>CM067845.1:617203559-627203559 GCA_034509565.1 Triticum monococcum
AGAAGGACAGGACCGGGCTGATCCCCCGCGGGTCTGCCCCTACCCCGAGGCAGTCCGCAGTCGGGCCTTCTGCTTCCAAGGTCGACCCTTCCAGCCGGCTGTTTGGCTTGAAGTTGGGCCGGAAGCTGCCCGAGCTCACCTGCGACGACCCGTAAGCGCTTGATCCTTGTTCTTTTGTTTCTTGTTCCGCCGACGAGGCTTGATGATTGCTTCTCTTGAGTAGGCGGGCGCCCGTGGCGAAGAAGCCGAAGGGGGCTCCTGAGGTCCCACCTGCGGCGACGCCTTCGCCTGCAGGGGAGGGAGATCGTGACGCGCGGGCCTCCCCTGCCCGTGCATCCTCGCGAGGCTTGGCTGAGCTGGCTGGCGCGAGCTCAGCCCCCATGGCCCAAGTGACTCCTGAGGTGCCCTCGTCTGGCACCGCTGCTACGGCTGTGGAGGCGCAGCAGGCTCCGCCTCGGGACACTACGGCCTCGCCGCCGCTACCTTCTCCTCCCGTTCTACTGGCCGTTGCTTCCCCGGCTCCTCCTGTTGTCTTGGGGCGCACCGACGTTTCTACGCCTCCTTCTTCCATCTTGGAGCATGCCATCGCCGAACTGGACCGGCTGCGGCAGGATCTTCTCGGCGCCGACCCTCGCCTGGTGGCCGGGTGCCTGGAACTGGCTTCGGGGTGGATTCGCTCTGATGCTTCGATTCGGGCAGCGCTGGTTCAGTCCTCAACGGCCTGTGACGGAGAGAGGGAGGCCACCCTCGAGGCAAAGGCTGCTCGAGACGCGGCCCTGGGAGAGGTGGTTAAGTCCGCGGCCGTTGCAAGGCGCTGGAGGACGAGCTGCAAGGCCTGAGGGGCCAGCTTGCAGAGGAGGTCCGCCTGCGCCAAGAGCTGGAGAAGGGGGCGAAGGCACGCGAGGCAGTGGTCGAGGACCAGGAGGCCAGGCTCAAGAAGCGCCGCCACCACCTAGGCGCGTTGAAGAAGGAGCTGGAGGTGACGAAGGCCGAGCTGGACGCCAAGGCTCAGGTACTCGCTGAGGATCGCGTGGCCTTCGCAGACATGGAGAAGGACGCCCGCGCTTTGCTGAAGATGCTTTACGAGAGCGGCCTAGGCAGCCCGCTAGCTGGTGACGAGGACGGCCCCGCCAAGCCGCTTCCCTTCCTGGTTAAGGCTCTTGGGGATGTCGCCCTTGGCATCGGCCCTGCGGCCGAGGCCGAGGCGCACGTCCTGTCTTTGGCTGCGCTGACGCGGGTCTTCGCCCACATCTACCTCCGCGATCCCAACGCCGACCTCGACATCCTGCTGGAACCGGTGAGCGGCGAGGGTGCTGCCGCCGCTGTTGAAGCCGCGAAGGGGCGCGTGGAGGCGCTGTTGGAGAAGTTCCGGGCCTTCAGCAACAGGTCGAAGCAAGACGCTGCCGACCCTGCCGTTCCACGAGGCGAAGCCACCGCCGACAAGTGACTCCGTCCCATCCCTGCTCTTCTTTCAGTTCCTGCACATGCATCATGCCTCTGGGAGGCATTCAAACTTGCGTTTGGCATTGAGATGACAGTATGGACTGTAATATTTGCTTTTAAATTCCTTGGATTTTATGCTTTTCTTCCCTACTTGCTTGTGTTCTACGCCGGCAAAGCCCGGCCCCGCGCATGCCTCACCCAGCATTAGCCACGACCGGAAACAAGGACGGGACCAAAGGAGTGAGGGCCCATGTGACAAGTTAGGCTCCTGAGTCGCGATGCTCAGGAGTCCCCCTTGGCGCGCGAACAACAAGTAGGGAAGCGTGATGTAGGCGTGTCTTCCGTTCTACGTCTACAGAGCCCGACTCCGCGCGTACCTCAACCAGCATAGCCTTTCGGAACTAAGGAGTGAGGGGCTACGGAGCCAGTTAGGCCCCTGAGTCGCGATGCTCAGGAGTCCCCCTTGACGCGCGAACAACGGGTGATGAGGCGAGATGTAAGCGTGGCTACCGTTCTACGTCTGCAGAGCCCAGCCCCGCGCGTACCTCACCCAGCATAGCCTTTCGGAACTAAGGAGTGAGGGGCTACGGGACCAGTTAGGCTCCTGAGTCGCGATGCTCAGGAGTCCCCCTTGACGCGCAAATGGCCTTCATACCTTGGCTCCGCTCGGGGAGAGACGCGCGATGGACCAGGCCCGAGGGGCCTGGCCGGGCGGCGTATGTCTGGGCGTGACCCAGCCGTAGCCCTCGTGCCCAGCCCCCTCGCGCGGCACTCCCGAGGGGAGGTGTTGCGATGGGGCCATCCACTGAGCTCTGGGCTCCCTAAGGTTAATGCGGCCCGGAGGCCACCCTCAGTTGTTTATCACCAGCGCGGAGCATAGCGCTTCCGTATGTGTATGGGCATAGCCGCTCCTTGGCAGTGTCGTCAGCCAGCGCGGAGCATGGTGCTTCCACTGGTACATGGGAGGGGGCTCCCCTCCGGGAGGAGCCCCCGGGGCGTATACAGCCCCGCCCTGACACGTGACCGGCACGGTAGGGCTAGGTGAGGTGTATCTGGGCACCCGTGAGCCAGCGCGGGACTCATGAGGCCCTACCTCTGGGCGGGTTGCGCCCGGCACTGGGCCGTATCTTGAGATGTGTCCCTGCAAAATTTGGTTAGATGCCGGTACTCTACGTCCTCGGGTCCCGGCCCTCGAGCTTGTCTCAGCCGTCGCTGGTATGCCAGGTCGTGATGCCGTGGACAAGGCCAAAGGGTGAGGGCTGGAGAGCCAGTAAGAGCCCTGAGTCGCGATGCTCAGGCACCCCCCCTTTAATGTGAAAGTAGTCGACATGGAGAAGAAGGGATGCCGCGGACGGGCATCATGCAATCAAACGTGATAGGCAAATGCATAGTTGGAAATAAACGTGATGGAGATACACGCCGCTGGGCCTGGCCCCAGCAGCTTGGGGATGATGCAGCCCGAGGGGCGCCCCCAATCAAGGCAAACTAACGAACGAAAAGTAAATGAAGATACATGCCGCGGGGACGGACCCACGTGGCCTGGGAGTGATGCAACCCTGGGAGGGCGCTCCCAGCTGGGAATGAGGCTTGGAAGATGTCACCTGAGAATGTCGTTGGCGAAGTGGCGTTGGTGCAGTAGGCTCGGTGGGCCGCGGAAGCCGATCCTCACGAGCCTCCAGGCCCCGGGGCCTCGGGAGGCGCCGGAGGCACTGGTGACTCCTCGCGAGCTGTCTTCATCTCCGCCATGGCCGCGGAACGCCTGTCTTCCTAAGCCTCCATGATGCTCCTCATGAGGCGCTGGTGCGCCGCAGCCATGCTCGGCAGGCCGTAGGGCATGCGAACATAGCTGTGGGGTGGACCTCCGCAGCGCCCCACTTGCAAGGGCCAGAGGCCCTCCGTTGTGGCGATCTGATTGAGCCCTGGTACGTCGACGCAGACGCGCAGCCCGCCATCCTCGCCTGGATGAGGGGCCACAGCTAGTAGGCGGCGGCAACCTCTCATGATCCTTGACTCCTGTAGTTCTTGAATGGCCTTGTCAACGAAGTCCTGCTGGTCTGACCCTCCTCGCCTGGCTCCTTCCCGGGGGAAACGTGCTGCGAAGCACGCTTCCACATGGTGCCCAAATGCCTCCCTCGTGACCCTGGCTAGGTCGATGGCCCTCCAGGTGAGAGCCCCCGAGCCCTGCCTGAGGAGGGCACCGGGCGCGCTTCCCTATGCGATGGAAGGAGGGTCCCCCTGGGCAGACACGGGCCTTGAGGGGCCTACCTCCTGAGGGGCCGAGCCCGACGATGTCTTCTTCTTCTTGGGGGTGGTCTCAGGAAGCCTCCTGCTTCCGTGATCTGGGTCTTCTAGCGACGCGGCTTGATAGACCCGCTCCAGGGAACACACTGCATCCTTCTCTTCACAGGGCACCGTCATGACGCCGCCACTTCCTGGCATCTTGAGGACGTTGTAGCCGTGGTGGGTCGCAGCCATGAACTTGGCCAGCGCTGGGTACCCGAGGATGGCGTTGTACGGCAGGCGGATGTGGGCGACGTCGAAGTCGATGAGCTCGGTGCGGTAGTTGCTGCGGGCCCCGAAGGTGATAGGGAGGCGGACCTACCCGATCGGTACTGTGGAACCGTCGGTGATCCCGAAGAAAGGCTTGGTCGGCTGAAGCTGTTCATAGGGCACTTGGAGATTGTTGAATGTTTCCACGGACAGGACGTTGAGCCCCACCCCTCCATCGATGAGGGTCTTGGTGACCAGCACGTTGCTGATGACTGGGGAGCAGAGCATCGGGAGGACTCCTGCTGTGGCCGCGCACTTGAGCTGGTCTGCCGAGCTGAACGAGATGGCGCACGCCGACCTCCTGAGGGGGCACGTTGCTTCGAGCTTGGGGAGAACTGCGTTCACTTCGCGGGCAAACTGCTTGAAGATACGTTGAGAGGCTGGGGCTTGAGCTCCGCCCAGGATGCAGGCGATCGTGCGCGGCTCTTGGAAGCCCCCAGCCCCCTCGTCTTGATGGCGGTCTTCGTTCCTCCTTGGCTGAGGTGGCAGCGGAGGTACACCTGCATTGCCATGAGGGCGATCCTCACGAGGCTGATCCCTCCAGCTCCCTCGTGACGCAGGTCCCGCCAGCGATCCTCGCGAGGTTGGTCGCGCCACCCCTGGCACGGGCCGCGATCTTCCCAGCGTCCTGGGTTTCTTCCTCCTCCTCGGCCGTAGCCCCGGTCAGCACGGTCAGGGCGACGGCCGATCCTTCCTTCTCGCACGGGGCGGAGCTCTTGACATTCGTTGGTGTTGTGGGTGTGGAGGTCATGGTACACACAGTACCGGCTGCCTCTTAGGGGTTCGGGCAGATCCTTGCCCCGCTTGGTGTCTGGTTCTGCCGCGAGCACGGCAGCCCCCTTGCGCTTCACGTCCTTGGCCTTGGGCTTCTTCTCTTCTAGGTCCGTGCTAGGCAGCTCGAGGAAGGAGAGGCGTCCCTCCTCAGCCCTGGCGCACTTGTTCGCCAAGTTGAACAGCTCCAGGGAGGTGCAGAGGTCTTCGTGCATTGCCAGCTCCTCCTTCATCTTGACATCGTGCACGCCGTCGGAGAAGGCCGAGATGATGGCCTCCTCGGACACCTTGGTGATCTTGAGGCGCGCGCTGCTGAAGCGCTGGATGTATTTTTGCAGGGTCTCTCCGGGTTGTTGCTTGATGCGGCGCATGTCGCTCATGGCGGGCAGCAGGTCGCGAGTACCTTGGAAGTTGGCGATGAAGCGGGTGCGCATCTGGTCCCAGGAGGAGATCGTGCCTGGAGCCAGATTCAGGAGCCAGGCTCGAGCTCCTTCCTTGAGCGCCATGGGGAACCAGTTCGCCATGACCTTCTCATCCCCGCCGGCAGCCTCGAGGCCCAGCTCATAGAGCTGGAGGAACTCTGCAGGATCGGTTGTGCCGTCGTAGCGAGGAGGCAGGTCAGGCTTGAACTTGCCAGGCCACGTGACGTTGCGCAACTCAGTGGTGTAGGCGTGGCAGCCCGCGATGGCCACGTAAGGCTTCGGTTGGTGGAGAGCTTGGTCTTGAGGGTCCCCACGCGCTGCAGCTAGGAGCAGGGCGGGGTCTTGGCGCGCCGGAGCTGGAGCAGGGTCGCGGCGTGCCGGAGCAGGGAGCGCCTTGGCAGCCCCTTCGGGCGAGGAACTTCTTTGCAGCTCCGCTCTTGCTGCGCTGGCGCCTGACGGGGAGGGTTCCGCCCAGGGGCCACACGCCTTGGAGCCATGGCATCTTCTTGGTGGGGAGGCGGCTGGTGCGCATCTGGAGCTTCGTTGCCCGTGCGGGCGGAGTGTGGCGTAGAGGGACGGACGGTGCGGAAGAGCCCCCTGCGGCGCGGACAAGCTCGGCGATGCGGTCGAGCCACTCCTCGTAGACGTCGTCGACGGGGTGGTAGCGCAGGAGCTTGTTTGCCGCGAGGAGCGCAGCTCGAGCCTCCAAGGGTGCGCGGAGCGCGCGGGACGAAGAACCGGCCGGTGCGAGCGATGGAGTGGCGGTGCGGCCGTCTTGCTGCACGGACGGGTGTTGAGACGATGCTTGCTGCTCGCCCCCCGCCGGACCGGTGGCGGCGTTGACGGCGGGCGACGGGGAACGGTGAGGACGCCCACCGACGGGGGCCGTCTGGGCGACACAAGAAGCGATGGCGGCCCGGCGCTCTGCGCGGGCCCGACTAGCGTCGGACATGGATGCAACGGTCGGAGGAGAACGGAGCGGTGGAAGACAGATTCTGGCGCACCCCTACCTCGCGTGCCAAATGTCGGATTTCGGGTTCCGGCAGACCCTTAAGGTTCGAACACTTGAGTGCGCGCGGAAATCACGTCCTCAACCTCCCCGTCTCACAAAGATCTAAACTACTAAAGGAATCACACAAGAGACACAAAATTTATACTGGTTCGGGCCACCATTGTGGTGTAATACCCTACTCTAGTGTGTGGTGGATGGATTGCCTCTTGGGGCTGATTGTGATGAACGCTACAAGGAAGAACTGCCTCGCGAGGGTCTCTTCGTAGCTGGGGCGACGAACTGCTGGGAGGTGTTCAGTCACCTCTCTCTCTCTCTCTCTCTACTTGCTAGCCGGATCCACACGCCGGACCGAACCCCTCTACTTTGTGTGTCTCCTTCCGAAAACCGAACCCCTGTGTGTCTAATCTTCCAACCGATCGAACGAACCCCCCGCTACGTGGGTGGCCGGTCCCTATTTATAGAGGCCCTGGTCCTCTTCCCAAATATTGAGCGGGAAGGGATCCAACAATGGCGGGCTAATTTGAAGGGGGACAACAAGTACTCTTATCCTGACTAAAGGCGGTCTTCGCCTGCGAAAGACTCTGCGGTGACGCCGTGCTGGGCTCCATGGTGACCTCCGTCTCGTAGTCCGCTTGGTCCTGGTCTTGTTGCACCGAAATGGCAACCTTTGCCTGATGCCTCGGTACTCCGCGGCTGCGCTTTCCCCCTTTGCATGAAAGAGGAAAGAAGGACGCTGCGCGCGCTGGCGCCCGCCTGGCACCCTCGATCGTCATGGCTTGCGTTACTGGCACCTCGCGAGGTACCCCGCCTTGATATCTCCGTCTCCTCGTGAGCCGGCTTGAGAAGGCTGCGCCTGAGGATGCGTCGTGTCGTCCACCTCGCGAGGCTTGGCCCCTCGCGAGGGTCTTGAGTCTTGTGTTGGTGAAGATGGGCCATGTTGGGCCCCCACTCGAGCCACACCGCAGACCGCAGGCAGGCAAGTCTAGGGACCCCCGTTCCCAGAACACCGACAGGCTTCGCCCCCCCCCCCCCCCCCGCACCACCGTCCTCGAGTGCTCCGAGCAGCGGAGCCCTTGTGGTGAGGGCGATCGAAGAGGCGAACCATCCCAAGGCGTATCGTGGCCCCGCGCACCTCGCAATCCTCCTTCCTGAGCCTTGTCATGGCATAGCCAACCTGCCATGGGCTTCTCGCCTGGTCGTGGACTGCGATTGCCTGAGGTGCTTCCTACACTCTTCTCCTGAGGTCGGGCTGGCCCCAGGCCGGGCTTCTGACGCGGCGTGCCCGGCCGTCGCGAGGGTGCCAGCCCCCAGCCCGGAGGGGGAGTGCTGACTTGCAGCCCCCGGCGCTTGCTTGGGGCAGATGATGGTGTGGAAGACGTGCTTGAGCGCTTGGGAGCATCGCGCTCTCCGCCAAGGATTCCTTTGAAGGGCGACTGACGCAGTGAGCCTACTTGGTGAGGAGCTTGCTGATGAGGACGCGCGCCTTGAGGCCGAGGGCTTGAGCCTGGCTGCAGAGAGGCGCGAGCTGGAGGGCGCCATCGCCCTTGCGCGCCGTCAGCGCGATCTTGATGAAGAAGAGGCCAAGGCGTGGTTGATGGCCTCTCGGGAGGACCGATCTCGGGCCGCTGAGGAGGCTCGGGAGACTGACCGGCGACGAACAGCTGCGGAGGAGCGGGCTCGGGAGCTCCTGGCCTGGTGCCACTCGCTGGAGGAGCTGGTGGAGCTGCATGAGGCAGCCCTCACGTCGATGAGGGTGGCCTCTGGCGACTCAGTAGAGCTCCAAAAGCGTGAGGAGGCACTGACGCTGGAAGCCACCGAACGTACCCGCGAATACGAGAGTCTGGAGACGAGGGAGCGCTTGGTGACGCAGGCGGAGGACGATGTCGCTGCACAGGAAGCCCGTGTCCTGGAGGAGGTCGGACGTCGAGTGGCGATGGCGCATTTGAACCTCGAGCACGAGTTCGAAGAGAAGCTGGGGTTGATCCAGGCCGAAGCTGAAGGCAGGACTACCGCCTTGAGGGCCAAGCTGGAGGAGGCGACGCGGCGGGCCGATGCTTCCCGGGCCGCCCTTGAGGTGGCGCAAGGTGAGTTAACCACCTGCTAGGCCGAGGTGCTCCTTCTTCACCAGCGGGTGGAGGAGGCCGAGGCCGTCGCGCGCCAGAATGCGGACGAGATACGTCAGCGGCGGCTCCTGGAGCACGAGCACGGCCCCATGCTCACCACGCTCCAGGAGAGGGCCAACGCGGCCTTGAGCAACATCTGCGAGGAGACCGTCGGCGAGCCGCACGCGGTCAACTACGCGGGCAATCTTCAACTCTTCACTGATGTGGTGGCGCAGTTGGAGGCGCAGTCGATCAGGGCTGACAGGTTGGTGGAGGAGAGGAGTCGCGCCCTGCTCAGGCCCGCCTTTTCTCGCGTCTTCAGCCATCTCCGGAGCATGGATCCCCATTTCGATTTCGACGCCGTCATCGCCCCAGTCCCCCAGGCCGTCCGAGGTGAGCTGGCGCGCTGGGTGGAAGACAATGTGGATGCTCTTATCAGGGCCTTCGCCTCGGACAATGACGACGCGATCGTGGCGGCCGACGAGGGCGGCTCTGACGCTGCTGGTGGTAACGCGGACAGTGGTGGCGGGTACAACAACGCCAGCAACGGCCCCGGTGGTGCTCCTGAGGACGCATTGGGGGATTCATCTGACTGATTGTACATCGTTCCTGCTTCCTTACCCTGCATGAATAGAACTCAGGTTTTGGCCTGATAGCTGTGAGAGCATTTTGGAGGGGGAGCCCCTCATGTAAAACTTGCGTTTATCGTATCACTAGGAGCTACATTGCCCAAGCGCCCGCGCCAAGTGGTTGGCTTAAGCGACGTGCCAGTCGGCTAGTTTACCTTTGTCCCGTGCTGGCCCTGGGGCGGCCCGCGGGAGGCTGTGGTGCCCTGAGTGTTTCCTGATTGAATCCGTTGGATCTGCAGTAAAGCGCCCTCCTAAGAGGACGCGGCGGCGGCAGTCTGGGCTGCGCGCAAGCTAGGCCTGACCCGGCTCGCGAGGGGCTCACGAGGGGAAACAGCTGAGGCGAAGTGGTAACCGAAACGCGAGAAATTTCTCGAACGAGACTAAGCACCCCTTCCCCGAACACACGCAAATCTCAAATTCGAATCCAACTTGAATCCAGCGAGGGAAAGCGACAACCAAAGGGAAGAGCAACGAAAGCAAACAAAAGGTCACGTCCGGCACCTAGTCTAGTCTTGGAAGTCTTCTCACCAGCGCGGAGCAAAGTGCTGCCACCGGGCGTGGGAGGGAGCCCCAGGGCCTGAGGCCGGCACCCCTGAGACTCCGGGGCGTGTACAGCCCCACTGATTATTACGTGAGAGTGTCACGGGGCAGCGAGCATCACAGGCACTGGGCCTTCTTCACAGGTATTGTCCTTGCTTCATATCGCCAGATGAGGGCCCCGCCTTGCGCCACACTCTAGTGCCATCAGCAACGACCGAAAACCAGGACGCCGCCCGATGTGGTAGAGCAGTCGCCAGCGGTTCCCTCGACGACCACGGGTCCTCCGCCAGGGGCAGGCCCTGAGGCACCTCCCCAGCAGAGGGCCTACCTCCTAAGAACACCTTGCTCCGAACGGCGCGGTGGTCATGTCGGATCTCGGCCCCTCTCCTGCAGCCCCCTGCGCCCTCCTCCCGAGGGGTAGGAGACTGTGGGAGCGAGGCAGCTGCTCGCTGCGGCGACCTGCACCTCCTGCGATCCATGGTTAGCGTATACCTACTCCTGAAGAATTAGCGGTACCCGATAATCGTTGCCTCCAGCGTGGCCAGTGGGACCGTCCCGGGGCTCCTGGAAAGGCTCAGCTTCTAGTGCCCCGTCCACCCAGCTTGGGTTGAGGAGGGAGCCTTGTTCGTTCTCGTGAGGGTGTCTGTCGGTGTCAAAACCGGCTGATCTCGGGTAGGGGGTCCCGAACTGTGCGTCTAGGCCGGATGGTAACAGGAGGCAGGGAACACGATGTTTTACCCAGGTTCGGGCCCTCTCGATGGAGGTAAAACCCTACGTCCTGCTTGATTAATATTGGTGATATGGGTAGTACAAGAGTGGATCTACCATGAGATCGATGAGGCTAAACCCTAGAAGCTAGCCTATGGTATGATTGTTGTCAATGGAGTTGATGAAGTTGTCCTACGGACTAAAAGCCTCCGGTTTATATAGACACCGGATAGGGTTAGGGTTACATAGAGTCGGTTACAATGGTAGGAGATCTTGAATATCCGCATCGCCAAGCTTGCCTTCCACGCCAAGGAAAGTCCCATCCGGACACGGGACGTAGTCTTCAATCTTGTATCTTCATAGTCCAGGAGTCCGGCTGAAGGTATAGTCTGGCTACCCGAACACCCCCTAATCCAGGACTCCCTCAGTACCGGCTGATCTCGGGTAGGGGGTCACGAACTGTGCGTCTAGGCCGGATGGTAACAGGAGGCAGGGAACATGATGTTTTACCCAGGTTCGGGCCCTCTCGATGGAGGTAAAACCCTACGTCCTGCTTGATTAATATTGATGATATGGGTAGTACAAGAGTGGATCTACCACGAGATCGATGAGGCTAAACCCTAGAAGTTGGCCTATGGTATGATTGTTGTCTATGGTGTTGATGAAGTTGTCCTACGCACTAAAGCCCTCTGGCTTATATAGACACCGGATAGGGTTAGGGTTACATAGAGTCGGTTACAATGGTAGGAGATCTTGAATATCCGCATCGCCAAGCTTGCCTTCCACGCCAAGGAAAGTCCCATCCGGACACGGGAAGTAGTCTTCAATCTTGTATCTTCATAGTCCAGGAGTCCGGCTGAAGGTATAGTCCGGCTACCCGAACACACCTAATCCAAGACTCCCTCAGTAGCCCCTGAACCAGGCTTCAACGACGACGAGTCCGGCGCGCAAATTGTCTTCGGCATTGCAAGGCGGGTTCCTCCTCCAAGTCCTTCATAGAAGATTGTAAACACCAAGAGTAGTGTCCGGCTCTGGAAAATAAGTTTCCATATATTGCCATAGAGAGAATAATATTAACACAAATCAGATCTACTGACGTATTCTGCAGTGCGCCATCACACTACGGCCAAGTCCTTTACGAATCGTTTTTGCTTTTTCACCTCAGCATGTTTTGGGAGGCGGTTTCCTTGGGACGTCTTGTCAAAGCAGAGATCGTGTACCCCCCTTTTACGGGATTCTCATCAATACGGACGTGGGTAACCCAATTGTGCCCGTTAGCATGTTTCCTCGATTAAAGGCGAGTCTGAAACGGTTACGGGGAGGGCTCCCGGTATACAGCCTCTTATAAAGAGACCAGGGCCTTATCTTTTCTCCAATCTAAAACAAGTTCGCCCGTCGCCTTGAGTTCCAACACCCTAGGCTCCAGATTCCGGGCACCTCAGACCTTCGACAATGTCCTGTTCCGACCTTCAAGGCCGATGGATGCCCTCCTCCGTCATGGAGGAGGACGTGCTAAAGTTGAGAGAGGCTAAGTTCCTGACCGGCGAAATTCGGCATAGGTTGCCTGCTCAAGGGCAGGTCATTCCTAGCCCCCAGCACGGTGAGAGCGTGGTGTTCATGTCTCACTTCCTTCGGGGGTTGGGCTTCCCAATGGATCCCTTTGTGAGGGGACTGCTGTTTTATTATGGGCTGGAATTCCACGACTTAGCTCCGGAGTCCAACCTCCATATCTCCTTGTTTATCGTTGTGTGCAAAGCGTTCCTCCGTGTTACCCCTCACTTCGGACTATGGCTCAAGACCTTCAAAGTGGAGCCGAAGATGATCGAGGGATGGCACGCAGAGTGCGGAGGCGCTGTTATAAGAAAAAATGCTGATGTTCCATGGCCCGAGGGCTCTTTTCAAGAGGAGCTAGGCTTGTGGCAACGAGAGTGGTTTTATATCACCGCTCCCTGGAGCACCAAATGGGTGGCGCCTCCTGCCTTTCGCTCGGGTCCCCCACCACGGCTAGCGGCATGGGTCAATGGAGGGTTAAATTGGGGTTTGCCCAAAGACGTGCCCTTGTTACAGGGCCGAATTAAGGATCTCTTGGAAGGAGACCTCAGCTTGGTCAAGGTGATGCAGGTCATGCTGATTCGCCGAATGTTGCCCGGCAAACGACGCCCCCTTCGCCTATGGGAGTTTAATCCAGAGGGACCGCGAGCTCTCCAGAACTTTATGGGCGCAACGCCCGCCGAGATGTACAAACTGTTCTTCGGATCACAAGAGATGTGTCCGGATTTAACCGAGGACACAGGCCTAAGCCGCAATCGCCCGGATACTCAAGTAAGCAACCTTGTGCCCGGACCTTCTATACGTATAATTGTCATAAACTTGCCCCTAAAAGAGTCGTCCTTTTAAACAGGAGTGGATAGCGAAGGCAAAGCTGATCAGGTGTCAGGCTCCCCTTCCTGAAACCAGGCCAGATCCCGTGCTAGTCAGGATGCTGGAGATAATGCCTTTGGAGGGTGGGGGACAAGGAAGCTATGGCCTCCTCAAAGGAGGCTGCTCCGAAGAGAGGAACCGACGATTCCTCTCCTAAGGGGAAGAAGAGAGCCGCCTCTGACGACCCGGAAGCCATGGCCGCAAAGCGGGGGAGAAAATCCTTGTCAGAGGGTCCTCGGCTTTTGTCCGAATCTCGGGACGCAACAACGGTGGTCTCCATCTACGCCCAGTATGTCTTAACACGGGCAAGAGCCATCCTTGCGCCCTCTATGCATGCTCACCTCTTCATTGCATTCATACGCAGCACCGCGTCAAGGAATTGCTGCAGCAAGCTGAAATAACTCTTGTTAGGGAACGTAGTAATTTCGAAAATTTTCCTACGCACACGCAAGATCATGGTGATGCATAGCAATGAGGGGATAGTCTGATCTACGTACTCTTGTAGATCACAACGGAAGCGTTGACACAACGTAGACGAAGTAGTCGTACGTCTTCTTCCCGATCCGACCGATTCAAGCACCGTTTCTCCGGCACCTCCGAGTTCTTAGCACACGTTCAGCTCGATGACGTTCCTCGGGCTCCGATCCAGCAAAGCGTCGAGGAAGAGTTCCGTCAGCACGACGGCGTGGTGACGATCTTGATGTACTACCGACGCAGGGCTTCGCCTAAGCACTGCAACAGTATGATCGAGGTGGAATTTGGTGGCAGGGGGCACCGCACACGGCTAAGGAACGATCTCAAGGATCAACTTGTGTGCCTTGGGGTGTCCCCTGCCCCCGTATATAAAGGTTGGAGGGAGGGGGGCTGGCCGGCCAAAGAGAGGGAGGCGCAGGAGGAGTCCTACTCCTACCGGGAGTAGGACTCCCCCCTCCAATCCTATTCCAACTAGGACTCCTTGGAAAAAAGGGAGAGGAAAAGAGAGAGAGGTGGCTGGCCACCTCTCCTAGTCCTAATAGGACTAGGGGAGGGGGGGAGGTGCGCAGCCCTCCTTGGCAGCCCCTTTCACCTTTCCACAATGGCCCATGTAGGCCCATTTGGCTCCCGGGGGGTTCCGGTAACCCTCCCGGTAATCCGGTAAAATCCCGATTTCACCCGGAACACTTCCAATGTCCAAACATAGGCTTCCAATATATCAATCTTTACGTCTCGACCATTTCGAGACTCCTCGTCATGTCCGTGATCACATCCGGGACTCCGAACAACCTTCGGTACATCAAAATGCATAAACTCATAATAACTGTCATCGTAACGTTAAGCGTGCGGACCCTACGGTTCGAGAACAATGTAGACATGACCGAGACACGTCTACGGTCAATAACCAATAGCGGGACCTAGATGCCCATATTGGCTCCTACATATTCTACGAAGATCTTTATCGGTCAGACCGCATAACAACATACGTTGTTCCCTTTGTCATCGGTATGTTACTTGCCCGAGATTCGATCGTCGGTATCCAATACCTAGTTCAATCTCGTTACTGGCAAGTCTCTTTACTCGTTCCGTAATACATCATCTCATAACTAACATCTTTAGTTATTATGCTTGCAAGGCTTATGTGATGTGTATTACCGAGAGGGCCCAGAGATACCTCTCCGACAATCGGAGTGACAAACCCTAATCTCGAAATATGCCAACCCAACATCTACCATTGGAGACACCTGTAGTACTCCTTTATAATCACCCAGTTACGTTGTGACGTTTGGTAGTACCCAAAGTGTTCCTCCGGTAAACGGGAGTTGCATAATCTCATAGTTATAGGAACATGTATAAGTCATGAAGAAAGCAATAGCAACATACTAAACGATCGGGTGCTAAGCTAATGGAATGGGTCATGTCAATCAGATCATTCAACTAATGATGTGACCTCATTAATCAAATAACAACTCTTTGTTCATGGTTAGGAAACATAACCATCTTTGATTAACGAGCTAGTCAAGTAGAGGCATACTAGTGACACTCTGTTGGTCTATGTATTCACACATGTATTATGTTTCCGGTTAATACAATTCTAGCATGAATAATAAACATTTATCATGATATAAGGAAATAAATAGTAACTTCATTATTGCCTCTAGGGCATATTTCCTTCAACTCTTCGGCTCCGATCTCCCCGGCCACAAATAACCCATGACGTACTTCATGGCGAGTCCGGACAAACTATTCAGTTCGGCCCATTGAGCCAAACGATCGTCCAATGCCAGTGGACGCTCTGGATTGTGAAACTACGACCAGAAAAGCTTTTCCACTTTGCGATCCTTCTGATCTCGAAAGTGTTCGGTTGCGTCAGCAGCACTCGCTGCCAAGTCCAGATAGGTATCCTCCACACTCCACATTCGGTCCAACGGAGCAAACTTCGGATCGCAAAATTTCCTTCGCAGCATAAAGGGCTTTCCAGCCGCAATCTGTTCGGCCTGATGCAGCTCCTCCTTCACAGCTCTCATCGCAGAGCGCGCGTCCTTGGCATTGGCAGCGGCCTTTTCTAAGTCCGTCTGTTTCGCCTGGTCTCCTTTTTCAAGAAATCTGCAACGGTATGTAGCGCTTTTTAACTTTTCGGCCTTCTCGGCCATCTCTTCCTTGCTTCGGCAATGGGCAGCCTATTCGGCTCTCAGCTCTTCAAGGGCTTTCTTCGCGGCCGCATCACTTTCTCTGGCTTGTTCTTTAGCTCGGGCAAGTTCTACCCTAAGACTCTCCACGGCGGCCGCACCATCTGCGTCAAACACACACATTGTAAGACACAAGCATCAAACTATTCTTACCTCATGCCGCCCGAGGAATTGCATACCTTGAGACTCCTCAAGCCGCTTGTTGACAAGCGTGATGTCGGCTTCTGCCACGTCCAGTTGCCGCTTTAGTTCGGCGAAATCATCAGTTCAGCTTGATTCCGGACACCCTGCCGCCTACATTCAAAGGCGACATCTTAGACCTGGGATTATGATCCTCCATGTGCCGTCATTTCTTGACGATGCGCAGAGTCTCAGGGGCTACAATCTACACAGGGTGCATCTTATTCATGCGCAACTGCCAAAAGTGTACATTATCTAATATACCTCGAAACCCGTCACTAAACTTTTGACGGCCTCATGCAATCCGCTCTCTGCGGATGAAATCCTTTCAATCACCGTGCCCATCAAGTCACGATGCTCCTCTGAGATGCAAGCTCGCCCCAGCAGAACCTTTAGCTCCTCCGACCGAGCACCAGACAGTGCCGGGCTCATCCCATGACCTCTTTCGAAGTCCGGACGCAGAGAACCTCGGGGGGCCACACTATCTTCCGCTCCTGCCGGATTCGGAGAAACCCTCCACGACGACACCTCAGGATCGCCCGCCTCGCTAGGCGGCACGGCAGTAGGAGCCGTCCCGTTCTCCATCATCTCCGGAAGAAGATCCCCCGAAGACGAGCTCTGCTGAGAAGGGCTGAGGTCCGAGCTACAAGGTAAAAGTTTGGTTAATCTTCTCAGACATAAATCAAGCATTTCCCTCATCCCTCAAAAGGAAAATATTTCTCTACTTACGGCTCGCTGGAGGGCTGATCCCCTTGAGGGCGTAGTCCGGCCGAGGGACTCCCCGGCGTCGGACCCTCTGACGAGGATTTTCTCCCCTGCTTTGCGGCCATGGTTTCCGGGTCGTCAGAGGCGGCTCTCTTCTTCCCCTTAGGAGAGGAATCGTCGGTTCCTCCCTTCGGAGCAGCCTCCTTCGAGGAGGCCATAGCTTCCTTGTCCTCCCCCTCCAAAGGCATTATCTCCAGCATCCTGACTAGCACGGGATCCGGCCTGGTTTCAGGAAGGGGAGCCTAACACCTGACCAGCTTTGCCTTCGCTATCCACTCCTGTTTAAAAGGACAGCTCTTTTAGGGGCAAGTTTATGACAATTATACGGATAGAAGGTCCGGGCACAAGGTTGCTTACTTGAGTATCCGGGCGATTGCGGCTTAGGCCTGCGTCCTCGGTTAAATCCGGACACATCTCTTGTGATCCGAAGAACAGTTTGTACATCTCCGCGGGCGTTGCGCCCATAAAGTTCTGGAGAGCTCGCGATCCCTCTGAATTAAACTCCCACAGGCGAAGGGTGCGTCGTTTGCCAAGAAACATTCGGCGAATCAGCATGACCTGCATCACCTTGACCAAGCTGAGGTCTCCTTCCAAGAGATCCTTAATTCGGCCCTGTAACAAGGGCATGTCTTTGGGCAAACCCCAATTTAACCCTCCGTTGACCCATGACGCTAGCCGTGGTGGGGGACCCGAGCGAAAGGCAGGAGGCGCCACCCATTTGGTGCTCTGGGGAGCGGTGATATAAAACCACTCTCGTTGCCATAAGCCTAGCTCCTCTTGAAAAGAGCCCTCGGGCCATGGAACATCAGCATTTTTGCTTATAACAGCGCCTCCGCACTCTGCGTGCCGTCCCTCGATCATCTTCGGCTCCACTTTGAAGGTCTTGAGCCATAGTCCGAAGTGAGGGGTAACACGGAGGAATGCTTCGCACACAACGATAAACGAGGAGATATGGAGGATGGACTCCGGAGCTAAGTCGTGGAATTCCAACCCGTAATAAAACAGCAGTCCCCTCACAAAGGGATCCATTAGGAAGCCCAACACCCGAAGGAAGTGAGACATGAACACCACGCTCTCACCGGGCTGGGGGCTGGGAATGACCTGCCCTTGAGCAGGCAACCTATGCCGAATTTTGCCGGTCAGGAACTTAGCCTCTCTCAACTTTAGCACATCCTCCTCGATGACGAAGTCGGGCATCCATCGGCCTTGAAGGTCGGAACCGGACATTGTCGGAGGTCCGAGGCGCCCGGAATCTCGAACCTAGGGTGTTGGAACTCGAGGCGACGGGCGAACTTGTTTTAGATTGGAGAAAAGATAAGGCCCTGGTCTCTTTATAAGAGGCTGAATACCAGGTGCCCTCCCCGTAACCGTTTGGGACTCGCCTTTAATCGAGGAAACATGCTAACGGGCACGATTGGGTTACCCACGTCCATATTGATGAGAATCCCGTAAAAGGGGGGTACACGATCTCTGCTTTGACAAGACGTGCCAAGGAAACCGCCTCACAAAACACGCTAAGGTGAAAAAGCAAAAACGATTCGTAAAGGACTTGGCCATAGTGTGATGGCGCACTGCGGAATACGTCAGCAGATCTGATTTGTGTTAATATTATTCTCTCTATGGCAATATGTGGAAACTTATTTTGCAGAGCAGGACACTACTCTTGGTGTTTACAATCTTCTATGAAGGACTTGGAGGAGGAACCCGCCTTGCAATGCCGAAGACAATTTGCGCGCTGGACTCGTCGTCATTGAAGCCTGGTTCAGGGGGTACTGAGGGAGTCCTGGATTAGGGGGTGTTCGGGTAGCCGGACTATACCTTCAGCCGAACTCCTGGACTATGAAGATACAAGATTGAAGACTACGTCCCGTGTCCGGATGGGACTTTCCTTGGCGTGGAAGGCAAGCTTGGCGATGCGGATATTCAAGATCTCCTACCATTGTAACCGACTCTATGTAACCCTAACCCTATCCGGTGTCTATATAAACCGGAGGGTTTTAGTCCGTAGGACAACTTCATCAACTCCATAGACAACAATCATACCATAGGCTAGCTTCTAGGGTTTAGCCTCCTCGATCTCGTGGTAGATCCACTCTTGTACTACCCATATCATCAATATTAATCAAGCAGGACGTAGAGTTTTACCTCCATCGAGAGGGCCTGAACCTGGGTAAAACATCGTGTTCCCTGCCTCATGTTACCATCCGGCCTAGACGCACAGTTCGGGACCCCCTACCCGAGATCAGCCGGTTTTGACACCGATAGTGTCCTTGGTCCATCATGAGGGGCACATATTTCTCCGGCACCATAATGCCCCGCATGCCACGCGGTCCTGCCTGGCATGCCCACCGTGGGGTGGCAGCGCAGCCGCCCACTGGGGCCGCGGGTCGCGTTGAGTTCTTCTTCTTCGCGGACCGGGGGCGAGGGCAGCGCCGCCGCCGATCCGGCGCTGACAGCTTCGCTGGCCTTGGAGTAGCCTTGGAGCACGCGGGCGCGCCCGGAGCCCCCGTCCTGGTCACCCTAGGCTGGAGATGGGAGCTGGGTGGAGAAGGGGTGAGCCCCCGAGGCGGCGAAGCCCAGGAGCTCTGCCACTCGCTCCAGCAGCATGTTGTGGCCGCCCTCCAGCAGTCTGCACTGCAGCAGCTCTCGGGCCACCGTGAGCGCGGCCCTGGAGTTCGCCTGCTCCCGGCGGGTGTACGGTGTCGTGGTCGCGGCGTGATTGGAGTCCCTTGCTACCGACCGCGCCTGCCGCGGTGTGAGAGTAGTCGAAGCCTGTCCGCGTCGCCCGCGGCCCGCAGCACCCTGCGGACCGCGAGCTGCCTGGGGCACGGGGTCGCCTAAGGTGAGCGGCTCTGCGCGGGCGGGCCACGCCGCCCATGGGTCCGGGTTTCCCTCCTGGTCGTCGGGCATGTTGATGACGACGCGACGGGGCACGGAGCGGTGGAAGACGAATTCCGGCGCACCCCTACCTCGCGCACCAAATGTCGGATTTCAGGTTCCGGCAGACCCTTGAGATTCGAACACTAGGGTGCGTGTGGAGATTTCGCCTCCTACCTACCTGCACCCCTCCGCCATGCTCGGATCAAAATATGGGAAGAACAGCACAAGTGACACAGGTTTTATACTGGTTCGGGCCACCATTGTGGTGTAATACCCTACTCCAGTGTGTGGTGTGTGGATTGCCTCTTGGGCTGATGATGATGAACAGTACAAGGAAGAACAGCCTCGCGAGGGTCTATTCTTGGCTGGGGCGATGAACTGCTGGGAGGAGTTCAGCCACCTTTCTCTCTCTCTCTCTCTCTCTCTCACTCTCTCTCTCTCTCTCTCTCACTCTCTCTCTCTCTCTCTCTCTCTGTTTTCTCTGCTTCCAACCGGCCGGCCCCTTGCCATGTGGGTGGCTGGTCCTATTTATAGAGGCCCTAGTCCTCTTCCCAAATATCGAGCGGGAAGGGAGCCAACAATGGCGGGCTAATTTGAAGGGGGACAGCAAGTATCAGCTATCCTGACAAAAGTAGTCTTCGCCTGCGCAATGCTCTGGTGATGACGCCGTCTTTGGCTCCACGGTGACCTCCGTCTTGTAGTCCTCCTGGTCTTGGTCTCGTTGCACCGAAATGGGAACCTTTGCCTGATGCCTCGGTATTCCGCGGCTGCGCTTGCCCCCTTTGCACCAAAGAGGAAAGGAGGACGCTGCGCGGGCTGGCGCCCGCCTCGCGCCCTGAGTCATCATGGCTTGCGTCACAGGCACCTCGTGAGGTACCCCGCCTTGATCTCTCCGCCTCCTCGTGAGCCAGGCTGACGGGGCCGTGCCTGAGGAAGCTCCGCGTCGTCCGCCCCGCAAGCCTTGGCCCCTCGCGAGGGTCTTGGGTTTGTGTTGGTGAAGATGGGCCGTGCTGGGCCCCCCTTTGAGCCACGCCGCAGGCCACAGGCAGGCAAGTCTGGGGACCCCCATTCCCAGAACACCGACATCGGCGCCCATTGCACTGCTCCGGCCTCCCTGCGCGGCTGCCCCCTGCTTCGGCACCGTCCTCGCCCGGCCGCGCCACTGCTCGCTGCTCACGGCCCCCACCGCCTACTTCGCACTGCGCTCGCCGCCCTCCCTCATCTGCTCGCCGTGGCCGCGCTCGGGTGAGCCACCCGCGGCGCCTCGGTTGGCTCTGCTCGGGACTCACCGTTCGGGTGCCCACGGCCGGCGCCCGTAAACCCCACACCCGCTAAGGCCTTTGGCCCTATGACAAACGAGGCCCAGCCTAGAACGTTTAAAAAAAGAGTATAAAAATAATAATTAAATTAATTAATTAAAGAATTAATTAAATAAATTAATCCTGATTAGATTAGCTAATTATTTAATTAACCTGACTAATCTGCTAATTAAACTAATTAATTTAGTTAATTAGTTAACAAAGTATGACATGTGGGACCCACACGTCAGTTTGACCCAGTCAACACCTCTGTTGACTACTGATGTCTTGCTGACGTCAGCAAGCACTATTCTGGATAAAGTTGAATTAAAGTAATTTAATAAATCCTAAAAATGATTTAAATCTTTTAAAATTAATATAAGATAAACCGTAGCTCGGATAGAAAAAACTCTGTACATGAAAGTTTCTTAGAACGACGAGACGAATCCGGATACGTAGCCCGTTCGTCCACCATACATCCCTAGCATAGCAAACACGCAACTTTCCCCCTCCGATTCATCTGTCCAAAAACGCGAACCACCGGGGATACTTTCCCAGATGTTTTCCCCCTTCGCCGGTATCACCTCCTACTATGTTAGGGCCCACCTAGCACCGCTCATTGTCATGTCATGCATCGTTATGCATCTCTTTGCATTGTATTCATTGTTTCTTCCCCCTCTTCTCTCCGATAGACTACGAGACTGACGCCGCTGCTGGTGCCCCGATCGACTACGCTATTGACGACCCCTACTTGGCAAAGCAACCAGGCAAGCCCCCCCTGATCACCAGATATCGCCTATTCTTCTCTCTACTGCTTGCATTAGAGTAGTGTAGCATGTTACTGCTTTCCGTTAATCCTATTCTGTTGCATAGCCTGTCATTGTTGCTACAGTTGTTGATATCTTACCTGCATTCCTAAATGCCTAGTATATGATGCTAGTTTATCATCAGTGGCCCTACATTCTTATCAGTGTGCCATGCTATACTATCGGGCCGTGATCACTAGGAAGGTGATCACGAGTATATAATTACATACATATACATGATACATGTGATGACTAAAGACGGGTCGGCTCGTAGAGTACCCATGAGTGATTCACATATTGGGGGCTGAAAGGACTTTTGTCCCAACGACCCTCTGGGTGGATCTTTTTGGCGGAGCGACAGGGCAGGTTGAGACCACCCAGGATAGAGGTGGGCCTGGGCCTAGTCGGCGTTCGCGGTTACTTCAAGATAACACGCTCAACGAGATCTTGGTATTTGATCTGAGTCTTGCCACTGGCCTATATGCACTAACCAACTATGCAGGAACAGTTATGGGCACCCGCGCGTCGTGGTATCAGCCGAAGCCTTCGTGACGTCAGCAACTGAGCGGCGCGTGCCGGGTTGGACCGCGTAACGCAACTTCCTTTATAATGGAGGTTGCTAGGTCTGCTCACCGGCCGAGTACGCAACGTGCAGGTGTGCAGTGGGCGATGGGCCCAGACCCCTGCGCCATAGGATTTAGACCAGCGTGGTGACCTCTCTGTTGTGCCTAGGAAGGGTTGCGACGTGTTGATCTTTCGAGGCCGGGCATGACCCAGGAAAGTGTGTCCGAACAAAGGGGATCGAGCGTGTTAGGAAATGTGGTGCACCCCTGCAGGGAAGTTTATCTATTCGAATAGCCGTGTCCCTCGGTAAAAGGATGACCCGGAGTTGTACCTTGACCTTATGACATCTAGAACCGGATACTTAATAAAACACACCCTTCCACGTGCTAGATACAACCGGTGATAGCTCTCTCATAGGGCGACGAGGGGAGGATCGTCGAGTAGGATTATGCTATGCGATGATACTTGGTGAACTTACCATCTACCCTCTTCTACATGCTGCAAGATGGAGGTTGCCAGAAGCATAGTCCTTGATAGGACTAGCTATCCCCCTCTTATTCCGGCATTCTGCAGTTCAGTCCACATATACTACCCCTTTCATTTGATACAATGCATATGTAATGTACTCCTTGGTTGCGAGTACTTTGGATGAGTACTCACGGTTGGTTTGCTCCCCCTTTTCCCCCTTTCTATACCCGATTGGCGTGACCAGACGATGGAGTCCAGGAGCCAAATGCCACCGTCGACGATGAATCCTACTACACTGGAGGTGCCTACTACTACTTGCAGGCTACTGACGACGACCAGGAGTAGTTTAGGAGGATCCCAGGCAGGAAGCTTGCGCCTCTTTCGATATGTATCCCTATTTGTGCTAGCCTTCTTAAGGCAAACTTGTTTACCTATGTCTGTACTCAGATATCGTTGCTTCCACTGACTCATCTATGATCGAGCTCTTGTATTCGAGCCCTCGAGGCCCCTGGCTTGTAATATGATGCTTGTATGACTTATTTTATTTGTAGAGTTGTCTTGTGATATCTTCCTGTGAATCCCTAATCTTGATCGTACACGTTTGTGTGGATGATTGGTGTATGATTGAATCGGGGGTGTTACAACCATCAAATAAAGTCATGACCTCTCCGAACCCGCTTTTATCAAAAACTTCATAAGATTAAACAATCTCCAAATTTGTGGGATTATTTTTAGCTAAAGTTGACAGTATTCCAAACCCACTTTCAATATTATCGCAAGCATATTCATCATGGGGTTTAAATAAATTTTCAAGATCATAAGAATCATTATCACCCCAATCATGATCATGCAATAAGTAGTGGACATACCAAAAGAAGCATCCCGAGGTTTAGCATATCACTAACACAATTGACATTAATAGAATTTACAATAACATCATTGCAATCATGCTTTTCATTCAAGGAACTATCATGAATAACTTTATAAATTCTTCCGTTTAACACTTCATCACAATTTTTAGATTCATGAATCTCTAGCAAACTTCATAAAAATAATCTAGTGAACTCAATTCACTAGCAATTGGTCATCATAATTGGATCTTTTGAAAAGATGGCAAGTGGATGAGGATCCATATTACTAGATTTCTAGCAAGCAAAGATGCAAGCAAATAGAAGACACATGGCAACACAAGGAAACAAGATATCTAACAAGAAAAAGGTGAACGAAAAAGAAGGCGAATAAAAATGTCAAACTTTTGTGAAGTGGGGGAGAGGGAAACGAGAGGCAAATGGTAAATAATGTAAATTGAAAGGCGATGAGATTTGTGATTAGGAACCTGATAGATGTTGATGATGTCACCCCGGCAACGACACCAGAAATTCCTTTTGATGGCGGCTTGAAGTTACATTGATATTTCCCCAATGAGGAAGGGATGATGCAGCACAACGGCGGTAGGTATTTCCCTCAGTTATGAGAACAAGGTTATCGAACCAGTAGGAGAACCAAGCAACACAGCGTAAAAAACACATGCACACAAACAACAAATACTCGCAACCCAACGTGTAGAAGGGGTTGTCAATCCCTTTTGGGTAGCAGCGCCCAAGATAGGCAAACGGACGTGAGATAAATTGTCGTAGATTGATAGATCGAACGCCAAATAAAATAAATAAGAATAAAATGCAGCAAGGTATTTTTGTATTTTTTTAATACATCTGAAAATAAAAGGCAAATAAAATAGATCATAAAGGCAAATAATATAAGAGACCCCGGGGCCGTAGGTTTCACTAGTGGCTTCTCTCTAGAAAAATAGAAAATGGTGGGTAAACAAATTACTGTTGGGCAATTGATAGAACTTCAAATAATCATGACAATATCCAGGAAATGATCTTTATATAGGCATCACGTCCAAGATTAGTTGACCGACTCCTGCCTGCATCTACTACTATTACTCCACGCATCGACTGCTATCCAGCATGCATCTAGTGTATTATGTTCATGGAGAAACGGAGTAATGCAATAAGAACGATGACATGATGTAGACAAGATCTATTTATGTAGAAATAGACCCCATTGTTTTTTCCTTAGTAGCAACGATACATACATGTCGATTCCTCTTTTGTCACTGGGATAAAGCACCCCAAGATCGAACCCACTACAAAGCACCTCTTCCCATTGCAAGTTAAATAAATCAAGTTGGACAAACAAAACCCAAATATCAGAGAAGAAATACGAGGCTATAAGCAATAATACATATAAGAGATCAAAGAAACTCAAATAACTTTCATGTATAGAAAAAGATAGATCTGATGATAAACTCAAAGTTCATCTGATCCCAACAAACACACCACAAAAAGAGTTAAATCATATGGATCTCCAAGAGACCATTGTATTGAGAATCAAACGAGAGAGAGGAAGCCATCTAGCTACTAAATACGGACCCGAATGTCTACAAGGAACTACTCACGCATCATCGGAGAGGCACAAATGGTAGTGGTGAACCCCTCCATGATGGTGTCTAGATTGGATCTGGTGGTTCTAGACTCTGCGGTGGCTGGAATTGATTTTCGTCGACCCCCCTAGGGTTTCTAGAATATTGGGGTATTCATAGAGCAAAGTGGAGACGTATCAAAAATTATAGATACGTTGGAGACGTATTAACCTCCCGCATCCATGTCTATGAACTGGTCCCCCATCCAGTGGGACGAATGCGGGAGGATTTTTGTGGGTCACGGTTGGAGATGCCCTAATAAGATAACTCTACCGGTTAAACCAACAACGTTGAATTAAAATGGAGCATGACGGCGAGGGGTTGCATGACCACGAACACGATGGCAAGGGTGAGGATGATTCCCATGGGGTACCTATTCAGGTGGCAATTTTGGCGTCGGTGATAACTCACGTATCTATAATTTTTGCTTGCTCCATGCTATATTATCTACTGTTTTAGACTATATTGGGCTTTATTTTCCACTTTTATATTATTTTTGGGACTAACCTATTAACCGAAGGCCCAACCCAGAATTGCTGTTTTTTTGCCTATTTCAGTGTTTCGAAGAAACGAAATATCAAACAGGGTCCAAACGGAATAAAACCTTCGGGAACGTGATTTTCTCACCGAACGTGATCCACGAGACTTGGACCCTACTCCAAGGAGTCAAAGAGGCGGTCACGAGGGTGGGGGGTGCCCCCCTAGAGCGCGCCCCCTGCCTCGTGGGCCCCTCGATGCTCCACCAACGTACTCCTTCCTCCTATATATACCTACGTACCCCCAAACGATCAGAACAGGAGCTAAAAACCTAATTCCACCGCTGCAACTTTCTGTATCCATGAGATCCCATCATGGGGCATGTTCCGGAGCTCCGCCGGAGAGGGCCGTCATCACGGAGGGCTTCTACATCATCATAGCCTCTCCGATGAAGTGTGAGTAGTTTACCTCAGACCTTCGGGTCCATAGTTAGTAGCTAGATGGCATCTTCTCTCTTTTTGGATCTCAATACAAAGTTCTCCCCCTATCTTCTGGAAATCTATTCGATGTAATCTTCTTTTTGCGGTGTGTTTGTTGAGACCGATGAATTGTGGGTTTATGATCAAGTCTATCTATGAATAATATTTGAATCTTCTCTGAATTCTTTTATGTATGATTGGTTATCTTTGCAAGTCTCTTCGAATTATGCGTTTGGTTTGGCCAACTAGATTGGTAGTTCTTGCCATGGGAGAAGTGCTTCGCTTTGGGTTCGATCTTGCGGTGTCCTTTCCTAGTGACAGAAGGGGCACCAAAGCACGTATTGCATCGTTGCCATCAAGGATAACAAGATGGGGTTTATTTCATATTGCATGAATTTATCTCTCTACATCATGTCATCTTGCTTAAGGCGTTACTCTGTTTTTAACTTAATACTCTAGATGCATGCTGGATAGCGGTCGGTGAGTGGAGTAATAGTAGTAGATGCATAATCGTTTCGTTCTACTTGTCACGAACGTGATGCCTATATACATGATCATGCCTAGATATTCTCATAACTATGCTCAATTCTGTCAATTGCTAAACTGTAATTTGTTCACCCACCATAGAATACTTATGCTCTTGAAAGACGCCACTAGTGAAACCTATGGCCCCGGGTCTATTCTCATCATATCAATCTCCATCACTTTAATATTGTTTTGCTTTTTACTTTGCCTTTTACTTTTCACTTTGCATCTTTATACCAAAAATATTATATCTATCAGATCTCACTCTCGTAAGTGACCGTGAAGGGATTGACAACCCCTAATCGCGTTGGTTGCGGGTAGATATCATTTTGTGCAGGTACGAGGGACTTGAGTGTGGCCTTCTACTGGATTGATACCTTGGTTCTCAAAAACTGAGGGAAATACTTACGCTACTCTGCTGCATCATCCCTTCTTCTTCGGGGAAATCCAAAGCAAGCTCAAGAGATAGCACTCGCCCTCCATTCTGTGCAGGGGGCGAGGATCAGGAGGCGCCTCCGCCACCTCCTCCCCAAGAAGGCGCCCTGGCTCCAAGGCGCGCAGCCCCCGGGCGAGACCCTCCATGTACGGCGCCTGCGCGGCAAGAAGGGAGCTGCCAAGAGATCCCTCTTCCCCAAGAAGGTGCTCGCGCGCTCCCAGCACCGGCGCGCCAAGATCGCGTCCCTGCGCCTCCATGCCGACACCCCGTGCTGCTCCAAGCGGCGACGCGCGGTAATCACCAGGAGCAGGCCCAACACCAGCAAAGGGCGCCGGTGGCCACAGCAGGCTGCCACGCCTTCACCCCCGAGCTAAGCGGCGTCACATGGCCAGGCAAGTTCAAGCCTGATCTGCCCCCTTGCTACGATGGCGCGGCGGACCCTGCGGAATTCCTACAGCTCTACGAGCTAGGCATTGAAGCCGCCAACAGAGATGAAAAGGT
Organism: Triticum monococcum; assembly: GCA_034509565.1. Lineage (NCBI taxonomy): Eukaryota > Viridiplantae > Streptophyta > Magnoliopsida > Poales > Poaceae > Triticum > Triticum monococcum. The sequence continues at coordinate 617,230,688 of CM067845.1, forward strand.
CATGGCGAACTGGTTTCCCATGGCACTCAAGGACGGCACCCGCACCTGGCTCCTGAACCTGGCTCCCAGCACGATCTCCTCCTAGGACGACATGCGCACTCGCTTCATCGCCAACTTCCAGGGCACACGCGACCGGCCCCCGGACATAAGCGACCTGCGCCGCATCAAGCAAAAGCCAGGGGAAACCCTGCAGAAATACATCAAGCGCTTCAACAACGCTCGCCTCAAGATCCCCAGGGTGACTGAGGAAGCCATTATCTCAGCCTTCTCTGTTGGCGTGCGCGACATCAAGATGAAGGAGGAGCTGGAAATCCATGAAGACCAGTGCACATCCCTACAGCTGTTGGTGTCAAAACCGGCGGATCTTGGGTAGGGGGTCTCGAACTGTGCGTCTAGGCTGGATGGTAACAGGAGGCAAGGGACACGAAGTTTTACCCAGGTTCGGGCCCTCTCGATGGAGGTAAAACCCTACGTCCTGCTTGATTAATATTGATGATATGGGTAGTACAAGAGTAGATCTACCACGAGATCGGAGAGGCTAAACCCTAGAAGCTAGCCTATGGTATGATTGTTGTTGTGTATGTTGTCCTACGGACTAAAACCCTCCGGTTTATATAGACACCGGAGAGGGTTAGGGTTACACAAAGTCGGTTACAATGGTAGGAGATCTGCATATCCCTATCGCCAAGCTTGCCTTCCACACCAAGGAAAGTCCCTTCCGGACACGGGACGAAGTCTTCAATCTTGTATCTTCATAGTCCAGGAGTCCGGGTGAAGGTATAGTCCGGCTATCCGAACACCCCCTAATCCAGGACTCCCTCAGTAGCCCCTGAACCAGGCTTCAATGACGATGAGTCCAGCGCGCAGATTGTGTTCGGCATTGCAAGGCGGGTTCCTCCTCCAAGTACTTCATAGAAGATTTTGAACACAGAGATAGTGTCCGGCTCTACATAATAAGTTTCCACATATTCCCATAGAGAGAATAATTTTTACATGAATCTAATCTGCTGACGTATTCCGTAGTACGACACACCACAGCCAAGCCTTTATCCGAGTCGTTTCATTATCCCACCTCAACGCGTCATGCGAGGCGGTTTCCTTGGCACGTCTTGTTAAAGCAGAGATCGTGTCCCCTTATTCCGGGATTCTCATCAATATGGGCGTGGGTAACCCAACCGCTTCTAGGACTCCTAGATTATAGGCAAGTCCAAACGGACACAGAGAGGACGCTTGATATTCACCCTCTTTATAAAGGGACAAGGCTTTTATTTTTCCCTCCCGTGCTGAATCGAATCCTTCCCCCACCTCAAGCTTAAATGCCCAAAGTTCAGGTCAGGTGCTCCGCACCTTCAGTCATGTCCGGATCTAGCCTTCAAGGCCGATGGGTGCCTTCCTCCGTCATGGAAGAAGACATCAAAAAGCTGACGGAGGCCAGATATCTGACCGTCGAGATTTTGCATCGGCTGCCTCCCCGAGGGCAGGCCGTCCCCACCCCCGAACCCAACGAGAACGTCGTGTTCGTCTCCCACTTCATCCGAGGTCTAGGCCTTGCTCTGGATCCTTTCGTCAGGGGTTTGATGTTTTATTATGGGCTAGACTTCCATGATCTAGCTCCGGACTCCTTTCTTCATATCACGACATTTATTGTCATGTGCGAGGCCTTCCTTCGGGTTACCCCTCACTTTAGCCTATGGCTCAAGACCTTTGAAGTAAAGCCGAAGATGATCGAGGGGCAACATGCAGCGTGTGGAGGTGCCTCAATACGCAAGATGACGGGAGCTCTGTGGCCCAAAGGTTCCATCCCAGAGGTGTCTGAATTGTGGCAACAGGAGTGGATCTACATCATGGCTCCTAGAAGCGCCAAGTGGGCGGCCGCCCCTGTTTTCCACTCGGGCCCTCCACCACAACTGATGTCATGGATCAGCAGAGGTCTGAGCTGGGGTCCAGCCAAGGACGTGCCTATACTGCAAAGCCGCATTCGAGATCTCTTCAATGGAGATTTCAGTTTGGTTGCGGTAACACAAGTTATGCTGGTTCGTCAAGTCCAGCCTTGCAAACGCCAGCCTCTTCGCATGTGGGAGTTCAATCCCGAAGGACCATGTGTTATTCAAAATTTTCTCGGCCTGACACACGAGGAGATGTACAAGTCATTCTTCGGACCTCAGGTGGAGTGTCCGGAAATCACCGAGGACGTGGGCCTGAGTAGTAACCGCGACACCGAACAGGTAAGGCATCTTCCGGCCGAGCATATTATCTCTCCTTTGTTATGAAATTATTTCTGAGAGTTCGCTTTCTGACCAGGACTGGCTAACAAAGGCGAAGTTGATTCGGTGTTCGGGACCGCACCTCTTCGCCTCTTTCTGACGAGGAGACGAAGTTATTCAAAATCCAGTATTGGAAAAGATGCTCCAGACCGCACCTTGTCCGGAGCCCTTGAAGGATATTCTATGGAGGATAATACGGGTGGACGCGGGCCCCCAACGCTGCCCATTCTAACTGAGGGAGCGAGCGTCTCCATGAAGGAAGACGACCAAAAGAGGAAAAGGACTGCGCCCGGGGATTCGGAAGCCGAAGCTTCCAAACGGGAGAAGAAGTCTTCCATAGAGGGTCCTACTATAGGGGGCACTGTTGCCGCACAAAGTCCGCGGGGGGATCAATTCTCCCGCGAGTAGTAAGTGACCCGAAATACTTTAGTAGTACAGATATGCCATCTTTTTCCTCTGAGAAAATAACCACCGCAGATATCTTTGCAGTTCGGGCCTTAGCCCCTCTCAAATGAGCTCGTCTTCGGGGGATCTTCTTCCAGAGATGATGGACAGCGAAACGGCTCCTCCAGACTCCTCCGCTCCGGAAACAGGCGACCCTGAAGTGTCGTCGCGGAGGGCCTCTCCGAGTCCAGTGAGGACAGAAGATAATCCCATTGACCCCCCGAAGCTCCCAGTGTCCGGCTCCCGAAGAGAGCAGACAAAAGAGTCCGGCACCATCTAGTGTGCGATCGGATGTTCTGAGGGAGTTGGTGGGGCGAGCGGCCATCTCAGATGAACACCGTGTGCTGATGAATACGGTGATGGAGAGAATCTCGTCCACCGAAAGCGGGTTGCATGAAGCTTTTATGAGTCTACTGACAGGCTTTGAGGTACGTAAAAGAATGTATGATAGTCCTGCACATGCTAGGCGTGCCCTGTGTAGATAGTAGCCCCTGAGACTCTTGTTTTTGTCGGAAACAACGTCGAACAGAGGATCATATTCCTAGGTAATAACCATACTGCCTCTATGTGCAGGTGATGGAAGCTCCAGTGGCTAGCTGGACTAGCGAGTTTGCCCATTTAGAACGGCAATTGGATGCGGCAGACGCCGACATCGAGCTTGTTAACAAAAGGCTTGATGAGGCACAGGGTAAGTGTCATTATCTTGTAAACATCACATAGGGAGAGCAGCATGAAGCCAGTATCTTTAATATGTTGTGACTGCAGATGGAGCTACCACTGTTGAAGCCTTGCAGGCAGAACTTGCCCGAGCCAAGGAACAAGCGAGGTTGGGTAATGCGGCTGCTTTGAAGGCGGCCGAAGAGTTGCAAGCCGAGAGGGCCACGCATGGCGAGAGCCGAGACAAGATGGCCAAGATGGCCATAGAATTAAAAGCCGCCGCCGACCGTTGCGGGGTTCTTAAAAAGGAAAATCAAGCGAAGGCATCGGACCTTGAGAAGGCTGCTGCGACGAGAAAAGACCTCCGCTCTGCTATGAGGGCAAAGAAGGAGGAGCTGCGGGAAGCCGGGGATATTGTAGCTGGGAAATCCTTTATGTTGCGGAGGAAGTTCGGAGATCCATAGTATGCCCCTCTGGATCGGCTGTGGAGCTCGGAGGATGTGTATATGGATTTGGCGGCGAGCGCTGCCGATGCGGCCAAGTACTTCCAGGGTCAGACAGACCGTGAAGTAGACCAGCTGTTTTGGAGACAATTCCATTCTCCCGAGCGTCCACTTTCATTGACTGGCCAATTAGCCGAATGGGCCAAACTAAATAGGTTGTCCGGACTCTCCATGAGGTCTGTTGTGGATCAGCTATGGCCAGAAAGGTCAAAACCGAACAGCTATTTCAGCTTGGTGCAGCAGTTCCTTGATGTGGTGCCACGCATTAATGCGATGAAGAGGTCGGCGTGCATAGAGGGCGCACAGATGGCCTTTGCCCGTGTTAAGGCATACTGGGCGGAGATGGATGCTACCAATGTTGTAGCGCGGGATTCGGCCATAGGTCGAAAGGCTGCTGAGCACTACTTTTTAGAAGTTCTTGAGGGTGCCCGTTTGATAGAGACCCAGTGCTCAAAATATATTATGTTTGAGTGATATGTAATCACATTGTAAGCGAAATGCTTTTATAAATTTTTATAAGGCTATTTTTATACTTTTGCCTAAAAGTAATATGATTCCTCCTGGGCGGCCATTTATGTATACATGTGTATAACCTGAAAGATTACAGTCGTCGGCTTCAACCCCCACGAATATAATGCGGAGGTGCTCGCAAAAACACGCGTTCACACTTAACCCAACATCTTGGTCCTATTAAGGAGGTGATAGCGGAGCGAGCGAGGCAACCGGACTATAATGCTTTAGCACTTTCACTTAGCCATGGGAGTTTGACAGTGGGGCTACTAGATAGCCCCTGGTGGCTCCGCACTCTCCTGATTCCGGGGTGCGTACATGACTGGCCGGAAAACGGCCCTTCGTTAAGGCGGAGGAATTCTAACATTCCCACAGGTCATCGAGTGGTTGACCAGTCTCACGCTATATCATGACAGTCAGTTTTTGGCTTTCTCTACTGAGGTGCTCATCTAGATGAACCAGGGCACAATCGCAGTAGTTCTCCTGGTGCTTCCTTAGCCGGTAAAGCGGAATGTAAGGCACCTAAACACAGGAGCCGGGCAAACCCGGCATTTGACCAAAGACAATGATTCGGAGCTAATGCATATAGGGCCAAACTCGCGACGCCGAACACTCCCTAAGGTATTCGGTCTTTGTGGTATAAACCGGGCCTACATAATGGCCTTTGTAAGAAGCCCCTTGTGTCCAGGTACGTGCATTGTTCTGGCGTGGCCACATGGCAAGACATCAGCATCCTTCTCAACGGTGGATATGTATCAACAAGAGACAGTAAAAAAGGTTTACGCAGGGTCTTAATCTAAAAAGAATCCTTGGAGCGGGTCCCTGCTGCACGTCTGCGCCTGTGTCTCTGTTGTGCCGTATCCTGGACGGGTGTAGCACGAATTGGTCATGCAAAAAGTTGTCATGCAAAAAGATAGGAAAGAGAGGAAGTTAAGTGAAAAAGTTGTCATGCAAAAAGATAGTTTTTTAAAGAAAACCATGTATAATTGAAGATGATAAGAAATTGCCACGTGTCTGCGCGCATTGAGTCCCTTGTATTGACAAATAGGGGTGTGACCACTTATTCAGTATAAATAGCGGCGCCGGACTTGATTAGTTGTGCCTGAGGTCTTGACGACCTGTTTGGATGCTTTCACTGGTCCGGGCACCTTTAGTGTGCTGCTGCCAAGGCAGCCGCACTCTCTTCGGCGCGCAGAGATTGCTTGATATTTCCGTTCACTGAAATGATGCCACGTGGACCGGGCATCTTGAGTGTGAGGGAGGCATAGTGTGGTATTGCATTAAAGCGAGCGAAAGCTTCGCGTCTGAGCAGTGCTTGATAGCCACTTTGAAACAGAGCGATGTGGAAGGTTAAATGCTCGCGACGGAAGTTATTGGGGAGCCGAATATAACCTGTAGTAGGAGGGAGCCCGTACAACGAGCCCCTAGGCCTGGCGTTACTCCTTTAAAGGTAGTATTGCTATGGCGAATTTGTGTTGGGTCTAACCCCATCCCGCGGATTGTATCCTGATATATTAAGTTTAGGCTACTGCCGCCGTCCATCAAGACTCATGTGAAGTGATATCCGCCAATTACTGGGTCTAATACCAGGGCAGCCCATCCTGCGTGTCGGATACTTGCTGAGTAATCGCGATGGTTGAAAGGGATTGGTTGAGACGACCGGTGGCAGGACTTCGCGGTGACAGGCACTTGGGTATATTTTCCTGAGAGTGTCGTGTTGTTTTTTCCCTTGATCACGTGTAACACATTTACTGTTTTGACTTTTGGTCGAAATTTCTTTTGTTCCGCCGTGTCTTGCTTGGGAGGCTCGTCCTCGTCTTCACTTCGTGTATCCTCCCCCTTATGTACGGCATTGAGCTTGCCGGACTGCTTGAAGACCCAACATTCTCTGTGGTATGATTAGCAGGTTTACCAGGGGTACTATGGATCTGACATACTTGGGCCAGAATTTTGTTGAGGCTGGACAGTTCATCCCTGGTGCCTTTAGGGGGCGGCTTTTGACCTGGCCGAGAGCTTTTGAATCCGGCATTTACTGTCGTGACCTTCATGCTGTATTCTTTATTCCGGCGTTTGTTATTGCTGTTGCACCGTGATTTCCCGTTTCCATCTCTAACTTCAGATGTAATAGGGTCGTTGGTGCTACATCTGGCTAGCCAGCTGTCCTCACCCGCGCAATAGCGGGTCATGAGGTTTGTTAATGCGACCATCGTTCTCGGCTTATTTTGGCCGAGGTGTCTGGCGAGCCATTCGTCACGGACGCTATGCTTGAAAGCTGCCAAGGCTTCGGTGTCCGGACAGTCGACAATCTGGTTCTTTTTAGTAACAAACCTGTTCCAAAGCTTTTGGGCTGACTCTCCGGGCTGTTGAGTTATATGACTCAAATCGTCCGCATCCGGAGGTCGGACATAAGTCCCTTGAAAATTTGCCCGAAAGGCGTCTTCGAGCTCTTCCCAACTTCCAATGGAGCTTTCGGGGAGGCCTTTGAACCAGTGACGAGCTGGCCCTTTGAGCTTGAGGGCAAGTACTTGATGGCATGGAGATCATCTCCTCGAGCCATATGGATATGGAGGATGTAGTCCTCAATCCAGACCCCAGGGTCTGTTGTTCCGTCGTATGCCTCTATGTTTAGGGCTTGCATCCCTCTGGAAATTCATGGTCCAACACCTCATCCGTGAAACATAGGGGGTGTGCGGCACCCCTGTAGCTGGGTGTACCGCGTTGTTCGGATGTTTGTTGTGTTGCATTGTATGCTGGGGTGCGCTTACGTGGTCCATAGATGGATCTTGTTGCACCATCCTTTGAGTGCGAGCCCTCGCATGGGTCACGTGTTGTATTGTGAGTGGCGTTGTACGCCGCTCTGTGTTGGTAGAGGGGTCGTCTATCCGACCAGGTGGCTGCTTTGATATTTGGTTGTGGGGGGTCTCAGGCCTCCTCATCGAATTCAGGTAGCAGCTTCCGCTTTGGCTAGCTCTTGGAGGGGTGATTGTTGTCGTACCTTGCTGCTGTGTTGAGTATTTTAATCCATCAGATTTGGAGTGTGTCTTGCGCGGCCTTGAGCCTTTGCTTCTACTTATTAAGACTCCTCGCGGTGGCAACAAGCTTTTTATGAGCATTCTGCTGCTCCGGGTGCCTGTCCGGCGTTATGTCGTCCGGACCATTATCCTTGATAGGATTTGTATGTTTGGTTTGATTATCCGGATTGCCGTTGTCCAGCAGCGGTTCTCCCTGCTCCAGCGCTGGGTCTGTGTGATCGCTATTTTTGTCGAGGCGGGATTTGGGGCGGCGCTTGCGTCGCCGCTTTGACTGCTTTTCAAGGGAACAAGCCTTCGGTGCGTCCTTCCGTTCCTCGTCGTCATCTTTTGGTGCGTCCACCATGTATACGTCATGTGACGAGGTGGCGTTCCAGGGCCCAATAGGCGTTGGTTCTTCATCGTCTCCTTCATCGGTGTCCATACCGTCGATGTCTTCGGAGTTGAAGTCGAGCATGTCAGTTAAATCGTCGACAGTGGCTACAAAGTGGGTGGTGGGCGGGCTTTGAATTTCTTCATTGTCCGTATCCCATCCTTGCTGACCGCAGTCCGGCTAGGGCTCTCCTGATAAAGAGAGAGACTTTAGTGATTTCATAATATCACCGAAGGGCGAGTGCTGAAAGATGTCCGTGGCAGTAAACTCCATGATCGGCACCCAATCAGATTCGATCGGCAGGGGCACGAATGGTTCGGAGTCCGGAGAGGAGTCCGGCTCCTTGGAGTCACGAGTCCCGCGGAGTGCGGGGCTGGTGTTCGGCTCGATCACCGTTGGGATCGCAGCCCCTAAGGCGGCATCCAACCACCCATCCTCGATCGGTGCAGTTGGCTCCGAATTAAGGGTCAAAGCCGATGCGGGCACGGCCTCCAGGGCACTGTTCGGCGGCAGAGGTAGATCATGCTCGTCGTGACAGTGTGGTGCGCTCGGTAGTGCCTTGAATCCGTCGAAGATCAAGTCCCCGCGGGTGTCAGCCGTGTAGTTTAAGCTTCCAAATCTGACCTGATGGCCAGGGGCATAACTTTCGATCTACTCCAGATGGCCAAGAGAATTGGCCCGCAGTGCGAAGCCGCCGAAGACGAAGATTTGTCCGGGGAGGAAGATCTCACCCTGGACTGCATCGCTATTGAGGATTGTAGGAGCCATCGAGCCCGACGGCGACGATACAGAGGAACTCTCAATGAAAGCACCAATGTCGGTGTCAAAACCGGCGGATCTCGCGTAGGGGGTCCCGAACTGTGCGTCTAGGCCGGATGGTAACAGGAGGCAAGGGACACGAAGTTTTACCCATGTTCGGGCCCTCTCGATGGAGGTAAAACCCTATGTCCTGCTTGATTAATATTGATGATATGGGTAGTACAAGAGTAGATCTACCACGAGATCGGAGAGGCTAAACCCTAGAAGCTAGCCTATGGTATCATTGTTGTTGTGTATGTTGTCCTACGGACTAAAACCCTCCGGTTTATATAGACACCGGAGAGGGTTAGGTTTACACAAAGTCGGTTACAATGGTAGGAGATCTGCATATACGTATCGCCAAGCTTGCCTTCCACGCCAAGGAAAGTCCCTTCCGGACACGGGACAAAGTCTTCAATCTTATATCTTCATAGTCCAGGAGTCCGGCTGAAGGTATAGTCCGGCTATCCGAACACCCCCTAATCCAGTACTCCCTCAGAAACCCTGCAGAAATACATCTAGCGCTTCAACAACGCTCGCCTCAAGATCCCCAGGGTGACTGAGGAAGCCATTATCTCAGCTTTCTCCAATGGCGTGCGCGACATCAAGATGAAGGAGGAGCTGGCAATCCATGAAGACATGTGCACATCCCTGGAGCTGTTCAACTTGGCGACCAAGTGCGCCAGGGCTGAGGAAGGACGCCTCTCCCTCCTCGAGCTCCAGGCTGCCGACCTAGAAGAGAAAAAGCCCAAGGCCAAGGACGTGAAGCGTAAGGGAGCTACCATGCTCGTAGCAGAACCAAACACCAAGAAAGGCAGGGATCAGCCTTAGTCATCCAAGGGCAGCCGATACTGCGAGTACCATGAGCTCCACAACCACAACACCAACGATTGCCAAGAGCTCAGGGCCGTGCGAGATGGGCGTATCGGCCGACGCCCCGAGCGCAACGACAGGGGCTATGGTCGAGGAGGAGGAAGAGGTGGAGGATGATGGGAAGACCGTGGCCCTCGCCAAGGGTGGCGTGACCAACCTCGCGAGGATCGCTGGCAGGACCAGCCTCGTGAGGGAGGCTGGAGGGATCGGCCTCGTGAGGATCGCCCGCACGGCAACGCATGCCTCCCTCCTCTACCACCACCACCAAGAAGGAACGAAGACCAACATCAAGACGAGGGGGCTGGGGGCTTCCAGGAGCCGCGTGTAATCGCTTGCATCTTGGGTGGCGCCCAGGCCCCAGCATCACAGCGCATCTTCAAGCAGTTTGCTCGCGAGGTGAATGCAGTCCTCCCCAAGCTTGAGGCCACGCGCCGTCTCAGGTGGTCTGCATGCGCCATCAAGTTCAGCTCAGCGGATCAGCTCAAGTGCACGGCGAAGGCCAGAGTCCTCCCAATGCTTTTCTCCCTAGTCATCAGCAATGTGCAGGTCACCAGGACCCTCGTTGATGGCGGAGCAGGACTCAATGTCCTGTCCATCGAGACGTTCGACAATCTCCAAGTGCCGTATGATCAGCTCCAGCCGTCCAAGCCTTTCTCAGGAGTCACTGATGGTTCCACCATTCTGAAAGGGCAAGTTCGCCTGCCAGTCACCTTCGGGCAGCGCAACAACTACCGCACCGAGCTCATCGACTTCGACGTCGCCCACATTCGCCTGCCATACAATGCCATCCTCGGGTACCCAGCCCTAGCCAAGTTCATGGCAGCGACTCACCATGGCTACAATGTCCTCAAGATGCCAGGAAGGGGTGGAGTCATCACCGTACCCTGTGAGGAAAGGGACGCGGTGTGTTCACTTGAGCGTGCGTTCCAAGCCGCAACAATCGAAGACCCAGATCACAGGAGCGGAAGACTTCCCAAGGCGACCCTTAAGAAGAAGAAGGCTTCGCCTGGCCCAAGCCATAAGGAGGCAGGCGCCTCTGGAGGCGTTGCGTCGGGATTTGCACCCGTTCAGGGAGCGCCACCCTCTGTCGCATAGGAAAGCGCGCCCGGCGCCCTCCTCAGGCAGGGGTCGGGGGCTCTTTCTTGGAGAGCCACCGAATTTTCCAAGGGCACGAGGGAGGCACCCGGGCACCACTTTGAGGGGTGCTTCTAGGCACGTTTCCCTCAGGAAGGTACGAGGCAAGGAAGACCAAGCCCTCAGGAGTTCATCGCAGGAAACACCCAGGAGCTACAAGAGTCGAGAGTCATGCACGGCAGCCGCCGCTTGCCCGCCATGGTCCCACATCCAGGTGAAGATGGTGGGCTGCGTGTCTCCATCGACATGCCAAGGCTCAATCGAGCCGCGTCTCAGGAGTGCCTCTTGCCTTCGCGCGTGGGGCGTTGTGAGGGTCCACCTCACTGCTACATTTGCATGCCTTTCGGCCCGCCGAACGCGGTCGCCGCTCATCAGCGCCTGCTGAGGAGCGTTCTTGAGGCTCAGGAGGTCAGGCATTGTGCGGTCCTGGCAGAGGTGGAGATGGCCCTCGAAGACCTACCCGTGCCCCCGGAGCCTCCCGAGGCTCCTGGGCCTGGGGGCTCATGAGGGTCGACGTCTTCACCGTGCGTCACGCACTTCTTCGGCATCACTTCATCTTCAATGGCGTGAGGTGACATCTTTCAAGTTCCATTTTTAGCTGGGAGAGCCCACAGGGCCACGTCGTTCCCAGGTCACGTGGGTCCGTCCCTGCGGCATGTATCCGTTTTGCTTACGCTCTTTACCTACCTTGTTGAGGGCGCCCCTCGGGCTGCATCATCCCCAAGCTGCTCGGGCCTGGCCCAGCGGCGTTTGCTTTTTCCGCATCTACTTGAAATGAATTTGCTCCTCCGCACTTAATCTGGTTCCCATGATCGTCATCTACTGCTTATCACGGACTTATCCGCTCTCATGCAAAGCGCTTGCACGTTAAAAGGGGGGGTACCTGAGCATCGCGACTCATGGGCTCCTACTGGCTCTCCAGCCCTCACCCCCTGGCCTTGACCCACGGTATCGCGACCTGTCATACCAGTGGCGGCTAAGCTCGCTCGAGGGTCGGGACTTGAGGACGTAGAGCATTTGCATTCTAACCACCCTGCAGGAACACACCATTGATAAAGGCCCAGAGCCAGGCGCAACCCGCCTCGAGGTAGGGCCTTGTGAGTCCCGCGCTGGCTCACGAGTGCCCAGATACACCTCTCCTATCCCTACCGTGCCGGCCACGTGTCAGGGCGGGGCTGTACACGCCCCGGGGGCTCCTTCCAAAGGGGAGCCCCCTCCCACGTACCAGTGGAAGCACCATGCTCCGCGCTGGCTGACGACACTGCCGAGGAGCGGCAATGCCCTTACACATACGGAAGCGCTATGCTCCGCGCTGGTGATAAACAACTGAGGGCGGCCCACGGCCGTACCAACCTCAGGGAGCCCGGAGCTCAGTGTCTGGCACCATCGCAACGCCTCCCCTCAGGAGTGCCGCGCGAGGGGGCTAGACACGGGGGATACGCCCGGGCCATGCCCGAGCGCATGCCACCCAGCCAGGTCCCTCGGACCTGGTCGTCGCGCGCCCCTCCCCGAGCGGAGCCAAGGTATGAAAACCCGTTTGAACGTCAAGGGGGACTCCTGAGCATCGCAACTTAGGAGCCTAACTTGACACGTAGCCCCTCACTCCTTAGTCCCATCCTGGTTTCTGGTCGGGGCTAACGACGATTGAGGTATGCGCGGGGCCGGGCCCTGCCGACGCAGAACGACCAATCCATTCCGTTGCTCCCCCTTCCTTACTTGTTGCTCGCGCGTCAAGGGGGACTCCTGAGCATCGCGACTCAGGAGCCTAACTTTCCACGTAGCCCCTCACTCCTTAGTCCCGTCCTGGTTTCCGGTCGGGGCTAACGGCGGTTGAGGTATGCGCGGGGCCGGGCCCTGCCGACGTAGAGCGCAAGCAAATAGGAGGGGAAAATGCAAATTCCAGGGAATTTAAAGAAAATATTACAAGCCATAGATTGTTTCACGATGCCAAACACAAGTTTAAACACCTCCGCGAGGCATGGTGCATGTTGCGGGACTAAAAACGGGAAAGAAGCCGCAAAGGGATCACTGTCCAGTGGCGCCGCCGCCTGTGGTGGAGTCACGCTAGGCGACTCTGCCTCCTGAGGCCGCGGAGCTGGCGACACCGCACCCGGGCAAGATAATGAAGGCGCGGAACCTCCCCAGCAAAGCCTCGGCTCGGCCTTTCACGACCTCAGCGGCAGTGGCGGCAAGGTCGCCGCTCACGGGTTCCAGCAGGCTGTCGAAGTCGACGTTTGGGTCCCGCAGGTAGATGAGGCTGAGGACATGCGTCAGCGCTTGTCGGCGTTCTGGGAACGGGGGTCCCTGTCAGATTCACGTGTTCCGGCAGACCCTTAAGGTTCGAACACTGGGGTGCGCGCGGAGATCACGCCCTCTACCTCCCCGACTCACAAAGATCTAAACAACGGAAAGGACTGCACAAGAGACACAATGTTTATACTGGTTCGGGTCATCGTAGAGGTGTAATACCCTACTCCAGTGTGTGGTTGGTGGATTGCCTCTTGGGGCTGGTGATGATAAACGATACAAGGAAGAACAGCCTCGCGAGGGTCTGTTCTTGGCTGGGGCGACGAACTTCTAGGAGGAGTTCAGTCACCCTTCTTTCTCTCTTTCTCTGATTTCGATCCTCCCTACCATGTGGGTGGCTGGTCCTATTGATAGGGGCCCTGGTCCTCTTCCCAAATATCGAGCGGGAAGGGAGCCAACAATGGCGGGCTAATATGAAGGGGGACAGCAAGTATCAACTATCCTGACAAAAGCAGTCTTCGCCTGCACAAAGCTTCTGGTGATGACGCCGTCTTGGGCTCCCTGGTGACCTCCTTTTCACAGTCCTCCTGGTGTTGGCCTCGTTGCACCGAAATGGCAACCTTTGCCTGATGCCTCGGTACTCCGTGGCTGTGCTTGCCCCCTTTGCACCAAAGAGGAAAGAAGGACGCTGCGCGCGCTGGCACCCGCCTGGCGCCCTGAGTCGTCATGGCTTGCGTCATGGGCACCTCACGAGGTACCCCGCCTTGATCTCCCCGCCTCCTCGCGAGCCGACCTGACGAGGCCGTGCCTAAGGAAGCTTCGTGTTGTCCGCCTCGCGAGGCTTGGCCCCTCGCGAGGGTCTTGAGTCTCGTGTTGATGAAGATGGGCCATGCTGGGCCTCCCTTGAGCCACGTCGTGGGCCGCAGGCAGGCAAGTCTGGGGACCCCCATTCCCAGAACACCGACAGTAGCCCCCGGGCCCAAGGCGCACATGGACTTGGCCGTGCCGAGAGGCGAAAGGGCAAGGGTGAAGCGCCGCGGGCCCTAATAGCCTGCGGCCTTAGACGCCGCGTGGCGGTTGATGGGACGTGGGCGTCTCCACTTCCCCACGACGCCTCGGTGATCGCGCGAGTTGGACAAGTCCCTGCATGCAGATCGTGTCATGATTACCCGCGATCGTGTAGGCCGGCGGTTGGTCTTCGCCGGCTATAAGTACGAAGCTGTGCGTGCCCTTCCAGTCCATTCCTCCTGGCATCTCTTTCTTCCCGATCCTTGCTCCGTCTTGCTGCGATGGCTCCATCGAGGAGGTACTCGGCTGCGGAGAAGGGGAAGGCCCTCCGGGTCGATCCTGCCTCTCCCCCGCCCAAGCGCGGTCGTGGGCGCCCTCGGAAGCATCCGGTGGCCGCCCCGGTAGTGTCTGGTGTTCATGGTGGCGGCTCCCAGCGCGGCGGCGGGCGAGCCGCTGTGGCCGAGGGGCGCGCCTGGGTCGCACGCTCCCCTAGGACGTGCTTTCGTGCTGCGCAGGTGCTGCCGGAGTTCGTCGTCTGGTCGGCAGAGCCGACTAGCGCCCGGCTCCAACTTCCTCGCTTCCTCCTTGGTGAACTCCCGGCCGGTGCTCCTGGTGGCCTCTGGCTCCAGGCGGAGGGTTGCTGCAGCAGGTCCTCGTGGGCCGCGCTAGAGGTCTCCGCCAACGGGGGCCTGGCCTTAACTCATGGCTGGCAGGCGTTCGCCCGCGCTCGCGGCCTGGGGCGCCGGTGCACCCTGCACTTCAGGTTTGACGGTGATGCCACCCTCTATGTGAGGGTGTTTGGGGAAGATGGTCGCCGCGCGGGGTGTTGCCCTAAGGACGACGACCGCGGCCGGGGGCCCTGTCCCGACGACGATGGAGGAGATAGCGCCCGCGCGGATGGCGACGCTCGAGACTCCCCGAGCTTCGTCAGCTCTTCCTCAAGCGACTCCTCCAGCAGTGGCCGCAGTCAACCCCCGCGTCGTCGAGCTTTCTTGGGAGGTGATAGCTCGTCCGCCCGCCGTCGTGCCCCGGTGAAGCACGAGAGGGAGTCTTCTTGAGGCCCGGAGGCAGCCCGGGTCGCCTCCGCGGGCTGATGTGAGGAGGGCTGCGCCGGGCTCGTCCTTTCCTTTTCCTTTTGTTTCCTGTGTAAGACAAAATAGCTGCATGGAGCCCCGTTGGGGCGTGTTGGGAATTATTGCCGTTTTAGCCATTACCTTGATCTTACTTCTGCGCCCCTTAACCACTCGCCTGTGCGTAGATAGTTTTTGACCCCTGCTAGGGGGGCGACCGACCCAGGCCCTATGTGCGCGTCACGGTGCCCGAGGGGCACGGACTAGAGCGGTGCTCCTGCAACGTGCCTGGGCCGTGAAACCTTCCAGCGGCTAGAGCCGAAACGCTCGCGAGGACGTTTGAGTACCATCCCTCGCGAGGTTGTTTATGAGAGAAACCAAAGCGAGGAACGAAAATTGGCGAACCGCAAATCAGCAACAGCGAGAACTTCAATAAGACTTCAAATGCAAGCGAACACGTCAACTGCGGAAAGCAAATGAAAAAGCCGCGTCCGGCACCTAATCTAGTCTTCGATGTCTTCTCACCAGCGCGGAGCTAAGTGCTGCCACTAGGCGTGGGAGGGAGCCCCAGGGCCTGAGGCCGGCACTCCTGAGAGTCCGGGGCGTGTACAGCCCCACTCATTATTACGTGAGAGTGTCACGGGGCGGCGAGCTTCACAGGCATTGGCCTTGCTTCACAGGCTCCGGGCCTTTTCCAAAACGCGATAGCTTCACAGGCACTCGCCTTGCTTCACAGGCTCTGGGCCTTTTCCAAGAAAGGAAGGTCTTCACAGGCACTCGCCTTGCTTCACAGGCTCTGGGCCTTTCCCAAAAGAGGGGAGGTCTTCACAGGCGCCCGCCTTGCTTCACAGGCCCTGGGCCTTTTCCAAGAAAGGATGGTCTTCACAGGCACTCGCCTTGCTTCACAGGCTCTGGGCCTTTTCCAAAAGAGGGGAGGTCTTCACAGGCACTCGCCTTGCTTCACAGGCGCTGGGCCTTTTCCAAGAAAGGATGGTCTTCACAGGCACTCGCCTTGCTTCCCAGGCTCTGGGCCTTTTCCAAAAGAGGGGAGGTCTTCACAGGCACTTGCCTTGCTTCACAGGCGTTGGGCCTTTTCCAAGAAAGGATGGTCTTCACAGGCACTCGCCTTGCTTCACAGGCTCTGGGCCTTTTCCAAAAGAGGGGAGGTCTTCACAGGCACTCGCCTTGCTTCACAGGCGCTGGGCCTTTTCGGGGTAGAACCACCGGAGGTGCTGGATGTTCCACGCGTTCTGGATCGGCTCCCCCTCTTGAGTCTCTAAGCGCACGGAGCCTGGCCTGGAAACATGAACAACCTTGAACGGGCCCTCCCACACGGGAGAGAGCTTGTGTATCCCTTCCCTGGAGAGAACCCGCCTGAGTACGAAGTCTCCTACCTCGAGGGTCCTGGGGCGGATGTTGCGGCAGTGATATCGTCGTAGCGCCTGTTTGTACCTTGCCGCTCGCAGCGCGGCTTTCCGGTGGCGTCCCTCCCCTACTACGAGGTCCATCCCCCGCATGGCGTCCTGCTGCGCCTCGTCGAACGCCAGGACCCGCGCGGAGCGATGCCTGACCTCGTGAGGAAGGACTGCTTCGGCTCCGTAGACCAGGAAGAACGGGGTCTCCCCAGTTGGTTTGGTTGCGGTCGTGCAGATGGACCACAACAAGGACGGGAGCTCGTCGTACCAGCCTCTGCCGCAGGCCTCCAGCTTCTTCTTGAATGTCCTGGTCTTGAGGCCTCTCAGGACTTCCGCGTTGGCTCGTTCGGCCTGCCCATTGCTTCACGGGTGAGCCACTGAAGCGTAGCATATCTGCGTCCCAAGGTTAGCACAGTATGTTTTGAAGAGATTACTGGTGAACTGCGAACCATTGTCTGTGATGATGCGATTCGGCACCCCGAACCTGCTCACGATGCCCCTGATGAACTTGACCGCGGAGCCAGCGGGGATGGTACGGATGGCCTCCACTTCTGCCCACTTGGTGAACTTGTCAATGGCGATGTAGAGGTAACGGTAGCCCCCTGGCGCCCGAGGGAACGGGCCCAGAATATCCAGCCCCCAAACTGCGCATGGCCACGAGATGGGTATTGTCTGCAGGCCCCCTGCCGGTTGATGGATCTGCTTGGAATGAAACTGGCAGGCCTCACAAGCCTTTACCAATTCGATTGCGTCGTTGAGCGCGGTGGGCCAATAGAACCCGCTACGGAATGCCTTGCCGACGAAGGTCCGTGATGACGAATGGTGTCCGCAGTCTCTGCCGTGTATGTCCTCCAGTAGTTCCTTTCCTTGCTCCCTGGAGATGCAGCGCAGAGATACACCGTTTGGTCGCTTCCGGTAAAGTTCTCCATCTTTGATGCAGTATGCCGTGGCCTGTCGCGCCACACACTCCGCTTCCTCTTCCTTTTTCGGTAGGGCCCCTTGCGTTAAATAACTCCGGAGTTCTGCGATCCAGCACTCCTCCTGAGGTTCCATCGCCAGGAGCAGGCGTGCTCCTGAGGTCGGCCCACAGACCGGGGCTCCCGAGGCTGGCGGCTGGGGGAGCTCCTCTCGAGACTGAGCGGTGTTCGATAACGTCGGCTGTGCTGAGGGTTTGAAGAGCCGCTCTTCGAAGACGTCGGGTTCCTGCGGCAACCGCCTGGATGCCCATTCGGCTATGTCGTCAGCTTCCTGATTGGTGCCACAAAGCACGTGCTTCAGCTCCAGCCCCCAGAACTGCTTTTCCATCTTGCGGACCTCCGCTAGGTAGGCCTCCATATGCTCGTCCTTTGGCTCGTACACTTTGTTGGAGAAGTTGACTAGGAGTTGCGAGTCGCCCTTGACAGTGAGGTGTTTCACTCCCAGGGCTACTGCGGCCTTCAACCCGGCTATCAGTCCCTCATATTCTGCAATGTTGTTGGAGACCTTTCCACCTTGCTGGAAACGGAGCTGCACGGCATAGTAGAGCTTATCCTGAGTGGGCGATATCAGCACCGCACCAGCCCCCGCGCCGTGTCTGGAGAATGCCCCATCGAAGTACATGACCCAGCCTTCCGGCGCCTCACTCCCTGGAGAGAGGGACCGATCCTCGTTGTCCCTGAGGCCTGGTGCCTCCGCCCATTCCGCTATGAAATCCGCCAACGCTGCTCCTTTGATGACCCTGGTTGTGCTGAACTCGAGCTGAAACGCCTGCAGCTCCATGTTCCACTCGGCGACCCTTCCGGCCGAGTTAGGGCTCCTGAGCACTCTCTCCAGGGGGTACGATGAGACGACCTTGATGGGATGAGCCTGGAAGTAGTGACGCAGCTTGCGTGAGGCTACCAGTAACCCGAGGAGGACCTTTTGAGGCATTGGGTACCGTGCCGTCGCGTCCCGTAACACCGTGCTAACAAAGTAGACGGGATGCTCAACAAAGCTGAGAGTATCTGGGGTCGCGGCGCGCTCCGGAAGTAAGGGCGCCTCATGAGATGACGCGGCCTCGCGAGGTGGACCATCTGGGCGTGCAGCCTCTCCTGCCTCCGGTGCATTCTTCGGCAGCTGACCCTCCTCAATTGCGGTTGCGGCTTCTGCAGGCTTTCCTTGTTCCCGTTTTGTCTCGCCTCGGGCTGCCGCTGTGGTCTTGACTTGGCGCTCCTCCCTAACCGCCACCAGGGATACGCTGGCGGAGTAGGGAGTGGCAGCGAGGTAGAGCAGCAGGGGCTCTCGAGGGCGCGGAGCCACCATGACTGGGGGACTGGTCAGGTACCTCTTGAGATCTTGAAATGCCTTATCTGCGTCTTCAGTCCATTCAAAGGGCCCCTTTTTCTTCATTAGCTGAAAGAAAGGCAGCGCTCGCTCCCCTAATTTGGAGATGAAGCGCCCTAGCGCGGTCACGCGCCTAGTGAGCTTCTGCATTTCTCTAAGGGTCTTTGGCGGACTCATGTCCTCGACCGCCTTGGCCTTCTCGGGGTTGGCCTCAATGCCACGATGGGACACGAGGAATCCCAAAAGCTTGCTTGAGGGGACGCCAAACACACATTTCTCCGGGTTGAGCCGCAGGTTTACTGCATCGAGGCTCGTAAAGGTCTCCTCCAGGTCTTGTATCAAGGTCTTGGCCTCCTGAGATTTTACTACAATGTCATCAACGTAGGCTTCGACATTCTTTCCGAGTTGCGGGCCCAAGGTGATGTGCATCAGCCGCTGAAAGGTTGCCCCTGCGTTACGCAGTCCGAACGGCATGCATGTATAGTAGTATACCCCGCACGGGGTCAAGAAGGCGGTCTTCTCAACGTCTCATACCGCCATCTTGATCTGGTGATACCCGGAGAAGGCGTCCAGGAAACACAGCAGGTCACACTCCGTAGTGGAATCGACGATCTGGTCGACGCGGGGGAGCGGAAACGGGTCTTGTGGGCATGCTTTGTTGAGGTTGGTGAAGTCGACACACATGCGTTCCTTCCCCCCTTTCTTGGGCACAACGACAGGGTTGGGCAACCAATCCGGGTATCAGACCTCGCGAATGACCCCAGCGGCTTCTAGCTTGTGGGTCTCTTGGACAATGAAGGCCTGCTTCTCCACAGACTGCCGCCTGGCCTTCTGCTTCACGGGGCGCACATTTGGGCACACGTTGAGGTGATGCTCGATGACACTCCTGGGGATCCCCGCCAGCTGATCGGGCTCCCAAGCAAATACCTTCTTATTCGCGCGCAAGAACTTGACCAAGGCCTCCTCCTGCTCAGGCTCAAGGTTGGCGCCTATGGTGAAAGTGGCACTGGAGGACCCATCCTTGTCGACGGGTATCTGCTTGGTTTTTGCCTTGTCCTGGGTCAACAACTGCTTCTTCTTGGCGGGTGCAGCCCCCTTGGGCTTAGGGGTCTCCGTGCTGACGGGCCGTGCCGATGCTGCCGTCTTGATGGCGAGCTTGAGTACTCGCAGGGCATCCTCGGTGTCCCCGAGCACGGCAAGGGTGCCGCCGCTCCCGGGCATCTTCATGAGGTTTTACGCTGGGTGCGTGGCGGCCATGAACTGAGCCAGCGCCGGGTAGCCGAGGATGGCGTTGTAAGGGAGGCCGATGGGGGCGATGTCGAAGTCGACCATCTCCGTGCGGAAGTTGTCGTAGGTGCCGAAGGTCACCGGGAGCCGGATCTGTCCCAGGGAGTCGGATGATCCGCCCCCGACACTCGAGAAAGATCGGCTGGGTCGCAACCGCTCCCGGGGTATGCAGAAGGTTGAAAGTCTCGATCGAAAGCACGCTGAGACCCGCGCCGCCGTCAACAAGGGTTCTGGTGAGGGCCACCTGGTAGATGGTGGGGTGCACAACAGGGGGAGCGCGCCCGAGCCGACCAGGTTGGTGGGGTGGTCCTCCGAGCTGAAGGTCAGACCGGCATCGCGCGCCGCCCGGTCCGGGGAAGCCCCCTGCCGTGCAGAAACAGCGCTAACCAGGCGGGCAAAAGGCTTGACGTGGCGACTCGTGGGCGGCGCCTGCGAGCCGCCCAGGAGGGCCGCAATGACTGGAGGCGTCGATGTTGCGGTGCAGCTACTCCACCGCGTAGGCAGATGCTGGGGGGGTGCTTGCCGCTCGTTCCCCGCCGGGCCGGTGGCGGTGTTGACGGCGGGCAACGGGGGACAATGAGAACGCCCACCGGCAAGGGCCGCCGGGGCGACACGAGCTCGACTGGCGCCGTACATGGATGCGGCGGCCGTAGGAGAGCGGAGTGGTGGAAGACAGATTCCAGCGCACCCCTACCTGGCGCGCCAAATGTCGGATTCACGGGTTCCGGCAGACCCTTAAGGTTCGAACACTGGGGTGCACGCGGAGATCACGCCCTCTACCTCCCCGTGTCACAAAGATCTAAACTACGGAAAGGACTGCACAAGAGACACAAGGTTTATACTGGTTCCGGCCACCGTAGAGGTGTAATACCCTACACCAGTGTGTGGTTGGTGGATTGCCTCTTGGGGCTGGTGATGATAAACGATACAAGGAAGAACAG
Organism: Triticum monococcum; assembly: GCA_034509565.1. Classification (NCBI taxonomy): domain Eukaryota; kingdom Viridiplantae; phylum Streptophyta; class Magnoliopsida; order Poales; family Poaceae; genus Triticum; species Triticum monococcum. The sequence goes on from CM067845.1 coordinate 617,251,542, forward strand.
CCTCGCGAGGGTCTGTTCTTGGCTGGGGCGACGAACTGCTAGGAGGAGTTCAGTCACCCTTCTTTCTCTCTTTCTCTGATTTCGATTCCCCCCACCAGGCATCTGATCTGGTAAATGCCTATACAAGGCATGCTAGAGGCCGGCCATGCCCATGGCCGCGAGTATGTGAGCTTATGTGGATGGATGGATGGATAGCTAGCTAGCTTGCTAGCTAGTGCTAGTGTGCATGCGTGAGTCTCCATCCTCCTGGATGAATGGATGTGTAGTGTATATATAGTGTGAGGTAGCTTAGTATGTAAGCTTGGTGGTGGCGTTGGATGTAAGCTACCTTGGGTAGCTTACATGCCAAGCCATGTAGGCATGGTATAGTGGCATGGCACATGTCATGCTTGTCCCCTGGGATACTTTATAAATCAGTACCCAGGGGACACGGTACATTGTAGATGATGGCACCGCGGTACGGTTGTCTCGTCGATGTCGGGTCGGGCTGCAGTCGGCAGCCGGCTGGTTGGCGTAGTCGGCGGCCTGCAGTCGGCGGCCGGCCGGGTAGTGCAGTCGGACGGGGAGCCGGCAGGAGCGGCCGGGCAGTCGGACTGAGGGGCTTTGCTAGCCCCGATGTCTTGAAATATCATCTTGCCGTCTTCGGGCTATCCGTGCCCCATTACTCCGACAGTAGCCCCCAAGCCTCCGGGCAACTTGGCAAAGTTGGGCGGAGGTTTTTTGGCAAATATTCATGGAAATGATCATAAAAAAGGACAAAGTTAGTCCACGCAAATATATCATATGCTTTTTTAGTATCGCAAGTTTTATGCGGACGGTGCCGACTCGGTTTCATCCGAGCCCCCTTAATCTTTTTCGTGTTCCCTCCAATCTTTGGCGTGTGCTCTTGCTTGCCGGACAGCCGCTCTACGGTCTGTGGCTGAGAGTGGGCCACGAAGTGGAGTGTACAATACTCAGAGTCTAGGAGCAGATTCAACCGAGTAGATACTTGTAAAGGAAAACGGCCGGGTCGCCCGAACGTTTTTCTTCCCGGGCGTTTTTCGCGTGGGTGGCCTCCAGCGTTCACTCTTGCTAGTCGGCAGCCGCTCTGCGGTCTGTGACAAAGAGTGAGCCTTTGGTACCGCGCACGGTACTAAGCCATCTGTGGGAACTAACGTCTCAGGCCAAGCGGCCAGCCCCCGGGCCACCTCTGGCTGGCGCCGGGGCAAACAGTGATGCTACTGTAATAAAATGTGGAGAGAGTCCCCGGGCAACGCTCGGGGTTATCCGTGCTTGCGTAGTGCAAAAATATGCGGGTGAGGAGCTCACATTGATTTTCGTGTAGTCGCGGTCGTCGAAGATAGCCGGCGCGACTCGGCGCTCGCGGAGTGCGCCGGCGCACCCGCTGGGTGTAGGGCCGACTGCTGAGCAGTCGGGCCGGATCTTCCGGCAGCTATTTTGTCTTCTTTCTCGCGGGGGCGCGTCAGCGCACCCGCTGGGTGTAGCCCCCGAGATTCGGGCCGACTGCTGAGCAGTCGGGCTGGATCTTCCGGCAACTACTTCGTCTTCTTCTCTCGCGGGGGCGCGTCAGTGCACCCGCTGGGTGTAGCCCCCGAGATTCGGGCCGACTGCTGAGCAGTCGGGCCGGATCTTCCGGCAACTACCTTGCGTTTTTCTTTTTCTTCTGCAGTCGGTTGGGCAGGCAGACTCTGACACAGCAGTCGGGATTTTTGCAGCCGGCCACACTGCCAGCGTATGTCACACGCGTATTTCCCTCATATTTTCTTTTATCTCAGCCGACCCTCTCTTTTTTTTGCCAAGCCGGTTGACTTTTCTAATAGACGGGCTCCAACTTTTTCCTACCCGGCCGTCCTTTTTCTTCCAACAGGCCATTGGGCAGCCGGCCCTGCGAGGGCGCCAGTCGGCGCGAGGCAGGAAGGTGGGAGGTGAAGGGCACGCGGACGCCGGCTAGAGCGGTGAGCCGGCAGCGCGCGTGGATAACGGCCGGAGCAGCGAGTCGGCCCAGGCGGGGCGGGACGGGCGGCCGAAGCACCGTGACCCGGCAGTCGGCGTGGGAAGCCGGGACAAGGCCACAGCCGGCACGGCATGGTCGGAGCCAGCCCGCACGGGGTTTGAGGCGAGGCGGGGCGGCCGGGGTGCGCAGCCACGCGGGCAGGGCGGATGCAGGCCTGCGAACGCACTAGCGGGCGGAGTCGGCGCGACGCGGTTGAAGCCGGCCTCGGGCGAAGCGAGGCGGCCGGGCGGAGCCGCGGGCGCACAGGGGCCGCGCACAGGGGCAGCCGGATCCAGCGCGACGCAGAAGGAGCTGGACCAGGCCCTGTGAGCGCAGGCGGCGAGCCGGCAGGTGCTGGGGGAGCCGGACCGGAACAAGCAGCCGGCCTGCCCGAAGCCGGCAGGTGGCCGGAACAACGGGTCGGGGGTCGGGTGCGGGAACCCGCACGGGAGCTCGTGCGCCGCGGGCACGCGAAGGGGAGGCCGGGCGCGGCCGGATGGCGTGAAGTCGGCCGGGCGCGTCCAAACGGTCGGGAGGAGATCCGGCCGGTGCGAGGCGAGGCGGAGCCAGGCGACGGAGCCGACCTGCGCGGGGCGGCCACCCAGAGACAGGGGCAGGAGGTGCAGCCGGCTGCGATATGCCGGCGCGGGGGCGCGGCCGACCGAGGCGGGACCCTGCCCGCGAGCGAGGACGCGGAGCCACACACGGGCGGACGCGACTGCAGGGGAGCGGAGGGAGACGCTGCTGCGGGGGAGGAGGTGGAGCCGGACCGAGCATGCCGAGTGGCGGGAGCCGGGCATGCGAGTTGTCCGGAGCTGGACGGGCGTGGCGCAGAGGCCGTGGCGAAGTCGGCGGGCGGCGAAGCCGGCCGTCCGGGTCGCGGCGAAGTCGGCGGGCCGTCCGGCTGGGGAGCCAGCCACGGGCGCCTGGAGGCGCGAGATGGGGCGGAGCCGCGCGGAGGGACGCGGAGCAGTCGACCAGGCGGGGCAAGGGCCCCGAGACGCTGGGAGGCGCGGGGAGCCGGCGGCCAAAGCAGGCGGTCGCGCGCGACCAAGCCGGCACGGGAAGGCGGCCCGGCGGAGCAGGCGGACCCGGTCCGGGGAGGCGGCGTGGGGCCAGCGCGGGGAGGCGGAGCGGTCGCAGCCGGCGCACGCGGACGCGGCCGGGCCGGCCACGGCTGCGAGTGCGAGCCGACGCTGGAACGCGGCAGGGGGAGCCGGGGCGCCGCAGAGGAGAACGGCGAGAGCCGGCCCAGCCGGCCGGGTGGTGGGCGGAGCAGAAACCGTCACGGGGCCGGTGGGCTCGGGCGAAGCCGGAGCGAGACGCACGACGGCGGGCCAGCGGCCAAGTGCAATGGAGCCAACCGGAGCAGGCGAAGCCGGCCGGAGCAGCGCGCGGCCGAACCAGCACTGACTCGGGCGGCGCGAGGTCGAACGCGGGCGCGGCAACTAGCTGTGGGCGGGCGCGACGCAGACGGAGATGCGGAGGAGAGCAGAGGCGATGCAGCAAAGGCCATCGGGGCCGCGTGTGAGCGTACGGGGCAAAGGACGTGACCCGCAGTGGCAGGACGGCGTGATGCAGGCGGAACAGGCGGGTGGCTGGCCATGGAGCGGCTGGGCCAGCGTGGAGTGGGCGTATCTGGGGCATGTATGTATGGCCAATGGTTTGACCGCTATTGACTTGTATCTAGCTAGCTTGTCCACATGATACTTGGAGGAGTGAGCGTGCGTGCGTCGGCCAAAGCAAGGCGCAACGCAGAGAGAAGTAGACCCGAGTGGCGCGTGGATGGACAAGGTCGACCGAAGCGAGGCCCCGTGCGCGGTGCGCGTGCGCTCAGACGGCGGCGCAACGGTGGTGATGAAGAAGGTGGTGAGGCCGACGACGAGGGCGCGCCACCCCTCGCGGCCGCTCCGGGGGCGAGTCGATGTCGAGCCCCCGAGCGCTACCGGAGAGACGGCGCGACGCCGTGGTGGAGGCGATGAAGAAAAAGGGGTCCCGCCCGGACTGCGAAACCAGCAGCAGTGCGGTAGCATAGTACCGCCCCACGGTGGGCGCCAAATGTCGGGTGGTAGGTGCGACATATGCCAACGGGTGGCTTATCATTGTGGGAGCCAATAAAACATCGCCGGTGCCTGGAAACGGGATAAGGCGAAGACATGCACGCCGGCGAATCTTACCCAGCTTCAGGGCTCTCCGAGGAGATAACACCCCTACTGCTGCTCTACGGGGTCTCCGCATGGTTACTAAATGAACAAGTAGCTACACAATGCTCCTCGAGCTGTTTTGGTGGAAGGAGGAAGAAGGGCACAGCTAGCCTGCTTCTTCTCCTTGTGTGGTGTCTAAGTCTAGCTTGGGAGTCCAACCCTTTGCATGGGTGGACCGGGGGGTTTATATAGGCCTACCCCCCGGGGGTACAATGGTAATCTAGCCGGGCGCGGGGCCCAGCTGCCTGTGACTGTGCTCGCCGGCTTCTGCGCCGGCTGCTGGGGCCCGCCGACTGGTGGGTCCCGCCGACTGCCGGCTCCCTGGTCGACAGGCAGGCCCCACTATCCAGGGCTTGGTCGGTAGCTGGTTACTGTTGCTCCGTGCGGTTGACACAGGCTTGGTCGGGGTAAGCGTGGCTACAGTGCCACCGCCCTAGCGGGCGATTACTGTAGCCCCGCCGTATCTTGTCTCCTTAATGGGCGTCTCCCTCGAGGAGGATGGCGAGCCGGCCATGGGGGGCCGGCTCTCCATCAGGCCGACTTGGGAGGAGGTGCGGCCGCCTTCGGTATCTCTCTGCCCGAAGAGGCCCACCGCCTCGGGGGCCACGCTGGTGGCCCGTCGTGGACGGCGTCGGGGCCGCCATGGCAACAGTGCCGTGCTGGACGGGTCGTGGCCACCCGTACGGCGCACTGTACCAGGCGTGCTCCGGGTTTTGGGGGTGGCAGGCTCTACTGTAGCCACGCCCTGCTTCATCATCGCAGGGTGGACGCGTACGCTGCGGGTACGGCTTTGACTACTTTATGGGAGCCGATCTCTTGTAGTCGGCCTTGGTGTAGCCGGTTTCTCGTAGTCGGACCTCCACACCCACAACACCAACGAATGTCAAGAACTCCGAGCCGTGCGTGAAGGAAGGATCGGCCGTCGCCCTGACCGCGGTGACCGGGGCTACGGCCGAGGAGGAGGAAGGAACACAGGACGCTAAGAAGACCGTGGCCCGCGCCAGGGGTGGCGCGATCAACCTCGCGAGGATCGCTGGCAAGACCCGCCTCGCGAGGGAGGCTGGAGGGATCAGCCTCGCGAGGACCGCCCACAAGGCAACGCAGGCCTCCCACCGCTACCGCCGTAGCCAAGGAGAAATGAGGACCACCACCAGGACGAGGAGGCTGGGGGCTTCCAGGAGCCGCGCGCGATCACCTGCATCCTGGGCGGAGCACAAGCCCCAGCCTCTCAACGCATCTTCAAGCAGTTCGCCCGCGAAGTGAACGCAGTCCTCCCCAGGCTCGAAGCCACGCACCCTCTCAGGTGGTCGGCATGCGCCATCACATTCAGCTCAGCAGATCAGCTCACATGTGCAGCTACAGCCGGAGTCCTCCCGATGCTTTGTTCCCCTATCATCAGCAACGTGGTGGTCACCAAGACCCTCATCGATGGCGGGGCAGGGCTCAACGTCCTGTCCGTAGAGACATTCAACAACCTCCAAGTGCCCTACAGCCAGCTTCAGCCAACCAAGCCTTTCTCTGGTATCACCGACGGCTCTACGATCCCGATTGGGCAGGTCCGTCTCCCTGTCACCTTCGGGGCACGCGACAACTACCGCACCGAGCTCATCGACTTCGACGTCGCTCACATTCGCCTGCCGTACAACGCCATCCTTGGGTACCCAGCGCTGGCCAAGTTCCTGGCCGTAACTCACCACGGCTACAACGTCCTCAAGATGCCAGGAAGCGGCGGAGTCATCACGGTGCCCTGTGAAGAGAAGGACGCGGTGTGTTCCCTGAAACGAACCTTTCAGGCCGCATCACTGGAAGACCCGGATCATGGAAGCAGGAGGCTTCCCGAGGCCGCCCCCAAGAAGAAGAAGACATCATCCGGCCTGGCCCCTCAGGAGGCAGGCCCCTCTGGGCTCGTGCCTACCCAGGGGGAACCTCCTTCCATCGCATAGGAAAGCGCGCCCGGCGCCCTCCTCAGGCAGGGCTCGGGGGCTCTCCCCAGGAGGGCTCGGGGGCTCTCCCCTGGAGGGCCACCGACAAGGGAAGCGCTTGGGCACCACATGGAGGCGTGTTTCGAAGCACGTTTCCCTCAAGAGGGAGCAAGGCAAGGAGATCCAGACCCTCAGGAGTTCGTCGGCAAGGCCATTCAGGAGCTACAGGAGTCAAGAGTCATGAGAGGCGGCCGTCGCCTACCAGCAGTTGCCCCCCATCCAGGCGAGGATGGCGGGCTGCGCGTCTGCATCGACGTACCAGGGCTCAACCAAGTCGCCTCCCTGGAGCGCCTCTGGCCCTCGTGAGTGGGGCGCTGCGGAGGTCCATCCCACAGCTACGTTCGCATGCCTTACGGCTTGCCGAGCACGGCTGACACGTACCAGTGCCTCGTGAGGGGCACTGAAAGCACAAGTGCTCCCTAGGTGGTTTTGGTAATTGATGACAACATATCTCTTGTTGGACTAATGCCTTTACCTAGTATATTTCAGATAAGTTCAACAATGGAGTGGCATGGACAAAAGGTTGTGGGAACCTCTTCAAGATGCTAAGGACAAAGGATTGGCTAAAGCTTCAAACTCAAGACTCTTCATTTTATATATTTTAGTGATCCAAGATCACATTGAGTCTTTAGGAAAAGCAAATACTATCAAGAAGGGATGATGTGTTGCTTAATGAGCCTCTTGCTTTATGTGCTTAATGATATGCTCCAAAATCCTCAGCTACTTTCCCACTTCCACAAATGACCTAAACCCAAAGCCAAACTCGGTCATACCGATTCTGTCAATCCGGCGCCACCGAGTTTCACTTGTCATTTGCCACTGCCAAACCCTAGCAATTCGGTCCTACCGATACGGATCTCGGTCTCACCGAGATGGGCTTGCAAACTCTCTGTTACGTGTTGCAATATCTTTGGTCCCACCGACATATGCAATCGGTCCCACCGAGTTTGCTTGGCCAACTCTCTGATTCACTTATTACCAAAATCGGTCCCACCGAGTTTGAGTAATCGGTCAAACAGAGTTTTGGATTTTCCCTAACCCTAGCACATCGGTCCCACCGAGTTGTTCCAGTCGGTCCCACCGAAATCTCGAACGGTCACTAGGTTTACCATTTCGGTCCGACCGAGTTTGATGATTCGGTCCCTCCGAGATTGGAAAACTGTGTGTAACGGTTGGATTTTGTGTGGAGGCTATATATACCCCTCCACCACCTCTTCATTCGGAGAGAGAGCGATCAGAACACATACACCATTCCTACTCATATGTTCTGAGAAAGAACCACCTACTCATGTCTTGAGACCAAGATATTCCATTCCTACCATATGAATCTTGATCTATAGCCTTCCCCAAGTTGCTTTCCACTCAAATCTTCTTTCCACCAGATCCAAATCCTATGAGAGAGAGTTGAGTGTTGGGGAGACTATCATTTGAAGCACAAGAGCAAGGAGTTCATCATCAACACACCATTTGTTACTTCTTGGAGAGTGGTGTCTCCTAGATTGGCTAGGTGTCACTTGGGAGCCTCCGACAAGATTGTGGAGTTGAACCAAGGAGTTTGTAAGGGCAAGGAGATCACCTACTTCGTGAAGATCTACCGCTAGTGAGGCAAGTCCTTCGTGGGCGATGGCCATGGTGGAATAGACAAGGTTGCTTCTTCGTGGACCCTTCGTGGGTGGAGCCCTCCGTGGACTCTCGCAACTGTTACCCTTCGTGGGTTGAAGTCTCCATCAACGTGGATGTAGGATAGCACCACCTATCCGAACCACGGGAAAAACATCCGTGTCTCCAATTGCGTTTGAATCCTCCAAACCCTTCTCGTTACATTCTTGCAAGTTGCATGCTTTACTTTCCGCTGCCTATATACTCTTTGCATGCTTGCTTGATATGTATTGTGTATGTTAAAATTGTGCCCGAACTCCACTTAAACCGAAAAATCTTAAAAAGTGCAACTTTAGCATTAAGTGTCTATTCACCCCCCTCTAGACACTCCTTCTTCTAGATCCTACAAGTGGTATCAGAGCTTTGGTCTCCATTGCCTTGGTTTAATCATCATTGGAGGAAGATGGATGTGTCTACTTTAGGGAGTCTTAGACATAGAGTGCCTATTCTTGATGGAGAGTAATTTCATGAGTGGAAAAATGAGATGCTTGTAATCTTCAATCAATATCATTTAAACAAGTATATTGCTAGCCCTTGTGCACCTCATATTGATCCTTTGCATCCTACCCTAGATGAAGATATTGACATGATTCGCAATCTTAGAACCGTTGAGCTCATCATTAGAAGATTGCCCAAAAATTTGATTGCTAGTTTGCCTACTCTTAATTGTGCCTATACTATATGGAAATTTCTTGAGGAACGATTTCCCGATCATTCCTTGAAAAATTTGGATAAAATTCTCCATAAATCTATTGCCTTGAGTAAGATGAACTCTAGTGATACTGAGTTTGGTGATTGTCTATTTGAGCTTACCAATCTCAAGCATGCTAAAGGAGATGTTGGAATCATTAGTGATATTATATTTGAAGCTATAAGAATTCATAAAAGTGACCACTTTGATGACCATTTATCTAATGAATTACCCTCTCTAGGAAATGATGAGTCAGAAGATCATGATGAACATGGATACTATGATGATGATGATAGTGACTTCGATCTTGATGATGCAATGAGACATTTTGGTCTGACGGCAAATCTTCGGGGATATGCGTCAGGTGGAAAGGAATGGGTTCTTGATAGTGGATGTACTGATCATATGACCGGAGATGAAGAGATGTTCCGTGAGCTTGCTGAAAATGACGGCCCTCGAAAATATGTCACCTTTGGTGGTAATTCAAAGGGTAAAGTAGTTGGCCTTGGTAAGGTGGCCATCTCACATGATAGTTCCATTCAAAATTTCATGCTCGTTGAATCTCTCGGCTACAATTTACTTTCAGTATCTAGACTTGCTGATTTTGGCCTAAATGTTCTATTTACTGAGGTAGATTGCCAAGTGTTTTGTTGAGACAATCATAAAATGGTCTTTACCGGTATGCGTAGAGGTGATCTTTACATTGTCGATTTCTCTAAAAAGGCACAACCTAAAACTTGCTTCATTGCTAAATCCTCAAAAGGTTGGTTGTGGCATAGACGACTAGGTCATGTTGGCATGAGAAATCTTGACAAGCTTATTAAAGGAAATCATATCCTTGGAGTTAACGATGTCATATTTGATAAGGATAGACTTTGCAGTGCTTGTCAAGCAGGTAAACAGGTTGGAGGAAGGCATCCTGTGAAGAACATCATGACCACAAGGAGGCCACTCGAGCTACTTCATATGGATCTTTTTGGTCCCAACGCCTACAAGAATCTTGGTGGAAATTCTTTTGGTCTACTTATAGTTGATGATTTTTCAAGATTTACGTGGGTGTTCTTTCTTAATGACAAGTCACAGGTCCAGAAGATCTTCAAAAACTTTGCTAGGAAAGCCCAAAATCAGTTTGAAGTGAAGATCAAGAAGGTTCGGAGTGACAACGGAACGGAGTTCAAGAACGCAAATGTGGACACCTTTCTTGACGAAGAAGGGATTTCACACGAGTTCTCGGCTACGTACACACCTCAACAAAATGGAGTTGTTGAGAGGAAGAACCGGACGCTCATCGAAATGGCAAGAATGATGCTTGATGAATACAAGACGCCAAAGCACTTTTGGGCAGAAGCGGTTGAGACAGCTTGTCACGCAACAAATCGCTTGTATCTTCACAAGCTACTCGGCAAGACAGCATACGAGCTCCTCACCGGTAACAAACCCCAAGTTGGATACTTTCGAGTATTCGGCTCAAAGTGCTACATTCTTGATAAGCATCGTCGTTCAAAGTTTGCTCCTAAATCTCATGAAGGCTTCCTACTCTTCTCACACTTACCGTGTCTACAACAATTTCACCCGAAAGGTTGAAGAGACGGTAGATGTGAAGTTTGATGAATCTAATGGCTCGCAAGTAGAGCAATTGCCAATTGATGTAGGAGATAAAGACCCTTCAGAAGCAATCCAAGACTTGTCCATTGGCAAAGTTCGTCCAATGGAGGTGAAGGAGAGTACGTCATCCGTCCAAGTGGAAGCTTCTACTTCACGACAAGGTGAACCAAGAATCAACACGGAAGCATCCACAAGTGGGACACACCAAGATGAAGAAGACGAGGAAGTACATCAAGACGAACATCAACAACCTCCTTCCCCACCACGACAAGAGAATGACAGCGTCAATAATGAAGAAGGCCAAGAAGAAGAACAAGATGAAGAAGATGCTCAACGAAGACCCAAGCAAAAGCTCTCACGAGTTTGAGCAAGAATTGCCAAAGATCATCCCGTCGAGCAAATCCTCAATGATATACAAACCGGGAGAATCACTCGCTCAAAAACTCGTTTAGCTAACTTTTGTGAAAACTATTCATTCATCTCTAGCATTGAACCTATGAAGGTTGAAGAAGCATTGGAAGATCCGGATTGGATAAATGCTATGCATGAAGAGCTACACAATTTTGAGAGAAACCAAGTTTGGACATTGGTTGAGAAGCCCGACAAAAACCACAACATCATTGGTACCAAATGGGTGTTTCGCAACAAGCAAGATGAAGATGGACAAGTGGTCCGCAAAAAAGCATGTCTCGTCGCCCAAGGGTACACACAAGTCGAAGGTATGGACTATGGTGAGACATATGCTCCCGTTGCTAGACTTGAGTCCATTCGCATCTTACTTGCCTATGCTAATCACCATAATATCACCTTGTACCAAATGGACATTAAGAGTGCTTTTCTAAATGGTGAAATAGAGGAGGAAGTTTATGTCAAACAACCTCCCGGCTTTGTCAATCCTAAGAAACCTAATCATGTTTACAAACTTCACAAAGCTCTTTATGGTCTTAAACAAGCTCCTAGAGCATGGTATAAATGCTTGACCAAGTTGCTTATTGCAAGTGGTTTTGAAATTGGTAAAATTGATTCTACTCTCTTCACTAAAAGGGTTAATGGAGAACTATTTGTATGTCAAATCTATGTTGATGATATCATATTTGGTTCAACTAACCCTCTCTTTAGTGAAAAGTTTGGAAAGCTAATGTCAGAGAAGTATGAGATGTCTATGATGAGTGAACTCAAATTCTTTCTTGGTTTGCAAATCAAGCAAAATAAGGAAGGTACATTTGTCTCTCAAACGAAGTACACCAAGGACTTATTCAAGAAGTTCAATATGCAAGAGTGCAAAGGTATGTCTACACCCATGCCCACTAGTGGACATAATGATTTGACCAAAGGTGGTGAACCGGTTGATCAAAAGGTTTATCGTTCTATGATTGGTTCATTACTATACCTATGTGCTTCACGTCCCGATATTATGCTAAGTGTATGCATGTGTGCACGATATCAAGCTACTCCTAAAGAATGTCATCTTAAGGCTGTGAAAAGGATAGTGAGATACTTAATTCACACACCAAACTTTGGCATTTGGTATCCTAAGAGGTCTTCTTTTGATCTTGTTGGCTATTCTGACTCGGATTATGCCGGAGACAAGGTTGATAGGAAGTCCACTTCGGGTACCTGTCAATTTCTTGGCAGATCTCTAGTGTCTTGGTCCTCCAAGAAACAAAACTCGGTATCCTTATCCACCGCCGAAGCGGAATACATTGTCGCTGGTTCATGTTGTGCTTAATTACTTTGGATGACCCAAACTCTTAAACATTATGGAATTTATGTGAAACATGTTCCACTGCTTTATGACAATGAAAGTGCTATCAAAATTGGTCATAATCCCGTACAACATTCTCGAACTAAGCATATTGAAGTTCGTCATCATTTCATTCGAGATCATGTTGCTAAGGGTGACATTAATCTTAAGCATGTTCACACTGACAAGCAATTAGCGGATATATTCACTAAACCACTTGATGAGAAAGTATTTTGCAGGCTAAGAGGAGAATTGAACATCATTGATTCTTCAAACGTGGAGTAGGAACTCCATTGGACACATGCAAGACATGAGCTTATGACTAATCCATGATATATCTCTTATGATGACTATCTTATGTCTTGGATATATTTGTACCTTGCATGTTGTCTAACCCATGTAGGTACTTGGTTGAAACTAATTCCATGGGATTGCGACTCACTCACATCTTGAGCAATCTTTACATCACCAAGTCTCTACACAATGGTGGTTGAAGACAAGGAAGCACAAAACCATTCAAACATATCCTTTGACAAATTCTATGTTGAGCTTCATGATTGTCATTTTTGGATACACAAGTGCTCTTCCTTGCAAGAACTAACCCATGTAGGTAGATGAACTCAAACTCCAAGTGGTGCTCCAAATTCTTGATGGACTACATCAACCTTGAGCACCGACACAAGTTCAACTACATCAGCAAGAACCACTCCACCACCCAAGGTATGTTATCCCATCTTAGAGAAGCTTTACTCCAAGACATGAGTCAAAGCAACTCAACAAGATGTGAATACATCAAGATGCTTAAACAAAAAATGGCAACCCCATTTTTAGCATAAACGATGAGTATGACCTATGATCAAGTGTTCTCACTTGACTCCTAAGTCAATATACTCTAACATAGGTGACTATGTCACCGCCCAACTCTAGATGAAGTTCTCTTGTGTTTCTTTCTGTGTTACTGCATTTGTCTCATGCTTGTTTATTTGTTTCCTTCTACTTCATCTAGATCCTTCAGTTTCTTTTATTTTTATTCTGCATTTTCCGCATTCAATTCATTGCAAATCTTTGTGAGATCCTGCATGTCTAGTGAGCTGAGGTGACAAGTGTTTTTCTCTGTGTGAACTCGGTCTCACCAAATTTTAATTTTCGGTCCAACCGAATTCCTTCGGTACCACCGAATCATACCACTCGGTGCCACCGACTTCGCAACAGGAAAAATAGTTTGTCACATAACCTATAATTCTTCTAATCCAGCTCCACTCAATGAATCTTGTCCTCTACAAGCATCCCAATTTTACTCTTTGCTTTATGCTGAGTCTCAAGGACCAAACCTTTTGGACGGATTCCAGAAGAACCTTCTTGGAAATTGATGTCAAAGGGGGAGAGAGAGATCACATCAAAGCTTATCTTCGGGGAGAAAGAGATCACATCAAAGCACTAAAGGGGGAGAGAACATCTCAAGGATCCCAGATGTCCCAGATAATGTATTAAGGGGGAGAAAGAGATCCCTAGGGGGAGAGACAATACTCAAGGATCCCAGATGCTTGATGATCAAGAGGAGAGATGTCACATGTCTTTTTAGGGGGAAAGACATGTTCATTTGTTTTGTTTCTTTCAGCTCTGATTTTCTATTCCCTATCTTCTCCCAATATCCCATATAAGATTCAGGGGGAGCAAGACACCTATGGGAAAGAAATCAGTCAAATTCATTGCATATCTTTACTCTTGGGGACATGTTGAATTCAATGCAGTACCTAGTACTTACTCTCTACATGTCATCCTAGTCTTGGTATTCTTGTGGTTTCTTCAGTTTACTCTGGCTAGTGGATGTACCTGTGTTATCTAACCTTGTTTGTGCAGGTTCATTCCGTCCTAGGTCAACCAAAGACTACAAGGTAAGTGTATGCATCAAAATCATGAGTATGAGAAGTTCTTGCTTATGTACATACTGTTTGCAAGAAGGACTCATGAGCATGAAGGTATTTTCCTTAACAATCTTTTACTCTGATGCATATGGCCAAGATACATGTAATACATTGCCCACTCTGTCATGGCTATGCCCTCACATGCCTCTATATTTCATATTCACATGAGTGCATACATGTAGGGGGAGCCTATGCTTGTTACATGTCCTTCCAAAGCTTTACTTGATGTTCTTTATATCTTTATCTAAAGCTTTGATGTATGTTGCCATCAATTACCAAAAAGGGGGAGATTGAAAGCACAAGTGCTCCCTAGGTGGTTTTGGTAATTGGTGACAACATATCTCTTGTTAGACTAATACATTTACCTAGTATATTTCAGATAAGTTCAACAATGGAGTGGCATGGACAAAAGGTTGTGGGAACCTCTTCAAGATGCTAAGGACAAAGGATTGGCTAAAGCTTCAAGCTCAAGACTCTTCATTTTATATATTTTAGTGATCCAAGATCACATTGAGTCTTTAGGAAAAGCCAATACTATCAAGAAGGGGTGAGGTGTTGCTTAATGAGCCTCTTGCTTTATGTGCTTAATGATATGCTCCAAAATCCTCAGCTACTTTCCCACTTCCACAAATGACCTAAACCCTAAGCCAAACTCGGTCATACCGATTCTGTCAATTCGGCGCCACCGAGTTTCACTTGTCATTTGCCACTGCCAAACCCTAGCAATTCGGTCCTACCGATACGGATCTCGGTCTCACCGAGATGGGCTTGCAAACTCTCTGTTACCTGTTGCAATATCTTCGGTCCCACCGAGATATGCAATCGGTCCCACCGAGTTTGCTTGGCCAACTCTCTGTTTCACTTATTACCAAAATCGGTCCCACCGAGTTTGAGTAATCGGTCAAACCGAGTTTTGGATTTTCCCTAACCCTAGCACATCGGTCCCACTGAGTTGTTCCAGTCGGTCCCACCGAAATCTCTAACGGTCACTAGGTTTACCATTTCGGTCTGACCGAGTTTGATGATTCGGTCCCACCGAGATTGGAAAACTGTGTGTAACGGTTGGATTTTGTGTGGAGGCTATATATACCCCTCCACCACCTCTTCATTCGGAGAGAGAGCCATCAGAACACATACACCATTCCTACTCATATGTTCTGAGAAAGAACCACCTACTCATGTGTTGAGACCAAGATATTCCATTCCTACCATATGAATCTTGATCTCTAGCCTTCCCCAAGTTGCTTTCCACTCAAATCTTCTTTCCACCAGATCCAAATCCTATGAGAGAGAGTTGAGTGTTGGGGAGACCATCATTTGAAGCACAAGAGCAAGGAGTTCATCATCAACACACCATTTGTTACTTCTTGGAGAGTGGTGTCTCCTAGATTGGCTAGGTGTCACTTGGGAGCCTCCGACAAGATTGTGGAGTTGAACCAAGGAGTTTGTAAGGGCAAGGAGATCGCCTACTTCGTGAAGATCTACCGCTAGTGAGGCAAGTCCTTCGTGGGCGATGGCCATGGTGGAATAGACAAGGTTGCTTCTTCGTGGACCCTTCGTGGGTGGAGCCCTTCGTGGACTCGCGCAACCGTCACTCTTCGTGGGTTGAAGGCTCCATCAACGTGGATGTAGGATAGCACCACCTATCCGAACCATGGGAAAAACATCCGTGTCTCCAATTGCGTTTGAATCCTCCAAACCCTTCCCGTTACATTCTTGCAAGTTGCATGCTTTACTTTCCGCTGCCTATATACTCTTTGCATGCTTGCTTGATATGTATTGTGTATGTTAAAATTGTGCCCGAACTCCACTTAAACCGAAAAAGCTTAAAAAGTGCAACTTTAGCATTATGTGTCTATTCACCCCCCTCTAGACACTCCTTATTATAGATCCTACAGGCACCACGGAGGCATGAGAGGCCAGGCGTTCCGCAGCCCTGGCGGAGATGGAGATGGTCCGCGAGGAGCCGCCAGCGCCTCCGGAGCCTCCCGAGGCCCCTGGGCCTGGGGGCTCATGAGGATCAGCTTCCGCAGCCCACCGAGTCTGCTACACCAACACCCCTTCGTCCTCAACGTCATCACGTGACATCTTTCAAGTTTCATTTCCAGCTAGGAGCGCCCCCAGGGCTGCATTATTCCCAGCCGCGTGGGTCCGTCCCTGCGGCGTGTATCCCTTTTATTTCACGTCGTTAGCTTACCTTGTTGGGGGCGCCCCTCGGGCTGCATGATCTCTAAGCCGCTCGGGCTAGGCCCAGCGGCATGTATCCCATTTGCGTTTATTTCCAATTATGCGTTAGACCCACCATGCTTGATTATTTGATGCCGGTCCACGGCACCTCTTCTCCTCCATGCCGACCACTTGCACGTTAAAGGGGGGGTACCTGAGCATCATGACTCAGGGCTCTTACTGGCTCTCCAGCCCTCACCCTCTGGCCTTGACCACGGCATCGCGACCTGGCATACCAGCGATGGCTGAGACCAGCTCGAGGGCCGGGACACGAGGACGTAGAGTGCAGGCATCTAACCAAATTTGCAGGGACACATCACAAGATAAGGCCCAGTGCCAGGCGCAACCCGCCTAGAGGTAGGGCCCCGTGAGTCCCGCGCTGGCTCACGGGTGCCCAGATACACCTCGCCAGGCCCTACCGTGCCAGCCATGAGTCAGGGCGGGGCTGTACACGCCCCGGGGGCTCCTCCCGGAGGGGGGGCCCCTCCCACGTACCAGTGGAAGCACCATGCTCCGCGCGGGCTGATGACACTGCCGAGGAGCGGCTATGCCCGTACACATACGGAATCGCTATGCTCCGCGCTGGTGATAAACAACTGAGGGTGGCCCCCGGGCCGCATCAACCTCAGGGATCCCAGAGCTCAGTGTCTAGCCTCATTGTAATGCCTCCCCTCGGGAGTGCCGCGCGAGGGGGCTGGGCACGGGGGCTGCGCCTAGGTCACGCCCAGACGCACGCCGCCCAGCCAGCCCCCCCCCCCCCCCCGGGCCTGGTTCGTCGCGCGCCTCTCCCCGAGCGGAGCCAAGGTATGAAGGCCATTTGGGCGTCAAGGGGGACTCCTGAGCATCGTGACTCAGGAGCCTAACTGGTCACGTAGCCCCTCACTCCTTGGTCCCGTCCTGGTTTCTGGTCGGGACTATTGATGGGTGAGGTACGCGCGGTGCCGGGGTCTGCAGACGTAGAACGGTGGATCCACCCACACCATACCTCCCTACTTGTTGTTCGGGCGTCAAGGGGGACTCCTGAGCATCGCGACTCATGAGCCTAACTGGTCACGTAGCCCCTCACTCCTTGGTCCCGTCCTGGTTTCTGGTCGGGACTATTGCTGGGTGAGGTACGCGCGGGGCCGGGCTCTGCAGACGTAGAACGGTGGATCCACCCGCACCATACCTCCCTACTTGTTGTTCGTGCGCCAAGGGGGACTCCTGAGCATCGCGACTCAGGAGCCTAACTTGTCACGTAGCCCCTCACTCCTTGGTCCCGTCCTAGTTTCCGGTCGGGACTATTGCTAGGTGAGGTACGCGCAGGGCCGGGCTCTGCCAGCGTAGAGCATAAGCAAGTAGGAAGGAAAAGCGCAAATTTCAAGGAATTCAAAAGAAAATATTATAGTCCACACTATTATCCCAATACCAAACGCAAGTTTAAGCGCCTCCCCGAGGCATGATACATGTGCAGGAATTAAAAGCACGACAGGAGTCACGACGGAGTCACTTGGCGGCAGGGGAGCAGCGCGGAGTGGGTTCGCCTCACGGAGCAGCAGGGTCGGCAGCGCCTTGCTCCGGCTTGGTGCTGAAGGCCCGGAACTTCCCCAACAGAGCTTCTGCGCGACCATTCACGGCCTTGGCAGCGGCAGCGGCACGCTTGCCGCTCACTGGCTCCAGCAGGCTGTCGAGGTCGACACCGGGATCGCGAAGGTAGATGTGGGTGAGGACCCGCGTCAGTGCTGCAGATCGTGTATATCTAGGCATGATCATGTATATAGGCATCACGTCCGTGACAAGTAGATCGAAACGATTCTGCATCTACTACTATTACTCCACTCATCGACCGCTATCCAGCATGCATCTAGAGTATTAAGTTAAAAACAGAGTAACGCCTTAAGCAAGATGACATGATGTAGAGAGATAAATTCATGCAATATGAAATAAACCCCATCTTGTTATCCTTGATGGCAACGATGCAATACGTGCCTTGCTGCCCCTTCTATCACTAGGAAAGGACACCGCAAGATCGAACCCAAAGCGAAGCACTTCTCCCATGGCAAGAACTACCAATCTAGTTGGCCAAACCAAACGCATAATTCGAAGAGACTTGCAAAGATAACCAATCATACATAAAAGAATTCAGAGAAGATTCAAATATTATTCATAGATAGACTTGATCATAAACCCACAATTCATCGGTCTCAACAAACACACCGCAAAAAGAAGATTACATCGAATAGATCTCCACAAGAGAGGGGGAGAACTTTGTGCTGAGATTCAAAGAGAGAGAAGAAGCCATCTAGCTACTAACTATGGACCCGAAGATCTGAGGTAAACTACTCACACTTCATTGGAGGGGCTAGGATGATGTAGAAGCCCTCCGTGATGACGGCCCTCTTCCGGCGGCGCTCCGGAATAGGCCCCAAGATGGGATCTCTTGGATACAGAAAGTTGTGGCGGTGGAATTAGGTTTTTGGCTCCTGTTCTGATCGTTTGGGGGTACGTGTGTATATATAGGAGGAAGAAGTGCGTTGGTGGAGCACCGAGGGGCCCATGAGGCAGGGGGCGCGCTATAGGGGGGGCGCGCCCCCACCCTCGTGACCTCCTCTTTGACTCCCTAGAGTAGGATCCAAGTCTCCTGGATCATGTTCGGTGAGAAAATCACGTTCCCGAAGATTTTATTCCGTTTGGACTCCGTTTGATATTTTGTTTCTCCGAAACACTAAAATAGGCCAAAAAACAACAATTCTGGGCTGGGCCTCCGGTTAATAGGTTAGTCCCAAAAATAATATAAAAGTGGAAAATAAAGCCCAATATAGTCCAAAACAGTAGATAATATAGCATGGAGCAATCAAAAATTATAGATACGTTGGAGACATATCACCTGCAAGGATTCATGACTAAAAACACAAAGAAATACAAGCAAAGACTCATATCATACAAGACGCTCCAAGAAAAACTCATAGTATGTGACGAATAAAAATATAGTTTCAATTAAAATACCGATGGTTGTTAGAAGAAAGAGGGGATGCCACCCGGGGCATCCCCAAGCTTAGTTACTTGATACTTCTTGAATATCATCTTGGGGTGCCATGGGCATCCCCAAGCTTAGCCTTTTGCTAATCCTTATTCCTTCATCCATCGTAAAGTCACTCAAAACTTGAAAACTTCAATCACACCAAACTTAACAGAACCTTCATGAGATCCATTATTATAAGAAAGCAAATCACTACTATAAGTACTGTTGCAAACCCATTAATATTTTATTTTTGCATTATATCTACTATATTCCAACTTTTCTATGGCAAAAATTCTTCATAGAAAACCATAGAATCATCAAAACAAGCACACAACCTAAAGAAAACCGAATCTGTCAAAAATATAACAGTTTGTAGCAATCCGGAGATTTCAAATAGTTCTCTAACTCCAAAAAATTTGAAAACTTAGGACACCATGAGAAATTTGTATATTAATCTTCTTCAAAAACAATCAGTATTTTATCGCGCTTCTGTTAAAAATGAAAATTATTTTTGTGACCGCAAAAGTTTCTGTTTTCCAGCAAGATCAAATCAACTATCACCCAACATGATCCTAAAGGCTCTACTTGGCACAAACACTAATTAAAACATAAAAACACAATCATAACAGTGGCATAATTTTGCAAACACTCAAGAACAGAAAGAAAAGGACAAAAATAAATTTTATTCATTGTGTTGCCTCCCAATAAGCGATATTGTTTTATGCCCCTAGCTAGGCATAATGCAAAGGATCAAGTATTGTCATCTTTGTTTCTAGATCCCTTAGAGGTGTCCTTGTCCGGGGGCTTTGTAAAGACAACACATAACTTCTTATCCACACAGAACTTAGCACTATCAAGTTTCTTATCATCATATCCCTTTTGATTTTTGGCAACTATCCAAGAATAGGGTTGATTAACATCACTGAAAACTTGTTGGATTATATCTAAAATAGGGACTTCCTTTTTAAGATTCTCATCAAAGATTTGATTATCCCCAAGCAAATGTCTTAGAACATAATCACTATTATAAAGAATTTCATCTATCACCGGTTTTTCAAGATTCATACCATAGAAACAAAAAAAATTCCCTTGCTTCCTGTACTATGTAATCAAATTCATTCATAAGAACAAGGGTGGCCAACTTTTTAGCTTTGGGATTCTTTATAATAGGTAGCTCAAAAAAATCTCTACAAGGTAGCATGAGTACGGATAAATTTATTTTCAAGTTTCAGAACTAGTGGTGAAATAGCATCCGCATAAGATTTAGTCCTCTTAAGAATAGGAGCATCATCAAGATTTAAATTTCCAACACAATTGAAAAATTCTTGGATACGTTCTTTTCCTATAACATTCCCGTGCCCCAAAATAAAAGTTTTAGCATGCAGATGCCAAATCATCCAATTTTAGGAGTTAGTCCATCATCTGTTTCTACCATACCGAAATCACCCATGATTACAAACAAAAAGATAGATCTGACGAGAAAAATAGCGAACGAAAGAGAGAGCAAATAAAATGGAAATTTTATGTGAAGTGGGTGAGAGGGAAACGAGAGGCAAATGGCAAATAATGTAAATTGCAAGGAGATGAGATTTGTGATTAGGAACCTGGTAGATGTTGATGATGTCTCCTCGACAACGGTGCCAGAAATTCCTTTTGATGGCGGCTTCAAGCTACGTCGGTATTTCCCCAAAGAGGAAGGGATGATGCAGCACGGCAGCGGTAGGTATTTACCTCAGTAATGAGACCAAGGTTATCGAACCAGTAGGAGAACCAAGCAACACAATGTAAATAGCACCTGCATAAAATAACAAATACTCGCAACCCACGTGTAAAAGGGGTTGTCGATCCCTTTCGGGTAACGGCGCCAGAAATTGGCAAGTAGACGGGATAAAAATGTGATATATTGATAGATGCAAATAAAAGAAAATAAAATTCAGCGAGGTCTTTTTGGGTTCTAGATTAATAGATCTGAAAATAAAATCAAATAAAAATAGATCATAAAGGCAAATATAATAAAGAAGAGACCCAGTGGTCGTAGGTTTCACTAGTGGGTTCTCTCGAGAAACAAATAGCAAATGATGGGTAAAAAAATTACTGTTGGGCAATTGATAGAGCTTCAAATAATCATGACGATTTCCAGGCAAAGATCATTATATAGGCATCACGTCCAAGATTAGTAGACCGACTCATGTCTGCATCTACTACTATTACTCCACACGTCGACCGCTATCCAACATGCATCTAGTGTATTAAGTTCATGGAGAAACAGAGTAACGCAACAACAACTATGACATGATCTAGAAAAGATCTATTTTTGTAGAAATAGACCCCGTCTTGTTATACTGAATAGCAATGATACATATGTGTCGGTCCCCTTCTGTCACTAGGATCAAGCATCATAAGATTGAGGCCATCACAAAGTCAAGTTGGCCAAACAAAACCCAAATATCAAAGAAGAAATACTAGGCTATAAGCAATCATGCATAAAAGAGATCAAAAGACTCAAGTAACTTTCATGGATAAAAAGATAGATCTGATCATAAACTCAAAGTTCATCGGATCCCAACAAACATACTGTAAAAAGAGTTACATCATATGGATCTCCAAGAGACCATTGTATTGAGAATCAAACGAGAGAGAGGACGCCATCTAGCTACTAACTACAGGCCATCTGAGAGGCACCAATGAGGATGATGAACCCCTCTGTGATGGTGTCTAGATTGGATCTGGTGTTTCTGGAACTTGCGGTGGCTGGAATTGATTTTCGTCGACTCCCCTAGGGTTTATGGAATATTGGGGTATTTATAGAGCAAAGAGAGGTGCGGGAGGCCACCAAGGTGGACACAACCCACGTGGGCGCTCCTAGGGGCCCAGGCATGCCCTGGTGGGTTGTGCCCCCCTCAGGGCACCCCCAGGTGCTTCTCCAACCCATCGGGTGTCTTCTGGTCCATAAAAAATCCACAAAAAGTTTCGCTGTGTTTGGACTCCGTTTGGTATTGATTTCCTGCGATGTAAAAAACAAGCAAAAACGGCAAACTAGCACTGGGCACTATGGCAATAGGTTAGCCCCAAATATGATATAAAATGATTCTAAAACATCCAAGAATGATAATATAACAACATGGAACAATCAAAAAATATAGATACATTGGGGACGTATCAGTGCGAGAGGAGGACGAAGGCAACGTACACATACGGTTAATAAAAAAAAATTTGCGATTTAATTACCTACTATACCCCCGTCTGGTTTATAAGTAGGATTTAACTAATGAAGTACGAATGCATGTCGACAAAGATTATATAGTTGGATTCGTATTTGAACATAGTTTCCAATTATATAATTTTTATAACATGCATTAACATTTTGTTGGTTAAATTTAAGGGCAAAGTATGGCACAGAATATAAAAGGGACTATAGACCAAGACGGACGTAGTAGCACACGGCCGCTCCCTACGCAACGACGCAACTGTCAGCCAACTTGTAGGTGACCATTTTCTGCGTGTTCAACTACTCTATGCGTGTGGTTACTTGCGGTTGAGGTGGCCGCGGCGCGCTCTGCTCGCGTCCCACCGCGTGCGCTCAGCTCTCACTTCCCTCCGGGTGCTCTGCCCTTGTCCCTCCACGCGCGCTGCCAGTGTTTGGGGCCGGCGCATGATCACGCACACTCGTGTGCATGCGCTTGCGCCGGGCGCGGCGCGACGATGCAGTTACCCACTGCAAAAACTGCCATGCGGGTGCGCCGAGAATCCGGGACGCCCGGGCCCCATTTATTCCTGCGGCCATTTACCTTCATCTCTCGCGTCACATGACACAATAAGCACACCCACGACGACACATACAGAGAGGACATACAACGGTTCCAATGACGCTCCCCATGGCTCCAATGGCGCTCCCGGCGGCCGACGACGACAACGGCGGGCAGTTCACCACGCATCATGTAGTGGACACCCATGTGAGGGGGGAGGCCCTCTCGGTGGTGTACATGAACGATCCGGTCTCGATGGAGAGCTCCATCCAAACTATGGAGCAGTTCCTTGCCGAGAACAAGTACCAAGTGGTCGGCTTCGACCTCGAGTAAAACATCGATCGTGCCGGGCACGATCAGAAGATTGTCGTCACCCAGTTGTGCGTGCGACATGACGTCCTCGTCTACCACTACCACCTGGCCACAAGGCCTTGCGAGCATTTATCCATGTTTATCAACAGCTCCGACTACAGTTTCGCCACGGTGGACACCACCAACGATCTAAAAGCGCTCAAGGTTTTGGGCTTGAAATGCCAGAATCTTGTCAACATCCAGGACCACTACAAGGTCTGGGGCAGCAACAACAACAAACTGAACTCCCTGGTTGACCTCGCCTCGGCCATCATCGACCCCTACTACGTGAATATGAAGGATGAGAGCAAGAATGACAAGAACGCCTAGCACAGTGTTTGGCATGAGAGACTGGATGAACAACACGTCAAGTACGGTGCCAAGGATGCGTACACAAGCTACGAGATGTACAGGCGGATCATTGACATGAGGAAGTGTTCTTCCTCCTCCAGACGATGGATCGAGCCACAGAGCAGTGGCGGGAGCGTCATAAGAAGTAGATGACTAGATGATCGTTTCTCCTACTTTAGAATGCATGCAACTGTGTATTGAGGTGTGTGCGAATGATCTGTACAGTTGATACATCTTCGTCATATCTATAATTTTTGATTGTTCCATGCCAATATTATTCAACTTTCATATACTTTTTGGCAACTTTTTATATTATTTTTGGGACTAACATATTGATCCAGTGCCCAGTGCCAGTTCCTGTCTGTTGCATGTTTTTGGTTTCGTAGAATATCCATATCAAACGGAGTCCAAACGGGATAAAAACGGACGGAGCTAACTTTTGGAAAATATGGAAAATTCGGAAGGAAAATCAACGCGAACCAGTGCCCGAGGTGGTCACGAGGCAGGTCCACCCCCTTAGGGCGCGCCCCTACCCTCGTGAGCCCACCGTAAGGCGGTTGACGCTCTTATTTTGCCGCAACAAAGCTAATATTCAGAAAAAAATCACAGCGAAGGTTTCAGGCCAATCGGACTTACGGATCTCCATATATATACGAAACGGTGAAACGGAGCCAGAACAGAACGCAGAAACAGAGAGAGACAGAGAGACAGATCCAATCTCGGAGGGGCTTTCACCCCTCCCATGCCATGGAGGCCAAGGACCAGAGGGGAAACCCTTCTCCCATATAGGGAGGAGGTCAAGGAAGAAGAAGAAGGAGGGGGGCTCTCTCCCCCTCGCTTCCGGTGGCACCGGAGTGCCACCGGGGGCCATCATCATCACCGCGATCTACACCAACACCTCTGCCATCTTCACCAACATCTCCATCACCTTCCCCCCTCTATCTACAGATGTCCACTCTCTCTCAACCCGCTGTACCCTCTACTTGAACATGGTGCATTATGCTTCATATTATTATCCAATGATGTGTTGCCATCCTATGATGTCTGAGTAGATTTTCGTTCTCCTATCGGTGGTTGATGAATTGCTATGATTGATTTAATTTGCTTGTGGTTATGTTGTTGTCCTTTGGTGCCCATCATATGATTGTGCGCGTGGATCACACCCTAGGGTTAGTTGTATGTTGATAGGACTGTGTATTGGAGGGCAAGAGTGACACAAGCTTCAACCTAGCATACAAATTGATGCATACGGGATTGAAGGGGGACCAATATATCTTAATGCTATGGTTGGGCTTTACCTTAATAAACATTAGTAGTTGCGGATGCTTGCTAATAGCTCCAATCATAAGTGCATAGAATTCCATGTCACGGGTGACATGCTAGCAGTGGCCTCTCCCACATAATACTTGCTATCGGTCTAGTAAAGTAGTCAATTGCTTAAGGGACAATTCTGCAACTCCTACCACCACTTTTCCACACTCGCTATATTTACTTTAGTTGCTTCTTTACCTTAACTGCCCCTAGTTTTATTTTCGTGCTCTTTACTTTCTTGCAAACCTATCCAACAACACCTACAAAGTACTTCTAGTTTCATACTTGTTCTAGGTAAAGCGAACGTCAAGCGTGCGTAGAGTTGTATCGGTGGTCGATAGAACTTGAGGGAATATTTGTTCTACCTTTAGCTCCTCATTGTGTTCGACACTCTTACTTATCGAAAACTGTTGCGATCCCCTATACTTGTGGGTTATCAAGACCTTTTTCTGGCGCCGTTGCCGGGGAGCAATAGCGTGGGGTGAATATTCTCGTGTGTGCTTGTTTGCTTTATCACTAAGTAATTTTTATTTGCTGTTCTTAGTTGTTCTCTATCTTTAGTTATGGATATGGAGCACAAAATACCAAAAAAAAAGTAGGTGTACTTTCTGCTCATGGAGATGGGGAACCTCCTAAAACCCTCGATGCTGGTTATGTGAAAGATATTTTGTAATACTTTAATAATCCTAAGAAAACCCCATTCAATTGTAATGGGAGTAATGTTGGATCAACGTGAATACTTTAGGGATTACCGCTTGACACAAAAAGGGAAACTATTATGGGATCAAATTCATATATTGAATTGGTATGCTAGGCAACTATGCTTGAGATATGATCATACTTGTTGCTCTAAGGTGAAGGCTCCACACCTTCCCTTTTCATGTGAATTTAATGATAATGAGACCTTAGCTTCTTATGCTAATGGTATATATGATTACTATGATGTGGAACAAATAGAAGAATTTGTTGCTTTTAAGGGTGCTTATGAAATTGAATCTAAGTTTAAAGAGTTTGAAGATTTTGATGATGCTGTTTATAGACCTGAAAATTTAGCTATCCTGAAATATTGTTATGAGAATTATGAATACAATTACGAAATTAATGCGCTTATTAAGAAAGTCTCCGCTATCCAAGAAGAGACTAATATTTTGCAGGAATCTATGGAAGAAGAAATTGATGAAACTGTGAGCTCATTGGATGAGAAAGATGAGGAGAAGAGCGAAGAACAAAAGGAGGAAGAGCGGATTGATCACCCGTGCCCACCTTCTAATGAGAGTAACTCTTCAACTCATACATTGTTTAATTCCCCTTCGTGTTTACCGAAGGATGATTGCTATGATGATTGTTATGATCTCGTTGATTCTCTTGAAATATCCCTTTTTGATGATGCTTGTGGCCAAGATGCCAATATGAATTATGCTTATGGAGATGAACTTGCTATAGTTCCTTATGTTAAACATGAAATTACTGCTATTGCACCCACGCATGATAGTCCTATTATCTTTTTGAATTCTCCCAATTATACTATATCGGAGAAGTTTGCACTTATTAAGGATTATATTGATGGGTTACCTTTTACCGTTGCACATGATGATTTCGACAAATATAATATGCATGTGCTTGCTTCTCCTACTTGCAATTATTATGAGAGAGGAACTATATCTCCACCTCTCTATGTTTCCAACATGATAAAATTGCAAGAAACTGTTTATACTATGCATTGGCCTTTACTAGGTGTGCATGAATTGTTCTTTTATGACATGCCGATGCATAGGAAGAGAGTTAGACTTCGTATTTGCTTGATATATGTTGCCTTGTGCTCACTACTAAATTACAAATCATTGTTAATTAAAATTGGCTTTGATATACCTTGGGATCCGGGTGGATTCACTACTTGAGCACTATATGCCTAGCTTAATGGCTTTAAAGAAAGCGTTGCCAGGGAGACAACCCGGAAGTTTTAGAGAGTCATTTATTTCTGTTGAGTGCTTTCATATAGTTTAAAAACAACAAAAATAAAGAGGGGAACCCAAAACTTTTCAAAAAGGAAAGTGAAAGTGAGAAAGACAAGCACTGTTGAAGTGGGAGAGCTCCTTGAAATTTGTTCATGCTCACGGCAACTTTGTGAATCTTGATTACAGAAACTTTTCAACTAAAATAATTATCCCCTTGTACAATTCCATTGTATTATAAAAATAATGTGCCAAGGTTTGCCTTTAGGATGTTTACATTTGCTTGATGGTTTGTACGGTGCAGGACAGAAACTTTGGCTGTAGTGCACGATTTTACATTTTTAGCTAGAATGTCAAATGGTTCTGATTATTTTTGCACTGTCTTCCTATACAAATTTTTTATTTTTCCTAATTTTGGTAGAATTGTTCAAGTATGAGAAGTATGGTGAATGTTCAGATTATTACAGACTGTTCTGTTTTAGACAGATTCTGTTTTTGATGCATAGTTTGCTTGTTTTGATGAAACTATCAATTTATATCAGTGGATTAAGCCATGAAAAAGTTATGTTACAGTAGAAACAATGCAAAAACAAAATATGAATTGTTTTGCAACAGTACTTAGAGTAGTCATTTGCTTCATTATACTAACAGATCTTACCGAGTTTTCTGTTGAAGTTTTGTGTGGATGAAGTGTTCGATGATTGAGAAGGTTTCGATGTGAGAAGAAGGAAGAGAGGCAAGAGCTCAAGCTTGGGGATGCCCGAGGCACCCCAAGTAAATATTCAAGGAGACTCAAGTGTCTAAGATTGGGGATGCTGGGGAGGTATCCCCTCTTTCTTCAACAAGTATCGGTATGTTTTCGTATTCATTTCGTTCATGCGATATGTGCAAGTCTTGGAGCGTCTTTTGCATTTAGATTTTTTACTTTTATTTTATGCACCATGCTGGTATGAGATGGTCCTTGGTTGATTTATAGAATGCTCTTTGCACTTCATTTATATCTTTTGAGTATGGCTTTATAGAATGCTTCATGTGCTTCACTTATATCATTTGAAGTTTGGATTGCCTGTTTCTCTTCACTTAGACAACCGCCATTTGTTGAATGCTCTTTTGCTTCACTTATATTTGTTAGAGCACGGGCATATCTTTTGTAGAAAGAATTAAACTCTCTTTCTTCACTTATATCTATTTAGAGAGATGACAGGAACTGGCCATTCACATGGTTAGTCATAAAATCCTACATAAACTTGTAGATCACTGAATATGATATGTTTGATTCCTTGCAATAGTTTTGCGATATAAAGATGGTGATATTAGAGTCATGCTAGTGGGTAGTTGTGGATTGTAGAAATACTTGTGTTGAGGTTTGTGATTCCCGTAGCATGCACGTATGGTGAACCGTTATGTTACGAAGTCGGAGCATGATTTATTTATTGATTGTCTTCCTTATGAGTGGCGGTCGGGGACGAGCGATGGTCTTTTCCTACCAATCTATCCCCCTAGGAGCACGTGCGTAGTACTTTGTTTCGATGACTAATAGACTTTTGCAATAAGTATGTGAGTTTTTTATGACTAATGTTGAGTCCATGGATTATACGCACTCTCACCCTTCCACCATTGCTAGCCTCTCTAGTACTACGCAACTTTCGCCGGTACCATAAACCCACCATATACCTTCCTCAAAACAGCCACCATACCTACCTATCATGGCATTTCCATAGCCATTCCGAGATATATTGACATGCAACTTTCATCATCATCATATACATGACTTGAGCATTCATTTCCATATTGCTTTGCATGATCGTAAGATAGCTAGCATGATGTTTTCATGGCTTCTCCATTTTTTGATGTCATTGCTACGCTAGATCATTGCACATCCCGGTACACCGCCGGAGGCATTCATATAGAGTCATATCGTTTTTCTAGATATCGAGTTGTAATATCGAGTTGTAAGTAAATAAAAGTGTGATGATCATCATTATTAGAGCATTGCCCCAGTGAGGAAAGGATGATGGAGACTATGATTCCCCCACAAGTCAGGATGAGACTCTAGATGAAAAAATAAAAAAGTAAAATAAAAAAAGAGAAACGCCAAAAAAAGAGAAGGCCCAAAAAAAGAAAAAAGAAAACAAAACAAAAAAATGAGAGGAAAAGAGAGAAGGGGCAGTGCTACTATCCTTTTTACACACTTGTGCTTCAAAGTAGCACCATGTTCTTCATATAGAGAGTCTCTTGAGTTAACACTTTCATATACTATTGGGAATTTTCATTATAGAACTTGGCTTGTATATTCCGATGATGGGCTTCCTCAAATGCCCGAGGTCTTCATGAGCAAGCAAGTTGGATGCACACCCACTTAGTTTCAGTTGGAGCTTTCATAAACTTATAGCTCTAGCATCCGTTGCATGGCAATCCCTACTCACGCACATTGATATCTATTGATGGGCATCTCCATAGCCCGTTGATACGCCTAGTTGATGTGAGACTATCTTCTCCTTTTTGTCTTCTCCACAACCACCATTCTATTCCACCTATAGTGCTATGTCCATGGCTCACGCTCATGTATTGCGTGAAAGTTGAAAAGGTTTGAGAACGTCAAAAGTATGAAAAATTGCTTGGCTTGTCATCGGGGTTGTGCATGATGTGAATATTTTGTGTGGTGAAGATGGAGCATAGCCTGACTATATGATTTTGTAGGGATAACTTTCTTTGGCCATGTTATTTTGAAAAGACATAATTGCTTGGTTGGTATGCTTGAAATATTATTGTCTTTATGTCAAAAGATAGATTATTGCTTTGAATCACTCGTATCTTAATATTCATGCCATGATTAGACATATGATCAAGATTATGCTAGGTAGCATTCCACATCAAAAATTATCTTTTTTATCATTTACCTACTCGAGGACGAGCAGGAATTAAGCTTGGGGATGCTGATACGTCTCCGTCGTATCTATAATTTTTGATTGTTCCATGCCAATATTATTCAACTTTCATATACTTTTTGGCAACTTTTTATATTATTTTTGGGACTAACATATTGATCCAGTGCCCAGTGCCAGTTCTTGTCTGTTGCATGTTTTTGGTTTCGCAGAATATCCATATCAAACGGAGTCCAAACGGGATAAAAATGGACGGAGCTTATTTTCGGAAAATATGGAAAATTCAGAAGGAAAATCAACGCGAACCACTTCCTGAGGTGGTCACGAGGCAGGGGGGCGTGCCCCCTACCCTCGTGAGCCCACCGTAAGGCGGTTGACGCTCTTCTTTTGCCGCAAGAAAGCTAATATTCGGAAAAAAATCACGGCGAAAGTTTCAGGCCAATCGGAGTTACGGATCTCCATATATATATGAAACGGTGAAACAAAGCAAGAACAGAACGTAGAAACAGAGAGAGACAGATCCAATCTCGGAGGGGCTCTCGCCCCTCCCATGCCATGGAGGCCAAAGACCAGAGGGGAAACCCTTCTCCCATCTAGGGAGGAGGTCAAGGAAGAAGAAGAAGGAAGGGAGCTCTCTCCCCCTCGCTTCCGGTGGCACCGGAGTGCCACCGGGGGCCATCATCATCACCGTGATCTACACCAACACCTCCGCCATCTTCACCAACATCTCCATCACCTTTCCCCCTCTATCTACAGCGGTCCATCTCCCGCAACCCGTTGCACCCTCTACTTGAACATGGTGCTTTATGCTTCATATTATGATCCAATGATGTGTTGCCATCCTATGATGTTTGAGTAGATTTTCGTTCTCCTATCGATGGTTGATGAATTGCTATGATTGATTTAATTTGCTTGTAGTTATGTTGCTGTCCTTTGGTGCCCATCATATTATTGCGCGCGTGGATCACACCCTAGGGTTAGTTGTATGTTGATAGGACTATGTATTGGAGGGCAAGAGTGACAGAAGCTTCAACCTAGCATAGAAATTGATGCATGCGGGATTGAAGGGGGACCAATATATCTTAATGCTATGGTTGGGTTTTACCTTAATGAACATTAGTAGTTGCGGATGCTTGCTAATAGTTCCAATCATAAGTGCATAGAATTCCAAGTCAGGGATGACATGCTAGCAGTGGCCTCTCCCACATAATACTTGCTATCGGTCTAGTAAAGTAGTCCATTGCTTAAGGGACAATTCCGCAACTCCTACCACCACTTTTCCAAACACTCTATATTTACTTTAGTTGCTTCTTTACCTTAACAGCCCCTAGTTTTATTTTCGTGCTCTTTAATTTCTGGAAAACCTATCCAACAACACCTACAAAGTACTTCTAGTTTCATACTTGTTCTAGGTAAAGCGAACGTCAAGCGTGCATAGAGTTGTATCGGTGGTCGATAGAACTTGAGGGAATATTTGTTCTACCTTTAGCTCCTCGTTGGGTTCGACACTCTTACTTATCGAAAACTGTTGTGATCCCCTATACTTGTGGGTTATCAACAGTCACTTATGTAATTGGATGCTTATTTCAGTTATATATATATACATGTTATTCTTCTGTAGAGAGAGCAAATCACACGGCTTATTAGCAGCAATCGTCCGTGTTATTATTGGTCTTTGCACACATTTCTGATTATGGACCTGTTTGTCGCGTATCACACACATCTTGTTCAGTTGAACCGTTTCCATTGTGTTGCCTAATCACACACAATGCATCCTAGAGAATTGTATGTCGTATATCGCACACACCCTCATATGGATGCCCATTTCTGTTGTTCTACATCATCGCAAACAGTTCTTCTGGATTAACTGTTTTCCACTCATCGCACACTCAAATCTAATATGAACCGTGTTTGATGTCGCCGCCATCGCAAATGTTTTGCATCTTTTTGACTGTTTTTATTACATCACCATTTGTGATTGATGTGTCGCACACAGTTTCGTCGAAGGGTCTCTGATTCAATTGTTGCATTTGGACCATCCTGCAGTAGTGGTATGCAAGCTCTAGCGATCCATTTATGGACTGCCGCAAGCATCTCGGAGTTGGAATATACGCTTTGATGAGGTGATCAAAGCTTTTGGGTTTATATGTAGTTTATGCAGAAACTTCTATTTACAAGAAAGTGAGTGGAAGTGACACATCTCCAACGTATCTATAATTTATGAAGTACTCATGCCATGTTTACAACAATTTTATATGGTTTGGGTGCAATTGTATATGATTTGAATGAAACTAACATGGACTGGCATTGTTTTGAGCAAAACTATTGGGCTATTGTTTTTTGTGGAGAAATCAAAGTTCTCCAAATGCAGCGAAATTTGTTGATGATTTTTTGGAGGAAAAGAGGCACTAGATGCTCCATTGGAGGTCCAGAAGAGCCACGAGGGCCTTAGTACCCACCTGGGTGTGCCAGGGGGCCTGGCTCGCCCTAGTGGGTAGTGGTCCCTGCAAAGCCCATATGGACGTGAGACCGGCGCCAAAAAATCCTATAAATACAGAAACCCCCAAAAATAACCCTATATCAGAAGTTCCACCGCCGCAAGCCTTTGTAGCCACGACAAACCAATCTGGACATTGTTCCGGCACCCTGGCAGAGGGGGAAATCATCACCGGATGTCATCTTCATCATCCCGGCGGTCACCATGATCTGGAGGGAGCAGTCCACCCTCAGGGTTGAGGGTTTGTGCTAGTAGCTATGTGTTTTATCTCTCTCTCTCGTGTTCTTGATTTGGCATGATCTTGATGTATTGCGAGCTTTGTTAATATAGTTGGATCATCTGATGTTTTCCCCTCTCTATCTTGTTGTGATGAATTGAGTTTTACCTTTGAGATTTCATTATTATTGGATTGAATACCTTTATGGATTTGAGAACACTTGATGTAAGTCATGCTATGTGTCGGTGTACTAAAGTAGGGGTACCTTAGTATCCTGAACTTGTGCACGGGCAGTCGCAGCACCCCGCGGCAAGGCTTGCCGGGTGACCGCCAAGGTCCTCCGCGGTTCCTTTGGAGCCATTCAAGAACAAAGTATTCGAGCCAAGGCGCAAGGCCCCAGCAAGAGGAGCTTGCCGGGGAGGCCACTCGAAGCAGAAAGACCCCGGCAAGAGGAGCTTGCCGGGTAGACCAACCAAGGCATCTCGAGAAGCTTGCTACGACGCGCTGCGCGTCCCGGCAAGACCCGGTGAGCGACAAGCTCCCGGACGCGACAAGACCCGGTGAGCGACAAGCTCCCGGACGCGACAAGACAACATCCGCGGAAAGGTGCTTGCCGCGGCAAGCTACTACTCCGCAGCCCACGCTCCAGCTCACCCACCAACGTGTCACTCTGGGACCGTTCCTGGCGTACGTGGTGGGAGGCTGTGCAGCCAAGGGCATGCGGTGGCAAGCAGGCGCTGACAAGCTAGCCATCGTGGCAAACGGTGGCGCCCCTGATGGTCCCTTTCTGCACCGTCTAGGTGACACAGACAGGCATTTAATGCCTTTGTCCCCTGCCGTCAGGGTTAGGTATGGTACAACTGTAGTAAGCGGTGGCGCCAACCACCACCTCTTTTACCTTTTTACCCTCATCTCTGTTGCCACCTGTCGGTGACCCCTTTGACATATAAAAGGAGGCCCATGCGCAACAGGGAGGAGGGGGACGATCATTCTCACGCTCGGTCTCGCTAGCCATCCAGGTGTACTGTAGCATCCGTCGCTCCCGAGCAAGAACACAAAATACAAATCAAAGCAGGAGTAGGGTTTTACGCATCCGTGCGGCCCGAACCTGGGTAAACTGATCGCGTCGCTCGTGTGTTCGCCTTGATCTGCTCTTCGTGCACTCTCCGCCCCCCTGCCGAACCGAAAGGGGCCCCGGTCCGCCATGGTCCCATAGGTGTCCGTGGGGATCAGTCACCCCTGACATCTTTGGCGCGCCAGGTAGGGGTGCGTCGAGGTTGTGTCAACCTGATCCGGCGTTCGCACGAGCCAAATCTTCATCCTCTTCATCGACATGCCGCCGAAGAACAGGGCTTCGGAGGTAGCTGCTCCGTCTGCGCCGAGCCCACCATCGCCGGAGCAAACGACTGGTGGGGTAGACGCCGGCGGGAGAACGGGCGCCGACGAGGAGGCTCATGGTGCTGCCAGGTCCAAGGACAAGACTGCGCTACACATCGGCGGCACGGTCGACTCCCACAATGACCGGGCGCACTCCAAGACCTCGGCGTCCGTACACGCACCGCGCCCATCCCAGGAGGCGCGGGACCAGCAGCGTCATGGTACCCACGGTACCATGCGTTTGCTGGGCCAAGATCAAGCTGGCGGATCCCAGAGTGCTCAAGACCAGCATGCACACCAACATGCTGGCGCGAGCGTGGCGCGGTCGCTTGGACAAGATATTGCTCCTTCTAACGTAGTTAGAAGTCCGAGCATATCCCGTTCCTCGCACCGTTTGCCGCCGCCGCCCGCCACTCCGGCAGAAGCCTTGGCGCGAGCTCAACTGCTCTTGGATTACCCTCCAGCGGCAGACAAGTTGGCAGTGTTAAATCTAGGTATGTCCCCTCGCTCTAGTCTATGGAGCGGAGGCAGTTCTCCCCACGGAACTCGTATACGGGTCGCCTCGAGTGCTCTCTTACGATGAGCTTGAGCAAGAGCAGCTGCGGCAAGATGACGCGCTGCTCCTTGAGGAAGACCGTCTTCAGGCTGCTGTGCAAGCCGCTCGCTACCAGGAAGCTTTGCGCCGCTACCATAGCCGCAAAGTTAACACTAGAAGTCTCGAGGAAGGCGACCTTGTTCTTCGGCACATTTAGTCCGCCAAGAATTCCAACAAGTTGACGCCGAAGTGGGAAGGCCCTTACCGGGTGAAACGAGTCACCAGGCCTGGCGCTGTCCACCTGGAGACCGAAGATGGCATCCCAGTGAGCAACTCCTGGAATATTGAGCATCTTCGTAAGTTTTACCCGTAAGGCGCGGTTGCCGGACCCTGTCCGGCAACCACCCTTTTGTACAAGTCTTGCCGCGGTTGCATGTAATCCTTTGTACAAAGCCGGGCGCAGATCCCGTGCATAAAGATTATGTGCTCAGCACACCTTGTCGATTTCATGCTTTTTAAATTTTGCATGTATTATCTGACATTTTGTGCAGCACTTACTCCCGGTAAGCAATAACGAGCCTTAAGGCTCCATACTGTTATTTCGTTCTTTTTTCTTTTTCGCAAGGAAAAGAAGGACCCTTCGCGCACAAGTTTGCCGGGGGGAAGGGAGAAGATACGGTATGGACCAGGCGTCGTTCAAGAAGGTTGCGCCCTGCCGGGAAACAAACAACAGAAAAGATAAGTTTGCCAAAGTTTGAGCAATCAAATTCTTAAATTTATAGAGTTATCTTCCTTGAACGACCGCCCTTGTATGGAAAACCTGTGCGCGGAGGAACCAGCTCGTAGCTAGTTGCGCCCTTACTGTTGTTTCGAGTCCGCTCAACAACTTAAGTGAGCTGCGACTAGCTCTGCGACAAGGTTTCTTGCCGGCCGCGGCACCGCCTGCAGCTCGTAGCTAGTTGCGCCCTTACTGTTGTTTCGATTCCGCTCAACAACTTAAGCGAGCTGCGACTAGCTCTGCGACAAGGTTTCTTGCTGACTGCGGCACCGCCTGCAGGCTGCTGATGTTCCGCACTCAGCGCTCGCGGCAAAGGTACCCGCGCCGGCAAGTTCCCTAAAAGCGTAGGGTAAAAACATACAAGGGAAGGAATCAAGTAACGGAAATAACATAGCCATTACTAACCAAGGATAGTGTATATTACAAAATAACTTGTCGCAGCTCTAACAGACTGTTTTTCATAACATGATTGACAGCGACAAGGAAAGAAGAAGATGGATGGCCTAGTCTACGCGGTCACTTTCGACCCTCCTAATTCCGCTCACCCTGTCCATGATAGGTGCGACAAGGGCCTTGAGCTCCTCCAGATCAGCATCTGGCGGCAAGCTTCGGAGGACGTTGGTGAGGCAGAGACCCGGGTTGCGGAAGGCCACCTTCATCGGCACCTTCTCGAGAGCTCCCGCGCAAATCTTGCGCGACTCGTCGGCAAGCTGCTTCGGGATCTGCTCCCGGAGTCGCTGGAGCGCCGTCGCCACGCCCTTGAAGAACAGAGTCAGCTTGGCGCTGGGTTGGAGATTCTCGTCGGAGGAGTACCCGAGATCTACCATCCCCAATTGCGCCAGCTCCCTGTCGACGTCCGCGGCGACGCTCACCAGACCCTCCGTCCAGTGCTCCACATTCTCTGACAAAGTCTTCCGGGCGGCAGCAGCCTTCGCCAGCAGCACCTTGCCGGCCTTGACTTCTTCCTTCAAGGCCGCCTCTTGCTCCTTGGCGCCGTCCAGAGATTTGGTCAGAGCCGCCAGCTTCACTTCGAGATCAGCGTTGGAGTTCTTGGCGGCGTCCAGTTCCTTGCCCGTCTCGGCAAAAAGGGCCTGCAGCTCCGAGTAGCTGTTGGCGTCCTTCTCACGCTCGAGCTTGAGTGCGGCAAGCTCGTCACCGCTTGCCTTGAGGCCCGCCTCCAGCTGCACCACCTTCAGCTCCATCTCAGCCTTGGCGGCCTCGGCAGCTGCGGTGGCGTCTTCGGCCTACTTGACGGCTCCGCCAACTGCTCGCTCGCGCGCGGCAAGCTCCTCCTCGTGGTTGTCGAGGTAGACCTTCCGCTGCGCCAAGTCACCCTCCTGCGAAGACAACTTCTCCGCGGTAAGGCGTTGGCGCTCTTCGACGTCGGCCTTCTCGAGGAGGAAGGCCTGTTGCGCTTCGGCAAGATCTTCCCGCTCCTTTGCCAGGGAGCGGAGAGCTTCTTGGTTGGCGCCTCAGAGCTCTTCTGCGCGCTTCTCGATATCAGCACCGGCCTTCGCGACAAGCGCTTCGCGGGACTCCAGCTTGGCCTGCCGGGAGCGGTAGAGCGCCACTAGCTTCCGCAGCAGGCGCTCCTCTTCAGATTCGCTGCTGCTGCTGCTTGGCGCATCGACTAGCTTCAGCCCGGCGGAGGCAAGCACCTCTCCGTCCAGCATCTCCCCCTCGATCGGCGCCCTGGAGCTTGATGCCCAGGGAAGGTTAATGAAGATGTCCTCGCCGGCCTTTAGGTAGACGCCAGGCTGGGGCTCATCGGAGCCTGGCGTGGCGGCAGCGGCGGAGGAGTCGGTGGTCGGAGCAGCGCCTGGCGCTCCTGCGGCCTCCGGGTCGCCAGTACGACCGCAACTTCCCGCCCGCTTCCGTGGCGGCAGCCCTGGCGGCCTCCTCGCCGGCGCCGGCTGCTTCCTCGACGGTGACTTCAGTCTCCATCGGTTCTGCAGCAGATGGATCTGATAGCCGGAAGAGGGGAGAAGATTCAAGCAAAATTCGAGCAAAATCCAAAAAGA
This sequence comes from Triticum monococcum, assembly GCA_034509565.1. NCBI lineage: Eukaryota > Viridiplantae > Streptophyta > Magnoliopsida > Poales > Poaceae > Triticum > Triticum monococcum. The sequence goes on from CM067845.1 coordinate 617,288,593, forward strand.
AGATCAAGGAGATAAAGAAGCCAAGGAGAGTGCGAGGCGAGGAAGTTACCTGTGCCAGGGTCTGCAGCAGTGGTCTCCGTCGCCGGCGGATCACTGACGAAGTCCCTTGCCGGGGATCCCTCCCTCGTCGGGGGCTCCTCCCTTGTCGGAATCTCCTCCCTTGCCGGAACCTCCTCCCTTGCCGGAGCCTCCTCCCCTGCCGGGGGCTCCTCCCTTGCCGGGGGCTCCTCCCTCGCCGGAGAACTCTCCCTTTCCGGGGATCTCTCCCTCGCCAGAGGACTTTCCCTTGGCGCTTCGGGGGCAGCCTCCGGGCACTCCTGGTGTGGCTGCTCTGCTTCTGCACAAGTCAAACAAACAAGTATCAGCACAGCAAGGATCTTCATGCGCGCCCGACAGCGGGAAGTAAACAAGACACTTACGCTGGGGGCTGCTCTGAAGATCAGCCGCCGGGTCCGGCAAGTTTGTCTCAGGCACGTCCCCTGTTGACGCAGTGGGTTTGTCCTCGATGACGATCACCGGCGCCTTGGCTCTCTTTGCCGCTCTCTGCGCCAGAGTCCTAAAAAGGAACAAATACAGGGAAAGGCAAGTGAGAAACAAGACGAGACGAAAACTGCATGAATCAAAGAACCGCAATTGCAATAAGAAGAACTTACTCCTCTTCTTCTTCCTCGTCGGAGCTAAACGCGGAGAAGTCGAAATCCGGACCGCGTCTGGCGCGGGAAGGTGGAGGAGTAGGCTCCCTTGGTCGCTTGGCGGGAGCAGAAGCGGCAGTCCGGGAAGACCCCGCTCCAGTCGAAGCAGCAGCATGGGGCGCTCCCGCGGCAACGGTGCTTGCCGCGGTGGAGCGCGTCGTGCGGCGCGGCGACTGCCGGCCCGCCTGCCGCCTCGGTGCATCCCCAACCTTGCGGAGACGCCTTCTTGGTGGAGACGGAGGCACTGCTGGCGGCGTGCTGTCTGAGGACGAAGTGGAGGAGGAGCCAATCTCCAACGACCCGCTCGCATCCTCAGCAGGCTCGCTCGGCTCGGCACCACGCCCGACAAGATCTTCCTTGCCGGCAAGCTCTTCTTGCCGGGCAAGCTCCTTCTTGCCGAAGATTTCCTCTCGCTCGGCACGGTTTGCCACCTCTGCCGTCGCTGCCTCCTCCAAAGTGAAGCCGAACTCGCCCGCCGCGGCAGCTGCCGCTGCCTCCTCCAACTGGGTGGCGATGTACGCAACTCCGCCTCGGTGGTGTCGCGGGTGAGGCCGTCCTTCTCGTCGGCGCGGATTGGCACTTCCACCAAGTCGTCGAAGAATTGCGGCACAACCTCGTCCTCTGGCTCTTGCCAAGTGGGCACAAGTCCGTGTGAGTCGCACAGTGGCATCACTGCCCTGATGTCGTCGAGCGCAGAATTGTTGCACAAAGGGACGACGCCCTGCGGCAACCTGAAGACTTCAGGGTGATCTGGATCGTACTTGAAGAGCTCCTGCAGTATTCCGTTGAGCTCATGGACAGTGAAATTGTAGTTGAGGCCTGGGCGCAGCCTCATGATGTCTGCCGCGTTCTTGAACTCCCAGGCAGGCCTCCTCCGTTCCTGCAGGGGAGCGATGCGGCGACGGAGAAAGTCTGCACCAACGGCCCCTACAGTGAGTCCAGCAAGCCTGAGGCGCTGGATCCTCGTGACAGCAATCTTCAGCCTGCTGTCCTCCGGGGCCACGTCGCTCCAGTCACTGCCGCGCACTGCTGCTACTTGGCGCCAGGCGGTGAATAGCTGCGGACTCTCCTCGACAATCCAGCACCAATCAGCCCTCCACTCCTCCCACTTGCCGCGGAATTCGCCCTCCAAATAGGAATCTTTCTTGCCGGTCCTAGAGACCCAGGCAATTCCGCCAGACAAGGGCTCTCCTCTCTCTACCCGGGGGATGAAAAAGTGGCGAAAAAGGGCTACGCTAGGGTGGACTCCGACAAAGTTCTCACAGAGGTGTGCGAAAACGGCCATGGTGAGGACGGCGTTGGGAGTGAAGTCGAGGAGGCAGAGATTGTATGTGTTCATGATATCATAGAAGAACTCGGAAAAAGGCAGGCAGAGCCCGCAGTAGAAGAAGACGGCAAAGAAAGGGTACCCGTCCGGAGCCGTTGCGTGAGCAGCGGCCGGGAGCACCTTGGTCCGCGGGTGAGCTCGCGTCTCCGTCGCCCAAAAGAGATAATAGTTCTCCCGCAGCTCCTTCGCGCCGCGCTTGGGGGGGGGGGGATGGCTCGCTCCTTCCGCAGCGCCGCGAGCCGCCGAGCCTCGGTCGACTTCACGGCCTTCCCCTTGTCGCCCTTCGGAGCCATGGCGGAAGCAGTGGAGGGGGTCGATGGCGTGGTGGTGCTGGTGGCAATGCGGGGGGCAGGGCGCTGCGCTCTGTGTGTTTTGGGAAGACGGAGGCAGGGCGGAGTTTTTTAAGATTGGAGCAGAATGGGGGCGAATGGGCGCACTACCCCTGCTTACCTTTGCTTATAAAGGGGGAGATGGCGGACGTTCCGCCTTTCCTAATAAAGAAACCGCCCACGATCTCTCCCACGATGCCGCGTTCGACGCGTGCCGTGCAGGGAGGGCGCGGTGGATGCGGAGTGAGTTATGCCGTGACCTAGGCCGCGCGTGCCCGTGCACTGTTTTGGGCCTGGCCCAACAGCGCTCGGCACCATGTATGGCCCAGGCCCGGGGGCTCCTGTCGGTGTACTAAAGTAGGGGTACCTTAGTATCCCGAACTTGTGCACGGGCAGTCGCAGCACCCCGCGGCAAGGCTTGCCGGGTGACCGCCAAGGTCCTCCGCGGTTCCTTTGGAGCCATTCAAGAACAAAGTATTCGAGCCAAGGCGCAAGGCCCCGGCAAGAGGAGCTTGTCGGGGAGGCCACTCGAAGCACAAAGACCCCGGCAAGAGGAGCTTGCCGGGAAGACCAACCAAGGCATCTCGAGAAGCTTGCTGCGACGCGTTGCGCGTCCCGGCAAGACCCGGTGAGCGACAAGCTCCCGGACGCGACAAGACCCGGTGAGCGACAAGCTCCTGGATGCAACAAGACAACATCCGCGGCAAGGCGCTTGCTGCGGCAAGCTACTACTCCGCAGCCCGCGCTCCAGCTCACCCACCAACGTGTCGCTCTGGGACCGTTCCTGGCGTATGTGGCGGGAGGCTGTGCAGCCAGAGGCATGCGGTGGCAAGCAGGCGCTGACAAGATAGCCATCGTGGCAAACGATGGCGCCCCTGACGGTCCCTTTCTGCACCGTCTAGGTGACACAGACAGGCATTTAATGCCTTTGTCCCCTGCCATCAGGGTTAGGTATGGTACAACTGTAGTAAGCGGTGGCGCCAACCAGCACCTCTTTTACCTTTTTACCCTCATCTCTGTTGCCACCTGTCGGTGACCCCTTTGACATATAAAAGGAGGCCCATGAGCAACAGGGAGGAGGGGGACGATCATTCTCACGCTCGGTCTCGCTAGCCATCCAGGTGTACTGTAGCATCCGTCGCTCCCGAGCAAGAACACAAAATACAAATCAAAGCAGGAGTAGGGTTTTACGCATCCGTGCGGCCCGAACCTGGGTAAACTGATCGCGTCGCTCGTGTGTTCGCCTCGATCTGCTCTTCGTGCACTCTCCGCCCCCCTGCCGAACCGAAAGGGGCCCCGGTCCGCCATGGTCCCATAGGTGTCCGTGGGGATCAGTCACCCCCGACACTATGAATACCCATGGTGATAATGAGGTGTCATATTGATTCACTTGATGTATGTTTTGACACTCAACTCGCGGATTTCCGAGGTTACATTGGGATAATCTTTGCATAGGGGTTGACACACGTTTCGTCTTTGTTTCTCCAGTAAAAATCTTGGGACACTCTTTGAAGTATTATGAATCTGGGGTTGTTTTATGCATATCATATAATCAACTCATGGATACTCGTGGTGACATTGGAGTATCTAGGTGACATTAGATTTGGTTGGTGTATATCATATGGTGTTATTTTAGTACGAACTCTTGGGCTGTTTGTGACACTTATAGGAATAGCTCGATAGATCGATCGGAAATAATAACTTTGAGGTGGTTTCGTACCCTACAAATAATTTTGTCTTATGTTCTCTGCTAGATAAGAACTTTGGAGTGGTTCTTTCTTGCACATTGAGGGATTGCCATATGATCTAACTATGTTAGCATGGTTGAGAGATTGCACTAGTGAAAGTATGAACCCTAGGCCTTGTTTTCAAGCATTGCAATACCATTTGTGCTCACTTTTGTTACTTGATACCTTGCTATTTTCATTGTTCCTATTACAAAAACCAATATCTACTATCATTTCTACACTTGTATCACCATCTCGCTGTCGAACTAGTGCACCTATACAATTTACCATTGTATTTGGTGTGTTGGGGACACAAGAGACTCTTTGTTATTTGGTTGCAGGGTTGTTTGAGAGAGACCATCTTCATCCTACGCCTCCCACGGATTGATATACCTTAGGTCATCCATTTGAGGGAAATTTTCTACTGTCCTACAAAACTCTGCGCTTGGAGGCCCAACACGAGTCTACAAGAACAAATTGTGTAGTAGACATCAAGGAGCTCTATAGCATTTCTAAGAGTATACTGGATGACATATTGTTGATAGGAAATGATGTAAAATTTCTAGAAAGCATAAAGGGTTGTTTGAAAGGAGTTTTCAAAGGAAGACCTGGGTAAAGTTGCTTAAATACTGGGCATTAAGATCTATAGAGATAGCTCAACATGCCTGATAAAACATTCAAATAGAGCATACCTAGACAAGATTTTGAAGGAGTTCAAAATGGTTTAGTCAAAGAAGGAGTTCTTGCCTGAGTTGTAAGGTGTTAAGTTGAGTCAGACTCAAGGCTCGACCACGACAGAAGAAAGAGAAAGGATGAAAGTCATCCCCTATGCCTTAGCCATGGGCTCTATAATGTATGCCACACTGTGTACTAGACCTGATGTGTGCCTTGCCATAAGTCTGTCAAGCAGGTGCCAAAATAATCCAGGAGTGGATCACTCGACAGCGGTCAAAAATATCCTTAGGTACCTAAAGAGGACTAAGGAAATGTTTCTTGGATATGGAGGTGATAAAGAGTTCTTCGTAAAGGGTTATGATACGTCTCCAATGTATATATAATTTGTTATAGTTCAATTCTGTGCTATTATCAATCTTGCATGTTTTATAATCATTTTATAGTCATTTTATATCATTTTTGGTACTAACCTATTGACATAGTGCTAAGTGCCAGTTCCTATTTTTCTGTGTTTTTTACATCGCAAAAAATCAATATCTGACGGAGTCCAAATGCCACAAAACTTCACGAAGATTTTTTATGGGCCAAAAGGAATACAACGGCCCTGGCTGCGCTTGGGGGTGCCCCGAGGGGGGCACAACCCACCAGGGCGCGCCAGGAGGCCCAGGCGCGCCCTGGTGGGTTGTGCCCACCTCGGGTGCCCAACGGACTGCCACTTTGCTCTATAAATACCCCAATATTTCCATAACCCTAGGGGAGTCAATGAAATATTCATCCAGCTGCCGCAGAGTCCACAACCACCAGCTCCAATCTAGACACCATCTCAGATGGGGTTCAACACCTCCATTGGTGCCTCTCCGGCGATGAGTGAGTAGTTCTTTGTAGACCTTCGGGTCTGTAGTTAGTAGCTAGATGGCTTCATCTCTCTCTCTCTCTTGATTCTCAATAAAATGGTCTCTTGGAGATCCATATGATGTAACTCTTTTGTGGTGTGTTTGTTGGGATCCGATGAACTTCGAGTTTATGATCAGTTATACCTTTTTATATCCATGAAAGTATTTGAGTTTCTTTGATCTCTTTTATGCATGGTTGCTTATAGCCTCATATTTCTTCTCCGATATTTGGGTTTTGTTTGGCCAACTTGACCTATTTATTTTGCAATGGGAAGAGGTGCTTTGTAATGGGTTCGATCTTACGGAGCTTGATCCCAGTGACAGAAAGGGAACCGACACATATGTATCGTTGCTACTATGGATGATGGGGTATATCTCTACATAGATAGATCTTGTCTACACCATGTTGTCGGTGTTCTGGGAACGGGGGTCCCCAGACTTTCCTGCCTGCGGCTTGCGGCGTGGCTCAAAGAAGGCCCAGCATGGCCCATCTTCATCAACACAAGGCCCAAGACCCTCGCGAGGGGCCAAGCCTCGCGAGGCGGACTACACGGAGCTTCCTCAGGCATGGCCTCATCAGGTTGGCTCGCGAGGAGGCGGAGAGATCAAGGCGGGGTACCTCGCGAGGTGCCCGTGACGCAAGCCATGACGACTCAGGGCGCCAGGCGGGTGCCAGCGCGCGCAGCGTCCTTCTTTCCTCTTTGGTGCAAAGGGGGAGAGCGCAGCCGCGGAGTACCGAGGCATCAGGCAAAGGTTGCCATTTCGGTGCAATGAGGCCAAGACCAGGAGGACTACGAGACGGAGGTCACCGTGGAGCCCAAGACGGCGTCATCACCAGAGCTTTGCGCAGGCGAAGACTGCTTTTGTCAGGATGGTTGATACTTGCTGTCCCCCTTCAAATTAGCCCGCCATTGTTGGCTCCCTTCCCGCTCGATATTTTGGAAGAGGACTAGGGCCCCTATAAATAGGACCAGCCACCCACATGGTAGGGGGGATCGAAATCAGAGAAAGAGAAAGAGAAGGGTGACTGAACTCCTCCTAGCAGTTCATCGCCCCAGCCAAGAACAGACCCTCGCGAGGCAGTTCTTCCTTGTATCGTTCATCATCACCAGCCCCAAGAGGCAATCCACCAACCACACACTGGAGTAGGGTATTACACCACAACGGTGGCCCGAACCAGTATAAACCTTGTGTCTCTTGTGCAATTCTTTCCGTAGTTTAGATCTTTGTGAGACGGGGAGGTAGAGGGCGTGGTCTCCGCGCGCACCCCAGTGTTCGAACCTTAAGGGTCTGCCGGAACCCGGAATCCGACATTTGGCGCGCCAGGTAGGGGTGCGCCGGAATCTGTCTTCCACCACTCCGCTCTCCTACGACGGCCGCATCCATGTACGGTGCCAGTCGAGCTCGTGTCGCCCCGGCGGCCCTCGCCGGTGGGCGTTCTCGTTGTCCCCCGTCACCCGCCGTCAACACCGCCACCGGCCCGGCGGGGCACGAGTGGCAAGCCCCCCCCCCCAGCATCTGCCTACGCGGCGAAGTAGCTGCACCGCAACATCAACGCCTCTGGTCGTTGCGGCCCTCCTGGGCGGCTCGCAGGCGCCGCCCAGGGGGTCGCCACGTCAAGCCTTTTGCCCGCCGGGTTAGCGTCGTTTCCGCACGGCAGGGGGCTCCCCCGGACCGGGCGGCGTGAGAGGCCGATCTGACCTTCAGCTCGGAGGACCACCCCACCAACCTGGTCGGCTCGGGCGCGCTCCCCCTGTTGTGCACCCCCACCATCTGCCAGGTGGCCATCACCGAAACTCTCGTTGACGGCGGCGCGGGCCTCAGTGTGCTTTCGGTCGAGACTTTCAACCTCCTCTGCATACCCCGGGAGTGGTTGCGACCCAGCCGATCTTTCTCGCGGGTCGGGGGCGGATCCTCTGACTCCCTGGGACAGATCCGGCTCCCGGTAACCTTCGGCACCTACGACAACTTCCGCACGGAGATGGTCGACTTCGACATCGCCCCCATTGGCCTCCCTTACAACGCCATCCTCGGCTACCCGGCGCTGGCTCAGTTCATGGCCGCCACACACCCGGCGTATAACCTCATGAAGATGCCCGGGAGCAGCGGCACCCTCGCCGTGCACGGGGACACCGGGGACGCCCTGCGAGTACTCAAGCTCGCCTTCAAGACGGCGGCATCTGCACAGCCCATCAATGCGGAGACCACTGAGCCCAAGGGGGCTGCGCCCGCCAAGAAGAAGCAGTTGTTCACCCAGGACAAGGCAGAAACCAAGCAGATACCCGTCGACGAGGACGGGTCCTCCAGTGCCACTTTCACCATAGGCGCCAACCTTGAGCCTGAGCAGGAGCAGGCCTTGGTCAAGTTCTTGCGCGTGAATAAGAAGGTATTTGCTTGGGAGCCCGATTAGCTGGCGGGGATCCCCAGGAGTGTCATCGAACATCTCCTCAACGTGTGCCCAAATGTGCGCCCCGTGAAGCAGAAGGCCAGGCGGCAGTCCGTGGAGAAGCAGGCCTTCATTATCCAAGAGACCCGCAAGCTAGAAGCCGCTGGGGTCATTCGCGAGGTCCGATACCCGGATTGGTTGGCCAACCCTGTTGTTGTGCCCAAGAAAGGGGGGAAGGAACGCATGTGTGTCGACTTCACAAACCTCAACAAAGCATGCCCGCAAGATCCGTTTCCGCTCCCCCGCATCGACCAGATCGTCGATTCCATTGCGGAGTGCGACTTGCTATGCTTCCTGGACGCCTTCTCCGGGTATCACCAGATCAAGATGGCGGTAGAAGACGTTGAGAAGACTGCCTTCTTGACCCCGTGCGGGGTATACTGCTATACATGCATGCCGTTCGGACTGCGTAACGCAGGGGCAACCTTTCAGCGGCTAATGCACATCACCTTGGGCCCGCAACTCAGAAAGAGTGTCGAAGCCTACGTTGATGACATTGTATAAAATCTCGGGAGGCCAAGACCCTGATACAAGACCTGGAGGAGACCTTCGCGAGCCTCGACGTAGTAAACCTGCGGCTCAACCCGGAGAAATGTGTGTTTGGCGTCCCCTCGGGAAAGCTCTTGGGATTCCTCATGTCCCATCGTGGCATCGAGGCCAACCCCGAGAAGGTCAAGGCGGTCGAGGACATGAGTCCGCCAAAGACCCTCAGGGAAATGCAGAAGCTCACTAGGCGCGTGACCGCGCTAGGGCGCTTCATCTCCAAATTAGGGGAGCGAGCGCTGCCTTTCTTTCAGCTGATGAAGAAAAAGGGGCCCTTTGAATAGACTGAAGAGGCAGATAAGGCGTTTCAAGATCTCAAGAGGTACCTGACCAGTCCCCCAGTCATGGTGGCTCCACGCCCTCAAGAGCCCCTGCTGCTTTACCTCGCTGCCACTCCCTACTCCGCCAGCGCAGCCTTGGTGGCGGTTAGGGAGGAGCGCCAAGTCAAGACCACAGCGGCAGCCCGAGGCAAGATAAAATGGGAACAAGGAAAGCCTGCAGAAGCCGCAACCGCAGTTGAGGAGGGTCAGCTGCCGAAGAATGCACCGGAGGCAGGAGAGGCCGCATGCCCAGATGGTCCACCTCACGAGACCACATCATCTCGTGAGGCGCCCTTACCTCCCGAGGGCGTTGCGACCCCAGATACTCTCAGCCTTGTTGAGCATCCCGTCTACTTTGTTAGCACGGTGTTACGGGACGCGAGGGCACGGTACCCAATGCCTCAAAAGGTCCTCCTCGCGTTACTGGTGGCCTCACGCAAGCTGCGTCACTACTTCCAGGCTCATCCCATCAAGGTCGTCTCATCGTACCCCCTGGAGAGAGTGCTCAGGAGCCCTAACTCAGCCGGAAGGGTCGCCGAGTGGAACATGGAGCTGCAGGCGTTTCAGCTCGAGTTCAGCACAACCAGGGTCATCAAAGGAGCAGCGTTGGCGGATTTCATAGCGGAATGGGCGGAGGCACCAGGCCTCAGGGACAACGAGGATCGGTCCCTCTCTCCAGGGAGTGAGGCGCCGGAAGGCTGGGTCATGTACTTCGATGGGGCGTTCTCCAGACACGGCGTGGGGGATGGTGCGGTGCTGATATCACCCACTCAGGATAAGCTCTACTATGCCGTGCAGCTCTGTGCCCAGCAAGGTGAAAAGGTCTCCAACAACATTGCAGAATATGAGGGACTGATAGCCGGGTTGAAGGCCGCAGTAGCCCTGGGAGTGAAACGCCTCACCGTCAAGGGCGACTCGCAGCTCCTAGTCAACTTCTCCAACAAGGTGTACGAGCCGAAGGACGAGCATATGGAGGCCTACCTAGCAGAGGTCCGCAGGATGGAAAAGCAGTTCTGGGCGCTGGAGCTGAAGCACGTGCCCCGTGGCACCAATCAGGAAGCTGACGACATAGCCGGACGGGCATCCAGGCGGTTGCCGCAGGAACCCGGCGTCTTCGAAGAGCGGCTCTTCAAACCCTCAGCGTAGCCGACGTTATCAAACACCGCTCAGTCTCGAGAGGAGCTCCCCCAGCCGCCAGCCTCGGGAGCCCCGGTCTGTGGGCCGACCTCAGGAGCACGCCTGCTCCTGACGATGGAACCTCAGGAGGAGTGCTGGATCGCAGAACTCCAGAGTTATTTAAAGGCAAGGGGCCCTACCAGAAAAGGAAGAGGAAGCGGAGCATGTAGCGCGGCAGGCCACGGCATACTGCATCAGAGATGGAGAACTTTACCGGAAGCGACCAAACGGTGTATCTCTGCGCTGCATCTCCAGGGAGCAAGGAAAGAAACTACTGGAGGACATACATGGCGGAGACTGCGGATAACACTCATCATCCCGGACCCTCGTCGGCAAGGTATTCCGTAGCGGGTTCTATTGGCCCACCGCGCTCAACGACGCGATCGAATTGGTAAAGGCTTGTGAGGCCTGCCAGTTTCATTCCAAGCAGATCCATCAACCGGCGAGGGGCCTGCAGACAATACCCATCTCGTGGCCATTCGCAGTTTGGGGGTTGGATATTCTGGGCCCGTTCCCTCGGGCGCCAGGGGGCTACCGTTACCTCTACGTCGCCATTGACAAGTTCACCAAGTGGGCAGAAGTGGAGGCTGCCCGTACCATCCCCACTGGCTCCGCGGTCAAGTTCATCAAGGGTATCGTGAGCCGGTTCGGGGTGCCCAATCGCATCATCATAGACAACGGTTCGCAGTTCACCAGTAATCTCTTCAAAACATATTGTGCTAACCTTGGGACGCAGATATGCTACGCTTCGGTGGCACACCCGCGAAGCAATGGGCAGGCCGAATGAGCCAACGTGGAAGTCCTGAGAGGCCTCAAGACCAGGACATTCAAGAAGAAGCTGGAGGCCTGCGGCAGAGGCTGGTATGACGAGCTCCCATCCGTGTTGTGGTCCATCTGCACGACCACAACCAAACCAACTGGGGAGACCCCGTTCTTCCTGGTCTACAGAGCCAAAGCAGTCCTTCCTCACGAGGTCAGGCATCGCTCCGCGCGGGTCCTGGCATTCAACGAGGCGCAGCAGGACGCCATGCGGGGGATGGACCTCGCACTAGGGGAGGGACGCCGCCGGGAAGCCGTGCTGCGAGCGGCAAGGTACCAACAGGCGCTACGACGATATTACTGCCGCAACATCCGCCCCAGGACCCTCGAGGTTGGAGACCTCGTACTCCGGCGAGTTCTCTCCAGGGAAGGGCTGCACAAGCTCTCTCCCATGTGGGAGGGCCCGTTCATGGTTGTTCATGTTTCCAGGCCAGGCTCCGTGCGCTTGGAGACTCAAGAGGGGGAGCCGATCCAGAACGCGTGGAACATCCAGCACCTCCAGAGGTTCTACCCCTAAAAGGCCCAGAGCCTGTGAAGCAAGGCGAGTGCCTGTGAAGACCTCCCCTCTTTTGGAAAAGGCCCAGAGCCTGTGAAGCAAGGCGAGTGCCTGTGAAGACCTCCCCTCTTTTGGAAAAGGCCCAGAGCCTGTGAAGCAAGGCGAGTGCGTGTGAAGCTATCGCGTTTCGGAAAAGGCCCAGAGCCTGTGAAGCAAGGCGAGTGCCTGTGAAGCTATCGCGTTTTGGAAAAGGCCCGGAGCCTGTGAAGCAAGGCCAATGCCTGTGAAGCTCGCCGCCCCGTGACACTCTCACGTAATAATGAGTGGGGCTGTACACGCCCGGGAGTCTCAGGAGCGCCGGCCTCAGGCCCTGGGGCTCCCTCCCACGCCCAGTGGCAGCACTTAGCTCCGCGCTGGTGAGAAGACGTCGAAGACTAGATTAGGTGCCGGACGCGGCTTTTTCATTTGCTTTCCGCAGTTGACGTGTTTACTTGCATTTGAAGTCTTATTGAAGTTGTCGCTGTTGCTGATTTGTGGTTCGTCGATTTTCGCTCCTCGCTTTGGTTTCTCTCATAAACGACCTCGCGAGGGATGGTACTCAAACGTCCTCGCGAGCGTTTCTGCTCTAGCCGCTGGAAGGTTTCATGGCCCGGGCCCGTTACAGGAGCACCCCTCTAGTCCGTGCCCCTCGGGCACCGCGACACGCACACAGGGCCTGGGTCGGTCGCCCCCTCGGCAGGGGTCAAAGACTATCTACGCACAGGCGTGTAGTTAAGAGGCGCAAAAATAAGATCAAGGTAATGGCTAAAACGGCAATAATTCCAAACACGCCCCAGCGGGGCTCCATGCAGTTGTTTTGTCTTACACAGGAAACAAAAGGGAATGGAAGGGACGAGCCCGGCGCAGCTCTCCTCACATCAGCCCGCGGAGGCGACCCGGGCTACCTCCGGGCCTCAAGAAGAATCCCTCTCGCGCTTCACCGGGGCACGACAACGGGCGCATGAGCCATCACCTCCCAAGCAAGCTCGACGGCGCGGGGGTTGACTGCGGCCACTGTTGGAGGAGTCGCTTGAGGAAGAGCTGACGAAGCTCGGGGAGTCTCGAGCGCCGCCATCCGCGCGGGCTCTATCTCCTCCATCACCGTCGGGGTGGGGCCCCCGGCCACGGTCGTCGTCCTCAGGGCAACACCCCGCGCGGCGACCATCTTCCCCAAACACCCTCACATAGAGGGTGGCGTCGCCGTCAAACCTGAAGTGCGGGGTGCACCGACGCCCCAGGCCGCGAGCGCGGGCGAACGCCTGCCAGCCACGAGTTAAGGCCAGGCCCCCGTTGGCGGAGACCTCCAGCACGGCCCACGAGGACCTGCTGCAGCAGCCTTCCGCCTGGAGCCAGAGGCCACCAGGAGCACCGGCCGGGAGTTCACCAAGGAAGAAGCGAGGGAGTTGGAGCCGGGCGCTAGTCGGCTCCGCCGACCAGACGAAGAACTCCGGCAGCACCTGCGCAGCGCGAAAGCGCGGCCTGGGGGACCACGCAACCCAGGTGCGTCCCTCGGCCACAGCGGCTCGCCCGCCGCCGCGCAGGGAGCCGCCACCATGACCACCAGACGCTACCGGGGCGGCCACCGGATGCTTCCGAGGGCGCCCACGACCGCGCTTGGGCGGGGGAGAGGCAGGATCGACCCGGAGGGCCTTCCCCTTCTCCGCAGCCGAGTACCTCCTCGGTGGAGCCATCACAGCAAGACGAAGCAAGGATCGGGAAGAAGGAGAAGCCAGGAGGAATGGACTGGAAGGGCACGCACAGCTTCGTACTTATAGCCGGCGAAGACCAACCGCTGGCCTCCACGATCATAGGTAATCATGACACGATCTGCATGCAAGGACTTGTCCAACTCACACGATCACCGAGGCGTCGTGGGGAAGTGGAGACGCCCACATCCCATCAACCGCCACGCGGCGCCTAAGGCCGCAGGCTATTAGGGCCCGCAGCGCTTCGCCCTTTCCCTTTCGCCTCTCGGCACGGCCAAGTCCATGCGCGCCATGGGCCCGGGGGCTTCTGTCGGCGTTCTGGGAACGGGGGTCCCCAGACTTGCCTGCCTGCGGCCTGCGGCATGGCTCAAAGGAGGCCCAGCATGGCCCATCTTCGTCAACACAAGGCCCAAGACCCTCGCGAGGGGCCAAGCCTCGCGAGGCGGACTACACGGAGCTTTCTCAGGCACGGCCTCGTCAGGTTGGCTCGCGAGGAGGCGGAGAGATCAAGGCGGGGTACCTCGCGAGGTGCCCGTGACGCAAGCCATGACGACTCAGGGCGCCAGGCGGGTGCCAGCGCGCGCAGCGTCCTTCTTTCCTCTTTGGTGCAAAGGGGGAGAGCGCAGCCGCGGAGTACCGAGGCATCAGGCAAAGGTTGCCATTTCGGTGCAACGAGGCCAAGATCAGGAGGACTACGAGACGGAGGTCACCGTGGAGCCCAAGACGGCGTCATCACCAGAGCTTTGCGCAGGCGAAGACTTCTTTTGTCAGGATGGTTGATACTTGCTGTCCCCCTTCAAATTAGCCCACCATTGTTGGCTCCCTTCCTGCTCGATATTTGGGAAGAGGACCAGGGCCCCTATAAATAGGACCAGCCACCCACATGGTAGGGGGGATCGAAATCAGAGAAAGAGAGAGAGAAGGGTGACTGAACTCCTCCTAGCAGTTCATCGCCCCAGTCAAGAACAGACTCTCGCGAGGTAGTTCTTCCTTGTATCGTTCATCATCACCAGCCCCAAGAGGCAATCCACCAACCACACACTGGAGTAGGGTATTACACCACAACGGTGGCCCGAACCAGTATAAACCTTGTGTCTCTTGTGCAGTTCTTTCCGTAGTTTAGATCTTTGTGAGACGGGGAGGTAGAGGGCGTGGTCTCCGCGCGCACCCCAGGGTACGAACCTTAAGGGTCTGCCGGAACCCGGAATCCGACACATGTCATCGTTCTTATTGCATTACTCCGTTTATCCATGAATTTAATAAACTAGATGCATGCTGGATAGCGGTCGATGTGTGGAGTAATAGTAGTAGATGCAAGCAGGAGTCGGTCTACTAATCTTGGACGTGATGCCTGGCATGGATATCATCTTGATTATTTGAAGTTCTATAAATTTCCCAATAGTAATTTGTTTACCCATCGTTTGCTATTTTTTCTCGAGAGAAGCCACTAGTGAAACCTACGGCCCCCGGGTCTCTTTCTAATATTATTTGCCTTTGCAATCATTTTTTTTGCTTTTATTTTCAGATCTATTAATCCAAAAACCCAAAAATACTTTGCTGCAATTTATCTTTATTTATTTTGTTCGTGTCCGATCTATCAATCTACTACAAATTTACCTCACGTCCGTTTGCCTATCTTGAGGCGCCGTACCCCGGAAGCGATTGACAACCCCTTTAACACGTCGGGTTGCGAAAAGTTGTTATTTGTGTGGAGGTGTTGTTTACGTTGTGTTGCTTGGTTCTCCTACTAGTTCGATAACCTTGGTTTCATATTTGAGGGAAATACCTACCGCCCTGTGCTGCATCATCCCTTCCTCTTTGGGGAAATATCGACGTAGCTTCAAGCGACATCAAAAGGAATTTTTGGCGCCGTTGCTGGGGAGGATTTTCAACGTATACCGGGTTCCTAATCACAAATCTCATATCCTTGCAATTTACATTATTTGCCATTTTCCTCTCGTTTTCCTCACCCCCACTTCAGAAAAATTTGCCGTTTTATTCGCCTCTCTTTTTTCGTTCGCCGTTTTCTTGCTAGATCTATTTTTGAGTGCAATCTTGTTGCGTGGTCATCATGACTCAAGAGAACACCAAGTTATGTGATTTCTAAAATACCAACAAAAATGATTTTATTAGCACTCCGCTTGCTCCTCCCGCAACTATTGCGGAGACTTGTGATATTAATATTGCTTTGCTGAATCTTGTTATGAAAGACCAATTTTCCAGTACTCCTAATGAGGATGCGGCGTATCATCTTAATACCTTCGTGGAATTATGCGATATGCAAAAGAAAAAAGATGTGGACAATGATGTGGTCAAGATGAAATTATTTCCATTTTCTTTGCGGGATTCTGCAAAAATTTGGTTGACTTCTTTACCTCTCAATAGTATCGATTATTGGAATAAGTGCAAAGATGCTTTTATCACTAAGTATTTTCATCCCGCAAAAATTATTTCCCTTAGAACCCAGATCATGAATTTCAAGCAACTTGAACATGAGCATGTTGCACAATCTTGGGAAAGGATGAAAATGATGCTAAGGAATTGCCCAACCCATGGGTTAAATCTTTGGATGATCATACAAAATTTTTATGTGGGGTTGAATTTTGTTTCTCTTAATCTTTTAGATTCCGCCGCGGGTCATACTTTTATGGAAATTACTTTGGGTGAAGCCACCAAATTGCTTGATAATATGGCAAATTATTCACAATGGCATACCGAAAGGGCTCCTACTAGTAAAAAAGTTAATTTGGTTGAAGAAATTTCTTCTTTGAGTGAAAAAGTTGATGCTCTTGTGAAATTGGTTGCTAGTAGAAGTGCTCCTGTTGATTTTAATGATATGCCTTTGTATACTTTGATTGAGCAAAATAGTGATGCCATAGATGTGAATTTTATCTCTCGAAATAATTTCAACAACAATGCTTATAGAGGTAATTCTAATCCTAGGCCTTTTCCTAGTAATTCCTCTAATAATTATGGTAATTCCGATGGAAATCAATCTTATAATAATAGGAACACCTCTGATCTTGAGAATAATATTAAAGAATGTATCAACACACAAAAAGTTTTCAACACTTCCATAGAAGAAAAGTTGAATAAGATTGATGATTTGCCTAGAAGTGTTGATAGAATTGCTCTTGATGTAGAAAATCTCAAGATGAAAATTTTTGTGTCTAAAGTAGATGAATCAATTAAATCTCTTCATGTTTCTATAGATGAAAGTAAGAAAAGAACCGCTATGCTTAGAACTAAAAGAGAATTTTTGTAAAAAGCGTTTTCTAGTGATTTATTTTGCCAAAGTGATGAAGATCTTAAAATGATTGGTGTTTGTTCTATTGATTCCTTGTTTAGTGAAGTTAAGACTGATCAAAAAGGGACCGAAGAAGAGTCAACTTTAGGTAGAAGGCGTCCCAATATTTCGGACGGTGGAAATCTTGTTGAAAAAATTGATGAAAGTGGATTTGGAGAGGTCAAAACTTTAGCTAGTGATGTGCCCACTCTTTTGGATTACAAAGACTTTAATTATGATAGTTGCTCTTTGATTGATTGTATTTATTTGTTGCAATCCATGATAAATTCGCTCCATGCCTATGAACAAAATAATGATTTTACTAAACATATTGTTGATGCTATGATGAAAGCTTTTGAAGAAATATTGGAATTAGAAGTATCAATTCCTAGAAAATTGCATGATGAATGGGAACCTACTATCAAATAAAAATTATGAGTGTTTTTCTTGGTGTGACTTGGGTGCTAGTGTTTCTACAATTCCGAAATATTTATGTGATGTGCTTGGTCTTACTAATCTTGAAGAATGTTCTTTGAATTTGCACTTGGCGGATTCTACTATTAAAAAGCCTATGGGAAGAATTAATGATGTTCTTATTCTTGCAAATAAGAATTATGTGCCCATAGATTTTATTGTTCTTGATATTGATTGCAATCCGTCTTGTCCAATTATTCTTGGTAGACCGTTTTTACGCACTATCGGTGCCGTGATTGATATGAAAGAAGGCAATATTAAGTTCCAATTTCCCTTGAGGAAGGGTATGTAACACTTTCCTAGAACAAGAATTAAGCCACATTATGAATCAATCATGAGGGCATCTTATGGATCTCAAACCAAGGATGACAAAACTTAGATCCTTGCTTTATGCCTAGCTAAGGGCGTAAAACTATAGTGCTTGTTGGGAGGCAACCCAATGAATAAAATTTATTTTTGCTTTTTGATTCCTGTTTTTGAGTGTTAGCACAATTATGCTACTGTTATGATTGTTTTGTGTGTGTTTTAATTAGTGTTTGTGCCAAGTAAAGCCTTTAGGATCTTCTTGGGTGATAGTTGTTTGATCTTGCTGAAACAACAGAAACTTTTGCGCTCACGAAAATAATTATCATTTTTTACCAGAGAGCGATAAAATACCCATTCCAATTGCAGTAGATCAATATAAAATTTCTCAGGTTGTCCTAATTTTTCAGAGTTTTTGGAGTTACATAAGTATTCGAAATAGTCAGATTGCTACAGACTGTTCTGTTTTGACAGATTCTGTTTTGTTTCTGTTGTGTGCTTATTTTGATGGCTCTATGGTTTTCTTAGATGAGTTTTTGCCATATAAAAGTTGGAACGATATAATACAAGAACAAACTAATAATTGGGTTGATACAACACTTATAGTAGTGTTTTATTATTCTTAGACTAACAGATCTCACGGAGGTTTTGTTGAGTTTTGTGTGATTGAAGTTTTCAAGTTTTGGGTTATCTTACGATGGATGAAGGAATGATAGAAGAGCCTAAGCTTGGGGATGCCCCAGCATCCCAAGCTATTATCCAAAAATGAGCAACCAACTAAGCTTGGGGATGCCCCTGGGTGGCATCCCCGCTTTCTTCCAACAACTATCGGTATTTTACTCGAAACTATATTTTTATTCGTCACATGATATGTGTTTTGCTTGGAGCGTCTTGTATGATATGAGTATTTTCTTGTTTTATTTTGTATTTTAAGTAATCAATCCTTGCTGGACACACTTATTTGGGAGAGCCAAAAATTATGTCATGACTTGTTAGAATTGCTCTCTATGCTTCACTTGATTTTTTATGAGCAATAGGACTTGCTCTAGTGCTTCACTTATATCTTTTTTAGCACGGTGTGCTTAGTATTTTTGAAGAAATGCTCTCTTGCTTAACTTAGATTTATTTAAGAGTTAGTAAAATTTTCAAGAAATTCTCTCTTGCTTCACTTAAATTATTTTAAGACAAAGAAGAACAATTATGCTCATGATCTTCACTTATATTTGTTTGAGCTTATGAAAAGCAACACATGAAAATAAGTATCAAAGTGATAGATATACAAGAAGGATATAATAAAAACTTTCATGAAGATCATTGGACAAAATAAACTTGGTTCTCAGTAATAGTTTTGAGATATGATGTTGTGATATGTGAGTTATGTTGATGAGTAATTATGCTTTAGTAAGAATATTGGTGTTAAGGTTTGTGATTCTCTATGCAAGTACGAAAGTCAATAGTCGTGCAATGAAATTATATCCTACTTTTGGTGCATTATTCGGTGGTATTTATGCTTAATGCTTGCTTATGAAATTATCCTTTTTTGGTTGTTCGCTTCCCAATATTTTGCTAGCCTTCATTTTGCACCAAGCATGATCTCTACTTGTGCATCAAAAATCCTTTAAACCAGTTTTGCCACATGAGTCCACCATATCTACCTATATGTGGTATTATTTTACCGTTCTAAGCAAATTTGCATGTGCCACATATAATTTTCAAAATAAACTTCCCTTTTGTGTGTTTGTTTCGCTCGTGCAGCGGTGAGGGGTGGCTAATATTTTCCATGCTAGATGTGTTATTCTCAAGATGAGTGTTTATTCACTTGTCATTGCACTAGAGTAAGGCAAAGGTATTAGGGATGCCCAGTCTCGAAATGAAAAAAAAATGAATTTACTTTATGTTGTCAAATAATAAATCTTCGTGAAGTTTCATGGCATTTGGACTCTGTTTGATATTAATTTTTTGTGATGTAAAAAACACGGAAAAAACATGAACTGGCACTTGGCACAATGTCAATAGGTTAGTACCAAAAAATGATATAAAATGATTATAAAACATCCAAGATTGATAATAAAACAGCATGGAACTATCAAAAATTATAGATACGTTGGAGACGTATCAACATCCCCAAGCTTAACTCCTACTCGTCCTCGAGTAGGTAAGTGATAAAAACATAATTTTTGATGTGGAATGTTGCCTATCATGTCTTATCATATCCTTTTCTTTATAGCATGGACAATTGGACTTTTATGTAATTCAAAGCAATATTCTAGTTTTGACATGATAATTTAGATACTCAAGTATATCAACAAGCAACCATGTCTTTCAAAATATCAACTCTAAAATAAGTTATCCCTAGCCCATCATGGCATTAGTAAAACAAGGTCAAAAGTGCTTTAGTAAATCTTCGTGAAGTTTCGTGGCATTTGGACTCTGTTTGATATTAATTTACTTTATCGGAGAGGCATCATCGGAGACGTATCACGCATCATCGGAGAGGCACCAATGGAGGTGGTGAACCCCATCCGATATGGTGTCTCCATCGTGCTAAGCACTTGGAACCCCATCGGGAAACTTCAAAAGTGCTTGGAAAAGTAGATACGATGGAGACGTATCACACATCATCGTAGAGGCACCAATGGAGGTGGTGAACCCCATCCGATATGGTGTCTAGATTGGATCTGGTGGTTCTGGACTCTGCGGTGGCTGGATGAATATTTCGTGGACTCCCCTAGGGTTCTGGAAATATTGGGGTATTTATAGAGCAAAGAGGCGGTCCGGGGGGCACCCGAGGTGGGCACAACCCACCAGGGCGCGCCTGGGCCTCCTGACTCGCCCTGGTGGGTTGTGCCCCCCTCGGGAAACTTCACGGAGAATATTTTTGGAATTTAAAAAAAATATTGGCGAAAGAATCAACACTAGGGGCCCACACCCTGTCCACGAGGGTGGGGGGCGTGCCCACCCCCCTGGGGCGCGCCCCCTTGTCTCGTGGGCCCCCTGAGGTTCCACCGACCTCAACTCCAACTCTATATATTCACGTTTAGGGAGAAGGATTCATTGCATTTTACGATACGGAGCCGCTGCCAAGCCCTAATCTCTCTCGGAAGGGCTGATCTAGAGTCCGTTCGGGGCTTCGGAGAGGGGAATCCGTCGCCATCGTCATCATCAACCTTCCTCCATCACCAATTTCATGATGCTCACCGCCGTGCGTGAGTAATTCCATCGTCGGCTTGCTGGACGGTGTTGGGTTGGATGAGATTTATCATTTAATCGAGTTAGTTTTGTTAGGGTTTGGTCCCTAGTATCCATTATGTTCTGAGATTGATGTTGCTATGACTTTGCTAGGCTTAATGCTTGTCACTAGGGCCCGAGTGCCATGATTTCAGATCTGAACCTATTATGTTTTCATGAATATATGTGAGTTCTTGATCCTATTTTGCAACTCAATAGTCACCTATTGTGTGTTATGATCCGGTAACCCCGAAGTGACAATAATCAGGACCACTCCCGGTGATGACTATAGATTGAGGAGTTCATGTATTCACTAAGTGTTAATGCTTTGTCCCGGTACTCTATTAAAAGGAGGCCTTAATATCAATTAGTTTCCAATAGGACCCCTCTGCCACTGGAGGGTAGGACAAAAGATGTCATTCAAGTTATTTTTCATAAGCATGTATGACTATATTCGGAATACATGACTACATTACATTGATGAACTGGAGCTAGTTCTGTGTCACCCTATGTTATAACTGGTGCATGAGGAATCGCATCCGACATAACTATCCATCACTGATCCATTGCCTATGAGCTTTTCACATATTGATCTTTGCTTAGTTACTTTTCCATTGCCACTGTTACAATCACTACAAAAACTACTACAATTACTTTTTCCACCGTTACCGCTACTTCCACATTACTTTGCTGCAGATATGAAGTCTTTCAGGTGCAGTTGAATTGACAACTCAATTGTTAATACTTGAGAATATTCTTTGGCTCCCCTTGTGTTGAATCAATAAATTTGGGTTGAATACTCTACCCTTGAAAACTGTTGTGATCCCCTATACTTGTGGGTTATCAAGACTATTTTATGGCACCGTTGCCGGGGAGCATAGCTCTATTCTTTGAGTCACTTGAGATTTATATATGTTGATCACTATGAGGAACTTGAAAGACGAAATAACCAAGATTTTTCCCTTAACTACGAGGGGAGGTAAGGAACTGCCATCTAGCTCTGCACTTGATTCACCTTCTGTTATGAGTAAACTTGCGAAACCTACTCCTGCTATTCATTCTGATATGTCGCATGTTATTGATGATGCCACTTCTACTATGCATGATGCTGATGAAACTACTTCTATGCTTGATAATACCGTGCCATTAGGTGAATTTTTTGATGAACAACTTGCTAGGGTTAGAGAGAATGAAATAATTGTAACTGATAATATTGATGAAAGTGATGATGAAGATTCTGCCCCTAGATACGAATTGCCTGTTGTGCCTGAGGTTTTTGTTATGGATGAAGAAACTGCTAGAGAATTTTTAGCTTGTAATGATAGATATGATCTTAAGAAACTGTTAGCTAAGCTGAAAGAAATATCTTTGAATGCTAGAATGAAATATGACCCTGCTTTTGCTACTTCACCTATCTGTATTTCCGATAAGGATTATGAGTTCTCTGTCGATCGTGAGTTAATTACTTTGGTTGAATCTGATTCTTTTTATGGCTATGAATCTGAAACTATTGTTGCACATCTTACTAAATTGAATGATATAGCCACCCTATTCACTAATGAGGAAAAAATTCGTTACTGCTATATCCTTAAGTTACTTCCGTTCTCATTAAAGGGTGATGCTAAAACATGGTTTAATTCTCTTGATCCTGGTTGTGTGCATAGTCCCCATGATATGATTTATTACTTCTCTGCTAAATATTTCCCCACTCATAAGAAACAAGTTGCCTTAAGGGAAATATATAATTTTGTGCAAATTGAAGAAGAGAGTCTCCCAGAAGCTTGGGGGAGGCTTCTCCGATTACTTAATGCTTTGCCTGATCATCCTCTCAAGAAAAATGAAGTACTTGATATCTTTTATAATGGACTAACCGATGCTTCCAGAGACCACCTGGATAGTTGTGCTGGTTGTATTTTCAGGGAAAGAACTGTTAATCAAGCTGAATTGCTATTGAATAATATGTTGAGTAGTGAAAATGATTGGACACTTCCTGAACCAACTCCTAAGCCAACGAAGAAAAGGGGTATTCGATTTCTCAGTCCTGAAGATATGCAAGAGGAAAATAAATCTATGAAAGAAAAGGGTATTAAAGCTGAAGATGTTAAGAATTTACCACCTACTGAAGAAATACATGCTCTTGATAACCCGACACGGGTAGTAAAGGTAAATTCTCTCTATAGATTTGATGAAGGTGGTATTCCTCGTAATAAGTCTGCTAGCCATTGTTTGGATGAGTTTGATAATTTTATTTTTAAGCAAGAAAACTTCAATGCTTATGTTAGTAGACAATTGAAACGTAATGCTTATATGATTGGACATTTGAGTGATTATATGTCTAGAGTTAAAGGTGAACTTAAACTTATTAGTAAACATGCTTCCATGGTTACCACTCAAGTTGAACAAGTTATTAAAGCTCAAAATGATTTGCTCAATGAATTAGATAATAAGAAAAATGAAAATGTTGTTAGAGTTTTGACTAGAGGGGGTAGAATGACTCAGGAACCTTTGTATCCTGAGGGCCACCCTAAGAGAATTGAGCAAGATTCTCAGAGAATTAATGTTGATGCAGCTAGTTCTTCTAAGAAGAAGAAAAAGGAAAATGATAGGACTTTGCATGCTTCTAGTGAACCTGTCACTACTAGGGAAAAGGCTAGCAGTAGCACGGGTTCTAGGTATATCAGTAGTGCGGGGACCGGCGCTACTAATAAGGCGCTGCAGCTAACCCATAGCAGTAGCGCATGCACACCCACACTACTGCCATACAAGTGTAGTAGCAGCGCGCTTCGTGGAAGCTCGATACTGCTAATAGCTCTAGCGCGCTTTTCCTGGACGCGCTACTGCTACTGTGGCGCTGCTGCTAACTTTTCTCCACTCGCTACTGCTAATTTTAATAGTTTTTTTCTGCATATTTGTTTTGTATTTGAATAGGCTTTATACAATAATCTTTAGCATATGATACACATACAAATGTAATCATAGCGTATACATACAAATAGTCTCATCAAATCATGTCATCATCATAATCATCATCCAACACAAAGTGGTCTCTCGTCATCATCTCGAAAATAGCGATACAAATCTCGATTACTTGCAACTACATCGTCATCCATCTAAACAATGATATACGCGAGAAGAGCTATCTCTTTGCGTGAACCTAAACTAACTACTGGATGTCGCTCGGAAACCGAAAACCGGTACACCTGGGCCTGACATTCCGGCCACTCGTCGTATACTCCTCATGTAGCACATCTCCGCCATCGATGATCTATACACGTGCATCGTCACATGAGTCGATGATATGAAACATATATAGTTGAGCAACAGAAAGAGACAGACTTGGCAAAAATAGAAGCAACATATCATAAGCATAAATAACAAAGTTCATCGTACCCAAAATGCCCTAACTAGAGTGATCTTCGCTAGTCGAGGAGGACGGTTTAATTACATCATAAATAAAGTTTCGTCGTGCATAATTCAAAGTTTCGTCATACAGATAGTATGGACTAAACGGACACATTGTCATATATCGACAATCACTCCATGTCATGCCATCCATCCAAGTCAAGGAGATAGTCTCCGAGCTTAGTGAAAGGCTTCAGGTCGAGACACTAAGCGGCTACGCGTGTTCGGACGTCTTCCCGCGACATTTGTCCTTCTTCATGCAACATCCCTATTTTTTCGACGACCTCCTTCATGACGATTTGGGAAAGTTCGCGCTGGATGTGATAGAACTCAGCTCGAAGTTGATGATCCTCGATATCTCCTAAGTTCTTTTCCCATTGCAGAATATGGGCATTGTCGGATGTAGGTGACATGCGAAGGTTCTGGTGATCCCGTCTGTACTCCAGCATCTGGTGTAGGACATAGAATCCATCATTAAGAGAATCACTCGGTTGCTGGATGCAGCAGAAGTCGGTCTTATGGCCGAAGTCGGGCTTGCCGTCCTTTTTCTTCTTGTCCTTGACCTCTCCACCCCGTGTGACGTAGTAAAACATAGCACTATCGAGAACAGACTTGATGTGGGTGTAATCCTTTTTGTTAATGTTCTTCGACGAGTCCAAGTAAAGAGCGTGGGAGTATCAGGGGTAGAGGATGATGAGGACGGCGCGCCCACCGTTGCGCAAAATAAGTACACCTCAAATTAATTAGCCTCCACCATGCAAATGGATGATTGAAATCAAAGGAAGGATATTCACGTGGATGATTTACATGGGATGATAAGGCATGAGAATCACCTCCTTGTCCTTATTGGCGAGGATGAAATTGACGATGTATTCCCTCGCGTATTCACAGTGCTTTGCACAGACTCACAAGAAGGTCTCGTGCATGAAGTATGGGACAGCGACATAGATATGAGGTATCTGCTCAACCCCGATGAGGTAGTTCATGTGCAAAGCATAAAGGCGGACAAACGCAAAATCCAGCTTCTTCAAGTGAAACATGTCGAAGATGTAATCGAATCGAAGGAAGAACTTCTCCGCAGGGAATGTGTCGACGTATGACAATCCCCGCGGCACGTTAACCACATAGAGTGGGTATCTTGGATTTTTTGAGGCGATGAGCCCTTTCTCTATCCGCGGCACATCGTCATGAAGTCTCCTTAAATCGCCGAATCTAGCCCGCGGTGCTGCTTCAGGTAGGATTGGTTGACCGGGGATATGCCATTTTGCCGCACCGGGGATATCTATACGGTCTTGAACCCGAGGCTGCTGAGGCGGCAGGATCACAGAAGTAGCTTTTTTGCCTTTCCTCGGTCTCTTCCTAGACTTCTTTACTACCGGAAGATTGTCCATAATACGTTCAGACTCCGAAGGCGGCAATTCAGGCACCAACTCATGACGCTCAACCCCTAAGTAGGCGCCAGTATAGACATACTCTTGAGTGGCATCGTCATCCTCATCCTCATCTATGGCGACGTCACCAGCGACTAATGGAGTAGGCGAGGTGTTGATGTTCATACCTAACTGCATGCTCGTGGGTGTGCTCTCGGCCGCCTCCAGACGAAGCATACTCTTTGTCCACAACAGGACCCACCCATTGCAACAATCACCAAGCCGTCGTGGGGTCTCATCGTCATCCCCCACTAGTACCGAAGGAGCTAAATTCTCATGGCCCGGTTTGACACTGGCCACGGAAACCTTGAAGACTTCTGGGGGGATCGGCCGGCTGTGGAAGAATGGTTCCTTCAGCTCCATTATCGTCACCTTCCCCACGTTCACCTTCTGGTCGCTGATGGTGTACAATATGGTGCACGGGGTTTCGTCGGCCTGCAAAGAAAAGTCTGCGACGTGAGACATCCGAAAGGCAACGAAAACGGGAGATTATACATTTATTGAAGGGGGTCCAGTGTGACAGATACCGTGAGGGCGTCGAGCTCAGCCAAAGACGAAGCACCGCCGAGCACGTTCAGTGCCGGAGCCAGTGCCGGAGCAGGTGCGGAAGCCGGTGCAGGAGCGGGTGTAGCAGCTGGTGCGGGAGCAGGTGCAGGAGCAGGTGCTGGTGCAACACTAGTCGAGCTTCTCCTGAGGAAGTCAGCAAGGGCAAAGTCCGCTGCATTTTTTTCTGGATTTTGCCTCCTTCAATTGAAAACAGCCGGAACCAAGGTAGTAGACATATCTACAAGCACCTATTTTGCGGCAGCTACCGCTGTTGCGACTGTCTCAGATGATTTCTTTTCAACCGCAATCTCAACCTTCTTGTCGATGTTTTCTTCAGTTAACCTCAGTCTTTCCTTTCTCTCCTCCATGGTCTCACGGTAGTACTTCTTCCACGTGGCGCCATCTTCGACACCGTGCACGCGTCCATACGACGGTCGAGTCTCCACCGGGAGTCCTTTCAATATGTTCAACACCCGGTTGAATGGAGTGTCCCACTTGGGCCTCGCCAATGCCTCAGACAGCGAGTCGCTTTCGGCCGCAATCCTGTGCTGCTCTCTCTGCAAAAGGCACAAGGATCGTTTACAAATATGACTAACGTGCAGTCGAATTGATCAGAAACTAAAATTACTGGTAGTCTAATGAACTCTGTCATGACCGCGTTCTTCACGAAAACCTTGTTCACTGGGTCCCAGCGGTGCCGGGCCCTGAGGATGTCACGCTCCTGCGGGACGGTGAACTCCGCCAAGGGGTCTGGGATGCCCAGACTTGCGGCTTCCACGTCCTCCTTGGCCCGTATGGACCTCTTCCTGCCGTAACCACGGCTTCCGAGGTGGTGGCACCCAATGTTCTTCTGTTGAAGCCCCTTCATGTACTCTGACTTTTTTGGGGCATCTTCGGCCACGCAAGCCGCCATGAATATTTCAAAGTGCTCTGCCATGATTGTCGGTTTATCATTTACAATCTCGGAGTACGGTTCCTTTTCGTTGAAGATTCGATATTTCACCCTTGCTTTCCAGGCGGCCAACGCATCGCTAAACTTGCTCATGGCGTGTTTGTTTATCTTCTTCATTGTCGGGTCCTTATCTGGATCTTGATAATCCTTTTCATTTCGGCCCGGGAACAAGAATATCTGGTGCAGCTTCTTTAGGAGGGAGGGCCTCATATTATCTAACTTGTTTAGTTTCTCATCGTTGATGGTGGCGGTTGTTGTCCGTATGATGCAGCCAATTTGATTGCCATAGCACACGCGCGCTTCCTCGGGCACGTTTGGCTCTAAATTGCCGTCGTCCACCTCTGTGAACACCAGTCTAGAAGTCATGAGCTTGTTAGGAAGTCGTCGCCTCTTTGCTTTCGGTTCTATACCGGCTCCGCTCCCCGAGGCAGCGCCGGTCTCAGTCTCAGTGCCGGTCTCGATGCTGGTCTGAGTCTCGGCGCCGGTCTATGTGTCGGTCTCAGTCCCCGATGCGACCGGTGGGCCCGGCAACAACATCGGTTGATCATCGGCAGGGCTCAAAAATTCATCTGCCGCCAGGTAGACGTCGTCACAATCACTAGAACCCTGTCATTCATCATTGCTAGCCATGTTTCCTACGATTAAATCTAGTAAATTAATTCTAGACCTAATAAAATGAATAATGACATATAAAAGGCCTAAGTTTTGCTGGAACATTGACTCCTTCCTAGTGCGGCAAATCCCGAGCACTCGATATGTCCTAGTTTGTAGCACAAGTCATGCCGAAATTCACAGAAATTTTGGCATGACCTTTGCTAAAAAGTGGACAAATCGAGAACCTGAAATTTGCCGCACTGGAAATGAATCAACATTCCTGCAAAACATAGGCCACTCAGCTTCATTCCCAGGAAACAACAAAAGGCCCCTTGGTCACAATGGAAACATGGGCAAACACAATTGAGGAATTTGCATATATCCTGACCACTTCAAATTTGCATGTCCTAGCGTTTGACACTTCAAGAAAATCTACACAAATCTCATGCTCTCTCAAACTCAATTCAAAACCCAAATATAGATTATATTTTGTTAACTACTGAACTAAACTTTACTCTAAACTAAGCCCTACTGCCCTAATTAACATCTAGTTAAACAAACTCAATTCAAAAACTAAACCCTACTGAACTAATTAACATCTACATTATCTACTACTTAACATCGTCTATTATTACCCTAAATAAAAAACATCAACATTATCTACTACTTAACATTAACATCTATTAACTAAAAAGGATGGGTGGGGGGCTTACAAAGAGGGGAGAACGGTGGCGGGGAGGTGCTCGGCGACGGAGGCAGGGGCGGCGAGGGCGGGCTCAGGATCTGGAAGCGGTGGTCCTGGCGGGCTAGGGGCGGTGAGGTCGAGGGTGGCCCGAGAGGCGGCGGCGGTGAGGCTAGGCGGCCTCCGGCGGCGGCCGTGAGGATGAGCACGGCATCAACGCCGGCAGGAGACGACGGTAAAGTGGGGGAGACGATGGTGAAGTGGGGCGAGGGATCGATTTGGGGGAGAAGTGGTGGCCGGGGGGAAACCGTTTTTGGTTAAGTCAAAAGTAACGGTAGCGCGTTACAGAAAACGCGCTATAGCTAAGTTAGCTATAGCGCGTTTCAGAAAGCGCGCTACTACTACGTCTTCATCATTTTTTCCCTTTTTCTTTTATTTTTCTTTACATTTTATATTTTCCATTTCTCCTTTTTATATTTCTTTCATTTTCATTTACATTTGTTGCTAGGAGGCACGATAAAGAATGAGAACCATGGTGTAAGGTCATATTTATACCTAAGTGTTTTGGTGATTGATGACAATGCATTTGCGGACTAATCGTGTGTCATGAGCTTTCCAGACTCTTCTCTGCTAGGCACAAGACGATTGGGTGTCCCTCGAAGACTGACAAAGACGGCGTCTTTTCTACGTTTCCTTTTGGTGGATTTGAGTCGTAGGGAAGCCATACTATTAAGAGGGGGTCCGCGTTGGAAAGGTTTGGGTGGAATCATCACGTACATGTCTCCTTGCATCCCTCTCTTTCTTCCTTGGAGCTTCGTCCGTTTTCTCTGCCTCAGGTGACTGGCTATTCTTGTGGTTGCGGTAGTACCGCTCCAGGGGAAACGGTAGTACCGTGGGCACCAACGATAGTACCGCGCAGGCGCGCGGTAGTACCGCTAGTGCTCATGGTAGTACCGCTCCCCCTGGAGCCATACTACCGCAGCCCACTCGCTAGTGCTGCCCGGGTGTGGTAGTAGGGGCGGATGTAAAATTTTACATCCGCACCTCCGCGGTACTACCGCTTTCGCTGTACGGTAGTACCGCACTAGGAGGCCAGGCGGTAGTACTGCCCCTCGGCAGTACTACTGTGTCGCGTTTTTGTTACTTCCATTATTTTGCGGAAGTATGAACGGTAGTACCCTGTCCTCCTATCGGGCTCTTGCCTCGCGGTAGTACCGCGCTGTGGGCGCGGTAGTACCGCACCACCATGCGGTAGTACCGCCTGGCTGCAAGCCGCACTACCGCGTGGCCGTGCGGTAGTACCGCTGACCTTGCGCGGTAGTACCGCTGGCCGCGGGCTGGTTGGTGGGCAACGGCTGGATCTTTTCTCCACACTATATAAAGGGTCTCCTTCTTCCCCGTTGACTTACCTCTTCCACCATTAATGCTCCATTATTGCTCCAAGCTCCATTTTCGCCCGATCTCTCTCCCTAGCCAACCAAACTTGTTGATTTGCTGGGAGAGGTCGAGAAGGCCCCGATCTACACTTCCACCGAGAGATATTTGATTCCCCCTTTCTAATCCCTTGCGGATCTTGTTACTCTTGGGTGTTTGAGCATCCTAGACGGTTGAGGTCACCGCGAAGCCATAGTCCATTGTGGTGAAGCTTCATGGTGTCATTGGGAGCCTCCAATTAAGTTGTGGAGATTGCCCCAACCTCGTTTGTAAAGGCTCGGTCGCCGCCTCCAAGGGCACCAATAGTGGAATCACGGCATCTCGCATTGTGTGAGGGCGTGAGGAGATTACGGTGGCCTTAGTGGCTTCTTGGGGAGCATTGTGCCTCCACACCGCTCCACCGGAGACGTACTTCCTCTCAAAGGGAAGGAACTTCGGCAACACATCCTCGTCTCCACCATCTCCACTTTTGGTTATCTCGTGCCTTTACTTGAGTAGCTTATTTGTTTCATAAATCTTGCTTGCTTGTGTTCCTACTAGTGTTGCATCATATAGGTTGCTCATCTAGTTGCATATCTAGACAACCTATTTTGATGCAAAGTTTAAATTGCTAAAGAAACGCTAAAAATTGTTAGTTGCCTATTCACCCCCCCCCCCCTTCTAGTCAACCATATCGATCCTTTAAATTGGTATCAGAGCCTCGTCTCTTTATTAAGGACTTTACCGTCCAAAGAGTATGGTTGATACCGTAGACGGAGCGGAGGAACACTCCGGTGTGAATCGTATCTCATCTACGGGCGATGGGGGAACTTCGGTATCTCGTGAGGAGTTCAATGTAGCCTTGGAGACATTGAAAACCTCCATGACGACCGAAGTTGAAAGCATGTTTACTAAATTTCTTGAGGGGCTTAAACTATCCACCGCACCGTTGAAAGTGGGGGATCCCGCCAACAAGGTGTCGGATGCTATCCCCGACAAGGGGGAAGCTAGTAGTGAAAAGGCTCCTTCTTCTAGTGGCAAGAATGGAACCGGCATCTTTGCCCATGTGGAACCACCACTTTCTTATGGTGGACCGGTTCCTTCTACTCATTTGAATCATGCCGGTCCTCCTCCTAAGATTGTGAAAAATGAGGATTTTGATTCTTGGGTTTACCGCTTTAAACGTCATTTAAATCATGTGAACACTAACCTTTGGAGAATCATTGAAGAAGGTTTCTACCCACATGATCCAAGCAACTTCACTCCTCGAGAAACCGCGGACAATCAATTCAATGAGAATGCTCTCTTCATCATTCAAGATGCAATTCCACCCGAAGACCTACCTCATCTTCGTCCCTTCTCCTTGGCCAAAGATGCATGGCATTGTGTCGTGTCTCTCTACCGGGGAAGCGCAAGCATTCAACGCTCCAACTATGAAGTGGTACAAGATGAGGCCGATGAGTTTGCAATGAAGGAAGATGAAGAGCCTCGTGAGCTTTATCGGAGAGTCACCAAACTCGCGGTCTCACTACGAGATCACGGGAGCAAGGACACGGATGATAATTGGATCAAACGCAAATTCCTCAAGGCAATGATGCCCTACCACAAGGCCATGTCCTCCGTCATCCGCCAAAGACCGGACTTCCACACTTTGACCTCAAGCGAGGTGTTGGATGAGTTTGTGGCCATGAACATTTTGGATAAGACCGCCGACAATGCGGTGCTCCGGTCTCAACGGGCAAAGAAGCCTAACCTTGCTTTGAAGGCCAAGCTCACCGTGGAAGAAGAAGAAGAGGAAGAAGAGAAGAGCAACCCCGAAGATACAAAGTATGCATATCATGAACACATGGCTCTTGCTTCAAGGCAATTTTGGAGCAAGAAAAACTCGAGGCCCAACTTTAGCAAAAACAACTCGAGTGGGACAAGGGGCAAGCAACGTGTAAGGACTTGCTACAATTGCGGCAACGTGAGTCATTTCGTTGCGGAATGCCCGTATGAGAAGAGGGAAGACAATGGTGGCAAACTCATCCGAAAGGACAAGGCCAAGCCGTTCCCCAACAAGAACAACTTCACCAAGAAGACTCCTCCCAAGGCCTTGGTTGTGCAAGAAGAGTACAATGAGGATGATGACGATGATGAAGATGATGAGTCGGTTGCCATGGCCTCCGTTGCCATTGCAACAACGTCACGAGTGTCTCTCTTCGACTCACCCAACGAGAGCATCAATGCCAAGTGCCTCATGGCTAAAGCCACCAACAAGGTAACCTCCAACATCAAAACTACCATCATTAATCATCCTTCCCCATCGGATTGCATTAATGAAGTTGAGGGAGATAATGTGGAGGCTAACGAGTTTGAGGCCTTTATGGGCAAACTCAAGAGAAAATCCAAGAAGCACTTTGTTGCTCTCTTGGAACAACTTGGTGAGGCCAATGACATGATCGAGGCTCATGAAGACACCATCTCGAAGATGGAAGGGCATAGTCGTGACTATGCCGATGAGATTTCGGATCTTTCCAATGCTCTTGAGGAAGAGCGTGGTCTTCGTTTGGCTCTTGAGGAGTCACACAACGTTGATCATGCTAAGTTAGAGAAAGATTATGATCATGCCCTTGTTGTGTCTCGTGTACTAAATTCCGAGAAGGCCAAACTCGGGGTTGATCTTACTAGACTCAAAGAGGAGTTTGATATACTTGACAAGGCCCACAAGGCCTTGAAGGGTATTCACGCTAGTCTCAAGGAGTCTCATGATCAACTCCAAGTGAAGCTAACTAAGGAGAAAGCAACTTTTCCTCATATGGTTTTACTTGATAATGCAAATGCTACTAACCCGTGTTGTGAGCATATGCATCTTGTTGAGGAAAATGCAACATTGAAGGCACAACTTGAGAGAGGCCTTGTGACTTGCATACAAGGCAAGAAGAACCTAAATGATCTCTTGATCAACCAAAAGGGAGGTGTGGCGAAGGAAGGGGTTGGGTACGTCCTCGACTCCAAGAACAAGAAGAAGAATGACAAGACCAAACGACCTCCTCCCCTCATGCAAACCTTTGTGAGGGCGGGAGAGAGTGTCCACGAGGAGAAGAAGAAGAACAAAGTCAAGAAGGGCAATGTCTCCTCTCCCAACAAAGCCGGTGATTTTAATCCTTCTTATGTGTTATGCCGAGCTAGTGATGGGCATGTTTATGCCAAATTTGTTGGTTCTCTTCATGGGCACATTGAATGGTCTATTTGGG
This sequence comes from Triticum monococcum, assembly GCA_034509565.1. NCBI lineage: Eukaryota > Viridiplantae > Streptophyta > Magnoliopsida > Poales > Poaceae > Triticum > Triticum monococcum. The sequence goes on from CM067845.1 coordinate 617,321,327, forward strand.
TTCCTAAGACCCTTGTTACTAACATCAAAGGACCCATTACAAAATGGGTACCTAAAACCAAGCATTGATCTCTTGTAGGTGTTTGCTTCCGGTGGTGGATCATGGTTGCTCGATAGCGGAGCTACAAATCATATGACCGGAAGCAAGGACTTGGTGGTGGATGTGCACAAGGCTCCATCTATGCCCACCAATGTCGAGTGGGGTGACGCCTCTTCTTCTAAGGTATTGGGACTTGGCAAGCTTGTCATCTCTCATGATCTCACGATCGAGAAGGTCATGCTTGTTGAGTCCCTTGCATACAATTTACTTTCCGTTCGTCAACTTGCAATCATGGGCTTTGCCACCTTCTTTGATATCGATACCGTGGCCCTCTTGTGGAGCAAGACTCTTAAAGTAGCCTTTGTTGGGCATGTCGAGAACGGTCTATATGTGATTAACTTTTCGGAGCGACCCACTAAGACCGCGACATGCCTAATGGCTAAAGTTGATGTGGGATGGCTTTGGCATCGCCGTTTAGCCCATGTCAATATGAGATCTTTGCAAAGTCTCCTAAAGGGGGACCATGTCCGTGGACTAACGAATGTTAGTTTTGCTAAAGATCGTGCTTGCAGTGCCTGTATCAAAGGAAAGCTACATGAGAAGGCTCACCCTCCCACGACTATCATTTATTCAAAGAGGCCTTTGGAGCTCCTTCACATGGATCTCTTTGGGCCTCCATCCTTCAATAGTCTTGGAGGTAGGAAGTATTGCTTGGTGATTGTGGATGACTACTCAAGGTATACGTGGGTGTATTTCTTCAAGAGGAAGAGCGAGACCCAACAAACCGTCATTGACTTTGCAAATGAAGCACAACGTCAACACAATGCAAAGATCTTGACAATAAGAAGTGACAACAGCACCGAGTTCAAGAACTACACCTTGGATGAATTTCTTAGTGATGAGGGAATCAAGCATCAATATTCCGCACCATACACCCCTCAACAAAATGGTGTTGCGGAGAGAAAGAACCGGACGTTGATGGATGCGGCAAGGACCATGATGGCGGAGTTCAAGTCTCCGCACAACTTTTCGGCCGAAGCCATCAACACCGCATGTCATGCATCCAATCGGCTCTACCACCGCAAGGGCTTGAACAAGACTCCATATGAGATACTCACCGGTAACAAGCCCAACCTCAAGTACTTCCGGGTATTCGGGTGTAAGTGTTTCATTCTCAAGAAAGGTGTTCGGTTGTCTAAATTTGAGGCTAGAGCTCATGAGGGCATATTTGTTGGTTATGCTACAAACTCTCATGCTTACCATGTCCTCAATAAATCCACGGGACTCATTGAGGAGACGTGTAACGTGGAGTTTGATGAGAATAACGGCTCCCAAGTGGAGCGAAGTGGCACTTGTAATGTAGGTGATGAAATTCCTCCTCAAGCCATAAGAAGAATGGGTGTTGGTTTCATCCTTCCCATTGAGGAACCCCTTGTGGCCAAAGGAGAAGGACAATGCTCCACTCTAGTGGAGCCATCACCAACCCAAGGCCCACATGCTTCCGAAGAACAAAGTGAAGGCCCTCAACCTCATGAACAAGACCAAGGGCAAGATCATACTCAAGACGGTGTTGACACACCAAGGGATGCCCAAGGTCAAGTTCTCTCCCCCAAGCAAGTTCAAGACCAAGAACAAGTTCATGACGACGCTCAAGATGATCAAGTAACCGCTCCTCAACTCACCACCGAGGAGGAATTAGAGCGTCGTGCCGCCAAGGTTGCTTCCAAGCTCTCCACCAAGGATCATCTCATGACGAATGTGCTTGGAAGCTTAAGAAAGGGGGTAAGCACTCGTAGACAATTAGCAAATTATTGTGAGCTTCACGTGTTTGTCTCTTGTGTGGAACCTCTCAAGGTGTATGAGGCGCTAGAAGATCCGGATTGGCTCAATGCCATGCATGAAGAACTCAACAACTTCGAGCGCAACAAAGTGTGGAGATTGGTGCCAAGGCCAACGGGGAACCACAATGTCATTGGAACCAAGTGGATATTCAAGAACAAGCAAGATGCCCATGGGATCATCATTCGCAACAAGGCTCGTTTGGTAGCACAAGGCTACTCCCAAGTCGAGGGTATCGACTACAGTGAAACCTTTGCTCCCATCGCTCGTCTTGAATCCATTCGCATGTTGATTGCATATGCTTCTCATCATAACTTTAAGTTACATCAAATGGATGTGAAGAGTGCTTTCCTTAATGGTCCCATTAATGAATTGGTGTACGTCAAGCAACCCCCCGGGTTCGAGGATCCCTACTTTCCCGATCATGTGTATCAACTCGATAAGGCACTCTATGGCCTTAAACAAGCCCCACGTGCGTGGTATGACCACCTTACCAAGTTGTTGCAAGACAGTGGGTTTGAAGTTGGGATAATCGACCCCACTCTTTTTACTAAGAAGGTCAAAGGGGAGTTGTTTGTGTGCCAATTATATGTTGATGATATTATCTTTGGTTCTCCTGAAGGAAATATGCCCTAGAGGCAATAATAAAGTTATTATTTATTTCCTTATATCATGATAAATGTTTATTATTCATGCTAGAATTGTATTAACCGGAAACATAATACATGTGTGAATACATAGACCAACAGAGTGTCACTAGTATGCCTCTACTTGACTAGCTCGTTAATCAAAGATGGTTATGTTTCCTAACCATGAACAAAGAGTTGTTATTTGATTAACGAGGTCACATCATTAGTTGAATGATCTGATTGACATGACCCATTCCATTAGCTTAGCACCCGATCGTTTAGTATGTTGCTATTGCTTTCTTCATGACTTATACATGTTCCTATAACTATGAGATTATGCAACTCCCGTTTACCGGAGGAACACTTTGGGTACTACCAAACGTCACAACGTAACTGGGTGATTATAAAGGAGTACTACAGGTGTCTCCAATGGTAGATGTTGGGTTGGCGTATTTCGAGATTAGGGTTTGTCACTCCGATTGTCGGAGAGGTATCTCTGGGCCCTCTCGGTAATGCACATCACATAAGCCTTGCAAGCACTGCAACTAATATCTTAGTTGTGAGATGAAGTATTACGGAACGAGTAAAGAGACTTGCCGGTAACGAGATTGAACTAGGTATTGGATACCGACGATCGAATCTCGGGCAAGTAACATACCGATGACAAAGGGAACAACGTATGTTGTTATGCGGTCTGACCGATAAAGATCTTCGTAGAATATGTAGGAGCCAATATGGGCATCCAGGTCCCGCTATTGGTTATTGACCGGAGACGTGTCTCGGTCATGTCTACATTGTTCTCGAACCGTAGGGTCCGCACGCTTAACGTTACGATGACAGTTATTATGAGTTTATGCATTTTGATGTACCGAAGGTTGTTCGGAGTCCCGGATGAGATCACGGACATGACGAGGAGTCTCGAAATGGTCGAGACATAAAGATTGATATATTGGAAGCCTATGTTTGGGCACCGGAAGCGTTCCGGGTGAAATCGGGATTTTTCCGGATTACCGGGAGGGTTACCGGAACCCCCCGGGAGGTAAATGGGCCTATTGGGCTTTAGTGGAAAAGAGAGAAGAGGCAGCCCACACCTGGCCGGCGCCCCCCACCTTTCCCAAGTCCTAATAGGACTAGGAGAGGTGGGCCGGCCCCCTCTTTCTCCTTCTTCCCCAAGAATCCTAGTTGGAATAGGATTGGGGGGAAGGAGTCCTACTCCCGGTGGGAGTAGGACTCCTCCCTGCGCCTCCCACCTGGCCGGCCGAACCCCCTGCCCCTGGCCTTTATATACGGGGGCAGGGGGCACCCCAAGACACACAAGTTAATCGCTCCTTAGCCGTGTGCGGTGCCCCCTGCCACCAAATTCCACCTCGATCATACCGTTACAGTGCTTAGGCGAAGCCCTGCGTCGGTAGTACATCAAGATCATCACCACGCCGTCGTGCTGACGGAACTCTTCCTCGACGCTTTGCTGGATCGGAGCCCTAGGAACGTCATCGAGCTGAACGTGTGCTAAGAACTCGGAGGTGCCGGAGTAACGGTGCTTGGATCGGTTGGATCGGGAAGAAGACGTACGACTACTTCCTCTACATTGTGTGATCGCTTCCGCAGTCGGTCTGCGTTGGTACGTAGACAACACTCTCCCCTCTCGTTGCTGTGCATCACCATGATCTTGCGTGTGCGTAGGAAAATTTTTGAAATTACTGCGTTCCCCAACAGTGGCATCCGAGCCAAGGTTTTTATGGTTTGATGTTATATGCACGAGTAGAACACAAGTGAGTTGTGGGCGATACAAGTCATACTGCCTACCAGCATGTCATACTTTGGTTCGGCGGTATTGTTGGTTGAGACGATCCGGACCAACCTTACGCGTACTCTTACGCGAGACCGGTTCCCTCGACGTGCTTCGCACATAGATGGCTTGCGGAAGACTGTCTCTCCAACTTTAGTTGAACCAAGTGTGACTACGCCCGGTCCTTGAGAAGGTTAAAACGGAGTCTATTTGACGAACTATCGTTGTGGTTTTGATGCGTAGGTGAGATGAGTTCTTACTTAAGCCCGTAGCAGCCACGTAAAACTTGCAACAAACAAAGTAGAGGACGTCTAACTTGTTTTTGCAGGGTATGTTGTGATGTGATATGGTCAAGGCATGATGCTGATTTTATTGTATGAGATGATCATGTTTTGTAACCGAGTTATCGGCAACTGGCAGGAGCCATATGGTTGTCGCTTTATTGTATGCAATGCAATTGCGATGTAATGCTTTACTTTATTGCTAAGCGGTAGTGATAGTCGTGGAAGCATAAGATTGGCGAGACGACAACGATGCTACGATGGAGATCAAGGTGTCGCGCCGGTGACGATGGTGATCATGACGATGCTTCGGAGATGGAGATCACAAAGCACAAGATGATGATGGCCATATCATATCACTTATATTGATTGCATGTGATGTTTATCCTTTTATGCATCTTATCTTGCTTTGATTGACGGTAGCATTATAAGATGATCTCTCACTAAATTATCAAGAAGTGTTCTCCCTGAGTATGCACCGTTGCAAAAGTTCTTCGTGCTGAGACACCACGTGATGATCGGGTGTGATAGGCTCTACGTTCAAATACAACGGGTGCAAAACAGTTGCACACGCGGAATACTCAGGTTATACTTGACGAGCCAAGCATATACAGATATGGCCTCGGAACACAGAGACCGAAAGGTCGAGCGTGAATCATATAGTAGATATGATCAACATATTGATGTTCACCATTGAAAACTACTCCATCTCACGTGATGATCGGTTATGGTTTAGTTGATTTGGATCACGTGATCACTTAGAGGATTAGAGGGATGTCTATCTAAGTGGGAGTTCTTAAGTAATATGATTAATTGAACTTAAATTTATCATGAACTTAGTCCTGGTAGTATTTTGCAAATTATGTTGTAGATCAATAGCTCGCGTTGTTGCTTCCCTGTGTTTATTTTGATATGTTCCTAGAGAAAATTGTGTTGAAAGATGTTAGTAGCAATGATACGGATTGGATCCGTGATCTGAGGTTTATCCTCATTGCTGCACAGAAGAAATATGTCCTTGATGCACCGCTAGGTGACAGACCTATTGCAGGAGCAGATGCAGACGTTATGAACGTTTGGCTAGCTCAATATGATGACTACTTGATAGTTTAGTGCACCATGCTTGATAGCTTAGAATCGGGACTTCAAAGACGTTTTGGACGTCATGGAACATATGAGATGTTCCAGGAGTTGAAGTTAATATTTCAAGCAAATACCCGAGTTGAGAGATATGAAGTCTCCAACAAGTTCTATAGCTAAAAGATGGAGGAGAATCGCTCAACTAGTGAGCATGTGCCCAGATTGTCTGAGTACTACAATCGCTTGAATCAAGTGGGAGTTAATCTTCCAGATAAGATAGTGATTGACAGAATTCTCTAGTCACCATCACCAAGTTAGTAGAACTTTGTGATGAACTATAATATGCAAGGGATGACAAAAGTAATTCCTAAGCTCTTCGTGATGCTGAAATCAACGAAGGTAGAAATCAAGAAAAACATCAAGTGTTGATGGTTGACAAGACCACTAGTTTCAAGAAAAGGGCAAAGGGAAGAAGGGGAACTTCAAGAAGAACGGCAAGCAAGTTGCTGCTCAAGTGAAGAAGCCCAAGTCTGATCCTAAGCCTGAGACTAAGTGCTTCTACTGCAAAGGGACTGGTCACTAGAAGCGGAACTACCCCAAGTGATTGGCGGATAAGAAGGATGGCAAAGTGAACATAAGTATATTTGATATACATGTTATTGATGTGTACTTTACTAGTGTTTATAGCAAACCCTCAGTATTTGATACTAGTTCAGTTGCTAAGATTAGTAACTCGAAACGGGAGTTGCAGAATAAACAGAGACTAGTTAAAGGTGAAGTGACGATGTGTGCTGGAAGTGGTTCCAAGATTGATATGATCATCATCGCACACTCCCTATAATTTCGGGATTAGTGTTGAACCTAAATAAGTGTTATTTGGTGTTTGCGTTGAACATGAATATGATTTGATCATGTTTATTGTAATACGGTTATTCATTTAAGTAAGAGAATAAATTGTTGTTCTGTTTACATGAATAAAACCTAATATGGTTAAACACCCAATGAAAATAGTTCATTGGATCTCGATATTAATAATACACATATTCATATTATTGAAACCAAAAGATGCAAAGTTAATAATGATAGTGCAACTTATTTGTGGCACTACCGTTTAGGTCATATTGGTGTAAAGCGCATGAAGAAACTCCATGCTGATGGGCTTTTGGAATCACTTGATTATGAATCAGTTGATGCTTGCGAACCATGCCTTTTGGGCAAGATGACTAAAACGCCGTTCTCCGGAACAATGGAGCGAGAAAAGATTTATTGGAAATCATACATACTGATGTATGTGGTCCGATGAATATTGAGGATCGCGACAGGTATCATTATTTTCTGATCTTCACAGATGATTTGAGCAGATATGAGTATATCTACTTGATGAAACATAAGTCTGAAACATTTGAAAAGTTCATATAATTTCAGAGTGAAGTGGAAAATCATCGTAACAAGAAAATAAAGTTTCTACGATCTGATCGTGGAAAAGAGTATTTGAGTTACGAGTTTGGTCTTCAGTTAAAACAATGTGAAATAGTTTCACTACTCACGCCACCTGGAACACCACATCATAATGGTGTGTCCGAATGTCATAACCGTACTTTATTGAATATAGTGCAATCTATGATGTATCTTACCGATCTACCACTATCGTTTTGGGATTATGCATTAGAGACAGCTGCATTCACGTTAAAAAGGAGCACCATCTAAGTCCGTTGAGACGACACAATCTGAACTGTGGTTTAGCAAGAAACCAAAGTAGTCGTTTCTTAAAGTTTGGGGTTGTGATGCTTATATAAAAAAGTTTCATCCTGATAAGCTCAAACTCAAATCGGAGAAGTGCGTCTTCATAGGATATCCAAAGGAAACTATTGGATACACCTTCTATCACAGATCCGAAGGCAAGACTTTTGTTGCTAAAATTCGGAAACTTTCTGGAGAAGGAGTTTCTCTCGAAAGAAGTGAGTGGGAGGAAAGTAGAACTTGACGAGGTAACTATACCTACTCCGTTATTTGAAATAGTACATCACAGAAAACTGTTTCTGTGAGAACTACACCAATAAGAGAGGAAGTTAATGATGATGATCATGAAACTTTAGATCAAGATACTACTGTACCTCGTAGATCAACCAGAGTAAGATCCGCACCAGAGTGGTACGGTAATCCTGTTCTGGAAGTCATGCTACTAGATCATGATGATCCTACGAACTATGAAGAAGCGATGGTGAGCCCAGATTCCGCAAAGTGGCTTGAAGCCATGAAATCTGAGATATGATCCATGTATGAGAACAAAGTTTGGACTTTGGTTGACTTACCCGATGATCAGCAAGCAATTAAGAAAAAATGGATCTTCAAGAGGAAGACGGACGCTGATAGTAGTGTTACTATCTACAAAGCTAGAATTGTCGCAAAAGGTTTTCGACAATTTCAAAGTGTTGACTACGATGAGTTTTTCTCACTCGTATCTATGCTTAAGTCTGTCCGAATCATGTTAGCAATTGCCGCATTTTATGAAAACTGGCAAATGGATAAACAAAACTGCATTCCTTAATGGATTTATTAAAGAAGAGTTGTATATGATGCAACAGAAGGTTTTGTCAATCCGAAAGGTGCTAACAAAATGTGCAAGCTCCAGCGATCCATCTGTGGACTGGTGCAAGCATCTCGGAGTTGGAATATACGCTTTGATAAGTTGATCAAAGCATATAGTTTTATACAGACTTGCGGTGAAGCCTGTATTTACGAGAAAGTGAGTGGGAGCACTACAGCATTTCTGATAAGTATATGTGAATGACATATTGTTGATCGGAAATAATGTAGAATTATTCTGTAAAGCATAAAAGGAGTGTTTGAAAGGAGTTTTTCAAAGAAAGACTTCGGTAAAGCTGCTTACATATTGAGCTTCAAGATTTATAGAGATAGATCAAGACGCTTGATAAGTTTTTCAATAAGTACATACCTTGACAAGATTTTGAAGTAGTTCAAAATGGAACAGTCAAAGAAAAAGTTTCTTGCCTGTGTTACAAGGTGTGAAGTTGAGTAAAGACTCAAAGCCCGACCACGGCAGAAGATAGAAAGAGAATGAAAGTCATTCCCTATGCCTCATTCATAGGTTCTATAAAGTATGCCATGCTGTATACCGGATCTATTGTATACCCTGCACTGATTTGGCAAGGGAGTACAATAGTGATCTAGGAGTAGATCACTGGACAGCGGTCAGAATTATCCTTAATGAAATAAGGAAATGTTTCTCGATTATGGACGTGACAAAAAGGTTCGTCGTAAAGGGTTACGTTGATGCAAGTTTTTGACACTGATCCAGATGATTCTAAATCTGGATACATATTGAAAGTGGGAGCAATTAGCTAGAGTAGCTCCGTGTAGAGCATTGTAGACATAGAACTTGCAAAATACTTACGGATCTGAATGTGACAGACCCGTTGACTAAAATTATCTCACAAGCAAAACATGATCACACCTTAGTACTCTTTGGGTGTTAATCACATAGATATGTGAACTAGATTGTTGACTCTAGTAATCCCTTTGAGTGTTGGTCACATGACGATGTGAACTATGGGTGTTAATCACATGGTGATGTGAACCATTGCTGCTAAATCACATGGCGATGTGAACTAGATTATTGACTCTAGTGCAAGTGGGAGACTGAAGGAAATATGCCCTAGAGGCAATAATAAAGTTATTATTTATTTCCTTATATCATGATAAATGTTTATTATTCATGCTAGAATTGTATTAACCGGAAACATAATACATGTGTGAATACATAGACCAACAGAGTGTCACTAGTATGCCTCTACTTGACTAGCTCGTTAATCAAAGATGGTTATGTTTCCTAACCATGAACAAAGAGTTGTTATTTGATTAACGAGGTCACATCATTAGTTGAATGATCTGATTGACATGACCCATTCCATTAGCTTAGCACCCGATCGTTTAGTATGTTGCTATTGCTTTCTTCATGACTTATACATGTTCCTATAACTATGAGATTATGCAACTCCCGTTTACCGGAGGAACACTTTGGGTACTACCAAACGTCACAACGTAACTGGGTGATTATAAAGGAGTACTACAGGTGTCTCCAATGGTAGATGTTGGGTTGGCGTATTTCGAGATTAGGGTTTGTCACTCCGATTGTCGGAGAGGTATCTCTGGGCCCTCTCGGTAATGCACATCACATAAGCCTTGCAAGCACTGCAACTAATATGTTAGTTGTGAGATGAAGTATTACGGAACGAGTAAAGAGACTTGCCGGTAACGAGATTGAACTAGGTATTGGATACCGACGATCGAATCTCGGGCAAGTAACATACCGATGACAAAGGGAACAACGTATGTTGTTATGCGGTCTGACCGATAAAGATCTTCGTAGAATATGTAGGAGCCAATATGGGCATCCAGGTCCCGCTATTGGTTATTGACCGGAGACGTGTCTCGGTCATGTCTACATTGTTCTCGAACCGTAGGGTCCGCACGCTTAACGTTACGATGACAGTTATTATGAGTTTATGCATTTTGATGTACCGAAGGTTGTTCGGAGTCCCGGATGAGATCACGGACATGACGAGGAGTCTCGAAATGGTCGAGACGTAAAGATTGATATATTGGAAGCCTATGTTTGGGCACCGGAAGCGTTCCGGGTGAAATCGGGATTTTTCCGGATTACCGGGAGGGTTACCGGAACCCCCCGGGAGGTAAATGGGCCTATTGGGCTTTAGTGGAAAAGAGAGAAGAGGCAGCCCACACCTGGCCGGCGCCCCCCACCTTTCCCAAGTCCTAATAGGACTAGGAGAGGTGGGCCGGCCCCCTCTTTCTCCTTCTTCCCCAAGAATCCTAGTTGGAATAGGATTGGGGGGAAGGAGTCCTACTCCCGGTGGGAGTAGGACTCCTCCCTGCGCCTCCCACCTGGCCGGCCGAACCCCCTGCCCCTGGCCTTTATATACGGGGGCAGGGGGCACCCCAAGACACACAAGTTAATCGCTCCTTAGCCGTGTGCGGTGCCCCCTGCCACCAAATTCCACCTCGATCATACCGTTACAGTGCTTAGGCGAAGCCCTGCGTCGGTAGTACATCAAGATCATCACCACGCCGTCGTGCTGACGGAACTCTTCCTCGACGCTTTGCTGGATCGGAGCCCTAGGAACGTCATCGAGCTGAACGTGTGCTAAGAACTCGGAGGTGCCGGAGTAACGGTGCTTGGATCGGTTGGATCGGGAAGAAGACGTACGACTACTTCCTCTACATTGTGTGATCGCTTCCGCAGTCGGTCTGCGTTGGTACGTAGACAACACTCTCCCCTCTCGTTGCTGTGCATCACCATGATCTTGCGTGTGCGTAGGAAAATTTTTGAAATTACTGCGTTCCCCAACATCTCCTAACAAAGATTTCAATGAGGAATTTTCCGCACTCATGACCTCAAAGTTCGAGATGTCTTCCATGGGGGAGTTGAAGTTCTTTCTAGGGTTCGAAGTGAAGCAAAGAAGAGAAGGAACCTTCATCAATCAATCCAAATACACTCAAGACATGCTCAAAAGATTCAAGCTAACTGACGTCAAGCCGGCTTCCACTCCAATGCCCACCAAGTGCCAACTTGACTTAGATCCCAATGGTAAAGTGGTGGATCAAAAGTTATATCGTTCCACGATTGGATCCTTGCTTTACCTTTGTGCATCTAGACCGGACATCATGTTGAGTGTGGGAATCTGTGCACGGTTTCAAGCCGCACCTAAGGAAAGTCACTATGTGGCGGTCAAACGAATCTTTCGATATTTGGCTCATACCCCAAACTTTGGCTTATGGTACCCAAGAGGATCAAACTTCAAGCTTGTAGGGTACTCGGATTCCGATTGGGCGGGAGACAAAGTGGATAGGAAGTCCACTTCCGGAGGGTGCCAATTCCTTGGTTGCTATTTGGTAAGTTGGTCTTCCAAAAAGCAAAGTTGTGTGTCTCTCTCGTCCACCGAAGCGGAGTATGTTGCGGCCGGTAGTTGTTGTGCACAACTCTTATGGATGAGGCAAACTTTAAAGGATTATGGTGTCGCTTGTGACAAAGTGCCTCTTTGGTGTGACAATGAAAGTGCCATCAAGATCTCTCTCAACCCAGTGCAACACTTCAAGATGAAGCATATTGAGATCTGGTATCACTTCATCCGGGATCACATTAGGCGAGGAGAGATCGAGCTCAACTACGTCAACACTCATGATAACCTTGCATATATCTTCACGAAGCCCTTGGATGAAGCAAGATTTCGCGAGTTAAGGCATGAGCTAAATATCATTGATTCGAGCAATGTTGCTTGAACCCTTGCACACCCCACTGCACGCAACTTGTTGTCTTGTTTAGATGTAGGCATGGACATAGGGGGAGTGTTGTTCTCTCAATGAACTCTCCCTCCCCCCATTATGCATAAATTAATCGAGTCTTTCACATTTAGCCATGTCTGATGGTGCTTGTGCTTCAAAGACGAGTTTTGGTCATGGACCCAAGGATAATTCTTCGCGGTGCCATACCACTTGACTCAAACATAGGTGGCTATGGCCACCGCCCTCTCTTTTGGAGAGGTGGTGTCTCGTGTTTGGTTCGTTTGTCGTTTGCCCGTCTGGTTTGTGTGTTGCGTGGTTTTGTGGTGTTGTGCTTGCTCGGAGCAGTTTTGTGCAAAGATCCTGTCTTTTTCGTGCTCGAAACGTGCATTCTCTTGAGCCCACGGTACTACCGCGCCTTGGCGCGGTACTACCGCTTGGGAGGCACGGTACTACCGCACCCAGCACGGTACTACCGCTCTTCGCGGTACTACCGTGTCTGGGCACGGTACTACCATGCCGTCAAGGGCGCGTGGGGAGGTTATGACTCGGGCAGGGGAGTTCCAACTCCCCATACCCATTCATTGTCTCTCTCTCTCCCTACGTCTCTCCCTCTCAAGAACGGCGCCGAAGGCCCTCGCCGGATCCCCGTCTCCGGCCACTCTCCTCGGATTCCGACCGGTGGGATCGTTCCCCACCACTTCCTCTTGCCATGGACCAAGGTTTTTTCCCCAAATCCCTCCTTTTCTTGGCTGTTTCTCGCTTCTAGGCTTTTGGGGAGAAACTTGTTGTTCTTCAGATTTTAGGCTAAATCTTTGCAAGAGTAGGATGTAGGAGAGTCATGATGCGTAGGAAACATACTTGATATGCTGTCTTATGGTAGCTTTGTCCAACCGTAGTACCGCCGTGTTTTCGCGGGCTTTCTCAGATTTGAACCGTCTCAGATCTAGCACGGTGCGGTACTACCGTGCCCGATGTGCGGTACTACCGTTCCGCAGGCGCGGTACTACCGCGCCGGCCGTACTACCGTAGGGTTCAAAACTCCCTCTAGGCATGTATCATGTGTGCTTTCTACTTGTTTCCCTTGTCTTTATTGTGATCTTTGCATTAATCTCTCTTGGCTTTTGTGGGTGTTTTTGCGTTTTGTGTCTCAGGTGGTGGCTCTCACCGTTCCAATCCCAGCCGTGACACCAGCTCCAAGCGTCTGCGCAACCCCCAAGATGAAGCCCCAGAGGGCTCCAATGCCCCTAAGCGCAATGTCAAGACTACTGCCAGCAAGCTCAAGGAACCGGCTAAGGCCATGGACGAGATCTCCGCCACTGAGTATGTCGAGCGCCGGAAGATCAATCCCTATGTGAATCCTCGGGCTACCCTCAAAGGCACCGAGTTGTTCTGGACCAAGCAACAGGTTCTCATCTATCTGGATGTGATCAAGAACAAGCAGAACACCTTTGTGGATGTCAAGTGGATTGATATGCATCACCTACGGAAAGACAAGTTTTGTGACTATTTTGGAGAGGCTCTGGACTTGGTGGAGCAGTTTGCTATTGAGCCGGTGATCTCCTTTCACCTTGACTATGACCCTGAGCTTATCTGTCAGTTCTTTGCCTCAGTGTACTTTCATCCCGGGGTGGAGCGGAGGATGACTTGGATGACCAATGGCCGTCAGCAGTCTGCTTCATGGAAAGAGTTCATGGATCTGCTGCACATTCCTGATGACGGGCTCCACACCCCAGTTGGTGTCCGTCCCCATGCCAACTCTGAGTCTGCCAACAAGAACCTGCTTCAGCCCTTCCTTGTTGAGAAGGTACTCCCCAATGGCAAGTCCACTTGGGTGTTGAACTCTTTTCTGGATATCATGCATCGCATCTTCCGCAACACTCTATTCCCACGCATTGGCGACAAGGACAAGGTTCATGCATATCTAGTGGACATGTTGCTCCTGTGTGCAGAGGCTCGTTCTTCTCAGACTCAGCCACTTGATGTCTCTCACATCATGTGGTGTGAGCTTCGGTTTGAAGTGTTCACTCGCAAGGTTCCTATTTATGGACCATACCTGCATCTGCTGCTCTCTACCACTTGGGAGAAGACGTATCTAGGTGATGAGTTCCTTGCTCCAGACTGGATCCGCCATGAGTCCATCTGCCTCCGCGTCAAGCCCAACTGGGCCAACACCACTACTCGTGCTGAGGCATCTTCTGCTAGGAGGGCTACTGGTCAGGGGGAGGCTGCTGAGGACCGTGCTGAGGATCGTGCTGCTGAGGACCGTGATGCCAGGTTCACCACTTCTTCCACTAAGCCATCATGGGCCAAGAAGCTGAAGGACAAGATGAAGACTCTCTTCTGCATGCAGGCGAAGGGACAATACAGGGCTCACGTGTCTGACAAGGAAAGTCGCCATCGTGACAAGAAAGTGATGAGGCTCTTTGGCGAGGATGTGTCTGGCGGGTCTGAGGACGTCATCACTCCTGAGGCTGCCTAGATGTCTAAGCATGGCTACACGTGGACCAGTTCAGAGGAGGACGTGGAGGAGACTATCCCAGCCGCCGAGTCTGACGAGGAGCACCAGGAGCGGTGGGACGACTTCTCTGCTTGAGCTACCACTTGTGCTGTACGTGTCTTCTCTGCCTTTTTTGCGTCTCGATGCCAAAGGGGGAGAGAGTGTAGGGATTTGCGTTTTGCGTGTGTCGTGCTTAGTGTGTGTGGTGTGTTTGCTTGGACCTCGTTTGCTTTTGTTTGGTTTGTGTCTTCGAGACCTATCCTCCATATGGTGTAAGACATATGCACTCTATCTATCTATCTTAGTTATCTTGTTTGCTACATCTTGTCTAGTGATAGATATGCTTTGTTTCTATAACATAGGGGGAGCTGTGATCCTAGTATTCGTGTGCCGTGCAGTCCAAAGCACTCATCTAGGTGGCACACATCTAGGGGGAGCCCGTCTATATTATAGAGAGGATGGGCTTGCATTTACTTAATATTATTTTCTTTATGCAAATCCCGTTTTGTCATCAATCCACCAAAAAGGGGGAGATTGTAAGGTCATATTTATCCCTAAGTGTTTTGGTGATTGATGACAACGCATTTGCGGACTAATCGTGTGTCATGAGATCTCCAGACTCTTCTCTGCTAGGCACAAGACGATTGGGTGTCCCTCGAAGACTGACGAAGACGGCGTCTTTTCTACGTTTCCTTTTGGTGGATTTGAGTCATAGGGAAGCCGTACTATTAAGAGGGGGTCCGCGTTGGAAAGGTTTGGGTGGAATCATCACGTACACGTCTCCTTGCATCCCTCTCTTTATTCCTTGGAGCTTCGTCCGTTTTCTCTGCCTCAGGTGACTGGCTATTCTTGTGGTTGCGGTAGTACCGCTCCAGGGGAAACGGTAGTACCGTGGGCACCAACGGTAGTACCGCACAGGCGCGCGGTAGTACCGCTGGTGCTCGCGGTAGTACCGCTCCCCCTGGAGCCATACTACCGCAGCCCACTCGCTAGTGCCTCCCGGGTGCGGTAGTAGGGGCGGATGTAAAATTTTACATCTGCACCTCCGCGGTACTACCGCTTTCACTGTACGGTAGTACCGCGCTAGGAGGCCAGGCGGTAGTACTGCCCCTCGGCAGTACTACTGTGTCGCGTTTTTATTACTTCCGTTATTTTGTGGAAGTATGCATGGTAGTACCCTGTCCTCCTATCGGGCTCTTGCCTCGCGGTAGTACCGCGCTGTGGGCGCGGTAGTACCGCACCACCATGCGGTAGTACCGCCTGGCCGCAAGCCATACTACCGCGTGGCCGTGCGGTAGTACCGCTGACCTTGCGCGGTAGTACCGCTGGCCGCGGGCTAGTTGGTGAGCAACGGTTGGATCTTTTCTCCACACTATCTAAAGGGTCTCCTTCTTCCCCGTTGACTTACCTCTTCCACCATTAATGCTCCATTATTGTTCCAAGCTCCATTTTCGCCCGATCTCTCTCCCTAGCCAACCAAACTTGTTGATTTGCTTGGGAGAGGTCGAGAAGGCCCCGATCTACACTTCCACCGAGAGATATTTGATTCCCCCTTTCTAATCCCTTGCGGATCTTGTTACTCTTGGGTGTTTGAGCATCCTAGACGGTTGAGGTCACCGCGAAGCCATAGTCTGTTGTGGTGAAGCTTCGTGGTGTCGTTGGGAGCCTCCAATTAAGTTGTGGAGATTGCCCCAACCTCGTTTGTAAAGGCTCGGTCGCCGCCTCCAAGGGCACCAATAGTGGAATCACGGCATCTCGCATTGTGTGAGGGCGTGAAGAGATTACGGTGGCCTTAGTGGCATCTTGGGGAGCATTGTGCCACCACACCACTCCAACGGAGACGTACTTCCTCTCAAAGGGAAGGAACTTCGGCAACACATCCTCGCCTCCACCGTCTCCACTTTTGGTTATCTCGTGCCTTTACTTGAGTAGCTTATTTGTTTCATAAATCTTGCTTGCTTGTGTTCCTACTAGTGTTGCATCATATAGGTTGCTCATCTAGTTGCATATCTAGACAACCTATTTTGATGCAAAGTTTAAATTGCTAAAGAAACGCTAAAAATTGTTAGTTGCCTATTCACCCCCCCCCCTCTAGTCAACCATATCGATCCTTTCACATGGGTCCAGAAACCCATGCCTTTTCCTCCTAAACCATCCAAGAAAAAGGATGATGAGGATTTTGAGCGCTTTGCTGAAATGATTAGACCTATCTTTTTGTGTATGCGTTTGAATGATATGCTTAAAATGAATCCTTATGCTAAGTACATGAAAGATATTGTTACAAATAAAAGAAAGATACCGGAAGCTGAAATTTCCACCATGCTTGCTAATTATACTTTTAAAGGTGGAATACCAAAGAAACTTGGAGATCCAGGAGTACCAACTATACCATGCTCCATTAAAAGAAACTATATTAAAACTGCTTTATGTGATCTCGGAGCCGGTGTTAGTGTTATGCCTCTCTCTTTATATCATAGACTTGATTTGAATAAGTTGACACCTAGTAAAATATCTTTGCAAATGGCTGATAAATCAACTGCTATACCTGCCGATATTTGTGAGGATGTACCTGTTGTGGTTGCAAACGTTACTATTTTAAGGGACTTTATTATTCTTGATATTCCCGAGGACGACAGTATGTCTATTATTCTTGGTAGACCCTTTTTGAATACTGCAGGGGCTGTTATTGATTGCAACAAATGCGATGCCACTTTTCATGTTAATGGTAATGAGCATACGGTACACTTTCCGAGGAAACAACCTCAAGTCCACATCATCAATTCGATTGGAAAAACTTCAACGATTACTATTGGAAGTTTTGAATTTCCTCTTCCTACTATTAAGAAGAAATATGATATTCTTATTATTGGGGACGTGCATATCCCTGTTGAGGTAACCTAGTATTATTTAAAAATTCTCCAGTTTCATGTTATTTGAAAAGAGTTTGTTAACAAGACTTGATCAACCTTGTTAGTGGATTCCTTTTGATGAGCATGAGATGGATGAAGTTAGAAAGAACAACTCTCTGTACCCTCTTTTTACTTTCTGTTATTTAGATTAAATACTTTGCTGCAGATATTAAGTCTTTCAGGTGCGGTTGAATTGACAACTCGACTGTTAATACTTGAGAATATTCTTTGGCTCCCCTTGTGTCGAATCAATAAATTTGGGTTGAATACTCTACCCTCGAAAACTATTGCGATCCCCTATACTTGTGGGTTATCAATGCGTGAGTAGTTCTTTGTAGACCTTCGGGTCCGTAGTTAGTAGCTAGATGGCTTCATCTCTCTCTCTTGATTATCAATACAATGGTCTCTTGGAGATCCATATGATGTAACTCTTTTGCGGTGTGTTTGTTGGGATCCGATGAACTTCGAGTTTACGATCAGTTATATCTTTTTATATCCATTAAAGTATTTGAGTTTCTTTGATCTCTTTTATGCATGATTGCTTATAGCCTCGTATTTATTCTCCGATATTTGGGTTTTGTTTGGCCCACTTGATCCATTTATCTTGCAATGGGAAGAGGTGCTTTGTAGTGGGTTCGATCTTACGGTGCTTGATCCCAGTGACAGAAAGGGAACGGACACATATGTATCGTTGCTACTAAGGATAAAATGATGGGTTCTATCTCTATATAGATAGATCTAGTCTACATCATGTCATCGTTCTTATTGCATTACTCCGTTTCTCGATGAACTTAATACACTAGATGCATGCTGGATACCGGTCAATGTGTGAAGTAATAGTAGTAGATGCAGGCAGGAGTCGGTCTACTAATCTTGGACGTGATGTTGGGGAACGTAGTAATTTCAAAAATTTCCTACGCACACGCAAGATCATGGTGATGCATAGCAACGAGAGGGGAGAGTGTGATCTACGTACCCTTGTAGATCGACAGCGGAAGCGTTATGACAACGCGGTTGATGTAGTCGTACGTCTTCACGGCCCGACCGATCAAGCACTGAAACTACGGCACCTCCGAGTTCTAGCACACGTTCAGCTCGATGACGATCCCCGGACTCCGATCCAGCAAAGTGTCGGGGAAGAGTTCCGTCAGCACGACGGCGTGGTGACGATCTTGATGTACTAATGTCGCAGGGCTTCGCCTAAGCACTGCTACAATATTATAGAGGACTATGGTGGAAGGGGGCACCGCACACGGCTAAGAATATGATCACGTGGATCAACTTGTGTGTCTATGGGGTGCCCCCTGCCCCCGTATATAAAGGAGTGGAGGAGGGGAGGGCCGGCCCTCTCTATGGCACGCCTAGAGGAGTCCTACTCCCACCGGGAGTAGGATTCCCCCTTTCCTAGTCCAACTAGGAGTCCTTCCATGTAGTAGGAGTAGGAAACAAGGAAGGGGCGCAGCCCCTCCCCCTAGTCCAATTCGGACTAGGCCTTGGGGGGGCGCGCGGCCTGCCTTAGGCAGCCCCTCTCTCTTTCCCGTATGGCCCAATAAGGCCCAATACTTCTCCCGGCGAATTCCCGTAACTCTCCGGTACTCCGAAAAATACTCGAATCACTCGGAACCTTTCCGATGTCCGAATATAGTCGTCCAATATATCGATTTTTACGTCTCGACCATTTTGAGACTCCTCGTCATGTCCCCGATCTCATCCGGGACTCCGAACTCCTTCGGTGCATCAAAACTCATAAACTCATAATATAACTGTCATCGAAACCTTAAGCGTGCGGACCCTACGGGTTCGAGAACAATGTAGACATGACCGAGACACGTCTCCGGTCAATAACCAATAGCGGGACCTGGATGCCCATATTGGTTCCTACATATTCTACGAAGATCTTTTATCGGTCAGACCGCATAACAACATACGTTGTTCCCTTTGTCATCGGTATGTTACTTGCCCGAGATTCGATCGTCGGTATCCAATACCTAGTTCAATCTCGTTACCGGCAAGTCTCTTTACTCGTTCTGTAATACATCATCCCGCAACTAACTCATTAGTTGCAATGCTTGCAAGGCTTAAGTGATGTGCATTACCGAGAGGGCCCAGAGATACCTCTCCGACAATCGGAGTGACAAATCCTAATCTCGAAATACGCCAACCCAACATGTACCTTTGGAGACACCTGTAGAGCACCTTTATAATCACCCAGTTACGTTGTGACGTTTGGTAGAACACAAAGTGTTCCTCCGGCAAATGAGAGTTGCATAATCTCATAGTCATAGGAACATGTATAAGTCATAAGAAAGCAATAGCAACATACTAAACGATCGGGTGCTAAGCTAATGGAATGGGTCATGTCAATCAGATCATTCACCTAATGATGTGATCCCGTTAATCAAATAACAACTCTTTGTCCATGGTTAGGAAACATAACCATCTTTGATTAATGAGCTAGTCAAGTAGAGGCATACTAGTGACACTCTGTTTGTCTATGTATTCACACATGTATTATGTTTCCGGTTAATACAATTCTAGCATGAATAATAAACATTTATCATGATATAAGGAAATAAATAATAACTTTATTATTGCCTCTAGGGCATATTTCCTTCAGTCTCCCACTTGCACTAGAGTCAATAATCTAGTTCACATTGCCATGTGATTTAACATCAATAGTTCACATCACCATGTGATTAACACCCATAGTTCGCATCGACTTGTGACCAACACCCAAAGGGTTTACTAGAGTCAATAATCTAGTTAACATCGCTATGTGATTAACACCCAAAGAGTACTGAGGTGTGATCGTGTTTTGCTTGTGAGAGATGTTTAGTCAACGGGTCTGCCACATTCAGATCTGTAAGTATTTTGCAAATTTCTATGTCAACAATGCTCTGCATGGAGCTACTCTAGCTAATTGCTCCCACTTTCAATATGTATCCAGATTGAGATTTAGAGTCATCTGGATCAGTGTCAAAACTTGCATCGACGTAACCCTTTACGACGAACCTTTTGTCACCTCCATAATCGAGAAACATATCCTTATTCCACTAAGGATAATTTTGACCAATGTCCAGTGATCTACTCCTAGATCACTATTGTACTCCCTTGCCAAACTCAGGGCAGGGTATACAATAGGTCTGGTACACAGCATGGCATACTTTATAGAACCTATGGCTGAGGCATAGGGAATGACTTTCATTCTCTCTCTATCTTCTGTCGTGGTCGGGTTTTGAGTCTTACTCAACTTCACACCTTTGTAACACAGGCAAGAACTCCTTCTTTGACTGTTCCATTTTGAACTACTTCAAAATCTTGTCAAGGTATATACTCATTGAAAAACTTATCAAGCGTCTTGATCTATCTCTATAGATATTGATGCTCAATATGTAAGCAGCTTCACCGAGGTCTTTCTTTGAAAAACTCCTTTCAAACACTCCTTTATGCTTTGCAGAATAATTCTACATTATTTCCGATCAACAATATGTCATTCACATACACTTATCAGAAATGTTGTAGTGCTCCCACTCACTTTCTTGTAAACACAGGCTTCACCGCAAGTCTGTATAAAACTATATGCTTTGATCAACTTATCAAAGCATATATTCCAACTCCGAGATGCTTGCACCAGTCCATAAATGGATCGCTGGAGCTTGCATATTTTGTTAGCACCTTTAGGATTGAAAAAACCATCTTGTTGCATCACATACAACTCTTCTTTAATAAATCCATTAAGGAATGCAGTTTTGTTTATCCATTTGCCAGATTTCATAAAATGCGGCAATTGCTAACATGATTTGGACAGACTTAAGCATAGATACGAGTGAGAAACTCTCATCGTTGTCAACACCTTGAACTTGTCGAAAACCTTTTGCGACAATTCTAGCTTTGTAGATAGTAACACTACTATCCATGTCCGTCTTCCTCTTGAAGATCCATTTAATCTCAATGGCTCGCCGATCATTAGGCAAGTCAATCAAAGTCCATACTTTGTTCTCATACATGGATCTCATCTCAGATTTCATTGCCTCAAGCCATTTTGCGGAACCTGGGCTCATCATCGCTTCCTCATAGTTCGCAAGTTCGTCATGGTCTAGTAACATGACTTCCAGAACAGGATTACCGTACCACTCTGGTGCGGATCTCACTCTGGTTTACCTACGATATTCGGTAGTAACTTGATCTGAAGTTACATGATCATCATCATTAGCTTCCTCACTAATTGGTGTAGTAGTCACAAGAACAGATTTCTGTGATGAACTACTTTCCAATAAGGGAGAAGGTACAATTACCTTATCAATTTTTCTACTTTTCTCCCACTCACTTCTTTCGAGAGAAACTCCTTCTCCAGAAATTTTCCGAATTTAGCAACAAAAGTCTTGCCTTCGGATCTGTGATAGAAGGTGTACCCAACAGTAACTTTTTGGGTATCCTATGAAGACATACTTTTCCGATTTGGGTTTGAGATTATCAGGATGAAACTTTTTCACATAAGCATTGCAACCCCAAACTTTGAGAAATGACAACTTTGGTTTCTTGCCAAACCATAATTCAGATTCTGTCCTCTCAACGGATTTAGATGGTGCCCTTTTTAACGTGAATGCAGCTGTCTCTAATGCATAACCCCAAAACGATAGTGGTAGATCGGTAAGAGACATCATAGATCGCACCATATCTAATAAAGTACGGTTATGATGTTCGGACACACCATTACATTGTGGTGTTCCAGGTGGTGTGAGTAGTGAAACTATTTCACATTGTTTTTAACTGAAGGCCAAACTCGTAACTCAAATACTCTTCTCTACGATCAGATCATAGAAACTTTATTTTCTTGTTACGATGATTTTTCACTTCACTCTGAAATTCTTTGAACTTTTCAAATGTTCCAGACTTATGTTTCATCAAGTAGATATACTCATATCTGCTCAAATCATCTGTGAAGATCAGAAAATAATGATACTTGTCGCGAGCCTCAATATTCATCGGACCACATACATCAGTATGTATGATTTCCAACAAATCTATTGCTTGCTCAATTGTTCCGAGGAACAGAGTTTTAGTCATCTTGCCCATGAGGCATGCTTCGCAAGCATCAACTGATTCATAATAAAGTGATTCCAAAAGCCCATTAGCATGGAGTTTCTTCATGCGCTTTACACCAATATGACCTAAACGGCAGTGCCACAAATAAGTTGCACTATCAATATTAACTTTGCATCTTTTGGTTTCAATATTATGATTATGTGTATCACTACGATCGAGATCCAACGAACTATTTTCATTGGGTGTGTAACCATATAAGGTTTTATTCATGTAAACAGAACAACAATTTATTCTCTTTAAATGAATAACCGTATTACAATAAACATGATCAAATCATATTCATGCTCAACGCAAACACCAAATAATACTTATTTAGTTTCAACACTAATCCCAAAATTATAGGGAGTGTGCGATGATGATCATATCAATCTTGGAACCACTTCCAACACACATCGTCACTTCACCCTTAACTAGTCTCTGTTTATTCTGCAACTCCCGTTTCGAGTTACTACTCTTAGCAACTGAACTAGTATCAAATACTGAGGGTTTGCTATAAACACTAGTAAAGTACACATCAATAACATGTATATCAAATATACTTATGTTCACTTTGCCATCCTTCTTATCCGCCAATCACTTGGGGTAGTTCTGCTTCCAGTGACCAGTCCCTTTGCAGTAGAAGCACTTAGTCTCAGGCTTAGGACCAGACTTGGGCTTCTTCACTTAAGCAGCAACTTGCTTGCTGTTTTTCTTGAAGTTCCCCTTTTTCCCTTTGCCCTTTTCTTGAAACTAGTGATCTTGTCAACCATCAACACTTGATGCTCTTTCTTGATTTCTACCTTCATTGATTTCATCATCATGAAAAGCTCGGGATTCGTTTTCATCATCCCTTGCATACTATAGTTCATCACGAAGTTCTACTAACTTGGTGATGGTGACTAGAGAATTCTGTCAATCACTATCTTATCTGGAAGATTAACTCCCACTTGATTCAAGCGATTGTAGTACCCAGACATTTTGAGCACATGCTCACTAGTTGAGCGATTCTCCTCCATCTTTTAGCTATAGAACTTGTTGGAGACTTCATATCTCTCAACTCGAGTATTTGCTTGAAATATTAACTTCAACTCCTGGAACATCTCATATGGTCCATGACGTCCAAAACGTCTTTGAAGTCCCGATTCTAAGCTGTTAAGCATGGTGCACTACACTATCAAGTAGTCATCATATTGAGCTAGCCAAACGTTCATAACGTCTGCATCTGCTCCTGCAATAGGTCCGTCACCTAGCGGTGCATCAAGGACATAATTCCTCTGTGCAGCAATGAGGATAAACCTCAGATCACGGATCCAATCCGTATCATTGCTACTAACATCTTTCAATACAATTTTCTCTAGGAACATATCAAAATAAACACAGGGAAGCAACAACGCGAGCTATTGATCTACAACATGATTTACAAAATACTACCAGGACTAAGTTCATGATAAATTTAAGTTCAATTAATCATATTACTTTAAGAACTCCCACTTAGATAGACATCCCTCTAATCCTCTAAGTGATCACGTGATCCAAATCAACTAAACCATGTCCGATCATCCCATGAGATGGAGTAGTTTCATTGGTGAACATCACTATGTTGATCATATCTACTATATGATTCACGCTCGACCTTTCGGTCTCCAGTGTTCCGAGGCCATATCTGCATATGCTAGGCTCGTCAAGTTTAACTTGAGTATTCCGCGTGTGCAAAACTGTCTTGCACCCGTTGTAGATGGACGTAGAGCTTATCACACCCGATCATCACGTGGTGTCTTGGCACGACAAACTTTGGCAACGGTGCATACTCAGGGAGAACACTTTTATCTTGAAATTTAGTGAGAGATCATCTTATAAAGCTACCGTCGAAATAAGCAAAATAAGATGTATACAAGATAAACATCACATGCAATCAAAATATGTGACATGATATGGCCATGATCATCTTGTGCCTTTGATCTCCATCTCCAAAGTACCGTCATGATCTCTATCGTCACCGGCATGACACCATGATCTCCATCATCTTGATCTATATCAATGTGTCGTCACGTGGACGTCTCGCCAACTATTCCTCTTGCAACCATTGCTATCACATAGCGATAAAGTAAAACAATTGTTTGGCGCTTGCATCTTATGCAATAGAGAGACGACCATAAGGCATTTGCCAGTTGCCGATAACTTCCACAAAACATGATCATCTCATACAACAACTTATATCTCATCACGTCTTAACCATATCACATCACAACATGCCCTGCAAAAACAAGTTAGACGTCCTCTACTTTGTTTGTTGCAAGTTTTACGTGGCTGCTACGGGCTTAAGCAAGAACCAATCTTACCTACGCATCAAAACCACAACGATAGTTTGTCAAGTTGGTGCTGTTTTAACCTTCGCAAGGACCGGGCGTAGCCACACTCGGTTCAACTAAAGTTGGAGAAACTGACACTCGCTAGTCACCTGTGTGCATAGCACGTCGGTATAAACCAGTCTCGCGTAAGCGTACGCGTAATGTCGGTCCGGGCCGCTTCATCCAACAATACCGCCGAACCAAAGTATGACATGCTGGTAAGCAGTATGACTTATATCGCCCACAACTCACTTGTGTTCTACTCGTGCATATAACATCAACACATAAAACCTAGGCTCGGATGCCACTGTTGGGGAACGTAGTAATTACAAAAATTTCCTACGCACACGCAAGATCATGGTGATGCAAAGCAACGAGAGGGTAGACTGTGATCTACGTACCCTTGTAGATCGACAGCGGAAGCGTTATGACAACGCGGTTGATGTTGTCGTACGTCTTCACGGCCCGACCGATCAAGCACCGAAACTACGGCACCTCCGAGTTCTAGCACACGTTCAACTCGATGACGATCCCCGGACTCCGATCCAGCAAAGTGTCGGGGAAGAGTTCCGTTAGCATGACGGCGTGGTGACGATCTTGATGTACTAATGTCGTAGGGCTTCGCCTAAGCACTGCTACAATATTATCGAGGTCTATGGTGGAAGGGGGCACTGCACACGGCTAAGAATATGATCACGTGGATCAATTTGTGTGTCTACGGGGTGCCCCCTGCCCCCGTATATAAAGGAGTGGAGGAGGGGAGGGCCGGCCCTCTCTATGGCGCGCGTAGGGGAGTCCTACTCCCACCGGGAGTAGGATTCCCCCTTTCCTAGTCCAACTAGGAGTCCTTCCATGTAGTAGGAGTAGGAAACAAGGAAGGGGCGCAGCCCCTCCCCCTAGTCCAATTCGGACTAGGCCTTGGGGGGCGCGCGGCCTGCCTTAGGCAGCCCCTCTCTCTTTCCCGTATGGCCCAATAAGGCCCAATACTTCTCCCGGCGAATTCCCGTAACTCTCCGGTACTCCGAAAAATACTCGAATCACTCGGAACCTTTCCAATGTCCGAATATAGTTGTCCAATATATCAATTTTTATGTCTCGGCCATTTCGAGACTCCTTGTCATGTCCCCGATCTCATCCGGGACTCCGAACTCCTTCGGTACATCAAAACTCATAAACTCATAATATAACTGTCATCGAAACCTTAAGCGTGCGGACCCTACGGGTTCGAGAACAATGTAGACATGACCGAGTCACATCTTCGGTCAATAACCAATAGCGGGACCTGGATGCCCATATTGGTTCCTACATATTCTACGAAGATCTTTTATCGGTCAGACCGCATAACAACATATCTTGTTCCCTTTGTCATCGGTATGTTACTTGCCCGAGATTCGATCGTCGGTATCCAATACCTAGTTCAATCTCATTACTGGCAAGTCTCTTTACTCGTTCCGTAATACATCATCTCGCAACTAACTCATTAGTTGCAATGCTTGCAAGGCTTAAGTGATGTGCATTACCGAGAGGGCCCAGAGATACCTCTCCGACAATCGGAGTGACAAATCCTAATCTCGAAATACGCCAACCCAACATGTACCTTTGGAGACACCTGTAGAGCACCTTTACAATCACCCAGTTACGTTGTGACATTTGGTAGCATACAAAGTGTTCCTCCGGCAAACGGGAGTTGCATAATCTCATAGTCATAGGAACATGTATAAGTCATGAAGAAAGCAATAGCAACATACTAAACGATCGGGTGCTAAGCTAATGGAATGGGTCATGTCAATCAGATTATTCACCTAATGATGTGATCCCGTTAATCAAATAACAACTCCTTGTCCATGGTTAGGAAACATAACCTTCTTTGATTAATGAGCTAGTCAAGTAGAGGCATACTAGTGACACTCTGTTTGTCTATGTATTCACACATGTATTATGTTTCCGGTTAATACAATTCTAGCATGAATAATAAACATTTATCATGATATAAGGAAATAAATAATAACTTTATTATTGCCTCTAGGGCATATTTCCTTCATGTGATGCCTATATAACGATCATTGCATGGATATCGTCATGATTATTTGAAGTTCTATCAATTGCCCAACAGTAATTTGTTTACCCACCGTTTGCTATTTTTCTCGAGAGAAGCCACTAGTGAAACCTACGCCTCCGGGTCTCTTTCTCATATTATTTGCCTTTGCAATCTCTTTTTATTTGGTTTTCTTTTCACATATGTTAATCCAAAAACCCAAAAAATACTTTGCTGCAATTTATCGTTATTTATTTTGTCCGTGTCCGATCTATCAATCTACTACAAATTTACCTCACGTCCGTTTGCCTATCTTGAGGCACAGTACCCTGGAAGGAATTGACAACCCCTTTAACACGTCGGGTTGCGAAAAGTTGTTATTTGTGTGCAGGTGTTGTTTACGTTCTGTTGCTGGGTTCTCCTACCGGTTCGACAACCTTGGTTTCATGTCTGAGGGAAATACCTACCGCTGCTGTGCTGCATCGTCCCTTCCTCTTTGGGTAAATCCTGAAGCTTCAAGCGACATCAGGTTACGTCAATGCAAGCTTTGACACCGATCCAGATGACTATGAGTCTTGGACCAGATACATATAGTGGAGCAGTCATTTGGAGTAGCTCCAAGTAGAGTGTGGTAGCAACATCTACATAACACAAAGAGATTTGCAAAGTATATACGGATTTGAATGTGGTAGACCCGTTGACTAAACCTCTTCCATGAGCAAAACATGATCAACACTAGTACTCGATGGGTGTTAGATTTATTATGATGTAAACTAGATTATTGACTCTAGTGCAAGTGGGACACTGTTGGAAATGTGCCCTAGAGGCAATAATAAAATGGTTATTGTCATATTTGTCATTCATGATAAATGTTTATTGTTCATACTAGAATTGTATTAAGCGGAAACATAAGTACATGCGTGAATACATAAACTACACCGTGTCCCTAGTAAGCCTCTACAAGACTAGCTCATTGATCAAAGATGGTTAAGGCTCCTTACCATGGACATGCGTTTTCATTTTATAATGGGATCGCATCATTAGAAAAATGATGTGATGGACAAGACCCAACCGTGAGCTAAGCATAAGATCGTATCACTTAGTTTATTTATTATAGCTTTCTTCATGTCAAGTATCAGTTCCTTAGACCATGAGATCATGTCACTATCGGATACTGGAGGAATACTTTGTGTGCTATCAAAATTCACTTCATAACTGGGTGATAATAAAGGTGTTCTGCAGGTATTTCCGAAGGTGTTTGTTGGGTTGGATGGATCGAGACTGGGATTTGTCGCTCTATGTGAGGGAGAGATATCTCTCGGCCCTGTCAGTAATACAACATTACCAGAATCTTGCAAGCATATGACTAATGAGTTTAGTCATAGCCTCATGGGGTCTTGTATTACGGAACGAGTAAAAAGACTTGCCGGTAACGAGATTGAACTAGGTATGGGGATACCAAGGATTGAATCTCGGGCAAGTAACATATTGTCGGACAAAGAGAATTGCATACAGGATTAACTGAATCCTTGACATCGTGGTTCAACCGATAAAGATCTCCATTGAATATGTGGGAATCAATATGGGCATCTAGGTCCTGCTATTGATTATTGATCGGAGAGGAGTCTCGGTCGTGTCTACATGATTCTCGAACCCGTAGTGTCGCACGCTTAACGTTCGGTAGCGCTAGGGTAGTATTGAGATATTAATAATGGAAAGTCTGAAGGTTGTTCGGAGTCCTGGATGGGACCCGGGACATCACGAGGAGCTTCGAAATGGTCAGGGGTAAGGATTTATATATGGAGTTGTTGTCGGGATTCCGGAAAAAGTTCGGTTTTTCCGGTATTGTATCGGGAAACTTTCAGAAGGTTCCGGAGGATTTTGGAGGGATCCGGAAGTCTGTAAAGGGTTCCACCTATGTCCCATAGGTCAGCATGGGATGTAAGGGGGTGCACTAGACTTATTGGGCCAGATGCACCAGCCCCTACAAGGCCCATGCACCTGGGGAGGGGAAACCCTAAAGGGGAGGGCCCTCCACTTGGCTTGGAGGGCACTCCTCCCCCCTTGGACGCTGCCCCTGCCTTGGGAGGGGGGATAGTGCTGGCACACCCCTCTCTCACCCCTATGTATAGTGGGGAGGCGCGGGGGGCAGCCAACCTCTCCACGCTTGCCCCGTCTCTCTCCTGTTAGTCATCCTCCATGTTTCGTCAGCGCTGGGTGAAGCTCTGCGGAATTCCGCTACCACCACCACCACTATGCTGTCATGTTGGTTCAGATCTCATCTACCTCCTCTCCCTCACTTGCTGGATCAAGAAGAAGAGGACGCCGCCGAGCTATACGTGTGCTAAACTCGAAGGTGTCGTCCTTTTGGCACTAGATCGGATTGGATCGCGATTGGATGGTGAAGAGTATGATTACATCAACCGCGTTATGATGCTAACGCTTTTGGTCTACAAGGGTATGTACATAGGCTCCCCTCTCATTGCCTTGCATCTCCTAGATTAGATCTTGGCTGTTCAAAGGATTTTTTTTTGATTTTCATGCTTCGTTCCCCATCACCAAGGAGGCAGAGCTCCAATTTTTCGGCTCTCTTTGGCCGATGTCGGCTCATGCATAGGGCTTGTGCCAATTTTTTGTGCTCCCATGGGCCCATTACCGGCCACATAGCTAGAAGATGAAGAACAAAAACTAAGGGGAGGTAGTGATGATTACAAATTATGTGATTACTTTAATAGTTATCTTTGCCTGCATGGTAGGCTTTTGCGGGATTTTACTCTGTTTGTGCTCCACTTTTTGTCATTATTCTACAAGTAATGCCTTTGGAAGCAAATACCATTTTACATAAGGAATCCTAGGAAATGCTGGTGAAATCAAGTACTTAATGCGATAATCATCTACCATAAAAGAATGGAGCAAAGCAGCCAAAGGAGGAGTCGCCACGATGTTTCGAGAGCCAAAGACGACATTCCATACAAGTGCGCCCGCTTGTATGGGCTGTCGTATGAGGTGCCAGCGTCGTCACCTCATCCACTACTTTCACCCTATGAAATCGGATAGGGGATCAGACAAAACGAGATACCAAAAAAATCATCTACAATGTAGAACCCTAGCCTCCGAAGATCATCGGGAGGAGGAATTGGCAAGGAGGAGATCGACATCTTCACGACCAAGCATAAGGGAGCTACAACATCATCACCAATATCATCATCATCCACATCCATCTCACTGTAACATCAAGAACCCTAGTGGATCATCTTGTGTGATTCATTCATGTTTATCATCACCATCCTTATGATGTCTGTTGTCTCCATGTGTGAGTAGACCCCTAGTTCTTAGGGATATGGATGAACCTTCATATCTATAGGATATAATACATTCTAACGAATATGAGATCCTCTATTGAATGCTTAGTTTATTATACTTTGTGAATATTGTTGTAGGGGCCCCACTCAACATTACCGCTGAAAGGCCACGAAGTATTTTCTGTCATTGTAAAGGTTATGATATGAAGCTAATTCAAGGCGATAGTAAAACCCTCTTCTTCAAACCTTTGCAATTGATGTGGGATATATGGGAAACCCTTAGATAGGTTGTGTCCATGGGGTAACCCATAATTACCTTTGTTGTAACCCGCAGGGGGAGACTATAGTAGTGGCGTGCGTGGCACGAAGTCTACATAGAGTAGAGCGTGTTTTCTACCCAGCTCCGCCCAGTGTAATCATTAAGAGTGATTCAAGTATCCAGACCATACTATACTAATGCATAGGTTACGCTTGAAACATACTAGTAGGGATTCCAGACTCCATGAGAATGCTTTACTCCTCCATCATTACCATCATCCTACAGTTTCTTATTTACTTTTATGTTATTTACTTTCGGTTTGCTCTACATCAAAACTACTATTTACTTCCACCCTCACTTTGTTTGTAGTCTACAATTACTTGCATGCACAAATCCATAATTCACTAAAAGAGGCAACACTTAATTCCCGTGCTCCATGTGGGACTGATTATGTTACTTTGAAAAGGCTACAACTAAACCCTGTGCACTTGCAAGAATCAAGCTTTTTCTAAGGTCGTTGCCGGGGAGGTGAGCGATTTTGGGCTTTTCTTTGATTTTTGAATTATCGTGTGTCCTAATATTTTTTGTAAGTTGCAGGCAACCATGGTCTTACACGAACAAATTTACCAGGCAGGTGTGAAACTTGTTGCGGGTCTAGCTTGAGGAGAAAATTTTATATCTATGGGCCCCAACTCGACTGGTAAAAAATTGAGATAAATCCTCGGTTGGTTGATATGCTAAAAAAGAATCCAATCCAAGGTGCTGGAACTAAAAGTACATATTTACATATTAAAGAGTTTGAAACTACAAGTGGGGCATTTCAGTCGCGGGATCTAACTCAAGAATAAATTAAACTAAAAATTGTCTCCTTATACTCTTGAGAAGGAAGCCGCCAAATGGCTTACTAGAACGGCCTGCATGTACCTAGAATGATTGGAGGAAGTTACCATATGGGTTACCGCTTGTTTTTATCCTCGGGGAAATTTATATAAAATAAGAATAAAGATTGGTAGCTTTGGGCAATGACCGGGTGAGTGTTTGGTTGACGCTTATATAAGGTACCGTAATATACTCTCTGAATGTTCTGAATATTATTACCTTGATTACTTGATTGTGATTTTTTTATGGAAGCCTTGATGCACAAAGCAAGCATGCATTAGATATTGCTTCCCAAGGATCCTTCATGGGCACTAATATTTCCCAAGCTTGGGGGTTGCTTGATAGGATGCCAAAATGCTCGAAGTTGGTTCCTATGTTCGAAAGAGAAGAAAATGATTGATTCTGGTTATGATAGTATTAAATTCTTCTCCAAATCAGTGAAGATGAAAAATCTTCATCATGAAGTTAATATTGAAACTGGCCC
The DNA here is from genome assembly GCA_034509565.1 of Triticum monococcum. Classification (NCBI taxonomy): domain Eukaryota; kingdom Viridiplantae; phylum Streptophyta; class Magnoliopsida; order Poales; family Poaceae; genus Triticum; species Triticum monococcum. The sequence continues at coordinate 617,353,100 of CM067845.1, forward strand.
TGCTTTACGAATCTTGAAAGACTTTTATGACTTTTGCCAGATACCAGGTAAAGGGTTCGTAAAACATAACAGGGATCAAAAGCAATCTACATGGTGGAGGCAATAATGAACAAAGCCACTCCGCCTCCTAACCGAAAAGGGTGCACAGAAGGTAAAGATACATGTAAACAAATATTGTCATGCTCATTTGGTAGAAAGTCTTATTATGGTCTGTGTGATCTGGATCTCTAGTCAATATTACCCCTTATAGTCTTTATGCAAAATTTATGATAAAATTTCTCAACGTACTCTTGAGCCAACTGACATGGTTATTAAGCTTGCACATAAGACTGTTAGATCACCTTGTGGCATCCTCAAGGATGTCAACATTATTATCAGTTCACTCATATATCTTATTGAAAATGTTGTGTTGATGATTTCCTAGGATAAAGATTGTCCTATTGTCTTTGGAACCTCTCTTCTAAATGTTGCAGGAGCATATAAAAAACAAAACTACCTCCATGAAATGGGGATAGGAGATGATTAAATTTCCCTTCTCTGTCGTAATGAACAAGCCGTAGCATAGAGTGTCCCATGAAAAAGAAGAGCTAAAATTAAGTCAATTAGTTCAAATTCATCTCCAAACGCCAGAAGATGAAGTTGAAAGGGTCTTGGTGAAACCTGAATCTCTATTTAAAGAGGAGGAGAAGGAAAAGATTGAAATGGTCATGGATGCCACTCCTGTGTGGTCAGCCCCCATTTGAATAAAAACATGCGAGGTTCTTGACAGAAAAGGAGATGAGGAATTACCCCCTCATATTCTTAAACTCTTACCTAAGGGACTGAGGTACGATTGATGGATAGAGTTGAGTTTTTTTCTATTATTGTTAATGCTAATCTTCTAGGAAACGAGAAGGAGAAACTATTGACGGTGCTATGAACACACCATAAGGTGTTGGGATATTCGATGAAAGATGTGAATAGATCCCTCCATTTATTCGCATGCTATTCCTATTGAAGAGGGATCCAAGCCAGTAATTATTCTTGCCAAGAACTATCGACTCCTGGATGCCTCCTTAAGTACACCACATAGCACTTCATCTACGAAAAGTCAAAGTAGTTTCCATATTAAGTCAAATTCAAGCAGTTTCCATATTAACAGAAGTTGAAGCAAGCACTTCTCATTTTAACAAAAGTTGAAGCAGTTTGCAATCTACAAAGAAGTTGAAGAAGTTCCGTATTAACAAAAGTTGAAGCAGTTTCTATTTTAGCAGAAGTTGAAGCAGTTTGCATTCTACATAATAGATGAAGTAGTTTTCATTTTATAAAGAAGATGAAGCATATGCAGTGGACAAATTCGAAATAGCACGATGATTATAAGAACAACCGGTCGTCTATAAATGGAATCCACCGCCCCTAACCCTAACCCTAGCCAACATACGACATGAAAAAATCCAATCTAGATCCACCATCGCGGGCCTCAAATAGCGGATCCACAGTCGCCGCCGCCGAGCCATGGTTCGACGTACTACGCGTAGTTCAAATCGTGACAGAGGTCGCCGCCCTGGCCGCTGACCCGAGCTCCTCATGCCCTGAATCATAGGAGGAGGTGGTGGAGGTGGAGGGCGGTGGTGGCTTCAACAACCTTGACAGCACCGACAATGGCTAGAACCATGATGCCGTCGAGGAGGAGGAGGAGGTGTGGGGGTTAATATCCCTAACCTCACTTGTTTGGATCGGTTTGGTGGTGGCCACGGGGAGACAGAGCACGGCGGTGAGCATGGCTACACATCACGGTAACGGACATAATAGCAAGCGCTCTACTCTTGGTAGAAATCTGGGGGTAACGAAAATAACGCGGGCACTGGTGAACATAAGTCATAGGTGTTCCACAACACATCCGGTTCTGTAAATGAAGTCGCTTCAAATACTTTTGAACTAGAGGTGGTTATGATTTTCAAACCGCCTCCGTAGATTATTAGAAGCGGATTTTGATTTCCAACCGTCTCCGCGGGCTTAATAGAGGCGGCTTTGTCACGTGTGAATGTAACCTTCTTCATTGGCAGCTGCTAGTGCTTGTTTTTTCTACTAGTGAAGTGAAAGCACAAGTGCTCCCTGGGTGATTTTGGTAATTAATGTTAACATATCTCTTGTTGGACTAAAGCTTCTACCTAGTATGTTTTAGATAAGTTCAACAATGGAGTGGCTTGGACTAGAGGATGTGGAACCCCTTCAAGATGCTGAGGACAAAGGATTGGCTCGAGCTCAAAGCTCAGGACTCTACATTTTATTTTAGTGATCCAAGATCACATTGAGTCCATAGGAAAGCCAATACTATTAAGAGGGGGTGAGGTGTTGCTCAATGGCGTGCTTGCTCAAAGTGCTTGGTGATATGCTCCAAAAGCCCTCAACTACTTTCTCACATCCACATATGTCCCAAACCAGAAGTCAAACTCGGCCCCACCGAAACTTTCTATCCGATGCCACCGAGTTCAGTTTACATAGCCACTGCCAGAAACCCTAATCAATTCGGTGCCACCGATGGGATCTCGGTCTCACCGAGATGGGCTTGCAAACTCTCTGTTGCCTATTGCAATAATTTCGGTCCCACCGAGACATGCAATCGGTCCCACCAAATTTGCTTGGCCAACTCTCTGTTTTGCTTATTACCCAAATCGGTCCCACCGAGTTTGTGTAATCGGTCAAACCGAGATAAGGCTTTACCCAAACCCTAGCACATCGGTCCCGCCGAAAACCCTAACGGTCACATTTTGAACTAAATCGGTATGACCGAGTTGTATGATTCGGTCCCACCGACTTTGGTGATTTGTGTGTAACGGTTAGATTTTGTGTGGAGGCTATTTATACCCCTCCACCCACTCTTCATTCTTTGAGAGAGCCATCAGAGCATGCCTACACTTCCAACATACATTTTCTGAGAGAGAACCACCTACACTTGTGTTGAGGTCAAGATATTCCATTCCAACCACATAAATCTTGATCTCTAGCCTTCCCCAAGTTGCTTTCCACTCAAATCATCTTTCCACCAAATCCAAATCCTGTGAGAGAGAGTTGAGTGTTGGGGAGACTATCATTTGAAGCACAAGAGCAAGGAGTTCATCATCAACACACCATTTGTTACCTCTTGGAGAGTGGTGTCTCCTAGATTGGTTAGGTGTCACTTGGGAGCCTCCGTCAAGATTGTGGAGTTGAACCAAGGAGTTTGCAAGGGCAAGGAGATCGCCTACTTCGTGAAGATCTACCAGAGTGAGGCAAGTCCTTCATGGGTGAAGGCCATGGTGGGATAGACAAGGTTGCTTCTTCATGGACCCTTCGTGGGTGGAGCCCTCCGTGGACTCGTGCAACCGTTACCCTTCGTGGGTTGAAGTCTCCATCAACGTGGATGTATGATAGCACCACCTATCGGAACCACGCCAAAAATCTCTGTGTCTCCAATTGCGTTTGCACACTCCAATCCCATCCCTTTACATTCTTGCAACTTGCATGCGTTACTTTCCGCTGCTCATATACTCTTGTCATGCTTGCCTGATATGTATTGTGAATGTTTAAACTTGTGCCAAAACTCTACTTAAACCTAAAGAAATTAAACACTGCAACTTTTCTTGATTAGAGTCTATTCACCCCCCTCTAGACTTCACTTCTCGATCCTACATGAAGGATGTTTCAGAAACGGATAGGCCTCCCGAATCTCGTTCTATGGGGCACTCAATAAAAAATAGATAGATCAACATTTCATGCAACATGAATACCTCTTGATGGCTTCACTCACAATACTTACGAGTTAAATCATTTGGAATGAGCAGAGTCTTTTGCCCTATTTTAGCGAACATCAGAAGCAGGACCAAAATTTTCACGCTGGGAAAGATAGAGTGGTTATATCTATTGGTGCGACTGTTATTTTGGGGTCAATTTGGAAAGAAAGAAATAAATCTTGCTTTCAAACTTCTTTGCCTAAAGATCCTACTGACATAATCTTTTCCTTATGTCCTTTGTTGGATTCGTGGGATGTGCTACAGAAAAGAGGAGTGCAAAAAATTCTTAAGGAAGTGACAAGAGGTTGGCCTGGGTAGGAGGGACGTCTTCAAACGTGCTCACGGCTAGGGCCCTGCTGTATGGAGGCTCGGTTGATTTTTCCTTTTGTTGTTGGGGAACACAGTAATTTCAAAATTTTCCTACGCACACGCAAGATCATGGTGATGCATAGCAACGAGAGGGGAGAGTGTAGTCCACGTACCCTCGTAGACCATAAGCGGAAGCGTTATGAGAACGTGGTTGATGTAGGCATACGTCTTCGCGATCCGACCGATCCAAGTACCGAACGTACGGCACCTCCGAGTTTAGCACACGTTCATCTCGGTGACGTCCCACGAACTCCGATCCAGCAGAGCTTCGAGGAAGAGTTCCGTCAGCACGACGGCGTAATGACGGTGATGATGATGCTACCGATGCAGGGCTTCACCTAAGTACCGCTACGATATGACCGAGGTGGATTATGGTGGAGGGGGGCACCGCACATGGCTAAAAGATCAACTGATCAACTTGTGTGTCTACAGGGTGCCCCCTGGCCACGTATATAAAGGATGGAGGGAGGAGGAGGCCGGCCCTCATAGGGCGCGCCCAAAGTGTGGATTCCTACTGATGACCCACAAGTATAGGGGATCTATCGTAGTCCTTTCGATAAGTAAGAGTGTCAAACCCAACGAGGAGCAGAAGGAAATGATAAGCGGTTTTCACCAAGGTATTCTCTGCAAGTACTGAAATAAGTGGTAACTGATAGTTTTGTGATAAGATAAATTGTAACGAGCAACAAGTAACAAAAGTAAATAAAGTGCAGCAAGGTGGCCCAATCCTTTTTGTAGCAAAGGACAAGCCAGAACAAACTCTTATAATAGGAAAAGCGCTCCCGAGGACACATGGGAATATCGTCAAGCTAGTTTTCATCACGTTCATATGATTCGCGTTCGATACTTTGATAATTTGATATGTGGGTGGACCGGTGCTTGGGTGCTGTTCTTACTTGAACAAGCATCCCACTTATGATTAACCTCTATTGCAAGCATCCGCAACTACAACAAAAGTATTAAGGTAAACCTAACTATAGCATGAAACATGTGGATCCAAATCAGCCCCTTACGAAGCAACGCATAAACTAGGGTTTAAGCTTCTGTCACTCTAGCAACCCATCATCTACTTATTACTTCCCAATGCCTTCCTCTAGGCCCAAATAATGGTGAAGTGTTATGTAGTCGACGTTCACATAACACCACTAGAGGCTAGACAACATACATCTTATCAAAATATCAAACGAATACCAAATTCACATGACTACTAATAGCAAGACTTCTCCCTTGTCCTCGGGAACAAACGTAATTACTCAAAAAGCATATTCATGTTCATAATCAGAGGGGTAATAATATGCATATAGGATCTGAACATATGATCTTCCACCAAATAAACCAACTAGCATCAACTACAAGGAGTAATCAACACTACTAGCAACCTACTAGCACCAATCCCGGACTTTGGGACAAGAATTGGATACAAGAGATGAACTAGGGTTTGGAGATGAGATGGTGCTGGTGAAGATGTTGATGGAGATTGCCCTCTCCCGATGAGAGGAGCGTTGGTGATGACGACGGTGATGATTTCCCCCTCCCGAAGGGAAGTATCCCCGGCAGAACAGCTCTGCCGGAGCTCTAGATTGGTTCCGCCAAGGTTCTGCCTCGTGGCGGCAGAGTCTCGTCCCGAAAAGTTCCTTCCTATTTTTTTTCTTACCGAAAGACTTCATATAGGAGAAGATGGACGTCGGAGAGCCACCAGGGGGCCCACGAGGTAGGGGGCGTGCCCCCCACCCTCGTGAGCAGGGTGTGGGCCCCCTGGCCTTCATCTTTGGCGAGGATTTTTCTTTATTTATTTTAAGATGTTCCGGGGAGTTTCAGGACTTTTGGAGTTGCGCAGAATAGGTCTCTAATATTTGCTCCTTTTCCAGCCCAGAATTCTAGCTGCCGGCATTCTCCCTCTTCTTGTAAACCTTGTAAAATAAGAGAGAATAGCCATAAGTATTGTGACATAAAGTGAAATAACAGCCCATAATGTAATAAATATCGATATAAAAGCATGATGCAAAATGGACATATCAACTCCCCCAAGCTTAGACCTTGCTTGTCCTCAAGAGAAAAGCCGATAACAATAAATATGTCCTCATGTTTAGAGGTAGAGGCATCGAAAAAAAATAAAATACGGACATGAAGGCATCATGATTATTCTCATAACAGCAACATATATAGATTTTGTCATATGATTACTTATGTTCAAGTGATGATCTATTCACAATGCAAAAGTATAAATCATAAACCTTATTGGGCTCCGACAAACTATAATCTCAGTCATTGAAGCAATTGCAATTTATCATAACATCGGAAAGAGTCTATGTCAGAGCTAAAAAGCAAGTCCACATACTCAACTATCATTTAGTCCTCCATAATTGCTAACACTCACGCAATACTTATGGTTACGGAGTTTTAATCGGACACAGAGAAAGATAAGGGCTTATAGTTTTGCCCCACAACCTTTTACCTCAAGGGTAATGTCAACAATAATGGTTCATGCTCCCCTACATCCAATTAGATATATATATATATATATATATATATATATATCATGTTCCTTCCAACATGCTGAGCTTGCCAAAGGATAAAATGAAAAAGAAAATGTGAAGATCACCATGACTCTTGCATAAGGTAGAAGATAATAATAAAGGATAGGCCCTTCGCAGAGGGAAGCAGAGGTTGCCATGCGCTTTTATGGTTGGATGCATAAAATCTCAATGCAAAAGAACGTCACTTTATATTGCCCCTTGTGATATGAACCTTTATTATGCAGTCCATCGCTTTTATTACTTCCACATCACAAGATCGTATAAAGCTTATTTCTCCCACACCAATCAATCATACATATTTAGAGCAATTTTTATTACTTTGCACCGATGACAACTTACTTGAAGGATCTTACTCAATCCATAGGTAGATATGGTGGACTCTCATGGCAAAACTGGTTTAAGGGTATTTGGAAGCACAAGTAGTATTTCTACTTGGTGCTGAGAATTTGGCTAGCATGAGGTGGAAAGGCAAGCTCAACAAGTTAGAGGATCCATGACAACATACTTTATCTCATATATAAGAAAGACATAACACATTAAGTTGTCTTCCTTATCCAACATCAACTCTTTAGCATGTCATATTTTAATGAGTGCTCCCAATCATAAAAGATGTTAATGATAATATATCTATATGTGAAAACCTCTCTTTCCTCATTACTTCCTATTAATTGCAACAATGACCAAAGCTATGTTTGCCAACTCCCAACAACTTTTAATCATCATACTCTTTCTATGTGAAGTCATTACTCTCAATAAGATCAATATGAACTTTTTGTTTCTTTTTATTCTTTTTCTCTTTTCTTTTATTCACCCAAGATCATGGAAAAATAATCAAGCCCTTGACTCAACACTAATCTTTATTATATATAGCTCACTGACTCGATTACATAGAGAGATCATAAAGCAAACTCAAAACTAGATCATGCCACAAACTTTATTCTACTAGATCAAGATACTACTAATATGATCGAACTAAGAAAAAAAGGTAAAGATAGGAGTTGTGGTTGTGATACGATACCGGGGCACCTCCCCCAAGCTTGGCAGTTGCCAAGGGGAGTGCCCATACCCATGTGATTATATCGCCTTTGTCGGTGAAGAAGGTGGAAGTGACGGATAATCGCACATCGAGCATAAGAGGTCCTCCAGCTTGCGAATAATGCCCTTGAGTGCGACAATATGCTCCTTCAACAAAATATTTTCTTGTGTGAGATACTTGTTTTGTATACGAGCTAACTCAATCATCTTGAAAGCTTCGATCTCAGTTGGGGTAAGAAGGTTATGATCAAGTTGAAGGATGTCTTTTGCTGCCGGAGCTTGATCCTCCGTGGCCTTCTTGATCCTTTCATCCTTGTTGACCCTCGTGGGTTCTTCCCTCTTCAGATCTATCTTCATTAGCCAAGCATCATTGTTGGAGGACGGAGACGACATGATGCCTAGCCTGGAAAACCCTGACAGAAAATAGCTCGAAACAAGAACAGAGGAGGTTTGCGTGATACGGGAGTCAAAACCTTCGGGAGGATATATAATGAATTTTTACTGACCAAAATATGTATCGTGCAAGAAAACGGAGTTCGGAAGGCACAGGAGGCGCTCACGAGGTAGGGGGCGCACCCAGGGGGGTAGGGCGCGCCCACCACCCTCGTGAGGCCCTCGTGTCCTTCCCAGACCGCTACTTTTTTTCTATTTTTCTAAATATTCCAAAACGGAGAAATATTGCCTTAAAAATTGTTTTGGAGTCGGTTTACTTACCGTACCACATACCTATTCCTTTTCGGAGTCTGAGACGTTCCAGAAAGTGTCCCTTATGTATTCCTCCGGGGTTACGGTTTCAATAATATTGGTTTCAACATTTATGGGATTACCTGAGATATAATGTTTAATTCTTTGACCGTTTACCACCTTCGGATTTGTGCCTTCAAAGTTGTTGATCTTTATGGCATCGGAACGATAGACCTCTTCGATAACATAGGGGCCTTCCCATTTAGAGAGAAGTTTTCCTGCAAAAAATCTTAAACGAGAGTTGTATAGCAATACATAATCACCTACATTAAACTCACGCTTTTGTATCCTTTTGTCATGCCATCTTTTAACTTTTTCTTTAAACAACTTGGCATTTTCATAAGCTTGGGTTCTCCATTCATCAGGTGAGCTAATATCAAATAACCTCTTCTCACCGGCAAGTTTAAAATCATAATTGAGCTCTTTAATAGCCCAATATGCCTTATGTTCTAGTTCAAGAGGTAAGTGACATGCTTTTCCATAAACCACTTTATACGGAGATATACCCATAGGATTTTTGTATGCAGTTCTATAAGCCCATAATGCATCATCAAGTTTCTTGGACCAATTCTTTCTAGACCTATTAACAGTCTTTTGCAAAATTAATTTGAGCTCTCTATTGCTCAACTCTACTTGACCACTAGACTGAGGGTGATAAGGAGATGCAATTCGATGATTAACATCATATTTAGCAAGCATTTTATGGAAAGCACCATGAATAAAGTGTGAACCACCATCAGTCATTAAATATCTAGGGAGTCCAAACCTCGGGAAAATAACTTCCTTAAGCATTTTAATAGAAGTGTTATGATCAGCACTACTAGTTGGAATAGTTTCTACCCACTTAGTAACGTAATCAACAGCAACTAAAATATGTGTATATCCATTAGAGGCAGGAAAAGGTCCCATATAATCAAAGCCCCAAACATCAAATGGTTCAATAACAAGTGAATAATTCATAGGCATTTCTTGACGTCTACTAATATTACCAATTCTTTGACATTCATCACAAGACAAGACAAACTTACGGGCATCCTTGAGAGTAGGCCAATACAAACCAGATTGCAATACCTTATGTGCAGTTCTATCTCCAGCGTGGTGTCCTCCATAAGCCTCGGAATGACACTTGCGTAGGATATGTTCCTGTTCATGCTCAGGTACACAACGTCTAATAACACCATCTACTCCTTCTTTATAAAGATGTGGGTCATCCCAAAAGTAATGTCTTAAATCATAGAAAAAAAATTCTTTTGCTGGTATGTGAAGCTAGGTGGTATAAACTTAGCAACAATATAATTAGCATAATCAGCATACCATGGAGTACTATGAGAAGTACTTATAAAATTTAATTGTTCATCAGGAAAGCTATCATTAATAGTTAGTGGGTCATCAAGAATATTTTCTAACCTAGACAAGTTGTCTGCAACGGGGTTCTCAGCTCCCTTTCTATCAACAATATGCAAATCAAATTCTTGTAGCAAGAGAACCCATCTAATAAGTTTAGGTTTAGCATCTTTCTTTTCCATAAGATATTTAATAGCAGCGTGATCAGTTTGAATAGTTACTTTAGAATCAACAATATAAGATCTGAACTTATCACAAGCGAATACAACTGCTAAAAGCTCTTTTTCAGTAGTAGCATAATTTCTTTGAGCATTGTCTAGAGTCTTACTAGCATAATGAATAACATTTAATTTCTTATCAACTCTTTGCCCTAGAACATCACCTACAGCATAATCACTAGCATCACACATAATTTCAAAGGGTAAATTCCAATCAGGTGGCTGAACAACAGGTGCAGAGACTAATGCGTTCTTAAGTATTTCAAATGCTTCTACATAATCATCATCAAAGACAAATGGTATATCTTTTTGCAATAAATTAGTCAGAGGCCGAGAAATTTTTGAGAAGTCCTTAATGAACCTCCTGTAAAATCCAGCGTGACTAAGGAAACTTCTTATACCTTTGATGTCCTTGGGACATGGCATCTTTTCAATAGCATCGACCTTGGCTTTATCAACTTCAATACCTCTTTCAGAAACTTTGTGCCCCAAGACAATACCTTCATTAACCATAAAGTGGCACTTTTCCCAATTCAAGACAAGATTAGTTTCTTCACATCTCTGCAAAACTCGATCAAGATTACTCAAGCAATCATCAAAAGAGGAACCATAGACGGAAAAATTGTCCATGAAAACCTCACAAATCTTTTCACAAAAGTCAGAGAATATAGCCATCATGCATCTTTGAAAGGTAGCAGGTGCATTACATAAACCAAAATGCATACGTCTATAAGCAAAAGTACCAAAAGGGCATGTAAAAGTAGTCTATGATTGATCTCTAGACGACACAGGTATTTGAGCGAAACCAGAATAACCATCTAGAAGGCAATAGTGTGTATGTTTGCATAATCTTTCTAGCATTTGATCAATAAAAGGTAAGGGGAAATGATATTTCTTAGTAGCTTTATTTAATTTGCGGAAATCAATTACCATCCTATAACCTATGATAATTCTTTGTGGAATCAATTCATCTTTATCATTAGGAACAACAGTAATACCTCCCTTCTTAGGGACACAATGGACAGGACTTACCCACTCACTATCAGCAACGGGATAGATTATACCTGCCTCCAGAAGCTTGAGTATTTCTTTTCTTACCACTTCTTTCATTTTAGGATTCAGACGTCGTTGAGGATCACGAACTGGTTTGGCATCTGCTTCCAAATTTATTTTATGTTGACATAGAGTGGGACTAATGCCCTTAAGATCATCAAGAGTATATCCAATAGCAGCACGATGCTTCTTCAGAGTTTTCAATAATCTTTCTTCCTCATGCTCTGAAAGGTTATCACTAATAATAACAGGATATATCTTCTTTTCATCAAGATAAGCATATTTAAGATTATCAGGCAATGGTTTAAGCTCAAACATGGGATCACCCTTGGGTGGAGGAGGATCCCCTAAGATTTCAACAGGCAAGTTGTGGTGCAGAATAGGTTCCTGTTTAAAGAATACTTCATCTATTTCCCTTCTTTCATTCATGAACATATCATTCTCATGGTCTAGCAAATAGTGTTCTAAAGGATCACTAGGAGGTACGACAATAGAAGCAAGACCAATAATTTCATCCTTACTAGGTAATTCTTCCTCACGATGTTGTTTACTAAATTTAGAGAAATTAAACTCATGAACCATATCATCCAAGCCAATGGTAACAACATTCTTTGTGCAATCTATGGTAGCATTGACAATATTTAAGAAGGGTCTACCAAATATAATGGGACAAAAACTATCTTGTGGGTTACCAAGAACAAGAAAATCAGCAGGATATTTGGTTTTCCCACACAAGACTTCAACATCTCTAACAATTCCCATTGGTGAAATAGTATCTCTATTAGCAAGTTTAATAGTAACATCAATTTCTTCTAACTCAACAGGTGCAATGTCATGCATAATTTCTTTGTATAAGTCAATAGGTATTGCACTAGCACTAGCACCCATATCACATAAGCCATGATAACAATGATCTCCGATTTTAACAAAAATAACAGGCACGCCTACCACAGGTCTATGTTTATCTTTATCACAAGGTTTAGCAATTCTAGCAGTTTCACCTTCGAACTGAATAACATGCCCATCTATATTATCAGACAAGAGATCTTTAACAATAGCAATATTAGGTTATACTTTAACTTGCTCAGGAGGTGTATAAGTTCTAATATTGCTTTTACGAACAACAGTTGAAGCTTTAGCATGATCCTTTACTCTAACAGGGAAAGGTGGTTTCTCAACATAAGAAGTAGGAACAATAGGATCATTATAAGTGACAGTATTTTCTTCAACTTTAATAGGTGCAGCTACTTTTACTTCTATGGGAGGATGATATTTAAACCACTTCTCCTTAGGGAGATCAACATAAGTAGCAAAAGATTCATAGAAAGAAGCTACTATCTCAGAGTCAAGTCCATATTTAGTGCTAAACTTACGGAAAATATCGGTGTCCATAAAAGATTTAACACAATCAAACTTAGGTGTCATACCTGACTCCTTACCTTCGTCGAGGTCCCAATCTTCAGAGTTGCGTTTAATTCTATCCAATAAACTCCATCTGAATTCAATAATTTTCATCATAAAAGAGCCAACACAAGAAGTATTGAGCATGGTGCGATTGTTATCAGAAAGCCGAGCATATAAATTTTGAATAATCATTTCTCTTGAGAGCTCATGATTGGGGCATGAATATAACATTGATTTAAGCCTCCCCCAAGCTTGAGCGATGCTTTCTCCTTCGCGAGGCTAGAAATTATATATATAATTGCGATCACGATGAACAAGATGCATAGGGTAATACTTTTGATGAAATTCCAACTTCAGTCTTTTATAGTCCCATGATTTCATATCATCACATAGCCTATACCATATCAATGCGTCTCCCTTCAAAGATAAAGGGAAGACCTTCTTCTTAGCAACATCATCGGGTATACCTGCAAGCTTAAATAATCCACAAACTTCATCCACATATATTAAGTGCTCATCAGGATGCTTCGTTCCATCTCCTGTAAAAGGGTTAGCTAGCAGTTTTTCCATCATACCCGAAGGAAATTCAAAAGGAGTTTCATTTTCAATAGGTTCAGTAGGTTGAGGAGCAACTCTTTGCTCTACTGGACGGGGTGAAGATACCCCGAACAAGCCCCTCGGAGAATTACTTTCCATAGTAGCAAGTGACAGTAAATTTCAACACACTATATAAATTTTTCCTTACCAAATTCCACCTACCAAGGCGCTACACTCCCCAACAATGGCGCCAGAAAAGAGTCTTGATGACCCACAAGTATAGGGGATCTAATGTAGTCCTTTCGATAAGTAAGAGTGTTGAACCCAACGAGGAGCAGAAGGAAATGATAAGTGGTTTTCAGCAAGGTATTCTCTGCAAGTATTGAAATAAGTGGTAACAGATAGTTTTGTGATAAGATAAATTGTAACGAGCAACAAGTAACAAAAGTAAATAAAGTGCAGCAAGGTGGCCCAATCCTTTTTGTAGCAAAGGACAAGCCGGAACAAACTCTTATCATAGGAAAAGCACTCCCGAGGACACATGGGAATATCGTCAAGCTAGTTTTCATCACGTTCATATGATTCGTGTTCGATACTTTGATAATTTGATATGTGGGTGGACCAGTGCTTGGGTGCTGTTCTTACTTGAACAAGCATCCCACTTATGATTAACCTCTATTGCAAGCATCCGCAACTACAACAAAAGTATTAAGGTAAACCTAACCATAGCATGAAACATGTGGATCCAAATCAGCCCCTTACGAAGCAACGCATAAACTAGGGTTTAAGCTTCTGTCACTCTAGCAACCCATCATCTACTTATTACTTCCCAGTGCCTTCCTCTAGGCCCAAATAATGGTGAAGTATTATGTAGTCGACGTTCACATAACACCACTAGAGGCTAGACAACATACATCTTATCAAAATATCAAACGAATACCAAATTCACATGACTACAAATAGCAAGACTTCTCCCTTGTCCTCAGGAACAAATGTAATTACTCACAAAGCATATCCATGTTCATAATCAGAGGGGTAATAATATGCATATAGGATCTGAACATATGATCTTCCACCAAATAAACCAACTAGCATCAACTACAAGGAGTAATCAACACTACTAGCAACCTACTAGCACCAATCCCGGACTTTGGGACAAGAATTGGATACAAGAGATGAACTAGGGTTTGGAGATGAGATGGTGCTGGTGAAGATGTTGATGGAGATTGCCCTCTCCTGATGAGAGGAGCGTTGGTGATGACGGTGGTGATGATTTCCCCCTCCCGGAGGGAAGTATCCCCGGCAGAACAGCTCTGCCGGAGCTCTAGATTGGTTCTGCCAAGGTTCCGCCTCGTGGCGGCGGAGTCTCGTCCCGAAAAGTTCCTTCCTATTTTTTTCTCATTGAAAGACTTCATATAGGAGAAGATGGACGTCGAAGAGCCACCAGGGGGGCCCACGTGGTAGGGGGCGCGCCCTAGGAGGGGGGCGCGCCCCCCACCCTCGTGAGCAGGGTGTGGGCCCCCGGGCCTTCATCTTTGGCGAGGATTTTTCTTTATTTGTTTTAAGATGTTCCGTGGAGTTTCAGGACTTTTAGAGTTGCGCGGAATAGGTCTCTAATATTTGCTCCTTTTCCAACCCAGAATTCCAGCTGCCGGCATGCTCCCTCTTCATGTAAACCTTGTAAAATAAGAGAGAATAGCCATAAGTATTGTGACATAAAGTGAAATAACATCCCATAATGTAATAAATATCGATATAAAAGCGTGATGCAAAATGGACGTATCACCTACTAGGACACCCTAGTCCTATAGGATTCCACCTCCCACATGGAATAGGAAAAAGGGAAGGGAGAAGGAGAAGGAAGGAAGGGGGCGCCCCCTTTCCCTATTCTAATTCAGACCAGTCCATGGGGAAGGGGCGCGGGCACCCTTGAGGCCTTTCTCTCTTTTCCCGTATGGCCCATAAAGGCCCAATACGAATTCCCGTAACTCTCCGGTACTCTGCAAAATACCCGAATCACTCGGAACCTTTCCGATGTCCGAATATAGCCTTCCAATATATCTATATTTACGTCTCGGCCATTTCGAGACTCCTCGTCATGTCCCCGAGCTCATCCGGGACTCCGAACAAACTTCGGTCATCAAATCACATAACTCATAATACAAATCATCACAGAACGTTAAGCGTGCGGACCCTACGGGTTCGAGAACTATGTAGACATGACCGAGACTCTTCTCCGGTCAATAACCAATAGCGGAACTTGGATGCTCACATTGGTTCCTACATATTCTATGAATATCTTTATCGGTCAAACCGCATAACAACATACGTTGTTCCCTTTGTCATCGGTATGTTACTTGCCCGAGATTCGATCATCGGTATCCTCATACCTAGTTCAATCTCATTACTGGCGAGTCTCTTTCCTCGTTCCGTAATGCATCATCCCACAACTAACTCATTATTCACAATGCTTGCAAGGCTTATAGTGATGTGCATTACTGAGAGGGCCCAGAGATACCTCTCTGATACACGGAGTGACAAATCCTAATCTTTATCTATGCCAACTCAACAAACAGCATCAGAGACACCTGTAGAGCATCTTTATAATCACCCAGTAATATTGTGATGTTTGATAGCACACAAGGTGTTCCTCCGGTATTCGGGAGTTGCATAATCTCATAGTCTGAGTAACATGTATAAGTCATGAAGAAAGCAGTAGAAATGAAACTGTAACAATCATCATGCTAAGCTAACGGATGGGTCAAGTCAATCACATCATTCTCTAGTGATGTCATCCCGCTTATCAAATGACAACTCTTTGTCCATGGCTAGGAAATTTAACCATCTTTGATTAACGAGCTAGTCAAGTAGAGGCATACTAGTGACACTTTGTTTGTCTATGTATTCACACATATACTAAGTTTCCGGTTAATACAATTCTAGCATGAATAATAAACATTTATCATGATATAAGGAAATATAAATAAAAACTTTATTATTGCCTCTAGGGCATATTTCCTTCAGTCTCCCACTTCCACTAGAGTCAATAATGTAGTTCACATCGTCATGTGGTTTAACACCAATAGTTCATATCTTTATGTGATTAGTTGACATCTCCATGTGACTAACACCCAAAGGGTTTACTAGACTCGATAATCTAGTTCACATAGCTATGTGATTAACACCCAAAGAGTGATCATGTTTTGCTTGTGAGAGAAATTTAGTCAACGGGTCTGCCACATTCAGAGCCGTATGTATTTTGCAAATTTTCTATGTCTACAATACTCTGCATGGAGCTACTCTAGCTAATTGCTCCCACTTTCAATATGTATCTAGATCGATACTTAGAGTCATCTAGATCGGTGTCAAAAGCTTGCATCGACGTAACTCTTTACGACGAACTCTTTGTCACCTCCATAATCAAGAAACATTTCCTTATTCCACTAAGTATATTTTTGACCGCGGTCCAGTGATCCACTCCTGGATCACTATTGTACCCTCTTGCCAAACTTATGGTGAGGTACACAATAGGTCTGGTACACAGCATAGCATATTTTATAGAACCTATGACTGAGGCATAGGGAATGACTTTTCATTCTCTTTCTATTTTCTACCATGGTCGGGTTTTGAGTCTCAACTTCACACCTTGCAACACAGGCAAGAACTCCTTCTTTGACTGTTTTATTTTGAACTACTTCAAAATCTTGTCAAGGTATATACTCATTGAAAATATATCAAGCGTCTTGATCTATCTCTATAGATCTTGATGCTCAATATGTAAGTAGCTACACCGAGGTCTTTCTTTGAAGAACTCCTTTCAAACACTTCTTTATGCTTTCCAGAAAATTCTACATTATTTCCGATCAACAATATGTCATTCACATATACTTATCAGAAATGTTGTAGTGCTCCCACTCACTCTCTTGTAAATACAGACTTCACCGCAAGTCAGTATAAAACCATATGCTTTGATCACTTTATGAAAGCATATATTCCAACTCCGAGATGCTTGCACCAGTCCATAAATGGATCACTGGAGCTTGCTCACTTTGTTAGCACCTTTAGGATTGACAAAACCTTCTGGTTGCATCATATACAAGTCTTCTTTAAGAAATCCATTAAGGAATGCAGTTTTGACATCCATTTGTCAGATTTCATAAAATGCGGCAACTGCTAACATGATTCGGACAGACTTTTAAGTATCGATACGAGTGAGAAAATCTCATCATAGTCAACACCTTGATCTTGTCAACACTACTATCAGCATCCGTCTTCCTCTTGAAGATCCATTTATTCTCAATGACTCACCGATCACCGGGCAAGTCAATCAAAGTCCATACTTTGTTCTCATACATGGATCCCATCTCAGATTTCATGGCCTCAAGCCATTTTGCGGAATCTGGGCTCAGCATCGCTTCCTCATAGTTCGTAGGTTCGTCATGGTCTAGTAACATGACTTCCAAAATAGGATTACCGTACCACTCTGGTGAGGACCGTACTCTGGTTGACCTACGAGGTTCGGTAGTAACTTGATCTGAAGTTCCATGATCATCATCATTAGCTTCCTCACTAATTGGTGTAGGAATCACTGGAACTGATTTCTGTGATGAACTACTTTCCAATTCGGGAGAAGGTACAATTACCTCATCAAGTTCTACATTCCTCCCACTCACTTCTTTCGAGAGAAACTTCTTCTCTAGAAAGGATTCATTCTTAGCAACGAATATCTTGCCTTCGGATCTGTGATACAAGGTGTACCCAATAGTTTCCTTTGGGTATCCTATGAATACGCATTTCTCCAATTTGGGTACGAGCTTGTTAGGTTGAAACTTTTTCACATAAGCATCATAGCCCCAAACTTTAAGAAACGACAGCTTAGGTTTCTTCCTAAACCACAGTTCATATGGTGTCGTCTCAACGGATTTAGATGGTGCCCTATTTAACGTGAATGCAGCTATCTCTAATGCGTAACCCGAAAACGATAGTGATAAATCAGTAAGAGACATCATAGATCACACCATATCTAAAAAAAGTACGGTTATGATGTTCGAACACACCATTACAATGTGGTGTTCCAGGTGGCGTGAGTTGCGAAACTATTTCGCATTTTTTCAAATGAAGACCAAACTCGTAACTCAAATATTCTCCTCCACGATCAGATCGCAGAAACTTTATTTTCTTGTTCCTATGATTTTCTACTTCACTCTGAAATTCTTTGAACTTTTCAAATGTTTCAGACTTATGTTTCATCAAGTAGATATACCCATATCTACTCAAATCATCTGTGAAGGTCAGAAAATAACGATACCCGCTGCGAGCCTCAACACTCATCGGATTGCATACATCAGTATGTATTATTTCCGATAAGTCAGTTGCTTGCTCCATTGTTCCGAAGAACAGAGTTTTAGTCATCTTTCCCACGAGGCATGGTTCGCAAGCATCAAATGATTCATAATCAAGTGATTCCAAAAGCCCATCAGCATGGAGTTTCTTCATGCGCTTTACACCAATATGACCTAAACGGCAGTGCCACATATAAGTTGCACTATCAATATTAACTTTGCATCTTTTGGCTTCAATATTATGAATATGTGTATCACTACGATCGAGATTCAATCAACCATTCACCTTGGGTGTATGACCTCAGAAGGTTTTATTCATGTAAACAAAATAACAATTATTCTTTGTCTTAAATGAATAACCGTATTGCAATAAACATGATCCAATCATATTATGCTCAACGCAAACACCAAATAATATTTATTTTAGGTTCAACACTAATCCCGAAGGTAAAGGGAATGTGAGATGGTGATCTTATCAACCTTGGAATCACTTCTAACTCACATCGTCACTTCGCCCTTAACTAGTCTCTGTTTATTTTGCAACTCCCGTTTCGAGTTACTACTCTTAGCAACTGAACCAGTATCAAAATACTGAGGGGTTGCTATAAACACTAGTAAAGTAAACATCAATAACATGTATATCAAATATACCTTTGTTCACTTTGACATCCTTCTTATCCGCCAAGTATCTAGGGCAGTTCTACTTCTAGTGACCATTTCCTTTGTAGTAGAAGCACTCGGTTTCAGGCTTGGGTCTAGCTTTGGGCTTCTTCATGGGAGTGGCAACTTGCTTGCCATTCTTCTTGAAGTTCCCTTTCTTTTCCTTGCCCTTTTACTTGAAACTAGTGGTCTTGTCAACCATCAACACTTGATGCTTTTCTTGATTTCTACCTTCGCTGATTTCAGCATCGCAAAGAGCTCGGGAATCGTTTTCGTCATCCCTTACATATTATAGTTCATCACGAAGTTCCAGTAACTTGGCGATAGTGACTATAGAACTCTGTCAATCACTATCTTATCTGGAAGATTAACTCCCACTTGATTCAAGCGATTGTAGTACTCAGACATTCTGAGCACATGCTCACTTGTTGAGCTATCCTCCTCCATCTTGTAGGCAAAACACTTGTCAGAGGTCTCATACCTCTCGACTCAGGCATGAGTCTGAAATACAAATTTCTGCTCTTGGAACATCTTATATGCTCTGTGGCGTTCAAAACATTTTTTGAAGTCCCGGTTCAAAGCCGTAAAGCATGGTGCACTAAACTATCAAGTAGTCATCATACCGAGCTTTGCCAAACATTCATAACGTCTGCATCTGCTCCTGCAATAGGTTCGTCACCTAGCGGTGCATCAAGGACATAATTCTTATGTGCAGCAATGAGGATAATTCTCAGATCACTGACCCAGTCCGCGTTATTACTACTATCATCTTTCAACATAGTTTTTCTCTATGAACATATCAAAAATAAACGGGGAGCTACATCATGAGCTATTGATCTACAACATAGTTACGCAAATACTATTAGTACTAAGTTCATGATAAATTAAAGTTCAGTTAATCATATTACTTAATAACTCCCACTTAGATAGACATCCCTCTAGTCATCTAAATGATCACGTGATCCAAATCAACTAAACCATGTCCGATGATCACGTGAGATGGAGTAGTTTTCAATGGTGAACAACACTATGTTGATCATATCTCCTATATGATTCATGCTCGACCTTTCGCTCTCTAGTGTTCCGAGGCCATATATGCATATTCTAGGCTCATCCAGTTTAACCCGAGTATTCCGCATGTGCAAAACTGGCTTGCACCCGTTGTATGTGAACGTAGAGCTTATCACACCCGATCATCACGTGGTGTCTCGGCACGACGAACTGTCGCAACGGTGCATACTCAGGGAGAACACTTATACCTTGAAATTTAATGAGAGATCATCTTATAATGCTACCGTCGATCTAAGCAAAATAAGATGCATAAAGGATAAACATCACATGCAATCAATATAAGTGATATGATAAGGCCATCATCATCTTGTGCCTGTGATCTCCATCTCCAAAGCACCATCATGATCACCATCGTCACCGGCTTGACACCTTGATCTCCATCGAAGCATCGTTGTCGTCACGCCAACTATTGCCTCCACGACTATCGCTACCGCTTAGTGATGAAGTAAAGCAATTACATGGCGATTGCATTTCATACAATAAAGCGACAACCATATGGCTCCTGCCAGTTGCTGATAACTGTGTTACAAAACATGATCATCTCATACAATAAAATTTAGCATCATGTCTTGACCATATCACATCACAACATGCCCTGCAAAAACAAGTTAGACGTCCTCTACTTTGTTGTTGCAAGTTTTACGTGGCTGCTACAGGTTGAGCAAGAACCGTTCTTACCTATGCATCAAAAACCACAACGCGGTATAGTGATTATTTTTTGATCTTCAGAAAGAACCCTGTTCATTGAATCCGATTCAACTAAAGCTGGAGAAACAGACACCCACTAGCCACCTGTGTGCGAAGCACGTCGGTAGAACCAGTCTCGCGTAAGCGTACGCGTAATGTCGGTCTGGGCCGCTTCATCCAACAATGTCGCTGAATCAAGAATCAACTAGTGACGGCAAACAATATGTATATACCCACGCCCACAACTCCTTTGTGTTCTACTCGTGCATATAACATCTACGCATAAACCTGGCTCGGATGCCACTGTTGGGGAACGCAGTAAGTTCGAAAATTTTCTACGCACACGCAAGATCATGGTGATGCATAGCAATGAGAGGGGAGAGTGTTGTCCACGTACCCTCGTAGACCATAAACGGAAGTGTTATGAGAACACGGTTGATGTAGTCGTATGTCTTCATGATCTGACCGATCCAAGTACCGAACGTACGGCACCTTCGAGTTTAGAAAACGTTCAGCTCAGTGACGTCCGACGAATTCCGATCTAGCAGAGCTTCGAGGGAGAGTTCCGTTAGCACGACGGCGTGATGACGGTGATGGTGATGCTACCAACGCAGAGCTTCGCCTAAACACCGCTACGATATGACCGAGGTGGATTATGATGGAGGGGGGCACCGCACATGGCTAAAAGATCAATTGATCAACTTGTGTGTCTATGGGGTGCCCCCTGGCCACGTATATAAAGGATGGAGGGAGGAGGAGGCCGGCCCTCATAGGACGCACCCAATGTGTGGAGTCCTACTAGGACTCCCTAGTCCTAGTAGGATTCCACATCCCACATGGAATAGGAAAAAGGGAAGGGGGAAGGAGAAGGAAGGAAGGGGGCGCCCCCTTTCCCTAGTCCAATTCGGACCAGTCCATGGGGAAAGCGCGCGGCCACCATCGAGGCCTTTCTCTCTTTTCCCGTATGGCCCATAAAGGCCTAATACGAATTCCCGTAACTCTCCGGTACTCCGCAAAATACCCGAATCACTCAGAACCTTTCCGATATCCGAATATAGCCTTCCAATATATCAATCTTTATGTCTTGACCATTTCGAGACTCCTCGTCGTGTCCCCGATCTCATCCGGGACTCCGAACAAACTTCGGTCATAAAATCACATAACTCATAATACAAATCGTCACAAGACGTTAAGCGTGCGGACCCTACGGGTTCGAGAACTATGTAGACATGACCGAGACTCATCTCCAGTCAATAACCAATAGCGGAACCTGGATGCTCATGTTGGTTTCTACATATTCTACGAAGATCTTTATCGGTCAAACTGCATAACAACATACGTTATTCCCTTTGTCATCGGTATGTTACTTGCCCGAGATTCGATCGTCGGTATCCTCATACCTAGTTCAATCTCGTTACCGGCAAGTCTCTTTACTCGTTCCGTAATGCATCATCCCGCAACTAACTCATTAGTCACAATGCTTGCAAGGCTTATAGTGATGTGCATTACCGAGAGGGCCCAGAGATACCTCTCCGATACACGAAGTGACAAATCCTAATCCTGATCTATGCCAACTCAACAAACACCATCGAAGACACCTGTAGAGCATCTTTATAATCACCCAGTTACGTTGTGACGTTTGATAGCACACAAGGTGTTCCTCCGGTATTCAGGAGTTGCATAATCTCATAGTCTGAGGAACATGTATAAGTCATGAAGAAAGCAGTAGCAATGAAACTGTAACGATCATCGTGCTAAGCTAACGGATAGGTCAAGTCAATCACATCATTCTCTAATGATGTGATCCCGCTTATCGAATGACAACTCTTTGTCCATGGTTAGGAAACTTAACCATCTTTGATTAACGAGCTAGTCAAGTAGAGGCATACTAGTGACACTCTGTTTGTCTATGTATTCACACATGTACTAAGTTTTCGGTTAATACAATTCTAGCATGAATAATAAACATTTATCATGATGTAAGGAAATATAAATAACAACTTTATTATTGCCTCTAGGGCATATTTCCTTCATTTGTGTCATGCGATAAGTTGGCAAGTGATGAATGTAGAAAAGCTGAGATGATCCTGACCATTTGGGGGTGGTGTAGCATTTGTGATGTTTCTCCTTTTCTCTTGCTATAACACCCTGCAGGTGCGGAGTTTAGTATCTCAGGTTGTAGGAGTTTATTTCCCTGGTGCAAATAATATGTTAGGCATCATATGCAGCGGTTGAGCTTTGGGCTCGTTCTTTTAATGTAGCGTCCTGTAGGTACAGTTTGAAGTGTCTCAGGATGTAGGAGTTTTTTTTCCTGATGTATATGTTAGGCCTCGATGATAAGTTTGTATGGAACTTTATCTGTATCCTGTGACTCCATCCTCATTTTGGTAATAAAAATGGGGGCCGTGTGGCCCCTCTGATTGAAATTAGTATTTTCACAAATTGCAGATGCCACCCATCTCAACTCCGACTACAACCTCGCCACGGCAGGAGTAACGGCATTGCAGTCACACATACAAACAACGGCGGAGACAGGCCCTAAGCAGCCCAGGCCGAGCGTGAGGCCCAAGTCCTTCCTTGATGGTAACATTTAGTGTTGACACACCATGCTAAAGTAAACGAAGGAAGGCTGCTCGGGGCGGCCTGGGCCTTGGCCATTTCATGCCGCCGCCACTGCATACAAACACTCAAAAGTCATTTCCTTGATCGGGAACTGATTAATTAGCAATGTACATGTGCATGGCAACGCAGCGAGTGATCTTCTGCAATACAGGTGGGCTTCTCCATTAGAAGAGGGTCAAGATTTGGTCGTCTTTGCTGCTCCGGTGGCAGGACTTGAGCTCTACA
This sequence comes from Triticum monococcum, assembly GCA_034509565.1. Classification (NCBI taxonomy): domain Eukaryota; kingdom Viridiplantae; phylum Streptophyta; class Magnoliopsida; order Poales; family Poaceae; genus Triticum; species Triticum monococcum. The sequence goes on from CM067845.1 coordinate 617,376,700, forward strand.
TTTCCCTCCTGAAAAGGTCCACATGCTGCTTGAGGTGCTCCTTCCCTCCTTGCTGCGTGCCATAGTAATGCTTCATGAACAGTGCATGCAGCCTTTGAATAGCACAGTGTGCAACTCTGCATGGGCATTCATACATGCAGGGGCCAGTAGGCAAAGTGAACTGCCATCAGATCAGCATGGGAATCTCTGAGGCAAAATTCCTCGGCTCTTATTAAGCCGGAGCGAAAACTAATCGCCGAGGCCTCACACTCTGAAGTGACTCGTGCTGCTAGAGAGACGGACCTTCAGAGCAAGATCTAGTGGCATAAGATGTCCGGCCCCCTTCTCTGTCCCTTTGTTTCTAATCTTGCCGGGAACTTCAAGACGCTAGGCTACAAGAGGAGAAGGTGGAAGAAAGCAAACATGAAAGAGAAAAAACATCAAGGAAAGCAAAAGAGGACAATGCATCATGCATGGCGCACGGCAACAGGTAGCACAACGGGAAGCAGGCAAAGCAAGCAGGCCATTTTCAGGGTTGCGCGCAGGAGGCATCCCTAGCACGAGAAGGGCCCTTGCGCCCAGGGCGTCCAGCAACTTTCGCATTAACCCAAGGCTGCATGCCAATATGCCATTGCCGTCCATGGCGACTAGCCGAGCTTTAATCGGCCATTGCCGATGGCAGGCAGGGCCCGGGTGGGGAATGTGGAGGCATGCACCGTGCGTGGACGGTCGTGGGCGTGTCGCGACTTTGCTGGGTAGGCGCCATTATCCGCCGCGTGTGACCCACCGCGCGTCGTGACGCGACACACGCCCATGCCGTTTTGCAGCTCCGCCTCCGCCTCCGCCGGCCATGGCGTTGCATGGCATGGCGCGAGGAGGCCGGTCTGGCCGTGCTTGCCGGAGTTAGGGCTCGTAGGCACGTCCCTTCTCGTGTAAAACCTCCATCAATTCGCCAGCTCTGACCACGTTCTTCCTCGGGTACCATTTCAGGCGAGCCACTCCGGTGTCGGCGTGGATACCTCGGTGGCACCGGGCTAGAAGCAAACACGTAGTACCACCACTGCACCATCCGTACCTGCATGCATCTTTGTTAATTAGGAACAACAAACATCCTTTGACGTGATTTGACTAAAGGTTAGAGGATGCTTCTACCGATTGCTGAAACACAGGGTGATTGGTCTGGTGAACGCATGGCAAACCAGCACCACCACCCGCTGGACCCTCTAGTGCGTGTTGCTGTGTGTGTTAACACCAGTTGATCGATCAGGCACAGCCGGTACGCGTACGTACGTACGTAAAGCATCGCACACATCCACGGCCTCTTGCAGCCGGTGCAGTTTTTCTGGCGGATTCCTGCGCACACAAGCCGCAAAATGGCAGCACCAGTATCTTGTCTCGGCATGCACTCGTATGCATGCACTGTATCTCCCCAACCCCAACAGAGCTCAGCAGGCAACGTCGCGCCGGCGACCCCGTGCATGGCCTGATGGCCGGCAAATAGCAACATGGCATCGTCCGCGGCTCCTCGTCGCTACCAAACATACGTGCAAAGACAAAGCAGCTGCGGCGCCCAGCCCTGCGCGCATGCATGGACCACGCACGTACGTACGGCGCCATGGCCACCATGGACCAGAGATCAGCTGCAAAAAGGAGCCTGGAAAACCAAGACGGCAAAGACGATGCAATTCGCATCCTGATCAAGGGCAGGCTAATTGGACCATCCACATGTACGCGCATAGTGAGTGTCTCTGGTTGATTCCTAGCACTAAGACTGTTGATGGAGGCAGAGGAGATGGTGACCCCTCGGTGTTTAAGACGTGTAAATGAGGGCACTATGGAGACCATTGGGGTGGCTTGGCAGGCAAGGACGACTCGAGGGGCAGAAGGGAGGTAAGTTGCTTTTAATGAAACCAACGCTTTAATGGTGCGCATGCACTGTACCGCGTAGCTGTGGATCATGCATGCAGGTGGGCCTAAGGGTTTGGACTTTAGAGAAAGGGAGAGAATGAGTGTGAGATCAGATCATTCTCTCTTTCTCTTTGAGTTTCATCACATCACTTTTGTGCGTGCAGGTGATATGGCTTGATAAAAATAATCTGAGAATGTGGGAACTAATGTGTGATTTCTTTTATTGGCAAAAAATAGCAACATATGCTACCATTTGTACTCTGGTGGTATTGACATGCTCAAGAGAATGTTGGAAAGCAAAACACAACACAACAAGAAGGATCTGCGTCGTTCAAACTTGTGTTGCTTGACAAGGAGCAGAAAGATCGTACAAACCACAAAGGAAAGCACGAGAGAGAGAGAGAGAGAGAGAGTCCCGAGGGATAGAAGTGGAAAACAAAAATTCCAACAGCTGTTTTGCAGTCACGTATCGTTACTATCTCAGGGCCCCCTCACCCAGTACTTCTCCTTGGGCAGCATGTCCTCTTCTCTCTCTCTCTATCTCTCTCTCTCTCTCTCTCTCTCTAGCGCATACGCATACAAATCCAGCCCTAGATTTTGTTTGGATCTTGTGCGTGCGCCCAGCCCATCCGTCATCCGATCCACTCGTGAACGGACAATGAAAAACCAGGGCCAGTGCCACAGCCACCTTTAATTGCGACCAGCTAGAGGCCTATCTAGCTAGCAGGAGCAGCAGCAGCGTAGCATGTCGCACGGCACTGTGCTTTGCAGAAGGAAGCAAGCAGCTAGCTAGCCCCCTGCCCGCCTGCAGCGTAGTGGTACTAACGCCAAAGCAACAGCCGTATGGACTGTACGTACTATACTCCATATGCTTCTTACACACACGGACACGGTCACACATCACTCTCGTGCCGTGGTGTACATGACCCTACTCCATTATATCACTCACACCTCACAAGGGGTATAGACAGACTCATGCTAGCTTCTCCCGTGCTCCAGCGTGCATGATCCTACTCGACTGGTATGGTTCTCGTTGGCATCGGTCGCCACCTTTGTTGGTTTCTTGCGTGTGGTGAGCCACTTTGCTGGCGGGCCTGTTTGTCCCGCCCTGTGTCAGGCCAGATATGGGAATGCATGGCAGCGCGCAGGCGCGACTGTTGGGCAATAGATGCGAGCGCAGAAACGGTTTTTATAGCAGCTACATACTAGTGTACATACGAGCGCATGCACCGGCGCACAGTGACATGGGCCGTGCATGCATGCGAAAAATGCGATGCATCGGTCGCCATGGACGCATGCATGCATGCAGCACCGGCCACAAGCCGCACCGGTCGATCTTTCTTCCGTTCAACTTTGTTTTTGCCACTCCTGGCTTTTGTTTCCTGCTGCTCAGCCTCTATCTCTCTCTCTCTCGCAGCTGCTGCACGCTTGTTGATACCCCTGACCGCCTAGCCATAGGCTACGCCGTAGCTAGCCTGCGCCTCTTCCACTCTCGCGCCCCATGGCCATGGCGCCATTGCATTCTGCAAGCATGCAGCTTCTTCTTTATCAATCTACATCTACCGCTCGTGATCCATCTGCTACTAATATTCTACCACTTGTTTGCTCCTAGCTAAGCTACTAAGTGTGAGAGTAGCTTGCTTCTGCAGCCTTAATTAAATAGAGAGGAGAGCTAGCCGGCTAGGAGCAGCATAAAGCCGATTGACGGTGACGTGTATCCGCCCGTTGCCTGTGGACGCGCAGAAAGAAAGAGCACTCGATCGAGTTACTCCGAGTTCCAAAACAAAGAACGGAGTAAGTTGGACGTGACACTTTGACATCTATCAACAGAGACAGAGATTACTTGCTGGTGTTGGTGTGTGAGTTGTGCGATTAAATGGGGACGCAACAGCTAGTGAGGCAAACACGACCCGAAACTAAGGACTGTTTGGTTCTAAATAAGTCACCAATTTATAAATCTAAAAGTGAAAAAAGTGACTTATTTTATTAAACAGACCCAACATATAAGTCATCCCAACTTATAAGTCATAAGTTGCTCCACCCCAATTTAGAACTTATAAGTCACCTTTTATTACATGGGTCCCATCACCTTTACATAAAAAATAAGGTGGAAAGATGTGTTCAGATGATTTATAAGTCAGGTGACAACCAAACAAGCGTGACTTATAAGTCACTGCTTTTAAATCACTTATAAGTTAAATGATTTATTGGAACCAAATAGGCCATAACGCTCTGTTCTGTCTGATTTTTATCTGTTTTGGATAGAAAAACAAGGCAGTGTCAGGCTGTTTTCATATATGCGTGGACCGTGCGCACAACGTGCCGACGTATGTGATCCCCTACGGCCGGCTAGTGCTCGTATGTATTTTTTTTGCCGCATTTCTTTTATTATTTCATCAATGATATTTTGATATATTAAAGTACATTCATCAATTCTTAATTAGAATAATAAAATCAAAGAAAAAAAATCATAATTAGATATTTCATAATATATTGAACTTCACTAACTGCTCCATAAGTTGGATTAGTACCATCTCGATGGCTTCATTGTTGATCGATGGCTTCTTGTTCATGCATACTTTTTTTTCTTCGATTTTAAAGAATTAGATGTTGCTTCACATCTAGTCTCATCTCTAGCCTCTATTTTTGAAGGAAATATGCCCTAGAGGCAATAATAAAGTTATTATTTATTTTCTTATATCATGATAAATGTTTATTATTCATGCTAGAATTGTATTAACCGGAAACATAATACATGTGTGAATACATAGACCAACAGAGTGTCACTAGTATGCCTCTACTTGACTAGCTCGTTAATCAAAGATGGTTATGTTTCCTAACCATGAACAAGGAGTTGTTATTTGATTAACGAGGTCACATCATTAGTAGAATGATCTGATTGACATGACCCATTACATTAGCTTAGCACCCGATCGTTTAGTATGTTGCTATTGCTTTCTTCATGACTTATACATGTTCCTATAACTATGAGATTATGCAACTCCCGTTTACCGGAGGAACACTTTGGGTACTACCAAACGTCACAACGTAACTGGGTGATTATAAAGGAGTACTACAGGTGTCTCCAATGGTAGATGTTGGGTTGGCGTATTTCGAGATTAGGGTTTGTCACTCCGATTGTCGGAGAGGTATCTCCGGGCCCTCTCGGTAATGCACATCACATAAGCCTTGCAAGCACTGCAACTAATAAGTTAGTTGTGAGATGATGTATTACGGAACGAGTAAAGAGACTTGCCGGTAACGAGATTGAACTAGGTATTGGATACCGACGATCGAATCTCGGGCAAGTAACATACCGATGACAAAGGGAACAACGTATGTTGTTATGCGGTCTGACCAATAAAGATCTTCGTAGAATATGTAGGAGCCAATATGGGCATCCAGGTCCCGCTATTGGTTATTGACCGGAGACGTGTCTCGGTCATGTCTACATTATTCTCGAACCGTAGGGTCCGCACGCTTAACGTTACGATGACAGTTATTATGAGTTTATGCATTTTGATGTATCGAAGGTTGTTCGGAGTCCCGGATGAGATCACGGACATGACGAGGAGTCTTGAAATGGTCGAGACGTAAAGATTGATATATTGGAAGCCTATGTTTGGGCACCGGAAGTGTTCCGGGTGAAATCGGGATTTTACCGGATTACCGGGAGGGTTACCGGAACCCCCCGGGAGGCAAATGGGCCTATTGGGCCTTAGTGGAAAAGAGAGAAGGGGCAGCCCACAGGCTAGCCGGCCGAACCCCCCTTCCCTAGTCCTATTAGGACTAGGAGAAGGGGCCGGCCCCCCTCTCTTCTCTTTCTCCCGAAGAGTCCTATTAGGAATAGGATTTGGGGGAAGGAGTCCTACTCCCGGTAGGAGTGGGACTCCTCCCTGCGCCTCCCTCCTAGCCGGCCGACCCCCTTGCCCCTGGCCTTTATATACGGGGGCAGGGGGCACCCCATAGACACACAACTTGATCCTTGAGATCGTTCCTTAGCCGTGTGCGGTGCCCCCTGCCACCAAATTCCACCTCGATCGTACCGTTGTAGTGCTTAGGCGAAGCCCTGCGTCGGCAGTACATCAAGATCGTCATCACGCCGTCGTGCTGACGAAACTCTTCCTCAACGCTTTGCTGGATCGGAGCCCGAGGAACGTCATCGAGCTGAACGTGTGCTAAGAACTCGGAGGTGCCGGAGTAACGGTGCTTGGATCGGTCGGATCGGGAAGAAGACGTACGACTACTTCCTCTATGTTGTGTGATCGCTTCCGCAGTCGGTCTGCGTTGGTACGTAGACAACACTCTCCTCTCTCGTTGCTGTGCATCACCATGATCTTGCGTGTGCGTAGGAAATTTTTTGAAATTACTGCGTTCCCCAACAGTGGCATCCGAGCCTAGGTTTTATGGTTTGATGTTATATGCACGAGTAGAACACAAGTGAGTTGTGGGCGATACAAGTCATACTGCCTACCAGCATGTCATACTTTGGTTCGGTGGTATTGTTGGTTGAGACGATCCGGACCAACCTTACGCGTACTCTTACGCGAGACCGGTTCCCTCGACGTGCTTTGCACATAGATGGCTTGCGGAAGACTGTCTCTCCAACTTTAGTTGAACCAAGTGTGACTACGCCCGGTCCTTGAGAAGGTTAAAACGGAGTCTATTTGACGAACTATCGTTGTGGTTTTGATGCGTAGGTGAGATGAGTTCTTACTTGAGCCCGTAGCAGGCACGTAAAACTTGCAACAACAAAGTAGAGGACGTCTAACTTGTTTTTGCAGGGTATGTTGTGATGTGATATGGTCAAGGCATGATGCTGATTTTATTGTATGAGATGATCATGTTTTGTAACTAAGTTATCGGCAACTAGCAGGAGCCATATGGTTGTCGCTTTATTGTATGCAATGCAATCGCGATGTAATGCTTTACTAGATTACTAAACGGTAGTAATAGTCGTGGAAGCATAAGATTGGCGAGACGACAACGATGCTTCGATGGAGATCAAGGTGTCGCGCCGGTGACGATGGTGATCATGACGGTGCTTCGGAGATGGAGATCACAAGCACAAGATGATGATGGCCATATCATATCACTTATATTGATTGCATGTGATGTTTATCCTTTTATGCATCTTATCTTGCTTTGATTGACGGTAGCATTATAAGATGATCTCTCACTAAATTATCAAGAAGTGTTCTCCCTGAGTATGCACCGTTGCCAAAGTTCGTCGTGCCCAGACACCACGTCATGATCGGGTGTGATAAGCTCTACGTCCATCTACAACGGGTGCAAGCCAGTTTTGCACACGCAGAATACTCAGGTTAAACTTGACGAGCCTAGCATATGCAGATATGGCCTCGGAACACAGAGACCGAAAGGTCGAGCGTGAATCATATAGTAGATATGATCAACATGACGATGTTCACCATTGAAAACTACTCCATCTCACGTGATGATCGGTTATGGTTTAGTTGATTTGGATCACGTGATCACTTAGATGATTAGAGGGATGTCTATCTAAGTGGGAGTTCCTAAGTAATTTGATTAACTGAACTTAAACTTATCATGAACTTAGTACCTGATAGTATCTTGCTTGTTTATGTTGATTGTAGATAGATGGCTCGTGCTGTTGTTCCGTTGAATTTTAATGCGTTCCTTGAGAAAGAAAAGTTGAAAGATGATGGTAGCAATTACACGGACTGGGTCCGTAACCTGAGGATTATCCTCATTGCTGCACAGAAGAGTTACGTCCTGGAAGCACCGCTGGGTGCCAGGCCTGCTGCTGGAGCAACGCCAGATGTTATGAACGTCTGGCAGAGCAAAGCTGATGACTACTCGATAGTTCAGTGTGCCATGCTTTACGGCTTAGAATCGGGACTTCAACGATGTTTTGAACGTCATGGAGCATATGAGATGTTCCAGGAGTTGAAGTTAATATTTCAAGCAAACGACCGAATTGAGAGATATGAAGTCTCCAATAAGTTCTATAGCTGTAAGATGGAGGAGAACAGTTCTGTCAGTGAGCATATACTCAAGATGTCTGGGTATAATAATCACTTGATTCAGATGGGAGTTAATCTTCCAGATGACTGCGTCATTGACAGAATTCTCCAATCACTGCCACCAAGCTACAAGAGCTTCATGATGAACTATAATATGCAAGGGATGAACAAGACTATTCCCGAGCTCTTCGCAATGCTGAAAGCTGCGGAGGTAGAAATCAAGAAGGAGCATCAAGTGTTGATGGTTAACAAAACCACTAGTTTCAAGAAAAAGGGCAAAGGGAAGAAGAAGGGAAACTTCAAGAAGAACAGCAAGCAAGTTGCTGCTCAGGAAAAGAAACCCAAGTCTGGACCTAAGCCTGAAACTGAGTGCTTCTACTGCAAGCAGACTGGTCACTGGAAGCGGAACTGCCCCAAGTATTTGGCGGATAAGAAGGATGGCAAAGTGAGCAAAGGTATATGTGATATACATGTTATTGATGTGTACCTTACTAGAGCTCGCAGTAGCACCTGGGTATTTGATACTGGTTCTATTCCTAATATTTGCAACTCGAAACAGGGACTACGGAATAAGCGGACACTAGCAAAGGACGAGGTGACGATGCGCGTGGGAAACGGTTCCAAAGTCGATGTGATCGCGGTCGGCACGCTACCTCTACATCTACCTTTGGGATTAATATTAGACCTAAATAATTGTTATTTGGTGCCAGCGTTGAGCATGAACATTATATCTGGATCCTGTTTAATGCGAGACGGTTATTCATTTAAATCAGAGAATAATGGTTGTTCTATTTATATGAGTAATATCTTTCATGGTCATGCACCTTTGAAGAGTGGTCTATTTTTGATGAATCTCGATAGTAGTGATACACATATTCATAATGTTGAAACCAAAAGATGTAGAGTTGATAATGATAGTGCAACTTATTTGTGGCACTGCCGTTTAGGTCATATCAGTGTAAAGCGCATGAAGAAACTCCATACTGATGGGCTTTTGGAACCACTTGATTATGAATCACTTGGTACTTGCGAACCGTGCCTCATAGGCAAGATGACTAAAACACCGTTCTCCGGTACTATGGAGAGAGCAACAGATTTGTTGGAAATCATACATACCGATGTATGTGGTCCGATGAATATTGAGGCTCGCGGCGGATATCGTTATTTTCTCACCTTCACAGATGATTTAAGCAGATATGGGTATATCTACTTAATGAAACATAAGTCTGAAACATTTGAAAAGTTCAAGGAATTTCAGAGTGAAGTTGAAAATCATCGTAACAAGAAAATAAAATTTCTACGATCTGATCGTGGAGGAGAATATTTGAGTTACGAGTTTGATGTACATTTGAAAAATTGTGGAATAGTTTCGCAACTCACGCCACCCGGAACACCACAGCGTAATGGTGTGTCCGAACGTCGTAATCGTACTTTACTAGATATGGTGCGATCTATGATGTCTCTTACTGATTTACCGCTATCGTTTTGGGGTTATGCTTTAGAGACGGCCGCATTCACGTTAAATAGGGCACCATCAAAATCCGTTGAGACGACGCCTTATGAACTATGGTTTGGCAAGAAATCAAAGTTGTCGTTTCTTAAAGTTTGGGGCTGCGATGCTTATGTGAAAAAGCTTCAACCTGATAAGCTCGAACCCAAAGCGGAGAAATGTGTCTTCATAGGATACCCAAAGGAAACTGTTGGGTATATCTTCTATCACAGATCCGAAGGCAAGACATTCGTTGCTAAGAATGGATCATTTCTAGAGAAGGAGTTTCTCTCGAAAGAAGTGAGTGGGAGGAAAGTAGAACTTGACGAGGTAACTGTACCTGCTCCCTTATTGGAAAATAGTACATCACAGAAAACTGTTTCTGCGACACCTATGCCAATCAGTGAGGAAGCTAATGATGTTGATCATGAAGCTTCAGATCAAGATTCTACTGAACCACGTAGATCAACCAGAGTGAGATCCGCACCAGAGTGGTACGGTAATCCAGTTCTGGAAGTCATGATGCTAGATCATGATGAACCTACAAACTATGAAGAAGCGATGGTGAGCCCAGATTCCGCAAAGTGGCTTGAGGCCATGAAATCTGAGATGGGATCCATGTATGAGAACAAAGTATGGACTTTGGTTGACTTGCCCGATGATCGGCAAGCAATTGAGAATAAATGGATCTTCAAGAAAAAGACTGACGCTGACGGTAATGTTACTGTCTATAAAGCTCGACTTGTTGCAAAAGGTTTTCGACAAGTTCAAGGGGTTGACTACGATGAGACTTTCTCACCCGTAGCGATGCTTAAGTCCGTCAGAATTATGTTAGCAATTGCCGCATTTTATGATTATGAAATATGGCAGATGGATGTCAAAACTGCATTCCTGAATGGATTTCTGGAAGAAGAGTTGTATATGGTACAACCAGAAGGTTTTGTCGATCCAAAAGGAGCTAACAAAGTATGCAAACTCCAGCGATCCATTTATGGACTGGTGCAAGCATCTCGGAGTTGGAATAAACGCTTTGATAGTGTGATCAAAGCATTTGGCTTTATACAGACTTTTGGAGAAGCCTGTATTTACAAGAAAGTGAGTGGGAGCTCTGTAGCATTTCTGATATTATATGTGGATGACATATTGCTAATTGGAAATGATATAGAATTTCTGGATAGCATAAAGGGATACTTGAATAAAAGTTTTTCGATGAAAGACCTCGGGGAAGCTGCATACATATTAGGCATAAAGATCTATAGAGATAGATCAAAACGCTTAATTGGACTTTCACAATGCACATACCTTGACAAAATTTTGAAGAAGTTCAAGATGGATCAAGCAAAGAAAGGGTTCTTGCCTGTGCTACAAGGTGTGAAGTTGAGTAAGACTCAATGCCCGACCACTGCAGAAGATAGAGAGAAAATGAAAGATGTTCCCTATGCTTCAGCCATAGGCTCTATCATGTATGCAATGCTGTGTACCAGACCTGATGTGTGCCTTGCTATAAGTTTAGCATGGAGGTACCAAAGTAATGCTGGAATGGATCACTGGACAGCGGTCAAGAACATCCTGAAATACCTGAAAAGGACTAAGGATATGTTTCTCGTATATGGAGGTGACAAAGAGCTCACCGTAAGAGGTTACGTTGGTGCAAGCTTTGACACTGATCCGGACGATTCTAAATCGCAAACCGGATACGTGTTTACTTTAAACGGTGGAGCTGTCAGTTGGTGCAGTTCTAAACAAAGCGTCGTAGCGGGATCTACATGTGAAGCGGAATACATAGCTGCTTCGGAAGCAGCAAACGAAGGAGTCTGGATGAAGGAGTTCATATCCGATCTAGGTGTCATACCTAGTGCATCGGGTCCAATGAAAATCTTCTGTGACAATACTGGTGCAATTGCCTTGGCAAAGGAATCCAGATTTCACAAGAGGACCAAACACATCAAGAGACGCTTCAACTCCATCCGGGATTTAGTCCAGGTGGGAGACATAGAGATTTGCAAGATACATACGGATCTGAATGTTGCAGACCCGTTGACTAAGCCTCTTCCACGAGCAAAACATGATCAGCACCAAGGCTCCATGGGTGTTAGAATCATTACTGTGTAATCTAGATTATTGACTCTAGTGCAAGTGGGAGACTGAAGGAAATATGCCCTAGAGGCAATAATAAAGTTATTATTTATTTCCTTATATCATGATAAATGTTTATTATTCATGCTAGAATTGTATTAACCGGAAACATAATACATGTGTGAATACATAGACCAACAGAGTGTCACTAGTATGCCTCTACTTGACTAGCTCATTAATCAAAGATGGTTATGTTTCCTAACCATGAACAAGGAGTTGTTATTTGATTAACGAGGTCACATCATTAGTAGAATGATCTGATTGACATGACCCATTACATTAGCTTAGCACCCGATCGTTTAGTATGTTGCTATTGCTTTCTTCATGACTTATACATGTTCCTATAACTATGAGATTATGCAACTCCCGTTTACCGGAGGAACACTTTGGGTACTACCAAACGTCACAACGTAACTGGGTGATTATAAAGGAGTACTACAGGTGTCTCCAATGGTAGATGTTGGGTTGGCGTATTTCGAGATTAGGGTTTGTCACTCCGATTGTCGGAGAGGTATCTCTGGGCCCTCTCGGTAATGCACATCACATAAGCCTTGCAAGCACTGCAACTAATAAGTTAGTTGTGAGATGATGTATTACGGAACGAGTAAAGAGACTTGCCGGTAACGAGATTGAACTAGGTATTAGATACCGACGATCGAATCTCGGGCAAGTAACATACCGATGACAAAGGGAACAACGTATGTTGTTATGCGGTCTGACCGATAAAGATCTTCGTAGAATATGTAGGAGCCAATATGGGCATCAGGTCCCGCTATTGGTTATTGACCGGAGACGTGTCTCGGTCATGTCTACATTGTTCTCGAACCGTAGGGTCCGCACGCTTAACGTTACGATGACAGTTATTATGAGTTTATGCATTTTGATGTACCGAAGGTTGTTCGGAGTCCCGGATGAGATCACGGACATGACGAGGAGTCTCGAAATGGCCGAGACGTAAAGATTGATATATTGGAAGCCTATGTTTGGGCACCGGAAGTGTTCCAGGTGAAATCGGGATTTTACCGGATTACCGGGAGGGTTACCGGAACCCCCCGGGAGGCAAATGGGCCTATTGGGCCTTAGTGGAAAAGAGAGAAGGGGCAGCCCACAGGCTAGCCGGCCGAACCCCCCTTCCCTAGTCCTATTAGGACTAGGAGAAGGGGCCGGCCCCCCTCTCTTCTCTTTCTCCCGAAGAGTCCTATTAGGAATAGGATTTGGGGGAAGGAGTCCTACTCCCGGTAGGAGTGGGACTCCTCCCTGCGCCTCCCTCCTAGCCGGCCGACCCCCTTGCCCCTGGCCTTTATATACGGGGGCAGGGGGCACCCCATAGACACACAACTTGATCCTTGAGATCGTTCCTTAGCCGTGTGCGGTGCCCCCTGCCACCAAATTCCACCTCGATCGTACCGTTGTAGTGCTTAGGCGAAGCCCTGCGTCGGTAGTACATCAAGATCGTCATCACGCCGTCGTGCTGACGAAACTCTTCCTCGACGCTTTGCTGGATCGGAGCCCGAGGAACGTCATCGAGCTGAACGTGTGCTAAGAACTCGGAGGTGCCGGAGTAACGGTGCTTGGATCGGTCGGATCGGGAAGAAGACGTACGACTACTTCCTCTACGTTGTGTGATCGCTTCCGCAGTCGGTCTGCGTTGGTACGTAGACAACACTCTCCCCTCTCGTTGCTGTGCATCACCATGATCTTGCGTGTGCGTAGGAAATTTTTTGAAATTACTGGGTTCCCCAACAATTTTAACAATGAGTCCACCAACATCTATCAAATTTTGTCCTATCAATAGACCATTGTATTCTTCTTTCCAATACCAAAACATGCATTCATTCTACACATAAATTTGAGTATAAGCAAAGAGCTATTGAAAATGCGCCGAATCCTGGAGCACAACCGAAAGAAAACAAGCGTGTACCCCATCATTTTTGCACTTGATGAACACCCATTCGAGGAGTTCCCGCGTTGTAGATACATGGCGAACGACCTGCTGCGGGCAGTTGTCGCACTTTATGAGCGCAATGGTGAGCCGGCGAGCCGCTGGGCTAGCATCGAGCCCGGACGACGGTCAGGCGTGTCTTTGCCAGTGAATACCGCCGACGGGATAGATCTGAGCGGCTAGAAGCAGAGTCAATACCTGCATGCGGCGTGGAGGCGTTGTCGGGGCCGTGCGGTCCATACCCGGCCAATCCATGGCAATGCGCAACCTCCTGCGGCCGGATGCACTCAAATCCGGTAGCGGGGCTGGACAACGAGGTGGAGGAGAAAATGGCGGTGGCTATAACAGGGGTAGGGGCGGGGGCGGCCGGGCTTGACATCGAGATGGCCGAGAAAATGACGACGACTATGGCGGGGGTATGGGGCGGGGCGGCTGGAGGAAGGGGGGAATAGGAAAAGGGTTGTATGTGTTGCCGACGGGTGAGCCAGGGAAAGACAAAGGCACATGTGTCGTCTGTCCGAATGTGTCTGTTTGCACACAAACATGACTCAAATTGGGATCGAAAATGAGTCAAAAACAAACGAAAAACGGACATTTATCTGTTTACTATCGCGCGTTGAGCCGCGTTTTGTGTTTGTTTGCTTTCAAACGGAGGCGGCCGGACCGGTTCGTGCGATAGGAGTTGGGATGCACTGCATGAGATGAGAAGGTGATGAGCAGAGACGGGGCGTGGATGGATTCGCAAAAGAAAAGGAGTCGTTTGCACGCGTAGACTGGCGCCTGAAAAAGGGAGGAGGGAATTCTGCGCCGATGCTTTTGTTTGTGGAGTAAAAGCCGGACAAAGATAAGGCCCAGCTCGCTGTGGAAAAGGTAGCTAGCTAGTGAGAGGAGACAGTTTGGAATTACTAAGCATCGGACTGCATTGAACTAAACGTGTGTAATTATAGAGCTACCCACGAACCTGGACCTGCCTACGATCAGAGAGGGTACGTGAGGTGTGAAATCCCATTTTTTGGGCCGGAAAACACGACTTACAGTTACAGCAAACAAAAATCAGCCAACTTGTTCACAGTACATCCCTTATTTTCCAGCATTGACCACGAGTGCAAATTTTTCCTCGCAATACTTTTTTGAGTTTTAATCACGTTATAATTTGCACACATGCAAAATCTGGTTTATTTTTTAAACAAGGACAAACTCATCTTATTGACCTAAGAATGATGATAGGTTAATTAGGGAAGCCGGATAAAAATCGATACAAATGGCTGCACCCGACCATCATGAAATATATGAGTCCAAGGTGCACTGCCCCGGCTGACTGTTGTGTAAACTACATAAAATATATTCAAGTTAAAGTACTACTTCTGACTAGTTTTTGTAACTTGACGTAAAAAATTAAACAAACATGAGCACGGTTTTCTCGAACGATTTTAATATATATATATATATATATATATATATATATATATATATATATATATATATATAGTGATACTATTCATCATCCAGGGTGCAGAATAAGTTATTCTTCACCCGAGATAGTCTTACGATCATTTGATAATTAAATTACGTATGAAATTTAAATAGTTACATTCCTATTGATTCACTACGTAAAATTTGGCATAAAAAATAAAAATATAGGTTATAAGACAAGAAAATTTGCAATTTATGTGTATTTTACACTATGTTTTTATGTTTGTAATTTTACATAACATAAAATATTTTTTACGACGACTATATATTTTCTTACAGTCTCTTTTCACGTCGGAAATAAGACAAAACTTACAGAACGTAAAATTACGGTGAATTGATGATAAAATAGAGGAGGGTGAAGAATAACTATTCCTCACCCAGGATGACGAATAGTCAATCCCTATATATATATATATATATATATATTGATAAAAATTGTCTCGTGAACAACCAGGCTTTTACATAAAATTAAGGTTGTTTGTTCGAACTCGCATTGTCGATTCATGAAGCCTAAATAAGAAACTCGTCCGATGCGGCCCTGAGGAGGCGATGGCTATCTGCATTGCACTCCGCTGCTTCCGGGAGGAGTCTGTCCAACAGCGGTCAGACTCCATCCGGCTTCGTCCGTCCAAAATGCATGGATCCGGCGTGAGGCGCGTCGCCGCTGCCTCGTTGGAGAAGGTGCGGTCCGTTTGGTGAACCAAGACGGAGGGGCACAACCGCTTCACGCCCAACGTAAATATGGCGCCGCGTGTTTGTCGTGTGAGACAACAGGCGTAGGAGGCCTCGGCAGCCCTCACAGCAGACATCGACAAGGCGTAGTTGCACTCTTCGATGTCATAACAGGTGACCAACGACCACGGCGCGGCAACCACGTCGTGGTTGACGCGTCGGCCTCCGACCACGATGAATCCATCATCGACCTAACATTCATTGGCTACGTGCACGCTCCGGGCTTCGATGAGTAAGCGTAGGGCATGAGAACATCGGCTCACCTCATCGATGACCGCACCCTCCACTAGGGACGCCGTCGGCCGTCGGACATGGACACGGCCGGAACAAGAAGGACTGTCGCGGACGAATCGTTCCTTGGAAAATGATCTGGACAGCGCACATTTCGCAATGCAGAGCATGCATGTACGAGGTGACGTGTGTGTATTGCTAGTACGTATAGACATAGTAAAGGGCACATCCGCAAATCTTTTACCGCTTCCTCCGTGATGGAACACGTTAGTAGCTTGCATGTCGGAGAGGTATCCTTCACGACTTGTCTAATCGCATCGCATGCAGTGGACGGCGGGTCCGGCCGGGGACCCCCGACGCACCATTCGCCTGCATCTGCATGGCAACGCCCCGACGTCACACAGTCCACAGTAGCGACCAAGCCCCAAACGGAGCCATCCATCCGTCCGTCCATCCCCATACTGTAACGTCACTATTCTAGCGTCAGGCCATTAACTGTCTTTTCCGTCCCGGTATATTCTTTTCCTGGAAGAAACCTCTGTCTCCTCATCGCAATGGAGTAACAACAAGTAAATGGCGTACGACTATCCATGCACACCATTCATGCAGAACAGAATTTCTCTCGTACTGTAAATGCTTATGAGGGCACAGCGCTGCCCGCCCATCTCCCGTCTGACCGGAGGCAAACTGTGCGTACATGCATACTCCGCTCGCACCGCATGGCCTGAGCCGCGCTGTTGCCCGCCATGAATCCCCATCACTCCTCTCGCAATAAAACCCCGGCATGGAGATGGAGGCCTCCACTAAATTCGACGGAGTAAAATCGAGCGAGCGAGCTGACCACGACGAGCTGCATGGAAAAAGCTTCGCGGGTTGAAGGCGGAACCTGGCCCCGATCGGGCGAGTACCCCTGTGCGAAAGGGACGGGAGGGATGGGTCTCTCTTCTCGGGTTCGTCTTCCATCGGTTTGCCGTTGGGACCTCAAGCTCACTCACTCCCGGGCAAAAGTGCTTGTGTGGGGCGTAGCTGGCCACTCGCCATCATTGCATTAATCAACGTTTGGGCAGCGAGACTGTGCGAGGGAATGTGAGGATCCCTAGTTTCATTTCAAAACACCGGGTTTGGGATCCTTTGTGGCAGTCTCACGGCTCGCGTAGTACGTGGAACTCATGCGTGTGGCCGCTAAATATTTTTCAGTTATTTATAATCCCTGAAAGATAGCACATTGTGTTTCCCTCTTTCATTAGTAGGATTTTATTTTCTAAGCCATTTGATTTGATAGCTTTTATATTAATAGGACCGTAATTCATAGAAATATTTAATTAGTTTGTAACTAGATTTCATAGATTTTCTCTAAAAATGATTTTATAGAATGGAAGATCCATCCACGCCAACCTTTTATGTGATTAATAGGACTAGAATTTTTTCTTTTCACAACCAGAGAAACATAGAATCATACCATTATGACATGAATCTTAACACTCTATTCACATGCTTTTTGTATTCTTGTGTTCAAAAAAATCTTGTAAAAAAGAGGCCCGCAAATGGAAGAAATGAAAATGTGAGACCATATATTTCTCGCAAAAAAAGTGAGACGATATCAGAAAAACGACACATACTTGATTTAATTACGTATTTAATAATGGTACTAAATGGTATCAATCGATGTAAAGATTTTTTCTTTCTTGTAAGGAACGGCGCTAACTTTTTTGAAGTTATCAATTGATGTAAAGATTTTTTTTTCTTTCTTGTAAGGAACTGCGCTAACTTTTTTGAAGTTAGAAAAAGGGTTTATAAAAACAGAAAAATCAGGACTGTCTACCTTCTGTGTCTAGTAGCGCGCCGTGAGCAAAGCTCGTCGTCATCTTTGGAAGTGTAGCAATTTTGTTCACACTCAAAGTTTGAAGAAGCAGCGAAAAAGTCGTCAATGTAGAATAAAAAACGTCAACAATCACGATGTGAACCGATCACCATCCCAAAAGAACTGGCACCTTGGAGTGCCAGAAACTAATCTCAACTCCTGCTAGACAGATAGGAAGTACTATATACGGGCGGGACAAGTGCTCACGACGCGGACCTAAGCAGGTCTTTGGCGACATCATCCCTAGCGGTTCCTAGAGAACTGCTGGTAATCCTTAACAAAATTACAAACTTTTTGTAGATGCCTTACGGCAATCCGTAAAAAACCATCCGCATCCCTCCGCGGATAGAGGAATCAGTTCATGGACACAGATACGGAAGGATGTCATTCAATCATAGCAGCATACATCAGGTTTTTTTTAAAAAAAAATTCTAGTCTGCACGATCAAGTAGCCGCATGTAAAGGACATAGAAATTCAAATAGCCGCATGCAACACTAGTTTATTTTTTTTAGAAATTCAAATATTTACATCCCAATATTGTTGTCCCCTTTCATCAACTACTGATACTTAATCAGATCTTTCTTGAGCCACTCGTGAGTCGGTCGAGGCCGAATTTGTTGATGCATTTGGATAAACTTCTCAAGTATGGCCGGATTTGGTCAGAAAGTTGTATAGGACCATCCATGTCTCAAATTTCAGAGCTGCGGAAGCGTTGTCACCCTCGTCCACGACGATCATGTTGTGCCTGATCACAACATGTCTTCACCTCCCTCAAGGTCTCCCGATCCTATTGTTTTATAGGTCCATAAACAACTGCAAAACGGGCCTGAATAACTCCAAATGCCCTCTCCGCATCCTTTCTAGCTGCTTTTCGTTTTTTCGGCAAAGTGAGCATTTTTCTGGCCATCAGTGTCAAATGCCTGCGTGCCCTGTTGCGGTTGAGCACTTGATGACCCTTGATCGAGCCTTTGAAATTGAGAACATGCTCCTCCGCACGCTCCGCGTCTTCAAGGACCGCCTGCATCATCTCCATCTCATCGGAGTACTCCTCCTCGTCTGACGAGCCGTTGGAGGACTCAGCATATTGCTCGTATATGTACTCTAAATCGGAATCCATTACTACAAACAAGAAGGGACAGCTGTTTTCAGCTCCGGCGATCCATCAAACAGTTGCCGAGCATGGTAGAGGATGGTAATTAGCCGGGCGGTCAGAGGACATGGGGTTGAACGGAAAAGGAGGAGAAGCGGTGGGGAGCCCTCCTGGATCGCCTGAGATGGCGGAGACGCAGATTTCTGGTAGGGGTGCGGCATGGTGGCTGGGGTGGTGGAGCGGCGGCGACGATGAGAGGGAAAGTAGGAAGGAGAGAAAATGTGGACGATGGAGTCGCGGGGTCCGGGAAGCGTTCTAGGTGGACGTGGGGTGTCAGAATCTTACGTCTCACGTGTCTGGACTCCCGCAAGCCTCCTCGACTTTTGTCTCCGTTTTATAGGAGAGATCGCGTCCGAACCACCCCGCAGACCGATACAGGACCGCGTTGGATGGTTTCCGTGGTCGGGCAACGCGTTCCGAATGATTGCTGGAGGTTTACGGGTGCGTCTTGAAGATGCCCTTACTGTGTGTACTGCACATAGCACAAACCGACGAATGTATTGATCATAATAGCCATATTTGGATACTCTAACTTAGCTAGAGGTTAGAGTTAGTTTCTAACTCATGACTAACCCTGAATTAACTCTAGCCAAAGAAGTGTTTGGATAACATGGTTAGATTGACAATAAATGCATTTGATGGAGAAAAAAAAGGTGATTTTCCAGTGGGCCCCACGAGAACTAGCTTCAATTAGCATCACTTGGCAGACGGGATAGAGAAAGAAAAGTGATTTTTCAGTAAACCCCACGAAAACTAGCTCCAATTAGCATCTCTTGAGTGGATAGGTTTTTTGATTATTAGATGTAACTAGTTCCAATATAACTCCATATTTGGATACTTTAGGCTATTTGAGCCCCGACTATCCCAAGCTAACTCTAACCCGTAGATCTAAACAGAGCCAATATCGGTGTGCATCATGATGATACCGAGCCCAAAAGTATTTCTTTCAGAAATAAAAAAGAATAACGAGCGGATTGATCTCCTATTTTTCGAATTGGCATCTACTCGAATGGCACGCGAACATAAGCAAAATACCAAGTGGGGTACAGATCTGAGAAAGCATCTGCATCTCTCTCACGGAAACAACCTATTGACCGACATCTTTTTCTTTTGCCTGCCGCGGTTGACCAGTTGACCACAACACGCACAGACTCTTCGACAGGGCCGTAGGTCAGGTCCTATACGGGTTTGCGTACCACTGCCGTGTCCGGAAACCTGTCGGTTGGCATGCATGGGCAGCATATTGCGATGCCGTTGCAGTTTTTGTAAACCACCTTTGGTTGCAAACATATTGCGATAGATCGTACGTAAATTTATTAGAATAAATGCGAAATACATTAGTTCTGCAATATCACAATATTCGGAGAAAAGTAATATTTAGTCCATTTATTCTTGGCAAAGTTTACTTATTATCCTATGGTTTTCTTTTTTAGGGAAAAGCTTTAAATCTGTTTATCTTCAATCATGGCAGTATAATAAACACCAGAAATAATAAAAAATACATTTAGATCCGCAGACCATCTAGCGTTGACTATAAAAGCATCTCCAATAACTTGTCTATATGGATGCCTATACTCATTTTCCACGACGTGACCCCAAAACATGCGTCCAACGGCTTGTCTATATGGTCGTTCAAATATACACATCCTCTATATCGACCTCGACAATGTCCACGCCTGAACAATGTGAAGGCGTTGTCTAAATTCAGCTGCAGTCATGATTTCTTCCTCTCCCCAACGACGGTCCACCTGTCATGGTCCCTGTATATAGACATTCTGATGCAAAATTGGACATGTATATGAGAGAATCTTTTTAAACCATTGTCTATATGAATATATAGACATCCAAATATACACATGCTATTGAAGATGCTCTAAGCACTCAAACGAGGCGAAGGCGCGTCGCTGTCATCGTCCCTCCCTCGACGGAGCCGGGTGAAAATTGTTGTAGTAGACAGACAGGAAGTCGTTGTGGTAAGGCCGCACAGGACCAACGCACCAGAACAACAACTGTTGTCGATAAGAGCAGCGTAGATCAAAATGATCCAATCTGAAGACATACGAACGTAGACGAACGGCAATCAAATTCGAGCAAATCCGCCAAAGACAGGTTCGCCGAAGACACAAATCCACACGCCCATGCTAGACGCTCCACTGAAATGGGGGCTATGCGGCCAGAACCTTAATCCATCTTCTGGGAGCCGCCGCCGTCTCGTCTTTTTGAGAAGGACACAAACCCTAACAAAACTCGAAGAAACTTTGAAAAAGAGCCCTCCCACCAGCAAAGGCCAGGATCCACTGCACCCACATGGCCCTAAACCACTGGAGACGAGGCTGACCGGCGTGAGGCAAAGTTTAATTTTTAATCACATTGACAAGTTTTTAAATCATGATCTTCTACTACCGTTTTCCATGCCAAACTTCCTCGCCTAGCTTCATCTCTCGAGGCAGAATCGAGATATGTCGTCCCACACATACCGTCCTTAGGCTTCATCCAACAATGTATGCGGGTGAATGGCCTTTCTAGGTCACGTGGTACAATAAAATAGCATGTGCATGCTATGCAATGTGTACAGCAACATTGAGTTAATGAATAAATTAAGCAATATGTAGAGCAATAAAATGCAAAACTTAAGATCTTGATGGTTGACGAGCCTAATGACCACATTGTCTTCACTTGGTGAATCGCGCCACAATACATCATGACGGGGTTACAGATGGTCTACGATCGATGCGATATCGACTTCACATTGCGTCATGGATGACGTGCATGTCGTACGACATGAAGTTCTTTTGCTCATGAAACGAAGTATGCACGCCCTGCCAAAAGGTCAAAGCCCCTTTGCCTCCTTCCTACAAAGTCCACAGACACGACCCACCATGCATCGCACAGTAACTCATCATCGATCAACAAAACAACAAAAAGCTCAATGGCATTTGAACGAACACCTAACATGCGTGGTGTTCGCCATAGACGACGTCGGCAGGGGACGGATCCTGGGTGGACGACGCCATCATCCAAGACGGGCATGCGCGTTGGTGGGGGTTGCAGACATCCAAGGATACCTAAGCGGCGACTGGAAAGGTACAACGGCGGCGGCAGACGTGGAGAGTGCGGATGCACAGTAAGTGGGAGCAGGGGCGGAGTCGAAGAAAAGTGGACCGATAGGGGAATTTGAGTGCGTCGGGATGTGAGAGTCCTACGTGGCGGAGGTCCGGACCCCCGCAAGGCCCCCTCCCCCAGTTTGCTTCCGGTTTACGAGAAAATGGACACCCGGATGCATTTGCGGACTAAGAAGGTACCGCGTTGGATGCCAAGTTGCGTCCGAATTGAGCGATCCGGACGCTTGCGGGGATTTGATGGTTCGCGTTCGAAATGCCCTAAGGATTGTATTTATTTATACATCCTAAGTACTGCAATCTAATATAGCTTGTTGTAAACATATACATGTCGTTCAGATTAATGGGCGTGTGGTCCATGAATTTTATTTCTACTGGTTTTTGCATAAAAGGCTACAGCACGGCCTACAGCACGTTACTATTGAGAGTAATGTACACAAGCTATTGAGATATGGGTCTGCATAGTGAGTTTTACTGGAGTCTACAGATCAACATATAATACGTGCATTTTTTTTGCAGGCGTGGAAAATAATACGTGCATTTTATTTAGCACGCGTGGAATATAATACATACATATTAGTCTTGCATTCTCGCCACATTCCAAAATTTTCACCTTACAAGATTACAGGTATATTTGAATTGCAAAACTATATCAGATCTTTTTTAATGTTTTTTACATAAATTTGAAATCTATCACCCTATCGTTGCCACCTCCTCCAATGAAAAGAGGGCCTTCATTGCCGTCACACACGAAGAGCAAGGATGACAACGACGGAGTGATAGATTTTAAATATCTGCAAACGTTTTTTTAAGTATGCCAATGGCCTATCATATTTCTGAAAACGTGAATATAGTTTGCGACTTTGTACTATAAGTAATCTTTAAAAAAAATCCCTATCTAGGCTTAAAAGTTTTGAAAGAACGCTCTATTACAATTTACCCGGAAGGGCCATTCAGTCCAGTGACGTACGTACGCCAACGACGCCGTTGTCAAAGCATAAACGCGTAACAGTAATGCTGTCCAGGACAGTGTACGTAGCAACGGGAATTATACGAGCATGTCGACACACGTGGGAGTACATACGTAGAAATAAACGATGCCGTCTAGGCGACTCTTCTAGTGGCCATACGTACGTAGCCGCTAGTAGCTCTCTACTCTACAACAGTGCGCAGTACTTGTCGGCCTTTTTGGCCAACACAGGAAGATCGCATCATGGATGCAACCAACAAGATTTTGTACTTGCGTCTCGGCATGTAAATACTTGCGTCGCGTTGCATTTGCACGTGGACGACATGTACCGGACGTACGTTTGTACGTACGCCACAAAGCTTCAAATCGTTTGCGTGGTGTTACATGCAAGGGTATACATCAAGCGAGGCCTGCGACGTTGTAATGTCTCGCAAAAGTAGCTAGCTAGGGGGAATAAAGCATTCCCATCGACGTGACCTTCGTATCTATACCTATACGTTACGCTACTGGCGCGCCGGCCGCTGCATGCACTTCCCTTTTCCAATGAGATATCAACGTCACGGAATAGTTTTATTCCTACACGTGGTATTATTACTCGCTCGTATTTACTATTCCATATATATATATATATATATATATATATATATATATTCAACGTCTAGTATAGCTCTCGCCATCAATCTAGTCTACCGCGCTCTCTCTCTCTCTCTCTCTCTCCCTCTCTCTCCCTCGCTTCTCTTTGAGCTATAATTTCTGCAGAGTTGAAGATGAGGTGAGTGAGCAGGGGGCTAGTACAGTAGGGGTGTAAATTCCATGCAAGTGGTTTTAAAGCCCCGGTCCATCAGCTGCCGTTGCAGGCTGCACAGAGCTGGCGGGGTACTACTGTTGCGAAGTGACAAGCTGTGCAGAAGTATACGCACAAACACATTCACTCTCCCACTTCCTCTCTGCCTCTCTCCCATAGAGAGTTCATCCTATGTCAGTGCAAGAAAAGCGGGTTTCATGGATAGCTTGTATATGCAGACTGCGCCAGTTCTTGCGAGTATATCTTTTGTGAGGGGAAACGTTGGTATTTGGACTTGACAAATCTCATATATCTTAAATCCGGATTCTTAAATCCATGCATATCGATCATAAAAGACAATGTCGCAAGTAAATAACAAATAGTGGTACGAAGCATATGTAGTGTTTACAGAAAATCTATTTGAAGTACACAACTCAAACATTAGCTCCTGGTTGTCATTGTGGGTCCATATGTGCTTCACAAGATCATTAATTAGCTGCGTGTGCATCTGATGATCTGAAGATTCTGACGCATCTATAGAAAATTCATAAGCTCAGCTGCATCTTGATCTTCCGAAATTTCAACTTTTTCTCCATGTTAGCACAATCTTGAGTTTGTTAGCTTACGAGTTTGTCTACATGAGGCTGAAGTGGGTGGTGTAGTCCACAGGATGGTGTGATCCACAAAGAGCCGGTATGTATCTTGTTAGGGTGGATGATGAAGTCCACTGGATGGTCTATTTCACAGGTTACTAGCAAGGTTGGGTAGTCCAAGGCATAATTGAAGTGGTCTGTAAATTCGCCAAGTCGAAATTAAAGGGAAGAATGTTGGCAACAATCTAGCTAGCAATTTCACTTGTTATGGTGCGAGTGGATGAGTCGACAAGAGGTCAATCATCAAGGAGCCTAGATCGGAGAAGCATCGAAGACAAGAGTCAAGATTAAGAAGAGATTGTTAGCATATTCTTGAGTTTGTTAGCTTACGAGTCAGAGTCTTGTATATAGTAGTTGTCTACGTGCTAGAGTTAATCTGAGTTCGGCTAGGAGGTGTATGCTGGGAGGTAGAGTCTAGATTAGGAGTCCAAGCATAGATAGAGATGTCGAGGTCGGTAGCACCTGTCCGGTTGCTGCATATATATATGCAGGCAGTATACGTGAGATTTGTAACACCGCGAGAAAAAGAAGAAAATAAAAGGAAAAAGGGGCACGACACGTGTCTTTGGCCAAAGTTTCCTTGCGCGTGTTCTTCGTCTACTTTGATGTGATCGATCCTAAAGGTCGAGTTCCAACACTCCAGGTGCTTCAAAATCTTGGGTTTGGGCTACACCGTCACCTTCATCCCCGACAATCATATTATACAGAGTAACACAACAAGTCATTAGCTGCCACAAAGTTTCTGACTCCCACGTCATTGCAGCGTTCTGAACAATTCCCCAACGAGCTTGAAGAACACCAAATGCCCTCCCCACATCCTTCCTAGCCTCTTCCTGCATTGTTGCAAAGTGGTTCTGTTTATTGCCACGCGGTTCGGACATGGTCTTCACAAATGCCACCCACTGAGGATAGATACCATCGGCAAGATAATATCTCATGTAGTTACACGGTGGTGATTCCCCATTGCAAAGCGTCATGAACACCGGAGATTGTTGAAACACATTGATGTCATTGTGAGAACCCATAGTTAAGACACAAGGTTTAGGGTTTTGCGTGCGTGGTTGGCATCCAGCCTCACGTCTCAATATATAGATGATCACAATTACAATTATATACGTATATAAATACGTGTACAAGAACAATATACTAGACCCTATTTTACATGCCCCCTCAATCTGAACTACATACAAGATTCATATTGGTTCTTAAACGGTCTAGCATATGTCTAGTAGCGGGTTTAGTAAATACATTCGCTAACTGATCATTTGTAGAAATAAACCTGACTTCCAGTTCACAAGCAGCTACACGTTCTCTCACAAAGTGGAAATCAGTCTCAATGTGTTTAGTCCGAGCATGAAACACTTGATTCGCCGCCAGGTAAGTTGCCGCTAAGTTATCACACCACAATATAAGAGTGCGCTGCCGTGGGACTCCAAGTTCTATGAGAACTGAGTCTATCCAAATGGCTTCATCCGCGCCATTGGCCAATGCCTTATACTCTGCCTCGGTGCTTGATCTCGAGACTGTGGGTTGCTTCTTCGAGCTCCAAGATACAAGGTTAGGTCCAACAAATATAGCAAAACCACCAGTGGAGCGCTTATCATCAACACAACCTGCCCAGTCTGCATCGGTGAATATACTCACTCCAGTAAATCTGGACTTATGAATCCGTAGTCCCATGTCTAGCGTACCTTTGACATATCTTAGAATACGCTTGACTGCTCTCCAATGATCCTTCGTTGGCTGAGACAGGAACTGACACACTTTGTTCACCGCGATACCGAAAGGAGTCATCTCTACCCAGTAGTGGACCACTATGACGTGAGAGACTCTTGGATGTAGCAAGTGGAGTGGAAGTGGCCTTGCAGTTCTCCATGTTGACGCGATGAAGATGATCCAAAGCATACTTTTTCTGCGTCAAGGTCATGCCCCTGAATGAAAGGACGCTTCCAAATCAAGAAAGTACTCGAGGCGACCCAAATCTTTGATGGGAAAGCTAGCAGACAACGACTGCACAAGACGATCCACCACGATGGGGGTAGAGCCAGCAATCACAATATCGCCAACGTACACCAGCATGTATATCTGTATAGTACCCTGGGAGAAGATGAACGGAGATGCATCTGATCTGGAGGCAACAAAACCAAGCTGCGAAAGGCGCTGACTCAAACGAGCATACCAGGCACGGGGCGACTGCTTGAGACCATAAATAGACTACTGAAGTTTGCAGACATGAGAGGGGTAAGTGGCATCCTCAAACCCAGGTGGCTGCTGCATGTACACATCTTCGGCCAAGAACCCATGTAAAAAGGCATTGCTCACATCAATCTGTCGGAGGCTCCAACCACGAGACACAACAAGAGACAGAACCAAGCGAACCATGGCAGGCTTCACCACCGGGGTAAAAGTATCTCCGTAGTCAATCCCATGCTGTTGAGTGAAACCGCGAGCAACAAGACGAGCTTTGTGCTTATCAACAGACCCATCTGGACGATGCTTGGTTTTGAAAATCCACTTGCAGCTCAGAATATTAACACCAGGTGGCCGAGGCACCAACACCCAGGTGTTAGTGTGACGGAGAGCAGCAAACTCCTCAGACATGGCGGCACGCCACGCAAGTTCACCCAGAGCATCACGATGGGAAACCAGCGCGGGGAAGAAGGCATGGCGGCGAGAGTCATACCAAACCATGCCATCAGTGTAAGACTACTCCTTGTGCATATGATCACAATGACGTGTAACCATAGCATGCGCCGAAGCTGCATCGCCGGTAGGAGAAGACGACGGCGAAGAGGGGCCGGCCGAGGGTGTCGCGGCTGAGGGGACCTCAGCAAGTGGCGACACGGGCAGAGAGACGATGGTGTCCTGGACCGACCCAAGCGAGGGTGGCGGCCCGGGCGACAGACCAGGCGAGGGTGGCGACCCAGCCGCGTCCGCGGTCGCGCCATCGGGCGAGGCAGCCGCGCCTGCCTCGGGCGGCGGGACATGCACATCGGGCACATCAGGAGGCGTCGGAGCAGCAACATGTACCTGGGGGAACTCAAAGCAATATCACCTGCAAAAGACAAGTTAGGTGACAAATAGGACAAGTCATATTTACGCACATGAACATCCGGAACCGGTTCATCGGAGAGAAAAGTGAGTGCATGTTCAAGAGAAGCAGGATCAACCGAAACGCTGGGTTGAGAGTAAGGGAACACAGTTTCGTCGAAAACAACATCACGAGAGATGTATATCTGACCGGAGGTACGGTCAAGACACTTATAGCCCTTATGCAAAGGACTATAGGCAAGGAAAACACACATCTTGGACCGAAACTCAAGCTTGTGAGCATTGTACTTGCGGAGACTAGGCCAGCAAGCACACCCAAAAATCCAAAGGGAGGAGTAGTTAGGCTGAACACGAAACAGATGGAACAGAGGTGTGTCATTGTTGAGAACCAGAGTGGGCATACGGTTGATGAGGTAACATGCTGTGAGAAAAGCCTCATCCCAAAACCGAAGTGGAAGAGAGGAGTGCGCAAGCAAGGCAAGACTGGTCTCGACCAAATGCCGGTGTTTGCACTCAGCAATACCGTTCTGCTGAGAGGTATGTGGACATGACACTCGGTGAGAGATGCCCGTGCGTTGAAAGTAGCGATGCAGTTTGTGGTATTCACCACCCCAGTCAGACTGAACAACCTTGATTTTATAATCCAGAAAGCGTTCAACATGAGCCTGAAAGTTGTAGAAAACTTGCTCAACATCAGACTTGTGTTTAAGCAAATAAATCCAAGTGAAGCACGTGTAGTCATCAATAAAACTAACATAATACTTGTACCCTCCCGACGAAGCAAGAGCGGGACCTCAAACATCTGAATGTATTAATTCAAGAGGTACAATAGTGATATGAAACGAAGTAGAATAAGGTAGTTGATGACTCTTAGCACGCTGACAGGCATCACAAACTAACGATGAATTATTTGAACTAGAACATGGAAGTTCATGACTCCAAACAATGGAAGTGACCACATTATTTGTAGGATCACCAAGACGTTGATGCCATTGCAACGACGAAACTCGAACACCAGAGGAGGCACGACGAGACGATGAAGATGACGCACGAGCGAAGGGGACCGGATAGACCCCCCCGTAACTTCTACCGTGAAGGATGACATGCCTGGTTGCTTTGTCCTTAACAAGGAAAAAAACGATGATGAAGTTCAACAAACACGTCATTATCACAAAGAAGATGATAAACAGAGAGAAGATGCTGGCTGATGTGTGGAACATGAAGGATGTTATGCAGTTTAAGAGATGAACCGGGTAAACGCGAATGACCAATGTGTGAAATAGACAAACCTGCACCATTGGCCACCTGAACCTGATCCTTTGGCAGCGTGATTCTTAGCATGGTTATTCCCCTCTGGTGGGAATAGCCCAAACTCTCCCAAAGGCGGGTATCACCCTGCCATACCTTGCCGCATCAGTCGTCCGTGCAAGCTGATTCTTAAGATTTAGCCCACTACGTGGCACACTAGATGTCGAAGTGCATTCTCCAGACACCAGGGATCAAGTATACCCTATATTTGCGAGTTAGGCCAGGGGCTAAAATGCCTAGTCAATCAGCTCTCAAAGGAACACAGAAAGACAAGGACACAAGGGATTTTATACAGGTTCAAGCTTCCATCTTGGCGTAAAACACTACATACTATTGGTATTTAACATAATCAGAAGAGTACAAGTGATCAAGTGTTACAAAAGAGGTGGCCAGGGGGGACCAATGATGGTCGGGGTACTACCTAGAGTGATGGATTGCTCCTAATTCACTCCTCTCTCCTCCTTTCTTCTAGTCTTGCTTGAAGATGGGTGCGATGTTGTGTGTTTGCCTATTCTTGCTTGTCCCTCTTTAGACCACGCCCCCCCTATACATGCCTCTAGGTAGCACAATAGTATGGTGGTTTGATAGTAGAAGTAACAGTGATGGTAGTGATTTTGTAGTGATTGTAACAACAACAACAACAACAACAACAACAACAACATTAGTAACTCAGCAAAGACAATATGAGCAAAGTGTAGGCATTGGATCAACGATGGATATCTGTATGGATGACATTCCATCATGTAACAGTCACAAGCTAGAGCGATACACAAGAACTCCAATCCATCAATTCAATGTAGGCATGTATTCCGTATATAGTCATACATGCTTATAACAAGAACTTGAATCACATCTTTTGTCCTACCCTCCCATGGCAGCGGGGTCCATAAGGAAATCTAAGGGATATTAAGGCCTCCTTTTAATAGAGAACCGGAGCAAAGCATTAACACATGGTGAATACATGAACTCCTCGAATTACAGTCATCCCTAGAGAGTATCCCAATTATTGTCACCTTGGGGTCTACGGTTCAGAACAATAACAAGTGCCTACAACTAGCAGATAGAATCAAGAACTCAAATATATTGATGAAAACATAAAGCGTTTAGACCTGAAATCATGGCACTCAGGCCCTAGTGACAAGCATTAAGCATAGTAAAGTCATAGCAACATCAATCTCAGAACATAGTGGATACTAGGGATCAAACCCTAACAAATTGACTCGATTACATGAAAAATCTCATCCACCCCCATCATCGTCCAGCAAGACTACGAAGCAACTACTCATTCCCGGTGATGAGTATCATGGAATTGTTGGTGAAGAAGGGTTGATGATGAGGATGGCGACGAATCCCCCCTCTCCGGAGCCCCGAACTGGCTCCAGAACAACCCTCCCGTTGAAGAACATGAGGTGGTGGCAGCTCTGTTTTGTAAAACGTGATGAAAATTTTCTACCTATATTTTCTTGGGAAGACATAATTTATAGGCTTGGAATTAGGTCAAAGGAGTCTCATGGGCCCCATAAGACATCAGGGCATGCCCTTGGGCTTAGGCGCACCCCGTTGCCTTGTGGGCAGTAGGTGGACCCCGTCAAGTAGATCTCCGTTCCAGTATTTTTTGTTTATTCAATAAAAAATCTCCGCAAAGTTTCGTCCGATTCTGAGAACTTCTATTTCAGCACGAAAACAACACCATGGTAGTTATGGTGAAAAGAGCACCAATATGTTTTTTTCATGCAAATTAGAGTCCAAAACAAGAGCAAAAGTGTTTGGAAATGTAGATACAACGGAGACGTATCAACTCCCCCAAGCTTAACTCATTGCTTGTCCTCAAGCAATTTAGTTGATAAATTAAAAGTGATAAAGAAAAACTTTTACAAACTCTTTTGTTTTTGTTGCCCTATATAAGCTTAACTAGTAACCAAGTTTTTAGCAAAAATCATGAACTAACCATGTGAATGATAACACTTAGAACTCACATTTACTTATATCAATGGCATAATCAACTAGCGAGCGATAATAACATATCCCAAATGCCAACAATTTGTCAAAATAATCATGATATAATATGATAACATGGTATCTCGCTAGCCCTTTCCGAGACCTCAAAACATAAATGCAGGGCACCTCTAAACTTCAAGCAGTGATAAACATTGTAATTTAGAGTAGAGGAGATCCAGTCATGCTCACATCCTACATTAACTAGACTCAATGCATGTTAAACTAAGAATGACAATAGCTCTCTCTATGTTGGTGCGTGAATGAGAAGATGATGACTCAACAATGGAAGTATGTAATGTGAAATTAAATATAAGGCCCCTTCGCAGAGGGAAGCAGAGATTTGCAAAGGTGACAGAGCTCGAAGCTTAAGATAGAGATGAATACATTTTTTAGTGGTGTGCCTTTCCTGTCAACGTCACGACAAAGGATTTCAACATCTTCCAAGCTAAACACATCATTGGTAGTTCCCATGCAGAAATGAAAAGTTTAACTCAACCATACAAACACACACAATGGCTAGCCAAATCCACGGGTGCCCTCCAAACAATCAAGTTTCCAGGGGGAGTCTTGTTTTGTTATTTTTTTTCTTTTTGTTTAACGGGACTGGGCATCCTAATTACCAGCCTCTCTCATGCAAAACGAGTGAATAAACTCTCATCATGAGAATAACCCACTTAGCATGGAAGATATTGACCGCCCCGTCGCTCCATAAGCGCCACGAGCACACAAAACAAATGTTTATTTGAATGATTAGAGGTGGCACATGCAAATTACCAGGAACTGAAGGGTAATGCCGTATATAGATAGTTATGGTCAAATTTTTTGGGACAACTTTGGGTTTAGAATTTTGGATGCACAAGAAGTATTCCCGCTTAGTACAGGTGAAGACTAGCAAATAGATCGAGAAGCGACCAACTAGAGAGTGATAATGGTCATAATCATGCATTGCAAACATTTAACAAACATGAGCATGAGTAGGATATAAACACTCTCAACATAAATATCATAAAGGCTGCATTGGTTTTGAATCAACTACATGTTTAAACATGTGCTAAGTCAAGCTACTTGAATTCTTCAGAGGAGGATACCGTCCTAACATACTAAATCACAACTATTTTAATGCATGTTCATGATACGTCTCCAACGTAGCTATAATTTTTGATTGCTCTATGCTATATTATCTACTGTTTTAGACAATATTGGGCTTTATTATCCACTTTTATATTATTTTTGGGACTAACCTATTAACCGGAGGCCCACACCAGAATTGTTGTTTTTTTTGCCTATTTCAGTGTTTCGAAGAAAAGGAATATCAAACGGAGTCGAAGCGGAACGAAATCAACTAGAGAAGTTATTTTTGAAAGAAGGGAGGTGCCCACGAGGGTGGGGGGCGCACCCACTGTTGGGGAACATAGTAATTTCAAAAAATTTCCTACGCACACGCAAGATCATGGTGATGCATAGCAACGAGGGGGAGAGCATGATCTACATACCCTTGTAGATCGCAACGGAAGCATTGACACAACGTAGAGGAAGTAGTCATACGTCTTCTTCCCGGTCCGACCGATCCAAGCACCGTTACTCCGGCGCCTCCGAGTTCTTAGCACACGTACAGCTCGATGACGATCCCCGGGCTCCGATCCAGCAAAGCTTCGGGGAGGAGTTCCGTCAGCACGACGGCGTGGTGACGATCTTGATGTTCTACCGACGCAGGGCTTCGCCTAAGCACTACAACGACATGATCGAGGTGGAATATGGTGGCAGGGGGCACCGCACACGGCTAAGGAACGATCTCAAAGATCAACTTGTGTGTCTAGAGGTGCCCCTGCCCCCGTATATAAAGGATCCAAGGGGGAGGGGTTCGCCGGCCCTATGGTGGCGCAGGAGGAGTCCTACTCCTACCGGGAGTAGGACTCCCCCCTTTTCCTAGTCCAAGTAGGATTGGTGGAGAAGAGAGGGAAAGAGGGGGGTGCCGCCCCTTCCTCCTAGTCCAATTCGGACTAGGGGGAGAGGGGGTGCGCGGCCTGCCCTGGCAGCCCCTCCCACTTCTCCACTTTAGGCCCATAAGGCCCATTAACCCCCCGGGGGGTTCCGGTAACCCCCCGGTGCTCCGGTTTTATCCGATACTCTTCCGGAACCCTTCCGGTGTCCGAATATAGTCATCCAATATATCAATCTTTATGTCTCGACCATTTCGAGACTCCTCGTCATGTCCGTGATCACATCCGGGACTCCGAACTAACTTCGGTACATCAAAATGCATAAACTCATAATAACTGTCATCGTAACGTTAAGCGTGCGGACCCTACGGTTCGAGAACAATGTAGACATGACCGAGACACGTCTCCGGTCAATAACCAATAGCGGGACCTGGATGCCCATATTGGCTCCTACATATTCTACGAAGATCTTTTATCGGTCAGACAGCATAACAACATACGTTGTTCCCTTTGTCATCGGTATGTTACTTGCCCGAGATTCGATCGTCGGTATCCAATACCTAGTTCAATCTCGTTACCGGCAAGTCTCTTTACTCGTTCTGTAATACATCATCTCGCAACTAACTCATTAGTCGCAATGCTTGCAAGGCTTATGTGATGTGCATTACCGAGAGGGCCCAGAGATACCTCTCCGACAATCGGAGTGACAAATCCTAATCTCGAAATATGCCAACCCAACATCTACCTTTGGAGACACCTGTAGAGCTCCTTTATAATCACCCAGTTACGTTGTGACGTTTGGTAGCACACAAAGTGTTCCTCCGGTAAACGGGAGTTGCATAATCTCATAGTCATAGGAACATGTATAAGTCATGAAGAAAGCAATATCAACATACTAAACGATCGGGTGCTAAGCTAATGAAATGGGTCATGTCAATCAGATCATTCAACTAATGATGTGACCTCGTTAATCAAATAACAACACCTTGTTTATGGTTAGGAAACATAACCATCTTTGATTAACGAGCTAGTCAAGTAGAGGCATACTAGTGACACTAAGTTTGTCTATGTATTCACACATGTATTATGTTTCCGGTTAATACAATTCTAGCATGAATAATAAACATTTATCATGATATAAGGAAATAAATAATAACTTTATTATTGCCTCTAGGGCATATTTCCTTCAGTCTCCCACTTGCACTCGAGTCAATAATCTGGATTACACAGTAATGATTCTAAGACCCATGGAGCCTTGGTGCTGATCATGTTTTGCTCGTGGAAGAGGCTTAGTCAACGGGTCTGCAACATTCAGATCCGTATGTATCTTGCAAATCTCTATGTCTCCCACCCGGACTAGATCCCGGATGGAATTGAAGCGTCTCTTGATGTGCTTGGTCCTCTTGTGAAATCTGGATTCCTTTGCCAAGGCAATTGCACCAGTATTGTCACAAAAGATTTTCATTGGACCCGATGCACTAGGTATGACACCTAGATCGGATATGAACTCCTTCATCCAGAGTCCTTCGTTCGCTGCTTCTGAAGCAGCTATGTACTCCGCTTCACATGTAGATCCCACTACGACGCTTTGTTTAGAACTGCACCAACTGGCAGCTCCACCGTTTAATATAAACACGTATCCGGTTTGTGATTTAGAATCGTCCGGATCAGTGTCAAAGCTTGCATCAACGTAACCTCTTACGGTGAGCTCTTTGTCACCTCCATATACGAGAAACATATCCTTAGTCCTTTTCAGGTATTTCAGGATGTTCTTGACCGCTGTCCAGTGATCCACTCCTGGATTACTTTGGTACCTCCCTACTAAACTTATAGCAAGGCACACATCAGGTCTGGTACACAGCATTGCATACATGATAGAGCCTATGGCTGAAGCATAGGGAACATCTTTCATTTTCTCTCTATCTTCTGCAGTGGTCGGGCATTGAGTCTGACTCAACTTCACACCTTGTAACACAGGCAAGAACCCTTTCTTTGCTTGATCCATTTTGAACTTCTTCAAAATCTTGTCAAGGTATGTGCTTTGTGAAAGTCCAATTAAGCGTCTTGATCTATCTCTATAGATCTTTATGCCTAATATGTAAGTAGCTTCACTGAGGTCTTTCATTGAAAAACTCTTATTCAAGTATCCCTTTATGCTATCCAGAAATTCTATATCATTTCCAATTAGCAATATGTCATCCACATATAATATCAGAAATGCTACAGAGCTCCCACTCACTTTCTTGTAAATACAGGCTTCTCCGAAAGTCTGTATAAAACCAAATGCTTTAATCACACTATCAAAGCGTTTATTCCAACTCCGAGAGGCTTGCACCAGTCCATAAATGGATCGCTGGAGCTTGCACACTTTGTTAGCTCCCTTTGGATCGACAAAACCTTCCGGTTGCATCATATACAACTCTTCTTCCAGAAATCCATTTAGGAATGTAGTTTTGACATCCATTTGCCAAATTTCATAATCATAAAACGCGGCAATTGCTAACATGATTCGGACAGACTTAAGCATCGCTACGGGTGAGAAGGTCTCATCATAGTCAACCCCTTGAACTTGTCGAAAACCTTTTGCGACAAGTTGAGCTTTATAGACAGTAACATTACCGTCAGCATCAGTCTTTTTCTTGAAGATCCATTTATTCTCAATTGCTTGCCGATCATCGGGCAAGTCAACCAAAGTCCATACTTTGTTCTCATACATGGATCCCATCTCAGATTTCATGGCTTCAAGCCACTTTGCGGAATCTAGGCTCACCATTGCTTCTTCATAGTTCGTAGGTTCATCATGATCTAGTAGCATAACTTCCAGAACTGGATTACCGTACCACTCTGCGCGGATCTTGCTCTGGTTGATCTATGAGGTTCAGTAGTATCTTGTTCTGAAGTTTCATGATCATTATCATTAACTTCCTCACTTATTGGTGTAGGTGTCATAGAAACAGTTTTCTGTGATGTACTACTTTCCAATAAGGGAGCAGGTACAGTTACCTCATCAAGTTCTACTTTCCTCCCACTTACTTCTTTCAAGAGAAATCCTTCTCAAGAAAGTTTCCGAATTTAGTAACAAAAGTCTTGCCTTCGGATCTGTGATAGAAGGTGTATCCAATAGTTTCCTTTGGATATCCTATGAAGACACATTTCTCCGATTTGGGTTCGAGCTTATCAGGTTGAAGCTTTTTCACATAAGCATCGCTGCCCCAAACTTTTAGAAATGACAACTTTGGTTTCTTTCCAAAGCCTAGTTCATAAGGCGTCGTCTCAACGGATTTTGATGGTGCCCTATTTAACATGAATGCGGCCGTCTCTAGAGCGTATCCCCAAAATGATAGCGGTAAATCAGTAAGAGACATCATAGATCGCACCATATCTAGTAAAGTACGATTACGATGTTCGGACACACCATTACGCCGTGGTGTTCCGGGTGGCGTGAGTTGCGAAACTATTCCACAATTTTTCAAATGTACACCAAACTCGTAACTCAAATATTCTCCTCCATGAACTGATTGTAGAAACTTTATTTTCTTGTTACGATGATTTTCAACTTCACTCTGAAATTCTTTGAACTTTTCAAATGTTTCAGACTTATGTTTCATTAAGTAGATATACCCATATCTGCTTAAGTCATCTGTGAAGGTGAGAAAATAACGATATCCGCCACGAGCCTCAACATTCATCGGACCACATACATCTATATGTATGATTTCCAACAAATCTGTTGCTCTCTCCATAGTACCGGAGAATGGTGTTTTAGTCATCTTGCCCATGAGGCACGGTTCGCAAGTACCAAGTGATTCATAATCAAGTGGTTCCAAAAGTCCATCAGTATGGAGTTTCTTCATGCGCTTTACACCGATATGACCTAAACGGCAGTGCCACAAATAAGTTGCACTATCATTATCAACTCTGCATCTTTTGGCTTCTACACTATGAATATGTGTATCACTCCTGTCGAGATTCAACAAGAATAGACCACTCTTCAAGGGTGCATGACCATAAAAGATATTACTCATATAAATAGAACAACCATTATTCTCTGATTTAAATGAATAACCGTCTCGCATTAAACAAGATCCAGATATAATGTTCATGCTCAACGCTGGCACCAAATAACAATTATTTAGGTCTAATACTAATCCCGAAGGTAGATGTAGAGGTAGCGTGCCGACTGCGATCACATCGACTTTGGAACCATTTCCCACGCGCATCGTCACCTCGTCCTTAGCCAATCTTCGCTTAATCCGTAGTCCCTGTTTCGAGTTGCAAATATTAGCAACAGAACCAGTATCAAATACCCAGGTGCTACTGCGAGCATATGTATGTTTTGGTGATCAACTTGCGGGTTCCGCCCATGAACCTATGCATAGGGGTTGGCACATGTTTTTGTCGTGATTCTCCGGTATAACTTTGGGGCACTCTTTGAGGTCCTATGTGTTGGTTGAATAGATGAATCTGAGATTGTGTGATGCATATCGTATAATCATACCCACGGATACCTGAGCTGACATTGGACTATCTAGGTGACATTAGGGTTTTGGTTTATTTGTGTCTTAAGGTGTTATTCTAGTACGAACTCTAGGGCTATTGGTGACACTTATAGGAATAGCCCAACGGATTGATTGGAAAGAATAACTTTGAGGTGGTTTCGTACCCTACCATAATCTGTTCGTTTGTTCTCCGCTATTAGTGACTTTGGAGTGACTCTTTGTTGCATGTTGAGGGATAGTTATGTGATCCAATTATGTTATTATTATTGAGAGGACTTGCACTAGTGAAAGTATGAACCCTAGGCCTTGTTTCCTAGCATTGCAATACCATTTGTGCTCAGTTTTATCATTAGTTACCTTGCTGTTTTTATATTTTCAGATTACAAAAAACATTATCTACTATCAATATACCACTTGTATCACCATCTCTTCGCCGAACTAGTGCACCTATACAATTTACCATTGTATTGGGTGTGTTGGGGACACAAGAGACTCTTTGTTATTTGGTTGCAGGGTTGCTTGAGAGAGACCATCTTCATCCTACGCCTCCTACGGATTTATAAACCTTAGGTCATCCACTTGAGGGAAATTTGCTACTGTCCTACAAACCTCTGCACTTGGAGGCCCAACAACGTCTACAAGAAGAAGGTTGTTTAGTAGACATCAGTTCACACTCAAGACAAATCATTATCCAGTGCTGGCTACTTAAGCATGACATGAGCAACTATAATTTCTAATTGTCATCAACGACATGTTTACTCATTATATCCTGAATCATGGCTAGTGAGTTAAACCTATTTACAAAAACAAAAACAAAAACAAGAAGAGTTCATACCGCCCTTTCTTTGCCACGGTCACTTCATCAAATTGATCTATCCTTCCTGGTGCTGATCATCTCCCATTGCTCATCTCGGCGCCCACAAATCTGGTAGATAGTGTCTTTAAGCTCCTTTTGATAAACTTCTCCAATGCATCCCATGGTCATGTGAGCTGCCATACTCTTTCCTAGACTCCAGGTTGGTGCATTGAAGGAAAACTCTATGGGTTTAGTGACTGGCGTGTAGGTCCTTCCTGGAACTTGAACTTGAATCATCCATCGCTCCTCTTCTGGTAAAGTGGCATTGTACGTCCCAGTGAAGCTTGGTATTCCTATGTTCAGGTACCTAGTGACTTCCTTCAGGTGTCGTCCAAAAGGTGATTCTTCCTCCGGTTGTGCGAACTTGTTCCTTGCATCCGCCATCCTAAAGAGTAGAAAATGGAGAGGAGTCAGAAATGAGAAGAGAATAGTGATCTATGGCTTTTAGCTTAGTGGTCATGTCCTACACTCAGCGTGTGCTCTGATACCATCTTGTAGCGATCCGACCTCAAACGGTCAAGTCTCTGTGCTTCAGTGTCATCCCTGGATCAGTAATGCTGACACACATAGTACTCGAGGATTTATAACAGAGTAGCAATCACACACTTATACATCGAATGTCTCAAAAGAGAACTTATTACAATAAATATGGCTTAAGGCCATCTAATACGATAGCAGCGGAAGGCTTGGAAGATAAAGTGAGTCCATCAACTCCAACGGCATAGCTGAGCTGCACGGCAACGACCTAATGAACCTTACTCCTTGTCTGAAAAGTCTGCAACATAATACGTTGCAGCCTGAAACGGGTCGGCACATGGAATATGCTGGCAAAATAACACAGTAGAGCAAGAACAGAATAATGCTATCACTACATGCATATTTGGCTGGTGGAAAGCTCTATGGTTATAGTTTTGCGAAAAGCCAATTTTCCCCTACAACAAAGGAATAGATTTTAATTTAACTAACATGGTAGTTGAAACATCATTGAGAAGGTTCCTCCAACTGAATCCCAATTAAAGTAATTATCAACCCAACAATATTAAATTAGAGTGATGAGATACTTAAGCTACTCCAAGTACTAGATACTCAAGATTGTCCATAACCGGGGACACGGCTAACCATGATTAGTTTATACACTCTGCAAAGGTTTGCGCACTTTTCCCCACAAGACTCGATCTCCTCCGTTGGTTTTCTCGCTCTACAGAGTGTTTGAGAAACGAATGACCGAGACACGGTCTTTCAGAAACATTAACTCTCTACTCCGGGCAGACCATACCAAACCTACAATCCCACTACCTGCTGATCCACCTCTTCAAGAGCTTCATGTCACTTACTCAACTATTCTAGAGCCCATAATAGCTTGTGAATGCACACGTAAGTTTCTAGCATGAAAAATCTCAGTTCCCTTTGAGCCTGGGTGGTGGTCCATAGGAAGATCACACGGGTACTCTGGAATTTCCAAAAATACAGGCAACACTGGGTACTCTAGGTGCCTCAATCCACCCAGATGTGTATTTAAGTTTCCACCTTAAGTTGAACCATTAATTAACAATCTCACATCTGTCATGGATTTCACTCACCCAAACCACGTCTACGAGCATAGCATAGCAATATAAGCAACGCGAAGAAGTAACTCCCAAGGGTTTGAATGTAACAGGGTAATAGGTTCTACCTCATCAACTACTTCCCAACCCACATGTTAATGACATCCTAACCATGCAATGTTTGAGGATTGGAACTAATGCATAAAAACTGGGTGATAAAGGGGCATGATCAAAGTGTTACTTGCCTTGCTAACGATCCGCGTAACCTAGAGACTCCAAGTAACACGCTTCACACTCCGGGAATTCTATCACAAACAAACAATAGCATACATAAGCAATCAAGAAAAGAAACACGGGTAAATCTCAAAGAAGAAGATCTAACCAGAAAGTTCAACTTAAGAACTCCGGTTTGCAAAAAAAACAAATCGAACGGAGCAACGAAACTCCAACGGCGAAAGAAACAAGATCCGTTTACTAATCTGGACCTAGATCAAATTTTACAGTAGCAAAAACTTGTGCAAGTTGGTTAAGTGAAAAGAGGGTCTCGAGACGAAGATCTAGGCGTTTGAATCGCCTAATTCTGACTAACGAGCGAAAAGATAAACTAGAACAAAAATCGGATCAGAAATCGCGATCTGAAATAATCGCGGAAAAATCCGATAAAAGAAAACTGACGAATATGTTAACGAACGAGCATTCGTTATCTGTAACTAACGGACGAAAACCGTTTGTTAAAACAAACGTACGGACAAACGTCCGCTAAAAAGAAAAACCAGGAAAAAAACCAGCGAATCGGAAAACGACTAGGGTTTCTTAATGAAAACCGAACCGGTTTTCTAAAAAAAACCGAACGGCGCTAACCTTCAGTGAGGTCCGGCACGACGGCGGCTCCGGCGAGGGGCGGCGCTACACGGGGCGGCGGCGACGGCGGCTCACTGAGAGGGGCGGCAAAGGCGGCGAGGCGGCGCGACGCGGCAACGGGCAGCGGGCGGCGCGGCGGCTCGCGGCGGGGTGGGCGGCTCCAAGGGGCGGCGGGGTCGGCTTTTAAGGAGGGGGGTGGTGCCTTGGGGGAGGGGGCACGACGCGGCAACGGAGTCCGATCCGGACTCCTATTCGGCGGCGGCGCGGGGAGGTGGGCCGGCGCTAGGCTTCGGCCCAGCTAGGCCTTGACGCGTTTTTTTAAATAATTCCGCCGAAGCAAAAAAATCCTACAAAATAAAATAAAATTCTAAAAATTCCACAACAAATTTTCTCCGTCTAAATAAAATATTTAGAACAAGATGAGCATTTTTTTGGCCCTAAAATGCAATTTTGAAAACGTGCA
Source organism: Triticum monococcum (assembly GCA_034509565.1). Taxonomy (NCBI): domain Eukaryota; kingdom Viridiplantae; phylum Streptophyta; class Magnoliopsida; order Poales; family Poaceae; genus Triticum; species Triticum monococcum. Next base: position 617,417,653 of record CM067845.1, read on the forward strand.
ATTTTTCTAATGCAAACAAAATTGCAATAAAATCCAAATAAAAGCAAAAATTGATTTTAATATTTTTCCTCCAATATTTCATTTATTTTGGAGAAGTCATGTTATCTCCTCTCATATATTAATATGAAATATTTTCGGAGATAAAAATAATTAAAACCAAAATCCTCGTTTCGAAATTTAATAAAATCAAATTGGAAAACCCGGGGAAATCCCCAACTCTCTCCGAGTGTCGTTCATTTGCTTAGGATTTCGAGGATCGCGAGACGAAATGCAATGAAACATCATATGCAAGAATGATCTATGTATGACATTCTAAATTGAAAATTTGGGATGTTACAAACCTACCCCTCTTAAGATGAATCTCGCCCTCGAGATTCGGGTTGGCTAGAAAATAGGTGTGGGTGGTCCTTGTGAAGATCATCCTCTCGTTCCCACGTGGCTTCGTCCTCGGTATGGTGGCTTCACTGAACTTTGCAAAACTTGATGACTTTGCTGCGGGTGACTCGACTAGCAAACTCCAAAATCTTGACTAGCTTCTCCTCGTAAGTCAAGTCATTGTCCAATTGAATCACCTCCAAGGGTACGGTATCTCTTAGCGGTATGTCGGCCATCTCAGCAAGGCACTTCTTCAACTGGGAAATGTGAAACACATCGTGAACTCCTGACAGTCCTTCAGGTAACTCCAACTTGTAGGCAACTTCTCCCATCCGTTCCAAAACACGATATGGTCCTATAAATCTCGGGGCTAACTTTCCCTGAACTCCAAAACGTTTCACTCCTCGCAAAGGCGATACTCGCAGATATGCTCGGTCTCCAATTTCATAGGTTACCTCCTTGCGTTTCGAATCCGCATAACTCTTCTGTCTAGACTGAGCTATCTTCAGTCTATCCTGGATCAGTTTAACCTTCTCCTCAGACTCTTTGATCAAGTCTGGTCCAAACAACTGTCGGTCTCCGACTTCATCCCACATCAATGGTGTTCTGCACCTTCGTCCATACAGGGCTTCGAACGGTGCCATCTTCAAACTGGCTTGTTAACTGTTGTTGTATGAGAACTCTGCGTAAGGCAGATTGTCATCCCAACTAGATCCATAATCGAGCGCACAGGCTCTCAACATGTCCTCCAGAATCTGATTGACTCTCTCGGTCTGTCCATCCATCTGCGGGTGGAATGCTGTACTGAACTCCAATCTTGTTCCCAAAGTCTAGTGCAGTTGATGCCAAAACTTTGAGGTAAACTATGTCTCTCTATCCGATACTATGGTCCTTGAAACTCCATGCAGACATACGATCCTGGTCATATATATCTTGGCCAACTTTGCACTAGTATAAGTTGTTTTCACTGGGATAAAGTGTTCCACTTTGGTCAAACGGTCAACTACTACCCATATAGAATCATATCCTGATTTAGTCCTGGGCAATCCGGTGATAAAATCCATGCCAAGTTTATCCCACTTCCATTCGGGTATCGACATAGGCTGTAACAATCCTGCTGACTTTTGATGCTCTGCCTTCACTCTCTAACATACATCACATACGGCCACATACTCGGCGATATCCTTCTTCATCCCTGTCCACCAGAAACGTTCCTTCAAATCCAAATACGTCTTGGTGTTTCCGGGGTGTATCGAGTATGGTGAGTCATGAGCCTCATGAAGTATTGCTTTGCTGATTTCTGTGTTATTGGGCACATAAACACGATCCTCAAACCATAAGGTGTCGTGTTCATCCTCACGAAAACCTTTGGCCTTTCCTTCGCTCATTTTATCCTTTATCTCGGCAATCTCTTTGTCATCCTTCTGAGCTTCTCGAATCTTTCCCAACAATGTAGACTGCACCTTCATTGTTGCAACAAAACCTCTAGGAACAATCTCCAATCAAAGTTCCCGGAGATCCTCTGCTAACTCCTTCGGCAATCCCGTGCTCACTAGGGTATTAGCATAACTCTTCCGGCTCAAAGCATCTGCTACGACGTTGGCCTTCCCTGGATGATAGTGAAGCTTCATGTCATAATCCTTTGTAAGCTCCAACCATCTGCTCTGCCTAAGGTTCAGTTCCTTCTGGGTGAAAATGTACTTCAAACTCTTATGATCCGTGTACACATCACAATGGTTTCCAATAAGGTAATGCCTCCAAGTCTTCAACGCATGCACTACGGCTGCTAGCTCCAAATCATGCGTGACATAATTCAACTCATGTGGTTTTAGTTGTCGCGAGGCATATGAAACAACTCTTCCGTCCTGCATAAGAACACTTCCAAGTCCTAAGCGAGAGGCGTCGCAATACACTTGGAAATCCTTGCGTATATCTGGCAGTGTCAGCACTGGGGCTGTAGTCAAACGTTTCTTCAGCTCCTGGAAACTTGCCTCGCAATCTTCCGTCCATTTAAACTTGGTATCCTTCTTCAATAATTCTGTCATGGGCTTTGCAGTCTTTGAGAAATTCTCAATGAATCTTCGATAGTATGCTGCGAGTCCGAGAAAACCACAGATCTTGCTAACTGAAGTGGGTGCCAACCATTCAGTGACTGACTGAACTTTGGTGGGATCTACTGCTATACCTTCTCCTGATATAACATGTCTAAGGAATCTGACTTCCTTCAACCAAAACTCGCATTTGCTGAACTTGACATATAACTGATGTTCCTTGAGTTTCTCGAGAACTAAATGCAAATGCTCCTTGTGTTCCTCTTCATTCTTCGAATATACCATTATATCATCAATGAACACCACAACAAACTTATCCAAATATTCCATGAACACCTTGTTCATCATGCTCATGAAATAGGCAGGGGCGTTAGTCAGTCCAAATGACATTACCGTATATTCGTATAGCCCGTACCATGTGGTGAAGGCTGTCTTTGGTATATCCTTCTCTCGTATCTTCAACTGATGATATCCTGATTGTAGATCGATCTTCGAAAACACCTTAGCTCCTTGCAGCTGGTCAAACAGATCATTGATCATCGGCAATGGGTACTTGTTCTTAATCGTCACTTCATTCAAGGCTCGATAATCAACAACCATTCTTATGGATTTATCCTTCTTCTCAACCAAAAGCACTGGAGCTCCCCATGGTGATGAACTCCGTCGAATGTAACCTTTCTCCAATAACTCCTTGATCTGTTTCTTAATCTCCTCCAGATCATTCACGGGCATCCTATAGGGGCTCTTGGATATTGGCCCTATGCCTGGCAATAGCTCTATCAAAAACTCGATATCTCGGCCCGGTGGCATGCCTGGCAACTCCTCTGGGAAAACATCCGGGTAATCCTTTACTACACGCACCTCCTCCTGAACAACTCCCGTGAGGGTATTTACTTGGCTACTTCTTGGCGCATGCCTACATATATACTTGATCCCTTTTCCCTCCAGGGTGATGAGACAAATTGACTTACTAACACAGTCAATGTTTCCTCCATACTTTGACATCCAGTCCATACCTAATATCACATCCAATCCTTGTGACTCCAAGATAATTAGGTTGGACGGAAAAACATGGTTGCCAATTGTTAAGGGTATCTGGTCGCACCATCGACTAGCCATATACTCTGCTCCAGGTGAACTTACTAATAGAGGGGTCCTAAGGGTTTGGGTCGGTAGTTTAAACTTATCCACGAATTCCCTTGATATGTATGAATGCGATGCACCAGTATCAAAAAGAACAAGAGCGGTAAATGACTTAACCAAAAACTTACCTATAACCACGTCTGGCTGCTCTTCAACCTCCTCTACATTAATGTGGTTCACTTGTCCTTTGTTGAATGGATTGGGCTTCTTCCCAGCGCTCCCGTTTCCGTTTCCATTCTTCCCTTCAGGGTACTCCATGGCATAGTGTCCAGTCTTCCCGCCCTTGAAACAAGTAACGTGGCTTAGGTCTCTCTTGGTGGGTGTGGATGGATTGGGGCGGTTCTGATTGTTGCTTGCTCCATTCCCATTCCCATTCCTTGTGCGAGTATGATTATGGTTACTCCCTCCATTATGGGTGTGGCCTCCATGGTTATGAACAATTGCTCCTGAGTTCGGGGTTAGGCGAGGCTTCTGCTGAGCTCCTGAGTTATACCTCCCTTGTCCATACTTCCTCTTACGGCTCTCGATCTGCTGTTGCTTCTCTTCAATCATAAGAGCCTTATCTATCAACTCCTGGTAGTTGGTGAATGTTGCCACCATTAACTGCATAATCATCTCATCATTCAGCCCTTCCATGAACTTCTCCTGCTTTGCGGCATCTACGGCCACATCATCAGGGGCATATCGAGATAACTTGCTAAACTCATCCGCGTACTGAGCCATAGTACGGTTCCCCTGGCGTAAGTTGCAAAACTCACGTTTCTTCAAATTCATGGCTCCAGTTGAGACATGGGTTGTAAGGAAGGCTTGCTGAAATTGGTCCCATGTCACTGTGGCTATAGGGTAGGTGACAGTGTAATTCTCCCACCATGATGCTGCTGGTCCATCCAACTGATGTGTGGCAAAACGCACCTTCTCAGCATCAGTACATCCTGCAGTGGTTAACTCCCTTCCAATCCTGCGAAGCCAATCATCTGCTACTATAGGCTCGGTGCTACTGGAAAACACCGACGGCTGCAACCTCAGAAAACGGGCTAAGTTGTCAACTAGTGGTGGTGGTGGAGGATTGAGGATTGTTGTTGTTGTTGTTGTTGTTATTGTTGTTGTTGTTGTTGTTGTTGTTGTTGTTGTTGTTGTTGTTGTTGTTGTTGTTGTTGTTGCCTTGGTTCTGAACTAACAACTGCATCAGGGTATTCTGCTGCTGAATCAACTGAGTGAGCTCCGGTGGGAATGCAAATCCGGGGTCATGTCTCGGAGGCATCTGATGGGTTTAGAGGGGAGAGATTAGAATAGAATGAGGTCTAATGAGAAAGCACTACCCATATGCACATGAGTCAAACACAAACATTTCACTCAATCAATCAATCAAGTCATATAATCGATCTAGAACTATCGCAAAAGTGCTCGGACTACTCTATTTACATGGTGGAATACTCGTACTGATATGGTGGTCTACTAAAAATATTCCTCGATTGCAGACTCCATGATATCGGCTCCAGCTTTGTCTTCAAAGTCATCATCGCTCAGGTCAGAGTCGGTGTCGTCGATGATGATGTAGTCTTTCGGGCGAATATCCTTGGGTTCTTCGTCTTCTTCTACTGGTGTGGGGTCTCCCATGAATATTCCGATCTTCTTAATCAGGTCGTCATTCTTCTCCACTAGTACGATGATTTCCTCCTCATAATCTTCATGTGTAGCCTTGAGTTCTTCCTCCAGTTCCGCGATCCTAGTCATTGCCTTCTTCAGATCTATCATGCATGCGCACATCTGGTTCTCCTGGCGTCGAATGTGTTAGTTTAGTTCCTGGATGAAAGCTGCAATTGATCTATCCTTCCTAGTGTTGATCATCTCCCATTGCTCATCTCGACGCCCACAAATCTGGTAGATAGTGTCTTTAAGCTCCTTTTGATAAACTTCTCCAATGCGTCCCATGGTGATGTGAGCTGCCATACTCTTTCCTAGACTCCAGGTTGGTGCATCGAAGGAAAACTCTAAGGGTTTAGTGACTGGCGTGAAGGTCCTTCCTGGAACTTGAACTTGAATCATCCATCGCTCCTCTCCTGGTAAAGTGGCGTTGTACGTCCCAGTGAAGCTTGGTATTCCTATGTTCAGGTACCTAGTGTAAGGCTCCAGATATGACTTTCCCAATTTGTACTCCAACTCTTGCCGTTTCCGGCGTTAAGTTATATTTATTTCTCGGGTTCGGGTCTTTGTCTCCGTGTGTTGTTTTCGTTTTCATGCATCTCATATCATGTCATCATGTGCATTGCATTTGCATACGTGTTCATCTCATGCATTCGAGCATTTTCCCCGTTGTCCGTTTTGCATTCCGGCGCTTCGTTCTCCTCCGGTGGTCAAATCTAGCTTTCTTTCGTGTTTGGGGTTTAAACATTTCCGGATTGGACCGAGGCTTGCCATGCGGCCTTGGTTTACTACCGGTAGACCGCCTGTCAAGTTTCGTACCATTTGGACTTCGTTTGATACTCCAACGGTTAACCGAGGGGCCGAAAAGTCCTCGTGTGTGTTGCAGCCCAACACCCCTCCATTTTGGCCCAAAACCCACCAAACTCTGCTCCATGTCCTAGAGCGTTCGATCACGATCGCGTGGCCGAAAACCGCACCTCATTTGGACTCTCCTAGCTCCCTCTATGCCTGTAAATAGCCCCCTCCAAATTCGGATCCCTTCTTCTCCCCGTCCAACCCTAAAAAAGGAGATCCGCCGCCGACGGACGTGTCCGGAGCGGACCGGACAATGTCTGCCGCGCCCCTCACCCTCTAGCGCGCCGCCACGTGGCACGCCTGCCCACCGCCGCCGCCGGCACGGGAGGCCCAGGAGGGGCCCCCGTGAGCCCATCTCCGCGCGCCGCCGCCGCGCTCATCTCCTCCGGTGCCGATCCGCAGCGCCGACGCTCCCCTCGCCGGCCAGCACCGCCGCCGCCGCGCCGGGCCTCGCCACCAACGCCGCCACGCCGCCGCGGCCACGCCCCGCCGCCGTGCCAACTCCGAGCCGGCCCCGCGCCACCTCGCCTCGCCGGATCCGGCCGGTCCCGCCGGCATCCTCCTCCTCCCCTCTCACCGGCGACCTCATCTCCGGCCACCGCGACCTCCGATCCCGGCGATCTCCGGCCGCCCGCTGCTACAGTGCCACGGGGGAACCCTAGATCTGAGATCTAAAAAAATTGACGGTTGACTTTTCCCTTCTCACTCTAATTTTTCGAGCAAACTTTGACCGATGATATCTCCGCATCCGTAGCTCCGATTTGGACATATAGTATATCAAAATGTTCGTCTCGACATGTACATCATTTCATTACATTGCATCATTTTCATTTGAGTTCATCTTGATGCCCGAAATGCTGCTAGAAGGAGGTTTCGTGAGTTAAGTTGCAGATCCGTTAGTTCATCATAGACTTTTGTCATTTTTGCCATGATTATTGTGTGCACGATATGCCTGTGAGTCTTTGGGATGAATTGTTAAGCATTTTGTCTTATTTCCAGAGGTGCCACCCATGCATTAATAGGATGTGTGTGGTGACTTATGCAAGCTTGCAAAGAGAGGCACCTGAGAAATCTGTTTTCAGGGACTTAGTGATTTTCACTAAGTGTGGGATATTTTAGTTCATGATGCCATATGTTCAGCTTGTTTCCTAGTGATCCGTGTCTCTTTTGAGGATGATCAGTAAGGGAGTTTTGTTAATCATGTTATGCTCTATCCATCCATGTCTTTGTTTGCATATGTGGAGTACTCTAGCTTGAGTCAATCGAGCTCTATTTTTTGCTTCGTGGTAAATCTGGGCAGATCGTCAACTTGTTTGCAATTTTGCCGATGCTATTGTTAGTGATCCATGCATGCTATGCCATTGTTCTTGCCATGTCTACCTAGCATTTTGTGTCTTCTTTATGGATATGTGCTTGCCTTGCCATGATTTGCACCGTAGTGAGTGCATCGAGCTCGTTTACATGCCTTCGTGAGTTAAATTTTAGCATGTCTCAGTTTTCACTAAGTCTGAAAACTGATTGCGTTTCATCTATGTTCGTGTGCTCGTTAGAGTATTTTGTGAACCCTTTTGGCCCCAGGTCACTTTGGGTGTTTGGTTAAGCTTGTTGAGTAGCTCCATGCCATGTTCTTACTTGTCATAATCAGGTTATCTATCATGTTGTTTTGCTGCTCCGAAGAGAGCATCGTGGTCTGAAATTTCAGACTAGTGTTAATTTCACTGAGTCTGAGATCTGTTTTGCTTATTCGTTTTTGCCATGCTTGTTTGAACCTCATAATGGATGAATTTGGCCGTGGCCCAGTGCTAGTGTTTTGTTAAGCATCTTGTGTACATCCCTGCCATGTATTTTTTTGTCATGCTTGGTGCCTGTAGCATGTTCATTTCGTTGCATTTGGATGCCTACTTGCTGTAAATCGCAGACCGGTTCATTTCTTAAAACGCTTGCCATTTCCAAACCGTAACTCCGATTCCAATGGTCTTTATATTATTTTCATGCGATTTCATCCCCTCTATCCAGTGGCACTCTTGGTTTTCCAAGTTGAGGCCAGGTTCATGCATTTCCTGTCACCTCTTGCATTTTGCATCCCGCATCGCATCCCGCATAGCATATCATCTTTGCATCTTATTGTTGGAGTTTGCACGTGGTTGATTGTATCCTTGTTGCTTGTTTGTGTTGTTTGGGTAGAGCCGGGAGACGAGTTCGCTAATGAGGAGCCCGTTGAGTTTGCTTTTGAGGATCCAGTCAACTCTGACAACTGTGCAGGCAAGATGATCACACCCTCGAAATCACTACTATCTTTGCTATGCTAGTTTGCTCGCTCTTTTGCTATGCCAATGCTACGATGCCTACCACTTGCTTGCCAGCCTCCCAATTGCCATGTTCAACCTCTAACCCACCATTGTCCTAGCAAACCTTTGATTGGCTATGTTACCGCTTTGCTCAGCCCCTCTTATAGCGTTGTTAGTTACAGGTGAAGATTGGAGCCGTTCCTTGTTGGGACATTTATTTACTTGTTGGGATATCATTATATTGCCATGTTATCTTAATGCATCTATATACTTGGTAAAGGGTGGAAGGCTCGGCCTCTCGCCTAGTGTTTTGTTCCACTCTTGCTGCCCTAGTTTCCGTCATATCGGTGTTATGTTCCCGGATTGTTGCGTCCCTTACGCGGTTGGGCTATAATGGGAACCCCTTGATAGTTCGCCTTGATTAAAGCTTTTCCAGAAATGCCCAACATTGGTTTTACCATTTGCCACCTAGCCTCTTTTTCCCTTGGGTTTCCGGAGCCCGAGGGTCATCTTATTTTAACCCCCCACGGGCCAGTGCTCCTCTGAGTGTTAATCCGAACTAGAGTCCTATGCAGCGCCCCCTCGGGGAAACTCGAGGTTTGGATTTAGTTGTATGGAGAGCTCATCTGAGTGTGCCCTGAGAACGAGATATGTGCAGCTCCTATCAGGATTTGTCGGCACATTCGGGCGGTGTTGCTGGGCTTGTTTTAACCTGTCGAATCGTCTTGTTGTACCGAGATACCGAGTCTGATCGGTGTGTCTTGGGTGGAGGTCTATTCCTTCGTTGACCGTGAGAGCTTGTTATGGGATAAGTTGGGACCCCCCTGCAGGGATTGATCTTTCGAAAGCCGTGCCCGCGGTTATGGGCAGATGGGAATTTGTTCATGTCCGGTTGTAGATAACTTGAACCTTTAATTAATTAAAATGAATCAACTGAGTGTGTTGCCGTGATGGCCTCTTCTCGGCGGAGTCCGGGAAGTGGACACGGTGTTGGAGTTATGCTTGCGCAGGTTGCTCTCTAGTTTCTCGCTCGTGCTTTGCCTCCTCTTCTCGCTCTCTTTTGCGAATAAGTTAGCCACCATATATGCTAGTCGCTTGCTGCAGCTCCACTTACATTTCCCCCATCCTACCTATTAAGCTTAAATAGTGTTGATCGCGAGGGTGCGAGATTGCTGAGTCCCTGTGGCTCACAGATTACTATTACACCAGATGCAGGGGACAGATGATACAGCTCCAGATGGCGCGCTTGAGCTCAAGTGGGAGTACGACGAGGATTCTCAGCGTTACTATATGTCTTTTCCTGATGATCAGTAGTGGTGCCCAGTTGGGGTGATCAGGACCTTTGTCGCTTGTTGGGTTGTCTTTTATTTTGGCGCCGTAGTCGGGCCATGAGTGTTTGGATGATGTATGTTATTTATGTACTTTGATGTGACGTGGCGAGTGTAAGCCAACTATTGTATGTCCCCTTTATTATTTATTACATGGGATGTTGTGAAGATTGCCTAACTTGCGACATTGCTTTCAATGCGGTTATGCCTCTAAGTCGTGCCTCGACACGTGGGAGATATAGCCGCATCGAGGGCGTTACACCTAGTGACTTCCTTCAGGTGCAGTCAAAAAGGTGATTCTTCCTCCGGTTGTGCAAACTTGTTCCTTGCATCCGCCATCCTAAAGAGTAGAAAATGGAGAGGAGTCAGAAATGAGAAGAAAATAGTGATCTATGGCTTTTAGCTTAGTGGTCATGTCCTACACTCAGCGTGTGCTCTGATACCATCTTGTAGCGACCTGACCTCAAACGGTCAAGTCTCTGTGCTTCAGCGTCATCCCAGGATCGGTAATTCTGACACACACAGTACTCGAGGATTTATAACAGAGTAGCAATCACACACTTATACATCGAATGTCTCAAAAGAGAACTTATTACAATAAATATGGCTTAAGGCCATCTAATACGATAACAACGGAAGGCTTGGAAGATAAAGTGAGTCCATCAACTCCAACGGCATAGCTGAGCTGCACGACAATGACCTGACGAACCTTACTCCTCGTTTGAGAAGTCTGCGACATAATACATTGCAGCCCAAAATGGGTCGGCACATGGTATATGCTGGCAAAATAACACAGTAGAGCAAGAACAGAATAATGCTATCACTACATGCATATTTGGCTAGTGGAAAGCTGTATGGTTATAGTTTTGCGAAAAGCCAATTTTTCCCTACAACAAAGGAATATATTTTAATTTAACTAACATGGTAGTTGAAACATTATTGAGAAGGTTCCTCCAACTCAATCCCAATTAAAGTAATTATCAAACCAACAATATTAATTTAGAGTGATGAGATACTTAAGATATTCCAAGTACTAGATACTCAAGATTGTCCATAACCGGGGACACGGCTAACCATGATTAGTTTATACACTCTGCAGAGGTTTGCGCAGTTTTGCCCACAAGACTCGATGTCCTCCATTGGTTTTCTCGCACTACAGAGTGTTTGAGAAACGAATGACCGAGACACGGTCTTTCAGAAACATTAACTCTCTACTCTGGGCAGACCATACCAAACCTACAATCCCACTACCTGCTGATCCACCTCTTCAAGAGCTTCACGTGACTTACTCAACTATGCTAGAGCCCATAATAGCTTCTGGCTACACACATAAGTTTCTAGCATGAAAAATCTCAGTTCCCTTTGAGCCTGGGTGGCGGTCCATAGGAAGATCACATGGGTACTCCGGGATTTCCAAAAATACAGGCAACACTGGGTACTCCAGGTGCCTCAATCCACCCAGATGTGTATTTAAGTTGCCACCTTAAGTTGAACCATTAATTAACTATCTCACGTCTGTCATGGATTTCACTCACCCAAACCACGTCTATGAGCATAGCATAGCAATATAAACAACGCGAAGAAGTAACTCCCAAGGGTTTGAATGTAACAGGGTAATAGGTTCTACGTCATCAACTACTTCCCAACCCACATGTTAATGACATCCTAACCATGCAATGTTTGAGGATTGGAACTAATGCATAAAAACTGGGTGATAAAGGGGTATGATCAAAGTGTTACTTGCCTTGCTAACGATCCGCGTAACCTAGAGACTCCAAGTAACACGCTTCGCACTCCAGGAATTCTATCGCAAACAAACAATAGCATACATAAGCAATCAAGCAAAGAAACATGGGTAAATCTCAAATAAGAAGATCTAACTAGAAAGTTCAACTTAAGAACTCCGGTTTGCAAAAAAATCAAATCGAACGGAGCAACGAAACTCAAACGGTGAAAGAAACAAGATCCATTTACTAATCTGGACCTAGGTCAAATTTTACAATAGCAAAAACTTGTGCAAGTAGGTTAAGCGAAAAGAGGGTCTCGAGACGAAGATCTAGGCATTTGAATCGCCTGATTCCGACTAACGAGCAAAAAGATAAACTAGAACGAAAATTGGATCAGAAATCGTGATCTGAAATAATCGCGGAAAAATCCGATAAAAGAAAACTGACGAACAGGTTAACGAACGAGCGTTCTTTATTTGTAACTAACGGACGAAAACCGTTTGTTAAAACGAACATCCACTAAAAAGAAAAACTGGAAAAAAACGGCGAACCGAAAAAAACGACTAGGGTTTCTTAACGAAAACCGAACCAGTTTTCTAAAAAAACCGAACGGCGCTAACCTCCGGCGAGGTCTGGCACGGTGGCGGCTCCGGCGAGGACGGCGCTACGCGGGACGGCGGCTGCGCGGGCAACAGGCGGTGGCGGCTCGCGGAGAGGGGCGGCGCGGACCGCAAAAGAGTTACATCATATGGATCTCCAAGAGACAATTGTATTGAGAATCAAACCAGAGAGAGGAAGCCATATAGCTACTAACTACGGACCTGAAGGTCTACAAAGAACTACTCATGCATCATCGGAGAGGCACCAATGGAAGTGGTGAACCCCTTCGTGATGGTATATAGATTGGATCTGGTGGTTCTGGACTATCCGGCGGCTGGAATTGATTTTCGTTGACTCCCCTAGGGTGTCTGGAATATTGGGGTATTTATAGAGTAAAGAGGCAGTCCAGGGGCACCCGAGGTGCGAACAACTCACCAGGGCGCACTTGGGCCCCTAGGCACGCCCTGGTGGGTTGTGCTCCCCTCGGCGCATCCCCTGGGTGCTTCTTCGGCCCATTGGTTGCCTTCTGGTCCAAAAAAATCCACAAAACGTTTCGCTGCGTTTGGACTCCGTTTGGTATTGATTACCTGCGATGTAAAAAACATGCAAAAAATAGCAACTTTCACTTGGCACCGTTTCAATAGGTTAGTACCAAAAAATGATATAAAATGACTATAAAATGATTATAAAACATCCAAGATTGATAATATAACATCATGGAACAATCAAAAATTATAGATACGTTGGAGATGTATGATACGTCGATTTCGCATCATGCTTTTATATCGATATTTATCGCATTATGGACTGTTATTTCACTTTATATCACAATACTTATGGCTATTCTCTCTTATTTTACAAGGTTTACATAAAGAGGGAGAATGCCGGCAGCTGGAATTCTGGTCTGGAAAAGGAGCAAATATTAGAGACCTATTCTGCGCAACTCCAAAAGGCGGCGCGGCAGCGGCAAAGGCGGCGAGGCGCGACAACGGGCGGCGGGCGGCGCGGCGGCTTGCGGCGGGTTGGCGGCTCGCGACGGGGTGGGGCGGCTCCAAGGGGCGGCGGGCTCGGCTTTTAAGGCGGCGGCGGCGGGGGGGGGGGGGTGCCTTGGGGGACGGGGCACGGCGCGGCAACGGAGTCCGAGCCGGACTCATGTTCGGCGGCTGCGGCGGCGCGGAGAGGTGGGCCAGCGCTGGGCTTCGGCCCGGCTAGGCCTTGGCGTGTTTTTTTACAATAATTCCGCCGAAGCAAAAAAAATCCTAGAAAATAAAATAAAATTCTAAAAATGCCAAAACAAATTTTCTTCGTCTAAATAAAATATTTAGAAAGAGATGAACATTTTCTTGGCCCTAAAATGCAATTTTGGAAACATACAAATTTTCTAATGCAAACAAAATTGCAATAAAATCCAAATAAAAGCAAAATTTGATTTTAATATTTTCGTCCAATATTTCATTTATTTTGGAGAAGTCATATTATCTCCTCTCATATATTAATATGAAATATTTTCGGAGAGAAAAATAATTAAAACCAAAATCCTCGTTTCGAAATTTGATAAAATCAAATTTGAAAACCCGGGGAAATCCCCAACTCTCTCCGAGGGTCCTTGAGTTGCTTAGGATTTCGAGAACCGCGAGACGAAATGCAATGGAACATGATAAGCAAGAATGATCTATGTATAACATTCCAAATTGAAAATTTGGGATGTTACACTAAATACCAAGTTATAGCGAATACAGTGAGGAGGTTTAGGATTATCAATTAAATGGTGATCTATCATGGATTGATGATCTAAATAAATTTTAGGCAGCAAGCAATCAGAATGGCGAATAGCAATGTTAAATTGGTCATCGAGGCAACTATCATAAATATTGTCGTGAATACTACCGCTAGTTCTATTAGTGTGCAAGAAGCATGCAATAATGCCTCCCAGGCTAAAAGTTATACCACCGAAAAGTTCACAATGTAAAATGGAGAGGTCAGGGGCACTAAGCGTGCCACCCTCCTGCCTAGCAGTTGATGCGGCTTGAACCATGTCGGTATTTCCCCAAAGAGGAAGGGATGATGCAGCACAACGACATTAGGTATTTCCCTCGGTGATGAGACCAAGGTTATCGAACCAGTAGGAGAACCACGCAGCACCACGTAAACAGTTCCTGCACACAAAGAACAAATACTTGCAACCCAACGTAAGAGAGGGGTTGTCAATCCCTCCCGGGTAAAAAGATAGGTAAAATTGGAGTAGATTGGATAAATAGATCTCGCGGGATTGCGAGATAAAATAAATAACGATAAATTGCAGCAAGGTATTTTTGGTTTTTGGATTAATAGATCTCAAAATAAAAGCAAATAAAATAGACCGCAGAGGCAAATATAATAAAGAAGAGACCCGGGGGCCATAGATTTCACTAGTGGCTTCTCTCGAGAAATATAGCATACGATGGGTAAACAAATTACTGTTGGGAAATTGATAGAACTTCAAATAATCATGACGATATCCAGGAAATGATCATTATATAGGCATCACGTCCAAGATTAGTAGACCGACTCCTGCCTGCATCTGCTACTATTACTCCACACATCGACCGCCATCCAACATGCATCTAGTGTATTAAGTTCATGGAGAAACGGAGTAATGCAATAAGAATGATGACATGATGTAGACAAGATCTATTTATGTAGAAATATAGCCCATATTGTTATCCTTAATAGCAACGATACATACGTATCGGTTCCCCTTCTATCACTGGGATCAAGCACCGTAAGATTGAACCCATCACAAAGCACCTCTTCCCATGGTAAGAAAAATCGATCTAGTTGGCCTAACTGAAGCAAAGATTTGAAGAAGAAATACGAGGCTATAAGAAATCATGCATATAAGAGATCAAAAGACTCAAATAACTTTCATGGATAAAAACATAGATTTGATCATAAAATCAAAGTTCGTCGGATCCCAACAAACACACCAGAAAAAGAGTTACATCAAATAGATCTCCAAGAGACCATTGTATTGAGAACCAAAAGAGAGAGAGAGAGAGAGAGAGAGAGAGAGAGAGAGAGCAAGCCATCTAGCTACTAACTACGAACCCGTAGGTCAATAATGAACTACTCGCGCATCAACAAAGAGGCACCAATGAGGATGACGAACCCCTCTGTGATGGTGTCTAGATTGGATCTGTGGTTTCTGGAACTTTTGGCGGCTGGAATTGATTTTCGTTGACACCCCTAGGGTTTTTGGAATATTGGGGTATTTATAGAGTAAAGAGGCGGTGTGGGAGTCCACTGAGGTGGGCAAAACCCATCGAGGCGCGCCTGGGCCCCCAGGCGCGCCCTGGTGGGTTGTGCTCCCCTCAGAGCTCCCCTCTAGTACTTATTTAGCCCAATAGGTGCCTTCTGGTCCAGAAAAAATGTACAAAAGTTTCGCTGCGTTTGGACTCCGTTTGGTATTGATTTTCTACAAAGTAAAAAACAAGCAAAAAACAGCAACTCGCACTGGGCACGATGACATCCAAGAATGATAATATAACAACATGGAACAATCAAAAATTATAGATACGTTGGAGACGTATCAGCAGTCAAACATTTCCCTATGATTAAACCAAAGTAATGCACAACAGGAAAAATGTAGACTAGTGACTCTCACCTTTGACACACCTGTATATTCTCCCATAGTTGAAGTAAGGATGAAACCCTTGAACTCCTCAGTTCGAGGTTCCCTCAACTCCCCCTTAGGGGGAATCAAGCTTATCTCAGAGAATTCAACAAATGTTATCTCAAAGTGTTGAGCATATAATTTAAAAGGAATTTGTGAGAAGTTTGTATTGGTCACACTCATCTACAAGGAAGTTGGTCAACTCGGCATTTGCCATGAATTGTGCAAACTCGTGTTGGTATCTGATAGCGGCTTGAAGCTACGTCGGTTTTGCCCCAAAGAGGAAGGGATGATGCAGCACAACGAGGGTAAGTATTTCCCTCAGTGATGAAACCAAGGTTATCGAACCAGTATGAGGACCAAGCAACAACACATAGACGGCACCTGCACACAAATAACAAATACTCGCAACCCGATGTATTAAAGGGGTTGTCAATCCCTTTCGGGCAACGGCCCTAGAAATTGCCAAACGGACGTGAATAAATTGTAGTAGATTGATAGATCGACCACCAAATAAAATAAATAAGAATAAATTGTAGCAAGGTATTTTGTATTTTCAGTTTAATCGATATGAAAATAAAACTAAAGTAAAATAGATCGCAAAGGCAAATAATATGAAGAAGAGACCCGGGCGCCGTAGGTTTCACTAGTGGCTTCTCTCGAGAAAAATAGCAAACGGTGGGTAAACGAATTACTATTGGGAAATTGATAGAACTTCAAATACTCATGACGATATCCAGGCAATGATCATTATATAGGCATCACGTCCAAGATTAGTAGACCGACTCATGCCTGCATCTACTACTATTACTCCACACATCGACCGCTATCCATCATGCATCTAGTGTATTAAGTTCATGGAGAAACAAAGTAATGCAATAAAAATGATGACATGATGTAGACAAGATCTATTTATGTAGAAATAGACCCCATCGTTTTATCCTTAGTAGCAACGATACATACGTGTCGGTTCCCCTTCTGTCACTGGGATCAAGCACCGTAAGATCGAACCCACTACGAAGCACCTCTTCCCACTGCAAGATAAATAGATCAAATTGGCCAAACAAAACCCAAATATCGGATAATAAATACAAGGCATAAGCAATCATGCATATCAGAGATCAAAGAAACTCAAATAACTTTCATGGATAAAAAGAGATAGATCTCATCATAAACTCAAAGTTCATCGGATCCCAACAAACACACCGCATAAGAGTTACATCATATGGATCTCCAAGAGACCATTGTATTTAGAATCAAACAAGAGAGAGGAAGCCATCTAGCTACAGACTACGGACCCGAAGGTCTACAAAGAACTACTCACGCATCATTGGAGAGGCACCAATGGAAGTGGTGAACCCCTCCGTGATGGTGTCTAGATTGGATCTGGTGGTTCTGGACTCTGCGGCGACTGGAAATGATTTTTGTTGACTCCCATAGGGTTTCTGGAATATTGGGGTATTTATAGAGTAATGAGGCGATCCGGGGGGCACCCGAGGTGGGCACAACCCACGAGGACGCACCTGGGCCCCAAGTGCGCCCTGGTGTGTTGTGCTCCCCTTGGAGCAGCCCCCAGGTGCTTCTTCGGCCCATCGGTTGTCGTCTGGTCCAAAAAAATCCACAAAAATTTCACTGCATTTGGACTCTGTTTGCTATAGATTATCTGCAATGTAAAAAACATGCAAAAAACAGCAACTGGCACTTGGCACTATGTCAATAGGTCAGTACCAAAAAATGATATAAAATGACTATAAAATGATTATAAAGCATCCAAGATTGAAAATATAATAGCATGGAACAATAAAAAATTATAGATATGTTGGAGACTTATCAGCATCCCCAAGCTTAATCCCTGCTCGTCATTGAGTAGGTAATTGATAAAAATAGAATTTTTGATGTGGAATGCTGCCTAACATGTCATATCATATTTTTTTCTTTATAGCATGGAAATTTGGAATTTTATATTGTTCAAAGCAATAGTCTAGTTTTGACATGATAACTTAAATACTCAAGCATACCTACAAGCAACCATGTCTTTCAAAATATCAATGCTAAAATAAGCTATCCCTAGCCCGTCATGCTCAATCATTGATCCATTCATGAAACACACTCGCATATTAACTACACCCAATGCTCAAGTATGATCATAGTGCCTCCTAGTTGGCGCTTTTATAAGAGAAGATGGGGACTCAAATTCAAATATAAAAATTGCATAAAGTAAAAGAAAGGCCCTTCACAGAGGGAAGTAGGGATTTGTAGAGTGTCAGAGCTCAAAGCGAAAATTGTGAGATAAAAGCATTTTGAGAGGCATAGTTTTCCCACCAACAAAAACGACTTAGAGTTCCCAACACTTTCCATGCTAGATATACCATAGGAGGTTCCCAAATAGAAATTAAAGTTTATTCCTTTTTCCACCATACTTCCACTTTCCATGGCTAACTGTATCCACGGGTGCCTTCCATACCAACACTTTCCAAGGAATTTTTTATTTGACAACATAAAGTAAGTTCATTTTTTATTTCGGGACTGGGCATCCCTAAAACCTTTGCCTTACTCTCATGCAATGACAAGTGAATAAACACTCATCATGAGAATAACACATCTAGCATGGAAAATATTAGCCACCCCTCACTGCCTCGTGAGCGGTACGAGCACACAAAAGTGAAGTTTATTTTGAATATTAGAGATGTCACATACAAATTTGCTTAGAACGGCAAAAGAATACCACATATAGGTAGGTATAGTGGACTCATGTGGCAAAACCAGTTTAATGGATTTTGGATGCACAAGTAGTGATCATACTTAGTGCAAAATGAAGGCTAGCAAAAGATTGAGAAGCGACTAACCAAGAAACTAATAATCTCATAAGCGAGCATTAAGCATAATTAACACCGAATAATGCACCACAAGTAGGATATAATTTCATTGCATGACTATTGACTTTCATGCTTGCATAGGGAATCATAAACTTTAACACCAATATTCTTGCTAAAGCATAATTACTCATCAACATGACTCACATATCACATCATCATATCTCATAACTATTACTAAGAATCAAGTTTATTTTGTCCAATGATCTTCATGAAAGTTTTTATTATATCCTTCTTGGATATCTATCACTTTGGGACTAATTTTCATGTGTTGCTTTTGATAAGCTCAAATAAATATAAGTGAAGATCATGAGCATAAAATTTCTTTCTCTCAGATTAATTGAAGTGAAGCAAGAGCGAATTTCTTGGAAATTTTACTAACTCTCAAATAAATCTAAGTGAATCAAGAGAGCATTTCTTCAAAAATACTAAAGCACACCGTGCTCAAAAAGATATAAGTGAAGCACTAGAGCAAATCCATAGCTTAGAAAAATTTAAGTGAAGCATAGAGAGCAATTCTAACAAGTCATGACATAATTTTGGCTCTCTCAAATAGGTGTGTCCAGCAATGGATCAAGACTAAAAACACAAAATAAAAGAAGAAAAGACTCATATCATACAAGAGGCTCCAAGCAAAACACATAGTATGTTACGAATAAAAATATAGCTTCGAGTAAAATACCGATGATCGTTAGAAGAAAGAGGGGATGCCACTCGGGGCACCCCCAAGCTTAGTTGCTTGCTCTCTTTGGATAATATCTTGGGATGCCGGGGCATCCCCAAGCTTAGGATCTTCTTAGTCCTTATTCCTTCATCCATCATAAGATAACCCAAAACTTGAAAACTCCAATCACACAAAACTCAACAAAAGCCTTCGTGAGATTCGTTAGTATAAGAAAACAAATCACTACTATAAGTGCTATAGAAAACCAATTCATATTTTGCTATTGCATTATATCTATTGTATTCCAACTTTCCTATGGCAAAAACTCATCAAAGAAAACCATAGAATCATCAAAACAAGCACACAACACAAAGAAAACAGAATCTGTCAAAAACAGAACAGTCTCTAGCAATCTGGATATTTCAAATACTTGTGTAACTCCAAAAACTCTGAAAAATTAGGACGACCTGGGAAATTTGTATATTAATCTACTCAGAATGAATTGGTATTTTATCTCTGTCTGGTTAAAAACGAAAATTATTTTCGCGAGTGCAAAAATTTCTTTTTTTTCCAGCAAGATCAAACAACTATCACCCAAGAAGATCCTAAAGGCTTTACTTGGCACATACACTAATTAAAACACAAAAACACAATTATAACAGTAGCATAATTGTGCTGACACTCAAGAATAGAAAGCAAAAAAGCAAAAATAAATTTTATTTATTGGGTTGCCTCCCAACTAGCGCTATAGTTTTACGCCCTTAGCTAGGCATAAAGCAAGGATCTAAGTTTTGTCATCTTTGTTCAACTCTTCAATCAAACATTTAGAATTCTTCAAAGATTTAGCATAAATATTTTCAATGACAATACTCCTAGGGACAATTTTAAAGAATTTATTCTTGCCAAAGGGATCTCTTATAACTTCAACAAAATCTGGGTGGATGCTAATCATCTTAAGATTCTCTTTACTATTACTAGAAGTTGCACCCTTGTTCTTAGTAACTTGAGTAGTCTTGCCAATATTTATGGGAATTTTTCAATAGTTTTAGCAGAAGCAAAAGCCATGCTCAAATTACTAATGATTTTTTCTAGTTTATCAATCCGAGACAGACTTTCTTCAATAATTTCATGAATTACGGTTTCCTTTTCCTTTAACAACTTACAAACTTCTCCCGCTTTTGACCCAATCTTAGTAGCAAAATTATGCATCTTTTTATCCAATTTTTCAATATGTTCTTCAGTAAGCATTTTCTTTTCAATAGCATCTAATCTTTCCATAACATGTTCAAGAGTCAAAGTTGTTTCATTAACCATAAGAGGTGGTGAACCCACTAAATATCCCATAGCATTTAAAGCATCAAGAGAGTGACACGTCAAGAAATTTCCACCGGTAATCGTATCAAGGATGAATCTATACCAA
The DNA here is from genome assembly GCA_034509565.1 of Triticum monococcum. NCBI lineage: Eukaryota > Viridiplantae > Streptophyta > Magnoliopsida > Poales > Poaceae > Triticum > Triticum monococcum. Next base: position 617,438,273 of record CM067845.1, read on the forward strand.
GTGATGGTGCCCACATAAAAGCAACGAAGAAGAATAATGGTAGATTGCTTATGGATAGATCTATTATGAGCATTGCAAATTATATACCAGGAATCTTTTAAATTTTCTCCTCCACTTTGTTTAAAGTTGAGAACCTCGTTCTCGGGGGTACACACAATTGAGGAAGAACTATCCATAATGATAATAATGGCAAACAAGATTGCACACAAAAACAGATCCGGCAAGAAAACGGCGAACGAAAAAGAGGGTGAATAAAACGACAAATTTTTGTGAAGTGGGGGAGAGGAAAATGAGAGGCAAACGGCAAATAATGTAAATTGTGAGGAGAGGAGATCTGTGATTAGGAACCTGGTATATGTAGATGATCCTCCCCGGCAACGACGGTAGAAATTCCTTTTGCTAGCGGCTTGAAGCTACGCCGATTTTCCCAAAAGAGGAAGGGATGATGCAGCACAGCGACGATAGGTACTTCCCTCAGTGATGAAACCAAGGTTATCGAACCAGTAGGAGGACCAACCAACAACACGTAGACGGCACCTACACACAAATAACAAATACTCGCAACCCGACGTAGGGATTGTCAATCCCTTTCGGGTAACGGCGCCAGAAATTGGCAAACACACATGAATAAATTATAGTAGATTGATAGATCGACCGCCAAATAAAATAAATAAGAATAAATTGCAGCAAGGTATTTTTGTATTTTTAGTTTAATAGATCGAAAAATAAAAGCAAAGGAAAATAGATCGCAAAGGAAAATAATACAAAGAAGAGACCCGGGGCCGTATGTTTCACTAGTGGCTTCTCTTGAGAAAATTAGCAAATGGTGGGTAAACGAATTACTGTTGGGCAATTGATAGAACTTCAAATACTCATGACGATATCCAGGAAATGATCATTATATAGGCATCACGTCCAAGATTAGTATACCGACTCCTGCCTGCATCTACTACTATTACTCCACACATCGACCGCTATCCAGCATGCATCTAGTGTATTAAGTTCATGGAGAAACGGAGTAATACAATAAGAATGATGACATTATGTAGACAAGATCTATGTATGTAGAAATAGACCCCGCCATTTTATCCTTAGTAGCAACGATACATATGTGTCGGTTCCCCTTGTGTCACTGGGATCAAGCACCGTAAGATCAAACCCACTATAAAGCACCTCTTCCCATTGCAAGATAAATAGATCAAGTTGGCCAAACAAAACCCAAATATCGGAGAACATATACGAGGCTTTAAGCAATCATGCATATAAGAGATCAAAAAACTCAAATAACTTTCATGGATAAAAAGAGATAGATCTGATCTTAAACTCAAAGTTCATCCAATCCCAACAAGCACACCGCAAAAGAGTTACATCATATGGATCTCCAAGAGACAATTGTATTGAGAATCAAACCAGAGAGAGGAAGCCATATAGCTACTAACTACGGACCTGAAGGTCTACAAAGAACTACTCATGCATCATCGGAGAGGCACCAATGGAAGTGGTGAACCCCTTCGTGATGGTATATAGATTGGATCTGGTGGTTCTGGACTATCCGGCGGCTGGAATTGATTTTCGTTGACTCCCCTAGGGTGTCTGGAATATTGGGGTATTTATAGAGTAAAGAGGCAGTCCAGGGGCACCCGAGGTGGGAACAACTCACCAGGGCGCACTTGGGCCCCTAGGCACGCCCTGTGGGTTGTGCTCCCCTCGGCGCATCCCCCGGGTGCTTCTTCGGCCCATTGGTTGCCTTCTGTTCCAAAAAAATCCACAAAACGTTTCGCTGCGTTTGGACTCCGTTTGGTATTGATTACCTGCGATGTAAAAAACATGCAAAAAATAGCAACTTTCACTTGGCACCGTTTCAATAGGTTAGTACCAAAAAATGATATAAAATGACTATAAAATGATTATAAAACATCCAAGATTGATAATATAACATCATGGAACAATCAAAAATTATAGATACGTTGGAGATGTATGATACGTCGATTTCGCATCATGCTTTTATATCGATATTTATCGCATTATGGACTGTTATTTCACTTTATATCACAATACTTATGGCTATTCTCTCTTATTTTACAAGGTTTACATAAAGAGGGAGAATGCCGGCAGCTGGAATTCTGGTCTGGAAAAGGAGCAAATATTAGAGACCTATTCTGCGCAACTCCAAAAGTCCTGAAACTCCACGGAACGTCTTAAAAGAAATAAAGAAAAATCCACGCCAAAGATGAAGGCCAGGGGGGCCACACCCTGCTCACGAGGGTGCCCCCCCCTAGGGCACGCCCCCTACCTCGTGGGCCCCCTAGTGGCTCTCCGACGCTCATCTTTTCCTATATGAGGTCTTTCGATGAGAAAAAAATAGAAAGGAACTTTTCGAAACGAGACTCCGCCGCCACGAGGCGGAACCTTGGCGGATCCAATCTAGAGCTCCGGCAGAGCTGTTCTGTCGGGGATACTTCCCTCCGGGAGGGGGAAATCATCACCATCGTCATCACCAATGCTCCTCTCATCGAGAGAGGGCAATCTCCATCAACATCTTCACCAGCACCATCTCATCTCCAAACTCTAGTTCATCTCTTGTATCCAATTCTTGTCTCAAAGTCCGGGATTGGTGCCAATAGGTTGCTAGTAGTGTTGATTACTCCTTGTAGTTGATGCTAGTTGGTTTATTTGGTGGAAAATCATATGTTCAGATCCTATATGCATATTATTACCCCTCTGATTATGAAAATGAATATGCTTTGTGAGTAATTACGTTCGTTCCTGAGGACAAGGGAGAAGTCTTGCTATGAGTAGTCATGTGAATTTGGTATTCGTTTGATATTTTGGTAAGATGTATGTTGTCTAGCCTCTAGTGGTGTTATGTGAACGTCGACTACATAACACTTCACCATTATTTGGGCCTAGAGGAAGGCATTGGGAAGTAATAAGTAGATGATGGGTTGCTAGAGTGACAGAAGCTTAAACCCTAGTTTATCCATTGCTTCGTAAGGGGCTGGTTTGGATCCACATGTTTCATGCTATGGTTAGGTTTACCTTAATACTTTTGTTGTAGTTGCGAATGCTTGCAATAGAGGTTAATCATAAGTGTCCTCGGGAGCGCTTTTCCTACTATAAGAGTTTTTTGTTCCGGCTTGTCCTTTGCTACAAAAGGATTGGGCCACCTTGCTGCACTTTATTTACTTTTGTTAGTTGTCGCTCGTTACAACCTATCTTATCGCAAAACTATTTGTTACCACTTATTTCAGTACTTGCAGAGAATACCTTGCTGAAAACCGCTTATCATTTCCTTCTGCTCCTCGTTGGGTTCGACACTCTTACTTATCGAATGGACTACGATAGATCCCCTATACCTGTGGGTCATCAAGACTCTTTTCTGGCGCCGTTGCCGGGGAGTGTAGCACCTTTGGTAGGTGGAATTTGGTAAGGAAAATTTTATATAGTGTGCTGAAATTTACTGTCACTTGTTACTATGGAAAGTGATTCTCTGAGGGGCTTGTTTGGGGTATCTTCACCCCGACCAGTAGAGCAAAGAGTTGCTCCTCAACCTACTGAACTTATTGAAAATGAAATTCCTTATGAGTATCCTTCGGGTATGATAGAAAAACTGCTAGCTAGTCCGTTTACAAGACATGGAACAAATCATCCTGATGAGCACTTAATATATGTAGATGAAGTTTGTGGATTATTTAAGCTTGCAGGTATACCCGATGATGTTGCTAAGAAGAAGGTCTTCCCTTTATCTTCGAAGGGAGACACATTGATATGGTATAGGCTATGTGATGATATGAGATCATGGGACTATAAAAAGACTGAAGCTGGAATTTCATCAAAAGTATCACCCTATGCATCTTGTTCATCGTGATCGCAATTATATATATAATTTCTGGCCTCGCGAGGGAGAAAGCATCGCTAAAGCTTGGGGGAGGCTTAAATCAATGTTATATTCATGCCCCAATCATGAGCTCTCAAGAGAAATAATTATGCAAAGTTTTTATGCTCGTCTTTCTGAAAACAATCGCACCATGCTCGATACTTCTTGTGCTGGCTCTTTTATGATGAAGACTATTGAATTCAGATGGAATTTATTGAATAGAATTAAACGCAACTCTGAAGATTGGGACCTCGACGAAGGTAAGGAGTCAGGTATGACACCTAAGTTTGATTGTGTTAAATCTTTTATGGATACCGATATTTTCTGTAAGTTTAGCACTAAATATGAACTTGACTCTGAGATAGTAGCTTCTTTCTGTGAATCTTTTGCTACTTATGTTGATCTCCCTAAGGAGAAGTGGTTTAAATATCATCCTCCCATAGAAGCAAAAGTAGTTGCACCTATTAAAGTTAAAGAAAAGACTGTCACTTATAATGATCCTATTGTTCCTACTTCTTATATTGAGAAACCACCTTTACCTGTTAGAATAAAGGATCATGCTAAAGCTTCAACTGTTGTTCGTAAAAGCAATATTAGAACTTATACACCTCCTGAGCAAGTTAAAGTAGAACCTAATATTGCTATTGTTAAAGATCTCTTGTCTGATAATATTGATGGGCATATTATTCAGTTCGAAGGTGAAACTGCTAGAATTGCTAAACCTTGTGATAAGGATAAACATAGACCTGTGGTAGGCGTGCCTGTTATTTCTGTTAAAATAGGAGATCATTGTTATCATGGCTTATGTGATATGGGTGCTAGTGCTAGTGTTATACCTCATGACTTATACAAAGAAATTAAGAATGAAATTGCACCTGTTGAGTTAGAAGATATTGATGTTACTATTAAACTTGCTAATAGAGATTCTATTGCACCAATTGGAATTGTTAGAGATGTTGAAGTCTTGTGTGGGAAAACTAAATATCCTGATGATTTTCTTGTTCTTACTTCTCCGCAAGATATCTTTTGTCCAATTATATTTGGTAGACCCTTCTTAAATAATGTCAATGCTACCATAGACTGCACTAAGAATATTGTTACTGTTGGCTTGGATGATATGGTTCATGAGTTTAATTTATCTAGATTTAGTAAACAACATCGTGAGGAAGAATTACCTAGTAAGGATGAAATTATTGGTCTTGCTTCTATTGTCGTACCTCCTATTGATCCTTTAGAACACTATTTGCTAGACCATGAAAATGATATGTTCATGAAAGAAAGAAGGGAAATATATGAAGTATTCTTTAAATAGGAACCTATTCTGCATCACAACTTGCCTGTTGAAATTTTAGGGGATCCACCTCCACCCAAGGGTGATCCCGTGTTTGAGCTCAAACCCTTGCCTTATAATCTTAAATATGCTTATCTTGATGAAAAGAAGATATATCCTGTTATTATTAGTGCTAACCTTTCAGAGCATGAAGAAGAAAGATTATTGAAAACTCTGAAGAAGCATCGTGCTGCTATTGGATATACTCTTGATGATCTTAAGGGCATTAGTCCCACTCTATGTCAACATAAAATAAATTTGGAAGCAGATGCCAAACCAGTTCGTGATCCTCAACGACGTCTGAATCCTAAAATGAAAGAAATGGTAAGAAAAGAAATACTAATGCTTCTGGAGGCAGGTATAATCTATCCCGTTGCTGATAGTGTGTCGTAAGTCCTGTCCATTGTGTCCCTAAGAAGAGAGGTATTACTGTTGTTCCTAATGATAAAGATGAATTGATTCCACAAAGAATTATCACAGGTTATAGGATGGTAATTGATTTCCGCAAATTAAATAAAGCCACTAAGAAAGATCATTACCCCTAACCTTTATTGATCAAATGCTAGAAAGATTATGCAAACATACACACTATTGCTTTCTAGATGGTTATTCTGGTTTCTCTCAAATACCTGTGTCGGCTAGAGATCAATCAAAGACTACTTTTACATGCCCTTTTGGTACTTTTGCTTATAGACGTATGCCTTTTGGTTTATGTAATGCACCTGCTACCTTTCAAAGATGTATGATGGCTATATTCTCTGACTTTTGTGAAAAGATTTGTGAGGTTTTCATGGACGATTTTTCCGTCTATGGTTCCTCTTTTGATGAGTGCTTGAGCAATCTTGATCGAGTTTTGCAGAGATGTGAAGAAACTAATCTTGTCTTGAATTGGGAAAAGTGCCACTTTACGGTTAATGAAGGTATTGTCTTGGGGCACAAAGTTTCTGAAAGAGGTATTGAAGTTGATAAAGCCAAGGTTGATGCTATTGAAAAGATGCCATTCCCCAAGGACATCAAAGGTATAAGAAGTTTCCTTGGTCACGCCGGATTTTACAGGAGGTTCATTAAGGACTTCTCAAAAATTTCTCGGCCTCTGACTAATTTATTGCAAAAAGATACACCATTTGTCTTTGATGATGATTGTGTAGAAGCATTTGAAATACTTAAGAAAGCATTAGTCTCTGCACCTATTGTTCAGCCACCTGATTGGAATTTACCCTTTGAAATTATGTGTGATGCTAGTGATTATGCTGTAGGTGCTGTGCTAGGGCAAAGAGTTGATAAGAAATTAAATGTTATTCATTATGCTAGTAAGACTCTAGGCAATGCTCAAAGAAATTATGCTACTACTGAAAAATAGCTTTTAGCAGTTGTATTTGCTTGTGATAAGTTCAGATCTTATATTGTTGATTATAAAGTAACTATTCAAACAGATCATGCTGCTATTAAATATCTTATGGAAGAAAGATGCTAAACCTAGACTTATTAGATGGGTTCTCTTGCTACAAGAATTTGATTTGCATATTGTTGATAGAAAGGGAGCTGAGAACCCCGTTGTAGACAACCTGTCTAGGTTAGAAAATATTCTTGATGACCCACTACCTATTAATGATAGCTTTCCTGATGAACAATTAAATTTTATAAGTACTTCTCGTAGTACTCCATGGTATGCTGATTATGCTAATTATATTGTTGCTAAATTTATACCACCTAGCTTCACATACCAGCAAAAGAAAAGGTTCTTCTATGATTTAAGACATTACTTTTGGGATGACCCACATCTTTATAAGGAAGGAGTAGATGGTGTTATAAGACGTTGTGTACCTGAGCATGAACAGGAACAGATCCTACGCAAGTGTCATTCCGAATCTTATGGAGTACACCACGCTGGAGATAGAACTGCACATAAGGTATTGCAATCTGGTTTTTATTGGCCTACTCTCTTCAAGGATGCCTGTAAGTTTGTCTTGTCTTGTGATGAATGTCAAAGAATTGGTAATATTAGTAGACGTCAAGAAATGCCTATGAATTATTCACTTGTTATTGAATCGTTTGATGTTTGGGGCTTTGATTATATGGTACCTTTTCCTGCCTCTAATGGATACACACATATTCTAGTTGCTGTTGATTACGTTACTAAGTGGGTAGAAGCTATTCCAACTAGTAGTGCTGATCATAACACTTCTATTAAAATGCTTAAAGAAGTTATTTTTCCGAGGTTTGGAGTCCCTAGATATTTAATGACTGATGGTGGTTCACACTTTATTCATGGTGCTTTCCGTAAAATGCTTGCTAAATATGATGTTAATCATAGAATTGCATCTCCTTGTCACCCACAGTCTAGTGGTCAAGTAGAGTTGAGCAATAGAGAGCTCAAATTAATTTTGCAAAAGACTGTTAATAGGTCTAGAAAGAATTGGTCTAAGAAACTTAATGATGCATTATGGGCTTATAGAACTGCATACAAAAATCCTATGGGTATGTCTCCGTATAAAATGGGCTATTAAAGAGCTTAACTATGATTTTAAACTTGCCGGTGAAAAGAGGTTATTTGATATTAGCTCACTTGATAAATGGAGAACGCAAGCTTATGAAAATGCCAAGTTGTTTAAAGAAAAAGTTAAAAGATGGCATGACAAAAGGATACAAAAGCGTGAGTTTAATGTAGGTGATTATGTATTGCTATACAACTCTCGTTTAAGATTTTTTGCAGGAAAACTTCTCTCTAAATGGGAAGGCCCCTATGTTATCGAAGAGGTCTATCATTCCGGTGCCATAAAGATCAACAACTTCGAGGGCACAAATCCGAAGGTGGTAAACGGTCAAAGAATTAAACATTATATCTCAGGTAATCCCATAAATGTTGAAACCAATATTATTGAAACCGTAACCCTGGAGGAATACATAAGGGACACTTTCCGGAGCGTTTCAGACTCTGAAAAGGAATAGGTATGTGGTACGGTAAGTAAACCGACTCCAAAACAATTTTTAAGGCAATATTTCTTCGTTTTGGAATATTTAAAAATAGGAAAATAAGTAGCAGTCCGGGAAGGACACGAGGGCCCCATGAGGCTGGTGGGCGCGCCCTACCCCCCTGTGCGTGCTCCCCTACCTCGTGAGCACCTCGTGTGCTTTCCGAACTCCGTTTTCTTGCACATTACATATTTTGGCCGGTAAAAATTCATTATATGTTCTCCCAAATTTTTTGACTCCCGTATCACGCAAAAATCTCCTGTCTTTGTTTCGAGCTGTTTTCTGTCAGGGTTTTCCAGGCAAGGCATCATGTCGTCTCCCTCCTCCAACAATGGTGACAACGATGCTTGGCTAATGAAGATAGATTTGAAGAGGGAAGAACCCACGAGGGTCAACAAGGATGAAAGGATCAAGAAGGCCACGGAGGATCAAGCTCCGGCAGCAAAAGACATCCTACAACTTGATCATAACCTTCTTACCCCAACTGAGATTGAAGCTTTCAAGATGATTGAGTTAGCTCGTATACAAAACAAGTATCTCACACAAGAAAATATTTTGTTGAAGGAGCATATTGTCGCACTCAAGGGCATTATTCGCAAGCTGGAGGACCTCTTACGCTCGATGTGCGATTATCCATCACCTCCACCTGCTTTACCGACAAAGGAGATATAATCACATGGGTATGGGCACTCCCCTTGGCAACTGCCAAGCTTGGGGGAGGTGCCCCGGTATCATGTCACAATCACAACTCCTATCTTTACCATTTTTCTTAGTTCGCTCCTATTAGTAGTATCTTGATATAGTAGAATAAAGTTTATGGCATGATCTAGTTTTGATTTTTGCTTTATGGTCTCTCTATGTAATCGAGTCCGTGAGCTATATATAATAAAGATTAGTGTTGAGTCAAGGGCTTGATTATTTTGCTATGATCTTGGGTGAATATAAGAAAAGAGAAAAAGAATAAAAAGAAACAAAAGGTTCATATTGATCTTATTGAGTGTAATGACTTCACATAGAAAGAGTATGATGATTAAAAGTTGTTGGGAGTTGGCAGACATAGCTTTGGTCATTGTTGCAATTAATAGGAAGTAATAAGGAAAGAGAGGTTTTCACATATAGATATATTATCATTGACATCTTTTATGATTAGGAGCACTCATTAAAATATGACATGCTAAAGAGTTGATGTTGGACAAGGAAGACAACGTAATGAGCTATGTATTTCTTATATCTGAGAAAAAGTACGTTGTCATGGATCCTCTAACTTGTTGAGCTTGCCTTTCCCCCTCATGCTAGCCAAATTCTCAGCACTAAGTAGAAATACTACTTGTGCTTCCAAATACCCTTAAACCAGTTTTGCCATGAGAGTCCACCATATCTACCTATGGATTGAGTAAGATCCTTCAAGTAAGTTGTCATCAGTGCAAAGCAATAAAAATTGCTCTAAATATGTATGATTGATTGGTGTGGGAGAAATAAGCTTTATATGATCTTGTGATGTGGAAGTAATAAAAGCGACGGACTGCATAATAAAGGTTCATATCACAACGGACAATATAAAGTGACGTTCTTTCGCATTGAGATTTTATATATATCCAACCATAAAAGCGCATGGCAACCTCTGGTTCCCTCTGCGAAGGGCCTATCCTTTGTTATCATCTTCTACCTTATGCAAGAGTCATGGTGATCTTCACATTTTCTTTTTCATTTTATCCTTTGGCAAGCTCAGCATGTTGGAAAGAACATGATATATATTATTATATATATATATATCTAATTGGATATAGGGGAGCATGAACCATTATTGTTGACATTACCCTTGAGGTAAAAGGTTGTGGGGCAAAACTATAAGCCCCTATCTTTCTCTGTGTCCGATTAAAACTCCGTAACCACAAGTATCGCATGAGTGTTGGCAATTATGGAGGACTAAATGATAGTTGAGTATGTGGACTTGCTTTTTAGCTCTGAAATAGGCTCTTTCCGATGTTATGATAAATTGCAATTGCTTCAATGACTGAGATTATAGTTTGTCAGAGCCCAATAAGGTCTATGATTTATACTTTTGCATTGTGAATAGATCATCATTTGAACATAAGTAATCATATGATAAAATCTATATATGTTGCTGTTATGAAAATAATCATGATGCCTTCATGTCCGTATTTTATTTTTATCGACGCCTCTACCTCTAAACATGAGGACATATTTATTGTTATCGGCTTTTCGCTTGAGGACAAGCGAGGTCGAAGCTTGGGGGAGTTGATACGTCCATTTTGCATCATGCTTTTATATAGATATGTATCGCATTATGGACTGTTATTTCACTTTATATCACAATACTTATGGCTATTCTCTCTTATTTTACAAGGTTTACATAAAGAGGGAGAATGCCGGCAGCTGGAATTTTGGTCTGGAAAAGGAGCAAATGTTAGAGACCTATTCTTAGCAACTCCAAAAGTCCTGAAACTCCATGAAACGTCTTAAAAGAAACCAGGGGGACCACACCCTGCTCACGAGGGTGGGGGCGCCCCCCTAGGGCACGCCCCCTACCTCGTGGTCCCCCTGGTGGCTCTCCGACGCCCATCTTCTCCTATATGAGGTCTTTCGATGAGAAAAAAATAGAAAGGAACTTTTCGGGACGAGACTCTGCCGCCACGAGGCGGAACCTTGGCGGATCCAATCTAGAGCTCCGGCAGAGCTGTTCTGCCGGGGATACTTCCCTCCGGGAGGGGGAAATCGTCACCATCATCATCACCAACGCTCCTCTCATCGAGAGAGGGCAATCTCCATCAACATCTTCACCAGCACCATCTCATCTCCAAACTCTAGTTCATCTCTTGTATCCAATTCTTGTCTCAAAGTCCGGGATTGGTGCTAGTAGGTTGCTAGTAGTGTTGATTACTCCTTGTAGTTGATGCCAGTTGGTTTATTTGGTGGAAGATCATATGTTCAGATCCTATATGCATATTATTACCCCTCTGATTATGAACATGAATATGCTTTGTGAGTAATTACGTTTGTTCCTGAGGACAAGGGAGAAGTCTTGCTATGAGTAGTCATGTGAATTTGGTATTCGTTTGATATTTTGATAAGATGTATGTTGTCTAGCTTCTAGTGGTGTTATGTGAACGTCGACTACATAACACTTCACCATTATTTGGGCCTAGAGGAAGGCATTGGGAAGTAATAAGTAGATGATGGGTTGCTAGAGTGACAGAAGCTTAAACCCTAGTTTATGCGTTGCTTCGTAAGGGGCTGATTTGGATCCACATGTTTCATGCTATGGTTAGGTTTACCTTAATACTTTTGTTGTGGTCGCGGATGCTTGCAATATAGGTTAATCATAAGTGGTATGTTTGTTCAAGTAAGAATAGCACCCAAGCACCGGTCCACCCACATATCAAATTATCAAAGTATCGAACGCGAATCATATGAACGTGATGAAAACTAGCTTGACGATATTCCCATGTGTCCTCGGGAGCGCTTTTCCTATTATAAGAGTTTGTTCCGGCTTGTCCTTTGCTACAAAAGGATTGGGCCACCTTGCTGCACTTTATTTACTTTTGTTACTTGTTGCTCGTTACAACCTATCTTATCACAAAACTATCTGTTACCACTTATTTCAGCACTTGCAGAGAATACCTTGCTGAAAACCGCTTATCATTTCCTTCTGCTCCTCGTTGGGTTCGACACTCTTACTTATCGAAAGGACTCATGAAGGCGTAGTGTGTCCACTCGCATGGCCATATATACCTCCACTCTACAAGGAAGATGGAGGTCCAGGGAACCACTAGCAACTCCCTTTTGGGCTCCGGCTTGAAATACCTATTTCACAACCTAATCAAGAGAAAACCACCTTTACTTGCCCTTTTGGAACTTATGCTTATAGACAGATGCTTTTGGTTTATGTAATGCACCTTTACTTTTCAAAGATGTATGACGGCTATATTCTCCGATTTTTATGAAAAGATTGTCGAGGTTTTTGTGGATGCTTTTTCCATTTACGGAACTTCTTTTCATGATTTCTTAAGCAACCTTGATCGAGTTTTGTAGAGATGTAAACAAACTAATCTTGTCTTGAATTGCGTGAAGTGCCACTTTATGGTGAATGAAGGCATTGTCTTGGGGCATAAAATTTTGGAGCAAGGTATTGAGGTGGATAAAGCTAAAGTTGATGCATTGAGAAAATTCCATGTCCTAAAGACATTAAAGGTATTCATAGTTTCCTTGGTCATGCTGGGTTCTATAGGAGGTTTATTAAAGATTTCTCTAAGATTTCTAGGCCTCTTACTAATCTTTTACAAAATGATGTTCCATTTGTTTTTGATGATGATTGTGTAGAAGCCTTTGAAACACTTAAGAAAGCATTAACTTATGCACCTATTGTTCAACCACCTAATTGGAACTAGCCTTTTGAAATTATGTGTGATGCTAGTGATTATGCTGTTGGTGAAGTTCTAGGACAAAGAGTTGATAAGAAATTGAATGTTATCTATTATGCTAGAAAAACTCTAGATAGTGCCCAAAGAAATTATGCTACTACCGAGAAAGAGTTTTTAGCAGTTGTGTTTGCTTATGATAAATTCAGATCTTACATTGTTGATTCCAAAGTAATTGTTCACATTGATCATGCTGTTATAAAATATCTTATGGAAAAGAAAGATGCTAGAGCTAGACTTATTAGGTGGTTTATCTTGCTACGAGAATTTGATTTGCATATTACTGATAGGAAAGGAGCTGAGAACCCCGTAGCTGATAACTGTCTAGGTTAGAAAATATTCTTGATGACCCACTACCTATTGATGATAGCTTCCCCGATGAACACCAAGCTATCATAAATGTTTCTCATAATACTCCTTGGTATGCTGACTATGATAATTATTTCGTTGCTAAATTTATATCACCTAGTTTCACATACCAACAAAATAAAAATATATTGTATGATTTAAGTCATTACTTCTGGGATGACCCACATCTTTATAAAGAAGGAGTAGACGATATTCTTAGACATTGTATACCTGAGCATGAACAGAAATAGAACCTATGAAATGTCACTCCGAAGCTTATGGAGGACATCATGCGGGAGGAACTGTGCACAAGGTATTACAATTTGATTTTTATTGGCCTACTCTTTTCAAATATGCCTGTAAGTTTGTCTTAACTTGTGATGAATGTCAAAGAATTGGTAATATTGGTAAGCGTCAGGAAATGCCTATGAATTATTTACTTGTTATTGTGCAATTTGATGTTTGGGGCTTTGATTATATGGGACCTTTTCCTTCCTCTAATGGGTATACAAATATTTGGTTGTTGTTGATTATGTCACTAAGTGGGTAGAAGCTATTCCAACTAGTAGTGCTGATCATAACACCTCCATTAAAATGCTTAAAGAAGTTATCTTCTCGAGGCTTGGAGTCCCTAGATATTTAATGATTGATGGTGGTTCATATTTTATTCATGGTGCTTTCTGTAAATTGCTTGCTAAATTGAACTTAGCAATAGAGAAATAAAACTAATATTACGAAAACTGTCAATAGGTCATGAAAGAATTGGTCTAAGAAACTTGATGATGCACTTTGGGCCTATAGAACAGCTTATGTAAATCCTATGGGTATGTCTCCATATAAAATGGTTTATGGAAAAGTTTGTCATTTTCGTCTTGAGTTAGAACATAAAGCATATTGGGAAATTAAAGAACTTAGTTATGAATTCAAACTTGCCAATGAAAATACGTTATTTGATATTAGCTCACTAGATGAATGGAGAACCCAAGCTTATGAAAATGCCAAACTATTTAAAGAAAAAGTCAAAAGATGGCATTACAAAAGAATCCAAAAGCGGGAATTCAAAGTTCACTACTGGAATCAGCTAATTTTCCATCTGCCAGCTCTTTGCCGTCTGCTAGCAGATGGCAAAGAAGGTCTTTGCCATCAGCTACCCAAAAGTAGACGACAAAGAAATGGCTGACGGCAAAACAGGCCTTTGCCATCAGTCACTTCTTTGCCGTCAGCTGGCGGACGGCAAAGATTCTTTGCCATCAGCTGGCGGACGACAAAGAATCTTTGCCGTCAGCTGGCGGACGGCAAAGAGAGAGGTGGCCCCCCACTAACAAGCCGTTTACGTAAAAAAACGCCCCCTCTTTGCCGTCTGCTAGCAGACGACAAAGAGACAAAATGACGGATGGCAAACCAGATCCACACCGCACCACGCCCCCCCGCCCGTTATCTCTTCTCTCCCTTTCTTTCCTCCCCGACGCCCACCAGATCCACACCCACCGCCGCCCGGCGCCGCCCCCGCCACCCGCCGCCGAACCCGCCCGGCGCCGCCCCCGCCCCGCCACCCGCTGCCCGGCGTCGCCCTGCCACCCGCCGCCCGGCGCAGTCCGGCGCCACCCCCGCCTCCCGGAGCAGCTCCCACCACCCCTCCGCCCCCACCCCACCCGCCGACGCCCTGCCACGCGCCGCCCGGCACCGCCCCCCCGCCTGTTATCTCTTCTCTCCCTCTCTCCTCCCCAACGCCCACCAGATCCACACCCACCGGCGCCCCCGCCGCCCCCGCCACCCGCCGCCGAACCCGCCCGGCGCCGCCCCTGCCCCGCCACCCGCTGCCCGGCGCTGCCCCCGCCACCTGCTGCCCGGCGTCGCCCTGCCACCCGCCGCCCGGCGCCGTCCGCCGCCGCTCCCGCCTCCCGGAGCAGCCCCCACCACCCCTCCGCCCCCACCCCAACCGCCACGCGCTGCCCGGCGCCGCCCACGTCGCCGGCCCACCCGCCCCACTGCGTCCTCGTGCGACCACGCGTGACCCTCCCCTGCGGCTAGGGTTTCGGCCACCACATCGCCGGCGTGGCTCCGGTGTTGCTCAGGTCGCCGTGAGGATCCTCCGGCGGTGCTGGTTGTGCCGTGGCGCGGTGGTGCCCCTGGGTGGCGCCTCCGTGCTGAAGTGCCCCTGGTTGGCGCCTTCGTGCCCGTGCTCTCACTGGTGCCGCCGTTGTGGTGCTCTCTGGCAAGCTCCGGCTTGTTGTGGTGGTGTTGGTTGTGATGCTGGTCACACCATAGTGATGGTGTGGCTGCATCCTACTTCGGCTACAACTCCTTTTGGTGAGCTTCTCCTTGCTCCCCTCCTGATCTCTCTAATGCATAGCTCTAGCTCTTGATCTTGTTGGATGTGAGGCTCTATTAGCTGTGGTTAGCTGCTGTAGATGAGCATCAACTTGTATTGGAGCTCTTTGTGATGGATTCTTGCTGTGTCAGGGTTTTGGTCAGTGACCATATATGTGTATTTGTGATGTATATATACTCCTGTACTGCTCTGTTCTGTTTAGTTGATCCTGGAGTTGTTACTTTGGTCAGTTACTTTACTCATGAATGGATACTCACTTGTTCTTAGTTATTTTACTTCTCATACTGATATGAACAGATACCACTTGGTTTGGCTATTCCTATTTGTCTCTTTCTAATAGCCTATGAACAGATGCTATACTTGGTTTTGGCTGTTACTTTCCTAGTTTTCTACTGATAAGACAGATACTACATCTGATTTGGGCAGTGATGCTGGTCTGAGCCCCCCTCTCTTAGGCTTAATTTACATGTGACTATCCATGTGCTGTGATGAACTAGCCCTGGCACTTCCAGGCTGTCTGAGCACATAATCCCTCAAGTATACCTTGAGGTCTTCTGTAGCTCTCCTTAATAGTTATCACTTCTAAGCTGGTGGTGGTTGGATGTGTTGGGAGTTGGTCTGGTTGGCTGGTTGTGATGTATATCTCCTCCTGGTGCTTTGTTTTTGGCGTTGCACAGTGACATGTACCTATTGTCACTAGACAAAACTGATTGTGGTGATGAAGTCTGATCTTTGGCTTTAATCACTAGTTTTTAGTTGGCTTAATTCCTGGAGCTAGTACTGATAGTGGTCTTTGTGTTGGCATTTAACTTACTGCTAGTTGTGGTGGCTTCTTGATTGGGTCCTTGGCTGGTTCTCTCCTTTGGCTCTTTGGTATTGGTTTACTCTATTTGGCTTTATAATTAAGATCACTTTGAAAATCAGGATCTTAACTAAGATTATCTTGATCTCAAGTACTGGCTCCTACAGCATTGCATTTCACCAAGTGAAATGCTACATTTCTACTCCTAACCC
Organism: Triticum monococcum; assembly: GCA_034509565.1. NCBI lineage: Eukaryota > Viridiplantae > Streptophyta > Magnoliopsida > Poales > Poaceae > Triticum > Triticum monococcum. The sequence continues at coordinate 617,454,586 of CM067845.1, forward strand.
ATTCTCTCTTTCTTAGTGTTTCTGTTATGCAGGTTGGAAGAAAAGAAGAAGATCTGGAGAAGATCTTAGTAATAAGATAGTTTTTTAGGAAAATAGATATTTAGTTTTAGATCATTCCTTGTAATATTTGTTGGATATGTGTTCATGGATATGTGTTGGATATATATGTGTTCATGACTATATATTGGTAACATGTGTTGGATATATATGTGTTCATGAGTATTGGTAATATGTGTTGGATATGCTATATTGGTCATATATATATATATATATCTGTGAGTGTGTGTGTGTGTGTGTGTGTTTGATTTTCTGTGAAAATGAATTGATATAAGAAGAAACAGAATTAATGCCTATTTGGTCACTTTGCCATCTGCCAACAGATGGCAAAGAGCTTGCAGCCTTTGCGGTCAGCTGGCGGACGGCAAAGGCTGCCGTTAGCCACCTAACAGACACTAACACTAATCATTTTGCCGTCCGCTTCTTTGCCGTCCGTGGCAGACGGCAAAGGCGCCTTTGCCGTCAGCCGCCGAAAGCAGACGGCAAAGTAGGTCTTTGCCGTAGCCTACTTTGCCGGAGCCTTTTGCCATCCGCCGCTGACGGCAAAGGCCTTTGCCATCCGCCGTTCATGCCTTTGCCGTCCGCCGTGGCAGACGACAAAGTAGCTGATTCCTGTAGTGGTTGATCAATATGTTCTATTGTACAAATCTCGTTTTAGTTTTTTTTGCAGGAAAACTTATCTCCAAGTGGGAAGGAGCATACATCATCGAAGAAGTTTATCGCTCTGGACTATGAAGATTAATAATGCCAAAGGTACCAATCCGAAGGTGGTCAATGGACAAAGAATTAAATACTATATTTGAGGTACGCCTATTAATGTTGAAGCTAACATTATCCAAACCATGACACCTAAGGAATACATAAAAGAGACCTTCCAGAACACTCCAGAACCCTAAAAATGAAGAGTACGTGATACAGTAAGTAAACGGACTCCACAAATTCCGCAAAAAATATTTTCTATCAGTTTTGGAATATTAGAAAAATAAAAAATAATAAGAAACAACCGGGAAGGCAACCCAAGTGCCCACAAAGCACCAGGGCGTGCCTGCCCCACCTGGCGCGCCCTGGTGGGTAGTGGGCCCGATGGGCACCTTCCCGACTCCGATTTCCTCCCATATACTTGTTTCCCAAGATAAAAAAATCTTTGTATATAGCCCCAGATGATTATGGAGCGGCGAGAGGTGGCGAGAGGGCTCTACCTCGATGGGATAGATCATTGAGAATCATCCAAGCACATTGGAGGAGAAGAGGCAAGCAACAGGGCGGGGATAGGGACGGCTCGGTCACGGGAGGGCACTACGTTCTCTGCTCGGCCGTGTCTGCGTCCGCCACACAGGCTGCCTGCGTCGGGGAGCGGTAGAGGACAGCTGGGAGGAAGAGGCCGAGGCTGCAGAAGCGCTAGGACAAGCAAGGGTGGCACGGGGCGAGCGCACATGCGAGGTCAGAGGGGTCGTGACGCGCTGACCGTGCCGACTACCAGTCGAACACCTTGTATCCGCGCGGTCACCGCGTGCACTTTTGCAATAGGGATCTATGATATCGAGTATGGAATTCTGTTTACTCACTTTTTATGGGACATTTACATCTATGCCCCTAATTTGCGCCCACTCTCAGATTTACCCCTAATTTCAAAGCCTGCTCAAATTTGCCCTCCGTCGTTAGGTGCACTTACAGAAATACCTTTCTGTGCCGTTACCGTACGGTCAAAGCAGGTCAAAGGGCTTTGACCGTCCTGAAAAAAATAGCCAAAAAATTCTTTAAAATCTGAAAATTTGTGGGATCAAAGATACTCAGGTTTGCAAGGTGCGTGAAAAGTTTCATGCTGTTTGTACATTCCAGGAGCTCGTGTGAGAGTAAAAACAATAAATATGTAAGCCTGTGAACAGTAAATTCAAAAAATAGCAAGAAAATTCAAAAAAATATGAAATATTTTGGCATCAAAGAGGCGCGAGTCTGCAACCTGCATGCAGATTTTTGTTGTGTTTGGACATTGGAGGGCTTGTGGAAAAAATTGGCTCGGGAAAAAACTTGGGAAAAAATGACTATTTTTCTTTTTCTTGCTAGAGCTCCTCGCATGTCATTTGATCACAAAAACTTGCAAGCATCTTGTGCACCCAAGCCACTTTGATGCCAAAAAAATTCATATTTATTTAAATTTTCTTGCTATTTTATTTCAAATTTATTGTTCGCAAGCGTGCAGATTAACTGTTTTTCCTCGCCATGAGCTCCTGGAATGTCCAAATAGCACGAAAATTGCACACACCTTGGGCACATGAGTATCTTCGATCTCACAAAATTTTAGATTTTTTAGATTTTTTTGCTATTTTTTCTCAGGACGGTCAAAGATGTTTAACTGGACGGTAACGACGCAGAAGGGCATTTCTATAAGGGCACCTAACGGCGGAGGGGCAAATTTGAGCAGGCTTTCGAATTAGGGGTATATCTGATTAAGTGGTTCGAGTTAGGGACAGAAATGCAAATGGACCTTAAATTTAGTATTTGTTTCCCTCCTTTTCCTGCTAGGATCGGAAATCCTGTATTTTCCATATCCATACGATCGAGTCCTTAGGTTTCCTAAATAGTGTAATGGAAAAAGAAGTGCTTCAAATCATTGCTATTTGACTCGGTGCGCCAGGGCTGCCAAACCGTGTCTAGGCTCAAGTCCATTCAACACTAAGCCTTTGGATGCCCTTGGTTTGTTTCTAGGTCGACCAGACATGACTAGAGCTTAGGGACAAGTTTCTCGGCAAAATCTGTTGAAGAAGGTTGTGAAAAATCTATAAAGAGATAAGGTCTTAAACTTGGGGGATAATATTCAGGTTGGAAGGTAGTCATGCTATAAAAATTTCAGCTCAAATGGACCAAGCAAAAATACACTTCCTACACAAAGTAACCTTGCTGTCTAGAAATGAAAATATTTTCTTGAGCCAAAATTGTCCACATGACCATGGAATGTTTTTGCCTAGGAAGGTGATACATGACCCAAAGAATATTAGGGATTTATTTACGATTTTGGGAGCAATAAAAATGAGGGTTGCTTCATAACAGAAAGAGAAAATATCCATTTTCAGGGGGGAAATGAATATTATGTCATTTAAGAAAATTATTCCATGACATGATCTTGAGAGGTATGGAGTGTGGAGATGATTTGAGAGTACTAGGATCCACTTGGAAGAAAATCAAAAAATAATTCTCAAGTAGCAAGTCAAAAAGAGTTGATTGAAAATTCAAACTCAAGCCAGATATTAAATAAACATCAGAAAGAGAAAGTTTTCTAAATCTAGGGTGTCACAAAACTCCCCCCCCCCTTAGGATGAAACTCGTCCTCGAGATTCGGTTGCTCGGGAAAGAATTCAGGGTTTGTAGTCCTTAAGAAATCGTATCTTTCCTAGGTAGCTTCATCCTCAGTATGATGTTCCCATTGTACTTTGTAAAACTTAACTGACTTGCTGCGGGTGACTCTTTCCATCTCATCCAATATTCGAAAAGGTTTCTCTTCATAAGTCAAATCCTGAGCAGGCTCTATTTCTGTCATATTAGTTCGTTTCTCTGGCGGTGGGATACATTTTCGTAATTGTGACACGTGAAAGACATCGTGCACTTTGGATAACTCGGGTGGAAGTTCCAGTTGGTGTGCCACTGCACCAACGTTGGACAGGACGGGGAATGGGCCAATGTAGCTCTATGCAAGCTTTCCTCGAGTTTGAAATCTTTTGACTCCTTTCATGGGTGTGACTCGAAGATTGGCATATACTCCCCTGGTTCAAAACTGATGTGCCGGTGTTTTGAATCCTAATAGCTCTTTTGTCGAGACTTGGATACTTGAAGTCTGTGCCAGTTTCCCTTTACTTGTTTTTCAGCTTCCATCATCAAATTAGTGCCGAAGATGCGGCTATCTCCAGTCTGAGACCAGTTTAAAGGGGTACAACACTTGCCTCCATATAGAGCCTCAAACAGTGACATCTTGAGGCTGGCCTGATAGCCGTTGTTGTACAAAACTCTGCATAGGGCAAACTGTCTTCCCATTTAGGTCCTTGAGCCATTGCACATGCCCGAAGCATGTCTTCGAGAATCTGTTTTACTCGGTCGGTCTACCCATCTGTCTGGGGATGATAAGCAATGCTATATTTCAAAGGAGATCCCAAAGCTTGGTGAAGACGCGACCAGAATGCTGAGGTAAATAGTGTTCCTCGGTCGGAGGTGATGGTTTTAGGCACTCCATGCAAACTGACGATATGTGATACATATAGTTGTGCCCGTTGATCTTCCCGATATGTGGTTCTTATATGACTGAAGTGGGCTACTTTGGTCAGCATGTCCACTACGACCCATACAACATTGTTTCCTTGAGACATTTTGGGTAGTCCCATGATGAAATCCATGCAGACAGCATCCCATTTCCATTGTGGAACAGGTAAGGGTTGATGTTATCCGAGGGTTTCTGGTGCTTCGCCTTTACCTTATTGCAGATTCCGCAACAGGGAATAAAATATGCAATGTTCTTCTTCAATCCATCCCACCAATATATCTACCTTAGGTCTTCATACATTTTTGTATCACTAGGATGGATCGAGTAAGGTAACTCATGGGTTTCCTTTAATATCTTTTGCCTCAGATCTCCGGATTCCATATATAAATTTGCCCTTGAAATCTCAGAGTACCTTGATCATCCACATGGAAGTCTTGAGTCTTGTCGGCTTGTACTCGAGCGACATGGCTTTGTAGTAATGAATCCTCTGCTTGGGCCTTGCGGACCTCTTCTTCCAAAGTAGGGGTAACTTCTAGAGTAGCGGTGTAGATGGCCTCAACAATGATCAAGTTGAGCTGAGCCATCTCTTCTTGTAGCTCAGGAGGCAAGGATTCCATTAATGTGTTTAATGTGGGTGGTTTGCGGCTGAGAGCATCGGCAACCACATTAGCTTTCCCCAGATGGTAATTGACATCGAGGTCGTAGTCTTTGACCAATTCAAGCCACTCCTTTGTTGGAGATTCAAGTTTGGTTAGGTGAATATGTACTTGAGACTCTTGTGGTCGGTGAAGATTTGGCACCTCTTGCCGATGATATAATGCCTCCAAAATTTTAAGGCATGCACAACTGCTGCTAACTACCGGGGAGTGAACCGCTCTTGGTAACTATAAATCGGTGAGGACAAATTTATATTACGTGCTGAAATTTATTGTTACTTATTACTATGCAAAACCATCCTTTGAGGGGTTTGTTCGGGGTATATTCACCTCGACTGGAAGCACAAATATTTGCTCCTCAACCTACTAGACCTACTGAAAATATTAGTTATGAAATTCCTTTGGGTATGATAGAACAACTGCTAGCTAATCCTTATGCAGGATACGAAACAATGCATCCCAATATGCATTTAATACATGTGGATGAAAATTTTGGATTGTTTAAGCTTGCAGGTTTGTACGGAGATGAAGTCAAGAAGAAGGTTTTCACTTTATCTTTGGGGGTAAAAGCATTGACATGGTATAGGTTATGTGATGATATTGGATCTTGGAACTGGAATCGATGGAAATTGGAATTATATGCATCTAGTTCACCGTGATCGGAATTATATATATAATTGTTGGTCTCGTGAAGGAGAAAGTATCACTCTAGCTTGGGGGAGACTTAATTCAGTGTTATATTCATGCCCCAATCATGAGCTCTCAAGATAAATTATCATTCATAATTTTTTTGCTTGACTTTCTTATAATGATCCATCCATGCTCGACACTTCTTGTTCTGGTTCTTTTATGAAGAAGACTATTGAATTTAGGTCAGATCTTTTAGAAAGAATTAAACACAACTCTGAAGATTAGGAACTCGGCGAAGGTAAAGAGTCAGGTATTAAGCTTGAGTATGATTGTGTTAAATCTTTTATTAATATCGATGCTTTTCACAAGTTTAGCACTAAATATGGGCTTGACTGTGAGATAGTAGCCTCTTTCTACGAATCATTTGCTACTCATGTTGGTCTCCCCAAGGAGAATTGCTTTAAATACCATCCACCTATTAAAGAAGAAATTAAAGAACCAGTTATAACTAAAGATGAAACTATCATTTACAATGTTGATCCAGTTGTGCCTACTGCTTATATTGAAAAACCACCTTTCCCTGTTAGGATAAAGGAACATGCTATGGTATCAACAGTGGTTCGCAAAAGTAATACTAAAGCACCTAAACCCTCTGAGCAATTTAAAGTAGAACCTACTGTTACTATGGTTAAATATATCTTGGTCGATAATATTGATGGGCTTGTTATTTACTTCTATGATGAAGCTGGTAGAATTGCCAAACCCGATGAAAAAAGATAAAACAAAGACCTGTTGTTGGCAAGCCTTTTGTCTCAATTAAAACAGGAGATCATTGCTATCGTGTCCCATCTGATTTAGGTGCTAGTGTGAGTGCTATCCCTTTTACTTTATACCAAGAAATTATGAATGATATAACACCCGCAGAAATAGAAGACATAGATGTCAGTAATAAACTTGCTAATAGAGATACCATCACACCACTTGGGATTGTTAGAGATGTTGAAGTCTTGTGTGGGAAAATAAAATGTCCTACTGATTTTATAGTTCTTGGTTCCTGAGGGAGTCCTGGATTAGGGGGTCTCCGGACAGCCGGACTATATCCTTTGGCCGGACTGTTGGACTATGAAGATACAAGATTAAAGACTTCATCTCGTGTCCGGATGGGACTCTACTTGGCATGGAAGGCAAGCTAGGCAAAACGGATATGGATATCTCCTCCTTTGTAACCGACCTTGTGTAACCCTAACCCTCTCCGGTGTCTATATAAATCGAAGGGTTTTTAGTCCGTAGGACAACAATCACAACATACAATCATACCAGAGGCTAGCTTCTAGGGTTTAGCCTCTCTGATCTCGTGGTAGATCTACTCTTGTACTACCCATATCATCAATATTAATCAAGCAGGACGTAGGGTTTTTACCTCCATCAAGAGGGCCCGAACCTGGGTAAAACATCATGTCCCCTGCCTCCTGTTACCATCCGGCCTAGACGCACAGTTCGGGACCCCCTACCCGAGATCCGCCGGTTTTGACACCGACAGTTCCCCACAAGATGACTTTTGTCACAAAATTTTTGGTAGACGTTTCTTCAGCACCGTCAATGCTAAGATAGATTGCCATAAAGAAACAATCAGTGTCAACTTTTGTGATGTGTCTCATGAGTTTAATTTCTCTAAGTTTCGTAGACAACCTCATGATAAAGAACCACCTAGTAAAGATGAAATAATTGGTCTCGCTTCTATTGTCGTACCTCCTACCGATCCTTTAGAGCAATATTTGCTAGACCATGAAAATGATATGCACTTGCATGAAAGAAATGAAATATATAAAATATTCTTTGAACAACAACCTATCCACAAACACAATTTGCGTATTGAAACTCTAGAAGGTCCTGCTCCACCTAAAGGTGATCCTGTGTTTGAATTAAAACAATTGCCCAACACTTTGAAGTATGTTTATCTTGGTGAGAAAAAGATATATCATGTTATTATTAGTGCCAACCTTTCAGAACATGCTCAGGCCCACGTCCTCAGTAGCATCCGGACACTCTATTTGAGGTCCGAAGAATGACTTGTACATCTCCTCGTGCGTCAGGCCGAGGAAACATTGAATGGCACGCGGTCCTTCTAGGTTGAACTCCCACAAGCGAAGGGGCCGGCATTTGCAAGGCTAGACTTGACGAACCAGCATAACTTGTATTACCACTACCAAATTAAAATCACCCTCGAAGAGATCTCGAATGCGGCTTTGCAGTATAGGCACGTCCTTGGCTGGACCCCAGCTCAGACCTCTGCTAATCCATGACATTAGTCATGGTGGGGGACCCGAGCGAAAAGCGGGGGAAGCCGCCCACTTGGCACTTCTGGGAGCTGTGACGTAAAACCACTCCCGTTGCCATAATTCGGACACCTCTGGAAAGGAACCTTTCGGCCATGGAGCTCCCGCCATCTTGCCTATTGATGCACCTCCGCACGCTGCATGTTGCCCCTCGATCATCTTCGGCTTCACTTCAAAGGTCTTGAGCCACAGGCCGAAATGAGGGGTAATGCGGAGGAAGGCCTCACACACGACAATAAATGTCGAAATGTGGAGAAAGGAGTCCGGAGCTAGATCTTGGAAATCTAGCCCGTAGTAGAACATCAAACCCCTGACGAAGGGATCCAGAGTGAGGCCTAGGCCTCGGAGGAAGTGGGAGACGAACATGACATTCTCATTGGGTTCGGGAGTAGGGACGACCTGCCCTCGAGCAGGAAGCTGATGCGAAACCTCGGCGGCCAGGTATCTGGCCTCCCTCAACTTCTTGATGTCCTCTTCCGTCACGGAGGAGGGCATCCATCGGCCTTGAAGGCTGGATCCAGACATGATTGAAGATCCGGAGCACCTAACCTGGGCTTTGGGTGTTGGAACTTGAGGCGGGGGAAGGGTTCGATTGAGCACGAGAGGGAAAAAAGCGAAAACATTGTCCCTTTATAAAGAGGGTGAATATCAAGCGTCCTCTCCGTAGCCGTTTGGGACTTGCCTATAATCTAGGAGTCCTAGACACGGTTGGGTTACCCACGAACGCATTAATGAGAATCCCGTAATTAGGGGAACACGATCTCTGCTTTGACAAGACGTGTCAAGAAACCGCCTCGCGTTATGTGTGGAGCTGGTTGAAGAAAAACGGTTCAAATAATCTCCGGGCCATGACATAACGTCATGCTGCCAAAACAAGTCAGCAAATTAGATCTGCGAAAATGTTATTCTCTCTACGGTGGAATGTGGAACTTATTTTGCAGGGTCGGACACTATCCGCGTATTCAAGTTCTTCTGTGATGTATTCGGAGAAGGAACCCGCCTTGCAATGCTGAAGACAATACTGTGCGCCGGACTCATCGTCATTGAAGCCTGGTTCAGGGGCTACTCAGGGAGTCCTGGATTAGGGGGTCTCCGGACAGCCGGACTATATCCTTTGGCCGGACTGTTGGACTATGAAGATACAAGATTGAAGACTTCGTCTCGTGTCCGGATGGGACTCTACTTGGCGTGGAAGGCAAGCTAGGCAAAACGGATATGGATATCTCCTCCTTTGTAACCGACCTTGTGTAACCCTAACCCTCTCCGGTGTCTATATAAACCGAAGGGTTTTTAGTCTGTAGGATAACAATCACAACATACAATCATACCATAGGCTAGCTTCTAGGGTTTAGCCTCTCTGATCTCGTGGTAGATCTACTCTTGTACTACCCATATCATCAATATTAATCAAGCAGGACGTAGGGTTTTTACCTCCATCAAGAGGGCCCGAACCTGGGTAAAACATCATGTCCCCTGCCTCCTATTACCATCCGGCCTAGACGCACAGTTCGGGGCCCCCTACCCGAGATCCGCCGGTTTTGACACCGACAGTTCCCCACAAGATGACTTTTGTCACAAAAATTTTGGTAGACCTTTCTTCAGCACCGTCAATGCTAAGATAGATTGCCATAAAGAAACAATCAGTGTCAACTTTTGTGATGTGTCTCATGAGTTTAATTTCTCTAAGTTTCGTAGACAACCTCATGATAAAGAACCACCTAGTAAAGATGAAATAATTGGTCTCGCTTCTATTGTCGTACCTCCTACCGATCCTTTAGAGCAATATTTGCTAGACCATGAAAATGATATGCACTTGCATGAAAGAAATGAAATATATAAAATATTCTTTGAACAACAACCTATCCACAAACACAATTTGCGTATTGAAACTCTAGAAGGTCCTCATCCACCTAAAGGTGATCCTGTGTTTGAATTAAAACAATTGCCCAACACTTTGAAGTATGTTTATCTTGGTGAGAAAAAGATATATCATGTTATTATTAGTGCCAACCTTTCAGAACATGAAGAAGAAAGATTATTAAAAATTCTGAAGAAGCACCATGCTGCTATTGGATATACTATTGGTGATCTTAAGGGCAGTAGTACCACTCTCTGTCAGCACAAGATTAATATGGAACCTGATGCTAAACCCGTTGTTTATCACCAATGATGATTGAATCCTAAGATGAAAGAAGGTGTAAGAACTGAAATACTAAAGCTTCTGGAAGCAGGTATAATCTATCCCATAGCTGACAGTAGATGGGTAAGTCTTGTTCATTGTGTCCCTAAGAAAGGAGCTATTACTGTTGTACCCAATGATTAAAATGAACTTATTCCACAAAGAATAGTGACTGGCTATATAATGGTAATTGATTTTAGAAAATTAAATAAAGCTACTAGAAAATATCATTACCCTCTGCCTTTCATTGATCAAATGGTAGAAAGATTGTCTAAGCACACACACTTTTGTTTTCTTGATGGATATTCTGGTTTCTCTCAAATACCAATACCACAACCTGATCAAGAGAAAACCACTTTTACTTGCCCTTTTGGAACTTATGCTTATAGAAGTATGCCTTTTTGTTTATGCAACGCACCTGCTACCTTTCAAAGATGTATGACTATTATATTCTCTGATTTTTGTGAAAAGATTGTTGAGGTTTTCATGTATGATTTTTCCATTTACAGAACTTCCTTTGATGATTGCTTAAGCAACCTGGATCAGGTTTTGTAGAGATGTGAACAAACTAATCTTGTATTGAATTGGGAGAAGTGCCACTTTATGGTGAATGAAGGCATTGTCTTGGGGCATAAAATTTCGGAACAAGGCATTGCGGTGGATGAAGCTAAAGTTGATGCCATTGAGAAAATGCCAATTCATTGATACGTCTCCAACGTATCTATAATTTTTATTGTTCCATGCTATTATATTCTGTTTGGATGTTTTATATGCATTAATATGCTATTTTATATTACTTTTGGGACTAACTTATTAACCTAGAGCCCAATGCAAATTTCTGTTTTTTCCTTGTTTTGTAGCTTCGTGGAAAAGGAATGCCAAACGGAGTCCAAACGGAATAAAACCTTCGCGATGATTTTTCTTGGACCAGAAGACACCCAGGAGATTTGGAGATCAAGTCAGAAGATCCACGAAGCGGCCATACGGGTGGAGGGCGCACCCAGGGGGGTAGGGCGTGCCCCCGATCTTGTGGCCCCCCCGTGACTCCCCTGACCTACTTCCTCCTATATATTCACATATATTCTCAAACCTCTAGAGGCATCCACGAGAACACTTTTCCATGGCCGCAACCTTCTGTTCCCATGAGATCCCATCTTGGGGCCTTTTCTGGCATCCTGTCGGTGGGGGATTCGATCACGGATGGCATCTACATCAACTCTATTGCCCTTCCGATGAAGCGTGACTAGTTTACCTCAGACCTACGGGTCCATAGGTAGTAGCTAGATGGCTTGTTCTCTCTCTTTGATTCTCAATACCATGTTCTCCTCGATGTTCTTGGAGATCTATCCGATGTAATCTTCTTTTGCGGTGTGTTTGTCGAGATCCGATGAATTGTGGATTTATGATCAAATTATCTATGAATATTATTTGAATCTTCTCTGAATTCTTATATGAATGATTTGATATCTTTGTAATTCTCTTCGAACTATCGTTTTAGTTTGGCCAACTAGATTGGTTTTTCTTGCAATGGGAGAAGTGCTTAGCTTTGGGTTCAATCTTGCAGTGTCCTCACCCAGTGACAAAGTAGGGGTAGCAAGGAACGTATTGTATTGTTGCCATCGAGCATAAAAATATGGTGTTTACATCATATTGCTTGAGTTTATTCCTCTACATCATGTCATCTTACTTAATGCGTTACTCTGTTCTTCATGAACTTAATACTCTAGATGTAGGCATGAGTTGGTCAATGTGTGGAGTAATAGTAGTAGATGCAGGCAAGAGTCAGTCTACTTGACACGGACGTGATGCCTATATTGCATAATCATTGCCTTGGATATCGTCATAACTTTGTGCTTTTCTATCAATTGCTAGACAGTAATTTGTTCACCCACCGCATTATTTGCCTTCAAGAGAGAAGCCTGCAGTGAAACCTATGGCCCCGAGTCAATTTTCCATCATACTAGTTTCTGATCTTCTATTTTCCATCATATTAGTTTCCGATCTACTATTTTGCAATCTTTACTTTCAGATCTATATAACAACAACAAAATATTTGATCTTTTGTTTAGTTTTATTTATCTATCTCTATCAGATCTCATCTTTGCAAGTGACCGTGAAGGGATTGACAACCCCTTTATTGCGTTGGGTGCAAGTGTTTGATTGTTTGCGCAGGTATTAGGTTATTTGTGCGTTCTTCTCCTACTGGATTGATACCTTGGTTCTCTAACCGAGGGAAATACCTATCTCTACTTTGTTGCATCACCCTTTCCTCTTCAAGGGAAAAACCAACGCAAGCTCAAGAAGTAGTAGGAAGAATTTCTAGCGCCATTGCCGGGGAGATCTACGCCAAGTCAAACACACCAAGTACCCATCATAAACTCTCTTCTCTTGCATTACAGTATTCACCATTTGCCTCTCATTTTCCTCTCCCCCACTTCTAAAATGATTTTCGAAAAGATTTGCCCTTTTCTTCGCCCCTCTTCCGTTCGTCTTTTCGCTTGCTTTTCGTTTGCTAGATTGGTTTGTTGCGACCATGTCTGAATCTGGGGAGGTTATCATTGAGAATCTTGAGGAAAAACTTGGATCTTGTTCTTTGGATCATGAAACTAAAACTCCTCCTAATTACAAAAGAAAAACTTTCCGTGTGGGGGAGGCAATATTATTGGAAAAAGTGTTATTCAAGAATTCTTTGATTGTACGAGATCTATGCCTATTAGTAAAAAAAATTATTTTTCTCGATACAAATTGTTATGTAGATGCCATTGTTATGCTTGTTTAGAAATTAGAAATAAAATTTGTTCACATTCATCCTGCTTTGGAGAAGGTGTTTTACGAACATCCCAACATCAATCATCCTATAGCTAAAAAGATTGCCACCATTATCCTTATGTGAGAATTTGATTTTATAGTAAAAGAGGCTAGGGATATTTTTGCTTTCCATACTAAAGATGTTGAACACCCTCCGATCGAAGATATCCTCCATGATAAAGAAACTATGCGTAGTTTGGAAGCTAGGGATTATCAATCTTATAGTGAAAATCTTAGAAGGAGAGTTCCTTATTCAGAAATCTCTCAAGCTTTGTACCTTGAGGCCTACGAGGAATTTGATTGGGTTACTAGGGGAAATTATGTAGGATTTAATAGGGATTGATTGAATAAGATGATGAAGGAACCCGTTAGAAACGAGATACGCGTTTTATATGATGATATATATGGTTATGATCCCGACTATGGGTTTATGAATGTCAAAATTACTAATCAAAGTCCCTTTCATGATTTAAGTTCATATACTAGAAGGGAAATAAAGGACAGGATAGATTTGCTAAGACGATTTTTGGAGGGGTTGACGAGAAAGGAATTGCATACCAAAGATGACAACGCTTAGATCTATGTTTTTAGGCCTAGCTAGGGGCGTTAAACAATAGCACTTGTTGGGAGGCTCCGGATTTTATTTTTGCGTTTTTTTGTTTTGCTGCTGTTCTTGAATAAAATAGAAATTATTACCTCTGTATTAATTGTGTTTTGGTCTTTTAATTAATGTTTGTGCCAAGTAAGACCTTTGGGATAGCTTGCGGTGATAGTTAATTTGATCTTGCTAAAAACAGAAACGTCTGCGTTCAGGAAAACAATTCTAATTTTTAACAGAAGCGCGATAAAATACTGATTCTTTTTGCAGAAGATTAAGATACAAATTTCCTATGTTTTCTTCGTTTTTCAGAATTTTTGGAGTTACAGAAGTATTGGAGAGTTATATATTACTACAGACTATTCTGTTTTTGACAGATTCTGTTTTCTTTGTGTTGTTTGCTTATTTTGATGAATCTATGGGCAGTATCGGGGGGTATGAACCATGGAGAAGTTGGAATACAGTAGATATTACACCAATTTAAATAAAGAATGAGTTCACAATAGTACCATAAGTGGTGATTTATTTTCTTATACTAACGGATCTCATGAGATTTTTTGTTGAGTTTTGTGTGGTGAAGTTTTCAAGTTTTGGGTAAGGATTTGATGGACTATGGAACACGGAGTGGGAAGATCCTAAGATTGGGTATGCCCAAGTCACCCCAAGGTAATATTCAAGGACAACCAAGATCCTAAGCTTGGGGATGCCCCGGAAGACATCCGCTCTTTCGTCTTTGTCTATCGGTAACTTTACTTGAGGCTATATTTTTATTCACCACATGACATGTGGTTTGCTTGGAGCGTCTTGTATGATATGAGTCTTTGATTTTTAGTTTGCCACAATCATCCTTGTTTTACACACCTTTTTAGAGGGACACGCATGAATTGTGATGTATTATAATACTCTATGTGCTTCACTTATATCTTTTGAGCTAGGCAGTTTTGCTCTAGTGCTTCACTTATATCTTTTTAGAGCACGGTTATGGTTTTATTTTATAGAAATTTTTGAGCTCTCATGATTCACTTATATTATTTTGATAGTCTTTGTAAACAGCATGGTAATTTGCTTTGTTTATGAATTTAGTCCTAATATGATAGACATCACTACTAGGGAAAACCTTATACACAGAATCTTACCAGTAGCGCGGGACAAAAATAAGAGCTACTACTACTTACCGCTAGCGCGATGCAAAGAAATGCGCTGCAGCTAAGTTTATAGTAGTAGCACGTCTCAGCGAAGAAGTGCTGCAACTACAATTCCCCTACTGTTCTCGCCAGGCTACCAATAGTAGTAGCAAGCTTAAGAAAAGCACGTTGCTGCTAAGGTTGTTGTAGCAACATGTTTTACGCAGAAAGTGCTACTGCTAATGAAAGGAAAATCAAATAAAAACATATAGAAAAGTAAATGAAAGTGAAAGAAATAGAAAAAGGGGAAGGAAAAAAGAAAATGTGAAGGAAAACAAATGAAAAATAAAAATAAAGGAGAAAGGCGTACGAGCAGCGTGCTTTCAGGACAGGCGCTATAGCTAACTTAGCAGTAGCGCGTTCTGTCACACAGCGCTATAGCCTATAGCTAAGTTAGCTATAGCTAATGTAGCAATAGCGCTTTTCCTGGACCACGCTACTGCTATTTTTGACTTAACCGCGCGGTTCTTCTTCTCCACGGCCACTTCCCCCAAATCCAACTCCTCTGCTGTCACCGCGCAGTCATCGCCCTGCATTGCTGTCGGCCACCGCGCGCTCTCCCGTCGCCCTCCGCATGTCCTCGACGCTACCCCCGACCTCGACGCCTCCCCTGACCCTGCCCTCGCCGCCGCCCTACATCGCCGCCCTCCATTGCGCGCCCGACCTCGACCCCAACCTCGACGCCGCCTGCCCCTCCCTCGGCCGCTCCCTAACTCTGCCCGCGCCCGAGGTGAGCATGTCTACACCTCCTCCTCCTCCTCCTCCCCTACCTATGCCTAGCTAGGGTTCATCAAATTTTATAGTGCATCAAATTAGTTAGGGTTCATCCAATTAGATGCTAATTAGGGCAGTAGTTGTAGATGCTTAATTGTAAACTAGATGTTAATTTGGGAAGTAGTTGTAGATACTTACTTAGTTTTTAGGACAAATTCCTAGGGTTCATCAATGGGTGCTTAAGTAGTTGTAGATGCTTAAGCACCTAGGTAGGGTTCATCTAATTAGTTAGTACTTGTAGATGCTTAAGAACTAGGGCAGTAGGGTTTAACTAGATGAATAAAACATGACATAAAAAAGAAATAAAATACGAAATAATAGTAGTAGCGCGTGCAGGGAGAAGCACTACTAGTAATTACCAGTAGCGCTGTTTGGAGAAAACGCTACTACTAAGTCGATACAGCAGTAGCGTTGGTTAACCCACGCTACTGCTAACCTTTAGCTGTAGCGCCGTACCAGTAGCGCACCATCCCGCGCTACTGATAGGCCTAAATCCCGCGCTGCTGCTAGGCTTTTCCCTAGTAGTGCATCCAAGAGGGATATAATAAAAACTTTCATATAAAGTGCATAGAATACTAGGAGAAGTTTGATTCATTATGATTGTTTTGAGTTATGAAGGTGGTGATATTAGAGTCATGCTAGTGAGTAATTGTTAATTGGAGAAAAACTTGTGTGAAAGTTTGTGATTCCCGTAGCATGCACGTATGGTGAACCATTATGTAACGAAGTTGGAGCATGAGGTATTTTTTGATTGTCTTCCTTATGTGTGGAGGTCGGTGACGAGCGATGGTATTTTCCTACCAATCTATCCCCCTAGGAGCATGTTTGTAGTACTTTGTTTCAATGACTAATATATTTTTGCAATAAGTATGTGAGTTCTTTATGACTAATGTTGAGTCCATGCATTATACGCACTCTCACCCTTCCACCATTCCTAGCCTCTCTAGTGCCGCGCAACTTTCATCGGTACCATACACCCACCATATACCTTCCTCAAAACAGCCACCATACCTACCTATTATGGCATTACCAAAGCCATTCCTAGATATATTGGCATGCAACTTTCCACCATTCCGTTGATTATGACATGCTTCATCATTTTCATATTGCTTTGCATGATCATGTAGTTGACATCATATTTGTGGCAAAGCCACCTTTCGTCATTTTTTATACATGTCGCTCTTGAGTCATTGCACATCCTGATACACCGCCGGAGGCATTCATATAGAGTCATATTTTGTTCTAGTATCGAGTTGTAATTCTTGAGTTGTAAGTAAATAAAAGTGTGATGATCTTCATTGTTAGTGCATTGTCCCATGTGAGGAAAAAAATAAAAGTGGCCAAAGAAGACAAAAAAAGGCGGAGGCCAAAGAAGCCAAACAAAAAAAGAGATAAAAGTGAGAAGGGGCAATGCTACTATCCTTTTTGCACACTTGTTCTTCAAAGTAGCACCATGATCTTCATGATAGAGAGTCTCCTATCTTGTCACTTTCATATACTAGTGGGAATTTTACATTATAGGACTTGGCTTGTATATTCCAATGATGGGCTTCCTCAAATTTTCCTAGGTCTTCATGAGCAAGAAAGTTGGATGCACACCCACTCAGTTTTTTGAGCTTTCATAAACTTATAGCTCTAGTGCATCCATTGCATGGCAATCCCTACTCACTCACATTGATATCTATTGATGGGCATCTCCATAGCCCGTTGATACGCGTAGTTGATGTGACACTATCTCCTTTTGTCTTCTCCACAACCGCCATATTCTACTCCACCTATAGTGATATGTCCATGGCTCACGCTCATGTATTGCATGAAAGTTGAAAAACTTTGAGAACACCAAAAGTATGAAACAATTGCTTGGCTTGTCATTGGGGTTGCGCATGATTTGCATATTTTGTGTGATGAATATGGAGCATAGCCAGACTCTATGATTTTATAGGGATAACTTTCTTTGGACATGTTATTTTGAGAAGACATAATTGCCTTGTTAGTATGCTTGAAGTATTATTGTTTTTATGTCAATATCAAACTTTTGTTTTGAACCTTATGGATCTGAACATTCATGCCACAATAAAGAAAATTACATGGATAAATATGTTACGTAGCATTCCACATCAAAAATTCTGTTTTTATTATTTACCGACTCGAGGACAAGGAGGAAGTAAGTTTGGGGATGCTTGATACGTCTCCAACGTATCTATAATTTTTGAATGTTCCATGCTATTATATTTTCTGCTTTGGATGTTTTATATGCATTAATATGCTATTTTATATTATTTTTGGGACTAACCCATTAACCTAGAGCCTAGTGCGAGTTTCTGTTTTTTCCTTTTTTTTGTCTTCATAGAAAAGGAATACCAAACGGAATAAAACCTTCGCGATGATTTTTATTGGACCATAAGACACCCAGGAGACTTGGAGATTAAGTCAAAAGAGCCACGAGGCGGACACAAGGGTGGAGGGCGCGCCTAGGGGGTAGGGCGCGCCCCCTACCTTGTGGGGCCCCCATAACTCCCCTGACCTACTTCTTCCTCCTATCTTTCACATTTATTCACAAACCTCCACAGGCATCCATGAAAACACATTTCCACCGCCGCAACCTTCTCTTCCCATGAATTCCCATCTTGGGGCCTTTTTCGGCATCCTGCCGGAGGGGGATTCGATCATGGAGGGCATCTACATCAACTCTATTGCCCTTCCGATGAAGCGTGAGTAGTTTACCTCAGACCTGCGGGTCCATAGCTAGTAGCTAGATGGATTCTTCTCTCTCTCCGATTCTCAATACCACGTTCTCCTCAATGTTCTTGGAGATCTATCCGATGTAATCTTCTTTTGTGGTGTGTTTGTTGAGATCCAATGAATTGTGGATTTATGATCAGATTATCTTTGAATATTCTCTTAATTATTATATGCATGATTTGATATCTTAGCAATTCTCTTCGAACTATCGGTTTATGTCGGTGTACTAAAGTAGGGGTACCTTAGTATCCCGAACTTGTGCACGGGCAGTCGCAGCAACCCGCGGCAAGGCTTGCCGGGCGACCGCCAAGACCCTCCGTGGTTCCTTTGGGGCCATTCAAGAACAAAGTACCCAAGAGCAAAACAAGGCCCCGGCAAGAGGAGCTTGCCGGGAAGGAGACAAGACCCTGGCAAGAGGAGCTTGCCGGGAAGGAGACGAGACCCCGGCAAGAGGAGCTTGCCGGGAAGACAACTAAAGCATCTCAAGAAGCTCGCTGCGGTGCACTGCGCGTCCCGACAAGACCCGGTGAGCGACAAGCTCCCGGACGCGACAAGGCAACATCCGCGGCAAGGCGCTTGCCGCGGCAAGCTACTACTCCGCAGCCCACGCTCCAGCTCACCCACCAATGTGTCGCTCTGGGACCGCTCCTGGCGTATGTGGCGGGAGGCTATGCAGCCGGGGGCATGCGGTGGCAAGCAAGCGCTGACAAGATAGCCATCGTGGCAAACGGTGGCGATCCTAGCGGTCCCTCTCTGTATCGTCTAGGTGACACAGACAGGCATTTAATGCCCTTGTCCCCTGCCGTCAGGGTTAGGTATGATACGACTGTTGTAGGTGGTGGAGCCAACTACCACCTCTTTTACATTTTTACCCCCACCTCTGTTGCCACCTGTCGGTGACCCCTTAGACATATAAAAGGAGGCCCATGCGCAACAGAGAAGGGGGGGAAGGCCATTCTCACGCTCGGTCTCGCCAGCTGCTTGAGTGTACTGTAGCACTCATCGCTCCCGAGCAAGAACTCAATACAACCACCAAAGCAAGAGTAGGGTTTTACGCATCCGTGCGGCCCGAACCTGGGTAAACCGACCGCGTCGCTCGTGCGTTCGCCTCGATCTGCTCTTTGTGCATCCACCGCCCCCTGCCGAACCGAAAGGGGCTCGGTCCACCGATCCCCATAGGTGTACGTGGGATCAGCAACCCCCGACATCTTTGGCGCGCCAGGTAGGGGGAAGCGTCGAGGTTGTGCGAACCTGATCCGGCGTTCACACGAGCCAAATCTTCATCCTCTTCATCAACATGCCGCCGAAGAAGAAGGCTTCGGAGGTAGCCGCTCCGTCTGCGCCGATCCCACCATCGCCAGAGCGAACGGCTGGTGGGGTAGGCGCCGGCGGAAGAGCGGGCGACGATAGGGGGACTCATGGTGCTGCCGGGTCCAAGGACAAGGCTGCGCCGCACGTTGGCGGCTGGTCGCCTCCCACAACGACCGCGTGCACTCCAAGACCTCGGTGTCCGTACACGCACCGCGCCCGTCCCAGGAGGCGCAGGACCAGCAGCGTCATGGTACCCACGGTACCATACGTCTGTTGGGCCAAGATCAAGCTGGCGGATCCCGGAGCGCTCAAGACCAGCATGCACGCCAACATGCCGACACGAGCATGGCACGATCGCTTGGATGAGGTACTGCTCCTTCTAACGCAGTTAGAAGTCCGAGCATATCTCGCTCCTTGCATCGTTCGCTGCCGCTGCCCGCCACACCCTTCGCTCCAATCTATGGAGCGGAGACAGTTATCCCCACGGAACTCGTATACGGGTCGCCTCGAGTGCTCGCTTATGATGACGTGCTGCTCCTCGAGGGGGACCTTCTTCAGGCTGCTGTGCGAGCCGCTCGCTACCAGCAAGCTCTGCGCCGGTACCATAGCCACAAAGTTAAAGCCAGAAGCTTCGAGGAAGGCGACCTTGTTCTCCGGCGCGTTCAGTCCGCCAAGAATTCCAACAAGTTGACGCCAAAGTGGGAAGGCCCTTACCGGGTGAAACGAGTCACCAGGCCTGGCGTTGTCCGCCTGGAGACCGAAGATGGCATCCCAGTGAGCAACTCCTGGAATGATGAGCATCTTCGTAAGTTTTACCCGTAAGGCGCGGTTGTCGGACCCTGCCCGGCAACCACCCTTTTGTACAAAGTCTTGCCGCTGTTGCATGTAATCCTTTGTACAAAGCCGGGCGCAGACCCCGTGCCTAAAGGTAAACAATAACGAGCCGTAAGGCTCCATACTGTTACCTCATCTCCTTTCTTTTTCGCAAGGAAAAGGATGTTCCCTCGCGCACAAGTTTGCCGGAGGGGAAGGGGAGAAGATATGGTATGGACCAGGCGTCGTTCAGGAAGGTTTTGCCTTGCCGGGAGCAAATAACAGAAAAGATAAGTTGCCAAAGTTTGAGCAATCAAATTTCCTTTAGATTTTTAAGTTATTTTCCTTGAACGACTGTGCTTTGTATGGGAAACCTGGGCGCGGAGGAACCGACTCGTAGCTGGTTACGCCCTTACTGTTGTTTCGAGTCCGCTCAACAACTTAAGTGAGCTGCAACTAGCTCCGCGACAAGGTTTCTTGTCGGCCGCAGCACCGCCCGCAGATCGCTGATGTTCCGCACTCAGCACTCGCGGCAAGCGTGCCCGCGCCGGCAAGTTCCCTATAAGCGTAGGGTAAAAACATACAAAGGAAGGAGTCAAGTAAAGGAAATAACATAGCAATTAAATTTATAGAGTTATCTTCCTTGAACGATCGTCCCTTGTATGGAAAACCTGTGCGCGGAGGAACCAACTCGTATCTAGTTGCGCCCTTACTGTTGTTTCGAGTCCGCTCAACAACTTAAGTGAGCTGCGACTAGCTCTGCGACAAGGTTTCTTGTCGGCTGCGCCACAGCCGGCAAGGAACCAACTCGTAGCTAGTTGCGCCCTTACTATTATTTCGAGTCCGCTCAACAACTTAAGTAAGCTGCGACTAGCTCCGCGACGAGGTTTCCTGTTGGTTGCAGCACCGCCGGCAGGCTGCTGAAGTTCCGCTGCTGATGTTCCACACTCAGCGCTCGCGACAAAGGTGCCCGCACCGGCAAGTTCCCTAAAAGCGTAGGGTAAAAACATACAAGGGGAGGAAGCAAGTAAAGGAAATAACATAGCAATTACTAACCAAGGATAGAGTATATTACAGAATAACTTGTCGCAGCTCTAACAGACTGTTTTTCATAACATGATTGACAGTGACAAGGAAAGAAGAAGATAAATGGCCTAGTCTACACGGTCGCCTTCGACCTTCCTAATTCCGCTCACCTTGTCCACAATAGGTGCGACAAGGGCCTTGAGCTCCTCCAGATCAGCATCTGGTGGCAGGCTTCGGAGGACGTTGTTGAGGCGGAGTCCTGGGTTGAGGAAGGCCACCTTCATCAGCACCTTCTGGAGAGCTCCCGCGCAGATCTTACGCGACTCGTCGGCAAGCTGCTTTGGGAACTGCTCCCGGAGTCGCTGGAGCGCCGTCGCCACGCCCTTGAAGAATAGAGTAAGCTTGGCGCTGGGTTGGAGGTTCTCGTCGGAGGAGTACCCGAGATCCACCATCCCCAACTGCGCCAGCTCCTTGTCGACATCCGCGGCGACGTCCACCAGACCCTCCGTCCAGTGCTCCACATTCTCTGACAAAGTCTTCCGGGCGGCGGCGGCCTTCGCCAGCAGCACCTTGCCGGCCTTGACCTCCTCCTTCAGGGCCATCTCCTGCTCCTTGGCGCCATCCAGAGATTTGGTCAAGGCCACCAGCTTCACTTCAAGATCGGCGTTGGAGTTCTTGGCGGTGTCTAATTCCTTGCCCTTCTCGGAGAAAAGGGCATGCAGCTCCGAATAGCTGTTGGCGTCCCTCTCACGCTCGAGCTTGAGCGCGGCAAGCTCGTCGCCGCTCTCCTTGAGGTCTGCCTCCAGCTGCATCACCTTTAGCTCCAGCTCAGCCTTAGCGGCCTCGGCAGCTGCGACAGCGTCTTTGACCTGCTTGACGGCTCCGCCAACTGCTCGCTCGCGCGCGGCAAGTTCCTCCTTGTGGCTGTCGAGGTGGACCTTCCGCTGCACCAAGTGACCCTCCTACGAAGACAGCTTCTCCGCGGCAAGCCGTTGGTGCTCTTCGACGTCGGCCTTCTCGAGGAGGAAGGCCTGCTACGCTTCGGCAAGTTGCTCCCGCTCCTTCGCCAGGGAGCGGAGAGCTTCCTGATTGGCGCCTCGGAGCTCTTCTGCGCGCTTCTCGATATCAGCGCCAGCCTTTGCCACGAGTGCTTCGCGGGACTCTAGCTTGGCCTGCCGAGTGCGGTAGAGCGCCACTAGCTTCCGCAGCAGGCGCTCCTCTTCAGGATCGCCGCTGCTGCTGCTTGGCGCGTCAACCAGCTTCAGTCCGGCAGAGGCAAGCACCTCTCCGTCCAGCATCTCCCCCTCGATCGGCGCCCTGGAGCTTGACGCCCAGGGGAAGCTGATGAAGATGTTCTCGCCGGCCTTCAGGTAGATGCCAGGCTGGGGCTCTTCGGAGCCTGCCGCAGCGGCAGCGGCGGAGGAGTCGGTGGTCGGAGCAACGCCTGGCGCTCCTGTGGCCTCCGGGTCGTCGGTACGACCGCCAGACTCCCCGCCCGCCTCCGCGGCGGCAGCCCTGGCGGCCTCCTCGCCGGCGCCGGCTGCTTCATCAGCGGCGGCCTCCATCTCCATCGGCTCTGCAGCGGATGGATCTGATGGCCGGAAGAGGGGAGAAGATTCAAGAAAGATTCGAGCAAAATCCAAGAGGAAGATCAAGAAGCCGAAGAAGCCAAGGGGAGTTTGGAAGCAAGGAAGTTACTTGTGCCAGGGCCTGCTGTTGTGGTCTCCGTCGCCGGGGGATCGCTGGCGCGGTCCCTTGCCGGAGATCCTTGCCGTGCCGGGGGCTCCTCCCTTGCCAGAGTCTCCTCCCTCGCCGGGGGCTCCTCCCTTGTCGGAGACCTCTCCCCCGCCGGAGGACTCTTCCTTGGCGCTTCGGGAGCGGTCTCCAGGTTCTCCTGGTGAGGCTGCTCTGCTCCTGCACAAGTCAACAAACAAGTATCAGCATAGCAAGGATCTTCGTGCGCGCCCAACAGCGGGAAGTAAACAAGACACTTATGCTGGGGGCTGCTCTGAAGATCAGCCGTCGGGTCCGACGGGTTCGTCTCAGGCACGTCCCCTGTTGACGCAGTGGGTTCGTCCTTGATGACGATCACCGGCACCTTGGCTCTCTTTGCCGCTCTCTGCACCAGAGTCCTAAAAAGGAACAGATACAGAGGAAGGCAAGTGAGAAACAAGACAAGACGAAAAATAGCAAAGAACAAAGAATTGCAATTACAATAAGAAGAACTTACTCCTCTTCCTCTTCCTCGTCGGAGCTAAACACGGAGAAGTCAAAATCCGGCCCGCGTCTGGCGCGGGAAGGAGGAGGGGTAGGCTCCCTTGGCCGCTTGACAGGAGCAGATGCGGCAGTCCGGGAAGACCCCGCTCCAGTCGAAGCGGCAGCATGGGGTGCTCCCGCGGCAACAGTGCTTGCCGCGGTGGAGCGCGTCGTGCGGCGCGGCGACTGCCGGCCCGCTTGCCGCCTCGCCGCATCCCCAGCCTTGCGGAGATGCCTTCTTGGTGGAGACGGAGACGCTACTGGCGGCGTACTGTCGGAGGACGAAGTGGAGGAGGAGTCGATCTCCAAAGAGCCGCTCGCATCATCGGCAGGCTCGCTCGGTTCGGCGTCGTGCCCGGCAACTTGGCTCGGCCCGGCATCGCGCCCGGCGACCTCCTTCTTGCCGGCAAGAGCTTCCCGCTCGGCACGGTTTGCCGCCTCTGCCGCCGCAGCCTCCTCCAAGGTGAAGCCGAACTTGCCCACCGCGGCAACTGCTGCCGCCTCTTCCAACCTGGTGGCGATGTACGCCAGTTCCGCCTCGGTGGTGTCGCGGGTGAGGCCGTCCTTCTCGTCGGCGTGGATTGGCACCTCCACCAAGTCGTCGAAGAATTGCTGCACAACCTCGTCCTCTGGCTCTTGCCAATTTGGCACGATTCAGTGCGAATCGCACAGTGGCATCATCGCCCTGATGCGGTCGAGCGCCGAATTATTGCACAGAGGGACGACGCCCTGCGGCAATCTGAAGACCTCGGGGTGATCTGAATCGTACTTGAAGAGCTCCTGCAGTACTCCGTTGAGCTCAAGGACGGTGAAATTGTAGTTGAGGCCTGGGCGCAGCCTCGTGACGTCTGCCGCGTTTTTGAACTCCCAAGCAGGCCTTCCCCGTTCCTGCAGGGGAGCGATGCGGCAACGAAGAAAGTCTGTGCCGACGGCCCCTACAGTGAGTCCGGCAAGCCTAAGGCGCTGGATCCTGGTGACGGCAATCTGCAACCTGCCGTCCTCCGGGACCACGTCGCTCCAGTCACTGCCGCGCACTGCTGCTACTTGATGCCGGACAGTGAATGGCTGCGGGCTCTCCTCGACAATCCAACACCAATCCGCTCTCCACTCCTCCCACTTGCCGCGGAACTCCCCCTCCAGATAAGATTCCTTCTTGCTGGCCCTAGTGACCCAGGCAATTCCGCCGGACAGGGGTTCTCCTCTCTCTACCCGGGGAATGAAAAAGTGGCGAAAAAGGGCTACGCTAGGGTGGACTCCGACAAAGTTCTCGCAAAGGTGCGCGAAAACTGCCATGGTGAGGACAGCGTTGGGAGTGAAGTCAAGGAGATAGAGATTGTATGTGTTCATGATATCGCAGAAAAACTCGGAAAAAGGTGGGCAGAGCCCGCAGTAGAAGACGACGGCAAAGAAAGGGTACCCGTCCGGAGCCGTCGCGTGAACAGCACCCGGGAGCACCCTGGTCCGCGGGTGAGCTCGCGTCTCCGTCGCCCAAAAGAGATAATAGTACTCCCGCAGCCCCTTCGCGTCGAGCTTGGGGGGGGGGGGGAAATGGCTCGCTCCCTCCGCATCGCCGCGAGCCGCTGCGCCTCGGAAGACTTCATGGCCTTCCCCTTGTCGCCCTTCGGAGCCATGGCGGAAGTAGTGGAGGAGGTCGACGGCGTGGTGGTGCTGGTGGCAATGCGGTGGGGAGGGCGCTGCGCTCTGTGTGCTTTGGGAAGACGGAGGCGGGGCGGAGTTTTTCAAGATTGGAGCAGAATGGGGGCGAGTGGGCGCGCTACCCCTGCTTCCCTTTGCTTATAAAGGGGGGAGGTGGCGGACGTTCCGCCTTTCCTAATAGAAAAACCACCCACGATCTCTCCCACGACGTGACGCATGCGCGCGGGGCTTAGCCCCGCGCACGCCGCCCACGTCATGCACGACGCCGCATTCGACGCGTGCCGTTTGGGGAGGGCGCGGTGGGTGCGGAGTCAGATGCGGTGTGACCTAGGCCACACGTGCCCGTGCACTGTTTTGGGCCTGGCCCAACAGCGCTCGGCACCGTGTATGGCCCAGGCCCGGGGGCTCCTGTCGGTGTACTAAAGTAGGGGTACCTTAGTATCCCGAACTTGTGCACGGGCAGTCGCAGCGACCCGCGGCAAGGCTTGCCAGGCGACCGCCAAGACCCTCCATGGTTCCTTTGGGGCCATTCAAGAACAAAGTACCCAAGAGCAAAACAAGGCCCCGGCAAGAGGAGCTTGCCGGGAAGGAGACAAGACCCCGGCAAGAGGATCTTGCCGGGAAGGAGACGAGACCCCGGCAAGAGGAGCTTGCCGGGAAGACAACTAAAGCATCTCAAGAAGCTCGCTGCGGCGCACTGCGCGTCCCGAATAGACCCGGTGAGCGACAAGCTCCCGGACGCGACAAGGCAACATCCGCGGCAAGGCGCTTGCCGCGGCAAGCTACTACTCCGCAGCCTGCTCTCCAGCTCACCCACCAACGTGTCGCTCTGGGACCGCTCCTGGCGTACGTGGCGAGAGGCTGTGCAGCCGGGGGCATGCGGTGGCAAGCAAGCGCTGACAAGATAGCCATCATGGCAAACGGTGGCGTTCCTAGCGGTCCCTCTCTGTACCGTCTAGGTGACACAGACAGGCATTTAATGCCCTTGTCCCCTGCCGTCAGGGTTAGGTATGATACGACTGTTGTAGGTGGTGGAGCCAACTACCACCTCTTTTACATTTTTACCCCCACCTCTGATGCCACCTATCGGTGACCCCATAGACATATAAAAGGAGGCCCATGCGCAACAGAGAAGGGGGGGGGGACGGCCAATCTCACGCTCGGTCTCGCCAGCTGCTTGAGTGTACTGTAGCACTCATCGCTCCCGAGCAAGAACTCAATACAACCACCAAAGCAGGAGTAGGGTTTTACGCATCCGTGCGGCCCGAACCTGGGTAAACCGACCGCGTCGCTCGTGCGTTTGCCTCGATCTGCTCTTTGTGCATCCACCGCCCCCTGCCGAACCGAAAGGGGCTCGGTCCGCCGATCACCATAGGTGTACATGGGATCAGCAACCCCCGACAGTTTAGTTTGGCCAACTAGATTGGTTTTTCTTGCAATGGGAGAAGTGCTTAGCTTTGGGTTCAATCTTGCGGTGTCTTCACCTAGTGACAAAGTAGGGGTAGCGAGGCACATATTTTATTATTGCCATCGAGGATAAAAAGATGGGGTTTACATCATATTGCTTGAGTTTATTCCTCTACATCATGTCATCTTACTTAATGCGTTACTCCGTTCTTCATGAACTTAATACTCTAGATGCAGGCAGGAGTCGGGCGATGTGTGGAGTAATAGTAGTAGATGCAGGCAGGAGTCGGTCTACTTGACATGGACGTGATGCCTATATTGCATAATCATTGCCTTGGATATCGTCATAACTTTGCGCTTTTCTATCAATTGCTCAACAGTAATTTGTTCACCCACCGTATTATTTGCCTTCAAGAGAGAAGCCTCTACAGAAACCTATGGCCCGGGGTCTATTTTCCATCATACTAGTTTCCGATCTTATATTTTCCATCATATTAGTTTCTGATCTACTATTTTGCAATCGTTACTTTCAGATCTATACAACAAAAAAGAACCAAAAATATTTTATCTTTTGTTTAGTTTTATTTATCTATCTCTATCAGATCTCATCTTTGTAAGTGACCGTGAAGGAATTGACAACCCCTTTATCGCGTTGGCTGCAAGTGTTTGATTTTTTGTGCAGGTATTAGGTGACTTGTGCATTCTTCTCCTACTGGATTGATACATTGGTTCTCTAAGTGAGGGAAATACTTATCTCTACTTTGCTACATCACTCTTTCCTCTTCAAGGGAAAAACCAACGCAAGCTCAAGAAGTAGCAGTCCTAATGACATTAAAGGTATTCATAGTTTCCTTGGTCATGATGGGTTCTATAGGAGGTTTATTAAAGATTTCTCTAAGATTTCTAGGCCTCTTACTAATCTTTTGCAAAATGATGTTCCATTTGTTTTTGATGGTGATTGTGTAGAACCCTTTGAAACACTTAAGATAGCCTTAACTCCTGCACCTATTGTTCAACCACCTGATTGGAACATTCCTTTTTGAAACTATGTGTGATGCTAGTGATTATGCTGATGGTGAAGTTTTAGGACAAAGAGTTGATAAGAAATTAAATGTTTATCCATTATGCTAGTAAAACTCTAGACAGTGCTCAAAGAAATTATGCTACTACTGAGAAATAGTTTTTAGCTATTGTGTTTGCTTGCGATAAATTCAGATCTTACATTGTTGATTCCAAAGTAACTGTTCACATCGATCATGATGTTATAAAATATCTTATGGAAAATAAAGATGCTAAAGCTAGACTCATTAGGTGGTTTATCTTACTACAAGAATTTGATTTGCATATTACTAATAGGAAAGGAGCTGAGAACCCCGTAGTTGGTAACTGTCTAGGTAAGAAAATATTCTTGATGACCCACTACCTGTTGATGATAGCTTCCCTGATGAAAAACAAGCTGTCATAAATGATTCTCATAATACTCCTTGGTAGGATGACTATGCTAATTACATCATTGCTAAATTTATACCACCTAGTTTCACATACCAACAAAATAAAAAAATCTTCTATGATTTAAGTCATTACTTCTAGGATGACCCACATCTTTGTAAAGAAGGAGTAGATGGTATTATTAGACGTTGTACACCTAAGCATGAACAGAAACAAAACTATGGAAATGTCACTCCGAAGCTTATGGAGGACATCATGCGGGAGATAGAACTGCGCACGAGGTATTACAATTTAGTTTTTATTGGCCTACTCTTTTCAAAGATGCCCGTAGGTTTGTCTTAGCTTGTGATGAATGTCAAAGAATTGGTAATATTGGTAAGCATCAGGAAATGCCTATGAATTATTTACTTGTTATTGTACAATTAGATGTTTGGGGCTTTGATTATATGGGACATTTTCCTTCCTCTAATGGGCATACACATATTTTGGTTGCTGTAGATTATGTCACTAAGTGGGTAGAAGATATTCCAACTAGCAGTGTTGATCATAACACCTCCATTAAAATGCTTAAAGAAGTTATATTCCTGAGGCTTGGAGTCCCTAGATATTTAATGACTAATGGTGGTTCACATTTTATTCATGGTGCTTTCCGTAAATTGCTTGCTAAATATGATGTCAACCATAGAATTGCATCACCCTATCATCTTCTATCTTGTGGCCAAATTGAACATAGCATTATAGAAATAAAATTTATATTACCAAAAAATGTCAATAGGTCACGAAAGAATTGGTCTTAGAAACTTGATGATGCACTTTGGGCCTATAGAACTGCTTATAAAAACCCTATGGGTACGTCTCCATATAAAATGGTTTATGGAAAAGTTTGTCATTTTCGTCTTGAGTTAGAACATAAAGCATATTGAGCAATAAAAAACTCAGTTATGACTTCAAACTTGCTGGTGAAAAAAGGTTATTTGATATTAGCTCACTAGATGAATGGAGAACCCAAGCTTATGAAAATGCCAAACTATTTAAAGAAAAAGCCAAAAAATGGCATTACAAAAGAATCCAAAAGCGGGAATTCAAAGTTGGTGAATATGTTCTATTGTACATTTCTCGTTTTAGGTTTTTGCAGGAAAACTTATCTCCAAATGGGAAGGACCATACATCATCGAAGAAGTTTATTGCTCTGGACTCTCAACATTAATAATGCCGAAGGTACCAATCCGAAGGTGGTCAATGGACAAAGAATTAAACACTATATTTCAGGTACGCCTATTAATGTTGAAAGTAACATTATCCAAACCATGACACCTGAGGAATACATAGAAGATACCTTCTAGGACACTCTAGAACCCTGAAAATGAAAAGTTAAGTGATACGGTAAGTAAACAGACTCCAAAAATTCTGTAAAAATATTTTCTGTCAGTTTTGGAATATTAGAAAAAAATAAAAAAATAAAAAAAACAAACGGGAAGGCAACCCAAGTACCCACAAGGCACCAGAGCGCGCCTGCCCCACCTGGTGCGCCTTGGTGGGTAGTGGGCCCCATGGGCACCTTCCCAACTCCGATTTCCTTTCATATACTTGCTTCCCAAGATAAAAAAATCTTGGTATATACCCCAAATGATTCTGGAGCGGTGAGAGGCGACGAGTGGGCTCTGGCTCGACGGGATAGATCACTGACAATCATCCAAGCAAAGTGGAGGAGAAAAGCCAAGCAACAGGGGCGGAGAGGGACGACTCGGTCATGGGAGGGCACTGTGCTCTCTGCTCCATCATGTCTATGTCTGCAACTCAGGCTACCCGCATCGGGGAGCGGAAGTGGATAGCTAGGAGGAAGAGGTCGAGGCTGCAGAAGTTCTAGGACAAGCGAGCATGGCGAGGGGCGGGTGCATGGGCTTGGTCAGAGGGGTCACAACGCGCTGAGCGTGCCGACTACCTGTCGAACACCTTGTATCCACGCAGTCACCGCTTGCACTGGAGCAACGCGGTGTGCCACGGCTGCCAGACCGTGTCTAGGCTCAAGTCCCTTCAACACTGAGCCTCTCGATGCCCTTGGTTTGTTTCTAGGTCGACCAGACATGACTAGAGCTTAGGGACAAGTTTTTGGGAAGAAACTGTTGAAGATGGTTGTGAAAAAACTAATCTTGTCTTGAATTGGGAGAAGTGTCACTTTATGGTTAATGAAGGCATTGTCTTGGGGCAATAAAATTTCTGAATGAGGTATTGAGCTGGATAAAGTTAAGGTTGATGCAACTGAGAAAATGCCATGTCCTAAAGATATTAAAGGTATTCGTAGTTTCCTTGGTCATGCTAGTTTATATAGGAAGTTTATTAAAGACTTCTCTAAAATTTCTATGCCTCTTAAAAATCTTTTACAAAAGGATGTTCCATTTGTTTTTTATGATGATTTTGTAGAAGCCTTTGAAACACTGAAGAAAACCTTAACTTTTGCACCTATTGTTCAACCACCTGATTGGAACTTGCCTTTTGAAATTATGTGTGGTGCTAGTGATTATGGCTTTGGTGTTGTTCTAGGACAAAGAGTTGACAAGAAATTAAATGTTATCCATTATGCTAGTAAAACTCTAGATAGTGCCAAAGAAATTATGCTACTACTGAGAAAGAATTTTTAGCTGTTGTGTTTGCTTGTGACAAATTCAGATCTTATATTGTTGATTCCAAAAGTAATTGTGCACACCGATCATGCTACTATAAAATATCTTATGGAAAATAAAGATGCGAAACCAAGACTCATTAGGTGGGTTCTCTTGCTTCGAGAATTTGATTTGCATATTATTGAAAGGAAGGGTGCCGAGAACCCAGTAGCTGATTACTTGTTTAGCTTAGAAGATATTCTTGATGACCCACTACCCATTGATGATAGCTTCCGTGATGAACAACTAGCTATAATAAATGCTACTCATAATACTCCTTGTATGCTTATTATGCTAATTACATTGTTGCTAAATTTATACCACCTAGTTTCACATACCAAAAAAGAAAATAAAAAACTTCTATGAGTTCAGACATTACTTTTGGGATGACCAACATCTTTATAAAGAAGGAGTAGATGGTATTATTAGACGTTGTATAAATGAGCATGAACAGGAACAAATCCTATGTAAGTGTCACTCCGAAGCCTACGGTGGACATCATGCGGGAGATAAAACTGCACACAAGGTATTACAATCTGGTTTTTATTGGCCTACTCTTTTAAAAGATGCCCGTAAGTTTGTCTTATCTTGTGATGAATGTCAAATAATTGGTAATATTGGTAAGCGTCAGGAAATTCCTATGAAGTACTCACTTGTTATTGAAACATTTGATGTTTTGGGATTTGATTATATGGGACCTTTTCCTTCGTCTAATGGGTATACACATATTTTGGTTGCTGTTGATTATGTCATTAAGTGGGTAGAAGCTATTCCAACTAGTAGTGCTGACCATAACACCTCAATTTAAATGCTTAAAGAAGTTATTTTCCCAAGGTTTGGAGTCTCCAGATATTTAATGACTAGTTGTGGTTCACACTTTATTCATGGTGCTTTTCATAAATTGCTTGCTAAATATGACGTTAACCATAGAATTGCATCACCCTATCATCCTCAATCTAGTGGTCAAGTTGAACTTAGCAATAGAGAAATAAAATTAATATTTCAAAATACTGTCAATAGGTCCCAAAAGAATTGGTCTAAGAAAATTGATGGTACACTTTGGGCCTACAGAACAACTTACAAAAATCCTATGGGTATGTCTCTTGATAAAATGGTTTATGGGAAAGCTTGTCATTTATCTCTTGAGTTAGACCATACGACATATTGGTCAATTAAAGAACTCAATTATGATTTCAAACTTGTTGGTGAAAAGAAGTTATTTGATATTAGCTCACTAGATGAATGGAGAACCCAAGATTATGAAAATGCCAAAGTATCTAAAGAAAAAGTAAAAAGATGGCATGACAAAAGAATCCAAAAGCGGGAGCTCGAAGTTGGTGAATATGCTCTATTGTACAACTCTCTTTTTAGAATCTTTTTTGGAAAACTTCTCTCCAAATGGGAAGGACCATATATCATCGAAGAAGCTTATCACTCTGGAGCTATCAAGATTAATAATGCCGAAGGTACCAACCCGAAGGTGGTCAATGGACAAAGAATTAAGCACTATATTTCATGTACACCTATTAATATTGAAACAAACATTATCCAAACCATGACACCGGCGGAACACATAAAAGAAACCTTCCAGAACACTCCAGAACCCTGAACAGGAAGAGGTACGTGATACAACAAGTAAACGGACTCCGAAAAAACCCCAAAAATATTTTCTGTCGGTTTTAGAATATTATAAAAAATAGGAAAATAAGAAATAACCAGGAAGGCAACCCAAGTGCCCACAAGACACTAGGGCGCGCCTGCCCCACCTGGCGCAACCTGGTGGGTGGTGGGCCCCTCGGGCACCTTCCCGACTCTGTTTTCCTTCCATTTTCTTGTTTTCCAAGATAAAAAAATATTTATATATACTCCCGGACGATTTGACCACCATACCACACAGAAGTCATCCGTTCTTGTTTCGTGCTATTTTTTCAACCGATCTAGATCGCCATGGCTATCCCAAGCTCTTCCAAGGACAAGTTCTTTGAGAAGGTCATCAACCCCTACCTATCAGAGGTGTTGAAGCACCCTCAAGCCATTGAGATGCGTGAGGGGGTGCTCCACATCTGGAATGTTCAAGGACCCAAGAGGACGGGGAGCGTGGAGGCCAGACTCGAGGAGGTGGAGCAGGAGATCTTCAAGTGCCAGGGAATGTGGAGCATGGACTTAGTCCCAATCACCTCATGATTACGGAATTCACCCATGATCACAAGGTGGATGGCCAGTCTATGAAGTACATCGCCTTCAGCCTCAACGAGCAAATCAATTTTCTGCAAAGCCAAATCTATGATCTTCAAAATCAAGTTTTTTAGTATGAAGCAAGATTTAAAAGTATGAGTTTAGCTTCCAGTTGCAGGACTCAGGAGACTCGTGCTTCCTCTTATGATGGTGAGCCGCTGCCATGGAATCCGGAGGACAAGTTTGCCTCTACCTTATCTACACCACCACCTCCATCTTCATCACCAAAGGAGACTTGATTACACAGGTATGGGCACTCCCCTTGGCTTGTGCCAAGCTTGGGGGAGATGCCCCAGTATCGTCTCACCATCAATTTTATTACCTTTACCTATCTTAGCTTGATCCTTAGTTATTTCATGATTTAGTTGAATAAAAGTTCAGTATGATCTATTTTTCAGTGCTAGTTTATTATCTATCTATCTATGTAATCGAGTGAGAGTTATATAATAAAGTCTAATTTGAGTTTTTTGCTTCTTTACTTTTCTGTTTAAATAAAAATAAAACAAAATAATGAAAATATCATATGCTAATCTTATGGTAAGTAATGACATCACATAAGGAAAAGTATAAGTGGTACAATTTGTTGAAAGTTGACAAACATAGCATTGGTCAATAATGCAATTCATGAAAGAATTAATAAGGGAAGAGGATATTCACATGCAAATACACTATCTTGGACATTTTTATGATTGTGAGCCCCCACTAAATATCTTATGCCAAAATAGTTGACGTTGGACAAGGAATACAACGTAATGAATTATGTTTGTCCATATTAACATAGAAGTTATATTGTCATAGATCCTTCAAAATGTGGTGCTTGCTCAATATCTTCTCTAGCCAAAAATCCACACTAAGTATAGATACTACTTGTGCTCCAAAACCCTTAAACCCAAAATTATGTTTGAGATTCAACCGTACCTACCTATGGATTGAGTAAGATCTTCCAAGTAAGTTGTCATTGGTGCAAAAAGGCAATAAAAATTGCTTCTTAATGTGTTTGATCCTTTAGTGTAAGGGAAATTAAGTGTTGTACGAACCTTGTGATGGTAAAGTAATAAAAGCGACGGACTACATAATAAAGGTTTCTATCATAAGGGGCAATATAACATGACATTCTTTTGCATTAAGAGATTGTGCATACAAAACCAAAAAATGCATGATAACCTCTGCTTCCCTTTATGAGGGAACTATATTTTATATTTATGTATTTACTTTGTATGCAAGAGTCAAAGTATTCTTCTCTACACCTTTTTTACCTTTCTCTTTGGCAGGCATCATGTCGTAGGGAAATATCTAGGCACATATATCCCGTTGGATATGAGTGAGCATGAGTTATTATCGTTAACATCAGTGAGGGAGTGCTGCATTAGGGGGTATCCGGACAGCCGGATTATATCCTTTGGCCAGACTGTTGGACTATGAAGATACAAGATTGAAGACTTCGTCTCGTGTCCGGATAGAACTCTCCTTGGCGTGGAAGGCAAGGTTGGCAATGCGGATATGTAGATCTCCTTCCTTGTAACCAACTCTGTGTAACCCTAGCCCCCTCCGGTATCTATATAAACCGGAGGGTTTTAGTCCGTAGGACAACAGACAATCATACCATAGGCTAGCTTCTAGGGTTTAGCCTCTCAGATCTCGTGGTAGATCAACTCTTGTAACACTCATATCATCAAGAACAATCAAGTAGGACGTAGGGTTTTACCTCCATCAAGAGGGCCCGAACCTAGGTAAACATCGTGTCCCCTGCCTCCTGTGGCCATCCGCCTTAGATGCACAGTTCGGGACCCCCCTACCCGAGATCCGCCGGTTTTGACGCCGACATTGGTGCTTTCATTGAGAGTTCCTTTGTGTCGTCACCATAAGGCTGGATGTCTCCTTCAATCATCGATAGCGATGTAGTCCAGGGTGAGACTTTTCTCCCCTTACAGATCTTTGTATTCGGCGGCTCCGCACTGCGGGCCAACTCGCTTGGCCATCTGGAGCAGATCGAGAGCTACGCCCCTGGCCACCAGGTTAGGTTTGGAAGCATAAACCACACGGCCGACATCCACGGAGACTTGATCTTCGACGGATTCAAGCCCTTGCCGAGTGCGCTGCACAATCACGATGAGCATGATTTAGCTCTACCATCGGACAGTGTTCGGGAGATCGCACCGGCGACCGCTCCGACCCTCAATTCGGAGGCAGTTGCGCCATCCAAGGATGGGTGGATAGACCCCGCCATGGAGGCCACACTCTCAGTGGCGATAGAGCCAAATACTAACTTCACCCCTAACGAGAGCCGTGTCGCCGAACTGCCGGATCCTTCCCCGGCCACGGACTCCGAACCGCCTGCGCCCGTGCCTATCGAATCCGACTGGGCGCCAATCATGGAGTTCACCTCCGCGGAAAACTTTCAGCACTCGCCCTTCGGCGACATACTGAATTCATTAAAGTCTCTCTCCTTGTCAGGAGAGCCCTGGCCGAACTATGTCCGGCAGGATTGGGATGCGGATGACGAAGAAATTCCCCGCCCACCCACCACCCACTTAGTAGCCACTGTCGATGATTTGACCGACATGCTTGACTTTGACTCCGAAGACATCAACGGTATGGACAACGATGCAAGAGACGAATAGGAGCCACTACCCATAGGGCACTGGACGCCCACTTCATCATATGATGTATACATGGTGGACACACCCAGAGAAAACGACGACGAGGAACGGTTAGGTTTACATTAATTCTTCTTTCGTAGTTGCGGATGCTTGCGACAGGGGTTCATCTTAAGTGGGAGGTATGTTCAAGGAAGGGCAGCACCCAAGCACCGGCCCACCCACATATTAAATTATCAAAGTAACGAACGCGAATCATATGAGAATGATGAAAACTAGCTTGACAACAATTCCCATGTGTCCTCGAGGGCGCTTTGCTTTATATAAGAGTTCGCCTAGGCTTGTAATTTGATACAAAAAGGATTGGGCCACCTTGCTGCACCTTAGTTACTTTTGTGACTTGTTACCCGTTACGAATTATCTCATCATACAACTATCTGTTACCGATAATTTCAGCAGAGAATACCTTGCTGAAAATCGCTTGTCATTTCCTTTTGCTCCTTGTTGTGTTCGACACTCTTACTTATCGAAAGGAATATGATAGATCCCCTATACTTGTGGGTCATCAAGTCTCTTTTCTGGCGTCGTTGCCGGAGAGTGAAGTGCCTTTGGTAAGTATAATTTGGTAAGGAAACATTTATATAGTGTGCTGAAATTTACTATCACTTGTTATTATGGAAAATAATCCTTTGAGGGGCTTGTTCAGGGTATCTTCACCTCGAATGAAAGAGCAAAGAGTTGCTCATCAACCTACCGCACCTACTGAAAATCTTTATTATCAAATCCCTTCGGGTATGATAGAAAAACGGCTAGCTAATCCTTATGCAGGAGATGGACCATTACATCCTGATATGCACCTAATCTATGTGGATGAAGTTTGTGGATTATTTAAGCTTCCGAGTATACCCAAGGATGTTGTCAAGAAGAAGGTCTTCCCTTTATATTTGAAAGGAAATGCATTGACATGGTATAGGCTATGTGAAGATATTGGATCATGGAACTACAACCGATTGAAATTGGAATTTCATCAGAAGTTTTATCCTATGCATCTGGTTCATCATGATCGGAATTATATATATATAATTTTTTGCCTCGTGAAGGAGAAAGTGTCGCTCAAGCTTGGGGGAGGCTTAAGTCAATCTTATATTCATGCCCCAATCATGAGCTCTCAAGAGAAATTATTATTCAGACTTTTATGCTCGGCTTTCTCATAACGATCGATCCATGCTCGATACTTCTTGTACTGGTTCTTTTATGAAGAAGACTATTGAATTCAAATGGGATGTATTAGAGAGAATTAAATGCAACTCTGAAGATTGGGTACTAGACGAAGGTAAGGAGTCAGGTAGAAACTTTAAGTTTGATTGTGTTAAATCTTTTATGGATACCGATGCTTTTCGTGATTTTTAGCACTAAATATGGACTTGACTCTGAGATAGTAGCTTCTTTCTATGAATCATTTTCTAATCATGTTGATCTCCCTAAGGAGAAGTGGTTTAAATATCATCCTCCCACTGAAGTTAAAGTAGTTGAACCTATTAAAGTTGAAGAAGAAACTATTACTTATAATGTTGATCCTATTGTTCCTACTGCTTATATTGAGAAACCACTTTTTCCTGTTAGAATAAAGGATCATGCTAAAGCTTCAACCGTAGTTCATATGACTTATACTAGAACACCAACACCCTCTGAGCAAATTAAAGTTGAACCTAGTATTGCTATGGTTAAAGTTCTCTTGGTTGATAATATTGATGGGCATGTTATTTATTGCTGTGATGAAGCTGCTAGAATTGCTAAACCTGATACAAAAGATAAACATAGACCTGTTGTTGGCATGCCTGTTGTTTCTGTTAAAATTGCAGATCATTGGTATCATGGCTTATGTGATGTGGGTGCTAGTGTGAGTGCAATTTATTATACCTTGTACCAAGAAATTATGAATGATATTGCACCTGCTGAGATAGGAGATATTGATGTTACTATTAAGCTTGCCAATGGAGATACTATATCACCAATTGGGATTGATAGAGATGTTGGAGTCTTGTGTGGGAAAATAAAATATCCTACTGATTTTCTAATTCTTGCTTCCCCACAAGATGATTTTTGTCCCATTATATTTGGTAGACCTTTCTTGAACATTGTTAATGCTAAGATAGACTGCGAGAAAGATATTGTTACTATTGGTCTAGGGAATATGTCTCATGATTTTAATTTCTCTAAATTTCGTAGACAACCCCATGATAAAGAATTTCCTATTAAGGATGAAATTATTGGTCTTGCTTCTATTGTCGTACCTCCTACTGATCCTTTAGAACAAATATTTGCTAGACCATGAAAATGATATGTTTATGAATGAAAGAAGGGAAATAGATGAAATACTCTTTAATCAATGACATATTTTGAAACACAATTTGCCTGTTGAAATCCTTAGGGATCCTCCTCCACCTAAGGGTGATCCCATGTTTGAGCTTAAACAATTACCTGATACTTTGAAATATGCTTATCTCGATGAAAAGAAGATATATCCTGTTATTATTAGTGCTAACCTTTCAGGGCATGAAGAACAATTAGCTTTCCTGACGAACAATTAGTTGTCATAAATGCTTCTCGTAATACTCCATGGTATGTTAATTATGCTAATTACATTGTTGCTAAATTTATACCATCTAGTTTCACATACCAGCAAAAGAAAAGGTTTTTCTATGATTTAATACATTACTTTTGGGATGATCCACTCCTTTATAAAGAAGGGGTAGATGGTGTTATTATATGTTGTGTACCTGAGAATGAACAGGAACATATCCTACGCAAGTGCCACTTCGAGTCTTACGGAGGAAACCACGCTGGAGATAGAACTGCACATAAGGTATTGCAATCTAGTTTTTATTGGCCCACTCTCTTCAAGGATGCTCATAAGATTTTTTTGTCTTGTAATGAATGCCAAAGAATTGTAATATTAGTAGACGTCAGGAAATGCCTATGAATTATTCACTTGTTATTGAACCATTTGATGTTTGGGGTTTTGATTATAAGGGACCTTTTCCTTCCTCTAATGGGTATACACATATTTTAGTTGATGTTGATTATGTTACTAAGTGGGTAGAAGTTATTCCAACTAGTAGTGTTGATCATAACACTTCTATTAAGATGCTCAAATAAGTTATTTTTCCGAGGTTTGGAGTCCCTAGATATTTAATGACAGATGGTGGTTCACATTTTATTCATGGTGCT
This sequence comes from Triticum monococcum, assembly GCA_034509565.1. NCBI lineage: Eukaryota > Viridiplantae > Streptophyta > Magnoliopsida > Poales > Poaceae > Triticum > Triticum monococcum. The sequence continues at coordinate 617,493,440 of CM067845.1, forward strand.
TTCCTTAAAATGCTTGCTAAGTATGATGGTAACCATAGAATTGCATCTCCTTATCATCCTTGGTCTAGTGGTCAAGTAGAATTGAGCAATAGAGAGATTAAATTGATTTTGCAAAAGACTGTTAATAGATCTAGAAAGAATTGGTCTAAGAAACTTGATGATGCATCATGCGCTTATAGAACTGCTTATGAAAATCCTATGGGTATGTCTTCGTATAAAATGGTTTATGGAAAAGCATGTTGCTTACCTCTAGAACTAGAACATAAAGCTTATTGGGCTATTAAATAGCTCAACCATGATTTCAAACTTGCCGGTGAGAAGAGGTTATTTGACATTAGCTTGCTTGATGAATGGACAACCCAAGCTTATGAGAACGCCAAGTTGTTTAAATAAAAAGTTAAAAGATGGCATGACAAAAGGATACAAAAGCGTGAGTTTAATGTAGGTGATCATGTTTTGCTGTACAACTCTCGTTTAAGATTTTTTGCAGGAAAACTTCTCTCTAAATGGGAAGGTCCTTACATTATCGAGGAGGTCTACCGCTCCGGTGCCATAAAAATCAACAACGCCGAAGGTGGTAAACGGTCAAAGAATCAAACATTATATCTCAGGTACTCCCATAAATGTTGAGATCAATATTATTAATACCATAACACTAGAGGAGTACATAGGGGACACTTTCCAGAAGGTTTCAGACTCTAAAAAGGACTAGGTATTTGGTACGGTAAGTAAACCAACTCCAAAATTGTTCTAATAGCATTTTTTTCTCCGTTTTGGAATATTTAAAAAATTAGGAAAATTAAAATTAGTCCAAAAGAGACACAAGGCGACCACAAGGGTGGAGGGCGCGCCCTACCCCTGCCCCCCCCCCCCCCCCCCCCCCCCGTCCTTGTGGCCGCCTCGTGTGCCCTCCGGACTCCTTTTTCTTGCACGATACTTCTTATGGTCGGTAAAAATTCATTATATAATCTCCCGAAGGTTTTGATCATCGTACCACGACAATATCTCTGGTTTTTGTTTTGAGTTGTTTCTGCAGCAGATTTATAGCAAGTTTTCTTCGCAAGAGTCAGTCGGGGAGAGTCGTGTCTCTCATCCGACGCCGGGCCCAAGAGCAAACAGCGAAGGTGACCACTTTGGGCAATCAACGGAGGAAGAGATGGAGGCTGACTTGAAAAGGGTGGATGCCATGGAGGAGTATCAAGAAGTTACCTCTCGTCTTCAAGCTGGATTCATGTTGGAGGAACTTCAGAGCTCAGAAATACCAAATTCGGTCATCCCTCCCAATGCTAGATTTCTATCTTATGATAATATGAAAAGGAGTGTTGTGTTTTCCCCCGCGGTTATGAAACATCCATGGGTGATTGGAGCTCCAGCCGTCATGCGTAAACTCCACAAGGAAATAATGGACCTTAAGCAGCCAAATAATAACCTCAAGGAGGAGAATTGCATCCTAAGGGGCATCATCGCCAAGAATATCACATCATCACCTCCGAAGAGAGAGACATAAATACATGGGTATAGGCACTCCCCTTGGCAACTGCCAAGCTTAGGGGAGGTGCCCCGGTATCGTATCACCATCACACCTTTACCTTTATTGCTTTTCTTAGTTTGATCCTTTTGGTTATATCTTGATCTAGTATAATAATGTTTTTAGTATGATCTAGCTTTGAGTTTTGTTTCGATCTCTATCTATGTAATCGAGTCCTTGAGTTATATAATAAAGAGTAGTTTTGAGTTGAGGCTTTGCTTTGTTGCTCTGATCTTGAGGGAACTAAATAAAAGAAAGAATAAAAAGAAATGAAAGATCATATATTGATCTTATGGAGAGTAATGACTTCACATATAAAGGGTGTGATGAATAAAATTTGTTGAGAGGTGACAAACATAGTTTTGGTCATTGTTGCAATTAATAGGAAGTAATAAAGAAAGAGAGGCTTCACATATAAATATACTATCTTGGACATATTTTGTAATTGTGAGCACTCATTAAAATATGATATGCTAAAAAGTTGATGTTCGACAAGGAAGACAACATAATGGGTTATGTTTACTTATATCCGAATAGAAGTTATATTTTCATGGATCCTCCAACATGTTGAGCTTGCTTTTCCCTCTCATGCTACCCAAATTTTTTGCACCAAGTAGAGATACTACTTGTGCTTCCAAACATCCCTTAAACCAGTATTGCCATGAGAGTCCACCATACCTACCTATGGATTGAGTAAGATCCTTCAAGTAAGTTTTCATCGGTGCAAGCAATAAAAATTGCTCTCTAAATATGTACTCCCTCCGTTCTAAATTAATCGTCGCAGGTATGGATGCATCTAGATGTATTTTAGTTCTAGATACATACATTTTTGCGACGAGTAATTTGGAACGGAGGGAGTATGATATATTAGTGTGAAGAAAATAAGCTTTTGTAATATCCCAAATTTCCAATTTGGAATGTTATACATAGATCATTCCTGCATATCATATTTTGCTGCATTTCATTTCGCGATCCACGAAATTCTAAGCAACTCAAGGACCCTCGGAGAGAGTTGGGGATTTCACCATTTTCATATTTGAATTTTATCAAATATTGAAAAAAGGATTTTTTTTCGTTTTAATTGTTTTTCTCTCCGAAAATATTTCATGTTAAAATGTATGAGAGGAGATAATATGACTTCTCCAAAATAAATGAAATATTGGAGGAAAAATATTAAAATCAAATATTTGATTTTATTCGGATTTTATTGCTATTTTATTTGCATTAGAAAAATTGCATGTTTTCAAAAATTGCATTTTTAGGGCCCAGAAAATGTTCATCTTGTTCTAAATATTTTATTTAGACGGTGAAAATTTCTTTTGGCATTTTCAGATTTTTATTTATTTTTCTAGGATTTATTTAAGTTTCGGTGAAATTATTTTTTTAAAAGAAAAAACTTCTCTCCGCCGACTCAGCCGAAGCCCAGCCAGCCTGCCCAGCCCAGCCGCCCCGTCCGCCTCGTCCCCGACGCGGGAGACCGCCGCCGCCGCCGCACGCCGAGTCCAACCGGGACTCTGCCCCGCGGCGCCGCCTTGCCCCCTTCCCCAAGCCGCCCCTCCCCCTCCTTATATACGCCGCCCCGGCCCCCACCACCACCACCCGAGCCGCCCCGCCAACCCCGCCGCCTAGTGCCGCCGCCGCCGCTTGCCGCCGCTGCCACCTAGCGTCGTCGCCGCCCCGCCACTTAGCGCCGCCGTCGCCGCCTGCTGTCGCCGCCCCGCTACCATCCGGACCCCGCCGAAGCCGTTGGACCTCGCCGGAGCCCCGCCGAGGTAGTCTCCTCGCCGCCGCCGGTTTTCTGAGAGAAAACCGATCCAGTTTTTTTAGAAAACCCTAGGCTCGTTTTTTTAGACTAGATCGGTTTTTTTTCCGGTTTAGTTTATTTAGCGGGCGTTTGTCCGTAGGTTCATTTTAAAGAACAGTGTTCATTAGTTAGCCGCAAATAGCGAACGTTCGTTCGTTAGCCTGGTCGTCAGTTTTTCTTTTTCTCGGATTTTTCTGCAATTATTTTTTATCGCGATTTCTGATCTGATTTTCGTTTTAGTTTATCTTTTCGCTCGTTTATCGGAATCAGGCGATTCAAGCGCCTAGATCTTCGTCTCGAAACCCTTTTTCTGTTTAATTAACTTGAACAAGATTTTCGTACTGTAAAGTTTGACTTTAGTACAGATTAGTAAATGGATCTTGTTTCTCTCGCACTTTGAGTTTTGTTGTTCCATTTGATTTGATTCTTTTTGCAAACCGGAGTTCTTAAGTTGAACTTTCTGGTTAGATCTTCTTATTCGAGATTTGCCCGTGCTTCTTTTCTTGACTGCTTATGTATGCTATTGTTTGTTTGCGATAGAACACCTGGAGTGCGAAGCGTGCACCTACGAGTCTCTAGGTTTTGCGGATCATCAGCAAGGCAAGTAACACTTTGATCATACCCTTTATCACCCAGTTTTTATGCATTAGTTTCAACCCTCAAACATTGCATGGTTAGGATTTGATAACATGTGGGATTGGGAAGTAGTTGATGAGGTAGAACCTATTGCCCTGTTATTATCAAACCCTTGGAAGTTACTTCTACGTATTGCTTATATTGCTATGCTATGCTCGTAGACGTGGATTGGGTTTGAGTGAAACCATGACAGATGTGAGATTGTTAATTAATGGTTCAACTTAAGGTCGCAACTTAAATACACATCTGGGTGGATTGCTTGTCGAGCACCTCGAGAATCCAGTGTTGTCCTAGGATATCCCGGAGTACCCGTGTGATAATCCTACGGTCCGCCACCCAGGCTCAAAGGGAACTGAGATATTTCATGCTAGAAACTTCCATGTGCAGCCACAAGCTATTATGGGCTCTAGCATAGTTGAGTAAGTTGCGTGAAGCTCTTGAAGAGATAGACTAGCAGGTAGTGGGTTGTAGGTGGTATAGTCTATCCGGAGTAGAGAGTTAATGCTTCTGAAAGACTGTGTCTCGGTCATCCGTTTCTCAAACATCCTGTAGTGTGAGAAAACTAACAGAGGAGATCGAGTATTGTGGGGAAAAGTGCGCAAACCTCTGCAGAGTGTATAAACTAATCATGGTTAGCCGTGTCCCCGGTTATGGACAAATTTTGAGTATCTAGTACTTGGATTATCATATGTATCTCATCACTCTAAATTAATATTGTTGGGTTGATAATTACTTTTAATTGGGATTGAGTTGGAGGAACCTTCTCAATGATTGTTTCAACTACCATGATAGTTAAATAAATCTATTCCTTTGTTGTGGGAAAAAATTGGCTTTTCATAAAACTTTAACCATAGAGCTTTCCACCAGCCAAATATGCATATAGTGATAGTATTATTCTGTTCTTGCTCTACTGTGTTACACTGCCAGCATATTCCATGTGCTGACCCGTTTCGGGCTGCAACGTATTATGTTGCAGACTTTTCAGACGAGGAGTAAGGTTCGTTAGGTCGTTGCCGTGCAGCTCAGCTATGCCGTTGGAGTTGATGGACTCACTTTATCTTCCAAGCCTTCCGTTGTTATCGTATTAGATGGCCTAAAGCCATGTTTATTGTAATAAGTTCTCTTTTGAGACATCCGATGTAATAAGTGTGTGATTGACACTCTGTTATAAATCCTTTGAGTACTGTGTGTGTCAGCATTACCGATCCAGGGATGACACTGAAGCACAGAGACTTGACCGTTTGAGGTCGGGACACTATAGCTTTATACGAACTTGTGATATGGAAGAAATAAAAGCGACGGACTGCATAATAAAGTTCTTTATCTCAAGAGGCAATACAAAGTGACATTGTTTTGCATTAAGATTTTGTGCATCCAACCATAAAAAGCGCATGACAACCTCTGCTTCCCTCTGCTAAGGGCTATCTTTTACTTTTATCTTCTACCCTTATACAAGAGTCATGGTGATCTTCACCTTTCCTTTTTACACTTTTTCCATTGGCAAGCACTATGTGTTGGAGAGATCCGGATATATATATCCACTCGGATGTAGGTTATCATAATGTATTATTATTGACATTACCCTTGAGGTAAAAGGTTGGGAGGCGAAACTATAAGCCCATATCTTTCTCTGTGTCTGATTGAAACTTTGTACCCATAAGTATCGCGTGAGTTTTAGCAATTGTGAAAGATTAAATGATAGTTGAGTATGTGGACTTGCTGAAAAGCTCTTGAATTGAATCTTTCCGATGTTACGATAAATTGCAATTGCTTCAATGACTGAGATCATAGTTTGCTAGTTTTCAATGAAGTTTCTGATTCATACTGTACATTGTGAACGAATTGTTACTTTAGCATAAGAAATTATATGACAATATATGTTGTTGTTCTAAAGATGACCATCATGCCCTCATGTCCGTATTTTATTCTATCGACACCTCTATCTCTAAACATGTGAACATATTTTTCGATTTTGGCTTTCGCTTGAGGACAAGCGAGGTCTAAGCTTGTGGGAGTTGATACGTCCATTTAGCATCATGCTTTTATATTGATATTTATTGCATTATGGGCTGTTATTACACATTATATCACAATATTTATGCATTTTCTCTCTTATTTTATAAGGTTTACATGAAGAGGGATGCTACCTCTTGAGCATGTGTTAGTTTTCCATTAAAGAGGAAAGGGTGATGCAGCAAACTAGCGTAAGTATTTCCCGCAGTTTTGAGAACCAACGTATCAATCCAGTAGGAGACAACGCACAAGTCACCTAGTACCTGCATAAACAATCAAGAACCTTGCAACCAACGCGATAAAGGGGTTGTCAATCCCTTCACGGTCACTCACAAAAGTGAGATCTAACAAAGATAGTAAAGTAAATATTTTTGGTATTTTTTGTATAGATTGGAAAGTAAAGATTGCAAAATAGTAAAAGAGATGCGATGTAAATAAAAGAGATGCAATATAATAAGAAAGAGACTCGGGGGGCCACAGGTTTCACTAGTGGCTTCCCTCAAGATAGCATGTATTACGGTGGGTGAACAAATTACTGTCGAGCAATTAATAGAAAAGTGCGTAGTTATGAAGATATCTAAGGCAATGATCATGAATATAGGCATCACGTCCATGTCAAGTATATCGAAACGATTCTGCATCTACTACTATTACTCCACACATCGACCGCTATCCAGCATGCATCTAGAGTATTTAGTTCATAAGAACAGAGTAACGCATTAAGCAAGATGACATGATGTAGATGGATAAACTCAAGCCAAATGATATAAGCCCCATCTTTTTATCCTCGGTGGCAACAATACAATACATGCCTTGCTGCCCCTACTGTCACTTGGAAAGGACACCGCAAGATTGAACCCAAAGCTAAGCACTTCTCCCATGTCAAGAAAGATTAATCTAGTAGGCCAAACTAAACTGATAATTCGAAGAGACTTGCAAAGATATCAAATCATGCATATAAGAATTCAGAGAAGAACCAAATAATATTCATAGATAATCTTGTTCATAAACCCACAATTCATCGGATCTCGGCAAACACACCTCAAAAAAGTATTACATCGAATAGATCTCCAAGAACATCGAGGAGAAATTTGTATTGAGAATCAAAGAGAGAGAAGAAGCCATCTACATAATAACTATGGACCTTAAGGTCTGTGGTAAACTACTCACAATTCATCGGAGAGGCAATGGTGTTGATGTAGAAGCCCTCCATGATCGATTCCCCCTCCGGCAGATCGCCAGAAAAGGCCCCAAGATGGGATCTCACGGGTATAGAAGGTTGCGGCGGTGGAAAAGTGGTTCCGTGGCTCTCTGTGATGTTTCTAGGGTTTAAGAGATATATAGGCGAAAGAAGTACGTCGGTGGAGCTAGGAGAGGCCCACGAGGGTGGGGGCGCGCCTACCCCCTGGGCGCGCCCTCCTGCCTCGTGGCCGCCTCGTGGAGATCAAGAGTTTGACTCCAAGTCTTCTGGATTGCTTAAGATCATCGTGAAGGTTTCATTCCATTTGGTATTCCTTTTCTGCGAAACTCTAAAATAGGCAAAAAAACAGAAACTGGCACTGGGCCTCCGGTTCATAGGTTAGTCCAAAAATAATATAAAAGATCATATTATAGCCCATTAAACATCCAAGATAGATAATATAATAGCATGGAACAATAAAAAAATTATAGATACGTTGGAGACGTATCAAGCATCCCCAAGCTTAATACCTGCTCGTCCTTGAGTAGGTAAATGATTAAAACAGAATTTTTGATGTGGAATGCTACCTATCATAATTATCAATGTAATTTTCTTTATTGTGGCATGAATGTTCAGATCCGAAAGATTCAAAACAAAATTTTAGTATTGACATAAAAATAATAATACTTCAAGCATACTGATAAAGCAATCATGTCTTCTCAAAATAACATGGCCAAAGAAAGCTATCCCTACAAAATCATATAGTCTGGCTATTGCCCTATCTTCATCACACAAAATATTTAAATCATGCACAACCTCGATGACAAGCCAAGCAATTGTTTCATACTTTTGATGTTCTCAAACTTTTTCAATCTTCACACAATACATGAGCGTGAGCCATGGACATAGCACTATAGGTGGAATAGAATGGTGGTTGTGGAGAAGACAAAAAGGAGAAGACAGTCTCACATCAACTAGGCGTATCAATGGCTATGGAGATGCCCATCAATAGATATCAATGTGAGTGAATAGGGATTGCCATGCAACGGATGCACTAGAGCTATAAGTGTATGAAAGCTCAAAAGGAAACTAAGTGGGTGTGCATCCAACTCACTTGCTCACGAAGACCTAGGGCATTTTGAGGAAACCCATCATTGGAATATACAAGCCAAGTTCTATAATGAAAGATTCTCACTAGTATATGAAAGTGACAACATAGGAGACTCTCTATCATGAAGGTCATGGTGCTACTTTGAAGCACAAGTGTGGAAAAAGGATAGTAGCATTGCCCCTTCTCTCCTTTTCTCTCATTTATTTTATTTTATTTAGGCCTTTCTTTTTTTATGGCCTCATTTTTTTGTCCGGAGTCTCATTCCGACTTGTGTGGGAATCATAGTCTCCATCATCCTTTCCTCACATGGGACAATGCTTTAATAATGATGACCATCACACTTTTATTTACTTACAACTCAAGAATTACAACTCGATTCTTAGAACAAAATATGACTCTATGTGAATGCCTTCGGCGGTGTACCGGGATGTGCAATGAATCAAGAGTGACATGTATGAAAGAATTACGAAGGTGGCTTTGCCACAAATAAGATGTCAACTACATGATCATACAAAGCAATATGACAATGATAAAGCGTGTCATAATAAACGGAACGGTGGGAAGTTGCATGGCAATATATCTTGGAATGGCTATGGAAATGCCATAATAGATAGTTATGGTGGATATTTTGAGGAAGGTAAATGGTGGGTTTATGGTACCGGCGAAAGATGCGCAGTACTAGAGAGGCTAACAACGGTGGAAGGGTGAGAGTGCGTATAATCCATGGACTCAATATTAGTCATAAAGAACTCACATACTTATTGCAAAAATCTATTAGTTATCAAAATGAAGTACTATGCGCATGCTCCTAGGGGATAGATTGGTAGGAAAATACCATCGCTCATCCTCGACCGCCACTCATAAGGAAGACAATCAAAAAATAAATCATGCTCCGACCTCATCACATAACGGTTCACCATACATGCATGCTACGGGAATCACAAACTTTAACACAAGTATCTCAAATTCACAACTACTCAACTAGCATGACTCTAATATCACCATCTTCATATCTCAAAACAATCATAAGGAATCAAACTTCTCATAGTATTAAATGCACTTTATATGAAAGTTTTTATTATACCCATCTTGGATGCCCATCATATTAGGACTAATTTTATAGCCAAAGCAAATTGCCATGCTGTTCTAAAAGACTTTCAAAATAATATAAGTGAAGCATGAGAGATCAATAATTTCTATAAAGTAAAACCACCACCGTGCTCTAAAAAGATATAAGTGAAGCACTAGAGCAAAATTATCTAGCTCAAAAGATATAAGTGAAGCACATAGAGTATTCTAATAAATTCCGATTCATGCGTGTCTCTCCCAAAAGATGTGTACAGCAAGGATGATTGTGGTAAACTAAAAAGCAAAGACTCAAATCATACAAGACGCTCCAAGCAAAACACATATCATGTGGTGAATAAAATAAAAATATAGCCTCAAGTAAAGTTACTGATAGACGAAGACTAAAGAGGGGATGCCTTCTGGGGCATCCCCAAGCTTAGGCTTTTGGTTGTCCTTGAATTTTACCTTGGGGTGTGTCATGGGTTTGTCATGGCAGATGTCCTTGTGAAGGGACTTAGTCGTGGAGCCATCGCTACGGGTTAGCTTAAAGGGGTTAAACCGGACAAGGGGACACGGGGAGTTTTATACTAGTTCGGCCCCTTCGAGGAAGGTAAAAGCCTACGTCTAGTTGTGATTGGTATTGCTAGGGTTTCGAAGGCCAGGGAGCGAATCCGCTTTGTCTGGCTCTCGAGTTGTTGTCTGTCCCTAAACCGCGGCCGGGTCGTCCCTTTATATACATAGGTTGACGCCCGCCGGGCTACAGAGTCCCAAAGCCAGATCATAATGTATCCGGTTCAATCTCTATTCTTCCTATCTTATAATACAAGTTTCATGACTAGGTCGGTTTACATTTACAGGCCTTAACCCGCCTTTGGGCCTTGGGCCTTCGTGAAGCGCCATCATCCTTGCATCTTCCTGGGCTTTTAATCTTCAAAGAGTCAACCCAGCTACATAAGGCCGGTTTACCTCCAGTAGTAATATCCCCAACATTAGGCCCGAGATTGGTTTGAACTTGTTCATGTCAATCTTCTATACTTTAGAAAAATTCCTCCCTCATCATCTTCACTTTGATCTTGTAAACCGCCGTGACGTCATACTTCTAGATTATAATAAACCGCCCTGATGTCATCCATCCCTTGATGTCGAAGATTACCTTCATTTAATGTGTATTCAGTCACCGAGGCGACACCTTTATTAACTTATCCATTGTTTGGGCTCCTCGATTCCCACACTTGTCGTTTTATCGCTTCACCTTATAAATAGGGGCAGAGGACCCCTTTCTTTTCTTTCCGCTACCCATTCATCTCTTCTTCTTCCTCTCGACGACCCCGCACTCGAGCGCCGCCGTCATCTTCGAACCTCGCCTTTGCTTCGTCGTCGTCCGCTGCATCAACCTGTTCGCACTAGAGTTCCACAGCGCCCGTCCGCTACTTTCGTGGTCGCAGTAAGTCCTTTCCCCCTTCTTTCCTAGATCCATTAGGGTTTCCTCGTTGTTCTTGAGGTTCGTCAGAGCTTATAGCGTTGTTCTTCCTTGGCCCGTAAATGAATGCTTCGTACTTATCATATCCCTTGCCGTGATGAATCTTCTGTTACCCTCACAAATCCTTATACGCAAAAAACTGCTGCAGTCCTTCATAAACTGTTTCGTGTCTTACCCTTTTTAGGTCGAAATATTTTGCTTTTCTATCTTATCTTAGATCCGAAATATGTATACATCTCTGTGGAATCTATTTCTCCTCACACCATCATAAGCGGTTTAACTTTGCATAATCAATCTGCACCATTAGCCCTCTGATAAACCGGACGAGCCCTTTACCTTCATAGTTGTACTCCGGTTTAACAATGTATGAATATTCCTGTCCTGGTATTGCCTTCTTCTTTTTTTATTGCATTGGTCTCCGGTTTACGCCATTTCACATACCGGTATGTTTCTTACTCCCTTGTATCTTGCATATAATCATGCGTAATTTAGAAACCGGCCTTTCATTTTCAGCTTGTTTGTTTCGCAATGGCCAAACAATTCACTACCTGCAACTGGGCTCGTTCCCGGGTTACTGAGACTCAGTTGAATGAGATGGTCAGCATGGGCTCCCTGCCTAAGAAAACTGAAATCAAATGGCGAGTTCCAGGAATAGAAAATCCTCCAACCCCAAGGCAGGGTCACGTGGTGGTCATTGTTGACCATATAGGTCGTGGCTTCAAACCGCCAGGGTCAAAGTTTTATCGAGATGTGCTTGCCAGCTTCCAACTTCATCCGCAAGATATTGATCCCAACTCAGTTTCCAATTTATGCAACTTCTAGGTCTTTTGTGAAGTATATTTACAAGAAGAACCAACTGCAAAACTGTTCCAGGATTTCTTTCACTTAAACCGGCGCACAGAGTTTGTAAATGGCCCGAACACAGAACTTTGTGGTGTCTCGATTCAAAAGAGGAAAGAAGTTCAATTTCCTCATGACAAACATCATAGCCACCCAAAGGAATGGAACCAGACTTGGTTTTATTGCAGATACACTTCGCCTGAAGATGAAAATCCCCTCCCCGGCTTTCGTGATCATAGACTATCCAACACTCACCAAATGCCACAACGCCTGAGCTCTTTAGAAAGGGCGAAATACGCTCCTCAACTCGCCAAACTCCGGGCCTTTATGGCGAACGGTTTAACAGGCGTGGACTTTGTGCACTGTTGGATATCCTGGAGTATCTTGTCGCTAAGCCGGTGTCCCGGTTTAATGTGTGAATATACCGGTCAGGTTGACAACCCTCAACGCCATTGCAACATCCAATTATCTGAGGAAGAAGTCACTGAAGGTGTAAAGAAGATTCTGAATGAATCGGAACTGATATGTAGTCAAACCGGTCTGAGTCCCTTCTATGCCAAGAACAAACTGCCTGTTGTAAGCATTATACTTCCCCTTCATCTCTAATACTTTTAGCTTATGCAACCTGTAATCCTTCTTCTTTGTATGTAGGGTGATGACCCCTTCTAGAAACGGAAAACCGTAGAGAAAGCGGCAAAGCCGGCTGGAGACAAAGCGGTCAAGCCATCCCGCCCAAAAACCAAAGCCGTAAAACGGACGTCAAAACGGAAAACGGCTGACCGGATTAACATGGAGCTTGATGATGATACTGATGATCCAGAAGTTGAGGTAGAACTTGACTCACTTGGCTCTCTTTTCATGCATCTCATTAACAATGATCTTCCTCACGAGGACGCAGAAGCTAGTCAAGCCGATGATGTAGAGGTAATTACCCTTTCCTCCGGTTTAGACTCTATGCCAACACAAAAATCCTGCCAAGCAGTCCGGAAAGTAAGCTTTTCTCATCCTCTTGCTCACTTGGATCCAACATTTATTGTGAAGACTCAGTAGCATGAAGCTCGCCGGACAACCCGGCATAGTGGCCAAAAGGTCACTTTAGCCGGTTTACCTGATACTCCGGTTCGGAAGTGCCAGTCTCAGGTCTCTCCTACTTCTGACCATTCTTACCCCAAGGCAGGTTATTTCAGACAACCTCTTAATCCGTCCGATTCAAATTATCAGGTGACACCTCCTTCATCTTCTGGTGAATCGACAGCAACTCAACTCCCCCCTTTGAAAACTGTGGCTGGGTAAGTTGTAAAAACCTTTCCTTTCAATGCGTCATAAATCCTTTGAATAGGATGTTAATCCTCTGTTATTCTGTTTGCAGGGCCAAAGCCAGACCCAGCAAGAAAGTTCTGACCACCAATCCGCTCGAAGATCCGGTCGCCGAAGAAGAAGAACCAAGAGGTGAACCGGAACAAACTTGTGAACCGGAAAGCCCTCATCCTGAAGCTGCTTCTGATAACCCGCCCCTTGAAAGCCAAAATACTGATGAACCAGCAGACGTTGATCCTGCCGCGCCTGATGCTGAACCGCAGAACCAAACCGGGCTAGTCTGGTGAAAGATGTTGAAATTCCAATATCATCAACCAAAAACCCTGAAGGCCAAGGTGATGACGTTATTATTACTGGAATGGGCCACGGCTCTCCTGGCCATCCCGTCATTTTGGCTCAACACAGTGCCAAAGAAGAGCAAGCTGCCAGTGAAAAAGGTAAATGGAGTAGCGATTTATCAAGCTATGCTCATCTTAACGCTGATGAGCTTCATTCTGGCTTCTTGAACCGTCTGCACTCAAACCGGGATTATGAAGCCGGTTTGGTGAACTTGATGAAAGAGCGATATGAGGAAAATTCCTCTCCCTTTGTTTATTGATTTATAGCTGAACTACTATCCCAAGTAGCCCCCAAGGGCCATTTTATGATTATTAATCATAAACCGGGTCTTTGTAACACTTTAAGCTTCTCATCATTGATCCTTGTAATGGCAGGTCTCTAATAATAGATAAGACTGATCTTGAAATGATTAGATAACTTTCTGCAGCATAGCCCCCAAAGGCCGGTCTAACTTGGCAAGTCAATCCGGTTTTTAATCCACACATCCGTTTTAGAACAGACGCACATTAGCCCCCAAGTGTCAAGGATAATGCTTGCATTATTCTGGAGACTTGTATAAAGTGTAGTACTTGAGAGCAAATAGGCATTAGCCCCCAAGTATGAAGTGCATAACTTGTTATACGCTCTGTACTTAGCACATATATATGATGTTTGTTTAATATACCTTCAACGTGGCAGGCTGAACTGAGAAGCAAAGATGCCCAAAATTCTGACTTGCAAGAGAATGTGAAGTCACAACAAGCTGAGGCTGAAAAATCCAAAGAGGAGCTGACCCAGGCCCTGGCCGTGACGGAAAAGTTGAAAGAATCTTTCAACAAAGATCGTGCTGACTGGGAAACCGTGAAATCCGGTTTAACCAAAAGAGCTGTAGACGCCGAGGCAGCCCTGAAGCTAGTGGTTGATGAACTAGCCGGTTTGAAACACCAAATCAATGCTATGACCTCTGCTATCTTTGGTAAGTGCCTGATTATGTGTGTTGCGCAAGTCGATGAACCTTACAACTGACCAAAATGTTCATAAAATCTTTGGCAGGCACGCGGATCGCTCATCTTGGTACAAATATGCGGATGAAGCTCAAAGCGGCATACACATTGGTTGAACAACTATACTCTGGGTCTCAGCAGGCTATTAGCACGGCAGCTTATAACAAACCGGCCCCAACTTTGATTAAAGAAACGCTTGAGAAGTTGGCCATGTTACCAGCCCGCATCGCCGAGTTGAAGAAAGCAGCTGCCAGAGCCGGAGCTTTAACTGCACTTATTCGAGCAAAAGCCTGGATTCCAGATCTTGAAGCGGAGTACATCATTAAAGGATACCCAGGAGTTAAAGAAGATGGTTCCAACTTTGATAATGATGATCTCCGGTGGCTGACCAAACAGATGCGGCCAGCAGCCAGCAAGTTGGCAGATGATACAGATTTGTCCCATTTTCAACCGTTTTACAATGCAGAGGGGAAGAGGCAGCCGGCCGACATCCATGAAGTTGAAGAACTTGTGCCTCCGATTCGTAAGCACACTTATGCACCTGATATTAACCCCTCCAATCTTATCCATGAAGAAGTAGTGTTTCAAGCTTTAACTAGAATCGATTGGTCAACGGTTGATTTCCAGCGACTGGGGCGGGATGAAGAAGTGCCCACACCAACTGACCCACAACCATCAAACCGTCCAGACGAAGCGTCCTGAACCGGTCGCCGGTTTATTGTCCACCGTGTGCCGATCTTATGAAAAACAATTATGCCATTGGAGCTGCTTTGAAGGCTTCTTGTAATAGGATAGCCAAAACTCCTTTATTTGCCATGCCATCGAGCATGTTTTGTAATGCCTCATGACAACTTTGCCACCCTTTGGGATATATTTATGCATAACCCATGATGAGTTGTGTTCCTGGGTTCAACAACTTAAAAGTGTCTAGCGGTTTACCGCTAGACGGGTCAATATATCCAGAAAGTGTACAGGATATAGATGAAATAATCAAAATGTTTGTACAAAAAACAATATACATAACATACCTCATTGGTTGACCAACGTTGTATACGGCAAAGGTGTTAATACCAATCCAGAACGTTGATAACCTTATCTCTGTATTGCCGGTTTATATATTAAACCGGACCGGGATAACTACCGGGCTTTCTTTATAACACTGGTGATTTAGTCAAACCAGACCGAGTCAATAAACACCGGTTTATAACTGATCATGTGCCAACAACTTGTAGTTGAGAAGCAATCCGGGTCAAGGACGCTGGTTTATCAAAAATACTTATGAACTTCAACAAATAAAACTCAAAAATGAAAATATGCTAGGCTTTTTACGAGCTGCCAGGCTCCAAATCGAGGCTTTTCATGGGCTTCCAGACCTCTGAGTTAAACCGTTTAACAAAGCCTTTTAAGATGGGCCTCCAATTAACCAATCATCGTTTTAACTTTGACAAGTTCAGGGTCTATAAAAGATTGACATGTCAAACGTTCGATGGGTCATACCAGGATTACCTGGACAGGAGTGGCTTACTTGATGAAGGCAGGTTAACCCGGGTTTTTAGGTGAATACACCAGGCTTCCAAGCCGTGGCTTGATAGCCAATTACAAGGGTCCTTTCAAACTCTTTGTTGCTTTGCACAAAGAGCCCCCAAGTAACTTTGTGAGTTGTGCTCAGTGGGTGCCCATGTTTGAGTTTGTGCTTTGTGCAACACTCTCTTTGGCCCCACATAATTTCTTTTCTGGCTAAACGCCTATCAAGAGGTGTAGCTGTGGTGTGATAACAACCAAGCCCCCTAGTGATATCCCTTTGTCGTCTCAAACCGATCAAGAGGTGTAGCTATGGTTCAGATATGACCAAGCCCCATAGTGATATTTTTTATATCTGTGCGACTGTAGAGACCGGTTTAACAAAAACTCCGATTTGTCAGTAGAAACTCTTGTAAGCACACATTAATGGAGGCACCGGTTTATTATATAATATATACATCGTCATAAATATGTACATATGAAGAGCCTGTGGCTCAAGTATAGTAAGGCCGAAGAAGAGCTATGTTCCATGGCTGCTTGGTCTCCTCCTCTAACTGACGTGAGTCTTTATGCTCTCGAACATCAATGAGGTAGTAAGACCCGTTGTGTAGATTTTTGCTGACCACAAAGGGTCCTTCCCAAGGTGGGGATAACTTGTGCATATCAGTCTGATCTTGGATGAGCCGGAGCACCAAATCACCTTCTTGAAAGGTTCTGGTTTTAACCCAACAGCTGTGATAACGTCGGAGATCTTGTTGATAAATCGCCGATCGTCCTGCTGCAAGATCACGCTCTTCATCCAACAGGTCCAGAGAATCCTGACGTGCCTTCTCATTATCAGCTTCAACATAAGCTGTTACACGGGGCGAATCGTGACGGATGTCACTAGGAAGAACGGCCTCCACTCCATAGACCATAAGAAGGTGTGTAACCCGTAGACCTATTGGGTGTGGTGTTGATGCTCCATAATACAGAAGGTAGCTTCTCAACCCAACAACCCGGTATCCGCTTTAAGGGAACCATAAGCCTGGGTTTGATACCCCGTAGAATCTCTTGATTTGCCCTCTTTGCTTGACCATTAGATTGGGGGTGAGTCACCGATGCTAGATCGAGCCGGATGTGCTCACGTTGAAAAAATTCTTCCATCTCCCCCTTTGACAAGCTAGTACCATTATTTGTTATAATGCTGTGTGGAAAGCCAAACCGGAATATCACCTTCTTGATGAATTGAACCGCCATGGCTGCATCACACTTGCTGACTGGCTCTGCCTCCACCCATTTGGTGAATTTATCAACTGCTACTAACAGGTGGGTCTTTTTGTCCTTAGAGCGCTTAAAGGGTTCAACCATATCAAGCCCCCCAAGTTGCAAACGGCCACGTAATTGGAATCATCCGCAACTCTTGAGCCGAAACGTGCGCACGGCGGGCGAATTTTTGACACCCGTCACATCTCTTGACTAAATCTTCCGCGTCAGCATGCGCCGTCAACCAGTAAAAACCATGGCGGAAAGCTTTAGCAACCAAAGATTTTGAACCGGCGTGGTGACCGCAATCCCCTTTATGGATTTCTTGCAAAATCTCACAACCTTCTTGAGGAGAAACACAACGCTGAATTGCTCCTGAAACGTTGTAGCGATGTAACTCCCCATTGAGTATGGTCATGGACTTGGAACGCCGGATTATCTGTCGGGCCAACGTTTTGTTGTCTGGTAACTCGCCCTGGTTCATGTAAGCCAGATATGGGATTGTCCAATCCAGTATGGCATGCGAGCTGCCACCAACTGAGCCTCCGGATCAGGAACAGCCAAATCTTCTTCGGTTGGCACCTTGACTGACGAATTATGCAACACATCAAGAAAGACATTGGGCGGGACCGGTTTACGTTGGGAACCAAGACGACTTAAAGCGTCCGCTGCTTCATTCTTCCGCCGGTCTATATGGTCCACCTGATAACCCTTAAAGTGACCAGCCACTGTGTCCACCTCTCGCCGATATGCAGCCATGAGTGGGTCCTTAGAATCCCAAGTGCTAGACACCTGGTGAGCCACTAGATCTGAATCGCCGAAGCACTTAACCCAGCTCAAATTCATCTTCTTAGCCATCCGAAGACCGTGGAGCAAAGCCTCATATTCAGCTGCATTGTTAGTGCAAGGGAACATTAAACGGAGAACATACCAAAACTGTCACCTCGTGGGGAAGTTAGTATGACTCCAGCCCCCGAGCCCTCCAACTTTCTAGACCCATCAAAATGAATAGTCCAATATGTATTATCTGGTTTCACTTCAGGTGCCTGTAACTCTGTCCAATCATTGATGAAGTCCACGAGTGCCTGGGATTTGATCGCTGTGCGGGGTATATATTTGAGCTCGTGAGGTCCAAGTTAAATAGCCCACTTGGCAATCCGGCCAGTTGCTTCTCTGTTTTGAATGATGTCGCCCAGAGGAGCTGAACTGACCACTGTGATGGGATGGCCCTGAAAATAATGTTTAAGCTTCCGGCTTGCCATAAACACTCCATACACTAGCTTCTGCCAATGTGGATACCTCTGCTTTGACTCAATGAGCACCTCGCTGATATAATAAACCGGATATTCCTTGCCAAGCTCCTTGCGCTCTACCACAATGGCTACGCTAACAGCTCGGGCATTAGCAGCCACATATAATAATAATGGCTCTTTTTCAATCGGCGCTGCAAGCACGGGAGGTTCAGCTAGCTGCCTCTTCAGATCCTCGAATGCTTTATCAGCTGCCTCACTCCAGACAAAGTTATCTGTTTTCTTGAGCATCTGATATAAGGGGATGGCCTTCTCTCCAAGGCGACTGATAAACCGGCTCAAGGCTGTAATCCGGCCGGCCGGACGTTGAACATCGTTGATACACGCCGGTTTAGCCAAGGATGTAATTGCTGCAATTTTTTCCGGATTAGCCTCAATGCCTCTGTTTGACACCAAAAACCCAAGAGCTTGCCTGCCGGGACACCAAAAACACACTTCTCCGGATTGAGCATCATCTTGAAAATCCGGAGATTGTCAAAAGTTTCTCTTAAATCCTCTATCAATGTTTCCTCCTTTCTGGACTTTACCACAATATCATCCACATATGCATGAACATTGCACCCAATTTGTTTATGAAGGCAATTCTGAACACATCGCTGGTAAGTTGCCTGGGCACTCTTGAGTCCAAAAGGCATGGAAACATAGCTGAAGGCTCCAAAGGGAGTTCTGAAAGTTGTCTTCTCCTGGTCCTTAACCGCCATTTTTATCTGATGATAACCAGAGTAAGCATCCAGAAAACACAAACGGTCACAACCCGCCATAGCATCAATTATCTAATCAATGCGAGGGAGAGCAAAGGGGTCTGCAGGGCAAGCCTTGTTTAAATCTGTGTAATCCACACACATGCGCCAAGTGCCGTTTTTCTTAAGAACCAGCACCGGGTTAGCCAACCACTCTGGATGAAAAACCTCTACAATAAATCCTATGGCCAACAGACGGGATACCTCTTCACTGATAGCCTTACATCTTTCTTCATTGAAGCGGCGGAGGAACTGCCAGACTGGTTTAAACTTAGGATCAATGTTGAGTGTGTGCTCAGCGAGTTCCCTCGGTACACCTGGCATGTCAGAAGGTTTCCATGCAAAGATGTCCTGATTCTCACGGATGAACTCGATGAGCGCGCTTTCCTATTTGGGATCCAGGTTAGCGTTGATGCTGAACTGTTTGGATGAATCGCCAGGAACAAAGTCAACCATCTTAGTATCTATAGACGATTTGAACTTCAACGCCGGCTCATGTTTTGTAGTCGGCTTTTTAAAAGAGGTCATGTCTGCCGGGTCAACTTGCTCCTTATAGAATTTCAACTCTTCCGTGGCACAAACCGACTCAGCATAAGCCGCATCACCTTCCTCACACTCCAAAGCAACCTTTCTGCTTCCATGTACTGTGATAGTCCCCTTATGACCGGGCATTTTAAGCTGTAGATAAACATAACACATCCTCGCCATGAATTTACCATAAGCCGGCCGCCCAAACAAGGCATGGTACGGACTTTTGATCTTTACGACCTCAAATGTCAATGTTTCTGACCTTGAATCATAGTCATCTCCAAAAGCTACCTCTAAGGCTATCTTGCCAACAGGATATGCAGACTTACCAGGCACCACATCATGAAAGAACGTATTTGACGGTTTAAGATTCTTATCTGTCAACCCCATACGGCAGAATGTATCATAATATAAAATGTTGATACTACTTCCCCCATCGATGAGTACTTTGGTAAACTTGTATCCCCCAACTTGAGGGGCTACCACCAGGGCCAAGTGACCCAGATTATCAACCCGGGGTGGGTGATCCTCTTTACTCCACAAAATAGGTTGCTCAGACCAGCGTAAATACTGAGGTACTGCCGATTCAACAGAGTTTATTGCCCTTTTGTGAAGCTTTTGATCACGTTTACACAAACTAGTAGTGAAGACATGATATTGCCCGCTGTTTAGCTGTTTGGGATTGCTCTGATAACCCGACTGCTGCTGCTGATTCCCCTGATGGTTGTAACCTCCTTGGTTGCCTTGGTGCCCTTGATTGATGTGTCCGGTTTGGTTGCCTTGAAACCCTAAACGGAACCACCACCTCCGTAGCCCGGCCCATGGAAACCTCCTCCTGAACCGCCGGGTGGGTTGTTATCATACTGGAACATATTGGAATTCTTGAAATCCCGCATGATATAACAGTCCTTCCAAAGATGTGATGCCGGCTTCTCCTTTGATCCATGCTTTGGAGAGGGCTGATTTAACAAGCGCTCCAAATTGGGGCCTGAACCTCCGCCCCTCTGGGGCTGCTTGCCCTTACGGCGCTGGCCATTCTCCTGTGCATTGGTGTTAACAACAAAGTCCACGCGGCTGTCGGCCTTGCGCTTACCGTCGTTTCCATGGCCTGCCGGATTATGCTGTTGACCCTTGGCATTGCCGTTCTTCTTACCTTTCCCCGGTTTATCCTCCTCTGAGTCCGGGTCCTTGGTATTATCTGAATCAGCGTATTTAACCAAAGCGGCCATGAGCGTTGACATATCATTGCAGTGACGTTTGAGTCTTCCCAACTTTTGTTTGAGTGGTAAGAAACGGCAATTGCCCTCTAATGTTAACACTGCGGTGTCTGCATTGATACGATCTGATGAATGCAAAATCGCTGAGACCCGTTTGACCCAATGGGTCGTGGACTCCCCTTCCTCTTGGACACAAGCGGCCAGATCCACGATTGACATCGGCTGCTTACAAGTATCTTTGAAGTTCTGGATAAAATGGTGCTTTAACTCGGCCCATGATCCGACAGAATTGGTTGGTAAGCTCTTCAACCAAGTGCGAGTTGTTCCTTCCAACATCATGGTGAAATATTTAGCACACATTGCCTCATCCACATCTAACATCTCCATTGCCATCTCATAGCTCTCCACCCACGCCTCTGGTTGCAAATCGGCGGTGTAATTTGGTACCTTACGAGGTCCCTTGAAATCCTTGGGCAGTCTCACATTACGCAAAGCGGGGGTAAGACACGGCACCCCTAAGGAACTGAACACCACACCTGGCTCCACTGAGGACGTAGGGTGAACCGGACTATGTTGTCGTGCTCCGTGTCGAGCTGCCAACTCGGCCTCCCGACGTGCGCGGCCATGGTCCACACTCCACAACATCCTGCGCATTAGCGCCTCCCCCTGCCGGGTTGTTTCCTCGTGGTGAATTTCGGCGACGTGCACTACTAGACACGGCCGGTTCGTCCTCCACGTGTCTGCTATAGCTCCGGCTTGGACGGGGAGTGGAATGAATCCTCTCACGACTGTGTGAATACGCCTGCTGTTGATTTAGTGTTGTTTGAAGGAGATCCCTGGCCCGACGTGCTTCCACTGCAACTGGTGACTTGCCGTCGGTTGGGAGAGCCGCTAGGCGTGAAGCAGCGGCCACAATGTTGTCCAACGGGTTGGAATAATGCCCAAGAGGTGTTGGTACATACTGTGGCACAACGTTGTTGTAGCGAGGCGGGTCCATCGTGCGCGGTTGAACCGGTGCCCCTGTTCCTGGTGCCTCCGCCCGGTTTAGTATGGGTTGGTTACCAGCTCCTGCTCCTGGTGTGTTGAAGAGATTCTGCGACTCATAAACCGATGGGAGACGCGATTGGTACCTTCTTCTCATGACTTCCTCTGAAGCATTCTGATCCAACCTAATCCAGTAGGCCTGTGCTTCCAATTCAGCCCGCTCTGTAGCCATCCTAGCATTCTCTGTCGCTAGGTCCGCTTTAGCCTAGGCTATCTAATCTTTCACTTTTGCAATCTCCGCATTGTGCTAATCCCTGGTTGCTGCATCCACCTCTGCGGCCATCAACGTTGCCAAAGCGTCGAACAAATCAGACATGACTTGGGCTGGAGGCGGCGCTGAGCTTCCTGCCCCTGCTGGTGTGGCCGTTGTTGAACCGGAGAGCATTGCTACGGTAGTAGATGAATGAGGCGTTGATTGTGTGCCGGCCATGAAGATGGCGGCCCGGTTTGGCAGATCAGGGGAATCCGGAATACTGTTGCCCTCGGATCCTCCATCAATCCGGCCGTCCTGCAACTGGTAAAGTGATTCGGTCTCTCCAGAAGATTCGTCATCACAACAGACCACGGTCTCTCCATCGGACACCGGCCCGTCCTCGTACCTCGATCCATGGATGACACCCACGAGAACATGCCTTGCCTCAGGCTGAACCGGCGAAGAACTTGCATGCCGAGCCGTTTCGATGATGTCGGTGCAGATGTCCGGCTCAGGGGCCGGTTCGCCGATCTTGCCGATGAAGACGTGAATCCCACCAAAGGGGACCCGGTACCCATATTTGATTGAATCGGCCTCGGGACCCCATCCTGTGTTGTCGATGTAGAGCTTGCCGCGACGAATCTTCATCATCCGGCCCACAGCGTATCCCTTAAGTCCATCGAAGCTGCCCTTCAAGAACTCAAAACCATTGTGCGACAGCCCCACGGTGGGCGCCAACTGTCGTGGGTTTGTCACGGCAGATGTCCTTGTGAAGGTACTTAGTCGTGGAGCCATCGATACGGGTTAGCTTAAAGGGGTTAAACCGGACAAGGGGACACGGGGAGTTTTATACTAGTTCGGCCCATTCGAGGAAGGTAAAAGCCTACGTCTAGTTGTGATTGGAATTGCTAGGGTTTCAAAGGCCAGGGAGCGAATCCGCTTTGCCTGGCTCTCGAGTTGTTGTCTGTCCCTAAACCGTGGTCGGGTCGTCCCTTTATATACATAGGTTGACGCCCACCGGGCTACAGAGTCCCAAAGCCGGATCATAACGTATCCGGTTCGATCTCTATTCTTCCTATCTTATAATACATGTTTCATGACTAGGTCAGTTTACATTTAAAGGCCTTAACCCGCCTTTGGGCCTTGGGCCTTCGTGAAGCGCCATCATCCTTGCATCTTCCTGGGCTTTTAATCTTCAAAGAGTCAACCCGGCTACATAAGGCTGGTTTACCTCCAGTAGTAATATCCCCAACAGGGTGCCTTGGGCATCCCCAACCTGAGGCTCTTGCCACTCCTTATTCCAAAATCCATCAAATCTTTACCCAAAAACTTGAAAACTTCATAACACAAAACTTCAACAGAAAATCTCATGAGCTCCGTTAGTATAAGAAAATAAACCACCACTTTAAGGTACTGTAATGAACTCATTCTTTATTTATATTGGAGTTAAACCTACTGTATTCCAACTTATCTATGGTTCATACACCCCCCCCCCCAATACTACTCATAGATTCATCAAAATAAGCAAACAACACATGAAAAACAGAATATGTCAAAAACAGAACAATCTGTACCAATCTGGAGATTTCGAATACTTCTGTAACTCCAAAAATTCTGAAAAATTAGGATGACCAGGATAAAAAGTATATTGATCTATTGCAGTTAGAATTAGTATTTTATCACTCCCTGGTAAAAACTGATAATTATTTTCGTGAGTGCATACTTTCTGTTTTTATCAGCAAGACCAAACAACAATCACCCAAGAAGATCCTAAAGGCTTTACTTGGCCCAAACACTAACTAAAACATAAAAACACAATCATAACAGAAACTAGATGAATTATTATTCCTAAACAGTAACAAAAATCAAAGAACAAAAATAAAATTGGGTTGTCTCCCAACAAGCGCTATCTTTTAACGCCCCTAGCTAGGCATTGGTAATTTTAATGATGCTCACATGAAACATGGCAATTGAAACACAAAGAGAGCATCATATAGCATGTGAAAAACACATCTAAGTCTAACATACTTCCTATGCATAGGCATATTATAGGCAAACAAATTATCATAGCAAGCAAAAACTAGCATATGCAAGGAAGAGCAAAGAAACAATAGCAATCTCAACATAACGAGAGGTAATTTAGCAACATGAAAATTTCTACAACCATATTTACCTCTCTCATAATAATTACATGTAGGATCATAATCAATTTCAAAAATATAACTATCACATAAATTTTTCTCTTCATGATCCACATGCACGCAAAGTTGACACTCTTCTGAAATAGTGGGATTATCATAAAATAAAGTCATGACCTCTCTGAACCCACTTTTATCAAAAACTTCATAAGATTGAACATTATCCAAATATGTGGGATCTAAAGTTGACACTCTTCCAAACCGACTTTCAGTATTATTGCAAACATTATTATCAATCTCATATTCATCATGGGGTTTAATAAATTTTCAAGATCATAAGAAGAATCACCCCAATCATGATCATTGCAACAAGTAGTAGACATAGCAAAATTAGCACCCCCAAGCTTAGGGTTTTGCATATTATTAGCACAATTGATATTAATAGAATTTATAATAACATCATTGCAATCATGCTTTATATTCAAAGATCTATCATGAATCACTTCATAAAGCACTTCATCACCATTTTCAGATTCACGGATTTCAAGCAAAACTTCATAAAGATAATCTAGTGCACTCAACTCACTAGCAATCGGTTCGACATAATTGGATCTCTTAAAAAGATTAGCAAGCGGATGAGGATCCATAAGTTTTGGTACTGATTTGCAATAAACACACAATTATACCAAGCAAACGAGCAAACAATCCAAGTAAGACATAAACACAAACGAAAAAGACAAACGAATGAGAGGCAAAGAAAAGGCAAAGGTTTTTGAAAATCGTTTTAGAAATGGGGGGAGGAAAACGAGAGGCGAATGGCAAATAATGTAATGCGAGGGGGAAGAGTTTATGATGGGTACTTGGTATGTTTTGACTTGGCATGGATCTCCCCGGCAACGGCGCGAGAAATCCTTCTTGCTACCTCTTGAGCATGTGTTGGTTTTCCCTTGAAGAGGAAAGGGTGATGCAGCAAATTAGCGTAAGTATTTCCCTTAGTTTTGAGAACCAAGGTATCAATCCAATAGGAGATAACACACAAGTCACATAGTACCTGCACAAACAATCAAGAACCTTGCAACCAACACGATAAAGGGGTTGTCAATCCCTTCATGGTCACTCGCAAAAGTGAGATCTAATAAAGATAGTAACGTAAATATTTTTGGTATTTTTGTTGTATAGATTGGAAAGTAAAGATTGCAAAATAGTAAACGAGATGCGATGTAAATAAAAGAGATGCAATATAATAAGAAAGAGACCTGGGGGCCATAGGTTTCACTAGTGGCTTCTCTCAAGATAGCATGTATTATGGTGGGTGTGAAGGAAATATGCCCTAGAGGAAATAATAAAGTTATTATTTATTTCCTTATATCACGATAAATGTTTATTATTCATGCTAGAATTGTATTAACCGGAACTTAGTACATGTGTGAATACATAGACAAACAGAGTGTCACTAGTATGGCTCTACTTGATTAGCTCATTCAATCAAAGATGGTTAAGTTTCCTCGCCATAGACATGAGTTGTCATTTGATTAATGGGATCACATCATTAGAGAATGATGTGATTGACTTGACCCATTCCGTTAGCTTAGCACAATGATCGTTTAGTTTGTTAATACTGCTTTCTTCATGACTTATACATGTTCCTCAGACTATGAGATTATGCAACTCCTGAATACCGGAGGAACACTTTTGTGCTACCAAACATCACAATGTAAATGGGTGATTATAAAGGTGCTCTACAGGTGTCTTCGATGGTACTTGTTAAGTTGGCATAGATCGAGATTAGGATTTGTCACTCCATTTGTCGGAGAGGTATCTCTGGGCCCTCTCAGTAATGCACATCACTATAAGCCTTGCAAGCAATGTGACTAATGAGTTAGTTGCGGGATGATGCATTACAGACGGTAACGAGATTGAACTAGGTATTGAGATACCGACGATCGAATCTCGGGTAAGTAACATACCGATGACAAAGGGAACAACGTATGTTGTTATGCGGTTTGACCGATAAAGATCTTCATAGAATATGCAAGAGCCAATATGAGCATCCAGGTTCTGCTATTGGTTATTGACCGGAGACGTGTCTCGGTCATGTCTACATAGTTCTCGAACCCGTAGGGTCCGCACGCTTAACGTTATGTGATGATTTGTATTATGAGTTTATGTGACTTGATGTACCGAAGGTTGTTCGGAGTCCTGGATGAGATCACGAACATGACGAGGAGTCTCGAAATGATCGAGCCATAAAGATCGATGTATTGGAAGGCTATATTCGGACATCGGAAAGGTTCGGAGTGATCCGGGTATTTTTCGGAGTACCGGAGGAGTTACGGGAATACGGGAGTACATATGGGCCTTAGTGGGCTTTAAGGGAAAAAGAGGAGAATCCACGAGGGCTGGCCGCGTGCCCCCCATGGGCCTAGTCCGAATTGGACTAGGGGAGGGGATGCGCCCCCTCTTTCCTTCTCCTCCCCTTCTCCTTCCTTCCCCCTCCTAGTAGGGGACTAGGAAAGGAGGAATCCTACTCCTACTAGGAGGAGGATTCCTCCCCCCTTTGGCATGCCTAAAGAGGCCAAACGGCCTCCCCTCCCTCCTTTATATACATGGGGAGGGGGGCACCCTAGAACACAGAAGTTGATCATTGATATCTTAGCCGTGTGCGATGCCCCCCTCCACCATAATCCACCTCGGTCATATCATAGCGGTGCTTAGGCGAAGCCCTGTTCTGGTAGCATCATCATCACCGTCATCACACCGTCGTGATGACGGAACTCTCCCTCGAAGCTCTACTGAATCAGAGTTCATGGGACGTCACCGAGCTGAACGTGTGCTGAACTCGGACGTGCCATGCGTTCGGTACTTGGATCGGTCGGATCGTGAAGACGTACGACTACATCAAATGCGTTCTCATAACGCTTCCGCTTACGGTCTACGAGGGTATGTGGACGAAACTCTCCCCTCTCGTTGCTATGCATCACCATGATCTTGCGTGTGCACAGGATTTTTTTTAAAATTACTACGTTCCCCAACAGTGGCATCCGAGCCAGGTTTATGCGTAGATGTTATATGCACGAGTAGAACACAAAGGAGTTGCGGGCGTGGGTATATATATATATATATATATATATATATATATATATATATATATATATATATATATATATATATATATTGCTTGCCTTCACTAGTTGATTCTTGATTCAGCGGTATTGTTGGATGAAGTGGCTCAGACCGACATTATGTGTACGCTTACGCGAGACTGGTTCTACCGACGTGCTTAGCACACAGGTGGCTAGTGGGTGTCTGTTTCTCCAACTTTAGTTGAATCGGATTCAATGAACAGGGTTCTTTCTGAAGATCAAAAAGCAATCACTATACCGCGTTGTGGTTTTTGATGCGTAGGTAAGAACGGTTCTTGCTCAGCCCGTAGCAGCCACATAAAACTTGCAACGACAAAGTAGAGGGTGTCTAACTTGTTTCTGCAGGGCATGCTGTGATGTGATATGGTCAAGACGTGATGAGATATAAATTGTTGTATGAGATGATCATGTTTTGTTAAAGTTATCGGCAACTGGCAGGAGCCTTATGGTTGTCTCTTTATTGCATAAGATGCAAGTGCCATGTAATTGCTTTACTTTATCGCTATGCGATAGCAATAGTTGCAAAAGCAATAACTGGTGAGACGACCATGTGACGACACGTTGATAAAAGATCAAGATGATGGAGATCATGGTGTCATGCCGGTAACAATGGAGATCATAACAGTACTTCGGAGATGGAGATCAAAGGCACAAGATGATGATGGCCATGTCATGTCACATATTTTTGATTGCATGTGATGTTTATCTTTTATACATCTTATTTTGCTTAGTTCGGTGGTAGCTTTATAAGATGATCCCTTACTAAAATTTCAAGGTATAAGTGTTCTCCCTGAGTATGCGCCGTTGCGACAGTTCTTCATGCCGAGACACCACGTGATGATCGGGTGTGATAAGCTCTATGTTCAGATACAACGGGTGCAAGCCAGTTTTGCACACGCAAAATACTCAGGTTAAACTTGACGAGCCTAGCATATGCAGATATGGCCTCGGAACACTGGAGACCGAAAGGTCGAGCGTGAATCATATAGTAGATATGATCAACATAGTGATGTTCACCATTTAAAACTACTCCATCTCACGTGATGATCGGACATGGTTTAGTTGATTTGGATCATGTGATCATTTAGATGACTAGAGGGATGTCTATCTAAGTGGGAGTTCTTAAGTAATATGATTAATTGAACTTTAATTTATCATGAACTTAGTCCTGATAGTACTTGCATATCTATGTTGTAGATCAATTGCTTGCGATGTAGCTCCCCGTTTATTTTTGATATGTTCCTAGATAAAAACTATGTTGAAAGATGTTAGTAGCAATGAAGCGGATTGGATCCGTGATCTGAGGATTATCCTCATTGCTGCACGGAAGAATTATGTCCTTCATGCACCTCTAGGTGACAGACCGATTGCAGGAGCAGATGCAGACGTTATGAACGTTTGGCGAGCTCGATATGATGACTACTTGATAGTTTAGTGTACCATGCTTTACGGCTTAGAATCGGGGCTTCAAAGACGTTTTGAACGCCACGGAGCATATGAGATGTTCCAAGAGTTGAAATTAGTATTTCAGACTCATTCCCATGTCGAAAGGTATGAGACCTTTGACAAGCACTTTGCCTACAAGATGGAGGAGAATAGCTGAGCTAGTGAGCATGTGCTCAGAATGTCTGAGTACTACAATCACTTGAATCAAGTGGGAGTTAATCTTCTAGATAAGATAGTGATTGACAGAGTTCTCTAGTCACTATCACCAAGTTACTAGAACTTCGTGATGAACTATAATATGCAAGGGATAACGGAAACGATTACCAAGCTCTCTGTGATGCGGAAATCGATGAAGGTAGAAATCAAGAAAAGCATCAAGTGTTGATGGTTGACAAGACCACTAGTTTCAAGAAAAGGGCAAAGGGGAGAAGGGGAACTTCAAGAAGAACGGCAAGCAAGCTGCTGCTCAAGTGAAGAAGCCCAAGTCTAGACCTAAGCCTGAGACTAAGTGCTTCTACTGCAAAGGGACTGGTCACTGGAAGTAGAACTACCCCAAGTATTTGGTGGATAAGAAGGATGGCAAAGTGAACAAAGGTATATTTGATATACATGTTATTAATGTGTACTTTACTAGTGTTTATAGCAACTCCTCAGTATTTGATACTACTTCAGTTGCTGAGATTAGTAACTCGACACGGTAGTTGCAGAATGAACATAGACTAGTTAAGGGTGAAGTGACGATGTGTGTTGGAAGTGGTTCCAACATTGATATGATCATCATCGCACACTCCCTATACTTTCGGTATTAGTGTTGAACCTAAATAAATGTTATTTGGTGTTTGCGTTGAGCATGAATATGATTTGATCATGTTTATTGCAATACAGTTATTCATTTAAAGTCAGAGAATAATTGTTGTTCTGTTTACATGAATAAAACCTTCAATGGTCATACACCCAAGGTGAATGGTTTATTGAATCTCGATCGTAGTGATACACATATTCATAATATTGAAGCCAAAAGATACAAAGTTAATAATGATAGTGCAACTTATTTGTGGCACTGCCGTTTAGGTCATATTGGTGTAAAGCTCATGAAGAAAATCCATGCTGATGGGCTTTTGGAATCACTTGATTATGAATCAGTTGATGCTTGCGAACCATGTGTCATGGGCAAGATGAGTAAGACTCCGTTCTCCGGAACAATGTAGCAAGCAACAGACTTGTTGGAAATAATACATACTGATGTATGCAGTCCGATGAGTGTTGAGGCTCGCGGCAGGTATCGTTATTTTTCTGACATTCACATATGATTTGAGTAAGATATGGGTATAATTTCTTGATGAAACATAAATCTGAAACAATTGAAAAGTTCAAATAATTTCATAGTGAAGTGGAAAATCATCGTAACAAGGAAATAAAGTTTCTACGATCTGATCGTGGAGAATATTTGAGTTACGAGTTTGGTCTTCATTTGAAACAATGCGGAATAGTTTCGCAACTCACGCCACCTGGAACACCATAGCATAATGGTGTGTTCGAACATCGTAACCGTATTTTATTAGATATGATGCAATCTATGATGTCTCTTACCGATTTACCACTATCGTTTTGGGGTTATGCATTAGAGACAGCTGCATTCACGTTAAATAGGGCACCATCTAAATCCGTTGAGACGACACCGTATGAACTGTGGTTTAGCAAGAAACCTAAGCTATCGTTTCTTAAAGTTTAGGGTTGTGATGCTTATATGAAAAAGTTTCATCCTGATAAGCACAAACCTAAATCAGAAAAGTGCGTCTTCATAGGATACCCAAAAGAAATTGTTGGGTACACCTTCTATCATAGATCCGAAAGGCAATATCTTTGTTGCCAAAGAGTGGATCCTTTCTAGAGAAGAAGTTTCTCTCGAAAGAAGAGAGTGGGAGGAATGTAGAACTTGATGAGGTAATTGTACCTTCTCCCGAATTGGAAAGTAGTTCTTCACAGAAATCACTTCTAGTGATCTCTACACCAATTAGTGAGGAAGCTAATGATGATGATCATGAAACTTCAGATCAAGTTACTACCGAACCTCGTAGGACAACCAGAGTATGGTCCGCACCAGAGTGGTACGCTAATCCATTCTGTAAATCATGTTACTAGACCATGACGAACCTATGAACTATGAGGAGCGATGATGAGCTCAAATTCCGCAAAATGGCTTAAGGCCATGAAATCTGAGATGAGATCCATGTATGAGAAGAAAGTATGGACTTTGATTGACTTGCTCGATGATGGTGAGTCATCAAGAATAAATGGATCTTCAGGAGGAAGACGGACACTGATAGTAGTGTTACTATCTACAAAGCTCGAATTGTCCCAAAATGTTTTCGACAAGTTCAAGATGTTAACTACGATGAGATTTTCTCACTCGTATCGATGCTTAAAAGTTTGTCTAAATCATGTTAGCAGTTGCCGCATTTCATGAAATCTGGTAAATGGATGTCAAAACTGCATGGATTTCTTAAAAAAGAAGTTGTATATGACGCAACCAGAAGGTTTTGTCGATACTAAAGGTGCTAACAAAGTGAGCAAGCTCCAACGATCCATCTATGGACTAGTGCAAGCATCTCGGAGTTGGAATATATGCTCTGATAAAGTGATCAAAGCATATGGTTTTAAACAAACTTGCGGTGAAGCCTGTATTTACAAGAAAGTGAGTGGGAGCACTACATCATTTCTGATAAGTATATGTGAACAACATATTTTTAATCGGAAATAATGTAGAATTTTCTAGAAAGCATAAAGGAGTGTTTGAAAAGAGTTTTTCAAAGAAAGACCTCGATGAAGCTACTTACATATTGAGCATCAAGATCTATAAAGATAGATCAAGACGCTTGATATATTTTCAATGAGTACATACCTTGACAAGATTTTGAAGTAGTTCAAAATGGAACAGTAAAAGAAGGAGTTCTTGCCTATGTTGCAAGGTGTGAACTTGAGTAAAGACTCAAAACCCGACCATAGCAGAAAATAGAAAGAGAATGAAAAGTCATTCCCTATGCCTCAGTCATAGGTTCTATAAAGTATGCTATGCTGTTTACCAGTCATATTGTATACTTTAGCATGATTCTAGCAAGGGAGTACAATAGTGATCTAGGAGTAGATCACTGGACAGCGGTCAAAATTATCCTTAGAGGACTAAGGAAATATTTCTCGATTATGGAGGTGATAAAAGAGTTTGTCGTAAAGAGTTACGTCGATGCAAGCTTTTTACTTCGATCTAGATGACTCTAAGTCTCGATCTGAATACATATTTAAAGTGGGAGCAATTAGCTAGAGTAGCTCCGTCCAGAGCATTGTAGACATAGAAATTTGCGAGATACATACGGATCTGAATGTTGCAGCCCCGTAGACTAAACTTCTCTCATAAGCAAAACAAGATCACTCTTTAGGTGTTAATCACATAGCTATGTGAACTAGATTATCGACTCTAGTAAACCCTTTGGATATTAGTCACATGGAGATGTGAACTAATCACATAAAGATGTGAACTAGATTATTGACTCTAGTGCAAGTGGGAGACTGAAGGAAATATGCCTTAGAAGCAATAATAAAGTTATTATTTATTTCCTTATATCATGATAAATGTTTATTATTCATGCTAGAATTGTATTAACCGGAAAATTAGTACATGTGTGAATACATAGACAAACAGAGTGTCCCTAGTATGCCTCTACTTGACTAACTCGTTGAATCAAAGATGGTTAAGTTTCCTATCCATATACATGAGTTGTCATTTGATTAACGGGGTCACATCATTAGAGAATGATGTGATTGACTTGACCCATTCCGTTAGCTTAGCACAATGATCGTTTAGTTTGTTGCTACTGCTTTCTTCATGACTTATACATGTTCCTCGGACTATGAGATTATGCAACTCCCGAATACCCGAGGAACACTTTGTGTGCTACCAAACGTCACAACGTAACTGTGTGATTATAAAGATGCTCTACAGGTGTCTCCGATGGTACTTGTTGAGTTGGCATAGATCATGATTAGGATTTGTCACTCCGATTGTCGGAGAGGTATCTCTGGGCCCTCTCGGTAATGCACATCACTATAAGCCTTGCAAGCAATGTGACTAATGAGTTAGTTGCGGGATGATGCATTATAGAACGAGTAAAGAGACTTGCCGGTAACGAGATTGAACTAGGTGTTGAGATACCGACGATCGAATCTCGGGCAAGTAACATACCGATGACAAAGAGAACAACGTATGTTGTTATGCGGTTTGACCGATAAAGATCTTCGTAGAATATGTAAGAGCCAATATGAGCATCCAGGTTCCGCTACTGGTTATTGACCGGAGACGTGTCTCGCCAATATGAAGAAGAAAATAAAAAATAGAAGTTTTGGCATTTTAATGTAAATGCCTTAAACGTAGTATGAATTTGCTGCATTGATATTTCACCCTTGAAGAAGGAAAACAATGAAATAAAACTAAATCAAAATCAAAATAATAAAGCTTTCTAAGGAAAAGGAATTAGTGCCATTGGTATTAAGAAGAAAGAAAATAAAAAACAATGACAAAATTTGAACATAATTTAAACAATTTTTTGTATTTTTAATCATATGCAAGAACATGCATATAATAGTGGTATTTTCGCAGAAAAAAGTGTCATAAGATGGAATGAATTATTGGCATTGGTATCACCACTAAATAAGAAAAAATAATAATAACTACAGCAAAAGTCAAAATAATGAAGTTTTCAAAGAAAGAATGAATTAGTGGCATTGATATTACACTTTAGGAAGAAAAATACAGATAATAACCACATAATTTACATAGAAATTATGCTTTTCATAACATGCAAGAATAAACATATAATATTGGAATGACGCCAAAATAAATTTCCAAGTAAGAATGAGTTAGTGGCATTTGTCTCACACTTAAATAAGAAATAAAATAAAATATTAATTAAAATAGAACCAAAATAATAAAATAAATTCTAATAAAAAATGAATTACTGGCATTAGTATTACCCTCTAGGAGGAGGGAAAAGGATAAAAACTAACAAAACAAAAAATGACAAAATTTGCACACATATTGTATTGTAATGACAATGCCGAGTAAAATAATCAGCCTAAGAAATAATTCAGGGGCGAGTCGCATGAAACAACACAAGAAAAAACCCTGCATGGATCTTGACAAAAGAATCTTTTTGCAGGGGGTCATGACAAAAGAATCAATGATGGGTAGATCGACTTATCCAAATTCTAAAGGGTGTGTCTAACTCCCGCACCGTTGGAATTTAGAAGAGGATTTGTAAATATTTTTTCTTTAGTTAATCAAGTAGCGTAGGAGTTAGACGAGACTTTGGTAATTCTCATTCTCAATTAGCTAAAGTTACTTCATTCAATCATGCATCTTATCAAAAAAAATTCCTCAAGTTTCAAACTGGCTTCTGTACCATAAATCGCTAAGGCCAACTCCACCGCGCGACCCTATCATGCCTGCCTCCGTCCGTTTGGGGTAAAAGGGACAAACGAGACTGCCCAGCGCGCGGGCGCAAACGGACTTTTGTCCGCTTTGTGTCCGCTTTCGACCCATCCCGGCCCAAGTTGCGCCGGTTTTGGAGTGAAACGGACAGCGTGCGGACGGGCGGGATGCGCGCGCTTGTCCTCCCCTGGCCCGTCTGTCGGTGGGAGAAACCAAAACCCCCCACGCTCATTTGGCGCCATTTCCCCCAAACCCTCCCACGTCCCTCCCGCCACCCCCTCTCTCCCCTGTCCATGGCCGACGCCCCGCCGAGTTCCGGCGGCCTGGCCGTCGACCCGCCCGCAAAGGTGAAGAAGAAGGCTCCAAGGAAGCCGCGGTCGGAGTGCACGCCGGTGGAGATCGCCAAGTTGGACGCGGAATCGGCGAAGAGAAGGGAACGGAGAGCGGTCATCAAGGTCAACGCCGCCGCGGCCAAGTTCGCCGCCCAGCGCGAGGAGCTGGAGGCCGCGCGGCGCAAGGCCTCTGCCGACGAGAAGGAGGACCTCCTCAACAAAGCGCACGCCATCCTCATGCTTGGCATGGGCCGTCCGGCCGGGTTCCCTGCAGCGGCCGCCGGGCCCGCGAGCATAGGCTCGTCGGTCGCCCGGCCTCCGCACTGCCAGTCGCGGACCGCGCCCATGTCGTCCGGCTTTCCTCCGCCAAGGCACGACGGCCAGACTCATTTCTCGGGGTCGCCGGACATGGGCTTGTTCGCGCCATCCACACCGCGTCCCCGCGGCCGTCATCGACCTCAACGTCACGCCTGGGTCCAGCAGCGGCGGCCGGGCGTCCGTCGAGATGCAAAGAAAGCAAGCACGGGCACCGTTCACGGGCACCATGCCGGCCCCCCGCGTCTTGTTTGGCGGAATGCCAACACCAACGCCAACGGTCGACGACCCCTTCTACAACCAGTACATGGAGGACGTGATCTTCGAGGGTGGGCATGGCCGTGCCTACGACCCCGAGGAGACCCAAAGTCAGGATGGCCGCGCCCAGTACGTGCCCGATGAAGAGGTCGGCGACCGTGCTGACTACGACCATGGTGACTCGTGGCATGAAGACGATGACATCTGTGTCGAAGGTGACGGTGATGAAGAAGAAGGCAATGACGTTGATATTAGTGGCGAGCCATTTGTTCATTGACGAGCTCACCCAAAGAGCGGAAGCACAAAAGAAGAGGAAGAGCATTCGCACGGGTTCATACACACAAGATGACGACAAGTTGATTTGCCAAGCTTGGATGGAGATTAGCCAAGATCCGAGGACCGGCGCGCAACAAAAGGGCATTGTTTTTTGGACGAGAGTCCACAAAACATTCCATGAAAGGAAGATGTTTGAGCCCTACCAATTTACAAGCAACCGTGGCATCGGCTCGATTCAAAAGAGATGGTTGTTCATCCAACAAGAGTGCAACAAGTATTGCGCCGCATTTGAGAGCGTTGAAGCACGACCCGTGAGTGGTCTCGGCGTTGGGGACATGGTATGCTCTCCTCTTCCTAGCCCTTTCCTTGCTACGGCCATGACACTTTGGCCGTGTATATGTTTGCATGTTCACTTGTTGTTGATCATGTGATTTAGGCATTTCAATCTTTGGAGGCATTCAAGGCCCGGCACAAAGACAAGCCATATTCACTCTTATGCATTGTTGGACGATCATCAACAATTGCCCTAAGTTCAAGGACCAATACCGTGAACTACAAAGGAAGAGAGGACTAAAGACGGCCAAGTACGCCGGAGGTGGAGATGGCGAAGCCTTAAAGAGGCCGAGGGGCAAGACCAACTCCAAGGTTGATGACATACATGATGCCTCATCCATGACATTGCATGACACTTTGCATGGCATGATGTCCCAAAAGGATGTGAGGGACGAGAAGAAGCGGCAAAGCAAGGAGGAGCAAATGAAGTAATACCTAGACCTTCAAACAAAGAAGCTTGAGATGGAGGAGGCGGCCAAGAGGAGGAAGATCGACATGAAGGAGGCGGCTCGGCAAAGGCAGCTCGACATCGAGGCCGACAACGTCAAGGCCAGGCAGAGGCAGCTCGACATCGAGGCCACGAACGCCGCCACGAAAACAAACGAGGTGGCCCTTGCGATCATGAGCGTGGACTTGTCGAAGATGAGCGACAAGACGAGGGCCTGGTTCGAGGCCAAGCAGAAGGAGATGCTCGAAGCCGAAGGCCTGAACTAGGTCGTCCGATCGGCCATGGCCGTTCTTTTTGGAGGCTGGCATGGGTGCCGCCTGCCCGCTGGGCCGCTGGCTGTGTGCCGGCGAGAAAACATTCATTTTGGTGGCCGACTGTGTTGCCGGCCGCTGGCTGCGTTACCGGCGAGGACAGCTATTCATTTTGGAGGCTGGGTGTGTTGCCGGCCGCTGGCTGATGGCGGCGATGGACGTGTAGGCCGCTGGCCTGAACTAGGGCTTGGCATTTGGAACGTTCTTTTGGTTTTTTAAATAGACACAAATAGAATGGAGCAAATGGATGTGGCCGCGCGCTGGGCGCACGGCCACCGCATCCTAGCACACGCCCGGACACAACCCCAAATTCCACCCCAAACGGACGAAATCCGAATAAAGCGGGCGTCCGTTTGGGGTCGTGCGGTGGAGTTGGCCTAAAAGCAAGTGTTCCAGACTAGTCCCAAGCTCCGAGTTGGGGAATGTTGTGCATGTGCCTTAGGCCAACTCGAACATGCGACCCCAAACGAATGCCCGTTTCGTCCATTTAAGGGTGGCAATGGGGCCGTGTCTATCCGGATTTGTGGATGCGCTGGTCCTGCACCCAACGCACGGCCGCATTTCGGCGGCATCTCGTCCGCATGCATATTTGTTTCTTCGTAAACACATAAATATTTTATTTTCATCATTGATTTTTGATACATGGAAGCACATCATCAAATCTTAACTAGAATAGAAGAATCACAAAAGGACATTTTAGAAGATATCCAACTTTCATAACCGTTTTTGTAAGTTGGATTAGTGTCTCTTGATGCATTCATTGTTGATATACGGAGGCTCGATCTTGCGTGCTTCTTTCTTCTTCGAGTCTAAAGAAATAGACGTTGCTTCCTCGCATCTAGCTTCTATTCTAGCAACAAGTGCACTAATCTCATCTCTAGCCTTTATTGTAGCTAAAAGTGCACGAACATCTACTAAATTTTGCTCTATCAATATATTGATGTATTCTTCTTCTCAATAGCAAAACTTGCATCCATTCTACACAATAAAAATGTAAGTTGGCACAACTAGTCGTCGTTTAAGCACTTGATGAACACTCATCCGGATGTTCCGGCGTCGTAGACACGCGGCGCAACATCTTCTTTGGGCAGTCGTCGCACTTAATGAGTGGTAACGGTGTGCCGACGAGCTTTTGGGCCAGCACCGAGCCCGGCCGACCGCCGTTCGTGTATGTGTCGGCGGATCGCCGACGGTGTAGATCCGAGCGGCTAGAGGAGGACTCAGTACCTGCATGCGGTCTTGCGGCCTTGCAGGGGCGTTCCGCAGCCGGGCGAGCTCAAATCCGGCCAGATCCGCTCCAAATCCGATCGCCGAGAGCTCAAATCAGGTGGCCGTAGTTGGGTAGCTCGGGGCGTCGAGGGACGAGAGGGGGGGTGCAAGAAGGGTTGGGGCGAGCGTGCGGCCGAGCTGTGCAGAGGCAATGGCGGCGGCGGCAGCGAGGGACGAGAGTGGCGGGGTACGGCTAAAGGGAGGCGGGGGGTAGAAAAAGAGGAGTCTGTCTCCTCGAGGGCCAGCCAGAGGAGGACATGGACAGGCGCCACGTGCCGTCCGCACGTGTCCATTCGGTCGCATACTTGGCCCAAACTTGAGCCGAAAATGGGTTGAAAATGGATACAAAACGGACGACGATCCGTTTGCGGCCGTGCGTTGGAAGGTCTGATGTGTTCGTTTTCCCCTAAACGAACGTGGACGGATAGGATAGGATCGCGCGTTGGAGTTGGCCTTATCCGACCATTTATCCTTTTCGTAAAATGTATGTGTGTGGGAGGTCAAGACTCGAGATCAAGAGCAACTCATTCGCTTTGCACACACACGTTTTAAAAGCCAGGCCCAGCATTCGGCCCTCTCCGCCGATCACACCATACCCGACTCTCCCTCTTCCTCCCCCTGCTCCGCTCCCCACGGGGTACAAGAAGGGCTGAGCCGGGCATACCCCGCACACACGCGCGCACAGACCAAAGTCCCCCTTCAAACCCGCTGAGCTAGCAATGGAGAGCAGCGGCATCATTGCGACATGTACTCCCCAATGATTGATCCTCTCATTCCCATCTAAGCTAGATCTTCTTGAATCTTGAGACCACCACAGCCTCATCCCCAGTCGTGCTCGTGCGCCCTTGCTCCCATCCGCTCCGCCCGATGACCAACGGCGGCCACAGCATGAGCGGCGCCAGCATCGCGGGCGGTGCTGGCGGCTGGCTGGGTTTCTCGCTGTCGCCTCACGTCGCCATGGAGGCGGCGGCCGGCTCCGGCATCGTCGACGTGGCCGGCCACCACCACGCGCAGCACGGCGGGGTCTACTATCACCCTGACGCGGTCGCCTCTTCCCCCATGTCCTTCTACTTCGGTGGGAGCGACAATGTCGGCGCCGCGAGCGGCGGGTACTACTCCGGGATCTCCGCACTGCCTCTCAGGTCCGACGGCTCCCTCTGCCTCGCCGACGCGCTCCGGAGGAGCGAGCAGAAACACCACGGTAAATATCTGCACAGTACTACGATTCTTACTTTGCTACAGTTTGGGTTCCTGAGGTTCTTGGCTTGTAGCTGCGCGTGTCTCTTTATGTTTCTTGGTTGGGCTTGCGGTCTGTGCAGGGGCGGAGGTGTCGGCGCCGCCGAAGCTCGAGGACTTCCTGGGCGCGAGTCCCGCCATGGCGCTGAGCCTGGACAACTCGGGCTACTACTACGGCGGCCAAGGCCACGGCCATGGCGACGCAGGAGGCGGCCAGCACCAGCTGCCGTACGCCATGATGCCTGGCTCCGGTGGCCACCACATGTACTACGACGCCCACGCGGCGTTGCTGGACGAGCATGCTGCAGCCACGTCGGCCGCGATGGAAGCGGCCGGCTGGATGGCGCGTGCCGGAGACGTCTACGACGTGGACGGCGGCAACGGCGAGGACGCCATCGTGGCGACCGGCCACGACAACCCCGGCGGGTACGTACACCCGCTGACGCTGTCCATGAGCTCCGGGTCCCAGTCCAGCTGCGTCACCATGCAGCAGGCGGCTGCACACGCCCACGCCTACGTCGGTGCCGGCGGCGAGTGCGTCGGCCAGGCGACCGCGACCGCGGCCAGCAAGAAGCGCGGCGCGGGCGCCGGGCAGAACAAGCAGCCGGTCGTGCACCGCAAGTGCATCGACACCTTCGGCCAGCGCACGTCCAAGTACCGGGGCGTCACCAGGTAGCCGCACGGCACAACCCATCTCACCCCATTGCATGTCATTTGTCAGTTGTGACCGTCGTCTTCCTCCTCGCGCTAACCCTCGCTTGCTAGCAAAAGCAGGCATAGGTGGACGGGGAGGTATGAGGCGCACCTCTGGGACAACAGCTGCCGGAAGGAAGGCCAGACCAGGAAAGGCCGGCAAGGTACTTCCAAGCTCCAACCTTAATCAATCGAGCTCCCTAACAGCTGCCGGAGTAGTAGTAGCACTTTGCCCCTAGTACCATTTTAGTTAGTAGCAGTACGTACTACTCCTAGTAGTAGTCGTAGTGTACTAAGTAGTGATGTGATTGCACTTCCAAGTGCTAACTAATGGACTGCTCTTTGCATGTCCTTTGCTGGACCTTTTGCCTGGGGATCGATCGTGTCTACATCTTCAGTTTATCTTGGTGAGTAGCTTTTGCCTGGGAGTGATGCTCCTATCACTTTGCTTAATCTTGTTGGGATCAGTCAATACAAATACTAGTCCCTGTGCATGTTTAATCAGAGGGAATGGTGGTGCCTAAAACTAGAAGTGCTTGTTGATTTGGGCAGGTGGGTATGACATGGAGGAGAAGGCGGCGAGGGCGTATGACCTGGCGGCGCTCAAGTACTGGGGCGCGTCCACGCACATCAACTTCCCGGTACGGCGATCACCTCCTTCTCGATCCATCTCCGGTGTACTACATTGCTTGCTTGCTTGCTTGTCATCACAATGTAGCCAGTGATTTTGACCATTGTTTGCGTGCTTGCGTGCGTGCAGGTGGAGGACTACCAGGAGGAGCTGGAGGTGATGAAGAACATGACCAGGCAGGAGTACGTTGCTCACCTCAGAAGGTACGTACATCACATGCTTGCCTGAATCCTCCCGAGAGAAATGTGCACTCGATCGCATGCCGAACACTCACGCCGCGGCCGCCATTGGTGCAGGAAGAGCAGCGGGTTCTCGCGCGGCGCCTCGGTGTACCGGGGAGTCACCAGGCACCACCAGCAGGGGCGGTGGCAGGCGCGCATCGGCCGCGTCTCCGGCAACAAGGACCTCTACCTCGGCACATTCAGTACGTGCCCCGCCCGAACTAGCTCTTGCTCGGTTGCTCCCCCTGTTGCCGCCATTAATCAGGTTTCTCTGAGACTGCAATCTTGCAATCTCGCCATGGGCACCACAAGATGCAAATCCGCAGCATGCATGCTCCTATCATGCATCATCATCACCGATTCACCAATGTGACAGCAGCAACCAGTTCGTTGTCGCCGCAGCAGCGAAATAAGGCTGCAGAGGCTTGTCACGGTTTAAGGACGCAGGGCGTCCTGTCACAATGATCATAACCTCTGATGTAGCTCCATGATGCCCCTGCGCGCCCTGGCCCTCCCGAAAGAATGAACGTAGCATCGCTCTGCCGATTCTTTGCATGCTTTTGGCCGCACTTTTGCGCGTGCGAGGGAGGAGCGAGGCCGTCCCCAGCCGTAGTGGGTTTACGTTTTTGCGTCGCTCGCCTTTCTCATAAGGCTGGCCGGCTCTGTGCATGCATGATGCATGCTCTCGTCGCTTTCGCGCTCGGCTCCTCTCCTGTCCTTTGACCGCCCGGGAAAGCTTGGCTGCTGTTTCAAGCTGCGTGTGTGTGTGTGTGTGTTTGATCGTTGGATGTGTGTTTGTTGCGTGCGTGCAGGCGCAGAGGCGGACGCGGCGGAGGCGTACGACGTGGCGGCGATCAAGTTCCGCGGCCTCAACGCGGTCACCAACTTCGACATCAACCGCTACGACGTGGACAAGATCATGGAGAGCAGCACGCTCCTGCCCGGCGACCAGGTGCGGCGCAGGAAGGACGGCCCCGACGAGAGCGCCGCCGTGGTGGCCAGCGCGGCGGCCGCGCTCGTGCAGGCCGGCAGCGCCGCGGACTACTGGAGGCAGCCTGCGGCGGTGACCACGGACGAGCACAGCCGCCACCACCTGGACCTTCTGTCGAGCGAGTCCTTCTCCCTGCTGCGCGGTGTGGTGTCCCTGGACGGCGACGCGGCTGGTGCTCAGGGACAGGGCAACCGCATGTCGGGCGCGTCGTCGCTGGCCACGAGCCTGAGCAACTCCCGGGAGCAGAGCCCGGACCAGGGAGGCGGCCTGGCCATGCTGTTCGCCCGGCCCGCGGCGCCGAAGCTGGCGAGCTCGCTGCCCATGGGCTCCTGGGCCTCGTCGCCGGCGCCGGCCAGGCCCGGCGTGTCCGTGGCGCACATGCCAGTGTTCGCCGCGTGGGCCGACGCCTGACTTGCTCGACTACAGCGTCGTCCTTTTGGCCCTGCGTCCACGAGGAGATAGCAAGGTTGTTTAACTAGGACTGGTTACTTAGCATTAGTAGCTGCGTTAGCAAGGAAGTGTAAGGTGGTTTTATTAGCCATAGCTGGTAGCTTAGCGGCGCATGCATGCATCTGCCTGGGCTCTCGTGGTTCCTTCCCCAGCTGCGTCTGGGACGAAGGGTTTTTGTAGTATCGAGCCATGGCACGGCAGCAGCAGCGTCGCCTCCGGTCCCGGCGGAGAGCCGCCGCGGCTGGTCGGAGCTGATGGGTAGCGGTAGCTCCTGTCTCTAGACCTCCTAACTTTCATCAAACCAAAATGTTAGACCTTCGTGTTCTTGTGACTTGGCCGCGTGTCTGAACTCTGAACTTTCTTGCTTTCTGGGGTTCTCTTTGCTCGGGCTTGTGTAGTCACGGACTCGTCAGTGCGTGCTGCCTTCCCCGGGATCCTCATGTTGGACGTGGCTTCAGTTTCGTACCGGAATCGCTGGCTGTCCTCGACAGGATTTGCACTGTTGGATTGGAAGGCGGCCGGGTCATACGGACCCCGTACGTACGTACGTGCGTTCCGCTCGCAACGCACGGCAGGGCAGGCACTGTTGGCCGCGTGCGTCGGTCCGGCACCATGTACGCCGCCGGCCGCCCGGCCGTGCCGGGATCCGCTCGGGCACGACACCCCGGCGTGCGTGCAGCCCGCTCCGCGCTCCCCGGCTGTTTGCTGGGCGAAGACCCGGCTCCCGCGGCAGGCGCCCCAGGCGAGTCTTGTCGATCTCGTGGCGTGCGCGTCGGCTCCTCTCGCTCTCTCTGGTGCCCACTGCACGCTCCTCCGCATGCAACAACGTGCAGCCATGAATACTACCAGGCCCCGGCCCCGGGCAGGCCTTCCTGTGTGGTGGTGTGCCGTCGCAGCCCGCAGGCGGCGCGTGCGGCCCGTGGGGTGACGGCGGATGATGCTTGGCGTGCATTGTCCGGGGCCGAGCTGCGTTTTCTGCGGGTGTTGTGGCAAAATTTGACTTGCCAATTTTGGAAGCCCCTAAAAAACAATTTTGGATTAGACGAGAATTAATAAAGTCTCGTATAACTCGGAGGCCATTTGCCTTTGGGAAATGTTTTGACACATTCCAGCGAACGCCCCTGTCACCTTCGGTTCTCCTGCACAAATCTTGAAGCTAGCAAGGGCGCCACGTCAGACTCCCTCAACTGTTCGTTCCGTCGTCTTCTCGAGCGGCGACGGTTTCGAGTTAGTTACTGGCGCATCGCCACCGGATCATGCGCCGCTACTCGCCGGCGTCAGGGATTTCATCCTTTGCTTATGCATTGATGCTATCGACGGAGGTACGCTCCGTTTATCTCCGGTTGTTTGCCGACCATTTTTGCCCTGGTTGTTGCTTGAGGTCCAGTGGGTGATCATGGCGGAAACGGCGGCTATCGATTCGGTGGTCGGCAATGTGTTTGTGACCAAAGTAGCAACAATTTTCTTGGGTTGTTGGTGGGCGTCATCGTTGTGGGTGGGTAGAGTTTCGTCGTTGGTGACCAACTCAAGAACTTACCACGTTCGCCTGCGGTGGAGCGACTGCCATCGAAGATGGAGCTGGAACAACGGCCCTGCTACGGTGATTGTGCCAGCAACCACAACCAATGACCCGCCCTTTTGCGACCCTAGTCAGCGCCTCCGTGGTCCATACCAGGCGACCACCGTATGTTGGCCTTAGAACTACCTGCCGGCAAAGGCACGGGAACAAACACTGAAGATCGTTGGTGAAGATGCACATGGGATTACATCGGAACTTTACCAACATAGAGTTGCGGTAGAAGAAGAGTTGGTGAAGATTCCCGCGGCTAGGATTTACAACCTCCCAACCGCGAGAATTTTTCCCTTGAAAGCATGATCTCTCTGCTGGTATCAACGTGTACGAAGTTAGCGATTCAATAGCGTTACGCCGTCCAAAACTTAGTGGTGTCAGAGTACAAGAATAGGGTGGAGCAGCCTTGCGGCGTAACGAAATTTTTGGGTGGAGAAAGAGAGAGAGGGGGGCAACCATTGGAGCATGTGATGCATCCTCCCTAGGGCGGCGCACCAAGGGGTGGGCCTCATCCCCAAATCCTAGCTGCAGCAAGCAAGCTTGGGCGCCAAGGCTAGGGGGCGCCCACCTAAGGCCCATGCGGCTAGGCATCCGATAGGCCTTGCGTATGGCTGGGCCATGCCACCAATAATATTTCCAGGAGGCTCTGAAAAACTTTGGATCCTTCCTCTACGATCGATGGCTTATTTTATTTCCTCTAAAATATTTTCAGGTCTCACGGTTTTCTCAAAAACACTTCGGTTTCCCTGAAACATTCCGATCCTTCCTCGAAAACATTTTCAACATCTTTGAAACTTTTCTAGTGATTTTCTCTCAAGCTCCTAATCCATCCAGCACCCAACAAATCTATGAACCTTAAGCATGTGACCCAGCAGGTTCGGTAAAGTATAGATATGACCGGAACTCCTTTCGTTCAATGATCAATAGCGGAACCGTGGACATCCATATT
This sequence comes from Triticum monococcum, assembly GCA_034509565.1. Classification (NCBI taxonomy): domain Eukaryota; kingdom Viridiplantae; phylum Streptophyta; class Magnoliopsida; order Poales; family Poaceae; genus Triticum; species Triticum monococcum. The sequence continues at coordinate 617,538,029 of CM067845.1, forward strand.
AACCCTTATACCCACATGAATAACTATCGAGTGAACCTGTAATTACCACGTGCTATTCCTTTTGCTTCACGAAAATCAACAAAACCTGAAGTGAGATTTATCGGCGTCTAGGTGAACCATTATGCCAGTTTCTTTGTTATCATTTTTGTTCTCTTTTCTCGTTCCCATGTTCCGGCATCCCTATGAACAATTCACATTGTGTCTGGTCGGGGCAAACAACATGCATACTCTTTTTTCACACACAGTGCAAGTATGAAATATATCTACATTAAGAAGATGGTAGCTTTTGATTTAGATCATTTTCTCCATACATAATCCATCTAAAATTAATCTTTAAATTCTTGCCGCGACATGCAAGGATATCACCTACTTTAACTAGTAGTGTGAAATATTTATTTGACATGCATGAACATTTGTACATACATACAACTAACTTTATTTCAAAATACAGACCTTATAATAGTTCTCATTTTTTTGAAGAAAATCAAATATATTAACTGTCTAGCCCACATAATTTTTTGTATGGTTTGTATTAGTCTATTTCACACATATTTGTGTTATTTTAAGTATGCTCCTTTCTACATTCTCAATTTAGGGAACAAAGCCACATATTAGGTGGGCTGTTGGCTAGACGGGCCCACATAAATTCTACAAGAGGGTAATGTGCGCTTTTCAGTGTCGTTCCTCGGTTGTGGAATTAAATTTTCTATCATTCCAAAACTTATTATGCCAATTCATATTCCACCCATATAATAAAGGCGGTCGAGCAAACACTGACACCCACGTGGGGGCTATTAGACTGGCCATACAGGACACTCCTTTTAGTGTTGGAAAGGTCCCATTTGGTTTTTTTGTCCACCATTTGTTTATATTTCATTTTTTCCTGTTTGTTTTATACATATTTACCTTTTTCTCTTTACTTTTTATTTTCTGACTCATGAATATTTTTCAAATTTATGGGTATCTTTTGAAAATTGGGAACATACTTTAAATCATGGACATTTATTCAAATTCATAAAAAAAATTCAAATTTGTGAATATTTTTCTAGAATTCATGAACATTTTAAAAAAAATTGAGATTTTTTCCATAGTCATGAATGTTTTTCAAATCCCCAAATATTTTTAAAATTCATGACCATTTTTAAAAATTCGTGAACATTTGTAGAAATCATGACCTTTTAAAAAATTCTTGAATATTTTTTCATATTCATGAATAATTTTAATTTAGTATTATTTCTAAGAACATAAAATGGTAGTGTACGGTGTGTGTGGGGGGGGGGAGGTGGGGGGGGGTATTTCTCCTCATATTTATGAAAAATTTCATAAGGATGATTATCGCTCTCTTTTAAAGAATAAGTATTACATAGTAATCATCATGGGTAACAATTTTGTTCTCGTCACAATCAGTTGAAACACCCTCAATAATTGTGGGATCAACACTACTTAAAGTGAATACCATTACTACCTACCATCATGACATCTCTAAACCCACTTCTAATAATATTCCAATCATCATAACTAGGTGTAGGAGGTGCATTCTCATCTTAATATTATTTTCTTTTGTAAGCTAGGATTAGGAGGTCTCGAAAGATCATATTCATTCATTGTTGCACATTATTACAAGCAAGAGGATAATCATTAGGATTCTTAATAGCATAAACTTCTTCAAACATGTAATCCTCATTATTACTAGAAAACATTTCAGACTCAGCTTGCTCACTAGCAAAAGGACTTTCAAACCTATCACCCCGAAGCTTAGGATTTTCCATGTCAATACGAAAAGGATTTTTAAACATAACATGCCCAAGCTTAGAGTTTTCCAAAGTTTCATCATAAGTGATAGAAATATCATAATAATTGTCACCAAGAGCAAAAAGGTTTTCAAATTTATCCTCCCCAAGCTTATGCTTTTCATGTCATTAGCATAATTGATATTCATAGAATACATATTAATAACTTTTATTTTCTTTATTTCTTCAAAAATTATATCTTGATTAATATTCAAAGAACTTTCATCAATAACATCTTTTATTTTTTCTTTGAATAATTCATCGCCATGTTCTAAGTCCATACTTTGAAAATTAAGTTTGTAAATACAATTTCAAGTGCACTATTTTTGTTGTTTCTTCCATAAGCCAAACAAGTGAATAAGCAACTAAAAGATAAAATTGCAGGCTCTAAAAGAGATACCTTCAAGCACCCACCTTCGCGGTAACGACACTAGAAAAGATCTTGATGTCTACTGTGTATTTCTATTCTTTCAGACTATGTTGAGCCTCAAGTGGATGACCTAAGGCTTGAAACTTCCTAAACTATTTTTGTTGAATTTTTCTCAGACTTTTTCTGTGGTGTTTTCCTGAAATACCAAAAATAACAAAAATGAAAACTGACACTGGGCACTGGATTAATAAGTTAGTCAAAGAAAAGTTGATAAAAAGTATGCACAAAGTTCTGGAATTGATAGCAAAGTAGCATGCGAAAATACAAAAATTATCGATAAGTTTGAGACTTATGAGTGGGAAGAGCATACATCCGTCTCTAATCCTCGTTCCCGTAAGCCTTGCAATTTTCATATGGAGAATCCATGTATCATTTCATTTTCTTTTCCTACATTATTTCCTTTTCATCATTTGTTTTTTTAAATAGTTCTATTTGTTATGTTTTCCTTCCTTGTTTTAAATTAAAATATTGATTTTTATGTATCAGGATAAAGATAATATAAATGCTAGCAAATACATCATTTTCATATATTGAAACATTTGACAACTCACGTGTTTATTGAAAATTGTATGGCATACATGAAGATTTTCAAAGACACTGAAGTACACACAACTTTTGAAATATATGGAGGATTTCTAAGATGTATCAAAACAATTTTCATGACTCGCCTAAACACTTTCTATGATATATTTCAGATGCTACATCTTGGGGATTTTATTACGGTTGGAAATTTATAGTTTGATATGGAGGCCCAGGGTGAAAAACAGGAGGGAGGCCGGGAATTAGTGGGAAGTGGTCATGTAGATCCAAAATCCAAGATCTGGTCAATCTAGCATTTCCTATACTAAGGCCCAAAGTGTTTTTTAACTTTGTTCCTTCGCATTATTTGTTGGTTTTTTTCCTTTATTTTTATGTTTTTATTTCCATTTGTTCTGCTTTTGCTTCTTTGTTTTAAGCAAATATTGAATTTATATGCATCAAAACAAGGAAAATAGATATGCGAACAAATACATCATTTTCATCGTTTGGAACATTGCACAACTCACGAGTTAAGAGAACATTCTACAACATACATGGCCATGTTCCAAAACATTGAAATACACAAGTTTTTGAAACATATGGAAGATTTCTAAGACGTATTGAAACAGTTGTATGACTCACCTAAACACCTCAAACGATATATGTTAATGCTTTTGAACGACAACAAGCAATTTTTTTGGAATGTCGGAACATATTTAACTAGTAGTGTGAATTATTTACGTGACATGCATGTACATACATAGGCCTAACTTTTGTGTCAAAATATAAACCTTGTTATAGTTTTCACTTTCTTTTGGAGAAAATCACACATATTACGAGGAGCAATTTACTGATTGGCCCACATTAATTTTTATATGATTTATATTATTTTGTTACATGCATATTTCTGTTACTTTAATATGGTCCTTATAATATTTTCCATTTAGGGAACAAAGTCACATATAATTTTATTTTTTTATTCCAAAGGTTATTATGTGAATCGATATTCCAGTCATACTACAGAGGTAATTGAGCAAACATTGACACTCCTACAGGCGCTATCACGCTGACCATGTAGGATGATCATTTCAGTTTTGGGAAGGCTCCATTCGGGTTTTTTCCACCACTAGTTTTTTCATGTTCACTTTTATTTTCCCGTTTTTTATATTTGTTTTACCTTTTCTCATTTATTCTTATTTTCTTAACTCATGAACATTTTTAAATTTTATCAATATTTTTTGAAATTTGGGAACATACTTGAAATTCATAAACATTTGTTGAAATTCTAAAACATCAAATTTATTAATAGTTTTCTAGTATTCATGAACATTTTCGAAAATTCATGAACTTTTCATATTCATGTAAAAACATTCACAATTTTTTAAATACTTAAAGACTTTTAAACTTTGTGACGTTCTTGAAAATTCATAAAAATTTAAAAGTCATTATTCTTAAAAATTATGAATATTTATTCATAATCATGAAAAACTTTATATTTACTATTATTGTCTAAATTCAATTTTTTTTCTTAAATTCACCAAAAACTGAAGTGTTTGAATATTATGAAATGAAGTTTTAATAAAAAGGACCAAAAGGAATAAGTTGGCTTAAAAACTGATCAAGAAAAAAGTCACTAGCGTAGTACACACATAGCGCTGCATGGGACGCGATGTAGAAACTTACACACAGGGCATGAGTTCCCAGACTCTCGATTATCATGGTGGGTTGTTTCAATTTGGTTTTATATGTGTTGCGCTGGGCTTAAATTTTTTCGATGTGGCGGTGTTTTCTTTTGTTGCTAACAACTTGGCTTGCTATTTCAGTCGATATTTGTTTTGAGAGGAAGGTGGAATTGGTCGGTGTGTGGCTCTAGTGTTGTTACACAATTTAGTCTCGGTGGCGAGGTTAGGCGAGCTTGTTTGTAGCTCGCAAAACCAATTAACCACAAGCAAACAACGCACTTGACGAGAAGTAACACAAAGAGCAAGCATTTCCTATTGGGCGCCTTCAGCGCCCATTAACGTGCATTTCATTAACTGGCGCTAAAGGCACTCTTACATGGGCCCGCCCATCTAGGGTGATGTGGGAGAGAACTTTTCCTGGTTTTAGGAAGCTTCCGAACCATTTTTTAACAAAATTTGGTTTTCTTCCTGGACTGCCCTTGTTTTTTTCTCTTTCTATTTTATCCTTTTTCTTTATTCTGTATTCTTTTCCTATTCCTTTTTTTATATTTTATTTTTAAAAATGCATTATTTTTTCAAATTCGATGAAACCTTGAACAAAAATTGAAGAACACTTTTCAGAGTCGATGAACTTTTATTAAAGCTTATATTTTATTTTATTTTCAAAATCGATGACCTATTTTTTATTTTTTTAACTCGATGCACTCTTCTAAAAATTGGTGTACTTTTTTTAAATCAATGAACTATTTTTAAAAATAGGTGAAATTTTTTCAAGATCAATGAACCTTTTTAAAATCATTGATATTTTTTTCAAAGTTGATGAACTTTTGTCCATGTTGGTGAAACCTCTTTTTTCAAAATCATGAACTTAAAATAAAATCAAATGCATGACCTTTTTAATTCATTTTTTGAATTTTTTGCTTTTTTGGATTTTCTGGAAAAAAGTCTCTAGCAAACGAGCGGTCGTTTGGCAGTAGCGACAGTTAGGTGTTTGCTTTTTTGAGCGAGTGAGCGCGCTCGTGGGCTGGCCCATATACCAGCGACGGTGCAAGTGCCAGCTCGTTAACTGGCGTAAAACGCGCCAATTAGGAGCTACAGACACCATGACGAACAGCCCAAATAACCTAAACATGCAAAAACCAGTGTGAAGGTAGGCCCACGGCTGATCCCCAGAGCCCCAATGCACCAAGAACCAACATTCCTAGGGAGCATAGAATTTTAAACAATTTTCAGTTCAGATTCTTTTAAATCCACAAATATTTTTTTAATGATATACAATCCTCGAATAGAGCGACATCGTAGGCAGGCATAAGTTTCAAGGAATCATTCCCCGATTGAGTCTAGGATTTATAGCATATGTTTCATATGTTCTTAAGAATGTAATGAACTACTTGCAAGTCACAGCGTAAGCATGTCTGGAAGCATATGAATATGAATAGCATTCTGGAAGTTTGGATCTCGTACCAATAAAACATAAAGCATCAACTAACATACATAAACTAACACACGGGGTTACCCTAAAAAAACCAACACATGGGGTTGACATTAAAGATGTAGACGGTGTTGTTTGTGAAGATGCCGCAGATGAAGATGCTCCCCACAATGCCTTTTGTTGATGAGGAAGATAATGATGATTTATACGGTTGGAGATGGTTGAGTCCAACATGATAAGTCCTGGAAATGTGGACCTAGGATATTTTTTCCGCCTTCATGAAAAATGGAAAACATTTGGGTCTCCAAAACAATGAGAGAAATTGCCAAAAGGAAGCCATCTGGGCCCTTATGGAACCGTCAGGGCCAGGGCACGAGTGCCCACTTGTGACCCCACGAGCCCAACCGAGAATCTGATTTCTCAGCTGGTGAATGGCTTCTGCCTGTAGCAGTCCAGGTTGCTCCCGTAGCCGACGCGGAGAATGTTGCAGTAGCGCTTATAGAACCCTATCCGGTCGGCCACCCGTGGGTCCCGCCCGATCCCGCACTCGAGCCCGCCGTTGATGATGTTGGTGATCATGCCGTATCCGGGAAACCGGCCGGCGGCCAAGTCTGCGAGCGTCGGCCTCCACTGCCCCGTGATCACGGCGTGGGACGACGGCTTGTTACCCCGCGGGGTCATCCAGAACCATAGGGCCGTCTTGAATGAGACCACCGGGTCTGTCTCCACCAGCTCCGGCTGGTTCAGCAGGTCCACGCCGATCGCGCGGCCCGCCGGCCCGTAGTTGTAGTTGTAGGAGAGCTGGATGGGGCCGCGGCCATAGTACTGCTTGTCGGGCGCGCACGGCCACTCCTCCCTGGGCTCGCAGTAGTCGGACGGCGGGTCCCTCTCCCGCTTGAGGCAGTAGCCCCACGAGTAAGGGCCGTCGGGCGCCGTCGGCCACCCGCCGGTGGTCTCGTGGGATGTCTGGCCCAGGAACGCGGCCACCTCTCGCTTCCGCGTGTTGGTGCTCAGCGTCGTGCCGGCGAAGGCAGGGAACGCCGCGGCAGCCGCGAGGAAGGCGTCGTACGTGTAGAACCCGCGGGCCAGGCACGACGCGTCGTTGCGGTGCAGGAGGAGCCGCTCGAAGAGCTCCCTGGACACGATGGACGCCACGGCCTTGGCGCCGGTAGGAGTGTTGCCGCAGCCGCTGCACTGGCTCTGGCAGCCGGCGCCGCAGTGGTCGGTCGTGCTGCCGCAGAACCCGAAGCGGCTGCAGCAGAGGCAGTTCGCGCACTTGGCGCCGTTGGCCTGCGCGCCGCACATTTGCGCGCGAGCTCCCGTGGTGACGAGCGCCGCGGCCAGGACGGCCAGGATAGCCGTCGCCGCCGTGGCCAGACTCGGAGGAGCTCTCCGTGACGACATGGTCTGATTGGTTTCGCCTTTGCTGCTGCATATGCATGGCGCTAAATGTCGCCCTTTTATACACCAGATTAAGATTATGATGGGGTTTGTAGATGGAGGAAAGTCGTCGGCTCGCATGTACTGTACTGGCCACTGCAACATGGCTTGCTGTTTTTCCGATTCAAAAACTTATCCTAGATCGCATCTTGAAAAACTTGTAATTCGAAGTCAGAGCATTAGCAGCCGGCCATGTGGGTGAACTGGCTTATTAGGGGCTCTAAACAACGAGGCTCTGTTTGACATGGACGGATTTTAGAGGAATTTCATTGTAGGCACCAACATGTCAAGATGCTTGGAAGTAGACGCAGAACTAAGAATGCATGTGATTCCACCTCTTTACTTTTCTAGTCCCGTGGATTATCGTGATCCCTAAGTATCTCAAGTATGAGAGCATCTGAGCCTATTTTGGGCGCACGGTCTCCTGAACTGGTTGAGGCTATGGCGCTCCAGCGTGCTGTCATCTTGGCTCGAGAGGAGGGCTTCTCCAATGTCTCCTTCAACACTGATTGCCTCTTGGTGGTGCAGCGTCTCTCGTCTTCCTCCAGAGATCCCTCGGTAGTGGGTTGCGTTCTTTCGGAGGTTAAAATCATGGCAAACAGCCTCTCGTTTGCTTGCTTCCAGCATGTTCGTCAGCATTGTAATGTTTTAGCTCATATCCTAGCTAGATCTAGTTTGAACTCTCCTAGTCTTTGTATTTTCTGTTCTGCTTCGGATTGCATTCGGGAGACTCTATGTAAGTTTGTTGCTTAATCAATAAAGGCCGACGTTCTCTCTAAAAAAAAGTATGAGAGCATCTCTTACCGATTTCCTATAATTTAGAGGAGTAAATGGTTGAGTATTCTTTGGAGGAGCATATTTTCTACTCGAGAAAAGTGTCGTTTCTAACCAAATACTTATACTTAACTCCTGAAAGAAAAACACAAACTCGGTGCAAATTTCATTCGAACTCCTTCATCAAACTCGCAACGAGTTGCATAAACTATTTTACATAACTTAAACAAGATTCAAACTAGATTGCATAAAAATTAAAGAAACTACTCGTTATCGCTCTTGTTTATCAACCTCCCCCGTTCTGATTCGGTCATGATCTCCTCGCCCACTCTGCCGCCGCCACCTTGGCCATTTTCGCTCGCACCGACTTGGCCCATTCCATCACTGCCGGTGTCAAAACCGGCGGATCTCGGGTAGGGGGTCCCGAACTGTGCGACTAAGGTCGATGGTAACAGGAGACAGGGGACACGATGTTTACCCAGGTTCGGGCCCTCTCTATGGAGGTAATACCCTACTTCCTGCTTGATTGATCTTAATGAATATGAGTATTACAAGAGTTGATTTACCACGAGATCGAGATGGGTAAACCCTAAAAGCCTAGCTTGTATGACTATGGTAATGATTGTCCTTCCTTCAGACTAAGTCCTCCGGTTTATATAGACACCGGGAGGATTTAGGGTTACACAAGGTCGGTTAGAAAGAAAGGAATCTACTTATTTGATCGCCAAGCTTGCCTTCCACGCCAAGAAGAGTCCCCTCCGGACACGGGTGTAGTCTTCGGTCTTCGTATCTTCACAGCCCATCAGTCCGGCCCATGGCTAACAGCCCGGACGCCCGAGGACCCCTTAGTCCAGGACTCCCTTAGTAGCCCCTGAACCTGGCTTCAATGACAAGGTATCCGGCGCATAGATCTGTCTTCGGCATTGCAAGGCGAGTTCCTCCTTCTGAACTCTAAGACGGCCCTCGGATGTAATGGTCGTGTCCGGACTTGTAACACACACACCACACACAACCGCAGAGAATATAATAATACACGAGTCCAATCCACTGACAACTTTTTGCAACATGACATCACGTCCGCCCGGTCATAATTTCGAACCGTTTTTCATCTGCCGCTCCACGTTTCGAGACGCGGTTGCCATTGGCACGTCTTGTCAAAGCAGAGATCATTTCCCCTTATTGCGGGATTCTCATCAATACGGGCGTGGGTAACCCAACCGTGCCATTCACACAGCCCTTGGGAATAGGCGAGTTTTAAGGCGAGTGAGAAGGCGTTCAATATTCACTGCCTTTATAAGGAGATAAGAATCCCCTTTCTTCATCCACGCCTTCTCTCTTCCTCTGCCCTTCCACTCTTGAGCTCCAGCGCCCAAGTTCTCATATTTTTCCCACTCGAGCAAGCACTCAACCATGTCCGGATCCGGAGGTCAAGGCAAGTGGATGGCCACCTCCGTCAAGGAGAAGGACATTGCCGAGCTTCGGGCGGCCGGGGTACCTGGCGAAGGAAATCACCCACCGTCTTCCAGCCCAGGGGCAAGTCGTCCCCACACCGAAGCCCAGTGAGAGGGTGGTATTCATCCCCCATTTCCTCCGCGGGCTAGGGTTTCCACTCCACCCCTTCGTCTGCGGGCTGATGTTCTATTACGGGCTAGACTTCCATGATCTATCCCCGAACTCCTTCCTCAACATCTCGGTGTTCATCGTCGTGTGTGAGGCCTTCCTCCGCATCCAACCCCACTTCGGGCTGTGGCTCAAGGTCTTCAACGTGAAGCCGAAGGTGGTGGATGGCCAGCACGCGGAGTGCGGAGGTGCCATGGTGAGCAAGCTGACCAATGTCTCCTGGCCAAAAGGCACTTTCGTGGAGACTGTAAAGGAATGGCAGAAACAATGGTTCTACATCATAGAACCCCGCGGCGCCACCTAGGCCGCAGCTGCCGAATTCAACTCCGGTGCTCCCATGTGACTCACCCCCTGGGTCGAGAAGAGCCCTAACTGGTATTCGCTAGATGAGCTGATAGCGCTGCAAACGCGCACTCAAAGCATGGTGGACAAATATGTCAAACTTGTCGATGTAATCCAGGTGATGCTAGTTCGCCGGATTCTCCCGTGCCAAAGCCGAAGCCGCCCTCTATGGGAGTTCAATCCGAAGAAGCACCATACCATGAAGAGGCTCTTCGAAACCACTCACGAAGACGCCTGGAGGTTGCTCTTCAAGGGTAACGAGACACCGCCGGCCACAGATTCGGACTGCGGGCACGACATTAACCACCTCGCCAACGAGGTATGTTATTTTTAATGCATCCCCTACTTTCTTGTTTCAAGGATGATATCTAAGCTTTTATTATCATTGCTTCTTCAGGAAGAGGGCGAAGCAGATCTAGTGTCCGGCTCCGCTGCCTGAAGAACCAGTCATCCCGCGTTTAGCGAAGATGCTGGTGTCGGCACCCTATAAGGCGCCGGAGAAGAAGGCCAAGGGGAAGGCCAAGGGGGCCCGGAGTGGCCCCCGCCGCAAGGGCGCTTCGGACGTGAGGTCCGAAGACAAGACCCGCTCCTCCGCCGCCGAAGACGACGACGATGAGGAGGAGGAAAGCGATTCTCCCCCTGATGGGGGGAGGAAGAAGAGGGCGGCCTCCACAATTCTGGAGGGGGAGGCGCCCAAGAAGGGGAAAGACGTTGACAACAGTCCGGAGCGACGCCCCCGGAAGAAGCCCCTGGCCGCATCGTGAGTGCTAAGGACCCGTAAACGTACAATTGTCCGACCCTTCCACCTTCTGGCATTTTACATGGTTTAATTATGTCATTGCAGTCCGGCCCACGACAGCTCCCAGCGATCCTCGTCACGAGGTTCGTTGGATTCAAGGGCAATGGACAGCGAGTCACCGCCGACCGCTTACTCCCCCAAGGCCAAGGGCGACGCAGAGGTGCTGTCCCGAAGGACTTTCCCAGGCCGGGGGGAGGCTCAGGAGGCGCCAGGAGGCGAGGCCTCCGTTGCAGGACACCAGGGGGAGCCAATCCCCATGGAGACTGGTGGTGAGGGCTGTATTTAGTTTGGCCCTCAGCCGGATTCGATTCCGGAGACCGATACGGCTCCGGAATCTGGCGCGCAACCTCCTTCAAAAGAAGGGGGTATGCTTATTCCGCCGGTGACCCCTGTCCAACCAGGGGCACCGGATAATCTGCTCGAAGCGCGACGAGGCGCTTCCATTGTGGATGAGCATCATGTTCTTATGGGCACGGTAATTAAAAGGGTTCAATCCGCCAAGAGCAGACTAATCGAAGCCTGCAGCAGCCTGCTGACAGGTTTTGAGGTAAGCGACGCAAAAAAGAGAAAATCCTAATATAGACAGTAGCCGCGGAGACACTGTCCGGTGTTCGTAAATAAAAAAGCCGGACAGAGGATCAATCCTTTATTGCAGGAAACTAACTACATTTGTCTGAAATGAATACGCATGCGTCGCTGTTGGCCGCAGCCTCACATACTGCCGAGGTCTCCGGACTGAAGCAGAGACTGGAGCAGGCCGAGGAGGAGCTCGGCCAGGTGAGGAGGCAGCTCCAAGAAAAACAAGGTATGTGATAACCCGTTATGTATTCGAAAAAAGTAAAATGATATGCATTGACCGAAGTGTCATGATATGTATAGAAGCGACAACCGAGGTCGAGGCCCTGAGAAAGGCCCTGGCCGAAGCCGAGGGGAAAGTCATCAAGGAGCAGGCCGCCTGTAAGAAGCTCAAGGCGCGGGTCAACGAGGTCCAATAAGAGCTCCAGGACGCGGTGAGGAAGTGCGAGACCTTGGAGTGCGATGCATCGAATCAAGAGACCAAACTTGCCAAGGCTCATCAGAGTGCGGAGACGGCCCAGAGTGAGGCCCAGGGCACCCTCCGAGAGATCCAGGAGGCCAGGACAATCGCGGCAGGTAAGGAATTTAGTGTGCAAAGCAAGTATGTGAAGAGGAAGTATCTTTTACTAACCCGGATTCGGAGTTCTCCACGGGCTTTTGCTGGTTTGCTGATGTCTACCACACAACCTTCTTCTTGTAGACGTTGTTGGGCCTCCAAGTGCAGAGGTTTGTAGGACAGTAGCAAATTTCCCTCAAGTAGATGACCTAAGGTTTATCAATCCATAGGAGGCGTAGGATGAAGATGGTCTCTCTCAAGCAACCCTGCAACCAAATAACAAAGAGTCTCTTGTGTCCCCAACACACCCAATACAATGGTAAATTATATAGATGCACTAGTTCGGCGAAGAGATGGTGATACAAGTGGTATATGGATGGTAGATATAGGTATTTGTAATCTGAAAATATAAAAACAGTAACGTAACTAATGGTAAAAGTGAGCGTAAACAGTATTGCAATGCATTGAAACAAGGCCTAGGGTTCATACTTTCGCTAGTGCAAGTTCCCTCAACAATAATAACATAATTGGATCACATAACTATCCCTCAACGTGCAACAAAGAGTCACTCCAAAGTCACTAATAGCGGAGAACGAACGAAGAGTTTATGGTAGGGTACGAAACCACCTCAAACTTATTCTTTCCAATCAATCCGTTGGGCTATTCCTATAAGTGTCACAAACAGCCCTAGAGTTCGTACTAGAATAACACCTTAAGACACAAATCAACCAAAACCCTAATGTCACCTAGATACTCTAATGTCACCTCAAGTATCTGTGGGTATGATTATACGATATGCATCACACAATCTCAGATTCATCTATTCAACCAACACATAGAACCTCATAGAGTGCCCCAAAGTTTCTACCGGAGAATCACGAAGAAAACGTGTGCCAACCCCTATGCATAGGTTCATGGGCGGAACCCGCAAGTTGATCACCAAAACATACATCAAGTGAATCACGTGATATCCCATTGTCACCACAGATACGCACGGCAAGACATACATCAAGTGTTCTCAAATCTTTAAAGACTCAATCCGATAAGATAACTTCAAGGGGGAAACTCAATCCATTACAAGAGAGTAGAGGGGGAGAAATATCATAAGATCCAACTATAATAGCAAAGCTCGAGATATATCAAGATCGTACCACCTCAAGAACACGAGAGAGAGAGAGAGAGAGAGAGAGAGAGAGATCAAACACATAGCTACTGGTACATACCCTCGGCACCGAGGGAGAACTACTCCCTCCTCGTCATGGGGAGGCTGGGATGATGAAGATGGCCACCGGAGAAGGATTGCCCCCTCCGGCAGAGTGCCGGAACGGGTCTAGATTGGTTTTCGGTGGTTACGGAGGCTTCTAGCGGCGGAACTCCCGATCTATTGTGCTCCCCGAAGTTTTTAGGGTATATGAGTATATATGGGAGGAAGAAGTACGTCGGTGGATCTCCGGGCTGTCCATGAGGCAGGGGGCGCGCCCAGGGGGGTGGGTGCGCCCCCCACCCTCGTGGGCAGCCCGGGACTCTCCTGGTCTATCTCCGATACTCCGTGGGCTTCTTCTGGTCCAAAAATAAGTTTCGTGAAGTTTCAGGTCAATTGGACTCCGTTTGATTTTCCTTTTCTGTGATACTCTAAAACAAGGGAAAAAACAGAAACAGAAACTGGCACTGGGCTCTGGGTTAATAGGTTGGTCCCAAAAATAATATAAAAGTGTTTAATAAAGCCCATAAACATCCAAAACAGATAATATAATAGCATGGAACAATCAAAAATTATAGATACATTGGAGACGTATCAGCATCCCAAGCTTAATTCCTGCTCGTCCTCGAGTAGGTAAATGATAAAAACAGAATTTTTGATGTGGAATGCTACCTAACATATTTCTCTAAGTAATTCTTCTTTATTTTGGCATAAATGTTCAGATCCATAAGATTCAAGACAAAAGTTTAATATTGACATAGAAACAATAATACTTCAAGCATACTAACTAAGCAATCATGTCTTCTCAAAATAACATGGCCAAAGAAAGTTCATCCCTACAAAATCATATAGTTTGGTCATGCTCCATTTTCGTCACACAAGAATGCTCTCATCATGCACAACCCCAATGACAAGCCAAGAAATTGTTTCATACTTTAGTAATCTCAAACTCATAAACCTTCACGCAATACATGAGCGCGAGCCATGGACATAGCACTATGGGTGGAATAGAATATAATGAGGGGGTTATGTGGAGAAGGCAAAAATGAGAAAGTCTCACATCAACGAGGCTAATCAATGAGCTATGGAGATGCCCATCGATTGATGTTAATGCGAGGAGTAGGGATTGCCATGCAACGGATGCACTAGAGCTATAAATGTATGAAAGCTCAACAAAAGAAACTAAGTGGGTGTGCATCCAACTTGCTTGCTCACGAAGACCTAGGGCACTTGAGGAGACCCATCGTTGGAATATACAAGCCAAGTTCTATAATGAAAAATTCCCACTAGTATATGAAAGTGACAAAACAAGAGACTCTCTATCATGAGGATTATGGTGCTACTTTCAAGCACAAGTGTGGCAAAGGATAGTAGAATTGTCCCTTCTCTCTTTTTCTCTCATTTTTTGGGCCTTCTCTCTTTTTTATGGCCTTTCTCTTTTTTTAGGCCTTTCTCTTCTTTTTTTGGGCCTTCTCCTTTTTATGGCCTTTCTATTTTTTTATTCCTCACTTGGGACAATGCTCTATGAATGATGATCATCACACTTCTATTTATTTACAACTCAATGATTACAACTCGATACTTAGAACAAGATATGACTCTATATGAATGCCTCCGGCGGTGTACCGGGATAGCAATGAATCAAGTGTGACATGTATGAAAAATTATAAACGGTGGCTTTGCCACAAATACGATGTCAACTACATGATTATGAAAAGCAATATGACAATGATGAATGTGTCATGATAAATGGAATGGTGGAAAAGTTGCATGGCAATATATCTCGGAATGGCTATGGAAATGCCATAATAGGAAGGTATGGTGGCTGTTTTGAGGAAGATATAAGGAGTTTTATGTGTGACAGAGCGTATCGTATCACGGGGTTTGGATGCACCGGCGAAGTTTGCACCAACTCTCAATGTGAGAAAGGGCAATGCACGGTACCGAAGAGGCTAGCAATGATGGAAGGGTAAGAGTGCGTATAATCCATGGACTCAACATTATTCATAAAGAACTCACATACTTATTGCAAAAATCTACAAGTCATCAAAAACCAAGCATTACGCGCATGCTCCTAGGGGGATAGATTGGTAGGAAAATACCATCGCTCGTCCCCGACCGCCACTCATAAGGAAGACAATCAAATAACACCTCATGTTTCAAATTTGTTACACAACGTTTACCATACGTTCATGCTACGGGACTTGCAAACTTCAACACAAGCACTTCTCAAATTCACAACTACTCAACTAGCACGACTTTGATATTATTACCTCCATATCTCAAAACAATCATCAAGCATCAAACTTCTCTTAGTATTCAATGCACCTATATGAAAGTTTTTATTATATCCCTCTTGGATGCCCATCATATTAGGACTAGTTTCATAACCAAAGCAAACTACCATGCTGTTCTAAAGACTCTCAAAATAATATAAGTGAAGCATGAGAGATCAATTATTTCTTCAAAATAAAACCACCACCGTGCTCTAAAAAGATATAAGTGAAGCACTAGAGCAATGACAAACTACTCCAAAAGATACAAGTGAAGCTCAGTGAGTAGTCGAATAATTATGCAACTATATGAAGAATCTCTAACATTTAATAATTTCAGATCTTGTTATTTTATTCAAACATCAATCAAAACTAAATAAAATAAAATGATGCTCCAAGCAAAACACATATCATGTGGTAAATAAAAATATAGCTCCAAGTAAAGTTACCGATGAACGAAGACGAAAGAGGGGATGCCTTCCGGGGCATCCCCAAGCTTAGGCTTTTGGTTGTCCTTGAATATTACCTTGGGGTGCCTTGGTAATCCCCAAGATTAGGCTCTTGCCACTCCTTATTCCATAGTCCATCGAATCTTTACCCAAAACTTGAAAACTTCACAACACAAAACTTAACAGAAAACTCGTAAGCTCCGTTAGTATAAGAAAATAAATCACCACTTAGGTACTGTTGTTAACTCATTCTAAATTCATATTGGTGTAATATCTACTGTATTCCAACTTCTCTATGGTTCATACCCTCCGACACTACTCATAGATTCATCAAAATAAGCAAACAACACAATGAAAACAGAATCTGTCAAAAACAGAACAGTCTGTAGTAATCTGTAGGTTTAGACCACTTCTGGAACTCATACAATTCTCAAATAAATTGGTGGACCTGAGGAATTTATCTATTAATCATATGCAAAAAGAATTAACTAAATATCACTCTCCAATAAAAAATGGCAGCAATTCTCGTGAGCTAAAGTTTCTGTTTTTTACAGCAAGATCAACAAGACTTTCCCCAAGTCTTCCCAAAGGTTCTACTTGGCACAAACACTAATTAAAAGCATAAAACCACATCTAAACAGAGTCTAGATGAATTATTTATTACTAAACAGGAGCAAAAACTGAAGAACAAGAATAGGATTGGGTTTCCTCCCAACAAGCGCTATCATTTAACGCCCCTAGCTAGGCATGATGATTTCAATGATGCTCACATAAAGGATAAGAATTGAAACATAAAGAGAGCATCATGAAGAATATGACTAACACATTTAAGTCTAACCCACTTCCTATGCATAGGGATTTTGTGAGCAAACAACTTGTGGGAACAAGAATCAACTTGCATAGGAAGGTAAAACAAGCATAACTTCAAAATTCTAAGCACATAGAGAGGAAACTTGATATTATTGCAATTCCTACAAGCATATGTTACTCCCTCATAATAATTTTCAGTAGAATCATGAATGAATTCAACAATATAACCAGCACCTAAAGCATTCTTTTCATGATCTACAAGCATAGAAATTTTATTACTCTCCACACAAACAAAATTCTTCTCATGAATAATAGTGGGAGCAAACTCAACAAAATAATTATCATGTGAGGCATAATCCAATTGAAAACTAAAATCATGATGACAAGTTTCATGGATATCATTATTCTTTATAGCATACAAGTCATCACAATAATCATCATAGATAGCAACTTTGTTCTCATAATCAATTGGAACCTCTTCCGAAATAGTGGATTCATCACAAAATAAAGTCATGACCTTTCCAAATCCACTTTCATCAATATTATCATCATAAATAGGAGGCATGCTTTCAACATAATAAATTTGCTCATCAAAGCTTGGGGGACAAAAAATATCATCTTCATCAAACATAGCTTCCCCAAGCTTGTGGCTTTGCATATCATTAGCATCATGGATATTCAAGGAATTTATACTAACAACATTGCAATCATGCTCATCATTCAAATATTTAGTTCCAAACATTCTAATGCATTCTTCTTCTAGCACTTGAGCACAATTATCGGAATCCTTATTCTTACGATAGATATTAAAAAGATAAAGCGTATGAGGAAAACTTAATTCCATTTTTTTATTTGTCTTTTATAAACTAAACTAGTGATAAAACAAGAAACTAAAAGACTCGATTGCAAGATCTAAAGATATACCTTCAAGCACTCACCTCCCCGGCAACAGCGCCAGAAAAGAGCTTGATGTCTACTACACAACCTTCTTCTTGTAGACGTTGTTGGGCCTCCAAGTGCAGAGGTTGGTAGGACAGTAGCAAATTTCCCTCAAGTGGATGACCTAAGGTTTATCAATCCGTAGGAGGTATAGGATGAAGATGGTCTCTCTCAAGCAACCCTGCAATCAAATAACAAAGAGTCTCTTGTGTCCCCAACACACCCGATACAATGGTAAATTGTATAGGTGCACTAGTTCGGCGAAGAGATGGTGATACAAGTGGTATATGGATGGTAGATATAGGTATTTGTAATCTGAAAATATAAAAACAACAAGGTAACTAATGGTAAAAGTGGGCGTAAACGGTATTGCAATGCGTTGAAACAAGGCCTAGGGTTCATACTTTCGCTAGTGCAAGTTCCCTCAACAATAATAACATAATTGGATCACATAACTATCCCTCAACATGCAACAAAGAGTCACTCCAAAGTCATTAATAGCGGAGAATGAACGAAGAGATTATGATAGGGTATGAAACCACCTCAAAGTTATTCTTTCCAATCAGTCCGTTGGGCTATTCCTGTAAGTGCCACAAACAACCCTAGAGTCCGTACTAGAATAACACCTTAAGACACAAATCAACCAAAACCCTAATGTCACCTAGATACTCCAATGTCACCTCAAGTATCTGTGGGTATGATTATACGATATGCATCACACAATCTCAGATTCATCTATTCAACCAACACATAGAACCTCAAAGAGTGCCCCAAAGTTTCTACCGGAGAATCACGACGAAAACGTGTGCCAACCCCTATGCATAGGTTCATGCGCGGAACCCGCAAGTTGATCACCAAAACATACATCAAGTGAATCACGTGATATCCCATTGTCACCACAGATACGCACGGCAAGACATACATCAAGTGTTCTCAAATCTTTAAAGACTCACTCTGATAAGATAACTTCAAGGCGGAAACCCAATCCATTACAAGAGAGTAGAGGTGGAGAAACATCATAAGATCCAACTATAATAGCAAAGCTCGCGATACATCAAGATCGTACCACCTCAAGAACACGAGAGAGAGAGAGAGAGAGAGAAAGATCAAACACATAGCTACTGTTACATACCCTCAGCCCCGAGGGAGAACTACTCCCTCCTCGTCATGGAGTGCACCGGGAAGATGAAGATGGCCACCGGAGAAGGATTGCCCCCTTCGATAGAGTGCCGGAACGAGTCTAGATCGGTTTTCGGTGGTTACGGAGGCTTCTGGCGGCAGAACTCCCGATCTATTGTGCTCCCCGAAGTTTTTAGGGTATATGGGTATATATGGGAGGAAGAAGTACGTCGGTGGATCTCCGGGCTGTCCATGAGGCAGGGGGGCGCGCCCAGGGGGGTGGGCGCGCCCCCCACCCTCGTGGGCAGCCTGGGACTCTCCTGGTCCATCTCTGATACTCCATGGGCTTCTTCTGGACCAAAAATAAGTTCCGTGAAGTTTCAAGTCAATTGGACTCCGTTTGATTTTCCTTTTCTGCGATACTCTAAAACAAGGAAAAAATAGAAACTGGCACTGGGCTCTGGGTTAATAGGTTAGTCCCAAAAATAATATAAAAGTGTTTAATAAAGCCCATAAACATCCAAAACAGATAATATAATAGCATGGAACAATCAAAAATTATAGATACGTTGGAGACGTATCATCTGCCACGTAGTGTGTCCGACGCCGCAGAGTTCTTCCGAGCCGAAGAAGGGAGCTCCACGGAGAAACTGTTCTGGTCGCAATATCTTGCGCCAGAACATCCGATGCCCTTCAGCGATCGGCTAAAACAGCTAGTCGAGCTGCAAACGGTGGCCGAACTGGCCATGAAGGATTTAATAATCCGTCTGTGGCCAGCCGAAGCTATACCCGGCAGTTACTTCGGCCTCGTGAAGCGGCTGGTGGATGCCTGTCCTAGGCTGGACGCCGTCAAGCAGTCTGTCTGCATCAAGGGCGCGTGTATGGCCTTTGCCCGCGTCAAGGTCTGGTGCGCGAAGATGGACGCCATCAAGCTTGTGACCGAGGGGCCACCTAAGGGCAAGGAGCGCCGTATACCCGAGCGGTATTTTGGCGACGTCCTGGAGGGTCTCGTATTGTAGCGATGCAGTGTTCGCAGGACATTATCTTTGACTGAATGTATTCGAGTTCCTTCTACCTTGTATGATAAAACAAAGTGGGTTTGTAATATAATGCTTGTTATATTTTAAATTTTACCTCCTGTGCGGTCGTGTTGTATGATATCTAAGGGTTGGCCAGTCGTCGGCTTCTGCCCCCACGTAGGTAGTATGGAGGTGTTCAGGATGGAATCTAAACAATATTGATCCAATTATATGGTCCTTGAAGGAGTTGTTTAGCGCAACGAACCAGACAATCAAACTATGCGGCTTGAACGCCCTCACTTAGCCATAGGAGTTTGAGAATAAAAACATGGGCGCAACCCCTAGTATCCGAAATAGAGTGCTATAAGCGTCTGATCGAGAAGTACCGATCCTTCGCGTAATGCGGAAGAAATCTCCAATGATCTGCAACCTCCGAAGAGCTGACCAGCTCTCTCCGCATCATGACAGTCGGTTTTCAGCTTTCTCTACGGAGGTGCTCCTTTGGATAAACCAAGGCGCAATCGTAGTAGTTCTCCCTTTACTACCTTAGCCGATATAGCGGAACGTAAGGTAGCAAGCACAGGAGCCACGCAACCCAACTATTGACCTGAGACATGATTCGGAGCCAATGCATATAGTGCTAAATTCGGGGTGCCGAACTATACTATAAAAAGTGTTCGGACTTTTGTTGCCGTAGTGTGGGGTGCTATAAAGCCCCTGGCAAACATCAAACGTACCAAAGTGTATGGGTGCTACCTGATAGGGTTACCCACAAGGGAGAAGAAGAGAAAAGAGAAAAAAAGAAAGAAAGAAAACACAAAGGGTGCAAAGGTTATAAACCGGGGCCCTAAAGCTCCATCCGTGAACTGTTTTCATTGTAATTTGATTAATACATCGAGGCGCATTGATACAAGTAGTGTGATAAGCAACATGCTATTTAACATGCCAAAAACCAAAGGAGAGCTACATGTGGGTCCTGAAAAACAGGTAGAGTGATTGTTAACGAAACCACCTTGAAAATCCCCCATACATCTGTGTTTCTCGCTGTCTTGGTGTGTTTATCCTTCAAGACGACTGGTGATCAAGCCATCAGATGGGGCTTGCGGGATTGAAACCTGAAAAGGAAATGAGTAAAAGTGAAAGTATGTGTGTATCCGGTGTTGGTTGAGCCGTACTGCGGATCACAAACTAGCTATGCCTCGGTCGATGCCCATGGAATTTTGAGTGGGTAGTTATGTACGCGTGGTGCGGATGCCACTACTTGATCAGGACTGAGACGGAGGCCGAATTGCTAGTCTAGCTCCTAGCGAGCTGAGTTGTCTTGCTGCAGGGTAGTTCGGACCCTCATAACGGTGTCCGTGGGCTCGACAGCCGAATGAAGGTTCTGCTTGAGAAGGCCGCTCTGTACTTCTGCTGCTAAGGTAGCTGTGTGCTCTTCTGTATGGAGGGAGCGTTCCGTATTTCCATTGATTGTTATGATGCCACGTGGACCGAGCATCTTGAGCTTGAGATAAGCATAGTGTGGCACTGCGTTGAATCGGGCGAATGCAGTCTGTCCGAGCAGTGCGTGATAGCCGCTGCGAAAGGGGACTATGTCGAAGATTAACTCCTCGTTTCGGAAATTGTCTGGAGATCCAAAGACAACCTCAAGCGTGATTGAGCCCATACAACGGGCCTCTACACCTGGTATGACTCCTTTGAAGGTAGTCTTTGTGGGTTGATCCGTGATGGATTAATGCCCATTTTACGCACTGTGTCCTGATAGAGCAGATTGAGGCTGCTACCCCCGTCCATAAGGACGCGCGTCAGGTGCAATCCGTCAATGATAGGGTCGAGGACTAGCGCGGCTGAGCCGCCATGATGGATACTAGTCGGATGATCCTGACGATCAAAGGTGATTGGGAATGACGACCATGGGTTGAATTTTGGGGCGACTCGCTCTATCGCGTAGACGTCCCTTAGCGCGCGCTTGCGCTCCCTTTTGGGGATGTGTGTAGCATATATCATGTTCACTGTTTTGACTTGAGGGGGAAACTTCTTCTGTCCCCCTGTGTTCGGTTGCCGGGGCTCCTCGTCGTCGTCCTCACTTTGTGATCCCTTTTCCCTGTTCTCGGCGTTTAATTTGCCGGCCTGTTTACAAACCCAACAATCTATGTTGGTATGATTGGCTGGTTTGTCTGGGGTGCCATGTATCTGGCACGGGCGATCGAGTATGCGGTCCAGGCTAGATGGTCCCTGATTGTTTCTTTTGTATGGTTTCTTCCGCCGGCTGGACTTGTAGCCGCTGAATCCGGCGTTGACTATAGTGTCGTCGGTATTATCACCATTGCTTCGGCGTTTGTGTCTGTTGCGTAGGAGCTTGCCATTGTTGTTTTTGACCTCAGAGGGGCCTGCCTCACTGGCTGTGTTTTTGCTACGAGCCAGCCAACTATCCTCACCCGCGCAAAAGCGGGTCATGAGTGTTGTAAGGGCTTCCATAGATTTTGGCTTTTCTTAGCCGATGTGGCGGGCGAGCCATTCATCGTGGATGCTGTGTTTAAAGGCCGCTAGGGCTTTGGCATCCGGACAGTCGACGATCTGGTTCTTTTTGGTTAGGAACCTAGTCCAGAATTTCCTGGCTGACTCTCCAGGTTGTTGAACTATGTGGCTTAAGTCATCAGCGTCTGGTGGCCGGACATATGTACCTTGGAAGTTGTCGAGGAAGGCTTCTTCCAAGTCCTCCCAGCCGCCGATAGAATTTTCAGGTAGGCTGTTTAACCAGTGCCGAGCTGGTCCTTTAAGCTTTAGTGGGAGGTATTTGATAGCATGGAGGTCATCTCCACGGGCCATGTGGATGTGGAGGATAAAGTCCTTGATCTATACCGCGGGATCAGTTGTCCCATCATATGATTCAATATTCACGGGTTTGAACCCTTCGGGGAATTCGTGATCCATTACTTCATCAGTGAAGCAAAGAGGGTGTGCGTGATACGTCTTCGTCGTATCTATAATTTTTGATTGTTCCATGCCAACATTCTACAACTTTCATATACTTTTGGCAACTTTTTATACTATTTTTGGGGACTAACATATTGATCCAGTGCCCAGTGCCAGTTCATGTTTGTTGCATGTTTTTTGTTTCGCAGAATATCCATATCAAATGGAGTCCAAACGGGATAAAAACTGACGGAGTTTTTTTTGGAATATATGTGATATTTGGGAAGAAAAATCCATGCGAGACGATGCCCGAGGGGGCCACGAGGCAGGGGGCGCGCCCCAGGGGGGCGGGCACGCCCTGGGCCCTCGTGGACACCCTGTAAGGCGGTTGATGCCCTTCTTTCGCCGCAAGAAAGCTAGTATCCGGATAGAGACCGTGTTAAAATTTCAGCCCAATCGGAGTTACGGATCTCCGGGAATATAAGAAACGGTGAAAGGGTAGAATCTGAGAACGCAGAAACAGAGAGAGACAGAGAGACAGATCCAATCTCGGAGGGGCTCTCGCCCCTCTCATGCCATGGAGACCAAGGACCAGAGGGGAAACCCTTCTCCCATCTAGGGAGGAGGTCAAGGAAGAAGAAGAAGGAGGGGGGCTCTCTCCCCCTCGCTTCTGGTGGCGCCAGAGTGCCACCGGGGGCCATCATCATCACTGCAATCTTCACCAACAACTTCACCGCCATCATCACCAACTCTCCCCCCCTCTATGCAGCGGTGCAATACCTCTTTTACCCAATGTAATCTCTACTTAAACATGGTGCTCAACGCTATATATTATTTCCCAATGATGTATGGCTATCCTATGATGTTTGAGTAGATCCGTTTTGTCCTATGGGTTATTTGATGATCGTGATTGGTCTGAGTTGCATGTTTTATTATTGGTGTTGTCCGATGGTGCTCTCCGTGTCGCGCAAGCGTGAGGGATTCCCGCTGTTGTGTTTGCAATATGTTCATGATTTTCTTATGGTGGGTGGCGTGAGTGACAGAAGCACATACCCGAGTAAGTAGGTTGTTTGCGTATGGGATAAAGAGGACTTGATACTTTAATGCTATGGTTGGGTTTTACCTTAATGATCTTTAGTAGTTGCGGATGCTTGCTAGAGTTCCAATCATAAGTGCATATGATCCAACTAGAGAAACTATGTTAGCTTATGCCTCTCCCTCAAATAAAATTGCAATAATGATTATAGGTCTAGTTATCGATTGCCTAGGGACAAATAACTTTCTCGTAACAAAAAGCTCTTTACTAAAACTAACTTAGTTGTGTCCTTATCTAAACAACCCCTACTTTTTATTTACATGCTCTTTATTACCTTGCAACCCTATCCAACAACACCTACAAAATACTTCTAGTTTCATACTTGTTCTAGGTAAAGCGACGTCAAGCGTGTGTAGAGTTGTATCGGTGGTCGATAGAACTTGAGGGAATATTTGTTCTACCTTTAGCTCCTCGTTGGGTTCGACAC
This sequence comes from Triticum monococcum, assembly GCA_034509565.1. Classification (NCBI taxonomy): domain Eukaryota; kingdom Viridiplantae; phylum Streptophyta; class Magnoliopsida; order Poales; family Poaceae; genus Triticum; species Triticum monococcum. The sequence goes on from CM067845.1 coordinate 617,562,238, forward strand.
TCTTACTTATCGAAAACTGTTGCGATCCCCTATACTTGTGGGTTATCGAGACCTTTTTCTGGTGCCGTTGCCGGGGAGTCATAGCGTGGGGTGAATATTCTCGTGTGTGCTTGTTTGCTTTATCACTAAGTAATTTTTATTTGTTGTTCTTAGTTGTTTCTATCTTTAGTTATGGGTAGGAAATGCAAATACCAAAAAAAATTAGTTGTACCTACTGAACCAATGGTTGAAGAACCACTCAAAATCTATCACACTCCTGAAGCTTATTACTTGGATCATCTTTGATCCCTATGTGCTCGTGCTGAAACCCCAACTAGCTTAGTTGAGGGAAAATCCTTAGATGAGCATGCTTGTTATGTGCGACACCGTATATCTGAAAAAGGGAAACATTTACTGGATCAAATTCATCGTTTGCAATGCTATGCTTGGAATTTATGTGAAATATATGATTTTACTTGTTGTTCTGAAGACCCTAAGAAACACCTTCCCTACCAATGTTTGTTTAGTGATAATGGAATCGTATCTTCTTATGCTAAGGGTGTTTATAATTACTATGATGTTCAACAAATTGAAGAATTTGTTGCTTTTAAGGGTGCTTATGAAATTGCTTCTTTGATTGAAAAGTATGATACTACTCTTTACAAATCTAAAAATCTTGCCATACTTGAATATTGTTATGAGAATTATGCTTCTAATGCCTATGTTAAACCATATATCGAGGTCTCCTCCTCTATCCAAGAAGAGACTAATATTTTGCAGGAGTCTATGGAAGAAGAAATTGATGAAACTGTGAGCTCATTGGATAAAAAGATGACGAGGAGAGCGAAGAACAAAAGGAGGAAGAGCGGATTAGCTATCCATGCCCACCTTCTAATGAGAGTAACTCTTCAACTCATACATTATTTAATTTCCCTTCGTACTTACCGAAGGATGATTGCTATGATGATTGTTATGATCCCGTTGATTCTCTTGAAATATCCCTTATTGATGATGCTTGCTATGCTTGTGGCCAAGATGCCAATATGAATTATGCTCATGGAGATGAACTTGCTATATTTCCTTATGTTAAACATGAAATTGTTGCTATTGCACCCACACATGATAGTCATATTATCTTTTTGAATTCTCCCGACTACACTATATCGGAGAAGTGTGCACTTACTAAGGATTATATTGATGGGTTGTGTTTTACTATTACACATTATGATTTTGATGAATATAATATGCATGTGCTTGCTGCTCCTACTTGCAATTTTTATGAGAGAGGGACTATATCTCCACCTCTCTATGTTTCCAATACGATAAAATTGCAAGAAACTGTTTATACTATGCAACCTTTACTATGTGTGCATGAATTGTTCTTTTATGACATGCCAATGCATAGGAAGAGAGTTAGACGTCGTTGTTGCATGATATATGTTACTTTGTGCTCACTAGTAAATTACAAATCATTGTTAATTAAAATTGGCTTTGATATACCTTGGGATTTGGGTGGATTCATTACTTGAGCACTATATGCCTAGCTTAATGGCTTTAAAGAAAGCGCTGTCAGGGAGACAACCCGGAAGTTTTAGAGAGTCATTTATTTCTGTTCTATGCTTTTATAAAGTTTAAAAACAAAAAATAAAGAGGGGAACCCATAACTTTTCAAAAAGAAAATAGAAAGTGAGATAGACGAGCATTGTGAAAGTGGGGACGTCCTTGAACTTTGTTCATGCCCATGGAAACTTTGTGGATCTTAATTTCATAAACTTCTCAACAAAAATAATTATCCCCTTGTACAATTCCATTGTATTATAAAAATAATGTGCCAAGGTTTGCCTTTAGGATGTTTACATTTGCTTGTTGGTTTGTACGGTGCAGGACAGAAACTTTGGTTGTAGTGCGCGCTTTTACAATTTTTTTACTGGAACATCAAATGGTTCTGATTCTTTTTTCATTGTCTTTCTATACAAATTGTTTATTTTTCCTAATTTTGGTAGAATTTTCGGAGTACCAGAGGTATGGTGAATGTTTAGATTATTACAGACTGTTCTGTTTTAGGCAGATTCAGTTTTTGATGCATAGTTTGCTTTTTTTTATGAAACTATCGATTTATATCAGTGGATTAAGCCATGGAAAAGTTATATTACAGTAGCTACAATGCAGAAACAAAATATGAATTGGTTTGCAACAGTACTTAGAGTAGTGATTTGCTTTATTATACTAACGGATCTTACCGAGTTTTCTGTTGAAGTTATGTGTGGATGAAGTGTTCGATGATCGAGAAGGTCTCGATATGAGAAGAAGGAAGAGAGGCAAGAGCTCAAGCTCAGGGATGCCCGAGGCACCCCAAGTAAATATTTAAGGAGACTCAAGCATCTAATCTTGGGGATGCCCCGGAAGGCATCCCCTCTTTCTTCAACAAGTATCAATATGTTTTCAGATTCGTTTCGTTCATGCGATATGTGCAATCTTGGAGCATCTTTTGCATTTAGTTTTCATTTTTATTTTATGCACCATGCTGGTATGAGATAGTCCTTGGTTGATTTATAGAATTCTCTATGCACTTCACTTATATCTTTTGAGTATGACTTTATAGAATGCTTCATGTGCTTCACTTATATCATTCGAAGTTTGGATTGCCTGTTTCTCTTTACATAGAAAACCGCCATTTGTAGAATGCTCTTTTGCTTCACTTAGATTTGTCAGAGCATGGGCATATCTTTTGTAGAAATAATTAAACTCTCTTGCTTCACTTATATCTATTTAGAGAGATGACAGGAATTAGTCATTCAGATGGTTAGTCATAAAATACTACATAAAACTTGTAGATCACTGAATATGATATGTTTGATTCCTTGCAATAGTTTTGTGATATAAAGATGGTGATATTAGAGTCATGCTAGTGGGTAGTTGTGGATTGTAGAAATACTTGTGTTGAAGTTTGTGATTCCCGTAGCATGCACATATGGTGAACCGTTATGTGATGAAGTTGGAGCATGATTTATTTATTGATTGTCTTCCTTATGAGTGGCGGTCGGGGACGAGCGATGGTCTTTTCCTACCAATCTATCCCCCTAGGAGCATGCGCGTAGTACTTTGTTTCGATGACTAATAGATTTTTGCAATAATTATGTGAGTTCTTTATGACTAATGTTGAGTCCATGGATTATACGCACTCTCACCCTTCCACCATTGTTAGCCTCTCTATTACCGTGCAACTTTCGCCGGTACCATAAACCCACCATATACCTTCCTCAAAACAGCCACCATACCTACCTATCATGGCATTTCCATAGCCATTCCGAGATATATTGCCATGCAACTTCCATCATCATCATATACATGACTTGAGCATTATTGTCATATTGCTTTGCATGATCGTAAGATAGCTAGCATGATGTTTTCATGGTTTTGATGTCATTGCTACGCTAGATCATTGCACATCCCGGTACACTGCCGGAGGCATTCGTATAGAGTCATATTTTGGTTCTAGATATCGAGTTGTAATATTTAGTTGTAAGTAAATAAAAGTGTGATGATCATCATTATTAGAGCATTTCCCCAGTGAGGAAAGGATGATGGAGACTATGATTCCCCCACAAGTCGGGATGAGACTCTGGGCGAAAAAAAAGAAAAAAGAAAAAAAGAGAAAGGCCAAAAAAGGAGAAGGCCCAAAAAAATTAAAAAAATGAGAGAAAAAGAGAGAAGGGGCAATGTTACTATCCTTTTACCACACTTGTGCTTCAAAGTAGCACCATGTTCTTCATATAGAGAGTCTCTTGAGTTATCACTTTCATATACTAGTGGGAATTTTCATTATAGAACTTGGCTTGTATATTCCGATGATGAGCTTCCTCAAATGCCCGAGGTCTTCATGAGCAAGCAACTTGGATGCACACCCAGTTAGTTTCAGTTTGAGCTTTCATACACTTATAGCTCTTAGTGCATCCGTTGCATGGCAATCCCTACTCACTCACATTGATATCTATTGATGGGCATCTCCATAGCCCGTTGATACGCCTAGTTGATGTGAGACTATCTTCTCCTTTTTGTCTTCTCCACAACCACCATTCTATTCCACCTATAGTGTTATGTCCATGGCTCACGCTCATGTATTGCGTGAAAGTTCAAAAGGTTTGCGAATGTCAAAAGTATGAAACAATTGCTTGGCTTGTCATCGGGGTTGTGCATGATGTGAATATTTTGTGTGGTGAAGATGGAGCATAGCCAAACTATATGATTTTGTAGGGATAACTTTCTTTGGCCATGTTATTTTGAAAAGACATGATTGCTTTATTAGTAGGCTTGAAGTATTATTGTTTTTATGTCAAAAGATAGACTATTGCTTTGAATCACTCGTATCTTAATATTCATGCCATGATTAGATATGTGATCACGATTATCCTAGGTAGCATTCCACATCAAAAATTATCTTTTTTATCATTTACCTACTCGAGGACAAGCAGGAATTAAGCTTGGGGATGCTGATACGTCTCCGTCGTATCTATAATTTTTGATTGTTCCATGCCAATATTCTACAACTTTCATATACTTTTGGCAACTTTTTATACTATTTTTGGGGACTAACATATTGATCCAGTGCCCAGTGCCAGTTCTTGTTTGTTGCATTTTTTTGTTTCGCAGAATATCCATATCAAACGGGGTCCAAACGAGATAAAAACTGACGGAGTTTTTTTGGAATATATATGATTTTTGGGAAGAAAAATCCATGCGAGACGATGCCCGAGGGGGCCACGAGGCAGGGGGCGATGAGGGAGTCCTGGATTAGGGGGTATCCAGACAGCCGGATTATATCCTTTGGCCGGACTGTTGGACTATGAAGATACAAGATTGAAGACTTCGTCTCGTGTCCGGATGGGACTCTACTTGGCGTGGAAGGCAAGCTAGGATATACGGATATGTATATCTCCTTCTTTGTAACCGACCTTGTGTAACCCTAGCCCCCTTCGGTGTCTATATAAACTGGAGGGTTTTAGTCCGTAGGACGACATACAATCATACCATAGGCTAGCTTCTAGGGTTTAGCCTCTCCGATCTTGTGGGAGATCAACTCTTGTAATACTCATATCATCAAGAATAAATCAAGCAGGACGTAGGGTTTTACCTCCATCAAGAGGGCCCGAACCTGGGTAAAAGATCGTGTCCCCTGCCTCCTGTTACCATCCGCCTTAGACGCACAGTTCGGGACCCCCTACCCGAGATCCGCCGGTTTTGACACCAACATTGGTGCTTTCATTGAGAGTTCCTCTGTTTGGTCGCCGTTAGGCTTGATGGCTCCTACGATCATCGATAGAGATGCGGTCCAGGGTGAGACTTTTCTCCCCGAACAGATCTTTGTGTTCGGCGGCTTTGCACTGCGGGCCAACTCGCTTGGCCATCTGGAGCAGATCGAAAGTTACACCCCTGGCCACCAGGTCAGGTTTGGAAGCTTAAACTACACGACCGATATCCGTGGAGAGTTGATCTTTGACGGATTCGAGCCCCTGCCTTGTGCGCCACGCGGTCACGATGAGTATGATTTAGCTCTACCATCGAACCGTATTTAGGAGATCGCACCGGCAGCCGCTCCGACCCTCAATTCGGTGCCAGTTTCGCCATCCGTGGACGGGTGGATAGACCGTGTCATGGAGGCCGTACCCTCTGCGGCGATCGAGCCGAATATCGACCTTACCATTCACGAGAGCCGTGTAGCCAAACGGTCGGACCCTTCTCCGTCCACGGACTCCAAACCGCCTGCGCCCGTTCCTATCGAATCCGATTGGGCGCCGATCATGGAGTTTACCTCCGCGGATATTTTTCAGCACTCGCCCTTCGGCGACATACTAAACTCATTAAGGTCTCTTTCCTTGTTAGAGGGATCCTGGCCGAACTACGTCCGGCAGGATTGGGATGCGGATGACGAAGAAATTCGCCGCCCACCCACCACCCACTTAGTATCCACTATCGATGATTAATCGACATGCTCGACTTCGACTCCGAAGACATCGACGGTATGGACGACGATGCAGGAGTCGAAGAGGAACCACTGCCCACAGGGCACTGGACAGCCACCTCATCATACGATATATACATGGTGGACACACCCAAAGAAGGCAATGGCAACAAGACAACGGAGGATGACCCCTCCAAGAAGCAACCCAAGTGTCGGCGTTAGCGGCGCCGCTCTAAGTCCCGCCAAGGCAAAAGTGGTGATACTGGCACCGGAGATAATAGCACTCCGGACAGTGTCGAAGACAACAACAATCCCCTCTAGCAAGATTTAGAGAAGGAGGATGGAGGAGCCAGCCCTCCTGAGAGACCGGCAGATGGAGAGGCGGAGGATGATAATTACATGCCCCCTTCAAAGACGAGGCAAGCCTCGGCGATGACGAATTCGCCGTGCCAGAGGATCTCATCGAACAAGAGCGCTTCAAGCACAGGATTATAGCCACGACAAATAGCCTTAAGAAAAAGCAGCAGCTTCAAGCTGATCAAGATCTGCTAGCTGACAGATGGACTGAAGTCCTGGCGGCCGAAGAGTATAAACTCAAATGCCCCTCTAAGAGTTACCCAAAATGCAGGTTGCTACCCCGACTGCAGGAGAAAGCACCAAAACCTACATCCCCGGCGTATGACGCGGCTGATCGGCCACCTCGTGGCCGCGATAGAGAGACATTCCAGCCAAAAGCTCAGCCCGCACCCCGACGTCATTCAAATAAAAAGGCATGGGGAAATACGCCAAACCTGCGAGACGTATTGGAGGACAAAGCAAAACATGCAAGATCGATCTACGGATCACGAGGGCGCGCCACTATGCGAGACGATAATCGTCACGCCGGATACAGTAAAAGCAAGTCCGGCCGGGCCGAACACAGCGGGCAAGACTCATTCGAGTTGCGTCGCGATATAGCCCAGTATAGAGGCGCCGCACACCCCTTATGCTTCACAGACGAAGTAATGGATCATCAAATCCCAGAGGGTTTCAAACCCGTAAATATAGAATCATACGATGGCACAACAGATCCTGCGGTATGGATCGAGGATTTCCTCCTGCACATCCACATGGCCCGCGGTGATGACCTACACGCCATCAAATACCTCCCACTCAAACTCAAAGGACCAGCTCGTCATTGGCTCAACAGCTTGCCAGCAGAGTCCATTGGTTGTTGGGAAGATCTGGAAGCCGCATTCCTCGACAACTTTTAGGGCACTTACGTGCGACCACCAGATGCCGATGACTTGAGCCACATAATTCAACAGCCAGAGGAATCGGCCAGGCAATTCTGGACACGGTTCCTCACAAAGGAAAATCAAATCGTCGACTGTCCGGATGCAGAGGCCCTAGCAGCTTTCAAGCACAACATCCGCGACGAGTGGCTAGCCCGGCACCTTGGTCAGGAAAAGCCGAAATCTATGGTAGCCGTCATGACACTCATGACCCACTTTTGCACGAGAGAAGACAACTGGCTAGCTCGCAGTAATAACATATCAAAGAACCATGGTACTTCGGATACCAAGGACGGCAATGGCAGGTCATGTCGCAACAAGCATAAGCGCCACGTTAACAGCGACAATACCGAGGATACGACAGTCAATGCCAGATTCAAAGGCTCTAAACCCGGTCAGCGGGAAAAGCCATTCAAAAGAAGCACTCCGGGCCTGTCCAGTTTGGACCGTATACTCGATTGCTCGTGTCAAATACATGGCACCCCCGACAAGCCAGCCAACCACACCAACAAGGACTGTTGGGTGTTCAAGCAGGCCGGCAAGTTAAATGCCGAAAACAAAGATAAGGGGTCACATAGCGATGACGAGGAGGAGCCCCGGCAGCCGAACACCAGAGGACAGAAGAGGTTCCCCCCACAAGTGTGGACGGTGAACATGATATACGCAACCCACATCCCCAAGAGGGAGCGGAAGCGTGCGCTCAGGGACGTATATGCGTTGGAGCCAGTCGCCCCCAAGTTCAACCCATGGTCCTCCTGTCCGATCACCTTCGATCACAGGGACCACCCCACTAGCATCCGTCATGGCGGATTCGCCGCACTGGTCCTAGACCCAATCATTGACGGATTTCACCTCACTCGAGTCCTAATGGACGGCGGCAGCAGCCTAAACCTGCTTTATCAGGACACGGTGCGCAAAATGGGTATAGACCCCTCAAGGATCAAACCCACTAAAACGACCTTTAAAGGCGTCATACCAGGTGTAGAGGCCCATTGCACAGGCTCAGTAACACTGGAAGTGGTCTTCGGATCTCCGGATAACTTCCAAAGCGAAGAGTTAATCTTTGACATAGTCCCGTTCCGCAGTGGCTACCATGAACTACTAGGGCGAACCGCATTTGCAAGATTCAATGCGGTACCGCATTATGCATATCTAAAGCTCAAGATGCCAGGACCTCGGGGGGTCATCACAGTCAGTGGAAACACAGAGCGCTCTCTCCGCACGGACGAGCACACTGTGGCCCTCGCAGCAGAAGCGCAAAGCAGCCTCTTAAGGCAATCCACTAGTTCGGCGATTAAGGTCCCGGACAACTTCAAGCGTGCCCGGAGTAATCGGCAACTGGACCGCCTGGCACGTCCCGAGCTTGCATAGCAATGCGGCCCCCACCTCGGTCCCAGCCAAACGGCGAAATTTCGTGCCAGGCGTACATAATTACGCATTAAAAATGCCATGGGCACAAGCGAGTAGGGGGGCACAACTACGGCACACCCCAATACGCAGCTTAAACTGCACTAGGGGCTTCCCGCTTTGCTATTTTTCTCTTTCAGGACTTCAATCTCTGGAAACCCTGTCCGGCAGCGTGATTGCCGAACACATGATGCAGTAACCAAGGAGGCAGAAAGCTACGTCACACCACGGAACTCCCAGGTGGATTACGATAACGAGTGGAATATTTGCTTTAATACTATTCCTCAGCTTGCCCTTGGAAGGGACATGTCAAACAGTCCTACTTTTTGCTTCTCGCACTACTTGTATCATTCTGCTTTAACGCACCTTTTTGAATAAAAATGCATAGCATTAAGACTATTATTGCATTCTTCCTTTATATATATATATGTTCATTCATGACATCCAGCACCCGTACACTCTGGTATGGCCATTACGCTAGGGGCTTAAGCATACCCAATAACACGGCGTGAGAAGTCCGAACACTTTTGACAGTGCGGCACCCCGAACTTATAGCATTATATGCATCAGCTCCGAATCATGTCTTGGGTCAATAGTTGGGTTTGCCTGGCTCCCATGTTTTGGTACCTTACGTTCCGCTATATTGGCTAAGGTAGCACTGGGAGAACTACTGCGATTGTACCCCGGTTCTGCTGGGCTAAGCACCTCCGTAGAGAAAGCTAAAACTGACTATCATGATAAGGCGAGAGGCTGGTTGCTGTTCGAGAGGTTTCGAGTCCCTAAAGGCTTATGCCACTTAGAGCAAGGAGTTGGCCCTGTCCGCCTTAAGGAGTGTACCGCACCCCGAATTCGGCCTTCCGAATACTAGGGGCTTCGCCGAAATTTAAAATTATAGAATTCTATGGCTAAGTGAGAGTGATAACGCATTATAGTCTGATTGCCTTGTTCGTTGTGCTGAGCACCTCCCTCGAAGGACCCAACAATGGGAACAAGAGTGCTCAGGTTTATCCCGAACACCCCAGCACTCGTGGCGTGGGGGCAGAAGCCGACGACTAGCCATCTCTCATATTTGATAAACAGCCGAACAGAAGGTAATATTTTAAATTCAAACAAGTGTTGCATAGCGCATATGAACAAGTTATCATAAATATAGGATTACACGAGTGAGTTTACTCGAATATTATATCTTTCGTACACTCATCCGCTACAAGACGAGCACCCTTCAGGACACCCTCATAGTACATCTCGGGGTGGCGATGCTCCTTGCCCTCCGGCGGCCCTTCCTTAATCAGCTTCATGGCGTCCAGCTTGGCCCATTGCACCTTCACACGAGCGAAAGCCTGGCGTGCACCTTCGATGCAGATGGACCGCTTGATGACTTCCAGCCGTGGGCAGGCTTGCACAAGCCGCCTCACCAGGCTGAAGTAGCTATTGGGAAGGGCGTCGCCAGGCCACATCCGGCCTATAAAACCCTTCATGGCCTGTTCGGCCGCCTTGTGCAGCTCGACCAGTTGCTTCAGCTGGTCGCTCAGAGGCATCGGGTGTTCGGTCCCAGTATACTGAGACCAGAACAGCTTCTCCGTTGAGCTTCCCTCCTCGGCCTGGTAAAACTGTGCGGCATCCGACACGCTGCGGGGCAAATCTGCGAATGCTCCTGGAGAACTCCGGATTCGGGTAAGTAACAGGTAATTTACTTTCACATGCTTGCTTTGCATATAGAATGCCTTACCCGCCGCTATCTTCTTCATCGCATCAATCTCCTGGAGGGCCTTTTGGGCTTCGGCCTTGGCATTCTTTGCGCTCTCGAGGGCCGCTGCAAGCTCAGACTCTCACGTCTTCAAGTCAAGCTCCAACGCCTCGTGCTTCGTCACGAGAGCGTGGAGCTCTTGCTGCACCTCGCCCACCCGTGCCTCATGCCTTTCCCGCTCGGTGTGCTCCTTGGCCGCTTTGTTTTCGGCCTTGGATAGCGCTTGCTTCAGGGTCACCACCTCGGTCGTGGTCCCTGGAAAATTTACGATGATCCTGTCATTTTGCAATCGCATTCTTTTTATACATATCCATAGACTAGGTACTACTTACCTTTATTCTCCTCGAGCTGCCTCTTGGCAAGGCCGAGCTCGTCCTTGGACCCTTTAAGGTCCTGCTTCAGTGCGGCAACCTCCGCAGTCAGTGCGGCAGAGGCCAGCAGCGAAGCCTGCATACGCATATTGACATACTTATATTAGACTCCTGCGATACTGTTTGATCCTCCGTTCGCCTTTTCTTTGTGAACACCAAACAGAGCATCAGGGGCTACTGTCTATGCGGTAATATTTTCCCCATATTTCAAAAACTTACCTCAAAGCCTGTTAGAAGGCTGGCACAGGCTTTAGTCAGTCCGCTCTTGGCGGACTGAACCTTCTGGACCACCGCACTCATAATAGTGCGGTGCTCTTCGTCGATGGAAGCGCTGCGAAGCGCTCCCAGCAGACTGTATGGTGCCTCCGGATGGACAGAGGTCACCGGCACATGCGTCTTACCCCTTTTGGAAGGAGGCCGCCTGCCTGAGTCTGGAACCACTGGAGGTTCCGGCGCGGTGTTCGGCTGAGGGCCGAACTCGGAGCCCTTGGGAGACTTGCTCCCTCTGCTCCTGAAATCCGGAAGGTCACCTTGAGGCGCCCCCGAGACTGTCTCCCCTCGACCCGGTGCCTCTTGAGATAATACCTCGGCATTGTCTGTAGGGCAAGGGGAGGTGGCGGTCGGAAGTGGATCGCTATCCATATCCGACGAGCCCAGGGAGCCGTCCAAATATACGTCGATACGAGCTCGTGGCGGTCTGCATAATCATAATTCGGCGTTAGGAGAAGTAGTGTGACAAAGGTATGCTATGAGTTATTCTGGCATCCGAATACTTACGACTTCGCCAGGGGCTTGGACCTGAGCAGCCACTCGTCTTTGCCTTCGGCGGCGGCGGTGGAGTAGTCTGGATGGAGAGTCCTTCCCTTCTTGGACCCTTCGCCCCCCCCCCCCCCCGGTTGGGGCGGACTTCCTTTTCTTATCTCCCCCGACTGGAGGGGGAGCATCTTCATCTTCCTCCTCGTCTTCGAGGGAGGAGTGCGTCGCGGAGTTATCGGACGATGAGTCTGATAACACCTAGCGTCGGGAACTCTTTCGGGTTCCCTTGGCCTTCTTGGTCTTCTCTGGCACCTTGTAAGGAGCCGGAGTCAGCGTCTCCGTCAGGAGAGCGTCCGCAGTGTCTTCGGGCAGAGGGGTTGGACAGTTAATCTGCCCCGACGTCTCCACCCAGTCCTGTCAAAGGCATGGAGCTCAGACCCCGCACATGGTTAATCTAGGGGAAATAAATATCCTACCGGATGTATAGAACTCACCGAATGCGCTCAGCGCTTCGCGCTTAGCCCGCGGTCCTTGGTGAGAGAGGGAGGGACCTCGGCGCCCTTGAACAACACCTTCCAGATGTCCTTGTGCATCGTGTCGAAGAGCTCGCTCAGAGTCTGGTGCTGGGCCGGGTCGAACTCCCACAAGTTGAAGTCCCGTTGTTGGCACAGGAGGATCCGGCGGATGAGCATGACTTGGACTATGTTGACAAGCTTGAGCTTCTTGCCTGCCATATTCCGGATACATTTCTGGAGTCCATCCAGCTCTACCGATGAACCCCAGGAGAGGCCCTTCTCTTTCCAGGAGGTGAGCCGCGTGGGGATTCCAGATCGAAACTTGGGGGCAGCCACCCATTTGGCGTCACACAGCTCGGTGATGTAGAATCACGCCGATTGCCACCCCTTTATGGTTTCCACGAAGGATCCTTCAAGCCATATAACATTGGGCATCTTGCCCACCATGGCTCCGCCACATTCTTCTTGTTGGCCGCCCACCACCTTCGGCTTGATATTGAATGTCTTTAACCACAGGCCGAAGTGGGGCCGGATGCGGAGGAAAGCCTCACACACGACGATGAACGCCGAAATGTTGAGGACGAAGTTCGGGGCCAGATCATGGAAGTCCAGCCCGTAGTAGAACATGAGACCACAGATGAATGGATGAAGGGGAAACCCCAGTCCGCGGAGGAAGCAGTGGAGGAAGACTACCCTCTTGTGAGGTTCAGGGGTAGGAACGATCTGCCCCGCAGCGGGCAGCCGATGCGCGATATTCACGGCCAAGTATCCGGCTCCGCGCAGCTTCTTGATGTGTCCCTCCGTAACGGAGGAAGCCATCCATTTGCCTCCCGCTCCGGACATGATTGGAGAAGGTTGAGGGGAAGGATGTGGGCTTGGGCATTGGAGCTCGAGTGCGCAAGAGTGGATGAGCAAGGAGGAAGAAGGCGTGGGTAGAAAAAGGTTAAACCTTATCCCTTTATAAGGGCGGCCAAAACTATGCGCCCCCACTAGCCTGGTAAAACTCGCTTATCCCCCAAGCGTCGTAATCGATGGCGCGGTTGGGTTACCCATGCCCGTATTGATGAGAATCCCTTAATAAGGGGGACACGATCTCTGCTTTGACAAGACGGGTCAAAAAACTGCCTTGCGTTATGTGCGGGGCTAGTTAAAGGAAACGGTTCGAATAGTCACCGGGCCATGGCATAATGTCATGTTGCCAACACGTGTCAGCAGATTAGATTTGTGGAAATATTATTCTCTCTACGGTGGTATGTGGAACTTATTTTGCAGGGTCGGGCACTATCCATGTATTCAAATTCTTCCGTGGTGTATTCGGAGGAGGAACCCGCCATGCAATGCCGAAGACAATACTGCGCGCTGGACTCATCGTCATTGAAGCCTGGTTCAGGGGCTACTGAGGGAGTCCTGGATTAGGGGGTATCCGGACAGCCGGATATAATCCTTTGGCCGGACTGTTGGACTATGAAGATACAAGATTGAAGACTTCGTCTCGTGTCCGGATGGGCCTCTACTTGGCGTGGAAGGCAAGCTAGGCAATACGGATATGTATATCTCCTCCTTTGTAACCGGCTTTGTGTAACCCTAGCCCCTTCCGGTGTCTATATAAACCAGTGGGTTTTAGTCCGTAGGACGACATACAATCATACCATAGGCTAGCTTCTAGGGTTTAGCCTCTCTGATCTCGTGGTAGATCAACTCTTGTAATACTCATATCATCAAGAATAAATCAAGCAGGACATAGGGTTTTACCTCCATCAAGAGGGCCCGAACCTGGGTAAAACATCGTGTCCCCTGCCTCCTGTTACCATCCGCCTTAGACGCACAGTTCGGGACCCCCTACCCGAGATCCACCGGTTTTCACATAGACAGGCGCCCTGGGCACTCATGGCCACCTCGTAAGGCGGTTGATGCCCTTCTTTCACCGCAAGAAAGCTAATATCCGGATAGAGATCGTGTTAAAATTTCAGCCCAATTGGAGTTACGGATCTCCGGGAATATAAGAAACAGTGTAAGGGTAGAATCTGAGAACGCAGAAACACAGAGAGACAGAGAGACAGCTCCAATCTTGGAGGGGCTCTCGCCCCTCCCATGCCATAGAGACCAAGGACCAGAGGGGAAACCCTTCTCCCATCTAGGGAGGAGGTCAAGGAAGAAGAAGGAGGAGGGGGGCTCTCTCCCCCTCGCTTTCGGTGGCGCCGGAGTGCCACCTGGGGCCATCATCATCACCGCAATCTTCACCAACAACTTCACCGCCATCATCACCAACTCTTCCCCCCTCTATGCAGCGATGTAACCCCTCTTTTACCCGCTGTAATCTCTACTTAAACATGGTTCTCAATGCTATATATTATTTCCCAATGATGTATGGCTATCCTATGATGTTTGAGTAGATCCGTTTTGTCCTATGGGTTATTTGATGATCGTGATTGGTTTGAGTTGCATGTTTTATTGTTGGTCTTGTCCTGTGGTGCTCTCCGTGTCGCGCAAGCGTGAGGGATTCCCTCTGTAGGGTTTGCAATATGTTCATGATTTGCTTATGGTGGGTGGCGTGAGTGACAGAAGCACATACCCGAGTAAGTAGGTTGTTTGCGTATGGGATAAAGAGGACTTGATACTTTAATGCTATGGTTGGGTTTTACCTTAATGATCTTTAGTAGTTGCGGATGCTTGCTAGAGTTCCAATCATAAGTGCATATGATCCAAGTAGAGAAACTATGTTAGCTTATGCCTCTCCCTCAAATAAAATTGCAATAATGATTACCGGTCTAGTTATCGATTGCCTAGGGACAAATAACTTTCTCGTAACAAAAAGCTCTTTACTAAAACTAACTTAGTTGTGTATTTATCTAAACAGCCCCTACTTTTTATTTACATGCTCTTTATTACCTTGCAACCCTATCCAACAACACCTACAAAATACTTCTAGTTTCGTACTTATTCTAGGTAAAGCGAACGTCAATCGTGTGTAGAGTTGTATCGGTGGTCGATAGAACTTGAGGGAATATTTGTTCTACCTTTAGTTCCTCGTTGGGTTTGACACTCTTACATATCGAAAACTGTTGCGATCCCCTATACTTCTGGGTTATGAAGACCTCCTATACTTGTGGGTTATTAGTGCAGCGCCTCTATACCTGGCCGCATCGCGACGTAGCTCCGATGGAGTCCGTCTGCGGTTGTCGGTTCGGGCGTGACTAGGTTTGTAACGTCCGAATAGGTAGCCATCATCACGTGTTGAGGAACGTCCTCGCGATCCGTAAATCGATCGGGTATATCCTGCTTTACTATCTAGGGTCTGCCGAAGGTCGTATGTATGACCCCGAACTGTTTTGTCTCTATCTTTACATGGCGGTGGGGCAGGCTGTTGTTCGGCCTGAGTTGCCGCTCTATCCCAACCATGTGGTGGTCGGTCCGCCGCACTATCTCGACCGCATTACGCAAGGGAGGTATGGACCCCGGCGCCTCTTCATCAAACTGAGGTAGCAACCTTCGCTTTGGGTAACTCTTGGCTGGGTGTCTGAGGCCGTATTCTTCGGCTGCCAGAACATCAGCCCACCTATCGACGAGCAGATCTTGGTCAGCTTGAAGCTGCTGTTGCTTCTTTTTCAGGCTCCTTGCAGTGGCTATTAGCTGGCGCTTGAAGCGCTCCTGATCGAGAGGTTCCTCAGGCATGATGAAATCTTCGTTGCTGAGGCTTTCCTCATCCTCGGAGAGCGGACGATAACTACCGTCCTCCGAGTCGTTGGGCCTGGCCTGTTCGTCGGGGCTAGCTTGCCCGTTTTCTTGCTCCTCTTGTTCGGATGTTACCTCAGCAAGGTCTTCATTGTTTTCGGCGTCGTCCGGAGTATTATTATTTCTGGTGCCAGCATTGTTGTCTTTTGAATGACGTGACTTAGAGCGGTGCCAAGGATGCCAACGCTTTTGCTGCATCTCGGGAGGTTTATTCTCAACTGGATTTTCTTCGTCATCGTCGTTGGTTGTTTTGGGTGTGTCCACCATGTACACATCATACGAAGAAGTGGCCGTCCAGCGTCCAGTAAATGGTGGATTTTGGTTTTTCTCCTCATCAGCATCGTCGTCCATACCGTCGATGTCTTCGGAGCCGTAATCGAGCGTGTTGGCTAAATCCTCGACCGTGGCTATGAAGTGGGTGGCGTGTGGGAAGAAAAATTCCCTGTCATCAGCTTCTAGTTTGAACCGGATATAGTTCGGCTGTGAATCCCCCGCTAAGGATAGATTTTTTTAATGAATTCAGCACATCGCGCAAGGGTGAGTGCCGGAAGATGTCCGCGGCGCTGAATTCGACGATCAATAACTGATCATGCTAAACATGTGCGGACGCACATAGTTTGGAACTTTTAACCGGAAACGAGCCCGAGGTTCTGGTGATATAGGCATTACCAGAGGTTAGGTCTATGTGCGGCTCCAATGCTGTGGGGTCTGTGGCTTCTGTGACGGGGTTAAGCTTCCTGTCCTCGGATGGCGCGACCTGGTCCGGATCTAAGGCCGGAGCGGTTACAGGTGCTTTTTCCTGGGTATGGCCCGATGACAGATCTAAGTCATGTTCATCGAGGTGACGGGGAGCGATTGCCGTGGTATCGAACTGTCGAAGATCAAGTCTCCACGGATATCTGCGACGTAGTTCAAGCTCCCGAATCTGACCTGACAGCCAGGGGCGTAGCTGTTGATCTGCTCCAGATGGCCAAGCGAGTTGGCCCACAGTGCGAAGCTGCCGAACATGAAGATCTGTCCGAGGAGGAAGACCCCCCCCCCCTTGGACAAAGTCGTTGTGGATGATTGAAGGAGCCATCAAACCTTTTGAGGATGGCACAGTGGAAGTCTCAATGAAAGCACCAATGTCGGTGTCAAAACCGGCGGATCTCGGGTAGGGGGTCCCGAACTGTGCGTCTAAGGTCGATGGTAACAGGAGACAGGGGACATGATGTTTACCCAGGTTCGGGCCCTCTCTATGGAGGTAATACCCTACTTCCTGCTTGATTGATCTTGATGAATATGAGTATTACAAGAGTTGATCTACCACGAGATCGAGATGGCTAAACCCTAAAAGCCTAGCATGTATGACTATGGTAATGATTGTCCTTCCTTCGGACTAAGTCCTCCGATTTATATAGACACCGGGAGGATCTAGGGTTACGCAAGGTCGGTTACAAAGAAAGGAATATACTTATTTGATCGCCAAGCTTGCCTTCCATGCCAAGGAGAGTGCCCTCCGGACACGGGTGCAGTCTTCGGTCTTCGTATCTTCACAGCCCATCAGTCCGACCCATGGCTAACAGCCCGGACGCCCGAGGACCCCTTAGTCCAGGACTCCCTCAATCACCACCGCCATCGCCATATCCGTCACCGTCGAAGCCGGAGTCATCGCTCGAGCAAAGACAAATGACAGGTGGCGCATTGGACTTGTACAGGTCGTACAACTGATGCTCCTCCTTGACGCGTTCTAGCTACAAGCGGTGAAGCTCCGTCATGTGTGCCTTGCTGGCTTGCTCCACCTCAAGGTGCTCGCGGGCCTCCTGGTCTTCCAGCATCTCTGTGTGGTGGTGAAAGTGCAACTATCCCTCGGTGGTTTTGGTAATTCCTAACAACATATAGCTCATTGAGCTAATGCTACTTGAAGATAAATATTTCAGGAAAAGCTCAATGATTGGCATGGCATGGATTAGAAAGTGGACCGCTCAAAATGCTAAGGACAAAAGGATTGGCTCAAGCTCAAAGCACAAGACTCTACATTTCTTTTTTAGTGATCCAAGATCACATTGAGTCCATAGGAAAAGTCAATACTATTAAGAGGGGGTGAGGTGTTGCTTAATGAGGTTCTTGCTCAAAGTGCTTAGTGATATGCTCCACAACCCTCAAACACGTTCTCATGTCCAAATATATCCCAAAACAAAAGTCAAACTCGGCCCCACCGATTTAATCTATCCGGCGCCACCGAGTTCACTTGACATAGCCACTGCCACAAACCCTAGTCTTTTCGGTCCCACCGATAGGGATCTCGGTCTCATCGAGATGGGATTGTAATCTCTCTATTTCCCTTTGTAACGTTTCGGTCCAACCGAGATGAGCGATCGGTCCCACCAAGATTGCAATGCAAACTCTCTGTTTCCCTTTCGTAACGTTTCGGTCCTACCGAGAGAGCGAGTCGGTCCCACCGAGATTGCCTGACCAACTCTCTGGTTAGTCTATTACCAAAATCGGTCTCACCGAGTTTGTGTAATCAGTCTCACCGAGATTACGTTATGCCCTAACCCTAATGATATCGGTCCCACCGAGTTGACATGTCGGTCCCACCGAAAACCCTAACGGTCACATTATGAACTAAATCGGTCTGACCAAGTTTTATGATTCGGTCCCACCGAGTTTGGTTATTTGTGTGTAACGATTAGATTTTGTGTGGAGGCTATATATACCCCTCCACCCACTCTTCATTCGTGGAGAGAGCCATCAGAACATGCCTACACTTCCAAAATACATTTTCTGAGAGAGAACCACCTACACTTGTGTTGAGGTCAAGATATTCCAATCCAACCACATAAATCTTGATCTCTAGCCTTCCCCAAGTTGCTTTCCACTCAAATCATCTTTCCACCAAATCCTATCCTATGAGAGAGAGTTGAGTGTTGGGGAGACTATCATTTGAAGAACAAGAGCAAGGAGTTCATCATCAACACACCATTTGTTACCTCTTGGAGAGTGGTGTCTCCTAGATTGGTTAGGTGTCACTTTGGAGTCTCTGTCAAGATTGTGGAGTTGAACCAAGGAGTTTGTACGGGCAAGGGGATCGCCTACTTCGTGAAGATCTACCCTAGTGAGGCAAGTCCTTCGTGGGCGATGGCCATGGTGGGATAGACAAGGTTGCTTCTTCGTGGACCCTTCGTGGGTGGAGCCCTCCGTGGACTCGCGCAACCGTTACCCTTCGTGGGTTGAAGTATCCATCAACGTGGATGTACGATAGCACCACCTATCGGAACCACGCCAAAAATCTCCGTGTCTACATTGCATTTGCTCCCTCCAAACTCCTCCCTTTACCTTCATATACAATTGTTTTACATTCCACTGCTATATTCTTAGAATTGCATGTGTAGGTTGTTTGCTTGACTTGTGTTAAGTTGCTAAAATCTGCCAAGAATTAAAATTGGGAAAAGGCTAGATTTTTATTTGGTCAAGTAGTCTAATCACCCCCCTCTAGACATACTTTCGATCCTACAAGTGGTATCAGAGCATTGGTCTCCATTTGCCTTGATTTCCATAGCTTTGGTGATCATAGCCTTGGTTTCACAACCTAGGAGAGTATGGCGTCTAGTGAGGGAAATTACCACTGTAGAGGTCCTTATTTTGATGGTACTAATTTTGCTAGTCGGAAGCATAAGATGAAAATGCATATTCTGGGACATAACCCCGCCGTTTGGGCTATTGTGTGTATTGGCTTGCAAGGTGAATTCTTTAATGGGAGGGAACCAAACTGTGAGGCTAGCGTGAAAGAGTTGAAGATGCTGCATTACAATGCTCAAGCTTGTGATATTCTCTTCAACGGATTGTGCCCCGAAGAATTCAACAAAATCAGCCATCTTGAGAATGCAAAGGAAATTTGGGATACTTTGATTGATATGCACGAAGGTACTGACTCCGTCAAGGAATCCAAATTGGATGTGCTTCAAAGTCAACTTGACAAGTTCAAAATGAAGGATGGTGAAGGTGTCGCTGAAATGTACTCTAGGCTTGCTCTCATCACAAATGAGATTGCCAGCTTAGGAAGTGAAGAGATGACCGATAGATTCATCATCAAGAAGATCCTAAGAGCCTTGGATGGAAAATATGATACCATGTGCACATTGATCCAAATGATGCCCAATTACAAAGATCTCAAGCCAACGGAAGTCATTGGAAGGATTGTTTCTCATGAGATGTCACTCAAGGATAAGGAAGAGCTTCACAACAAGTCAAGTGGTGCTTACAAAGCCTCATGTGATGCTCCCACATCATCAAGTGAGAAACAAAACTTTAATGAAGAATTGAGCCTAATGATGAAGAACTTCAACAAGTTCTACAAGAGTAGAAGCAAGGAAAGAAGTTCCAAGTCAAGGTCCTACAATACAAAATATCTTCAAGTCGTGAACGTAATTGCTATAATTGTGTAAGACCCAGACACTACTCCAATGAGTGTACGGCTCCCCACAAAAGAAGAGAAGGTTCTCCCAAAAGAAGGAGTAGGAGAGAAGAATCACCACCAAGAGAGAGAAGGAGTAGAGATGACCTTTATGAACGAAGAACATCACGGAGAAGTAAGGATTCGGAAAGGAAGGACAAATCATCAAGGGGCTAGACAAAACAAAGACATCAAGCTCACATTGGTGAATGGGTATCTGGCTCCGACTCCGACGATCACTCCGAGAGAAGTTATCACTCTGACTCCGAATATACTCAAGATGAAGGTGTTGCTGGTCTAGCACTTGTGTCAACCAACTCCTACGACATATTTGAGTCACCAAATGTAGGAATTGGAAGATGCTTCATGGCTAAAGGCCCAAAGGTATCACACCCCGAGTATGTTGATTTCAATAGTGATGAAGTGATTTGCTAGGTGATGATGATTTACTTGTTGACAACTCTAGTTATGAAAACTATGATGAACTTGCTATTAATCATGCTAATCAAGATAAAACGAATGACAATGATAAGAAGGAGATTGAGCGTCTAACTAAAGAACTAAGCACTCTTAAGTTAGCTCATGAAACTACCTTGGAAGATCATCGAGAACTTTTAAAGACTCATGAGAAGCTACGCTTTGAAAAGCTCAACCTTGAGCAAGAGCATGAGTTCTTAAAGGCAATCAATGATGATCTTCGCAAGAAGAGTTCTTCTTACATTGCCAAGCGTTTACTCTTGTCTACTTACATGCCACAAGTTAAATCTAGCAACAAGAACAAGAAAGATTCTTCTTCTAGTAGTAACAATAATCATGCTAAACCCAATGATGTTGCTTCTAGTAGTTCTCTTGATTCCACTAATGATTCTCTTAGTCAAGTTACACTTGAGCAAGAAAAATAGCTTATTGAAGGGAATTATAGAGAAAGGTGTTTACAAGACCCTTGCCGAAAGTAAGCAATTTGAGGAAATTGTACGAAAGCAAGGAAGACACTGGAAGAACCAAGGTGTTGGTTTTGAACGAAAGTTCAATGCCAATGGAGTTGAGTGGGAAGAAGATCAATACCACAAGACAAAATTTGTTCCTCAACAAGAGAAGTATGATCATACTTCTTTCCAAGGAACACAAGCTCAAGATGATCTTACACCACAAGACCACAAGCAAAAAGGCAAGGACAAGCTTCAAGAGGAGATTGATGCATTTGAAGAAGCTCCCAAAGCCTTGTTCAAGTGGGTTCCCAAGACTACATCAAGTTCTACTTCATCAAGTACGACTATAACTCCAAGGATTCCCATCAAGATGGTGTAGATCCCGAAGAAGAAGAACTAGAGAGTTATTGAGGGTGACTCCGCCAACATACTTCACTCATATCATTTTGGCGAGGACAAGTGCAAACAACTTCCACATCTTGCACTAGTTCAAGGAGTCACAAACCCTCTTGTTGGTAAGACAAGGGACAAGATAACCCAATGCATTCATGGACATCATCTCATGTGAATATCACTCTATGTCTATGGATATCCTTGTTTGTTCCTTGTGGGACTAACCCGTGTAGGTATTGAAAGTGCAACTCACTCCAAAGGATTGCACCAAAGGATCTACATCAACATTGAGCATCTACATCTTCAAAACCTACATGAAGTCATCATCGACAAAACCCAAGGTTAGTTCATCCCTCTTAGGGGGGATATCACATCTAGGGGGAGATTTACTCTAATGAATTGAGCTGAAGCAACTCTAATGATGTGAACACAACAATGCTTTATGTAAAAGTGGCAACCCCACTTGTGCTTAAATGATGAGTATGACCTGTTGGGGAACGTTGCAGAAAACAAAAAATTTCCTACGGTTTCACCAAGATCCATCTATGAGTTCATCTAGCAACGAGGGATTGGATTGCATCTACATACCTTTGTAGATCGCGAGCGGAAGCGTTCACTAGAACATGGATGACGGAGTCGTACTCGTCGTGATTCAAATCACCGATGACCAAGCGCCGAACGGACGGCACCTCCGCGTTCAACACACGTACGGAGCGGATGACGTCTCCTCCTTCTTGATCCAGCAAGGGGGAAGGAGAAGTTGATGAAGATCCAGCAGCACGACGGCGTGGTGGTGGATGCAGGGCGTCACGGCAGCAGGGCTTCGCCGTGTACTACGAGAGAGAGGTGTAGCAGGGGAGAGGGAGGCGCCAAGGATGCAGGGTGCGGCTGCCCCCCTCCCCCCTCCCTTTATATAGGCCCCCTAGGGGGGCACCGGCCCTAGGAGATGGGATCTCCTAGGGGGGCGGCGGCTAGGGCTGGAGTGGCCCCCAAGCCAAGGTGGGGCGCCCCCCCCCACCCCTAGGGTTTCAACCCTAGGCACATGGGGTGGGCCTAGGGGGGCGCACCAGCCCACTATGGGCTGGTTCCCCTCCCCACTTTGGCCCATGGGGCCCTCCGGGATGGGTGGCCCCACCCGGTGGACACCCGGGACCCTTTCGGTGGTCCCGGTACAATACCGGTGACCCCGAAACTCGTCCCGATGGCCGAAACAGCACTTCCTATATATAATTCTTTACCTCCGGACTATTCCGAAACTCCTCGTGACGTCCGGGATCTCATCCGGGACTCCGAACAACATTCGGGTTACTGCATATACATATCTTCACAACCCTAGCGTCACCGAACCTTAAGTGTGTAGACCCTACGGGTTCGGGAGACAAGTAGACATGACCGAGGCGGCTCTCCGATCAATAACCAACAGCAGGATCTGGATACCCATGTTGGCTCCCACATGCTCCACGATGATCTCATCGGATGAACCACGATGTCGAGGATTCAAGCAACCCCGTATACAATTCCCTTTGTCAATCGGTATGTTACTTGCCCGAGATTCGATCGTCGGTATCCCAATACCTCATTCAATCTCGTTACCGGCAAGTCACTTTACTCGTACCGTAATGCATGATCCCGTGACCAGACATATAGTCACTTTGAGCTCATTATGATGATGCATTACCGAGTGGGCCCAGTGATACCTCTCCGTCATACGGAGTGACAAATCCCAGTCTTGATCCGTGTCAACCCAACAGACACTTTCGGAGATACCCGTAGTCTACCTTTATAGTCACCCAGTTACGTTGTGACGTTTGGTATACCCAAAGCACTCCTACGGTATCCGGGAGTTACACGATCTCATGGTCTAAGGAAAGGATACTTGACATTGGAAAAACTCTAGCAAACGAACTATACGATCTTATGCTATGTTCAGGATTGGGTCTTGTCCATCACATCGTTATCCTAATGATGTGATCTCGTTATCAATGACATCCAATGTCCATAGTCAGGAAACAATGACTATCTGTTGATCAACGAGCTAGTCAACTAGAGGCTCACTAGTGACATGTTGGTGTCTGTTATTCACACATGTATTACGATCTCCGGATAACACAATTATAGCATGAATAAAGACAATTATCATGAACAAGGAAATATAATAATAATGCTTTTATTATTGCCTCTAGGGCATATTTCCAACATGACCTACGATCAAATGTTCTCATTTGACTCCTAAGTCAATATACTCATATATAGATGACCTAGTCATCGCCAAATTGCTTGATAGATGCTAGAGTGTTTGTGCATGCTTTGTCACATATTTCTTTTGCCATCTTATTGTGTGAGCATGTCGGTTGCATATTTTACTCATTCGAGGACATACATTTGTTGCTTTGATTGTTTGGCTTTTTTCTCTTTTGCCAAATGGATGGACAAGAATGACTAAGAGCTCCCTCTAGTTATCTATGCTCTTCTCGTCTCAAACTCTATTCATTCTACATCACAAAGTTTGATCAAGTCAGATTCGAACCATTCTGTGTGAGGAGTGTTGGGGAACGTAGTAATTTCAAAAAAATTCCTACGCACACGCAAGATCATGGTGATGCATAGCAACGAGAGGGAAGAGTGTGATCTACATACCCTTGTAGACCGACAGCGGAAGCGTTAGCACAACGCGGTTGATGTAGTCGTACGTCTTCACGCCCCGACCGATCAAGCACCGAAACTACGGCACCTCCGAGTTTTAGCACACGTTCAGCTCGATGACAATCCCCGGACTCCGATCCAGCAAAGTGTCGGGGAAGAGTTCCATCAGCACGACGGCGTGGTGACGATCTTGATGTACTACCGTCGCAGGGCTTCGCCTAAGCACTGCTACAATATTATCGAGGATTATGGTGGAAGGGGGCACCGCACACGGCTAAGAATATGATCACGTGGATCAACTTGTGTGTCTATGGGGTGCCCCCTGCCCCCGTATATAAAGGAGTGGAGGAGGGGAGGGCTGACCCTCTCTATGGCGCGCCCTAGGGGAGTCCTACTCCCACCGGGAGTAGGATTCCCCTTTTCCTAGTCCAACTAGGAGTCCTTCCAAGTATTAGGAGTAGGAGACAAGGAAGGGGAAGGGAGAAGGGAAGGAAGGAGGGGGCGCAGCCCCTCCCCTAGTCCAATTCGGACTAGGCCTTGGGGGGGCGCGCGGCCTGCCTCTCCCTCTCCCCTAAAGCCCAATAAGGCCCATATACTTCTTCTCCCGTATTCCCGTAACTCCCCGGTACTCCGAAAAATACCCGAACCACTCAGAACCTTTCTGATGTCCGAATATAGTCGTCCAATATATCGATCTTTACGTCTCGTCCATTTCGAGACTCCTCGTCATGTCCCCGATCTCATCCGGGACACCGAACTCCTTCGGTACATCAAAACTCATAATATAACTATCATCGAAACCTTAAGCATGCGGACCCTACGGGTTCGAGAACAATGTAGACATGACCGAGACACGTCTCCGGTCAATAACCAATAGCGGGACCTGGATGCCCATATTGGCTCCTACATATTCTACGAAGATCTTTATCGGTCAGACCGCATAACAACATACTTTGTTCCCTTTGTCATCGGTATGTTACTTGCCCGAGATTCGATCGTCAGTATCCAATACCTAGTTCAATCTCGTTACCGGCAAGTCTCTTTACTCGTTCCGTAATACATCATCCCGCAACTAACTCATTAGCTGCAATGCTTGCAAGGCTTAAGTGATGTGCATTACCGAGAGGGCCCAAAGATACCTCTCCGACAATCGGAGTGACAAATCCTAATCTCGAAATACGCCAACCCAACATGTACCTTTGGAGACACCTGTAGAGCACCTTTATAATCACCCAGTTACGTTGTGACGTTTGGTAGCACACAAAGTGTTCCTCCGACAAACGGGAGTTGCATAATCTCATAGTCATAGGAACATGTATAAGTCATGAAGAAAGCAATAGCAACATACTAAACGATCGGGTGCTAAGCTAATAGAATGGGTCATGTCAATCAGATCATTCACCTAATGATGTGATCTCGTTAATCAAATAACAACCCTTTGTCCATGGTTAGGAAACATAACCATCTTTGATTAACGAGCTAGTCAAGTAGAGGCATATTAGTGACACTCTGTTTGTCTATGTATTCACACATGTATTATGTTTCCGGTTAATACAATTCTAGCATGAATAATAAACATTTATCATGAAATAAGGAAATAAATAATAACTTTATTATTGCCTCTAGGGCATATTTCCTTCAAGGAGCACTCGAAGTCCCCGATTCGTCATAGATTTAAACTTCCAAAACCTCTTTGTGCATTTCGGTATGACCGAGTCATCCATTTCGGTCACACCAAGGTCACTAAGATGATCTAGGTTTTCAATCTCGGTGCAACTGATTAGAACTTTTCGGTCACACCGAGTTGGAGTAACCGCTTGCAGTTCTGCATCTCGGTGCCACCGAGTTGTTCCACTCGGTCACACCGACAGGTTTTTTTAAATCTTTGAAGACTTTTAAACTTTGTGTTCATTTTTGCATAACCATGAACAACTTCATATTTACTATTATTGTCTAAATTCGTATTAACTATTAAAACTATGAATATTCATAGACTATTAAAACTATGAATATTTTGTATAATCATGAACAACTTCATATTTACTATTATTGTCTAAATTCATAAACATTTCGTCATTTTTTTCTTAAATTCACCAAAAACTGAAATTCTTGAATATTGTGAAATGAAGTTTTAATAGAAAAAAGAACCAAAAGTAAAAAGTCAGCTTAACAACCGATCAAGGAAAAAATCGCTAGCGTAGTACACATATAGCGCTGTATGGGGCGCGACGTAGAAACTTGCAATCCTGCGTGTAACACGTGCAGGACATGAGGTCCCAAACTCTGGATTATCTTGGTGGGTTGTTTCAATTTGGTTTTATCAATGTTGGGCTGGGCATAAATTTTCTAAGGCGTGGTGCTATTTTCTTTGGTTGGTAACAACTTGGCTTCTATTTCAGCTGGTATTTGTTTTGAGAGGAAGGTGAAATTGTTTGGTGTCTGGCTCTAGTGTTGTTACACACTTTAGTCTCGGTGACGACTAGTGGAGGTTAGGCTAGCTTGTTTGTAGCCCGCAAAACCAACTAACCACAAGCAAACAACGCACACGACGAGAAGTAACACAAAGAGCATGCATTTCCTATTCGGCACCTTCAGCGCCCATTAACGTACATTTCATTAACGGGCGCCTAAGGCACTCTTACATGGGCTGGCCCATCTACAGTGCAATGGGAGAGATCGTTTCCTGGTTTTGGGAAGCTTCCCAACATTTTTTTTATTTTGTTTTTTCCTGGACCAGTCTTGTTTTTTTTCTTTATTTTGTCTTCTTTTCCTTTTTATTTTTTCTATTTTTTTAAATGCACGATTTTTTTAAAATTTGATGAAACCTTTGAAAAAAATCGATGTACACTTTTCAAAATTGATGAAGTTTTATTAAATTTTATCTTTTATTTTTTCAAAATCGATGAACTATTGTTAAAATTTATGTTTTCTTTTTGCAAAATAGATGAAATTATCGAAATTGGTGATTTTTTCAAAAAAAATAGTGAACTATTTGTGATTTTTTTCAAGAAAGATGAACTTTTTAAAATCATTGATTTTTTTTCAAAGTTGATGAACCTCTTTCCATGTTTGTGAAACCAACGTTTTTTAAAATCATGAACTTTTTTAAGAAATTCAAATGCATGACCTTTTTGAATTTTTTTCTTTCTTTTGGATTTTCCTGAAAAACATTGGAGGAAGCGAGCGGTCGCTTAGCAGTAGCGAGAGTTAGGTTTTTCTTTTTACGAGCGAGTGAGTGGCTCGTGGGCTGGCCCATATGCCAGCGATGGTGCGAGTGCCAGCTCAATAACTGGCGCAAAAGGCGCCAATTAGGAGGTCCAGACACCATGACGAACGGCCCAAAGAACCTGAACATGTAAAAGTCCCGCGTAAAGTTAGGCCCACGCGCGCCCCCCAAAAATCCCAATGCACCAAGAACTGACATCCCTAGGGAGCATAGAATTTTAAAACTGTTTTCAGTTCACATTCTTTTAAATCCGCTAATATTTTTTTATCAAATAAAAATCTCGAATACAGCGGCATCGTAGGCAGACATGAGTGACAATGAATCATTCACCGATGGAGTCTGGATTTGTAGCTCATGTTTCATATGTCCTTAAGAATGTAATGAACTACTCGCAAGTCACATCATAAGCATGTGTGGGAGCATATGAATATGAATAGCAATCTGAAAGTTTGGATCTCATACCAATAAAACATAAAGCATCAACTAACATACATAAACTAACACATGGGGGTGACATTGAAGATGTAGACAGACGGTGTTGTTTGTGAAGATGGTGCAGATGAAGATGCTCCCCACAACGCCTTTTGTTGGTGACGACGATAACGATGATTTGTACTTTTCGAGATAGTGGATCCAATATGATAAGTCCTGGGAATGAGGATATAGGATTTCTTTTTTGTTTTCCGTCTCTGTGAAAAATGGAAAACATTTAGGTCTCCAAAACAATGAGAGAAATTGCGGAAAGGAAGCCAGCTGGGCCCTTATGGACCCGTCAGAGCCAGGGCACGAGTGCCCACTTGTGACCCTGCGAGCCCAGCTGAGAATCTGCTTTGTCAGCTGGTGAATGGCTTCTGTGTGTAGCAATCCAAGTTGCTCCCGTAGCCAACACCGAGAACGTTGCAGTAGCGCGTATAGAACCCGATTCGGTCGGCCACCCGTGTGTCCGGCCCGATGCCACACTCGAGCCCGCCGTTGATGATGTTCGTGATCACGCCATACCCGGGAAGCCGGTGGGCGGCCATGTCCACCGCCGTCGGCCACCACTGGCCCGTGATCACGGCGTGGGACGACGGCTTGTTCCCCTGCGGGGTCATCCAGAACCATAGCGCCGTCTTGAATGACACCACCGGGTCCGTCGCCACCAGCTCCGGCTGGTTCAGCAGGTCCACGCCGATGGCGCGGCCCGCCGGCCCGTAGTTGTAGTTGTAGGAGAGCTGGATGGGGCCGCGGCCATAGTACTGCTTGTCGGGCGCGCACGGCCACTCTATCCTGGGCTCGCAGTAGTTGGACGGCGGGTTCCTCTCCTGCTTGAAGCAGTAGCCCCACGAGTAGGGGCCGTCGGGCGCCGTCGGCCACCCGCCGGTGGTCTCGTGGGATGTCTGGCCCAGGAACGCGGCCACCTCCCGCTTCCGCGTGTTGGTGCTGAACGTCGCGCCGGCGAAGTCAGGGAACGCCGCGGCAGCCGCGAGGAACGCGTCGTACGTGTAGAACCCGCGCGCCAGGCACGCCGCGTCGTTGCGGTGGAGGAGCATCCGCTCGAAGAGCTCCCTGGACACGATGGACGCCACGCCCTGGCCGCCGGACGGAGTGGAGCCGCAGCCGCTGCACTGACTCTGGCAGCCGGCGCCGCAGTAGTCGGCCGTGCTGCCGCAGAACCCGAAGCGGCTGCAGCAGAGGCAGTTCGCGCACCTGGCGCCGTTGGCCTGCGCGCCGCACATTTGCGCGCGAGCTCCCGTGGTGACGAGCGCCGCGGCCAGGACGGCCAGGATAGCCGTCGCCGCCGTGGCCAGACTCGGAGGAGTTCTCCGTGTCGACATGATCTGCTGGGTTTCGCCTTTGCTGCTGGACATGCATGGCGCTAAATGTCGCCCTTTTATAGACCAGATTATGATGGGGTTTGTCGATGGAGGAAAGTCGTCGGCTCGTACCGACTGGCCACTGCAGCATGGCGCGCTTGTACTTCTTTTGATTCAAGAACTTGTCCTAGATCGCATCTTGAAATCTTATAATTCGAAGTCGGAGTACGAGGATTAGCAGCCGGCCATGTGAGTGAACTGGCGATCTGTTTACAACTTATTAGGGGCTGCGTCCGGTTGCTGAAAGCTATAAACAACGAGGCTGTGTTTGACATGGACGAATTTTAAGGGAATTTCATTGTAGGTACTAACATGTCAAGATGCTAGCCTGCATAATCTGCGGCATCAGATCGATAGATGATTGGAAGTAGACACAGTCACACAGAACTAAGAATTCATGTGATTCCACCCCTTTACTTTTCTAGTCCCGTTGATTATCGTGATCCCAAGTATCCAAGTATGAGAGTATCTACAGCCGCATAGGAAAAATCTGACCCCTCAGACGCGTCCGCGGGCAGTGATCGGGCACTTCTCAAATCAACACAACTGTATCCGGACATCTCATACTAGATTGTCAAATCCATATAAAAGCATGCAAACTTAAAAACCTGCATACTACGTAGAGATCTAGCTACTCCTCGTCGGAGATGTCAACAATCTTCGTGCCCAGCTCCAACAGCATGGGCGGCAGTTGCAGCTCCCGAGCCTCTGGCGCCTTCGGTTGCTCCGCTCTGGCTTCATCCTCCTCTATCTATGCGTTGAGTTCGGCGAAGAGCGCGTCGGACGCCGCCTGCTCCTGCTGGAGGAACTGTCGGTTGGCCTTCACGTAGGCCTCATTATGGATGGACTTCAGGATGGCATGCTGCTCCGCCATCTCCGCGGCTTGGGCGACGGTGAACTCCGCCTCCGCCATGTTGAAGCATCGTCGTGACCACGGGCTCGAGACTGTGCGTGGCGGCGTGGATCCGTGATTCTGGTCGGCGACGGGGAGCGGCAGCCGAGTGGTTGGGGTGGGCGTGGTGAACGGGCATTTTCCACCTAGTGGACTAATTGTGTGCTTGAGCTACTCAGGTGTATTTACATTGCACAAGATGGTTCTTTACCCCTCCGGAAGAAAAAGATGGCGATTGAGAGGAATGCAAAGACGGCCGACGGTCGATCCTCGCCATCTCTTTTGGTTCTCATCGTCGTGCTCCTTCACGGCGAGGGCCGTCACCAACATTTGTTGCCGATAGTTCTCAAGCAGCGTCTCAACATCTGTGTCGTCTGAATCAGACGAATCCTTGAGCAAAAACCTCTCACGAGGGCTCAATTCCATCTAAAATCACAAATACGAATGCTACATGAACCAACTATGCATATCGCATCTGAAAGCGCAAGCACAAGTACTCACAGGCGGCTCGGGGCGGTGGCTCTGCGGCGGTCGATCCCGGGGCGGTGACGGGGAGCCGGTGAAGCGGCTAGGTGGAACCGGATGAGGAGCGCCCCGGCGGTGTGATTCCGCCCGCAGATATGGCCGGAATCGCTGGCGGCGGACGGGCGGAACCGATGGCAGGCGGCTGCGGAAGGTGCGTGTGTATGTTTATATGAGTAAGTGTATGCGTGTATATAAGAGCGCTTGCGTGTGTACTATGTTAAAAGAACACTAGCGTTTGTAAAATATTAATTATAGATGTTCCACCATTGCGGAGGTGTTACCAAATTTGCTCAAAAAGAATGCATTTGGCAACACAACTGTGGCTGCCCTTAGGTTATTTTCATCTAAAACGTCACTTATTTTTTTTCGAAACAGAGGCAAAAAATTTGCCTCATCTATTAATTAAGAATAGGATAGAGTTTGTTACAAGCGACCCAAAACAACGGCATGGATTATTACTCTCGCGACATGAGTGACCCTAGGTTTTTAGCCCCGGCGGTGACCCAAAGATTTGCCTCCGTCATGATGTTATTGAGCAAAATGGTTGGTGGCGCGCTTTTGTTGCGGAAGACCCTTGCGTTCCTTTCATTCCATACGGTCCAGGAGACAAGCATGGTAAGCGTAGCCATGGCCTTTCTCTGAGTGGTGCCCGCGCTGGCACGACTTTCCCACCACTTCTGTGTGGAGCCTTCCAAGTGCCAAGAAGTGACATCGAAGTTCTCAAGTCGTAATTTCTCTTTGACCGAGCCCCAAAGCCTCAATGTGAAACGACACTTGAAAAAGAGGTGCGCGCCACACTCCTGCACTCTCTTGCAAAGAGGACAGAGCCCACAATTTGTCCATCCCCGCTTGTCCAACCTATCGGCGGTCCAAATGCGATCTTGAATAGCCAACCATGCGAAGAACTTGACCTTTGGCGGCGCCCAAGCCTTCCACACCATTTGGTCCAAAGAGGAGAAGGTCATGCCAAGGAATTGCGCCTTGTAGGCAGAGGCCGCGGAGTAGAGCTCATTTGTCGAATGTTTCCACACAATGCCATCGTCGGCACTCTCATCAAGTTGTACACCATGCACTAAACTCCAAGGGGTGAAGAACTGTCGAATGTGCTCAATGGATAGAGCGGTAGGAGGTTTGATCTTCATGATCCATGCGTTGTTTTGGGGGGCCTCACGCACCATCCAAATCTTTCTCGAGGATGCATCAAAGATGAGCGGGGCGATCTCCTTGGGCGTACGTCCAAGTAGCCAAGGGGCCTCCCAAAATGGAGTCCTTGCCCCGCTCCCTATGGTGATGGCTGTGGAGGCGTAAAAAAATTTCAAATCCTCCTCGTCGCACGGGTTTCCCATCCCAACCCACATCTTGCTTGGTTCCTTCCAGTCATACCAAGGCCATCTCAAGCGCAAGGCACGTGTGAACTTATCTGTGTTGAGAACCCCTAGACCACCATATTCACGTGGACGGCAAACAATTTCCCAGTTGACTTTGCATTTTTCCCCTGTCATCTTGTCCGCACCGGCCCAAAGGAAAACCCTTTCAAGCTTATTGACATTCCGAAGAGTAGATGCCGGTATGACAAGCGACGTGATGAAGTAGACCGCAAGGGAGGTAATCACCGACTTGACAAGAGTCGTCCGACCAATGGTGGTGATGTTCTTGCCCTCGTATGCAACCAACCTGCTTGCCACCTTGTCTTCAAGGAATTGAAGGTCACCTTTCTTGAGCTGCCAAACTGAGAGAGGGAGGCCCAAGTACCGCATTGGGAAGGATGCTCGTGTCGCGGGCAGGTTTTGAAGAATGTGTCCCAAGTTAAGGTGGCTGCATCGAATGGTCACGACTGAACTCTTATGGAAGTTTGTACATAGGCCCGTGACCTCCCCGAAACCGTCCAAAATGGCCGCAAGGTTGTCGATGTCCCTTTTGATTGGAGCCATAAAAACCGTTGCATCATCCGCGTAAAGGGAGGTCCGCACCATTACACCTCTCCCCTGAATCTTGTGAAGAATCTTCTTTCTCGTTGCCAACTCAAGGATTTGTTGAAGAGGATCTATGGCGATGACAAATAGAAGCGGAGAGATTGGGTCCCCTTGCCGAAGCCCCTTACCGTGCTTGATGGGGGCCCGACGATCCCATTCAATAGGACCCTCGACGATGAGGAGCAAAGTAGGGCCGCTATCCAGTTCCTAAACTTGCTTGGAAAACCTTTCCGTTGAAGGAGATCAAGGATGTACGTCCACTTGACCGAGTCAAACGCCTTGCGAATATCAAGCTTGAATAGTAGGGAAGGGGTCTTGCGCTTGTGAAGCCGGCGAGCAAGGTTTCGCACATACATGAAGTTGTCATGAATACTTCCCGTCTTGATGAAGGCGCTTTGGGCGTTGGAAACAAGCTTGTTCATATGGGGGCCTAGCCGGATGGAGAGCACCTTCGCAATAATCTTAGCGATCGCATGAATGAGACTAATAGGCCTATAGTCAGCTATTCCTTCCGCCCCTTCCTTCTTGGGCAATAGCACCACATTCGCTGAATTTAACCAATGAAGGTTAGACGTGTGGAGAGAGTCGAAGCAGGAAATGACTCTCATGATGTCATGCTTGATGATATCCCAACACCTCTTAAAAAACGCCCCTGTAAAGCCATCCGGTCCAGGCGCCTTGTCACTTGGCATGTCATTGATGGCATTGTGAACCTCCTGCTCGGTAATGACGGAATCAAGATCATGCAAATCATGGGACTCCACATTGAGCTCGTCCCAGTTGAAATCCTTCGAACACGGGCCCCCTTTTTTCATGACATCAGAAAAGTGATCATGTACAATTTTTTCCTTCGCATCGTGCTCGGTGACCCAGCCTTGGTCATGCTTGAGTCTATGTATGTGGTTCTTTCTTCTCCTTGCGTTAATCCGGCGGTGAAAGAATTTTGTGTTTGCATCACCTTCTTTAAGGTTGGACATTCTTGCGCATTGCCTCTTCCGAGCCCTTACCAGCACGGCCAAGCTTACTACTCTTTTTTTAAGCCTACTTCTAAGGTCAATCTCCTCAGCGGAAAGCTGCCGGTCCTCTTGAGCAATGTCAAGACGAAGGATCATCAAAAGAGCGGCGTGTAATTGAACCTTAGATTTCGAGAAAAGCCTCCTGCTCCATTCTGTGAGCCTTATGGTCGTCTTTTTGAGCTTGTGAAACAATACTTGATATGGCTCGGTGTGCGCGACATGCTCTTGCCACGCCGCCAGGACCACCTCATTGAACCCGGGCATGGATGCCCAAAAGTTCTCGAACTTGAACGTCCTAGGCCTCCTCGGGCCCTTGTCGTCAGTGAGCAAAAGCGGGCAATGGTCGGAGAGGGAAGACGAGAGGGCGTAAAGCACATGAGTGTTGAAAATGGTGTCCTATTCGGCGTTGCAGAAAAAGGAGTCAAGTTTGCACAAGGTTGGATTAGCCCTTTCGTTACTCCAAGTGAAGCGCCTGTTTTGAAGATGGATTTCCTTCAGTTCGCAGCTTTGCAGTGTTGCGCGGAATTGGTTGATCCTACTCCGGTTAATATTTCTTTTGTTTTTATCTCTAGCCCGGTAAATTTGATTGAAATCCCCCGAGGCAAGCCAAGGCACCCCCAGAGGCGGCTTTTGACTAATAATCTCCGCGAAGAATGCATCTTTGTGGGATGAGGCGGTCGGCCCATAAACAGATGTAACTTTGTATTGCACGTTCGAGTGCCGCAAGCGGACCATGGCGGATAGACAGAAAGTGGTGGTGATGATGTTAGAGACATCCACAAGGCTCTCATCCCACAACATGAGGATGCCACCCCTAGTGCCGGCTGCCGGTCGTTGAGCGAAATTTCGCAGCCTGGCACCACCTAGGAAAGACGCAGTGAATTGATCCACGTTTGCAAGTTTTGTCTCTTGAAGAAAAACGATGCTGTATGACACGAGGAACTGGCAATTGTAGCACTAACAGTGGAGCGGTGGTCCGGACAGTTAAGTCCCCACACATTCCAACTCAACAGATTAATCGGCTGTTCTAACATAGAAAACTTGATAGACCCTGATACATGCCCATCCTCCAAAGATGAGAGGAGCAGACGCAAACACAAACAGCTTAGCTGAGCAACAGGGTGCCGAACTACCTAACTTGCACCATGTCCCTGGAGATACAGATTGATGTTCTAACATTTGGAAACTAGCGACCCAGGAACGAGCAACTAAGTCAGATGGCCGTCTGCAGCGCAGCGCCATCGCCATCTATTGTCTCAAGGTCCAGAGCTCCAGCTCCACCATGAGCTATGAGAGCATCTTCCACGCCAGCAGCAAGCCCGTCATCAAGCTTGAAAAACTCCCTCATGGCACAGATTACCTCCGGTGGCAGCTGGTTCTTGAACCGCTCCGAGAGCGCGTCCAATGTGGCGGCCGTGACGTCCTCTCCGTCCTTGACAATGCCAAGGCTGCGGCAGACCAGAGCCTCGTCAGTCCTAGCCACCGGAGTGGCCTGAGCACGGCCAGCTGTCTTCTGCGTGGTGCCAATCCGTTGCAGAGAAATCTGAGCTCCCGTCCTGGAAATGGCGACCCCAGCCAAGGTCTTGCGGCGAGCAGCTGGAGGCCGAGGGGGGGTCGAACCGGGGGATCGCAAGATCGCCCGCTCATGCTCACGGAACAAGGGCTCGAGGTCGTTAGGAGCAGCTGCAGTGTCATGTCGCGGACGAATGACGGTAGAGGCAACAACTTGGCGCCCATGGACTTATAAACTGCATACTGGTAGAAGTTTAGAAAACAGAGTGTGAATGAATAAAATCAGCTTTTCCTTGAGCATCAATGCTTATTTCTATAGCAGAGGCGACTAACTGAACATTGGTCCTCTACAATTAAGCACCGGTACTTGAGTAAAACAATTTGTTCAGCTTAGCACCTCTCCAGGAACTTTGCATTGCACACAGCCTAAGAACTCACCAGGGTGTTAGTAACGCTACTTTGCTGGTCGTGAACATCTTATTCTTGCCTCAATGAGCCATTCTAGACCATGTGAAACTTTTGAAACTACTAGATCCAGATGTTTGCCTTAAAAAAACCAGATCTAGATGAAGCCGTATAAGCTTCGTCTTTTTTTAGTTCCAGAAAATAAAACGTTAACGAATTTAAATAATATTTTCAATTTAAAATAACATGTTCCTGATTTTAGAATATATGTTCGTGCATTTAAAAAATGTTTATGAATTCCTTAAATGTTAACAAGTTTTAAACGTTAATTTGAAAAACGCCCTAAATTTAAGGAAAAAACTGGTTACAAATGTTATGAGGTGTTTGCAGTATTTTTAGAATTTTTTAGTGAAATTAAAATTTGAAATGGAAAAAAGAAACCCTGAAATATTGAAAAAAGAACAGGTAGAAAGGAAAATAAAGCTGAAACATGTTTACGAATTCCTTAAATGTTAACTAGAGAAACCTGAATTAAACAAAAAAAATGTTACATGGGCAGGTCTATGTAGCAGTTTGCGTATGTGATCTAGTGACAACACGTCGAAAATGTGATGACTAGGTTTTTCCGTTGAAACTCTTTTTTTTTTTGCTGGAAAACTTTCGATCAAATCATTTTCAATCATGCCAATACAACAAACACAAGAAATAATAAAACTTACATTCAGATCCGTAGGCCACCTAGCGGCGACTATAGTTATACAGGGGACACACCTTCACATGTCCACCGACGATGCTAGACGCATCACCGAAACGGGAGCTAGGCGGGAAGAATCTTGTTTCATCTTCAGGAAGCCACCGCATTTTCGACGACTTTCCGAACAGAACAAAAAACCTAATAAAACTCAAAGAAACATCTAAAAATGAAGCCTTTCCGCCGGCAATGATCGGGATCCACTAAGCCCCCATTATTCTAAGGTCATTTAACGCCAGCAAAAGAAACATGTACTCTCTCCGGTCCTTTTTAGTCTGCATATAAGTTTTGTGTGAAGTCAAAGTATCTCAACTTTGACCAAACTTATAGAAAAAAGTATCACCATTTACAATGTCAAATCAATATCGTTAGATTCATTACCAAATGTATTTTCACAGGATATATATTTGGTATGGTACTTGTTGATATTTTTTAGTAATATATATTTGGTCAAACTTTGTAAAGTTTGACTTGATCAAAACCTAGGAAGTAAAACCACCGAGCCCACTTTACTCTAAGGCCATTTAACGCCACGCCAGCAAAAGGGAGAGGAACCCTCTTTTTTGGCGGAGGAGACAGGACGTGGCGGTTCCCGTAAATACTTTTGTCAAGTTGAAACCCTTGACCCTTCTAAAAGAAATAGAAAAACTGTAACCACCAGGGTTATGATGGTCATCGGCACTGCCACCTAAAATTTCGAATTGCTACGGTCTTTCTACAGTAGCATTCTTCCAGAAAGACGTCCAAACACTAGTAAGATTTAAAATTTAGATTTATTGGACGCTTCTCATAAAGAGAAGACACCCATAAAAAAATATGGTATGCTGCTTGTTATGGCGAGCACACGGTATTCTTTAGTAAAAGGCGAAAGAATAGTTCGCTTTGTGCTCACCACGCAGCTGCGTGCCTCTCACCGGTCACGCCCTGACCTCTTATGTAGACCAGCTCCCTGCCCAGTTTCCGTCAGCCAGGCGAGGTGGGACTAATCCAAACGCTCAGCTCCCCGCCGAGGTGTGCTGCCTCCTGCCCGCAACCGCACCAGCAAAGCCCACAGAAGGGGCGCCCATGGCCCAAATAAAGTGAACCGTGTGGGTCCGTGGTGTTGTGAGGAATTGCTCCGTTGGGCTTTGCTTCGCGCATGGATTTGATCTGTGTATCCATGGTCGCTTCGTCTGTTTTTTTTTTCAGATTCAGACTCGTCTCACCTTTGTTCGTGACTCGTGACTCGTGACCATGAAGAAGATGAGGAAACCATGCACCGATCTTGCAGGAAAAAAATGGGTCCTGCACAGGTATATTGGGCCAAATGTTGCTGTAAACTTGTGCCGGTGCGTGCTAGGAAGGCTGATACCATCAATCCATCCATCAATGGTTGGAGCTAGGGGTGGACTAACGAGCAGCTCGGCTCGTTAAGCTCGTTAAGATTAACGAGCAGAACACCCTGCTCGGCTCGGTTTGTTTGAAGCTTGTTAAGCTTGCGAGCGCTCGTTAACAGATTATAGTGTGTTACAATATACATGATGAATGTGTAGGTGTGATTTTCAAGATGAAATATGATGATCACAAAAAGAAATGCGGTAGTTTTTTGCCTCATATGTCGATTAGATTGAATAGATGCGTTCAGATTCTACAAAAGTTTATCACGTAAGATGAAATTATGTGTTGTGTTGTTACTAACGAGCTTAACGAGCTGAAATCAATGATTAGCTCTGTTCATTAAGAAGCGAGCTACGAGCTTAACGAGCCGAACTGTCGAGCGCTCATTAAACTTGCGAGTTACGAGCTTTTGGTCCAGCACTAGTTGGAGCCCCCGCATGATTCTAAAAAAAAAAAGATTGGAGCCCCCCGCATGGGCAAGCTACAAGACCAGCTACTCCTCACGGAGTAGAGTTGCAGCTATGGGCGGCCGGATCTGTACCGTAGTTACGCGGTTTTACTATCAAGTCGGCCACATGTTGTTGCCGCACTTGACCACAGCGGCAGACCACGCCGTACCACCTACACCCCGTTTACCATGTGTGTTTGCCGGTGGCGGACCATCGATCACGGAGCATGACTATTTCCTTGCGCGGAAATCAACGTCGGGTCAGTGGAGCAAACACTCCCAACCCGGAGATTAGCCCGATGCCCACGGCCACGGAGCACCCAGCAGGAGCGGCACAACTCGTGCAATAATTCGTGACACCGTCACCACCATCATCAAGGCTATATGCATGGCCACCCTACAAGCTTGCGGATGCGGAGCAACTGCCATCGTGCACGCGCAATCATCACACCACCGGCCGGGTTCAATTCAAACGCGCGACGGGCCACTAGGTTGTACTCCTACGCACGTACGTAGGCGAGGCCGGCTCACACTGTCGTGCCCCGTGAGGCGCCATGACCAATCCCGTCCCTTTGGCTGGCTTGCACTGTACTGCACGAGGAGAGGGCGAGCTCCCTAATCGCAAGCAAAGAATCAGACAAAGCTGCGTGCAATTGTTTACCAGTATACCGGTTTAGTAGTGGTTGTTCTAGAAAGAAAGAAAGAAAGGAAGGAGACGTCCACTTGGTCCACGACGGCCACATACGTAGTACACGCGCCAACGTCGTGGGGGATGCGCTTACCGCAGCAGCGCACGCCGGACCAGCAGCACGAAACGTGTGCACGCCTCACAGCTGTCTCGCAGCCACATGCGACGCGGAATTGCGGATAAGGTGAGGCGGACTGATGAGCGCGGCTGCGCGTACGGGCCGAGCTCAGCTCAGCTCACACCGCTGCCTCTCGCTCCTCGTTCAGTTGCGCACAGCTCAACTCCAGTGCTGTGCAGTGCAGTGCGCCCGACAACCGGCCGGTTCATTTTATGTCGATTTTGCGTCGTCTCCATCCGCGTATTTTATCCTTGTATCGAATGGGCTGGATAGGGACCCTGGTATTCTTTATGCAATACTTGGAAATGACACCTCGCACCTGGAGACTACTTAACTCGTTTCGGCAGATTTGGAACATTCATGGACTAGTAGTAGTATATTCTACTTGTACATCGTCCAGGAGATTGCATGGCGTCCAGCTGTGGCACGAAGCTTTCCGGCCGTGTAACGACCATGGCACTTGGCAGCAACGTACCATGCAAGCTCCTTCGCATTTGACTTTTTTTGTTTGCGTTGAAACGTTCATCATGAGCGCCTCACTAGAAACTTTTGACAGGTGGAAACTATTCTTGACCGGATCCACTCCTAGATGCAAAACTTTTGCTCATACTACTACACATGAAAAGCCACCCGTCATGTGACGCCGTCCAGGGCAGGTTCCACCTTTGCCGGTGCCAACCCGAACACATTGACCAGATCAACCATGCACCACCTGATAACAAGGATCTGCCACACTGCAGGTAGGACCAGATGAGTTTTTACGGACGGCTTCCAATCAACCACCTTATGTTTTTCTTCAGCCATCAACCGTGACCGATCCTGGTAGTACTTGATCCCCACAGACATCAAAAATTTCTTACCACAAAAGAATGGAATGGAGATGCCTGCTTGCAAGGAGCTCAGCAGATCCTACACATTTCTACGGGGACCAGAACCAAGCCTCCCTCTCTCTCGATCTCAACGACTCCGGCCATACTCGCGGCGTAATGGCCGATCCGGCGGCGGGCAGCGGCGCCGCGGTTAACACCATAAACCCTTCCGAACCCCGGCCGAGAGCTTCGAGCACCATGATGGGACATCACACTCCCTTTGTGCCAACCACTGAGACTGACTTTTAAAATCTATCAGTGTCCATGTTTACATTTTCTCACTCGACCTGCTCGCCTATGAGGTCAAGGCCTACTAACAAGAAGGAGATGCCCTGGAACAGCAGGAAGTAGAAGTGTATACCCTGTTTCGTCAGCAGGCTGCGAGCGGCGGCCGTCAGCAGGAGCAGCGACAGCGCCAGCTCCTTCTTGTAGATCCGGTTGTGCTTCTTCTGCTTCTTCCCTTCCTTCTTCGGGCTCGCCTGCTCCTCCTTCAGCACCATCAGCGCCTCCAGGCTCGGCGCCGACCCGGTCTTCTGCTGGTGCCGCAGCTCCCTGGGCGGCGCCGCCGCCGCCAGGGAGATGAGGTCGCCCTCCGACGACCGCCCCGACTTCTTGGTCACCACCCACTCGTAGGCGCTCCCGAGCTGGAACAGGCCCGAGATCATGGCGTTGAACTTGGTCACCGACATGGTGTTCTCGAAGAGCAGGTACGGGATGATGAAAGGGAACGACTTTGGGGACGGCAGGATGTTGAGCAGGGACATGAGGGCTGGGATGTAGCACACGACCCAGTCGGGGAGCTCGGCTTCAGGCACAAACATCGTCATCGGGAGGATGATGCAGAAGAGCG
Source organism: Triticum monococcum (assembly GCA_034509565.1). Taxonomy (NCBI): domain Eukaryota; kingdom Viridiplantae; phylum Streptophyta; class Magnoliopsida; order Poales; family Poaceae; genus Triticum; species Triticum monococcum. The sequence goes on from CM067845.1 coordinate 617,602,884, forward strand.
TGAAGGAGTAGAATGGTAGTATCAGCTTCCGGAGCAGGAAGAAGAGGAAGATCAGGTTGAATTTCTTCCACACCGAAATCTACAGTAAAACAAAACGGAGTTAATACACAAATAAATTGGTACAGATTAGAGAGAGGTACATATTTTTTCATGATGACAGATAAAGAAAGTAAACACAGTTACCTTTTAAACTCCTGCATTCTTAAACAAATTATAACAGTTGCGTTTTAAACACCTGTCACAAATTTAAATTTCTGCATTCTAATACAAATTCTAATAGCAAGTACGCCACGGTGCTATATACTACCTCTGCAACTTAATGTAAGACGTTTTTGCAGTTTAATTTGAACCGCAAAAATGTCTAACATTAAGTTACAGAGGGAGCACTTGTATTGCAGTGTGCTGAAGGCAGATGATGACAAAGCATTTTCAAAGTGTAACCTAAGAAACCGCCACTAAATGCGAGAAGAGCATGCTGAATTGCGTGTTTACATACTCTCAATTCAAAAGAAGTAACATTTCAGAGTTTTCGCCGGCAAATTTAAGATTAGTGGAGCACATCTCACGTGCCACATCTCAGTTAGCTTATAGCACTATCTAAATAGTAGTAGTGTGCTAGAAAAAGAGCATAACAACACCTTGGACTTGATGATGTCCGGTATGCAAAGCCTGAATAGCTGCATTGGACCGGAATGCCACCGATGTTGCTGCTTCCTGTAAGCCTCGTATGACTCTGGCAGTTCGCATTGGCACTGTCGAAATTAAGACAAACATTTCAGCTCAATTGAAATGGTCAGCACAACTGTCAAACATACAATCCAGAAGAAATTGTTCATAATACAATACCTCGACGTCGTTCAGGAAGATAAACTTCCAGCCATGGAGATGCGCCCGAACGGCAATGTCCATATCCTCCACGGTTGTCCGTTCCATCCACCCGCCGGACTCCTCCAGTGCCTTGATCCTCCACACGCCGGCGGTGCCATTGAACCCAAAGAAGTTTAAGAAGACACCATTCACCTGCTGCTCCACCTCAAAGTGGAAGCAAAGATTTATGTTCTGCAACCGGGTCAATAAGTTTTCATCCTTGTTCACAAACGACCATCTCGCTTGCACCAGCCCCAATTCATCGTTGTCCTAACAACAGCAACACAATTGACAAATCAGAACTGGAATCCTAAAACCATAGACGATTGATAACAATAAAAGTAGTAGCACAAACATCCCCCTGAATCTACCTTGAAATGTGGCACGGTGCGCTTTAAAAAGTCGGGGTTTGGCTGGAAGTCAGCGTCAAAGATGGCAACAAATTCGTAATCTTTGACGTAGCTGCAGGCCATGGCCGACTTGAGGTTCCCGGCCTTGTACCCGTCCCTGAGCACGCGGTGCCGGTACAGGATCCGGGCCCCGGTCTGCTGCCACTTCGCGACCTCCTCTCTGATGAGCGACTGCGTCGTCGGGTCGTCGGAGTCATCTAAAACCTGAACCAGGAAGTTGGACCTCGGCCAATCGAGGTTGCAGACGGCCGCAATTGATTGCTGATACACCTGCACGACGAACAATGGGTGGTTACGAGGCTGCGAATTTGGAAGGGGATTAATGGCGCGGCCTGAGAGCGAGCGACACTGACCTCTTTCTCGTTGCACATTGGTATCTGGACGAGCACCATGGGGTAGTATCCGGCGTCGGGGTCCTCGGCGTCCGGCAGCGCCGGGGACCTGAGCCTGGGCTTGATGCGCTTCACGGTGATGTAGAAGCTGCCGAGGCACTGGATGAGGCGGTCGGCGCTCTGGATGAGGAAGAGCACGACGCAGGCGTCGGTGAGGAACTGGAGCAGCGGCGCGAGGTAGGCGGCGCGGAGGCGCAGCCAGGAGGCGTAGAGCGACTCGACGCCGATAATGGGGAGGGCCAGGGCGGAGGCGGCGAGGTCCCAGCCGTGGAAGCGGGCGGCCAGCTCGACGGCGAGGAGGAGCAGGGAGAGGAGGAGGAAGGCCCTAATGAAGGCGTAGAAGCGGGAGCGGAGCACGGGGCTCTCGCGAGCCGGGCCGGGCGCGCCGGCGTCGGCATCGGTGCGGCCGTCGGCCACGCGGCGCCTGGCGGCGGCGCCGAGGGTGACGGCCGCGGAGGCCAGCGAGGCGAGGCAGCCGGCGGCGCGGTGCGCCTTGAGGAGCAGCACCCAGGTGATCTGCTTGGCGTTCTTGCCGCGGCCGCCCTTGCGGCGGGCGGCGCCGGAGACGAGGAAGTCCTCGTCCTCGGCGTCCTCCGGGGAGATCTCGGAGATGGACCAGTTGGGGTTCTCCATCTTGACCACCACCGGCGTGCCCCGGTAGGCGCCGGCGCCGGCGCCGGCCCTAGCGCCCCATAAGCCGGTCCACGGCGCCATGAATGGCCGGTCCGAGAACCCAACCCCCGCCCTCCCTCCGGCCAAGGGCCTGGACCTTTCGTTCCCCCCGCCCCCAAATTAGACGCCCACTCCACCACACACTATTCCTGGCCCCCGGCGCCCCCTTCCTTCCTCCCTCCTTTCCACCCCTCCCAACTCCACCGCCGCCGCCGCCGCCGCACCCCAATCTACCACCTCAGAACTCCACTGTGCGAGTGCTCAGCTCACTCCACTGCCATTAGAGCTTTAAGAAGAGGAGGGCGGCGGGCAGAGGACGAGGACGGACGGGCTGGGAACAGCTCGACGCGTCTCCAGAGACAGACAGACAGAGGGAGAGGGAGAGGGAGAGAGATCGGCCCGGCCGTGGGGGCAAATATTTTAGGGCGCTTCCTTCCTTTGTCTTTCCCTGCGTTAATTCCCTTTTACTTCGCCGCATGTCCTTTTACCCCACCCCCCCCCCCCCCCCCCCTAATTTATTCACTTACCTTCCTTTGCACTCCTGCTGCTGTGCCGCTGCTGCTGCCGGAGATAATTACGGTGAGAAATTCACGCGTTTCCTGTGGTTCAGCTCTCGGGTGGGATCCATCATGCAATTGCATTGCATGGCACCAGCCCCGGCTTTACACTTTGGTCCGTGCTTTCCAACAAAATAAAGCCCGTGCATGTTTCACCATTTTGTTTACTTCATGTCCGTAAAGTCTTATCATCCATTGTGCTCCCTTCCTTGTTCAAGTTTCCGGAGTACCCACAGATTTTATCTTGACTCTTTTACGTTTTCAAGTAGTAACTTCTGTGGGTAAGCTATACTAAACTTGGGTTGGATTTGGTCCCAAAAGATGGCAATGACTGTATTTGCTCGTCTCTCTCTCTCTGACACGAGAGGAACAGTGTGAGTGTGACGTAGTGTACTTTGGGGGTTCCTCGCATCTGGCAAGAACGTCCCTCCAATATTTTGTTTTCAGAGAATGGTCCCTGAGTATTTTTTTGGAGAAAATTTTCAATTGATGCCACTGCCAAATAATAGTACTCCCTCCATCACGGTTTAGAAGGCGCGCTTAAAAATTCTCTGGGACCTAAGTGATTATCTATTGGTTGTGAGATGGGCTAAAAAATAATATTCACACTACGCATGCATATAGAAATAGTATATCGAAGTACTAATTAGCTACTAGAAATAAATGCAATGCGCCCTAAACCTTGTCTATTGTGGAAACGCACGTAAATTTAACTGTGCCTTCTAAGCTGTGAAGAAGGAGTACTCCTTCTGTATCCATATTAATTGTCGCTGATTTAGTACACTAAAATTAATACAGATCGCAGAGAGTACGTATATTCATATTACTTTCTTCATTATTTCAGTACTCATACATGTATAGAGAAATAAAGGTGGAAACATATGTTGGTAATTGATTACAAATGCACAAAGAATTAAGCTCGTACTATAAATACTCCCTCCGGTCCTTTTTACTCTGCATATTAGAATTCTCTGAAGTCAAACTTCACAAAGTTTGACTGTATATATATGAAAAAATATCAACGCCTGCCATGCTAAAGTTATACAATATGAAACTTTAAGTCATGACACATCTATTGGTATTGATTTCGGATTATGAATGTTGGTATTTTTTTTATAAAGTTGGTCAAACTTTACGAGACTTGACTTCAGTCAAATCTTATATGCGAACTAAAAAGGACCGGAGAGAGTACGTGCTATTATAGCATAGATTTGCTAGAAAATATCAAAAAACTTGCTATTGCATTAATATGGAAAATGTACATTCGAAGCACGATCTCAAAATCTCAATTTTTTGTCAAAGTTTCACTTCGACGCCTCTATGGACAAATGTACGTTTGAAACAACACAAACTAGTACATGTCTCCACAAACAACAACCGTTAGAGCAACGGATATCACTTTATTTTAGTCATGTGGAACATCTACAAGCAATGGTTCAAACACTCTTTAGCAACAACAAGAACAACCTAACATTGAGTTGTGAGCTTTTGTATTTGGTGATGATATATATTCGGATGGAAAACATGAGAGGGAACCCCTTTGATGGTAATGTGCATGTGGATCCCCGGTATTTTCGCATGTTCATTTGGAAAACAGGTCACACGGTAATTGAAAATCAAATTATTCTAGATTGAGAGTTGCTACATGTCCGATATGTACTACATGGCAAAACACCGTTTGTCGTATTTCCTGTATGGCGATAATTACTGTGAGAAATTCACGCTTTTCCTGCGGTTTAATTTTGGGGATCCATCGTACAATTGCATGGTACCTCGGCTTTACACTTTGGTTTGTGCTCCGGAAAAAAAAATAAAGTTTATGCATTTTTTCATCCTTTTATTTTTCTTGTCCTCTATCACCCATGTCTTTACGGAAGTGCTAAAAATATGACTACGGATTTTTTTTAATGGTAAAGCGAATGTTTTTTAGGCAAATTATGTGTCGCAAACGTGGCAATGCCCTTCAGCAAGCATGGCAAATCTTAGCTAAGTAATTTAACATTACAGAATTTATCATGCTTGTTTAAGGAAATTGCCATGCTGTGACACCTTTAATGTGTCATGTTTTAAAACCTGACATCAGATTTATAGCATGATCCCTTCCTTTATTCATTTTTGTAGTAACCATGATTATTTCAACGTTTTTCTTGCTTGCGCTGATTGTGTCTTACAGATGACAGATTTCGAGTAAAAAAAATTTGAAGGGAAATATTACAGATTTCGAGTAACTTCTGTTGGTAAACTACTAAACTTGGGTTTGATCTGGTCATTCTGGCGAAAAGATGGCAGTGGCTATATTTGCTCCTTTCTCTCTGACACTACTGGAGGAACAGTGTGAGTGTGACGCAGTGTGCTTTGCAGGCACAAGGTTTCCCACGTTTGCCAGAAACAACCTCCACCTTTAATTTTCAGAGAATTTGTCCCTGTGTAACACAATGTTGGGTCAAAATCTGATTTGTATTTTTGGGGGAAAACTCGTTGGAGAAATTTTAATTGATGCCGCTGCCAAATAATAGTACTACATATTCATATTGGTTTCTTAATTATTTTAGTGACAACTTATACATGTACAAGGTATAAAAAGGTGCTAGAAAATGTAGTTGGTAATTGCTCATAAATGCAGAAGGAATTAAGAAGTACATACTAATATCGTTTTGCAAGATGTTTTAGTTGGGCTTGAAAGAACGATATTATATTGTAGAACGGAGAGAGTAGTTATCGAGGACATGTACTTTCCGTGACTATTATACATATAGAAAATATATTTAAAAAGCCTAGTTTTATCAATATAAAAATGTATGTTCGAAACTACACACCATCTCAAAATACCAAATTTTCGTCAAGATGTACTGCCATGCTCTATGGACAATGTGCGTTTGGAACCATACACGTTATCACATGTGTCCGCAAACAACAAGCACTAGAGCAATAGAGGTCAATTTTTTTAGTAATGTGGTCCGTCTAGAAGCAAAGGTTCGAACAATCTTTAGCTACAGTAATAACAACCTAACATTGAGTTGCAAGCTTGGTATTCAATCATGAGAGTGAACCCCTTTGATGGTAAAGTGCATGAACATCCCTAGGTTAAAATCAAGAGGCACAAATTCCTCAATACATGCGGGACTATGCTTGAGCCGCATCGCAGTGGTGCACTCCGTGCAACTGTAGTTTGCCTGATGACTTGCCTCTCTATTTTGCTCCCGACATATCGTTTGTGGAATAAACTCCCTACCAGACATTAACTATCTAATCTTTAAACCAGTTGTCCAGAAGCCGCACGATCCATGCCAACGCTTGACAGGGTCAACAAGGCCTCCAAAGAATGCAAGTGAACAATGACCGGAAGGGTAGTTCGTTGGATGGCAAGAGCCATAACTTACATTAGAGCATGAATCTCCGCTTTCATAGCACCATTATAGTGAAAGAAAAATGATACGTTGTAAAGATCGGATCTCCACATCATCATACCAACCGTCGCTAAGCCATCCTCCAGGAAGGAGACATCAACAGAGAGGGCGACATGGTCCGCCAGTGGCGGAGGCCATGGGATAGTAGGCACCAATGGCTTCACTTGATGCATTGTCCATTCTACATTTCCCCTTTTAGCATTTCTTCGACTAGGTACTTTCGAGCATGCCCGTTAGACTTCCAACAACTATCCTAAAACTATAGTGTTGCTTCAACACGTGGTACCTCCTTGTCATGCAAAAATTCATTACGAATGTGACACACATGCCAGCCGAGCATGATGACCTTATCTCGCATGGATTCAGGACACTACAACAACACATTCAACATCCACTCCTCTTCGTTATCAACTAACAAGTTGTCTCGTGGGAGGTCCCGAACCTGGTGCATGTGTAGCCACAAGTTCTTGAGAAGAACCCTCGTTCTCCTCTCCGCATAGGCCACAAATGGCTCGTTTGGGGTTTGCGCCTTACAAACCGAGGTGACTAGAGCACCCGACGCTATCTGCCAAGCCATCACCTTCATCTTTTGTGGGAGAGAAGATCGCCACATGTAGTTCCACAAGGATCTCTCACAAGTGGTTGTGGTTGACGCCGTGGACGCCGCGTCGCCTCCTCGTGCTCGAAGGCGAACCATCGAGCCCAGTTGGGCGAGTCGGCGGCGAAGTGCGGGTCGGCGCGCTGCTCCGACGTCAATAACCACTAGTAGAAAAGGGGGCTTTGGTCCAGGCCGGGTAACCCCATTAGTCCCGGTTCAGTCCAGAACCGGGACCAATGGGGGCATTGGTCCCGGTTCGTGAGCCCAGGAGGCCGGCCGGGTGGGATGAACCGGGACCAATGGGCCTCGCTCTTGGCCCACAACCATTGGTTCCGGTTCGTGCCTCAAACCGGGACTAAAGATTAGACCTTTAGTCCCGGTTTGAGGCACGAACCGGGACTAATGGGGATGAGACCTTTAGTCCCGGTTCGTGCCACAAACCGGTACTAAAGGTCCCATTTTCAAACTCTACACCCCCCCTTGGATCGCCTTTTTAGTTTTAAAAAAAATAAAGAAAATGATGGAAATGTTAAAAAAATAAAAGAAAATAAGTTTCCCATGTGATATGTGGTCTAGTTGTTGGAAAAATTTGCAAATGTAAATTTTGACTTTATTTGCAAAATCCCTCTGAAATTTGTAAAAATGGGCATAACTTTTGCATACTAATTCGGATGAAAAAGTTTTTTATATGAAAAATCATCTACTCAAAAAGTTACATCCGAATTTAACGGGGGGAACCCCGTTAAACATTTTCAAAATCCTCAAAAACCTAATAGAAAAAAGTTACGGGGCTTTTAAGATCTAGAGTGAAAAAAATCGAAAAAATTTCAAACAATGGGCAAACTGTGGTCAAACAATGGGCAAACTGTGGTCAAACAATAGTCAAACTAATTATTCTAGAATATTAGTGTTACTAAATAATTATTTCAGTTATTTCAATTTTGACCAAATCTGGTCAAACTGTGGTCAAACAATGGTCAAACTAATTATTCAAGAAATATTAGTGTTACTAAATAATTATTGTTTTTAAAACAATAGTTTCAAAATAAAACTATGAAATGTGTCACTTCATGCTGAAGCAAAATTCCTGAAGGTTAATAGGATTGACATCTTAGTATTGTCAGGAAAACAACAAGTGCAGACTTCGAGCGAGGGAGAATAGAACCCGGAAGTTAAGCGTGCTCAGGCTGGGGGAGTGGAGGATGGGTGACCGTTCGGGAAGTTAGATGATTTGGAATGATGAGGGATGATTAGAGAATAAATTGAGAAGTGATGAGGGGTGGTGATTACAGACTAGAGGTTAAAATAATTCAAAAATTTGAAAATAAAAAAAAATCAAAAAACATTTTCAAAAAAAAATCATAAAATTTCCTTTAGTCCCGGTTGGTGTTACCAGCCGGGACTAAAGGTGGAGCTCCACGTGGCCGCGCCCTTTAGTCCCGGTTCTGGATTGAACCGGGACTAAACGGAGAGGCATTATTACTGACATTTTAGTCCCGGTTCCAGAATCGGGACTAAAGGCCCTTATGAACCGGGACTGAAGGCCCTTTTTCTACTAGTGAACGCCCGCTGGCGCCACACCTCCTCTGCATGGGCCCTCGTCGTCCGCGGCGCTGCCGGCACTGGGATCCTCTCCGGATCCAAATGACAGTCATGCGGGAGTGTCACGTCCGGGTACAGCAGAGGCACGCGGTGGTGCCAGTGCCACTCGGCCTGGTGCAACGGCACGTTGATGCGCTGCCTCTGACGGGGAGCGCGCGCTGGCGCGGGGAGGGAGGGGGAATGACGGGCGGGGGCTTTGCCCTTGCGGCTGCTGCCGATGCCGGAGAAGAAACCCATGCTGGCGGTGGGTAGCGTTGTCGCCGGCGTGGGGGCAGAGGTGGCCAGATGGGGACGGGGGGCGAGTGGTAATGGATGAGGACGGCCCCGCCGCACGCCCCGCTTAAAAAAGAACGACCGTCGTCGCTGACGCGTGGGTCCAAGGTGGGCGGTCGTCATGAATTATGTTGACCGTCGTAGTTGGATGGCCGCCAGGTGGGGACGCGGCGGACGGCAAGGAGACGCGCGGCGCGTCCGCGCCGACGCATTCCAGATGCAATTTTGGGCCGGAAATGGGTCGACGCGGATGCCGGACGGACACGATTTGAGTTTGGGTCGGCGCGTTGGGCCGTCACTTTTATCCGCGCAAATCCAAACGGATGCGGGCGGACGAAATGGGTCACCATATTGGAGTTGCTCTGAACCTTGCTGCCTTGCACTACATAGAATTTTTTTACTGGTTAACCATATGTAGGTCCTTTATACTCCTACGTGCTAGGACAATAAATTTCTATAGAAAAAGATCTGGAAATTATGTTGTAAGATTGCGTAGCACTGCCAAAGCTGATAAATGCAGTCATATTGCTGCCAAATACCTGCTTAGGTCCACATGGTGAGCACTTGTCCCGCCCGTATATATATCCGATAGTAAATCACGGTGATTATCTTTGGCACCGCAGTGAAATTTTATGTCTCTGTTTAAAACAAAGTACTATCTTCACATGATTTTTTTTTTGAACGTTGGCAGGAGAACTGCCAAATTCATTGATCAGAAGATGAGTAATGAGAGCCCTCCAAAGGAGGAAAGCACAGCAAAAAGGCTAGTGCAAAAAAAAAAGAAAGAAAAAAAAACCCGCCGGCACCAACACAAACCCAAGCTCAGTTAACAACCATGCACATCATCGAAATCCATCGTCAAGGTCACCAAGATGACGCCTCCAAGGAGGAAGTGGTATTGGTAACACCAGCATCATCCAATCTGGCTCCGCCAGATCTTAGGTTTTCACCCGGAGACCTCAGCCATGAGGTAGGAAGAGCAATGAGCTCCACGGCGGTACCTCCAAGGAAGAAGACGACATCCATAGATGCCGTTGTTGGGGAACGTAGCAGAAATTCAAAATTTTCCTACGTGTCACCAAGATCTATCTATGGAGAGACTAGCAACGAGGGGAAGGAGAGTGCATCTACATACCCTTGTAGATCGCTAAGCGGAAGCGTTCAAGAGAACGGGGTTGATGGAGTCGTACTCGTCGTGATTCAAATCACTGATGACCAAGTGCCGAACGGACGGCACCTCCGCGTTCAACACACGTACAGCCCGGTGACGTCTCCCACGCCTTGATCCAGCAAGGAGAGAGGGAGAGGTTGAGGAAGACTTCATCCAACAGCAGCACAACGGCGTGATGGTGGTGGAGGAGCGTGGCTATCCTGCAGGGCTTCGCCAAGCACCACAGAAGAGGAGGAAGAAGAGACGCAGGGCTGCACCAAGAAAGATTGAATCACGTGTGTTATGGGCAGCCCCCTAGGCCTCATATATATAGGGGAAGGGGAGGGGCTGCGCCCCCTCTAGGGTTCCCACCCCAAGGGGGGGCGGCAGCCCTAGATGGCAAAGGGGGTGGCGGCCAAGAGGGGAGAGGGGAGGGAGGCGCAGCTAGATGGGCCCTAAGGCCCATCCCCTTTAGGGTTTGCCCCCTTCCCACCTCTTAGGCACCATGGGCCCTTGTGGGGCTGGTGCCCTTGGCCCATGTAGGCCAAGGAGCACTCCCTACAGCCCATGTGGCCTCCCGGGGCAGGTGGCCCCACTTGGTGGACCCCCGGGACCCTCCCGGTGGTCCCGGTACATTACCGATAAACCCCGAAACTTTTCCGGTGTCCAAAACATGACTTCCCATATATAAATCTTTACCTCCGGACCATTCCGGAACTCCTCTTGACGTCCGAGATCTCATACGGGACTCCGAACAACATTCGGTAACCACATACTAACTTCCTTTATAACCCTAGCGTCATCGAACCTTAAGTGTGTAGACCCTACGGGTTCGGGAGACATGCAGACATGACCGAGACGTTCTCCGATCAATAACCAACAGCGGGATCTGGATACCCATGTTGGCTCCCACATGTTCCACGATGATCTCATCGGATGAACCACGATGTCAAGGACTTAATCAATCCCGTATACAATTCCCTTTGTCTATCAGTACGATACTTACCTGAGATTCGATCGTCGGTATCCCGATACCTTGTTCAATCTCGTTACCGACAAGTCTCTTTACTCGTTCCGTAACACATCATCCCGTGATCAACTCCTTGATCACATTGTGCACATTATGATGATGTCCTACCGAGTGGGCCCAGAGATACCTTTCCGTTTACACGAAGTGACAAATCCTAGTCTCGATTCGTGCCAACCCAACAGACACTTTCGGAGATACCTGTAGTGCACCTTTATAGTCACCCAGTTACGTTGTGACGTTTGGTACACCCAAAACATTCCTACGGTATCCGGGAGTTGCACAATCTCATGGTCTAAGGAAATGATACTTGACATTAGCAAAGCTTTAGCATACGAACTACACGATCTAGTGCTATGCTTAGGATTGGGTCTTGTCCATCACATCATTCTCCTAATGATGTGATCCCGTTATCAACGACATCCAATGTCCATGGTCAGGAAACCGTAACCATCTATTGATCAACGAGCTAGTCAACTAGAGGCTTACTAGGGACATGGTGTTGTCTATGTGTCCACACATGTATCTGAGTTTCCTATCAATACAATTCTAGCATGGATAATAAACGATTATCATGAACAAGGAAATATAATAATAATCAATTTATTATTGCCTCTAGGGCATATTTCCAACAGTCTCCCACTTGCACTAGAGTCAATAATCCAATTCACATCGATATGTGATTAACACTCAAGGTCACATCCTCATGTGACTAACACCCTAAAGAGTTCTGGGTTTGATCATGTTATGCTTGTGAGAGAGGTTTTAGTCAACGGGTCTGAACCTTTCAGATCCGTGTGTGCTTTACAAATCTCTATGTCATCTCCTAGATGCAGCTACCAGGCTCTATTTGAAGCTATTCCAAATAACTATTCTACTTGGAGCTATTCTAAATTGTAGCTCCATTATATGTATCTGGTATCTCTACTCAGAGCTATCCGGATAGGTGTTAAGCTTGCATCGACGTAACCCTTTACGACGAACTCTTTTACCACCTCCATAATCGAGAAAAATTCCTTAGTCCACTAGTTACTAAGGATAACTTTGACCGCTGTCCTGTGATCCATTCTTGGATCACTCTTGTACCCCTTGAATGACTCATGGCAAGGCACACTTCAGGTGCGGTACACAGCATAGCATACTGTAGAGCCTACGTCTTAAGCATAGGGGACGACCTTCGTCCTTTTTCTCTATTCTGCCGTGGTCGAGCTTTAAGTCTTAACTTCATACCTTACAACTCAGGCAAGAACTCCTTCTTTGACTGATCCATTTTGAACACCTTCAAGATCATGTCAAGGTATGTGCTCATTTGAAAGTACCATTAAGCGTTTTGATCTATCCTTATAGATCTTGATGCTCAATGTTCAAGTAGCTTAATCCAGGCTTTCCATTGAAAAACACTTTCCAAATAATCCTATATGCTTTCTAGAAATTCTACGTCATTTCTGATCAACAATATGTCAACAACATATACTCATCAGAAATTCTATAGTGCTCCCACTCACTTCTTTGGAAATACAAGTTTCTCATAAACTTTGTATACACCAAAATCTTTGATCATCTCATCAAAGCACAAATTCCAACTCCGAGATGCTTACTCCAGTCCTTAGAAGGATTGCTGGAGCTTTGCATACTTATTAGCATATTTCAGGATTGACAAAAACTTCCGGTTGTATCACATACAACCTTTCCTCAAGAAAATCGTCGAGGAAACAATGTTTTGACATCCCATCTGCAAGATTTCATAAATAATGCAGTGATCGCTAATATAATTCCAACAGACTCTTAGCATCGCTACGAGTGAGAAAGTCTCATCGTAGTCGACTCCTTAAACTTGTCGGAAAACATCTTAACGACAAGTCGAGTTTTCTTAATGGTGACACTTACCATCATTGTCTGTCTTCCTTTTAAAATCCATCTGTACTCAACAGCCTTATGACCATCGAGCCATTCTGCCAAAGTCTACACTTTGTTTTCATACATGGATCCCCTCTCGGATTGTATGGCCTCGAGCCATATATCGGAATCCGGGCCCACCATCGCTTCTCCATAGCTCGTAGGTTCATTGTTGTCTAGCAACATGACTTCCAAGACAGGACTACGTACCACTCTGAAGTAGTACGCATCCTTGTCATCCTACGAGGTTTGGTAGTGACTTGATCTAAAGTTTCATGATCACTATCATAAGCTTCCACTTCAATTGGTGTAGGTGCCACAGGAACAACTCTTTGTGCCCTGCTATACACTAGTTGAAGTAACGGTTCAATAACCTCATCAAGTCTCCACCATCCTCCCACTCAATTCTTTCGAGAGAAACTTTTCCTCGAGAAAGGACCCGATTCTAAAAACAATCCCTTATTGCTTTTGAATCTGAGACAGGAGGCATACCCAACTGTTTTGGGTGTCCTATGAAGATGCATTTATCCGCTTTGGGTTCGAGCTTATCAGCCTGAAACTTTTTCACATAAGCGTCGCAGCCCCAAACTTTTAAGAAATGACAGCTTAGGTTTCTCTAAACCATAGTTCATACGGAGTCATCTCATCGGAATTACGTGGTGCCCTATTTAAAGTGAATGTGGTTATCTTTAATGCCTAACCCATAAACTATCATGGTAATTTGATGAGAGACATCATGGTATGCATCATATCCAATAAGGTGCAGTTATGATGTATGGACACACCATCACACTATGGTGTTCCAGGCTGTATTAGTTGTGAAACAATTTCCACAATGTCTTAATTCTGTGCCAAACTCGTAATTCAGATATTCATCTCTATGATCATATCATAGATCTTTTATTCTCTTGTCACGATGATCTTTCAACTTCACCCTGAAATTACTTGAACCTTTCAATAATTCAGACTCGTGATTCATCAAGTAAATATACTCAACATCTACTCAAATCATCTGTGAAGTAAGAACATAACGATATCCACTACACGCCTCAGCACTCATTGGACTGCACACATCAAAATGTATTACTTCCAGTAAGTTGCTTTCTGGTTCCATTTTACTGAAACCGAGGCTTTCAGTCATCTTGCCCATGTGGTATGATTTGCATGTCTCAAGTGATTCAAAATCAAGTGAGTTCAAATGGTCCATTTGCATGGAGTTTCTTCATGCATATACACCAATAGACATGGTCCGCATGTCTCAAACTTTTCAAAACCGAGTGAGCCCAAAGATCCATCAACATGGAGCTTCTTCATGCGTTTTTATACCGATATGACTTACGTGGCAGTGCCACAAGTAGGTGGTACTATTATTACTATCTTTTGGCATGAACATGTGTATCACTACGATCGAGATTCAATAAACCATTCATTTTAGGTGTAAGACCATTGAAGGTATTATTCAAATAAACAGAGTAACCATTATTCTCCTTAAATGAATAACCGTATTGCGATAGACATAATCCAATCATGTCTATGCTCAACGCAAACACCAATCTCGATGGTAGAGGGAGCGTACGATATTTGATCAACCTTGGAAACACATATCGTTATCTCACCTTTAGCTAGTCTCCGTTTATTCTGCAGCTTTTATTTCGAGTTACTAACACTTAGTAACCGAATCGGTATCTAATACCCTGGTGCTACTAGGAGTACTAGTAAAGTACACATTAACATAATGTATATCCAATATACTTCTATCGACCTTGTCAGCCTTCTTATCTACCAAGTATCTAGGGTAATTCTGCTCCAGTGGTTGTTCCTCTTATTACAGAAGCACTTAGTCTCGGGTTTGGGTTCAACCTTGGGTTTCTTCACTAGAGCAGCAGCTGAATTGCCGTTTCATGAAGTATCCCTTCTTGCCCTTACCCTTCTTGAAACTAGTGGTTTCACCAACCATCAACAATTGATGCTCCTTCTTGATTTCTACTTTTGTGGTGTCAAACATCACGAATATCTCAAAGATCATCATATATGTCCTCGATATGTTATAGTTCATCACGAAGCTCTAGCAGCTTGGTGGTAATGACTTTGGAGAAACTATCACTATTTCATCTGGAAGATCAACTCCCACTTGATTCAAGCGATTGTTGTACTCAGACAATCTGAGCACAAGCTCAACAATTGAGCTTTTCTCCTTAGTTTGTAGGCTAAGAAAATCGTCAGAGGTCTTATACCTCTTGACGTGGGCACGAGCCTGAAATCCCAATTTCAGCCCTCGAAACATCCCATATGTTTCGCCACGTTTCAAAACGTCTTCGGTGCCTCAACTCTAAACCGTTTAACTGAACTATCACGTAGTTATCAAAATGTGTATGTCAGATGTTCGCAACATCCACAGACGACGTTCGAGATTCAGCACACTGAGCGGTGCATTAAGGACATAAGCCTTCTATGAAGCAATGAGGACAATCCTCAGTTTACGGACCTAGTCCGCATAATTGCTACTATCAACTTTCAACTAATTTTTCTCTAGGAACATATCTAAACAGTAGAACTAAAGCGCGAGCTACGACATAATTTGCAAAATCCTTTTGACTATGTTCAGGATAATTAAGTTCATCTTATGAACTCCCACTCAGATAGACATCCCTCTAGTCATCTAAGTGATTACATGATCCGAGTCAACTAGCCCGTGTCCGATCATCACGTGAGACGAACTAGTCAACATCGGTGAACATCTTCATGTTGATCGTATCTTCTATACGACTCATGCTCGACCTTTTGGTCTTCTGTGTTCCAAGGCCATGTCTGTACATGCTAGGCTCGTTAAGTCAACCTAAGTGTTTGCATGTGTTCCGAGGCCATGTCTGTACATGCTAGGCTCGTCAACACCCGTTGTATGTGAACGTTAGAATCTATCATACCCGATCATCACGTGGTGCTTTGAAACGACGAACTTTCGCAACGGTGCACATTTAGGGGAGAACAATTCTTGAAATTTTTGTAAGGGATCATCTTATTTACTACCGTCGTTCTAAGTAAACAAGATGTATAAACATGATAAACATCACATGCAATCAAATAATAGTGACATGATATGGCCAATATCATATAGCTCCTTTGATCTCCATCTTGGGGCTCCATGATCATCTTGTCACCGGCATGACACCATGATCTCCATCATCATGATCTCCATCATCGTGTCTTCTTGAAGTTGTCACGTCATCTATTACTTCTACTACTACAGCTAACGGTTAGCAATAAAGTAAAGTAATTACATGACGTTTATGTTGACACGCAGGTCATAAATAAATTAAGACAACTCCTATGGCTCCTGCCAGTTGTCATACTCATCGACATGCAAGTCGTGATTCCTATTACAAGAACATGATCAATCTCATACATCACATATATCATTCATCACATCCTTTGGCCATATCACATCACATAGCATACCCTGCAAAAACAAGTTAGACGTCCTCTAATTGTTGTTTGGATGTTTTACGTGGCTGCTATGGGTTTCTAGCAAGAACGTTTCTTACCTACGCAAAGACCACAACGTGATATGCCAATTGCTATTTACCCTTCATAAGGACCCTTTTCATCGAATCCGATCCGACTAAAGTGGGAGAGACAGCCACCCGCCAGCCACCTTATGCAACTAGTGCATGTTTGTCGGTGGAACCGGTCTCACGTAAGAGTACGTGTAAGGTTGGTCCGGGCCGCTTCATCCCATGATGCCGCCGAATCAAGATAAGACTAGTAACGGCAAGCATATTGAACAAAATCAACGCCCACAACTACTTTGTGTTCTACTCGTGCATAGAATCTACGCAATAGACCTAGCTCATGATGCCACTGTTGGGGAACGTAGCAGAAATTCAAAATTTTCCTACGTGTCACCAAGATCTATCTATGGAGAGACTAGCAACGAGGGGAAGGAAAGTGCATCTACATACCCTTGTAGATCGCTAAGCGGAAGCGTTCAAGAGAACGGGGTTGATGGAGTCGTACTCGTCATGATTCAAATCACCGATGACCAAGTGCCGAACGGACGGCACCTCCGCGTTCAACACACGTACAGCCCGGTGACGTCTCCCACGCCTTGATCCAGCAAGGAGAGAGGGAGAGGTTGAGGAAGACTTCATCCAACAGCAGCACAACGGCGTGGTGGTGGTGGAGGAGCGTTGCTATCCTGCAGGGCTTCGCCAAGCACCACAGAAGAGGAGGAAGAAGAGACGCAGGGCTGCACCAAGAGAGATTGAATCACGTGTGTTATGGGCAGCCCCCTAGGCCTCATATATATAGGGGAAGGGGAGGGGCTGCGCCCCCTCTAGGGTTCCCACCCCTAGGGGGGCGGCAGCCCTAGATGGCAAAGGGGGTGGCGGCCAAGAGGGGAGAGGGGAGGGAGGCGCAACTAGATGGGCCCTAAGGCCCATCCCCTTTAGGGTTTGCCCCCTTCCCACCTCTTAGGCGCCATGGGCCCTTGTGGGGCTGGTGCCCTTGGCCCATGTAGGCCAAGGAGCACTCCCTACAGCCCATGTGGCCCCCCGGGGCAGGTGGCCCCACTTGGTGGACCCCCGGGACCCTCCCGGTGGTCCCGGTACATTACCGATAAACCCCGAAACTTTTCCGGTGTCCAAAACATGACTTCCTATATATAAATCTTTACCTCCGGACCATTCCGGAACTCCTCGTGACGTCCAGGATCTCATCCGGGACTCCGAACAACATTCGGTAACCACATACTAACTTCCTTTATAACCCTAGCGTCATCGAACCTTAAGTGTGTAGACCCTACGGGTTCGGGAGACATGCAGACATGACCGAGATGTTCTCCGGTCAATAACCAATAGCGGGATCTGGATACCCATGTTGGCTCCCACATGTTCCACGATGATCTCATCGGATGAACCACGATGTCAAGGACTTAATCAATCCCGTATACAATTCCCTTTGTCTATCGGTACGATACTTGCCCGAGATTCGATCGTCGATATCCCGATACCTTGTTCAATCTCGTTACCGGCAAGTCTCTTTACTCGTTCCGTAACACATCATCCCGTGATCAACTCCTTGATCACATTGTGCACATTATGATGATGTCCTACCGAGTGGGCCCAGAGATACCTTTCCGTTTACACGAAGTGATAAATCCCAGTCTCGATTCGTGCCAACCCAACAGACACTTTCAGAGATACCTGTAGTGCACCTTTATAGTCACCCAGTTACGTTGTGACGTTTGGTACACCCAAAGCATTCCTACGGTATCCGGGAGTTGCACAATCTCATGGTCTAAGGAAATGATACTTGACATTAGCAAAGCTTTAGCATACGAACTACACGATCTAGTGCTATGCTTAGGATTGGGTCTTGTCCATCACATCATTCTCCTAATGATGTGATCCCGTTATCAACGACATCCAATGTCCATGGTCAGGAAACCGTAACCATCTATTGATCAACGAGCTAGTCAACTAGAGGCTTACTAGGGACATGGTGTTGTCTATGTATCCACACATGTATCTGAGTTTCCTATCAATACAATTCTAGCATGGATAATAAACGATTATCATGAACAAGGAAATATAATAATAATCAATTTATTATTGCCTCTAGGGCATATTTCCAACAGCCGTTACCATCGGCACCGACAATGTCAATGCAGGATTTTCATCCGGAGCCAAGTCTTCCGCCACCCATCCAGGATCCGAGACCTACCCATCGCCACTGGGCCAGATGAAGTCAGGCACACACTACCAGATACGGGAAGTCGCTGCCGCACGTAGAACTAGGCGAGCACATGCCAACCTGACCGGTCTACCCTGCCGCTCGCAGGACCTGGGCGAACCAAGACGGCTTCGGCCATCCTCTGACTCCGTGCACAGATCTGGGCGAGAATTCGCACCGCAGCGCTCAAGAAAGACCAGAGAAGAACCTAAACTGACCGGCCCGCACCGCAGCGCGCTGAAACAGAGCAAAAAACCAAGCCAAAGTTAACAGGCTCGCGCCGCCGCGCGCTAGGACCGGACCTCCGCGCTGGAATTGGTCAGGCCGACCCTCCCCAAGCACCAGCATGGTGGACGGCACCCCTGCTCTAGGAGCTGGACGTGCACACGGTTGAAGGGAGAAGCCCACCAGCATCCACACCTCCATGACGCACAAGCATAGCGCCACTCCTCGCCCCTGCACACCAAGAACACGCAACAGAGCCCCCTCCACACTCCCACGAGCGCCCGCCATGGCAGATGCGCGAGGCCGCCGGGCATCTGCCCCGGCAGATCGGCTCAGGGAAAACCCCCGCACGCCACCGCGACGCCCGCTGCTGGTTCGCGCCGTGCACGCACGCGCGCCGTCGCGCATCCCTGCTCAGCAGCGAAGCCCAGGGCCCGCCGAAAACCCGGATCGGGTCCGGCCCTTGCTCGCCGCGCCTTCTCGCCGCGCCGCGCCCATCCCGCCCGCCGGCGCCTGCTCACCGCGCGCATCGCGCCTGCCGCGTCCCTGCTCCTCTCCTTGGCCGAGCGACCCCGCGCTGCCCAGGCCTCGCGAGAGGGAAAAAATGGGGTGGCCCCGCCGCTGCTGACGCCACGCGGGCTTTGCCCGGTGGCGCTTGCCGGCGGCGGCGAGGGGAGGGGGGGATCTGGGAGGGGGGCTGGAGTGGCGGCTAGGGTTTTGCCCGGGCCGCCCGCGGGGAGGGCGACGGGAGTTACCTGCGGGTACGCTATCACGGCATCTTCACATGATTGGTTTCTTGGATTTCCACACAACCGTCTGCCTGTTTACCGACACGGTAATTCGCTGGGCCTGCGAGGTCGCTCCTGCAAAAATGGAGCCAGCCAGGACCCAGCTTATTATCATCTCTCGTGTCACCCCGTGAACAGCGACAGCGGCGCAGCGGTCTCGAGCCGCGCGACGTCGCCGATCCGACGGCGGGGACCGGGACCGACGTCGGCCCTTTCAAACAGGGCCGTCGGATGGCCCTGCCACTCTTTTCCCTGTCCGCGCCGTACGTATAGCCCACACCGGTAAAGAAAGCGACACCGAAGCAAAGGGAAAAGGCCGGCGGTGGTAAAAGGCAAAGCGTAACGCAGCGCGTGTGCCCCACCCCGCGCCGCAGGCAGAGACGGGCCCCGCACGGGTCTCCGGCGGTCGGCGGCCCCACCCCCACGCGAACGAAGCCGGAGCTCGAAAAGCGGGGCACGTCCGTCGCGCCCCGGCGAGGGATGATCTCTCGCCTCGGCTGCATCCTCTCCGTCGATCCTCTGAGAGACTGAGACGAGAGGAGAGAGCAAGCTAGCACGCGGGCGTATGCGTGTGCGCATCAATGCGGCCAGCCATCAATGGGCGGCCTAGCTGGGGTGGCCGGGTGGGTGGGTGCATCGCCCGGCGCCTCGGCGGAGCTTGCACGGCACGACAGTGAAGGCCCCCGTGTCCGTGCTTGCAGCTCTGGCGCGCCCTTTGATGTGGTGCCAGGACAGGGAGGGAGGCCACGGGCCGCCCCCCGTACGTACGTACGCGCGTGTGTCCATTAACGCGCCACTGGGATCGGGGACAGACATACATGCTCCACAGCCCACAAGCCCACATGGACACGTGCGTCTGTGTACTAGTAAAAGAAACTACTCCGCAAATGATGCTGCTTCCGAAGGCCCGTATGGAAAGGAAAGGAGCTCGATCTGTTGCCGTCTCGACCTGCCAAACCGGCTGGGCACTTTGTCTTTGCTCCAGGTAAGGCAGCCATGATGCTCCATGTAACGTTCATGTCGTAAACAGCATGGCTCTCCGGGGTAGCTTAACGGCTACGAAACACGTGTTTGACTGACCGCGTGCTATACTAGTGTTCAGATTGAGTGTAATCTTGGACTTTGTCAGGAGTCATGGCTTGACTGACTGACAGGTGGATCCAACATCCAAGGAGAGTTCCATTCGAATGCGCGGTCCAAACGTCAACGGCTACTACTACCAGTTCTCCATGAGTTCCTTTGGCTTCTTTGGTACTTTTGGTGATGATGAAAGCGTTTTCATCCCCGCGCAGTGTATCTTGCGCACC
This sequence comes from Triticum monococcum, assembly GCA_034509565.1. Classification (NCBI taxonomy): domain Eukaryota; kingdom Viridiplantae; phylum Streptophyta; class Magnoliopsida; order Poales; family Poaceae; genus Triticum; species Triticum monococcum. Next base: position 617,623,785 of record CM067845.1, read on the forward strand.
GGCGGACCCAAGGGCCACTAACTACAGGACGCTTTACACCTGTATATACTGACTGGACATAATGATGGTTCAGCGGCTCGTCTTTGTCTCTGTAGCGGTAACATGGGTCGCACGTTAGCCCACAAGTGAAAATAATACGTACTGTACGTAGTACATGCATGTCTACATGTGCGTAGGCCTAGCTAGCTAGGTGAGTGGGTGGCAGGATTCAAAGAGGCATGGAGCAAAATCCTACAAATCCCAATACATTTACCGTTGAACTGCCCGTCGTTTCCTGTTCGCTCCCAGACGCCGTTTGCTTTGTTTCGGTACCGCTGACCGTTCCGGCATGGTGGCACTGGCGCGCACACACACGCACTGGCACGTAGCTGGATGCCCGTAACGACCAGAGGGTTCAAAGTGCCAAGCGTGCACGCCGAACCTACGTGCGTTTTGCTGCGGGTGGTGCGTGCGTGCGTGCGTGTCTACGCGCTCTCCGTGCATGGCCGCGGTTTCAGGATCCTTTCCTGCGTGCAGTACTGTCCAGACACCCGATTGTTTTGCTCTTTGCATGAGGGTGACCTCCCACCAATCTACCTACGTGGATGATGGGAATGGGCTTGTTCTATCTTTGGCCTTGATGATGGGAATGTGCCATGAACCACGAATTACGGCATTAATTAGCATATCTCCAACTGCGACGCAAGTGGAAGTCGAACACGTACGGGTACAGGCCAGGCGACTTGACAAAGCCGGGGCGGTCGTGTCGCATGTGCCGGAGTAAAGGAGAAAGGGAGGCGATGGCGAAAGGCGACCGACGAGACCCGACCCGTGATTAGGGACGAGATCGCCGGGGCGACAGCAGCGCATGCATTTAAATTAACCGACGAACATGTGTAGCGCAGTGCAGCGCATGGACCATCGGCACTGTCCTCGTCCGGTTTTGAAAGCGTTTCAAAAGCTTTTGCGCGATGTTTGCTTCTCTTTCGCTTCCTTTTTCATCTCGAGATCGACATATCTCCGATTTTTAATGGCTTGGCCCGGAAATGGAGCGCTACGCGCGACGGCCGGCAAGTTTGAATCTGTTTTTTCGAATATATATATATTCCCCGCGAGGGTCGTGGTCGGATTAACGACACGCCCCGGGTTCAGTTCCCGGAACGGATGGCAAAAGTTCAGAGAGACAAAGGCTATGTCGGCCAAGTTCAAGTGAGTAAACAAGGAAAGGAAGGACATCTGTTTTGCATTGTTTGAAGCACGTTCCTGACCTGAAAACCCACCCAGGGTGAGCACTGGTGAGTGACGACTATTCCTGACTTCACAGCTCACACGTTCAAGCACGAGTATATATATGCAAACAGATGCCCAAGATTGTTTTCTGTGTAATGCTGGCAGATCTTTCTTGTCAAACCTAGTAGCAACTTCCCGTTCCCGGCGCCGGATCAGGCAAACCAGCCGCGTTGCGAGAATCGGTGAAACGCGCACGGCATGCATGGGAGTGACCGTGTGATGGTACGCCGGAACGGCCGCGGCTAGCGTCCAATCTCGACCGGGAAGGCGCATGTGGGTGATGCGAGGTCGGCCGCAACCCTAGCTGGTGCCGCATCTTCTTTTGTGCTCTTGTCACTGGACTGGACCATGTTTTGTGTAGCTTTGCCATACGTGCGTGCGCTCCACATGTATGACGAGACGATGATGCGTCTGGCCGAGCGGCCGGAGGGGTAGCGCAAAACGGGTGACAAAGTCGACGTGTTTCACTCTCAACTTCTCGTCGTGCTTTCAGGGCATGGTAGTATGTGCTTAGACTTACACTAATGCACTCTGACAGTATGTAATGCTGGGATACCCGACAAACGCTCAAATGAGTAGCAGTAGCAGTAGCACGTACGTACACGGTACAAGCGGTCATGCAGATGGTAACAGTGGCACGTAGCACGTACGTACAAACAACCTTATATCGCTTTCATTTGTTTATTAGTATTATTAAGAGGGCGGCCGCTGAACCGGAAGAAGGCCGTACGTGCGTGCCTGTCACCAACGCGCCACATGCAGGCCAAATCGGCATTTACCCCGCGGACCACCCCCGCTGTCCTCCTGTCGCCTCGTCGTCTCTCCTGTGAGGTCGGTCAGGTCAGCCACGTTCCACCCCGGGACGGGACCCTTCGATTCGAGCCTACCTCGCCGACCGCCGCGATCTCTGCTTGATTCCCGGCGCCACACGGCCCGCCGCCGCCGCCCCGACCCAGCCTCGTTGACGGACCAGAATCAGATTAAGTGGTTGCCTCGCTGCTTTCACCGTTTTGGGCAAGGGGGTGCTCGTAACTTGTAGTTAACCAGAAAGAACACACTTGTGCACCGGGTCCGAGGCCGTGGTTCCTGGAATGTTTCGAGCGCATGTGAGCATGTGGCCTGGCCACTGGCTTAGCTGGGCATGCATGCAGGTGTTGATGGCTAACGGAGTCCACGTGCCCTCTGCCTTGGTCTTGGCTTGGGCTAACCCCTAATAAGGCCGACACTAGCTACGGTACCAGCACCATGAATTTGTGATGGTACACGCGACCGGACGTGAGAGGCAACAACCGCGCTCTTCCAAACGACCTGATGCATGGGCGAATGATTCTTGTTCGGTCCGTTTTGGGCGGCACCCTGCAGACGTTCAGCCAGCACAAGCTCCCGATACGGTCGCTGTCCGTGGCGAACGTGCTCGTCCAAGCAACCTGCCGCGTGGGAGAACGATTCTCGTTCCGTTGCTCGGTCCATTCGAGGACCTGAAGACAGCCGATAGGAGCTCGACGACCAGTAAACAAGTAGTCACGTCGACGTAACGCGGCACAGACGATGGTCGATGGACGGTGGACGCGCGCGCGCCCACGGGCTTGACAGTGATTCCGCTCCGGATCCGCCGAGCTGGCTGGTGAATCGCGGCATTGATCAGAGGTGTCAGTCGGATCGTGGGTTCGCGAGACGCGTCGCCTCTCCCGTGCTGTGCCTGTGCGTGCATGCAGATGCAGGGGCGGGTTGGACGGACGCGGAGAGGGACCAGCGCTTCTTTGTTTCACGGTCGGATTGGTTGGCCGGCGGAGTTAGGCTTCTCGTGATATTTTTCATAGTAGTACTATGCTGCTACTTGTTGGAAATCTCCCAACTGCTCGCGAGCTCTGAACAGTAAATTCGTTTTTCTTAAAAAAATTGAAATTTTCTTGGGTAAACTTTAACAAACGTTTTGAGAGCTTGCCAATTTTCATGTTAAAATGACATTAGTGGAGGTCGCGGCAAAAAAAAAATCAACAATCCAAAATGCTTTTTAAGATGGTGTTTGTGAAGCATCGTTTTTTTCCCACGACTTCCACGAGTGTGATTTCATGATGACATTTTGCAAGCACTCAAAACATTTGTCAGTGTTTCACACACACAAAAAAGTTCTGATTTTACGGTTCATTTGAGCTCATTTGTGCTCGAGCTAAGATTAGTCATGTCCCTACTTGTTTTGTTATTTTGGACCTTTTGTTTCTGGCGAGGTAGTACCGTGCAATATGGAAATACACGCATAATGTTGTAAGATGTTTATTTAGTTTTTTGGTGATAGAAAAGTTCTTATGTCAGAAGAATATCCACACCTTGATGAACTCTTTTTTCAGGATTTTTTTATCTATTATATATGATCTAATCACCTAGAGGATCATAGCTCAATTTCATCATTCCAAGTATGAAGTTGCTTTACTACACATACCATGTGGTCTTGATGAACTAATCGTAATCAATGTATTTTTTTTTGCGTAAAATGTACCTTCTGTTTTCAAAGCAACGGTCTACCACGTCGATTTCTATTAGACAAACCACCAAAAACTACATAGTTTAGTACATCGATGTAAACACAGAAAAGAAAAACCTTTTGCCAACCTTAAGCAAGGAAACATATCGCCAAGCTGCTAGGCCCTAAATCCCAAGACAAAAGTTCTTCGTTCAAACATACACATAATGGTACAAAAGCATAAAACACATGAGTAATCTGAACTTCTGAAAACAAAGTTTATTATACACGGGTTCAATGTCCGCTCCATTATGTTTCGTATGCAATAATTATTACTTTTGTTTCATCTTTTTTCTATGCATACTTTAATTAAAATTTAACAAAAAAGTCTAATATACAAGCCTAACATTGTGACAAGCAATACTGGTTAACTGTTGTGGCATTAACTATAAACTAAGTACATTTTAAAGCATGCAGTTGCCTAGCTCAAACATTGTTGTAGATAAAAGTCGGTGATTCTAAACATGTAGGATTTTCACTTAAATCTTACATTTTAACGTATAATACATGCTTTGTTTGTAGGCTCGACAATTGTATATCTTTTGTGGTCTACTTGGCGTACTATTTTGGTGGAGTATAATGTGCTCTTTTTTTGTGTTCGTCTTCCGTAAATGCCTCCTCTATTGCTTTTGTTCTTCGACCGATTTCTATGTTTACTGTCACTGGACCAGCACCACAATGGACAACCCATATTTTCATAACTTCACCACTTTTCATCACCATCTACAATCCCCGGCTCTTTTAGCCATCTCTCGTGGTGTGCGATTAGAGCTATCATCGTACCTATCTGTCATGTCCTCCAACGTTGGTGATAATATGTCAACTTGCCTCACCTCATCACCCTCATATATCGTTTCTGCTGCATATGTATTACTCACCGTTGACCATCCCTCCAAACTGCAGAAAGCACGAGTCTTGTCTGACGATGGCAACCACCCTTAGTCTTTAACCCAAAACCTCTAATCCCTTGGCTGATGTCCTCTATTATTTACTTACTTGTATTTGTTTTATAGGTTCAATACGGGTGCTCCTCAGCCTAGGCAAGGAAACCAAACCATGACAGAAAAAGGAAGGGAGGGGGTGTATGACTAGCAAGCATGAGTTACAAGATATTATAATCAGTGGCAGAGCTTAATGGGGGCCAACCTGGGCCATGCCCCCAGCTAATAGGAAAACATGTACATATGCCTTAGTATTTGGTCTAATTTTCCACTAAAGTCAGCCTAAGCAATTATGTTTGCCCCTCTTAGCCCTTGGTCCCATCATGATTTCATCTCAAGCTCCGCCACTGGTTATAAGCACTTCTCAGTGGGTGTTTGAGTTGTAATAAGGCCACGCATCGACAACCTACACCAAAGTGTAAACATAATTCTCACGCGTACGCACATGTAACTGTTTTCTATACAAGATAATATTGACAACCCTTGATCTCCTTAGTCGCATGAGAAGGCTCACTCACAAGGTGATGAGGACGTCCCTATTACAACTACACCCACACCCCTTGCAACCACACATGTCCAGTTCTAACAATACAAGGACTAATCACTAGAGTTTGCCCATGACAACTAAATTATCAAGTACTTTCATTTGTGGGAACTACTTTTGATGTTCTTGAGAACATGATTCCAAGTAAAGTAAATATATTTGTATTGCTGAGGAATGAAGGGGCGATCATGGACAATAGAGATGAGCATTGAGGTGTAATAAAGCATGGAGAAGAAGACGATCATGCAACGTGTGATGATGTAGATTCAAGTGGAGATTGATGGTGTGTGTGCTTAATTTCCTTTTGGGAAAGAGATTATGTTTTTCTTAGACTAAGAAAGGGTGTGTATGGTGTGTATGGCGGTTTGTACAGTGGTGAAGAACTAACTCCTATTTTGAAATGCATGAACTTAAATTGTAGGAATAGAAAAAATACACGACTTAATAAGCCATATGTCCATGATTCATACGGGAATCAAACCACATGAAAATTGTAAAAGTCATTATGATGTTGCATAGGAAATATGTGCGAGTGTAAACACAAATATACCTCACGTTTGAATTCCTCCGAAATTCTTCTAAATTTTCCACTCCATAAAAAATTCAAGTGAACATACAAGATAGCAATTTCTTTGCTCCAAATGACATCAAAGGGATTTTCCCTATAGACATCATGTCCTTTAATTTGTTTTTGTTCCAAACGGTGCCTAAAGATATTTTGGACCAGAATGGACGATGTCAACATCTGGTGCAACCCCGTTAGCAGTCCACGAGTACACAAGCTGCCGTGTGGGACTCCTGGACCAAATGGGACCTCCTATACAATGCATTTTACGTTAAGCATAAAATGGGACCATATCGATTGCATAGGGCACGCGAGCAGGACAACCCATTAACAAACTGTTCCGATCGCACAATATTTGGTTTTCAATGTTTTTAAATTAAATTTAGAGAAAATTCTTTTTAAGTAAACATTTTTGAAACATGTTTAAAAAAGATTCATAACATTATTTTGAAATCTCTAAACAGTTTATGAAAACACTAACAATTTTCAAAAACATGAATATTTTTTCGGAAATACAAATATTTTTCAAAAATCCAATCATTTTTTGAAAACACAAACTTTTTGGGGGGAATGCACTAACATACTCCCTCCGTCCCAAAATAAGTGTTTAAAGCTTAGTACGGAGGGAGTATTTTGTAGATGTGAACATTTTTCTGAAATTCGGAACATTTGTTGGAAGAAGCATTTTTTTTTTTGAAATTTTTGGGTAAAGGAAACATAGGAAAAAAAATCAAGACAGAACCTTCTGGAAGGTTCCCGTAAACGGCAAAAAAGGGACTTACACTTCGTAGAGGTTTCCTCTTTTTTTGAGCGATTTCGTAGAGGTTTTCTAAAACCAGAATTTTTGTACGCCAGGATAGGTAAAATGGACGGTCTAAATTGGTCGCCCGCTTTGCCGCTTTTCTGTACACTCTCTACCGCAGTGGGCAATGGGCAAGGCCAAGGCCCAAAACAACAGGGCTACCGTGTAGCGACGTGTTGTGCTACACACTCTACCGCGCTTCCTTCCACTGTAGAAAAAAAAAACGCACATCCCTCGAAAAGCAACACACTTCCTCTAGAAAAATAAGAAGCCAACAAAATACTTTACTCAAAAAATAAAAGGCGAGCAAAGCAAGCAATCGAATTCCTTTTTATTTCCCTTTTTTTGCATTTTGTTTAGTGTTTTCTCTACTCTTTTGGGTAAATAAGTGTGTTTGAAAAAAAAATGTTCATGGGTAAAAAAATTCTTCTCTGTTTCGAAAAACTATGTACCACATTTTAAAAAAAGTTCATGAGTTTTTGAAAAATGTTTATGTGGTGTAAACAATGTCCTTGTAATTTAACAAATGTTAATTGCCTTAAAGATGCACGTGTCATTTGAAAAAAAATCACGGTTTTAAAAAAATTCCCTTAACTTTTTGAGAAAGATGCGTATACAATAAAAATATACATTTCGTAGCATTCATGCACATGAAATATTAAAAAATAATCACAAAAATATGATTGTGAAATTTTAATAAAATATCATAAAATGTCCACATAAGTCAAAAAATGTATGTTGTACCATTCAAAAAGTGTGTGTGACATTGAAAAATATGTTCATGTTCTATAAAAATATGTTTATGAAATTTTCAGATTTTTTTATACAATGTAAAAAATGTTTGTATAGTTTAAAAAATAATTCATGCCATTAGAAAATGTTAACTTTTATTAAAAATCTTTCCAAACATGAATTTTTAAAAAATGTACATCATGTATTTGAAAAATGTTCAGTATGTATAAAATATGCTCCTTGTATATACGAAAAATGTTCAATGTTTAATTAAAAGTAGAGAAGTGTCAAAAAAGAAAAGAAACTGAATAGAGGAAAAACCTGAAGAAGAAACACAATAAACCAAAACCCAAAAAACCCTGCTGAAAACCAACACAGAAACACACATGGAATAAAAAACACGTAGTAAGCCTCTAACACCGATACAAACTACTTGACTTTTGTAGGAGCACACTTGTGGGAGGAGCACGACGCTGCTTCACGAGGAAGTACAAATTTGCTTGATGCAAAAAGCACATCTTTGCTTCAGTTTGTGTGAAGCGCAATTAGGCTTCACGCGAAAGAGAACATCCATGCTTCACTTTTCAGGTAGCAAAGAAGCATAACTAAACTTCACCAAGCAGAACACAAAATATACACATGCACTTCAGATGGAAAAAAAATTGTGCTTCACGTGCAACACACACCCCAAAAAACCAAAATAATAATAAAAAACCCTAGAAAGAACGAAGCAAAATCCAAAATCACCCTCAGCCCCAAAACAAACAAACAAACACACGAACGCAAAAGAGAAAGTTCTCCCGCGGATGCGCCCAGTGCGCGACATACGTCAATGGCTGGGCACATTATTTGGCGCTCTTGCGTGCTATCCCAGCCTACCAAATTGCCAGCTGCGGCCATCACACGATCAATAGCTCCCGTGACAGTATGCGGCAAATAGGAATTACACCAAACCATGCAAATCTAGCTAAGGACAGTAGCGGAAAATAGGAATTACGTGATCAAACCATGCAAATTCAGCTCATGAACGTTTCGACGCAATATGTCAGGGGCCGAGCCTTTTTTCCTTTCGTAGATAATTACCGTTCAAAAGTAGGGAACAACTAGTCCACTTGTATTCAAAAAATGTCAACCAATTGTTTAAAATATGTTAAATGTGTATAAAGAAAATGTTTCTCATCTATAGAAAACATATACAATGTGTGCCAAAAAATTTGATCATGTATTTAGCATATGTTAATAAAGCATTTGAAAAATGTTAAACAAGTATTTGAAAAATTGTTAATCAAGCATTTCAAAAATGTTAAATGTGTATTAAAAATGTTGAACATGTGTTAAAAAATGTTAATGTTGTATTTGTATAATGTTAATCAAGCATTTTAAAATCTTAAAATGTGAATAGAAAAATGTTGACCATGTATTAAAAAAATAATCCTGTATTTGAAAATTCTTAATCAAGCATTTGAAAAGTTTTTAAAATGTGTATAGAAAAAAATGGTAACCATGTATGAAAAATGCTAAACTTCTATTTAAAAAATATTCATAGCAACTACAACTACTACTAGTGATTTCGTAGCAAAGCAGCAGACGAGATCACCAAGCCCATTTACTACCATGCAGCCTCATGGGCTAAAACCGAGTTATCAAGGCCATGCTATTACCCTAAAAACAAAGTCAAGCCCATGCTACCGTTCCCCGTCGGCTTCCCACACAACCTCGGCTGCACCAGACCTCAAAGAAAAATAAAATCGCCTGCATCCTAGTCCTGCCGCCAAATTTTTTCCTCCGCCTCGAGCAAGCGTGGGGATCGAGTCTGACGCGACGAGGCGGAGGCAGACCAGCCCCAATCCAAACTCTAGGGTTCCTCGATCCTGTCCGATCAGACCGACCCGCGGGGTTGTTCCGCCCTAATTCCCCTCCTACGCATCAGAGGTACCGATAGATTTCTTGAAATTTCTACTTCCGTGAACGCGCGGAGAGTGATGCTCTGTTTTATTTCGGTGGATGTTGGCTTGGAAGCAATGGCGGTTCATATAGTCCCCTTAATCCTAGTTTAAGCCGCAAATCAGGTCGTCTAGGTGGTAACGGCGGTCGCCGGCTGTCCATTTGGGCTTCAGATTTTAGGAGATGGGGGTGCAATTTTGGGGGGTGGGGTTAGGGCCTAACACGCTTATGATGACGTGGTGGCCTGAAATAAGGCTTGAGGCGGAGGAATTACATGTTTGGCATTTCGATTTTCAGTTTTCATCTCAACCAAGTATTTGTTCCAGGATACAGTAGCTACCAGTTGCATGTCCTGACCAAATATGGGAGCCTGAGAATCAGGTTTAGAAAGTTTTAAAGTGAGTCAACTTGGTTGTTAGGCACCGCAGGTAAAAATCAGGCCTACAAGGTGCTATTGAGAGCGGCAGCTGCTGGGCTATTGCCCACTTGCATATAATGACTTCAGTTTTATGGTTAGAACAGTGCTCATATTGAAGTCATACCATTTGTCCAGTCAGATTTGGTTGCTACTATAGTACACATAGTATCATCTTATTTGTTTAGTGGTATCACATTACTTGTATGGCTTAGCTGCCGTCAAGTGATCGACAAGGGCATTGCAATCTAAACTAGGATGCTGCTCATTCAATCAATACAGTGATGCTACACTGAAGCTAGTTAGCTAAACGTCATGCTCTACTGATGATTGAATTGTACTAGTTTTTGTATGCAATGAACTGGAGTGTGCCCTTCCTTTCAGACTGTTCTAGTTATTCAGCTTAATTGACCAGATTCAAGTTCAATGTATAAGCACGATGTCTGTCATTCGACTTTGAAGAATTTTCATTGAACCAAACTACCTTACTGAATTCTAATCTGATCAATATGTTGACCACATTAATTACAGTATACATCTTCTCATGTATCTGTAGCACCGGGATATGGATCCATAAAATTGTACTCCCTCCGTTCCAAATTACTCGTCGTAGAAATGGATGTATCTAGAACTAAAGTACATCTAGATACATCCATACCTACGACAAGTAATTCGGAACGGAGGGAGTATTATAAATGCTCGTGTTTTTTTAATGAAACTGGTGAGAACACATTCAGAATCAGGATTTTTTTACTGAAGCTAAGAATATGCAATTGATACATGTTGGGGGAACACCTTTATTGAGTTAAGGGGCCATTGTTTCCCCCTTTCCCCCTTTTACAGGTAGGGGCCATCTGTTTATCTTCGATCATGAAAAGGTTTCCCATCTTGTGCCGAAAGAGCAGATGGTAGATCCTAGGCATATTCTATTTTTTTACGTGATCGTACGCCAATTCTAGCATGTCAGCAATTGTGCAACGTGTGTTATACAAAGAGGAAATTGTTGGCATTGACTGAGGACACAGGAGAGTGCATATGGGTTCCTTTTCTTTCCGCGCGTAACTTGACTGACAAAAAAACTTTGACCATATGGTAGAATAGGGGGAGCCAACTGGCTGTTATATTAATCCATCCGAGCAGCCATGAAGTCAACAGGAAAAAACTCAACCATCAGGCCTAGAACCGGTGGTATTTTTTCTCTTGAACACACACTGAAAGGCGTGTCATCTCTACTATTATAAACATGACGAGTTGGGGTGGATCTGGAGGATCCTAGCCATCAAATTGCATAAATCAAACGGGGTACATTGCTCTACTGCTGCCGCGCATCACATCATGACATTTTTTAAAAGTCTACAATCAGTTGTCAATTACTCCCTCTGTTCCGAATTACTTGTCGTGGGTATGGATGTATCTAGATGTATTTTAGTTCTAAATACATCCATTTCTGCGACGAGTAATTTGGAACGGAGGGAGTATATGTAAGTCCTCAATTAGTTAGCAATTGATCCCATTATTTGGAAGCCCTCAATTAGTTATCAGCCGAACCAATCCAATTACTGTCATTGTTTGCAATTATTGTCATTTGTATTATATGTTACAAGTATGTATAGAATCCAAGCTTTTTGAATAAATTTATAAAATCCAAGAAAATTATGTATCATCAAAGTACTTATCAACATAAATTTACGAAATGTAATGCCCTTTTGCAAACTCAAGACATGATTAACCAGCAAAAAAAAGAGAAATATAAAACCTCAATATTTGAACCAGTAACAAAAAGGCACTTAGTTTTGAATATAGGGCTCGTCTTATTTGGTTCTTGATTTCAGGGTTGAAATTTGTATGTTTACATAGCTTTCTATGTGCTACAGCTTTGAACTTTTTAGGAATTTTTGAACTATCATTAATATTTATGGGAATCTCACAAATGTAAACTCCAGGCTCCAGCTCCTTACTCAGGTGTGTCTTCCAATTATTGTAGGAATTGAGGATAGAACCCCTCCATTCACACAGGCAATTCCGGTTCGAAACAGATCCTCCTCGACCCTCGTGGAACTTGTGAGGGCTGTAAAGGTGATGCATATCTCCTATTACGTGGACAAGATCGTATTACTTGAACTTTACTGCATTGTTCCTATTTCTTTCATATGCTGCACAATGTTGTTTATCACTTTTTTTACTTTTATTTGTCTTTATGTGATGTGATGGTTCACCAACAAGCCTACCAGACTTTTCATTCCTTTCAAGAGGTAATTTATTGTTATTTTTGTAATGTAATAAACTTGCTGTCATCTAAATAAAATAACATATGCATTATTAAATTATTGAGGACAGAGTCACAAGGAAGAAGATAGCCAGTGAGGCTACTACGATTATTCCTTTGTTCTTCGTTGGACAACATAATCAGAGCCATCCCGACATCTTCTTCTTGTAATGGAATAATCAATAAGCTAATAAAGTGCCTGCCCTTTGTCAGTCAGTAATTAATTACGACCTACATGTGCACAGTACACTATGCGGGGTGCGGGGGGTAGATAAAAAACTTCCATCTTGCGCTAGCTTCAGAAAAGGTAAGCATGATCACAATCCATCTTAGTGACTGTCTCTGTCATGCAATAAACAGTGAGCCTTTCTCAGATTTCCTGAGTTCTTTAACATCACAGTGTTGGTTGCTTAGCTCTTGTCCCAGGTGCAGGCAATACTTGGCTACAAATAAATTAACTCAAGCTGTGTTGACGGCATGTGCCATCAAGTTGTGAATGTTTGACGTTTTGCATGGCGCTCTTTCTAGCAGAAACCTAGTCGGGCAGGGATATTCTCACCACTTTACAGACGCAGCCATGGTTTTTATACTGGAATTTTGGTAGCTCCCTCGCGTGTTCCTTTTTTTATGAGTGCACCTTATCTTGTTGTACGTTCCTGCTTGTGAGAGGTTCTTGTTATATATTTCAGGGCTCATCATTTGTTAAAGGATGGTTTCGTGTTCTGCGCAAAGCGCATGCACTGCTTTCCCAAATTGGTCTAATGGCGTGTTCATTTATGGTGTTCTTCAGACTAGTTTGATTCGTATTTACAATCTTCTTTAAACTAGTACCATCCTTATTTACAATGTTCTTTAAACTGGTTACCATCTCCCTGTTAATCATATCGGTATGTGAAACTAGTTGTAATAAGTAGCCAGGCAACCACTGCTGTATTAACAGTTTGTGCATTTAGCATGTGAAACCCTCTGTAAAAAGGTTTAGCATTTGGCTGTAATTGGCTGAAATGGAAAACTAACAACTCAAACAGCAAATGCATTACAAGCCAATTACTGATCAGCGTATTTTCATTTTCCAATGGCATTTAGAAACTAATTCACTTAGTTTTCTTATGGGAAAGTTGCTCTTTGGTTAAATACTAGCGAAAAACACAAGTTATTTTTTGTTACATTTGCATCAAGAAGCATGCCCTCAGAGGCTCACATGTAACCATTATGTCACTGTTTGTTTGAGAAATGCCACTATAATTTCATTAACCTAACCACCTCTTTTATCTGAACATTTTCTGTTAGATAAGATGACATTTTGTGTTCACTGGGCACCTTTTATCTTTATGTTTCCTCAGTAAACTATTGTCTAGCAAAGATGAACAAACATTTATGTTCATTATGTCCTGTGTCAGTTCTTACTTTCCGTCTCTCTTCTTGAAATTGAAAGGTAGAGATTCTCTACCTTATAATTTCCAACTCTACTGAAGATGATCAGTCAAGTCAGTGTGTCCGTGGTCTTCCTGCAATGTCACTGCTTACGTAGCACACATAGGATTTCTTGTCCAGCTTCAATGCATATCTTACACCATACATTGATCTGTTCTTTTCTGACAAAGTAAATGTTGTAAGTAGTCTGGTTGAAAATTCTACTGCAATTTATAATGTCTAAGAAGGCCGTGGAACGAAGTAAAACTACTTACTTTTGAGAAGAATATGTTTTTTAGTTTCTTGTTACATAATCTGGTATCAATTATTATTTTTTTCAAAATGGAAGGCAAATCAATGCTCCATCTGTGCAGGGGGTTAAGGCCTTAGGTTCTGGGTATCATCGATTGAAACTGTGCTGTTACAGCAACTGCGCTTCAAGACATATCTAATGATGTGTTATGGCCGTACTAAACATCAAGTTAAACAGTTACTAATCATTGGTCACCGTTGAGAAGCTGGCCTCGAGGTGAGTGTACTCAAATTAAATATTGCCTCTTAACTCTTAAGATCGTTTCTGTATGGAATATGATGGAAAATGAATATCTAGTACAAGATGTATAGGTGATGATATGAAATAAACGATTGAATCAGACGATAAAAAATTACAAATAAGTACCCTGTTTGCTTTTATTTGATTGATCGGAATCATAAATTCAATTCAAAGTAGTTTCTTGTCACACCACCAACTCGTACAAACAGCTGAGATGACCTTTGTCCCATCAAGTCACCACTTTAAAACGTGCCTATACCTCACCTATGTAGAGGTTAGGTTACCAAAGCAACATTGACTTCTTGGTAGAGGTTAGCTATATTCGCAAGCTCCCTATGGCTTTGGACTGCGAGTTAACCTCTTTGACTCTTCTCACACACGCTCTTTAACCTCTACTGTAGTTTTCTTTTTCTAACTAATAATGGACTTGGTCGTCTCTGATGATCCTAATCATTGTGTACAGTCAGTCTTGTTTTGCTTGCACTTTGAACTTCTATTTCCAGACAAGCAATATACCTAGCCATTTATAATGGTCAATAAACCTTGAACTTCCTGATTAATTCCAATGAAAATAAATTTATTGAATTGGTGTGCGTAACTACTTTAATTATCAGAAAGAGAACCAAATTAGGGGAGCTGCTGCTTGCTGGATTATTCATTGTACAAAAATGTATCGAGGATTTTGATATTCACACATGACTAGCAGAACTACTTTGTTAGGAATTGGCGACTCCATTGCAAATCAAACATATATCTGTGGCAGTTTTTATATCACTCATTACACGTCTTGTTTAGAATTAGAATTTCGAACTTTGTTTCACAAACTTAATCAGCATTATCATTTCAATCATTCTAACCATCAGAGTAATCTAGGTGCACAAAACTTGTAGTAGTGATGTATCTTGAGTCTTTCCTTTACATGTTATTAACTCTTTAAATACCATGTTGATTACTTCATGTATGCCAGCATTAATTTGCTTGGAAAAGCATGCAAACATGCAAAACCATTCTCTTCTCTAGATCAATATCTGGTGTCAATGATTGTGAAGTCATTTCCTTTTTTACCTTCAGACACTAGTTCTTTGAACTGAAATTTTATTTAGTTGTAGAGAATACTGGTTTATGGTAGCTAGTATACCTGGATATATGGTCTATTATCTGTTGTGACATGCTGACAACTAATCATTTTTTGAACAAAAGTCAAGCAATGACTATAGTTTTTCTGTGGAAGGAGTTTAGTGTTGTGTCCCATTGGCTAGTGAGAAATAGTACCTAGTAGCCCTTTCAAGTATGTACGCTGGAAATGCAACATATGGAATCAAACAGGTGAAGTAGAAGCAAACTTTTGATAATTACATATGATGACCGGATAAGTGAAGTTTCCATTTCATCATTCCACACACTCCACAGTACCGCACTTCGAATTTATTTTGTCTATATGGTTAGATTGACACAGTGTGAGCAACTTACACAAACTAATAAGTAGTAGTGTCATCAAGTAAGTCCTTTCAGTAACTTATAGTAAAATCCATTTTTGCCAAAATCACTAGAACGTTAATTTGAATTCAAGTAGATAAATTTCTGTCAAAAAATTGGAAAGTCATTTTCAACCTATGTCTGTCATGCTCCAAAAAGACGTGTAAAATTACGTATGTTTACACTTTATACTTAGCTTCTCTAACTTCGTAACGACGATTTTGATGCTTTACAGACATGCCTTATTAAGTCCACGAATGTCTCATGTATTATAGACCATGTCTTTTTGACCAAAATTAGGCAAACCTTGCACATGCTGCAAGTAAACTTTGTCTATGCTGTTAGTGAACACACAAACAAATATCTAGCCACTAGGGTTGGCACAAATATCACACATAGACCAGATAAACTAACATAGCAACAAGTACAATCTAAAACTGTAAATGTTTCTGTAAGGCAGTAACCTGGTAGTGGGAAAAAAACATTTCAATACAAGACTCACATAGAGATGCCTGAAAACAAGGCATCTCTCATCTAGGAGTGGTGAGAGACATTATTGTTCTTAATTCAGAGCTCTCATCATCTTTCACCATTCCCCATGAATGCTACAAATTTACACCACAAAATCCACAATCATGCATGTACATGAGAACAAACACCAATAGCTACTTCGCTACTGCATCCCAAGGTCGACGGGCTCCTCTGCGAGGCAGTACTGCTGCATCCCTTGGGAGCTAGATGCGACAGTAGTGTTAGGGCAGACCAAGGGGCTCACTTCATTCCACCTCATGCTCTGGTCCCCCATGCCGAAGAAGCATTCCAGCCCGTCCAGCTTGACCTGGTTGAATTGGAAGCTCTCGTCCAGCTCCAGTGCAGGCAGCACGCCGGAACAGTGGATGCCACCTTCGTTTAGCGGGGCCGTGTGCACCGATGGCGCCACGAAGTTTGGAGCTTCCCCATACATTGGTGGAGGAAGGCACGGCGGGGCTTGCAGGGCAGCGAAAGAGCTTCCTCCTAGCTTGAACAGAAGCTTCCGGATGGACTCATCCACGCCTTCTCCGATACGATTGCCTTCCACCATTGAACCTGGCATCGGACGGGACGGCATGGCCATTGCATGCTGGTGCCAATTGTAAGCACCAGCAGCAAAGCCATTGTTCCCGGCTGCGCCCTCGCTGGCTTCTTCCTTATGCCCGCTGTTCGTTGCCTGGCGTGCGAACTGGTGCTGCCTCTGGTCCTTGCGCGACTGTTTGCCGAAGAGCTTCTTCTTGAGCCTTGTGTTCCAGTAGTTCTTGATGTCATTGTCCGTCCTCCCCGGCAGCTGTGCAGCTATTATCGACCACCTACGCCCAACCCAAGGCATGCATGATATGTTTAGAACTTAGATCATAGATAGCATGTAATAGATTGTACTACACCCATGTGCCTGCCTAGCTACCAGTTTGCAGCTAATCCTACAGCTGAGTTGATCATACAATTGACAAGACAGGTGAGACCAACTGTACCAGTACCTGCTGCCTATGCTGATGTAGAGGCTGAGGATGATCCTGTCCTCCTCGTCTGAGAATCCACCGTGCCTTATGTTCGGCCGGAGGTAATTGAGCCACCGGAGGCGGCAGCTCTTTCCACACCTCCTCAGACCTGCGGATGCCCCAGAGACACAAGAACGCACACCTAATTAGCTTCTATCTATCATCAATTTATCACTACCGCTTACTGGCAGCATCACTACATCGTACTCAGCAATTCTGATGAGCACATACCAATCTTCTGTGGCAGCGCGATCCAGTTGCCGCCGGTGCCGTTCTGCTCGATGTAGGACTTGAGTGTGGCGTCCTCTTCCGGTGACCATGGGCCCTTCTTCACGCTCGCCTTGTCGCAGCACGGAGCTCTCCCCATGGCGGTATCCTTCCTCCTCTTCTAGCTTTGGGGCTCTCGTGTGAGAGGGGACGGGAGGATGCTTTGGTTAGGGCCTAAACTTGGTTAGGCATGATGATGGTGTGGGCGGTGGGTTTATGTGCTCAAAAGGCAGGCAGGGGAGACGAGGTGTATTATTGACATGGGAAAAGGTGGCTGCGTGTGGTGGTAATAAAATACGGTTTAATTTGTGGTGGTCTGATCTGGGTTGCTTTCTTTCTAATTGTTGTTTCCCTTGGATTAGAATCTCCATCATGCGTCCATCAGCACTGGTTGCCGGCCTATCCATGAACTTGGTCTTGGTGCACCGTAGGGACCTTAGTGAGATCTTCTTATCTAGTATGGTTCCATTGGTTCATGCGTTATTTCTCATTTGGCTATACTTCACTTGCATATTCTGTTGTTTGATCTTCGTGCTATTTTTTTGTTTGGAAAATACTCCCGCCGTTCCTCGTGACCTGTCCAAAAGTATACATGAAGTTATACACATGGTCTGGGTGCAAATTTTACTGTTATTTTTATGTCAACATGTTGGTTAAAAGTAAAATAATTGAAAAATTGTGAAATAGTTTTTCATGAAAAATGTAGAGGTATTATCTTCAGTTGACCAATCTCATTTGTTTTAAGAAGTCAGGTGTTATGGAATGGAGTTATTTTTTTCTTTAGTAGAAGAGAAGCAGTAACAAGTTTTTTCACACACACACGCACTGAATTGATATTCCAAGAAATGGCACGCTAATTGTACATCAGAAGTCTCTAAATGTGGACGCAATAGATACTGGTAAATATTTTCCTCTTCTGGATGGTGGGTGGAACCCATCCTTTTTTTGGTTTGACATAACATTTGGTAAAAGCATAATAAGTTGGCATTAGCATACACGAGGTACAACCACAACATCTTGCTGATATATCTATACAATATCGGATGCTGTTTTATCTGGTAGTTCCGTCTATGACTGTGGGATGTCCTAATATAGTATTACATCGTGCCATAATTTATTAGCATGATCTGATCTTTAGATTGCATCTTCTCTGATTCTTGCTGGCAGCTGTCCTGTTCATACTGTCCCCTTGTAAAAACTTTAAGCTATACTCTTGGAGCCATTTGATGTGTGAGTGCCTTTCAGGGATACCCAGGGGCAACCCTGTAAGTACCCTGTCATATCACTGCAAAAAATATCACCCTCATTTTTAATGTGTCTCCATTATGCTCACTTTGCGGAGAACTTTAAAGTCAAATAATTTGCTTGATTTCAAGTAGTTTGAAATACACCATTGTCGTTTGTCACTTATTGACCCCTTCCCCCCTGGATCTCTTCAGTCACTATCAATGGCAGGGTACTATGGTGTCACTGGTATGCATGCTGATGTAGGCTGGCTTGCATCACGGTAGATTTCATTTGGTCGTATTTTTTTTCTCTCCATTCTACTTAACAAATCTGTGATGATATTTATGTTTCGCATTTTGAGCTCTGCTCATGTAATGTCATTTTTTGTAAAAATGGTATTGGGATTGATAAATAACTTAATTGCTTACTGTATTGATTTGAAAATAGTACTTAATCTTGCCTTTTACTGCACATCGGTCATACAGACAGGATAGTTTTTGATGTTTGAAGTAGTATATGCACATCTATTCTCCATTTGAAGTTTTCAGCCTTTTAAATGGTTATTGGATAGAAAGATGTGGGCTGTCCGCTGAAATTGTAGCAGGACAAACTGAGCTTCTGTCCACTTTAGGGTTGAAAATTCTATATCTTTTGGCTTTTTTCTTAAAGACTCAGTTTCTGATTCCTAATTTCCAACGGGTGTCACGGTGTCATTAATGTGAAGGCTGAAGAGGTCTGACTGAAGCAAATCTGGACACGAGAAAACGACGTTGCAGAAATTGCAGGAAAACTATGATTATATTAGCCGTCAGTCGAATTCTGAAGGATCTCTGTGAAAGTAGCTTGGAATGGGAACTCTGAAAGTAACTTCAAATGGTGGGCGTGATTAGACAAACTTTGTCAGTTAGCTGGCTGCCCATCTTTTGCCTTTCCTAAAAGAGATGAAGAGACGACAAATCATGGTGCCGCGAGATGACTGCCAGCTAACCTTTTTTTTCGTAAGAAGACTGCGTCGCTGCGAAGAAACTGGGCTGAGGTACATTTTTCTTTGAGGTATAGATGTGGCGCTTATGGTCAAGATTAGAGGGCGGGCCTTCAGCGAGTCTGGCTTTGGACTCGCTGAAGGGGCGAGCGAGCTGAGCCGGCCCACGAGCACAGGAGACCATAGCCTCTTTTTCCAGTTTTTTTAATGTTTAATGTTTTATTTTTTACTTTTATTTTTTACTTTTATTTTTGTACTTTTTTTATACTTTAAAATATTATATATATATATATATATATATAGTGTTACTATTCATCACCCAGGTGCAGAATAAGTTATTCTTCACCCGAGGTAATATTACGATCATTTCATAATTAAATTACGTTTGGAATTCAAATAGTTACATTCCTATCGATTCACAACGTAAAATTTGACATAAAAAATAAAAATATAGGTCATAAGACAAGAAAAATTACAGTTTATGTGTATTTTACACTATGTTTTTACATTTGTAATTTTACATAACATAAAATATTTTTTTCGACGATTATATATTTTCTTACGGTCTCTTTTTACTTTGGAAATAAAGCAAAATTTACAGAACGTAAAATTACGGTCCATTGATGGTAAAATAAAGGGGGTGAAGAATAACTATTCCTCACCCAGGGTGACGAATAGTCAATCCCTATATATATATATATATATATATATATATATATATATATATATATATATATATATTAAAAAACACTCTTATAAAAAATCGAGTTGGTGATGATGGTGTGTCTGTCATCCTACAATATAGACCGTCTGATCTATATCTGACGGATAGAAAGCAAACTATGGCAATTTTTGCAAAAAGATACCCACATCCCTTTCCACATTTGTAGATAAGGCCTTTCCTCGTTCATCTTTGTCTTCCAAAAGATAAACAACTCGTATAAATGCATCTTGATGTTCCGTGCAACGCATGGGCCTCTTGCTAGTTTGAAAAAACATTGAACAAGTATTTGTGAAGTGTTGAACAAGTATTTCAAAAAATGTTGTTCATGTGTATAAAAATGTTGAACAAGTATTTAAAAAATGTTGATCATGTATCTTAAAATATTGAACAAGTATTTGAAAAAAAATGTTGATCATGTATATAAGAATGTAGAGTGAAAAACAAAAAGAAACAAAGAAAAACCAAAAAACTGAAAACCCAAAAAGAAACAAAATAAACCAAAGGAAAAGGAAATGAAAAAAAATAAAGAAACAAATGAAAAAACCCGGAGAAGAGAAAAAACAAAAGAAAACAACAATTTTTTTTAAAAAGGAGAATAACCTGCTTGACTCGTTTCAAGTAGGACGCGCCCCCTTTACCTAACGCGAACAGTAGCGCGTCGTGGTGGCTACGTGTGTTTGATTCTTCTCTCCTTTTCCCTCCCCTTTTATCCTTTAACTAGGCGCGAAGTGGGCCGGCCTAAATGTTGTGCCGCATTCAGTGAGAGATCCCTTCCCTCGCTGAATGCGATAAATAGACGCCATGGAGATTAGATGCCAAAAGTTTTGAGCTGGTATTGCCCATTGTTTTTTTTTGCAAAATGCCCACTATGCTAATATAGGCCATGAGTTGGCCACGGGATTGCCTTACTGGGCCAGCCCATGGAGGTCCTCGCTCTGCTACTGCCGCGCTGAACCGCCCCAATGATATATATCGTTCATAGCAATACTTATCATAGTGCTTGCCCACTAAGGCGCTCCTGGCAGGATGGCCCATTAGGGGAGTAGGAGGAAATGCTCGGGGTAGAGACAGAGCAGGTAATTGAGAGGTACCCTTGCGGGAGCCTTTCAAGGGTCATCTTTGGATGGGATTAGAGAGCGCCACGTCTCGCGTTATAGGCGCTCTCTTGGTGTTTTGTTTTTTGCATGCGTTTTCGGTTTTAGATGCTTTTTTTGCCTTTTGTCAGCCTCCCCTATGTACTGGACAAAAAAATTGAAAAAAAAATTGCACAAAAAAAATGTTTTTCTTTCTTCCGCGAGAAGCACAAATTTGCTTCTCATGGAGGCACGGGGTTGTTGTGCCTCTTCAAAAAGGGAAAAATATATATCTTTTTCTTTCGTGAGAGGCATGGATTTGCTTCTCGTGGAGTGCCTCTCGAAAACAAAAAAAATGTTTTTTTCTTCCGCGAAAGGCACAAATTTGCTTCTCATGAAAGCGCACAGGTTCGCTTCGCGAGAGGCATTCCTCTTGGAAAAGAAAAAAACATGTTTTTTCTTCCGCGAAAGGCACAAATTTGCTTCTCATGGAGGAACATGCTTGCTTAATGAAGGAAAAAAATAAGTTTTATTTATTCCGCGAGAGGCACATATTTGTTTCTCGTGGAGGCACAGGTTTGCTTCACGAGAGGCATAGTTGTGCCTCTCAGGGAAAAAATTCTTCTGCGAGAGGCATGTATTTGCTTCTTATGGAGGCACAATTTTGCTTTCGCGAGAGGCATGGTTGTGCCTCTCGGAAAAGGGGAAAATAAAAAAGTGTTGTTTTGACTCATTTTTTTGGGTTTTTTCTGGAAAATTCTCGTTGAAACATATTAACGTGAGATCTAGTTTCAATGATCTCTACACAAGAAATAAAACGGTTCACGATTTGGATGCACATTTAAGAGATAGAACATTTTGAATAAACGAATCTACGGGAAAAGGAAAAACTCCCTGGTTGTGACAGGTGGCGCACATGCAAGACGCCACTTGTGGCAACCTGGAATTGTGGGAGTGACCTTTACAATGGTACCCCTTAATTAGTGATTTCGACGATTTTGGGATTTCTCTTCATTTGGGGTTTTCTGGCTTTTGGACTGTTTTTTCTTCCTTTTTGGGTTGTTTAAGACCGGTCCATTAGCAGGAGTAGGAGGAAACACTCGAGTAGTAGAGTAGTAGTAGTTGTTTCTGGCTTTCGAACCACTTTTAGTTTTTTTCTTCAGATTCCTCCTACCGTTGCTAATGGGCCGCCTACGTGGAGGGCCCTAGTGGGCAAGCAGTATGATAAGTGTTGCTATGAGCAACACATATCACTTGAGGTAGTGATCGTGACCGTCGGTGAGTGAGAGTGAGAGGCGCATTGGGCCTGACACATGCAAGCGTGCTGTGGGTGACCCTTCTTCCAGCGCTCACATTAAGCACAGTGTGCACGAACGCTGCCTCCTGCCTGTTAGAGTAAAACAAGACTGAATGAAAGTGAATGGACGATTAGTCCTTATTTCTATTGATTCTCAAGTATATATATATATGGAAGAGATGGGAAGAAGAGGTGGCTGTTCGGAGGCATCCCTCCACAACAGGTGCCTTTTGACAATAGAGAGAGAAGGGACATGACTCTTCGGGGTTGGACACACCCCTTGATAACAACAGTTCGTTAATTAGCATGTGCTAATTAGCAATAGACATGTGCTAATTTATTCCTGACACTCCCCCTTGTACAACACCGCTTCTTAATCATCATTGAAGGATTCTTAAACATCACCGAAGGTGTCTTGTATATTCATCTTCCATCTTGAGAAATCTTTTGTACAATTTTGAGAGTCTCCCCCAAAAACTCTATGGGAAAATATGAGGAGAATAGTGCTGATGTGTTGCTAAAATTCATTTAAACCTAGTGGGAAAAATAATAAGAAGAAAATGATGCAACATATTATGATTACTGTCTCCTTGATAACTCATATGAGAAAAACCTTTGAAAAAGGAGAAAACTCATTGGTGAGTTTGGAGAACATTAAATATGCTTTGTATACCTTTCTTTAAAAACCCCATTGGAAAAAATATAGAAAGTATTGCATATGTCGACTCGTTAAAAACCTATTATGAGAAATTTCGAGAGACAACTCGTAAGGGAAAAGAGTGCAATCTGATATGCTATTGAAAACTCCTTTAAACCCCAATGGGAAAAGTATAAGGAGAAAATGTTATGACATATCATGATAATTGTCTCTTTTAACTCAATATGGGAAAATCCATAGAGTTTAGAGGACAGTAAGTATGTCGTGTATACTTTCCTAAAAAAACCCGGTGGGAAAAACAGAAAGTATGATATATGATCTCATGTTGGTATTACCTCATTATAAAACCTTGATGCGAACCTATAGTAGTAAACTCATAAAGGGAAAAGGAGTAAAATATGATGCTTTAAACATGATTAATTCAGGAAGATACTCCCCCGATACTTGCATATCTTGAAGCCGTCAAATACAAATTCCGTGAACATGTTTCTAGAATGTTAAAGTTGGTAGAGACTTCATAAACGAATCAACGAGCTTGTCACATGATTTGACTTGCAAGATGGGCAATATAGTGACATTGCTTACTATATAACCAATTTTCATCTGAACAACATAAGCAACATTATCTTTGAGATCATGGTTGGTGGATGTAGCCACTAAGGTTTGTTTTGAAGACTTTCATGAAATGGCTACCACACCTACTAGGAAAACAAAGCTTGTCTACAATCTAAATAGTGGAGATCTGCTCATTTATCCAATGATATTGGTGTCCAGATTTCTCTTAAACTTGAAAACTAGGACAAGATGCTTGATGCCTTGGAGATATCGAAAGATATTCTTTGAGTCCCAACCAATTGTGTTTGGTGAGTCCAATGGCACTAGGATACGGAATTTTGCATCTCAATATCGCATTTCCATCATTTCATGTTTTAATGGATCTTTCTCTATGTCTAGAGATTGAACAACCATGATAATTGTTGATGAATAAGACTTGTCCATAATGAATTCTCCAATATATTTTGGATATAGACAACATAGTGTACCATAATGTATGAGTGAAGGTGATCGAGGTTTTACCTAAATCCTTCATCTAAGATTTCGTCATTTAGATTATCATGTGCTTAACATGCATGGGTAATCATCATTGTAGGAGTAATCCTTCTGAATAAGGAACTCACTACGTCGGTTGTACTAAAATATACCGCCAACAATAAGCCATATAATGGCTTATTGAGTTTACACAATGTATGTTGCCTTTTGCATCTTAATTCAGAAGTGAGATTCCATTGGGAACAATCTATGTCTAAATCTAGTGATCCACATGGGTATGTAATCACCACATCTATCAACTACATTGATGATTTTGTAGTGCCAATGGTATAATTTTTCGGAAAGAGATTCCACCTCTAGGGAGTAGTTCGGATATCTACGTGAACCCTTGTGCTACAATACTTGCTCTATATGTTTCACCACCTCATTGTTCTCATTCCGTTTGCAGAAGAAAACTGGTGTAGGTATTGCTTATGTGAATACCTTCCCTTTATTGAGCAAGATTATTTCTATCTAGAATATGCCCTTTGCTCGATATCAGTTCGAGTGTTGTTCACACTTTGCCATGGTCGTGGGCGAAGCTAGGTCTCGTCGCCCAGGAAAAACTGGGTTGTAGGCCGGAGCTGCGCATGGGGCACGAAGGGGCGCCGCTGTCTCCGTCGGCAGCCACGCCGGGGAAGGAGGGGAGCGACGCGGCTCACCATGGTCAGAGAAACCGGGTCGTGCTTGCGTCCATCACGCCCAACTCGCTGTGATGCAGCCGCACCCACCGCTGCCACTTGATACATCTCCAATGTATCTATATTTTTTATGGGATATTTAAATTAGTGCCCCTGGTTCCTTAGTTGTGCTCACTTTTCCCCACGCTCCAAACATTTGCTCACTTTTCCCCTCTTCCTTAGCTGAAACTCTCACAAATGCTCATAGCGGGCGTTTGCCGTCTTGACCGTCCATTGACCGTTAATTGCTGACGAGTGGGGCTGAGTCTTCGTCTGACTGTTGCTTGCTGACGGGTGGGACCGCAAGGAGACACGTATTGGGCAGCTTGTCTGAATCTGAAACAGATCTAGACAGGCCGCACTGCACAGCGCCGCCCCGCCCCCTCCGCCGGCGTCTTGCCGCGTCCACCGCAGTTGTTTCCTCCACCCCATGCCCTCGTCCGTTCGTCGGTGACGCCGGGTCTTCGCCAGATATAGCCCACCCCCCATCTGGGATTACATAGCGATGTTGAGTGAGGACGCCCGGAATGCAGTCGATCGTGGAGAGGATTGGGTCGAATCCGCGGGAGATAATTCATGGATTAAACCTGGGTAAGCATTGTTTCCTCTCAAATTGACGTTCTAAGTCGTATTGTAGGCCGTATTTGACTTCTGTTTGCTTGAATCGTTCGAATT
The DNA here is from genome assembly GCA_034509565.1 of Triticum monococcum. Lineage (NCBI taxonomy): Eukaryota > Viridiplantae > Streptophyta > Magnoliopsida > Poales > Poaceae > Triticum > Triticum monococcum. The sequence continues at coordinate 617,649,430 of CM067845.1, forward strand.
TGTGCTTGATTTTACCCAGCTAACTGAAGTCGTATTGTAGGATTGATCCCGCGCTGGCTTTCCGGCTGGCGAATAGAATGGAAACTAGTGTGCTGTGTGGTACTAAACCGCATTTGATTTCATCATTTTTCTATCCCAAAGTGGTAGAAACCAGCATATCTTTCAAAAATTTGCGAGCTGAGCTCCGAAACACCTATCCCTGGAGTGATGCCGATGCCGTTGAACTGAATTACTTCAGCAGTGACGAGCAAAGATTTCTCCCACTAACTTGCGACGATCATATGCCGTTGCTTTTTGCTGGGATTGCTGGCTGCCGATTCAGTAAACTCCAAATCGATGTGCTTCAGCCACGCGCAGAACGGGCGATGGGGAAGGGAGTTCAGACATCATCTGTCTGTGCTAATAGCCAGCACCCCGGCACTCCTTGTAGGTCGACACCAAGTAAAGCAAGTGGTTCATGGAGCCACAACATGCCTGCTGCCAATTCTGGTTCCGATTCAGCTGCTACTTCTTGTGTACCTTCTGCAGTTGGTGTAGAAGAAGATGCAGAACCTGACGAGGCAGTGCCTACAAATGATGATGAAGATGAGATGATGTTTCCTGAACTGGTCGATGTAGCCAGTCAGCAAGCAGTGGATGACGAATATATGGAGGAGCCCATCAGCCAAGCTAGGTTTGATGACACTGACGATGAAGAGAAGGTGGAGAACACAGACAACTTAATCGAGGATGAATACGATGGTGATGACATGCCAACAATTGAGTGGAACAGGGAAAAACCTGAGCTTAGTGTAGGTACCATTTTCCAATCAATGGTGGACTGTCGGAATGCAGTGACAACATGGTGCATTATATCTGAAAACACCTATAAGATTAAAAGGAGTGAGCCAGCAAGGTTCACAGTTTTTTGTCCATATCCTAGGTGTAGGTGGAAGTTGCATGCATCTCGTATGAGAAAGAGCAAATATATTCAGGTAATCCAAGTTCAGTTAGTAATTTAGTTTCAGATCGTTGAGTAAGGTTTCTTAACTGTTCTTTACCCTTTTGTTTTGTTTCAGATAAAGAAAAACCCACACAAGCACACCTGTCCACCTAGAGGGGGAGGGGGGAAGGCCAAAACCAAGCTAGCAAAAACTAGGTGGGTGGCAGATGCTATATTGGATTGGCTGAGAGAAGAACCTGGACTTGGTCCAACAGCACTCCATGGGAAGCTTTTTGAGAAATACAAGATATAAATTCCTTACATGAGAATTTTCAATGCTAGGGAAAAGGCTCTTGACAGAATTAATGGTCAATGGAATGACAGTTTTCAGTTGCTTTACACTTTCAAAGCTAAAGTGGAGATGGCAAGTCCAGGGAGTGTTATAGAGATTGACAAGCATACAGTTCCATTCAAAATAAAAGGGAAGTCATTTCAGAAGGAGTGCTTCAGAAGGGCTTTTGTTTGTTTCAAGGCTTGCTGGCAGGGGTTTCTAGATGGTTGCAGGCCCTATTTGGCTGTAGATGCTACACATTTGACTGGAAGATGGAGAGGACAGCTAGTAGCAGCTTCTGCAGTTGATGGACACAACTGGCTGGAAATTGTTGCTTGGCTTGACCCAAAGTAGGGAGGTGGGTTTTAGAAGAAAATTATTTACATAGGCCATGGGGAAGAATTTTTTTGGCTTTCCTTTATGGGTCCCTTCATTTTTTAGAATCAAAGTATTTGCAAACCGCAGTATTATTATGCCTATGAAAGTGCGTTATATCGACTAGAGGGAGGGGGGTGAATAGGCGATTTTTATGAAAGTCTTCAAAATGTGGAAGTTATGAAGACAAACAGAATGGACAAGCCTATCACTATGCAGCGGAAGTTAGATTACACAAGGCAAGCCGTGGTCAAGTATACAATATAGTGAAAGCACAGTGACAAACAACTTCAGTGTAATAAGGATCAGGTAGGAAGAAGTTATGAAGCCAAACAAATCATACAGTCAAGTTGTGAAGATAGAAGATAAAGCAAGCATGCAATGACTTCACAATGTGTAATGGTAAGTAAAGGGAGGTGAAGATGAAACCAGTGACACGCTGAAGACAATGATTTCTTGGACCAGTTCCAGTTGCTGTGACAACTGTACGTCTGGTTGGAGCGGCTAGGTATTTAAACCAAAGGACACACAGTCCCGGACACCCAGTCCTGAACACGCAGCTCAGGACACCCAGTCCTCACCGTTTTCTCCTTGAGCTAAGGTCACACAGACCTCGCCCAATCACTCTGGTAAGTCTTCAAGGTAGACTCCCAAACCTTCACAGACTTCGTTCACCGGCAATCCACAATTTCTCTTGGATGCTCAGAACGCGACGCCTAACCGGTTGGAGGATGCACAGTCCTCAAGTGTAATAAGTCTTCAGATCACTCAGACAAGAAGACTTAAGTGATGCCCAATTACTCTGGCTCTGGGTGGTTAGGGCTTTTCTCCTCGCTAGGGATTTTCTCTCAAAGGCTTCGAGGTGGGTTGCTCTCAAACGACAAAAGCCGTGCACTGAAATCTGAGCAGCCAACCGTTTATGGTTGTAGGGGTGGACTATTTATAGCCACTTGACAACCCGACCTGATTTGTCCGAAATGACCCTGGGTCACTAAGGAACTGACACGTATACCAACGGTCAGATTTCAAACTCACACGGCAACTTTACTTGGGCTACAAGCAAAGCTGACTTGTCCGTCTCTGGACAAGATTTGCTCTCATAGTCTTCGCTCGAAGACATAGGATTTGAATTAGGCATCACTTCAGTCATCCTGACTGGTTCTCTTGGACCCCACTTAACAATACGGTGGTTCCTATGACACAACATGAATGAAGTAAAACTACGAAGGATCTAAGTCTTCGAGTTCCATAAGCTTCATAGGGAGTCTTCACATGTCATTGTCTTCAACATGAATATCTTCATAAACCACCATTGTGTTCAATGTCTTCATACATTTTTAGGGGTCATCTCTGGTAGCTAAACCGAATCAATGAGGGACTTCTACCTGTGTTATCCTGCAATTCTCACAAACACATTAGTCCCTCAACTAGGTTTGTCGTCAATACTCCAAAACCAACTAGGGGTGGCACTAGATGCACTTACAGCCTAGCGAACCAATACTTCATGATTAGAAAAAGAGGTCTAAACCTCTTTTTTATATACTTCAAACATAGTGTAGTTAAAACTACACTTTTGACTAAAGCCAAATATCTCAAAGTATTTGATACTTCAATATTTTTGAAAACCAAAGTATTCTTTGAATACCTAAAAAATACAGAGCTCTCAAACCAAAGCCGTGTACAAATGTACAATATGTTCTTATTTTAGAAGGCATCTATAAACACATCATTTTTAGTTTGTTTGGTTAATTTTTCCCATGCCAATTAGCCGTGTCTAAACTTGGGACAAACAAAATACAAACATAACAAAGCATTAATATAACACACATAACTTAACTTAGATAGGGTACGGTTGCTAGGGCAACATAAGTTCTTACATAGACACCATAGATAATAGTTAACCTTACATAGATAGCTCGGGCAACACACACACCAAACTAACACTACATACTAGATAGATAGATAGGGTAGCTAGGGCAACACTGCCATGTCTTCACCTTAACCGCCGGCTTCACCGTCTTCTTCGCCGCCGGCTTCAGTACTCCTCCTCCTCACGGCCGTTGTCGCCGAGGTAGTACGGGAGGCTGTGCATGCGGTTGCGAACGGGGAAGACGCTCTCGAAGTCGGTGAAGATGTTATAGGTCATGAATGCGATGAACTCGCACCCACACCAATACACCTTGCCGAGCAGGTAGTAGGCATCGAACCTGTTGGTGAAGTGGACGATGAGCCCTACCACTGGAGCATTGGCGTGGGGACGCAGCTCCACGAGGTTGAACATGGGCGGCGAGCCCGCCGGGAGGTGGTGGAAGCCCGCATGGAGGAACCCCCGTGCAAGCTCAGTGCTTCCCCTCCAGCGGGAGAACGCCCACACGCGGAGGGATTCCTCGACGATGACGTGGGCGGGGTACCGCCGTTCCGGCACGGTGGGCGGCGCTTGGAATGTCGGCCCGTTGTACTGCATCTTGCTCGCTTCGCTGAGTGGAACGGCTTTGGCTTTTGGGGGAAGAAGAGAAGAAGTTGGAGGCGCAGATGGATCTGTAGAAGAAGAGGCAATGGAGGGCAGTTTAAATAGCCGGGGGAGACGAAGTGGGTACGCGCGCAAACGGCCGGCGTAGATCGTGACTCAGTGCGTGCGTGAACCGATGCGATCATCAATGTGTAAACGAGAATCGATGCGAGCGTGCTTTGCGTGCTCTGCGTTGGCGGCTGCCTGCCTCCCCCTTCTGCGTGCTCTGCGTTGGCAGCTGCCTGCCTCCCCCTTCTGCGTGCTCTGCGTTGGCGGCTGCCTGCCTCCCATTCACGAGCGTGCGTGCAGCCTGCGGCGTGAACCAATGCCTCGACATATGGACGCGACCATGCGTGCAGCCTGCCCCTTCTGCCACCGACACGTATGCCTGTGACGCTTGAAATGACGTATGCCTGCGTGCGTGTCGGCGTGCATGCATGCGATTAGGTCTAGGTCACTAGATGCGTGCGTGGCGGTGTTCGCATGCATAGCAGGCTACATCGATGCCAAAGCCGGGCATGCATAGCAGGCTGCATCCATCAATAGCAGGCTTTTTTAATTTATTACCAACAAACTAACGGGCCCGTACTATGAACACAAACACGGCCCAACCAGCGAAGCCACAGCCACAGTCAACAGAGTCCAACGAGCCCCTAAAAAAACAGAGTCCAACGTGGCCCCACAAGTCAGTTAACGGCCAAGACGGCAAACGTCTGTTATGAACATTTGTGAGAGTTTTAGCTAAGGGAATGGGGAAAAGTGAGCAAAAGTTTGAAGCGTGGGGAAAACTGAGCACAACTAAGGAATTGGGGGTACAGATGGAATAAGCCCTTTTTTTATTGTTCCATGCTATTATAGTATTAATCTTGGATATTTATTATGCAATTATATATCATATTTTGGGACTAACCTATTAACCTAGTGCCTAGTGCCAGTTGCAGTTTTTTTGCTTGTTTTTGGCTTTTCAGAAAATCAGTACCAAACGGAGTCCAAACGCTACGAAACTTTTTGATGATTTTTTCTGGACCAGAAGGGACCCTAGAAGCTTTGGGAGAAGACCTGAAGAGTCACGAGGTAGTGACAAGCCTGCCAGGCCCCTCGTGGTACCTCTTGACCTAATTGCACCTCTATAAGTTCCCAAATATTCCCAATACATTAGAGAGCCACCCAAAATACTTTTTTCGTCGCTGCAAATTTTTGTTCTTTGGAGATCCCATCTAGAGACCTTTTCTGGTACTCTGTCGGAGGGGAAATCGATCACGGAGGGTCTCTACATCAATGTTGCTGCTCTTTCGATGACGTGCGAGTAGTTTACCACAGAGCTACGGGTCCATAGCTAGTAGCTAGATGGCTTCTTATCTCTCTTTGATCTTCAATATAATGTTCTCCTGGATGTTCTTGGAGATATATTCGATGTAATCTTTTTTTTGCTGTGTCTTTGTTGGGATCTGATGAATTGGGCATTTATGATCAGATTATTAATGAATATTATTTGAGTCTTCTTTGAGTGCTTTTATGCATGATTGTTATAGTTTTGTATTTCTTGTCGATCTATCCGTTTGGTGTGGCCAACTAGATTGATTTACCTTGCAATGGGAGAGGTGCTTTGTGATGGGTTCGATCTTGCGTTTCACAATCCCAGTGACAAAAAGGGACATGTGTTGGGGAACGCAGTAATTTCAAAAAAAATCCTATGCACATGCAAGATCATGGTGATCCATAGCAACGAGAGGGGAGAGTATCGTCTACGTACCCTAGTAGACCGTAAGCGGAAGCATTATGATAACGCGGTTGATGTAGTCGTACGTATTCACGGCCGACCGATCTAGCACCGAAGGTAGGACACCTCCGCGATATGCACACACATTCAGCTCGGTGACGTCCCGCGAACTCACGATCCAGTAGAGCTTCGAGGGAGAGTTTCGTCAGTACGACGGCGTGATGACGGTGATGATGATGCTACCGGAATAGGGCTAGGCTTCGCCTAAGCACCGCTATGATATAACCGAGGTGGATTATGGTGGAGGGGGGGGGGGGTACCGCACACGGCTAAAATATCAATGATCAACTTGTGTGTCTATGGGGTGCCCCCCTCCTCCGTATATAAAGGAGTGGAGGAGGGGGAGAGGCCGGCCCTCCTAGGCACGCCCCAAGGGGAGTCCTACTCCCATCGGCTGTAGGACTCCAACCCTTCCAAGAGTAGGAGTAGGAGAGAGGGAAGGAGGAGAGAAGGGGAAGGAAAGGGGGCGCTAACCCCTCCTTGTCCAATTTGGACTAGAGGGGGAGGGGGAGCAGCCTGCCCTGGCCGCGCCTCCTCTTCTCCACTAAGGCCCAATAGGCCCATTACACTCCCGGGGGGTTCCGGTAACCCCCCTGGTACTCCGGTATTTATCCGAACTTGCCCGGAACCCTTCCGAAGTACAAACATAGTCATCCAATATATCGATCTTTATGTCTCGACCATTTTGAGACTCCTCGTCATGTCCTTGATCATATCCGGGACTCCGAACTACCTTCGGTACATCAAAACACATAAACTCATATTACCGATCGTTAAGCGTGCGGACCCTACGGGTTCGAGAACTATGTAGACATGACCGAGACTAATCTCTGGTCAATAACCAATAGCGGAACCTGGATGCTCATATTGGCTCCTACATATTCTATGAAGATCTTTATCGGTCAAACCGCATAACAGTATACGTTGTTCCCTTTGTCATCGGTATGTTACTTGCCCAAGATTCAATCATCAGTATCTCAATACCTAGTTCAATCTCGTTACCGGCAAGTCTCTTTACTCGTTCCGTAATGCTACATCCCGTAACTAACTCATTAGCTACATTGCTTGCAAGGCTTATTGTGATGTACATTACCGAGAGGGCCCAGAGATACCTCTCCGACAATCGGAGTGACAAATCCTAATCTTGATCCATGCCAACTCAACAAACAGCATCGGAGACACTTGTAGAGCACCTTTATAATCACCCAGTTACGTTGTGACATTTGGTAGCACACAAAGTATTCCTCTGATATTCAGGAGTTGTATGATCTCATAGTCATAGGAACATGTATAGTTATGGATAAAGCAATAGCAACAAACTAAACGATCATCGTGCTAAGCTAACGGACGGGTCAAGTCAATCACATCATTCTCTATTGATGTGATCCCGTTAATCAAATGACAACTCATGTCTATGGTTAGGAAACATAACCATCATTGATTTAACGAGCTAGTCAAGTAGAGGCAAACTAGTGACACTCTGTTTGTCTATGTATTCAAACATGTACTAAGTTTCCAGTTAATACAATTATAGCATGAATAATAAAAATTTATCATGATATAAGGAAATATAAATAACAACTTTACTATTTCCTCTAGGGCATATTTCCTTCGGTCTCCCACTTGCACTAGAGTCAATAATCTAGATTACATTGTAATGATTCTAACACCCATGGAGTCTTGGTGTTGATCATGTTTTGCTCGTGAGAGAGGCTTAGTCAACGGGTCTGCAACATTCAGATCCGTATGTATCTTGCAAATCTCTATGTCTCCCTCCTTGACTTGATCACGGATGGAATTGAAGCGTCTCTTGATGTGCTTGGTTCTCTTGTGAAATCTAGATTCCTTTGCCAAGGCAATTGCTCCAGTATTGTCACAAAAGATTTTCATTAGATCCAATGCACTAGGTATGACACATAGATCGGATATGAACTCCTTCATTCAGACTCCTTCAGTTGCCGCTTCCGAAGAAGCTATGTATTCCGCTTCACACGTAGATCCCGCCACGACGCTCTGCTTGGAACTGCACCAACTGACAGCTCCACCATTTAATAAAAAAACGTATCCGATTTGTGACTTAGAGTCATCCGGATCAGTGTCAAAGCTTGCATCGACGTAACCATTTACGACGAGCTCTTTGTCACCTCCATATACGAGAAACATATCCTTAGTCCTTTTCAGGTATTTCAGGATGTTCTTGACCGCTGTCCAATGATCCACTCCGGGATTACTTTGGTACCTCCCTGCTAAACTTATAGCAAGGCACACATCAGGTATGGTACACAACATTGCATACATGATAGAGCCTATGGCTGAAGCATAGGGAACACCTTTCATTTTCTCTCTATCTTCTGCAGTGGTCGGGCGTTGAGTCTGACTCAACTTCACACCTTGTAATACAGGCAAGAACCCTTTCTTTGCCTGATCCATTTTGAACTTCTTCAAAACTTTATCAAGGTATGTGCTTTGTGAAAGTGCAACTAAGCGTCTTGATCTATCTCTATAGATCTTGATGCACAATATATAAGCAGCTTCACCGAGGTCTTTCATTGAAAAATTCTTATTCAAGTATCCTTTTATGCTATTCAGAAATTTGGTATCATTTCCGATCAACAATATGTCATCTATATATAATATCAGAAATGCTACAGAGGTCCCACTCTCTTTCTTGTAAATACATGCTTCTCCAAAAGTCTGTATAAAACCATATGCTTTGATCACACTATCAAAGCATATATTCCAACTCCGAGAGGCTTGCACCAGTCCATAAATGGATCACTGGAGCTTGCACCTTTGTTAGCACCTTTTGGATCGACAAAACCTTCTGGTTGCATCATATACAACTCTTCTTTAAGATATCCATTAAGGAATGCAATTTTGACATCCATTTGCCAAATTTCATAATCATAAAATGCGGCAATTGCTAACATGATTTGGATGGACTTAAGCATCGCTACGGGTGAGAAGGCCTCATCGTAGTCAACTCCTTGAACTTGTCGAAAACCTTCCACAAAAAGTCGAGCTTTGTAGACAGTAACATTACCGTCAGTGTCAGTCTTCTTCTTGAAGATCCATTTATTCTCTATGGCCTGCCGATCATCGGGCAAGTCAACCAAAGTCCATACTTTGTTCTCATACATGGATCCCATCTCAGATTTCATGGCTTCAAGCCATTTTGCGGAATCTGGGCTCATCATCGCTTCCTCATAGTTCGTAGGTTCGTCATGGTCAAGTAACATGACTTCCAGAACAGGATTACCGTACCACTCTGGTGCAGATCTTACTTTGGTTGACCTACGAGGTTCGGTACTAACTTGATCAGAAGTTTCATGATCATCATCATTAGCTTCCTCGCTTACTGATGTAGGAATCACTGGAACTAATTTCAGTGATGAATTACTTCCCAATAAGGGAGAAGTTACAATTACCTCGTCAAGTTCTACTTTCCTCCCACTCACTTCTTTCGAGATGTAACACCCCGGATGTAATTTACCTTATATGGATTCCAACTCTTGCCGTTTCCGGCTGTTATAATATTTTCCTCGTTGTCGGGTTTTTTCCTCCGTGTGTTTTTGTCTTTGTCATGCATCTCATGTCATGTCATCATGTGCATTGCATTTGCATACGTGTTCGTCTCATGCATCCGAGCATTTTCCCCGTTGTCCGTTTTGCATTCCGGCGCTCCTATGTCCTCCGGTGTCCCTTTCTACCTCTTTTCGTGTGTGGGGATTAAACGTTTTCGGATTGGACCGAGACTTGTCATGCGGCCTTGGTTTACTACCGGTAGACCGCTTGTCAAGTTTCGTGCCATTTGGACTTCGTTTGATACTCCAACGGTTAACCGAGGGACCGAAAAGGCCTCGTGTGTGTTGTAGCCCAACACCCTTCCCAAAGTGGCCCAAAACCCACCAAAACTTCCTCCATCATTTAGAACGTTCGATCACGACCGCCTGGCCGCAAACCGCACCTCATTTAGAGCTTCCTAGCTCCTCCTACCTCTATAAATAGCCTCTCCTCCGAAATCCCGGGTCTCCTACCCCCCCTAACCCTAGCTATTTTCCCCGCAGCGTGCCGGACATCGCCGCCGCCGCCAACCGGAGGCTGCCACGTGGCAACCGCCGGCGCCTCCCACCGCGGCCCGCCGCAGCCCACGCCGGGCCCCCGAGAGCCCGCGCGCACCCCGCGCCGCCTCAGGCCTCGCCTGCCTTTCTTCCCGCCGACCGGCGCCCGGCGCCGCCTCCGGCCATCGCCGGCGACAGCCGCCCCGCCGATCCGGTCGCCGCGCCACCCCGTGTCCAGTTCGCCGCGCCGCCCTATTCAGCGCCGCCCGCGCCAACTCCGGCGACCCCGCGCCCCGGCGAGCGTCTCCCCTCTCCTCCGACGAACCTCGACTCCGGCAACCTCGTGCTCATCGCCGGTCATCCTCGGGCAGCAAGCATCTGCTACAGTACCACCCGCGCCGGATCCAGATCTGGGAAGACGGTTGACTTTTTCCCCTCCAAACCCTAGATATTTGCAATCTTTGACATGTCATAACTCCCTCATCGTAGCTCCGATTCGTGCGTGTAGCATATCAAAATGTTCGTCTCGACGAGTACATCATTTCATCTCATTGAATCATTTTCATTTGAGCTCATCTTGATGCCCGAAATACTGTTGGAAGAGGGCTATGTGAGGAATATTCCAGATCTGTTTCACCAAATGGCCTTTTGTCATTTTTGCCATGATCAATGTGTGCATGCTATGATCCTGAGCTCTACATGTGTTTTGTAGAATGCCATGCCATCTTTACAGGGGTGTATGCCATGTATTTTTGTGATCTTTGTGGTGACTAGCACAAGCATGCAAAGTAGCTTACTCAATGATGCTGATTTCAGGGACTTGGAATTTCACTAAGTTTGAAACCTGTAATCTTTTGCTCTTTTGCCATGCTTGTTTGAACCTGTTAATGGATGAATTAGCCATAGCTCAGTGTTCATCTTTTGTCAAGCATCATGAGTGGATCCCTGCCATGTATTTTTTTGTCATGTTTGAGTGCTGTAGCATATTTATCTTGATGCATTTAGATGGCCACTTCCTGATTATCGCAGACCGTTGCCATATTTGTTTTGCTTGCCATTTCCAAACCGTGCATCCGATTCCGGTGATCTTTATATCGATTTCGACCGAAATCAACTCACCTGTCCAGTGGCACTCTTGGATTCCCAAGTTGAGGCCAGGTTCAATCATTTCTTTGCAAATCATGCATATGCATCACATATCGCATCCCGCATATCATACCATATTTGCATCATGTTGTTTGTGCATTGCACGTGGTTGATTGTGTTCCTTTTTGCTTGTTATTATTGCTTGGGTAGAGCCGGGAGACGAGTTCGTGAACAAGGAGCCCGTTGAGTACGCCTATGAGGATCAAGGCAACTCTGAGAATTTTGCAGGCAAGATGACCATACCCTCGAAATCACTTCTATCTTTGCTTGCTAGATGCTCGCTCTTTTGCTATGCCTATGCTACGATACCTACCACTTGCGTATCATGCCTCCCATATTGCCATGTCAAACCTCTAACGCACCTTGTCCTAGCAAACCGTTGTTTGGCTATGTTACCGATTTGCTCAGCCCCTCTTATAGCGTTGCTAGTTGCAGGTGAAGATTGGAGATCGTTCCTTGTTGGAACATGTTTATTGTTGGGATATCATGATATTATCTTGTTTATCTTAATGCACCTATATACTTGGTAAAGGATGGAAGGCTCGGCCTTATGCCTAGTGTTTTGTTCCACTCTTGCCGCCCTAGTTTCCGTCATATCAGTGTTATGTTCCCGGATTTTGCGTTCCTTACATGGTTGGGTTATAATGGGAACCCCTTGACAGTTCGCCTTGAATAAAACTCCTCCAGCAATGCCCAACCTTGGTTTTACCATTCGCCACCTGGCCTCTTTTTCCCTTGGGTTTCCGGAGCCCGAGGGTCATCTTTATTTAAACCCCTGGGGCCAGTGCTCCTTTGAGTGTTGGTCCAAACTAGAGCCCTGTGCAGCGCCCCCTCGAGGAAACTCGAGGTTTGGTTTTAGTTATATGGAGCGCTCATCTGAGTGTGCCCTGAGAATGAGATATGTGCATCTCCTATCGGGATTTGTCGGCACATTCGGGCGGTGTTGCTGGACTTGTTTTACCATTGTCGAGGATGTCTTGTAACCGGGATGCCGAGTCTGATCGGATTGTCTTGGGAGAAGGAATATCCTTCGTTGACCGTGAGAGCTTGTGATGGGCTAAGTTGGGACTCCCCTGCAGGGATTTGAACTTTCGAAAGCCGTGCCCGCGGTTATGGGCAGATGGGAATTTGTTAATGTCCGGTTGTAGATAACATGAAACTTAACTTAATTAAAATGCACCAACCGCGTGTGTAACCGTGATGGTCTCTTGTCGGCGGAGTCCGGGAAGTGAATGTTGGGGAATGCAGTAATTTCAAAAATTTTCCTACGCACACGCAAGATCATGGTGATGCATAGCAACGAGGGGGAGAGTCTGATCTACGTACCCTTGTAGATTGCAACGGAAGCATTGACACAACGTAGAGGAAGTAGTCGTACGTCTTCTTCCCGATCCGACCGATCCAAGCACCGTTACTCCGGCACCTCCGAGTTCTTAGCACACGTTCAGCTCGATGACGTTCCTCGGGCTCCGATCCAGCAAAGCGTCGAGGAAGAGTTCCGTCAGCACGACGGCGTGGTGACGATCTTGATGTACTACCGACGCAGGGCTTCGCCTAAGCACTGTAACGGTATGATCGAGGTGGAATTTGGTGGCAGGGGGCACCGCACACGGCTAAGGAACGATCTCAAGGATCAACTTGTGTGTCTTGGGGTGTCCCCCGCCCCCGTATATAAAGGATGGAGGGAGGGAGGCTGGCCGGCCAAAGAGAGGGAGGCGCAGGAGGAGTCCTACTCCTACCGGGAGTAGGACTCCCCCCTCCAATCCTAGTCCAACTAGGAATCCTTAAAGGGGAGAGAGAGAGAGGTGGCCGGCCCCTCTCCTAGTCCTAATAGGACTAGGGAGAGGGGGGAGGCGCAGCCCTATGTGGGCTGCCCTCTCACCTTTCCACTAAGGCCCATGTTGGCCCATTTGGCTCCCGGGGGGTTCCGGTAACCCTCCCGGTAATCCGGTAAAATCCCGATTTCACCCGGAACACTTCCGATGTCCAAACATAGGCTTCCAATATATCAATCTTTACATCTCGACCATTTCGAGACTCCTCGTCATGTCCGTGATCTCATCCGGGACTCCGAACAACCTTCGGTACATCAAAATGCATAAACTCATAATAACTGTCATCGTAACGTTAAGCGTGCGGACCCTACGGTTCGAGAACATTGTAGACATGACCGAGACACATCTCCGGTCAATAACCAATAGCGGGACCTGGATGCCCATATTGGCTCCTACATATTCTACAAAGATCTTTATCGGTCAGACCGCATAACAACATACGTTGTTCCCTTTGTCATCGGTATGTTACTTGCCCGAGATTCGATCGTCGGTATCCGATACCTAGTTCAATCTCGTTACCGGCAAGTCTCTTTACTCGTTCCGTAATACATCATCCCGCAACTAACTCATTAGTTGCACTGCTTGCAAGGCTTAAGTGATGTGTATTACCGAGAGGGCCCAGAGATACCTCTTCGACAATCGGAGTGACAAATCCTAATCTCAAAATACGCCAACCCAACATCTACCTTTGGAGCCACCTGTAGTACTCCTTTATAATCACCCAGTTACGTTGTGACGTTTGGTAGTACCCAAAGTGTTCCTCCGGCAAACGGGAGTTGCATAATCTCATAGTTTTAGGAACATGTATAAGTCATGAAGAAAAGCAATAGCAACATACTAAACCATCGGGTGCTAAGCTAATGGAATGGGTCATGTCAATCAGATCATTCAACTAATGATGTGACCTCGTTAATCAAATAACAACTCTTTGTTCATGGTTAGGAAACACAACCATCTTCGATTAACGAGCTAGTCAAAGTAGAGGCATACTAGTGACACTCTGTTGGTTTATGTATTCACACATGTATTATGTTTCCGGTTAATACAATTCTAGCATGAATAATAAACATTTATCATGATATAAGGAAATAAATAATAACTTTATTATTGCCTCTAGGGCATATTTCCTTCAGTGAACACGGTGTTGGAGTAATGCTTGACGTAGGTTGTTCTAGGATCACTTCTTGATCATAGTTGTTCGACCGTGCTTTTGCCTTCTCTTATCACTCTCCTTTGCGAATATGTTAGCCACCATATATGCTAGTCGCTTGCTGCAGCTCCACATCATATCTTTGCCTTACCTATAAGCTTAAATAGTCTTGATCGCGAGGGTGTGAGATTGCTGAGTCCTCGTGACTCACAGATTCCTTCCAAAACCAGATGCAGGGACCGACGATGCCGCTCCAAATGATATGACCGAACTCAAGTGGGAGTTCGATGAAGACTCTCGTCGTTACTATGTGTCTTTCCCAGATGATCAGTAGTGGTGCCCAGTTGGGGCAATCGGGGACTTTGTCGCATTTGGGGGTTGATCTTTATTTTGGTTCCGTAGTCGGACCCTGAGTGTATTGGATGAATGTAATGAACTTATTTATGTATTTCTGTGACGTGGCGAGTGTAAGCCAACTATGTACCTGAAAGTGCGTTATATCGACTAGAGGGGGGGGGGTGAATAGGCGATTTTTATCAAAGTCTTCAAAACGTGGAAGTTATGAAGACAAACAGAGTGAACAAGCCTATCACTATGCAGCGGAAGGTAGATTACACAACGCAAGCCATAGTCAAATATACAATGTAGTGAAATCACAGAGACAAATAGCTTCAGTGTAATGAGGATCAGGTTGGAAGAAGTTATGAAGCCAAACAGATCATACAGTCAGGTTGTGAAGACAGAAGATAAAGCACGCATGCAATAGCTTCACAATGTGTACTGGTAAGTAAAGGGAGGTGAAGATGAAACCAGTGACACGTTGAAGACAATGATATGTTGGACCAGTTCCAGTTGCTGTGACAACTGTACGTCTGGTTGGAGCGGCTAGGTATTTAAACCAAAGGACACACAGTCCCGGACACCCAGTCCTGAACACGCAGCTCAGGACACCCAGTCCTCACCGTTTTCTCCTTGAGCTAAGGTCACACAGACCCCGCCCAATCACTCTGGTAAGTCTTCAAGGTAGACTCCCAAACCTTCACAGACTTCATTCACCGGCAATCCACAATTCCTCTTGGATGCTCAGAACGCGACGCCTAACCGTCTGGAGGATGCATAGTCCTCAAGTGTAATAAGTCTTCAGATCACTCAGACAGGAAGACTTAAGTGATGCCCAATTACTCTGGCTCTGGGTGGTTAGGGCTTTTCTCCTCACTAAGGATTTTCTCTCAAAGGCTTCGAGGTGGGTTGCTCTCAAACGACAAAAGCCGTGCACTGAAATCTGAGCAGCCAACCGTTTATGGTTGTGGGGGTGGACTATTTATAGCCACTTGGCAACCCTGACCTGATTTGTCCGAAATGACCCTGGGTCACTAAGGAACTGACACGTGTACTAACGGTCGGATTTTGAACTCTCACGGCAACTTTACTTGGGCTGCAAGTAAAGCTGACTTGTCTGACTCTGGACAAGATTTTCTCTCATTGTCTTCACTCGAAGACATAGGATTTGAATTAGGCATCACTTCAGTCATCCTGACTGGTTCTCTTGGACCCCACTTAACAGTACGGTGGTTCCTATGACACAACATGAATAAAGTAAAACTACGAAGGATCTAAGTCTTCGAGTTCCAAAGGCTTCTTGGGGAGTCTTCATATGTCATTGTCTTCGACATGAATGTCTTCATGAACCACCATTGTCTTCAATGTCTTCGTACATTTTTGGGGGTCATCTCTGGTAGCTAAACCGAATCAATGAGGGACTTCTACCTGTGTTATCCTGCAATTCTCACAAACACATTAGTCCCTCAGCTAGGTTTGTCGTCAATACTCCAAAACCAACTAGGGGTGGCACTAGATGCACTTACAATCTCCCCCTTTTTGGTGATTGATGACAAACTAGTTGAAGTTTTCAACGGGGAATATAATTTGTGAAATTGTAAAGGAATTGTCTTCATAAGCTGCAAGGGCTCCCCCTGAAGATGTGCATACAAGTGATTTGCTTCTGGAATGCAAATGCACATAGCAGGTTGTATTTGTGGGAATCCACTTCAACTTATGATGACAATCCATCATGCACGTAAAGATATATGAAGACAATGATATGCATAATGAAAAATGGACGTCTGCGAAATGATAAGAGTGCGGAAATTATCGTCGTACATGCGGAATTTATCTTGCACCCGCCCATATTATTTACCCGCTTGAAGACTATAAACATCATATGCTTCTCCCCCTTTTGTCAATGATGACCAAAAAGGTTTGAAGACATAGAGTTTTCTATGCGTTCCCAGGCGCAGCAGGGTCGGTGGAGGCGTTTGGTGGTGCAGGCGAGCTTGGTGCAGTGACGACGCGCGCTGAAGACATTGGTGGTGATGTAGCGTCGTCCTCAATGATTTTTCCCGTCACGGTGGCAGCAGAGGAAGAGAACTCGGATTCTTCAAGCGACGGAGTTCCACGCAACACAGCTCTTCTGGGGGGTGTGGAGTCAAACTTGAATCGCTCCTTGAAGCCATCCTCTTGCAATTCAGCTTCAGTGCACATCATTGTGAGGCCTTTCCAAGTGCGGCGACAGGTTTCATGTGCGACGAAGGCGTTCTTGGTGGTCAGATTCCTGATGCGATTGACGTCTTGCATGATACTATGCATCTACCTCTTGAGCCAGTCGTGATGCCTATCTTGCTTTTGATGCAGAGCCACAAGAAGTTCACGATCAGTGAGTGTACGAGCGCGTTTCTTGGGTCTCTGTGCAGCTTCGCTGTCAGTGGCTTCAGTGGATGCAGGGGCACGTGTGGTGCCAGCCATTGGATAGACTCTGGAAATGGCTTCAACACCTTCATCATGTTGAGTGAAGCTTTGGTGTTCTGCATTCTGAAGACTTAGTGGCTGTTTGGCAGGCTCAGGATAAATCGCTTCAGCAGAGGTGTCCACATCAGGTAAGAAGATTCTATGGTTGCGGGCTGAGGGTTGATATGATATTGCAGAGTGGAGCTTGATTAGCCTCATAACCCATGGAGCATAAATCTTCAGACCAAAGAGATCTGAGCCAGACGCAGCAAGTTGACGTATGAAGAGATCCTGGGCATTGAAGCATTTGCCGTGCAGGATGCAGAAGATGAGAGTCTTCATGGCACCTTCAACCTTGGCATATCGAGAGTGCCCCTTAATGGGCCATAGAGTCCGCCTGATGATGTGATAGATAGTTCTAGGCAGGTACTCTAAGTCTTCAACAAAGAACTCCATCGGGTAAGGTGCGTCAGAAGGCAATGGCTTCATCATTGAGAGCATCTGACTCATATTTGGCTCAGGTCGCTGAAATATGCTCTCAACTGCTTCAGCATGGAGTTGGCAGCCTTCTTCGAAGAGTTCGCCTGGAGTGGGTAGGCCGGTGAGCTCAATGATATCAAATGCATTGGCTTCATGATGGACGTTGCCGGTCATCCACTCCAGGACCCAAGTCTTCGGATCTCTGTTGTAGCCCTTGATGTGCAATGTGGCATAGAACTGAAGCAGAAGCTCTTCGTTCCAGTGCTCTTCATCCGTGACAAACGGCAGCAGGCCAACTTGCTTGAAGCAGTCCAGGGCTTCTTCCAGACCAGGCAGACCAGCAAAAGCTTCAACTTCAAGGCGCTGATGTGGAAAGATACGGCTCTGGTTGTAGAGGACGCAGGAGTAGTAGCTGCGCTGTGGGTAGCTCCAGAACCTATCTGACACAATCTTTTCCCTTGAGTAAGGGTTCTTGGAGCAGTTGAAGAAGGTGTTGTCTGCCCTGAAGCTATTGACATTGAAGGAGCCAGGAGCAGTGACTGGACCTGGGAACCTTGGCAGTCGTGGGATTGGCTTCTGTACCTGGGGCCTGTGCGCAATATGATAATTGAACTGTGGTCCGGCAGCAGACACAGGCACAGAAGGGTCGGAGGCAGTGGCTTCAGTATCTCTTGAAGCTGTTGGTTGGTCGGGCTCCACAAATGCTTCAGTATTATGTGTGGCAGCCGCAGTGGTGTCAGCCTCCTTGAGAACTTCTTCTTGCTGGTGTGGGGGAGATGGAGCTTGAGGTTCTTCATGCTCTTCTGCATGTTCTTCGGCTGATGCAGCCGGAATGTCGTCAGTAGTCTGAGCCCTTGGTCCTTTGCGAAGCCTACGGAATGCAGGCGACGCCGGTGGAGTTGCAGCGGGCTGGGGCTCATCCTCTTCCTCCTGTGGGCGATCTGCCCACGATGCATCTTGTGTGATTGGCGTCAGGGGACGACCAATGCTGAGCAATTCACTCGTTTCGAGCTGAGGAAGGACTGCATCATCTTGTACATTGTCTTGGAGACCAATGTCTTCAGCAGCGGTGGGGTCGGCTGCTGGAATGTCTTCATCATGCGGAGCTCGGTGAGAGCAGGCTCATGGACGGTCATCTGACGATCTTCATGAGGAAGGCGAACGGAAAGGGGTTCGACTATCAAGGGCTCTGTGGGAGCAGCCCGAGACTTCTTGGACTTGCGCTTTTTGATGGTGGGGTCTGAAGGAGAGGCTTCAGGGTGTTTCCTCTTCCTTGCTTTAGCTTCGGCTATCCTTGTCTTCTTAAGCTCTGAAGCGGTTGAGCGCTTTGGCTTCGAGCTAGGCTTGGCGGTGGGGAAGACAGTTGGAACAGCTTCTTGGCGTGGGGCCTCTTCTTCAGCCACGGTGGGCGTCTTCTTTTTCTTAGCGGCCATCCTGGGGTCGATGCCGGGACGCCCAAGTGCCTTTCGCTTCTCGGCCTCATTGTAGGCCTGTACACAGAGATCAGCCGAATTCTTCATGCGCTCGCGTGAACCCTGAGCCTCTGCACGTTTCTGCATAAAGTTTTCCTTCAACTCATGCAGCATGACTTTGAAGTCTTTGATTTCTTGGACGCCGAGCGTGGCCATGTTCTGCTTGAACTGAGCCTTTTCAAAATCTATCTTTTGCTTCAGTTCCACGATGCGCTGGGCAATAGCGAGTTCTGAAGCAATAGCTCCTTGGAAGGCTACGCTGAGGCCAATGTGCAGCTGCAGATCATCAAAGCTGATGTTGGGTGTGTCAAACCACTCATCTATGAAGTTGTGGATGATTGTTGCATCGAACAGAGGCAGATTGTTGAAGATTTCAGCCTCCTCCTTGCTCTTGATTAGCTGCTCAAGAGCGTCATCGGCAAGATCGTCGCCACTCGACAGATCAATGGCTTCGCAGCGCAGAACGGCAGCGGCAGTGAGTTCTTTGCTAGTGTGTGGCTGTGGCTTCTTGGCTTCTTGGGGCTTGGAGACTCTTGATAAGCCTTCAGACTGCACACTGGCTTCAGGAGGTGCAGTGGCCAATGGCTTCACTCTGGAGATCTTGGGAGAAGCGGTTGGCTTGGAAGCTTTTGGCTTCTTCTTCATCTGCTTCGGCTCCGGAGCAGCAGGAGCATCATCAGACTCAGTGTCTGCTGGAGGGTCGTTCACGGCAGTCCCTTGGACTATAATGTGAGTGATGAGGCCTTCGAGATTTGCAAATGGTCCGATGACATTGGGATTTGCGTCGCGTGTGCCATCTGCCCTTGGTTTGGAGGGACCAGGGTTGAAGTCCAACCCAAACTCCTTCTTGTTTTGCTTCGCAAAGTTCTGGGCAAATTGGAAGTTGCGCTTGAACAGAGTGTCATCGCGACACCGGAGAAGGGATGATGGATGTGCGTCAGCTGGCTGTTGTCCCCTGACCATGCATGGAAAGAAGCCTTGAGCAATGGCTTCGTCTCTGGTTCGGGGTACGAGATTCTTGTACAAGACATCTCCCCATGGCCTCTTGATGGCGCACTTCTCTGCATATTCTTTGGTGATGAAGCGGTATTGGAACCACTGCTCTGCCCAATATCTTCGAATCCATTGGATTCGTGTCTTGCGCTGACCATAGCTTTCTTCGGGATCTGTTTGGTACATTTCTGCCAAATCTTCAGGCAGATCTTTAGATGTGTCACCACGTCTCTGTCTGCCTCCCTTCCTTGATTGTTTCTGGGATGCCATGAAGCTTAACTTGGAATACTTCAAAAGATTCAAAGGCTTCAAAGGATTCAAAGGCTTCAAAGGCTTCCTTTTGCTTGACCAACAGGAACTTGCTTCGGGTGAATTGATGTGACGCTGTAGGAACTCTGCAAATGAATGCAGACTATGAGAACCAAAAGATTCTCCCACGGACATGTACCTGTGACAGCATTGAGGTGCGAGGGAAGGGGAAGAGGTCATATGCATTCTCAGAAGATTTTGAAGATAAATCAGTTTAGAAGACATTGACCTCATCATGCGAAGACATTCACTTTATAGAAAAGAAGTTGGTTCCAGATTTGTACGAACCCATAGATCAGTACAAGTGAGGAATCTAACTACTTCATGAAGAACAAGTGAATATGCTAGGCAAGTTATGAGATTCAGACAAGAGGAATGAAACTTGAAGGAATAGAAACCTCTTTTGGCAGAAGGTGATGGATCAATAGGATCAAAAGAGGCTGTAAAAAGGCTTGTTATTTACCAGACTTGGAACTGCTAGACGAGATGAGAGGTGAGGCCGAGCAGTTCGATCCTCCGTGCCCTAACTTGGCGAAGGAAGACACCTAGGGCGACGGCGGAGAGACTGATGTCCGCTGTCGGCATGAGAACGGCGTCGGAGAGGTCGCGGCAGTGAAGCACTTCGTCGCCGGCGTCGTTGAGAGTTAGCGGTGGCGCTAGGGTTTGTGCGAGGGAGGAAGAAGAGATAATGACCGCAGTGAAACGTGTATATATAGGGATATGGGCGGCACTGCGCTATTACTCAGGTGCCCCTGGCGATTCGCATCTGATCAGTACGTGGCCAGCATGCGGAATTGTGGGGGCAGTTTCACCCCACGCACGCCTGGTTTGTCGGGAGTCGTTCCTACTTCTCCGGAATTCTAGTTGATGGATAAACATTGAAAGCTATTTTGAAGTTTGTCTCTGTGTCTTCTTCTGACAGGGATGCAGTGAAGACATTCGACAGTTTCAATAGAGTGCATATGACTTGGAGAGAGAGAGTTTGAGGTAGGAAGCATGGAGAGGTTAGGGTCCGATCACATTCACTTAGTTCAAAAGATTCAAACAAGAAGACATAGCTATAAGTGAATGCTGTAGAGGACAGAACACCAGTGCATATGTAATCAACATAGTGAAGATAATCATGAAGACATGTTGAGATTGAAGCCAAACCAAATGTGAAGACATAGCAAATGTAATGCCATGAGTAAAACACTTCAAGCAGAAAAATTTTGGTGGTGGCGCTACCCACCGTATAGGAAGTATTGGACCCAGACACGGCGCACAATTATCGTGGCGCTCCAGGTCAAATTCCACGTTAATGTATTCACACTTGGACGGTATGTCTTCATTGATTGAAGATATACGTTACTTTGTGTGTTGCACATCTAAGTCATCATCATGCATAAGTGTTAGGATGTGTGCCTGATCACAGGACATTTGAGGATTCCAAGATATTTAGCTCACACCGTAACTTGCAAAATCTCTTCTCATCCAAGGGCTTGGTGAAGATATCTGCCAATTGCTCTTCAGTGTTGACGTGTATGATATCAATGTCTTCCTTTGTAACATGATCTCTGAGAAAATGATGACGAATTTCAATGTGCTTTGTCTTCGAGTGCTGAACTGGGTTGTTGGCGATATTGATGGCGCTTTCGTTGTTGCAGTAAAGTGGCACTTGCTTCAGATGAATGCCATAATCCTTGAGGGTTTGCTTCATCCATAGAAGCTGAGCGCAGCAGGATCCAGCAGCAATGTATTCAGATTCAGCAGTGGAGA
Source organism: Triticum monococcum (assembly GCA_034509565.1). NCBI lineage: Eukaryota > Viridiplantae > Streptophyta > Magnoliopsida > Poales > Poaceae > Triticum > Triticum monococcum. The sequence goes on from CM067845.1 coordinate 617,671,335, forward strand.
GAGATACACAGTTCTGCTTCTTTGAAGACCAACAGACAAGAGATCGGCCCAGAAAGTGACATGTGCCTGATGTGGACTTCCGATCAACCTTGTCACCAGCGTAATCAGCGTCCGAAAATCCAACCAGATCAAACTCTGAGCCCTTTGGATACCATAACCCTAGAGTTGGTGTGTGAGCCAAATATCGAAGAATTCGCTTCACTGCTAAGTGATGCGACTCCTTTGGTGCCGCTTGAAACCGAGCACACATGCAAACACTAAGCATAATATCTGGCCTAGATGCACATAAATAAAGCAAAGAACCAATCATGGAGCGGTATACCTTTTGATCGAACTCTTTACCATTGTCGTCAGGACCCAGATGATGTTTGGCTGGCATTGGTGTTGTGAAGCCTTTGCAGTCTTGCATACCGAACTTCTTCAGGCAGTCTTTGAGATATTTCTCTTGAGATATGAAGATGCCATTGCGTTGTTGCCGTATCTGAAGACCGAGGAAGAATTTCAGCTCCCCCATCATAGACATCTGATATTGCTCTTGCATCATATATCCGAACTCCTCACTGTACTTCTGATTGGTGCAGCCGAAGATAATGTCATCCACGTATATTTGGCACACAAACAGTTCACCATCATATGTCTTTGTGAAGAGAGTGGGATCCAGGGAACCAGGTATGAAGCCTTTGCTCTTCAGGAAGTATTTGAGTGTATCATACCAGGCCCGAGGGGCTTGTTTGAGGCCATATAGTGCTTTTTTGAGCTTGTACACCATGTCAGGATGTTTTGGATCTTCAAACCCAGGTGGTTGTGCAACATACACTTCTTCTTCAATTTTTCCATTGAGGAAGGCACTTTTTACATCCATTTGATACAGGATTATGTTGTGATGATTTGCATAGGCCAGCAGTATACGGATGGCTTCAAGTCTGGCAACAGGAGCAAATGTTTCATCGAAGTCAATGCCTTCCACTTGAGTATATCCTTGAGCAACGAGACGAGCCTTGTTTCTGACGACTTGGCCATGCTCATCTTGCTTGTTGCGATATATCCATTTGGTGCCTATTATGTTATGCTTCCGTGGATCAGGACGCTTAACCAACTCCCATACATTGTTCAGCTCAAATTGTTGAAGCTCTTCTTGCATAGCTTGAATCCATTCAGGTTCCATAAAGGCTTCATCAATTTTCTTGGGTTCTATGATTGAAACAAATGCGAAGTGTCCGCAAAAGTTTGCCAGTTGAGTTGCCCTTGAACGAGTCAGTGGACCAGGTGCATTGATGCTGTCAATTATCCTGTCAATCTGTACTTCATTGGCAACACGAGGATGTAGGGGTCGAAGACTTTGCTCTTGCTGATCTACGTTGTCATGGGGAGGAATGTCTTCAGGCTGAGCATTGTCTTCATGTGGATCAGGTGCTGAGATGATAAGTTCTTCTTCAGGACGGGCTTCAGTAGGTATAATCTCTCTAGTTCCCATTAGCTTGATTGATTCACTGGCTGGAACTTCATCTAGCACATCTGGTAGTTGCTCTCTTTGTGACCCATTGGTCTCATCGAACCGCACATCCACTGTTTCAACCACTTTGTAGTGAAAGAGATTGAAGACTCTGTAGGAGTGCGAATCCTTTCCATATCCAAGCATGAAGCCCTCATGTGCTTTTGGGGCAAATTTTGAGGTGTGGTGAGGGTCCTTGATCCAGCATCTTGATCCAAATACTCTGAAGTAACTTACATTTGGCTTCTTGCCAGTCAGAAGTTCATAAGATGTCTTGTTCAGCAGCTTGTGAAGATATACACGGTTGATAGTATGGCATGCAGTGTCAATGGCTTCAGTCCAGAATTTTCTTGGTGTCTTGTACTCATCTAACATTGTTCTGGCCATCTCAATGAGTGTTCTGTTCTTGCGTTCGACGATGCCATTCTGTTGTGGCGTGTATGGAGCTGAGAATTCATGAGTGATGCCCAATGTATCAAGATATGTGTCAAGGCCGGTGTTCTTGAATTCTGTGCCATTGTCACTTCTGATGTGCTTTATCTTGGCGCCATAATTGTTCATTGCCCGATTTGCGAAGCGTCTGAAGACATCCTGCACTTCAGTCTTGTAAAGGATTATGTGCACCCAAGTATATCTAGAGTAATCATCAACAATGACGAAGCCATAGAGGCAAGCAGTAGTGGAGAAAGTTGAGTAGTGGGTAGGACCGAAGAGATCCATGTGAAGCAGTTCAAAGGGTTGAGTAGTGGTCATGATTGTCTTCGAAGGATGTTTTGCCCTTGTCATCTTCCCAGCTTCACAGGCACCGCATAAGTGATCTTTCTTGAACTTGACGCCCTCGATGCCTATGACATGCTTCTTCTTCGCAAGGGTGTGGAGGTTCCTCATGCCAGCATGCCCAAGTCTTCGATGCCAAAGCCAGCATTCTGAAGCCTTTGCGAGAAGACAAACTGCAAGCTGTGGCCCTGCTGAGAAATCTACCACGTACAGATCATCTTTTCGATACCCTTCAAACACTAGAGACTTGTCAGATTCCATTAGTACCAGACAACGATATTTTCCAAAGATTACAATCATGTTTAAATCGCAAAGCATTGAGACAGACATTAAGTTGAAGCCAAGGGATTCAACAAACATGACTTTATCCATGTGTTGATCCTTTGAGATTGCAACTCTACCCAGACCCAGTACCTTACTTTTACCAGTGTCAGCGAATGTGATGTGGCTCTTGTCAGATGGACGTAAGGTTGAGTCCATAAAGAGACTTCTTTTGCCAGTCATGTGATTTGTACACCCACTGTCAATAATCCATTCTGAAGACTCTGAAGTCACTGGTGTCGTACCCTACAGTGCAGTTAGGGGGATAGGCTTCACCAAGAGTGTTGTGAAGCAAAAACATTTGACGAACCAGTGGATTATGAAAACTGAGATCCAGGTTAGGACAAGTAGGGAGAGTAGCATGCGATTCAGGTACGAAATACATAGTGATGCCATTCGGGCATTTGATCTTGCGCCCACAAGATTTCTGAGGTCCCCAGCAATAGCATCACAAGATTTTGGTTTTGTGCTGGAGACCTTTCCCTGCAAAAGAGAGTTAAGCTTTCTTAACCACCCACATTTTCAAGGGTGGCTTAGAAGCAATAAGTCTAAGTGCAGCATCTGAGAATTTTGGCTTTGGAGCCCTGGCAAACAGTCTAGCAGGTGGGCAATAGTACTCATAAGAATAGGCAGAATAGTTTTTGGTCATATGAGAATGACGGTTTGAAGAACCGCTCTCATATGCCTGAGCACGGTTTCCCTGCAAAACATTTGTGTTAGTGCGACTCAGATGAGTCCTCTGCCTGTATGAAGCCTTTGGACCATACGAAGCCTTTGGTCTGAGGTTTGTCTTCTTCATGTGAGGTGTCATGAGGACATTCACAGGAAGATTCTCAAGACACGTTTTTGGAACCCAGATCTTCTTCATAGGCGGTCCATTCCTGCAGTTAGTACCAATGTACCTGGCAAATACTTCACCATTCTGATTCCTAAACAGTTTATAGTTTGCATCAAAGGATTCATCAATGATAATTGGATTAGCACAAGTGAAGCCAGATAGATTGGATGGATCTGATGAGGAGTCCTTTGCAGCAACCCATGTGGTTTTGGGGTACTGCTCAGGTTTCCAGTAAGAGCCATCTGCATTAATTCTCCTCACGAACCCAACACCCTCTTTGCTAGGGTTTCGGTTCAGAATCTGCTTCTTGAGGACATCACATAGTGTCTGATGTCCTTTGAGACTTTTGTACATCCCTGTTTCAAGCAATGTCTTCAACCTAGCATTTTCATCAGCAATAGCAGTGGTGTCCTCAGCAGAGGGGTTAGTTACCACTTCAACCGTTGAAGATATTGCAACAGCAGTAGCAGTGGAACATTGAGCAGCAGAAATAGCATTATCACGCTCAATGCATTTAAGGCATGGTGGTTCAAATCCTTCCTGAGCAGAACTGATCTGTTCGGCTCGAAGTGACTCGTTTTCCTTTTGAAGATCTTCATGATCCGCTCTCAACTTCTCAAGATCTTGCTTCTTCTGAAGATAATCATAGGAAAGCTTTTCATGAGTAGTTGAGAGAGTCTCAAGACGATCTTCGAGTTCCTGATACTTAACATGAAGATTTTTTATGTCTTCAATTAAGGATTCAGAACGAGTCATTTCAGCACCCAACAGATCATCGCTTCTGTCTAACAGTTTTTGAATATGTTCCATGGCCTTTTGTTGTTCAGTTGCAATTTTTGCAAGTGTTTTGTAACTGGGTTTTGAATCACAATCAGAGTCATCGTCACTAGATGTTCGATAGTGAGTAGTGCGTGTGTTTACCTTGGCACCACGTGCCATGAAGCAGTAGGTGGGAGTAGAGTCATCCTTGTCATTTGGATCGGTGATGGTGATGGAGTCATTGACTTCAGTGTTGAAGATGGACTTGGCGACATAGGCTGTAGCCAAACTCGCAATGCCTGAATCAGACTCCTCCTCAGACTCCACCTCTGCCTCCTCAGAAGCGGACTCCTCCTCTGAATCCATTTCCTTGCCAACAAACGCACGAGCCTTGCCAGATGAACTCTTCTTGTGTGATGAAGACTTTGAGGAAGACTTGGACGAAGACTTTGAGTATTTCTTCGTCTTCTTATCGTCAGAGTCATATTCCTTGCTCTTCTTCTTCTTTCTGTTCTCATTGTCCCATTGTGGACACTCAGAGATGAAGTGTCCAGTTTTCTTGCACTTGTGACAAGTTTTCCTCTTGTAGTCATGCGCAAAAGCTTCATCATTCCTTGAGCTTGATCGTGAAGACTTTCTAAAGCCTTTCTTCTTGGTGAATTTCTGGAACTTCTTCACTAGCATTGCAAGTTCCCGTCCAATGTCTTCAGGATCATCAGAACTGCTGTCAGATTCTTCTTCAAATGATGACACAGCTTTTGCCTTCAAGGCACGAGTTCGCCCATAGTTTGGACCGTAGATATCTCTTTTCTCAGAAAGTTGAAACTCATGTGTGTTGAGCCTCTCAAGTATGTCAGACGGATCGAGTGTCTTGAAGTCTGGACGTTCTTGAATCATCAGGGCTAGGATGTCAAATGAACTGTCAAGTGATCTTAGCAGCGTCTTGACGATTTCATGTTTGGTGATCTCAGAGTGAAGACAAACAGAGTGAACAAGCCTATCACTATGCAGCGGAAGGTAGATTACACAACGCAAGCCATAGTCAAATATACAATGTAGTGAAATCACAGAGACAAATAGCTTCAGTGTAATGAGGATCAGGTTGGAAGAAGTTATGAAGCCAAACAGATCATACAGTCAGGTTGTGAAGACAGAAGATAAAGCACGCATGCAATAGCTTCACAATGTGTACTGGTAAGTAAAGGGAGGTGAAGATGAAACCAGTGACACGTTGAAGACAATGATATGTTGGACCAGTTCCAGTTGCTGTGACAATTGTACGTCTGGTTGGAGCGGCTAGGTATTTAAACCAAAGGACACACAGTCCCGGACACCCAGTCCTGAACCCGCAGCTCAGGACACCCAGTCCTCACCGTTTTCTCCTTGAGCTAAGGTCACACAGACCCCGCCCAATCACTCTGGTAAGTCTTCAAGGTAGACTCCCAAACCTTCACAGACTTCGTTCACCGGCAATCCACAATTCCTCTTGGATGCTCAGAACGCGACGCCTAACCGTCTGGAGGATGCATAGTCCTCAAGTGTAATAAGTCTTCAGATCACTTAGACAGGAAGACTTAAGTGATGCCCAATTACTCTGGCTCTGGGTGGTTAGGGCTTTTCTCCTCACTAAGGATTTTCTCTCAAAGGCTTCGAGGTGGGTTGCTCTCAAACGACAAAAGCCGTGCACTGAAATCTGAGCAGCCAACCGTTTATGGTTGTGGGGGTGGACTATTTATAGCCACTTGGCAACCCTGACCTGATTTGTCCGAAATGACCCTGGGTCACTAAGGAACTGACACGTGTACTAACGGTCGGATTTTGAATTCTCACGGCAACTTTACTTGGGCTGCAAGTAAAGCTGACTTGTCTGACTCTGGACAAGATTTTCTCTCATTGTCTTCACTCGAAGACATAGGATTTGAATTAGGCATCACTTCAGTCATCCTGACTGGTTCTCTTGGACCCCACTTAACAGTACGGTGGTTCCTATGACACAACATGAATAAAGTAAAACTACGAAGGATCTAAGTCTTCGAGTTCCAAAGGCTTCATGGGGAGTCTTCATATGTCATTGTCTTCGACATGAATGTCTTCATGAACCACCATTGTCTTCAATGTCTTCGTACATTTTTGGGGGTCATCTCTGGTAGCTAAACCGAATCAATGAGGGACTTCTACCTGTGTTATCCTGCAATTCTCACAAACACATTAGTCCCTCAGCTAGGTTTGTCGTCAATACTCCAAAACCAACTAGGGGTGGCACTAGATGCACTTACAGTACCTTTCCCCTTTATTTATGTACATGGGTTGTTTGCGAAGATTACCTCACTTGTGACATTGCTTTCAATGCGGTTATGCCTCTAAGTCGTGCTTCGACACGTAGGAGATATATCCGCATCGAGGGCGTTACAAGTTGGTAATCAGAGCCTTCCCCGACCTTAGGAGCCCCCTGCTTGATCGAATCGTTGGCGTTGTTGAGTCTAGAAAAATGTTTTGAGTCATTTAGGATTATATATATCGGAGAGTTAGGAATTCTTTTTACTCCTCAGTCCCTTCGTCGCTCTGGTGAGGCATCCTAACATAGAGTTTTGACTCTTCTCTTCTCAAATTTCACTAAATTTTTTTTAGGATCACGCGGGTATCTTGGAATCTTTCTGATGGTTTTGTGACGAGAACATTGTTCTTGGTGCCTCCTGACATTTAGGGGTTGTGGCAGTGTCCCAGGGACTTGAGCTCTGAGGTGTTGTCGTCACAATTTTATCGTTGAGATTCTGGAATACATGAGTTTCGCTAACATCAAAAATCTCTTTTATGCAGTTGTTGGTGAGATAACCTCGACGCCACCCAGTACTTGGGCGGGAGTTCAGGAGTATTGCCATAACTCGTATAACGGATGCTTTTCGAAGGTTGAGGTAAATGATTTCCGAAGTTTTCTTGGTTATGTGTTGAAGGATGGATACAGCTGGATGTAGGATTTGCTAGCTTTGGGTGAGATATTATGCTTCCCCTGTGTCCCCAACACCTGATTGCATAACCGGAAAGGTTCGGGAGTTTCATAGGTGGGAATTCTTGTAGCTCTAGTTCTTCTTCCGTGGATATTTGGTTTGGGATTGGGTAATCCTCACCAAGTATTTGTTCTTGCCCGTACCTTGTTGTTTTATTCTTCTACCTCTATATAAGTGGCTTCTCAATTTATGGAAATGTGACCATTTCAATTGGAATGCATTCCTTCATTTTGTTCGGATGTGAAGACTTTATGTTGCATTTTCAATCCGTTTGATTCAGCTCAAATATTTGTCTGTCAATATGCTAACGGATGTCAACCTCTTCAGGATGGCTCCTGCTAAGGGTCGGAATCAGAATCAGGATCTGCCACCACCACCTCCACCTCCGGAGGCATGGCAAGCTGTGATGGCCGCTACCAATGCAAACACGCAGCTGATTATGCAAATTCTTCAAGAGCGCAACCAAGGGAATCATGGTCACGACAACAATCAGAATCAGTTTGCTACACTCAACCAGTTCCTTGCTAACCAGCCAAAGACCTTCAGCAACTATGTAGAGGCCTCAGACGCTGATGATTGGCTCGTGGATATATGCAAGCATTTCGAGTGCAGTAACGTCAGGCCTGAGGACTTTGTCAAGTTTGCCTCCTTCCAACTCAAAGACCAAGCTGCAGAATGGTTTCAGCAATACAAAGGTTCTAGAGGAGGCCGTGTGATTACCTAGGATGAATTCCGTCAAGACTTCAGAGCTCATCACATTCCTCAGAGTGCTGTTGAAAGCAAGCATGAGGAATTCTGCAACCTGAAGCAAGGCAGCTTGTCTGTTTACCAGTATAACATTCTGTTCCAGAGGCTCGCTCGTTTCGCCAAGCAGGACGTCCCTGACGAGAAGAGCATGACTTATCAGTTCAGGGGTGGACTCAGAGAAGATCTTCAACTTGCTCTCGTGCTTTTCGAGCCTCAGAAGTACGATGAGTTTTACAACATGGCACTGAAACAAGAGACTGCTCAACTCAAGTGCGATGCTTCCAAGAAGCGAGTCAGAGATGCAACTCCTTCTTCCTCAACTCAAGTGGCTAAGCAGCAAAAGTATTGGCTGCCTCCTCCTCCATTCCGTCAGCCTTATCAGCAGAAGAGCAAAGGTGGCAATGGATCTTCCCACCCACCCAATCCTGGCTTTCAGAACAAGACTTCGTCTCAAGCTCCAAGATCAAGTGCTCTGTATCATCGTCCGATCTCGGAGGTCACGTGCAACAAGTGCCAACAGAAGGGTCACTATGCCAACAAATGCTTCAATCAGAGGCGTCTTCCTCCACCTCCTCCTGTGAGATCTGCTAGTACCGCAGTGGTCAAGCATAACCCCAAGTTCGCCAAGGTCAACATGGTGAATGCAGCTCAGGCAGAGGACTCGTCAGATGTCATCATGGGTAACCTTCCTGTTAACGATGTTCCTGCAAAAGTTCTTTTTGACACTGGTGCATCGCATTGCTTCATTTCCAAACCTTTTGCATCAAAGTATGAGTGCGATTATAAGCATTTGCAAAGACCTTTGCAAATCGTGTCCCCGGGCAAGCAAATGACAGCTAATATCTGCGTCCCGGATGTTACTATCACGTTGGGCGACTACAAATTTCTAGCTTCTCCTATTGTTCTGGGTGACTCGGATATCGATCTTATTCTTGGAATGGACTGGCTTTCTAAGCACAAGGCTCATCTTGATTGTGCTGCCAGGCAGATTCAATTGACTCATTCGTCTGAGGATGTTATTGTCTTTGCCGCTCATGATGATACCATCCATCTGTTTTCTCTCAATGAGAAGGGTGAGCTGGATGCCATCTCTCAAATTCCGGTCATTTGCGAATATCAAGATGTCTTTCTAGAAGAGCTTCCAGGAATGCCTCCGCACCAGCCAGTTGAATCCGTCATTGATCTTGAGCCTAGCATGGAACCTGTTTGCAAACGTCCTTACAAGCTTGGACCTGAAGAGTTGAAGGAGCTGAAGAAGGAACTCGGTATTCAAGAGCGAATGGGTCTCATCCGACCAAGTTCTTCTCCATGGGGTTGTGGTGTTCTTTTTGTGAAGAAGAAGGATGGAACATACCGACTCTGTGTCGACTACCGTCCATTGAACAAGAAGGCCATAAAGAACAAGTACCCACTTCCCAACATCAACGAGCTGTTTGAACAACTCAAAGGTGCTCAAGTATTATCCAAGCTTGATCTCCGTATGGGCTATCACCAGATTCGCATTCGTGAGCTAGATATCCCTAAGACAGCATTCAGAACAAGCTATGGTTCATATGAATACATTGTCATGTCTTTCGGTCTCGTCAATGCTCCTCCGACATTCTCTTGCATGATGAACTTCATCTTCAACCCCTACACAAATGACTTCGTCTTGGTCTACCTCGATTACATTTTGGTCTTTTCCAAGAACAAGGAAGATCATGCCAAGCACTTGCGTTTGGTGCTGGATAAGCTTAGAAAACATCAGTTCTACGCCAAGTTTTCAAAGTGCGAGTTTTGGCTCAATGAGGTTCTCTACCTTGGGCATATCATCTCTGCTAAGGGCATAGCGGTGAATCCTGAGAAGGTGTCTGCAATTGTGAATTGGGAGCCACCTCAGAATGTGAAGCAACTCCGCAGCTTCCTTGGTCTTGCAAGATATTGTCAAAGGTTCGTCGAGAACTTCTCTAAGATCGCGAAGCCTCTTTCCAACCTTCTCCAGAAGCACATAAAGTACGTCTGGTCTCCTGAATGTGACATCGCTTTCAACACCCTGAAAGAGAAGTTAGTCATTGCTCCAGTTCTGACTCCTCCTGATGAATCCAAACTGTTCGAGGTCTTCTGTGATGCTTCCCTTCAAGGTCTTGGTGCAGTGTTGATGCAAGAGAAGAAAGTTGTGGCCTATACTTCTCGCCAGTTGAAGCCCAATGAAAAGAACTACCCCAGTCATGACCTCGAGTTGGTGGCAGTTGTCCATGCTCTTTTGACTTGGAGACATCTCTTATTGGGAAGAAAAGTGGACATCTTCACTGACCACAAGAGTCTCAAGTACATCTTCACTCAGCCTAATCTCAACCTCAGGCAGACTCGTTGGGTCGAAATGATTCAAGAGTATAATCCGAGTATCGAATATACTTCAGGCAAGGCCAATGTAATTGCTGACGCATTGAGCGGGAAGGCTTACTGCAACAGTTTGATTATCAAACCTTACCAATCCGAGATTTGTGAAGCTTTCCGCAAACTCAATCTGCAAGTTCGTCCTCAAGGTTTCCTCGCCAACCTTCAAGTCTCTCCCACTTTGGAAGATCAGATTCGCGAGGCTCAACTTCTTGATGCAATGGTGAAGAAGGTGAAGATTGGGATTGCCAAGAGCCAACCTAAGTACAAGTGCTATCGTCTTGATGACAAGGATACTCTATTCTTCGAGGATCGCATTGTTGTGCCTAAAGGTGACCTTCATAAAGTCATTATGAACGAGGCTCACAATTCACTCCTCTCTATCCACCCTGGAAGTACAAAGATGTACCGTGACCTTAAGCAGTCGTATTGGTGGACTCGAATGAAGCGCGAGATTGCTCAGTTCGTGAATGAATGTGATGTCTGCAGAAGAGTGAAGGCAGAACACCAAATACCAGCTGGTCTCCTCCAACCTCTTGCCATTCCAGAATGGAAGTTTGACCACATTGAGATGGACTTCGTGACTGGGTTTTCAAAGTCCAAGTATGGCAATGATGCTATCTTCGTTGTCATCGACAAACTCACTAAAGTGGCTCATTTCCTTCCTATCAAAGAATCCATCACAGCAGCTCAATTGGCAGAGCTATATACCTCCCAGATTGTCTCTCTGCACGGCATTCCGCAGTCGATTTCTTTAGATCATGGCAGCATCTTCACCTTGAAGTTCTGGGATTCTTTCCATCATTTGTCCAATTAGTTTTTGTTTTAATTGCTTATACTTTGAATAATTAGCTACTCTTGGTGTTGCTGTAGATGTGCTTGCATGTTGAATTCTTAGTGTTTTAACTTGTTTGAGTGCTCGTTAGGGCCTCTATGTATCCCTATGAGTAGTTGTTATCAATCTTACAAAGTTTTGTTGACAATTTTTTGTCACTCCAAAATTTTTATTTTCAGAAAATTGTACGCGGACATGATGAACCTATTTGGAAGGAGTTCTTCGAGGAGACGATCCTCGGGGGCATCTTCTAGTGACAGTTCTGCCCGTCGATCTTACATTAAACCAAGTGAAAGTTCCACGCGAGATGCCACCAAGACATGTTTATGGCCTAGCGATGAATATATGATGCTGTGGGCATTAAGGAGGAATTTGACCCAATGCTGGCCTCGGTCCCTACCTCTCAGATAAGTGTGAACAACACCAACTTCTCACTGAATCGTTTGTCAAAGAGTTTAAATATTTTCCACGTGAGTCTAGGGTGTCGTTTATGCTTTATGATAATCCTTATACTATCCCACTGGAGAATTTTGCTTACCATTGCAAACTGCCATTTTGGGGTTCACTTGATGAGTCACCAACGGTTGAGTACGAGTCTTTCTTGACTAGACTTTGCTATGGTGAAAATAGGGGAGTGAGACAAGGAAGAATAAAGAGCATTCATTTTCCCGTAATTCAGTATTTTGCATTATTTAACGGGAAATGCATAGTAGGCAAGTAAGACTGTAGCATACTTTATGCGCCACACTTGAGCCTCCTTCACACCGCTCTCACTGGTGAAAGGAATTATAACCTTGAAGCGATTGTTGCATGCAAACTTCAGCACAATGCTAGAAGTGGTTGGTTCTATGGTGGAATTTATGCCACACGCCTAGCACAAGGGTTGGGTGTCTCACCTTTGCCCTTTGATCATATCCTACCACTCGTTATTAGATTTTGATGCCTTGAAAGATCATAAAATTCTCAAGGGAAGGGCTGATAACTTCACTTATAATTTGTTTTTTAACCAATCACATGTCGTGGACACATATTTGTCTGTGCCTGCTCTCTTTGATTATCACAACAAGGAAAGATATTTTGTTCTTGAGAGCGAGGCCCGAGCTCATAACGCAGCAGTGGTGACGGCACGGTGTGCTGAGGCATCCGCACCTAGAGCCTTTGTGAGCTACCACGCCGACTACTACCCTCCAGGCTACTGATCGATTACCAAGTTAGGCCAAAAGGCTAAGCTTGGGGGAGTACGTGTCTCTCACCGACATTATATTCATGTTCACATATCATTCCATTTGTCGGTGTTCACACTTTTTCATTGTATCATCTATGCTTAGATTTATTTTCTTCCTTTCTTCTTGTGTGTTCGAAAAACTTTAGAAAAACCAAAAAATTAGTTGTACTTAATTTACTTTCTATGCATGCTTAGTAGTAGTACTAAAAATAAAATCCAAAAATATTTCCTTGTTCTTCTTTTGCTTGTTGGGAGCTTTCCCGTGTAAATAGTTTTTCTCGTTTTCGTTTTTTTCCTTATTTGCTTGCTATAGAAAACCAAAAACTCCAAAAATATTTCAGCATGTTTCTTTGAATTTCTTTTCTTTTATTCGAGTTGTACCGAGGAGAAGACCACGATGAAAATGTTGAGTGGCTCTCATATGAATAATGGTTGAACTAATAAAGAGCCCATTTTACCTTGTCTTCTCCTGTTGAAATGTTTGTAGATTCTAGCTTATTCCATGGCACTCTTGCACTATTATTATTTTCATATCATTTGGTCGTGCAAGTGAAAGGCAATAATGACGACATTCGATGAACTAGCCGTGGCAAAGACAAACTGGTATGAACTCGACTTGTCCTGTCTGTGTAAATATGTTTAAACTAGTGCCCATGATTCAGCCCATTATAATTAAACATGTTTGCAATGACAATTAGAGATTATAGTTTCTCATGCCATGCATAAGTAGCTGGGAGTTGATAATGAGTTATCTTGGATATCAACATAGCGTTAAGATGGTTGTGATGTAGTATGATGATATGGTATCCTCCTCTGAATGTTCAAGTGGCTTGAGTTGGTACATGTTCATGCATGTAGTTGAATCAAAACCAACATAGCGTCTATAATGTTTATGTTCATGGTTTTCATATCCTACTCATTCTAGTGTCCAATGTTACTTATGCATAATGCATGGTTATGATTGTTGTTGCTCTCTAGCTGGCCGCTTCTCAATCTAAATTTCTAGCCTTCGCCTGTACTAAGTGGGGATTCTGTTTGTACATCAAAAACCTTGAACCCAAAGTTATTCCAGATGAGTCCGCCATACCTACCTATATACGGCATTACCCTGCCATCCTAAGTAATTTGCATGTGCCACCTCTAAAAACTTCTAAAAAATCCATTTTGGGTGCCTGGATCGTTCATGGAACGACAGGAGGTGGTCGATATCTTCCGTGCTAAGCGGGTTATTCTTAGGTCGAGTGTTTATTCACTCGCCATCGCACGAGAAAATGGGCGGTAATAGGGATTCCTAGTCCCAAACTGCAAAATACAAAAGAGTTCATCTCTTAAATAATCAAACAAAAACTCCCAATGGAGTCAAAACCTTTACTTTTACCGCTTGGGAACCGCCACTAGCGTGCTTAGCATGGAAGATATTGATAACTGATGGTCGTGAAGTGAATAAGTAGGGTGCATGTCTCAAAATATCATTTATCTCTATTTTAAAAACTGAGCTCTGGCACCTCTGCAAATCATTGCTTCCCTCTGCGAAGGGACTTTCCATTTACTTTTATGTTGTGTCATCACTTCTTAAAAACAAACGCTAGAAACTGAGTAGAGCACATCTATCATGATTTATGCATTGTGTGTAGCTAATGTTGGGTGCATCGTGACTGGATCTTTTCTACCATGAATTACAATGTTTAGTCGCTGCTTGAACTTTGGAGGTGCTCTGCATTTATGTTTTGTGGTCTTAAAAAGGGCTACCGAAATACCATTATTGTCGTATTATATCATGGTTTTTTTGACAACGTGTTGCCGTTTGAGATATCTTATTATTGCTCGCTAGCTGATTATGTCATTGATATGAATCATTATAATCTGTAAGTGTTATTGTTGACATGGTTAGTTATAATGTTGGCTGGAAACCTGGGTGTTGTTTAAGCTTATTTATGCAAACAAGAGCAAAAGAGTTCGTAAAAGTTTTTCTTTCTCACTTTCAGTTTATCAACTGAATTGCTTTAGGACAAGCAAAGATTTAAGATTGGGGGAGTTGATACGTCTCCAACGTATCTACTTTTTCTCACGCTTTTCCTCTTGTTTTGGACTCTAATTTGCATGATTTGAGTGAAACTAGCCCCAGACTGACGTTGTTTTCAGCAGAACTACCATGGTGTTGTTTTTATGCAGAAATAAAAGTTTTCGGAATGGAATGAAACTTTACGAGGAATTTTTATATCAATAATAAGAATTACTGGAGCCAAGACCCACCAGAGAGGGGCCCCTGGGTGGGCACAACCCACCAGGGCGCGCCCCTCTCTCTTGGCGTGCCCAGGTGGGTTGTACCCACCTGATGGCCCTGCTGACGACCCCCCTGATGCTATAAATTCACATATTGCCAGAAAAAATCAGGGAGAAAGAATTATCGCGATCCACGAGACGGAGCCGCCGCCAAGCCATGTTCTTCCTCGGGAGGGCAGATCTGGAGTCCGTTTGGGGCTCCGGAGAGGGGGGTCTTCGTTCTTCGTTCTTCGTCATCACCAACCCTTCTCCATCGCCAATTCCATGATGCTCCCCACCGGGAGTGAGTAATTCCTTCGTAGGCTCGCTGGTCGGTGAGGAGTTGGATGAGATTCATCATGTAATCGAGTTAGTTTTGTTACGGCTTGATCCCTAGTATCCACTATGTTCTTAGATTGATGTTGCTATGATTTTGCCATGCTTAATGCTTGTCAGTTTAGACCTGGGTGCCATGATTTCAGATCTGAACCATTTATGTTATCATCATTATATCCATGTTCTAGATTCGATCTTGCAAGTTATAGTCACCTACTACGTTTTATGATCCGGCAACCCCAGAATGACAACAACCGGGCCCACTCCCGGTGATGATCGTAGTTTGAGGAGTTCATGTATTCACTATGTGTTAATGCTTTGTTCCGGTTCTTTATTAAAAGAAGGCCTTAATATCCCTTAGTTTCCCATATGGACCCCGCTGCCACGGGAGGGTAGGACAAAAGATGTCATGCAAGTTCTTGTAATAAAGCACATATGACTATTTACAGAATACATGCCTATATTATATCGATGAACTGGAGCTAGTGCCATATCGCCCTAGGTTATAACTGTCACATGATGAATAACATTCAACAAGTCACCGATCCAATGCTTACGAATTTATCCTTATTGATCTCGCTAAGTTACCGCTGCTATCATCACGGTTACACTTACTAACTACTGCTATCATTGTTACTGTTACTGTTGTTGTTGTCACTATTATCAAAAATATCAAACTACTTTGCTACTGATCACTTTGCTGCAGATAATTAATCTCCAGGTGTGGTTGAATTGACAACTCAGCTGCTAATACCTTCAAATATTCTTTGGCTCCCGTTGTGTCGAATCTATAAATTTGGGTTGAATACTCTACCCTCGAAAACCGTTGCGGTGCCCTATACTTGTGGGTTATCAAATAACTGGTACAAATTTCAGAAATTGTTCAACTATGTAATTTTCATTGCTTCTTTTTGTTTTGTTCTGGGAACTTTCAAATTGCTTTAAGTTTTTTTTGCATATTTATGTAAGAAAATATTAGAAGACAATATGGTTTTGCATCGGAATCAGACCGTGGAAAGCATATTTCGTGAGTCCCATATGCGTTATATCAAATTTGAGTTATCCCATTTAATTGCTTACAACTTAACTTCATCATGTATCACAGTTGTTTAATTGTTTTAGAGAAATTCCTCACTGGCTGTTCAACAGTTCTAAAATTATTGGTAAATATTTTTTAATACTAATTCAACATTTTTTCAAATTTTATTTTGAAGAGTGTTTTTTTGTATAATATATATAAGTATGAAAAGTACAAAATAACAAAAAGTGAGAATAGAAAACAGAAGAAGAAAGCAGATTGTGGCACCCGTGCGGCTGGGCCTGCTGTCTGCGGCCCAGTTGGGCGTTTCCTTCAGCGAGGGAATGCTCGTGGCTCGCATAACGCGACAAATAGTCACGACCCGCATTAAGAGACCCCCTCCATGGCGCCTTTAGCGCCCCTTAGCGAATCCAGTGACGCTCGCTTGCATGGGACCTCCTAATGGGCGCCTTCTGCGCCGGTTAAAGGTTCCAGCGCCCACGCGCCTGCACATATGAGCTGGCCCATCGCGAGCGACGCGATCGATTGTCCCGCGAAGAAAACACAAAAAAAATAGCGTGTACGAGGAATCGAACTCGCACCGTGTAGCTAGAATTAACAAATATAATCAGCTAACCACCACACCACCTGAGCGCCAGTGATTAATAACAACGCGAAAACTTTAAGAATCATTTTGTCCGCGCTAATTATTAGACTTTTGAGTTATTTCGTTTCAAAAGTTTATTTTTTTTATGAAAAAGGGCTCATCAAATTTCGAAAATAGTTCATGAATATTTTTTATGAACTTAAAAACTGTTCATCGAAGTTTTTTTAAAAGTTCATCAAGTTTGAAAAAAAGTTCATTGATTTTGAGAAAAGTTCACCAAATTTTAAAAATGTTCATTGAATTCGAAAAAAAAGATCATCGAATTTGAAAAATGTTCATAGAATTTGAAAAAAGTTCACAGAATTTGTAAAAAAGTTCATCCAATTTGAAAAAAAAGTTCATTGAATTTGAAAAAAAGTATATCGAATTTGAAAAAAATTCACCAAGTTTGAAAAAAAGTTCATTGATTTTGAGAAAAGTTCACCAAATTTTAAAAACGGTCATTGAATTTGAAAAAAGTTCATCGAATTTCGAAAAAGTTCATAGAATTTCAAAAAAGTTCACAGAATTTGTAAAAAAAATTCATCGTATTTGAAAAATGGTTCATTGAATTTGAAAAAATGTTCATTGAAATTGAAAAGGTTCATCAAATTCGAAAAAAGTTCACGAATGTTAAAAAAATGTATTTTTAGAAAATTGTAGCAAAACAACTGTTCCAAAAACGGAAAAGGAAATAAAAAAACCCAAACGAAAGCATTCTAGGAAAAAAGAAAAAAAGAACAATTATAACAAGGAAAAAGCTTTGAGTAAACAATTTTAGGAGGGTGGCTTGTTGGTTGTCACAGCGAACACTGAGCCAGGAGATCGGTAGTTCGAGTCAGGTTGCACACGTTCTTTTTTGCCTCTCTAAAAACAGGAAAAAAAAGTAACGTGGGCCGGCCCAGGACGATGCGTGGGGTGTGCGCCCTGTACGGTTAAGCCTATAACCGGCGCTACGGGCGCCGTTTAGGAAATGCCCACTTGCATGGGCCTTGCCCAGCAACGCTCGCTGGCTGCCGCTGCCCGCTCGATCGTCTCCTTCCGCGGCTCGCACGCTAGCTGCTGCGTCGCTTGCTCAAAAGAAAAAGCTGCCCGCTCGATTACTTTTTGGGAAAAGCTTCCCCTCAACCAGTGGATTACAACCTGATTGTCTGCCGTGTCGGTTGCTGGACACATGTCCCATAGGCCCCATCTCTCACTAAAGAAATCGCATAGCCTTTTCTTCTTGAGGCTTCCCGTGACTCCATGACTACTATATCTGGAGAAAGCTTATTCATGTCTCATCGTCATCTCTCTCATCTCCTTTCCTTTCACACATTGCTTCCTTTTGACATGCTCACCACGCTGCTTCATATTCGTGCAAGTTCGCAAGGGAGCTCACGACTGCCTCCAGCGAGTGGAGACAAGGCCGTGTCCCTCCGGCCTTCATCCTCGTCTCCAGTTCGCTTCTGCAACATTACTGTTGTTGCAAAAAGCAAATCTTCAACAAGACCTTTGTTGCAAAATAAAATCTACAATAAGACCTTTGTTGTAAGAAAAAGATCTACAACAAGATAAAAATCTCAATAAGACCTCTGTTGCAAAAAAAAAATCTACAATGAGATCTTTGTTGCAAAAAAAGATCTACAACAAGATAAAAATCTCAATAAGACCTCTGTTGCAAAAAAAAATCTGCAATAAGACCATTGTTGTAAAAAAAAGATCTACAACAAGACAAAAATCTCAACACGACCTCCGTTGTGAAACATTTTCCGCAACACGATCACTGTTGCGAAAAAAAATTGTAACTCAAACTGTGTCGCATAAAAATTCACAACACAACCTCTGTTACAAATGTTTCGGCAACAAGAACTATGTTGTGTAGAAAAAACGGTCACCCCGCTAGATTTATGTTAGTTCCAACGTCTCGTGAGGCGGCGGATCTTTTGAAAAGATTCACCAGCCGACGCGTAGCGGCCCCTATAGATGTTTCCGCAACACGGTCTTTGTTGCAAAATATTCTGTAACAAACTCTATTGCAAAAAAATCTACAGACGTTTCTGCAACATAGCTACAACATAATCTATACTGAAAAAGTTAAAATGCCCGTCCGACATTTGATGACGTTGGTGTGAGGGTTTTTTTTGTTTCTGCAACAAGCCTCTTGTTGCCAAGGGAACGAGGGCACAACGCTACGTTTGTTGCAACGGGGCACGAGCAAAGTTTTTTTCTATAATAGAGATCTTGTTTCTGAAACACAAGCCTTGTTTCAGAAAAAAAAAACGGTTCGGCGGGAGCGCAACAAGGCTCGTGTTGCAAAGGTTGATGCACGCTCACTGAAAGAAGATCAGACGGTTGGCTAGCTCATGATCATACGGCTACTAAGGCGGCAGATGTTTTCTAAACATCACCCGGCAGACGCGTAGCTGCCCCCTTTACTTTTTTTCTTCACTCAAAAAATGCTACGGTACATACTGGTTTTCTTGGAAAAAACGAACCGATTTGCTACAGTATGTACTCTTGTCCTTCGAAAAAAAGTTCATCAAATTCAACAAAAGTTCATCAAATTCAAATAAAGTTCATCGAATTCAAAAAAGTTCACCCCGTTCGAAAAAAGTTCATTGAATTTGAAAAAGGAAACAGTTCATCGAATTGGAAAAAATCACCGAATTTGATACAAAATTCATCGATTTTAAATAAGAAGTTCACGGATTTGAAAAAAGTTCATCGAACCTAGAAAGAAGAAAAAGAAAATAGAAAATAGAAAAACGCAAACAGAAGAAAAAATAAAGAAGAAAAGACATAAATATATGTTGGTGATGGCGTGGTGGTTACTGCATCTTACTATTAAGTTTTTCTTTTGAGACAATCTTACTATTAAGTAGGATGTCTGTTCGACGACTCCCATAGTAGCAGTTTTTTTGCCATGTGATTAACACAGGGGAAAAAAGCAAGATGGGCCGGCCCAGCGGAGCAGGGGGTACGCGCCCATTTGCGCATTGTACTGTATCGGGCGCAAAGGGCGCCGAATAGGATTTAGCCCGCATTAAGTGAGTCCGTAGAAAATCTCACGTCGAGTTTTCCGTGGTCGTGGTCGTTACTGGGCCGGCCCATTTTCGCGCACAGTTAATGAAAAAAGAGAAGGAAAAGGTGTGTAGCAGGGATCGAACTATGGTCGCCGCGAAGGTAATCAAGGCTACTAGCCAACACGCCAACGTACAATAAATGTTGATAACAAGGATGCGATCTACTACTTGAAGCTAGCGGAGCCGGTTTCTCCATTCTTTTTTTTTTGTTTTCCATTTAGTTCTCCATTTTTTCATTCTTGTTGCATTTGTTTCTTTGTTTTTTTTCTTTGGTTTTTTGTTTCTTCTTCGGTTCTCATATTTTTGGTTTTCTTAGTTTCTTTTGGTTCTTATTCTACATTGTCTGCATACATCAACAACAATTTTCTAATATATGCATACATTTATCTAATATAAATTTAACATTTTAATAATATATTGTCCACATTTTTTCTGTATATATAAAAAAGTAAAATGCTTGATTAACATATTTTAATACATGATCAATATTTTTCCTATATATTCTTTACAAAAAATCAAATGCTTGATTAACATTTTTAAAATACAAGATCAACATTATTTAATCCATGGTCAGCATTTTTTATATGCACACTAAAAAAGTTTTCAAACTCTTCATTAACTTTTTCTAAATGCAATATTAACATTTTTAACACATTCTGAACATTTTTCATATACAAGTTTACAATTTTTCAAATGCTTGTTTAAGATTTTTCAAATAATTATTTAACACTTTTTAAACTGTTTTATTAACATTTTCTATACATGCTAAAATTCATCATTTTTAATACATGATCAACATTTTTTCAATACAAATTTAATATTTTTCATATACTTTTTCAACATTGTTTTGAAATGCTTGATTAATAGTTTTATATACATGATCAAATCTATTTCATAATTTTTATAATACATGGTTAACATTTTTTATATAGACATTTAGCATTTCAAAATCCTTGCTTAATATTGCTTACACACTTGTTCAGCCTTTTTCAAATGCTTGATTAACTTTTTTCAAATACATGATCAAATTATTTCATACACATTTTTGTATAATTTTTTTGTATACATGATAAATATTTTCTCTATACACATTTAACATTTTTGAAATGCTTGGTCAACCCTTTCCAAATGCTCTTATGTAGAATGTTTTTTGTAATACAAAAAAATAAAGCTTATATATATATATATATATATATATATATATATATATATATATAGGAAAATGAGTTAGTACTCCTAGGAGTATGTACTCCTAGGCCACGTGTCGTTCGTTGCTTTAATGCCCTGTCATACCATTTAAATTCCTTTTAGTTTTAAATTAAAAGAAACAACAGGATAATCTCCCATGCAAACTTCCGTTCAAAAATTTGTTAGCATGTCCCGTGCTAGTAGGGATTTGGGTGACTCGGTATATCTAGACAGAATAGAAACCGAGCTGTACGGGCATTAGGAAACTTATCACGGCATCACAGCATAAACAAAATAGAAGACGACGGCAGCGGCGGCCGCGACGGTGACATTAGCGGTGGCGGCGTCCACGGCGGTGACGACAGTGACGATAGCGGTGGCGGCGTCCACGGCGGTGACGACAGTGACGATCGGCGACAATAAGATGCAGTACAACTTGTTGTACCAGTACCATTGACATCCATCACATGGCCAAAGGCAAAGCAACTCCCATGTACTTCTTCCAATCGGCATTGATAACGACAAGGTACATACGTCCTTCGGCTCATTCACACGCATGCATCATGATATTACCTGCACTCCTTATTCCTTCCATAGTACTGTGACTATTAATTTGATATCATGCATGTTTAATCTACAGCTCATTTGGATCAATTGCACGCGAGATGGGTTTCCGGCCGGCGGCGCGTCTACTCCATGCAAACGGATAGATACTCGTGTTTTCCCTCATAGATCTTCATGATGCAATCTACTCCCACGACAAATACGATGACTACTAGATTGACGCGACATGATTTACCCATCATGCAATAAACACGCACAAAATACTTGAAACTACTTACTCTGATGGTGTACTCTTTTTAATTAATTATTATTCTTCTTTGTCTTGTAATCTAGTTTAAAATGAATTGTGCTTTATTTTATTATATACTTATTTTCTTAATGCACCGTACCCTTTTTTATTCTTCTTTTTGAACAAATTATACATCGTTTGTAGTAGCTCCAACACAAAAAGGTGTGTATACTCCATAAAAAAGTGGTATATACTCCAGAGAGAGAGAGAGAGAGAGAGAGAGAGAGAGAGAATATTTTAAAGTGTAAAGAAAATTATAAAAATAAAACAAAAAAAGTCTGTGGCCTCCCGCACTCCTGGCCTGGCCCATTTTGATCTCCCTTCATCGAGGGTTCTTACCCTCATGTTCAAGGCGAGATACCGGAGCGCCTCCGACTGGGCCGGCCGATATATAGAGGAGGAAAATCGCAAAACAAAATAGCGGTTGTATGCATGGAAGCAGATTTGTAGCACCCGGGTGCTCCACACCCCTGTATGAACATTAAATTCAAAAAAATATCAATAATTTTGAAAAAACAATTATAAGATTTGGGGATATCAAACCTGGGTTCCCGATCTACTCCCGCATGAAATTTCGTGACAAAAATACCTGGAAACGTATTCGTGGCAAAAAGTCAAAAATCCTATGTACAGAAAAAAAAACTGTTGAGATGGATTTTTATTCGAACAGTATTTCGTTGGTCACGGATACGTTTACTGGTATTTTTTTAACAAAATTGCACACAGGAGTAGATTGAGAACCTAGGTTTGATATCCTCCAAAATTTCGAATTTTTGAATTTTTTTTAGTATTTCTTATATTTAATATTGGTATAGGGGTGTGGAGCACCCAGAAGCTCCTGTGTATATTCCCTGTAAGGATCGATCTCAGGACGTCACACTAATTACCTCGACGGTACAACTTATGGCCGATCGTGACACCTTATAGTGTGAATAGTTTT
Organism: Triticum monococcum; assembly: GCA_034509565.1. NCBI lineage: Eukaryota > Viridiplantae > Streptophyta > Magnoliopsida > Poales > Poaceae > Triticum > Triticum monococcum. The sequence goes on from CM067845.1 coordinate 617,694,018, forward strand.
TAACTATAACGCGATAGTCACCCTAGCGTCCTATTTACTGTAGCATACAGATTATTCAATTGTTTTGAACACATTTTGAAAAAAATGTATATTTTTTGAAAATGTCCACAAAATTTGAAAATTTGAAATAGTTTTTAGTTATAGGAATAAAATTTAAGATTTTCAGCTTTTGAATCTTTCTGGACGTTGTTTCTAAAAGATGAACAAATTTTGTTTCTAAATTCGATTTTTTTTGAAAATTTTGAATTTTTTTTAAACATGAGGATAATTTCTAGAAATTGCAATGAAAATTTCAAATGTAGATCATTTTTTGAAATTCGCAAAAAAATGAAACACGTACATTTTTAAAGAAATTTGAAATCAAGAAAAAAATCATAAATATTTTTTGAAACACACACAATTTTATTAAAGAAGATTTTTTCTTTGAAATCCCTAAATTTTTTAAACACGAACATTTTTCAAACCAGGAATAAATTTTTAAAATGAGAAACATTTTTGAAACACAAACATTTTTTGATTCCGCGAACAATTTTTGAATGCAAAAATATATTTTTGGAATTCCTGAACATATTTTTGAAATTGTGAACAAAATTTTGAACATGAGGCCATTTTTTGAAATTTGGACCAAATATTTGAAAATTCAAACAAAATAAAAAGAAACAGCATCAGAAAAAGAAAAAATAATAACGAAAATGAAAAAGAAACAGCAACAAAAAAAAGAAACAAGATATAAAAAGGAAAATAAAAAAGGTCTAGGAACCTTCTAGAAGGGTCAAACCTATAAAAACCACTGGGAACCATGTAGAAGATTCCCGAAATCAAATTCTGCACCCACTACAGATAAGGATGGCAATTTTATCCATGGGTACGGGTACCCGCAGGTACCATACCGGCATGGGCAGGGTATGAGCACAACTTTATACCCACAGGTAGTACCCATACCCTAGCGTTAAGTCATGATAGGGCACGGGTATAACCTTTTACCAATGGATATACCCATTCCCTACCCATTTTATATTGACATGTGAATCTTACCCGTGATTCACAATTACAAGTGTACATATGTTAAAGTTGTGTTGTGAGCTTATGAACCTATGTTAAAGTTGTAACCAATTGTCAATTTGAATTGAGATAATTTTCATGTACTCAGCTATTTGTTATTGAGTTGAGATCAATATCTTTTTGTCAAATGTGCTATAGATGAATGCAAAATTGCGAATAGCTTGTGTAGTGTTTGATCTATCCGTTGGGTACCCAATGTGTATGGGTACCTGTCGGGTATGGGTACAGGTAAAGTATCATACCCACGGGTACGGGCATGGATAGAATTTTGTACTCATTAACTACATGGGTATGAGTATGGTATTACTCTACCCACCCCATACCCTACCCATTGCCATCCTCTACAGATGGGCCGGCCAAAGAGCTGTCTCAGTCGTCGGGTCTGTGCGATCGCTCCACAGTTTGATGCACAGTGCGTCAAATAGGGATTTTCGAGATACAGGGGCACCCAATGCCTGGCACAGTGCCTCAAATAGGGATTTTCGAGAACTTGTGGCTTAGCTGAAGCCAGCGAAGTTACCCCGGCCCAGCAAGAATTTTTCTGTAACGTTTTCCAGAACTCCAGACTTCAGTGAACCAACTATATACACTGTAGCAAACCGGGTGCACAGTGGTAAACCCTATTTGTTTTTTGAAAAATGTTCAAAATTTCAGAAATTTGTAGAAGTTAAGATTATCATCATGCTCTCAAAGAAATTTGTTAAGTGACGACGAAGACACCAATGATAAGTTTATTCTTTTAGCTAGTCCCTATGGAACTTCTCTAACACGCTCTCAAAATTAGAAATTAGAAATTAGAAATCCAGCATTATATGATTGCTTATATTAGTAATAAAATAGTTGCAATATTCATTGCAGATGGTATTATTGACTTGTCTAAGAATCTTGGTGATCTTAGAACACAAAACATCTATAAGTTTTCTTAAAGAACTAAACATACATTGGTAAGTTGGATTTCATGTGCGATGATTATCATCCTAGCACCCCATCCCTTCCTACAGTCGAATCATGGCTCTGTCGTGCACAACAAACTAGCTATGATTAGCGATGACATTGATATGTCTCCAATGTATCTATAATTTATGAATTATTCATGCCATGTTTACAACAATTCAATATGATTTTGGTATGATTTTATTAGAACTAACCCGGACTGACGCTGTTTTCAGCAGAACTATTGTGGTGTCGTTTTTCGTGTAGAAATAAAATTTCTCAGAACGAGCTGAAAATTTACGGAGAATATTTTTGGAAAATAGAAAAAAAATACTAGAACGAAAATGTATCGAAAAGGAGTCCCGAAGCAACCACGAGGGTGCCCCCCAGGGCATGCCCCCTGCCTTGTCGTCGCCTCGTGGGCCCCCTTGACTTGTCCCCGACGCCAACACCTCCTATAAATCCCAAAACCTCAGAAATAAACCTAATGATCGGGAGTTCTGCCGCCGCAAGCCTCTGTAGCTATGAAAAACCAATCGGGAGCCCATCCCGGCACCCTGCCGGAGGGGGAAACCATCACTGGAGGCCATCTTAATCATCCCGGCGCTCTCCATGACGAGGAGGGAGTAGTTCACCCTCGGGGCTGAGGGTATGTACCAGTAGATATGTGTTTGATCTCTCTCTCTCTCTCTCTCTCTCTCTCTCTCTCGTTCTTGATATGGCACGATCTTGATGTATCGCGAGCTTTGTTACTATAGTTGAATCATATGGTGTTTCTCCCCCTCTATCTTCTTGTGATGAGTTGATTTTAACCTTTGAGGTTTCACTATTATCGGATTGAATACTATTATGGATTTGAGAACACTTGATGTATGTCTTGTGTGGGATACCCGTGGTTACAATGGGGTATTTTATTGATTCACTTGATGTATGTTTTGGTAATCAACTCGTGGATTCCCGAGGTGACATTGGGGTAATATATGCATAGGGGTTGATGCACGTTTTCGTACTTGTTTCTCCGATAGGAATCTTGGGGCACTCTTTGAGGTTCTCTATGTTGCATCGAATATTATGAATCTGAAATTGTTTGATGCGTATCGTATAATTGACCCACAGATACTTGTGGTGACATTGGAGTATTTAGGTGACATTAGGGTTGGTTGATGTGTGTCATATGGTATTATTTTACTACGAATTCTATGGCTGTTTGTGACACTTATAGGAATGGGACAATTCCATTTCTCCCCCTCACTTGAGCCACCACCTGGCATTTGCCCCTAATTTTCATGTATGCTCAAAAATACCTCTCTTCTGTCAAGTCACCTTATAGAAATGCCCTTGTTGTCCGGTCAAAGGGCTTTGACCGTCTAGTGAATAGTAACATGGTGAACAATAAATTCAAAAAAAATCAAAAAAATCTGAAATTTTGTGGGATCGAAGATACTCAAGGGCGCAAGGTGCGTGCAAATTTTCACGCTGTTTGGACATTCCAGGAACTTGTGGGAAAGGAAAAAATGTAAATCTATATGTTGTGAACAGTAAATTCTAAAAAAAGCAAGAAAAATTTAAAAAGTATGAATTTTTCTGGCATCAAAGAGGCTTGGGTGCGCAAAGCGCTTGCAAATCTTTGTGATCAAATGACATGTGAGGTGCTCTAGCAAAAAAATGAAATAGTGCATTTTTTCAGAGTTTTTTTCTGCGCCAAATATAGTTTTTTTTCTCCACGAGCTCCTACAGTGTCGAAACACAACAAAAATTTGCACGCACCTTACGCACCACAGCCTCTTTGATGCCAAAAAATTTCATATTTTTTTGAATTTTCTTACTATTTTTTTAATTTACTATTCACAGCGTACATTTTAATTTTTTTCCTTTGACACGAGCTGCTGGAATGTCCAAACTGTGCCAAACTTTGCACGCACCTTGCTCCCCTGAGTATCTTCGATCCCACAAAATTTCAGATTTTTTTTTTGCTATTTTTTTCGAAATTGTTGTTCACCATGTTATTGTTCATCAGACGGTCAAACCCCTTTAACCAGACGGTAACGGCACAGATGGGCATTTCTGTAAGGTGACTTGACGGAAGAGGGGTATTTTTAAGCATACCTGAAAATTAGGGGCAAATGCCAGGTGGTGGCTCAAGTTAGGGGGAGAAATGGAATTGTCCCTATAGGAATAGCTCAATAGATTGATCGGAAAGAATAACTTTGAGGTGGTTTCGTACCCTACAAGTAATTCCATCTTATGTTCTCCGTGATAGGAACTTTCGAGTGACTTTCGTTGCACGTTGAGGGATTGTTATATGATCTAATTATGTTATCATTGTTGAGAGAGCTTGCACTAGTGAAAGTACGAACACCAGGCCTTGTTTCCAAGCATTGCAATACCGTTTTCGCTCACTTTTACCACTTACTACCTTGCTGTTTTTATATTTTTATATTACAAAAACACATATCTACCATCCATATTACACTCGTATCACCATATATTCGCCGAACTAGTGCACCTATACAATTTATCATTGTATTGGGTGTGTTGGGGACACAAGAGACTCTTTGTTATTTGGTTGCAGGGTTGTTTGAGAGAGGTCATCTTCATCATACGCCTCCCACGGATTGAAAAATCTTAGGTCATCCACTTGAGGAAAATTTTCTATTGTCCTACAAAACTCTGTGCTTGGAGGCACAACACGAGTCTACAAGAAGAAGGTTGCGTAGTAGACATCAAGCTCTTTTCTGGCGCCGTTGCCGGGGAGGTGAGTGCTTGAAGGTATATCTTTAGATCTTGCAATTGAATAATTTAGTTTGTTTTATCACTAGTTTAGTCTATAAAAGAAAACTACAAAAAAAGGAATTGAGGTTGCCTCATATGCTTCATCTTTTTAATGTCTTTCATGAAAATGATGGAAAGTAAAATTATGCTCAAATGTTAGAAGAAGAAGTTACTAAAATGTTTGGTACTAAATCTTTGAATGATGAGCATGATTGCAATGTTGTTAGTATGAATTCTTTGAATATCCATGATGCTAATGATATGCAAAGCCACAAGCTTGGGGATGCTATGTTTGATGAAAATGATATTTTTTGTCCCCCAAGTTTTGATGAGCAAAATTATTATGATGATAGCATGCCTCCTATTTATGATGATTATATTGATGAAAGTGGATTTGGAGAGGTCATGACTTTATTTAGAGAAGAATCCACTATTTCGGAAGAGGTTCCAATTGATTAATAGAACAAAGTTGCTATCTATGGTGATTATGGTGATGACATATATGCTATAAGAAATAATGATAACCATGAAAATTTTCATCACGGTTTTAATTTTCAATTAGATTATGCCTCACATGATAGTTATTTTGTTGAGTTTGCTCCCACTACTATTGCTAAGAATAAATTTGCTTATGTGGAGAGTAGTAAAATTTCTATGCTTGTGCATCATGAAAATAATGCTTTATGTGGTATTTATATTGTTGAATTTATTCATGATGCTACAAAAAAATGTTATGAGGGAGGAATATATACTTGTAGAAGTTGCAATAATATCAAGTTTCCTCTTTATTTGTTGAAAATCTTGAAGTTATGCTTGTTTTGCCTTCCTATGCTAGTTGATTCTTATTCCCATAAATTTTTTGCTCACAAAATCTCTATGCATAGGAAGTGTGTTAGACTTAAATGTGCTTGTCATATGCTTCATGATGCTCTCCTTGCGTTTCAATTCTTATCTTTTATTTGAGCACCATTGAAATCATCATGCCTAGCTAGAAAGGCATTAAAGAAAAGCGCTTGTTGGGAGACAACCCAACATTTACCCCTATTGTTTTTGAGTGTTCACATGATTAGTCTAATGTTGTAATCATGTTTTATAGCTTTTGTTTCAATAAAGTCCCAAGTAAGACCTTTTGGATGGTCTATGGTGATAGTTGATTTGATCTTGCTGAAAAACAGAAACGTGTGCGCCCAGTAAAATAGTTTTATTTTTTTACAGAAGCGCGATAAAATCCTGATTCATTTTGCAAAAGATTTATATGCAAATTTCCCATATTGTACTAATTTTTCAGAATTTTTGGAGTTACATAAGTATAGAAAGTTTCCAGATTACTACAGACTGTTCTGTTTTTGACAGATTCTGTTTTCTATGTGTTGTTTGCTTATTTTGATGAATCTATGAGTAGTATTGGAGGGTATAAACCATGGAGAAGTTGGAATGCAGTAGATACAACACCAATATAAATTTAGAATGAGTTCACGACAGTACATAAGTGGTGATTTGATTTATACTAACTTATCTCACGAGTTCTTGTTGAGTTTTGTGTGGATGAAGTTTTTAAGATTTAAGGAAACCATGATATAAAAGGAATTAAGGAGACACAAAAGATCAAGCTTGGGGATACCCAAGGCATCCCAAGTTAATATTTCAAGAAGTCTCAAGCATCTAAGCTTGGGGATGCCCCGGTTGGCATCCCACCTTTCTTCTTCAACAATGATCGGTCAGTTTTGGTTGAGCCTAAGTTTTTGCTTCTTCACATGATATGTGATATCCTTGCAATGTCATTCTATTTTGTTTTTCTTGCTGTTTGAATAAAGTACTTAATATCTGAAATTTTATTTATAAGAGGGAGTCTTCACATAGTTACATAATTATTCGACTACTCATTGATCTTTACTTATATCTTTTTGGAGTAGTTTATCATTTACTCGTGTGCTTCACTTATATCCTATGAGTAAATGGTTGAATCAATCGAATATCATAAATATGAATTTATAAATGTTTCATATGCTTATCCTATGGGGAGTAATGACTTCACATATAAGAATTAGAGGTGGTAAATTTATTGAAAGTTAGCAAACATAGTATTGGTCACTTGAACAATGCATGAAAGAATATTGAAGGAAAAGAGATTTCACATATAAATATACTATGTTGAACATCTTCTATGATTGTGATCCCCATTAAATATTTTCAAACTTGAGCAAGTTAGTTGAAGTTGAACAAGGAAGACAACGTAATGAGTTATGCTTGGGTATATTTGTATAGAAGTTATATTGTTATGAATCCTCTAACATGTGGTGCTTGCTATTTAGAATCTTTTGCTAGCCAAAATTTCTGTACTAAGCAGGAATACTGCTTGTGCATCCAAAATCCTTGAACCAAGTTTCTTCCATGAGTGTCCACCATACCTACCTATATGCGACGGGTATTTACATACCGTTCCAAGTAAATTTACATGTGCCAAACTCTGAAGCTTCAAATAATAATCTGTTTTGTATGCCCGAATCGCTCATGTAGCGACTAGGGGCTGTCAATATCTTCCATGCTAGGTGGGTTATTCTCATGATGAGTGTTTATTCACTTGTCATTCATGAGAGAATGGCTGGTAATTGGGATGCTCAGTCCTATGATCAAAATATCAAAAACAAAATTTCAAATAACCAAACAAAACTCCCCCAGGACTGTTGTTGGTATGGACGGTACCCGTTGTTTCGGACCAGCCGTGGAGTGTGATTGTTGGTGGAGGGGGAGTAAAAACTTTACCATTATGTTTGGGAACCACCTATAATATGTCTAGCATGGAGATAGTGAAAACTCTTGGTTGATATGCTGACAATGAAATCATACCTCTCAAAATCATGTTCAACTATGTTTTAAAAGCTTCGAGCTCTGGCACCTCTGCAAATCTCTACTTTCCTCTGCGAAGAGCCTATATTTTACTTTCATGCAAGAGTCAGTAGTATTCATTCTCATTCCAATCTTCTCTTTAGTTGGCAAGCATCATGTGATGAGGAAAGATCTAAGCATATATGGTCATTCAAATATATTTGATCATGAATTATTATTGTTGACAATTATCTATATGATAAATAAGTTGGGAGGCGAAACACTAAGCCCCTATCTTTCTCTATGTTCGATGGATGCTATTTGTTCTAAAAATATGCTTGGAGTGGTAGCAATCATGGAAGACTATATGATAGTTAAGTATGTGGGATTTGCTGAATCAAAGCTCATACATAGACCCTTCCTGAAAATAAGATGAATTGCAATTCTTTGATGACTGAGAACATAGTTTGTTAGTTTTCAAGAAAGTTTATCGTCTATGCTTTAACATGTGAATAGCTTGTTACTTGATCATGAGAAGCTTTATGATATGAGCTACTATTATGATATATAATGATGCTTGAAAAAGTGATTGAAATTATCATTGATCAAACTTGTGCACCTGCTAGCATTCACCCTTCATGAATTATTTATTTTCTCATTTACCTACTCGAGGACGAGCATGAATTAAGCTTGGGGATGCTAATATGTCTCCAACGTATCTATAATTTATGAAGTATTCATGCCATGTTTACAACAATTCTATACGATTTTGGTATGATTTGATTAGAACTAACCCGGACTGACGCTGTTTCCAGCAGAACTATCGTGGTTTCGTTTTTTTGTGCAGAAATAAAACTTCTCGGAACGAGCTGAAAATTTATGGAGAATATTTTTGGAAAATATAAAAAATACTAGAACGAAAAGATATCGGAGAGGAGTCCCAAAGCAACCACAAGGGTGGGGGCGCGCCCCCCTAGGGCGTGTCCCCCCTGCCTTGTCATCGCCTCGTGGGCCCCCTTGACTTGTCCCCGACGCCAACACCTCCTATAAATCCCAAAAACCTCGTAAATAAACCTAGATCGGGAGTTCCGCCGCCGCAAGCCTCTGTGGCCACGAAAAACCAATCGGGAGCCCGTTCCGGACCCTGCGGAGGGGGAAACCATCACCGGAGGCCATCTTCATCATCCCGGCTCTCTTCATGACGAGGAGGGAGTAGTTCACCCTTGGGGCTGAGGGTATGTACCAGTAGCTATGTGTTTTATCTCTCTCTCTCTCTCTCTCGTGTTCTTGATATGGCACGATTTTGATGTACCGGGAGCTTTTTTTTACTATAGTTGAATCATATGGTGTTTCTCCCCCTCTATCTTCTTGTGATGAACTGAGTTTTACCTCTGAGGTTTCACTATTATCAGATTGAATACTATTATGGATTTGAGAACACTTGATGTATGTCTTGCGTGAGATACCCGTGGTGACAATGAGGTATTCTATTGATTCACTTGATGCATGTTTTGGCACTCAGCTCGCGGATTCCCGAGGTGACATTGGGGTAATCTATGCATAGGGGTTGATGCACGTTTTCATCCTTGTTTCTCTGGTAGGAATCTTGGGGCACTCTTTGAGGTTCTTTATGTTGGATCGAATATTATGAATCTGAAGTTGTTTGATGGATATCGTATAATTGACCCACAAATACTTGTGGTGACATTGGAGTATCTCGGTGACATTAGGGTTGATTGATGTGTGTCATATGGTGTTATTTTACTACGAACTCTAGGGTTGTTTGTGACACTTATAGAAATAGCTCAATGGATTGATCGAAAAGAATAACTTTGAGGTGGTTTCGTACCCTACAAGCAATTTCTTCATATTTTCTCCGTGATAGGAACTTTGGAGTGACTTTTGTTGCACGTTGAGGGATTGTTATATGATCTAGTTATGTTATCATTGTTGAGAGAACTTGCACTGGTGAAAGTATGAACCCTAGGCCTTATTTCCAAGCATTGCAATACCGTTTTCGCTCACTTTTACCACTTAGTACCTTGCTGTTTTTATATTTTCAGATTACAAAAACCTATATCTACCATCCATATCACACTTGTATTACCATCTCTTCGCCGAACTAGTGCACATATACAATTTATCATTGTATTGGGTGTGTTGGGGACACAAGAGACTCTTTGTTATTTGGTTGCATGGTTGTTTGAGAGAGACCATCTTCGTCCTATGCCTCCCACGGATTAATAAACCTTAGGTCATCCACTTGAGGGAAATTTGTTACTGTCCTACAAAACTCTACGCTTGGAGGCCCAACACGAGTCTACAAGAAGAAGGTTGCGTAGTAGACATCAGACATGCACCAATGATGATGTCTATAGGGTCGAAGCCTCGAAGAATCTATATGCTCTTCAACGGCTCGTTCAAGCATCAATAATGGTCGTTTTGTGGTGCAGAGACCTCGATATAATTTTTATTATGGGTGAGGTGCTTTATACTTCTGATGAACTTCTCTAATTGACCCAGATCCTTTTCGCAAAATAAATATCACATGGAAATTACATTGGCAGATGTAACTGAGTTAGAATACCAGGGAAACATATGCAACCAAGAGTACGTTCAACAACAACAATAACAACAACAAAGGCTGCAAAACAAAGAATATCATGGTATTTCAAATTTTAGGGGGATGCAAGGGAAATTATTTTGTGAGGATTAAAGAGACTATTTGTGAAATTAAATGTGCATCTGTGCTTGAATAAGCACAAGGTTCCCTCCGACCAAAAATAAGGGCATGCCTTTTTTAAAGTTAGATGAGTCTCCATAGATTGGATCAAGTCTAACTCATGCGTTTTGTGCTGGTTTTTAACTGTTATTTCTTTGATATAAGAGAGTGAACTATTTTTTGCAGGAAAACTTCTCATCTATTCATCAACTTTCATGGAAGTACAAATAACACTAGAAGTAAAATAAACTACATTAATGCCCGTGGACCACTTAGCAACGACTATAATCACTATAGCAAGATGAAGGCATGCCGCCGTGATTACCTCCCCCCATCGGAGCCGGGCAAACCTTGCAGTAGTATATAGTCGAGAAGTCGTCATGCTAGGTCCCCAACCGGACTAGCGCACCATTGAATCAATCCTCACCGATGAAAATAAGAGTAGATTGAAAGGATCCAACATGTAGACACACAAACACAAATGAACGAAGACTAAATCCATGAAAGACGAACGCCGATTAAATCCCAAGTGTCGGTGTCAAAACCGGCGGATCTCGGGTAGGGGGTCCCGAACTGTGCATCTAGGCCGGATGGTAACAGGAGGCGAGGGACACGAAGTTTTACCCAGGTTCGGGCCCTCTCGATGGAGGTAAAACCCTACGTCCTGCTTGATTAATATTGATGATATGGGTAGTACAAGAGTAGATCTACCACGAGATCAAAGAGGCTAAACCCTAGAAGCTAGCCTATGGTATGATTGTTGATGTGTATGTTGTCCTACGGACTAAAACCCTCCGATTTATATAGGCACCGGATAGGGTTAGGGTTACATAGAGTCGGTTACAATGGTAGGAGATCTGAATATCCGTATCGCCAAGCTTGCCTTCCACGCCAAGGAAAGTCCCTTCCGGACACGGGACGAAGTCTTCAATCTTGTATCTTCATAGTCCTGGAGTCCGGCTGAAGGTATAGTCCGGCCATCCGGACACCCCCTAATCCAGGACTCCCTCAGTAGCCCCTGAACCAGGCTTCAATGATGACGAGTCCGGCGCGCAAATTGTCTTCGGCATTGCAAGGCGGGTTCCTCCTCCAAGTACTTCATAGAAGATTTTGAACACAAAGGTAGTGTCCGGCTCTGCAAAATAAGTTTCCACATATGGCCATAGAGAGAATAATATTTACACAAATCTAATCTGCTGACGTGTTTCCTAGTGTGACATCACACCACGGCCAAGCTTTTATTCGAACCGTTTTACTGTCCCATCTCAGCGCGTTATGCGAGGCGGTTTCCTTGGCACGTCTTGTTAAAGCAGAGATCGTGTCCCCTTATTCCGGGATTCTCATCAATACGGGCGTGGGTAACCCAACCGCTTCTAGGATTCCTAGATTATAGGCAAGTCCAAACGGACACGGAGAGGACGCTTGATATTCACCCTCCTTATAAAGGGAACAGGCTTTTATTTTTCCCTCCTGTGCTCAATCGAATCCTTCCCCACCTCAAGCTCAAGTGCCCGAAGTTCAGGTCAGGTGCTCCGAACCTTCAGTCATGTCCGTGAAGGAAATATGCCCTAGAGGCAATAATAAAGTTATTATTTATTTCCTTATATCATGATAAATGTTTATTATTCATGCTAGAATTGTATTAACCGGAAACATAATACATGTGTGAATACATAGACAAACAGAGTGTCACTAGTATGCCTCTACTTGACTAGCTCGTTAATCAAAGATGGTTATGTTTCCTAACCATGAACAAAGAGTTGTTATTTGATTAACAAGGTCACATCATTAGTTGAATGATCTGATTGACATGACCCATTCCATCAGCTTAGCACCCGATCGTTTAGTATGTTACTATTGCTTTCTTCATAACTTATACATGTTCCTATGACTATGAGATTATGCAACTCCCGTTTGCCGGAGGAACACTTTGGGTGCTACCAAACGTCACAACGTAACTGGGTGATTATAAAGGAGTACTACAGGTGTTTCCAATGGTAGATGTTGGGTTGGCGTATTTCGAGAATAGGATTTGTCACTCCGATTGTCGGAGAGGTATCTCTGGGCCCTCTCGGTAATACACATCACATAAGCCTTGCAAGCATTATAACTAAGATGTTAGTTGTGAGATGATGTATTACAGAACGAGTAAAGAGACTTGCCAGTAACGAGATTGAACTAGGTATTGGATACCGACGATCGAATCTCGGGGAAGTAACATACCGATGACAAAGGGAACAACGTATGTTGTTATGCGGTCTGACCGATAAAGATCTTCGTAGAATATGTAGGAGCCAATATGGGCATCCAGGTCCCGCTATTGGTTATTGACCGGAGATGTGTCTCGGTCATGTCTACACTGTTCTCGAACCGTAGGGTCCGCACGCTTAACGTTATGATGACAGTTATTATGAGTTTATGCATTTTGATGTAACGAAGATTGTTCGGAGTCCCGGATGTGATCACGGACATGACGAGGAGTCTCGAAATGGTCGAGACATAAAGATTGATATATTGGAAGCCTATATTTGGATATCGGAAGTGTTCCGGGTGAAATCGGGATTTTACCGGAGTACCGGGAGGTTACCGGAACCCCCCGGGAACCATATGGGCCTTATTGGGCCTTAGTGGAAAGGTGAAAGGGGCAGCCCAAGGTGGGCTGCGCGCCTCCCCCCTCCCCTAGTCCTATTAGGACTAGGAGAGGTGGCCGGCCCCCTTCTCTCTCTCTCTCTCTCTCTCTCTCTCTCGGAATCCTATTAGGAATAGGATTGAGGGGGGGAGTCCTACTCTCGGTAGGAGTAGGACTCCTCCTGCGCCCTCCTCCTTGGCCGGCCAGCCCTCCCCCTTGGATCCTTTATATACGGGGGCAGGGGGCACCTCTAGACACACAAGTTGATCCTTGGTGATCGTTCCTTAGCCGTGTGCGGTGCCCCCTGCCACCAAATTCCACCTCGATCATATCGTTGTAGTGCTTAGGCGAAGCCCTGCGTCAGTAGAACATCAAGATCGTCACCACGCCGTCGTGCTGACGGAACTCCTCCCCGAAGCTTTGCTGGATCGGAGCCCGGGGATCGTCATCGAGCTGTACGTGTGCTAAGAACTCAGAGGTGCCGGAGTAACGGTGCTTGGATCGGTCGGATCGGGAAGAAGACGTACGACTACTTCCTCTATGTTGTGTGATCGCTTCCGCAGTCGGTCTGCGTTGGTACGTAGACTACACTCTCCCCTCTCGTTGCTATGCATCACCATGATCTTGCGTGTGCGTAGGAATTTTTTTGAAATTACTACGTTCCCCAACAGTGGCATCCGAGCCTAGGTTTTATGGTTTGATGTTATATGCACGAGTAGAACACAAGTGAGTTGTGGGCGATATAAGTCATACTGCCTACCAGCATGTCATACTTTGGTTCGGCGGTATTGTTGGATGAAGCGGCCCGGACCGACATTACGCGTACGCTTACGCAAGACCGGTTCTCCCGACGTGCTTTGCACAAAGGTGGCTTGCGGGTGACTGTTTCTCCAACTTTAGTTGAACCGAGTGTGGCTACGCCCGGTCCTTGCGAAGGTTAAAACGGAGTCAAATTGACAAACTATCGTTGTGGTTTTTGATGCGTAGGTAAGAACGGTTCTTGCTCAGCCTGTAGCAGCCACGTAAAACTTGCAACAACAAAGTAGAGGACGTCTAACTTGTTTTTGCAGGGCATGTTGTGATGTGATATGGTCAAGACGTGATGAGATATAAGTTGTTGTATGAGATGATCATGTTTTGTTGAAGTTATCAGCAACTGGCAAAAGCCTTATGGTTGTCTCTTTATTGCATAAGATGCAAGCGCCAAATAATTGCTTTACTTTATCGCTATGCGATAGCAATAGTTGCAAGAGAAATTGTTGGCGAGACGACCACGTGACGACACATTGATATAGATCAAGATGATGGAGATCATGGTGTCATGCCGGTGACGATGGTGATCATGACGGTGCTTCGGAGATGGAGATCACAGGCACAAGATGATGATGGCCATATCATATCACTTATATTGATTGCATGTGATGTTTATCTTTTATGCATCTTATCTTGCTTTGATTGACGGTAGCATTATAAGATGATCTATCACTAATTATCAAGAAGTGTTCTCCCTGAGTATGCACCGTTGCGAAAGTTCTTCGTGCTGAGACACCACGTGATGATCGGGTGTGATAGGCTCTACGTTCAAATACAACGGGTGCAAAACAGTTGCACACGCGGAATACTCAGGTTATACTTGACGAGCCAAGCATATACAGATATGGCCTCGGAACACGGAGACCAAAAGGTCGAGCGTGAATCATATAGTAGATATGATCAACATAGTGATGTTCACCATTGAAACTACTCCATCTCACGTGATGATTGGACATGGTTTAGTTGATTTGGATCACGTGATCACTTAGAGGATTAGAGGGATGTCTATCTAAGTGGGAGTTCTTAAGTAATATGATTAATTGAACTTAAATTTATCATGAACTTAGTCCTGGTAGTATTTTGTAAATCATGTTGTAGATCAATAGCTCGCGTTGTTGCTTCCCTGTGTTTACTTTGATATGTTCCTAGAGAAAATTGTATTGAAAGATGTTAGTAGCAATGATGCGGATTGGATCCGTGATCTGAGGTTTATCCTCATTGCTGCACAGAAGAATTATGTCCTTGATGCACCGCTAGGTGACAGACCTATTGCAGGAGCAGATGCAGACGTTATGAACGTTTGGCTAGCTCAATATGATGACTACTTGATAGTTTAGTGCACCATGCTTAATGTCTTAGAATCGGGACTTCAAAGACGTTTTGAACGTCATGGACCATATGAGATGTTCCAGGAGTTGAAGATAATATTTCAAGCAAATACCCGAGTTGAGAGATATGAAGTCTCCAAAAAGTTCTATAGCTAAAAGATGGAGGAGAATCGCTCAACTAGTGAGCATGTGCTCAGATTGTCTGGGTACTACAATCGCTTGAATCAAGTGGGAGTCAATCTTCCAGATAAGATAGTGATTGACATAATTCTCTAGTCACCATGACCAAGTTAGTAGAACTTCATGATGAACTATAGTATGCAAGGGATGACGAAAACGACTCCCGAGCTTTTCATGATGATAAAATCGATGAAGGTAGAAATCAAGAAAAACATCAAGTGTTGATGGTAGACAAGACCACTAGTTTCAAGAAAAGGGCAGAGGGAAGAAGGGGAACTTCAAAAAGAACAGCAAGCAAGTTGCTGCTCAAGTGAAGAAGCCCAAGTCTGGACCTAAGCCTGAGACTGAGTGCTTCTACTGCAAAGGGACTGGTCACTGGAAGCGGAACTACCCCAAGTGATTGGCGGATAAGAAGAATGGCAAAGTGAACATAAGTATATTTGATATACATGTTATTGATGTGTACTTTACTAGTGTTTATAGCAAACCCTCAGTATTTGATACTAGTTCAGTTGCTAAGATTAGTAACTCGAAACAGGAGTTGCAGAATAAACAGAGACTAGTTAAGGGTGAAGTGACGATGTGTGTTGAAAGTGGTTCCAAGATTGATATGATCATCATCGCACACTCCCCATAATTTCGGGATTAGTGTTGAACCTAAATAAGTGTTATTTGGTGTTTGCGTTGAGCATGAATATGATTTGATCATGTTTATTGTAATACGGTTATTCATTTAAGTAAGAGAATAAATTGTTGTTCTGTTTACATGAATAAAACCTTATATGGTTACACACCCAATGAAAATAGTTCGTTGGATCTCGATCGTAGTGATACACATAATCATAATTGAAACCAAAAGATGCAAAGTTAATAATGATAGTGCAACTTATTTGTAGCACTGCCGTTTAGGTCATATTGGTGTAAAGCGCATGAAGAAACTCCATGCTGATGGGCTTTTGGAATCACTTGATTATGAATCAGTTGATGCTTGCGAACCATGCCTCATGGGCAAGATGACTAAGAGTCTGTTCTTCGGAACAATGGAGCGAGCAACAGATTTGTTGGAAATCATACATACTGATGTATGTGGTCCGATGAATATTGAGGCTCGCGACAGGTATCATTATTTTCTGATCTTCATAGATGATTTGAGCAGATATGAGTATATCTACTTGATGAAACATAAGTCTGAAACATTTGAAAAGTTCAAAGAATTTCAGAGTGAAGTGGAAAATCATCGTAACAAGAAAATAAAGTTTCTATGATCTGATCGTAGAGAAGAGTATTTGAGTTACGAGTTTGGCCTTCAGTTAAAAACAATGTGAAATAGTTTCACTACTCACGCCACATGGAACACCATAGTGTAATGGTGTGTACGAACGTCATAACCGTACTTTATTAGATATAGTGCGATCTATGATGTCTCTTACCGATCTACCACTATCGTTTTGGGGTTATGCATTAGAGACAGCTGCATTCACGTTAAAAAGGGGCACCATCTAAGTCCGTTGAGATGACACAATCTGAACTGTGGTTTAGCAAGAAACCAAAGTTGTCGTTTCTTAAAGTTTGGGGCTGCGATGCTTATGTGAACAAGCTTCAACCTGATAAGCTCGAACCCAAAGCGGAAAAATGTGTCTTCGTAGGATACCCAAAGGAGACTGTTGGGTACACCTTCTATCACAGATCCGAAGGCAAGACATTCATTGCTAAGAATGGATCATTTCTAGAGAAGGAGTTTCTCTCGAAAGAAGTGAGTGGGAGGAAAGTAGAACTTGACGAGGTAACTGTACCTGCTCCCTTATTGGAAAATAGTACATCACAGAAAACTGTTTCTGGGACACCTATACCAATTAGTGAGGAAGCTAATGACGATGATCATGAAACTTCAGGACAAGATACTATTGAACCTCGTAGATCAACCAGAGTGAGATCCGCACCAGAGTGGTAAGGTAATCCAATTTTGGAAGTCATGCTACTAGATCATGATGAACCTACAAACTATGAAGAAGCGATGGTGAGCCCAGATTCCGCAAAGTGGCTTGAAGCCATGAAATCTGAGATGGGATCCATGTATGAGAACAAAGTATGGACTTTGGTTGACTTGCCCGATGATCGGCAAGCAATTGAGAATAAATGGATCTTCAAGAAAAAGACTGACGCTG
Source organism: Triticum monococcum (assembly GCA_034509565.1). Taxonomy (NCBI): domain Eukaryota; kingdom Viridiplantae; phylum Streptophyta; class Magnoliopsida; order Poales; family Poaceae; genus Triticum; species Triticum monococcum. Next base: position 617,711,448 of record CM067845.1, read on the forward strand.
ACGGTAATATTACTGTCTATAAAGCTCGACTTGTTGCAAAAGGTTTTCGACAAGTTCAAGGGGTTGACTACGCTGAGACCTTCTCACCCGTAGCGATGCTTAAGTCTGTCAGAATCATGTTAGCAATTGCCGCATTTTATGATTATGAAATTTGGCAGATGGATGTCAAAACTGCATTCCTGAATGGATTTCTGGAAGAAGAGTTGTATATGATGCAACCAGAAGGTTTTGTCGATCCAAAGGGAGCTAACAAAGTGTGCAAGCTCCGGCGATCCATTTATGGACTGGTGCAAGCCTCTCGGAGTTGGAATAAACGCTTTGATAGTGTGATCAAAGCATTTGGTTTTATACAGACTTTTGGAGAAGCCTGTATTTACAAGAAAGTGAGTGGGAGCTCTGTAGCATTTCTGATATTATATGTGGATGACATATTGCTGATTGGAAATGATATAGAATTTCTGGATAGCATAAAGGGATACTTGAATGAAAGTTTTTCGATGAAAGACCTCGGGGAAGCTGCTTACATATTAGGCATAAAGATCTATAGAGATAGATCAAGACGCTTGATTGGACTTTCACAAAGCACGTACCTTGACAAGATTTTGAAGAAGTTCAAAATGGATCAAGCAAAGAAAGGGTTCTGAAGGAAATATGCCCTAGAGGCAATAACAAAGTTATTATTTATTTCCTTATATCATGATAAATGTTTATTATTCATGCTAGAATTGTATTAACCGGAAACATAATACATGTGTGAATACATAGACAAACAGAGTGTCACTAGTATGCCTCTACTTGACTAGCTCGTTAATCAAAGATGGTTATGTTTCCTAACCATGAACAAAGAGTTGTTATTTGATTAACGAGGTCACATCATTAGTTGAATGATCTGATTGACATGACCCATTCCATTAAGCTTAGCACCCGATCGTTTAGTATGTTGCTATTGCTTTCTTCATGACTTATACATGTTCCTTTAACTATGAGATTATGCAACTCCCGTTTACCGGAGGAACACTTTGGGTACTACCAAACGTCACAACGTAACTGGGTGATTATAAAGGAGTACTACAGGTGTCTCCAATGGTAGATGTTGGGTTGGCGTATTTCGAGATTAGGGTTTGTCACTCCGATTGTCGGAGAGGTATCTCTGGGCCCTCTCGGTAATACACATCACATAAGCCTTGCAAGCATTATAACTAAGATGTTAGTTGTGAGATGATGTATTACGGAACGAGTAAAGAGACTTGCTAGTAACGAGATTGAACTAGGTATTGGATACCGACGATCGAATCTCGGGCAAGTAACATACCGATGACAAAGGGAACAACGTATGTTGTTATGCGGTCTGACCGATAAAGATCTTCGTAGAATATGTAGGAGCCAATATGGGCATCCAGGTCCCGCTATTGTTTATTGACCAGAGATGTGTCTCGGTCATGTCTGCATTGTTCTCGAACCGTAGGGTCCGCACGCTTAAATTTACGATGACAGTTATTATGAGTTTATGCATTTTGATGTACCGAAGGTTGTTCGGAGTCCCGGATGTGATCACGGACATGACGAGGAGTCTCGAAATGGTCGAGACGTAAAGATTGATATATTGGAAGCCTATGTTTGGACATCGGAAGTGTTCCGGGTGAAATCGGGATTTTACCGGATTACCGGGAGGGTTACCGGAACCCCCCGGGAGCCAAATGGGCCAACATGGGCCTTAGTGGAAAGGTGAGAGGGCAGCCCACATAGGGCTGCGCCTCCCCCCCTCTCCCTAGTCCTATTAGGACTAGGATATGGGCCGGCCACCTCTCTCTTTCTCTTCCCCTTTGGGGAATCCTATTAGGAATAGGATTGGGGGGGGGGGGGAGTCCTACTCCCGGTAGGAGTAGGACTCCTCCTGCGCCTCCTAGCTTGGCCGGCCAGCCTCCCCCCTTCATCCTTTATATACGGGGGCAGGGGGCACCTCTAGACACACAAGTTGATCCTTGAGATCGTTCCTTAGCTGTGTGCGGTGCCCCCTGCCACCAAATTCCACCTCGATCATACCGTTGTAGTGCTTAGGCGAAGCCCTGCGTCGGTAGTACATCAAGATCGTCACCATGCCGTTGTGCTGACGGAACTCTTCCTCGACGCTTTGCTGGATCGGAGCCCGAGGATCGTCATCGAGCTGAACGTGTGCTAAGAACTCGGAGGTGCCGGAGTAACGGTGCTTGGATCGGTCGGATCAGGAAGACGTACGACTACTTCCTCTACGTTGTGTGATCGCTTCCGCAGTCGGTCTGCGTTGGTACGTAGACAACACTCTCCCCTCTCGTTGCTATGCATCACCATGATCTTGCGTGTGCGTAGGAATTTTTTTGAAATTACTACGTTCCCCAACAGTGGTATCAGAGCCTAGGTTTAATGGTTTGATGTTATTTGCACGAGTAGAACACAAGTGAGTTGTGGGCGATACAAGTCATACTGCCTACCAGCATGTCGTACTTTGGTTCGGCGGTATTGTTGGACGAGACGACCCGGACCAACCTTACGCGTACGCTTACGCGAGACCGGTTCCCTCGACGTGCTTTGCACATAGATGGCTTGCGGGCGACTGTCTCTCCAACTTTAGTTGAACCAAGTGTGGCTACGCCCGGTCCTTGAGAAGGTTAAAACGGAGTCTATTTGACAAACTATCATTGTGGTTTTGATGCGTAGGTGAGATGAGTTCTTGCTTAAGCCCGTAGCAGCCACGTAAAACTTGCAACAACAAAGTAGAGGACGTCTAACTTGTTTTTGCAGGGCATGTTGTGATGTGATATGGTCAAGGCATGATGCTGATTTTATTGTATGAGATGATCATGTTTTGTAACCAAGTTATCGGCAACTGGCAGGAGCCATATGGTTGTCGCTTTATTGTATGCAATGCAATCGCGATGTAATGCTTTACTTTATTACTAAGCGGTAGTGATAGTCGTGGAAGCATAAGATTGGCGAGACGACAACGATGCTACGATGGAGATCAAGGTGTCGCGCCGGTGACGATGGTGATCATGACGGTGCTTCGGAGATGGAGATCACAAGCACAAGATGATGATGGCCATATCATATCACTTATATTGATTGCATGTGATGTTTATCTTTTATGCATCTTATCTTGCTTTGATTGACGGTAGCATTATAAGATGATCTCTCACTAAATTATCAAGAAGTGTTCTCCCTGAGTATGCACCGTTGCCAAAGTTCGTCGTGCCCAGACACCACGTGATGATCGGGTGTGATAAGCTCTACGTCCATCTACAACGGGTGCAAGCCAGTTTTGCACACGCAGAATACTCAGGTTAAACTTGACGAGCCTAGCATATGCAGATATGGCCTCGGAACACAGAGACCGAAAGGTCGAGCGTGAATCATATAGTAGATATGATCAACATGACGATGTTCACCATTGAAAACTACTCCATCTCACGTGATGATCGGTTATGGTTTAGTTGATTTGGATCACGTGATCACTTAGAGGATTAGAGGGATGTCTATCTAAGTGGGAGTTCCTAAGTAATTTGATTAACAGAACTTAAACTTATCATGAACTTAGTACCTGATAGTATCTTGCTTATTTATGTTGATTGTAGATAGATGGCTCGTGCTGTTGTTCCGTTGAATTTTAATGCGTTCCTTGAGAAAGCAAAGTTGAAAGATGATGGTAGCAATTACACGGACTGGGTCCGTAACCTGAGGATTATCCTCATTGCTGCACAGAAGAATTACGTCCTAGAAGCACCGATGGATGCCAGGCCTGCTGCTGGAGCAACGCCAGATGTTATGAACGTCTGGCAGAGCAAAGCTGATGACTACTCGATAGTTCAGTGTGCCATGCTTTACGGCTTAGAATCGGGACTTCAACGACGTTTTGAACGTCATGGAGCATATGAGATGTTTTCCAGGAGTTGAAGTTAATATTTCAAGCAAATGCCCGAATTGAGAGATATGAAGTCTCCAATAAGTTCTATAGCTGCAAGATGGAGGAGAACAGTTCTGTCAGTGAGCATATACTCAAAATGTCTGGGTATAATAATCAGTTGATTCAGATGGGAGTTAATCTTCCAGATGATTGCGTCATTGACAGAATTCTCCAATCACTGCCACCAAGCTACAAGAGCTTCGTGATGAACTATAATATGCAAGGGATGAACAAGACTATTCCCGAGCTCTTCGCAATGCTGAAAGCTGCGGAGGTAGAAATCAAGAAGGAGCATCAAGTGTTGATGGTCAACAAGACCACTAGTTTCAAGAAAAAGGGCAAAGGGACGAAGAAGGGGAACTTCAAGAAGAATAGCAAGCAAGTTGCTGCTCAGGAGAAGAAACCCAAGTCTGGACCTAAGCCTGAAACTGAGTGCTTCGACTGCAAGCAGACTGGTCACTGGAAGCGGAACTGCCCCAAGTATTTGGCGGATAAGAAGGATGGCAAGGTGAACAAAGGTATATGTGATATACATGTTATTGATGTGTACCTTACTAAAGCTCGCAGTAGCACCTGGGTATTTGATACTGGTTCTGTTGCTAATATTTGCAACTCGAAACAGGGACTACGGAATAAGCGGGCGCTAGCAAAGGACGAGGTGACGATGCGCGTGGGAAACGGTTCCAAAGTCGATATGATCGCGGTCGGCACGCTACCTCTGCATCTACCTTCGGGATTAATATTAGACCTAAATAATTGTTATTTGGTGCCAGCGTTGAGCATGAACATTATATCTGGATCTTGTTTAATGCGAGACGGTTATTCATTTAAATCAGAGAATAATGGTTGTTCTATTTATATGAGTAATATCTTTTATGGTCATGCACCTTTGAAGAGTGGTCTATTCTTGTTGAATCTCGATAGTAGTGATACACATATTCATAATGTAGAAGCCAAAAGATGCAGAGTTGATAATGATAGTGCAACTTATTTGTGGCACTGCCGTTTAGGTCATATCTGTGTAAAGCGCATGAAGAAACTCCATACTAATGGGCTTTTGGAACCACTTGATTATGAATCACTTGGTACTTGCGAACTGTGCCTCATAGGCAAGATGACTAAAACACCGTTCTCCGGTACTATGGAGAGAGCAACAGATTTATTGGAAATCATACATACCGATGTATGTGGTCCGATGAATATTGAGGCTCGTGGCGGATATCATTATTTTCTCACTTTCACAGATGATTTAAGCAGATATGGGTATATCTACTTAATGAAACATAAGTCTGAAACATTTGAAAAGTTCAAGGAATTTTAGAGTGAAGTTGAAAATCATCGTAACAAGAAAATAAAGTTTCTACGATCTGATCGTGGAGGAGAATATTTGAGTTACGAGTTTGGTGTACATTTGAAAAATTGTGGAATAGTTTCGCAACTCACGCCACCCGGAACACCACAGCGTAATGGTGTGTCCGAACGTCGTAATCGTACTTTACTAGATATGGTGCGATCTATGATGTCTCTTACTGATTTACCGCTATTGTTTTGGGGTTATGCTTTAGAGACGGCCGCATTCACGTTAAATAGGGCACCATCAAAATCCATTGAGACGACGCCTTATGAACTATGGTTTGGCAAGAAACCAAAGTTGTCGTTTCTTAAAGTTTGGGGCTGCGATGCTTATGTGAAAAAGCTTCAACCTGATAAGCTCGAACCCAAAGCGGAGAAATGTGTCTTCATAGGATATCCAAAGGAAACTATTGGATACACCTTCTATCACAGATCCGAAGGCAAGACTTTTGTTGCTAAATTCGGAAACTTTCTAGAGAAGGAGTTTCTCTCGAAAGAAGTAAGTGGGAGGAAAGTAGAACTTGACGAGGTAACTGTACCTGCTCCCTTATTGGAAAATAGTACATCACAGAAAACTATTTCTACGACACCTATACCAATTAGTGAGGAAGCCAATGATGATGATCATGAAACTTCAGGACAAGATACTACTGAACCACCTAGATCAACCAGAGTGAGATCCGCACCAGAGTGGTACGGTAATCCAATTCTGGAAGTCATGCTACTAGATCATGATGAACCTACGAACTATGAAGAAGCGATGGTGAGCCCAGATTCCGCAAAGTGGCTTGAGGCCATGAAATCTGAGATGGGATCCATGTATGAGAACAAAGTATGGACTTTGGTTGACTTGCCCGATGATCGGCAAGCAATTGAGAATAAATGGATCTTCAAGAAAAAGACTGACGCTGACGGTAATATTACTGTCTATAAAGCTCGACTTGTCGCAAAAGGTTTTCGACAAGTTCAAGGGGTTGACTACGATGAGACCTTCTCACCCGTAGCGATGCTTAAGTCCGTCAGAATCATGTTAGCAATTGCCGCATTTTATGATTATGAAATATGGCAGATGGATGTCAAAACTGCATTCCTGAATGGATTTCTGGAAGATGAGTTGTATATGATGCAACCAGAAGGTTTTGTCGATCCAAAGGGAGCTAACAAAGTATGCAAACTCCAGCGATCCATTTATGGACTGGTGCAAGCATCTCGGAGTTGGAATAAACGCTTTGATAGTGTGATCAAAGCATTTGGCTTTATACAGACTTTTGGAGAAGCCTGTATTTACAAGAAAGTGAGTGGGAGCTCTGTAGCATTTCTGATATTATATGTGGATGACATATTGCTGATTGGAAATGATATAGAATTTCTGGATAGCATAAAGGGATACTTGAATAAAAGTTTTTCGATGAAAGACCTCGGGGAAGCTGCTTACATATTAGGCATAAAGATCTATAGAGATAGATCAAGACGCTTAATTGGACTTTCACAAAGCACATACCTTGACAAGATTTTGAAGAAGTTCAAAATGGATCAAGCAAAGAAAGGGTTCTTGCCTGTGTTACAAGGTGTGAAATTGAGTCAGACTCAATGCCCGACCACTGCAGAAGATGGAGAGAAAATGAAAGATGTTCCCTATGCTTCAGCCATAGGCTCTATCATGTATGCAATGCTGTGTACCAGACCTGATGTGTGCCTTGCTATAAGTTTAGCAGGGACGTACCAAAGTAATCCAGGAGTGCATCACTGGACAGCGGTCAGGAACATCCTGAAATACCTGAAAAGGACTAAGGATATGTTTCTCGTATATGGAGGTGACAAAGAGCTCACCGTAAGAGGTTACGTTGATGCAAGCTTTGACACTGATCCGGACGATTCTAAATCGCAAACCGGATACGTGTTTACTTTAAACGGTGGAGCTTTCAGTTGGTGCAGTTCTAAACAAAGCGTCGTAACGGGATCTACATGTGAAGCGGAGTACATAGCTGCTTCGGAAGCAGCGAACGAAGGAGTCTGGATGAAGGAGATCATATCTGATCTAGGTGTCATACCTAGTGCATCGGGTCCAATGAAAATCTTTTGTGACAATACTGGTGCAATTGCTTTGGCAAAGGAATCCAGATTTCACAAAAGGACCAAACACATCAAGAGATGCTTCAACTCCATCCGGGATCTAGTCCAGGTGGGAGACATAGAGATTTGCAAGATACATACGGATCTGAATGTTGCAGACCCGTTGACTAAGCCTCTTCCACGAGCAATACATGATCAGCACCAAGGCTCCATGGGTGCTAGAATCATTACTGTGTAATCTAGATTATTGACTCTAGTGCAAGTGGGAGACTGAAGGAAATATGCCCTAGAGGCAATAATAAAGTTATTATTTATTTCCTTATATCATGATAAATGTTTATTATTCATGCTAGAATTGTATTAACCGGAAACATAATACATGTGTGAATACATAGACAAACAGAGTGTCACTAGTATGCCTCTACTTGACTAGCTCGTTAATCAAAGATGGTTATGTTTCCTAACCATGAACAAAGAGTTGTTATTTGATTAACGAGGTCACATCATTAGTTGAATGATCTGATTGACATGACCCATTCCATTAAGCTTAGCACCCGATCGTTTAGTATGTTGCTATTGCTTTCTTCATGACTTATACATGTTCCTGTAACTATGAGATTATGCAACTCCCGTTTACCGGAGGAACACTTTGGGTACTACCAAACGTCACAACGTAACTGGGTGATTATAAAGGAGTACTACAGGTGTCTCCAATGGTAGATGTTGGGTTGGCGTATTTCGAGATTAGGGTTTGTCACTCCGATTGTCGGAGAGGTATCTCTGGGCCCTCTCGGTAATACACATCACATAAGCCTTGCAAGCATTATAACTAAGATGTTAGTTGTGAGATGATGTATTACGGAACGAGTAAAGAGACTTGCCAGTAACGAGATTGAACTAGGTATTGGATACCGACGATCGAATCTCGGGCAAGTAACATACCGATGACAAAGGGAACAACGTATGTTGTTATGCGGTCTGACCGATAAAGATCTTCGTAGAATATGTAGGAGCCAATATGGGCATCCAGGTCCCGCTATTGGTTATTGACCGGAGACGTGTCTCGGTCATGTCTGCATTGTTCTCGAACCGTAGGGTCCGCACGCTTAACGTTACGATGACAGTTATTATGAGTTTATGCATTTTGATGTACCGAAGATTGTTCGGAGTCCCGGATGTGATCACGGACATGACGAGGAGTCTCGAAATGGTCGAGACATAAAGATTGATATATTGGAAGCCTATATTTGGATATCGGAAGTGTTCCGGGTGAAATCGGGATTTTACCGGAGTACCGGGAGGTTACCGGAACCCCCCGGGAACCATATGGGCCTTATTGGGACTTAGTGGAAAGGTGAAAGGGGCAGCCCAAGGTGGGCTGCACGCCTCCCCCCTCCCCTAGTCCTATTAGGACTAGGAGAGGTGGCCGGGCCCCTTCTCTCTCTCTCTCTCTCTCTCTCTCTCTCTCTCTCTCTCTCTCGGAATCCTATTAGGAATAGGATTGAGGGGGGGAGTCCTACTCCCGGTAGGAGTAGGACTCCTCCTGCGCCCTCCTCCTTGGCCGGCCAGCCCTCCCCCTTGGATCCTTTATATACGGGGGCAGGGGGCACCTCTAGACACACAAGTTGATCCTTGGTGATCGTTCCTTAGCCGTGTGCGGTGCCCCCTGCCACCAAATTCCACCTCGATCATATCGTTGTAGTGCTTAGGCGAAGCCCTGCGTCGGTAGAACATCAAGATCGTCACCACGCCGTCGTGCTGACGGAACTCCTCCCCGAAGCTTTGCTGGATCGGAGCCCGGGGATCGTCATCGAGCTGTACGTGTGCTAAGAACTCGGAGGTGCCGGAGTAACGGTGCTTGGATCGGTCGGATCGGGAAGAAGGCGTAGACTACTTCCTCTACGTTGTGTGATCGCTTCCGTAGTCGGTCTGCGTTGGTACGTAGACTACACTCTCCCCTCTCGTTGCTATGCATCACCATGATCTTGCGTGTGCGTAGGATTTTTTTTGAAATTACTACATTCCCCAACAGTCCGGATCTAGCCTTCAAGGCCGATGGGTGCCTTCCTCCATCATGGAAAAAGACATCAAAAAGTTGAGGGAGGCCAGATATCTGACCGCCGAGATTTTGCATCGGCTGCCTCCCCGAGGGCAGGTCGTCCCTACCCCCGAACCCAACGAGAATGTTGTGTTCGTCTCCCACTTCCTCTGAGGTCTAGGCCTCGCTCTGGATCCTTTCGTCAGGGGTTTGATGTTTTATTACGGGCTAGACTTTCATGATCTAGCTCCAGACTCCTTTCTTCACATCACGACATTTATCGTCATGTGCGAGGCCTTCCTCCGGGTTACCCCTCACTTTGGCTTGTGGCTCAAGACCTTTGAAGTGAATCCGAAGATGGTCGAGGGGCAACATGCAGTGTGTGGAGGTGCCTCAATACGCAAGATGACGGGAGCTCCGTGGCCCAAAGGTTCCATCCCAGAGGTGTATGAATTGTGGCAACAGGAGTGGTTCTACATCACGGCTCCTAGAAGTGCAAAGTGGGCGGCCGCCCCTATCTTCTGCTCGGGCCCTCCACCACAACTGATGTCATGGATCAGCAGAGGCCTGAGCTGGGGCCCAGCCAAGGACGTGCCTATACTGCGAAGCCGCATTCGGGATCTCCGCAATGGAGATTTCAGTTTGATTGCGGTAATACAAGTTATGCTGGTTCGTCAAGTCCAGCCTTGCAAACACCGGCCTCTTCGCCTATGGGAATTCAATCCCGAGGGACCGCGTGTCATTCAAAATTTTCTTGGCCTGACACACAAGGAGATGTACAAGTCATTCTTCGGACCTCACGTGGAGTGTCCGGAAATCACCGAGGACGTGGGCCTGAGTAGTAATCGCGCCACTGAACAGGTAAGGCATCTTCCAGCCGAACATATTACCTCTCCTTTATTACGAAGTTATTTCTGAGAGTTCGCTTTTTGACCAGGACTGGCTAACAAAGGTGAAGTTGATTCGGTGTTCGGCCCCCTCCCTGAGGGTTTGGAAAATCCGGTATTGGAGAAGATGCTCCAGACCGCACCCTGCCCGGAGCCCTTAAAGGAAAATACCATGGAGGGTAATGCGGGCGGACGCGGGCCCTCAATGCTGCCCATTCTAGCCGAGGGAGCGAGCGTCTCCATGAAGGAAGACTACCCGAAGAGGAAAAGAACTGCGCCCGGGGATTCGGAAGCCGAAACTTCCAAACGGGAGAAGAAGTCTCCCACAGAGGGTCCTACCTCGGGGGGCACCGTTGCCGCACAAAGTCCGCGAGGGGATCAATTCTCCCGTGAGTCGTAAGTGACCCGAAATACTTTAATAGTACAGATATGCCATCTTTTTCTTCTGAGAAGATAACCACCGCATATATTTTTGCAGTTCGGGCCTTAGCCCTTCTCAAATGAGCTCATCTTCGGGGGATCTTCTTCCAGAGATGATGGAGAGCGAAACGCCTCCTCCGGACTCCTCCGCTCCAGAAGCGGGCGACCCTGAAGTGTCGTCGCGGAGGGCCTCTCCGAGTCCGGTGAGGCCAGAAAATAATCCCATTGACCCCCGAAGCTCCCAGTGTCCGGCTCCCGAAGAGAGTAGATAAAAGAGTCCGGCACCGTCTAGTGTGCGATCGGATGTGCTGAGGGAGTTGGTGGGGCGAGCGGCCATCTCAGATGAACACCGTGTGCTGATGGATGCGGTGATAGAGAGAATATCGTCCGCCGAAAGCGGATTGCATGAAGCTTTTATGAGTCTACTGACAGGTTTTGAGGTACGTAAAAGAATGTATGATAGTCCTGCACATGCTAGGCGTGCCCTATGTAGATAGTAACCCCTGAGACTCTGGTTGTCGTCGGAAACGACGACGAACAGAGGATCAAATTCCCAGGTAATAACCATACCGCCTCTATGTGCAGGTGATGGAAGCTCCGGTGGCTAGCCGGACTAGCGAGTTTGCCCATTTAGAACGGCAGTTGGATGCAGCAGACGCCGACATCGAGCTTGTTAACAAAAGGCTTGACGAGGCACATGGTAAGTGTCTTTATCTGGTAAACGTCACATAAGAAGAGCAGCATAATGCCAGTATCTTTAATATGTTGTGACTGCAGATGGAGCTGCCACTGTTGAAGCCTTGCGGGCAGAACTTGCCCGAGCCAAGGAACAAGCGAGGTTGGGTAATGTGGCTGCTTTGAAGGCGGCCGAAGAGTTGCAAGCCGAGAAGGCCGCACATGGCGAAATCCGAGACAAGATGGCCAAGATGGCCATAGAATTAAAAGCCGCCGCCGACCGTTGCCGGGTTCTTCAAAAAGGAAAACCAGGCGAAGGCATCGGACCTTGAGAAGGCTGCTGCAACGAGAAAGGACCTCCGCTCTGCTATAAGGGCAAAGAAGGAGGAGCTGCGGGAAGCCGAGGATATTGTTGCTGGGAAATCCTTTATGTTGCGGAGGAAGTTCGGAGATCCACGGTATGCCCCCCTGGATCGGCTGTGGAGCTCGGAGGATGTGTATATGGATTTGGCGGCGAGCGCTGCCGATGCGGCCAAGTACTTCCAGGGTCAGACGGACCATGGAGTAGAACAACTATTTTGGAGACAATTCCATACTCCTGAGCGTCCACTTTCATTGACTGACCAATTAGCCGAATGGTCCGAACTAAATAGGTTGTCCGGACTCGCCATGAGGTCCGTTGTGGATCACCTATGGCCGGAGAGATCGAAACCGAACAACTATTTCAACTTGGTGCCGCAGTTCCTTGATGTGGTGCCGCGCATAAATGTGATGAAGAGGTCGGCGTGCATAGAAGGCGCACGAATGGCCTTTGCCCGTGCTAAAGCATACTGGCCAGAGATGGATGCTACCACTATTGCAACGCATGATTCGGCCATAGGTCGAAGGGCTGCTGAGCACTACTTTGAGGAAGTTCTTGAGGGTGCTCGTTTGATAGAGACACAGTGCTCAAAAAATGCTATGTTTGAGTGATATGTAATCTCATTGTAAGCAAAATGCTTTTATAAATTTTCATAAGACTACTTTTATACTTTTGCCTGAAAGTATTGTGATGCCTCCTGGGCGGCCGTTTATGTATACATGTGTATAACCTGAAAGATTGCAGTCGTCGGCTTCAACCCCCACGCATATAATGCGGAGGTGTTCGCAGAAACACGCGTTCATACTTAACCCAACGTCTTGGTCCTATTAAGGAGGTGATAGCGGAGTGAGCGAGGCAACCGGACTATAATGCTTTAACACTTTCACTTAGCCATAAGAGTTTGACAGTGGGGCTACTAGATAGCCCCTGGTGGCGCCGCACTCTCTCGATCTCGGGGTGCGTACATGCCTAGCCGGAAAACGGCCCTTCGTTAAGGCGGAGTAATTCTAACATTCCCACAGGTCATCGAGTGGTTGACCAGTCTCACGCTATATCATGACAGTCAGTTTTCGGCTTTCTCTACTAAGGTGCTTGTCCGGATGAACCAGGGCACAATCACAGTAGTTCTCCTGGTGCTACCTTAGCCGGTAAAGCGGAACGTAAGGCACCGAAACACAGGAGCCGGGCAAACCCCACATTTGACCAAAGACAATGATTCGGAGGTGATGCATATAGGGCCAAACTCGCGACACCGAACACTCCCTAAGGTATTCGGTCTTTGTGGTATAAACCGGGCCTAAATAATGGCCTTTGTAAGAAGCCCCTTGTGTCCAGGTGCGTGCATTGTTCTGGCGTGGCCACATGCCAAGACGTCGGCATCCTTCACAACGGTGGATACGTATCAACAAGAGACAGTAAAAAAGGTTTACGCATGGTCTTAATCTAAAAAGAATCCTTTGAGCGGGTCCCTGCTGCACGTCTGCGCCTGTGTCTCCGTTGTGCCGTGTAGCACGATGATCGTCTGTAAAAGAGAGGAAGTTAAGTGAAAAAGTTGTCGTGCAAAAAGATAGTTTTTAAGCAAACCATGTATAATTGAAGATGATAAGAAACTGCCACTTGTCTGCGCGCGTTGAGCCCCTTGTATTGACAAATAGGGGTGTGATCACTTATTCGGTGTAAATAGCGGCGCCGGACTCGATCGCTGGTCTGGACGCCTTTAATTTTCGGCTGCCCAGGCAGCCTCACTCTCCTTCATCGGCGTCCATACCGTCGATGTCTTCGGAGTCGAAGTCAAGCATGTCGGTTAAGTCGTCGACAGTGGCTACAAAGTGGGTGGTGGGTGGGCTTTGAATTTCTTCATCGTCCGAATCCCAACCTTGCTGGCCGTAGTCTGACCAGGGCTCTCCTGATAAAGAGAGAGACTTCAGTGTCTTCAGGATATCGCCAAAAGGCGAGTGCTGAAAGATGTCCGCGGCAGTGAACTCCATGATCGGCGCCCAATCGGATTCGATTGGCAGGGGCGCGGAGGGTTCGGAGTCCGGAGAGGAGTCCGGCTCCTTGGAGTCACGAGTCTCGCAGAGTATGGGGCTGGTGTTTGGCTCAGTCACCATGGGGATCGCAGCCCCCGAGGCGGCGTCCAACCGCCCATCCTTGATCGGCGCAGTTAGCTCCGAATTAGGGATCGGAGCCGATGCGGGTGCGGCCTTCAGGGCACTGTTCGGCGGCAGAGCTAGATCATGCTCGTCGGGACAGTGCGGCGCGCTCGGCAGTGGCTCGAATCCATCGAAGATCAAGTCCCCGCGGATGTCAGCCGTGTAGTTTAAACTTCCAAATCTGACCTGACGGCCAGGGGCGTAGCTTTCGATCTGCTCCAGATGGCCAAGTGAATTGGCCCGCAGTGCGAAGCCGCCGAAGACGAAGATCTGTCCGGGGAGGAAGGTCTCACCCTGGACTGCATCGCTGTTGAAGATCGTCGGAGCCATCGAGCCTGACGACGACGACATAGAGGAACTCTCAATGGAAGCACCAATGTCGGTGTCAAAACTGGCAGATCTCGGGTAGGGGGTCCCGAACTATGCGTCTAGGCTGGATGGTAACAGGAGGCGAGGGACACGAAGTTTTACCCAGGTTCGGGCCCTCTCGATGGAGGTAAAACCCTACGTCCTGCTTTATTAATATTGATGATATGGGTAGTAAAAGAGTAGATCTACCACGAGATCAGAGAGGCTAAACCCTAGAAGCTAGTCTATGGTATGATTGTTGATGTGTATGTTGTCCTACGGACTAAAACCCTTCGGTTTATATAGGCACCGGATAGGGTTAGGGTTCCATAGAGTCGGTTACAATGGTAGGAGATCTGAATATCTGTATCGCCAAGCTTGCCTTCCACGCCAAGAAAAGTCCCTTCCGGACACGGGACGAAGTCTTCAATCTTGTATCTTCATAGTCCTGGAGTCCGACTGAAGGTATAGTCCGGCCATCCGGACACCCCCTAATCCAGGACTCCCTCACCAAGAGATCCACCGGATACACACCTACATACATTCACCGGTGATGCTAGATGCACCACTAGGGTGAGGGCTAAGCGGGGATGACCTTATTCCATGTATAGGGTGTCGCCGCCTCGCCTTCCTAAGCAGAAGATAGACCCTAATCGGCCTAATAAACATCTAAAATGAAGCAGGAGTCCTCCCGCCGGCAAGGCCATGGCCCACCACGCTTCTTCTCCCAAAGGCAATAGGAGATGACCTAGACTGGTGGTGACAGCAACGGAAGGAAGAAAACCCTTTTCGTTTGGGAGCCACCTTTCCTGGGGAGGAGGAAACATTTTACGCCGGGGGGGGGGGGTTACGGGAGAGTGAACTTTGACCCTGAATCCTCATCGAAGCGACACCAGTTCGAAACAGACCTGCATGTGGGTACCTGTCCTGATGGCCCGAGCCTGAATGCCCAACATTTGGGCTATAGGTGGCCAAACGGGCCGGGATAGCTTGGCCGGCCCGATAGCACGGCCGGCACGGCACGGGCCAGACACGGCACGGCACGTGCTAAACGGGCCAGGCCCGGCACGCGGCATGCCAGGGGCCGTGCCTGGGCCTGAAGGCCGAGCACGCGGGCCGGCACGGCACGGCCCGATTATCTTTTTTTATTTTTTTATGTATCCTAATGTGGCCCAATAGGTAAAAACAGGCTAAAAACGCCCAATGCGCAAAATAGGAGGCAAATTAGCGGGCCTAGCGTGCCTGTGGGCCGGCCCGATTAGCATATGGGCCGTGCCTGGGCTGAAAGCTGCAGCACGCGGGCTGGCACGGCACGGCCCGTATACTAATCGTGCCTCGGCGGGCCGGGCCGTGCCAGGCACGATTAGGATGGGCCGTGCCGTGCCGGGCTGGGCCGGCCCGTTTGGCCAGCTATAATTTGGGCGAGGCGCGAGCTCATATTTTCCACCCAAAGTTGAGACCAAAATCTTGAACAAAGCGAGAATAAAGTTAAAATAACTATTTGAATTAAAATTAGGTATAATAGTGTATTTAATAGGAGAGGCGCATTTTGGCTCCCAGGCTAAGATGTGCCCGAGTGTGAATAAAATTTTTGTTAAAAATACTAAATAAATTTAAAAAATCCATTTTTTCTGGAGAAAGATGACTGAGTGCATGATGTCCGTGTCAAATTTCAGAGTATTTGATTGTCTGAGTAGCTCTTAGCAAAAAAGACAAATTTAGGGTCTATGAAAAAGTTTACTGTTTATGCACTGTTTGGATCTGATTTTGTTTTTTTTCTAAGAGTTACTCAGATGTCCAAACTCTTTGAAATTTGGCATGCACCTCACGCACTAAAATATCTTCCGCTAAAAAAATTATTTAAATTTTTTCTAGTATTTATTTTGAATTAACTATTCACCTGGTGCAGATAGCTCGAGCTTAGAATTGGATATTCGATTTAATACCCTAATAAGAATAATTATTTTAGAGGGAGAGTATACTGATCACATGTTTTGGGTTGGGCCAGACTTAGGGATTTTCGCTTCGGGATTTTTCAAACTCAGGCCGAAACTCGGTCCCCGCCAATCCTTATTCAGCGCCTATACGCAAACCCATAAAAGGCACGGACAAGAAGCTCCTCGGTTTTAGGAAGCTTCCATATGGTTTTTTATTTTTTGGTGTTGGTTTTCTGCACTGGTTTTGTTTGATTTTATTTGTTTTTTCCTTTTTTTCAAATTCTTGAAATTTGACCAAATCCACGAAGTTTTTACACTTTTCTGAAAATTTTCTCCTTCAATTAATGAAAATTTTCCTTCAAATACGTTTTCCCAAATCCATGAACATTTTTAACAAAATGTGTGAACTCAAAACCGTGAACCTTTATCAAATCTGCGGATCACGCATTTTTTTTGAAATTCTTGAACTTTTTTAAAAGGTCAAGGTCAATGGTCAACTATTTTTTGAAATTTATGATTTTTTAGATTCATACTTTTCCAAAGTCAATGATTAACCGGTCAATCGGTCAACCAGTGTCTATTCCAGCAAAAAAAACAATGTCGGTTTTCTAAAACTTTAGGGAGTCATGCTATGTGAAAGTGGACATATTTGGCCTTTTCCAAAACTTTAGCACGAAATGGACTGGATCCAAAAAAAAAATCACAAAATGGCTCATTCACATGGCGCCCCGAGCTGAGGCGTCATGCTAAATAGCATGTTACCTTGTGTTGGGGGGTCATGCTAACAGTAACTGAAAATGTTCTTGGATCCGGTTCAATTTATGCTAAAGTTTAAGACAAGGATCAGATTTGTCCATATTTACCACCAGATTGAGTGAGCGCACTCTTGCTGGGCCAGCCCACGGTAACGGGGCGTGAGCGCCAGCTCGCTAACCAGAGCCATAACTGCTGACTAGAGCTCTCCCGTCCCCCACCCATGGAGTGAAGTGTGATCAATCAGATGTTTATTACTCCCTCCGTTTATTTTGTAAGTCGCTTCAAACAAATGAAATTGAGTTGTTTTGCACAGTGTCTAAAACATCTACAAAACCTTATGAAAATGAACAGAAGGAATAGTCTGAAAGTCTTGGGTTTAGTACTAAACAAAACACACCCAGTTTGGGGGGCCATGCATCCTGCATTCCTGCTTGGGCGACGGGTCTATGCGAGCAAGCGAGTGAGCAAATGATTGTGACAGGTGCATGGGCCACCGGCGCTGCTGCAGATCAGACCGTGCCGCATGGACCAGCCAGGCCGAGCTCGACTCCCGGGATTCGCGCGGCGCTTCGACCCAACCCAGGTGAGCTCGCTAGTCAGTCAGAACCCCCATCAGTACCCTCTACAGTCTTACCCACTACTCCTTCTGTTTTAAAATATAGTGTTTTCTTTATTCCGATGCTTTAACTTTGACTATAAATTTAATTAACAAGATCGATTGCAGCGCAAGCAAAAGTTATACTAATGAGTTCATATTCAAAAAAAGTTTTCAATTATATAATTTTTTTCTACCGCCGTAGTCGGTCTCATTCGTTAAATTTACGGTCAAACTTAGATCTCAGAAAACGCGGGCACACTATATTTTGAAATGGAGGGAGTACCTCTGCTAATTAATTAAGCACCCTCGTCAAGACTCCCATTGACTATCTTAATAGTAGGTACTCTTTTAAAAAAAAGGAAGATGACCCTGGTTTCTACTGAAAGATTTAGGAATACTTGTCACACTTGGGCTTTTCCACTGCATGTCAATATATAGACAGAATTACAACCCTAATCATAAATGGGAGATTACAATAATATCGATACTCCTCGATTTAGGGGATTAGGAGATATGTCACGATACGTGACATATTATTATCGTGACATATTAGTCTAACACTCCCCCGCAGTCACAACGGGAGGAGAGTGGACGTTGAGACTAGACCGAAAATCCAGAAACAACGGCAACGGGAGTCCCTTCGTAAAGATGTCGGTGAACTGGCGTGACGAGGGAACATGAAGCACACCGACCTAACCCATGGCAACACGATCGCGGACGAAGTGGGGATCGATCTCAATGTGTTTGGTACGCTGATGTTGTACTAGGTTCGTGGACATGTAGACGGCGCTGACGTTGTCGCGGAAGACGATCGTCGCATGAGGAGATGGTCGATGAAGCTCCTGGAGAAGTTGCCGAAGCCAACTCGCCTCAGCCACGGCGTTGGCCACGTCGCGGTACTCGGCTTCAGCGCTCGAGCGCGAGACCGTGTGTTGCCGCTTGGAGGACCAAGAGACGAGGTTATCTCCGAAGTAAACATAGAAGCCCGACGTTGAGTGCCGAGTGTCAGGGCAGCCGGCCCAGTCGGCGTCGGTGTAGGCAATCATGGAGTCTGGTGAACTCGAGTAGAGCTGAAGACCATAAGAAAGCGTGCCCTTGACATGGCGCAAGATGCGCTTGATGGCCGCGAGGTGCTGCTCACGCGGGTCGTGCATATGAAGGCAAACCTGCTGAATGACATACGCGATGTTGAAGAAGGTCCTCCACTTGGGGAAGACGGCGCTCTTGAACTCGAGGACGATGGGGACGAGGGAGCGGACGTTGGGAATCGCGGTGGCCTGCGCCCAAAGGGCGGCATTGGGGTGAGGTGCAGGCGGTTCATGAAGTAAATATGCCCTAGAGGCAATAATGAAATTATTATTTGTTTCCTTATTTCATGATAAATGTTTATTATTCATGCTAGAATTGTATTAACCGGAAACATAATACATGTGTGAATACATAGACAAACATAATGTCACTAGTATGCCTCTACTTGACTAGCTCATTGATCAAAGATGGTTAAGTTTCCAAACCATAGACATGAGTTTTTATTTGATCAATGGGATCACATCATTAGGAGAATGATGTGATTGACTTGACCCATTCCGTTAGCTTAGCACTTGATCATTTCTGTTTACTGATATTGCTTTCTTCATGACTTATACATGTTCTTATGACTATGAGATTATACAACTCCCGAATACCGAAGGAACACTTTGTGTGCTACCAAACCTCACAACATAACTGGGTGATTATAAAGGTGCTCTACAGGTGTCTCCGATGGTACTTGTTGAGTTGGAATAGATCAAGATTAGGATTTGTCACTCCGATTGTCGGAGAGGTATCTCTGGGCCCTCTCGGTAATGCACATCACTATAAGCCTTGCAAGCAATGCAACTAATGAGTTAGTTGCGGGATAGTGCATTACGAAACGAGTAAAGAGACTTGCCGAGATTGAACTAGGTATTGGGATACCGACGATCGAATCTCGGGCAAGTAACATACCGATGACAAAGAGAACAATGTATAGTGTTATGCGGTTTGACCGATAAAGATCTTCGTAGAATATGTAGGAACCAATATGAGCATCCAGGTTCCGCTATTGGTTATTGACCGGAGACATGTCTCGGTCATGTCTACATAGTTCTCGAACCCGTAGGGTCCGCACGCTTAACGTTCTGTGACGATCAGTTTTATGAGTTTATATGTTTTGATGTACCGAAGGTATTTCAGAGTCCCGGATATGATCACGGACATGACAGGGAGTCTCGAAATGGTCGAGACATAAAGATTGATAAATTGGAAGCCTACATTTGGACATCGGAAGAGCTCCGGGTAAAATCGGGATTTTACCGGAGTACCGGAGGGGTTACCGGAACCCCCCGGGGGCTAATGGGCCTTGTTGGGCCATAAGGGAAAGAGAGAGGGGCCGGCCTAGTGCATGCAGCGCGCCCCCTCCCCTCTGTCCGAATTGGACAAGGAGAGGGGGGGGGGCTTTCCTTCTCTTACTCTCCCTTCCTTTTCCCCTCCTAGTAGGAGTAGGAAAGGAAGGAATCCTACTCCTAGTAGGAGGAGGATTCCTCCTCCTGGCACGCCGACAAGGGTCAGCCGGCCTCCCCCTTTCTCCTTTATATACAGGGGCAGGGGGGCACCTATAGACACACAAGTTGATCATAAAGATCTCTCCTAGCCGTGTGCGGTGCCCTCTCCATCATAATCCACCTCGGTCATACTATAGCGGTGTTTAGGCGAAGCCCTGCTGCGGTAGCTTCATCAACATCGTCACCATGCCATCATGCTGACGAAACTCTTCCCTGAGCTCTACTGGATCGTGAGTTCGCGGGACGTCACCGAGCTGAACGTGTCCTGAATGCGGAGGTGCCGTATGTTCGGTACCGAGGATCGGTCGATCGTGGAGACGTACGACTACATCAACGGCATTGTCATAACGCTTCCGCTTAACGGTCTACGAGGGTACGTGGACGGCACTCTCCCCTCTCGTTGCTATGCATCATCATGATCATGTGTGTGCGTAGGATTTTTTTTTAAATTACTACGTTCCTCAACAGTGGCATCCGAGCCTGGTTTTATGCATAGATATTATATGCATGAGTAGAACACAAGTGAGTTGTGGGCGATACAAGTCATACTGCTTACCAGCATGTCATACTTTGGTTCGGTGGTATTGTTGGATGAAGCGGCCCGGACCGACATTACGCGTACGCTTACGTGAGACTGGTTCTACCGACGTGCTTTGCACATAGGTGGCTGACGGGTGTCAGTTTCTCCAACTTTAGTTGAACCGAGTGTGGCTACGCCCGGTCCTTGAGAAGGTTAAAATAGCACTAACTTGACGAACTATCGTTGTGGTTTTGATACTTAGGTAAGAATGGTTCTTGCTCAGCCCGTAGCAGCCACGTAAAACTTGCAACAACAAAATAGAGGACGTCTAACTTGTTTTTGCAGGGCATGTTGTGATGTGATATGGTCAAGACATGATGCTATATTTATTGTATAAGATGATCATGTTTTGTAACGAAGTTATCGGCAACTGGCAGGAACCATATGGTTGTCGCTTTATTGTATGCAATGCAATCGCCCTGTAATTGCTTTATTTTATCACTAAGGCCTTGTACAATGGGAGGTGCTTAGAGAGATGCTTAGAAAAATAAACCGGGTTTTTCTGAAGCACCGGTGCCTATTTCTATAGGAGAGACGCTTAGTGCGAGACAACAAATAAGCACTGGTGCTTAAGAAAAGTCTGGTTTATTTCTCTAAGCACCTCCCCTAAGCACCTCCCATTATACAAGGCCTAAGCGGTAGCGATGGTCGTAGAAGCAATAGTTGGCGAGACGACAACGATGCTACGATGGAGATCAAGGTGTCGCGCCGGTGACGATGGTGATCATGACGGTGCTTCGAAGATGGAGATCACAAGCACAAGATGATGATGGCCATATCATATCACTTATATTGATTGCATGTGATGTTTATCCTTTATGCATCTTATTCTGCTTTGTTTGACGGTAGCATTATAAGATGATCTCTCACTAAATTTCAACATAAAAGTGTTATCCCTAAGTATGCACCGTTGCCAAAGTTTGTCGTGCCGAGACACCACATGATGATCGGGTGTGATAAGCTCTACGTCCATCTACAATGGGTGCAAGCCAGTTTTGCACACGCAGAATACTCGGGTTAAACTTGACGAGCCTAGCATATGCAGATATGGCCTCGGAACACTGAGACCGAAAGGTCGAGTGTGAATCATATAGTAGATATGATCAACATAGTGATGTTCACCATTGAAAACTACTCCATTTCACGTGATGATCGGTTATGGTTTAGTTGATATGGATGACGTGATCACATAGATGATTAGAGGGATGTCTATCTAAGTGGAAGTTCTTAAGTAATATGATTAATTGAACTTAAATTTATCATGAACTTAGTACCTTATAGTATTTTGCTTATCTATGTTGTTGTAAGATGACCCGTGTTGTTGTTCCGTTGAATTTTAATGCATTCCTTGAGAAAGCAAAGTTGAAAGATGATAGTAGCAATTACACGGACTGGGTCCGTAACTTGAGGATTATCCTCATTGCTTCACAGAACAATTACGTCCTGGAAGCACCGCTAAGTGCCAAACCTGCTGGAGGAGCAACACCAGATGTTATGAACGTCTGGCAGAGCAAAGCTGATGACTACTCGATAGTTCAGTGTGCCATGCTTTACGGCTTAGAACAAGGACTTCAACGACCTTTTGAACGTCATGGAGCATATGAGATGTTCCAGGAGTTGAAGTTAATATTTCAAGCAAATGCTCAGATTGAGAGATATGAAGTCTCCAATAAGTACTATGGCTGCAAGATGGAGGATAATAGTTCTGTTAGTGAGCATATGCTCAAAATGTCTGGGTATCATAATCACTTAACTCAACTGGGAGTTAATCTTCCTATTGATAGTGTCATTGACAGAGTTCTTCAATCACTGCCACCAAGCTACAAAAGCTTTGTGATGAACTATAATATGCAAGGGATGAATAAGACAATTCCCGAGCTCTTCGCGATGCTAAAATCTGCGGAGGTAGAAATCAAGAAGGAGCATCAAGTGTTGATGGTCAACAAGACCACCAGTTTCAAGAAAAAGGGCAAAGGGAAGAAGAAGGGGAACTTCAAAAAGAACAACAAACAAGTTGCTACTCAGGAGAAGAAACCCAAGCCTGGACCTAAGCCTGAGATTGAGTGCTTCTACTGCAAACAGACTGGTCACTGGAAGTGGACCTGCCCCAAGTATTTGGCGGATAAGAAGGATGGCAAGGTGAACAAAGGTATATGTGATATACATGTTATTGATGTGTACCTTACCAGAGCTCGCAGTAGCACCTGGGTATTTGATACTGGTTCTCTTGCTAATATTTGCAACTCGAAACAGGGACTACGGATTAAGCGAAGACTGGCTAAGGATGAGGTGACGATGCGCGTGGGAAATGGTTCCAAAGTCGATGTGATCGTCGTCGGCACGCTACCTCTACATCTACCTTCGGGATTAGTTTTAGACCTAAATAATTGTTATTTGGTGCCAGCGTTAAGCATGAACATTACATCTGGATCTTGTTTGATGCGAGACGGTTATTCATTTAAATCTAAGAATAATGGTTGTTCTATTTATATGAGTAATATCTTTTATGGTCGTGCACCCTTAAAGAGTGGTCTATTTTTGTTGAATCTCGATAGTAGTGATACACATATTCATAATGTTGAAGTCAAAAGATGCAGAGTTGATAATCATAGTGCAACTTATTTGTGGCACTGTCGTTTGGGTCATATTGGTATAAAGCGCATGAAGAAACTCCATACTGATGGACTTTTGGAATTACTTGATTATGAATCACTTGGTACTTGCGAACCATGCCTTATGAGCAAGATGACTAAAACACCATTCTCTGGAACTATGGAGCGAGCAACAGATTTGTTGGAAATCATGCATACTGATGTATGTGGTCAGATGAATATTGAGGCTCGTGGTGGGTATCGTTATTTTCTCATCTTCACAGATGATTTAAGCAGATATGGGTATACCTACTTAATGAAACATAAGTCTGAAACATTTGAAAAGTTTAAAGAATTTCAGAGTGAAGTGGAAAATCATCGTAACAAGAAAATAAAGTTTCTACTATCTGATCGTGGAGGAGAATATTTGAGTTATGAGTTTGGTCTACATTTGAAACAATGCGGAATAGTTTTGCAACTCACGTCACCCGGAACACCATAGCGTAATGGTGTGTCCAGACATCGTAATCGTACTTTACTAGATATGGTATGATCTATGATGTCTCTTACTGATTTACCGCTATCGTTTTGGGGTTATGCTTTAGAGACGGCTGCATTCACGTTAAATAGGGCACCACCAAAATCCGTTGAGACGACGACTTATGAACTATGGTTTGGCAAGAAACCAAAGTTGCCATTTCTTAAAGTTTGGGGCTGCGATGCTTATGTGAAAAAGCTTCAACCTGATAAGCTCGAACCCAAATCGGAGAAATGTGTCTTTATAGGATACCCAAAGGAAACTATTGGGTACAACTTCTATCACAGATCCGAAGGCAAGACATAAGAATGGATCCTTTCTAGAGAAGGAGTTTCTCTCAAAAGAAGTGAGTGGGAGGAAAGTAGAACTTGATGAGGTAACTGTACCTGCTCCCTTATTGGAAAGTAGTTCATCACAGAAACCAGTTCCTGTGACACCTACACCAATTAGTGACGAAGCTAACGATGATGATCATGAAACTTCAGATCAAGTTACTACCGAACCTCGTAGGTTAACTAGAGCAAGATCCGCACCAGAGTGGTACGGTAATCTTGTTCTGGAAGTCATGTTACTTGACCATGACGAACCTACGAACTATGAGGAAGCAATGATGAGCCCAGATTTCACAAAATGACTTGAGGCCATGAAATCTGAGATGCGATCCATGTATGAGAACAAAGTGTGGACTTTGGTTGACTTGCCCGATGATCGGCAAGCCACCGAGAATAAATGGATCTTCAAGAAGAAGACAGACGCTCACGGTAATGTTACTGTCTACAATGCTCGACTTGTTGCGAAAGGTTTTCGACAAGCTCAAGGAGTTGACTACGATGAGACCTTTTGCTACCTCTTGAGCACTGCGTTGGTTTTCCCCAAAGAGGAAGGGATGATGCAGCAAAGTAGCATAAGTATTCCCCTCAGTTTTTGAGAACCAAGGTATCAATCCAGTAGGAGGCTACGCGCGAGTCCCTCGTACCTGCACAAAATAAATAAATCCTCGCAACCAACGCAAATAGGGGTTGTCAATCCCTATAAAGCCACTAACGAGAGTGAGATCTGATAGATATGATAAGATAATATTTTTGGTATTTTTATGATAAAGATGCAAAGTAAAATAAAGGCAAAGTAAATAAATAAGTAAATAACTAAGTAGTAGGAGATCAATATGATAAAGATAGACCCCGGGGCCATAGGTTTCACTAGTGGCTTCTCTCGAGAGCATAAGTATTCTACGGTGGTGAACAAATTAGTATTGAGCAATTGACAAAATTGAGCATAGTTATGAGAATATCTAGGTATGATCATGTATATAGGCACCACATCTGAGACAAGTAGACCGACTCCTGCCTGCATCTACTACTATTACTCCACTCATCGACCACTATCCAACATGCATCTAGAGTATTAAGTTAAAAACAAAGTAACGCCTTAAGCAAGATGACATGATGTAGAGGGATAGACTCATGCAGTATAAAGAAAACCCCATCTTGTTATCCTCGATGGCAACAATACAATACGTGCCTTGCTGCCCTTACTATCACCGGGAAAGGACACCGCAAGATTGAACCCAAAGCTAAGCACTTCTCCCATTGCAAGAAAGATCAATCTAGTAGGCCAAACCAAACTGATAATTCGAAGAGACTTGCAAAGATAACCAATCATACATAAAAGAATCCAGAGAAGATTCAAATATTATTCATAGATAGACTTGATCATAAACCCACAATTCATCGGTCTCAACAAACACACCGCAAAAAGAAGATTACATCGAATAGTTCTCCACAAGAGAGGGGGAGAACGTTGTATTGAGATCCAAAAAGAAAGAATAAGCCATCAAGCTACTAACTATGGACCCGTAGGTCTGAACTAAACTACTCACACTTCATCGAAGAGGCTATGGTGTTGATGTAGAAGCCCTCCGTGATCGATGCCCCCTCCGGCGGAGCTTCGGAACTTGCCCCAAGATGAGATCTCGTGGATACAGAAAGTTACGGCGGTGGAATTAGGGTTTTGGCTCCGTATCTGATCGTTTGGGGGTATGTGGATATATATAGGAGGAAGGAGTACGTCGGTGGAGCAACAGGGGGCCCACGAGGGTGGAGGGCGCGCCTAGGGTAGGCAGGCGCGCCCCTACCTCGTGGCCTCCTGTTTTATTTCTTGACGTAGTGTCCAAGTCTCCCTGGTCTTATTCGTTGAGAAAACCACGTTCCCGAATGTTTCATTCCGTTTGGACTCCATTTGATATTCCTTTTCTTCAAAACCCTAAAACAGGCAAAAAAATAACAATTCTGGGCTGGGCCTCCGGTTAATAGGTTAGTCCCAAAAATAATATAAAAGTGGATAATAAAGCCCAATAATGTTCAAAACAGTAGATAATATAGCATGGAGCAATAAAAAAATTATAGATATGTTGGAGGCGTATCAAGCATCCCCAAGCTTAATTCCTGCTCGTCCTCAAGTAGGTAAATGATAAAAACCGAATTTTTGATGCGGAGTGCTACTTGGCATAATTTAATTGTAATTCTTCTTAATTGTGGTATGAATATTCAGATCCAAAAGATTCAAGACAAAAGTTCATATTGACATAAAAATAATAATACTTCAAGCATACTAACAAAGCAATTATGTCTTCTCAAAATATCATGGCTAAAGAAAGTTATCCCTACAAAATCATATAGTCTGGCTATGCTCTATCTTCACCACACAAAATATTTAAATCATGCACAACCCCTATGACAAGCCAAGCAATTGTTTCATACTTTTGACATTCTCAAAACTTTTTCAATCTTCACGCAATACATGAGCGTGAGCCATGGATATAGCACTATAGGTGGAATAGAGTGGTGGTTGTGGAGAAGACAAAAAGGGAGAAGATAGTCTCACATCAACTAGGCGTATCAACGGGCTATGGAGATGCCCATCAATAGATATCAATGTGAGTGAGTAGGGATTGCCATGCAACGAATGCACTAGAGCTATAAGTATATGAAAGCTCAAAAAGAAACTAAGTGGGTGTGCATCCAACTTGCTTGCTCATGAAGACCTAGGGCATTTTGAGGAAGCCCATCATTGGGATATACAAGCCAAGTTCTATAATGAAAAATTCCCACTAGTATATGAAAGTGATAACATAAGAGACTCTCTACTATGAAGATTGCTACTTTGAAGCACAAGTGTGGTAAAAGGATAGTAACATTGTCCCTTCTCTCTTTTTCTCTCATTGTTTTCCTTGTTTTCTTTTTTTATTTGAGCCTTTTCTCTCTTTTTATGGCCTCTTTTCTTTCTTCTTCTTTTTTTCGTCCGGAGTCTCATCCCGACTTGTGGGGGAATCATAGTCTCCATCATCCTTTCCTCACTGGGACGATGCTCTAATAATGATGATCATCACACTTTTATTTTTCTTACAACTCAACAATTACATCTCGATACTTAGAACAAAATATGACTCTATATGAATGCCTCCGGTGGTGTACCGGGATATGCAATGATGCATGAGTGACACGTAAGAAAGAATTATGAATGGTGGCTTTGCCACAAATACGATGTCAACTACATGATCATGCTAAGCAATATGACAATGATGGAGTGTGTCATAATAAACGGAACGGTGGAAAGTTGCATGGCAATATATCTCGAAATGGCTATGGAAATGCCATAATAGGTAGGTATGGTGGCTGTTTTGAGGAAGGTATATGGTGGGTGTATGATACCGGCGAAAGGTGCACGGTATTAGAGAGGCTAGCAAAGGTGGAAGGGTGAGAGTGCGTATAATCCATGGACTCAACATTAGTCATAAAAAACTCATATACTTATTGCAAAAATCTACAAGTTATCAAAGCAAAGTATTACGCGCATGCTCCTAGGGGGATAGATTGGTAGGAAAAGACCATCGCTCGTCCCCGACCGCCACTCATAAGGAAGGCAATCAAAAAAAATAAATCATGCTCCGACTTCATCACATAACGGTTCACCATACGTGCATGCTACGGGAATCACAAACTTCAACGCAAGTATTTCTCAAATTCACAACTACTCAACTAGCACAACTTTAATATCACCATCTTTATATGTCAAAACAATTATCAAGTATCAAACTTATCATAGTGTTCAACACACTCATAAGAAAGTTTATTATTAATCTTGTATACCTAGCATATTAGGATTTAAAGCAAATTACCATGCTATTAAGACTCTCAAAATAATCTAAGTGAATTATGAGAGATCAATAGTTTCTATAAAACAAATCCACCACCGTGCTCTAAAAGATATAAGTGAAGTACTAGAGCAAAACTGTATAACTCAAAAGATATAAGCGAAGCACACAGAGTATTCTAACAAATTCTAAATCATGTATGGCTCTCTCAAAAGGTGTGTACAGCAAGGATGATTGTGGTAAACTAACAAATAAAGACTCAAATAATACAAGACGCTCCAAGCAAAACACATATCATGTGGCGAATAAAAACATAGCTCCAAGTAAAGTTACCGATAGAAGTAGACGAAAGAGGGGATGCCTTCCGGGGCATCCCCAAGCTTTGGCTTTTAGGTGTCCTTAGATTATCTTGGGGGTGCCATGGGCATCCCCAAGCTTAGGCTCTTGCCACTCCTTGTTGAAAGATCATGGATGTCGCCTAGAGGGGGGGGGGGGTGAATAGGCGTTTTAAAATAATTACGGTTTAGGCTTGAACAAATGCGGAATAAACCTCGCGGTTAATTTGTCAAGCACAAAACCTAAAACAACTAGGCTCACCTATGTGCACCAACAACTTAAGCTAAGCAAGATAAGCAACTATGTGATAGCAAGATATATGACAAGAAACAATAAGACTATCACAAAGTAAAGTGCATAAGTAAAAGGGCTCGGGTAAGAGATAACCGAGGCACGCGGAGACGACGATGTATCCCGAAGTTCACACCCTTCCAGATGCTAATCTCCATTTGGAGCGGTGTGGAGGCACAATGCTTCCCAAGAAGCCACTAGGGTCACCGTAATCTCCTCACGCCCTCGCACAAAGCAAGATGTCGTGATTCCACTAAGGGACCCTTGAGGGCGGTCACCGAACCCGTACAAATGGCAACCCTTGGGGGCGGTTACCGAACCTGTACACTTTGGCAACCCTTGGGGGGGGGGGGGGTCACCGGAACCCGTCAAATTGCTCGGGGCGATCTCCACAACCTAATTGGAGAACCCGACGCTTGCCCGGAGCTTTAAACCACAATGATTGAGCCCCGAACACCACAAAGGTTGGGGTTAACTCCCCAACGACACCATGAAGCTTCACCACAATGGAATATGGCTCCGGGGTGACCTCAACCGTCTAGGGTGCCCAAGCACCCAAGAGGAACAAGCTCAAGGGTAACAAGCACCCAAGAGTAATAAGCTTCTCAACTTGTAACTTCCACGTATCACCGTGGAGAACTCAAACCGATGCACCAAATGCAATGGTAAGGGCACACGGAGTGCCCAAGTCCTTCTCTCCCAAATCCCACCGAAGCAACAAATGCTAGGGAGGAAAATGAGAGGAAGAACGAAGAAGAGAACACAAAGAACTCCAAGATCTAGATCCAAGGGGTTCCCCTCACATAGAGGAGAAAGTGATTGGTGGAAATGTGGATCTAGATCTCCTCTCTCTTTTCCCTCAAAAACTAGCAAGAATCCATGGAGGGATTGAGAGTTAGCAAGCTCGAAGAAGGTCAACAATGGGGGAAGAACATGAGCTCAAAGGATAAGGTTGAATGGGGAAGAAGACCCCCTTTTATAGGAGCTCCCGAATCCAATCGTTATGTGCTCAGTCCGCGCACGAGCGGTACTACCGCTCAGGGGAGCGGTACTACCGCCCGGGAGGTAGAACACTGAGAGCAGAGCGAAACAGAGTGCGTGGCGGAGCCGTATGAGCGGCACTACCGCTGGAGCCAGCGGTACTACCGTTGGCCGCAGCGGTACTGCCTCTTGGGACAGCGGTACTACCGCTTGTGGCGATAAGCGGTACTGCCGCTTGGGATAGCGGTACTACTGCTTGTGGCGATAAGTGATACTGCCGCTCTGGCCCGGCGGTACTACCGCTGGGACCGCTCACAACGCCTACCACGAGCACAGGGAGAAGGAACAGAGAGGAGGGCCATTGAGCGGCACTAGGGGTGGTGGTAGCCGTGGTACTACCGCACATGAGCGGTACTACCGCTCCTACTGCTGCTCCTGCTGCCGCTGAACCCGACACGAGAAAACCACGTCTCGAGTCGAGGCGGTACCAGCGCGGAACCGGAGCTGTACTACCGCTTATGACCATGGGCGGTACTACCGCTGTGGGACAGCGGTACTACCGCTTATGGCGATAAGCGGCACTACCGCTCCGGCCCAGCGGTACTATTGCTGGCGCCATCCTTATGCCACTTCCACGACATCAAGTAAACACACGGAAAACCAGAACTACCATAACTTCTGCATGTGAGCTCCGAATTGAGCAAACTCAAGCTTGTTGGATACAAGATGATGAGTAGCATCAAAACAGTGAATCACAAACAGTAAGAAGAGGCAAGGGAGGTATGCCAACAAAAAATAGGAGTGAAACCTCCAACCAAGAAGAACCGGCAAAACCTCCAACAACCAAAACATCATAGAAGATGCAAGTGAACTCCGTTTTCGATGAACTCGAGCTTGTCAACAAGATGACCATAAGCTCCAAAACTCACAAAGAGAAGAACCAAACAAGAACCAATAAAGAAGATGCAAGGATGCAATGGTTTGATCTCTCTACGAACGATACAATCAAGCTACTCATCGAGAGCCCCCCTTGATAGTACGACAATCGATCCTATAACCCGGTCTCCCAACTACCAGCATGAGACCGGTAAAATAGAAAACCTATAAAGGGCAAACCTTTGCCTTGCACATGGTACACTTGAGCTAGATGATGACGATCTTGACTCCCTCAAGTTGGACCACCTTTCTTGATTGGGTTGACTCGATGAAGACTAGTTGATTGCTCCCCCATACTCCACTATGGGTGAGTCACTCTTCCGCACATCTTCACAAGTCCATTGTCACCACAAAAGACGGCAAGCTTCAAGCATTTGATCTCTTCATGATGCTCCACTTGAACTTGCATACCGCAACCTAACCCCACAAAAAACTCTCACGAAGACCATGGGTTAGTACACAAAGCGTAATTGACAATGCTTACTATACCAAGGGATCACTTGATCCCTCTCGGTACATATTCTACGCTCTATGGGTTGATAAACTTGATTCACTCTTTTACTTAGTCTTGATCAACCTCTCA
This sequence comes from Triticum monococcum, assembly GCA_034509565.1. NCBI lineage: Eukaryota > Viridiplantae > Streptophyta > Magnoliopsida > Poales > Poaceae > Triticum > Triticum monococcum. Next base: position 617,742,555 of record CM067845.1, read on the forward strand.
CAAGACCAATCTTTAGGTAATTTCTTGAATAGCACCTTGGTCGACACAAACTCTCCTTCAAACCAACACATGTACTCCAAGAAAAGCCTATGGACAAAACCTTCAAATATAACTCAAGGCAACCATTAGTCCATAGAGATTATCATCAATTACCAAAACCAAACATGGGGGCACCGCATGTTCTTTCACTTGTTCCATAATCCATCAAATCTTTACCCAAAACTTGAAAACTTCACAACACAAAACTTAAAGTAGAAAATCTCGTGAGCTCCGTTAGCGAAAGAAAATAAAAGACCACTTCAAGGTACTGTAATGAACTTATTATTTATTTATATTGGTGTTATACCTACTGTATTCCAACTTCTCTATGGTTTATAAACTATTTTACTAGCCATAGATTCATCTAAATAAGCAAACAACACACGAAAAACAGAATCTGTCAAAAACAGAACAGTCTGTAGTAATCTGTAGCTAGCGCAAGATATGGAACCCCAAAAATTCTAAAATAAATTGCTGGACGTGAGGAATTTATCTATTAATCATCTTCAAAAAGAATTAACTAAATAGCACTTTCCAAATAAAAATGGAAGTAGTTCTCGTGAGCGCTAAAGTTTCTGTTTTTACAGTAAGTTCAACAAGACTTTCCCCAAGTCTTCCCAACGGTTCTACTTGGCACAAACACTAATTAAACACAAAACACAACCAAAACATAGGCTAGATAAATTATTTATTACTAAACAGGAGTAAAAAGCAAGGAATAAAAATAAAATTGGGTTGCCTCCCAACAAGCGCTATCGTTTAACGCCCCTAGCTAGGCATAACAAGCAAGAATAGGTCTAGGTATTGTCATCTTCGGTATTAGGAAAGAAAAGAGCAAACTTGCTATATATAGTATTAATCCTTCTATTTTGATAAAGCACATGGCTATTAATGGTAGAAGAAAGATTAAGTATGTTACGGAAATTTGTATCTAGGCCAGCCCTTATCTCTTTAATAGATTCGTTTTGGTAAGAGAGCAAAAGAGATTTAGATTCAACTTTCTCATTAATGGGGTGACCAAATATAGTTTTCATTTTTCATAAGTGTCTACGACATCCCCTTCAAGAAAACCTTCCTCAAATATAGAATCTAAGACATGCTTAAGAGAAGAAGGAATGGCAATATAAAAGCTTTTTAAGTAAACTTCAATTTGATATTGAGGAACATAACTGGCCCTGATCCTTAATAGTCTATACCAAGCATCTTTCAAAGATTCATCAAGTAAATAACGAAAAATTCCAGAATCATCTTCATCAAAATTATTAAGACTCTCACTGATAACTCCGGTAGGTTTTTCCATAGTATCCTTATTAATAAGCTTAGCGAGAATAGAAGGGTTGTCCAAAGTGCTAAAACTCTGGAGAGAACCCTCAACCCTTTTTGATTCAGACATGGTGGAAGAAAGGTGAGCGGAAAGAGAGGGAGGATAGAGAGAGAGAGAGAGAGAGAGGACGAATAAAACGGCAAGGATGAAGTGAGGGGAGAGGAAAACGAGAGGCAAATGGCAAATAATGTAATGCGGGAGATAAGGGTATGTGATGGGTACTTGGTATGTTGACTTTTGCGTAGACCTCCCCGGCAACGGCGCCAGAAATCCTTCTTGCTACCTCTTGAGCACTCCGTTGGTTTTCCCCGAAGAGGAAGGGATGATGCAGCAAAGTAGCGTAAGTATTTCCCTCAGTTTTTGAGAACCAAGGTATCAATCCAGTAGGAGGCTACGTGCGAGTCCCTCATACCTGCACAAAACAAATAAATCCTCGCAACCAACGCAAATAGGGGTTGTCAATCCCTATAAGGCCACTTGCGAGAGTGAGATCTGATAGATATGATAAGATAATATTTTTGGAATTTTTATGATAAAGATGCAAAGTAAAATAAAGGCAAAGTAAATAACTAAGTAGTAGGATATCAATATGATAAAGATAGACCCGGGGGCCATAGGTTTCACTAGTGGCTTCTCTCGAGAGCATAAGTATTCTACGGTGGGTGAACAAATTACTGTTGAGCAATTGACAGAATTGAGCATACTTATGAGAATATCTAGGTATGATCATGTATATAGGCATCACGTACGAGACAAGTAGACCGACTCTTGCCTGCATCTACTACTATTACTCCACTCATCGACCGCTATCCAGCATGCGTCTATAGTATTAAGTTAAAAACAGAGTAACACCTTAAGCAAGATGACATGATGTAGAGGGATAGACTCATGCAATATGAAGAAAACCCCATCTTGTTATCCTCGATGGCAATAATACAATACGTGCCTTGCTGCCCTTACTATCACCGGGAAAGGACACCGCAAGATTGAACCCAAAGCTAAGCACTTCTCCCATTGCAAGAAAGATCAATCTAGTAAGCCAAACCAAACCGATAATTCAAAGAGACTTGCAAAGATAACCAATCATACATAAAAGAATTCAGAGAAGATTCGAATATTATTCATAGATAGACTTGATCATAAACACACAATTCATCCGTCTCAACAAACACACCGCAAAAAGATGATTACATCGAATAGTTCTCCACAAGAGAGGGGGAGAACATTGTATTGAGATCCAAAAAGAGAGAAGAAGCCATCAAGCTACTAACTATGGACCCGTAGGTCTTAAGTAAACTACTCACACTTCATCGGAGAGGCTATGGTGTTGATGTAGAAGCCCTCCGTGATCGATGCCCCCTCCGGCGGAGCTCCGGAACAGGCCCCAAGATGGGATCTCGTGGATACAGAAAGTTGCGGCGGCGGAATTAGGGTTTTGGCTCCGTATCTGATCGTTTGGGGGTACGTGGATATATATAGGAGGAAGGAGTACGTCGGTGGAGCAACAGGGGGCCCACGAGGGTGGAGGGCGCGCCTAGGGTAGGCAGGCGCGCCCCTACCTCGTGGCCTCCTGTTTTATTTCTTGACATAGGGTCCAAGTCTCTTTGGTCTTATTCGTTGAGAAAATCACGTTCCCGAAGGTTTCATTCCGTTTGGACTCCGTTTAATATTCCTTTTCTTCGAAACCCTAAAACAGGCAAAAAAACAACAATTCTAGGCCGGGCCTCCGGTTAATAGGTTAGTCCCAAAATAATATAAAAGTGGATAATAAAGCCTAATAATGTCCAAAACAGTAGATAATATAGCATGGAGCAATCAAAAATTATAGATACGTTGGAGATGTATCACCTTCTCACCCGTAGCAATGCTTAAGTCCGTCAGAATCATGTTAGCAATTGCCGCGTTTTATGATTATGAAATTTGGAAAATGGATGTAAAGACTGCATTCCTGAATGGATTTCTGGAAGAAGAGTTGTATATGATGCAACCTGAAGGTTTTATCGATCCAAAGGGAGCTAACAAACTGTGCAAGCTCCAGCGATCCATTTATAGACTGGTGCAAGCCTCTCGGAGTTGGAATAAACGTTTTGATAGTGTCATCAAAGCATATGGATTTATACAGACTTTTGGAGAAGCCTGTATTTACAAGAAAGTGAGTGGGAGCTCTGTAGCATTTCTAATATCATATGTGGATGACATATTGTTGATTGGAAATGATATAGAATTTCTAGATAGCACAAAAGGATACTTGAATAAGAGTTTTTCAATGAAAGACCTCGGTGAAGCTGCTTATATATTGGGCATCAAGATCTATAGAGATAGGTCAAGACGCTTAATTGGACTTTCACAAAGCACATACCTTGATAAAGGTTTGAAGAAGTTCAAAATGGATCAAGCTAAGAAAGGGTTCTTGCCTGTGTTACAAGGTGTGAAGTTGAGTAAGACTCAATGCCTGACCACTGCAGAAGATAGAGAGAAAATGAAACGTGTTCCCTATGCTTCAGCCATAGGCTCTATCATGTATGCAATGTTGTGTACCAGACCTGATGTGTGCCTTGCTATTAGCCTAGCGGGGAGGTATCAAAGTAATCCAGGAGTGGATCACTGGACAGCGGCCAAGAACATCCTGAAGTACCTGAAAAGGACCAAGGATATGTTTCTCGTTTATGGAGGTGACAAAGAGCTCATCGTAAATGGTTATGTTGATGCAAGCTTTGACACTGATCCGGACGATTCTAAATCGCAAACCGGATACGTGTTTATATTAAACGGTGGAGGTGTCAGTTGGAGCAGTTCTAAATAGAGTGTCGTGGCGGGATCTACATGTGAAGCAGAGTACATTGCTGCTTCGGAAGCAGCGAATGAAGGAGTCTGGATGAAGGAGTTCATATCTGATCTAGGTGTCATACCTAGTGCATCGGGTCCAATGAAAATATTTTGTGACAATACTGGTGCAATTGCCTTGGCAAAGGAATCCAGATTTCACAAGAGAACCAAGCACATCAAGAGATGCTTCAACTCCATCCGGGATCAAGTCCAGGTGAGAGACATAGAGATTTGCAAGATACATACGGATCTGAATGTTGCAGACCCGTTGACTAAGCCTCTTTCACGAGCAAAACATGATCAGCACCAAGGCTCCATGAGTGTTAAAATCATTACTGTGTAATCTAGATTATTGACTCTAGTGCAAGTGGGAGACTGAAGGAAATATGCCCTAGATGCAATAATAAAGTTATTATTTATTTCCTTATTTCATGATAAATGTTTATTATTCATGCTAGAATTGTATTAACCGGAAACATAATACATGTGTGAATACATAGACAAATATAGTGTCACTAGTATGCCTCTACTTGACTAGCTCATTGATCAAAGATGGTTAAGTTTCCAAACCATAGACATGAGTTGTTATTTGATCAATGGGATCACATCATTAGGAGAATGATGTGATTGACTTGACCCATTCCATTAGCTTAGCACTTGATCGTTTCTGTTTACTGCTGTTGCTTTCTTCATGACTTATACATGTTCTTATGACTATGAGATTATGCAACTCCCGAATACCGGAGGAACACTTTGTGTGCTACCAAACCTCACAACGTAACTGGGTGATTATAAAGGTGCTCTATAGGTGTCTCCGATGGTACTTGTTGAGTTGGCATAGATCAAGATTAGGATTTGTCACTCCGATTGTCGGAGAGGCTCTGGGCCCTCTCGGTAATGCACATCACTATAAGCCTTGCAAGCAATGCAACTAATGAGTTAGTTGCGGGATAGAGCATTATGAAACGAGTAAAGAGACTTGCCGGTAACGAGATTGAACTAGGTATTGGGATACCGACGATCAAATCTCGGGCAAGTAACATACCGATGACAAAGAGAACAATGTATAGTGTTATGCGGTTTAACCGATAAAGATCTTTGTAGAATATGTAGGAACCAATATGAGCATCTAGGTTCCGCTATTGGTTATTGACCAGAGACATGTCTCGGTCATGTCTACATAGTTCTCGAACCCGTAGGGTCCGCACGCTTAAAGTTCTGTGACGATCGGTTTTATGAGTTTATATGTTTTCATGTACCGAAGGTAGTTCGGAGTCCCGGATATGATCACGGACATGACGAGGAGTCTCGAAATGGTCGAGACATAAAGATTGATATATTGCAAGCCTACATTTGGACATCGGAAGAGTTCCGGGTAAAATCGGGATTTTACCGGAGTACCGGAGGGGTTACCGGAACCCCCCGGGGACTAATGGGCCTTGTTGGGCCATAAGGGAAAGAGAGAGGGGCCGGCCTAGGGCAGGCAGCGCGCCCCTCCCCTCTGTTCGAATTGGACTAGGAGAGGTGGGCGTGCCCCCTTTCCTTCTCTTTCTCTCCCTTCCTTTCCCCCTCCTAGTAGGAGTAGGAAAGGGAGGAATCCTACTCCTACTAGGAGGAGGATTCCTCCTCCTGGCGCGCCAACAAGAGTCGGCCGGCCTCCCCCTTGCTCCTTTATATACATGGGCAGGGGGGCACCTCTAGACACACGAGTTGATCACAAAGATCTCTCCCAGCCGTGTGCGGTGCCCCCCTTCACCATAATCCACCTCGGTCATACTGTAGCGGTGTTTAGGTGAAGCCCTGCTGCGGTAGCTTCATCAACATCATCACCACGCCGTCGTGCTGACGAAACTCTTCCCCGAGCTCTACTGGATCATGAGTTCGCGGGACGTCACTGAGCTGAACGTGTGCTGAACGCGGAGGTGCCGTACGTTCAGTACTGAGGATCGGTCGATCGTGGAGACGTATGACTACATCAACCACGTTGTCATAATGCTTCCGCTTAACGATCTACGAGGGTACGTGGACGACACTCTCCCGTCTCGTTGCTATGCATCATCATGATCCTGCATGTGCGTAGGATTTTTTTTTTGAAATTACTATGTTCCTCAACAGTTTGGAGGTGGCCGGCGCCATGGGAGGGAGGGGAGGGAGGTGGTCGGCGACGCAGGATTAGAGGCCGGCGGCGCTAGGATTGGAGGGAGCGGAAGCGAGAGGATTCTTAGGCTGATACCATAGAAGATTTAGGAATACTTGCCACACTTGGGCTTTTCCATTGCATAGCAATATATAGACAGAATTACAATCCTAACCATAAATGGGAGATCACAATAATATCGATACTCCTCAATTTCGGGGATTAGGAGATATGTCACGATACGTGACATATTAGTCTAACATCTACCTCTGGGAGATGCATGCAGTCACTTTATTAATTATTCACAAAAACCTCACGAACTAATACATCAATATTTCCGAAGCCATCATTTTGACAACATCTGTCGCTACTACATTCATGAAGGGATGTAGAAAGTGTGAGTCGTATACCTAGACTTCTCACCTAGCTTAACATCTAAAGCCAGAGGCCTCGACCAAGCCACATGCCGAGTCTGGGGCATCAACCGGTCCGACGCGCTCATAGATCGTCGCCGCCGTGTTCCATCAATCCATCTTCAGAGCAGGTACTGATGCATCAACCTTGCCAGGCCTGCCGTTGACACCCCCACGGCGCAAGACAACACCTCCTCCGTGAGCGCATTCATCATCGCGCATCCATCGACGAGACTTTGTTGCGTCTTGCCGCCGAGACTCCACGACGCCGATGCATCACAAGGAACACCGCTCCACTGCAGATGCCATCCACTGGTCCCTTGAGACTATGCACACCTCCAAGAATGACGCCCTCGAGAGGGGTACGGCACATGAGTGCCGCCGTCATTCGATCTACTGATCTAGGGTACCACAACCCCCTACTTTCGAAATATCAAGTACTCCCTCCATTTCCTTATACAAGGTCACAAACTCATATTACAGGTATCAAGGTAAAATTTAATGACTGCTTTGCAAGCCAAGTTTTCTTTTCGTTAATCAGGATAATTAATACAAGGCATGCATGCAAGGAAGAAATGGGAAGGAAGTAGCTCTGTATCATTATGACTACATGCATAATTTTTTTTAAACAAATTGCTAGTACGAGAAAACATCATTATTTTTTGTCTTGATTACTGTTAGTTGTCTTGTATAGATGCAAAATATATTTTTCATAGTGCCCTTATATAAGGGAAGGGAGGAAGTACATGTCGACATCGCTGCTAAACAATGAGTAATGCACACTGATCCAAATTATTTGTTCTTAATACATAATCGAAACATAATGAAAACATAAAAATTGTTCTAGTGCATAACTAAAACAATAAAAGCAAAGTTTACTTATTTCCTGCGTGGATCCACATATGGTCCACAAGATCATTCGGAATTCAGAAGTTGCATATGCACCCGTCGATCTTGCAGTTGTCGATGCATCTTTAGAAATTGGCAATATGTTCTGCCTCTTGTTTCAGGAGGTGGACCAGAACACCTAGCTTCTGAAAATCATGCGTGCGAGCTGCCCCTTCACTGTCATCCTCGAGAATCATGTTGTGTAAGATCAAGCAACATGTCATGAGCTAGCAAAGTGTCTCCACTTTCAACATCATTGCAGCTCCACGAACCACACCCAAACGAGTTTGGAGCACTCTGAATGCCATATCCACATCCTCCCTAACTGCTTCTTGCATTGTTGTAAAGTAGCTTTGCTTGTTTCCATGGGGATCAGATATGGTCTTCACAAACACCGCCCATTGAGGATAGATACCATCCACAAGGTAGTACCCCATGTTGTAATTGTGCATGACGGTGTAGTTGCACGGCGGAGCTTCCCCATCACAAAGCCTCTTGAACAAAGGAGATCGTTGGAGAACATTGTTGTCGTTGTTAGAACCGGGCATGCCAATGAAAGCATGCCAAATCCACAAGTCGTTCGTTGTCACTGCTTCAAGTATGATGGTGGCTTCTTTGACATGACCTTGATATTGCCCACACAAACCTTTTGGGAAGTTTTTCCATTGCTAGTGCATGCAATCAACTGAATCCAACATACCTGGAAATCCTCTTGATGCTCCAATTGCCAGCAATTTTTCTGTGTCCTCCGTAGTTGGCTCTCCCAGGTACTCTGGTCCTAACATCTTCACCATAGTGCGTGCAAATTGCACCATGGTGCAAAGGACCATGGTCTCTTCCATTCGAATTTCAGTATCAATTGCATCTGATACCTTACCATAAGCAAGCATATTGAGAGCAGTTGTGCATTTCTACAAATGAGAGAAATAAAGTTTTCCTCAACAATCCTTCCTCAGCTTGAAGTTGTCATCGGCCTTCTCCACGCCAACCACTACGTGTAAGAACAAATCTCTGCTCATCCAGAAGCAATGTCATAAGAAACCATGGTATGTTGGGTCCATTGTGAAATAGCCAGTGTATAGAAACTGTACACCAGCAATCGTATCTCGGGGAATAACTCTCCGGCCCTTTATGCAACCCATGAAGTTCAGTACATCCTCCTCTGACTTCTCCATTTCCTCTTGGATCATCATCATTTCAGCATCTTCGTTGTCCGAATTGAACGAATATATGAGATCGTCGTATATGAATTCGTTAGCACCATGTTTTCATAGCCATCATTCCATCGACGAATCCATCAGTGACCTAGAAATGACCAAAAGAATAAAAAAAACAGCTCAAATATTTCATTGAACACATAGAGCGTGATGTGTATATCCCGGGGAGTTGGACGTACCAGGACGGTGCCTTGACCTGTTGCGACACGGTCGGCGGCGGTGTGGGTCGGGTCCTCCGGTGGCGAAGCCGTGTGTTGGGGACAACGATAGAGTAAGGATGACGGCGAAACTACGGTGGAGGTTGTGCTCATAAAGGAGAAAAGAGAAGAGGAACAGGGGTGGTCACACAAGTAAGGGGCGTCTTCAAACAAATTGGCGTGGGCCCTTGCAGCCAGTCATAACGTTACAACTACTCAATTGTCTTATAGAGTGTGGACTCACGCTGGATATTAATGAATTTTATGTTTAAATTATGCACTATGAATAAATATTTTAACAATGTATTTTTACACATGAATGAAGTTTATTATGCAATATTCATTGTACATATACTTCTATCATGAAATATCGGCGAGTGACGATGTCATGCACTAGGGGGTACTAACCTAGTTGTCCCATGCTCCTCGAGTTGGGTTGATGGACCCTCATTCTTCTCAAGAACTCTGGAAGCTGCACGACGGGGCGTGATCAGGACTACATCTGCCAAAGGCTTGACGTATACTCCAAAACTTCTCTTGCCGCCTCGACACCAAGATACCGACCTTGTAACCCTAGATGCCATATCTGGCGTGTATATAAGCCATAGGGGGTTAGCCCATGGAAGGGGCATTAACGCAATCTCATTCACTTAGCCCTAGAGTTAGAACACATATTACAATCTTGAGGTAGATCAACTCAGTAGTCGATACATTCATATCAATATAAACAAGAGCAGGACGTAGGATTTTACCTTCATAGAGAGACCCCGAACCTGGGTAAACATCGTCTCCTTGTTCCTGTTACCATCTGTCTGAGATCAACAGCTCGGGACCCCCTATCCCGAGGTCTGCCGATTTCACACCGATAGCGAGCACATTTACATGAATTTGAGGTATCAAAAGTGAGAGTTATGGGTGCAAAGGAGGATGTTTAAGAGGCCGGATGCCATTGCCCGTGGACACGTATGAACACGCCTATAGATATTTAAGGATGCAGCTATGATGTCGTAATGGCACCTGCCTTTGAGTGTGTGACATGTGGGCCAGCCACCTATTGGGCTCACATCTCGTGCAACCAAATGCACCTGAAGACACTGAAGCTTAGTCTGATGTTTGGAGATCTACAACCAGAGTCCTCAAATCCGCTCAAACGCCGGGACGGGCTGCCTAAACAAGAAAACGCCACCCAACCGGGCATTCCATTTTCGGCCCAAACATCTGGGCACCCCTATATTCAACCTAAATTTGGAGCGGATATGCGATGCCCGGACACGCCAGCCACGTCAGACTGGCCGCTAGGGTCCGCGCCAATTCGTCCTCCGCCCCTCCTTCCCGGTCAATGTCACCGCCGCCGAACGCCGCCCGTTGTCATTACTTGTAGGCCATCGATTGATTCATTGTGGAATGATGGCTACGAGAGCACATATGCAATGGACAAAATGATCTAACTTAAAAAAAGTAGGGCCATCAATTGTACAGTTTGAGAAGGGTATGAACTATCACTATGAATCTTCTCTATTCATGACAGTTCATATCCTTCACAAAGCAAGGATGCCCATACTCTTAGCGAAAAAGAAGCTTACCGTTTCGGGTCGCTCCTCGCGCGGCGTGGTAGAACTAAAAAAAACTCCACCGGCCCAACACCGGATGTACGTCCACAATTAAAATCTTAAGTACTAACAAGTCGTATCTGCGTGCAATGAATTGTGTTTAACCTAAATGATCCACGTGCATAGGTGCATGCCTTTGGTGTTTTAAAAAGATTTGTGGTTGCAAATGATAAAAAATAAGGCACGCTCAATCATTGTCGGCGGACACGTCCGCAAACCTGTAGAGGACCGAATTTGCTCCGTCCAATTGAAGATGCTCCTAGTAGTTAATCTTCGTTAAGCCTTGTACAATGAAAGATGCTTAGAAAGATGCTTAGAAAAATAAATTGAATTTTTCTGAAACACCGGTGCCTATTTCTACAGAAGAGACGCTTAAGCGTCTATCCTGTACAAATAAGCATTTGTGCTTAAAAAAACCTGCTTTATTTCTTTAAGGACCTTCTCTAAGCATCTTTCATTGTACAAGGTCTTACAAACTCACCTTATCTGATTGTGTTTTGAAGACGGTCATTCTGATTTATTTTTCCTACATTCGGAACGGAAGCACATGTCAGTAGCAGCGCACGGCTGACAAGCCAGAGCCACATAAAATACCACTGGCAAGTCAAGGAATACGTACGTACTACTATGTCCCTACGTACAGCAGCTAGCTGATTGACGACGTGTGAGCCGACGTAGCATCAACCCTACACCATAGCCTAGGGGTACACGAGATGACATGATAGGCTGCCAAGCTTTAAGTCCCATCCTCCTCACTGTTCGATAAGATTCTTTGACCATTATCTGCTCAAAAGATATCGCTAGTAAGCTATGGGCAAGAACGGCTTGGTTTTGTGGTCTATGAGTTTACATCTACGTACAGCTTTTAGCTGCCAAACTTCTTTTCCAAAATAGTTTAGCTGATAAACTAGTTCAATGAAAACTCTGCCTTTTTCTAAACAGCTCGGCACCGTATCAGATAAACCTGCTAGTGGTTTGTGATTTTGACATGTTTTTTTGTAGAATGTGACATGTTCTTATTGTGTTCATTATAATTGCCTCTGTTTGTCCTGACTCTGGAGTCTCAATCTCTCAACTCCAAAGTATTCTCGTCTTTGCTCAGCCATCATCGCCGATTGGGGTGGATCACGTGCCCGTGCCTGCACAGCGTGAGCTGAACATTTTTCTGAGTCACATGAACTGAACGTTGCTAACTCTAGTAGCCCATCTTTTGACATCGACTTGACAGGACGAGCAGAAAACACGGGCTCCTCCTCTTCTCTCTCACCCTTTCTCTCCCAGAGTCCGAGGGTGCTGTGGAGCTACTCCTCTAGCTCGGTCTCGAATGATTACAGAGTGCAAATATTTTGTACGTACTAACTTTTTGCGATTGTAGTAAGGCTTTTAAAATCTCAGTAAAATCGTTTACTAGCCGTGTCAGCGCATGGTCCAAGTTTGCATATTGTGAGAAAAGCTTAAATGTTTAGTTTGCGTATAGTATTTACTAAATATCACAGTAATTGTGTGAAAACAAAGTTGCATACACATGTTCTTAATACCCATAATTCTTTCCATTATGTGAGTCGCTAACTAATGCACATTTACCCATAAGGAGGTAGTGAACTGTATATTCTTGGCGGGGATACGCCTGACTCTACAATATTGTTTCATCAACATCATGTGTTTGTACTATATTTCTTTCATGTACTTGAACTGCACTTTTTTCATGGTGTTTTTTCAACTGTCAATTGTTATGTGTTTTAATTGCAATTTTCGAGGTAATTGCACAAACACCAACTATTGTTGTTCACTTTGCAGAGAACACCTATTTTACGGGTTTGTTGCACAAAGCATCACATATTGGTGTAATCTGTTGCAGCTAAGTCTAATCCGGCATTTAGGTCGGTTTACAAGACTTCTAAATTTACCATAGAGCAATTGTTCTACGGTCTTTGGTTCAAAAAAAACAAGATTTTTAACAAGTGATCTCGTTGGTAAGTGCATGGGTGAAAAAAAGCGCTCACATCAGCAGGTCAACCAAAATTTTTTTGGTCCTATTATGCTGAAATGTTCCTAGATTAGTATTGAGTATAGTATGATTTACTGTTCTTTTTTTCTTTTTACTGAAAATGTTAAACTAAAAACAAGCTAACTAACATTCCATGCTAATCTGGTCGATTGATGGCCGATTTTCTTTGTCATGCGTGCACTTACAAGTGGGGTCCACCTCTAACAAATCAAATCAACATATCTAACGCTGGATTTGACCTAGCTGCAACTGATTACACTAATATGCGGTGTTTTGCACAGCAAACCCATAGGCATAGAGTAGGTGTTTTGTGCAAAAATCAGCGTCGATAGTTTTGGTTTCTGCAATTTCCTCTACAATTTTCAACCGCATGACATGTTGCAACAACTCCGCATGTTTGAATGACACTATGGTTTAACTACATCTTGCGTCTTTACTGCAATGTGTGTTAGTTAAGAAAGTAGTGGCCACTCTTTTATTACTAAATAATCATGTGTTCATATGAATTTTTTCTAGTTCATTAGAGCAACAAATGCAAATATGTAAATGATAATAATGGTTTAATGTAAATCAATTATCAGTTGATGTACAATTGAAGAAAGACAACATCAAGATCATCGGTAGTCTAGATTCCATAGAGTCCCAAACTATATCACAGGGAGGAAGTACTGAAGACAATGCATTTTTTACTTTGGCGTTCTCCAGGTTGTAGATCTGACGGCTCATTAGTTTTATGGCCAACAATGACACTTTGAAGTGCAATTTATCCTATGTTTTCATGTACTTTTTTTTGCATTAGCTTAGTTTAGGCGTTTCAATGCAATGTAAGAATTGTGAAATTTCGATCATAGTTATTTTTTGCTAGAAACCATTTGGATCGCATAAATGATGCTAGCACATTTATACAAATTGCTTTCGCATGTCCTCACTTTGATAGAAACTTCAAGGTTCGTTCCTGTTCTCTTCTTATTCTCTAGGGCCTCTTTGCTCCATGGGTTTCAAATATAAATTTGGAGGATTCTAACTATTAGGAATATACATGTGGGTATATGGTACACATGATTGCAAACCTTATAAATATGCATTTAGGTTTTATTGGTGATTGATTTTATAGGAGAATTTCCACCCACTCTAGGCTCTTGGAAAATCTTGTGAACCGAAGAGCCCTTGTTCACACATGGTTCCATGCATATTTTGTGAGGCTGATTGATTTGATACCAGCATTTGACATGATTATGGTGTGACTTTTTCGATACGACATGCTTCTTGTTTCTCTTTGATTATTGTGTTACTTTTTCCGTACGTATAACCATTTGGGTAATTCCTCATTTGTTTTACAGAAATTTTGTAGGAATTCTATCTATGTAACTTTTATAATTTTGAGCCCTTTGATTTGCAGGAATGAATTTCTATTACTATGTAAGATTGGTTTCTTCCTTCATATTTTCAAAGGGAGAAGGACATTAGCTAAGATAAAATGAAAGTTCCTATCGTATGAGTTAACTGATATATATATATATATATATTTACAGAAATTGAGATACGTGTCATCTCATTTCTTATTCTTATAATACTTCTATGCTATGAACCCTCGAAAAAAGTTTAACATAGAGTAGATGTGCTATTAAATGTAATAAATCACATGATATACTACTAGGTCATAGTACAAGAGGAGGAGAGGGACGGGGCAGCCGCAGACGCAGTAGCGGCATGCAGCTTTTCCAAGAATCTTTCCATCCTGGTGAAAAGGAGGACTATTGCTCCACACATGCAAGGACCAATCCGGGCCAGGGACTAGACGTGGATAGGCGACAGGCCGGGCACACACCGCAACTGTAACCTGCTGGAACTTCTCTCCCTGTACAGTCCCATTATGTGAGTGACCCCTGCCACTGCTGGCAGATGAAACAAGTCACCACTCTGACTGCCCCTGCGCTGCATGCCCTCCTTCAATCAGACCAAACGAAACCTCAAAGAATCCATCCACGTGTTCAGGGAAAAACAGTTGCCCGGAAAACGTTTTAGGGTCTCTTTGATTCAAAGGATTTTTATAGAATTTTTGATGGATTAGAATTCTTAAGATTTTTTTTCTATGTTGGTCGTTTGATTCGTAGGATTGAATCATGTAGGATTTTTTTTCCAAAAGATTCATTTGTACTATATTTCACAGGAATTCTAACATCCACTCCAACCACTTGGAAGAAATCCTTTGTTTTTCCTGTGACACAATCAAACAAACTCAAATCCTATAGGGATCCAATGGACATGCCATTCCAATCCTACGTTTTTCCTATTCCCGTGTTTTTACAATCCTATGAATCAAAGATGCCCTTAGTTTCAGTTGATTCTGTCTTGATCGTTAAATTAAAATTTCCCTCCCATGAATGAATATTGTTCATCTTCCTCCTCCGATGGTTACCGTTCTTCTTCACCGCCCATCAGCCGCCTGCCGCCACCATCCACTGCCGGTGCCACCACCTTCTTTGTGTCGCCGCCGTTTGGACCTGCCCCCTATGCCCCGTCACAGTCTTCATCGTCAACTTTCCCGTCACCATCCCACACCACGAATCCACCAAAGCTATGACTGGCCCTGCTGATACCATCTGCATTGTCGTCGGCTTCGAGTCGCTCCTAAAGAGGCTTCATCGAGAATGTCGTGGTTCTCGTCTAACCCTCGGATGCACTGTAGGGAACATCCGACACGACAAAAATAACAAGAGCAACTCTAGTGGAGCCATCATACGAACAACCTCCATGGTGCATAAGAAGCACGCTCTATATAAATATGAAGACTGCAAGGCAAAGCGCAAACATAAAGTTATCATAATGCGGCCTTCATAGTTTTGTTACATGTTGGTCCTGCTTGTCATTGACTATGACTTTCATTCCCCAATTCCCTGTCTAGAGCTCAAATCTACTAGTCCCTCACACGCGCATACCACGACTCACGCACACAAAGCACAAACTCTAGCACAACACACGCATACATTAATCACATATGCCTACTTGCCTAGGAATGCATCACACATCTCACACGCGTGCACGCATCTTGCTTGGCCGCCGAGTCATGATTTTTTCCCACCTAATGACAAAAATCATTGTAATCATTTTCAGGGACACATCAAGGATGTGAAATCCTTATGTGTCCAACAAAATGGCTAGTGTAAATTTCAACGACGTTTTCACGGCGGTCCTGCTCCTCCTTCGAGAATATCACCCAATCTATTGGCGGTGATAGGGGAGGCCGTGGGCAGTAAGAAGGGAAGTGTAGGTTTTGTGCGACGAGAAGGAACATATAGATTGTGGGCGGCGAGAAGGAAAATGAAGGTTGTGAGTCTTTCCATAGCCGCGAGGGGCGGACAACAAAAGAAGTGACGATAAACTGCCACGGGCCAGTGCGGGGGGCGAGGAAAGAGCGGCTCTGTCCGTAAATTATGTGACTCGGGGTCGTATGACAACTCTACTAGCTATATAGTGGTATTATCGGCCAAAATTAACATATCAATTGTTATTATGATTTGTGAACCAACTTGTGATCGGATAGTTAGAAGGGCAATGGTATCCCTAGCCCATCAGAGTTCAAGTCATACATTTGACATTAATGCTCGCATTTTTCTAAAGAGAGATGCAAGACTTACGACATGATTAGACTTACGGGATCACGTGTAGAGTTATGGTTGGAGAAGATTAAGAAGAAAAGGTCCCATCAGCTACAATTAGGGGTGGTTGGTTGGTGAGAGAGGAGTCTGTAAAATCAATTTGTAGAAGCTTTTCGTAAGTGTAGCATTTTTGTTTTGAATGTATTTCAGGCCTTTTGGGGAGGAAACTTTTCCGTCGACTATAAATGCGTTTATGACAACTTCGTCAATCTTAAGATGATTTGTCGGCTCAGTTTTTTAAAATTTCTTATAAGAATAGGGTGTGCGTGCGTGTGTTTATGGGATGTTTATATGTGCATATGTATGAGCGTTTTGCTTATATACTATGTTAAAAAAAGGTTACTATGATTTGCTAAAGTTGCTGTGAGAGTAGCGGTAGAAAAAAGATAGAGGGTGGTGCACGTAGTATTTGCATGTGGCACGTACGGATCCGTCTAAGATTCTATATCCTTGGCCGCGGCGTGAGATTGCGTCGTGTCGAAACAGCGGCAACGGCAACAGCGACGCAAGAAAGACAGCTTCATCTTTACTCATGATTTGACATGGGAACAAAGCCAATCCCTTCCCACCAGCCACACACACACTCGCTCATCATTCATTCACCTTCCGGCCTCCTCCTCCTCCTCCTTTCTTCCTCCGTCCGTCCACCCCCAAGTTTCGTCCTCCACCACTACTTCTCTTCTTTTCAGCAGAGTTCATCCCATCTCCTTCCTAGTTAGGGTTTCTTGGCCCTGTCGTCTGTTCTTGATTTGTCGATTCTCTGCGCAAATTATGGAGAGGTTCCCTAATCTTGGGGGAGGAGGAGGGAGCGGCAGTAGCAGCAGCAGTGCGTCCATGGCCTCCTTCTTGCAGCTCCCGCCGCCCTCCGCGTCGTCGCCCTCGCCGGAGCTGGCCGGCGAGCAGCACGGGTCGCGGCTCGCGTTGCAGCAGCTCCTGGCCGTCCCGCCGCCGTCGGCGCAGCAGCAGCAGCAGCAGCAGCAGCGCAGGGAGATCTCGCCGGCGGACGCCGCGACCATCAAGGCCAAGATCATGGCGCACCCGCTCTACTCGCCGCTCCTCGCCTCCTACCTGGACTGCCAGAAGGCATCGCCCAAACCATGCAGATTTAGTTAGTTAGGTCACACAGGATGTGTGCACCTGCACCATGTGCTGAAGCTGAGCGCGCGATTTGCTTTCTCTTATAGGTCGGCGCCCCGCCGGAGGTGCTGGAGAGGCTCTCGGCCGTGGCGGCGAAGCTGGACGCCGGGCATGGCCGGGGGAAGCACGAGTCCCCGCGCCCCGACCCGGAGCTCGACCAGTTCATGGTATATGTTCCTCGATACATACGATGGACCAAGCTCAACGCGTGATGCCATGTGATGCTTTCCTGTACCTGTACTGATTCCGAGCTCACCGGCCGGCGTGCAGGAGGCCTACTGCAACATGCTGGCGAAGTACAGGGAGGAGCTGGCGCGGCCGATCCAGGAGGCCACGGAGTTCTTCAAGAGCGTCGAGACGCAGCTCGATTCCATCACATTCACAGGTATACTCAGATTTCAGCAGCAATATTTATGCGCCTGGTGGCAGCTGGTGCTTCCGAGATGAGAAGATTCTTGGCTTGCCGCATTGGGAAATGTCCGGTTTGTGCGACGGAATGGAGCCAACTTTTTTCTTCTTTGGATCCATGCTGTCGTTCCCTGCCACTGCCACGATAACCTTTGCCCCTTTGTTTATTTAGGGGAGGGATAAGGGCATGCATTAGACCACAAGTTCACTAATTATAATAACACCGGCATCTTAGCGGAGTACGTACACATCAGCAGTATGTGAGTATTAAATTAGCATCCGTAGTAATATGCATCACGAGCCCACAGGGAGCTCGTGGTTCCAATCTCCGCCTCTCGTTATTGATACCTTCGGCTCTCAGTTTATAATTAATCAAGATTGGAAGTAACACACTGTCTTCAACCATTAGAGTTCATCTTTGGTTCAGCAGAGGCAATTCATAGGCGAACAAGAGGCATGAAGCTTAGCCTCGCTCGTAGGGCTACAAAGTCGATTGTTTCGGCAGTTTAATCATCTATGTCTATGTGGTTTAGCACGTACTGTTTAATCAGCTAGCACGAAGGAATTACATCAAGGTAACTGGTGTTCAGCACACATAGAGATTATAAATCGGGTACTAGTACTAACAACCGGCCTTGTTATTCGGTGGAAGCAGTAGTGATTTAATTGGGATGCAGAACACAGGGTACTAGTAGCTGATTCGACGCGCGTGTACGTATGCGGCGGTGGATGAGCGGTGGGCCTGTAGCACTTCTGTGCCTCCGCGAGTATTAGGGTGCCAATAAATCGCCGCACTGTACTAGAGCGACGCCTACTGTTACTACACTGTGCACCCTGTCTCTTTGTCCAGTCGGAGTGAGTGGGAGGGAGGGACGCCTAGACTGAATTATTTTGTGGAAACAAATATTAGCAAGGACTTCAAAATGTTTTGCTTGTGAGGTGTTCCTGGTTCCGGCCATGCAAAGTCTATCCTCTGAACATGCAGCTGTCTGTTGTCCTATTGGTGAAGAGACGTTCTTGTTTGCACAAGTATTTTACCGCTGCATTTTTTTGCTCGATGTTGCACAGAACACAAAATCACCTCTTCAGATCAGGTCAAGATGTTAATCGTTATGCAATGCTACTTGTTTTTTAGGGACTTCACCATTAAGAGGCCTCTTATGTGGGAGTTTTTTTTTTTTGCATCGAAGTGGGAGCATTCGTAATTTCATATACACTAAGAGGCCTCTTATTTCTTCGATTTAATTTTGATCGTAGCCATGGAGCATTGTTAATTGGTTTAAGGATTTTGTGTCTTTTGTTTATATATAATCACCCTTTTGTGACCCAAGTTATTCGATGTGTGGTTCCTACATTACATTGTTGAGACATATACATGCTTTGGACTTAGCATGATGGGTTCCTTTGCTGGACCTTAAGAAACTTTTGCATCTTTTGAACAAAGGTTTTTTGGGTGGAAAACTTGTAGTGTTAGATGTACATATGGCAATACTTCATTTTTCCTACACATAATGATATTCAGCACCTCGGTACGTATGAACCTTATTTTTTTAATATTTAGCAAAAGAAATCATATTTCCAAGTTTAGAAAACTATGAAAATTTCGTGTTAGTTAACAATGGGTAGACACTTGCCATTTTGAATTATTGGTAAAAAAAGATTATTCGTGAGCTGTGAAAAAACACAATTTGAGGTATGGAACAATTTGCTATAGTGAAAATTATGTAACTTGTGGTGCAGAAATCTATTTTGTGATTTTCACACAGGCTGCAAATGGTCACATTCTTTTATGGAAATTAAAGGAGCAATTTTCTGCTCAATACCAACATGCACGAAGTTTTTCATAATGTTTACAGAAACTTAGAATGTGATCTTTGGTTGGGTATAAAATGGGATCGGCTATCATATGGTTCCAAATATACTTTCTCAATTTCCTACATATATCATATATGTTTGGATTAATTTAAACATGAGGCCTAGCCTCATTTCCAGAACTAAGTTAAAATTCCAAAAAAGTGCATTTATATCTTTCTCTCCACCGTCTTGTACATCTGATCTGAGAAGTTATTTCACTGATCCTAGGAGTTATTGAAATATATCTTTTCAACAATGGCAGTGATTTTGTTTGATTTCATATGCTGAGTACTGTGGGCAAATTTCCCTTTAACCAAGTTAAAGTCCATGACTGTAGTTTGAACAGCTTGTGCTCCTAAGATGTTCAAAAGAAAGTGATAGCATGAAATATGGATGTGGATTTATTTACAAACAACTTCACTTGCTAACATAAACAAAACGGCCAGTGATAAGTAATCTTTATTATATACTCATGATATATTTGCATAATGAAAATGAGTATTTTTCATATAAATTTCAAGTGTTTTTTTATGCGTGGAAACTGCACTTTTGCTGAAAAACTATACATCCCTCCTTTAATTCCCGACTTGTTTCTTTTTTTCTCAATTGTTCTAACGGATATTGGGATATGTCAAACAACCCTTTCATTTTGATACTTCGCTATCCATACTTGAGAAAATTAACACAACCTGGCACGTGTATAATTACTTCTATTCCTAGATGGATTCGACAGAATTAGGGTAGTTTGCTAGTTATTGCTCACAAGGCTGCACAAAAGTGAAAGGCACTTCATTTCTCTATCTGGTGTTTGGATGATATGCGTCCGCCCCCTGCCCCCGCGTCGCCTAACCTAGGCGACACAGGGGGCAATCTGCCACTGCCGGCCCAAAGGCCTCCTCCCACGTCCTCTCTCCCTTCCCGCCGCCGGAGGCCACGCCCGTACCCTGGCCGGTGATGGCGGCGGTAGGGCTTTCCCCCTCGCGTGGTGGCTGCGCCTTCCCCTGGCGGCGGCGGCGGCGCAGAACTGCGGGACACCGGCGGCGTGGAGCGACGGGTTCCCGGTGGCGAGTGTGACAGCGGCGTTAGCGTAGGCGCGATACCGTGACAGAGGAGCCCCTATGGCGGGCCAACGGATCTGGTGAGCGTCTATAGGCGAGCATGGTGGGCCTGACAACGCCGGCCTAGGCACCATGGTGGTGCCATGGTTGGTCAGGCGGCGGCCTGGATTCTCCGTCCAGTCCCCGGCAGCAATGGCGGCGGTTCGTGTACAAGTTGCTTGATGGAGGTCCTCTATTCAGATCCGGGTGAAAACCTGGCCAAGGCCGGCGGTGACGGCGCTGGTATGCGGCATTTTCCTTCTTGAAGGCATCGCCAAGGAGAAGTTCAAGACAACTATCTGCTACCTCCGGGGGAAACCCTAGATCAGTAGATCGGGTGACGGCAGCGCGTTGGTGTCGTTTCCTCCTTGGGGGCGTCATTCTAGGAGGCGTACACGGGATCGAGGGACCAGTGGGCGGCTTTCTTGGTGAAGAGGTGCTTCATCCTACACATTGATGACGACGGATCTCGACGGTGTGGCACAGTGGAGACTCGGGGCCCGATGTCCGAGGATGGACTCGCGCAGGAGGACGGCGCTGTCTAGCGTCGTGGTGGCGTCGATGGCAGAGAGACCTGGGACGGTAGATGCAACAGTATAGCCCTGAAGATGGATTGGTGGCAGGTGGCTGCGGCGGCCTTATACCCGGCAGGCGTCCTGGTTGAGGAGTGCGCCAGACTGGTGGGTGCCCCATACCCGGCAGGCGTCCTGGTTGGGACCTCGGGTCTTAGATGTTAGGTTTGGCTGCGAGGTCTGTTTGGTATTAGGCTCAGACTATCAGCATCCCTACATCAACTGGATAGGAGTAGTGACAGATGTTGCCTAGACGGTGGCTTTAGTCTACTGTCGTATGACTTTGTAAGGTCTTATGTGAATAATTAATAAAGTGGCTGCATGCATCGTCCAGATGCAGAGGCCGGGGGTCCTCCTCCATTTCAAAAAAAAAAACTGGTGTTTGGATGAACTTGGGAGGTTGCATGGAGAAGGCTTCTGGCTTTTGCAGCATGAGGTTGCACCTTACTCAATGATGCAAATTTGCAGCAGCATGGTTGAAATATGCCTCCATTTATTGTTCTGATCTTCACCCAATAACCATTTTCAGTTCACACACTTCTAATTAAGATGACACCTCACTACTCACCGTTTGTTACAATGTGAGGCATGCATTTGTGTGGCTGATATTACTATGTGAATTTCTTCAAAATTAGTTACTTCTATTTGTTGAAGTGGTCCTTCCCCTTTCCGCGTGTTTTTGGATGAGGATATTCTGCATGCACGAACACATGCACCTTTTGAAATTAAACCAGGTGTTATGTATTTTCAATCCAGTTAAGAGCACTGCTATTTTCCTGAGTGGTCCAGAGTCTCCTGAATGAATTCTTATGGGAACGGGACCATCATTTTTGTTTTTTGATGCGCAGACAATAATTGCGAAGGCGCGGGATCGTCCGAGGATGAGC
The DNA here is from genome assembly GCA_034509565.1 of Triticum monococcum. Taxonomy (NCBI): domain Eukaryota; kingdom Viridiplantae; phylum Streptophyta; class Magnoliopsida; order Poales; family Poaceae; genus Triticum; species Triticum monococcum. The sequence continues at coordinate 617,764,828 of CM067845.1, forward strand.
TGGACACGAGCTGCGTGGAGGAGATCGACCCCAGCGCCGAGGACAAGGAGCTGAAGCACCAGCTGCTGAGGAAATACGGCGGGTACGTCGGGAGCCTCCGCCAGGAGTTCTGCAAGCGCCGGAAGAAGGGGAAGCTCCCCAAGGAGGCCCGCCAGAAGCTCCTGCACTGGTGGGAGCTGCACTCCAAGTGGCCCTACCCCTCTGTACGATACGATCATCATACATGCCACCATTGAATTTCTCGGATAGGTGTCGACGTCGGTAATTTTCAGTCGCTGATGATTGCTGGTGGTGGTGCATATGTGCAGGAGACGGAGAAGATCGCGCTGGCGGAGTCGACGGGGCTGGACCAGAAGCAGATCAACAACTGGTTCATCAACCAGAGGAAGCGGCACTGGAAGCCGGCGCCGGAGGACATGCCCTTCTCCGTGATGGACGGCGGCGTGGGCGTCAGCTTCCTCCCAGCCTCGCAGGGCCCGGCGCTGTACATGGACAGGGCGCCCTTCATGGTGGACGGCATGTACCGCCTCGGGTCGTGAGGCCTCTCTCCCCATCGGACGGGGACTGCCGGCCGGTGCCGTCGGCGTGGTACGTAAGCTCCATGCATGGCAACGGCATGCGGCCGGTACGTAACGTACTTAGTCTGACGACAACCGCTCAATATTATGGTCCTTCGGTAAATACTCCATATATATCTGCCGTTCACGCTGAACATGTCTGCCAAGTAGGAAATATATATATTTGATTTTTCCATCAGCCTGCCTGTGCCCAGGTAAATACTTTTTTTTTGAGGGGTGCCCAGGTAAATACTAGGTGGTCGACATCGATGCATGCATGCTAAGTCGTTGTTTCACCACCAGTGCAACATTATTTTGCTAGCTAATGGCAAGTCAGATCAGGCGTACTGCTTCTACATTCCCGGCTCCTCTCATCATCAACAGATAAATTCGTGGGGATGAACAAACTGTCTCATTGATGGGCCCCTGAGATCCATCCAGCCATGCCCGAGCAACGTGTGCTGTGCTTTTCCTACACCACGGTACACGTACGCGCTGTGCGTGCTGTTGCTTTCCCGGGGAACGATGGAAGCTGCTGAACAGTGCCGCAAAACAGGCCCCGGGATCTGCTTCTCAACGACGCCGACACGCCACGCCCCGGCAGAGAGGGCCGGATGCGTTGCCGTCGGCGCCACTGTGGCGCATTGCCGCGCGCACAGTGGCGGCGGCAGCGGTGATTAACTAACTGTGCATGCACGATGCATGGCCGGCGGGATGGTTGCGGGTCGCCGGAGGCTCGTACTGCTTGCAGCTTCCTGCTGTAGTACAGTCTACTGTTGTAGCCCACGGAAACCGTGCGCCCTGTGTCCTGTGTCCTCTACGTGACAGCGAAGTTGGAGCTGCAGCATTTAACTGGCTGGCTAGCTACAGTGCCTGGTCGAAACATAATGGTCGCACAAACTAACTCACAAAGTTCACGAGGAAACGTACTGATGTCTTTGGGGCCTGGGAGTAAGGATGTCCGGGGGCTAGATTTAGGCTGGACCCATGCGCGACGCGGCTGAATAGTGGCTTAGGCTGCAGAAGGTCACTTTGGAACACGGGTGCCAGTGAGCACTTTATTTGAAAGGTTTTCCTTTAATGCTAAAATAAATTTGACATGGTACTATGGATGCATGCTATACACTTGCAAAGTTTTATAACGAAACAAGTTTGCAAAGTTTGACATTACGAGAAAGCTAACGTCCAGTCGACCGGACGTTAGCGCATGAAAAAAAAGGGCACTTCTAGGAATCGAACACGGGACCTGTCCGTTGCAGCCATGGTAGGCTAGCTGAGCTAAGACTCTGATATACTATTTCAATCGGATTAGAGTAGTTTTATACCTTATTAAATGAGTGGAAAAGAAAAACAACAATACCTTATTAACTTGTCTCCTCTTCTACGTTTGCACAACAGTTAATGAAATGTCTACTCTTTTTCGCACTTAAGTCGACTTTTTTACCAACTCATCTAGAGTTGATGACACCGTGGTAATTTTGCCGACAAGGGGGGATACTGCTCGGTCACTTTTGTGTGAATATCAGGGTAACTGGCATATCACAGACCTGATAACTTATATGACTCAGTCGTGATAACTTTGGCGTAGGTGTGGGTGTTGATGAAATATTCCCCTATAAATTTTGGTGTGAATAGCATGGTAACTCATACATCGGAGAGCTGATAACTTATGCAACCCGGTCCCGATAACTTTTGGTGAATAGAGGTGGTGAAATATACCCCCGATAACTTTTATGTGAATATCACGGTAACTCACATATCGCTGACCTGATAACTTATGTACCTAGGTCTTGGTAAATTTGGCGACCAGGTGGAGGGAGGCACGTTGATGAAATACCCTCGGTTATTTTTTGTGCGAATAGCTTGATAACTCACACATCGCAGGCCTGATATTTTTTAGGAGAAAAAGATGTTGGAAACAAAATCTTGATGCCAGTAGTTTTCATATTGTAGCTTTATAGCCTAAAAAATCATGCTAAAGCTGAGAACTGAACTCAAGACTTCAATATTGATGTATGCTTTGTTACCCCGTTCTCGTTCTTGTTAGGTTCAGCATCATGGCTGGGTTTGTGTAGCGGCGGCGACACCCCTTAGTAAGAATAATGTCTCCTACGTTCTATCCCCGTCACGATGGTGCGTCTAGCGTCGTCGGAGGACGTGTGAAGGTGTGTCTCTGTCGGATCTCGTAGGAGTCGATCGGTGTTGGTCTTTGGTGGGTATGTCTGGATATGTTCTTTGTTTGTCTTCGTTTGGGTGTTTACAGGTTTGATCCTTCTGATCTATGACATTCTTCATCGGCGATGGTTGCTGCTCTGGTGCGCTGGTCCTACGGGGCCTTAGCACAACTTCTTGACTGTGTACTAAAACAAAGTTTGCCCGGCTCCAGTAAGGGAGGGGCGATGATGGTGGCGCGCATTCGACTCGCTCCAGTGCTTATAATCGTTGCTAGGTGGTCCACAGACCCGGATGTAATTCTTATTATTTCTTATATTCGTTGTACTGTCATGATTGAAGATGAATAGATTGGAAGTTTTCTAGCCAAAAAAAAGGTTAACAAAGTAGAGAACATATAAAATACTTACCGTATAACAATTTACAACATGGATGATCACTTTGGAACACGGTGCCAGTTAGCACTTTATTTTAAAGGTTCTTTTAAAATGCTAAAATAAATTTGACATGGCACTATGGATGTATGCTATACACCTGCAAAGTTTTATAATGAAACAAGTTTGCAAAGTTTGACATAATAATCCGAAGTGAAATCCAACGAGATAAAAAATGCAGCATATGTGATAAATATTGAAGCGTTGTTCCCTTGGTTTTGGGTAAAGAATGATGATACGGCTCTTTCAGACATGCATACATAAATGTAAGAAGCAGAATATGATAGTGCTTGAAGCAGAATATGATAGTGCTTGAAGATCCAGTAAATATTGGCATTTCATGGATCATCAGCACGGAGCAATAGAAACATACTCCTACGTGCGGAGTTGGATCCGAGGATCAAAGGAAAAAACAATAATAAATAGGGAATACACGCGATATCTCACGGTGGATTCGCGAAGGGGCTCTCTAGGCATTTTGCTCCTGCCACCCGTCATAGTTCTATGTATCTGGTGACCGCACCGATGATTCCTTTTGAGGCTGAGATCTTTCCTCTGAATGTGCAACCGTTGCATTCCTGCCAAAGCTCCCAACAAGCAAGAAGGATGATTGACTTGATGCCCTTCCTTTGGCCTGCGACAGTGCCGACGACGATGCTCTGGATGATTGTCGTTGACACAGTTTGCCGGAGTCATTCATCCCATGGCGCCGAACTGTAAATCATGAAGTATGTGTAGCTTGGAAGCATGATTTTCAAAATTAACATGGAACGAAAATGAAGAATTGTGTGCAGGAACAAAGCTAGTCGGTATATATGGTCTTGATTCAATTAACCACTCGTTGGTCCCCTGGGTTGCTAGGGATCGGTACTTTTGCTTTCTAGCTTCCACCTTCTAAGCTCGAAGTTGCGGAAATAGCACAAAAGAAATGTCCCTATCATATTTGAATAGACCATGCCTATTAGCATGTATAATAAAGGAAGTAAAGTTGTACATTCAAAATTTCTTGTTTGATATATTTTTTTGTAGAACGAACACGTGAATGTGAAAATCTTATCAGGTTGGTTCGGTTTCAAGCATGTTGAGACTTGAGGGATACCAATTTGCTTGTATCGTTGAAATGAGCATACAATTCAGGAATGTCAAACTATTTCTTAAGAGCGGTCAATCTAAAATTCAAATGAACAACATGTAACTTATGAAACTTTGAATTGTAAATACTCATGCATGTTATGAGTTGCATGATTTTGATATAAAGTATATTTCGCACATGTACCAATGGCTAACTTCATCCCCCCAAATAAAAAATGACAAATTTGAAGAAATGAGCACCATAACAAGCAAGAGCAAAAGAGACAATTTGATGACGGGCTACTGCTTGGCACTTTATACGCTTGGATTGAGCACAAACTACAAAGTGAAACTTCATACACACTAGAAATATCTATTTATCTACACATAACCTTTGTAGTCTTGAACTCCAGATATCTCTACCAAGTAATTAGTGATGGCTCGTGTCTGCGTCAGTATTTCCCCAAAGAGAAAGGGATGATGTAGCACATCTTAGGTAGGTATATCCCTCAGTGATGAAACCAATTTTATTGAACCAGTAGGAGAACCAAGCAACACTATGTAAACGATACCTGCACACAAAAAACAAATACTTGCAACCCGACGTGTAAGAGGGGTTGTCAATTCCTCTTGGGTAAAGGATATATTGGTTTGTATGATTTTGGATAAATAGATCTCATGATGAAACAAAATAAAATAAATAAATAAAAAGTGCATCAAGGTATTTTTGGGTTTTTAGAATAATAGATCTGAAAGCAAAAGCAAATAAAAATAGATCACAAAGCAAATATGATAAAGAATAGACCGGGGGCCATAGATTTCACTAGTGGCTTCTCTCGAGAAAAATAGCATACGACGGGTAAACAAATTACTGTGTGACAGAACTTCAAATAATTATGATGATATTCAAACAATGATCATTATATAGGCATCACGTCCAAGATTAGTAGATCGACTCCTGCCTGCATCTACTACTATTACTCCACACATCGACCGCTATCCAGTATGCATCTAGTGTATTAAGTTCATGGAAAAACTGAGTAATGCAAATAGGAATGATGACATGATGTAGACAAGATCTATTCATGTAGGAATAGACCCCATCTTGTTATCCTTAATGGCAACAATCAATATGTGTCTTGTTGCCCCTTCTGTCATTGTGAAAGAACACCACACGACCGAACCCATCACAAAGCACCTCTTCCCATGGCAAGAAAAATCGATCTAGTTGGCCTAACTAAACCAAAGATTCGAAGAAAAATACGAGGCTATAAGTAATCATGCATATAAGAGATCAAAGAAACTCAAATAACTATCATGGATAAAATAGATCTGATCGTAAACTCAAAGTTCATCGGATCCCAACAAACACACCGTAAAAAGAGATAAATCAAATAAATCTCCGAGAGACCATTGTATTGAGAATCAAAATAGAGAGAGGAAGCCATCTAGCTACTGCCTACGGACCCGTAGGTCTACAATGAACTACTCACACATCATCGGAGAGGCACCAATGAGGATGATGAACCCCTCTGTGATGGTGTCTAGATTGGATATGGTGGTTCTAGAACTTGCGGTGGCTGGAATTATGTTTCGTCGACTCCCCCAGGGTTTTCGGATTTTCGGGGTATTTATAGAGCAAAGAAGCGGTGCGGGAGGCGGCCGAGGTGCGCACAACCCACCAGGGCGAGCCTGGCCCCCCAGGCATGCCCAGGTGGTTTGTGCTCCCCTTGAAGCCCCCCTCTGGCACTTCTTTGGCCCAATAGGTTGAAGGAAATATGCCCTAGAGGCAATAATAAAGTTGTTGTTTTATATTTCCTTATATCATGATAAATGTTTATTATTCATGCTAGAATTGTATTAACCGAAAACTTGATACATGTGTGAATACATAGACAAAACATAGTGTCCCTAGTAAGCCTCTACTAGACTTGCTCGTTAATCAAAGATGGTTAAGTTTTCTAACCATAGACATGTGTTGTCATTTGATAAATGGGATCACATCATTAGGAGAATGACGTGATGAACAAGACCCATCCGTTAGCTTAGCATGTTGATCGTTCAGTTTTATTGCTATAGCTTTCTTCATGTCATATACATATTCCTTTGACTATGAGATTATGCAACTTCCGGATACCGGAGGAATACCTTGTGTGCTATCAAACGTCAGAACGTAACTGGGTGATTATAAAGATGCTCTACAAGTATCTCCAAAGGTGTTTGTTTGGTTGGCATAGATCGAGATTAGGATTTGTCACTCCAGGTATCGGAGAGGTATCACTGGGCCCACTCGGTAATGCACATCATAATAAGCCTTGCAACCAACGTAACTAATGAGTTAGTTGCGGGATGATGCATTATGGAATGAGTAAAGAGAATTGCCGGTAACGAGATTGAACTAGGTATGAAGATACCGACAATCGAATCTCGGGCAAGTAACATATCGATGACAAAGGGAATAACATATGTTATCATTACGGTACGACCAATAAAGATCTTCATAGAATATGTGGGAACCAATATGAGCATCCAGGTTCCGCTATTGGTTACTGACCGGAGAGGTGTCTCAGTCATGTCTACATTGTTGGCAAACGTAGCATGCAATTTGAAAATTTTCCTACGTCCACACAAAATCTATCTAGGAGATGCATAGCAACGAGTGGGGGAGAGTGTGTCCACGTACCCTCGTAGACCAAAAGCGGAAGCGTTTAACAACGCGGTTGATGTAGTCGAACTTCTTCTCATTCCAACCGATCAAGCACGGAACGTACGAAACCTCCGAGTTCTGCACACATTCAGCTCGATGACGTCCCTCGAACTCTTGATCCAGCAAAGTGTCGAGGGAGAGTTCCATCGGCACGACGGCGTGGTGACGGTGATGGCGAAGTGATCCGCGCAGGGCTTCACCTAAGCACTACAAAGATATGACCGGAGGCATAAACTATGGAGGGGGGCGCCGCCCACGGCTAACAATTGTTGGTCTGTGTTCTAGCGGTGCCCCCCTTCATATATATAGGTTCGAGGGGAGGAGAGGCAGCCAAGGGGCGCCCCAAGTAGGAGGAAATCCTACTTGGGGTCCTCCAAATTCGGCATCCCCCCTTTCCTATTCCTATTCGGAGTAGGAAGGGAAAAGGGGGAAGGGGGAATCCTATTCCCTTTTTCCTTTTGAGGGAGTCCTGGATTAGGGGGTGTTCGGGTAGCCGGACTATACCTTCAGCCGGACTCCAGGACTATGAAGATACAAGATTGAAGACTACGTCCCGTGTCCGGATGGGACATTCCTTGGCGTGGAAGGCAAGCTTGGCGATGCGGATATTCAAGATCTCCTACCATTGTAACCGACTCTATGTAACCCTAACCCTATCCGATGTCTATATAAACCGGAGGGTTCTAGTCCGTAGGACAACTTCATCAACTCCATAGACAACAATCATACCATAGGCTAGCTTCTAGGGTTTAGTCTCCTTGATCTCGTGGTAGATCTACTCTTGTACTACCCATATCATCAATATTAATCAAGCATGACGTAGGGTTTTACCTCCATCGAGAGGGCCCGAACCTGGGTAAAACATCATGTTCCCTGCCTCCTGTTACCATCCGGCCTAGACGCACAGTTCGGGACCCCCTACCCGAGATCCGCCGGTTTTGACACCGACATTGGTGCTTTCATTGAGAGTTCCTCTGTGCCGTCGCAATCAGGAAGGATGCCTCCTCCTGTCTTTAAAGACGGCGCCGTTGCTAAGGGAGCCTTGGCTGTCGGCCAAACTCTCCGGTTAGGTGGTTTCCTCATGACCGCCTGTTCGGCTGTTGCACCGACGGTGACCTCTCGGGTCATCAAAAGCAACCTACACATCAGCTCAGAGTTCGTCGAGCAGCTAGATCCAATGGAGCTCTCTTCCGTAAACGAGCTCTTGGATCGCATCGCCGCCCTGGGGGTCGCTACGGATTACGACCAGGTTGGGCTTAAACCCGATCTAAGAGAAATTAACTCTCCCCAAGTCACCCACCATGTTGCCGTGGTAGAGGCGCAGTGCGGCGACCCTTCATCTATTCTAAGTACTAGCTACGTCCGAATTCCCGACCCCTCCAAGCCGGATACCCGCGGAGGGGAGGATGTAACTCAAGACCCGAGCTTAGGATCAGGCAACGGGCCAGATTCATTGGACAACACCCAAGAATCCGAACTTTAGAGTTCAGAAACTCTTCGGCCTCCGAATCCTGGATTGGGTGAGGTTTCAGATTTAACGATACCCGCCCACCCGATCATAAGCGATCTCTCCCAAATCAGGCAAAGGCCCGAGGAAACAGTACATCATTACTGGGCCAGATTCCTCCTGGTTATGAACAGGATAAAGGATTGCTGCGAGGGAGACGCAATCTCAATTTTTTGCAGTAATTGCACGGACAAGGGAATCCTCAACGCTGTAAGTCGTCGTGATATTACACGCTTCGCTGACTTGGCGTCCATAGTACAAAAATACTGTGCGATGGAAAGCGCCTGGAAAACCGAAATAAAATTTTGGGATAATCCGGCCTTGAGTAGTAATCCCGTCCGAACTAAGAGGGTGCATCATCATAGGACACGCGGGATAAACACCAAAAAGCCAAAACCCTCTACAGGGCATGGAACTGTACTGGAAAAGTGGCTTGATGGACCCTGTAGAATTCACAGTACAGAGGACGCCACGCCAACTCACATCCTTAGAGCATGTTGGATACTCCGGCAGGTGGCCAAAATCGGCGAGGACCTCTTAATTCCGGAGGCCGCAGTAAGCCAGCCCAAGGACACCAGTACCGTTCTCACAGTCTTCGAGACTTTCGCATCAAACAATGTGCGAAAAAGAACAGTCCACAGCCTCGCCGAAGTCTATCAAGTTGCAACAATAAATCCATGGAGCGACACTGCCATTACCTTCAACGCAAGTGATGAACCTAGATTTCGAACAGCCCGAGCACCAGCCACATTGGTCCTCAGTCCCATAGTGGACGGCTTTCGCCTCACCAAGGTGCTCATGGATGGAGGCAGCGGACTGAACCTCATTTATGAGGAAACCCTTCAAAAAATGGAAATAGACTGGAACCGCGTCGAGCGAAGCAGCACATCCTTTAGAGGAATAATCCCCAGTCGGGAAGCGCGCTACACAGGAAAAATCACACTAGATGTGGTGTTCACCATGCCGGATAATTACAGGTCCGAAGAAGTCACGTTTCAGCTGGCCCTGTTTAAGAGCGGATATCACGCTTTACTAGGACGGGAAGCATTCACAATCTTCCAAGCAATACCCCATTACGGGTACATGAAGCTTAAGATGCCCGGGCCGAACGGAATTATCACTCTAGCTAGTGATCCGGACATAGCACTCCGCGCCGAAAACAAGACGGCCGCATTAGCCCTTGAGGCGCTATCCGAAGCCTTAGCGGCCGAGGAACTGACTGCGCTGCGCTCTACGGTTAACAGGGATGATGTGATACTCGACAAGAGATCTAAATCCACATCCTTCAAGCCGGCTGACGAAATAGTCAAATTTCAGGTCCATCCAACGGACCCCAATAAAACAGCTTCCATCGGGGCATGACTGAACCCTGATGTAGACGCCGCACTGCGAGAGTTCCTACGAGAGAACTGGGACATCTTCGCCTGGCACCCTTCAGACATGCCAGGGATCCCACGCAGGCTGGCCGAATACAGCTTAAATATCCTAAAGGGATTTAAACCTGTCAAACAAGCCCTTCGGTGTTTTTCCAAACCCAAGAGATAGGCCATGGGAGAGGAGCTAGCCAAGCTATTGGAGGCCGGATTCATCAAAGACATAAAACATCCGGACTGGCTAGCAAACCTGGTGATGGTACCAAAGAAGGACAAATCCTGGCGCCTGTGTGTTGATTTTAAAGACCTTAACAAGGCTTGCCCAAAGGATCCCTTCCCCCTCCCCCGTATCGATCAAATTATCGATGCCACCGCAGGACACGATTCGTTGTGTTTCCTCGACGCATACTCCGGTTACCATCAAATCAAGATGGCAGAATCAGACCAAGCTGCAACAGCATTCATCACACCATACGGCCCATTCTGCTTCAACACAATGCCCTTCGGGCTGAAAAACGCCGGCGCAACATATCAGCGCATGATCCAGACATGTCTGGCAAACCAAATCGGCAAAACAGTGGAGGCGTACGTGGATGATGTGGTCGTCAAATCAAGACATGTCGAATCTCTAGTAGACGACTTGAGGCTTACATTCGATAACCTCCAAAAATATGACATCAAGCTCAATCCAGAAAAATGCGTCTTCGACGTTCCAGCCGGAAAGCTCTTGGGCTTCATTGTATCCGGTAGAGGAATTGAAGCAAATCCAGCCAAGATCCGTGCTTTGTCACAATTGGATGTCCCAAAGGACCTTAAACAAATACAAAAATTAACCGGATGCGTGGCGGCTTTAAGCCGCTTCATCTCCCATTTGGGAGAAAAGGCACTACCCCTCTATCGCCTCCTTCGGCGCACCAAACACTTCGAGTGGACGGATGCCGCCACGGCCGGACTTGATGAAAGAAAAGCCATATTGGCAACAAACCCAGTCCTGGCCGCGCCAAACACCGACGAACCAATGTTATTGTACATTGCAGCAACACACCAAGTGGTCAGCGCAATGCTCGTTGTCGAGCAGGAAACGGACGGACACAAATTCCCCCTTCAAAGGCCGGTCTACTACGTGTCCATTGTCCTCACTCCATGCAAATCACTGTACCCGCATTATCAAAAGATTGCATACGCGGTATTCATGGCATTCCGGAAGCTACGACACTACTTTCAAGAGTGTTCCATAACAGTAGCCTCGGAAGTACCACTCAACGATATTATCAACAACCGCGATGCAATGGGCCGGATTGCAAAATGGGCCATCGAGCTTCTCCCGTTTGATATAACCTATAAGCCACGACGAGCTTTTAAATCGCAAGTTTTGGCTGACTTCGTCGCAGAATGGACGGAGGCCGAGCTCCCTAAAGAGTACGGTACATATTCAAACTGGATTATGCATTTCGACGGCTCCAAAATGTTGGCCGGACTGGGGGCCGGCGTCGTCCTGACGTCCCCCACAGGAGACACAGTCCAATATGTGCTCCAGATCATGTACAGGATTCCAACAATGCAGCCGAATATGAGGCCCTACTACATGGCCTCCGGATAGCAGTATCCATGGGTATCCAGCGCCTAGAGGTACGCGGGGATTCAAACCTCGCGATATCCCAAATAAATGGAGACTTCGACGCCAAGGACCCAAAAATGGCAGCTTACCGCAACGCCGTCCTAAAAATGTCAGCTCGGTTCGAAGGGCTGGAGTTTCACCATATAGCCCGAGAAAACAATCAAGCGGCGGACGTCCTAGCACGCATCGGAGCAAAACGCGATGCAGTCCCCCCCCCCCAACATCTTTTTGGAAAGATTGTTCAAGCCATCCGTAGCATGGGAGGGGGAACCTGCAAACAACAGCCTGAACCCAGCCGCACCACTCGACGCCGAACAATCTGACACAATTGGAGGCTTTGCCAACGAAATTACACCTTCAGCCCACGTAATAATGGCGGTTATCGCCCCGTGGACAGAACCATTCCTAGCCTACCTTATTAGGCAGGAACTCTCGGAGGACCAAAACGAGGCCCGCTGCATAGTGCGGCGATCTAAAGCCTACAGAGTCCATGAGGGAGAGCTTTATAAGAAAAGCACTACCAGAGTCCTTCAAAGGTGCATCTCCGAAGAGGAAGGGCAGAACCTTCTGGCTGAAATTCATGCTGGACTCGGTGGTCACCACGCCGCTGCTCGGTCCCTTGTTAGCAAGGCTTTCCGTACATGTTTTTATTGGCCGACGGCCCGGGCAGACGCTCAGGACCTAGTCCAACGATGCGCTGGTTGCCAACTTTTTGCCAACCAAAGCCATATGCCACCCACCGCACTCCAAACTATACCCATCACCTGGCCTTTTGCGGTCTGGGGGCTTGACATGGTCGGACCCCTTAAAGGTGGAACCCATAAGAAAAAATACTTACTGGTCATGGTGGATAATTTCACCAAATGGATAGAAGCCAAGCCTGTTAAAACGGCCGAATCCGGACCTGTGCTAGACTTCATATCCGGGGTTGTACACCGTTATGGCGTCCCTCACAGCATCATAACCGATAACAGTACAAACTTTACCGCCGATGAGGTAAAACTCTGGTGCAAAAACATGGGCATCAAGCTCGATTATGCTTCCGTCTATCACCCACAAACCAACGGCCAGGTCGAACGTGCAAATGGTCTTATCATGAGCGGCATTAAACCCAGACTAGTGCGGTCCCTCAAGGAATCTAACACGCACTGGGTAGAGGAGCTCGACTCCGTGCTATGGGGGCTGCGGACCACGCCAAATCGCACCACCGGATACACACCATTTTTCATGGTGTACGGCGCAGAAGCAGTTCTGCCCCGCGACATAATTCATGACTCACCTAGAGTGCGCATGTACGAAGAAAGAGAAGCCGAGCTCGATCGGCAGGACAACTTGGACGCCTTGGAGGAGGAGCGTGACGTGGCAAAAGCCCGTTCCACATTTAGCAACAGCAGGACCGAAGATATCAAAGCAGAGAAGTACGGGCCAAAAATTACAATGTTGGCGAACTAGTTCTATGCCTGCCGGATAAGAAAAAGGACAAACTCAAGCCCAAGTGGGAAGGTCCATTCATAATCGACCAAGTCCTGACTGGTGGGGCGTATCGCCTGTGAGATGCGTCGAACAACCGACTCGAGCCGAACCCGTGGAACGCCACCCGTCTCCGAAGATTCTATGCCTAGCGCCGGACTCTGTGTTCGTCTCCTTCCCCTGTCCATTCTTTTTTGCATTTTTTGTCTTACATTTCTCTCCTTCCCATTTTTTATTCTGTAGCCCTTAAAGGCTCATCTAGTGATGCACCACTCGCGCTCATTAAACATGGGGGCTTCTTTAACAGAAGCTTATTTATACGGGCTTCACGCCCAACACATGCGTCAAACTTCCGCATGTACCTTTTTCTTCACCATTATATGCATCAATATGACTTAAGTTTTAGCCAAGCTGGGTTGCCTGGCTCTTGTGCTTACCCCTACGTTCCCGATTGTTCGGCTAGGCGGTAAAGGGAGCACCTCTGCGATTGTTACTGTCGGGTCAGCCGGATGTGTACCTCAGACTGGGTGAAGCCGAAAGCTAGCGTTCTTAAGGGAATATTCGGTCGGTGAAACAAAAGATGATCTTTTTACTCATTTTATGTGCCCCCAGATGCTTTTTTTCCTGCGTCTCTTCACACAGTCCGGACATGCACCTTAGGGCATGCCTCCCAGCGAAAGGAACCCTTAATGGAACTATTCTCTCTGGAAGATGTTTCTTACTAACCATGTAATATAACATAACTAGTTGGGCACTTGTCTGATAAAGCACTGATGACCCCTACGCCTGGTATCCACGCATACCCCGGTTCTTATATAACCCCTAGGGTATTCGGACACACTCCGGACCGTCAGGTCCCGAGGTTGAAGCAAAAAGGTCGGCAACGACAAACGATCTACAATCCGGCTAGAAGGCATTACACATGTCAATTTAAAATTACATAGTCATTCTGGCTAATTGTATTCCTCTTCTATACCATCTAACATGCTGTCTAATTTACAGTCCTACTGGGAATACTTCGCGGCCAACTCTACTTGGCCGTATACTAAGCTTACAGGGATCTCCTTCCCGTCAGGCCCCACTGGTCCGACCTCAGCCATGTGGTTTGGGTCAGACTTCGTAAAACGGGTCTTCACCATGGCCCAGGTCTCCCGAGTGCCTTGTCGGCAGGCCGATATCTTCCACAACCGGAAGCGCCGCCGAGCTCCCTTCAGCTTCTCCGCAAGCTCTCCAAGGCCCTTGAGCACGGACTGGGCAGGCCATAAGGCTTGGGCAATACCTCGCATCGCCTGCCGAATTTGCTCGTGCAGTTGTAAGAGTTCGGGAAGAAGGTCACCCGTTGAACCGGGCATCTCCTCCGCAGGACGACCTATGAGCATACCTACAGACATTACTCTGTTAGTCGACTTCCTCGCCGATTTTTTTTCAAAGTTCGTTCAAGCACTTACTAAATATGCCGCGTCGAAGCCGCTGATTCTCCTTCGTGGAGTCCGACAGCTGGCCACGAACATCTTTAAGTTCGACGTACATCTTGGTGTTGGCATCCTGAAGATCATTCTTCTCCCGCCTCACCTTTGTCAACACACTCTCACCGGCCTTTAGCCAGCGTAAGAGTTGTTGCTTGTCCGGATCGAGTCCGGCGCCATCTGCAATATGATCTATCAGATTTGCACCCACACCGCATAATACTAATCTTTCGAAGTGTATCTTACCTGAGGGGGTGTCTTTGGGCTCCCCTGCTGCGGCTAGTGCGGCCTCTAGTTGGGCCTTGCACTTTTCCAGCTCCTGGGACAGTACGGTATTCTTCTCTGTAAGAACCTGCATATTAAATGATCCTTAAATCAGTTGCTCTAACTGCTTCAAGTCTCGGGGGCTACTGGCATATATATATATATATATATATATATATATATATATATATATATATATATATATATATTTAACCAAAATTTTCTTACCCGTATGTCTTTTACATACTGCTCCGTAGCTCTGGCTAAACCATTTTCAGCGGCACGGAGGTACGCATCTCCCGAACTAAAGGCATCTAAAGCCTCTTGGGAGAAACAAGCATCGCGTAGAACTGTCCGGCGACGCCTGTGGTTCATGGCACTCTCCACTTCAGCATTTGTGGCAGACAGCCTGTCCGCATTCTCTGTCGGAGGAACATCCGGTGCGCCCCTTGTGCTTGCCTCCGCTTCCTGGCCAGACGTTGGAGCCTGGCTGGTGGAGGCGCGATTGGTAGCCTCTCCGGATGTAGTCCGGCGAGGTCTCTTCGTTTTGAAGATAGCACGAACGTTAATATACCCTAACAGAATAACTCTAGGGAAACAGAGGGTGCGCTATACCTTTGCACCGGCATCTCAGTCCGGACTGCGTTCCTTTTTGCCCCACGGGGCCCTGCGGCCCCTCGTTGGCTAGCCGACGCAGGTTCGGCCTCCTGCCTCAGAAATCTCCCCTGCAAAACACGGTTGTCGTCAGAAACACCGGAATACGTAAGAGTGGAATATCTTTCAAGGGAATGGGACTCTGGTTTCCGTCACCTGGGAGGCCGGGATTAACCCTGGGTAATCCGCCGTAATGGCTACCAAGGTATTGTCCTTACTTAGCTGATGGAACACCCCGTTGATAAGCTCCACCGATATGTCTGGATCCTCTTCGGAGTCCGGATCGAGGGACCGTTCTGGGTCCTCGGGCTGTGGAGGACGGTTGTTTATATCCTTTACCTCCTGTCGCAGTTCCTGCATTGAAGTTGTTAGACTACCTAACCGCGGGAGTATAAAACAAATGGGCAAGCGCAATTGTTCACTTACCCAACTTGGAGGATCGTACATACTGAATCCGGCCCGCGGGTTCACGCGGAGGAATTCCTCCTTTTCTCCCTTGTACAAAGAGGATAAGATCTTTACTAAGGCGGCGGCTGAGGCCGGCCCCTTACGACCGCAACGGGTGGCGTCATCCTCCCCGTTGAAATCCCACATGGGGTGGCCTCTATATTGAAGCGGCTGCACCCCTCGCATAATGCATGCGGCCATGACTCCAATCATGGTTAGTCCGGAATGAGCCAACAATCTTATCCGGCCCATCAGGTAAAGGACGTCTCTGTCGCTTTCTCTCTGACAGCTCCGCGGACGCCAGCTCAAGCGTTTCTTCAATGGAGCACTGTTGAACTCAGGGAGACCGACCCGGATAGGGTCCGGTAGCGGGACGTCATCTATGTAGAACCATTCCGAAGGCCAGTCCTCGGACGCCTTCTTTGGGGTTCCGGATAGGTATCCGGTCCCGGCGATGCGCCATATTTCGACTCCGCCCACTTGGTATATAGACCCCTCTTGAGAACGGGGCACCAGGCAGAATAACCTCTTCCACAGCGCGAAATGAGCCTCAACGCCTAAAAATAGCTCGCAAAGGGCGACGAAACCCGCAATATGTAATAGGAGGCGGGCGTGAGATTGTGCAGCTGGAGGCCGTAGAACTCCAGAAGCCCGCGGAGGAATGGATGAATTGGAAATCCCAGTCCCCTTATTAGATAGGGGACGAGGCACACCCGCTCTCCTTTAGAAGGATTGGGGGTGCTCTCCGCTTCTTTTCCGCCATTGTAGGTGGCGAGACCGGCTCGGACTGGGACCATGTATGTCGGGGGAAGAAATCCCTTGGCCTGAAGCGACACTAACTCGCTATGCAGGATGGTGCAACTCTCCCAATCCTCGGGTTTGGTACCGAAGGGGCGAGGGGAGGAGCTGCGACAGCTGGACATGTTGGAATGGACCTTTGCTGGAAGCGCTCTGATGGTAACTCGCGGAGAGGAGAAGATGTGGTTTGGACCTAAATCCCCATCCCGTTAAATAGGCGGCTCGTTTATACGGCTAGGGGTGTGGATGTAAAAATGCCCCGGCTTTTCGCATTTGTTTGACACGTGGAAGACGACCATTATTGGGCGTAGAAGCCGAGGAGCACTACAAAAATCGGACATTATTCCTACAGGTACACAGGATTTGGAGAAGAACCCGCCTTGCAATGTCGAACAATCTGCGCGCCGGACTCGCAGTCATTGAAGCCTGGTTCGGGGGCTACTGAGGGAGTCCTGGATTAGGGGGTGTTCGGGTAGCCGGACTATACCTTCAGCCGGACTCCAGGACTATGAAGATACAAGATTGAAGACTACGTCCCGTGTCCGGATGGGACTTTCCTTGGCGTGGAAGGCAAGCTTGGCGATGCAGATATTCAAGATCTTCTACCATTGTAACCGACTCTATGTAACCCTAACCCTATCCGGTGTCTATATAAATCGGAGGGTTCTAGTCCGTAGGACAACTTCATCAACTCCATAGACAACAATCATACCATAGGCTACCTTCTAGGGTTTAGCCTCCTTAATCTCATGGTAGATCTACTCTTGTACTACCCATATCATCAATATTTATCAAGTAGGACGTAGGGTTTTACCTCCATCGAGAGGGCCCGAACCTGGGTAAAACATCGTGTTCCCTGCCTCCTGTTACCATCCGGCCTAGACGCATAGTTCGGGACCCCCTACCCGAGATCCGCCGGTTTTGACACCGACACCTTTCCTCCTTCCCCTTTTCTACTCCAATTTGGCCAGCCCATATGGGAGGGGTGCACCAGCCCCTTAGGGGCTGGTCTGTCCCCCTCTTGGCCCGTTAAGGCCCATGTAGTTGCCGAGGGGATGCCCGAAACCCCTTCCGGTGACCCGATATGCACCCGGTACCCCTGAAACACTTCCGGTGTCCGAATATCATCGTCCAATATATGAATCTTTAACTCTCGACCATTTCGAGACTCCTCGTCATGTTCGTGATCTCATTCGGACAACATTCGGTCACCAAATCACATAACTCATATAATACAAAATTGTCATCGAACGTTAAGCGTGTGGACCCTATGGGTTCGAGAACTATGTAGACATGACCGAGACACCTCTCCGGTCAGTAACCAACAGCGGAACCTGGATGCTCCTATTGGTTCCCACATATTCTACGAAGATCTTTATTGGTCGTACCGTAATAACAACATACGTTATTCCCTTTGTCATCGGTATGTTACTTGCCCGAGATTCGATCGTCGGTATCTCCATACCTAGTTCAATCTCGTTACCAGCAAGTCTCTTTACTCGTTCCGTAATGCATCATCCCGCAACTAACTCATTAATCACATTGCTTGCAAGGCTTATCCTGATGTGCATTACCGAGAGGGCCCAGAGATACCTCTTCGATACTCGGAGTGACAAATCCTAATCTCGATCTATGCCAACCCAACAAACACCTTCGGAGATACCTATAGAGCATATTTATAATCACCTAGTTACGTTGTGACGTTTGATAGCACACAAGGTATTCCTCCGGTATTCGGGAGTTGCATAATCTCATAGTCGAAGGAATATGTATTTGACATGAAGAAAGCAATATCAATAAAACTTAACGGTCATTATGCTAAGCTAGCCGATGGGTCTTGTCCACCACATCATTCTCCTAATGATGTGATCCATTTATCAAATGACAACACATGTCTATGGTTAGGAAACTTAACCATCTTTGATCAATGAGCTAGTCTAGTAGAGGCTTACTAGGGACACTGTGTTTTGTCTATGTATCCACACATGTATCAAGTTTCCAGTTAATAAAATTCTAGCATGAATAAGAAACATTTATCATGATATAAGGAAATATAATTATTATTGCCTCTAGGGCATATTTCCTTCATACATAGTTCTCGAACCCGTAGGGTCCGCACGCTTAACGTTCGATGGCGATGTTGTATTATATGAGTTATGTGATTTGGTGACCGAATGTTGTTTGGAGTCCCGGATGAGATCACGAACATGACAAGGAGTCTCGAAATGGTCTAGAGGTAAAGATTCATATGTAGGACGATAGTATTTGGACACCGGAAGTGTTCCGGGGGTACCGGGTATGTACCGGGTCACCGGAAGGGGTTCCGGGCTACCCCTGGCAAACTATATGGGCCTTATGGGCCAAGAGGGGAAACACACTAGCCACTAAGGGGCTGGTGCGCCCCCCCTATGGGCTGGCCAAATTTGAGAAGGAAAGGAAAAAGGAAATAGGATTCCCCCTTCCCCCTCTTCCCTTCCTACTCCGAATAGGAATATGAAAGGGGAGGGGGAGGCCGAATTGGGAGGTGCCCAAGTAGGATTCCTCCTACTTGGGGCGCCCCCTTGGCTGCCTCTCCTCCCCTCCAACCTATATATATGACGGGGGCACCTCTAGAACACACAACAAACATTGTTAGCCGTGTGCGGCGCCCCCCTCCAAAGTTTACGCCTCCGGTCATATTCACGTAGTGCTTAGGCGAAGCCCTGTGTGGATCACTTCACCATCATCGTCACCACGCCATCGTGCTGACGAAACTCTCCCTTAACACTTTGCTGGATCAAGAGTTCGAGGGACATCATCGAGCTGAACATGTGCAGAACTCGGAGGTGTCGTACGTTCGGTGCTTGATTGGTCGGAACGAGAAGAAGTTCGACTACAACAATCGCGTTGTCAAACGCTTCCGCTTTCGGTCCACGAGGGTATGTGGACACACTATTCCCATCTCTTTGCTATGCATCTCCTAGATAGATCTTGCGTAAGCGTAGGAATTTTTTGAAATTGCATGGTACGTTCCCCAACAGTGGCATCCGAGCCAGGTTGTGGGCGGTGATAGTCATACTGCTTACCACCAACGTCTTATTTTGACTCAGTGGTATTGTTGGATGAAGCGGCCCGGACCAACCTTACATGACCATGTTCATGAGACTGGTTCCACCGGCAGACATGCAACTTGTTTTGCATAAAGGTGGCTGGCGGGTGTCTGTTTCTCCAACTTTAGTTGAATCAAATTTGACTATGGCCGGTCCTTGTTGAAGGCTAAAATAGCAAACTTGACGAAACACCGTTGCGGTTTTGATGCGTAGGTAAGAACGGTTCTTACTAGAAGCCCGTAGCAGCCACATAAAACTTGCAACAACAAAGTAGAGGACGTCTAATTTGTTTTTGCAGGGCACGTTGTGATGTGATATGGTCAAGACATGATGTGATATACGTTGTTGTATGCGGTGATCATGTTTTGTAAAAGTTATCGGCAACTGGCAAGAGCCTTATGGTTGTCGCTTTATTGTATGAAATGCAATCTCCATGTAATTGCTTTACTTTACCACTATGCGTTAGCGATAGTTGTAGAAGCAATAGTTGGCGAGATGACAACGACGCTACGATGGAGATCAAGGTGTCAAGCCGGTGACGATGGAAATCATGATGATGCTTTAGAGATGGAGATGAAAGGCACAAGATGATGATGGCCATATCATGTCACATATTTTGATTGCATGTGATGTTTATCTTTTTGTCACATCCCTAGTGCTGGTATGACCTAGGCTAGCCTTCATGTGTGCATCATGTTTAAACTCCATTTAAATTTGAAATTGGGATTTGTGAAACCCTCAGAATCATTTCTGAAAATAATCCAGATAAAAATTTCTCCAAAAAGGTCCAAGAAAATGTTCATGTCTCTCTCTGAAAATATTGGTGAGAGGTAAAATTCAAACCAATATTTCTAGGAGCTCATAAATATTTATTTTGGCCATTTGGAATTAATGCATAATTATTTGCATTGGATTTATATTTGTTATATATTCAAATATACTCCAATAATTCTGATTTTTACTGTGGGGCTTTGGAATAATCCAATTAGTTCCTACAATAATTTCAGAAGAATATAAAAATGATTTAGTATTTTATTAAATCAGAACAAATGTCAGAAAAATAGAAAAGAAACAGAAAACAGTGAGGAACTTACCTGGGCCACTTACCAGACCGGCCCAGTAGCTCGGCCCAGCTGACTGGCCGACGCCAGTCGTCCCCCTCCTCGCGCCAGAGGGACAGGGCGCGTGGTCGCCGCACCACCGCGCGCATGCGCGCCACGGCAGCTGCCTGCGTGCCCTCCCCCTCGATGCCCTGGCCTCGCCAGAAGCGCCCAGCACCGCCCCGGATCTCTCCCTCGCTCTCTCGTTCCTCCCCCCTCCCCTGGATCCCTCCCTCTCCCCGCGCCCGAAGCGTTGCCATCGCTACCGGCCATCGTTGTTGTGGCCACCGCCTCTCCCGCGCCCTCTCCCCGTGCTCAAAAGCTTCGCCGCATCTCCCTCTTCCTCTCCGTCAAGCCACAAGACGCCGGACGCCCTGTGGAGCCGCCGTCGCCATCGTCTTCCTCCTCGGACGCCGCCGACCGCCGACTCCGATTCGCCGTCCTCAGCGCCTCCCCGAGCCCACTGGCCTGCTCAGCAACTCCGCCGTGAGCACTACTTCGTTCCCCTCCTCCCCGTGCTCGTTTGCCCCGTCCAGCTAGCTCAACCACCGCGCCCGTGAGCCCCTCGCCGCCGGCCATGGCACCACCGTGGCCAGGGGCCGAGCCAGCCGCAACCGAGCACGTCGTCGTGCTCCTGGTGACGCCAGGAACCCGTAGAGCCTCTCCGCCCGCCTCCCCGTGCACCGTAGCCCCTTCTCCCCTCCCTGCCGAACTCTGGCCGCCGCCCAAGTGGTCGCCGCCGTCGTTTTAGGCCGTCTCCGGTGAAACGGAGGGCACCAGTGGATGCGCGCGAGCACCAGCTCCTCGGAGATGGTCTCCGCAGCCCATTTGGTCGCCGGAGACGCGTTTCCGACGCCCTCCGCCATCTCGGGCCTCGCCGGCGTCGAGTCGCCGGCGGGTTTGACCTTTGACCAGCGTGGGTTGACCCCCCACAGCCCAGTTGACCTCCCCCTCTCTCTCACTGACTTGCGGGCCCTGCCCGACTAATTACTATAGTTAGCATTAATTAACTAACTAGGTTAGCTACCACAGTCGCTGACTAGTGGGCCCTGCCCAGTTAGTTAGGACTAACTAATTTAGTTAGTTGACTGGGTCACTGACCAGTGGGACCCACTGGTCAGGTTTGACCTGGTCAGCTCCGTTGACTGCTGACACAGTGCTAACCGCAGGCTGACACAATAAGTGATTTCTGGAATTATAATAAATCAGGAAATTCCAGAAAATGTTCAAAACTTCAAAAATTCATAGAAATTCAACCGTAGCTCAGATTGAAATAATTTATATATGAAAATTATCAAAAAAATTCAATCTATCCATCTGTACCATTTTCATGCATGACAAACCAACCTATACATACTGTATATATGAAAACACACTTATGGCTTATATAAAGAGCTTATTTGGAGATGCATTTGAATCTTTGGTTCAAATGGACTTCATGCAGTTGAATACTAGTTGCATTAGCTCAAATAACATCACATCTTCATGCCATCTTCATGCATCATATTGTTGCATATGATTGTGTATTGATTGCCGACACAGTTCCTTCTCGATAGGTCCTGCTCCGGAGACTGATCCAGAGTACCTGTCAGAGGAGCAGTGCCTCCCTTGTTGAGCTACCAGGCAAGCAACCCCCCCTTGCTCATTCCGATAATATCCTACTCTCTCGCTCCTGCTCTCATTTATTGCATTAGGGCAACAACGATTCAACTGCTACTTTATGCTGCGGTAGTTGAACCCATTCCTCTACATGACTTGTCATTGCCACAGTAAATTGGTAAAACCCACTAGCATGTGTAGGAATTGATTGAGCCATGTTGTGCTTCTACCATGCCATGCCTGCTATTGCTTAGAGTTGTGTCAGGTCTGATTCATTGGGAATGGATTGGAGTGATATGATATATTCTGGTGCTGAGAGTTAAGCGTGTGAACACGATTTGGTAAAGGTAGCGGTGAGAGGCCATGTAGGAGTACATGGTGGGTTGTCTCATTGGGACCATCCTTAAGAACTGAGTTCTGTGTAAGTTGTCCAATGACTAGCTACTACCACACATTGGGCTCCGGGCGCTCCAAGCTCTCTCGACTTATTAATCAACTTGACCTCTGTCCAGGAGTCGCAACTAGTTTCTGGTGTTTGTAGGTAGTGCTATTTTTCTACCGAGTGGCACCCGGTAGGGTGGGCTCGGGACAGATTAGGCACAGGTGGCACGGTGTACCAAGTGGCACCCGGATGGTGGGCTTGGGAACCCTGCTCACATCGTTTGGGGCCGTGAGCGACACCCCGGCCGGATCTCCTTGCGGATGGAACCCGAATAGGTGATAGACCTGGACTAGAGTCTTGCGTGGTTAGTCAGGTCGTGGCCGACACCCTCGCCAGGCTTCCGCTTGAAGGTTGCCGAGATACATGACGTGTATATGGCGGTAAGTGGCGAGAGCGTGTGTGATGAAGTACACCCCTGCAGGGTTATCATGATCTATTCGAATAGCCATGTCCTCGGTTATGGACTTCTTGGATGCTTACGTGGTACATAGACAACTTAAAGTGGATACCCTAAAATGCTCAAGATAAGTGTGAGTGCTATGGATGGCCTCCTCGTAGAGAGACGGGGATGAATCCATAGTAGTGTATCGATGTGGTGATTAGTGGACTCGTGTGCGCTGCCTCACCTCAAAGAAGTTTCTCATAGTCGTAGAACAGGATAGCCACTGAGTCAAAGCTGGCTTGCTGCAACTAAACCCCACATTACCTTCTTGATACAAATGCATATATGATAGGATCTGATGTAAGTCTTGCTGAGTACCTTTGTACTCACGTTTGCTTTATTTATGTTTTGCAGATGAGACATCAGTCTCACTAGTAGTACCAATTGGACTTCGACGAGTAGCTTGTTACCTCAGCTACGATCTTGTACCTTGGAGGGACTGGTAGATAGTCAGGCTTCTCGGCCTTTTTCTTTTGTATTTGTCTGTACTCAGACATGTAATGCTTCCGCTTGTTGCTTGTATGCTCTGAATGATGGGTCATGTGACCCTTGCTTGTATTTATTGCTATGTGGCTCTTTCAGGCCTTTATCTATATGAGTTTGCGTTATGTTGTGATGCCATGTTGTACAGCACATACTTGCATGTTATGCGTACGTGTAACATGTATTGCTATGCGTGGGATCCGACAATCTGGTTGTTTATCCTTGGCAACCTCTCTTATGGGGAAATGTAGTCTAGTGCTTCCTTGAGCCATAGTAGTCCGCTACAGCCTGGTTCACCGGAGTCCTGCTAGCCCAGCGCTACTACTCAGGACACTTGACTGGCCGGCATGTGTTTCACTTCGTTCCTGTGTCTGTCCCTTCGGGGAAATGTCACGCGGTGACATCTGGAGTCCTGTTAGCCCAGTGCTACAGCCCGGATTCACACGTTGATGATCGACATGCTCGATGTGATTCATGTATGCCTGTCCTCATGAGTTAGTGCCGCTTTGGGTTCACGACTAGCCATGTCGGCCCGGGTTCTCTGTCATATGGATGCTAGCAACACTATCATATACGTGAGCCAAAAGGCGCAATCGGTCCCGGGCCATGGTAAGGCGACACCCGTGGGGATACCGTGCGTGAGGCCGCAAAGCGATATGAGGTGTTACATGCTAGATCGGTGTGACTTAGAATCGGGGTCCCGACACTTTTATGCATCTTATTTTGCTTAGTACGGCGGTAGCATTATAAGATGATCCCTCACTAAAGATTTCAAGGTATAAGTGTCCTCCCTGAGTATGCACTGTTGCGACAGTTTGTCGTGCCGAGACACCACGTGATGATCGGGTGTGATAAGCTCTACGTTCACATACAATGGATGCAATACAGTTTTGCACGTGCGGAATACCCGGGTTAAACTTGACAAGCGTAGCATGTACATACATGGCCTCGGAACACTGGAGACCGAAAGGTCGAACGTGAATCATATAGTAGATATGATCAACATAGAGATGTTCACCATTGAAAACTACTCCATCTCATGTGATGATCGGACATGGTTTAGTTGATATGGATCACGTGATCATTTAGATGACTCGAGGGATGTCTATCTAAGTGGGAGTTCTTAATTAATATGATTAATTGAACTTCAATTTATCATGTACTTAGTCCTGATAGTATTTGCATATCTATGTTGTAGATCAATAGCTCGCGTATAGCTCCCTGTTTTATTTTTGATATGTTCCAAGAGAAAACTAAATTGAAAGATGATAGCAGCAATGATGCAAACTGGGTCTGTGATCTAAGGATTATCCTCGTTGTTGCACAAACAAATTATGTCCTTGATGCACCACTAGGTGATAGACTTATTGCAGGAGCAGATGCAGACGTTATGAACATTTGACAAGATTGGTATGATGACTACTTGATAGTTTAGTGCGCCATGCTTTATGGCTTAGAACCGGGACTTCAAAAACGTTTTGAACGCCACTGAGCATATAAGATGTCCCAAGAGTTGAAATTGGTATTTCAGACTCATGCCCATGTCGAGAGGTATGAGACCTCTGACAAGTACTTTGCCTACAAGATGGAGGAGAATGGCTCAGCCAGTGAGCATGCACTTAGAATGTCTGGGTAGTACTATCGCTTGTATCAAGTGGGAGTTAATCTTCCACATAAGATAGTGATTAACAGATTTATCTAGTCACTATCACCAAGTTACTAGAACTTCGTGATGAACTACAATATGCAAGGGATGACGAAAACGATTCCTGAGCTATTCGTGATGCTGGAATTGGCAAAGGTAGAAATCAAGAAAAAGCATCAAGTGTTGATGGTTGACAAGACCACCAGTTTCAAGAAAAAAGGCAAAGGAAAGGAAATGGAACTTCAAGAAGAATGACAAGCAAGTTGCCACTCTCGTGAAGAAGCCCAAAGCTAGACCTAAGCCTGAAACTGAGTGCTTCTACTGCAAAGGGAATGGTCACTAGAAGCGGAACTACCCCAAATACTTGGCGGATAAGAAGGATGGCAAAGTGAACAAAGGTATATTTGATATACATGTTATCGATGTGTACTTTACTAGTGTTCATAGTAACCCCAGGGTATTTGATACCGGTTCCTTTGCTAAGATTAGTAACTCAAAACAGGAGTTGCAAAATGAACAGAGACTAGTTAAGGGAGAGGTGACGATGTGTGTTGGAAGTGATTCCAAGGTTGATAAGATCACCATCGCACACTCCCTTTACCTTCAGGATTAGTGTTGGACCTAAATAAATATTGTTTGGTGTTTGCGTTGAGCATGAATATGATTGGATCGTGTTTATTGCGATACGGTTATTCATTTAAGTCCGAGAATAATTGTTGTTCTGTTTACATGAATAAAACCTTCTATGGTCATACACACAATATAAATGGTTTATTGAATCTCGATCATAGTAATACACATATTCATAATATGGATGCCAAAAGATGCAAAGTTGACAATGATAGTGCAACATATTTGTGGCACTACTGTTTAGGTCATATTGGTGTAAAGCGCATGAAGAAACTCCATCCAGATTGGATTTTGGAATCACTTGATTATGAATCATTTGATGCTTGCGAACCATGCCTGATGGGCAAGATGACTAAAACTCCGTTCTCCGGAACAATGGAGCGAGCTACTGACTTATTGGAAATAATACATAATGATGTATTGAAAGCACAAGTGCTCCCTAGGTGGTTTTGGTAATTAATGACAACATATCTCTTGTTGGACTAACGTTTCTATCTAGTATGTTTCAGATAAGTTCAACAATGGAGTGGCATGGACTAAAGGTTGTGGGAAATTTTCCAAGATGCTAAGGACAAAGGAATGGCTAAAGCTTAAAGCTTAAGACTCTTCATTTTACATTTTATTGATCCAAGATCACATTGAGTCCATAGGAAAAGCCAATACTATCAAGGAGGGATGAGGTGTTGCTTAATGAGCCTCTTGCTTCAAGTGCTTAATGATATGCTCCAAAATCCTCAGCTACTTTCCCACTTCCACATATGACCTAAACCTAAGCCAAACTCGGACCTACCGATTATTTCTATCCGGCGCCACCGAGTTTCACTTGTCATAGCCATTGCCAAACCCTAGCAAATCGGTTCTACCGATAGGGATCTCGGTCTCACCGAGATGGAATTGCAATTTCTCTGTTTCCTTTTCGTAACTTTTCGGTCTCACGGAAAGAGCGGATCGGTCCCACCGAGATTGCAATGTAAACTCACTGTTTCCTTTTCGTAACATTTCGGTCTCACCGAGAAGAGCGAATCGGTCCCGCCGAGTTTGCCTAACCAACCCTCTGGTTAGCATATTACCAAATCGGTCTCACCGAGTTTGTGTAATCGGTCTCACCGAGATTACGTTATGCCCTAACCCTAACCATATCGGTCCTACCGAGTTGCATGTCAGTCCCACCGAAAATCTCTAACGGTCACTAGGTTTACTATTTCGGTCCGATCGAGTTTGTTGATTCGGTCCCACCGAGATTGGTAAATTGTGTGTAACGGTTGGATTTTGTGTGGAGGCTATATATACCCCTCCACCTCCTCTTCACTCGTGGAGAGAGCCATCAGAACACATTTACACTTCCAACTCATATGTTCTGAGAGAGAACCACCTACTCATGTGTTGAGGCCAAGATATTCCATTCCTACCACATGAATCTTGATCTCTAGCCTTCCCCAAGTTGCTTTCCACTCAAATCTTCTTTCCACCAAATCCAAATCCTGTGAGAGAGAGTTGAGTGTTGGGGAGACTATCATTTGAAGCACAAGAGCAAGGAGTTGATCATCAACACACCATTTGTTACTTCTTGGAGAGTGGTGTCTCCTAGATTGGCTAGGTGTCACTTGGGAGCCTCCAACAAGATTGTGGAGTTGAACCAAGGAGTTTGTAAGGCCAAGGATATCGCCTACTTCGTAAAGATCTACCGCTAGTGAGGCAAGTCCTTCGTGGGCGATGGCCATGGTGGGATAGACAAGGTTGCTTCTTCGTGGACCCTTCGTGGGTGGAGCCCTCCGTGGACTCGCGCAACCGTTACCCTTCGTGGGTTGAAGTCTCCATCAACGTGGATGTAGGATAGCACCACCTATCCGAACCACGGGAAAAACATCCGTGTCTCCAATTGCGTTTGAATTCTCCAAACCCTTCCCTTTACATTCTTGCAAGTTGCATGCTTTACTTTCCGCTGCCTATATACTCTTTGCATTCTTGCTTGATATGTATTGTGAATGTTGAAATTGTGCCTAAACTCCACTTAAACCGAAAAAGCTTAAAAACTGCAACTTTAGCATTAAGTGTCTAATCACCCCCCTCTAGACACATCTACTTCAAGGTCCTACAAGTGGTATCAGAGCTTTGGTCTCCATTGCCTTGGTTTAATCACCATTGGAGGAAGATGGATGTGTCTACTTTAGGGAGTCTTAGACATAGAGTGCCTATTCTTGATGGAGAGTATTTTCATGAGTGGAAAAATGAGATGCTTGTAATTTTCAATCAATATCATTTGAACAAGTATATTGCTAGCCCTTGTGCACCTCATATTGATCCTTTGCATCCTACCCTAGATGAAGATATCGACATAATTCACAATCTTAGAACTATTGAGCTCATCATTAGAGGATTGCCCAAAAATTTGATTGCTAGTTTGCCTACTCTTAATTGTGCCTATACTATATGGAAATTTCTTGAGGAATGATTTCCCGATTATTCCTTGAAAAATTTGGATGAAATTCTCCATAAATCTATTGCCTTGAGTAAGATGAACTCTAGTGATCCTAGTTTTGGTGATTGTCTATTTGAGCTTACCAATCTCAAGCGTGCTAAAGGAGATGTTGGAATCATTATATCTGAAGCTATAAGAATTCATAAAGGTGACCACTTTGATGATCATTTATCTAATGAATTACCCTCTCTAGGAAATGATGAGTCACAAGATCATGGTGAACATGGATACTATGATGATGATGATGATGATGATGATAGTGACTTCGATCTTGATGATGCAATGAGACATTTTGGTCTTATGGCAAATCTTCGGGGATATGTGTCAGGAGGAAAGGAATGGGTTCTTGATAGTGGATGTACTGATCATATGACCGGAGATGAAGAGATGTTCCGTGAGCTTGCTGAAAATGACGGCCCTCGAAAATATGTCACCTTTGGTGATAATTCAAAGGGTAAAGTGGTTGGCCTTGGTAAGGTGGCCATCTCACATGATAGTTCCATTCAAAATGTCATGCTCGTTGAATCTCTCGGCTACAACTTACTTTCAGTATCCAGACTTGCTGATTTCGGTTTGAATGTCCTATTTACTGAGGTAGATTGCCAAGTGTTTCGTCGAGACAATCATAAAATGGTCTTTACCAGTATGCGTAGAGGTGATCTTTACATTGTCGATTTCTCTAAAAAGGCACAACCTAAAACTTCCTTTATTGCTAAATCCTCAAAAGGTTGGTTGTGGCATAGACGACTAGGTCACGTTGGCATGAGAAACCTTGACAAGCTTATTAAAGGAAATCATATCCTTGGAGTTAATGATGTCATATTTGATAAGGATAGACTTTGCAGTGCTTGTCAAGCAGGTAAACAGGTTGGAGGAAGGCATCCCGTGAAGAACATCATGACCACAAGGAGGCCACTCGAGCTACTTCATATGGATCTTTTTGGTCCCAATGCCTACAAGAGTCTCGGTGGAAATTCTTTTGGTCTAGTTATAGTTGATGATTTTTCAAGATTTACGTGGGTGTTCTTTCTTGATGACAAGTCGCAGGTCCAGAAGATCTTCAAAAACTTCGCTAGGAAGGCCCAAAATCAGTTTGACGTGAAGATCAAGAAGGTTCGGAGTGACAACGGAATGGAGTTCAAGAACGCAAATGTGGACACCTTTCTTAACGAAGAAGGGATTTCACACGAGTTCTCGGCTACGTACACACCTCAACAAAATGGAGTTGTTGAGAGGAAGAACCGGACACTCATCGAAATGGTGAGAATGATGCTTGATGAGTACAAGACGCCGAAGCACTTTTGGGCAGAAGCGGTTGAGACAGCTTGTCATGCAACAAATCGCTTGTATCTTCACAAGCTACTCGGCAAGACGGCATACGAGCTCCTCACCGGTAACAAACCCCAAGTTGGATACTTTCGAGTATTCGGCTCAAAGTGCTACATTCTTGACAAGCATCGTCGTTCAAAGTTTGCTCCTAAATCTCATGAAGGTTTTCTACTTGGTTATGGCTCAAACTCTCAAACTTACCGTGTCTACAACAATTTCACCCGAAAGGTTGAAGAGACGGTAGATGTGAAGTTTGATGAATCTAATGGCTCGCAAGTAGAGCAATTGCCAATCGATGTAGGAGACAAAGACCCTTCAGAAGCAATCCAAGACTTGTCTATTGGCAAAATTCGTCCAACGGAGGTGAAGGAGAGTACCTCGTCCGTCCAAGTGGAAGCTTCTACTTGACGACAAGGTGAACCAAGAATTGATACGGAAGCATCCACAAGTGGGACACACCAAGATGAAGAAGACGAGGAAATGCATCAAGACGAACATCAACAACCTCCTTCTCCACCATGACAAGAGAAAGACAACGCCAACAATGAAGAAGGCCAAGAAGAAGAACAAGATGAAGAAGATGTTCAACAAAGACCCAAGCAAAAGCTCTCACGAGTTCGAGCAGGAATTGCCAAAGATCATCCCGTCGAGCAAATCTACAATGATATTCAAACCGGGAGAATCACTCGCTCAAAAACTCGTTTAGCTAACTTTTGTGATAACTATTCATTCATCTCTAGCATTGAACCTATGAAGGTTGAAGAAGCATTGGAAGATCCGGATTGGATAAATGCTATGCATGAAGAGCTACACAACTTTGAGAGAAACCAAGTTTGGACATTGGTTGAGAAGCCCGACAACAACCACAACATCATTGGTACCAAATGGGTGTTTCGCAACAAGCAAGATGAAGATGGACAAGTGTTTCGCAACAAAGCGCGTCTCGTCGCCCAAGGGTACACACAAGTCGAAGGTATGGACTATGGTGAGACATATGCTCCCGTTGCTTGACTTGAGTCCATTCGCATCTTACTTGCCTATGCTAATCACCATAATATCACCTTGTACCAAATGGACATTAAAAGTGCTTTTCTAAATGGTGAAATAGAGGAGGAAGTTTATGTCAAACAACCTCCCGGCTTTATCAATCCTAAGAAACCAAATCATGTTTACAAACTTCACAAAGCTCTTTATGGTCTTAAACAAGCTCCTAGAGCATGGTATAAATGCTTGACCAAGTTCCTTATTGCAAGTGGTTTTGAAATTGGTAAAATTGATTCTACTCTTTTTACTAAAAGGGTTAATGGAGAACTATTTGTATGCCAAATTTATGTTGATGATATCATATTTGGTTCAACTAACCCTCTCTTTAGTGAAAAGTTTGGAAAGCTAATGTCAGAGAAGTTTGAGATGTCTATGATGAGTGAACTCAAATTCTTTCTCGGTTTGCAAATCAAGCAAACTAAGGAAGGTAAATTTGTCTCTCAAACGAAGTACACCAAGGACTTATTCAAGAAGTTCAATATGCAAGAATGCAAAGGTATGCCTACACCCATGCCTACTAGTGGACATCTTGATTTGACCGAAGATGGTGAACCGGTTGATCAAAAGGTTTATCGCTCTATGATTGGTTCTTTGTTATACCTATGTGCTTCACATCCCGACATTATTCTAAGTGTGTGCATGTGTGCACGTTATCAAGCTGCTCCTAAATAATGTCATCTTAAGGCCGTGAAAAGGATAGTGAGATACTTAATTCATACACCAAACTTTGGCATTTGGTATCCTAAGAGGTCTTCTTTTGATCTTGTTGGCTATTCCGACTCGGATTATGCCGGAGACAAGGTTGATAGAAAGTCCACTTCGGGTACTTGTCAATTTCTTGGTAGATCTCTTGTGTCTTGGTCTTCCAAGAAACAAAACTCGGTATCCTTATCCACCGCCGAAGCGGAATACATTGCCGCTGGTTCATGTTGTGCTCAATTACTTTGGATGACCCAAACTCTTAAAGATTATGGGATCTATGTGAAACATGTTCCACTGCTTTGTGACAATGAAAGTGCTATCAAAATTGGTCATAATCCTGTACAACATTCTCGAACTAAGCATATTGAAGTTCGTCATCATTTCATTCGAGACCATGTTGCTAAGGGTGACATTGATCTTAAGCATGTTCGCACCGATAAGCAATTAGCGGATATATTTACTAAACCTCTTGATGAGAAAGTATTTTGCAGGTTGAGAGGTGAATTGAACATTATTGATGCTTCGAACTTGGAGTAGGAACTCCATTGGATACATGCAAGACATGAGCTTATGACTAATCCATGATATATCTCTTATGATGACTATCTTATGTCTTGGATATATTTGTACCTTGCATGTTGTCTAACCCATGTAGGTGCTTGGTTGAATCTAATTCCATGAGATTGCGACTCACTCACATCTTGAGCAATCTCTACATCACCAAGTCTCTACACAATGGTGGTTGAAGACAAGGAAGCACAAAACCATTCAAACATATCCTTTGACAAATTCTATGTTGAGCTTCATGATTGTCATTTTTGGATACACAAGTGCTCTTCCTTGCAAGAACTAACCCATGTAGGTAGATGAACTCAAACTCCAAGTGGTGCTCCCAACTCTTGATGAGCTACATCAACCTTGAGCACCCACACAAGTTCAACTACATGAGCAAGAACCGCACCACCACCCAAGGTATGTTATTCCATCTTAGAGAAGCTTTACTCCAAGACATGAGTCAAAGCAACTCAACAAGATGTGAATACATCAGGATGCTTAAACAAAAAATGGTAACCCCATTTTGAGATTAAACGATGAGTATGACCTATGATCAAGTGTTCTCACTTGACTCCTAAGTCAATATACTCTAACATAGGTGACTATGTCACCGCCCAACTCTAGATGAAGTTCTCTTGTGTTCTTTTCTGTGTTATTGCATTTGTCTCATGCATATTTATTTTCTTTCTCTTTTTCAGTTTCTTCTCTTTTCTTTTTGTTTTTGTTCAGCATTTTCTGCATTCAATTCCTTGCAAATCCTTCAGATAATTCATTGCAAATCTTTGTGAGATCCTACATATGTTTAGTGAGCTGAGCTGACAAGTGTTTTTCTCTGTGTTGAACTTGGTTTCACCGACTTGTATTTTTCGGTCCAACCGAATCTTTTTGGCCCCACCGAAACATGCCACTCGGTGCCACCGACTTCACAACAGGAAAAACAGTTTGCCACTTGTTCTATATTTCTTCTGATCCAGCTCTACTCAATGAATCTTGTCCTCTACAAGCATCACAGTTTTCTCCATTGCTTTGTGCTGAGTCTCAAGGACCAAACCTATACGACGGATTCCAGAAAGCCCTTCTTGAAAATTGATGTCAAAGGGGGGGAGAGAGATCACATCAAAGCTTATCACCTACAAGGGAGAAAGTATTAAGGGGGAGAAAGAGATTTCCAGGGGAGAGAATACTCAAGGATCCCAGATGCTTGATGTTCAAGAGGAGAGATGTCACATGTCTTTTTGGGGGAAAGACATGTTCATATGTGCTTATTTGCATTAAGTTCTATCCATTTGTATCTTTCAGCTCTGATTTTCTGTTCCCTATCTTCTCCCAATATCCCATCTAAGATTCAGGGGGAGCAAGACACCTAAGGGAAAGAAATCAGTAAAATTCATTGCATATCTTTACTCTTGGGGACATGTTGAATCCATTGTGGTACCTTGTACTCACTCTCTACATGTCATCCCAGTCTTGGTACTCTTGTGGCTTCTTTGGTTTGCTCTAGCTAGTGGAGGTACCTGTGTTATCTAACCTTGTTTGTGCAGGTTCATTCCATCCTAAGCCAGCTAAAGACTACAAGGTAAGTGTATGCATCAAAATCATGAGTATGAGGAATTCTTGCTTATGTACATACTGTTTGCAAGAAGGACTCATGAGCATGAAGGTATTTTCCTTGATAATCTTTTGCTCTGATGCATATGGCCAAGATACATGTAACACATTGCCTACTCTGTCATGGTTATGCTCTCACATGCCTCTATATTTCACATTTACATGAGTGCATACATGTAGGGGGAGCCTATGCTTGTTACATGTCCTTCCAAAGCTTTACTTGCTATTCTTTATATCTTTATCTAAAGCTTTGATGTATGTTGCCATCAATTACCAAAAAGGGGGAGCTTGAAAGAACAAGTGCTCCCTAGGTGGTTTTGGTAATTAATGACAACATATCTCTTGTTGGACTAACGTTTCTATCTAGTATGTTTCAGATAAGTTCAACAATGGAGTGGCATGGACTAAAGGTTGTGGGAAATTTTCCAAGATGCTAAGGACAAAGGATTGGCTAAAGCTTAAAGCTCAAGACTCTTCATTTTACATTTTAGTGATCCAAGATCACATTGAGTCCATAGGAAAAGCCAATACTATCAAGGATGGATGAGGTGTTGCTTAATGAGCCTCTTGCTTCAAGTGCTTAATGATATGCTCCAAAATCCTCAGCTACTTTCCCACTTCC
The DNA here is from genome assembly GCA_034509565.1 of Triticum monococcum. Taxonomy (NCBI): domain Eukaryota; kingdom Viridiplantae; phylum Streptophyta; class Magnoliopsida; order Poales; family Poaceae; genus Triticum; species Triticum monococcum. The sequence goes on from CM067845.1 coordinate 617,799,135, forward strand.
ACATATGACCTAAACCTAAGCCAAACTCGGACCTACCGATTATTTCTATCCGGCGCCACCGAGTTTCACTTGTCATAGCCATTGCCAAACCCTAGCAAATCGGTTCTACCGATAGGGATCTCGGTCTCACCGAGATGGGATTGCAATTTCACTGTTTCCTTTTCGTAACTTTTCGGTCTCACCGAAAGAGCAGATCGGTCCCACCGAGATTGCAATGTAAACTCACTGTTTCCTTTTTGTAACATTTCGGTCTCACCAAGAAGAGCGAATCGGTCCCACCAAGTTTGCCTAACCAACCCTCTGGTTAGCTTATTAGCAAATCGGTCTCACCGAGTTTGTGTAATCGGTCTCACCGAGATTACGTTATGCCCTAACCCTAACCATATCGGTCCTACCGAGTTGCATGTCAGTCCCACCGAAAATCTCTAACGGTCACTAGGTTTACTATTTCGGTCCGACCGAGTTTGTTGATTCGGTCCCACCGAGATTGGTAAATTGTGTGTAACGGTTGGATTTTGTGTGGAGGCTATATATACCCCTCCACCTCCTCTTCACTCATGGAGAGAGCCATCAGAACACATCTACACTTCCAACTCATATGTTCTGAGAGAGAACCACCTACTCATGTGTTGAGGCCAAGATATTCCATTCCTACCACATGAATCTTGATCTCTAGCCTTCCCCAAGTTGCTTTCCACTCAAATCTTCTTTCCACCAAATCCAAATCCTATGAGAGAGAGTTGAGTGTTGGGGAGACTATCATTTGAAGCACAAGAGCAAGGAGTTGATCATCAACACACCATTTGTTACTTCTTGGAGAGTGGTGTCTCCTAGATTGGCTAGGTGTCACTTGGGAGCCTCCAACAAGATTGTGGAGTTGAACCAAGGAGTTTGTAAGGGCAAGGAGATCGCCTACTTCGTGAAGATCTACCGCTAGTGAGGCAAGTCCTTCGTGGGCGATGGCCATGGTGGGATAAACAAGGTTGATTCTTCGTGGACCCTTCGTGAGTGGAGCCCTCCATGGACTCGCGCAACCGTTACCCTTCGTGGGTTGAAGTCTCCATCAACGTGGATGTAGGATAGCACCACCTATCCGAACCACGGGAAAAACATCCGTGTCTCCAATTGCGTTTGAATTCTCCAAACCCTTCCCTTTACATTCTTGCAAGTTGCATGCTTTACTTTCTGCTGCCTATATACTCTTTGCATGCTTGCTTGATATGTATTGTGAATGTTGAAATTGTGCCTAAACTCCACTTAAACCGAAAAAGCTTAAAAACTGCAACTTTAGCATTAAGTGTCTAATCACCCCCCCTCTAGACACATCTACTTCAAGGTCCTACATGTATGCGGTCCAATGAGTGTTGAAGCTCGTGGCGGGTATCGTTGTTTTCTGACCTACAATGATTTGAGCAGATATGGATATATCTCCTTGATGAAACACAAGTCTGGAACATTTGAAAAGTTCAAAGAATTTCAGAGTGAAGTGGAGAATCATCGTAACAAGAAAATAAAGTTTCTATGATTTGATCGCGGAGGCGAATATTTGAGTTACGAGTTTAGCCTTCATTTATAACAATGTTTAATAGTTTCACAACTCACGCCTCCTTGAACACCACAGCATAATGGTGTGTCCGAACGTCATAACCGTAATTTATTAGATATGCATGGTGCGATCTATGATGTCTCTTACCGATTTACCGCTATCATTTTGTGGTTATGCATTAGAGACAACTGCATTCACGTTAAATAGGGCACCGTCTAAATCCGTTGAGACGACACCATATGAACTGTGGTTTGGCAAGAAACCTAAGCTGTCGTTTCTGAAAGTTTGGGGTTGTGATCCTTATGTGAAAAAGCTTAAGCCTGATAAGCTCGAACCCAAATCGAAGAAGTGTGTCTTCATAGGATACCCAAAATTAACTGTTGGGTACACCTTCTATCGCAGATCCGAAGGCAAGAATTTTGTTGCGAAGAATGGATCCTTTCTAGAGAAGGAGTTTCTCTCGAAAGAAGTGAGTGGGAGGAAAGTAGAACTTGATGAGGTAATTGTACCTTCACTCGAATTGGAAAGGAGCTCGTCACATAAATCAGTTCCAGTGATGCCTACACCAACTAGATAGGAAGCTAATGATAATTATCATGAAACTTTAGATCAAGTTACTATCGAACCTCGTAGGTCAACTAGAGCACGTTCCGCACCTGAGTTGTACGGTAATCCTGTCCTGGAAGTCATGTTACTAGATCATGACGAACCTATGAACTATGAGGAAGTGATGATGAGCCCAGATTCTGATAAATGGCTTGAGTCCATGAAATCTGAGATAGGATCCATGTATGAGAACAAAGTGTGGACTTTGGTTGACTTGCCCGATGATCGGAGAGCCACAGAGAATAAATGGATCTTCAAGAAGAAGACTGATGCTAGTGGTAATGTTACTATCTACAAAGCTCGACTTGTCACAAAAGGTTTTCGACAATTTCAAGGTGTTGACTACGATGAGATTTTCTCACTCGTAGCGATGCTTAAGTCTGTCCTAATCATGTTAGCAATTGCCACATTTTATGAAATCTGGGAAATGGATGTCAAAACTGCATTACTTAATGGATTTCTCGAAGAAGAGTTGTATATGATGCAACCAGGAGGTTTTGTCGATCCTAAAGGTGCTAACAAAGTGTGCAAGCTCCAGCGATCCATTTATGGACTAGTGCAAGCATCTCAGAGTTGTAATATACGCTTTGATAGTGTGATCAAAGCATATGGTTTTATATAGACTTTTGGAGAATCCTGTATTTACAAGAAAGTGAGTGGGAGCTCTGCAGCATTTCTAATATTATATGTGGATGACATATTGTTGATTGAAAATGATTTAGAATTTTTGGATAGCATAAAAAGGATACTTGAATAAGAAGTTTTTCAATGAAAGACCTCGGTGTAGCTACTTATATATATTGGGCATCAAGATCTATAGGGATAGACCGAGACGCTTAATAGGACTTTCACAAAGCACATACTGATACGTCCATTTTGCATCATGCTTTTATATCGATATTTATTGCATTATGGGCTATTATTACACATTATGTCACAATACTTATGCCTATTCTCTCTTATTTTACAAGGTTTACACAAAGAGGGAGAATGCCGGCAGCTGGAATTCTGGGCTGGAAAAGGAGAAAATATTAGAGACCTATTCTGCACAACTCCAAAGGTCCTGAAACTCCATGAGAGTCATTTTTATAATATATAAAAAATATTGGGTGAATGAAGCACTAGAGGGGGGTCACCCACCATCCACGAGGGTGGGGGGCGCGCCCTGCCCCTCTGGGCGCGCCCCCTGTCTCGTGGGCCCCTGGCAGGCCTTTGATAACCCATAAGTATAGGGGATCGCAATAGTTTTCGAGGGTAGAGTATTCAACCCAAATTTATTGATTCAACACAAGGGGAGCCAAAGAATATTCTCAAGTATCAGCAGCTGAGTTGTCTATTCAACCACACCTAGAAACTTAATATCTGCAGCAAAGTATTTAGTAGCAAAGTAATATGATAGTAGTGGTAATGGTAGCAAAAGTAATATTTTTGGTTTTATAATGATTGTAACAGTAGCAACGGGAAAGTAAATAAGGGAAGAACAATATAGGAAAAGCTCGTAGGAAATGGATCAGTGATGGATAATTATGTCGGATGCGATCAATCATGCAACAGTTATAACATAGGGTGACTGTCGGCGTCAAAATCGGCGGATCTCGGGTAGGGGGTCCCGAACTGTGCATCTAGGATCGATGGTAACATGAGGCAGGGGACACGATGTTTTACCCAGGTTCGGGCCCTCTTGATGGAGGTAAAACCCTACGTCCTGCTTGATTTATTCTTGATGATATGAGTATTACAAGAATAGATCTACCACGAGATCGTAGAGGCTAAACCCTAGAAGCTAGCCTATGGTATGATTGTTGTATCTTATCTATCGACTAGCCTGGCCTCGGTTTATATAATGCACCCGAGGCCTAGGATAACAAGAGTCCTAGCCGAATACGCCGGTGGGGAGGAGTCCTTGTCTTGATCACCAAGTCTTGTGGAATCTTCCATGTATGCGGCAGCTGTCTGAACTGGCCCATGAGTATATGGCCATGGGGGTCCTCGGCCCAACCTAACAGATCGGGAGATGACGTGGTGAGTACCCCCTAGTGCAGGACACCGTCAGTAGCCCCCTGAACCGGTCTTCAAGTTAGGGACGCTCCTAGATTCTTCCGTACTATTCTTCATCTTTGGTTGTCGGTTATTTTTATGCCACACCTCGGGTTTGAAGTTGTTCCCGGGAAGCAGTGTCCTCTTGCGTCCGAGCTCCAACGCCGGACTGCATTCGAGGTATCTTTTGCAGCCGAGCACCAATGCCGGACTGCTTCCGAGCTCCAACGCCGGACTGTGTCCAAGCTCCAACGCCGGACAATATCCAAGATGTCATAGATCATCTTGGTCCAAAAAAGTTGAAGGAGTTTAGCCGAGCTTAATGCCGGAAATGCCCTCTATGGAGCCAGCCACTAGTGCCCGAGCTTTATGCCGGACTGCTTCCGAGGTGGTGCACCACCCCGACTGTGGGCCAATTTTTTGTCAATATTTTTTATTTGGTGCAATTTATTCTCTGCCGAGATATACATCCAGTAGCCCTCAAGGTGTGTATCGGTCTAAAACCCGAGATGCACCTGAAGGATGACGTAAGACCGCTGATCCGAGTAGCCGCTGAGACTCAGGCTGATTTGCAAAATCGGCTTGAGGATCAAGTCCTAGCCCGGCAGAATACTTCGGGACACAAAAAGCGGCATGCTCAGTCCTCGAGACTCAGGTTGGGTGCGGCCGACCAACCTGAGGATCAAAATCTCCTCGGAAAATATATTGCACATAAAATTTTCTGCGTTGGACAGGCAATGCAGTAGCCCCCGAGACACTGGTCGGGTGGCAACACCATATCAGGGGATCGATGTGCCCCTTTAATATTTGTAAATAATAAGCCCGAAGCCCAGTAGCCCCCGAGCCTTAATGCGGGCACGGGTGGCCGAATTAAGGATCGATATCCATAGTAAAATAACAAATTATGTGTAATGACTCTATGTATCCAAGTACTTTACATCATTAATGCTCGGATCCGCATTGTACAAAACTTTGTTGACCGACCATCGGCTTCCACCTCCTCGGCTAGTAGCCAAGGAGTGTTTGTCCTACTTTATAAAGCCTTTATGAGGGCAAAGATTTACGACAAACAAGGCAATCTGGCCATATGGTTTTATAAACAAAGGTACGCAGAGAGATATGTTATATTACTGTTTAACATAAGAAATGTCTTCCAAAGAAAATAGTCCCGCTATCGGTTCCCTTCTTTGTGTTGTCATGCTAAGCATGATCATGAAACCTCAGCTCTAATGTAAGAGCAAAATATCGAGGATTTAGTTTGGGAGGCCAGTTAATATCCCCCGGTAGTGTTCGGTGACAGTCGGGATCAAGCCGTAAACACTTCGGCCGTTGTTATGAATGGCCCATCATTTAACATAGTCTTTGGCTCGCTGACCAGTTTACGCTTATTGTGACAGTCAGTTTTCGGCTTTCTCCACTGAGGTGCTTAACCATGTGAGCTGGAAGCACAATTGTAGTGGTTCTCCCTTTGCAAACCTAGCCGAACAAAGCGGAACATAGGAGGCAAGTGCAGGAGCCGGACAACCCAACTATTGACCGAAGACACAATTCGAAACCGATGCATATATAGCAATATCCGAGAATGTTTTTGCCGAATCTCTAAAGGTGTCCGGCGCTGCACTGCGAGACTTGTTGTAGCGACCCGACCCGAATGGATCAAGTCTACTGTGCTCCGGTGTCGTTCCTGGATCAGTAATGCTGACACCACACAGTACTTCGAAGGATTTATAGCAGAGTGGCAATCACACACGTATTACAACGATGTCTCAAAGAGAACTTATTACAATAAATATGGCTTAAGGCCATCTAATATTGATAACAGCGGAAGACTTGGAAGATAAATGGGTCCATCAACTCCAACGGCATCACTGAGTATAGAACCACGACCTAAAAGCACCTTACTTATCGTCTGAAAAGTCTGCAACATGAAAGTTGCAGCCCGAAAACGGGTCAGCACATGGAATATGCTGGCAAGGTAACAGATAGAGAGTAATGGAATGTAACAGCTATACTATATGCATATTTGGCTGGTGGAAAGCTCTATGGTTACTATTTTGCGTAAAGCCAATTTTTCCCTACTGCAAAGGAATGAATTTATTTAACTATCATGGTGGTTGAACATCGAGAATGGTTGACAGCATTCCGATCCCAATTAAGTGAACAATTAAAACCCAACAATATTAATCAGAAGTAACATGATGAGATTCACATGATATTCAAGTACTAGATACTCAAGATGTCCATAACTGGGGACATGGCTAATCATGATTAGTTTATTACACTCTGCAGAGGTTTGCGCACTTTTCCCCACAAGACTCGATCGCCTCCGTTGGGCTTCTCGCACTACACGGTGTTTGAGAAACGGATGACCGAGACACAGTCTTTCAGAAGCGCTAGCACCTTACGATGGATAGACCGGTACACCTACTTTCCCCTACATCTGCTAGTCTACCCTGTAAGAGTTCGCACGACTTAGTCAACTATGCCAGAGCCCATATTGGCTTGTGGCTGCACACGTAAGTTTCTAGCATGAAAGATCTTATGATCCCTTTGAGCCTGGGTAGCGGTCCAAAATAAAACAGGCAAGTCCTGATAGACATCAGGTGCCTCAATCCACCCAGATGTGTGTTTAAGTTGCCACCTTAGATAAACCATTAAAATTATCAATCTCACATCTGTCATGGATATCACTCACCCAATCCACGTCTACTAGCATAGCATGGCATAATAAGCAAACGTAGAAGTAACTCCCAAAGGTTTCATAATAAACAGGTAATAGGTACTACCTCATCTACTTCCCATCCCACAATTTAATTAGATCCTAATCATGCAATGTGTGAGGATTGATCTAATGCAATAAAACTGGGTTGTAGAAAAGGTATGATCAAAGTGTTACTTGCCTTGCTGATGATCCGCGAGACCTAGAGATTCGAAGTAACAGGCGGCGCAATCCGGGTAATCTATCACAGACAAACAACAAGCATACAATAAGTACTCATCTAATGCACAGGTAAAACTCGAACAAGAGATCGAACCAGAAAGTTCAACTTAAGAACTCCGGTTGCAAAGAAAGAAAGAACCGAACAAATCAACGGAAAACAAACGGCGGAAGAAAACAACTAGGTTCTAGCAAGTTGAAACTAGGTCAAATTTTACCGTAGCAAAAACTTGTTTAAGTTGATTAGTCAGAACGGCGGTTTCGAAACGAAACTCCAGGCGCTTGAATCACCTGATTCCGATAAACGAGCGAGAAGATAAACTAGAACGAAGATCGGATCTGAGATCGCGATCGCGGAATAAATCCGACAAAAAGAAAAAGAAGAACGGTTAAACGAACGGACGTTCGTTAACCGAGAATAATCCGGTGATCACGTTCGTTAGGACGAATGGTCCGGCGAACGGTCTCTAGGCAACTAAACTGGAAAAGAAAACGAAACCGATCTAGGGTTTCGGAAAGAAAACCGAAATGAAAAACCAGAGAGGAAAAGAAAAAGAATCAGAAGAAAAAGAAAAGAACCGGAACGGTTTATAAGAAAAACTGAACCGAGGGGAGGGATGGTGCGGCACGGGGCTACCTCCGGCGAGGGGCTCCGGCGAACGGCGGCGTGCAAGGGCGGCGGCAGCGCTAGGGCAGCGGCGGCATAGGCGGCGGCGCTAGGGGCAGCGGCAGCGTTGGGCGGCGCGGGGTGAGGGGCGCGGGTGGCGGCGCGGTTGGTGTGGGGAAAAAGGGGGGGTGTGGGGGTATTTAAGAGGAGGAGGGGAGAGGGATTGCTTGGGGGAGGGGGCAAGAAAAAGGGGAGAGGAAAGAGATGAGATGGAGTCCAAGTAGGACTCCTACTTGGCGGCGGCGGCGACCTTGGCGCGCGGGCGCGGCGCGGTGAGGCCTGGCCTGGCCGACCGGCTGCTGGGCCTTGGCCCAGGCGCGCGACGATTTTTTTTAAATTGGTTTCGCGCACAGAAAAACACAGAAAAAACAATCTAAACGGACTCCAAAATTCCCAAAGTAAATTTTCCCCGACTCCTAAAAATGAGTCGAACAAAAAGAACTTTTCTCGGGACCTAGAATGCAAGGTTTGAAAACGCGCATTTTTCCCTATCCAAAAAATGCAAATAAACTCCGACAAATCCAATGATCCTCTTTTCAAAATTTGAGAAGAACTCAAATATGAAAATGACGAAATCTCCAACTCTCTCCGAGGGTCCTTGAGTTGCGTGAAATTTCTAGGATCGACCAAAATGCAAGAAAATATGATATGCATGATGATCTATGTATAACATTCCAAATTGAAAATTTGGGATGTTACAAACCTACGCCCCTTAAGATGAATCTCGCCCTCGAGATTCGGGTTGGCTAGAAAATAGGTGAGGGTGGTCCTTGAGCAAATCTTCTTCTCTCTCCCAGGTGGCTTCATCCTCGGAGTGGTGGTTCCACTGAACTTTGCAAAACTTGATAACATTGCTGTGGGTAACTCTGCTGGCATAGTCGAGAATCTTGACTGGTTTCTCCTCATACGTTAAGTCGTCCTTCAACTGAATCGCTTCAAGCGGCACTGTATCTCTTAGTGGTACCTCCGCCATCTCGGCGTGGCATTTCTTCAGCTGAGAAACATGGAATACATCATGTACTCCTGACAGTTCCTCTGGTAATTCCAACTTATACGCGACTTCTCCCATACGTTGCAAGATCTTATAAGATCCAACGAAACGTGGTGCTAATTTTCCCTTCACTCCAAAGCGCTTAACTCCTCGAAGTGGGGATACTCGGAGATACACAGTGTCTCCGGTTTCGTGAACTGTCTCCTTGCGTTTAGAATCTGCGTAGCTCTTCTGCCTGGACTGGGCTACCTTGAGCCTATCGTGTATCAACTTAACTTTCCGTTCAGACTCCTTAATCAAATCGGGTCCAAAGAACTGACGATCTCCAACTTCGTCCCATGACAACGGTGTCCTGCACCTCCTTCCATATAAAGTTTCGAAAGGTGCCATCTTCAAACTGGTTTGGTAGCTGTTGTTATAGGAAAACTCCGCATATGGCAAGTTATCGTCCCAACTAGATCCATAATCTAGTGCACAAGCTCTCAGCATATCTTCCAAAATCTGATTGACTCTCTCGGTCTGTCCATCTGTCTGTGGATGAAAAGCGGTGCTGAACTCTAGCCTGGTTCCCAAAGTTTCATGCAACTGATTCCAAAACTTTGAGGTAAATTGGGTTCCTCTGTCTGATACAATACTCCTCGGAACTCCATGCAAACAAATGATCCTAGTCATGTATATCTTTGCCAACTTAGCACTGGTGTAAGTGGTGTTGACTGGAATGAAATGTGCTACCTTCGTCAAACGATCAACTACTACCCATATCGAGTCATATCCTGCCTTCGTCCTGGGTAGTCCTGTGATAAAATCCATGCCTATCTTATCCCACTTCCATTCGGGTATCGGCAATGGTTGCAACAATCCGGCTGGCTTTTGATGTTCTGCCTTTACTCTATGACATACGTCACAAACTGCTACATATGCTGCAATATCCTTCTTCATTCCGGTCCACCAGAATGTTTCCTTTAAATCCTAATACATCTTGGTATTTCCTGGGTGAATCGAATAGGGTGAATCATGTGCCTCTTGCAGAATCAACTTCCTGATCTCCGGGTCATTTGGCACATAAACACGGTCCTTAAACCATAGGGTATCGTGCTCATCCTCACGAAATCCCTTCGCTTTTCCTTTGCTCATTTTCTTCTTTATAGAAGCAATCTCCTTGTCAGATTTCTGAGCTTCTTTGATTTTATCCATCAATGTTGACTGAATCTCCAATGCTGCTACATAGCCTTTCGGAACTATCTCTAAACTTAGTTCGCGAAGGTTTTCTGCTAACTCCTTGGGTATTTCCTCCGTTATTAACGCATTGACATGGCTCTTACGGCTCAATGCATCAGCTACTACATTAGCTTTACCGGGATGGTAATGCAATCTCATGTCATAGTCCTTGGTGAGTTCCAACCATCTCCTCTGTCTGAGGTTCAACTCCTTCTGCGTGAAAATGTACTTCAAACTCTTGTGATCCGTATACACCTCCCAATGATTTCCAATGAGGAAATGTCTCCACGTCTTCAATGCATGCACTACGGCTGCTAACTCCAAATCATGTGTAGCATAATTCAATTCATGAGGCTTCGGTTGTCGTGAAGCATATGAAATAACTCTTCCTTCCTGCATAAGCACTGCTCCAAGTCGTTGACGTGAAGCGTCGCAATATACCTCATAATCCTTGGTCTGATCTGGCAAAATCAACACTGGTGAGGTAACCAAACGTTTCTTCAACTCCTGGAAACTAGCCTCACATTCCTCAGTCCAACTGAACTTGGTATCCTTCTTCAACAACTCCGTCATAGGCTTCGCAATCTTTGAAAAGTTCTCAATGAATCTCCGGTAGTATCCTGCGAGTCCAAGAAAACTCCGGATCTCTCCAACTGTCGTTGGTGCTTCCCATTCGGTTACGGTCTCAACCTTGGCGGGGTCAACTGCTATCCCTTCTCCGGATATAACGTGTCCGAGGAATCCTACTTCCTTCAACCAAAATTCACATTTGCTGAATTTGGCATATAACTGATGTTCCCGTAGTTTCTCCAAAACCAAACGCAAATGTTCCTTATGTTCTTCTTCATTCTTTGAATAAACTAGGATATCATCAATGAACACTACGAAGAACTTATCCAAAAACTCCATAAACACTTGGTTCATCAGGTTCATAAAATAGGCAGGTGCGTTAGTCAATCCAAATGACATAATGGTATACTCATACAGTCAATATCTCATGGTAAAAGCTGTCTTAGGTATGTCATGCTCTCGAATCTTCAACTGGTGGTATCCCGATCGCAAATCGATCTTGGAAAACACTTTAGCTCCTTGCAAACGATCAAATAGATCATTAATCATTGGTAGTGGGTACTTGTTCTTGATGGTTACTTCGTTCAATCCATGGTAATCAACAACCATCCGTAATGTTCCATCCTTCTTCTCCACTAGAAGTACGGGTGATCCCCAAGGCAAAGAACTTGGGCGTATGTAGCCTTTCTCCGGTAACTCCTTAATCTGATTCTTAATTTCTACCAAATCTTTTGCTGGCATCCGGTGTGGTCTCTTTGATATTGGGCCTGTACCTGGCAATAACTCAATCAAAAACTCAATGTCTCTATCCGGTGGCATGCCTGGCAACTCCTCTGGAAATACATCAGGAAAATCCTTTACCACTGGTACTTCTTCCTGCACAACTCCTGTTAGGCAATTTACTTGTGTCCAATTTGGCACATGCCGGGATACATACTTGATCCTTCTTCCTTCTGACGTTGTGAGCAAAATTGACTTACTAGCACAATCGATGTTTCCTCCATACATCGACAACTAATCCATACCGAGAATTACATCCAGACCCTGGGATTCCAGAATAATTAAATCTGTCGGGAAAACATGCCTTCCTATACTTAATGGCACTTGAAAACATCCTTGACTGGCCATGTATTCTGCTCCTGGCGAGCTTACTAGCATAGGTGCTTTAAGAATCCTAGTGGGCAGGCTATATTTTTCCACAAATCCCCTTGATATGTATGAATGTGATGCACCAGTATCGAAAAGAACGAGTGCGGTAAATGACTTAACCAAAAACTTACTGATTAATGCATCGGGTTGATCTTCAACCTCCTCCACGTTAACGTGGTTCACCTGTCCCCTATTGAAAGGGTTCGGCTTCTTCCCTAAGCTTCCATTGCCATTTCCATTTTGGCCTTCAGGACATTCATTGGCATAATGTCCGGTCTTGGAACACTTGAAACTGGTGACTTGACTCAGATCTCTCTTGGATGGTGTTGATGGGGTGGTCTGGTTCTGGCCGTTGCTTCCTCCATTCCCATTACCATTCTTGTGGCCATTATGGTTGTGCGAACTACCTCCTCCATGGGTATGCTGAAACTGAAATCCCGGTTTAGGGGTAAAACGGGGCTTCTGCTGGGTTCCAGAGTTATACTTCCCCTGTCCATACTTCCTCTTGCGGTTCTCAATCTGTTGTTGCTTCCCTTCAATCATGATGGCACGATCTACCAACTCTTGGTAGTTGTTGAAACTTGCTACCATCAACTGCATACTCAACTCATCATTCAATCCTTCCAGAAACTTCTCCTGCTTGGTTGCATCCGTAGCAACGTCATCTGGGGCATAACGTGCTAACTTGCTGAAATCGTCAATGTACTGGCCAACTGTCCTTCCTCCTTGGCGTAAGTTGCGAAACTCACGCTTCTTCATGGCCATAGCTCCTGCTGAAACATGTGCAGTGCGGAAAGCTTGCTGAAACTGATCCCATGTGACAGTGTCAACTGGGAAAGTGGTTGTGAAATTCTCCCACCATGCTGCTGCGGGTCCTTCCAACTGATGTGCGGCAAACTTCACTTTCTCACCATCCGTGCATCCTGCAGTGGTCAACTCCCTTCCTATCTTGCGGAGCCAATCGTCTGCTACTATCGGCTCGGTGCTACTAGAAAACACCGGCGGATTCAGCCTAAGGAAACGGGCTAAGTGGTCAACAGGTGGTGGTGGTGGTGGTGGGTTGTTGTTGTTGTTGTTCTGCTGGTTCTGGACTAACATCTGCATCAATTGATTCTGCTGCTGGATCAACTGAGTGAGCTCCGGTGGAAATCCATTGTCACGTCTCGGAGGCATCTGAGGGTTTAGAAAAGATGAGAAATAAGAATAGAGTGAGGTCTACAGAGAAAACACTACCCCAATGCACATGAGCAAATGCACACAAAATCACTTCATTCAATTCAAACAAGGGCTTACAATCGATCTAGCTATCGCAAAAGTGCTCGAACTATAGTGTTTACATGGGGGGAAATACTACTAATAGTTGGTGGTCATCTATAAATTTGAACCGGTGGAAGACTCCATGATGTCCGCTCCAGCTTCGTCTTCAAAGTCGGGTTCACCTGGATCCGAATCGGTGTTGTCGATGATGATGTAGTTGTCCGGACATGCGACGTACATGTCTTCCTTCCTGGATGCTAACTCCCTCTTGAGTTCTTCAATCTCTTGCTTAAGATCGCCGTTGTGTCTTGCTAGAGCTATGATCTCGTCCATGTAGTCCTTGCGTGTAGCCTTCAGTTCTCCTTCTAGCTCGATGATCCTTGCCTTCGCATTCTTCAACTCTATCATATCATTGCACATCTGGTTCTCGTGACGTCGAATGTGCTGGTTTAACTCCTGGATGAAAGCTGCAATGGATCTATCCTTCTTGGTGCTGACTAACTCCCATTGTTCATCTTGGCGTCCGCAAATCTGGTAGATAGTGTCCTTGAGGTCTTCTTGATAAACTTCTCCAATGCGTCCTATGGTGATATGGGCTGCCATGCTCCTTCCTAGACTCCAGGTTGGTGCATTGAAAACACTATCTATGGGCTTCGTGATTGGCGTGAATGTCCTTCCCGGAACATGAGCTTGAATCTTCCAGCGCTCCTCTTCAGGTAGAGTGGTGTTGAAGGTTCCCGTGAAACTTGGTAATCCAATGTTTAGGTACTTGGTGACTTCCTTCAAGTGAAATCCAAAAGGTGTGCCTTCATCCGGTTGAGCGTACTTAATCTTCGCGTCCTTCATCCTAAAGAGTAGAAAAGATGAGGAGTTAGAAAATGAGGAGAGAATAGTGATCTATGGCTTTAACTTAGTGGTCGGGTCCTATAGTCAGCGTGTGCTCTGATACCATCTCTGTAGCGACCCAACCCGAATGGATCAAGTCTACTGTGCTCCGGTGTCATCCCTGGATCAGTAATGCTGACACCACACAGTGCTTCGAAGGATTTATAGCAGAGTGGCAATCACACACTTATTACAACGATGTCTCAAAGACAACTTATTACAATAAATATGACTTAAGGCCATCTAATATCAATAACAGCGGAAGACTTGGAAGATAAATGGGTCCATCAACTCCAACGGCATCACTGAGTATAGAACCACGACCTAAAAGCACCTTACTTATTGTCTGAAAAGTCTGCAACATGAAAGTTGCAGCCCGAAAACGGGTCAGCACAGGGAATATGCTGGCAAGGTAACACATAGAGAGTAATGGAATGTAACAGCTATACTATATGCATATTTGGCTGGTGGAAAGCTCTATGGTTACTGTTTTGCGTAAAGCCAATTTTTCCCTACTGCAAAGGAATGAATTTATTTAACTATCATGGTGGTTGAACATCGAGAATGGTTGACAGCATTCCGATCCCAATTAAGTGAACAATTAAAACCCAACAATATTAATCAGAAGTAACATGATGAGATTCACATGATATTCAAGTACTAGATACTCAAGATGTCCATAACCAGGGACACGGCTAATCATGATTAGTTTATTACACTCTACAGAGGTTTACGCACTTTTCCCCACAAGACTCGATCGCCTCCGTTGGGCTTCTCGCTCTACACGGTGTTTGAGAAACGGATGACCGAGACACAGTCTTTCAGAAGCGCTAGCACCTTACGATGGATAGACCGGTACACCTACTTTCCCCTACATCTGCTAGTCTACCCTGTAAGAGTTCGCATGACTTAGTCAACTATGCTAGAGCCCATATTGGCTTGTGGCTGCACACGTAAGTTTCTAGCATGAAAGATCTTATGATCCCTTTGAGCCTGGGTGGTGGTCCAAAATAAAACAGGCATGCCTCAATCCACCCAGATGTGTGTTTAAGTTGCCACCTTAGATAAACCATTAAAATTATCAATCTCACATCTGTCATGGATATCACTCACCCAATCCACGTCTACTAGCATAGCATGGCATAATAAGCAAACATAGAAGTAACTCCCAAAGGTTTCATAATAAACAGGTAATAGGTACTACCTCATCTACTTCCCATCCCACAATTTAATTAGATCCTAATCATGCAATGTGTGAGGATTGATCTAATGCAATAAAACTGGGTTGTAGAAAAGGTATGATCAAAGTGTTACTTGCCTTGCTGATGATCCGCGAGACCTAGAGATTCGAAGTAACAGGCGGCGCAATCCAGGTAATCTATCGCAGACAAACAACAAGCATACAATAAGTACTCATCTAATGCACAGGTAAAACTCGAACAAGAGATCGAACCAGAAAGTTCAACTTAAGAACTCCGGTTGCAAAGAAAGAAAGAACCGAACAAAGCAACGGAAAAAAACGGCGGAAGAAAACAACTCGGTTCTAGCAAGTTGAAACTAGGTCAAATTTTACCGTAGTAAGAACTTGTTTAAGTTGATTAGTCGGAACGGCGGTTTCGAAACGAAACTCCAGGCGCTTGAATCACCTGATTCCGATAAACGAGCAAGAAGATAAACTAGAACGAAGATCGGATCTGAGATCGCGATCGCGGAATAAATCCGACGAAAAGAAAAAGAAGAACGGTTAAACGAACGGACGTTCATTAATCGAGAATAATCCGGTGATCACGTTCGTTAGGACGAACGGTCCGGCGAACGGTCTCTAGGCAACTAAACAGGAAAAGAAAACGAAACCGATCTAGGGTTTCGGAAAGAAAACCGAAACGAAAAACCGGAGAGGAAAAGAAAAAGAATCGGAAGAAAAAGAAAAGAACCGGAATGGTTTATAAGAAAAACCAAACCGAGGGGAGGGATGGTGCAGCGCGGGGCTACCTCCGGCCAGGGGCTCCGGCGAATGGCGGCGACGGCGGCGTGCAAGGGCGGCGGCGGCGCTAGGGGCGGCGGCGGCGTTGGGCGGCGCGGGGTGAGGGGCGCGGGTGGCGGCGCGGTTTGGTGTGGGGAAAAGGGGGGGGGTGTGGAGGTATTTAAGAGGAGGAGGGGAGAGGGATTGCTTGGGGGAGGGGGCAAGAAAAAGGGGGGAGGAAAGAGAGGAGATGGAGTCCAACTAGGACTCCTACTTGGCGGCGGCGGCCTTGGCGCGCGGGCGCGGCGCGGTGAGGCCTGGCCTGGCCGGCCGGCTGCTGGGCCTTGGCCCAGGCGCGCGACGATTTTTTTTAAATCGGTTTCGCGCGCAGAAAAACACAGAAAAGACAATCTAAACGGACTCCAAAATTCCCAAAGTAAATTTTCCCCGACTCCTAAAAATGAGTCGAACAAAAAGAACTTTTCTCGGGACCTAGAATGCAAGGTTTGAAAACACGCATTTTTCCCTATCCAAAAAATGCAAATAAACTCCGACAAATCCAATGATCCTCTTTTCAAAATTTGAGAAGAACTAAAATATGAAAATGGCGAAATCTCCAACTCTCTCCGAGGGTCCTTGAGTTGCGTGAAATTTCTAGGATCGACCAAAATGCAAGAAAATATGATATGCAGGATGATCTATGTATAACATTCCAAATTTAAAATTTGGGATGTTACACTTGTGCTGAAAACACACAAATAGTTTAAAAGTGCCAAAAGCTTGGGAAACCAAAAAACGTTAGTAAAAACATGATGTCCGAACAAGATCAAATGTTCGGTGCCAATCCGAAATTTGGTCTTAGAAAAAAAAGAGTGCTTTTGTCATGCTTTAACATGACACATCCTATCTCAAGACTCCAAGCGGGTCAGCCTACGGCTTCAACCTCCTATCCCGAAGGCGGAGTACTTCTCATTAGGCCAGTTTAGTAAACTAAACTCTAGCGGCTTTGAGAGAGAAATTAGGCTCCTCGGCTAGTGACCACACACTCGTGTCGAAAAAAGGAGTGATGAATAATAATAGTAATAAAAACTTTGCAACAACTAAGAAGAAGAACACTTATTATAAAGCGGCTCATATAAATTTAAGAGCCCCCCAAGTGACTTGGGTAAAAGAATTTTATGTATAATGATTGTATGTACCGAAGTACTAATATCATATCTTTGTTCACCCGAACTTTAAATGCGTCTTAACCGACCGTCGGCTTCTCCCTCTTCGGTCAAGGACCGAAAAGTGTTATGTACTCCACCTGTCGAGAATATCAACAATGTTTTCGATAACCAGGCAACTGGGCCATAAGGTTGTAACAGACAAAGCGCGCTCAGGGAACTTATGCTATATTACAGACGAAGTGTAAGAAGCATCTTCGAAGAAAATAGTACCCCCATTGATACCTTTCTTTGGTGCTCATTATTACTATGAGACTTGTGAAATACATTTTTTGTACTCATGAGTTCCGTTGTGTGCCGACCATGATTGAAAACAATAAGAGCGCTAGCTTTCGGCTTCACCCAGTCTGAGGTCCGGCTCGGATGACCCGATCGTGACAATCACAGAGGTGCTCCCTTTACTCCCTAGCCGAACAATCGGGAACGTAGGGGTAAACACAGGAGCGAGGCAACCCATCTTGCAAATCGCTTAAGTCAATATGGTGCATATTGTGGCATAATACACGAACAAGGAACGAAGCCGTACAAGTATAATCATATGCAAGAGGAAAAGCTTCATAAAGGAAGCCCCCAAGTAAATGGGGTATTTGAATTTGCATGTCACAAACAAAGTTTTGACAAGGAGTTTTTTTACAAGCAACTTTTTTCCAAAAAAGTATAATGCTTGGTCGAACCGAACACAAGTTAAAAATTAAAACTTTGAGCATGAAAGCGACTTAGCTGGTTAATGTGTTCAGCATTGATGACGCGGTCCGAACTTGATGAGGGACAAGGTTCCATCCCCCAAGCCGGTCCCGAGGTGGCGGAGCGGAGAGCTCGACACGCCGAAGTGGTGACATAGCACGGTCAATGCAGACCGACAGATTGACGCCGAAGTCCCCGGATCATTTTCATGTGCACAAAAATAGTGCAAACCAGAGATAATAGTAATAATAATAATTAAAAAAAATCATTACATAATAAATAATTTATGCAAAGTGAGTAATAAAAGAAATATGGCCTGGCGCCGAAGTCAATGTCGATGCAGGGCGTCGGTGTGATGCAGTAAAGGCGTGGCAAAGCCTGAATTCACAGGTCGGTCCGAGTTCCGGATACGGCGTTCGCAGGACCATGTACGGAAACTGACCGAACCACCATGCGACCGTCGTTAATGCGGCCATCATTTGATAGACCTGTGTACATATGATGAACAAACCAGAGTAATAATTCCATGGAAAAATGAACCCGAACAAGCAAAAAATACTAGGATTAATAGCACCTGGTTTATTTGTTGTAGCAATCCGAAGAAAGGTGAATCCGAAAATTGGGACTCGATCCACACACCCATTGCCTAATGGGCAATAAAGCGACGGTATGGCGATGCTGGCAAAGGTTGGCTCGCCGAGGCAAAGCCCTCGGTCCAGCTAACGTGACGGAGCTGGTCGGCTAGTGACGCCGAAGTCTCCGGAGTAGGTTGATGAAGAGAAGGCGAAGCCCCCGGTCCAGCCGAGATGTCGAAGCCTCGATGTCAGCCGATGAGTCGAAGTAGGTCGGCGTGATGGACACCAGCTTGAAGAAGCAACAGTGCGGCCCTGCCGATGCAGGTCGTGACGTGGTCGATGCCGGCTTGATGAAGTGACCGTGCGGCGATGCCGGTATGCCTGCTCCGTGTAATCCGTGGGGCGGCGATGTTGGTGATGATTTATCCTTCACGATGCCGGACTCTTGTTCGGCTTGCAGAGATGATGATCCGAAGAAGTTGAGCTCGGCTCAACAAAGTGACGACGTGTCTAGCGCAGGTCGGCAGCCTTGGAGCAATATTGCCGGACTGGTTTGACACCAACATGATGATGAAGATGACCTCAGGAGAGGCTTAAAAATTTACGGGCACGTGTTTAAAAACAACGCACAATACACTAGAAGAGAATTCCTCTAAAAAGGTTGTCCAATATCACGTTCATAAAGAAACATGAATTCGGGTCGGATCTGTATTCGCGCGGAAAACGGATCCGAAAATTGGTCCACTCATCGAAAGGTTCCCGGAGTTTGAACCGTTAGATCGAGCTGAAATTTGGAGGGGTGGTAGATATGAGAATTCCGCAGTAGGTGAATGGTTGGATCTTAGAAAGAACCTCTGAGCTAGGCTCTGGAGACCACGCCCTAAACTTGTCCAGATTCCCGTCCAGATTTGACAGGGCTCCGGTATATCGTAGATTGTTGGAAATTCCTCCATCGGAACTCGACAAAATTTTGCATGGCTGTTGTAGATGTAATCCCACACAATTCCACCAAAGAAATCGTCAAATCGACGCTCGAGGAGGCGGTGATGGCGAATACAAGTTCGTTGTCCATAAAAACAGCATGGCCGCCCGAGGGCAATGTTGACGTTGAGCCCTCGAGCTCCATGGATGATTCCTCCCTGATCTTGATAGAGATCGGAGTTGATGTTTGATGAAGGCCCTCGTCCGAACTTGGTGATATGAACACGGGGCGCAGTTCTTGGTCGAAGCAAGGTGACCAGTCGAGCTGGTGACGAAGATGCCGAAGTCGCAATTGATCTGCAGGCGAGCCATCGATCTTTTTGCCGATCACACAGCGGAACTCTCAATGAAAGCACCAATGTCGGTGTCAAAACCGGCGGATCTCGGGTAGGGGGTCCCGAACTGTGCGTCTAGGATCGATGGTAACATGAGGCAGGGGACACGATGTTTTACCCAGGTTCGGGCCCTCTTGATGGAGGTAAAACCCTACGTCCTGCTTGATTTATTCTTGATGATATGAGTATTACAAGAGTTGATCTACCACGAGATCGTAGAGGCTAAACCCTAGAAGCTAGCCTATGGTATGATTGTTGTATCTTATCTATCGACTAGCCTGGCCTCGGTTTATATAATGCATCCGAGGCCTAGGATAACAAGAGTCCTAGCCGAATACGCCGGTGGGGAGGAGTCCTTGTCTTGATCACTAAGTCTTGTGGAATCTTCCATGTATGCGGCATCTGTCCGAACTGGCCCATGAGTATACGGCCATGGGGGTCCTCGGCCTAATCTAACAGATCGGGAGATGATGTGGTGAGTACCTCCTAGTCCAGGACACCGTCAGTGACACAGAACTAGCTCCGGTTCATCAATGTAATGTAGGCATGTATTCCAAATATAGTCATACATGCTTATGGAAAAGAACTTGCATGACATCTTTTGTCCAACCCTCCCATAGCAGCGGAGTCCTATTGGAAACTAAGGGATATTAAGGCCTCCTTTTAATAGAGTACCGGACCAAAGCATTAACACATAGTGAATACATGAACTCCTCAAACTACAGTCATCACCGGTAAGTATCCCGATTTTTGTCACTTCGGGGTTAACGGATCATAACACATAATAGGTGACTATAGACTTGCAAGATAGGATCACGAACTCACATATATTCATGAAAACATAATAGGTTCAGATCTGAAATCATGGCACTCGAGCCCTAGTGACAAGCATTAAGCATAGCAAAGTCATAGCAACATCAATCTCAGAACATAACGGGTACTAGGGATCAAACCCTTACAAAACTAACTCGATTACATGATAAATCTCATCACCCTCATCACCGTCCAGCAAGCCTACGATGGAATTACTCACGCACGGCGGTGAGCATCGTGAAATTGGTGATGGGGGAAGGTTGATGATGACGATGGCGATGGATTCCCCTCTCCGGAGCCCCAAACGGACTCTAGATCAGCCCTCCCGAGAGAGTTTAGGGCTTGGCGGTGGCTCCATATCGTAAAACGCAATGAATCCTTCTCTCTAATTTTTTCTCCCCAAAAGTGAATATATGGAGTCAAGGTGGACGTCGGTGGAGCATCAGGGGCCCCACGAGGCAGGGGGCACGGCCAGGGGGGTAGGTGCGCCCCCACCCTCGTTGACAGGGTGTGGGCCCCCTGACGTGGATCTTTTCGCCAATATTTTTATATATTCCAAAAATAATCTCCGTTGATTTTCAGGTCATTCCGAGAACTTTTATTTCTGCACAAAAATAACACCATGGCAATTCTGCTGAAAACAGCGCCAGTCCCGGTTAGTCCCATTCAAATCATGCAAGTTAGAGTCCAAAACAAGGGCAAAAGTGTTTGGAAAAGTAGATACGATGGAGACATATCAACTCCCCCAAGCTTAAACCTTTGCTTGTCCTCAAGCAATTCAGTTGATAAACTGAAAGTGATAAAGAAAAACTTTTACAAACTCTGTTTACTCTTGTTGTTGTAAATATGTAAAGCCAGCATTCAAGTTTTCAGCAAACATTATGAACTAACCATATTCACAATAACATTTAGGTCTCATGTTTACTCATATGAATGGCATAATCAACTAGCGAGCAATAATAATAAATCTCAGATGACATCACTTTCTCAAAACAATCATAATATGATATAACAAGATGGTACCTCGCTAGCCCTTTCTAAGACCGCAAAACATAAATGCAGAGCATCTTTAAAGATCAAGGACTAACTAGTCAAGTCATACTCAATGTAAACTAACAATAATACACGCAAATGACAGTGGTGCTCTCTAACTGGTGCTTTTTAATAAGAGGATGATGACTCAGCATAAGTGAATAGATATGCCCTTCGCAGAGGGAAGCAGGGATTTGTAGAGGTGCCAGAGCTCGATTTTGAAATAGAGATGAATAATATTTTGAGCGGTATACTTTCATTGTCAACATAACAACCGAGAGATCTCGATATCTTCCATGCTACACACATTATAGGAGGTTCCCAAGCAGAATGGTAAAGTTTATACTCCCCCGCCACCAACAAGCATCAATCCATGGCTTGCCCGAAACAACAGGTGCCTCCAACTAACAACAATCCTGGGGGAGTTTTGTATGCAATTATTTTGATTTGATTTGAGTATGGGACTGGGCATCCCGGTGACCAGCCATTTTCTCGTGAATGAGGAGCGAAGTCCACTCCTCTTGAGAATAACCCGCCTAGCATGGAAGATACAGACAGCCCTAGTTGATACATGAGCTATTCGAGCATACACAATAGAATGT
The DNA here is from genome assembly GCA_034509565.1 of Triticum monococcum. Taxonomy (NCBI): domain Eukaryota; kingdom Viridiplantae; phylum Streptophyta; class Magnoliopsida; order Poales; family Poaceae; genus Triticum; species Triticum monococcum. The sequence continues at coordinate 617,821,210 of CM067845.1, forward strand.
TTATTTGAAGGTTTAGAGTTTGGCACATACTAATTTACTTGGAACGGCAGGTAGATACCGTATATAGGAAGGTATGATGGACTTATATGGAATAACTTTGGGGTTTATGGAGCTGGATGCACACGTATTCCCGCTTAGTACAAGTGAAGGCTAGAAAGAGGCTGGGAAGCGACCAGCTAGAGAGCGACAACAGTCATGAACATGCATTAAAATTAATCAACACCAAATGCAAGCATGAGTATGATATAATTCACCATGAAGAAAAATATCGTAGAGGCTATGTTGATTCTGTTTCAACTACATGCGTGACCATGTGCCAAGTCAAGCCACTCGAATCGTTCAAAGGAGGATACCACCCCATCATACCACATCACAACCATTTTAATAGCATGTTGGCACGCAAGGTAAACCATTATTAACTCCTAGCTAATTAAGCACGGCGTAAGAAACTATAATCTCTAATTGTCATTGCAAACATGTTTCATTCATAATAGGCTGGATCGGGAATGATGAACTAATCATATTTTCAAAAAGAAGAGACGTCGAGTTCATACCAGCTTTTCTCATCTCAATTAGTTCATCATATATCGTCATTATTGCCTTTCACTTGCACGACCGAATAGTGTGGATAACAATAATAGTGCACGTGCATTGGACTAAGCTGGAATCTGCAAGCATTCAATACATGGGAGAAGACAAGGTAATATGTGCTCTTTGTTAGATCAACAATAATGCATATAAGAGCCACTCAACATTTTCATTATGGTCTTCTCTCGACCCCCAAATGAAAGAAAAGAAACAAAACTATTTACACGGGAAAGCTCCCAACAAGCAAAAGAAGAACGAGAAATCTTTTTGGATTTTCTTTTTAATTACTACTACTACAGGCATGAAAAGTAAACTAACTAAAAGCTACAACTAATTTTTTTGGTTTTTCTTAAGATTTTTCAAACACACAAGAAGAAAGCTTAAAAAGAAAATAAACTAGCATGGATGATACAATGAAAAAGTATGAGCACCGACAACTGGCATGAGTGTGTGAACATGAATGTAATGTCGGTGAGAAATACGTACTCCCCCAAGCTTAGGCTTTTGGCCTAAGTTGGTCTATGCCCATGGATGGCCTAGTGGATATCCAAAGTTGAAGCTGGGGTCGTACTGAGATGCATCAGCTACTGCCTGAAGAGCTGCAGCTTGGAGGCGGGCTGCCTCCGCCCTCCTCTCGTACTCGTCCGCCTCCTCCGTGGTTATAACATATCTCCTTTTTCCTGAAAGTCAAAGAAAGCAGGAGCAAGGAGATCGACATGATAGGTGCATCGTCTGTCAAAGATTAGTCGGTACTGGAGGGACTGATTGTTCCTCTCAACAAACTGATGACGAACCATAGCATTATAATCTAAATAAGCAGGAGGCAACTGATGTCTACTACACAACCTTCTTCTTGTAGATGTTGTTGGGCCTCCAAGTGCAGAGGTTTGTAGGACAGTAGCAAATTTCCCTCAAGTGGATGAGCTAAGGTTTATTAATCCGTAGGAGGCGTAGGATGAAGATGGTCTCTCTCAAGCAACCCTGCAACCAAATAACAAAGAGTCTCTTGTGTCCCCAACACACCCAATACAATGGTAAATTGTATAGGTGCACTAGTTCGGCGAAGAGATGGTGATACAAGTGGTATATGGATAGTAGATAAAGGTTTTTGTAATCTGAAAATATAAAAACAGCAAGGTAACTAATGGTAAAAGTGAGCGTAAACGGTATTGCAATGATAGTAAACAAGGCCTAGGGTTCATACTTTCGCTAGTGTAAGTTCCCTCAACAATAATAACATAATTGGATCACCTAACTATCCCTCCACATGCAACAAAGAGTTACTCCAAAGTCACTAATAGCGGAGAACGAACGAAGAGATTATGGTAGGGTACGAAACCACCTCAAAGTTATTCTTTCCAATCAATCCGTTGGGCTATTCCTATAGGTGTCACAAACAGCCCTAGAGTTCGTACTAGAATAACACCTTAAGACACAAATCAACCAAAACCCTAATGTCACCTAGATACTCCAATGTCACCTCAAGTATCCGTGGGTATGATTATACGATATGTGTCACACAATCTCAGATTCATCTATTCAACCAACACATAGAACCTCAAAGAGTGCCCCAAAGTTTCTACCGGACAATCACGACGAAAACGTGTGCCAACCCCTATGCATAGTTTCATGGGCGGAACCCGCAAGTTGATCACCAAAACAAACATCAAGTGAATCACGTGGTATCCCATTGTCACCACAGATACGCACGGCAAGACATACATCAAGTGTTCTCAAATCTTTAAAGACTCAATCCGATAAGATTACTTCAAAGGGGAAACTCAATTCATTACAAGAGAGAAGAGGGGGAGGAGAAACATAGGATCCAACTATAATAGCAAAGCTCGCGATACATCAAGATCGTGCCAAATCAAGAACACGAGAGAGAGAGAGAGAGAGATCAAACACATAGCTACTGGTACATACCCTCAGCCCCGAGGGAGAACTACTCCCTCCTCGTCATGGAGAGCACCGGGATGATGAAGATGGCCACCGGAGAAGGATTGCCCCCTCCGGCAGGGTGCCGGAACAGGTCTAGATTGGTTTTAGGTGGCTACGAAGGCTTCTGGCGGCAGAACTCCCGATCTAATCTCCGTTCTGGAAGTTTTAGGATACATGGGTATATATGGGTGAAAGGAGTACGTCGGTGGACCGAAGGGGTGGCCACGAGGCAGGGGGGCGCGCCCCTACCCTCGTGAGCTCCTCCTTCATCTTCTGACGTAGGGTCCAAGTCTATCCGGTAGGTTTCCATCCAAAAATAACTTCTCCAATTGATTTCGTTCCGTTTCGTCTCCGTCTGATATTCCTTTTCTTCGAAACACTGAAATAGGCATAAAATAGCAAATCTGGGCTGGGCCTCCGGTTAATAGGTTAGTCCCAAAAATAATATAAAAGTGGAAAATAAAACCCAATATTGTCAAAACAGTAGATAATATAGCATGGAGCAATCAAAAATTATAGATATGTTGGAGACGTATCAAGCATCCCCAAGCTTAATTCCTGCTCGTCCTCGAGTAGGTAAATGATAAAAACAAAATTTTTGATGCGGAGTGCTACTTGGTATAATTCAATGTAATTATTCTTAATTGTGGTATGAATATTCAGATCTGAAAGATTCAAGACAAAAGTTCATATTGACAGAAAAATAATAATACTTCAAGCATACTAACTAAGCAATCATGTCTTCTCAAAATAACATGGCCAAAGAAAGTTATCCCTACAAAATCATATAGTCTGGCTATGCTCTATCTTCACCACACAAAATATTTAAATCATGCACAACCCGATGACAAGCCAAGCAATTGTTTCATACTTTTGATGTTCTCAAACTTTTTCAATCTTCATGCAATACATGAGCGTGAGCCATGGACATAGCACTATAGGTGGAATAGAATGATGGTTGTGGAGAAGACAAAAAGGGAGAAGATAGTCTCAAATCAACTAGGCGTATCAACGGGCTATGGATATGCCCATCAATAGATATCAATGTGATTGAGTAGGGATTGCCACGCAACGAATGCACTAGAGCTATAAGTATATGAAAGCTCAAAAATAAACTAAGTGGGTGTGCATCCAACTTGCTTGCTCATGAAGACCTAGGGCATTTTGAGGAAGCCCATCATTGGAATATACAAGCCAAGTTATATAATGAAAGATTCCCACTAGTATATGAAAGTGACGACATAGGAGACTCTCTATCATGAAGATCATGGTGCTACTTTGAAGCACAAGTGTGGTAAAAGGATAGTAGCATTGCCCCTTCTCTCTTTTTCTCTCATTTTTTATATTTTTTATTTGGGCCTTCTTTTTTTATGGCCTCTTTTTTTTATTTGGGCTTCTTTGGCCTTTTTTTATTTTTCGTCCGGAATCTCATCCCGACTTGTGGGGGAATCATAGTCTCCATCATCCTTTCCTCACTGGGACAATGCTCTAATAATGATGATCATCACACTTTTATTTTTCTTACAACTCAAGAATTACAACTCGATACTTAGAACAAAATATGACTCTATATGAATGCCTCCGGCGGTGTACCGGGATATGCAATGAATCAAGAGTGACATGTATCAAAGAATTATGAACGGTGGCTTTTCCACAAATACGATGTCATCTACATGATCATGCTAGCAATATGACAGTGATGAATGTGTCATGATAAACGGAATGGTGGAAAGTTGCATGGCAATATATCTCGGAATGGCTATGGAAATGCCATAATAGGTAGGTATGGTGGCTGTTTTGAGGAAGGTATATGGTGGGTTTATGGTACCGGCGAAAGTTGCGCGGTACTAGAGAGGCTAGCAATGGTGGAAGGGTGAGAGTGCGTATAATCCATGGACTCAACATTAGTCATAAAGAACTCACATACTTATTGCAAAAATCTATTAGTTATCGAAACAAAGTACTGCACGCATGCTCCTTGGGGGATAGATTGGTAGGAAAAGACCATCGCTCGTCCCCGACCGACACTCATAAGGAAGACAATCAATAAATAAATCATGCTCCGACTTCATCACATAACGGTTCACCATACATGCATGCTAAGGGAATCACAAACTTCAACACAAGTATTTCTCAAATTTACAACTACTCAACTAGCATGACTCTAATATCACCATCCTCATATCTCAAAACAATCATCAAGTATCAAACTTCTCTTAGTATTCAACACACTCATAAGAGAATTTTATTATTCTTGAATACCTGGCATATTGGGATTTTAAGAAAATTACCATGCTATTTAATACTCTCAAAATAATCTAAGTGAAGCATGAGATTTCAGCTATTTCTTCAAAATAAAACTACCACCATGCTCTAAAAGATATAAGTGAAGCACTAGAGCGAATGACAAACTACTCCGAAAGACTTAAGTGAAGATCAATGAGTAGTCGAATAATTATGCAACTATGTGAAGACTCTCTAACATTTAATATTTTCAGATCTTGGTATTTTATTCAAACAGCAAGAAAAACTAAGTAAAATAAAATGACGCTCCAAGCAAAACACATATCATGTGGTGAATAAAAATATAGCTCCAAGTAAAGTTACCGATGGAAGTAGACGAAAGAGGGGATGCCTTCCGGGGCATACCCAAGCTTAGGCTCTTGGCTATCCTTGAATATTACCTTGGGGTGCCTCGGGCATCCCCAAGCTTAGGCTCTTGCCACTCCTCATTCTATAGTCCATCGAATCCTTACCCAAAACTTGAAAAGTTCACAACACAAAACTTAACAGAAAACTCTAAGCTCCGTTAGTATAAGAAAGTAAATCACCACTTCAAGGTACTATAATGAACTCATTATTTATTTATATTGGTGTTAAACCTACTGTATTCCAACTTCTCTATGGTTTATAAACTATTTTACTAGCCATAGATTCATCAAAATAACTAAACAACACAATGAAAACAGAATCTGTCAAAAACAGAACAGTCTGTAGTAATATGGATCAAATGTATACTTACGGAACACATAAAATTCTCAAATAAATTGGTGGACCTGAGGAATTTATCTATTAATGATCTGCAAAAATAATTAACTAAATAGCACTCTCCAACTAAAGATGGCAGCAATTCTCGTGAGCGCTAAAGTTTCTGTTTTTTTACAGCATGATCAACAAGACTCTCCCCAAGTGTTCCCAAAGGTTCTACTTGGCACAAACATTAATTAAAAGCATAAAACCACATCTAAACAGAGGCTATATGAATTATTTATTACTAAATAGGAGCAAAAAGCAAGGAACAAAAGTAAAGTTGGGTTGCCTCCCAACAAGCGCTATCGTTTAACGCCCCTAGCTAGGCATGATGATTTCAACGATGTTTCATAAAAGATAAGAATTGAAATATAAAGAGAGCATCATGAAGAATATGACTAGCACATTTAAGTCTAACATACTTCCTATGCATAGGGATTTTGTGATAAACAACTTATGGGAACAAGGATCAACTTGCATAGGAAAGCAAAACAAGCATACCTTCAAAATTTTAAGCACATAGAGAGGAAACTTGATATTATTGCAATTCCTACAAGCATATGTTCCTCCCTCATAATAATTTTCAGTAGCATCATGAATGAATTCAACAATATAACCAGCACCTAAAGCATTCTTTTCATGATCTACAAGCATAGAAAATTTATTACTCTCAACACAAGCAAAATTCTTCTCATGAATAATAGTGGGAGCAAACTCAACAAAATAACTACCATGTGATTGAAAATTAAGATCAAGATGACAAGTTTCATGGTTATTATTGTTCTTTAAAGCATATGTGTCATCACAATAATCATCATAGATAGGAGGCATGCTTTCATCATAGTAAATTTGCTCATCAAAGCTTGGGGGACAAATAATATCATCTTCATCAAACATAGCTTCCCCAAGCTTGTGGCTTTGCATATCATTAGCATCATAGATATTCAAGGAATTCATACTAACAACATTGCAATCATGCTCATCATTCAAAGATTTAATGCCAAACATCTTATAGATTTCTTCTTCTATCACTTGAGCACAATTATCCTTTCCATCATACTTACGAAAGATATTAAAAAGGTGAAGCGTGTGAGACAAACTCAATTCCATTTTTTATAGTTTTCTTTTTATAAACTAAACTAGTGATAAAACAAGAAACTAAAAGACTCGATTGCAAGATCAAAAGATATAGCTTCAAGCACTAACCTCCCCGGCAACGGTGCTAGAAAAGAGCTTGATGTCTACTACACAAACTTCTTCTTGTAGACGTTGTTGGGCCTCCAAGTGCAGAGGTTTGTAGGACAGTAGCAAATTTCCCTCAAGTGGATGACCTAAGGTTTATAAATCCGTAGGAGGCGTAGGATGAAGATGGTCTCTCTCAAGCAACCCTGCAACCAAATAACAAAGAGTATCTTGTGTCCCCAACACACCCAATACAATGGTAAATTGTATAGGTGCACTAGTTCGGCGAAGAGATGGTGATACAAGTGGTATATGGAAAGTAGATAAAGGTTTTTGTAATCTGAAAATATAAAAACAGCAAGGTAACTAATGGTAAAAGTGAGCGTAAACGGTATTGCAATGATAGTAAACAAGGCCTAGGGTTCATACTTTCGCTAGTGTAAGTTCCCTGAACAATAATAACATAATTGGATCACATAACTATCCCTCAACATGCAACAAAGAGTCACTCCAAAGTCACTAATAGCGGAGAACGCACGAAGAGATTATGGTAGGGTACGAAACCACCTCAAAGTTATTCTTTCCAATCAATCAGTTGGGCTATTCCTATAGGTGTCACAAACAGCCCTAGAGTTCGTACTAGAATAACACCTTAAGACACAAATCCACCAAAACCCTAATGTCACCTAGATACTCCAATGTCACCTCAAGTATCCGTGGGTATGATTATACGATATGTGTCACACAATCTCAGATTCATCTATTCAACCAACACATAGAACCTCAAAGAGTGCCCCAAAGTTTCTACCGGACAATCACGACGAAAACGTGTGCCAACCCCTATGCATAGGTTCATGGGCGGAACCCGCAAGTTGATCACCAAAACATACATCAAGTGAATCACGTGGCATCCCATTGTCAACACAGATACGCACGGCAAGACATACATCAAGTGTTCTCAAATCTTAAAAGACTCAATCCGATAAGATTACTTCAAAGGGGAAACTCAATTCATTACAAGAGAGAAGAGGGGGAGGAGAAACATAGGATCCAAGTATAATAGCAAAGCTCGCGATACATCAAGATCGTGCCAAATCAAGAACCCGAGAGAGAGAGAGAGAGAGAGAGAGAGAGAGATCAAACACACAGCTACTGGTACATACCCTCAGCCCCGAGGGAGAACTACTCCCTCCTCGTCATGGAGAGCACCGGGATGATGAAGATGGCCATCGGAGAAGGATTGCCCCCTCCGGCAGGGTGCCGGAACGGGTCTAGATTGGTTTTCGGTGGCTACTGAGGCTTCTGGCGGCGGAACTCCCGATCTAATCTCCATTCTGGAAGTTTTAGGTGTAACGCCCTCGATGCGGCTATATCTCCCACGTGTCGAGGCACGACTTAGAGGCATAACCGCATTGAAAGCAATGTCGCAAGTTAGGAAATCATCACACATCCCATGTACATAAATAATATAAAGGGGAGGTACATAGTTGGCTTACACTCGCCACGTCACATCAAAGTACATAAATAACATACATCATCCAAACACTCATGGCCCGACTACGGCGCCAAAATAAAAGACAACCCAACAAGCGACATAGGTCCCGATCACCCCAACTGGGCACCACTACTGATCATCAGGAAAAGACACGTAGTAAAGCTGAGAGTCCTCGTCGTACTCCCACTTGAGCTCAAGCGCGCCATCTGGAGCTGTATCATCTGTCCCTGCATCTGGTGTAATAGTAATCTGTGAGTGGAGCTTAATAGGTAGGAAAGGGGTAATGTAAGTGGAGCTGCAGCAAGCGACTAGCATGTATTGTGGCTAACTTATGCGCAAAAGAGAGCGAGAAGAGGAGGCAAAGCACGAGCGGGAAACTAGAGAGCAACCTGCGCAAACATAACTCCAACACCGTGTCCGCTTCCCGGACTCCGCCCAGAAGAGGCCATCACGGCAACACACTCAATTGATTCATTTTAATTAATTAAGGTTCAAGTTATCTACAACCGGACATTAACAAATTCCCATCTGCCCATAACCGCGGACACGGCTTTCGAAAGATCAATCCCTACAGGGGGTCCCAACTTAGCCCATAACAAGCTCTCACGGTCAACGGAGGAATAGACCTCCACCCAAGACACACCGATCAGACTCGGTATCTCGGTACAACAAGACGATTCGACAGGTTAAAACAAGTCCAGCAACACCGCCCGACTGTGCCAACAAATCCCGATAGGAGCTGCACATATCTCGTTCTCAGGGCACACTCAGATGAGACATCCTATGAGTAAAACCAACCCTCAAGTTGCCCCGAGGTGGCCCCGCAGTCTACTCGGTCGGACCAACACTCAGAGGAGCACTGGCCCGGGGGGGTTAAAATAAGATGACCCTCGGGCTCCGGAAACCCAAGGGAAAAAGAGGCTAGGTGGCAAATGGTAAAACCAATGTTGGGCATTGCTAGAAAAGCTTTAATCAAGGCGAACTATCAAGGGGTTCCCATTATAGCCCAACCGCGTAAGGGACGCAACAATCTAGGAACATAACACCGATATGATGGAAACTAGGGCGGCAAGAGTGGAACAAAACACTAGGCGAGAGGCCGAGCCTTCCACCCTTTACCAAGTATATAGATGCATTAAGGTAACATAGCAATATAATGATATCCCAACAAGTAAATAAATGTTCCAACAAGGAACGGCTCCAATCTTCACCTGCAACTAACAACGCTATAAGAGGGGCTGAGCAAAGCGGTAACATAGCCAATCAACGGTTTGCTAGGACAATGGTGGGTTAGAGGCTCAACACGGCAATTGGGAGGCTGACAAGCAAGTGGTAGGCATCATAGCATTGGCATAGCAAAAGAGCGAGCAACTAGCATAGCAAAGATAGTAGTGATTTCGAGGGTATGATCATCTTGCCTGCACAGTTGTCAGAGTTGGCTGGATCCTCACAAGCAAACTCAACGGGCTCCTCGTTAGCGAACTCGTCTCCTGGATCTACCCAAGAACACAAACAAGCAACAAGGATACAATCAACCACGTGCAAACTCAAGCAATAAGATGCAAAGATGGTATGCTATGCGGGATGCGATGCGGGATGCAAAATGCAAGACGTGACAGGAAATGCATGAACCTGGCCTCAACTTGGAAAACCAAGTGTGCCACTGGATAGAGGGGATGAAACCACTTGAAAACGATATAAAGATCATTGGAATCGGAGCTACGGTTTGGAAATGGCAAGCGTTTTACGAAATGAACCGGTCTGCGATTTACAGCAAGTAGGCACCTAAATGCAACGAAATGAACATGCTACAGCCACCAAACATGAGAACAAAATACATGACGGGGATGTACACAAGATGCTTATCAAAACACTAGCACTGAGCCACGGCCAAATTCATCCATTATGAGGTTCAAACAAGCATGGCAAAAACGCAAATGCATAACAGATTTCAGACTTAGTGAAATTAACACTAGTCTGAAATTTCAGCTCACGAAGCTCTCTTCGGAGCAGCAAAACAACATGATACATAACCTGAACATGACAAGTAAGAATGTGGCATGGAGCTACTCAACAATCTTAACAAAAAAACCCAAAGTGACCTGGGGCCAAAAGGGTTCACAAAATACTCTAACAAGCACACGAACATAGCTCACGCACAATCAGTTTTCAGACTTGGTGAAAACTGAGACATGCTGAAATTATAACTCACGAAGGCATGTAAACAAGCTCGATGCACTCACTACGGTGCAAGTCATGGCAAGGCAAGCATATATCCATTAAGAAGGCACAAAAAGCTAGCTAGACATGGCAAGAACAATGGCATAGCATACACGGATCACTAACAATAGCATCGGCAAAATCGCAAACAAGTTGACGATCTGCCCAGATTTACCACGAAGTAAAAGTAGAGCTCGATTGACTCAAGCTAGAGCACTCCACATATGCAAACAAAGACATGGATGGATAGATCATAACATGAATATCAAAACTCCCTTACTGATCATCCTCAAAAGAGGCACGGATCACTAGGAAACAAGCTGAACATATGGCATCATGAACTAAAATATCCCAGACTTAGTGAAATCCACTAAGTCCCTGAAAACAGAATTCTCAGGTGCCTCTCTTTGCAAGCTTGCACAAGTCACCACACACATCCTAAAAATGCATGGTTGGCACCTCTGGAAAGAAGACAAAATGCTTAACAATTCATCCCAAAGACTCACAGGCATATCATGCACACAATAATCATGGCAAAAATGACAAAAGTCTATGATGAACTAACGGATCTGCAACTTAACTCACGAAGCCTCCTTCTAGCAGCATTTTGGGCATCAAGATGAACTCAAATGAAAATGATGCAATGGAATGAAATGATGTACATGTCGAGACGAAGATTTTGATATATCATATGTCCATAACGGAGCTACGGATGCGGAGATATGGCAGGTCAAAATTAGCACACAAATTAAGGGGGAGAGGGAAAAAGTCAACCGGATCTCAGATCTGGATCTGGCCGGCACTGTTCATCGGGCGCGCTTCCCGAGGATGGTCGGCACCGGAGTCCCGTCGGAGGAGAGGCCGGAGTAGGGGAAGGAGAGGCCGGCCGGCGTGGGGGCTCGCGGGGCGGCGACTTCGCGCGGTGGTGCGGCGGCGACTTCGAGGCGAGGCGGCGGTGGGAGGCGTGCCGCGGCGGCGTGGCGGCGCCGAACGGCGATGGCGGCGCGGCGGCCGGCCGGGAAGAGGACGGCGGCGCGGCGTCCTTCGGGCGCGGGGCGGCGAGTGGCCCTGCCGGGCGCGGGAGCGGGCTGGAGATGGGCTCCCGCGGGCCGGCGGCTGGAAGGCGGCGGGGATGTGGTCCGGTGCCACGTGGCGGCGCAGGATTGGCGGCGGAGAAATGTCCGGCCGGGTCGGACGTGTCCGGCTCGGCGCGGAGATGTTTTTTTTTGGAACTAGGGTTGGACGGGGAAGAGATCCGAGATCCGAAATGGGGGGCTATTTATAGACGTAGAGGGAGCTAGGAGCGTCCAAATGAGGTGCGGTTTTCGGCCACGTGATCGTGATCAAACGCTCTAGGACATGGAGCAGAGTTTGGTTGGTTTTGGGCCAAATTGGAGGGGTGTTGGGCTGCAACACACACGAGGCCTTTTCGGTCCCTCGGTTAACCGTTGGAGTATCAAACGAAGTCCAAATGGTACGAAACTTGACAGGCGGTCTACCGGTAGTAAACCAAGGCCGCATGGAAAGTCTCGGTCCAATCCGGAAATGTTTAATCCCCACACACGAAAGAAAGCTAGAAATGGCCACCGGAGGAGAAGAAGCGCCGGAATGCAAAACGAACAACGGGGAAAATGCTCGAATGCATGAGATGAACATGTATGCAAATGCAATGCACGTGATGACATGATATAAGATGCACGAAAACGAAAACAACACACGGAGACAAAGACCCGAACCCGAGGAATAAATGTAACTTAACGCCGGAAACGACAAGAGTTGGAGTACAAACTGGGAAAGTTATATCTGGGGCGTTACAACACTCCACCACTACGAAAAGATCTTGTCCCGAGATCTAGGACTGAAAGAACTCCGGGTACTCAGAACGGAGGTGATCCTCGCGTTCCCAGGTAGCTTCACGGTCGGAATGGTGTGACCACTTGACTTTGAGAAATTTGATTGACTTGTTGCGAGTCCTGCGTTCAGTCTCTTCAAGGATTGCAACTGGGTGCTCACGATAGGAGAGATCTTCTTGGAGCTCAATGTCCCCGAAGTTGACGGTGCGTTCAGGCGTCTTGAAGCACTTTCGGAGTTGGGAGACATGGAACACATCATGAACATTTGCAAAGTTTGAAGGAAGCTCGAGTTGATAGGCGAGGTCGCCTCTCTTGCTGACAATCTTGAAAGGTCCGACGCATCTGGGGGCAAGCTTCCCTTTGATACCGAAGCGACGAGTCCCTTTCATAGGAGAGACACGGAGGTAAACATGATCTCCGATCTCGAAAGCCAAATCACGGTGCTTACTATCATAGTAGCTCTTCTGGCGGGATTGGGCTGCTTTGAGGTTATCACAAATGACCTTGCACATTTCTTCTGCCTCTGTGATTAAGTCATTACCCAGCAGCTGACGTTCACCGGTTTCAGACCAGTTGAGAGGGGTACGGCATTTCCTACCATACAGAATTTCAAATGGGGCCTTGCCCGAACTTGCTTGAAAATTGTTGTTGTATGAGAATTCAGCATAAGGAAGACAATCCTCCCACTTCATGCCAAAGGAGATCACACAAGCCCTGAGCATATCTTCAAGAATCTGGTTGACACGCTCGACTTGACCGCTTGTTTGAGGATGGAAAGCGGTGCTGAAGCAGATGTTGGTGCCCATGGCCTTCTGAAAAGAATCCCAAAACTTGGAGGTAAAGATGCTGCCACGGTCTGAAGATATCACTTGAGGAATACCGTGCAGAGAGACAATTCGAGAGGTATAGAGTTCCGCCAATTGAGCTGCAGTGATCGACTCTTTGATAGGCAGAAAGTGAGCCACTTTGGTGAGCTTGTCGATGACAACGAATATAGCATCATTGCCACGCTTGGACTTTGGAAACCCAGTCACGAAGTCCATTTCAATGTGGTCAAACTTCCATTCTAGAATGGCAAGAGGTTGGAGGAGACCTGTTGGCCTTTGGTGTTCTGCCTTCACTCTTCTGCAGACATCACATTCATTCACGAATTGAGCGATCTCACGCTTCATTCGAGTCCACCAATAAGTTTGCTTCAGATCCTGATACATCTTCGTGCTCCCAGGGTGGATGGAGAGGAGAGAGTTGTGAGCCTCGTTCATGATCACTTTACGAAGGTCACCTTTGGGTACCACAATTCGATCCTCAAAGAAGAGAGTGTCCTTGTCATCAAGGCGGTAGCACTTGTACTTGGACTAACTCTTTGCGATACCAATCTTCACCTTTTTCACCATAGCATCAAGAAGCTGGGCTTGGTGAATCTGGTCTTCCAAGGTAGGAGAGACTTGAAGGTTGGCGAGGAAACCTTGAGGAACAATTTGCAGATTAAGTTTGCAGAAAGCTTCACAAAGCTCGGGTTGATAAGGCTTCAGAAGCAGACTGTTGCAATATGCTTTCCTGCTCAAAGCGTCAGCAATCACATTGGCCTTGCCTGGAGTATACTCGATACTCGGATAATACTCTTGAATCATTTCGACCCATCGAGTTTGCCTGAGGTTGAGATTAGGCTGGGTGAAGATGTACTTGAGACTCCTGTGATCAGTGAAAATATCCACTTTTCTTCCCAATAGAAGATGTCTCCAAGTCAACAAAGCATGCACAACTGCCGCCAACTCGAGATCATGAGTGGGGTAGTTCTTCTCATTAGGCTTCAACTGGCGAGAGGTATAAGCAACAACTTTATTCTCTTGCATCAGTACAACACCGAGGCCTTGGAGAGAGGCATCACAAAAGACCGCGTACGGCTTGGTTTCATCAGGCGGAGTCAGAACTGGAGCAGTGATCAACTTCTCTTTCAAAGTGTTGAAAGCAATATCACACTCCGGAGACCAAACGTACTTGACGTGCTTCTAAAGAAGATTTGAGAGAGGCTTCGCGATCTTAGAAAAGTTTTCAACGAATCTTCGGCAGTAGCTTGCGAGACCGAGGAAGCTACGGAGTTGCTTCACGTTGTGAGGAGGTTCCCAATTAACAATTGCAGACACCTTCTCAGGATTCACGGAAATGCCCTTGGCAGAGATGATATGACCAAGATAAAGCACCTCATCGAGCCAAAATTCACACTTGGAGAACTTGGCATAGAACTGATGTTCCCTAAGCTTGTCAAGAACCAAACGCAAGTGCTTGGCATGATCTTCCTTGTTCTTGGAGAAAACCAGAATGTCGTCGAGATAGACCAAAACGAAGTCATTGGTGTAGGGGTTGAAGATGAAGTTGATCATGCGAGAGAATGTCGGAGGAGCGTTGGCGAGGCCAAAAGACATGACAGTGTATTCATATGACCCATAGCTTGTCCTGAAAGCCGTCTTGGGAATATCTTGCTCACGGATTCGAATCTGATGATAACCCATACGAAGATCAAGCTTGGAGAATACTTGGGCACCCTTGAGTTGTTCGAACAGCTCATTGATGTTGGGAAGTGGATATTTGTTCTTGATGGTCTTCTTGTTCAATGGACGATAATCAACACAAAGTCGGTCCGTTCCATCCTTCTTCTTCACAAAAAGAACACCACAACCCCACGGAGAAGTACTAGGCCGAATGAGACCCATTCTTTCTTGAACATCGAGTTGTTTCTTCAACTCCTTCAACTCTTCAGGGCCGAGCTTGTAGGGACGTTTGCACACAGGTTCCGTACCGGGCTCAAGTTCAATAACAAATTCAATGGGCCGGTGCGGAGGCATTCCTGGGAGCTCTTCTGGGAAGACGTCTTGATACTCACAAACAACCGGAATCTGCGAAATAGCATCCAATTCACCCTTCTCATTGAGAGAAAACAACCGGATTGTATCATCACGAGCGGCAAAAACAATGACATCCTCAGACGAATGAGTCAGTTGAATCTGCCTGGCTGCACAATCAAGCTGAGCTTTATGCTTAGAGAGCCAGTCCATCCCGAGAATAAGATCGATATCAGAATTACTAAGAACCACCGGAGAAGAGAGAAACTTGTAATCTCCCAACGTGATAGAGATATCGGGAGCAACCAAATTTGAAGTCAAAAGCTTGCCGGGAGAAACAACTTGCATGGCTTTGGGCATAATCTCAGTATCAACATTGTGCTTCGATGCAAACGGGCATGACAAGAAAGAATGCGATGCGCCAGTATCAAAAAGTACTTTTGCGGGAACATTGTTAACAGGAAGGTTACCCATGATGATATCTGATGAATCCTCTGCCTAAGCTGCGTTCATCAAGTTGACCTTGGCGGACTTGGGGTTATGCTTGACCATAGCTGTACTTGCCGATCTCACAGGAGGAGGAGGAGGAAGACGCCTCTGGTTGAAACACTTGTTGGCGTAGTGACCCTTCTGTTGGCACTTGTTGCACGTGACCTCTGAAAGCGGACGGTGGTACGGAGCACTCGATCTTGGAGCTTGAGACGAAGTCTTGTTCTGAAAGCCTGGGTTGGGTGGGTGGGAAGAACCACTGCCACCTTTGCTCTTCTGCTGAAACGGCTGACGGAATGGAGGAGGAGGAAGCCAATACTTCTGCTGCTAGGCCACTTGAGTAGAGGAAGAAGGCGTAGTGTATCTGACTCGCTTCCTGGAAGCATCACACCTCAACTGAGCAGCCTCTTGCTTCAGTGCCATGTTGTAGAACTCATCGTATCTCAACGACTCAAAGAGGACAAGAGCGAGCTGAATTTCTTCATGGAGACCACCCCTGAACTGATATATCATGCTCTTCTCATCAGGAACATCCTGCTTGGCAAAACAGGCGAGCTTCTGGAACAACTTGTTGTAGTCATAGACAGACAAAGAGCCTTGCTTCAGATTGCGGAATTCCTCACGTTTGCTTTCAGTCACACTCTGGGGGATGTGATGAGCTCGGAAATCTCGACGGAAATCATGCCAAGTGATCAAACGTCCACATCTGGAATCCTTGTACTGCTGGAACCACTCTGCAGCCTGATCTTTGAGCTAGAAAGAAGCGAACTTGACGAAATCTTCAGGCCTGACGTTGCTGCATTCAAAATACTTGCCCAGATCCACTAGCCAATCGTCAGCATCGGTAGCCTCAACACAATTGCTGAACATCTTTGGACCATTAGCGAGGAACTGGTTCAGAGTAGCAAAATGGTTCTGATTGTTGCCTTGATTCCCTTGGCTGCCTTGATTGCGCTCTTGGAGGATTTGCATGATCAACTGTGTATTTGCATTGGTTGCGGCCATCACAGCTTGCCAAGCCTCCGAAGGAGGTGGAGGTGGTGGCGGATCAGGATTCGGAGTCATGCGCATTGGAGGAGCCATCCTGAAGAGGTTGACCACCATTAGCACACAAATTGACAAATATTGAAGCTGAATCCAACGGAATGAAAATTGCAACATAAAGTCTTCACATCCGAACAAAATGAACGAATGCACTTCTCTTGAAGTGGTCACATATCCCTAAATTGCGAAGCCACGTAGAATTAGGTAGAAGAGGTAACTCAACAAGGGATGGAATCAACATATGACTTCGAAGCAACTCGAATACCACTACTCAAAATAAAACCAAGGATTGGCTTGCGAAATAAGCCGGAACAAACATATGATAGAGATTTCGTCCGAAGTTTTCGTGGTGGGACGTACACGGGCTCGATCGTACAGCACCATCATGTACAAGGCAGTGCACATGACATACGAAGCGTCCCCAAGTCAGCATAGGCGAACACTTTAAGACACAACGAGAACACTGTAAAATCGACCGTGAATAGGCGAACCACTAGACGTCGAACCCGAATTTCATATCATACATCTGTCGGAAAGATATCCTAAGAGCTACTAGAATTCCCACCTATGAAACTCCCGAAACTTTCCGGTTATGCAATCAGGTGTTGGGGATACAGGGGAAGCATAATATCTCACCCAAACTAGCAAATCCTACATCCAGCTGTATCCATCCTTCAACACATAACCAAGAAACCTTCGGAAACCATCTATCTCAACCTTCGAAAAGCATCCGTTATACAAGTTAGGGCGATACTCCCGAACTCCCGCCCCAGTACTGGGTGGCGTCGAGGTTATCTCACCAACGAACTGCATAAAAGAGATTTTCGATGTCGACGAACATATCTCAAGTATTCCAGAATTGCAACGATAAAATTATGATGACAACACCTCAGAGCTCAACTCCCCGGGACACTTCCACTAAACCCCTGACAGGAGGCACCAAGACAGTATTCTCATCATAAGCCATCGGAACAAATCCAAGATACTCGCGTGATCCTAAAATTTTTTTTAGTGAAATTTGAGAAGAGAAGAGTCAAAACCCTACGTCAGGATGCCTTACCAGAGCGATGAGGAGACTGGGAAGTGAAAAGAATTCCTAAACTCTCTGATATATAATTCCTAATGGACTCAAAATATTTTTCTAGACACAACTCAGCTGCTAAAAACGATCAAGCAATGGGGGCTCCTAAGGTCGGGGAAGGCTCTGATTACCAACTTGTAACGCCCTCGATGCGGCTATATCTCCCACGTGTCGAGGCACGACTTAGAGGCATAACCGCATTGAAAGCAATGTCGCAAGTTAGGAAATCATCACACATCCCATGTACATAAATAATATAAAGGGGAGGTACATAGTTGGCTTACACTCGCCACGTCACATCAAAGTACATAAATAGCATACATCATCCAAACACTCATGGCCCGACTACGGCGCCAAAATAAAAGACAACCCAACAAGCGACATAGGTCCCGATCACCCCAACTAGGCACCACTACTGATCATCAGGAAAAGACACGTAGTAACGCTAAGAGTCCTTGTCGTACTCCCACTTGAGCTCAAGCGCGCCATCTGGAGCTGTATCATCTGTCCCTGCATCTGGTGTAATAGTAATCTGTGAGCCACAGGGACTCAGCAATCTCGCCCGCTCGCGATCAAGACTATTTAAGCTTAATAGGTAGGAAAGGGGTAATGTAAGTGGAGCTGCAGCAAGCGACTAGCATGTATGGTGGCTAACTTATGCACAAAAGAGAGCGAGAAGAGGAGGCAAAGCACGAGCGGGAAACTAGAGAGCAACCTGCGCAAACATAACTCCAACACCGTGTCCGCTTCCCGGACTCCGCCGAGAAGAGGCCATCACGGCAACACACTCAGTTGATTCATTTTAATTAATTAAGGTTCAAGTTATTTACAACCGGACATTAACAAATTCCCATCTTCCCATAACCGCGGGCACGGCTTTCGAAAGATCAATCCCTACAGGGGGGTCCCAACTTAGCCCATAACAAGCTCTCACGGTCAACGAAGGAATAGACCTCCACCCAAGACACACCGATCAGACTCGGTATCTCGGTACAACAAGACGATTCGACAGGTTAAAACAAGTCCAGCAACACCGCCCGACTGTGCCGACAAATCCCGATAGGAGCTGCACATATCTCGTTCTCAGGGCACACTCAGATGAGACATCCTACGAGTAAAACCAACCCTCAAGTTGCCCCGAGGTGGCCCCGCAGTCTACTCGGTCGGACCAACACTCAGAGGAGCACTGGCCCGGGGGGGGGGTTAAAATAAGATGACCCTCGGGCTCTGGAAACCCAAGGGAAAAAGAGGCTAGGTGGCAAATTGTAAAACTAATGTTGGGCATTGCTGGAAAAGCTTTAATCAAGGCAAACTATCAAGGGGTTCCCATTATAGCCCAACCGCGTAAGGGACGCAACAATCCGGGAACATAACACCGATATGACGGAAACTAGGGCGGCAAGAGTGGAACAAAACACTAGGCGAGAGGCCGAGCCTTCCACCCTTTACCAAGTATATAGATGCATTAAGGTAACATAGCAATATAATGATATCCCAACAAGTAAATAAATGTTCCAACAAGGAACGGCTCCAATCTTCACCTGCAACTAACAACGCTATAAGAGGGGCTGAGCAAAGCGGTAACATAGCCAATCAACGGTTTGCTAGGACAATGGTGGGTTAGAGGCTCAACACGGCAATTGGGAGGCTGACAAGCAAGTGGTAGGCATCATAGAATTGGCATAGCAAAAGAGCGAGCAACTAGCATAGCAAAGATAGTAGTGATTTCAAGGGTATGATCATCTTGCCTGCACAGTTGTCAGAGTTGGCTGGATCCTCACAAGCAAACTCAACGGGCTCCTCGTTAGCGAACTCGTCTCCTGGCTCTACCCAAGAACACAAACAAGCAACAAGGATACAATCAACCATGTGCAAACTCAAGCAATAAGATGCAAAGATGGTATGCTATGCGGGATGCGATGCGGGATGCAAAATGCAAGACGTGACAGGAAATGCATGAACCTGGCCTCAACTTGGAAAACCAAGTGTGCCACTGGATATAGGGGATGAAATCACTTGAAAACGATATAAAGATCATTGGAATCGGAGCTACGGTTTGGAAATGGCAAGCGTTTTACGAAATGAACCGGCCTTCGATTTACAGCAAGTAGGCACCTAAATGTAACGAAATGAACATGCTACAACCACCAAACATGAGAACAAAATACATGGCAGGGATGTACACAAGATGCTTATCAAAACACTAGCACTGAGCCACGGCCAAATTCATCCATTATGAGGTTCAAACAAGCATGGCAAAAACGCAAATGCATAACAGATTTCAGACTTAGTGAAATTAACACTAGTCTGAAATTTCAGCTCACGAAGCTCTCTTCGGAGCAGCAAAACAACATGATACATAACCTGAACATGACAAGTAAGAACATGGCATGGAGCTACTCAACAAGCTTAACAAAACACCCAAAGTGACCTGGGGCCAAAAGGGTTCACAAAATACTCTAACAAGCACACGAACATAGCTCACGCACAATCAGTTTTCAGACTTTGTGAAAACTGAGACATGCTGAAATTATAACTCACGAAGGCATGTAAATGAGCTCGATGCACTCACTACGGTGCAAGTCATGGAAAGGCAAGAATATATCCATTAAGAAGGCACAAAAAGCTAGCTAGACATGGCAAGAACAATGGCATAGCATACACGGATCACTAACAATAGCATCGGCAAAATCGCAAACAAGTTGACGATCTGCCCAGATTTACCATGAAGCAAAAGTAGAGCTCGATTGACTCAAGCTAGAGCACTCCACATATGCAAACAAAGACATGGATGGATAGAGCATAACATGAATATCAAAACTCCCTTATTGATCATCCTCAAAAGAGGCACGGATCACTAGGAAACAAGCTGAACATATGGCATCATGAACTAAAATATCCCAGACTTGGTGAAATCCACTAAGTCCCTGAAAACAGAATTCTCATGTGCCTCTCTTTGCAAGCTTGCACAAGTCACCACACACATCCTTAAAATGCATGGTTGGCACCTCTGGAAATAAGACAAAATGCTTAACAATTCATCCCAAAGACTCACAGGCATATCATGCACACAATAATCATGGCAAAAATGACAAAAGTCTATGATGAACTAACGGATCTGCAACTTAACTCACGAAGCCTCCTTCTAGCAGCATTTTGGGCATCAAAATGAACTCAAATGAAAATGATGCAATGGAATGAAATGATGTACATGTCGAGACGAAGATTTTGATATATCATTTGTCCAAAACGGAGCTACGGATGCGGAGATATGGCAGGTCAAACTTAGCACAAAAATTAAGGGGGAGAGGGAAAAAGTCAACCGGATCTCAGATCTGGATCTGGCCGGCACTGTTCATCGGGCACGCTTCCCGAGGATGGTCAGCGCCGGAGTCCCGTCGGAGGAGAGGCCGGAGTAGGGGAAGGAGAGGCCGGCCGGCGTGGGGGCTCGCCGGGGCGGCGACTTCGCGCGGTGGTGCGGCGGCGACTTCGAGGCGAGGCGGCGGTGGGAGGCGTGCCGCAGCGGCGTGGCGGCGCTGGCCAGCGATGGCGGGGCGGCGGCCGGCTGGGAAGAGGACGGCGGCGCGGCGTCCTTCGGGCGCGGGGCGGCGAGTGGCCCGGCCGGGCGCGGGAGCGGGCTGGAGATGGGCTCCCGCAGGCTGGCGGCTGGAAGGCGGCGGGGATGTGGTCCGGTGCCACGTGGTGGCGCGGGATTGGCGGCGGAGAAATGTCCGGCCGGGTCGGACGTGTCCAGCTCGGCGCAGAGATGTTTTTTTTTGGAACTAGGGTTGGACGGGGGAGAGATCCGAGATCCGAAATGGGGGGCTATTTATAGAGGTTGAGGGAGCTAGGAGTGTCCAAATGAGGTGAGGTTTTCGGCCACGCGATCGTGATCGAACGCTCTAGGACATGGAGCAGAGTTTGGTGGGTTTTGGGCCAAATTGGAGGGGTGTTGGGCTGCAACACACACGAGGCCTTTTTGGTCCCTCGGTTAACCGTTGGAGTATCAAACGAACTCCAAATGTTACGAAACTTGACAGGCGGTCTACCGGTAGTAAACCAAGGCCGCATGGCAAGTCTCGGTCCAATCCGGAAATGTTTAATCCCCACACATGAAAGAAAGCTAGAAATGGCCACCGGAGGAGAACGAACCGCCGGAATGCAAAACGGACAACGGGGAAAATGCTCGAATGCATGAGATGAACATGTATGCATATGCAATGCACGTGATGACATGATATGAGATGTACGAAAACGAAAACAACACACGGAGACAAAGACCCGAACCCGAGGAATAAATATAACTTAACGCCGTAAACGGCAAGAGTTGGAGTACAAATTGGGAAAGTTATATCTGGGGCGTTACATTAGGATACGTGGGTATATATGGGTGAAAGGAGTACGTCGGTGGACCGAAGGGGTGGCCACGAGGCAGGGGGCGCGCCCCAGGGGGGGTGGGCGCACCCCCTGCCCTCGTGAGCTCCTCCTTCATCTTCTGACGTAGGGTCCAAGTCTATCCGGTAGGTTTCCTTCCAAAAATAACTTCTCCAGTTGATTTCGTTCCGTTTCAGGAAAGTGACATGCCTCATCTTTACCATTAATGCATCTACCTATGAAGAGAGCAAAATAATGTATAGCAGGAAAGTGAATGCTCCGTATGGTAGCTTGTGTTATATCTCTAGATTCCCCCATAGTTATACTAGCAAGAAAATATCTAAATTCAGATTTGCGAGGTTCCCTAACACCACCCCATTGTGGAAGTTTACAAGCAGTGGTGAAATCCTCTAAGTCCATCGTATAAGATTTTTCATAAAGATCAAACAGGACAGTTGGAGAATTGCGTGAAGATGAAAATTCAAACCTCCTCACAAAGGAACTGGTGAGATAGTGGTACTGGTGGCACTTTTCCTACTCGAAGCTCACAATATCAGCGTTACGCAAATATGCGTTAAATTCTAACTTGATTTCCGCTCGATCCATAAAGTCCTCTGAAGGCCATTCACAGGGCCGCACTGGAGCGTCCCTTGGTGGCTCATCATCACTATCACCAGGGGCGGAGCCAGGATGGAAACTAAGAGGGGGCAAAGATTTGTTGGAACTTTTTTTGGCCAAAGGATGTGCACGTACTTCTTGCGGGGAGATGTGTCAAAAAAAATTTGGCCGGGAATTATGTATAAACTTTTTCTAGCGGAGATATCACCGATCATTTTTCGCAGGGAAATGTGTAGAAACTCATGGCGAGATCATTTAAGGCTGGTCACAAAAATATTCATACAATGACTCAGAAACAAAATCTTACATGTTCTTGTAAGATAGTTTTATCACATGGAATTATTTTAGTTCATTGCAAAAAAATCAAATAAACCTACCATTAATATTCTTGTCCCAACTGCAAAAAAGAACATCTATCTTATTGAATAAAATTTCTTGGATGCAAGATTTAAGAAAAAAAAGTTAAAATAGCGCATCGCCGGAAATCTTGAAATAAATCCAGGAATAATGCGAGCACCAGGATTTGAACCCTGGTGGTTGGGGATACCACTGTCCACCTAACCATCTCAACCACAGGTTGGTTCACCTCATAAGTTTTTTAGATGGGCAAGGCTTGCTCCTACGTGCCTAGGTGGGCTTACGAGCGGATGGGCTTTTTTACCAGAAAAATGAAAAGGAGTGGGGGAAATAAACTGGGCTAAGTGGGGGCAGAGTTACCATACGAAGGGCCAAGTACAAACGGACCTAAAAATCAAGTGGGGGCATTCGCCCCCGCAGGGCCTAACGTGTATCCGCCCCTGAGCAGCACACATTGCAAGCCTGGGTTCTTGTTACCTTGAAGAGCCACCTTGGTACATTTTCCTAAACACATTTCTTCCTCTGAAAAATTTCTGATATTTTTAGTAACTTAAAAATAAAAGTGAACCAAACTCAATAATATTGATAGCAACTACTCCTACAAGTGGCTAGAGGATATATCATACATCAAAACTACTTGGAACCATATAAATTTGACATGCAAGCTCAAGAACATGGTCACCTAGGCAGCACAAATTTGCAATGAATAAAGCACTAGAACAAAAACTAATTTGACCAATGGAGGAGTCACATACCAAGGAACAACCCTCCCAAGCAGTTTTGTGAGAGGTGCTTTGAGCAAGGAGATCAAAAGTCACAGCATGAGCTAGAACTCGTGCCTGAGCTGGATATTGGTGTTTGTGGGAGGAAGAAGGAGTGTATGGGTGCAGGAATAAGTGGAGGAGAGCCACCATGGGCCCACGAGGCAGGGGGCGTGCCCAGGGGGGTAGGGCACGCCATCCACCCTTGTGCCCGGGTGGATTCCCCCCATGCGGTGTTCTCAGTGCCAAATATTCTCAAATGTTCCAGAAAAAACATATTTAAATTTCAGGGCATTTGGAGAACTTTTATTTTCGGGGTATTTTTATATTGCACGAATAATTTAGATAACAGACAGAAAATACTATTTTATTTTATTTTATATAAATAACAGAAAGTAAAAAGGAGGGTACAGAGAGTTGTGTTTCTAACTTCATCCATCTCATGATCATCAAAAGGAATCCACTAACAAGGTTGATCAGGTCCTCTTAACAAACTCATTCCGAATAACATGGAATCGGAGAATTTTCGAATAACACTAGGTTACCTCAACGGGGATATGCATATCCCCAACAATAAGAATATCATATTTCTTCTTGACAGTAGGAAGAGGAAATTCAAAACCTCCAAAAATAATCGATGGAATTTTTCCAATAGAATTGATACTGTGGACTTGAGCTTGTTTCCTCGAAAAGTGTACCGTATGCTCATTACCATTAACATAAAAAGTGACATTGCCTTTGTTGCAATCAATAACAGCCCTACAGTATTCAAAAAGGGTCTTCCAAGAATAATAGACATACTACCATCCTCGGGGATATCAAGAATAACAAAGTCCGTTAAAATTGTAACGTTTGCAACGACAACAGGCACATCCTCACAAATACTGACAGGTATAGCAGTTGATTTATCAACCATTTGCAAAGATATTTCAGTAGGTGTCAACTTATTCAAATCAAGTCTACGATATAAAGAGAGAGGCATAACACTAACACTAGCTCCAAGATCACATAAATCAGTTTGTACATAGTTTCTTTTAATGGAGCATGGTATAGTGGGTACTCCTGGATCTCCAAGTTTCTTTCGTATTCCACCTTTAAAAGTATAATTAGCAAGCATAGTGGAAATTCAGCTTCCGGTATGTTTCTTTTATTAGTAACAATATCTTTCATCTACTTAGCATAATGATTCATTTTGAGCATATCAGTTAATCGCATACGCAAAAAGATAGGTCTAATCATTTCAGCAAAGCACTCAAAATCCTCATCATCCTTTTTCTTGGATGGTTTGGGAGGGAAAGTCATGGGTTTCTGATCCCAAGGCTCTCTTTCCTTACTGTGTTTCCTAGCAACAAAGTCTCTCTTATCATAACGTTGATTCTTTGATTGTGGGTTATCAAGATCAATAGCAGGTTCAATTTCTATATCATTATCATTACTAGGTTGAGCATCATCATGAACATTATTATTAACATTATCACTAGTTTCAGGTTCATTACCAGATTGTGTTTCAGCATCAGAAATAGAAATATCATTTGGATTCTCAAGTGTTTCAGTAATAGGTTCACTAGAAGCATGCAAAGTCCTATCATTTTTCTTTTTCTTCCTTTTAGAAGGACTAGGTGCATCTATATTATTTCTCTGAAAATCTTGCTCAATTCTCTTAGGGTGGCCTTCAGGAAACAAAGGTTCTTGAGTCATTCTACCACCTCTAGTCATAACTCTAATAGGATAATCATTATTCTTACTATTCAATTCATTGAGCTAATCATTTTGAGCCTTAAGTACTTGTTCTACTTGAGTGGTAACCATAGAAGCATGTTTATTAATAAGTTTAAGTTCACCTTTAACATTAGCCATATAATCACCCAAGTTTTCAAGCATATTAGCACTGCGTTTTAATTCTCTACCAAAATAAGCATTGAAGTCTTCTTGCTTAACCATAAATTTATCAAACTCATCTAAGCATGGGCTAGCAAACTTAGTAAATGGGATTTCAGCTTTATCATATCTATAGAGAGAATTTACCTTTACTACCTGTGTCGGGTTATCAAGACCATGTATTTCTTTAATAGGAGGTAAATTCTTGACATCTTCAGCTTTAATACCATTTTCTTTCATGGATTTCTTTGCCTCTTGCATATCCTCAGGGCTGAGAAATAGAACACCTCTCTTCTTCGGAGTTGGTTTAGGAATAGGCTTAGGAGTTGTCCAATTATTTTCATTTGTCAACATATTATTTAATAGAATTTCAGCTTCATCCGGTGTTCTTTCCCTGAAAATAGAACTAGCACAACTATCCAGGTAATCTCTGGAAGCATCGGTTAGTCCATTATAAAAGATATCAAGTTTTTTATTTTTCTTAAGAGGATGATCAGGCAAAGCATTAAGTAATTGGAAAAGTCTCCCCCAAGCTTGTGGGAGACTCTCTTCTTCAAGTTGCACAAAATTATATATATCCCTTAAAGTAGCTTGTTTCTTATGAGCAGGGAAATATTTAGCAGAGAAATAATAAATCATATCTTGGGGACTACGCACACAACCAGGATCAAGAGAATTAAACCATATCTTAGCATCACCCTTTAATGAGAACGGAAATATTTTAAGGATATAAAAGTAGCGAGTTCTCTCATCATTAGTGAACAGGGTGGCTATATCATTTAATTTACTAAGATGTGCCACAACAGTTTCAGATTCATAGCCATAAAAAGGATCAGATTCAACCAAAGTAATTATATCAGGATCAACAGAGAATTCATAATCGTTATCAGTAACACAGATAGGTGAAGTAGCAAAAGCAGGGTCAGGTTTCATTCTATCATTAAGGGATTGCTGCTTCCATTTAGCTAATAACCTCTTTAGATCATATCTATCATTGCAAGCTAAAATAGCTCTAGCAGATTCTTCATCCAGAAGATAACCCTAGGAACAACAGGCAATTCATATTTATTAGGGGGAGAGTCTTCATCATCACTTTCATCAATATTATCAGTTTCAATAATTTCATTCTCTCTAACCCTAGCAAGTTGTTCATCAAGAAATTCACCAAGTGGCATAGTAGTATCAAGCATAGAAGCAGTTTCATCATAAGTATCATGCATAGCAGAAGTGGCATCATCAATAACATGCGACATATCAGAATCAATAGCAGAAGCAGTTTTAGGTGTCGCAAGCTTACTCAAAACAGAAGGTGAATAAAGTGCAGAGCTAGATGGCAGTTCCTTACCTCCCCTCGTAGTTGAGGGATAAATCTTGGTTTTTGGATCTCTCAAGTTCTTCATAATGATAAGCAGATATAAATCCCAAGTGACTCAAGGAATAGAGCTATGCTCCCCGGCAACGGCGCCAAAAAATAGTCTTGATAACCCACAAGTATAGGGGGTCGCAACAGTTTTCGAGGGTAGAGTATTCAACCCAAATTTATTGATTCGACACAAGGGGAGCCAAAGAATATTCTCAAGTATTAGCAGCTGAGTTGTCAATTCAACCACACCTGGAAACTTAATATCTACAACAAAGTATTTAGTAGCAAAGTAATATGATAGTAGTGGTAACGGTAGCAAAAGTAATGTTTTTTGGTATTTTGTAGTGATTGTAACAATAGCAACGGGAAAGTAAATAAGCGAAAAACAGTATATGGAAAGCTCATAGGCAATGGATCGGTGATAGAGAATTATGTCGGATGCGGTTCATCATGTAACAGTCATAACCTAGGGTGACACAGAACTAGCTCCAATTCATCAATGTAATGTAGGCATGTATTCCGAATATAGTCATACGTGCTTATGGAAAAGAACTTGCATGACATCTTTTGTCCTACCCTCCCGTGGCAGCGGGGTCCTAGCGGAAACTAAGGGATATTAAGGCCTCCTTTTAATAGAGTACTGGACCAAAGCATTAACACATAGTGAATACATGAACTTCTCAAACTACGGTCATCACCGGGAGTGGTCCCTATTATTGTCACTTCGGGGTTGGCGGATCATAACACATAGTAGGTGACTATAGACTTGCAAGATAGGATCAAGAACTCACATATATTCATGAAAACATAATAGGTTCAGATCTGAAATCATGGCACTCGGGCCCTAGTGACAAGCATTAAGCATAGCAAAGTCATAGCAACATCAATATCATAACATAGTGGATACTAGGGATCAAACCCTAACAAAACTAACTCGATTACATGATAAATCTCATCCAACCCATCACCGTCCGGCAAGCCTATGATGGAATTACTCACGCACGGCGGTGAGCATCATGAAATTGGTGATGGAGGAAGGTTGATGATGACGATGGCAACGGATTCCCCTCTCCGGAGCCCCGAACGGACTCCAGATCAGCCCTTCCGAGAGGTTTTAGGGCTTGGCGGCGACTCCGTATCATAAAACGCGATGAATCCTTCTTCTTTAATTTTTTTCTCCCCGAAAGCAAATATATAGAGTTGGAGTTGAGGTCAAAGGAGCTCCAGGGGGCCCACGAGGTAGGGGGCGCGCCCCCACCCTTGTGGCTTGGGTGTGGGCCCCATGGTCTTCATCTTTTGCAAGGATTTTTTATTATTTCCAAAAGGATGTTCCGTGAAGTTTCAGGTCATTCCGAGAACTTTTGTTTCTGCACATAAATAACACCATGGCAATTCTTCTGAAAACAACGTCAGTCCGGTTAGTTCCATTCAAATCATGCAAGTTAGAGTCCAAAACAAGGGCAAAAGTATTTGGAAAAGTAGATACGACGGAGACGTATCACTTTCTTTGGCCATGTTATTTTGAGAAGACATGATTACTTTGTTAGTATGCTTGAAGTATTATTATTTTTATGGCAATATTAAACTTTTTTCTTGAATCTTATGGATCTGAATATTCTTGCCACAATAAAGAGAATTACATGGATAAATATGTTAGGTAGCATTCCACATCAAAAATTTTGTTTTTATCATTTACCTACTCGAGGACGAGCAGGAATTAAGCTTGGGGATGCTGATACGTCTCCAACGTATCTATAATTTTTGATTGTTCCATGCTATTATATTATCTGTTTTGGATGTTTATGGGCTTTATTATACACTATTATATTATTTTTGGGACTAACCTATTAACCGGAGGCCCAGCCCAAATTCCTGTTTTCTTGCCTATTTCAGTGTCTCGAAGAAAAGGAATATCAAACAGAATGAAACCTATGGGAAAGTTATTTTTGGAACGAAAGAAATCCATGAGACTTGGAGTTTACGTTAGGGAAGCTTCGAGGTGGCCAGGAGGCAGGGAGGCGCACCTGCCGCCCCTGGGCGTGCCCCCCACCCTCGTGGGCCCCTCGTGGCTCCCTTGACCGACTTCTTTCGCATATATATATATATATATATATATATATATATATCAATATACCCTAAAAACATCCAGGAACAGAATAGATCGGGAGTTCCGCCGCCAGAAACCTCCGTAGCCACCGAAAACCAATCTAGACCCTTTCCGGCACCCTGCCGGAGGGGGGAATCCCTCTCCGGTGGACATCTTCACCATCCCGACGCTCTCCGTGACGAGGAGGGAGTAGTTCACCCTCAGGGCTGAGGGTATGTACCAGTAGCTATGTGTTTGATCTCTCTCTCTCTCTCTCGTGTTCTTGAGTCAGCACGATCTTGATGTATCGCGAGCTTTGCTATTATATTTGGATCTTATGATGTTTCTCCCCCTCTACTCTCTTGTGATGAATTGAGTTTTCCCTTTGAAGTTATCTTATCGGATTGAGTCTTTAAGGATTCGATAACACTTGATGTATGTCTTGCATGTGCTTATCTGTGGTGACAATGGGATATCACGTGATCCACTTGATGTATGTTTTGGTGATGAACTTGCGAGTTCCGTGACCTCGTGAACTTATGCATAGGGGTTGGCACACGTTTTTGTCTTGACTCTCCGGTAGAAACTTTGGGGCACTCTTTGAAGTTCTTTTGTGTTGGTTGAATAGATGAATCTGAGATTGTGTGATGCATATCGTATAATCATACCCACGGATACTTGAGGTGACATTGGAGTATCTAGGTGACATTAGGGTTTTGGTTGATTCGCGTCTTGAGGTGTTATTCTAGTACGAACTCTATGATAGATTGAACGGAAAGAATAGCTTCGTGTTATTTTACTACGGACTCTTGAATAGATCGATCAGAAAGGATAACTTTGAGGTGGTTTCGTACCCTACAATAATCTCTTCGTTTGTTCTCCGCTATTAGTTACTTTCGAGTGACTCTTTGTTGCATGTTGAGGGATAGTTATATGATCCAATTATGTTATTATTGTTGAGAGAACTTGCACTAGTGAAAGTATGAACCCTAGGCCTTGTTTCCTAGCATTGCAATACCATTTGTGCTCACTTTTACCGCTTGCTACCTTGCTGTTTTTAAATTTTTAGATTACAAAAACCATTATCTACTATCCATATTGCACTTGTATCACCATCTCTTCGCCGAACTAGTGCACCTATACAATTTACCATTGTATTGGGTGTGTTGGGGACACAAGAGACTCTTTGTTATTTGGTTGCAGGGTTGCTTGAGAGAGACCATCTTCATCCTACGCCTCACACGGATTGATAAACCTTAGGTCATCCACTTGAGGGAAATTTGCTACTGTCCTACAAACCTCTGCACTTGGAGGCCCAACAACATCTACAAGAAGAAGGTTGTGTAGTAGACATCAATGTAGAGGGATAAACTCATCCAATGTGATATAAACCCCATCTTTTTATCCTCGATGGAAACAATACAATACGTGTTGTTTCCCCTACTGTCACTGGGATCGAGCACCGCAAGATTGAACCCAAAGCTAAGCACTTCTTCCATTGCAAGAAAGATCAATCTAGTAGGCCAAACCAAACTGATAATTCGAAGAGACTTGCAAAGATAACCAATCATACATAAAAGAATTCAGAGAAGATTCAAATATTGTTCATAGATAATCTTGATCATAAACCCACAACTCATCGGATCTCGACAAACACACCGCAAAAGAAGATTACATCGAATAGATCTCCAAGAGAATCAAGGAGAACTTTGTATTGAGATCCAAAGAGAAAGAAGAAGCCATCTAGTTAATAACTATGGACCCGAAGGTCTGAGGTAAACTACTCACACATCATCGGAGGGGCTATGATGTTGATGTAGAAGCCCTCCGTGATCAATGCCCCCTTCGGCGGAGCGCCGGAAAAGGCCCCAAGATGGGATCTCAAGGGTAAGAAGGTTGCGGTGGTGGAATTAGGTTTTCGTGGTGCCCTCTGATGGTTTGGGGGTACGTAGGTATATATAGGAGGAAGAAGTAGGTCGGTGGAGCCACGAGGGCGGAGGGCGCGCCCAAGGGGTAGGCGTGCCTCCCTGCCTCGTGGCTTCCTTGTTGGTTGCTTGACGTCCACTCCAAGTTCTCTGGATCACATTTGTTCCAAAAATCACGCCCCCGAAGGTTTCATTCCGTTTGGACTCCGTTTGATATTCTTTTTCTGCAAAACACTGAAATAGGCAAAAAAACTGCAATTTGCGTTGGGCCTTCGTTTAATAGGTTAGTCCCAAAAATAATATAAAAGTGTATAAATAAGCCCATTAAACATCCAAAATAGAATATATAATAGCATGGAACAATCAAAAATTATAGATACGTTGGACAAAGAGTTGATAAGAAATTAAATGTTATCCAATATGCTAGTAAAACTCTAGACAGTGCCCAGAGAAATTATGCTACTACTGAAAAAGAATTTTTAGCAGTTGTATTTGCTTGTGATAAGTTCAGACCTTATATTGTTGACTCTAAAGTAAATGTTCACACTGATCATGCTGCAATTATATACCTTATGGAAAAGAAAGATGCTAAACCTAGACTTATTAGATGGGTTCTCCTACTACAAGAATTTGATTTGCATATTATTGATAGAGAAGGACCTGAGAACCCCGTTGCAGACAACTTGTCTAGGTTAGAGAATGTTCTTGATGACCCACTACCTATAGATGATAGCTTTCCTGATGAACAATTAGCTGTCATAAATGCTTCTCATACTGCTCCATGGTATGCTGATTATGCCAATTACATTGTCGCTAAATTTATACCACCTAGTTTCACATACTAGCAAAAGAAAAAGGTTTTCTATGATTTAAGACATTACTTCTGGGATGACGCACACCTTTATAAAGGAGTAGATGGTGTTATTAGACGTTGTGTACATGACCATGAACAAGAACATATCCTTGTTGGGGAACGTAGTAATTTCAAAAAAATTCCTACGCACACGCAAAATCATGGTGATGCATAGCAACGAGAGGGGAGAGTGTGATCTACGTACCCTTGTAGATCGATAGCGGAAGCGTTATGACAACGCGGTTGATGTAGTCGTACGTCTTCACGGCCCGACCGATCAAGCACCGAAACTACGGCACCTCCGAGTTTTAGCACACGTTCAGCTCGATGACGATCCCCGGACTCCGATCCAGCAAAGTGTCGGGGAAGAGTTCTGTCAGCACGACGGCGTGGTGATGATCTTGATGTACTACTGTCGCAGGGCTTCGCCTAAGCACCGCTACAATATTATCGAGGACTATGGTGGCAGGGGGCGCCGCACACGGCTAAGGAACGATCACGTGGATCAACTTGTGTGTCTATGGGGTGCCCCCTGCCCCTGTATATAAAGGATGGAGGAGGAGGAGGCCGGCCAAGGCTAGGTGCGGCCAGGATGTGGAGTCCTACTAGGACTCCAAGTCCTAGTAGGAGTCCACCAAGAGGGGAGGAAGGGAGAAGGAAGTGGAGGAGAAGGAAAGGTGGCCGGCCCCCTTTTCCCTAGTCCAATTCGGACTAGAGGGGAGGGGGGGCGCAGCAGGCCCTTTCTCCTCTTCCCACTAAAGCCCATCAAGGCCCAATACTTCTCCCGGCGAATTCCCGTAACTCTCCGGTACTCCGAAAAATACCCGAATCACTCGGAACCTTTCCGATGTCCGAATATAGTCATCCAATATATCGATCTTTACGTCTCGACCATTTCGACACTCCTCGTCATGTCCCCGATCTCATCCGGGACTCCGAACTCCTTCGGTACATCAAAACTCATAAACTCATAATATAACTGTCATCGAAACCTTAAGCGTGCGGACCCTACGGGTTCGAAAACAATGTAGACATGACCGAGACACGTCTCCGGTCAATAGCCAATAGCGGGACCTGTATGCCCATATTGGCTCCTACATATTCTACGAAGATCTTTATTGGTCAGACCGCATAACAACATACGTTGTTCCCTTTGTCATCGGTACGTTACTTGCCCGAGATTCGATCGTCGGTATCCAATACCTAGTTCAATCTCGTTACCGCCAAGTCTCTTTACTCGTTTTGTAATACATCATCTCGCAACTAACTCATTAGTTGCATTGTTTGCAAGGCTTAAGTGATGTGCATTACCGAGAGGGCCCAGAGATACCTCTCCGACAATCGGAGTGACAAATCCTAATCTCGAAATACGCCAACCCAACATGTACCTTTGGAGACACCTGTAGAGCTCCTTTATAATCACCCAGTTATGTTGTGACGTTTGGTAGCACACAAAGTGTTCCTCTAGCAAACGGGAGTTGCATAATCTCATAGTCATAGGAACATGTATAAGTTATGAAGAAAGCAATAGCAACATACTAAACGATCGGATGCTAAGCTAATGGAATGGGTCATGTCAATCAGATCATTCATCTAATGATGTGATCCCGTTAATCAAATAACAACTCTTTGTCCATGGTTAGGAAACATAACCATCTTTGATTAACGAGCTAGTCAAGTAGAGGCATACTAGTGACACTCTGTTTGTCTATATATTCACACATGTATTATGTTTCCGGTTAATACAATTTTAGCATGAATAATAAACATTTATCATGAAATAAGGAAATAAATAATAACTTTATTATTGCCTCTAGGGCATATTTCCTTCAGTCTCCCACTTGCACTAGAGTCAATAATCTAGTTCACATCGCTATGTGATTAACACCAATAGTTCACATCTTTATGTGATTGGTTCACATCTCCATGTGACTAACACCCAAAGGGTTTACTAGATTCAATAATCTAGTTCACATCGCTATGTGATTAACACCCAAAGAGTGATCATGTTTTGCTTGTGAGAGAAATTTAGTCAACGGGCCTGCCAAATTCAGATCCGTATGTATTTTGCAAAATTCTATGTCTACAATGCTCTGCACGGAGCTACTCTAGCTAATTGCTCCCACTTTCAATATGTATCCAGATTGAGACTTAGAATCATCTGGATCGACGTAACCCTTTACGACAAACCTTTTTGTCACGTCCATAATCGAGAAACATATGCTTATTTCACTAAGATAATTCTGACCGCTGTCCAGCGATCTACTCCTAGATCACTATTGTACTCCCTTGCCAAATCAGTGCAAGGTATATAATAGATCTGGTATACAGCATGACATGCTTTATAGAACCTATGGCCAAGGCATAGGGAATGACTTTCATTCTCTTTCTATCTTCTGCCGTGGTCGGGCTTTGAGTCTTACTCAACTTCACACCTTGTAATACAGGCAAGAACTCTTTCTTTGACTGCTCCATTTTGAACTACTTCAAAATCTTGTCAAGGTATGTACTCATTGAAAAAACTTATCAAGCGTCTTGGTCTATCTCTATAGATCTTGGAGCTCAATATGTAAGCAGCTTCACCGAAGTCTTTCTTTGAAAAACTCCTTTCAAACACTCCTTTATGCTTTACAGAATAATTCTACATTATTTCCGATCAACAATATGTCATTCACATATACTTATCAGAAATGCTGTAGTGCTCCCACTCACTTTCTTGTAAATACAGGCTTCACCGCAAGTCTGTATAAAACTATATGCTTTGATTAACTCATCAAAGCGTATATTCCAACTCCGAGATGCTTGCACCAGTCCACAGATGGATCACTGGAGCTTGCACATTTTGTTAGCACCTTTCGGATTGACAAAACCTTCTGGTTGCATCATATACAACTCTTCTTTAATAAATCCATTCAGGAATGCAGTTTTGTTTATCCATTTGCCAAATTTCATAAAATGCGGCAATTACTAACATGATTCGGACAGACTCAAGCATAGATACGAGTGAGAAGCTCTCATCGTAGTCAACACCTTGAACTTTGTCGAAAACCTTTTGCGACAATACTAGCTTTGTAGATAGTAACACTACTACCAGCGTCCGTCTTCCTCTTGAAGATCCATTTATTCTCAATTGCTTGCCGATCATCGGGCAAGTCAACCAAAGTCCAAACTTTGTTCTCATACATGGATCATATCTCAGATTTCATGGCCTCAAACCATTTCGCGGAATCTGGGCTCATCATCGCTTCCTCATAGTTTGTAGGTTCGTCATGGTCAAGTAACATGACCTCCAGAACAGAATTACCGTACCACTCTGGTGCGGATCTCACTCTGGTTTACCTATGAGATTCGGTAGTAACTTGATCTGAAGTTACATGATCATCATCATTAGCTTCCTCACTAATTGGTGTAGTAGTCACAAGAACAGGTTTTTGTGATGAACTACTTTCCAATAAGGGAGAAGGTACAATTACCTTATCAAGTTTTCTACTTTCCTCCCACTCACTTCTTTCGAGAGAAACTCCTTCTCTGGAAAGGATCCATTCTTAGCAACGAACGTCTTGCCTTCGGATCTGTGATAGAAGGTGTACCCAACAGTTTCCTTTGGGTATCTTATGAAGACATATTTCTCTGATTTGGTTTTGAGCTTATCAGGATGAAACCTTTTCATATAAGCATCACAATCCCAAACTTTAAGAAATGAAAACTTTGGTTTCTTGCCAAACCACAGTTCAGATTGTGTCGTCTCAACGGACTTAGATGGTGCCCTTTTAAACGTGAATGCAGCTGTCTTTAATGCATAACCCCAAAATGATAGTGGTAAATCGGTAGGAAACATCATAGGTCGCACCATATCTAATAAAGTACGGTTATGACGTTCGGACACACCATTATATTGTGGTGTTCCAGGTGGCGTGAGTAGTGAAACTATTTCACATTGTTTTTAATTGAAGACCAAACTCGTAACTCAAATATTTGTCTCCGCGATCAGATCGTAGAAACTTTATTTTCTTGTCACGATGATTTTCCACTTTACTCTGAAATTCTTTGAACTTTTCAAATGTTTCAGACTTATGTTTCATCAAGTAGATATACCCATATCTGCTCAAATCATCTGTGAAGTTCAGAAAATAACGATACTTGTCGTGAGCCTTAACACTCATCGGACCGCATACATCAGTATGTATTATTTCCAATAAGTCAGTTGCTCGCTCCGGAGAACGGAGTCTTGGTCATCTTGCCCATGAGGCATGGTTCGCAAGCATCAACTGATTCATAATCAAGTGATTCCAAAAACCCATCAGCATGGAGTTTCTTCATGCGCTTTACACCAATATGACCTAAACGGCAGTGCCACAAATAAGTTGCACTATCATTATTAACTTTGCATCTTTGGTTTCAATATTATGATTATGTGTATCACTATGATCGAGATCCAACGAACTATTTTCATTGGGCGTGTAACCATATAAGGTTTTATTCATGTAAGCAGAACAACAATTTATTCTCTTACTTAAATGAATAACCGTATTACAATAAACATGACCAAATCATATTCATGCTCAACGCAAACACCAAATAACACTTATTTAGGTTCAACACTAATCCCGAAATTATAGGGAGTGTGCGATGATGATCATATCAATCTTGGAACTACTTCCAACACACATTGTCACTTCACCCTTAACTAGTCTTTGTTTATTCTGCAACTCCCATTTCGAGTTACTAATCAGCAACTGAACTAGTATCAAATACTGAGGGGTTGCTATAAACACTAGTAAAGTACACATAAATAACATGTATATCAAATATACTTATGTTCATTTTGCCATCCTTTTCATCCGCCAATCACTTGGGGTAGTTCTGCTTCCAGTGACCAGTCCCTTTGCAGTAGAAGCACTTAGTCTCGGGCTTAGGACCAGACTTGGGCTTCTTCACTTGAGCAGCAACTTGCTTGCTGTTCTTCTTGAAGTTCCCCTTTTTCCTTTTGCCCTTTTCTTGAAACAAGTGATCTTGTCAACCATCAACACTTGATGCTCTTTCTTGATTTCTACCTTCATCGATTTCATCATCATGAAAAGCTCGGGAGTCGTTTTCGTCATCCCTTGCATACTATAGTTCATCACGAAGTTCTACTAACTTGGTGATGGTGACTAGAGAATTCTGTCAATCACTATCTTATCTAGAAGATTAACTCCCACTTGATTCAAGCGATTGTAGTACCCAGACAATCTGAGCACATGCTCACTAGTTGAGCGATTCTCCTCCATCTTTTAGCTATAGAACTTGTTGGAGACTTCATATCTCTCAACTCGGGTATTTTCTTGAAATATTAACTTCAACTCCTGGAACATCTCATATGGTCCATGACGTTCAAAACGTCTTTGAAGTCCCGATTCTAAGCCATTAAGCATGGTGCACTAAACTATCAAGTAGTCATCATATTGAGCTAGCCAAACGTTCATAACATCTGCATCTGCTCCTGTAATAGGTCTGTCACCTAGCGGTGCATCAAGGACATAATTCCTCTGTGCAGCAATGAGGATAAACCTCAGATCACGGGCTACTAACATCTTTCAACACGATTTTCTCTAAGAACATATCAAAATAAACACAGGGAAGCAACAACGCGAGCTATTGATCTACAACATAATTTGCAAAATACTACCAGGACTAAGTTCATGATAAATTTATGTTCAATTTAATCATATTACTTAAGAACTCCCACTTAGATAGACATCCCTCTAATCCTCTAAGTGATCACGTGATCCAAATCAACTAAACCATGTCCGATCATCACGTGAGATGGAGTAGCTTCAATGGTGAACATCACTATGTTGATCATATCTACTATATGATTCACGCTCGACCTTTCGGTCTCCGTGTTCCGAGGCCATATCTGTATATGCTTGGCTCGTCAAGTATAACCTGAGTATTCCGCGTGTGCAACTATTTTGCACCCGTTGTATTTGAACATAGAGCCTATCACACCCGATCATCACGTGGTGTCTCAGCACGAAGAACTTTCGCAACGGTGCATACTCAGGGAGAACACTTCTTGATAATTTAGTGAGAGATCATCTTATAATGCTACCGTCAATCAAAGCAAGATAAGATGCATAAAAGATAAACATCACATGCAATCAATATAAGTGATATGATATGGCCATCATCATCTTGTGCCTGTGATCTCCATCTCCGAAGCACCGTCATGATCACCATCGTCACCGGCACGACACCTTGATCTCCATCGTAGCATCGTTGTCGTCTCGCCAATATTATGCTTCCACGACTATCGCTACCGCTTAGTGATAAAGTAAAGCATTACATCGCGATTGCATTGCATACAATAAAGCGACAACCATATGGCTCCTGCCAGTTGCCGATAACTCGGTTACAAAACATGATCATCTCATACAATAAAATTTAGCATCATGTCTTGACCATATCACATCACAACATGCTCTGCAAAAACAAGTTAGACGTCCTCTACTTTGTTGTTGCAAGTTTTACGTGGCTGCTACGGGCTTAAGTAAGAACTAATCTCACCTACGCATCAAAACCACAACAATAGTTTGTCAAATAGACTCCATTTTAACCTTCGCAAGGACCGGGCGTAGCCACACTCGGTTCAACTAAAGTTGGAGAAACAGTCACCCGCAAGCCACCTTTGTGCAAAACACGTCGGGAGAACCGGTCTCGCGTAAGCATACGCGTAATGTCGGTCCGGGCCGCTTCATCCAACAATACCGCCGAACCAAAGTATGACATGCTGGTAGGCAGTATGACTTATATCGCCCACAACTCACTTGTGTTCTACTCGTGCATATAACATCAAACCATAAAACCTAGGCTCTGATACCACTGTTGGGGAACGTAGTAATTTCAAAAAAATTCCTACGCACACGCAAGATCATGGTGATGCATAGCAATGAGAGGGGAGAGTGTGATCTGCGTACCCTTGTAGATCGATAACGGAAGCGTTATGACTACGCGGTTGATGTAGTCGTACGTCTTCACGGCCCGACCGATCAAGCACCGAAACTATGGCACCTCCGAGTTTTAGCACACGTTCAGCTCGATGACGATCCCCGGACTCCGATCCAGCAAAGTGTCGTGGAAGAGTTCTGTCAGCACGACGGCGTGGTGACGATCTTGATGTACTACTGTCGCAGGGCTTCGCCTAAGCACCGCTACAATATTATCGAGGACTATGGTGGCAGGGGGCGCCGCACACGGCTAAGGAACGATCACGTGGATCAACTTGTGTGTCTATGGGGTGCCCCCTGTCCCTGTATATAAAGGATGGAGGAGGAGGAGGCCGGCCAAGGCTAGGTGCGGCCAGGATGTGGAGTCCTACTAGGACTCCAAGTCCTAGTAGGAGTCCACCAAGAGGGGAGGAAGGGAGAAGGAAGTGGAGGAGAAGGAAAGGTGGCCGGCCCCCTTTTCCCTAGTCCAATTCGGACTAGAGGGGAGGGGGGCGCAGTAGGCCCTTTCTCCTCTTCCCACTAAAGCCCATCAAGGCCCAATACTTCTCCCGGCGAATTCCAGTAACTCTCCGGTACTCCGAAAAATACCCGAATCACTCGGAACCTTTCCAATGTCCGAATATAGTCATCCAATATATCGATCTTTACGTCTCGACCATTTCGACACTCCTCGTCATGTCCCCGATCTCATCTGGGACTCCGAACTCCTTCGGTACATCAAAACTCATAAACTCATAATATAACTGTCATCGAAACCTTAAGCGTGCGGACCCTACGGGTTCGAGAACAATGTAGACATGACCGAGACACGTCTCTGGTCAATAACCAATAGCGGGACCTGGATGCCCATATTGGCTCCTACATATTCTACGAAGATCTTTATCGGTCAGACCGCATAACAACATACGTTGTTCCCTTTGTCATCGGTATGTTACTTGCCCGAGATTCGATCGTCGGTATCCAATACCTAGTTCAATCTCGTTACCGGCAAGTCTCTTTACTCGTTCTGTAATACATCATCTCGCAACTAACTCATTAGTTGCATTGCTTGCAAGGCTTAAGTGATGTGCATTACCGAGAGGGCCGAGAGATACCTCTCCGACAATCAGAGTGACAAATCCTAATCTCGAAATACGCCAACCCAACATGTACCTTTGGAGACACCTGTAGAGCTCCTTTATAATCACCCGGTTACGTTGTGACGTTTGGTAGCACACAAAGTGTTCCTCCGGCAAACGGGAGTTGCATAATCTCATAGTCATAGGAACATGTATAAGTTATGAAGAAAGCAATAGCAACATACTAAACGATCGGATGCTAAGCTAATGGAATGGGTCATGTCAATCAGATCATTCATCTAATGATGTGATCCCGTTAATCAAATAACAACTCTTTGTCCATGGTTAGGAAACATAACCATCTTTGATTAACGAGCTAGTCAAGTAGAGGCATACTAGTGACAATCTGTTTGTCTATATATTCACACATGTATTATGTTTCCGGTTAATACAATTTTAGCATGAATAATAAACATTTATCATGAAATAAGGAAATAAATAATAACTTTATTATTGCCTCTAGGGCATATTTCCTTCAATCCTATGCAAGTGTCACTCCGAGGCTTATGGAGGACACCATGCTGGAGATAGAACTGCACATAAGGTATTGCAATCCGGTTTTTATTGGCCTACTCTTTTCAAGGATGCCCGTAAGTTTGTCTTGTCTGGTGATGAATGTCAAAGAATTGGTAATATTAGTAGACGTCAAGAAATGCCTATGAATTATTCACTTGTTATTGAAGCATTTGATGTTTGGGGCTTTGATTATATGGGACTGTTTCCTTCCTCTAATGGGTATACACATATTTTAGTTGTTGTTGATTATGTTACTAAGTGGGTAGAAGCTATTCCAACTAGTAGTGTTGATCATAACACCTCTATTAAGATGCTTAAAGAAGTTATTTTTCCGAGGTTTGGAGTCCCTAGATACTTAATGACTGATGGTGGTTCACACTTTATTCATGGTGCCTTTCGTAAAATCCTTGCTAAGTATGATGAAAATCATAGAATTGCATCTCCATATCAACCACAGTCTAGTGGTCAAGTAGAACTGAGTAATAGAGAGCTTAAATTAATTTTGTAAAAGAGTGTTAATAGATCTAGAAAGAATTGGTCCAAGAAACTTGATGATGCATTATGGGCCTATAGAACTGCATATAAAAATCCTATGGGTATGTCTCCATATAAAATGGTTTATGAAAAAGCATGTCACTTACCTCTCAAACTAGAACATAAGGCATATTGGGCCATTAAAGAGCTCAACTATGACTTCAAACTTGCTGGTGAGAAGAGACTATTTGACATTAGCTCACTTGATGAATGGAGAACCCAGGCTTATGAGAATGCCAAACTGTTTAAAGAAAAAGTTAAAAGATGGCATGACAAAAGGATACGAAAATGTGAGTTTAATGTAGGTGATTATGTATTGTTATACAACTCTCGTTTAAGATTTTTCGCAGGACAACTCCTCTCTAAATGGGAAGGTCCTTACGTTATTGAGGAGGTCAATCGTTCCGGTGCTATAAAAATCAACAACTTCAAAGGCACAAATCCGAGGGTGGTGAACGGTCAAAGCATCAAACATTATGTCTTGGGTAATCCTATAAATGTTGAAACTAATGTTATTGAAACCATAACCCCGGAGGAGTATATAAGGGACACCTTCCAGAACGTTTCAGCCTCTGAAAAGGAAGAGGTATGTGGTACGGTAATCAAACGGACTCCAAAATAGTTCTAATAGCATTTTTTTCTCTGTTTTGGAATATTTAAGAAAATACGAAAATAGGAAGCAGTCCGGAAAGGACACGAGGCATCCACGAGGGTGGAGGGCGCGCCCTACCCCCTAGGCGC
Source organism: Triticum monococcum (assembly GCA_034509565.1). NCBI lineage: Eukaryota > Viridiplantae > Streptophyta > Magnoliopsida > Poales > Poaceae > Triticum > Triticum monococcum. The sequence goes on from CM067845.1 coordinate 617,863,086, forward strand.
ACCCCCCTTCCTCGTGGGCACCTTGTGTGCCCTCCAGACTCCATTTTCTTGCACTATACTTCTTTTAGTTGGTAAAAATTCATTATATAATCTCCTGAAGGTTTTGCTGACCGTACCATGCAAATATCCCCTGTCTTTGTTTCAAGCTGTTTTTTGATAGATCTAGATCGCCATGACATCTTCAAGCGCCCCCAAGGACAAGTTTTTCGAGAGGGTAATCAAACCCTACCTCGCGGAGGTGCTGCAACACCCTCAAACCATTGAGTTGCGTGAGGGAGTGCTGCACATCCGCGATGTTGAAGGACCAAGGAGAACCGGAGGCGTGGAGACAAGACTCGAAGCAATGGAGCAACAAATTGTCAAGTGCCAGGGGATGGTGGAACGCGGACTCGACGCCAACCACATGATGATCGCGGAGTTCACCAACAATCACAAGCTAGATCCAAGGACATTGGGGAGACCATCTTCAAGCTTCACGAGAAAATCGAGCACCTCCAAGCCCAGATCTATGACCTGCAAAACCAAAAGTGTGAGTATGAATATAGATTCAAGAGGATGAGTTTGGCTGGAGATTCGAGGATCACGGAGACTCGATCGTCCTTCTATGATGGTGAGCCTATGCCTTGGAAGATGGACAACAAGCCTTCATCATCAACAACTCCATCATCATTACCACCAAAGGAGCATTGAGTATCGGGTATGGGCACTCCCCTTGGCAACTGCCAAGCTTGGGGGAGTGCCCTAGTATCGTATCACCATCACACTTTTTATCTTTACCGTTTTTCTTAGTTCGATCATTTTGATAATATCCTAATCTAGTGGAAGAAAGTTTTAGTATGATTTAGTTTTGAGTTTTGCTTTATGATCCTTCTATGTAATCGAGTCTGTGACCTATATATAATAAAGATTAGTGTTGAGTCAAGGGCTTTGCCATCTTGCTATGATCTTGAGAAAAAAAGAAGGGGGGAGAAAGAATAAAAAGAAATAAAGAGATCATATGGATCTTATAGAGATAATGACTTCAGATATAAAGAGTATGATGAATAAAAGTTGTTGAGAGTTGACAAACATAGTTTTGGTCATCGTTGCAATTAATAGGAAGTAATAAATAAAGAGAAGTTTTCACATATAAATATACTATCTTGGACATCTTTTATGATTGTGAGCACTCATTAAAATATGACATGCTAAAAAATTGATGTTGGACAAGGAAGACAATGTAATGGGTTATGCTTTCTTACATCCGAAATAAATTATATTTTCATGGATTATCCAACATGTTGAGCTTGCCTTTCCCTCTCATGCTAGCCAAATTCTTTGCACCAAGTAGAGATACTACTTGTGCTTCCAAATATCCTTAAACCCAGTTTTGCCATGAGAGTCCACCATATCTACCTATGGATTTAGTAAGATCCTTCAAGTAATTTTTCATTGTTGCAAGCAATAAAAATTGGTCTCTAAATATGTATGATTTATTAGTGTGAAGAAAATAATCTTTGTACGATCTTGTGATGTGGAAGAAATAAAAGCGACGGACTGCATCCAACCATAAAACACATGACAACCTCTACTTCCCTTTGTGAAGGGCCTATCTTTTATTCTTGTCTTATACTTCATACAAGAGTCATGGTGATCTTCACCTTTCCTTTTTACATTTTATCCTTTGGCAAGCACTGTGTGTTGGAAAGATCCTGATATATATATAGCTAATTGGATGTGGGTTTTAATGAACTATTATTGTTGACATTAACCTTGAGGTAAAGGTTGGGAGGCAAAACTATAAGCCCCTATCTTTCTCTGTGTCCGATTAAAACTTCATACCCATAAATATTGCGTGAGTGTTAGCAATTGTGAAAGACTAAATGATAGTTGAGTATGTGGACTTGCTGAAAAGCTCTTATATTGACTCTTTCCGATGTTATGATAAATTGCAATTGCTTCAATGACTGAGATTATAGTTTGTTAGTTTTCAATGAAGTTTCTGATTCATACTTGAAAATTGTGAATGAATTGTTACTTTAGCATAAGAAATCATATAACAATATATACTTATGTTGCTGTTATAAGAATGATCATGATGCTCTCATGTCCGCATTTTATTTTATCGACACCTCTATCTCTAAACATGTGGACATGCTTTTCGATATCGGCTTCCGCTTGAGAACAAGCGAGGTCTAAGCTTGGTGGAGTTGATACGTCCATTTTGCATCATGCTTTTATATCGATATTTATTGCATTATGGGTTGTTATTACACATTATGTCACAATACGTATGCCTATTCTCTCTTATTTTACAAGGTTTACACGAAGAGGGAGAATGCCGACAGCTGGAATTTTGGGCTGGAAAAGGAGCAAATATTAGAGACCTATTCTGCACAACTCCAAAAGTCCTGAAACTCCACGGGAGTCATTTTTAGAATATATATAAAAAAGTTGGGTGAAGGAAGCACCAGAGGGGGGCCACCAACCATCCACGAGGGTGGGGGCACGCCCTACCCCCTGGGCGCGCCCCCTGTCTCGTGGGCCCCCTGGCAGGCCTCTGGTGCCCATCTTTGGCTATATGAAGTCTTTTGCCCTGGAAAAAATCATAAGCAAGCTCTCGGGGTGAAACTCCGCGGCCATAAGGCGGAACCTTGGCGGAACCAATTTAGGGCTCCGGCGGAGCTGTTCTGCCGAGGAAACATACCTCCGGGGGCGAAATCATCACCATCGTCATCACCATCGATCCTCTCATCGGGAGAGGGTCAATCTCCGTCAACAGGTTCACCAACACCATCTCATCTCAAACCCTAGTTCATCTCTAGTATCCAATCTTTGTCTCAGGACCTCAGATTGGTATATGTGGGTTGCTAGTAGTGTTGATTACTCCTTGTAGTTGATGCTACTTGGTTTACTTGGTGGAAGATCATATGTCGGGGATATACCCCGCGGCATAAACCGGCCGGAAGTATAACCCGGCCGGACTAGGCGTTTCATTGGTAAACCGCCAGAGGATTGGCGGTTTACGTGATTGGCGGTTTACATGTCTGGCGGTTTACGTGATTGGCGGTTTACATGTCTGGCGGTTTACGTGTCTGGCGGTTCATTGGTATGACGATTCACGAGCCTGAAGACTCATTGGTGATCCGGCGCGTGTTCCGGACGGATGACAAGGCTCAAGGCCCAGCATGCCGGTTTATGTTAATGGTGTGCCTCCACCGTTTCATTGGTTAACCGTGATCATCATCATCAATATCAATCAAGCAGGATGTAGGCTTTTACCTCCACCATGAGGGGCCGAACCTGGGTAAAACATCGCGTCTCTCGTCCCGCTCAACCCCTCTGAAGCTACCACATAGATGCGTTGGCGTCGCGACTAAGTCCTGACACTAAGGACATCTGCCGTGACAATTCCACGACAGTTGGCGCCCACCGTGGGGCCTACGCACGGTGGTGTTGAGTTTTGAAGGGATCTTTTTTAGGGTTCGAGAAGCTCGCAATTGATCTGATGAAAAGAGTCGGCACGGAACGATCGTAGAAGAAAGCCTGCCACCGGACAACCTTGGGTAGAGCCGGCACATCCATCGTTCTGTGAATCGAGATTGTAACTAATTTTGGAGTTGGCAGATACGGGATCTGAGTTCGGGAAAACTAGGGTTGGAGCGTTCTGTGAGCCACCGGCGCCGTAAACCTGGTGATCCATCAATCCGAAGCAAGATTGTTTTTCTGCCTTGTCAGGCGTTATCGAGACCGACAAGTATTTCTTCTGCTGATTCAACTCGTACACGGCAGCAGAGGTCAGCCCCAATTCGGTTTCCTATGCAATCAAACCATCAGGATTACCTGCGATGTGCCTTGGTCAGTTGTCAAATCATAGAGACAGTCAAATTCTACTACGGTGCACTGTTTTGCTGATTTAAAACTCTGAGGCATCAAATCATAAGTTGTTGGTGCTACAACATGTTGGGTAAAGGCCAAAGATAATTTCATCAACCACAAGTACTACTTGGTGATCACGTGGGTTCTCAAAGGTGTGCATTGTTTCATGCACATATACCACGTTCGTCTTGGCTCCAGCTCATGTGCGCGTCAGTGGCCTTGTTTGGATATTCTAAGACAGTTAGAGTTAGAGTTATTTTCTAACCCACTCTAACCCAAATAAGCACCTTTCCACCGGGATAGTTGGGTTAGATGAAACTAACCCACTCTAACCCTCCCTGTTTGGATACTTTTGGGTTATTTGAGCCTTCAACTAACCCAAACTAGCTCTAACCCCATGATCCAAACAGGGCCAGTGTGTTTTCTGGTCAATGGAAAGTCAAACTAGCACGCCACCACAGCGGACCTACGGCGTGGGAGTAAGAATCAGTGGCGGCAGGATCCGTCACAGTAGCAGTGCACTCCTGAGAGTCGTCGTCCCCGCTGTTCGGTTTACATCTGTCCGCGCCTGCAGCCGACTCGCGTGTTTGCGCCGGCCTACAGCGTCGCGGCCGATTCTCCCGTCTGTGCCGGTTTACAATACCGGTGCCGACTTCCCTGTCCGCACTGGGTCATGCCGCAGCCGACTCATTTACTGTCCGGACGAGTCAGGTGGTATCCATCTAAAGTTTATTTTATTAAACATATTGTTTTTATCAAAGAACAATTACTTGGTCTTGTAATATTTTTGCAGGACCGTTACGAAAAGGTGTCGCCTCAGGGGGCGCATCAACATCACTTTTTGCATTGGTGTTTGTCCGTGCTAGGAGGCTCGAGGGATATACGTGCAAGTCGCCGCCCCGATGTTCGGATTACATCCGTCCACACCTGCCGCCAATTCGTGCATCTACACCGGTTAAACAACATCATGTTTGAATCGCCACCCGCGCCGCTTTACAAATGCCATGGACGATTCATCCATCTGCCCTCACGGCGGTTCACGCGTCCGCACCGGCTTACAATACCATGGCCGACTCATCCGTTGTTCGGGCGAATCAGGTGATACCCTCTAAGTATAATTTAGCACATATTGTTTTTGCCAGAGAGCAATTACTTTGGTCTTTGCATTTTATATGCAGGACAATTGGTCATTGCAAAGCCGATGACCGGATCATGGATATATAAATTGCGTAATTACTGTCATGTGCTAGCATATGACCGTGCCACAATGATCAAAGAATATGTGTGCAAGACGCCGCCCTTGTGGCCGATACTACTTCGACTCACCGGGACCGCACCCTCGATTAACTCGTCCGTCCGTGCCGGTTTACAACACCGGTGAAGATTTTCCCCGTCCGCACCGGCTTACAACGCCGCGGCCGACTCATCTGTCGGAGCCGCCACTGATGCTGCGGTCGTCTCTGCCGTCCATCTCTCGTGGCCTGGTCTACATCAACACACCGGGCCGCACCTGTCTGCATGAGCTGTTTATTTGAGTATGAACAAGTCACTGCTTGGGAAACCGGTTTTCTTCCAACAAATTGGAGGCAAATTATCATGTATTATCAGCCGCCATCTGCACTGGATGGCTCAATGGGCAGGCACGCAAGTCGCCGCCACTACAGTTTTGGTTAAACTTCAAATCGCCAGTTGGAAGGAACCATTGGCCGAGTTGCTGACACGGCTCGTATGGGATCATTTATAACCCGCCGCAGTCACCTCAACTTTCTGTGGATTCACATCGCATTATCAACATCAATGATTTACACCTTCTGCTATGGTCAAATGCGGAGAATCTCAAGCCAACTTCTCAAGTCACCTTGAGACTCGGGGACTACAATGATATGATTCAGCTATATGCCGGTTTTTCAGTGAAGTCAAGAACCCCAGGACATTGGAGAGAAAGATAACTTGGTCCCGGAGGCTACTGTTATATTGATGAAAATTTAAAGGCCGTCAGAAATATTCCCGCTCACAATGATGCTTCCGATTTACAATCCGGTTTAAGAGGAAACTATCTCTTGCAAATCTCTGAAGCTCTCAAATCCGGTTTAAAAAATTCCGGTTCAAAAAGGAATTAACTTCTCGCAAGTTCGAGTTTAAAGGCCGTCAGAAAATTTCCGGCTAAAAACAAAGATTCCGGTTTAAAATCCGGTTCAAGGGAAAGATATCTCCCACAAAGCTTTGAAGCTCTCAATATCCGGTTCAAGATCCCGGTTCAAGAAGAATTTATCTCTTGCAAAAAGTTTAAAATTGCCGAAGAGGACCTGCTGCCATGATGCGCGGTTCAAACATGGCTATCCCGCCTTACTGGCCTGACATATTATTGATCACATGGGGGCTTCTGCTTCATAAAGCGGGGTCTCTGTTCTTTTACATCATGCGTGGTTACACGGAGTTGTTCTGTCTTAAAGCGGCCTCCGGTTTACCCCTTGAAAATTTTATAAACATCACTTGGGGGTTTGGTCGTGTCCGAACCAATGCAACACCTTTTGATAGGTGAAAGCCACCAGATCACTTGGGAACATGGTCAAGTCTGAACCAGTCACGCCTCTTAATCGGCCTAAGGCCATAGAATCACTTGGGGGCTTGGTCGAACCCGAACCATTGCCACGCCTCTTGATCGGCATAATGCCACGGTTTCATTTGGGGACCTGGCTGACTTGAACCATAGCTACACCATTGGGGAGCTTGGTCATGTCCGACCATGATAACACCATCTGATCGGCTCAATAAGCCTCTTTTTGCAAATGGTTTTATCATTGCCTTTGCTTCAATATTTTCTTTGGTAATTGTTTCTTTTATTTTTGTTGCGTTTTTAAACTGACAATTCTTAAACCGGTTCGACTGTCAAATTACAAATTGACGGAACACGGTCAAATCTTAATCCGGAGGCTATCTGCCCGGTTTGATTTTCTGTTACCATCCTATTATGGAGTAAACCGGTGTTTATCAACCCGGCTCGGTTTTCAACTACAAATTGTCAATATATGATCAGTTATAATCTGGAGATTATCAACCCGGTCTGGTTTTGACTACAACTCGCCAGTATTATATGTGGTTAAACCGGTGTTTATTACAACCTGGTACGGTTTTATCATAAACCGACACAATATGGAAGGAGTTCTCAGTACTCAAAATCTGGGTTATTACCCCTATTACAAAAAGTTGGTAAACCAACGATGTGATTCAATGTCATAGGTATGATATATTTCATATTTGATTATTTTTAAGTAGAACCTTGGTTATAAACCTGGGTTATATGTTGGGCATTATGACCCGTCCGGAGGTAAACCGTCCGGACATTTTAAACTTGTTGTATGCAGAAACAGGTTGAATAAAGCATGATTATAAATCACCGGTGTTTATTAAACCGGCCTGGCTTTAAGAGGATAAGTCGCCGGTATATGATGAGAAATTATCCGGTGTTTATTAAACCGGCCTGGCTTCGGACTATAAGTCGTCAGTATATGTTTGGATTGCGCCATTGGAATCATGCGCTTATAAATGATTGGGTTATATTATTCAAATAGCCAAACTTGGCTGAATTTTCATTATGATATTGGATAAATAAGAATTTCATACCGGATTATATTATCTTGAATAGCCAACATGGCCGGATTTTTATGGTTATTAATAACCGGTATTATTGAGTTTTCAACGTCGCTTTAGCGCAATGGCTATTATTTTATCAAAGGATATGATTTATTCTACAATTGAAGGAATAGTCCCGAGTCGCTGCAGGCTTACGACCCGGCACTTGGGGACTACATTATTCAAGTTGAAGTTATATCAAATATGCAAGTCTCATGTCACTGCAAGCATGCACCATGACACTTGGGGGCTAATGCAAAGTCATTTTTACTGGCCTTATTGAAGACCCGACTCATCACTTCATAATGAGCTAGCCCTTGGGGGCTACCAATTGCTCATGTCAACAATTCAAGGTACACAAGTTTTCGTCCATAATATTGAAGGATCCATTGCTCAGTTGGTAAAGCACAAAGCTCTTAACCTTGTGGACGTGGGTTCAAGCCCTACGATGGATGCTACATTATAAGATGTTATTTTCAATGAAGTATATATCAAGTCCCGGTTCAGTATTATCTTACTAAGCCGGCCCTTGGGGGCTACACATCACTGCTAAAATCTACATTATTATATTTACAAAGTTCCTGCTCATTATTGCATAATGACCCGGTCCTTGGGGGTTACACTGATTGAAGTTTTTATAAGCAAATTACATGTCCCAGGTTGCTGCAAGCATGACAACCCGGCACTTGGGGGCTACATATATGGAGTATTCGGTTTATATGATTGAGATGAACTAATCGGATTTCTTCAAGGTTGAAACACTTATTGGAGCAAGTCTTAAGTTATCACTATGTTCTCCTCTTAAGACTTGGGGGCTACAGGTATTATGCATATAAAGGAGGAATATCTTCTTTTTATCGGTTTTGAGAAAATTAGGAAGATCAATTACATGACCCGGTGTCGACAACAATTATGACCCGGCGCCATCAACATTTATAAACCGGCCATTTTGGTAATATTAAACCGGCAAGTTTTACATCTTCAAACCAGCTGAATATCAGATAAGTATTTTCAGACCCATATTTCTTAAACCGGCGCTTTGGGAGCTGAGTCAAAGGAGTTATTCTTCACAATATTTCTCGGTGACAAACCAATGTCGGCAAATTGATTATCAAGCTGGTCTGTTGACCCGGATTTCCCAGAAGGAGGAAATAACAAGGACTTAAGGATGATCAGGTACCGGTTTACAAAAAAATTTAACTCGGAGCATAACCCGTCAAATTTGTTCTTGTGTTTATTTTGCAGCATAAGTTTACCATGAATAAATCCAAGCTAAACTTGGGGGCTAATGTCGGGGATATACCCCGCGGCGTAAACCGGCCAGAAGTATAACCCGGTCGGACTAGGCGTTTCATTGGTAAACCGCCAGAGGATTGGCGGTTTACGTGATTGGCGGTTTACATGTCTGGCGGTTTACGTGTCTTGCGGTTCACTGGTATGACGATTCACGAGCCTGAAGACTCATTGGTGACCCGGCGCGTGTTCCAGACAGATGACAAGGCCCAAGGCCCAGCATGCCGGTTTATGTTAATGGTGGGCCGGTTTAAGAGGAAAGGCATGAGGAACATTATCTTACAAGGAGCTAAGACCTGGACTTGTATCCGGTTTGTATTAAGATAGACTAGACCTAATCCTAATAGGACTCTACATGTAATCCGCCCCTCCAACATATATAAGGAGGGGCAGGGCTCCTCAAAAGGGGACAAGATTCACAAGTTCCACAAGTTGGACAAGTTAGGTTTAGACAATAGCTCTCGAGATAGAGCACTCTTGTAACCGTGATCATCATCATCAATATCAATCAAGCAGGATGTAGGCTTTTACCTCCACCGTGAGGGGCCGAACCTGGGTAAAACATTACATCTCTCATCCCGCTCAACTCCTCTCAAGCTACCACATAGATGCGTTGGCCTCGCGACTAAGTCCTGACACTAAGGACATCTGCCATGACAATTCCACGACATCATATGTCCAGATCCTTTATGCATATTAATACCCCTCTGATTATGAACATAATATGCTTTGTGAGTAGTTACGTTTGTTCCTGAGGACATGGGAGAAGTCTTGCTATAAGTAGTCATGTGAATTTGGTATGCGTTCGATATTTTGATGAGATGTATGTTGTCTTTCCTCTAGTGGTGTCATGTGAATGCCGACTACATGACACTTCACCATTGGTTGAGCCTAGGGGAAGGCATTGGGAAGTAATAAGTAGATGATGGGTTGCTAGAGTAACAAAAGCTTAAACCCTAGTTTATGTGTTGCTTCGTAAGGGGCTGATTTGGATCCATATGTTTCATGCTATGGTTAGGTTTACCTTAATACTTCTTTTGTAGTTGTGGATGCTTGCAAGAGGGGTTAATCATAAGTGGGATGTTTGTCTAAGTAAGGGCAGTACCCAAGCACCGGTCCACCCACATATCAAATTATCGAAGTACCGAACGCGAATCATATGAGCGTGATGAAAACTAGCTTGATGATAATTCCCATGTGTCCTTGGGAGTTTTTCCTTTATATAATGATACTTCCATTTTGCATCATGCTTTTATATCGATATTTATTGCATTATGGGCTGTTATTACACATTATGTCACGATACTTATGCCTATTCTCTCTTATTTTACAAGGTTTACATGAAGAGGGGGGATGCCGGCAGCTCGAATTCTGGGCTGGAAAAGGAGCAAATATTCGACACCTATTTTGCGCAACTCCAAAAGTCCTGAAACTTCACAGGAGCATGTTTCAGAATATATAAAAAATATTTGGCGAAAGAAGTACCAGAGGGGGGCCACCCACCGTCCACGAGGGTGGGGGCACACCCTACCCCCCTGGGCGCGCCCCTGCCTCGTGGGCCCCTTGGCAGCCCTCTGATGCCCATCTTTGGCTATATGGAGTCTTTCATGGAGGAAAAAATCATAAGCAAGCTTTCGGGAAGAAACTCCGCCGCCACGAGGCGGAACCTTGGCGGAACCAATCTAGGGCTCCGGCGGAGCTGTTCTGTCGGGAAAACTTCCCTCCGGGAGGGGGAAATCATCACCAACGGTCCTCTCATCAGGAGGGGTCAATCTCCATCAACATCTTCACCGGCCCCATCTCATCTCAAGCCCTAGTTCATCTCTTGTATCCAATCTTTGTCCCAAAGCCTCAGATTGGTACATGTGGGTTGCTAGTAGTGTTGATTGCTCCTTGTAGTTGATGCTAGTTGGTTTACTTGGTGGAAGATCATATGTTCAGATCCATTATGCATATTAATACCCCTCTGATTATGAACATGAATATGATTTGTGAGTAGTAATGTTTGTTCCTGAGGACATGGGAGAAGTCTTGCTATAAGTAGTCATGTGAATTTGGTATTCGTTCGATATTTTGATGAGATGTATGTTGTCTCTCCTCTAGTGGTGTCATGTGAACATCGACTACATGACACTTCACCATTGTTTGGGCCTAGAGGAAGGCATTGGGAAGTAATAAGTAGATGATGGGTTGCTAGAGTGACAGAAGCTTAAACCCTAGTTTATGCGTTGCTTCGTAAGGGGCTGATTTGGATCCATATGTTTCATGCTATGGTTAGGTTTACCTTAATACTTCTGTTGTATTTGCGGATTCTTGCAATAGGTGTTAATCATAAGTGGGATGCTTGTCCAAGGAAGGACATTACCCAAGCACCGGTCCACCCATATATCAAATTATGAAAGTACCGAACGTGAATCATATGAGCGTGATGAAAACTAGCTTGACGATAATTCCCATGAGTCCTCGGGAGCGCTTTCCTTTATATAAGAGTTTGTCCAGGCTTGTCCTTTGTTACAAAAAGGATTGGGCCATCTTGCTACACCTTATTTAATTTTACTATTTGTTGCCCGTTACCAATTACCTTATCACAAAACTATCTATTACCGATAATTTCAGTGCTTGCAGAGAATACCTTACTGAAAACTGCTTATCATTTCCTTCTGCTCCTCATTGGGTTCGACACTCTTACTTATCGAAAGGACTACGATAGATCCCCTACACTTGTGGGTCATCAAGACTCTTTTCTGGCACCGTTGCCGGGGAGTGAAGCGCCTTCGGTAGGTGGAATTTGGTAAGGAAATATTTATATAGTGTTCTGAAATTTACTGTCACTTGTTACTATGGAACATAATCCTTTGAGGGGCTTGTTCGGGGTATCTTCACCCCGACCAGTAGAGCATAGAGTTGCTCCTCAATCTACTGATCCTACTGAAAATGTTTACTTTGAAATTCCTTCGGGTATGATAGAGAAACTGCTAGCTAATCCTTTCACAGGTGATGGAACATTACATCCCGATTTGCACCTAATCTATGTGGATGAAGTTTGTGTATTATTTAAGCTTGCAAGTATGCCCGAGGATGTTATCAAGAAGAAGGTCTTACCTTTATCTTTGAAGGGAGAGGCATTGACATGGTTTAGGCTATGTGATGATATGGGATCATGGAACTACAACCGATTGAAATTGGAATTTCATCAGAAGTTTTATCCTATGCATCTTGTTCATCGTGATCGTAATTATATATATAATTTTTGGCCTCGCGAAGGAGAAAGAATAGCTCAAGCATGGGGGAGGCTTAAGTCAATGTTATATTCTTGCCCCAATCATGAGCTCTCAAGAGAAATTATTATTCAAATTTTTTATGCTCGGCTTTCTCTCGATAATTGATCCATGCTCGATACTTCTTGTACTAGATCTTTTATGATGAAGACTATTGAATTCAAATGGGATTTATTGGAAATAATTAAACGCAACTCTAAAGACTGGGATCTTGACGAAGGTAAGGAGTCAGGTATAACACCTAAGTTTGATTGTATTAAATCTTTTATGGATACCGATGCTTTTCGTGAATTTAGCACTAAATTTGGACTTGACTCTGAGATAGTAGCTTCTTTCTATGAATCCTTTGCTACTCATGTTGATCTCCCCAAGGAGAAGTTTCTTAAATATAATCCTCCCATTGAAGTAAAAGTAGTTGCACCTATTAAAGTTGAAGAAAAAACTATCACTTATAATGATCTGTTGTTCCTACTGCTTATATTGAGAAACCACCTTTCCCTGTTAGAATAAAGGATCATGCTAAAGCTTCAACTGTGGTTCATAAGAGTAATACTAGAACACCTACTCCCTCCGAGCAAATTAAAGTTGAACCTAGTGTTGCTATGGTTAAAGATATCTTGGCCGATAATATTGATGGGTGATACGTCTCCAACGTATCTATAATTTTTGATTGATCCATGCTATATTATCTACTGTTTTGGACTATATTGAGCTTTATTTTCCACTTTTATATTATTTTTGGGACTAACCTATTAACCGGAGGCCCAGCCCAAAATTGCTGTTTTATGCCAATTTCAGTGTTTCGAAGCAACAGAATATCAAACGGAGTCCAAACGGAATGAAACCTTCGGGAACGTGATTTTCTCACCGAACGTGATCCAAGAGACTTGGACCCTACGCCAAGGCATCAGAGAGGCGGTCACGAGGGTGGGGGGCGCCCCCCTGTAACGCCCTGGACACACCCGCCGCTGGTCGTTACTCCTGGCGGGATCTAGACTGGCCCCACAGATCAATACTGGTCTTTTTCCGCGCACTTTGTCCTCACTCGTGCGCACCCGGGAGAAACTTCTCGGTCTGTCACCCATCCTGACACTACTCCAAGCTAAGCATGCTTAACTTTGGAGTTCTGTCTGAATGGGCTCCCAGAAAAGAAGGAATTCCTTATTGATATGAGTAGTCTATCATCCCTAATAAGGCAGGCTATCACATACACCCCCACTCAGAGGAACCGACGTCCTCGTCGGGCCACAGGAACGTTCCCTCTTGGCACATACATCTGTGCATCCAGTCCGGTACATGTACCATGTCGTGTGCCACGACAGGTCACAAACGTCATGAACAACATGACCGCGCACCTGACCGTAAACATCCGTGTAACCGCGAGGGTCGGCTATGATACCAACTTGTAACGCCCCGGACACACCCGCCGGTGGTCGTTACTTCTGGCGGGATCTAGACTGGCCCCACAGATCAATACTGGTCTTTTTCTGCGCACTTTGTCCTCACTAGTGCGCACCCGGGAGCAACTTCCCGGTCGGTCACCCATCCTGACACTACTCCAAGCTGAGCACGCTTAACTTTGGAGTTCTGTCCGAATAGGCTCCCGGAAAAGAAGGAATTCCTTATTGATATGAGTAGTCTATCATCCCTAATAAGCCAGGCTATCACATCCCCCTAGGGCGCGCCCCCCTGCCATGTGGGCCCCTCGGTGCTCCACCAACGTACTCCTTCCTCCTATATATACCTACGCACCTCCAAACGATCAGAAGGGGAGCCAAAAACCTAATTCCACCACCGCAACTTTCTGTATCCACAAGATCCCATCTTGGGGCCTGTTCCGGAGCTCTGCCGGAGAGGGCCGTCATCACGGAGGGCTTCTACATCATCATAGCCCCTCCGATGAAGTGTGAGTAGTTTACCTCAGACCTTCGGGTCCATAGTTAGTAGTTAGATGGCTTCTTCTCTCTTTTTGGATGTCAATACAAAGTTCTCCCCCTCTCTTGTGGAGATCTATTCGATGTAATCTTCTTTTTGCGGTGTGTTTGTTGAGACCGATGAATTGTGGGTTTATGATCAAGTCTATCTATGAATAATATTCGAATCTTCTCTGAATTCTTTTATGTATGATTGGTTATCTTTGCAAGTCTCTTCGAATTATCCGTTTGGTTTGGCCAACTAGATTGGTAGTTCTTGCCATGGGAGAAGTGCTTAACTTTTGGTTCGATCTTGCGGTGTCCTTTCCCAGTGACAGAAGGGGCAGCAAGGCACGTATTGTATCGTTGCCATCAAGGATAATAAGATGGGGTTTATTTCATATTGCATGAATTTATCTCTCTACATCATGTCATCTTGCTTAAGGCGTTACTCTATTTTTAACTTAATACTCTAGATGCATGCTGGATAGCGGTCGATGAGTGGAGTAATAGTAGTAGATGTAGAATTGTTTCGGTCTACTTGTCACGGACGTGATGCCTATATACATGATCATGCCTAGATATTCTCATAACTATGCTCAATTCTGTCAATTGCTCAACAATAATTTGTTCACCCACCATAGAATACATATGCTCTTGAGAGAAGCCACTAGTGAAACCTATGGCCCCCGGGTCTATTCTCATCATATCAATCTCCATTACTTTAATCTTACTTTCCTTTTTACTTTGCTTTTACTTTTTACTTTGCATCTCTATAACAAAAATACAAAAAATATTATATCTATCAGATCTCACTCTCGTAAGTGACCGTGAAGGGATTGACAACCCCTAATCGCGTTGGTTGCGATTAGCTATCGTTTTGTGCAGGTACGAGGGACTTGAGTGCGGCCTCCTACTGGATTGATACCTTGGTTCTCAAAAACTGAGGGAAATACTTACGCTACTTTGCTGCATCATCCCTTCCTCTTCGGGGAAATCCAACGCAAGCTCAAGAGGTAGCAAGAAGGATTTCTGGCGCCGTTGCCGGGGAGTCTATGCAAAAAGTCAACATACCAAGTACCCATCACAATCCCTATCTCTCGCATTGCATTGTTTGCCATTTGCCTCTCGTTTTCCTCTCCCCCACTTCACCCTTGCCGTTTTATTTGCCCTCTCTCTCTATCCTCCCTCTCTTTTGCCCGTTTGCTCCTGTCTGCTCGTGTGCTAGTTTGTTTGCTTATCGTCATGACCAGTCTCATATCTTCTTCGTTGTCTCCCGAGAGTGAAGTTCTAAATTTTAAACAAAGGGGGGGAGAAAATCTAAAAGATGCTTGGTATAGAATTTGCAATGCTCAAACTAGATCTACTAGGAAGCAATCTACCTTAGTTCTTCTCCGCGATTTTTATGTAGGTGTTAATCCTTGGTATAGATATATCCTCGCTACCATTACCGGAGGGAACTTCTTGGGTAGCCATACTTTTGATTCTTATAATGCTATGTTAGATTTATTTGGCTCACCACCTCTTTTGGTTAATGGAACCGTGTTAACTTTGGAGCATGTTATGCAAAGACTTGAAATTATTGAAAATAAAGTTGCTACTATTGAATTAATTGAAAATTTAGATAAAAAGGTCCACAATCAAATTACTCAATATGGATCTAAGGTAGGAATGACTTTGAAAAATATTAAGGAAAAGGAACCCATAGTTAATGAGAAGATAAACTTAGATTCTACTAGAATTGATAAACTTGAGGGTATCATTACAAACTTGGGAACCGCTTTTTCTTCCATAGAGAATACTCCAAGTCCTCCTACTAAAATTGCCAAGCTTATGTATGTTCCTAAAAATAAGGGTGAATCATCTAGTAAGGAAACTGCGGATCTTAAATCTATAAGTATTCATCCCAATCTTTTTGCTATCACTAAGGAACCAATTGCTACAAATGAATTTTTTGATCTTGTGCCTAAAAGTTTTATAATCCCTAGAAAGAAAGAAATTCCTAAGGGAAATATATGCCTCATCTAAGAATTGCCTACCAAAGACGGCAATACCTAGATCTATCCTCGCTTTCATGCCTAGCTAGGGGCATTAAACGATAGCGCTTGTTGGGAGGCAACCCAATTTTATTTTTATTCCTTGCTTTTTGCTCCTGTTTAGTAATAAATAATTTATTTAGCATCTGTTTTGGTTGTGTTTTTTTGTGCTTAATTAGTGTTTGTGCCAAGTAGAACCGTTGGGAAGACTTGGGGAAAGTCTTGTTGAACTTGCTGTAAAAAACAGAAACTTTAGTGCTCACGAGAACTGCTGTCATTTTTATTTGAAGAGTGATATTTAGTTAATTATTTTTGAAGATGATTAATAGATAAATTCTCACGTCCAGCAATTTATTTGAGAATTGTTGGGGTTCCAGATCTTGCGCTAGCTACAGATTACTACAGACTGTTCTGTTTTTTACAGATTCTGTTTTTCGTGTGTTGTTTGCTTATTTTGATGAATCTATGGTTAGTAAAATAGTTTATAATCCATAGAGAAGTTGGAATACAGTAGGTTTAACACCAATATAAATAAATAATGAGTTAATTACAGTACCTTTAAGTGGTCTTTTGTTTTATTTTGCTAACGGAGCTCGCGAGTTTTCTACTTTAAGTTTTGTGTTGTGAAGTTTTCAAGTTTTGGGTGAATTCTTTTGATAGATTATGGAACAAGGAGTGGCAAGAGCCTAAGCTTGGGGATGCCCATGGCACCCCCAAGATAATACAAGGAGACCAAAAAGTCAAAGCTTGGGGATGCCCCGGAAGGCATCCCCTCTTTCGTCCACTTCCATCGGTAATTTACTTGGAGCTGTATTTTTATTCACCAACATGATATGTGTTTTGCTTGGAGCGTCTTGTATTATTTTTTTTCTTTGTGTTTTAGTATGCCACAATCATCCTTGCTGTACACACCTTTTGAGAGAGCCATACATGAATTAAAATTTGATAGAATACTCTATGTGCTTCACTTATATCTTTTGAGCTAAGTAGTTTTGCTCTATGTGCTTCACTTATATATTTTGAGCATTATAATTTTGCTCTATGTGCTTCACTTATTTTTTTAGCATGGTGGTGGATTTGTTTTAAATAAACTATTGATCTCTCATGCTTCACTTAAATTATTTTGAGAGTCTTAATAGCATGGTAATTTGCTTAATAATAACATTCTTGGTATTCAAGATTTGTGAAACTTTCTTTTGAGTGTGTTGAATACTAAGAAAAGTTGGATGCTTGATAATAGTTTTGAGATATGGAGGTAATAATATCAAAGTCATGCTAGTAGAGTAATTGTGAATTTGAGAAGTGCTTGAGTTAAAGTTTGCAAGTCCCGTAGCATGCACGTATGGTAAACGTTATGCAACAAATTTGAAACATGAGGTGTTATTTGATTGTCCTCCTTATGAGTGGCGGTCGGGGACGAGTGATGGTCTTTTCCTACCAATCTATCCCCCTAGGAGCATGCGCGTAATACTTTGGTTTTTGATGGCTTGTAGATTTTTGCAATAAGTATATGAGTTCTTTATGACTAATGTTGAGTCCATGGATTATACGCACTCTCACCCTTCCATCATTGCTAGCCTCTATGGTACCGTGCATTGCCCTTTCTCACATCGAGAGTTGGTGCAAACTTCGCCGGTGCATCCAAACCCCGTGATATGATACGCTCTTTCACACATAAACCTCCTTATATCTTCCTCAAAACAGCCACCATACCTACCTATTATGGCATTTCCATAGCCATTCCGAGATATATTGCCATGCAACTTTCCACCATCCAGTTTATCATGACACATTCATCATTGTCATATTGCTTAGCATGATCATGTAGTTGACATAGTATTTGTGGCAAAGCCACCGTTCATAATTTTTTTCATACTTGTCACTCTTGATTCATTGCATATCCCGGTACACCGTCGGAGGCATCCATATAGAGTCATACTTTGTTCTAGTATCGAGTTGTAATCATTGAGTTGTAAATAAATAAAAGTGTGATGATCATCATTCAATAGAGCATTGTCCCAAAAAAAGAGAAAGGCCAAAGAAAAAGAAGGCCAAAAAAAGGGGCAATGCTACTATTCCTTTTTCCACACTTGTGCTTCAAAGTAGCACCATGTTCTTCATATAGAGAGTCTCTTGAGTTATCACTTTCGTACACTAGTGGGAATTTTTCATTATATAACTTGGCTTGTATATTCCAACAATGGGCCTCCTTAAGTGCCCTAGGTCTTCGTGAGCAAGCAAGTTGGATGCACACCAACTTAGTTTCTTTTGTTGAGCTTGCATACATTTATAGCTCTAGTGCATCCGTTGCATGGCAATCCCTACTCCTTGCATTAACATCAATTGATGGGCATCTCCATAGCCCATTGATTAGCCTCGTTGATGTGAGACTTTCTCCTTTTTTGTTTTCTCCACATAACCCCCATCATTCTATTCCACCCATAGTGTTATATCCATGGCTCACGCTCATGTATTGCGTGAAAGTTTATGAGTTTGAAATTATTAAGGTATGAAACAATTGCTTGGCTTGTCATCGGGGTTGTGCATGATGAGAGCATTCTTGTGTGACTAAAATGGAGTATGACTAAACTATATGATTTTGTAGGGATAAACTTTCTTTGGCCATGTTACTTTGAGAAAACATAATTGCTTTGTTGGTTTGCTTAAAGTATTATTATTCTTTATGTCAATATGAACTTTTGTCTTGAATCTTCCTAATCTGAATATTCATACCACAATTAAGAAGGTTTGCATTGAAATTATGCCAAGTAGCACTCCGCATCAAAAATTCTCTTTTTATCAGTTACCTACTCGAGGACGAGCAGGAATTAAGCTTGGGGATGCCTGATACGTCTCCAACGTATCTATAATTTTTGATTGCTCCATGCTATATTATCTACTGTTTTGGACTATATTGGGCTTTATTTTCCACTTTTATATTATTTTTGGGACTAACCTATTAACCAGAGGCCCAGCCCAGAATTGTTGTTTTTTGCCTATTTCAGTGTTTCGAAGAAATGGAATATCAAACGGAGTCCAAACGGAATGAAACCTTCGGGAACGTGATTTTCTCACCGAACGTGATCCAGGATACTTGGACCCTACACCAAGGCATCAGAGAGGCGGTCACGAGGGTGGGGAGCACGCCCCCCTGCCTCGTGGGCCCCTCGGTGCTCCACCGACGTACTCCTTCCTCCTATATATACCTACGTACCCCCAAACGATCAAAAGGGGAGCCAAAAACCTAATTCCACCACCGCAACTTTCTGTATCCACGAGATCCCATCTTGGGGCCTATTCCGGAGCTCCGCCAGAGAGGGTCGTCATCACGGAGGGCTTCTACATCATCATAGCCCCTCCGATGAAGTGTGAGTAGTTTGCCTCAGACCTTTGGGTCCATAGTTAGTAGCTAGATGGCTTCTTCTCTCTTTTTGGATCTCAATACAAAGTTCTCCCGCTCTCTTGTGGAGATCTATTCGATGTAATCTT
Organism: Triticum monococcum; assembly: GCA_034509565.1. NCBI lineage: Eukaryota > Viridiplantae > Streptophyta > Magnoliopsida > Poales > Poaceae > Triticum > Triticum monococcum. The sequence continues at coordinate 617,882,586 of CM067845.1, forward strand.
CTTTTTGCGGTGTGTTTGTTGAGACCGATGAATTGTGGGTTTATGATCAAGTCTATCTATGAATAATATTTGAATCTTCTATGAATTCTTTTATGTATGATTGGTTATCTTTGCAAGTCTCTTTTAATTATCCATTTCGTTTGCCCAACTAGATTGGTAGTTCTTGCCATGGGAGAAGTGCTTAGCTTTGGGTTCGATCTTGCGGTGTCCTTTCCAGTGACAGAAGGGGAAGCAAGGCACGTATTGTATCGTTGCCATCGAGGATAACAAGATGGGGTTTATTTCATATTGCATGAATTTATCTCTCTACATCATGTCATCTTTCTTAAGGCGTTACTCTATTTTTAAATTAATACTCTAGATGCATGCTGGATAGCGGTCGATGAGTGGAGTAATAGTACTAGATGCAGAATCGTTTCGGTCTACTTGTCACGGACGTGATGCCTATATACATGATCATGCCTAGATATTCTCATAACTATGCTTAATTCTGTCAATTGCTCAACAGTAATTTGTTCACCCACCGTAGAATACTTATGCTCTTGAGAGAAGCCACTAGTGAAACCTATGGCCCCCGGGTCTATTCTCATCATATCAATCTCCATTACTTTAATCTTGCTTTGCTTTTTTACTTTGCTTTTACTTTTTACTTTGCATCTCTATACCAAAAATACCAAAAATATTATATCTATTAGATCTCACTCTCGTAAGTGACCGTGAAGGGATTGACAACCCCTAATCGCGCTGGTTGCGAGTAGCTATCGTTATGTGCAGGTACAAGGGACTTGAGCGTGGCCTCCTACTGGATTGATACCTTGGTTCTCAAAAACTGAGGGAAATACTTATGCTACTCTGCTACATCATCCCTTCCTCTTCGGGGACATCCAACGCAAGCTCAAGAGGTAGCAATGGGCATGTTATTTACTTTTGTGATGAAGCTGCTAGAATTGCTAGACCCGATAATAAAAATAAACATAGACATGTTGTAGGCATGCCTGTTATTTCTGTTAAAATAGGAGATCATTGCTATCATGGCTTATGTGATATGGGTGCTAGTGCAAGTGCAATACCTCATTCCTTATACAAAGAAATTATACATGATATTGCACCTGCTGAGATAGAGGAAATTGATGTTACTATTAAACTTGCCAATAGAGAAACTATTTCACCAGTTGGGATTGTTAGAGATGTTGAAGTCCTGTGTGGGAAAGTTAAAGATCCTGCTAATTTTCCTTTTCTTGGCTCCCCACAAGATGACTTTTGTCCCATTATAATTGGTAGACCCTTCTTGAATACTGTTAATGCTAAGATAGACTGCAATAAGGATATTGTTTCTATTGGTTTGGGGGATATGTCTCATGAGTTTAATTTTGCTAAATCTCGTAGACAACCCCATGATAAAGAATTTCCTAGTAAAGATGAAATTATTGGTCTTGCTTCTATTGTCGTGCCTCCTACTGATCCTTTAAAACAATATTTTCTAGACCATGAAAATGATATGTTTATGAATGAAAGAAGGGAAATAGACGAAGTATTCTTTAAACAGGGACCTATTTTGAAACATTACTTGCCTGTTGAAATTCTAGGGGATCCTCCTCTACCCAAGGGTGATCCCGTGTTTGAGCTTAAACCTTTACCTGATACTCTTAAATATGCTTATCTTGATGAGAAAGAGATATATCATGTTATTATTAGTGCTAACCTTTCAGAGCATGAAGAAAAGAAATTATTGAAAACTCAGAAGAAGCATCGTGCTTCTATTGGATATACTCTTGATGATCTTAATCGCATTAGTCCCACTCTATGCCAGCATAAAATAAAATTGGAGAAAGACGCAAAACCGGTTGTTGATCACCAACAATGGTTAAATTCTAAAATGAAAGAAGTGGTAAGAAAAGAAATACTAAATCTTCTGGAGGCAGGTATAATTTATCCCGTTGCTGATAGTCAGTGGGTAAGTCATGTCCATTGTGTCCCTAAGAAGGGAGGTATCACTGTTATTCCTAATGATAAAGATGAATTGATCCCACGAAGAATTGTTACAGGTTATAGAATGGTAATTGATTTCTACAAATTAAGTAAAGCCACTAAAAAGATCATTACCCTTTACCTTTTATTGATCAAATGTTAGAAAGATTATCCAAACATACATATTTTTGCTATCTAGATGGTTATTCTGGTTTCTTTCAAATACCGGTGTCAAAAGAGGATCAAGAAAAGACAACTTTTACTTGCCCTTTCGGTACCTTTGCTTATAGACGTATGCCTTTTGGTTTATGCAATGCACCTGCTAATTTTCAAAGATGTATCACTGCTATATACTCTGACTTTTGTGAAAAGATTGTTGAGGTTTTCGTGGATGATTTCTCCGTTTACGGAACTTATTTTGATGATTGCTTAAGCAACCATCATTGAGTTTTGCAGAGATGTGAAGAAACTAATCTTGTCTTGAATTGGGAGAAGTGCCACTTTATGGTTAATAAAAGTATTGTTGACGGTGTCCTGGACTAGGTGGTACTAACCACATCGTCTCCTGATCAGTTGGATTGGGCCGAGGACCCCCATGGCCGTTTACTCATGGGCCAGTTCGGACAGTCGAAGACATATACGAGGAAGATTCCACAAGACTTGGTGATCAAGACAAAGACTCCTCTCCATCGACGTATTCGACTAGGACTCTTGTTATCCTAGGCCTCTGGTATGTTATATAAGCCGAGGCTAGGCTAGTCAATAGAGGATTATGATATTATTCATCATACCCTTAGGTTTTAGACCACAACATATAATCTCGAGGTAGATCAACTCTGTTCTTGATACTCCATCAATATAAACAAGAGCAGGACGTAGGGTTTTACCTCCATCAAGAGGGCCCGGACCTGGGTAAACATCATATCCCCTGTCTCCTGTTACCCATCGATCCATGATACACAGCTTGGGACCCCCTACCCGAGATCTGCCGGTTTTGACACCGAAAATGGTGGTTTCATTGAGAGTTTCATTGTGTGATCGGCAAAGGATCAATGGCTCGCCCGTAGATTAACTGCGACGACAGCATCTTCATCGCCGGTCGACTGGTCACCTTGGCTCGACCGAGGACCACGCTCCATCTCCGATCATCATGTAGTCTGAGGACCATGCTTCATCAACATCAACTCCGATCTCTATCATGATCGTAGAGTAATCATACATGGAGCTCGAGGGTTCAACGTCAACATTGCCCTCGGGCGGCCGTGCTGCATTTCTGGACAGCGAACTTGTATCCACCGTAACCGCCTCCTCGAGTGTCGTTTTGACGATTGCTTCAGTAGAATTGTGCGGAATTAAGTCTACAACAGCCATGCAAAATTTCGTCGAGTTCCAATGGAGGAATCTCCGGCAATCTACAATATACCGGAGCCCTGTCAAATCTGGACGAGAATCTAGACGAGTTTAGGGCGTGGTCTCCAGAGCCTAGCTCGGAGATCCTTTGGAAGATCTAACCGTTCATCTGCTGCGGAATTCCCATATCTACCACCCCTCAACATTTTAGCTCGATCCAACGGTTCAAACTCCGGGAACCTTCCGATGAGTGGACCAATTTTCGGATCTGTTTCCTCGCGAATACGGATCCGACCCGAATTCATGTTTCTTTATGAACGTGATATTGGACAACCTTCTTAAAGGATTTTTTTTCTAGGGTATTGTCTTTGTTTTTAAACACGTGCCCATAAAATTGTTGTTGATTACGTTACTAAGTGGGTAGAAGCTATTCCAACTAGTAGTGTTGATCGTAACACCTCTATTAAGATGCTTAAAGAAGTTATTTTTCCGAGGTTTGGAGTCCCTAGATATTTAATGACTGATGGTGATTCACATTTTATTCATGGTGCTTTTTTGTAAAATGCTTGCTAAGTATGAGGTTAATCATAGAATTGCATCTCCATATCACCCACAGTCTAATGATCAAGTAGAACTGAGCAATAGAGAGCTTAAATTAATTTTGCAAAAGACTGTTAATAGATCTAGAAAGAATTGGTCCAAGAAACTTGATGATGCATTGTGGGCTTATAAAATGCATATAAAAATCCTATGGGTATGTCTCCATATAAAATGGTTTATGGTAAAGCTTGTCACTTACCTCTTGAACTGGAACATAAGGCATATTGGGCCATTAAAGAGATCAACTATGATTTCAAACTTGCCGGTGAGAAGAGGCTTTTGACATTAGCTCACTTGATGAATGGAGAACCCAGGCTTATGAAAACGCCAAACTGTTTAAAAAAAAGTTAAAAGATGGCATGATAAAAGGATACAAAAATGTGAGTTTAATGTAGGTGATTATGTATTGTTATACAACTCCCGTTTAAGATTTTTTGCAGGCAAACTCCTCTCTAAATGGGAAGGTCCTTACGTTATCGAGGAGGTCTATCGTTCCGGTGCCATAAAAATCAACAACTTCGAAGGCACAAATCCAAGGGTGGTGAACGGTCAAAGAATCAAACATTATATCTCAGGTAATCCTATAAATGTTGAAACTAATGTTATTGAAACCGTAACCCCGGAGGAATACATAAGGGACACTTTCCAGAACGTTCTAGACTCCGAAAAGGAATGGGTATGAGGTACGGTAAGTAAACCGACTCCAAAACAGTTCTAATGGCAATTTTTCTCCGTTTTGGAATATTTAAGAAAATAGGAAAATAAGAAGTAGTTCGGAAAGGACACGAGGCTTCCACGATGGTGGAGGGCGCGCCCCTGCCTCGTGGGCACCTCATGTGCTCTCCGGACTCCGTTTTCTTGCACGATACTTCTTTTTGTCGGTAAAAATTCATTATATAATCTCCCAAAGGTTTTGACCACCGTATCATGCAAATATCTTCTGTCTTTGTTTCGAGCTGTTTTTCTGACAAATTTAGATCGCCATGGTGTCTTCAAGTGCCCCCAAGGACAATTTCTTTGAGAAGGTCATCAACCCCTACCTCGCGGAGGTGCTGCAACACCCTCAAACCATTGAGATGTGTGAGGGTTGCTGCACATCCGTGATGTTGAGGGACCAAGGAGGACCGAAAGCGTGGAGACAAGTCTCGAGGCATTGGAGCAACAAGTTTGCAAGTGCCAGGAGATGGTGGAACATGGACTCGACTCCAATCATATAATGATCATGGAGTTCACCAACAACCACAAGCTGGATGACAAGAACATTGGGGAGGCCATCTTCAAGCTTCACGAGAAAATCGAGCGCCTCCAAGCCCAGACCAATGACCCGCAAAACCAAAACAGTGAGTTTGAATATAGATTCAAGAGGATGAGTTTGGATTCAGATTTGAGGATCCCGGAGACTCGATCATCCTTCTATGATGGTGAGCCTATGCCTTGGAAGATGAACGACAAGCCTACATCATCAACAACTCCATCATCATCACCTTCGAGGAAGGAAACATAAACACATGGGTATGGGCACTCCCCTTGGCAACTGCCAAGCTTGGGGGAGTGCCCCAGTATTGTATCACCATCACACTTTTATCTTTACCGCTTTTCTTAGTTCGATCCTTTTGGTAATATCTTGATCTAGTAGAATAAAGTTTTAGTATGATCTAGTTTTGAGTTTTGCTTTATGATCCTTCTATGTAATCGAGTCCGTGAGCCATTTATAATAAAGATTAGTGTTGAGTCAAGGGCTTGGTTATCTTGCTATGATCTGGAGGGAATAAAATAAAAGAGAAGGAATAAAAAGAAATAAAGGGATCATATAGATCTTATGGAGAGTAATGACTTCACATACAAAGAGTATGATGAATAAAAATTATTGAGAGTTGACAAGCATAGTTTTGGTCATTGTTGCAATTAATAGGAAGTAATAAAGAAAGAGAGGTATTCACATATAAATATACTATCTTGGACATATTTTATGATTGTGAGCACTCATTAAAATATGACATGCTAAAGAGTTGACGTTGGACAAGGAAGACAACGTAGTGGGTTATGCTTACCTACATCTGAAATAAATTATATTGTCATGGATCATCCAACATGTTGAGCTTGCCTTTCCCTCTCATGCTAGCCAAATTCTTTGCACCAAGTAGAAATGCTACTTGTGCTTCCAAATATCCTTAAACCTTGTTTTGCCATGAGAGTCCACCATATCTACCTATGGATTGAATAAGATCCTTCAAGTAAGTTGTCATCGTTGCAAGCAATAAAAAATTGCTCTCTAAATATGTATGATTTATTAGTGTGGAGAAAATAAGCTTTATACAATCTTGCGATGTGGAAGAAATAAAAGCGACGGACTGCATAATAAAGGTCCATATCACAAGTGGCAATATAAAGTGACGTTCTTTTGCATTAAGACTTCATGCATCCAACCATAAAAGCACATGACAACCTCTGCTTCCCTCTGCGAAGGGCCTATCTTTTATTCTTGTCTTATACTTCATATAAGAGTCATGGTGATCTTCACCTTTCCTTTTTACATTTCATCCTTTGGCAGGCACAATGTGTTGGAAAGATCCTGATATATATAGATAACTGGATTTAAGTTTTCATGAACTATTATTATTGACATTATCCTTGAGGTAAAAGGTTGGGAGGCAAAACTATAAACCCATATCTTTCTCTGTGTCCGATTAAAACTTCATACCCATAAGTATTGCGTGAGTGTTAGCAATTGTGAAAGACTAAATGATAGTTGAGTATGTGGACTTGCTGAAAAGCTCTTATATTGACTCTTTCCGATGTTATGATAAATTGCAATTGCTTCAGTGACTGAGATTATAGCTTGCTAGTTTTCAATGAAGTTTTTGATTCATACTTGAGTATGTGAATGAATTGTTACTTTAGCATAAGAGATCATATGAAAATATATGTGTATGTTGATGTTCTAAGAATGATCATGATGTTGGGGAACGTAGTAATTTCAAAATTTTCCTACGCACACACAAGATCATGGTGATGCATAGCAACGAGGGGGAGAGTGTTGTCTACGTACCAACGCAGACCGACTGCGGAAGCGATCACACAACGTAGAGGAAGTAGTCGTACGTCTTCTTCCCGATCCGACCGATCCAAGCACCGTTACTCCGGCACCTCCGAGTTCTTAGCACACGTTCAGCTCGATGACGATCCTCGGGCTCCGATCCAGCAAAGCGTCGAGGAAGAGTTCCGTCAGCACGATGGCGTGGTGACGATCTTGATGTACTACCGACGCAGGGCTTCGCCTAAGCACTGTAACGGTATGATCGAGGTGGAATTTGGTGGCAGGGGGCACCGCACACGGCTAAGGAACGATCTCAAGGATCAACTTGTGTGTCTTGGGGTGTCCCCTGCCCCCGTATATAAAGGATGGAGGAGGAGGAGCTGGCCGGCCAAGGTGGGAGGCGCAGGAGGAGTCCTACTCCTACCGGGAGTAGGACTCCCCCCTCCAATCCTAGTCCAACTAGGTTTCCTCAAGTGGGAAGTGAAAGAGAGAGGTGGCCGGCCCCTCTCCTAGTCCTAATAGGACTAGGGAGAGGGGGGAGGCGCAGCCCTATGTGGGCTGCCCTCTCACCTTTCCACTAAGGCCCATGCTGGCCCATTTGGCTCCCGGGGGGTTCCGGTAACCCTCCCGGTAATCCGATAAAATCCCGATTTCACCCGGAACACTTCCGATGTCCAAACATAGGCTTCCAATATATCAATCTTTACGTCTTGACCATTTCGAGACTCCTCGTCATGTCCGTGATCACATCCGGGACTCCGAGCAACCTTCGGTACATCAAAATGCATAAACTCATAATAACTGTCATCGTAACGTTAAGCGTGCGGACCCTACGGTTCGAGAACAATGTAGACATGACCGAGACACATCTCCGGTCAATAACCAATAGCGGGACCTGGATGCCCATATTGGCTCCTACATATTCTACGAAGATCTTTATCGGTCAGACTGCATAACAACATACGTTGTTCCCTTTGTCATCGGTATGTTACTTGCCCGAGATTCGATCGTCGGTATCCGATACCTAGTTCAATCTCGTTACCGGCAAGTCTCTTTACTCGTTCCATAATACATCATCCCGCAACTTACTCATTAGTTGCACTGCTTGCAAGGCTTAAGTGATGTGTATTACCGAGAGGGCCCAGAGATACCTCTCCGACAATCGGAGTGACAAATCCTAATCTCGAAATACGCCAACCCAACATCTACCTTTGGAGCCACCTGTAGTACTCCTTTATAATCACCCAGTTACGTTGTGACATTTGGTAGTACCCAAAGTGTTCCTCCGGCAAACGGGAGTTGCATAATCTCATAGTTATAGGAACATGTATAAGTCATGAAGAAAAGCAATAGCAACATACTAAATGATCGGGTGCTAAGCTAATGGAATGGGTCATGTCAATCAGATCATTCAACTAATGATGTGATCCCGTTAATCAAATAACAACTCTTTGTTCATGGTTAGGAAACATAACCATCTTTGATTAACGAGCTAGTCAAGTAGAGGCATACTAGTGACACTCTGTTTGTCTATGTATTCACACATGTATTATGTTTCCGGTTAATACAATTCTAGCATGAATAATAAACATTTATCATGATATAAGGAAATAAATAATAACTTTATTATTGCCTCTAGGGCATATTTCCTTCAGTCTCCCACTTGTACTAGAGTCAATAATCTAGTTCACATCGCCATGTGATTAACATCGATAGTTCACATCATCATGTGATTAACACCCATAGTTCACATCGCCATGTGACCAACACCCAAAGGGTTTACTAGATTCAGTAATCTAGTTCACATTGCTATGTGATTAACACCCAAAGAGTACTAAGGTGTGACCATGTTTTGCTTGTGAGAGAATCTTAGTCAACGGGTCTGCCACATTCAGATCCACATGTATTTTGCAAATTTCTATGTCAACAATGCTCTTCATGGAGCTACTCCCACTTTCAATATGTATCTAGACTGAGACTTAGAGTCATCTAGATTAGTGTCAAAACTTGCATCGGCGTAACCCTTTACGACAAACCTTTTGTCACGTCCATAATCGAGAAACATATCCTTATTTCACTAAGGATAATTCTGACCGCTGTCCAGTGATCTACTCCTAGATCACTATTGTACTCCCTTGCCAAATCAGTGCAGGGTATACAATAGATCTGGTATACAGCATGACATACTTTATAGAACCTATGGCCAAGGCATAGGGAATGACTTTCATTCTCTTTCTATCTTCTGCCGTGGTCGGGCTTTGAGTCTTACTCAACTTCACACCTTGTAATACAGGCAAGAACTCTTTCTTTGACTACTCCATTTTGAACTACTTCAAAATCTTGTCAAGGTATGTACTCATTGAAAAAACTTATCAAGCGTCTTGATCTATCTCTATAGATCTTGAAGCTCAATATGTAAGCAGCTTCACCGAAGTCTTTCTTTGAAAAACTCCTTTCAAACACTCCTTTATGCTTTACAGAATAATTCTACATTATTTCCGATCAACAATATGTCATTCACATATACTTTATCAGAAATGTTGTAGTGCTCCCACGCACTTTCTTGTAAATACAGGCTTCACCACAAGTCTGTATAAAACTATATGCTTTGATCAACTCATCAAAGCGTATATTCCAACTCCGAGATGTTTGCACCAGTCCACAGATAGATCGATGGAGCTTGCATATTTAGTTAACATCTTTAGGATCGACAAAACCTTCTAGTTGCATCGTATACAATTCTTCTTTAGCAAATCCATTAAGGAATGCAGTTTTGTTTATCCATTTGCCAGATTTCATAAAATGCGGCAATTGCTAACATGATTCGGACAGACTTTAAGCATAGATACGAGTGAGAAAATCTCATTTTAGTCAACACCTTGAACTTGTCGAAAACCTTTTGCGACAATTCTAGCTTTGTAGATAGTAACACTACTATCAGCGTCCGTCTTCCTCTTGAAGATCCATTTATTTTCTATGGCTTGCCGGTCATCGGGCAAGTCAACCAATGTCCATACTTTGTTCTCATACATGGATTATATCTCAGATTTCATGGCTTCAAGCCACTTTGCGGAATCTGGGCTCACCATCGCTTCTTCATAGTTCGTAGGTTCGTCATGATCTAGTAGCATGACTTCCAGAACAGGATTACCGTACCACTCTGGTGCGGATCTTACTCTGGTTGATCTACGAGGTCCAGTAGCATCTTGATCTAAAGTTTCATGATCATCATCATTAACTTCCTCTCTTATTGGCGTAGATCTCACCGAAACAGTTTTCTGTGATGTACTATTTCCCAATAACGGAGTAGGTACAGTTACCTCGTCAAGTTCTACTTTCCTCCCACTCACTTCTTTCGAGAGAAACTCCTTCTCAAGAAAGTTTCCGAATTTAACAACAAAAGTCTTGCCTTCGGATCTGTGATAGAAGGTGTATCCAATAGTTTCCTTTGGATATCCTATGAAGACACATTTCTCCGATTTGGGTTCGAGCTTATCAGGTTGAAACTTTTTCACATAAGCATCGCAGCCCCAAACTTTAAGAAACGACAACTTTGGTTTCTTGCCAAACCACAGTTCATAAGGCGTCGTCTCAACGGATTTTGATGGTGCCCTATTTAACGTGAATGCGGCCGTCTCTAAAGCATAACCCCAAAACGATAGCGGTAAATCAGTAAGAGACATCATAGATCGCACCATATCTAGTAAAGTACGATTACGACGTTCGGACACACCATTACGTTGTGGTGTTCCGGGTGGCGTGAGTTGCGAAACTATTCCACAATTTTTCAAATGTACACCAAACTCGTAACTCAAATATTCTCCTCCGCGATCAGATCGTAGAAATTTTATTTTCTTGTCATGATGTTTTTCACTTCACTCTGAAATTCTTTGAACTTTTCAAATGTTTCAGACTTATGTTTCATCAAGTAGATATACTCATATCTGCTCAAATCATTTGTGAAGATCAGAAAATAATGATACCTGTCGCGAGCCTCAATATTCATTGGACCGCATACATCAGTATGTATGATTTCCAACAAATCTTTTCTCGCTCCATTGTTCCGGAGAACGGCGTTTTAGTCATCTTGCCCAAAAGGCATGGTTCGCAAGCATCAAGTGATTCATAATCAAGTGATTCAGAAAGCCCATAAGCATGGAGTTTCTTCATGCGCTTTATACCAATATGACCTAAACAGCAGTGCCACAAATAAGTTGCACTATCATTATTAACTTTGCATCTTTTGGTTTCAATATTATGAATATGTGTATTATTAAGATCGAGATCCAATGAACTATTTTCATTGGGTGTGTAACCATATTAGGTTTTATTCATGTAAACAGAACAACAATTTATTCTCTTACTTAAATGAATAACCGTATTACAATAAACATGATCAAACCATATTCATGTTCAATGCAAACACCAAATAACACTTATTTAGGTTCAACACTAATCCCGAAATTATAGGGAGTGTGCGATGATGATCATATCAATCTTGGAACCACTTCCAACACACATCGTCACTTCACCCTTAACTATTCTCTGTTTATTCTGCAACTCCCGTTTCGAGTTACTACTCTTAGCAACTGAACTAGCATCAAATACTAAGGGGTTGCTATAAACACTAGTAAAGTACACATCAATAACATGTATATCAAATATACTTATGTTCACTTTGCCATCCTTCTTATCCGCCAATCACTTGGGGTAGTTCCGCTTCCAGTGACCAGTCCCTTTGCAGTAGAAGCACTTAGTCTCAGGCTTAGGATCAGACTTGGGCTTCTTCACTTGAGCAGCAACTTGCTTGCCGTTCTTCTTGAAGTTCCCCTTCTTCCCTCTGCCCTTTTCTTGAAACTAGTGGTCTTGTCAACCATCAACACTTGATGTTTTTTCTTGATTTCTACCTTCGTTGATTTCAGCATCACGAAGAGCTTGGGAGTTGTTTCCGTTATCCCTTGCATATTATAGTTCATCACGAAGTTCTGCTAACTTGGTGATGGTGACTAGAGAATTCTGTCAATCACTATCTTATCTGGAAGATTAACTCCCACTTGATTCAAGCGATTGTAGTACCCAGACAATCTGAGCACATGCTCACTAGTTGAGCGATTCTCCTCCATTTTTAGCTATAGAACTTGTTGGAGACTTCATATCTCTCAACTCGGGTATTTGCTTGAAATATTAACTTCAACTCCTGGAACATCTCATATGGTCCATGACGTTCAAACGTCTTTGAAGTCCCGATTCTAAGCCATTAAGCATGGTGCACTAAACTATCAAGTAGTCATCATATTGAGCCAGCCAAACGTTCATAACGTCTGCATCTGCTCCTGCAATAGGTCTGTCACCTAGCGGTGCATCAAGGACATAATTCTTCTGTGCAGCAATGAGGATAAACCTCAGATCACGGATCCAATCCGCATCATTGCTACTAACATCTTTCAACATAATTTTCTCTAGGAACATATCAAAATAAACACAGGGAAGCAACAACGCGAGCTATTGATCTATAACATAATTTGCAAAATACTACCAGGACTAATGTTCATGATAAATTTAAGTTCAATTAATCATATTACTTAAGAACTCCCACTTAGATAGATATCCCTCTAATCCTCTAAGTGATCACGTGATCCAAATCAACTAAACCATAACCGATCATCACGTGAGATGGAGTAGTTTTCAATGGTGAACATCGTTATGTTGATCATATCTACTATATGATTCACGCTCGACCTTTCGGTCTCTGTGTTCCGAGGCCATATCTGTATATGCTTGGCTCGTCAAGTATAACCTGAGTATTCCGCGTGTGCAACTGTTTTGCACCCGTTGTATTTGAACGTAGAGCCTATCACACCCGATCATCACGTGGTGTCTCAGCACGAAGAACTTTTGCAACGGTGCATACTCAGGGAGAACACTTCTTGATAATTTAGTGAGAGATCATCTTATAATGCTACCGTCAATCAAAGCAAGATAAGATGCATAAAAAGATAAACATCACATGCAATCAATATAAGTGATATGATATGGCCATCATCATCTTGTGCTTTGTGATCTCCATCTCTGAAGCACCGTCATGATCACCATCGTCACCGGCGACACCTTGATCTCCATCGTAGCATCATTGTCGTCTCGCCAAACTTATGCTTCTACGACTATCACTACCATTTAGTAATAAAGTAAAGCATTACATCGCGATTGCATTGCATACAATAAAGCGACAACCATATGGCTCCTGCCAGTTGCCGATAACTCGGTTACAAAACATGATCATCTCATACAATAAAATCAGCATCATGCCTTGACCATATCACATCACAACATGCCCTGCAAAAACAAGTTAGACGTCCTCTACTTTGTTGTTGCAAGTTTTACGTGGCTGCTACGGGCTTAAGTAAGAACTCATCTCACCTACGCATCAAAACCACAACGATAGTTCGTCAAATAGACTCCGTTTTAACCTTCTCAAGGACCGGGCGTAGCCACACTTGGTTCAACTAAAGTTGGAGAGACAGTCTTCCGCAAGCCATCTATGTGCAAAGCACGTCGAGGGAACCGGTCTCGCGTAAGAGTACGCGTAAGGTTGGTCCGGATCGTCTCGTCCAACAATACCGCCGAACCAAAGTATGACATGCTGGTAGGCAGTATGACTTGTATCGCCCACAACTCACTTGTGTTCTACTCGTGCATATAACATCAAACCATAAAAACCTAGGCTCGGATGCCACTGTTGGGGAACATAGTAATTTCAAAATTTTCCTACGCACACACAAGATCATGGTGATGCATAGCAACGAGGGGGAGAGTGTTGTCTACGTACCAACGCAGACCGACTACGGAAGCGATCACACAACATAGAGGAAGTAGTCGTACGTCTTCTTCCCGATCCGACCGATCCAAGCACCGTTACTCCGGCACCTCCGAGTTCTTAGCACACGTTCAGCTCGATGACGATCCTCGGGCTCTGATCCAGCAAAGCGTCGAGGAAGAGTTCCGTCAGCACGACGGCGTGGTGACGATCTTGATGTACTACCGACGCAAGGCTTCGCCTAAGCACTGTAACGGTATGATCGAGGTGGAATTTGGTGGCAGGGGGCACCGCACACGGCTAAGGAACGATCTCAAGGATCAACTTGTGTGTCTTGGGGTGTCCCCTTCCCCCGTATATAAAGGATGGAGGAGGAGGAGCTGGCCGGCCAAGGTGGGAGGCGCAGGAGGAGTCCTACTCCTACCGGGAGTAGGACTCCCCCCTCCAATCCTAGTCCAACTAGGTTTCCTCAAGTGGGAAGTGAAAGAGAGAGGTGGCCGGCCCCTCTCCTAGTCCTAATAGGACTAGGGAGAGGGGGGAGGCGCAGCCCTATGTGGGCTGCCCTCTCACCTTTCCACTAAGGCCCATGCTGGCCCATTTGGCTCCCGGGGGGTTCCGGTAACCCTCCCGGTAATCCGGTAAAATCCCGATTTCACCCGGAACACTTCCGATGTCCAAACATAGGCTTCCAATATATCAATCTTTACGTCTTAACCATTTCGAGACTCCTCGTCATGTCCGTGATCACATTCGGGACTCCGAACAACCTTCGGTACATCAAAATGCATAAACTCATAATAACTGTCATCGTAACGTTAAGCGTGCGGACCCTACGGTTCGAGAACAATGTAGACATGACCGAGACACATCTCCGGTCAATAACCAATAGCGGGACCTGGATGCCCATATTGGCTCCTACATATTCTACGAAGATCTTTATCGGTCAGACCGCATAACAACATACGTTGTTCCCTTTGTCATCGGTATGTTACTTGCCCGAGATTCGATCATCGGTATCCGATACCTAGTTCAATCTCGTTACCGGCAAGTCTCTTTACTCGTTCCGTAATACATCATCCCGCAACTAACTCATTAGTTGCACTGCTTGCAAGGCTTAAGTGATGTGTATTACCGAGAGGGCCCAGAGATACCTCTCCGACAATCGGAGTGACAAATCCTAATCTCGAAATACGCCAACCCAACATCTACCTTTGGAGCCACCTGTAGTACTCCTTTATAATCACCAAGTTACATTGTGACGTTTGGTAGTACCCAAAGTGTTCCTCCGGCAAACGGGAGTTGCATAATCTCATAGTTATAGGAACATGTATAAGTCATGAAGAAAAGCAATAGCAACATACTAAACGATCGGGTGCTAAGCTAATGGAATGGGTCATGTCAATCAGATCCTTCAACTAATGATGTGATCCCGTTAATCAAATAACAACTCTTTGTTCATGGTTAGGAAACATAACCATCTTTGATTAACGAGCTAGTCAAGTAGAGGCATACTAGTGACACTCTGTTTGTCTATGTATTCACACATGTATTATGTTTCCGGTTAATACAATTCTAGCATGAATAATAAACATTTATCATGATATAAGGAAATAAATAATAACTTTATTATTGCCTCTAGGGCATATTTCCTTCACATGATGCACTCATGTCCGTATTTTATTTTTATCGACACCTCTATCTCTAAACATGTGGACATATTTATCGATATCGGCTTTCGCTTGAGGACAAGCGAGGTCTAAGCTTGGGGGAGTTGATACGTCCATTTTGCATCATGCTTTTATATCGATATTTATTGCATTATGGGTTGTTATTACACATTATGTCACAATACTTATGCCTATTCTCTCTTATTTTACAAGGTTTACATGAAGAGGGGGGATGCCGACAGCTGGAATTCTGGGCTAGAAAAGGAGCAAATATTAGAGACCTATTCTGCACAACTCCAAAAGTCCTAAAACTTCACGGGAGCACGTTTCAGAATATATAAAAAATATTGGGCGAAAGAAGTACCAGAGGGGGCCACCCACCGTCCACGAGGGTGGGGGCGCGCCCTACCCCCTGGGCGCGCCCCCTGCCTCGTGGGCCCCCTAGCAGCCCTCTGATGCCCATCTTTGGCTATATGGAGTCTTTCGTGGAGGAAAAATCATAAGCAAGCTTTCGGGAAGAAACTCCGCCGCCATGAGGCGGAACCTTAGCGGAACCAATCTAGGGCTCCGGGAGAGCTGTTCTTCCAGGGAAACTTCCCTCCGGGAGTGGGAAATCATCACCAACGATCCTCTCATCGGGAGGGGGTCAATCTCCATCAACATCTTCACCAGCACCATCTCATATCAAACCCTAGTTCATTTCTTGTATCCAATCTTTGTCCCAAAGCCTCAGATTGGTACCTGTGAGTTGCTAGTAGTGTTGATTACTCCTTCTAGTTGATGCTAGTTGGTTTACTTGGTGGAAGATCATATGTTCAGATCCATTATGCATATTAATACCCCTCTGATTATGAACATGAATATGATTTGTGAGTAGTTACGTTTGTTCCTGAGGACATGGGAGAAGTCTTGCTATAAGTAGTCATGTGAATTTTGTATTCGTTCGATATTTTGATGAGATGTATGTTGTCTCTCCTCTAGTGGTGTCATGTGAACATCGACTACATGACACTTCACCATTGTTTGGGCCTAGAGGAAGGCATTGGGAAGTAATAAGTAGATGATGGGCTGCTAGAGTGACAAAAGCTTAACCCCTAGTCTCGAACTGGATGCATATTGAAAGTGGGATCAATAAGCTAGAGTGGCTCCATGAAGAGCATTATAAACATAGAAATTTGCAAAATACATATGGATCTGAATGTGGCAGACCCGTTGACTAAAACTTCTCTCACAAGCAAAACATGATCACACCTAAGTACTCTTTGGGTGTTAATCACATGGCGATGTGAACTAGATTATTGACTCTAGTAAACCATTTGAGTGTTGGTCACATGGCGATGTGAACTACGGGTGTTAGTCACATAAATATGCGAACTATTGGTGTTAAATCACATGGCGATGCGAACTAGATTATTAACTCTAGTGCAAGTGGGAGACTGAAGGAAATATTCCCTAGAGGCAATAATAAAGTTGTTATTTCATATTTCCTTATATCATGATAAATGTTTATTATTCATGCTAGAATTGTATTAACCGGAAACTTGATACATGTGTGAATACATAGACAATATATAGTGTCCCTAGAAAGCCTCTACTAGACTAGCTCGTTAATCAAAGATGGTTAAGTTTCCTAACCATACACATGTGTTGTCATTTGATAAAGGGATCACATCATTAGGAGAATGATGTCATGGACAAGACCCATCCGTTATCTTAGCATGTTGATCGTTCAGTTTTATTGCTACAGCTTTCTTCATGTCATATACATATTCCTTTGAGTATGAGATTATGCAACTCTCGGATACCGGAGGAATACCTGGTGTGCTATCAAACGTCACAATGTAACTGGGTGATTATAAAGATGCTCTACAGGTATCTCCAAAGGTGTTTGTTGGGTTGGCATAGATCGAGATTAGGATTTGTCACTCCGAGTATCGGAGAGGTATCTCTAGGCCCACTCGGTAATGCACATCATAATAAGCCTTGCAAGAAATGTAACTAATGAGTTAGTTGCAGGATGATGCATTACGGAATGAGTAAAGAGACTTGTAGGTAACGAGATTGAACTAGGTATGGAGATACCGACGATCGAATCTTGGGCAAGTGACATAGAGATGACAAAGGGAATAACGTATGTTGTCATTACGATACGACCGATAAAGATCTTCGTAGAATATGTGGGAACCAATATGAGCATCCAGGTTCCGCTATTGTTTATTGACCGGAGAGGTGTCTCGGTCATGTCTACATATTTCTCGAACCCGTAGGGTCCGCACGCTTAACGTTCGATGACGATGTTGTATTATATGAGTTATGTGATTTGGTGACCGAATGTTGTTCGGAGTCCCGGATGAGATCATGGACATGACGAGGAGTCTAGAAATTGTCGAGAGGTAAAGATTCATATATAGGACGATAGTATTTGGACACTGAAAGTGTTCCGGGGGTACCGGGTACGTATCGGGTCACCGGAAGGGGTTACGGGCTACCCCCGGCAACCTATATGGGCCTTATGGGCCAAGAGGGGAAACACACCAGCCACAAAGGGGCTGGTGTGACCCTCCCCCCCCCACCCCATATGGGCTGGCCAAATTGGAGAAGGAAAGGGGAAGGAGGGAAGGAAAAAAAGGGAATAGGGTCCCCCCTTGCCCCTCTTCCCTTCCTACTCCGAATAGGAATAGGAAAGGGGGGAGGCCGAATTGGCAGGTGCACAAGTAGGATTCCTCCTACTTGGGGCACCCCCTTGGCTGCCTCTCCTCCCCTCCAACCTATACATATGAGGGGGCACCGCTAGAACACACAACAAACATTGTTAGCCATGTACGGTGCCCCCTCCATAGTTTACGCCTCCGGTCGTATTCACATAGTGCTTAGGCGAAGCCCTGTGCGGATCACTTTACCATCACCGTCACCACGCCGTCGTGCTGATGAAACTCTCCCTCGACACTTTGCTGGATCAAGAGTTCGAGGGACATCATCGAGCTGAACGTGTGCAGAACTCGGAGGTGTCGTAAGTTCAGTGCTTGATCGGTCGGAACGAGAAGAAGTTCGACTACATCAACTGCGTTGTCAAACGCTTTCGCTTTCGGTCTACGAGGGTACGTGGACACACTCTCCCCCTCTCTATGCATCTCCTAGATAGATCTTGCATAAGCGTATTGAAATTGCATGCTGCGTTCCCCAACACAGGTTTCTTCCGGTCCAGAAAAATTCTTCAAAAAGTTTCGCTACATTTGGACTCCGTTTGGTACTGATATTCTGTGAAGTAAAAAACAAGCAAAACCAGCAACTGGCACTGGGCACTATGTCAATAGGTTAGTCCCAAAAATGATATAAAGTTGCTATTAAATGATTGTAAAACATTCAAGAATGATAATATAACAACATGGAACAAGTAAAAATTATAAATACGTTGGAGACGTATCAATTAACTAGGTCCATCCACTCTACACGCACAAGTATTGATATCTAAGGATACCATGGAAAACAATACACATGCAAACACTTTATAATACATCAAGAGTATAAATAAATATGTTAGATAATGTGAATGGTATTCTTGAATTTCTAATGAAACCCATGTAACAATAGACTTTTCTTATGCACCCAGACTAAATAATACATATTTTTTGCAAGAAAATACAATTTCAGTTTAGCACTAGGAATGTGTATTGTAATGACAAATATGAGAATTGTATGAAAGTTTTGTATCTTAATGTAGGTGCGCAATTTGAGTTGTTAATGGTGATATTAATATAAAAACAGTTATCAATGTCATTTATCGGATAATGCATCAGTAAAAAATACATTAACGGCAAGCCGAGTTTGGCCTCTCCTAATGTTCCACCTTGTACAGGTGCTAAGGATGCCAACTAAGCAAAAAATATGATGTGGCATGCTAGTTAAGAAGAAAGAGTAGTATGGTGACCTCAGGAAGAAATGGTGCTAAGCGCGTGTACCTAGGTGAAAGCATAGTTCTGAGTCTACAACTAATTAAATGCATGAAACTTAGCACCCAAAAGGTTAGCACCTTTGCATTGGGGACTTGAGTTGCTAAGGCATTTAATATACTTAGCACCTCATCTAAGCACCTTTGCATTGGAGGAGGTCTTATGACAAAGTAAAAAGTTTGATATAAACATGATAATTAACAAATGGTTCATTTTTAATGATCAACACTGATTGATCAATTTAGCAGCCAGTCAGTGAAGACAATAGGCCCGCTTTGGACATCAAATCATGTCATCACAGACCGGGCAATTTAAGGTCGGTCGGTGATAAACCTACAGCCGAGCCATCAAAACATTATCATTGATGTTTCCACTGTGGCATGTCAGTGCTAAGGCTCATCACTGACGCCGCCTGGTCCCGGGCACATCACTGATGAGGGGTCAGTGCTATTCAGTTATATACTATGTAAGTAGTAGCGTGTCACCAAGCTGGGATGCGACTAGTGATGTCGTTACATGGGAAACAAAGCTAATCATGTAGCAACCTCTACCTCGGTCTACAAGGTACCGGAACATGTTGTGGATGTGAATATTGTTGTGTTATTTTCAAAAAAAAAATGTATGGGTGGTTTCCGAGAAAAAATGAGGGTATTTATTTTGAAAACCTAGAAGTTGGGGATTCTTCAATAGTCACTTGATTGTTGTGGATCTTTTTAAAAGTTACATTTAATTTGTGAAAGTTGACAAATATGTAGAAAGCTTAGAAATTTTTTATTGAATGTTGCATAACTTTTTGAAAGTAGAACGTTCATCCTTAATCCCAAAGTTTAAGCAAATTCTAGTTTAACTAAATTTGTCCGTGGGTAGGAATTTAGAAGAAAATCAGCACATAAAAGGCGAAGCACCTTCTCTATCCTCCTAACGACACTATCGTAATTGTCGGGATGTGACTGTGGAAAGATAGATCATGTTTGGTTAGTGGCTTGAGCGTCATGCCTGGGGAAAAATGTTGCTTGGATGGAGCATGAGATGGTGGAAAATTTGCAACCTATGACGCGTATGGTAGAATGCATTCGCCTCAACCAGGCCCGCGGGAAAAAACGGGTTGTTTGATTAATTGGGTTGCATCGGATTCTTGCATAGCACGGAGCTTAAAGCACTCCTCGGATAGGCACGTTAGGAACGACCGACTCGACCATTTCTAATGAGCCAAGATCAGTCGAGTTACATCTAGCGCACATGGTGGGTCAAGTTGCACGAGAGGAATACATGTGATGTGAGCGAGTATACATGCAGTAGGTTGTTTTTTCTCCTACCTCCATTAAGCTCCTTCTCTAATCTTCTTTATTCTGTCCCTTCTAATCTACACAACGATGTTTCGATTTGAGATAAACTTTACATAAAAAATGCACATCAAGATTATGGTATAATTCAGGCGATCGATTCCTAGTTTCATCGACCATAAATATTCAATGTTGTGTTCATGTTTAGAGCTATTTTGGATGAATTTTGTCAAATGCGTCACACGCAGTCAACAGTTTGAAATTTCTTTGACCAGGAGCCTCATCTCATGGTATCACACGACTTTCGTGTTGCACTGATACGTCTCCAACGTATCTATAATTTTTGATTGTTCCATGCTATTATATTATCTGTTTTGGATGTTAATGGGCTTATTTATACACTTTTATATTATTTTTAGGACTAACCTACTAACCCAAAGTCCAGTGCAAATTGCTGCTTTTTTGCCTATTTCAGTGTTTCGCAGAAAAAGAATATCAAACGGAATTCAAACGGAATGAGACCTTTGGAAGAGTTATTTTTGGAACAAACATGATCCAGGGGAGTTGGACTGGATGTCGAGAAATCATAGAGGAGGCCATGAGGCAGGGAGGCGCACCTGCCCCCCTGGGCGCGCCCCCACCCTCGTGGGCCCCTCGTGGCTCCACCAACCTACTTCTTCCTCCTATATATGTCCATATACCCCGAAAACATCCAGGAGCACCACGAAACCCTATTTCCACCGCCGCAACCTTCTATACCCAAGAGATCCCATCTTGGAGCCTTTTCCGGAGCTCCGCCGAAGGGGGGATCGATCACGGCCGGAGGGCTTCTACATCAACACCATAGCCTCTCCGATGATATGTGAGTGGCTTACCACAAACCTTCAGGTCCATAGTTATTAGCTAGATCTTCTCTCTCTTTGGATCTCAATACAATGTTCTCCTCGATCTTCTTGGAGATCTATTTGATGTAACTCTTTTTGCGGTGTGTTTGTCGAGATCCGATAAATTGTGGGTTTATGATCAAGTTTATCTATGAACAATATTTGATTCTTCTCTGAAATCTTTTATGTATGATTGTTACCTTTGCAAGTCTCTTCGAATTATCAGTTTGGTTTGGCCTACTAGATTGATCTTTCTTGCAATGGGAGAAGTGCTTAGCTTTGGGTTCAATCTTGCGGTGTCCTTTTCCAGTGACAGCAGGGGCAGCAAGGCACGTATTATATTATTGCCATCGAGGATAAAAAGATGGGGTTTATATCATATTGCTTGAGTTTATCCCTTTACATCATGTCACCTTACCTAATGTGTTACTCTTTTCTTATGAACTTAATACTCTAGATGCATGTTGGATAGCGGTCGATGTGTGGAGTAATAGTAATAGATGCAAAATAGTTTCGGTCTACTTGTCGTGATGTGATGACTATATACATGATCATGCCTAGATATTCTCATAATTATGCACTTTTCTATCAATTACTTGACAGTAATTTGTTCACCCACCGTAATACTTATGCTATCTTGAGAGAAGCCACTAGTGAAACATATGGCCCCCGGGTCTATCTTTTATCATATAAGTTTCCAATCTATTTTATTTTGCAATCTTTACTTTCAATCTATATCATAAAAATACCAAAAATATTTATCTTATTATTATTATCTCTATCAGATCTCACTCTCGTAAGTGACTGTGAAGGGGTTGGCAACCCTTTATCGTGTTGGTTACGAGGTTCTTATTTGTTTGTGTAGGTACGAGGAACTTGCGTGTAGTCTCCTATTGGATTGGTACCTTGGTTCTCAAAAACTGAGGGAAATTCTTACGCTACTTTGCTGCATCATCCTTTCCTCTTCAAGGGAAAACCAACGCAGTGCTCAAGAGGTAGCATGCATATTTTTTGTTTCGATGATCGTTGATGAGTGGATCTAACTCTCCACGTGGACTGTACATAAGCATATGTGTGATCTATTCTAATGACACTCTTTAATCTCCTCCAACTAGTCGTTCCTCTCCAGTGTCCTACTACACTAGCGTCACCGCCGGCGTCGTTCCTCTCAGCCTCCTCTCCCACGTGTTGTTGCACTAGTGCCACCGCGGCGGCCTTCCTCTCTGCCTCCTCTCCCGCGTCCTACTACACTCGCACGGTCACCGTTCCTCTCTGCCTTCTCTCACACATCTTGCTACACTGAAGCCATAGTCGGCGTTGTTTCTCTCGTCTTCCTCGCTCGCGTCCTACTACATTGGCGCCATCGCCAGCGTCTTTCTTTTCGGCCTCCTCCTCCACGTCTTCCTAGATTGACGCCGCCATGGCGCGTGCACTACATTTCTCCTCCATCGTTTTCTGCTCAGCGCCCTCCTATTTGACACTCCGCATGGACTTTCTATGCAGCGATGACGCTAGCAACTAGTTCGCCGCGCCGCCTACGAGATCACTCGCCCGCGACTCCATGCTCGTCGTGTCAGATGGGGCGCCGCGACCACCATCCACCATAGTTGCCAAGTAAAAAAACACGATGCCCCATGTTTGGTTTTGGTCATTGATGAGAATCTCTATGGACTAATGGTTGCTTTGAGTTATACTTTAAGGTTTGTCCATAGGCATGCTTGAAGACCATGTGTTGACCAAGGTGTTATTCAATGAGTTATCCAAAGATTGGTCATGTGAGAGTTGAGCTTATTGCAAGCATGTCCTAAAGAAGAAGATTGTATGAACATGCATGTTTACCTTCTAGATACCATCTTTATGAAGAGAGAAGATAAGATACAAGGTTGATCAAGACTGAGTAAAAAGAGTGATTCAAGTTGATCAACACACAAAGCATAGAAGATGTACCGAGTGGGATCAAGTGATCCCATGGTATGGTAAGCATTATCCATTACGTTTTGTGTACTCACCCATGGTCTATATGAGAGTTCTTTGTGGGGTTAGGTATGTTTTCATGGGCTAGCATCAAAAGAAAGATCTATTATAACCCATGGAGGATGACATCAAGTGGTGATTGTCATCAAGGTTGTGTTGTGCAAGTTCAAGTGGAGTATCACGAAGAGATCACATGCTTGAAGCTTGTCATCCGTTGTGGTGACAATGGACACGTGAAGATGTGCCAAAGAGAGACTCATCCATAGTGGAGGATTGGGGAGCAATCTGCTAGTCTTCATCGAGCCAGCGCAATCAAGAAAGGTGGTCCAACTTGAGGGGGACAAGATCTTCATCATCTAGCACAAGTGGTTATGCGCAAGGCAAATGTTTGTCCTCGATAGGTTTTCTATTTTACCGGTCTGATGGTGTTAGTTGGGAGACCGGGTTATAGGATCGATAATCATACTATCAAGGTGGGCTCTCTAGTAAGTAACTTGATCGTATCATTCCGATAGAGCTCAAACCATTGCATCTTTGGCATCATATCTCTTGGTTATTCCTTAGATTTTCTCTTTGTGAGTTTTGGGTCTTGTGGTTATCTTCATGACAAGCTCAAGTTCATCAAAAACGGATCTCATAGCATCTTCTATTGTGCTTTCTATGTTCAAGTTTTTGCCAGATCATATTTGAGGAAGGTTCTATACCTTATCCTATTGGAATTTACTCTCCATTGCTAGTTCTTAATATATCCATTCGCTGTTGGATAGTACTTTTGTCATCTATCCAACAAGCTTGAGTTTGTTGATTTCGGAGTTCATTTGCAGAAGTTATGGCAGTTTTGGTCTTACTTGCATCCAACTGTTTGCCTAAGTAATTTTTTCAGCACCCGGGCGGTAGTACTACTTTGGTCCATGGTAGTACCGCTTAGGCGGTACTTCCGCAAATCAGTGCCGCTCCTACTACCGCTTGGGAAATGGCTTCTGGTGGTCTCTATTTTATAAACAAAAGTAGCACGATTGTAGCACGGTAGTACCGCGCTGCGGTACTTACGCTCTACCACCACTCAGTATCGCCGGTTCCTCTGTACCCAATGACATTTAGCGGTAGTGCCGCTCAATGTGGACGGTAGTACCGCTCCAATAGTAGTTGTACTCATCGTCTATGGCTAGAACTACCGCTCTAGGCAGTAGTACCGCTCCCCTGAGTGGTAGTACCGCTTGTGCACGACCAACACACTTAACGGTTGGATTCGAGCCCCCGCTATAAAAAGGGGGTCTTCTTTCCCATTGCCTCTAATGACTTTTGGCAAGCTTTCTCTTCCATTGTTCACCTCCAAAAGCTTTGCCTTCTCTCCATTCCTCTAATGAATCTTACATCTTTTTGAGGAAAAAGAGAGAGGACATCTTGATTTAGATTCTCCACTAATCCATCTCTCCTCTTAGTGAGAGGAAACTTGTGGATCTAGATCTTGTAGTTCTTTTGTGTTCTCCTTGTTCTTCCTCTCATATTCCTCCACAACTTTTGTTGCTTTGGTGGGATTTGAGAATGAGGACCTTGAGCACTCCATGTGTTCTTGCCATTCATTAGTTGCATCGGTTTGAGTTCTCCACGGTGATACGTGGAAGTGAAGGTTGAGAAGCTTATCACTCTTGGGTGTTTGGGCACCTTAGAGCTTGTGCCTCTTGGGTGCTTGGGCACCCTAGACGGTTGGTGGTGTCATGTGAGCTCAATAATTGTGGTGTAAAGCTTCAGGCAAGCTTCGGGAGTCCCCGAATAGGTTATGGAGATTGAAATCATCTTGGTAGCAACCACCAAACCAATAAAACAAAGGTTAGCTCTGCAGCTAGTCCACAAGCAAGGGTTGTAAGTCCATTACCCCCCCCCCCCGAATAATATGTACGGGTTCGATAACTGCCCCTAAGAGTTACCAATTGTACGGGTTCGTTGACCGCCCTCAAAGGGTCACCAATTATACGGGTTCGGTGACCTCACCCAAGGGTCGCCAATTGCACGGGTTCTATGACCGCCCTCAAGGTTCCCTTAGTGGAATCACGACATCTGGCATTGTGCGAGGACGTCAGGAGATTACGGTGGCCCTAGTGGCATTTTGGGGAGCATTATGCCTCCATTCCGCTACAAACGGAGATTAGCATCCGCAAGGGTGTGAAATTCGGGATACATCGTCGTCTCCGTGTGCCTCAGCTATCACTTACCCGAGCCATTTACTTATGCACTTTATTTTGTGATAGTCATAGTGTTTCATATTATATATCTTGCTATCGCTCAGTTATTTATCTTACTTAGCATAATGTGTTGGTGCACATAGGTGAGCCTAATTGATTTAGCTTTTATGTTTGACAAACCAAACTCTAGTTTATTCGCATTTGTTCAAGCCTAAACCATAATTATTGTAGAGCAAAAGTTTGTCCTTGATAGATTTTCTATTTTACCAGTCTAATGGTGTTAGTTGGGAGACCGGGTTATAGGATCGATAATCATACTATCAAGAGGGGCTCTCTAGTAAGTAACTTGATCGTATCATTCGGATAGAGCTCAAACCATTGCATCTTTGGCATCATATCTCTTGGTTCTTCCTTAGATTTTCTCTTTGTGAGTTTTGGGTCTTGTGGTTATCTTCATGACAAGCTCAAGTTCATCAAAAATGGATCTCATATGCATCTTCTATTGTGTTTTTTATGTTCAAGTTTTTGCCAGATCATATTTGAGGAAGGTTCTATACCTTATCCTATTGTAATTTACTCTCCATTGCTAGTTCTTAATATATCCAGTCGCTGTTGGATAGTACTTTTGTCATCTATCCAACAAGCTTGAGTTTGCTGATTTCGGAGTTCATTTGCAGAAGTTATGGTAGTTTTGGTCTTACTTGCATCCAACTGTTTGCCTGAGTGATTTTTTTCAGCACCCAGGCGGTAGTACTACTCTGGTCCATGGTAGTACCACTTAGGCGGTACTTCCGCAAATCAGTGCCGCTCCTACTACCGCTTGGGAAATGGCTTCTGGTGGTCTCTATTTTATAAACAAAAGTAGCACGATTGTAGCACGGTAGTACCGCGCTGCGGTACTTCCGCTCTACCACCACTCAGTACCGCCGGTTCCTCTGTACCCAGTGACATTTAGCGGTAGTGCCGCTCAATGTGGACGGTAGTGCCGCTCCAATACTAGTTGTACTCGCCGTCTACGGCTAGAACTACCGCTCTAGGCAGTAGTACCGCTCCCCTGAGCGGTAGTACCGCTTGTGCACGACCAACGCACTTAACGGTTGGATTCGAGCCCCCACTATAAAAAGGGGTATTCTTTCCCATTGCCTCTAATGACTATTGGCAAGCTTTCTCTTCCATTGTTCACCTCCAAAAGCTTTGCCTTCTCTCCATTCCTCTAATGAATCTTACATCTTTTTGAGGAAAAAGAGAGAGGACATCTTGATTTAGATTCTCCACTAATCCATCTCTCCTCTTAGTGAGAGGAAACTTGTGGATCTAGATCTTGTAGTTCTTTTGTGTTCTCCTTGTTCTTCCTCTCATATTCCTCCACAACTTTTGTTGCTTTGGTGGGATTTGAGAATGAGGAACTTGAGCACTCCGTGTGTTCTTGCCATTCATTAGTTGCATCGGTTTGAGTTCTCCACGGTGATAGGTGGATGTGAAGGTTGAGAAGCTTATCACTCTTGGGTGTTTGGGCACCCTAGAGCTTGTGCCTCTTGGGTGCTTGGGCACCCTAGACGGTTGGTGGTGTCATGTGAGCTCAATCATTGTGGTGTAAAGCTTCAGGCAAGCTTCGGGGGTCCCCGAATAGGTTATGGAGATTGAAATCGTCTTGGTAGCAACCACCAAACCAATAGAACAAAGGTTAGCTCTGCGGCTAGTCCACAAGCAAGGCCACAAGCAAGGGTTGTAGGTCCATTACCGCCCCGAATAATTTGTACGGGTTCGATAACCGCCCCTAAGAGTTACCAATTGTACGGGTTCGTTGACCACCCTCAAAGGGTCGCCAATTATACGGGTTCGGTGACCTCACCCAAGGGCTGCCAATTGCACGGGTTCTATGACTGCCCTTAAGGTTCCTTTAGTGGAATCACGACATTTTGCATTGTGCGATGACGTCAGGAGATTACGGTGGCCCTAGTGGCATTTTGGGGAGCATTGTGCCTCCATTCCGCTACAAACGGAGATTAGCATCCGCGAGGGTGTGAAATTCAGGATACATCGTCGTCTCCGCGTGCCGCATCTATCACTTACCCGAGCCCTTTACTTATGCACTTTATTTTGTGATAGTCATAATGTTTCATATTATATATCTTGCTATCGCTCAGTTATTTATCTTACTTAGCATAATGTGTTGGTGCACATGAAAAGTAAATGAAGCCGTGTATGAAAAATATACAATAACCACGACGAAGTGTAAGCCTAGTGTTACACTTGGCGTACTGTACACGGCTTAGGAGCTGTAAGCCGAGTGTCAATTATCGGGTACTCAGCTTACATTTTACAACCAGTTTTTTTAAGGACCATTTTATAACTAGTTGCATTGCTAGGAACGGACAAGCCAGGCAAGCATTTCCTCTCGCAGGCCACCAACAGAACAAAGGAGCATACTCCAGGTACACAGCCCAGGCTCACTGCCGTGGACACCAAACATGTTCATAGACTCCCCGCATATGACGACGGCCCGAAGCAGGCAGCCCATCCACGGCTCTGGTGAAGAACCCAGCCAAGTCCTGGCGGCCGCCGGGTGACGGAAGTAGCACCCGGCTGGTATAAACAACGACCACTGGAAATCTGGCAACGATCTTTACTAGCGCAGCGGGTTTCAACATTTTGGACAGTAACAGCCGAAAGTCAGAAATCGACATCCACGCAGAGGATTAAAGATCAACGTCTGATTTGTGTATATATAAAGCAAAACAGTCAGGGTCTTCACCGTCACACCTAGGAAATCTAACAAAAATCACGACTAAAATCAGCCACAACACACAAACACAAATATCAAACAAAAAGCTAGCACTGCTAGTCTAAACCTTTTTGTCAAACGTAGGAGTGTGCACATGGTCCTTACACCCACACTACAAAACCGGATACCTCAGTTTGAGTTTCCTGACAGATTCAGATCAAAAGCTACCAAGAAAATATAGCAAACGGATTGTCTAGGTTCAGAACGGTCAACGATTTCTAAACTATGGAAGAAAACTGGTGCCTCAAATCTTCTTTTTCCTAATAATAATGAAGTGCTTCAAAACTTTCTCTAATGGAGTGCTTCAAAACTTGATGTGCCTTGATATGTCTACTGTATGTATGTTCCTTCTAATCTCTACCTGCTCAGGCTCACCAAGCGTGCACCCCCATCCCCTCTAGATGGCATACCAGACTGCGTGCGGGCTCTTCCATTGTGGAACCGTGAACCGCCACCACCATAGCCTCCACGGGATCCCTGGCTACTCCTGTCGTTTTGGTAACCACCACCATGTCCAGAACCTCCGGTTCGCCCGGCATAGCCTGACCTCCCACCGCCTCGCCGCCCTTGTGATGATACAAAGTTCTCCTGCCACTTGCCCAAACCGTACGAGTCTTGACCATCACCACCCCTGCGCCTGGGCGGTGCACCCTCAAGGGCGCCACCAGTCCTAGCCTCATACGCCCTCTCGTTGCTCTCCACAAGGACAGAGAGCCTATCCGCCATCTGGAAGAGTAGTCCCTGCAGCCTAGTTTGATCCACGTTCTGGAAAATGATGCAATTCGTTGGTTGGTCCCAGCTTGCATGAAGCTCCTCATGCATCATCATCTTGCTAACAATGCTGTGAGCTTGTTTCTCGCTGAGGTCAAACATTGTAGTGAGCTGGTCAAGGCTCAGGGACTTGTAGCAAGACGAGTATGAAAACAGATAGGTTCTGAGAGCCTCTTCCTTGATCTTAAGCTTCACCATTTCAAGAATATGCTCCTTGTTCCTCAAAAGCTTCCAGGTATCGAGTGAACTGATGACACTGAAAGCCTTCACGTAGTCACCCTTACTGAGGGCTCTTGTGGCAGCCAATACATGGTCCCTCACAGTCTCCGGAGGACCAACAAAAGTCTGCCTCTCACTAATTTCAAGAAGCCTGCGGAATGTTTTGCTCATAGGCCTCCGCTTATCGAAAGCACTGGCAGCCATGTTGGGGACCTCAATTAGCATAGCACAAACCAAGTGTGTGGCTTCCAGAAGTTCAAGATTTATATGCATATGGTAAGGCATCATCCTTCTCCTCTCAAGTCTTTCCTGCAAGAATAAGAGTAACGATAGTGTGAGAAGTGATGATCACTAGCGCAAAAGTAACTACATAGTGTTCAAAAAATATTGGTACATAGTATATCTTCTCAGCACAGCTTTATATATTAAATCATGTAGCTAAACCCAAGAATTGGAGCGGATATATCAGTTATGGAGATACTTAGAATAAGAGTTGATAATCTTTTCAATATGGATGAAACATCAGAGTTATTTCGTGTAAAATCAGGATTCAAGTATTTGAAAATTCAAAAAGAACGAATAGCAAGTAATGAAATAACAAATAAATGCACGAATAGAAAGTCTATCGAGGAATTCTGTAAACAGACTTGTTCTGGTACAGAAATAACTCAATGGTGGCACTTTTCCAATTATGAATGTTTTATGTAGGACTAGGTGACAACATACTGACCAGTGTGTGGCTACCCAAATAAGGGACAAAGAAAGTGCGTGTTCTGGGGGTAGGAAGTTCACCTGTTCAGGAGTTTTGTCATGGTATCGGCTCTGTTGTACCCCTTGCGCAAGCAACTCTTTCACTCTCCCAAATGAATATAGCTCAGACAGGCAACCATGAGCTTCAGCAATATAACCAGCCCTGAAAGCACATAACCCCAGTTGGGCCATGACCCTGTTGTATAAAATCTGTGATGATATGTCCATAAGTTGAACCCCATCTTGTAAACGACTCATTAAGATCAAGTCACGAGCCACTGAAAATTCATCAGAGATTGCATAGTGATATATCTGACACAGCATTGCTCGGGCTTTGGTCCTTTCATCTCCATACTTGTAAATCAGAGACATCAGATCATCCATCAAAGCTCTGTTGCTTGGTGGGAAAGCAGGCTTCCTAGGCACAACCTCTGGAATCACAACAAATGGTGGCGGTCCCCTATTGTCATCAGTTTCTTGATGCTCCTCACCAGCCTCAGTATCTCCATCATCCATGCTAAGTTCGGTCTGCTCAGCCAGTTTCCTCATTGCATCGTACACTTCTTGAGGTTTGTAGTAGACTAGTTCAACACGACGCAATGCAACCTTTGCAGCAGCCTTAAAGTTCTGAACCCTTTCTTGGTAATCTTGGACATTCTGTGCAACCACCAAAAACAAGGGTTCGTCTCTAAGCCTCTGAACATAATCTTTTGTATATGGATCGCTGCACTGTAAGCTCTTGAAAAATTCAGAGTCAATTCTCTCCAGAAACGCAACGAGGTCACCTGTAACATGGATCGTTCCATCGTAGTCAGCACCCTTCTGAGTTTCCTTCTCATCAGACTCCACTGAGGTGTCTACAACAATATTAGGATATTGTTGCAGTATATCAAGCACAAGAAGCATATTATCAACACACTTCTTCCACACGTTGATCGGCATATGACCAAGTAAGCTAGGATTGACATCAAACTGAGCAGAAATCACATGAAAAAGAATTTCAAGCTTCTGGGCAGGGGTTTTTGCCACACGAGTCAAAAATGTTAGCTGCTCCACACGCTCAATTCTCCCAGTGCCCTTCTTACCTCTCAACGCCACAACCTCCTTAAGCTTTTTATCAACAATATCCCATGTAATCTCACTGGGGTCTTTCAAGAACTGTTTGTCCATAATCTTATCTTTCTTGCTCAACTTCTTTTCCCAGGCTCCACCCAGATTACCCTTATTGTCATCGCTACTGTCATCTGGATCTGGTTCAGGATCCACAATATCTACGTCACTACCATCATCACCACTATCATCATCCAAAACCTTTTCATCTGCAATGTCATCTTCAAAACTCTCTGGATTATCTCTGCACTTCTGGATCAGGTCTTCATACTGCTTATTGTTCTTCCTAAGTTTTTGTTTCACTGCAACGAGTGCCCTGGCGTTGCTGCTGCTCATCTTCACCTTGGCTTCCTTGTTTGCAAGGGCCTCAGCAAGGAAGTCCTCCAGTAATACAATAGCTGTGATGTACCTATTTGGAATTTTGGTAGATTCGTTGACACGAACAACCTTCTCAAGCTGCTTATTGAGCTTGTCAAAACTCTCTTGCAAGCTAATACAGTCATTGATCTTCATTGCATTGCGCATCTGGTCGGCAGTAGCTTTCATCTCATCATTGCGCTTGTCCTTCAACGAGCGAATCACACGATGGCTCTCAGTATCAGAGTCGTCACTGTCATCTGAATTCAAATAGCGGTTCTTGGACACATCACGACCACCATCACCAGCTCCTGATTTTTCACTATCGCTCCCTTGTTCTGACTCAATATCGTCCACCGCCTCCTCGGAGTCGCTGTCTCCCTGATATTGGGTAGAACAGAACAAAGATAAAAGGTATTGATGCATTTGACGAGGATGAAATTTATACATATTAGTTACTGCACCAAAGAATTGGAGTCAGCGACTAAGTACCTGTCCCCAAAAACGAGACGCCATGGCTGTTGTCTGTTTGTTTTCCTTCAACTAGATTCAAAGCTCTGCAAAAATAATACAGGCAGAGAAAGAATTATAATTATAATCAGAACAAACTACAGAAGAAATCACACGGAGTATATCTGAACCAAAGGCTAGCAGAACGAATAACTTGTATCCTCATAATACACAATTGACTCTAACTGAATAGAAGAACCATGCTTAGGGACTGATTCAGATGGATAATCAACCTCAAGACAAACAATAGCTCATCAGAAGCAGTTAAACAAGACAACTAAGTTCGCGTCGATGAGCATAGAGCTAGACCTATAAACTATACGGTTTAACCTAAACATAAACCAACTGGATTGAGGAATCGCAAGGGGGCGCGACCAAAACACGATACGTCGGCTAAGCATAGAGTCTTGACATCCCACGGACTCGGGGTGGCGCCCGTCCTCTCGTAGGCGGCTAGGGCTGGGACACGGCGGCGGGATGGCGCGCAACGAGGCGGCGGCGTCGAGAGCGCTGGCCGCCGGGATGCAATGCTAACTCGGAGAGAAATTCGATCGGATCGATTTTACCTTGCCTTGAGTCGCGCCGGCGGAGCAGAATAGCCTCGGATCTAGCGGAGAAGGGAGGCGTTCAGCGGCGGAAGGCGTGGAGGGGGCGACGGCGTGCTGCGTGCAGGGCGGAGGCGCGGAAGGACTGTAGGCGGAGAGGGTTAGGGTTTGGCGTTCGGAAGGGTTTTTTTGTGATAGGATTTTTTTTTTCTGAAGAGATGGCCGAGCTGGACTCTTGGCGGGCTGGGTCGACGTATTGTTTAGAGTAAACTGGGCTTGGGGGCTGGGGGGCTGTTCTCCTTCCAATTTTTCTACCCAGCGAACATTAGCAGGATATACGACTTCTCTGCTAAAAAAAAAGCAGCATACGAGCTAGCGCACCCGCTATAAAAGGAGCTTTTTTTTTAATTGTTTAGATTAGATTGCGTACCACATGTGTCACGTTGTAAAAAAAAAGCTTTCATGCTCAGACCAGGGGATGAAATTGCGCATGCGATAAATTCATGGTCATTTCGATCCAAAGACGTCCTTCAAGGCTTCCCTATTCTTCTAATTCTTTCATGCGGATACTTCATAGATGAGGGGTGCAATGCCCTTGGGCTAGAGAGCTAGAGCTGGAGCATCTCCTTCAGGCCACGCCAACGTGCGTCCTCCTTACAGGCCGACTCTTTGAGGGCGTGCTAGAGTACCACCTCCAGTGCGGCCTGCTACCCCGCCTTCGCATGCACGTCCTCTTCCTCCACCACTGGCGACCGCGATGGAGGGCGGGCCTTAACCTGGACGATGCCACGGCGGCGCACGTCGTGCTTCGTGGCGAACTAGACGTCCCAATTGGGACTGTCTGGCGCATACGTCGAGTAGGCGTGTTGCTCCCGCGTGAGGTGGGTAAGCCGCTTGTGGATCTCCTCCTCGCGCGTCCGCTTTGCCTGCGGCATCGTTGGCACCGGAATGCGGTGGAGTCGAGATGCCAACCGTGCGGGAGGTTGACATCCAGCCACGACAGCAGGACGTGGTACTCCCAGTCGTACCGCGCCCGGTGCGCCGAGATGTACAACATATCCGTTGGTTGGCGAGGCCTCTCCCCCACCGCGGCATAAAGCACCCACCTCGTCGGACCATGCAACAAGTTGGCCTCGGTGTCATGCTTGGCCTTGCCCTTGCTGAAGAAGCTATCTGTGGCTAGGGTGTTGGGGAACGTATCAGAATTTTAAAATTTTCTACGCATCACCAAGATCAATCTATGGAGTCATCTAGCAACAAGGAAGAGAGGAGTGCATCTACATACCCTTGTAGATCGCGCGCGGAAGCGTTCAAGAGAACGGGGTTGATGGAGTCGTACTCGTCGTGATCCAAATCACCGATGACCTAGCGCCGAACGGACGGCACCTCCGCGTTCAACACACGTATGGTTGGGAAGACGTCTCCTCCAACTTAATCCAGCAAGGGGGGAGGAGAGGTTGATGAAGATCCAGCAGCACAACGGCGTGGTGGTGGAAGCAACGGTGATCTCGGCAGGGCTTCGCCAAGCTCAGGGAGAGGGAGGGGGAGGCGCCAGGGGCTAGGGTGCGGCTGCCCTCCCTCCCCCCCCCCCCACTATATATAGGACCCCTAGGGGGGCGCCGGCCCTAGGAGATTGAATCTCCAAGGGGGGCGTCCAAGGGGGGCGTCCAAGGGGGGTGGAGTGCCCCCCAAGCCAAGTGGGGCGCCCCCACCCCTAGGGTTTCCAACCCTAGGCACAGGGGAGGCCCATGGGGGGCGCACCAGCCCATCTGGGGCTGGTTCCCCTCCCACTTCAGCCCATGGGGCCCTCCGGGATAGGTGGCCCCACCCGGTGGACCCCCGGGACCCTTCCGGTGGTCCCGGTACAATACCGATTACCCCGAAAACCTTCTCGATGACCGAAACTTGACTTCCTATATATAAATCTTCACCTCCGGACCATTCCGGAACTCCTCGTGACGTCTGGGATCTCATCCGGGACTCCGAACAACTTTCGGGTTACCGCATACTAATATCTCAACAACCCTAGCGTCACCGAACCTTAAGTGTGTAGACCCTACGGGTTCGGAAGACACGCAGACATGACCGAGACGACTCTCCGGTCAATAACCAACAGCGGGATCTGGATACCCATGTTGGCTCCCACATGCTCCTCGATGATCTCATCGGATGAACCACGATGTCGAGGATTCGATCAATCCCGTATACAATTCCCTTTGTCAATCGGTACGTTACTTGCCCGAGACTCGATCGTCGGTATCCCAATACCTCGTTCAATCTCGTTACCGGCAAGTCACTTTACTCGTACCGTAATGTTGGAAATATGCCCTAGAGGCAATAATAAATTGGTTATTATTATATTTCCTTGTTCATGATAATCGTTTATTATCCATGCTATAATTGTATTGATAGGAAACTCAGATACATGTGTGGATACATAGACAACACCATGTCCCTAGTAAGCCTCTAGTTGACTAGCTCGTTGATCAATAGATGGTTAACGTTTCCTGACCATGGACATTGGATGTCGTTGATAACGGGATCACATCATTAGGAGAATGATGTGATGGACAAGACCCAATCCTAAGCATAGCACAAGATCGTGTAGTTCGTTCGCTAAAGCTTTTCTAATGTCAAGTATCATTTCCTTAGACCATGAGATTGTGCAACTCCCGGATACCGTAGGAATGCTTTGGGTGTGCCAAACGTTACAACGTAACTGGGTGGCTATAAAGGTGCACTACGGGTATCTCCGAAAGTGTCTGTTGGGTTGGCACGAATCGAGACTGGGATTTGTCACTCTGTGTAAACGGAGAGGTATCTCTGGGCCCACTCGGTAGGACATCATCATAATGTGCACAATGTGATCAAGGAGTTGATCACGGGATTATGTGTTACGGAACGAGTAAAGAGACTTGCCGGTAACGAGATTGAACAAGGTATCGGGATACCGACGATCGAATCTCGGGCAAGTATCGTACCGCTAGATAAAGGGAATTGTATACGGGATTGATCGAATCCTCGACATCGTGGTTCATCCGATGAGATCATCGTGGAACATGTGGGAACCAACATGGGTATCCAGATCCCGCTATTGGTTATTGACCGGAGAACGTCTCGGTCATGTCTGCATGCTTCCCGAACCCGTAGGGTCTACACACTTAAGGTTCGGTGACGCTAGGGTTATAGAGATATTAGTATGTGGTAACCCGAATGTTGTTCGGAGTCCCGGATGAGATCCAGGACGTCACGAGGAGTTCCGGAATGGTCTGGAGGTAAAGAATTATATATAGGAAGTGCTATTTCGGCCATCGGGACAAGTTTCGGGGTCACCGGTATTGTACCGGGACCACCGGAAGGGTCCCGGGGGGTCCACCGGGTGGGGCCACCTGCCCCGGGGGCCACATGGGCTGTAGGGGTGTGCGCCTTGGCCTATATGGGCCAAGGGCACTAGCCCCAAGAGGCCCATGCGCCAAGAGATAAGGAAAGGAAGAGTCCTAAAGGGGGAAGGCACCTCCTAGGTGCCTTGGGGAGGAGGGACTCCTCCCTAGCCGCACCCTTCCTTGGAGGAAGGGCCAAGGCTGCACCCCCCCCCTCTCCCTTGGCCCTATATATAGTGGGGGGAAGGGAGGGCAGCCGCATCCAAGCCCTGGCGCCTCCCTCTCCCTCCCGTGACACATCTTCCTCCTCCCGCAGCGCTTGGCGAAGCCCTGTTGGAATCCCGCTACTTCCACCACCACGCTGTCGTGCTGCTGGATCTCCATTAACCTCTCCTCCCCCCTTGCTGGATCAAGAAGGAGGAGACGTCGCTGCTCCGTACGTGTGTTGAACGCGGAGGTGCCGTCCGTTCGGCGCTAGGATCATCGGTGATTTGGATCACGACGAGTACGACTCCATCAACCCCGTTCTCTTGAACGCTTCCGCTTAGCGATCTACAAGGGTATGTAGATGCACTCTTCTTCCCCTCGTTGCTAGTTTCTCCATAGATAGATCTTGGTGACACGTAGGAAAATTTTGAATTGTTGATACGTTCCCCAACAGTGGCATCATGAGCTAGGTCTATGCGTAGATTCTATGCACGAGTAGAACACAAAGTAGTTGTGGGCGTTGATTTTGTCAATTTACTTGCCGTTACTAGTCTTATCTTGATTCAGCGGCATCGTGGGATGAATCGGCCCAGACCGACCTTACACGTACTCTTACGTGAGACCGGTTCCACCGACAAACATGCACTAGTTGCATAAGGTGGCTGGCGGGTGTCTGTCTCTCCCACTTTAGTCGGATCGGATTCGATGAAAAGGGTCCTTATGAAGGGTAAATAGCAATTGGCATATCACGTTGTGGTCTTTGCGTAGGTAAGAAACGTTCTTGCTAGAAACCCATAGCAGCCACGTAAAACATGCAAACAACAATTAGAGGACGTCTAACTTGTTTTTGCAGGGTATGTTATGTGATGTGATATGGCCAAGAAGAATGTGATGAATGATATGTGATGTATGAGATTGATCATGTTCTTGTAATAGGAATCACGACTTGCATGTCGATGAGTATGACAACCGGCAGGAGCCATAGGAGTTGTCTTTATTTATTATATGACCTGTGTGTCATTAAACAACGCCATGTAATTACTTTACTTTATTGCTAACCGGTAGCCATAGTAGTAGAAGTAATAGTTGGCGAGCAACTTCATGGAGACACGATGATGGAGATCATGGTGTCATGCCGGTGACAAGATGATCATGGAGCCCCAAGATGGAGATCAAAGGAGCTATATGATATTGGCCATATCATGTCACCATTATTTGATTGCATGTGATGTTTATCATGTTTTTGCATCTTGTTTACTTAGAACGACGGTAGTAAATAAGATGATCCCTCATAATAATTTCAAGAAAGTGTTCCCCCTAACTGTACACTGTTGCGACAGTTCGTTGTTTCAAAGCACCACGTGATGATCGGGTGTTTGATTCAGACGTTCACATACAACGGGTGTAAGCCAGATTTACACACGCGAAACACTTAGGTTGACTTGACGAGCCTAGCATGTACAAACATGGCCTCAAAACACAAGAGACCGAAAGGTCGAGCATGAGTCGTATGGTAGATACGATCAACATGAAGGTGTTCACCAATGTTGACTAGTCCGTCTCACGTGATGATCGGACACGGCCTAGTTGACTCGGATCATGTAATCACTTAGATGACTAGAGGGATGTCTATCTGAGTGGGAGTTCATAAGATGAACTTAATTATCCTGAACATAGTCAAAAAGTCTTCACAAATTATGTCGTAGCTCGCGCTTCAGTTCTACTGTTTAGATATGTTCCTAGAGAAAATTTAGTTGAAAGTTGATAGTAGCAATTATGCGGACTAGGTCTGTAAACTAAGGATTGTCCTCACTGCTTCATAGAAGGCTTATGTCCTTAATGCACCGCTCAGTGTGCTGAACCTCGAACGTCGTCTGTGGATGTTGCGAACATCTGACATACACATTTTGATAACTACATGATAGTTCAGTTAAACGGTTTAGAAGACGTTTTGAAACGTCGTGAAACATATGAGATGTTTTGAGGGCTGAAATTGGGATTTCAGGCTCGTGCCCACGTCAAGAGGTATAAGACCTCCGACTATTTTCTTAGCCTGCAAACTAAGGGAGAAAAGCTCAATCGTTGAGCTTGTGCTCAGATTGTCTGAGTACAACAATCACTTGAATCGAGTGGGAGTTAATCTTCCAGATAAGATAGTGATGTTTCTCCAAAGTCATTGCCACCAAGCTGCTAGAGCTTCGTTATGAACTATAACATATCAAGGATAGATGTGATGATCCTTGAGATATTCGCGATGCTTGACACCGCGAAAGTAGAAGTCAAGTAGGAGCATCAATTGTTGATGGTTAGTTAAAAACCACTAATTTCAAGAAGGGTAAGGGCAAGAAAGGGATACTTCATGAAACGACAAGTCAGTTGCTGCTCAAGTGAAGAAACCCAAAGGTTGAACCCAAACCCGAGACTAAGTGCTTCTGTAATAAGGGGAATAGCCACTGGAGCAGAATTACCCTAGATACTTGGTAGATTAGAAGGCTGGCAAGGTCGATAGAAGTATATTGGATATACATTGTGTTGATGTGTACTTTACTAGTACTCCTAGTAGCACCAGGGTATTAGATACTGGTTCGGTTGCTAAGTGTTAGTAACTCGAAATAAAAGCTACGGAATAAACGAAGACTAGCTAAAGGTGAGCTGACGATATGTGTTGGAAGTGTTTCCAATGTTGATATGATCAAGCATCGCACGCTCCCTCTACCATCAATATTGGTGTTAAACCTAAATAATTGTTATCTGGTGTTTGCGTTGAGCATAGACATGATTGGATTACGATACGGTTATTCATTTAAGGAGAATAATGGTTACTATGTTTATTTAAATAATACCTTCAATGGTCTTACGCCTAAAATGAATGGTTTATTGAATCTCGATCGTAGTGATACACATGTTCATGCCAAAAGATATAGGATAGTAATGATAGTACCACCTACTTGTGGCATTGCCACTTAAGTCATATCGGTATAAAACGCATGAAGAAGCTCCATGTTGATGGATCTTTGGGCTCACTCATTTTTGAAAAGTTTGAGACATGCGAATCATGTCTATTGGTATATATGCATGAAGAAACTCCATGCAAATGGACTGTTTTGACTCACTTGATTTTGAATCACTTGAGACATGCAAATCATACCACAGGGGCAAGATGACTGAAAGCCTCGTTTTCAGTAAAATGGAACTAGAAAGCAACTTGTTGGAAGTAATACATTTTGATGTGTGCAATCCAATGAGTGCTGAGGCGTGTAGTGGATATCGTTATGTTCTTACTTCACAGATGATTTGAGTAGATGTTGAGTACATTTACTTGATGAATCATGAGTCTGAATTATTGAAAGGTTCAAGTAATTTCAGTGTGAAGTTGAAAGATCGTCGTGACAAAAGGATAAAATATCTATGATATGATCATAGAGATAAATATCTGAATTACGAGTTTGGCACATAATTAAGACATTGTGGAAATTGTTTCACAACTAATACAGCCTGGAACACCATAGTGTGATGGTGTGTCCGAACATCATAACTGCACCCTATTGGATATGATGCATACCATGATGTCTCTTATCGAATTACCACGATAGTTTATGGGTTAGGCGTTAGAGACAACCACATTCACTTTAAATAGGGCACCACGTAATTCCGATGAGATGACTGAAGGAAATATGCCCTAGAGGCAATAATAAAGTTATTATTTATTTCCTTATATCATGATAAATGTTTATTATTCATGCTAGAATTGTATTAACCGGAAACATAATACATGTGTGAATACATAGACCAACAGAGTGTCACTAGTATGCCTCTACTTGACTAGCTCGTTAATCAAAGATGGTTATGTTTCCTAACCATGAACAAAGAGTTGTTATTTGATTAACGAGGTCACATCATTAGTAGAATGATCTGATTGACATGACCCATTCCATTAGCTTAGCACCCGATCGTTTAGTATGTTGCTATTGCTTTCTTCATGACTTATACATGTTCCTATAACTATGAGATTATGCAACTCCCGTCTACCGGAGGAACACTTTGGGTACTACCAAACGTCACAACGTAACTGGGTGATTATAAAGGAGTACTACAGGTGTCTCCAATGGTATATGTTGGGTTGGCGTATTTCGAGATTAGGGTTTGTCACTCCGATTGTCGGAGAGGTATCTCTGGGCCCTTTCGGTAATGCACATCACATAAGCCTTGCAAGCACTGCAACTAATATGTTAGTTGTGAGATGATGTATTACGGAACGAGTAAAGAGACTTGCCGGTAACGAGATTGAACTAGGTATTGGATACCGACGATCGAATCTCGGGCAAGTAACATACCGATGACAAAGGGAACAACGTATGTTGTTATGCGGTCTGACCGATAAAGATCTTCGTAGAATATGTAGGAGCCAATATGGGCATCTAGGTCCCGCTATTGGTTATTGACCGGAGACGTGTCTCGGTCATGTCTACATTGTTCTCGAACCGTAGGGTCCGCATGCTTAACGTTACGATGACAGTTATTATGAGTTTATGCATTTTGATGTACCGAAGGTTGTTCGGAGTCCCGGATAAGATCACGGACATGACGAGGAGTCTCGAAATGGTCGAGACGTAAAGATTGATATATTGGAAGCCTATGTTTGGACATAGGAAGTGTTCCGGGTGAAATCGGGATTTTACCGGAATACCGGGAGGGTTACCGGAACCCCCGGGAGACTAATGGGCCTATTGGGCCTTAGTGGAAAAAGAGAAAAGGAGCAGCCCATAAGCTGGCCGGCGCCCCCCCCCTTTCCCCAAGTCCTAGTAGGACTAGGAGAAGGGGCCGGGCCCCCCTCTTTCTCCTTTCCCCCCGAGAGTCCTAATTGGATTAGGATTGGAGGGAGGAGTCCTACTCCCGGTGGGAGTAGGACTCCCCTGCGCCTCCCTCTCCCTGGCCGGCCGGCCCCCCTTCCTCCAACCTTTATATACGGGGGCAGGGGACACCCCAAGACACACAAGTTGATCCTTGAGATCGTTCCTTAGCTGTGTGCGGTGCCCCCTGCCACCAAATTCCACCTCGATCGTACCGTTACAGTGCTTAGGCGAAGCCCTGCGTCGGTAGTACATCAAGATCTTCATCACGCCGTCGTGCTGACGGAACTCTTCCTCGACGCTTTGCTGGATCGGAGCCCAAGGAACGTCATCGAGCTGAACGTGTGCTAAGAACTCGGAGGTGCCGGAGTAACAGTGCTTGGATCAGTCGGATCGGGAAGAAGACGTACGACTACTTCCTCTATGTTGTGTGATCGCTTCCGCAGTCGGTCTGCGTTGGTACATAGACAACACTCTCCCCTCTCGTTGCTGTGCATCACCATGATCTTGCGTGTGCGTAGGAAAATTTTGAAATTACTGCGTTCCCCAACAGTGGCATCAGAGCCTAGGTTTTATGGTTTGATGTTATTTGCACGAGTAGAACACAAATGAGTTGTGGGCGATACAAGTCATACTGCCTACCAGCATGTCATACTTTGGTTCGGCGGTATTGTTGGGTGAGACGATCCGGACCAACCTTACGCGTACTCTTACGCGAGACCGGTTCCCTCGACGTGCTTTGCACACAGATGGCTTGCGGAAGACTGTCTCTCCAACTTTAGTTGAACCAAGTGTGACTACGCCCGGACCTTGAGAAGGTTAAAACGGAGTCTATTTGACGAACTATCGTTGTGGTTTTGATGCGTAGGTGAGATGAGTTCTTACTTAAGCCCGTAGCAGCCACGTAAAACTTGCAACAACAAAGTAGAGGACGTCTAACTTGTTTTTGCAGGGTATGTTGTGATGTGATATGGTCAAGGCATGATGCTGATTTTATTGTATGAGATGATCATGTTTTGTAACCGAGTTATCGGCAACTGGCAGGAGCCATATGGTTGTCGCTTTATTGTATGCAATGCAATCGCGATGTAATGCTTTACTTTATTACTAAACGGTAGTGATAGTCGTGGAAGCATAAGATTGGCGAGACGACAACGATGCTACGATGGAGATCAAGGTGTCGCGCCGGTGACGATGGTGATCATGACGGTGCTTCGGAGATGGAGATCACAAGCACAAGATGATGATGGCCATATCATATCACTTATATTGATTGCATGTGATGTTTATCCTTTTATGCATCTTATCTTGCTTTGATTGACGGTAGCATTATAAGATGATCTCTCACTAAATTATCAAGAAGTGTTCTCCCTGAGTATGCACCATTGCCAAAGTTCGTCGTGCCCAGACACCACGTGATGATCGGGTGTGATAAGCTCTACGTCCAAATACAACGGGTGCAAAACAGTTGCACACGCAGAATACTCAGGTTATACTTGACGAGCCAAGCATATACAGATATGGCCTCGGAACACGGAGACCGAAAGGTCGAGCGTGAATCATATAGTAGATATGATCAACATAACGATGTTCACCATTGAAAACTACTCCATCTCACGTGATGATCGGTTATGGTTTAGTTGATTTGGATCACGTGATCACTTAGAAGATTAGAGGGATGTCTATCTAAGTGGGAGTTCCTAAGTAATTTGATTAACTGAACTTAAACTTATCATGAACTTAGTACCTGATAGTATCTTGCTTGTTTATGTTGATTGTAGATAGATGGCTCGTGCTATTGTTCTGTTGAATTTTAATGCGTTCCTTGAGAAAGCAAAGTTGAAAGATGATGGTAGCAATTACACGGACTGGGTCCGTAACCTGAGGATTATCCTCATTGCTGCACAGAAGAATTACGTCCTGGAAGCACCGCTGGGTGACAGGCCTGCTGCTGGAGCAACGCCAGATGTTATGAACGTCTGGCAGAGCAAAGCTGATGACTACTCGATAGTTCAGTGTGCCATGCTTTACGGCTTAGAATCGGGACTTCAACGACGTTTTGAACGTCATGGAGCATATGAGATGTTCCAGGAGTTGAAGTTAATATTTCAAGCAAATGCCCGAATTGAGAGATATGAAGTCTCCAATAAGTTCTATAGCTGCAAGATGGAGGAGAATGGTTCTGTCAGTAAGCATATACTCAAAATGTCTGGGTATAATAATCACTTGATTCAGATGGGAGTTAATCTTCCAGATGATTGCGTCATTGACAGAATTCTCCAATCACTGCCACCAAGCTACAAGAGCTTCGTGATGAACTATAATATGCAAGGGATGAACAAGACTATTCCCGAGCTCTTTGCAATGCTGAAAGCTGCGGAGGTAGAAATCAAGAAGGAGCATCAAGTGTTGATGGTTAGCAAAACCACTAGTTTCAAGTAAAAGGGCAAAGGGAAGAAGAAGGGAAACTTCAAGAAGAACAGCAAGCAAGTTGCTGCTTAGGAGAAGAAACCCAAGTCTGGACCTAAGCCTGAAACTGAGTGCTTCTAATGCAAGCAGACTGGTCACTGGAAGCGGAACTGCCCCAAGTATTTGGCGGATAAGAAGGATGGCAAAGTGAGCAAAGGTATATGTGATATACATGTTATTGATGTGTACCTTACTAGAGCTCGCAGTAGCACCTGGGTATTTGATACTGGTTCTGTTGCTAATATTTGCAACTCGAAACAGGGACTACGGAATAAGCGGACGCTAGCAAAGGACGAGGTGACGATGCGCGTGGGAAACGGTTCCAAAGTCAATGTGATCGCGGTCGGCACGCTACCTCTACATCTACCTTCGGGATTAATATTAGACCTAAATAATTGTTATTTGGTGCCAGCGTTGAGCATGAACATTATATCTGGATCTTGTTTAATGCGAGACGGTTATTCATTTAAATCAGAGAATAATGGTTGTTCTATTTATATGAATAATATCTTTTATGGTCATGCACCTTTGAAGAGTGGTCTATTCTTGTTGAATCTCGAAGATAGTGATACACATATTCATAATGTAGAAGCCAAAAGATGCAAAGTTAATAATGATAGTGCAACTTATTTGTGGCACTGCCGTTTAGGTCATATCGGTGTAAAGCGCATGAAGAAACTCCATACTGATGGGCTTTTGGAACCACTTGATTATGAATCACATGGTACTTGCGAACCGCGCCTCATAGGCAAGATGACTAAAACACCGTTCTCCGGTACTATGGAGAGAGCAACAGATTTATTGGAAATCATACATACCGATGTATGTGGTCCGATGAATATTGAGGCTCGTGGCGGATATCGTTATTTTCTCACCTTCACAGATGATTTAAGCAGATGTGGGTATATCTACTTAATGAAACATAAGTCTGAAACATTTGAAAAGTTCAAAGAATTTCAGAGTGAGGTTGAAAATCATCGTAACAAGAAAATAAAGTTTCTACGATCTGATCGTGGAGGAGAATATTTGAGTTACGAGTTTGGTGTACATTTGAAAAATTGTGGAATAGTCTCGCAACTCACGCCATCCGGAACACCACAACGTAATGGTGTGTCCGAACGT
Organism: Triticum monococcum; assembly: GCA_034509565.1. Classification (NCBI taxonomy): domain Eukaryota; kingdom Viridiplantae; phylum Streptophyta; class Magnoliopsida; order Poales; family Poaceae; genus Triticum; species Triticum monococcum. The sequence continues at coordinate 617,927,371 of CM067845.1, forward strand.
CGTAATCATACTTTACTAGATATGGTGCGATCTATGATGTCTCTTACTGATTTACCGCTATCGTTTTGGGGTTATGCTTTAGAGACGGCCGCATTCACGTTAAACAGGGCACCATCAAAATCCGTTGAGACGACACCTTATGAACTATGGTTTGGCAAGAAACCAAAGTTGTCGTTTCTTAAAGTTTGGGGCTGCGATGCTTATGTGAAAAAGCTTCAACCTGATAAGCTCGAACCCAAATCGGAGAAATGTGTCTTCATAGGATATCCAAAGGAAACTATTGGATACACCTTCTATCACAGATCCGAAGGCAAGACTTTTGTTGCTAAATTCGGAAACTTTCTAGAGAAGGAGTTTCTCTCGAAAGAAGTAAGTGGGAGGAAAGTAGAACTTGACGAGGTAACTGTACCTGCTCCCTTATTGGAAAATAGTACATCTCAGAAAACTGTTTCTGCGACACCTATACCAATCAGTGAGGAAGCTAATGATGATGATCATGAAGCTTCAGAACAAGATACTACTGAACCACGTAGATCAACCAGAGTGAGATCCGCACCAGAGTGGTACGGTAATCCAGTTCTGGAAGTCATGATGCTAGATCATGATGAACCTACGAACTATGAAGAAGCGATGGTGAGCCCAGATTCCGCAAAGTGGTTTGAGGCCATGAAATCTGAGATGGGATCCATGTATGAGAACAAAGTATGGACTTTGGTTGACTTGCCCGATGATCGGCAAGCAATTGAGAATAAATGGATCTTCAAGAAAAAGACTGACGCTGACGGTAATATTACTGTCTATAAAGCTCGACTTGTCGCGAAAGGTTTTCGACAAGTTCAAGGAGTTGACTACGATGAGACCTTCTCACCCGTAGCGATGCTTAAGTCCGTCAGAATCATGTTAGCAATTGCCGCATTTTATGATTATGAAATATGGCAGATGGATGTCAAAACTGCATTCCTGAATGGATTTCTGGAAGAAGAGTTGTATATGATACAACCAGAAGGTTTTGTCGATCCAAAGGGAGCTAACAAAGTATGCAAACTCCAGCGATCCATTTATGGACTGGTGCAAGCATCTCGGAGTTGGAATAAACACTTTGATAGTGTGATCAAAGCATTTGGCTTTATACAGACTTTTGGAGAAGCCTGTATTTACAAGAAAGTGAGTGGGAGCTCTGTAGCATTTCTAATATTATATGTGGATGACATATTGCTGATTGGAAATCATGTAGAATTTCTGGATAGCATAAAGGGATACTTGAATAAAAGTTTTTCGATGAAAGACCTCGGGGAAGCTGCTTACATATTAGGCATAAAGATCTATAGAGATAGATCAAAACGCTTAATTGGACTTTCACAAAGCACATACCTTGACAAGATTTTGAAGAAGTTCAAAATGGATCAAGCAAAGAAAGGGTTCTTGCCTGTGTTACAAGGTATGAAGTTGAGTCAGACTCAATGCCCGACCACTGCAGAAGATAGAGAGAAAATGAAAGATGTTCCCTATGCTTCAGCCATAGGCTCTATCATGTATGCAATGCTGTGTACTAGACCTGATGTGTGCCTTGCTATAAGTTTAGCAGGGAGGTACCAAAGTAATCCAGGAATGGATCACTGGACAGCGGTCAAGAACATCCTGAAATACCTGAAAAGGACTAAGGATATGTTTCTCGTATATGGAGGTGACAAAGAGCTCACCGTAAGAGGTTACGTTGATGCAAGCTTTGACACTGATCCGGACGATTCTAAATCGCAAACCGGATACGTGTTTACTTTAAACGGTGGAGCTGTCAGTTGGTGCAGTTCTAAACAAAGCGTCGTAGCGGGATCTACATGTGAAGCGGAGTACATAGCTGCTTCGGAAGCAGCAAACGAAGGAGTCTGGATGAAGGAGTTCATATCCGATCTAGGTGTCATACCTAGTGCATCGGGTCCAATGAAAATCTTCTGTGACAATACTGGTGCAATTGCCTTGGCAAAGGAATCCAGATTTCACAAAAGAACCAAACACATCAAGAGATGCTTCAACTCCATCCGGGATTTAGTCCAGGTGGGAGACATAGAGATTTGCAAGATACATACGGATCTGAATGTTGCAGACCCGTTGACTAAGCCTCTTCCACGAGCAAAACATGATCAGCACCAAGGCTCCATGGGTGTTAGAATCATTACTGTGTAATCTAGATTATTGACTCTAGTGCAAGTGGGAGACTGAAGGAAATATGCCCTAGAGGCAATAATAAAGTTATTATTTATTTCCTTATATCATGATAAATGTTTATTATTCATGCTAGAATTGTATTAACTGGAAACATAATACATGTGTGAATACATAGACCAACAGAGTGTCACTAGTATGCCTCTACTTGACTAGCTCGTTAATCAAAGATGGTTATGTTTCCTAACCATGAACAAAGAGTTGTTATTTGATTAACGAGGTCACATCATTAGTAGAATGATCTGATTGACATGACCCATTCCATTAGCTTAGCACCCGATCGTTTAGTATGTTGCTATTGCTTTCTTCATGACTTATACATGTTCCTATAACTATGAGATTATGCAACTCCCGTCTACCGGAGGAACACTTTGGGTACTACCAAACGTCACAACATAACTGGGTGATTATAAAGGAGTACTACAGGTGTCTCCAATGGTATATGTTGGGTTGGCGTATTTCGAGATTAGGGTTTGTCACTCCGATTGTCGGAGAGGTATCTCTGGGCCCTCTCGGTAATGCACATCACATAAGCCTTGCAAGCACTGCAACTAATATGTTAGTTGTGAGATGATGTATTACGGAACGAGTAAAGAGACTTGCCGGTAACGAGATTGAACTAGGTATTGGATACCGACGATCGAATCTCGGGCAAGTAACATACCGATGACAAAGGGAACAACGTATGTTGTTATGCAGTCTGACCGATAAAGATCTTCGTAGAATATGTAGGAGCCAATATGGGCATCCAGGTCCCGCTATTGGTTATTGACCGGAGACGTGTCTCGGTCATGTCTACATTGTTCTCGAACCGTAGGGTCCGCACGCTTAACGTTACGATGACAGTTATTATGAGTTTATGCATTTTGATGTACCGAAGGTTGTTCGGAGTCCCGGATAAGATCACGGACATGACGAGGAGTCTCGAAATGGTCGAGACGTAAAGATTGATATATTGGAAGCCTATGTTTGGACATAGGAAGTGTTCCGGGTGAAATCGGGATTTTACCGGAATACCGAGAGGGTTACCGGAACCCCCCGGGAGACTAATGGGCCTATTGGGCCTTAGTGGAAAAAGAGAAAAGGAGCAGCCCATAAGCTGGCCGGCGCCCCCCCTTTCCCCAAGTCCTAGTAGGACTAGGAGAAGGGGCCGGCCCCCCCTCTTTCTCCTTTCCCCCCGAGAGTCCTAATTGGATTAGGATTGGAGGGAGGAGTCCTACTCCCGGTGGGAGTAGGACTCCCCTGCGCCTCCCTCTCCCTGGCCGGCCGGCCCCCCTTCCTCCAACCTTTATATACGGGGGCAGGGGACACCCCAAGACACACAAGTTGATCCTTGAGATCGTTCCTTAGCCGTGTGCGGTGCCCCCTGCCACCAAATTCCACCTCGATCGTACCGTTACAGTACTTAGGCGAAGCCCTGCGTCGGTAGTACATCAAGATCGTCATCACGCCGTCGTGCTGACGGAACTCTTCCTCGACGCTTTGCTGGATCGGAGCCCGAGGAACGTCATCGAGCTGAACGTGTGCTAAGAACTCGGAGGTGCCGGAGTAACGGTGCTTGGATCGGTCGGATCGGGAAGAAGACGTACGACTACTTCCTCTACGTTGTGTGATCGCTTCCGCAGTCGGTCTGCGTTGGTACGTAGACAACACTCTCCCCTCTCGTTGCTGTGCATCACCATGATCTTGCGTGTGCGTAGGAAAATTTTGAAATTACTGCGTTCCCCAACAATGACACCGTATGAACTATGGTTTAGAGAAACCTAAGCTGTCATTTCTTAAAAGTTTGGGGCTGCGACGCTTATGTGAAAAAGTTTCAGGCTGATAAGCTCGAACCCAAAGCGGATAAATGCATCTTCATAGGACACCCAAAACAGTTGGGTATACCTCCTGTCTCAGAACCGAAAGCAATAAGGGATTGTTTCTTGAATCAGGTCCTTTATCGAGGAAAAGTTTCTCTCGAAAAATTGAGTGGGAGGATGGTGGAGACTTGATCAGGTTATTGAACCGTCTCTTCAACTAGTGTGTGGCAGGGCACAGGAAGTTGTTCTTGTGGCACCTACACCAATTGAAGTGGAAGCTTATGATAGTGATCATGAAACTTCAGATCAAGTCACTACCAAACCTCGTGGGATGACAAGGATGCGTACTACTTCAGAGTGGTACGTAATCCTATCTTGGAAGTCATGTTGCTAGACAACAATGAACCTACGAGCTATGGAGAAGCGATGGTGGGCCTGGATTCCGATAAAATGGCTCTAGGCCATAAAATCCGAGAGAGAGGATCCATATATGAAAACAAAGTGTAGACTTTGGAAGAACTACTTGATGGTCGTAAGGCTGTTAGGTACATATGGATTTTAAAAGGAAGACGGACAATGATGGTAAGTATCACCATTAAGAAAGCTCGACTTGTCGTTAAGATGTTTTTCCGACAAGTTCAAGGAGTTGACTACGATGAGACTTTCTCACTCATAGCGATGCTAAGAGTCTGTTGGAATTATATTAGCGATTACTGCGTTATTTATGAAATCTTGCAGATAGGATGTCAAAACATTGTTTCCTCAATGATTTTCTTGAGGAAAGGTTGTATGTGATACAACCGGAAGGTTTTGTCAATCCTGAAAGATGCTAATAAGTATGCAAAGCTCCAGCTATCCTTCTGAGGACTGGAGTAAGCATCTCGGAGTTAGAATGTATGCTTTGATGATGATCAAGGATTTTGGGTTTATACAAAGTTTATGAGAAACTTGTATATCCAAAAGAAGTGAGTGGGAGCACTATAGAATTTCTGATGAATATATGTTGTTAACATATTGTTGATCAGAAATGACGTAGAATTTTTGGAAAGTATATAGGGTTATTTGGAAAGTGTTTTTCAATGGAAAGCCTGGATTAAGCTACTTGAACATTGAGCATCAAGATCTATAAGAATAGATCAAAACGCTTAATGGTACTTTCAAATGAGCACATACCTTGACATGATCTTGAAGGTGTTCAAGATGGATCAGTCAAAGAAGGAGTTCTTACCTGAGTTGTAAGGTATGAAGTTAAGACTTAAAGCTCGACCACGGCAGAATAGAGAGAAAGGACGAAGGTCGTCCCCTATGCTTAAGACATAGACTCCATAGTATGCTATGCTGTGTACCGCACCTGATGTGTGCCTTGCCACATGTATGGCTAGAGGGTACGAAGGTGATCTAGGAGTAGATCACCAGATAGCGGTCAAAATTATCCTTAGAGGAATAAGGATATGTTTCTCGGTTATGGAGGTGACAAAAAGTTCGACGTAAAGAGTTACGTCGATGCAAGCTTAACACCTATCCGGATAGCTCTGAGTATAGATATCGGATACGTATAATGGAGCAACGATTTGGAATAGCTCCAAGTAGAATAGTTATTTGGAATAGCTCCAAATAGAACGTGGTAGCTGCATCTAGGAGATGACATAGAGATTTGCGAAGTACATACGGATCTGAATGTTGCAGACCCGTTGACGGAAACCCCTCTCACAAGCATAACATGATCAAACCCAGAACTCATTGAGTGTTAATCACATAGTGATGTGAACTAGATTATTGACTCTAGTAAACTCTTTGGATGTTGGTCACATGGCGATGTGACCTATGAGTGTTAATCACATGGCGATGTGAACTAGATTATTGACTCTAGTGCAAGTGGGAGACTGTTGGAAATATGCCCTAGAGGCAATAATAAATTGGTTATTCTTATATTTCCTTGTTCATGATAATCGTTTATTATCCATGCTAGAATTGTATTGATAGGAAACTCAGATACATGTGTGGATACATAGACAACACCATGTCCCTAGTAAGCCTCTAGTTGACTAGCTCGTTGATCAATAGATGGTTACGGTTTCCTGACCATGGACATTGGACGTCGTTGATAACGGGATCACATCATTAGGAGAATGATGTGATGGACAAGACCCAATCCTAAGCATAGCACAAGATCGTGTAGTTCGTTCGCTAAAGCTTTTCTAATGTCAAGTATCATTTCCTTAGACCATGAGATTGTGCAACTCCCGGATACCGTAGGAATGCTTTGGGTGTGCCAAACGTCACAACGTAACTGGGTGGCTATAAAGGTGCACTACGGGTATCTCCGAAAGTGTCTGTTGGGTTGGCACGAATCGAGACTGGGATTTGTCACTCTGTGTAAACGGAGAGGTATCTCTGGGCCCACTCGGTAGGACATCATCATAATGTGCACAATGTGATCAAGGAGTTGATCACGGGATGATGTGTTACGGAACGAGTAAAGAGACTTGCCGGTAACGAGATTGAACAAGGTATCGGGATACCGACGATCGAATCTCGGGCAAGTATCGTACCGCTAGATAAAGGGAATTGTATACGGGATTGATCGAATCCTCGACATCGTGGTTCATCCGATGAGATCATCGTGGAACATATGGGAACCAACATGGGTATCCAGATCCCGCTATTGGTTATTGACCAGAGAACGTCTCGGTCATGTCTGCATGCTTCCCGAACCCGTAGGGTCTACACACTTAAGGTTCGGCGACGCTAGGGTTATAGAGATATTAGTATGCGGTAACCGGAATGTTGTTCGGAGTCCCGGATGAGATCCCGGACGTCACAAGGAGTTTCGGAATGGTCCGGAGGTAAATAATTATATATAGGAAGTGCTATTTCGGCCATCGGGACAAGTTTCGGGGTCACTGGTATTGTACCGGGACCACCGGAAGGGTCCCGGGGGGTCCACCGGGTGGGGCCACCTGCCCCGGGGGCCACATGGGCTGTAGGGGTGTGCGCCTTGGCCTATATGGGCCAAGGGCACCAGCCCCAAGAGGCCCATGCGCCAAGAGATAAGGAAAGGAAGAGTCCTAAAGGGGGAAGGCACCTCCTAGGTGCCTCGGGGAGGAGGGACTCCTCCCTAGCCGCACCCTTCCTTGGAGGAAGGGCCAAGGCTGCGCCCCCCCTCTCCCTTGGCCCTATATATAGTGGGGAGAAGGGAGGGCAGCCGCATCCAAGCCCTAGCGCCTCCCTCTCCCTCTCGTGACACATCTCCCTCCTCCCGCAGCGCTTGGCGAAGCCCTGTTGGAATCCCGCTACTTCCACCACCACGCCGTCATGCTGCTGGATCTCCATTAACCTCTCCTCCCCCTTGCTGGATCAAGAAGGAGGAGACGTCGCTGCTCCGTACGTGTGTTGAACGCGGAGGTGTCGTCCGTTCGGCGCTAGGATCATCGGTGATTTGGATCACGATGAGTACGAGTCCATCAACCCCGTTCTCTTGAACGCTTCCACTTAGCGATCTACAAGGGTATGTAGATGCACTCTTCTTCCCCTCGTTGCTAGTTTCTCCATAGATAGATCTTGGTGACACGTAGGAAAATTTTGAATTGCTGCTACGTTCCCCAACACGTAATGCATGATCCCGTGATCAACCACTTGGTCACATTGAGCAAATTATGATGATGCATTACCGAGTGGGCCCAGAGATACCTCTCCATCATAGGGAGTGACAAATCCCAGTCTCGATTCGTGCCAACCCAACAGACACTTTCGGAGATACCCGTAGTGTACCTTTATAGTCATCCAGTTACGTTGTGACGTTTGGCACATCCAAAGCACTCCTACGGTATCCGGGAGTTGCACAATATCATGGTCTAAGGAAATGATACTTGACATTCGGAAAAGCTATAGCAAACGAACTACACGATCTTTGAGCTATGCTTAGGATTGGGTCTTGTCCATCACATCGTTCTCCTAATGATGTGATCCCGTTATCAATGACATCCAATGTCCATAGTCAGGAAACCATGACTATCTTTTGATCAACGAGCTAGTCAACTAGAGGCTCACTAGGGACGTGTTGTGGTCTATGTATTCACACATGTATTACGATTTCCGGATAACACAATTATAGCATGAACAATAGACAATTATCATGAACAAAGAAATATAATAATAACCATTTTATTATTGCCTCTAGGGCATATTTCCAACAGTCTCCCACTTGCACTAGAGTCAATAGTCTAGTTACATTGTGATGAATCGTACACCCATGCAGTTCTGGTGTTGATCATGTTTTGCTCTAGGGAGAGGTTTAGTCAACGGATCTGCCACATTCAGGCCCGTATGTACTTTACAAATATCTATGTCTCCATTTTGAACACTTTCACGAATGGTGTTGAAGCGACGCTTGATATGCCTGGTCTTCCTGTGAAACCTGGGCTCCTTGGCAAGGGCAATAGCTCTAGTGTTGTCATAGAAGAGAGTCGTCGGGCCCGACGCATTGGGTATGACTCCTAGGTCGGTAATGAACTCCTTCACCCAGATTGCCTCTTGTGCTGCCTCCGAGGCTGCCATGTACTCCGCCTCACATGTAGATCCCGCCACAACGCTTTGCTTGCAACTGCACCAGCTTACTACCCCACCATTCAAAATATACACGTATCCGGTTTGTGAATTAGAGTCATCCAGATCTGTGTCGAAGCTAGCATCGATGTAACCCTTTACGACGAGCTCTTCGTCACCTCCATAAACGAGAAACATATCCTTAGTCCTCTTCAGGTACTTCAGGATATTCTTGACCGCTGTCCAGTGTTCCATGGCGGGATTACTTTGGTACCTTCCTACCAAACTTATGGCAAGGTTTACATCAGGTCTGGTACACAACATAGCATACATGATAGACCCTATGGACGAGGCATAGGGGACGACACTCATCTTTTCTCTATCTTCTGCCGTGGTCGGGCATTGAGCCGTGCTCAATCTCGTACCTTGCAATACAGGCAAGAACCCCTTCTTTGACTGATCCATATTGAACTTTTTCAATATCTTGTCAAGGTACGTACTCTGTGAAAGACCAATGAGGCGTCTCGATCTATCTCTATAGATCTTGATGCCTAATATGTAAGCAGCTTCTCCAAGATCCTTCATTGAAAAACACTTGTTCAAGTAGGCCTTTATGCTTTCCAAGAATTCTATATCATTTCCCATCAACAGTATGTCATCCACATACAATATGAGAAATGCTACAGAGCTCCCACTCACTTTCTTGTAAATGCAGGCTTCTCCATAAGTCTGCGTAAACCCAAACACTTTGATCATCTCATCAAAACGAATGTTCCAACTCCGAGATGCTTGCACCAGCCCATAGATCGAGCGTTGGAGCTTGCACACCTTGTCAGCATTCTTAGGATCGACGAAACCTTCTGGTTGCATCATATACAATTCTTCCTTAAGGAAACCATTAAGGAATGCCGTTTTGACGTCCATTTGCCATATCTCATAATCATAGAATGCGGCAATTGCTAACATGATTCGGACAGACTTCAGCTTCGCTATGGGTGAGAAAGTCTCATCGTAGTCAACCCCTTGAACTTGTCGATAACCCTTAGCGACAAGCCGAGCTTTATAGATGGTTACATTCCCATCCGTGTTTGTCTTCTTCTTAAAGATCCATTTATTTTCTATGGCTCGCCGACCATCGGGCAAGTCAGTCAAAGTCCATACTTTGTTTTCATACATGGATCCTATCTCGGATTTCATGGCTTCCAGCCATTTGTCGGAATCTGGGCCCGCCATTGCTTCTTCATAGTTCGAAGGTTCACCGTTGTCTAACAACATGATTTCCAGGACAGGGTTGCCGTACCACTCTAGTGTGAAACATGTCCTTGTGGACCTACGAAGTTCAGTAGCAACTTGATCTGAAGTTTCATGATCATCATCATTAACTTCCTCTCTAGTCGGTGCAGGCACCTCAGGACCATTTTCTTGAGTTGCGCCACTTACCGGTTCAAGAGGTAATACTTCATCAAGTTCTACTTTCCTCCCACTTATTTCTTTCAAGAGAAACTCTTTCTCTAGAAAGGATCCATTCTTGGCGACAAAGATCTTGCCTTCGGATCTGAGGTAGAAGGTATACCCAATAGTTTCTTTAGGGTATCCTATGAAGACGCATTTTTCCGACTTGGGTTCGAGCTTTTCAGGTTGAAGTTTCTTGACATAAGCATCGCATCCCCAAACTTTTAGAAACGACAGCTTAGGTTTCTTCCCAAACCATAATTCATACAGTGTCGTCTCAACGGATTTCGATGGAGCCCTATTTAAAGTGAATGCGGCGGTCTCTAGAGCATAGCCCCAAAATGACAGCGGTAAATCGGTAAGAGACATCATAGATCGCACCATATCCAATAGAGTGTGATTACGACGTTCGGACACACCATTACGCTAAGGTGTTCCAGGCGGCGTGAGTTGTGAAACTATTCCACATTTCCTTAAGTGTGTGCCAAATTCGTGACTCAAGTATTCTCCCCCACGATCTGATCGCAAGAACTTGATTTTCCTATCACGTTGATTCTCGACCTCACTCTGAAATTCCTTGAACTTTTCAAAGGTCTCAGACTTGTGTTTCATTAAGTAGACATATCCATATCTACTCAAGTCATCAATGAGGGTGAGAACATAACAATAGCCACCGCGAGCCTCAACACTCATTGGACCGCACACATCAGTATGTATGATTTCCAATAAGTTGGTTGCTCGCTCCATTGTTCCTGAGAACGGAGTCTTGGTCATTTTACCCATGAGGCATGGTTCGCACGTGTCAAATGATTCGTAATCAAGAGACTCCAAAAGTCCATCTGCATGGAGCTTCTTCATGCGTTTGACACCTATGTGACCAAGGCGGCAGTGCCACAAGTATGTGGGACTATCATTATCAACCTTACATCTTTTGGTATTCACACTATGAATATGTGTAGCATTACGCTCGAGATTCATTAAGAATAAACCATTCACCAGCGGAGCATGACCATAAAACATATCTCTCATATGAATAGAACAACCATTATTCTCGGATTTAAATGAGTAGCCATCTCGAATTAAACAAGATCCTGATACAATGTTCATGCTCAAAGCTGGCACTAAATAACAATTATTGAGGTTTAAAACTAATCCCGTAGGTAAATGTAGAGGCAGCGTGTCGACGGTGATCACATCGACCTTGGAACCATTCCCGACGCGCATCGTCACCTCGTCCTTCGCCAGTCTCCGCTTATTCCACAGCTCCTGCTTTGAGTTACAAATGTGAGCAACCGCACCGGTATCAAATACCCAGGAGCTACTATGAGTACTGGTAAGGTACACATCAATTACATGTATATCACATATACCTTTAGTGTTGCCGGCCTTCTTGTCCGCTAAGTATTTGGGGCAGTTCCGCTTCCAGTGACCACTTCCCTTGCAATAAAAACACTCAGTCTCAGGCTTGGGTCCATTCTTTGACTTCTTCCCGGCAGCTTGCTTACCAGGCGCGGCAACTCCCTTGTCGTCCTTCTTGAAGTTCTTTTTACCCTTGCCTTTCTTGAAATTAGTGGTTTTATTCACCATCAACACTTGATGTTCCTTTTTCATTTCCACCTCCGCTGATTTCAGCATTGAATATACCTCAGGAATGGTCTTTTCCATCCCCTGCATATTGAAGTTCATCACAAAGCTCCAGTAGCTCGGTGGAAGCGACTGAAGGATTCTGTCAATAACCGCGTCATCCGGGAGATTAACTTCCAGCTGAGTCAAGCGGTTATGCAACCCATACATTTTGAGTATGTGCTCACTGACAGAAGTATTTTCCTCCATCTTACAACTGAAGAACTTGTCGGAGACTTCATATCTCTCGACCCGGGCATGAGCTTGGAAAACCATTTTCAGCTCTTCGAACATCTCATATGCTCCGTGTCTCTCAAAACGCTTTTGGAGCCCTGGTTCTAAGCTGTAAAGCATGCCGCACTAAACGAGGGAGTAATCATCAGCACATGACTGCCAAGCGTTCATAACGTCTTGGTTCTCTGGGATGGGTGCGTCACCTAGCGGTGCTTCTAGGACATAATCTTTCTTGGCAGCTATGAGGATGATCCTCAGGTTCCGGACCCAGTCCGTATAGTTGCTTCCATCATCTTTCAGCATGGTTTTCTCTAGGAACGCATTGAAGTTGAGGGCAACATTAGCGTGGGCCATTTGATCTACAAGACATAGTGTAAAGATTTTAGACTAAGTTCATGATAATTAAGTTCATCTAATCAAATTATTCAATGAACTCCCACTCAGATAGACATCCCTCTAGTCATCTTAAGTGAAACTTGATCCGAGTCAACTAGGACGTGTCCGATCATCACGTGAGACGGACTAGTCAACATCGGTGGACATCTTCATGTTGATCGTATCTTCTATACTACTCATGCTCGACTTTTCGGTCTTCCATGTTCCGAGGCCATGTCTGTACATGCTAGGCTCGTCAAGTCAACCTAAGTGTATTGCGTGTGTAAATCTGGCTTACACCCGTTGTATTCAAACGTTAGAATCTATCACACCCTGTAACACCCTCGATGCGACTATATCTCCCACGTGTCGAGGCACGACTTAGAGGCATAATTGCATTGAAGGCATATGTCGCAAGTGAGGTAATCTTCACACAACCCATGTAATACAATAAGGGGGAAAAGATACATAATTGGCTTACAATCGCCACTTCACACAATTACATGAATAAAGCATTACATCATTCAAATACACTCAAGGTCCGACTACGGAACCAAAATAAAAGAAGAACCCCAAATGCGACAAAGGTCCCCGATCGACCCCAACTGGGCTCCACTATTGATCTACTAGAACGAAACAACACAAAGGACAAGATCTTCATCGAGCTCCTCCTGAGCTTGGTTGCGTCATCTGCACGGTCTCATCGGCACCTGCAAGCTGGTTTTGGAAGTATCTGTGAGCCACGGGGACTCAGCAATCTCGCACCCTCGCGATCAAGACTATTTAAGCTTATGGGTAAGGTAAAGGTATGAGGTGGAGCTGCAGCAAGCGACTAGCATATATGGTGGCTAACATACGCAAATGAGAGCGAGAAGAGAAGGCAAAGCACAGTCGATAAAAGTATGATCAAGAAGTGATCCTATAGCAACCTACGTCAAGCATAACTCCAACAACCGTGTTCACTTCCCGGACTCCGCCGGAAAGAGACCATCACGGTTACACACGCGGTTGATCCATTTTAATTAAGGTCAACTTCAGGTTTTCTACAACCGGACGTTAACAAATTCCCATCTGCCCATAACCGCGGGCACGGCTTTCGAAAGTTCAAATCCCTGTAGGGTGTCCCAACTTAGCCCATCACAAGCTCTCACGGTCAACGAAGGAATAGACCTCCACCCGAGACATTCCAATCAGACTCGGTACCTCGGTACAACAAGACATTTCGACAGGGTAAAGCTAAACCAGCAACACCGCCCGAATGTGCCGACAAATCCCGATAGGAGCTGCACATATCTCTTTCTCAGGGCACACTCAGATGAGACTAGCTACGAGTAAAACCAACCCTCAAGTTTTCCCCGAGGTGGCCCCGCAGGTAGCTCAGTTCGGACCAACACTCAGAGGAGCACTGGCCCGGGGGGGTTAAAATAAAGATGACCCTTGAGTCTGCAGAACCCAAGGGAAAGAAAAGGCTAGGTGGCAAATGGTAAAACCAATGTTGGGCATTGCTGGAGAAGCTTTACTTAAGGCAAACTGTCAAGGGGTTCCCATTATAGCCCAACCGCGTAAGGGACGCAAAATCCGGGAACATAACACCGATATGACGGAAACTAGGGCGGCAAGAGTGGAACAAAACACCAGGCATAAGGCCGAGCCTTCCACCCTTTACCAAGTATATAGATGCATTAATTAAATAAGATATATAGTGATATCCCAACAAGTAAACATGTTCCATCAAGGAACAACATCTCCATGTTCCAACAAGGAACAAACTTCAATCTTCACCTGCAACTAACAACGCTATAAGAGGGGCTGAGCAAAGCGGTAACATAGCCAATCAATGGTTTGCTAGGACAAGGTGGGTTAGAGGCTGAACATGGCAATTTGGGAGGCTGACAAGCAAATGGTAGGCATCGTAGCATTGGCATAGCAAAAGAGCGAGCATCTAGCAAAGCAAAGATAGTAGTGATTTCGAGGGTATGATCATCTTGCCTGAAATCCCGCAAGGAAGAAGAACGAGTCCATGGAGAAGACAAACGGAACGTAGACGAATGGGTCCTCACAAACTCGACGTTACCGGAACCAACCCGAAGAAGCAATCACCGGAAAAGAAGCACACAACATAGTAAACAACCAACACATCAACATGGCATGATGCACAAACAAGTATGATGCATGTCCGGTTTAAAGAGGCATGGCATGGCAAAATGCACAAACAATCCTACAAATTAAGTGGAGCTCAATATGCAACGAGTTGCATATTGACGAAACACCACAAAAAGTTATTTAGTTCGATCTCGTTTACGTACCCGACAATATTAAATGTTGATTAACATGGCAAGAGGTGAAGCACAACAAAACTACCTATCTAGGCAAGTTTAAATGAGGCCGGAAGCAACGAACAACAATTCCGGAAAACCCTCATATGCATAATTTAAGGTTTGGTACTATTCTGCCCTAAACATTATTTTAGAGTTGTTAAACATGCAAGATGAGTGCACCATGACAAACTAGGCAAAATTCTACCCCATTTACATATAAAGTTTATTTAATTCGGAGCTACGGTTGAATAGTTATGAATTAAATCATTTTAGCATGGCATAGGAGCAAATTTAACCAAACAGCATTTTAAACATGGATGAAAGTTGGATATTATTAATCTGCACAAAATTCTGAGCAAGTTCCATATATAAATCATTTTAATCCGATGCACCATTTGTGAGTTATTAAATGCATGAAGAACAGGGGCTATTCTGCAAAACTGGCAATCTCTGGATAATTGGACAAATCGCAGATCTAGAAAAAAAATGGCTATGGGCCGAAACTGCACATGGATCCATAGGGCAAAAGGAGAAGGGGGCGGCTCGCTCATGGGCTCGGCCCGGTTCGCTGGAGAAGGCCAACCGAGGGGCGCAGCTGGGCCTCGCGCTGGCAGGCCGATCGAAGCGGGGGGGGGGGGGGTCGCTGCGCTGGGCCTGGAGGCGCGGCCAGGTCGGAGGAGGCAGGCCAAGCGCGGGCAGCGCGCTGGGCCGGACGAAGGGGAGCTGGGCCTGGCGAAGGGGATCTCGTCCCCGACCTCCCGCCGAGGCCGAGGCGACCCATGGTGGCGGCGGCAGAGTCCGGTGATGGCCTGAGGCGGCGGGGCGAGGCAGATCCGGCAGGCGGGCACGGCGGGGCCTGCGGGAATGGACGGATCCGGGCACGGGGACCCCGGATCTGGCCGCAGTGGTGAAGATCCCGCGACGAACGAGGTGGCGGCGGGGAACTCCGGCGATGGCCGGCAAAGGGGCGGCAGCGGCGCCGGCGATCTGGCGCGGGGACGAAGGAGGCAGCGCGCGGGGCTCCTCTGGCCCGAGGGGGTCGGCGGGGAGGGCCGGCCACGGGCTCCGCGGGCCACGCGGTGGTGAGAGAGAGCTGGACGGGTGAGGTGGCGGCACCCGATTGGCCTGGAGCGGCGGCGGGGATGACGTGTCGCGGCGGGATTCACCAGAACGAGGTAGCGGCGGCGGGTGGACATGTCCGGTGCGGCGAGGACGCGTTCGGATGCGCGGTGGAGGGGTGGATCTGGGGTTTCATCTGCGAATTGATCCGAAATTTCGGGGAGGGGTGCTCTTTTATAGGTAGGGGGAGCTAGGAAGCTCCAAATGAGGTGCGGTTTTCGGCCACGCGATCGTGATCGAACGACCGAGATGATGGAGCAGAGTTTGGTGGGTTTTGGGCCAAAATGGAGGGGTGTTGGGCTGCAACACACACGAGGCCTTTTCGGTCCCTCGGTTAACCGTTGGAGTATCAAACGAAGTCCAAATGATACGAAACTTGACAGGCGGTCTACCGGTAGTAAACCAAGGCCGCATGGCAAGTCTCGGTCCAATCCGGAAATGTTTAATCCCCACACACGAAAGAAAGCTAGAAATGGCCACCGGAGGAGAACGAAGCGTCGGAATGCAAAACGGACAATGGGGAAAATGATCGGATGCATGAGACGAACACGTATGCAAATGAAATGCGCATGATGACATGATATGCAATGCATGACATGCAAGCAATGACAACGCAACCACAACGAATAACTGGACGACACCTGGCACATCGGTCTCGGAGCGTTACAACACTCCACCACTACGAGAGGATCTCGTCCCGAGATCTAGAATGGCACCGGAGGGACAACGGAAGAGCTAAGAGAAGAGGTAAAACTAAGTTGCTCCTTTGACAAATGAGTGAAACCAAAGAACCTTGCGAGGTTGAACAAATTCGAGAAAAGAATACCACGAAGGTGAACTAGGTCAAAAACACTCCGTTAGAAAAGAGGGACAAAGAACATTGCGAAACCTTGAGGCTGAAGGGAAGATATATATAGAAAAACACTCCGGTTAAGGAAGGGGATCAAGGAAAAACCAAAATTCGGGCAGCACTCCGGTTGAAAAGAAAAGGAATTGAATAAGGTCTTGATAAGATGAGAAGATACTTGATGAAATCACAACACACTGCCACCGGAACTATTGAATGAATGGAACAAGGGGTAAGAAAGATCTCAGACCGCACTCCGGTTGAGGAGGGAGTCAAAATTTGATAAGATGAGAGAGCTCAAATGAAAACACGACACTCCGGTTGAGAAAGGGATGCAAGACTTGATAAGGCGACACGAACTTGAACAAAGGGGCACAATACTTCGGTTAAGCAAGATAGGGAAGGAATAAGAGTGATATAATTTGGACAGCACTCTATCTGTAAATGAAAGGAATTGAACTTGACAAGATGAGAGGATACTTGAAAAGAGGACACAACACTCAGATTAAAAGGATAGGCATGGAAAGATCATGATCTTTGACAAAACGAGATGATGGGTTGAAAAGATGAACATCACAATGCCTCCGGAACAAAAGTAAGAATGGAATGGAGTGAACGAAGGAAAACAATATCTTGAGAGAGCACGGTTACAACAGAAGCTAGAACGGAGTTGTTGGAAAACCCACAACGAAAATAATAAGCTTGATATGGTCTTATGGAATACCTCTCAAATTAAGAGATGAAAACCTGCCACTCACGGGAAAAGAATTGGATTGACAAGAACAAGGAGACGAGAAGGCTATATTACCGGGAGGATAAAAGAAGAACTTGGATCATTGATAAACACCATAAGATAGCAACAAACCTTAGGGAAGGCTTTAGGTGAAATATAACCCAAGGTAACTCCAATGACGAGATTGATGGATTTAAAATACCTCATTCTTAATAGCATGTGAATCATGAAACATGAACTCAAATTATCAAGAATGACACAATACCACCTCCGGTAATATGGTAGAAAGAATTTGCACTCCAGATTGCAAGATGACGAATACTTGAGCTCCTTAGAAAAGAATCTCCGCGAACTCTTGGAGAAGGGATAAAATCGTTGATGGACCACCATGTATAGCCTCCATGAAGAAACTCCGGTAAACAAAAGAAAGATCCAAAATAATTGAATGATGTAAAGAATAAGATTTAAGCCTCGCAATGATTTAGATAGAGAACTCCGTGATAATATAATTGAAAGAGGTTGGAACTCCGGGAAAGAAAGATGAGCACTTGAACCCAAGAATTTAATCATCGAGAACAAACTCCGGTAAACAAAAGGATGAACAAACGGAAGGAAAAAGAAGTTGAAAACACAAGGTGAATCCTTGCAATGATTTAGATGGACCTCCGTGGAGATGTAATTGTGAAAGCTTGGAACTCTTGGGAAAGAAAAGATAAGGCGTCTCGAACCAAGAATGTGATATGATGCACCTCCGGAATAAGGAATTAAATCACTTGGATGGAACAAGAGTAAGAATTACATTATGCTAATCCTTCACCAATTTAAATTGATGACAATCAACGGATTTGGCATATTACTTATTCTTGTAGAAAAGATTAAGAGAGATATAACATCAGACTTGGGAAGGTATTGAACGAACCACCGGAAGGGTTGAAACAACGAATAAAATTGATATGATAAGAAAGGAAGAGAAATCTTGAATGAACCACCGGAAGAATTGATTATGAACAAAGTAAAGATAAGGAAACACCGGGAAGAATTAGCAAATGGACGAAGATGCTTGAGAGAATTTAGATACAAGTGAATATAATAGATCATGGACCGATTAGAGATCACTTGAACGCTGCACCGGTAAGATCGAAGAATGATAAGTGAAAGCTGAGAATGAATAAACCTGACTTGATGGACTCCGGATGAACAAACTGAGAAGACTCTTGAATTGCTCCGGATGGTTGAAAAGAATATCTCACAATCGCAAATAATTATGAGAGGATGGCAACAAGACAGAATCGCGAAACTTGAAGAGAATGGAGCAAGATTGAGAGAAAAATCTTCTCCGGTCTTCAAATGATGAGAATGACAACGAAAAACACCACCAAGAGTTGTTTAGGCACTTCGGAAGAATCAAAAGCGAAGACATTGAGTCAATGACGAAAAGAATTTGAAAGATCTTGGAGAAAACATTTGACTGATGATAAATCATTCTTATGTCAAACTTCGAAAGGAATTTGAGAATACCTCCGGGAAAATAAGAAGAGTCAGGTAAGATCCTGGAAAAAGACCTGTGGGTTAGGGCCCACTGGAAAGATACACCGTAGAACGATTACAAAGAGAGATTGCACCGGTTGAAATTAAATGGCTTGAAAGAGATAACATCCTCGAAATAGCTTGAATGAAAGAAGAGTGGATACACGAATCTTCGAGATATCTTCAGCACTCCGGAACAATTAAATAGCGAGAAGTGAATGAATATGAGGTGCACCGGCATGAGAAGGTATTTGAAACAAGGAAAAGGATATGATCAACACCGAAAGCTTGAATTGGCAACACCGGAGAAGAAAAAGAATGAAGAATGATGAACTAGAAACTCCGTTAGAATCTTTATGAGAATCACCGGATAAGAATATTAATAGAAAAGAATGGAAAGACTTCACATGAATAAAAGGATACTTGAATAAGAAATATGGTTCCTCGAAGAAACAAGGGTGGGAGGGAGGGAAAAACAAAGGCAACTTGGAGATGGAAGAAATGAACACCGTTGAGAAGAAGTGATAATTGATCTTGCAGGAGTTGAAATGATCGGATCCACTTGAAGAGAAACACGCCGGTTTAAAAGAAATTGGCATGACAATCTCGATTAACCAGAAGGATTAGTATTCACATCGGAGTATGAGAACACCATTTGGGGAAGGTATGGAATCAACACTTGACATTGAAGCAACTCGAATACCACAACTCAAAACAAAAACAAAAGGATTGGCTTGCAGAATAAGCCGGAACAAACATATGATAGAGATTTCGTCTGAAGTTTTCGTGGTGGGGCCTACACGGGCTCGACCGTACAGCACCATCATGTACAAGGCAGTGCACATGACATACGAAGCGTCCCCGAGTCAGCATAGCCAAGGACTCTTTAAGACACAACGAGACCACTGTAAAATCGACCGTGAATAGGCGAACCACTAGACGTCGAACCCCAATTTCATATCATACATCTGTCGGAAAAGATATCCTAAGAGCTACTTGAATTCCCACCTATGAAACTCCCGAAAGTTTCCGGTTATGCAATCAGGTGTTGGGGATACAGGGGAAGCATAATATCTCAACCAAACTAGCAAATCCTACATCCAGCTGTATCCATCCTTCAACACATAACCAAGAAACCTTCGGAAATCATCTACCTCAACCTTCGAAAAGCATCCGTTATACAAGTTATGGCGATACTCCCGAACTCCCGCCCCAGTACTAGGTGGCGTCGAGGTTATCTCACCAACGAACTGCATAAAAGAGATTTTCGATGTCGCGAACATATCTCAAGTATACCAGAATTGCAACGATAAAATTATGATGACAACACCTCAGAGCTCAACTCCCCAGGACACTTCCACTAAACCCCTGACAGGAGGCACCAAGACAATGTTCTCATCATAAAACCATCGGAACGATTCCAAGATACCCGCGTGATCCTAATTTTTTTTTGTGAAATTTGAGAAGAGAAGAGTCAAAACTCTACGTCAGGATGCCTTACCAGAGCGATGAGGAGACTAGGAAGTAAAAAGAATTCCTAAGCTCTCCGATATATAATTCCTAAATGACTCAAAACATTTTTCTAGACACAACTCGGCTGCTAAAAACGATCAAGCAATGGGGCTCCTAAGGTCGGGGAAGGCTCTGATTACCAACTTGTAACACCCTCGATGCGACTATATCTCCCACGTGTCGAGGCACGACTTAGAGGCATAATCGCATTGAAGGCATATGTCGCAAGTGAGGTAATCTTCACACAACCCATGTAATACAATAAGGGGGAAAAGATACATAGTTGGCTTACAATCGCCACTTCACACAATTACATGAATAAAGCATTACATCATTCAAATACACTCAAGGTTCGACTACGGAACCAAAATAAAAGAAGAACCCCAAATGCGACAAAGGTCCCCGATCGACCCCAACTGGGCTCCACTATTGATCTACTAGAACGAAACAACACAAAGGACAAGATCTTCATCGAGCTCCTCCTGAGCTTGGTTGCGTCATCTGCACGGTCTCATCGGCACCTGCAAGCTGGTTTTGGAAGTATCTGTGAGCCACGGGGACTCAGCAATCTCGCACCCTCGCGATAAAGACTATTTAAGCTTATGGGTAAGGTAAAGGTATGAGGTGGAGCTGCAGCAAGCGACTAGCATATATGGTGGCTAACATACGCAAATGAGAGCGAGAAGAGAAGGCAAAGCACGGTCGATAAAAGTATGATCAAGAAGTGATCCTATAGCAACCTACGTCAAGCATAACTCCAACAACCGTGTTCACTTCCCGGACTCCGCCGGAAAGAGACCATCACGGTTACACACGCGGTTGATCCGTTTTAATTAAGGTCAACTTCAGGTTTTCTACAACCGGACGTTAACAAATTCCCATCTTCCCATAACCGCGGGCACGGCTTTCAAAAGTTCAAATCCCTGCAGGGTGTCCCAACTTAGCCCATCACAAGCTCTCACGATCAACGAAGGAATAGACCTCCACCCGAGACATTCCGATCAGACTCGGTACCTCGGTACAACAAGACATTTCGACAGGGTAAAACTAAACCAGCAACACCGCCCGAATGTGCCGACAAATCCCGATAGGAGCTGCACATATCTCTTTCTCAGGGCACACTCAGATGAGACTAGCTACGAGTAAAACCAACCCTCAAGTTTTCCCCGAGGTGGCCCCGCAGGCAGCTCAGTTCGGACCAACACTCAGAGGAGCACTGGCCCGCGGGGGGGGGGGGGGGTTAAAATAAAGATGACCCTTGAGTCTGCAGAACCCAAGGGAAAGAAAAGGCTAGGTGGCAAATGGTAAAACCAATGTTGGGCATTGCTGGAGAAGCTTTACTTAAGGCGAACTGTCAAGGGGTTCCCATTATAGCCCAACCGCGTAAGGGACGCAAAATCCGGGAACATAACACCGATATGACGGAAACTAGGGCGGCAAGAGTGGAACAAAACACCAGGCATAAGGCCAAGCCTTCCACCCTTTACCAAGTATATAGATGCATTAATTAAATAAGATATATAGTGATATCCCAACAAGTAAACATGTTCCATCAAGGAACAACATCTCCATGTTCCAACAAGGAACAAACTTCAATCTTCACCTGCAACTAACAACGCTATAAAAGGGGCTGAGCAAAGCGGTAACATAGCCAATCAACGGTTTGCTGGGACAAGGTGGGTTAGAGGCTGAACATGGCAATTTGGGAGGCTGACAAGCAAATGGTAGGCATTGTAGCATTGGCATAGCAAAAGAGCGAGCATCTAGCAAAGCAAAGATAGTAGTGATTTCGAGGGTATGATCATCTTGCCTGAAATCCCGCAAGGAAGAAGAACGAGTCCATGGAGAAGACAAACGGAACGTAGACGAACGGGTCCTCACAAACTCGACGTTACCGGAACCAACCCGAAGAATCAATCACCGGAAAAGAAGCACACAACACAGTAAACAACCAACACATCAACATGGCATGATGCACAAACAAGTATGATGCATGTCCGGTTTAAAGAGGCATGGCATGGCAAAATGCACAAACAATCCTACAAATTAAGTGGAGCTCAATATGCAACGAGTTGCATATTGATGAAACACCACAACAAGTCATTTAGTTCGATCTCATTTACGTACCCGACAATATTAAATGTTTATTAACATGGCAAGAGGTGAAGCACAACAAAACTACCTATCTAGGCAAGTTTAAATGAGGCCGGAAGCAACGAACAACAATTCCGGAAAACCCTCATATGCATAATTTAAGGTTTGGTACTGTTCTGCCCTAAACATTATTTCAGAGTTGCTAAACATGCAAGATGAGTGCACCATGACAAACTAGGCAAAATTCTACCCCATTTACATATAAAGTTTATTTAATTCGGAGCTACAGTTGAATAGTTATGAATTAAATCATTTTAGCATGGCATAGGAGCAAATTTAACCAAACAACATTTTAAACATTTTAAACATGGATGAAAGTTGGATATTATTAATGTGCACAAAATTCTGAGCAAGTTCCATATATAAATCATTTTAATCCGATGCACCATTTGTGAGTTATTAAATGCATGAAGAACAGGGGCTATTCTGCAAAACTGGCAATCTCTGGATAATTGGACAAATCGCAGATCTGGAAAAAAATGGCTATGGGCCGAAACTGCACATGGATCCATAGGGCAAAAGGAGAAGGGGGCGGCGCACTCATGGGCTCGGCCCGATTCGCTGGAGAAGGCCAACCGAGGGGCGCAGCTGGGCCTCGCGCTGGAAGGCCGATCGAAGCAGGGGGGGTCGCTGCGCTGGGCCTGGAGGCGCGGCCCGGTCGGAGGAGGCAGGCCAGGCGCGGGCGGCGCGCTGGGCCGGATGAAGAGGAGCTGGGCCTGGCGAAGGGGATCTCATTCCCGACCTCCCGCCGAGGCCGAGGCGACCCATGGTGGCGGCGGCAGAGTCCGGTGATGGCCTGAGGCGGCGGGGCGAGGCAGATCCGGCAGGCGGGCACGACGGGGCCTGCGGGAATGGATGGATCCAGGCACGGGGACCCCGGATCTGGCCGCGGTGGTGAAGATCCCGCGACGAACGAGGTGGCGGCGGGGAACTTCGGCGATGGCCGGCAAAGGGGCGGCAGCGGCGCCGGCGATCTGGCACGGGGACGAAGGAGGCAGCGGGCGGGGCTCCTCTGGCCCGAGGGGGTCGGCGGGGACGGCCGGCCACGGGCTCCGCGGGCCACGCGGTGGTGAGAGAGAGCTGGCCGGGTGAGGTGGCGGCACCCGATTGGCCTGGAGCGGCGGCGGGGATGACGTGTCGCGACGGGATTCACCGGAACGAGGTAGCGGCGGCGGGTGGACATGTCCGGTGCGACGAGGACGCGTTCGGATGCGCGGTGGAGGGGTGGATCTGGGGTTTCATCTGCGAATTGATCCGAAATTTCGGGGAGGGGTGCTCTTTTATAGGTAGGGGGAGCTAGGAAGCTCCAAATGAGGTGCGGTTTTCGGCCACACGATCATGATCGAACGACCGAGATGATGGAGCAGAGTTTAGTGGGTTTTGGGCCAAAATGGAGGGGTGTTGGGCTGCAACACACACGAGGCCTTTTCGGTCCCTCGGTTAACCGTTGGAGTATCAAACGAAGTCCAAATGATACGAAACTTGACAGGCGGTCTACCGGTAGTAAACCAAGGCCGCATGGCAAGTCTCGGTCCAATCCGGAAATGTTTAATCCCCACACACGAAAGAAAGCTAGAAATGGCCACCGGAGGAGAACGAAGCGTCGGAATGCAAAACGGACAACGAGGAAAATGCTCGGATGCATGAGACAAACACGTATGCAAATGAAATGCGCATGATGACATGATATGCAATGCATGACACGCAAGCAATGACAACGCAACCACAACGAATAACTGGACGACACCTGGCACATCGGTCTCGGGGCGTTACACACCCGATCATCACGTGGTGCTTTGAAATAACGAACCTTCGCAATGGTGCATAGTTAGGGGGAACACTTTCTTGAAATTATTACGAGGGATCATCTTATTTAAGCTACCATCGTTCTAAGCAAATAAGATGCAACACATGATAAACATCAGATGCAATCAAATAGTGACATGATATGGCCAATATCATTTGCTCCTTTTGATCTCCATCTTCGGGGCTTCATGATCATCATTGTCACCGACATGACACCATGATCTCCATTATCATGATCTCCATCATCATGTCTTCTTGAAGTTGTCTCGTCATCTATTACTTCTACTACTACGGCTAACGCTTTAGCAATAAAGTAAAGTAATTACATGACGCTTATGTTGATACTCAGGTCATAAATAAATTAAGACAACTCCTATGGCTCCTGTCGGTTGTCATACTCATCGACATGCAAGTCGTGATTCCTATTACAAGAACATGATCAATCTCATACATCACATATATCATTCATCACATCCTTTTGGCCATATCACATCACACGGCACATGCTGCAAAAACAAGTTAGACGTCCTCTAATTGTTGTTGCAAGTTTTTACGTGGTTGCTATAGGTTTCTAGCAAGAACGTTTCTTACCTACGCCAAAACCACAACGTGATATGCCAATTTCTATTTACCCTTCATAAGTACCCTTTTCATCGAATCCGATCCGACTAAAGTGGGAGAGACAGACACCCGCCAGCCACCTTATGCAACTAGTGCATGTCAATCGGTGGAACCAGTCTCACGTAAGCGTACGTGTAAGGTCGGTCCGGGCCGCTTCATCCCATGATGCTGTTGAATCAAGATAAGACTAGTAACGACAAGCAAATTGACAATATCCACGCCCACAACTGCTTTGTGTTCTACTCGTTCATAGAAACTACGCATAGACCTAGCTCTGATACCACTGTTGCGGAACGTAGCAGAATTTTAAAATTTTCTACGCATCACCAAGATCAATCTATGGAGTCATCTAGCAACGAGGGAGAGAGGAGTGCATCTACATACCCTTGTAGATCGCGAGCGGAAGCGTTCAAGAGAACGGGGTTGATGGAGTCGTACTCGTCGTGATCCAAATCACCGATGACCTAGCGCCGAACGGACGGCACCTCCGCGTTCAACACACGTACGGTTGGGAAGACGTCTCCTCCAACTTGATCCAGCAAGGGGGAAGGAGAGGTTGATGAAGATCCAGCAGCACGACGGCGTGGTGGTGGAAGCAACGGTGATCTCGGCAGGGCTTCCCCAAGCTCAGGGAGAGGGAGGAGTGTCACGGGAGGGAGAGGGAGGCGCCAGGGGCTAGGGTGCGGCTGCCCTCCCTCCCCCCCACTATATATAGGACCCCTAGGGGGGCGCCGGCCCCAGGAGATTGAATCTCCAAGGGGGGGCGGCGGCCAAGGGGGGTGGAGTGCCCCCCCAAGCGAAGTGGGGCGCCCCCACCCCTAGGGTTTCCAACCCTAGGCGCAGGAAAGGCCCATGGGGGGCGCACCAGCCCATCTGGGGCTGGTTCCCCTCCCACTTCAGCCCATGGGGCCCTCTGGGATAGGTGGCCCCACCCAGTGGACCCCCGGGACCCTTCCGGTGGTCCCGGTACAATACCGATTACCCCGAAAACCTTCCCGATGGCCGAAACTTGACTTCCTATATATAAATCTTCACCTCCGGACCATTCCGGAACTCCTCGTGACGTCCGGGATCTCATCCAAGACTCCGAACAACTTTAGGGTTACCATATACTAATACCTCAACAACCCTAGCATCACCGAACCTTAAGTGTGTAGACCCTACGGGTTCGGGAGACACGCAGACATGACCGAGACGACTCTCCGGTCAATAACCAACAGCGGGATCTGGATACCCATGTTGGCTCCCACATGCTCCTTGATGATCTCATCGGATGAACCACGATGTCAAGGATTCGATCAATCCCGCATACAATTCCCTTTGTCAATCGGTACGTTACTTGCCCGAGACTCGATCGCCGGTATCCCAATACCTCGTTCAATCTCGTTACCGGCAAGTCACTTTACTCATACCATAATGCATGATCCCATGATCAACCACTTGGTCACATTGAGTTCATTATGATGATGCATTACCTAGTGGGCCCAGAGATACCTCTCCATCATACGGAGTGACAAATCCCAGTCTCGATTCGTGCCAACCCAACAGACACTTTCGGAGATACCCGTAGTGTACCTTTATAGTCACCCAGTTACGTTGTGACGTTTGGCACACCCAAAGCACTCCTACGGTATCCGGGAGTTGCACAATATCATGGTCTAAGGAAATGATACTTGACATTTGGAAAAGCTATAACAAACGAACTACACGATCTTTGAGTTATGCTTATGATTGGGTCTTGTCCATCACATCATTCTCCTAATGATGTGATCCCGTTATCAATGACATCCAATGTCCATAGTCAGGAAACCATGACTATCTTTTGATCAACGAGCTAGTCAACTAGAGGCTCACTAGGGACGTGTTGTGGTCTATGTATTCACACATGTATTACGATTTCCGGATAACACAATTATAGCATGAACAATAGACAATTATCGTGAACAAAGAAATATAATAATAACCATTTTATTATTGCCTCTAGGGCATATTTCCAACATAGGGTTCCTGTCTGCGGTGAGGAGGGCACACGTATCCAGATTTGCACGAGTCGAAACAAGAAGTGGATAAGCCCCCCTCCCACTGCCCCGTGCACGCTTGACATTTAAAAAGAGCATGCACTCTGGACGCTTGCAGACGCTGCCATGCGGGCCCGACTTAGGTGGATGCATTGACTATGGGCGTGGGTGGCAGTTGGGCGACCGACACACGCGTCTGTCTTGTGTTCGCGTGGACACAAATCTTGCGTAAATTTGAGCCGGAAAATGTGTGCACACGAACAACGAGCTGACTAGGCCGACATTTTCGTCTGTTTCAATCCAAACAGACACGCGCAGATCAAATGTGTCGGGATATTGAAGTTGCGCTAATGCACATGCTCTAAGTCTCCAACATGGACACTATCCTGACAGCAACTAACTCTGTAGCTTTGTCACTTTGTCAGTTGCATTTATGAGCCCCTCCGTGCTCTCTTGCAGCTGTCAGGGCTCCCGACGACCACCATGCTGTTTTGCTCCATGTTGCTTTATCTTTAGAGCATCTTCAATAGATGATGCAAATTTAAAAATGTAAAACCAGAAGATGTAAAATTTACATCATTAAAAAGTATAATTTGCATCTCGAAAAAAGAGGCAACTCCAACAGATAATGTATATTGTAGATGTAAAAATGCAACTCCAATAAATGATGCAAAGTGAAGGGACCAAAAAAGTGCAATTTGTACGTCCTCTTCGACTCCCTATTATTTGACTTTATTGGAAGGGACTGGGTAGTGAAAAGTTGTCTAACAAAAGAAAATCGGATAACTCAATGTTTTCTTAGAAGTAAAATTGACTTCCGTCTGTTTGGGTAAGCCCATTTTTTTAAGGAGCACTCGCTCATTTGCAACATAAAACAAATGCCCACCAAATACTTGAATTTGGTATGAAACATAATAGAAACTGACCCAATACCTAGAAAGATACAATACCAAAACGAATATAAATGAACAAAATAATACTAAAATATATATTTTTAAGAAATAATTAATTTGGAATTTCGGTTAGTCACTTTTTTCTTTGATAAGAAGCCGAACCTACGTACTAGCCGATGATGACAAGAGTAGTGCATGCTTCAGACGTACGTCTGGCTCGCATCACAACCCAAGCTAGCCTACAGTATTATATTTTGTTGAGTAGATCTTAGAAACTACACACAAGTGTTGAAATTCATATCTTCTATGTCTAAGTTTTGACTGATCGATTTAATGGAACTTAATTACGATACGAGGTATGCCTATACATAAAAAGTTTTTGTTAAATTAATCTTCACATGATGATGATGATCAAAGGCATGGGCATGGCTATAATATGTGTAGTTTTCTAAAGAAGAAAATGAAATAAGAACTAAACAAAACTAAAATAATGATGTTCTCTAAGAAAAAATGAATTAGTGACATTGGTATTATCCTTTCCGAAGAAATATAAAAGAAAATAATGAAATAAATATTAACATAATTTGCATAAAAGTGCGCCTTTTCATAATATGTAAGCATAAGCATATAATTGTGGAACTTTAAAAGAAAGTTTGCTAAGAAAAATAAATTAGTGACATTTGTATTTTACCCTTAAAGAAGAAAGAAAACAAAATAAAACTTGAAAACAAAATCAAAGCATTATAGTTGCTTTAGGAAAATAAATTAGTGTCGTTGGTATTACCTTGTAAGAAGAAATAAAATAAAAATTAAAACATATAATGTCAAAATTGCACAATTTTTTTCATTTTTATCAAAAGCAAGAAAAAATACAATAGTGGAATTTTTGCAAAAGGAAGTTTCGTCAAAAGGAACGGATTAGTGTTAACCCTAAAGAAGAAAGAAAATGAAGTAAAAACTGAAGTAGAACCAAAATAATGAAGTTTCCTAAGAAAGAAAGAATTAGTGTCATTGATATTACTCTTTAAGGAAGAAAGAAAATAAACAAATAATGAAAAAAATTGTTTGCATTTAATTTACATAGAAATTGTGCTTTTATAATATACCAGAGTAAGCATATGGTAGTGGAATTTTAGAATAGAAGGTATAAATTAGTGTCAGATATTATCTTTAAATAACATAGAAGATGAAATAAAAACAAAATAATGAAGCTTTTTAAGGAATTATTGACATTGATATTTATTATCCTTTAGGAAGAAAGAGAATTTGAAAATTAAAAATAATAATGATAAAATTTGCACATAATTTACACATAAATTGTGCTTTTTATAATATGCAGGAATACGCATATAATTGCGAAACTTTACAAAAAATAAATTTCCCAAGAAGACATGAACTAGTGGCATTGATTCAAGGTGGCAATAATCCCCGTGGGGACGGGTAACCGCGGGGATTTACCCATCATGGAGCGGGTGTTACGGCATATCTCTCTCAAGGTAGTTTTGGTGATTGATGACAACATGTTTGCGGACTAATCATGTGCTTTGAGTAGTTCACAGATTCATCCCTGGCACGAGACGTTTTCTTCCCTTCGGAGTGTCTTTCAAGACGGTGCAGCTCTTTCGTTTCTCTCTTGGTGGACTAGTTGCGTAGAGGGCACCGTACTATCAAGAGGGGGTCCGCTGGGGTTTTGCATGGGTGGAATCAACACGTACACGTCAGCTTCTCACCCTCCGAGCTTCTCCATTTCATTGAAGAGATCTCTCCACTTTTTCTGTCATGTCTGGGTCCCAGCGGTAGTACCGCGCAACCCAGCCGTAGTACCGCTGAGGAGCCACAAGCGGCAGTACCGCTCCACAGTGGTAGTACCGCCCTTGACTCCACAGCAGTAGTACCGCTGGGGTGCCTGGCACCACCGCCTCATCCTCAGCCTCTTTGGAGAGATCCTCTCTCTCTCTCTTCTGTGTCCCAGCGGCAGTACCGCACTACCAGCGGTAGTACGGCCGAAGGGTCATAAGCGGTAGTTCCGCTCCATAGCGGTAGTACCGCCCGTGACCCTGCTGCCGTAGTACCACCGGGCTGTCTGGCTCCTACCGCCTCGACTCGAGGGGTCTTTTTCTCGTGTCGGGTTTTGCGGCACTAGTTGCGGTTGTAGAGGCGGTAGTACCGTTTCAGGAGCGGTAGTACCGCCCCTACCACCGCGGTAGTACTGCGTTGGGCCCTTTTCCCTCCTTGTCTTCTCTGCGCGGCAGTGCCGCTGGCTGGTGCCACAGTACCGCTGACCTAGCGGTAGTACCTCCCCTATGGCGGTAGTACCGCCCTGTGCGGGGCTGGTTGGTGGGGGGCAACGGTTGGATTGTTGCCCCCACTATAAAAGGGGGTCCCCTTCTTCTCTTTGACCTACCTCTTCCCTCTCAAGCTCCATTTATTGCTCAAGCTCCATTAAATGCTCCAAGCTCCATTTTCGCCCGATCTATCTCTCTAGCCAATCAAACTTGTTGATTTGCTCGGGAGTGGTTGAGAAGGCCCCGATCTACACTTCCACCAAGGGTTTTTCGATTCCCTCACTCATCCCTAGCGGATCTTGTTACTCTTGGGTGTTTGAGCACCCTAGACGGTTGAGGTCACCATGGAGTCATAGTCCATTGTGGTGAAGTTTCGTGGTTTTGTTGGGAGCCTCCGATTAAGTTGTGGAGATTGCCCCAACCTTGTTGTAAAGGTTCGGTCACCGCCTTCAAGGGCACCAATAGTAGAATCACGACATCTCGCATTGTGTGAGGGCGTGAGGAGAATACGGTGGCCCTAGTGGCTTCTTGGGGAGCATCGTGCCTCCACACCACTCCAACGGAGACGTACTTCCCTTCAAAGGGAAGGAACTTCGGTAACACATCCTCGTCTTCACCGGATCCACTCTTGGTTATCTCTTACCTTTACTTGTGCAAGCTCTTTAGTGTTACTTCTCTTGCTTGCTTGTTTGCTTGTTGGGATTGCATCATATAGGTTGCTCACCTAGTTGCACATCTAGACAACCTACTTTGATGCAAAGTTTAATTTGATAAAGAAAAGTTAAAAATTGGTAGTTGCCTATTCACCCCCCCTCTAGTCAACCATATCGATCCTTTCAATTGGTATTAGAGCCTCGTCTCCTTATTAAGGACTTTACCATCCAAAGAGTATGGTTGATATCGTAGACGGTGTGGAGGAACACTCCAGTGTGAATCCGATCTCGTCTACGAGCGATGGCGGAACCTCGGTCTCTCGTGAGGAGTTCAATGTGGCCTTAGAGACATTGAAGACCTCCATGACGACCGAGGTTGAAAGCATGTTTACTCAATTTCTTGAGGGGCTTAAACTTTCCACCGCACCGTTGAAAGTGGGTGATCCCACCAACAAGGTGATGGATGTTATCCCCGACAAGGGGAAGCTAGTAGTGAAAAGGCTCCATCTTCTAGTGGTAAAAATGGCACCGGCATCTTTGCTCATGTGGAACCACCACTTGTTTATGGTGGACCGGTTCCTTCTACTCATTTGAATCATGCCGGTGCTCCCCCTAAGATTGTGAAAAATGAGGACTTTGATTCCTGGGTTTACCGCTTTAAACGTCATTTAAATCAGGTGAACACTAACCTTTGGAGAATCATTGAAGAAGGTTTTTATTCGCATGATCCAAGCAACTTCACTCCTCGAGAAGCCGCGGATAATCAATTCAATGAGAATGCTCTCTTCATCATTCAAGATGCAATTCCACCCAAAGAACTACCTCATCTTTGTCCCTTCGCCTTGGCCAAAGATGCATGGCATTGTGTTGTCTCTCTCTACCGGGGAAGCGCAAGCATTCAACGCTCCAACTATGAAGTGGTACAAGATGAGGTCGATGAGTTTGCTATGAAAGAAGATGAAGAACCTCGTGAGCTTTATCAGAGAGTAACCAAACTCGCGGTCTCACTACAAGAGCACGGGAGCAAGGACACGGATGACAATTGGATCAAGCGCAAATTCCTCAAGGCAATGATGCCCTACCACAAGGCCATGTCCTCTGTCATTCGTCAAAGACCGGACTTCCACACTTTGACCTCAAGCGAAGTGTTGGATGAGTTTGTGGCCATGAACATTTTGGACAAGACCGCTGACAATGCGGTGCTCCGTTCTCAATGGGCAAAGAAGCCTAACCTTGCATTGAAGGCCAAGCTCACCGTTGAAGAAGAAGAAGAGGAAGAAGAGGAGAGCAACCCCGAAGATACGAAGTATGCATATCATGAACACATGGCACTTGCTTCAAGGCAATTTTGGAGCAAGAAAAACTCGAGGCCAAACTTTAGCAAAAACAACTCGAGTGGTACGAGGGGCAAGCAACGTGTAAGGACTTGCTACAATTGCAGCAACGTGAGTCATTTTGTTGCGGAATGCCCGTATGAGAAGAGGGAAGACAATGGTGGCAAGCTCATCCGAAAGGATAAGGCCAAGTCGTTCCCCAATAAGAACAACTTCACCAAGAAGACTCCTCCCAAGGCATTGGTGGTACAAGAAGAGTACAATGAGGATGATGACGATGATGAAGATGATGAGTCGGTTGCCATGGCCTCCGTTGCCATTGCGACGACTTCACGGGCGTCTCTCTTCAACTCACCCAATGAGAGCATCACCGCCAAGTGCCTCATGGCTAAAGCTGTTGGAAATATGCCCTAGAGGCAATAATAAAAGCATTATTATTATATTTCCTTGTTCATGGTAATTGTCTTTATTCATGCTATAATTGTGTTATCCGGAAATCGTAATACATGTGTGAATAACAGACACCAACATGTCCCTAGTAAGCCTCTAGTTGACTAGCTCGTTGATCAACAGATAGTCATGGTTTCCTGGCTATGGACATTGAATGTCATTGATAACGAGATCACATCATTAAGAGAATGATGTGATGGACAAGACCCAATCATAAACATAGCATAAAGATCGTATAGTTCGTCTGCTAGAGTTTTGCAATGTCAAGTATCTTTTCCTTAGACCATGAGACCGTGTAACTCCCGGATACCGTAGGAGTACTTTGGGTGTGCCAAACGTCACAACGTAACTGGGTGACTATAAAGGTAGACTACGGGTATCTCCGAAAGTATCTGTTGGGTTGACACGGATCAAGACTGGGATTTGTCACTCCGTATGACGGAGAGGTATCACTGGGCCCACTCGGTAATGCATCATCATAATGAGCTCAAAGTGACCAAGTGTCTGGTCACGGGATCATGCATTACAGTATGAGTAAAGTGACTTGCCGGTAACGAGATTAAACGAGGTATTGGGATACCGACGATCGAATCTCGGGCAAGTAATATATCGATTGACAAAGGGAATTGCATACGGGGTTGATTGAATCCTCGACATCGTGTTTCATCCGATGAGATCATCGTGGAGCATGTGGGAGCCAACATGGGTATCCAGATCCCGCTGTTGGTTATTGACCGGAGAGTCGTCTCGGTCATGTCTACGTGTCTCCCGAACCCGTAGGGTCTACACACTTAAGGTTCGGTGACGCTAGGGTTGTGAAGATATGTATATGCAGTAACCCGAATGTTGTTCAGGGTCCCGGATGAGATCCCGGATGTCACGAGGAGTTCCGGAATGGTCCGGAGGTAAAGAATTATATATAGGAAATGCTGTTTCGGCCATCGGGACAAGTTTCGGGGTTACCGGTATTGTACCGGGACCACCGGAGGGGTCCCGGGGGTCCACCGGGTGGGGCCACCTATCCCGGAGGGCCCCATGGGCTGAAGTGGGAAGGAACCCAGCCCTTAGTGGGCTGGGGCGCCACCCCTAAGGGGCCCATGCGCCTAGGGTTAGGGGAAACCCTAAAGGGGGGGCGCCCCCTTGCCTTGGGGGGCAAGCCCCCCACCCTTGGCCGCCGCCCCCCCCTAGGAGATCCATCTCCTAGGGCCGGCGCCCCCCCCTTGGCACCCCTATATATAGTGGGGGAGAGGAGGGACTTTGGTCTACGGCTTTTGGTGCTTCCCTCTCTCCCTGTTACATCTCCCTCCTGCGTAGTATAGGCGAAGTCCTGCTGCTGTGACGCCCTGCATCCACCACCACGCCGTCGTGCTGCTGGATCATCACCAACCTCTCCTTCCCCCTTGCTGGATCAAGAAGGAGGAGACGTCTCCCGTCCCGTACGTGTGTTGAACGCGGAGGTGCCGTCCGTTCGGCACTCGGTCATCGGTGATTTGGATCACGTCGTGTTCGACTACATCATCCCCGTTCGTTGAACGCTTCCACACGCGATCTACAAAGGTATGTAGATGCATCTCATGACTCGTTGCTAGATGAACTCCTAGATGGATCTTGGTGAAACGAGTAGGAAAATTTTTGTTTTCTGCAACGTTCCCCAACAGTGGCATCATGAGCTAGGTCTATGCGTAGTTCTTCTTGCGCGAGTAGAACACAATTTGTTGTGGGCGTGGATTTGTCAACTTTCTTGCCGCTACTAGTCTTTTCTTGCTTCAGCGGTATTATGGGATGAAGCGGCCCGGACCAACCTTACACGTACGCTTACGTGAGACCGGTTCCACCGACTAACATGCACTAGTTGCATAAGGTGGCTGGCGGGTGTCTGTCTCTCCCACTTTAGTTGGAGCGGATTCGATGAACAGGGTCCTTAAGAAGGGTAAATAGAAGTTGACAAATCACGTTGTGGCTTTCACGTAGGTAAGAAAACGTTCTTGCTAGAACCCTAATTCAGCCACGTAAAACTTGCAACAACAATTAGAGGACGTCTAACTTGTTTTTGCAGCAAGTGGTTTGTGATATGATATGGCCAAAGTTGTGATGAATGATGAATGATCTATATGTGATGTATGAGATGTTCATGCTATTGTAATAGGAATCACGACTTGCATGTCGATGAGTATGACAACCGGCAGGAGCCATAGGAGTTGTCTTTATTCTTTTATATGACCTGCGTGTCATTGAGAAACGCCATGTAAATTACTTTACTTTATTGCTAAACGCGTTAGCCATAGTAGTAGAAGTAATAGTTGGCGAGCAACTTCATGGAGACACGATGATGGAGATCATGATGATGGAGATCATGGTGTCAAGCCGGTGACAAGATGATCATGGAGCCCCAAGATGGAGATCAAAGGAGCTATGTGATATTGGCCATATCATGTCACGTTTATTATTTGATTGCATGTGATGTTTATCATGTTTTTGCATCTTGTTTACTTAGAACGACGGTAGTAAATAAGATGATCCCTCATAATAATTTCAAGAAGTGTTCCCCCTAACTGTGCACCGTTGCGACAGTTCGTTGTTTCGAAGCACCACGTGATGATCGGGTGTGATAGATTCTAACGTTCACATACAACGGGTGTAAGACAGATTTACACATGCAAACACTTAGGTTGACTTGACGAGCCTAGCATGTACATACATGGCCTTGGAACACAGAAGACCGAAAGGTCGAGCATGAGTCGTATAGAAGATACGATCAACAAGAAGATGTTCACCGACGTTGACTAGTCCGTCTCACGTGATGATCGGACACGGCCTAGTTAACTCGGATCATGTTATACTTAGATGACTAGAAGAGGGATGTCTATCTAAGTGGGAGTTCATAAATAATTTGATTTGATGAACTTAATTATCATGAACTTAGTCTAAAATATTTACAATATGTCTTGTAGATCAAATGGCCAACGTAGTCCTCAACTTCAACGCGTTCCTAGAGAAAACCAAGCTGAAAGACGATGGCAGCAACTACACGGACTGGGTCCGGAACCTGAGGATCATCCTCATAGTTGCCAAGAAAGATTATGTCCTACAAGCACCGCTGGGTGACGCACCTGTCCTACCTGCTGAACAAGACGTTATGAACGCTTGGCAGGCACGCACCAATGACTACTCCCTCGTTCAATGCGGCATGCTTTACAGCTTAGAGCCGGGGCTCCAAAAACGTTTTGAGAGACACGGAGCATATGAGATGTTCGAAGAGCTGAAAATGGTTTTTCAAGCTCATGCCCGGGTCGAGAGATATCAAGTCTCCGACAAATTCTTCAGTTGTAAGATGGAGGAAAACAGTTCTGTCAGTGAGCACATACTCACTATGTCTGGGTTGCATAACCGCTTGACTCAGCTGGGAGTTAATCTCCCAGATGATGCGGTCATTGACAGAATCCTCCAGTCGCTTCCACCGAGCTACAAGAGCTTTGTGATGAACTTCAATATGCAGGGGATGGAAAAGACCATTCCTGAAGTATTTGCTATGCTGAAATCAGCAGAGGTGGAAGTCAAGAAGGAACATCAAGTGTTGATGGTGAATAAAACCACTAAGTTCAAGAAGGGTAAGGGTAAAAAGAACTTCAAGAAGGACGGCAAGGAAGTTGCCGCGCCCGGCAAGCAAGCTGCCGGGAAGAAGCCAAAGAATGGACCCAAGCCCGAGACTGAGTGTTTTTATTGCAAGGGAAGTGGTCACTGGAAGTGGAATTGCCCCAAATACTTAGCGGACAAGAAGGCCGGCAAAACAAAAGGTATATGTGATATACATGTAATTGATGTGTACCTAACCAGTACTCGTAGTAGCTCTTGGGTATTTGATACCGGTGCAGTTGCTCACATTTGTAACTCAAAGCAGGAACTGCGGAATAAACGGAGACTAGCGAAGGACGAGGTGGCGATGCGCGTCGGGAATGGTTCCAAGGTCGATGTGATCTCCGTCGGCATGCTGCCTCTTCATTTACCTACGGGATTAGTTTTAAACCTCAATAATTGTTATTTAGTGCCAGCTTTGAGCATGAACATTGTATCGGGATCTTGTTTAATTCGAGATGGCTACTCATTTAAATCCGAGAATAATGGTTGTTCCATTTATATGAGAGATATGTTTTATGGTCATGCTCCTATGGTGAATGGTTTATTCTTAATGAATCTCGAGCGTAATGCTACACATGTTCATAGTGTGAATACCAAAAGATGTAAGGTTGATAATGATAGTCCCACATACTTGTGGCACTGCCGCCTTGGTCACATAGGTGTCAAACGCATGAAGAAGCTCCATGCAGATGGACTTTTAGAGTCTCTTGATTATGAATCATTTGACACGTGCGAACCATGCCTCATGGGTAAAATGACCAAGACTCCGTTCTCAGGAACAATGGAGCGAGCAACCAACTTATTGGAAATCATACATACTGATGTGTGCGGTCCAATGAGTGTTGAGGCTCGCGGTGGCTATCGTTATCTTCTCACTCTCACTGATGACTTGAGTAGATATGGGTATGTCTACTTAATGAAACACAAGTCTGAAACCTTTGAAAAGTTTAAGGAATTTCAGAGTGAGGTTGAGAATCAACGTGACAGGAAAATCAAGTTTCTACGATCAGATCGTGGAGGAGAATACTTGAGTCACGAATTTGGCACACACTTAAGAAAATGTGGAATAGTTTCACAACTAACGCCGCCTGGAACACCTCAGCGTAACGGTGTGTCCGAACATCGTAATCCCACTCTATTAGATATGGTGCGGTCTATGATGTCTCTTACCG
Source organism: Triticum monococcum (assembly GCA_034509565.1). NCBI lineage: Eukaryota > Viridiplantae > Streptophyta > Magnoliopsida > Poales > Poaceae > Triticum > Triticum monococcum. The sequence goes on from CM067845.1 coordinate 617,964,700, forward strand.
ATTTACCGCTATCTTTTTGGGGCTATGCTTTAGAGACTGCCGCATTCACTTTAAATAGGGCTCCGTCGAAATCCGTTGAGACGACACCGTATGAATTATGGTTTGGGAAGAAACCTAAGCTATCGTTTCTAAAAGTTTGGGGATGCGATGCTTATGTCAAGAAACTTCAACCTGAAAAGCTCGAACCCAAGTCGGAAAATGCGTCTTCATAGGATACCCTAAAGAAACTATTGGGTATACCTTCTACCTCAGATCCGAAGGCAAGGTCTTTGTTGCCAAGAATGGATCCTTTCTAGAGAAGGAGTTTCTCTTGAAAGAAGTAAGTGGGAGGAAATTAGAACTAGATGAAGTATTGCCTCTTGAACCGGAAAATGGCGCAACTCAAGAAAATGTTCCTGAGGTGCCAGCACCGACTAGAGAGGAAGTTAATGATAATGATCAAGATACTTCTGATCTAGCTCCTACTGAAATTCGAAGGTCCACAAGGACACGTTCCGCACCAGAGTGGTACGGCAACCCTGTCTTGGAAATCATGTTGTTAGACAACGGTGAACCTTCGAACTATGAAGAAGCGATGGCGGGCCCGGATTCCGACAAATGGCTAGAAGCCATGAAATCCAAGATAGGATCCATGTATGAAAACAAAGTGTGGACTTTGACTGACTTGCCCGTTGAACGGCGAGCCATAGAAAATAAATGGATCTTTAAGAAGAAGACAGACGCGGATGGTAATGTGACCATCTATAAGGCTCGGCTTTTCGCTAAGGGTTACCGACAAGTTCAAGGGGTTGACTACGATGAGACTTTCTCACCGGTAGCGAAGCTGAAGTCCATCCGAATCATGTTAGCAATTGCCGCATTTTACGATTATGAAATATGGCAAATGGACGTCAAAACGGCATTCCTTAATGGTTTCCTTAAGGAAGAATTGTATATGATGCAGCCGGAAGGTTTTGTCGATCCTAAGAATGCCGACAAGGTATGCAAGCTCCAACGCTCGATTTATGGGCTGGTGCAAGCATCTCGGAGTTGGAACGTTCGCTTTGATGAGATGATCAAAGCGTTTGGGTTTACGCAGACTTATGGAGAAGCCTGTGTTTAGAAGAAAGTGAGTGGGAGCTCTGTAGCATTTCTCATATTATATGTAGATGACATACTTTTGATGGGAAATGATATAGAACTCTTGGACAGCATCAAGGCCTACTTGAATAAGAGTTTTTCAATGAAGGACCTTGGAGAAGCTGCTTATATATTAGGCATCAAGATCTATAGAGATAGATCAAGACGCCTCATAGGTCTTTCACAAAGCACATACCTTGATAAGATATTGAAGAAGTTCAATATGGATCAGTCTAAGAAGGGGTTCTTGCCTGTACTGCAAGGTATGAAATTGAGCTCGGCTCAAAGTCCGACCACGGCAGAAGAAATAGAAGAGATGAGTGTCATCCCCTATGCCTCAGCCATAGGTTCTACTATGTATGCCATGCTGTGTACCAGACCTGATGTAAATCTTGCCGTAAGTTTGGTAGGAAGATACCAAAGTAATCCCGGCAAGGAACACTGGACAGCGGTCAAGAATATCCTAAAGTACCTGAAAAGGACTAAGGAGATGTTTCTCATTTATGGAGGTGACGAAGAGCTCGTCGTAAAGGGTTACGTCGATGCTAGCTTCGACACAGATCTGGATGACTCAAAGTCACAAACCGGATACGTGTATATTTTGAATGGTGGGGCAGTAAGCTGGTGCAGTTGCAAGCAGAGCGTCGTGGCGGGATCTACATGTGAAGCGGAGTACATGGCAGCCTCGGAGGCAGCACATGAAGCAATTTGGGTGAAGGAGTTCATCACCGACCTCGGAGTCATACCCAATGCGTCGGGGCCGATCAAGCTCTTCTGTGACAACACTGGAGCTATTGCACTTGCCAAGGAGCCCAGGTTTCACAAGAAGACAAGGCACATCAAGTGCCGCTTCAACTCCATTCGTGAAAATGTTCAAGATGGAGACATAGAAATTTGTAAAGTACATACGGACCTGAATGTAGCAGATCCGTTGACTAAACCTCTCCCTAGGGCAAAACATGATCAACACCAGAATTCCATGGGTGTTCGATTCATCACAATGTAACTAGATTATTGACTCTAGTGCAAGTGGGAGACTGTTGGAAATATGCCCTAGAGGCAATAATAAAAGCATTATTATTATATTTCCTTGTTCATGGTAATTGTCTTTATTCATGCTATAATTGTGTTATCCGGAAATCGTAATACATGTGTGAATAACAGACACCAACATGTCCCTAGTAAGCCTCTAGTTGACTAGCTCGTTGATCAACAGATAGTCATGGTTTCCTGGCTATGGACATTGAATGTCATTGATAACGAGATCACATCATTAAGAGAATGATGTGATGGACAAGACCCAATCATAAACATAGCATAAAGATCGTATAGTTCGTCTGCTAGAGTTTTGCAATGTCAAGTATCTTTTCCTTAGACCATGAGACCGTGTAACTCCCGGATACCGTAGGAGTACTTTGGGTGTGCCAAACGTCACAACGTAACTGGGTGACTATAAAGGTAGACTACGGGTATCTCCGAAAGTATCTGTTGGGTTGACACGGATCAAGACTGGGATTTGTCACTCCGTATGACGGAGAGGTATCACTGGGCCCACTCGGTAATGCATCATCATAATGAGCTCAAAGTGACCAAGTGTCTGGTCATGGGATCATGCATTACAGTACGAGTAAAGTGACTTTCCGGTAACGAGATTGAACGAGGTATTGGGATACCGACGATCGAATCTCGGGCAAGTAATATATCGATTGACAAAGGGAATTGCATACGGGGTTGATTGAATCCTCGACATCGTGGTTCATCCGATGAGATCATCGTGGAGCATGTGGGAGCCAACATGGGTATCCAGATCCCGCTGTTGGTTATTGACCGGAGAGTCGTCTCGGTCATGTCTACGTGTCTCCCGAACCCGTAGGGTCTACACACTTAAGGTTCGATGACGCTAGGGTTGTGAAGATATGTATATGCAGTAACCCGAATGTTGTTCGGGGTCCCGGATGAGATCCCGGACGTCACGAGGAGTTCCGGAATGGTCCGGAGGTAAAGAATTATATATAGGAAGTGCTGTTTCGGCCATCGGGACAAGTTTCGGGGTTACCGGTATTGTACCGGGACCACCGGAGGGGTCCCGGGGGTCCACCGGGTGGGGCCACCTATCCCGGAGGGCCCCATGGGCTGAAGTGGGAAGGAACCCAGCCCTTAGTGGGCTGGGGCGCCAACCCTAAGGGGCCCATGCGCCTAGGGTTAGGGGAAACCCTAAAGGGGGGGCGCCCCCTTGCCTTGGGGGGCAAGCCCCCCACCCTTGGCCGCCCCCCCCCCTAGGAGATCCATCTCCTAGGGACGGCGCCCCCCCCTTGGCACCCCTATATATAGTAGGGGAGAGGAGGGACTTTGGTCTACGGCTTTTGGTGCTTCCCTCTCTCCCTGTTACATCTCCCTCCTACGTAGTATAGGCGAAGTCCTGCTGCTGTGACGCCCTGCATCCACCACCACGCCGTCGTGCTGCTGGATCATCACCAACCTCTCCTTCCCCCTTGCTGGATCTAGAAGGAGGAGACGTCTCCCGTCCCGTACGTGTGTTGAACGCGGAGGTGCCGTCCGTTCGGCACTCGGTCATCGGTGATTTGGATCACGTCGTGTTCGACTACATCATCCCCGTTCGTTGAACGCTTCCGCACGCGATCTACAAAGGTATGTAGATGCATCTCATGACTCATTGCTAGATGAACTCCTAGATGGATCTTGGTGAAACGAGTAGGAAAATTTTGGTTTTCTGCAACATTCCCCAACAAAAGCCACCAACAAGGTAACCCCCAACATCAAAACTACCATCATTAATCATCCTTCTCCGACGGATAGCATTAATGAACTTGAGGGAGCTAATGTGGAGGCTAATGAGTTTGAGGCCTTTATGGGCAAACTCAAGGGAAAATCCAAGAAGCACTTTGTTGCTCTCTTGGAACAACTTGGTGAAGCCAATGACATGATCGAGGCTCACGAAGACACCATCACCAAGATGGAAGGGCATAGTCGTGACTATGCCGATGAGATTTCGGATCTTTCCAATGCTCTTGAGGAAGAGCGTGGTCTTCGTTTGGCTCTTGAGGAGTCACACAACGTTGATCATGCTAAGTTAAAGAAAGATTATGATCATGTCCTCATAGTTTCTCATGTGCTAAACTCCGAGAAGGCCGAACTTGAGGTTGATCTTGCTAGACTCAAAGAGGAGTTTGATCTACTTGACAAGGCTCACAAGGTCTTGAAGGGTGCTTATGCTAGCCTCAAAGAGTCTCATGATCAACTTCAAGTAAAGCTAACCAAGGAAAAAGCTACTTTCCCTCGTATGATGTTAATTGATAATGCAAATGCTACTAACCCGTGTTGTGAGCATGTGCATCTAATTGAGGAGAACGCTAAGCTAAAGGGGCAACTTGAGAGAGGTCTTGCGACTTGCATACAAGGCAAGAAGAACCTCAACGATCTCTTGATCAACCAAAAGGGAGTTGTGGCCAAGGAAGGGGTTGGGTACGTGCCCGACTCCAAGAACAAGAAGAAGAATGACAAGACCAAATGACCTCCTCCTCTCATGCAAACCTTTGTGAAGGAGGGAGAGAGTGCCTCCGAGGAGAAGAAGAAGAACAATGTCAAAAAGGGCAATGTCACCCCTCCCAAGAAAGCCGGCGATTTTAATCCTTCTTATGTGTTATGCCGTGCTAGTGATGGGCATGTTTATGCCAAATTTGTTGGTTCTCCTCATGAATACATTGAATGGTCTATTTGGGTTCCAAAAACCCTTGTTACTAACATCAAAGGACCCATTACAAAATGGGTACCTAAAACCAAGCATTGATATCTTGTAGGTGTTTGCTTCCGGTGGGGGATCATGGTTGCTCGATAGCGGAGCTACAAATCATATGACTGGAAGCAAGGACTTGGTGGTGGACGTGCACAAGGTTCCATCTATGCCCACCAATGTAGAGTGGGGTGACGCCTCATCTTCTAAGGTATTGGGACTTGGCAAGGTGGTCATCTCTCATGATCTCACGATCGAGAAGGTCATGCTTGTTGACTCCCTTGCATACAATTTACTTTCCGTTCGTCAACTTGCAATCATGGGCTTTGCCACTTTCTTTGATATCGATACCGTGGCCCTCTTGTGGAGCAAGACTCTTAAAGTAGCTTTTGTTGGGCATGTCGAGAATGGTCTATATGTGATTAACTTTTCGGAGCGACCCACTAAGACCGCGACATGCCTAATGGCTAAAGTTGATGTGGGATGGCTTTGGCATCGCCGTTTAGCCCATGTCAATATGAGATCTTTGCAAAGTCTCCTCAAGGGGGACCATGTCCGTGGACTAACGAATGTTAGTTTTGCTAAAGATCGTGCTTGCAGTGCCTGCATCGAAGGAAAGCTACATGAGAAGGCTCACCCTCCCACGACTATCATTTATTCAAAGAGGCCTTTGGAGCTCCTTCACATGGATCTCTTTGGGCCTCCATCCTTCGATAGTCTTGGAGGTAGGAAGTATTGCTTGGTGATTGTGGATGACTACTCAAGGTACACGTGGGTGTATTTCTTCAAGAGGAAGAGCGAGACCCAACAAACCGTCATTGACTTTGCAAATGAAGCACAACGTCAACACAATGCAAAGATCCTGACAATAAGAAGTGACAACGGTACCAAGTTCAAGAACTACACCTTGGATGAGTTTCTTAGTGATGAGGGAATCAAGCATCAATATTCCGCACCCTACACCCCTCAACAAAACGGTGTTGCGGAGAGGAAGAACCGGATGTTGATGGATGCGGCAAGGACCATGATGGCGGAGTTCAAGTCTCCGTACAACTTTTGGGCCGAAGCCATCAACACCGCGTGTCATGCATCCAATCGGCTCTACCTCCGCAAGGGCTTGAACAAGACTCCATATGAGATACTCACCGGTAACAAGCCCAACCTCAAGCACTTCCGGGTATTCGGGTGAAGTGCTTCATTCTCAAGAAAGGTGTTCGGTTGTCTAAATTTGAGGCTAGAGCTTATGAGGGCATATTTGTTGGCTATGCTACAAACTCTCATGCTTACCGTGCTCTCAATAAATCCACGGGACTTATTGAGGAGACGTGTAACGTGGAGTTTGATGAGAATAACGGCTCCCAAGTGGAGCAAAGTGGCACTTGTGATGTAGGTGATGAAATTCCTCCCCAAGCCATAAGAAGAATGGGTGTTGGCTTTATCCTACCCATTGAGGAACCCCTTGTGGCCGAAGGAGAAGGACAAAGCTCCACTCAAGTGGAGCCATCACCAACCCAAGGCCCACACGCTTCTGAAGTACAACATGAACGCCCTCATCCTCAAGAACATGACCATGGGCAAGATCACGCTCAAGACGGTGTTGACACATCAAGTGATGCCCAAGGTCAAGTTCTCTCCTCCGAGCAAGTTTAAGAACAAGAACAAGCCCAAGACGACGCTCAAGATGATCAAGTGACCACTCCTCGTCTCACCCCTGAGGAGGAATTAGAGCATCGTGCCGCCAAGGTTGCTTCCAAGCTATCCACCAAGGATCATCTCATGACGAATGTGCTTGGAAGCTTAAGAAAGGGGGTAAGCACTCGTAGACAATTAGCAAATTATTGTAATCATCACGCGTTTGTCTCTTGTGTGGAACCCCACAAGGTCTATGAAGAGCTAGAAGATCCGGATTGGCTCAATGCCATGCATGAAGAACTCAACAACTTCGAGCGCAACAAAGTGTGGATATTGGTGCCAAGACCAACCGGGAATCACAATGTCATAGGAACCAAGTGGATATTTAAGAACAAGCAAGATGCCCATGGGATTATCATTCGCAACAAGGCTCGTTTGGCAGCACAAGGCTACTCCCAAGTCGAGGGTATCGACTACGGTGAAATCTTTGCTCTTGTTGCTCGTCTTGAATCCATTCGCATGTTTATTGCATATGCTTCTCATCATAACTTTAAGTTACAACAAATGGATGTGAAGAGTGCTTTTCTTAATGGTCCTATTAATGAATTGGTTTACGTCAAGCAACCCCCCGGGTTCGAGGATCCCTACTTTCCCGATCATGTGTATCAACTCGATAAGGCACTCTATGGCCTTAAACAAGCCCCACGTGCATGGTATAACCACCTTACCGAGTTGTTACAAGACCGTGGTTTTGAAGTTGGGCTAATCGACCCCACTCTTCTTACTAAGAAGGTCAAAGGGGAGTTGTTTGTGTGCCAATTATATGTTGATGATATTATCTTTGGTTCTCCTAACAAAGCTTTCAATGAGGAATTTGCCGCTCTCATGACCTCAAAGTTCGAGATGTCCTCCATGGGAGAGTTGAAGTTCTTTCTAGGGTTCGAAGTGAAGCAAAGAAGAGAAGGAACCTTCATCAATCAATCCAAATACACTCAAGACATGCTCAAGAGATTCAAGCTAAGTGACGTCAAGCCGGCTTCCACTCCAATGCCCACCAAGTGCCAACTTGACTTAGATCCCAATGGTAAAGTGGTGGATCAAAAGGTATATCGCTCCATGATTGGATCCTTGCTTTACCTTTGTGCATCTAGACCAGACATCATGTTGAGTGTGGGAATATGTGCACGGTTTCAAGCCGCACCTAAGGAAAGTCACTATGTGGCGGTCAAACGAATCTTTCGATATTTGGCTCATACCCCAAACTTTGGCTTATGGTACCCAAGAGGATCAAACTTCAAGCTTGTAGGGTACTCGGATTCCGATTGGGCAGGAGACAAAGTGGATAGGAAGTCCACTTCCGGAGGGTGCCAATTCCTTGGTTGCTCTTTGGTGAGTTGGTCTTCCAAGAAGCAAAGTTGTGTGTCTCTCTCGTCCACTGAGGCGGAGTATGTTGCCGCCGGTAGTTGTTGTGCACAACTCCTATGGATGAGGCAAACTTTAAAGGATTATGGTGTCACTTGTGACAAAGTGCCTCTTTGGTGTGACAATGAAAGTGCCATCAAGATCTCTCTCAACCCGGTGCAACACTTCAAGATGAAGCATATTGAGATTAGGTATCACTTCATCTGGGATCACATTAGGCGAGGAGAGATCGAGCTCAACTATGTCAACACTCACGACAACCTTGCAGATATTTTCACGAAGCCCTTGGATGAAGCAAGATTTCGCGAGTTAAGGCATGAGCTAAATATCATTGATTCGAGCAATGGCGCTTGAACCCTTGCACACCCCACCACGCTCAATTTGCTGTCTAGTTTAGGTGTAGGCATGGACATAGGGGGAATGTTGTTCTTGTTGGAAATATGCCCTAGAGGCAATAATAAATTAGTTATTATTATATTTCCTTGTTCATGATAATCGTTTATTATCCATGCTAGAATTGTATTGATAGGAAACTCAGATACATGTGTGGATACATAGACAACACCATGTCCCTAGTAAGCCTCTAGTTGACTAGCTCGTTGATCAATAGATGGTTACGGTTTCCTGACCATGGACATTAGATGTCGTTGATAACGGGATCACATCATTAGGAGAATGATGTGATGGACAAGACCCAATCATAAGCATAGCACTAGATCGTGTAGTTCGTATGCTAAAGCTTTGCTAATGTCAAGTATCATTTCCTTAGACCATGAGATTGTGCAACTCCCGGATACCGTAGGAATACTTTGGGTGTGCCAAATGTCACAACGTAACTGGGTGGCTATAAAGGTACACTACGGGTATCTCTGAAAGTGTCTGTTGGGTTGGCACGAATCGAGACTGGGATTTGTCACTCCGTGTGACGGAGAGGTATCTCTGGGCCCACTCGGTAGGACATCATCATAATGTGCACAATGTGATCAAGGAGTTGATCACGGGATGATGTGTTACGGAACGAGTAAAGAGACTTGCCGATAACGAGATTGAACAAGGTATCGGAATACCGACGATCGAATCTCGGGCAAGTATCGTACCGATAGACAAAGGGAATTGTATACGGGATTGATTAAGTCCTTGACATCGTGGTTCATCCGATGAGATCATCGTGGAACATGTGGGAGCCAACATGGGTATCCAGATCCCGCTGTTGGTTATTGACCGGAGAACGTCTCGGTCATGTCTGCATGTCTCCCGAACCCGTAGGGTCTACACACTTAAGGTTTGATGACGCTAGGGTTATAAAGGAAGTTTGTATGTGGTTACCGAATGTTGTTCGGAGTCCCGGATGAGATCCCGGACGTCACGAGGAGTTCCGGAATGGTCCGGAGGTAAAGATTTATATATGGGAAGTCATGTTTTGGTCACCGGAAAAGTTTCGGGGTTTATCGGTAACGTACCGGGACCACCGGGAGGGTCCCGGGGGTCCACCAAGTGGGGCCACCAACCCCGGAGGCTTGCATGGGCCAAGGGTGGTGAGGAACCAGCCCCTAAGTGGGCTGGTGCGCCTCCCACAAGGCCCAAGGGCAGCTAAGAGGAAAAAAGGAGGAAACCCTAGGCTTATATGGGCCTAAGGCCCACCCTAGGGGGTGCCTCCCTCTCTCCCCTCTTGGCCGCCCCCCTTGCTGCCCCCCCCCTAGGGGTGGGAACCCTAGAGGTGGCGCAGCCCCTTCCCTTCCCCTATATATATGAGGCCTAGGGCTGCCCATAAAACGCACGCGATTTAATCTCTCTTGGTGCAGCCCTGCGTCTCTTCTTCCTCCTCATCTGTGGTGCTTGGCGAAGCCCTGCAGGATAGCCACGCTTCTCCACCACCACCACGCCGGTGTGCTGCTGTTGGATGAAGTCTTCCTCAACCTCTCCCTCTCTCCTTGCTGGATCAAGGCGTGGGAGACGTCACCGGGCTGTACGTGTGTTGAACGCGGAGGTGCCGTCCGTTCGGCACTTGGTCATCGGTGATTTGAATCACGACGAGTACGACTCCATCAACCCCGTTCACTTGAACGCTTCCGCTTAGCGATCTACAAGGGTATGTAGATGCATCTCTCCTTCCCCTCGTTGCTGGTCTCTCCATAGATAGATCTTGGTGACACGTAGGAAAATTTTGAATTTCTGCTACGTTCCCCAACAGTGGTATCAGAGCTAGGTCTATTGCGTAGATTCTATGCACGAGTAGAACACAAAGTAGTTGTGGGCGTTGATATTGTTCAATATGCTTACCGTTACTAGTCCAATCTTGTTTCGACGGCATCGTGGGATGAAGCGGCCCGGACCAACCTTACACGTACTCTTACGTGAGACCGGTTCCACCGACTGACATGCACTAGTTGCATAAGGTGGCTGGCGGGTGTCTGTCTCTCCTACTTTAGTCGGAACGGATTCGATGAAAAGGGTCCTTATGAAGGGTAAATAGCAATTGGCATATCACGTTGTGGTCTTTGCGTAGGTAAGAAACGTTCTTGCTAGAAACCCATAGCAGCCACGTAAAACATGCAAACAACAATTAGAGGACGTCTAACTTGTTTTTGCAGGGTATGCTATGTGATGTGATATGGCCAAAGGATGTGATGAATGATATATGTGATGTATGAGATTGATCATGTTCTTGTAATAGGAATCACGACTTGCATGTCGATGAGTATGACAACCGGCAGGAGCCATAGGAGTTGTCTTTATTTATTTATGACCTGCGTGTCAACTTAAACGTCATGTAATTACTTTACTTTATTGCTAACCGTTAGCCATAGTAGTAGAAGTAATAGTTGGCGAGGCAACTTCATGGAGACACGATGATGGAGATCATGGTGTCATGCCGATGACGATGATGATCATGGAGCCCCGAAGATGGAGATCAAAAGGAGCAAAGTGATATTGGCCATATCATGTCACTATTTGATTGCATGTGATGTTTATCATGTTTATACATCTTATTTGCTTAGAACGACAGTAGTAAATAAGATGATCCCTCATAAAAATTTCAAGAAGTGTTCTCCCCTAACTGTGCACCGTTGCTACAGTTCGTCGTTTCGAAGCACCACGTGATGATCGGGTGTGATAGATTCTAACGTTCACATACAACGGGTGTTGACGAGCCTAGCATGTACAGACATGGCCTCGGAACACATGCAAACACTTAGGTTGACTTGACGAGCCTAGCATGTACAGACATGGCCTCGGAACACAGAAGACCGAAAGGTCGAGCATGAGTCGTATAGAAGATACGATCAACATGAAGATGTTCACCGACGTTGACTAGTCCGTCTCACGTGATGATCGGACACGGCCTAGTTGACTTGGATCATGTAATCACTTAGATGACTAGAGGGATGTCTATCTGAGTGGGAGTTCATAAGATGAACTTAATTATCCTGAACATAGTCAAAAGGATTTTGCAAATTATGTCGTAGCTCACGCTATAGTTCTACTATTTAGATATGGTCCTAGAGAAAAATTAGTTGAAAGTTGATAGTAGCAATTATGCGGACTAGGTCCGTAAACTGAGGATTGTCCTCATTGCTTCTTAGAAGGCTTATGTCCTTAATGCACCGCTTAGTGTGCTGAACCTCGAACGTTGTTTGTGGATGTTGCGAACATCTGACATACACGTTTTGATAACTACGTGATAGTTCAGTTAAACGGTTTAGAGTTGAGGCACCAAAGACGTTTTGAAACGTCGCGAAACATATGAGATGTTTTGAGGGCTGAAATTGGGATTTCAGGCTCGTGCCCATGTCAAGAGGTATAAGACCTCTGACGATTTTCTTAGCCTACAGACTAAGGAGAAAAGCTCAATTGTTGAGCTTGTGCTCAGATTGTCTGAGTACAACAATCATTTGAATCAAGTGGGAGTTGATCTTCCAGATGAGACAGTGATGTTTCTCCGAAGTCATTACCACCAAGCTGCTAGAGCTTCGTGATGAACTATAATATATCAGGGACATATATGATGATCCTTGAGATATTCGCGATGTTTGACACCACAAAAGTAGAAATCAAGAAGGAGCATCAATTGTTGATGGTTGGTGAAACCACTAGTTTCAAGAAGGGCAAGGGCAAGAAGGGATACTTTATGAAACGGCAATTCAGCTGCTGCTCTAGTGAAGAAACCCAAGGTTGAACCCAAACCCGAGACTAAGTGCTTCTGTAATAAGAGGAACAACCACTGGAGCAGAATTACCCTAGATACTTGGTAGATAAGAAGGCTGGCAAGGTCGATAGAAGTATATTGGATATACATTATGTTAATGTGTACTTTACTGGTACTCCTAGTAGCACCAGGGTATTAGATACCGGTTCGGTTGCTAAGTGTTAGTAACTCGAAATAAAAGCTACGGAATAAACGGAGACTAGCTGAAGGTGAGCTGACGACATGTGTTGGAAGTGTTTCCAATGTTGATATGATCAAGCATCGTACGCTCCCTCTACCATCGAGATTGGTGTTTGCGTTGAGCATAGACATGATTGGATTATGTCTATTGCAATACGGTTATTCATTTAAGGAGATTAATAGTTACTCTATTTATTTGAATAATACCTTCAATGGTCTTACACCTAAAATGAATGGTTTATTGAATCTTGATCGTAGTGATACACATGTTCATGCCAAAAGATAGTAATGATAGTACCACCTACTTGTGGCACTGCCACGTAAGTCATATCGGTATAAAACGCATGAAGAAGCTCCATGTTGATGGATCTTTGGACTCACTCATTTTTGAAAAGTTTGAGACATGCAAACCGTGTCTATTGGTGTATATGCATGAAGAAACTCCATGCGGATGGATCGTTTGGACTCACTTGATTTTGAATCACTTGAGACGTGCAAATCATACCACATGGGCAAGATGACTGAAAGCCTCGGTTTTAGTAAAATGGAACTAGAAAGCAACTTGCTGGAAGTAATACATTTTGATGTGTGCAGTCCAATAAGTACTGAGGCGTGTAGTGGATATCGTTATGTTCTTACTTCACAGATGATTTGAGTAGATGTTGAGTATATTTACTTGATGAATCACGAGTCTGAATTATTGAAAGGTTCAAGTAATTTCAGGGTGAAGTTGAAAGATCGTCGTGACAAGAGGATAAAATATCTATGATATGATCATAGAGATGAATATCTGAATTACGAGTTTGGCACAAAATTAAGACATTGTGGAAATTGTTTCACAACTAATACAGCCTGGAACACCATAGTGTGATGGTGTGTCCGAACATCATAACTGCACCCTATTGGATATGATGCATACCATGATGTCTCTTATCGAATTACCACAATAGTTTATGGGTTAGGCATTGGAGACAACCACATTCACTTTAAATAGGGCACCACGTAATTCCGATGAGATGACACCATATGAACTATGGTTTAGAGAAACCTAAGCTGTCATTTCTTAAAAGTTTGGGGCTGCGACGCTTATGTGAAAAAAAGTTTCAGGCTGATAAGCTCGAACCCAAAGCGGATAAATGCATCTTCATAGGACACCCAAAACACTTGGGTATACCTCTTGTCTCAGATCCGAAAGCAATAAGGGATTGTTTCTAGAATCGGGTCCTTTCTCGAAAAAAAGTTTCTCTCGAAAGAATTGAGTGGGAGGGTGGTGGAGACTTGATGAGGTTATTAAACCGTCTCTTCAACTAGTGTGTGGCAGGGCACAGGAAGTTGTTCCTGTGGCACCTACACCAATTGAAGTGGAAGCTTATGATAGTGATCATGAAACTTCAGATCAAGTCACTACCAAACCTCGTGGGATGACAAGGATGCGTGCTACTTTAGAGTGGTACGTAATCCTGTCTTGGAAGTCATGTTGCTAGACAGCAATGAACCTACAAGCTATGGAGAAGCGGTGGTGGGCCTGGATTCCGATAAATGGCTCGAGGCCATATAATCCGAGAGAGGATCCATATATGAAAACAAAGTGTAGACTTTGGAAGAACTACTTGATGGTCGTAAGGCTGTTAGGTACATATGGATTTTAAAAGGAAGACGAACAATGATGGTAAATGTCACCATTAAGAAAGCTCGACTTGTCGTTAAGAATTTTACCGACAAGTTCAAGGAGTTGACTACGGTGAGACTTACTCACTCGTAGCGATGCTAAGAGTCTGTTGAAATTATATTAGTGATTACTGCATTATTTATGAAATCTTGCAGATAGGACGTCAAAACATTGTTTCCTCGACGATTTATGAGGAAAGGTTGTATGTGATACAACCGGAAGGTTTTGTCAATCCTGAAATATGCTAATAAGTATGCAAAGCTCCAGCAATCCTTCTAAGGACTGGAGTAAGTATCTCGGAGTTGGAATGTATGCTTTGATGATGATCAAAGATTTTGGTGTATACAAAGTTTATGAGAAACTTGTATTTCCAAATAAGTGAGTGGGAGCACTATAGAATTTCTGATGAATATATGTTGTTGACATATTGTTGATTAGAAATGACGTAGAATTTCTGGAAAGCATATAGGGTTATTTGGAAAGTGTTTTTCAATGGAAAGCCTGGATTAAGCTACTTGAACATTGAGCATCAAGATCTATAAGGATAGATCAAAACGCTTAATAGTACTTTCAAATGAGCACATACCTTGACATGATCTTGAAGGTGTTCAAGATGGATCAGTCAAAGAAGGAGTTCTTGCCTGAGTTCTAAGGTATGAAGTTAAGACTTGAAGCTCGACCACGGCAGAATAGAGGGAAGGGCGAAGGTCGTCCCCTATGCTTAAGACGTAGGCTCTACAGTATGCTATGTTGTGTACCGCACCTGAAGTGTGCCTTGCCATGAGTCAGTCAAGGGGTACAAGAGTGATCCAAGAATGGATCACAGGACAGCGGTCAAAGTTATCCTTAGTGACTAGTGGACTAAGGGATTTTCTCGATTATGGAGGTGGTAAAAGAGTTCATCGTAAAGGGTTACGCCGATGCAAACTTTGACACTAATCCAGATTATTCTGAGTAGTAAACTGGATTCGTATAGTAGAACAGTTATTTGGAATAGCTCCAAATAGAGCGTGGTAGCTGCATCTAGGAGATGACATAGAGATTTGAAATGCACACACGGATCTGAAAGGTTCAGACCCGTTGACTAAAACCTCTCTCACAAGCAACATGATCAAACCCAGAACTCATCGAGTGTTAATCACATGGTAAATGTGAACTAGATTATTGACTCTGGTAAACTCTTGGGTGTTAGTCACATGGCGATGTGACCTGTGAGTGTTAATCACATGGCGATGTGAACTAGATTATTGACTCTAGTGCAAGTGGGAGACTGTTGGAAATATGCCCTAGAGGCAATAATAAATTAGTTATTATTATATTTCCTTGTTCATGATAATCGTTTATTATCCATGCTAGAATTGTATTGATAGGAAACTCAGATACATGTGTGGATACATAGACAACACCATGTCCCTAGTAAGCCTCTAGTTGACTAGCTCGTTGATCAATAGATGGTTACGGTTTCCTGACCATGGACATTAGATGTCGTTGATAACGGGATCACATCATTAGGAGAATGATGTGATGGACAAGACCCAATCATAAGCATAGCACTAGATCGTGTAGTTCGTATGCTAAAGCTTTGCTAATGTCAAGTATCATTTCCTTAGACCATGAGATTGTGCAACTCCTGGATACCGTAGGAATACTTTGGGTGTGCCAACCGTCACAACGTAACTGGGTGGCTATAAAGGTACACTACGGGTATCTCTGAAAGTGTCTGTTGGGTTGGCACGAATCGAGACTGGGATTTGTCACTCCGTGTGACGGAGAGGTATCTCTGGGCCCACTCGGTAGGACATCATCATAATGTGCACAATGTGATCAAGGAGTTGATCACGGGATGATGTGTTACGGAACGAGTAAAGAGACTTGCCGATAACGATATTGAACAAGGTATCGGAATACCGATGATCGAATCTCGGGCAAGTATCGTACCGATAGACAAAGGGAATTGTATACGGGATTGATTAAGTCCTTGACATCGTGGTTCATCCGATGAGATCATCGTGGAACATGTGGGAGCCAACATGGGTATCCAGATCCCGCTGTTGGTTATTGACCGGAGAACGTCTCGGTCATGTCTGCATGTCTCCCGAACCCGTAGGGTCTACACACTTAAGGTTTGATGACACTAGGGTTATAAAGGAAGTTTGTATGTGGTTACCGAATGTTGTTCGGAGTCCCGGATGAGATCCCGGACGTCACGAGGAGTTCCGGAATGGTCCGGAGGTAAAGATTTATATATGGGAAGTCCTGTTTTGGTCGCCGGAAAAGTTTCGGGGTTTATCGGTAACGTACCGGGACCACCGGGAGGGTCCCGGGGGTCCACCAAGTGGGGCCACCAACCCCGGAGGCTTGCATGGGCCAAGGGTGGTGAGGAACCAGCCCCTAAGTGGGCTAGTGCGCCTCCCACAAGGCCCAAGGGCAGCTAAGAGGAAAAAAGGAGGAAACCCTAGGCTTATATGGGCCTAAGGCCCACCCTAGGGGGTGCCTCCCTCTCTCCCCTCTTGGCCGCCCCCCTTGCTGCCCCCCCCCCCCTAGGGGTGGGAACCCTAGAGGGGGCGCATCCCCTCCCCTTCCCCTATATATATGAGGCCTAGGGCTGCCCATAAAACGCACACGATTTAATCTCTCTTGGTGCAGCCCTGCGTCTCTTCTTCCTCCTCATCTGTGGTGCTTGGCGAAGCCCTGCAGGATAGCCACGCTTCTCCACCACCACCACGCCGTTGTGCTGCTGTTGGATGAAGTCTTCCTCAACCTCTCCCTCTCTCCTTGCTGGATCAAGGCGTGGGAGACGTCACCGGGCTGTACGTGTGTTGAACGCGGAGGTGCCGTCCGTTCGGCACTTGGTCATCGGTGATTTGAATCACGACGAGTACGACTCCATCAACCCCGTTCACTTGAACGCTTCCGCTTAGCGATCTACAAGGGTATGTAGATGCATCTCTCCTTCCCCTCGTTGCTGGTCTCTCCATAGATAGATCTTGGTGACACGTAGGAAAATTTTGAATTTCTGCTACGTTCCCCAACAGTTCTCTCCATGAACTCTCCCTCCCCCCATTATGCATAAATTGATCAAGTCTTTCACTTTAGCCATTTTTTATGGTACTTGTGTTTCAATGACGAGTTTTGGTCATGGGCCCAAGGTTAAAATCTTCGCGGCGCCATACCTCTTGACTCAAACATAGGTGGCCTCGGCCACCGCCCTCTTTTGAAGAGGTGTGTCTTGGTCGTTTGCTGGTGTGCTCTCTTTTCTTGCCGTTTTGTTCGAGCAAAAGCCATGTTGTTAGGTTGCCATGGCGTGCTGGGCGGTACTACCGCTGGTGGTGCGCGGTACTACCGCTCATAAGCGGTACTACCGCCCCTCAGCACGGTACTACCTGTTGGGGAACGTAGTAATTTCAAAATTTTCCAACGCACACGCAAGATCATGGTGATGCATAGCAACGAGGGGGAGAGTCTGATCTACGTACCCTTGTAGATCACAACGGAAGCGTTGACACAACGTAGAGGAAGTAGTCGTACGTCTTCTTCCCGATCCAACCGATCCAAGCACCGTTACTACGGCACCTCCGAGTTCTTAGCACACCTACAGCTCAATGACGATCCCCGGGCTCCGATCCGGCAAAGCTTCGGGGATGAGTTCCGTCAGCACGACGGCGTGATGACGATCTTGATGTTCTACCGACGCAGGGCTTCGCCTAAGCTCTACAACGATATGATCGAGGTGGAATATGGTGGCAGGGGGCACCGCACACGGCTAAGGAACGATCACGTGGATCAACTTGTGTGTCTTGGGGTGCCCCCTGCCCCCGTATATAAAGGAGCAAGGGGAGGAGGCCGGCCGGCCAGGTGTGGCGCGCCAAGGAGGAGTCCTCCTCCTAGTAGGAGTAGGACTCCTACTAGGAGGGGGAAAGAGGTGGAGTGGGAGAAGGAAAGGGGGGGCGCCGCCCCCCTCCCCTAGTCCAATTCGGACCAGGGAGGAGGTGGCGCGCGGCCCACCTCTGGCAGCCCTTCTCTCTCTCCACAAATGCCCATAAGGCCCATTACTTCTCCCGGTAGGGTTCCGGTAACCCTCCGGCTCTCCGGTTTTCTCCGAAATCACCCGGAACACTTCCGGTGTCTGAATATAGTCATCCAATATATTAATCTTTATGTCTCGACCATTTCGAGACTCCTCGTCATGTCCGTGATCACATCCGGGACTCCGAACTAACTTCGGTACATCAAAATGCATAAACTCATAATAACTGTCATCGTAACGTTAAGCGTGCGGACCCTACGGTTCGAGAACAATGTAGACATGACTGAGACACATCTCCGGTCAATAACCAATAGCGGGACCTAGATGCCCATATTGGCTCCTACATATTCTACGAAGATCTTTATCGGTCAGACCGCATAACAACATACGTTGTTCCTTTTGTCATCGGTATGTTACTTGCCCGAGATTCGATCGTCGGTATCCAATACCTAGTTCAATCTCGTTACCGGTAAGTCTCTTTTACTCGTTCCGTAATACATCATCTCGCAACTAACTTATTAGTCACAATGCTTGCAAGGCTTATGTGATGTGCATTACCGAGAGGGCCCAGAGATACCTCTCCGACAATCGGAGTGACAAATCCTAATCTCGAAATACGCCAACCCAACATCTACCTTTGGAGACACCTGTAGTACTCCTTTATAATCACCCAGTTACGTTGTGACATTTGGTAGCACCCAAAGTGTTCCTCCGGTAAACGGGAGTTGCATAATCTCATAGTCATAGGAACATGTATAAGTCATGAAGAAAGCAATAGCAACATACTAAACGATCGGGTGCTAAGCTAATGAAATGGGTCATGTCAATCAGATCATTCAACTAATGATGTGACCTCGTTAATCAAATAACAACACATTGTTCATGATTAGGAAACATAACCATCTTTGATTAACGAGCTAGTCTAGTAGAGGCATACTAGTGACACTAAGTTTGTCTATGTATTCACACATGTATTATGTTTCCGGTTAATACAATTCTAGCATGAATAATAAACATTTATCATGATATAAGGAAATAAATAATAACTTTATTATTGCCTCTAGGGCATATTTCCTTCAGTCTCCCACTTGCACTAGAGTCAATAATCTAGATTACACAGTAATGATTCTAACACCCATGGAGCCTTGGTGTTGATCATGTTTTGCTCGTGGAAGAGGCTTAGTCAACGGGTCTGCAACATTCAGATCCGTATGTATCTTGCAAATCTCTATGTCTCCCACCTGGACTAGATCCCTGATGGAATTGAAGCGTCCCTTGATGTGCTTGGTCCTCTTGTGAAATCTAGATTCCTTTGCCAAGGCAATTGCACCAGTATTGTCACAAAAGATTTTCATTGGACCCGATGCACTAGGTATGACACCTAGATCGGATATGAACTCCTTCATCCAGACTCCTTCGTTTGCTGCTTCCGAAGCAGCTATGTACTCCGCTTCACATGTAGATCCCGCTACGACGCTTTGTTTGGAACTGCACCAACTGACAGCTCCACCATTTAATGTAAATACGTATCCGGTTTGCGATTTAGAATCGTCCGAATCAGTGTCAAAGCTTGCATCAACGTAACCTCTTACGGCGAGCTCTTTGTCACCTCCATATACGAGAAACATATCCTTAGTCCTTTTCAGGTATTTCAGGATGTTCTTGACCGCTGTCTAGTGATCCATTCCTGGATTACTTTGGTACCTCCCTGCTAAACTTATAGCAAGGCACACATCAGGTCTGGTACACAGCATTGCATACATGATAGAGCCTATGGCTGAAGCATAGGGAACATCTTTCATTTTCTCTCTATCTTCTACAGTGGTCGGGCATTGAGTCTGACTCAACTTCACACCTTGTAACACAGGCAAGAACCCTTTCTTTGCTTGATCCATTTTGAACTTCTTCAAATTTTTGTCAAGGTATGTGCTTTGTGAAAGTCCAATTAAGCGTCTTGATCTATCTCTATAGATCTTTATGCCTAATATGTAAGCAGCTTCACCGAGGTCTTTCATTGAAAAACTCTTATTCAAGTATCCCTTTATGCTATCCAGAAATTCAATATCATTTCCAATCAGCAATATGTCATCCACATATAATATCAGAAATGCTACAGAGCTCCCACCCACTTTCTTGTAAATACAGGCTTCACCAAAAGTCTATATAAAATCAAATGCTTTGATCACACTATCAAAACGTTTATTCCAACTCCGAGAGGCTTGCACCAGTCCATAAATGGATCACTGGAGCTTGCACACTTTGTTAGCTCCCTTTGGATCGACAAAACCTTCCGGTTGCATCATATACAACTCTTCTTCCAGAAATCCATTCAGGAATGCAGTTTTGACATCCATCTGCCAAATTTCATAATCATAAAACGCGGCAAATACTAACATGATTCGGACAAACTTAAGCATCGCTACGAGTGAGAAGGTCTCATCGAAGTCAACCCCTTGAACTTGTCGAAAACCTTTTGCGACAAGTCGAGCTTTATAGACAGTAACATTACCATCAGCGTCAGTCTTTTTCTTGAAGATCCATTTATTCTCAATTGCTTGCCGATCATTGGGCAAGTCAACCAAAGTCCATACTTTGTTCTCATACATGGATCCCATCTCAGATTTCATGGCTTCAAGCCACTTTGCGGAATCTGGGCTCACCATCGCTTCTTCATAGTTCGTAGGTTCATCATGATCTAGCAGCATGACTTCCAGAATTGGATTACCGTACCACTCTGGCGCGGATCTTGCTTTGGTTGATCTACGAGGTTCAGTAGTGTCTTGTTCTGAAGTTTCATGATCATTATCATTAGCTTCCTCACTTATTGATGTAGGTGTTGCAGAAACAGTTTTCTGTGATGTACTACTTTCCAATAAGGGAGCAGGTACAGTTACCTCGTCAAGTTCTACTTTCCTCCCACTCACTTCTTTCGAGAGAAACTCCTTCTCAAGAAAGTTTCCGAATTTAGCAACAAAAGTCTTGCCTTCGGATCTGTGATAGAAGGTGTATCCAATAGTTTCCTTTGGATATCCTATGAAGACACATTTCTCCGATTTGGGTTCGAGCTCATCAGGTTGAAGCTTTTTAACATAAGCATCCCGGCCCCAAACTTTCAGAAACGACAACTTTGGTTTCTTGCCAAACCATAGTTCATAAGGCGTCGTCTCAACGGATTTTGATGGTGCCCTATTTAACGTGAATGCGGCCGTCTCTAGAGCGTATCCCCAAAACGATAGCGGTAAATCAGTAAGAGACATCATAGATCGCACCATATCTAGTAACGTACGATTACGACGTTCGGACACACCATTACGCTGCGGTGTTCCGGGTGGCGTGAGTTGCGAAACTATTCCACAATTTTTCAAATGTACACCAAACTCGTAACTCAAATATTCTCCTCCACGATCAGATCGTAGAAACTTTATTTTCTTGTTACGATGATTTTCCACTTCACTCTGAAATTCTTTGAACTTTTCAAATGTTTCAGACTTATGTTTCATTAAGTAGATATACCCATATCTGCTCAAATCATCTTTGAAGGTGAGAAAATAACGATATCCGCCACGAGCCTCAATATTCATCGGACCGCATACATCTGTATGTATGATTTCCAACAAATCTGTTGCTCTCTCCATAGTACCGGAGAACGGTGTTTTAGTCATCTTGCCCATGAGGCACGGTTCGCGAGTACCAAGTGATTCATAATCAAGTGGTTCCAAAAGTCCATCAGTATGGAGTTTCTTCATGCGCTTTACACCGATATGACCTAAACGGTAGTGCGACAAATAAGTTGCACTATCATTATCAACTCTGCATCTTTTGGCTTCTACATTATGAATATGTGTATCACTACTATCGAGATTTAACAAGAATAGACCACTCTTCAAGGGTGCATGACCATAAAAGATATTACTCATATAAATAGAACAACCATTATTCTCTGATTTAAATGAATAACCGTATCGCATTAAACAAGATCCAGATATAATGTTCATGCTCTACGCTGGCACCAAATGACAATTATTTAGGTCTAATATTAATCCTGAAGGTAGATGTAGAGGTAGCGTGCCGACCGCGATCACATCGACTTTGGAAACCGTTTCCCACGCGCATCGTCACCTCGTCCTTAGCCAATCTTCGCTTAATCTGTAGTCCCTGTTTCGAGTTGCAAATATTAGCAACAGAACCAGTATCAAATACCCAGGTGCTACTACGAGCATTAGTAAGGTACACATCAATAACATGTATATCACATATACCTTTGTTCACCTTGCCATCCTTCTTATCCGCCAAATACTTGGGGCAGTTCCGCTTCCAGTGACCAGTCTACTTGCAGTAGAAGCACTCAGTTTCAGGCTTAGGTCCAGACTTGGGTTTCTTCTCCTGAGCAGCAACTTGCTTGCCGTTCTTCTTGAAGTTCCCTTTCTTCTTCCCTTTGCCCTTTTTCTTGAAACTAGTGGTTTTGTTAACCATCAACACTTGATGCTCCTTTTTGATTTCTACCTCCGCAGCTTTTAGCATTGCGAAGAGCTCGGGAATAGTCTTATTCATCCCTTGCATATTATAGTTCATCACGAAGCTCTTGTAGCTTGGTGGCAGTGATTGGAGAATTCTGTCAATGACGCAATCATCTGGAAGATTAAGTCCCAATTGAATCAAGTGATTATTATACCCAGACATTTTGAGTATATGCTCACTGACAGAACTGTTCTCTTCCATCTTGCAGCTATAGAACTTATTGGAGACTTCATATCTCTCAATCCGGGCATTTGCTTGAAATATTAACTTCAACTCCTGAAACATCTCATATGCTCCATGACGTTCAAAATGTCATTGAAGTCCCGATTCTAAGCCGTAAAGCATGGCACACTGAACTATCGAGTAGTCATCAGCTTTGCTCTGCCAGACGTTCATAACATCTGGTGTTGCTCCAGCAGCAGGCCTGGCACCCAGCGGTGCTTCCAGGACGTAATTTTTCTGTGCAGCAATGAGGATAATCCTCAAGTTACGGACCCAGTCCGTGTAATTGCTACCATCATCTTTCAACTTTGCTTTCTCAAGGAACGCATTAAAATTCAACGGAACAACAGCACGAGCCATCTATCTACAATCAACATAAACAAGCAAGATACTATCAGGTACTAAGTTCATGATAAATTTAAGTTCAATTAATCATATTACTTAAGAACTCCCACTTAGATAGACATCCCTCTAATCTTCTAAGTGATCACGTGATCCAAATCAACTAAACCATGTCCGATCATCACGTGAGATGGATTAGTTTCATCGGTGAACATCATTATGTTGATCATATCTACTATATGATTCACGCTCGACCTTTCGGTCTCCGTGTTCCGAGCCCATATCTGTATATGCTTGGCTCGTCAAGTATAACCTGAGTATTCCGCGTGTGCAACTGTTTTGCACCCGTTGTATTTGAACGTAGAGCCTATCACACCCGATCATCACGTGGTGTCTCAGCACGAAGAACTTTCGCAACGGTGCATACTCAGGGAGAACACTTCTTGATAATTTAGTGAGAGATTATCTTATAATGCTACCATCAATCAAAGCAAGATAAGATGCATAAAAAGATAAACATCACATGCAATCAATATAAGTGATATGATATGGCCATCATCATCTTGTGCTTGTGATCTCCATCTCCGAAGCACCGTCATGATCACCATCGTCACCGGCGCGACACCTTGATCTCCATCGTAGCATCGTTGTCGTCTCGCCAATCTTATGCTTCCATGACTATCGCTACCGTTTAGTGATAAAGTAAAGCATTATATCGCGATTGCATTGCATACAATAAAGCGACAACCATATGGCTCCTGCCAGTTGCCGATAACTCGGTTACAAAACATGATCATCTCATACAATAAAATTTAGCATCATGTCTTGACCATATCACATCACAACATGCCCTGCAAAAACAAGTTAGACGTCCTCTACTTTGTTGTTGCAAGTTTTACGTGGCTGCTACGGGCTTAAGCAAGAACCAATCTCACCTACACATCAAAACCACAATGATAGTTTGTCAAATAGACTCCGTTTTAACCTTCTCAAGGACCGGGCGTAGCCATACTCGGTTCAACTAAAGTTGGAGAGACGGTCGCCCGCAAGCCATCTATGTGCAAAGCACGTCGAGGGAACCGGTCTCGCGTAAGCATACGCGTAAGGTTGGTCCGGGTCGTCTCGTCCAACAATACCGCTGAACCAAAGTATGACATGCTGGTAGGCAGTATGACTTGTATCGCCCACAACTCACTTGTGTTCTACTCGTGCATATAACATCAAACCATAAAACCTGGCTCGGATGCCACTGTTGGGGAACGTAGTAATTTCAAAATTTTCCTACGCACACGCAAGATCATGGTGATGCATAGCAACGAGGGGGAGAGTCTGATCTACGTACCCTTGTAGATCACAACGGAAGCGTTGACACAACGTAGAGGAAGTAGTCGTACGTCTTCTTCCCGATCCAACTGATCCAAGCACTGTTACTCCGGCACCTCCGAGTTCTTAGCACATGTACAGCTCGATGACGATCCCCGGGCTCCGATCCAGCAAAGCTTTGGGGATGAGTTCCATCAGCACGACGGCGTGATGACGATCTTGATGTTCTACCGACGCAGGGCTTCACCTAAGCTCTACAACGATATGATCAAGGTGGAATATGATGGCAGGGGGCACCGCACACGGCTAAGGAACGATCACGTGGATCAACTTGTGTGTCTTGGGGTGCCCCCTGCCCCCGTATATAAAGGAGCAAGGGGAGGAGGCCGGCCGGCCAGGTGTGGCGCGCCAAGGAGGAGTCCTCCTCCTAGTAGGAGTAGGACTCCTACTAGGAGGGGGAAAGAGGTGGAGTAGGAGAAGGAAAGGGGGGGCGCCGCCCCCCTCCCCTAGTCCAATTCGGACCAGGGAGGAGGTGGCGCGCGGCCCACCTCTGGCAGCCCTTCTCTCTCTCCACTAAAGCCCATAAGGCCCATTACTTCTCCCGGTAGGGTTCCGGTAACCCTCCGGCTCTCCGGTTTTCTCCGAAATCACCCGGAACACTTCCGGTGTCCGAATATAGTCATCCAATATATCAATCTTTATGTCTCAACCATTTCGAGACTCCTCGTTATGTTCTTGATCACATCCGGGACTCCGAACTAACTTCGGTACATCAAAATGCATAAACTCATAATAACTGTCATCGTAACGTTAGCGTGCGGACCCTACGGTTCGAGAACAATGTAGACATGACTGAGACACATCTCCGGTCAATAACCAATAGCGGGACCTGGATGCCCATATTGGCTCCTACATATTCTACGAAGATCTTTATCGGTCAGACCGCATAACAACATACGTTGTTCCTTTTGTCATCGGTATGTTACTTGCCCGAGATTCGATCGTCGGTATCCAATACCTAGTTCAATCTCGTTACCGGTAAGTCTCTTTTACTCGTTCCGTAATACATCATCTCGCAACTAACTTATTAGTCACAATGCTTGCAAGGCTTATGTGATGTGCATTACCGAGAGGGCCCAGAGATACCTCTCCGACAATCGGAGTGACAAATCCTAATCTCGAAATACGCCAACCCAACATCTACCTTTGGAGACACCTGTAGTACTCCTTTATAATCACCCAGTTACGTTGTGACGTTTGGTAGCACCCAAAGTGTTCCTCCGGTAAATGGGAGTTGCATAATCTCATAGTCATAGGAACATGTATAAGTCATGAAGAAAGCAATAGCAACATACTAAACGATCGGGTGCTAAGCTAATGAAATGGGTCATGTCAATCAGATCATTCAACTAATGATGTGACCTCGTTAATCAAATAACAACACATTGTTCATGATTAGGAAACATAACCATCTTTGATTAACGAGCTAGTCTAGTAGAGGCATACTAGTGACACTAAGTTTGTCTATGTATTCACACATGTATTATGTTTCCGGTTAATACAATTCTAGCATGAATAATAAACATTTATCATGATATAAGGAAATAAATAATAACTTTATTATTGCCTCTAGGGCATATTTCCTTCACTACCGCCCCCCAGCACGGTACTACCGCTGAGGGACGGGACTAGGGGGTTATATCGGGGCAGGGGGAGGTTTCTTCTCCCCCATACCCATTCGCTTCACCCCCTCTTTCCTCTTCCTCTCTCCAGCCTCAACTCGCCGCGGGAGGGCTCCGGCGGATCTCCGTCTCCAGGGCGTCCCTCTCCATTTCCTTTGGTGGAGTCGATCCCCACCTCATTCTCTTGCCATGGATGCCGGTATTGCCCCCGTTTCTTCTCCTTTTTGTCTCGTTTTTCAGATCTTGTTCTTAGGGGCAATGGTGGTTGCATCTCTAGATTTTTGGCTAAATCTAGGCTTGAGTTGGTTGGAGAAAGCAACTAGACTATCTCGATTAGAGTTTGGTAGGAATATTTTTGAATTTGGCAGGCCGGTAGTGCCGGATCTGACCACGGTAGTAGGAAACCGTTGTTTCTCCGCCCCGTGCTGTAGGAAACCGCTGTTTCTCCGCCTCGAATAGTACTACCGCTCTCGTTGGAGCGGCACTACCGCTTGACCTCGAGCGGTACTACCGTTCTCTTTGGTATGGTACTACCGCTTGGGCGGTACTACCGCAGGCATGTCACGGTACTACCGCTGCCTGCCAAATTCCATCATATTCCTGTTGTACCTTGATCCTTTCGTTGTGTGTGTTGGCTTATGCTCGTTCTTTCTGGTTATTTTGCGTGTTCTTGTGTTTGGCTCCAGGTGATGATCAGTCTGAGCATCAAGCTCACCGTATCAACCCCGGGCGTGCAACATCAAAACGCTACCGCACCTCTGAGCCAGCCGGTGGTTCCTCTAGCACCCAACCGCCTCCCGCAAGTGCATCCGCAAGTGTTCCTCCACCTCCTCAGCACTCGAAGAGATCCGCCAACAAGCCAAAGGGGAAGACTGTGACTGAGATGACCAACAAGGAGTTTTGGGAAAAGCATCGCCGCAATCCCTATGAGGTGGACCAAGAACCCACTTTGGTCAACCGCCCGTTCTGGAACTGATTTCAGTTTGCCATCTATTTTGATGTGATCAAGGCCAAGAAGAATCTCTTTGTTGATGTTCGCTCCATTGACACTGATGCTATGGAGAAGGACCTGGAGTACTTTGGGGAAGCCCTTCAGATGTGCACTCAGCTGAACATTCTCAGGATCATGCAATTCAACAAGGATTTTGATGCAGATTTGGTGGCTCAATTCTTTGCCACCGTTCATCTTGGGACAGATGTCGACAGAACTCTGACATGGATGACCAATGGCAAGCTGCTTTCTGTCAAGTGGAAGGCTTTCATGGAGTTACTTGATGTGGTGGATCACGGGCTTGAGACTCCAGTCGGTTTCCGCCCTCACCGCAATGACACGTCCACCCACAAGCAAGCCCTTTGGCCCTACTGCACGGTGAAAGTTCACCCAGTGACTAAGAAGAAAACCTATGAGTTGTCTCCGTATCTGGACATTCTTCATCGTATCTTCCGTGAGACTCTCTTTCCTCACATCGGGAATCTGGATATGGTCCACTCTTATCTCGTGGACATGCTTCTGTTCTGTCAGCATGAGAAGGACGCAAACATTGGAGAGAGCTTGGATATTTCTCATGTCATGTGGTCTGGACTTCTCTCTACCGTGTCTGAGTGCAAGTGCCCAATATATGGTCCATTCATCATGAGGCTCATTGAGAGGGCCTGGGCACAGATCTATCCCAGAGTGATGCTGGAAACTGGAGACTTGGTTTCCCATGAGATCAAGCGTCTGAGGAAGAAGGACAATTGGGTCACCCCAGCACCTCAATCCGGGGGTCCGTTTGCTGTTGCTGCCATGGAGACCGAGGGTGGGGCAGCCACTGATGATCACGAGGAGGATATTGGCCCCTCTAGTGTTGAACCCTCGTGGGCAAAGAAGCTTAAAAACAAGTTGAAGAAGCTTTTCTGCATGGAGTCTCATGGTCAGTACATGACTCATGTGGCGGAGAAGCATGCTAGGATGTGCCACAAGGAGCCCATGCGTCAGATGGGAGCGACAGTTGCCAGTGGATCTGAGGGTCAGATCACTGAAGAGGAGGAGTGGATTCATCAGCACTGTCCTTGGACCGACTCCGATGCCGAGCAGTTTTCGACCAACGACGGAGATGCAGACGATCACGCTGAGATATGATGATTCGAGATCTTCAGCTTGCCATCACCTGGAGTCGTAGCGTCGCTCTTTTCCCTTTTTGGTGTCTCACTGCCAAAGGGGGAGAGAGTGTAGGGATTTGTGTTGCCGTGCTTTGAGTTTGTCGTCTTGTGTTTTCGTGTGTGTTCTCTCGGTGTCTTTGTTTGGTTTGGTTTGGTGCCCGTGAGACCTAAGTTCTAGACATATGGTGTGAGACATATGCTCCCTATCGCTACCTTATTACTTATGTCTTTTCAGTATCGTAGTTTATTATGAGTTGCATGCTTATCCTGTTTTATACTCTTCTCTCATATATCTTGTGCTTAGTATTGTTGGACTATAAAATATGGGGGGAGTGTTGATCCGGATGTGTGTGTCTTGCTTTCCGATTGCTCCTCTAACTAAGTGCACACATTCTGGGGGAGCCCGTCTATATTTTGTAGTTCTTAGTTTTCTTACATCTATTTCTTTTCCTTGCGCAAATCCCTAGTTGTCATCAATCCACCAAAAAGGGGGAGATTGTTACGGCATATCTCTCTCAAGGTAGTTTTGGTGATTGATGACAACATGTTTGCGGACTAATCATGTGCTTTGAGTAGTTCACAGATTCATCCCTGGTACAAGACGTTTTCTTCCCTTCGGAGTGTCTTTCAAGACGGTGCAGCTCTTTCGTTTCTCTCTTGGTGGACTAGTTGCGTAGAGGGCACCGTACTATCAAGAGGGGGTCCGCTGGGGTTTTGCATGGGTGGAATCAACACGTACACATCAGCTTCTCACCCTCCGAGCTTCTCCATTTCATTGAAGAGATCTCTCCACTTTTTCTGTCCTGTCTGGGTCCCAGCGGTAGTACCGCGCAACCCAGCCGTAGTACCGCTGAGGAGCCACAGGCGGCAGTACCGCTCCACAGCGGTAGTACCGCCCTTGACTCCACAGCAGTAGTACCACTGGGGTGCCTGGCACCACCGCCTTGTCCTCAGCCTCTTTGGAGAGATCCTCTCTCTCTCTCTTCTGTGTCCCAGCGGTAGTACCGCACTACCAGCGGTAGTATGCTCGAAGGGTCACAAGCGGTAGTTCCGCTCCATAGCGGTAGTACCGCCCATGACCCCGCTGCCGTAGTACCGCTGGGCTGTCTGGCTCCTACCGCCTTGACTCGAGGGGTCTTTTTCTCGTGTCGGGTTTTGCGGCACTAGTTGCGGTTGTAGAGGCGGTAGTACCGTTTCAGGAGCGGTAGTACCGCCCCTACCACCGCGGTAGTACCGCATTGGGCCCTTTTCCCTCCTTGTCTTCTCTGCGCGGCAGTGCCGCTGGCTGGTGCCACAGTACCGCTGACCTAGCGGTAGTACCGCCCCCTATGGCGGTAGTACCGTCCTGTGCGGGGCTGGTTGGTCGGGTGCAACGGTTGGATTGTTGCCCCCACTATAAAAGGGGGTCCCTTCTTCTCTTTGACCTACCTCTTCCCTCTCAAGCTCCATTTATTGCTCAAGCTCCATTAAATGCTCCAAGCTCCATTTTCGTCCGATCTATCTCTCTAGCCAATCAAACTTGTTGATTTGCTCGGGAGTGGTTGAGAAGGCCCCGATCTACACTTCCACCAAGGGTTTTTCGATTCCCTCACTCATCCCTAGCGGATCTTGTTACTCTTGGGTGTTTGAGCACCCTAGACGGTTGAGGTCACCACGGAGTCATAGTCCATTATGGTGAAGCTTTGTGGTTTTGTTGGGAGCCTCTGATTATGTTTTGGAGATTGCCCCAACCTTGTTGTAAAGGTTCGGTCGCCGCCTTCAAGGGCACCAATAGTGGAATCACGACATCTCGCATTGTGTGAGGGCGTGAGAAGAATACGGTGGCCCTAGTGGCTTCTTGGGGAGCATTGTGCCTCCACACCGCTCCAACGGAGACGTACTTCCCTTTAAAGGGAAGGAAATTCGGTAACACATCCTCGTCTTCACCGGATCCACTCTTGGTTATCTCTTACCTTTACTTGTGCAAGCTCTTTAGTGTTACTTCTCTTACTTGCTTGTTTGCTTGTTGGTATTGCATTATATAGGTTGCTCACCTAGTTGCACATCTAGACAACCTACTTTGATGCAAAGTTTATTTTGATAAAGAAAAGTTAAAAATTGGTAGTTGCCTATTCACCCCCCCCCCCCCTCTAGTCAACCATATCGATCCTTTCAGTGGGGATGGGGGACAAATTCACCCCATGGGTATTGTCTGGTGGGTACCCGAAAAACTATGCCATGTGTACTACGAATGTACAATATATAGATTAATATACCTAGATATTTCACACAATTAATTTTCCCCACCTCTTCCAACAACCATGCCCTCTCTAATCTCACCTATCCCAGTCAGTTTTGAGATCCCCATGGATGCCCGACGGGTACCAGATACCCAATATTGACGAGGATGGGGGGTGTTTGTCCCCGCGAAGCTTCACGGGGCTCACGGGTATGGGGATTGGTGGGGATCGGGGCGGGGATGGTGGAGTCATCCCCATCCCCGTTGCCACCTTGAGCATTGATATTACTCTTAAATAAGAAAGAGAATAAAATAAAAAATTGAAGCAAAATAATGGAGTTCTATAAGGAAGAATGAATTGGTAACATTGGTATTACCCGTTTAAGAAAAAAAACTTGCACACAGCTTTGCACTGAGATTGATTAAACTTGCACACAACTTTACACCGAGATTGATTTTTTAATATGCAAAGAATAAGCATATAGTAGTGTAACTTTAACACTCTAGTGTAATTTACACACATAATGTATAGTATTTTTGTGTATACATTTCCACCATCCAACATGTCAAAAATGTCCCTCGTATAAAAATGAAAATCGACTAAAACTAAAAGCAAAAGGAAAAAATGCATACAAACTAAAGAATGAGCAATGTGTAACAGGCTTTAAGTCCAATAGGAAAATCAACTTACGCCAAATGGGGCAAGTAAAAAATTCAGCCTATGAAAAAAGTCGACTTAACTCAAACAGGGGCAAGTCAAAAATCAGCCTAAGAAGCCATGAAACAACACAAGAAAAAAAACAGCATGAATCTTGACAAAAAAAAACTAATGGTCAGAAAATCTTCTTAACCAAATTTAAAAATCAGGCAACTTACATATAGCTGAAGTGCTCTGTTACTCATGTTAATCAGGGTGATCTATTCTTGGACTAAATCATTGATCTAGCCCAAATACAGGAAAATTTTCTATTCCACCTAATGGCACTACATTTTTTCTTTATCACGAGCCACTGATAAATTATTGTTTCTGTGAGCATTAAAATTCGGGCAAGTATCAAGGGATATATAAAAGGATGTACATTCCCCTCAAAATAACACAAAATAAAAAGATGTACATAAACGGCTATAAATATCAACTTAACTAGCACGTGTATAAGTATGATATCCATGTAGCGTAGCTAAGCTTATAGACTATAGAGTACATGTATGCTACGAGGATCTCAGGGAAACTATACCAAAGTAGTAGGACTACACACAGAACAGGGTTATTAGCTCTACCAATACTAGTCGTGACACCCGATCAACATCTGCACGGCACAACTCACGAGTCCGTGAAAAGTATTTATGTCATCTCCCTCCTGAGAGTCCACTGATTGTGCCCATGGTCATCATCGTATTCGTGGCCGACGACGGGTCCGACGCCGCCGACAAGACGAAAGAGTCAAACCCTTGGCTCTGCATCAGGGCCAGCATACTGAAGCTCATCTGCGTGGGCGTCAGCTCGGGGATCGGCATGTCCCCTTCCAGGTACTGCATCACCTGCCGCATGCTGGGCCTCGCGCCCGGCATGGGATGCGAGCACATCAGACCAAGCTTCAGCGCCAGGACCACCTCGCCGGCGTCGTAGTTGCCGTCGAGCCTCGCGTCGACCACCTCGAGGAGCGACTCCTTCTGCCAGTGCTCGAGCACCCAGTCCACCAGCATGAGCCGGCTGTCGTTCATGGCCTGCTCCACGGGCCTCCGGCCGCAGGCCACCTCGAGGATGAAGGCGCCGAAGGCGAACACGTCGGTGAGAGGGGACGCCTTCCCCGTCCGCGCCAGCTCCGGGGCCAGGTACCCCATGGTGCCCACCACGTGCGTCGTCTGCGGGTCGGCGCCGTGGTCGTACAGCCGCGCCAGGCCGAAGTCGCCCAGCCGCCCGTTCATGTCGGCGTCGAGGAGCACGTTGCTGGCCTTGATGTCGCGGTGGATGATCACCTGCTCGAAGTCCTCGTGGATGTACAGCAGCCCCGACGCGACGCCCTTGATGATCCGGAACCTCTGCGCCCAGTCCAGCGCCGGCTTCTCCTTGCCCTTGCTGCCGCCGTAGAGGTACTTGTCGAGGCTGCCGTTGGACATGTAGTCGTAGACCAGGAGGAGCTCCCCCTTCCGGCGGCAGTAGCCGAGCAGCTGCACGAGGTTGCGGTGCCGGAGGCGGCCGATGGTGACCACCTCCGCCACGAACTCCTTGATGCCCTGCCGCGACTCGTGCGACACCTTCTTCACCGCCACCTCCAGCTTCGACTTGGGGAGCACCCCCTTGTACACCCTCCCGAAGCCGCCGAACCCCAGCAGCGTCTTGTTCTTGAACCCTTCCGTGGCGCGGAACAGGTCCTTGTACGTGAACCTGTGCGGCCCGAACTCCACCTCCCACTCCTCCCGCACCTCCGCGTACCTGGACCGCCGCCGGACGAGCAGGATCACCACGGCCACCACGCCGAGGACGAACGCCGCGGTGGCGATCGGCAGGACGATGTCCAGCACCTTAGACCGCGGCTTGGCGCCCACGAACGGCAGCTTCGGCAGGTTGCCGATGTCGATGGGAGGTGCAGGCCCGTCCATGGCGAAGCTCCAGCCGAGAAGGTAGTGGCGCGACCTGACCGTGCCCGTCGACGACGAGAACCCGGCGTACGCCGGCTCCACGAGCACCTTCGACAGGTTGCTCTTGGCTGACACCAGGGGCGTCGAAGGCTTGGCTCCATTCTTCAGAGGCGCCAGGAACACGCTGATCTGCGTGGAGTCGCTCTCGTAGTCCACCCAGACCTGCATCGCCTTGCCGCTGATCAGGAGCAGCTCATTGAACGCGCCGGTCTTGTCGTCGTAGTAGCCGGCCGAGTGCGCGGCCACGGACTTGAGGCTGTTGACGTCGATGCCGACGTGGTTGTCGTTGGTGTCGTTGAACTCCGTGCTCTGGATGGTGTCGAGCTCGATGCCGAAGATTTGGTTGGTGGCGTTGCCGTTGTTGGCGCTGTTGAGGAGGCCCAGGTACTGGCTGGGCAGCGCGGCCGAGAAGTTGTCCTTGCCGACGAAGAAGACGATGCCGTGGCCGCTGAGGTCGGAGTACGGGGGGATGATGCCGAACACGAAGGACGCCGAGAAGGAGCGCACGGCGTCGCCGGGCGACCTCCGCAGGCGCAGCGGCGTCCGGTGAACCGCGTGGCTCGAGAGCTGGGCCGTGCCGTTGGTCAGCTCCAGGAGCCCGCTCGGCTGGACGACGGCCGTGCCGTCCAGGGCCAGGGTGGCATTCGCGCCCCCGAAGCCGGAGTAGACGAACTGCTCGCCATCGCCATCGCCCAGGACGGCGGCGCCGAAGCCGAAGCACACGAGGAGGAGAGCCGCGAGAAGGGAGCGCAGATTGTCCATGCCAGCCACGGCGCCAGCGAAGAGAGAGGACCGTGGCGCGCTCAGCTTAGAGCTAGTGCAGCCGGCGCAATGCCGAATCGCCGTATATGATTGGCAGCTGCCGGGTCCGTGTCCGGCTACTATTCTGCGCGCTTGACTTCACCGCCGGAGTCTTCCCCGAGCTCGTGGCGCAGCTGCGGGGAATCACGCTCGTTAGATGCGTCTAGAATCAAGTGGTTAAGCACGTGCCATCTAGGAGTATCAATCTTCTTCCCGGTTGGTCCGGGTGCGAAGTTTCCAAGAGGGCGTTTGTTTACAGGGAGTTATTAATCTAGGGACTTAAATGAGTTTCTATAAGTTTCATCTAAACCAAACAGAAGTAACTTAACTTATAATGACTTAAAGTAGGCATTTAGGACTTATAAAATAAGACTCTTAAAAAAGGAATTTATAGAAACTTATAGTTATAATATGGTTTTATAGAGATTTATAAGTTTCAGGAATCAAGCAGATAAAGATTTTTTAGGGACTTGGGACTTATAAGTTAGGACTAAAAAAAAGTCCTAAGACTTATAAATCAAACACGGCCCAAGCCTCGTGCATACACACTCGCTCGCGATTCGCGAGGCGCTGACTGACACGGACATTTGCAGAGAAATGGCGTAGAAATGCAGACTTGATCGATCGCTAGATCGGGACTGCTCTATCTGTCATTAAAGGTCGGCAAGTAGGTTTCGTGGGGCCGGTAACAACTAACAACAACATATGTGTGGTTCCGGCGTTTTCTACGTCAAGGACAAAGAAGAATTCAGATTGGGATCCGCCAAAGGATTTTCTTTCTTTTTATTTGGAAAATGCTATGACACACCCGACTGATCTCTTCACACGCGTCCACCCTCCACTGCCTCCGTGGCCGTCAGATCTGTTTTCGATCGAACGGCTCCCAAACAACCATTCCGCCACATCCCATATTTGTAACTTGGCCCTTATTGCAATCGTTCGATCACAAAGGAAAGGTCTTTTGCAGACGAATCAAGCGTGAGGGCAGCGACGACCTCCTGGGCGAGGGTACGATGGCAAACTTCACACAGTTTGGCTTATAAATGTTCATATATTTTACAGTTATTAGTTTTTTCTTAAGTCAAACTTTATGAACTTTGACATAAACATTTGGTATTGTAAATATTCATATATTTTTTTTATATAGTTGCTCAAACTTCACAAAATTTGGCTTATAAACCCAAATTGAGGGAGTATGCCCGATGATGTGGCCACGGTAGGAGTGCTTTATTGATCAAATTTGCGGTCAAAGTATTTTTCTCAGAATACGTGTGTGCCTTATAAACCTGAACTGAGGGAGTATGACGATGATGTGGCGCTGCATACGTGGCAGTCAGTACAACAAAGCTCAAAAAATCAAGGTAAAACACATTTCTTAACAAACGATTTGCCCCACCAAAACAAGGAAAACAGAAGTATTTTTAGAGAATATTGATATAAATGTAATTGGGAAATCATAGAAACGAAATTGCTAGTTCATCAGTTTCCCCCAGAACTTTGAATTAAAAAAAACTACCAGTGACTTAGGAACAATAATGAATGATTAAGAAACTTTAATTTTCACAAATGTGTATTGATTGTGTGTGATATTCT
Source organism: Triticum monococcum (assembly GCA_034509565.1). Lineage (NCBI taxonomy): Eukaryota > Viridiplantae > Streptophyta > Magnoliopsida > Poales > Poaceae > Triticum > Triticum monococcum. The sequence continues at coordinate 618,000,188 of CM067845.1, forward strand.
CTAATTCCCTCATTTGCATTACATTTATGTTATTTATATTCTCATTTCGAATTTCCTCATGTTTTCATTTATAGTTCCCACACTTCAGTAACTTTTCTGTACTGGTAATAGTTTTTTCTTTCATACTAGGGTTTAGGTCTTCATTATTTCCAACGTCTATGATATTCCACGAGGCTTCCTTCCCTTGATGCCGATTTGTTGGGAGGCCTTTCGGTCTTCTTCTCGAAAGCCTTGCCTTGGGGGGGGGGGGGGGGGGGTTGTACCCTTGATTTTCCCTCTTCTCCACGCAGGGGCGGAGCCAGAACTTTTGCGAAGCCCGGGCAAACTTAAGCCTGAATGTCTAACATGCAAATAAAAAATTCCGTACCGGGTAGACAATATATACTATGCATCAAACTTGCAAAGCACAAATCCACATTAATATTGAAGTGAAAATACGGACATAACAGTCATACAAATGTAATATTTAAGCGAACTAATATATCAATATTCCATTTCAGAGAGCAAATGAAGTTGTGACTTGACAACAAAAGACACGAAATCAAACCGAAGCATAGAGCCAATCAGCCAAACTAGCCATCTTGCCAACAAAAGTGTAGCCGTCTAAATCACCATGACACCATCAATATATCCTAGAAGACACTACAGGATAAGAAAATGGATTTGTTATTCACAAAAATTCAGTGTTGTGATTTGTTTATTTATTCAAAACAGAGAGTTTGTAACAATAGAAAAGGTTAAATGGAACGTACCAATAGTGTGCTAAAGAAAATCACGAGGCAAATGTCCTTTCCGAGACTTGATTGCTGTAAATGTTCGAATAATATCCTTATCATCAACTGACTTGAATAACTCGCGCTCAGTGTAACATATCATCAAGTCGTTGAACCATTCGTTGTTGATCTTGCTACGCAATTTATTCTTGATAATCTTCATTGCTGAAAATGCTCTCTCAACAGATGCAGTTCACACCGGCAATATCAAAGCCAACTCAATAAGTTTGTATACCAATGGAAATACCAGATTTTTCTTAGTTTCAACCATCTTCACGGCCAAACTTTGAACATCATCACAAGTAGAAAAAGAAGCATGCCTTTTCACTTGACTTATATAAGTGAGGAGCTGCTCTCTTATTGTTCCACGATCATCATTAGAGAAGTCTTCATGATAAATTTCAGCAAGACGAGCAAGTTTATCAACATTGAACTTGGAGAAAGAGTCCTTGGGGTCAAGACATGAGAAGCAATCAAGCACACAATTTTCTCCTTCACTAAAGCGGTGATCCATCTCCACACAAATTTTGTCAATAGCAACATAGAAAATCTCTGCACGGTAATGGTGAAGATTAGTAACAGTTCTCCCTTCTCTCCTTGAACGACCACGAACTGGTATAACTTCGTCCATATTTGGTACTAGAATACTATTAGCACCACAAAATTCTTGGACATCACCAAATAAATTATCCCAACCACTCTCTCTGAACGTTGCCAACCGATCCTTGACATCATTAACTAATTCCATGGCAAGAACAATATTGAGATCTTTTCTTTGCAAGACTTTTGAAAGCTCATTTGTGATGCCAAATAACTTCAACATAAGCTTCAGAATGAAAACAAATTTAAAGCTCTCCATTTTTTCTATCAAACCTGCTGCTTGAGATGGTCCACGTCCATATTCATCAACTGTACTAAGCACCTTTAACACGGAGGACCACATTTGATCCAAACGAAGTAAGGTAGTATGATGTGAACCCCATCTAGTATCCCCCGGTCTAGCAAGAGTAGATGATTGGTGCAAGCCCCTTCCAGTAGATATCTCACCACTCTCAAGTCTATCCAGAATATCTTGGTGTTGTGCCTCGGTCAATGCATCCCTTCTCTTACAAGATGTTGTTGTTGTAGTCACAATCAAGGAGATGTACTCAAAGAAATCATGAATAGATGAGCAACTACTAGCAACAGACACAACCACCAATTGCAGACGGTGAGCATAGCAATGAACATAGAAAGCATAGGGGTTTTCATCTATGATCTTTTTCCGCAAACCATTAAATTCACCTCTCATATTTGAAGCCCCATCATATCCTTGACCCCGTATCCTTGAAATTGATAACTTATAATGATCAAGAATGCTATAAAGAGCATCCTTTAGTGACTCGGACGTCGTATCTTTGACATGATGCAAAGCAAGGAATCTTTCCACAACCCTCCCTTTGTCATTCAAAAACCTATAGAAAAACACAATAATGTCAGTTGGTTGCATAGAGAATAAATGACAAACAAACAACAAAATAAAAGTGAAACTACTAACCTCAACATCACAACCATTTGCTCTTTCACAGATATATCACGTGATTCATCAATAAGCACCGAGAATTGTTTGTCACCAAGCTCTGTCATGATCTTCTTTCTAACTTCATGTGCACAACACATTGCAAGCTCCTTTTGAATGTCACCAGATGTCATTGTGCAATTTCTGCCACCACGGTTAAAAGCATCTCTGACTTGTTCATTCTTAGTTTTTTCCAAATCTATCATCTCTCTAAAGTTTCCCTTGTTTAGAGAAGTAGCTGATTCATCATGTCCGCGAAATGACAAGCCTCGTGCAATGAGATATCTTGAACAACTTACAGAACAAGTTAAACGAATCTTATACTTTTCTTCTGATTCCTTGCTTGATCTAGCAAAGTTACTTGCCACACTTTGTCTTTGATTAATATAATCATCATAATGCTTGACGCAAGAGTTGTGCTTACTACCATGACCACCAATATGATCTTTGAAGCCTTTATATGCATGCTTCCAATCTGTAAATCCTTCTTTGGTGAAGACTTCATAACCAAAGTGCTCAGCCCTTCCGGGTTGCTTAAAGAGAAAACAATAAAAACAATAAGCTGCATTCTTCCACTCACTGTATTCTATCCAGTCGTACCTTTTATACCAAGATTTGGAAAATGCTCTTGAGGAACGCGAACTTCCAAATTTAGTACGATGGTATTTATTCAAATCTGGTTGCATTGGACCCTTCAATATATATGCTCTCCTCACTTGGTCTTGAATATCAGGAGGATATTCACAAATTTGTTTCCTCTTTCCCGGATCGCGCTCAATCGCATTTGGATTAAATTCATTGGCAACGTTTGGCGCTGGTGGCTCTACTTCTATTTCAGGCTGCGCATCATTCACATTTTCAGTCATTTGCTCTACTTCTACTTCAGGTTGCACATCATTCATATTTTCAGTCCTTGCTCTCTTAACCAAAAACCTCCTCCTCTCTGAAATTTAGTGAGTAAAAAATCTGAAGTTAGTTTTTACACAAATAAGAATATGGACTAATCACAAGTTCATAGTACAGTACAATAAAAAGCTACTTGCATCAACTACATGTATCAGATTATCAAGTATTTCTTGATGTTGCCAAACTAAAGTGAAATCGGTGAAATATTTCTTAAAATTACTAGAGGAAAGAGTCTGCAACCTGCATACTAGTTTGTCAGTCTAATTAACTTACAGTTTCTGTAGTTTCCAACAGCTAACAAATAGATTTTCTCTTTGGACTTTGGTCATAATCATCCCCAATCAAAAGTTCCTAAATAAGCCCTAAGTACATCAATCTCATTATCTCAACCCAAATCAGTTATTAAGTACGCGATCTTACTGGAAGTCGAAGGAAAGGAACTTCCTCAGCCTTCAGGAGAGGAAGGGCCAAAGGAGGGGACGACCGTGGCCACTGCCAGCTCACCGTCGGCCTGCCGCTCGCCCAGCCCCAGATCGCCGCCTCGCCTTCAAGTCCCTGCCGCAATTGGGAGAAACCAAAGAGACGCGAGTACGCGAGAAGCCGAGAACTGTTTGGACTCTGGAGCGATCGATGGTATTCCCTGTTGCCTCGTGGGCTAAAGCGAAGTGATCGATGGTATTCCCTGTTGCCTCGTGGGCTGGAGCGAAGCGATCGATGGTATTCTATTTTTTCTAGTGGGCTGGAGTGATCGGGACGTTCAAGTAAATAACTGGGCTGGGCTGTGAAGGAGGCCTAATCCAGTTTTGCCCGGGTAAATCCACTCCGTATCGAGCAGTTTTATGTATTGTGATACGACCACTGTTGTCGTTGGAGTGCCAGCGAGCCCGGGCAACTGCCCAGGGTCGCTGGGCGCTCGCTCCGCCACTGTCTCCACGTATGCTTGCTCATGGATTGTTCTAATTGTGGAGTCCCTTCTCAAAGTCAATTTTCTTCTCTACAACACGTTCAGGGGCCAACAAAAGAAAAACATTAGAAACGGTTTTGTTGTGACAATTTTCTCTGCTTGAGGAACTAAAAATTGCTATTTTCCACTGTTATGCTAAGATAGTGGACTAACCACGGCATGTGGTTTACTTGTTCCTATGATATAGAACATCAATGAAAAATAGTGTGCTATAACAAAACAGCGCAACCCTTAAAATCTGTTATAGCGAAGCTATATTGCGCTATAGCAACACTATATCGAGAGTGGATTTTTGGGAGCCGGGTGGATTGGAGGACTTTATTTTAAATACTTTAAAACTCACATTTGAAGTTTCAAAACATACAAAAAGAATTCTACATGATCGTATGGATGTATATTACACATGTGTAAAGTTTGGTGATGAAATAAGTAATGTGAGCTATACAAAAATGACAAATGGTGATTTCTAAATAGTGGATAAAACATGCACAGTTCATCTTTAAAAAAAATCATGTTTTTTTTGTGTGTAACTCACATGGTTATTTATTTCAACATCAAATTTTGCACATGTGTAATATACGTTCATACAAACATGTTGAATTTGTTTGATTTTTTAAACTTCAAAGTACTATATTGGCACTACTCAAAATATAGGGCTCACCAGAGCTCGTCCTCCAATGTGATTTTTTGCGATATGTCACGCTTTTATGAATGATTTTTTTGCAGGGAATTTTGGAAATGGTTGTACATCGATTTCATTTTAGCGAGACATTAACCATAGCACCGTATCATGCTATTAACAACACTATAGCATGATATTTTTTTCATGGTGGAAAACACACATTTACTCTCCACGTAAAAGACAAGGATCTTGACGGAATGGTGCAGCTGAGTCTCAGCGACAAAAATGCGTCTAGACAGACGAGTGCAGGGTGGTGACGCTGTTTGACGCCGTGGCAGCGTTGACGGATGGCCGGTCTGACAAGGATGATGCCAATCTATTTCCTGGACATGGGTCAGCGGTTCAATGGCGATGTCGACTTCTAGAATGTGTGCATGCGGTGTACGTATTAGGTTTGCTGCACCGGACTTGGACTCATGATATGTCATGTGGGTGGGTCGGTGGTGACCCCGGTTCTCGATGGCGAGGAGTGATGACACTCCACATTTTCAAGATTATAGATGTGAGTAACGGCTTCGGGTGGATTGATGTATGTTCTTGTCTGACCATTGTTGAATAATCAACAAAGATGGGTGTATGCATCGATTGATGTACAGGCCGGCGGTTTTAACATTTTTTTAAAAAAAGAAAAGAAAACGTAAAAGACAAGGAATTAACCTCGAGAATTCTAGAGCAGTAAGCAATCAACCATATAATCTAGGCCTTTAACTCTAGACCCGCTCCTCGTCACATTTATGCAAGTTCAAAACTTCAACGTTTTGGCCCGTGGTTTCTGCCGCCGCCCCTGCCCCTGCCTTGACAAATGTACAAAGGAACGAGGTGGACGTACGACAGTGACGGGTGTGATCGGTGATGACTTGGAGATTAGCATACGCCCGGACGCTCGGTATCCTTGACTGGATAGGTTTTTTTTTCAGAAGACCTTGACTGGATAGACAGACGTCGATTTCCGCCGTGATCGTGGACCAAGACGTTGAAAAATGACTGTGCTACTCCAGTAGTTGTATGCGCGCCTGACTCGGTTTGACGATCGAGAGCGATGGCAGTGGCGGGGAGGCGATGTGGCGTTATGCGCAGCAGTGTCGATCGATGGCTGCCGCCGGGCTTGGATTTTTATCGGTCGGCCGTCCCGCAGACAGGAATCTTTTTTTTTTTTTGCTTTTATCGGTTGGACGACGGCTACACTATAGATGCTCCAGCGAGGTACTGCTAGCGCTATATATTTTCGTTTCTGCTTGACCACACATTATACATGCAAAGCGCTGCATAACCATCACCGTGTATATATAGTACTTTGCATTGACACGTATATTACTATGTAACTATTAATTATACAGGTTAATAGACAGATAAAATATGGAATTAAAATAATAATTCTAATATATTATATTTAATCAAAGTTCATTGCAAATGAGTGTGTTACATGAAAATTAAAATAACGAAGATATTTCCGCAAAGAAAAATATATATCCATTTAAAAAAGTTTAGTGAACTGAACAATCTAGAATTGAAAAGGAAGAATTAAAAAAACCGACCATGAAATGAACAAAAGGCGAAAAGAAAGAATAAATTTCAATCTAAGGAAGATAAAATCATGAGGTTACTCTAAAAGAGGAACCGTAAAAAACGAAGATGAGAAAAATCCACTCTAAGAGGAAAAGAATTATAGAAGTGGTATTACCACAATAATAAATGAATAAACATAATATTTTGCCGCATGCCGAAATATAGGAGAAAACTCAACAATAGCAGAAATATACTAAGCATCAATAAGAGAAGACTTAATGAAAATATATAATACTCTAAGGCACAATCAATTAAGAGTACCGGTATGACCCTAAAAGGAGAAAGAAACCCAAGGAAAAACTCAAAGCAAATGATGACTAAAATTTGCAACATATTTCATAAAACCTGCACTATTCCACAAATGCAAGAGCAAGAATATAATACCATAGTGTTGATACTAATTATGATTCGAGTAGAACCGTCCAAAATTGAATTACGTTGTAATTCCAAACACAAAATTAAGTAGTGTCACATGGTCCAACATCAAATACCCCCGTCACATGCACACATACAAGTGAAATCCAATTGCCAAAAGATAAATCGACTAAGCATCAATAAAGAAAGACATAATAAAATGATATTTTCTTGACTAAGCTAGAACAACAATACATGAGCTAGAAACATTATCACAAGGGACAAGAATAAACACTTTTTTGTGAGCCAATACATTAATATAACTTTCAGATAGCAAAATTAAGCAGTGCCACACATGTGCAATATCAAACTGTCATCACATGCATAGAAATAAAAGAAACTGCCATGGCCAAAAAAAAATTAACTAATCAACAACCAAAAGTAAAGGATTTGAAACATTAGCACAATCGTAAAAGCTAACAATAAGGGGACAACTATTAAACAGGAGCCTGGATTTGTTTCGGTTCAGTCAAATTGCTAACCACCGTCCGACCAAGATCCAAAGGACCAACTGCCATCTTCCTCCAACCTTCTTCCCCCACCCCTATACAAAAACTAAAAGAAAGGCTTTTTTTTAAGTTTTCTAAGGAAGACTGAATTAGTGACATTTTCATTACCCTTAATAAATAAAGAAAATAAATATATAAATAAATGATGAACGTTATTGCACACAATTTGCACATACATTGCACTTCTTTTATAACATGCAAGAATAACTAGATAATAGTGCATTTTTTGCACTCTAGTATATTTTACACATATACCGTATAGTACTCACATGTATGATAATTTACACACAACCAATATCCACAGATATACATAAAGAAAAACAAAAAACGATTAAAAATAGAAGCAAACACACCTGAAAATAGGAAAATATATTGACTAAACTAAAAAAACATGGCAACTGCACAACAACAAAAGCGCAACAATATAATAGTCAATTTTGAGGTGTAAAGTTACCTTGGTAAAAAAACATAAATAGTAAGCTCACAGAAAAAGCAGACTAGTCCAAATTGAAAATTTGCACACTAATTTTATAGAGCTTGCACTACTTCATAACATGCAAGATCAAAAGGCTATATTAGTATAAATGTTAAACATCAATGTGATTTATGATCCATATACGCTTATATATTGTACTCATTCTTAGAGCATCTCTAGCAGACCCCGTACAATGCCGACCCGCAAAATGCGTTTACAGTTCGCTGAAAAACGGATTTGCGGATCGACGCGGGCTACAGCCGAGCAGACCCCGCATAGCCGACCCGTAAAAGAGCATATCCAGAATATGCTCTTTTATAGGTCGGCTACGCGGGGTCTGCTCGGCCGCAGCCCGCGTCGACCCGCAAATCCGAAAACCCCAAATAAGCGATTTTGACAGCGATTCCGACAATTAAGTTCAAATTTGAACAATAAAACATAGTTCGCACGCAAATAAAAGCATAGTTTTGTATGACAAACGCAAAAGGACTTCATACAAAAGTGACGAACACGTCCATCATCATCTTGGTCGCTTTTCAGTCGTCCTCATGATCTTCACTCCGCACCACCTTCATCGATGCCATTGCCGCCCCCGAATCCATCGCGGGCGCTTGTTCCAACTCTAGCACCGAAAGCATCGCCGAGCACACTGAATGCATCAGTGACATTGGTTCCAAATCCTGATGAAAAAACATCACCGGCACTGTAACACGCACCGGCCGCCGCAAGCATCCTCCTCTTCAAGATGTCTCTCCTTGCCATACCATGCCATTCTTTGGTGATGTCGTCCATGTCAGCGCGGTTCAATGTCATGATCCTATTCTCTTCGGCAAGAAGCTTGGACATGGCTTTGTTCTCAGCGACAAGTGCTCTTCTCTCCTCAATGTTGGCAAAATTTGATGTCATTTCATGCATGGCAAGAAGTACACCATGTTCAACGGTGGTGGTTCGAGTAGGCCGGTTTGACAAGTCTGGGTGCACTTTTTTTTACATCAATAAAATGGACCAATTTTTTTCCACACACTAACATCACCAAGGCAAGCATTCATGATAAAATTTATTAAGTTATGACATTTTATGCGTTTTGTAGGGTTTTCCTAGTGAAAACCCCCTAACAACTAGCCGAATGTGTGACGCAACGTGTGTTCGGTGTCCGAATTCCTTCAAATTTTGCATGGAGGTCTACCATGAGCATGCCCACATTCTAGAAAAATTTGGTGGCATATCATGCATGGAAAGAAGCACACCTTGTTCAAAGGTGGTGGTTCGGATAGGCGAGTAGGGCAAGTCTGGATGCACTTTTTTCACATCAATAAAATTGACCCAAATTTTTTCCGCATGCCAGCGTCACCATGCCAAGAATCCATGATAAATATCATTGGGTTATCACCTTTTGTGCATTTTCTAGAGTTTTCCTGGTGAAAAAACCCTAAAACAGCAGCCCAACGTGATGGAACGTGCGTCCGGTGTTGGAATTCCTTCAAATTTTGTATAGAGGCCTGCCATGAGCATGCCCACATGCTAGCGATTTGATGTCATCTAATGCATGGCAAGAAGCACACCCTGTTCAAAGGTGGTGGTTTGGGTAGGCCGGTAGGCCAAGTTTGTATGCATTTTTTCCACATGAATAAAATGGATCAAAATGTTTTCCACACACTAGCATTACCAAGGCAAGCATCCATGATAAATTTCATTGAGTTCTGACATTTTATGCGTTTTCTAGGAGTTTCCCAGTGAAAAAACCTAAAAAAAAACTAGCTGACCGTGACACAACGTGTGTTTGGTGTCCGAATTCCTTTAATATTTGTATGAACGTCTGCCATGAGTATGCCCGCATGCTAGAAAAATTTGGTGTCATATCATGTATGTCAACAAGCACACCATGTTTAGGTCGTGGTTCGGGTAGGCCAGCAGGGCAAGTCTGGATGCACTTTTTTCCATCAATAAAACGGACCCAAAATTTTCCACACACCGCATACCCATGCCAAGCATCCATGATAAGTTTCATTGAGTTATGACATTTTGTGCATTTTCTAGGGTTTTCCTGGTGAACAAATATTAAAACACTAGTCGTGCGTGACGCAACATGCATTCCGTGTCCGGATTATTTCCAATTTTGCATGGAGGTCTCCCATGAGCATGCTCACATGCTGGCAAAATTTGATGGCATCTAATGCATAGCAAGAAGCAGACCACAAAGGTGGTGGTTCGAGTAGGCCGATAGGGCATGTCTGGGTGCACTCTTTTTCACATCAATAAAAAGGACTCAATTTTTTTCCACACACTAAAATCATCAAGCAAGCATCCACGATAAATTTCATTGAGTTCTCACATTTATGCGCTTACTAGGGTTTTCCCAGTGAAAAAAACCTAAACAAACTAGTCGAACATGACGCAATGCGCGTTCGGTGTCTGAATTCCTTCAATTATTGCATGGAGGCCTGCCATGAGCATGCTCAAATGCTAGCAAATTTTGGTGTCATATCATGCATGTCAATAAGCTCACCATGTTCAATGGTGGTGGTTCAGGTAGACCAATAGGGCAAGTCTGGATGCACTTTTTTCACATCAATAAACTGGACCCAAAGTTTTTCACACACTAGCATCACCATGCCAAGCATCCATAATAAATTTCATTGAGTTCTGCCATTTTATGCAATTTCTACGGTTTTCCTAGTGAAAACCCCTAAATAACTAGCCGAACGTGATGCAACGAGCGTTCGGTGTTCGAATTCCTTCAAATTTTGCCTGCAGGCCTTCCCTGATCATGCTCGCATGTTCACAAAATTTGATGTCATTTCATCCATGTCAAGAAGCACATCATGTTCAAAGGTGATGGTTTGAGTAGGCCGGTAGGGCAAGGCTTTTGCTATTTGCAATCTCTGTCATTATCAGTCAACGTGAACATTTTCTTATATCCGAATTATTTCTATAAATTTGTCAGCAATTTTGGTATTTCAAATTGTGTATGAAAATTTTATAAACATGGACACTTTTTCCAAAATTGTTAATAAATTGTCAAATATTGATGTTGCACACAAATTGCAGACCACATTCTTTTTTAAAGATTTATCAACATTTTTAAAACACAAACATTCATTAACTTTATGAGCAAAAAATTCAAATCCCACAACATTTTTGTAATTTGTAAAAAATATTTGAAAACAATAACACTTTTTTGATATTCCAAAAAAATTTAAAATTTTAAAACAGGTTTTGAAATGAATAATAAAGTTAAAAAATAAAAATAAAATTAACGAAAAATTAAAAAATATAATAGAAAAAAATACGCTCAGGCATTGCCCAACCGGGCGATAGCATCACTTCTGTCGGTTGCCTGTTGGGCCGGCCCAAGCATTCTCTGATTTGAAAAAAGTCCACTAATTTTGAAAAAGAGTGTTTATGAATTTGAAAAAAAATGTGGGCTTTTCTCGAACGTTTGTAGAAGTTGAAAAGGGTTACTAGATATGAAAAAAGGTTTTTGAATTTGAAAACAAAGTTTGCGAATTTAAGAAAATGTTCACGAATTTAAATGGAAAAAGTTCGAGTAGGGTATTCGGGTTGGGCAGAAGGTTCAATCTCAAAGTACCTTTTTTCAACGACATTCAAATGGCCCAAAAAATTTCTAGGGCCTTGTATCACCATTTCAAGGCACTATGCCAACCTTTTGTGATTTCGACAGTTCTGCATTTTCAAATAATGTTCGTGCGTTCAAAATTTATTTGGAATTTAGAAAATAATCCTATATTAAAAAATTTGTTACACAAATACAAAAAAAGTATGAGGAAATTCAAAATAAACTAGTTGCATTTTTTTATTTTTGCGTCAAATTTCAAATTTTGTTGTGATTTTCAAAAAATTTCATGTTCAAAATTTTGTTCGCACTTTTTAAAACATGTTTGTGTTATGACATTTTGAGCAATTTTGAAAGACACGAACATATTTTTAACATATCTATACATTTTTTTAAATGGGAATATTTGTTTTTTAAGAATAAAAAGTGAAAACGCAAACATTTTTGAAAATTTTGAACAAAATCTTATAAGTGTGAGCATTTTTTGAAAAATCGAAAATAAAAAGGAAAAAATGAAAAAAATAGTGATAAAAGGACCGATTGAACAATAGGCCAGCCCAGCTGCGAACTGATGTAGAAGAAAATAAAAGAAGGAAGTAAATACGCACAAGCATTAGGATGTCTTAGTTGGTTAATGTGGTCCTTCTTAGAACTTTTTTCTTGAGATATCTCAGCAGTCAATGTGTTTAAGGGGGTGTACCGAAGCAAAAGTGATTACTGAAATATTTATCGCAATTGTTATTTTTCTTTGCCGTGTTACATTGCTATCAACTATATCTACCACTTGCAGTTAATATAGTAACTAGCAAGACAAGGGACTTGACAACCCTCTTATTGTGTTGGGGACGAGTATGTTTTGTGTGCAGGTGCCATTCACTTTTATAGTTAGGGGACTCCTACTAGATTGATAAACTTGATTCTCTAACTGAGTGAAATACTTTCTATCATCCTGTTTCACCCTTACATTTGTAAGAATCCCAACAACTCCTGCGGAAGTAAGCAAGATTTCTTGCAGCGTTGTCGGGGAGTCTTCTACTTAACAAACATGTCCTTCATACTGTCTCACCACGCTTTTGTTATATATCTTACCTAGTTACTTTTGTCTTTTTCTTTGCATGCATCTTTGCTTGCCTAAAAAAATCTTCAAAAATACCTTTTGTTGCTACGTTCGTGTTCTGCCTTGCTATCATGGCTATACAAAGTTTACATGTTCCTCAGCTCGACTAGTGTGGAGAACGGTTATTTTCTTGTGATTAGGAATTGGCTAAGGGGGTTAGGTTCTTAATTGACAGCTCATATATGGGACATATGAAATTGCCGTAATCAATGGTGAATCTACTAGGGGGACAACTGCATGGAGTACAAACTCAATCCTGCTTAAACGAGCGCTCGATCCAAGAGGCAGCTATGCTTCGAGTCTTGCTGACCTCGCTCTTGCTCGCATGCTATCAGTGCCCTAGCCACTGCTGGGGGCAGGGATTGACCGGAGCCTTCGCGCCGCTCTCGACTAGCCGACCTCCCAAGGCCCCTTCATCATCTCGATCACCCACGCTCTTGCTTGGGTTACCTCTTGGTCTTCCCTACAGATACCTTGTGTAACACCCTCGATGCGGCTATATCTCCCACGTGTCGGAGCACGACTTAGAGGCATAACCGTATTGAAGGCAATGTCGCAAGAGGGGTAATCTTTACACATCCCATGTACTGAATAAGAAAAGAGGAACATAGTTGGCTTACAATCGCCACTTCACACAATACATGAATAAAGCATTACATCATACAGATACAATCAAGGTCCGACTACGGAACCAAAATAAAAGAAGACTACCCCTAATGCTACAGATCCCCGATCTCCCCAACTGGGCTCCACTATTGATCAACTGAAACGAAACAACACAACGGACACGATCTTCATCAAGCTCCTCCTTGAGCTCGGTTGCGTCACCTGCACGGTATCATCGGCACCTGCAAACTGGTTTGGAAGTAATCGGTGAGTCACGGGGACTCGGCAATCTCACACCCTCGCGATCAAGACTATTTAAGTTTATGGGTGGGTAAAAGGTATGAGGTGGAGCTGCAGCAAGCACTAGCATATATGGTGGCTAACATACGCAAATGAGAGCGAGAAGAGAAGGCAAAGCACGTTCGAGAATCTATGATCAAGAAGTGATCCTAGAACAACCTACGTTCAAGCATAACTCCAACACCGTGTTCACTTCCCGGACTCCATCAGAAAGAGACAATCACGGCTACACACGCGGTTGATGCATTTTAATTAAGTTGAGTTTCAGGTTTTCTGCAATCGGACATTAACAAACTCCCATCTGCCCATAACCGTGGGCACGACTTTCCAAAGATCAAGTCCGTGCAGGGGTGTCCCAACTTAGCCCATCACAAGCTCTCATGGTCAACGAAGGATATTCCTTCTCCCAGGAAGACCCGATCAGGCTCGGAATCCCGATTACAAGACATTTCGACAATGGTAAAACAAGACCAACAAAGCCACCCGAATGTGCCGACAAATCCCGATAGGAGCTGCACATATCTCGTTCTCAGGGCACATCGGATAAGCAATCCGTACAACTAAAACCAGCCCTTGAGTTTCCCCGAGGTGGCGCTGCAAGGGGCTCTAGTTTGGACCAACACTCAGAGGAGCACTGGCCCGGGGGTTTAAATAAAGATGACCCTTGAGTCTGCAGAACCCAAGGGAAAGAAAAGGCTTGGTGGCAAATGGTAAAACCAACGTTGGGCCTTGCTGGAGGAGTTTTATTCAAGGCGAACTGTCAAGGGTTCCCATTATAACCCAACCGTGTAAGGAATGCAAAATCAAGGAACATAACACCGGTATGACGGAAACTAGGGCGGCAAGAGTGGAACAAAATACCAGGCATAAGGCCGAGCCTTCCACCCTTTACCAAGTATATAGGTGCATTAATTAAATAAGAGATATTGTGATATCCCAACAAAATATCCATGTTCCAACATGGAACAAACTCCAACCTTCACCTGCAACTAGCAACGCTATAAGAGGGGCTGAGCAAAGCGGTAACATAGCCAAACAATGGTTTGCTAGGACAAGGTGGGTTAGAGGCTCATGGCAATATGGGAGGCATGATAAGCAAGTGGTAGGTATCATAGCATAGGCATAGCAAAAGAGCGAGCAACTAGCAAGCAAAGATAGAAGTGATTTTGAGGGTATGGTCATCTTGCCCGAGATCCCGCAAGGAAGAAGAACGAGTCCATGAAGAAGACAAACGGACGAAGTCGAACGGATCCTCACAACTTTGGAATGGAACCGAAGCTAACGAGGGAAAGAACCCGAAAAGAAGCAAACAATATAGTAAACAACCACCACATAAACATGGCATGATGCACAACCAAGTATGATGCATGTCCGGTTTAAAGAGGCATGGCATGGCAAAGTGCACAAACAAAACTACAAGTTAAGTGGAGCCCAATATGCAACGAGTTGCATATTGACGGAACACCACATTCAAGTTATTTAGTTCGATCTCGTTTAGGTACTCAACAATATTAAATGTTGATAAACATGGCAAGAGGGTGAAGCATAACAAAACTATACCATTTAAACAATTTAAATGGGGCCGGATATAACAAACAACAAATCCGGTAAATCCCCATATGCATTAGCAATTTAATGCAACAACAATTTTAAACATTTTAAATGTTGTTATCATGATGCGGATGACATGTGCAAGTTTATGCAATTTTTATTAAAAGTTGACAAGAGCATTATGAAACAATTTGTCACCGTGGTGGAAAGAAAAGGGGTGCCACGACAACGATAACGAAAACGGTGCCACGACAACGTTCCGGTTCCGGTAATTCGATTTGAGATACCGATGCAAAGGAGAAGTGTGCAGATGCGTGCAAAAGATGGTGGGGCACTCCCGGATACCGGGTGTCCCATGAGTCGACGATGGTGACAAGGCAAAAGAGGGGCAACGTGCACCGACAATTCGAGCACGGAGCAAGCACGATCATCTCATACATCACACATGCATTCGTTCACGGGCGGTCGTCTCGGGGTTATACCTTTCGGAGCATGCATTTTCGGGGCGGAACAAGTTTGACGGGATGTAGTTGTTCTTGCGACGGTAGTCGTTCACGTTCATAGTGGAAGTAGCGGTTCACGCGACGGTAGTCGAACTTGACGCTCGCGTTACATGGGTCTTCGGCGACGGTCGTCATACATGGTTCAGAGTGGTACTTGCATCATCGGACTTGACGAATCCAAGGGCTTCGGGGTTCACCGTTGAACTTGACGAAACCCACGGCAACGGAGAGGTACGTGTCGGCGGTAGTCGTTCGGGCAGAGAGCGTCGTCGAACTTGGCGTTCTTCGGACTTGGTGGTCTCGTCGAGACGAAGGGGTACTTGACGCCGTGGTACTTGGCGATTTCGGAGACAGCGAAAGGCGAACTTGATGATTTCGTTGACCTGGTACTTGGCATATTCCCTGTTTTGAGCAGGTACTGTGACAACAGCTCAAGGCTCGGGTCAACGGGGACGATGACAGAAGGTCGCAGACACGAAGTAGGGGCGCAGCTGGACTGTAGCGACAGCAGGACGGTGAAGGATGAAGGGGCCGGCATCGGCCTTGGCGCGAAGCAGGGGAGGCCATGGCGTCGGGCAGGGGTTCCCGAGGTGGTGCAGGTGGCCCAAGGCGAGGTGCAGCGGGACAGAGCTCGACGGAGCAAGGTGGTGGAGGTGCTCGACGCGGGCCGACTCGATCCGGCCGGATCCGGTGGCTGGGGGTCGGGGATGAGGCCGGAGACGCGAGGACGAGGTGGGTCGATGGGGCGGCGCTGCTTGCCCTAGCAGAGGAGGTCGAGGCAGGTGCAGCAGAGCAGAGGCTCGCCGGCAGCAGCCATGGAGGACGGCGGCGCTGAGGTGCAACCGCGTCGGAGCAGGGGCCCAGCTTGGTGGTGGCGCGGGCGGAGGGAGGAGCCTGGAGGGCTCGAGCGAGGGAGGGACCGAAAGGGAGATTCGGGAGAAGAAGGGGGTCGCGCCTGCGAGGGAGAGATGGGGCCAGGCACCAGAGTGAGATCGAGAGAAGAAGGAGGTCGAGCGAGGGTCTCCTGGCGGTGGAGGGAGAGCGATGGGATCGAGGGAGTGGGGATTGGGTGAGGGGGCGCTAGGGTTCGGGAGCCCGACTGAGCCTTGGGCCAGCGCTGGAGTTTGACCTAGGGAGGCCCACGGCTGGTTGGGCCTAGGGATGGCCCTAGAGGCCGGTCTGCTGGGCTCTCTCCTCTCTCTCCTTTATTTCTAAGCAGAAAACAAAAGTGAAGAATAAAAGAAAGAGGGAGGGGTTAGGGAAAGAATTAGCGCACGCAGATAATATTCCCGGACTCGCAAAAATGCGCTGGTTGCCTGGTTCCAAGAAAAATGTAACATCCCAAAATTTTAAATTTTGGAATGTTATAATAAATAGATAGATTTGATTTATTGTTTGATTGATTGTGTGAAACTGAGTGAAATTCGAAACCTTTTTGAAAGTTAAATGAGAGGGAATACAAGGACTTTCCCAAACTTTCATTTTTCATTCGTGATCTCCGTGAATTCAAAATCTTTTCACCATGAAACCCTGGAGAGAAGATGACATGACTTCTTCCGTTTATTTAAATGACAAGGGGTGTTGAAAATATTTGAATTTCATTTGGAAAATATTTCCAATTCTGAAACTTTATGCAACTCAATGATTTTTCACGAGAGGAGATAAAATGACTTCTTCAAAATATATGAAATATGAGTTGGGAGTTTCAAAGAATCAAATTCAAAGTCTTTTGGAATTATTTTTCAATTTGGAGTCATTTGGATTTTATTCAAATCATTTTTCTCCAAAAATAAAATACATGGAAAATAGGGTAACATGATTCCCTACAACAGAAAATTGAGAGAAATAAATTTAATTTCATTTTGGTATTTTAAAAATGATTTTATTGGATCTTATTAGAGCAGGAGCACTGTTGGAATTATTAGAATTTGTGTGTATTTTATTTAATGCTACAAAAATCTTCATGTCGTAGAAAATCTTTTTCTGAAAATTTTGATATATAATATACCTATATAAAATTTTTATCTTATTTTGTTATTCGGTTTTCCTTCTGTTTCTATTTTTTTTAAACTGTACATGCGGCCCATATTTATTTATTGCCTACATGCGTAGTATAGTAGCTTCTGGCGCCCCATTGTTTTTTTCTCTTAAATGGGCCAGGCCCCGCCAGTCTTTTCATTTTTTAGGCCGAATTTTGTTTAAAAAAAACTGCACCGCAGCGTGCGCGCGGCCCGCCGAAGGCTTTTAGGCCCATCCGCCTCTTTTCTTCTCTGTTTCATATATTTTCGTCTACGTTTAGTCCCACATTGACTAGCTTTGACCCCTAAACCTCTTTTCCATCAATAAATATAGACCCACAGAGCCTCAAAAAATCATCCGATTAGGATAAAATCAATATTTTGGTTTGAATAGATTCATTTAAGAAAAATATATTTCTCCTCTCCGGCGCGACTTCTAGAAATTGTCTCTTCTAGAAATTGACTAGATTCATTCAAAGTCTTTTAGATTCATTTGAAAAGTTTAAAATTTGAATTAGATCAGATTTGAATTCAAACTTCGTTTGATCATAACTTGAGTTTCATAGCTCCGTTTGAGTTGATTCTTTTTGCAAATCGAAGCTCTTGACCTAAACTTTCTGAATAGTCCAAATTCATATAATTTTGGTACTGTTAGAAATTGTTTTATGTTGCAAGAGTTATTCACTGGGTTTTGAAGCTTTTCGAATTGTTTTCTTCTTTCTCTCCGACCTTTTGAGTGATTGCTTATGTGTGGTTACTATTGCTTGCTTACGATAGATTGACCGGAGTGTGACGAGTAGAGCTATCAAGAGTTTTGAGTACGAATCATCTTCATCAACATTGCAGGCAAGTTCACACTTTGATCATACCCCTTCATCACCCAGTTTTTATGCATTAGTTTCAACCTCAAACATTGCATGAGTAGGATTGATAACATGTGGGTATTGGGAAGTAGTTCATGAGGTAGGAACCTACTGCCCTGCATTCAAACCTTGGGAGTTACTATTACGTTATGCTTATATTGCCATGCTATGCTCGTAGACGTGGATTGGGTTTGAGAGTATTTCATGACAGATGTGAGATTGTTAATTAATGGTTTACTTAAGGTGGCAACTTTAACACACATCTGGGTGGATTGAGGCACCTGGGTATTCCAGCGATTGCCTGTCTAGGCACCTGGGTATTCCAGGATTGCCTATTTTTTATGGACCGCCACCCAGACTCAAAGGGATCATGAGATTATTCATACTAGAAACTTCCGTGTGCAGCCACAAGCTATTATGGGCTCTAGCATAGTTGATTAAATTGTGTGAACTCTTACAGTGGTAGACTAGCAGATGTAGGGGTTGTAGGTGGTACGGTCTACCAATCGTAAGGTGCAAATGCTTTTGAAAGACTATGTCTCGGTCATCCGTTTCTCAAACACAATGTAGTGCGAGAAATCCAACGGAGGAGATCGAGTCTTGTGGGAAAAAGTGCGCAAACCTCTGCAGAGTGTATAAACTAATCATGATTAGTCGTGTCCCCGGTTATGGACGTTTTGAGTATCTAGTACTTGGATTATCATGTGAATCTCATCATATTACTTTAAATTAATTTTGTTGGGTTTAATGATGTTACTTAATTGGGATTGAGAATGCTGTCAACCATTCTCAATGTTCAACAACCATCATGATAGTTAAATTAAAATGTATTCCTTTGCAGTAGGGAAAAATTGGCTTTTCGCAAAAACCTTATAGCCATAGAGCTTTTCCACCAGCCAAATATGCATGTAGTGATAGCCTTTATTCATCATTCTCCTATGGTGTGAATTTGCGAGTACATTCAATGTACTGACCCTTTGTGGCTGCAACGTCTCATGTTGTAGGACTTCTTACGACGAGTAAGTGATACGTTAGGGTTACGATTTCTACACTCAACTTTGCCGTTGGTGTTAATGGGAATCCACAACCTTGTTACTTCCGCTATTTTGGATTGAGGTAATAGTATCTTACGTTACTTATACATGCGATTTACCTCTATTATAAATCCTCGAGTACTGTGTGTGTCAGCATACCGATCCAGGGATGACACTTAAGCACAGAGACTTGATCCATTTGGGTCGGGTCGCTACAAAAAATAGGAGAGGCATGATTGCAAGGATTTAATTCAAAGTCATTTGAATTTAATTCAAATGGTTTGAACAAGGGCTAGGAAATAGAGGTGTCCAAAAATGTTCGGATTTTTGGTGGAGCTCCCAAATATGATGAAAGAAATATATGGCCATGTTGGAGACCAAGAATTAAGATAACAAAGGCATTGGGATATTTTGCAAGTGTGTTTGCGGTAAATCCAAATATTTGGAATATTTACTATAGCTCTCTAAATATCGAGAGGATATGTTTTAAAGAGAATCACCATGTGAATTCCCTCGATTTAAATAGATCAACGATCTATGCAATTTATTTAGTTGAGTTGCAAAAGATTTATGAGATGATGGCATATTGACATGATGCAATGCAAAAAATAAAAGGGCAGGCACAAATGAAACACACGGCGAAACCCGGAACATATGGAAGTCTTCTCGAGCATCGGTATCGGGGTGTTACACCTTGGGTTACCGCTTGGTCCACGAGTGCCAACGAGAATAGAGATTTGGCCCATCCTTGACCAGTTTGCTGCAAGGCTAAAGCCTTGGAAGGGAAAGCTAATGAATAGAGTGGGAAGACTTGCATTGGTTAACTCTGTTCTCACTGCTCTGACCACATATCTCTTTACGACCTTCATACCCTCCAAATGGCTCATCAAGAGGATCGATAAAATTAGAAGAAGCTTCATGTGGAGTGGCGAAGACGAGGCTGCCGAAAGAAAATGTTTGGTTAACCGGAGGAAAGTCAGATACCATATTGAATTCATGCTCCAGCCAACTCATCCAGAAGTCCGAATTGATGAAGGGAGGCGAGCAATATATTTCAACAGTATTGAGGCTAAGATGGCTCTGGTTTGGTTGGGACCCGGTGGACAGACCTTGCAAAGGGATGCAGGTGCCTTGCGACGCCGTCGACCGGAACCTGTTTGTGGCATGCACAAAGATCAATGTTGGAGATGATCGATCGACATCCTTTTGGAAGGAGCGATGGATTGACGATCTCCCTCTCGCCGAGGCAGCACCCTCTCTCTACATGCCGGCCACAAGGAAAAATATCTCAGTCTATGATGGGCTGACCGGGGGCAAATAGATGAGACGGCCACACATGATTATGAATGTGGAGCAACTGACACAATTCAGTAAGCTATAGAAGATGATTCACACTGTTCAGCTGACTACAATTTCGGATAGCATTGTTTGGAAACTCAACAACAACAACCATTTCACCGCAAAATTTGCATACAACATTCAGTTTTTGGGGTTTGTGAGGAGGCCTGAGCTCCATGCTATTTGGCGAACAAGAGAGGAAGCCAAAGTGAAATTCTTCCTTTGGCTACTTCTTCAAAACCGGCTTTGGACTGCCGACCGTTTGGCTGCTAGAGGAGGGCCACACTCAGATCTTTGCAAGCTTTGTGATCAGGAAATGAAATCGGCAGCTCGTCTCTTCCTCGGCTGCTCTTTCTCTCAATCAATCTGGGCGGCCATCGACTACACGCAACCACGAGACTCTGCTCTCACCATTGGGCCTTGAACTCTAAGTGTGTGGTGGAGCCAAACCACGAGGATGATGAAGAACCCGACAACAACACATGATTTCCACTGCCATGTACTCCCTCTGTTCCTAAATATAAGTCTTTCTAGATATTTCAAGTGAAATACCATATACCGATGTATATAGCCATATTTTAGAATGTAGATTCACTCATTTTGCTCTGTATGTAGTCACTTATTGAAATATCTAGAAAGACAAATATTTAGGAACGGAGGAAGTACGTAGCCTGGAACATCCGGAAAGAGAGAAATCGCGGAACCTTCGAACAAAAGGAGCTTCGGCATAACAAGGTGGCTTCTTTGATAAGGGCTGACATCTAGTTACTTGAACTGGCTTACCGCGAGTAGTTCCAATTAGCCTTGTTTCTTTTCCTTTTCCTCTTCTTTGTTTTTCATCGCTGACTACTTAGCCATGTACAGAAATCCCTCTAATTATAATCAAAAAGGCAGAGCTCTTGCCATTGGCCGTCAAAAAAAATCTCGATCACCCACGCCTGACGAGGCGCTCGACGGCATCTCCGCCTGGTCCGACGATGCCTGGCAACATCCCCTTGGCGATCCGGAAATCCCCACGGCCAGAAGAAATCGTTGAGAACCACACCACTCCCACACGCCTCTCAATGTCGCCGTCCAGATGGGATTGAAACCATGGAGACTTTATTGAAGGAGGCAGCACCACCACCATCTGAGCACCACCTGTCAGCGTTCTAGGAACGGGGGTCCCCAGACTTGCCTGCCTGCGGCCTGCGGCGTGGCTCAAGTGGGGGGCCAGCACGGCCCATCTTCATCAACACGAGGCTCATGACCCTCGCGAGGGGCCAAGCCTCGCGAGGCGGACGACACGGCGCATCCTCAGGCACAGCCTCGTCAGGCTGGCTCGCGAGGAGGCGGAGAGTTCAAGGCGGGGTACCTCGCGAGGTGCCCATGACGCAAGCCATGACGACACGGGGCACCAGGCGGGTGCCAGCGCGCACAACGTCCCTCTTTCCTCTTTGGTGCAAAGGGGGCAAGCGTATCCGCGGAGTACCGAGGTATCAGGCAAAGGTTGCCACTCCAGTGCAACAAGACCAAGACTAGGAGGACTACGAGACGGAGGTCGCCATGGAGCCCAGCGCGGCATCATCACCAGAGCCTTTGGCAGGAGAAGACTGCTTTTGTCAGGATAGATGTACTCGTTGTCCCCCTTCAAATTAGCCTGCCATTGTTGGATCCCTTCCAGCTCAATATTTGGGGAGAGGACCAGGGCCTCTATAAATAGGACTAACCACCCACATAGCAAGGGGTTCGATGTTGGGGTTCGGTTCGATTCCTGGTTGTTCGGTCCGGGATCTGAGAGAGAGAGAGAGAAAGGAGATTGAACTGTTCGTAGCAGTTCATCTCCACAGCCAAGAACAGACCCTCGCGAGGCTGTTCTTCCTTATATTGTTCGTCCACACCAGCCCCAGGAGGCAATCCATCCACCACACACTGGAGTAGGGTATTACACCACGTCGGTGGCCCGAACCAGTATAAATCTTGTGTCTTTCGTGCAGCTCTTTTAGTAGTTTAGGTCCCATCGAGACGGAGAGGTTGAAGGTGAGATTTCCGCGCGCACCCCAGTGTTTGAACCTTAAGGGTCTGCAGGAACCCGAAATCCGACATTTGGCGCGCCAGGTAGGGGTGCGCCAGATTTCGTCTTACACCGCTCCGCTCTCCTCCGACCGTCGCATCCATGGCTGACACTCGTCGTGCCCGCGCCGAGCGCCGGGCCGCCATGGCTTCCCGCATCGCCCAGACGGCCCGTTCGGTGGGTGTGCTCGTCGTTCCCCGTTGCCCGCCATCAACGCCACCACCGGCCCCGCGGGGGGCGAGCAGCAGGCCTCGTCTCAGCACCCGCCCGCGCGACGGAGTGACTGCACCACGGCGCCGACGCCTCCGGTCATCGCGGCCCTCCTGGGCGGCTCGCAGGCGCCGCCCACCTGTCGCCACGTCAAGCCTTTTGCCCGCCGGGTTAGCACCGCTACCGCGCGGCAGGGGGCTCCCCCGGACCGGGTGGCGAGCGAGGTCGATCTGACCTTCAGCTCGGAGGACCACCCCACCAACCCGGTCAGCTCAGGCGCGCTCCCCTTGTTGTGCACCCCCACTATCTGCCAGGTGGCCGTCACCCGGACCCTCGTCGACGGCGGCGCGGGCCTCAGCCTGCTTTCGGTCGAGACTTTTGACCTCTTCCGCATACCTCGGGAGCGGCTGCGACCCAGCCGATCCTTCTCGGGCGTCGGGGGCGGATCATCCGACTCCCTGGGGCAGATCCGGCTCCCGGTGACCTTCGGCACCTATGACAACTTCCACACGGAGACGGTCGACTTCGACATCGCCCCCATCGGCCTTCCTTACAACGCCATCCTCGGCTACCCGGCACTGGCCCAATTCATGGCCGGCACGCACCCGGCGTACAACCTCATGAAGATGCCCGGGAGCAATGGTACCCTCACTGTGCGCGGGGACACCGGGGACGCCCTGCGAGTACTCAAGCTCGCCTTCAAGACAGCGGCGTCGGCACGGCCCGCCGACGCGGAGGCCCCTGAGCCCAAGGGGGCTGCGCCCGCCAAGAAGAAGCAGTTGTTCACCCAGGACAAAGCAGAAACCAAGCAGATACCCGTCGACGAGGACGGGTCCTCCAGCGCCATTTTCACCATAGGCGCCAACCTAGAGCCCGGGCAGGAGGAGGCCTTGGTCAAGTTCCTGCGCTCGAATAAGAAGGTATTTGCTTGGGAGCCGGATCAGCTGGCGGGGATCCCCAGAAGTGTCATCGAGCACCACCTCAACGTATGCCCAAATGTACGCCCCGTGAAGCAGAAGGCCAGGTGGCAGTCCACGGAGAAGCAGGCTTTCATCGCCCAAGAGACCCGCAAGCTAGAGGCTGCAGGGGTCATTCACGAGGTCCGATACCCGGATTGGTTGGCCAACCCTGTCGTTGTGCCCAAGAAGGGGGAGGGGAAAGAACGCATGTGTGTCGACTTCACCAACCTCAACAAGGCATGCCCGCAAGATCCGTTCCCGCTCCCCCGCATCGACCAGATTGTCGATTCCACTACGGAGTGCGACCTGCTGTGCTTCCTGGACGCCTTCTCCGGGTATCACCAGATCAAGATGGCAGTGGAAGACGTTGAGAAGACCGCCTTCTTGACCCCATGCGGGGTATACTGCTATACATGCATGTCGTTCGGGCTGCGTAACGCAGGGGCAACGTTTTAGCGACTGATGCACATCACCTTGGGCCAGCAGCTCGGAAAGAATGTCGAGGCCTACATCGATGACATAGTGGTAAAGTATCGGGAGGCCAAGACCCTGATACAAGACCTGGAGGAGACCTTCGCGAGCCTCGACGCAGTAAACCTGCGGCTCAACCCGGAGAAATGTGTGTTTGGCGTCCCCTCGGGCAAGCTCTTGGGGTTCCTCGTGTCCCATCGTGGCATCGAGGCCAACCCCGAGAAGGTCAAAGCGGTCGAGGACATGAGCCCGCCAAAGACCCTCAGAGAAATGCAGAAGCTCACGGGGCGCGTGACCACGCTAGGGCACTTCATCTCCAAACTGGGGGAGCGAGCGCCGCCTTTCTTCCAGCTGATGAAGAAGAAAGGGACCTTTGAGTGGACTGAAGAAGCAGATAAGCCATTCCAAGATCTCAAGAGGTACCTGACCAGTCCCCCAGTCATGGTGGCGCCACGCCCTCAGGAGCCCCTGCTACTGTACCTCGCCGCCACACCCTACTCCGCCAGCGCAGCCCTGGTGGCGGTTAGGGAGGAACGCAAAGTCAAGGCCGCAGAGGCAGCCCGGGGCAGGACAAAACAGGAACAAGGAAAGCCTGCAGGAGCCACAACCACAGCTGAGGAGGGTCAGCAGCCGGGAAATGCACCGGGGGCAGGAGTGAAGGAAATATGCCCTAGAGGCAATAATAAAGTTATTATTTATTTCCTTATATCATGATAAATATTTATTATTCATGCTAGAATTTTATTAACCGGAAACATAATACATGTGTGAATACATAGACAAACAGAGTGTCACTAGTATGCCTCTACTTGACTAGCTCGTTAATCAAAGATGGTTATGTTTCCTAACCATGGACAAAGAGTTGTTATTTGATTAATGGGATCACATCATTAGATGAATGATCTGATTGACATGACCCATTCCATTAGCTTAGCACCCGATCGTTTAGTATGTTGCTATTGCTTTCTTCATGACTTATACATGTTCCTATGACTATGAGATTATGCAACTCCCGTTTACCGGAGGAACACTTTGGGTACTACCAAACGTCACAACGTAACTGGGTGATTATAAAGGAGTACTACAGGTGTCTCCAAAGGTAGATGTTGGGTTGGCGTATTTCGAGATTAGGATTTGTCACTCCAATTGTCGGAGAGGTATCTCTGGGCCCTCTCGGTAATGCACATCACTTAAAGCCTTGCAAGCATTGCAACTAATGAGTTAGTTGCGGGATGTTGTATTACGGAACGAGTAAAGAGACTTGCCGGTAACGAGATTGAACTAGTTATTGGATACCGACGATCGAATCTCGGGCAAGTAACATACCGATGGCAAAGGGAACAACGTATGTTGTTATGCGGTCTGACCGATAAAGATCTTCGTAGAATATGTAGGAGCCAATATGGGCATCCAGGTCCCGCTATTGGTTATTGACCGGAGATGTGTCTCGGTCATGTCTACATTGTTCTCTAACCGTAGGGTCCGCACGCTTAAGGTTTCGATGACAGTTATATTATGAGTTTATGAGTTTTGATGTACCGAAGGAGTTCGGAGTCCCGGATGAGATCGGGGACATGACGAGGAGTCTCGAAATGGTCGAAACGTAAAGATCGATATATTGGACGACTATATTCGGACATCGGAGAGGTTCCGAGTGATTCGGGTATTTTTCGGAGTACCGGGTAGTTACGGGAGAAGTAATGGGCCTTGATGGGCTTTAGTGGGAAGAGGAAAAAGGCTGTTGCGCCCCCCCTCCCCTCTAGTCCGAATTGGACTAGGGAAAAGGGGGCCGGCCACCTTTCCTACTCCTCCACTTCCTTCTCCCTTCCTCCCCTCTTGGTGGACTCCTACTAGGACTTGGAGTCCTAGTAGGACTCCACACCTGGCGCGCCTAGCCTTGGCCGGCCTCCTCCTCCTCCATCCTTTATATACAGGGGCAGGGGGCACCCCATAGACACACAAGTTGATCCACGTGATCGTTCCTTAGCCGTGTGCGGTGCCCCCTGCCACCATATTCCACCTCGGTCGTATTGTAGCGGTGCTTAGGCGAAGCCCTGCGACAGTAGAACATCAAGATCGTCACCACGCCGTCGTGCTGGCGGAACTCCTCCCCGAAGCTTTGCTGGATCGGAGCCCGGGGATCGTCATCGAGCTGTACGTGTGCTAAGAACTCGGAGGTGCCGGAGTAACGGTGCTTGGATCGGTCGGATCGGGAAGAAGACGTACGACTACTTCCTCTACGTTGTGTCAACGCTTCCGTTGCGATATACAAGGGTACGTAGATCAGACTCTCCCCCTCGTTGCTATGCATCACCATGATCTTGCGTGTGCGTAGGAATTTTTTTGAAATTACTACGTTCCCCAATAGTGGCATCCGAGCCTAGGTTTTATGGTTTGATGTTATATGCACGAGTAGAACACAAGTGAGTTGTGGGCGATATAAGTCATACTGCCTACCAGCATGTCATACTTTGGTTCGGCGGTATTGTTGGAGGAAGCGGCCCGGACCGACATTACGCGTACGCTTACGCGAGACCGGTTTCCCCGACGTGCTTTGCACATAGGTGACTTGTGGGTGACTGTTTCTCCAACTTTAGTTGAACCGAGTGTGGCTACGCCCGGTCCTTGCGAAGGTTAAAACGGAGTCTATTTGACAAACTATCATTGTGGTTTTGATGCGTAGGTAAGATTGGTTCTTGCTAAGCCCGTAGCAGCCACGTAAAATTTGCAACAACAAAGTAGAGGACGTCTAACTTGTTTTTGCAGGGCATGTTGTGATGTGATATGGTCAAAACGTGATGAGTTATAAGTTGTTGTATAAGATGATCATGTTTTGTTGAAGTTATCGGCAACTGGCAAAAGCCTTATGGTTGTCTGTCTATTGCATAAGATGCAAGCGCCCAATAATTGCTTTACTTTATCGCTATGCGATAGCAATAGTTGCAAGAGCAATAGTTGGCGAGACGACCATGTGACGACATATTGATATAGATCAAGATGATGGAGATCATGATGTCATGCCGGTGACGATGGAAATCATGACGATGCTTTGAAGATGGAGATCAAAGGCACAAGATGATGATGGCCATATCATGTCACATATTTTGATTGCATGTGATGTTTATCTTTTTATGCATCTTATCTTGCTTTGATTGACGGTAGCATTATAAGATGATCTCTCACTAAATTATCAAGAAGTGTTCTCCCTGAGTATGCACCGTTGCCAAAGTTCGTCGTGCCCAGACACCACGTGATGATCGGGTGTGATAAGCTCTACGTCCATCTACAACGGGTGCAAGCCAGTTTTGCACACGCAGAATACTCAGGTTAAACTTGACGAGCCTAGCATATGCAGATATGGCCTCGGAACACGGAGACCGAAAGGTCGAGCGTGAATCATATAGTAGATATGATCAACATAACGATGTTCACCATTGAAAACTACTCCATCTCACGTGATGATCGGTTATGGTTTAGTTGATTTGGATCACGTGATCACTTAGAGGATTAGAGGGATGTCTATCTAAGTGGGAGTTCTTAAGTAATATGATTAATTGAACTTTAATTTATCATGAACTTAGTCCTGGTAGTATTAGCATATCTATGTTGAAGATCAATAGCTCGCGTTGTTGCTTTCATATGTTTATTTTGATATGTTCCTAGAGAAAATTGTGTTGAAAGATGTTAGTAGCAATGATACGGATTGGATCCGTGATCTGAGGTTTATCCTCATTGCTGCACAGAAAAATTATGTCCTTGATGCACCGCTAGGTGACAGACCTATTGCAGGAGCAGATGCAGACGTTATGAACGTTTGGCTAGCTCAATATGATGACTACTTGATAGTTTAGTGCACCAGGATTAATGGCTTAGAATCGGGACTTCAAAGACGTTTTGAACGTCATGGACCATATGAGATGTTCCAGGAGTTGAAGTTAATATTTCAAGCAAATACCCGAGTTGAGAGATATGAAGTCTCAAACAAGTTCTATAGCTAAAAGATGGAGGAGAATCGCTCAACTAGTGAGCATGTGCTCAGATTGTCTGGGTACTACAATCGCTTGAATCAAGTGGGAGTTAATCTTCCAGATAAGATAGTGATTGACAGAATTCTCTAGTCACCATCACCAAGTTAGTAGAACTTCGTGATGAACTATGATATGCAAGGGATGACGGAAACGATTCCCAAGCTCTTCGTGATGCTGAAATCGATGAAGGTAGAAATCAAGAAAAACATCAAGTGTTGATGGTTGACAAGACCACTAGTTTGAAGAAAAGGGCAAAAGGGAAGAAGGGGAACTTCAAGAAGAACGGCAAGCAAGTTGCTGCTCAAGTGAAGAAGCCCAAGTCTGGTCCTAAGCCTGAGACTAAGTGCTTCTACTGCAAAGGGGCTGGTCACTGGAAGCGGAACTGCCCCAAGTATTTGGCGGATAAGAAGGATGGCAAAGTGAACAAAAGTATATTTGATATACATGTTATTGATGTGTGCTTTACTAGTGTTTATAGCAACCCCTCAGTATTTGATATTGGTTCAGTTGCTAAGAGTAGTAACTCGAAACAGGAGTTGCAGAATAAACAGAGACTAGTTAAGGGTGAAGTGACGATGTGTGTTGGAAGTAGTTCCAAGATTGATATGATCATCATCGCACACTCCCCTATACTTTCGGGATTAGTGTTGAACTTAAATAAGTGTTATTTGGTTTTTGCGTTGAGCATGAATATGATTTGATCATGTTTATTGCAATACGGTTATTCATTAAAGTCAGAGAATAATTGTTGTTCTGTTTACATGAATAAAACCTTCGATGGTCATACACCCAATGAAACAAGTTTGTTGGATCTCGATCGTAGTGATACACATATTCATAATATTGAAACCAAAAGATGCAAAGTTAATAATGATAGTGCAACTTATTTGTGGCACTGCCGTTTAGGTCATATTGGTATAAAGCGCATGAAGAAACTCCATGCTGATGGGCTTTCGGAATCACTTGATTATGAATCACTTGATGCTTGCGAACCATGCCTTTTGGGCAAGATGACTAAAACGCCGTTCTCCGAAACAATGGAGCAAGCAACAGATTTGTTGGAAATCATACATACTGATGTATGTGGTCCGATGAATATTTAAGGCTTGCAGCGGGTATCATTATTTTCTGACCTTCACAGATGATTTGAGCAGATATGGGTATATCTACTTAATGAAATAGAAGTCTGATACATTTGAAAAGTTCATATAATTTCAGAGTGAAGTGGAAAATCATCATAACAAGAAAATAAAGTTTCTACGATCTGATCATGGAAAAGAGTATTTGAGTTACGAGTTTGGTCTTCAGTTAAAACAATGTGAAATAGTTTCACTACTCACGCCACCTGGAACACCACAGCATAATGGTGTGTCCGAATGTCATAACCGTACTTTATTGGATATAGTGCAATCTGTGATGTTTCTTACCGATTTACCACTATCGTTTTTGGGGTCATGCATTAGAGACAGCTGCATTCACGTTAAAAAAGGGGCACCATCTATATCCGTCGAGACGACGCCTTATGAACTATGGTTTGGCAAGAAACCAAAGTTGTCGTTTCTTGAAGTTTGGGGTTGCGATACTTATGAGAAAAAGTTTCATCCTGATAAGCTCAAACCCAAATCGGAGAAATATGTCTTCATAGGATACCCAAAGGAGACTGTTGGGTACACCTTCTATCACAGATCCTAAGGCAAGACATTCGTTGCTTATAATGGATCCTTTCTAGAGAAGGAGTTTCTCTTGAAAGAAGTAAGTGGGAGGAAAGTAGAAAACTTGATAAGGTAATTGTACCTTCTACCTTATTGGAAAGTAGTTCATCACAAAAATCTGTTCTTGTGACTACTACACCAATTAGTGAGGAAGCTAATGATGATGATCATGTAACTTCAGATCAAGTTACTACCGAATCTCGTAGGTAAACCAGAGTGAGATCCGCACCAGAGTGGTACGGTAATCCTGTTCTGGAGGTCATGTTACTTGACCATGACGAACCTACGAACTATGAGGAAGCGATGATGAGCCCAGATTCCGCGAAATGGTTTGAGGCCATGAAATCTGAGATATGATCCATGTATGAGAACAAAGTTTGAACTTTGGTTGACTTGCCCGATGATCGGCAAGCAATTGAGAATAAATGGATCTTCAAGAGGAAGACGGATGCTGATAGTAGTGTTACTATCTACAAAGCTAGAATTGTCGCAAAAGGTTTTTGACAAGTTCAAGGTGTTGACTACGATGAGAGCTTCTCACTCGTATCTATGCTTGAGTCTGTCCGAATCATGTTAGTAATTGCCGCATTTTATGAAATCTGGCAAATGGATAAACAAAACTGCATTCCTTAATGGATTTATTAAAGAAGAGTTGTATATGATGCAACAGAAGGTTTTGTCAATCCGAAAGGTGCTAACAAAATGTGCAAGCTCCAGCGATCCATCTGTGGACTGGTGCAAGCATCTCGGAGTTGGAATATACGCTTTGGTGAGTTGATCAAAGCATATAGTTTTATACAGACTTGCGGTGAAGCCTGTATTTACAAGAAAGTGAGTGGGAGCACTACAACATTTCTGATAAGTATATGTGAATGACATATTGTTGATCGGAAATAATGTAGAATTATTCTGTAAAGCATAAAGGAGTGTTTGAAAGGAGTTTTTCAAAGAAAGACTTCGGTGAAGCTGCTTACATATTGAGCTTCAAGATCTATAGAGATAGATCAAGACGCTTGATAAGTTTTTTCAATGAGTACATACCTTGACAAGATTTTGAAGTAGTTCAAAATGGAGCAGTTAAAGAAAGAGTTCTTGCCTGTATTATAAGGTGTGAAGTTGAGTAAGACTCAAAGCCCGACCATGGCAGAAGATAGAAAGAGAATGAAAGTCATTCCCTATGCCTTGGCCATAGGTTTTATAAAGTATGTCATGCTGTATACCAGATCTATTGTATACCCTGCACTGATTTGGCAAGGGAGTACAATAGTGATCTAGGAGTAGATCACTGGACAGCGGTCAGAATTATCCTTAGTGAAATAAGGATATGTTTCTCGATTATGGACGTGATAAAAAGGTTCGTCGTAAAGGGTTACGCCGGTGCAAGTTTTGACACTAATCTAGATGACTCTAAGTCTCGGTCTAGATACATATTGAAAGTGGGAGCAATTAGCTAGAGTAGCTCCATGCAGAGCATTGTTGACATAGAAATTTGCAAAATACATGTGGATCTGAATGTGGCAGACCCGTTGACTAAGATTCTCTCATAAGCAAAACATGATCACACCTTAGTACTCTTTGGGTGTTAATCACATAGCGATGTGAACTAGATTATTGAATCTAGTAAACCCTTTGGGTGTTGGTCACATGGCGATGTGAACTATGGGTGTTAATCACATGATGATGTGAACTATCGATGTTAATCACATGGTGATGTGATCTAGATTATTGACTCTAGTGCAAGTGGGAGACTGAAGGAAATATGCCCTAGAGGCAATAATAAAGTTATTATTTATTTCCTTATATCATGATAAATATTTATTATTCATGCTAGAATTGTATTAACCGGAAACATAATACATGTGTGAATACATAGACAAACAGAGTGTCACTAGTATGCCTCTACTTGACTAGCTCGTTA
This sequence comes from Triticum monococcum, assembly GCA_034509565.1. Classification (NCBI taxonomy): domain Eukaryota; kingdom Viridiplantae; phylum Streptophyta; class Magnoliopsida; order Poales; family Poaceae; genus Triticum; species Triticum monococcum. The sequence goes on from CM067845.1 coordinate 618,032,290, forward strand.
ATCAAAGATGGTTATGTTTCCTAACCATGGACAAAGAGTTGTTATTTGATTAATGGGATCACATCATTAGATGAATGATCTGATTGACATGACCCATTCCATTAGCTTAGCACCCGATCGTTTAGTATGTTGCTATTGCTTTCTTCATGACTTATACATGTTCCTATGACTATGAGATTATGCAACTCCCGTTTACCGGAGGAACACTTTGGGTACTACCAAACGTCACAACGTAACTGGGTGATTATAAAGGAGTACTACAGGTGTCTCCAAAGGTAGATGTTGGGTTGGCGTATTTCGAGATTAGGATTTGTCACTCCAATTGTCGGAGAGGTATCTCTGGGCCCTCTCGGTAATGCACATCACTTAAAGCCTTGCAAGCATTGCAACTAATGAGTTAGTTGCGGGATGTTGTATTACGGAACGAGTAAAGAGACTTGCCGGTAACGCGATTGAACTAGGTATTGGATACCGACGATCGAATCTCGGGCAAGTAACATGCCGATGACAAAGGGAACAACGTATGTTGTTATGCGGTCTGACCGATAAAGATCTTCGTAGAATATGTAGGAGCCAATATGGGCATCCAGGTCCCGCTATTGGTTATTGACCGGAGACGTGTCTCGGTCATGTCTACATTGTTCTCGAACCGTAGGGTCCGCACGCTTAAGGTTTCGATGACAGTTATATTATGAGTTTATGAGTTTTGATGTACCGAAGGAGTTCGGAGTCCCGGATGAGATCGGGGACATGACGAGGAGTCTCGAAATGGTCGAGACGTAAAGATCGATATATTGGACGACTATATTCGGACATCGGAAAGGTTCCGAGTGATTCGGGTATTTTTCGGAGTACCGGGTAGTTACAGGAGAAGTAATGGGCCTTGATGGGCTTTAGTGGGAAGAGGAAAAAGGCTGCTGCGCCCCCCCTCCCCTCTAGTCCGAATTGGACTAGGGAAAAGGGGGCCGACCACCTTTCCGACTCCTCCACTTCCTTCTCCCTTCCTCCCCTCTTGGTGGACTCCTACTAGGACTTGGAGTCCTAGTAGGACTCCACACCTGGCGCGCCTAGCCTTGGCCGGCCTCCTCCTCCTCCATCCTTTATATACAGGGGCAGGGGGCACCCCATAGACACACAAGTTGATCCACGTGATCGTTCCTTAGCCGTGTGCGGTGCCCCCTGCCACCATATTCCACCTTGGTCATATTGTAGCGGTGCTTAGGCGAAGCCCTGCGACAGTAGAACATCAAGATCGTCACCACGCCGTCGTGCTGGCGGAACTCCTCCCCGAAGCTTTGCTGGATCGGAGCTCGGGGATCATCATCGAGCTGTACATGTGCTAAGAACTCGGAGGTGCCGGAGTAACGGTGCTTGGATCGGTCGGATCGGGAAGAAGACGTACGACTACTTCCTCTACGTTGTGTCAACGCTTCCGTTGCGATATACAAGGGTACGTAGATCAGACTCTCCCCCTCGTTGCTATGCATCACCATGATCTTGCGTGTGCGTAGGAATTTTTTTGAAATTACTACGTTCCCCAACAAGGAGAGGCCACCCGACCGTGTAGTCCACCTCCCGAGGCCGCGACGCCTCGCGAGGCGCCCTCACCTCCCGAGGGCGCGGCAACCCCAGATGCTCCCAGTCTGGTCGAGCACCCAGTTTACTTTGTCAGCACAGTGCTACGGGACGCGAGGGCACGGTACCCAATGCCTCAGAAGCTCCTCCTCGCGCTACTGATAGCCTCGCGCAAGCTGCGTCACTACTTCCAGGCTCATCCCATCAAGGTCGTCTCGTCATACCCCCTGGAGAGAGTGCTCAGGAGCCCTAACTCAGCCGTAAGGGTCGCTGAGTGGAACATAGAGCTGCAGGCGTTTCAGCTCGAATTCAGCACAACCAGGGTCATCAAAGGAGCAGCGTTGGCGGATTTTGTGGCAGAATGGACTGAGGCACCAGGCCTCAAGGCCGACGAGGATCGGTCCCTCTCCCCGGGGAGCGAGGCGCCAGAAGGCTGGGTCATGCACTTCGACGGGGCGTTCTCCAGACATGGTGTTGGGGCTGGGGCGGTGCTTATATCGCCCACTCAGGACAAGCTCTACTACGCCGTACAACTCTGTTTCCAGCAAGGTGAAAAGGTCTCCAACAACATAGCGGAGTATGAAGGTCTAATAGCGGGCCTGAAGGCCGCGGCAGCCCTGGGGGTGAAGCGCTTTACCATTAAGGGCGATTCACAGCTCCTCGTGAACTTCTCCAACAAGGTGTACGAGCCGAAAGACGAGCACATGGAAGCTTACCTTGCGGAGGTCCGCATGATGGAGAAGCAGTTCTGGGGGTTGGAGTTGCAGCATGTGCCCCGTGGCACCAATCAGGAGGCCAACGACATCGCCAAGTGGGCATCCAGGCGGTTACCTCAGGAGCCTGGTGTCTTCGAGGAGCGGCTCTTCAAGCCCTCAGCCTTGCCGTCGTTGTCAAACACGGCTCAGCCTCGGGAGGAGCTCCCCCAGCCACCTGCCTCAGGAGCCCCGGTCTGTGGCCCGGCCTCGGGAGCACGCCTGCTCCTGACAATGGAACCTCAGGAGGGGTGCTGGATCACGGAGCTCCGGAGCTACCTAACACAAGGGACCTTGCCGGAGAAGGAGGAGGAAGCGGAGCGTGTGGCACGGCAGGCCACGGCGTACTGCGTCAAGGATGGAGAGCTCTACCGGAAGCGACCAAACGATGTATCCCCGCGCTGCATCTCCAGGGAGCAAGGAAAGGAACTGCTGGAAGACATACACGGCAGAGACTGTGGACATCATTCATCGTCACGGACCCTCGTCGGCAAGGCATTCCGCAGTGGGTTTTATTGGCCCACCGCACTCAATGACGCCGTCGAACTGGTGAAAGCTTGTGAAGCCTGCCAGTTCCACGCCAAGCAAATTCATCAGCCGGCGGGAGGCCTGCAGACTATACCCCTTTCGTGGCCATTCGCAGTCTGGGGGCTGGACATCCTGGGCCCGTTTCCTCGGGCGCCAGGGGGCTACCGCTACCTCTACATCGCCGTGGACAAGTTCACCAAGTGGGCTGAAGTGGAGGCCATCCGCACCATCCCCGCGGGCTCCGCGGTCAAGTTCATCAGGGGCATCGTGAGCCGGTTCGAGGTGCCGAACCGCATCATCACAGACAACGGTTCGCAGTTCACCAGTAACCTCTTCAAAACATACTCTGCTAACCTTGGAACGCAGATATGCTACGCTTCAGTGGCGCACCCTCGAAGCAACGGCCAGGCCGAACGAGCCAACGCAGAGGTCCTGAGAAGCCTCAAGACCAGGACGTTCAAGAAGAAGCTGGAGGCCTGCGGCAGAGGATGGTACGACGAGCTGCAGTCCGTGCTGTGGTCTATCCGCACCACCGCGACCAAACCGACTGGGGAGACCCCATTCTTCCTGGTCTACGGAGCGGAAGCAGTCCTCCCTCACGAGGTCAGACGTCACTCCGCGCGGGTCCTGGCGTTTGACGAGGCACAGCAGGACGCCATGCGGGGGATGGACCTCGTGCTGGGGGAGGAACGTCGCCGGGAGGCCGCGCTGCGAGCGGCGAGGTATCAGCAGGCGTTGCGGCGATATCACTGCCGCAACATCCGCCCCAGGACTCTCGAGGTAGGAGACCTCGTGCTCAGGCGGGTTCTCTCAAGGGAGGGGTTGCACAAGCTCTCTCCCATGTGGGAGGGCCCGTTCAAGGTTGTTCATGTTTCCAGGCCCGGCTCCGCGCGCTTGGAGACCCAGGAGGGAGTGCCAATCCAGAATGCGTGGAACATCCAGCACCTCAGTAGGTTCTACCCCTAAAAAGGCCCGGAGCCTGTGAAGCAAGGCGAGTGCTTGTGAAGCTATCGCGTTTTGGAAAGGCCCAGAGCCTGTGAAGCAAGGCGAGTGCCTGTGAAGATCATCTCTTTTTGGAAAGGCCCAGAGCCTGTGAAGTAAGGCGGGTGCCTGTGAAGATCATCTCTTTTTGGAAAGGCCCAGAGCCTGTGAAGCAAGGCGAGTGCCTATGAAGATCATCTCTTTTTGGAAAGGCCCAGAGCCTGTGAAGCAAGGCGAGTGCCTGTGAAGATCATCTCTTTTTGGAAAGGCCCAGAGCCTGTGAAGCAAGGTGAGTGCCTGTGAAGATCATCGCTTTGGAAAAAGGCCCAGAGCCTGTGAAGCAAGGCCAATGCCTGTGAAGCTCGCCGCCCCGTGACACTCTCACGTAATAATGAGTGGGGCTGTACATGCCCCGGAGTCTCAGGAGCGCCGGCCTCAGGCCCTAGGGCTCCCTCCCACGCCCAGTGGCAGCACTTAGCTCCGCGCTGGTGAGAAGACGTCGAAGACTAGACTAGGTGCCGGACGCGGCTTTTTCATTTGCTTTCCGCAGTTGACATGTTTGTTTGCATTTGGAGTCTTATTGAAGTTATCGCTGTTGCTGGTTTATGGTTCGTCGATTTTAGCTCCTCGCTTTGGTTTCTCTCGTGAACAACCTCATGAGGGATGATGCTCAGACGCCCTCGCGAGGGTTTCTGCCCTAGCCACAGGAGGGTTTCACGGCCCTGGCGCATTACAGGAGCACCCCTCCTAGTCCGTGCCCCTCGGGTACCACGACGCGCGCACAGGGCCTGGGTCGGTCGCCCCATTCCCCGGCAGGGGACGAAAGCTATCTACGCACAGGCGGGAAATCAGGAAGTACAAAAATGAGATCAAGGTAATAACTGAAGCGGCAACATTTCCCAACACGCCCCCAGGGGGCTCCATGCATCTGTTTTGTTTTACACAGGGAACAAAAGAGAAAGGAAAAAGACGAGCCTGGCGCCGCCCCTCCCGCATCAGCCCACGGCAGCGACACAGACTGCCTCAGGGCCTCAGGCGGACTCCCTCTCGCGCCTCACCGGGGCACGATGGCGGGCGGACGAACCACCACCTCCTAGGCAAACCCGGCGGCGCGGGGGAGGACTGCTGCCACCACTGGAGGAGTCGCTTGAGTAAGAGCTGACGAAGCTGGGGGAGTCGCTGACGCCACCGCCCGCTCGGGTGCTATCTCCCCCATCACCATCAGAGTGGGGCCCGCGGACGCGGTCATCGTCCCCAGGGCAGCACCCCGCGCGGCGACCATCTTCCCCAAACACCCTCACGTAGAGGGTGGCTTCGCCATCAAACCTGAAGTGCAGAGTGCACCGACGCTCCAGGCCGCGAGCGCGGGCGAACGCCTGCCAGCCACGAGTGAAGGCCAAGCCCCCACTGGCGGAGACCTCCAGCGTGACCCACGAAGACCTGCTGCAGCAGCCCTCCGCCTGGAGCCAGAGGCCGCCAGGAGCGCCGGCCGGGAGTTCACCAAGGAGGAAGCGAGGGAGCGGGAGCCGGGCGCGAGCCGGCTCCGCCGACCAAACGACGAATTCCGGCGGCGCCTGCACGGCGCGAGAGCGCGGCCTGGGGGAGCACGCAACCCAGGCGCACCCTCCGGCTGCGGCGGCTTGCCCGCCGGCGCGCTGGGAGCCCCCCCCCATGGCCGCTGGAAGCTGCCGGGACGCCCACCGGGTACTTCTGAGGGCGCCCACGACCACACTTGGGTGGGGGAGAGGCAGGACCGACCTGGAGGGCCTTCCCCTTCTCTGCGGCCGAGTACCTCCTCGGTGGAGCCATCACACCAAGACGGAGCAAGAACTGAGGCGAAGGAGAGAGCAAGAAGAGATGGACTGGACGGGCACGAGCGGTGTCGTACTTATAGCCGGCGAAGGCCAACCGCTGGTCTCCACGATCACAGGTAATCATAACACGTTCTGCATGCAGGGACTTGTCCAACTCGCACGATCACAAAGGCGTCGTGGGGAAGCGGAGGCGCCACGTCCAATCAACCGCCACGCGGCGTCCGAGGCCGCAGGCTGTTGGGGCCCGCGGCGCTTCGCCCTTGCCCTTTCGCCTCTCGGCACGGCCAAGTCCATGCGCACCTTGGGCCCGGGGGCTACTGTCGGCGTTCTGGGAACGGGGGCCCCAGACTTGCCTGCCTGCGGCCTGCGGCATGGCTCAAGTGGGGGCCCAGCACGGCCCATCTTCATCAACACGAGGCTCAAGACCCTCACGAGGGGCAAGCCTCGCGAGGCGGACGACACGATGCATCCTCAGGCACAGCCTCGTCAGGCTGGCTCGCGAGGAGGCGGAGAGTTCAAGGCGGGGTACCTCGCGAGGTGCCCATGACGCAAGCCATGACGACACGGGGCACCAGGCGGGTGCCAGCGCGCACAGCGTCCCTCTTTCCTCTTTGGTGCAAAGGGGGCAAGCGTATCCGCGGAGTACCGAGGCATCAGGCAAAGGTTGCCACTTCGGTGCAACGAGACCAAGACCAAGACCAGGAGGACTACGAGACGGAGGTCACCATGGAGCCCAGCGCGGCGTCATCACCAGAGCCTTTGGCAGGCGAAGACTGCTTTTGTCAGGATAGATGTACTCGTTGTCCCCCTTCAAATTAGCCCGCCATTGTTGGATCCCTTCCCGCTCAATATTTGGGGAGAGGACCAGGGCCTCTATAAATAGGACTAGCCACCCACATAGCAAGGGGTTCGATGCTAGGGTTCGGTTCGATTCCTGGTTGTTCGGTCCGGGATCTGAGAGAGAGAGAGAGAAAGGAGAGTGAACTCTTCGTAGCAGTTCATCTCCACAGCCAAGAACAGACCCTCGCGAGGCTGTTCTTCCTTGTATTGTTCGTCCACACCAGCCCCAGGAGGCAATCCATCCACCACACAGTGGAGTAGGGTATTACACCACGTCGGTGGCCCGAACCAGTATAAATCTTGTGTCTTTCGTGCAGCTCTTTTAGTAGTTTAGGTCCCATCAAGACGGAGAGGTTGAAGGTGAGATTTCCGCGCGCACCCCAGTGTTCGAACCTTAAGGGTCTGCCGGAACCCGAAATCCGACACCGCCCCAACAAACCTTGACCATAACACCATAAAACAGAACCCTTCCAGCGACAAGGACCGAGATGCACAGCGCCTCCATGGCCCGAAGGCCACAGAGGCGGGGCAGAACGGCGGCCACGCCGACAGGAGGCGGGGAGGGGGGGGGGACCCTAGTTGTAGTTGTAATTAATGCATGAATTCATTTCTATTCTTATTTCTAGAAATGAAGAGAGAGTCTTTGCACAATTGGTTTCCAAGCATTTCTAATCCCCCCTTGTTGTGCGAGAGCCCAACGCTACCTCAACTGATGTTGATTGTTTTCCTAAACAAAACCAAAATTTGGTTAAAAAATTTAGTACTAGAAAGTTGTATTAAAGTAGCGACAATTAATATGGATCAGCGGAGTAGCAAATATTAAATGTTTCCAATAGTAATGCAATTTTTGAGCTTATTTGGACTACATAGTTACAAAATGTTGGTTGTTTTGCTAAACATATCCAAAGATGGGTATTTTTTTAACTCATGAAGATATTTCAATAAACACTACATGTTTGTGGTAGTACAAATTCTTGAGCTTATTTGGACTAAAGGATTCGGAGGAGGCACAGGATACAATGGACTCGGGATGGAACTACTTGAAGACGGTAGCTGTGGCGTTATTCGATCAATTTGGATGACAGTCTAGCCACATGATTGGTGATGCATGAGCTTCGATTAACTTTTCTTAGGATTTACACAATGCAATAAAAATAACTACTCCCTCCGTCATTTGATGCAGAGGTCTATGATATCCCCTTCTCTAACTGAGATGCTGTTCAGCGCTCACCAACGGGGAACGCCAAACTTCTGGATGCCGTCCCGTTTCTTCTTGTCCTGTCCATCTCCTGTTTCATTTCCCAGTATGATGCGACAGAATTGATCTCTTTCATAGATGCGCTAGCTCCATGATTCACTAATTGCCAATTCCACACAGCAAGGCCAAGCAATATAACAAGTTAATTCGTGCGTCTCTTTCATGGTACTACCGATTTCCGTCGCTTGTGTACGCTACATGGATTCTCGATTTGTTTACCATATCTTGGAGAAATGCTTCTCTGTCATGCATCGGCCCTACACTTCCTCGGAAATCTGCAGCCGCACCCATGTATATTCACATGCATTTGGATTTTGCTCTTTCTTGTAAATTTATCTTGTTCCGCCCCTTTCACCTGACACAGTTTCTTATCTGCCTTGCCTCCCCTGTTTCTCCGCTTTTATTCCACACTGGCTATGTTGATTTTGTTGCGATGTATGGATTCTTTGCCAATATACATGTCTAGCTGTGATTTTTCTAAATACCGTACATGCGTAGATGCTCACAACACGTATGCACCTGGGCCAATGAAAGGACTTGAACCCGGATAGATTTGTTCCACCACTGAAATCTAACCATTTAAGTTGCACTTGGTTCACATGTCTTGCTGTGATTTGGGATGACATTTTTGTACAGACACAAAAAAATACTCCCTCCGTTTCATAATGTAAGATGTTATTTGACATTAGAAATTGGCAAGTCTTCGGATATGATTTGTATCTCCGACCTATTTAAGTCAAAATGAAACAAATTTGATGAGCACAGGAACACACTAAGACATGGTGATGCGCTATGAAACACAATGATATGTGCCTCCGACTTATTTATGTCTCATTTGTATCACTTGCACTTCATGGACTCTAGATTTGTTTATTAACTCCCTTCGTTTCATATAATATAAGAGCCTTTTAGACACTATATTTTTCGTTTCATAATATAAGAGCGTTTGTGACACTACGTAAAGTGTAAAAACGCTAACGCTAGGAGGGAGGGAGTAGTATATACCTCCTTCAAAGTCCTATAATGCCAAGCTGGATTTTCCAATCTTTACACCTTCGATCGATGGAGCTAGCTCAAATGGCAGAAACCACACCCGTTCAGCTCGTCTGCTACAGTCTCATCTGCGTCCTTGTCGTCATCATAGTCCTCAAGCTCAAGCTCAAGATCAGACCAGACTCTGCCGGCCGTCTGAACCTGCCTCCCGGCCCATGGGCGCTGCCGGTGATCGGCCACATGCACTTCCTGCTGGGCGCGCTGCCGCACCAGGCCATGCGCAGTCTCGCCCGGCGGCATGGGCCCGTCATGCTCCTCCGCCTGGGCCACGTCCCGACGCTGGTGCTCTCCTCCTCGGAGGCGGCAAGGGAGGTGATGAAGGTCCACGACGCCGCGTTCGCCAACCGGCCCGTGTACGCCACCGCGGACGTCCTCACCTACGGCGGGCAGAACATCTCCTTCGCGCGCCTCGACAGCCGGCACTGGAAGACCGCCCGGAAGCTGTGCACCGTGGAGCTGCTCAGCCCGAGGCGCGTCCGCTCCTTCCGCCCCATCCGGGAGGAGGAGGCGGCGAGGCTCGTGCGGTCCGTCGTCGCTGATGCCGGCGCCGCGGCCGCCGTCAACGTCAGCGAGAGGGTGAAGGTGATGATGAACGACGCGATCATGAGGGTCTCCGTCGGCGACCGGTGCCAGCAGCGGGCGCTGTACCTCGAGGAGCTGGACAGGGGGCTGGGCGTCTTGTCCGGGTTCAACCTGACCGACCTGTTCCCGACGTCGCGCCTCGCACGGGCGCTCGGCGGCAGGTCCCTGAGGGCGGCATGGGAGGTGCGCGAGAGGATCCAGTCCATCTTGGACGCCATGGTCGAGGACCACAAGAGGGCGATGGAGAGCGAGGAAGCCGCTGCCGCCGGCGCCGGCCATGAGAACGAGGACATCCTCACCACCCTGCTGCGGTTCCAGAGGGACGGTGGGATGGGCGGCGTCACCCTGACGAACGAGAATGTCAACGGCATCTTGTTCGTAAGTCACTCAGCACTCACTACCACCATTTCTGCCATGCATCCCCTTTCCTGCGCCAGCGCCACATCTGCGGAGTATGAAGTGTCTCAACTGTTTCTTTTACATCAGGACATTTTCTCCGCCGGGTCAGAGACGACGGCGACGACCACCGTCTGGGCCATGTCGGAGCTTATCAGGAACCCACGGACAATGGCCATCGCACAGTCTGAAGTGCGGCGAGTGCTACAAGGCAAGACCAAGGTGGCCGAGGCGGACATCGACGGCCAGCTCCACTACCTCCAGATGGTGATCAAGGAGACCTTCAGATTGCACCCTCCGGTGCCGTTGCTCCTCCCGAGGCTGTGCACGGAACAGAAAAAAATCATGGGCTACGACGTGCCTCCAGGCACCACCGTCTTCGCAAACGTGTGGGCCATCGGCAGGGACGAGAAGAGCTGGGCCGACGCGAGCGAGTTCAAGCCCGAGAGGTTCGAGGTCGAGAAGGTGGACTACGGTGGTACGGACTTCAGGTTCCTCCCTGGTGGCGCGGGCCGGAGGATGTGCCCTGGTATGATGTTTGGTGTGTCCAACATGGAGATTGCTCTCGCGAGCCTTCTCTATCACTTCGACTGGAGGCTCCCCGATGGCGCGAGTCCGGAGAAGCTTGATATGACCGAGGCATATGGGATCACGGCGCGTCGGAAGACTAACCTCTTGTTGGAAGCTACTGTTTTTGTGCCTTAGTTTGTTGGTTTACTAATTGATGTGTGCATCTTTGGCTGCAGAGATTGAGAGAGTGTACCCTTTTACTGTATATGTTGCATTGTACTTTGTCGAAATATGTTATTGTATATTATAATTTGTGTTAGCTCATTGAGTGTTATTTAGTAATTTTGTGGATCTCTATTTTATCCACAAGTACAACTACCACGTCCCATACGTGCAAAGCGCATCCAAAGTTTATGTATGCATGGACTCTTTCGAGATACAATATGAAATGAAATAAACGCACCCCTTATAATTTGTCATGCATTCTGTATTACTTTATGCTGAGCCCGGTCAGCCATTTTGCATGATTTGATTATAATAAAGCGGACTTCTGGTTAATCCCTTTGATCTCAACCATTGCATCAATCAATGGTCACGTCCTATGACTCAAATATTCAAAACTGAAATATGGGGCCTCTTTGATTTGAAGGATGCTAAAAGCGTAAGGACAGAAAATACATAGGATTCAGATCACATGCCATGTTGAATTCCGGAGGAACTGAAATCGCAAAAAAAAGTGTGCTAGGAATTTTGGTTGCACCACATGAGATTTGTTGGACGGAAATTTTCCTTACATGCAGACCATAAGCCAAGTTTCTATAGTTTATCTATAGTTTACAATCTTACTAAAATGAACATTAAAATTCACAGAATCTCCTGAAATTACTACAAAATTTATTTGAACAGAAGAAACCCGAATATATATCTCAGATAATCAGATAATTTTTGGCAGGCCTGATAATCAAATTGTCGCTACATGGTCAACAGGGTGGCTAATACATTTGGTTGGATATGAATCAAAGCCATTCTTGACCATAGTGGTGTTTTCTCAGTGCTTGAAGAAAACAGATTGAGATTGGTATCTTGGCGATTGGGATGGGCACACAACGATGATAAAAATATTTATGTTACATCCAAGGACTATAGGTGGAGATTAAAGCAATGATTGACTTCATCTAGTAGTAAAGAATTTGCAAGTACATCTGGATGTTAGTGTTATATTTCTTATTGTTTTGATTGTTTGACTTATGTAGAAATGTGCCAATGTTGTGTGTGTGTGTGTGTGTGGGGGGGGGGGGGGGGGGGGGTAGTTGTCGATGCTGCAAATCATCAGTTAATTCTTTCGCAGTAAGTTTTGTAAACTCATGGACATGGTATATGTGTTGGACTAAGAAAATATAGTTGACCATTCACTTTTTCTTAGAAATGTCACTCTTTGAACTACAACATATTTTTTCTCTCTTATTGTACAGTTAATTTTTTTTCTCTTTTATACATCATTATTTTGTTATATGCTTCATATTTTTAAAGATTTTAGAAGCGCTCCACGCGCAGTGTGGGTTATGATCCAATTTCTCATCGTCGGCCTCCCCCGCCCCTCCGAAGCTCTGCGCGTTTTACAACCTCACGCTCCGCTCCGCCACGAGCGCACCTTGCTCTCAGCCCTCCACGCGGCCACCTAGGCTCGCCTCTTCCTATGCTGGCCGTTACGCGCGCAGGGCGCTTGATGAAATGCCCGCTCGGGACGTTTGTCTCGTGGAACTCCTAGTCTTGGCTTCTTGGCCAACAGGATGATGCGGGGCAGACATTGGTTAGCATTATGGGGAGCCGGGTCCCTGTGAATGTGGAAAGCTTCTTGTTTTATAAGATGATGAGGGAGCTTCCCCCCAGTTCCATTGCATTGCAAGAATGAAACCAGACATACACACATGCCAAGCATGTTCAAGAACGTGGAAAGCTTGCTCTCGGCTGCAGCTGCTTGCGTATGGAGCCATCAATCAGGATGAGCAGGGGCTTGGGTTTGGAGGTGGAATGAAGCCATCAATCAATATGAGGACATTTTAATGAAATCCAGGAAGGTACGGAGAAATCCATCCTATAGCTGGGTATAGAGTGGCAACTAGATACTCCTTCCGTCCGAAAAAGTTTGTTCCTCGAATGAATGTATCTAGCACCAAGTTAGTGCTAGATACATCCATTTCAATAACAAGCTTGGGACAAGCTTTCCAGACGGAGGGAGTACAAGCTTTTCTTGTCAGAGCTCGGGGGTGGTTAGCTGATGGTGCACTTATATGCTGGTAATGTAATCTTTCAAAATACTACGTATATTACAAGTTCAACCTACCTGAAAAATATTGTCACTGTAATAGCTAAGGAATACGATAAGGAGTGCAAAGGCTTTTAGAAGCTCTAGTGGCTGCGCTGTACAATAATCCTGTTAAGATGACTTAATATTGATTGGCGCTACCGGTCTACCTTTCAACGAAAGAGAAGGTAAGCAATTCTTAGACAAATTGTCTCTCTACATAAATAACTTTGGGCACTTCTGAACTTCTGTTCAACTGTCTCCGTCGAAACAGCCATTAGCACACTCAGTGTATTCTCTGCATAGCGAAATACCTTTTGCTAGTTCCTCAACTTTGAGTAGTAAATCAGGATAAGCAATTCTTAGACAACTTGTCTCTCTATATAAATAACTTTGGACACTTCTCAACTTTTGTTCAACTGTCTCCGTCCATACAGTCATTGGCATACTGACTGTATTCCCTGCACAGTGAAATACTTTTTGCTAGTTCCTCAACTTTGAGTAGTAAATCAGGATAAGCAAGAATATAATCTTGATGTGCTAATAGAACAACATTGTACTCCGTAACAAATATCATGTCCAGAGATGGTAGTACATATGAGAGTCAATTACAGTGGTGGTGTTAGAACTTGACACAAACGGTCACTTTAGTGCTATAAGTTGTGGCATACACCAAAGTGGTGTAAAAACTTGGTTTCAACGTGCAAATACAGTGCTTATCTCGCTTGTATACCGAATCAACACTGACTAGGCACGTGGGGCCCGCTGTCAGCCACCGGTAGAAGCGGGTGTGTGACTTATTTTTTCCAAAAACACCCTCAAAATATTTAGAAAAAAACCTGTTGACGTTGGATTTATTTTTTAAAATCTAAGGCCAGTGGGTCCCGCCTGTCAGGAGGGAGTGAAAACTAAACTAAAAAGTTTTTCTGCACAGAATCGAACCAGCGATCAGCACCGAGCATGCAAGCCGGCCAGGAAATGCAGCCATCACGCTACCTTGTGTAGCATGGATAAGAACGTTATATGTACTTAACCAGTATGCATATGGAACTTAAATGGGTTGCCGATACTGCGGCCCAATAATTGGATGAATGGGGTCAGCCAATGAGGTAGAGGCTGAAATGTTAATTTGTATCTGGACAACCTGCTTTAGATAGAAAATAAGCTATGTACCACTAAACTGTTTTCATCTATCCACATCCCAAATCTGTTACTGTTGAACCCCTATTGGCTGACCCCATTCATCCAATGAATTTATGTCTAGTAAGTTTCAACCTCTGGCAGCATAGTTGGCTTCAGACAAGCAGTCTGTGTCCAAATATGGTATGCCACAGTTTCTGAATTTATCTCAGCTGGAGAGAGTACAAGTAGAAAGGGAACAGCCGCAAAAAAAAAGGATCAGTTAGCAAGAGCACACATATCTATCTCAGCTTAATGTGAAGATTGCATAGGGTTTATATATACTAGTACCAAACAAACTAGCAGTTATGTATTCCCCTGAATTTCACAAGTTAACATACAGAAAAAGCAACCATGAACATACAATTAGAGTCTAATGGGGTGTAAGCGCTGCAGTTTCTTCACTCACAATTATCTGATGAAGATCATTTCACCGGCAAGACTAGCCCACCATATTGTGGCACTCTTCATCAGGAAATGTCTTCTAAAGACCCAAGCTACCGTTATGATATTATGTTAAGTTATACCTCAAATTTTAGAGGTTGTCCTGTCCCGCAACTGCATCTCTAGCGCGACAACTTGTTCCTTGAGACGAGCGATTATTGTTTCCAACTCAACCTTTTCTGCTTCTCGAGCTTCAGACGCCTCTCTAATCATTTCCGGTGTCCCGACTTCACGTCCTGGTTGGAGAATCACTTGACCTGCATTGGTGGCTCTTGAATCTCTGACCTGGGCATCTTTCACCCACTCGAATGGTCTAAGATAGTAGAGTGTTTTGGTAGAAATTACTCTCTTGACCATTTCACTGTTTCCATATACTAGACCATCAGAAGATTCATCATTGTTTCCTACAGAAAAAAAAAAGGAAAAGTATGCATTAGCAATAGCTTGCTGTGACGATTCATCAATTCTTCTACAGTAGAATATGAGGCTGAGATGTTTTCATGTGCTATTTCATTTTACCTTCCAAAACACCTGAGCTTTCTGTATCCACCTTCGCTCTCAGAACTTCCTTTTCTGTGACATTGTGTGTCTGCACCTCATCATCAATGGATCCTTCTAAGACAAAGACATCAACACTAGTGACATGAGTTACTTTATTAACTGTGGATCCTTGACTGGGAGTGGTATCACTTTGGACATTATTAGCAAGCTCATAACCACAATTGTTGTGCACCATGATGATATCTTTGGACGACTCGGTGCAGTCCTGCGCATCTCCTACACCAGCAGGGGCAGGGAGCCCTTCAGCTTTCATGGTTCTTGGGCTAATAACTGCGGCATGAAGTTGTTTCATCCTTGCAGCATTAGCAACAGCAGCAGCACACGCCGACGAGTAAGGCTTCCACCATTGTGCATATTCAACCGTCATGCCCGGATCACGTTGCGGAACGAAAAAGGAAACGTCTTCAGGCCGCATCCTGTATGTCGCCCACGCGGTCTTTCGACATGAATTGGCACGGGGGATAGTCCCGGGCACGTCTTGATCGAAGCCCAGCTGCCTTGCGACGCGGTGCGGACAGTACTGCTCGATGCATTGCATGCCGACGAGTTCACAAGGTAGCAGACACTGCGCAAAGGATTGCAGCTCCTTGCTTGTTGCTACAACATGGCAGTGCACCCAGCAGCCATCTTTGCCATCTTTGCCTTGTGGCAGAGCAAAGCTACTGCCTCCATAAGGCCTCCATTCGAACTCCTCCGGGGACATGAGCACGGCGTGGATGTAGCCAGGATCAAGCGGGTTTCTGATGTTGTGCCACTTGGCAGCCCTCGGCACGCCGGGATCATCGCCGTGGGAGGCAGTGCTTGGTATCTCAGCCTCAGGACGCAGCTCCGGGAAGCGCTCCCAGACCCATAGCTGGAGGATGTGCAGTGGCGCACTCGCCACGAACGGCTGATGGGTGGTGCCCAAGCTTAAGTGGTGACTGAGTGCGGAGAGGTCATTGTAGATGTTGGCAAGAACGGCGGGTGCGAGGGCCGAGCACCTGCCGCGCGCCAGTCCGGCGGCGAGGGGGAACACGTCCGGTCTGACCACGTCGAATGGCGGCGCCGGGAGCACGTATCTGGTCAACCACATGGCCAGAAACGCCCCGTGCTCGAGCAATGTGGCCGCCTCGGCCTCTCCTCTGCCGGCGGCAGCGACCTCACCCGTCGGCGGCTCGACGAATCGCTTAACCCACAGGGCAAAAGAGGGTTTCTTGTTCGTGCATCTGTTGAGCGCGATCCGGGCGGCTTCGAGCGCGTCCACGTCGCCGCGGAGCTCGTCCGGGAGCCGGGACCACACCGGCCGGCCCAGCAGGGGCAGGCCCCCGAGCACGGCCATGTCCTCCAGCGTCACCGTGGCCTCGCCCCACGGGAAGACGAACGTGTTGGTGTCGCCGGACCAGAAAGCCGCGAGCTGCAGCAGCAGGCCCTCGTCCCGCCGCACCCAGCCGGTGGTCGCGAGGACGGCGTCCAAGATCCCAAGCTTCCGCCACAGGCGCTCATGCCGCGGCCGGAGCCTGGCCACCCACCGCCTCCACAGCTTCGAGGAGCCGGGCCAGGCCGTCCAATCCACAGGGAGCCCGTCGCCAAGAACAGGGCCGGCATTGCGAGGCGGGGACGGCAGAGCGGGGAGGCGAGCGCCCCCCGCGCGGGGGAGGAGGAAGTGGGCCGATCGGGCCGTGGGGCGGGAGGGATCGGCGCCGGAGACGATCGCGGTGGTGGCTTCCTGGACCAGGAGGCCGCGGAGCTCGTCGTCGCTGGACATTGCGGTGCCGGTGGCGCTCTGAGTGGGCTGGGGTTTTCTGGGCGGCGCAGAGCAAGGCGAGCGTGAGTAGGGAAGGTGCTCCGTAGAATTTGGGGTGGGTGGGAGGCAGTAATAACAAAATAACAAAAAGTAAAGTGGGGAGGAAGTAAATTAGGCTGTTCACTTTCCTACGCGCCGGAGTAGAGATGTCAGAGATGTTGCCATGGTGATGGGTGGCAGACGACGACATCAGCTTTGGCTGCTGCAAAGCTTACGCACACGTTTTGACTGAATTATTTTTAAGATCTTACAATTAATTGAGGTATTCAATTTAGAATTGGGTCATATGATTTGACCGGGTCAACAATTTCTCAAACTCTCCCATTCAATTCTTTCAATTCACTATGTTTCTGAAGTTTGAACCTCTTTCATTCAATTGAGGTATTCAAATTTGAGTTTGGTTTATGATTTTGACCGGACCAACAATTTTTCAAATCAATCAGCAGTAACCGGGCTATAAAAACATATCAACCCCACGCACTCACCGACCACGTACAAAAAAGAAGCGCCGTCATGTGATATTGTACCACAAATATAGTATATGCAACCACTCACATAAAAATTTTCCCACATAAATATAGGTTGGTTAGCGGATAACACAAAATCACACCACGAAAGACCCACCAAATTAATGCATTATAAATAAAAATAATACACACTCTATCATCTCCCACACCCGCCATACAAAATATTACATTAGTTCCAACATATAAGGGGTATTAGTTTTTTAGAAAGTAAAATTTCTTTAACTTTGACCAAGTTCAGAGCAAAAATAACGACATCCACAATATTAAACAAAAAAAGTATGAAAACTCATTTCATGATGAATCTAAAAATACCGATTTGATATTATGGATTTTGATATATTTCTCTACAAATTTAATCAAACTTAAAATATTTTTCTTTTCAGGAAAGTAATACACCTTATATTTTAAAATGTAGTGATTTTTTTTAGGTAACTCAACTACAACGCGCAGCAAAACGCGCCCAACTCTTCTCATATATATATATGTGGGAGGAGGCAACTCCTAAAACACACCCAAATCCTTGAAGGTTGCCCCCTGCTGCCAACACGCCCCTTTTCTCTCCTCGCGTCTAGTTGATCTAGATGTGTCGCCGCTAGGCACCTTTTCCTCCTCACCGCAACTCCAACACATTGACCCAAACGAATGCGAGCTTTGTTTTCTTTGTCCGGTTGGATCGACTCGTCCGCCCCCTTTTGCAGAAGGACAAGCAACAACAGGATATTGAAGGATGTCACGCTCTCCCTCCTGTGATTAGCCGTGTTCCATTTTTTAGTCTTCTGTTGTCCGCAACTCTAAAGTCATCATCCGAATTTACTTTGACCCAACCCTCATCTGGTGGTGTCCATCGTTGTAGAAGCCATATTCATACGTACTTAATTCTTATTAAGGAAAATTCTTACATACTATTGATGGAAATACAACAATGGGCCAGGAGAAGTGGAAGGGTGAAATTCATTTTTTTATTTACGGGTAAAACTTCTGATTTATTCATCAACAGTCATGCTAGTATAAAGAACATCAGAGATAACAAAAAACAAAATCCAGGTCTGTAGATCTTCATATTATTATTGACCATAGTATCCTTAGTCTTCTGTTGTCACATACCAAGGTCCTTACTACCAACAACTGTGTGGAAAGATTTCTAGCAAAATCCACTAACATTTGCTAAAGATGTACTTCTTCCGTAAACTAATATAAGAGTGTTTAGATCATTATTTTAGTTATCTAAACGCTCTTATATTAGTTTACAGAGGAAGTACATATCGACTACACACCTCACAAGTTTTTATTATTATTAAGAATATATCAATGATAACACCGAGGAAGATTGAAGGCATAAAAAAACTGTGTGATTGACACGAAAATAATTGGCTAGGAAACCATTCCAATTAAATTTTTGTTTGTAAGTTTTCGATAAATGTTTCCTTCATATTTTTAAACAACTTACCTAAAACAAGTTAATATTTTAAAACTATTTTAATATATATTTGAAAACAATTGGCTAGGAAACTCATACCAAATCTAGGGACGCAAGCAGAAGGGTTAGTTGCGTTGAAATAATGATGAAAGACAAGTTACAAGGAGAAGAAGAAAAACATGTCTAAGTTGAAATGAGCATTTTACATCCACAAGGCCAGCCTGAACTACTCAAATGGTCAAAATAATCATCAACTGCAGCAGCGCGCTCCCGCCAGCCACTTGACAGCCGCGTTCCTTCCTGCACCCGCACCTCCACCAATGCCGCGACGACGACAACCTCCTCGGTCGCGCCCATGCCGCCGCATCCTCGCCCCTCGCCGGCGCCGGCGCGCTCATCCTCTCCCACGCCGCGATTGCCGACCTAACCTCCTCCCGCCTCCTCCTCCTTCCTCTGGAAGACTGGAACTCACCCTCCCGCGCATTCTCCGCGGCCTCCCTCCCATCCTAAGCTCTGCGCGCTTACAACCCCATGCTCCGCTCCGCCGTGAGCCAGGACGACCGCACCTTCCCCTTCGTCCTCCACGCCGCCGCTGAGGCGCACGCAGCCAAGGGTCAAGCAGTCAAGCTCCACGCGCGCCGCCGCGCTCTGAAGCGGCCCCCTCACGGACGTGTTCGCGGGCAACACGCTGCGTCTCTTTCTATGCGGCCACCTCACGGACGTGACGCGCGCGGGGTGTTTGATGAAATGCCCTTCCGGATGTTGTCTCGGCGTTCTTGGAGAGCGGGCACTTATATGGCGGTATAAGAATGGATTCTACTGTATATAGCAACATAATATTACAAGTTCACCCAACATGATAATTATTGTCACTGTAATAGCAAAGGAACACATATGATGAGGAGTGCGATTGCTCTTAGAAGAGTCTAGATGTGGATGTCTACGCTGTATGAGTATGACCTGACAAGAATCACATTAAGATGAGTAAATTTTTATTGGCGCCTACACATCTTTGCTTATGGAGTCTGGCCTTGCAATGAAAGACAAGGTAAGCATTCTCAGACAACTTATCTCTCTACATAAATAACTTTGAGCAGTTCTGAAGTTCTGTTCAACTGTCCGTGTCCATACAGCCATTGGCATACTCAAAATTCGATGGGGATAATCAAGAAGATAATCCTGATGTGCTAATTTTTTTAATATTTTTTTTCGAAAAAGGGGGCTCCAATGTGCTAATAGAACAACTTTTTAGTCTGTAAAAAATATAATGTTCACAGATGATACTACAGATGAGTAGGGGCTGAGATGTTAATTTGTATACGGGCAACCTTTAGATAGAAAATAAACTATGTATCAGTAAACTGTTTTCAAACATCCACACCCCAAATCTGTTGAATCCTTATTAGCCGACTCCATTCATCCAATGACCTCAGGTCCTAGTAGGTTGAAACCTCTATGACAGAATTCTCGGTTTGACTACTTGGTACAGAAGTTGGCCATTGGCACATCAACTGTGAAGCACCGTTTGTTTAAATCACAGCTAACTGAGGTAATCAGCTTGTTTTATGTAAGTCAAAAGATCAGTTAACAAGAGCACACACATATATGTATGTCATGGTCAAATCGGTCGTTTAATGTGAAGATTGCATATCGTTTATCTATACCACCAAACAAACTAGCAGTTATGCATTCCCCTGAATTTCACAACATAAAAAAAGAAGCAACCAGGAACATATAATCAGAGCTTAAGGAGCTGTAGTTTCTGCATGCACAATTAGCTGATGAAGATCATTTCACCGGCAAGACTAGCCCACCATATTGTGGTACTCTTCATCGGGAGATGTCTTCTAAAGACCCGAGCTACCGCTATACTATTGTTAAGTTATACCTCAAATTTCCTAGGTTCTCGTGTCCCGCAACTGCACCTCTAGCGCCACGACTTGTTTCTTAAGACGATCAATTATTGTTTCCAACTCAACCTTTTCTGCTTCTCGAGCTTCAGACGCCTCTCTAATCATTTCCGTTGTTCCGACTTCCCGTCCTGGTTGGAAAATGACTTGACCTGTATTGGTGGCTCTTGGATCTCTCACCTGACCATCTTTCACCCGCTTGAATGGTCTAAGATAGTAGAGTGTTTTAGTGGAAATTACTCTCTTGACCACTTCATTCTTTCCATGTGCTAGACCATTATAAAATGCATCATTGTTTCCTACAAAAAGGAAGAGGAAAAGTATGCATTAACCTTTATACAGTCTTTAAGCGGCTCCATTGCTAGATATGAGGATGAGATATTTTCATGTGATATTTCACTACCTTCGAGAAGAGTTGAGTTTTCTCTGTCCACCTTCGCTCTTTGATCCCCCTCTTCCATTACATTGCGTGTCTGCATTTCATCAATGCATCCTTCTAAGGCATCAACATTAGTTTGAACATTAGTGACATGAGTTACATTAACTGGTCCTTGTCTGAGGGTGCTATCACTTGGGACAGTAGGAAGCTCATAATCACAATCTTTTCGCACCATGGTATCCTTGGACTCACTGCAGTCCTGCTCATCTCTTCTTATGGTGACCAGATGTCGTTCGAATTCTTCATTTGGCTGATCTGAGTTGGATGTTGCCATCGTCAACTTGGACAGTTCCATATAAATTGCACTCGCCTCGCTATCCTTTCTGAATATTTCATCCAACTCATTACCACTGATGGCCAAGATGTCTGGAAGATTTGAATACATGTCCGCTCCAATTGCAGCTCTAATGCCTTTGTTCCTTCTAGCGGTCGCTGCACCCTCGACTTCCCCATGTTCTGAACTGAAATTCTTCTCATCACACGGAATAACCGAGCCTAATGCTTGCTCTTCAAAATTCTCATTCTTGGTGACCGGCCCACACGATGGTTTATCAACTTCACTCACCAAAACTGCCTCTGCATCAGAGAAAGCTTTCTCAGCAACTTTGCGTGAAGTTGCCCTACGTCTGCCTTTTCCTGCCCAACTTTGCGTGAGTTTGAGACCATCAGCTTTCATCTTTCTTGGGCTAATAACTACAACATTAAGTTGTTTCATCCTTGCAGCATTAGCAACGGCAGCAGCACATGCTGACGAGTATTGCTTCCACCATTGTGCGTATTCAACTGTCACTCCCGGATCGCGTTGCGGAACGAAGAGCGAAACATTTTCAGGCTGCATCTTGTATGTCGCCCACGCCGTCTTTCGACTTGAGTTGGCACGGGCAACAGTCCCAGGTACGTCCTGGTCGAAGCCGAGCTGCCTTGCGACACGGTGCGGACAGTATTGCTCGATGCATTGCATGCCGACAAGTTGGCAAGGTCGGAGGCATTGCGCAAAGGATTGCAATCCCTTGCTTGTTGCTAATTCATGGCAGTGCACCCAGCAGCCACCTTTGGCTTGTGGCAGAGCAAAGCTACTGCCTCCGTACGGCCTCCATTTGAACTCATCCGGGGACATGAACACTGCATGGATGTGCCCAGGATCAAGCATCCTTCTGATATTGTACCACTTGGCAGCCCTCGGCATGCCGGGATCACCACCGTGGGAGTTGATGGCAGGGCAAAGCTCCGGGAAGCGCTCCCAGACCCATAGCTGGAGGATGTGCAGTGGCGCACTCGCCACGAACGGCTGATGGCTGGCGCCCAAGCTTAAGTGGTGACTGAGTGCGGAGAGGTCACTGTAGATGTTGGCAAGTACGGCAGGTGCGAGGGCCGAGCACCTGCCGCGCGCCAGTCCGGCGGCGAGGGGGAGCACGTCCGCTCTGACCACGTCGAATGACTCCACCGGGAGCACGTATCTGGTCAACCACGTGGCCAGAAACGCCCCGTGCTCGAGCAATGTGGCCGCCTCGGCCTCTCCTCTGCCGTCGCCAGCGGCACCAGCACCGGCACCGGCACCGGTCTCCTCGATGAATTGCTTAACCCACAAGGTATAATTGACTCTCTTGCTCTTGCTCCAGTTGAGCGCGATCCGGACGGCTTGGAGCGCGTCCACGTCCCCGCGGAGCTCGTCCGGGAGCCGCGACCACACCGGCCTGCCCAGCAGGGGCAGGCCCCCGAGCACGGCCATGTCCTCCAGCGTCACCGTGGCCTCACCCCACGGGAAGAGGAACGTGTTGGTCTCGCCGGACCAGAAACCCGCGAGCTGGAGCAGCAGGTCCTCGTCCCGCCGCACCCAGCCCGTGGTCGCGAGAACGCCGTCCAAGATCCCAATTTTGCGCCACAGGCGCTCGTGCCGGGGACGAAGCTTGGCCACCCACCGCCTCCACAGCTTGGAGCAGCCGGGCCAGTCCGTCCACTCCACCGCGAGCTCGTCGGCAAGAGGAACAGGGTCGGCATTGCGTGGCGGGGATGGCAGAGCGGGGAGGGGAGCGGCCCCCGCGCGGGGGAGGAGGAAGTGGGCCGATCGGGCGGTGGGGCTGGAGGGGTCGGCGCCGGAGACGATCGCGGCGGTGGATTCCTGGACCAGGCGGCCGCGGAGCTCGTCGTCGCTGGACATTGCGGTGGGGTTTCTGTGCTGGGTTGGGGTTTTCACGGCTGGAGAAAGGAAGCAGAGCAGAGCAGAGGCTGTGTGGAGTGTGGAGTGTGCCGTGTGGTCAGTGGTGGTTCTCCGCAGGGTAGGGGAAAGTGAATGCGCGTCTTGGCCAGTCAGTACTTTCCCTACGCGGAGGACGAGCTTGCACAGGACAGGAGTAGCAGCAATGTTGCCATGCCCATGCTATGCTGGGGGCGGTGGACAAGGAGGCCGGCACTGATGTATGGGTGGCAGACGACCTTGGCTGATGCAAAACTTGATCAGCGCGGCGGGGCGTGTCATCGGAGGTGAAATTAGGATCTCGTCTCTGGTGCATCGATGGTCTCGAAGCATTTTTGGGCAGTGAAAATACATCAGTGCTGTAGCAATCCTACAATGGACCGGAAAGGTGACAAATTCTCAGACGTAAAACCCGTACGTGTGGACGCAAAAACTTTCAGAAGAAATACGAACTGATTCACTATAAATCTTGTCTAGTGTTTTCTAGATATAGTGAAAGTGGTGATCCCATCTTGTGCATTTTGTATTCAAATGCAAATTCTCTATAATGCACTAGTTTTGGGGAAGCTATTCAATTTTCTATAAAACACTCATCTTGCGATCCTTATCAAGTGTGTTTTGGTGGAAGGCAAGCCGTTTTCGTTTTGGTACTTTGTGCCATCATGAAACTTTGTAGAGAGCTTGGTTTGTTTGGAACCATCCTCTCTTTTGGGAGTTTGATATCTTTTATTTTGAGTGTATCAATGGATATCTCATTCCTTGATGTATTTTTTATGGATATCCTCCAAGTGATGTTTTATTCATTTGGTATCGGTTCTTGAAGGTCTTGAGCATGCATATTTACTTCATGTAGTCTCTATGGCATGCCTTCTTTATTTGACCCAATATATAGGGATACCCCACCAAGTCTCAAATTGGATGAGATGTGCATGAAATTCATTTCCTTCTCTATATGCACATATTTATGTGGAGTTTGTCCTATGTATATTGGTGTTTCTAACTCTTTGGTCCCAATGAGTTTGGGTACCATTTTGTTTGTGTTGTTGTTCTAGGAACAATTGGAGATGCATTGGATGCTCGGCTCACTCACAAGGAAGGTGGTGTCACCATGTGCTTATTGGAGTCAAACTAGGATGCTCAATGAACTACTATCTACTACCTTCAATTGGTTTCTTCTACATCCTTCCAATGATATCTCGGTAACAAGTATCTATTCATGCATTATTTTCTTGCATTCAACCTTGTGCAGGTTGCATCTTGGCATGCTATTCATTCCATCTTGTGATACTTGTTTCCTTTCTGAAAGCATCTCAACGACGATCTCATGTTGCTAGTTGTGATGTCTTTGATGGTTGTATGGTAGGAATTCATTTATATACAACAAGACCATATCTAGCCATGTGCTATGCTTCCAAGCAAATATCTTATTGGTACATGTATGACTTCCTTTTGGATATCTTAATTATTTCTCCTGTTGTAACTATTTCGGGTGTACATCCTTCTTTGTAGATATATATCATCATGATTTCGTCTACCTAGAATCTTATACACTTTGGAGAAGTTACATATCTAGTTGATATCCTTTCTTTCACGTCCACCTTGTCTTTCTTATGTTATTTCTTTGGTGGCTCCGTGAAAGCTTTTGCCTTGAGTGCGTGTCTTCTATCGTTGCATCTTGATGCACTCTTGTGTGGTGAAGATTATTTTCCTCATGCTTATCTTTACGAGGATTTTGCCATCTTAATTTGTATCCCTCGTCTTGATGAGGATTTCATCTTCTATCTTCACCATGGGTTGTCACAAGCATAGGTTCTTTATATTCTTATTAGTAAGCTTGTGAACCCATTTGCTAGTTGTGTGTGGGAATGATAGGCCTTGCACCGTGTGCCTCATTCTTTCAAGACTTTATTGATGCTTAATGCTCATCCGTACATTAGTCTTCTCAAGTGCATTGCCTTGACTCACACACATCATTTTGGTTGAGCCCATTCTTAAGTTGCCTCTTTTACTAGTTGCTCAATCATGTGTTTGTTGCAAGTACTAGGCTTTGTTTCCTATATGCTCACTTGCACTTGTTGTAAGTTTCTATTGATTTTGGGGGAGCTATGATCCTATTTTGTGCACTTTGTATCCAAATACAAATATTCTTATGTGTGCACAAATCATGGGGAGCTTCTATAGTTTCTTTAAAACACTCCTTTGCTCATGTCATAATATCCTTTATTCATCTGGCTCATAGGATCTTTGGTCTAGTTGGTTCAATTGATATCCTTTGATTGCTTGCTTCAATTGGTATCTTTTGATTGCTTGATTGCTTGTGTCTCTCTTTGTTATGTCCTTGTGGCATATCACTCTTTAGCAATCTTTGTGCCTCAATATAGTTTGTGCTCCTCCAAGTATTTACATTTGGATATGTGTATGGCATTCCACTATCTTGTTGAGAAATACACAATTTATTGAGGAACACTTTTTATATTGGCCTTCTAAGCTTTTCGCCCATTTTGGCAATCGATGCCAATGGGGAGAAGTTTCAGAGAGTTTTGTGGAGAAGGTTTTCAGAGTCTTCGTTTCAGAGAGTTTTGTGGAGAAGGTTTTGAGAGTCTTCTCCTTGCTTTGATTTTGTTCCTAAGCATTTGCATATCATTCTCCTGCATCGTTGGTTGTTGCATTGCATGGTGATGCATAATTCCTTATATAAATTCTCTTGAAAGTGATTGTCATCAATTACCAAAATGGGGGAGATTGAAAGGACATGCGGTGCCCCCATGTGTGGTTTTGGTAATTGATGACATTCTCTATGGACTAATGGTTGCATTGAGTTATATTTGAAGGATTTGTCCATAGGCATTTCTTGAAGTACATGTGTTGGTTTCATGGAGTTTATGAGTTGACCAAGGTTGTATTAAGGAATTATCCAACGATTGGTCATAGAGTTGGAAAGAGTCAAGGTTGATCAAGACTAAGTATAGAGAGTGATTCAAGTTGATCATCACACAAAGCGTAGAAGATACACTGAGTGGGATCAAGTGATCTCATGGTATGGTAAGCACTGTCCATTATGCTTTGTGTACTAACCCATGGTCTATGTGAGAGTTCTATGTGAGGTTAGGTACGTGTTCATGGGCTTACGTCAAGAGGAAGATATCACTCAACCAATGGAGAGGATGGCATCCAAGTGGTGATCGTCATCAAGAATTCCGTGCGCAAGTTCAAGTGGAGCATCACGAAGAGATCAAGTGCTTGATGCTTGCCGTCCATTGTGGTGTCAATGGACTTGTGAAGATGTGCTGACGAGTGGCTCACCCATAGTGGTGTATGGAGGAGCAATCATCTAGTCTGCATCGACCCAACGCAATCAAGAAAGGTGGTCCAACTTGAGGGAGTCAAGATCTGTTGAGGAACATAGTAATTTCAAAAAAAATCCTACGCACACGCAGGATCATGGTGATGCATAGCAACGAGAGGGGAGAGTGTGTCCATGTACCCTCGTAGACCGAAAGCGGAAGCGTTAGCACAACGCGGTTGATGTAGTCGTACGTCTTCACGATCCGACCAATCCAAGTACCAAACGCACGGCACCTCCGAGTTCAGCACACGTTCAGCTCGATGATGTCCCACGAACTCCGATCCGGCAGAGCTTCGAGGGAGAATTCTGTCAGCACGACGGTGTGATGACGGTGATGATGATGCTACCGACGCAGGGCTCCGCCTAAGCACCGCTATGATATGACCAAGGTGGATTATGGTGGAGGGGGGCACCGCACACGGCTAAAAGATCAATGATCAATTGTTGTGTCTCCAAGGGGTGCCCCCTTCCCCGTATATAAAGGAGTGGAGGAGGGGGAGAGCCGACCCTCTCTATGGCGCGCCCTAGGGGAGTCCTAGTCCCACCGGGAGTAGGATTCCCCTTTTTCTAGTAGAACTAGGAGCCCTTCCAAGTAGTAGGAGTAGGAGAGAAGGAAAGGGAAAAGAGAAGAGAAGGAAGGAGGGGGTGCCGCCCCTCCCCCTAGTCCAATTCGGACTAAGCATTGGGGGGGGGGCGCAGCCTCTCCTCTCTCTTTCCCCTAAAGCCCAATAAGGCCCATATACTCCCCGGCGAATTCCCGTAACTCTCCGGTACTCCGAAAAATACCCGAATCACTCGGAACCTTTCCGACGTCCGAATATAGTCGTCCAATATATCGATCTTTACATCTCGACCATTTCGAGACTCCTCGTCATGTCCCCGATCTCATCCGGGACTCCGAACTACCTTCGGTACATAAAAACTCATAAACTCATAATACAAATCATCACCGAACGTTAAGCCTGCGGACCCTATGGGTTCTAGAACTATGTAGACATGACCGAGACACATCTCCGGTCAATAACCAATAGCGGAACCTGGATGCTCATATTGGCTCCTACATATCCTACGAAGATCTTTATCGGTCAAACCGCATAACAACACACGTTGTTCCCTTTGTCTTCGGTATGTTACTTGCCCGAGATTCGATCGTCGGTATCTCAATACCTAGTTCAATATCATTACCGGCAAGTCTCTTTACTCGTTCCGTAATACATCATCTCGCAACTAACTCATTAGTTACAATGCTTGCAAGGCTTATAGTGATGTGTATTACCGAGTGGGCCCAGAGATATCTCTTCGACGATCGGAGTGAGAAATCCTAATCTCGAAATACGCCAACTCAACAAGTACCTTCGGAGACACCTGTAGAGCACCTTTATAATCACCCAGTTACGTTGTGACATTTGGTAGCACACAAAGTGTTCCTCTGGTAAACGGGAGTTACATAATCTCATAGTCATAGGAACATGTATAAGTCATGAAGAAAGCAATAACAACATACTAAACGATCAAGTGCTAAGCTAACGGAATGGGTCAAGTCAATCACATCATTCTCCTAATGATGTGATCCCGTTAATCAAATGACAACTCATGTCTATGGTTAGGAAACTTAACCATCTTTGATTAACGAGCTAGTCAAGTAGAGGCATACTAGTGACACTATGTTTGTCTATGTATTCACACATGTATTATGTTTCCGGTTAATACAATTCTAGCATGAATAATAAACATTTATCATAAAATAAGGAAATAAATAATAACTTTATTATTGCCTCTAGGGCATATTTCCTTCAGTCTCCCACTTGCACTAGAGTCAATAATCTAGTTCATATCGCCATGTGATTTAACACCAATAGTTCACATCACCATGTGATTAACACCCATAGTTCACATCGTCATGTGACCAACACCCAAAGGGTTTAATAGAGTCAATAATCTAGTTCACATCGCTATGTGATTAACACCCAAAGAGTACTAAGGTGTGATCATGTTTTGCTTGTGAGAGAAATTTAGTCTACGGGTCTGCCACATTCAGATCCGTATGTATTTTGCAAATTTCTATGTCAACAATGCTCTGCACGGAGCTACTCTAGCTAATTGCTCCCACTTTCAAAATGTATCCAGATTGAGACTTAGAGTCATCTGGATCAGTGTCAAAATTTGCATTGACGTAACCCTTTACGACAAACCTTTTGTCACCTACATAATCGAGAAACATATCCTTATTCCACTAAGGATAATTTTGACCGATGTCCAGTGATCTACTCCTAGATCACTATTGTACTCCCTTGCTAAACTCAGTGTAGGGTATACAATAGATCTGGTACACAGCATGGCCTACTTTATAGAAACTATGGCCGAGGCATAGGGAATGACTTTCATTCTCTTTCTATCTTCTGCCGTGGCCGGGCTTTGAGTCTTACTCAATTTCACACCTTGTAACACAAGTAAGAACTCTTTCTTTGACTGTTCCATTTTGAACTACTTCAAAATCTTGTCAAGGTATGTACTCATTGAAAAAACTTATCAAACGTCTTGATCTATCTCTATAGATCTTGATGCTCAATATGTAAGTAGCTTCACCGAGGTATTTATTTGAAAAACTCCTTTCAAATACTCCTTTATGCTTTTCAGAAAATTCTACATTATTTCCGATCAACAATATGTCATTCACATATATTTATCAGAAATGATGTAGTGCTCCCACTCACTTTCTTGTAAATACAGGCTTCACCATAAGTCTGTATAAAACTATATGCTTTGATCAACTCATCAAAGCGTATATTCCAACTCTGAGATGCTTGCACCAGTCCATAGATGGATCGCTGGAGCTTGCACATTTTGTTAGCACCTTTAGGATCGACAAAACCTTCTGGTTGCATCTTATACAACTCTTCTTTAAGAAATCCATTAAGGAATGTAGTTTTGACATCCATTTGCCAGATTTCATAAAATGTGGCAATTTGCTAACATGATTCAGACGGACTTAAGCATCATTACGAGTGAGAAAATCTCATCGTAGTCAACACCTTGAACTTTGTCAAAACCTTTTTCGACAAGTCTAGCTTTGTAGATAGTAACACTACTATCAACGTCTGTCTTCCTCTTGAAGATCCATTTATTTTCTATGGCTTGCCGATCATCGGGCAAGTCAACCAAAGTCCACACTTTGTTCTCATACATGGATCCCATCTCAGATTTCATGGCCTCAAGCCATTTCGCGGAATCTGGGCTCATCATCGCTTCCTCATAGTTCGTAGGTTCATCATGGTCAATTAACATGACCTCCAGAACAGGATTAGCGTACCACTCTGATGTGGATCTCACTCTGGTTGACCTATGAGGTTCGGTAGTAACTTGATCTGAAGTTACATGATCATCATCATTAGCTTCCTCACTAATTGGTGTAGGAGTCACAGAAATAGATTTCTGTGATGAACTACTTTCCAATAAGGGAGAAGGTAAAATTACCTCATCAAGTTCTACTTTCCTCCACTCACTTCTTTCGAGAGAAACTTCTTCTCTAGAAAGGATCCATTCTTAGCAACGAATGTCTTGCCTTCGGATCTGTGATAGAAGGTGTACCCAATTGTCTTCTTTGGGTATCCTATGAAGACACATTTCTCTGATTGGGGTTTGAGCTTATCAGGATGAAACTTTTTCACATAAGCATCGCAACCCCAAACTTTAAGAAATGACAACTTTGGTTTCTTGCCAAACCATAGTTCATATGGTGTCGTCTCAACGGATTTAGATGGTGCCATATTTAACGTGAATGCAACTGTCTCTAATGCATAATCCCAAAACGATAGTGGTAAATCGGTAAGAGACATCATAGATTGCACCATATCTAATAAAGTATGGTTACGATGTTCAGACACACCATTATGCTGTGGTGTTCCAGGTGGCGTGAGTTGTGAAACTATTCCGCATTGTTTCAAATGAAGACCAAACTCATAACTCAAATATTCTTCTCCATGATCAGATCGTAGAAACTTTACTTTCTTGTTACGATGATTTTCCACTTCACTCTGAAATTATATGAACTTTTCAAGTGTTTCAGACTTATGTTTCATCAAGTAGATATATCCATATCTGCTCAAATCATCTGTGAAGGTCAGAAAATAACGATACCCGCCGCGAGCCTCAACACTCATCGGATCGCATACATCAGTATGTATTATTTCCAATAAGTCAGTTGTTCACTTGATTGTTCTGGAGAATGGAGTCTTAGTCATCTTGCCCATAAGGAATGGTTCGCAAGCATCAAGTGATTCATAATCAAGTGATTCCAAAATCCCATCAGCATGGAGATTCTTCATGCGCTTTACACCAATATGACCTAAACGGCAGTGCCACAATTAAGTTGCACTATCATTATTAACTTTGCATCTTTTGGCTTCAATTTTATGAATATGTGTATCACTTCGATCCAGATTCAATAAACTATTTATATTGAGTGTATGACGGTAGAAGGTTTTATTCATGTAAATAGTACAACAATTATTCTTTGATTTAAATGAATAACCGTATTGCAATAAACATGATCAAATCATACTCATGCTCAACGCAAACACCAAATAACATTTATTTAGGTTCAACACTAATGCTGAAAGTATAGGGAGTGTGCAATGATGATCATATCAATCTTGGAACCACTTCCAGCACACGTCATCACTTCACCCTTAACTAGTCTCTGTTCATTCTGCAACTTCCGTTTCGAGTTACTAATTTTAGCAACTGAACTAGTATCAAATACTGAGGGGTTGCTATAAACACTAGTAAAGTACACATCAATAACATGTATATCAAATACACCTTTGTTCACTTTGCCAGCCTTCTTATCTGCCAAATATTTGGGGCAGTTCCGCTTCTAGTGACCATTTCCTTTGCAGTAGATGAAGGAAATAAGCCCTAGAGGCAATAATAAAGTTATTATTTATTTCCTTATATCATGATAAATGTTTATTATTCATGCTAGAATTGTATTAACCAGAAACATAATACATGTGTGAATACATAGACAAACAGAGTGTCACTAGTATGCCTCTACTTGACTAGCTCGTTAATCAAAGATGGTTATGTTTCCTAACCATGGACAAAGAGTTGTTATTTGATTAACGGGATCACATCATTAGATGAATGATCTGATTGACATGACCCATTCCATTAGCTTAGCACCCGATCGTTTAGTATGTTGCTATTGCTTTCTTCATGACTTATACATGTTCCTATGACTATGAGATTATGCAACTCCCATTTGCCGGAGGAACACTTTGTGTGCTACCAAACGTCACAACGTAACTGGGTGATTATAAAGGAGCTCTATAGGTGTCTCCAATGGTAGATGTTGGGTTGGCGTATTTCGAGAATAGGATTTGTCACTCCGATTGTCGGAGAGGTATCTCTGGGCCCTCTCGGTAATGCACATTACACAAGCCTTGCAAGCATTGCAACTAATGAGTTAGTTGCGGGATGATGTATTACAGAACGAGTAAAGAGACTTGCCGGTAACGAGATTGAACTAGGTATTGGATACCGACGATCGAATCTCGGGCAAGTAACATACCGATGACAAAGGGAACAACGTATGTTGTTATGCGGTCTGACCGATAAAGATCTTCGTAGAATATGCAGGAGCCAATATGGGCATCCAGGTCCCGCTATTGGTTATTGACCGGAGACGTGTCTCGGTCATGTCTACATTGTTCTCGAACCGTAGGGTCCGCACGCTTAACGTTACGATGACAGTTATTATGAGTTTATGCATTTTGATGTACCGAAGGTAGTTCGGAGTCCCGGATGTGATCACGGACATGACGAGAAGTCTCGAAATGGTCGAGACATAAAGATTGATATATTGGAAGCCTATATTTGGATATCGGAAGTGTTCCGGGTAAAATCAGGATTTTACCGGATTACCGGGAGGTTACCGGAACCCCCCGGGAGCCATATGGGTCTTATTGGGCTTTAGTGGAAAGGTGAAAGGGGCTGCCATGGTGGGCTGCGCGCCTCCCCCCTCCCCTAGTCCTATTAGTACTAGGAGAGGTGGCCGGCCACCTCTCTCTCTGTTTCCCCCTTGGGAGTCCTATTTGGAATAGGATTGGGGGAGGGGGAGTCCTACTCCCGGTAGGAGTAGGACTCCTCCTGCGCCCTCCTCTTGGCCGGCCAGCCCCTCCCCCTTGGATCCTTTATATACGGGGGCAGGGGGCACCTCTAGACACACAAGTTGATCATTGAGATCGTTCCTTAGCCGTGTGCGGTGCCCCCTGCCACCATATTCCACCTCGATCATATCGTTGTAGAGCTTAGGCGAAGCCCTGCGTCGGTAGAACATCAAGATCGTCACCACGCCATCGTGCTGATGGAACTCCTCCCCGAAGCTTTGCTGGTTCGGAGCCCGGGGATCGTCATCGAGCTGTACGTGTGCTAAGAACTCGGAGGTGCCGGAGTAACGGTGCTTGGATCGGTCGGATCGGGAAGAAGACGTACGACTACTTCCTCTATGTTGTGTCAACGCTTCCGTTGCGATCTACAAGGGTACGTAGATCAGACTCTCCCCCTCGTTGCTATGCATCACCATGATCTTGCGTGTGCGTAGGAAAATTTTGAAATTACTACGTTCTCCAACAGTGGCATCCGAGCCTAGGTTCTATGGTTTGATGTTATGTGCACGAGTAGAACACAAGTGAGTTGTGGACGATATAAGTCATACTGCCTACCAGCATGTCATACTTTGGTTCGGCGGTATTGTTGGACGAGATGACCCGGACCAACCTTACGCGTACGCTTACGCGAGACCGGTTCCCTCGACGTGCTTTGCACATAGATGGCTTGCGGGCGAATGTCTCTCCAACTTTAGTTGAACCGAGTATGGCTACGCCCGGTCCTTGAGAAGGTTAAAACGGAGTCTACTTGACAAACTATCGTTGTGGTTTTGATGCGTAGGTGAGATTGGTTCTTACTTAAAGCCCGTAGCAGCCACGTAAAACTTGCAACAACAAAGTAGAGGACGTCTAACTTGTTTTTGCAGGGCATGTTGTGATGTGATATGGTCAAGACATGATGCTAAATTTTATTGTATGAGATGATCATGTTTTGTAACCGAGTTATCGGCAACTGGCAGGAGCCATATGGTTGTCGCTTTATTGCATAAGATGCAAGCACCAAATAATTGCTTTACTTTATCGCTATGCAATAGCAATAGTTGCAAGATGATGATGGCCATATCATGTCACTTATATTGATTGCATGCGATGTTTATCTTTTATGCATCTTATCTTGCTTTGATTGACGGTAGCATTATAAGATGATCTCTCACTAATTATCAAGAAGTGTTCTCCCTGAGTATGCACCGTTGCGAAAGTTCTTCGTGCTGAGACACCACGTGATGATCGGGTGTGATAGGCTCTACGTTCAAATACAACGGGTGCAAAACAGTTGCACACGCGGAATACTCAGGTTATACTTGACGAGCCAAGCATATACAGATATGGCCTCGGAACACGGAGACCGAAAGGTCGAGCGTGAATCATATAGTAGATATGATCAACATAGTGATGTTCACCATTGAAACTACTCCATCTCACGTGATGATCGGACATGGTTTAGTTGATTTGGATCACGTGATCACTTAGAGGATTAGAGGGATGTCTATCTAAGTGGGAGTTCTTAAGTAATATGATTAATTGAACTTAAATTTATCATGAACTTAGTCCTGATAGTATTTTGTAAATCATGTTGTAGATCAATAGCTCGCGTTGTTGCTTCCCTGTGTTTACTTTGATACGTTCCTAGAGAAAATTGTATTGAAAGATGTTAGTAGCAATGATGCGGATTGGATCCGTGATCTGAGGTTTATCCTCATTGCTGCACAGAAGAATTATGTCCTTGATGCACCGCTAGGTGACAGACCTATTGCAGGAACAGATGCAGACGTTATGAACGTTTGGCTAGCTCAATATGATGACTACTTGATAGTTTAGTGCACCATGCTTAATGGCTTAGAATCGGGACTTCAAAGACGTTTTGAACGTCATGGACCATATGAGATGTTCCAGGAGTTGAAGATAATATTTCAAGCAAATACCCGAGTTGAGAGATATGAAGTCTCCAACAAGTTCTATAGCTAAAAGATGGAGGAGAATCGCTCAACTAGTGAGCATGTGCTCAGATTGTCTGGGTACTACAATCGCTTGAATCAAGTGGGAGTTAATCTTCCAGATAAGATAGTGATTGACAGAATTCTCTAGTCACCATGACCAAGTTAGTAGAACTTCGTGATGAACTATAGTATGCAAGGGATGACGAAAACGACTCCCGAGCTTTTCATGATGATGAAATCGATGAAGGTAGAAATCAAGAAAAACATCAAGTGTTGATGGTAGACAAGACCACTAGTTTCAAGAAAAGGGCAGAGGGAAGAAGGGGAACTTCAAAAAGAACAGCAAGCAAGTTGCTGCTCAAGTGAAGAAGCCCAAGTCTGGACCTAAGCCTGAGACTGAGTGCTTCTACTGCAAAGGGACTGGTCACTGGAAGCGGAACTACCCCAAGTGATTGGCGGATAAGAAGGATGGCAAAGTGAACATAAGTATATTTGATATACATGTTATTGATGTGTACTTTACTAGTGTTTATAGCAAACCCTCCGTATTTGATACTAGTTCAGTTGCTAAGATTAGTAACTCGAAACGGGAGTTGCAGAATAAACAGAGACTAGTTAAGGGTGAAGTGACGATGTGTGTTGGAAGTGGTTCCAAGATTGATATGATCATCATCGCACACTCCCTATAATTTCGGGATTAGTGTTGAACCTAAATAAGTGTTATTTGGTGTTTGCGTTGAGCATGAATATGATTTGATCATGTTTATTGTAATACAGTTATTCATTTAAGTAAGAGAATAAATTGTTGTTCTGTTTACATGAATAAAACCTTATATGGTTACACACCCAATGAAAATAGTTCGTTGGATCTCGATCGTAGTGATACACATAATCATAATATTGAAACCAAAAGATGCAAAGTTAATAATGATAGTGCAACTTATTTGTAGCACTACCGTTTAGGTCATATTGGTGTAAAGCGCATGAAGAAACTCCATGCTGATGGGCTTTTGGAATCACTTGATTATGAATCAGTTGATGCTTGCGAACCATGCCTCATGGGCAAGATGACTAAGACTCTGTTCTTCGGAACAATGGAGCGAGCAACAGATTTGTTGGAAACCATACATACTGATGTATGTGGTCCGATGAATATTGAGGCTCGCGACAAGTATCATTATTTTCTGATCTTCACAGATGATTTGAGCAGATATGAGTATATCTACTTGATGAAACATAAGTCTGAAACATTTGAAAAGTTCAAAGAATTTCAGAGTGAAGTGAAAAATCATCGTAACAAGAAAATAAAGTTTCTACGATCTGATCGTAGAGAAGAGTATTTGAATTACGAGTTTGGCCTTCAGTTAAAAACAATGTGAAATAGTTTCACTACTCATGCCACATGGAACACCATAGTGTAATGGTGTGTCCGAACGTCATGACCGTGCTTTATTAGATATGGTGCGATCTATGATGTCTCTTACCGATCTACCACTATCGTTTTGGGGTTATGCATGAGAGACAGTTGCATTCACGTTAAATAGGGCACCATCAAAATCCGTTGAGACGACGCCTTATGAACTGTGGTTTGGCAAGAAACCAAAGTTGTCATTTCTTAAAGTTTGGGATTGTGATGCTTATGTGAAAAAGTTTCATCCTGATAAGCTCAAACCCAAATCGAAAAAGTGCATCTTCATAGGATACCCTAAAGAATATGTTGGGTACACCTTCTATCACAGATCCGAAGGCAAGATATTCGTTGCTGAGAATGGATCCTTTCCAGAGAAGGAGTTTTCTCTCGAAAGAAGTGAGTGGGAGGAAAGTAGAAAACTTGATAAGGTAATTGTACCTTCTCCCTTATTGGAAAGTAGTTCATCACAAAAATCTGTTCTTGTCACTACTACACCAATTAGTGAGGAAGCTAATGATGATGATCATGTAACTTCAGATCAAGTTACTACCGAATCTCGTAGGTAAACCAGAGTGAGAACCGCACCAGAGTGGTACGGTAATCCTGTTCTGGAGGTCATGTTACTTGACCATGATGAGCCTACGAACTATGAGGAAGCGATGATGAGCCCAGATTCCGCGAAATGGTTTGAGGCCATGAAATCTGAGATATGATCCATGTATGAGAACAAAGTTTGGACTTTGGTTGACTTGCCCGTTGATCGGCAAGCAATTGAGAATAAATGGATCTTTAAGAGGAAGACGGACGCTGATAGTAGTGTTACTATCTACAAAGCTAGAATTGTCGCAAAAAGTTTTCGACAAGTTCAAGGTGTTGACTACGATGAGAGCTTCTCACTCGTATCTATGCTTGAGTCTGTCCGAATCATGTTAGTAATTGCCGCATTTTATGAAATCTGGCAAATGGATAAACAAAACTGCATTCCTTAATGGATTTATTAAAGAAGAGTTGTATATGATGCAACCAGAAGGTTTTGTCAATCCGAAAGATGCTAACAAAAATGTGCAAGCTCCAGCGATCCATCTGTGAACTGGTGCAAGCATCTCGGAGTTGGAATGTACGCTTTGATGAGTTGATCAAAGCATATAGTTTTATACAGACTTGCAGTGAAGCCTGTATTTACAAGAAAGTGAGTGGGAGCACTACAGCATTTCTGATAAGTATATGTGAATGACATATTGTTGATCGGAAATAATGTAGAATTATTCTGTAAAGCATAAAGGAGTGTTTGAAAGGAGTTTTTCAAAGAAAAACCTCGGTGAAGCTACTTACACATTGAGCATCAAGATCTATAGAGCTAGATCAAGACGCTTGATAAGTATTTCCATGAGTACATACCTTGACAAGATTTTGAAGTAGTTCAAAATGGAACAGTCAAAGAAGGAGTTCTTGCCTGTGTTACAAGGTGTGAAATTGACTAAGACTCAAAACCCGACCACGGCAGAAGATAGAAAGAGAATGAAAGTCATTCCCTATGCCTTGGCCATAGGTTCTATAAAGTATGTCATGCTGTATACCAGATCTATTGTATACCCTGCACTGATTTGGCAAGGGAGTACAATAGTGATCTAGGAGTAGATCACCGGACAGCGGTCAGAATTATCCTTAGTGAAATAAGGATATGTTTCTCGATTATGGACGTGACAAAAGGCTCGTCGTAAAGGGTTACGCCGATGCAAGTTTTGACACTAATCTAGATGACTCTAAGTCTCGGTCTAGATACATATTGAAAGTGGGAGCAATTAGCTAGAGTAGCTCCATGCAGAGCATTGTTGACATAGAAATTTGCAAAATACATGTGGATCTGAATGTGGCAGACCCGTTGACTAAGATTCTCTCACAAGCAAAACATGATCACACCTTAGTACTCTTTGGGTGTTAATCACATAGCGATGTGAACTAGATTACTGAATCTAGTAAACCGTTTGGGTATTGTTCACATGGCGATGTGAACTATGGGTGTTAATCACATGATGATGTGAACTATCGATGTTAATCACATGGTGATGTGATCTAGATAATTGACTCTAGTGCAAGTGGGAGACTGAAGGAAATATGCCATAGAGGCAATAATAAAGTTATTATTTATTTCCTTCTATCATGATAAATGTTTATTATTCATGCTAGAATTGTATTAACCGAAAACATAATACATGTGTGAATACATAGACAAACAGAGTGTCACTAGTATGCCTCTACTTGACTAGCTCGTTAATCAAAGATGGTTATGTTTCCTAACCATGGACAAAGAGTTGTTATTTGATTAACGGGATCACGTCATTAGATGAATGATCTGATTGACATGACCCATTCCATTAGCTTAGCACCCGATCATTTAGTATGTTGCTATTGCTTTCTTCATGACTTATACATGTTCCTATGACTATGAGATTATGCAACTCCCGTTTGCAGGAGGAACACTTTGTGTGCTACCAAACGTCACAACGTAACTGGGTGATTATAAAGGAGCTCTACAGGTGTCTCCAATGATAGATGTTGGGTTGGCGTATTTCGAGAATAGGATTTGTCACTCCGATTGTCGGAGAGGTATATCTGGGCCCTCTCGGTAATGCACATTACACAAGCCTTGCAAGCATTGCAACTAATGAGTTAGTTGCGGGATGATGTATTATAGAACGAGTAAAGAGACTTGCCGGTAACGAGATTGAACTAGGTATTGGATACCGACGATCGAATCTCGGGCAAGTAACATACCGATGACAAAGGGAACAACGTATGTTGTTATGCGGTCTGACCGATAAAGATCTTCGTAGAATATGCAGGAGCCAATATGGTCATCCAGGTCCCGCTATTGGTTATTGACCGGAGATGTGTCTCGGTCATGTCTACATTGTTCTCAAACCGTAGGGTCCGCACGCTTAACGTTACGATGATAGTTATTATGAGTTTATGCATTTTGATGTACCGAAGGTAGTTCGGAGTCCCGGATGTGATCACAGACATGACGAGGAGTCTCGAAATGGTCGAGACATAAAGATTGATATATTGGAAGCCTTGAAAGGACATGCGGTGCCCCCATGTTTGGTTTTGGTAATTGATGACAATCTCTATGGACTAATGGTTGCCTTGAGTTATATTTGAAGGTTTTGTCCATAGGCTTTTCTTGGAGTACATGTGTTGGGTTCAAGGAGAGTTTGTGTCGACCAAGGTGCTATTGAAGGAATTACCTAAAGATTGGTCTTGTGAGAGGTTGATCAAGACTAAGTCAAAGAGTGAATCAAGTTGATCAACCCACAAAGCGTAGAAGATGTACCGAGAGGGATCAAGTGATCCCATGGTATGGTAAGCATTGCCAATTACGCTTTGTGTACTAACCCATGGTCTTCGTGAGGGTTCTTTGTGGGGTTAGGTTGCGGTGTGCAAGTTCAAGTGGAGCATCACGAAGAGATCAAATGCTTGAAGCTTGCCGTCCTTTGTGGTGACAATGGACTTGTGAAGATGTGCGGAAGAGTGGCTCACCCATAGTGGAGTATGGGGGAGCAATCAACTAGTCTTCATCAAGTCAACCCAATCAAGAAAGGTGGTCCAACTTGAGGGAGTCAAGATCGTCATCATCTAGCTCAAGTGGACCATGTGCAAGGCAAAGGTTTGCCCTTGATAGATTTTCTATTTTACCGGTCTCATGATGGTAGTTGGGAGACCGGGTTATAGGATCGATTGCCGTACTATCAAGGGGGGCTCTCGATGAGTAGCTTGATCGTATCGTTTGCTGAGAGCTCAAACCATTGCATCCTTGCATCATCTTTCTTGGTTCTTGTTTGGTTCTCTTTGAGAGTCTTAGAGCTTATGGTAATCTTGATGACAAGTTCTAGTTCATCGAAAACGGAGTTCTCATGCTTCTTCTATGATGTTTTCGATGTTGGAGGTTTTGCCGGTTCTTCTCGGTTGGAGGTTTCACTCCTCTATTTGTTAGGCATACCTCCTCTGTTTTGATGCTACTCGTCGTCTTGTTTCCAACAAGCTTGAGTTTGCTCAATTCGGAGCTCATATGCAGAAGTTATGGCAGTTCTTGTTTTCTTGAGTGTGGTTTTTGTCAGGGTCCGCGTTGGAAAGGTTTGGGTGGTTTCATCTCATACACGTCTCCTTCTTTTCCCCCTCCTTCTTCCTTGGGGCTTCCTCCATTTTCCTGCCTCCTTTGACTGGCTGTTCTTGTGGTTGCGGTAGTACCGCTCCAGGGGAAACGGTAGTACCGTGGGCACCAACGGTAGTACCGCGCAGGCGCGCGGTAGTACCGCTAGTGCTCGCGGTAGTACCGCTCCCCCTGGAGCCATACTACCGCAGCCCACTCGCTAGTGCCGTCCGGGTGCGGTAGTAGGGGCGGATGTAAAATTTTACATCCGCACCTCCGCGGTACTACCGCTTTCGCTGTACGGTAGTACCGCGCTAGGAGGCCAGGCGGTAGTACTGCCCCTCAGCAGTACTATTGTGTCGCGTTTTTGTCACTTCCGTTATTTTCCGAAAGTATGCACGGTAGTACCCTGTCCTCCTGTCGGGCTCTTGCCTCGCGGTAGTACCGCGCTGTGGGCGCGGTAGTACCGCACCACCATGCGGTAGTACCGCCTGGCCGCAAGCCGTACTACCGCATGGCAGTGCGGTAGTACCGCTGACCTTGCGCGGTAGTACCGCTCTGTGCGGGCTGTGAGCATAACGGTTGGATTTTTCCCCACCTATAAAAGGGGGTCTTCTTCCCCAATGAACCTTATCTTTTGAGCTCGTGTTCTTCCCCCATTGTTGACCTTCTTCGAGCTTGCTAACTCTCAATCCCTCCATGGATTCTTGCTAGTTTTTGAGGGAAAAGAGAGAGGAGATCTAGATCCACATTTTCACCAATCACTTTCTTCTCTATGTGAGGGGAACCCCTTGGATCTAGATCTTGGAGTTCTTGGTGTTCTCTTTCTTGTTCTTCCTCTCATTTTCCACCCTAGCATTAGTTGCTTCGGTGGGGATTTGAGAGAGAAGGACTTGGGCACTCCGTGTGCCCTTGCCATTGCATTTGGTGCATCGGTTTGAGTTCTCCACGTGATACGTGGAAGTTACAAGTTGAGAAGCTTATTACTCTTGGGTGCTTGGTACCCTTGAGCTTGTTCCTCTTGGGTGCTTGGGCGCCCTAGACGGTTGTTGGTGTTCGGAGCTCAATCATTGTGGTGTAAAGCTCCGGGCAAGCGTCGGGGTCTCCAATTAGGTTGTGGAGATCGCCCCGAGCAATTTGACGGGTACCGGTGACCGCCCCCAAGGGTTGCCAAAGTGTACAGGTTCGGTGACCGCCCCCAAGGGTTGCCATTTGTACGGGTTCGGTGACCGCCCTCAAGGGTCCCTTAGTGGAATCATGGCATCTTGCATTGTGCGAGGGCCTGAGGAGATTAAGGTGGCCCTAGTGGCTTCTTGGGGAGCATTGTGCCTCCACACCGCTCCAAACGGAGATTAGCATCCGCAAGGGTGTGAACTTCGGGATACATCGTCGTCTCCGCGTGCCTCGGTTATCTCTTACCCGAGCCCCTTTACTTATGCACTTTACTTTGTGATAGCCATATTGTTTCTTGTATATATCTTGCTATCACATAGTTGCTTATCTTGCTTAGAATAAGTTGTTGGTGCACATAGGTGAGCCTAGTTGTTTTAGGTTTTGTGCTTGACAAATTAACCGCTAGGTTTATTCCGCATTTGTTCAAGCCTAAACCGTAATTATTTTAAAACGCCTATTCACCCCCCCTCTAGGCGACATCCACGATCTTTCAAGCCTATATTTGGATATCGAAAGTGTTCCGGGTAAAATCGGGATTTTACCGGATTATCGAGAGGTTACCGGAACCCCCCGGGAGCCATATGGGCCTTATTGGGCTTTAGTGGAAAGGTGAAAGGGGCTGCCATGGTGGGCTGCGCGCCTCCCCCCTCCCCTAGTCCTATTAGGACTAGGAGAGGTGGCCGGCCACCTCTCTCTCTCTTTCCCCCTTGGGAGTCCTATTTGGAATAGGATTGGGGGGGAGTCCTACTCCCGGTAGGAGTAGGACTCCTCCTGCGCCCTCCTCTTGGCCGGCCAGCCCCTCCCCCTTGGATCCTTTATATACGGGGGCAGGGGGCACCTCTAGACACACAAGTTGATCATTGAGATCGTTCCTTAGCCGTGTGCGGTGCCCCCTACCACCATATTCCACCTCGATCATATCGTTGTAGAGCTTAGGCGAAGCCCTGCGTCGGTAGAACATCAAGATCGTCACCACGCCGTCGTGCTGACGGAACTCCTCCCCGAAGCTTTGCTGGATCGGAGCCCGGGGATCGTCATCGAGCTGTACGTGTGCTAAGAACTCGGAGGTGCCGGAGTAACGGTGCTTGGATCGGTCGGATCGGGAAGAAGACGTACGACTACTTCCTCTATGTTGTGTCAACGCTTCCGTTGCGATCTACAAGGGTACGTAGATCAGACTCTCCCCCTCGTTGCTATGCATCACCATGATCTTGCGTGTGCGTAGGAAAATTTTGAAATTACTACGTTCTCCAACAGTAGAAGAACTCAGTTTCGGGCTTGGGTCTAGCTTTCGGCTTCTTCACGGGAGCAGCAACTTGCTTGCCGTTCTTTTTTAAGTTCCCCTTCTACCCTTTGCCCTTTTCTTGAAACTAGTGGTCTTGTTAATCATCAACACTTGATGCTCTTTCTTGATTTCTACCTTCATCGATTTCATCATCATGAAAAGCTCGGGAATCGTTTTTGTCATCCCATGCATACTATAGTTCATCACAAAGTTCTACTAACTTGGTGATGATGACTAGAGAATTCTATCAATCACTATCTTATCTGGAAGATTAACTCCCACTTGATTCAAGCGATTGTAGTACCCAGACAATCTGAGCACATGCTCACTGCTTGAGCTATTCTCCTCCATCTTTTAGCTATCGAACTGGTTGGAGACTTCATATCTCTCAACTCGGGTATTTGCTTGAAATATTAACTTCAACTCCTAGAACATCTCATATGGTCCATGACATTCAAAACATCTTTGAATTCCCGATTCTAAGCCGTTAAGCATGGTGCACTAAACTATCAAGTAGTCATCATATTGAGCTAGCCAAACGTTCATAACATCTGTATCTACTCCTGCAATAGGTCTGTCACCTAGCGGTGCATCAAGGACATAATTCTTTTGTGTAGCAATGAGGATAAAACTCAGATCACGGATCTAATCCGCATCCTTGCTACTAACATCTTTCAACTTAGTTTTCTCTAGGAACATATCAAAAATAAAACAGGGGAGCAACATCGCGAGCTATTGATCTACAACATAGATATGCTAATACTACCAGGACTAAGTTCATGATAAATTAAAGTTCAATTAATCATATTACTTAAGAACTCCCACTTAGATAGACATCCCTCTAATCATCTAAGTGATCACGTGATCCAAATCAACTAAACCATGTCCGATCATCACGTGAGATGGAGTAGTTTTCAATGGTGAACATCACTATGTTGATCATATCTACTATATGATTCACGCTCGACCTTTTGATCTCCAGTGTTCCGAGGCCATATCTGCATATGCTAGGCTCGTCAAGTTTAACCTGAGTATTCTGCGTGTGCAAAACTGTCTTGCACCCGTTGTATTTGAACGTAGAGCTTATCACACCCGATCATCACGTGGTGTCTCAGCACGAAGAACTTTCACAACAGTGCATACTCAGGGATACCTTGAAA
This sequence comes from Triticum monococcum, assembly GCA_034509565.1. Taxonomy (NCBI): domain Eukaryota; kingdom Viridiplantae; phylum Streptophyta; class Magnoliopsida; order Poales; family Poaceae; genus Triticum; species Triticum monococcum. The sequence continues at coordinate 618,075,970 of CM067845.1, forward strand.
TTTAGTGTGAGACCATCTTATAATTCTATCGTTGAACTAAGCAAAATAAGATGTATAAAGGATAAACATCATATATATGCAATCAAAATATGTGACGTGATATGGCCATGATCATCTTGCGCCTTTGATCTCCATCTCCAAAGTACCATCATGATCTCTATCGTCACCGGCATGACACCATGATCTCCATCATCTTGATCTCTATCAATGTGTCGTCACATGGTCGTCTCGCCAACTATTGCTATCGCATAGCAATAAAGTAAAGCAATTGTATGGCGCTTGCATCTTATGCAATAAAGAGACAACCATAAGGCTTCTACCGGTTGCCGATAACTTTAACAAAACATGATCATCTCATACAACAATTTATATCTCATCACGTCTTGACCATATCAAATCACAACATGCGCTGCAAAAACAAGTTAGACGTCCTCTACTTTGTTGTTGCAAGTTTTACATGGCTGCTATGGGCTGAGCAAGAACCGTTCTTACCTACGCATCAAAACCACAACGATAGTTTGTCAAGTTGATGCTGTTTTAACCTTCTCAAGGACCGGGCGTAGACACACTCGATTCAACTAAAGTTGGAGAAACTGACACTCGCCAGCCACATGTGTGCAAAGCACGTCGGTAGAACCAGTCTCGCATAAGCGTACGCGTAATGTCGGTCCGGGCCGCTTCATCCAACAATACCGCCGAACCAAAGTGTGACATGTTGGTAAGTAGTATGACTTGTATCGCCCACAACTCACTTGTGTTCTACTCATGCATATAACATCTGCGCATAAAACCTGGCTCGGATGCCACTGTTGGGGAACGTAGTAATTTCAAAAAAATTCCTACGCACATGCAGGATTGTCACAGCCCTAGAATTTGCTTGTAGCTATTTACCTGAGTGAGCATCATGCATCATGTCTAAATTCTGAAAGTTGAATTGAGGTTAGTAGAAACCCTCATAAATCACTTCAAAAATAGTCAACATTAAGATCTTTTCAAAGAAGTCCAAGAAAATGTTCCTCTTAGTCTCTGAAAATATTGGCAAGAGGTAAAACTTAAAACAATATTTTTGGAATCTCAGAGATACTTATTTTGGGCCTTTGATTTAATCCAATAAATATTTGAATTGGATCTATATTTATTATATAATAAATATATGTTCAATAATTCTGAAAATTGTTGTGTGGATTTGGATAAATCCATTTAGTTCACACAATTATTTTTATGAATTTTGAAAATGGTTTGGTCTTGAACTAAATCAAAACAAAATAGCAAAAACAGAAAACAGAACAAAAATAGAAATAGGAGAGAGAGAGGTTACCTGTGGCTTACCTGGTGCCCACTTGGCCCAGCACGGCCCAGCCCACCTGGCCCCTCCCCCTGTTGTCTTCCTCCTTGCCAGGAGGATGGGCGCGTGGCCGACGCGCACGGCCACCGCACGCCACCTCCTGCTTGCCGACGAGGGCCTGGACGCCTCCACGATGCCACGCGCTTCCCCCAGACCCCTCTCACTCTCTCGCGTGCTCATTCTCTCCTCTGCTCCCTCTGCCTCGCCCAGTCCGAGCAATGCTGCCGCCGCCGACGAGCTCCACCACGGCCACCGCCTCCCCCTCGCTTCCCTGACCAGCCCAGAGGCTTCGCCTCGACCCCCTCTTTCTTCCACCCCGAGCCACGTCACTGCGGGAGCCCCACATCACCGCCACGAGTCGTCTTCCCCGAGCACGGCCGCTGGACTCCATCGACGGAATTCGTCGCCTTCCGGTCGTCCCTGAGCCGCTGAGTCCTTCCTCGAGATCGTTGTGAGCTCCCACACCTTTCCCCCTCCTCCCCGCACTCGGTTCCGCACTCTGGCCGCCCTTTTCACCGGAGCCGTGAGCTCCTCGCCGCCGGTGATGATGCAGACGAGACCAGAGCCATCGCAGCTCACTCCCGAGCACGGCAGCGTGCTCCACACCTCACCAGGAGCACGTAGAACCCATCAGCTCCTCCTCCCGTGCCCCGCACCGCCCACACCGCTGTTGCCAAACTCCGGCCGCCGCCGTGAGCTTGTTTCCGGCGAGCTCCGGTCACCCCACGACCTGCCGCTGCCTCTGCTGGATGGGCAGGCGCAAGGGCTATGCCCTGGTACCCTCAGCAAACCAAACCGCCGCCCGTAGCGTATTTCCGAGCCGCGCTGCCATCGTTTTGGTCGCCGGCGGCGAGATCCCGGTGACGCTGACGTGGCGCCGTCATTAGGGGCTAACAGCCCAACTAATTAACCCTCTCTCACACTGACTGCTGGGTCCCACTTCCTAATTAAACACAGTTTATTTTTCTGTTATAGTTTAACTAACCCCAGTGGGCCCACGAGTCAGCTTTGACCAAGCTGACGTGGCCGTTGACTGGGCCCACATGTCAGTGACTCTAGCTAGCCCCGTGACACTGACCAGTGGACCCCACTGGTCAGGTTTGACCTGGTCAGCCGTAGTTGACTTGCTGAGGTCAGCATGACGCAATGCTGACGCAGTAAATGATTTTCTGGATTTTAGATAATTCAGGAAATTCCAGAAAATACCCAAAACTTCTAAAATTCATAGAAATTCAACCGTAGCTCCAAATGAAATAAGTTATATATGTAAAATTATCAGAAAAATTCAAGGAATCCATCTGTACCATTTTCATGCATGTTTGAACAACTTAACCTCGCTGTTTAGTCCAAAACATGATAATACACTATTTGAATTCATAGTTTGAATTTGAATTTGAACCTAGTGTTCAAACCAACTCCATTTAACTTGTTGTTAGTTGCATTAGCTCAATCAACAGCATATTGCCATGTCATGATCATGCATCATATTGTTGCATCGCATTGATTGTGTTCTTCCTTGTTTGCCGGTAAATGTCCCCTCTCGATAGACGATGTACCGACGCTGTGATCGTTGACACTGATGAAGACTCAATGTTATCTTCAGAAGTGCCAGGCAAGCACAACCCCCTTGTTCATTCCGATACAAGCCCACTCTCTCGCTGCTGCTCTCTTTTACTACATTAGGACAACAACGATTCATCTGTTACTTGTTGCGGTAGTTGAACCCCTTATCCTTTGCATGACCTGTCATTGCCACAGTAAATAGATGAAACCCACTAGCATGAGTAGGAATTGTTTGAGCCCTGATGTGCCTACTCATTCATGCTTGTTTGTCATGCCTGCTATTGCTTAGAGTTGAGTCAGGTCTGATTCATCGGGGATGGATCGAAGGTGTGTAAACATGTCCTACTGTGTGTGAGCTAAGTGTGTGAACACGATTTGGTAAAGGTAGCGGTGAGAGGCCATGTAGGAGTACATGGTGGGTTGTCTCATTTCAGCCGTCCTCAGGAATTGAGTTCTGTGTCTGTGATCCATGAACATTTAGGCCAGGTTAATCACACTAATCGGTGAGTTGAGGTACTCCGTTGCCTCGGCATTTATGTTGGAACTATTATTATGACCCTAGGTGGCTTAGAGGATCACCTAGTAATCTAACCATGTTTTGTGTTCCCAGTGTGATGATTCTGGCCGTTATTCTTGAAAGCATCCGGTCATGCCATTTAGTTAGTAGGCATTCTAATCCTGGGTTTTGAACCCGAGACTCACCCTACCTGCTTCATGTTGATAGTGTTTGCTAGTTCCTTAGGACATTAGTAAACCTTGTGATAGACCTCGAGGTCCATGGTATTTCCTTCTTCCAAATACTATGAACCACTTATGGCAGAAGTTCTTGAACCAAAGGATCACAACCAGAGTGCTCTTGATGAGTTCTCCATTCTATATTGTGGCTCTGCCAGTTCTACCTTTCTGCATGGGTTATCTGGAAGAAATATGTTGAACTCGTTCGACATACTAATCTATGCCTCCACAGCTCAGAAAATTATATGTTCCTTGAGTTGTTCCTCTTCAGTTGTATTCCGACCATCCTCTATCAGTAGATAGCCAAGAGTATGTGTGCATTTGTGTTCATTGGTGCCTTTTATTCTTGTGGTCCGTCGAGCCGTTCTATTTTAGAATGACTAGGAGAAACAAACTCCAGTACCTCATCCATATCTAGGGTTGGGTCAAAATAGTTGTATTCCGCAGATCAAAATGCAACCCAGCTTTTGGTTCTGTTCTACCCTGAAGTATTACCCACTTTATGTCAAGAGCGTCATGAGAATTGCACATCTCTCATGAATTCTTGACGCAGTGATACTTCTTACCATCATTCTTCATTCCTCGGTCCCGTGTTGTCGCAACCGGAATGCCGACAAGTGAACCGTGATGTGTGAAATCAATACTCCTAGCAACCCCGTTGCTTGGTAGTTAATGGACAATACCCTCATTCTTAGCGCGTTGGTTATTGAATTATCATTCTAAGACTGGTCGTGCTACCTAGTCCATATTTCTGGTGCACACTTCGATCAATGGATTAGGATTGTGCCAATCCCTCACTCTTTGATCATATCATCTTGCCCTGAAAAGCAAGATTGTTCTCGAGCTTAGTAACATACTGGTGGTTCGTGATTTTCCGAATATCTTCTCGGAAGTGTTACCAGGTTGTCACCTGACCGCTATGTTGAGTTCGTGATCATGTTGATTCTCCTCCAAACCACCCAATCTCCAAGAACCTGTGTTGGATACCCCTGAGCTAGTTGGTTAAGCTTAACAACAACTTGGAGAGTTGGAAGATGAAAACTTGTCCGACTTAGTTCATCCCTAAGGGATATCCTTGTGTGTGTGTGTGTGTGTGTGTTGAAGAAAGATGATATCTTCACCAATTGGTCCTCGTGATCAGTTGTTGTATCTATTATCTTGTCCAAACCTTGATTTGAGTGTGGGCTGTCGTCAAATCAAATCAGAACCAACGATGTTCGTAATGTTGTCTTACTTGCGGTTGTCCCTCGAGCATACACCATTATATCTTTGGTCTGACCAATACTATCACATTGTTCACATAGTGGTGGAAGTCCAGTGATATGGAAATTAAGATGAGTTGCTGTTGAGCCCATCAGCGGCATTTTGTCTCCTCCATGATTGTGTTGAACATCCAACTAGTGTTGGAAACTTTATAAGCATTGCCCTCATGTCCCGATCATGAAGCATATGTCCGGTTGAAAGATGTGGCTTCCTCTAATTCATGTGCATCTGATGTAAGTTGCCGCCGTGAATTCGAGAAAGTTTGTTTTTGCTTCCTCTAGAATCATCCCAAGTCAGTCATGCATGTGCGAAGTATTCTATGGTCTGATAGACTGATCATCTACATTCTATACGTATCCCTAGCACACCAAGCCACTGATTGATTTGTTCAAGGAGAAGAAGTTTCTTCTTAAGGGTTAGACCTACGCAAGGACTTCGATATCCTCGTTGATGGTTCCCCCTGAACTCGGTAGTGTTTCATTTTAAGACTACCAGGTGACCATGCTTGTCTAGGACAACGTGTTCACATGCTTGTAGCAGAACCGGATCATGTTTTGGAGCTTACTACCGTACTTCATTCCCCGAGAATCTCGCAACGCCGTCTCGTCGATTTGTGTTGCGAACTTTCATTTTGTTTCTAGACTCGATGAGTCTGGAATATCCTGTCACCAACCAGATCTGAATCTCAGGCAGATATGATGGTTGGAGCATTTTCCAAGAACTATAATATTGGTCTCTCGATAACCGGTAAAGTGGATGTCGTGGCCAACACATCCAGCCGGAAGACCTATTATTGTAGTATCTCGATTGAAGAAAGTTGGCCACATTCCCATGAGGATTTCGTAGGATTTACTCCAGAAGTTGTTTCTTATGGATCTATTGTATTCCGAAGTCCGACCACTACTTGGTGGCTATGCCGATGCTTAAAGCATGACCGTGGAAACCGGTACATCATGGAGAACATTAGAAGCGGAGTGCTAAATGTCTCTCGGTCGATCATCCAGATTTTGTTTCCTTGGCTTCGCTAAGGTGAAATCTGAGAAAGTGTTATCTTCCTTGCATCTGCATTATCCATCACCATTCATCATGGCGGTATGTTGTGTTGCCAGGATCCTTGACATGGATGTTGGTAAGACCTTGATGAGTATGGAAATGCTCAAGTTCTTGAGAGCATGCTCAGGCACTAGGTTCTGATGTTGTCGTTAACTGGAATGTGCCTCCGTTCTCTCAATTGTTCGATAGCCATCCAATTGGTGGAATCACCTTTGCCGGTGAACCTTCTCCCCAGTTACTAGAATCATTCCCAACATTTGCATTTTGTTCCCAGCTTACACCTTAGTAGCTGTTGTTCAGGATCATCTTCAAAAGTGGACTTACCATGGGTCCCATCCATATCCGATGATAAGCTAAAAATCATCCATTGCGTTGTCTTCAACAAGGTAGTCCACATCATCCATCCTAGTCCAAGTATGCCATCTCTTCAAGCTATCTCAAACGATCAATTGTAAATTGCCTTAAGCTAGTATGAAGAGTTCCAACGATCTCTGAATCAAAAGTAATTCTTTTTGCCACTTAAGGGAATAGCTCTACGAGTCACTTTCACTAAGGTGCCTCGTTATGGTTTTATGGGCAACATAACTTCTCGCTACTTTGAAACCCCCTCACCATCTATTTAGGCGTGGAATTGTTGCCACCAAATCAAACCCCGTCGTTGTTCTTCCATCCCTCTCGATGTGTTTTGTGTCTCAACTTGAGATGTTTCAACATCTCATTCTACGAGTTGATCCTGAGTTGTTCGATCTTCGATAGGATCAATCCTTCTAGAGTTCTTCCTTTCCTCTCATTGTCATGTTGGATGTAGTCTCAAAGCAAGACGTTGAGATTAAGGTGATGCAATGAATCAACATCTCCGAGAAGGGCAATCGGATCGTGAAGATTCTTTATTGGTGTTCCCTCTCTCTTCTTACCTCACGTCTTGAATCTCGGGACGAGATTCTTGTGTTAGTGGGGGTGAGTTGTCACAGCCCTAGAATTTGCTTGTAGCTATTTACCTGAGTGAGCATCATGCATCATGTCTAAATTCTGAAAGTTGAATTGAGGTTAGTAGAAACCCTCATAAATCACTTCAAAAATAGTCAACATTAAAATCTTTTCAAAGAAGTCCAAGAAAATGTTCCTCTTAGTCTCTGAAAATATTGGCAAGAGGTAAAACTTAAAACAATATTTTTGGAATCTCAGAGATACTTATTTTGGGCCTTTGATTTAATCCAATAAATATTTGAATTGGATCTATATTTATTATATAATAAATATATGTTCAATAATTGTAAAAATTGTTGTGTGGATTTGGATAAATCCATTTAGTTCACACAATTATTTTTATGAATTTTGAAAATGGTTTGGTCTTGAACTAAATCAAAACAAAATAGCAAAAACAGAAAACAGAACAAAAATAGAAATATGAGAGAGAGAGGTTACCTGTGGCTTACCTGGTGCCCACTTGGCCCAGCACGACCCAGCCCACCTGGCCCCTCCCCCTGTCGTCTTCCTCCTTGCTAGGAGGATGGGCGCGTGGCCGACGCGCACGGCCACCGCACGCCACCTCCTGCTTGCCGACAAGGGCCTGGACGCCTCCATGATGCCACGCGCTTCCCCCCGACCCCTCTCACTCTCTCGCGTGCTCATTTTCTCCTCTGCTCCCTCTGCCTCGCCCAGTCCGAGCGCTGCCGCCGCCGCCGACGAGCTCCACCACGGCCACCGCCTCCCCCTCGCTTCCCTGACCAGCCCAGAGGCTTCGCCTCGACCCCCTCTTTCTTCCACCCCGAGCCACGTCACCGCGGGAGCCCCACATCACCGCCACGAGTAGTCTTCCCTGAGCACGGCCGCCGGACTCCATCGACGGAATTCATCGCCTTCCGGTCGTCCCCGAGCCGCTGAGTCCTTCCTCGAGATCGTTGTGAGCTCCCACACCTTTCCCCCTCCTCCCCGCACTCGTTTCCGCACTCTGGCCGCCCTTTTCACCGGAGCCATGAGCTCCTCGCCGCCGGTGATGATGCAGATGAGACCAGAGCCATCGCAGCTCACTCCCGAGCACGGCAGCGTGCTCCACACCTCACCAGGAGCACGTAGAACCCATCAGCTCCTCCTCCCGTGCCCCGCACCGCCCACACCGCTGTTGCCAAACTCCGGCCGCCGCCGTGAGCTTGTTTCCGGCGAGCTCCGGTCACCCCACGACCCACCGCTGCCTCTGCTGGATGCGCGGGCGCAAGGGCTATGCCCTGGTACCCTCAGCAAACCAAACCGCCGCCCGTAGCGTGTTTCCGAGCCGCGCTGCCATCGTTTTGGTCGCCGGCGGCGAGATCCCGGTGACGCTGACGTGGCGCCGTCATTAGGGGCTAATAGCCCAGCTAATTAACCCTCTCTCACACTGACTGCTGGGTCCCACTTCCTAATTAAACACAGTTTATTTTTCTGTTATAGTTTAACTAACCCCAGAGGGCCCACGAGTCAGCTTTGACCAAGCTGACGTGGCCGTTGACCGGGCCCACATGTCAGTGACTCTAGCTAGCCCGTGACACTGACCAGTGGACCCCACTGGTCAGGTTTGACCTGGTCAGCCGCAGTTGACTTGCTGAGGTCAGCATGACGCAATGCTGACGCAGTAAATGATTTTCTGGATTTTAAATAATTTAGGAAATTCCAGAAAATACCCAAAACTTCTAAAATTCATAGAAATTCAACCGTAGCTCCAAATGAAATAAGTTATATATGTAAAATTATCAGAAAAATTCAAGGAATCCATATGTACCATTTTCATGCATGTTTGAACAACTTAACCTCACTGTTTAGTCCAAAACATGATAATACACTATTTGAATTCATAGTTTGAATTTGAATTTGAACCTAGTGTTCAAACCAACTCCATTTAACTTGTTGTTAGTTGCATTAGCTCAATCAACAGCATATTGCCATGTTATGATCATGCATCATAGTGTTGCATCGCATTGATTGTGTTCTTCCTTGTTTGCTGGTAAATGTCCCCTCTCGATAGACGATGTACCGACGCTGTGATCGTTGACACTAATGAAGACTCAATGTTATCTTCAGAAGTTCCAGGCAAGCACAACCCCCTTGTTCATTCCGATACAAGCCCACTCTCTCGCTCCTGCTCTCTTTTACTGCATTAGGACAACAACGATTCATCTGTTACTTGTTGCGGTAGTTGAACCCCTTATCCTCTGCATGACATGTCATTGCCACATTAAATAGATGAAACCCACTAGCATGAGTAGGAATTGTTTGAGCCCTGATGTGCCTACTCATTCATGCTTGTTTGTCATGCCTGCTACTACTTAGAGTTGAGTCAGGTCTGATTCATCAGGGATGGATCGAAGGTGTGTAAACATGTCCTACTGTGTGTGAGCTAAGTGTGTGAACACGATTTGGTAAAGGTAGCGGTGAGAGGCCATGTAGGAGTACATGGTGGGTTGTCTCATTTCAGCCGTCCTCAGGAACTGAGTTCTGTGTCTGTGATCCATGAACAACTACTACCACTCATTGGGATCCTTAATTGACCCTCTCGGCTTCTTAATCACCCTAGTACTCTGTCCAAGAGTTGCAACTAGTTTCTGGTGTTTGTAGTTATGTGTTGGCGGCCGTGCGTAGCGCTGACCCTAGGGGTGGGCTATGTTGCGGTAGATACACGGTGGCACGGTGTACCGGGCGCCCGTTTGGTGTCTCGGGAACCCTGCACACATCGTTTGGGGCTGTGAGCGAAACTCCGGCCGGATCTCCTCGCGGATGGAACCCGAATAGGCGATAAACCTGGACTAGAGACTTAAGTGTTTAGGTAGGCCGTGGCCGACACCCACGCCCGGCTTCCGCTTGAAGGTTGCCGAGGTACATGACGTGTACAGGGCTATAAGTGGTGGGAGCGTGTGTGAAGAAGTACACCCCTGCAGGGTTACCAATATCTATTCGAATAGCCGAATTCCTCGGATATGGAAACTTGGACCCCTTGCATAGTTCATAGACAAGTGAAAGTGGATACCCTAAAACTTGCAAGATAAGCGTGAGTGCTATGGATGGCCTTCTCGTAGGGAGACGGGAGCGGATCCATAGTGGTGTAATTAATGGTGAATGTGTGGACTCGTGTGCGCCACCTCAAAAGAGTTGCTTGCAATCATAGTTCAGATTAGCCACTGAGTCAAAGCTGGCTTGCTGCAGTTAAACTCCACCAACCCCCCCCCCCCTTGTTGATACCGATGCATATGTAGCTAGTTCTGATGTAAGTCTTGTTGAGTACCTTTGTACTCACGTTTGCTTAATTTATGTTTTGCAGAGAGACTTCAGTCTCGCTAGTAGTTCCGCGTGGACTTCGACGTTTAGCTTGATACCTCAGCTACGATGTTGTGCCCTCGGCAGGATCTGGTAGATAGTCAGGCTTCTTAGCCTTTTCCATTATAGATGTCTGTCCCCAGACATGTTAAGCTTCCGCATGTGCTTTGCATTGTATGCTATGATTGTTGGGTCATCAACCCATGTTTGTAATATCTCGCTCCTCGGAGCCTAATGAATAAATACTTGAGTTGTAGAGTTATGTTGTGATGCCATGTTGTATTCACACATATCGAGCATATTGTGTGTATGATTGAAATGCTTGGTATGTGTGGGATCCGACTATCTAGTTGTTTATCCTTGGCAGCCTATCATATGGGGAAATGTAGTCTAGTGCTTCTGAGCGATAGTAGTCCGCTACAACCCGGATCACCGGAGTCCTGCTAGCCCAGCACTACTGCTCAGGACACTTGACTGACCGGCATGTGTTTCACTTCGTTCCTATGTCTGTCCCTTCGTGGAAATGTCACGCGGTGACATCCGGAGTCCTACCTAGCCTGCTACAGCCCGGGTTACCGGAGTCCTGTTAGCCCAGTGCTACAGCCCAGATTCACACGCTGTTGACCGACATGCTCGAGGTTGATTCATGTATCCCTGTCCCCATGGGTTAGTGCCGCTTTGGGTTCATGACTAGCCATGTCGGCACGGGTTCTTTGTCATATGGATGCTAGCGACATTATCATATACGTGAGCCAAAAGGCGCAAACGGTCCCGGGCCATGGTAAGGCGACACCCGTGGAATACCGTGCGTGAGGCCGCAAAGGGATATGAGGTGTTACCGGCTAGATCGATGTGACTTGGAATCGGGGTCCTGACAGCGTTTGTATCAGAGCCTGACTGCCTGTAGGATTACCAAGCCAAACTGGTCGAAGTTGAGTCTAGAAATGCTTTAGTTATGTAAGGGAATTGATTGTGGAAGGGAATGTAAGGCTCTTTTTACTCCTTATACCTCATGCCCTTCCGATATGAGTCATCCTCTTCCTTTCTACGGGGATTAAGAACTTGGCCTTCTTATCTATCTATCAGGATGACGTGTTACTAACCCGTTGACTTATAGGATTGATGGATTCATGCTGCAGTTCAGTTCCTACTACTTCCATATATTCATAACTGGCCTCAGAACCTTGATATTATGATTCTGAGTGGTTGTGCCACCATTTTTGCAGGATGTCTCAAATCTTTTCAAGCATTTATAGCCGTTATGCTGTCCGAGTCATCCCAGGTTTCTAAATAGTCTGATGCATTTGCAAACCTTTTCCCCTGTTCCTGATGTCTATTTAGGCCAGGTTAATCACACTAATCGGTGAGTTGAGGTACTCCGTTGCCTCGGCATTTATGTTGGAACTATTATTATGACCCTAGGTGGCTTAGAGGATCACCTAGTAATCTAACCATGTTTTGTGTTCCCAGTGTGATGATTCTAGCCGTTATTCTTGAAAGCATCCGGTCATGCCATTTAGTTAGTAGGCATTCTAATCCTGGGTTTTGAACCCGAGACTCACCCTACCTGCTTCATGTTGATAGTGTTTGCTAGTTCCTTAGGACATTAGTAAACCTTGTGATAGACCTCGAGGTCCATGGTATTTCCTTCTTCCAAATACTATGAACCACTTATGGCAGAAGTTCTTGAACCAAAGGATCACAACCAGAGTGCTCTTGATGAGTTCTCCATTCTATATTGTGGCTCTGCCAGTTCTACCTTTCTGCATGGGTTATCTGGAAGAAATATGTTGAACTCGTTCGACATACTAATCTATGCCTCCACAGCTCAGAAAATTATATGTTCCTTGAGTTGTTCCTCTTCAGTTGTATTCCGACCATCCTCTATCAGTAGATAGCCAAGAGTATGTGTGCATTTGTGTTCATTGGTGCCTTTTATTCTTGTGGTCCGTCGAGCCGTTCTATTTTAGAATGACTAGGAGAAACAAACTCCAGTACCTCATCCATATCTAGGGTTGGGTCAAAATAGTTGTATTCCGCAGATCAAAATGCAACCCAGCTTTTGGTTCTGTTCTACCCTGAAGTATTACCCACTTTATGTCAAGAGCATCGTGAGAATTGCACATCTCTCATGAATTCTTGACGCAGTGATACTTCTTACCATCATTGTTCATTCCTCGGTCCCGTGTTGTCGCAACCGGAATGCCGACAAGTGAACCGTGATGTGTGAAATCAATACTCCTAGCAACCCCGTTGCTTGGTAGTTAATGGACAATACCCTCATTCTTAGCGCGTTGGTTATTGAATTATCATTCTAAGACTGGTCGTGCTACCTAGTCCATATTTCTGGTGCACACTTCGATCAATGGATTAGGATTGTGCCAATCCCTCACTCTTTGATCATATCATCTTGCCCTGAAAAGCAAGATTGTTCTCGAGCTTAGTAACATACCGGTGGTTCGTGATTTTCCGAATATCTTCTCAGAAGTGTTACCAGGTTGTCACCTGACCGCTATGTTGAGTTCGTGATCATGTTGATTCTCCTCCAAACCACCCAATCTCCAAGAACCTGTGTTGGATACCCCTAAGCTAGTTGGTTAAGCTTAACAACAACTTGGAGAGTTGGAAGATGAAAACTTGTCCGACTTAGTTCATCCCTAAGGGATATCCTTGTGTGTGTGTGTGTGTGTGTTGAAGAAAGATGATATCTTCACCAATTGGTCCTCGTGATCACTTGTTGTATCTATTATCTTGTCCAAACCTTGATTTGAGTGTGGGCTGTCGTCAAATCAAATCAGAACCAACGATGTTCGTAATGTTGTCTTACTTGCGGTTGTCCCTCGAGCATACACCATTATATCTTTGGTCTGACCAATACTATCACATTGTTCACATAGTGGTGGAAGTCCAGTGATATGGAAATTAAGATGAGTTGCTGTTGAGCCCATCAGCGGCATTTTGTCTCCTCCATGATTGTGTTGAACATCCAGCTAGTGTTGGAAACTTTATAAGCATTGCCCTCATGTCCCGATCATGAAGCATATGTCCGGTTGAAAGATGTGGCTTCCTCTAATTCATGTGCATCTGATGTAAGTTGCCGCCGTGAATTTGAGAAAGTTTGTTTTTGCTTCCTCTGGAATCATCCCAAGTCAGTCATGCATGTGTGAAGTATTCTATGGTCTGATAGACTGATCATCTACATTCTCTACGTATCCCTAGCACACCAAGCCACTGATTGATTTGTTCAAGGAGAAGAAGTTTCTTCTTAAGGGTTAGACCTACGCAAGGACTTCGATATCCTCGTTGATGGTTCCCCCTGAACTCGGTAGTGTTTCATTTTAAGACTACCAGGTGACCATGCTTGTCTAGGACAACGTGTTCACATGCTTGTAGCAGAACCGGCTCATGTTTTGGAGCTTACTACCGTACTTCATTCCCCGAGAATCTCGCAACGCCGTCTCGTCGATTTGTGTTGCGAACTTTCATTTTGTTTCTAGACTCGATGAGTCTGGAATATCCTGTCACCAACCAGATCTGAATCTCAGGCAGATATGATGGTTGGAGCATTTTCCAAGAACTATAATATTGGTCTCTCGATAACCGGTAAAGTGGATGTCGTGGCCAACACATCCAGCCGGAAGACCTATTATTGTAGTATCTCGATTGAAGAAAGTTGGCCACATTCCCATGAGGATTTCGTAGGATTTACTCCAGAAGTTGTTTCTTATGGATCTATTGTATTCCGAAGTCCGACCAGTACTTGGTGGCTATGCCGATGCTTAAAGCATGACCGTGGAAACCAGTACATCCTGGAGAACATTAGAAGCGGAGTGCTAAATGTCTCTCGGTCGATCATCCAGATTTTGTTTCCTTGGCTTCGCTAAGGTGAAATCTGAGAAAGTGTTATCTTCCTTGCATCTGCATTATCCATCACCATTCATCATGGCGGTATGTTGTGTTGCCAGGATCCTTGACATGGATGTTGGTAAGACCTTGATGAGTATGGAAATGCTCAAGTTCTTGAGAGCATGCTCAGGCACTAGGTTCTGATGTTGTCGTTAACTGGAATGTGCCTCCGTTCTCTCAATTGTTCGATAGCCATCCAATTGGTGGAATCACCTTTGCCGGTGAACCTTCTCCCCAGTTACTAGAATCATTCCCAACATTTGCATTTTGTTCCCAGCTTACACCTTAGTAGCTGTTGTTCAGGATCATCTTCAAAAGTGGACTTACCATGGGTCCCATCCATATCCGATGATAAGCTAAAAATCATACATTGCGTTGTCTTCAACAAGGTAGTCCACATCATCCATCCTAGTCCAAGTATGCCATCTCTTCAAGCTATCTCAAACGATCAATTGTAAATTGCCTTAAGCTAGTATGAAGAGTTCCAACGATCTCTGAATCAAAAGTAATTCTTTTTGCCACTTAAGGGAATAGCTCTACGAGTCACTTTCACTAAGGTGCCTCGTTATGGTTTTATGGGCAACATAACTTCTCGCTACTTTGAAACCCCCTCACCATCTATTTAGGCGTGGAATTGTTGCCACCAAATCAAACCCCGTCGTTGTTCTTCCATCCCTCTCGATGTGTTTTGTGTCTCAACTTGAGATGTTTCAACATCTCATTCTACGAGTTGATCCTGAGTTGTTCGATCTTCGATAGGATCAATCCTTCTAGAGTTCTTCCTTTCCTCTCATTGTCATGTTGGATGTAGTCTCAAAGCAAGACGTTGAGATTAAGGTGATGCAATGAATCAACATCTCCGAGAAGGGCAATCGGATCGTGAAGATTCTTTATTGGTGTTCCCTCTCTCTTCTTACCTCACGTCTTGAATCTCGGGACGAGATTCTTGTGTTAGTGGGGGTGAGTTGTCACAGCCCTAGAATTTGCTTGTAGCTATTTACCTGAGTGAGCATCATGCATCATGTCTAAATTCTGAAAGTTGAATTGAGGTTAGTAGAAACCCTCATAAATCACTTCAAAAATAGTCAACATTAAAATCTTTTCAAAGAAGTCCAAGAAAATGTTCCTCTTAGTCTCTGAAAATATTGGCAAGAGGTAAAACTTAAAACAATATTTTTGGAATCTCAGAGATACTTATTTTGGGCCTTTGATTTAATCCAATAAATATTTGAATTGGATCTATATTTATTATATAATAAATATATGTTCAATAATTGTAAAAATTGTTGTGTGGATTTGGATAAATCCATTTAGTTCACACAATTATTTTTATGAATTTTGAAAATGGTTTGGTCTTGAACTAAATCAAAACAAAATAGCAAAAACAGAAAACAGAACAAAAATAGAAATAGGAGAGAGAGAGGTTACCTGTGGCTTACCTGGTGCCCACTTGGCCCAGCACGGCCCAGCCCACCTGGCCCCTCCCCCTGTCGTCTTCCTCCTTGCTAGGAGGATGGGCGCGTGGCCGACGCGCACGGCCACCGCACGCCACCTCCTGCTTGCCGACAAGGGCCTGGACGCCTCCATGATGCCACGCGCTTCCCCCCGACCCCTCTCACTCTCTCGCGTGCTCATTTTCTCCTCTGCTCCCTCTGCCTCGCCCAGTCCGAGCGCTGCTGCCGCCGCCGACGAGCTCCACCACGGCCACCGCCTCCCCCTCGCTTCCCTGACCAGCCCAGAGGCTTCGCCTCGACCCCCTCTTTCTTCCACCCCGAGCCACGTCACCGCGGGAGCCCCACATCACCGCCACAAGTCGTCTTCCCTGAGCACGGCCGCCGGACTCCATCGACGGAATTCATCGCCTTCCGGTCGTCCCCGAGCCGCTGAGTCCTTCCTCGAGATCGTTGTGAGCTCCCACACCTTTCCCCCTCCTCCCCGCACTCGTTTCCGCACTCTGGCCGCCCTTTTCACCGGAGCCATGAGCTCCTCGCCGCCGGTGATGATGCAGATGAGACCAGAGCCATCGCAGCTCACTCCCGAGCACGGCAGCGTGCTCCACACCTCACCAGGAGCACGTAGAACCCATCAGCTCCTCCTCCCGTGCCCCGCACCGCCCACACCGCTGTTGCCAAACTCCGGCCGCCGCCGTGAGCTTGTTTCCGGCGAGCTCCGGTCACCCCACGACCCACCGCTGCCTCTGCTGGATGCGCGGGCGCAAGGGCTATGCCCTGGTACCCTCAGCAAACCAAACCGCCGCCCGTAGCGTGTTTCTGAGCCGCGCTGCCATCGTTTTGGTCGCCGGCGGCGAGATCCCGGTGACGCTGACGTGGCGCCGTCATTAGGGGCTAATAGCCCAGCTAATTAACCCTCTCTCACACTGACTGCTGGGTCCCACTTCCTAATTAAACACAGTTTATTTTTCTGTTATAGTTTAACTAACCCCAGTGGGCCCACGAGTCAGCTTTGACCAAGCTGACGTGGCCGTTGACTGGGCCCACATGTCAGTGACTCTAGCTAGCCCCGTGACACTGACCAGTGGACCCCACTGGTCAGGTTTGACCTGGTCAGCCGCAGTTGACTTGCTGAGGTCAGCATGACGCAATGCTGACGCAGTAAATGATTTTCTGGATTTTAAATAATTCAGGAAATTCCAGAAAATACCCAAAACTTCTAAAATTCATAGAAATTCAACCGTAGCTCCAAATGAAATAATTTATATATGTAAAATTATCAAAAAAATTCAAGGAATC
Organism: Triticum monococcum; assembly: GCA_034509565.1. Lineage (NCBI taxonomy): Eukaryota > Viridiplantae > Streptophyta > Magnoliopsida > Poales > Poaceae > Triticum > Triticum monococcum. The sequence goes on from CM067845.1 coordinate 618,092,869, forward strand.
CATCTGTACCATTTTCATGCATGTTTGAACAACTTAACCTCACTGTTTAGTCCAAAACATGATAATACACTATTTGAATTCATAGTTTGAATTTGAATTTGAACCTAGTGTTCAAACAAACTCCATTTAACTTGTTGTTAGTTGCATTAGCTCAATCAACAGCATATTGCCATGTCATGATCATGCATCATATTGTTGCATCACATTGATTGTGTTCTTCCTTGTTTGCCGGTAAATGTCCCCTCTCGATAGACGATGTACCGACGCTGTGATCGTTGACACTGATGAAGACTCAATGTTATCTTCAGAAGTGCCAGGCAAGCACAAACCCCTTGTTCATTCCGATACAAGCCCACTCTCTCGCTCCTGCTCTCTTTTACTGCATTAGGACAACAACGATTCATCTGTTACTTGTTGCGGTAGTTGAACCCCTTATCCTCTGCATGACCTGTCATTGCCACAGTAAATAGATGAAACCCACTAGCATGAGTAGGAATTGTTTGAGCCCTGATGTGCCTACTCATTCATGCTTGTTTGTCATGCATGCTACTGCTTAGAGTTGAGTCAGGTCTGATTCATCGGGGATGGATCGAAGGTGTGTAAACATGTCCTATTGTGTGTGAGCTAAGTGTGTGAACACGATTTGGTAAAGGTAGCGGTGAGAGGCCATGTAGGAGTACATGGTGGGTTGTCTCATTTCAGCCGTCCTCAGGAACTGAGTTCTGTGTCTGTGATCCATGAACAGCTACTACCACTCATTGGGATCCTTAATTGACCCTCTCGGCTTCTTAATCACCCTAGTACTCTGTCCAGGAGTTGCAACTAGTTTCTGGTGTTTGTAGGTTATGTGTTGGTGGCCGTGCGTAGCGCTGACCCTAGGGGTGGGCTATGTTGCGGTAGATACACCATGGCACGGTGTACCGGGCGCCCGTTTAGTGTCTCGGGAACCCTGCACACATCGTTTTTGGGGCTGTGAGCGAAACTCCGGTCGGATCTCCTCGCGGATGGAACCCGAATAGGCGATAAACCTGGACTAGAGACTTAAGTGTTTAGGTAGGCCGTGGCCGACACCCTCGCCCGGCTTCCGCTTGAAGGTTGCCGAGGTACATGACGTGTACAGGGCTATAAGTGGTGGGAGCGTGTGTGAAGAAGTACACCCCTGCAGGGTTATCAATATCTATTCGAATAGCCGAATTCCTCGGATATGGAAACTTGGACCCCTTGCATAGTTCATAGACAAGTGAAAGTGGATACCCTAAAACTCGCAAGATAAGCGTGAGTGCTATGGATGGCCTTCTCGTAGGGAGACGGGAGCGGATCCATAGTGGTGTATTGAATGGTGAATGTGTGGACTCGTGTGCGCCACCTCAAAAGAGTTGCTTGCAATCATAGTTCAGATTAGCCACTGAGTCAAAGCTGGCTTGCTGATGCATATGTAGCTAGTTCTGATGTAAGTCTTGCTGAGTACCTTTGTACTCACGTTTGCTTAATTTATGTTTTGCAGAGAGACTTCAGTCTCGCTAGTAGTTCCACGCGGACTTCGACGTTTAGCTTGATACCTCAGCTACGATCTTGTGCCCTCGGCAGGATCTGGTAGATAGTCAGGCTTCTTAGCCTTTTCCATTATAGATGTCTGTACCCAGACATGTTAAGCTTCCGCATGTGCTTTGCATGGTATGCTATGATTGTTGGGTCATGAGACCCATGTTTGTAATATCTCGCTCCTCGGAGCCTAATGAATAAATACTTGAGTTGTAGAGTTATGTTGTGATGCCATGTTGTATTCACACATATCGAGCATATTGTGTGTATGATTGAAATGCTTGGTATGTGTGGGATCCGACTATCTAGTTGTTTATCCTTGGCAGCCTATCATATGGGGAAATGTAGTCTAGTGCTTCTGAGCGATAGTAGTCCGCTACAGCCCGGATCACCGGAGTCCTGCTAGCCCAGCACTACTGCTCAGGACACTTGACTGGCCGGCATGTGTTTCACTTCGTTCCTATGTCTGTCCCTTCGGGGAAATGTCACGCGGTGACATCCGGAGTCCTGCCTAGCCTGCTACAGCCCGGGTTACCGGAGTCCTCTTAGCCCAGTGCTACAGCCCAGATTCACATGCTGTTGACCGACATGCTCGAGGTTGATTCATGTATGCCTGTCCCCATGGGTTAGTGCCGCTTTGGGTTCACGACTAGCCATGTCGGCCCGGGTTCTTTGTCATATGGATGCTAGCGACACTATCATATACGTGAGCCAAAAGGCGCAAACGGTCCCGGGCCATGGTAAGGCGACACCCGTGGAATACCGTGCGTGAGGCCGCAAAGGGATATGAGGTGTTACCGGCTAGATCGATGAGACTTGGAATCGGGGTCCTGACAAGGATCATGGTGATGCATAGCAATGAGAGGGAGAGTGTGTCCACGTACCCTCATAGACCGAAAGTGGAAGCGTTAGCACAACACGGTTGATGTAGTCGTACGTCTTCACGATCCGACCGATCCAAGTACCGAACGCACGACACCTCCGAGTTCAGCACACGTTCAGTTCGATGACATCCCACGAACTCCAATCCAGCAGAGCTTCGAGGGAGAGTTCCGTCAGCACGATGGCGTGATGATGATGCTATCGACGCAGGGCTTCGCCTAAGCACCGCTACGATATGACTGAGGTGGATTATGGTGGAGGGGGCACCGCACACGGCTAAAAGATCAATGCTCAATTGCTGTGTCTCCAAGGGGTGTCCCCTTCCTCGTATATAAAGGAGTGGAGGAGGGGGAGAGCCAGCCCTCTCTATGGCGCGCCCTAGGGGAGTCCTACTCCCACCGGGAGTAGGATTCCCCTTTTCCTAGTAGAACTAGGAGCCCTTCCAAGTAGTAGGAGTAGGAGAGAAGGAAAGGGAAAAGAGAAGAGAAGGAAGGAGGGGGTGCCGCCCCTCCCCCTAGTCCAATTCGGACTAAGCATTGGGGGGGGGGGGTGCAGCCTCTCCTCTCTCTTTCCCCTAAAGCCCAATAAGGCCCATATACTTGATACTTCTCCAATGTATCTATAATTTTGGTTGCTCCATGCTATATTATCTACTTGTTTGGACATTATTGGGCTTTATTATCCTCTTTTATATTATTTTTGGGACTAACCTATTAACCGGAGGCCCAGCCCAGAATTGCTGTTTTTTTTGCCTATTTTAGGGTTTCGAAGAAAAAGGAATATCAAACGGAGTCCAAACGGAATGAAACATTCGGGAACGTGATTTTCTCACTGAACATGATCTAGGAGACTTCGACCCTATGTCAAGAAACAAAGGAGGAGGCCACGAGGTAGGGGCGCGCCTACCCCCCCCCCAGGCGCGCCCTCCACCCTCGTGGGCCCCCTGTTGCTCCACTGACGTACTCCTTCCTCCTATATATACCTACGTACCCCCAAACGATCACAAACGGAGCCAAAACCCTAATTCCACCACCATAACTTTCTGTATCCATGAGATCCCATCTTGGGGCTTGTTTCGGAGCTCCGCCGGAGGGGGCATCCATCACGGGGGGCTTCTACATCAACACCATAGCCCCTCCGATGAAGTGTGAGTAGTTTACCTCAGACCTTTGGGTCCATAGTTATTAGCTAGATGGCTTCTTCTCTCTTTTTGGATCTCAATACAATGTTCTCCCCCTCTCTTGTGGAGATCTATTCGATGTAATCTTCTTTTTGCGGTGTGTTTGTTGAGACCGATGAATTGTGGGTTTATGATCAAGTTTATCTATGAACAATATTTGAATCTTCTCTGAATTCTTTTATGTATGATTGGTTATCTTTGCAAGTCTCTTTGAATTATCAGTTTGGTTTGGCCTACTAGATTGATCTTTCTTGCAATGGGAGAAGTGCTTAGCTTTGGGTTCAATCTTGCGGTGTCCTTTTCTAGTGACAGTAGGGTTCAATCTTTCTTGCAATGGGAGAAGTGCTTAGCTTTGTATTGTTGCCATCGAGGATAACAAGATGGGTTTTTTATCATATTGCATGAATTTATCCCTCTACATCATGTCATCTTGCTTAAGGCGTTACTCTGTTTTCATGAACTTAATACTCTAGATGCATGCTGGATAGCGGTCAATGAGTGGAGTAGTAGTAGTAGTAGATGCAGGCAGGAGTCGGTCTACTTGTCTCGGACGTGATGCCTATATACATGATCATACCTAGATATTCTCGTGACTATGCTCAATTCTGTCAATTTCTCAACAGTAATTCATTCACCCACCGTAAAATACTTATGTTCTTGAGAGAAGCCACTAGTGAAACCTATGGCCCCCGGGTCTATCTTCATCATATTAATCTTCCAATACTTAGTTATTTTCTTTGCTTTTTTACTTTGCTTTTATTTTACTTTGCATCTTTACCACAAAAATACCAAAAAATATTATCTTATCATATCTATCAGATCTCACTCTCGTAAGTGACCGTGAAGGGATTGACAACCCCTTATCGCGTTGGTTGCGAGGAGTTATTTGCTTTGTGCAGGTACGAGGGACTTGCGCGTAGCCTCCTACTGGATTGATACCTTGGTTCTCAAAAACTGAGGGAAATACTTACGCTACTCTGCTGCATCACCCTTTCCTCTTCAAGGGAAAACCAACGCAAGTGCTCAAGAGGTAGCAAGAAGGATTTCTGGCGCCGTTGCCGGGGAGTCTATGCAAAATTCAACATACCAAGTACCCATCACAACCCTTATCTCCCGCATTACATTATTTTCCATTTGCCTCTTGTTTTCCTCTCCCCCACTTCACCCTTGCCGTTTTATACGCCCTCTCTCTCTCTATCCTCCCTCTCTCTCTCCCTATTTGCCTCTTTTTGCCTGCTTGCTTTTTGTTTGCTTGTGTGTTGGATTGCTTGCTTGTGACGATGGCTCAAGATAACACTAAATTGTGTGACTTTACCAATTACAACAACAATGATTTTATTAGCACTCTGATTGCTCCTCTTACCGATGCTGAATCTTGTGAAATTAATGCCGCTTTGCTGAATCTTGTCATGAAAGATCCGTTTTCTGACCTTCCTAGTGAAGATGCCGCTACCCATCTAAATAGCTTCGTTGATTTGTGTGATATGCAAAAGAAGAAAGATGTGGATAACGATATTGTTAAGTTGAAGCTATTTCCTTTTTTGCTTAGAGATCGTGCTAAAGCTTGGTTTTCATCTTTGCCTAAAAATAGTATTGATTCTTGAAACAAGTGCAAAGATGCTTTTATCTCTAAGTATTTTCCTCCCGCTAAGAAGATCATCTCCCTTAGAAATGATATTATGAATTTTAAGCAACTTGACCATGAACATGTTGCACAAGCTTGGGAGAGGCTGAAATTAATGATACGTAATTACCCTACTCATGGTTTGAATTTGTGGATGATTATACAAAAAAATTATGCCGGATTGAATTTTGCTTCTAGAAATCTTTTAGATTCGGCCATGGGAGGCACTTTTATGGAAATCACTTTAGGAGAAGCTACTAAACTCCTAGATAATATTATGGTTAATTATTCTCAATGGCATACTGAAAGATCTACTAATAAAAAGGTGCATGCGATAGAAGAAATTAATGTTTTGAGTGGAAAGATGGATGAACTTATGAAATTATTTGCTAGTAAAAGTGTTTCTTCTGATCCTAATGATATGCCCTTGTCTACTTTGATTGAGAATAATAATGAATCTATGGATGTGAATTTTGTTGGTATGAACAATTTTGGTAACAACGCGTATAGAGGAAATTTTAATCCTAGGCCTTATCCTAGTAATCCCTCTAATAATCATGGTAATTCCTACAACAATTCTTATGGAAATTATAATAAGATGGCCTCTGATTTTGAATCTAATATTAAAGAATTTATTACTTTGCAAAAGAATTTCAATGCTTTGATTGAAGAAAAATTGCTTAAGATTGATGAGTTAGCTAGGAACGTTGATGGAATTTCTCTTGATGTTGATTATTTGAAACTTAGATCTATTCCTCCTAAGCATGATATCAATAAGTCTCTCAAAGCCATGAGAATTTCCATTGATGAGTGCAAAGAAAGAACCGCTAGGATGCGTGCTAAGAAAGATGCCTTTATAAGAGTGTGTTCTTCTAGTTCCTATGAAAATAAAGATGAAGATCTAAAAGTTATTGATGTGTCTCCTATTAAATCTTTGTTTTGCAATATGAATCTTGATAATGATAGGACTGAATATGATCCACCTTTACCTAGAAGGCGTTCCAAAAATTCAGAGCTTTTAGATCTTGATGCTAAATTTGATGAAAGTGGGACTGAAGAAATTAAAACCCTATATGTTGCTAAACCCACTATTTTTGATTTCAAGGAATTTAATTATGAAAATTGCTCTTTGATTGATTGTATCTCCTTGTTAGAATCTGTGCTAAATTCTCCTCATGCTTATAGTCAAAATAAAGCGTTTACTAAACATATCGTTGATGCCTTGATGCAATCTTATGAAGAAAAACTTGAGTTGCAAGTTCCTATCCCTAGAAAAATTTATGATGAGTGGGAATCAACTATTAAAATTAAGATTAAAGATCATGAGTTCTATGCTTTATGTGATTTGGGTGCTAGTGTTTCCACGATTCCAAAGACTTTGTGTGATTTGTTAGGTTTCCGTGATTTTGATGATTGCCCTTTAAACTTGCACCTTGCGGATTCCACTATTAAGAAACCAATGGGAAGAATTAATGATGTCCTTATTGTCGCAAATAGGAATTATGTACCCGTATATTTTATTGTTCTTGACATAGATTGCAATCCTTCATGTCCTATTATTCTTGGTAGACCTTTCCTTAGAACGATTGGTGCAATTATTGATATGAAGGAAGGAAATATTAGATTCCAATTTCCATTAAGGAAAGGCATGAAACACTTTACTAGAAAGAAAATTAAATTACCTTATGAATCTATCATGAGAGCCACTTATGGATTGCCTACCAAAGATGGCAATACCTAGATCTATCCTTGCTTTTTATGCCTAGCTAGGGGCGTTAAACGATAGCGTTTGTTGGGAGGCAACCCAATGTTATTTTTATTCCTTACTTTTTGCTCATGTTTAGTAATAAATAATTTACCTAGCCTCTGCTTTGGTTGTGTTTTTTGTGTTTAATTAGTGTTTGTGCCAAGTAGAACCGTTGGGAAGACTTGGGGAAAGTCTTGATTTCTTGCTGTAGAAAACAGAAACTTTAGCGCTCACGAGAACTGCTGCCATTTTTATTTGGAAAGTGATATTTAGTTAATTATTTTTCAGATTATTAATAGATAAATTCCTCACGTCCAGAAATTTATTTTAGAATTTTTGGTGTTCCATATCTTGCGCTAGCTACATATTACTACAGACTGTTCTGTTTTTGACAGATTTTGTTTTTCATGTGTTCTTTGCTTATTTTGATGAATCTATGGCTAGTAAAATAGTTTATAAACCATAGAGAAGTTGGAATACAGTAGGTTTAACACCAATATAAATAAATAATGAGTTCATTATAGTACCTTGAAGTGGTCTTTTGTTTTCTTTCGCTAACGGAGCTCACGAGATTTTCTACTTTAAGTTTTGTGTTGTGAAGTTTTCAAGTTTTGGGTAAAGATTTGATGGATTATGGAACAAGGAGTGGCAAGAGCCTAATATTGGGGATGCCCATGGCACCCCCAAGATAATATAAGGACACCTAAAAGACAAAGCTTGGGGATGCCCCGGAAGGCATCCCCTCTTTCGTCTACTTCTATCGGTAACTTTACTTGGAGCTATATTTTTATTCACCACATGATATGTGTTTTGCTTGGAGCGTCTTGTATGATTTGAGTCTTTGATTTTTAGTTTACCACAATCATCCTTGCTGTACACACCTTTTGAGAGAGCCATACATGATTTGGAATTTGTTAGAATACTCTATGTGATTCACTTATATCTTTTGAGTTATATAGTTTTGCTCTAGTACTTCACTTATATCTTTTAGAGCGCGGTGGTGGATTTGTTTTATAGAGACTATTAATCTCTCATGCTTCACTTAGATTTTTTTGAGAGTCTTAAATAGCATGGTAATTTGCTTAAATAATCCTAACATGCTAGGTGTTCAAGATTAATAAAAAATTTCTTATGAGTGTTCTGAATACTAAGAGAAGTTTGATGCTTGATGATTGTTTTGACATACGGAGGTAATAATATCAAAGTCGTGCTAGTTGAGTAGTTGTGAATTTGAGAAATGCTTGTGTTGAAGTTTGCAAGTCCTGTAGCATGCACGTATGGTAAACGTTATGTAACAAATTTGAAACATGAGGTGTTATTTGATTGTCCTCCTTATGAGTGGCGGTCGGGGATGAGCGATGGTATTTTCCTACCAATCTATCCCCCTAGGAGCATGCGCATAGTGCTTGGTTTTTGATGACTTGTAGATTTTTGCAATAAGTATATGAGTTCTTTATGACTAATGTTGAGTCCATGGATTATACGCACTCTCACCCTTCCATCATTGCTAGCCTCTTCGGTACCGTGCATTGCCCTTTCTCACATTGAGAGTTGGTGCAAACTTCGCCGGTGCATCCAAACCCCATGATATGATACGCTCTTTCACAAATAAACCTCCTTATATCATCCTCAAAACAGCCACCATACCTACCTATTATGGCATTTCCATAGCCATTCCGAGATATATTGCCATGCAACTTTCCACCATTCTGTTTATCATGACACATTCATCATTGTCATATTGCTTAGCATGATCATGTAGTTGACATAGTATTTGTGGCAAATCCACCGTTCATAATTCTTTTCATACATGTCACTCTTGGTTCATTGCATATCCCGGTACACCGCCGAAGGCACTCATATAGAGTCATCTTTTGTTCTAGCATCGAGTTGTAATCATTGAGTTGTAAATAAATAGAAGTGGGATGATCATTGAGGGAGTCCTGGATTAGGGGGTCTCCGGACAGCCGGACTATATCCTTTGGCCGGACTGTTAGACTATGAAGATACAAGATTGAAGACTTCGTCTCATGTCCGGATGGGACTCTACTTGGCGTGGAAGGCAAGCTAGGCAATACGGATATGTATATCTCCTCCTTTGTAACCGACCTTATGTAACCCTAGCCCTTTCCGGTGTCTATATAAACCGGAGTTTAGTCCGTAGGACAACATACAATCATACCACAGGCTAGCTTCTAGGGTTTAGCCTCTCCGATCTCGTGGTAGATCAACTCTTGTAATACCCATATCATCAAGAATAAATCAAGCAGGACGTAGGGTTTTACCTCCATCAAGAGGGCCCGAAACTGGGTAAAACATCGTGTCCCCTGCCTCCTGTTACCATCCGCCTTAGACGCACAGTTCGGGACCCCCTACCCGACATCCGCCGGTTTTGACATCGACATTGGTGCTTTCATTGAGAGTTCCTCTGTGTCGTTGCCGTTAGGCTTGATGGCTCCTTCTACCATCGATAGCGATGCAGTCCAGGGTGAGACTTTTCTCCCCGGACAGATCTTTGTGTTCGGCGGCTTCGCACTGCGGGCCAACTCGCTTGGCCGTCTGGAGTAGATCGAAAGCTACGCCCCTGGCCATCAGGCCAGATTTGGAAACTTAAATTACACGGCCGATATCCGCGGAGACTTGATCTTTGACGGATTCAAGCCCCTGCCTTGTGCGCCACGCGGTCACGATGAGTACGATTTAGCTCTACCTTCGGACCACATTCAGGAGATCGCACCGGCAGCCGCTCTGAGCCTCAATTCGGAGCTAGTGTCAAGATGAGTACGATTTAGCTCTACCTTCGGACCGCATTCAGGAGATCGCACCGGCAGCCGCTCCGAGCCTTAATTCGGAGCTAGTCGCGCCGTCCATGGGCGGGTGGATGGACCCTGCCACGGAGGCCTTACCCTCAGCGGCGATTTAGTCGAACATCGACCTTACCCTGCACGAGAGCCATGTTGTCAAACTGCCGGATCCTTCTCCGGCCACGGACTCCGAACTGCCTGCGCCCGTTCCTAGCGAATCCGATTGGGTGCCGATCATGGAGTATACCTCCGCGGATATTTTTCAGCACTCGCCCTTTGGCGACATACTGAACTCATTAAGGTCTCTCTCCTTGTCAGGAGGATCCTGGCCGAACTATGCCTGGCAGGATTGGGATGCGGATGACGAAGAAATTCGCTGCCCACCCACCACCCACTTAGTAGCCACTGTTGACGACTTACCGACATGCTCGACTTCGACTCCGAAGACATCGACGGTATGGACGACGATGCGGGAGACGAAGAGGAACCACTGCCCAAAGGTCATTGGACAGCCACCTCATCATACGATGTATACATGGTGGACACACCCAAAGAAGGCAATGGCGACGAGACAGCGGAGGATGACCCCTCCAAGAAGCAACCCAAGCACCGACGTCAGCGGCGCCGCTCTAAGTCCCGCCAAAGCAAAAGTGGTGATACCGGCACAGGAGATAATAGCACTCCGGATAGTGCCGAAGATGGCAATAGTCCCCTCCAGCACGATTTAGGGCAGGAGGATGGAGAGTCCCTCCAAAGAGGATGACAATTACATGCCTCCCTCCGAAGACGAGGCAAGCCTCGACAATGACGAATTCGTCGTGCCAGAGGATCTCGTCGAACAAGAGCGCTTCAAGCGCCGGCTTATAGCCACAGCAAATAGCCTTAAGAAGAAGCAGCAGGAGCTTCAAGCTGATCAATATCTGCTAGCTGATAGATGGACTGAAGTCCTGGCGGCCGAGGAATATAAACTCGAACGCCCCTCCAAGAGTTACCGAAAATGCAGGTTGCTACCCTGACTGGAGGAAGAAGCGTATGATGTGGTTGATCGGCCACCCCGTGGCCGCGACAGAGAGGCATTCCAGCCAAAAGCTCAGCCTGCACCCCGACGCCATTCAAATAAAAAGGCATGGGGAAATACGCCAGACCTATAAGATGTATTGGAGGACAAAGCAAAACATGCAAGATCGATCTACGGATCACGAGGGTGCGCCACTATGCGAGACGATAAACATCACACCGGATATAGTAAAGTAAATCTGGCAGGGCCACACACAGCGGGCAAGACTCATTGGAGCTGCATCATGATATATCCTAGTACAGAGGCGCCGCACACCCCTTATGCTTCACAGACGAAGTAATGGATCATCAAATCCCAGAGGGTTTCAAACCCGTAAATATAGAATCATACAACGGCACAACAGATCCTGCGGTATGCATCGAGGATTTCCTCCTGCATATCCACATGGCACGTGGTGATGATCTACACGCCATTAAATACCTCCCACTCAAACTCAAAGGACCAGATCGGCATTGGCTCAATAGCTTGCCAACAGAGTCCATTGGCTGTTGGGAGGATCTGGAAGCCGCATTCCTTGATAACTTTCAGGGCACTTATGTGCGATCACCAGATGCCGATGACTTGAGCCACATAATTCAGCAGCCAGAGGAATCGGCCAGGCAATTCTGGACACGGTTCCTAACAAAGAAAAATCAAATCGTCGACTGTCCGAATGCAGAGGCTCTAGCAGCTTTCAAGCACAACATCCGCGACGAGTGGCTAGCTTGGCACCTTGGTCAGGAAAAGCGGAAATCTATGGCAGCCCTCACGACATTCATGACCCACTTTTATGCGGGAGAAGACAGCTGGCTGGCTCGCAGTAATAACATATCAAAGAACCATGGTACTTCGGATACCAAGGACGGCAATAGCAGGTCACGTCGCAACAAACATAAGCGCCGCATTAACAGCGATAATACTGAGGATACGACAGTTAATGCCAGATTCAAAGGCTCTAAACCCGGCCAGCGGAAAAAGCCATTCAAAATAAGCACTCCGGGCCTGTCCAATTTGGACCGTATACTCGATCGCTCGTGTCAAATACACGGCACCCCCGACAAGCCAGCCAACCACACCAATAGGGATTGTTGGGTGTTCAAGCAGGCCGGCAAGTTAATTGCCGAAAACAAAGATAAGGGGCCACATAGCGATGATGAGGAGGAGCCCCGGCAGCCGAATACCGGAGGACAGAAGAGGTTCCCCCCACAAGTGCGAATGGTAAACATGATATACGCAACCCACATCCCCAAGAGGGAGCGGAAGCGTGCGCTCAGGGACGTATATGCGTTGGAGCCAGTCGCCCCAAAGTTCAACTCATGGTCCTCCTGTCCGATCACCTTCGATCGCAGGGACCACCTGCTACATCTTGAGCTTGCGTTGGTTTTCCCCGAAGAGGAAGGGATGATGCAGCAGAGTAGTGTAAGTATTTCCCTCAGTTTTTGAGAACCAAGGTATCAATCCAGTAGGAGGCCACGCTCAAGTCCCTCGTACCTGCACAAAGCGATAGCTACTCGCAACCAACGCGATTAGGGGTTGTCAATCCCTTCACGGTCACTTACGAGACTGAGATCTGATAGATATAATATTTTTGGTATTTTTGGTATAAAGATGCAAAGTAAAAAGCAAAGCAAGATTAAAGTGATGGAGATTGATATGATGAGAATAGACCCGGGGGCCATAGGTTTCACTAGTGGCTTCTCTCAAGAGCATAAGTATTCTACGGTGGGTGAACATATTACCATTGAGCAATTGACAGAATTGAGCATAGTTATGAGAATATCTAGGCATGATCATGTATATAGGCATCACGTCCGTGACAAGTAGATCGAAACGATTCTGCATCTACTACTATTACTCCACTCATCGACCGCTATCCAGCATGCATCTAGAGTATTAAGTTAAAAACAGAGTAACGCCTTAAGCAAGATGACATGATGTAGAGAGATAAATTCACACAATATGAAATAAACCCCCATCTTGTTATCCTCGATGGCAACGATACAATATGTGCCTTGCTGCCCCTTCTGTCACTGGGTAAGGACACCGCAAGATCAAACCCAAAGCTAAGCACTTCTCCCATGGCAAGAACTACCAATCTAGTTGGCCAAACCAAATGGATAATTCGAAGAGACTTGCAAAGATAGCCAATCATACATAAAAGAATTCAGAGGAGATTCAAATATTATTCATAGATAGACTTGATCATAAACCCACAATTCATCGGTCTCAACAAACACACCGCAAAAAGAAGATTACATCGAATAGATCTCCACAAGAGAGGGGGAGAACTTTGTATTGAGATTCAAAGAGAGAGAAGAAGCCATCTAGCTACTAACTATGGACCCGAAGGTCTGAGGTAAACTACTCACACTTCATCGGAGAGGCTAGGATGATGTAGAAGCCCTACGTGATGACGGCCCTCTTCCGGTGGAGCTCCGAAACAGGCCCCAAGATGGGATCTCGTGGATACAGAAAGTTGCGGCGGTGGAATTAGGTTTTTGGCTCCTGTTCTGGTCGTTTGGGGGTACGTGTGTATATATAGGAGGAAGGAGTACGTTGGTGGAGCATTGAGGGGCCCACGAGGCAGGGGGCGCGCCCTAGGGGGGGCGCCCCCACCCTCGTGACCTCCTCTTTGACCCCCTGGAGTAGGGTCCAAGTCTCCTGGATCATGTTCGGTGAGAAAATCACGTTCCCGAAGATTTTATTCTGTTTGGACTTCGTTTGATATTCTGTTTCTCCGAAACACTGAAATAGGCAAAAAAACAGCAATTCTGGGCTGGGCCTCCGGTTAATAGGTTAGTCCCAAAAATAATATAGAAGTGGAAAATAAAGCCCAATATAGTCCAAAACAATAGATATAGCATGGAGCAATCAAAAATTATAGATACGTTGGAGACGTATCAGGCATCCCCAAGCTTAATTCCTGCTCGTCCTTGAGTAGGTAAATAATAAAAAGAGAATTTTTGATGCGGAGTGCTACTTGGCATAATTTCAATGCAAATCTTCTTAATTGTGGTATGAATATTCAAATTAGAAAGATTCAAGACGAAATTTTATATTGACATAAAAATAATAATACTTCAAGAATATTAACAAAGCAATTATGTCTTCTCAAAATAACATGGCCAAAGAAAGTTATCCCTACAAAATCATATAGTCTGGCTATGCTCTATCTTCACCACACAAAGTATTTAAATCATGCACAACCCCGATGACAAGCCAAGCAATTGTTTCATACTCTAACTTTTTCAAAACTTTTTCAATCTTCACGCAATACATGAGCGTGAGCCATGGATATAGCACTATAGGTGGAATAGAATGGTGGTTGTGGAGAAGACAAAAAGGGGGGAAGATAGTCTCACATCAACTAGGCGTATCAACGGGCTATGGAGATGCCCATCAATAGATATCAATGTGAGTGAGTAGGGATTACCATGCAACGGATGCACTAGAGCTATAAATGTATGAAAGCTCAGCAAAAGAAACTAAGTGGGTGTGCATCCAACTTGCTTGCTCACGAAGACCTAGGGCAATTTTGAGGAAGCCCATCATTGGAATATACAAGCCAAGTTCTATAATGTAAAATTCCCACTAGTATATGAAAGTGACAACATATGAGACTCTCTATATGAAGAACATGGTGCTACTTTGAAGCACAATATATGAGACTCGCTATATCAAGGTGCTACTTTGAAGCACAAGTGTGGAAAAAGGATAGTAGCATTGTCCCTTTTTATTTATTTTCTTTTTTTGGGCCTTCTTTTTTTTCTTTGGCCTTTCTCTTTTTTTATTGGGACAATGCTCTATTGAATGATGATCATCACACTTTTATATATTTACAACTCAATGATTACAACTTGATTCTAAAACAAAGTATGACTCTATATGGATGCCTCCGGCGGTGTACCGGGATATGCAATGAATCAAGAGTGACAAGTATGAAGAAATTATGAACGGTGGCTTTGCCACAAATACTATGTCAACTACATGATCATGCTAAGCAATATGACAATGATGAATGTGTCATGATGAACTAGATGGTGGAAAGTTGCATGGCAATATATCTCGGAATGGCTATGGAAATGCCATAATAGGTAGGTATGGTGGCTGTTCTAAGGAAGGTATATGGTAGGTGTATGATACCGGCGAAAGGTGTGCAGTATTAAAGAGGCTAGCAAAGGTGGAAAGGTGAGAGTGCGTATAATCCATGGACTCAACATTAGTCATAAAGAACTCATATACTTATTGCAAAAATCTAGAAGTTATCAAAGCAAAGTATTACACGCATGCTCCTAGGGGGATAGATTGGTAGGAAAAGACCATCGCTCGTCCCCGACCGCCACTCATAAGGAAGACAATCAATAAATAAATCATGCTCCGACTTCGTCACATAACGGTTCACCATACGTGCATGCTACGGGAATCACAAACCTTAACACAAGTATTATTTAAATTCACAACTACTCAACTAGCATGACTTTAATATTATCACCTCCATATCTCAAAAAAATTATCATGCTTCAATCTTTTCTTAGTATTCAACACACTCGAAAGAAAGTTTCACAAATCTTGAATACCAAGCATATTATTATTAAGCAAATTACCATGCTATTAAGAGACTCTCAAAATAATTTAAGTGAAGCATGAGAGATCAATAGTTTATTTAAAACAAATCCACCACCGTGCTCTAAAATATCTAAGTGAAGAACATAGAGCAAAATTATAACGCTCAAAAGATATAAGTGAAGCACATAGAGCAAAACTACTTAGCTCAAAAGATATAAGTGAAGCACATAGAGTATTCTATCAAATTTTAATTCATGTATGGCTCTCTCAAAAGGTGTGTACAGAAAAGATGATTGTGGAATACTAAGACACAAAGAAACAAATAATACAAGACGCTCCAAGCAAAACACATATCATGTTGGTGAATAAAAATATAGCTCCAAGTAAATTACCGATGGAAGTGGACGAAAGAGGGGATGCCTTCCGGGGCATCCCCAAGCTTTGACTTTTTGGTGTCCTTGGATTATCTTGGGGGTGCCATACGCATCCCCAAGCTTAGGATCTTGCCACTCCTTGTTCCATGATCCATCAAAAGAATTCACCCAAAACTTGAAAACTTCACAACACAAAACTCAAAATAGAAAACTCGTGAGCTCCGTTAGCGAAAGAAAACAAAAGACCACTTCAAGGTACTGTAATGAACTCATTCTTTATTTATATTGGTGTTAAACCTAATTTATTCCAACTTCTCTATGGATTATAAACTATTTTACTAGCCATAGATTCATCAAAATAAGCAAACAACACACGAAAAATAGAATCTGTCAAAAACAGAACAGTCTGTAGTAATCTGTAGCTAGCGCAAGATCTGGAACCCCAAAAATTCTAAAATAAATTTATGGACGTGAGGAATTTATCTATTAATCATCTTCAAAAATAATTAACTAAATAGAACTCTTCAAATAAAAATGACAGCAGTTCTCGTGAGCGCTAAAGTTTCTGTTTTTTACAGCAAGTTCAACAAGACTTTCCCCAAGTCTTCCCAACGGTTCTACTTGGTACAAACACTAATTAAACACAAAAAACACAACCAAAACAGAGGATAAATAATTTATTTATTAACTAACAGCAAGGAAAAATATTGGGATGTCTCCCAATAAGCGCTTTTCTTTAAAGCCTTATAGCTAGGCATTGATAATTTTAATGATGCTCACATGAAGGACAAGAATTGAAGCACAAAAGGAGCATCATAAAGCATGTGACAAACACATCTAAGTCTAACATACTTCCTATGCATAGGCATATTATAGGCAAACAAATTATCAAGGCAAGCAAAAACTAGCATATGCAAGGAAGAGGAAAGAAACAATAGCAATCTCAACATAACGAGAGGTAATTTAGTAACATGAAAATTTCTACCACCATATTTTCCTCTCTCATAGTAATTACATGTAGGATCATAAGCAAATTCAACAATATAGCTATCACATAAAATATTCTCAACATGATCCACATGCATGCAAAGTTGGCACTTTTCCGAAATAGTGGGATTAACATTAACTAAAGTCATGACCTTCCCAAACGCACTTTTATCAAAAACTTCATAAGATTGAACATTCTCTAAATATGTGGGATCTAAAGTTGACATTCTTCCAACCCCACTTTCAACATTATTGCAAACATTATAATCAATCTCATATTCATCATGGGGTTTAAATAAATTTTGAAGATCAAAAGAAGAATCACCCCAATCATGATCATTGCAACAAGTAGGGGACATAACAAAACTAGCATCCCCAAGCTTAGGGTTTTGCATATTATTAGCACAATTGTCATTAAAAGAATTTATAATAACATCATTGCAATCATGCTTTTTATTCAAAGATCTATCGTGAATCACTTCATAACATACTTCATTGCAATTTTCAGATTCATGAATTTCAAGCAAAACTTCATAAAGATAATCTAGTGCACAAAACTCACTAGCAATTGGTTCAACATAACTGGATCTCTTAAAAAGATTAGCAAGCGGATGAGGACCCATAAATCTTAGGTTCTCTATTTAGTAATAAATAAATGACTATTCCAACCATACGAGCAAACAAAAAGCAAACGGGCCAGAAGAGGCAAATAGAGAGGTAGGATAGGGAGAGAGAGAGAGGGCGAATAAAATGGCAAGGGTGAATTGGGGGGAGAGGAAAACGAGAGGCAAATGGCAAATAATGTAATGCGAGGGATTGCGATGGGTACTTGGTATGTTGACTTTTTGCGTAGACTCCCCCGCAACGGCGCCAGAAATGGCTCGTTGTCGGGAGTCAAATCTTGACTTGCGGAAACCTCCCCGGCAACGGCGCCAGAAATCCTTCTTGCTACGTCTTGAGCTTGCGTTGGTTTTCCCCGAAGAGGAAGGGATGATGCAGCAGAGTAGCGTAAGTATTTCCCTCAGTTTTTGAGAACAAAGGTATCAATCCAGTAGGAGGCCACGCTCAAGTCCCTCGTACCTGCACAAAGCGATAGCTACTCGCAACCAACACGATTAGGGGTTGTAAATCCCTTCACGGTCACTTACGAGACTGAGATCTGATAGATATAATATTTTTGGTATTTTTGGTATAAAGATGCAAAGTAAAAAAGCAAAGCAAGATTAAAGTGATGGAGATTGATATGATGAGAATAAACCCGGGGGCCACAGGTTTCACTAGTGGCTTCTCTCAAGAGCATAAGTATTCTATGGTGGGTGAACAAATTACTGTTGAGCAATTGACAGAATTGACTATAGTTATGAGAATATCTAGGCATGATCATGTATATAGGCATCACGTCCATGACAAGTAGATCGAAATGATTCTGCGTCTACTACTATTACTCCACTCATCGACCGCTATCCAGCATGCATCTAGAGTATTAAGTTAAAAACAGAGTAACGCCTTAAGCAAGATGACATGATGTAGAGAGATAAATTCATGCAATATGAAATAAACTCCATCTTGTTATCCTCGATGGCAACGATACAATACGTGCCTTGCTGCCCCTTCTGTCACTGGGTAAGGACACCGCAAGATCGAACCCAAAGCTAAGCACTTCTCCCATGGCAAGAACTACCAATCTAGTTGGCAAAACCAAACGGATAATTCAAAGAGACTTGCAAAGATAACCAATCATACATAAAAGAATTCAGAGAAGATTCAAATATTATTCATATATAGACTTGATCATAAACCCACAATTCATCGATCTCAACAAACACACCGCAGAAAGAAGATTACATCGAATAGATCTCCACAAGAGAGGGGGAGAACTTTGTATTGAGATTCAAAGAGAGAGAAGAAGCCATCTAGCTACTAACTATGGACCCGAAGGTCTGAGGTAAACTACTCACACTTCATCGGAGAGGCTAGGATGATGTAGAAGCCCTACGTGATGACGGCCCTCTTCCAGTGGAGCTCCGGAACAGGCCCCAAGATGGGATATCGTGGATACAGAAAGTTGCGGCAGTGGAATTAGGTTTTTGGCTCCTGTTCTGGTCATTTGGGGGTACGTGTGTATATATAGGAGGAAGGAGTACGTCGGTGGAGCACTGAGGGGCCCACGAGGCAGGGGGCGCGCCCTAGGGGTGGGCGCCCCCACCCTCGTGACCTCCTCTTTGACCCCCTAGAGTAGGGTCCAAGTCTCCTGGATCACGTTCGGTGAGAAAATCACGTTCCCGAAGATTTTATTCCGTTTGGACTCCGTTTGATATTCTGTTTCTCCGAAACACTGAAATAGGCAAAAAAATAGCAATTCTGGGCTGGGCCTCCGGTTAATAGGCTACTCCCAAAAATAATATAAAAGTGGAAAATAAAGCCCAATATAGTCCAAAACAGTAGATAATATAGCATGGAGCAATCAAAAATTATAGATACGTTGGAGACGTATCACCACCCCACTAGTATCCGTCATGGTGGATTCGCTGCACTGGTCTTAGACCCAATTATTGACGGATTTCACCTCACTCGAGACCTTATGGATGGTGGCAGCAGCCTGAACCTGCTTTACCAGGACACGGTGCGCAAAATGGGTATAGACCCCTCAAGGATCAAACCCACAAAAAACGACCTTTAAAGGCGTCATACAAGGTGTAGAGGCCCATTGCACAGGCTCAGTCACACTGGAAGTGGTCTTCGGATCCCCGGATAACTTCCGAAGCGAAGAGTTAATCTTCGATATAGTCCCGTTCCGCAGTGGTTATCATGCACTGCTCGGGCGAACCGCATTTGCGAGATTCAATGCGGTACCACATTATGCATACCTCAAGCTCCAGATGCCAAGACCTCAGGGGGTCATTACAGTTAATGGAAACACAGAGCGCTCTCTCCGAACGGAGGAGCACACTGCGGCCCTCGCAGCGGAAGCGCAAAGCAGCCTCTCAAGGCAATACACCAGTTCGCCATTTAAGGACGCGAACACCTTCAAGCGCGCCCAGAGTAATCGACAACAGGACCGCCTGGCACGTTTCGAGCTCGCATAGCAATGCGGCCCCCACCCCAGCCCAGGCCAAACGGCGAAACTCGTGCCACGCGTACATAATTACGCACTAAAAATACCATGGGCACAGGTAGGGAGGGGGCACGACTATGGCACGCCCCAAGACGCGACTTAAACCGCACTAGGGGCTTCCCGCTTTGTTATTTTTCTCTCTTTCAGGACATTAATCTCTAGAAACCCTATCCGGCAGCATGATCGCCGAACACATGATGCAGCAACCAAGGAGGCGGAAAGATACATCACACCACGGAACTCCCAGGTGGATTATGATAACGAGTGCAATACTTGCTTTAATATTATTCCTTAGCTTGCCCTTGGAGGGGACATAGTCCTACCTTTTGCTTATTGCACCGCATGTATCATTTTGCTTTAAGGCACCTTTTTAAATAAACAATGCATAGCATTAAGACTATTATTGCATTCTTCTTTATATATATATATGTTCATTCATGACATCCATCACCCGTACACTCTGGTACGGCCAATACACCAGGGGCTTAAGTACCCCACAATATGGTGAGAGAAGTCCGAACACTTTCACAAGTGCGGCACCCCAAACTTATAGCATTATATGCATCAGCTCTGAATCATGTATTTGGTCAATAGTTGGGTTTGCTCGGCTCCCATGTTTTGGTACCTTACGTTCCGCTATATCGGCTAAGGTAGCACTGGGAGAACTACTACGATTGTGCCCCGGTTCAGCTGGGCTAAGAACCTCAGTAGAGAAAGCTAAAACTGACTGTCATGATAAGGCGAGAGACTGGTCGCTGTTCGAGAGGTTTTCGAGGCCTTAAAGACTTATGCCGCTTAGAGCGAGGACTCAGCCCTGTCCGGCTTAAGGCGTGTATCACGCCCCAGATTCGGCCTTCTGAATACTAGGGGCTTCGCCGAAATTTAAACTTATAGAATTCTATGGCTAAGTGAGAGTGATAACGCATTATAGTCCAATTGCCTTGTTCGTTGTGCTGAGCACCTCCCTCAAAGGACCCAAAAATGGGAACAAGAGTGCTCAGGTTTATCCCGAACACCCCAGCACTCGTGGCATGGGGGTAGAAGCCGAGGACTAGCCATCTCTCAGATTTGATAAACAGCCGAACAGAAGGTAATATTTTAAATTCAAACAAGCGTTGCATAGCGCATATGAACAAGTTTTCATAGTACAGGATTACACGAGCAACTTCTTTCAAATATTACATCTTTTGCACACTCGTCCGCTACGAGACGGGCACCCTTCAAGACACCCTCATAGTACATCTCGGGGTGGCGATGCTCCTTGCCCTACGGCGACCCTTCCTTGATCAGCTTCACGGTGTCTAGCTTGGCCCATTGCACCTTCACACGGGCGAAAGCCCAGCATGCACCTTCGATGCAGACGGATCGCTTGATGACTTCTAGCCGTGGGCAGGTATCCACAAGCTGCCTCACCAGGCCAAAGTAGCTATTCGGAAGGGCGTCGCCAGGCCACAGCCGGACTATAAAGCCCTTCATGACCTGTTCGGCCGCCTTGTGTAGCTCGACCAGCTGCTTTAGCTGGTCGCTCATGGGCACCGGGTGTTCGGCCCCAGTATACTGAGACCAGAACAACTTCTCCGTTGAGCTTCCCTCCTCGGCCTGGTAAAATTGTGCGGCATCCGACATGCTGCGGGGCAAATATGCGAATGCTCCTGGAGAGCTCCGGATTCGGGTAAGTAACAAGTAATTTACTTTCACATGCTTGCTTTGCATATAGAATGCCTTACCCGTCGCTATCCTCTTCACTGCATCAATATCCTGGAGGGCCTTTTGGGCTTCGGCCTTGGCTTTGTGCTCTCGAGAGCCACAGCAAGCTCAGACTCTCGCGTCTTCAAGTCAAGCTCCAACGCCTCGTGCTTCGTCACGAGAGATTGGAGCTCTTGCTGCACCTTGCCCACTTGTGCCTCATGCCTTTCCCGCTCGATGCGCTCCGTGGCCGCTTTGTTTTCGGCCTCGAATAGCGCTTGCTTCAGGGTCGCCACCTCGGTCATGGCCCTTGGCAAATTCACGATGATCCTGTCATTTTGCAATCGCATCTTCTTTTATATATACATATCTATAGATAGGGTATTACTTACCCTTGTTCTCCTCGAGCTGCCTCTTGGCAAGGCCGAGCTCTTTCTTGGACCCCTCGAGGTCCTGCTTCAATGCGGCAACCTCCACAGTCTGTGCGGCAGCGGCCAGCAGCGAAGCCTGCATACGCATATAGACATACTTGTGTTAGACTCCTATGATATTGTTTGATCCTCTATTCGGCTTTTCTTTTTGAACACCGAAGAGAGCATCAGGGGCTACTGTCTATGTGGTAATATTTTTCCTATATTTCAAACACTTACCTCAAAGCCTGTTAGAAGGCTGACACAGGCTTCAGTCAATCCGCTCTTGGCGGACTGAACCTTCTTGACCACCGCACTCATAATAGTGCAGTGCTCTTTGTCGATGGAAGCGTTGCGAAGCGCTCCCAGCAGATTGTCCGGTGCCTCTGGTTGGACAGAGGTCACCGGCACAGGCGTCTTACCCCTTTTGGAAGGAGGCTGCCTGCCTGAGTCCGGAACCATTGGAGGTTTCGGCGCGGTGTTCGGCTGAGGGCCGAACTTGGAGCCCTCAGGAGCCTTGCTCCCTCTGCTCCCGGAGTCTGGAAGGTCGCCTTGAGGCACCTCTGGGACTGTCTCCCCTCAACCCGGTGCCTCTTGAGACAATACCTCGGCGTTGTCCGTAGGGCAAGGGGAGGTGGCAGTCGGAAGTGGATCGCTATCCATATCCGACGAGCCCAGGGAGCCATCCGACGATACGTCGATACGGGCTCGTGGCGGCCTACATAATCATAATTCGGCATTAGGAGAAGCAGTGCGACAAAGGAATGCTATGAGTTACTCTGGTATCCGAATACTTACGACTTCGCCAGGGGCTTGGCCCTGAGCAGCCACTCGTCTTCGCCTTCGGCGGCGGTGGTGGAGTAATATAGAAGGAGAGTCCTTCCCTTCTTGGACCCTTCGCCCCCCCAGTAGGGGCGGCCTTCCTTTTCTTGTCTCCCCCGACTGGAGGGGGAGCATCTTCATCTTCCTCCTCGTCTTCGGGGGAGGAGTGCGTCACGGAGTTAGCGGACGATAAGTCCGATGACGCCTGGCGTCGGGAACTCTTTCGGGTTCCCTTGGCCTTCTTGGTCTTCTCCGGCACCTTATAAGGGGCCGGAGTCAGCATCTCTGTAAGGAGAGCGTCCGCAGTGTCTTTGGGCAGAGGGGCCGGACAGTTAATTTGCCCCGACGTCTCCACCCAGTCCTGTCAAAGGCATGGAGATCAGACCCCACGCATGATTAAGATAGGGGAAATAAAATATCCTACCGGATGTATAGAACTCACCGAATGCACTCGGCGCTTCGCGCTTAGCCCGCGGTCCTTGGTGAGAGAGGGAGGGACCTCTGCGCCCTTGAACAGCACCTTCCAGACGTCCTTGTGCGCCGTGTCGAAGAGCTCGCTCAGAGTCTGGTGCTGGGCCAGGTCGAACTCCCACAAGTTGAAGTCCCATTGTTGGCACCGGAGGATCCGGCGGACGAGCATGACCTGGACTATGTTGACAAGCTTGAGCTTCTTGCTTGCCATGTTCAGGATACATTTCTGGAGTCCGTCCAGCTCCACCGATGAACCCCACAACAAGCCCTTCTTTTTCCAGGAAGTGAGACGTGTGGGGAATCCGGATCGAAACTTGGGGGCAGCCACACATTTGGTGTCGCGCGGCTCGGTGATGTAGAACCACGCTGATTGCCACCCCTTTATGGTCTCCACGAAGGAGCCTTCAAGCCATATAACGTTGGGCATCTTGCCCACCATGGCTCCACCGCATTCTGCTTGTTGGCCGCCCACCACCTTCGGCTTGATATTGAAGGTCTTTAACCATAGGCCGAAGTGGGGCCGGATGCGGAGGAAAGCCTCACACACGACGATGAACGCCGAAATGTTGAGGATGAAGTTCGGGGCCAGATCATGGAAGTCCAGCCCGTAGTAGAATATGAGACCACGGACGAATGGATGGAGGGGAAACCCTAGTCCGCGGAGGAAGTGGTGGAGGAAAACTATCCTCTCATGAGGTTCCGGGGTAGGGATGATCTGCCCCGCAGCGGGCAGCCGATGCGCGATATTTGCGGCTAGGTATCCGGCTCCGCGCAGCTTTTTGATGTGTCCCTTCATAACGGAGGAAGCCATCCACTTGCCCCCCCGCTCCGGACATGTTTGGAGAAGGTTGAGGAGAAAGATGTGGACTTGGGCGTTGGAGCTCGAGTGCGCAAGAGTGGATGAGCAAGGAGGAAGAAGGCATGGGTAGAAAAAGGTTAAACCTTGTCCCTTTATAAGGGCGGCCGAAACTATACGCCCCCACTAGCCTGGTAAAACTCGCTTATCCCCCAAGCGCTGTAATCGATGGTGCGGTTGGGTTACCCATGCCTATATTGATGAGAATCCCGTAATAAGGGGGACACGATCTCTGCTTTGACAAGACGTGTCAAAAAACTGCCTCGCATTATGTGCGGGGCTAGTTAAAGGAAACGGTTCGAATAATCACCGGGCCATTGCTTAATGCCATGTTGCCAAAACAAGTCAGCAGATTAGATTTGTGGAAATATTATTCTCTCTATGTTGGTATGTGGAACTTATTTTGCAGGGTCGGACACTATCCTTGTATTCAAATTCTTCTGTGGTGTATTCGGAGGAGGAACCCGCCTTGCAATGCCGAAGACAACACTGCGCGCCGGACTCATTGTCATTGAAGCCTGGTTCAGGGGCTACTGAGGGAGTCCTGGATTAGGGGTTCTCCAGACAGCCGGACTATTAGACTATGAAGATACAAGATTGAAGACTTCGTCTCGTGTCCGGACGGGACTCTACTTGGCATGGAAGGCAAGCTAGGCAATATGGATATGTATATCTCCTCCTTTGTAACCGACCTTATGTAACCCTAGCCCTTTCCGGTGTCTATATAAACCGGAGGGTTTTAGTCCGTAGGACAACATACAATCATACCATAGGCTAGCTTCTAGGGTTTAGCCTCTCCGATCTTGTGGTAGATCAACTCTTGTAATACCCATATCATCAAGAATAAATCAAGCAGGACGTAGGGTTTTACCTCCATCAAGAGGGCCCGAACCTGGGTAAAACATCGTGTCCCCTGCCTCCTATTATCATCCGCCTTAGACGCACAGTTCGAGACCCCCTACCCGAGATCCGCCGGTTTTGACACCGACAATCATCATTTTCTAGAGCATTGTCCCAAGTGAGGAAATAGAAAAAGAGAGAGAAAGGCCATAAAAAGAGAAGGCCCAAAAAAATGAGAGAAAAAGA
Organism: Triticum monococcum; assembly: GCA_034509565.1. Taxonomy (NCBI): domain Eukaryota; kingdom Viridiplantae; phylum Streptophyta; class Magnoliopsida; order Poales; family Poaceae; genus Triticum; species Triticum monococcum. Next base: position 618,118,078 of record CM067845.1, read on the forward strand.
GAGAAGGGACAATGTTACTATCCTTTGCCACACTTGTGCTTCAAAGTAGCACCATAATCTTCATGATAGAGAGTGTTTTGTTTTGTCATTTTCATATACTAGTGGGATTTTTCATTATAGAACTTGGCTTGTATATTCCAACAATGGGCCTCCTCAAGTGCCCTAGGTCTTCGTGAGCAAGCAAGTTGGATGCACACCCACTTAGTTTCTTTTGTTGAGCTTTCATACATTTATAGCTCTAGTGCATCCGTTGCATGGCAATCCCTACTCCTTGCATTAACATCAATCGATGGGCATCTCCATAGCCCATTGATTAGCCTCATTGATGAGAGACTTTCTCCTTTTTGTCTTCTCCACATAACACCCATCATCATATTCTATTCCACCCATAGTGCTATGTCCGTGGCTCGCGCTCATATATTGCGTGAAAGTTTATAGGTTTGAGATTACTAAAGTATGAAACAATTGCTTGGCTTGTCATCGGGGTTGTGCATGATGAGAGCATTCTTGTGTGACAAAAATGGAGCATGACTAAACTATATGATTTTGTAGGGATGAACTTTCTTTGGCCATGTTATTTTGAGAAGACATAATTGCTTAGTTAGTATGCTTGAAGTATTATTATTTTTATATCAATATGAACTTTTATCTTGAATCTTTCGGATCTGAATATTCATACCACAATTAAGAAGAATTACATTAAAATTATGCCAAGTAGCACTCCGCAACAAAAATTCTGTTTTTATCATTTACCTACTCGAGGACGAGCAGGAATTAAGCTTGTGGATGCTTGATATGTCTCCAACGTATATATAATTTTTGAGTGCTCCATGCTATATTATCTACTGTTTTGGACATTATTGGGCTTTATTATCCACTTTTATATTATTTTTGGGACTAACCTATTAACCGGAGGCCCAGCCCAGAATTGTTGTTTTTTTTGCCTATTTTAGGGTTTCAAAGAAAAGGAATATCAAACGGAGTCCAAACGGAACGAAACCTTGAGGAACGTGATTTTCTCACTGAACATGATCTAGGAGACTTGGAACCTACGTCGAGAAACAAAGGAGGAGGCCACGAGGTAGGGGGACGCGCCTACCCCCCCCCCCCAAGCGCGCCCTCCACCCTCGTGGGCACCCTGTTGCTCCACCGACGTACTCCTTCCTCCTATATATACCTACATACCCCCAAACGATCACAAACAGAGCCAAAACCCTAATTCCACCGTCGTAACTTTCTGTATCCACGAGATCCCATCTTGGGGCTTGCTCCGGAGCTCCGCCGGAGGGGGCATCCATCACGGAGGGCTTCTACATCAACACCATAGCCCCTCCGATGAAGTGTGAGTAGTTTACCTCAGACCTTCGGGTCCATAGTTATTAGCTAGATGGATTCTTCTCTCTTTTTGGATCTCAATACAATGTTCTCCCCCTCTCTTGTGGAGATCTATTCGATGTAATCTTCTTTTTGCGGTGTGTTTGTTGAGACCGATGAATTGTGGGTTTATGATCAAGTTTATCTATGAACAATATTTGAATCTTCTCTGAATTCTTTTATGTATGATTGGTTATCTTTGCAAGTCTCTTCGAATTATCAGTTTGGTTTGGCCTACTAGATTGATTTTTCTTGCAATGGGAGAAGTGCTTAGCTTTGGGTTCAATCTTGCGGTGTCCTTTCCCAGTGACAGTAGGGGCAGCAAGGCACATATTGTATTGTTGCCATCGAGGATAACAAGATGGTTTTTTTATCATATTGCATGAATTTATCCCTCTACATCATGTCATCTTGCTTAAGGCGTTACTCTGTTTTCATGAACTTAATACTCTAGATGCATGCTGGATAGCGGTCGATGAGTGGAGTAATAGTAGTAGATGCAGGCAGGAGTCGGTCTACTTGTCTCGGACGTGATGCCTATATACATGATCATACCTAGATATTCTCATAACTATGCTCAATTCTGTCAATTGCTCAACAGTAATTCGTTCACCCACCATAATATACTTATGCTCTTGAGAGAAGCCACTAGTGAAACCTATGGCCCCCGGGTCTATCTTCATCATATTAATCTTCCAATACTTAGTTATTTCCTTTGCTTTTTTACTTTGCTTTTATTTTACTTTGCATCTTTACCACAAAAATACCAAAAAATATTATCTTATCATATCTATCAGACCTCACTCTCATAAGTGATCGTGAAGGGATTGACAACCCCTTATCGCATTGGTTGCAAGGAGTTATTTGCTTTGTGCAGGTACGAGGGACTCGCGCGTAGCCTCCTACTGGATTGATACCTTGGTTCTCAAAAACTGAGGGAAATACTTACGCTACTCTACTGCATCACCTTTCCTCTTCAAGGGAAAACCAACGCAAGTGCTCAAGAGGTAGCAATACTCCCCGCGAATTCCCGTAACTCTCTGATACTCCGAAAAATAGCCGAATCAATCGGAACCTTTCCGATGTCCGAATATAGTCGTCCAATATATCGATCTTTACGTCTCGACCATTTCGAGACTCCTCGTCATGTACCCGATCTCATCCGGGACTCGGAACTACCTTTGGTACATCAAAACACATAAACTCATAATACAAATCGTCACCGAACGTTAAGCGTGCGGACCCTACGGGTTCGACAACTATGTAGACATGACCAAGACACGTCTCCGGTCAATAACCAATAGCGGAACCTGGATGCTCATATTAGCTCCTACATATTCTACGAAGATCTTTATCGGTCAAACCAAATAACAACATACGTTGTTCCCTTTGTCATCGGTATGTTACTTGCCCGAGATTCGATCGTTGGTATCTCAATACCTAGTTCAATCTCGTTACCGGCAAGTCTCTTTACTCGTTCTATAATACATCATCTCGCAACTAACTCATTAGTTACAATGCTTGCAAGGCTTATAGTAATGTGTATTATCGAGTGGGCCCAGAGATACCTCTCCGACGATCGGAGTGACAAATCCTAATCGCGAAATACGCCAACTCAACAACTACCTTCGGAGACACCTGTAGAGCACCTTTATAATCACCCAGTTATGTTGTGATGTCTGGTAGCACACAAAGTGTTCCTCTGGTAAACGGGAGTTGCATAACCTCATAGTCATAGGAACATGTATAAGTCATGAAGAAAGCAATAACAACATACTAAACGATCAAGTGCTAAGCTAATGGAATGGGTCAAGTCAATCACATCATTCTCCACATCATTCTCCTAATGATGTGATCTCGTTAATCAAATCACAACTCATGTCTATGGTTAGGAAACTTAACCATCTTTGATTAACGAGCTAGTCAAGTAGAGGCATACTAGTGACACTATGTTTGTCTATGTATTCACACATGTATTATGTTTCCGGTTAATACAATTCTAGAATGAATAATAAACATTTATCATGAAATAAGGGAATAAATATTAACTTTATTATTGCCTCTAGGGCATATTTCCTTCAAGATCATCATCATCTAGCTCAAGTGGACTTCATGCAAGACAAAGATTTGCCCTTAATTGGTTTTACATTTTACCGGTCTGATGGTGATAGTTTGGAGACCGGGTTATAGGATCGATAGCCGTACTATCAAGGGGGGCTCTCAAGTGAGTAGCATGATCATATCGTTTGTCGAGAGCTCAAAACATTGCATCCTTGCATCATCTTTATTGATTCTTATTTGTATTTTAGTTTGAGGTTTTAGATCTTGTGGTTATCTTCATGACAAGCTCTAGTACATCGAAAACGGATTTTACATGCCTCTTCTATCGCGTTTTCGGTGTTGGAGGTTTTATCGGTCTTTTTCGAGGAAGGGTTCTCACCATTTTCTCTTGGGTCTTCTCTAATTTCCTTCTTATTGTTAGTTCTTTCAAGATTGTGTTAGTCCTTGTCGCTAGCTTTCCAACAAACTTCGTTTCGTTGAATTTGGAGTCCGTTTGCAGAAGTTCTGTCAGTTTTGGTGTCCTTAAAAAGGCTGCAGCGGTACTACCACCCATAGGAGCGGTACTACCGCGGCTACTTCTGTGGCTACTTCCGCTCCGGACCAAAAACTCGTCATAAGTCCAGCGGTGGTAGGCACGGATGTAATTTTTTTAGTACCGCTCGCAAGCAGTAGTACCGCTACCCTTAGCAGTAGTACCGTGAGGACGAGCGGTAGTACTGCTCTGTCTGGGCTGTGAGCATAACGGTTGGATTTTCCCCTCCTATAAAAGAGGGTCTTCTTCCCCAATGAACCTTATCCTTTGAGCTCGTTTTCTTCCCCATTGTTGACATTCTTAGAGCTTGCTAACTCTCAATCCCTCCATGGATTCTTGCTAGTTTTTGCGGGAAAAGAGAGAGGAGATCTAGATCCACATTTTCACCAATCACTTTCTCCTCTATGTGAGGGGAACCCCTTGGATCTAGATCTTGGAGTTCTTGGTGTTCTCCTTCTTGTTCTTCCTCTCATTTTCCTCCCTAGCATTAGTTGCTTCAGTGGGATTTGAGAGAGAAGGACTTGGGCACTCTGTGTGCCCTTGCCATTGCATTTGGTGCATCGGTTTGAGTTCTCCACGGTGATACGTGGAAGTTACAAGTTGAGAAGCTTATTACTCTTGGGTGCTTGGTACCCTTGAGCTTGTCCCTCTTGGGTGGTTGGGAGCCCTAGACGGTTGGTGGTGTTCGGAGCTCAATCATTGTGGTGTAAAGCTCTGGGCAAGCGTCGGGGTCTCCAATTAGGTTGTGGAGATCGCCTTGAGCAACTTGACAGGTTTCGGTGACTGCCCCCAAGGGTTGCCAAAGTGTACAGGTTCGGTGACCGCCCCCAAGGGTTGCCATTTGTACGGGTTCGGTGATCGCCCTCAAGGGTCCCTTAGTGGAATCACGGCATCTTGCATTGTGCAAGGGCGTGAGGATATTATGGTGGCCCTAGTGGCTTCTTGGGGAGCATTGTGCCTCCACACCGCTCCAAACAGAGATTAGCATCTGCGAGGGTGTGAACGTCGGGATACATCATCGTCTCCGTGCCTCGGTTATCTCTTGCCCGAGCTCTTTACTTATGCACTTTACTTTGTGATAGCCATATTGTTTCTTGTCATATATCTTGCTATCACCTAGTAGTTTATCTTGCTTAGCATAAGTTGTTGGTGCACATAGGTGAGCCTAGTTGTTGTAGGTTTCGTGCTTGACAAATTAACCGCTAGGTTTATTCCGCATTTGTTCAAGCCTAAACCGTAATTATTTTAAAGCGCCTATTCACCCCCTCTAGGCGACATCCACGATCTTTCAATTGGTATTAGAGCCTCGTCTCTCCTTTTAGCGCTTAACCGCCTAGAGAGTAAGGATGTCTACTAGGGGTTTAGGATTCTCTGACACTCTTAGTTTTGATGGCACAAATTTTGATTTTTGGGTTATTCGCATGCTTAGTCTCTTTAGGGTCATGGACCCAAATTTAGAGCGAATTGTAGATATGGGGTTTTCTCCTCCAAAGGATTATCTTTAGAGGATGATAAAAATTCTTATCTCAATGCTCAAGCTTCTAATGTCCTTTTCGATGCTTTGAGCAATGTAGTTATATTTCAACTCATGCCGTTCTGGTATGCTCATGAGTTGTGGACAAAGCTTCAAGATAAATATGGTGTGTCCAAGAATTGTGGGAATGATTGTTCTCCCTCCACCTCCGGCCGTATTGTGTTCTCAACTTCTTCTACTTCACCTACATGTGGTTTGCCACAAGGTAATGAAATGGTGAGTAGTGTTGGTCATTGCAATGATGATAGTATGCTTATTGTGGATGATCCTTCATCACTATCTTATTGCAATGCATCTTATTTGGACTTTAACACTTCGAGCACCATACATGTTTCACATGCTTGTGTTGATAGTCCGTGCATATCTTGTAGAAATTGCTTGACTAAATCTCATGATGATATGCTTGCTATATCTTGTTGCCATGATAAAAATGCTTGTACTTCCTCGAGTTGTTTTGCTAACAATGTAGAGGAAACCCAACCCTCCATGGAACAAGATGTGGTTTTAAATGGTGCTTCAAGGGATCCTACATCATCATCTATTGCGGTTTGCCTTGTGGCCAAGGCTTCTAAGGTATCTCCTACCTTGAACCCCAATATGTCTCTTGATGATGATGTTGATGCTAATAATGATGAAGAGAATGATAATTTTGCCTCCTTAAAAATTAAGGGGGAAATGATTTTTAAAGCTCTTCATAAGAATAAAATTGCTCGTTCCAACTTCATGGAAATCATGTCTATTGCTATTGAGGGCAAGAATTATATTGGTGAGTGATACGTCTCCAACATATCTATAATTTTTGATTGCTCCATGATATATTATCTACTGTTTTGAATGTTTATGGGCTTTATTATACACTTTTATATCATTTTTGGGACTTACCTATTAACCCAGAGCCCAGTGCCAGTTTCTGTTTTTACCCTGTTTTAGCGTTTCGAAGAAAAGGAAAATCAAACGGAGTCCAATTGACTTGAAACTTCACGGAACTCATTTTTGGAGGGAAAGAAGCCCAGAAGACTTGGAGTGCATGTCGGGGGATCTGCGAGGAGGTCACGAGGCAGGGGGCGCCCACCCCCCTGGGCGCGCCCTCCACCCTCGTGAGCCCCTCGTGGCCCCCCTGGCGTATTTCTTCCGCCTATATATCTCCATATACCCTAAAAACATCCGTGAGCACAATAGATCGGGAGTTGCTCCGCCAGAAGCCTCCGTAGCCACCGAAAACCAATCTAGACCCGTTCCGGCACCCTGTCGGAGGGGGAATCCCTCTCCGGTGGCCATCTTCATCATCCCGGTGCTCTCCATGACGAGGAGGGAGTAGTTCTCCCTCGGGGCTGAGGGTATGTACCAGTAGCTATGTGTTTGATCTCTCTCTCGTGTTCTTGAGGTGATACGATCTTGATGTATCGCGAGCTTTGCTATTATATTTGGATCCTATGATGTTTGTCCCCCCCCCCCTACTCTCTTGTAATGAATTGAGTTTCCCCTTTGAAGTTATCTTATTGGATCGAGTCTTTAAAGATTTGAGAACACTTGATGTATGTCTTGCCGTGGATATCTGTGGTGACAATGGGATATCATGTGATTCACTTGATGTATGTTTTGGTGATCAACTTGCGGGTTCCGCCCATGAACCTATGCATAGGGGTTGGCACACGTTTTCGTCATGATTCTCCGAGAGAACTTTGGGGCACTCTTTGAGGTCCTTTGTGTTGGTTGAATAGATGAATCTGAGATTGTGTGACGCATATCGTATAATCATACCCACGAATACTTGAGGTGACATTGGAGTATCTAGGTGACATTAGGGTTTTGGTTGATTTGTGTCTTAAGGTGTTATTCTAGTACGAACTCTAGGGCTGTTTGTGACACTTATAGGAATAGCCCAACAGATTGATTGGAAAGAATAACTTTGAGGTGGTTTCGTACCCTACCATAATCTCTTCGTTCATTCTCTGCTATTAGTGACTTAGGAGTGACTCTTTCTTGCATGTTGAGGGATAGTTTTATGATCCAATTATGTTAGTATTGTTGAGGGAACTTACACTAGCGAAAGTATGAACTCTAGGCCTTGTTTCCTATCATTGCAATACCGTTTACGTTCACTTTTATCACTTGCTACCTTGCTGTTTTTATTATTTTAGATTACAAATACCTTTATCTGCTATCCATATACCACTTGTTTCACCATCTCTTCGCCGAACTAATGCACCTATACAATTTACCATTGTATTAGGTGTGTTGGGGACACAAGAGACTCTTTGTTATTTGGTTGCAGGGTTGCTTGAGAGAGACCATCTTCATCCTACGCCTCCTACGGATTGATAAACCTTAGGTCATCCACTTGAGGGAAATTTGCTACTGTCCTACAAACCTCTGCACTTAGAGGCCCAACAACGTCTACAAGAAGAAGGTTGTGTAGTAGACATCAAGCTCTTTTCTGGCGCCGTTGCCGGGGAGGTTAGCGCTTGAAGGTATATCTTTAGATCTTGCAATCGAGTCTTTTAGTTTCTTGTTTTATCACTAGTTTAGTTTATAAAAGAAAACTATAAAATAATGGAATTGAGTTTGTCTCATACGCTTCACCTTTTTAATATCTTTCGTGAGTATGATGGAAAGGATAATTGTGCTCAAGTGCTAGAAGAAGAAATCTATAAAATGTTTGGCACTAAATATTTGAATGATGAGCATGATTTCAATTTTGTTAGTATGAACTCCTTGAATATCCATGATGCTAATGATATGCAAAGCCACAAGCTTGGGGAAGCTATGTTTGATGAAGATGATATTTTTTGTCCCCCAAGCTTTGATGAGCAAATTTATTATGATGAAAGCATGCCTCCTATCTATGATGATTATTGTGATGACACGTATGCTTTAAAGAATAATGATAACCATGAAACTTGTCATCTTGATCTTAATTTTCAATCACATGATAGTTATTTTGTTGAGTTTGCTCCCACTATTATTCATGAGAAGAACTTTGCTTATGTGGAGAGTAGTAAATTTTCTATGCTTGTAGATCATGAAAATAATGCTTCATGTGCTGGTTATATTGTTGAATTCATTCATGATGCTACTGAAAATTATTATGAGGGAGGACTATATGCTTGTAGTAATTGCAACAATATCAAGTTTCCCCTCTATGTGCTTAAAATTTTGAAGTTATGCTTGTTTTGCCCTCCTATGCTAGTTGATTATTGTTCCCACAAGTTGTTTGCTCACAAAATCCCTATGCATAGGAAGTGGGTTAGACTTAAATGTGCTAGTCATATTCTTCATGATGCTCTCTTTATGTTTCAACTCTTATCTTTTATGTGAGCATCATTGAAACCATCATGCCTAGCTAGGGGCGTTAAACGATAGCGCTTGTTGGGAGGCAACCCAATTTTATTTTTGTTCCTTACTTTTTGTTCCTGTTTAGTAATAAATAATTCATCTAGCCTCTGCTTAGATGTGGTTTTATGCTTTTAATTAGTGTTTGTGCAAAGTAGAACCTTTGAGAAGACTTGGGGAAAGTCTTGTTGATCATGCTATAAAAAACAGAAACTTTAGCGCTCACGAGAACTGCTGCCATTTTTATTTGGAGAGTGCTATTTTAGTTAATTATTTTTGAAGATGATTAACAGATAAATTACTCAGGTCCAGCAATTTATTTTAGAATTTTTGGGGTCCCAGATCTTGCGTTAGCTACAGATTACTACAGACTGTTCTGTTATTGACAGATTCTGTTTTTCGTGTGTTGTTTGCTTATTTTGATGAATCTATGGCTTGTAAAATAGTTTATAATCCATAGAGAAGTTGGAATACAGTAGGTATAACAACCATATAAATAAAGAATGAGTTCATTACAGTACCTTAAAGTGATATTTTGTTTTCTTTCGCTAACGGAGCTCACGAGTTTTCTACTTTAACTTTTGTGTTGTGAAGTTTTCAAGTTTTGGGTAAGGATTCGATGGACTATGGAATAAGGAGTGGCAAGAGCCTAAGCTTAGGGATGCCCAAGGCACCCCAAGGTAATATTCAAGGATATCCAAGAGCTTAAGCTTGGGGATGCCCCGGAAGGCATCCCCTCTTTCGTCCACTTCCATCGGTAACTTTACTTGGAGCTATATTTTTATTCACCACATGATATGTGTTTTTCTTGGAGCGTCAATTTATTTTGTTTGCATTTGCTTGATGTTATTTAGAACAATGTTTTGCATCTTTTATTTCAATAAAAGTGGCATTGATAGCCTTTACTATGCCTATGTTACAAGTATACATGTTGCTGTTTGAAAACAGTGTTACGACATATCTCTCTCAAGGTAGTTTTGGTGATTGATGACAACGTGTTTGCGGACTAATCTTGTGCTTTGTTTGATTCATAGATTCTCCCTTGGCACGAGATGCGTTCCTCCCCTCGGAGTGTATTTCAAGACGGTGTAGCTCTTTCGCTTCTTTCTCGGTGGACTAGTTGCGTAGAGGGCACCGTACTATCAAGAGGGGGTCCGCTAGGGTTTTGCATGGGTGGAATCTTCACGTACACATCAGCTTCTCACCCTCCGAGTTTTTCCCTGTCCATTGAAGAGATCTCTCCTCTCTTCCTTGTCCTGTCTGGGTCTGAGCGGCAGTACCGTGCACCCAGCGGTAGTACCGCTGAGAAGCCACAAGTGGCAGTACCGCTCCACAGCGGTATTACCGCTGTGGCCACACAGCAGTAGTACCGCTGGGGGCCCGGCACCTCCGCCTGGTCCTCAGCTTCTTTGAGGGATCGCTTCTCCCTCTCTCTCCCCCCCCCCAGCGGTAGTACCGCACCGCCTGCGGTACTACGGCTGAAGGGTCACAAGCGGTAGTACCACTCCACAGTGGTACTACCGCCCTTGACCCCCCTGCCGTAGTACCGCTGGGCAGTCTGGCTCCTACCGCCTCGATTCGAGAGGTCTTTTTCTCGTGTCGGGTTTTGCGGCACTAGTCACGGTTGTAGTGGCAGTAGTACCGTTCCTGGAGCGGTAGTACCGCCCTACCACCGCGGTAGTACCGCAGTTGGAGTTTTTCCCTTTTAGTCTCCTCAGCGCGGCAGTACCGCTGGATGGCGCGGCAGTACCGCTCCCCTGGCGGTAGTACCGCCCCCTCTCAGCGGTAGTACCGCCCTGTGCGGGGCTGGTTGGTGGGGGGCAACGGGATTGTTGCCCCCACTATAAAAGGGAGCCCCCTTCTTCCTTTCCACCCACCTCTTCTTCCCCCAAGCTCCATTTATTGCTCAAGTACCATTAAATACTCCAAGCTTCATTTTGCCCGATCTATCTCCCTAGCCAATCAAACTTGTTGATTTGCTTGGGAGTGGTTGAGAAGGCTCCGATCTACACTTCCACCAAGGGATTTTCGATTCCCCCACTCATCCCTAGCGGATCTTGTTACTCTTGGGTGTTTGAGCACCCTAGACGGTTGAGGTCACCTCGGAGCCATATTCCATTGTGGTGAAACTTTGTGGTCTTGTTGGGAGCCTCCGATTAAGTTGTGGAGATTGCCCCAACCTTGTTTGTAAAGGTTCGGTCGCCGCCATCAAGGGCACCAATAGTGGAATCACGACATCTCGCATTGTGTGAGGGCGTGAGGAGAATACGGTGGCCCTAGTGGCTTCTTGTGGAGCATTGTGCCTCCACACCGCTCCAACGAAGACGTACTTCCCCTCAAAGGAAGGAACTTCGGTAACACATCCTCGTCTTCACCGGATCCACCCTTGGTTATCTCTTACCTTTACTTGTGCAAGCTCTTTAGTGTTAGTTCCCTTGCTTGCTTGTATGCTTGTTGTTATTGCATCATATAGGTTGCTCACCTAGTTGCACATTTAGACAACTACTTTGATGCAAACTTTAATTTGGTAAAGAAAAGCTAAAAATTGGTAGTTGCCTATTCACCCCCCCTCTAGTCAACCATATCGATCCTTTCAATTGGTATCAGAGTCTCGTCTCTTTAGTAAGGACTTTACCATCTGAAGAGTATGGTTGATATCGTAGACAGAGCGGAGGAACACTCCGGTGTGAATCCTATCTCGTCTACGAGCGATGGGGGGACTTCGGTCTCTCGTGAGGAGTTCAATGTAGCCTTGGAGACATTGAAAACCTCCATGACGACCAAAGTTGAAAGCATGTTTACTAAATTTCTTGAGGGGCTTAAACTATCCACCGCACCGTTGAAAGTGGGGGATCCCGCCAACAAGGTGTCGGATGCTATCCCCGACAAGGGGGAAGCTAGTAGTGAAAAGGCTCCTTCTTCTAGTGGCAAGAATGGCACCGGCATCTTTGCCCATGTGGAACCACCACTTGTTTATGGTGGACCGGTTCCTTCTACTCATTTGAATCATGCCGGTCCTCCTCCTAAGATTGTGAAAAAATGAGGATTTTGATTCTTGGGTTTACCTCTTTAAACATCATTTAAATCATGTGAACACTAACCTTTGGAGAATCATTGAAGAAGGTTTCTATCCACATGATCCAAGCAACTTCACTCCTCGAGAAGCCGCGGACAATCAATTCAATGAGAATGCCCTCTTCATCATTCAAGATGCAATTCCACCCGAAGACCTACCTCATCTTCGTCCCTTCGCCTTGGCCAAAGATGCCTGGCATTGTGTCGTGTCTCTCTACCGGGGAAGCGCAAGCATTCAACGCTCCAACTATGAAGTGGTACAAGATGAGGCCGATGAGTTTGCAATGAAGGAAGATGAAGAACCCCGTGAGCTTTATCGGAGAGTCACCAAACTCGCGGTCTCACTACGAGATCACGGGAGCAAGGACACGGATGACAATTGGATCAAGCGCAAATTCCTCAAGGCAATGATGCCCTACCACAAGGCCATGTCCTCCGTAATTCGCCAAAGACCGGACTTCCACACTTTGACCTCAAGTGAAGTGTTGGATGAGTTTGTGGCCATGAACATTTTGGACAAGACCGCCGACAATGCGGTGCTCCGTTCTCAATGGGCAAAGAAGCCTAACCTTGCATTGAAGGCCAAGCTCGCCGTGGAAGAAGAAGAAGAGGAAGAATAGGAGAGCAACCCCGAAGATACGAAGTATGCATATCATGAACATATGGCACTTGCTTCAAGGCAATTTTGGAGTAAGAAAAACTCGAGGCCCAACTTTAGCAAAAACAACTCGAGTGGCACAAGGGGCAAGCAATGTGCAAGGACTTGCTACAATTGCGGCAACGTGAGTCATTTTGTTGCGGAATGCCCGTATGAGAAGAGGGAAGACAATGGTGGCAAACTCATCCAAAAGGACAAGGCCAAGTCGTTCCCCAACAATAACAACTTCACCAAGAAGACTCCCCCCAAGGCCTTGGTTGTGCAAGAAGAGTACAATGAGGATGATTATGATGATGAAGATGATGAGTCGGTTGCCATGGCCTCCATTGCCATTGCAACAACGTCACGAGTGTCTCTCTTCGACTCACCCAACGAGAGCATCACCGCCAAGTGCCTCATGGCTAAAGCCACCAATAAGCTAACCTCCAACATCAAAACTACCATCATCAATCATCCTTCCCCATCGGATAGCATTAATGAAGTTGAGGGAGCTAATGTGGAGGCTAACGAGTTTGAGGCCTTTATGGGCAAACTCAAGGGAAAATCCAAGAAGCACTTTGTTGCTCTCTTGGAACAACTTGGTGAGGCCAATGACATGATCGACGCTCACGAAAACACCATCTCGAAGATGGAAGGGCATAGTCGTGACTATGCCGATGAGATTTCGGATCTTTTCAATGCTCTTGAGGAAGAGCGTGGTCTTCGTTTGGCTCTTGAGGAGTCACACAACGTTGATCTTGCTAAGTTAGACAAAGATTATGATCACTCCCTCATTGTTTCTCGTGTGCTAAATTCCGAGAAGGACAAACTTGGGGTTGATCTTACTAGACTCAAAGAGGAGTTTGATATACTTGACAAGTCCCACAAGGCCTTGAAGGGTATTCACGCTAGTCTCAAGGAGTCTCATGATCAACTCCAAGTGAAGCTAACTAAGGAGAAAGCAACTTTTCCTCATATGGTTTTGATTGATAATGCAAATGCTACTAACCCATGTTGTGAGCATATGCATCTTGTTGAGGAAAATGCTAAGTTGAAGGCGCAACTTGAGAGAGGTCTTGCGACGTGCATACAAGGCAAGAAGAATCTCAACGATCTCTTGATCAACCAAAAGGGAGGTGTGGCGAAGAAAGGGGTTGGGTACGTCCCCGACTCCAAGAACAAGAAGAAGAATGACAAGACCAAACGACCTCCACCCCTCATGCAAACCTTTGTGAGGGCGGGAGAGAGTGTCCCCGAGGAGAAGAAGAAGAACAAAGTCAAGAAGGGCAATGTCACCTCTCCCAACAAAGCCAGCGATTTTAATCCTTCTTATGTGTTATGCCGAGCTAGTGATGGGCATGTTTATGCCAAATTTGTTGGTTCTCTTCATGAGCACATTGAATGGTCCATTTGGGTTCCAAAGACCCTTGTTACTAACATCAAAGGACCCATTACAAAATGGGTACCTAAAACCAAGCATTGATCTCTTGTAGGTGTTTGCTTCCGGTGGTGGATCATGGTTGCTCGATAGCGGAGCTACAAATCATATGACCGGAAGCAAGGACTTGGTGGTGGACGTGCACAATGTTCCATCTATGCCCACTAATGTCGAGTGGGGTGACGCCTCATCCTCTAAGGTATTGGGACTTGGCAAGGTGGTCATCTCTCATGATCTCACGATCGAGAAGGTCATGCTTGTTGAGTCCCTTGCATAAAATTTACTTTCCGTTCGTCAACTTGCAGTCATGGGCTTTGCCACTTTCTTTGACATTGATACCGTGGCCCTCTTGTGGAGCAAGACTCTTAAAGTAGCTTTTGTTGGGCATGTCAAGAACGGTCTATATGTGATTAACTTTTTGGAGCGACCCACTAAGACCGCGACATGCCTAATGGCTAAAGTTGATGTGGGATGGCTTTGGCATCGCCGTTTAGCCCATGTCAATATGAGATCTTTGCAAAGTCTCCTAAAGGGGGACCATGTCCGTGGACTAACGAATGTTAGTTTTGTTAAAGATCGTGCTTGCAGTGCCTGTATCGAAGGAAAGCTACATGAGAAGGCTCACCCTCCCACGACTATCATTTATTCAAAGAGGCCCTTGGAGCTCCTTCACATGGATCTTTTTGGGCCCCCATCCTTTGATAGTCTTGGAGGTAGAAAGTATTGCTTGGTGATTGTGGATGACTACTCAAGGTACACGTCGGTGTATTTCTTCAAGAGGAAGAGCGAGACCCAACAAACCGTCATTGACTTTGCAAATGAAGCACAACGTCAACACAATGCAAAGATCTTGACAATAAGAAGTGACAACGACACCGAGTTCAAGAACTACACCTTGGATGAATTTCTTAGTGATGAGGGAATCAAGCATCAATATTCCGCACCATACACCCCTCAACAAAACGGTGTTGCGGAGAGGAGGAACCAGACGTTGATGGATGCGGCAAGGACCATGATGGCGGAGTTCAAGTCTCCGTACAACTTTTGGGCCGAAGCCATCAACACCGCGTGTCATGCATCCAATCGGCTCTACCTCCGCAAGGGCTTGAACAAGACTCCATATGAGATACTCACCGGTAAAAAGCCCAACCTCAAGTACTTCCAGGTATTCGGGTGTAAGTGTTTCATTCTCAAGAAAGGTGTTTGGTTGTCTAAATTTGAGGCTAGAGCTTATGAGGGCATATTTGTTGGTTATGCCACAAACTCTCATGCTTACCGTGTCCTCAATAAATCCATGGGACTTATTGAGGAGACGTGTAACGTGGAGTTTGATGAGAATAACGGCTCCCATGTGGAGCAAATTGGCACTTGTGACGTAGGTGATGAAATTCCTCCTCAAGCCATAAGAAGAATGGGTGTTGGCTTCATCCTACCCATTGAGGAACCCCTTGTGGCTGAAGGAGAAGGACAATGCTCCACTCAAGTGGAGCCATCACCAACTCAAGGCCCACACGCTTCCGAAGAACAAAGTGAAGGCCCTCAACCTCATGAATAAGACCAAGGGCAAGATCATACTCAAGACGGTGTTGACACACCAAGTGATGCCCAAGGTCAAGTTCTCTCTCCCGAGCAAGTTCAAGACCAAGAACAAGTTCATGACGACGCTCAAGATGATCAAGTAACCGCTCCTCAACTCACCACCGAGGAGGAATTAGAGCGTCGTGCCACCAAGGTTGCTTCCAAGCTCTCCACCAAGGATCATCTCATGACGAATGTGCTTGGAAGCTTAAGAAAGGGGGTAAGCACTCGTAGACAATTAGCAAATTATTGTGAGCATCACGCGTTTGTCTCTTGTGTGGAACCTCTCAAGGTCTATGAGGCGCTAGAAGATCCGGATTGGCTCAATGCCATGCATGAAGAACTCAACAACTTCGAGCGCAACAAAGTGTGGAGATTGGTGCCAAGGCCAACGGGGAACCATATTGTCATTGGAACCAAGTGGATATTCAAGAACAAGCAAGATGCCCATGGGATTATCATTCGCAACAAGGCTCGTTTGGTAGCACAAGGCTACTCCCAAGTCGAGGATATCGACTATGGTGAAACCTTTGCTCCCGTTGCTCGTCTTGAATCCATTCGCATGTTGATTGCATATGCTTCTCATCATAACTTTAAGTTACATCAAATGGATGTGAAGAGTGCTTTTCTTAATGGTCCCATTAATGAATTTGTGTACGTCAAGCAACCCCCCGGGTTCGAGGATCCCTACTTTCCCGATCATGTGTATCAACTCGATAAGGCACTCTATGGCCTTAAACAAGCCCCACGTGCGTGGTATGACCACCTTACCGAGTTGTTACAAGACCGTGGGTTTGAAGTTGGGATAATCGACCCCACTCTTTTTACTAAGAAGGTCAAAGGGGAGTTGTTTGTGTGCCAATTATATGTTGATGATATTATCTTTGGTTCTCCTAACAAAGCTTTCAATGAAGAATTTGCCGCTCTCATGACCTCAAAGTTCAAGATGTCCTCCATGGGGGAGTTTAAGTTCTTTCTAGGGTTCAAAGTGAAGCAAAGAAGAGAAGGAACCTTCATCAATCAATCCAAATACACTCAAGACATGCTCAAGAGATTCAAGCTAAGTGACGTCAAGCCGGCTTCCACTCCAATGCCCACCAAGTGCCAACTTGACTTAGATCCCAATGGTAAAGTGGTGGATCAAAAGGTATATCGTTCCATGATTGGATCCTTGCTTTACCTTTGTGCATCTAGACCGGACATCATGTTGAGTGTGGGAATTTGTGCACGGTTTCAAGCCGCACCTAAGGAAAGTCACTATGTGTCGGTCAAACAAATCTTTCGATATTTGGCTCATACCCCAAACTTTGGCTTATGGTACCCAAGAGGATCAAACTTCAAGCTTGTAGGGTACTCGGATTCCGATTGGGCGGGAGACAAAGTGGATAGGAAGTCCACTTCTGGAGGGTGCCAATTCCTTGGTTGCTCTTTGGTAAGTTGGTCTTCCAAAAAGCAAAGTTGTGTGTCTCTC
This sequence comes from Triticum monococcum, assembly GCA_034509565.1. Taxonomy (NCBI): domain Eukaryota; kingdom Viridiplantae; phylum Streptophyta; class Magnoliopsida; order Poales; family Poaceae; genus Triticum; species Triticum monococcum. The sequence continues at coordinate 618,135,111 of CM067845.1, forward strand.
TCGTCCACCGAAGCGGAGTATGTTGCAGCCGGTAGTTGTTGTGCACAACTCTTATGGATGAGGCAAACTTTAAAGGATTACGGTGTCACTTGTGACAAAGTGCCTCTCTGGTGTGACAATGAAAGTGCCATCAAGATTTCTCTCAACCCGGTGCAACACTTCAAGACAAAGCATATTGAGATTCGGTATCACTTCACCCGGGATCACATTAGGCGAGGAGAGATCGAGCTCAACTATGTCAACACTCATGACAACCTTGCAGATATTTTCACGAAGCCCTTGGATGAAGCAAGATTTCGCGAGTTAAGGCATGAGCTAAATATCATTGATTCGAGCAATGTGGCTTGAACCCGTGCACACCCTACCACGCTCAATTTGTTGTCTAGTTTAGGTGTAGGCATGGACATAGGGGGAGTGTTGTTCTCTCAATGAACTCTCCCTCCCCCCATTATGCATAAATTGATCAAGTCTTTCACTTTAGCCATTGTTGATGGCACTTGTGCTTAGAAGACTAGTTTTGGTCATGGGCCCCAGGTTAAAATCTTCGCGGTGCCATACTGTTTGACTCAAACATAGGTGGCCTCGGCCACCTCCCTCTTGTGAAGAGGTGTGTCTTGTTCGTTTGTCGTTGTGTTTGCCGTTTTTGTCGTGTCATTGAGCCTAAGCCGTGTCTATTTAGTTGCCGTGGCGTGCTGGGCGGTACTACCGTTGGTGGTGTGCGGTACTACCGCTCGTAAGCGGTACTACCGCCCCCAGCACGGTACTACCGCTGGGGGACGAGGACAGGGGGTTAAGTCTCTTCTCCCCCATACCCATTCACTTCACCCCTCTTTTCTCTTCCTCTCTCTCCAGCCTCCACTCGCCGCGGGAGGGCTCCAGCGGATCTCCATCTCCGGGGCATCCCTCTTCATTTCCTTTGGTGGAGTCGATCCCCACCACGTCCTCTTGCCATGGATGCCGGTATTGCCCCCGTTCTTTCTTTTGTTTTGTCTCCTTTTCAGTTCTTGTTTCTTAGGGGCAATGGTGGTTGCATCTCTAGATTTTTGGCTAAATCTAGGCTTGAGTTGGTTGGAGAAGGCAACTAGATAATCTAGATTAGTGTTTGGTAGGATTATTTTTGAATTTGGTAGGCCGGTAGTGCCGGATCTGACCACGGTAGTAGGAAACCACTGTTTCCCCGCCTCGTGCTATGAAACTGCTGTTTATCCGCCTCAAGCCGTACTACCGCTCCCTTTGGAGCGGTACTACCGCTTGTCCTAGAGCGGTACTACCGCTCCCTTTGGGGCGGTACTACCGCTTGGGGTGGTACTACCGCGGGCAGGTCACGGTACTACCGCTGCATGCCAATTTCCATCATTCTCCTGCCTTACCTTGATCTTTTTGGTGTGTTTTTTGGCTTATGCTCATTTCTTCTGGTTGTTTTGCGTCTTTTTGTGTTTGGCTCCAGGTGATGACCTTTCCGAGCAGCAAGGTCGCCGTATCAACCCCAGGCGTGCCACCTCAAAACGCTACCGCACCTCAGAGCCTGCCGGTGGTTCCTCAAGCACCCAAACGCCTCCAGCAAGTGCTTCTGCAAGTGTTCCTCCACCTCCTCAGCAATCGAAGCGAGTCGCCAACAAGCCAAAAGGGAAGACTGTGACTGAGATGACAAACAAGGAGTTTTGGGAGAAGCGTCGCCGCAACCCCTATGCGGTGGACGAAGAACCCACTTTGGTCAACCGCCCGTTCTGGAACCGTTTTCAGTTTGCCATCTACTTTGATGTGATCAAGGCCAAGAAGAATCTTTTTGTTGATGTTCGCTCCATTGACACTGATGCTATGGAGAAGGACCCAGATTACTTTGGAGAAGCCCTTCAGATGTGCACTCAGCTGAACATTCTCAGGATCATGCAGTTCAACAAGGATTTCGATGCGGACTTGGTGGCTCAATTCTATGCCACCGTCCATCTTGGAACAGATGGCGACAAGACTCTGACTTGGATGACCAATGGCAAGCTGCTTTCCATCAAGTGGCGGGCGTTCATGGAGTTACTTGATGTGGTGGATAACGGGCTTGAGACTCCTGCCGGTTTCCGTCCTCACCGCAATGCTACATCCACCCACAAGCAAGCCCTTTGGCCCTACTGCACTGTGAAGGTTCACCCTGTCACTGAGAAGAAGACCTATGAGCTGTCTCCGTATCTGGACATTCTTCATCGCATATTCTGTGAGACTCTCTTCCCTCGGATCGGGAATCTGGATATGGTCCACTCTTACCTCGTGGACATGCTCCTTTTCTGTCAGCATGAGAAGGAAGCAAGCACTGGAGAGAGCCTGGATATCTCTCATGTCATGTGTTCTGAACTTCTATCTGCCGTGTCTGAGCGCAAGTGTCCTATCTATGGTCCCTTCATCATGAGGCTCATTGAGAGGGCCTGGGCACAGACTTATCCCAGAGTGCTGCTGGAGACTGGAGACTTGGTCTCTCATGAGATCAAGCGTCTGAGGAAGAAGGACAACTGGACAGCGCCTCACACAGGGGGTCCGTCTGCTACTGCTGCCACGGGGGGTCCGTCTGCTGCTGCTGCCATGGGGCCCGAGGGTGAGGCTGCTACGGATGATCATGAGGAGAACTTTGGCCCCTCTAGTGCAGAACCGTCGTGGGCCCAGAAGCTTAAGTGTAAGATGAAGAAGCTTTTCTGCATGGAGTCTCATGGTCAGTACATGACTCATGTGGCGGAGAAGCATGCCAGGACACGCCACAAGGAGCTCATGCGTCAGTTGGGAGCTACAGTTGCCAGTGGGTCTGAGGGTCAGATCACTGAAGAGGAGGACTGGATTCATCAGAACTATCACTGGACCGACTCCAATGCCGAGCAGTTTTCAACCCACGATGAAGATGCAGAGATGTGATGTTCGGGACCTTCTTCTCCCATCACCTGGAGTCGTAGTGTCCCTCTCTTCCCTTTTTGGTGTCTCGCTGCCAAAGGGGGAGAGAGAGTAGGGATTTGCTTCTTGTGTCGTGCTTTGAGTAGTCTTGTGGTTTCTTGTGTGTTTCTCTTGGTTTGGTTTGGTGTGAGACCTCTGTTCTAGTCATATGGTGTAAGACATATGCTCCCTATCGCTACCTTATTACTTATGTCTATTTAGAGTACTTATGTCTATCCAGAGTACTGTAGTTTATTATGAGATGCATGCTTGTCCTGTTTATTCTCTCCTCTCTTCTCTCCTCTCATATATCTTGTGCTTAGTGTGGTTGGACTATAAAATATAGGGGGAGTGTTGATCCGAATGTGTGTGTCGTGCCTGATCTTGATGCACACATTCTGGGAGAGCCCGTCTATATTTTGTAGTTCTTAGTTTTATTAGTTTTTAATTCTTTTCCTTGCGCAAATCCCTTGTTGTCATCAATCCACCAAAAAGGGGGAGATTGTTACGGCATATCTCTCTCAAGGTAGTTTTGGTGATTGATGACAACGTGTTTGCGGACTAATCTTGTGCTTTGTTTGATTCATAGATTCTCCCTTGGCACGACGCGTTCCTCCCCTCGGAGTGTATTTCAAGAGGGTGTAGCTCTTTTACTTCTTTCTCGGTGGACTAGTTGCGTAGAGGGCACCGTACTATCAAGAGGGGGTCCGCTGGGGTTTTGCATGGGTGGAATCTTCACGTACACATCAGCTTCTCACCCTCCGAGTTTTTCCCTGTCCATTGAAGAGATCTCTCCTCTCTTCCTTGTCCTGTCTGGGTCTGAGCGGCAGTACCGTGCACCCAGCGGTAGTACCGCTGAGAAGCCACAAGCGGCAGTACCGCTCCACATCGGTATTACCGCCGTGGCTCCACAGCAGTAGTACTGCTGGGGGCCCGGCACCTCCGCCTGGTCCCCCGCTTCTTTGAGGGATCGCTTCTCCCTCTCTCTCTCTCGCCCCAGCGGTAGTACCGCACCGCCTGCGGTACTACGGCTGAAGGGTCACAAGCGGTAGTACCGCTCCACAGCGGTACTACCGCCCTTGACCCCCCTGCCGTAGTACCGCTGGGCAGTCTGGCTCCTACCGCCTCGATTCGAGAGGTCTTTTTCTTGTGTCGGGTTTTGCGGCACTAGTCACGGTTGTAGTGGCGGTAGTACCATTCCTGGAGCGGTAGTACCGCCCTACCACCGCGGTAGTACCGCAGTTGGAGTTTTTCCCTTTTAGTCTCCTCGGCGCGGCAGTACCACTGGATGGCGCGGCAGTACCGCTCCCCTGGCGGTAGTACCGCCCCCTCTCAGCGGTAGTACCGCCCTGTGTGGGGCTGGTTGGTGGGGGGCAACGGGATTGTTGCCCCCACTATAAAAGGGAGCCCCCCTTCTTCCTTTCCACCCACCTCTTCTTCCCCCAAGCTCCATTTATTGCTCAAGCTCCATTAAATACTCCAAGCTTCATTTTGCCCGATCTATCTCCCTAGCCAATCAAACTTGTTGATTTGCTTGGGAGTGGTTGAGAAGGCTCCGATCTACACTTTCACCCAGGGATTTCGATTCCCCCACTCATCCCTAGCGGATCTTGTTACTCTTGGGTGTTTGAGCACCCTAGACGGTTGAGGTCACCTCGGAGCCATATTCCATTGTGGTGAAGCTTCGTGGTCTTGTTGGGAGCCTCCGATTAAGTTGTGGAGATTGCCCCAACCTTGTTTGTAAAGGTTCGGTCGCCGCCTTCAAGGGCACCAATAGTGGAATCATGGCATCTCGCATTGTGTGAGGGCGTGAGGAGAACACGGTGGCCCTAGTGGCTTCTTGGGGAGCATTGTGCCTCCACACCGCTCCAACGGAGACGTACTTCCCCTCAAAGGAAGGAACTTCGGTAACACATCCTCGTCTTCACCGGATCCACCCTTGGTTAACTCTTACCTTTACTTGTGCAAGCTCTTTAGTGTTAGTTCCCATGCTTGCTTGTATGCTTGTTGTTATTGCATCATATAGGTTGCTCACCTAGTTGCACATTTAGACAACCTACTTTGATGCAAACTTTAATTTGGTAAAGAAAAGCTAAAAATTGGTAGTTGCCTATTCACCCCCCCCCCCTCTAGTCAACCATATCGATCCTTTCAAACAGAAAGTTTACCGCTGTTGCAATAATTCCCTAGAAAAGTCAGAATGTGATAAAATGTTGAAACCTTTTGCATATTAAGATATGATAAATTTACTACAGTGGGAATTTTATTTCATAATTTTTGGAGCTAGGGAAGTATGGATGTTGCAGCATTCTTTACAGACTATCCTGTTTAGGCAGATTGCTGTTATGTTTGCATTGTTTGCATATGTTTGCTTCTTTAATGATTCTATTTGATGATAGGACTATTAAATATGCAGAGGCATTTAGTATGTAATGTTGAATAATAATTTAGTGATTTGCTAGAGTAGAGTATGATAAGGTTTTTGCAATGGTTTATACTAACTTATCTCACGAGTCCTTGTTGAGTTTTGTGTGGATGAAGCTTTTGAGATTTAGGGAGACCGTGATATGAGAGGAATTAAGGAGACACAAAGTCTCAAGCTTGTGGATGCCCAAGGCACCCCAAGATAATATTTCAAGAAGTCTCAAGCATCTAAGCTTGGGGATGCCCCGTTTGGCATCCCACCTTTCTTCTTCAACAACTATCGGTTAGTATCGGTTGATCCTAAGTTTTTGCTTCTTCACATGATGTTTGCTATTCTTAGATGTCATTTTATTTTGCTTTGCTTGCTGCTTGAATAAAATACCAAGATATGAAATTATTAAATGTTAGAGAGTCTTCACATAGTTGCATAATTATTAAACTACTCATTGATCTTCACTTATATCTTTTGGAGTAGTTTGTTGTTGCTCTAGTGCTTCACTTATATCTTTTAGAGCATGGTGGTAGTTTTATTTTGAAGAAATAGATGAACTCTCATGCTTCACTTAGATTATTTTGAGAGTCTTAAATAGCATGGTAATTTTCTTAAAATCCTAATATGCTAGGTATTCAAGAATAAAAAAATCTCTTATGAGTGTGTTGAATACTAAGAGAAGTTTGATACTTGATGATTGTTTTGAGATATGAGGATGGTAATATTAGAGTCATGCTAGTTGAGTAGTTGTGAATTAGACAAATACTTGTGTTGAAGTTTGTGATTCATGTAGCATGCACGTATGGTGAACCGTTATGTGATGAAGTCGGAGCATGATTAATTTATTGATTGCCTTCCTTATGAGTGGCGGTCGGGGACGAGCGATGGTCTTTTCCTACCAATCTATCCCCCTAGGAGCATGCGTGTAGTACTTTGTTTCGATAAGTAATAGATTTTTGCAATAAGTATGTGAGTTCTTTATGACTAATGTTGAGTCCATGGACTATACACACTCTCACCCTTCCACCATTGCTAGCCTCTCTAATACCGCGCAACTTTCGCCGGTACCATAAACCCACCATATACCTTCCTCAAAACAGCCACCATACCTACCTATTATGGCATTTCCATAACCATTCCGAGATATATTGCCATGCAACTTTCCACCGTTCCGTTATTATGACACGCTCCACCATTTTCATATTGCTTGCATGATCATGTAGTTGACATTGTATTTGTGGCAAAGCCACCATTCATAAAACTTTCATACTTGTCACTCATGAGTCATTGCACATCCCGGTAAACCGCCGGAGGCATTCATATAGAGTCATATCTTGTTCTAAGTATCGAGTTGTAATTCTTGAGTTGTAAGAAAAATAAAAGTGTGATGATCATCATTATTAGAGCATTGTCCCAGTGAGGAAAGGATGATGGAGACTATGATTCCCCCACAAGTCGGGATGAGACTCCGGATGAAAAAAGAGGCCAAAGAAGCCCAAATAAAAAAAGAGGCCATAAAAAAGAGAAGGCCCAAATAATAAAATAAAAAAAGAGAGAAAAAGAGAGAAGGGGCAATGCTACTATCCTTTTACCACACTTGTGCTTCAAAGTAGCACCATGATCTTCATGATAGAGTCTCCTATGTTGTCACTTTCATATACTAGTGGGAATCTTTCATTATAGAACTTGGCTTGTATATTCCAATGATGGGCTTCCTCAAAATGCCCTAGGTCTTCGTGAGCAAGCGAGTTGGATGCACACCCACTAGTTTCTTTTGTTGAGCTTTCATACACTTATAGCTCTAGTGCATCCGTTGCATGGCAATCCCTACTCACTCACATTGATATCTATTGATGGGCATCTCCATAGCCCGTTGATACGCCTAGTTGATGTGAGACTATCTTCTCCTTTTTGTCTTCTTCACAACCACCATTCTATTCTACCTATAGTGTTATGTCCATGGCTCACGCTCATGTATTGCGTGAAGATTGAAAAATATTGAGAACATCAAAAGTATGAAACAATTGCTTGGCTTGTCATCGAGGTTGTGGATGATTTAAATATGTTGTGTGGTGAAGATGGAGCATAGCCAGACTATATGATTTTGTAGGGATACCTTTCTTTGGCCATGTTATTTTGAGAAGACATGATTGCTTAGTTAATATGCTTGAAGTATTATTGTTTTTTTGTCGATATTAAACTTTTGTCTTGAATCTTATGGATCTGAATATTCATACCACAATTAAGAAGAATTACATTGAAATTATGCCAACTAGCATTCCACATCAAAAATTCTTTCTTTTATCATTTACCTACTCGAGGACGAGCAGGAATTAAGCTTGGGGATGTTGATACGTCTCCAACGTATCTATAATTTTTGATTGCTCCATGATATATTATCTACTGTTTTGAATGTTTATGGGCTTTATTATACACTTTTATATCATTTTTGGGACTAACCTATTAACCCAGAGCCCAGTGCCAGTTTCTGTTTTTACCCTGTTTTAGGGTTTCAAAGAAAAGGAAAATCAAACGGAGTCCAATTGACCTGAAACTTCACGGAACTCGTTTTTGGAAGGAAAGTAGCCCAGAAGACTTGGAGTGCACGTCGGGGGATCTGCGAGGAGGTCACGAGGTAGGGGGCGCCCACCCCCTGGGCGCGCCCTCCACCCTCGTGAGCCCCTCGTGCCCCCCCCCCCCCTGGCGTATTTCTTCCGCCTATATATCTCCATATACCCTAAAAACATCCATGAGCACAATAGATCGGGAGTTCCGCCGCCAGAAGCCTCCGTAGCCACCGAAAACCAATCTAGACCCGTTCCGGCACCCTGCCGGAGGGGGAATCCCTCTCCGGTGGCCATCTTCATCATCCCGGTGCTCTGCATGACGAGGAGGGAGTAGTTCTCCCTCGGGGCTGAGGGTAATGTACCAGTAGCTATGTGTTTGATCTCTCTCTTGTGTTCTTGAGGTGATACGATCTTGATGTATCATGAGCTTTGCTCTTATATTTGGATCCTATGATGTTTCTTCCCCCCTCTACTCTCTTGTAATGAATTCAGTTTCCCCTTTGAAGTTATCTTATCGGATTGAGTCTTTAAAGATTTGAGAACACTTGATGTATGTCTTGCCGTGGATATCTGTGGTGACAATGGGATATCACGTGATTCACTTGATCTATGTTTTGGTGATCAACTTGCGGGTTCCGCCCATGAACCTATGCATAGGGGTTGGCACACGTTTCGTCGTGATTCTCCGGTAGAACTTTGGGGCACTCTTTGAGGTCCTTTGTGTTGGTTGAATAGATGAATCTGGGATTGTGTGACGCATATCGTATAATCATACCCACAGATACTTGAGGTGACATTGGAGTATCTAGGTGACATTAGGGTTTTGGTTGATTTGTGTCTTAAGGTGTTATTCTAGTACGAACTCTAGGGCTGTTTGTGACACTTATAGGAATAGCCCAACGGATTGATTGGAAAGAATAACTTTGAGGTGGTTTCGTACCCTACCATAATCTCTTCGTTCGTTCTCCGCAATTATTGACTTTGGAGTGACTCTTTGTTGCATGTTGAGGGGTAGTTTTATGATCCAATTATGTTAGTATTGTTGAGGGAACTTACACTAGCGAAAGTATGAACCCTAGGCCTTGTTTCCTATCATTGCAATACCGTTTTCGCTCACTTTTATCACTTGCTACCTTGCTGTTTTTATTATTTCAGACTACAAATACCTTTATCTACTATCCATATACCACTTGTTTCACCATCTCTTCGCCGAACTAGTGCACCTATACAATTTACCATTGTATTGGGTGTGTTGGGGACACAAGAGACTCTTTGTTATTTGGTTGCAGGGTTGCTTGAGAGAGACCATCTTCATCCTACGCCTCCTACGGATTGATAAACCTTAGGTCATCCACTTGAGGGAAATTTGCTACTGTCCTACAAACCTCTGCACTTGGAGGCCCAACAACGTCTACAAGAAGAAGGTTGTGTAGTAGACATCAGTGAGTTGGAATCTCGTCTTGAGGAGCATGAGGTCACCATTGATAAAATGGAAGGTCATGAGCGTGATTACGCTAATGAGATTGCGGACCTCTCTCAAGCTCTTGATCTTGAACAAACCACCAAGGAATCTCTTGAGGAGACTTTTGCTCTAGAATTATCTAGAGTGAAGGAATCTCATGATAGAGCTCTTGAGGTGGCCAATGTTTTTGAAACTAAAAACGCTAAGCTTGAAGTTGCTCATGCTAGACTCCTTGAGGATTTTGAGCACCTCGAAAATGGCTCAAGGGTCATCAAGGGTGAGCTCATCAAACTCACCGCGTCTCATGATCAACTTGAAGCTTCTTATTTAAAAGAGCTTGCCAAGTTGTCCTCTCCTATTGTTGTTAATGATGACGCTTGTGCTACTAACTATATTACTTGTGAAGCATCCATTTTGAAGGAGAACGTTGAGCTACGGGCTCAACTTGAGTTGATATCTAGCAACTATGGGAAATTGGAAGAAAGCCATGAAAAGCTTTCAAGCTCTCATGATGATCTTCTAGTATCCCATAATGTGCTAAAGATAGCTCATGAGGCCATGATTGCTAAGGTGACATCTAGTGAGCCTCATGTGGATACTAGCACTACTTCTAGTCAAAATGCTATGTTACCATGTGCTAGTCCTTGTAATTCATCTACTCACAATGTTGGTACATCTTGTGATGAATTGCCTTCCTTGCCTTGTTGCTCTAACGATGAAGCTTATACTTCCTCTAGTACTTGTGTTGAGACTAACCATGTAGAAGAAATCAAAGAGCTCAAGGCCCAAGTCACTTCTTTGAAGAAAGACTTGGAAAAGAGTCATGAAGGGAAATTCACACTCAACAATATCTTGAGTGTGCAAAAATCCCCCAATGACAAAGGTGGACTTGGATTCAACTCCAATAAGAATAAGAAGTCCAAGAGCAACAAGAAGAAGGGCCAAAAACAAGTCAAGAATTCGGCCAAGATCATTTGCTTCAAGTGCAAAATTGAAGGGCATCATGTTAAATCTTACCCTTTGAAGAAGAAGGCCATTAGTGACAAGCAACAAGGGAAGCGGCCATAAGTTCACTCTCATTCTCAATCTCAAGTTGAAGAAATGCCTCTTCCCAAGAAAACTCAAGCTAATGCTTCTCAAGTTGAGAAATCAAGTGAGAACAAAGTAAAGAGTAGACGTTGCTACCTATGTCGTGAAAAAGGTCACGTCGCTTCTTCATGCACAAATGGTACCTTATCCAACCCTATTCTAATTGATGATATCTATTCACTTGGAAAGGATAAGGTTGGCAATGTGTTTGCCAAATTTGTTGGTGCTCAAAGTGGTGTTAAGAAAAGACCCATTTGGGTAGCCAAGCCTATTGTGACTAACCTCTTAGGACCCAACTTGGTTGGGGACCAACTAGCTCATACTTGATCAATAGGTGTTCTTGGAGGTCATTGGAGACTTGGCTACAATATGAAGAATTAACGGGACCTCATCATTCTTATTGTCTCAAGCCAATTTGGATGTAACTTTTCGAGTAGATGATTTTTCATATAAAAACGTTTTCATCCGAGTTAGTATGCAAAAGTTATGCCCATTTTTACAAATTCTCGAGAGATTTTGCAAATGAAGTCGAAATTCATATTTGCAAATTTTCCCAACAACTAGACCACATATCACATGGGAAACTTATTTTCTTTTATTTTTTTGACATTTTCATCATTTTCTTTTATTTTATTTTTAAACTGAAAAGGCGATCCACGGGGGGGGGGGGGTGCATTCGGTGGAAGTGGTGGCCAAGGTACTAATGGCGCACCGTGGCATGGTGCGCCATTACTAGTTCAACTAGTAATGGCGCACCATGCCACGGTGCGCCATTAGTAGTTTTGAAAAAAAATAAAAAATTTCAAAAAAAAAATTTTACTAATGGCGCACCGTGGGTGTGGTGCGCCATTACTAGTTGAACTAGTAATGGCGCACCACACCCACGGTGCGCCATTAGTAAAATTTTTTATTGGATCCTTTTATTTGCCTCTTGTTTATCCTTAATTGGTATCACATTATGGGGGAGTAATATGTTATGTGTATATTACTAGCCTAGAAAATGTGTACATTTGAGATATTATCACCTAGAGTTGATATTGTAAATTATGTTGTTCCTAGGTGGCATGTTAGCTCTACAAGTTGCAATTTGCTTTTTGTTTGGTGTGAAGATGATGTCGGATATCCTTGCTATCTACCACCGGAAATTATTTCTATTTACTTCTTGTCTTTTGACAATTGGTACTCACTTGTGTGGTAGAATTTATTGATCATCTTTACATTGGCTTTTGCTTTTATTTGCCTTTTTCTCTTGCCAAGGAATGTATCAACTCCCTTTGTCTTCCATACCACTTGTGGATCTTGTTTATTTCTTGATCTTGTCTAGTGTTTTCTAGATATAGTGAAAATGGTGATCACACCTTGTGCATTTTGTATTCAAATGCAAATTCTCTATAATGCACTAGTCTTGGGGGAGCTATCCTATTTTCTATAAAACACTCATCTTGCGATCCTTATCAAGTGTGTGTTGGTGGAAGGCAAGCCGTTTTCATTTTGGTACTTTCTGCCATCATGAAACTTTGTAGAGAGCTTGGTTCGTTTGAAACGATCCTCTCTTTTGATAGTTTGATATCTTTTATTTTGAGTGTGTCAATGGATATCTCATTCCTTGATGTATCTTTTATGGATATCCTCCAAGTGATGTTTTATTCATTTGGTATCTGTTGACGCTCAAAAGTGGCACGTTTACAAAGAGTGGCTTGAAGCTATGTCAAGATTAATTCAAACTTACTATTGAAAGTCATCATGAAATGGCTCTTTTCGAGAAGATGAAGATGAATATGAAGATGGTCTAAAACGGAGCTTGGATGTAAAAGTTATGACAAGTTCAGAGATCCTCATGTCGACACTAGATTAAAGAATGTCCAGTAACCCAATGAATATGGCTTCAAATGGAGAAAGTTTCAACAAGAAAGTTGTGCGTCTCGTCGAAACGATCGATTTTGATATAAAGATTGTCTCAATCCGAGGTCATATGCAAAAGTTAGAGTCTGTACAGTGAGACCCTCCAGCGAGCAAAATATGACGCCCGGAACCAGACACATATGTGGGTATGTCTGATGAGCTGCGTGAGTAATTAGCTGTTTTGCACGAGAGATTTGACCCTTGAGATGACCTCTGATGAAAAAACGTTCAACATGAAAGATGTTCGTCTCATCGAAACGGTCAAGATTGCTTTTGGGCTCGTTTCCATCCGAGGTCGTTTGTCACCACAAAAAGGACCATCAAAGTACAGCCAGTTTAAACCGAACAGTTTTGGAAAGTTCAGATAAAACCAGTCCGAATTTGACTAGGGTTTTAGACGTGAATTGATGTAATTTTCTTGTAAGGAAAGCCTAGATAAATCCTTTGCTTGTACGGGAAGTCCAGCCGCCTCTTATATATGTTGGGTGTGACGGCCGATTGAAACAACACACAATTGTTCTATCAATATATCATCTTTTTATCTTTACCTTTATCTCTCTCCCTTGTTCTTCTTCTTCCTCGTTCTTCGTTCGTTCTTTGTTTGCAGGGCGGCGAACCTCGAGGCCCTAGGGGCGGTCAGGCTGACCTAGGGCAGCCCAGAGCTGCCATGCGCCCTGACGGGGTCCCTCCCGGGCGTGTGGGGTTTTGGGTCTACAAAAGCGCCCGCCGGATTGTCTTGCGTGCCGCGCTTCCAGCAGGTCTCCTTCGACGTGAGCTGCGGTGCATCACCCCCGGCGTCAAGGGTACACGGTGACGTGTTCGTGTGCGAACACATTTTTTGGCGACTCCGCTGGGGATGAAGCTTTGAACGGTCTCCGAGCCGTTCTTGCTACGAAGAGATCGTCATCTAGGGTTTGCAATCTACAAAGGTAATATGAATACCCAATTCCCTACTGAGATGTAAACAATTCATATGATGTTACTAGATCGTTCAATGAGTATACTCTATCGGCCAACCCTAGTTTTTTCAATAAGGCATCTAATTACGTGCATAGGCCGATTCAAAGTAATTTACATGTTTTAACTTCTTATGATACTAGTAACATACAACATATGTATCCTAACTCTCATGCATCGGCAACCCCACAAATCCATATGCCGATCAGCGATGGAGCCGCGTCGAGCTCGGGTGAAGAGGTGATCTGTCTTCTCTCTCTCTTGGTGGTCGCTTCGGTGGTGCCGAAGGAGAGGGACAGGCGCTGGTTTTTTTGCGTAGGATTATCCTATCCTTTCAGTACTGTAATGCCGGTGTTTACGTGTCTTGTAACCGGATCTTTATTTTATGAATGAGAAACGTATTACCTTGCAAAAAAAAATCCATATGCCGATGAACAACATGATGGGTTCGGTTAATCAATTTGAAACACCTCATGTTAAAATTTCCAATAGCATAGAAGAAAGTGTTTCACCTTTTTATTCATCGGCAACTAATTTGCAGTATGTGAATCCAACCTTGCCGATGGATGGGAGAATTGGCCATGATACTACTAGCTATTTGGCCAGTTACTCTCAACCATCATATGCTACACCTCATTTTAGTAAATTTTCAGCACCATATGCAACTGTAGATGTTCATAATTCGGCCCCGCATCTTCATGGTCATAGCCGAATAAGTGAAAATTTTACAGGAACACATGTGCCGTCATCAAATACTGTAGCACTAGATCATGATGGTGCGCGTTGCCGCACCCCTCTATTTCTCCGATAGAATAATAGAAGTTCTATAAATTTTGACTAAATTATGAAGCATAACTAACCAATATAATGGAAAATAACGGAGAAATAATCTGGTGACAAATGAAGGTTTTGCACCCCATGTTTGGTTCCATTTACACGTGACATTCAATATGGACCAGTATATGAAAAAAATCAATTAGAGTATTTTAAGTATAAAATCTGAAATAAATTAAGGAACATCCGAGAGTTTCGCGTACCAAGGCAAGTGCAAGCAAAAACAAATACGTCCAGAATGTTGCTTACAAAAGAAAACCAGAGGTACCACAAGGATTACAATTATGGGCTTAGATATATCAGCTAAAATGTTATTCAACATCATAATATATGTACACTTGTCTGGAAATGAGAGAAAACTGAAACATGTTCATACAGATTACTAAATAAATCTGCTTAGCTGAATCAAAATTTCTCCTACAAAAACAATATCAAGCATGGACGAATCAACTGAAGTGATGAATCTGACACATAAGACAACACACACAGCTAGACAAATGCTTTTTAAGATGGACTGCTAGAAGACATATTTGATGACAATTTTAATGGTTCAGACAAGGAAGATTTCTCATGCAATGCACCCTCTCTTGAGAGGTTATTTGGATACTCCCATGCTTTTCTATCTATACCTGCTTTCTTCATATTTCTATCTATTCATGCTTTCTTCATATTAGCTTGATCAGATCACACTGTAATTTTCCCTGATATTGTTTACTTTGTTTTTTCCTCGTATATCCTCATGCATCTACAGAAACAAGTTGGATTTAGCTTTAGTGACAACTTCAAATATTTTGCAAATGTTATAGACACAGGTAAACATCATTCATTCTAATCGATAGATGCATACTTGCTTATACCAGGCAATCAACCAATAAGACTTGCTTCACCTACAACAAAATTAGGGAGCTCACCACTATATCAGTTTCCATTATTCTTCATTTGATTGCATCACAAATAGGACAACCAAGTCAGGTTGCCAAAATGTAATAACTCAGAATACCACTCTCACAAACCCAGCAAAAACCATAATCACCCACATTTCCGTCGTGCCCAATCTCACACAAGATATTCTCAGAAACCAACAAAGGATCAAGCAATATCTTTAGTAAGTAAATTTGCTATAAATGAAAATTCACAAACATGATCTCTTGAAGGAGCCAAGAAACATGACCTTAACAAATCTGGACATAAGGATAGCATTCAGATATGCTGGTCGTAGGATAACATCGAGACAAACAAGAAGTGAAATTTGTAAGACGTGAAAAATGGATAGATTATCAGTATATAATATATATACCATCTCTGTTTTTGGATTGAACAAAGTGATTTGTGTAGAATATAAATTAGTACACATGTAAGTAGTCACAAATATCACAATGTCAAGCAATAGGACAACCAACAGAAGCACGTGTCAAATTCCTTGAGAAGGACTTCGAAAGAACATGAAACTTTAGTTGACAATTTTAATTATTTGGAGTATGCTAGTTACAGAAAATGCCTGATTCAGCCGCACAGACTTTTGATTATATCTAAGTCCGCTATTGGAGGATCTCGATAAGGATTATGGAAAAGCGCTAATTTTATACGAAATTTCTTTGGTGCTATTAAGAAATTTAGGAACTTCTTTTAGAAGACACCGGGAAACTAATGTTACCTAAAATGCAGAATACCATCTGCCACCTTTGATAGCGTCCGTATTTGAGCCAAATCATAGTATAGCAGCTTCCCTATCAAGAAAAAGGGAGTTCTTCGATCAATCAATTGCAATAGAACTACTACAAAGAATACTGTTAACAGACGGATCACAGAATTCGTGGTTCCTCTGGAAAAATAATTCAACAAATTAGTACTATATATTTCTTGTACTTCTACATCTCTCAGCAGATATAAGTGGACCTCTCCTTTATTTCTTGTGTGTTCGTTGTTGCATATGTGCAATACTTAATTCGTTATTGCTAGAACAATCATACGCCCAACTACTGAAAAGAGCAGAGCACATCAGGCAGAGAAGGACGCCTTTCCCAGTTAAGAGAAGGAGCAAACCTAGGGGAGCAACAGGCCCATGTCGCATGCACGAGGATGATTTCACTGCCGATCCGAATTGGTGCAGCATCGGTTGTTTGATAGATGCGCTACCTGTCTCACCCGGTCATCGCCGGATTTACCCCAACGCTCGCGGGGGAAGAGAGGGAAGTGGAGGGGCCAAACGAGAGTGTGGATGTCCTAGATCTGCAGCAAGGTTGAATATGGATGGGCAACCCGGTGAAGAGCACTGGCTATGGAGGTGCTATTTTCAGAGGAAGAAGGGGAGGAGCCACTGGGATGGACGGGACGTGGGACGGTGGCGGCGCAGCGCCGACGAACAAGTCGCTAGGTCTAGGATACGGCTGGATGAGAAAAGAGAAGGATGAGCGGGTTGTGACTGGGCCTTTCGATCTCTGCGGCCCAGTTACGGAGAGAAATCGGAGCTCATTCTGCGGAGCAGCGGCCCGCGAAATGACCTGAGAGAGCGTGCACAACTTGTGATCCTGCGCGTACGTACATCCATCCGACGGCGGAGAGCTGTAAATCAATGTGGAGGCTCCTAGCTCGCCCCATTATACTGCTTCTCAATATAATGCATACTCTACGCAATTCGAGAATTTCAGCAACACTCACGAATCATTGCCGAAAGAATCTGAAAGTATTGTGGAGCAATCCCTTAGAGAAGCACTTGTGGCTGCGTTAAAAAAAGAGCTTGGCACAAAACAAGGAAATTAGTGCTCTTTGCCTTGAACAATATGAAATGGGGTTGTTTCCTGATTATGCTGCAATAAAGACTAGAGTTTTGCAAGAAGATGAAACTACATGCATTGATAGAATTGGCGAAAGAGCATATGGTTATACAGCAGTGCATACACATCCACCTAGTACCGTAGCATATTATACACCCCCTACACAATTGCAAAATTTCGGCAACACTAACACTTCATTGCCGAAAGATTCTAAAAGCATTGGGGGGCAAACTAACCTAGAGCGGGCTGAGATTGAGAGGGGAGTTAAAGCTTTGCGCGATAGGGTGCAAGTACTTCGTCAAGAGAGAATTGATAGGGAATTGGCTCAAAGAAAAGAAGCCTTGCCAATTGATATAACCGGTGAAAAGAATGATGATTCAGAAACTAAAAGTGCTTCGGTTGAAAAAGCCGAATCAAGTTACATATATTCCGAATCCATCAATTCCAAAGAGGCAAACATTGTTGAGAAAGGGCATGGAAAGTATAGCAAGACAACCATACTTGATTTTTCTGAAGTTAATGGAACCTACTTCCTGCCCTATGAGTTTCGTGCCATAGAAATTGATGAGCTTCAAGAACAAGAACAAGTAGCCGAAGAAAGTTTGGTGGACGAAGATCTTGAAACTAATGATGCACGAAATCAAGAAAAAGATGATGACAAGGCATTGGGGAGCTATCCGAAGGCGGAGCAAGATATTCTTCAAGTCATGCCACCATCATGCTCTCCCAACATATTTGAAGAGGGACGAATGTATTGTAAGTTGCATGATTCATCCAAGCATAATTTTGAGGATTGCAACATGTTCAGTCAAATAGTTAAATCGGCCATTGATAAAGGACGATTAAAATTTGTTGAGACACCAACAGATGACGAGTCTATTCCAATTGGTCCTGATGGCAAAATGTTTTTGCATCGGCTGCTTCAAGCCGATCCATTTAAAGAGAAGGTAAAAACTACAGGTGATAGGATCGATCTTTCAAGTAATCAAGTTGTTGAAGAGCATAATGAACATAATCTTGAGGGCGAGAATTCCATTGAAGCTACAATGGAGACGCCAAGGACTGGGGGGCAGCAAGCAAATTCAGAGATCGGTGCAAGCACAACCAAGGAAACAAAGGCCTCAATAAGCACAAGTGCAAGAAATCCAAGGTCACTTTTGCACAATTATTAGATAAATATCAAAATAAGAGTGAAGAGAAAAGTGCTTATCGGCCAACTAATGCGAAAGCATCAAGATCACCCCCAAGGCGCAAATATGAGGATTGGTATTGGAAAAGTGAAAATTTTCATGCAACATATTCATATCCTTATTTTGGGCCGCCAATGCCAATGTCGTGGATTCCTTCCTATGCTTGTGTAGATTCATATCCATCATGGTACATGTATGATACAAGGGCACATTCTCCATCTTATTTTAAACCATCTCACCAATATTATGCAGCTCCGAAGATCAACATTTGAACAATCACATGTTAAAGACCGTTTCAATCATAAGGAATCGGTCCAGAGCTCAAGAAAGAAGAAAGAGGTGGTCAAGCAAGTTTACCGTGTTAAAAGAGATGGTCGTAAGAGCGCAACTTCAGATTTGATCTCAAATGAAAAAGAGCCAATTAATGTGTTGACATTGGCTATTAAAGACAATGAGACAAAGCAACAAATTATTGAGAGTCGAAGTGTCAAATCTGAAGAAAAGAAGTTGAGAGTGCACAAGGCCAAAAAGGAATTGCCATTGGTCAAAACAGAATCATAGCCGAGATGCCCACTCGGCTTATCCTATTGGCAAAAGAGGGAATTAAAAAAACTTAGTGCACAAGAACTTGAAGAAAGGAACATGGCACGGGTTCCCAAAGGAAGTGCTCAAAATAAGAATTATGTGAAGCATCCATCACACAACGTGCGACAAAGATGAAGAAGGAAAAGAGTGAAAACTATGAAGAACCAAGCCGAAGGTTTCAACATCTTCGGTCCACACATTATCCATATTCTTCAACTATGTCGTTGATGCCTATGCCATGGAATTCGTCATCAGGTATGATTGGTTACCCTCAATGGGCTTGTTATAATCCATGGATGCAATATAATTTCTTACATCATGAAAGGGTATTGCCAAGTCACTATACATTTGATTAGCTACAAGTGTGTTGCTGATCCAAAGGACCGAAATACTTGATTTGTCATTTCATTTATTTATTTCGGCTATATGTGCTTTGAATGAAGTTTACATGGTATGGCCGATATTTATCTATCGTCCTAAGATTATGTCAACGCATGGTCGGTGTAGTATTCTAACATCGTCCTTAGTTCGATTGGAGAGCGGGACAAGGTACGTGCTCATGGAAATTTATATGTATGCTTATATTATGATTGAATGAAGTAGAGACATCATGACCGATGTCATTGAATATATGCTGCATAGACCAATTCATAGCTGCAAAATTGGCTAGTGGGCTTATACTTTGTTTGGATATGATTTGGCTTATGCATCTTTGAGATCTATAAGAGGCCAAATCATAGCTGATTTTATTACTGAACATCGAATTAATGTCATGCATAATATTAATATTAGCCTTGTCTCTCTAATACTATGGAGATTATGTTTCGATGGTTCAATTCATAGCAATGGTCAAGTGTTGGTGTTGTTTATATATCTCTTTATGGTACTATTTCTGAAGCCTCATGCCGCTTAGAATAATTTTATGCACGATTAATCAAGGCCGAATATGCATTGTTATTCGGATTGACTCTTTTACTTGCTATAGGTGCTATATATGTTGAGACTTTTGGTGATTCGTTATGAGTAGTGCAACAAATATCCAAGGGTTATCAATGTTTTGACGAATCACCTATAGTTTATCTTGGGGTATGTCTAGATGCAAAATTTACCTTGGGTTGCATTAAAATTGTTTATATATTTAGACATGTCAATTGAAGAGAGTTGGCATAGAAAGCATTCGGCTACCATGTCCGTCATGGTGTATTGCATATCTATCAATAGCCGATGCTTATTCTTGCCAACATAGGTAAGGCCGAATTGGAGCTCACTACCTCGGCCACTAATGAAACTTTTATGCAGACAAAGTAAGGATTCGAGAAAGTTCATTGTTGATTATATGCAAGATCCTAGCAGAAGGCTGGACAATATGGTTGATGGATGGTCTTGACATGCATACCTATGGAACTTTATAGTCGGATTAATGAAGTTGGGAAAGTCACCCAAGCTTGCATCAAAATATTCACACAAGCAATGGCCGATATAAACTTATCGTCCTAAGCATATGCAAATGGCCGATGTAGTGTTGACATCGTCCTTAGAGCAAGCTATGTGCAAGTTATTTTTCGGCACACAAGCTTTGTCGAAAAACAGGGGGGCATGTGTTGACGCTCAAAAGTGGCACGTTTATAAAGAGTGGCTTGAAGCTATGTCAAGATTAATTCAAACTTACTATTGAAAGTCATCATGAAATGGCTCTTTTCGAGAAGATGGAGATGAATATGAAGATGGTCTAAAACGGAGCTTGGATGTAAAAGTTATGACAAGTACAGAGATCCTCATGTCGACACCAGATTAAAGAATATCCAGTAATCCAAGGAATATGGCTTCAAATGGAGAAAGTTTCAACAAGAAAGTTGTGCGTCTCGTCGAAACAATCGATTTTGATATAAAGATCGTCTCAATCCGAGGTCATATGCAAAAGCTAGAGCCCGTACAGCAAGACCCTCCAGCGAGCAAAATATGACGCCCGAAACCAAACACATATGTGGGTATGTCTGATGAGCTGCGTGAGTAATTAGCTGTTTTGCACGAGCAATTTGACCCTCGAGATGACCTCTGATGAAAAAAGGTACAACATGAAAGATGTTCGTCTCGTCGAAACGGTCAAGAATTCTTTTGGGCTCCTTTCCATCCGAGGTCATTTGTCACCACAAAAAGGACCCTGAAAGTACAGCCAGTTAAAACCGAACCGTTTTGGAAAGTTCGGATAAAACCAGTCCGAATTTGACTAGGGTTTTGGACGTGAATTGATGTAATTTTCTTGTAAGGAAAGCCTAGATAAATCCTTTGCTTGTACGGGAAGTCCAGCCGCCTTTTATATATGTTGGGGGTGACGGCCGATTGAAACAACACACAATCGATCTATCAATATATCATCTTTTTACCTCTATCTTTATCTCTCTCCCTTGTTCTTCTTCTAACTCGTTCTTCGTTCGTTCTTCGTTTGCAGGGCGGCGAACCTCGAGGCCCTAGGGGCGGTCAGGCCGACCTAGGGCAGCCCATAGCCGCCGCGCGCCCTGATGGGGTCCCTCCCGGGCGTGTGGGGTTTCGGGTCTACAAAAGCGCCCACCGGATTGTCTTGCGTATCGCGCTTCCGGCGGGTCTCCTTCGACCTGAACTGCGGTGCATCACCCCCGGCGTCGGGGGTACACGGTGGCGTGTTCGTGTGCGAACAGTATCGGTTCTTGAAGTTCTTGAGCATGCATATTTACTTCATGTAGTCTCTGTGGCATGCCTTCTTTATTTGACCCAATATATAGGGATACTCCACCAAGTCTCAAATTGGATGAGATGTGCATGAAATTCATTTCCTTCTCTATATGCACATATTTATGTGAAGTTTGTCCTATGTATATTGGTGTTTCTAACTCTTTGGTCCCAATGAGTTTGGGTACCATTTTGTTTGTGTTGTTGTTCTAGGAACAATTGGAGATGCATTGGATGCTCGGCTCACTCACAAGGAAGGTGGTGTCACCATGTGCTTATTGGAGTCAAGCTAGGATGCTCAATGAACTACTATCTACTACCCTCAATTGGTTCCTTCCAATGATATCTCGGTAACAAGTATCTATTCATGCATTATTTTCTTGCATTCAACCTTGTGTAGGCTGCATCTTGGCAGGCTATTCATTCCATCTTGTGATACTTGTTTCCTTTCCCAAAGCATCTCAACGACGATCTCATGTTGCTAGTTGTGATGTCTTTGATGGTTGTATGGTAGGAATTCATTTATATACAACAAGACCATATCTAGCCATGTGCTATGCTTCCAAGCAAATATCTTATTGGTATATGTATGACTTCCTTTTGGATATCTTGTTCCTCCTGTTGCAACTATTTCGGGTGTACATCCTTCTTTGTAGATATATATCATCATTATTTCGTCTACCGGGAATCTTATACACTTGGGAGGAGTTGCATATCTAGTTGATATCATTTCTTTCACGTCCACCTTGTCTTTCTTATGTTATTTCTTTGGTGGCTCCGTGAAAGCTTTCGCCTTGAGTGTGTGTCTTCTATCGTTGCATCTTGATGCACTCTTGTGTGGTGAAGATTATTTTCCTCATGCTTATCTTTACGAGGATTTTGCCATCTTAATTGGTATCCCTCGTCTTGATGAGGCTTTCATCTTCTACCTTCACCACGGGTTGTCACAAGCATAGGTTCTTTATATTCTTATTAGTAAGCTTGTGAACCCATTTGCTAGTTGTGTGTGGGAATGATAGGCCTTGCACCGTGTGCCTCATTCTTTCAAGACTTTATTGATGCTTAATGCTCATCCGTACATTAGTCTTCTCAAGTGCATTGCCTTGACTCACACACATCATTTTGGTTGAGCCCATTCTTAAGTTGCCTCTTTTACTAGTTGCTCAACCATGTGTTTGTTGCAAGTACTAGGCTTTGTTTCCTATATGCTCACTTGCACTTGTTGTAAGTTTCTATTGATTTTGGGGGAGCTATGATCCTATTTTGTGCACTTTGTATCCAAATACAAATATTCTTATGTGTGCACAAATCATGGGGAGCTTCTCTAGTTTCTTTAGAACACTCCTTTGCTCATATCATAATATCATTTATTCATGTGGCTCGTAGGATCTTTGGTCTAGTTGGTTCAATTGATATCCTTTGATTGATTGCTTCAATTGGTATCTTTTGATTGCTTGATTGCTTGTGTCTCTCTTTGTTATGTCCTTGTGGCATATCATTCTTTAGCAATCTTTGTGCCTCAATATAGTTTGTGTTCCTCCAAGTATTTACCTTTGGATATGTGTATGGCATTCCACTGTCTTGTTGAGAAATACACAATTTATGGAGGAACACTTTTTATATTGGCCTTCTAAGCTTTTCACCCATTTTGGCAATCGATGCCAATGGGGGAGAAGTTTCAGAGAGTTTTGTGGAGAAGGTTTTCAGAGTCTTCGTTTCAGAGAGTTTTGTGGAGAAGGTTTTCAGAGTCTTCTCCTTGCTTTGGTTTTGTTCCTAAGCATTTGCATATCATTCTCCTGCATCATTGGTTGTTGCATTGCATGGTGATGCATAATTCCTTATGTAAACTCTCTTGAAAGTGATTGTCATCAATTACCAAAATGAGGGAGATTGAAAGGACATGCGGTGCCCCCATGTGCGGTTTTGGTAATTGATGACATTCTCTATGGACTAATGGTTGCATTGAGTTATATTTGAAGGATTTGTCCATAGGCATTTCTTGAAGTACATTTGTTGGTTTCATGGAGTTTATGAGTTGACCAAGGTGGTATTAAGGAATTATCCAAAGATTGGTCATAGAGTTGGAAAGAGTCAAGGTTGATCAAGACTAAGTACAGAGAGTGATTCAAGTTGATCATCACACAAAGCATAGAAGATACACTGAGTGGGATCAAGTGATCTCATGGTATGGTAAGCATTGTCCATTGTGCTTTGTGTACTAACCCATGGTCTTTGTGAGAGTTCTATGTGGGTTTAGGTACGTGTTCCTGGGCTTACGTCAAGAGGAAGATATCACTCAACCAATGAAGAGGATGAGATCAAGTGGTGATCGTCATCAAGAATTCCGTGTGCAAGTTCAAGTGGAGCATCACGAAGAGATCAAGTGCTTGATGCTTGCCGTCCATTGTGGTGTCAATGGACTTGTGAATATGTGCCGACGAGTGGCTCACCCACAGTGGAGTATGGGGAGCAATCATCTAGTCATCATCGACCCAACGCAATCAAGAAAGGTGGCCCAACTTGAGGGAGTCAAGATCATCATCATCTAGCTCAAGTGGACTTCATGCAAGGCGAAGGTTTGCCCTTGATAGGTTTTATATTTTACCGGTCTCATGGTGATAGTTTGGAGACCAGGTTATAGGATCGATAGCCGTACTATCAAGGGGGGCTCTCAAGTGATTAGCGTGATCGTATCGTTTGTCGAGAGCTCAAACCATTGCATCCTTGCATCATCTTTATTGATTCTTATTTGTATTTTATTTTGAGGTTTTGGATCTTGTGTTTATCTTCATGACAAGCTCTAGTACATTGAAAACAGATTTTATATGCCTCTTCTATCGCGTTTTCAGTGTTGGAGGTTTTACCGGTCTTTTTCGAGGAAGGTTTCTCACCATATTCTCTTGGGCCTTTTCTAATTTCCTTCTTATTGTTAGTTCTTTCAAGATTATGTTAGCCCTTGTCGCTAGCTTTCCAACAAACTTGGTTTCGTTGAATTCGGAGTCCGTTTGCAGAAGTTGAGTCAATTTTGGTGTCCTTAAAAAGGCTGCAGCGGTACTACCGCCCATGGGAGCAGTACTACTGCGGCTACTTCCGTGGCTACTTCCGCTCCAGACCAAAAACTCTTCATAAGTCCAGCGGTGGTAGGCATGGATGTAATTTTTTAGTACCGCTCGCAAGCAGTAGTACCGCTACCCTTAGCAGTAGTACCGCTACCCCTAGCGGTAGTACCGTGAGGACGAGCGGTAGTACCACTCTGTGCGGGCTGTGAGCATAACAGTTGTATTTTTCCCTCCTATAAAAAGGGGTCTTCTTCCCCAATGAACCTTATCCTTTGAGCTCGTGTTCTTCCCCCATTGTTGACCTTCTTCGAGCTTGCTAACTCTCAATCCCTCCATGGATTCTTGCTAGTTTTTGAGGGAAAAGAGAGAGGAGATCTAGATCCACATTTCCACCAATCACTTTCTCCTCTATGTGAGGGGAACCCCTTGGATCTAGATCTTGGAGTTCTTGGTGTTCTCCTTCTTGTTCTTCTTCTCATTTTCCTCCCTATCATTAGTTGCTTCGGTGGGATTTGAGAGAGAAGGACTTGGGCACTCCGTGTGCCTTTGCCATTGCATTTGGTGCATCGGTTTGAGTTCTCGATGGTGATACGTGGAAGTTACAAGTTGAGAAGCTTATTACTCTTGGGTGCTTGGTATCCT
This sequence comes from Triticum monococcum, assembly GCA_034509565.1. Lineage (NCBI taxonomy): Eukaryota > Viridiplantae > Streptophyta > Magnoliopsida > Poales > Poaceae > Triticum > Triticum monococcum. The sequence continues at coordinate 618,160,201 of CM067845.1, forward strand.
TGAGCTTGTTCCTCTTGGGTGCTTGGGCGCCCTAGATGGTTGGTGGTGTTCGGAGCTCAATCATTGTGGTGTAAAGCTCCGGGCAAGCGTCTGGGTCTCCAATTAGGTTGTGGAGATCGCCCCGAGCAATTCGACCAGTTTCGGTGACCGCCCCAAGGGTTGCCAAAGTGTACGGGTTCGGTGACCGCCCCCAAGGGTTGCCATTTGTACGGGTTCGGTGACCGCCCTCAAGGTTTCCTTAGTGGAATCACGGCATCTTGCATTGTGCGAGGGCGTGAGGAGATTACGGTGGCCCTAGTGGCTTCTTGGGGAGCATTGTACCTCCACACCGCTCCAAACGGAGATTAGCATCCGCGAGGGTGTGAACTTCAGGATACATTGTCGTCTCCGCATACCTTGGTTATCTCTTACCCGAGCTCTTTACTTATGCACTTCACTTTGTGATAGCCATATTGTTTCTTGTCATATATCTTGCTATCACCTAGTAGTTTATCTTGCTTAGCATAAGTTGTTGGTGCACATAGGTGCGCCTAGTTGTTGTAGGTTTTGTGCTTGACAAATTAACCGCTAGGTTTATTCGCATTTGTTCAAGCCTAAACCGTAATTATTTTAAAGCGCCTATTCACCCCCCCCCCTCTAGGCGACATCCATGATCTTTCAATAACAACACGAGTCATTGATCTAATGATCATTGATACATAGATTTCAGAGAAGATCAATGATTGGCATAGCAAAGACTAGTAATTGTGGACCCCTCAAAATGCTAAGGACAAGAATTGACAAAGCTCCAAGACTCTACATTTTTGTTAACTGATCCAAGATCACAATGAGTCCATAGGAAAGCCAATACTATTAAAAGGGGATGAGCTTTTGATCATGACTCAATTGCTCAAGTGCTTAGTGATATTGCTCCAAAAATCCTCAACCACTTCTCCACATCACACCTTTCCAAAACCCTAAATGTCCATCTCAGTCCCACCGAAACCTTTGTATCCGGGCTCACCAAGATGACCCCATACATTGCCACATGCCAAACCCTAATGTTTCAGTACAACCGATATGGACCTCGGTCCCTCCGAGATGGCTTGACCAAGTTTCTATAATGAAGTTGCTTCATTTCGGAATTACCGAGATGAAACGATCGAAACTACCGAAATGAGGTCTTGCCCTAGCCATATCACTTCGGTCACACCCACTCGTTCTGTTCGGTCTCACCGAAAAGCCTAACGGTCATGTATTTTGCACTAGTCAGTCTCACCGAAAAGCCTAATGGTCAAGTCTTTTGCACTAGTCGGTCTCACCGAGATTTTCTGATTGGTGTCACCGAGTTGGGTCAAAGACTTGTAACTGTTGGATTTTTGGTGCTGCCTATATATATACCCCTCCACCCCACCTATTATCTAAGAGAGACATCCGAACGAACACTACTTCCATTACTCATTTTCTGAGAGAGAACCACCTACTCTTGTGTTGAGATCAAGATATTCCAATCCAACCATTTGAACCTTGATTTCTAGCCTTTCCTAAGTTGCTTTTCATTCAATTCCCTCTTCTACCAAAGCCAAATTTAAGAGAGAGTGATTGAGTGTTGGGAAGACTATCATATGAAGCACAAGAGCAAGGAGTTCATCATCAACATGGACCCTTCGTGGGCGTAAGCCATGATGGAATAGACAAGGTTGCTTCTTCGTGGACCCTTTGTGGGTGGAGCCCTCCGTGGATTCGTGCACCCGTTATCCTCCTTGGGTTGAAATCTCCATCAAGGTGGATGTCCGATAGCACCACCTGTTGGAACCACGACAAAAATCATCGTGTCTTCATTGCGTTTGATTTCCTCGATCCCTCCTTTACATTCATATGCAAAGTCTTTACTTTTCATTGCTCAACTCTTAGACTTGCATGTGTAGGGTGTACTTGACTTGGTAGTATTGCTAAAAATTGCCCACAGCTAAAATTGGGAAAATGATAAGTTTTTATTGTCAAGTAGTCTAATCACCCCCCTCTAGACATACTTTCGATCCTACATCTAGCCTTGTGTTTTCTTTCTTTCTGAATGTTGATAGTGAGCATACTATGCAACAGCTATATTTTTGCACCAAGATGGCAATATGCTTTCATGATTTCTGCTTTTTTGTTTTGTTATCGTTGATAGTGAAATATGGTCCTTTTCGGTGACCATATCTCTACTTATACTACTTGAAAAGATTGTAAGGTTCTCATTTCACCTTTCTTCTCATAACCTCTTCGTCCAATCTTTCTCATATGGTAATCAATTGCCTTAATTGATTTATCTTTTGAATCAATTTTACTTTAATTTACTTATCAAACTTCTTATCAAAAATAGGTAAATCATAGACAGGATTTGATGAACATCTATTTACACAATCACATTAATATGAGCAGGTAAATCACAAGCTAATGTATTGCAATGCCTTAACTGTCTCACCTTTTGTTAGCTTACCAAATAAACGTGTGTTCTCTTTGATAAGCCAACAAGTGAATACAAAACAAAACCTTACGATATGGGTAGATAAATCACAGGCAGGACTTGGTCAATATTTATGTACACAATCATATTAATATGAACCGGTAAACCACGAGCTAAAATATTAGAATATTTGTATCCTTTGCAACGCATGGCCAATTGCCTAGTGGAAAAAGAAAAGGAATAGCTCATCTGATGAGCCCATTGGCACTGTTAAGGCATCTCCAACGGCGAACTGTAAAATCCCCTCCCCCCTTCCCTCGCATCCGTCCACGGACAAGGGGGCCCAGTCCGCGAACATGGATGCGGGAGGCAGCCATCCAACATTGTCTGCATATATTTCAACAACTTTTTGAACCAAGTGGACGAAATTCATGTAAACACAACTGATTTCATATAAACCGAGCGACATTCATTACATTTTGGACATTTTTTTAACTAAAACTATACAGGAGTAAGAGCATCTCCAACAGCCGCGCTAAACTAGCGCCGCGCCGCAAATTAGACCGTTTTAGCGCGCGCGCAATGCGGCGGGTCGCTCCAGCGGGCGCGCAAAAACGGCACGCGCGCTATAACGGATTGGGCGCGCGGTCGAAAACACTTAGCCGCGCGGTGTATTCCGGACGCCCGCTGCAGCCCGCGTCACACTCCAGCGCTCGCGCCCGCACTTCCTCTCCCACTTCCACCCCCCGTCCGGCCGCGCCTCCGCCGCCGCCCGCGCCCCCCGGCGACCGTTCAGGCTTCCCCAGCCTATCCCCGCGCGCCCGCGCTTCCGCCCCATTCCCTCCTAGTCCCGCTGGCGCTCGCGCGCCTCCGTCGTCCGAGGAACAGCGCTCGCTGCCGCGCCGCGCCCGCAAGGTGTTTGACAAAACGCCAACAAGGTATGTATTGCTCAAACTTCATGAATTTGATGCATGTTTTGAATTGTAGTTTTTATAGTATAGTATTGAACATTGTAGATGAGTTCGTCGTATGATTCTTCCGAAGAAGAATTTGATATGGAAGAGGAGGAGGATCTTGCAATGATCCTAGCTATGCATATAAAAAAACCGAAGCACGGTGGTTCGGTTATGGGTCGGCAGAAAATTTGGAGGGATAGGATCGCTGCCCACAACAGATTGATCAGGCATTATTTTACGGAGAATCCCATATACCTTGAGTCGTATTTTCGTCGCCGATTTAGGATGAGCACCGAGTTGTTCAGGCGCATTGCAGAGAAACTAGCGAGCCATGACCTTTTTTCAGCAAAGGAGGAATGCCGCCGAAGAGCTCGGGCATAGCACCTTTCAAAAGGTGACAGCCGCTTTGCGTATGTTGGCATACGGTATACCGGCTGATCTTGTTGATGATCACTTGGCTATGGGTGAGAGCCAAGCCATCATGTGTGTCAAGCGCTTTGCAGTGGGAATTGTGCAAGTGTTTGGCGAGTAGTATTTGAGATCTCCCAATGCTGAAGACGTCGCAAGGCTATTGGCGATGAACAAAGCTCGCGGTTTTCCTCGCATGCTTGGCTCAATAGATTGCATGCATTGGAGTTGGAAGAATTGTCCAAAGGCATGGCATGGGCAATTCCACGGCTAAAAAAAGGGTTCCACTATAATCCTTGAAGCGGTGGCCGATCAGGAGACTTGGATTTGGCATGCATTCTTTGGAATGCCTGGATCTTTGAATGACATCAATGTTGTCAACCGGTCACCACTGATGAATAAGATTGCAAACGGTGAGTTGCCACCGGTGCAGTTTGTAGCAAATGGCCGTACGTACAACTATGGCTATTATCTAGCGGATGGCATCTATCCAAAGTGGCAAACCTTCGTGAAGCCGTTGAAAAAGCCGGAAGGTAAGAAAAATCTTGACTTCCACAATGCTCATGCGGCGGCTAGAAAAGATGTGGAGAGAGCATTTAGGATTTTGCAAGACCAATTTGCTATTGTGAGAGGACCGGCTAGATTTTGGGATCAAAAAATGTTTTGGTACATCATGCACGCTTGTGTGATCATGCACAACATGATCATCGAGAATGAGCGTGGCCAAGATTTAGACTACTCACAGTATGAGCTCTTGTGATATCCCGTGCGAGTGCGACGGAGGGCTGAAAGGGTAGCCCGTTTTATTGCCTCCTATCATGCCATTCGGCGTTCCGCAACGCACAATGAACTTCAGAATGATTTGATTGAAGAGTGGTGGGCATGGCATGGACGACAAAAAGCATGATGATATCTGCATTCGACATTGTATTGTTCATGAACTATTTGTTGTGTTTATTGCATTTGTTGTACTGAACGATAAACTATTTGTTTGAGTTGTAATGATAACGAAATTGAACTATTTATTGTTGATTTATTTTGTTTGTTTGATCATTTTTGCTCATAAATACATGTATATGTGGTTTGTGCGGCGCGCGCGCTGTATTTTTGCGCGCTGCTGGAGCGGTGCGCGCGCTGCATTATAGCGCGGCTGCTGGAGCCAGCGCAGGCGGGCGCGCTAAACCAGCCAAAGCGCGCGCGGCAAACAGATTTTTTACGCGCGGCGCTTAGCGCGGCTGTTGGAGATGCTCTAAGGTAAACTAGTCTAGAGCGGATATCCATGCGCATGACACGAATACTCTTGACCAGTCTACGGTTGTCGCCGACGTATTTCCATTGTCTTCCCCATGTCTGGCAGCCCGCTGCCGGACTGTCATGGGCCCTAGAGTATATGCTTCAGCGCAACGGGTGGCTCGCTTCCCCATGTTCGGCAGCGCCGCTCATCCAAGTACAACCCGCGCAATGTGCTTCAGCCGAAGGGGAAGGGGACGATGATGGCCTACTACCGGGCAAGACACTGGCTGTGTACGGCGGCATTGCCTCGATGGTGGCCTTCATGGAACCCAAGCGGCGGCGGCCTCCCATGTTCTACTTCTCCTCAATGATGACGGCAACCGCGGACGTGTTGCCCACCGTTTCCTCCATCTCTGCAAAGCCAAGTTTTTTCTCCGCTGGCAGGGTGCGGTTACGCGTACGTTGACGGCATATGGCACAGTCCCGGGCACGAGAGCAGCGGTACGAACGACGTTGTCCACGGCAGCCACGATGCTCGTGCCGCCGTGCTCCCCCGCGTGTCGGCCTGGTGCAACTAGCCGCTCCTCGGCGAGCTGGCTTGGAGCGGCGAGTTGTTGAACGACGCACCGGTTTGAAGATTCTGCATCCGTGAGCTGGGCTGCAGCCGCCTGTATCGTCAACGATGGTGGAGCAGAGCGTTGCCTTGCTCGTATCCGGCGGTCTCGACGAGCCACCCATCCGGCTATTATGCCGAAGAACTCCTCTTTCTGCTCCCTGCATGCCATGGAGATTGTGGAGAAAATGATGCGAGGAGAAGATGGGAGCGGAGTGTGACGTGATTTTTGCCCGGCGGCTGGCATCGTTTAAACAACGGGCGGACGGCCGGAGCCAATTAGCGTTGTGTTTAATAACCGGCGGCTCGCAAACGGACATGTGGCCGGAGTAGATTTCTCGGTGCACACGCGGATTTAATAAAGGAAGACAAGCAATCTGTGGCCGTCAGAATATGGCGAAGAGGTATGTTCAGCCGGGCGGCGCTCTCTCGATCGGCAGTAAGAGGTCAGGTCCGTCTATGCTGTCCTCCCATCCGGTCATCGCGGCACCAATGTCAGCCGTTGCATGCTTTGAGCCGGCATGAATGTGGCGCGGCAAGATGTCAGCGTTTGATGAAAAACACGGGAGAGATGGGTTGATTTTTTAATGAGCCACCACGATCAGATAGGGCGTAGCAGCTATGCGAAGGCCCGTAAAGGCTTCACGTTTGTTTCCGATGTATAGAAGAAAATGTGTCTAGACCGTCGGAGGGACTGATACATGCCTGCGTTAGGGGAGATGCCCTTAATTTCCCATGTGAGCCTCTGTTACTCGATGCGGCTGGACCCAGGATGGTTGCAATTAGTGTCCACGTGTCGCGGGCTGGATATATATATATAGCAGAAAATAAAGAGAAGAGAATTATTGACGGAGCGTGCGTGGTTCGCGCGCAGCCTCTGTCTGCAAATGAGCAGCTAGCGCTTTCTCCTCCGCTCACCACGCATGCACGCACGCGGAGCAAGAAGAACGGCGAATCTCCGACTCGATCGGCCATTGACGCCCTCTTCCTCCTCCTTGACCCCGTCTCCAGTTTATCTGCGCCACCCTCTCGCCCGTCTCCCTCCTTTGCCCGCCTCTCATCCCGGCCGTCTCAAGCCAGAACGCAACGGCCGGCCGCCTCAAGCCGGAACGCAACGGCCGGCGGCCGACGACCAGGCTAGCTAGCTAGCGCGGGTCGGCAGCAGAGAAAACATGAGCGGGGGAGGAGGGGGCGGCAACTCGAGGGAGCTCGACCAGACGCCGACATGGGCCGTCGCCTCCGTCTGCGGCGTCATCGTCCTCATCTCCATCCTCCTCGAGATGGGCCTCCACAAAGTCGGAGAGGTCCGTCAGTCAGACCATCCATGTCGCCCTGCCAAGCAATCTGCTTTTGTTTGCTCTGCTCACATGTATGCAAACGCATGGTGTTGGTTCGTTGTTTCAGTGGTTCGCGCACAGGAAGAAGAAGGCCATGGTGGAAGCCCTTGAGAAGGTCAAGGCAGGTGAGGAAGAAGGCACCATGGGTTGCCATCGATGGTCTATGAATTTACTGACGTAACGACATGGATGGTGATGATGTGATGCAGAACTGATGGTGCTGGGGTTCATCTCGCTGCTGCTGGTGTTCGGGCAGAGCTATATCATCAAGATTTGCATCTCCGAGGCAGCCGCCGACACCATGCTCCCATGCCGCCTCAAGAAGGCCACCGTCGAGGTCGAGATCGCCAAGGACGGCGGCCACGGCGCCCCCGCGGGCGGCGCCAAGGAGGAGCACGGCGCTAAGCAGCCGGAGGAGCATTTCAGCCTCGGCACCAATCCCTTCACCGCCACCTCCTTCAGCGTCCCCCACAGGATGCTCAGTGAGGCCACCTCCTTCAGCGTCCCCCACAGGATGCTCAGTGAGGCCAACATGAACACCAAATGCCCCCCGGTCAGCAGCACCAATCTCGTTCTCATCTAATCAATTAATTTGCTGATGAAGAGAGGGGAAAAGAGAAATCTTTGCATCCGGCAGTAAGACGAATTCCATTCCTGAAATCAATTGCAGGGGAAGGTGTCCCTCATCTCGATAAACGCGCTGCACCAGCTGCACATCTTCATCTTCTTCCTGGCCGTGTTCCACGTCTGCTACAGTGCCACCACCATGGCACTCGGCAGAGCCAAGGTCTCTCTAGGAATCTCATAATTAAGCACCCTTCTCTTCTTAACCATCTGTTGATTGCCTCGTGGTGGTCTCGCCATTAATTGGTTGCAGATACGAGGATGGAAAGAGTGGGAAAAAGAAGCAGCGGGCCAAGATGAAGAAGTCACTAACGGTACATCATTTTCTTCTCTCTCACTCTTCAGGTCTACTAAAACACAAGCAAGCACACACGTTGGTGTTTTAATTTCCTCTGAGCTAACGGCGGCGCGATTGCTGCCGCAGATCCGTCGCAATTCAGGTTTACGCACGAGACATCGTTCGTCAGGCAGCACATGAACGTCCTCAACAAGACCCCGGCCTCGTTTTACATCGTAAGCTAGATTGGTTAGCAAAATGTATCCTTCGGGTAGAGCAAAATGCTTGCATCGTTTTACTGACCCATGAATGGAACTCTGAGCGCAGAGCAACTTCTTCAGGCAGTTCTTCAGATCGGTCCGGAGGGCCGACTACTGCGCGTTGCGCCACAGCTTCGTCAACGTAAGTACTACTAAGTCACCGATCAGTCAGTAACCGGCATAACAGCTAGAAATCCTTCATCTAGCTGCTGAATGATTGCAGTAATTATTGTTCTTGTTGTTGCAGGTTCATTTGGCTCCTGGCAGCAAGTTTGATTTCCAGAAGTACATCAAGAGGTCTCTCGAGGATGATTTCAAGGTCATCGTCGGGATCAGGTGGACGAAAAGAACTCATTTCACCAATTTTATGAAAAAAATAGGCTTTTGTCCCACTTTATAGATAAAACCACATTGTCGAATGGTACAAAGTCACACGTAAAAGGACGGATGCGACACCCCGCTCCCCCCCCCCCCCCCACCCCCCCTCCGCCCACCATGGCCGGGGCCTAAATGTCGAGATCTGGGCACGACCCCTACGGCCGTCCACGCCGCCAAAGGAAACTGCTAGCACCGTTGTTGCATTGCTCACTAGAGAGCTAACTGTGCACCCCCGCCATTCATGTCCATGTCCACCAGAGGAACCCACCACACCCCTTCTGAAGCCCCAGAATGGCACTAGCCCACGGCATCATCTAATCTAGACAGGGAAGAGAACATCGGCAACCCCACCCATCCACGCTCGGATCTGGCTGAGAAAGGGCCTTTCAATTGAGGAACCCATCCCATGAGCGCAATAGAGCACCACAGCTCGCCTGTCACGACAAACCCAACCTAGGCCAACGACACCGGCCCTACCCCAGTCATGTGCAAGAAATGGACCTGGGATGGCGCTCCCGACCATGCACTAGATGAGATGGCCGCATTCCCCTTTGGCCTCGACCACCCAGCCCTGGTTGGTGACCAACCAATGGCGGCTGAGGAAAACAACCGGCAACGACACATCGGGCTAGGGTTAGGTTGCGGTCCTCACCCCAAATCACCGCAAGGGTATCCAGGTTAGGGAGAGGATGGAATCATCGTCGCCATCGGACTCACTCGGCTTTTTCCGGCATTATTGGACGGTCTTGCCAGTGGTGGGGAGATGCTCCAAGAACGGGGCCGCAGCCTGCTCGTACCTAATAATTTTAATGTTTTACCCTGCCTAATATCAACGTGCGACTAATATTTTGCCTGGTATTAATGTGCAATAAAATTAATATCTTGCCTAGCGGTGCATTGCACATACACAACTAGTAAAAAAAGCAAAAAACTGAATCTCTTATCGTTATGGTTTTTTTTTGGGCAGCCCTATTCTGTGGGCGTCTGCACTCACCTTCCTGCTCATCAACATCAACGGTGAGTGAATCATCATCTAACTAGTACACTCATTGAACGAACCACTCCATGGTATTGATTCCCTCTCGATGGACACCGAATGATTTCAGGGCTGCACAGCATGCTCTGGATATCCATCATGCCGCTGGTGGTAAGTCGGTCTCTCTCTCTCTCTTGGCCAATTATGCGTCGTCGCCTTCCCCTGAATTTAAATTTACCATGCAATCCATCCATGATTGATTGATATAACAACATCATGGTGGATGGTTTTGATGGGCGTGGACGGTGGCAGATCATCCTGCTGGTGGGCACGAAGCTGCAGGGGATCATCTGCCGGATGGCGATCGACATCACGGAGCGGCACGCGGTGATCCAGGGGATCCCGCTGGTGCAGGTCAGCGACAGCTACTTCTGGTTCAGCCGCCCCACCTTCGTCCTCTTCCTCATCCACTTCACCCTCTTCCAGAACGGCTTCCAGATCATCTACTTCCTCTGGATCCTGGTAATTAAAAGCCTCCTCCGTCCCACCATCCATCTCGACGACGATCAATTTAACGGCTCGATTTGATTTGATTTGATGCGTGCAGTACGAGTACGGGATGGATTCCTGCTTCAACGACTCCAAGAAGCTCGTCTTCGCGCGGCTCTGCCTCGGGTAAGCCGACCAGCCAGATCTATGGCTCGCATCGATCGATCCATCCATCCATGGGACTGATACGATCTTGTCCGGCGGTGTATGCATGCAGGGCGGTGGTGCAGGTGCTGTGCAGCTACGTGACGCTGCCGCTCTACGCGCTGGTGTCGCAGATGGGGACCACCATGAAGCAGTCCATCTTCGACGACCAGACCTCCAAGGCGCTCAAGAGCTGGCGCGCCGGCGTCAAGAAGAAGCCGGCGGCCAACTCCAAGCACGGCTCCGGGTCGCCCTCGGGCAGCCCGCGCGCCGGCAGCCCCAAGGCCGGCGACGAAGGCAGCACCGCCGGCATCGCGCTCACGCAGAAGCAAGGCCAGGGCGACGACGGCGCGCCATGATATCATATGTACGCGCCCCAGGATCCATGACCCATGATCCATTCGAGTACACTGTTTGATTCTTTGTACCAGTACGTAGCAGCAAGCAAACATGTCTATACATGTGTGTCAGTGTATATGTATATGCATCTGTGCATAGTTTACGTAGGACACGCAGGAAGGGAGGAGTTGCATCTTTTTTCTTGTTATTATCACTTCTACAATTTAATTTAACTAGGGCCGGTGTTGTTGTATTCATGTCGACTAATCATTTGCTAACTTGAAAGGTGTGATTGCAGTTCAAACAGATATGAATGACGTTGTCAGCACTTCGGTTATTGTACTCCTTTGGTTTGCTTATGTTTTCATTTTCATTTCCACTCGAGCTCAAATGCATGCGTTCACAACTTCAAATTGATTGTCGAATTTGGTTTTTTCTAGCTCCCAACTGAAGTTTAATTGACATGTCTGTAGAACGTCACTTCTCCAGGATACTGTGTTTTTTTCAAACCTTTGAAAGATATTTTTCACTTGTTATTCACCGGTTTTCACTCTGTATATTAGGGCATCTTCAAGGCGGACCCGCAAACCGCCCGCATACGTCCGGACCGCGCTGTCCGGACGGCAGAAGCCATCCAACGCGGGCCTGCATCGGTCCGCGGCACGGTCCGGACGCGTTTTCTCCCATAAATTGGAGACAAAATGTGGGAAGCTTTGCGGGAGTCCGGACAGCAGACACGTATGACTCCGACACCCCGGCCCACCCAACCCTCCCTTCCGGTCCCATTTTCTTCCACTCCGCCCCTTCTTCCTCTTACTTTGCATCCGCGCCATCCATCTCCGCCGTCACTGTCGGATTTCGGGTTCCGGCAGACCCTTAAGGTTCGAACACTGGGGTGCGCACGGAGATTACGCCTTCTACCTCCCCGCCTCGCGAAGATCTAAACTACTCAAAGAACTGCACAAGGAACACAAGATTTATACTGGTTCGGGCCACCGTTGTGGTGTAATACCCTACTCCAGTGTGTGGTTGGTGGATTGCCTCCTGGGGCTGATGATGATGAACAATACAAGGAAGAACAGCCTCGCGAGGGTCTGTTCTTGGCTGGGGCGATGAACTGCTAGGAGGAGTTCAGTCACCCTTCTCTCTCTCTCTCTCTCTCTCTCTCTCTCTCTCTCTCTCTGATTTCGATCCCCCCTACCATGTGGGTGGCTGGTCCTATTTATAGAGGCCCTGGTCCTCTTCCCAAATATCGAGCGGGAAGGGAGCCAACAATGGCGGGCTAATTTGAAGGGGGACAGCAAGTATCAACTATCCTGACAAAAGCAGTCTTCGCCTGCGCAAAGCTCTGATGATGACGCCGTCTTGGGCTCCATGGTGACCTCCGTCTCGTAGTCCTTCTGGTCTTGGCCTCGTTGCACCGAAATGGCAACCTTTGCCTGATGCCTCGGTTCTCCGCGGCTGCGCTTGCCCCCTTTGCACCAAAGAGGAAAGAAGGATGTTGCGCGCGCAGGCACCCGCCCGGCGCCCTGAGTCGTCATGGCTTGCGTCACGGGCACCTCGCGAGGTACCCCGCCTTGATCTCTCCGCCTCCTCGCGAGCCAGCCTGACGGGGTCGTGCCTGAGGAAACTCCGTGTCGTCCGCCTCGCGAGGCTTGGCCCCTCGCGAGGGTCTTGAGGCCTGTGTTGACGAAGATGGGCCATGCTGGGCCTCCTTTGAGCCACGCTGCAGGCCGTAGGCAGGCAAGTCTGGGGACCCCCGTTCCCAGAACGCCGACAGTAGCCCCCGGGCCCAAGGCGCGTCCGGACTTGGCCGTGCTGAGAGGCGAAAGGGTAAGGGCGAAGCGCCGCGGGCCCTAACAGCCTGCGGCCTTGGGCGCCGCGTGGCGGTTGATGGGACGTGGGCGTCTCCGCTTCCCCACGACGCCTCGGTGATCGCGCGAGTTGGACAAGTCCCTGTATGCAGATCGTGTCATGAGTACCTGTGATCGTGGAGGCTGGCGGTTGGCCTTCGCCGGCTATAAGTACGGGACCGCGCGTGCCCTTCCGGTCCATTCCTCCTTGCTCCTCCTTCTTCTTCATGGCCCCGTCGAAGAGATTCTCGGCCGCCGAGAAGGGGAAGGCTTGCCGGGTTGAGCCCGCCTCTGCCCCACCCAAGCGTGGCAGAGGGCGCCCTCGCAAGCATCCTGTGGCCACCGCGGTGGCTCCCCGCGGCCGTGGCGGTGATCTTCAGCACAGCGACGGGCGGGTTGCTGCAGACGGGGGGCGCGCTCCGGCGGCGCGTCCCCCCAGGCCGCGCGTTCGTGCTGCCGAAGTTCGTCGTCTGGTCGGCGGAGCCGGCCAGCACCCGGCTCCCGCTTCCTCGCTTCCTCCTCGGCGAGCTCCCGGCCGGCGCCCCGGGCGGCCTCTGGCTCCAGGCCGACGGCTGCTGCAGCCGGGCCTCATGGATCTCCCTGGAGGTCTCCGCGGCCGGGAGCCTGTCCCTGGCCCGCGGTTGGCAGACGTTTGCCCGTGCACGCGGCCTGGGCCGCCGGTGCACCCTACACTTCAAGTTCGACGGCGACGCCACCCTCTGCGTGAGAGTGTTTGGGGAAGATGGTCGCCGCGCAGGGTGCTGCCCCGAGGGTGACGATCGCGGCTGGGAACCCAGCTCCGATGATGATGGAGGGAGCAGCGCTCGCGCGGCTGGCGGCGCTCGGAGTTCCTCAAGCTTCTCTGGTTCTTCTTCAGACGGCGACTCCTCTAGCGGCGGCCGCGATTAGCCCCTTCGCCGCTGCGCCCTGGTGAGGCGTGAGGGGGAGTCCGCCTGAGCTCCGGAGGCAGCTCGTGCCTTCCTCGCGGGCCGGTGTGAGGCAAGCCGCGCCGGATTTGTTCTTCCCTTTCCCTTTTTCCTGTGTAATAAAGACAATAGTGCGGAGCCCCGCGGGGGCATGTTTGGCTTATTGCTATTAATCATCGTTTGCTTTCGTTACCGTTCCTTCTAGCTATGTGCCTGAGCATGGATAGTTCCCAACCCCGGCCGTGGGGGGGGCGACCGACCCAGGCCCTTTGTTTGTGTCGCGATGCCCGTGGGGCACGGACTGGAGGGGTGCTCCTGTAAGGGGCCCAGGTCGTGAACTCTTTGAATGACTAGGATAGGAACGCTCGCGAGGGCACTCAGCTGCCCCCCTCGCGAGGCCTTGCGCAAGAGAAATCGAGGCAGGAGAGCGAAAATCCAAAGAACCGCAAGCCAAAGACGGCAACAACTTCAATAAAACTTCAAATGGGAAGGAACAAGCCAACTGCGGAAAGCAAATGAAAAGCCGCGTCCGGCACCTATTCTAGTCTTCGACGTCTTCTCACCAGTGCGGAGCTAAGTGCTGCCACTGGGCGTGGGAGGGAGCCCCAGGGCCTAAGGCCGGTGCTCCTGAGACTCCGGGGCGTGTACAGCCCCAACTCATTATTACATGAGAGTGTCACGGACGGCGAGCTTCACAGGCATTGGCCTTCTTCACAGGCTTCGGGCCTTTTCCAAAACGCGATAGCGTCACAGGCACTCGCCTTTCTTCACAGGCTCTGGGCCTTTTCCAAAACGCGATAGCTTCACAGGCACTCGCCTTGCTTCACAGGCTCCGGGCCTTTTCCAAAACGCGATAGCTTCACAGGCACTCGCCTTGCTTCACAGGCTCTGGGCCTTTTCAGGGGTAGAACCTCCGGAGGTGCTGGATGTTCCATGCATTCTGGACTGGCACTCCCTCCTGAGTCTCCAAGCGCGCGGAGCCGGGCCTGGAAACATGAACAACCTTGAACGGGCCCTCCCACATGGGAGAGAGCTTGTGCAGTCCCTCCCTGGAGAGGACCCGCCTGAGCACGAGGTCTCCTATATCAAGAGTCCTGTGGCGGATGTTGCGGCAGTGATATCGCCGCAGCGCTTGCTGATACCTCGCCGCCCGCAGCGCGGCCTCCCGGCGACGTTCCTCCCCCAACACGAGGTCCATCCCCCGCATGGCGTCCTGCTGCGCCTCGTCGAACGCCAGGACCTGCGCAGAGCGACGTCTGACCTCGTGAGGGAGGACCTCTTCCGCTCCGTAGACCAGGAAGAATGGGGTCTCTCCCGTCGGTTTGGTCGCGGTGGTGCGGATGGACCACAGCACGGACTGAAACTCGTCGTACCATCCTCTGCCACAAGCCTCCAGCTTCTTCTTGAACGTCCTGGTCTTGAGGCCCCTCAGGACCTCCGCGTTGGCTCGCTCGGCCTGGACGTTGCTTCGGGGTTGCGCCACTGAGGCGTAGCATATCGTTGTCTGTGATGATGCGATTCGGCACCCCGAACCAGCTTACGATGCCCTTGATGAACTTGACCGCGGAGCCCGCAGGGATGGCGCGGACAGCCTCCACTTCAGCCCACTTGGTGAATTTGTCCACGGCAACGTAGAGGTAGCAATAGCCCCCTGGCGCCTGAGGAAACGGGCCCAAGATGTCCAGCCCCCAGACTGTGAATGGCCACAAAAGGGGAATAGTCTGCAAGCCTCCTGCTGGCTAATGGATCTGCTTGGCGTGGAACTGGCAGGCTTCACAAGCTTTCACTAGCTCCACTGCGCCATTGAGCGCGGTGGGCCAATAAAACCCACTGCGGAACGCCTTGCCGATGAGGGTCCGCGATGACGAATGATGTCCGCAGTCTCCGCCGTGTATATCTTCCAGTAGCTCCTTCCCTTGCTCCCTGGAGATGTAGCGCAGGGATACATCGTTTGGTCGCTTCCGGTAGAGCTCTCCGTCTCTGATGCAGTATGCCGTGGCCTGGCGCGCCACTCGCTCCGCCTCCTCCTCCTCCTTCTCTGGCAAGGTCCCTTGCGTCAAGTAGCTCCGGAGCTCCGTGATCCAACATCCCTCCTGGGGCTCCATCGTCAGGAGCAGGCCCGCTCCTGAGGCCGGGCCACAGGTCGGAGCTCCTGAGGCAGGTGGCTGGGGGAGATCCTCCAAGGGCTGAGCCATGTTTGACAATGACGGCAGAGCTGAGGGCTTGAAGAGCCACTCCTCGAAAACGCCAGGCTCCTGGGGTAACCATCTGGACGCCCGTTTGGCGATATCGTCGGCCTCCTGATTGGTGCCACGGGGCACATGCTGTAACTCCAACCCCCAGAATTGCTTCTCCATCCTGCGGACTTCCGCAAGGTAGGCTTCCATGTGTTCATCCTTCGGCTCGTACACCTTGTTGGAGAAGTTGACAAAAAGCTGCGAATCGCCCTTGATGGTGAGGCGTTTCACTCCCAGGGCGGCCGCGGCCTTCAAGACGGCTATTAAACCTTCGTACTCCGCTATGTTGTTGGAGACCTTTTCGCCTTGCTGGAAACAGAGTTGCACGGCGTAGTAGAGCTTGTCCTGTGTGGGTGATATAAGCACCGCCCCAGCTCCAGCTCCATGCCTGGAGAACGCCCCGTCGAAGTACATGACCCAGTCTTCTGGTGCCTCGCTTCTCGGGGATAGGGACCGATCCTCGTCGGCCTTGAGTCCTGGCGCCTCCGTCCATTCTGCCACAAAATCTGCCAACGCTGCCCCCTTGATGGCCCTGGTCGTGCTGAATTCGAGCTGAAATGCTTGCAGCTCTATGTTCCACTCAGCGACCCTTCTAGCTGAATTAGGGCTCCTGAGCACTCTCTCCAGGGGGTATGACGAGACGGCCTTGATGGGGTGACCCTGAAAATAGTGCCGCAGCTTGCGCGAATCCACCAGTAGCGCGAGGAGGAGTTTCTGAGGCATAGGGTACCGTGTGTTGGGGAACGTAGTAATTTCAAAAAAATTCCTACGCACACGCAAGATCATGGTGATGCATAGCAACGAGAGGGGAGAGTGTTGTCTACGTACCAACGCAGACCGACTGCGGAAGCGATCACACAACGTAGAGGAAGTAGTCGTATGTCTTCCCGATCCGACCGATCCAAGCACCGTTACTTCGGCACCTCCGAGTTCTTAGCACACGTTCAGCTCGATGACGATCCTCGGGATCCGATCCAGCAAAGCGCCGAGGAAGAGTTCCGTCAGCACGATGGCGTGGTGACGATCTTGATGTACTACCGACGCAGGGCTTCGCCTAAGCACTGCAACAATATGACCGAGGTGGAATTTGGTGGCAGGGGGCACCGCGCACGGCTAAGGAACGATCACGTGGATCAACTTGTGTGTCATGGGGTGCCCCCTGCCTCCATATATAAAGGAGCAAGGGGGAGGGGGCGGCCGGCCTAGGAGGAGGTGCGCCAAGGGGAGTCCTACTCCCACCGGGAGTAGGACTCCCTCCTTCCTTGTTGGAGTAGGAGAAGGGGAAAGAGGGGGAGAGGAATAAGGAAAAGGGGGCTGCGCCCCTTGTCCAATTCGGACCAGAGGGGGGGGGGGCGCAGGCCTCCTTCCTTTTGGACTCTTTCCTCTATTCCCGTATGGCCCAATAAGGCCCATATACTCCCCGGCGAATTCCCGTAACTCTCCGGTACTCCGAAAAATACCCGAATCACTCGGAACCTTTTCGAAGTCCGAATATAGTCATCCAATATATCGATCTTTACGTCTCGACCATTTCGAGACTCCTCGTCATGTCCCCGATCTCATCCGGGACTCCGAACTCCTTCGGTACATCAAAACTCATAAACTCATAATATAACTGTCATCGAAACCTTAAGCATGCGGACCCTACGGTTCGAGAACAATGTAGACATGACCGAGACACGTCTCCGGTCAATAACCAATAGCGGGACCTGGATGCCCATATTGGCTCCTACATATTCTACGAAGATCTTTATCGGTCAGACCGCATAACAGCATACGTTGTTCCCTTTGTCATCGGTATGTTACTTGCCCGAGATTCGATCGTCGGTATCCAATATCTAGTTCAATCTCGTTACCGGCAAGTCTCTTTACTCGTTCCGTAATACATCATCTCACAACTAACATCTTGGTTATAATGCTTGCAAGGCTTATGTGATGTGTATTGCCGAGAGGGCCCAGAGATACCTCTCCGACAATCGGAGTGACAAATCCTATTCTCGAAATACGCCAACCCAACATCTACCATTGGAAACACCTGTAGTACTCCTTTATAATCACCCAGTTACGTTGTGACGTTTGGTAGCACCCAAAGTGTTCCTCCGGCAAACGGGAGTTGCATAATCTCATAGTCATAGGAACATGTATAAGTCATGAAGAAAGCAATAGCAACATACTAAACGATCGGGTGCTAAGCTAATGGAATGGGTCATGTCAATCAGATCATTCAACTAATGATGTGACCTCGTTAATCAAATAACAACTCTTTGTTCATGGTTAGGAAACATAACCATCTTTGATTAACGAGCTAGTCAAGTAGAGGCATACTAGTGATACTATATTTGTCTATGTATGCACACATGTATTATGTTTCCGGTTAATACAATTCTAGCATGAATAATAAACATTTATCATGAAATAAGGAAATAAATAATAACTTTATTATTGCCTCTAGGGCATATTCCTTCAGTCTCCCACTTGCACTAGAGTCAATAATCTAGATCACATCACCATGTGATTAACATTGATAGTTCACATCATCATGTGATTAACACCCATAGTTCACATCGCCATCTGACCAACACCCAAAGGGTTTACTAGATTCAGTAATCTAGTTCACATCGCTATGTGATTAACACCCAAAGAGTACTAAGGGGTGATCATGTTTTGCTTGTGAGAGAATCTTAGTCAACGGGTCTGCCACATTCAGATCCACATGTATTTTGCAAATTTCTATGTCAACAATGCTCTGCATGGAGCTACTCTAGCTAATTGCTCCCACTTTCAATATGTATCTAGACCGAGACTTAGAGTCATCTAGATTAGTGTCAAAACTTGCATCGGCGTAACCCTTTACGACGAACCTTTTTATCACGTCCATAATCGAGAAACATATCCTTATTTCACTAAGGATAATTCTGACCGCTGTCCAGTGATCTACTCCTAGATCACTATTGTACTCCCTTGCCAAATCAGTGCAGGGTATACAATAGATCTGGTATACAGCATGGCATACTTTATAGAACCTATGGCCAAGGCATAGGGAATGACTTTCATTCTCTTTCTATCTTCTGCCGTGGTCGGGCTTTGAGTCTTACTCAACTTCACACCTTATAATACAGGCAAGAACTCTTTCTTTGACTGCTCCATTTTGAACTACTTCAAAATCTGGTCAAGGTATGTACTCATTGAAAAAACTTATCAAGCGTCTTGATCTATCTATATAGATATTGAAGCTCAATATGCAAGCAGCTTCACCGAAGTCTTTCTTTGAAAAACTCCTTTCAAACACTCCTTTATGCTTTACAGAATAATTCTACATTATTTCCGATCAACAATATGTCATTCACATATACTTATCAGAAATGTTGTAGTGCTCCCACTCACTTCTTGTAAATACAGGCTTCATCGCAAGTCTGCATAAAACTATATGCTTTGATCAACTCATCAAAGCGTATATTCCAACTCCGAGATGCTTGCACCAGTCCACAGATGGATCGCTGGAGCTTGCACATTTTGTTAGCACCTTTCGGATTGACAAAACCTTCTGTTGCATCATATACAACTCTTCTTTAATAAATCCATTAAGGAATGCAGTTTTGTTTATCCATTTGCCAGATTTCATAAAATGCGGCAATTACTAACATGATTCAGACAGACTCAAGCATAGATACGAGTGAGAAGTTCTCATCGTAGTCAACACCTTGAACTTGTCGAAAACCTTTTGCGACAATTCTAGCTTTGTAGATAGTAACACTACTATCAGCGTCCGTCTTCCTCTTGAAGATCCATTTATTCTCAATTGCTTGCCGATCATCGGGCAAGTCAACCAAAGTCCAAACTTTGTTCTCATACATGGATCATATCTCAGATTTCATGGCCTCAAACCATTTCGCGGAATCTGGGCTCATCATCGCTTCCTCATAGTTCGTAGGTTCGTCATGGTCAAGTAACATGACCTCCCGAACAGGATTACCGTACCACTCTGGTGCGGATCTCACTCTGGTTTACATACGAGATTCGGTAGTAACTTGATCTGAAGTTACATGATCATCATCATTAGCTTCCTCACTAATTGGTGTAGTTGTCACAAGAATAGATTTCTGTGATGAACTACTTTCCAATAAGTGAGAAGGTATAATTACCTTATCAAGTTCTACTTTCCTCCGACTCACTTCTTTCAAGAGAAACTCCTTCTTTAGAAAGGATCCATTATAAGCAATGAATGTCTTGCCTTAGGATCTGTGATAGAAGGTGTACCCAACAGTCTCCTTTGGGTATCCTATGAAGACATATTTCTCCGATTTAGGTTTGAGCTTATCAGGATGAAACTTTTTCTCATAAGCATCGCAACCCCAAACTTCAATAAACGACAACTTTGGTTTCTTGCCAAACCATAGTTCATAAGGCGTCGTCTCGACGGATATAGATGGTGCCCCTTTTTAACGTGAATGCAGCTGTCTCTAATGCATGACCCCAAAAACGATAGTGGTAAATTGGTAAGAAACATCATAGATTGCACTATATCCAATAAAGTATGGTTATGACGTTCGGACACACCATTATGCTGTGGTGTTCCAGGTGGCGTGAGTAGTGAAACTATTTCACATTGTTTTAACTGAAGACCAAACTCGTAACTCAAATACTTTTTTTCACGATCAGATCGTAGAAACTTTATTTTCTTGTTACGATGATTTTCCACTTCACTCTGAAATTATATGAACTTTTCAAATGTATCAGACTTCTATTTCATTAAGTAGATATACCCATATCTGCTCAAATCATCTGTGAAGGTCAGAAAATAATGATACCCGCTGCAAGCCTTAAATATTCATCGGACCACATACATCAGTATGTATGATTTCCAACAAATCTGTTGCTTGCTCCATTGTTTCGAAGAACGGCGTTTTAGTCATCTTGCCCAAAAGGCATGGTTCGCAAGCATCAAGTGATTCATAATTAAGTGATTCTGAAAGCCCATCAGCATGGAGTTTCTTCATGCGCTTTATACCATTATGACCTAAACGGCAGTGCCACAAATAAGTTGCACTATCATTATTAACTTTGCATCTTTTGGTTTCAATATTATGAATATGTGTATCACTACGATCGAGATCCAACGAACTTGTTTCATTGGGTGTATGACCATCGAAGGTTTTATTCATGTAAACAGAACAACAATTATTCTATGACTTTAATGAATAACCGTATTGCAATAAACATGATCAAATCATATTCATGCTCAACGCAAAAACCAAATAACACTTATTTAAGTTCAACACTAATCCCGAAAGTATAGGGGAGTGTGCGATGATGATCATATCAATCTTGGAACTACTTCCAACACACATCGTCACTTCACCCTTAACTAGTCTCTGTTTATTCTGCAACTCCTGTTTCGAGTTACTACTCTTTAGCAACTGAACCAATATCAAATACTGAGGGGTTGCTATAAACACTAGTAAAGCACACATCAATAACATGTATATCAAATATACTTTTGTTCACTTTGCCATCCTTCTTATCCGCCAAATACTTGGGGCAGTTCCGCTTCCAGTGACCAGTCCCTTTGCAGTAGAAGCACTTAGTCTCAGGCTTAGGACCAGACTTGGGCTTCTTCACTTGAGCAGCAACTTGCTTGCCGTTCTTCTTGAAGTTCCCCTTCTTCCCTTTTTGCCCTTTTCTTCAAACTAGTGGTCTTGTCAACCATCAACACTTGATGTTTTTCTTGATCTCTACCTTCATCGATTTCAGCATCACGAAGAGCTTGGGAATCATTTCCGTTATCCCTTGCATATCATAGTTCATCACGAAGTTCTACTAACTTGGTGATGGTGACTAGAGAATTCTGTCAATCACTATCTTATCTGGAAGATTAACTCCCACTTGATTCAAGCGATTGTAGTACCCAGACAATCTGAGCACATGCTCACTAGTTGAGCGATTCGCCTCCATCTTTTAGCTATAGAACTTGTTGGAGACTTCATATCTCTCAACTCGGGTATTTGCTTGAAATATTAACTTCAACTCCTGGAACATCTCATATGGTCCATGACGTTCAAAACGTCTTTGAAGTCCCGATTCTAAGCCGTTAAGCATGGTGCACTTAAACTATCAAGTAGTCATCATATTGAGCTAGCCAAACGTTCATAACGTCTGCATCTGCTCCTGCAATAGGTCTGTCACCTAGCGGTGCATCAAGGACATAATTCTTCTGTGCAACAATGAGGATAAACCTCAGATCACGGATCCAATCCGCATCATTGCTACTAACATCTTTCAACACAATTTTCTCTAGGAACATATCAAAATAAACATATGAAAGCAACAACGCGAGCTATTGATCTACAACATGATTTGCAAAATACTACCAGGACTAAGTTCATGATAAATTCAAGTTCAATTAATCATATTACTTAAGAACTCCCACTTAGATAGACATCCCTCTAATCCTCTAAGTGATCACGTGATCCAAATCAACTAAACCATAACCGATCATCACGTGAGATGGAGTAGTTTTCAATGGTGAACATCGTTATGTTGATCATATCTACTATATGATTCACGCTCGACCTTTCGGTCTCCGTGTTCCGAGGCCATATCTGCATATGCTAGGCTCGTCAAGTTTAACCTGAGTATTCTGCGTGTGCAAAAACTGGCTTGCACCCGTTGTAGATGGACGTAGAGCTTATCACACCCGATCATCACGTGGTGTCTGGGCACGACGAACTTTGGCAACGGTGCATACTCAGGGAGAACACTTCTTGATAATTTAGTGAGAGATCATCTTATAATGCTACCGTCAATCAAAGCAAGATAAGATGCATAAAAAGATAAACATCACATGCAATCAAAATATGTGACATGATATGGCCATCATCATCTTGTGCCTTTGATCTCCATCTTCAAAGCATCGTCATGATTTCCATCGTCACCGGCATGACATCATGATCTCCATCATCTTGATCTATATCAATATGTCGTCACATGGTCGTCTCACCAACTATTGCTCTTGCAAATATTGCTATCGCATAGCGATAAAGTAAAGCAATTATTGGGCGCTTTGCATCTTATGCAATAGACAGACAACCATAAGGCTTTTGCCAGTTGCCGATAACTTCAACAAAACATGATCATCTTATACAACAACTTATAACTCATCACGTTTTGACCATATCACATCACAACATGCCCTGCAAAAACAAGTTAGACGTCCTCTACTTTGTTGTTGCAAATTTTACGTGGCTACTACGGGCTTAGCAAGAACCAATCTTACCTACGCATCAAAACCACAACGATAGTTTGTCAAATAGACTCCGTTTTAACCTTCGCAAGGACCGGGCGTAGCCACACTCGGTTCAACTAAAGTTGGAGAAACAGTCACCCGCAAGTCACCTATGTGCAAAGCACGTCGGGGAAACCGGTCTCGTGTAAGCGTACGCGTAATGTCGGTCCGGGCCGCTTCATCCAACAATACCACCGAACCAAAGTACGACATGCTGGTAGGCAGTATGACTTATATCGCCCACAACTCACTTGTGTTCTACTCGTGCATATAACATCAAACCATAAAACCTAGGCTCGGATGCCACTGTTGGGGAACGTAGTAATTTCAAAAATTTCCTACGCACACGCAAGATCATGGTGATGCATAGCAACGAGAGGGGAGAGTGTTGTCTACGTACCAACGCAGACCGACTGCGGAAGCGATCACACAACGTAGAGGAAATAGTCGTACGTCTTCCCGATCCGACCGATCCAAGCACCGTTACTCCGGCACCTCCGAGTTCTTAGCACACGTTCAGCTTGATGACGATCCTCGGGCTCCGATTCAGCAAAGCATCGAGGAAGAGTTCCGTCAGCACGACGGCGTGGTGACGATCTTGATGTACTACCGACGCAGGGCTTCGCCTAAGCACTGCAACAATATGACCGAGGTGGAATTTGGTGGCAGGGGGCACCGCACACGGCTAAGGAACGATCACGTGGATCAACTTGTGTGTCATGGGGTGCCCCCTGCCTCCGTATATAAAGGAGCAAGGGGGAGGGAGCGGCCGGCCTAGGAGGAGGTGCGCCAAGGGGAGTCCTACTCCCACCGGGAGTAGGACTCCCTCCTTCCTTGTTGGAGTAGGAGAAGGGGAAAGAGGGGGAGAGGAATAAGGAAAAGGGGGCTGCGCCCCTTGTCCAATTCGGACCAGAGGGGGGGCGCAGGCCTCCTTCCTTTTGGACTCTTTCCTCTATTCCCGTATGGCCCAATAAGGCCCATATACTCCCCGGCGAATTCCCGTAACTCTCCGGTACTCCGAAAAATACCCGAATCACTCGGAACCTTTCCGAAGTCCGAATATAGTCATCCAATATATTGATCTTTACGTCTCGACCATTTCGAGACTCCTCGTCATGTCCCCGATCTCATCCGGGACTCCGAACTCCTTTGGTACATCAAAACTCATAAACTCATAATATAACTGTCATCGAAACCTTAAGCGTGCGGACCCTACGGTTCGAGAACAATGTAGACATGACCGAGACACGTCTCCGGTCAATAACCAATAGCGGGACCTGGATGCCCATATTGGCTCCTACATATTCTACGAAGATCTTTATCGGTCAGACCGCATAACAGCATACGTTGTTCCCTTTGTCATCGGTATGTTACTTGCCCGAGATTCAATCGTCGGTATCCAATACCTAGTTCAATCTCGTTACCGGCAAGTCTCTTTACTCGTTCCGTAATACATCATCTCACAACTAACATCTTAGTTATAATGCTTGCAAGGCTTATGTGATGTGTATTACCGAGAGGGCCCATAGATACCTCTCCGACAATCGGAGTGACAAATCCTATTCTCGAAATACGCCAACCCAACATCTACCATTGGAAACACCTGTAGTACTCCTTTATAATCACCCAGTTACGTTGTGACGTTTGGTAGCACCCAAAGTGTTCCTCCGGCAAACGGCAGTTGCATAATCTCATAGTCATAGGAACATGTATAAGTCATGAAGAAAGCAATAGCAACATACTAAACGATCAGGTGCTAAGCTAATGGAATGGGTCATGTCAATCAGATCATTCAACTAATGATGTGACCTCGTTAATCAAATAACAACTCTTTGTTCATGGTTAGGAAACATAACCATCTTTGATTAACGAGCTAGTCAAGTAGAGGCATACTAGTGATACTATATTTGTCTATGTATTCACACATGTATTATGTTTCCGGTTAATACAATTCTAGCATGAATAATAAACATTTATCATGATATAAGGAAATAAATAATAACTTTATTATTGCCTCTAGGGCATATTTCCTTCACCGTGCCCTTGCATCCCGCAGCACTGTGCTGACGAAGTACACTGGATGCTCAACGAGGCGGAGTGCGTCAGTGCTGGTGGCTCCTTCCGGAGACCGTGGCGCCTCTTGAGGCAATGAGGCCTCCTGAGACTGTCCATTTGGAAGAGGGGCTTCTCCCGCCTCTGGTGCGTCCCTCTGCGGCGGCTGACCCTCCTCAGCTGCGGTGGTGGTCTTTGTAGGCCTTCCTTGTTCCTGTTCTGCCTTGTCCTGGGTTGCTACCGTGGTTTTGACTCGGCGCTCCTCTCTGACTGCCACCAAGGCTGTGTTGGCGGAGTAAGGAGTGGCGGCGAGGTAAAGCACCAGGGGCTCCTGAGGGAGCGGTGCCACCATGACCGGTGGGCTGGTCAGGTATCTCTTGAGATCCTGGAACGCCCTGTCGGCCTCTTCAGTCCACTCGAAGGGCCCCTTTTTCTTCATTAGCTGGAAGAAGGGCAGGGCTCGTTCTCCTAACTTGGAGATGAAGCGCCCTAGCGCGGTCACGCGCCCCGTGAGCTTCTGCATCTCTCTGAGGGTCTTTGGCGGGCACATGTCTTCCACCGCCTTAACCTTCTCTGGGTTAGCCTCGATGCCCCGGTGGGACATGAGGAAACCCAAGAGCTTGCCCGAGGGGACTCCGAACACACACTTCTCTGGGTTGAGCCATAGGTTCACTACGTTGAGGCTCGCGAAGGTTTCCTCCAGATCCTGTATCAAGGTCCCGGCCTCCCGAGACTTTACCATGATGTCATCAACGTAAGCTTCAACATTCTTCCCGAGCTGCGGGCCCAAGGTGATGTGCATCAGCCGCTAGAAGGTCGCCCCTGTGTTACGCAGCCCGAATGGCATGCACGTGTAGCAGTATACCCCACACGGGGTCAGGAAGGCCGTCTTCTCGACATCTTCTACCGCCATCTTGATCTGGTGATACCCAGAGAAGGCATCCAGGAAGCATAACAGGTCGCATTCCGCAGTGGAATCGACGATCTGGTCGATGCGGGGGAGCGGGAACGGATCTTGCGGGCATGCTTTGTTGAGGTTCGTGAAGTCAACGCACATGCGCTTCTTCCCTCCCTTCTTTGGCACAACGACAGGGTTGGCCAACCAATCTGGGTATCGGACCTCACGGATGACCCCAACGGCCTCTAATTTGCGGGTCTCCTGGACGATGAAGGCCTGCTTTTCTGTGGACTGCCGCCTGGCCTTCTGCTTCACAGGGCGCACGTTGGGGCACACGTTGAGGTGGTTCTCGATTACACTTCTGGGGGTCCCTGCCAACTGGTCTGGCTCCCAAGCGAACACCTTCTTGTTTGCGCGCAGGAACCTGACCAGGGCCTCCTCCTGCTCGGGCTTGAGGTGGGCGCTGTTGGGGAACGTAGTAATTTCAAAAAAATTCCTACGCACACGCAAGATCATGGTGATGCATAGCAACGAGAGGGGAGAGTGTTATCTACGTACCCTCGTAGACCGACAGCGGAGGCGTTATGACAACGCGGTTGATGTAGTCGTACGTCTTCACGGCCCGACCGATCAAGCACCGAAACTACGGCACCTCCGAGTTCTAGCACACGTTCAGCTCGATGACGATCCCTGGACTCCGATCCAGCAAAGTGTCGGGGAAGAGTTCCGTCAGCACGACGGCGTGGTGACAATCTTGATGTTCTACCGTCGCAGGGCTTCGCCTAAGCACCGCTACAATATTATCGAGGATTATGGTGGAAGGGGGCACCGCACACGGCTAAGAATATGATCACGTGGATCAACTTGTCTCTAGGGGGTGCCCCTGCTTCCGTATATAAAGGCTCAAAGAGGGGGGTGGCCAAGAGGAGGCGCGCCAGGAGGAGTCCTACTCCCTCCGGGAGTAGGACTCCCCCCCTTTCCTAGTTGGAATAGGATTCGTGGAGGGGGGGGAAGAGGAGAGAGAGGAGGAAGGGGGGCCGGCCCCCTCTCCTTGTCCTATTCGGACCAAGGGGGGAGAGGCGCGCGGCCCATCTCTGGCCACCTCTCCTCTCTTCCACTAAGGCCCACTAAGGCCCATATACCTCCCGGGGGGTTTCGGTAACCTCCCGGTACTCCGGTAAAATCCCGATTTCACCCGGAACACTTCTGATATCCAAACATAGGCTTCCAATATATCAATCTTTATGTCTCGACCATTTCGAGACTCCTCTTCATGTCCGTGATCACATCCGGGACTCCGAACTCCTTCGGTACATCAAAACTCATAAACTCATAATATAACTGTCATCGAAACCTTAAGCGTGCGGACCCTACGGGTTCGAGAACAATGTAGACATGACCAAGACTCGTCTCCGGTCAATAACCAATAGCGGAACCTGGATGCTCATATTGGCTCCTACATATTCTACGAAGATCTTTATCGGTCAGACCGCATAACAACATACGTTGTTCCCTTTGTCATCGGTATGTTACTTGCCCGAGATTTGATCGTCGGTATCCAATACCTAGTTCAATCTCGTTACCGGCAAGTCTCTTTACTCGTTCCATAATACATCATCCCGCAACTAACTCATTAGTTGCAACGCTTGCAAGGCTTAAGTGATGTGCATTACCGAGAGGGCCCAGAGATACCTCTCCGATGATCGGAGTGACAAATCCTAATCTCGAAATACGCCAACCCAACATGTACCTTTGGAGACACCTATAGAGCACCTTTATAATCACCCAGTTATGTTGTGACGTTTGGTAGCACACAAAGTGTTCCTCCGGCACACGGGAGTTGCATAATCTCATAGTCATAGGAACATGTATAAGTCATGAAGAAAGCAATAGCAACATACTAAACGATCGGGTGCTAAGCTAATGAAATAGGTCATGTCAATCAGATCATTCAACTAATGATGTGATCCCGTTAATCAAATGACAACTCTTTGTCCATGGTTAGGAAACATAACCATCTTTGATTAACGAGCTAGTCAAGTAGAGGCATACTAGTGACACTCTGTTTGTCTATGTATTCACACATGTATTATGTTTCCGGTTAATACAATTCTAGCATGAATAATAAACTTTTATCATGATATAAGGAAATAAATAATAACTTTATTATTGCCTCAAGGGCATATTTCCTTCAGTCTCCCACTTGCACTAGAGTCAATAATCTAGATTACACAGTAATGATTCTAACACCCATGGAGCCTTGGTGCTGATCATGTTTTGCTCGTGGAAGAGGCTTAGTCAATGGGTCTGCTACATTCAGATCCGTATGTATCTTGCAAATCTCTATGTCTCCCACCTGGACTAGATCCCGGATGGAATTGAAGCGTCTTTTGATGTGCTTGGTTCTCTTGTGAAATCTGGATTCCTTCGCCAAGGCAGTTGCACCAGTATTGTCACAAAAGATTTTCATTGGACCCGATGCACTAGGTATGACACCTAGATCGGATATGAACTCCTTCATCCAGACTCCTTTGTTTGCTGCTTCCAAAGCAGCTATGTACTCCGCTTCACATGTAGATCCCGCCATGACGCTTTGTTTAGAACTGCACCAACTGACAGCTCCACCGTTTAATGTAAACACGTATCTGGTTTGCGATTTAGAATCGTCCGGATCAGTGTCAAAGCTTGCATCAATGTAACCGTTTACGATGAGCTCTTTGTCACCTCCATATACGAGAAACATATCCTTAGTCCTTTTCAGGTACTTCAGGATGTTCTTGACCGCTGTCCAGTGATCCACTCCTGGATTACTTTGGTACCTCCCTGCTAGACTTATAGCAAGGCACACATCAGGTCTGGTACACAGCATCGCATACATGATAGAGCCTATGGCTGAAGCATAGGGAACATCTTTCATTTTCTCTCTATCTTCTGTAGTGGTCGGGCATTGAGTCTGACTCAATTTCACACCTTGTAGCACAGGCAAGAACCCTTTGTTTGCTTGATCCATTTTGAACTTCTTCAAAATCTTGTCAAGGTATGTGCTTTGTGAAAGTCCAATTAAGCATTTTGATCTATCTCTATAGATCTTAATGCCTAATATGTAAGTAGCTTCACCGAGGTCTTTCATTGAAAAACTCTTATTCAGGTATCCCTTTATGCTATCCAGAAATTCTATATCATTTCCAATCAGTAATATGTCATCCACATATAATATCAGAAATGCTACAGAGCTCCCACTCACTTTCTTGTAAATACAGGCTTCTCCGAAAGTCTGTATAAAACCAAATGCTTTGATCACACTATCAAAGCGTTTATTCCAACTCCGAGAGGCTTGCACCAGTCCATAGATGGATCCCTGGAGCTTGCACACTTTGTTAGTTCCCTTTGGATCGACAAAACCTTCTGGTTGCATCATATACAACTCTTCTTCCAGAAACCCATTCAGGAATGCAGTTTTGACATCCATCTGCCAAATTTCATAATCATAAAATGCGGCAATTGCTAACATGATTCGGACAGACTTAAGCATCGCTACGGGTGAGAAGGTCTCATCGTAGTCAATCCCTTGAACTTGCCGAAACCCTTTTGCGACAAGTTGAGCTTTGTAGACGGTAATATTACCGTCAACGTCAGTCTTCTTCTTGAAGATCCATTTATTCTCAATCGCTTGCCGATCATTGGGCAAATCAACCAAAGTCCACACTTTGTTCTCATACATGGATCCCATCTCAGATTTCATGGCTTCAAGCCATTTTGCGGAATCTGGGCTCACCATCGCTTCTTCATAGTTTGTAGGTTCATCATGATCTAGTAGCATGACTTCCAGAACAGGATTACCGTACCACTCTGGTGCGGATCTCACTCTGGTTGATCTACGAGGTTCAGTAGTATCTTGTTCTGAAGTTTCATGATCATTATCATTAGCTTCCTCACTTATTGGTGTAGGTGTCACAGAAACAGGTTTCTGTGATGCATTACTCTCCAACAAGGGAGCAGGTACAGTTACCTCGTCAAGTTCTACTTTCCTCCCACTCACTTCTTTCGAGAGAAACTCCTTCTCCAGAAAGTTTCCGAACTTAGCAACAAAAGTCTTGCCTTCGGATCTGTGATAGAAGGTGTATCCAATAGTCTCCTTTGGATATCCTATGAAGACACATTTCTCCGATTTGGGTCCGAGCTTATCAGGTTGAAGTTTTTTCACATAAGCATCGCAGCCCCAAACTTTCAGAAACGACAACTTTGGTTTCTTCCCAAACCATAGTTCATAAGGCGTCGTCTCAACGGATTTTGATGGTGCCCTATTTAATGTGAATGCGGCCGTCTCTAAAGCATAACCCCAAAACGATAGCGGTAAATCAGTAAGAGACATCATAGATCGTACCATATCTAGTAAAGTACGATTACGACGTTCGGACACACCATTATGCTGTGGTGTTCCGGGTGGCGTGAGTTGTGAAACTATTCCGCATTGTTTTAAATGTACACCAAACTCGTAACTCAAATATTCTCCTCCACGATCAGATCGTAGAAACTTTATTTTCTTGTTACGATGATTTTCAACTTCACTCTGAAATTCTTTGAACTTGTCAAATGTTTCAGACTTGTGTTTCATTAAGTAGATATACCCATATCTGCTTAAGTCATCTGTGAAGGTAAGAAAATAACGATATCCGCCACGAGCCTCAATATTCATCGGACCACATACATCTGTGTGTATGATTTCCAACAAATCTGTTGCTCTCTCCATAGTACCGGAGAACGGTGTTTTAGTCATCTTGCCCATAAGGCATGGTTCGCAAGTACCAAGTGATTCATAATCAAGTGGTTCCAAAAGTCCATCAGTATGGAGTTTCTTCATGCGCTTTACACCGATATGACCTAAACGGCAGTGCCACAAATAAGTTGCACTATCATTATCAACTCTGCATCCTTTGGCTTCAACATTATGAATATGTGTGTCACTACTATCGAGATTCAATAAGAATAGACCATTCTTCAATGGTGCATGACCCTAAAAGATATTACTCATATAAATAGAACAACCATTATTCTCTGATTTAAATGAATAACCGTCTCACATCGAACAAGATCCAAATATAATGTTCATGCTTAACGCTGGCACCAAATAACAATTATTTAGGTCTAATATTAATCCGGAAGGTAGATGTAGAGGTAGCGTGCCGACCGCGATCACATCGACTTTGGAACCATTTCCCACGCGCATCGTCACCTCGTCCTTAGCCAATCTTCGCTTAATTTGTAGTCCCTGTTTCGAGTTGCAAATATTAGCAACAGAACCAGTATCAAATACCCAGGTGCTACTGCGAGCATTAGTAAGGTACACATCAATAACATGTATATCACACATACCTTTGTTCACCTTGCCATCCTTCTTATCCGCCAAATACTTGGGGCAGTTCCGCTTCCAGTGACCAGTCTGCTTGCAGTACAAGCACTCAGTTTCAGGCTTAGGTCCAGACTTGGGTTTCTTCTCTTGAGCAGCAACTTGCTTGCTGTTCTTCTTGAAGTTCCCTTTCTTCTTCCCTTTGCCCTTTTTCTTGAAACTAGTGGTCTTGTTGACCATCAACACTTGATGCTCCTTCTTGATTTCTACCTCCGCAGCTTTCAGCATCGCGAAGAGCTCGGGAATAGTCTTATTCATCCCTTGCATATTATAGTTCATCACAAAGCTCTTGTAGCTTGGTGGAAGTGATTGAAGAATTCTGTCAATGACGCTATCATCTGGAAGATTAACTCCCAGTTGAATCAAGTGATTACAATACCCAGACATCTTGAGTATATGCTCACTGACAGAACTGTTCTCCTCCATCTTGCAGCTATAGAACTTATTGGAGACTTCATATCTCTCAATCCGGGCATTTGCTTGAAATATTAACTTCAACTCCTGGAACATCTCATATGCCGCATGACGTTCAAAACGTCGTTGAAGTCCCGGTTCTAAGCCGTAAAGCATGGCACATTGAACTATCGAGTAGTCATCAGCTTTGCTCTGCCAGACGTTCATAACATCTGGTGTTGCTCCAGTAGCAGGCCTGGCACCCAGCGGTGCTTCCAGGACATAATTCTTCTGTGCAGCAATGAGGATAATCCTCAAGTTACGGACCCAGTCCGTGTAATTGCTACCATCATCTTTCAACTTTGCTTTCTCAAGGAACGCATTAAAATTCAATGGAACAACAGCACGGGCCATCTATCTACAATCAAACATACATAAGCAAGATACTTATCAGGTACTAAGTTCATGATAAATTTAGGTTCAATTAATCATATTACTTAAGAACTCCCACTTAGATAGATATCCCTCTAATCCTCTAAGTGATTACGTGATCCAAATTAACTAAACCATGTCCGATCATCACGTGAGATGGAGTAGTTTCATTGGTGAACATCACTATGTTGATCATATCTACTATATGATTCACGCTCGACCTTTCGGTCTCCGAGTTCCGAGGCCATATCTGTATATGCTTGGCTCGTCAAGTATAACCTGAGTATTCCGCGTATGCAACTGTTTTGCACCCGCTGTATTTGAACGTAGAGCCTATCACACCCGATCATCACGTGGTGTCTCAGCACGAAGAACTTTTGCAACGGTGCATACTCAGGAAGAACACTTCTTGATAATTTAGTGAGAGATCATCTTATAATGCTACCGTCAATCAAAGCAAGATAAGATGCATAAAAGATAAACATCACATGCAATCAATATAAGTGATATGATATGGCCATCATCATCTTGTGCTTGTGATCTCCATCTCCAAAGCACCGTCGTGATCACCATCGTCACCGGCGCGACACCTTGATCTCCATCATAGTATCGTCGTCGTCTTGCCAATCTTATGCTTCCCCGACTATTGCTACCGCTTAGTGATAAAGTAAAGCATTACAGCGCGATTGCATTGCATACAATAAAGCGACAACCATATGGCTCCTGCCAGTTGCCGATAACTTGGTTACAAAACATGATCATCTCATACAATAAAATTTAGCATCATGTCTTGACCATATCACATCACAACATGCCCTGCAAAAACAAGTTAGACGTCCTCTACTTTGTTGTTGCAAGTTTTTACGTGGCTGCTACGGGCTTAAGCAAGAACCAATCTTACCTACGCATCAAAACCACAACGATAGTTTGTCAAGTTGGTGTTGTTTTAACCTTCGCAAGGACCGGGCGTAGCCACACTCAGTTCAACTAAAGTTGGAGAAACTGTCACCCGCAAGCCACCTATGTGCAAGGCACATCGGGAGAACCGGTCTCGCGTAAGCGTACGCGTAATGTCGGTCCGGGCCGCTTCGTCCAACAATACCGCCGAACCAAAGTATGACATGCTGGTAAGCAGTATGACTTATATCACCCACAACTCACTTGTGTTCTACTCGTGCATATAACATCAACACATAAAACCTAGGCTCGGATGCTACTGTTGGGGAACGTATTAATTTAAAAAAATTCCTATGCACACGCAAGATCATGGTGATGCATAGCAACGAGAGGGGAGAGTGTTGTCTACGTACCCTCGTAGACCAACAGGGGAAGCGTTATGACAACGCGGTTGATGTAGTCGTACGTCTTCACGGCCCGACCGATCAAGCACCGAAACTACGGCACCTCTGAGTTCTAGCACACGTTCAGCTCGATGACGATCCCCGGACTCCGATCCAGCAAAGTGTCGGGGAAGAGTTCCGTCAGCATGACGGCGTGGTGACGATCTTGATGTTCTACCGTCGCAGGGCTTCGCCTAAGCACCGCTACAATATTATCGAGGATTATGGTGGAAGGGGGCACCACACACGGCTAAGAATATGATCACGTGGATCAACTTGTCTCTAGGGGGTGCCCCTGCCTCCGTATATAAAGGCTCAAAGGGGGGGGGCGGCCGGCCAAGAGGAGGCGCGCCAGGAGGAGTCCTACTCCCTCCGGGAGTAGGACCCCCCCCTTCCTAGTTGGAATAGGATTCGTGGAGGGGGGGAAAGAGGAGAGAGAGGAGGAAGGGGGGCCGGCCCCCTCTCCTTGTGCTATTCGGACCAAGGGGGGGAGAGGCGCACGGCCCATCTCTGGCCACCTCTCCTCTCTTCCACTAAGGCCCACTAAGGCCCATATACCTCCCGGGGGGTTCCGGTAACCTCCCGGTACTCCGGTAAAATCCCGATTTGACCCGGAACACTTTCGATATCCAAACATAGGCTTCCAATATATCAATCTTTATGTCTCGACCATTTCGAGACTCCTCGTCATGTCCGTGATCACATCCGGGACTCCGAACTCCTTCGGTACATCAAAACTCATAAACTCATAATATAACTGTCATTGAAACCTTAAGCGTGCGGACCCTACGGGTTCGAGAACAATGTAGACATGACCGAGACTCGTCTCCGGTCAATAACCAATAGCGGAACCTGGATGCTCATATTGGCTCCTACATATTCTACGAAGATCTTTATCGGTCAGACCGCATAACAACATACGTTGTTCCCTTTGTCATCGGTATGTTACTTGCCCGAGATTCGATCGTCGGTATCCAATACCTAGTTCAATCTCGTTACCGGCAAGTCTCTTTACTCGTTCCGTAATACATCATCCCGCAACTAACTCATTAGTTGCAATGCTTGCAAGGCTTAAGTGATGTGCATTACCGAGAGGGCCCAGAGATACCTCTCCGACGATCGGAGTGACAAATCCTAATCTCGAAATACGCCAACCCAACATGTACCTTTGGAGACACCTGTAGAGCACCTTTATAATCACCCAATTACGTTGTGACGTTTGGTAGCACACAAAGTGTTCCTCCGGCACACGGGAGTTGCATAATCTCATAGTCATAGGAACATGTATAAGTCATGAAGAAAGCAATAGCAACATACTAAACGATCGGGTGCTAAGCTAATGAAATGGGTCATGTCAATCAGATCATTCAACTAATGATGTGATCCCGTTAATCAAATGACAACTCTTTGTCCATGGTTAGGAAACATAACCATCTTTGATTAACGAGCTAGTCAAGTAGAGGCACACTAGTGACACTCTGTTTGTCTATGTATTCACACATGTATTATGTTTCCGGTTAATACAATTCTAGCATGAATAATAAACTTTTATCATGATATAAGGAAATAAATAATAACTTTATTATTGCCTCTAGGGCATATTTCCTTCAGGCGCCTATGGTGAAAGTGGCGTTGGTGGACCCGTCCTCATCGACGGATATCTGTTTGGTTTCCGCCTTGTCTTGGGTGAACAACTGCTTCTTCTTGGCGGGTGCAGCCCCCTTGACCTCGGGGGTCTCCAAGTCGGCGTGCCGTGCTGACGCCGCCACCTTGAAGGCAAGCTCGAGCGCCCGCAGCGCGTCCCCGGTGTCCCCGTGCACAATGAGGATACCGTTGCTCCCGGGCATCTTCATGAGGTTGTACGCCGGGTGCGTTGCGGCCATAAATTGGGCCAGCGCTGGGTAGCCAAGGATGGCGTTGTAGGGGAGGCCGATGGGGGCAATGTCGAAGTCAACCAGCTCCGTGCGGAAGTTGTCGTAGGTGCCGAAGGTCACTGGGAGCCGGATCTGTCCCAAGGAACTGGACGACTTGCCCCCGACGCCTGAAGGGCCGGCTGGGTTGCAGCCGTTCCAGAGGTATGCGGAGGAGGTTGAAGGCCTCGACCGAGAGCATGCTAAGGCCCGCGCCGCCATCAACGAGGGTCCTGGTGACGGCCACCTCGCAGATGGTGGGGGTGCACAACATGGGGAGCGTGCCTGAGCCGGCCGAGTTGGAGGGGTGGTCCTCCGAACTGAAGGTCAGGCCGGTCTCGGGCGCCGTCCATTCCGGGGGAGCCCCCTACCGCGTGGAAGCGGCGCTGACCCAGCGGATGAACGGCTTGATGTGATGACTTGTGGGCGGCGCCTGCGAGCCGCCCAGGAGGGCCGCGATGACCGGGGGTGTTGGTGTAGCGCGATGGGACGGCGCAGGAGAGCCCCCTGCAGCGCGGACGAGCTCGGCGACGCGGTCGAGCCATTCCTCATAGACGTCGTCGACGGGGCGGTAGCGCAGGAGCTCGTTTGCCGCGAGGAGCGCAGCTCGAGCTTCCAAGGGCGCGCGGAGCGCGCGGGACGAAGAACCAGCGGGTGCGAGCGATGGAGTAGCGGTGTGGCCGTCTTGCCGCACGGATGAATGCTGAGACGATGCTTGCTGCTCGCCCCCCGCCGGGCCGGTGGCGGCGTAGACGGCGGGCGACGGGGAACGACGAGGACGTCCGCCGACGGGCGCCGTCTGGGCGACGCGAGAAGCGATGGCGGCTCGGCGCGGGCCCGATGAGCGTCTGACATGGACGCGACGGTCGGAGGAGAACGGGGCGGTGGACGACGAATTCCGGCGCACCCCTACCTAGCGCGCCAGATGTCGGATTTCGGGTTCCGGCAGACCCTTAAGGTTCGAACACTGGGGTGCGCACGGAGATTACGCCTTCTACCTCCCCGCCTCGCGAAGATCTAAACTACTCAAAGAACTGCACAAGGAACACAAGATTTATACTGGTTCGGGCCACCATTGTGGTGTAATACCCTACTCCAGTGTGTGGTTGGTGGATTGCCTCCTGGGGCTGATGATGATGATGAACAATACAAGGAAGAATAGCCTCGCGAGGGTCTGTTCTTGGCTGGGGCGATGAACTGCTAGGAGGAGTTCAGTCACCCTTCTCTCTCTCTCTCTCTCTCTCTCTCTCTCTCTCTCTCTCTCTCTCTCTCTCTGATTTCGATCCCCCCTACCATGTGGGTGGCTGGTCCTATTTATAGAGGCCCTGGTCCTCTTCCCAAATATCGAGCGAGAAGGGAGCCAACAATGGCGGGCTAATTTGAAGGGGGACAACAAGTATCACCTATCCTGACAAAAGCAGTCTTCGCCTGCGCAAAGCTCTGGTGATGACGCTGTCTTGGGCTCCATGGTGACCTCCGTCTCATAGTCCTTCTGGTCTTGGCCTCGTTGCACCGAAATGGCAACCTTTGCCTGATGCTCGGTACTCCGCGGCTGCGCTTGCCCCCTTTGCACCAAAGAGGAAAGAAGGACGCTGCGCGCGCAGGCACCCGCCCGGCGCCCTGAGTCATCATGGCTTGCGTCACGGGCACCTCGCGAGGTACCCCGCCTTGATCTCTCCGCCTCCTCGCGAGCCAGCCTGACGGGGCCGAGCTTGAGGAAACTCCGTGTCGTCCGCCTCGCGAGGCTTGGCCCCTCGCGAGGGTCTTGAGCCCGGTGTTGACGAAGATGGGCCATGCTGGGCCTCTGAGCCACGCTGCAGGCCGCAGGCAGGCAAGTCTGGGGACCCCCGTTCCCAGAACGCCGACAGTCACTGATGTACACCTGTGACCGCCACAAAGCCATTGCCGGACGCCCACAACCAGCACCAACGCGCCCGCTTGCCTCTACGATGGCACTGCCCACCATGCAGCCATTTGTACCCAGGTATACTCCGTCCCCCGTTGACGTCCTCCAATATGGCAGACACCATGCTCCGCATGTGTTCGGGCATATGCCATCGAGCTTATTTTCGAACAGTGTGTTGTTTTTTAGATTACGAAAAATGGTGAGCTACTCGACCATGGAGGATGAGTTGTTATGCGATGCGTGGTTGGCCGTATCCGCGGATTTCGTATGCAAGAGCAGATGGGAGGCCTTCTAGCAGTATACCTGGCCATATGTCGGGCCGGGCCTAACAAAGGCCATAGCAGAAAACCTAGGCCCGGGCCAGGCCCGACCGTCGGGCCTAGATCTCATGCCCAAGCCCTTCCCATCAGTAAAAAAGCCCGTCAGGGCTCAGGCTGGGCCCCTTTCCTAAAACGCAAATATTGCAAGTCCAAGCCCGGCCCGACCATCGGGCCTAGATGCCCGTGGGCAAGATCGGGCTGAGTATCCCATGACCAGGTATATCTGGCAGCAAGTGCATGAATCGTTTCACGCATGAAAGCACATTGAGCCCTACGACATGTACATCATTCAACAACGCAATGTGAGATAGTTATCATATAGCTGATACGCTATCCAAACCAGTATCACCTAGTTTTGTAGCATGGTTCATCAGCTGAAGGCAAGGTGGCCATTTCACGTGGGAGAGGACGAGATCATAAGTTTTGGTTCCTCTTGCTCAGCTTGTTGATTGATTCGCTCACTCAATGTTGGTCTACACATTATGTAGCCCGCATGCGCTGCCATGATCTACCATAGGACAGAGGGCAGCCATTTACATGCACACACTGTTGGATGAAGTTGAAGGGGAGTACGTGTGAGAGGGCATGATCCATTGATGAAAAACTAGTTGGACATCCGGTTAATCTAGTCGAATTTAAGATATTGTTGTACTAAACTTAATTTGCATTCTATGTATGAATGATTTGTGCTATTTTCTATCAGAACTTTGATAAATATCGGCATGTTTGCATGAATTTCACCCGGTTAGTTCAAATGCGGGTTGAAATGTATGAGGGCAGTGTTGGAATCCGCGCCCGCGGACGGATGCGGGAGGAACAACCATGGTGTCCCTTTCTGACAAATACAGTGATATTTTCGGAGGTGTCCTGCGTATGTTGCAACAAAGGTCTAAATTGAGATTCATGACTATGAGTTGGCTGACACAAACTTTACATACAGGAAGGGAGCTATGTACCACAAAATCATGAATTCCTGCAAAATTATAAATTCATCAACCTCCAGACTCAAGAGCATTAAAGGGCACAGAACTAGTGACTGAGTCGACGAAGGTAGCCTGCAAAATAACATGTGTTTGTCAAGAACCAGCAAGAGCGAAATCGAGGAACGCCTTAAATTCGTCATGTTTCAACATCATATTTTTACCTGTTCTTGGTCCTAAGGAAGATCTTGGAGAGAGTTTCAGATCATGGCAGGTCTTCTTCAAGTGTCATGGCAGAATGGATAGGACTGTGCCTTGAGTTCCTGCAACAAACTATATTTTCTGTTTAAGCATTGTTTCGAATTGTCATAACTACATGGCAGCTCCAGAACATAAGAGAACATTCCAAGTACAAAGTTCAATGCAGAGTGTGTTGTCCAGAGCAATGAATGTTAGACCAACATCGAAACAAAAATCACAGATGTATCAGCTGGCTCAAAAAAAAATTACTTCTCTTCCCCATAGAATACTTAGGAAACAAGGTACATGGTGATTGCATCACAACTAAAATAACAACACGACTACAGAACAATGCAAAATAATATGCCCACTAACAGAAGTTGGCCTGCAGCAATTGCAGACAATATAGTACAGAAAAACAAGCAAGCAAAGCATAAATACAATTTTGTTTGATTCATTACTAGCCGAAAAGCAAGCAAGGCAAAAATATAATTGTAATTACCTTTTCGCCTCTTCTCGCGAGGCAAAATGGATCACCGATCAAAGATTCTTCTGGCTGTAATCTTTCTTTAAGCCGAGACACGACAAGTATGTTTCTGCAGAGCAGATAGGAAGTGAGATATCAAAATTTGCGATGCAGCGCCATTGTCATCAACCATCTAGCTTTATTTCTCCGCCGAAAGAAGGCAATTAGCTTCGGTCGATCCATGCGAAAATGAGGAGGACAATGATAACAAGGGTATGTTACAGTGCAAATGATTGGCACCACTCTCTTAGCTACTTTTATTTTGGAAGACATTAGAGAAATGTGCAACAGATAGCATGGACATTCGTCGCAGAGTGTGAGACGGGGCAATTAAATAGCCACAACACAGAATGAGAAACATATTCATCAGTCCATTGCACTCACGTTTTGTTATATAACCAGCGTCCAACTATTATACAATCAAATCAGGGCGCGGTGTAACTTAAGTCAGTATACACCACACAGAGGGCAGCGAAATCATAACTAACTAAGCCAAGCAGGAGCCAGTCAGCCAGACAAACCAAGAAAAATCTTGGTTCCTGACGACAAATCATCGCAGCATTCCAAGCAATCGAACCAGGATCAATGCCACGGGGAAAGAAAACAGAAGTTCAAGAGCACTAACCCCCTCTTCCCGTCACTCCCTCCTCCTCCTTGCCCCCGCCCTGCTCCGCTCAGATCACGCGGCCTAGCAATATTGGACGACCAGATCTCAGTACTGATGATGAAGAAAAATCAAGAACTAGTACGAACTACTGCACACTAACCGCTGAGAGGAGGAGAGGGGGGAGAGGGACGTCGGCGACGAGTCGTTGAGGTCACTGCAAGTCACCTGAGCTCGCGCAGCCGCTCCACTTCACGTCGGGTTCGTCTCCTCCAAGTGGTCGGAGAGAAGCACGCCGCCGCCCGCCGCTGTCGCCTGAGACAGAGGAGAACTGGAGAGAGAGGAGGAGCAGGAGGAACGAGTTCTTTTTTTTTTTTGAGAAAAAGGAGGAGGAACGAGTCGTCTTCTCTTTTCGGTGGTGAACGGGCTACGCGGCCCATTCGAAAGCCCGAAACACAGCAGCGGCCCACAAAAAACTAGCGGAATAAAAACAGGACGCCCACGAACCAGGTCAGAGTCAGACACCGAACGCGAGCGAGGCAGCCAAATCGACCCCCGTTCCCCCCGAAAGCAGCGGCACCACCACCCACCCATGGCTTCCCTGGCGGCGAGATCCGGCCTCCGCTCCCTGGCGGCGCGCGCCAGGGCCCCCGCCCCGGCCACGGGCGGACGCCGCATGTCCTCCTCCGCCCACGACGACGCCTGTCCGTGCACCTCGCGAACCCTACCTCCCTCTCTTTTGCCCGTGCGCCCCGATTCGATCGGCCGTTTGACGCGGATTTGGGGATTTTTCTCGTTTGATTGATTGATGATGATGCCTCGCAGATGAGACGGCCAAGTGGGAGAAGATCACCATCATGGGGGCCGTCACCTGCACCCTCCTGGCGGCCTGGAACCTCTCCAAGGGCCACCCCCACTTCGACGAGCCGCCGGTCAGATCTCGCGCCTCTGCTATATTTCGGGTTCTGTGGTGGCCGTGGACTGAGCCTGATTTGTTTCTCGTGTTGCAGGCCTACCCCTACCTGCACATCCGCAACAAGGAGTTCCCCTGGGGTATGGGTTTTCTACTCCCTTCCTGTGCCCATTTCAATGCGTTCTTCTGTAATTTCCTCTTTGATTTGACTGTCTGCGATGTCATTTTTATGAAAAGTGACCTTGTTTGATTGGATGCCATGTGCTTTTGGTTAAAATGGGTAATATTTGTATGCTGATTGTTCTAATGTATGGCGGCATTTGGTGTGACGGGCTTGACTTTTCCTTATACGAAACAATGTATGTGTTTCATTAATTAGTTGGATTCAGTTGTATAGCTCGCTGAAATACTGAATAATGTTAATAATTGGCAGAGGTATTTGAACTTACCTATGAGCAGTAGTCCTGTTGCTCTAATTTAGAAGAATTTTTTAGTGTACACTGTAATAAGTTTTTTTTTGGGGGGGGGGGGGGGAGGTGCGTTTAGGTCATTATTGTGCTCTATCCAGTGATATTGTTTGTCTATCCTGGAAGTCCTGAAAGAATAGTCTGAATTTTACTGACCCATTGAATGATTACCTTCATTTCTTCTCTATGACACATCAAGCAGTTTATTTGTGACTTCATGAATGACTTCTGTATGGAAGGATTTGCTTAGCTGGGTTCCCTGAATGTTTTGCGCGTCTCTTTGTAACCTTAACCTATTTAATGAATTTTCATGCTTGCACTCTTTAGCATTTGGGTATATCAAGGTAAAGAAAGGCATATGATCAATGCACAGTTCCATGTTGGACCATAGAACTTCTTTGGAAACAAAAGTGCAAAGCTCTTCTAGCTAAACGAGTTCTTACAATATTAACTGGAAAACTCTCCTTGCACCTTTTGATGCAAATCATTTCAACATGTGCTTTGTACACGCTGCGACTGTCTGACCACAAATTTACTGTGCTCTGTGATAGAGCTTGAATACAGATTGTACTTGCATCATGCTTTAGATGTTCATTCAGCTGTACAAAGTTACAAACTTCTGCTACAGCCTCTTGTGTTGTGGGATGTATTTCTTCAGTCTTGTAACCTAATCCAGTGTGTTGCTCTTTTTTGTTGAGCTGAGTGTGTTGATTATGTGTGCCATTTCTGTGTGCTCAACTACTTACTGTGATTATGTGATCTATTCAGTTGCTACCCCCTGATTCCCTCATGCCTAGCATGGGTGATGATAGAATCTAAACCTCTTAATCTGGTAGTATCGTGTTATTCCACAAGCGTCATTGAATCTTTGTTAGGTATGTAATACTCCCTCTGTTCCTAAATATTTGTCTTTCTAGAGATTTCAACAAGTGACTACATACGGAGCAAAATGAGTGAATCTACACTCTAAAATATGTCTATATACATCCGTATGTGGTAGTCCATTTGAAATCTCTAGAAAGACAAATATTTAGGAACGGAGGGAGTAAATTACATGAAGGAGAGCCATAGTAGAAAACATGACCATAAGTCCACGGTGCAACCTTTGTCGTATTTTGAGCATTACAGCATTGACTCAAGTACTCAACTACTCAAGTAGTAGTATATTGGTTGAACTGTTTTCCCATCAAAAACAAAGACTGTTACTAGGTTAATTTAATCTGGTCTTTTACAACATAAAGAAGTTAGGCTATAAATAGTTCACATGATTGTTATACTTTTGTGCCTGCTAAATGTCAAGCAGGGGGTTATCTAATTGATTGCACGCTTGCGCTTAGTACCAGTTTATGCTATCGATTATGTTTTGCATATTTCTTATTCTCACATGTCTTAAAATTCCACGTTGCAGGACCCAATGGCCTGTTTGAGGTCAAGCACGACCATTGAGTACTGAGTAGTGCATCATAAGAAGTCGGTGAATGCTTCAGTAAAATTCTCTGGTTGTTCCAGTGGTTTTTTATTTTCATTGCGATCTATTTGTGGCAAGAAATAAGAAAGACAAACTCTTGTGTTGACAATCCGGAATTCACTGAATTGTGTCTACCCTGTTTTCACATCAATGATCTATGTGAGACGATTGTCTTGTCTTGCCCAGTCTCACACACCGGTCATTATAATACTCCAGTGTAATGCTCAGCTATCTGGATGAAATTCTGTCCCAACACATACATATTCATCTCCTAATGCATATGATATTTTTTTTCCTCTTGTTTCCATCATTGTCGTAGTGGAATATGGTTGCTTATGTAGCGAGTAAGGTGACACGAGGTAAGACGGCCATGTAAAGCAGTTTTAAGACCACACAAAACTAGCTTTGGTTCTTATAAACTATTGTTGCAGATCAAATACTGCGATGTTTGCTACTCCCTCTAAAGAAATATAAGATCATTTAGATCACTACTACGGAAGGAGTACTAGTGAATTATTGAATTTGCAACCAGCTTTTGGTTCTTGTAAAGTATTGCTGCTAGCTAACCAAATGCTCAAAGGTAGTTAAGGGCATCTATTGTATCTCGTCTCGTGATGTAAACATGGCTCTGGGGCAATACATTACAAACAGAAACACAAGGAGAGAAGAAAAAGAAAGCAATGTACTCCTTCCATTCCTAAATATAAGTTTTTTTAGATATTTCAAACGGAATACAACATACGGATATATGTGGACATATTTTAAAGTGTAGATTTACTCATTTTGCTCTGTATGCTCTGTATGTAGTCACTTGGTGAAATCTTTAGAAAGACTTATATTTTGATACGGAGGGAGTAGTCTGCAAGAACGTCGTCTCTACAGCATCTTGGTGAGCGACATTGTCATGAGTTGCCAAGCCGGTTTGTTTGCTGCCCCGGTGCGATGAACAATCTTGAAGAAACCTTCTCATCTGATGTCGTGTCAGCACAGCATGGGATTCATAGGCCAGAAGAGAAAGCAGCAGAAAGGCGGGAGACCTCGTCTTGTACGTCTGTACGTACAGAAGAACCGCGACATGCTTTAGAATCGGCAACCCGGACGGAGCGGCTTGTTAGGAATTATAACTAATTAAAATAATTAGGGAATAATCTCTGCTTTGTCTAAACCGTCATTGGGCAATAGTCGCATTGCTTCAATTGTGACTCTTTGTAAAGGCGTCCGTGCCCTTTGGCATGTATAAATAGTTCATCATCATCATCAATAAAGAATCCGGTTCATTCTCTCAATCACTTTACATTCTAAACACACTAGTTGAATGCACATGCGTTGCCATGGAACAACAAAATGCATAGTTATTAAATAATTGTTTTAATTAAAAATTGTGCGTTGAACATGATAATATGTGATTTGGATTTCTACTATTCTTCCTTCCTGCTTCTTCCTTCATAGGCAATTGTCGTGTCTCTTTAACCACTCTCTCCTAGCAAGAAGATAAAGCAATATTTTTCTCATTGCCATTTCTTTCCCTTGACCTTTTTGCCACATTGTGAGCCCTCTTTTCAAAATCTTGTATTATATATTATATATTTTTAACGAATCAAAAAATACTTCTCATCGCTTTTTTGGCAATTAGTTTGTTGAAAGGGGACTTAAGCAATATTGGTCACAACTAACCAAAAGGAAACATGAACGACATGAAGTGGCAAAATTTTGGGTATAGAAACAAGAGAATAACATATATATATATATTTCTAGAAAATAGACCCTCTTAAACAACATATACTACTTCCAAACCAAAATACTTTTGACTTGCAAAAGAGGAATGTTTACTAATTTAAGCTCTTACAGCCCCAAAAGCATATGATTTGATAACCTCCAAGTTTCAACATTACATTGAGCCTC
Organism: Triticum monococcum; assembly: GCA_034509565.1. Classification (NCBI taxonomy): domain Eukaryota; kingdom Viridiplantae; phylum Streptophyta; class Magnoliopsida; order Poales; family Poaceae; genus Triticum; species Triticum monococcum. Next base: position 618,204,719 of record CM067845.1, read on the forward strand.
AGACATATGTTTTGATTTCACACAGTTGTAGAACAAAGGTGAAAGCATGACTGAAAGTCGAGAACATGTGATGAGTTCAGACTGACAGGAACATTAAGGTGGACAACCGACACGCCTGGTTAACAGAAAATTACAAGAACGGACTCCAATAATAGGAAATACATAAATGTGCGTGTATTCTTCAAGTTCTCAACATATAATAGCGAAAATGTATATAATGACATTTGCATGGAAGGTTCTGCTATGCCCGTTCGATGTCTTTCTCTGTCATGCTCTTCTGATTCCTTTATTCCTATCAAAGCATCTCCTTTTTCAATCTATCAAAAAAAAGTAGATCACATGCAGATGGGGCCTGTATCAGCGACACGGCGAGAGAGGAAGTACTCATCATGCTCAATATCGATCGAGAACCACCTTGGTACTTGACCGGTGGCGGTAGGCTATGAGAATACGTCATGCGCTCTGGCTCACTCACCGTGGGAAGTAGTTCTACACACATCAATATTTTGTACACATTATTCAGAAAAAAATTATAAGCCTGATGTAGGCAACATGATACTAATTTATTCACGCACTTGTCATGCGGACAATAGGTGCATTTGAATTTGAAAATAAAGTTATCATTATTGGTATACGCATATACACACTTTTCATGCACAAACTGAATCTGACATGCACTGCAATCATGAATCAAACCTGCAAGTGTGAAATACCTCTATACTGGTGAAGGCTGAAAATTTTCCAATTTGGTAGCCATCTGAAATCACGCATCAACTCTCCAAATCATATCACGATCGAAAATTTCCCAATTTGGAACTCTGCACATCAGTATAAAAAAATATCAATTTGAGGGTTGGGACATCGCTAATATGATTTACTTTTTACAATGCAGTTTCACCCATAAGATGTCGAAGGGCATCTGGATTTGACGCTGTAGTGATCATCTGCAGATTTCGAATTATTTCTTTGAAAACTTGTGAAAGAAGATGCTGAACTGTTGGCCTAGATTCAAAATTAGTCAAAAGATGATGAACTATTCTTATATTTTTCAATTTTTTGTCCTTTTTATTGAAGTCTGACTGCCATTGTGTAGCACCGCATGAACTATCAATCACAGATATATCAACATCATGGTTTTCACTTTCAGAGATTCTCAAGAGCCAATTCCAACTGTTTAGTACAGGTGCAAGTCTTTCCTCTTTTAATATTCTTTCAACATGTTTTATGTTTGTCTCCGCTTTCAATCACAGATATATTGGGAACAAAGTACCTTACTGTTTTATGTTTGTCTCTGCTTACTTAAGTTAACTGCATGTTGTCTTTACTTTTTAGTCTGACTCACGGTTAACTGCATGTTGTCTTTACTCCGGCTCATGTCTCTGGCAAACACCTATAGTTCCAAACAAACCAAGCAAAACTAAATACCAAGACCTAAAATTAGGGATCACCAAGCACATGTGAGACTCCAGTTGTATTCAAAGTAGCAGAGTGAGGACCCTGCTTGCTTCTCCACCTTGAAATGGTAGTCCATGAACATCTCTTGCCTCCTCATCAGCAGGCACTCGTCTGCATTCACTACATACAGTGTTATAGCAGCAACTTCTACAATTAGCAACCACCCTTCCGAGGGATGCATATGCAATTGGACAGGAGCTGAACATACTGAACTCCAAGTACGCCTGCATGAGCGTGAGGCCTGGGTTGCGGAGGAGGAGCGGCGCGGTGTTGGCGAGGAACTCCGGCTAGGATACGTCAAAGATGGCAACGAACTTGCAGCGGCGGGCGTAGGCATACCACACCTTGTCCTGGCGGGCCTCGTACCACTCGACGCCACTCCTGGCCCATCGTTCACACTCCTCCCTCACCAGCTCCTGCATATGCATCGTTTATAAACTTGAAGACTTGAAATGGCACCTACCTTGGCGACGGGTCGGCGGAGTCGTCAAAGGACCTGCACAATTAATCGGTGGGCCGACGACGTGAGCCTGTAAGCTGCCCCCAATAGATAGCTGATACACCTATTATCTCCGTGGACGCCATGACATGAGATTAATCCATCCTAAATTCTTAACTACTACTTCCTCTTCAAAGTTTAGCTAGCTCGATCTCTGTGACTCTCTCAACACTTGAGGTCGTTCGATCAATCGTCTTTATGCTAAACAACCTATGTTAACTAAGCAAGCTATGCGTGTGTACATATATATCTCTCATTGTCCATCAGGATCTGGACGAGCACCATGGGGAAGCAGGTCGCGGAGCCGCTAGCCTCTTTGTCTCAAGGCAGAATGGTCGGCCTCTTTGTCTCACATCTTCGCTGCGGCGCTAACTGTCCCGAGGAAGGCCATCTGGACGAGTACCATAATCAACATGGCCATGCATAGCATCACCGGTCCTCTAAGCAGCGACACGGAGAGGGAGCTCCACGCCTGGAACAGCAGCTGCAGGGCGGCGGCCACCGATCGCCGTTCATGTCGCAAAGGAGGAGAAGTCGACGCAGGCGGAGACACGGGGGGTGGAGCTGAAGATTTGTAGGGGAGATGGTGGCGGGGGTGAGAGGCGGAGGCCATGAGGAGATCCACAAGAAGATGGGACGGGGTAAGTGGATCGGCGGTGGCTGATGGGATGGAACCGTGGAAGACGAAACTGCTTGTTAGACTCCCTGCGATCGGGTGGGTTGGGAGCGGAGAGGGGAGATCGTGGGTGGGCATCATGAGGGGGGAGGCCGTGAGGGGATCGGGAGCGAGGGGTTGGGAGAAGAAAGGGGCAGCGGTCGTGGCTAATATTTTTTTTTACGGAGAAATCGTGCGAGGGCGGTTGTACGAGGGGAGGACCGAACGAGACGGGGGGAGCGAAGGAGGTCGAACCATCACGACGTTCGATTCTCCTTTAATAGTAGAGATTATCAGCACGCTCTCGAGAGCGATTTGGTGCGAGAAAAAGCGACGGGAGGCAGTGTTCCCGACACGGTCTGAGAGACCTCCTGACGACGGAGCGCTCGTCCATGCCGCGGCGAGGACCCTCGTACTCGCCGCACTCGATGAAATCCAACTCAAACCCTAGACCATATTGGTCTTCAACTGCCTTTCCAGTCACAGCATTCCAGGTTTCAGGCTTTCAGCTGCATTGAGTTCAGTCATATACAAATGATCTCACATCTTACAAATATAATTTGGATTTGTTTAGGGCACATCTAGATGCGTCCTAATTATTGCACATCTAAATAACTCAATTAATATAAAAAGAAAAAGAAAACACTCACACGAATTAAGGACAGTAAAACTGAGCCTAAAGGAAGCCTTCTCACGACTAGAGTGTTTATGGCCATCCATTCGCGTGATCTGGTCGATCTGAGCCGTTAGATCTACTGCCAATGTCGAGCTCTACCGCAGTTTCTTTTTCCTGGCCCAACTGTCCTAAAGGGCCTCTACTCCGGAAGAAAAAACGGAGATATGTGGTGCACTGGGCTTTTGTGCCGGCCCATTTGTCTAACCTGAGCGCCGAATCCCTAGCCTCCTGAAGAAAAATCGTTCGGTCCCTGCCAGAGGGAAGGTCAACAGGACAGATGTTGCGGGTGTCGCGGGCGATCGATCTCTGAGGGGATCCATCCCTTGCGCGCGATGCCGGGGACGCGGGGGCGGCTCGGTCCAGAGGACAGGCCGACGCTTCATCTGATCGAAACTGCTCCGCTGAAACTTGAAAGAGGCAATAATACTTCAGTTTCTATTCACACATTCATGGTGGCTGATGTGCCGATCTTTTCCACTGCCGAAGGGTGCAGGTACGTGTATATATGCCTCCTCCCCTATCACTTTTTACTCACCCTTTCCGTGGCTACACCTCCCAAAGAAGCTTCGATCTGATCTAGCGCTGTACCAGAGACGACTGGGAGCGAGGAAATTCAGAGCGGCGCAGTGTGACTGTGTGAGGCTAGGTGACGTGGGGAGATGCAGTGGCAAGCGGCCGAGATGGGTGACATGGGGCCTTGCCAATCGATGCGAAGACTGATGCAGGGAAGTTCATCCGCCGTTTTTCAAAAGAGGAGTCAAGCAAGCAGACGTCCACTGTATAGCAATTAATGGCAGTCGAGGGAACGGTGCCGGCGGATGGTCGAGGTGCGATACAATTTTGCACTCCTATGATATGAGTACGTCCCGTCCCTTTATACCTTTTCCCCTTCTTCCTCCGGAAATACCATGTCCACCGGCCATGCCTCTCCTGTTCTCCACCAAGGCTGCTGTATCTGCATATCTTTCCTCCGTGTCACCCTTCTCCATTTGGTCAATTCAAATCGTCCTAAATCTGTTTTTTCTTTTTCTGCTGCAGGTTAGTTAGCATGGAATGCTAAGTGAAGACTATTGAAGTGTGGTTCTGGAAAATTTTCGGAAAAATATTCACGAGTTGATTATTTGCAATGGCAATCAGGTTAGTTAGCATGGAATGCTAAGTGAAGATGGGTTTCTTGTCCACTGTATACTGTAATCTGTACTATGTGCTATGTAGGAGAGTGGCAAGGAAGATACATACTTTAAGCTATTATAGGTCGGAGCTACGTACATCTCCATCCTATAAAGACTTTTTTCTTTTCTTTGGGAAGGTCTTTTACCAGGCCAAAAAGTGCCGGAGCTCACCACGTGTTGTAACTCTGGTCCTGAGCATGTACGCTGACCTTACTATATATCTCACCGACTAGATCGTATCACACGACAAGTTTCATCTATCCTTCGCATACATTCAGACAACAAAGGTACATAAGATCCTATATCGTTTTTCTCTAATCTAATTCATTTAATCTAAACAGTTTTGAAGGTCACTGATGGAGAATATTTCCCATTTCATACTGAATCATAACCATTCAGATTTATATTTATTGATTTGTGCTACTGCTATTCAATTTTTGCACCTTTTAAATTTATGCAGACAAGTTGTTTGATGTATGCCCAACTAAGCTGCAGATCAACTGAATTAATACATGAATTACTTTCTTTTCATATTTTGTAATTTTGTAGTTGAAGCAATTCGTCAAGAACAGACTAATTCGTATTTGTCTCATTCATAGATCTAGCATAGTTCTTTCTATTATTGGCATGCATAGAACATTTTGTGTTTGCAATGCCATATAAGATAACAAGGGATTATTATTTTGTGGATCAAGAAAATTATTTGGACATAATGTCATGGGAAGGAGTATCATTGGAATATTTCTGTTCTCCCTCTGAAAGTTTTCACAAACTATTAAATACCCCATTGAAATGAATCTCACATATTAGGATTTCATAGGTGAAGCATTATTATTATTATTATTATTATTATTATTATTATTATTATTATTATTATTATATCTTTATTTTTATCATACCACTTCAGATGCTTGAAACTCTATAACATTTGACCGATGTCCTAACTTTGTCTTTAAACATTGGCTGGGCTTAAATTCCTACTTTGCTTTCTTAGGGCAATGAAGTGGGTTTGAGACATGACCTCTCATAATGTTTCTACCATTCACTTCAAGTGCCTTGATATTGTGAGCATATGCAGTCTTACTATTGCACCCAGTATTGAGATAATGGAAGTGCTTCAAAGCTTTTGCGCTTTTGCTTCAAACATTGGAAATGATTTATAAAGCTCATATCAAGCTCCAATATGGTTTCACTACTGTAATTTTTTGAGCCAACACATAGAAATATATGGACGCAGCAAAGCGCGTCATCGATGATCTAGTCTTCATGTAAGATCAATGGCAGGGGACTTTTTTTGAACGAAAGCAAAAGTTTTGCCTCGTTCATTAATTAAGAAGAAAATTATCCAGTTAATTACGAAAAATCAAGCGAAAACCGTTACAACTTGACGATGGAATGCAACCAAGCCACAACCCCATGATGCAAGCGGACTACTCCCAAATCATGAGGCCAGAAAACCACAAGAGCAAACATGAAAACACGCCCAACACGTTAACCCTACCAACTGCCGGCGAAAACCGTTACAACTTGACGACGGAATGCAACCAAGCCACAACCCCATGATGCAAACGGACTACTCCGAAATCATGAGGCCAGAAAACCACAAGAGCAAACATGAAAACACGCCCAACACGCTAACCCTACCAACTGCTGGCATATGAAACGCAACCTCACAGAATTGCCCCCACAAAATAAGCATCATCACCATCATCAAGCAACTGCCGGCAACTTTCTTATAGCGTCACTCTTCTAGCATTTAACTTATTTCTCCTTCAAGATGCTGGCACGGGACTTGGATGTGCAATACTTATGACACATCTAGATGTGCTTTAGCTGCCCACCACTTGGCAGAATCACGACCTGATCCCACATCTTACAGATATAAGTATGTCCATACTACATGCTGCATTGTGCTTTCTTTTCCTGAAATATTTACTTACATATACTGGCAGCATCAGCTGCATTAAGCTCAGCCACATACAAACAGGTAAATGAAGGCCCGCAGACAACAAATGGGCACTACTTTGATCTTACATCTTACAAATACATACTATTGTCCTCGCTTACATCACATGCTGTACTTTTTCATTTATATACTTGCTGCATCCCCGCATGGCTGTTTCAGGAAAATGCCATATCCTACAACTCTGCATCCATATCTGCGTCTCCAACTCTCCATGTTCCCATATCAGTGCTTCTTAGATGGCTATGTCTAGAAGCATAAAAGTCAGACTATTAGCAACAGTTATGATGAAGAGACAAATGGAGAAATAGGCGACAATGAGACAATTAGAAACATCTCATATAACTCATTTTTATATATGTGTTATAACTCACTCTTTACAGTACCAGCAATAGATTTTGAAAAGCCACATATGTTGTAAAATGCAAAGAATATTCATAAAAGTAGCATACTTAGCTACCTTCGAATGGAGAATTTAGCTACCAAGAAGAAAAACATGTCCTATAACTTTTTTCATGTAAGATCATCCCTTGTCATGTCAAACAACACTATGCCAAAACAATAAAGTCTAGCAGAAAATTGATGTCAGGTATTCTTTTATTTTCGCGAATACGCAAAGCTTGCATATCATTCCATTGATAGAAGTTAGAGCACGGACGCAAGAGGCGTGAACATGGTGCCCAGAGCAGAGATACAAGGGATGCTCGGCTCAAACAGAGAAAAGCACAGCTAAACTCACCGCCCTTGGAAGCAACCCAAACCAACAACTAGATGACCAACATCTCCAAATCCAGAACCGAGGACGCCGCGAGCAAACAAGACAGCGCCTTAACGAAGGAGAACGACACCGAGATGGTGTCGCCGTCCGATCCAGATAACCGGACCTAGGGTTTCCCCTGATGCTAGAAGAGGGCCACAGATGAAGGCCATGGCAGTGCCTCCCCCCCCCCCCCCCCCCCCCCCCCCCCAAGGAGGCAGCGTGCGAGCTCAGGAGCAGGCAGAAGGACGGACGGGGCATGGAGGTGGGCGAGGTTGGGTGGCTGGGCGGAATGAGAAGCGGCGAGGGATGTGACGGTGGCTGGAGACCCAGACGAGCCAGGATCTGCAGGGGAGCACAGATCCAGGCCAACAGGGTCGCCAGCGAGCCCAAGGAGCTGGAAGGAGACGCAGCTCCAGGAGCGTGTCCGAATCGAAGAAGCGCCGGTATAGACGGCCAACCAAGGGCACCAGCAGATGTCAAGTATTCTGTCTTAAATAATAAGGATCCCGAGACAAGAAATTCAATTTATTACCATGTGCTACAAATGTAACACGCACCAGCAGAAGGGGTCATGAACAAATGACAAAATCACAGTTATTTCACAAAGTATGGATTCAACAGAAGTTGTTTTTATGGAATTACGGTAAATAACAAGATCAGAACAGATATTAACAGATAAAAGTATAACCAGCTTTGAGGTTTCACACTTGCCAACTGACTTATTCATTTGACATCAAATTAGGTGTTAGATAAGTTTTATCAGCGACAGTTGCTTACTCAATACAAGTTATAGATGAAAAATTCAGAATCACAATATCTGTATTCAAGCAATCATGTACAGAACATAACTAGATTGGGTTACTCCATGATATAAATACTAAGGATGAGGAATTACCTGGCGGATAGAAACTCGTGAAAGGATGACATTGTTTCATAGAACGGGTTCCATTAAGTTTCCTGGATTGCATTTGCTTAAGTTCAAGCATGTAGGCACTGTCATCCACATAGAGGATGATCACATCGTTATCTTCATCATACCCCAGCACTTTGTCTTGCCACACCTTCCTCCTAATCTGAAGAGGGATCCCAAGAGTGCTATGCATTTCAACAGTCTTCCGCAAAAACCATGTGGCGATACCCTGAAAATTAACCACCCTCTGCCAGATCTGAAGGTTCGGGAAGAGGAATATGGCTATGGCTAGGCCATCAGCGCCGTCCTCTGGCTTGATGATCCTATAGTTGCCAGATTCATTCATACCAGGAGGCCCCATGATGACAGCTAGGCTCTGCATATCCAAATCAAACCAAAATATGGCATTGCACGAAAGCAGCCAATAGAGTGCATGACCGATAAGGGTCGCGGGAACACTATCACCATGGAGCTCGCATGGATACTTTGTTGATATGATATTGCTCCATGTGTCAGTCTCCGAGGAAAAAACACAAGCCTGTGGTTGATGATCTCTTTTGTGAGACACCAAGACAACCTTGAAAGGGCTGCAATGACAGTGGCCGTGCACATGGTCCTGCTCGCCAGCAGCACAGAGCACCGCCCCGTAGAGGATGGACGGTTGCCCGAATTCGGCAGGAACAGCGAAGTACCGTTGCTCACCGGTGATGGGAGCGAACACAATAAGCTGTCTGAACACCCGGTGTAAGGCGAGCACGCGACCGCCACGGCACCCCAAAACTTCAAAGCCGCGGGAGGCCATGCCGAACGGGATGTGGATGCGCTCAGCAGGGACACGGTCTGGAGGGTACAGGATGTCCTGGTTGAACACGATCTTCCGTCGTCGCTCGAAGAAGCCGAGTAGGGGCGGCTTCCAGCTCCTGCGGCGGGCTTGGAACTGGCGGACGAAGTTGGGGTCGGTGGCGAGGCCTCGCCAGCGCCTGGAGACCAAGGATGCGAGCAGGCGGGACGACGGCTGTGGTGGCAGAAGGAGAAGGATCTCCCAAAGCATATCCAACGGCAGCGACTCGCACGGGGCGGGAGGACGGCGGCCGTCGTTCCGCAGCGTATCGCCGTCGGCCGGCAGAAGGACAGGCGCCTCCGGAGAGGTGCGGAGGCGGCGACGATCCTCGGTCGCCCCGATTTGGGAGCGGCGGCGGCGGCGATCCTCGGTCGCCCCGATTTGGGAGCGGCGGCGGCGGCCGGGGCGGGCCAGCCCCTCGTCCTCCTCGCTCGCCCCGATTTGGGAGCGGCTACGGCGACCGGGGCGGGTCACCGCGATCTGGGAGCGGCGGCGACTGCGGCTAGAGCCGGCCATTTCGGCGGCCTCCTCGCTCGCGCCGATTTGAGAACGGCTGCGGCGGCGGCCGCCTGGGGAAACCCCGTGGTAGGTTTTCATTCTGGTGGTGGTTTCTATTCGGTCATAGACGGCTCCGGCGAGCTTTCACGGCGGCCGTTCAATCGGGCGCCGCCAAGGGGGTGGGTAGGGGTTAGGGTTTTCTTTTCCGTTCCAAGGGGATGACACTGCTACCAAGTTCTTCTCTGGAGGCCCCACCTGAAGACTAGCTGCGCCGTTGTCTTGCTGGGCCAAAGACCCACAACACCCAGAAAGCAGGTTGAGACAATTATCTCCAGGTTTGGCCTCGTTCTGTTTGGAGAATTTTCATAAAAAAACACACAAACAAGAATAGATGCATTCGGTTTGTAAGAAATGCTTACAGAGATGCTTACAGAAATTTCATAGAAATAGTATTCATTTCTTGTGTTTTTAAGGAAACTACACATCGCATCCACACAAAGCTCTTTTTTTTTTGCGTAGGAACAAGTCAAGACAATTCCTTGAAATGGCAAGTGTCATTCTATCAAATTCTTGTGCACTCCTAATTCCTGCGTTTTGATTTCCTCCAGATTGAATGAGCCGGTGTTAAAAGATACTGCTAAATGAAATGTAACCAATGTCAGACGGTGCTGGATAGCAAATTACATCCGGATAGCACGATCCAAACGTTTACAGGTGATTTAAGGATCTGATCTGAAGATGCCCTAAGCATCTCAGAAGAACTTTTGTTTTGCCAAGGGTGTCTTGTAGAGTCTCAATGATCCGCAAGAGACAAAACGCGGACTCACTCTATAGAGGAATAAGCATTGAATGAACAAGGTATGCTTGCGGGAAAGTATGAATTTCACTATAAATCCTCTCATGATACATCTCTATTTTTATAAAAAAAATAGAGTTGTTGATGATGGTGTGCTTGCCATCCTGCAATATAGACCGTTCAATTTATATCTGACGGATAGAAGGGAAACTATGGCAATTTTGTAAAAAGATATCCACACCCCTCTCCACATTTGCAAATAAGGTCTTCTCTCATTCATTCTTTTCTCTCACAAGATAAACTACTCATACAAATGCATCTTGATATTCCGTGCAACGCACGGGCATCTTACTAGTAGTTTGAAAAAATAAATTCAAATGTTTCAAGTATTTTGTGAACGTTCACAACGTATTTGACTACAATCCCTAAGAAAATCAGATTGAAATTTGAAATAGACATTGAGAAACAAATGATAAATATGAATAGTGTCACAAAAAGACAAAAGCAAATTTTCAGAATTCACATTTGTATTTGCTTTTTTGTTTCTCAATGTGCATTTTGAATTTGAACCTGAAATTTTTAGAGTTGTAGACACATTCCTTGTGAACATTCACGGTTGTTTTCAGAATTTTTTGAAACTTAAATTAGTTTTTTTTAATCATAGCTTGGGAGCATGTGGGACTTAGTATCACTGGATATTCTCCCGTATGCTTGCCTGTGTACCTCGAAACCAGTGGCTAGCTCAAGGACAATTCAACTGGTAACCAAACAAAGCAAAAGCAATACAGAACTTGACAAAAATACGAAACTATCATCCAATCCATACAACATCCAGATTTGGACGGTTGGTGAGAACAACGGGAGAGTGATGGTTTATTCTCAACCATGCAAAGCACACACACCGAGTTTAGAGACACGAAAATACTATTTCAAAGACTACTAGTATAACGCCCGTGCGTTGTCACGGGCTTTTCAAAATTTATAATCAGTATCCTTCATTTATCATCCCTTCATATTAGGTGATTATGTGGTGCTCTAATTAGAAACACAATAATCAAATATTAGAAAATTTCACGGAACGAACAACAACGAATAATACGATATCTATCAAACGAATAAAACGAGGTCATATTTTTGGTCCGTCATGCACTTCTGTTGAAAAGTGCCTATCCCTTTTAGAATCAATCCACTGTTTGCTCGCACGCAAAAAAAAATACATCTCTAAAGTGGGGAACCGATCGGTGCCAAAAAAGAACTCAAACTCCTATCCAATCTCAACTTCGTACTCTTCCACTTCCATTGATAAAGATGGGACGTCAAGGGTTTCATCATGATGACCTCGAGCAGCCGCCGACATCCCTCCCCACATCTACCCCTACCCCCTGCTGCCGCTTGCACTGTCCTTGCTCCTCGAGGGAGCTAGGGACACAATGTTCTCTAGGATGGGCATGATCAGATCTACGAGGAGGCCACATTCTTCCATGGGAACCCAACCAAGCACACCACCCTCCGCAACCATCCAATCCCAGCCTAACAAAGTCAAGACCCGCCATCGATCCACAAATCAGGCTCGCCGCATCCAGGTTCACTGCAAGTCTGCGACGAGTCTGTAGTCGACATCTTGACTTTGGCTATCCCCACGGAAGAATCATCGGATCCTGCTTACTTTTACCATCACTTCGTCTCTTCCCAAGGCAGCGACACCACCCAGCCAATCACCACCACCGCTTGCGGCTTGCCTACATAAAATCATGAGAAATTCCCACGGCGGTGCTGTAAGATCACCTTGGCGACCTCGACAGTGACCGACTGGTCTAAAATCTAAGCTAGCCGCTCTTTGTAGAAACCAATAGAAGTAGGCATGTGACTCAGATTTGTTCTTTGGTGTGCATGCGTTTCTTGCTGCCCACCAGCTCTTGTCTACAACTCGCCTATCTCTGTACCAGCTCTTGGTCTACAACTCGCCTATCTCCATGCTCGAGAATCTGGAGTGTAGTAGTTAAAAAAAAGACCAACTTTATCCTCATTTGATAATTCAACGTGCATGGGCATGCACCGGATGGAATTCACGCTCTATGTAAAATCTGGAGTGTAATGACCGTGGTTGATGAATGAAAGTCTTATTTCCGCAAAAAAAAAGTTAAAGGTGAATATATTCCTCATGTGTAGAGTACAAACAGAGCATATAGTGGTGACCTAGTTGGGCCATGCCAGTACTAAAATCTTCTAATTTCTTTTGATTGAATCCAAGTTGTCTCTTTTCTTTCTATTCAACAAAGCTAGTTCGAATAAATAGGATTGTCTATATCTTAACTCCTTTGCCAATTAAGCTTCAAAATTGCAGTCTGATTCAGAAACAATCGAACGATTGTGTCGTTAAGTCCAGGAGATTCTTGTTAGATCTTAGGAACGCTGCAAGCCATCATATCATATAAGAATAAGATCGACAATTCATATGGACAGATCTTACTACAATCATATTACTACTACTCGCACACTGATATGGACAGATCATACAAGATCGAAGGTACGTAAGACAAGGTCCTTTAGATTACGAAAAACTGTTTGCTTCGCCTCATGTGAGACGGACCCCCAGCTATTCTTCAATGGCGCACCGCGCGCACATATTTGGCGGCGAAGTAACTCGTTATCCTAAGGACGTCCCCGTCAAGCCCGTCGACAGCGTCACCCTTTTCCATCTCCCCGGCTGGACCTCACCGAGTTTCCACCGTCGAAGGCCTACCGCCGCCACATTCTGCTGCACGAAGGAGATCAACGACGGTTTAGACGTGCACGGGTGCAGCAGAGCAGATCGACCGACGGATCGGTTGACAACACGTACCGTCGCAGGCCGCGTGGCCGTGGTGGGGGGCGGCGGCGCTCGAGGTGCCCTGCGCCTCGCATTCGCAGGGCGAGACGGCGCTCGTGGCGCTGGTTCTGATCTCCTCCTCCGGACGAACGAGGAGCCAGCCGTCCAAGCTGGGCGAGGGAGCCAACGGCGGCCTACAGCGCTGCCGGCTCGACTCCTTGCAGTAGGCGATCGCGCTCGCGACGGCCTCCTCCCTCGCCCGGGCGGTGTCGTCCTCGCCGGCGGCGACCCTCCCGTCCGGCTTCGTCGCCCGGCCCTTCCGTCTCCCGCGCCCGTCTGGCCGCTCGTCCGCAGCACCGGCGCGCTGCAGATTTCTGGCGAACCTGCGCAGGCACCGCCTTAGCGCGTGGCCCTTCCGTGCGGCCGTGTCACCGCCCTCCCTCACCGATGAGCGCGCACTGTTCGACGAGCTGCTTCGGGTGTCGAGCAAGGAGGAGGAGGTGGACGACCTCGACGCTGGGGAGGAGCCCGGGTCGGAGGCCACCTTAGCGTCGCTAGGGCCGAACGCCGGCGACGAGGAGCTGCCCTACTCAACGCTCGAAGCGCCGTCCGTGGTCGCTGCCGTCGCCACGGCCGGCGCCATCGCCGCGCACACGGCGCACGGGAACATCCACGCCATGATGACCTGGAAGAAATGCATGGTGATCAGGAGCACTGGGGTTTGCTTGCAGGCCCTTGTGCACGTAGTACGTCCTTGTATATATATACACATCGCGATTGCGATCGCGTTCGCCTCCGACTCCGGCGGTGGTTGCAGGGAGGGGGGGGGGGCACGGCGGCGTCTGCGGGTGCGTGATTTCCGAAATCGGAGTTGCCACAGCGAGATTGCCAAAATCCTGTGGCTAATCTATGGAATACTCCGGCGGTTCCTTCCATATACGGAGGGAGTACTAATTACTGCACGGTTTAATTACTCGATCGCTGATTTATTGGATGAGCTAGTAATGCGGACGGATCGCTGATTTATTACCATATTCGATATTTACTGAGTTATGGCCTTACCATACGCGAGTTATTACCATATAATTATCATATTCAAAATTTCCTGAGTTATGGCCTTACCATATCTGGATTGATTTATTACTATACGTGGATTAGTTATGATTGATTACCATAAATACGTTGGGTATTGCCGGTCAGACGAGAAAAGAGAAAAACCGGTGGGAGGGGCTGGTGGGAGGTGGGACGAAGAAAAACCGGTTGAAAATAAACCGGTTGAAAGTGGGGGGGACTATTCAACCAATTCATCCATTAGGAGTAGAGATAAGTTAGGAAAATTAGATCCATGATCTTTTGTATGTTTGGAAAGTGCTGATTTTTTAAAGAAAATAGTGGACTAAAAAAATCAATGAATAAGAAAACCAGTGGGGAGAGGTGGTGGGAGGTGGGAGCAAATAAAACCGGAGCACCAGGCTATCAACTGCTTTATTAGGAGTAGAGATACTGAAAGGACACTTGCAAGAAGTCCGAATGATAGTGGGCAGTAACTAGCTAGGCCTGGGTGTTGCCCACTAAACATGGAGGATGAGGTTATCATAACCATACCCATTGAGCTTGCTGATGGCATTCTCAGCATCTTCCCTGTGGACAAAGTTGACAAAGCCAAAGCCCCTACTTGATCCCGTCTTCAGGTCCACCGCAACATAGACACGGCGCTGACCGGGCCAAACGCGCGGAATAGCTCGAGAAGGTCGGGTTCGCGGCTGTCCTCGGACAGATTGGTAACACGGACGGAGTTCTCGTTGTTCCTGCGCGCTCATGTCGTGTCCAGCATCAGTATGAAAAGCGCCAATCCTTAACCTCGGAGCAACGTATGAGCTCTTCGCAGGACCGCTCGATGCTGCAGGCCCGTAAGATGTACTCCCTTCATTCCAAATTACTCGTCATATAAATAGATGTATTTGGAACTAAAATACATCTAGATGCATTCATACCTGCGATAAGTAATTTGGAACGAAGGAAGTACTAGAAGGCCTGTCTAGAGTATCGGTCGGTGGAGCAAGATCCTTGTAGGGGCACTTTGAGGTCCAGTGGTCATCCTTCTTGCCACAGGTTCTGCAGACCATGAGAACGGCACCTCCCTTGCTCGCCAATGCCAGTGGATCACCAGAAGTCCACAATACAAAATTTGTGTCACCATGTAAGGTTAGATTTGTTGTACATATCATAGTGAATATTTTGTTCAAAAAGTCAAACATGTTTATGTTTGACAGGTTTAAGGAAAAATTTATCGACATCCACAATACAAAATTTGTGTCATCAGATTCATCATGAAGTGTACTTTATATTTTTATTTATTTAGTATTTTAGATGTTAGACAATTTATTCTAGAAACATTTTGACTTTTGAAAAACAAAATATGCACTAGATTGTGAAATGAAGGGAGTATAACACAACCAACTGACTTAAAGGGATAAGAACAATCGAACAAAATTCACCCGATTTGACATAGTCTTCATAGTTGATTCGAAACAGATGAGTCGACACAGATTCAGATGGGGATACAGAGAAGAATGGCGAACCAGCTGGGGCGCGTGGGCGCTCAAGGAGGACCTCCTCGGTGGAGACTATGATGAGGTGCTCCGAGGCATCGTCGCCGCTAGCGGCGTCACCAAACTTGGCAAGGGATGGCAATTTTACCCATGGGT
This sequence comes from Triticum monococcum, assembly GCA_034509565.1. Lineage (NCBI taxonomy): Eukaryota > Viridiplantae > Streptophyta > Magnoliopsida > Poales > Poaceae > Triticum > Triticum monococcum. Next base: position 618,220,461 of record CM067845.1, read on the forward strand.
ATTGGTATCCACGGATTTTTGAGGAAACTACGGCGGGCAAAAGCCAGCCTGAACTCATTTATTAATTTTAAATTTTAAAAAAGGGAGGGGCAAAGAAAAAGAGGGAAACATCAAATAAAAACTACGATGCTACATCTAGCCAGGACAACATGATTCCCCAGTCGATCAGAATTTGTTTGCGATTCTCCTTTCCACAACGATGGGCCCAAAGAAAGAGGTCTTGCGATGCCCGCCGAAGAACGCAGCCCAAAGACTCATCTTCTTGCTTGAAAACTTTAGCGTTCCTTCTATTCCACAGGCTCCAGAGGATGGACGTAGTAACCATATTGCGAATTTTGCAAGCAGGTGAAGGCCCTTGCAGGTCTTGGATGGAAGAACAATCTGAAGGGTTGATGTTTAGTGAGTCCACAGTCATCCAAGCTTGAGCGGCAACATGGCAGTGAATTAGCATGTGGGAGGTAGACTCCGTTTCTGAACAGAAAGGGCAGGTATCGGAGTCCGTTAGGTCCCTCCGGAAGCGACGCTCGTTGGTAAACAGTCTTCCACGATGCGCCAGCCAGATAAATAACCTACACCGATTAGTCGCATAGTTCTTCCTCCAGATGAATTCAGAGAACTGATCATCCGGCCGAGATGAGAAAGCAGCTCCATACGCAGAAGCAACAGAAAGAGGCTTATCGTTGATCCTCCATAAACGGTTATCCGGTACCTGCGACATCAAGTTAACTGTGGCTAAAACAGTACGCGGGCAAAGAAGCTCGTTAGTAGCAGCAATGGTCAGACGTGGTTGTAACGAAAGACGAAGATCCTCCGCCGAAAGAACAAACGCAACAGATACATTAGGTTTTGTAACATGGGAGAAAAGACTTGGGAAGCGAGCAGCCAAGGTATCGTTGCCGATCCATAGATCCAACCAAAACGCGGTTGAGACACCGTTACCGATCTTGACGTGGGTAATAGAGCGGAAGAAAGGGAAACCAGACAAGAGGTCCTTCCAAACTATTGTGTGTAGTCTATGAGTGTCACCAATGTAGTGCCTTGTTGGGGAATGTAGTAATTTCCAAAAAATTCGTACGCACACGCAAGATCATGGTGATGCATAGCAATGAGAGGGGAGAGTGTGATCTACGTATCCTTGTAGACCGACAGCGGAAGTGTTATGACAACGCGGTTGATGCAGTCGTACGTCTTCACGGCCCGACCGATCAAGCACCGAAACTACGGCACCTTCGAGTTCTAGCACACGTTCAGCTCGATGATGATCCCCGGACTCCGATCCAGCAAAGTGTCGGGAAAGAGTTCCGTCAGCACAACGGCGTGGTGACGATCTTGATGTTCAACTGTCGCAGGGCTTCGCCTAAGCACCGCTACAATATTATCGAGGAGTATGGTGGAAGGGGGCACCGCACACGGTTAAGAAAACGATCACGTGGATCAACTTGTGTGTCTAGGGGTGCCCCCTGCCCCCGTATATAAAGGAGCAAGGGGAGGAGGCCGGCCGGCCCTAGGGCGCGCCAAGGAGGAGTCCTCCTCGTCCTAGTAGGAGTAGGACTCCCCTCTTTCCTACTCCTACTAGGAGGGGGAAAGGAAGGGGGGAGGGAGAAGGAAAGGGGGGCGCCGCCCCCCTCTCCTAGTCCAATTTGGACCAGAGGGGGAGGGGGTGCGCAGCCCACCCTGGCCGCCCCTCTCTCTCTCCACTAAGGCCCATAAGGCCCATTACTTCTCCCGGGGGGTTCGGGTAACCCTCCGGCACTCCGGTTTTCTCCAAAATCACCCGGAACACTTCCGGTGTCCGAATATAGCTGTCCAATATATCAATCTTTATGCCTTGACCATTTCGAGACTCCTCGTCATATCCGTGATCACATCCGGGACTCCGAACTAACTTCGGTACATCAAAACTCATAAACTCATGATATAACTGCCATCGAAACCTTAAGCGTGCGGACCCTACGGGTTCGAGAACAATATAGACATGACCGAGACATGTCTCCGGTCAATAACCAACAGCGAAACCTGGATGCTCATATTGGCTCCTACATATTCTACGAAGATCTTTATCGATCAGACCGCATAACAACATACGTTGTTCCCTTTGTCATCGGTATGTTACTTGCCCGAGATTCGATCATCGGTATCTCAATACCTAGTTCAATCTCGTTACCGGCAAGTCTCTTTACTCGTTCCGTAATACATCATCTCGCAACTAACTCATTAGTTGCAATGCTTGCAAGGCTTAAGTGATGTGAATTACTGAGAGGGCCCAGAGATACATCTCCGACAATCGGAGTGACAAATCCTAATCTCGAAATACGCCAACCCAACATGTACCTTTGGAGACACCTGTAGAGCTCCTTTATAATCACCCAGTTACGTTGTGACGTTTGGTAGCACACAAAGTGTTCCTCCGGCAAACGGGAGTTGCATAATCTCATAGTCATAGGAACATGTATAAGTCATGAGGAAAGCAATAGCAACATACTAAACGATCGGGTGCTAAGCTAATGGAATGGGTCATGTCAATCACATCATTCTCCTAATTATGTGATCCCATTAATCAAATGACAACACATGCCTATGGTTAGGAAACATAACCATCTTCGATCAACGAGCTAGTCAAGTAGAGGCATACTAGTGACGTTTAGTTTGTCTATGTATTCACACAAGTATTATGTTTCCGGTTAATACAATTCTAGCATGAATAATAAACATTTATCATGAAATAAGGAAATAAATAATAACTTTATTATTGCCTATAGGGCATATTTCCTTCAGTCTCCCACTTGCACTAGAGTCAATAATCTAGTTCACATCGCCATGTGATCTAACATCAATAGTTCACATCTTTATGTGGTTAACACCCATAGTTCATATCGATATGTGACCAACACCCAAAGGGTTTACTAGAGTCAGTAATCTAGTTCACATCGCTATGTGATTAACACCCAAAGAGTACTAAGGTGTGATCATGTTTTGCTTGTGAGATAACTTTAGTCAACGGGTCTGTTATATTCAGATCCGTAAGTATTTTGCAAATTTCTATGTCAACAATGCTCTGCACGGAGATACTCTAGCTAATTGCTCTCACTTTCAATATGCATCCAGATTGAGACTTAGAATCATCTGGATCAATGTCAAAGTTTGCATCGACGTAACTCTTTACGACGAACCTTTTGTCAGCTCCATAATCGAGAAACATATACTTATTCCACTAAGGATAATTTTGACCGCTGTCCAGTGATCTACTCCTAGATCACTATTGTACTCCCTTGCCAATATCAGTGTAGGGTATACAATAGATCTGGGACACAACATGGCATACTTTATAGAACCTATGGCTGAGGCATAGGGAATGACTTTCATTCTCTTTCTATCTTCTGCCGTGGTTGGGTTTTTGAGTCTTACTCAATTTCACACCTTGTAACACAGGCAAGAACTCTTTCTTTGACTGTTCCATTTTGAACTACTTCAAAATCTTGTTAAGGTATGTACTTATTGAAAAACTTATCAAGCGTCTTGATCTATCTCAATAGACCTTGATACTCAATATGTAAGCAGCTTCACCGAGGTCTTTCTTTGAAAAACTCCTTTCAAACATTCCTTTATGCTTTGCAGAATAATTCTACATTATCTCCGATCAATAATATGTCATTCACATATACTTATCAAAAATGATGTAGTGCTCCCACTCACTTTCTTGTAAATACAGGCTTCACCGCAAGTCTGTATAAAACTATATGCTTTGATCAACTTATCAAAGCGTATATTCCAACTCCGAGATGCTTGCACCAGTCCATAGATGGATCGCTGGAGCTTGCACATTTTGTTAGTACCTTTAGGATCGACAAAACCTTCTGGTTGCATCATATACAACTCTTCTTTAATAAATCCATTAAGGAATGCAGTTTTTTTATCCATTTGCCAGATTTCATAAAATGCGGCAATTGCTAAAATGATTCGGACAGACTTAAGCATAGATACAATTGAGAAACTCTCATCGTAGTCAACACCTTGAACTTGTCGAAAACCTTCTTGCAACAATTCTACCTTTGTAGATAGTAACACTGCTATCAGCGTCCGTCTTCCTCTTGAAGATCCATTTAATTTCAAGGGCTCGCCGATCATTGGGCAAGTCAATCAAAGTCCATACTTTGTTCTCATACATGGATCTCATCTCAGATTTCATGGCCTCAAGCCATTTCGCGGAATCTGGGCTCATCATCGCTTCTTCATAGTTCGTAGGCTCGTCATGGTCAAGTAGCATGACCTTCAGAACAAGATTACCGTACTACTCTAGTGTGGATCTCACTCTGGTTAACCTATGAGATTCGGTAGTAACTTGATCTGAAGTTACATGATCATCATCATTAGCTTCCTCACTAATTGGTGTAGTAGTCACAGGAACAGAATTCTGTGATGAACTACTTTCCAATAAGGGAGAAGGTACAATTACCTTATCAAGTTCTACTTTCCTCCCACTCACTTCTTTTAAGAGAAACTCCTTCTCTAGAAAGGATCCATTCTTAGCAACGAATGTCTTGCCTTCAGATCTGTGATAGAAGGTGTACCCAACAGTCTCCTTTGGGTATCCTATGAAGACATATTTCTTCGATTTGGGTTTGAGCTTATCAGGATGAAACTTTTTCATATAAGCATCACAATCCCAAACTTTAAGAAACAACAACTTTGGTTTCTTGCCAAACCACAATTCAGATTGTGTCGTCTCAATGGACTTAGATGGTGCACCTTTTAACTTGAATGCAGCTGTCTCTAATGCATGATCCCAAAACGATATTGGTAAATCGGTAGAAAACATCATAGATTGTACTATATCCAATAAAGTATGGTTATGATGTTCGGACACACCATTATGCTGTGGTGTTCAAGGTGGCATGAGTTTGTGAAACTATTCCACATTGTTTTAATTGAAGACCAAACTCGTAACTCAAATATTCGTCTCTGCGATCAGATCATAGAAACTTTATTTTCTTGTCACGATGATTTTCCACTTCACTCTGAAATACTTTGAACTTTTCAGACTTATGTTTCATCAAGTAGATATACCCATATCTGCTCAAATCATATGTGAAGGTCAGAAAATAACGATACCCGCCACGAGCTTCAGCACTCATCGGATTGCATACATCAGTATGTATTATTTCCAATAAGTCAGTTGCTCGCTCCATTGTTCCGGAGAATGGAGTTTTTAGTCTTGCCCATAAGGCATGGTTCGCAAGCACCAAGTGATTCATAATCAAGTGATTCCAAAATCCCATCAGCATGGAGTTTCTTCATGCGCTTTACACCAATATGACCTAAACGGTAGTGCCACAAATAAGTTGCACTATCATTATTAACTTCGCATCTTTTGGTTTCAATATTATGAATATGTGTATCACTACGATCGAGATCCAATGAACCATTTTCATTGGGTGTGTAACCATATAAGGTTTTATTTATGTAAACAGAACAACAATTTATTCTCTTACTTAAATGAATAACCGTATTGCAATAAACATGATCAAATCATATTCATGCTCAACGCAAACACCAAATAACACTTATTTAGGTTCAACACTAATCCCAAAAGTATAAGGAGTGTGCGATGATGATCATATCAATCTTGGAACTACTTCCAACACACATCGTCACTTCACCCTTAACTAGTCTCTGTTCATTCTGCAACTCTCATTTCGAGTTACTAATCTTAGCAACTGAACTAGTATCAAATACTAAGGGGTTGCTATAAACACTAGTAAAGTACACATCAATAACATGTATATCAAATATACTTATGTTCACTTTGCCATCCTTCTTATCCGCCAATCACTTGGGGAAGTTCCGCTTCCGGTGACCAGTCCCTTTGCAGTAGAAGCACTTAGTCTCAGGCTTAGGTTCAGACTTGGGCTTCTTCACTTGAGCAGCAACTTGCTTGCCGTTCTTCTTGAAATTCCCTTTCTTTCCCTTTGCCCTTTTTGAAACTAGTGGTCTTGTCTACCATCAACACTTGATGTTTTTCTCGATTTCTACCTTCGTCAATTTCAGCATTGCGAAGAGCTTGGGAATCGTTTCCGTTATCCCTTGCATATCATAGTTCATCACGAGGTTCTACTAACTTGGTGATGGTGACTAGAGAATTCTGTCAATCACTATTTTATCTGGAAGATTAACTCCTACTTGATTCAAGCGATTGTAGTACCCAGACAATCTGAGCATATGCTCACTAGTTGAGCGATTCTCCTCCATCTTTTAGCTATAGAACTTGTTGGAGACTTCATATCTCTCAACTTGGGTATTTGCTTGAAATATTAACTTCAACTCCTGGAACATCTCATATGGTCCATGACGTTCAAAACGTCTTTGAAGTTCCGATTCTAAGCCGTTAAGCATGGTGCACTAAACTATCAAGTAGTCATCATATTGAGCTAGCCAAACGTTCATAACGTCTGCATCTGCTCCTGCAATAGGCCTGTCACCTAGCGGTGCATCAAGGACATAATTCTTCTGTGCAGTAATGAGGATAAACCTCAGATCACGGATCCAATCCACACCTTTGCTACTAACATTTTTCAACTTAGTTATCTCTAGGAACATATATAAAACATAGGGAAGCAACAACGCGAGCTATTGACCTACAACATAGATATGCTAATACTACCAGGACTAAGTTCATGATAAATTAAAGTTCAGCTAATCATATTACTTAAGAACTCCCACTTAGATAGACATCCCTCTAATCCTCTAAGTGATCACGTGATCCATATCAACTAAACCATGTCCGATCATCACGTGAGATGGAGTAGTTTCATTGGTGAACATCACTATGTTGATCATATATACTATATGATTCACGCTCGACGTTTCGGTCTCCGTGTTCCGAGGCCATATCTGTATATGCTTGGCTCGTCAAGTATAACCTGAGTATTCCGTGTGTGCAACTGTTTTGCACCCGTTGTATTTGAACGTAGAGCCTATCACACCCAATCATCACATGGTGTCTCAGCACGAAGAACTTTCGCAACGGTGCATACTCAGGGAGAACACTTCTTGATAATTACTGAGAGATCATCTTAAAATGCTACCGTTAAACTAAGCAAAATAAGATGTATAAAAGATAAACATCATATGCAATCAAAATATGTGACATGATATGGCCATCATCATCTTGTGCCTTTGATTTCCATCTCCAAAGTACTGTTATGATCTCTTCGTCACCAGCATGACACCATGATCTCCATCATCTTGATCTGTATCAATGTGTCGTCATGTGGTCGTCTCGCCAACAATTGCTCTTGCAACTATTGCTATCGCATAGCGATAAAGTAAAGCAATTATTGGGCGCTTGCATCTTATGTAATAGAGAGACAACCATAAGGATTTTGCCAGTTGCCGATAACTTCAACAAAACATGATCATCTCATACAACAACTTATATCTCATCACGTCTTGACCATATCACATCACAACATGCCCTGCAAAAACAAGTTAGACGTCCTCCACTTTGTTGTTGCAAGTTTTACGTGGCTGCTACGGACTTAAGCAAGAACCAATCTTACCTATGCATCAAAACCACAACGATAGTTTGTCAAGTTGGTGCTGTTTTAACCTTCGCAAGGACCGGGCGTAGCCACACTCGGTTCAACTAAAGTTAGAGAAACTGACACCCGCTAGCCACCTTTGTGCAAAGCACGTCGGGAGAACCGGTCTCGCGTAAGCGTACGCGTAATGTCGGTCCGGGCCGCTTCGTCCAATAATACCGCCGAACCAAAGTATGACATGCTGGTAAGCAGTATGACTTATATCGCCCACAACTCACTTGTGTTCTACTCGTGCATATAACATCAACACATAAAACCTAGGCTCGGATGCCACTGTTGGGGAACGTAGTAATTTCAAAAAATTTCCTACGCACATGCAAGATCATGGTGATGCATAGCAACGAGAGGGGAGAGTGTGATCTACGTACCCTTATAGACCGACAGTGGAAGTGTTATGACAACGCGGTTGATGTAGTCGTACGTCTTCACGGCCCGACCGATCAAGCACCAAAACTACGTCACCTCTGAGTTCTAGCACACGTTCAGCTCGATGACGATCCCCGGACTCCGATCCAGCAAAGTGTCGGGGAAGAGTTCCGTCAGCACGACGGCGTGGTGACGATCTTGATGTTCAACTATCGTAGGGCTTCGCCTAAGCACCGCTACAATATTATCGAGGAGTATGGTGGAAGGGGCACCGCACACGTCTAAGAAAACGATCACGTGGATCAACTTATGTGTCTAGGGGTGCCCCCTGCCCCCGTATATAAAGGAGCAAGGGGAGGAGGCCGGCCGGCCCTAGGGCGCGCCAAGGAGGAGGAGTCCTCCTCCTAGTAGGAGTAGGACTCCCCTCTTCCTACTCCTACTAGGAGGGGGAAAGGAAGGGGGAGAGGGAGAAGGAAAGGGGGGCGCCGCCCCCCCTCTCCTAGTCCAATTCGGACCAGAGGGGGAGGGGGCGCGCGACCCACCCTGGCCGCCCCTCTCTCTCTCCACTAAGGCCCATAAGGCCCATTACTTCTCCCGGGGGCGGGGGTTCCGGTAACCCTCCGGCACTCCGGTTTTCTCCGAAATCACCCGGAACACTTCCGGTGTCCGAATATAGCCGTCCAATATATCAATCTTTATGTCTCGACCATTTCGAGACTCCTCGTCATGTCCATGATAACATCCGGGACACCGAACTAACTTTGGTACATCAAAACTCATAAACTCATAATATAACTGTCATCGAAACCTTAAGCGTGCGGACCCGACGGGTTCGAGAACAATGTAGACATGACCGAGACATGTCTCCGGTCAATAACCATTAGCGGAACCTGGATGCTCATATTGGCTCCTACATATTCTACGAAGATCTTTATCGGTCAGACTGCATAACAACATACATTGTTCCCTTTGTCATCGGTATGTTACTTGCTCGAGATTCGATCGTCGGTATCTCAATACCTAGTTCAATCTCATTACTGGCAAGTCTCTTTACTTGTTCCGTAATACATCATCTCGCAACTAACTCATTAGTTGCAATTCTTGCAAGGCTTAAGTGATGTGCATTACCGAGAGGGCCCAGAGATACCTCTCCAACAATTGGAGTGACAAATCCTAATCTCGAAATATGCCATCCCAACATGTACCTTTGGAGACACCTGTAGAGCTCCTTTATAATCACCCAGTGATGTTGTGACGTTTGGTAGCACACAAAGTGTTCCTCCGGCAAACGGGAGTTGCATAATCTCATAGTCATAGGAACATGTATAAGTCATGAAGAAAGCAATAGCAACATACTAAATGATCGGGTGCTAAGCTAATGGAATGGGTCATGAAAATCACATCATTCTCCTAATTATGTGATCCCGTTAATCAAATGACAACACATGTCTAGGAAACATAACCATCTTCGATCAACGAGCTAGTCAAGTAGAGGCATACTAGTGACGTTTAGTTTGTCTATGTATTCACACAAGTATTATGTTTCCATTTAATACAATTCTAGCATGAATAGTAAACATTTATCATGAAATAAGGAAATAAATAATAACTTTATTATTGCCTCTAGGGCATATTTCCTTCATGCCCGCCATCCCAGCCATACGTGGAGGCAAGCCAAGAGTCCCAAGAGCCAAGATCGGGTTGGTGTATTTTACTGAGGGATTTTAGAAGCAGGCAAATTTAGTTACATTAAAACTGTGCAACTTTCCAGCCCTCTCAGGCCATTAGCGTCCGTGGTCGTCCGATCTTCAATTTCAAGCATTTTCGGCCGTCAGATTTGATGTGAATCGCACCTAATCAGCCGTCGTTCGCTATTAACGAGCGCGAACCGTCTGGGCCGCTGCTCCGGTCGCTTTTTTGGTTGTCTTGGGTTAAATTGGGCCTCATGGGCCTGTAGCAAGCTCCCCTAAGCCATCGATCGTTTCATTTTGCTAGGTCGCACGTCTCCCCCACCCCCCTCGCGTGGCGGCTCTTCCCCGATCTAACCTCTGTCACATTCATCCCCATTCTTGTATGCCAGTGGGATCCTGCTTCCCACCGTGCAATGGCGCCGGTACGGCAGCCTCCCACAACCTGGCTTAGATTTCGGACGGCACCACAACTTCGGCTGGGGGCCTCAAGCATCGGTGGCGACGCCAGAGGGAGGTGACGACGGCAGCGAATCATCGCTTGTCGGTTGGACTCCACTTGCCGGTGATTGAGGAAATAAATCACCATGCCACTCTTCAGCGGCTACTACTTGCAGGTCCGTTACCACTCCGTGCTCTTCCATTCCTCTGCCCGCGTTATTGATGCTATTCTTTCACCTCCCAAAATGATGCAGGTTATCTAGGTTGACTGACTCGAGCTCCTGTGTGCTTCCAAGCTGGGATTAGCAGTTCCAGTATAATTTTTGCCTTTGGATTGTAACTAAACTCCTTTTGGACGAGCATCCTTTTCCATTGACTAATAATAGCCAATCCAGATTTGTTTGATCTGTTTGCATTTTTCGGTATACTTTACATATAGAGGTTCTCGGTGGTGTACGTATAGGACCAATAATAGTTGTAGAAATTTTGTAGCCGTCTGGTATTGCAAGATAATGGATTCAGGAGAGCCGATTATAACTGGGATAATGAAAATAGGCAGAAGGCATTGCTAATCTTGACATGAAGAAACACATTATTCTGATATGTCCATGATATTTTAGTGCTCACTTTATTTTACTGATGTTCCAATTTTAGTAGTATGCAGTAATATCATATAACTCTAGACCAAATTTGAGTTTATCACACCCATGCTCTGAAAGTTCAGGTTATAACTCTAGACCAAATTTGAGTTTAGCACACCCACGCTCTGAAAGTTCAGGTTGCCATGACATGACCTGTGCTTTGCAGGATAAATCAGAGAACATCTTTGATAGTCCTTTGATAGAATATAATGAGAACAACATAATACGTAAGGCATGTACTACATGGATCTTGATTCGGAATTCAGCAAAACAACTCTGTTGAGTACCTGCAATCTCTGTTGCAAAAGGCAGTGCCTAGGAGGCACTTAGGCACGCCTAGGCGCTAGGCAATGGCCAAACGCCTCGCCTAGGGCATAAATGGTAGTCTAGGCAGTGCATTCAACAAATTGTTTACCCAAGCGAGAAATCATGCCATATTGTACTGAAATGCGAAACATCACATATTCAAATGGTAGTAGCTGGTAGTTAACTTATTTATTTGCCCTAAATTAACATCAGTACACATATAATAACCACAAATACACCTTGATAGTAGAATCTATATTACCGCCTAGGCTGCGCCTAGGGCGCTTAAGCGCCGCCTAGGCACTAGGCGAAGGCCAACCGCCTCGCTTACGCCTACCGCTTTTTCCAACCTTGCCTGCAATAAAATTGTAAATTGTTGTTCATGAGTCTACAGTTTCTGAAGTCAAAAGTAGCAGTGTTTACATCTAATTGTATCCTGCAAAGCTAATAAAGTCCTTCATAATCTCGTGTGGGTGTGGTCTCTATTAGTCACTATGTATTCGCTGAGATTCTTTCATTTTGTTGAAATTGTATGTGCATCTGCTTTTGTCCGTGCCATGTTAGGCGGCGCTGGATCATCTATGTTGAGGATGGCTTCATCGACTTGTGCATCGTCCAAGGTCTGTTTCCCTTTCCTAGGGTTTAACAAAATCGCATGAGTTATTGGTCAAGAGGAGGCCCACATGCAGCAAAGTATGTCAACGCAAAATCAATGCAGGGTTTGTTCAGGACATTACAGTTCTAAGGACATGCAAATGTTTGATTCTCCCAGTGTAGTGTCAATCAACTGTTGATTGCAGGAGCAAGGTGTACGAAAAATTTGTTGGAACCAAGATACTCATCTTGAGTTTAGTGTTTTATTGCATGAACATAACAATTTACTGTTTTATTGCAGGTACTCAATAGAGTTCTTTTGCTGCATTCAGAATCAAGATCTGTGTAGTACATGCCTTACATATTGTATGTTGTTGTCATTATACTCTATCAAAGGAGCATCTAAGTTGTTCTCTGATTTATGAATTTTCTCTACAGGGGTAATGGCTACTTCCCCTTTCTTCCTCTGCCATCTTCCCAGCAGCCATGGTTCTCATACCACTGCTCATTGCGAGGTTCCCAGTCTGCCTTCCCTCCCCACTCTCATAGGAACGCTGACTGGCAGCGCACATGCCTTTTCCCGACAGTGCCATGGCACCTCTCTATAGGTGAGCGACACTGCCATTTCCTTCCGAGTGTGACATATTTTCTTTTTAAGTTATTACATGCTGAGTTACAGGTTGGTTTAGTCTATTGTATCATGCCTCTAATTCTGCTCCATGCTGAAGTCAACATGACACTTCTTCCCCCCAATTTTTTCTTGATTTATTCTATGTTAGTTCGGTTTGTCATATCAGGCCGAATGAGCTGTCCACATTTCTGTGTACAAAGGGTTAGTATACATCTACATAATCAGATGCTGGAGGAAATGTAGGATAATATATCTAATCATATTATATGCTTTACTTACAATGGTATCTGCTCAGTGTAGCCATTTACTCATGAACTGTAACGTTTCTTTTTACAGAAAATAGACAAGATGGGGACAACAAGTTTTCTTTCTCCCAATTCTGGCACCCCCATCACTTCCTTAATTTTTCATTACAATTTTAATGTCAGTATTTTTCCTTAAGAAAGTTTGCTAACCATGGCTCCATTGCTAATCAGTTTATGGTTCACTTACTTGCCCAAAACATAATGTTTAGTTGCAGTTGAGCAAAGACAACTTGATCGTGTTAATGCATAAGTTAAATCAACAATCTTGACAAACCTAGAATCTAAGGTATATATGCATTGTGATATGTTTTACTGTCCTGTTAAATTCCAAGGACCCTCTTTATCTTGAGGCTCGATCATTGTATATTGGTATTTTGTTGCTCTGTCACTAGAAGATGATGCCTACTTGTTTTCTAATTTGTATGATAAAACTGTAACATGTCCTAAAAAAGCAGGTTTGGAAGAATTGTAATTTTCTAAAGCCAACTGTACAATAGTAATAAAAATTATCTAAATTATGGACAACAAATGCCAGAATGGAATAATAAGTAAATGTTCGTTAACACTGTTAGCACATTTGTTGGAATATAGTGGTTGTTGTATGATCTAGAAGCATGTACTGCATTGTAACAATACAAGGCATGTGCTACTGTTTGACATGTGATCTTACATTGGTATTATTATCCCTGATTTTCTTTTAGCGACTGCTATATGAACTTTGAAGTATCTAAACCCACATTAATGGAGCATCAAGTGGCTGGGTTGAGAAGAAAAGTGTGTATTTGTTGGACCTACAAGGCGCAGAAATCTAACTGGCAACAAAATTATTTATATTTACAAATGCAGTAATATGCAATACTGATACTTACTGCTATCATACATAGTGTGCCGTGTTTTTTAGAATTACTTATGTGTCATGTTGGAAACAATGGTGCTGGTGCCTTTACATGTTACTACTGCTTTATTGTTCATGTATAATGCCTTCACATATTTGTGCCAAGCTAACATGCAATATATATTACAAATAGACGGGCGCAGCAACGCGCGCCATCGATGATCTAGTATTATGAGTATGAAGGCATCTAAAGCCCAGGCCGCCCTTCTTAGTGGGGGGACAGACGTCTGCCCAAGCAACTTTGCATTGACCCCCATTCACGTGGTCATCGCCAGCCCAAAAGAAAGCACGACACCGCTTGTCAATCTCCTGAATAGAACCAACAGGAAGCAGCATAACGGTCATAGCATAGGTGGGAAGAGCTCGAATTACAGAGTTGAAAAGAACTGCCCTACCGGCCGCAGAGAGAAGGTGTCCTCGCCAACCAGCTAACCTTTTGTCAACCTTAGCAATTAACGGGTGGAAATCTATTAGACGAAGTTTGTGGGTAGACAAAGGGAGACCAAGATAGTTCTGCGGGAAGGTAGTGACCGAGCAACCCAACATACTTGCCATGCGAGCGGCCACAGAAGGGTCAACATGGATTGGAGCAAAAGTGCTTTTAGCAAAATTAATGTGGAGACCCGTGGCGAGGGAGAAATTCAGCAGAATAGATTTTAGGGAGGCAAGGTTATCTTCGTCTGCCTTTATGATAATTAGAGTGTCATCCGCGTATTGAAGAACAGGACATGGCGAGTTGGGAACAATTGGGTGCTGCAGCAGCCCCTGAGCTGAGGCCTCTAGGATCATGCATTGGAGGATATCGGCAATAATGATGAAGAGGTAAGGTGAAATGGGGTCGCCTTGTCTGAGACCATTTTTACATTGAATCCAGTTCCCGGGAACGCCGTTAAGAAGAATAGCCGATTGGCCAGAGTCATTCAGCATCATAATCCAACGAATCCAAGTTTCTGAAAAGCCTTTGGCTTGAAGGATACGATAAAGACTCCCCCAAGAGACAGAGTCAAAGGCTTTCCTAAAATCCAATTTTAAGACTAAGGCCGGGCATTTTCTTTTGTGGCAAGCTTGCATAATATCAGCATCGAGAATGAAGTTTTCCGAGATACATCGACCTTTGATAAAGCCGGATTGATCCGCATGGACAAGATCACGGATAACCGGCTGAACTCTAATAGAAAGGCACTTGGAGCATAGTTTGACCGAGCAGTTTTGAAGGGAAATCTGACGCATATGGTCAGGGTCAGTTGTGCCAGGTTTTTGGGGGATGAGGACAATGTAAGCTTTGTTGATACGCCTAAGATCTGCAGAGCAGGAGTAGAAACTGTTGAGAAGAGATAGAAGGTCGTTTTTAACTAGCTCCCAATTGGCCTTGTAGAAAGCTGGCCCAAAACCGTCTGGTCCGGGGCTAGCATTATCGTTCATGTGGAAGAGAGCCGTTTTAATCTCCTCGACAGAGAAGGGGTGAGTCAAATCGAGAGACTGAGAGGGTCTTAGACGAGAACCGAATACTAGCTCGTTTAGATTCGGAGGAATAGAACATGCTATAGGGGTACCAATGACAGGTTTAAAGTAGTCACGAAGAGCACGATGCTTGACGGAGTGGGAAGAGACCTCGCTACCATCTATGTTGAGGGATTTAATTTGGTTTTTACGCAGCCTGATCATAGAGGAAAGGTGGAAGTAGTCCGTGTTCTCATCACCGAGCACACAGTCCTTGATTTTAGTGTTGGAAATATGCCCTAGAGGCAATAATAAAATGGTTATTATTATATTTCTTTGTTCATGATAATTGTCTATTGTTCATGCTATAATTGTGCTATCTGGAAATCGTAATACATGTGTGAATACATAGACCACAACACGTCCCTAGTGAGCCTCTAGTTGACTAGCTCGTTGATCAAAAGATAGTCATGGTTTCCTGACTATGGACATTGGATGTCATTGATAACGGGATCACATCATTAGGAGAATGATGTGATGGACAAGACCCAATCCTGAGCATAGCACAAGATCGTGTAGTTTGTTTGCTAGAGCTTTTCCAATGTCAAGTATCATTTCCTTAGACCATGAGATCGTGTAACTCCCAGATGCCGTAGGAGTGCTTTGGGTGTACCAAACGTCACAACGTAACTAGGTGACTATAAAGGTATACTACAGGTATCCCCGAAAGTATCTGTTGGGTTGACACGGATCAAGACTGGAATTTGTCACTCCGTATGACGGAGAGGTATCTCTGGGCCCACTCGGTAATGCATCATCAAAATGAGCTCAATGTGACCAAGTGTTTGGTCATGGGATCATGCATTACGGTACGAGTAAAGTGACTTGCCGGTAATGAGATTGAACGAGGTATTGGGATACCGACGATCGAATCTCGGGAAAGTAACGTACCGATTGACAAAGGGAATTGAATACGGGATTGATTGAATCCTCGACATCGTAGTTCATCCGATGAGATCATCGTGGAACATGTGGGAGCCAACATGGGTATCCAGATCCCGCTGTTGGTTATTGACCGGAAAGTCGTCTCGGTCATGTCTGCGTGTCTCCCGAACCCGTAGGGTCTACACACTTAAAGTTCGATGATGGTGGGGTTGTAGAGATATTAGTATGCGGTAACCCAAAAGTTGTTTGGAGTCCCGGATGAGATCCAGGACGTCACGAGGAGTTCCGGAATGGTCCGAAGGTGAAGATTTATATATAGGAAGTCCAGTTTCGGCCATCGGGAAAGTTTCGGGGGTAATCGGTATTGTACCGGGACCACCGGAAGGGTCCCGGGGGTCCACCGGGTGGGGACACCTATCCCGGAGGGCCCCATGGGCTGAAGTGGGAGGGGAACCAGCCCCTGGTGGGCTGGTGCGCCCCCCCATGGGCCTCCCCCTGCGCCTAGGGTTGGAAACCCTAGGGGTGGGGGCGCCCACCTGACTTGGGGGGCAAGTCCCCTCCCCCCTTGGCCGGCGCCCCCCCCTTGGAGATTGGATCTCCTAGGGCCGGCGCCCCCCCTAGGGGCTCTATATATAATGGGGGGAGGGAGGGCAGCCAGACCCAAGCCCTTGGCGCCTCCCTCTCCCCTCGTAACACCTCCATCTCTCTCTCTCTCTCTCTCTCTCTCTCTCTCTCTCTCTCTCTCGTTGGAGCTTGGCGAAGCCCTGCCGAGATCACCGCTGCTTCCACCACCACACCGTCGTGCTACTGGATCTCCATCAACCTCTCCTTCCCTTGCTGGATCAAGAAGGAGGAGACGTCTTCCCCAACCATACGTGTGTTGAACGCGAAGGTGTTGTCCATTCGGCACTTGGTCATCGATGATTTGGATCACGACGAGTACGACTCCATCAATCCCGTTCTCTTGAACGCTTCCGCTCGCGATCTACAAGGGTATGTAGATGCACTCCCCTCTCCCTCGTTGCTAGATAACTCCATTGATTGATCTTGGTGATGCGTAGAAAATTTTAAAATTCTGCTACATTCCCCAACAGTGGCATCATGAGCTAGGTCTATGCGTAGTTTCTATGCACGAGTAGAACACAAGTTGTTGTGGGCGTTGATTTTGTCAATTTACTTGACGTTACTAGTCTTATCTTGATTCGGCGGCATCGTGGGATGAAGCGGCCCGGACCGACCTTACACGTACGCTTACGTGAGACTGGTTCCACCGACTGACATGCACTAGTTGCATAAGGTGGCTAGTGAAGAAATATGCCCTAGAGGCAATAATAAAGTTATTATTTATTTCCTTATATCATGATAAATGTTTATTATTCATGCTAGAATTGTATTAACCGGAAACATAATACATGTGTGAATACATAGACAAACAGAGTGTCACTAGTATGCATCTACTTGACTAGCTCGTCAATCAAAGATGGTTATGTTTCCTAACCATGGACAAAGAGTTGTTATTTGATTAACGGGATCACATCATTAGTTGAATGATCTGATTCACATGACCCATTCCATTAGCTTAGCACCCGATCATTTAGTATGTTGCTATTGCTTTCTTCATGACTTATACATGTTCATATGACTATGAGATTATGTAACTCCCGTGTGCCGGAGGAACACTTTGTGTGCTACCAAACGTCATAACGTAACTGGGTGATTATAAAGGTGCTCTACAGGTGTCTCCAAAGGTACATGTTGGGTTGACGTATTTCGAGATTAGGATTTGTCACTCCGATCGTCGGAGAGGTATCTCTGGGCCCTCTCGGTATTGCACATCACTTAAGCCTTGCAAGCAATGCAACTAATGAGTTAGCTGCGAGATGATGTATTACGGAACGAGTAAAGAGACTTGCCGGTAACAAGATTGAACTAGGTATTGGATACCGACGATCGAATCTCGGGCAAGTAACATACCGATGACAAAGGGAACAACGTACGTTGTTATGCGGTCTGACCGATAAAGATCTTCGTAGAATATGTAGGAGCCAATATGGGCATCCAGGTCCCGCTATTGGTTGACCGGAGACGTGTCTCGGTCATGTCTACATTGTTCTCGAACCCGTAGGGTCCGCACGCTTAAGGTTTCGATGATAGTTATATTATGAGTTTATGAGTTGTGATGTACTGAAGGAGTTCGGAGTCCCGGATGAGATCGGGGACATGACGAGGAGTCTCAAAATGGTCGAGACGTAAAAATCGATATATTGGACGACTATATTCGGACATCGGAAAGGTTCCGAGTGATTCGAGTATTTTTCGGAGTACCAGAGAGTTACGGGAATTCGCCGGGAGAAGTATTGGGCCTTATTGGGCCATACGGGAAAGAGAGAGGGGCTGCCTAGGGCAGGCCGCGTGCCCCCCAAGGCCTAGTCCGAACTGGACTAGGGGGAGGGGCTGCGCCCCTTCCTTGTTTCCTACTCCTACTACATGGAAGGACTCCTAGTTGGACTAGGAAAGGGGGAATCCTACTCCCGGTGGGAGTAGGACTCCCCTAGGGCGCGCCATAGAGAGGGCCGGCCCTCCCCTCCTCCACTCCTTTATATACGGGGGCAGGGGGCACCCCATAGACACACAAGTTGATCTTCGTGATCGTTTCTTAGCCGTGTGCGGTGCCCCCCTCCATGATATTATACCTCGGTCATATTGTAGCAGCGCTTAGGCGAAGCCCTGCGACGGTAGAACATCAAGATTGTCACCACGCCGTCGTGCTGACGGAACTTATCCCCGAAGCTTTGCTGGATCGGAGCTCGTGGAGCGTCATCGAGCTGTACGTGTGCTAAGAACTCGGAGGTGCCGGAATACCGGTCTTGAATCGGTCGAATCAGGAAGACGTACGACTACTTCCTCTACGTTGCGTCAACGCTTCCGCTTCGGTCTACGAGGGTACGTAGACAATGAAGGAAATATGCCCTAGAGGCAATAATAAAGTTATTATTTATTTCCTTATATCACGATAAATGTTTATTATTCATGCTAGAATTGTATTAACCGGAAACAAAATACATGTGTGAATACATAGACAAACAGAGTGTCACTAGTATGCCTCTACTTGACTAGCTCGTTAATCAAAGATGGTTATGTTTCCTAACCATGGACAAAAGAGTTGTTATTTGATTAACGAGGTCACATCATTAGTTGAATGATCTGATTGACATGACCCATTTCATTAGCTTAGCACTCGATCGTTTAGTATGTTGCTATTGCTTTCTTTATGACTTATACAAGTTCCTATGACTATGAGATTATGCAACTCCCGTTTGCCGGAGGAACACTTTGGGTGCTACCAAACGTCACAACGTAACTGGGTGATTATAAAGGAGTACTACAGGTGTCTCCAATGGTAGATGTTGGGGTGGCGTATTTCGAGATTAGGATTTGTCACTCCGATTGTCGGAGAGGTATCTCCGGGCCCTCTCGGTAATGCACATTACACAAGCCTTGCAAGCATTGCAACTAATGAGTTAGTTGTGGGATGATGTATTACAGAACGAGTAAAGAGACTTGCCAGTAACGAGATTGAACTAGGTATTGGATACCGACGATCGAATCTCGGGCAAGTAACATACCGATGACAAAGGGAACAACGTATGTTGTTATGCGGTCAGACCGATAAAGATCTTCGTAGAATATGTAGGAGCCAATTGGGCATCCAGGTCCTGCTATTGGTTATTGATCGGAGACGTGTCTCGGTCATGTCTACATTGTTCTCGAACCGTAGGGTCCGCACGCTTAACGTTACGATGACAGTTATTATGAGTTTATGCATTTTGATGTACCGAAGGTTGTTCGGAGTCCCGGATGTGATCACGGACATGACGAGGAGTCTCGAAATGGTCGAGACATAAAGATTGATATAATGGAAGCCTATGTTTGGACATCGGAAGTGTTCCGAGTGAAATCGAGATTTTACCGGATCACCGGGAGGTTACCGGAACCCCCCAGGAGCCATATGGGCCTTATTGGGCTTTAGTGGAAAGGTGAAAGGGGCTGCCCATAGTGGGCTGCACGCCTCCCCCCTCCCCTAGTCCTATTAGGACTAGGAGAGGTGGCCGGCCACCTCTCTCTCTCTCTCTCTTTCCCCTTGGGAGTCCTATTAGGAATAGGATTGGGGGGGAGTCCTACTCCCGGTAGGAGTAGGACTCCTCCTGCGCCTCCATAGGCTTGGCCGGCCGGCCCTCCCCCTGGCATCCTTTATATACGGGGGCAGGGGGCACCTCTAGACACACAAGTTGATCATTGAGATCATTCCTTAGCCGTGTGCGGTGCCCCCTGCCACCAAATTCCACCTCGATCATATCGTTGTAGTGCTTAGGCGAAGCCCTGCGTCGGTAGGACATCAAGATCGTCACCACGCCGTCGTGCTGACGGAACTCCTCCCCGAAGCGTTGCTGGATCGGAGCCCGGGGATCGTCATCGAGCTGAACGTGTGCTAAGAACTCGGAGGTGCCGGAGTAACGGTGCTTGGATCGGTCGGATCGGGAAGAAGACGTACGACTACTTCCTCTACGTTGTGTCAACACTTCCATTGCGATCTACAAGGGTACGTAGATCAGACTCTCCCCCTCGTTGCTATGGATCACCATGATCTTGCGTGTGCGTAGGAAATTTTTTGAAATTACTACATTCCCCAATAGTGGCAACCGAGCCTAGGTTTTATGGTTTGATGTTATTTGCATGAGTAGAACACAAGTGAGTTGTGGGCGATACGGGTCATACTGCCTACCAGCATGTCATACTTTAGTTCGGCGGTATTGTTGGACGAGACGACCCGGACCAACCTTACGCGTACGCTTACGCGAGACCGGTTCCCTCGACGTGCTTTGCACATAGATGGCTTGCGGGCGACTGTCTCTCCAACTTTAGTTGAACCGAGTATGGCTACGCCCGGTCCTTGAGAAGGTTAAAACGGATTCTATTTGACAAACTATCGTTGTGGTTTTGATGCATAGGTGAGATGAGTTCTTGCTTAAGCCCGTAGCAGCCACGTAAAACTTGCAACAACAAAGTAGAGGACGTCTAACTTGTTTTTGCAGGGCATGTTGTGATGTGATATGGTCAATACATGATGCTAAATTTTATTGTATGAGATGATCATGTTTTGTAACCGAGTTATCGGCAACTGGCAGGAGCCATATGGTTGTCGCTTTATTGTATGCAATGCAATCGCGATGTAATGCTTTACTTTATCACTTAGCGATAGTCGTGGAAGCATAAGATTGGCGAGACGACAACGATGCTACGATGGAGATCAAGGTGTCGCGCCGGTGACGATGGTGATCATGACGGTGCTTCGGAGATGGAGATCACAAGCACAAGATGATGATGGCCATATCATATCACTTATATTGATTGCATGTGATGTTTATCTTTTATGCATCTTATCTTGCTTTGATTGACGGTAGCATTATAAGATGATCTCTCACTAAATTATCAAGAAGTGATCTCCCTGAGTATGCACCGTTGCGAAAGTTCTTCGTGCTGAGACACCACGTGATGATCGGGTGTGATAGGCTCTACGTTCAAATACAACGGGTGCAAAACAGTTGCACACGCGGAATACTCAGGTTATACTTGACGAGCCAAGCATATACAGATATGGCCTCGGAACACGGAGACCGAAAGGTCGAGCGTGAATCATATAGTAGATATGATCAACATAGTGATGTTCACCATTGAAACTACTCCATCTCACGTGATGATTGGACATGGTTTACTTGATTTGGATCACGTGATCACTTAGATGATTAGAGGGATGTCTATCTATGTGGGAGTTCTTAAGTAATATGATTAATTGAACTTAAATTTATCATGAACTTAGTCCTGGTAGTATTTTGCAAATCATGTTGTAGATCAATAACTCGCGTTGTTGCTTCCTTGTGTTTATTTTGATATGTTCCTAGAGAAAATTATGTTGAAAGATGTTAGTAGCAATGATGCGGATTGGATCCGTAATCTGAGGTTTATCCTCATTGCTGCACAGAAAAATTATGTCCTTGATGCACCGCTAGGTGACAGACCTATTGCAGGAGCAGATGCAGACGTTATGAACGTTTCGCTAGCTCAATATGATGACTACTTGATAGTTTAGTGCACCATACTTAACGGCTTAGAATCGGGACTTCAAAGACGTTTTTGAACGTCATGGACCATATGAGATGTTCCAGGAGTTGAAGTTAATATTTCAAGCAAATACCCGAGTTGAGAGATATGAAGTCTCCAACAAGTTCTATAGCTAAAAGATGGAGGAGAATCGCTCAACTAGTGAGCATGTGCTCAGATTGTCTGGGTACTACAATCACTTGAATCAAGTGGGAGTTAATCTTCCAGATAAGATAGTGATTGACAGAATTCTCTAGTCACCATGACCAAGTTAGTAGAACTTCGTGATGAACTATACTATGCAAGGGATGACGAAAACGACTCCCAAGCTCTTCGTGATGCTGAAATCAACGAAGGTAGAAATCAAGAAAAACATCAAGTGTTGATGGTAGACAAGACCACTAGTTTCAAGAAAAGGGCAGAGGGAAGAAGGGGAACTTCAAAAGAACGGCAAGCAAGTTGCTACTCATGTGAAGAAGCCCAAGTCTAATCCTAAGCCTGAGACAAAGTGCTTCTACTGCAAAGGGACTGGTCACTGGAAGCGGAACTACCCCAAGTGATTGGCAGATAAGAAGGATGGCAAAGTGAACATAAGTATATTTGATATACATGTTATTGATGTGTACTTTACTAGTGTTTATAGCAACCCCTCAGTATTTGATGCTAGTTCAGTTGCTAAGATTAGTAACTCGAAACGGGAGTTGCAGAATAAACAGAGACTAGTTAAGGGTGAAGTGACGATGTGTGTTGGAAGTGGTTCCAAGATTGATATGATCATCATCGCACACTCCCTATAATTTCGGGATTAGTGTTGAACCTAAATAAGTGTTATTTGGTGTTTGCATTGAGTATGAATATGATTTGATCATGTTTATTGTAATACGATTATTCATTTAAGTAAGAGAATAAATTGTTGTTCTATTTACATGAATAAAACCTTATATGGTTACACACCCAATGAAAATAGTTCGTTGGATCTCGATCATAGTGATACACATAATCATAATATTGAAACCAAAAGATGCAAAGTTAATAATGATAGTGCAACTTATTTGTGGCACTGCCGTTTAGGTCATATTGGTGTAAAGCGCATGAAGAAACTCCATGCTGATGGGCTTTTGGAATCACTTGATTATGAATCAGTTGATGCTTGCGAACCATGCCTTATGGGCAAGATGACTAAAACGCCGTTCTCCGGAACAATAAAGCAAGCAACAGATTTGTTGGAAATCATACATACTGATGTATGTGGTCCGATGAATATTAAGGCTTGCAGCAAGTATCATTATTTTCTGACCTTCACAGATGATTTGAGCAGATATGGGGATATCTACTTGATGAAACATAAGTCTGAAACATTTGAACAGTTCAAAGAATTTCAGAGTGAAGAAGAAAATCATCGTGACAAGAAAATAAAAGTTTCTACGATATGATCGCAGAGACAAATATTTGAGTTACAAGTTTGGTCTTCAATTAAAACAATGTGGAATAGTTTCACAAATTCGTGCCACCCAGAACACTACAGCCTAATGGTGTGTCCGAACATCATAGCCGTACTTTATTAGATATAGTACAAATCTATGGTGTTTCTTACCGATTTACCACTATCGTTTTTGAGGTTATGCATTAAAGACAGCTGCATTCACGTTAAAAAAAAGGGGCACCATCTAAGTCCGTTGAGACGACACAATCTGAACTATGGTTTAGCAAGAAACCAAAGTTGTCGTTTCTTAAAGTTTGGGGTTGTGATGCTTATGTGAAAGAGTTTCATCCTAATAAGCTCAAAACCAAAATCGGAGAAATATGTCTTCATAGGATACCCAAAAGGAGACTGTTGGGTACACCTTCTATCACAGAACCTAAGGCAAGACATTCGTTGCTTATAATGGATCCTTTCTAGAGAAGGAGTTTCTCTCGAAAGAAGTGAGTGGGAGGAAAGTAGAACTTGATAAGGTAATTGTACCTTCTCCCTTATTGGAAATTAGTTCATCACAGAAATCTGTTCCTGTGACTACTACACCAATTAGTGAGGAAGCTAATGATGATGATCATAAAACTTCAGATCAAGTTACTACCAAATCTCGTAGGTAAACCAGAGTGAGATCTGCACCAGAGTGGTACAGTAATCCTGTTCTGGAAGTCATGTTACTAGACCATGAAGAACTTGCGAACTATGAGGAAGCGATGATGAGCCCAAATTCCGTGAAATGGTTTGAGGCCATGAAATCTGAGATATGATCCATGTATGAGAACAAAGTATGGACTTTGATGGATTTGCCCAATGATCGGCAAGCCATAGAAAATAAATGGATCTTCAAGAGGAAGACGGACGTTGATAGTAGTGTTACTATCTACAAAGCTAGAATTGTCGCAAAAGGTTTTTGACAAGTTCAAAGTGTTGACTACAATGAGAGTTTCTCACCCGTATCTATGCTTAAGTCTGTCCGAATCATGTTAGCAATTGCCGCATTTTATGAAATCTGGCAAATGGATAAACAAAACTGCATTCCTTAATGGATTTCTTAAAGAAGAGTTGTATATGATGCAACCAGTAGGTTTTGTCAATCCTAAAGGTGCTAACAAAATATGCAAGCTCCAGCGATTCATCTATGGACTGGTGCAAGCATCTCAGAGTTGGAATACACGCTTTGATAAGTTGATCAAAGTATATAGTTTTATACAGACTTGCGGTGAAGCCTGTATTTACAACAAAGTGAGTGGGAGCACTACAACTTTTCTGACAAAGTATATGTGAATGACATATTGTTGATCGGAAATAATGTAGAATTATTC
Source organism: Triticum monococcum (assembly GCA_034509565.1). Taxonomy (NCBI): domain Eukaryota; kingdom Viridiplantae; phylum Streptophyta; class Magnoliopsida; order Poales; family Poaceae; genus Triticum; species Triticum monococcum. The sequence goes on from CM067845.1 coordinate 618,245,263, forward strand.
TGTAAAGCATAAAGGAGTGTTTGAAAGGAGTTTTTCAAAGAAAGGCTTCGGTGAAGCTGCTTACATATTGAGCTCCAAGATCTATAGAGATAGATCAAGACGCTTGATAAGATTTTTTCAATGAGTACATACCTTGACAAGATTTTGAAGTAGTTCAAAATAGGAGCAGTCAAAGAAAGAGTTCTTGCCTGTAGTACAAGGTGTGAAGTTGAGTAAGACTCAAAGCCCGACCACGGCAGAAGATAGAAAGAGAATGAAAGTCATTCCCTATGCCTTGGCCATAGGTTCTATAAAGTATGTCATGCTGTATACCAGATCTATTGTATACCATGCATTGATTTGGCAAGGGAGTACAATAGTGATCTAGGAGTAGATCACTGGACAGCGGTCAGAATTATCCTTAGTGAAATAAGGATATGTTTCTCGATTATGGACGTGACAAAAGGTTCGTCGTAAAGGGTTACGCCGATGCAAGTTTTGACACTAATCTAGATGACTCTAAGTCTCGGTCTAGATACATATTGAAAGTGAGAGCAATTAGCTAGAGTAGCTCAATGCAGAGCATTGTTGACATAGAAATTTGCAAAATACATGTGGATCTGAACATGGCAGACCCGTTGACTTAGATTCTCTCACAAGCAAAACATGATCACACCTTAGTACTCTTTGGGTGTTAATCACATAGCAATGTGAACTAGATTACTGAATCTAGTAAACCATTTTGGTATTGGTCACATGGCGATGTGAACTATGGGTGTTAATCACATGATGATGTGAACTATCGATGTTAATCACATGGTGATGTGATCTAGATTATTGACTCTAGTGCAAGTGGGAGACTGAAGGAAATATGCCCTAGAGGCAATAATAAAGTTATTATTTATTTCCTTATATCATGATAAATGTTTATTATTCATGCTAGAATTGTATTAACCGGAAACATAATACATGTGTGAATACATAGACAAACAGAGTGTCACTAGTATGCCTCTACTTGACTAGCTCGTTAATCAAAGATGGTTATGTTTCCTAACCATGGACAAAAGAGTTGTTATTTGATTAACGAGGTCACATCATTAGTTGAATGATCTGATTGACATGACCCATTTCATTAGCTTACCACTCGATCGTTTAGTATGTTGCTATTGCTTTCTTTATGACTTATACAAGTTCCTATGACTATGAGATTATGCAACTCCCGTTTGCCGGAGGAACACTTTGGGTGCTACCAAACGTCACAACGTAACTGGGTGATTATAAAGGAGTACTACAGGTGTCTCCAATGGTAGATGTTGGGTTGGCGTATTTCGAGATTAGGATTTGTCACTCCGATTGTCGGAGAGGTATCTCTGGGCCCTCTCGGTAATGTACATTACACAAGCCTTGCAAGCATTGCAACTAATGAGTTAGTTGCGGGATGATGTATTACAGAACGAGTAAAGAGACTTGCCAGTAACGAGATTGAACTAGGTATTGGATACCGATGATCGAATCTCGGGCAAGTAACATACCGATGACAAAGGGAACAACGTATGTTGTTATGCGGTCTGACCGATAAAGATCTTCGTAGAATATGTAGGAGCCAATATGGGCATCCAGGTCCCGCTATTGGTTATTGACCGAAGACGTGTCTCGGTCATGTCTACATTGTTCTCGAACCGTAGGGTCCGCACGCTTAACGTTACGATGACAGTTATTATGAGTTTATGCATTTTGGTGTACCGAAGGTTGTTCGGAGTCCCGGATGTGATCACGGACATGACGAGGAGTCTCTAAATGGTCGAGACATAAAGATTGATATATTGGAAGCCTATGTTTGGACATCGGAAGTGTTCCGGGTGAAATCAGGATTTTACCGGATCACCGGGAGGTTACCGGAACCCCCCGGGAGCCATATGGGCCTTATTGGGCTTTAGTGGAAAGGTGAAAGGGGCTGCCCATAATGGGCTGCGCGCCTCCCCCCCTAGTCCTATTAGGACTAGGAGAGGTGGCCGGCCACCTCTCTCTCTCTCTCTCTCTCTCTCTCTCTCTCTCTCTCTTTCCCCTTGGGAGTCCTATTAGGAATAGGATTGGGGGGGGGGTCCTACTCCCGGTAGGAGTAGGACTCCTCCTGCGCCTCCATAGGCTTGGCCGGCCAGCCCTCCCCCTGGCATCCGTTATATACGGGGGCAGGGGCACCTCTAGACACACAAGTTGATCATTGAGATCGTTCCTTAGCCGTGTGCGGTGCCCCCTGCCACCAAATTCCACCTCGATCATATCGTTGTAGTGCTTAGGCGAAGCCCTGCGTCGGTAGAACATCAAGATCGTCACCACGCCGTCGTGCTGACGGAACTCCTCCCCGAAGCTTTGCTGGATCGGAGCTCGGGGATCGTCATCGAGCTGAACGTGTGCTAAGAACTCGGAGGTGCCGGAGTAACGGTGCTTGGATCGGTCGGATCGGGAAGAAGACGTACGACTACTTCCTCTATGTTGTGTCAACACTTCCGTTGCGATCTACAAAGGTACGTAGATCAGACTCTCCCCCTCGTTGCTATGCATCACCATGATCTTGCGTGTGCGTAGGAATTTTTTGAAATTACTACATTCCCCAACAGACAACACTCTCCGCTCTCGTTGCTATGCATCACCATGATCTTGCGTGTGCGTAGGAAAATTTTGAAATTACTACGTTCCCCAACAACTAGCGGGTGTGTGTCTCTCCCACTTTAGTTGGATCGGATTCGATGAAAAGGGTCCTTATGAAGGGTAAATAGAAATTGGCATATCACGTTGTGGTTTTGGCGTAGGTAAGAAACGTTCTTGCTAGAAACCTATAGCAGCCACGTAAAAACCTGCGACAACAATTAGAGGACGTCTAACTTGTTTTTGCAGCATGTGCCATGTCATGTGATATGGCCAAAAGGATGTGATGAATGATATATGTGATGTATGAAATTGATCATGTTCTTGTAATAGGAATCACGACTTGCATGTCGATGAGTATGACAACCGGCAGGAGCCATAGGAGTTGTCTTAATTTATTTATGACCTGCGTGTCAACATAAACGTCGTGTAATTACTTTACTTTATTGCTAAACCGTTAGCCATAGTAGTAGAAGTAATAGATGACGAGACAACTTCATGAAGACACGATGATGGAGATCATGGTGTCATGCCGGTGACGATGATGATCATGGAGCCCCGAAGATGGAGATCAAAAGGAGCAAAATGATATTGGCCATATCATGTCACTATTTGATTGCATGTGATGTTTATCATGTTTTACATCTCATTTGCTTAGAACGAAGGTAGCTTAAATAAGATGACCCCTCACATAATTTCAAGAAAGTGTTCCCCTAACTGTGCACCGTTGCGAAGGTTCGTTGTTTCGAAGCACCACGTGATGATCGGGTGTGATAGATTCTAACGTTTGAATACAACGGGTGTACGCCAGATTTACACACGCAATACACTTAGGTTGACTTGACGAGCCTAGCATGTACAGACATGGCCTCGGAACACGGAAGACCGAAAGGTCGAACATGAGTTGTATAGAAGATACGATCAACATGAAGATGTTCACCGATGATGACTAGTCTGTCTCTCGTGATGATCGGACACGGCCTAGTTGACTCGGATCATGTATCACTTAGATGACTAGAGGGATGTCTGTCTGAGTGGGAGTTCATTAAATAATTTGATTACATGAACTTAATTATCATGAACTTAGTCTAAAAACCTTTGCAAAATGTCTTGTAGATCAAATGGCCAATGCTCATGTCAACCTCAACTTCAATGCGTTCCTAGAGAAAACCAAGCTGAAAGATGATGGCAACAACTATACGGACTAGGTCCGGAACCTGAGGATCATCCTCATAGCTGCCAGGAAAGTATATGTCCTAGAAGCACCGCTAGGTGATGCACCCATCCCAGAGAAACCAAGACGTTATGAACGCTTGGCAGTCACATGCTGATGATTACTCCCTCGTTCAGTGCTTCATGCTTTACAGCTTAGAACCGGGGCTCCAAAAGCGTTTTGAGCGACACGGAGCATATGAGATGTTCGAAGAGCTGAAAATGGTTTTCCAAGCTCATGCCTGGGTCGAGAGATATGAAGTCTCCGACAAGTTCTGCAGTTGTAAGATGGAGGAAAATAGTTCTGTCAGTGAGCACATACTCAAAATGTCTGGGTTGCACAACCGCTTGTCCCAGCTAGACATTAACCTCCCGGACGAGGCGGTCATTAACAGAATCCTCCAGTCGCTCCCACCTAGCTACAAGAGCTTTGTGATGAACTACAATATGCAGGGGATGGTGAAATCTATTCCTGAAGTATTTTCAATGCTGAAATCAGCGGAGGTGGAAATCAAAAAGGAACATCAAGTGTTGATGGTCAATAAAACCACTAGTTTCAAGAAAGGCAAGAGTAAGAAGAACTTCTAGAAGGACGGCAAGGGAGTTGCCGCGCCCGGTAAGCAAGCTGCCGGGAAGAAGGCAAAGAATGGACCCAAGCCTGAGACTGAGTGTTTTTATTGCAAGGGAAGTGGTCACTGGAAGCGGAACTGCCCCAAATACTTAGCGGACAAGAAGGCCGGCAACACTAAAGGTATATGTGATATGCATGTAATTAATGTGTACCTTATCAGTACTTGTAGTAGCTCCTGGGTATTTGATACCGGTGCGGTTGCTCACATTTGTAACTCAAAGCAGGAGCTGCGAAATAAGCGGAGACTGGCGAAGGACGAGGTGACGATGCGCGTCGGGAATGGTTCCAAGGTCGATGTGATCGCCGTCGGCACGCTACCTCTACATTTACCTACGGGATTAGTTTTAAACCTCAATAATTGTTATTTAGTGACAGCTTTGAGCATGAACATTGTATCTGGATCTCGTTTAATACGAGATGGCTACTCATTTAAATCTGAGAATAATGGTTGTTCTATTTATATGAGAGATATGTTTTATGGTCATGCCCCGCTGGTCAATGGTTTATTCTTAATGAATCTCGAACATGATGTTACACATATTCATAGTGTGAATACCAAAAGATGTAAGATTGATAATGATAGTCCCACATATCTGTGGCACTGCCGCCTTGGTCACATCGGTGTCAAACGCATGAAGAAGCTCCATACAGATAAACTTTCGGAGTCTCTTGATTTTGAATCATTTGACACGTGTGAACCATGCCTCATGGGTAAAATGACCAAGACTCCATTCTCCGGAACAATGGAGCGAGCAACCAACTTATTGGAAATTATACATACTGATGTGTGCGGTGCAATGAGCGTTGAGGCTCGCGGTGGCTATCGTTATGTTCTCACTCTCACTGATGACTTAAGTAGATATGGGTATGTCTATTTGATGAAACACAAGTGTGAGACCTTTGAAAAGTTCAAGGAATTTCAGAATGAGGTAGAGAATCAACGTGACCGAAAGATAAAATTCTTACGATCAGATCGTGGGGGAGAATATTTTAGTCACGGATTTGGTACGCACTTAAGGAAATGTGGAATCGTTTCACAACTCACGCCGCCTGGAACACCTCAGCGTAACGGTGTGTCCGAACGTCGTAATCGCACTCTATTGGATATGGTGTGATCTATGATGTCACTCACTGATTTACCGCTATCATTTTGGGGATACGCTCTAGAGACAGCTACATTCACTTTAAATAGGGCACCATCTAAATCCGTTGAGATGACACCGTATCAATTATGGTTTGGGAAGAAACCTAAGCTGTCATTTCTAAAAGTTTGGGGATGCGATGCTTATGTCAAGAAACTTCAACCTGAAAAGCTCGAACCCAAGTCGGAAAAATGCGTCTTCATATGATACCCTAAAGAAACTATTGGGTATACCTTCTACCTCAGATCTGAAGGCAAGATCTTCGTTGCCAAGAATGGGTCCTTTCTGGAGAAAGAGTTTTTCTCGAGAGAAGTAAGTGGGAGGAAAGTAGAACTCGATGAAGTACTGCCTCTTGAATCGGAAAGTAGCGCAACTCAGGAAGATGTTCCTGTGGTGCCTGCACCAACTAGAGAGGAAGTTAATGATGATGATCAAGGTACTTCGGATCAAGTTGCTACTGAACTTCGAAGGTCCACAAGGACACGTTCCACACCAAAATGGTATGGCAACCCTGTCCTGGAAATCATGTTGTTAGACAACGGTGAACCTTCGAACTATGAAGAAGCAATGGCAGGCCCAGATTCCAACAAATGGCTTGAAGCCATGCAATCCGAGATAGGATCCATGTATGAAAACAAAGTATGGACTTTGACAGACTTGCCCGATGATCGGCGAGCGATAGAGAATAAATGGATCTTTAAGAAGAAGACGGACGCGGATGGTAATGTTACCATCTATAAGGCTCGACTTGTCGCTAAGGGTTATCGACAAGTTCAAGGGATTGACTACGATGAGACCTTCTCACCCATAGCGAAGCTGAAGTCCGTCCGAATCATGTTTGCAATTGCCGCATGCTATGATTATGAGATATGGCAAATGGACGTCAAAACGGCATTCCGTAACGGCTTTCTTAAGGAAGAATTGTATATGATGCAGCCGGAAGGTTTGTCGATCCTAAGAATGCTAACAAGGTATGCAAGCTCGAGCGCTCCATCTATGGGCTGGTGCAAGCATCTCGGAGTTGGAACATTCGCTTTAATGAAATGATCAAAGAGTTTGGGTTTATGTAGACTTATGGAGAAGCATGCGTTTACAAGAAAGTGAGTGGGAGCTTTGTAGCATTTCTCATATTATATGTGGATGACATACTTTTGATGGGAAATGATATAGAACTTTTGGGCAGTATGAAGGCCTACTTGAATAAGTGTTTTTCAATGAAGAACCTTGGAGAAGCTGCTTACATCTTAGGCATCAAGATCTATAGAGATAGATCGAGACGCCTCATAGGTCTTTCACAAAGCACATACCTTGACAAGATATTGAAGAAGTTCAATATGGATCAGTCAAAGAAGGGGTTCTTGCTTGTATTGCAAGGTACGAGATTGAGCACGGCTCAATGCCCGACCACGCAGAAGATAGAGAAAAGATGAGTGTCATCCCCTATGCCTCGGCCATAGGGTCTATCATGTATGCTATGCTATGTACCAGACCTGATGTAAACCTTGCCGTAAGTTTGGTAGGAAGGTACCAATGTAATCCCGGCATGGAACACTGGACAACGGTCAAGAATATCCTGAAGTACCTGAAGAGGACTAAGGATATGTTTCACGTTTATGGAGGTGACGAAGAGCTCATCGTAAAGGGTTACGTCGATGGTAGCTTCGACACAGATCTGGATGACTCTAAGTCACAAACCGGATACGTGTATATTTTGAATGGTGGGGCAATAAGCTGGTGCAGTTGCAAGCAAAGCGTTGTGGCGGGATCTACATGTGAAGCGGAGTACATGGCAGCCTCGGAGGCAGCACAAGAAGCAATCTGGGTGAAGGAGTTCATTACCGACCTAGGAGTCATACCCAATGCGTCGGGCCCGATGACTCTCTTCTGTGACAACGCTGGAGCTATTGCCCTTGCCAAGGAGCCCAGGTTTCACAGGAAGACCAGGCATATCAAGCGTCGCTTCAACTCCATTCGTGAAAGTGTTCAAAATGGAGACATAGATATTTGTAAAGTACATACGGACCTGAATGTGGCAGATCCGTTGACTAAACCTCTCCCTAGAGCAAAATATGATCAACACCAGAACTGCATGGGTGTTCGATTCATCACAATGTAACTAGACTATTGACTCTAGTGCAAGTGGGAGACTATTGGAAATATACCCTAGAGGCAATAATCAAATGGTTATTATTATATTTCTTTGTTCATGATAATTGTCTATTGTTCATGCTATAATTGTGTTATCCGGAAATCGTAATACATGTGTGAATACATAGACCACAACACGTCCCTAGTGAGCCTCTAGTTGACTAGCTCGTTGATCAAAAGATAGTCATGATTTCCTGACTATGGACATTGGATGTCATTGATAACGGGATAACATCATTAGGAGAATGATGTGATGGACAAGACCCAATCCTGAGCATAGCACAAGATCGTGTAGTTTGTTTGCTAGAGCTTTTCCAATGTCAAGTATCATTTCCTTAGTGTAACTCCCACATGCCGTAGGAGTGCTTTGGGTGTACCAAACGTCACAACGTAACTGGGTGACCATAAAGGTATACTACAGGTATCCCCGAAAGTATCTGTTGGGTTGACACGGATCAAGACTGGAATTTGTCACTCCGTATGACGGAGAGGTATCTCTGGGCCCACTCGGTAATGCATCATCACAATGAGCTCAATGTGACCAAGTGTTTGTGTAACGCCCCATGTGTAACCTTCCCCAATTGTACTCCAACTCTTGCCGTTTCCGGCATTAAGTTATATTTAATTCTCGGGTTCGGGTCTTTGTCTCCGTGTGTTGTTTTGTTTTTCGTGCATCTCATGTCATGTCGTCACGTGCATTGCATTCGCATACATGTTCATCTCATGCATTCGAGCATTTTCCCCGTTGTCCGTTTTGCATTCCGGCGCTTCGTTCTCCTCCGGTGGCCATTTCTAGCTTTCTTTCGTGTGTGGGGATTAAACATTTCCGGATTGGGCCGAGACTTGCCATGCGGCCTTGGTTTACTACCGGTAGACCGCCTGTCAAGTTTCGGGTCATTTGGACTTCGTTTGATACTCCAACGGTTAACCGAGGGACCGAAAAGGCCTCGTGTGTATGCAGCCCAACACCCCTCCATTTTGGCCCAAAACCCACCAAACTCAGCTCCATCGTCTCGGTCGTTCGATCACGATCGTATGGGGGAAAACCGCACCTCATTTGGACTCTCCTAGCTCCCTCTAGGTCTATAAATAGACCCCCCCCCCCCCCCGAAATTCGGATCTCTCCCCCTCTCGAAACCCTAAATCCCTCCGCGGCGCGCCGGACATTGTCCGCCCGCGCCGGACAAAACCGCCGCCGTCCCCGCGCCCAATCAGAGCGTGCCGCGTGGCACTCCGCCGCCTGCCGCCGCCGAGGCCCGCTCGGGCCCGTCCCCGGCCCTCCCGGCCCACGGGAACGCGCCCCGCCGCCAGAGGCCTCCGCCGCCGCCTCCCTCTACTCCGGTGGCCGGAGCCACGCCGCGCCGCCGCGGGCTCGCCGGAGCCCTCGTCGTCGACCCCTGCCCCGGCCGCCGCAAGCCACCGCCTCCCCGCTGCGGCCCGGCCTCGCCCGCGCCCTCGTCGGAGCTCACCGGCCCCGCCGTCGCCGGTGGCCTCCCGGCCGGAGGTCCTCCCCGCCCCTCGTCGCCGGAGCCGGAGCCGGCCGCCGCGCCATCGCCGGGCTTCGGCCTGCTACAGTGCCGCCGCCCACGAGCTACAGTACCCGGCGCCGGATCCAGATCCAAAAACCCTAGGGGTTGACTTTCCCCTCCCCCGTCCATTTTTTTATGCAACTTTGACCGCTCATATCTCCTCATCCGTAGCTCCGTTTTGGGTGTATGATATGTCAAAATCTTCGTCTCGACGAGTACATCATTTCATTCCATTGCATCATTTGTATTTGAGGTCATCTTGGTGCCCAAAATGCTGTTGGAAGGAGGCATGTTGAGTTAAATTGCAGATCCGTTAAGCCAACATGCACTTTTGTCATTTTTGCAATATTTAATCCGTGCATGATATGCCTGTGCCCCTTTGGGATGAATTGTTAAGCATGTTGTCTTATTTCCAGAGGTGCCTTCCATGTATTTTTAGGATGTGTGTGTTGTCTTGTGCAAGCTTGCGAAGAGGGCTGCCTGAGATTACCGATTTCAGGGACTTAGTGATTTTCACCAAGTCTGAGCCGTTTTAGTTCACGATGCTATATGTCCGGCTTGTTTCCTAGTGATCCGTGCCTCTTTTGAGGATGATCAGTAAGAGTGATTTGGTATGCTTGTTGTTATTAATCCATCCATGTCTTTACTTGTTATGTTGGAGCACCCTAGGTTGACTCAATCGAGCTCAACTTTTGGATAGTTGCTGATTTGGGCAGATCGTAAACTCTTTTGCGATTTTGCCGGAGTGATTGCTAGTGATCCATGGATGCTATGCCATTGTTCTTGCCATGTCTAGATAGAATTTTGTGCCTTCTTAATTGATATATGCTCACCTTGCCATGACTTGCACCGTAGTGAGAGCATCGAGCTCGTTTACATGCCTCCGTGAGTTATTATTTCAGCATGTCCCAGTTTTCACTAAGTCTGAAAACTGATTGTGTTTCATCAATGTTCATGTGCTCGGTAGAGTATTTTGTGAACCCTTTTGGCCCCAGGTCATTTAGGTTGTTTTGTTAAGCTTGTTGAGTAGCTCCATGCCATGCTCTTGCTTTCCATGTTCATGTTTTCCTTCATGTTGTTTTGCTGCTCCGAAGAGAGCATCGTGGTCTGAAATTTCAGACTAGCGTTAATTTCGCAAAGTCTGAAATCTGTTTTGCTTATTCAGTTTTGCCATGCTTGTTAGAAGCCCTTAATGGATGAATTTGCCTATGCCTCAGTCATAATGATTTGTTAAGCTTGATGATTACATCACTTCCATGCAATTTGTTTTCATGTTGGGTGGCTGTAGCATGTTCATTTTGTTGCATTTAGGAGCCTACTTGCTGTAAATCGCAGATCGGTTCGTTTAGTAAAACGCTTGCCATTTCTAAACCGTAGCTCCGATTGCCATGATCTTTATATCGTTTTCAGGGGATTTCTTCCCCTCTATCCAGTGGAACACTTGGTTTTTTCCAAGTTGAGGCCAGGTTCATGCATTTCCTGTTACATGTTGCATTCTTGCATCCCGCATCGCATCCCGCATAGCATATCATCTTTGCATCTTATTTGTTGCCTTTGCACGTGGTTGATTGTATCCTTGTTGCTTGTTTGTGTTGTTGGGTAGAGCCGGGAGACGAGTTCGCTAACGAGGAGCCCGTTGAGTTTGCTTTTGAGGATCCAGTCAATTCTGACAACTGTGCAGGCAAGATGATCACACCCTTGAAATCACTACTATCTTTGCTATGCTAGTATGCTCGCTCTTTTGCTTTGCCAATGCTACGATGCCTACCACTTGCTTGTCAGCCTCCCAATTGCCATGATTGAGCCTCTAACCCACCTTTGTCCTACCAAACCATTGATTGGCTATGTTACCGCTTTGCTCAGCCCTTCTTATAGCGTTGTTAGTTGCAGGTGAAGATTGGAGCCGTTCCTTGTTGGAACATTTATTTACTTGTTGGGATATCATTATATTGCTATGTTATCTTTACCCATCTATATACTTGGTAAAGGGTGGAAGGCTCGGCCTCCCGCCTAGTGTTCTGTTCCACTCTTGCCGCCCTAGTTTCCGTCATATCGGTGTTATGTTCCCGGATTGTTGCGTCCCTTACGCGGTTGGGCTATAATGGGAACCCCTTGATAGTTCACCTTGTTTAAAGCTTTTCCAGCAATGCCCAACATTGGTTTTACCATTTGTCACCTACCTTTTTTTCCCTTGGGTTTTCGGAGCCCGAGGGTCATCTTTATTTTAGCCCCCCTCGGGCCAGTGCTCCTCTGAGTGTTGGTCCAGAACGTCAGCCGCCGGTGGCCACCAGGGGCAACTCTGGGCTGGCCTACCGGAAGTTTGGACAATCTGAGTGTGCCCTGAGAAAGAGATATGTGCAGCTCCTATCGGGATTGTCGGCGCATTCGGGCGGTGTTGCTGGACTAGTTTTGACCTGTCGAATCATCTTGTTGTACCGGGATACCGAGTCTGATCGGTGGGTCCTGGGTGGAGGTCTATTCCTTCGTTGACCGTGAGAGCTTGTTATGGGCTAAGTTGGGACCCCCCTGCAGGGATTGATCTTTCGAAAGCCGTGCCCGCGGTTATGGGCAGATGGGAATTTGTTAATGTCCGGTTGTAGATAACTTGAACTTAATTCATTAAAATGAATCAACTGTGTGTGTTGCCGTGATGGCCTCTTCTCGGCGGAGTCCGGGAAGTGGACACGGCGTTGGAGTTACGTTTGCGTAGTCTGCTCTATTTAGTTTCCGCTCGTGCTTTGCCTTCTCTTCTCGCTCTCTTTTGCGAATAAGTTAGCCACCATATATGCTAGTCGCTTGCTGCAGCTCCACTCACATTACCCCTTCCTTACCTATTAAGCTTAAATAGTCTTGATCACGAGGGTGCGAGATTGCTGAGTCCTTTGTGGCTCACAGATTACTATTACACCAGATGCAGGGACCGATGATACTCCTCCGGATGGCGCGCTCGAGCTGAGGTGGGAGTACGACGAGGACTCTCAGCGATACTATGTTTCTTTTCCGGATGATCAGTAGTGGTGCCTATTCGGGGTTCGATCAGTTCAGGGATTAGTCGCATGTTGGGGGTCTTTTCTATTTTGGCGCCGTAGTCGGGCCATGAGTGTTTGTATGATGGATGCTATTTATGTACTTTGATGTGACGTGGCGAGTGTAAGCCAACTATTATTATTATTCCCCCTTTATATTATATTTGTACATGGGTTGTGTGAAGATTGCCTCACTTGCGACATATGCCTTCAATGCGATTATGCCTCTAAGTCGTGCCTCGACACGTGGGAGATATAGTCGCATCGAGGGTGTTACAAGTTGGTAATCAGAGCCTTCCCCGACCTTAGGAGCCCCATTGCTTGATCGTTTCTAGCAGCCGAGTTGTGTCTAGAAAAATGTTTTGAGTCCTTAGGAATTATATATCGGAGAGCTTAGGAATTCTTTTTACTTCCCAGTCTCCTCATCGCTCTGGTAAGGCATCCTGACGTAGAGTTTTGACTCTTCTCTTCTCAAATTTCACTAAAAAAAATTTTAGGATCACGCGAGTATCTTAGTTTTGTTCCGATGGCTTATGATGAGAATACTGTGTTGGTGCCTCCTGTCAGGGGTTTAGTGGAAGTGTCTCGGGGAGTTGAGCTCTGAGGTGTTGTCATCATAATTCTATCGTTGCAATTCTGGCATACTTGAGATATGTGCGCGACATCGAAAATCTCCTTTATGCAGTTCGTGGGTGAGATAACCTCGACGCCACCCAGTACCGGGGCGGGAGTTCGGGAGTATCGCCATAACTTGTATAACGGATGCTTTTCGAAGGTTGAGATAGATGGTTTCCGAAGGTTCCTTGGTTATGTGTTGAAGGATGGATGCAGCTGGATGTAGGATTTGCTAGCTTGGGTGAGATATTATGCTTCCCCTGTATCCTCAACACCTGATTGCATAACCGGAAAGTTTCGGGAATTTCATAGGTGGGAATTCAAGTAGCCTTAGGATATCTTTCCAACAGATGTGTGATATGAAATTGGGGTTTGACGTCTAGTGGTTCGCCTATTCACGGTCGATTTTACAGTGGCCTCGTTGTGTCTTAAAGAGTCCTTGGCTATGCTGACTCGGGGACGCTTCGTATGTCATGTGCACTGCCTTGTACATGATGGTGCTGTACGGTCGAGCCCGTGTAGGTCCTACCACGAACACTTCGGACGAAATTTCTATCATGTGTTTGTTCCGGCTTATTCCGCAAGCCAACCCTTGGTTTTATTTCGAGTTGTGGTATTCGTTCTTCTTCGATGTCTTATGTTGATTCCATCCCTCGTTGATGTACCTCTTCTACCTGATTCTTCGTGGCTTCGCAATTTAGGAATATGTGACCACTTCAAGAGAAGTGCATTCGTTCAATTTGTTCGGATGTGAAGACTTTATGTTGCATTTTTCATTCTGTTGGATTCACCTTCTATATTTCTCTATTTGTGTGCTAATGGTGGTCAACCTCTTCAGGATGGCTCCCGCTAAGAGCACCAGTCAGAACCAGAATCATGATCCTCCGCCTCCTCCGGAAGCATGGCAGGCTGTGATGGCTGCTACTAATGCAAATACTCAGCTGATCATGCAAATCATCCAAGAGCGGAATCAAAGCAGTCAAGGAAATCAAGGCAACAACCAGAACCAGTTTGCAACTCTGCACCAGTTCCTCACAAATGGTCCAAAGACGTTCAGCAACTGCATTGAGGCTACCGATGCTGATGATTGGTTAGTCGATCTGGGCAAGCATTTTGAATGTAGCAACGTCAGACCTGAAGATTTCGTCAAGTTCGCGTCTTTCCAGCTCAAGGATCAGGCCGCAGAGTGGTTTCAGCAGTACCGGGATTCCAGAGGTGGACGTTTGATCACTTGGGATGATTTCCGTCGTGATTTCCGCGCTCATCACATTCCTCAAAGTGTGACTGAAAGCAAACGTGAAGAATTCCGCAATCTGAAGCAAGGCTCTTTGTCTGTCTATGACTACAACAAGTTGTTCCAGAAGCTCGCCCGTTTTGCCAAGCAGGATGTTCCTGATGAGAAGAGCATGATCTATCAGTTCAGGGGTGGTCTTCGTGAAGAAATTCAGCTCGCTCTTGTCCTCTTCGAGCCGCTGAGATACGATGAGTTCTACAACATGGCACTGAAGCAAGAGGCTGCTCAGCTCAGGTGTGATGCTTCCAGGAAGCGAGTCAGAGACACTACGTCTTCGTCCTCTACTCAAGTGTCCAAGCAGTAGAAGTATTGGCTTCCTCCTCCTCCGTTCCGTCAGCCGTATCAACAGAAGAGCAAAGGTGGCAGTGGTTCGTCCCACCCACCCAACCCAGGCTTTCAGAACAAGACTTCGTCTCAAGCTCCAAGATCGAGTGCTCCGTACCACCGTCCGCTCTCAGAGGTCACGTGCAACAAGTGCCAACAGAAGGGTCACTACGCCAACAAGTGTTTCAACCAGAGGCGTCTTCCTCCTCCTCCTCCTGTCAGATCGGCAAGTACAGCTGTGGTCAAGCATAATCCCAAGCACGCCAAGGTCAATATGGTGAATGCAGCTCAAGCAGAGGATTCGTCAGATGTGATCATGGGTAACCTTCCTATTAATGATATTCCTGTAAAAGTTCTTTTTGACACAAGTGCATCGCATTGTTTCATCTCGAAGCCTTTTGCATCTAAGCATGAGTTCTTTTTCCAAGCGATGCATAGTCCGTTAGCAGTGGTATCTCCGGGTAAATGTTTGCTCGCCAATCAGGAGATTCCGGATATTTCCATCATGTTGGGTGAATTCAAGTTCTTGGCTTCTCCTATGGTTCTTGGCAATTCCGATATCGACCTCATTCTTGGGATGGACTGGCTCTCTAAACACAAAGCTCACCTCGATTGCGCAGCCAAGCAGATTCAACTGACTCATTCGTCTGAGGAAGTAATTGTTTTTGCTGCTCGGGATAATACCATCCGCTTATTCTCTCTCAATGAAAAGGGTGAATTGGATGCTATTTCGCAGATTCCGGTTGTTTGTGAGTATCAAGATGTCTTCCCTGAAGAACTCCCAGGCATGCCTCCAAACCGGCCTGTTGAATTCGTTATTGAACTTGAGCCCGGTACGGAACCGGTGTGCAAACGGCCTTACAAGCTCGGCCCCGAAGAGTTGAAGGAGTTGAAGAAACAGCTTGATGTGCAAGAAAGAATGGGTCTCATTTGGCCTAGTACTTCTCCGTGGGGTTGTGGTGTTCTTTTTGTGAAGAAGAAGGATGGAACGGACCGACTTTGTGTTGATTATCGTCCATTGAACAAGAAGACCATCAAGAACAAATATCCACTTCCCAACATTAATGAGCTGTTCGAACAACTCAAGGGTGCCCAAGTATTCTCCAAGCTTGATCTCCGTATGGGTTATCATCAAATTCGCATTCGTGGACAAGATATTCCAAAGACGGCGTTCAGAACAAGCTATGGGTCATATGAATACACAGTTATGTCTTTTGGCCTCGCTAATGCTCCTCCGACGTTCTCTCGCATGATGAACTTCATCTTCAACCCCTACACCAACGACTTTGTTTTGGTCTATCTCGATGATATCCTGGTTTTCTCGAAGAACAAGGAAGATCATGCCAAACACTTGCGTTTGGTTCTTGACAAGCTAAGGGAACATCAATTCTACGCCAAGTTCTCCAAGTGTGAGTTTTGGCTCGATGAGGTTCTTTATCTTGGGCATATTATCTCTGCCAAGGGCATTTCCGTGGATCCTGAGAAGGTGTCTGCAATTGTTAATTGGGAACCTCCTCGGAATGTGAAGCAACTCCGTAGCTTCCTCGGTCTTGCAAGTTATTGCCAAAGATTCGTTGAAAAATTCTCCAAGATCGCGAAGCCTCTCTCAAATCTTCTTCAGAAGCACGTCAAGTACATTTGGTCTCCGGAGTGTGATGTTGCTTTCAACGCTTTGAAAGAGAAATTGATCACTGCTCCAGTTCTAACTCCGCCTGATGAAACCAAGCCGTACGAGGTCTTTTGTGATGCCTCTCTCCAAGGTCTCGGTGCAGTACTGATGCAAGAGAAGAAAGTTGTTGCTTATACCTCTCGCCAGTTGAAGCCAAATGAGAAGAACTACCCCACTCATGATCTCGAGTTGGCGGCAGTTGTGCACGCATTGTTGACTTGGAGACATCTTCTCTTGGGAAGGAAAGTGGACATTTTCACTGATCACAAAAGTCTCAAGTACATCTTCACTCAGCCTAATCTCAACCTCAGGCAGACTCGATGGGTCGAAATGATTCAAGAGTACAATCCGAGTATCGAGTATACTCCAGGCAAGGCTAATGTGATTACTGACGCTTTGAGCAGAAAAGCATATTGCAACAGTCTGATTCTCAAGCCTTATCAACCCGAGCTTTGTGAAGCCTTCCGCAAACTTAATCTGCAAGTTGTTCCTCAAGGTTTCCTCGCCAACCTTCAAGTTTCTCCTACCTTGGAAGACCAGATTCGCCAAGCCCAGCTTCTTGATGCTATGGTGAAAAAGGTGAAGATCGGTATTGCAAAGAGTCAGTCCAAGTACAAGTGCTATCGACTTGATGACAAGGACACTCTCTTCTTCGAGGATCGAATTGTTGTGCCCAAAGGTGAACTTCGTAAAGTGATCATGAATGAGGCTCACAACTCTCTCCTCTCCATCCACCCTGGGAGCACGAAGATGTATCAAGACCTGAAGCAAACTTATTGGTGGACTCGAATGAAGCGCGAGATCGCTCAATTCGTGAATGAATGTGATGTCTGCAGAAGAGTGAAAGCAGAACACCAAAGGCCAGCAGGTCTCCTCCAACCTCTCGCCATTCCGGAATGGAAGTTTGACCACATTGAAATGGACTTTGTGACTGGGTTTCCTAAGTCCAAGCGTGGCAATGATGCTATATTCGTCGTCATCGACAAGCTGACCAAAGTGGCTCATTTCTTGCCTATCAAAGAGTCAATCACTGCAGCTCAATTGGCGGAGCTCTACACCTCCCGCATTGTCTCTCTGCACGGTATTCCTCAAGTGATATCTTCAGACCATAGCAGCATCTTTACCTCCAAGTTCTGGGATTCTTTTCAGAAGGCCATGGGCACCAACATTCGCTTCAGCACTGCTTTCCATCCTCAAACAAGCGGTCAAGTCGAGCGTGTCAACCAGATTCTTGAAGATATGCTCAGAGCTTGTGTTATCTCCTTCGGCATGAAGTAGGAGGATTGCCTTCCTTATGCTGAATTCTCGTACAACAACAGTTTCCAAGCAAGTTCCGGCAAGGCCCCGTTTGAAGTTCTGTATGGTAGGAAGTGCCGTACACCTCTCAACTGGTCTGAAACCGGTGAACGTCAGCTGCTGGGTAATGACCTGATCACAGAGGCAGAAGAAATGTGCAAGGTCATTCGTGATAACCTCAAAGCAGCCCAATCTCGTCAGAAGAGCTATTACGACAGCAAGCACCGTGATTTGGCTTTCGAGATCGGAGATCATGTCTACCTCCGCGTCTCTCCTATGAAAGGGACTCGTCGCTTCGGTTTCAAAGGGAAGCTTGCCCCAAGATACGTCGGGCCTTTCAAGATAGTCAGCAAGAGAGGCGACCTCGCCTATCAACTCGAGCTTCCTGCAACCTTTGCCAATGTTCATGATGTGTTCCACGTCTCGCAACTCCGTAAGTGCTTCAAGACGCCTGAGCGCACCGTCAACTTCGAGGACATTGAGCTCCAAGAAGATCTCTCCTACCGTGAGCACCCAGTTGCAATCCTTGAAGAGACTGAACGCAAAACCCGCAACAAGTCAATCAAGTTTCTCAAAGTCAAATGGTCACACCATTCCGACCGTGAAGCTACCTGGGAACGCGAGGATCACCTCCGTTCTGAGTACCCGGAGTTCTTTCAGTCCTAGATCTTGGGACGAGATCTTTTCGTAGTGGTGGAGTGTTGTAACGCCCCATGTGTAACCTTCCCCAATTGTACTCCAACTCTAGCCGTTTCCGGCATTAAGTTATATTTAATTCTCGGGTTCGGGTCTTTGTCTCCGTGTGTTGTTTTGTTTTTCGTGCATCTCATGTCATGTCGTCACGTGCATTGCATTCGCATACATGTTCATCTCATGCATTCGAGCATTTTCCCCGTTGTCCGTTTTGCATTCCGGCGCTTCGTTCTCCTCCGGTGGCCATTTCTAGCTTTCTTTCGTGTGTGGGGATTAAACATTTCCGGATTGGGCCGAGACTTGCCATGCGGCCTTGGTTTACTACCGGTAGACCGCCTGTCAAGTTTCGGGTCATTTGGACTTCGTTTGATACTCCAACGGTTAACCGAGGGACCGAAAAGGCCTCGTGTGTATGCAGCCCAACACCCCTCCATTTTGGCCCAAAACCCACCAAACTCAGCTCCATCGTCTCGGTCGTTCGATCACGATCGTGTGGGGGAAAACCGCACCTCATTTGGACTCTCCTAGCTCCCTCTAGGTCTATAAATAGACCCCCCCCCCCGAAATTCGGATCTCTCCCCCTCTCGAAACCCTAAATCCCTCCGCGGCGCGCCGGACATTGTCCGCCCGCGCCGGACAAAACCGCCGCCGTCCCCGCGCCCAATCAGAGCGTGCCGCGTGGCACTCCGCCGCCTGCCGCCGCCGAGGCCCGCTCGGGCCCGTCCCCGGCCCTCCCGGCCCACGGGAACGCGCCCCGCCGCCAGAGGCCTCCGCCGCCGCCTCCCTCTACTCCGGTGGCCGGAGCCACGCCGCGCCGCCGCGGGCTCGCCCGAGCCCTCGTCGTCGACCCCTGCCCCGGCCGCCGCAAGCCACCGCCTCCCCGCCGCGGCCCGGCCTCGCCCGCGCCCTCGTCGGAGCTCACCGGCCCCGCCGTCGCCGGTGGCCTCCCGGCCGGAGGTCCTCCCCGCCCCTCGTCGCCGGAGCCGGAGCCGGCCGCCGCGCCATCGCCGGGCTTCGGCCTGCTACAGTGCCGCCGCCCACGAGCTACAGTACCCGGCGCCGGATCCAGATCCAAAAACCCTAGGGGTTGACTTTCCCCTCCCCCGTCCATTTTTTATGCAATTTGACCGCTCATATCTCCTCATCCGTAGCTCCGATTTGGGTGTATGATATGTCAAAATCTTCGTCTCGACGAGTACATCATTTCATTCCATTGCATCATTTGTATTTGAGGTCATCTTGGTGCCCAAAATGCTGTTGGAAGGAGGCATGTTGAGTTAAATTGCAGATCCGTTAAGCCAACATGCACTTTTGTCATTTTTGCCATATTTAATCCGTGCATGATATGCCTGTGCCCCTTTGGGATGAATTGTTAAGCATGTTGTCTTATTTCCAGAGGTGCCTTCCATGTATTTTTAGGATGTGTGTGTTGTCTTGTGCAAGCTTGCGAAGAGGGCTGCCTGAGATTACCGATTTCAGGGACTTAGTGATTTTCACCAAGTCTGAGCCGTTTTAGTTCACGATGCTATATGTCCGGCTTGTTTCCTAGTGATCCGTGCCTCTTTTGAGGATGATCAGTAAGAGTGATTTGTTATGCTTGTTGTTCTTAATCCATCCATGTCTTTACTTGTTATGTTGGATCACCCTAGGTTGACTCAATCGAGCTCAACTTTTGGATAGTTGCTATTTTGGGCAGATCGTAAACTCTTGCGATTTTGCCGGAGTGATTGCTAGTGATCCATGCATGCTATGCCATTGTTCTTGCCATGTCTAGATAGCGTTTTGTGCCTTATTAATGGATATATGCTCACCTTGCCATGACTTGCACCGTAGTGAGAGCATCGAGCTCGTTTACATGCCTCCGTGAGTTATTATTTCAGCATGTCCCAGTTTTCACTAAGTATGAAAACTGATTGTGTTTCATCAATGTTCGTGTGCTCGGTAGAGTATTTTGTGAACCCTTTTGGCCCCAGGTCATTTTGGGTGTTTTGTTAAGCTTGTTGAGTAGCTCCATTCCATGCTCTTGCTTGCCATGTTCAGGTTTTCCTTCATGTTGTTTTGCTGCTCCGAAGAGAGCATCGTGGTCTGAAATTTCAGACTAGCGTTAATTTCGCAAAGTCTGAAATCTGTTTTGCTTATTCCGTTTTTCCATGCTTGTTAGAAGCCCTTAATGGATGAATTTGCCTATGCCTCGATCATAATGATTTGTTAAGCTTGATGAGTACATCACTTCCATGCAATTTGTTTTCATGTTGGGTGGCTGTAGCATGTTCATTTTGTTGCATTTAGGAGCCTACTTGCTGTAAATCGCAGATCGGTTCGTTTACTAAAACGCTTGCCATTTCTAAACCGTAGCTCCGATTGCCATGATCTTTATATCGTTTTCAGGGGATTTCTTCCCCTCTATCCAGTGGCACACTTGGTTTTTCCAAGTTGAGGCCAGGGTCATGCATTTCCTGTTACATGTTGCATTCTTGCATCCCGCATCGCATCCCGCATAGCATATCATCTTTGCATCTTATTGGTTGCCTTTGCACGTGGTTGATTGTATCCTTGTTGCTTGTTTGTGTTGTTTGGTAGAGCCGGGAGACGAGTTCGCTAACGAGGATCCCGTTGAGTTTGCTTTTGAGGATCCAGTCAATTCTGACAACTGTGCAGGCAAGATGATCACACCCTTGAAATCACTACTATCTTTGCTATGCTAGTATGCTCGCTCTTTTGCTTTGCCAATGCTACGATGCCTACCACTTGCTTGTCAGCCTCCCAATTGCCATGATTGAGCCTCTAACCCACCTTTGTCCTACCAAACCATTGATTGGCTATGTTACCGCTTTGCTCAGCCCTTCTTATAGCGTTGTTAGTTGCAGGTGAAGATTGGAGCCGTTCCTTGTTGGAACATTTATTTACTTGTTGGGATATCATTATATTGCTATGTTATCTTTACCCATCTATATACTTGGTAAAGGGTGGAAGGCTCGGCCTCCCTCCTAGTGTTTTGTTCCACTCTTGCCGCCCTAGTTTCCGTCATATCGGTGTTTTGTTCCCGGATTGTTGCGTCCCTTACGCGGTTGGGCTATAATGGGAACCCCTTGATAGTTCGCCTTGTTTAAAGCTTTTCCAGCAATGCCCAACATTGGTTTTACCATTTGTCACCTACCTTTTTTTTCCCTTGGGTTTCCGGAGCCCGAGGGTCATCTTTATTTTAGCCCCCCTCGGGCCAGTGCTCCTCTGAGTGTTGGTCCGGAACGTCAGCCGCCGGTGGCCACTAGGGGCAACTCTGGGCTGGCCTACCGGAAGTTTGGACAATCTGAGTGTGCCCTGAGAAAGAGATATGTGCAGCTCTTATCGGGATTGTCGGCGCATTCGGGCGGTGTTGCTGGACTAGTTTTGACCTGTCGAATCATCTTGTTGTACCGGGATACCGAGTCTGATCGGTGGGTCCTGGGTGGAGGTCTATTCCTTCGTTGACTGTGAGAGCTTGTTATGGGCTAAGTTGGGACCCCCCTGCAGGGATTGATCTTTCGAAAGCCGTGCCCGCGGTTATGGGCAGATGGGAATTTGTTAATGTCCGGTTGTAGATAACTTGAACTTAATTCATTAAAATGAATCAACTGCGTGTGTTGCCGTGATGGCCTCTTCTCGGCGGAGTCCGGGAAGTGGACACGGCGTTGGAGTTACGTTTGCGTAGTCTGCTCTATTTAGTTTCCGCTCGTGCTTTGCCTTCTCTTCTCGCTCTCTTTTGCGAATAAGTTAGCCACCATATATGCTAGTCGCTTGCTGCAGCTCCACTCACATTACCCCTTCCTTACCTATTGAGCTTAAATAGTCTTGATCGTGAGGGTGCGAGATTGCTGAGTCCTTTGTGGCTCACAGATTACTATTACACCAGATGCAGGGACCGATGATACTCCTCCGGATGGCGCGCTCGAGCTGAGGTGGGAGTACGACGAGGACTCTCAGCGATACTATGTTTCTTTTCCGGATGATCAGTAGTGGTGCCTATTCGGGGTTCGATCAGTTCAGGGATTAGTCGCATGTTGGGGGTCTTTTCTATTTTGGCGCCGTAGTCGGGCCATGAGTGTTTGTATGATGGATGCTATTTATGTACTTTGATGTGACGTGGCGAGTGTAAGCCAACTATTATTATTATTCCCCCTTTATATTATATTTGTACATGGGTTGTGTGAAGATTGCCTCACTTGCGACATATGCCTTCAATGCGATTATGCCTCTAAGTCGTGCCTCGACACGTGGGAGATATAGTCGCATCGAGGGTGTTACAGTTTGGTCACGGGATCATGCATTACGGTACGAGTAAAGTGACTTGCCGGTAACGAGATTGAACGAGGTATTGGGATACCGACGATCGAATCTCGGGCAAGTAACGTACCGATTGACAAAGGGAATTGAATACGGGATTGATTGAATCCTTGACATCGTGGTTCATCCAATGAGATCATCGTGGAACATGTGGGAGCCAACATGGGTGTCCAGATCCCGCTGTTGGTTATTGATCGGAGAGTCTTCTCGGTCATGTCTGCGTGTCTCCCGAACCCGTAGGGTCTACACACTTAAGGTTCGATGACGCTGGGGTTGTAGAGATATTAGTATGCGGTAACCCGAAAGTTGTTCGGGGTCCCGGATGAGATCCAGGACGCCACGAGGATTTTCGAAATGGTCCGGAGGTGAATATTTATATATAGGAAGTCCAGTTTCGGCCATCGGGAAAGTTTCGAGGGTAATCGGTATTGTACCGGGACCACCGGAAGGGTCCCGGGGGTCCATCGGGTGGGGCCACCTATCCCGGAGGGCCCCATGGGCTGAAGTGGGAGGGGAACCAGCCCCTGGTGGGCTGGTGCACCCCCCATGGGCCTCCCCCTGCGCCTAGGGTTGGAAACCCTAGGGGTGGGGGCGCCCCACCTGACTTGTGGGGCAAGTCCCCCCCTTGGCCGCCGCCCCCCTTGGACATTTGATCTCCTAGGGCCGGCGCCCCCCTAGGGGCCCTATATATAGTGGGGGGAGGGCAGCCAGACCCAAGCCCTTGGCGCCTCCCTCTCCCCTCGTAACACCTCTATCTCTCTCTCTCTCTCGTTGGAGCTTGGCGAAGCCCCGCCGAGATCACCGCTGCTTCCACCACCACGCCGCCGTGCTGCTGGATCTCCATCAATCTCTCCTTCCGCTTCTCCATCAACATCTTCCCCAACCGTACGTGTGTTGAACGCGGAGGTGTTGTCCGTTCGGCACTTGGTCATCGGTGATTTGGATCACGACGAGTACAATTCCATCAACCCCGTTCTCTTGAGCGCTTCCCCTCGCGATCTACAAGGGTATGTAGATGCACTACCCTCTCCCTCGTTGCTAGATGACTCCATAGATTGATCTTGGTGATGCGTAGAAATTTTTTAAATTCTGCTACGTTCCCCAACATTTAGCCCGTTGCCGCCAGTAAACAACAGCTAGGGCATTGTGCCGGTGAAGGGACAGAGAAACCTGTGTGCGAAGAGAACGTTCTAAGGAGGAGAGCGAGTGGAATTCTTCTATTTTCTCTAGGAAGGTGATGACCGTGTGGCGGTTTTTAGTGATCACAAGAGGAGATCTAGCTTGCTTGGCCCAGGCCTTAGCAGCTGCGCGCACTCTCTTAAGTTTGAGACATAAGTGGCCCAAGTGGGTTGAAGGGACAACACTATTCCAATTTTGCAAAATGATGTTCATGGAAGGTTGTAAGTGCAGAAGGCCGTTGTTGAATCGGAAGACCGAAGGCGTGGGAACTTTGGACGCAGCAATGAGAACAAGCGGCACATGATCAGAAGTTGACCGGCAAGAGGACGTGAGTGTGGAGTCCGGGTGGAGGAAATTCCAAGTTGTGTTGACAAAAGCCCTATCCAAGTGCACCAAAGTCGGGGAGTCTTGTTGGTTAGACCAAGTAAATAGCCTATCAAGAAGGGGAAGCTCCTGAAGATTAAGACGGTTCAAGGTAGACGAGAAGAGCAAGGCTTCGGAATGGTTAAAGTTGTCATTCGAGCGCTCGTTGGGCTTTAGAGTAAAGTTGAAATCGCCTAAAAGAGCCTAGGGGCCGGTTACAGAGGAGCCTAAGAGAAGAAGTTCGTGAACAAACGCTTGCTTCTCAAAGCTGGCGCAAGGACCAAAAATGTTAGAGATCGAGAAATCATCGTTGCTAGCTCTGGCCGAGAAGTGTAAGGTTAAGGAGAACTTAAGAGCAGTGACAGAAGTGCAGGAGTAGTCTTGATCGTTCCAGGCTGTTAGGATTCCTCCAGCAGAACCATTTGAAGGCAAGAAATGGAATGATTTCAACCTAGTGGGTAAGAAGGAGCTGGCTTTGAAAGTAGAGATATCATCAAGCTTTGTTTCTTGCAAGCAAATAAAAGAGGGGTCGATGCCGAAGAGAGCAGCTTTGACATCAGTACATTTTTTGTTTCTACCGAGACCACGAACATTCCAAGAGATGAAACGAGTTTTACGATTCATGGAAACCATAAAGGGCAACGAAAACATAACGAAACATGGCCGAACAGGGCCACCTACAAACAGATACATGGAGCAAGTCTAGGCCAAGTACAGCCGGGTTGAGACCTACAAGTGCAACTAGATGTGAAAGTAGCAAAGGGAAGAGGCTGCGACCAAGCTTAGAAGAGCTAAGACCTATGGTCGAAGCAAAGCTAGGACTAAAACAGGATACAAATGACAGACTGATACAAGCCGAAGCGCGACGGCAGAGAAGGACCGCGAGGGGATCCGGGGCTGACAGTTGAAGACGCAACATTAGACACATGCGGTGTCATCAAGGAGAGCCGAGGCGGGCACGTCACAGGCAGCGGCAAGCTCCAGCACGTCCTGCCGAGGGAGGGGCGAGGAGACCTCGGGCGCCATGTCGATGAGCTGAACTGGGAGGAGCACCTTTCCACCAGGAGAAATATTTCCTTCCTTCAAGACACGCATGCGCTGAGTGGCCTTCTGGATGATGGATACGTACTCCGGAGGCTCGATCCCGGCGAGGCAGGCGCAACGGCGGCGGGCGGGGGAGGCCACCGGAGGGTCGGCGGTGGGCGGAGGAGAAGGCAGCGGCACCATGGGAGTAGGGACCTCGTTGTCTTCCTCCAGCACCAGAGGGGTGGCGGGCCAGGAGAGGTCGAGATCGCTGACGGCCGCAGCGCCCACAGGGCCCGGCAGAGCCCTAGAGTCGCGGCAGATGACGTCCACGGAGGTGATGGGGGTTCTACAAGGCCCCACTGTGGCCACCTTGGTGAGGTGACCGATGGACGCGGTGGTGAAGTTGGCGACGAGCATGCCGGCCGCCGCTGCCACCTCCTGCATGGGCAGGCGTGAAAGTGCGTTATATCGACTAGAGGGGGTGAATAGGCGATTTTTATGAAAGTCTTCAAAACGTGGAAGTTTCGAAGACAAACGATAGAAATAAACCTATTACCATGCAGCGGAAGATAGACTACACTAGGCAAACCATAGTCAAGTATTCAATGAAGTGAGAGCACAATGACTAATAGCAGCAATGTAGTAAGGATCAGGTAGGAAGATATTATGAAGCCACACAGAACACGCAGTCACTAAGTGAAGACAAAAGATAGTGCAAACATGCAATGACTTCACAAGGAATAACAGTAAGTAAAGGGAAGGGAAGGATGAAACCAGTGACTCGTTGAAGACAATGATTTGTTGGACCAGTTCCAGTTGTTGTGACAACTGTATGTCTGGTTAGGGCGGCTAGGTATTTAAACCTTAGGACACACAGTCCCGGACACCCAGTCCTGAACACGCAGCTCAGGACACCCAGTCCTCACCGTATTCCCCTTGAGCTAAGGTCACACAGACCTCGCCCAATCACTCTGGTAAGTCTTCAAGTAGACTCCCAAACCTTCACAGACTTCGTTCACCGGCAATCCATAATGTCTCTTGGATACTCAGAACGCGACGCCTAATCGGCTGGAGGATGCACAGTCCTCAAGTGTAATAAGTCTTCAGATCACACAGACAAGAAGACTTAAGTGATGCCTAATTCTCTTTGGCTCTGGGTGGTTAGGGCTTTATCCTCGCAAGGAATTCTCTCTCAAAGGCTTCGAGGTGGGTTGCTCTCAAACAACAAAAGCCGTACTCTCAATCTGAGAAGCCAACCGTTTATGGTTGTAGGGGTGGGCTATTTATAGCCACTAGGCAACCCGCCCTGATTTGTCCAAAATGACCCTGGGTCACTAAGGAACTGACACGTGTTCCAACGGTCAGATTTCAAACTCACACGGCAACTTTACTTGGGCTACAAGCAAAGCTGACTTGTCCGACTCTGGACAAGATTCGCTCTCATAGTCTTCACTCGAAGACATAGGTTTTGTTTAAGCATCACTTCAGTCATTCTGACTGGTTCTCTTGGACCCCACTTAACAGTACGGTGGTTCCTATGACTCAACACAGAAGAAAAAGAACTACGAAAGATCTAAGTCTTCGAGCTCCATAGGCTTCATGCGGTGTCTTCTCTTGTCATAGTCTTCAATGTGAATATCTTCATATACCACCTTTGACATCAATGTCTTCATACATTTTTAGGGGTCATCTCTGTTAGGAAAACCGAATCAATGAGGGACTTCTACCTGTGTTATCCTGCAATTCTCACAAACACATTAGTCCCTCAACTAGGTTTGTCGTCAATACTCCAAAACCAACTAGAGGTGGCACTAGATGCACTTACAAGGCGATAGAAGCCGCGATCACCGGAGGAGCTGACGACAACGACGTCGAAGAAGCCCGGCCGCATGTAGATGAGGACGTTGGCCGACTTCTCCAGGAGCGGCTTGGCCTTGACTGCCGGTGCCGGGAAAGCCCACATGGTGAGCCCTCCGGAGAGCTCCGCAACGCGACCACCATCATCTTGGGAGGCAGGGGGTGGAGGAGGAGCGAGGTCGTCGTCCATGCCCGCAGGGAAGTCGGCGTTGGTGTCGTCATCAGAGGGCGGGGCAGAGGCGAAGTCGAAGTCGGCGGCGGGCGGTATCCGCGGATACCGTACCCGCATGGGCAGCGTATGGGCATAATTTTATACCCATGGGTAGTACACATACCCTATCCGTTAAGTCATGGGTAGGGCACGGGTATTGTCTTGTACCCACGGATATACCCATACCCTATCCGTTTATACTGACACGTGTACCTTACTCGTGAAGTGTGTCGTGGGATTGTGAACCTATGTTAAAGTTGTCACCAATCATTAATTTGAATTGAGATAATTGTTATGTACTCATCTATCTGTTATTGAGTTGAGATAAATATTTTTTTGGGTCAAATGTGATATCCATGAATGTGAAATTTTGAATAACTTATGTACTATTTGATCTACCTGTTGGGTACCCAATGGGTATGGGTACCCGCCGAATATGGGTACGGGTAAAGTTTCATACCCGTGGGTACGGGTATGAGTAAAATGATGTACCCATTGACTACACGGGTATGGGTATGGTATTGTTCTACCCACCCCATACCCTACCCATTGCCATCCTTAGCACGGGATCAGCGCTCGACGGCCGCCTTGGAGAGGCGCGCGAGGGCAAGCTTGCGGATGCGGGAGGTGGTGGTGACCTTGACCTTGTTGTCCTCGCCGTCAAAGCGGTACTCTATTGTTGGAAATATGCCCTAGAGGCAATAATAAAAGCATTATTATTATTATATTTCCTTGTTCATGGTAATTGTCTTTATTCATGCTATAATTGTGTTATCCGGAAATCGTAATACATGTGTGAATAACAGACACCAACATGTCCCTAGTAAGCCTCTAGTTGACTAGCCCGTTGATCAACAGATAGTCATGGTTTCCTGACTATGGACATTGGATGTCATTGATAACGAGATCACATCATTAGGAGAATGATGTGATGGACAAGACCCAATCCTAAACATAGCATAAAGATCGTGTAGTTCGTTTTGCTAGGGTTTTGCAATGTCAAGTATCTTTTCCTTAGACCATGAGATCGTGTAACTCCCGGATACCGTAGGAGTGCTTTGGGTATACCAAACGTCACAACGTAACTGGGTGACTATAAAGGTAGACTACGGGTATCTCCGAAAGTATCTGTTGGGTTGACACGGATCAAGACTGGGATTTGTCACTCCGTATGACGGAGAGGTATCACTGGGCCCACTCGGTAATGCATCATCATAATGAGCTCAAAGTGACCAAGTGTCTGGTCACGGGATCATGCATTATGGTACGAGTAAAGTGACTTGCCGGTAACGAGATTGAACGAGGTATTGGGATACCGACGATCGAATCTCGGGCAAGTAATATATCGATAGACAAAGGGAATTGCATACGGGGTTGATTGAATCCTCGACATCGTGGTTCATCCGATGAGAACATCGTGGAGCATGTGGGAGCCAACATGGGTATCCAGATCCCGCTGTTGGTTATTGACCTGAGATCGTCTCGGTCATGTCTACATGTCTCCCGAACCCGTAGGGTCTACACACTTAAGGTTCGGTGACGCTAGGGTTGTGAAGATAAGTATATGCAGTAACCCGAATGTTGTTCGAGGTCCCGGATGAGATCCCGGACGTCACGAGAAGTTCCGGAATGGTCCGGAGGTAAAGAATTATATATAGGATGTGCAGTTTCGGCCATCGGGACAAGTTTCGGGGTACCCGGTATTGTACCGGGACCACCGGAAGGGTCCCGGGGGTCCACCGGGTGGGGCCACCTATCCCGGAGGGCCCCTTGGGCTGAAATAGGAGGGAACCCAGCCCATAGTGGGCTGGGGCGCCAGCCCCCCCAAGGCCCATGCGCCTAGGGTTGGGGGGGAACCCTAAGGGGGCGCCCCCTTGCTTGGGGGGCAAGCCCCCCACCCCTGGCCGCCGCCCCCCTGGTAGATCCCATCTACCAGGGCCGGCGCCCCCCCTGGCACCCCTATATATAGTGGGGGAGAGGAGGGACTTGATCCCCACGCCTTTGGTGCTTCCCTCTCTCCCCGTTACTTCTTCCTCTCTCGTAGTACACGGCGAAGCCCTGCTGTCGTGACGCCCTGCATCCACCACCACGCCGTCGTGCTGCTGGATCTTCGTCAACCTCTCCTCTCCCCTTGCTGGATCAAGAAGGAGGAGACGTCTCCCGTCCCGTACGTGTGTTGAACGCGGAGGTGCCGTCCGTTCGGCGCTGGTCATCGGTGATTTGGATCACGTCGTGTTCGACAACATCAACCTCGTTCTAACGAACGCTTCCGCTCGCGATCTACAAAGGTATGTAGATGCATCTCGTGACTCGTTGCTAGATGAACTCCTAGATGATCTTGGTGAAACGAGTAGGAAAATTTTTGTTTTCTGCAACGTTCCCCAACATCTATCGTCTTCTTGAAGCCGTTCTCGTTGGGACCGATGACCACCCGCGGTAGGAGCAGGAAGTTGAGCTTGCCCCAATCATCTTCGTCGAGCTCACCCCACCAGATCTTCGCTGCCACCATGGCTGCTCGCTGGTTTGCTTGCTGGGATGCTAGGGTTTGGGGTGCGGCGGTGCGACATTGAAGCGGCACGTAGGTCGAGAGTGCCTCCCGCGTAGCTTCAACGTGCAGGCCACTGTTCCGCATTCAAACGACAGCCCATCCATCTGTCTACATACATTAAACATATGCGGTTGCCGAGGAACCTGCTCTGGCGCCACTCCTTCATCCATCTGCTGCCCACCGTTAATCACATTGCCGCCTGCCCTGCCATCCACCCGCTATATAAACTCCAGGCCCGGCAACAGCCGCATCCAACCTCATCTGATCCTTATCTCCTCTCGGCACCACGCTCTCCATGACCTCCAAGAGCTCCAAAGCCCCCTCGGACATCCTCTCGTCCGAACAAAAGAAGCAAATCGTAGCCATTATGGCCGGCTGGCAGGCCGGCAGATGGACGAGCTTACCGGAGGCGAGTACTATGGATGCCCCAATGGAAGAGGCAATCGACGACGAGTCGGCGCCACCATCCCTTGCTGGCGATGCCACGATCACCATGGGCAAGGCCCATGCTCAATACACAGGGATGGTGTTGGAAGAGCGGCGGGTTGCATTGCGGCAGGTGCAGGCCAACCAAGCCTACAACTAGGCGCCGACACGGACATCACGTTGGATGTAGACATGGGCGAGCAGGAGCCATTGCTTAATTCTTCCGCACTGCTTGCGAAATCCGCCACAACCATAGGCGGCGCCGTGTCCATCAGGCGGAATTAGAAGCCGCCATTAAGAAGATCGAGGACGATGTCGCTAGCTCCTCTGCGCCCCGCCGCCACAGCGAGGAAGGGTAGAGCAATATCCGGTTTAAGAGTCAGCGTTGTAAATGCCCTTATGTCCATGGATCCACTGTACGACGCGAGTCTGTCACCGCATTTTAACCACCCCGACCCGGCCGTCAGGCAGTGCAGGCTCCAGCGTCCCGTGGGAAATGGATTTCCCGAGATGACGTTTGCTTCTCGCTAATTCCGCGCGGTGTGTGTGACTGTGTGTCACGTGCGTTT
Source organism: Triticum monococcum (assembly GCA_034509565.1). NCBI lineage: Eukaryota > Viridiplantae > Streptophyta > Magnoliopsida > Poales > Poaceae > Triticum > Triticum monococcum. The sequence continues at coordinate 618,275,966 of CM067845.1, forward strand.
CTCCGTTGATCATGGCTGTTGTTGATTCCAGAGAGGCGTGAGCTGTTCTTGACTCAGACGTGTACGCAATGTGTGGCGGCGTTTGGATATTGGCAGACGCAGCAATCAGGCTTCCCCTCCTCCCCCGTCAGGTTTAATTTCAGTCTTGCATTGCATCCTTTTCTCCGTGATTGAATCGCCCAACAATCGAACACCAGCTAGCTGATTGCTGGACAGGTGATGCCGAGAAGCTAATTCTTATCTACTCCGGTCTGCAGTAGTCGTCGGTAGGTGGTCTATAGATTTGGATGTAATTTTTATTATTTCTGATATTTGTTGTCCTGTTATGATTAAAAATAAAAATATCGAAAATTTTCTTGCAAAAAAGAAAACGACGGTCTGTTGCCATGCAAATCGCTACTTACCGACGATCTTTCTCCCAGAGCGTCGCATGTCGTGGGATTTGAGTTGGGTAACGTAATTTTGTAGCCGCTGGGTGTTTCTTATTTTAGAGTTAAATACACCGATGGTACAACAAGTTGTATAGGATGATCACTTTGATGCTTAAAATTAAAAAATACATAAAACTAGTGCTTAAACTTGCCTTGGGAGGCAAATACCGTGCAAAATCCATTTGTAAATGTAGCCGGCACCTACACGGCGTGCCGGTGTCCGGTGGTACAACAAGTTGCATAGGATGATCATTTTAATGCTTAAAGTTGAAAAATACATGAAACTAGTAATAAAACTTGCCTTGAGAGGCAAATACCGTGCAAAATCTGTTTGTAAACGTAGCCGGCACCTACGCGGCGTGCCAGCCCACTGTCACTAACTGGTGCATCGCATTTTTTGAAAAAAAAACCCGAATTAGTTCCAAAAAATATGTAAAATAGAGTAACTTCAACGGAGCGACTCAAATGTACACCGTCTTTTGGGTCGGCTAGGCAGATGTGCGCGTCCGCATTTTAAAATAGGTCAGCTTGACCGCCCAACAGGCAGGCCGACCTAAATATACCGCCGTGGAAAAAAATAACAAGTTGCACGAAATAAACATAAAGTGGTCGGTCAAACACCGACCAAAGTCCACCTACATCTAATAAACATTAAATAAAATATAAAAAAAGTTTGCGCCCGCCTGCTGCCGCCCCGCATGTTGCCCTAGACGTCGTCGGCCTTACTCTTGCCCTTGCCGTCGACGCCGCCGTCGCCGGTGAGGTCGATGAAGACCGAAGCAGGGCCAGCCCACCCGAACGCCGCCTGGTACGCTGCCAGGGCAGCCTCCTCCGACGTCTGCTGGGGCGGCGGCATTGCGGCAAGCCGCGCTCCTCCTCCTACTCGAGCCGGAGCGCCTCCGTGTCGCGTTGGAGCATGGCCTCGTAGCGCATCTGCTCCTCTTCGTCAGTGTGCTGCTGGCGAAGCCAGTGCTCCTTCCATCGCTCGAGGTGGGCCGCTTCCTCCTTCGGCGTCGCGGCGAAGTGGACGGGAGGCGCGCTCACCCACTCGTGGTATTGGTCCGTCCACGAGTAGGCCTCTTCTGGCCAAGTGGGTGGAGGCGGGGAGTGCTTATGCGTCGGCTCCGGCTCCGGCTGGACGGGCGGCGACGGTGGCGGTGGCGACACGAAGAGCGGGGTGTGGACGGAGTCCCTCGCCGCCGACAAGGCAAGGGCTTGCTCCAGCCCATCCCAGTGCGCGTCCTCCTCGAGGCGGCTAGCCTCCAGCGCGTGCTGCAGGGCCTCCTCGAGGGCGGCTTGGTACTCCGCCTCCGCCTCCATGTCCTCCGGCTCTACCTGCGGGGGCGGCGGGACGGCATCGACACCCGAGCGCTGTTGCTCCTCGTGTTCGAGGGCGAACCACGCCTCCCAGTTGGGGGAGTCGGCGGCGTACTCTGGCAGCCGACGCTGCTCCGGCACCGGGATCCGCTGCGGATCTAGATGGCAACGGTGCGGCGGCGTGACATCAGGGTACGACAATGGCCGCCTGTACTCCCAGTGCCGCCGCGCTTGGTGCACCGGGATGTGCAGGCGCCGGCGACCAGGGCAGAAACGTATCGCCGCAGGAGGAGGAGGAGGGGGAAGGGGAGCACGGGAGGACGAGGCGCCGGGGTTGCCCTTGCCCTTGCCATTGCTGCTGCCGAAGAGGCCCATGGGCGCGCTAGGGTCTGCGGTCGCCGGCGAGGAAGCAAAGGGAGTGGTGGGGGCCAGATGTGGACGAGAGAAGTGGATGAGGCCGACCCGCCGCACGCGTGGTTAAAAAAGGACGCTTCCACTGCTGACGCGTGGGCCTGCTGTCGGTGGTCGTCATAAATAAGACGACTGATGACGGTTGGGTGGCCGCCAGGTGGGGACGCGGCAGACGGCGAGGAGACGCGCGGTGCGTCCGCTTCGCGTCCGCGCCGACGCATTCCAGGCGCAATTTTGGGCCGGAAATGGGTCAGCGCGGACGCTAGACGGACACGATTTGAGTTTGGGTCGGCGCATTGGGCCACCACTTTTATTCGCGCCGATCCAAACGGACGCGAGCGGACAAAACGGGTCGCCCCATTGGAGTTGGTGTTGTGATAATCGTAATATAAATAAGTTATAATATCCGTGTGTAACACTTAATATACCTACTAATGAAATAACTTATTTTAGAAAATGATCACGTAATTTCGGGAACTATTCATGTAGTACTATTTTTAAAATATTCATATAAATAATATAATATAATGATTTATAGAAATATTTGTATAAAATGTTTTCATGCATCTAAAAAATATATTAACGTAAATTTGAATTTTAATATTTCAATAAATGTTCATATAATTTTAAAAATGCTCATGTTTTCATTCAAATATACTTATGCACAGTATGTGTTGATGCTTTAAAACAATATTTTTGTTGTAAACGAAAATAATATAAAAAATTGCATGGAAAAATATGTATGAGCCTTGTGTGACAGGATAGTAGTTCCTCGAATCATTTATATTATTGTAGTGGTATGAATATTTTATAAAATAATACATAAACTTTTTTTTAACTATGATAATAATTTACATTTTTTAATATCTATTTATGCCCCACTAGGGTGTTCAATTATGCCCCACGAGGGTGTTCAATTATATATGACATTAAGCTCTATATTGTTTCAACACGAAATGTTCTCTAGCATAGTGGCTAGCGCGGTTGGCAGGAGCGTAGAAGTTTACTGACATGTGGGACCCCATGTTGTAGAGATGCATAGTGGTATTCTGGGAATTTTTTTATACCAAATTTAGTATTACTCCAGGGTGGTTTCACAAAAATGCGATGATCTAGTCATACACAGTGGGCCAGGTGCCGGCTTCGTCTACAAACGGATTTTGCACCGTATTTGCATTGTGAGATAAGTTTCAGCATTAGTTTGATGTATTTTTCAACTTTACACACTAAAATGGTCATCCTATGCAACTTGATGTACCATTAGTGTTTTTGTCGAGCCGCTGGTGTAGAAGATGTTTGTGGTTTTGTCTATTAGTGAAATGGAGTAATATTATGGACAGCAGTTGTCTGAACTGTTGTACATGCCATAACGGCTGGTGATAGCGTTCACCGTTAGCCGGCTGCGCGTGGTCGACCGCATGCTAGTCGTCTTCGTATATACCGAGTCTCGGTTAACATTACTAAACAGCTTCATGATTTTTCTAGGTAACAGAAAGAGGCTAAACTCTCGATCTCAGCATTGCGACAGTTGCAAAACAGCTCGAAATTGTGACATGCCGTCACATGGAGTCTGAGACTCATGTGGATGACGCCTCTTCACGCACATTCTATGTGATGCACGTTGCTTTGAAATGTCGAAGCTTCGCACAAGGAACAACAACGGAAGAGTTGGTCCGGACAATTCAACTAATTAAAGGCTTCTACCAATCCCGGTTTTAAGAACCTTCTGGAAGGTTTCCTGTACAACTTGAAGGTTTCAGTCTGCCTTTTCTTTTTTCCTCGTTTGTTTCTCTTCATGTCCTTTTCCATTTTTTTTCTCTTCTACGGGTTTTCTGTCTAAAAGTTAAAACCAGATTTGTGAAAAATAGATTTGCTTTTTCGAAATAGTTTAGAATTCCAAAAAAATCATGTTTCTCAATTCGAAAATTAAAAAATGCGTTTGTGTTTTCCACAAAATGTTCAAACTTGTTAGACAATTCGAAATTTCATATTTATCCAAAAGTGTTTGGAATTTCAAAAATATGTTCCCTTTTAAAAAAATCGAAATTTCTAAAAAGTTGAATTTCCAGATTCTCTTAAAAAATCACCAAAAACACTTTAAAAATTATTTTCATGTTTTCTTGCGAAACTGAATGACAACAAAACAAACTAAAAAAACGCCTCTGCAGCAGTTTATTTGTTTGAGAATCTGCCTCTACAGCAAGCAGTTTTTTTGTTGAAAAACACAATAGCAAGCAACTTTTTTTATTTGAGACAAACTACAGCAAGCAGCTTTTTTTAGACAACTTTTTTTTGAGACAATTACAGCCAGCAGCTGGCTGCAACAATAAGCCATGGGCCGGCCCAGTCGAGGCGGTTCCTCCCGTCCGTGCGGGAGAGCGACTGCTTGACGCTTAACGCGTACCCCTAAAAAAACTACATCGTCCACATTCTAGTGCGAGGTAGTCCGATCTCCGATGGATGCAAGGGATCAACCCTACTCCTGCCCAATAAATAATATGTCACACCCCGATCCAGAGGATTTGGGGAGAGAGGAGAAGGGGATCGGGGTGAGGAAGAACAGAAGAGTAGGTGAGAGCGAGAGAGATGAGACAAGGGGAAAGTGATTCATTCACTGTTTCAATGCCGTCTCCAACCAGTTGTTCGGTTACAAGTAAGCCACCGCTGGCTTCACACGCACGCCAACACTTGGCTTAACACACACGCATACACTTGGCCGCCAGGCCCCACGGTGACCTGGTCATTGCAGGTGGCTAGCTGCACTTGCATTGGTTAGTCCACTGCAGGTTGATCTGCAGGCGTGACATTTGCCCCCTCTTGAGCAGCTTGATTTTCCTCTGCCCAAAGGGGCGCGTCCGGGTAGCGTTGCCGTCGCACGTAGTAGTCCTCCCAGGTCGCAAACGACGGCAGCATGGTGCTCCACTGCACCTGTACTTGGACGACTGGGGTGTCTTCCTTCTTCATCATGCGGCGGTCCAAAATGGCAATCGGAGCGCGGTCCGCGGCCGTGAGGTCCGGTATCTTGGGCAGCTCCGCAAAGACCGGAGTGTAGTCAGGGACGAATGGCTTGAGTTGCGAGACGTGGAAGACGGGGTGGATACGGCTATCCGTCGGCAAGTTCAGGCGATATGCCAACGTGCCGACGCGCTCCGTCACCGCGAAGGGTCCGAAGAACTTGTACGCCAGCTTGCGACAAGGGCGGTTGGCGACGGATGACTGGGCGTACGGTTGAAGCTTGGGGAGGACTTGCTCGCCCACATCGAAGGCGCGCTCGACGCGGTGGCGATCTGCTTGTTTCTTGAAACACGCCTGGGCGCGCGCGAGCTGGGCGTGCAGCAGCTCCGTGTGCGTTGCCCAGTCGATCTCATCTGGCGGCGCATCCGCGGGCATGTTGGAGTTGACCGCTGGCATGCCGCCGAGGTTGGGCTCCCGGCCGTACAGCGCCTTGAACGGGGAGTAGTTGAGGGAGGTGTGGTGCGATGAGTTGTACCAGAACTCCGCTGCAGAGAGCCACCGGCGCCATTACTTGGGTGTGTCGTGGACGGAGCACCGCAAATACATCTCCAAGCACTGGTTGACGCGCTTCGTCTGGCCGTCCGTCTGGGGGTGATAAACCGTGGAGTACAGGAGCTTGGTGCCCGCGACGTTGAGGAACTCGCGCCACATCGCGCTGGTGAACACCTTGTCACGGTCGGAGACGATGGAATGTGGCACGCCGTGGAGGCGAATGACGTTGTCCCAGAAGGATCTGGCGACTTGAGCGGCGTTGAAGGGGTGGCGGAGAGGGACGAAGTGGGCGTACTTGGTGAGCCGGTCGATGACGACCATGATCGCGTCGTAGCCATCGGACTTGGGCAGCCCCTCGACAAAGTCCATGGTGATCTCCTGACAGGGCTCTTGTGGAATTGGGAGCGGTTGCAGCTTGCCGGCCGGATGCGTCTGCTCGTGCTTCGCGTGCTGGCAGATGCCACACCGCCTGACGAAATCTTCGACAGCGCGTTTCAGGTCGGTCCAGGCGAACAGCTTGTGCACCCGGTGGTAGGTGGCGGTGGCGCCGGAATGACCCCCGACGACGCTGTGATGCAGCGCAGCAATGAGCTTCGTCTGAAGCGCGGTGTTGGCGCCGATCCATAGACGTCCCCGCTGCCTGATCACACCTTGCTGCAGGGTGTGGCCCTGGTCGTCGGTGTCGCAGAGCGCGAGCTTGGCGAGCAGTTCTTGCGCGTCGGCGTCTGTTTCATACGAATTTGCCACCTCTTGCAGCCATTGAGGTTGGCACACGGACAGAGCGTCCAGTGACAGAAGATGCCCCACCCAGGAGAGCGCATCGGCCGCGCCATTGTCCGTGCCCTTCTTGTAGCGAAACGTGAACTGCAATCCCACCATCTTGGACATGGCTTTGCGCTGGAGATCAGTGACGAGTTGTTGGTCTCCCAGCGAACACAAGCTCTTGTGGTCGGTGACGATCTCGAATGGGGCGCGCTGGAGGTACGGTCGCCACTTGTCGATGGCCATCATGACCGCCAGGAACTCCTTTTTGTAGGCTGACAGCTTCTGGTTGCGCACGCCCAGGGCCTTGCTCAGGTACGCGACGGGGTGCCCATCTTGGACCAGCACGACTCCCACACCGGTGTCGCACGCGTCCATCTCAATGGCGAACGGGCGCTTGAAGTCAGGGAGAGCGAGCACGGGCGTGCTCACCATGGCCTGCTTGAGCATCTCCAACGCGGCCTGCGCCTTGTCGTCCTAGAGAAATCCCTTTTTGTGAGGAGGCGCGTGAGCGGCTTCGCGATGATGCCGTAATGGGGCACGAACTTGCGATAGTAGCCGGTCAGGCCGAGGAAGCAGCGCAGCTCGGTGGGCGTGGTGGGCACGGGCAAGGCGCTCATGGCACTGGTCTTGCTCGCGTCAGTGGCCACGTCGTCCTTGGAGATGACGTGCCCCAGGTACTCGATCTTCTGTTGTGCGAACGAGCACTTGGAAGCCTTCGCATACAGCTGGTGTTCGCGGAGCAGGTCGAGGACGATGCGCAGGTGTTCTTCGTGTTCCTGGAGATCGAAGCTAAAGACCAGTATGTCATCGAGGAATATGATTATAAACTTACAGACATGGCGGCCGAACACCGAGTTCATGATGTTGGGGAACGTAGTAGAAATTCAAAATTTTCCTACGTGTCACCAAGATCTATCTATGGAGAAACTAGCAACGAGGGGAAAGGAGAGTGCATCTACATACCCTTGTAGATCGCTAAGCGGAAGCGTTCAAGTGAACGGGGTTGATGGAGTCGTACTCGTCGTGATTCAAATCACCGATGACCAAGTGCCGAACGCACGGCACCTCCGCGTTCAACACACGTACAGCCCGGTGACGTCTCCCACGCCTTGATCCAGCAAGGAGAGAGGGAGAGGTTGAGGAAGACTTCATCCAACAGCAGCACAACGGCGTGGTGGTGGTGGAGGAGCGTGGCTATCCTGCAGGGCTTCGCCAAGCACCACAGAAGAGGAGGGAGAGAGAGACGCAGGGCTGCACCAAGAGAGAGATCGAATCTTGTGTGTTTTGGGGCAGCCCTAGGCCTCATATATATAGGGGAAGGGGAGGGCTGCGCCCCCTCTAGGGTTCCCACCCCTAGGGGGGGCAGCAGCCCCAATCCCATCTAAGGGTGGCGGCCACAAGGGGGAGGAGAGGGAGGCGCAGGGTATATGGGCCTTAGGGCCCATCTGCCCTTAGGGTTTGCCCCCTCTCCCCTTCTAGGCTCATGGGCCTTAGTGGAGCTGGTGCCTATGGCCCATGTAGGCCAAGGAGCACTCCCTACAGCCCATGTGGCCCCCTTGGGGCTGGTGGCCCCACTTGGTGGACCCCCGGGACCCTCCCGGTGGTCCCGGTACGTTACCGATAAACCCCGAAACTCTTCCGGTGTCCAAAACAGGACTTCCCATATATAAATCTTTACCTCCGGACCATTCCGGAACTCCTCGTGACGTCCGGGATCTCATCCGGGACTCCGAACAACATTCGGTAACCACATACAAACTTCCTTTATAACCCTAGCGTCATCGAACCTTAAGTGTGTAGACCCTACGGGTTCGGGAGACATGCAGACATGACCGAGACGTTCTCCGGTCAATAACCAACAGCGGGATCTGGATACCCATGTTGGCTCCCACATGTTCCACGATGATCTCATCGGATGAACCACGATGTCAAGGACTTAATCAATCCCGTATACAATTCCCTTTGTCTATCGGTACGATACTTGCCCGAGATTCGATCGTCGGTATCCCGATACCTTGTTCAATCTCGTTACCGACAAGTCTCTTTACTCGTTCTGTAACACATCATCCCGTGATCAACTCCTTGATCACATTGTGCACATTATGATGATGTCCTACCGAGTGGGCCCAGAGATACCTCTCCGCTTACACGGAGTGACAAATCCCAGTCTCGATTCGTGCCAACCCAACAGACACTTTCGGAGACACCTGTAATGTACCTTTATAGCCACCCAGTTACGTTGTGACGTTTGGTACACCCAAAGCATTCCTACGGTATCTGGGAGTTGCACAATCTCATGGTCTAAGGAAATGATACTTGACATTAGCAAAGCTTTAGCATACGAACTACACGATCTAGTGCTATGCTTAGGATTGGGTCTTGTCCATCACATCATTCTCCCAATGATGTGATCCCGTTATCAACGACATCCAATGTCCATGGTCAGGAAACCGTAACCATCTATTGATCAACGAGCTAGTCAACTAGAGGCTTACTAGGGACATGGTGTTGTCTATGTATCCACACATGTATCTGAGTTTCCTATCAATACAATTATAGCATGGATAATAAACGATTATCATGAACAAGGAAATATAATAATAACTTATTTATTATTGCCTCTAGGGCATATTTCCAACAGTCTCCCACTTGCACTAGAGTCATTAATCCAGTTCACATCGCTATGTGATTAACACTCAAGGTCACATCCCCATGTGACTAACACCCAAAGAGTTTTACTAGAGTCAATAATCTAGTTCACATTTACCATGTGATCAACACTCGATGAGTTCTGGGTTTGATCATGTTATGCTTGTGAGAGAGGTTATAGTCAATGGGTCTGCAACATTCAGATCCGTATGTACTTCGCAAATCTCTATGTCATCTCCTAGATGCAGCTACCACGCTCTATTTGGAGCTATTCCAAATAACTGTTCTACTTGGAGTTATTCTAAATTGTTGCTCCATTATACGTATCCGGTATCTCTATCGGAGCTATCCGGATAGGTGTTAAGCTTGCATCGACGTAACCCTTTATGACGAACTCTTTTACCACCTCCATAATCGAGAAAAATTCCTTAGTCCACTAGTTACTAAGGATAACTTTGACCGCTGTCCTGTGATCCATTCTTGGATCACTCTTGTACCCCTTGTCTGACTCATGGCAAGGCACACTATAGGTGCGGTGCACAGCATAGCATACTGTAGAGCCTACGTCTTAAGCATAGGGGACGACCTTCGTCCTTTCTCTCTATTCTGCCATGGTCGAGCTTTAAGTCTTAACTTCATACCTTACAACTCAGGCAAGAACTCTTTCTTTGACTGATCCATCTTGAACACCTTCAAGATCACGTCAAGGTATGTGCTCATTTGAAAGTACCATTAAGCGTTTTGATCTATCCTTATAGATCTTGATGCTCAATGTTCAAGTAGCTTAATCCAGGCTTTCAATTAAAAACCACTTTCCAAATAACCCTATATGCTTTCCAGAAATTCTACATCATTTCTGATCCATAATATGTCAACAACATATACTCATCAGAAATTCTATAGTGCTCCCACTCACTTCTTTGGAAATACAAGTTTCTCATAAACTTTGTATAAACCAAAATCTTTGATCATCTCATCAAAGCACACATTCCAACTCCGAGATGCTTACTCCAGTCCTTAGAAGGATTGCTGGAGCTTTGCATACTTATTAGCATATTTCAGGATTGACAAAACCTTCCGGTTGTATCACATACAACCTTTCCTCAAGAAAATCGTCGAGGAAACAATGTTTTGACATCCTATCTGCAAGATTTCATAAATAATGCAGTAATCGCTAATATAATTCCAACAGACTCTCAGCATCGCTACAGGTGAGAAAGTCTCATCGTAGTCAACTCCTTGAACTTGTCGAAAACATCTTAACAACAAGTCGAGCTTTCTTAATGGTGACATTTACCATCATTGTCCGTCTTCCTTTTAAAATCCATCTATACTCAACAGCCTCACGACCATCGAGCTGTTCTGTCAAAGTCTACACTTTGTTTTCATACATGGATCCTCTCTCGGTTTGTATGGCCTCGAGCCATATATCAGAATCCAGGCCCACCATCGCTTCTCCATAGCTCGTAGGTTCATTGTTGTCTCGCAACATGACTTCCAAGACAGGATTACGTATCCTTGTCATCCTACGAGGTTTGGGAGTGACTTGATCCGAAGTCTCGTGATCAATATCATAAGCTTCCACTTCAATTGGTGTAGGTGCCACAGGAACAATTTCCTGTGCCCTGCCACACACTAGTTGAAGAGACGGTTCAATAACCTCATCAAGTTTCCACCATCCTCCCACTCAATTCTTTCGAGAGAAACTTTTCCTCGAGAAAGGACCCGATTCTAGAAACAATCCCTTATTGCTTTCGGATCTGAGACAGGAGGTATACCCAACTGTTTTGGGTGTCCTATGAAGATGCATTTATCCGCTTTGGGTTTGAGCTTATCAGCCTGAAACTTTTTCACATAAGCGTTGCAGCCCCAAACGTTTAAGAAATGACAACTTAGGTTTCTCTAAACCATAGTTCATACAGTGTCATCTCATCGGAATTACGTGGTGCCCTATTTAAAGTGAATGCGGTTATCTCTAATGCCTAACCCATAAACTATCGTGGTAATTCGATAAGAAACATCATGGTATGCATCATATCTAATAGGGTGCAGTTATGATGTTCGGACACACCATCACACTATGGTGTTCCAGGCTGTATTAGTTGTGAAACAATTTCCACAATGTCTTAATTCTGTGCCAAACTCGTAATTCAGATATTCATCTCTATGATCATATCATAGATATTTTATCCTCTTGTCACGACGATCTTTCAACTTCACCCTGAAATTACTTGAACCTTTCAATAATTCAAACACGTGATTCATCAAGTAAATATACTCAACATCTACTCAAACCATCTGTGAAGTAAGAACATAACGATATCCACTACACGCCTCAGCACTCATTGGACTGCACACATCAAAATGTATTACTTTCAACAAGTTGCTTTCTAGTTCCATTTTACTGAAACCGAGGCTTTCAGTCATCTTGCCCATGTGGTATGATTTACATGTCTCAAGTGATTCAAAATCAAGTGAGTCCAAACGGTCCATTTGCATGGAGTTTATTCATGCATATACACCAATAGACATGGTTCGCATGCCTCAAACTTTTCAAAAATGAGTGAGCCCAAAGATCCATCAACATGGAGCTTCCTCATGCGTTTTATACCGATATGACTTACGTGGCAGTGCCACAAGTAGGTGGTACTATCATTACTGTCTTTTGGCATGAACATGTGTATCACTACGATCGAGGTTCAATAAACCATTCATTTTAGGTGTAAGACCATTGAAGGTATTATTCAAATAAACAGAGTAACCATTATTCTCCTTAAATGAATAACCGTATTGCGATGGACATAATCCAATCATGTCTATGCTCAACGCAAACACCAATCTCGATGGTAGAGGGAGCGTACGATATTTGATCAACCTTGGAAATACTTCCAACACATATCGTTATCTCACCTTTAGCTAGTCTCCGTTTATTCCGCAGCTTTTATTTCGAGTTACTAACACTTAGCAACCGAACCGGTATCTAATACCCTGGTGCTACTAGGAGTACTAGTAAAGTACACATTAACATAATGTATATCCAATATACTTCTATCGACCTTGCCAGCCTTCTTATCTACCGAGTATCTAGGGTAATTCTGCTCCAGTGGTTGTTCCCCTTATTACAAAAGCACTTAGTCTCGGGTTTGGGTTCAACCTTGGGTTTCTTCATTGGAGCAGCAGCTGAATTGCTCTTTCATGAAGTATCCCTTTGTGCCCTTGCCCTTCTTGAAACTAGTGGTTTTACCAACCATCAACAATTGATGCTCCTTCTTGATTTCTAATTTCGTGGTGTCAAACATCGCGAATAACTCAAGGATCATCATATATGTCCCTGATATATTATAGTTCATCACGAAGCTCTAGCAGCTTGGTGGTAATGACTTCGGAGAAACATCATTATCTCATCTGGAAGATCAACTCCCACTCGATTAAATGAATGTTGTACTCAGACAATCTGAGCACAAGCTCAACAATTGAGCTTTTCTCCCTTAGTATGTAGGCTAGAAGAACCGTCGGAGGTCTTATACCTTTTGACGTGGGCACGAGCCTGAAATCCCAATTTCAGCCCTCAAAACATCTCATATGTTTCGCGACGTTTCAAAAACGTCTTCGGTGCCTCAACTCTAAACCGTTTAACTGAACTATCACGTAGTTATCAAAATGTGTATGTCAGATGTTCGCAACATCTACAGACGACGTTCGAGGTTCAACACACTGAGCGGTGCATTAAGGACATAAGCCTTCTAAGAAGCAATGAGGACAATCCTCAGTTTACGAACCTAGTCCGCATAATTTCTACTATCAACTTTCAACTAATTTTTTCTCTAGGAACATATCTAAACAGTAGAACTATAGCGTGAGCTACGACATAATTTGCAAAATCCTTTTGACTGTGTTCAGGATAATTAAGTTCATCTTATGAACTCCCACTCAGATAGACATCCCTCTAGTCATCTAAGTGATTACATGATCCGAGTCAACTAGGCCGTGTCCGATCATCACGTGAGACGGACTAGTCAACGTCGGTGAACATCTTCATGTTGATCGTATCTTCCATACGACTCATGCTCGACCTTTCGGTCTTCTGTGTTCCGAGGCCATGTCTATACACATGCTAGGCTCGTCAAGTTAACCCTAAGTGTTTTGCATGTGTAAAACTGTCTTACACCCGTTGTATGTGAACGTAAGGATCTATCACACCCGATCATCACGTGGTGCTTCGAAACGACGAACTGTAGCAACGGTGCACAGTTAGGGGAGAACACTTCTTGAAATTGTTGTGAGGGATCATCTTATTTACTACCATCGTTCTAAGCAAATAAGATGTATAAACATGATAAACATCACATGCAATCAAATAGTGACATGATATGGCCAATATCACTTTGCTCCTTTTGATCTCCATCTTCGGGGCTCCATGATCATCATCGTCACCGGCATGACACCATGATTTCCATCATCATGATCTCTATCATCGTGTCTTCTTGAAGTTGTCACGTCATCTATTACTTCTACTACTACAGCTAACGGTTAGCAATAAAGTAAAGTAATTACATGACGTTTAAGTTGACACGCAGGTCATAAATAAATAAAGACAACTCCTATGGCTCCTGCCGGTTGTCATATTCATCGACATGCAAGTCGTGATTCCTATTACAAGAACATGATCAATCTCATACATCACATATATCATTCATCACATCCTTTCGCCATATCACATCACATAGCATACCCTGCAAAAACAAGTTAGACGTCCTCTAATTGTTGTTTGCATGTTTTACGTGGCTGCTATGGGTTACTAGCAAGAACGTTTCTTACCTACGCAAAGACCACAACGTGATATGCCAATTGCTATTTACCCTTCATAAGGACCCTTTTCATCGAATCCGATCCGACTAAAGTGGGAGAGACAGACACCCGCTAGCCACCTTATGCAACTAGTGCATGTCAGTCGGTGGAACCAGTCTCACGTAAGAGTACGTGTAAGGTCGGTCCGGGCCGCTTCATCCCACGATGCCGCCGAATCAAGATAAGACTAGTAACGGCAAGCATATCGAACAAAATCAACGCCCACAACTACTTTGTGTTCTACTCGTGCATAGAATCTACGCAATAGACCTAGCTCATGATGCCACTGTTGGGGAACGTAGTAGAAATTCAAAATTTTCCTACGTGTCACCAAGATCTATCTATGGAGAAACTAGCAACGAGGGGAAAGGAGAGTGCATCTACATACCCTTGTAGATCGCTAAGCGGAAGCGTTCAAGTGAACGGGGTTGATGGAGTCGTACTCGTCGTGATTCAAATCACCGATGACCAAGTGCCGAACGCACGGCACCTCCGCGTTCAACACACGTACAGCCCGGTGACGTCTCCCACGCCTTGATCCAGCAAGGAGAGAGGGAGAGGTTGAGGAAGACTTCATCCAACAGCAGCACAACGGCGTGGTGGTGGTGGAGGAGCGTGGCTATCCTGCAGGGCTTCGCCAAGCACCACAGAAGAGGAGGGAGAGAGAGACGCAGGGCTGCACCAAGAGAGAGATCGAATCTTGTGTGTTTTGGGGCAGCCCTAGGCCTCATATATATAGGGGAAGGGGAGGGCTGCGCCCCCTCTAGGGTTCCCACCCCTAGGGGGGGCAGCAGCCCCAATCCCATCTAAGGGTGGCGGCCACAAGGGGGAGGAGAGGGAGGCGCAGGGTATATGGGCCTTAGGGCCCATCTGCCCTTAGGGTTTGCCCCCTCTCCCCTTCTAGGCGCATGGGCCTTAGTGGGGCTGGTGCCTATGGCCCATGTAGGCCAAGGAGCACTCCCTACAGCCCATGTGGCCCCCTTGGGGCTGGTGGCCCCACTTGGTGGACCCCCGGGACCCTCCCGGTGGTCCCGGTACGTTACCGATAAACCCCGAAACTCTTCCGGTGTCCAAAACAGGACTTCCCATATATAAATCTTTACCTCCGGACCATTCCGGAACTCCTCGTGACGTCCGGGATCTCATCCGGGACTCCGAACAACATTCGGTAACCACATACAAACTTCCTTTATAACCCTAGCGTCATCGAACCTTAAGTGTGTAGACCCTACGGGTTCGGGAGACATGCAGACATGACCGAGACGTTCTCCGGTCAATAACCAACAGCGGGATCTGGATACCCATGTTGGCTCCCACATGTTCCACGATGATCTCATCGGATGAACCACGATGTCAAGGACTTAATCAATCCCGTATACAATTCCCTTTGTCTATCGGTACGATACTTGCCCGAGATTCGATCGTCGGTATCCCGATACCTTGTTCAATCTCGTTACCGACAAGTCTCTTTACTCGTTCTGTAACACATCATCCCGTGATCAACTCCTTGATCACATTGTGCACATTATGATGATGTCCTACCGAGTGGGCCCAGAGATACCTCTCCGCTTACACGGAGTGACAAATCCCAGTCTCGATTCATGCCAACCCAACAGACACTTTCGGAGACACCTGTAATGTACCTTTATAGCCACCCAGTTACGTTGTGACGTTTGGTACACCCAAAGCATTCCTACGGTATCTGGGAGTTGCACAATCTCATGGTCTAAGGAAATGATACTTGACATTAGCAAAGCTTTAGCATACGAACTACACGATCTAGTGCTATGCTTAGGATTGGGTCTTGTCCATCACATCATTCTCCCAATGATGTGATCCCGTTATCAACGACATCCAATGTCCATGGTCAGGAAACCGTAACCATCTATTGATCAACGAGCTAGTCAACTAGAGGCTTACTAGGGACATGGTGTTGTCTATGTATCCACACATGTATCTGAGTTTCCTATCAATACAATTATAGCATGGATAATAAACGATTATCATGAACAAGGAAATATAATAATAACTTATTTATTATTGCCTCTAGGGCATATTTCCAACACATGAGGCACTGAAACGTAGCCGGCGCATTGTAGAGGCCGAACGGCATCACTCTGAAGTGACAATGCCCGTGGTGTGTTTTGAATGTCGTTTTCTCTTCGTCCTCCTCGCGCATGCGAATCTGATGGTACCCAGCGCGGAGATCTACCTTGGAGAAATAGGCTGCTCCTCCCAGTTCGTCGAGCAGTTCATCGACCACTGGAAGCGGAAACTTGTTCTTGACTGTCGCTGTGTTCAGATGCGGAAATCCACGCAAAAACGCTAGCTGCCGTCCTTTTTCTTGACCAACAACACCGGCGCTGCGTACGGGCTCAGGCTGTGTGCTATCACCCCGGACTGCAACATCTCTTGAACCTGCTTCTCAATCTCGTCTTTCTGAGCTGGTGAATAGCGGTATGGCCTTGTGTTAATTGGAGCAGTGTCGGGCTCCAAGTTGATGGCATGATCGTATTGCCTCTTAGGCGGAAGGGTTTTGGGTTCAGAGAACACGTCCTTATATTCAGATAAGAGTTTCTGAATATTGGCCGGAATTGGTTCAGGTTCAGGTTTTTTCACTGTTTCCACCGTAACCAAAGTTGCAGTCCAGATATCATTAGCCACTTCCATTCGGTGTAGTTCATACGCATCGAGCTGGGATATTGGAGGCAAGTCTGAGGTACGCACTCCTTGTAAGTGTACGCTCTTGCCGTGGGTGTCGAAGTCAATGGTTTTTTGTTGCCAGTGACAGTTCATGGGACTGTGAGCCGATAACCAGTCTATGCCCAGCACTCCATCATAAGCATCAAGTGGAAGGACGCGTAGATCCATGTGAAATGTGTGTCCAGGCACTTCCCAAGCTAATCCTCGCACGATTTGAGTGCACTAGAGTCGTTGCCCGTTGGCCACGCGAACTGAAACTGGAGGCAGTTGTTCTGTCTAGACTGTCAGACCAGAGAGGAAAGCTTCGCTGATGAAACTGTGCGTGCTTCCAGAATCAACCAAGAGCAACATAATCTGATCACCCACTTGAGCTCGAAGACGAATTGTGGATGGTGTTTCCTCCCCAGAGAGCGCTTGCTGGGATAATGAGCATCACTCGGGTTCTTGTAATGCCGGTGCATCAAGCAGTTGCAGGGCATGGACTGTTGAAGGAAATATGCCCTAGAGGCAATAATAAAGTTATTATTTATTTCCTTATTTCATGATAAATGTTTATTATTCATGCTAGAATTGTATTAACCGGAAACATAATACATGTCTGAATACATAGACAAACAGAGTGTCACTAGTATGCCTCTACTTGACTAGCTCGTTAATCGAAGATGGTTATGTTTCCTAACCATGAACAAAAGAGTTGTTATTTGATTAACGGGATCACATCATTAGAAGAATGATGTGATTGACATGACCCATTCCATTAGCTTAGCACCCGATCGTTTAGTATGTTGCTATTACTTTCTTCATGACTTATACATGTTCCTATGACTATGAGATTATGCAACTCCCGTTTGCGGGAGGAACACTTTGTGTGCTACCAAATGTCACAACGTAACTGGGTGATTATAAAGGAGCTCTACAGGTGTCTCCAAAGGTACATGTTGGGTTGGCATATTTCGAGATTAGGATTTGTCACTCCGATTGTCGGAGAGGTATCTCTGGGCCCTCTCGGTAATACACATCACATAAGCCTTGCAAGCATTGCAACTAATGAGTTAGTTGCGAGATGATGTATTACGAAACGAGTAAAGAGACTTTTCGGTAACGAGATTGAACTAGGTATTGAGATACCGACGATCGAATCTCGGGCAAGTAACATACCGATGACAAAGGAACGTATGTTGTTATGCGGTCTGACCGATAAAGATCTTCGTAGAATATGTGGGAGCCAATATAAGCATCCAGGTTCCGCTATTGGTTATTGACCGGAGATGTGTCTCGGTCATGTCTACATTGTTCTCGAACCCGTAGGGTCCACACGCTTAAGGTTTCTATGGCAGTTATATTATGAGTTTATGAGTTTTGATGTACCGAAGGAGTTCGGAGTCCCGAATGAGATCGGGGACATGACGAGGAGTCTTGAAATGGTCGAGACATAAAGATCGATATATTGGACGACTGTATTCGGACATCGGAAAGGTTCCGAGTGATTTGGGTATTTTCGGAGGTACCGGGGAGTTACGGGAATACGGGAGAAGAAGTATATGGGCCTTATTGGGCTTTAGGGGAGAGGGAGAGGCAGGCCGCGCGCCCCCCAAGGCCTAGTCCGAATTGGACTAGGGGGAGGGGCTGCGCCCCCTCCTTCCTTCTCTTCCCTCTTCCCCTTCCTTGTCTCCTACTCCTAATACTTGGAAGGACTCCTAGTTGGACTAGGAAAGGGGTAATCCTACTCCCGGTGGGAGTAGGACTCCCCTAGGGCGCGCCATAGAGAGGGCCGGCCCTCCCCTCCTCCACTCCTTTATATACGGGGGCAGGGGGCACCCCGTAGACACACAAGTTGATCTTCATGATCGTTCCTTAGCCGTGTGCGGTGCCCCCCTCCACCATATTCCACCTCGGTCATATTGTAGCGGTGCTTAGGCGAAGCCCTGCGACGGTAGAACATCAAGATCGTCACCACGCCGTCGTGCTGACGGAACTCTTCCCCGACACTTTGCTGGATCGGAGTCCGGGGATCGTCATCGAGCTGAACGTGTGCTAGAACTCGGAGGTGCCGTAGTTTCGGTGCTTGATCGGTCGGACCGTGAAGACGTACGACTACATCAACCGTGTTGTGCTAACGCTTCCGCTGTCGGTCTACAAGGGTACGTAGATCACACTCTCCCCTCTTGTTGATATGCATCATCATGATCTTGCGTGTGCGTAGGATTTTTTTTTTAAAATTACTACGTTCTCCAACAACTGTGTCATCTGAAAGGATCTCACCAAAGTCGCCGACCTCGATCATCAGGATCTGGCCGGTGCGTTTGCACTGATGCTCTCTGGTGTACTTGTCCCTGCAGCGAAAACAGAGGCCGTTCGCTCTTCTGAACTCGCGCAGTTGGCGCTCCCGTGCATAATCATCGCCCCCTTGCCGTGGTGCAGGTGCGGCGCGGGCTGGAGCGGCGGCAGCTGGTGGTGCAGCTGGTGGTGGTCGCCCCACTGGTGTGATGCGCGGACGCGCTGTGCGCTGCTTCTCCAACTCTTCTTCCTGAATGCAAGCGAACACTACGGCCCGAGTGATGCTGGTAGGTGCTTGTAATCGCACACCGAGGCGCAGCTCGTCCTTGAGACCGATCAGAAACTGTGAGATGAAGAATTTGGTGCTCAAGGTCGGATCCAGAGCGAGCAAATGGTACATGGCTGTCTCGAACTGATGGCGATAATCCTGAACACTTCGTGTCTGCCTTAACTGGATGAAGTTGTGCATCTGAACCTCGAACTCCTCTGGACCAAATTCCTCTTGCAGTGCAGCTCTGAATTGTTGCCAATTGACCCCAGGGTGCGTCTGTCGATAGGCCTGGAGCCACATTGCGGCCAGGCCGTCCATGTACAGCGCCGCGGTGGTGACCCAGTTGTGTTGTGGCACGCGGTACAGCTCGAAATAGGTTGTGCAGCGGTCCAGCCAGATGCGCGGGGCGTCGCCGTCGAACCGCGGGAAATCGTGCTTGGGCGGCTTGATGTAGTGGCCGTCATGGCGGTCGAGCTCCGAGGACGACGGCGACCGCGCGTTGAGCAGCGGCGGACCGTGGTTGACGAGGCGGGCGAACGGAAGCTGTGCTGCACCGTCGGTGTAGAGGGGCAGCGGCGGAGGGCGACTCGGTGGTGGTGGTGGGGGGTGCGCGGAGGAGTCCGCGGTGGCCGTGACGCCCGATGGAGATGCGGCGCCGGAGACGGTCGTCGCGGGATCCACGATCAGCGTAGCCTTGCGGGCCTCGTCCACATCGGCTTGCGTGAAGTCAATCTGCTTGGACAGGAGCTTGACCTCGGCGGAGACTTGGTCGTTGTAGGTGACCTGCGCCTGGTGGCGTTCGTCGGCGGTCTTCTGATTTGCGTCGAGACGGCGGATGACGGACTCGAGCAAGTTCTGCAACTTGTCCGTGGTCTCCGGCATGGCGTCGAGCACGCGGCGGGTCTGCGGCCGAGGGTTTGGATGGTGGTGCCGTGGTTTCGCTGGATCAGATCGAACCCCGGGCAGGATTTCGTGCGGGCTCGCCGGAGCGGCGCGCACCTGACCCGGTGGATGTTACCGATCGATCGGCGGCCAACGACGGTGGGAAAAAAATTTGGCTCTGAATACCAGATTGTCACGCCCCGATCCAGAGGATTTGGGGAGAGAGGAGAAGGGGATCGGGGTGAGGAAGAACAGAGGAGTAGGTGGGAGCGAGAGAGATGTGACGAGGGGAAAGTGATTCATTCACTGTTTCGATGTCGTCTCCAACTAGTCGTTCGGTTACAAGTAAGCCACCATTGGCTTCACATGCATGCCAACACTTGGCTTAACACACACGCATACACTTGGCCGCCGGGCCCCATGGTGACCTGGTCGTTGCAAGTGGCTAGCTGCACTTGCATTGGTTAGTCCGCTGCAGGTTGATCTGCAGGCATGACATAATAACCAGAATAAAGGTAGAAATCAACGTAAAACAGAATAAAGGTTCGGATCTCTTGCTATTTTTAAGAGGAAAAACGAGGGGGTGATGGCGGCGAAGAGGTCTCTTCCGCCGTGGCTGTATGGCGAAGAGAAGGAGCGCATGGAGCGGTACAGGACCAACCGCAATGAGTTGTTGCTGCAGGTCCATGATCCCGACGCCATCATGGACCGCTGGGAGGATGAGCAGAAACGCCGGAAGAGTAGCAGCGGGAGGCGCGTCAGGTGCGTGGTCGAGAAGGTTGGGGGTGTGATTTACGTCAGGACAGTGGTCGAGGACGTGAAGGAGATTCGCAAGGGGTGCGAGAAGGAGACGGCGAACGGCGACGCTCCCGCCGCCGACGGTCAGATCGGCGAGGAAAACGAGGAAAAATCTGCCGGCGAGGCACCAGCTTGTGCCGTCGCCGCCGGTCAGACAAGGGAGGAAAAGGAGGCACCGAACGGCGACGCACCAGGAGGCGCTCAGATCAGGGAGATGCAGGCAGCTGAGACGTCGTCGGTGGATTTATCAGCGTCTAACAATGCATCGTAGCAAGAGGAGCAACAATGCATCGTCGCCGGAGACGTCGTCGGTGGCCGGAGTATCTGGGATAAAAAGATCAATCTTACTTACATTAATATCTTGCATATGCATGGACAGGATTGGAACAGTGGTCATTGTTTGGCTTTTTTTCTTTTCTTTGGAGCATGCACGCTGAAGGATTCCCTGTGAAATCCTCTAAAATTAAAATGTATGGGAACTGTTCATCATATTTCTTTGATTGAAGATCACGACTAGAGAGAGTCTTAGCAAGAGGGGCAACAAGAAACATGTAGAATGTGTTTTTTGCATACATAGAAATTGTTCATCATCTCTTTTAGCGTATGTATAGTTGTATTTTGGGCTAGATTTGTCAAACTTTTTTTTCAAATAGAGTCAAAAGCTTTGCCGTTTTCATTAATTAAGAAGAAAATAGTTTCTCAGTTAATTGGTGAAAAACCGGATGAAAGACAATACATCTAGAGCCAAGCACACACAACAACCTCAACAGCCAGCAAAAACCACGCAGATGGCAAGCCACAACAAATCAATCCACGAAACCACATGCGGACTACTCCCAAAATAAATAAATAAACATCAGATCCCTCACAACGGCACTTACGGATTGGTTAATATTCTTCATCTACTTTCCATTGGCAAGGCGACACAACCCTTGGGTGACCGAAGGCGCGTCAATGAGGCCTTTAATCAGCTAGGTGAAGTCATGTAGAGTGTCCTCACCCTCATTCGCAATAGTACGACCTATTGCAACAGCCCGCACTTCGTCGGAGGAAGCAAAAGCAAGGCTGCAATCAAAGGCCACCTTGTCAAAGGAGGCCATTGCCCTAACCGATGCAAGTTGCCCACTAGACTCCATGGGAGTGACTAACCCCGAAGGCAACAACTGAGTATTGCTGCGATCCTCCTCGATACCTCGATCCAAACTTTGAGTTTGTTGCTAGAGAGTGGGTGCTTTCACCTCACTCTGTTCTTAACATGGCTAGATATGCAATCCTTTTGAGGGATTTCGAATAGCAGGAATGGTCATATGATCTTTTTATTCTGATTGTTGGATCGTTATTAAACATATTTTTAAGTAGGATTTTGTGCGACATTCGAGGCTGGACACTAATCTGTACAGAGGGAATCATATCAAAGCTACAGGGCTTTGACTCACTCATTGTACGTGGCATCCTCAGAGCTCCATTGGGGTTGTCAATGGCATGGTACCACCCGCTCTTCCTTACTTGGAGAACGCCTAGCACATCACACAACTACATGACGGGATTTTGGATAGAGTGGAGATGTGAGGGCATCGTATGTAGTCACAATATGGATATGGGTTCTTGCTCTGTACCGAGCATGTAATTGGTTTTTCTTTGGTGTAGTGGTAATAACTTTACTTGCAATCTTTTGAGTTTCATTAACTTTAGGTCTTCGTTAGTAGTCCAGAGAGTTGATCAAAAGCTCGAACTGCTTTCTGTTGTTCTGTTTGGTCTCATTTTTATATAGGGGTTGTTCGGCATCGCTCCACTCCACAGCTCCCGGAGTGCAGTTGGCGAAGCTGTAGGTCAAAATGGTGGAGTTGCCATTTACCCGCTCCGCAGATTCCTGAAGCGGACCATTACCGAACAGGGACATAATAAACATGGAAAGAGAGAAATCATCTGTCCTTCAATAATACATTATGGATGGGCTCTGTGTGGCCTTAGAGTGAAGGACGATCTACTGCAAAGATGATGTATGTTTCCGATATCTAATAATTCAAAAAATCAATAACAGTGTGGAGGCTCACCTACACCCGGTGAATAGACGCTCTCATGCATATCCGATGAGTTGTTTCTTAGTGGTGCAAGGTATGAATTTGTGGTGTGGACCTACTCCAGCAAACTTGGTATATAATTTGTCTAGTTATTTACAACACTCTTGACCATAACCTAGTATTATGAGCATCTAAAGTTAGATACGTGAAAAAATACAGTAACATCGTAAGAGCATCTACAGTAGTCGATAAGACAAAAAAAAAAGTACCCCATCATCTTACAAACACAAAGAGGAAGAACATGTCATACAGTAGGTTATCTCTAACAATTAACATTCGGTACGTGCTTATGAATGACTAACATTGAAGTGACAATCATGTAACTAAGATGAGACATTTCATAGAATGGTGAAAAATATCTAATCTTTCTTTTGAACATATCCTCACGTATCGAAGAAGAAAAGAAACCTTTCATATATTTTGCTCTCTCGTCTATATACCTCAACGTTGATTATAAGATAACACGATTGTACGTCTGATCATACGTATCCTCTCCCACAACACCACAAGGCGCAGAGGTCCCGAGCATTCCGCATGGGATGATGCTGCAGCTCGCATCCAAAGCGTCGCGTCCAAATCACACGTACCACTAGTGGCAAGGTCGGCCAAAACTAACGTGTTTAGAGTGTCCTCAGCGAAGAGCAGCAAAGCAAAGCCTCCGTGGAGGTTGTCCCGTACGCAACACGAGAAGCGCATGAGCGCCTGCATGATCCCTTTGCCGACGCAAACGACGACGCACCCGGCCCGAAGTCGGTCGCGCTGTACCGCCCCCAACCTGATGTCCCGCACAGTCGCACGTACGGTGCGCGTGCGCCGCTTGGCTCTCGCACCAAATGCCGTCTCTCTCACTCCGTCGGCATTTCCTGCCAGCCAAGGCTGCCGAACAGCATCCTGCACGACTCCAGTTTTCAGGAATCCGCTGCTGCTCCTATAACACACAAAAATGAAGGGAGCTGAATTTCAAAAAAAAAATGAACAAATTGGTTCCTACGAAAAACCGGGGGTTTCAAAACATGCTTTGCCACACAGTACCGCGCAGGACATGCATGTTGCAGACGCCATGCACGTGAACCCGCAGCGCCAGGAACAGCACGCTAGCATAGCATGGTGCGTGGATGTACCGCCTGCGCACAGTGTACAGACGTGCGTGCGTGCGTACGTAGCGTACGGCCCTCGTGGAGGACCACACGCGCGCGATTAATTTGCGTCGATCGACCGACAGTGGCACAGCGCGGTGCCGCTCCTTTTCGTACGCGCCCCTGGCAAGCTGGCAAAGATCGGAGGAACAGCCAGACAGGCTCGACAACAACGGCCTATCTCCATGAATCCACTGTAGCACGTTTGCAGCTGCACGCCGGCGAGGCGATCGATGGCGCGAGTCTGTCACCACAATTTAACCACCCGGCTCCATCGGTTCGCGCCGTCTCGAGCCTCCTACAGTGTAGCCGCCCAACTCCATGGGGAGACGGATCATTCAGAAGTTGTGTATGAACCAGTTGATCTCACAATTGTTAATGCATCTTCAGGAATTTGGCAATACTCTCTATCTCTTGTTCCGGGAGGAGGGCCTAGACAACAGGCTTTTTGAAATCATGCGTGTGCGCTGCTCCTTCATCCTCATTCTTAACAATCATGTTGTGCAAGACCACACAACATGTCATAGGCTGTCAAAGTGTCTATGGTTCCCACATCATCATAGCTCCACAAACAATACCCCAACGAGTTTGGAGCACTCCGAACGCCCTCTCCAGATCATTCCTAGCCGTCTCTTGCATTGTTGCAAAGCAGGATTCTTTGTTGCCTTGGGGATCAGATATGGTTTTTACAGACGCTGCCCACTGAGGATAGATATCATCGGCAAGGTAGTACCCCCATGGTGTAGTTGTGTCCGTTGATGGTATAGTTGCACGGTGGAGCTTCCCCTTCACAGAGTCTCTTGAACAAATGAGATCATTGGAGCATATTGATGTCATTGCACGAACTTGATGTGCCAAAGAAAGCATGTCAAATGCACAAGTCTTGTGATGCCACTTCTTCAAACATGATGATGGATTTTTGGACGTGACCTTGATATTGCCCACGCAAACCTTTTGGGCAGTTCTTTCACTGCCAGTGCATGCAATCAATTAAACCTAGCATACCGGGGAATCCTATTGCTGCTCCAATCGCCATCAAGTTTTCTGTGTCCTCCACAGTTGGCTCTATCAGGTACTCGGGTACTCCGGTCCGAACACCTTCATCATAGTGCGTGCAAATTGCATTGTGATGTTCAAGACCGTGATCTGCCTATCCGGATTTCTGCATCAGTTGCATATGTTGCTCTACCATAAGCAAGCATCTAGAGAGCAGCAGTGCATTTCTGCAGAGAAGATAAAGAAAGTTTTTTGCAACAACCATTCCTCAGCTTGACGTTGTCATCAGCCTTCTTCACGCCTTCCACTACCCGCAAGAACAAGTTTCTACTTATCCGGTACTGGCGACTAAGAAAGTTTTATGGAATGTTGGGACAGTTGTGAAGTAGTCCGTGAACAGAAGTCGTGCATCGGCAATCCTTTCACGCGTAATCACTCTTCGGCCCTTGATGGAACCCTTGAAGTTTAGGACGTGCTCATCTGCCTTCTTGGACTCCTCTTGGATGCTCATCATCATCATCATTTTGGCCACCTCATTGTCTGAATCCGACGACGCGATGAACTCGTTGAATATGAATTTGTCGAGATCATCGTTTCCATAGTCACCATTCCACGTGGAATTCATTGGCGACCTAGAAGTAATGACCGAAAAAATCAAATCTCGGGCATTTCATCAAACACATACAACGCGGGGTGAAAATATGAGGGGGTTTAACGTACCGGGATGCCGTCCTGTGGCGGCCTGGTCGGCGGTGGCGTACGTTGGGGCGTCCGGTGGCGAAGCACCGAGTTGGGGATGGTAGCGGAGCACCAATACCGGCGGAAGTCCGATGACGGCAACATGGAGGAGGGCAAACAGAGAAGACAAGAGTGATGTTCGGGCGGGGAGAGGGGAGGGCGGATATGACCGAATTAGCGCGAACACTAGCTGTCAGTCCTACGTGGCACACGGGCCCAAGCGCAGACGGGCGTCCCATATCCGCTTTAGATTTGGGTCTGGTACGAGGAGTGTCGATCAGTCTGAACGTTTGGGTCAGATATGAGAAGACCGATTGGGTGATGTTTTTGTGTTCGGACACTGACTGGACAGCCGGATGTTAGCGGTGGGTATTTCATATTTGTCCGTTTGTAGACGCTCTAATCCCGCGCGATGTGTGTGTTACGTGATTATATATCTTGGTTGAGCGCGGCCATACATTAGCTGTTGATCCCAGGCGAGCGTGAGTTGTCATGACTCAGACGTGCACGCAATGTGTGGCGGCGGCGTCTGGATATTGGCAGCCGCAGCTATCAACCAGCATTCCCCTCCCCTCCTCCGCCAAGTTTAATTTTCGGGCTTGGTTTTCTCCGCGATCGAATCGTCCATCAAGCCCCGGCTAGCCGGACCGAGACGCTGATTCTAGTCCGCTCCTCCTCTTCACGCCGTACGTAATCGCTGGAAAGAGTGTGTGTTTCGGAAGGCAAAGGAGATGCCCGTGTGCTGGTGGCATAGACGAGTGGCTGGTGCTGGTGTGCACCGCGAACCGGCCGCGTGTGGCGTGGGTGGATGACAGCATTTTGGCCGGCCGGCATCCAGTCGGTTAAGGTTGCCGAACTGCGACATCTTTTTTCAGATAATGGAAAGAGGTTGAAATTTCCACCCCTGCATTCTCACAGTTGCAAACACAGCTCAGAGACGGCAACATGTCACGTGGGCTTTGACGCTGATAGCAACTCTATGTGGTGGTGGTGATGGTGTGTCATGTGTGTGAAACAGAATTAACATCGAACAAGCATATCCATCGCGATGTGTTGAATTTTTTTTTTTCAAAAAGGAGAATGACCCTAGGCCTCCCCATCAATGATGCACACAACCATCTTTATTATTATTCAACACAAGTCTGACAACATGAATACAGGGATCAACCCAAAGCCATCCATCTGATGAATAAAGTCGCAACACCTACACTCTTGATAATGTGCCCGAACCGCATGAACGCGTACTATATAAGCCGGTAGCCTCACCATCCGGCCGAGAGCATCACCCGGTTTGGCTGACCTGCAGTGAGCACCGCATGCGCATGCTCTGGATCTGCCGCCGCCATCTTCCACTATTCCATCTCCATGAGCGATCAACGCAAACTCCTTGCCAGGCCATATTGTCGTCGATGCCACCACGACGCTAGATGGCACCACTGTCCTGCGCCGTCGTCACCCACCACAGTTAGAGCTTTCACCCGGGAGAGAAATGGCATATTGGAAGTAGAAGCACATCTCACGAGCGCCTCCATGGAGAACAAAACGGCGCCCTCACACGTCGTTTCCGCCACAGTCGAAAGGCCGGCTGGGGATTTCTCCCGACCTGGATCCCCACCTCAAGCTCCAACCGCATCGAGGATCGGCAAGTCTTGTGACCCAGATCCGTACGAAGAAGCACACCGAGCAGAGGACGAAGGTTAAGGGCGTCCCGATCCAGATCAGACACCTCTGGGCGAACCCGACCGTCGGGCACCCGCAGTGTCTCGAACAGCTGGAAGGATCAGACGAAACGGCTGAATCCGATCGAGGAGCTCACCCCGGATCACCGCACCAGCTTACCACACGGAGGCCCGGAGCTCCTCCGAATGGCCGGACGGATCAGACGAATACGATCCAGGCGCCCACCCGAGCGCATTAGCAAGCTCTCCACCGCCACCTTCCTTGGCTGGGCCTAGGCCTTGCCCGACGCCAGCCTCTGGCGATGGCGAGAAAGGGAGGGGACGCGGGGAAGCCTTGACGTTGGTGTCCTTGCGACCTTGCCGGAGGAGAGGAATCGGTAGGGGTCGACCTAGGCGGAGGAGATGGACTGGAACAACGCGTTTAAGTTGAAGATCATGTTAATGCTCAACTATAGGCAGGGCACAACCGCCCTCAAATGTAGTGTGTGTGCTTCACTTTGACTATGCGTCAGCGAGGATGATGTGTGGGATGGCAACAATTTTCTTAATTAATGACATGTGGCAAAGTTTTTTTTTTTGCCTCCGTTTCAAAACGCTATGCATCAACAAGGGCCTTCAAATCGCAATGTTTTGTGCGGTAATGGTCGTAGCAGACTCCAAGTGGTCTGCTCCTAAGCCCGGCTGGGTTAAGTTGTGTACTGATGGTTCATTTGTTGTTGATGGATTGGCCGGTGCCGGAATGGTGTTAAGAGACGACAAGGGAGCCATCATCTTCTCTTCCTGTAGGCAGTTATTTTCTTACCGGGATGCACTTGAAGCTGAATTATGTGCATGCATGGAAGGTTTATCTTTCTTCATCCAGAGAAGTGAGCTACCAGTGCAGATCGGCATGGATTCTATAATTGCAGTGAAATTGATCTAGGCTTTAGAGGTTGACAGATTGGTATATTCGTCCATCATCAAGGAGATTAGATATCTTATGTCTCTACGTGAAAATTGTATTACTCATGTAAGTCGTAGCCAAAATAAAGTTAGTGATAGCTTAGCTAAATTTGCTCGTAGTGAGGGTAGAATCATGACTTGGTTAGGTTCTGGTCCTCCTGAGGCTTTGGAACTAGCTGCGATTGATTGTAAAGACGTTGGTGGATGAGTAATACAAATTTCTACCCGCAAAAAAACGCAATGTTTTGAGTTGTATTTCAATAACTATAACTAGGAAATATGTTTACTCATAGGAAGCCTATGTAATAATGAGAAAATACAGTACTTCGTAGTACATGATATGCCTCTTGTCACAAAATCCGACATAGGGTGTTGTTTTTGGCCTAGAAATGTTTATTATAGTACTCGTTGAACATAAATTTGTCATATATGATTGGGGTACAACATATATTGTACAATTTACGGGCAGTACACTAAAGGACTAAACACATAGACACATAAATGGGCCTCTTTGGTTCCGAAGATTTCTGAAACATATGGCTACGTCAAACATGACAATTGAATGTCATGGCATGTTGAGTCATACTACATGAATTAAAAACACGGTAGTGTGTAATAAATTGTATGGTTGCCCAGCAAGAAAAACACATAAATTTTTTTCGAAGGACTGATGCGTTATGTATGTCATGTCCATCACAGAAACAACGGAAAATTTTCATGAGGTTGAACTAAGAAAAATAGTTTGAGATTATATACAAAATAGGCCTTATAAAACAAGTGCAGCATTTTCATGCCCGGGCTCCCTGGCGCCCTTTTTTAAACATTAAAAAATTGCATTTCAAAGTTCCAAAACTTTTTGAAAAAACACCAATTTGTCTCTTTTTTTTGGTAGCTCCCATGTTAACTCTTTCATTCTGAAAAAATGCACTCGCAAAGTATACATCCATATGATACTGATTTTTCCCGAGAATTTTTTAAGTATCGAAACATCATTTTTGTTTTGTAAAAAAACATCAAAAGCACCAAAAGGCATTTCAGTTACATGAACTCCTATGGTTCTACTCCTGCAATGGAAACATGTTCCTTTTTTTCTTGTGCAAATGCAATGCAAACATGTTACGTAGGAAATTTTCTGAGAAACGAAGTCCTACAAAAAATCTTATGAAATTTTATACTGAACCAAAGAGGCCACAAAAATCTAACCAGAAAACTCTTTGGCCTATTTCAAGATAATATGGCACTTGCAAGCCAAGATCGAAACATCTTGTTCTTATCCGATACGCGAGGCCAAAACCTCATCCGCCATAGTCGCCGTCCGTTTTTCGAAACCCATGTCTGGAAACACCCAAGATCGAAACATTTTGTTCCTATCCGATATGCGAGGCCGAAACCTCATCTCATCTGGCAAACCCGGCGTCCGTTTTTCGAAACCCACGTCTGAGAACGCAGCGCTCCTCTCTCCTTTTTCGTGAGAAAGGTACAGCACTGGCTGGCATGGGGCGCTCCTCCTCTTTACCCGAAAGGAGCGGACCGGGGCGGCCCCATCGCACGTCCGATCGCCAGCGGGCGCGGGAGCAGCGCAGACGACAGCCGAGGAAGGAAGGAAGTCGCTGGGCGCCAGTCCCAACGCCCCCTCCAACGCTAGGCTCACAGCCTAGCCAGTAGCCAGCCCCACACTCCCATCGCACACCCCGCCCCACCCCACTGGCGTGTGTGTTGCCTCGCTGCCACGCCCGGCCGGTGGGTGACTGGTGGGCGTGCCGGATGGGCAGGGAGACCGGCCGTACTCCTCCACCACACCTGCCATCGCCATGCCCCCACCCCTCATGCACCTCGTCCTCCTGCCCCGCTGTGCCGTGCGTTCCCTGTTGCTCCCCTTCGCAGGTCCTTTTCCTTCGAAAAATATTAAGGGCGACCTTGCTTGCAGGGTTGCCTTGACCAGTTGCTCCTCCAAGGATCCAAAGGCCAGCCCAAGCTTTTGTTGATCTGGAAATCACACTTGTAAACAGTCGTTTCGGCCAGTACCATTTGCAAAAGCAGGTCGCGTGGCAATGATACCTTGCAGACAAAAATGCTTTGGGTTTTGGTTTATCCTCTGCGGAATCACGGGCTCATGTCAGTCAGTCTCAATCGTAAATGAGTACTACCAGTTCATCTTTTCACTCGTTGCAAAAGGACTCGTTCTACAAAGGTCAAACTCGAAATGGAGTAGTAGTAGATCACAAAGGCTCTCAGTTTGATTTGATTCATAGAGGGAAACAGCTAGCAAAGGAGGCTAAAAGTGGAGTAGCCAACTAAAAAATCACAACCACACCACACCGCCGCTCACAAAAAAAGAAAGCGATCCGAACCAACTACTAACCCATCGCCAAAATCGAACTACCACGGCCGCAACCAACTAAAGAACCAGCTAAATCGTCTTCTACTACATTCTCGGCTACTTTGTACAGTTTGCTCGTCGGAAGGAGATGCTTGCCGGCCGGCCGCGTGCAGGCAGTCACCGGAGGACGTCCGACCGCAGGTGCGAGAGCTCCTTCCTGAGCTTGTGCGAGAACAGCCTGCAGGCGTCCATGCTCAGGTCCACGGCCGCCGCCAGCGCCACGAACGCCGCCGCGTCCTCCGCGCACCCGACGTGCGCCACCCCGACCTCCACCGTGGGCTTGCTGCACCGGCCCTCGCCTTCTACCGAGGCCGACATGACGAACCCGCGGTAGTTCCCCAGAGGCCACTGGCTGAAGTCGCCGCTGCCCCGCGGGCTGCATCCCGGGGTGCTCCCCCGGCTCAGGGGCTGCGCGGCGGTCAGGTCGAGCGCGAACTTGCCGCCCTTGGACGCGGCGATGGTGGAGTCCGCGATGGGCACGGCGTGGTCGACGCCGGGGACGAGGAGGTCGAAGCGGTAGCCGAGGCTGTCGGAGGACCCCGCCCCGCCGCGCTCCCGCCAGCACTCGAGGCGGCCCCACGGCTCCCACGCGCCGTCGCCCGCGGGCCGGAGGATGAGCCACGCGCCCGGGTTGGAGCGGCTCACGCGGTCCGTCCCCGGCGAGGCGACGAAGGGCGTCACCATGGAGGCGAGCGCGACGGGGGAGCCGGAGAGGTCGTGCACCGTGACGGACCACCCCTTGCGCTCCTTCCCGGCGGCCTCCCGCTCCGTCTGCGCGACGGACCTCCGCAGGTCGCTGTTGGTGCGGCAGCCGAACTTGCAGGTGAACATGGGCTGCTTCATGCTGCCCCGGACCTGCATCACCTGCGGGCTGCACTCCGGCTCGCCGTCGAACTCGAACACGAACCGCGGGTCGGGCTCGGCGCGGACGGTGAGGCTGAGCTCCGCGGCCGCGGGCCCGCCGCCCTTGCCGCCAACGCCGCGCCTCCCGACGGAAATCCAGCCGCTGTGCAGCACCGCGGGCTTGGCCTCGGCGCCCTTGAGATCCAGCGAGACGGTGGCCTTCCCGAGCAGTCGCCCGGAGCTGACGCCACATGTAGTCCCCTTGCGGCCGGCATAGACGGACACCTTGAGCGTGGCGGCCCCGCGGGAGGGGGAGAAGAGCGAGGGCTTGCGGGCGAACCACTCCAAATCGGCCTTGGAGAGGTGGAAGGCCGCTGCCAGGGCGCCGGACGGGGGCTGCTCAGCGGCGTCGGAGAGGACGAGCGGGGCGGCGGCGGTCTGGCAGGCCATCTTGCCGAGGCGGATCTTGATGTAGCAGGGGGAGGTGGAGGGGTGGACGCCGGCGCCGGCGCCGGCGGCGGGCGGCGCGACCGGCATTCTGAGGGCGAGGTTGCCGACCAGCACCCGCACGAACGGGCACGGGTCCATGGCGCCTCCGATCGCTCAGGTGGGATCCGCGGCGAGCGTCGGAGGCGAGGGGAGGCGGGGGCGTGCCTTGGCTGGGCTTGGAGACCCGGGAGATAAGGTGGGAGGGAGGGAGAGAGATTGGCGGGTGTATATGGGACGGGGGGCGGGCGGCCAGGCTGGATCCCGCTGAGCCATGGCTGTAACCGTACGGCAGTCGACCCGGCTGGCGATCGCTCTGCTGCGCGCGCGGGGGGCCACGGTGTCAGGGAGGGTGAGGGGCGGCGGGGTGGTGTGTGTGGGGGGTGAAGGGGGCGAGCTGGCGCCTGGACGGATGGATCCGAGAGTGGTTGTGCGGATGCCGCGCTGTGCCAGACGTTTGGTTTGGTTTCATTCCCTCTTTTTCTCGACTGGGAGTGGGGCCATGCACGCAACTGGCGGGTTCAGCTGGGGTTCCACTGTCAGTGGTAGCATATCATAGGCACTGTATGTGAGAGGAAGCATGTCTTTCTACAAGACTGTTGGTGTATTTTAGTACTCTCTTTTTTGCGGCTAATGTATTTTACTTTTAT
The DNA here is from genome assembly GCA_034509565.1 of Triticum monococcum. Lineage (NCBI taxonomy): Eukaryota > Viridiplantae > Streptophyta > Magnoliopsida > Poales > Poaceae > Triticum > Triticum monococcum. The sequence continues at coordinate 618,308,756 of CM067845.1, forward strand.
ATACTCCTTCCGGTCTTTTTACTCCGCGTGTTACATTTGTGCAGGCCCCAAAAGATATACGTTGAATTTGTATTCGAACCAAATTTTAAAGTAGTGACATGACTTACAATGGTTATATTTGACGTTCTGAAAATATGTTTGTGCTTTGTAAGTCGGAAGGGGGGTAGTATAACCGAGGTTGTATACTTGTATATATGTTTGTTTGCGCTCGTAGAAGAAAAGAGCCAATATTTATTGCCGATAGTACGCAACATTGTGAGTATTGTTGAATAAACTCGGAAATCCTCTGGCTATTTCTACAAAATAACAAAGGATATGTGAAAATATCGTTAGACATATACATATAGCACTTTCTTGTCGCAAGAGTTTAAAACCTGGGTTCGATGTGATATGTGTCTCTCTTTTTTTGCGGGATAATAATTGCATTGCTCAAAATAAAGAATTACAGTCACGACTGACAAATGTCGAGAAGTTCGTATGGACTAAACCCAAGTCGCACAACTGTTCGGCATTGTGATCTTCCGAAACTTGCTAGGAGTTGATGAGCATAATTTTTTTGTGTGTCAAGCATGAGTAATGCAAGAACTACGCTCAATGAAACTTTCTTTGATCTCCTTTATCAAAAAGGCATATTTTGATCTATTGGTATCAAAAAAAGGCATTGGTAGGTTGCTCCACTACAGGGCAAGCATGAGTCCTTCCCGTATAGCAAGAATCTCAGACTGTAGAACATCATCACGATCAAACAAATACATGCAAGAGCTGAAGATAATAGTACCTCCAACATCTCTCAAGATCATTGTTGTTACGGCGACCCCATTTAATACGGACCCATCTGTGTTCAGCTTCACATGTTCAGACGCCGGGGAAGACCATGGGCTAAGAACCGGACGCTTGAAGGTGGGTAGAGCTTTTGAACTAGGTGTTCTACTCATCAATTAGCTTGTAATTTGTTCATCGCTTGTGTAAATTTAACGATGTATCCCTAGTACCCACATGAATCTTCAAGCTTTGTTAGCCTGATCTTCCTTTGGTGTCGTGTGAGTGTGTGAACATGTGCATCTACAATTCGTGCGTGAATGCATGGTATTATTCACACATCGTGACATCCTGCTAGCAGCCTAGCAAGACAATGTCGCTACTTCAATGACATCACTTTCATGCCACGCTTGCATCATGTCCGAGTACTTATCCATTATTTTGCCTTACCACATTATCCAAAAACATATTTTGCGAAGCTATATCAACATGAGGTTAATCAAACTTTAAATGCCGCCACCATGGCTACGATAGGCGCACATAAAACACAAATCTTTGGCAAGATCGAAATTTAGCTTGATGTATCTTCCAAAATACCTGGTCAACACAAACATAGCAAATACAGCTGTGATGACTCAAGGCATTGTCCCAGAAATTAAATAATTATAAACAAGTTTTCCAATAAATTAACACGGTCAAAGCATGAGTATGATCGCATCGGAAAAGCAGTAACCACCACTAGCACAAGGCCAGCTATAACATACCTCCCTCCACCTGGGATTATCAGTATACAAACGATCACTATATTACTACAGCAACGGGATCGCAACTGTGCCAGCGTCGTGTGGACTGTGGAAGTGCTGCACAGTAGCAGTAGAAGTGTATTTTGCGCTGGCGCCGGAAGCATTTCACGTTGGGATCTCAGGTACCCGGCGTCGTCGCTTGCGGATCGCTGTCATGTGCAGCAGGGCGACAGCGTGCGGCCCGCGAGTTTGCACGAGCGCCCCCCGCCCGCCCGCACGCCGAATGTTTTCAAGAAGAGGAAGAAGAATCCAATGCTAGCTCCAAGCGGGGCCGCCGCATGACCCGTTCACCCAAAGCTGGTGGGCGTGTGGGTGTCAGTCAGCTCACTCGCCCGCTGCCGTGCCCGGCTGGAATCCAGGTACCGCCGCACGGAAAACCCTTTTACTAATCCCGATCGACCCGGCGCGCGCATGTGAGAGAGCACAGCGCGGCAGAGAGAGAGAGAGAGAGGGGGGGAGGGGGAGATGAAGTGCACGCACGGGCGCCGGAGCAATTGGCATTAGAAAAGGCGGCCTGTGCGTGCCGACGTGCCGTGCCGCGCCGCGCCGCGCTGTCATGTGCAGCGGCCGCACGGCGGATGGGATGGCCTGCGCATATCCGTAACCCGGCGTTAATCATTCGTTTTCCCACGACGCCATAAACTATTCCGAACCGCTGTACGTACTACCTTCTCTCCATCGTCCACGGGTGCAGGTGCAGGTGCAGCTCGCCTCGCCCACGGAAAGCGGTGCAACTTGCGTTGTGAGGGCCCGCATGGCAGCGAGCACATATGCGATCTTGACGGGTGAAGGAGGAAGAGGCGTGGTGGAGCGGCGCGCTGGCTGGGGTCTCGTTGGAGTCCAGGCTGGGGACAGCTGGGGGGATGGGCACAGGGGCCCTAGGTGGCGCTATCCGCCTCCGGAATTCAGATTCCGATCTCGCCTCACTCCGCCCCCGATAAAATTCCGGGCCGCGATTGGCCGATCGCGCCGGGACGGGACGGGACGGGGCCTAGTGGGTGCTGGACTGCGGGCGCGCGCTGTGCGCCAGCGCTTCGACCACCTGCCCCAGCGCGGCGCCCGGGCCGTTCCGATTGATTTCCGTCGAGTGGCCGATGGCGAAGCTTCCCCGCCCTGCGTCCACATCCACGGCGTCGACTGCTTCGGGCGACACCTGTGCTGTGGAATAACGGCGTGTGGTGCGTCGCATGGACGATCGTGGTCGTCTTTTCTCTTCTCCACGGGCCTGTCACGTTGCGGAGGGTTTATCCGGTCGAACACTTCTTGACCGGCTGGTGCACTGGCGATCGCACGCCCTCCTTCCTTCCTTCTCCCACATCGCGTCGCCACCTAGGTTAGCACGTCGGGCGAGCCAAGGGCCAAGTCGCGAGGTAACCCTCAATGCGTGAAAGCCCTGTGGAATGGAGGTGATCAAAGGGGAATTATGAGGCTGGCCCGGTATAAGCCCTGTACACCAAACACAGACTTGGGGATTTTAGGGTCTTTTGAGCCCAAGTGGGAAAATCCTCTAAAAGACTCCCCAAGCCATGTGTGCCAAACAAGGCCTAAATGGTTTCACTGTAACAACTGGGTTGTCCTGCCATGCGGCGGTCTCCGATACCGGCGAGGCCTCGGTCACGCGGCGTGATCCACCGGCCCTGGCGGATCCTAGTGCCTTTTACGCTATGGATTCCGGCCGGATCGATGAAGACCGCAGGAGGATGCACTCTTCCCGGGATTGTTGGAGAGTAGCGAGACGACCATCTGCTCCTCGGGACTACAAGGGATGAGCTCCCAGTCCTCTGATCCAAACACCTCGAAGTCACATCCGGTGGCCGCCATGAAGGACTAAGGTGGAGCTCGCAGAGAGGAACTTGCGTATTGTGGGAGGGGAGTGGAGTGGAATGCAGCTAGTGTTTCATCCAGAGTGCGGATAGGATCTAATTTATATGGGGTCACGCGTCCAGATGTCCCCATATCCTTTACACATATGGACTAGATATGGCATTGTCCGTGAGTCCAAACATTTTGGCCGGGTTTACCAGCCATGGTTGGGTGGCAATTTCGCGACCGGTCAGCCCGCTTGAATGTTTAGGACGGATATGAGGGGGAGGGGTCCTGTTGTAACATATCGAAAATGCATCAGCCAAGTATACATAAGTTGTTTAAAAAAGTTTATTCCCTGATAATCAGGGGGTGGATATCCGTATCCGATACGTTATATCCGATGCAGATACACTGGTTCTATGAAGTATCCACTGGTTCTATGAAGTATCCATGCATGCTACTCCTAGATCACACATCAAATTTATATGCAATCGTATCACTAAGCTCTCTACTCTCCCTGTCTCTTTTTTGTGGGAAAGCTTTCTACTCCCTTTTTTGAGGTACACTAAGCATTCTACTTTATTCAGGACGTGACCAACGAATAATTCCACTCATGCTTGGTCACGCACAAATACAAAAGGACAACAGAAAGCACACCTAATCCCTGGAGACGCTCAATTTTGACAATGTGATACATGCTCAAATTTTGAGTGGCATACAGGTATCATTTGGCAATTACATAAAAATACAAGCAATTTGACATCGTTGACTGTCAGATCTGCGATTGGATATGCTCCAGGTTTTCCATGATTAGAACAAGAGGGCGGCAAAGAAATTGTTGGCCTCCGACAAGTTCTAACCATCTGGGAGGTGGCAAAATATGGGCTGTAGCAGGACAGTCGCGCATCAAATTCATATACAATCATGGATTCTAGGTTATTCTATATGTGACCAACGAATAATTCCACTATTGCATGTTTTGACCCGCACCTAATACCCTAGAGAAGCTCGGCATTGACAAGTGTTATAGATGACCATTTAACAATTACAAACATATTTTCTAGGTTAAGCAAAGTCAGGGCAGCTAAGGACAACTGTTCAACAAACAAAGAAGATCATAAACAATCACTCAGAGAGAATAGTAGAGCACAGCAGAGGCTGATTTAAGAACAGAAGCCAGGCAAGAATAGGTATGAACACGAGGAATATAAAATTAGAGCATAAAAACAAAGCATGGCCGGCCTTCACAAAATAATAAAAATATAAGGATGCAGAGCAACCTTCTAACCAGAATGGCACGACAGTAACAGAATTATCGGTTTCACATGCTCAAACAGCAGTCACTAACATGGTTTCACGGTTTTGTCACCAGGATTCAAACATAATAGTAGTTCATTACATAGCTTATAGGATAAAGATCAGCCTCGATGAAGCACCACAGTTTGTTGATAATTTCCTAGTCCTTGCTTCCTTTGAGGTTTCCATCCTTAACGGTACTGTTAAACAAGAGTGCAAATTCAGAGATCAGTATAAAGAGATTGGGATATGCAAAATAAAAGGCATATAAGAAATTAGACACACAAACATTCAGTTATTCAGGCACAACAACAAATGAATCTGAAAAATAATTTACCCAAACCTACAAATTGAAGCATAAAAACTACAGTTAATCAGACAAAAGTGTAAATGGAAAACATTCTTCAAAAGGAAAATCATGTCAATTTTCTACTAAATCATAAAGTACTAGTTATGTAAATATATGCCTACTTAATAGATATTTGCACAATTGCAATACACTCAATGTGTTATGCATTGAAATGGACCGGTATGCTCAAAAATACTTGGTAGCTAACGGTTAGTAAAATAGTTGAAACTGGGGACAGATGCAACAGAGTAAGACATATATTGGTGGGAACAACGAGCGGAGCTAGTATCATGTAGTCATGCACAACTCTGTCCGTCCCAAGATGCCATATGGTGCCTAGAACTAACACATTGATCAAACAGATACAAAACATTGCAAGGCAGAACATGAGGTGATGATTGCAAAACTAGGTTTACTCTGGCCAGAGGAGCACAACACACACCTATTCTAAATAGATGAATCTAAGATGTCATACATTTCACCACAGTATGTAACAACACATGCTGCCAGATGGTAGTCTCTAGCAAATTAAATCTGGTTCAACCATACCAAGCATATATATTATTCAAAGCAAAGCATGGGGACATATACTAGTATTACTCGGCGGCCATCAAATTTAGGAAATCCATGGACAGTGTGGCGTCGCATACCTTGATGAAGCCAATGTCCTTGGCGTTGCTGCGGAAGCACTGCCTGCAGCACATCAGCCCGTACTTGCGGATCAGGCCATGCGAGTTGCCGCAGACACGGCTGCAAGAAAAGATCCAAACCACCACGCGTCAGGGCATAAAACCATCAAGCAATCCAAGGCGCGTGAATCATGTACATCTAGCACGAGCATATAAGATTTAGAGCTAAGCTACGAGCTTGCGCCACGGATCTACAGGTGCGGACATGGAAGCGCCTGTTGCTACCGATCTAGGAGAGGACGGGGTACAAGTTCCCAATCGATGAAGAGTAGAGAGTAGAGAGAAGATCATTACCAAACCCTGGATCCGGGGCCGTAGTTCTTGGGGTGCGAGTTCCAGACGTTCGAGTGTCCCATGGCGGCGGCGGCGGCGGCGCGGCTTGCAACTGGAAACCCTACCTTTTGCTCTCGCCTGGCTAGAATGAGGAGGTCGGGTCGCGAGGGCGCTGGGGTTTTCTATATAGGCTGGCAGGCTTCACTTGCTGGGCTCTTACTTGTACACTTGCGAAACTTTGCCGATCGATGGGCTCGCGGATACATGGGCTGGCCTCACAGCCCGTATTTAAGTAACCACGGCCCGGTAATTGGGGTGATCATTTTTTTGGCGTCTTTTGTTTTTCAAACTCCAAATTTCGTAGTGTTCTTTTTTTCGCAAGAAAAATTCGTGGTGTTCTGTTCCCTCTTGGTGAACGACACCCACTGCAGACACGGCGTGTGATTTTAACGCTGCCTTCGGGAATCCCCGGTTTGCAACTGAAAAGATACTACCAACAAATACTGATAATGCTTAAAACTGTCAAAAAGGAGGGAATTTCTAGAGATTGACAGAGCAGTCAGGAGTCTCTATACCGAGTCTTTAAATCTAAGCCGATACCACTGATATGCAGGCTGATATATCAGTTTTAGGGATCTACAGATATAAATATAACCTATTGTTTTGTAAATATCGTTTTCAGACATACTCTCTTTGTCTGGAAATACTTGTTATTAAAATGGATAAAAGGAGATTTATCTAGATGTATTTTAATTTTAGATACATCTTTTTTTATTCATTTTGATGACAAGTATTTTCGGACGAAGGGAGTATTTTCCAATATGAACCAAAATATTTCATCTGCATGTGTTAGTTTATCCTGCCGCCTGATGGTGCTTCTATCACTTTCATCATCGTGACGCAAACAACCGGTATGAAGAACATGCCTACTCATGTTTTTGTTTTTGTTTTTGAATAAAGACACCCAAAAGGCATCTTAGATCTGGTTAATATCAAGAAAAACAAAGGCCAGTACAAAGAATAGACAAGTGAACGTATAACAACTTGTACAAAATAAAATTACACTATTAAAGTACATTAGTCTTTTTCTTCCTCTGATTGTAAGTCGCCGGCCAGGGATTAAGAATTACACTGAACCAATAACAAAGAAAAACGAAACTTGTGAATGCCCTCGCCATACCAGGTTTTGAAGACCGCAATAGCCACTCGCCCCTTGAGACGATATTTAAAAATCGTTGAAACATCATATACTGGAGCATGACCCCATACGGAACAGGCTTGCAATGCATCACCATCAGCACACAGGGTTCGAGAAGACTAGATGAAGCCACAGAACAACACAGAGGAATATGTCAAAGTCGCCACACTAATAGCCAGGCATAAGCTCTCCTTGGAAGACACACAAACTGCCAAGATCTGAAGGGATCCAACAGATCCGGGGACACAAACTCTCGTAGGCTCTTTGTCAGCGCAAGATCAGACGTCGTCGAGGTAGAGAAAGGCCCGTGAGACCTTAGTCCAACACGACATCGTTGCCACGATCTCAGCGATGTCGCCAGAGAAGTAAAAAGCCTAACCGAAAAAATTAGATGGACGGGTCCCCACTCCTCTTTCCGCCGACGAGGCCATCAGATGGAGAAGAGGAAGGAGACCAAAGGTGTGGTGGTGGTTGTGGCGTCGGACGCATGAGTGTTTCGCCGAGCCAGCAAGGGTCGGAAGCCTCCTCGTGTTGGTAAAGGCATACAATACTCAAATCTGCTTATAGGTGAACCCTTACCAATGGTGGGTACACATTTGCGTCTGCCATTGGTAATCTGGCTGCTTACCAGGGTTCGACGCAAAAGTCATCTCCATCTCTGATATTTTGCATCAACCTAGACTAGTTGTGGATCAAAATTTTCAGTGGTAGGCATACTCTGGCAGGAAGAATATGTGTGTATCCCCTAGTAAGTTGGGGATAACTTATTTAATGAAATATGCCCTAGAGGCAATAATAAAATTATTATTTTTTTCCTCATATCATGATAAATGTTTATTATTCATGCTAGAATTGTATTAACCGGAAACGTAATACATGTGTGAATACATAGACAAACATAGTGTCACTAGTATGCCTTTACTTAACTAGCTCGTTGATTAAAGATGGTTGAGTTTCCTAGCCATAGACATGAGTTGTCATTTGATTAACGGGATCACATCATTAGTAGAATGATGTGATTGACTTTTTTTGGGCAATCAAGAGAGCTTTATTAAATCACAGCAGACCTAGGACAATCATCCATCAAGCTGGTCACTAGGAAGCTAGGTATCACATCGAGCCAGCATTCGGTCACATTCAATGTGCAAGCATGTCTAGTACAGAGATGAGCCGGAACATTAGCCGAACGATTTATATGAAGTACACTAAATAAAGAGAAATTGCTAACTAGCTCTCCAATTTCAAGTAAGATTGGAGCCACAATTGAACGAGATTTGTGGCGAGTATTCCAGAGTTGCACCAACTCCAGGCAGTCCAGCTCCATGATCACATGTGTGAGTCCCCGCAGGCTTGCGAAACGAGCCCCCTCACGCATTGCCAAAGCCTCCGCAATTTTGATTAATGATGTGATTGACTTGACCCCTTTTGTTAGCTTAGCACTTGATCGTTTTAGTTTACTGCTATTGCTTTCTTCATGACTTATACATGTTCCTATGACTATGAGATTATGCAACTCCTGATTACCAGAGGAACACTTTGTGTGCTACCAAACGTCACAACGTAACTGGGTGATTATAAAGGTGCTCTACAGGTGTCTCTGATGGTACTTGTTGAGTTGGCATAGATCAAGAATAGGATTTGTCACTCCGATTGTCGGAGAAGTATCTCTGGGCCCTCTCGGTAATGCACATCACTATAAGCCTTGCAAGCAATGCAACTAATGAGCTGGCTGCGGGATGATGCATTATAGAACAAGTAAAGAGACTTGCCGGTAACGAGATTGAGCTAGGTATTGAGATACCGACGATCGAATCTCGGGCAAGTAACATACCGATGACAAAGGGAGCAACGTATGTTGTTATGCGGTTTGACCGATAAAGACCTCTACTATTAAAGGGGGATCGAACGTCGTGATGGTTCAACCACCTCGTTCGCTCCCCGCGCACCGGAAAAATCGGACCTCCTCCACCCCTTCCCATTCCCGCACAAAAAAAACAACCCACGTACGCATGTCGCACCTCCCACTCCCCTTCCCCAAATCCCTCGCTCTCGATCCCTTGTCTCTCCACGGAGGAATCGCCGCCGCCGAACTCCTCCGCCCACGAGCGGCAACAAACTACAATCACCCTAGATTGGAGTGGTGGATCCGCTTGTTGGCATCTCATCTCGTCTTCATCGAGTTCGGGAGGAGCTCCACACAGGGAGGGAGACGAACAGGAGCGGCCCCTTCTCTCCCCGCAGCTTCGTGTCCGGCCTCTCGCCTCCCTGACTCCATCGGGCGCAATACTGTCTCCACCGCGGCAGTCCACCTTCCGCCTGCTGCTCCAGTTCGTTCGGCTCGCCCCTTGCAGCCTCGCTGGACGCTGGCTAGGCGCTAGTAGCCATCCATCCATCCAGGCATCTACAAGAGTCAAGAGACCAAGCTAGAGTACCTGCCACCAAGGTAATTTCCCTTTCTGAAATCTGAATCATGTTCACCTCATATAGTCATATGATAGTTAGTACTGGTGTTTTTAGAAAAATAGTAGTTCTGGTTTTTACTAACTGAAATAATCCTATTTCAAGGAATATACATCTACTTGGAAGAAAATAATGTTGTTTATGCCAACGGGATCAGCCTACATGAAACTGAAACTGAGGGACATTTCTGTACCTGTTCATGTTCTGTTTTGATTAATCTGCCGTTTTGCAACCAGCAGGTTGATTCTGGTTGTCCGGCTCACCCCTCGCCGGCTAGGCGCTAGAAGCCATCCATCCATCCAGGCATCTGCAAGAGACCAAGCAACCAATGTGATTTCTCCTCTGTTTTTAAAATAAATCTCAAGCTTTTTTGTTAATTGCTACTGATACAAGCCATCCATCTATATTCCTTAATAAAATATGTGTAAATGCGCCTAAGGAACAAAATGGGTGATGAATATTTTAACAATTGCTTAGTTACATTTGTTGAGAGAGAATTCTTCAAGCAAGTGAAAAATGAGGATCTCATCAATCTCTTCCAAAAAGGAGATGGTAAATTTATATTGTAATTTTCTTTGCCGCTTTGTAATTTCCACAATAATATTCTGCAACTATTATCTTACTACACATTTGTTGTTCTATTATATTGTTTTGCCAAAAAAATAACTAGAATACCCAGGACAAGATTCCTCGCTCGGCCGCTGACTGCCACACCCCCACATTTTCCTTTCCAATGGTAGAGGCTCACCGTAGCCTGTATTGTGGCACCCTCATGTTATACTATCCCAGGGCAGGACCTGTGAGTGGCAAGGGACTGCCGAAGACTGGCTGGTGGCGGAACGAACGGCGGGGCACCGGCTGGTGGCAACGGATGGTACGAGGCAGTGGGACCATGGTAGGAGCAACTAGCATGAGGAGGTTGCTTGTGGAAATCTGGCGAGTGGCGGCGGCATACATGGCTTATGGTTTGATGTTTGCTTTTCTACCTAGATGAATACTTATAGCACTAAATTTATGAATGTATACTGCATGTTTTCTCATTGTCTTAATCTCATGTATATTGGTTATGTTGATCCTAAAATTGCCAAAACACTGCTTGATAAAATTTACTCATGTCTGTTTTTTATTGTGCAAACTCGTTGTACGTGTGAATTTATTTATAGAACCTTCCTATTGTGATTATGCAAATTGCATGAAACCTAAGTTGTCCTATTTTGTACATTAAGGAATAGAAATCTTGTGTTGCTGTGAAGACATACACTGAGTTGCTATATATCTCATAAAGTATTTGGCTTGCATTATATCCAACTTCTACCTGCACACCCACAGCGATATGCCCTTGTGTTACTAATGTGTGCTCTATTATTTCTCATGAACTTCAATGGTATGTTTCATCCGTTCTAATACCAATTATAATACATACAATTATCGTTTGGGTTGCACGCAAGTAAAAGTCTTCTTGATGGTCCAAGTGTTGGAGATGGCCCAATCACCCCACCACCACTACCACCATTCTCTCCGGTTCAGGAGCCCTGTTGATTCATGGAATGGCATGCTTCCTACCCTTACTGACAAAGCCGCCGTGAGGTCTACTAACCCAAACTTGCACTGATGGGATCTAATCTTATGTGATGTTCTTTAGTTTAAATTCTCTGATTTCGATTTTGATGGAGTAAATATGCGTGTGTTAATAGTAGTCCAATTAAACATTAAAAACATGTATTGCAAGGGTCCAGGGTTTGTTCCAGCCTTAGTCCGTGTTGGGGAACGTAGCAGAATTTTAAAATTTTCTACGCATCACCAAGATCAATCTAGGGGGTCATCTAGCAACGAGGGAGAGAGGAGTGCATCTACATACCCTTGTAGATCGCGCGCGGAAGCATTCAAGAGAACGGGGTTGATGGAGTCGTACTCGACGTGATCCAAATCATCGATGACCAAGTGCCGAACGGACAGCACCTCCGCGTTCAACACACGTACGGTTGGGAGACGTCTCCTCCTTGTTGATCCAGCAAGGGGGAAGGAGAGGTTGATGAAGATCCAGCAACACGATGGCGTGGTGGTGGAAGCAACGGTGATCTCGGCAGGGCTTCGCCAAGCGCTGGGAGACGGAGGAGTGTCACGGGAGGGAGAGGGAGAGGCCAGGGGCTTGGGTGCGCAGCACTCCCTCCCCCCACTATATATAGGGTGCCTAGGGGGGGCGCCGGCCCTAGGAGATCCAATCTCCTAGGGGGGCGGCGGCCAAAGGGGGTGCCTTGCCCCCCAAGGCAAGGGTGGCGCCCCCCACCCCTAGGGTTTCCAACCCTAGGCGCAGGGGGAGGCCCAAGGGGGGCGCACTAGCCCACTAGGGGCTGGTTCCCCTCCCACTTCAGCCCATGGGGCCCTCCGGGATAGGTGGCCCCACCCGGTGGACCCCCGGGACCCTTCCGGTGGTCCCGGTACAATACCGGTGACCTCCGAATCCTTCCCGATGGCCGAAACTGGACTTCCTATATATGAATCTTTACCTCCGGACCATTCCGGAACTCCTCGTGACGTCCGGGATCTCATCCGGGACTCCGAACAACTTTTGGGTTACCGTGTGCCAATATCTCTACAACCCTAGCGTCACCGAACCTTAAGTGTGTAGACCCTACGGGTTCGGGAGACATGCAGACATGACCGAGAAGCCTCTCCGGTCAATAACCAATAGCGGGATCTGGATACCCATGTTGGCTCCCATAAGCTCCACGATGATCTCATCAGATGAACCACGATGTCGAGGATTTAATCAATCCGTATACAATTCCCTTTATCAATCGGTACGTTACTTGCCCGAGACTCGATCGTCGGTATCCCAATACCTTGTTCAGTCTCGTTACCGGCAAGTCACTTTACTCGTACCGTAATGCATGATCCCGTGATCAACCACTTGATCACATTGAGCTCATTATGATGATGCATTACCGAGTGGGCCCAGAGATACCTCTCTGTCATACGGAGTGACAAATCCTAGTCTCGATTCGTGCCAACCCAACAGACACTTTCGGAGATACCTGTAATGTACCTTTATAGTCACCCAGTTACGTTGTGACGTTTGGCACACCCAAAACACTCCTACGGTATTCGGGAGTTGCACAATCTCATGGTCTAAGGAAATGATACTTGACATTCAGAAAAGCTACAGCAAACGAACTACACGATCTTTGAGCTATGCTTAGGATTGGGTCTTGTCCATCACATCATTCTCCTAATGATGTGATCCCGTTATCAATGACATCCAATGTCCATAGTCAGGAAACCATGACTATCTTTTGATCAACGAGCTAGTCAACTAGAGGCTCACTAGGGACGTGTTGTGGTCTATGTATTCACACATGTATTACGATTTTTGGATAACACAATTATAGCATGAATAATAGACAATTATCATGAACAAAGAAATATAATAATAACCATTTTATTATTGCCTCTAGGGCATATTTCCAACAGTCTCCCACTTGCACCAGAGTCAATATTCTAGTTACATTGTGATGAATCGAACACCCGTGCAGTTCTGGTGTTGATCATGTTTTGCTCTAGGGAGAGGTTTAGTCAACGGGTCTGCTACATTCAGGTTCGTATGTACTTTACAAATCTCTATGTCTCCATTTTGAACACTTTCACGAATGGAGTTGAAGTGACGCTTGATATGCCTGGTCTGAAGGAAATATGCCCTAGAGGCAATAATAAAGTTATTATTTATTTCCTTATATCATGATAAATGTTTATTATTCATGCTAGAATTGTATTAACCGGAAACATAATACATGTGTGAATACATAGACCAACAGAGTGTCACTAGTATGCCTCTACTTGACTAGCTCGTTAATCAAAGATGGTTATGTTTCCTAACCATGAACAAGGAGTTGTTATTTGATTAATGAGGTCACATCATTAGTAGAATGATCTGATTGACATGACCCATTCCATTAGCTTAGCACCCGATCGTTTAGTATGTTGCTATTGCTTTCTTCATGACTTATACATTTTCCTATAACTATGAGATTATGCAACTCCCGTTTACCGGAGGAACACTTTGGGTACTACCAAACGTCACAACGTAACTGGGTGATTATAAAGGAGTACTACAGGTGTCTCCAATGGTAGATGTTGGGTTGGCGTATTTCGAGATCAGGGTTTGTCACTCCGATCGTCGGAGAGGTATCTCTGGGCCCTCTCGGTAATGCACATCACATAAGCCTTGCAAGCACTGCAACTAATATGTTAGTTGTGAGATGATGTATTACGGAACGAGTAAAGAGACTTGCCGGTAACGAGATTGAACTAGGTATTGGATACCGACGATCGAATCTCGGGCAAGTAACATACCGATGACAAAGGGAACAACGTATGTTGTTATGCGGTCTGACCGATAAAGATCTTCGTAGAATATGTAGGAGCCAATATGGGCATCCAGGTCCCGCTATTGGTTATTGACCGGAGACGTGTCTCGGTCATGTCTACATTGTTCTCGAACCGTAGGGTCCGCACGCTTAACGTTACGATGACAGTTATTATGAGTTTATGCATTTTGATGTACCGAAGGTTGTTCGGAGTCCCGGATGAGATCACGGACATGACGAGGAGTCTCGAAATGGTCGAGACGTAAAGATTGATATATTGGAAGCCTATGTTTGGACATCGGAAGTGTTCCGGGTGAAATCGGGATTTTACCGGAATACCGGGAGGGTTACCGGAACCCCCCGGGAGACTAATGGGCCTATTGGGCCTTAGTGAAAAAAGAGAAAAGGGACAAGCCCATGGCTGGCCGGCGCCCCCCCCTTTCCCCAAGTCCTAGTAGGACTAGGATAGGGGGCCGGCCCCCCTTCTCTCTCTTTTCCCCCCGGGAGTCCTAATTGGATTAGGATTGGGGGGAGGAGTCCTACTCCCGGTGGGAGTAGGACTCCCCTGCGCCTCCTCTCCCTGGCCGGCCGGCTCCCCCTCCTCTAACCTTTATATACGGGGGCAGGGGGCACCCCAAGACACACAAGTTGATCCTTGAGATCGTTCCTTAGCCGTGTGCGGTGCCCCCTGCCACCAAATTCCACCTCGATCATACCGTTACAGTGCTTAGGCGAAGCCCTGCGTCGGTAGTACATCAAGATCGTCATCACGCCGTCGTGCTGACAAAACTCTTCCTCGACGCTTTGCTGGATCGGAGCCCGAGGAACGTCATCGAGCTGAACGTGTGCTAAGAACTCGGAGGTGCCGGAGTATCGGTGCTTGGATCGGTCGGATCGGGAAGAAGACGTACGACTACTTCCTCTACGTTGTGTGATCGCTTCCGCAGTCGGTCTGCGTTGGTACGTAGACAACACTCTCCCCTCTCGTTGCTGTGCATCACCATGATCTTGCGTGTGCGTAGGAAAATTTTCGAAATTACTGCGTTCCCCAACAGTGCCATCCGAGCCTAGGTTTTATGGTTTGATGTTATATGCACGAGTAGAACACAAGTGAGTTGTGGGTGATACAAGTCATACTGCCTACCAGCATGTCATACTTTGGTTCGGCGGTATTGTTGGTTGAGACGATCCGGACCAACCTTACGCGTACTCTTACGCGAGACCGGTTCCCTCGACGTGCTTTGCACATAGATGGCTTGCGGAAGACTGTCTCTCCAACTTTAGTTGAACCAAGTGTGACTACGCCCGGTCCTTGAGAAGGTTAAAACGGAGTCTATTTGACGAACTATCGTTGTGGTTTTGATGCGTAGGTGAGATGAGTTCTTACTTAAGCCCGTAGCAGCCACGTAAAACTTGCAACAACAAAGTAGAGGACGTCTAACTTGTTTTTGCAGGGTATGTTGTGATGTGATATGATCAAGGCATGATGCTGATTTTATTGTATGAGATGATCATGTTTTGTAACTAAGTTATCGGCAACTGGCAGGAGCCATATGGTTGTCGCTTTATTGTATGCAATGCAATCGCGATGTAATGCTTTACTAGATTACTAAACGGTAGTAATAGTCGTGGAAGCATAAGATTGGCGAGACGACAACGATGCTACGATGGAGATCAAGGTGTCGCGCCGGTGACGATGGTGATCATGACGGTGCTTCGGAGATGGAGATCACAAGCACAAGATGATGATGGCCATATCATATCACTTATATTGATTGCATGTGATGTTTATCCTTTTATGCATCTTATCTTGCTTTGATTGACGGTAGCATTATAAGATGATCTCTCACTAAATTATCAAGAAGTGTTCTCCCTGAGTATGCACCGTTGCCAAAGTTCGTCGTGCCCAGACACCACGTGATGATCGGGTGTGATAAGCTCTACGTCCATCTACAACGGGTGCAAGCCAGTTTTGCACACGCAGAATACTCAGGTTATACTTGACGAGCCTAGCATATGCAGATATGGCCTCGGAACACAGAGACCGAAAGGTCGAGCGTGAATCATATAGTAGATATGATCAACATAACGATGTTCACCATTGAAAACTACTCCATCTCACGTGATGATCGGTTATGGTTTAGTTGATTTGGATCACGTGATCACTTAGAGGATTAGAGGGATGTCTATCTAAGTGGGAGTTCTTAAGTAATATGATTAATTGAACTTAAATTTATCATGAACTTAGTCCTGGTAGTATTTTGCAAATCATGTTGTAGGTCAATAGCTCGCGTTGTTGCTTCCCTGTGTTTATTTTGATATGTTCCTAAAGAAAATTGTGTTGAAAGATGTTAGTAGCAATGATGCGGATTGGATCCGTGATCTGAGGTTTATCCTCATTGCTGCACAGAAGAATTATGTCCTTGATGCACCGCTAGGTGACAGACCTATTGCAGGAGCAGATGCAGACGTTATGAACGTTTGGCTAGCTCAATATGATGACTACTTGATAGTTTAGTGCACCATGCTTAATGGCTTAGAATCGGGACTTCAAAGACGTTTTGAACGTCATGGACCATATGAGATGTTCCAGGAGTTGAAGTTAATATTTCAAGCAAATACCCGAGTTGAGAGATATGAAGTCTCCAACAAGTTTTGTAGCTAAAAGATGGAGGAGAATCGCTCAACTAGTGAGCATGTGCTCAGATTGTCTGGATACTACAATCGCTTGAATCAAGTGGGAGTTAATCTTCCAGATAAGATAGTGATTGACAGAATTCTCTAGTCATCATCACTAAGTTAGTAGAACTTCGTGATGAACTATAATATGCAAGGGATAACGGAAACGACTCCCAAGCTCTTCGTGATGCTGAAATCAACGAAGGTAGAAATCAAGAAAAACATCAAGTGTTGATGGTTGACAAGACCACTAGTTTCAAGAAAAGGGCAAAGGGAAGAAGGGGAACTTCGAGAAGAACGGCAAGCAAGTTGCTGCTCAAGTGAAGAAGCCCAAGTCTGATCCTAAGCCTGAGACTAAGTGCTTCTACTGCAAAGGGACTGGTCACTAGAAGCGGAACTACCCCAAGTGATTGGCGGATAAGAAGGATGGCAAAGTGAACATAAGTATATTTGATATACATGTTATTAATGTGTAATTTACTAGTGTTTATAGCAAACCCTCAGTATTTGATACTGGTTCAGTTGCTAAGATTAGTAACTCGAAACAGGAGTTGCAGAATAAACAGAGACTAGTTAAGGGTGAAGTGACGATGTGTGTTGGAAGTGGTTCCAAGATTGATATGATCATCATCGCACACTCCCCATAATTTCGGGATTAGTGTTGAACTTAAATAAGTGTTATTTGGTTTTTGCGTTGAGCATGAATATGATTTGATCATGTTTATTGCAATACGGTTATTCATTAAAGTAAGAGAATAAATTGTTGTTCTATTTACATGAATAAAACCTTATATGGTTACACACCCAATGAAAATAGTTCGTTGGAGCTCGATCATGGTGATACACATAATCATAATATTGAAACCAAAAGATGCAAAGTTAATAATGATAGTGCAACTTATTTGTGGCACTGCTGTTTAGGTCATATCGGTGTAAAGCGCATGAAGAAACTCCATACTGATGGGCTTTTGGAACCACTTGATTATGAATCACTTGGTACTTGCGAACCGTGCCTCATAGGCAAGATGACCAAAACACCGTTCTCCGGTACTATGGAGAGAGCAACAGATTTATTGGAAATCATACATACCGATGTATGTGGTCCGATGAATATTGAGGCTCGTGGCGGATATCGTTATTTTCTCACCTTCACAGATGATTTAAGCAGATATGGGTATATCTACTTGATGAAACATAAGTCTGAAACATTTGAAAAGTTCAAAGAATTTCAGAGTGAAGTGAAATACATCATGACAAGAAAATAAAAGTTTCTACGATCTGATCGCGGAGACAAATATTTGAGTTACGAGTTTGGTCTTCAGTTAAAACAATGTGAAATAGTTTCACTACTCACGCCACCTGGAACACCACATCATAATGGTGTGTCCGAACGTCATAACCGTACTTTATTGGATATAGTGCAATCTATGATGTCTCTTACCGATTTACCACTATTGTTTTTGGGTCATGCATTAGAGACAGCTGCATTCACGTTAAAAAGGGGCACCATCTATATCCGTCGAGACGACGCCTTATGAACTATGGTTTGGCGAGAAACCAAAGTTGTCGTTTCTTAAAGTTTGGGGTTGCGATGCTTATATGAAAAAGTTTCATCCTGATAAGCTCAAAACTCAAATCGGAGAAGTGCATCTTCATAGGATATCCAAAGGAAACTATTGGATACACCTTCTATCACAGATCCGAAGGCAAGACTTTTTGTTGCTAAATTCGGAAACTTTCTGGAGAAGGAGTTTCTCTCGAAAGAAGTGAGTAGGAGGAAAGTAGAACTTGACGAGGTAACTGTACCTGCTCCCTTATTGGAAAGTAGTACATCACAGAAAAATGTTTCTGTGACACCTACACCAGTTAGTGAGGAAGCTAATGATGATGATCATGAAACTTCAAGAACAAGACACTACTGAACCTCGTAGATCAACCAGAGTAAGATCCGCGCCAGAGTGGTACGGTAATCCTGTTCTGGAAGTCATGCTACTAGATCATGATGATCCTACGAACTATGAAGAAGCGATGGTGAGCCCAGATTCCGCAAAGTGGCTTGAAGCCATGAAATCTGAGATATGATCCATGTATGAGAACAAAGTATGGACTTTGGTTGACTTGCCCGATGATCGGCAAGCCATAGAAAACAAATGGATCTTCAAGAGGAAGACGGACGCTGATAGTAGTGTTACTATCTACAAAGCTAGAATTGTCACAAAATGTTTTCGACAAGTTCAAGGTGTTGACTACGATGAGATTTTCTCACTCGTATCTATGCTTAAAGTCTGTCCGAATCATGTTAGCAATTGCCGCATTTGATGAAATCTGGCAAATGGATAAACAAAACTGCATTCCTTAATGGATTTGCTAAAGAAGAGTTGTATACGATGCAACTAGAAGGTTTAATGAATCCGAAAAGTGCTAACAAAATGTGCAAGCTCCAGCGATCCATCTGTGGACTGGTGCAAGCATCTCGGAGTTGGAATATACGCTTTGATAAGTTGATCAAAGCATATAGTTTTATACAGACTTGCGGTGAAGCCTGTATTTACGAGAAAGTGAGTGGGAGCACTACAGCATTTCTGATAAGTATATGTGAATGACATATTGTTGATCGGAAATAATGTAGAATTATTCTGTAAAGCGTAAAAGGAGTGTTTGAAAGGAGTTTTTCAAAGAAAGACTTTGGTAAAGCTGCTTACATATTGAGCTTCAAGATCTATAGAGATAGATCAAGACGCTTGATAAGTTTTTTCAATAAGTACATACCTTGACAAGATTTTGAAGTAGTTCAAAATGGAACAGTCAAAGAAAAAGGTTCTTGCCTGTGTTACAAGGTGTGAAGTTGAGTAAAGACTCAAAGCCCGACCACGGCAGAAGATAGAAAGAGAATGAAAGTCATTCCCTATGCCTCATTGATAGGTTCTATAAAGTATGCCATGCTGTGTACCAGATCTATTATATACCCTGCACTGATTTGGCAAGGGAGTACAATAGTGATCTAGTAGTAGATCACTGGACAGCGGTCAGAATTATCCCTAGTAAAATAAGGATATGTTTCTCGATTATGGACGTGACAAAAAGGTTCGTCGTAAAGGGTTACGTCGATGCAAGTTTTTGACACTGATCCAGATGAATCTAAAGTCTCAATCTGGATACATATTGAAAGTGGGAGCAATTAGCTAGAGTAGCTCCGTGTAGAGCATTGTAGACATAGAACTTGCAAAATACTTACGGATCTGAATGTGACAGACCCGTTGACTAAAATTATCTCACAAGCAAAACATGATCACACCTTAGTACTCTTTGGGTGTTAATCACATAGATATGTGAACTAGATTACTGACTCTAGTAAACCCTTTGAGTGTTGGTCACATGACGATGTGAACTATGGGTGTTAATCACATGGTGATGTGAACTATTGCTGTTAAATCACATGGCGATGTGAACTAGATTATTGACTCTAGTGCAAGTGGGAGACTGAAGGAAATATGCCCTAGAGGCAATAATAAAGTTATTATTTATTTCCTTATATCATGATAAATGTTTATTATTCATGCTAGAATTGTATTAACCGGAAACATAATACATGTGTGAATACATAGACCAACAGAGTGTCACTAGTATGCCTCTACTTGACTAGCTCGTTAATCAAAGATGGTTATGTTTCCTAACCATGAACAAGGAGTTGTTATTTGATTAACGAGGTCACATCATTAGTAGAATGATCTGATTGACATGACCCATTCCATTAGCTTAGCACCCGATCGTTTAGTATGTTGCTATTGCTTTCTTCATGACTTATACATGTTCCTATAACTATGAGATTATGCAACTCCCGTTTACCGGAGGAACACTTTGGGTACTACCAAACGTCACAACGTAACTGGGTGATTATAAAGGAGTACTACAGGTGTCTCCAATGGTAGATGTTGGGTTGGCGTATTTCGAGATTAGGGTTTGTCACTCCGATCGTCGGAGAGGTATCTCTGGGCCCTCTCGGTAATGCACATCACATAAGCCTTGCAAGCACTGCAACTAATATGTTAGTTGTGAGATGATGTATTACGGAACGAGTAAAGAGACTTGCCGGTAACGAGATTGAACTAGGTATTGGATACCGACGATCGAATCTCGGGCAAGTAACATACCGATGACAAAGGGAACAACGTATGTTGTTATGCGGTCTGACCGATAAAGATCTTCGTAGAATATGTAGGAGCCAATATGGGCATCCAGGTCCCGCTATTGGTTATTGACCGGAGACGTGTCTCGGTCATGTCTACATTGTTCTCGAACCGTAGGGTCCGCACGCTTAACGTTACGATGACAGTTATTATGAGTTTATGCATTTTGATGTACCGAAGGTTGTTCGGAGTCCCGGATGAGATCACGGACATGACGAGGAGTCTCGAAATGGTCGAGACGTAAAGATTGATATATTGGAAGCCTATGTTTGGACATCGGAAGTGTTCCGGGTGAAATCGGGATTTTACCGGAATACCGGGAGGGTTACCGGAACCCCCCGGGAGACTAATGGGCCTATTGGGCCTTAGTGGAAAAAGAGAAAAGGGACAATCCCATGGCTGGCCGGCGCCCCCCTTTCCCCAAGTCCTAGTAGGACTAGGATAGGGGGCCGGCCCCCCTTCTCTCTCTTTTCCCCCCGGGAGTCCTAATTGGATTAGGATTGGGGGGAGGAGTCCTACTCCCGGTGGGAGTAGGACTCCCCTGCGCCTCCTCTCCCTGGCCGGCCGGCTCCCCCTCCTCTAACCTTTATATACGGGGGCAGGGGGCACCCCAAGACACACAAGTTGATCCTTGAGATCGTTCCTTAGCCGTGTGCGGTGCCCCCTGCCACCAAATTCCACCTCGATCATACCGTTACAGTGCTTAGGCGAAGCCCTGCGTCGGTAGTACATCAAGATCGTCATCACGCTGTCGTGCTGACAAAACTCTTCCTCGACGCTTTGCTGGATCGGAGCCCGAGGAACGTCATCGAGCTGAACGTGTGCTAAGAACTCGGAGGTGCCGGAGTAACGGTGCTTGGATCGGTCGGATCGGGAAGAAGACGTACGACTACTTCCTCTATGTTGTGTGATCGCTTCCGCAGTCGGTCTGCGTTGGTACGTAGACAACACTCTCCCCTCTCGTTGCTGTGCATCACCATGATCTTGCGTGTGCGTAGGAAAATTTTCGAAATTACTGCGTTCCCCAACATGGTCTTCCTGTGAAACCTGGGCTCCTTGGCAAGGGCAATAGCTCCAGTGTTGTCATAGAAGAGAGTCATCGGGCCCGACGCATTGGTATGACTCCTAGGTCGGTAATGAACTCCTTCACCCAGACTGCCTCTTGTGCTGCCTCCGAGGCTGCCATGTACTCCGCTTCATATGTAGATCTCGCCACAAAGCTTTGCTTGCAACTGCACCAGCTTACTGCCCCACCATTCAAAATATACACGTATCCGGTTTGTGACTTAGAGTCATCCAGATCTGTGTCGAAGCTAGCATCGACGTAACCCTTTACGACGAGCTCTTCTCACCTCCATAAACGAGAAACATTTCCTTAGTCCTTTTCAGGTACTTCAGGATATTCTTGACCGCTGTCCAGTGTTCCATGCCGGGATTACTTTGGTACCTTCCTACCAAACTTATGACAAGGTTTACATCAGGTCTGGTACACAACATAGCATACATGATAGACCCTATGGCCGAGGCATAGGGGACGACACTCATCTTTTCTCTATCTTCTGCCGTGGTCGGGCATTGAGCCGTGCTCAATCTCATACCTTGCAATACATGCAAGAACCCCTTCTTTGACTGATCCATTTTGAACTTCTTCAATATCTTGTCAAGGTACATACTCTGTGAAAGACCAATGAGGCATCTCGATCTATCTCTATAGATCTTGATGCCTAATATATAAGCAGCTTCTCCAAGGTCCTTCATTGAAAAACACTTGTTCAAGTAGGCCTTTATGCTTTCCAAGAATTCTATATCATTTCCCATCAACAGTATGTCATCCACATACAATATGAGAAATGCTACAAAGCTCCCACTCACTTTCTTGTAAATGCAGGCTTCTCCATAAGTCTGCATAAACCCAAACACTTTGATCATCTCATCAAAATGAATGTTCCAACTCCGAGATGCTTGCACCAGCCCATAAATCGAGCGTTGGAGCTTGCACACCTTGTCAGCATTCTTAGGATCGACAAAACCTTCCGGCTGCATCATATACAATTCTTCCTTAAGGAAACCATTAAGGAATGCCGTTTTGACGTCCATTTGCCATATCTCATAATCATAGAATGCGACAATTGCTAACATGATTCGGACGGACTTCAGCTTCGCTACGGGTGAGAAAGTCTCATTGTAGTCAACCCCTTGAACTTGTCGATAACCCTTAGCGACAAGTCGAGCTTCATAGATGGTCACATTACCATCCGCGTCTGTCTTCTTCTTAAAGATCCACTTATTTTCTATGGCTCGCCAATCATCGAGCAAGTCAGTCGAAGTTCATACTTCGTTTTCATACATGGATCCTATCTCGGATTTCATGGCTTTCAGCCATTTGTCAGAATCCGGGCCCGCCATCGCTTCTTCATAGTTCGAAGGTTCACCGTTGTCTAACAACATGATTTCCAAGACAGGGTTGCCGTACCACTCGGGTGCGGAACGTGTCCTTGTGGACCTACAAAGTTCAGTAGCAACTTGATCTGAAGTTTCATGATCATCATCATCAACTTCCTCTCTAGTCGGTGCAGGCACCTCAGGAACATTTTCTTGAGATGCGCCACTTACCGGTTCAAGAGGTAATACTTCATCAAGTTCTACTTTCCTCTCACTTATTTCTTTCGAGAGAAACTCTTTCTCTAGAAAGGACCCATTCTTGGCAACAAAGATCTTGCCTTCGGATCTGAGGTAGAAGGTATACCCAACAGTTTCTTTAGGGTATCCTATGAAGATGCATTTTTCCGACTTGGATTCGAGCTTTTCAGGTTGAAGTTTCTTGACATAAGCATCGCATCCCCAAACTTTTAGAAACGGCAGCTTAGGTTTCTTGCCAAACCATAATTCATACGGTGTCGTCTCAACTGATTTCGACGGAGCCCTATTTAAAGTGAATGCGGCAGTCTCTAAAGCATAGCCCCAAAATGACAACGGTAAATCGGTAAGAGACATCATAGATCGCACCATATCCAATAGAGTGTGATTACGAAGTTCGGACACACCATTACGCTAAGGTGTTCCAGACGGCGTGAGTTGTGAAACTATTCCACATTTTCTTAAGTGTGTGCCAAATTCGTGACTCAAGTATTCTCCCCCATGATCTGATCGCAAGAACTTGATTTTCCTGTCACGTTGATTCTCAACCTCACTCTGAAATTCCTTGAACTTTTCAAAGGTCTCAGACTTGTGTTTCATTAAGTAGACATACCCATATCTACTCAAGTCATCAGTGAGGGTGAGAACATAACGATAGCCACCGCGAGCCTCAACACTCATTGGACCGCACACATCAATACGTATGATTTCCAATAAGTTGGTTGCTCGCTCCATTGTTCCTGAGAACGGAGTCTTGGTCATTTTACCCATGAGGCATGGTTTGCACGTGTCAAATGATTCGTAATCAAGAGACTCTAAAAGTCCATCTGCATGGAGCTTCTTCATGCGTTTGACACCTATGTGACCAAGGCGGCAGTGCCACGAGTATGTGGGACTATCATTATCAACCTTACATCTTTTGGTATTCACACTATGAATATGTGTAGCATTACGCTCAAGATTTATTAAGAATAAACCATTCACCATCGGAGCATGACCATAAAACATATCTCTCATATAAATAGAACAACCATTATTCTCGGATTTAAATGAGTAGCCATCTCGTATTAAACGAGATCCTGATACAATGTTCATGCTCAAAGCTGGCACTAAATAACAATTATTGAGGTTTAAAACTAATCCCGTAGGTAAATGTAGACGTAGCGTGCCGACGGTGATCACATCGACCTTGGAACCATTCCCGACGCGCATCGTCACCTCGTCCTTCGCCAGTCTCCGCTTATTCCGCAGCTCCTGCTTTGAGTTACAAATGTGAGCAACCGCACCGGTATCAAATACCCAGGAGCTACTATGAGTACTGGTAAGGTACACATCAATTACATGTATATCACATATACCTTTTGTGTTGCCGGCCTTCTTGTCCGCTAAGTATTTGGGGCAGTTCCGCTTCCAGTGACCACTTCCCTTGCAATAAAAACACTCAGTCGCGGGCTTGGGTCCATTCTTTGGCTTCTTCCCGGCAGCTTGCTTACCGGGCGCGGCAACTCCCTTGCCATCCTTCTTGAAGTTCTTCTTACCCTTGCCTTTCTTGAACTTAGTGGTTTTATTCACCATCAACACTTGATGTTCCTTTTTGACTTCTACCTCTGCTGATTTCAGCATTGAATATACCTCAGGAATGGTCTTTTTCATCCCCTGCATATTGAAGTTCATCACAAAGCTCTTGTAGCTCGGTGGAAGCGACTGAAGGATTCTGTCAATGACCGCGTCATCCGGGAGATTAACTCCCAGCTGAGTCAAGCGATTATGCAACCCAGACATTTTGAGTATGTGCTCACTGACAAAACTATTTTTCTCCATCTTACAGCTGAAGAACTTGTCGGAGACTTCATATCTCTCGACCCGGGCATGAGCTTGAAAAACCATTTTCAGCTCTTCGAACATCTCATATGCTCCGTGTCTCTCAAAACGCTTTTGGAGCCCGGTTCTAAGCTGTAAAGCATGCCGCAGTGAACGAGGGAGTAATCATCAGCACGTGTCTGCCAAGCGTGCATAACGTCTTGGTTCTGTGGGACGGGTGCGTCACCTAGCGGTGCTTCTAGGACATAATCTTTCTTGGCAGCTATGAGGATGATCCTCAGGTTCCGGACCTAGTCCGTATAGTTGCTGCCATCGTCTTTCAGCTTGGTTTTCTTTAGGAACACGTTGAAGTTGAGGACAACGTTGGCCATTTGATCTACAAGACATATTGTAAAGATTTTAGACTAAGTTCATGATAATTAAGTTCATCTAATCAAATTATTCAATGAACTCCCACTCAGATAGACATCCCTCTAGTCATCTAAGTATAACATGATCCGAGTTAACTAGGCCGTGTCCGATCATCGCGCGAGACGGACTAGTCAACATCGGTGAACATCTTCATGTTGATCGTATCTTCTATACGACTCATGCTCGACCTTTCGGTCTTCTGTGTTCCGAGGCCATGTCTGTACATGCTAGGCTTGTCAAGTCAACCTAAGTGCATTGCGTGTGTAAATCTGGCTTACACCCGTTGTATTCGAACGTTAGAATCTATCACACCCGATCATCACGTGGTGCTTCGAAACAACGAACCTTCGCAATGGTGCACAGTTAGCGGGAACACTTTCTTGAAATTATTACGAGGGATCATCTTATTTAAGCTACCGTCGTTCTAAGTGAATAAGATGTAAAACATGATAAACATCACATGCAATCAAACAGTGACATGATATGGCCAATATCATTTGCTCCTTTTGATCTCCATCTTCGGGGCTCCATGATCATCGTTGTCACCGGCATGACACCATGATCTCCATCATCGTGTCTTCTTGAAGTTGTCTCGTCATCTATTACTTCTACTACTATGGCTAATGCTTTAGCAAGAAAGTAAAGTAATTACATGACGTTTATGTTAACACGCAGGTCATAAATAAATAAAGACAACTCCTATGGCTCCTGCCGGTCGTCATACTCATCGACATGCAAGTCGTGATTCCTATTACAAGAACATGATCATCTCATACATCACATATATCATTCATCACATATATCATTCATCACATCCTCTGGCCATATCACATCACAAAACACTTGTTGCAAAAACAAGTTAGACGTCCTCTAATTGTTGTTGCAAGTTTTTACATGGCTGCTATAGGTTTCTAGTAAGAACGTTTCTTACCTACGCCAAAACCACAACGTGAATTGCCAATTTCTATTTACCCTTCATAAGGACCCTGTTCATCGAATCCGATCCGACTAAAGTGGGAGAGACAGACACCCGCCAGCCACCTTATGCAACTTGTGCATGTCAGTCGGTGGAACCAGTCTCACGTAAGCGTATGTGTTAGGTTGGTCCGGGCCGCTTCATCCCACAATACCGCCGAATCAAGATAAGACTAGTAACGGCAAGATAATTGACAATATCAACGCCCACAACTACTTTGTGTTCTACTCGTGCATAGTAACTACGCATAGACCTAGCTCATGATGCCACTGTTGGGGAACGTAGCAGAATTTTAAAATTTTCTACGCATCACCAAGATCAATCTATGGAGTCATCTAGCAACGAGGGATAGAGGAGTGCATCTACATACCCTTGTAGATCGTGCGCAGAAGCGTTCAAGAGAACGGGGTTGATGGAGTCGTACTCGACATGATCCAAGTCACCGATGACCAAGTGCCCAACGGACAGCACCTCCGCGTTCAACACACGTACGGTTGGGAGACGTCTCCTCCTTCTTGATCCAGCAAGGGGGAAGGAGAGGTTGATGAGGATCCAGCAACACGACGGCGTGGTGGTGGAAGCAACGGTGATCTCGGCAGGGCTTCGCCAAGCGCTGGGAGACGGAGGAGTGTCACGGGAGGGAGAGGGAGAGGCCAGGGGCTTGGGTGCGCAACACTCCCTCCCCCCACTATATATAGGGTGCCTAGGGGGGGCGCCGGCCCTAGGAGATCCAATCTCCTAGGGGGGCGGCGGCCAAAGGGGGTGCCTTGCCCCCCAAGGCAAGGGTGGCGCCCCCCACCCCTAGGGTTTCCAACCCTAGGCGCAGGGGGAGGCCCAAGGGGGGCGCACCAGCCCACTAGGGGCTGGTTCCCCTCCCACTTCAGCCCATGGGGCCCTCCAGGATAGGTGGCCCCACCCGGTGGACCCCCGGGACCCTTCCGGTGGTCCTGGTACAATGCCGGTGACCCCTGAATCCTTCCCGATGGCCGAAACTGGACTTCCTATATATGAATCTTTACCTCCGGACCATTCCGGAACTCCTCGTGACGTCTAGGATCTCATCCGGGACTCCGAACAACTTTCAGGTTACCGTGTGCTAATATCTCTACAACCCTAGCGTCACTGAACCTTAAGTGTGTAGACCCTGCGGGTTCGGGAGACATGCAGACATGACCGAGAAGCCTCTCCGGTCAATAACCAACAGCGGGATCTGGATACCCATGTTGGCTCCCACAAGCTCCACGATGATCTCATCGGATGAACCACGATGTCGAGGATTCAATCAATCCGTATACAATTCCCTTTGTCAATCGGTACGTTACTTGCCCGAGACTCGATCGTCGGTATCCCAATACCTTGTTCAGTCTCGTTACCGGCAAGTCACTTTACTCGTACCGTAATGCATGATCCCGTGATCAACCACTTGATCACATTGAGCTCATTATGATGATGCATTACCGAGTGGGCCCAGAGATACCTCTCTATCATACGGAGTGACAAATCCCAGTCTCGATTCGTGCCAACCCAATAGACATTTTTGGAGATACCTGTAATGTACCTTTATAGTCACCCAGTTACGTTGTGACGTTTGGCACACCCAAAGCACTCCTACGATATCCGGGACTTGCACAATCTCATGGTCTAAGGAAATGATACTTGACATTCAGAAAAGCTACAGCAAACGAACTACACGATCTTTGAGCTATGCTTAGGATTGGGTCTTGTCCATCACATCATTCTCCTAATGATGTGATCCCGTTATCAATGACATCCAATGTGCATAGTCAGGAAACCATGACTATCTTTTGATCAACGAGCTAGTCAACTAGAGGCTCACTAGGGACGTGTTGTGGTCTATGTATTCACACATGTATTACGATTTCCGGATAACACAATTATAGCATGAACAATAGACAATTATCATGAACAAAGAAATATAATAATAACCATTTTATTATTGCCTCTAGGGCATATTTCCAACAGTCTGTTCTTACAATCTAGGAAGATCCTTGATGTATATGGTGAACTGTTTATGAATATGTTAAATTATTTATGGAAATTTCACTGATAGGCAAGCCCTGTTGGACACAAAGGCACACATAAGGGAGGCATCATTTGAAATTGTTGCATAATTGTTGAGATGCAACATGTTTCAGCTTGACTCCACGTTAATCCCAGGTTCTATCTTTCCTTCAATAAGTTTAGTACCCTGCTTTGAAGACATTGGCAGAGATGGCGGCATGGAAGTTTGCAGAGGTGAATGCAATGGATGTTGTTGTGGGGAATCTACAGACTGTTTTGAGCCTGATGATTACACCCAGGATTAGTGCCAATATGGTCATGTTTCTTCGCTTACTAGAAGGTGTGTATATATCACAGCGTTTGATCATTTATTCCTGATGAAGCTCTAATCATAATTCATGACCTGTTTGATTATTTGCTAGATACCAAAATTTATGTTGTACTCCCTCCGTTCCAAAATAGATGACTCAAGTTTATACTAACTTTAGTAAAAAGTTGAGTCATCTATTTTGGAACGGAGGGAGTACTCTTTAATCATTTCTTAACCCCTCTAGAAATTTTGTAGTACCGTTTTGAAACAACCACTATCTTATACAAACTTAATACGTTTCATTTCTGATGAAACCTTTGACATTTAACTTTGTAAACTTTAAAGTTAGCAAATGGTTGAGCAAATTAGTAGTACTTTACAATAACTGCATCAAATGAAGCTAATTATGTTGGAATTGATATTCTGCAGCAGTAAGTATTGGAGAGAAAAATTGCATGTTTCATTATCTCTTTCAGATCAGATGGCATAACAAAACATAGGTTAGAAGATCATCATGCATTGGCATTCGACATCATTTCAATGAAATTTAGTTGCATTTGCTTTTCAGAAGAGACTTTCTTGTCCAGGTTAGTGTACATTTCACTAAGCATAAGCACAGAGGAGCACATGGCTTTCTTCATTGGGCCAGTCCACGTGGAAGGCATCATGTTAGCCTCTGGAGCAAGATTCAGTCCTATGGAGCACATTATCAGGAACATGCTGGAGAGCCTCTGGAGCAGAGGATGCATCGCCTGATGCTTGGACAATTAGGTGTATTCCTTCCCTTCCATTGTAGGTTCCGGGTAGTTGCATGTCATGTTAGTCTATATATACAGGACTTATCAAAAGTTTATGATCTATTGTCTGCTTAGCTCATGTTCAGATCTGCACGAGAAATAGATCTACAACTTCTCAAGCCATGTTGAAATTTGCGGCAGAAGTAACAATTCTTTTTTTCCATGTACCTATTTATGAAATCAGCCTGGTAAGTAGGTTTACAGTTAGTAATCAATGCAGTGTGTAGTGTCATTGTTTGCTTGGATGTACATACATGGAACCGACTGATTGCTTAATCACATAGTAGTTGACGGAGAGGAACTTTGGAGCTTGGGGGGTTGCGTGTGTAGGTACTCCTTGCCTTTTTCTCGTGGCAGAGAAGGGGTATTAGGGTAATAGAACTAGCAATTTACTACTATCATTCTCTCAAAGCTTTTTCCAAACTTGGTACGAATGGAGGTCTTGTTGTTTTATTACTCTTTGAGTTTTTTCATGTCATCATGTCTCACGGCATGCGATGATCATTCCTAGATTTGCTAACAGTAATAAAGGTTTGGCGTGGTGGTAAGGTGAGATGATAAACTTTTAAAGCAAGGACAATGCTAAAATAAGGACGGATGAACGTAATGAAGGTAGAGTGGAAGGAAGGAGTAGGGAGATAGATGTCTGTTTTGTAAGGAAAGAAGGAGAGATAATATGCATTTGCCACTGGTATATCAATGAAACCACACCGTGTCATGCTGAGACACATACAATTCTGAATTAGAACAATTGGGTCATACATGTGTTTTTGTTATTCCATTGCCAACACACTAGAACAATTGTATGATCCATGTGTTTTTGTTATTCCGTGGCAATGCACGCACATCATACTAGTCTTCGTAGAATATGTAGGAACCAATATGAGCATCCAGGTTCCGCTATTGGTTATTGACTAGAGACGTGACTCGGTCAAGTCTACATAGTTCTCGATCCCGTAGGGTCCGCGCGCTTAAAGTTTTGTGACGATCGGTATTATGAGTTTATATGTTTTGATGTACCGAAGGTAGTTCGGAGTCCCAGATATGATCACGGACCAATGGAGGAGTCACATACCAAGGAACAATCTCCCCAAGCAGTTTTGCAAGAGGTGCTTTGAGCAAGGAGATCGAAAATCGCAGCAAAAGTGGCTGGAACTCGTGCTTGAGTTGGTTTTTCGGGTTTGTGTGAGATAGAGGAAGAAGATGGGTGCTGGGATAAATGGAGGAGGGCCACCGTGGGCCCACGAGGCAGGGGGGCGTGCCCTAGGGTGGGCGCGTGTAACGCCCCGAGACCGATGTGCCAAGTGTCGTGCAGTTATTCGATGTTGTTGCGTTGTCATGTGCTTGCGTGTTGCATCATGTCACGTCATCATGTGCATTGCATCATGTCATCAGGCCATCATTTCATTAATTGTTGCAACTCAACTAAATAAATTGTATGGATCTTTTGATCCATTTAAATCGAGGGAATTCACATGGTGAGTTCTCTTTATAACATACCCTCCCGATATTTAGGGAGCTATATTAAACCATTCCATTGGCTTGGAATCACCCACAAACACATATGCACGGTTCTTCAAATTTCTCTTTATCCTTCTCAACTTCCCCTTCTTTCTTTGGGGCCTTTTAGTAAAATTGAGTGGCAATTTTACTTTACCCATAATGTTCCAAATCTGCCCATAAATCATTTATATTGTGTAGGGCCACCTCCTATAATTTCAACCCATTTGGAGTTCATTTGAATGGGTTTCGAAATTCGAACTTGCCAAGTTAAATCCAACGCGTGTGGATTTTACTTCCTCCAAAAATCGTCAGGCCATTTTTGTCAAATTCCTCGTATTTTTATGACTCCGGAAAAATTGTCCTCCTGCCCAAATTCCTTCCCTAACACCTCTCTTTCTTTTATTTCTCTCTAATCTTTTTTTTTGCAAAAAAACTAAGTGGGAGAAGAGGAAGCCCATCGAGGCCGGCCTATTCATTTCCTCTTAGCCCACCAGGCCGGCCTACTAGACCTCCTCCCAACTGGGCCTCCCGCGCCGGCCCACCTATTCCTAACCTAACCCTCTCCCTGGCCCGATCCCCATCTCTCTCGTCTCCCTGCTCGCGCCGCCAGAGACCAGCATCGCCCGACCCCATCTCCCCGATCCCCTCGACCCTGCCGCGCCTCCCTCTCCTCCGCGCGGGTCCTCTCCCGTCGCCACCCGCCGCCGTCGGCGACGATCCAGGGGGACCACCCCGCGCCGTGCCCCTGGCCGGAGCCACCCTGCCGCGCCTCCTCCTCACCTATCTCCGCGTCGCCCAGGCGCCCGAGGAGAGGAGTGCCCGCGCCCGCGCCGGCAGCCGTCGTCCCCGCGCCGTGCTCCCGAGCTGCCTCCTGCTTCGTCCCCGCGCCGCAGACGTCGCCCGTCGCCGGCGTCCCAAGTCCTCGTCCGCTCGGTTCCTGCGCCATGACCGCCGTCGCAGAGCTCCCAGCCTCTGGTAGCGGTTGCTGTAGTCCGGCGCCCCTGCTTCCTCCTCGTCACCAGTGAGCGCCGCGCCGTCTTCTTCTCCTCCTGCCCGAGTCCAAGCCACTGCCGTGCACCGCCGCCTCCTCCGCCGTTTTGCCTCACCGCCATGGACGCCGTGGAACTTCCTCTCTTCGGAGCCCCCATGCGCCAAGTTCGCCGGAGTTCCACCAGGCTGCTGCTCGCCTTGCCATCGCCTCCTTGCTGTTGGCATCCCGAGGCCCCGTGTTGTTGTTGTGTTGAACGTTCAAGGACCGGCAAGATCGACTACAGTAAACGCCAAGTTCCACCACCGTCAAGACCCGGGCTAAGAACGCCAAGTACAACTACAAACCCGAAGAACTCGGGTGCATCAAATCCGCGAGGAGACCCATATTTCGTCAAGTACCTCTACGCACGGATAACGCCAAGTACCACTATCGCCGAGTATGACTACTTCCACGTGATATGAGGACAACTACCGTCGCCCCCCGGAACCTTGGATTCGTCAAGTACCTCTTCGAAAATGAACGTGAACCACTACTTCCCTCGATGTCCGAGAACGCCTACTTCCCCTACGTCCCATCGAACCCGAGCCGGCTCCTTTGCACGCTTCGAAGGTATAACCCCGAGTCGACGTCCTTGAACAAATGCTTGCGATGTCGAATGCTCGTGTGTGCTCCGTGTCGGAGTTGTTCGGTGCACGTTGCCCTCTTTCACCTTGTCACACGTCATGTGGGAACCCGGTAACCGGGAGCACCCCACCGTTCATCTCTTGTCACGCTCCCGCCGCATTTTCGTTTGCACCGGGATCTCAATCGAGTTACCGGAACCGATATGTTGCCGTGGCATCATTTTCGGATTCGTTGCCGTG
The DNA here is from genome assembly GCA_034509565.1 of Triticum monococcum. Lineage (NCBI taxonomy): Eukaryota > Viridiplantae > Streptophyta > Magnoliopsida > Poales > Poaceae > Triticum > Triticum monococcum. Next base: position 618,341,950 of record CM067845.1, read on the forward strand.
GCACCCCCCTTCTTTCCACCACGGTGACAAATGCTTCATAATGCTCTTATCTACATTTTTCTGAAAACTTGCATGAACTTGTTCATGTCATCCGCATCATCATTACAACAATTAAAACGTTTAAAATGCTGTTTGATTAAATTTGCTCCCATGCCATGCTAAAATGATTTAATTCATAACTATTTAACCGTAACTCCGTTTCTAATAAACTTTATATGTAAGTGGGGTAGAATTTTGCCTAGTTTATCATGGTGGCATCACTTTGCATGTTAAACAACTCTAAAATTGTGTTTAGGACAGATCAGGACCAAACCTAATATTTGCACATGGGGATTTTCCGGACTTGTTGTTTTGTTGTTCCGGCCTCATTTAAACATGCCTAGATTAGATAGTTTCATCATGTTTCACCTCTTGCCATGTTAATCAACATTTAATATTGTTGGGTACATAAACGAGAGAGAACTAAATAATTGATGTGGTGTTTCGTCAATATGCAACTCGTTGCATATTGAGCTCCACTTAATTTGTAGGATTGCTTGTGCATTTTGGCATGCCATGCCTCTTTAAACCGGACATGCATCATACCCGATTGTGCATCATGCCATGTTGATGCCGTGGTTGTTTACTATGTTGTGTGCTTCTTTTCCGGTGATTGCTTCCTCGGGTTGATTCCGGTAACGTCGTGTTGTGAGGATCCGTTCGTCTTCATCCGTTTATCTCCTTCATGGACTCGTTCTTCTTCCTTGCGGGATTTCAGGCAAGATGATCATACCCTCGAAATCACTACTATCTTTGCTATGCTAGTTTGCTCGCTCTTTTGCTATGCCATTGCTACGATGCCTACCACTTGCTTGTCAGCCTCCCAAATTGCCATGTTCAGCCTCTAACCCACCAATGTCCTAGCAAACCGTTGATTGGCTATGTTACCGCTTTGCTCAGCCCCTCTTATAGCGTTGTTAGTATGGGCGTTCTGCGTCGTATACATCAGCCGAAGCTTAATAGACGTCAGCGACTGAGCGGCGCACGCCGGGTTGGACTAGAAAGCACCTACCTTGTTGAAGGAGGTAGCTAGGTCTGCTCACCGTCCGCGTTCGCAACGTGCAGGAGTTCCTGGGGAGATGGCCCATGACCCCTGGGGGCATAGGTTTAGTCCGGCGTGCTGGCCTCTCTATTAAGCCTAGGTCGGGTTGCGGCGTATTGTTTGGCCGAGGCCGGGCATGACCCAGGAAAGTGTGTCCGGCCGGAGTTAATCGAGCATGGTGGGTAAGTTGGTGCACCCCTGTAGGGAAGAAAACATCTATCGATAGCCTGTCCTACGGTAACGGACACTTGGAGTTGTATCCCGATTGATACAACTAGAACTGGATACTTGAGGTGAGACATGGTGATGAGAATTGGATTGTGATGATTACTAGATAGTATGGCTCTGGGATTGCTTTCTCCCAGGGTGTCGAGAAAGGATCTCCGTCCGAGGTTGATAACATTACTGCTACTTTACTTTATGCTACTCTACTCCCTCCTGTTGCTGCAAGATGGTGGTTTCCAGAAGATGCTAGTCTTCGATAGGCTAGGCTTTTCCCTTCCCTTCTGGCATTCTGCAGTTTAGTCCATAGATACAGCCCATCTCATTTGATACAGATGCATACTTGGTTTAGATTTGATGTAAGTCTTGCGAGTACTTTGGATGAGTACTCACGGTTGCTTTGCTACCTCTTTTTCCCCTATACCCGGTTGTTGCGACCAGATGACGGATCCCAGGAGCCAGACGACGCCACTGAAGACTACTACTACCAGGAGGATGCCTACTACTACGTGAGGACCGCAGACGACTAGGAGTAGTTAGGAGGCTCCCAAGCAGGAGGCCTTGCCTTTTCGATCGTTGTTGCTTTTGTGCTAGCCTTCTTAAGGCACACTTGTCTAACTCATGTCTGTACTCAGATATTGTTGCTTCCGCTGACTATTGTGTTTTCGAGCTTATGTATTCGAGCCCTCGAGGCCCCTGGCTTGTAATATAAAGCTTGTATTTTTTTTAATTTGTGTCTAGAGTTGTGTTGTGATATCTTCCCATGAGTCCTTGATCTTGATCGTACACATTTGCGTGTATGATTAGTGTACGATTGAATCGAGGGCGTCAGAAGTTGCCATTTCCTGGGGAGAGCCGACTGCCTGTAGGTAGCCCCCTTTCCAACTCCTTGGCCGAAGTTGAGTCTAGTCGTCCAAAACTTTTTTACTAACTTGGCTATGTGGCTTACAGGCCCACGTCGCCATTGGGTGGTATTAGGATCATTTACTCCTCGACCTTTACTCTGGGACTCTGATTTCTCTTCTATTCGGGTTAAATGGTTTTATTAACTCTAACATTAGGTTCTCGTAACCATTTCCTCCCAAAGAGCCCTTCATTCCAGATGATCGCTTGGTGCTCTAGAAGACTCTAAAGATACTCTCCGATGTTTTTCCCGAGACCCTTGTGCCCTTCACCGTCGCAATTCCCTACCACCGATAAATCCCCATGGATAGCTACATACACTTGCCATCCATAACTTCATTTCCAATTGCTCTTGTTACTACAAGATACCCCTGAAATACTTTGCGACCTTCCGAGAATCCTTTGCAACCTATTGCTTTGGAAAGTCTTGCGTGCTGGCATTATGGTTAATTCCATATTTCTAGTAATGTCCATTGACATTCTATGTCTCTATCGTTTCGAGTCCCTTTATCCAATTTGTTGTGAATGCTCGAAATCCTCAATCAGATCCTAGCATTCATCCTTCGGCTCAAACGTCACTCCGAACATGGGCTTGTTCTTGGCAAATGAGACCTTGATTGATTGCCGATCTATATCGATTCAACTCAATTATCTTTTGATCAGAGCCTCTGCTTCCGATCTTCTGATATGAAAATCGTAATTCCCTTGTATTCAAGCTTTGAAGTTATCCAGATATATCTATAACCCGATGCCTTTGCATTCTTTCTTCTTCTGGTTGAGTATCGATACTCACATCAGATCCTTTATGGACCGCCATATCCTTGGTTGGATTATTATCTGGCAATGTCCTTAATATTCATTAACCTTGTGAGCTCTTCCCTTGATACCTAATGCCTTTGGTAAATTTGTATCCTCTGCTTTTGTCAGCCATACTCTACCTTCGAACTTGCGTCAATTATTCTTGAAATTCGCTTTATATGTTCCTAAGATGCCCCTAAGGGTTGAACCTATGCCTTCCCTAATCCATGTGAACCCAAGAGTTTTCAAGTGTCATACTCTTCTGACATTTTGCCAGATAAAATTTCAACACTACAACTTCATTGAACGCGAGAAGTGAATGAAAGGTTATGCATTGGAGAAGTGGGAGTCGACCTTGAACTTTGTGTTCATGCCCATGGAAACGATGTAGATCTTATCATAGAAGCTTCTCATAACAATGATTATCCCCATGGTATAGGATCATCTTATATCTGGGATTTGATCCTTTGCAATCGTGGTTCTGACCATGAGTGTTCCCCTTTGATCTCATTTCTCGGACAAGTTAAAGTACTTGCCTTCTGCAGATCAGTACATCTCCGCAACCTCTGTTTTGATCTTCCTTCGATTATTACCCTCCGGTATCTCGAGGATATCAAAGGACCATGTTGCTTCCTATGAGTCTTCATCTAGTATTGCTTCTCACCGATTTCATATTTCCCCTGGGTCTTGATTTATTAGTCACTCAAGAACACTGATAAGTGTCTCGATCCCGCACTCCGAATCAATAACTCTAAGTAATTTTCATTGCTTACGAGTTAAATAATCTTTCAAGTCATTCCTAGCCTGATCTGGTATTATCATTATCATGCTAATTTTAACTGTGCTACCTGGTCCTTATTCCTGGAGCACAACTTTTCGACGATGAGCGAAGCTTACGTCGATCTTCTTCATCTTATCATTTCACCTCGAAGAACAATCTTGATTTTGAACTTGTGTCGTATCCATGGTTCCAACACCCTTTTCCTTCATCCTTCCTGTTGCTTGATGTCGTCGCTCCTCAATGGCATCTTCATAGAGCCTCTCGACAAATGTGTCGTGATTAGCTTCAACATTTTGACTTCTGTTGAGATGACAATTGAATTCATGGTGAGAAATACCATCCGTGACCATTGATGATTTGAGTTATCATTGACAACCCCCTTGTCTTCTTTCCAACACATGTTTGATCATGTCTTGTTAAACCTTGGACTCCTTGTTATTCCTGCAATTGTTCCTTGAGTAATTCTTGTGATCTTCAACTCCAACCCCTACTTGTAACACCATGTTAATGCTACCTTGAAGCATGACTGAGGTATTCCGAATATCAACAAGAACATTGGAAGCACATTGTCAAATGTTTCTTGATCTATTATCCAAACACCGTTGTATGGGTAATATCATGATTCTTCCCTCGCCCCCTTTACCTAAATGCTTTTGAACTTGCTGTCATATCATGTATATCCTGCTCCGCTTCCCCTTGGGAATGATATACTCCCTATTCTTGTGTGTAAACACATTTGCCTTTCCAATGATGTGATTAATCTAATGATCGCCTTTTCCTTCCCATTGTTTTGTTTAACCTTCTTGTGGTATATATGATCTAAGCAGTAACATTTTCTGCTTATGTAAACACCTTGGTGTAGAACCGTGTCAGTAAGACCCTGTTACCATAGTTGATGACATTTTGGTAGCCACCGATGGACGAGAATTTTGCCTATTGGTCCGCCTCGTTCAACGAGCAGGAAAATAGTTCTCTCCGTCCCTCGCCCTTGGTACCAACGTTGTTGACAACCTAACTGACAGTCTATCATCTGACATGCCTTGCTATCGGCCCCCTTTCTACTTTTAACCCACATGGTGGGCTCATAACCCACAACTCCACAGGATCAGAACCTGACTCTCCGGTATATCCTTTATTCCAAATTATCATTTGCTCTTGGCTTTGTGTGTTGTCATGAGCCACCGTCCGAGAGATGATCTATTCCCGATGCTCTGAACCCCCTTCTCACACTCTGTTCAGGTATCGATCGTTTGTCCATTCGCTTGAAACTTCCTATTGTACCTTCATATTTTGCTCTCGATGTTTTCTTAAGTTTCAACTCGAAAGATACTTCTGCCACATTTCCTGAATTTTTCACCAGATAATTAACCCTATAAGGGTCAGTTCTCCCGAAGTTACTCTTTACTTCCGCACTTAAATCTCGGGACGAGATTTCTTGTAGTGGAGGAGATTTGTAACACCCCCAGTGTCATGCTATAGTAATCCCCTGTTAATGGTGCCATGTCATCATGTTACCGTTGCACCGTTGCTAATCTTCACTTGATCCAAATCACAATCCAAATTCAAATTTAAAATAAAAGTCCAAAATTCAAATTTCTCAAACATGCAAAATAAAATGTTCAAAGTGTGCCAAATATTCCATAACTAATTATGGTGGTGACCCGATACTTCTGTAAAGTATTTAAATGCCCTTTTGTGAATAAAACAGTGGCTTAAACAATTATGTAAATGCCTTTTATAATTTCTAAAATAAAAAACTAATTTATTAGAGTACGAAGCTTTTTGTGGCAGAGCTATAAATAGTAATACTAGTTTAGAAACTAGTTTTACATTTTACTTAAACTAAGTTAAGGTGAAAATAAATAAAACAAATTAAAACAGAACACAAGAAAATAATAATAAAGAGTTAAAAGGAAAACCCCAGGCTAACTGGGGCATCCGGCCCCTAACCCCATGGGCTGGCCACAACCGGCCCACCTTTTCCCTGCACCCACCTCCCTGTTCCACCGACCGCGTCGCTACAAGGGAGGGGTCGCCCCTGACCACCTCGCCGGCATCGTCGGGGAGAGGATAAGGACTCCCCCTCGTCCCCTCGATTCCTCTCCTGCTCCCAGATCCACCTCGCCTCCTTCCCTCCCACCTCTCGCTAGATCCGCTCTGCCGCGGCGCCCTGTTGCCGTGGACGCCCGAAGCCGCTCCGCCATACGCGCCGCCGTCGCCGTCTCCTTCGTCGACCGCGCGCTCCTCGACGACCCCGAGCCCCGCTAGCGTGTCCGAAGGACCGCCGTACTCCGCGGCCGTGTGCACCACCGTGACGGCGCCTTGGACCTCCAACTCCAAGACGATGCCCGCTTCCTCTTCTTCATCGGGTCGCCGTCGTTGTCCATCATCGTTGCCGCGCCGCTGCTGCTACTAATCCATCACCGGGCCCTCGTGCGCCCCCACTGTGAGCTCTCCTTTCCCTTCGTTTCCCTCTGCCGTGCTGTAGCAGCTTACCGCGCCGTCCTGCGCCGCTCAAGCTTTAGCCGAGCTCTCTGTCTACCCGATCGCCTGCGCCTCGCGACCAGCGCCGTCCCCTGCTGCTGCTCACCGCTCCCATACCCCGCGTCCGCCGCGTGCAGGCCATGCATCGGCCTCCCTGTCCGCTCGCGACCCGCGCCCGGCCACCACCTGACCGCCGCGCTCTGCCGCCCCGTCGCCTTGACCAACCGCGCACGCGGCCACGCCACCTGCGCCCGCCTGCCTCTTCCCCTCGCCCCGCTGCCATTACTGCCGGCCGCCGTGGCCTCTGGCCACCGGCGCACTGTCGCCGCCCTCTCCACCCCTCGCCGGCTCTGCCCGCTGCGCACCCCCCCTCCCTGCACCGCCGCCGGCGGCCGCCTCTGGCCGCCCCGAGCTCATCCGCGGGTGCTCCGCCGCGCTCGCGCGCTGGGCCGCACCCGTTCGCCCGCCCCGATAGCCCAGCGCCCTATTGGCTCGGTTGAGCCACTGGCCTTGGAGCCCTACGCCCCTGTAAAAAAAGGAAGAGAAAAAAGTTTAAGATTAAAATATTAATTAATTAATTAACTTAATTATAGTCTGCTTAATTAACTTAACCTGCTAATTAAACTACCTAATCTTTAATTAGTTCGGTGAGTGTATGACAAGGAGGCCCCACCCCCTATTGACCAGTCAACGTTGATTGGTCAACTGGGACCCCGTGGACCGACTGTCATTTTCTGTTGCGCTGCTGGGTGCACTGCACCGGGTGCACCTAGCAATTTCCAATTTTTTTGAGTTAATTATAATTTCAGAATAATATTAAAACTTTGAAAATTCATTTAAAATAAACCGTAACTTCGATGAAAATGTTTTCTACATGGAAGTTGCTTAAAAAAATCCAACGAATTTGAATACGCGGTCCGTTCATCTCTCACATGCCCCTAGCATGTCGAACAAGGAACTTTCCCCCTCTTTTCCTCTCTCCAGAATCCGCATAACGCCAGGAATTTATCCTCGGATGTTTATCCCCTCCGTCTGCAACGTGTAGTACTACGTTAGGGCAACCCTAGCTCTGCCCGTCGTCATGTTATGTTTTGTGATGCTTGTTTGCCCCGTATTTACTATTTCTTCCCCCTCTTCTTCTCCGGTAGACCCCGAGACCGACGTTGATGCGACTGAGTACGACTACATCCCCGACGACCCCTCCTTGCCAGAGCAACCAGGCAAGCAAACCCCCCTTGAGCATTCCGATATCGCCCATTTCTTTCCCTCTCATGCTTGCATTGGAACTGCTACTGCTTTTTGTATGATCCTACTCTGATGCATAGCCTGTTGTTGTTACCTGCTTTCATACCTTACCTGCTTATCCTAAACTGCTTAGTATAGGTTGGTTAGAGATCCATCAGTGACCCCACCTTGTCCCAGTTGCCCCGCTTTATGTTCGATGACTCGATCAACGTGATCGACGTCCAGGCCCCGACACCACACATCACTTCCCCGTTTTGTTGCTCGACTCTGCAGAGTTACCCTCGAGTGCCGAGGGTGGAACCTCATACATCACTCTGATGAGATCTCTGTAGTGTAGCTATATGGTCGAGGTCATCGAGGGTGATTTCCACTTTAACCACTTTCGTTACCGCTCTGTCGTGCAACCCCTCAAGTGTGAACCTCGAGGGTGGATCCTCTTACGTTCACCTTGATGATATCAATGAGTGGGATTCACCGGGGGTGATTCCTCGGGTTTTCCCCTTAGTGTTAGACACATAGTTACTATGGTTACTATGACTTTACCCTGAACCATGTGACTAAAGACGGGTTAACCCTGAGTGGTACCTGCGCGAGCTTAATTGCGAGTGATGTGGAGTCGGGTTGACCTGGAAGGTGCCCGCGAGATACTTAAGAGGCGTGGCCGGGCATTCTTAGCCCTTGCCGCAAGTACTCGAGACGGGGCGACGGGGTCACATCGATCGTGAGTCTCTGCTCGTTACCGCGCGTTCCTAATCCACTACGATTTGGATATTTGATCCGAGGGGCCTCTGGCCTGATAGCACTAACCATCACGTGGGCATAGTATGGGCGTTCTACGTCGTATACATCAGCCGAAGCTTAATAGACGTCAGCGACTGAGCGGAGCGCGTCGGGTTGGACTGGAAAGCACCTACCTTGTTGAAGGAGGTAGCTAGGTCTGCTCACTGGCCGCGTTCGCAATGTGCAGGAGTTCCTGGGGAGATGGCCCATGACCCCTGGGGGCATAGGTTTAGTCCGGCGTGCTGTCCTCTCTATTAAGCCTAGGTCGGGTTGCGGCGTATTTTTTGGCCGAGGTCGGGCATGACCCAGGAAAGTGTGTCTGGCCGGAGTTAATCGAGCGTGGTGGGTAAGTTGGTGCACCCCTGCAGGGAAGAAAACATCTATCGATAGCCTGTCCTACGGTAACGGACACTTGGAGTTGTATCCCGATCGATATAACTAGAACTGGATACTTGAGGTGAGACATGGTGATGAGAATTGGATTGTGATGATAACTGGATAGTATGGCTCTGGGATTGCTTTCTCGCAGGGAGTCGAGAAAGGATCTCCGGCCGAGGTTGATAACATTACTATAACATTACTGCTACTTTACTTTATGCTACTCTACTCCCTCCTGTTGCTGCAAGATGGTGGTTTCCAGAAGATGCTAGTCTTCGATAGGCTAGGCTTTTCCCTTCCCTTCTGGCATTCTGCAGTTTAGTCCACAGATACAGCCCATCTCACTTGATACAGATGCATACTTGGTTTAGATTTGATGTAAGCCTTGCGAGTACTTTGGATGAGTACTCACGGTTGCTTTGCTACCTCTTTTTCCCTTATACCCGGTTGTTGCGACCAGATGACGGATCCCAGGAGCCAGACGACGCCACTGAAGACTACTACTACTACCAGGAGGATGCCTACTACTACGTGAAGACCGCAGACGACTAGGAGTAGTTAGGAGGCTCCTAGGCAGGAGGCCTTGCCTTTTCGATCGTTGTTGCTTTTGTGCTAGCCTTCTTAAGGCACACTTGTCTAACTCATGTCTGTACTCAGATATTGTTGCTTCCGCTGACTCTTGTGTTTTCGAGCTTATGTATTCGAGCCCTCGAGGCCCCTGGCTTGTAATATAAAGCTTGTATTTTTTAATTTGTGTCTAGAGTTGTGTTGTGATATCTTCCCGTGAGTCCTTGATCTTGATCGTACACATTTGCGTGTATGATTGAATCGAGGGCGTCACAGGGAGTTCCGCCGCCAGAAGCCTCCATAGCCACCGAAAACCAATCTAGACCCATTCTGGCACCCAGCCGGAGGGGGGAATCCCTCTCCCGTGGCCATCTTCATCATCCCGATGCTCTCCATGACGAGGAGGGAGTAGCTATGTGTTTGATCTCTCTCTCTCTCTCGTGTTCTTCAGGTGGTACGATCTTGATGTATCGCGAGCTTTGCTATTATAGTTGGATCTTATGATGTTTCTTCCCCTCTACTCTCTTGTGATGGATTGAGTTTTCCCTTTGATGTTATCTTGTCGGTTTGAGTCTTTAAGGATTTGAGAACACTTGATGTATGTCTTGAATGTGCTTATCTGTGGTGACAATGGGATATCATGTGATCCACTTGATGTATGTTTTGGTGATCAAATTGTGAGTTCCGTGACCTCGTGAACTTATGCATAGGAGTTGGCACACATTTTCATCTTGACTCTCCGGTAGAAACTTTGGGGCACTCTTTGAAGTTCTTTGTGTTGGTTGAATAGATGAATCTGAGATTGTGTGATGCATATCGTATAATCATACCCACGGAAACTTGAGGTGACATTGGAGTATCTAGGTGACATTAGGGTTTTGGTTGATTTGTGTCTTAAGGTGTTATTCTAGTACGAACTCTATGATAGATCGAACGGAAATAATAACTTTGTGTTATTTTACTAAGGACTCTTGAATAGATCGATCAGAAAGGATAACTTTGAGGTGGTTTTGTACCCTACCATAATCTCTTTGTTTGTTCTCCGCTATTTGTGACTTTGGAGTGACTCTTTGTTGCATGTTGATACGTCTCCAACGTATCTATAATTTTTGATTGCTCCATGCTATATTATCTACTGTTTTGGACTATATTGGGCTTTATTTTCCACTTTTATATTATTTTTGGGACTAACCTATTAACCGGAGGCCCAACCCAGAATTGCTGTTTTTTTGCCTATTTTAGTGTTTCGGATAAACAGAATATCAAACGGAGTCCAAACGGAATAAAATCTTCGGAAATGTGATTTTCTCACCGAACGTGATCCACGAGACTTGGACCCTACTACAAGGGATCAAAGAGGAGGTCACGAGGGTGGGGGGCGCGCTCCCCTAGGGCACGCCCCCCTGCCTCATGGGCCCCTCGGTGCTCCACCGATGTACTCCTTCCTCCTATATATACACATGTACCCCCAAACGATCAGAACAGGAGCCAAAAACCTAATTCCACCGCCGCAACTTTTTGTATCCACGAGATCCCATCTTGGGGCCTGTTCCGGAGCTCCGCCGGAACAGGGTCGTCATCATGGAGGGCTTCTACATCATCCTAGCCTCTCCAATGAAGTGTGAGTAGTTTACCTCAGACCTTCGGGTCCATAGTTAGTAGCTAGATGGCTTCTTCTCTCTCTTTGAATCTCAATACAAAGTTCTCCCCCTCTCTTGTGGAGATCTATTCGATGTAATCTTCTTTTTGCGGTGTGTTTGTTGAGACTGATGAATTATGGGTTTATGATCAAGTCTATATATGAATAATATTTGAATCTTCTCTGAATTCTTTTATGTATGATTCGTTATCTTTGCGAATCTCTTCGAATTATCCGTTTGGTTTGGCCAACTAGATTGGTAGTTCTTGCCATGGGAGAAGTGCTTAGCTTTGGGTTCGATCTTGCGGTGTCCTTACCCAGTGACAGAAGGGGCAGCAAGGCATGTATTGTATCGTTGCCATTGAGGATAACAATATGGGGTTTATTTCATATTGCATGCATTTATCTCTCTACATCATGTCATCTTGCTTAAGGTGTTACTCTGTTTTTAACTTAATACTCTAGATGCATGCTGGATAGCGGTCGATGAGTGGAGTAATAGTAGTAGATGCAGAATCGTTTCGATCTACTTGTCACGGATGTGATGCCTATATACATGATCATGCCTAGATATTCTCATAATTATGCTCAATTCTATCAATTGCTCAACAGTAATTTGTTCACCCATCGTAGAATACTTATGCTCTTGAGAGAAGCCACTAGTGAAACCTATGGCCCCTGGGTCTATTCTCATCATATCAATCTCCATCACTTTAATATTGTTTTGCTTTTTTACTTTGCCTTTACTTTTTACTTTGCATCTTTATATCAAAAATACGAAAAATATTATATCTATCGGATCTCACTCTCGTAAGTGACCGTGAAGGGCTTGACAACCCCTAATCACATTGGTTCCCAGTAGCTATCACTTTGTGTAGTTACGAGGGACTTGAGCGTGGGCTCCTACTGGATTGATACCTTGGTTCTCAAAAACTGAGGGAAATACTTACGCTACTCTGCTGCATCATCCCTTCCTCTTCGGGGAAAACCAACGCAAGCTCAAGACGTAGCACATGTCGAGGGATAGTTATATGATCCAATTATGTTATTATTGTTGAGAGAACTTGCACCAGTGAAGTTTGATACTTGATGATTGTTTTGAGATATGGAGATGGTGATATTAGAGTCATGCTAGTTGAGTAGTTGTGAATTTGGGAAATACTTGTGTTGAAGTTTGTGATTCCCGTAGCATGCACGTATGGTGAAATGTTATGTGATGACGTCGGAGCATGATTTATTTATTGATTGCCTTCCTTATGAGTGGCGGTCGGGGATGAGCGATGGTCTTTTCCTACCAATCTATCCCCCTAGGAGCATGCGCGTAGTACTTTGTTTCGATAACTAATAGATTTTTGCAATAAGTATGTGAGTTCTTTATGACTAATATTGAGTCCATGGATTATACGCACTCTCACCCTTCCACCATTGCTAGCCTCTCTAGTATCGCGCAACTTTCGTCGGTACCATAAACCCACCATATACCTTCCTCAAAACAGCCACCATAACTACCTATTATGGCATTTCCATAGCCATTCCGAGATATATTGCCATGCAACTTTCCACCATTCCGTTATTATGACACGCTTCATCATTGTCATATTGCTTGCATGATCATGTAGTTGACATCGTATTTGTGGCAAAGCCACCGTACATAATTCTTCATACATGTCACTCATGCATCATTGCATATCCCGGTACACCGCCGGAGGCATTCATATAGAGTCATATCTTGTTCTAAGTATTGAGTTGTAATTCTCGAGTTGTAAGTAAATAAAAGTGTGATGATCATCATTATTAGAGCATTGTCCCAAGTGAGGAAAGGATGATGGAGACTATGATTCCCCCACAAGTCGGGATGAGACTCCCGACGAAAAAAAGAGAAAGGCCATAAAAAAGGAGAAGGCCCACAAAAATGAGAGAAAAAGAGATAAGGGGCAATGCTACTATCCTTTTACCACACTTGTGCTTCAAAGTAGCACCATGATCTTCATGATAGAGAGTCTCCTATGTTGTCACTTTCATATACTAGTGGGAATCTTTCATTATAGAAGTTGGCTTGTATATTACAATGATGGGCTTCCTCAAAATGCCCTAGGTCTTCGTGAGCAAGCAAGTTGGATGCACACCCACTTAGTTTCTTTTGTTGAGCTTTCATACACTTATAGCTCTAGTGCATCCGTTGCATGGCAATACCTACTCACTCACATTGATATGTATTGATGGGCATCTCCATAGCCCATTAATACACCTAGTTGATGTGAGACTATCTTCTCCTTTTTGTCTTCTCCACAACCACCATTCTATTCCACCATAGTGCTATATCCATGGCTCACGCTCATATATCGCGTGAAGATTGAAAAAGTTTGAGAACATCAAAAGTATGAAACAATTGCTTGGCTTGTCATCAGGGTTGTGCATGATTTAAATATTTTGTGTGATGGAGATGGAGCATAGCCAGACTATATGATTTTGTAGGGATAGCTTTCTTTGGCCATGTTATTTTGAGAAGACATGATTACTTTGTTAGTATGCTTGAAGTATTATTATTTTTATGTCGATATTAAAATTGTATCTTGAATCTTTCGGATCTGAACATTCATGCCACAATAAAGAAAAATTACATTGAGAAATATGTTAGGTAGCATTCCACATCAAAAATTCTGTTTTTATCATTTACCTACTCGAGGACGAGCAGGAATTAAGCTTGGGGATGTTGATACGTCTCCAATGTATCTATAATTTTTGGTTGTTCCATGCTATTATATTATCTGTTTTGGATGTTTATGGGCTTTATTAAACATTTTTATATTATTTTTGGGACTAACCTATTAACCCAGAGCCCAGTGCGAGTTTCTGTTTTTTCCTTGTTTCTGTGTTTCGCAAAAAAGGAATATCAAACGGAGTCCAAACGGAATGAAACCTTCGGGAGAGTTATTTTTGGAACGGAAGCAATGCAGGAGACTTGGAGTATACGTTAGGCAATCAACAAGGCGGGCACGAGGCAGGGGCGCGCGCCCACCACCCCTGGGCGTGCTCTCCACCCTCGTGGGCCCCTCGTTGCTCCACCGACGTACTTCTTCCTCCTATGTATATCCATATACCCCCAAACATCCGAGAGTAGAATAGATCGGGAGTTCCGCCGCCAGAAGCCTCCGTAGCCACCGAAAACCAATCTAGACCCGTTTTCTGGCACCCCGCCAGAGGGGGGAATCCCTCTCTGGTGGCCATCTTCATCATCCTGGCGCTCTCCATGACGAGGAGGGAGTAGTTCACCCTCGGGGCTGAGGGTATGTACCAGTAGCTATGTGTTTGATCTCTCTCTCTCTCTCTCTCTCTCTCGTGTTCTTGAGGTGGTACAATCTTGATGTATCACAAGCTTTGCTATTATAGTTGGATCTTATGATGTTTCTCCCCCTCTACTCTCTTGTGATGGATTGAGTTTTCCCTTTGAAGTTATCTTATCGGATTGAGTCTTTAAGGATTTGAGAACACTTGATGTATGTCTTGCACATGCTTATCTGTGGTGACAATGGGATATCATGTGATCCACTTGATGTATGTTTTGGTGATCAACTTGCGAGTTCCGTGACCTCGTGAACTTATGCATAGGGGTTGGCACATGTTTTTGTCTTGACTCTCTAGTAGAAACTTTGGGGCACCCTTTGAGGTTCTATGTGTTGGTTGAATAGATGAATCTGAGATTGTGTGATGCATATCGTATAATCATACCCACAGATACTTGAGGTGACATTGGAGTATCTAGGTGACATTAGGGTTTTGGTTGATTTGTGTCTTAAGGTGTTATTCTAGTACGAACTCTAGGGCTGTTTGTGACACTTATAGGAATAGCCCAACGGATTGATTGGAAAGAATAACTTTGAGGTGGTTTCGTACCCTACCATAATCTCTTCGTTTATTCTCCGCTATTAGTGACTTTGGAGTGACTCTTTGTTGCATGTTGAGGGATAGTTATATGATCCAACTATGTTATTATTGTTGAGAGAACTTGCACTAGTGAAAGTATGAACCCTAGGCCTTGTTTCAACACATTGCAATACCGTTTGTGATCACTTTTATCATTAGTTACCTTGCTGTTTTTATATTTTCAGATTACAAAAACCTTTATCTACTATCCATATTGCACTTGTATCACCATCTCTTCGCGGAACTAGTGCATCTATACAATTTACCATTGTATTGGGTGTGCTGGGGACGCAAGAGATTCTTTGTTATTTGGTTGCAGGGTTGCTTGAGAGAGACAATCTTCATCCTACGCCTCCCATGGATTGATAAACCTTAGGTCATCCACTTGAGGGAAATTTTCTACCGTCCTACAAACCTCTGCACTTGGAGGCCCAACAACGTCTACATGAAGAAGGTTGTGTAGTAGACATCACGGACCACATACATCAGTATGTATGATTTCCAACAAATCTGTTGCTCGCTCCGTAGTTTCGGAGAACGGTGTTTTAGTCATCTTCCCCATGAGGCACGGTTCGCAAGTACCAAGTGATTCATAATCAAGTGATTCCAAAAGTCCATCAGAATGGAGTTTCTTCATGCGCTTTATACCAATATGACCTAAATGGTAGTGCCACAAATAAGTTGCACTATCATTATCAACTTTGCATCTTTTAGCTTCAAAACTATGAATCTCCACTATCGATATTCAAAAAGAATAGACCACTCTTTAAGGGTGCATGGCCATAAAAGATATTACTCATATAAATAGAACAACCATTATTCTCTGATTTAAATGAATAACCGTCTCGCATCAAACAAGATCCAGATATAATGTTCATGCTTAACGCTTGCACCAAATAATGATTATTCAAGTCTAATACTAATCCCGAAGGTAGATGTAGAGGTAGCGTGCCGACTGCGATCACATAGACTTTGGAACGATTTCCCACGCGCATCGTCACCTCGTCCTTTGCCAATCTTTGCTTAATCCGTAGTCCCTGTTTCGAGTTGCAAATATTAGCAACAGAACTAGTATCAAATACCCAGGCACTACTGCGAGAATTAGTAAGGTACACATCAATAACATGTATATCACATATACCTTTGTTCACCTTGCCATCCTTCTTATCCGCCAAATACTTGGGGCAGTTCTGCTTCGAGTGACCAGTCTGTTTGCAGTAGAAGCACTCAATCTCAGGCTTAGGTCCACACTTGTGTTTCGTCTCTTGAGCAACAACTTGTTTGCCGTTCTTCTTGAAGTTCCCTTTCTTCCTCCCTTTACCCTTTTTCTTGAAACTGGTGGTCTTGCTAACCATCAACACTTGATGCTCCTTCTTGATTTCTTCCCCCGCAGCCTTTAGCATTGCGAAGAGCCCGGGAATTGTTTTATTCATCCCTTGCATGTATATGATCCCAGCACCGAAGGTACGGCACCTCCGCGAGCTTTGTGATGAACTATAATATGCAAGGGATGAATAAGACAATTCCCGAGCTCTTCGCAATGCTAAAGGCGGCAGAGGTAGAAATCAAAGGAGCATGATAACCCACAAGTATAGGGGATCGCAACAGCTTTCGAGGGTAGAGTATTCAACCCAAATTTATTGATTCGACACAAGGGGAGCCAAAGAATATTCTCAAGTATTAGCAGCTAAGTTGTCAATTCAACCACACCTGGAAACTTAATATCTGCAGCAAAGTGTTTAGTAGCAAAGTAATATGATAGTGATGGTAATGATAACAAAAGAGTAATGAAAGCAAAGTAATGTTTTTGGTATTTTGTAGTGATTGTAACAATAGCAACGGGAAAGTAAATAAGCGTAAACCAGTATATGGAAAGCTCGTAGGCATCGGATCAACGATGGATAATTATGCCGGATGCGGTTCATCATGGAACAGTCATAACATAGGGTGACACAGAACTAGCTCCATTTCGTCAATGTAATGTAGGCATGTATTCCGAATATAGTCAAACATGCTTATGGAAAAGAACTTGCATGGCATCTTTTGTCCTACCCTCCCGTGGCAGCGGGGTCCTAATGGAAACTAAGGGATATTAAGGCCACCTTTTAATAGAGAACCGAAACAAAGCATTAGCACATAGTGAATACATGAACTCCTCAAACTATGGTCATCATCGGTAAGTATCCCGATTATTGTCACTTTGGGGTTAACGGATCATAACACATAATAGGTGACTGTCGGTGTCAAAACCGGCAGATCTCGGGTAGGGGGTCCCGAACTGTGCGTCTAGGCCGGATGGTAACAGGAGACAGGGGACACTTTGTTTTACCCAGGTTCGGGCCCTCTCGATGGAGGTAAAACCCTACTCCTGCTTGATTAATATTGATGATATGGGTAGTACAAGAGTAGATCTACCACGAGATCAAGGAGGCTAAACCCTAGAAGCTAGCCTATGGTATGATTGTTGTGTATGGAGTTGATTCTGTCCTACGGACTACAACCCTCCGGTTTATATAGATACTGGATAGGGTTAGGGTTACATAGAGTCGGTTACAATGGTAGGAGATCTTGAATATCCGCATCGCCAAGCTTGCCTTCCACGCCAAGGAAAGTCCCATCCGGACACGGGACGAAGTCTTCAATCTTGTATCTTCATAGTCCAGGAGTCCGGCTGAAGGTATAGTCCGGCTATCCGAACACCCCCTAATCCAGGACTCCCTCAGTAGCCCCTGAACCAGGCTTCAATGACGACGAGTCCGGCACGCAAAATTGTCTTCGGCATTGCAAGGCGGGTTCCTCCTCCAAGTCCTTCATAGAAGATTGTAATCACCAAGAGTAGTGTCCGGCTCTGCAAAATAAGCTTCCACATATTGCCATGGAGAGAATGATATTAACACAAATCAAATCTGCTGACGTATTCCGCAGTGCGCCAACACACTATAGCCAAGCCCTTTACTCGAATCGTTTTTACTTTTCCACCTCAGCGTGTTTTGCGAGGCGGTTTCCTTGGCACGTCTTGTCAAAGCAGAGACCGCGTACCCTTTTTACGGGATTCTCATCAATACGAACGTGGGTAACCCAACCGCGCCATTTATCACGGCGCTCGGGAGGCAAGCGAGTTTTTTAGGTAGGTGGGGACGCATAACCGCATCCGCCTATATAAGGGGATAAGGATCCACCCTTTTTACCTACGCCTTCTCCCTCCCTTGCCTATCCATCTCTCACGCACCCGAGCTCCAGCGCCCAAGCCCGCACTTCCCACCTCAACCTTCTCCAGCAATGTCCGGAGCGGGAGGCAAATGGATGGCCTCCTCCGTTACGGAGGGCAAAATCAAGAAGCTAAGGAAGGCCGGGTATCTGTCCAAGGACATCGCGCACCGGCTTCCTGAGGAGGGGCGGCTTATCCCCACCCCAAGGCCCCTTGAGATGGTGGTATTTCTCCTCCACTTCCTCCGCGGACTGGGTTTTCCACTCCACCCATTTGTCCCGGGGCTCATGTTCTACTACGGCCTGGATTTCCACGATCTGGCTCCGAACTTCATCCTCAACATCTCGGCGTTTATCGTCGTGTGCGAGGCTTTTCTCCGCGTCCTCCCCCATTTCGGCCTCTGGCTCAAGACTTTCAACATCAAGCCCAAGGTGGTGAGCGGCAGCCAGGCGGAGTGCGGAGGCGCCATGGCGGGCAAGATGGCCAATGCCCTATGGTTCGAGGGCTCTTTCGTGGAGACCCTAAAGGGATGGCAATCCGGGTGGTTCTACATCACCGAGCCACGCGATCCGGAATGGACCGCGGCCCCCGAGTTCCGATCCGGACCCCCCACGCGGCTTGTGTCCTGGAAAGAGACGGGCCTGTCGTGGGGTGACGAAAAAGAGGTGACCGGATTGCAAACATGCATCCGGTCCCTGGTGAACAAGCCAGTCCGGCTAGTTAATATAATCCAGGTTATGCTCGTCCTCCGGATCCTCCCGTGCCAACAACGGGATTTCAATCTATGGGAGTTCGACCCGGCGCAGCATCAAACCCTCAACAGGCTCTTCGACACAATGCACGAGGATGCCTGGAAGATGCTATTCAAGGGCGTCGAGGCTCCCGCATCCGCCTCCGAGGACCGCGGATACAGCTTGCAGCGTCATGCTAGCAAGGTATGCCATCTACACCTTTTACAGGATGTTCAGCTTTTTTCATAGTTTGACTCTATGCGGGACCTAAACTCCCTTACCTTTGATAGGCTTGGCGGGCGATAGCTGAACCAATCAACTGTCCGGCTCCGTTGCCCGAAGACCCAGCCCCAGCTCTACTAGTGAAGCTGCTGGCTCCGGCGCCTTATGTGGTGCCGGAAAAGAAGGCCGAGAAGAAGAAGATCACGGGGACTCGAAAGAGTACCCGTAACGTGGTGCCGCCAGACTCGTCATCTGACGAGTCCGAGGCGCCCTCCTCCCGCGAGAACAAGGAGGAGGAAGAAGAAAACTCTCCCCCTCCAGGGGAGGGAGAAGAGAAGAGGAAGGCCGCCCCAACGGGGGAGGCCGAGGGGTCTAGGAAAAGGAAGACCCCTCCGCCGGACTACGCCCCTGACGTCGAAGAGGGCGAAGAGGAGTGGCCGGACAGGGCCAAGCGTCTGGCAAAATCGTAAGTGTTCAGATACCAGAGTAACTCATGATATTCCTTTTGTTGCACAGCTTCCCCTAATGTCGAATATAATCATGCAGCCCGCCCCGGGCCGCACTCAACGAGTCGTCGAGCGGCTCCCTGGATTCATCGGACGTGAACTCTGTTCCGCCCGCTGTCTCCCCCCGCACTGCGGATGACGCCGAAGTGGTGTCGCAACGAGCTCCGGGGCAGGAGGAGGTGGTCCTGGAGGAGCCGCAAGGCGACCTCCCGGACCCCAGGAGTGAAGGGGACAAGACCCCCCCCAGGGCTCCAAGTCCGGCCTTAAGCCGGACACCGTGCCGGAATCTTCAACAATTACGGACCGCGGCAGGCGAACTCCTTCCAAGAGGAGCAAGCCTTCTGAGCCGGCAGCCTCCGTCCAACCGGAGGCGCCGGACAATCTGCTGGAGGTGCTTGAAGGCGCCTCCATCGACGAGGAGCACCGTACTATTATGAGTACGGTGATCCGGAAGGTTCAGTCCGCCAAGAGTGGGCTGAATGAAGCTCGCGCTGGCCTCCTAACAGGCTTCGAGGTAAGTAAAAATATGTAAAAATATTACCGCATAGACAGTAGCCCCTGATGCTCTGTTTGGTGTTCGGAAAGAAAAGCCGAATAGAGGATCTATGAAATTTCGCAGGAGTCTAATAATGAAGAGTCAATATGCGTATGCAGGCTTCGCTGCTAGCCACCACCGCACTGACTGCGGAGGTGGATACCCTGAAACAGGGACTCGAGCGGTCCGAGCAAGAGCTCGGCCGTGCCAAGCAGCAGCTCGAGGAGAAAGAAGGTAAGAAATACCTTATAAAAAGGTGCCTATAGAGAGGCGTGATTGCAAAAAATAACAAGATTGTACTGCTTTATTGTAGGGGCCACGACTGAGGTGGCGACCCTCAAGCAAGCGCTGTCCGAGGCCGAAAAGAAAACAGCCGCGGAGCGCACCGAGCGAGAGAAACTTGGGTCTCAGGTCGGCGAGGTGCAGCAAGAGCTTCAGGCTCTCATGAAAAAACACGAGAGTTTGGAGCTTGAGTCAAAGACCCAAGCGTCCGAGCTCGCGACGGCCCTTGAGACTGCCAAGTCTGCCAAGGCCGAAGCCCAAAAGGCTCTCCGAGAGTTGGAGGATATGAAGAAGATAGCAGCGGGTAAGGCATTCTTTATGCAAAGCAGAAACATAAAAGTAAACTACTTGTTACTTACCCGAATCCGGAGTTCTCCAGGGGCCTTCGCAGATCTTCCCCGCAGCGTGTCCGATGCCGCCGCATTCTACCGAGCTGAAGAGGGCAGCTCGACCGAGAAGGTGTTCTGGTCTCAGTATGCTGAGGCCGGACACCCTGTGCCCTTGAGCGACCAGCTGAAATAGCTGGTCGAACTCCACAAGGCGGCCGAACAGGCCATGAAGGGCTTCATAGTTCGGCTGTGGCCTGGAGAGGCCTTGCCTGGGAGCTACTTCGGGCTGGTGCGGCGGCTGGTGGAGGCCTATCCAAGGCTCGAGGTCATCAAGCACTCCGCCTGCATCGAAGATGCCCGTAGGGCCCTTGCCCGTGTAAAGGTGCACTGGGGTAAGCTGGATGGTGAGAAGCTTGTGACAGACGGGCCGCCACCGGGGAAGGAGCATCGCAAGCCGGAGAACTACTATAAGGATGTTCTTGCGGGTGCCCGCCTTGTGGCAGATGAGTGCACCAAGGATGTAATTTTTGAATGAATTCGCTCGTGTTTATCCTGTGCGCTGAAAACTTGTTCATATGCGCTAAGCAATGCTTATTGAATTTAAAATATTATTTTTTGTGCGGCCGTTTATCAAAAATTGAGAGATGGCCAGTCGTTGGCTTCTGCCCCCATGCCACTAGTGCTGGGGTGTTCGGTGATAAACCTGGACACTCTTTTTCCCATGGTTGGGTCCTTCGAGGGAGGCGCTCAACACGACGAACCAGGCAATCGGACTATAATGCTTGAACACTCTCACTTGGCCATAGAACTTTATAATTTTAAATTTCAGCGAAGCCCCTAGTTCGGAAGACCGAGTTCGGGGCGCTATCCACGCCTTGGCTGGGGTTATCCAGCTCCTCGCTCGAAGCGGCATAAGCCTTTAGGGACTCGAAAAACCTCTCGAACAGCGACCGGTCTCTCGCCTCATCATGACAGTCAGTTTTAGCTTTCTCCATTGAGGTGCTTAACCCAGCTCAACCGGGGCACAATTGAAGTGGTTCTCCTAGTGCTACCTTAGCCGATATAGCGGAACGTAAGGCACCAAAACACAGGAGCCGGGCAAACCCAACTATTGACCCAAATCATGATTCGGAGCCGATGCATATAGTGCTATAAGTTCGGGGTGCCGCACTTGTGAAAGTGTATGGACTTCTCACACCATATTAAAGGGTACTGAAGCCCCTGGCGTACTTGCCGAACCACAATGTACGGGTGCAACATGTCATTAATGAACATATATATGAAAAGAGTAATGCAAAAAATAGACAAAAAGCTAGGCATTGTTTATGGAGAGGCTATTTATCAAAGCCGAACAATACAGATGGTGCGGTAAGCAAAAGATATTGGACTATTCAGTATGTCCTGACCAGGGGCAGGCCGCGGAGTTATATATAAAGTAGGTATATCGCTCGTAACAGAGACCACCTGGGAGTTCCATAATGCGGCATGGCTTGTCTGCCTCCCTGGATCTTGCATCGTTTGTGCGGCAATCTAATTGCCGAACAGGTCGTCCGAAGTATGGAGTCCTGAAAATAAGAAAAAATTAAAAAAAAGAACCCGGCAGCCCCTGGTACGTTTTAAGCCGTATTTTGGGCGTGCCGTTATTTTGCCCCCTCCCCTGTGCCCATGGTATTTAAAGGGCGTAGTTATGTACGCGAGGTACTAGTTTCGCTAGGTCGCGAAAGCTGGGGTTGGGGCCATATTGCTATGCTTGCTCAGAGTGTGCCAAGCGGTCCTGCTATAGGTTACTCCGGGCGCGCTTGGCAGTGTCTGGCTTTTTAATGGCCGCACTAGAGAATTGCCTAAGAAGGCTACTTTGTACCTCCGCTGCGAGAGCCGCCGTATGCTCCTCCGTACGGAGGGAGCGTTCGGTGTTTCCGTTGACCGTGATTACTCCTCGAGGGCCTGGCATCTTGAGTTTGAGATATGCGTAGTGCGGCACCGCATTGAATTTTGCGAATGCGGTTCGTCCGAGCAGGGCGTGATAGCCACTGCGAAACGGGACTATATCGAAGATTAACTCTTCGCTTCGGAAATTATCCGGGGATCCGAAGACCACGTCAAGTGTTACTGAGCCTGTACAGTTGGCTTCTACACCTGGTATGACGCCTTTAAAGGTCGTTCTTGTGGGTTTGATCCTTGAGGGGTCTATGCCCATTTTCTGCACTGTGTCTTGATAAAGCAGGTTCAGGCTACTGCCGCCGTCCATGAGGACTCTTGTGAGGTAAAATCCGCCGATGATTGGGTCGAGAACCAATGCGGCGAAGCTGCCATGACGGATGCTAGTGGGATGGTCCCTTCGATCAAAAGTGATCGGGCAGGAGGACCATGGGTTGAACTTTGGGGCGGCTGGCTCAATCGCGTATGCGTCCCGTAGCGTGCGCTTCCGCTTCCGCTCCCGCTTGGGAATGTGGGTTGCGTATATCATGTTCACCGTCCACACTTGTGGGGGAAAGCCCTTCTGTCCATTGCTGTTCGGCGGCTTGGGCTCCTCGTTGTCGCTGTGCAGCCCCTTGTCTCTGTTTTCGGCTCTTAACTTGCCTGCCTGCTTGAACACCCAACAATCCCTGTTGGTGTGATTGGCTGGCTTTTCGGGGGTGCCATGTATCTGGCACAAGCGATCGAGTATTCGGTCCAAACTGGACGGGCCCTGAGTATTCTTTTTGAATGGCTTTTTCCGCTGACCGGATTTATAGCCTCTGAATCTGGCATTGACTGCCGTGTCTTCATTGCTGTTGCTATTAACGCGACATTTTTGTTTGTTCCGACATGTCCTGCCACTTTTGTCCTTGGTATCCGAATTACCAGGGTTCTTTGATAAGTTGTTATTGCGAGCTAGCCAGCTATCTTCACCCGCGCAAAAGTGGGTCATGAGTGTCGTGAGGGCTTCCATGGATTTCGGCTTTTCCTGTCCTAGGTGCCGGGCAAGCCACTCATCGCGGATGTTATGCTTGAAGGCTGCTAGGGCCTCTGTGTCCGGATAGTCGACTATCTGGTTTTTCTTTGTTAGGAACCGTGTCCAGAATTGTCTGGCTGATTCTTCTGGCTGCTGAATTATGTGGCTTAAGTCGTCGGCATCCGGCGGTCGCACGTAAGTGCCCTGGAAGTTGTCGAGGAATGCGGCTTCCAGGTCCTCCCAAGAACTAATTGAGTCTGCTGGCAAGCTGTTAAGCCAATGCCGGGCTGGTCCTTTAAGTTTGAGCGGGAGGTACTTGATGGCGTCTAGATCATCGCCGCGTGCCATGTGGATGTGAAGGAGATAATCCTCAATCCATACCGCTGGGTCTGTGGTGCCATCGTATGATTCGATGTTTACGGGTTTAAAGCCCTCTGGGATTTTATGATCCATTACTTCATTCGTGAAGCATAGCGGGTGTGCGGCGCCTTTGTACTGGGCTATATCATGAAGCAACTCGGAAGAGCTATGTCTGTTGTGTTCGGCCCGGCCGGATTTGTTGTATCCGGCGTGAGGATCATTGTCACATGCCGTAGGGCGCCTGCGCGATCCGTAGATCGATCTTGTCCGTCTTGCCTTGTCCTCCAGTATGTCTCGCAGGTCGGGCGCATTTTCCCGTGCCTTAGTTGTGCGGCGTCGGGGCATGGCTTGGGTGGAGGGCTGAGAGGCCTCTCTGTCGCGGCCACGAGGTGGCCGGTCTGCCATGTCATGCGCTGGCGATGTAGGTGCCTCCTCTGATCGGGGTAGTGACCTGCGCTTCGGGTAACTCTTGGAGGGGCGTTCGAGTTCATACTCTTCGGCCGCAAGGACTTCAGTCCATCTGTCAGCTAGCAGATCTTGGGCGGCTCTAAGCTGTTGCTGCTTTTTCTTGAGGCTGCTTGCCATGGCTAAAAGCCTGCGTTTAAAACGCTCTTGTTCGGCGGGGTCTGATGGTATGACAAATTCGTCGTCATCGAGGCTTGCCTCGTCTTCGGAGGGAGGTGTATAGTTATCATCCTCGACCTCTCGGTCTGTCGCTCTCTCATGAGGGCTGTCTTCTCCATCTTCCTGTGCCGAACCTTGCTGGGGTGGGTGTTCTTCGGCACTATCCGGGGTAGCATTATCTCCTGTGCCGGAATCACCATTTTTGCTTTGGCGGGATTTAGAGCGGCGCCACTGACGCCGGCGCTTTTGCTGTTTCTTGGGGGCGTCATCCCCCATTG
Organism: Triticum monococcum; assembly: GCA_034509565.1. Taxonomy (NCBI): domain Eukaryota; kingdom Viridiplantae; phylum Streptophyta; class Magnoliopsida; order Poales; family Poaceae; genus Triticum; species Triticum monococcum. The sequence continues at coordinate 618,366,762 of CM067845.1, forward strand.
TTCCATCGCCATCTCCGTCTTTTGGCGTATCCACCATGTATATGTCATATGACGAGGTGGCGTTCCAGCGCCCTACAGGTGCTGGTTCCTGTTCGTCTCCTATATCGTCGTCCATGCCGTCGATTTCTTCGGAGCCGAAGTCCAGTATGTCGGTTAAATCGTCGATAGTGGCTACAAAGTGGGTGGTGGGTGGGTTTTGAATTTCCTCACCGTCCGTATCCCACCCTTGCTGACCGTAGTTCGGCCAGGGCTCTCTTGATAAAGAGAGAGACTTAAGGGAATTCAGGATGTCGCCAAAAGGTGAATGCTGAAAGATGTCCGCGACGGTGAACTCCATTACCGGCGCCCAATCGGATTCGATTGGCAGGGGTGCGGGGGGCTCGGAGTTCGGAGAGGAATCCGGCTCCTTGGAGTCACGGGCCACGCGGAGTGCGGGCTGGAGTTCGGCTCGATCACCTCTGAGATCGCAGCCCCTGAGGCAGCGTCCAACCGCTGATCCTCGATCGGCGCAGCAGGTTCCGAATCAATGGTCGAAACCGATGCGTGTGCGGCCTCCAAAGCGTTGTTCGGTAGCAGAGCTATATCATGCCCGTCGAGACAGGGCGGCACGCTTGGCTGTGGCTCGAATCCGTCGAAGATCAAGTCCCCGCGGATGTTAGCCGTGTAGTTTAGGCTTCCAAACCTAACCTGACGGCCAGGGGCGTAGCTTTCGATCTGCTCAAGGTGGCCAAGCGAATTGGCCCATAGTGCGAAGCCGCCGAAGACGAAGATCTATCCGGGGAGAAAAGTCTCACCCTGGACCGCATCGTTGTTGAAGATCGAAGGAGCCATCGAGCCTAAAGGCGACGACACAGAGGAACTCTCAATGAAAGCACTAATGTCGGTGTCAAAACCGGCAGATCTCGGGTAGGGGGTCCCGAACTGTGCGTCTAGGCCAGATGGTAACAGGAGACAGGGGACACTTTGTTTTACCCAGGTTCGGGCCCTCTCGATGGAGGTAAAACCCTACTCCTGCTTGATTAATATTGATGATATGGGTAGTACAAGAGTAGATCTACCACGAGATCAAGGAGGCTAAACCCTAGAAGCTAGCCTATGCTATGATTGTTGTGTATGGAGTTGATTCTGTCCTACGGACTACCACCCTCCGGTTTATATAGACACCGGATAGGGTTAGGGTTACATAGAGTCGGTTACAATGGTAGGAGATCTTGAATATCCGCATCGCCAAGCTTGCCTTCCACGCCAAGGAAAGTCCCATCCGGACACGGGACGAAGTCTTCAATCTTGTATCTTCATAGTCCAAGAGTCCGGCTGAAGGTATAGTCCGGCTATCCGAACACCCCCTAATCCAGGACTCCCTCAGTGACTATAGACTTGCAAGATAGGATCTAGAACTCTCATATATTGATGAAAACATAATAGGTTTAGATCTGAAATCATGGCACTCGGGCCCTAGTGACAAGCATTAAGCATAGCAAAGTCATAGCAACATCAATCTCAGAACATAGTTGATACTAGGGATCAAACCCTAACAAAACTAACTCGATTACATGGTGAATCTCATCCAACCCATCACCGTCCAGCAAGCCTACGATGGAATTACTCACGCAAGGCGGTGAGCACCATGAAATTGGTGATGGAGGATGGTTGATGATGACGACGACGATGAATCCCCCTCTCCGGAGCCCCGAACGGACTCCAGATCAGCCCTCCTGAGAGGTTTTAGGGCTTGGCGGTGGCTCCGTATCGTAAAATGCGATGATTTCTTCTCTCCTAGTTTTTCTCCCCGAAAGTAGTTATATAGAGTTGGAGTCGGAGTCGGAAGGTCTCCAGGGGGCCCACGAGGTAGGGGGGCGTGCCCCCACCCTCGTGAGAAGGGTGTGGGCCCCCTGGTCTTCATCTTTGGCAAGGATTTTTTATTATTTATTGTAAATATTCCGTGGAGTTTCAGGTCATTCCGAGAACTTTTGTTTTCTGCACATAAAACAACATCATGGCAATTCTGCTGAAAACAGCGTCAGTCCGGGTTAGTTCCATTCAAATCATACAAGTTAGAGTCCAAAAAAGGGGAAAAGTGTTTGGAAAAGTAGATACGCTGGAGACGTATCAACTCCCCCAAGCTTAAACCCTTGCTTGTCCTCAAGGAATTCAGTTGACAAACTGAAAGAAATAAAGAAAAACTTTTACAAACTCTGTTTGCTCTTGTTGTTATAAATATGTCAAGCTAGCATTCAAGTTTTCAGCAAAGATTATAACTAACCATATTTGCAATAATTCTTAGGTCTCATGTTTACTCATATCAATAGCATAATCAACTAGCGAGCCATAATAATTAATCTCGGATGACAACACTTTCTCAAAACAATCATAATATGATATAACAAGATGGTATCTTGCTAGCCCTTTCTGAGACCGCAAAACATAAATGCAGAGCACCTTTAAAGATCAAGGACTGACTAGACATTGTTATTCATGGTAAAAGAGATCCAATCATAATTACACCCAATATAAATTAACAGTAATGAATGCAAATGACAGCAGTGCTCTCCAACTGGTGCTTTTTAGTAACAGGGTGATGACTCAACATAAAAATAAATAGATAGGCCCTTCACAGAGGGAAGCAGGGATTTGTAGAGGTGCCAGAGATCGGTTTTGAAATAGAGTTGAATAATATTTTGAGTGGTATACTTTCATTGTCAACATAACAACCAAGAGATGGCGATATCTTCCATGCTACACACATTATAGGCGGTTCCCAAACAGAATGGTAAAGTTTATACTCCCCCTCCACCAACAAACATCAATCCATGGCTTGCTCGAAACAACGAGTGCCTCCAACATACATCAGGTCCCAGGGGGAGTTTTGTTTGCAATTATTTTGATTTAGTTTGCATAAAGCATGGGACTGGGCATCCCGGTGACCAGCCCTTTATCTCGTGAGTGAGGAGCGGAGTCCACTCCTCTTGAGAATAACCCGTCTAACATGGAAGATACAGACATCCCTAGTTGATACATGAGCTATTCGAGCATACAAAACAGGATATTTATTTGAAGGTTTAGAGTTTGGCACATACAAATTTACTTGGAACGGAAGGTAGATACCGCATATAGGAAGGTATAGTGGACTCATGTGGAATAACTTTGGGGTTTAAGGAGTTTGGATGCACAAGCAGTATTCCCGCTTAGTACAGGTGAAGGCTAGCAAAAGACTGGGAAGCGACCAACTAGACAGCGACAACAGTCATGTACATGCATTAAAATTAATAAACATTGGATGCAAGCATGAGTAGGATATAATCCACCATGAACATAAATATCGTGAAGGCTATGTTGATTTGTTTCAACTACATGTGTGAACATGTGCCAAGTCAAGTCACTTAAATCATTCAGAGGAGGATACCACCCTATCATATCACATCATAACCACTTTAATAGCATGTTGGCACGCAAGGTAAACCATTATAACTCATAGCTAATCAAGCATGGCACCAGCAACTATGATCTCTAATTGTCATTGCAAACATGTTTATTCATAACAAGCTGAATCAAGAACGATGAACTCATTATATTTACAAAAACAAAAGAGTTCGAGTTCATACCAGCTTTTCTCATCTCAGTTAGTCCATCATATATCATCCTAATTGCCTTTCACTTGCACGACCGAACGATGTGAATAATAATAAGAGTGCACGTGCATTGGACTAAGCTGGAATCTGCGAGCATTTAATAAACAGGAGAAGACAAGGCAATATGGGCTCTTTTGTCAGATAAACAATAATGCATATAAGAGCCATTTCAACAATTTAATCATGGTCTTCTCCTACCGACCCCCAAAGAAAAGAAAAGAAATAAAACTATTTACACGCGAAAGCTCCCAACAAGCAAAAGAGGAACATGAAATATTTTTGGGTTTTCTTTTTAATTACTACTACAAGCATGGAAAGTAAATTAATTAAAAGCTACAACTAATTTTTTGTTTTTTTCTTAAGGTTTATTAAACACACAAGAAGAAAGCATAAAAAGAAATAAACTAGTATGGATGATACAGTGAAAAAGTATGAGCACCGACATCTAGCAATGAGTGTGTGTGAACATAAATGTAATGTCGGTGAGAAATACGTACTCCCCCAAGCTTAGGCTTTTGGCCTAAGTTGGTCTATGGCCATGGTTGGCCTGGCTGATATCCATAATAATAGTTGTTGGGGTCGTAATGGGATGCAGTAGCTATCGCCTCCTGAGCTGCAGCGTGGCGGCGAGCGGCCTCCGCTCTCCTCTCGTACTCATCTACCTCCTCTCTGGTAATAGTATATCCTCCTCTTGCTTGATAATCAAAGAAAGAAGGAGCAAGGAGAGTAATATGGACAGCACAACGTCTGTCAAAGATTAGTCGGTACTAGAGAGGTGATTCGTTCCTCTCGACAAAATGGTGGGAAACCATAGAATCAAAATCTAAATAAGCAGGAGGCAACTCCATGTCTCCTTCACGAACGTCTATCTCAAGAAATTTAGCTAAGCGGGTTGCATAAATTCCTCCAAAGAAATCTCCATTATGTCTATTATGATGCAATCTACGAGCTATAATGGCTCCCATATGATAAGATTGGTCTCCTGACACAGCACTCCTGAGAATGCTAAGGTCAGGGACACACATGTGACATGCTTCATCCTTAGCATTTATGCACCTACCTATGAAGATAGCAAAATAATGTATAGCAGGAAACTGAATGCTCCCTATGGTAGCTTGCGTTATATCTCTAGATTCCCCTACAGTTATACTAGCAAGAAAGTTTCTAAATTCAGATTTAGGGGGATCCCTAACACTACCCCATTGTGGAAGTTTGCAAGCAAATGTGAAATCCTCTAAGTCCATGGTATAAGATTTGTCATAAAGATCAAACATGACTGAAGGAGGATTACGCGAAGATGAATACTCAAACCTCCTCACAAAAGAGCTTGTGAGCTCATGATACTGGGGGCATTTGTCTGCCTCAAAGTCCTCAAAATCGGCATTACGCAAATATGCGTTGAATTCTTCTTTAATTCCCGCTCGATCCATAAAATTTTCATAAGGCCATTCACAAGGACGCACTGGAGCGTCTCTTGGTGGCTCTTCGTCAGCATCACGCATTGCAAGCCTGGGTCCTTGCTTCTTTGAAGAACCACCTTGGAACATTTTCCTAAGCATATTTCTTCCTCTGAAAAATTCTGAATTTTTTTAGTAACTTCAAAATAAAAGTAAACCAAACTCAATAATATTGATAGCAACTACTCCTACAAGTGCCTAGGGCCTATATCATGCATCAAAACTACTTTTGACCATATAAATTTGACATGCAAGCTCAAGAACAGGGTCACCTAAGCAGCAAAAATTTGCAATGAATAAAGCACTAGAACAAAAACTAATTGGACCAATGGAGGAGTCATATACCAAGGAACAATCTCCCCAAGCAGTTTTGTGAGAGGTGCTTTGAGCAAGGAGATCGAAAATGGCAGCAACACGAGCTTGGACTTGGGTTTGAGCTGGTTTTTTGTGTTTGGGGAGGAAGATGAAGTGTGTGGCTGAAAGAATAAGTGGAGGAGGGCCACCGTGGGCCCACGAGGCAGGGGGGCGTGCCCTAGGGGGGTGGGCGCACCCTCCACCCTCGTGGCAAGGTGGTTGCCCCCCTGGTGTGTTCTTTGTTCCATAAATCCTCAAATATTCTATAAAAATCATATTTAATTTTCAGGGCATTTGGAGAACTTTTATTTTCGAGATATTTTTATATTGCACGGATAATCAGATAACAGACAGACAAATATTTATTTTTATTTTATTTCAACTAAATAACAGAAAGTAAAAGTGAGGGTACAGAAGGTTGTGCTTCTAGTTTCATCCATCTCATGCTCATCAAAAGAAATCCACTAACAAGGTTGATCAAGTCTTGTTAACAAAATCATTCCGATTAACATGAAACCGGAGAAATTTCAAATAACACTAGGTTACCTCAATGAGGATATGCACATCCCCAATAATAAGTATATCATATTTCTTCTTGACAGTAGGAAGAGGAAATTCAAAACCTCCAAATATAATCAATGGAATTTTTTCGATAGAATTGATACTATGAACTTGAGGTTGTTTCCTCGGAAAGTGTACCGTATGCTCATTACCATTAACATGAAAAGTGACATTGCCTTTGTTGCAATCAATAACAGCCCCTGCAGTATTAAGAAAAGGTCTTCCAAGAATAATAGACATACTATCGTCCTCGGGAATATCAAGAATAACAAAGTCCGTTAAAATAGTAACGTTTGCAACCACAACATGCACATCCTCACAAATACCGACAGGTATAGCAGTTGATTTATCAGCCATTTGCAAAGATATTTCAGTAGGTGTCAACTTATTCAAATCAAGTCTATGATATAAAGAGAGAGGCATAACACTAAGACTGGTTCCAAGATCACATAAAGCAGTTTTAACATAGTTTATTTTAATGGAGCATGGTATAGTAGGTACTCCTGGATCTCCAAGTTTCTTTGGTATTCCACCCTTAAAAGTATAATTAGCAAGCATGGTGGAAATTTCAGCTTCGGGTATCTTTCTTTTATTTGTAGTTATCTTTCATGTACTTAGCATACAGATTTTTTTTGAGTATATCAGTTAATCGCATACGCAAAAAGAAAGGTCTAATCATTTCAGCAAAGCGCTCAAAATCCTCATCATCCTTTTTCTTGGACGGTTTGGGAGGAAAAGGCATGGGTTTCTGAACCCAAGGCTCTCTTTCTTTACCATGTTTCCTAGCAACAAAGTCTTTCTTATCATAACGTTGATTCTTTGATTGTGGGTTATCAAGATCAACAGCAGGTTCAATTTCTACATCATTATCATTACTAGGTTGAACATTAATATGAACATCATCATTAACATTTTCATTAGGTTCATGTTCATTACCAGATTGAGTTTCAGCATCAGAAATGGAAATATCATTTGGATTATCAGGTGGTTCAGCAATAGGTTCACTAGAAGTTTGCATAGTTCTATCATTTTTCTTTTTCTTCCTTTTAGAAGAACTAGGTGCATCAATATTATTTCTCTGAGGATCTTGCTCAATTCTCTTAGGGTGGCCTTCAGGATACAAAGGTTCCTGAGTCATTCTACCAGTTCTAGTAGCCACTTTAACAACACAATCATTTTTCTTACTATCCATCTCATTGAGAAATTCTTTTTGAGCTTGAAGTACTTGTTCTACTTGAGTGGTAACCACAGAAGCATGTTTGCTAACAAGTCTAAGTTTACCTCTAATATTAGCCATATAATCACCCAAGTATTTAATCATATCAGCATCTTGTTTTAATTGTCTACCAAAATAAGCATTGAAGTCTTCTTGCTTAAACATAAAATTATCAAACTTATCCAAGCATTGACTAGCAATTTTAGCAGGAGGGATTTCAGCTTTATCATATCTATAGAGAGAATTTACCTTTACTACCTGTGTCGGGTTATCGAGGTCTGGAGGTTCTTCAATAAGTAAAGGATCAAGATCATATGTTTCTTCAATAGGCGGTAAATTAAGACCATGTATTTCTTCAGTAGGAGGTGAATTCATAACATCTTCAGCTTTAATACCTTTTTCTTTCATAGATTTCTTTGCCTCTTGCATATCTTTGGGACTGAGAAATAGAATACCCCTCTTCTTCGGAGTTGGTTTAGGAATAGGCTCAGGAATTGGAGCAGGAGCTGGCTCAGGAAGTGTCCAATTATTTTCATTTGTCAACATATTATTCAATAAGATTTCAGCTTCATCCGGTGTTCTTTTCCTGAAAAGAGAAGCAGCACAACTATCCAGGTAATCTCTAGAAGCATCAGTTAGTCCATTATAAAAGATATCAAGTATTTCATTTTTCTTAAGAGGATGATCAGGCAAAGCATTAAGTAACTTTAGAAGCCTCCGCCAAGCTTGTGGGAGACTCTTCTTTAATTTGCACAAAGTTGTATATTTCCTTTAAAGCAGCTTGTTTCTTATGAGCAGGGAAATATTTAGTAGAGAAGTAATAGATCATATCCTGGGGATTACGCGCACAACCAGGATCAAGAGAATTGAACCATATTTTAGCATCACCCTTTAACGAGAACAGAAATAATTTAAGGATATAAAAGTAGAGAGATCTCTCATCATTAGTGAATAGGGTGGCTATATCATTTAATTTAGTAAGATGTGCTACAACAGTTTCAGATTCATAGCCAGGAAAAGGATCAGATTCAACCAAAGTAATTATATCAGGATCAACAGAGAATTCATAATCCTTATCAGCAACACAGATAGGTGAAGTAGCAAAAGCAAGGTCAGGTCTCATCCTAGCATTTAGAGATTGCTTATTCCATTTAGCTAATAACCTTTTGAGTCCATATCTATGTTTGCAAGCTAAAATAGCTAAAGAAGCATCTTGATCAAATAAATAACCCTTAGGAATAACAAGTGATTCTTCATCATCACTTTCATCTTCATAATCAGATTCAATACTTTCAATCTCTCTAGCCCTAGCAAGTCGTTCCTCGAGAAAATCACTAAGTGGCATAGTAGTATCAGGCATAGAGTTAGTTTCATCATAAGTATCATGTATAGCAGAAGTAGCATCATCAATAACATGTGACATATCAGAACGAATAACAGAAGCAGGTTTAGGTGCCGCAAGCTTACTTATAACAGAAGGTGAATCAAGTGCAGAGCTAGATGGCAGTTCCTTACCTCCCCTCGTAGTTGAGGGATAGATCTTGGTTTTTGGATCTCTCAAGTTCTTCATAGTGTCCAGCAGATATAAATCCCAAGTGACTCAAAGGATAGAGCTATGCTCCCCGGCAACGGCGCCAGAAATTAGTCTTGATAATCCACAAGTATAGGGGATCGCAACAACTTTCGAGGGTAGAGTATTCAACCCAAATTTATTGATTCGACACAAGGGGAGCCAAAGAATATTCTCAAGTATTAGCAGCTGAGTTGTCAATTCAACCACACCAGGAAACTTTGTATCTGTAGCAAAGTGTTTAGTAGCAAAGTAATATGATAGTGATGGTAATGATAACAAAAGAGTAATGAAAGCAAAGTAATGTTTTTGGTATTTTGTAGTGATTGTAACAATAGCAACGGGAAAGTAAATAAGCGTAAACCAATATATGGAAAGCTCGTAGGCATCGGATCAATGATGGATAATTATGCCAGATGCGGTTCATCATGTAACAGTCATAACATAGGGTGACACAGAACTAGCTCCAATTCGTCAATGTAATGTAGGCATGTATTCCGAATATAGTCATACGTGCTTATGGAAAAGAACTTGCATGGCATCTTTTATCCTACCCTCCCGTGGCAGCGGGGTCTTAATGGAAACTAAGGGATATTAAGGCCTCCTTTTAATAGAGAACCGGAACAAAGCATTAGCACATAGTGAATACATGAACTCCTCAAACTACGGTCATCACCGGTAAGTATCCCGATTATTGTCACTTCGGGGTTAATGGATCATAACACATAATAGGTGACTATAGACTTGCAAGATAGGATCTAGAACTCTCATATATTGATGAAAACATAATAGGTTCAGATCTGAAATCATGGCACTCGGGCCCTAGTGACAAGCATTAAGCATAGCAAAGTCATAGCAACATCAATCTCGGAACATAGTGGATACTAGGGATCAAACCCTAACAAAACTAACTCGATTACATGGTGAATCTCATCTAACCCATCACCGTCCAGCTAGCCTACGATGGAATTACTCACGCATGACAGTGAGCATCATGAAATTGGTGATGGAGGATGGTTGATGATGACGACGTCGATGAATCCCCCTCTCCGGAGCCCCGAACGGACTCCAAATCAGCCCTCCCGAGAGGTTTTAGGGCTTGGCGGCGGCTCCGTATCGTAAAACACGATGATTTCTTCTCTCCTATTTTTTTCTCCCCGAAAGCAGTTATATAGAGTTGGAGTCGGAGTCGGAAGGTCTCCAGGGGGCCCACGAGGTAGGGGGCGCACCCTAGGGGGGCGCCCCCACCCTCGTGAGAAGGGTGTGGGCCCCCTGGTCTTCATATTTGGCGAGGATTATTTATTATTTATTATAAGATATTCCGTGGAGTTTCAGGTCATTCCGAGAACTTTTGTTTTCTGCACATAAGACAACATCATGGCAATTCTGCTGAAAACAGCGCCAGTCCGGGTTAGTTCCATTCAAATCATACAAGTTAGAGTCCAAAACAAGGGCAAAAGTGTTTGGAAAAGTAGATATGTTGGAGACGTATTAGAGCATCAAGTGTTGATGGTGAACAAGACCACTAGTTTCAAGAAAAAGGGTAAAGGGAAAAAGAGGGGGAACTTCAGAAAGAACGACAAACAAGTTGCTGCTCAAGAGAAGAAACCCAAGTCTGGACCTAAGCCTGAGACTGAGTGCTTCTACTGCAAAGGGACTGGTCACTGGAAGCGGAACTGCCCCAAGTATTTGGCGGATAAGAAGGATGGCAAGGTGAACAAAGGTATATGTGATATACATGTTATTGATGTGTACCGTACTAGAGGTCGTAGTAGCACCTGGGTATTTGATACCGGTTCTGTTTCTAATATTTGCAACTCGAAACAGAGACTACGGATTAAGCCAAGACTAGCTAAGGACGAGGTGACGATGCACGTGGGAAATGGCTCCAGAGTCGATGTGATCGCCGTCAGCATGCTACCTCTACATCTACCTTCAGGATTAGTTTTAGATCTGAATAATTGTTATTTGGTGCCATCGTTAAGCATGAAAATTATATCTGGATCTTGTTTGATGCGAGACAGTTATTCATTTAAATCTGAGAATAATGGTTGTTCTATTTATATGAGTAATATCTTTTATGGTCATGCACCCTTGAAGAGTGGTCTATTTTTGTTGAATCTCGATATTTGTGATACACATATTCATAATGTTGAAGCCAAAATATGCAGAGTTGATAATGATAGTGCAAATTATTCATGGCACTACCGTTTGGGTCATATTGGAGTAAAGCGCATGAAGAAACTCAATACTGATGGACTTCTGGAATCACTTGATTATGAATCACTTGGTACTTGCGAACCATGCCTCATGGGCAAGATGACTAAAACGCCGTTCTCCGAAACAATGGAGCGAGCAATAGATTTATTGAAAATCATACATACTGATGTATGTGGTCCGATGAATATTGAGGCTCGCGGCGGGTATCGTTATTTTCTCACCTTCATAGATGATTTGAGCAGATATGGGTATATCTACTTAATGAAGCATAAATCTGAAACATTTGAAAAGTTCAAAGAATTTCAGAGTGAAGTGGAAAATTGTTGGGGAACGTAGTAATTCCAAAAAAATTCCTACGCACACGCAAGAACATGGTGATGCATAGCAACGAGAGGGAAGAGTATCGTCCACGTACCTCGTAGACCGTAAGCGGAAGCGTTATGAGAACACGGTTGATGTAGTCGAACGTCTTCACGATCCGACCGATCCAAGTACCGAACGCATGCCACCTCCGAGTTCAGCACACGTTCAACTCATTGACGTCCCACGAACTCCGATCCAGTAGAGCTTCACGGGAGAGTTCCGTCAGCACGACGTCGTGTTGACGGTGATGATGTTGCTACCGACGCAGGGCTTCACCTAAACACCGCTACGATATGATCGAGGTGGATTATGGTGGAGGGGGGCACCGCACACGGCTAATGGATCAATGATCGACTTGTGTCTAGAGGTGCCCCCTGCCCCCGTATATAAAGGAGCAAGGAGGGAGGCCGGCCGTCCCTCTATGGCGCGCTAGGAGGAGGAGTCCTCCTCCTAGTAGGAGTAGGACTCCCCACTTTCCTACTCCTACTAGGAGGGGGGAAAGGAAGGGGGAGAGGGAGAAGGAAAGGGGGGCGCCGCCCCCCCTCTCCTAGTCCAATACGGACCAGTAGGGGAGGGGCGCGCGGCCTGCCCTAGGCGAGCCCTCTCCCTCTCTCCACTAAGGCCCATAAGGCCCATTATTTCTCCCCGGGGAGGGGGGGGGGGTTCCGGTAACCCTCTGGCACTCCGGTTTTCTCCGAAATCACCCGGAACACTTCCGGTGTCCGAATATAGTTGTCCAATATATTGATCTTTACGTCTCGACCATTTCAGGACTCCTCGTCATGTCCGTGATCATATCCGAGACTCCGAACTACCTTCGGCACATCAATACACAAAAACTCATAATACCGATCGTCACCGAACTTTAAGTGTGCGGACCCTACGGGTTCGAGAACTATGTAGACATGACCGAGACACATCTCCGGTCAATAACCAATAGCGGAACCTGCATGTTCATATTGGCTCTCACATATTCTACAAAGATCTTTATTAGTCAAACCGCATAACAGCATACGTTTTTCCCTTTGTCATCGGTATGTTACTTGCCCGAGATTCGATCGTCGGTATCTCAATACCTAGTTCAATCTTGTTACTGGCAAGTCTCTTTACTCGTTCTGTAATACATCGTACTGTAACTAACTCATTAGTTACAATGCTTGCAAGGCTTATAGTGATGTGCATTACTGAGTGGGCCCAGAGATACCTCTCTGACAATCGGAGTGACAAATCTTAATCTTGATCTATGTCAACTCAACAAGTACCATCGGAGACACATGTAGAGCACATTTATAATCACCCAGTTACATTGTGACGTTTGGTAGCACATAAAGTGTTCCTCCGGTAATTGGGAGTTACATAATCTCATAGTCATAGGAACATGTATAAGTCATGAAGAAAGCAATAGCAGTAAACTAAAACGATCAAGTGCTAAGCTGACGAAATGGGTCAAGTCAATCACATCATTCTCCTAATGATGTGATCCCGTTTATCAAATGACAACTCATGTCTATGGTTAGGAAACATAACCATCTTTGATCAACGAGCTAGTCAAGTAGAGGCATACTAGTGACAATCTATTTGTCTATGTATTCACACATGTACCATGTTTCCTGTTAATACAATTCTAGCATGAATAAGAAACATTTATCATGATATGAGGAAATAAATAATAACTTTATTATTGCCTCTAGGGCATATTTCCTTCAAAAATCATCGTATCAAGAAATTAAAGTTTCTATGATCTGATAGTGGAGGAAAATATTTGAGTTACGAGTTTGGTCTACATTTGAAACAATGCGGAATAGTTTCGCAAATCACGCCACCCGGAACACCACAACGTAATGGTGTATCCGAATGTTGTAATCGTACTTTACTGGATATGGTGCGGTCTATGATGTCTCTTACTGATTTACCGCTATCATTTCGGGGTTATGCTTTAGAGACAGCTGCATTCATGTTAAATAGGGCACCATCGAAATCCGTTGAGATGACGCCTTATGAACTATGGTTTGTCAAGAAACCAAAGTTGTCGTTTCTTAAAGTTTGGGGCTGCAATGCTTATGTGAAAAAGCTTCAACCTGATAAGCTCGAACCCAAATCGGAGAAATGTGTCTTCATAGGATACCCAAAGGAGACTGTTGGGTACATCTTCTATCACAGATCCGAAGGCAAGGCATTCATTGCTAAGAATGGATCCTTTCTAGAGAAGGAGTTTCTCTCGAAAGAAGTGAGTGGGAGGAAAGTAGAACTTGATGAGGTAACTATACCTGCTCCCTTATTGGAAAGTAGTTCATCACAGAAACTGGTTCTTGTGACACCTACACCAATTAGTGAGGAAGCTAATGGTAATGATCATGAAACTTCAGATCAAGTTACTACCGAACCTCGTAGGTCAACCGGAGTAAGATCCGCACCAGAGTGGTACGGTAATCATGTTCTGGAAGTCATGTTACTTGACCATGATGAACCTATGAACTATGAAGAAGCGATGGTGAGCCCAGATTCTGCAAAATGGCTTGAGGCCACGAAATCTGAGATGGGATCCATGTATGAGAACAAAGTGTGGACTTTGGTTGACTTGCCCGATGATCGGCAAGCCATCGAGAATAAATGGATCTTCAATAAGAAGACTGACGCTAACGGTAATGTTACTGTCTACAAAGCTCGAATTGTTGCGAAAGGTTTTAGACAAGTTCAAGGAGTTGACTACGGTGAGACTTTCTCACCTGTAACGATGCTTAAGTCTGTCCGAATCATGTTAGCAATTGCCGCATTTTATGATTATGAAATTTGGCAAATGGATGTCAAAACTGCATTCCTGAATGGATTTCTGGAAGAAGAGTTGTATATGATGCAACTAGAAGGTTTTGTCGATCCAAAGGGAGCTAACAAAGTGTGCAAGCTCCAGCGATCCATGTATGGACTGGTGCAAGCCTCTCGGAGTTGGAATAAAAGTTTTGATAGTGTGATCAAAGCATATGGTTTTATACAAACTTTTGGAGAAGCCTGTATTTACAAGAAAGTGAGTGGGAGCTCTGTAGCAATTCTAATAATATATGTGGATGACATATTGCTGATTGGAAATGACATAGAATTTCTGGATAGCATAAAAGGATACTTGAATAAGAGTTTTTCAATGAAAGACCTCGGAGAAGCTGCTTATATATTGGGCATCAAGATCTATAGAGATTGATCAAGACGCTTAATTGGACTTTCACAAAGCACATACCTTGATAAAGTTTTGAAAAGGTTCAAAATGGATCAAGCAAAGAAAGGGTTCTTGCCTGTGTTACAACGTGTGAAGTTGAGTAAGACTCAATGCCCGACCACTGCAGAAGATAGAGAGAAAATGAAAAGTGTTCCCTATGCTTCAGCCATAGGCTCTATCATGTATGCAATGCCGTGTACCAGACCTGATGAGTGCCTTGCAATTAGTTTAGCAGGGAGGTACCAAAGTAAATCAGGAGTGGATCACTGGACAGCAGTCAAGAACATCCTGAAATACCTGAAAAGGACTAAGGATATGTTTCTCGTTTATGGAGTGACAAAGAGCTCGTCGTAAATGGTTACGTCGATGCTAGCTTTGACACTGATCCGGACGATTCTAAATCGCAAACCGGATATGTGTTTATATTGAACGGTGGAGTTGTCAGTTGGTGCGATTCTAAACAAAGCGTCGTGGTGGGATCTACGTGTGAAGCGGAGTACATAGCTGCTTCGGAAGCAGCAAATGATGGAGTTTGGATGAAGGAGTTCATATCCGATTTAGGTGTCATACCTAGTGCATCGGGTCCAATGAAAATCTTTTGTGACAATACTGGTGCAATTGCCTTGGCAAAGGAATCCAGATTTCACAAGAGAATCAAGCACATCAAGAGACGCTTCAATTCCATCCAGGATCAAGTCCAGATGGGAGACATAGAGATATGCAAGATACATACAGATCTGAATGTTGCAGAACCATTGACTAAGCCTCTTCCACGAGCAAAACATGATCAGCACCAAGACTCCATGGGTGTTAGAATCATTACTGTGTAATCTAGATTATTGACTCTAGTGCAAGTGGGAGACTGAAGGAAATATGCCCTAGAGGCAATAATAAAGTTATTATTTATTTCCTCATATCATGATAAATGTTTATTATTCATGCTAGAATTGTATGAACCAGAAACATAATACATGTGTGAATACATAGACAAACATAGTGTCACTAGTATGCCTCTACTTGACTAGCTCGTTGGTCAAAGATGGTTGAGTTTCCTAGCCATGGACATGAGTTGTCATTTGATTAACGGGATCACATCATTAGTAGAATGATGTGATTGACTTGACCCATTTTGTTAGCTTAGCACTTGATCGTTTTAGTTTACTGCTATTGCTTTCTTCATGACTTATACATGTTCCTATGACTATGAGATTATGCAACTCCCGATTATCGGAGGAACACTTTTTGTGCTACCAAATGTCACAACGTAACTGGGTGATTGTAAAGGTGCTCTACAGGTGTCTCCGATGGTACTTGTTGAGTTGGCATAGATCAAGAATAGGATTTGTCACTCCGATTGTCGGAGAGGTATCTCTGGCCCTCTCGGTAATGCACATCACTATAAGCCTTACAAGCAATGCAACTAATGAGCTAGTTGCGGGATGATGCATTACAGAACGAGTAAAGAGAGTTGCCGGTAACGAGATTGAGCTAGGTATTGAGATACCGACGATCGAATCTCGGGCAAGTAACATACCGATGACAAAGGGAACAACGTATGTTCTTATGCGGTTTGACCAATAAATATCTCATAGAATATGTAGGAACCAATATGAGCATCCAGGTTTCGCTATTGATTATTGACCGGAGACGTGTCTCGGTCATGTCTACATAGTTCTCGAACCCGTAGGGTCCGCACGCTTAAAGTTCTGTGACGATCGATATTATGAGTTTATATGTTTTGATGTACCGAAGGTAGCTCGGAGTCCCGGATATGATCACGGACATGATGAGAAGTCTCTAAATGGTCGAGACATAAAGGTTGATATATTGGAAGCCTACATTTGGACATCGGAAGAGTTCCGAGTGAAATCAGGATTTTACCGGAGTGCCGGAGGGGTTACCGGAACCCCCCGGGGTTAATGGGCCTTGTTGGGCCCTAGTGGAGAGAGAGAGGGGCCGGCCAGGGCAGGCCGCGCCCCCCTCCCCCTCTGGTCCGAATTTGACTAAGAAGAGGTGGGGGCGGCGCTCCCCTTTCCTTGTCCTTCTCCCCCTTCCTTTCCCCCCTCCTAGTAGGAGTAGGAAAGAGGGGATTCCTACTCCTACTAGGAGGAGGACTCCTCCTCCTGGCGCGCCCTACAGGGCTGGTCGGCCTCCCCCCTTGCTCCTTTATATACGGGGGCAGGGGGCACCCTAGAATACACAAGTTGATCATTGATCTCTTCCAGCCGTGTGCGGTGCCCCCTCCACCATAATCCACCTTGGTCATACTGTAGCGGTACTTAGGCGAAGCCCTGCGATGGTAGCTTCATCAACATCATCACCACGCCGTCGTGCTGACGAAACTCTCCCTCGAGCTCTACTAGATCGTGAGTTCGTGGGACGTCACCGAGCTAAACGTGTGCTTAACGCGGAGGTGCCGTACGTTCGGTACTGAGGATCGGTCGACCGTGAAGACGTACGACTACATCAACCGCGTTGTCATCACGCTCCCCTCTCGTTGCTATGCATCACCATGATCTTGCGTGTGTGTAGGATTTTTTTTGGAATTACTACGTTCCCCAACACTTATCGATGGGTGGCAAATACTAATCGCAGACGTTTTTTTGCATCCACCGCTAGTATTTATTTATTGACTTTGATATTTTTCTAATGTTAGGGGTTTAGTATTTTATGTTTAGGTTTGTGGTACCAATTTTTTCATACATTAAAGGAGCATCTTTGGAAGTTTCATGTAATAGTTTGGCACCTTTAGTGTTAATTTGCACTTGACGGAGGTAAATGCACTTGTATACCTAATAATAAAAGAAATAGATATTCTTAGTACGTCATGCTATTTTATAGAAAACCTCCTGATTTTTCTGACATTAAACCTGCAGTAGATAACAATTTTTTTAAAACATTTCAATATTCTAGTCCGGAACTCCAATTCAACATGCTATATATGAATTTTGATTGGAAAAATATGTAGAATCTGACTATGATGTAATTTTTTACCTGTTATTTAAAAAAAAAAATACTATCTATGAT
Source organism: Triticum monococcum (assembly GCA_034509565.1). Classification (NCBI taxonomy): domain Eukaryota; kingdom Viridiplantae; phylum Streptophyta; class Magnoliopsida; order Poales; family Poaceae; genus Triticum; species Triticum monococcum. The sequence continues at coordinate 618,384,367 of CM067845.1, forward strand.
GCAATCTTAATCAATAATGCATTATCCGTCTTTCTTTCATAGCGGTAGTGATTCGGATTGGGATGAACACCTCAGCAAAATCAGGATTGGACACGGAATTAAAGATAAATTTGCTACAGACACACAATAAATAAGGACATGCATGACAACAAATAAAAGAAGGACCCAATAAAGATGAGATGTCCACTATAAAAGAAATAAAAGAGAAAACCCAGAGGAGATCCGATAAAGATGAGATGTTGCGCTATTCTCCTATATATAAGAAAAAAGAAAGAGATGACATGCATGGCAAAAAGTAAAAAGGAGGCATGCACGTCAAAAAATAAAAAAACATATTTGACAAGATATAATAATTATGAAACAAGGACCAATAACTATGACATGTATGCAAGAAATAGTGATGAAATATGGACGCAGGTCTCTCTTTATAGCGTCCACAGGAGACCATACAAAAATGTTCTTTTCCAGACAAAAAAAACCTCTCTTTATGCTTGAAAAATCCTATATCTTTTTAACAACTCTTCATGTATTTAAGAAATATGCATGTGAAAAAAGTGTTCAAGAGTTACCATAAGTTGGTGATGCTTAAACTGAAAACCGCCCTTGATGGACACGTCTTCGTAGTGTGCTAATTGTCATCGTCTGTTTTTGTCGTTTTCCTTACCGGCCCGTAACAATACCCCATTTCACACATAACATGAATAAGTGCACGATCAATTGCCCGTTTTTTATACGAATTAAATCAATATGCAAGCCCTGTTGAAATATAATACTTGTGGAATCTTCAACTATGCTTTTGTAGGCTAAGACCTTCTTTGTTTGGGCAGTAGCTACAAATTGTTGGATTATAGACCATTTTCTATAAATTAAGAGCATGTGGTATTTTTTTCTTCTGTTGCAACACACGGGTCTTTTTGCTAGTAACAGCTTAAATATAGACAATATACCCAATAAATACTAAATTTTGACATGTCACATGTAATGGTATATGTTGAATGTGGAAACAGTTTCAAGGCCAACCGAGCAAATAACGCTCGCTTCCGCATGCAAACCTGGCCAGTTCATTCTCGAAACCTTTCTTACTCGGAGATGATTTTGTTTGTAAACAATCACATGATTTTTGTGTGAAACACTAACACATTTGTATTACAACCGCTAGGGTTCATATCATGACACCATGCTAGGTTTTATGATTTTCGGGCTTCGTTTAAAATTTGCATAATTAAAATGACAATAAGTATCATGTTGGTGCCCGAGGCCACCGTGTGCCTGGGACTATTTTTCTTTCCTTATATAAGGATTAACCATAAACCAAAGACCACCAATAAGATTTTTCAGCCCCATTTCTAGCGATTATGTCATGTACTTTAGTTCATACTCGGGTTATATCTTTAAATGCCTACAAATGCATTTTACGATTTTTATATAGCAAACGGACCCCCCAAAATGCTAAATTTTGATATAATACATATGATAGTGTGTGATGATTGCACGAAAAAGTTTAAAACCAATCGGCAAAGCAGCGTCCGCTTCACATCCAAACTTGGGTTATTCCCACTTGAAGCCTAGTTTCAAGGTGAACCGAGGAAACAACAGTTTCTTCGCATGCAAGCATGGTATATGCTTCTCGGAGCCTAGTTTCTTACTCGGAGATGGTTTTATTCAAGCAGTCTATGTGGCAACTTTTGTGAAACACTAACAATTTTTTAGTATTACATCCACTAGGATTCATATCATGATAGCATGCTAAGTTTTATGATTTTCGGGCTTCGTTTGATTTTTTTCAGAATTAAAATGCCAATAAGCATAATTTTGGTGCCCACGTCCTGGCCACCTGGCAAATGTCATGATTTTTTTTCTAAGTATGTGAACATTCTTTTTGGGATGTCAAGAACTTTTTTCTAAATGTTATCAACATTTATTTTTGAAGTTGTGCGGACATTCTTTTAAGACTGTACGAAGAATTTTATGAATGCGCGATGAATGCTTTTAAAATATTAAATATATTATTTCCCATTCCAGAAATGTTAATAATAAAATAAAAAGAAAAAGAAAGGCAGTGTGCCTCCTAGCGTTGGGTCGGTTGAGGCGAATGCACGCTTGCTCTCGCTGCGAGCGAAGTTTAGCCGCACTCCCTATATGCATCCTTAAGCGACACCTACCGGGGAAACGCTTAAAGGAAAAAACGGGAAGCACTAGGCATCAGACTACTGATATTTGCTACCTATCAGACTAGTTTGTGGCCATCCGATTGAAAGCATGCACATCGTCCGATCTGCTAGCTGAATTCCTACGTGAGTTAGTTTGCATGCAGGATTTGACAATAACTGCCATTAATTTCTCTCCTACTTTTTCCAAACAACTTCCGAAATCAAGGGATGATTAATTAAGCTATTTTATTTGTTTCCAATCGTAAGGACCAATGCTTCCTAATCAAGATCATTGCTTCCCAAAAGAAAATTGCATTGGAAGCAAATTTTGGTTCCTAATCAAGATCATTGCTTCCAATTAAGCTGTTATTTTATTTGTTTCCAACCGTGAGGATCAATGAGTCCAAATCAAGATCGTTGCTTCCAAAATAAAATAAAATGCTTCGCAGTTTAAATGGGACTGTTGTTTCCTAAAAATTTCTTTGCTTCCTAAGAAGCTTTCAGTCCCGAGTTTACTCATCCATGATTTTAGGAAGGAAAACATATCTTAGGAAACAGATTCTGAATTTGAACGGAAAATAATCAATCTGGCAAAATAAAAATCCGCACCATGCTGTTTGTTTGCTTATTAGGCAAATGTTGCATCCAATGTACCAAAAATTGCAATGCAAATAAAAGTTATTTTTACACCCAAGAAAATAGTTGTTATTCATTTGCAATGCACCAAAACTATGCTTCCGTTGACTAATTTTTTTGCTTCCACATAGACTGAAAATTAACATGCTTCATCAGCTCATACAACATGTTTCCAACGACGGGGTTATTTGCTTCTTTCTCGTCATCAGAATCATAGTGCTTCATCCTAATATTTTGTTTCCTATACAACTTAAATATTTGCTTCATTCTGGTCGGTAAATTTTTGCTTCCACATCGACATAAATTAACATGATTCATATCATACAATATGCATTCACAATAATACTTGCTTCACTGTACTATCCGTGTGCTTCCTTACGTGGTTTATATATTGAACAAGTCAGCAGCCGCTGTGGACCGAGAGCGTCGTGATCAAATTCAAAGCATGTGCGTCCATTCAAACAAGAAAGCAAGTTGTATGAGGTAGAGAAAAAAATGTACTCGAAAGCAAGCATCCACGGAAGCATGAAACAAGTTGTATAAACTAGAAAAACACATGAAACTTAGTCACACCGAGAAAATGTTCCATGCCAGCGGATGATTGCTTCGATCTAGTGATAAATTTATGTACAATATATCAGTGTGTATTGTTTGCTATGCATAGACAATAGAATGGCCAAAAAAATGTGTCAAGTGTAACATGGAATTGCCCCCCAACCAAAAAACTATTGTTGTTTCCATCAATCAGACATTGCTTCTAGAGATGTTAGAATATGCTTCCAAAAAATATATAATTTGCATCCAATGAAATCAAAAATTTCTGGAACTTGAGCCAGATACTAGCACATTGTCTCTTCTGTGGACAATATCATCACTAGCCTCTAAATCTTGTCCACCCACAATCTCCCCACTGAGCATGGCAAGGCCATTGGCTCATTTGTGTCTTCCACAACACCGTAAATATCGCACATACAGCTTGAGGCTATGGCCACCGTGTTATCAAGGGCGGCGCCGAGCAGAACTCACAGATGGTTCGATCACCTACATTCCAAAAAGTTTATAGAATTTGGTTGAACTGTGGAAGGAAAGCACCTACAACAAAGACAAAGATTGTGAGCTGGATGTATAGAAGCAAGGCACCTACAATGAAGACAAAAATGTCGTACTATATGGGTGCATGAACTTTTTCTATGGTTATAAGTAGGAGAAGCAGAAAAATGAAGAATTTAGTAGCAGCAAATGAGTGTCATATTTGAAGTTCGAGTTGCTGGTTAGATGAAAATATGCTATATACAAGATATATAGAAGATGCTATACACATGGGTTCAAATTGAAGCATAGAATTAAAGCAAAACTTAAAATGTTTGGCCACCAAGGGGATGTCTGTTTTGAGTTTTGACTCACCAACATATAGATTGATTTGGTTTTTTGGCATTTGGAAGCAAAATATATAGACTCCAGGAGCATCTGTATAGCAATTTAGATGCAACAGAACTGAGAAGCACGAAACCTACAAGTTGGGAACAGATCTAAACTTGGATGGAAACATGAAAAATTGAAATCTTGTCAAAAACTAATATTATCACCCAGATTGTGAATCATAGTATTACTCTGATATGCAATTCTTCATAAGAAATTTACCAAAATTGCTAGATTGAATAGTGGTCCACTATAAATTGGATATATAACAGATTCACTCAACAAAATTTATCGAAGCCAACATTGCATCCACAGTAACAAATCAAATCAACTGATTAAAAAGGAATCAAACATGAGATGAGTCAAACCTAGTTCGGCTGAGTACTTACGAGGGGCGACGGCTAGGATGCGCGTGCAACTTCTTTGCCGTTCTGAAACGGCGCTGTTGCGGGGCGGGGTTTGTGAGAGCAGTGTTCCGGCGAAGTAGACGGGAGCAGGACGCAGCACCGGCGACGTGGAGCAGCTGTAGCCTTGGCGCGGAGCAGGTCGTGGAAGAGGTAGCCGTCGCGGAGCAGGTCGTGGCGGAGGTAGCCGTCGCCGTGAGCAGCGACCGCAGCGAGCTCGGGACTGGATCGGCTCGCCCGTGAGATGCGAGACTGGGTGGGGTGGGTGGGCCGAGCAGGCTAGATTTACTCCGAAAGGCTAAATTGTAGCATTAATTTGAGGTTAAATTCCAGTTTGAATGATGGGAACGGATACAAATATAGGCCGTGTGGTCAAATAAAATCAACGGACCACGGCCAGTCTGACGGATGTTCGTTATCAGACTACTGATACAAAGGGTTTCCCAAAAAACAATGGGCCGCCCCCTAGCACAACCTACTAACATGTATTCCCTTCCTCCTTGAAAAAGTGTATTTCTAACTTTGTTGAAGGGTCAAACTATCTCAAAATTTGACCGAGTTCGTGCAAAAATATGTTTATGAAACCAAATAGGTATAGGATGAAAATATATTTTATCATGAATCTAATACTACTAATTTGATGGCATAAATGTTGGTCTATTATTATATAAGTACGAGCAAACATAAAAAAGTTTGACTTTCCAACAAAGTTGAAAGTACACTCTTTCAAGGACGGAGGGGGTACATGTTCCTCCTTTTTCCTTTGTAATAATCTCAAGATTTATATTATTTTGAAATAATCTTCTATATCAGTTTTACATGTAAAATTTTGTACTGCAAATAAAATGCACATGTACAAAAAATGCTCCTATATTTGAAGAGGATGTATTTTTAGATATTCAAAAACATTATTTATGGCATTGAATTGTGACAGAAAGTAATTTTGTTTATATGAAACAAAATGGTTAGCCACTTAGGACAAAATCTATAAAATCGTTGAACGAAACACAAAAAATGTGGGGTGGCAAAAATATATTGCATACTAAGAAAAAGAAGCAACAAAAGGAAAACAAATAGCCCTATTTGTTTTTTCCCACCAGCGGAACGACGTAAGCTAGGTTTATACAGCCGAACCCCATGGCCTAGATCAAAATCCCGAAACACCTAAAATAGGAGTTGTAATGGAATATACGATAATTAAAATGATTTTAATGCTCCTAAAAATGATTCTAATAATACTTATAATTAGGGATATGGAGTATTTTGTTTTTTGTATTTTTCACACTGAACCGATTAATGGGCGGAGCTACACTAAATTTGCTGTTTGTTGCAGTTATATATATTTTATGAGAAAAAAACGTTAATTGTATAATTTTTTGCTCGAACGATTGATTTTTTTGAGGGCATTGGAACAATTACATGTGTATATAATTTTGAATTTAATGATGATTGTGATGGCAGGCCTTGGCACGGGACCAGACGAATTGGGCAAAATATGGTGTCCATCCCTCGTCCCTTCCCAGCACCCCCAGTTTATTACGTGCTGCATTCTCTCGGTTCCCAAAAGTGAACATCTTCTGCACCACGATAGTACGATTCCACGGTTCAATCCATGCCCGTGACACCGAGAGCCTGGAACACACACACTCCGGGCACGTTGCGGTCGCTCACAAGCAAATCCAATCCCATCCCTTGATCACGAGAAGGGAAACCCCCTCCCATCAACCCGGACCGGAGCCAATGATACCGGCGTACCGCCGTGGCCGTTGAGCTCGTCGCCATGCTGCGCCGAAACGCCTGAGACCGATACAATTGATGCCCACATGCACGCCAGCTGGGCAGAGACCCATAGCGCCTTCACACTAGCCTCCTCTGCTCCGCCCTGCATGCATTTACCATTCCAAGCCTCCAACGGCCAGACACATTGCAGCAAAAGGAGAGAGTGAGCTCACGCACGCCGGTGCACACATGGCGCCGGCCCTGGCCATCGATGGCTTTCGGAGTTTCGCTAGTAAATGCATGGCACACTAATGCAGAGGAGACAACCCGTCCAGGTAGCCTCGTGCAACGGCGCAATTAGTAAGTAAAACGCCAGGCCGCCAGCCACGGCGCAGTAAGCGCGTCCCGCCATCTGCAGACCGACGCCCGCACGACGGGAGGACGCAATGCAAAGTGGCCGTGGAAAGTAGCTTCGCCTTCGCCCAGGGTCACAAGCCACGACCCACAAGGCACCAAAGTGACACGCTGGGTCTACACCGGCCGATCTCCGTCCGCACAAGCCAACTGGAGCGCCCAGCGCCCGTCCACACGTACGTACTACTGTACTACGTGCTCCAAAACCCTCCCACCATACCAACAGTTGGCATTAATGGGCTACGCCCGTGACGAAACGTACGTCTGATCAACGTCGGCGTTGGCTTGATTGAAGGCACTCCGAAACCCTCCTAGCTACGTAGTACCGACGGCCGTTTGTCGGTCTATAGTAACATAAATAACTGGCGCCCGCCTTGATTAACCACGCGCCGGTTACGACGATGGCTGGGCGTGAGTGACGGTCGACGGGGAGGATGGATGGATGGATAGGTCCGCGCACTTAAGCACTAGGCGCCGGCCGGATGGTTACGGGCCACCACTAGTAATGGCTCGCGCGCGAGTGTGCCGTGCCGCCCCACTACGGGAGGGAACGCCACCCAGCGCATGCTCCGCATTGACCCGAGCCATCCGTCGCTTCCCGCACAAGGAGCTCGCGCACCATCGACCACCCGGTGCGCGCTGCCCACCGTGCCCGCCGCGTCGACCGGTGCGCGCGCGCGTGCGTGCGTGTATATATATGAGCGTGCGTGCGTGCGCGCCCCGGGCCACTGCACTCACACCGCACCGGGAGTACCGCGGCACAGTGCGGGTCACTCGCGGCCGCGCGCACTGTCCCCCTCCCTCCGCGCTCGTGCTCTAGCAGGTCATGATGGCCGCGCGAGCTCTGTTCGTCTCCCTCCTCCTCGCGCTCTGCTCGGCTCTCGGGGAGGGGGTCTCGGCATTGCGCGGCCGCGCCAACGGCGACGCGGTCAAGTTCGACTTCACGCCGTTCCTCATCCAGTACCAGAGCGGGCGGGTGCAGCGGCTGATGGGCACCAGCGTGGTGCCGCCGTCCGTGGACGCGCGCACCGGCGTCGCCTCCACCGACGTCGTCGTCGACCAGGGCACGGGCCTCGCCGTCAGGCTCTACCGCCCGAGCAGCCGCCGCGGCAGGCTACCCGTGCTCCTCTACTTCCACGGCGGCGCGTTCGTCGTCGAGTCGGCCTTCGGCCCCGTGTACCACAACTACCTCAACGCGCTGGCGGCCAGGGCGGGCGTCATCGCGGTGTCGGTGAACTACCGCCTCGCGCCGGAGCACACGCTGCCGGCCGCCTACGACGACTCGTGGACGGCGCTCCAGTGGGTGCTCTCCAACGCCCGCAACGGCTCCGGCTACGGCCCGTCCTGGCTCCACAAGCACGGCGACATGTCCCGGCTGTTCGTGGGCGGGGACAGCGCCGGCGGCAACATCGCGCACAACCTGGCAATGCGCGCGGGGCAGCAGGACGACGGCAGAGGGCGGATCAAGGGCGTGGCGCTGCTGGACCCGTACTTCCTGGGCGGGCACGCGAGCGCGTGGGCGGAGCGGGCGTGGGGGTTCATCTGCGCGGGGCGGTACGGGACGGAGCACCCGTACGTGGACCCGATGGCGCTGCCGGCGGACGCGTGGCGGCGGCTCGGCGCGGCGCGCGTGCTGGTGACCAGGTCGGGGCAGGACCGGCTGGGGCCGTGGCAGGGCGCGTACGTGGACGCGCTCCGGGGCAGCGGCTGGGGCGGGCAGGCGCGCCTGTACGAGACGCCCGGCGAGGCGCACTGCTACTTCCTCAACAACCTCCAGTCGCCCAAGGCCGCCGCGCATATGGCCACCGTCGCGGAGTTCGTCACTCACTCCTAGCTACTCATTTGTCTGGTCTGGCAGCGCGGTGATCAGGCCAGTGGTAGTGTGAGATACTAGAGAATAAGCGTAGAGTGAGAATGTGTGTTGCTGTTACCTCTGTGTTCGTTTCTTGTTGGAAGCAGATCGGCTTGTTTGTAACAGCAGGGACAGATGGCTTTGTCCACCGCGGCCGGAGAGTGCACGTGTGCCGTGAACTCCGGCGGCCCCTTGAACTTTGGAACGGATAAGTATGAATGGACGGAAGAGGGGCTCGGTCGATCTTCGACGTGATCGAGGTTTATAAAGGCGCAGGTTCTATGGAGCTAGCGTGAGAGCACAACGTCAAACGTGTGGTGACCATGCAACCATACGACATGTCATCAATCAATCGTTATGAGCCTACGATATGTTGCAACGCCGGCATACCCATGCCCCGGAATTGAAGAGGAACACAATTCAAGACTTTGGTGGCATGCAATGGCAATTTGGGCAATCACGTACACAACGGCTTATTTACGCGAGCATAGCTATAGAGGAGGCATGGGGTTTATAGGTTCACTAGTCGAGCAGGAGGAGGATGACTGTGGTGCTGACTTCGTGTCGGATCTAGACGCCTCCCTCCTAGAATTCCGGCCGGGCTCCCTTTTGTGGCTAGGAGGACGCCTGATTTTGTACGACGCCGACGATCGGGCGGTGGATACACGAGGTTGGCGCGATGATGAGGGGTTCAGGGCTGAGCAGGTGGTTAAATTCCCCTAGCCAGAGTAGCGTCGCCTCCGTGGGCGGGTGGGCACGTCGCGAAACCTGAGGTGAGTAATGGCGACAGGGGGCTGGAGAAGATACTTAATCCGTCTCTCATCCCGACCCCTTGCATTTCTCCCTCATGTCCCACCTCCACCTCGACCTGCTCTCCCCCGACGCATCGAGACCTAGGGTTTGATGACAACGCGGGAGCAGCAGATGACAACGCTCACCGGCAACGATGAGTCTTTGCTTGTTTTGCTTGAAGCATCTTGTATTATATGAGTCTTTACTTATTTTGCTTTTTAGTTTGTCACAATTATTCTTGTTGGACACACCTATTTGAGAAAGCCAAAATTATGCTATGATTTGATAGAATTGCTCTACGTGCTTCACTTAAATTTTTTGAGCTATGGAATTGCTCTAGTGCTTCACTTATATCCTTTTGAGCACGGTGTGCTTTAATATTTTTGAAGAAATACTCTCATGCTTCACTTAGATTTATTTGAGAGTTAGTAATTTTTTTGAAGAAATTCTCTCATGTTTCACTTATATTATTTTGAGAGATGAATTTTTTATGCTCATGCTCTTCACTTAAATTCGTTTGAGCTTATTAAAAGTAATTGCAACATATGAAATTAGTCCCAAAGTGATAGATATTCAAAAGGGATATAGTAAAAAAATACATGAAGATCATTGGACAAAATAAACTTGATTTTTTTAGTTTTGAGATATGATGATAGTAATATGTGAGTCATGTTGCTAAGTAATTATGCTTTAGTAAGAATATTGGTGTTAAGGTTTGTGATTCTCTATGCAAGTACGGAAATCAATAGTTATGCAATGAAGTTATATCCTACTTGTGGTGCATTATTTGATGTTAGTTATGCTTAATGTTTGTTTATGTGAATTTTCATTTTTTTTGGTTGGATACTTCTAAATATATTTGCTAGCCTTCATTTGTACTAAGTAGAAATACCACTTGTGCATCCAAAATCCTTAAACCCAGTTTTGCCATATGAGTCCACTATACCTACCTATATACGGTATTTTCATGTCGTTCTAAGTAAATTTGTATGTGCCATCTCTAATTTTCAAAATGAATTTCCTTTTCGAAACTGTCTCACGTACGATCAATTGTCATACGATTTGTACGACAAGAGACAGGCCCGTTTCTTGAGGTCTTCGCCCACCACACCAGATGAGTCTTGTCGTACACAGATCATACAGAATTTGATCGTACGTATAGCAACTCTCTTTCCTTTTTGTGTGCTCGTACCACTCATGAAGCGGCCGGGGGTGGCCAATATTTTCCATGCTAGATGTGTTATTCTCAAGATGAGTGCTTATTCACGTGTCATTGCACGAGAGTACGGCGGTAATACAGATGCCCAGTCCCTAAATGAAAAAGAAATTTACTTTATGTTGTCAAATAATAAATTCTTTGAAAAGTGTTGGTATGGTCGGTACTCGTGGATACGGCTAGCCATGGAATGTGAAAGTATGGTGAAAAAATAAATAAAATTTATTTTATGTTTGGCAACCGCTTATGATATATCTAGCATGAAAAGTGTTGGGAATTACTCGGTCGTTTTCGTTGACAGGAAAAGTATGCCTCTCAAAAAAATTATCTCTCAATTTAAGCTTTGAGTTCTGGCACCTCTACAAATCTCTGCTTCCCTCTGCTAAGGGCCAATCGATTTACTTTTATGCAATTTTTATTTTGAGTCTTCATCTTCTCTTATGAAGCACCAACTAGGGAGCACTATGAACATACTTGAGCATTGGATGTAGTTAATATTCGAGTGTGTTTCGTGAATGGATCAATGATTGAGCATGATGGGCTAGGGATAAATTTCTTTAGTGTTGATATTTTGAAAGACATGGTTACTGGTTGATATGCTTGAGCATTGAAATCTTCATGTCAAAACTAGACTGTTGCTTTGAACCATATAAAAAGTCCAAATGTCCATGCTACAAAAGAAAAAAAAAATGTGATGACCATGTTAGGCAGCATTCTACATCAAAAATTCTGTTTTTATCATTTACCTACTCGAGGACGAGTAGGAATTAAGTTTGGGGATGCTGATACGTCTCCAACGTATCTATAATTTTTGCTTGTTCCATGCTATTATATTATCGATCTTGGATGTTTTACAATCATTTTATAACAACTTTTCATCAGTTTTGGGACTAACCTATTGATACATCCATTTTGCATCATGCTTTTATATCAATATTTATTGCATTATGTGCTGTTATTACACATTATGTCACACTACTTATGCCTATTCTCTCTTATTTTACAACGTTTGCATAAAGAGGGGGAATGCCGGCGGCTGGAATTCTGGGCTAGAAAAGGAGCAAATTTTATAGACCTATTCTGCACAACTCCAAAAGTCCTGAAACTTCACGGGAGCACGTTTCAGAATATATAAAAAATATTAGGCCAAAGAAGTACCACAGGGGAGGCCACCCACCGTCCACAAGGGTGGGGGGCGCGCCCCCTCCGATGCCCATCTTTGGCTATATGGAGTCTTTCGTCAGAGAAAAAAAATAATAAGCAAGCTTTCGGGAAGAAACTCCGCCGTCACGAGGCAGAACCTTGGTGAAACCAATCTAGGGCTCCGGCGGAGCTGTTCTGCGGGGGAAACTTCCCTCCGGGAGGGGGAAATCATCACAATCGTCATCACCAACGATCCTCTCATTGGGAGGGGGTCAATCTCCATCAACATCTTCACCAGCACCATCTCATCTCAAGCCCTAGTTCATCTCTTGTATCCAATCTTTGTCCCAAAGCCTCAGATTGGTACCTGTGGGTTGCTAGTAGTGTTGATTACTCCTTGTAGTTGATGCTAGTTGGTTTACTTGGTGGAAAATCATATGTTCAGATCCATTATGCATATTAATACCCCTCTGATTATGAATATTAATATGCTTTGTGAGTAGTTCCGTTTGTCCCTGAGGACATGGGAGAAGTCTTGCTATAAGTAGTCATGTGAATTTGGTATTCGTTCGATATTTTGATGAGATGTATGTTGTCTGTCCTCTAGTGGTGTCATGTGAACGTCGACTACATGACACTTCACCATTGTTTGGGCCTAGGGAAAGGCATTGGAAAGTAATAAGTAGATGATGGGTTGCTAGAGTGACAGAAGCTTAAACCCTAGTTTATGCGTTGCTTCGTAAGGGGTTGATTTGGATCCATATGTTTCATGCTATGGTTAGGTTTACCTTAATACTTCTGTTGTAGTTGCGGATGCTTGCAATAGGGGTTAATCATAAGTGGGATGCTTGTACAAGGAAGGACAGTACCCAAGCACCAGTCCATCCACATATCAAATTATCGAAGTACCGAACGTGAATCATATGAACGTGATGAAGACTAGCTTGACGATAATTCCTATGTGTCCTCGGGAGCGCTTTATTTTATATAAGAGTTTGTCCAGGCTTGTCCTCTGCTACAAAAAGGATTGGGCCATCTTGCTGCACCTTATTTAATTTTATTACTTGCTACTCGTTACATAGAATACCTTACTATCTGTTACCGATAATTTCAGTGCTTGCAGAGAATACCTTACTGAAAACTGCTTATCATTTCCTTCTGCTCCTCGTTGGGTTCGACACTCTTACTTATCGAAAAGGCTACGATAGATCCCCTACACTTGTGGGTCATCAAGACTCTTTTCTGGCACCGTTGCCGGGGAGTGAAGCGCTTTTGGTAGGTGGAATTTAGTAAGGAAAAAATTATATAGTGTGCTGAAATTTACTGTCACTTGTTACTATGGAACATAATCCTTTGAGTGGCTTGTTCAGTGTATCTTCACCCCGACCAATAGAACAAAGAGTTGCTCCTCAACCTAATGAACCTACTGAAAATGTTTACTTTGAAATTCCTTCGGGTATGATAGAGAAACTGCTAGCTAATCCTTTTACAGGAGATGGAACATTACAACCCGATTTGCACCTAATCAATGTGGATGAAGTTTGTTGATTGTTTAAGCTTGCAGGTATGCCCGAGGATGTTATCAGGAAGAAGGTCTTCCCTTTATCTTTGAAGGGAGAGGCATTGGCATGGTTTAGTCTATGTGATGATATGGGATCATGGAACTACAACCGATTGAAATTGGAATTTCATCAGAAGTTTTATCCTATGCCTCTTGTTCATCGTGATCGTAATTATATATATAATTTTTGGCCTCGTGAAGGAGAAAGCATCGCTCAAGCTCGGGGGAGGCTTAAGTCAATGTTATATTCATGCCCCAATCATGAGCTCTCAAAAGAAATGATTATTCAAAAAATTTATGCTCGGCTTCTCTCAGTAATCGTTCCATGCTCGATACTTCTTGTACTAGATCTTTTATGATGAAGACTATTGAATTCAAATGGGATTTATTGGAAAGAATTAAACGCAACTCTGAAGATTGGGACCTCGACGAAGGTAAGGAGTCATGTATAACGCCTAAGTTTGATTGTGTTAAATCTTTTATGGATACCGATGCTTTCCGTGAATTTAGCACTAAATATGGACTTGATTCTGAGATAGTAGCTTCTTTCTGTGAATCCTTTGCTACTCATGTTTATCTCCCTAAGGAGAAGTGGCTTAAATATAATCCTCCCATTGAAGTAAAAGTTGTTGCACCTATTAAATATGAAGAAAATACTATCACTTATAATGATCTTGTTGTTCCCACTGCTTATATTGAGAAACCACCTTTCCCTGTTAGAATAAAGGATCATGCTAAAGTTTAAACTGTGGTTCGTAAGAGCAATACTAGAACACCTACTCCCTCTGAGCAAATTAAAGTTGAACCTAGTGTCGCTATGGTTAAAGATCTCTTGGCCGATAATATTGATGGGCATGTTCTTTACTTCTGTAATGAATCTGCTAGAATGCTAGACCTGATACTAAAAATAAACATATACCTGTTGTAGGCATGCCTATTATTTCTGTTAAAATAGGAAATCATTGCTATCATGGCTTATGTGATATGTGTGCTAGTGCAAGTGCAATACCTCATTCCTTATACAAAGAAATTATGCATGATATTGCACCTGCTGAGTTAGAAGAAATTGATGTTACAATTAAGCTTGGCAATAGAGACACTATTTCACCCGTTGGGATTGTTAGAGATGTTGAAGTCTTGTGTGGGAAAGTTAAATATCCTGCTGATTTTCTTGTTCTCGGTTCCCCACAAGATGACTTTTGTCCCATTATATTTGGTATACTGCTACCTCTTGAGCACTGCGTTGGTTTTCCCTTGAAGATGAAAGGGTGATGCTGCAAAGTAGCGTAAGTATTTCCCTTAGTTTTTGAGAACCAAGGTATCAATCCAGTAGGAGGCCATGCACGAGTCCCTCGCACCTACACAAAAAAATAAACTCCTCACAACCAACGCGATAAAGGGGTTGTAAATCCCTTCACGGTTACTTACGGAAGTGAGATCTGATAGATATGATAAGATAATATTTTGGTATTTTTATGAGAAAGAGAAATAAAGATGCAAGTAAAATAAATGGCAAAGGAAATAACTAAGTATTGGAAGATTAATACGATGGAAAATAGACCCGGGGGCCATAGGTTTCACTAGTGGCTTCTCTCGAGAGCATAAGTATTACGGTGGGTGAACAAATTACTGTTGAGCAATTGACAGAATTGAGCATATTTATGGGAATATCTAGGTATGATCATGTATATAGGCATCATGTCCGAGACAAGTAGACCGACTCCTGCCTACATCTACTACTATTACTCCACACATCGACCGCTATCCAGCATGCATCTAGAGTATTAAGTTCAAGAGAACAGAGTAACGCTTTAAGCAGGATGACATGAGGTAGAGGGATAAACTCATGCAATATGATATAAACCCCATCTTGTTATCCTCGATGGCAACAATACAATACGTGCCTTGCTGCCCCTACTGTCACTGGGAAAGGACACCGCAAGATTCAACCCAAAGCTAAGCACTTCTCCCATTGCAAGAA
This sequence comes from Triticum monococcum, assembly GCA_034509565.1. NCBI lineage: Eukaryota > Viridiplantae > Streptophyta > Magnoliopsida > Poales > Poaceae > Triticum > Triticum monococcum. The sequence goes on from CM067845.1 coordinate 618,399,654, forward strand.
AGATCAATCTAGTAGGCCAAACCAAACCGATAATTCGAAGAGAATTGCAAGGATAACCAATCATACATAAAATAATTCAGAGAAGATTCAAATATTGTTCATAGATAAACTTGATCATAAACCCACAATTCATCGGTCTCAACAAACACACCGCAAAAGAAGATTGCATCGAATAGATCTCCATAAGAGAGGGGGAGAACTTTGTATTGAGATCCAAAAAGAGAGAAGAAGCCATCTAGCTAATAACCATGGACCCGAAGGTCTGAAGTAAACTACTCACACTTCATCGGAGAGGCTATGGTGTTGATGTAGAAGCCCTCCGTGATCGATACCTCCTCCGGCGGAGCTCCGAAAAAGGCCCCAAGATGGGATCTCGTGGATACAGAAAGTTACAGCGATGGAATTAGGGTTTTGGCTCTGTATCTGGTAGTTTGGGGGTACGTAGGTATATATAGGAGGAAGGAGTATGTCGGTGGAGCAACATGGGCCCCACAAGGGTGTAGGGCACGCCTGGGCGGGGGGGTAGGCGCGCCCCCCTACCTCGTGCCTTCCTGGTTGATGTCTTGACGTAGGGTCCAAGTCTTTTGGATCACGTTTGTTCCGAAAATCACGTTCCCGAAGGTTTCAGTCCGTTTGGACTCCGTTTGATATTCTTTTTCTGCGAAACTCTGAAATAGGCAAAAAACAACAATTCTGGGCTGGGCCTCCAGTTAATAGGTTAGTCCCCAAAATAATATAAAACTATATAATAAAGCCCAATAATGTCCAAAACAGGACATAATATAGCATGGAACAATAAAAAATTATAGATACGTTGGAGACGTATCATAGACCCTTCTTGAATACTGTTAATGCTAAGATAGACTGCAATAAGGATATTGTTTCTGTGGGTTTAGGGGATATGTCTCATGAGTTTAATTTTGCTAAGTTTCGAAGACAACCCCATGATAAAGAATTGCCTAGTAAAGATGAAATTATTGGTCTTGCTTCTATTGCCGTGCCTCCTACTGATCCTTTAGAACAATATTGGTTAGACCATGAAAATGATATGTTTATGAATGAAAGAAGGGAAATAGAAGAAGTATTCTTTAAACAGGGACCTATTTTGAAACACAACCTGCCTGTTGAAATCCTAGGGGATCCTCCACCCAAGGGCGATCCCGTGTTTGAGCTTAAACCTTTACCTAATACTCTTAAATATGCTTATCTTGATGAGAAAGAGATATATCCTGTTATTATTAGTGCTAACCTTTTAGAGCATGAAGAAAAGAAATTATTGAAAACTCTAAATAAGCACCGTGCTACTATTGGATATACTCTTGATGATCTTAAGGGCATTAGTCCCACTCTATGCCAGCACAAAATAAAATTGGAGAAAGACGCGAAACCGGTTGTTGATCATCAACGACGGTTAAATCCTAAGATGAAAGAAGTGGTAAGAAAAGAAATACTAAAGCTTCTGGAGGTAGGTATAGTTTATCCCGTTGCTGATAGTCAGTGGGTAAGTCCTATACATTGTGTCCCTAAGAAGGGAGGTATTACTGTTGTTCCTAATGATAAAGATGAATTGATCCCACAAAGAATTGTTACAGGTTATAGAATGGTAATTGATTTCCACAAATTAAATAAAGCTACTAAAAAGGATCATTACCCTCTACCCTTTATTGATCAAATGCTAGAAAGATTATCCAAACATACACATTTTTGCTTTCTAGATGGTTATTCTGGTTTCTCTCAAATACCTGTGTCAAAAGAGGATCAAGAAAATACAACTTTTACTTGCCCTTTCGGTACCTTTGCTTATAGACGTATGCCTTTTGGTTTATGCAATGCACCCGCTACCTTTCAAAAATGTATGACTGCTATATTCTCTGACTTTTGTGAAAAGATTGTTGAGGTTTTCATGGATGATTTCTCCGTTTACGGAACTTCTTTTGATGATTGCTTAAGCAACCTTGATCGAGTTTTGCAGAGATGTGAAGAAATTAATCTTGTCTTGAATTGGGAGAAGTGCCACTTTATGGTTAATGAAGGTACTGTCTTGGGGCATAAAATTTCTGAAAGAGGTATTGAAGTTGATAAAGCTAAAGTTGATGCTATTGAAAAGATGCCGTGTCCTAAGGACATTAAAGTTATAAGAAGCTTCCTTGGTCATGCCAATTTTTATAGGAGGTTCATTAAGGACTTCTCTAAAATTTCTCGGCCTTTGACTAATCTCTTACAAAAATATGTTCCTTTTGTCTTTGATGATGACTATGTAGAAGCATTTGAAATACTTAAGAAAGCTTTGGTTTCTGCACCTATTGTTCAGCCTCCTGACTGGAATTTACCATTTGAAATCATGTGTGATGCTAGTGATTATGTTGTAGGGGCTGTTCTAGGACAAAGAGTTGATAAGAAATTAAATGTTATTCAATATGCTAGTAAAACTCTAGACAATGCTCAAAGAAATTATGCTACTACTGAAAAAGAATTTTTAGCAGTTGTGTTTGCTTGTGATAAGTTCAGACCTTATATTGTTGATTCTAAAGTAACTGTTCACACTGATCATGCTGCTATTAAATAACTTATGAAAAATAAAGATGCTAAACCTAGACTTATTAGATGGGTTCTCTTGCTACAAGAATTTGATTTGCATATTATTGATAGAAAGGGAGCCGAGAACCCCGTTGCAGACAACTTGTCTAGGTTGGAGAATGTTCTTGATGACCCACTACCTATTGATGATATCTTTCCTCGGGAACAATTAGTTGTGATAAATGTTCTCGTACTGCTCCATGGTATGCTAATTATATTGTTGCTAAGTTTATACCACCTAGTTTCACATACCAGCAAAAGAAAATTTTCTTCTATGATTTAAGACATTACTTCTGGGATGACCCACACCTTTATAAAGAAGGAGTAGATGGTGTTATTAGACGTTGTGTACCTGAGCATGGACAGGAACAGATCCTACGCAAGTGTCACTCTGAGGCTTATGAAGGACACCATGCTGGAGATAGAACTGCACATAAGGTATTGCAATCCGGTTTTTATTGGCCTACTCTCTTCAAGGATTCCCGTAAGTTTGTCTTGTCTTGTGATGAATGTCAAAGAATTGGTAATATTAGTAGACATCAAGAAATGCCTATGAATTATTCACTTGTTATTGAACCATTTGATGTTTGGGGCTTTGATTATATGGGTCCGTTTCCTTCCTCCAATGGGTATACTCATATTTTAGTTGCTCTTGATTACGTTACTAAGTGGGTAGAATCTATTCCAACTAGTAGTGCTCATCATAACACCTCTATTAAGATGCTTAAAGAAGTTATTTTTCCAAGGTTTGGAGTCCCTAGATACTTAATGACTGATGGTGGTTCACATTTTATTCATGGTGCTTTTCGTAAAATGCTTGCTAAGTATGATGTTAATCATAGAATTGCATCTCCATATCATCCAAAGTCTAGTGGTCAAGTAGAATTAAGTAATAGAGAGCTTAAATTAATTTTGCAAAAGACTGTTAATAGATCTAGAAAGAATTGGTCCAAGAAACTTGATGATGCATTATGGGCTTCTAGAACTGCATACAAAAATCATATGGGTATGTCTCTGTATGACATGGTTTATGGTAAAGCATGTCACTTACCTCTCGAACTAGAACATAAGGCATATTGGGCCATTAAAGAGCTCAATTTTTGACATTAGCTCACTTTATGAATGGAGAACCCAGGCTTACGAGAATGCCAAACTGTTTAAAGAAAAAGTTAAAAGATGGCATGATAAAAGGATACAAGAACGTGAGTTTAATGTAGGTGATTATGTATTGTTATACAACTCTCGTTTAAGATTTTTTGCAGGCAAACTCCTCTCAAAATGGGAAGGTCCTTACGTTATCGAGGAGGTCTCTCGCTCCGGTGCCATAAAAATCAACAACTTCGAAGGCACTAATCCGAGGGTGGTGAACGGCCAAAGAATAACATTATATCTCAAGTAATCCCATAAATGTTGAAACTAATGTTATTGAAACCATAACCCCAGAGGAATACATAAGGGACACTTTCCAGAATGTTTCAGACCCCGAAAATGAATTGGTATGTGGTACGGTAAGTAAACCGACTCCAAAACAGTTCTAATGGCAATTTTTATCCGTTTTGGAATATTTAAGAAAATAGGAAAATAAGAAGCAGTCCCGGAAGGACATGAGGCTTCCACGAGGGTGAAGGGCGCGCCCTACCCCCCTGGGCGTGCCCCCTACCTTGTGGGCACCTCGTGTGCTCTCCGGACTCCGTTTTCTTGCACTATACTTCTTTTGGTCGGCAAAAATTCATTATATAATCTCCCGAAGGTTTTGACCACCGTACCACGCAAATATCTCCTATTTTTGTTTTGAGTTGTTTCTGCTGTAGATTTAGAGTAATATGTCATCCCAACATTCGGAGGGAGAAATCTATGTGGCTGATTAGCTTGCAGATCATAAGGTCTACGGGGACTTGGAGCATTGTGGTTGGACCATGGAGGAAGAATAAGACTATGAGCCTAGGGGAAAGGAGGAGACGAGCTCAGATGAAGATGAAGTCCCATTACCTCAACCTGGGGACATGCATGTGGAGTTCAAAAAGTCAAGCCTCCCCAATAGAGCAAAGAAACGTAAGATCGAGTTTATCCCTTTTTGTCTCTTGCAGGAGAACAAACAAGAACTATGCAAAAAGGTATTAAGCCTTGAGCGGGAGATCGAGGACCTAATGGAGCAAAATTCTATCCTCAAGCGCAAATTAAGGAAGAAGCACACGTCATCAACAACTCCATCATCGCCACCTCCGAGGAAGGAGACATAAACACATGGGTATGGGCACCCCCCTTGGCAACTGCCAAGCTTGGGGGAGTGTCCCGGTATCATATCACCATCACACTTTTATCTTTACCATTTTTCTTAGTTCAATCCTTTTGGTTATATCTTGATCTAGTAGAATGAAGTTTTAGTATGATCTAGTTCTTTAGTTTTGCTTTATGATCCGTCTATGTAATCGAGTCCGTGAGCTATATATAATAAAGATTAGTGTTGAGTCAAGGGCTTGATTATCTTACTATGATCTTGACGGAATAAAATAAAAGAGAAGACATAAAAAGGAAATAAAGAGATCATATGGATCTTATGGAGAGTAATGAAGGAAATATGCCCTAGAGGCAATAATAATGTTATTATTTTATTTCCTTATATCATGATAAATGTTTATTATTCATGCTAGAATTGTATTATCCGGAAACATAATACTTGTGTGAATACATAGACAAACCAAACGTCACTAGTATGCCTCTACTTGACTAGCTCGTTAATCAAAGATGGTTATGTTTCCTAACCATAGACATGTGTTGTCATTTGATTAATGGGATCACATCATTAGGAGAATGATGTGATTGACATGACCCATTCCATTAGCTTAGCACCCGATCGTTTAGTATGTTGCTATTGCTTTCTTCATGACTTATACATGTTCCTATGACTATGAGATTATGCAACTCCCGTTTACCGGAGGAACACTTTGTGTGCTACCAAACGTCACAATGTAACTGGGTGATTATAAAGGAGCTCTACAGGTGTCTCCAAAGGTGAATGTTGGGTTGGCGTATTTCGAGATTAGGATTTGTCACTCCGATTGTCGGAGAGGTATCTCTGGGCCCTCTCGGTAATGCACATCACATAAGCCTTGCAAGCATTACAACTAATGAGTTAGTTGCAAGATGATGTATTACGAAACGAGTAAAGAGACTTGCCGGTAACGAGATTGAACTAGGTATTGAGATACCGATGATCGAATCTCGGGCAAGTAACATACCGATGACAAAGGGAACAACATATGTTGTTATGCAGTCTGACCGATAAAGATCTTCGTAGAATATGTAGGAGACAATATGAGCATCTAGGTTCCGCTATTGGTTATTGACCGGAGAAGTGTCTCGGTCATGTCTACATTCTTCTCGAACCCGTAGGGTCCGCACGCTTAAGATTTCGATGACAGTTATATTATGAGTTTATGAGTTTTGATGTACCGAAGTTAGTTCAGAGTCCCGGATGTGATCACGGACATGACGAGGAGTCTCGAAATGGTCGAGACATAAAGATTGATATATTGGAAGCCTATATTTGGATATCGGAAGTGTTCCGGGTGAAATCGGGATTTTACCGGAGTACCGGGAGGTTACGGAACCCCCCGAGAGGTATATGGGCCTTAGTGGGCTTTAGTGGAAGAGAGGAGAGGTGGCCAGGGCTGGGCCGCGCGCCCCTCCCCCTAGTACGAATAGGACAAGGAGAGGGGGGCGGCGCCCCCCCTTCCTTCTCTCTCTCTCCTCTTTCCCCCTCCCGAATCCTATTCCAACTAGGAAAGGGGGGATCCTACTCCCGGTGGGAGTAGGACTGCTCCTAGCGCGCCCTCCTCCTGGCCGGCCGCACCTCCCCTTGCTCCTTTATATACGGGGGCAGGGGCACCCCTAGACACACAAGTTGATCCACGTGATCATATTCTTAGCCGTGTGCGGGGCCCCCTTCCACCATAATCCTCGATAATATTGTAGTGGTGCTTAGGCGAAGCCCTGCAATGGTAGTACATCAAGATCGTCACCACGCCATCGTGCTGACGGAACTCTTCCCCGACACTTTGCTGGATCGGAGTCCGGGGATCATCATCGAGCTGAACGTGTGCTAGAACTCGGAGGTGTCGTAGTTTCGGTGCTTGATCGGTCGGGCCGTGAAGACGTACGACTACATCAACCGCGTTGTGCTAACGCTTCCGCTGTCGGTTTACAAGGGTACACAGATCACACCACACTCTCCCCTCTCGTTGCTATGCATCACCATGATCTTGCGTGTGCGTAGGAAATTTTTTGAAATTACTATGTTCCCCAACAGTGGTATCAGATCCTAGGTTTTATGTGTTGATGTTATATGCACGAGTAGAACACAAGTGAGTTGTGGGCGATATAAGTCATACTGCTTACCAGCATGTCATACTTTGGTTCGGCGGTATTGTTGGACGAAGCAGCCCGGACCGACATTACGCGTACGCTTACGCGAGACCAGTTCTCCCGACGTGCTTTGCACAAAGGTGGCTAGCGGGTAACAGTTTCTCCAACTTTAGTTGAACCGAGTGTGGCTACGCCCGGTCCCTACGAAGGTTAAAATAACACCAACTTGACAAACTATCATTGTGGTTTTGGTGCGTAGGTAAGATTGGTTCTTGCTTAAGCCCGTAGCAGCCACGTAAAACTTGCAACAACAAAGTAGAGGACGTCTAACTTGTTTTTGCAGGGCATGTTGTGATGTGATATGGTCAAGACATGATGCTAAATTTTATTGTATGAGATGATCATGTTTTGTAACCGAGTTATCGGCAACTGGCAGGAGCCATATGGTTGTCGCTTTATTGTATGCAATGCAATCGTGCTGTAATGCTTTACTTTATCACTAAGCGGCAGCGATAGTTGTGGAAGCATAAGATTGGTGAGACGACAATGATGCTACGATGGAGATCAAGGTGTCGCGCCGGTGACGATGGTGATCACGACGGTGCTTCGAAGATGGAGATCACAAGCACAAGATGATGATGGCCATATCATATCACTTATATTGATTGCATGTGATGTTTATCTTTTATGCATCTTATCTTGCTTTGGTTGACGGTAGCATTATAAGATAATCTCTCACTAATTATCAAGAAGTGTTCTTCCTGAGTATGCACCGTTGCGAAAGTTCTTTGTGCTGAGACACCACGTGATGATCGGGTGTGATAGGCTCTACGTTCAAATACAACAGGTGCAAAACAGTTGCACACGCGGAATACTCAGGTTAGACTTGACGAGCCAAGCATATACAGATATGGCCTCGGAACACAGAGACCGAAAGGTCGAGCGTGAATCATATAGTAGATATGATCAACATAGTGATGTTCACCAATGAAACTACTCCATCTCACGTGATGATCGGACATGGTTTGGTTGATTTGGGTCACGTAATCATTTAGAGGATTAGAGGGATGTCTATCTAAGTGGGAGTTCTTTAAGTAATATGATTAATTGAACCTAAATTTATCATGAACTTAGTACCTGATAGTATCTTGCTTGTTTATGTTATAGATGGCCCGTGCTGTTGTTCCGTTGAATTTTAATGCGTTCCTTGAGAAAGCAAAGTTGAAAGATGATGGTAGAAATTACACGGACTAGGTCCGTAACTTGAGGATTATCCTCATTGCTGCATAGAAGAATTACGTCCTGGAATCATTTAGAGGATAGATACTACTTGTGCTTCCAAATATCCTTAAACCCAGTTTTGCCATGAGAGTCCACCATATCTACCTATGGATTGAGTAAGATCCTTCCAGTAAGTTTTTATCGTTGCAAGCAATAAAAATTTCTCTCTAAATATGTATGATTTATTAGTGTGGAGAAAATAAGCTTTATACGATCTTGTGATGTGGAGGAAATAAAAGCGATGGACTGCATAATAAAGGTCCATCTCAAAAGTGGCAATATAAAGTGACGTTCTTTCACATTAAGATTTTGTGCATCCAACCCTTAAAGCACATGACAACCTCTGCTTCCCTCTGCGAAGGGCCTATCTTTTATTCTTGTCTTATACTTCATATAAGAGTCATGGTGATCTTCACCTTTCCTTTTTACATTTTATCCTTTGGCAAGCACAATGTGTTGGAAAGATCCTGATATATATAGCTAATTGAATGTGAGTTTTCATGAACTATTATTGTTGACATTACCCTTGAGGTAAGAGGTTGGGAGGCAAAACTATAAGCCCCTATCTTTCTCTGTGTCCGATTAAAACTTCATAACCATAAATATCGCATGAGTGTTAGCAATTGTGAAAGACTAAATGATGGTTGAGTATGTGGACTTGCTGAAAAGCTCTTATTGACTCTTTCTGATGTTATGATAAATTGCGATTGCCTCAATGACTGAGATTAGAGTTTGTTGGTTCTCTATGAAGTTTATGATTCATACTTCAAATTGTGATTGAATTGTTAATTTAGCATAAGAGATCATATGAATATATATATATATATATATGTTGCTGTTATAAGAATGATCATGATGCCCTCATGTCCGTATTTTATTTTTATCGACACCTCTATCTCTAAACATGCAGACATATTTTTTGATCTCCACTTTCTCTTGAGGACAAGCGAGGTCTAAGCTTGGGGGAGTTGATACGTCCATTTTGCATCATGCTTTTATATCGATATTTATGGCATTATGGGCTATTATTACACATTATGTCACAATACTTATGCCTATTCTCTCTTATTTTACAAGGTTTACATGAAGAGGGGGAATGCGGGAGCTGGAATTCTGGGCTAGAAAAGGAGTAAATATTAGAGACCTATTCTGCACAACTCCAAAAGTCCCGAAACTTCACGGGAGCACGTTTTAGAATATATAAAAAATATTGGGCGAAAGAAGTACCAGAGGGGGCCACCCACCAGCCACGAGGGTGGGGGCGCGCCCTACCCCCTGGGAGCGCCCCTTGCCTCGTGGCCCCCCTGCCAGCCCTCCGCCGCCACGAGGCAGAACCAATCTAGGGCTCCGGCAGAGCTGTTCTGCCGGGGAAACTTCCCTCCGGGAGGGGGAAATCATCACCATCATCATCACCAACGATCCTCTCATTGGGAGGGGGTCAATCTCCATCAACATCTTCACCAACACCATCTCATCTCAAACCCTAGTTCATCTCTTGTATCCAATCTTTGTCCCAAAGCCTCAGATTGGTACCTGTGGGTTGCTAGTAGTGTTGATTACTCCTTGTAGTTGATGCTAGTTGGTTTACTTGGTAGAAAATCATATGTTCAGATCCATTATGCATATTAACACCCCTCTGATTATGAATATGAATATGCTTTGTGAGTAGTTCCGTTTGTTCCTGAGGACATGGGAGAAGTCTTGCTATAAGTAGTCATGTGAATTTGGTATTCATTCGATATTTTGATGAGATGTATGTTGTCTGTCCTCTAGTGGTGTCATGTGAACGTCGACTACATGACACTGCTACCTCTTGAGCATTGCGTTGGTTTTCCCTTGAAGAGGAAAGGGTGATGCAGTAAAGCAGCGTAAGTATTTCCCTCAGTTTTTGAGAACCAAGGTATCAATCTAGTAGGAGACCACATGCGAGTCACCTCGTACCTACACAAACAAATAAGAACCTCGCAACCAACACGATAAAGGGGTTGTCAATCCCTCCACGGCCACTTGCAAGAGTGAGATCTAATAGAGATGATAATAATATGATAAATATTTTTGGTATTTTTTATGATATAGATTGAAAGTAAAGATTGCAAAATAAAATAGATTGGAAACTCGTATGATGGAAAAGAGACCTGGGGGCCATAGGTTTCACTAGTGGCTTCTCTCAAGATAGCATAAGTATTACGGTGGGTGAACAAATTACTATCGAGCAATTGATAGAAAAGCGAATAATTATGAGAATATCTAGGCATGATCATGTATATAGGCATCACGTCCGCGACAAGTAGACCGAAAAGATTTTGCATCTACTACTATTACTCCACACATCGACCGCTATCCAGCATGCATCTAGAGTATTAAGTTCATAAGAACAGAGTAACGCCTTAAGCAAGATGACATGATGTAGAGGTATAAACTCATGCAATATGATGTAAACCCCATCCTTTTATCCTCGATGGCAACAATACAATACATGTCATTTCCCTTTCTGTCATTAGGATCGAGCACCGCAAGATTGAACCCAAAGCTAAGCACTTCTCCCATTGCAAGAAAGATCAATCTAGTAGGCCAAACCAAACTGATAATTCGAAGAGACTTGCAAAGATAAACCAATCATACATAAAAGAATCCAGAGAAGATTCAAATATTGTCCATAGATAGACTTGATCATAAACCCACAATTCATCGGATCTCGACAAACACACCGCAAAAGAAGGTTACATCGAATAGATCTCCAAGAGAATCGAGGAGAACTTTGTATTGAGATCCAAAGAGAGACAAGAATCCATCTAGCTACTAGCTATGGACCCGAAGGTCTGAGGTAAACTACTCACACATCATCGGTGGGGCCATGGAGTTGATGTAGAGGCCCTCCGTGATCAATGCCCCCTCCGGCGGAGCTCCGGAAAAGGCCCCAAGATGGGATCTCTTGGGTACAAAAGGTTGCGGCAGTGGAAATAGGGTTTCATGGTGGTCCTGGATGTTTGCGGGGTATATGAATATATATATAGGAGGAAGAAGTAGGTCGGTGGAGCAACGAGGGGCCCATGAGGGTAGAGGGCGCGCCCAGGGGGTAGGCGCGCCCCCTGCCTCGTGGCCTCCTTGATTGTTTCTTGACGTCCACTCCAAGTCCTCTGGATCATGTTTGTTCCAAAAATCACGTTCCTGAAGGTTTCATTCCGTTTGGACTCCGTTTGATATTCCTTTTCTACGAAACACTGAAATAGGCAAAAAAATAACAATTTGGGCTAGGCCTCCGGTTAATAGATTAGTCCCAAAAATAATATAAAAGTGTAAAATAAAGCCCATTAACATCCAAAACAGATAATATAATAGCGTGGAACAATAAAAAATTATAGATACGTTGGAGACGTATCAAGCATCCCCAAGCTTAATACCTGCTCGTCCTCGAGTAGGTAAATGATAAAAACAGAATTTTTGATGTGGAATGCTTTCTAGAATATTCTTCAATGTATTTTTCTCTATTGTGGCATGAATGTTCAGATCCGAAAGATTCAAGATAAAAGTTTATTGTTGACATAAAAATAGTAATACTCCAAGTATGCTAATCAAGCAATTATGTCTTATCAAAATACCATAGCCAAAGAAAACTTATCCCTACAAAATCATATAGTTTGGCCATGCTTCATTTTCGTCACACAAAATGCTCTCATCATGCACAACCCTGATGACAAGCCAAGTAATTGTTTCATACTTAGCCTTTTCAAACTCTTTCTACTTTTACGCAATATATGAGCGCGAGCCATGGATATAGCACTATGGGTGGAATAGAATATTATGATTGAGGCTGTGAGAGAAGACAAAAGGGGAGAAAGTCTCACATTGACGCGGCTAATCAATGGGCTATGGAGATGCCCACCAATTGATGTCAATGCAAGGAGTAGGGATTACCATGAAACAGATGCACTAGAGCTATAAATATATGAAAGCTCATCAAAGAAACTAAGTGGGGTGCATCCAACTTGCTTGCTCATGAAGACATAGGGCATTTGAGGAAGCCCATCATTGGAATATACAAGCCAAGCTCTATAATGAAAAATTCCCACTAGTATATGAAAGTGACTAAATAAGAGACTCTCTATCATGAAGATCAAGGTGCTACTTTGAAGGACAAGTGTGGAAAGAGGATAGTAACATTGTCCCTTCTCTCTTTTTTCTCATTTTTTTATTTTTTTATTTGGGCCTTCTTTCCTTTTATTTTTCTTTTTCTTTTGGCCTCTTTTCTTCCTTTTTTTTGTCCGGAGTCTCATCCCGACTTGTGGGGGAATCATAGTCTCCATCATCCTTTCCTCACTGGGACAATGCTCTAATAATGATGGTCATCACACTTCTTTTTACTTACAACTCAAGAATTACAACTCGATACTTAGAACAAAATGTGACTCTATGTGAATGCCTCTGGCGGTGTACCGGGATTGCGATGAATCAAGAGTGACATGTATGAAAAAATTATGAACAGTGGCTTTGCCACAAATACGATGTCAACTACATGATCATGCAAAGCAATATGACAATGATGATGCGTGTCATAATAAATGGAACGGTGGAAAGTTGCATGGCAATATATCTCGGAATGGCTATGGAAATGCCATAATAGGTAGGTATGGTGGCTGTTTTGAGCAAGATATAAGGAGGCTTATGTGTGATAGAGCGTATCATATCACGGGGTTTGGATGCACCGACGAAGTTTGCACCAACTCTCAAGGTGAGAAAGGGCAATGCACGGTACCGAAGAGGCTAGCAATGATGGAAGGGTGGGAGTGCGTATAATCCATGGACTCAACATTAGTCATAAAGAACTCACTTACTTATTGCAAAAATCTACACGTCATCAAAACCAAGCACTACGCGCATGCTCCTAGGGGGGTAGATTGGTAGGAAAAGATCATCGCTCGTCCTCGACCGCCACTCATAAGGAAAGCAATTAAAGACCACCCCATGCTTCAAATTTGTCACATAACGTTCATCATACGTGCATGCTATGGGACTTGCCAACTTCAACACAAGTATTCATCAATTTCACAATTACTCAACTAGCACACCTCTAATATTACCACCTTTATATCTCAAAACCATCTATCAAGCATCCAACTTCTATTAGCATTTAAAATTTATAACCAAAGTGAATTACCATGCTGTTCTAAAGGACTCTCAAAATTATATAAGTGAAGCATGAGAGATCAATTATTTCTATAAAATAGAACCATCGCTGTTCTCTAAAAGATATAAGCGAAGCACTAGAGCAAAAACTATACAACTCAAAAGATATAAGTGAAGCACATAGAGTATTCTAATAAATTCCAATTCATGTGTGTCTCTCCCAAAAGGTGTGTACAGGAAGGATGATTGTGGCAAACTAAAAAGCAAAGACTCAAATCACACAATACGCTCCAAGCAAAACAGATATCATGTGGCGAATAAAAATATAGCTCCAAGTAAAGTTGCCGATGGACGAAGACGAAAGAGGGGATGCCTTCCGGGGCATCCCCAAGCTTAGGCCTTTTGGTGTCCTTGGATTTTACCTTGGGGTGCCTTGGGCATCCCCAAGCTTAGGCTCTTGCCACTCCTTATTCCATAATCCATCAAATCTTTACCCAAAACTTGAAAACTTCACAAGACAAAACTTAAAAGAAAATCTCCGTGAGCTCCGTTAGTAAAAGAAAACAAACCACCACTTCAAGGTACTGTAATGAACTCATTCTTTATTTATATTGGTGTTAAACCTACTGTATTCCAACTTTTCTATGGTTCATAAACTCTATTACTAGCCATAGATTCATCAAAATAAGCAAACAACACACGAAAAACAGGATCTGTCAAAAACAGAACAGTCTGTAGTAATCTGAAGGTTTCAAATACTTCTGGAACCCCAAAAATTCTAAAATAAATGGCTGGACGTGAGCAATTTATCTATTAATCATCTGCAAAAGTAATTAACTAAATAGCACTCTCCAGTAAAAAAAATGGCAGCAATTCTCGTGAGCGCTAAAGTTTCTGTTTTTTACAGCAAGATCAAAAAGACTTTCCCCAAGTCTTCCCAACGGTTCTACTTGGCACAAACACTAATTAAACACAAAAAACACAACCAAAACAGAGGCTAGATAATTTATTTATTACTAAACAGGAGCAAATAGCAAGGAATAAAAATAAAATTGGGTTGCCTCCCAACAAGCGCTATCATTTAACGCCCCTAGCTAGGCATAAAAGCGAAGATAGATCTAGGTATTGCCATATTTGGCAGGCAATCCATAAGTGGCTCTCATAATAGATTCATATGGTAATTTAGTTTGCTTTGTAGGGAAGTGTTACATGCCTTTCCTTAACGGAAATTGGAATCTAATATTCCCTTCCTTCATATCAATAATTGCACCAATCCTTCTAAGGAAAGGTCTACCAGGAATAATAGGACATGAAGGATTGCAATCTATATCAAGAACAATGAAATCTACGGGCACATAATTCCTATTTGCAACAATAAGAACATCATTAATCTTTCCCATAGGTTTCTTAATAGTGGAATCCGCAAGGTGCAAGTTTAAAGAACAATCATCAAATTCACGGAAACCTAGCAAATCACACAAAGTTTTTGGGATCGTGCAAACACTAGCACCCAAATCACACAAAGCATAGAATTCATGATCTTTAATTTTAATTTTAATTGTAGGTTCCCACTCATCATAAAGTTTTCTAGGTATAGAAACTTCCAACTCAAGTTTTTCTTCATAAGATTGCATCAAAGCATCAACGATATGTTTAGTAAAAGCTTTATTTTGACTATAAGCATGAGGAGAATTTAGCACGGATTGCAACAAGGGAATACAATCTGTCAAAGAGAAATTATCATAATTAAATTATTTGAAATCCAAGATAGTGGGTTCGTTGCTATCTAAAGTTTTGACCTCTTCAATCCCACTTTTATCAATTTTTGCATCAAGATCTAAAAACTCCGAATTATTGGGACGCCTTCTAACTAAAGTTGACTCATCTCCAGTCCCATCATTATCAAGATTCATATTGAAAAACAAGGAATTAATAGGAGACACATCAATTACTTTTAGATCTTCATCATTATTATCATGGAAACTAGAAGAACATGCTTTTATGAAGCAATCTTTTCTAGCACGCATCCTAGCGGTTCTTTCTTTGCACTCATCAATGGAAATTATCATAGCTTTGAGAGACTCATTGATATCTTGATTAGGTGGAATAGATCTAAGTTTCGAAGAATCAACATCAAGAGGGATTCTATCCACGTTCCTAGCCAACTCATCAATCTTAAGCAATTTTTCTTCAATCAAAGCATTGAAACTCTTTTGTGAACTAATAAATTCTTTAATACTAGATTCAAAATCATAGGGCACCTTATTATAATTTCCATAAGAATTGTTGTAGGAATTACCATAATTATTAGAGGAATTACTAGGAAACGGCCTAGAATTAAAATTACCTATATACGCGTTGTTACTAAAATTGTTTCTACCAACAAAATTCACATCCATAGATTCATTATTATTCTCAATCAAAGTAGACAAAGGCATATCATTAGGATCAGTAGGAGCACTCTTATTAGCAAAAAATTTCATTAGTTCATCCATCTTTCCACTCAAAATGTTAATCTCTTCAATTGCATGTACCTTTTTACTAGTAGATCTTTCTGTGTGCCATTGAGAATAATTAACCATAATATTATCTAGGAGTTTAGTAGCTTCTCCTAAAGTGATTTCCATGTAAGTGCCTCCTGCGGCCGAATCTAAAAGATTTCTAGAAGCAAAATTCAATCCGGCATAATTTTTTTGTATAATCATCCATAAATTCAAACCATGTGTAGGGCAATTACGTACCATTAATTTCATCCTCTCCCAAGATTGTGCAACATGCTCATGGTCAAGTTGCTTAAAATTCATAATATCGTTTCTAAGAGAGATGATCTTAGCGGGAGGAAATACTTAGAGATAAAAGCATCTTTGCACTTATTCCATGAATCAATACTATTTTTAGGCAAAGACGAAAACCAAGCTTTAGAACGATCTCTAAGAAAAAATGGAAATAGCTTAAGCTTAACAATATCATTATCCACATCTTTCTTCTTTTGCATATCACACAAATCAACAAAGTTGTTTAGATCGGTAGCGGCATCTTCACTAGGAAGGCCAGAAAACGGATCTTTCATGACAAGATTCAGCAAAGCAGTATTAATCTCACAAGATTCAGCATCGGTAAGAGGAGCACCCGTTGTATTCGAACGTTAGAAATGATCACACCCGATCATCACGTGGTGCTTTGAAACAACGAACCTTCGCAACGGTGCACAGTTAGGGGGAACAATTTCTTGAAATTTTAGAGAGGGATCATCTTATTTATGCTACCGCCGTTGTAAGCAAATAAGATGTAAACATGACAAACATCACATGCAAGTCATAAAGTGACATGATATGGCCAATATCATTTTGAGCCTTTGATCTCCATCTTCGAGGCGCGGTATGAACACCATCGTCACCGGCATGACACCATGATCTCCATCATCGTGTCTTCATGAAGTTGCCTCGCCAACTATTACTTCTACTACTATGGCTAACGGTTAGCAATAAAGTAAAGTAATTACATGGCGTTTTCATTGACACGCAGGTCATAAATAAATTAAGACAACTCCTATGGCTCCTGCCGGTTGTCATACTCATCGACATGCAAGTCGTGATTCCTATTACAAGAACATGATCAATCTCATACATCACATCCTTTTGGCCATATCACATCACATAGCATACTCTGCAAAAACAAGTTAGACGTCCTCTAATTGTTGTTGCATGTTTTACGTGGTTGCTATGGGTTTCTAGCAAGAACGTTTCTCACCTACGCAAAACCACAACGGTGATATGCCAATTGCTATTTACCCTTCATAAGGACCCTTTTCATCGAATCCGATCCGACTAAAGTGGGAGAGACAGACACCCGCCAGCCACCTTATGCATCAAGTGCATGTCAGTCGGTGGAACCAGCCTCACGTAAGCGTACGTGTAAGGTCGGTCTAGGCCGCTTCATCCCACAATGCCGCCGGATCAAGATAAGACTAGTAACGGTAAGCAAATTGAACAAATCATCGCCCACAACTGCTTTGTGTTCTACTCGTGCATAGAATCTACGCATAGACCTAGCTCATGATGCCACTGTTGGCGAACACAGCAATAATTCAAAAATTTCCTACGTGTCACCAAGATTGATCTCGGAGATACTAGAAACGAGAGAGGGGTAGTGCATCTTCATACCCTTGAAGATCGCTAAGCGGAAGCGTTACAAGAACGCAGTTGGTGGAGTCGTACACGCAGCAATTCAGATCGCGGTCGATTCTGATCTAAGCGCCGAACAATGGCGCCTCCGCGTTCAACACACGTACAGCCCGGGGACGTCTCCTCCTTCTTGATCCAGCAAGGGGAGGGGAGAAGTTGAGGGAGAACTCCGACAGCACGACGACGTGGTGGTGATGGAGCTCGTGGTTCTCCGGCGGGGCTTCGCCAAGCGCTATGGAGGAGGAGGTGTAGGAGAGGGGGAGGGGCTGCGCCAGGGGAAGGGTGCGGCTTCCCTGTCTCTCCCTCACTATATATAGGGGGAAGGGGGTGGAGGAGGCGCCCTAGGGGAGGGGCGGCGGCCACAGGGGAAACCCTAGATGGGTTTGGGCGCCCCCACCCCTAGGAAACTTGCCCCCCAAGCCGGGAGGGGTGGCTGCCCTAGGGAGGCGCCCCACCTCTCCAAGTTACGTGAGATGGGTGGGAGGGGCGCTCAGCCCCTTAGTGAGCTGATGTGCCCCCTCCCCTTGGCCCATAAGCCCCCCCAATGCTTGTCGGGGCCTTCGAAACCCCTTTCGGACACGTTGGTTGTCACCCGGTACCCCCGGAACAATTCTGGACTCCAATACCATTCGTCCAATATATCGATCTTCACCTCCGGACCATTCCGGAACTCCTCGCCACGTCCGGGATCTCATCTGAGACTCCGAACAACCTTCGGTAACCACATACTATTTCCCATAACAACTCTAGCGTCACCGAACCTTAAGTGTGTAGACCCTACGGGTTCGGGAACTATGCAGACATGACCGAGACATCTCTCTGGCCAATAACCAATAGCGGGATCTGGATACCCATATTGGCACCCACATGTTCCACGATGATCTCATCGGATGACCATGATGTTGGGGATTCAATCAATCCCGTATACAATTCCCTTTGTCTATCGGTATGTTACTTTCCCGAGATTCGATCGTCGGTATCCCCATACCTCGTTCAATCTCGTTACCGGCAAGTCTCTTTACTTGTTCCATAATGCATGATCCCGTTACCAACTCCTTAGTCACATTGAGCTCATTATGACGATGCATTACCGAGTGGGCCCAGAGATACCTCTCCGTCATACGGAGTGACAAATCCCAGTCTCGATTCATGCCAACCCCACAGACACTTCCAGAGATACCTGTAATGCACCTTTATAGCCACCCAGTTATGTTGTGACGTTTGGTACACCTAAAGCATTCCTACGGTGTCTGGGAGTTGCACAATCTCATGGTCTAAGGAAATGATACTTGACATTAGAAAAGCTTTAGCAAACGAACTTCACGATCTTGTGCTATGCTTAAGATTGGGTCTTGTCCATCACATCATTCTCCTAATGATGCGATCCCGTTATCAATGACATCCAATGTCCATTGTCAGGAAACCGTAACCATCTATGGATCAACGAGCTAGTCAACTAGAGGCTTACTAGGGGCATGTTGTGGTCTATGTATTCACACATGTATTACAGTTTCCGGTTAATACAATTATAGCATGAACAATAGAGAATTATCATGAAGAAGGAAATATAATAATAACCATTTTATTATTGCCTCTAGGGCATATTTCCAACAGTCTCCCACTTGCACTAGAGTCAATAATCTAGTTCACATCGTTATGTGGTTAACACACATAGTTCACATCGCCATGTGACTAACGCTCAAAGAGTTTACTAGAGTCAATAATCTAGTTCACATCGCCATGCATGTGATAACACCCAAGAGTTTACTAGAGTCAATAATGTAGTTCGCATCACCATGTGATTAACACTCAATGAGTTCTAGGGTTTGATCATGTTATGCTTACGAGAGAAGTGTCAGTCAACGGGCCTGCAACATTCAGATCCGTGTGCTCTTCGCAAATATCGATTTCATAATGTAGATGTTGCTACTATGCTCCACTTGGAGCTATTCCAAATGGTTGCTCCACTATACGTATCCGGTTTGCTACTCAGAGTCATTGGGATAGGCGTTAAAGCTTGCATCGACGTAACCCTTTACGCCGAACTCTTTATCACCTCCATAACCGAGAAACATTTCCTCATTCCTAAGGACAATTTTGACCGCTGTCCAGTGATCCACTCCTGGATCACTCTTGTACCCCCTTGCCAGACACGTGGCAAGGCACATCACGATACACAGCATGGCATATCGTATAGAGCTTATGGCTAAGGCATAGGGGACGACTTTCGTCCTTTCTTTTTCTTTTGCCGTGGTCGAGCTTCAAGTCTTAACTTCACACCTCACAACTCAGGTAAGAACTCCTTCTTTGACTGATCCATCTTGAACTCCTTCAAGATCATGTCAAGGTATGTGCTCTACGAAAGTCTTACCAGGCGTCTTGATCTATCTCTATAGAGCTTGATACCCAACATGTAAGCAGTTTTACACATGTATTCCTTTGAAAAACTCCATTCAAACAACCCTTTATGCTTTCTAGAAATTCTACATAATTTCCGATCAACACTATGTCATCCATATATACCTATCAGAAATGTTGTAGTGCTCCCACTCACTTTCTTGCAAACTTTGTATAAACCCAAATGCTTTGATCGCCTCATCAAAGCGTATGTTCCAACTCTGAGATGCTTGCTCCAGTGCATAGAAGGATCACTGGAGTTTGCATACCTTTTAGCATCCTTAGGATTGACAAAAACCTTTTGGTTGTATCACATACAACCTTTCCTCATGGAAACCGTCAAGGAAAATTTGTTTCGACATCCATCTGCCTAATTTCGTAAATGAAAATGCAGCAACTGCTAACATGGTTCTAACAGACTTTAGCATTGCTACGATTGAGAGAATCTCATCATAGTCAACTCCTTGAACTTGTCGGAAACTTCTTTGAGACAAGTCGAGCTTCACAAATGGTGACATACCATCAGCGTTTGTCTTCTTCTTAAAGATCCATTTATTCTCAATGGCTTGTCGTTCATTGGGCAAGTCCACCAAAGTCCATACTTTGTTCTCATACATGGATCCTATCTCGGATTTCATGGCTTCTAGCCATTTGTTGGAATCCGGGCCCACCATCGCTTCTTCATAGCTCATAGGTTCATCGTTGTCCAACAACATGACCTTTAAGACATGGTTACCACTCAGAAGTTGTACACACCCTTGTCAACCTACGATGTTTGATAGTAATTTGATCTGAAGCTTCATGATCATCATCATTTGCTTTCTGCACAACTGACGTAAGTGCCACAGAAACATCTTTGTGTGATGCGCTACTCTCTGGTTGAAGTGAAGGTTCAACAACCTCATCAAGTTCTATCTTCCTCCCACTCAATTCTTTCGAGAGAAACTCTTTCTCGAGAAAGGACCTGTTCTTAGTGATAAACACTTTGCCCTCAGATCTGAGATAGAAGGTATACCCAATCATCTTGTTTGGGTATTCTATGAAGACACAATTTTCCTCTTTGGGTTCGAGCTTTTCTGACCGAAGCCTATCGACATAAGCATCGTAGCCCCAAACCTTAAGAAACAACAACTTTGGTTTCTTGCCAAACCATAGTTCATACGGTGTCGTCTCCACGGACTTAGATGGTGCCCTATTTAAAGTGAATGTAATTGTCTTTAATGCATAAGCCCCAAAATAGCGGTAGATTGCTAAGAGACATCATACACCATATCCAATAAGGTTCGATTACGATGTTCGGGCACACCATCATGCTATGGTGTTCCAGGTGGCGTCAACTGTGAAGCGATTCCACCTTGTCTTTAGTGATTGCCAAACTCATAACTCAGATAATTTCCCTTTGATCACATCGAAGGAACCTGATCTTCTTGTTATGATGATTCTCAACTTCACTCTGAAATTGCTTGAACTTTTCAAACATTTCAGACTTATGCTTCATTAAGTAAATATACCCATATTTATTCAATTCACCGGTGAAGGTGAGAAAATAACGATATCCACCGCGCGCGTCAACACTCATCGGACTGCACACATCAGCATGTATGATTTCCAGCAAGTCACTTGCACGTTCCATTGTTCCAAAGAACATGGTTTTAGTCATCTTGCCAAAGAGGCATGGTTCGCATGTGTCAAGTGATTCAAAATCAAGTGACTTCAAAAGTCCATTAGCATGGAGATTTTTCATGCGCTTTACAGCAATATGACCTAAGCGCCAGTGCCACATGAAAGTGGTACTATCATTATCAACTCTACATCTTTTGGCATCAATGTTATGAACATGTGTATAACTACAACCGGGATTCAATAAACCATTCACATTGGGTGCATAACCATAGAAGGTATTATTCATGTAAACAGAATAACCATTATTCTCTGACTTAAATGAATAACCATATTGCAATAAACATGATCTAATCATGTTCATGCTCAACGCAGACACCAATGCAAACAACATTTATCTAGGACCAACACTAATCCCGAAGGTAGAGGGAGCGTGCGATGGTGATCACATCAACCTTGGAAACACTTCCAACACACATCGTCACCTCGCCCTTAGCTAATATCCGTTAATTTCGTAGCTTTTGTTTCGAGTTACCAATATTAGCAACTGAACCGGTATCTAATACCCAGGTGCTACTAGGAGTACTAGTAAGGTACACGTCAATAACACACATATATCAAATATACTTTTGTTGAAATCCACAACCTTCTTATCTACCAAGTATTTGAGGCAGTTCTGCTACCAGTTACCGTTCCCCTAATAGCAGCACTTTGTCTCGGGTTTGGTTCTTGGGTTTCTTCACTCGAGCGGCAACTGGCTTGCCATTCAAGAAGTTTCCCTTCTTTCCCTTGCCCTTCTTTGAAACCAGTGCTCTTGTTAACCATCAACACTTGATGCTCCTTCTTGATTTCTACCTTTACGGCCGTAAGCACGACGAACAGCTCCAGGATCATCTTCCCTTGCATGTTATAGTTCGTCACTAAACTCTAGTAGCTTGGTGATAGCGACTGGAGAACTTTTGTCAATCACTTTCTTATCTGGAAGATGAACTCCCACTTGATTTAAGTGATTGAAGTACCCAGACATGCTGAGCACATGCTCACTGGCTAGGCTATTCTCCTCCATCTTGTTGGCAAAGGTCTTGTCAGAGGTCTCAACCTCTCAACACGGGAATGAGCCTGAAATACCAATTTCAGCTCTTCGAACATCTCATATGTTCTATGGCGTTCAAAACGCTTTTGGAGGCCCGACTCTAAGCCGTAAAGCATCGCGCACTAAACTATCAGGTTGTCATCAGAACGTGTCTACCAGATGTTCACAACATCCATAGACGAAGCCAGAGGGGTTGGCACACCGAGAGGTGCATCAAGGACAGAAGCCTTCTGTGTAGCAGTGAGGACAATCCTCAGACTACGGCCCTAGTCCGCACAATTGCTTACAATATCTTTCAACTTAGTCTTTCTCTAGGAACGTATTAAAACAAAGAGCTAAAGCATGAGCTATTAAGTCACAACATAATTTGCAAAGACAATTTAGACTATGTTCATGATAATTAAGTTCATCTAATCAAATTATTCAATGAACTCCCACTCAGATAGACATACCTCTAGTCATCTAAGTGATACATGATCCGAATCGACTAGGCTGTGTCCGATCATCACGTGAGACGGACTAGTCATCAACGGTGAACATATCCATATATGTTGATCGTATCTACTATACGACTCATCTTCGACCTTTCGATCTCTCGTGTTCTGAGGCCATGTTTGTACATGCTAGGCTCGTCAAGTCAACCTAAGTGTTTTGCATGTGTAAATCTGGCTTACACCCGTTGTATTCGAACGTTAGAATCTATCACACCCGATCATCACGTGGTGCTTCGAAACAACGAACCTTTGCAACGGTGCACAGTTAGGGGGAACACTTTCTTGAAATTTTATAGAGGGATCATCTTATTTATGCTACCATCGTTCTAAGCAAATAAGATGTAAACATGACAAACATCACATGCAAGTCATAAAGTGACATGATATGGCCAATATCATATTGCGCCTTTGATTCCATCTTCGAGGCGCGGTATGAACACCATCGTCACCGGCATGACACCATGATCTCCATCATCGTGTCTTCATGAAGTTGCCTCACCAACTATTACTTCTACTACTATGGCTAATGGTTAGCAATAAAGTAAAGTAATTACATGGCGTTTTCATTGACACGCAGGTCATAAATAAATTAAGACAACTCCTTTGGCTCCTGCCGGTTGTCATACTCATCGACATGCAAGTCGTGATTCCTATTACAAGAACATGATCAATCTCATACATCACATCCTTTTGGCCATATCACATCACATAGCATACCCTGCAAAAACAAGTTAGACATCCTCTAATTGTTGTTGCATGTTTTACGTGGTTGCTATGGGTTTCTAGCAAGAATGTTTCTCACCTACGCAAAACCACAACGGTGATATGCAAATTGCTATTTACCCTTCACAAGGACCATTTTCATCGAATCCGATCTGACTAAAGTGGGAGAGACAGACACCCGCCAGCCACCTTATGCATCAAGTGCATGTCAGTCGGTGGAACCAGTCTCACGTAAGCGTACGTGTAAGGTCAGTCCGGGCCGCTTCATCCCACAATGCTGCCGGATCAAGATAAGACTCGTAACGGTAAGCAAATTGAACAAATCATCACCCACAACTGCTTTGTGTTCTACTCGTGCATAGAATCTACGCATAGACCGAGCTCATGATGCCACTGTTGGCGAATGCAACAATAATTTAAAAAAATTCCTACGTGTCACCAAGATCGATCTAGGAGATACTAGCAACGAGAGAGAGGTAGTGCATCTTCATACCCTTGAAGATCGCTAAGCGGAAGCGTTACAAGAACGCAGTTGGTGGAATCGTACATGCAGCAATTTAGATCGCGGTCGATTCCGATCTAAGTGCCGAACAACGGCGCCTCGTCTCCTCCTTCTTGATCCAGCAAGGGGAGAGGAGAAGTTGAGGGAGAACTCCGACAGCACGATGGCGTGGTGGTGATGGAGCTCGTGGTTTTCCGGCAGGGCTTCGCCAAGCGCTATGGAGGAGGAGGAGGTGTAGGAGAGGGGGAGGGGCTGCGCCAGGGGAAGGGTGCGGCTGCCGTGTCTCTCCCTCACTATATATAGGGGGAAGGGGGTGGAGGAGGCGACCTAGGGGAGGGGCGGCGGCCACAGGGGAAACCCTAGATGGGTTTGGGCGCCCCCACCCCTAGGAAACTTGCCCCCCCCCCCCAAGCTGGGAGGGGTGGCTGCCCTAGGGGAGGTGCCCCCACCTCTCCAAGTTACGTGAGATGGGGTGGGAGGGGCGCTCAACCCCTTAGTGAGCTGATGTGCCCCTCCCATTGGCCCATAAGCCCCCCCAATGCTTGTTGGGGCCTCTGAAACCCCTTTCGGACACACTGGTCGTCACCCGGTACCCCTGGAACAATTCCGGACTCCAATACCCTTTGTCCAATATATCTATCTTCACCTCCGGACCATTCCGGAACTCCTCGTCACATACTATTTCCCATAACAACTCTAGCGTCACCGAACCTTAAGTGTGTAGACCCTACGGGTTCGGGAACCATACAGACATGACCAAGACATCTCTCCGGCCAATAACCAATAACGGGATCTGGATACCCATATTGGCTCCTGTCGTGGTTCTAAGTATGACAGTAGAATGGGGGGTAGGAATGTAGAGGCAAGATCCTAGCTATGGAGGAGTTGTACAAATGAGTTTTACGAGTTCAGGCCCTTCTCGGAGGAAGTAACAACCCTACGTCTCAGAGCCCGGAGGCGGTCGACTGGATTATGCACGCGTGTGTTACAGGGGGTGTGAACCCTTGTCACTAAGGAGGGGGGTGGCTTATATAGAGTTCACCAGACCCCTCCCGCACTCAGTTACAAAGGGTTTAAGGTACATAAAGGCAGGGACGTTACTGGTAACGCCTGTAATAAAAGTACATAAATGACCATTAAAGCTATGACTTAAATCCCGACCATTGCAGAGTGAGTGACTCTTAGTCTTCTGGTAGTCGAGTGGTTCTTAGTCTTCTGGTAGTCGAGTGGTTGTTTGTATGGTCGAGTGTCTTCAAGACTGTCGAGTGGGACATGGCTTTATGGTCGAGTGGATGATGATTTTTCTTCGACCACTTCTGGTTCTTCAAGGGATGTCCTTGGGGAGGGTATCTTGATCAGATCCATGACCCTACCCTAGGTACATAGCTTCGTCATTAGCCCCCAAATGGATTAGGGTTTGAGTGAGGAAGGAGTTGAGAACACTTCCGACTCATCTTCGCGCTGTGAGTATATCTTGCTCTGGATCAATGAACTGAGGGGATAACATCAACATCTTTTTCAGTCGCCTTGGTCCATTCTTAGTTTTTGTCGAGTGAATTTTCACGGTAGAGTTCCGAATGACGATGTGGAGGATGTTTTCCATCTGGCGAGTTGCTCTGCTCTTCGTGGATTTCGCGGGATTCGAATTTTGGGAAGCGCGCCGGACGGGCGCGGCCGTGGTAATCGGGACAGATTAGCCAGGTCGCCTCGATCCCCGCGCCACCTTTTTCGCCATGTATCACGCGCACGACTGTTGCGGGATTTGTTTAGACCGTCTGGGCCTACAAGTCAGTCACTCGGGAATGACCTTATAAAAGACACCGGACCGGGCCTTTGAGCTATGCGCTCTCATTCTCTTCCTTCTTCCTCAGACTTCTCCGCCGCGCTCGCTTCCGTTCTCGGCGTCGCAACCTCGCTCGGGCTCGATCCGCCACCAAGGGAAAGGAGAAGACAGTGGCATTGGAGCGCGTGAAGAAGGTGACCGCGAAGGCGAAGGGCAAGAGGACCAGCCGGGGCGGATCCTCGTCAAGATCTGGCCTGCCGCCAGGCTGGATCCAGGGCAACTGGATCTGCTCGATGATCAGCCAGGACGAACTTGACGACCTTGTGGAGGGGGGACTGATCCCCCACGAATTGGCACGGCTCCCGGGGAACAAGACCGAGCCGCAGCCGCGGGAGGGTGAGTGCGTTCTCCTCGCTACTCATGTCGACCGCGGGTTTTCTTTGCCTCCCCATCCTTTCTTTCACGACCTTTTGAACTTCTTCGGGGCTCAACTCCACCACTTCACTCCAAACACCATAGTTTATCTGGCTGCCTTTGTGTCAATGTGCGAAAATTTCTTGGGCTGTCGACCGCACTGGGGTGTCTTCAAACACTTATTCACCTGTCGCTCCCAGTCGGTCAAGAAGGCCAATCCGAGTGATGAGAGGACGCATGTGATCCAGATGTGCGGGGGCCTTGGGATCCAGATGAGGAACAAGAGTACCTTCCCAGCGATGATCCTTCCCGACTCGGTCCGGGGCTGGCAGTCGACTTGGTTTTACTATAAGGACCAGCCGACCCCGGGTCAGTCGACTGGACTTCCCCCCTTTTCCCTGGCTCCAGTGGAGAAGCCCTCCTCCTTGAGGGTGATCCCAGAAGAGAAGGCGCAGGTCAAGGCGTTGGTCGAGCGGGTCGTCCAACTTGTCCGCGACGGGGTGACTGGGATGGACTTGCTGGAGGTCTTTCTCAGTCGATGCATCCAACCGCTTCAGGCCCGTGACCATCCGATGTGGATGTATTCGGGACTCGAGGACTCCACTCGGATCCACCCGGAGGACGTCAGCGAAAACACGGTGGAGAAGTGGCTGAGGGGAATCACCAGCAATAAAGACAATCCCAGGGGGTCTAGGAGGATGATTCCATTCGATCACTCGCGCCAGCTGGAACAGGTATGATTCTGCTTTGTCAAGTATCTTCTCGATTCACTGTGTGACACCTTGTTGATGGTTGACTATATTTCTTTTGCTCGTTGTTCATTCAGGCTCTCATTGATATGTACTCAATGCCCAATGGAGTGCATGAGCAAGACATCAAGGAAGGAGCGAGCGGGGGCGAGAGTTGCGAGTGGCACTCAGACGCTGAGGAGGACGAGGAGAGCGACGACTCGAGTGATGAAGAAGTGGTCGACTTGCCTCCTCACAGAGAGAGGAGATCCAAGCACGCTCACGACCCGGCGGGCGCCCGGTCCTGGCAACCGTGCCGACTGGGCAAACTTTGAAGCACCGCCAAACGTCTTCCCCAACGCCGATTGAGAAGGCTCCGAAGCAGCTCAAGGCTACGCCACCTCCTGCGCCAAAAGCATCGAAGACCACCTCCTCCAAACCACCAAAGGCTTTTCCCAGAATCAAAGTGACCATCCCCACCATCTCCGGGTAATCATCTGACCTGTTCTTTTCGTCAATTTGAGCAACAGAACATAACCGACTGAGTGCAGACATTTACAGTGCTGCTACATCAGGAACCTCCTCCTACCAGTACCGAGATGAGGAGATGGAAGATGCGGTTACCTCCAACCCAGGTAAAAACTCTTATGATCTTGTTCTTGATTACTTGGTCGATTGAATTCTAGCAGTTCACTTGGGGTCGACTGAACTTCTCTACAGCTCCACCCAACATCATCGATCTCCCAGATGACGACGAAGACGTGGCTCCCCGGCCCAGAAAGAGCAAAAAGGCAGCGGCTAGTAGGACGTCTCAGCAGGGACCAACGACAACACCAACCGTCCGTCAATCTGAAGACGCGGGCGGGGCCTCTGTAACCTTCGCTGTACCCTTGTCGAGTGAGCGCCCCGCACCATCGACTGTACTGATGTTCCCTTCAGTCGTCCAATCTCCTGCCCCGGAGCTCCAAGCTGCTGCACCTGGGTCGTCAGCCCCCTTCTTCACCAGCTACCCTATTCCGGAAAGCCAGTCGGATGCGGCTGCGGAAGCCATCCGGTAGGCTGACGTGATGATGGAGCGGATGAAGACGGTGCACGAGAATAGCCAGGCTGCTTACGACGCCAGCGCTGCTCTCCGGGCTAATGTCCAAGTAAGTAGACTTTCGACTGACCTTGTTATATTAGGATATGCTACCCGAAATATCTTCTTCCATACAATCTCCTGTTGTTTGCATCGAATCTGTACACCCATTGGGTGTTTTGTTGTCTTTGGTAGTTGCGTTCTTCCACTCAGTCTGGGCGAGTAGGATCTGAACCGGTGGGGGCACGCTAAGTGCACCTACTTGGTGTAGTCCCTGAGACCGCAGTCGACTGCGTGCAGTTGGCTGGGGTCTAAGTGAACTCCTTAAGTTTTATTCACTCGAAAGTAAATAACCTTTGATCTTGTGGATTGACACGTCTTTTGCCTCCCACAGAAATCTTGTACTCTCATTTCCAAGTTTGCTGAACTTGAGGAGAAGCAGAGGCAACTCAACCTCGACTTGGAGCTGGCCCAACAGAATTTTAAGAAAGCTCAAGATGAAGCTGCTGGTATGGAAGGTTACTGCGTGTCGACTATCCACATCCAACGTCTTTTACAATATTTCTTCGATCTCTTGTTTTGATCTGATTGCTTCTTTTGCATAGAAAATGAAGTTGACTCTAGAGAAAAAGGACTCGGACCTCGCAGCTGTGCAGAAGGAAGCCCGGGATAAGATTGCCCTTGCAGACCAGAAGCTGGCTTCAGTCGGAGCGTTGGAAGCGGAGGTGAACAAGCTGAAGTCATGTCTCAATGAGTCTAACCGAGAAGTGAGTCGTCTGAAGAAGGATAAAATTGCCCTGAATGAAAAGCTGGAGTCTGCAGTCCACAAGAGGAATGACACGGAAGCTTATCTGAGAACTCTTGCCAAGAAGCTGTATCTTATGCTGGATGGTACTCCTTTTAAACCGACTGTGCTGATGCTTGCAAATGAATCTTGTCTAGTCGACTCACTAATTTTTTTTTGACTGCAGAATTCTGTCAAGACTTTGACGAGGAAACCGGAAGGGTCAAGACGGGTCTGGACCCTATCGCTTCTCCAGTTTGCGACGAAACTGCCATGAACGTGCTCCGACTGGAGTCTCGTGTCGCCAGCGTCACAAGTTACCTCGTGTGTCTGAAGGTGGCGGTCTCACGAGTCGACTCATTGCTCTGGCCAAGGGCGACGCTTCAAAATGACCTGGAATCTGTGATGGCTCGACTCGAGGAGATCCCTGATCGAGTGCAAGAATGGAAGAGGTCCTCCGCCCGGTGTGGAGCTGACGTGGCGCTGTCCTTGGTACGAGTCCACTGCAAGGAGGCTCGTGAAGACAAACTGGCGGCAATCAAGGTCGCCAACACCAAAAGGCATGACTTCCAGTCCTTCATGGAGACTTTCATCGCTGCTGCCACTCGGATCGCGGATGGGATCGACTTGGACGAATTCGTCGAACCTGCCAGCCCTCCTCCTACCGAGTGAACAAACTTATGAAATTTGAATATGTCTTAAATTTGCCTCGGAATGCCGAGTGATTGCTGTAACCCTTAAACTCCTTTGGGCTTGATGCTTGAATACTTTTGATTTGCTGCTTGGAACTTTAGGATTTATCCGAATTGCTTTTGGGCATACTTGCGATTGCTTTTGAGATCTGCTCCGTTGTGTTTGTGGCGTAGCTCGGAGGAGAAGGTTGCAGTCGACCTACGCTTCATTGTCCTTGCGGACAAGGATGGAGCGTACGTTGTATTTGTGGTGTAGCTCGGAGAAGAGGGCCCCGGTCGACCTGCACCTCGTCATCCTTGCAGACAAGGATGGAGCGTATGTTGTATTTGTGGCGTAGCTCGGAGAAGAGGGTCGCGGTCGACCTGCACCTCGTCATCCTTGCAGGCAAGGATGGAGCGTACGTTGTATTTGTGGCGTAGCTTGGAGAAGAGGGCCGCGGTCGACTTGCACCTCGTCATCCTTGCGGATTTTATGAACTTAGGCGAGCACTGGACTGCAGCTGAGCCCTCGAGTGGGAGGATTGCTCACCACTCAGTAGGATTTTACAAACTTAGGCGAGTACTGGACTGCAGCTAAGTCCCCGAGTGGGAGGATTGCTCGCCACTCTGTAGGATTTTACAAACTTAGGCGAGTACTGGACTGCAGCTAAGCCCCCGAGTGGGAGGATTGCTCTCCACTCGGTAGGATTTTACAAACTTAGGCGAGTACTGGACTGCAGCTAAGCCCCCGAGTAGGAGGATTGCTCTCCACTCGGTAGGATTTTACGAACTTAGGGGAGTACTGGATTGCAGCTAAGCCCCCGAGTGGGAGGATTTCTCTCCACTCGATAGGATTTTACAAACTTAGGCGAGTACTGGACTGCAGCTAAGCCCCCGAGTGGGAGGATTGCTCTCCACTCGGTAGGATTTTCTTTCGAGCTTAGGCGAAACGGATTCGCGGCTAAGCCTCCCGAGTGAGAGGATTGCTCTCCACTTGGTAGGATTTTACTAACTTAGGCGAGTACTGGACTACAGCTAAGCTCCCGAGTGGGAGGATTGCTCTCCACTTGGTAGGATTTTACGAACTTAGGCGAGTACTGGACTGCAGCTAAGCCCCCGAGTGGGAGGATTGCTCTCCACTCGGTAAGATTTTCTTTCGAGCTTAGGCGAAACGGATTCGCGGCTAAGCCTCCCGAGTGAGAGGATTGCTCTCCACTCGGTAGGATTTTACAAACTTAGGCGAGTACTGGACTGCAGCTAAGCCCCCGAGTGGGAGGATTTCTCTCCACTCGGTAGGATTTTACGAACTTAGGCGAGTACTGGACTGCAGCTAAGCCCCCGAGTGGGAGGATTGCTCTCCACTCGGTAGGATTTTACAAACTTAGGCGAGTACTGGACTGCAGCTAAGCCCCCAAGTGGGAGGATTTCTCTCCACTCGGTAGGATTTTACAAACTTAGGCGAGTACTGGACTATAGCTAAGCCCCCGAGTGGGAGGATTGCTCTCCACTCAGTAGGATTTTACAAACTTAGGCGAGTACTGGACTGCAGCTAAGCCCCTGAGTGGGAGGATTGCTCTCCACTCGGTAGGATTTTACGAACTTAGGCGAGTACTGGACTACAGCTAAGCCCCCGAGTGGGAGGATTGCTCTCCACTCGGTAGGATTTTACAAACTTAGTCGAGTACTGGACTGCAGCTAAGGCTCCGACTGGGAGGATTTCCCACCACTCGGTAGGATTTTACAAACTTAGGCGAGTACTGGACTGCAGCTAAGCCCCCGAGTGGGAGGATTGCTCTCAACTCGGTAGGATTTTCTTTCGAGCTTAGGCGAAACGGATTCGCTTCTAAGCCTCCCGAGTGAGAGGCTTGCTCATCACTCGGTAAGATTTTCTTTCGAACTTAGGCGAAACGGATTCGCGGCTAAGCCCACCCACTGGGGGATTTCTAAGGTAAATAAAAACAACAACAATCGTGCGAGAAGACCGAAAAGCTCTTGTCTTTGATGAACAAATTACAAAGGTACTTCTTATTACATTTTATTCAAACAAGTGCTTAAGTGTAAAAGGGGCGAAGCAGCTCCACGTTCCAAGCCCGTGGCTCATCTTTCTGATGCTCAACGCTATAAAGATGTTATGCTCCATCGTGGAGAACTTTGGTGACGATGAAGGGGCCTTCCCAAGCCAGGGCGAGCTTGTGTGGTTTCTGTTGATCCACTCAAAGAACCAGGTCTCCTTCTTGAAAGGTTCGACCCCTCACGTTTCTGGCGTGGAATCGACGCAAGTCTTGCTGATAAATGGTCGACCGGATCAAGGCCATCTCTCTTTCCACCTCTAAGAGGTCAACTGAATCCTGTCGGGCCTGCTCTGCTTCCTCTTCAGAGAAGAGCTCGACTCGGGGTGCGTTGTGGAGCAGGTCACTTGGCAGAACAGCTTCGGCTCCATAGACCAAAAAGAAAGGAGTTCGTCCAGTCGATCAATTGGGAGTTGTCCTCAAACCCCAAAGAGCTGACGGAAGTTCATGGACCCAAGCGCCTGCTGCATGTTTGAGATCACGCATCAGTCGGGGTTTCAGTTCTTTGAGAATTAGGCCATTCGCTATTTCTGCTTGTCCATTCGACTGCGGGTGAGCGACTGAAGCATAGTCGACTCGTGTGCCTTGAGAAGCGCAGACAGCTCTAAACTCATCAGAATCGAAGTTCAACCCGTTTTCCATGATGATGCTATGTGGAACACCATATCTGAATGTCAAATCTCTGATAAAACTGATAGCGGTGCTGGCTTCAAGACTCTTGATAGGTTTAGCTTCGATCCATTTGGTAAACTTGTCGACTGCCACGAGCACGTGAGTGAAGCCGCTCCTACCAGTTCTCTGTGGTCCAACCATATCCAATCCCCAAATAGCAAAGGGCCAGACGAGGGGGATGGTCTTCAGGGCTGACGCTGGCTTGTGAGACATGTCCGAGTAAAACTGGCAGCCTTCACATCTATCGACTATATCTTTTGCCATTTCATTTGCTCGTGGCCAATAGAATCTGGCTCGGTATGCTTTGGCCACAATGGCCCGAGAGGACGCATGGTGGACACAGGTCCCCGAGTGGATGTCGTTGAGGATCATTCGACCTTCTTCTGGCATTATGCATCTCTGACCGACTCCAGTCACGCTTTCCCTGAACAATTGTCCTCTTATCACAGTAAAGGCCTTGGATTGACGGATGATCTGCCGAGCCTCTTCTTCGTCCTCTGGGAGTTCCTTTCTGAGGATGTACGTAATGTACGGCACTGTCCAGTCGGGAGTGATGACCAGAACCTCCATGATTATGTCGACCACAGTTGGGACCTCGACTTCAGTCGGATCTGTGGCGCTCTTAGGCTGCGGGGGATCTTCAGTAAAAGGATCTTCTTGAACTGTCGGTGTGTGAATATGTTCCAAAAACACATTGCTGGGAATGGCTTCTCTCTTGGAACCTATCTTTGCCAAGTCATCAGCTGCTTGATTTTTCAGACGGAGTATGTGATGGAGCTCTAACCCCTCAAACTTCTTTTCCAACTTCCTCACCGCATTGCAGTAACCAGTCATGGCTGGGCTTCTAATGTCCCATTCTTTCATCACCTGATTGACCACCAAATCTGAGTCGCCGTAAACCATAAGCCGACGGATGCCGAGTGAAATGGCCATACATAACCTATATAGGAGTGCTTCATATTCTGCTTCGTTATTGGAGGAATCGAAGTGAATCTGGAGGACGTATCTGATCTTGTCTCCTCGGGGGGATACCAGTACCACCATGGCACCAGAACCATTCAGCATTTTGGACCCATCAAAGAACATGGTTCAGTGCTCCGAGTGAACTTGAGTCGGCAGTTGCTGTTCGATCCACTCGGCGAGGAAATCTGCTATTGCTTGGGACTTGATAGCTTTCTTTGCCTCAAACTTGACATCTAAGGGAAGGAGTTCAATCACCCACTTTGCCACTCGACCAGTTGCATCTCTGTTGTGCAGAATCTCCGACAATGGAGCGTCGCTAACGACTGTAACAGAGTGATCAGAGAAATAGTGTGCAACCTTCTTCGTGGTCATGTAAATCCCATAAACAAGCTTCTAATAGTGTGGATATCTCTGCTTTGACGGAGTCAGAACTTCAGAAATATAATAAACCGGACGCTGAACTTTATAAGCTTTTCGCTCTTCTTCCCGCTCGACCGTAAGTACTGTACGGACGACTTGTCCAGCGGCTGCTATATAAAGCAGTAAAGGCTCTTTGCTGATTGGGGCAGCAAGCACCGGCTGGGTGGAAAGCAGGGCTTTTAGCTCTGCAAATGCTGCATCAGCTTCAGGAGTCCACTCGAACTTATCTGATTTCTTCATCGATCGGAAAAGAGGCAGTGCCTTTTCACCGAGGCGAGAAATGAATCGACTTAGGGCAGCCAAACAACCAGTAAGCTTCTGGACGTCATGCGCACGCACAAGGTGTTTCATCCGGAGTATAGCACCCACTTTCTCTGGGTTAGCATCGATCACTCGTTCAAAAACGAGAAAACCGAGTAATTTTCCACCCGGAACTCCAAACGTGCACTTTGATGGATTAAGCTTGATATCATACCTTCTGAGGTTGGCAAAGGTTTCAGCAAGGTCAGTCAGTAGGTCGGAACCTTTAAGTGACTTGACCACAATGTCATCCATGTATGCTTCCACATTCCGACTGATCTGAGTGAGCAGGCATTTCTGAATCATCCTCATGAATGTGACTCTGGCATTCTTGAGGCCGAACGGCATGGTAACATAACAGAAGCACCCGAATCGGGTGATGAAAGCTGTTTTTATCTCGTCGGGTCCGTACAGACGGATCTGATGGTACCCGGAGTGAGCGTCCAAAAAGGACAAACGCTCCCACCCCGTAGTCGAGTCGACTATCTGGTTGATGCGACGGAGAGGAAGGTGATCTTTTGGGCAGGCCCGATTGATATGTTTGAAGTCGATGCACATGCGAAGTGAGTCGTCCTTCTTTGGGACCATCAAAACATTGGCTAACCACTCAGAGTGGTAAATCTCACGAATAAACTCAGTTGTCAAAAGCCGAGCCACCTCTTCACCGATTGCCTTCCTCTTCTGTACGGTGGACCGTCGAAGATGTTCTTTGACTGGTTTCACTTTTGGGTCGACTTGCAAACGGTGCTCAGCCAGTCCCTTGGGAACACCTAGCATGTCTGAAAGTTTCCATGCAAAGATGTCCCAGTTCTCACGAAGGAACTGGGTGAGCGCTTCTTCCTATTTGGAGTCGAGTGTCGTTGAAATGTGAGTCAGAGCAGCATTGGGATCAGTCGGGTGAATGTGAATCGACTTTGTTTCGCTAGACGGCTGGAATGCTGAATCCGTGGCGGGCTTCTTGGCTCGCAACAAATCACTCGGATCTGCATTTTTTTATATTCTTGCAATTCTACTACAGCCATATGTGCATCAGCGATCTTTGTGCCCTTTTGGAAGCACTCTTCCGCCTTCTTCCGACTACCAGTGATAGTGATCACCCCTTTGGGACCAGGCATCTTCAATTTGAGGTACACGTAACATGATCGAGCCATAAAGCGTGCATAAGCCGGCCTCCCCAGAATAGCATGATAGGCACTCTGGAGATCCACAACCTCAAATGTCAACTTTTCTCTGCGGTAATTCTTGGAATCACCAAAAACCACGTCAAGAGCAATCTGGCCGAGTGATGCAGCCTTCTTGCCAGGAATGACCCCATGGAAACTCATATTACTTTCACTGAGTCTGGACATCGGAATGCCCATTCCTTTCAACGTCTCTGCATACAGTATATTCAGGCCACTGCCACCATCCATCCGAACTTTAGTCAGTCGAGTGCCTTCGACTACCGGGTCGACCACCAACGCTTGCCTCCCATGGGTGGCTATGTGTGCTGGGTGATCGGACTGGTCGAATGTAATGGCAGTCTGGGACCACTTCAAATAACTGGGTGTCACCGGAGCGACCATGTTCACTTCTCTGTTGATGACTTTCAATCGACTTTTACTCTCAACATCAGCGAAAATCATCAGAGTGGAATTCAGATGGGGATAACCATCATCATCCTCTTCCTCATCCTCAACCTTGTCTGCTTCTTTCTCCTTTTCCTTGGGCTGTTTCTCTTGGAATTGTTGGATTAGGAGTCGACACCGCCGAGTGGTATGCTTCGGGTAAATGAAATTACCCTCTTCATCTTTTTGGTGTGGATGTGGCATGGCAAATCCAGCACATCATTTCCATCTTGATCTTTTACTTTCTTGGGGTTCCACGGTCCCTTGGGCTTCCCCTTGAACTTTCCTTGAGTCACGGCTAAGGCTTCACCAAGAGCAGCTGGCTCAGCTTTGCGCTTCTGCTTCCGACTGGAGTTTCCTCCTCCGGTTTCGTGGGCGACTGTTTTGTGCTAGCCACTCCGGAGTCGGTCTTCTTCTTCTTCACCGTTGGCATATTTGGTGGCAATTTCCATCATCCGAGTCAGAGTCATATCTCCTGTCCGACCGAATTTCATATTCAACTCCCGATACTTGACGCCTTCTTTAAAGGCACAAATTGCCTGATGATCAGACACATTCTCCACCGTGTGATGCATTGTGATCCATCTCTGGATATAATCCCTCAAAGACTCATTCGGTTTCTGAACGCAACACTGTAATTCGGTCAGCCCTGCCGGCCGTTTGCAAGTACCTTCGAATGTTCTGACAAATACTCGGGCAAGATCTTCCCAAGTATAAATACTGCTTGGTGCTAACTGATTCAGCCATGCTCTAGCCGAGCCCTCCAGCATCAGAGGAAGGTGTTTCATGGCCACTTCATCATTGCCGCCACCAATCTGGACAGCCACTCAGTAGTCTTCAAGCGAAACATCAGGCTTGGACTCACTAGTGAACTTACTGACTCCAGTCGCCAACCTTAAGTTGGGGGGAATCACTGCAGCCCTGATGGCTCTGCTGAAGCACTCCGGACCTGAGACATGCACTCTGCTGCTGGTTGGTAGATCTCTGTCATGACCCTCTCAATGAGCTCTGTTTCTGTCGACCAAGCCCTGAACGAGAATAGATCTCGCATCAAAGCCCGGCTCTCTGGGGTTGACTAGAATCCCTTGCCCCATACTATGAGGGCGCGTGTCATCATGTTGCTGAGGCACGTACGACCCACTCCTTGGGGGAGGTGTGGGAACTCGACGACAATCATCGCGATCGACTCAATGGTCATACTGCCCACGGTTTCTGTACTGATCTCGTCGGTCTCCACGCCCCTCACGCCTCGGGGGCGATCTTGGGCTGTGAGCTGACTGAACTGTGTCTGCAACCACGGACCTGCTATGGATCCTATTCCGTGATTGAGATACTGCTGTATTCTGCTCTCCTGCCGCATGGAGCACAGCTCGGATCTGCACCAGACCTCGACCAGCTTCTGACTGGGAAGGTTGGATCGACTCCGCTATCCGGGTTGCAGCTGCGAGATTCTGGATCGGAGTTTGGTATACCCGAGTCGGAGGCGGAAAGAGTTGACGTTGACTGGATTCAGGAGCACGCTGTCGAACACGCTCGTTGAGTGCACGCTGGAGATTCTCTAGTCGAGTGCGCTCAGCCAAGTTGGCCAGGCGTGCCTCCTCGAAGGCCTAGGCCTGAGGGGTTTCTCCAACGACAGGAGTGTGAAGTGCATCCATGTTCCGGCGGCGAAGTTCTTCTCTCCGCTGCGAGGAGAGGGGTTCGGGGCGGTACTCTTCATGAATACGCGACGGATCGCCACCCCCATCGCCTCCGTCTTCACGGGTGAAGCCAGGAGGACTGCGCGGTCCATTGACCATCAAAACTTTTGCCGCGGGGTCACTGCTATCGCACTTAGATGCAGTCTCTGTTGGGGAACGTAGTAATTTCAAAAAAATTCCTATGCACACGCAAGATCATGGTGATGCATAGCAATGAGAGGGGAGAGTGTTGTCTACGTACCCTCGTAGACCGGCAACGGAAGTGTTGACACAACGTAGAGGAAGTAGTCGTACGTCTTCCCGATCTGACCGATCCAAGTACCGAACGTACGGCACCTCCGAGTTCTGCACACGTTCAGCTTGATGACGATCCCCGGACTCCGATCCAGCAAAGTGTCGGGGAAGAGTTCCGTCAGCAGGACGGCGTGGTGACGATCTTGATGTTCTACCGTGGCAGGGCTTCGCCTAAGCACCGCTACAATATTATCGAGGAGTATGGTGGAAGGGGGAACCGCACACGGCTAAGAAAATGATCACGAGGATCAACTTGTGTCTCTAGAGGTGCCCCCTGCCCCCGTATATAAAGGAGCAAGGGGGGTGCGGCCGGCCCTAGGAGGAGGCGCGCAAGAGAAGTCCTAATCCTACCGGGAGTAGGACTCCCCCTTTCCCTAGTTGGATTAGGACTTGGGGGGGAAGGAAGAGAGGGGGAAAGGAAAGGGGGGGGCACCCCCCTCCTTGCCCAATTCGGACTTGGGGGGGGGGCGGCAGCCCCTAGGCCTCCTCTCCGCTTTCTCCACTAGGCCCATTAAGGCCCATTAGGTTACCGGGGGGTTCCGGTAACCTCCCGGTACTCCGGTAAAATGCCGTTTTCACTCGGAACACTTCCGATGTCCAAACATAGGCTTCCAATATATCAATCTTTATGTCTCGACCATTTCGAGACTCCTCGTCATGTCCATGATCACATCCGGGACTCCGAACGGTACATAAAAATATATAAACTCATAATGAAATTGCCATCGTAACGTTAAGCGTGCGGACCCTACGGGTTCGAGAACAATGTAGACATGACCGAGACATGTCTCCGGTCAATAACCAATAGCGGAACCTGGATGCTCATATTGGCTCCTACATATTCTACGAAGATCTTTATCGGTCAGACCGCATAACAACATACGTTGTTCCCTTTGTCATCGGTATGTTACTTGCCCGAGATTAGATCATCGGTATCTCAATACCTAGTTCAATCTCGTTACCGGCAAGTCTCTTTACTCGTTTCGTAATACATCATCTCGCAACTAACTCATTAGTTGCAATGCTTGCAAGGCTTATGTGATGTACATTACCGAGAGGGCCCAGAGATACCTCTCCGACAATCGGAGTGACAAATCCTAATCTCGAAATACGCCAACCCAACATGTACCTTTGGAGACACCTGTAGAGCACCTTTATAATCACCCAGTTACGTTGTGACGTTTGGTAGCACACAAAGTGTTCCTCCGGCAAACGGGAGTTGCATAATCTCATAGTCATAGGAACATGTATAAGTCATGAAGAAAGCTATAGCAACATACTAAACGATCGGGTGATAAGCTAATGGAATGGGTCATGTAAATCACATCATTCTCTAATGATGTGATCCCGTTAATCAAATGAAAACACATGTCTATGGTTAGGAAACATAACCATCTTTGATTAACGAGCTAGTCAAGTAGAGGCATACTAGTGACGTTTAGTTTGTTTATGTATTCACACAAGTATTATGTTTCCGGTTAATACAATTCTAGCATGAATAATAAACATTCATCATGATATAAGGAAATAAATAATAACTTTATTATTGCCTCTAGGGCATATTTCCTTCAGTCTCCCACTTGCACTAGAGTCAATAATCTAGATTACACAGTAATGATTCTAACACCCACGGAGCTTTGGTGCTGATCATGTTTTGCCTGTGGAAGAGGCTTAGTCAACGGGTCTGCTACATTCAGATCCGTATGTATCTTGCAAATCTCTATGTCTCCCACCTGGACTAGATCCCGAATGGAATTGAAGCGTCTTTTGATGTGCTTGGTTCTCTTGTGAAATCTGGATTCCTTTGCCAAGGCAATTGCACCAGTATTGTCACAAAATATTTTCATTGGACCCGATGCACTAGGTATGACACCTAGATCGGATATGAACTCCTTCATCCAGACTCCTTCGTTTGCTGCTTCCGAAGCAGCTACGTATTCTGCTTCACATGTAGATCCCGCCACAACGCTTTGTTTAGAACTGCACCAACTAACAGCTCCACCATTTAATGTAAATATGTATCTGGTTTGCGATTTAGAATCGTCCGGATTAGTGTCAAAGCTTGCATCAATGTAACCATTTACGATGAGCTCTTTGTCACCTCCATATACGAGAAACATATCCTTAGTCCTTTTCAGGTATTTCAGGATGTTCTTGACCGCTGTCCAGTGATCCACTCCTGGATTACTTTGGTACCTCCCTGCTAGACTTATAGCAAGACATACATCAGGTCTGGCACACAGCATTGCATACATGATAGAGCCTATGGCTGAAGCATAGGGAACATCTTTCGTTTTCTCTCTATCTTCTGAAGTGGTCGGGCATTGAATCTTACTCAATTTCACACCTTGTAACACAGGCAAGAATTCTTTCTTTGCTTGATCCATGTTGAACTTCTTCAAAATTTTGTCAAGGTATGTGCTTTGTGAAAGTCCAACTAAGCGTCTTGATCTATCTCTATAGATCTTAATGCCCAATATGTAAGCAGCTTCACCGAGGTCTTTCATTGAAAAACTCTTATTCAAGTATCCCTTTATGCTATCCAAAAATTCTATATCATTTCCGATTAGTAATATGTCATCTAGATATAATATCAGAAATGCTACAGAGCTCCCACTCACTTTCTTGTAAATACAGGCTTCTCCAAAAGTCTGCACAAAACCAAATGCTCTGATCACACTATCAAAGCATTTATTCCAACTCCGAGAGGCTTGCACTAGTCCATAAATGGATCGCTGGAGCTTGCACACATTGTTAGCTCCCTTTGGATCGAAAAAACCTTTTGGCTGCATCATATACAACTCTTCTTCCAGAAATCCATTCAGGAATGCAGTTTTGACATCCATCTGCCAAATTTCATAATCATAAAATGCGGCAATTGCTAACATGATTCGGACAGAATTAAGCATCGCTACGGGTGAGAAGGTCTCATCGTAGTCAATCCCTTGAACTTGTTAAAAACCTTTTGCGACAAGTCGAGCTTTGTAGACAGTAACATTACCGTCAGTGTCAGTCTTCTTCTTGAAGATCCATTTATTCTCAATTGCTTGCCGATCTTTGGGAAAGTCAACCAAAGTCCATACTTTGTTCTCATACATGGATCCCATCTCAGATTTCATGGCTTCAAGCCATTTTGCGGAATCTGGGCTCACCATCGCTTCTCCATAGTTCGTAGGTTCATCATGATCTAGTAGCATGACTTCCAGAACAGGATTACCGTACCACTCTGGTGCGGATCTTACTCTGGTTGATCTACGAGGTTCAGTAGTATCTTGTTCTGAAGTTTCATGATCATCATCATTAGCTTCCTCACTAATTGGTGTAGGTGTCACAGAAACCGGTTTCTGTGATGTACTACTATCCAATAAAGGAGCAGGTACAGTTACCTCATCAAGTTCTACTTTCCTCCCACTTACTTCTTTTGAGAGAAACTGCTTCTCTAGAAAGTTTCCGAATTTAGGAACAAAAGTCTTGCCTTCGGATCTGTGATAGAAAGTGTATCCAATAGTTTCCTTTGGATATCCTATGAAGACACATTTCTACGATTTGGGTTCGAGCTTATCAGGTTGAAGCTTTTTCACGTAAGCATCGCAGCCCCAAACTTTCAGAAATGACAACTTTGGTTTCTTGCCAAACCACAGTTCATAAGGCGTCGTCTCAATGGATTTTGATGGTGCCCTATTTAACGTGAATGCGACCGTCTCTAAAGCATAACCCCAAAATGATAGCGGTAAATCAGTAAGAGACATCATAGATCGCACCATATCTAGTAAAGTACGATTACGATGTTCAGACACACCATTACGCTGTGGTGTTCCGGGTGGCGTGAGTTGCGAAACTATTCCGCATTGTTTCAAATGTACACCAAACTCGTAACTCAAATATTCTCCTCCACGATTAGATCGTAGGAATTTTATTTTCTTGTTACGATGATTTTCAACTTCACTCTGAAATTCTTTGAACTTTTCAAATATTTCAGACTTATGTTTCATTAAGTAGATATACCCATATCTGCTCAAGTCATCTATGAAGGTGAGAAAATAACGATATGCGCCATAAGCCTCAATATTCATCGGACCACATACATCTGTATGTATGATTTCCAACAAATCTGTTGCTCTCTCCATAGTACCGGAGAATGGTGTTTTAGTCATCTTGCCCATGAGGTACGGTTCGCAAGTACCAAGTGATTCATAATCAAGTGGTTCCGAAAGTCCATCAGTATGGATTTTCTTCATGCGCTTTACACCGATATGACCTAAACGGCAGTCCCACAAATAAGTTGCACTATCATTATCAACTCTGCATCTTTTGTCTTCAACATTATGAATATGTGTGTCACTACTATCGAGATTTAATAAGAATAGACCACTCTTCAAGGGTGCACGACAATAAAAGATATTACTCATATAAATAGAACAACCATTATTCTCTGATTAAAATGAATAACCATCTCGCATCAAAGAAGATCCAGATATAATGTTCATGCTTAACGCTGGCACCAAATAACAATTATTTAGGTCTAATACTAATCCTGAAGGTAGATGTAGAGGTAGCGTGCCGACCGCGATCACATCGACTTTGGAACCATTTCCCACGCGCATCGTCACCTCGCCCTTAGCCAATCTTCGCTTAATCCGTAGTCCCTGTTTCGAGTTGCAAATATTTGCAACAGAACCAGTATCAAATACCCAGGTGCTACTGCGAGCATTAGTAAGGTACACATCAGTAACATGTATATCACATATACCTTTGTTCACCTTGCCATCCTTCTTATCCGCCAAATACTTGGGGTAGTTCCGCTTCCAGTGACCAGTCTGCTT
Organism: Triticum monococcum; assembly: GCA_034509565.1. Lineage (NCBI taxonomy): Eukaryota > Viridiplantae > Streptophyta > Magnoliopsida > Poales > Poaceae > Triticum > Triticum monococcum. The sequence goes on from CM067845.1 coordinate 618,442,317, forward strand.
GCAGTAGAAGCACTCAGTTTCAGGCTTAGGTCCAGATTTGGGTTTCTTCTCCTGAGCAGCAACTTGCTTGTTGTTCTTTTTGAAGTTCCCCTTCTTCTTACCTTTGCCCTTTTTCTTGAAACTAGTGGTCTTGTTGACCATCAACACTTGATGCTCCTTTTTGATTTCTACCTCCGCAGCTTTCAGCATATTATAGTTCATCACGAAGCTCTTGTAGCTAGGTGTAAGTGATTGGAGAATTCTGTCAATGACGCAATCATCTGGAAGATTAACTCCCAATTGAATCAAGTGATTATTATACCCAGACATTTTGAGTATATGCTCACTGACAGAACTGTTCTCCTCCATCTTGCAGCTATAGAACTTATTGGAGACTTCATATCTCTCAATCCAGGCATTTTCTTGTAATATTAACTTAAACTCCTGGAACATCTCATATGCTCCATGACGTTCAAAACATCGTTGAAGTCCCGATTCTAAGCCGTAAAGCATGGTACACTGAACTATCGAGTAGTCATCAGCTTTGCTCTGCCAGATGTTCATAACATCTGGTGTTGCTCCAGCAGCAGGCCTGGCACCCAGCGGTGCTTCCAGGACGAAATTCTTCTGTGCAGCAATGAGGATAATCCTCAAGTTATGGACCCAGTCCGTGTAATTGCTACCATCATCTTTGAACTTTGCTTTCTCAAGGAACGCATTAAAATTCAACGGAACAATAGCACGGGCCATCTATCTGCAATCAAATATAAACAAGCAAGATACTATCAGGTACTAAGTTCATGATAAATTTAAGTTCAATTAATCATATTACTAAAGAACTCCCACTTAGATAGACATCCCTCTAATCCTCTAAGTGATCACGTGATCCAAATCAACTAAACCATGTCCGATCATCACGTGAGATGGAGTAGTTTCATTGGTGAACATCACTATGTTGATCATATCTACTATATGATTCACGCTCGACCTTTCGGTCTCCGTGTTCCGAGGCCATATCTGTATATGCTTGGCTCGTCAAGTATAACCCGAGTATTCCGCGTGTGCAACTGTTTTGCACCCGTTGTATTTGAACGTAGAGCCTATCACACCCGATCATCACGTGGTGTCTCAGCATGAAGAACTTTCGCAATGGTGCATACTCAGGGAGAACACTTCTTGATAATTAGTGAGAGATCATCTTAAAATGCTACCGTCAAACAAAGCAAGATAAGATGCATAAAAGATAAACATCACATGCAATCAATATAAGTGATATGATATGTCCATCATCATCTTGTACTTGTGATCTCCATCTCCGAAGTACCGTCATAGTCACCATCGTCACCAGCGCGACGCCTTGATCTCCATCGTAGCATCGTTGTCGTCTCGCCAATCTTATGCTTCCACGACTATCGCTATCGCTTAGTGATAAAGTAAAGCATTACAGTGCGATTGCATTGCATACAATAAAGCGACAACCATATGGCTCCTGCCAGTTGCCGATAACTCGGTTACAGAACATGATCATCTCATACAATAAAATTTAGCATCATGTCTTGACCATATCACATCACAACATGCCCTGCAAAAACAAGTTAGACGTCCTCTACTTTGTTGTTGCAAGTTTTACGTGGCTGCTACGGGCTTAAGCAAGAACCAATCTTACCTACGTATCAAAACCTCAACGATAGTTTGTCAAGTTGGTGCTGTTTTAACCTTCGCAAGGACCGGGCGTAGCCACACTTGGTTCAACTAAAGTTGGAGAAACTGACACCCGCCAGCCACCTGTGTGCAAAGCACGTCGGTATAACCAGTCTCGCGTAAGCGTACGTGTAATGTCGGTCCGGGCTGATTCATCCAACAATACCGCCGAACCAAAGTATGACATGCTGGTAAGCAGTATGACTTATATCGCCCACAACTCACTTGTGTTCTACTCATGCATATAACATCAACACATAAAACCTAGGCTCGGATGCCACTGTTGGGGAACGTAGTAATTTCAACAAAATTCCTACGCACACGCAAGATCATGGTGATGCATAGCAACGAGAGGGGAGAGTGTTGTCTACGTACCCTCGTAGACCGGCAACGGAAGTGTTGACACAACGTAGAGGAAATAGTCGTACGTCTTCCCGATCTGACCGATCCAAGTACCGAACGTACGGCACCTCCGAGTTCTTCACACGTTCAGCTTGATGATGATCCCCGGACTCCGATCCAGCAAAGTGTCGGGGAAGAGTTCCGTCAGCACGACGGCGTGGTGACGATCTTGATGTTCTACCGTCGCAGGGCTTCGCCTAAGCACTGCTACAATATTATCGAGGAGTATGGTGGAAGGGGGCACCGCACACGGCTAAGAAAATGATCACGAGGATCAACTTGTGTCTCTAGAGGTGCCCCTGCCCCCGTATATAAAGGAGCAACGGGAGTGCGGCCGGCCCTAGGAGGAGGCGCGCAGGAGGAGTCCTACTCCTACCGGGAGTAGGACTCCCCCCTTTCCCTAGTTGGATTAGGACTTGGGGTGAAGAAAGAGAGGAGGAAAGGAAAGGGGGGGGGGGGCTCTGCCCCCCTCCTTTTCCAATTCGGACTTGGGGGGAGGGGCGTGCAGCAGCCCCTAGGCCTCCTCTCCTCTTTCTCCACTAGGCCCATTAAGGCCCATTAGGTTACCGGGGGGGTTCCGGTAACCTCCCGGTACTCCGGTAAAATGCCGTTTTCACTCGAAACACTTCCGAGTCCAAACATAGGCTTCCAATATATCAATCTTTATGTCTCGACCATTTCAAGACTCCTCGTCATGTCCGTGATCACATCCGGGACTCCGAACGAATTTCGGTACATCAAAATATATAAACTCATAATGAAACTGTCATCGTAACGTTAAGCGTGCGGACCCTACGGGTTCGAGAACAATGTAGACATGACCGAGACATGTCTCCGGTCAATAACCAATAGCGGAACCTGGATGCTCATATTGTCTCCTACATATTCTATGAAGATCTTTATCGGTCAGACCGCATAACAACATACATTGTTGCCTTTGTCATCGGTATGTTACTTGCCCGAGATTCGATCGTCGGTATCTCAATACCTAGTTCAATCTATTGACCGGCAAGTCTCTTTACTCGTTTCGTAATACATCATCTTGCAACTAACTCATTAGTTGCAATGCTTGCAAGGCTTATGTGATGTGCATTACCGAGTTGGCCCAGAGATACCTCTCCGACAATCGGAGTGACAAATCCTAATCTCGAAATACGCCAACCCAACATGTACCTTTGGAGATACCTGTAGAGCTCCTTTATAATCACCCAGTTACGTTGTGACGTTTGGTAGCACACAAAGTGTTCCTCCGGCAAACGGGAGTTGCATAATCTCATAGTCATAGGAACATGTATAAGTCATGAAGAAAGCAATAGCAACATACTAAACGATCGGGTGCTAAGCTAATGGAATGGGTCATGTCAATCACATCATTCTCCTAATGATGTGATCCCATTAATCAAATGACAACACATGTCTATGGTTAGGAAACATAACCATCTTTGATTAACGAGCTAGTCAAGTAGAGGCATACTAGTGACGTTTAGTTTGTTTATGTATTCACACAAGTATTATGTTTTCGGTTAATACAATTCTAGCATGAATAATATGAAGGAAATATGCCCTAGAGGCAATAATAAAGTTATTATTTATTTCCTTATATCATGATAAATGTTTATTATTCATGCTAGAATTGTATTAACCGGAAACATAATACATGTGTGAATACATAGACAAACAGAGTGTCACTAGTATGCCTCTACTTGACTAGCTCGTTAATCAAAGATGGTTATGTTTCCTAACCATGAACAAAGAGTTGTTATTTGATTAACGAGGTCACATCATTAGTTGAATGATCTGATTGACATGACCCATTCCATTAGCTTAGCACCCGATCGTTTAGTATGTTGCTATTGCTTTCTTCATGACTTATACATGTTCCTATAACTATGAGATTATGCAACTCCCGTTTACCGGAGGAACACTTTGGGTACTACCAAACGTCACAACGTAACTGGGTGATTATAAAGGAGTACTACAGGTGTCTCCAATGGTAGATGTTGGGTTGGCGTATTTCGAGATTAGGATTTGTCACTCCGATTGTCGGAGAGGTATCTCTGGGCCCTCTCGGTAATGCACATCACTTAAAGCCTTGCAAGCATTGCAACTAATGAGTTAGTTGCAGGATGTTGTATTACGGAACGAGTAAAGAGACTTGCCGGTAATGAGATTGAACTAGGTATTGGATACCGACGATCGAATCTCGGGCAAGTAACATACCGATGACAAAGGGAACAACGTATGTTGTTATGCGGTCTGACCGATAAAGATCTTCGTAGAATATGTAGGAGCCAATATGGGCATCCAGGTCCCGCTATTGGTTATTGACCGGAGACGTGTCTCGGTCATGTCTACATTGTTCTCGAACCGTAGGGTCCGCACGCTTAAGGTTTCGATGACAGTTATATTATGAGTTTATGAGTTTTGATGTACCGAAGGAGTTCGGAGTCCCGGATGAGATCGGGGACATGACGAGGAGTCTCGAAATGGTCAAGACGTAAAGATCGATATATTGGACGACTATATTCGGACATCGGAAAGGTTCCGAGTGATTCGGGTATTTTTCGGAGTACCGGGTAGTTACGGGAGAAGTAATGGGCCTTGATGGGCTTTAGTGGGAAGAGGAAAAAGGCTGCTACGCCCCCCTCCCCTCTAGTCCAAATTGGACTAGGGAAAAGGGGGCCGGCCACCTTTCCTACTCCTCCACTTCCTTCTCCCTTCCTCCCCTCTTGGTGGACTCCTACTAGGACTTGGAGTCCTAGTAGGACTCCACACCTGGCGCGCCTAGCCTTGGCCGGCCTCCTCCTCCTCCATCCTTTATATACAGGGGCAGCGGGCACCCCAGAGACACACAAGTTGATCCTTGAGATCGTTCCTTAGCCGTGTGCGGTGCCCCCTGCCACCAAATTCCACCTCGATCATACCGTTGTAGTGCTTAGGCGAAGCCCTGCGTTGATAGTACATCAAGATCGTCACCACGCCGTCGTGCTGACGGAACTCTTCCTCGATGCTTTGCTGGATCGGAGCCCGAGGATCGTCATCGAGATGAAGGTGTGCTAAGAACTCGGAGGTGCCGGAGTAACGGTGCTTGGATCGGTCGGATCGGGAAGACGTACGACTACTTCCTCTACGTTGTGTGATCGCTTCCGCAGTCGGTCTGCGTTGGTACATAGACAACACTCTCCCCTCTCGTTTCTATGCATCACCATGATCTTGCGTGTGCGTAGGAATTTTTTTGAAATTACTACGTTCCCAAACAGTGGCATCCGAGCCTAGGTTTTATGGTTTGATGTTATTTGCACGAGTAGAACACAAGTGAGTTGTGGGCGATACAAGTCATACTGCCTACCAGCATGTCATACCTTGGTTCAGCGGTATTGTTGGACGAGACGACCCGGACCAACCTTATGCGTACGCTTACGCGAGACCAGTTCCCTCGACGTGCTTTGCACATAGATGGCTTGCGGGCGACTGTCTCTCCAACTTTAGCAGAACCGAGTGTGGCTATGCCCGGTCCTTGAGAAGGTTAAAACGGAGTCTATTTGACAAACTATCGTTGTGGTTTTGATGCGTAGGTGAGATGAGTTCTCGCTTAAGCCCGTAGCAGCCACGTAAAATTTGCAACAACAAAGTAGAGGACGTCTAACTTGTTTTTGCAGGGCATGTTGTGATGTGATATGGTCAAAACGTGATGAGTTATAAGTTGTTGTATAAGATGATCATGTTTTGTTGAAGTTATCGGCAACTGGCAAAAGCCTTATGGTTGTCTGTCTATTGCATAAGATGCAAGCGCCCAATAATTGCTTTACTTTATCGCTATGCGATAGCAATAGTTGCAAGAGCAATAGTTGGCGAGACGACCATGTGACGACATATTGATATAGATCAAGATGATGGAGATCATGATGTCATGCCGGTGACGATGGAAATCATGACGATGCTTTGAAGATGGAGATCAAAGGCACAAGATGATGATGGCCATATCATCTCACATATTTTGATTGCATGTGATGTTTATCTTTTTATGCATCTTATCTTGCTTTGATTGACGGTAGCATTATAAGATGATCTCTCACTAAATTATCAAGAAGTGTTCTCCCTGAGTGTGCACCGTTGCCAAAGTTCGTCGTGCCCAGACACCACGTGATGATTGGGTGTGATAAGCTCTACATCCATCTAGAACGGGTGCAAGCCAGTTTTGCACACGCAGAATACTCAGGTTAAACTTGACGAGCCTAGCATATGCAGATATGGCCTCGGAACACGGAGACCGAAAGGTCGAGCGTGAATCATATAGTAGATATGATCAACATAACGATGTTCACCATTGAAAACTACTCCATCTCACGTGATGATCGGTTATGGTTTAGTTGATTTGGATCACGCGATCACTTAGAGGATTAGAGGGATGTCTATCTAAGTGGGAGCGCTAGGTGACAGACCTATTGCAGGAGCAGATGCAGACGTTATGAACGTTTGGCTAGCTCAATATGATGACTACTTGATAGTTTAGTGCACCATGCTTAGTGGCTTAGAATCGGGACTTCAAAGACGTTTTGAACATCATGGACCATATGAGATGTTCCAGGAGTTGAAGTTAATATTTCAAGCAAATACCTGAGTTGAGAGATATGAAGTCTCCAACAAGTTCTATAGCTAAAAGATGGAGGAGAATCGCTCAACTAGTGAGCATGTGCTCAGATTGTCTGGGTACTACAATCGCTTGAATCAAGTGGGAGTTAATTTTCCAGATAAGATAGTGATTGACAGAATTCTCTAGTCACCATCACCAAGTTAGTAGAATTTTGTGATGAACTATGATATGCAAGGGATAACGGAAACGATTCCCAAGCTCTTCGTGATGCTGAAATCGATGAAGGTAGAAATCAAGAAAAACATCAAGTGTTGATGGTTGACAAGACCACTAGTTTGAAGAAAAGGGCAAAAGGGAAGAAGGGGAACTTCAAGAAGAACGGCAAGCAAGTTGCTGCTCAAGTGAAGAAGCCCAAGTCTGGCCCTAAGCCTGAGACTAAGTGCTTCTACTGCAAAGGGACTGGTCACTGGAAGCGGAACTGCCCCAAGTATTTGGCGGATAAGAAGGATGGCAAAGTGAGCAAAAGTATATTTGATATACATGTTATTGATGTGTGCTTTACTAGTGTTTATAGCAACCCCTCAGTATTTGATATTGGTTCAGTTGCTAAGAGTAGTAACTCGAAACAGGAGTTGCAGAATAAACAGAGACTAGTTAAGGGTGAAGTGACGGTGTGTGTTGGAAGTAGTTCCAAGATTGATATGATCATCATCGCACACTCCCCTATACTTTCGGGATTAGTGTTGAACTTAAATAAGTGTTATTTGGTTTTTGCGTTGAGCATGAATATGATTTGATCATGTTTATTGCAATACAGTTATTTATTAAAGTCAGAGAATAATTGTTGTTCTGTTTACATGAATAAAACCTTCGATGGTCATACACCCAATGAAACAAGTTCGTTGGATCTCGATCATAGTGATACACATATTCATAATATTGAAACCAAAAGATGCAAAGTTAATAATGATAGTGCAACTTATTTGTGGCACTGCCGTTTAGGTCATATTGGTATAAAGCGCATGAAGAAACTCCATGCTGATGGGCTTTCGGAATCACTTGATTATGAATCACTTGATGCTTGTGAACCATGCCTTTTGGGCAAGATGACTAAAACGCCGTTCTCCGGAACAATGGAGCAAGCAACAGATTTGTTGGAAATCATACATACTGATGTATGTGGTCCGATGAATATTTAAGGCTTGCAGCGGGTATCATTATTTTCTGACCTTCACAGATGATTTGAGCAGATATGGGTATATCTACTTAATGAAATAGAAGTCTGATACATTTGAAAAGTTCATATAATTTCAGAGTGAAGTGGAAAATCATCGTAACAAGAAAATAAAGTTTCTACGATCTGATCGTGGAAAAGAGTATTTGAGTTACGAGTTTGGTCTTCAGTTAAAACAATGTAAAATAGTTTCACTACTCACGCCACCTGGAACACCACAGCATAATGGTGTGTCCGAACGTCATAACCGTACTTTATTGGATATAGTGCAATCTATGATGTTTCTTACCGATTTACCACTATCGTTTTTGGGGTCATGCATTAGAGACAGCTGCATTCACGTTAAAAAGAAGGGGCACCATCAATATCCGTCGAGATGACGCCTTATGAACTATGGTTTGGCAAGAAACCAAAGTTGTCGTTTCTTAAAGTTTGGGGCTGCGATGCTTATGTGAAAAAGCTTCAACCTGATAAGCTCGAACCCAAAGCGGAGAAATGTGTCTTCATAGGATACCCAAAGGATACTGTTGGGTACACCTTCTATCACAGATCCTAAGGCAAGACATTCGTTGCTTATAATGGATCCTTTCTAGAGAAGGAGTTTCTCTTGAAAGAAGTAAGTGGGAGGAAAGTAGAAAACTTGATAAGGTAATTGTACCCTCTACCTTATTGGAAAGTAGTTCATCACAAAAATCTGTTCTTGTGACTACTACACCAATTAGTGAGGAAGCTAATGATGATGATCATGTAACTTCAGATCAAGTTACTACCGAATCTCATAGGTAAACCAGAGTGAGATCCGCACCAGAGTGGTACGGTAATCCTGTTCTGGAGGTCATGTTACTTGACCATGACGAACCTACGAACTATGAGGAAGCGATGATGAGCCCAGATTCCACGAAATGGTTTGAGGCCATGAAATCTGAGATATGATCCATGTATGAGAACAAAGTTTGGACTTTGGTTGACTTGCCCGATGATCGGCAGGCAATTGAGAATAAATGGATCTTCAAGAGGAAGACGGGCGCTGATAGTAGTGTTACTATCTACAAAGCTAGAATTGTCGCAAAAGGTTTTCGACATGTTCAAGGTGTTGACTACGATGAGAGCTTCTCACTCGTATCTATGCTTGAGTCTGTCCGAATCATGTTAGTAATTGCCGCATTTTATGAAATCTGGCAAATGGATAAACGAAACTGCATTCCTTAATGGACTTATTAAAGAAGAGTTGTATATGATGCAAGAGAAGGTTTTGTCAATCCGAAAGGTGCTAACAAAATGTGCAAGCTCCAGCGATCCATCTGTGGACTGGTGCAAGCATCTCGGAGTTGGAATATACGCTTTGATGAGTTGATCAAAGCATATAGTTTTATACAGACTTGCGGTGAAGCCTGTATTTACAAGAAAGTGAGTGGGAGCACTACAACATTTTTGATAAGTATATGTGAACGACATATTGTTGATCGGAAATAATGTAGAATTATTCTGTAAAGCATAAAGGAGTGTTTGAAAGGAGTTTTTCAAAGAAAGACTTCGGTGAAGCTGCTTACATATTGAGCTTCAAGATCTATAGAGATAGATCAAGACGCTTGATAAGTTTTTTCAATGAGTACATACCTTGACAAGATTTTGAAGTAGTTCAAAATGGAGCAGTCAAAGAAAGAGTTCTTGCCTGTATTATAAGGTGTGAAGTTGAGTAAGACTCAAAGCCCGACCACGGCAGAAGATAGAAAGAGAATGAAAGTCATTCCCTATGCCTTGGCCATAGGTTCTATAAAGTATGTCATGCTGTATACCAGATCTATTGTATACCCTGCACTGATTTGGCAAGGGAGTACAATAGTGATCTAGGAGTAGATCACTGGACAGCGGTCAGAATTATCCTTAGTGAAATAAGGATATGTTTCTCGATTATGGGCGTGATAAAAAGGTTCGTCGTAAAGGGTTACGCCGATGCAAGTTTTGACACTAATCTAGATGACTCTAAGTCTCGGTCTAGATACATATTGAAAGTGGGAGCAATTAGCTAGAGTAGCTCCATGCAGAGCATTGTTGACATAGAAATTTGCAAAATACATGTGGATCTGAATGTGGAAGACCTGTTGACTGAGATTCTCTCACAAGCAAAACATGATCACACCTTAGTACTCTTTGGGTGTTAATCACATAGCAATGTGAACTAGATTACTGAATCTAGTAAACCCTTTGGGTGTTAGTCACATGGCGATGTGAACTATGGGTGTTAATCACATGATGATGTGAACTATCGATGTTAATCACATGGTGATGTGATCTAGATTATTGACTCTAGTGCAAGTGGGAGACTGAAGGAAATATGCCCTAGAGGCAATAATAAAGTTATTATTTATTTCCTTATATCATGATAAATGTTTATTATTCATGCTAGAATTGTATTAACCGGAAACATAATACATGTGTGAATACATAGACAAACAGAGTGTCACTAGTATGCCTCTACTTGACTAGCTCGTTAATCAAAGATGGTTATGTTTCCTAACCATGAACAAAGAGTTGTTATTTGATTAACAAGGCCACATCATTAGTTGAATGATCTGATTGACATGACCCATTCCATTAGCTTAGCACCCGATCGTTTAGTATGTTGCTATTGCTTTCTTCATGACTTATACATGTTCCTATAACTATGAGATTATGCAACTCCCGTTTACCGAAGGAACACTTTGGGTACTACCAAACGTCACAATGTAACTGGGTGATTATAAAGGAGTACTACAGGTGTCTCCAATGGTAGATGTTGGGTTGGCGTATTTCGAGATTAGGATTTGTCACTCCGATTGTCGGAGAGGTATCTCTGGGCCCTCTCGGTAATGCACATCACTTAAAGCCTTGCAAGCATTGCAACTAATGAGTTAGTTGCGGGATGTTGTATTACGGAACGAGTAAAGAGACTTGCCGGTAACGAGATGGAACTATGTATTGGATACCGACGATCGAATCTCGGGCAAGTAACATACTGATGACAAAGGGAACAACGTATGTTGTTATGCGGTCTGACCGATAAAGATCTTCGTAGAATATGTAGGAGCCAATATGGGCATCCAGGTCCCGCTATTGGTTATTGACCGGAGACGTGTCTCGGTCATGTCTACATTGTTCTCAAACCGTAGTGTCCGCACGCTTAAGGTTTCGATGACAGTTATATTATGAGTTTATGAGTTTTGATGTACCGAAGGAGTTCGTAGTCCCGGATGAGATCGGGGACATGACGAGGAGTCTCGAAATGGTCGAGACGTAAAGATCGATATATTGGATGACTATATTCGGACATCGGAAAGGTTCCGAGTGATTCGGGTATTTTTCGGAGTACCGGGTAGTTACGGGAGAAGTAATGGGCCTTGATGGGCTTCAGTGGGAAGAGGAAAAAGGCTGCTGCGCCCCTCCTCCCCTCTAGTCCGAATTGGACTAGGGAAAACGGGGCCGGCCACCTTTCCTACTCCTCCACTTCCTTCTCCCTTCCTCCCCTCTTGGTGGACTCCTACTAGGACTTGGAGTCCTAGTAGGACTCCACACCTGGCGCGCCTAGCCTTGGCCAGCCTCCGCCTCCTCCATCCTTTATATACAGGGGCAGGGGGCACCCCAGAGACACACAAGTTGATCCTTGAGATCGTGCCTGAGCCGTGTGCGGTGCCCCCTGCCACCAAATTCCACCTCGATCATACCGTTGTAGTGCTTAGGCGAAGCCCTGCATCGGTAGTACATCAAGATCGTCACCATGCCGTCGTGCTGACGGAACTCTTCCTCGACGCTTTGCTGGATCGGAGCCCGAGGATCGTCATCGAGCTGAACGTGTGCTAAGAACTCGGAGGTGCCAGAGTAACGGTGCTTGGATCGGTCGGATCGGGAAGACGTACGACTACTTCCTCTACGTTGTGTGATCGCTTCCGCAGTCGATCTGCGTTGGTACATAGACAAGACTCTCCCCTCTCGTTGCTATGCATCACCATGATCTTGCGTGTGCGTAGGAATTTTTTTGAAATTACTACGTTCCCCAACAGTGGCATCCGAGCCTAGGTTTTATGGTTTGATGTTATTTGCACGAGTAGAACACAAGTGAGTTGTGGGCGATACAAGTCATACTGCCTACCAGCATGTCATACTTTGGTTCAGCGGTATTGTTGGACGAGACGACCCAGACCAACCTTACGCGTACGCTTACGCGAGACCGGTTCCCTCGACGTGCTTTGCACATAGATGGCTTGCGGGTGACTGTCTCTCCAACTTTAGTTGAACCGAGTGTGGCTACGCCCGGTCCTTGAGAAGGTTAAAACGAAGTCTATTTGACAAACTATCGTTGTGGTTTTGATGCGTAGGTGAGATGAGTTCTTGCTTAAGCCCGTAGCAGCCACGTAAAATTTGCAACAACAAAGTAGAGGACGTCTAACTTGTTTTTGCAGGGCATGTTGTGATGTGATATGGTCAAAACGTGATGAGTTATAAGTTGTTGTATAAGATGATCATGTTTTGTTGAAGTTATCGGCAACTGGCAAAAGCCTTATGGTTGTCTGTCTATTGCATAAGATGCAAGCGCCCAATAATTGCTTTACTTTATCGCTATGCGATAGCAATAGTTGCATGAGCAATAGTTGGCGAGACGACCATGTGACGACATATTGATATAGATCAAGATGATGGAGATCATGATGTCATGCCGGTGACGATGGAAATCATGACGATGCTTTGAAGATGGAGACCAAAGGCACAAGATGATGATGGCCATATCATGTCACATATTTTGATTGCATGTGATGTTTATCTTTTTATGCATCTTATCTTGCTTTGATTGACGGTAGCATTATAAGATGATCTCTCACTAAATTATCAAGAAGTGTTCTCCCTGAGTATGCACCGTTGCCAAAGTTCGTCGTGCCCAGACACCACGTGATGATCGGGTGTGATAAGCTCTACGTCCATCTACAATGGGTGCAAGCCAGTTTTGCACACGCAGAATACTCAGGTTAAACTTGACGAGCCTAGCATATGCAGATATGGCCTCGGAACACGGAGACCGAAAGGTCGAGCGTGAATCATATAGTAGATATGATCAACATAACGATGTTCACCATTGAAAACTACTCCATCTCACGTGATGATCGGTTATGGTTTAGTTGATTTGGATCACGTGATCACTTAGAGGATTAGAGGGATGTCTATCTAAGTGGGAGTTCTTAAGTAATATGATTAATTGAACTTTAATTTATCATGAACTTAGTCCTGGTAGTATTAGCATATCTATGTTGAAGATCAATAGCTCGCGTTGTTGCTTTCATATGTTTATTTTGATATGTTCCTAGAGAAAATTGTGTTGAAAGATGTTAGTAGCAATGATACGGATTGGATCCGTGATCTGAGGTTTATCCTCATTGCTGCACAGAAAAATTATGTCCTTGATGCACCGCTAGGTGACAGACCTATTGCAGGAGCAGATGCAGACGTTATGAACGTTTGGCTAGCTCAATATGATGACTACTTGATAGTTTAGTGCACCATGCTTAATGGCTTAGAATCGGGACTTCAAAGACGTTTTGAACGTCATGGACCATATGAGATGTTCCAGGAGTTGAAGTTAATATTTCAAGCAAATACCCGAGTTGAGATATATGAAGTCTCCAACAAGTTCTATAGCTAAAAGATGGAGGAGAATCGCTCAACTAGTGAGCATGTGCTCAGGTTGTCTGGGTACTACAATCGCTTGAATCAAGTGGGAGTTAATCTTCCAGATAAGATAGTGATTGACAGAATTCTCTAGTCACCATCACCAAGTTAGTAGAATTTCGTGATGAACTATGATATGCAAGGGATAACGGAAACGATTCCCAAGCTCTTCGTGATGCTGAAATCGATGAAGGTAGAAATCAAGAAAAACATCAAGTGTTGATGGTTGACAAGACCACTAGTTTGAAGAAAAGGGCAAAAGGGAAGAAGGGGAACTTCAAGAAGAACGGCAAGCAAGTTGCTGCTCAAGTGAAGAAGCCCAAGTCTGGCCCTAAGCCTGAGACTAAGTGCTTCTACTGCAAAGGGACTGGTCACTGGAAGCGGAACTGCCCCAAGTATTTGGCGGATAAGAAAGATGGCAAAGTGAGCAAAAGTATATTTGATATACATGTTATTGATGTGTGCTTTACTAGTGTTTATAGCAACCCCTCAGTATTTGATATTGGTTCAGTTGCTAAGAGTAGTAACTCGAAACAGGAGTTGCAGAATAAACAGAGACTAGTTAAGGGTGAAGTGACGATGTGTGTTGGAAGTAGTTCCAAGATTGATATGATCATCATCGCACACTCCCCTATACTTTCGGGATTAGTGTTGAACTTAAATAAGTGTTATTTGGTTTTTGCGTTGAGCATGAATATGATTTGATCATGTTTATTGCAATACGGTTATTCATTAAAGTCAGAGAATAATTGTTGTTCTGTTTACATGAATAAAACCTTCGATGGTCATACACCCAATGAAACAAGTTCGTTGGATCTCGATCGTAGTGATACACATATTCATAATATTGAAACCAAAAGATGCAAAGTTAATAATGATAGTGCAACTTATTTGTGGCACTGCCGTTTAGGTCATATTGGTATAAAGCGCATGAAGAAACTCCATGCTGATGGGCTTTCGGAATCACTTGATTATGAATCACTTGATGCTTGCGAACCATGCCTTTTGGGCAAGATGACTAAAACGCCGTTCTCCGGAAGAATGGAGCAAGCAACAGATTTGTTGGAAATCATACATACTGATGTATGTGGTCCGATGAATATTGAAGGCTTGCAGCGGGTATCATTATTTTCTGACCTTCACAGATGATTTGAGCAGATATGGGTATATCTACTTAATGAAATAGAAGTCTGATACATTTGAAAAGTTCATATAATTTCAGAGTGAAGTGGAAAATCATCGTAACAAGAAAATAAAGTTTCTACGATCTGATCGTGGAAAAGAGTATTTGAGTTACGAGTTTGGTCTTCAGTTAAAACAATGTAAAATAGTTTCACTACTCACGCCACCTGGAACACCACAGCATAATGGTGTGTCCGAACGTCATAACCGTACTTTATTGGATATAGTGCAATCTATGATGTTTCTTACCGATTTACCACTATCGTTTTTGGGGTCATGCATTAGAGACAGCTGCATTCACGTTTAAAAAAAGGGACACCATCTATATCCGTCGAGACGACACCTTATGAACTATGGTTTGGCAAGAAACCAAAGTTGTCGTTTCTTAAAGTTTGGGGCTGCGATGCTTATGTGAAAAAGCTTCAACCTGATAAGCTCGAACCCAAAGCGGAGAAATGTGTCTTCATAGGATACCCAAAGGAGACTGTTGGGTACACCTTCTATCACAGATCCTAAGGCAAGACATTCGTTGCTTATAATGGATCCTTTCTAGAGAAGGAGTTTCTCTTGAAAGAAGTAAGTGGGAGGAAAGTAGAAAACTTGATAAGGTAATTGTACCCTCTACCTTATTGGAAAGTAGTTCATCACAAAAATCTGTTCTTGTGACTACTACACCAATTAGTGAGGAAGCTAATGATGATGATCATGTAACTTCAGATCAAGTTACTACCGAATCTCGTAGGTAAACCAGAGTGAGATCCGCACCAGAGTGGTACGGTAATCCTGTTCTGGAGGTCATGTTACTTGACCATGACGAACCTACGAACTATGAGGAAGCGATGATGAGCCCAGATTCCGCGAAATGGTTTGAGGCCATGAAATCTGAGATATGATCCATGTATGAGAACAAAGTTTGGACTTTGGTTGACTTGCCCGATGATCGGCAGGCAATTGAGAATGAATGGATCTTCAAGAGGAAGACGGACGCTGATAGTAGTGTTACTATCTACAAAGCTAGAATTGTCGCAAAAGGTTTTCGACAAGTTCAAGGTGTTGACTACGATGAGAGCTTCTCACTCGTATCTATGCTTGAGTCTGTCCGAATCATGTTAGTAATTGCCGCATTTTATGAAATCTGGCAAATGGATAAACAAAACTGCATTCCTTAATGGACTTATTAAAGAAGAGTTGTATATGATGCAACAGAAGGTTTTGTCAATCCGAAAGGTGCTAACAAAATGTGCACGCTCCAGCGATCCATCTGTGGACTGGTGCAAGCATCTCGGAGTTGGAATATACGCTTTGATGAGTTGATCAAAGCATATAGTTTTATACAGACTTGCGGTGAATCCTGTATTTACAAGAAAGTGAGTGGGAGCACTACAACATTTCTGATAAGTATATGTGAACGACATATTGTTGATAAGAAATAATGTAGAATTATTCTGTAAAGCATAAAGGAGTGTTTGAAAGGAGTTTTTCAAAGAAAGACTTCGGTGAAGCTGCTTACATATTGAGCTTCAAGATCTATAGAGATAGATCAAGACGCTTGATAAGTTTTTTCAATGAGTACATACCCCAACATAATAAACATTTATCATGATATAAGGAAATAAATAATAACTTTATTATTGCCTCTAGGGCATATTTCCTTCAGTCTCTACGGAGCTAGTCGACAGATCGAACAGGCCGTAGAGGGTTTCGTCAGGCTCGATTGTCGTGACTTGAGGGGTGGCCGACTAGCGAGCCACCGCATGCTTCACCCACCGCTAAAGCCTCGATCGACTGGAACGTTTGCTCCGATGGGCCGCAGGGAGGGGGGAAGCCATAGGAGCCGACCGATACTGGGTCGACGGCTGCCACAGGAGGACGCCGCGGACGCACGCGCGAAAGTGCGTTGCCCCGTGGACGGGGAGTGCGTCGACGTCGAGTGGAGCCTCCTGAAGCCAAGCGGAGTCGTCGGCGACAAACACGAGCGCGCCGAGACGGATCTCACGACCCTCAGCCAAACCTCCACTTGAAAGCATGATGAAGGGTAACGGAAAAATTGCAACTTCTCCAAAAAGTCGCTAAGACACGTGCCCCACGGTGGGCGCCAACTGTCGTGGTTCTAAGTATGACAGTAGAATGGGGGTAGGAATGTAGAGGCAAGATCCTAGCTATGGAGGAGTTGTGCACATGAGTTTTACGAGTTCAGGCCCTTCTCGGAGGAAGTAACAACCCTACGTCTTGGAGCCCGGAGGCGGTCGACTGGATTATGCGCGTGTGTGTTACAGGGGGTGCGAACCCTTGTCACTGAGGAGGGGGTGGCTTATATAGAGTTCGCCAGACCCCTCCCACCCTCAATTACAAAGGGTTTAAGGTACATAAAGGGAGGGACGTTACTGGTAACACCTGTAATAAAAGTACATAAATGACCATTAAAGCTATGACTTAAATCCCGACCGTTGCAGAGTGAGTGACTCTTAGTCTTCTGGTAGTCGAGTGGTTCTTAGTCTTTTGGTAGTCGGGTGGTTGTTTGTATGGTCGAGTGTCTTCAAGACTGCCGAGTGGGACATGGCTTTATGGTCGAGTGGACGATGATTTTTCTTCGACAGCTTTTGGTTCTTTAAGGGATGACCTTGGGGAGGGTATCTTGATCAGATCCATGACCCTACCCTAGGTACATAGCTTCGTCAGCTCCCACATGTTCCACGATGATCTCATCGGATGAACCATGATGTCGGGGATTCAATCAATCCCGTATACAATTCCCTTTGTCAATCGGTATGTTACTTGCCCGAGATTCGATCGTCGGTATCCCCATACCTTGTTCAAACTCGTTAACGGCAAGTCTCTTTACTCGTTCCGTAACGCAGGATCCCGTGACCAACTCCTTAGTCACATTGAGCTCATTATGATGATGCATTACCGAGTGGGCCCAGAGATACCAGTCTCAATTCGTGCCGGTGACCCACAAGTATAGGGGATCTATCGTAGTCCTTTCGATAAGTAAGAGTGTCGAAACCAACGAGGAGCAGAAGGAAATGATAAACGCTTTTCAGCAAGGTATTCTCTGCAAGTACTGAAATAAGTGGTAACAGATAGTTTTATAATGAGATAATTTGTAACGAGCAACAAGTAACAAAAGTAAATAAAGTGCGGCAAGGTGGCCCAATCCTTTTTGTAGAAAAGGACAAGCCTGGACAAACTCTTATATAAGGAAAAGCGCTCCCGAGGACACATGGGAATATCGTCAAGCTAGTTTTCATCACGTTCATATGATTCACGTTCGGTACTTTGATAATTTGATATGTGGATGGACCGGTGCTTGGGTGCTGTTCTTACTTGAACAAGCATCCCACTTATGATTAACCTCTATTGCAAGCATCCGCAACTACAACAAATGTATTAAGGTAAACCTAACCATAGCATGAAACATATGGATCCAAATCAGCCCCTTACGAAGCAACGCATAAACTAGGGTTTAAGCTTCTGTCACTCTAGCAACCCATCATCTACTTATTACTTCCCAATGCCTTCCTCTAGGCCCAAATACTGGTGAAGTGTTATGTAGTCGACGTTCACATAACACCACTAGAGGCTCGACAACATACATCTCATCCAAATATCGAACGAATACCAAATTCACATGACTACTAATAGCAAGACTTCTCCCTTGTCCTCAGGAACAAACGTAACTACTCACAAAGCATATTCATGTTCATAATCAGAGGGGTAATAATATGCATAAAGGATCTGAACATATGATCTTCCACCAATTAAACCAACTAGCATCAACTACAAGGAGTAATTAACACTACTAGCAACCTACTAGCACCAATCCTGGACTTGGAGACAAGAATTAGATACAAGAGATGAACTAGGGTTTTGAGATGAGATGGTGCTGATCAAGATGCTGATGGAGATTGGTGTCTCCCGATGACAGGAGCATAGGTGATGATGATGGCGATGATTTCCCCCTCCGGGAGGGATGTTTCCCCGGCAGAATAGCTCTGCCGGAGGTCTAGATTGGATCCGCCAAGGTTCTGCCTCGTGGCGGCGGAGTTTCGTCCTGAAAGGTTGCTTCTTATTTTTTTTCTAGACGAAAGACTTCATATAGGAGAAGATGGTCATCGGAGAGCCACCAGGGGGGCCATGAGGTAGGGGCGCACCCTAGGGGGGCGCCCCCCACCCTCGTGAGCAGGGTGTGGGCCCCCTGGTCTTCATCTTTGGCGAGGATTTTTCATTATTTATTATAAGGTGTTCCGTGGAGTTTCAGGACTTTTGGAGTTGTGCAGAATAGGTCTCTAATATTTGCTTCTTTTCCAGCCCAGAATTCCAGCCGCCGGCATTCTCCCTGCTTATGTAAACCTTGTAAAATAAGAGAGAATAGCCATAAGTATTGTGACATAATGTGAAATAACAGCCCATAATGCAATAAATATCGATATAAAAGCATGATGCAAAATGGACGTATCAACTCCCCCAAGCTTAGACCTCTCTTGTCCTCAAGCGAAAATCCGAAATCGAAAAATGTGTCCACATGTTTAGAGATGAAGGTGTCGATAAAAATAAAATACGGACATGAGGGCATCATGATCATTCTTATAACAGCAACTTATATAATTCTTGTCATGTGATATCTTATGCTAGAGTAATAACTCAATCACAATATCAAGTATGAATCATAAACTTCATTGAGAACTAACAAACTACAATCTCGGTCATTGAAGCAATTGCAATTTATCATAACATAGGAAAGAGTCAATGTATAAGAGCTTTTCAGCAAGTCCACATGCTCAACTATCATATAATCTTTCACAATCGCTGACACTCGCGCAATACTTATGGGTATGGAGTTTTAATCGGACACAGAGAAAGATAGGGGCTTATAGTCTTGCCTCCCAACGTTTTACCTCAAGGGTAATGTCAACAGTAATAGTTTATGTAAACTCACATCCAATTAGCCATATATACCAGGATCTTTACAACATATTGTTCTTGCCAAAGGATAAAATGCAAAAAGGAAGGGTGAAGATCACCATGACTCTTGCATAAGGTAGAAGATAATGATAAAAGATAGGCCCTTCGCAGAGGGAAGCAGAGGTTGCCATGCGCTTTTATGGTTGGATGCACAAAATCTTAATGCGAAAGAACGTCACTTTATATTGCCCCTTGTGATATGAACCTTTATTATGAAGTCCGTCGCTTTTATTACTTCCACATCACAAGATTGTATAAAGCTTATTTCTCCCACACCAATCAATCATACATATTTAGAGAGCATTTTTTATTGCTTTGCACCGATGACAACTTACTTGAAGGATCTTACTCAATCCATAGGTAGGTATGGTGGACTCTCATGGCAAAACTAGTTTAAGGGTATTTGGAAGCACAAGTAGTATCTCTACTTGGTGCAATGAATTTGGCTAGCATGAGGGGGAAAGGCAAGCTCAACATGTTGGAGGATCCAAGATAATATAATTTATCTCAAATGTAAGAAAACATAACCCATTACGTTGTCTTCCTTGTCCAATGTCAACTCTTTAGCATGTCATATTTTAATGAGTGCTCACAATCATAAAAGATGTCCAAGATAGTATATCTATATGTGAAGACCTCTCTTTCTTTATTACTTCCTATTAATTCCAACGATGACCAGACTATGCTTGTCAACTCTCAACAACTTTTATTCATCATACTTTTTCTATGTGAGCTCATTACTCTCCATGAGATCCATATGATCTCTTTGTTTCTTTTTATTCCTTTCTCTTTTCTTTTATTCACTTAGGATCATGGCAAAATAATCAAGCCCTTGACTCAACACTAATCTTTATTATATAGCTCACGTACTCGATTACATCGAAGGATAATAAAGCAAAACTCACAACTATATCATGCCACAAACTTTATTCTACTAGATCAAAATACTACTAATAAGATCGAACAAAGAAAAAGGGTAAAGAATAAAGTGATGGTCATACGATACCTGGGCACTCCCCCAAGCTTGGCAGTTGCCAAGTGGAGCGCCCATACACAGATACTCAATTCTTCTTTGTTGGAGGAGACGGTGGACGTGTTGTTGATGATGCGGGCTTGTCATCCATCTTCCAAGGCATAGGTTCACCATCATAGAAAGATGACCGAGTCTCCGGAATCCTCGAATCTGCAGCCAAACTCATTCTTTTGAATCTATATTCATACTCACTGTTTTGGTTTTGCAGGTCATAGATTTGGGCTTGGAGGTGCTCGATCTTCTCATGTAGCTTGAAGATGGCCTCTGTCGGTGTCAAAACCGGTGGATCTCGGGTAGGGGGTCCCGAACTATGCGTCTAGGCCAGATGGTAACAGGAGACAAGGGACACGAAGTTTTACCCAGGTTCGGGCCCTCTCGATGTAGGTAAAACCCTACGTCCTGCTTGATTAATATTGATTATATGGGTAGTACAAGAGTAGATCTACCACGAGATCGAGGAGGCTAAACCCTAGAAGCTAGCCTATGGTATGATTGTTGGTGTGTATGTTGTCCTACGGACGAAAACCCTCCGGTTTATATAGACACTGGGTAGGGTTAGGGTTACATAGAGTCGGTTAGAATGGTAGGAGATCTAAATATCCGTGTTGCCAAGCTTGCCTTCCACGCCAAGGAAAGTCCCTTCCGGACACGGGACGGAATCTTCAATCTTGTATCTTCATAGTCCAGGAGTCCGGCTGAAGGTATAGTCCGGCTATCCGGACACCCCCTAATCCAGGACTCCCTCAGTAGCCCCTGAACCTGGCTTCAATAACAACGAGTCCGGCGCGCAGATTGTCTTTGGCATTGCAAGGCGGGTTCCTCCTCCAAGTACTTCGTAGAAGATTTTGAACACAAAGGTAGTGTCCGGCTCTGCTGAATAAGTTTCCACATATTTCCATAGAGAGAATAATATTTACACGAATCTAATCTGCTGACGTATTCCATAGTGTGACACACCACGGCCAAGCCTTTATCCGAGTCGTTTCATTATCCCACCTCAGCGCGTCATGCGAGGCGGTTTCCTTGGCATGTCTTGTTAAAGCAGAGATCGTGTCCCCTTATTCCGGGATTCTCATCAATACGGGCGTGGGTAACCCAACCGCTTCTAGGACTCCTAGATTATAGGCAAGTCCAAGCGGACACGGAGAGGTCGCTTGATATTCACCCTCTTTATAAAGGGGACAAGGCTTTTATTTTTCCCTCCCGTGCTCAATTGAATCCTTCCCCCACCTCAAGCTCAAATGCCCGAAGTTTAGGTCAGGTGCTCCGAACCTCCAGTCATGTTCGGATCTAGCCTTCAAGGCCGATGGGTGCCTTCCTCCATCACGGAAGAAGACATCAAAAAGTTGAGGGAGGCCAGATATCGGACCGCCGAAATTTCGCATCGGCTGCCTCCCTGAGGGCAGGCCGTCCCTACCCCCGAACCCAACGAGAACGGCGTGTTCGTCTCCCACTTCCTCTGAGGTCTAGGCCCTGCTCTGGATCCTTTCATTAGGGGTTTGATGTTTTATTACGGGCTAGACTTCCATGATCTAGCTCCGTACTCCTTTCTTCATATCACGACATTTATTGTCATATGTGAGGCCTTCCTCCGGGTTACCCCTCACTTTGGCCTATGGCTCAAGACCTTTGAAGTGAAGCCGAAGATGATCAAGGGGAAACATGCGGTGTGTGGAGGTGCCTCAATACGCAAGATGACGGAGCTCCGTGGCCCAAAGGTTCCATCCCAGAGGTGTCTGAATTGTGGCAACAGGAGTGTTCTACATCACAGCTCCTAGAAGCGCCAAGTGGCCGGCCGCCCCTGTTTCCGCTCGGGCCCTCCACCACAACTGATGTCATGGATCATCAGGGGTCTGAGCTGGGGTCCAGCCAAGGATGTGCTTATACTGCAAAGCCGCATTCGCGATCTCTTCAATGGAGATTTCAGTTTGGTTGCGGTCATACAAGTTATGCAGGTTCGTCAAGTCCAGCCTTGCAAACGCCGGCCCCTTCGCCTATGGGAGTTCAATCCCGAGGGACCGCGTGTCATTCAAGATTTTCTCGCCCTGACGCATGAG
Source organism: Triticum monococcum (assembly GCA_034509565.1). NCBI lineage: Eukaryota > Viridiplantae > Streptophyta > Magnoliopsida > Poales > Poaceae > Triticum > Triticum monococcum. Next base: position 618,465,158 of record CM067845.1, read on the forward strand.
GAGATGTACAAGTCATTCTTCGGACCACAGGAGGAGTGTCCGGAAATCACCGAGGACGTGGGCCTGAGTAGTAACCGCGCCGCCGAACAGGTAAGGCATCTTCCAGCCGAACATACTATCTCTTCTTTGTTACGAAGTTATTTCTGAGAGTTTGCTTTTTGACCAGGACTGGCTAACCAAGGCGAAGTTGATTCGGTGTTTGGCCCCCCTCCCTGAGGTCTTGGAAAATCCGGTATTGGAAAAGATGCTCTAGACCGCACCTTGCCCGGAGCCCTTAAAGGAAGATACTGTGGAGGGCAATGCGGGCGGACGCGGGCCCCCAACGTTGCCCATTCTAGCCGAGGGAGCGAGCGTCTCCATGAAGGAAGACGACCAGAAGAGGAAAAGGACTGCACCCGAGGATTCGGAAGCCGAAACTTCCAAACGGGAGAAGAAGTCTCCCACAGAGGGTCCTACCTTGGGGGGCGCCGTTGCCACACAAAGTCCGCGGGGGGATCAATTCTCCCGCGAGTCATAAGTGACCCGAAATACTTTAATAGTACAGATATGCCATTTTTTCTTCTGAGAAGATAACCACCGCATATATTTTTGCAGTTCGGGCCTTAGCCCCTCTCAAATGAGCTCGTCTTTGGGGGGTCTTCTTCCAGAGATGATGGAGAGCGAAACGCCTCCTCCGGACTCCTCTGCTCCGGAAGCGGGCGACCCTGAAGTGTCGTCACGGAGGGCCTCTCCGAGTCCGGTGAGGCCAGAAGATAATCCCATTGACCCCCGAAGCTCCCGGTGTCCGGCTCCCGAAGAGAGTAGACAGAAGAGTTCGGCATCATCTAGTGTGCGATCGGACATTCTGAGGGAGTTGGTGGGGCGAGCAGCCATCTCAGATGAACACCGTGTGCTGACGAATACGGTGACGGAGAGAATATCGTCCGTCGAAAGCGGATTGCATGAAGCTTTTATGAGTCTACTGACAGGCTTTGAGGTACGTAAAAAATGTATGATAGTCCTGCACATGCTAGGTGTGCCCTGTGTAAATAGTAGCCCCTGAGACTCTGGTTGTCATCGAAAACGACGACAAATAGAGGATCATATTCTCTGGTAATAACCATACTGCCTCTATGTGCAGGTGATGAAAGCTCCGGTGGCTAGCCGGACTAGCGAATTTGCCCCATTTAGAATGGCAGTTGGATGTTGCAGACGCTGACATCGAGCTTGTTAACAAAAGGTTTGACGAGGCACAGGGTAAGTGTCATTATCTGGTAAATGTCACATAGGAAGAGCAGCATGATGCTAGTATCTTTAATATGTTGTGACTGCAGATGGAGCTACCACTGTTGAAGCCTTGCGGGCAGAACTTGCCCGAGCCAAGGAACAAGCGAGGTTGGGTAATGCGGCTGCTTTGAAGGCGGCCGAAGAGTTGCAAGCTGAGAAGGCCGCACAGGGCGAGAGCCGAGACAAGATGGCCATAGAATTAAAAGCCGTTGCCGACCGTTGTCGGGTTCTTGAAAAGGAAAACCAGGCGAAGGCATCAGACCTTGAGAAGGCTACTGCGACGAGAAAGGACCTCCACTCTGCTATGAGGGCAAAGAAGGAGGAGCTACGGGAAGCCGGGGATATTGTCGCTGGGAAATCCTTTATGTCGCAGAGGAAGTTCAGAGATCCACGGTATGCCCCTCTGGATCGGCTGTGGAGCTCGGAGGATTTATATATGGATTTGGCGGCGAGCGCTGCCGATGCGGCCAAGTACTTCCAGGGTCAGACGGACCATGGAGTAGACCAGCTGTTTTGGAGAAAATTCCATACTCCCGAGCGTCCACTTTCATTGACTGACCAATTAGCCGAATGGGCCGAACTAAATAGGTTGTCCAGACTCTCCATGAGGTCCATTGTGGATCAACTATGGCCGGAAAGGTCAAAACCGAACATCTATTTCAGCTTGGTGCAGTAGTTCCTTGACATGGTGCCGCGCATTAATGCGATGAAGAGGTCGGCGTGCATAGAGGGCGCGCGGATGGCCTTTGCCCGTGTTAAGGCATACTGGGCGGAGATGGATGCTACCCATGTTGCGGCGCGGGATTCGGCTATAGGTCGAAAGGCTGCTGAGCACTACTTTGAAGAAGTTCTTGAGGGTGCCCGTTTGATAGAGACCCAGTGCTCAAAAAATATTATGTTTGAGTGATATGTAATCTCATTGTAAGCGAAATGCTTTTATAAATTCTTATAAGGCTATTTTTATACTTTTGCCTGAAAGTAATATGATGCCTCCTGGGCGGCCGTTTATGTATACATGTGTATAACCTGAAAGATTGCAGTCGTCGGCTTCAGCCCCCACGCATATAATGCGGAGGTGTTTGCAAAGACACGCGTTCACACTTAACCCAATGTCTTGGTCCTATTAAGGAGGTGATAGCGGAGCAAGCGAGGCAACCGGACTATAATGCTTTAGCACTTTCACTTAGCCATAGGAGTTTGACAGTGGGGCTACTAGATAGCCCCTGGTGGCTCCGCACTCTCTCGGTTCCGGGGTGCGTACATGCCTGGCCGGAAAACGGCCCTTTGTTAAGGCGGAGGAATTCTAACATTCCCACAGGTCATCAGTGGTTGACCAGTCTCACGCTATATCATGACAGTCAGTTTTCGGCTTTCTCTACTGAGGTGCACTTCCAGATGAACCAGGGCACAATCGTAGTAGTTCTCCTAGTGCTACCTTAGCCGTTAAAGCGGAACGTAAGGCACCAAAACACAGGAGCTGGGCAAACCCAACATTTGACCAAAGACAATGATTCGGAGCTGATGCATATAGGGCCAAACTCGCGACGCCGAACACTCCCTAAGGTATTCGGTCTTTGTGGTATAAACTGGGCCTAAATAATGGCCTTTGTAAGAAGCCCCTTGTGTCCAGGTACGTGCATTGTTCTGGCGTGGCCACATGCCAAGACGTCAGCATCCTTCTCAATGGTGGATATGTATCAACAAGAGACAGTAAAAAAGGTTTATGCAGGGTCTTAATCTAAAAAGAATCCTTGGAGCGGGTCCCTGCTACACGTCTGCGCCTGTGTCTCCGTTGTGCCGTATCCTGGACGAGTGTAGCACGATGATCGTCTATAAAAGAGAGGAAGTTAAGTGAAAAAGTTATCGTGCAAAAGGATAGTTTTTAAAGAAACCATATATAATTGGAGATGATCAGAAATTGCCACTTGTCTGCGCGCGTTGAGCTCCTTGTATTGACAAATAGGGGTGTGACCACTTATTCGGTATAAATAGTGGCGCCAGACTTGATTAGTTGTGTCTGAGGTCTTGACGACCTATTGGATGCTTTCGCTGGTCCGGACGCCTTTAATGTGCGGCTGCCAAGGCAGCCTCACTCTCTTCGGCGAGTAGAGAGTGCTTGATATTTCCATGCAATGTAATGATGCCACGTGGACCGGGCATCTTGAGTGTGAGGGAGGCGTAGTGTGGTATTGCATTAAAGCGAGCGAAAGCTTCGCGTCCGAGCAGTGCTTGATAGCCACTTTGAAACGGAGCGATGTGGAAAGTTAAATGCTCGCGACGGAAGTTATCGGGGGAGCCGAATATAACTTGTAGTAAGAGGGAGCCCGTACAACGAGCCCCTGGGCCTGGCGTTACTCCTTTAAAGGTAATGTTGCTATGGCGAATTTGTGTTGGGACTAACCCCATCCTGCGAATTGTATCCTGATATATTAGGTTTAGGCTACTGCCGCCGTCCATCAAGACTTGTGTGAAGTGATATCTGCCAATTACTGGGTCTAATACCAGGGCAGCCCATCCTGCGTGTCGGATACTTGCTGAGTAATCGCGATGGTCGAAAGTGATCCGTTGAGACGACCAGTGGCAGGACTTCGCGGTGACAGGCACTTGGGTATATTTTCCTGAGAGTGCCGTGTTGTTTTTTTCCCTTGATCACGTGTAACACATTTACTGTTTTGACTTCTGGTGGAAATTTCTTTTGTTCCCCCGTGTCTTGCTTAGGGGGCTCGTCCTCGTCTTCACTTGGTGTATCCTCCCCCTTGTGTACGGCGTTGAGTTTGCCGGACTGCTTGAAGACCCAACATTCTCTGTGGGTATGATTAGCGGGTTTACCAGGGGTACTATGGATCTGGCATACTTGGTCCAGAATTTTGTTGAGGCTGGACAGTTCATCCCTGGTGCCTTTAGGGGGGCGGCTTTTGACCTGGCCAAGAGCTTTTGAATCCGGCATTTACTGCCGTGCCCTTCGTGTTGTCTTCTTTAATCCGGCGTTTGTTATTGCTATTGCGCCGTGATTTCCCGTTTCCATCTCTAACTTCAGATGTACTGGGGGCGCTGGTGCTGCATCTGGCTAACTAGCTGTCCTCACCCGCGCAAAAGTGGGTCATGAGGTTTGTTAGTGCAGCCATCGTTCTCGGCTTATTTTGGCCAAGGTGTCTGGCGAGCCATTCGTCACGGACGCTATGCTTGAAAGCTGCCAAGGCTTCGGCATCCGGACAGTCGACAATCTGGTTCTTTTTAGTAAGAAACCTGTTCCAAAGCTTTCGGGCTGACTCTCCGGGCTGTTGAGTTATATGACTCAAATCGTCCGCATCCGGAGGTCGGACATAAGTCCCTTGAAAATTTGCCCGAAATGCGTCTTCGAGCTCTTCCCAACTTCCAATGGAGCTTTCGGGGAGGCCTTTGAGCCAGTGACGAGCTGGCCCTTTGAGCTTGAGGGGTAAGTACTTGATGGCGTGGAGATCATCTCCTCGAGCCATATGGATGGGAAGGATGTAGTCCTGAATCCAGACCCCAGGGTCTGTTGTTCCGTCGTATGCCTCTATGTTTACGGGCTTGAATCCCTCTGGAAATTCATGGTCCAGCACCTCATCGGCGAAACATAGGGGGGGTGCGGCACCCCTGTAGCTGGGTGTACCGCGTTGTTCGGGTGTTTGCTGTGTTGCATTGTATGCTGGGGCGCGCTTGCGTGGTCCATAGATGGATCTTGGTGCGCTGTCCTTTGGGTGCGAGCCCTCGCATGGGTCGCATATTGTATTGTGAGCGGCGTTGTATGCCGCTCTGTGTTGGTAGAGGGGTCGTCTATCCGACCAGGTGGCTGCTTTGATATTTGGTTGTGGGGGGTCTGAGGCCTCCTCATCGAATTCGGGTAGCAGCTTCCGCTTTGGGTAGCTCTTGGAGGGCCGATTGTCGCCGTACCTCGCTGTTGTGTTGAGTATTTTGCTCCATCTGACGTGGAGTGTGTCTTGCGCAGCCTTGAGCCTTTGCTTCTGCTTTTTCAGACTCCTCGCGGTAGCAACAAGCCTTTTACGGGCAGTCTGCTGCTCCGGGTGCCTGTCCGGTGTTACGTCGTCCGGACCATTGTCCTTGATAGGATTTGTTTATTCGGTTTGATTATCAGGATTGCCGTTGTCCGGCAGCGGTTCGCTCTGCTCCATCGCTGGGTCTGTGTGATCGCTATTTCTATCGAGGCGGGATTTGGGGAGGCGCTTGCGTCGCCGCTTTGACTGCTTTTCGAGGGAACAAGCCTTCGGTGCGTCCTTCCGCTCCTCGTCGTCATCTTTTGGTGCGTCCACCATGTATACGTCATATGACGAGGTGGCGTTCCAGGGCCTGATAGGCGCTGGTTCTTCCTCGTCTCCTTCATCGGCGTCCATACCGTCGATGTCTTCAGAGTCGAGGTCGAGCATGTCAGTTAAGTCGTCGACAGTGGCTACAAAGTGGGTGGTGGGTGGGCTTTGAATTTCTTCATCGTTCGTACCCCAACCTTGCTGACCATAGTCCGGCCAGGGTTCTCCTGATAAAGAGAGAGACTTCAGTGACTTCAAGAAATCACCGAAAGGCGAGTGCTGAAAGATGTCCGCGGCAGTGAACTCCATAATCGGAGCCCAATCGGATTCGATTGGCAGGGGCGCGGAGGGTTCGGAGTTCGGAGAGGAGTCCGGCTCCTTGGAGTCACGAGTCTCGCAGAGTGCGGGGCTGGTGTTCGGCTCGATCGCTGTTAGGATCGCAGCCCCTGAGGCGGCGTCCAACCACCCATCCTCGATCGGCGCAGTTGGATCCAAATTAAGGGTCGTAGCTGATGCGGGTGCGGCCTCCAGGGCACTGTTCGGAGGCACAGCTAGATCATGCTCGTCGGGACAGTGCGGCGCGCTCGGTAGTGGCTCAAATCCGTCGAAGATCAAGTCCCCGCGGGTGTCAGCCATGTAGTTTAAACTTCCAAATCTGACCTAACGGCCAGGGGCGTAGCTTTCGATCTGCTCCAGATGGCCAAGTGAATTGGCCCGTAGTGCGAAGCCGCCGAAGACGAAGATCTGTCCGGGCAAGAAGGTCTCACCCTGGACTGCATCACCATTGATGATCGTAGGAGCCATCCAGCCTGACGGTGACGACACAGAGGAACTCTCAATGAAAGCACCAATGTCGGTGTCAAAACCGGCGGATCTCGGGTAGGGGGTCCCGAACTGTGCGTCTAGGCCGGATGGTAACAGGAGACAAGGGACACGAAGTTTTACCTAGGTTCGGGCCCTCTCGATGGAGGTAAAACCCTACGTCCTGCTTGATTAATATTGATTATATGGGTAGTACAAGAGTAGATCTACCACGAGATCGAGGAGGCTAAACCCTAGAAGCTAGCCTATGGTATGATTGTTGATGTGTATGTTGTCCTACGGACTAAAACCCTTCGGTTTATATAGACACTGGGTAGGGTTAGGGTTACATAGAGTCGGTTACAATGGTAGGAGATCTAAATATCCGCATCGCCAAGCTTGCCTTCCATGCCAAGGAAAGTCCCTTCCGGACACGGGACGGAATCTTCAATCCTGTATCTTCATAGTCCAGGAGTCCGGCTGAAGGTATAGTCCGGCTATCCGGACACCCCCTAATCCAGGACTCCCTCAGCCACCTCGGTGTTCTTGGCATCCGGCTTGTAGTTGTTAGTGAACTCCGTGAGCATCATGTGGCTAGCGTTGATTCCACGCTCCACCATCCCCTGGCACTTGAAAACTTGTTGCTCCATTGCTTCGAGCCTCGTCTCCACGCTTCCGATTCCCTTTGGTCCCTCAGCATCGCGGATGTGCAGCAACTCATCACGCATCTCAATGGTTTGAGGGTGTCGCAACACCTCCATGAGGTAAGGGTTGATGACCTTCTCAAAGAACTTGTCCTTGGAAGCACTTGGGGGCGTCATGATAATCTAGATCTGTCAGAAAAACAACTCGAAACAAAAACAAGAGATTTTTGCGTGATACGGAAGTCAAAACCTTCGGGAGAATATATAATGAATTTTTACCGACCAAAATACGTATCGTGCAAGAAAACGGAGTCTGGAAGGCACATGAGGTGCTCACAAGGTAGGGGGCGCGCCCAGGGGGGTAGGGCGCGCCCTCCACCCTCGTGAGGCCCCCGTGTCCTTCCCGGACTGCTACTTAATTTTCTATTTTTCTAAATATTCCAAAATGGAGAAATATTGCCTTAAAAATTGTTTTGGAGTCGGTTTACTTACCGTACCACATACCTATTCCTTTTCGGAGTCTGAAATGTTCTGGAAAGTGTCCCTTATGTATTCCTCCGGGGTTACGGTTTCAATAATATTGGTTTCAACATTTATGGGATTACCTGAGATATAATGTTTGATTCTTTGACCGTTTACCACCTTCGGATTTGTGCCTTCGAAGTTGTTGATTTTTATGGCATCGGAACGATAGACCTCCTCGATAACATAGGGGCCTTCCCATTTAGAGAGAAGTTTTCCTGCAAAAAAACTTAAACGAGAATTGTATAGCAATGCATAATCACCTACATTAAACTCACGTTTTTGTATCCTTTTGTCATGCCATCTTTTAACCTTTTCTTTAAACAACTTGGCATTTTCATAAGCTTGGGTTCTCCATTCATCAAGTGAGCTAATATCAAATAACCTCTTTTCACCGGCAAGTTTGAAATCATAGTTGAGCTCTTTAATAGCCCAATATGCCTTATGTTCTAGTTCGAGAGGTAAGTGACATGCTTTTCCATATACCATTTTATATGGAGACATACCCATAGGATTTTTATATGCAGTTCTATAGGCCCATAATGCATCATCAAGTTTCTTGGACCAATTCTTTCTAGACCTATTGACAGTCTTTTGCAAAATTAATTTGAGTTCTCTATTACTCAATTCTACTTGACCACTAGACTGTGGGTGATACAGAGATGCAATTCGGTGATTGACGTCATATTTAGCAAGAATTTTACGGAAGGCACCATGAATAAAATGTGAACCACCATCAGTCATTAAATATCTAGGGACTCCAAACCTCGGAAAAATAACTTCTTTAAGCATTTTAATAGAATTGTTATGACCAGCACTACTAGTTGGAATAGCTTCTACCCACTTAGTAACGTAATCAACAGCAACTAAAATATGTGTATATCCATTAGAGGCAGGAAAAGGTCCCATATAATCAAGGGTCTTTTACATATGTATCCCTAACTCGAACCCACTACTCACATTTGCCCCTAATTCGCAAGCCTGCTCAAAAATACCCCTCCGCCGTCATGTTCCCTTATAGAATTGCCCTTCCGTGCCGTTTCCGTCCAGTCAAGGCTGTTTGACTGGTAAGCGGCCATTTCTTTGACATTTTTGCCCCTCCGTCCTTACACCTGGGCCCAGGTCACTAGTTCACTCTCTCTCCCTCTCATTCTCTCGCCCGAGCCGCACGCTCTCTCTTTCTCCCCCAAATCGCCTCCCGCCGTAACCCTAACCCTAGCTCGCTCGATCCAACTCGCAAGGCTCGATCTCCTGATGGCAGCCATGGTGGAGCTTCAGATTTGACTCTGCGCAGCACTCTACTACGATGGCGGCGGCGGCGGATGGATGGGGATAGCAGTTGCGGCGGCAGCGGCGAACGAGGGAGCACACCGCAGCCACAGAAGCATGCTTCAGCGGGGTAAGTTTCTCTTCTAATCTGGCGGAGTCTCATGCCATTTGTAGTTTGATTTGGGATTTGTTGACCTAGTTCATAGTGCTCATGGCGTTGGGATCTGTCTCTGTTTTCCATGGTCATCGTAGGATCGACCCCGATAGAGCAGTCGGGATGGAATGTAGAATGGAAACCACACTTCTAGCTAGAACTGGCACAAAAGCAACCAATACAGGATTCTCTTTTCCTTTTGTTGCTGACAATCAATGGACTTTTAATCAGTTTAGATCTGCCATATGTGCTCAATATCCATGGGGTCTACATGATGGAGTGGAATTCAGGTACTGGGACATTGACAAAATAGCTTGGGTCCCTGTCCAGTGTGATGATGAGCTTGGTATCATGTTTGCAATACATGAGTATTTCCCTGCTAAACTAGAAATCAGTGTCATACAAAGGAAGAGAGGAGAGCCAGAGAGGAGAGGAACAAGATCTCAGTCTAGGTCTAGAGGTAAAGGTAGGACCAGCCAATCAAGGGGCAGGGAAAAAATGCTCATAGTAGAGGCAGCAGCAGTTACATGCAAGCACCAGGAGCACCTACTGTAGAAGTTCCTAAGAATGCAGGTCCCTCTCAGAGTAGAGATTCAGTTGACCCCTATACTGAAGAGGGACTACCAGATGATTGGCCAAGTGATGATGAGGATGAAAAGTTGTTTCCACAGTTTGTAACAAGGAAGAAGGGCAAGGAGAAAGATGATGAGGGGGAAGATTATGTTCCACCCCCTGAAGGCATGCTTGCTGAGGCAGGTGAAGATGAGAAGGAGGAGGACAGGGACATGGGATACTCTGAAACATCTGATGAGGAAAGACCAGATGTGCAATACAATAGAGATGATCCTTCTTTGGCACAGGGAACAATATTTTCCAGTGCTTTAGACTGTAGAAATGCTCTTGCAACCTTCTCAATAAAGACTCAAAGTGAATTTGTGATAGACAAGAGTGACAGTACTAGGTTGACAGTGCATTGTGCTTATAAGAGGTGTCAATGGAGGATGCATGCCTCCTTAATGAGACATAGCACATTGTTTCAGGTATCTAATATATAGCAACTAACATTGCATTGTGCTTATAGTTATCAGCATTGATACTGTATTTTGTTTGCTTGTTGCAGTACATAGGTTCTAACATGTGTCTGAACTTTCATGAATGCAGGTTAAGGTGAACAAAACTGCTCATACATGTCCCAGTGTGAACAGGAGAAAAAGATTGAAGTCAGCTAAGAGTAGATGGGTTGCTGATGCTGTGAAGACCTGGGTTTTAGAGGATTCAGAAGTGGGACCAACAGAATTGCAGAAAAATTTGAAGAAGAAGTATGGCCTGGCAGTTCCATATATGAGAGTATTCTATGGGAAGCAGATGGCACTTGACAATATCTATGGTAAGTGGGTTGACTCTTTCCAGTTACTGTATACCTTCAAGGCAGAAGTGGAGAAAGCATCTCCTGGTAGTGTAGTTACCATTGATAAACACATTGTGCAGTACAAACTAAATGGGAAGAGTAGACAGAAAGAGTGCTTTAGAAGAGTATTTGTTTCTTTCAAAGCATGTTGGCAAGGTTTTTTGAATGGATGTAGGCCTTATCTTGCAGTAGATGCCACTGCATTAAATGGCAGATTTAGAGGGCAACTAGTTAGTGCATGTGTTGTGGATGCTTGCAATTGGATCTTCCCAGTTGCATATGGAGTTCTAGAGGGTGAAAACATAGACAGTTGGACTTGGTTTTTTCAGAACTTAAGAGAGCTTATAGGACACCCACCAGGTCTTGTTATCCACACTGCTGCATGCAAAGGCCTGGAGACTGCAGTGGAAGATGTGTTCCCAGGTGTGGAGCACAGAGAATGCATGAGGCATTTTGTGCAAATTTCACAAAAAAGTTTAGAGGAAAATTCTTTGATGAAAATTTATGGCCCTGTTCATTGACATACAGCATAAAGAAACACAACTACCATCTTAGGCAGTTGCACAGTAAGGCTGGTGTGAAGGAGTACTTAGAGGAGCATCATACCAAGCTATGGGCAAGGTCACTGTTCAATGAAGTATGTAAAGTAGATTATGTTAATAACAATCTAGCTGAGTCCTTTAATTCAAAGATTAAAAAATGGAAGGGTGTACACATTGTGGACTTGCTAGACAAAATAAGACAGTTTATAATGGAGAAGTTTGATCTCAGACAGCAGATTGCAGCTGGTACATTCATTGGCCACATCATAATCCCCAAAGTCATGAAAATGCTTCATGCAAAATCTAAGGACCTTGATATGGAGATAGTGAAGAGAAGCACATATGAGGCAGAGATCACAGCAGTTGACAAGGAAAAGAGAGAGTGGAGATATCCAGTAAATTTGGCCACTGGGACTTGCAGTTGTAGAAAGTGGCACTTAATTGGACAGCCTTGCATACATGCTTTGTATTTTATTACTTCAATGAGAGGCCCAGTAAGTGAGATTGATCAGTATGTACATGAGTACTTTTCTGTTGCTAGATTCAATGCTACTTATGCTGAAAATTTGCCTGCAATGGAGGGCAAACAATAGTAGGACGTGGTGGACCCTGGGTTTAAATTGTCTGCTCCATTGCAAAACAGGGCCCCTGGTAGACCTAGGAAGACAAGAATTAGGGCAAAATCTGAGGGAAAAGGACATGGAGGAAGGAGAAAGAAATGTGGCAGGTGTGGAAGGCTTGGCCATCGTGGCACTCACTGCAAGGAATCCATTGACCCAGCTTTTGGGGAAGAAGAGCACTGGGGGGCTGAAAATGCAACAGATGATCATTTAGATGCTGAAACAGATGCTGAAAATGCTACTGAGGTTGAAACAGATGCTGAAAATGCTACAGAGGTTGAACCTAATGCTGAAAATGCTATAGAGGTTGAACCTGATGCTCCAATTGCTACAGATGCACCAACAGTGTCATCTGCTGTAAGGTGCAACTGCTATAGATGTTCTCATTTCAATTTTTGCTTCATTTGATGTTCTCATTTCCTTTTTTGCTGCATTTAATGTTCTCATTTCAATTGTAGCCCAAGGAAGAACTACAAAAGGGCAGCTGATAGAGGGATGTCACCAGCCAAGAAGAGGCTCAAGTATGCACCAGATCCTACAGTAGGATCTGTAACTGGAAGCAACCAGCTAAGGAAAGAAGTGAGCAAAACTGTCACCACAAGGAGTAGTTCAAGGCTCTTAACTAACCCTTCTTGCAACACCAGGAGCAAGAATATGGAAGACCTGTGACTGGAATCATTTAGGGCACTGCTATTTTTGTTGTTCAACAACTATTTGTGAACTTGTTAGCTGCTACCTTAAGTGTGTGATGCTGAAATTATGAACTTATGTAATGGTGAACTTGTGAGCTACTATCTTGAATGTGCAATGCTCCTTTTGTGACCTGCTAGTTCGGAATATTATGTGAGCTGCTATCTTGTGAGATGCTACTTTCAAATATTTTTGTGAGCTCCTATTTTGTCACAACAGATCATTTGTTCATATATTTCAATCTATGCTATTTCAGTCATCGATCAAAGCAAGATTCTTGAGTCATTTCCAAATAGCAACATCACAACATTCCCAAATCACAGCATTGTCCTGTGATAATACATACCCACACCAAGCTCCATCACAACATACACTACAAAGAGAAATCCATTTAGTATGGATTATTAGACCACCCAGAAACAAATGTGGCCACAATGCTAATACAAAGAACTATGATAAATCCCCATGCTTGCATAAGCTCGTTCCTCTTTTTCATCTTGACCTTCAGTTTCTTGTTCTTCTCGGTTAGATACATCACCCTCCTCTCTAAATCATGAGATTTTAGCCAGCTCTTCTCCAATCCTGCATGAAGCTCCTCAAATGCACGAGCAACACGTTCGGTCGGTGGCGGGTCAATCCATACAACCCACTCACATTCATCAGGAAGCTGCAAAATCAATGATCGAATTAGAAAGAGGGGAAAGAGCAGAATTGAATCTAGCTTAAAAGCCAAACACTTACATCAAGAGGGGAGCCGAGAAACCTTCTGCCGGAGCTTGCTCCTCCCCAGGCGACACGATGAGCAGGAATAAGCCCGTGGCCAGGGCACCGCTGCATCGAGCGAACCTCAAGGCCACAGAATGTCAGATCGGGGATGTAAAACTCCGATTGAAACTGAACTATGCCGACACCATCAACCTAACAGCAGCAAAAAAACCCAAATTGATGAACCCTAATTTTGCAATATGCCCATATCTCCCCCAAATCGACACTGAAACTTACATTGGCGGCCACCGACGAGCTCGTAGAAGACATCCCCGCCGTGCCCGCCGTAGACATCGCTCACCACACCGTGCTTGACCTGCCCCTCTCTCTCCGACCGCGGAAACGCCCGATCCAGTATGTGCTCAAAAATGCCCCTGTCGTCGCGAGGAAGAAGAAAGAGGGGAGAGAGAGTGAACCGGTTAGTTGGGCCCAGATGTACGGCAGGAGGGGCAAAAATGTCAAAGAAACGGCACATTAGTGGTCAAACAGCCTTGACTGGACGGAAACGGCTCGGAGGGGCATTTCTATAAGGGCACTTCACGGCGGAGGGCATTTTTGAGCAGGCTTTGGAATTAGGGGTATATCTGATTAGGTGGTTCGAGTTAGGGACAGAAATGCAAATGGCCCTATAATCAAAGCCCCAAACATCAAACGGTTCAATAACAAGTGAATAATTCATAGGCATTTCTTGACGTCTACTAATATTACCAATTCTTTGACATTCATCACAAGATAGGACAAACTTACGGGCATCCTTGAAGAGAGTAGCCTGATAAAAACCGGATTGCAATACCTTATGTGCAGTTCTATCTCCCGCGTGGTGTCCTCCATAAGTTTCGGAGTGGCACTTGCGTAGGATATGTTCCAGTTCATGCTCAGGTACACAACGTCTAATAACACCATCTACTCCTTCTTTATAAAGATGTGGGTCATCCCAAAAGTAATGTCTCAAATCATAGAACTTTTTATTTTGTTGGTATGTGAAGCTAGGTGGTATAAATTTAGCAACTATGTAATTAGCATAATCAGCATACCAAGGGGTACTACGAGAAGTACTTATGACATTTAATTGTTCATCAAGAAAGCTATCATCAATAGGTAGTGGGTCATCAAGCACATTTTCTAACCTAGACAGGTTGTCTGCAACGGGGTTCTCAGCTCCTTTTCTATCAACAATATGCAAATCAAATTCTTGTAGCAAGAGAACCCATCTAATAAGTCTAGGTTTAGCATCTTTCTTCTCCATAAGATATTTAATAGCAGTATGGTCAGTGTGGATAGTTACTTTAGAATCAACAATATAAGGTCTGAACTTATCACAAGCAAATACAACTGCTAAAAGTTCTTTTTCAGTAGTAGCATAATTTCTTTGAGCATTGTGTAGAGTCTTACTAGCATAATGGATAACATTTAATTTCTTATCAACTCTTTGTCCTAGAACAACACCTACAGCATAATCACTAGCATCGCGCATAATTTCAAAGGGTAAATTCCAATCAGGTGGCTGAACAATAGGTGCAGAGACTAATGCTTTCTTAACTATTTCAAATGCTTCTACGCAATCATCATCAAAGACAAATGGTATGTCTTTTTGTAATAAATTAGTCAGAGGCCGAGAAATTTTCGAGAAGTCCTTGATGAACCTCCTATAAAATCCGGCGTGACCAAGGAAACTTCTTATACCTTTGATGTCCTTGGGACATGGCATCTTTTCAATAGCATCAACCTTGGCTTTATCAACTTCAATACCTCTTTCAGAAACTTTATGCCCCAAGACAATACCTTCATTAACCATAAAGTGGCACTTTTCCCAATTCAAGACAAGATTAGTTTCTTCACATCTCTGCAAAACTCGATCAAGATTGCTCAAGCAATCATCAAAAGAAGATCCATAGATGGAAAAGTCGTCCATGAAAACCTCACAAATCATTTCACAAAAGTCAGAGAATATAGCCATCATGCATCTTTGAAAGGTAGCAAGTGCATTACATAAACCAAAAGGCATACGTCTATAAGCAAAAGTACCAAAACGGCATGTAAAAGTAGTCTTTGATTGATCTTTAGCCGACACAGGTATTTGAGAGAAACCAGAATAACCATCTAGAAAGCAGTAATGTGTATGTTTACATAATCTTTCTAGCATTTTGTACGACCTTGAAGTAGATGTGTCTAGAGGGGGGGGGGTGCTTAGACACTTAATGCTAAAGTTGCAGTTTTTAAGCTTTTTCGGTTTAAGTGGAGTTTAGGCACAATTTCAACATTCACAATACATATCAAGCAAGCATGCAAAGAGTATATAGGCAGCGGAAAGTAAAGCATGCAACTTGCAAGAATGTAAAGGGAAGGGTTTGGAGAATTCAAACGCAATTGGAGACACGGATGTTTTTCCCGTGGTTCAGATAGGTGGTGCTATCCTACATCCACGTTGATGGAGACTTCAACCCACGAAGGGTAACGATTGCGCGAGTCCACGGAGGGCTCCACCCATGAAGGGTCCACGAAGAAGCAACCTTGTCTATCCCACCATGGCCATCGCCCACGAAGGACTTGCCTCACTAGCGGTAGATCTTCACGAAGTAGGCGATCTCCTTGCCCTTACAAACTCCTTGGTTCAACTCCACAATCTTGTTGGAGGCTCCCAAGTGACACCTAGCCAATCTAGGAGACACCACTCTCCAAGAAGTAACAAATGGTGTGTTGATGATGAACTCCTTGCTCTTGTGCTTCAAATGATAGTCTCCCCAACACTCAACTCTCTCTCACAGGATTTGGATTTGGTGGAAAGAAGATTTGAGTGGAAAGCAACTTGGGGAAGGCTAGAGATCAAGATTCATGTGGTAGGAATGGAATATCTTGGCCTCAACACATGAGTAGGTGGTTCTCTCTCAGAACATATGAGTTGGAAGTGTAGATGTGTTCTGATGGCTCTCTCCACGAGTGAAGAGGAGGTGGAGGGGTATATATAGCCTCCACAAAAAATCCAACCGTTACACATAATTTACCAATCTCGGTGGGACCGAATCAACAAACTCGGTCAGACCAAAATAGTAAACCTACTGACCGTTAGAGATTTTTGGTGGGACTGACATGCAACTCAGTAGGACCGATATGGTTAGGGTTAGGGCATAATGTAATCTCGGTGAGACCGATTACACAAACTCGGTGAGACCGATTTGGTAATAAGCTAACCAGAGGGTTGGTCAGGCAAACTCGGTGGGACCGATTCGCTCTTCTCGGTGAGACCGAAATGTTACGAAAAGGAAACAGTGAGTTTACATTGCAATCTCGGTAGTACCGATTGCACAAGATCGGTGAGACCGATTTTGGCAATGGACATACACAGTGAGATTACAATCCCATCTCGGTGAGACCGAGATCCCTATTGGTAGAACCGATTTGCTAGGGTTTGGCAATGGCTATGACAAGTGAAACTCGGTGGCGCCGGGTTGAAAGAACCGGTAGGTCCGAGTTTGGCTTAGGTTTAGGTCATATGTGGAAGTGGTAAAGTAGCTGAGGATTTTGGAGCATATCATTAAGCACTTGAAGCAAGAGGCTCATTAAGCAACACCTCATCCCTCCTTGATAGTATTGGCTTTTCCTATGGACTCAATGTGATCTTGGATCACTAAAATGTAAAATGAAGAGTCTTGAGCTTTAAGCTTTAGCCAATCCTTTGTCCTTAGCATCTTGGAGAATTTCCCACAACCTTTAGTCCATGCCACTCCATTGTTGAACTTATCTGAAACATACTAGATATAAACGTTAGTCCAACAAGAGATATGTTGTCATTAATTACCAAAACCACCTAGGGAGCACTTGTGCTTTCAATCTCCCCCTTTTTGGTAATTGATGGCAACATACATCAAAGCTTTAGATAAAGATATAAAGAACAGCAAGTAAAGCTTTGGAAGGACATGTAACAAGCATAGGCTCCCCCTACATGTATGCACTCATGTAAATGTGAAATATAGAGGCATGTGAGAGCATAACCATGACAGAGTAGGCAATGTGTTACATGTATCTTGGCCATATGCATCAGAGCAAAATATTATCAAGGAAAATACCTTCATGCTCATGAGTCCTTCTTGCAAACAGTATGTACATAAGCAAGAATTCCTCATACTCATGATTTTGATGCATACACTTACCTTGTAGTATTTAGCTGGCTTAGGATGGAATGAACCTGCACAAACAAGGTTAGATAACACAGGTACCTCCACTAGCCAGAGCAAACCAAAGAAGCCACAAGAGTACCAAGACTGGGATGACATGTAGAGAGTGAGTACAAGGTACCACAATGGATTCAATCATGTCCCCAAGAGTAAAGATATGCAATGAATTTGACTGATTTCTTTCCCTTAGGTGTCTTGCTCCCCCTGAATCTTACATGGGATATTGGGAGAAGATAGGGAACAGAAAATCAGAGCTGAAAGATACAAATGGATAGAACTTAATGCAAATAAGCACATATGAACATGTCTTTCCCCCAAAAAGACATGTGACATCTCTCCTCTTGAACATCAAGCATTTGGGATCCTTGAGTATTCTCTCCCCCTGGAAATCTCTTTCTCCCCCTTTATACTTTCTCCCTTGTAGGTGATAAGCTTTGATGTGATCTCTCTCTCCCCCTTTGACATCAATTTCCAAGAAGGGCTTTCTGGAATCCGTCGTATAGGTTTGGTCCTTGAGACTCAGCACAAAGCAATGGATAAAACTGTGATGCTTGTAGAGGACAAGATTCATTGAGTAGAGCTGGATCAGAAGAAATATAGAACAAGTGGCAAACTGTTTTTCCTGTTGTGAAGTCGGTGGCACCGAGTGGCATGTTTCGGTGGGGCCGAAAAGATTCGGTTGGGCCAAAAACTACAAGTCGGTGAAACCGAGTTCAACACAGAGAAAAACACTTGTCACCTCAGGTCACTAAACATGTAGGATCTCACAAAGATTTGCAATGAATTATCTGAAGGATTTGCAAGGAATTGAATGCAGAAAATGCAGAACAAAAACAAAAAGAAAAGAGAAGAAACTGAAAGATCTAGATGAAGTTTTTTTTGAAAAAGAGAAAGAAGATAAATATGCATGAGACAAATGCAATAACACAGAAAAGAACACAAGAGAACTTCATCTAGAGTTGGGCGGTGACATAGTTACCTATGTTAGAGTATATTGACTTAGGAGTCAAGTGAGAACACTTGATCATAGGTCATACTCATTGTTTAAGCTCAAAATGGGGTTACCATTTTTCGTTTAAGCATCTTGATGTATTCCCATCTTGTTGAGTTGCTTTGACTCATGTCTTGGAGTAAAGCTTCTCTAAGATGGAATAACATACCTTGGGTGGTGGTGCGGTTCTTCCTCATGTAGTTGAACTTGTGTGGGTGCTCACGGTTGATGTAGCTCATCAAGAGTTGGGAGCACCACTTGGAGTTTGAGTTCATCTACCTACATGGGTTAGTTCTTGCAAGGAAGAGCACTTGTGTATCCAAAAATGACAATCATGAAGCTCAACATAGAATTTGTCAAAGGATATGTTTGAATGGTTTTGTGCTTCCTTGTCTTCAACCACCATTGTGTAGAGACTTGGTGATGTAGAGATTGCTCAAGATGTGAGTGAGTCGCAATCTCATGGAATTAGATTCAACCAAGCACGTACATGGGTTAGACAACATGCAAGGTGCAAATATATCCAAGACATAAGATAGTCATCATAAGAGATATATCATGGATTAGTCATAAGCTCATGTATTGCATGTATCCAATGGAGTTCCTACTCCAAGTTCGAAGCATCAATAATGTTCAATTCACCTCTCAACCTGCAAAATACTTTCTCATCAAGAGGTTTAGTAAATATATCCGCTAATTGCTTATCGGTGCGAACATGCTTAAGATCAATGTCACCCTTAGCAACATGGTCTCGAATGAAATGATGACGAACTTCAATATGCTTAGTTCGAGAATGTTGTACAGGATTATGACCAATTTTGATAGCACTTTCATTGTCACAAAGCAGTGGAACATGTTTCACATAGATCCCATAATCTTTAATAGTTTGGGTCATCCAAAGTAATTGAGCACAACATGAACCAGCGGCAATGTATTCCGCTTCGGCGGTGGATAAGGTGTTGGGTAACGTAGTAATTTCGGAAATTTTCCTACGCACACGCAAGATCATGGTGATGCACAGCAACGAGAGGGGAGAGTGTTGTCTACGTACCAACGCAGACCGACTGCGGAAGCGATCACACAACGTAGAGGAAGTAGTCGTACGTCTTCTTCCCGATCCGACCGATCCAAGCACCGTTACTCCGGCACCTCCGAGTTCTTAGCACACGTTCAGCTCGATGACGATCCTCGGGCTCCGATCCAGCAAAGCGTCGAGGAAGAGTTCCGTCAGCACGATGGCGTGGTGACGATCTTGATGTACTACCGACGCAGGGCTTCGCCTAAGCACTACAACGGTATGATCGAGGTGGAATTTGGTGGCAGGGGGCACCGCACACGGCTAAGGAACGATCTCAAGGATCAACTTGTGTGTCTATGGGGTGCCCCTGCCCCCGTATATAAAGGAGCAAGGGGAGGAGGCGGCCGGCCAAGGTGTGGCGCGCCAAGGGGAGTCCTACTCCCATCGGGAGTAGGACTCCTAGTTGGACTAGGAGAGAAGGGGGAGAATAGGAGGAAGAGAGGAAGGAAAGGGGGGGCGCCGGCCCCCCTTCCCTTGTCCTATTCGGACTAGGAAGGGGAGGGGCGCGCGGCCACCTCTTGCCTCCTCTCCTCTTCTCCCTTAAGGCCCATGTTGGCCCAATAACCCCCCGGGGGGTTCCGGTAACCCCCCCCCCCCCCCCCCCCCGGTACTCCGGTAAAATGCCGATTTCACCCGGAACAATTCCGATGTCCAAATATAGGCTTCCAATATATCAATCTTTATGTCTCGACCATTTCGAGACTCCTCGTCATGTCCGTGATCACATCCGGGACTCCGAACAACCTTCAGTACATCAAAATGCATAAACTCATAATAACTGTCATCGTAACGTTAAGCGTGCGGACCCTACGGTTCGAGAACAATGTAGACATGACCGAGACACGTCTCCGGTCAATAACCAATAGCGGGACCTGGATGCCCATATTGGCTCCTACATATTCTACGAAGATCTTTATCGGTCAGACCGCATAACAACATACGTTGTTCCCTTTGTCATGGGTATGTTACTTGCCCGAGATTCGATCGTCGGTATCCAATACCTAGTTCAATCTCATTACCGGCAAGTCTCTTTACTCGTTCCATAATACATCATCTCACAACTAACATATTAGTTGCAGTGCTTGCAAGGCTTATGTGATGTGCATTACCGAGAGGGCCCAGAGATACCTCTCCGACACTCGGAGTGATAAACCCTAATCTCGAAATACGCCAACCCAACATCTACCATTGGAGACACCTGTAGTACTCCTTTATAATCACCCAGTTACGTTGTGACGTTTGGTAGTACCCAAAGTATTCCTCCGGTAAACGGGAGTTGCATAATCTCATAGTTATAGGAACATGTATAAGTCATGAAGAAAGCAATAGCAACATACTAAACGATCGGGTGCTAAGCTAATGGAATGGGTCATGTCAATCAGATCATTCAACTAATGATGTGACCTCGTTAATCAAATAACAACTCTTTGTTCATGGTTAGGAAACATAACCATCTTTGATTAACGAGCTAGTCAAGTAGAGGCATACTAGTGACACTCTGTTGGTCTATGTATTCACACATGTATTATGTTTCCGGTTAATACAATTCTAGCATGAATAATAAACATTTATCATGATATAAGGAAATAAATAATAACTTTATTATTGCCTCTAGGGCATATTTCCTTCAGTCTCCCACTTGCACTAGAGTCAATAATCTAGATTACACAGTAATGATTCTAACACCCATGGAGCCTTGGTGCTGATCATGTTTTGCTCGTGGAAGAGGCTTAGTCAACGGGTCTGCAACATTCAGATCCGTATGTATCTTGCAAATCTCTATGTCTCCCACCTGGACTAAATCCCGGATGGAGTTGAAGCGTCTCTTGATGTGTTTGGTCCTTTTGTGAAATCTGGATTCCTTTGCCAAGGCAATTGCACCAGTATTGTCACAGAAGATTTTCATTGGACCCGATGCACTAGGTATGACACCTAGATCGGATATGAACTCCTTCATCCAGACTCCTTCGTTCGCTGCTTCCGAAGCAGCTATGTATTCCGCTTCACATGTAGATCCCGCTACGACGCTTTGTTTAGAACTGCACCAACTGACAGCTCCACCGTTTAAAGTAAACACGTATCCGGTTTGCGATTTAGAATCGTCCGGATCAGTGTCAAAGCTTGCATCAACGTAACCTCTTACGGTGAGCTCTTTGTCACCTCCATATACAAGAAACATATCCCTAGTCCTTTTCAAGTATTTCAGGATGTTCTTGACCGCTGTCCAGTGATCCACTCCTGGATTACTTTGGTACCTCCCTGCTAAACTTATAGCAAGGCACACATTAGGTCTGGTACACAGCATTGCATACATGATAGAGCCTATGGCTGAAGCATAGGGAACATCTTTCATTTTCTCTCTATCTTCTGCAGTGGTCGGGCATTGAGTCTGACTCAACTTCACACCTTGTAACATAGGCAAGAACCCTTACTTTGCTTGATCCATTTTGAACTTCTTCAAAATCTTGTCAAGGTATGTGCTTTGTGAAAGTCCAATTAAGCGTCTTGATCTATCTCTATAGATCTTTATGCCTATATGTAAGCAGCTTCCCCGAGGTCTTTCATCGAAAAACTTTTATTCAAGTATCCCTTTATGCTATCCAGAAATTCTATATCATTTCCAATCAGTAATATGTCATCCACATATAATATCAGAAATGCTACAGAGCTCCCACTCACTTTCTTGTAAATACAGGCTTCTCCAAAAGTCTGTATAAAGCCAAATGCTTTGATCACACTATCAAAGCGTTTATTCCAACTCCGAGATGCTTGCACCAGTCCATAAATGGATTGCTGGAGTTTGCACACTTTGTTAGCTCCCTTCGGATCGACAAAACCTTCTGGTTGCATCATATACAACTCTTCTTCCAGAAATCCATTCAGGAATGCAGTTTTGACATCCATTTGCCATATTTCATAATCATAAAATGCGGCAATTGCTAACATGATTCTGACGGACTTAAGCATCGCTACGGGTGAGAAGGTCTCATCGTAGTCAACCCCTTGAACTTGTCGAAAACCTTTTGCGACAAGTCGAGCTTTATAGACAGTAATATTACTGTCAGCGTCAGTCTTTTTCTTGAAGATCCATTTATTCTCAATTGCTTGCCGATCATCGGGCAAGTCAACCAAAGTCCATACTTTGTTCTCATACATGGATCCCATCTCAGATTTCATGGCCTCAAGCCACTTTGCGGAATCTGGGCTCACCATCGCTTCTTCATAGTTCGTAGGTTCATCATGATCTAGTAGCATGACTTCCAGAACTGGATTACCGTACCACTCTGGTGCGGATCTCACTCTGGTTGATCTACGTGGTTCAGTAGTATCTTGTCCTGAAGTTTCATGATCATCATCATTAGCTTCCTCACTAATTGGTATAGGTGTCGCAGAAACAGTTTTCTGTGATGTACTATTTTCCAATAAGGGAGCAGGTACAGTTACCTCGTCAAGTTCTACTTTCCTCCCACTCACTTCTTTCGAGAGAAACTCCTTCTTTAGAAATGATCCATTCTTAGCAATGAATGTCTTGCCTTCGGATCTGTGATAGAAGGTATACCCAATAGTTTCCTTTGGGTATCCTATGAAGACACATTTCTCCGCTTTGGGTTCGAGCTTATCAGGTTGAAGCTTTTTCACATAAGCATCGCAGCCCCAAACTTTAAGAAACGACAACTTTGGTTTCTTGCCAAACCATAGTTCATAAGGCGTCGTCTCAACGGATTTTGATGGTGCCCTATTTAATGTGAATGCGGCCGTCTCTAAAGCATAACCCCAAAACGATAGCGGTAAATCAGTAAGAGACATCATAGATCGCACCATATCTAGTAAAGTACGATTACGACGTTCGGACACACCATTACGCTGTGGTATTCCGGGTGGCGTGAGTTGCGAAACTATTCCACAGTTTTTCAAATGTACACCAAACTCGTAACTCAAATATTCTCCTCCACGATCAGATCGTAGAAACTTTATTTTCTTGTTACGATGATTTTCAACTTCACTCTGAAATTCCTTGAACTTTTCAAATGTTTCAGACTTATGTTTCATTAAGTAGATATACCCATAT
The DNA here is from genome assembly GCA_034509565.1 of Triticum monococcum. Taxonomy (NCBI): domain Eukaryota; kingdom Viridiplantae; phylum Streptophyta; class Magnoliopsida; order Poales; family Poaceae; genus Triticum; species Triticum monococcum. The sequence goes on from CM067845.1 coordinate 618,488,435, forward strand.
CTGCTTAAATCATTTGTGAAGGTGAGAAAATAACGATATCCGCTACGAGCCTCAATATTCATCGGACCACATACATCGGTATGTATGATTTCCAATAAATCTGTTGCTCTCTCCATAGTACCAGAGAACGGTGTTTTAGTCATCTTGCCAATGAGGCACGGTTCGCAAGTACCAAGTGATTCATAATCAAGTGGTTCCAAAAGCCCATCAGTATGGAGTTTCTTCATGCGCTTTACACCGATATGACCTAAACGGCAGTGCCACAAATAAGTTGCACTATCATTATCAACTCTGCATCTTTTGGCTTCCACATTATGAATATGTGTATTACTACTATCGAGATTCAACAAGAATAGACCACTCTTCAAAGGTGCATGATCATAAAAGATATTACTCATATAAATAGAACAACCATTATTCTCTGATTTAAATGAATAACCGTCTCGCATTAAACAAGATCCAGATATAATGTTCATGCTCAACGCTGGCACCAAATAACAATTATTTAGGTCTAATATTAATCCCGAAGGTAGATGTAGAGGTAGTGTGCCGACCGCGATCACATCGACTTTGGAACCGTTTCCCACGCGCATCGTCACCTCGTCCTTTGCTAGCGTCCGCTTATTCCGTAGTCCCTGTTTCGAGTTGCAAATATTAGCAACAGAACCAGTATCAAATACCCAGGTGCTACTGCGAGCTCTAGTAAGGTACACATCAATAACATGTATATCACATATACCTTTGTTCACCTTGCCATCCTTCTTATCCGCCAAATACTTGGGGTAGTTCCGCTTCCAGTGACTAGTCTGCTTGCAGTAGAAGCACTCAGTTTCAGGCTTAGGTCCAGACTTGGGTTTCTTCTCCTGAGCAGCAACTTGCTTGCTGTTCTTCTTGAAGTTCCCCTTCTTCTTCCCTTTGCCCTTTTTCTTGAAACTAGTGGTTTTGTTAACCATCAACACTTGATGCTCCTTCTTGATTTCTACCTCCGCAGCTTTCAGCATTGCGAAGAGCTCGGGAATAGTCTTGTTCATCCCTTGCATATTATAGTTCATCACAAAGCTCTTGTAGCTTGGTGGCAGTGATTGGAGAATTCTGTCAATGACGCAATCATCTGGAAGATTAACTCCCATCTGAATCAAGTGATTATTATACCCAGACATTTTGAGTATATGCTCACTGCAGAACTGTTCTCCTCCATCTTGCAGCTATAGAACTTATTGGAGACTTCATATCTCTCAATTCGGGCATTTGCTTGAAATATTAACTTCAACTCCTGGAACATCTCATATGCTCCATGACGTTCAAAACGTCGTTGAAGTCCCGATTCTAAGCCGTAAAGCATGGCACACTGAACTATCGAGTAGTCATCAGCTTTGCTCTGCCAGACGTTCATAACATCTGGTGTTGCTCCAGCAGCAGGCCTGGCACCTAGCGGTGCTTCCAGGATGTAATTCTTCTGTGCAGCAATTAGGATAATCCTCAGGTTACGGACCCAGTCCGTGTAATTGCTACCATCATCTTTCAACTTTGCTTTCTCAAGGAACGCATTAAAATTCAACGGAACAACAGCATGAGCCATCTATCTACAATCAACATAAACAAGCAAGATACTATCAGGTACTAAGTTCATGATAAGTTTAAGTTCAGTTAATCAAATTACTTAGGAACTCCCACTTAGATAGACATCCCTCTAATCCTCTAAGTGATCACGTGATCCAAATCAACTAAACCATAACCGATCATCACGTGAGATGGAGTAGTTTTCAATGGTGAACATCGTCATGTTGATCATATCTACTATATGATTCACGCTCGACCTTTCGGTCTCTGTGTTCTGAGGCCATATCTGCATATGCTAGGCTCGTCAAGTTTATCCTGAGTATTCTGCGTGTGCAAAACTGGCTTGCACCCGTTGTAGATGGACGTAGAGCTTATCACACCCGATCATCACGTGGTGTCTGGGCACGACGAACTTTGGCAACGGTGCATACTCAGGGAGAACACTTCTTGATAATTTAGTGAGAGATCACCTTATAATGCTACCGTCAATCAAAGCAAGATAAGATGCATAAAAGGATAAACATCACATGCAATCAATATAAGTGATATGCTATGGCCATCATCATCTTGTGCTTGTGATCTCCATCTCCGAAGCACCATCATGATCACCATTGTCACCGGCGCGACACCTTGATCTCCATCATAGCATCGTTGTCGTCTCGCCAATCTTATGCTTCCACGACTATCACTACCGCTTAGTAATAAAGTAAAGCATTACATCGCGATTGCATTGCATACAATAAAGCGACAACCATATGGCTCCTGCCAGTTGCCGATAACTCGGTTACAAAACATGATCATCTCATACAATATAATCAGCAGCATGCCTTGACCACATCACATCACAACATGCCCTGCAAAAACAAGTTAGACGTCCTCTACTTTGTTGTTGCAAGTTTTACGTGGCTGCTACGGGCTTAAGTAAGAACTCATCTCACCTACGCATCAAAACCACAACGATAGTTCGTCAAATAGACTCCGTTTTAACCTTCTCAAGGACCGGGCGTAGGCACACTTGGTTCAACTAAAGTTGGAGAGACAGTCTTCCGCAATCCATCTATGTGCAAAGCACTTCGAGGGAACCGGTCTCGCGTAAGAGTACGCGTAAGGTTGGTCCGGATCGTCTCGTCCAACAATACCGCCGAACCAAAGTATGACATGCTAGTAGGCAGTATGACTTGTATCGCCCACAACTCACTTGTGTTCTACTCGTGCAAATAACATCAAACCATAAAAACCTAGGCTCGGATGCCACTATTGGGTAACGTAGTAATTTCGAAAAATTTCCTACGCACACGCAAGATCATGGTGATGCACAGCAACGAGAGGGGAGAGTGTTGTCTACGTACCAACGCAGACCGACTGCGGAAGCGATCACACAACGTAGAGGAAGTAGTCGTACGTCTTCTTCCCGATCCGACCGATCCAAGCACCGTTACTCCGGCACCTCCGAGTTCTTAGCACATGTTCAGCTCGATGACGATCCTCGGGCTCCGATCCAGCAAAGCGTCGAGGAAGAGTTCCGTCAGCACGACGGCGTGGTGACGATCTTGATGTACTACCGACGCAGGGCTTCGCCTAAGCACTACAACGGTATGATCGAGGTGGAATTTGGTGGCAGGGGGCACCGCACACGGCTAAGGAACGATCTCAAGGATCAACTTGTGTGTCTATGGGGTGCCCCCTGCCCCCATATATAAAGGAGCAAGGGGAGGAGGCGGCCGGCCAAGGTGTGGCGCGCCAAGGGGAGTCCTACTCCCATCGGGAGTAGGACTCCTAGTTGGACTAGGAGAGAAGGGGGAGAATAGGAGGAAGAGAGGAAGGAAAGGGGGGCGCCGGCCCCCCTTCCCTTGTCCTATTCGGACTAGGAAGGGGAGGGGCGCGCGGCCACCTCTTGCCTCCTCTCCTCTTCTCCCTTAAGGCCCATGTTGGCCCAATAACCCCCCGGGGGGTTCCGGTAACCCCCCCCCCCCCCCGGTACTCCGGTAAAATGCCGATTTCACCCGGAACAATTCCGATGTCCAAATATAGGCTTCCAATATATCAATCTTTATGTCTCGACCATTTCGAGACTCCTCGTCATGTCCGTGATCACATCCGGGACTCTGAACAACCTTCGGTACATCAAAATGCATAAACTCATAATAACTGTCATCGTAACGTTAAGCGTGCGGACCCTACGGTTCGAGAACAATGTAGACATGACCGAGACACGTCTTCGGTCAATAACCAATAGCGGGACCTGGATGCCCATATTGGCTCCTACATATTCTACGAAGATCTTTATCGGTCAGACCGCATAACAACATACGTTGTTCCCTTTGTCATCGGTATGTTACTTGCCCGAGATTCGATCGTCGGTATCCAATACCTAGTTCAATCTCGTTACCGGCAAGTCTCTTTACTCGTTCCGTAATACATCATCTCACAACTAACATATTAGTTGCAGTGCTTGCAAGGCTTATGTGATGTGCATTACCGAGAGGGCCCAGAGATACCTCTCCGACACTCAGAGTGACAAACCCTAATCTCGAAATACGCCAACCCAACATCTACCATTGGAGACACCTGTAGTACTCCTTTATAATCACCCAGTTACGTTGTGACGTTTGGTAGTACCCAAAGTATTCCTCCGGTAAACGGGAGTTGCATAATCTCATAGTTATAGGAACATGTATAAGTCATGAAGAAAGCAATAGCAACATACTAAACGATCGGGTGCTAAGCTAATGGAATGGGTCATGTCAATCAGATCATTCAACTAATGATGTGACCTCGTTAATTAAATAACAACTCTTTGTTCATGGTTAGGAAACATAACCATCTTTGATTAACGAGCTAGTCAAGTAGAGGCATACTAGTGACACTCTGTTGGTCTATGTATTCACACATGTATTATGTTTCCGGTTAATACAATTCTAGCATGAATAATAAACATTTATCATGATATAAGGAAATAAATAATAACTTTATTATTGCCTCTAGGGCATATTTCCTTCATAAGGATACCGAGTTTTGTTTCTTGGAAGACCAAGACACAAGAGATCTACCAAGAAATTGACAAGTATCCGAAGTGGACTTTCTATCAACCTTGTCTCCGGCATAATCCGAGTCGGAATAGCCAACAAGATCAAAAGAAGACCACTTAGGATAACAAATGACAAAGTTTGGTGTATGAATTAAGTATCTCACTATCCTTTTCACGGCCTTAAGATGACATTCTTTAGGAGCACCTTGATAACGTGCACACATGCACACACTTAGCATAATGTCGGGACGTGAAGCACATAGGTATAACAAAGAACCAATCATAGAGCGATAAACCTTTTGATCAACTGGTTCACCATCTTTGGTCAAATCAAGATGTCCACTAGTAGGCATGGGTGTAGGCATACTTTGCATTCTTGCATATTGAACTTCTTGAATAAGTCCTTGGTGTACTTCGTTTGAGAGACAAATGTACCTTCCTTAGTTTGCTTGATTTGCAAACCGAGAAAGAATTTGAGTTCACTCATCATAGACATCTCAAACTTCTCTGACATTAGCTTTCCAAACTTTTCACTAAAGAGAGGGTTAGTTGAACCAAATATGATATCATCAACATAAATTTGGCATACAAATAGTTCTCCATTAACCCTTTTAGTAAAAAGAGTAGAATCAATTTTACCAATTTCAAAACCACTTGCAATAAGGAACTTGGTCAAGCATTTATACCATGCTCTAGGCGCTTGTTTAAGACCATAAAGAGCTTTGTGAAGTTTGTAAACATGATTTGGTTTCTTAGGATTGATAAAGCCGGGAGGTTGTTTGACATAAACTTCCTCCTCTATTTCACCATTTAGAAAAGCACTTTTAATGTCCATTTGGTACAAGGTGATATTATGGTGATTAGCATAGGCAAGTAAGATGTGAATGGACTCAAGTATAGCAACGGGAGCATATGTCTCACCATAGTCCATACCTTCGACTTGTGTGTACCCTTGGGCGACGATACGTGCTTTGTTGCGAACTACTTGTCCATCTTCATCTTGCTTGTTGCGAAACACCCATTTGGTACCAATGATGTTGTGGTTGTTGTCGGGCTTCTCAACCAATGTCCAAAGTTGGTTTCTCTCAAAGTTGTGTAGCTCTTCATGCATCACGTTTATCCAATCCGGATCTTCCAATGCTTCTTCAACCTTCATAGGTTCAATGCTAGAGATGAATGAATAGTTTTCACAAAAGTTAGCTAAACGAGTTTTTGAGCGAGTGATTCTCCCGGTTTGAATATCATTGTAGATTTGCTCGATGGGATGATCTTTGGCAATTCTTGCTCGAACTCGTGAGAGCTTTTGCTTGGGTCTTCGTTGAACATCTTGTTCTTCTTCTTGGCCTTCTTCATTGTTGACGTTGTCGTTCTCTTGTCGTGGTGGAGAAGGAGGTTGTTGATGTTCGTCTTGATGCATTTCCTCGTCTTCTTCATCTTGGTGTGTCCCACTTGTGGATGCTTCTGTATCAATTCTTGGTTCACCTTGTCGTGAAGTAGAAGCTTCCACTTGGACGAACGAGGTACTCTCCTTCACCTCCGTTGGACGAATTTTTCCAATAGACAAGTCTTGGATTGCTTCTAAAGGGTCTTTGTCTCCTACATCGATTGGCAATTGCTCTACTTGCGAGCCATTAGATTCATCAAACTTCACATCTACCGTCTCTTCAACCTTTCGGGTGAAATTGTTGTAGACACGGTAAGTGTGAGAGTTTGAGCCATAACCAAGTAGAAAACCTTCATGAGATTTAGGAGCAAACTTTGAACGACGATGCTTGTCAAGAATGTAGCACTTTGAGCCGAATACTCGAAAGTATCCAAGTTGGGGTTTGTTACCTGTGAGGAGCTCGTATGCCATCTTGCCGAGTAGCTTGTGAAGATACAAGCGATTTGTTGCATGACAAGCTGTCTCAACCGCTTCTGCCCAAAAGTGCTTCGGCGTCTTGTACTCATCAAGCATCGTTCTCGCCATTTCGATGAGCGTCCGGTTCTTCCTCTCAACAACTCCATTTTGTTGAGGTGTGTACGTAGCCGAGAACTCGTGTGAAATCCCTTCTTCGTCAAGAAAGGTGTCCACATTTGCGTTCTTGAACTCCGTTCCGTTGTCACTCCGAACCTTCTTGATCTTCACATCAAACTGATTTTGGGCCTTCCTAGCGAAGTTTTTGAAGATCTTCTGGACCTGCAACTTGTCATCAAGAAAGAACACCCACGTAAATCTTGAAAAATCATCAACTATAACTAGACCAAAAGAATTTCCACCGAGACTCTTGTAGGCGTTGGGACCAAAAAGATCCATATGAAGTAGCTCGAGTGGCCTCCTTGTGGTCATGATGTTCTTCACGGGATGCCTTCCTCCAACCTGTTTACCTGCTTGACAAGCACTGCAAAGTCTATCCTTATCAAATATGACATCGTTAACTCCAAGGATATGATTTCCTTTAATAAGCTTGTCAAGGTTTCTCATGCCAACGTGACCTAGTCGTCTATGCCACAACCAACCTTTTGAGGATTTAGCAATAAAGCAAGTTTTAGGTTGTGCCTTTTTAGAGAAATCGACAATGTAAAGATCACCTCTACGTATACCGGTAAAGACCATTTTATGATTGTCTCGACGAAACACTTGGCAATCTACCTCAGTAAATAGGACATTCAAACCGAAATCAGCAAGTCTAGATACTGAAAGTAAGTTGTAGCCGAGAGATTCAACGAGCATGACATTTTGAATGGAACTATCATGTGAGATGGCCACCTTACCAAGGCCAACCACTTTACCCTTTGAATTATCACCAAAGGTGACATATTTTCGAGGGCCGTCATTTTCAGCAAGCTCACGGAACATCTCTTCATCTCCGGTCATATGATCAGTACATCCACTATCAAGAACCCATTCCTTTCCTCCTGACACATATCCCCGAAGATTTGCCATAAGACCAAAATGTCTCATTGCATCATCAAGATCGAAGTCACTATCATCATCATCATCATAGTATCCATGTTCACCATGATCTTGTGACTCATCATTTCCTAGAGAGGGTAATTCATTAGATAAATGATCATCAAAGTGGTCACCTTTATGAATTCTTATAGCTTCGGATATAATGATTCCAACATCTCCTTTAGCACGCTTGAGATTGGTAAGCTCAAATAGACAATCACCAAAACTAGGATCACTAGAGTTCATCTTATGGAGAATTTCATCCAACTTTTTCAAGGAATAATCGAGAAATCATTCCTCAAGAAATTTCCATATAGTATAGGCACAATTAAGAGTAGGCAAACTAGCAATCAAATTTTTGGGCAACCCTCTAATGATGAGCTCAACAGTTCTAAGATTGCGAATTATGTCAATATTTTCATCTAGGGTAGGATGCAAAGGATCAATATGAGGTGCACAAGGGCTAGCAATATACTTGTTCAAATGATATTGATTGAAAATTACAAGCATCTCATTTTTCCACTCATGAAAATACTCTCCATCAAGAATAGGCACTCTATGTCTAAGACTCCCTAAAGTAGACACATCCATCTTCCTCCAATGGTGATTAAACCAAGGCAATGGAGACCAATGCTCTGATACCACTTGTAGGACCTTGAAGTAGATGTGTCTAGAGGGGGGTGATTAGACACTTAATGCTAAAGTTGCAGTTTTTAAGCTTTTTCGGTTTAAGTGGAGTTTAGCCACAATTTCAACATTCACAATACATATCAAGCAAGCATGCAAAGAGTATATAGGCAGCGGAAAGTAAAGCAAGCAACTTGCAAGAATGTAAAGGGAAGGGTTTGGAGAATTCAAACGCAATTGGAGACATGGATGTTTTTCCCATGGTTCGGATAGGTGGTGCTATCCTACATCCACGTTGATGGAGACTTCAACCCACGAAGGGTAATGATTGCGCGAGTCCACGGAGGGCTCCACCCATGAAGGGTCCACGAAGAAGCAACCTTGTCTATCCCACCATGGCCATCGCCCACGAAGGACTTGCCTCACTAGCGGTAGATCTTCACGAAGTAGGCGATCTCCTTGCCCTTACAAACTCTTTGGTTCAACTCCACAATCTTGTCGGAGGCTCCCAAGTGACACCTAGCCAATCTAGGAGACACCACTCTCCAAGAAGTAACAAATGGTGTGTTGATGATGAACTCCTTGCTCTTGTGCTTCAAATGATAGTCTCCCCAACACTCAACTCTCTCTCACAGGATTTGGATTTGGTGGAAAGAAGATTTGAGTGGAAAGCAACTTAGGGAAGGCTAGAGATCAAGATTCATGTGGTAGGAATGGAATATCTTGGCCTCAACACATGAGTAGGTGGTTCTCTCTCGGAACATATGAGTTGGAAGTGTAGATGTGTTCTGATGCCTCTCTCCACGAGTGAAGAGGAGGTGGAGGGGTATATATAGCCTCCACACAAAATCCAACCATTACACATAATTTACCAATCTCGGTGGGACCGAATCAACAAACTCGGTCGGACCGAAATAGTAAACCTAGTGACTGTTAGAGATTTTCGGTGGGACTGACATGCAACTCGGTAGGACCGATATGGTTAGGGTTAGGGCATGATGTAATCTCGGTGAGACCGATTACACAAACTCGGTGAGACCGATTTGGTAATAAGCTAACCAGAGGGTTGGTCAGGCAAACTCGGTGGGACCGATTCGCTCTTCTCGGTGAGACCGAAATGTTACGAAAAGGAAACAGTGAGTTTACATTGCAATCTCGGTAGTACCAATTGCACAAGATCGGTGAGACCGATTTTGGCAATGGACATACACAGTGAGATTACAATCCCATCTCGGTGAGACCGAGATCCCTATCGGTAGAACCGATTTGCTAGGGTTTGGCAATGGCTATGACAAGTGAAATTCGGTGGCGCCGGGTTGAAAGAATCGGTAGGTCCGAGTTTGGCTTAGGTTTAGGTCATATGTGGAAGTGGGAAAGTAGCTGGGGATTTTGGAGCATATCATTAAGCACTTGAAGCAAGAGGCTCATTAAGCAACACCTCATCCCTCCTTGATAGTATTGGCTTTTCCTATGGACTCAATGTGATCTTGGATCACTAAAATGTAAAATGAAGAGTCTTGAGCTTTAAGCTTTAGCCAATCCTTTGTCCTTAGCATCTTGGAGAATTTCCCACAACCTTTAGTCCATGCCACTCCATTGTTGAACTTATCTGAAACATACTAGATAGAAACATTAGTCCAACAAGAGATATGTTGTCATTAATTACCAAAACCACCTAGGGAGCACTTGTGCTTTCACATTTGATCAATAAAAGGTAAGGGGTAATGATCTTTCTTAGTAGCCTCATTTAATTTGCGGAAATCAATTACCATCCTATAACCTGTAATAATTCTTTGTGGAATCAATTCATCTTTATCATTAGGAACAACAGTAATACCTCCCTTCTTAGGGACACAATGAACAGGACTTACCCACGGACTATCAGCAACGGGATAAATTATACCTGCCTCCAGAAGCTTTAGTATTTCTTTTCTTACCACTTCTTTCATTTTAGGATTTAGACGTCGTTGAGGATCACGAACTGGTTTGGCATCTGCTTCCAAATTTATTTTATGTTGACATAGAGTGGGACTAATACCCTTAAGATCATCAAGAGTATATCCAATAGCAGCACGATGCTTCTTCAGAGTTTTCAATAATCTTTCTTCTTCATGCTCTGAAAGGTTAGCACTAATAATAACAGGATATATCTTCTTTTCATCAAGATAAGCATATTTAAGATTATCAGGCAACGGTTTAAGCTCAAACACGGGATCACACTTAGGTGGAGGAGGATCCCCTAGGATTTCAACAGGCAAATTGTGTTTTAGCATAGGTTCTTGTTTAAAGAATACTTCATCTATTTCCCTTCTTTCATTCATAAACATATCATTCTCATGGTCTAGCAAATATTGTTCTAAAGGATCATTAGGAGGTACGGCAATAGAAGGAAGACCAATAATTTCATCCTTACTAGGAAATTCTTCTTCACGGTGTTGTTTACTAAATTTAGAGAACTTAAATTCATGAGTCATATCATCCAAGCTGACAGTAACAACATTCTTTGTGCAATCTATGGTAGCATTAACAGTATTTAAGAAGGGTCTACCAAATATAATGGGACAAAAGCTATCTTGTGGGGAACTAAGAACAAGAAAATCAGCAGGATATTCAGTTTTCCCGCAAAAGACTTCAACATCTCTAACAATTCCCATTGCGGAAATAGTATCTCTATTAGCAAGTTTAATTGTGACATCAATATCTTCTAGCTCAGCAGGTGCAATTTCATGCTTGATTTCTTTATACAAGTCATAAGGTATAACACTAGCACTAGCACCCATATCACATAAGCCATGATAACAATGATCTCCTATTCTAACAAAAATAACAGGCATGCCTATCACAAGTCTAGGTTTATCTTTAGCACAAGGTTTAGCAATTCTAGAAGTTTCACCGTAGAACTGAATAACATGCCCATCAATATTATCAGACAAGATCTCTTTAACAATAGCAATATTAGGTTCAACTTTACCTTGCTCAGGAGGAGCATATGTTTTAATATTGCTTTTACGAACCACAGTTGAAGCTTTAACATGATCCTTTATCCTAACAGGGAAAGGTGGTTTCTCAACATATGAAGTAGGAACAATAAGATCATTATAAGTGACAGTCTTTTCTTCAACTTTAATAGGTCCAGCTACTTTTACTTCTATGGGAGGATGATATTTAAACCACTTCTCCTTAGGGAGATCAACATAAGTAGCAAAAGATTCAGAGAAAGAAGCTACTATCTCAGAATCAAGTCCATATTTAGTGCTAAACTTATGGAAAATATCGGTATCCATAAAAGATTTAACACAATCAAACTTAGGTGTCATACCTGACTCCTTACCATTGTCGAGGTCCCAATCTTCAGAGTTGCGTTTAATTCTATCGAATAAATCCCATTTGAATTCAATAGTCTTCATCATAAAAGAGCCAGCACAAGAAGTATCAAGCATGGTGCGATTGTTATCAGAAAGCCGAGCATGAATTTTTTTGAATAATTGTTTCTCTTGGAAGCTCATGATTGGGGCATGAATATACCATTAATTTAAGCCTCCCCCAAGCTTGAGCGATGCTTTCTCCTTCGCGAGGCCAAAAATTATATATATAATTGGGATCACGATGAACAAGATGCTAGGGTAATACTTTTGATGAAATTCCAATTTCAATCTTCTATAGTTCCATGATCCCATATCATCACATAGCCTATACCAGGTCAATGTGTCTCCCTTCAAAGATAAAGGGAAGACCTTCTTCTTAGCAACATCATCGGGAATACCTGCAAGCTTAAATAATCCACAAACTTCATCCACATATATTAGGTGTTCATCAGGATGATTTGTTCCATCTCCTGTAAAAGGATTAGCTAGCAGTTTTTCTATTATACTTGAAGGATACTCATAAGGAATTTTATTTTCAATAGGTTCAATAGGTTGAGGAAAAACTCTTTGCTCTACTGGTCGGGGTGAAGATACCCCGAACAATCCCCTCAGAGGAATACTTTCCATAGTAACAAGTGACAGTAAATTTCAGCACACTATATAAATTTTTCCTTACCAAATTCCACCTACCAAAGGCGCTTCACTCCCCGGAAACGGCGCCAGAAAAGAGTCTTGATGACCCACAAGTAGGGGATCTATCGTAGTCCTTCCGATAAGTAAGAGTGTCAAACCCAACGGGGAGCAGAAGGAAATGATAAACGGTTTTCAGCAAGGTATTCTCTGCAAGTACTGAAATAAGTGGTAACAGATAGTTTTGTAATGAGATAATTTGTAACGAGCAACAAGTAACAAAAGTAAATAAAGTGCAGCAAGGTGGCCCAATCCTTTTTGTAGCAAAGGACAAGCTTGGACAAACTCTTATATAAGGAAAAGCGCTCCCGAGGACACATGGGAATATCGTCAAGCTAGTTTTCATCACGTTCATATGACTCGCGTTCGGTACTTTGATAATTTGATATGTCGGTGGACCGGTGCTTGGGTGCTGTTCTTACTTGAACAAGCATCCCACTTATGTTTAACCTCTATTGCAAGCATCCGCAACTACAACAAAAGTATTAAGGTAAACCTGACCATAGCATGAAACATATGGATCCAAATCAGGCCCTTACGAAGCAATGCATAAACTAGGGTTTAAGCTTCTGTCACTATAGCAACCCATCATCTACTTATTACTTCCCAATACCTTCCTCTAGGCCCAAATAATGGTGAAGTGTTATGTAGTCGACGTTCACATAACACCACTAGAGGCTAGACAACATACATCTCATCAAAATATCAAACGAATACCAAATTCACATGACTACTAATAGCAAGACTTCTCCCTTGTCCTCAGGAACAAACGTAACTACTCACAAAGCATATTCATGTTCATAATCAGAGGGGTAATAATATGCATAAAGGATCTGAACATACGATCTTCCACCAATTAAACCAACTAGCATCAACTACAAGGAGTAATTAACACTACTAGCAACCTACTAGCACCAATCCCGGACTTGGAGACAAGAATTGGATACAAGAGATGAACAAGGGTTTTGAGATGAGATGGTGTTGATGAAGATGTTGATGGAGATTGCCCTCTCTCGATGAGAGGAGCGTTGGTGATGACGATGGCGATAATTTCCCCCTCCGAGAGGGAAGTTTCCCCGGCAGAACAGCTCTACCGGAGCTCTAGATTGGATCCGCCAAGGTTCCGCCTCGTGGCGGCGGAGTTTCGTCCCGAAAGGTTGCTTCTTTTTTTTCTCGACGAAAGACTTCATATAGGAGAAGATGGTCATCGAAGAGCCACCAGGGGGCCCATGAGGTAGGGGGCGCCCCCCCCCCCCCACCCTCATGAGCAGGATGTGGGCCCTATGGTCTTCATCTTTGGCGAGGATTTTTCATTATTTAAGATAAGGTGTTCTGTGGAGTTTCAGGACTTTTGGAGTTGTGCAGAATAGGTCTCTAATATTCGCTCCTTTTCCAGCCCAGAATTCCAGCTGCCGGCATTCTCCCTCCTTATGTAAACCTTGTAAAATAAGAGAGAATAGCCATAAGTATTGTGACATAATGTGAAATAACAGCCCATAATGCAATAAATATCGATATAAAAGCATGATGCAAAATGGACGTATCACGTGCCAACCCAACAGACACTTTCGGAGATACCTGCAATGCACCTTTATAGCCACCCAGTTACGTTGTGACGTTTGGTACACCCAAAGCATTCCTACGGTGTCTGGGAGTTGCACAATCTCATGGTCTAAGGAAATGATACTTGACATCAGAAAAGCTTTAGCAAACGAACTTCACGATCTTGTGCTACGCTTAAGATTGGGTCTTGTCCATCACATCATTCTCCTAATGATGTGATCCCGTTATCAATGGCATCCAATGTCCATGGGCAGGAAACCATAACCATCTATTGATCAACGAGCTAGTCAACTAGAGGCTTACTAGGGACATGTTGTGGTCTATGTATTCACACATATATTATGGTTTCCGGTTAATACAATTATAGCATGAACAATAGACAATTATCATGAACAAGGAAATATAATAATAACCATTTTATTATTGCCTCTAGGGCATATTTCCAACACAAGGGTGAAGTGGGGGAGAGGAAAACGAGAGGCAAATGGCAAATAATGTAATGCGAAGGATAAGAGTAGTGATGGGTACTTGGTATGTCTTGACTTGGCGTAGATCTCCCCGGCAACGGCGCCAGAAATCCCACTTGCTACCTCTTGAGCACTGCGTTGGTTTTCCCTTGAAGAGAAAATGGTGATGCAGTAAAGCAGCATAAGTATTTCCCACAGTTTTTGAGAACCAAGGTATCAATCCAGTAGGAGACCACGCGCGAGTCACCTCGTACCTACACAAACAAATAAGAACCTCGCAACCAACGCGATAAAGGGGTTGTCAATCCCTTCACGGCCACTTGCAAGAGTGAGATCTAATAGAGATGATAATAATAAGATAAATATTTTTGGTATTTTTATGATATAGATTGAAAGTAAAGATTGCAAAATAAAATAGATTGAAAACTCGTATAATGGAAAATAGACCCGGGGGCCATAGGTTTCACTAGTGGCTTCTCTCAAGATAGCATAAGTATTACGGTGGGTGAACAAATTACTGTCGAGCAATTGATAGAAAAGCGAATAATTATGAGAATATCTAGGCATGATCATGTATATAGGCATCATGTCCGCGACAAGTAGACCGAAAAGATTTTGCATCTACTACTATTACTCCACACATCGACCACTATCCAGCATGCATCTAGAGTATTAAGATCATAAGAACAGAGTAACGCCTTAAGAAAGATGGCATGATGTAGAGGTATAAACTCATGCAATATGATGTAAACCCCATCTTTTTATCCTCGATGGCAACAATACAATACATGTCGTTTCCCTTTCTGTCACTGGGATCGAGCACCGCAAGATTGAACCCAAAGCTAAGCACTTCTCCCATTGCAAGAAAGATCAATCTAGTAGGCCAAACCAAACTGATAATTCGAAGAGACTTGCAAAGATAAACCAATCGTACATAAAAGAATTCAGAGAAGATTCAAATATTGTTCATAGATAGACTTGATCATAAACCCACAATTCATCGGATCTTGACAAACACACCGCAAAAGAAGGTTACATCGAATAGATCTCCAAGAGAATCGAGGAGAACTTTGTATTGAGATCCAAAGAGAGAGAAGAAGCCATCTAGCTACTAGCTATGGACCCGAAGGTCTGAGGTAAACTACTCACACATCATCGATGGGGCCATGGAGTTGATGTAGTGGCCCTCCGTGATCAATGCCCCCTCCGGCGGAGCTCCGAAAAAGGCCCCAAGATGGGATCTCTTGGGTACAGAAGGTTGCGGCGGTGGAAATAGGGTTTCATGGTGCTCCTGGATGTTTGCGTGGTATATGAATATATATAGGAGGAAGAAGTAGGTCGGTGGAGCAACAAGGGGCCCACGAGGATAGAGGGCACGCCTAGGGGGGTAGGCATGCCCCCTGCCTCGTGGCCTCCTTGATTGTTTTTTGACGTCCACTCCAAGTCCTCTGGATCACGTTTGTTCCAAAAATCACGTTCCCAAAGGTTTCATTCCGTTTGGACTCCGTTTGATATTCCTTTTCTATGAAACACTGAAATAGGCAAAATAAAACAGCAATTTGGGCTGGGCCTCCGGTTAATAGGTTAGTCCCAAAAATAATATAAAAGTGTAAAATAAAGCCCATTAACATCGAAAACAGATAATATAATAGCATGGAACAATCAAAAATTATAGATACGTTGGAGAAGTATCAGACACTTCACCATTGTTTGGGCCTAGGGGAAGGCATTGGGAAGTAATAAGTAGATGATGGGTTGTTAGAGTGACAGAAGCTTAAACCCTAGTTTATGCGTTGCTTCGTAAGGGGCTGATTTGGATCCATATGTTTCATGCTATGGTTAGGTTTACCTTAATATTTCTGTTGTAGTTGCGGATGCTTGCAATAGGGGTTAATCATAAGTGGGATGCTTGTCCAAGGAAGGACAGTACCCAAGCACCAGTCCACCCACATATCAAATTATCAAAGTACCGAACGTGAATCATATGAACGTGATGAAAACTAGCTTGACGATAATTCCCATGTGTCCTCGGGAGCGCTTTACTTTATATAAGAGTTTGTCCAGGCTTGTCCTTTGCTACAAAAAGGATTGGGACATCTTGCTGCACCTTATTTACTTTTATTACTTGCTACTCGTTACAAATTACCTTATCACAAAACTATCTGTTACCGATAATTTCAGTACTTGCAGAGAATACCTTACTGAAAACTGCTTATCATTTCCTTCTGCTCCTCGTTGGGTTCGACACTCTTACTTATCGAAAAGGCTACGATAGATCCCCTACACTTGTGGGTCATCACCTATTGACATAGTGCCCAGTCCCAGTTGCTTCTTTTTGCTTGTTTTTTACTTCGCAAAGCATTTGAAGGAAATATGCCCTAGAGGCAATAATAAAGTTGTTATTTATATTTCCTTATATAATGATAACTGTTTATTATTCATGCTAGAATTGTATTAACCGGAAACTTAGTACATGTGTCAATACATAGACAAAATGAGTGTCACTAGTATGTCTCTACTTGACTAGCTCGTTAGTCAAAGATGGTTAAGTTTCCTAGCCTTGGACAAGAGTTGTCATTTGATGAACGGGATCACATCATTAGAGAATGATGTGATTGATTTGACCGATCCATTAGCTTATCACTATGACCGTTTAGTTTATTGCTATTGCTTTCTCCATAACTTATACATGTTCCTATGACTATGAGATTATGCAACTCCCGAATACCGGAGGAACACTTAGTGTGCTATCAAACGTCACAATGTAACTGGGTGACTATAAAGATGCTCTACAGGTGTCTCCGATGGTGTTTGTTGAGTTGGCATAGATCGAGATTAGGATTTGTCACTCCGTTTATCGGGGAGGTATATCTGGGCCCTCTCGGTAATGCACATCACTATAAGCCTTGCAAGCAATGTGACTAATGAGTTAGTTGCGGGATGATGCATTACAGAACAAGTAAAGAGACTTGCCGGTAATGAGATTGAACTAGGTATTGAGATACCGACGCTCGAATCTCGGGCAAGTAACTTACCGATGACAAAGGGAACAACGTATGTTGTTATGCGGTTTGACCGATAAAGATCTTTGTAGAATATGTAGGAACCAATATGAGCATCCAAGTTCCGCTATTGGTTATTGACCGGAAGTGAGTCTCGGTCATGTCTGCATAGTTCTCAAACCCGTAGGGTCCGCACGCTTAACGTTCGATGATGATCGGTATTATGAGTTTATGTGTTTTGATGTACCGAAGGTAGTTCAAAGTTCCGGATGTGATCATGGACATGACGAGGATTCTTGAAATGGTCGAGACATAAATATCGATATATTGGAAGGCTATGTTTGGATACCGGGATGGTTCCGGATGAGTTCGGGCATTTTCCGGAATACCGGGAGGTTACCGGAACCCCCCGGGGAGTCAATGGGCCTTATTGGGCCTTAGTGGGAGAGAGGAGGAGGCGGCCAAGGTGGGGGCGCGCCCCCGAAGCCCAATCCGAATTGGGAGGGGGCGGCCCCCCTTTCCTTCTCTCCTTCTCCCTCTTCCTTCTCCTACTCCAACTAGGGAAAGGGGGGAAACCTACTCCAACTAGGAGTAGGAATCCCCCTTGGGGGTGCCATAGAGAGGGCCAGCCCTCCCCTCCTCCACTCCTTTATATACGGGGAGGGGGCACCCCATAGACACACAAGTTGATTGTTTAGCCGTGTGCGGTGCCCCCCTCCACGGAACTCCACCTCAGTCATATCGTTGTAGTGCTTAGGCGAAGCCCTGCGTCGATAACTTCATCATCACTGTCATCACGCCGTCGTGCTGATGAAACTCTCCCTCGTCCTCACCTGGATCAAGAGTACGAGGGACATCACCGAGCTGAACGTGTGCAGATCGCGGAGGCGTCGTGCGTTCGGTACTTGATCAGTTGGATCGTGAAGACGTTCGACTACATCAACCATGTTTCATAACGCTTCCGCTTTCGGTCTACGAGGGTACGTAGACATACTCTCCCCTTCTCGTTGCTATGCATCTCCTAGATAGATCTTGCGTGATCGTAGGAATTTTTTTGAAATATTGTGTTCCCCAACAGTATCCCTATCAAATGGAGTCCGAATGCACCGAAACTTTTTGGAGATTTTTTTAGACCAGAAGACAACTTGGGAGCCAAGGAAGTGGACGAGGGAAGGCCTGTGGGGACCACAACCCACCAGGGTGCGCCAGGAAGCCCAGGCTCGCCCTGATGGGTTGTGGGGCCCACGTAGCTCTCCTGCACCGCCTCTTTGTCCTATAAATTCTCAAATATTCCAGAAACCCTAGGGGAGTCTATGAAACACAATTCGAGCTGCCACAAGTTCCATAACCACGACATCCAATCTAGAGCCCTTTTCCGACACTCTGCCGGAGGGGAACACGATCACGGCGGGGTTCATCATCCTCATTGGTGCCTCTTCAATGTTGAATGAGTAGTTCACCGTAGACCTATAGTTCCGTAGGCAGTAGCTAGATGGCTTCTTCTCTCTTTTTGATTCTCAATACAATGGTCTCTTAGAGATCTATTTGATGTAATGATTTTTGCGGTATGTTTGTTGGGATTCGATAAAGTTCGAGTTTATGATCATATTTTTATCCATGAATATTATGTGAGTCTTCTTTGATCTCTTATATGCATGATTATTTATAGCCTCGTATTTCTTCTTTGAATCCTTGGTTTAGTTAGGCCAACTAGATTGATTTTTCTTGCAATGGGAAGAGGTGCATTGTGATGGGTCCGATCTTGTAGTGTCGTCTCCCAGTGACAGAAGGGGCAGCGAGGCACGCATGTATCATTGCTATTAAGGATAACAAGATGGGTCTATTCCTACATGAATAGGTCTTGTCTACATCATGTCATCATTCTTATTGCATTACTCCGTTTCTCCATGAACTTAATACACTAGATGTATGCTGGATAGCGGTCGATGTGTGGAGTAATAGTAATAGATGCAGACAGGAGTCGGTCTACTAATCTTGGACATGATGTTTATATATTGATCATCACCTTGGATATCATCATAATTATTTGTTCTTCTATCAATTTGCAAACAGTAATTTGTTTACCCACCATGTGCTATTTCTCGAGAGAAGCCACTAGTAAAATATATGGCCCGGGGTCTATCTTTTATCATATTTTCTTTCCGATATATTTGTTACCATATTTATTTTCAGATCTATATTTCCAAAAACCCAAAAAATACCTTGCTTCACTTTTTCTTTCTTTATTTTATTTTGAGTTTTATCGAGACCTATTTATCCAATCTATCACAAAACAATCTATCTTATTAGCATGGAGGGATTGACAACCCCTCTTTCGCGTCGGGTTGCAAGTATTTGTTCTTTGTGTGCAGGTACCATTTACATAGTCTTGCTTGGTCCTCCTACTTGATTGATACCTTGGTTTCATAACTGGGGGAAATACCTACCGTAGTTGTGTTGCATCATCTCTTCCTCTTTGGGAAAATACCGACGCAGTTTCAAGCCGCATCAAGTTCCCCCTAGTTTTTGGTTGAAGCTTCGTCTTGAACCGTCGTGCTGAAGTCTTGACGAGCTCCTCCTTTGAGTTTGTGGCCAGTAGCTCCGCTAACTTGCTAACATCCCTAGCAAACCACCGAAATGTATGGCTTTCGTGATTCCGGCCTTTGTCGAAACCAATGTTAACGAAATTTCTGGACGTCGCCACTCGACTACCTAATCTGGGCCAAAACCTGGCTTGATCTGGCACACGTACCCAAGGGACGCTGGTCCCACAGAAGGTACCATCACCATCATTACACTTTGTTTCTCGCGCCCGGGATCTACCCGGCAGGCAGATCCAATGCGATCTTTATGGCATGAGTTTCATGATATGCAGGCGAAAAAGTGAATGCATACTACCAAACGGGTCAATTTTACAACGCATGGGCCTGTTTGAACTTTTTTGCGGGGAAATAATTTGTGTTACTCAAATAGTAGGATTACACTCAGCATGACATTGTTCGACGACCTCATCAGGCAACCAAACGTGTTCGTGGATACTAGTTGTATGGCTATGATAAAGCACCTCAAGGACCTATATGGGCAATATAGCAAAGCTATTATTCCGGAGATCAAGGTGAACACATGAGATTTAGTCGAAGTCCATATCAAGCACGAGAGAAGGGAGAACAATCGGGAGGTACATGAGCTACCAAAAAGTTTTTGTTAGCTTAGAATAAGGAAAACACTTGCATTCTACCGGCTGATGCGCGGAGGACATCGTTGGATTGAGCTGTCGTAATGATCGTACGGTGTTTTAAGCCACCACGTGCAAACACATGCCCAGATTGACAATGTCTTCGGTGTTTCTAAGACATCGTCATTGTTGCAGAGGCGAGTTGCTGAAACATCGTTGTTGTTGCAAAGACACGTTTTTTAAACAGATTGCACACACCTAGATTGCAATGTCACCGGTGTTTCTGAAACATCGACGTTGTTGCAGAAGCATGTTTCTAAAAGTTGTTGCAGAGACGTGTTTCTGAAACATCATCGTTGTTGCAAAGGCACGGATCTGCGAGCTCACGGGATTGCAACATCACTAGTGTTGTTGAAACATGGCCAATGTTGCAATATATACGACGTCAGTGACGATGCACGAGGCAAAGGGGGACGTTGTGGGCCGCTTGGTTAAGCTTGATCTGACGGTGGGGGAGGCAGCGGATAAGATAAAAAAAGTCTAGCTAACTGAGGGTTAGTCGGTTCTGTTTTCCCCTACCTCGCCTCACGCAGAAATCACCACGAAGCCCTAATAACCGCCTTCCACCCCGCTTCCCCATGGCAAACCATCGCGGCCGCCGTGAAAGTGACGGACGTGACCAAGCTGACAACCTCCACCTCTGCCCGAGCCACCCAGCGGTACACTTCGATGTTACCACCGCCGCCGGGCGACAGATCTTTTCCGTCCATGGCTGCGGGCAGAGCGAACAGCTCGTTTCTCCGCGCGGATACACCCGGCACCGACTCGCCGAAGTCCGTTCCGATTCCGCGCCAGTGATTGTTGTCTTCTCAGGCAGGGATGGGAGGTACTTCACGGACTATGGTTCTCAAGGCATGCAGGTCCGAGGCATGGACCAACTCATGGACGAATTATTGTTCCACTCCAGCCATGAGGGAGATGCAGAACTGCTGCAACAATCGGACGTCCTGATCTTGGGGGACTTCCTCGACGCCACAGCATTGGAGGAACCATCCAGAACTGACACCATTTGGGTTCGGTTGGTACGTGAATGTTCACTGCAATTTCATACGAGGATCGATCATGAGGGGTCTTTCCGTAGGTTAGACGAAGCTTGCCGTGCCATCGGCCACTATCTTTCCGACCGCCTGCATCCCAAAATGCACTTGAAGTGTACCCCGGAGAAGGCTATATGGCGAGAGCTTTACTGGCCAGACGGCAGGAGGAAGAATCGTTTGAAATCACTGCCAATTGATGATAGCCGTCGTTGGGAGCTCCAGCTGGTTCAAGCTTTGACGGACAAGTATAACGATGACCACAATCTTTCGGGGGGATCTCGCGTATGAGCTCCAAGATGTTGTTCGCTACCGGTATTTTCATGACGGTGATAGCGATGGGAGGTACTACCATATCAATTTCACAGCAAAGACCAAAGGAGCTTATGGTTTTGACTGCGGCATCGACAATCTGTTATTCTTCGCTGAAGCTATCCAGAAAGGGCGCCATGAGTTGGTGGTCAGCTGTATCTGCAGGGTTGATCCTTCTGATGATGAAAATGACCACTGCTATGCTTGTTCAACTGATGTGAAACACCCCAAGGCCGACGCGTACATTGGTGGTCAATCTGAAAGTGGTTGGTTGAGGGGCATGTTTCGTTTTGAGGGACCGAAGGAAGATTTGGGACATACTGACGCCAAACTGGAAGCTGAGGAGGCCTCCGTAAGACGTATGTATAAGGAGTTGGCTGACCCACATTTTATGGAGACATACATGGTACCAATCGAGAATATCTTTCCCTCCGTGGTGAAGTACTCCGGGAGCTCGGGTGAAGACTAAGAAGGGCGTACGTTAGAGTGGAAAGTACCAGGAGTCGGTTCCTTGCATTTGATGCGAGTTGTGACTTGAGTTGCCAAAAGTTTTAGACCTAATTTACGTGATATTTCGTGTCTAAGATACCAATTAGTACATACATTTGGTTGAACTATTTATAACAAGCTGCACTGTTTCTGAAGAAAAGAAAACGCGGGTTACTCAGTCCGAGTAATTCAGTGGATTGGGCGTTCCCAATCTCAAGGGACTAAATATTTGCTTGTTAACTTCTTGGGTCAGAAAATATCGCATGGAGAATCATAAATTGTAGAACCAAATTGTGTACTTGAAGATAATACTCCATCTGATCCATATTAGTTGTCGTCGCTTTACTGCAAATTTGTACTAAAGCAGCGACAGGTAATTATGGATCAAAGGGAATAACAATCCCCAGATATGTTCTAGGAGTACTATTCAGAGGCAAACACTTGGAAAAAGAATTGTGGGCTGAATTCAATTGGGATTTATGTAGTGACTGAAATCACTCTAAAGCAAACTTTGTTCCTGCAATGTGCCAATTGAGCATCCCGCCCCGGGTGCACGTTTTTCATATGGTTATTAAGCCCAACATCAATGTGTCTAATAGGCAAAACATAGTTGACAAATCCTGTAACTTCTGTTCGGAGAAGGAAACGGTGATGCATCTTTTTTTCGAATGTGTGGTGGCCGAATTTTTTGGCTCAGTAGTAAGAAGAATGTGGTCATCAGTAGTATGGTTTTCAGTGCTTCACTGTAGGCTTTTGTGGAAATAAAGGACGGATTGGTATGAAGGTACTCTGGCAGAAGCTGTTTCCTATGATCAGGGAGGGAACAGAGGCTGCTGTGCCTGGCAAAGGAACGGCGAAGTTGGAGACGCTCCTGTGGATGCTGCTGCTGCTGCTAGAACGGAAGAGCCGCGCGCTAGCAAAAGATTGGAGCGCGAGGAAGAAGCTTAAGATCTTTCAAGAAGGTTTCATGGTCGCTTGGGTTTGATAATGCTGCATTTGAAATTTTTTGCCGGTGTTCTCCTTTCCTGGGTCGAGTTAGGTCTGCTGTTGTACTAGTGTGATGTGATTCTACGAGGCCATTCGAAATCTCTTCGCTCCGTAACTCCGCCGCGGAGCGGAGCGACACTCAAATGGAATTTTGACGAGTGGCCGGATGGGTGCTCCGCCCGCTCCGCTCCCTGGCGAAGGAGCAGAGTATTGCCGAACACAGCCTACATCGATATTAGCCTGTAATGAAGCACGTAAAACGGTGATGTTTCGTTCAAGGAAATGGAACAGAAGTGCATCCTATATGTAGGGAATCGGCCACTCCTAGTATAGTATAAATATGTTGATGCGGAAATATCAATAACGTGGTCCCATGGTCTAGTGGTTAGGACATTGGACTCTGAATCCAGTAACCCGAGTTCAAGTCTCGGTGGGACCTTGTTTTTTTGCATTTTCCTCTTCTTCTTTTTTTTAGCATACAGCGAACCCAACTTCTTTTTTGCATTTTCTCTCTTCTTTTTTTTTTGCATGCAGTCAGAGATGCAATTCAAGAAGGCCAGATTTTAGCTCAATATCAGCCCCGCGCTAGATATCAACTCTCCTGTAGTTACTGTGGAAAAAAAACTCTCTTCTCTGGTTAAAGGCACTGCGAGTCGCAGAATACTCATGTTGAGGAGGTAAAACATTGTACTCCAGAATGGCAAGTAAATCAAAAAAAAAGTTAAGTAGGTATGCTTACCAAAACTACTGGCCACTTGCAGCGCCGTTTATTCCCAGTACAGATTACGGATTTATTCTCAGTATAAGTTACAGAAAACTGTCTCACTGAAGAGGGTGGGAGATAAAGAAAGCCTACTCCTTGTATACACAGTTTTTTCACCTACTAGGACAGCAAAATATGCACATCAGACGATGGATTATACACATCTGAGATTAACAACAACAAAAAAAAAGTCTCAGCTCATGTAAAGTATCACTAATCTATGGTGATCCTACACAACAGCTCTGTCTTCCAGCTCTACTGGATCCGGGAGCATCTCCTGCGAAGCCTTCTTGAAGGAGAAGGAATTTTCCTCCTCGCCGCTTCCTTCGGATTTTGCTGACTGCCTACAGGTAAGTACTTTCCCTGATGTTTGCACCTCGGAGTACTGGTACGAGTGCCCATGGAAAGCAGATCGCCAAGAGCTTCGGGATGAGGTACTTGTGAGCCGACCTGAACTGGGGCTCGAGAAGAGCTCTTCCCGCACCACCCCTAGCGGGTTCTCCAGCGCTTTCAAGATGTACCGAGCGAGAGGCCGCCTGGAGGGCTTTGGATTCAGGCATGTCTTCGCGACAATGGAGACTGCCCATACTTCTTCTAGGTGGTCTTCGTCCACAACAAGTGAAGGGTCTACAATATTTATGACATTCTCCTTGTCATGGGTTTCAATGTAATCTAAAGTGCTTGCCAACCACTCCTCTGAGTCGGTGTCGTTTGAGCCACTCACGCCAAATTTCCCGGTGATTAGCTCTAGTAGCACCTTTCCAAAGCAGTAAATATCATATGTGCGGCTAGCAGGTGGACCTGTTAGGTGAAGAACATGCATAAAATTTTGCTCATCAGAATTATTATGCACATGCTGTACAGTATAAAACTACTGGAAAAGGGAGTTATGAAGAAGCTTTACACACCTGACATGTTCTTGTCGAGAGACCTGCCATAAAAAAGAGAGACAGATACAGATGTCAGCCAAAGAGCCCTGATATTTCATATACTCAAACAGACATCAAGTTTTCAAAAAAAAATAAAGTGAACGATCCATCTTGTGTTTGGTAGATGATGTGGAGGTTTCATCATGGCATTACCGCATAGAGACAAGGTGTAAAATTACAGTGATATGTTAGACTAACTGGAAAAAAATAGCCATTTGTCGATATTGTGTTGACTTGTACCGGTCACTATCTTGATGCAAACTGTTCGATAGGATATACCAAACAGCTCTTAACAGGTAACTTGTTTTCGATGTAACAGGGATGAGGAACCACCAACATGTTCGATAAATAGTCTAGTTGAGTGTGCAGTAACACATTCTTGGAGGAAACAGTGTGGCTACACTGCTTGTAGAAACAAAATACAGTAGTTGTCTCCAGTTCATAAGCTTTATTTTGAGCAGTAAACTAAGGATAAACTGTAGTGACCAACTAAATAGGTCATTACTTTTACTCTCGGTTGAAAGTGATATCTGTGAAAGAAAATATGCTGATGAGATACACATACAGACATACTATAACCATTTAGGCCACTAGAGTTTCTTTTAAGAGTAGCATGCTAACTATAGTAGAAGATGACATAGAGGTCTTACTTTGATGATCTCAACATCCTAGAGAAGAAACTCCTGCTTCCATCACTTGGTTGAAGGCAGATTTCACTCAAACTTCCAAGGCACACTTCAAATTTGTCATCAAGAAGAACACTGCTTGCTTGGATATCTCTACAAATATTATGACGTGATCACAAATGAATAAGAACAAGTGCTGACTGAAAATATTAAAAAAAATCATGTCAAAAACTAAATCAAAGAAATTGAGCAACACGCATCAACTCGGATTTGGATGGTCAAATTATGGCAATTGCAATACCATGAGTCCATGACAGAGGGACACAAGGCTTAGTCAAGCACAAAACGAATAAATTATTTAATCAACTTTACTGCATGCTGTTTATAATTATTCCTTGTTTTTCCAATGCATTTGCACATGTAAAGAAACATATGTGTGTAGGCTGTTGTTCAGCCCAAAGCTAGTGTTGCAGTTTGGAGTATTTTCTTTCTTTTGTTGCTGCCTTTTTTTTACTGGGCGTAAGCCTTGTAACTTTTGTTTTCCCATCTTCTTAATGCAAAAGCAGAGCACCTGCTAGTTCCCTTAATAAATTCTAAACAAAAATGTCATCGAAAATTACAAAGCATGTTAGAATTAATACCATTGATATGAAGCCAATGCATCTAGGAAATATATAAGATAATATTTACAATATATTAAGCATGGCATCTGGTGTCCTCACTTCTAAATGTTGGTCGACAAAATGCTTATACATATTATTTCCTTCCAGAAATGGTTCTTTGACATGCATCGAGTGAGCTGTGCAACTACAACCATTTTAGATGCCTACATAGGTAATATTATTTTCCTTCTGTCACTGTCTCACTTGTGATCTCCAGTAAAACTTCTTCATTAAAATGTCATGATTTATTGAGCTGCATAGAATCTGAAATTTCCACATTCTAATCATGATGTTAATGCCGAAAAATAGCTTACCACAGCTATGCGATGTTTTATACAATATATTTTTCTGTAACTGCCATCCTCCAAAAAATAGTGCATGGCATGCATAATCATACCTGTGAACCAATGGTGGACTACATTCATCGTGAAGGAAGCACAGGGCCTCAGCTACGCCAATTGCAATCTTCAGTCTTGTTATCCAATCCAATGAAGATAACCCCACTTCAGCATCTGCTGGCTTCCTGTGCAGTGCAGTTGTCAAATCTCCCCTTGACATGTACTTGTACACTAGCAATTCCTCGTCATCCTTGACCAAATGCCCCAGCAATGGAACAATCCTGGCATGGGATTTTTTGACAAGAAAGCTTAATTCCACTATGTTCTTCTTACTGCTCTTCACGTCGACCTTTTTTACAACAACATTTAAGCCACTCTCTAAGACGCCACGATAGATGTCCCCGGAGCGCCCATGCTTGACAAGGTTATCATCTCCAAAGCCTCCGGTGACATGGTGCAACTGCTCATAGGTGAGCTCATCCACGACGACAGGCAAACCCTTGGGTGGACTGTTTGCTGCCCGGGATGGTGACATCACCATCGGATTCACACTGCTGCTCTTGCGACCAGAGCGGATGCCGTCGTCGTTCTGCTCCAGCCCTCTTCCTCTAGGCCTCCTTCTCCCCCTCCTCACCAAACAAAACACCAGTGCTGCAAGTGAAAGGACAACCACAATTGCTGCAGCTCCAAGAACTCCAGCTAATACATGTTTCCACCTGACGCCTTTCTTGCCCGGTGATGGGGATGCTTGTGGTGGTTCTGGCAATGGCAATCCATTCCTCTTAAAGAAATCCTCGCAATCACCAGGGCTGCGCTGGCCTGGTAGGCCTGGCAAGCAATTCATCTTGATGTAGACTGTTCCCTCAGAGCCATTCTGAAATCCAGTGGTGGCCGCTTGGCCAAAGTAATTGCTAGACACATCGACCACCTGAAACCTCTTCTTGAGGGACCCCAGGACATCGCCAATCGCACCGTAGAGTGAATTCCCCGAGGCGTTAAACAGAGCTCCTGCTATGTCACCGGCGGAGGCAGACACGTCGGGAAGCTCCCCGGTGAGGTTGTTGTTGGAAAGGTCAAGGATCCGGAGAGCCTTACTGGAGAGAACTGACGCCGGAATCCGGCCGGAGAGGCTGTTACCGGCTAGAACGAGGGTGGTCAGGTTCCCGGACATGCCGAGGTAGAGGGGCAGGTCGCCATCGACGCCGGCCGAGCGGAGGTCGAGGACGGCGAGCGACGGCGGGAGGCCGCGGCCGAACCAGGCCGGGATCCGGCCGGGGAGCGGGAACCCGGAGGCGTTGAACTCCTCGAGCGCCGCGAGCCCGCGCAGCGCGTCGACGGCGAAGGCGGCGCCGCGTTCCCCCACGCGGGTGCGGCGGAGCCCGCCCAGGCGGATCCTCGTGACGCGGCCGGCGCGGCAGGCGACGCCGGCCCAGGCGGCGCAGGGGTCGGCCTTGGCGGGCCAGTCCCGCGCGCGCAGGCCCAGGGACGCGCGCAGCCCGTAGAGCGCCGCGAGGTCCTGCCGCAGGACCGGCGGCTGCCCCTGGCTCCGGGCTGGCGACAGCAGCAGCGGCGCGAGCAGCAGCAGGCGGAGGAGGGCGCTGCGCGGAAGCATGGGTGAGGAGGTGGCGGAGCGGCGGAGTGGGGTGGGAGTGTGCGCGGTAGCGGTAAGGGCTGCGGTGGCTACGGGAGGTGGTGTGTCATGGCGCGCCCATGGCGGAGGAAGTGGTGCGCGCAAGGTGTTCGGCGCTTTGGGTGGCCCGGCCCCCGCCTATTTCCTCGCCGGTCAGCGTCTGGGGAAGCAGCGAGTTGACCACGGGGAGCACGGGGAGACGCCAGGCCGAGTGGGAGGGCCGTCGCTCACTTCCACGCGGGCCCCACCAGAGGTTCCTTCCACCAGCGGGTGGTGGCGGTGGGGCCCGGGATGTGGTGGCGGCGCAGGAGGGGAGGTGGTGGAGGCCGATTGGACCGAGAGCTCATCATTTGCCGCGGGCGTACGTGCGCTTTCGTGGCGCTGACCAGTGGGGCCCGGTCTCGGCCGCGTGTGAAGGAATGTTCTCACCTGTAGTGGTATCTTTTTGAAAAGTAGGAGTAATAAAAGGATGATTTAGGTTGCCGTCATTTTCGAATCTCTGGGGGACAAAAAGAAACACGATGGAATGGGTTTCTCACCGATTTCATTTTCTATTTCAGATCGAGCATGGTGGTGTCATGTCGAATAAACGTGCTAGTGCATCAATTGAACTCATGAATCATGATGCACAATCTTGCTCCTTCAAGTCTTAGAGCAACTCCAACACTGAGACCCATTTGATCGGCTCGCGTAATTTATGTCCGCGCAAGCAAAAAACACTGCTCAAGGCACAGGCACATACTCCTTCTCATTTAATGTCCGTTTTGCGTTCCTTTGGACTCATTTCCGACGCAAATTCGGGTCATATTTGTCCGTCTTTGTCTGCTGCATGCGAGGCATAGCCTACCTGTCATACACCCACTTTTCTCTTTTGATTTTTCTCTCCGCTGGCCCACCCACCCACGCACCGCATCTCGCCTCTGTCTCTCTCTGTCACTCGCGGCATCTGTGTCCGCGCATGCAAAAAACACTGCTCAAGGCACAAATTCATTCCCATTTACTGTTTGTTTTGTGTCCGGTCGGACACATTTCTGGTGCAAATTTGGGTCACATTGAGTCGGAGGCGGACACTAAGCTGACGCTTTCTGTGTCCTCTTCGTCCGCCTCTGTCCGCTGCATGCGAGGCATAGCCTACCTGTCACAAACCCACTTCTCTCTCTCGCGGGCGACGCTCGTCCAGGCATCGACTCGCCGCGCCTAGCTGTGCCCGGCCTCACCTCGGAGCGCCTTTCCCAGCCATGGGGTTCGAGCATGCCCGCGTCGGGCCAGTGCTGCTGCCGTCGGCCTGGCCTCCCCGCGTGCTGCGAGCTCCCCTGCCTGCTAAATGTTTGACAGAATATCGGGGCGAACATGTCAAAAATGGGTTAGCGGCCGTTGGCATGCACCGGCTGACCCAAATGAAAAAGCGAACAAATATGTTCGCTCGGCCGGTCCAAACGGATAAAACACTGGCAAAATGGATGTTCGTTTGGGTCAGTGCGTTGGAGTTGCTCTTACATATATATGAAAGGTTTTCATGATAACTTGCTTGATACGGATAGGCTCAACTATGGAGTGATAACTCTAATTCCCAAAGGCACTGACATTGATGGAATTTAAAAAATTTATACCAGTTTCCTAGTTGAATATCATATTTAAATTCATCACCAAAGTTTTAGTCAATAGGCTTACTGTTATTATCGATTGGGTGATCAGGGCCTCAGACTGCCTTCCTTTAGGGGATGCATATTGGAGGGTGTTTTGGTACTCCATGAGGCAATTAATGAATTGAATAGGAAAAAACTCTCTAGTGTTCATTTCAAAATTGACTTTCAAAAGGCCTTTAACAAAATTAATCTTTGAAAATGAAACAATTTTTTCACAAATGAAATAACTGGATCATGACCATTATCTCTCAGGGGGGTGATGGTGAAAGTGAATGGGGAAATTGGGTCATACTTAAATACCCATCAGGGTTTGAGACACAAAGACCCATTGCTCTCTTACTTTCTGACCTAGTTGTAGATGTACTTTCCATTTTTAGAGGGCAAGGTTGTTAATCAAGGTCTTGTCACTAGGCTGACCAAACATTTAATGAAAGGACATGTGGTCATAATTTAGTACGCACATAACACAATCCTTCATATGCATGATGATTTGGAACAAGCCAGTAACATGAAACTCATGCTATGTCTCTAATACGTCTCCAATGTATCTAAAAAAATTTATTGTTCCATGCTATTATATTATCTATCTTGGATGTTTTGTATGCTATTTATATGATTTTTGGGACTAACCTATTAACCTAGAGATCGGTGTCAGTTTCTGCTTTTTCCTTGTTTTTGAGTTTCACAGAAAAGGAATATCAAACGGAGTCCAATTGACCTGAAACTTTACGACGATTGTTTTTTGACCAAAAGAAGCCCACGGAGTACCGGAGATGCACCAGAGGAGTCCCGAGGCCTCCACAAGGGTGGAGGGCGCGCCCTCCGACCTTGTGGACCCCTCATGGACTCCCCTGACTTGTTCTCGACGCCAACATCTCTTATATATCCCCAAACCTCCAGAACAGAACCTAGATTGGGAGTTCCGCCGCCGCAAGCCTCTGTAGCCACCAAAAACCAATTGGGGCCCTATTCCGGCACCCTGTCGGAGGGGGAGATCATCACCGATGGCCATCTTCATCATCCCGGCGCTCTCCATGACGAGGAGGGAGTAGTTCATCCTCGGGGCTGAGGGTATGTACCAGTAGCTATGTGTTTGATCTCTTTCCCTCCCTCTCTCTCTCTCTCTCTCTCTCTCTCTCTCTCTCTCGTGTTCTTGATATGGCACGATCTTGATGTACCGCGAGCTTTGCTATGATAGTTGGATCTTATGATGTTTCTCCCCCTCTGCCTTCTTGTAATGGATTAGTTTTCCCTTTGAAGTTATCTTATTGGATTGAGTCTTTAAGGATTTGAGAACACTTGATGTATGCCTTGCATGTGCTTATCTATGGTGACAATGGGATATTCACGTGATCTATGATGTATGTTTAGGTGATCAACTTGCGGGTTTTGTGACCTTGTGAACTTATGCATAGGGGTTGGCACACGTTTTCGTCTTGACTCTCCGGTAGAAACTTTAGGGCACTCTTTGAGTTCTTTGTGTTGCTTCGAATAGATGAATCTGAGATTGTGTGATGCATATCATATAATCAAACCCGTGGATACTTGTGGTGACATTGGAGTATCTATGTGACATTAGGGTTTTGGTTGATGTGTGTCTTAAGGTGTTATTTTAGTATGAACCCTAGGGTTGTTTGTGACACTTGTAGGAATAGCCCAATAGATCGATCAGAAAGAATAACTTTTTGAGGTGGTTTCGTACCCTACAATAATCTCTTCGTTTGTTCTCCGTTGTTAGTGACTTTGGAGTGACTCTTTGTTACACGTTGAGGGATTGTTATATGATCTAATAATGTTATCATTGTTGAGAGAACTTGCACTAGTGAAAGTATGAACCCTAGGCCTTGTTTCGAAGCATTGCAATATCATTTTTGCTCACTTTTGTTACTTGCTACCTTGCTGTTTTTATATTTTTAGATGACAAAAACATATATCTACCATCCATATTACACTTTTATCACCATCTCTTCGCTGAACTAGTGCACCTATATAATTTACCATTGTATTGGATGTGTTGGGGACACAAGTGACTCTTTGTTATTTGGTTGCAGGGTTGTTTGAGAAAGACCATCTTCATCCTACGCCTCCCACGGATTGATAAACCTTAGGTCATCCACTTGAGGGAAATTTGCTGCTGTCCTACAAAACTCTGCACTTGGAGGCCCAACAACGTCTACAAGGATAAAGTTGCGTAGTAGACATCAGTCTCTTTGAAGAGATGTCATGCTTGAAAACCAACTACCACAAGAGTAAAGTATTTTGCATAAGGCATTCTAAAGAAAGAACTAGTCTCTTTTGAATAAAGGTTCACCTATGGCAGTGGTAGCTTGCTATGAAGTATTTTGCGATTCTAGTGGATGAGAAGAGACTTAAAAATAGTGACTAGGTTCATTCATTGGGAAGATTGAGAAAAGGATAGGATGTTGGCTTGGTAAAAACCTTAACATTGGGGGTTTCAGGTGAAGACCATTTTAAATAAGTCCTCTCTAGTTTTGTCTGTCTCTATATGTTATATTTCTATTATCTCTCCAAAGGGATCAAGAAGAAATATGATGGACCAAGAGGTAGGTTCCTCGGGAGTGAGGTCAAAAATAAGAGAAAATGCCACTTGGTTGTTGGCTTGTGGCAGACCTAGAGCTAGGTTTCTGTAGAGTGGGTCAAAAACAAGACAAAATACCACTTGGTCTCTTGGCATGTGGTTTGCCTTCCTAAAGATTAGGAGGTTTAGGGAATTTGGGTTGATTTATATGGAACTAATAAATGATGGCCTTTTATCCAAGTGGTTGTGGAAGCTGCTTAATGAACTTAGCCTTTGTCATGATATGATTAGAGAAAAATATAGGGGGGAGCTCAGGGACAGGTACAACATAGAGAGGGAGATTCTCACTTTTGGTAGCGGTTGCTGAAAGTAAATGATCTCTTTCTTTCCTGTTGTAGATTATGTGTCGGTAATGGTGAGAAGACAAGGTTTCGGGAAGACACATGGTTATGCAATGATACACTATATCAAGTTTTCCCAAGACTATACCCAATTTCTCACATCATATTACTATTAGTGTGACTCTTGGTAGTAACCTTCCTACCTTGACTCTTTGGAGAGCCTTGGTAGGGGAGAAAGCAGAGCTTTGGACCAAGTTGCAACAAATGTATGTTTCAACCTTAATGATATAGAACATATAATGTCTTGGTTACTTACTAGTTCTGGGAATTTTAGCATTAAATCCTTTTACATTGCAATGCAAACTAGTGGTGTGGTGCCTTATAAATTTCTCCCGAGGGTGAAAATCCTCTTAGAGGCAAACTTTCATCTAGTTGGTGCTTTAAAAAGCATTCTGACTAGAGATGTTGATACATCTCCGTCGTATCTATAATTTTTGGTTGTTCCATGCCAATATTATTCAACTTTCATATACTTTTTGGCAACTTTTTATAATATTTTTGGGACTAACATATTGATCTAGTGCCCAGTGCCAGTTCCTGTCTGTTGCATGTTTTTGGTTTCATAGAATATTCATATCAAACAGAGTCCAAACGGGATAAAAACGGACTGAGCTTAATTTTGGAAAATATGTAAAATTCGGAAGGAAAATCAACGCGAACAAGTGCCTGAGGTGGTCACGAGGCAGGGGCGCCCCCCTTAGGGCGCGCCCCTACCCTCGTGAGCCCACCATAAGGCGGTTGACGCTCTTCTTTTGCCGCAAGAAAGCTAATATTCGGAAATAAATCACGGCGAAGGTTTCAGGCCAATCGGAGTTACGGATCTCCATATATATACAAAACGGTGAAACAGGGCCAAAGAGAACGCAGAACCAGAGAGAGACAGAGAGATAGATCCAATCTCGGAGGGGCTCTCGCCCCTCCCACGCCATGGGAGCCAAGGACCAGAGGGGAAACCCTTCTCCCATCTAGGGAGGAGGTCAAGGAAGAAGAAGAAGAAGAAGGGGGGCCCTCTCCCCCTTGCTTCCGGTGGCGCCGGAGTGCTGCCGGGGCCATCGTCGTCACCGCCATCTTCACCAACAACTTCACTGCCATCATCACCAACTCTTCCCCCCTCTATGCAGCGGTGTAACATCTCTCTTACCTGCTGTAATCTCTACTTAAACATGGTGCTCAACGCTATATATTATTTCCCAATGATGTATGGCTATCCTATGATGTTTGAGTAGATCTGTTTGTCCTAATGGCTATTTGATGATCGTGATTGGTTTGAGTTGTATGTTTTATTATTGGTGATGTCCTATGGTGCTCTCCGTGTCATGCAAGCATGAGGGATTCCCGCTGTAGGGTTTGCAATATGCTTATGATTTGCTTATGGTGGGTGGCGTGAGTGACAGAAGCACAAACCCGAGTAAGTAGGTTGTTTGCGTATGGGATAAAGGGGACTTGATGCTTTAATGCTATGGTTGGGTTTTACCTTAATGAATCTTTAGTAGTTGCGGATGCTTGCTAGAGTTCCAATCATAAGTGCATATGATCCAAGTAGAGAAAGTATGTTAGCTTTGTTGGGGAACGTAGCAGAAATTTAAAAAAAATTCTATGCATCACCAAGATCAATCTATGGAGTCATCTAGCAATGAGGGGAATAGTAGTGCATCTACATACCCATGTAGATCGCGAGCGGAAGCATTCAAGAGAACGGGGTTGATGGAGTCGTACTCGTCGTGATCCAAATCACCGTTGACTGAGCGCCGAACGGATGGCACCTCCGTGTTCAACACACGTACGGTTGGGAGAGACGTCTCCTCCTTCTTGATCCAGCAAGGGGAGAGGTTGATGGAGATCCAGCAGCACGACGGCGTGGTGGTGGAAGCAGCGGGATCTTGGCAGGGCTTCGCCAAGCACCAACGAGAGGGAGAGGTGTCACGGAGGGAGAGGGAGGCGCCAGGGAATTGGGTG
This sequence comes from Triticum monococcum, assembly GCA_034509565.1. NCBI lineage: Eukaryota > Viridiplantae > Streptophyta > Magnoliopsida > Poales > Poaceae > Triticum > Triticum monococcum. The sequence goes on from CM067845.1 coordinate 618,523,219, forward strand.
CGGCTGCCCTCCCTCCCCTCCACAATATATAGGGGCCAGGGGGCGCTGGCCCATCTAGATCCCATCTAGATGGGGGGGCGGCGGCCAACGGGTGGCTTGGCCCCCAAGCCAAGTGGAGGCGCCCCCCACCCCTAGGGTTTCCAACACTAGGTGCAGGGGGAGGCCCAAGGGGGGCGCACCAGCCCACTAGGGGCTGGTTCCCTTCCCACTTCAGCCCATGGGGCAATTCGGGATAGGTGGCCCCACCCGGTGGACCCCCGGGACCCTTCCGGTGGTCCCGGTACAATATCGGTGACCCCCAAAACCTTCCCGGTGGCCGAAACTAGTCTTCCTATATATAAATCTTTACCTCAGGACCATTCCGGAACTCCTCGTGACGTCCGGGATCTCATCCGGGACTCCGAACAACTTTCGGGTTACCACATACTAACATCTCTACAACCCTAGCGTCACCGAACCTTAAGTGTGTAGACCCTACGGGTTCGGGAACCATGCAGACATGACCGAGACAACTCTCCAGCCAATAACCAACAGCGGGATCTGGATACCCATGTTGGCTCCCACATATTCCACGATGATCTCATCGGATGAACCACGATGTCGAGGATTCAATCAATCCCGTATTCAATTCCCTTTGTCAATCGGTATGTTACTTGCCCGAGATTCGATCGTCGGTATCCCAATACCTCGTTCAATCTTGTTACTGGCAAGTCACTTTACTCGTGCCGTAATGCATGATCCTGTGACCAACTACTTAGTCACACTGAGCTCATTATGATGATGCATTACCAAGTGGGCCCAGAGATACCTCTCCGTCATACGGAGTGACAAATCCCAGTCTCAATTCATGTCAACCCAACACACACTTTCGGAGATACCTGTAGTGTACCTTTATAGCCAGCCAGTTACGTTGTGACGTTTGGCACACCCAAAGCACTCCTACGGTATTCGGGAGTTGCACAATCTCATGGTCTAAGGAAATGATACTTGACACTTAGAAAAGCTCTAGCAAACGAACTACACGATCTTGTGCTATGCTTAGGATTGGGTCTTGTCCATCACATCATGCTCCTAATGATGTGATCCCGTTATCAATGACATCCAATGTCCATGGTCAGGAAACCGTAACCATCTATTGATCAACGAGCTAGTCAACTAGAGTCTTACTAGGGACATGTTGTGGTCTATATATTCACACATGTATTACGATTTCCGGATAACACAATTATAGCATGAACAATAGACAATTATCATGAACAAGGAAATATAATAATAACCATTTTATTATTGCCTCTAGGGCATATTTCCAACAGTCTCCCACTTGCACTAGAGTCAATAATCTAGTTACATTGTGATGAATCGAACACCCATAGAGTTCTGGTGTTGATCATGTTTTGCTCGAGGGAGAGGTTTAGTCAACGGATCCGTGACATTCAGGTCTGTATGCACTTTACAAATATCTATGTCTCCATTTTGAACATTTTCATGAATGGAGTTGAAGCGACGCTTGATATGCCTGGTCTTCCTGTGAAACCTGGGCTCCTTGGCAAGGGCAATAGCTCCAGTGTTGTTACAGAAGATAGTCATCGGGCCCGACGCATTGGGAATAACTCCTAGGTCGGTAATGAACTCCTTCACCCAGATTGCTTCTTGTGCTGCCTCCGAGGCTGCCATGTACTCCGCTTCACATGTAGATCCCGCCACGATGCTTTGCTTGCAACTGCACCAGCTGACCGCCCAACCATTCAAAATATACACGTATCTGGTTTGTGACTTGGAGTCATCCAGATCTGTGTCGAAGCTAGCATCGACGTAACCCTTTACGACGAGCTCTTCGTCACCTCCATAAACGAGAAATATGTCCTTAGTCCTTTTCAGGTACTTCAGGATATTCTTGACCGTTGTCTAGTGTTCCATGCCGGGATTACTTTGGTACCTTCCTACCAAACTTATGGCAAGGTTTACATCAGGTCTGGTACGCAGCATGGCATACATGATAGACCCTATGGCCGAGGCATAGGGGACGACACTCATCTTTTCTCTATCTTCTACCGTGGTCGGGCATTGAGCCGTGCTCAATCTTGTACCTTGCAACACAGGCAAGAACCCCTTCTTTGACTGATCCATATTGAACTTCTTCAATATCTTGTCAAGGTACGTACTCTGTGAAAGACCAATGAGGCGTCTCGATCTATCTCTATAGATCTTGATGCCTAATATGTAAGCAGCTTCTCCAAGATCCTTCATTGAAAAACACTTGTTCAAGTAGGCCTTTATGCTTTCCAAGAATTATATATCATTTCCCATCAACGGTATGTCATCCACATACAATATGAGAAATGCTACAGAGCTCCCACTCACTTTCTTGTAAACGCAGGCTTCTCCATAAGTCTGTGTAAACCCAAACGCTTTGATCATCTCATCAAAACGAATGTTTCAACTCTGAGATGCTTGCACCAGCCCATAGATTGAGCGTTGGAGCTTGCACACCTTGTCAGCATTCTTAGGATCGACAAAACCTTCCGGCTGCATCATATACAATTCTTCCTTAAGGAAACCATTAAGGAATGTCGTTTTGACGTCCATTTGCCATATCTCATAATCATAGAATGCGGCGATTGCTAACATGATTCAGACGGACTTCAGCTTCGCTATGGGTGAGAAAGTCTCATCGTAGTCAACCAATTGAACTTGTCGATAACCCTTAGCGACAAGCCGAGCTTTATAGATGGTCACATTACCATCCGCGTCTGTCTTCTTCTTAAAAATCCATTTATTTTCTATGGCTCGCCGATCATCGGGCAAGTCAGTTAAAGTCCATACTCATACATGGATCCTATCTCGGATTTCATGGCTTCCAGCCATTTGTCGGAATCTGGGTCCGCCATCGCTTATTCATAGTTCGAAGGTTCACCATTGTCTAACAACATGATTTCCAGGACAGGGTTGCCGTACCACTCTGGTGCGAAACGTGTCCTTGTGGACCTATGAAGTTCAGTAGCAACTTGATCTGAAGTTTCATGATCATCATCATTAACTTCCTCTCTAGTCAGTGCAGGCACCTCGGGAACATTTTCCTGAGCTGCGCCACTCTCTGGTTCAAGAGGCAATACTTCATCAAGTTCTACTTTCCTCCCACTTACTTCTTTCGAGAGAAACTCTTTCTCTAAAAAGGATCCATTCTTGGCAACAAAGATCTTGCCTTCGGATCTGAGGTAGAAGGTATACCCAATAGTTTCTTTATGGTATCCTATGAAGACGCATTTTTCCGATTTGGGTTCGAGCTTTTCAGGTTGAAGTTTCTTCACATAAGCATCGCATCCCCAAACTTTTAGAAACGACAACTTAGGTTTCTTCCCAAACCATAATTCATACGGTGTCGTCTCAACGGATTTCGACGGAGCCCTATTTAAAGTGAATGCGGCAGTCTCTAAAGCATAGCCCCAAAATGACAGCGTTAGATTGGTAAGAGACATCATAGATCGCACCATATCCAATAGAGTGCGATTACGACGTTTGGACACACCATTACGCTGAGGTGTTCCAGGCGGCATGAGTTGTGAAACTATTCCACATTTCCTTAAGTGCGTGCCAAATTCGTGACTCAAGTATTCTCCCCCATGATCTGATCACAAGAACTTGATTTTCCTGTCACGTTGATTCTCAACCTCACTCTAAAATTCCTTGAACTTTTCAAAGGTCTCAGACTTGTGTTTCATTAAGTAGACATACCCATATCTACTCAAGTCATCAGTGAGGGTGAGAACATAACGATAGCCACCGCGAGCCTCAACACTCATTGGACCGCACACATCAGTATGTATGATTTCCAATAAGTTGGTTGCTCGCTCCATTGTTCCGGAGAACGGAGTCTTAGTCATTTTGCCCATGAGGCATGGTTCGCACGTGTCAAATGATTCATAATCAAGAGACTCCAAAAGTCCATCTGCATGGAGTTTCTTCATGCGTTTGACACCAATGTGACCAAGGCGGCAGTGCCACAAGTATGTGGGACTATCATTATCAACCTTACATCTTTTGGTATTCATACTATGAATATGTGTAACATCACGTTCGAGATTAAATAAGAATAAACCATTGACCAGCGGGGCATGACCATAAAACATATCTCTTATATAAATAGAACAACCATTATTCTCAGATTTAAATGAGTAGCCATCTCGTATTAAACGAGATCCTGATACAATGTTCATGCTCAAAGCTGGCACTAAATAACAATTATTGAGGTTTAAAACTAATCCCGTAGGTAAATGCAGAGGTAACGTGCCGACGGTGATCACATCGACCTTGGAACCATTCCCGACGCGCATCGTCACCTCGTCCTGCCAGTCTCCGCTTATTCCGCAGCTCCTATTTTGAGTTACAAATATGAGCAACCGCACCGGTATCAAATACCCAGGAGCTACTACGAGTACTGGTAAGGTACACATCAATAACATGTATATCACATATACCTTTGGTGTTGCCGACCTTCTTGTCCGCTAAGTACTTGGGGCAGTTCCGCTTCCAGTGACCACTTCCCTTGCAATAAAAACACTCAGTCTCAGGCTTGGGTCCATTCTTTGGCTTCTTCCCGACAGTTTGCTTACCGGGTGCGGCAACTCCCTTGCCGTCCTTCTTGAAGTTCTTTTTACCCTTGCCTTTCTTGAACTTAGTGGTTTTATTCACCATCAACACTTGATGTTCCTTTTTGATTTCCACCTCCGCTGATTTCAGCATCGAATATACCTCAGGAATGGTCTTTTCCATCCCCTGCATATTGAAGTTCATCACAAAGCTCTTGTAGCTAGGTGGGAGCGACTGAAGGATTCTGTCAATGACCGCATCGTCTGGGAGATTAACTCCCAGCTGAGACAAGCGGTTGTGCAACCCAGACATTTTGAGTATGTGCTCGCTGACGGAACTATTCTCCTCCATCTTACAACTATAGAACTTGTCGGAGACTTCATATCTCTCGACCCGGGCATGAGCTTGGAAAACCATTTTCAGCTCTTGGAACATCTCATATGCTCCGTGTTGCTCAAAACGCTTCTGGAGCCCCGGTTCTAAGCTGTAAAGCATGCCACACTAAACCAGGGAGTAATCATCAACACGGGACTGCCAAGCGTTCATAACGTCTTGGTTTGCTGGGGGTGGTGCTTCACCTAGCGGTGCTTCAAGGACATATGCTTTCTTGGCAGCTATGAGGATGATCCTCAAGTTCCGGACCCAGTCCGTATAGTTGCTACCATCGTCTTTCAGCTTGGTTTTCTCTAGGAACGCGTTGAAGTTGAGGACAACATTAGCGTGGGCCATTTGATCTACAAGACATATTGTAAAGATTTTAGACTAAGTTCATGATAATTAAGTTCATCTAATCAAATTATTCAATGAACTCCCACTCAGATAGACATCCCTCTAGTCATCTAAGTGATACATGATCCGATTCAACTAGGCAGTGTCCGATCATCACGTGAGACGGACTAGTCATCATCGGTGAACATCTTCATGTTGATCGTATCTTCTATACGACTCGTGTTCGACCTTTCGGTCTTCCGTGTTCCGAGGCCATGTTTGTACATGCTAGGCTCGTCAAGTCAACCTAGGTGTATTGCGTGTGTAAATCTGGCTTACACCCGTTGTATGCGAACGTTAGAACCTATCACACCCGATCATCACGTGGTGCTTCGGAACAACCGGCCTTAGCAACGGTGCACAGTTAGGGGGAACACTTTCTTGAAATTATTGTGAGGGGTCATGTTATTTATGCTACCGTCGTTCTAAGCAAATAAGATGTAAAACATGATAAACATCACATGCAATCAAATAGTGACATGATATGGCCAATATCATTTTGCTCCTTTTGATCTCCATCTTCGGGGTGCCATGATCATCGTCGTCACCAGCATGACACCATGTTCTCCATCATCATGTCTTCATGAAGTTGTCTCGTCAACTATTACTTCTACTACTATGGCTAACGGTTAGCGATAAAGTAAAGTAATTACATGACATTTATGTTGACACACAGGTCATAAATAAATTAAGACAACTCCTATGGCTCCTGCCGGTTGTCATACTCATCGACATGTAAGTCGTGATTCCTATTACAAGAACATGATCAATCTCATACATCACATATATCATTCATCACATCCTTTTGGCCATATCACATCACACGGCATATGCTGCAAAAACAAGTTAGACGTCCTCGAATTGTTGTTGCAAGTTTTACGTGGCTGCTATATGCTTCTAACAAGAACGTTTCTTACCAACGCCAAAACCACAACGTGATATGCCAATTTCTATTTACCCTTCATAAGGACCCTTTTCATTGAATCTGATCCGGCTAAAGTGGGAGAGACAGACACCCGCTAGCCACCTCATGCAACTAGTGCATGTCAGTCGGTGGAACCAGTCTCACATAAGCGTACGTGTAAGGTCGGTCCGGGCCGCTTCATCCCACGATGCCGCCGAATCAAGATAAGACTAGTAACGGCAAGTAAATTGACAAAATCAATGCCCACAACAACTTGTGTTCTACTCGTGCATAGAAACTACGCATAAACCTGGCTCTGATACCACTATTGGGGAACGTAGCAGAAATTTTAAAAAAATTCTACGCATCACCAAGATCAATCTATGGAGTCATCTAGCAACGAGGGGAATAGGAGTCCATCTACATACCCTTGTAGATCGCGAGCAGAAGCGTTCAAGAGAACGGGGTTGATGGAGTCGTACTCGTCGTGATCCAAATCATCGTTGACCGAGCGCCAAACAGACGACACCTCCACGTTCAACACACGTACGGTTGGGAGAGATGTCTCCTCCTTCTTGATCTAGCAAGGGGAGAGGAGAGGTTGATGGAGATCCAGCAGCACAACGGCGTGGTGGTGGAAGCAGCGGGATCTCGGCAGGGCTTCGCCAAGCACCAACAAGAGGGAGAGGTGTCACGGAGGGAGAGGGAGGCGCCAGGGACTTGGGTGCGGCTGCCCTCCCTCCCCTCCACTATATATAGGGGTCAGGGGGGAGCCGGCCCCTCTAGATACCATCTAGATAGGGGGACGGCGGCCAAGGGGTGGCTTGGCCCCCAAGCCAAGTGGAGGCGCCCCCTACCCCTAGGGTTTCCAACCCTAGGCGCAGGGGGAGGCCCAAGGGGGGCACACCAGCCCACCAGGGGCTGGTTCCCTTCCCACTTCAGCCCATGGGGCCCTCCGGGATAGGTGGCCCCACCCGGTGGACCCCCGGGACCCTTCCGGTGGTCCCGGTACAATGCCGGTGACCCCCAAAACCTTCCCGGTGGCTGAAACTGGTCTTCCTATATATAAATATTTACCTCCGGACCATTCTAGAACTCTTCGTGACGTCCGGGTTCTCATTCGGGACTCCGAACAACTTTTGGGTTACCGCATACTAACATCTCTACAACCCTAGCGTCACCGAACCTTAAGTGTGTAGACCCTACGAGTTCGGGGACCATGCAGACATGACCGAGACAACTCTCCAACCAATAACCAAAAGCGGGATCTGGATACCCATGTTGGCTCCCACATATTCCACGATGATCTCATCGGATGAACCACGATGTCGAGGATTCAATCAATCCCGTATTCAATTCCCTTTGTCAATCGGTACGTTACTTGCCCGAGATTCGATCGTCGATATCCCAATACCTCGTTCAATCTCGTTACCGGCAAGTCACTTTACTCATGCCGTAATGCATGATCCCTTGACCAACTACTTAGTCACACTAAGCTCATTATGATGATGCATTACCGAGTGGGCCCAGAGATACCTCTCCGTCATACGGAGTGACAAATCCCAGTCTCGATTCATGCCAACCCAACAGACACTTTCGGAGATACCTGTAGTGTACCTTTATAGCCAGCTAGTTACGTTGTGACATTTGGCACACCCAAAGCACTCCTACGGTATACGGGAGTTGCACAATCTCATGGTCTAAGGAAATGATACTTGACACTTAGAAAAGCTCTAGCAAACGAACTACACTATCTTGTGTTATGCTTAGGATTGGGTCTTGTCCATCACATCATTCTCCTAATGATGTGATCCCGTTATCAATGACATCCAATGTCCATGGTCAGGAAACCGTAACCATCTATTGATCAACGAGCTAGTCAACTAGAGGCTTACTAGGGACATGTTGTGGTCTATATATTCACACATGTATTACGATTTCCGGATAACACAATTATAGCATGAACAATAGACAATTATCATGAACAAGGAAATATAATAATAACCATTTTATTATTGCCTCTAGGGCATATTTCCAACAAGCTTATGCCTCTCCCTCAAATAAAATTGCAATAATGATTACCGGTCTAGTTATCGATTGCCTAGGGACAAATAACCTTCTTGTTGACAAAAGCTCTTTACTAAAACTAATTTAGTTGTGTCTTTATCTAAACAGCCCCTAGCTTTTATTTACGTGCTCTTTACTTTCTTGCAAGCTTACCCAAAAACACCTACAAAGTACTTCTAGTTTCATACTTGTTTCCGATAAAGCGAACGTCAAGCGTGCGTAGAGTTGTATCGGTGGTCGATAGAACTTGAGGGAATATTTGTTCTACCTTTAGCTCCTCGGTGGGTTTGACACTCTTACTTATCGAAAGAGGCTACAATTGATCCTCTATACTTGTGGGTTATCAAGACCTTTTTCTGGCGCCGTTGCCGGGGAGCAATAGCGTGGGGTGAATATTCTCGTGTGTGCTTGTTTGCTTTATCACTAAGTAATTTTTATTTGCTATTCTTAGTTGTTTTCTATCTTTAGTTATGGGTAGGAAACGCAAAATACCACAAAAATTAGTTGTACCTACTGAACCAATGGTTGAAGAACCACTTAAAATCTATCACACTGCTGAAGCTTATTACTTTGATCATATTCGACCCCTATGTGCTCGTGCTGAAACCCCAACTAGCTTAGTTGAGGGCAAATCCTTATATGAGCATGCTTGTTATGTGTGACACCGAATATCTGAAAAAGGGAAAATTCTATTGGGTCAAATTCGTCGTTTGCAATGCTATGCTTGGAATTTATGTGAAATTTATGATTTTACTTGTTGCTTTGAAAACCCTAAGAAACACCTTCCCTATCAATGTGAGTTTAGTGATAATGGAATCGTATCTTTGTATGCTAAGGGTGTTTACAATTACTATGATGTTCAACAAATTGAAGAATTTGTTGCTTTTAAGGGTGCTTATGAAATTGCTTCTTTGATTGAAAAGTATGATGCTACTTTTCACAAATCTGAAAATTCTACTATACTTAAATATTGCTATGATAATTATGCTTCTAATGCTTATGCTAAACCATATATTGAGAACTACTCCGCTGTCCAAGAAGAGACTAATATTTTACAGGAGTCTGTGGAAGAAGAATTTGATGATACTGTGAGCTCATTGGATGAAAAAGATGATGAGGAGAGCGAAGAACAAAAGGAGAAAGAGCAGATTAGCTACCCGTGCCCACCTTCTAATGAGAGTAACTCTTCAACTCATACATTGTTTAATTTCTTTTCGTGCTTACCGGAGGATGATTGCTATGATGATTGTTATGATCCCGTTGATTCTTTTGAAATATCCCTTTTTGATGATGCTTGCTATGCTTGTGGCCAAGATACCAATATGAATTATGCTTATGGAGATGAACTTGCTATAGTTCCTTATGTTAAACATGAAATTGTTGCTATTGCACCCACGCATGATAGTCCTATTATCTTTTTGAATTCTCCCGATTACACTATATCAGAGAAGTTTGCTTTTATTAAGGATTATATTGATGGGTTGCCTTTTACCGTTGCACATGATGATTTTGATGAATATAATATGCATGTGCTTGCTGCTCCTACTTGCAATTATTATGAGAGAGGAACTATATCTCCACCTCTCTATGTTTCCAATATGATAAAATTGCAAGAAACTGTTTATACTATGCATTGGCCTTTACTTTGTGTGCATGAATTGTTATTTTATGACATGCCGATACATAGGAAGAGAGTTAGACTTCGTCATTACATGATATATGTTACCTTGTGCTCACCACTAAATTACAAATCATTGTTGATTCAAATTGGCTTTGATATACCTTGGGATCCGGGTGGATTCACTACTTGAGCACTACATGCCTAACTTAATGGCTTTAAAGAAAGCGCTGCCAGGGAGACAACCCGGAAGTTTTAGAGAGTAATCTATTTCTGTTGAGTGCTTTTATATAGTTTAAAAACAACAAAAATAAAGAGGGGAACCCAAAACTTTTTCAAAAAGGAAAGTGAAAGTGATAGAGACAAGCATTGTTGAAGTGGGAGCTAGCCTTGAACTTTGTTCATGCTCACGGAAACTTTGTGGATCTTGATTACATAAACTTTTCAACAAAAATAATTATCCCCTTGTACAATTCCATTGTATTATAAAAATAATGTACCAAGGTTTGCCTTTAGGATGTTTACGATGCTTGTTGGTTTGTGCAGTGCAGGACAGAAACTTTGGCTGTAGTGCGTGAATTTTAGTTTTTAACTGGAATGTCCAATGGTTCTGATTATTTTTGCAATGTCTTGCTGTACAAATTGTTCAGTTTTCATAATTTTGGCCGAATTTGTCAAGTATCAGAAGTATGGTGAATGTTCAGATTGCTACAGACTGTTCTGTTTTAGACAGATTCTGTTTTTGATGCATAGTTTGCTTGTTTTGATGAACCTGTCAATTTATATCAGTGGATTAAGCCATGTAAAAGTTATATTACAGTATACACAATGCAAAAACGAAATATGAATTGGTTTACAACAGTACTTAGAGTAGTGATTTGCTTTATTATACTAATGGATCTTACCGAGTTTTCTGTTGGAGTTTTGTGTGGATGAAGTGTTCGATGATCGAGAAGGTCTTGATGTGAGAAGAAGGAAGAGAGGCAATATCTCAAGCTTGGGGATGCCCGAGGCACCCCAAGTAAATATTCAAGGAGACTCAAGCGTCTAAGCTTGGGGATGATGGGGAGGCATCCCCTCTTTCTTCAACAAGTATTGGTATGTTTTCGGATTTGTTTCGTTCATGCGATATGTGCAAGTCTTGGAGCGTCTTTTGCATTTAGGTTTTTAATTTCTTTTATGCACCATGCTGGTATGAGATGGTTCTTAGTTGATTTATAGAATGCTCTTTGCACTTCACTTATATCTTTTGAGTATGGCTTTATAGAATGCTTCATGTGCTTCACTTATATCATTTGAAGTTTGGATTGCATGTTTCTCTTTACATAGAAAACCACCATTTGTAGAATGCTCTTTTGCTTCACTTATATTTGTTAGAGCACGGGCATATCTTTTTTAGAAAGAATTAAACTCTCTTGCTTCACTTATATCTATTTGGAGAGATGACAGGAACTAGTCATTCACATGGTTAGTCATAAAATCCTACATAAAACTTGTAGATCACTGTATATGATAAGTTTGATTCCTTGCAATAGTTTTGCGATATAAAGATGGTGATATTAGAGTCATGCTAGTGGGTAGTTGTGGATTGTATAAATACTTGTGTTAAGGTTTGTGATTCCCGTAGCATGCACGTATGGTGAACTGTTATGTAACGAAGTCGGAGCATGATTTATTTATTGATTGTCTTCCTTATGAGTGGCGGTCGGGGACGAGCGATGGTCTTTTCCTACCAATCTATCCCCCTAGGAGCATGCGCGTAGTACTTTGTTTCAATAACTAATAGATTTTTGCAATAAGTATGTGAGTTCTTTATGACTAATGTTGAGTCCATGGATTATACACACTCTCACCCTTCCATCATTGCTAGCCTCTTTGGTATCGTGCATTGCCCTTTCTCACCTCGAGAGTTGGTGCAAACTTCGCCGGTGCATCCAAACCCCGTGATATGATATGCTCTGTCTTTTGGGGAACGTAGTAATTTCAAAAAAATTCCTACGCACACGCAAGATCATGGTGATGCATAGCAACGAGAGGGGAGAGTGTTGTCTACGTACCCTCGTAGACCGATAGCGGAAGCGTTATGACAACGCGGTTGATGTAGTCGTACGTCTTCACGGCCCGACCGATCAAGCACCAAAACTACGGCACCTCCGAGTTCTAGCACACGTTCAGCTCGATGACGATCCCCGGACTCCGATCCAGCAAAGTGTCGGGGAAGAGTTCCGTCAGCACGACGGCGTGGTGACGATCTAGATGTATTAATGTCGTAGGGCTTCGCCTAAGCACTGCTACAATATTATCGAGGACTATGGTGGAAGGGGGCACCGCACACGGCTAAGAATATGATCACGTGGATCAACTTGTGTCTCTAGGGGGTACCCCTGCCTCCGTATATAAAGGCTCAAAGGGGGGGGGGCGGCCAAGAGGAGGCGCGCCAGGAGGAGTCCTACTCCCTTCGGGAGTAGGACTCCCCCCCTTTCCTAGTTGGAATAGGATTCGTGGAGGGGGGAAAGAGGAGAGAGAGGAGGAAGGGAGGCCGGCCCCGTCTCCTTGTCCTATTCGGACCAAGGGGGGAGGCGCGCGGCCCATCTCTGGCCACCTCTCCTCTCTTCCACTAAGGCCCACTAAGGCCCATATACCTCCCGGGGGGTTCCGGTAACCTCCCGGTACTCCGGTAAAATCCCGATTTCACTCGGAACACTTCCGATATCCAAACATAGGCTTCCAATATATCAATCTTTATGTCTCGAAGTGTTTCGGGAGAAATCGGGATTTTACCGGAGTACCGGGAGGTTACCGGAACCCCCCGGGAGGTATATGGGCCTTAGTGGGCCTTAGTGGAAAAGAGAAGAGGCATCCGGAGATGGGCCGCACGCCCCTCCCCTCCCTTGGTCCGAATAGGACAAGGAAAGGGGGCCGGGCCCCCTTCCTCTTTTCCCCCCTCCGCGAATCCTATTCCAACTAGGATTGGGGGGGGGGGAATCCTACTCCCGGAGGGAGTAGGACTCCTCCTGGCGCGCCTCTCCTAGGCCGGCCGCACCCCCCCCCCCTTGAGCCTTTATATACGGAGGCAGGGGCACCCTAGAGGAACACAAGTTGATCCACGTGATCATATTCCTAGCCGTGTGCGGCGCCCCCTGCCACCATAGTCCTCGATAATATTGTAGCGGTGCTTAGGCGAAGCCCTGCGACAGTAGTACATCAAGATCGTCACCACGCCGTCGTGCTGACGGAACTCTTCCCCGACACTTTGCTGGATCGGAGTCCGGGGATCGTCATCGAGCTGAACGTGTGCTAGAACTCGAAGGTGCCGTAGTTTCGGTGCTTGATCGGTCGGGCCGTGGAGACGTACGACTACATCAACCAAACACTTCCGTTGTTGATCTACAAGGGTACGTAGATCACACTCTCCCCTCTCGTTGCTATGCATCACCATGATCTTGCGTGTGCGTAGGAAAATTTTGAAATTACTACATTCCCCAACAGTGGCATCCGAGCCTAGGTTTTATGTGTTGATGTTATATGCACGAGTAGAACACAAGTGAGTTGTGGGCGATATAAGTCATACTGCTTACCAGCATGTCATACTTTGGTTCGGCGGTATTGTTGGATGAAGCGGCCCAGACCAACATTACGCGTACGCTTACGCGAGACCGGTTCTCCCGACGTGCTTTGCACATAGGTGGCTTGCGGGTGACAGTTTCTCCAACTTTAGTTGAACCAAGTGTGGCTACGGCTGGTCCTTGCGAAGGTTAAAACAACACCAACTTGACAAACTATCGTTGTGGTTTTGATGCGTAGGTAAGATTGGTTCTTGCTTAAGCCCGTAGCAGCCACGTAAAACTTGCAACAACAAAGTAGAGGACGTCTAACTTGTTTTTGCAGGGCATGTTGTGATGTGATATGGTCAAGACATGATGCTAAATTTTATTGTATGAGATGATCATGTTTTGTAACCGAGTTATCGGCAACTGGCAGGAGCCATATGGTTGTCGCTTTATTGTATGCAATGCAATCACGCTGTAATGCTTTACTTTATCACTAAGCGGTAGCGATAGTCGTCGAAGCATAAGATTGGCGAGATGACAATGATGCTACGAAGGAGATCAAGGTGTCGCGCCGGTGACGATGGTGATCATGACTATGCTTCGGAGATGGAGATCACAAGCACAAGATGATGATGGCCATATCATATCACTTATATTGATTGCATGTGATGTTTATCTTTTATGCATCTTATCTTGCTTTGATTGACGGTAGCATTATAAGATGATCTCTCACTAAATTATCAAGATAAAAGTGTTCTCCCTGAGTATGCACCGTTGCCAAAGTTCGTCGTGCCCAGACACCACGTGATGATCGGGTGTGATAAGCTCTACGTCCATCTACAACAGGTGCAAGCCAGTTTTGCACACGCAGAATACTCAGGTTAAACTTGACGAGCCTAGCATATGCAGATATGGCCTCGGAACACTGAGATCGAAAGATCGAGCATGAGTCATATAGTAGATATGATCAGCATAGTGATGTTCACCATTGAAAACTACTCCATTTCACGTGATGATCGGTTATGGTTTAGTTGATTTGGATCACGTGATCACTTAGAGGATTAGAGGGATGTCTATCTAAGTGGGAGTTCTTAAGTAATATGATTAATTGAACTTCAATTTATCATGAACTTAGTACCTGATAGTATCTTGCTTATGTATGTTTGATTGTAGATAGATGGCCCGTGCTGTTGTTCCGTTGAATTTTAATGCGTTCCTTGAGAAAGCAAAGTTGAAAGATGATGGTAGCAATTACATGGACTGGGTCCGTAACTTGAGGATTATCCTCATTGCTGCACAGAAGAATTACGTCCTGGAAGCACCGCTGGGTGCCAGGCCTGCTCCTGGAGCAACACCAGATGTTATGAACGTCTGGCAGAGCAAAGCTGATGACTACTCAATAGTTTAGTGTGCCATGCTTTATGGCTTAGAATCGGGACTTCAACGACGTTTTGAACATCATGGAGCATATGAGATGTTCCAGGAGTTGAAGTTAATATTCCAAGCAAATGCCTGGATTGAGAGATATGAAGTCTCCAATAAGTTCTATAGCTGCAAGATGGAGGAGAACAGTTCTGTCAGTGAGCATATACTCAAAATGTCTGGTTATAATAATCACTTGATTCAGATGGGAGTTAATCTTCCAGATGATTGCGTCATTGACAGAATTCTCCAATCACTGCCACCAAGCTACAAGAGCTTCGTGATGAACTATAATATGCAAGGGATGAATAAGACTATTCCTAAGCTCTTCGCAATGCTAAAAGCTGCGGAGGTAGAAATCAAAAAGGAGCATCAAGTGTTGATGGTCAACAAGGCCACTAGTTTCAAGAAAAAGGGCAAAGGGAAGAAGAAGGGGAACTTCAAGAAGAACAGCAAGCAAGTTGCTGCTCAAGAGAAGAAACCCAGGTCTGGACCTAAGCCTGAAACTGAGTGCTTTTACTGCAAGCAGACTGGTCACTGGAAGCGGAACTGCCCCACGTATTTGGCGGATAAGAAGGATGGCAAGGTGAACAAAGGTATATGTGATATACATGTTATTGATGTGTACCTTACTAGAGCTCGCAGTAGCACCTGGGTATTTGATACTGGTTCTGTTGCTAATATTTGCAACTCGAAACAGGGACTACGGATTAAGCGAACACTGGCAAAGGACGAGGTGACGATGCGCGTGGGAAACGGTTCCAAAGTCGATGTGATCACGGTCGGCACGCTACCTCTACATCTACCTTCGGGATTAGTATTAGACCTAAATAATTGTTATTTGGTGCCAGCGTTGAGCATGAACATTATATCTGGATCTTGTTTAATGCGAGACGGTTATTCATTTAAATCAGAGAATAATGGTTGTTCTATTTATATGAGTAATATCTTTTATGGTCATGCACCTTTGAAGAGTGGTCTATTTTTCATGAATCTCGATAGTAGTAACACACATATTCATAATGTTGAAGCCAAAAGATGCAGAGTTGATAATGATAGTGCAACTTATTTGTGGCACTGCCGTTTAGGTCATATCGGTATAAAGCGCATGAAGAAACTCCATACTGATGGGCTTTTGGAACCACTTGATTATGAATCACTTGGTACTTGCGAACCGTGCCTCATGGGCAAGATGACTAAAACACCGTTCTCCGGTACTATGGAGAGAGCAACAGATTTGTTGGAAATCATACATACAGATGTATGTGGTCCGATGAATATTGAGGCTCGTGGCGGATATCGTTATTTTCTCACCTTCACAGATGACTTAAGCAGATATGGGTATATCTACTTAATGAAACATAAGTCTGAAAAACATTTGAAAAGTTCAAAGAATTTCAGAGTGAAGTTGAAAATCATCGTAACAAGAAAATAAAGTTTCTACGATCTGATCATGGAGGAGAATATTTGAGTTACGAGTTTGGTGTACATTTGAAACAATGCGGAATAGTTTCGCAACTCACGCCACCCGGAACACCACAGCGTAATGGTGTGTCCGAATGTCGTAATCGTACTTTACTAGATATGGTGCGATCTATGATGTCTCTTACTGATTTACCGCTATCATTTTGGGGTTATGCTTTAGAGACGGCCGCATTCACGTTAAATAGGGCACCATCAAAATCCGTTGAGACGATGCCTTATGAACTATGGTTTGGCAAGAAACCAAAGTTGTCGTTTCTTAAAGTTTGGGGCTGCGATGCTTATGTGAAAAAGCTTCAACCTGATAAGCTCGAACCCAAATCGGAGAAATGTGTCTTCATAGGATACCCAAAGGAGACTGTTGGGTACACCTTCTATCATAGATCCGAAGGCAAGACATTCGTTGCTAAGAATGGATCCTTTCTAGAGAAGGAGTTTCTCTCGAAAGAAGTGAGTGGGAGGAAAGTAGAACTTGATGAGGTAATTGTACCTGCTCCCTTATTGGAAAGTAGTACATCACAGAAAATTGTTTCTGCGACACCTACACCAATTAGTGAGGAAGCTAATGATAATGATCATGAAACTTCAGAACAAGATACTACTAAACCTCGTAGATCAACCAGAGTAAGATCCGTGCCAGAGTGGTACGGTAATCCTATTCTGAAAATCATGCTACTAGATCATGATGAACCTACGAACTATGAAGAAGCGATGGTGAGCCCAGATTCCGCAAAATGGCTTGAAGCCATGAAATCTGAGATGGGATCCATGCATGATAACAAAGTATAGACTTTGGTTGACTTGACCGATGATCGGCAAGCAATTGAGAATAAATGGATCTTCAAGAAGAAGACTAACGCTGACGGTAATATTACTGTCTACAAAGCTCGACTTGTCGCAAAAGGTTTTCGACAAGTTCAAGGGGTTGACTACGATGAGACCTTCTCACCCGTAGCGATGCTTAAGTCTGTCCGAATCATGTTAGCAATTGCCGCATTTTATGATTATGAAATTTGGCAGATGGATGTCAAAACTGCATTCCTGAATGGATTTCTGGAAGAAGAGTTGTATATGATGCAACCGGAAGGTTTTGTCGATCCAAAAGGAGCTAACAAAGTGTGCAAGCTCCAGCGATCCATTTATGGACTGGTGCAAGCCTCTCGGAGTTGGAATAAACGCTTTTGATAGTGTGATCAAAGCATTTGGTTTTATACAGACTTTTGGAGAAGCCTGTATTTACAAGAAAGTGAGTGGGAGCTCTGTAGCATTTCTGATATTATATGTGGATGACATATTACTGATTGGAAATGATATAGAATTTCTGGATAGCATAAAGGGATACCTGAATAAGAGTTTTTCAATGAAAGACCTCGGGGAAGCTGCTTACATATTAGGCATAAAGATCTATAGAGATAGATCAAGACGCTTAATTGGACTTTCACAAAGCACATACCTTGACAAGATTTTGAAGAAGTTCAAAATGGATCAAGCAAAGAAAGGGTTCTTGCCTGTGCTACAAGGTGTGAAGTTGAGTCAGACTCAATGCCCGACCACTGCAGAAGATAGAGAGAAAATGAAAGATGTTCCCTATGCTTCAGCCATAGGCTCTATCATGTATGCAATGCTGTGTACCAGACCTGATGTGTGCCTTGCTATAAGTCTAGCAGGGAGGTACCAAAGTAATCCAGGAGTGGATCACTGGACAGCAGTCAAGAACATCCTGAAATACCTGAAAAGGACTAAGGATATGTTTCTCGTATATGGAGGTGACAAAGAGCACATCGTAAACGGTTACATCGATGCAAGCTTTGACACTAATTCGGACGATTCTAAATCGCAAACCGGATACGTGTTTACATTAAACAGTGGAGCTGTCAGTTGGTGCAGTTCTAAACAAAGCGTCGTGGCGGGATCTACATGTGAAGCGGAGTACATAGCTGCTTCGGAAGCAGCAAATGAAGGAGTCTAGATGAAGGAGTTCATATCCGATCTAGGTGTCATACCTAGTGCATCAGGTCCAATGAAGATCTTTTGTGACAATACTGGTGCAATTGCCTTGGCAAAGGAATCTAGGTTTCACAAGAGAACCAAACACATCAAGAGACGCTTCAATTCCATCCGGGATCTAGTCCAGGTGGGAGACATAGAAATTTGCAAGATACATACGGAGCTGAATGTAGCAGACCCGTTGACTAAGCCTCTTCCATGAGCAAAACATGATCAGCACCAAAGCTCCATGGGTGTTAGAATCATTACTGTGTAATCTAGATTATTGACTCTAGTGCAAGTGGGAGACTGAAGGAAATATGCCCTAGATGCAATAATAAAGTTATTATTTATTTCCTTATATCATGATAAAGGTTTATTATTCATGCTAGAATTGTATTAACCGGAAACATAATACATGTGTGAATACATAGACAAACAGAATGTCACTAGTATGCCTCTACTTGACTAGCTCGTTAATCAAAGATGGTTATGTTTCCTAACCATGGACAAAGAGTTGTCATTTGATTAAAGGGATCACATCATTAGTTGAATGATCTGATTGACATGACCCATTCCATTAGCTTAGCACCTGATCGTTTAGTATGTTGCTATTGCTTTCTTCATGACTTATACATGTTCCTATGACTATGAGATTATGTAACTCCCGTGTGCCGGAGGAACACTTTGTGTGCTACCAAACGTCACAACGTAATGGGGTGATTATAAAGGTTCTCTACAGGTGTCTCCAAAGGTACATGTTGGGTTGATGTATTTCGAGATTAGGATTTGTCACTCCGATCGTCGGAGAGGTATCTCTGAGGCCCTCTCGGTAATGCACATCACTTAAGCCTTGCAAGCATTGCAACTAATGAGTTAGTTGCGGGATGATGTATTACGGAACAAGTAAAGAGACTTGCCGGTAACGAGATTGAACTAGGTATTGGATACCGACGATCGAATCTCGAGCAAGTAACATACCGATGACAAAGGGAACAACGTATGTTGTTATGCGGTCTGACCGATAAAGATCTTCGTAGAATATGTAGGAGCCAATATGGGCATCCAGGCCCCGCTATTGGTTATTGACCGGAGACGTGTCTCGGTCATGTCTACATTGCTCTCGAACCCGTAGGGTCCGCACGCTTAAGGTTTCATGACAGTTATATTATGAGTTTATATGTTTTGATGTACCGAAGGTTGTTCGGAGTCCCTGATGTGATCACGGACATGACGAGGAGTCTCGAAATGGTCGAGACATAAAGATTGATATATTGGAAGCCTATGTTTGGATATCGGAAGTGTTCCGGGTGAAATCGGGATTTTACCGGAGTACCGGGAGGTTACCGGAACCCCCCGGGAGGTATATGGGCCTTAGTGGGCCTTAGTGGAAAAGAGAAGAGGCATCCGGAGATGGGCCGCGCGCCCCTCCCCTCCCTTGGTCCGAATAGGACAAGGAGAGGGGGCCGCCCCCCTTCCTCTTTTCCCCCCTCCGCGAATCCTATTCCAACTAGGATTTGGGGGGGGGGAATCCTACTCCCGGAGGGAGTAGGACTCCTCCTGGTGCGCCTCTCCTAGGCCGGCCGCACCCCCCCTTGAGCCTTTATATACGGAGGCAAGGGCACCCCAGAGGAACACAAGTTGATCCATGTGATCATATTCTTAGCCGTGTGCGGTGCCCCCTGCCACCATAGTCCTCGATAATATTGTAGCGGTGCTTAGGCGAAGCCCTGTGACAGTAGTACATCAAGATCGTCACCACACCGTCATGCTGACGGAACTCTTCCCCGACACTTTGCTGGATCAGAGTTCGGGGATCGTCATCGAGCTGAACGTGTGCTAGAACTCGGAGGTGCCATAGTTTCGGTGCTTGATCGGTCGGGTCGTGGAGACGTACAACTACATCAACCAAACGCTTCCATTGTTGATCTACAAGGGTACGTAGATCACACTCTCCCCTCTCATTGCTATGCATCACCATGATCTTGCGTGTGCGTAGCAAATTTTTGAAATTACTACATTCCCCAACAACCCCTTCATCACTAATCTCCCCTCGTTCCCCAACCATCAAGCTCCCTGCAGGTCACACCCTAGGATGGAGAGTGCTTGTTCGGGTAACGGGTAAGCAGCAACACGTAGCAGCAGGCAAGCATGCTTGCTACAGGAAATGTCGCGTGACATACGAGCAACAGCGGCCAGCTGGAAAGATGGTTGATGGCTCAATATTTTTTCACTTTCACACGGGTATTTATGAAGGGGTTTTGCCGGTTCTTACTCTTTTTATGGACGATAATGCTCCGAGAATGAAGAAACCTTGTTTTCCTACTTGATGTGTAGGTACAAACACTTTGGGAAATAAATCAACCAACACCCTAGTCATTGAAGAAATTTGGCGCGACCTTCCCTTTTTAAACAAACCTTCACTCACCAAAGAAGAAGGTAGTGTCTGGTATGAGTGTGGACGCTCATACCAGCTGTCATACCTTGCCGCCGCCCCTTGATCTATACAAACAACTTTCCTGAAGGGGCACATGAGAGGGGGGCTAAGAAGAAAGAAAGGAATACAGTGAGGAGAAAACATCACCACACAAAGAAGGGAGAGGGGATCCGAGAGAGAAGAACAGCTCCATTCCGGTCTTCTCCGATCTTCACCCCCTTTCATTCATCGACACCACCACCGTTGAGAGAGTAACTTCAATTTGCAAGACTAGGGTTTGCAGCTCTATTTGCACTTGTTCAGAGATTGAGATTGGATTGATCATCCATACTAATATATTTCTTTGTTCTACGTTTAATCCTTACATTTATTGGTTGTTCCCTCACATGCATGAGTAATTTTCCATGGGCGTGGGAGTGATACGTCTCCAACTTATCTATAATTTTTTATTGTTCCATTCTATATTATATTCTGTTTTGGACATTATTGGGCTTTATTATACACTTTTATATTATTTTTGGGACTAACCTATTAACCGGAGGCCTAGCCCAGAATTGCTGTTTTTTTGCATATTTTAGGGTTTCGCAGAAAAAGAATATCAAACAGAGTCCAAACGGAATGAAACCTTCGGGAACGTGATTTTCGGAACGAACATGATCCAGAGGACTTGGACCCTACGTCAAGCAATCAACAAGGAAGGCACGAGGTAGGGGCCGCGCCTACCCCCCCCCCCCCTCCCGGCGTGCCCTCCACCCTCGTGGGGCCCCTGTTGCTCCACAGACATACTCCTTCCTCCTATATATACCTACGTACCCCCAAACTACTAGATATGGAGCCAAAACCCTAATTCCACCACCGTAACTTTCTGTATCCATGAGATCCCATCTTGGGGCCTTTTCCGGAGCTCCGCCAGAGGGGGCATTGATCACAGAGGGCTTCTACATCAACACCATAGCCTCTCCGATGAAGTGTGAGTAGTTTACTTCAGACCTATGGGTCCATAGTTATTAGCTAGATGGCTTCTTCTCTCTTTTTGGATCTCAATACAAAGTTCTCCCCTCTCTTGTGGAGATCTATTCGATGTAATCTTCTTTTGCGGTGTGTTTGTTGAGACCGATGAATTGTGGGTTTATGATCAAGTTTATCTATGAACAATATTTGAATCTTCTCTGAATTCTTTTATGTATGATTGGTTCTTCGAATTATCAGGTTGGTTTGGCCTACTAGATTGATCTTTCTTGCAATGGGAGAAGTGCTTAGCTTTGGGTTCAATCTTGTGGTGTCCTTTCCCAGTGACAGTAGGGGCAGCAAGGCACGTATTGTATTGTTGCCATCGAGGATAACAAGATGGGGTTTATATCATATTGCATGAGTTTATCCCTCTACATCATGTCATCTTGCTTAAAGTGTTACTCTGTTCTTATGAACTTAATACTCTAGATGCATGCTGGATAACGGTCGATGTGTGGAGTAATAGTAGTAGATGCAGGCAGGAGTCGGTCTACTTGTCTCAGACGTGATGCCTATATACATGATCATACCTAGATATTCTCATAAGTATGCTCAATTCTGTCAATTGCTCAACAGTAATTTGTTCACCAACCGTAAATACTTATGCTCTTGAGAGAAGCCACTAGTGAAACCTATGGCCCCCGGGTCTATCTTCCATCATATTAATCTTCCAATACTTAGTTATTTCCTTTAACATTTATTTTACTTGCATCTTTTATTTCTCTTTATCATAAAAATACCAAAAACATTATCCTATCATATCTATCAGATCTCACTCTCGTAAGTGACCGTGTAGGGATTGACAACCCCTTATCGCGTTGGTTGCGAGGATTTATTTGTTTATGTAGGTGCGAGGGACTCATGCGCGGCCTCATACTGGATTGATACCTTGGTTCTCAAAAACTGAGGGAAATACTTACGCTACTTTGCTGCATCACCATTTCCTCTTCAAGGGAAAACCAACGCAGTGCTCAAGAGGTAGCAAGGAGATGTAGGTGATTGGTGAGATTCATTTGCGCCCATTCTATGTCTTTTTTGTGTGACTATTTGTATGATTGATTATTAAGTTGTTCATTTGTTGTGAGTGCAATGTGAGCTGTGTAATCTGAGAGCTAGGCAAAATGATTTGAAGACATATGCAGGTAACACATATGTTTAGTGGATCCGTGACCGCAAGGTGACAGGTGTTGGTATCTACGAGGAGCGAAGACAATATGAGGATAACGGAAATCCACGACACTTGAAGCGTTGGTCCAGCCTCACGACCTTAATTGTTGAAACGCCCATGCATATGACAATGTTGATGCAAGACAATAGAGGAGAAAAATCCCTGCATGAAGAAGTTCGACTACTCAACGGTGGACCGTTTACTGAACACATAATCAATGAAGTTGAATCACATGAAAAGATAACAGATATTGCCGTTGCACTAGCACACATGATGTACAACATGATCCGAAGTTTCCCCACGTCTAACTTTCTTCCGCAGCCAAACCAAAAGATTGTTTTTAGTGTTGTACTTTTTACGTTGTTTACTTTTATGTTCTTTACTTTCTTGTATTTTACAACCCTATTTCAACCCACCTCCTGGTATGTTTTTGTTTTCGAAATAATGCCAATCCCTGTAGGTATTCAGATAGTTAATTTGCACAAGATATGCAATAACTTGTGTGTGACAGAAACAATAAGATTAATACTCTCCTCTGTTTCATGTTGGAAACGATATCTAATTGGATACTTACATGAATTTTGCTAAACGGTCATCGGTGTCTTCCGTGCAATCAACGCACAATGGTGTCCAGCGCGCAGGTTAGGATGACACCAGCCACCATGCATGTCAGGGTGACATCGCTAGGGATGGCGGCGGCTAGGAAGGCTATCGTCCCGACCCCAAGTACTTTTATGCTTGTGGGTCATGGCTCCGCTCGTCGCTAGACACTCGGCTAATTTGTGAGCGGGGATGTATATTTTTTTTACATCAAGGGTCTTCTTGCAGTGGCGACCTCGAGCCAGAGATGCTTTTGCAATAAGCGCCCCGTCGCAATTGCAACAAGGGTCTTGTTGCACTGACGATCTTGACGGGCCGGAGAAGCTTTTGCATTAAGGGTCATGTTGTAGTGAAGACAAAGATGGTTTTGCAACAAGAGAAACAGATGACATGAATCATATGACGGGCATCACACAATCAGACGGCTCAGGACCCGGCCGATCTTTGACAAAGATCAGACTGTTGATGCGTAGCACGTCCAAAAGATATATTTATGTGTACCCTACTATTTGATGAAGCTATGTACCTAGGGTAGGGTCATGGACCTGTCCTAACTGCCCTACCCAAGGACATCTCTAGAAGAAATCACCTTTCAATCGACTTGGAGGTGTTCCACTCGACAGACCCGAAGACACTCGACCAAGAAGCAATCACTCGACCAAGATCCAACCACTCGACGACCAGGAGGCCTAAAGTCACTCCACACGCTAACGGTCGGTCATTAAGTAGCTTTTATGGTCATCATAGCACTTTATTACTAGCGTTACCAGTAACGCCCTGCCTTAATGTACATTAAACCCTTTGTAACGTGGGCTGGCCGGGGTCCTAGCGCACTCTATATAAGCCACCCCCTCCTCCGAGACAAGGGTTCGCACGCCTGTAATTCATACTCTCATAATCCAGTCGACCGCCTCCGGGCTCCGAGACGTAGGGCTATTACTTCCTCCGAGAAGGGCCTGAACTCGTAAACCTTGCGTTCTTACAACTTCTCCATAGCTAAGATCTTGCCTCTCCATACTTACCCCCCTACTTCACTGTCAGACTTAGAACCACGACAGTTGGCGCCCACCGTGGGGCAGGTATTTTAGCGTTTGTTGGAGGAGTTGCGACCTTTTCCGACCCGAATCATCATGGTTTTCAGCGGAGTTTCGGTGGAGGGCCGTGAGATCCGTCTCGGCGCGCTCACGTTCATCGTCGACGACTCTGCTTGGCTCCAGGAGGCTCCGCTCGACGTGGACGCACTCCGTGTTCGCGGGGCAATGCACTTTAGCGCGTACGTCCGCGGCATTCTCCTGCGGCAACCGTCGACCCCCTACCGGTCGGCTCCTGTATTGTCCTCCCTCCCCGTTTCCCGCCGGCGCAAGCGCTCTGGTCGGTCGAGACTTCAGCGGTGGGTGAGACACGTGGTGGCACGTCAGTCGGCCACCCCTCAAGTCGCGGCAATCGAGCCTGACGAATCCCTCTACGGCATGTTCCACCTGTCGACTGGCTCCGCAGAGACCGCATCCCAGTGCAACAGCAGCGATCCAGCGACGGAGGTTCTGATGGTTGATGGACCGCCCAGTCCTCCCGGTTTTCCCCGCACCGACGGAGGCGCGGGTGGAGGCGACCCATCGCGTCTCCATGAGGAGTATATTCCCGAGCCTCTCACGTCGCTGCAGAGAGAAGAACTTCGCCGCCGGAACGTGGATGCACTGCACACTCCTATCGTTGGAGAAACCCCCGAGGCTCGCGCCATGGAGGACGCACGCCTGGCAAACTTCGCCGAGCGCACTCGACTGGAGAATCTCCAGCGAGCACTCGACGAGCATGCGCGACAACGGGTTCCCGAATCCAGTCGGCATCAGCTCTTCCCGCCCCCGCAGGTATATCGAACTCCGATTCAGAATTTAGCAGCTGCGACCCGTATAGCGGAGTCGATTCAGCCTTCCCAGTCGGAGGCTGGCAGAGGCTTGCTACAGATCAGAGCGTTACTCCGGGCAGCAGGAGATCAGAATTCCGCTGTTTCTCAGTCGCGGAACAGGATTCACAGCAGATCCGTTGCCGCGGACACAGTCCAGTCTGCTCACAGCCCGAGATCGCCCCCGAGGCATGAGGGACGTGGAGACCGGCGTGACCAGTATGGGAACCATGAGCAGTATGATCACCGAGTCGATCGTGACGGTCGACGTCAAGTGCCCATGCCTCCCCCGAGGAGCGGGTCGTATGTGCCTCGCCAGCAGGATGACAGGTGCCCTCATAGTGGTGGGCGAAGGATTCCAGTCGACCCCAGAGGGCCAGGCTTTGACGCGAGATCCATTCTCGTTCAAGGTTTGATCGACGGGAACAGGGCTCACCGAGAAGGTCACGACAGAGATGCACCTACCAGCAGCAGAGTACATGTTTCGGGGCCAGAGTGCTTTAGTAGAGCCATCAGGGCTGCTGTGATTCCTCCCAACTTCAGGTTGGCGACTGGAGTCAGTAAGTTTATTGGTGAGTCCAAGCCCGATACTTGGCTTGAGGACTACCGAGTGGTCGTCCAGATTGGCGGCGGCAATGATGAAGTGGCCATGAAGCACCTGCCTCTCATGTTGGAAGGCTCGGCCAGAGCGTGGCTGAACCAGTTAGCACCTAGCAGCATTTACACTTGGGAAGATCTCTCCCGAGTGTTCATCACCACATTTGAAGGCACATGCAAGCGACCGGCAGGGCTGACGGAACTGCGGTCTTGCGTGCAAAAGCCGAATGAAACTTTGAGGGATTACATCCAGAGGTGGATCACGTTACATCACTCGGTGGAGAATGTGCCTGACCACCAAGCAGTTTGTGCCTTCAAGGAAGGCGTCAAGTACAGAGAACTGAATTTGAAATTCAGTCGAACCAGAGATATGTCCCTGAATCGGATGATGGAGATTGCCACCAAGTACGCTAATGGTGAAGATGAGGATCGACTCAGGAGTGGCAAGCTCAAGTAAGTCGCCCAAGAAACCGGAGGAAATTCCAATCGGAAACAGAAGCGGAAAGTCGAGCCAGCGGCTCCCGGCGAAGCCTTGGCTTTAACCCAAGGAAAGTTTAAAGGGAAACCTAAAGGACCTTGGAACCCCAAAAAGGTTAAAGACCAAGACGAAAATGATGTGTTGGACTTACCATGTCTCGTCCACACAAAGAAAGATGAAGAGGGTAATTTCATTTACCCGAAACATACCACTTGACAGTGTCGACTCTTGATCCAGCAGTTCCAGGGCAAGCAGCCCAAAGGTAAGGAAAAGGAGTTGGACAATGTCGAGGACAAAGAAGACAGTGACGGCGGATACCCTCAGGTCAATTCCACTCTGATGATTTTTGCCGATGTTGAAAGCAAAAGTCGACTGAAAGTTATTAACCGAGAGGTGAATATGGTCGCTCCGGTGACACCTAGTTACCTGAAATGGTCTTAGACTGCCATAACATTCGACCAGTCCGACCACCCAATGCACATCGCCACCCCTGGGAGGCAAGCTTTGGTGGTCGACCCAGTTGTTGAAGGCACTCGACTGACCAAAGTCCTGATGGATGGTGGCAGTGGTTTGAACATATTGTATGCTGAGACATTGAAAGGGATGGGCATTCCGATGTCCAGACTCAGTGCCAGCAACATGAGTTTCCATGGGGTCATTCCTGGGAAGAAGGCTGAATCACTCGGCCAGATTGCTCTTGATGTGGTTTTCGGTGATTCCAAGAATTACCGCAAAGAGAAGTTGACATTTGAAGTTGTAGACTTCCAGAGTGCCTACCACGCTATTTTGGGTAGGCCGGCTTATGCACGCTTCATGGCCCGACCGTGTTATGTGTATCTCAAATTGAAGATGCCTGGCCCCAAAGGTGTGATCACTATTACGGGCAATCGAAAGAAAGCGGAAGAATGTTTTCAGAAAGGTTCGAAGATCGCCGATGCTCAGATGGCAGTGGTGGAGTTGCAGGAATACCAGAAGACTGCAGACCCGGGTGATTTGTTGCGAGCCAAGAAGCCCGCTACAGAGTCAGCTTTTCAGTCGACTGGCGATACGAAGACAGCTCACATCCACCCGACCGACCCCAGCGCTTCTCCAACTCATATCTCGACAACACTCGACTCCAAATAGGAAGAAGCGCTCATCCAGTTCCTCCATGAGAACTGGGACATTTTCGCATGGAAGCCCTCTGACATGCCGGGTGTTCCCAGGGAGCTGGCTGAGCACCGCCTAAGAGTCAACTCAAAAGTAAAACCTGTCAAGGAACATCTCCGATGGTCCGCCGTCCATAAGAGAAAGGCCATTGGCGAAGAGGTGGCTCGGCTCTTAGCGGTGGAGTTCATCCGAGAAATCTACCACTCCGAGTGGCTCGCCAATGTTGGCATGGTCCCCAAGAAGGACAAGTCACTTCGCATGTGCATTGAATTTAAACATATCAATCGGGCCTGCCCGAAAGATCATTTTACTCTCCCCCGCATCGACCAGATAGTCGACTCGACTGCGGGATGTGAGCGACTGTCTTTTTTATACGCCTATTCTGGGTACCATCATATCCGTCTGTATGGGCCTGACGAGATCAAAACAGCTTTCATCTCTCCATTCGGGTGCTTTTGTTATGTTACCATGCCATTCGGCCTCAAGAATGCCGGAGCCACATTCATGAGGATGATTTAGAAGTGTTTGCTCACCCAAATCAGTCGGAATGTGGAGGCGCACATGGATGATATTGTGGTCAAGTCACGGAAGGGTTCCGACCTGCTAACTGACCTTGCTGAAACCTTTGCCAACCTCAGAAGGTTTGATATCAAGCTTAACCCATCAAAATGCACATTCGGGGTTCCTGGGGAAAGTTACTCGGTTTTCTCGTTTCCGAACAGGGAATCAACGCCAATCCAGAAAAAGTCAGTACTATACTCTGAATGAAAAGTCCTGTGCGAGTGCACGATGTTCAGAAGCTTACTGGTTGCTTGGTCGCCCTAAGTCGATTCATATCTCGTCTCGATGAAAAGGCATTGCCTCTTTACCGATTGATGAAGAAGTCTGACAAGTTCGAGTGGACTCCTGAAGCTGACGCAGCGTTCGCAGAGCTCAAAGCTCTGCTCTCCACCCAGCCGATGCTTGCTGCCCCAATTAGCAAGGAGCCTTTGCTGCTTTACATTGCAGCCATAGGACAAGTCGTCAGTACGGTACTTACGGTCGAGCGGGAAGAAGAAGGGAAAACCTTCAAAGTTCAGCGCCCAGTGTATTATATTTCTGAAGTCTTGACCCCATCGAAGCAAAGGTATCCTCATTATGAGAAGCTCGTATATGGGATTTATATGACCCCAAAGAAAGTTGCCCACTACTTCTTTGATCATTCCATTACAGTCGTAAGCGACGCTCCGTTGTCAGAGATCTTGCATAACAGAGACACAACTGGTCGAGTGGCAAAATGGGCGATTGAACTCATTCCTCTAGATATCAAGTTTGAGTCAAAGAAAGCTATCAAGTCCCAGGCAATCGCGGATTTCATCGCCGAGTGGATTGAACAGCAACTGTCGACTCAGGTTCACTCAGAGCATTGGACCATGTTCTTCGACAGTTCCAAGATGCTAAATGGTTCCGGCGCCGGAGTGGTGTTGGTATCCCCCAGAGGAGATAAACTCAGATATGTTCTTCAAATCCATTTTGATACCTCTAACAACGAGGCAGAATACGAAGCACTTTTATATGGGTTGCGCATGGCCATTTCACTCGGCGTCCGTCGCCTCATGGTCTATGGCGACTCAGATTTGGTGGTTAATCAAGTGATGAGGAATGGGACGTCAAAAGTCCAGCCATTACTGGTTATTGCAATGCAGTGAGAAAGCTGGAGAAGAAATTCGAGGGGTTAGAGCTTCATCACATACCCCGACTGAAAAATCAAGCAACTGATGATCTGGCAAAAATAGGTTCCAAAAGAGAAGCCATTCCCAGCAATGTGTTTTTGGAACACATCCGCACACCATTGGTCCAGGAGGATCCCTTCACTGAAGAGGCCCCGCAGCCAAAAAGCGCCACGGATCCGACTGAAGTTGAAGTTCCAGCTGTGGTCGACCTGATCATGGAAGTCTTGGTTATCACTCCCGTCTGGACAGAACCGTACATCGCGTACATCCTAAGGAAAGAACTCCCAGAAGACGAAGAAGAGGCTCGACAGATCGTCCATCGATCCAAGGCCTTTACAGTCATAAAGGGACAGTTATATAGAGAAAGCGCGACTGGGGTCGGCCAGAAGTGTATTACACCAGAAGAAGGTCAGATGATCCTTAACGATATCCACTCGGGGACCTATGGTCATCATGCGTCCTCTCGGACCATTGTGGCTAAAGCATACCGAGCGGGGTTCTACTGGCCAAGAGCCAATGAGATGGCAAAAGAGATAGTCGACAAATGTGAAGGATGTCAGTATTACTCCAATATGCCGCACAAGCCCGTGTCAGCCCTGAAAACCATTCCACTCGTCTGGCCCTTCACTGTTTGGGGGCTGGACATGGTTGGACCACTCAGAACAGGCAGGAGCGGCTTCACTCATGTGCTGGTAGCAGTCGACAAGTTCACCAAATGGATTGAAGCCAAGCCTCTCAAGAATCTTGATGCTTGCACCGCTATCAGTTTCATCAAAGAGTTGATATTCAGATATGGAGTTCCACACAGCTTCATCACCGACAACGGGTCAAACTTCGATTCCGACAAATTCAGGGCCTTTTGTGCCTCTCAGGGCACTCGAGTCGACTATGCTTCGGTCGCTCACCCCCAGTCGAATGGGCAAGCAGAAAGGGCGAACGGCCTGATTCTCAAAGGACTGAAACCCCGATTGATGTGCGATCTCAAGCACGCAGCAGGTGCATGGGTCGACGAGCTTCCATCAGTCCTTTGGGGATTAAGAACAACCCCGAATTGATCGACCGGAAGAACCCCATTCTTTCTGGTCTACGGAGCCGAGGCTGTCTTACCGAGTGACCTGCTTCACAATGCTCCCCGAGTCGAGCTCTACTCTGAAGATGAAGTAGAACAAGCCCGGCAGGACGCAGTCGACCTCCTAGAAGAAGAAAGAGAAATGGCCTTGATTTGATCAACCCTCTATCAGCAAGACTTGCGTCGATTCCATGCCAGAAACGTGAAGAGCCGAGCCTTCCAAGAAGGAGACTTAGTCCTCCGAGTGGATCAGCAGAAACCACACAAGCTCGCTCCTACTTGGGAAGGCCCCTTCATAGTCACCAGAGTCCTCCACAATGGAGCATACCACCTCTACAATGTCGATCGCCAGATTGATGAGACACGTGCCTGGAATGCGGAGCTACTCCGCCCCTTTTATACTTGAATTCTCACTCGGATGAGATGTAATAAGAAAAACTCCTGTAGTTTTTTTATCAAAGACAAGAGCGTTATAATTTTCCCAGTGATTATTATTGTTTTTGTTTGCATAAGAAATCCCCCAGTGGGTGGCTTAGCTGTGAATCCGCTACGCCTAAGTTTGTAAAAAACAGTTTCCCACCAAGTGGCGAGCCAGCCTCCCACTCGGGGGGCTTAGCTGCGAATCCGCTTCGCCTAAGTTTGTAAAAATAGTTCCCTACCGAGTGGCGAGCCAGCCTCCCACTCGGGGGCTTAGCTGCGAATCCGTTTTGCCTAAGTATTTAAAAAATCCTACTGAGTGGAGAACAATCCTCCCACTCGGGGGCTTAGCTGTGAATTCGCTTCGCCTAAGTTTGTAAAAATAGTTTCCTACCGAGTGGCGAGCCAGCCTCCCACTCGGGGGCTTAGCTGGGAATCCGTTTCGCCTAAGTATTTAAAAAATCCTACCGAGTGGAGAGCAATCCTCCCACTCGGGGGCTTAGCTGCAGTCCAGTACTCGCCTAAGTTCTCTCACTTGGAGACTTAGCTGCAGTCCGGCACTCGCCTAAGTTTGAAAAAATCCTACCGAGCGGAGAGCAATCCTCCCACTCGGGGGCTTAGCTGCAGTCCAGTACTTGCCTAAGTTCTCTCACTTGGAGACTTAGCTGCAGTCCGGCACTCGCCTAAGTTTGAAAAAAATCCTACCGAGTGGAGAGCAATCCTCCCACTCGGGGGCTTAGCTGCAGTCCAGTACTCGCCTAAGTTCTCTCACTTGCAGACTTAGCTGCAGTCCAGCGCTCGCATAAGTTTGAAAAAATCCTACCGAGTGGAGAGCAATCCTCCCACTCGGGGGCTTAGCTGCAGTCCAGTACTCGCCTAAGTTCTCCCACTTGGAGACTTAGCTGCAGTCCGGCACTCGCCTAAGTTTGAAAAAAAAATCCTACCGAGTGGAGAGCAATCCTCCCACTCGGGGGCTTAGCTGCAGTCCAGTACTCGCCTAAGTTCTCTCACTTAGAGGCTTAGCTGCAGTCCGGCACTCGCCTAAGTTTGTAAAAATCCTACCAAGTGGAGAGCAATCCTTCCACTCGGGGGCTTAGCTGCAGTCCAGAACTCGCCTAAGTACGAAACACATCTCAATCCTCAAGGACGACGAGGGGCAGGTCGACTGCCACCTTCTCCTGGGGAGCTTCGCCACAAATACAGTGCGCGATTCATCCCGCTCTACAGTAACGAAGTGCGGGTCGACTACCACCTTCTCCTGGAGAGCTTCGCCACAAATACAATGTGCGCTCCGTCCCGCTCTGCAATAACAAGGTGTGGGTCGACCGCCACCTTCCCCTGGAGAGCTTAGCCACAAATACGATGCGCACTCCATCGCCGACCCACAAGGGCGACAAGACATGGGTCGACTGCTTCCCTCTCCTTCAGAGCTGCGCAGTGAATACAAAAGTTGTCTCGAATGGAGAATGGGTTCACTCAGCAGGAGATTCATAAAGATATTCAACGGTAAACCAAGTTCAGATAAATTCTAAAGGTCCCGGATCACAGATCGAAGTACTCGGGCATGCAGCCCGAAAAAGTTTAAACGGTTACAAAAACCACTCGGCATTCCGAGGCAAATTTAAGGTGGGACATAAGAGTTTGTTCACTCCGCGGGAGGAGGGCTGGCTGGCTCGACGAACTCATCCAGGTCGACGCCGTCGGCTATCCGAGTGGCTGCAGCGATGGAAGTCTCCATAACGGTTCGGAAGTCATGTTTCTGGGTGTTGGCGACCTTGATTGCTGCCAGTTTGTCTTGTCGCACCTCCTTGCAGTGGACACGAATCAAAGACAGAGCCACGTCAGCGCCACACCGAGCAGCAGACTTCTTCCACTCCTGCACTCGGTCTGGGATTTCATTTAGTCGAGTCATCAGGGACTCAAGATCATTTTGGAGCACAGCCTCTGGCCAAAGTGCCGGGTCAATCCGTGGCATGGCGACCTTCAGTCGAGCCAAGTAGTCCACGGCACTGTCGATGCGAGATTCCAGACGGAGCAGATTCATGGCAGTTTCATCTTTCACGGGAGAGTTGATTGGATCCAAACCTGGTTCGATCCGCCTAGTCTCCTCTTCAAAGTTCTGGCAAAACTCTGCATTCACGATCCAAGGATAAGTCAACTTTCGTACACTGAGTCGACACAAAAAAAATCAGTCGGAACAGAGTGTGCACCTTCAAGCTTGATGAACAACTTCTTGGCAAGACTTCTCAGATAGCTCCAGAGATCATCCCTCCTGCGAGCAATGCTTTCCATTTTCTCGCCTTGGACGAGATTCGCCTTCTTCCAGTGCGAGCACTCCTTGTTGGAGTCATTCAGAGCGGTGTTCAGCCTGGTATTCTCTTCTTCCAACTGGCCGACCGAAGCCAGCTTCTGTTCGGCCAGAGCGGTCCTGTCGTCAGCCTCCTTATGAGCAGCAGCCAAATCTTGATCCTTCTTCGCCAGAGCTTCTCTCAGTTTTTCTGCAAAGAAATGACGATTGATTCAGAAATAGCAGAAGGGTACTCAAGCCTAAAACTGACAAGTCGACAAACTCGTCTTACCAGCGGCGCCGTCTCTGACCTTTTGCAGCTTTCTCCTGGCCAGCTCCAAGTCAAGGTTCAGTTGAATCTGCTGCTTCTCCAAGTCAACAAAGCGAGCTCCAAGATCACAAGATTTCTGAAATCAAAGGGGAGAAGTTGTTTTTACAGCAAAAAACAACAAAGGCAATAAATACTAAGACTATGGTCGACTGCCCGCAGTCCACCATAGTCTCGGGGACTACACCTAGTGGGTGCACTTTGCGTGCCCCCACCAGTTCTGATCCCACTCGACCAGCCCGCCGAAGTCGAGTCAAAAAAAGGCAGAAAGAGAGAAAGTAGAACTCAGACTACAGTCGACTGCCAGCAGTCCACCGTAGTCTCGGGGACTACATGTAACGCCCTCGATGCGGCTATGTCTCCCACGTGTCGAGGCACGACTTAGAGACATAGGTGCATTGAAAGCAATGTCGCAAGTCGGGAATCATTACACAACCCAAGTATATATATAATATAAAGGGGGGATAATAATAATATAGTTGGCTTACACTCGCCACGTCACATCAAAGTACATAAATAACATCCATCATACAATCACTCATGGCCCGACTACGGCGCCAAATAGAAAAGACCCCCAACAAGCGACTAATCCCTGAATCGAACCCCGAATAGGCACCACTACTGATCATCAGGAAAAGAAACATAGTGTCGCTGAGAGTCCTCGTCGTACTCCCACTTCAGCTCGAACGCGCCATCCGGAGAAGTGTCATCGGTCCCTGCATCTGGTGTAATAGTAATCTGTGAGCCACAAAGGACTCAGCAATCTTGCACCCTCGCGATCAAGACTATTTAAGCTAAATAGGTAGGGAAGGGGTAATGTATGTGGAGCTGCAGCAAGCGACTATCATATATGGTGGCTAACTTGTTCGCAAAGGAGAGCGAGAAGAGAAGGCAAAGCACGAGCGGGAACTAAATAGAGCAGACTACGCAAACATAACTCCAACGACATGTCCACTTCCCGGACTCCGCCGAGAAGAGGCCATCACGGCAACACACGCAGTTGATTCATTTTAATTAATTAAGTTCAAGTTATCTACAACCGAACATTAACAAATTCCCATCTGCCCATAACCGCGGGCACGGCTTTCGAAAGATCAATCCCTGCAGGGGGGTCCCAACTTAGCCCATAACAAGCTCTCACGGTCAACGAAGGAATAGACCTCCACCCAGGACCCACCGATCAGACTCGGTATCCCGGTACAACAAGATGATTCGACAGGTCAAAACTAGTCCAGCAACACCGCCCGAATGCGCCGACAAATCCCGATAGGAGCTGCACATATCTCTTTCTCAGGGCACACTCAGATGAGACTAGCTACGAGTAAAACCAACCCTCAAGTTACCCCGAGGTGGCCCCGCAGGCAGCTCATTTCGGACCAACACTCAGAGGAGCACTGGCCCGGGGGGGGGGCTAAAATAAAGATGACCCTCGGGCTCCGGAAACCCAAGGGAAAGAAAAGGGTAGGTGGCAAATGGTAAAACCAATGTTGGGCATTGCTGGAAAAGCTTTAATCAAGGCGAACTATCAAGGGGTTCCCATATAGCCCAACCGCGTAAGGGACGCAACAATCCGGGAACATAACACCGATATGACGGAAACTAGGGCGGCAAGAGTGGAACAAAACACTAGGCGAGAGGCCGAGCCTTCCACCCTTAACCAAGTATATAGATGAGTAAAGATAACATAGCAATATAATGATATCCCAACAAGTAAATAAATGTTCCAACAAGGAACGGCTCCAATCTTCACCTGCAACTAGCAACGCTATAAGAAGGGGCTTGAGCAAAGCGGTAACATAGCCAATCAATGGTTTGCTAGGACAAAGGTGGGTTAGAGGCTCAATCATGGCAATTGGGAGGCTGACAAGCAAGTGGTAGGCATCGTAGCATTGGCAAAGCAAAAGAGCGAGCAAACTAGCATAGCAAAGATAGTAGTGATTTCAAGGGTGTGATCATCTTGCATGCACAGTTGTCAGAATTGACTGGATCCTATAAAGCAAACTCAACGGGCTCCTCGTTAGCGAACTCGTCTCCCGGCTCTACCCAACAACACAAACAAGCAACAAGGATACAATCAACCACGTGCAAGGGCAAGCAATAATATGCAAAGATGATATGCTATGCGGGATGCGATGCGGGATGCAAAATGCAAGATGTAACAGGAAATGCATGAACCTGGCCTCAACTTGGAAAACCAAGTGTGCCACTGGATAGAGGGGAAGAAATCCCCTGAAAACGATATAAAGATCATGGCAATCGGAGCTACGGTTTAGAAATGGCAAGCGATTTACTAAACGAACCGATCTGCAATTTACAGCAAGTAGGCTCCTAAATGCAACAAAATGAACATGCTACAGCAACCCAACATGAAAACAAATTGCATAGCAGTGATGTACTCATCAAGCTTAACAAATCATTAGGACTGAGGCATAGGCAAATTCATCCATTAAGGGCTTCAAACAAGCATGGCAAAACTGAATAAGCAAAACAGATTTCAGACTTAGCGAAATTAACGCTAGTCTGGAATTTCAGATCACGATGCTCTCTTCGGAGTAGCAAAACAACATGAAGAAAAACCTGAACATGGCAAGTAAGAGCATAGCATGGAGCTACTCAACAAGCTTAACAAAACACCCAAAATGACCTGGGGCCAAAAGGGTTCACAAAATACTCTACCGAGCACACGAACATTGATGAAACACAATCAGTTTTCAGACTTAATGAAAACTGGGACATGCGGAAATAATAACTCACGGAGGCATGTAAACGAGCTCGATGCTCTCACTACGGTGCAAGTCATGGCAAGGCAAGCATATATCCATTAAGAAGGCACAAAATGCTAGCTAGACATGGCAAGAACAATGGCATAGCATGCATGGATCAGTAGCAATAACTCCGGCAAAATCGCAAAAGAGTTCACGATCTGCCCAAAACAGCAACTATCCAAAAGTTGAGCTCAATTGAGTCAACCTAGGGTGCTCCAACATAACAAGTAAAGATATGGATGGATTAAGCACAACAAGCATAACAAATCACTCTTACGGATCATCCTCAAAAGAGGCACGGATCACTAGGAAACAAGCCGGACATATAGCATCGTGAACTAAAACGGCCCAGACTTAGTGATTTTCACTAAGTCCCTGAAATCAGTAAACTCAGGTAGCCCTCTTCGCAAGCTTGCACAAGACAACACACACATCCTAAAAATACATGGGAGGCACCTCTGGAAAGAAGACAACATGCTTAACAATTTATCCCAAAGGGCACAGGCATATCATGCACGTATTAAACATGGCAAAAATGACAAAAGTGCATGTTGAACTAACGGATCTGCAATTTAACTCATCATGCCTCTTTCCAACAGCATTTTGGGCACCAAGATGACCTCAAATGCAAATGATGCAATGGAATGAAATGATGTACTCGTCGAGAAGAAGATTTTGACATATCATACACCCAAAACGGAGCTACGGATGAGGAGATATGAGCGGTCAAAGTAACAAGAAAAATTAGGGTTCGAAGGAGAGAAAGTCAACCGAGGAGTCTCCAGATCTAGGGTTCTTCGTTACTGTAGCGTGGCGGCGCACTGTAGCTCGACAAAGCCGGCGATGGCGCGGCGGCCGGCTCCGGCTCCGGCGACGAGGGACGGGGAGGACCTCCGGCCGGGAGGCCACCGGCGATGGCGGGGCCGGTGAGCCCCGGCGAGGGCGCGGGCGAGGCCGGGCGAGACCGGCCGCGGCGGGGAGGCGGCGACTCCGGCGAAGAAGGGCGGCGGGGCGGCGACGACGGCCGGTGTCTTCCTCCGGCGAGCGCCACGGCGGAGCGGGGCGCCGGCCTTGGGGAAGAGACGGCGCGGGCGAGGGAAGGCGGCGGCGCGCCCGGATGGGCCGCGGGGGCCGGAGGCGGGCCGCGGCAGCGGGGGAGGCCGGGTCGCCACGTGGCGCGGCGTGGTTCGCTGGGGCGGACCGGCGGACGTGTCCGGCGCGTCCGGACGTTGTCCGGCGCGCGAAGAGGAAGGGGATCTAGGGTTTGAGACGAGGGGATCCGGGATTTCGAGGAGGGGGTCTATTTATAGACCTATAGGGAGCTAGGAGAGTCCAAATGCGGTGCGGTTTTCGCCCACACGATCGTGATCGAACGACCGAGACGATGGAGCTGAGTTTGGTGGGTTTTGGGTCAAAATGGAGGGGTGTTAGGCTGCACACACACGAGGCCTTTTCGGTCCCTCGGTTAACCGTTGGAGTATCAAACGAAGTCCAAATGACCCGAAACTTAACAGGCGGTCTACCGGTAGTAAACCAAGGCCGCATGGCAAGTCTCGGTCCAATCCGGAAATGTTTAATCCCCACACACGAAATAAAGCTAGAATTGACCACCGGAGGAGAATGAAGCGCCGGAATGCAAAACGGACAATGGGAAAATGCTCGAATTCATGAGATGAACATGTATGCAAATGCAATGCACGTGATGACATGATATGAGATGCATGAAAACGAAAACAACACACGGAGACAAAGACCCGAACCCGAGAAATAAATATAACTTAATGCCGGAAACGGCAAGAGTTGGAGTACAATTGGGGAAGGTTACATATGGGGCGTTACAACACTCCACCACTACGAAAAGATCTCGTCCCGAGATCTAGGACTGAAAGAACTCCGGGTACTCAGAACGGAGGTGATCCTCGCGTTCCCAGGTAGCTTCACGGTCGGAATGGTGTGACCACTTGACTTTGAGAAACTTGATTGACTTGTTGCGAGTTTTGCGTTCAGTCTCTTCAAGGATTGCAACTGGGTGCTCACGGTAGGAGAGATCTTCTTGGAGCTCAATGTCCTCGAAGTTGACGGTGCGCTCAGGCGTCTTGAAGCACTTTCAGAGTTGCGAGACGTGGAACACATCATGAACATTGGCAAAGGTTGCAGGAAGCTTGAGTTGATAGGCGAGGTCGCCTCTCTTGCTGACGATCTTGAAAGGCCCGACGTATCTGGGGGCAAGCTTCCCTTTGATACCGAAGTGACGAGTCCCTTTCATAGGAGAGACGCGGAGGTAGACATGATCTCCGATCTCGAAGGCCAAATCACGGTGCTTGCTGTCATAGTAGCTCTTCTGACGAGATTGGGCTGCTTTGAGGTTATCACGAATGACCTTGCACATTTCTTCTGCCTCTGTGATCAGGTCATTACCCAGCAGCTGACGCTCACCGGTTTCAGACCAGTTGAGAGGTGTACGGGACTTCCTACCATACAGAATTTCAAACGGGGCCTTGCCGGAACTTGCTTGGAAACTGTTGTTGTACGAGAATTCAGCATAAGGAAGACAATCCTCCCACTTCATGCCGAAGGAGATAACACAAGCCCTGAGCATATCTTCAAGAATCTGGTTGACATGCTCGACTTGACCGCTTGTTTGAGGATGGAAAGCAGTGCTGAAGTGAATGCTGGTGCCCATGGCCTTCTGAAAAGAATCCCAGAACTTGGAGGTAAAGATGCTGCCACGATCTGAAGATATCACTTGAGGAATACCGTGCAGAGAGACAATGCGAGAGGTGTAGAGCTCCGCCAATTGAGCTGCAGTGATTGACTCTTTGATAGGCAAGAAATGAGCCACTTTGGTGAGCTTGTCGATGACAACGAATATAGCATCATTGCCACGCTTGGACTTAGGAAACCCAGTCACGAAGTCCATTTCAATGTGGTCAAACTTCCATTCTGGAATGGCGAGAGGTTGGAGGAGACCTGCTGGCCTTTGGTGTTCTGCTTTCACTCTTCTGCAGACATCACATTCATTCACGAATTGAGCGATCTCGCGCTTCATTCGAGTCCACCAATAAGTTTGCTTCAGATCTTGATACATTTTCGTGCTCCCAGGGTGGATGGAGAGGAGAGAGTTGTGAGCCTCGTTCATGATCACTTTACGAAGTTCACCTTTGGGCACAACAATTCGATC
This sequence comes from Triticum monococcum, assembly GCA_034509565.1. NCBI lineage: Eukaryota > Viridiplantae > Streptophyta > Magnoliopsida > Poales > Poaceae > Triticum > Triticum monococcum. Next base: position 618,562,703 of record CM067845.1, read on the forward strand.
CTCGAAGAAGAGAGTGTCCTTGTCATCAAGTCGGTAGCACTTGTACTTGGACTGACTCTTTGCAATACCAATCTTCACCTTTTTCACCATAGCATCAAGAAGCTGGGCTTGGCGAATCTGGTCTTCCAAGGTAGGAGAAACTTGAAGGTTGGCAAGAAAACCTTGAGGAACAACTTGCAGATTAAGTTTGCGGAAGGCTTCACAAAGCTCGGGTTGATAAGGCTTGAGAATCAGATTGTTGCAATATGCTTTTCTGCTCAAAGCGTCAGCAATCACATTAGCCTTGCCTGGAGTATACTCGATACTCGGATTGTACTCTTGAATCATTTCGACCCATCGAGTCTTCCTGAGGTTGAGATTAGGCTGAGTGAAGATGTACTTGAGACTCTTGTGATCAGTGAAAATGTCCACTTTCCTTCCTAAGAGAAGATGTCTCCAAGTCAACAATGCGTGCACAACTGCCGCCAACTCGAGATCATGAGTGGGGTAGTTCTTCTCATTAGGCTTCAACTAGCGAGAGGTATAAGCAACAACTTTCTTCTCTTGCATCAGTACTGCACCGAGACCTTGGAGAGAGGCATCACAAAAGACCTCGTACGGCTTGGCTTCATCAGGCGGAGTTAGAACTGGAGCAGTGATCAATTTCTCTTTCAAAGCGTTGAAAGCAACATCACACTCCGGAGACCAAACGTACTTGACGTGCTTCTGAAGAAGATTTGAGAGAGGCTTCACGATCTTGGAGAAGTTTTCAACGAATCTTCGGCAATAACTTGCAAGACCGAGGAAGCTACGGAGTTGCTTCACATTCTGAGGAGGTTCCCAATTAACGATTGCAGACACCTTCTCAGGATCCACGGAAATGCCCTTGGCAGAGATAATATGACCAAGATAAAGAACCTCATCGAGCCAAAACTCACACTTGGAGAACTTGGCATAGAATTGATGTTCCCTTAGCTTGTCAAGAACCAAACGCAAGTGTTTGGCATGATCGTCCTTGTTCTTCGAGAAAACCAGGATATCATCGAGATAGACCAAAACAAAGTCATTGGTGTAGGGGTTGAAGATGAAGTTCATCATGCGAGAGAACGTCGGAGGAGCATTGGCGAGGCCAAAAGACATAACTGTGTATTCATATGACCCATAGCTTGTTCTGAACACCGTCTTTGGAATATCTTGTTCACGAATGCGAATTTGATGATAACCCATACGGATATCAAGCTTGGAGAATACTTGGGCACCCTTGAGTTGCTCGAACAGCTCATTAATGTTGGGAAGTGGATATTTGTTCTTGATGGTCTTCTTGTTCAATGGACGATAATCAACACAAAGTCGGTCCGTTCCATCCTTCTTCTTCACGAAAAGAACACCACAACCCCACGGAGAAGTACTAGGCCGAATGAGACCCATCCTTTCTTGCACATCGAGCTGTTTCTTCAAATCCTTCAACTCTTCGGGGCCGAGCTTGTAAGGCCGTTTGCACACCGGTTCCGTACCGGGCTCAAGTTCAATAACGAATTCAACAGGCCGGTTTGGAGGCATGCCTGGGAGTTCTTTAGGGAAGACATCTTGATACTCACAAACAACCAGAATCTGCGAAATAGCATCCAGTTCACCCTTTTCATTGAGAGAGAATAACCGGATGGTATTATCCCGAGCAGCAAAGACAATCACTTCCTCAGACGAATGAGTCAGTTGAATCTGCTTGGCTGCGCAATCGAGGTGAGCTTTGTGTTTAGAGAGCCAGTCCATCCCAAGAATGAGGTCGATATCAGAATTACCAAGAACCATTGGAGAAGCCAAGAACTTGAAATCACCCATCATGATAGAAATATCCGGAATCATCATAGTGGAACTCAGACGCTTCGCTGGAGAGACGACTTGCATAGCTCTAGGTAATGCCTTAGTGCTAAAATTGTTCTCCGATGCAAAAGGGAATGACATGAAGGAATGCGATGCACCAGAGTCAAAAAGAACTTTTGCAGGAATATCATTAACAGGAAGGTTACCCATGATCACATCTGACGAATCCTCTGCCTGAGCTGTGTTCATCAAGTTGACCTTGGCGTGCTTGGGATTATGCTTGACCACAGCTGAACTTGCCAATCTGACAGGAGGAGGAGGAGGAAGACGCCTCTGGTTGAAACACTTGTTGGCGTAGTGACCCTTCTGTTGGCACTTGTTGCACGTGACCTCTGAGAGCGGACGGTGGTACGGAGCACTCGATCTTGGAGCTTGAGACGAAGTCTTGTTCGGAAAGCCTGGGTTGGGTGGGTGGGATGAACCACTGCCACCTTTGCTCTTCTGCTGATACGGCTGACGGAACGGAGGAGGAGGAAGCCAATACTTCTGCTGCTTGGCCACTTGAGTAGAGGACGAAGACGTAGTGTCTCTGACTCGCTTCCTGGAAGCATCACACCTGAGCTGAGCAGCCTCTTGCTTCAGTGCCATGTTGTAGAATTCATCGTATCTCAGCGGCTCGAAGAGGACAAGAGCGAGCTGAATTTCTTCACGAAGACCACCCCTGAACTGATAGATCATGCTCTTCTCATCAGGAACATCCTGCTTGGCAAAACGGGCGAGCTTCTGGAACAACTTGTTGTAGTCATAGACAGACAAAGAGCCTTGCTTCAGATTGCGGAATTCTTCACGTTTGCTTTCAGTCACACTTTGAGGAATGTGATGAGCTCAGAAATCACGACGGAAATCATCCCAAGTGATCAAACGTCCACCTCTGGAATCCCGGTACTGCGGAAACCACTCTGCGGCCTGATCCTTGAGCTGGAAAGACGCGAACTTGACGAAATCTTTAGGTCTGACGTTGCTACATTCAAAATGCTTGCCTAGATCGACTAACCAATCATCAGCATCGGTAGCCTCAACGTAGTTGCTGAACGTCTCAATCCTGAACGCCCCGGACACACCCGCCGGTGGTCGTTACTCCTGGCGGGATCTAGACTGGCCCCACCGATCAATACTAGTCTTTTCTGCACACTTTGTCCTCACTCTTGCGCACCCGGAAGCAACTTCCCGGTCGGTCACCCATCCTGACACTACTCCAAGCTGAGCACGCTTAACTTTGGAGTTCTGTCCGAATGGGCTCCCGGAAAAGAAGGAATTCCTTATTGATATGAGTAGTCTATCATCCCTATTAAGCCAGGCTATCACATACACCCCCACTCAGAGGAACCGACGTCCTCGTCGGGCCACAGGAACGTTCCCTCTTGGCACAACCGTCTATGCATCCAGTCCGGTACATGTGCCATGCCGGGTGCCACGACGGGTCACAAACGTCATGAACAACATGACCGCGCACCTGTCCGCAACCATCCGTGTAACCGCGAGGGTCAGCTCTGATACCAACTTGTAACGCCCTCGATGCGGCTATGTCTCCCACGTGTCGAGGCACGACTTAGAGACATAGGCGCATTGAAAGCAATGTCGCAAGTCGGGAATCATTACACAACCCAAGTATATATATAATATAAAGGAGGGATAATAATAATATAGTTGGCTTACACTCGCCACGTCACATCAAAGTACATAAATAACATCCATCATACAATCACTCATGGCCCGACTACGGCGCCAAATAGAAAAGACCCCCAACAAGCGACTAATCCCTGAATCGAACCCCGAATAGGCACCACTACTGATCATCAGGAAAAGAAACATAGTATCGCTGAGAGTCCTCGTCGTACTCCCACTTCAGCTCGAATGCGCCATCCGGAGAAGTGTCATCGGTCCCTGCATCTGGTGTAATAGTAATCTGTGAGCCACAAAGGACTCAGCAATCTCGCACCCTCGCGATCAAGACTATTTAAGCTAAATAGGTAGGAAAGGGGTAATGTATGTGGAGCTGCAGCAAGCGACTAGCATATATGGTGGCTAACTTGTTCGCAAAGGAGAGCGAGAAGAGAAGGCAAAGCACGAGCGGGAACTAAATAGAGCAGACTACGCAAACATAACTCCAACGCCATGTCCACTTCCCGGACTCCGCCAAGAAGAGGCCATCACGGCAACACACGCAGTTGATTCATTTTAATTAATTAAGTTCAAGTTATCTACAACCGGACATTAACAAATTCCCATCTTCCCATAACCGCGGGCACGGCTTTCGAAAGATCAATCCCTGCAGGGGGGTCCCAACTTAGCCCATAACAAGCTCTCACGGTCAACGAAGGAATAGACCTCCATCCAGGACCCACCGATCAGACTCGGTATCCCGGTACAACAAGATGATTCGACAGGTCAAAACTAGTCCAGCAACACCGCCCGAATGCGCCGACAAATCCCGATAGGAGCTGCACATATCTCTTTCTCAGGGCACACTCAGATGAGACTAGCTACGAGTAAAACCAACCCTCAAGTTACCCCGAAGTGGCCCCGCAGGCAGCTCATTTCGGACCAACACTCAGAGGAGCACTGGCCCGGGGGGGGCTAAAATAAAGATGACCCTCGGGCTCCGGAAACCCAAGGGAAAGAAAAGGGTAGGTGGCAAATGGTAAAACCAATGTTGGGCATTGCTGGAAAAGCTTTAATCAAGGCGAACTATCAAGGGGTTCCCATATAGCCCAACCGCGTAAGGGACGCAACAATCCGGGAACATAACACCGATATGACGGAAACTAGGGCGGCAAGAGTGGAACAAAACACTAGGCGAGAGGCCGAGCCTTCCACCCTTAACCAATTATATAGATGAGTAAAGATAACATAGCAATATAATGATATCCCAACAAGTAAATAAATGTTCCAACAAGGAACAGCTCCAATCTTCACCTGCAACTAGCAACGCTATAAGAAGGGGCTTGAGCAAAGCGGTAACATAGCCAATCAATGGTTTGCTAGGACAAAGGTGGGTTAGAGGCTCAATCATGGCAATTGGGAGGCTGACAAGCAAGTGGTAGGCATCGTAGCATTGGCAAAGCAAAAGAGCGAGCAAACTAGCATAGCAAAGATAGTAGTGATTTCAAGGGTCTGATCATCTTGCCTGCATAGTTGTCAGAATTGACTGGATCCTCAAAAGAAAACTCAACGGGCTCCTCGTTAGCGAACTCGTCTCCCGGCTCTACCCAACAACACAAACAAGCAACAAGGATACAATCAACCACGTGCAAGGGCAAGCAATAATATGCAAAGATGATATGCTATGCGGGATGCGATGCGGGATGCAAAATGCAAGATGTAATAGGAAATGCCTGAACCTAGCCTCAACTTGGAAAACCAAGTGTGCCACTGGATAGAGGGGAAGAAATCCCCTGAAAACGATATAAAGATCATGGCAATCGGAGCTACGGTTTAGAAATGGCAAGCGATTTACTAAACGAACCGATCTACAATTTACAGCAAGTAGGCTCCTAAATGCAACAAAATGAACATGCTACAGCCACCCAACATGAAAACAAATTGCATGGCAGTGATGTACTCATCAAGCTTAACAAATCATCAGGACTGAGACATAGGCATATTCATCCATTAAGGGCTTCAAACAAGCATGGCAAAACTGAATAAGCAAAACAGATTTCAGACTTAGCGAAATTAACGCTAGTCTGGAATTTCAGACCACGATGCTCTCTTCGGAGCAGCAAAACAACATGAAGGAAAACCTGAACATGGCAAGTAAGAGCATGGCATGGAGCTACTCAACAAGCTTAACAAAACACCCAAAATGACCTGGGCCAAAAGGGTTCACAAAATACTCTACCGAGCACACGAACATTGATGAAACACAATCAGTTTTCAGACTTAATGAAAACTGGGACATGCGGAAATAATAACTCACGGAGGCATGTAAACGAGCTCGATGCTCTCACTACGGTGCAAGTCATGGCAAGGCAAGCATATATCCATTAAGAAGGCACAAAATTCTAGCTAGACATGGCAAGAACAATGGCATAGCATGCATGGATTAGTAACAATAACTCCGGCAAAATCGCAAAAGAGTTCACAATCTGCCCAAAACAGCAACTATCCAAAAGTTGAGCTTGATTGAGTCAACCTAGGGTGCTCCAACATAACAAGTAAAGATATGGATGGATTAAGCACAACAAGCATAACAAATCACTCTTACGGATCATCCTCAAAATAGGCACGGATCACTAGGAAACAAGCCGGACATATAGCATCGTGAACTAAAACGGCCCAGACTTAGTGATTTTCACAGTCCCTGAAATCAGTAAACTCAGGTAGCCCTCTTCGCAAGCTTGCACAAGACAACACACACATCCTAAAAATACATGGGAGGCACCTCTGGAAAGAAGACAACATGCTTAACAATTCATCCCAAAGGGGCACAGGCATATCATGCACGGATTAAACATGGCAAAAATGACAAAAGTGCATGTTGAACTAACGGATCTGCAATTTAACTCATCATGCCTCCTTCCAACAGCATTTTTGGCACCAAGATGACCTCAAATGCAAATGATGCAATGGAATGAAATGATGTACTCATTGAGACGAAGATTTTGACATATCATACGCCCAAACGGAGCTACGGATGTGGAGATATGAGTGGTCAAAATAACAAGAAAAATTAGGGTTCGGAGGAGAGAAAGTCAACCGAGGAGTCTCCAGATCTAGGGTTCTTCGTTACTGTAGCGTGGCGGCGCACTGTAGCTCGACGAAGCCGGCGATGGCGCGGCGGCCGGCTCCGGCTCCGGCGACGAGGGACGGGGAGGACCTCCGGCAGGGAGGCCACCGGCGATGGCGGGGCCGGTGAGCCCCGGCGAGGGCGCGGGCGAGGCTGGGCGAGACCGGCCGCGGCGGGGAGGCGGCGACTCCGGCGAAGAAGGGCGGCGGGGCGGCGATGGCGGCCGGCGTCTTCCTCCGGCGAGCGCCGCGGCGGAGCGGGGCGCCGGCCTCGGGGAAGAGACGGCGCGGGCGAGGGAAGGCGGCGGCGCGCCCGGATGGGCCGCGGGGGCCGGAGGCGGGCCGGGCGGGCCGCGGCGGCGGGGGAGGCCGGGTCGCCATGTGGCGCGGCGTGGTTCGCTGGGGCGGACTGGCGGACGTGTCCGGCGCGTCCGGACGTTGTCCGGCGCGCGAAGAGGAAGGGGATCTAGGGTTTGAGACAAGGGGATCCGGGATTTCGAGGAGGGGGTCTATTTATAGACCTAGAGGGAGCTAGGAGAGTCCAAATGAGGTGCTGTTTTCGCCCACACGATCGCGATCGAACGACCGAGACGATGGAGCTGAGTTTGGTGGGTTTTGGGCCAAAATGGAGGGGTGTTGGGCTGCACACACACGAGGCCTTTTCGGTCCCTCGGTTAACCGTTGGAGTATCAAACGAAGTCCAAATGACCTGAAACTTGACAGGCGGTCTACCGGTAGTAAACCAAGGCCGCATGGCAAGTCTTGGTCCAATCCGGAAATGTTTAATCCCCACACACGAAAGAAAGCTAGAAATGGCCACCGGAGGAGAACGAAGCGCCGGAATGCAAAACGGACAACGGGGAAAATGCTCGAATGCATGAGATGAACATGTAAGCAAATGGAATGCACGTGATGACATGATATGAGATGCACGAAAACAAAAACAACACACGGATACAAAGACCCGAACCCGAGAATTAAATATAACTTAATGCCGGAAACGGCAAGAGTTGGAGTACAATTGGGGAAGGTTACATATGGGGCGTTACACTACACCCAGTGGGTGCACTTTGCGTGCCCCCACCGGTTCTGATCCCACTCGACCGGACTGAGTGGAAGAGACAAACTACCAGTTTTGTTTATACATTCGGCAAAATATAAAGACTACAGTCGACTGCCAACAGTCCACCGTAGTCTCGGGGACTACACCCAGTGGGTGCACTCAGCGTGCCCCCACTAGTCCAAAAAATTCAATCGGCACACCCAGTAGGTGTACAGATGCAAAGATTTTCGGAAAGAATCTTCAGGTAGTATATCCTAACAGAACAAGCGGCGACCAACTAACCTGAACGTTGCTCTGGAGTGTCGAGCTGGCATCATAGGCGGCTTGGCTGGCGTCCCGCACCGTCTTCATCTTCTCCATCATAATGCCCGCCTGGCGTATGGCTTCCCTAGCAGCATTCACCTCGTCCTTTGGGACATGATGGGTCGCAAAAACTGAAGGCGGGTCGACAGGGGCCCAAGCAGTCGACGAAGAAGGCAAGGCACTCGACAGTGGCTCGGCGAAGGTAACAGAACCCCGATTGACGTCGCCAGTGTCCAGAACGACTGGTTCCGCCCTCGGCGTCAACTGTAGCGCCTCACTTACAGGAGCTCGCCTATTCTTCCTCGTCAAAGGCCTCTCAGGCTCTTCATCATCATCAGGGAGGTCAATAATGTTGGGAGCTGTGCAAAGTTCAATTGCCAAAATCACGTCGCCCAATGATGCACATTGCAGTTGAATCGACCGAATAAAGATAGTATGGCAGAAATCATACCCGGATTAGAAGTGACCGCATCCTCCATCACCTCATCATCATCCCTGTAAGCTGAGGTTCCGGAAGTGGCAGCGCTGACAATTCCAAAGTTCGTCCAGTTAAAACAAGAAAAACAAACAGCGCGGAGCGTCGAGTGAATACAGAGAGAGACACTCACGCGGAGGCGACGGGGATATCAATCTTGATCTTTGGCAACGCCTTCCGAGTCCTCGGCTCTGCAACTTTGGGGTGCTTTGGCGCCTTCTCAGTCGGGGTTGGTGAAGAGATCTGAGGACGCTTCAAAGACTGACCAGCCTGAGTAGTTGCCTTGTCGCGGGCACTCGGTTGTTCTTGGTCAAGCTTGGATCGCCTCTCCCTGCGAGGGGGCGACTCGACTTCTTCTCCATCACTTGAGTCGTCGCTTCCTCCATCCCCTTCACCATCGGAAGTCCACTCGCCACTGTCGCCGCCACTCGCCTCGCCTTCCAGAGCTTGCTCTTGCTCCCCGTTGGGCATTGAATACATTTCAATAATGGCCTGAAAGAAAGCAGGGAGAACAAAGTCAGTCGACGCAATAGAGGCAGTTGCGCGAGTGAATTCAGATTACAAGCAAAAACTCAGAATCAGACCTGCTCTGGTGCATGATACTGGTCGAATGGGGGAACTCTCCTGGCTCCCGTGGGATTGTCCTTGTTCCCGGTAATGCCCGACAGCCACTTCTCTAGTGTGTCGTCGTCGACCTCCTTCGGATGGATCCGAGTGGAGTCTTCAAGACCCGAATACATCCACATCGGATGGTCTTGAGCTTGAAGAGGCTGGATGCGCTGCTGAAGGAAGACTTTCAAGAGATCCATACCAGTGACCCCGTCACGAATAAGCTGGACCACTCGATTGACCAACACCTTCACGTGCGTCTTCTGAAGGAAATATGCCCTAGAGGCAATAATAAAGTTATTATTTATTTCCTTATATCATGATAAATGTTTATTATTCATGCTAGAATTGTATTAACCGGAAACATAATACATGTGTGAATACATAGACAAACAAAGTGTCACTAGTATGCCTCTACTTGACTAGCTCATTAATCAAAGATGGTTATGTTTCCTAACCATAAACAAAGTGTTGTTATTTGATTAACGAGGTCACATCATTAGTTGAATGATCTGATTGACATGACCCATTCCATTAGCTTAGCACCCGATCGTTTAGTATGTTGCTATTGCTTTCTTCATGACTTATACATGTTCCTATGACTATGAGATTCTGCAACTCCCGTTTGCCGGAGGAACACTTTGTGTGCTACCAAATGTCACAACGTAACTGGGTGATTATAAAGGAGCTCTACAGGTGTCTCCAAAGGTAGATGTTGGGTTGGCGTATTTCGAGATTAGGATTTGTCACTCCGATCATCAGAGAGGTATCTCTGGGCCCTCTCGGTAATGCACATCACATAAGCCTTGCAAGCATTGCAACTAATGAGTTAGTTGTGAGATGATGTATTACAGAACGAGTAAAGAGACTTGCCGGTAACGAGATTGAACTAGGTATTGGATACCGACGATCGAATCTCGGGCAAGTAACATACCGATGACAAAGGGAACAACGTATGTTGTTATGCGGTCTGACCGATAAAGATCTTCGTAGAATATGTAGGAGCCAATATGGGCATCCAGGTCCCGCTATTGGTTATTAACCGGAGACGTGTCTCGGTCATGTCTACATTGTTCTCGAACCGTAGGGTCCGCACGCTTAACGTTACGATGATAGTTATTATGAGTTTATGCATTTTGATGTATCGAAGTTAGTTCGGAGTCCCGGATGTGATCACGGACATGACGAGGAGTCTCGAAATGGTCGAGACATAAAGATTGATATATTGGACGGCTATATTCGGACACCGGAAGTGTTCCGGGTGATTTCGGAGAAAACCGGAGTACCGGAAGGGTTACCGGAACCCTCCGGGGAAGTAATGGGCCTTATTGGGCTTTAGGGGAGAGAGAGGGCTGCGGCCTAGGAGGTGGCACCCCCCCCCCACATGGGGAGTCCGAATTGGACTAGGGAGGGGGGCGCGGCCCCTCTTTCCCTCTCCCTCTCCCCCTCTTTCCTTCCCCCTTAGGGTTTCCTAATTGGATTAGGAAAGGGGAGTCCTACTCCCACTAGGAGGAGGACTCCCCCTCCCCTTGGCGTGCCCCATAGGGCCGGCCGGCCTCCCCCTTGCTCCTTTATATACGGGGGCAGGGGCACCCTAGGACACACAAGTTGATCATTGAGATCGTTCCTTAGCCGTGTGCGGTGCCCCCTGCCACCATATTCCACCTCGATTATATTGTAGCAGTGCTTAGGCGAAGCCCTGCGATGGTAGTACATCAAGATCGTCACTACACCGTCGTGCTGACGAAACTCCTCCCCGACGCTTTGCTGGATCGGAGCCCGGGGATCGTCATCGAGCTGTACGTGTGCTAAGAACTCGGAGGTGCCGGAGTAACGGTGCTTGGATCGGTTGGACCGGGAAGAAGACGTACGACTACTTCCTCTATGTTGTGTCAACGCTTCCGTTGCGATCTACAAGGGTACGTAGATCATGTTCTCCCCCTCGTTGCTATGCATCACCATGATCTTGCGTGTGCGTAGGAAATTTTTTGAAATTACTACGTTCCCCAACAGTGCATCCGAGCCTAGGTTTTATGGTTTGATGTTATATGCACGAGTAGAACACAAGTGAGTTGTGGGCGATATAAGTCATACTGCCTACCAGCATGTCATACTTTGGTTCGGCGGTATTGTTGGATGAAGCGGCCCGGACTGACATTACGCGTACGCTTACACGAGACTGGTTCTACCGCCGTGCTTTGCACATAGGTGGCTGGCGGGTGTCAGTTTCTCCAACTTTAGTGGAACCAAGTGTGGCTATGCCCAGTCCTTGCGAAGGTTAAAACGGAGTCTATTTGATGAACTATCGTTGTGGTTTTGATGCGTAGGTGAGATTGGTTCTTACTTAAGCCCGTAGTAGCCACGTAAAACTTGCAACAACAAAGTAGAGGACGTCTAACTTGTTTTTGCAGGGCATGTTGTGATGTGATATGCCCAAGACATGATGCTAAATTTTATTGTATGAGATGATCATGTTTTGTAACCGAGTTATCGGCAACTGGCAGGAGCCATATGGTTGTCGCTTTATTGTATGCAATGCAATCGCGATGTAATGCTTTACTTTATCACTAAGCGGTAGCGATAGTCGTGGAAGCATAAGATTGGCGAGACGACAACGATGCTACGATGGAGATCAAGGTGTCGCGCCGGTGACGATGGTGATCATGACGGTGCTTCGAAGATGGAGATCACAAGCACAAGATGATGATGGCCATATCATATCACTTATATTGATTGCATGTGATGTTTATCTTTTTATGCATCTTATCTTGCTTTGATTGTCGGTAGCATTATAAGATGATCTCTCACTAAATTATCAAGAAGTGTTCTCCCTGAGTATGCACCGTTGCCAAAGTTCATCGTGCCCAAACACCACGTGATGATCGGGTGTGATAAGCTCTACGTCCATCTACAACGGGTGCAAGCCAGTTTTGCACACGCAGAATAGTCAGGTTAAACTTGACGAGCCTAGCATATGCAGATATGGCCTTGGAACACTGAGACTGAAAGGTCGAGCGTGAATCATATAGTAGATATGATCAACATAGTGATGTTCACCATTGAAAGCTACTCCATTTCACGTGATGATCGGTTATGGTTTAGTTGATTTGGATCACGTGATCACTTAGAGGATTAGAGGGATGTCTATCTAAGTGGGAGTTCTTAAGTAATATGATTAATTGAACTTTAATTTATCATGAACTTAGTCCTGGTAGTATTAGCATATCTGTGTTGTAGATCAATAGCTCGCGTTGTTGCTTCCCTGTGTTTATTTTGATATGTTCCTAGAGAAAATTGTATTGAAAGATGTTAGTAGCAATGATGCGGATTGGATCCGTGATCTGAGGTTTATCCTCATTGCTGCACAGAAGAATTATGTCCTTAATGCACCGCTAGGTGACAGACCTATTGCAGGAGCAGATGCAGACGTTATGAACGTTTGGCTAGCTCAATATGATGACTACTTGATAGTTTAGTGCACCATGCTTAATGGCTTAGAATCGGGACTTCAAAGACGTTTTGAACGTCATGGACCATATGAGATGTTCCAGGAGTTGAAGATAATATTTCAAGCAAATACCCGAGTTGAGAGATATGAAGTCTCCAACAAGTTCTATGGCTAAAAGATGGAGGAGAACCGCTCAACTAGTGAGCATGTGCTCAGATTGTCTGGGTACTACAATCGCTTGAATCAAGTGGGAGTTAATCTTCCAGATAAGATAGTGATTGACAGAATTCTCTAGTCACCATGACCAAGTTAGTAGAACTTCGTGATGAACTATGGTATGCAAGGGATGACGAAAACGACTCCCCAGCTTTTCATGATGATGAAATCGATGAAGGTAGAAATCAAGAAAAACATCAAGTGTTGATGGTAGACAAGACCACTAGTTTCAAGAAAAGGGCAGAGGGAAGAAGGGGAACTTCAAAAAGAACAGCAAGCAAGTTGCTGCTCAAGTGAAGAAGCCCAAGTCTGGACCTAAGCCTGAGACTGAGTGCTTCTACTGTAAAGGGACTGGTCACTGGAAGCGGAACTACCCCAAGTGATTGGCAGATAAGAAGGATGGCAAAGTGAACATAAGTATATTTGATATACATGTTATTGATGTGTACTTTACTAGTGTTTATAGCAACCCCTCAGTATTTGATACTAGTTTAGTTGCTAAGATTAGTAACTAGAAACAGGAGTTGCAGAATAAACAGAGACTAGTTAAGGGTGAAGTGACAATGTGTGTTGGAAGTGGTTCCAAGATTGATATGATCATCATCGCACACTCCCTATAAATTCGGGATTAGTGTTGAACCTAAATAAGTGTTATTTGGTGTTTGCGTTGAGCATGAATATGATTTGATCATGTTTATTGTAATACGGTTATTCATTTAAGTAAAAGAATAAATTGTTGTTCTGTTTACATGAATAAAACCTTATATGGTTACACACCCAATGAAAATAGTTCATTGGATCTTGATCTTAGTGATACACATATTCATAATATTGAAACCAAAAGATGCGAAGTTAATAATGATAGTGCAACTTATTTGTGGCACTGCCGTTTAAGTCATATTGGTGTAAGGCGCATGAAGAAACTCCATGCTGATGGGCTTTTAGAATCACTTGATTATGAATCACTTGATGCTTGCGAACCATGCCTTATGGGCAAGATGACTAAAACGCCGTTCTCCGGAACAATGAAGCAAGCAACAGATTTGTTGGAAATCATACATACTGATGTATGTGGTCCGATGAATATTGAGGCTCGCGATAGGTATCATTATTTTTTGATCTTCACAGATGATTTGAGAAGATATGAGTATATCTACTTGATGAAACATAAGTCTGAAACATTTGAAAAGTTCAAAGAATTTCAGAGTGAAGTGGAGAATCATCGTAACAAGAAAATAAGGCTTCTACGATCTGATCGCGGAGACAAATATTTGAGTTACGAGTTTGGTCTTCAATTAAAACAATGTGGAATAGTTTCACAAATTCGTGCCACCCGGAACACCACAGCATAATGGTGTGTCCGAACGTCATAGCCGTACTTTATTAGATATAGTGCAAATCTATGATGTTTCTGACCGATCTACCACTATCGTTTTGGGGTTATGCATTAGAGACAGCTGTATTCACGTTAAAAAAAGGGGCACCATCTAAGTCTGTTGAGACGACACAATCTGAACTGTGGTTTAGCAAGAAACCAAAGTTGTCGTTTCTTAAAGTTTGGTGTTGTGATGCTTATGTGAAAAAGTTTCATCCTGATAAGCTCAAAACCAAATCGGAGAAATATGTCTTCATAGGATACCCAAAAGGAGACTGTTGGGTACACCTTCTATCACAGATCCTAAGGCAAGACATTCGTTGCTTATAATGGATCCTTTCTAGAGAAGGAGTTTCTCTCGAAATAAGTGAGTGGGAGGAAAGTAGAAAACTTGATAAGGTAATTGTACCTTCTCCCTTATTGGAAAGTAGTTCATCACAAAATCTATTCTTGTGACTACTACACCAATTAGTGAGGAAGCTAATGATGATGATCATGTAACTTCAGATCAAGTTACTACCGAATCTTGTAGGTAAACCAGAGTGAGATACACACCAGAGTGGTACGATAATACTGTTCTGGAGGTCATGTTACTTGACCATGACGAACCTACGAACTATGAGGAAGCGATGATGAGCCCAGATTCCGATAAATGGCTTGAGGCCATGAAATCTGAGATAGGATCCATGTATGAAACAAAGTGTGGACTTTGGTGGACTTGCCCGAGGATCGGCAAGCCATTGATAATAACTGGATCTTCAAGAGGAAGACAGACACGGATAGTAGTGTTACTATCTACAAAGCTAGAATTGTCGCAAAAGGTTTTCGACAAGTTCAAGGTGTTGACTACGATGAGAGTTTCTCACTCGTATCTATGCTTAAGTCTGTCCGAATCATGTTAGCAATTGCGCATTTTATGAAATCTGGCACATGGATAAACAAAACTGCATTCCTTAATGGATTTATTAAAGAAGAGTTGTATGTGATGCAACAAGATGGTTTTGTCAATCCTAAAGGAGCTAACAAAATATGCAAGCTCCAGCGATCCATTTATGGACTGGTGCAAGCATCTCAGAGTTGGAATATACGCTTTGATAAGTTGATCAAAGCATATAGTTTTATACACACTTGCGGTGAAGCCTGTATTTACAAGAAAGTGAGTGGGAGCACTACAACATTTCTGATAAGTATATGTGGATGACATATTGTTGATCGGAAATAATGTAGAATTATTCTGCAAAGCATAAAGGAGTGTTGGAAAGGAGTTTTTTTTCAAAGAAAGACCTCGGTAAAGCTGCTTACATATTGAGTATCAAGATCTATAGAGATAGATCAAGACACTTGATAAAGTTTTTCAATGAGTACATACCTTGAAAAGATTTTGAAGTAGTTCAAAATGGAACAGTCAAAGAAAGAGTTCTTGCCTGTGTTACAAGGTGTGAAATTGAGTAAGACTCAAAAGCCCGACCACGGCAGAAGATAGAAAGAGAATGAAAGTCATTCCCTATGCCTCAGCCATAGGTTCTATAAAGTATGCCATGCTATGTACCAGATCTATTGTATACCCTACACTGATTTTGGCAAGGGAGTACAATAGTGATCTACGAGTAGATCACTAGACATTGGTCAAAATTATCCTTAGTGGAATAAGGATATGTTTCTCGATTATGGAGGTGACAAAAAGGTTCGTCGTAATGGGTTACGTCGATGCAAGTTTTGACACTAATCTAGATGACTCTAAGTCTCGATCTAGATACATATTGAAAGTGGGAGCAATTAGCTAGAGTAGCTCCGTGCAGAGCATTGTTGATATAGATATTTGCAAAATACTTACGGATCTGAATATGACAGACCCGTTGACTAAAATTATCTCACAAACAAAACATGATCACACCTTAGTACTCTTTGGGTGTTAATCACATAGAGATGTGAACTAGATTACTGACTCTAGTAAACCCTTTGAGTGTTGGTCACATGATGATGTGAACTATGGGTGTTAATCACATGATGATGTGAACTATTGCTGTTAAATCACATGGCGATGTGAACTAGATTATTGACTCTAGTGCAAGTGGGAGACTGAAGGAAATATGCCCTAGAGGCAATAATAAAGTTATTATTTATTTCCTTATATCATGATAAATGTTTATTATTCATGCTAGAATTGTATTAACCGGAAACATAATACATGTGTGAATACATAGACAAACAAAGTGTCACTAGTATGCCTCTACTTGACTAGCTCGTTAATCAAAGATGGTTATGTTTCCTAACCATAAACAAAGTGTTGTTATTTGATTAACGAGGTCACATCATTAGTTGAATGATCTGATTGACATGACCCATTCCATTAGCTTAGCACCCGATCGTTTAGTATGTTGCTATTGCTTTCTTCATGACTTATACATGTTCCTATGACTATGAGATTATGCAACTCCCGTTTGCCGGAGGAACACTTTGTGTGCTACCAAACGTCACAACGTAACTGGGTGATTATAAAGGAGCTCTACAGGTGTCTCCAAAGGTAGATGTTGGGTTGGCGTATTTCGAGATTAGGATTTGTCACTCCGATCGTCAGAGAGGTATCTCTGGGCCCTCTCGGTAATGCACATCACATAAGCCTTGCAAGCATTGCAACTAATGAGTTAGTTGTGAGATGATGTATTATGGAACGAGTAAAGAGACTTGCCGGTAACGAGATTGAACTAGGTATTGGATACCGACGATCGAATCTCGGGCAAGTAACATACCGATGACAAAGGGAACAACGTATGTTGTTATGCGGTCTGACCGATAAAGATCTTCGTAGAATATGTAGGAGCCAATATGGGCATCCAGGTCCCGCTATTGGTTATTAACCGGAGACGTGTCTCGGTCATGTCTACATTGTTCTCGAACCGTAGGGTCCGCACGCTTAACGTTACGATGATAGTTATTATGAGTTTATGCATTTTGATGTACCGAAGTTAGTTCGGAGTCCCGGATGTGATCACGGACATGACGAGGAGTCTCGAAATGGTCGAGACATAAAGATTGATATATTGGACGGCTATATTCGGACACGGGAAGTGTTCCGGGTGATTTTGGAGAAAACCGGAGTACCAGAAGGGTTACCGGAACCCTCCGGGGAAGTAATGGGCCTTATTGGGCTTTAGGGGAGAGAGAGGGCTGCGGCCTAGGAGGTGGCGCCCCCCCCCCCCCCACATGGGGAGTCCGAATTGGACTAGGGAGGGGGGCGCGGCCCCTCTTTCCCTCTCCCTCTCCCCCTCTTTCCTTCCCCCTTAGGGTTTCCTAATTGGATTAGGAAAGGGGAGTCCTACTCCCACTAGGAGGAGGACTCCCCCTCCCCTTGGTGCGCCCCATAGGGCCGGCCGGCCTCCCCCCTGCTCCTTTATATACGGGGGCAGGGGGCACCCTAAGACACACAAGTTGATCATTGATATCGTTCCTTAGCCGTGTGCGGTGCCCCCTGCCACCATATTCCACCTCGATTATATTGTAGCAGTGCTTAGGCGAAGCCCTGCGACGGTAGTACATCAAGATCGTCACCACGCCGTCGTGCTGACGGAACTCCTCCCCGACGCTTTGCTGGATCGGAGCCCGGGGATCGTCATCGAGCTGTAGGTGTGCTAAGAACTCGGAGGTGCCGGAGTAACGGTGCTTGGATCGGTTGGACCGGGAAGAAGACGTATGACTACTTCCTCTATGTTGTGTCAACGCTTCCGTTGCGATCTACAAGGGTACGTAGATCATGTTCTCCCCCTCGTTGCTATGCATCACCATGATCTTGCGTGTGCGTAGGAAATTTTTTGAAATTACTACGTTCCCCAACATCTTCTCCTCCGGGAGCACCTTCAAAGGGGAGGGTTTCTCCACTGGGTCCATGGTAAAGGGAGGGAGGCCAGTCGATTGCCCTGGCGTCGACTGGTCTTTACAGTAAAACCAGGTCGACTGCCATCCGCGAACTGAGTCAGGAAGAATCATGGCCGGAAAGGAGCTTTTCCCTCTCGTCTGGATGCCAAGACCCCCACACATCTGGATCACTTGGGTCCTCTCGTCACTCGGATTAGCCTTTTTCACTGTCTGGGAGCGACAAGTAAAAATATGCTTGAAAAGACCCCAGTGAGGCCGGCAACCCAGGAAATTCTCACACAAAGAAATGAAAGCGGCAAGATAAACGATTGAGTTGGGGGTAAAATGGTGGAGTTGTGCCCCAAAGAAGTTCAGAAACCCTCGAAAGAAAGGGTGAGGAGGCAAGAAAAATCCACGGTCGACGTGGGTGGCAAGAAGAACACGCTCGCCCTCCCGAGGTTGCGGCTCAGATTCCTTCCCCGGAAGCCGCGCCGAGTCATAGGGGATCAGCCCCCCTTCGGCCAGGTCGTCGAGGTCTTCTTGGGTGATCCTCGAGTGGATCCAGTCGCCTGGATCCAGCCCTTCGGCAGGCCGGTCTGCGAGGAAGATCCACCCCGGCTGGTCGCCTTTCCCTTCGACCTCGCCGTCGCCTTCTTTGCCCGCTCCAGAGCCGCCGTATTCTCCTTCCCCATTGTCGCCGGCGAGACGCGTACGGAGCGGTGATGCTGGGGCGAGAACGAGCGCAGCGGAGGAGCGTGAAGAGGAGAAGAGGAAATGGGAACGCACTGTTCGGGAGACTCCGGTCCAACGCCTTATATGAGGCCCCTTCCGAGTGGCTGACGGGTAGGCCCAGGTGGCTCTGTCAAATCCCGTAACGATCGCGTGCGCGATACGTGGCGAAAAAGGCGGCACGGGGATCAAGGCGGCTCCGCTCTATCCCATCCGATTACTGCGGCCTCCCCCGTCCCGCGCGCTTCCCAAAATTCAGATCCCACTAAATCTGCGGGCAGCAAACAACTTGTCAGACCAAAGATCTCCTCTGCACCATCACTCGGAGCCTTACAAGTAAAGAAACTCACTCGACGAAGAATTAAGAATGGATCAAGGCGACTGAAAAAGAAGTTGCTGTCATCACTCAGGTCCGTTGATCCGAAACAAGATATGCTCACGGCATGAAAAACGAGTCGGAGAAGTTCTCAACTCCTTCCCCACTCAAACCTCGATCCATTCGGGGGCTAATGACGAAGCTATGTATCTAGGATAGGGTCATGGACCTGTCCTAACTACCCTACCCAAGGACATCTCTAGAAGAAATCACCTTTCAATCGACTTGAAGGTGTTCCACTCGACAGACTCGAAGACACTCGACCAAGATCCAACCACTCGACGGCCAGGAGGCCTAAAGTCACTCTGCACGCTAACAGTCGGTCATTAAGTAGCTTTTATGGTCATCATAGCACTTTATTACTAGCGTTACCAGTAACGCCCTGCCTTAATGTACATTAAACCCTTTGTAACGTGGGTTGGCCGGGGTCCTGGCGCACTCTATATAAGCCACCCCCCTTCTCCGAGACAAGGATTCGCACGCCTGTAATTCATACTCTCATAATCCAGTCGACCGCCTCCGAGCTCCGAGACGTAGGGCTATTACTTCCTCCGAGAAGGGCCTGAACTCGTAAACCTTGCGTTCTTACAACTTCTCCATAGCTAAGAACTTGCCTCTCCATACTTACCCCCCTACTTCACTGTCAGACTTAGAACCACGACACTATTCCCGCAAACAAAGCAAAACACAAAGAGAAGACGTAAAGAGTACTAGTGGATCTTAAAAAAAAAGAGTACTAGTGCACCCGTGCGTCGACTCTTCTTCAGGTAAATCAGCAGAATCGCCAAAGGAAAGCAACACCACGGCAGCAGATGAGACCCGATCGATTTGCATCTGAAAAATCAGCGGAAGAAAAGATGACTAGTAGTAGTACTACTCCGTTGCCGCACGGTTGCCCCAGTTTTAGCATTTTAGTCCGTCGACTAGCTTTGCTGATTTCTTCCAAGTCGTTGTCATTCAGTCGCCACGGGGGACAACCTCCTTTGTCGCCTCGCACACCCGTAGCTGTCAGTCGACGAATGATTTGATGATGGGTGCACGCATCGCATCGTGCCGTGCGTGGAACGACCGATCCGCACACTGCACGGTCCAAGTCTCCGGGGTGTCGAGCGAGCGAGCGAGTCATCGGCGGCTAGTCCAAGAGTGCCGACAGGCGACAGGCGAGCTGGGATAAACCAATATCGCGTCGCCATCGCCAGTTCGGATCACCTTGAGGCGAGCGCCACACATCGCAAGGCGACACTGCTGGAGACATCGGCCAGCGACTACTATCTTGTAGTAGTAGTAGCTCTGGTAATGTAGCCGCCTGGAATTTCCAAGGCGCCCCGTCTGTCCCGTTCTGAATCTTCGTGTTTTAAAAGTAATAATGAGATGAGATGAGTAATCTTCTCGGGTTCGATGGGGTCGAGGATAAGCTAATCCGGCCACGTAGAGGTGTCGCGGACCAGTCCAGTAGATACGTGCGTGCCCACGTGTACGCACCAACAAGTACTCCTAATTCGTGTCCTCTTGAACGTGTGTGCACGGGTGGAGTGAATTGCAGAAATCATCGGCATTAGGGTATCTACAACGCAGACGCCTTCGCTTCAATCCCGTTCGATCCCAGGATTCAGGTAGACATCGATGCCAAGCTAGTCGTCGACGCTTCATTCGGGTTTTTTTTTCACGCTAACCATGTCTTGTGGCAGCGGACCCTATTTGGAGCGCTAAAAAAATCAACAAATCCATTGAAGCGCCCGTGGAAGGCTACCTGCGTCGGGAACTCAAACTCTTCCATCGATGCTAAAGCGTCTCAACAAGCGTCTATGCATTGTAGATGCCCTTAGAGTTTAAGGGTTGTAGGAAATACGAGTTTTACTGTTTTGTGTCAAAAACCACTAGTTTTACGTCTATTTCTTTTTAGAAACACTGGTTGACGGCTTTGGCCCTTAATGATGATTATGGCCGACTGGTCTCGCAAAAGTTGACATGGTGTAACGGTTTGTGATAGACGATAATAGGCAGGTCTTTTGCAAAAAGAAAAGAAAAGAAAAATAAATCCTTCCTAGAAAGAAATTATTTAACCCCATAACGGTTATGCAACCCTAGACCTCAATGTCGATGGCTCGTGCAATTCACTCGCACGGTGCACTGCCGGTCCATCGATCGCAGCATGGAGGTTAGCGATCGTTTAATCAATTATTACGTTCGTCAGTGTCGCTGCCACTGATCACGACGGACGAACGGTGCATCTAGCAGCTAGCTACTCTACTCCCATCATTCTGAATGTCGTTGATCCTCCGCCATGGACAGTGATTTCGAGTAATCGTATGTATACGGAGCAGATGCTACGTCGACGTCTATTTATATGGCATGGGCCCTTAGAATCATCACACGTGCGAGCCTGCCCACGGCCTACACCTCGTTCTAGAGCGCATTCAAGAATTTATCAGCGCAGTGATTGGTCCGCTTCAGTGTTGTGTTGTGTCGATCATGAGTACTGAGTAACTGAAGCTACACGCTGCGCATTTGGAAGCGAGAGCATGATAAACCCAAAAGCACATACAACAGTACCCAAATTAGACGAGCACAAGCCAATAAAACACTCTAATTCATCCACGCAAATGTGGGTACAATTGCTGTACAACGCAAGCCTGTCTTTGAATTCAGACAAAGAAAAACCTGGAAACAACTTCCTCAAAGATGTCATTTTGTTCAGAATGAACACCCCAAAGTGTTCTTCTAAACTTGAAACACTGAAAGTTACTCAACAACACCTTATGCATAGTTTCATTCTGTGAAAAAGGTGATAGAGTACTGTACAGGGAATTAAACCTAACAGCAAAAGTGTGATGATGAGTCTTCCCAGAACCTGATACTATTTCCATCATGCACCTCTCTTCTACAAAAAGAATAGAACTGAGACTGACATTTTTCTTAACAAGCTGGGTCAAGGTTTGGTTCGTAAGATACTTTTTCTTGAGAAGATCTTGTGAAACCCCTTGTTCATTTTGTAATCTTCAAACCCACTTCCCTAAAAGGGCCACATATGTTCACAAATTCACGATGTAGAACGCCCAAATCCCCCATGTTATTAGGGAGACAGACTGTTTCCCAGTTTTTAACAAGGTGCCACTTTCTATGATCAGCACCCTCCTGCCAAGCTAGTCTCTTCCTGAAATACGTAATAGAAACCCCATAGAAAGGTGACATATGCAAAGGTTTGTTGCTTAAGGATGCATTAAGCAGAGTCTATCTACCCCCATGTCCTTAAGCTTCAATTGATCTGATCTGATCCGACCCTGTGCGGTTACGTGCGCAGAGGCTACTTGTAATTAAGCGTGGCGCTACGGGCACGTACAACTGCCCTCGTTAGTTGGGCTCGGCCGTGCCGTTACGTACTGTGGTATGATTGTCGCTTCAAGGCCACGCCTTGTCGACGATCAATTCCCACCGACGGCGAGGACACAACCGGCCGGCCGGCCGGCGGCGGCAGTAACGATGGGCTCGATCACATCTGCGTGCATGCTGATCCCGTGAGCTCGTACGCTACGCACAGCTGGCCAAAACGCGGTGGCCGGTGAGCAATTGCTACCCTACCCCATGGCCGATCCAGGAGTTGGTTAGTGACTGTTGCCTGAGACCGAGAGCGAGCTGTGCTGTGCTGAACCCCAGGGGCCGGAATCAAATCATCTCATGCCGGTGCCGGTGGGTGGCCCGACGGCGCGACCTGGGACAAGATCGCCTCCGTCCTCCGACACCGGCGTGGTAGGCTGGCCCGGCCGGGGGAATATATGCGCACGCTGTGTTGTGCTCCTTGGCCAATATAATCCAGATGTGATCTTCGCGAGGCGGTGGCGGTACGGACGGGTGTACGGCCGAAGCATCGCTTGTGTTATTCTGGGCGACGAGCTCCGACTCGAAGCCTCCAATTGGCAAGTGCTCCTTTGTTTACCCGCCCAAGAAGATCCTGTCGCTCCGGTGGTGCTACGGCGTTGTGCATGTGCGCTTCGGCATCCGCCCGAGCTGCACCATGAGCAGGCCATTTCTTCGGTGCATCTCGTCGTGCTCCGGGATTGTGGGCTTGGTTCCTGGTGATAGATCTCTTTCGATCGTGTAGGCTAGATCTTTCCGGTAACCTACCTTCCTTGGGTGCGGATGAGCTCGATTCAGAGCCGGCATGATGAAGTAGAGGCCGGTGATAGCAGAGAGATCGAGATGGAGAGGTGGCAGTGGTGCTTCCCGTGAGCACTGCGATTGCCCTAGATCGGAAGCGGATTTCGGTGGGGAGTCTGGCGGCGCGGTGAACCTCGTACCGTGCGCCCCGGCCCCCACCTCTTTATATATCGCAGGTCACAGGGGCCCACCAACCATAGAACGGTTGGGCGCCCCCGATCAGGGCGCGAATAGATCAGGGCCCGATGGGCCGTTGAGCCCACTCGGTGGAGAGATCAACCTAACATTCTCCCCCTTGATCTCAACTTTTACTTTTAACCTTATACTTTCTAGTTTATTTGTTTCATTACATATTGGTACATAGAGCATGTTTCATCGTCACAGCTTAATTGCCGTTAGAATCATACAGCTACAACATACGTTATGATCAGAAGCAAATTCTGTTCCTTTTGGGCCTATCCAGGAATCATAAGGCTTTCCCTTAAACCCATGCCGGCTATGTGTTCCTTGAACACATTGGGTGGTAAGCCTTTCGTTAGCGGATCCGCAAGCATATCCTTTGTTCTTATATGCTCGAGACTTATAGTTTGATCCTGGATTTTATCTTTCACAACATAATACCTTATCTCTATTGTTTTGGCAGCATTACTCGACTTGTTGTTGTGAGCGTAAAAGACTGCGGGTTGGTTGTCGCAGTACATCTTTAGTGGCTTGTGAATACAATCTACCACTTTCAAGTCGGGTACAAATTTCTTTAGCCATATCGCCTGCCCCATGGCTTCGAAGCATGCTATGAATTCTGCATACATCATGGATGATGCAACAACTATTGACTGTTTGGAGCTTTTCCACGAAATAGCTCCCCCAGCGAGAGTGAAGACGTATCCTGACGTGGATTTTCTATCATCTCTGTCCCCAGCAAAATCTGCGTCTGAATACCCTTTTATCTCTAGGGATTCACTTCTCCTGTATATTAGCATGTAGTCCTTCGTGCCTTGCGCATAACGCAATGCTTTCTTTACCATCTTCCAGTGCTCCATGCCTGGATTCTCTTGATATCTACCGAGTACCCCGGTGATAAAAGCTAAGTCAGGGCGAGTGCACACTTGTGCATACTGTAAGCTGCTAACTGCCGAAGTATATGATACTGCTTTCATTTGATCGATCTCGTACTGGTTCTTGGGACATTGGAATTTCCCAAAACTATCGCCCTTCACTATAGGAGCAGGTGTGGCTTTACTCGCATGCATGTTATACTTTTTAAGAACCTTTTCTAAATATGCTTTCTGCGATAGTCCTAAGACTCCAGTGTTCCTATCTCGGTGAATTTCTATGCCCAAAACATATGATGCTTCACCAAGATCTGTTATGTCAAAATTTGAGGATAAGTATTTCTTTGTTTCTTGTAGTAGACTAACATCACTACTAGCAAGCAGGATATCATCCACATACAAGATTAGGAAAATATATTTCCCATTTTTAAACTTTGCATAAATGCAATTATCCTCAATATTTTCTTTAAATCCAAAACTTTTAATCGTTTGATTAAACTTTAGATACCACTGCCGAGAGGCTTGTCTTAATCCATAAATGGATTTCTTCAGGCGGCATCCCATATTTTCCTTGCCTTCCATGATAAAACCCTTAGGTTGTTTCATGTAGACATTTTCTTTTAAATCACCATTCAGAAATACTGTTTTAACATCCATTTGATGTAATTCTAAATCAAAATGAGCAACTAATGCCATTATGATTCTGAAGGAATCCTTACATGAGACTAGAGAAAATGTCTCATTGTAATCTATCCCTTCTCTTTGTGTAAATCCTTTTGCCACGAGTCGTGCTTTATACTTTTCTATATTCCCTTTAGAGTCATACTTAATTTTGTAGACCCATTTACAGCCTACTGTTTTGGCTCCTTTAGGAATTTCCTCTAAGTCCCAAACATCTTTGGAACTCATCGATTTCATCTCGTCTTCCATTGCCTTCATCCACATCGATGAATGAGGGCTTCTCATGGCTTCTTCATATGAGATGGGATCTTTTTCCATATGAACCGTTTCTGTGTTATAAACTTTAAAGTCAGTAGAAATAGCTGACTTTCCTGGTCTTGTAGACCTTCTTAGGGCCTCAGTTTCCGGCACGTTCTGTGCCTCAACTTCTGGCACTTCTTCTAAAATTTCCTGTTGCACCTCCCTTTCATGCTCAACAATGGATCCAGTCGGCTCCTAACGGACAGGTTCCGGGTCTACCCCCAAGGTTGTCATGGGTGGAGTTGCAACTGGTAGTGAGAAAAATGGCTCCTGAATCATCGGATTAGGTGCATGCACCCTCTTCTCCTCAAGATCAATTTTCCGAGCTACCAAGCTCCCCCTCATCATTTCGTCCTCAAAGAAGACTGCATGCCTCGTTTCTACAAACTTTGTATATCTGTCTGGGCAGTAGAAATGAAAACCTTTTGATCTGTCTGGATAGCCAATGAAGTGGCAACTTACTGTTTTGGGATCTAACTCTGCAATGTTTGGATTAAACATTTTGCCCTCAGCAGGGCACCCCCACACCCTGAAGTGTTGTAAGGAGGATACCCTTCCTGTCCATAGCTCGTACGGTGTTTTGGGCACCGACTTGCTTGGTACTCTATTGAGAATGTGAATGGCGGTTTTAAGCGCCTCCATCCATAATCCCAATGGCAAGTTGGAATAACTCTTCATGTTGCGCACCATATCCATTAGTGTACGGTTGCACCTTTCAGCTACTCCATTTTGCTGAGGTTCACCCGGCATTGAATACTGGGCAACTATGCCAGTCTCCTGTAAGAACTTCGCAAAAGGTCCAGAGACTTGGCCATATGGAGTGTAACGCCCTCGATGCGACTATACCTCCCACGTGTCGAAGCACGACTTAGAGGCATAACCGCATTGAAAGCAATGTCGCAAGTGAGGTAATCTTTACACAACCCATGTAATACATAAGAGAAAGAGATACATAGTTGGCATACAATCGCCACTTCACACAATTACATGAATAAACATTACATAAATCAAATACACTCAGGGTCCGACTACGGAACCAAAATAAAAGAAGAACCCCAAATGCGACAAAGGTCCCCGATCGACCCCAACTGGGCTCCACTACTGATCAACTAGAACGAAACAACACAAATGAACAAGGTCTTCAACGAGCTCCTCCTGAGCTGGGTTGCGTCATCTGCACGGACTCATCGGCACCTGCAAGCTGGTTTTGGAAGTGTCTGTGAGCCACGGGGACTCAGCAATCTCGCACCCTCGCGATCAAGACTATTTAAGCTTATGGGTAAGGTAAAGGTATGAGGTGGAGCTACAGCAAGCGACTAGCATATATGGTGGCTAACATACGCAAATGAGAGCAAGAAGAGAAGGCAAAGCACGGTCGATAAAAGTATGATCAAGAAGTGATCCTGGACTACCTACGTCAAGCATAACTCCAACAACCGTGTTCACTTCCCGGACTCCGCCGGAAAGAGACCATCACGGTTACACACGCGATTGATTCATTTTAATTAAGGTCAAGTTCAGGTTTTCTACAACCGGACATTAACAAATTCCCATCTGCCCATAACCGCGGGCACGGCTTTCGAAAGTTCAAATCCCTGCAGGGGTGTCCCAACTTAGCCCATCACAAGCTCTCACGGTCAATGAAGGAATAGACCTCCACCCGAGACGTTCCGATCAGACTCGGTATCCCGGTACAACAAGACATTTCGACAGGGTAAAACTAAACCAGCAACACCGCCCGAATGTGCCGACAAATCCTGATAGGAGCTGCACATATCTCTTTCTCAGGGCACACTCAGATTGTCTTAGGTACGGGTAGGCCAGCCCAGAGTTGCCCCTGGTGGCCACCGGCAGCTGACAGGTGGACCAACACTCAGAGGAGCACTGGCCCGGGGGGTAAATAATGATGACCCTCAGGAGCGCGACTCCCAAGGGAAAAGAAAAGGCTAGGTGGCAAATGGTAAAACCAATGTTGGGCATTGCTGGAAGAGCTTTACTTAAGGCGAACTGTCAAGGGGTTCCCATTATAGCCCAACCGCGTAAGGGACGCAAAAACCGGGAACATAACACCGATATGACGGAAACTAGGGCGGCAAGAGTGGAACAAAACACCAGGCATAAGGCCGAGCCTTCCACCCTTTACCAAGTATATAGATGCATTAATTAAATAAGACATATAGTGATATCCCAACAAGTAAACATGTTCCAACAAGGAATAACATCTCCATGTTCCAACAAGGAACAGACTTCAGTCTTCACCTGCAACTAACAATGCTATAAGAGGGGCTGAGCAAAGCGGTAACATAGCCAATCAATGGTTTGCTAGGACATGGTGGGTTAGAGGTTCAACATGGCAATTGGGAGGCTGACAAGCAAGTGGTAGGCATCATAGCATTGGCACAGCAAAAGAGCGAGCAAACTAGCATAGCAAAGATAGTAGTGATTTCGAGGGTATGATCATCTTGCCTGAGATCCCGCAAGGAAGAAGAACGAGTCCATGAAGAAGACAAACGGACGTAGTCGAACGGATCCTCACAAACTCGACGTTATCGGAACCAACCCGAAGAAGCCACACCGGAAAAGAGTAAACAACATAGTAAACAACCACCACATAATCATGGCATGATGCACAATCAAGTATGATGCATGTCCGGTTTAATGAGGCATGACATGACAAAGTGCACAAACAATCCTACAAATTAAGTGGAGCTCAATATGCAACGGGTTGCATATTGACGGAACACCACATCAATTATTTAGTTCTCTCTCGGTTATGTACCCAACAATATTAAATGTTGTCAAGCATGTCAAGAGATGAAACATAAAGGGGTTATCTATCTAAACAATTTAAATGGGGCCGGATATAGCAAACAACAAATCCGGTAATCCCCATATGCATTAGTAAATTAACGCAAACAACAATTTAAACCATCTTAATGTTGTTAACATGATGCGGATGACATGAGCAAGTTTTATGCAATATTTATGAAAAGTTGACAAGAGCATTATTATGAAGCATTTGTCATCATGGCGGAAACGAAAGGGGTGCCACGGCAACGAATCCGAAAATGATGCCACGGCAACATCTCGGTTTCTGGTAACGCGATTGAGATGCCGGTGCAAAAGGAAAAGTGACGGGGCGTGTCGTGCAAGATGGTGGGGTGCTCCCGGATACCGGATTCCCACGGGTTAGGGGCATGGAAACGAGTGTCAAAACGAACACGGTGCAGACAAAGGGGTGCGTCTCATACCACACAAGCATTCGTTCTCGGACGTCGATCTCGGTGGTTATACCTTGTAGCGTGCAAAGGAGACGGTTCTCGTTCGTAGAGGGAACTAGGCGTTCTCGCGACGACGGTAGTGGAAGTAGTCGATCTCGCATGCTCTAGGGTCGACGGTAGAGGTTCGGGTTACGTAGACATTCGGGGTCGCCGATAGTTGTACCCATTCGTTGTTGGACTTGACGGATCCGATGTCTTCGAACGTAGTGGTACATGCTCGTTTTTTCGGCGAGGTACTTGACGGGTCCGAATCCCTTCGGGGTGGTCGTGGTACTTGCGGTCTCGGCGATGGTAGTCGTTCACGTTCGGAGAGGAACTTGATGACCCCAACGTCTTCGGGGTGACGGTAGAGGTACACGCGACGTCGGGGTACTTGTCGGTCCGGTCTTGGCGGCGTAGATGTACACGTTGTCGGGGTACTTGTCACGTCATCGGGTGTAGTTGTACATGAGGTTCTTGACGAATCCGACAGGGTACTTGACGAAAATCCTGGAGACGACGCATCCATGTACGGTTCTTGGCGATGTTCTTGCTGGTCCAAAAGAAGCAAGACAGGAGGCCGGAGGTGCAACAGCGGCAACAACACGTCCTGGACGCAGGGAGAGGTGCGGGGCAGTGACGGACGTTGGGGACGGGAGGAGGTGTGAACGGCAACAGCAAGGCGACGAGGACGAGGCTCGTCGGGGCGGAAGGGCGAAAGGCGGAGCAGAGGCGCGGCGCTAGAGCTTGAGGGCACGGGGCAGCGAGGGTGGAGGCGCTGGCTGGTCGTCTCCTCGAGCAGGAGGCAAGGAAGGAATCGCGCGAGGGAGGAGGTCGAGGACGAGGCTCGAGGTGCTGGGAGGAAGGCGAGGCTGCGCGGCGGCCAAGGGTCGGCGCTCGGCGGCGTTCGAGGGAGGAGCTGGCGATGGGGGCTGCGTGGGATCGGGAGGAAAGTGGTCGAGGGGATCGGGATCGAGCCGAGGGCCCTGCTCCTCTCTCTCTCCCTGCGAGTGGCGGCGCCAGGAGGAGAACGAAGGGGAGAGAGGGGATCGGGCAGAGAGAGGTTGAGCGGGCTAGGGTTAGATAGGGAGATGTTGGGCCCAGGGAAGGTTGGGCCGGTCTGGGTGGAGGTCCAAGAGGCCGGCGGGGATGGACTGGGCCTCGAGAGGCCTGCTGGGCTAAGCTCTCTCTTCCTCCAAACAGAAAAGGAATAATAAGAAAAAGGGCAGGAAAGAAATACCAAAAGGGCTTGGCAAAAATATGTAACATATCTGTGGGACTTACTAGAGGAACACCAAGCCAACCAAGACCACTCCAACGATTTGGAAAAAATGTTTAAATTCAATATGATTGAATTTAAACCAAATGAGTTAGAAGTGGACGTAGGAGATAGAAGTGTCCAAGATGGCAAACATTTGGCGGAGTTTGGGAAGGTGACAAAAGAATTTATAACAAGGCTGGAGGCCGGGAAATGAGAAGGAAAAGGCATGAACTTAAACTGTAAGTGTGTTATAGTGAATCCAAACGAATGGAATATTTATTATAGCCCCCTAATATTGGGAGGGTATGTTATAAAGAGAAATCACCACGTGAATTCCCTCGGTTTAAATGGATCAAAGATCCATGCCATTTAATTAGTTGAGTTAAGAAAAGAAATGACATGATGGCATGATGACATGATGCAATGCACATGATGCAATGATAAGATGCAACACGCAAGCAAATGACAAGGCAACAACAACAAATAACTGGCGGACACCTGGCACATAGGTCTCGGGGCGTTACAACACTCCACCACTACGAGAGGATCTCGTCCCGAGATCTAGAATGGCACCGGAGGGAAACAACGGAAGAGAAGAGAGAAGGTAAAAACTAAGTTGCTTCTTTGACAAACGAGTGAAACCACGAACCTTGAAGAGGTTGAACAAATTCGAGAAAAGAATACAACGAAGGTGAACAAAGTCAAAAACACTCCGTTAGAAAAGAGGAACGAGGAAGAACAAATTCAGGCAGCACTCCGGTTGAAAAGAAAAGAATTGAATAAGGTCTTGATAAGATGAGAAGATACTTGATGAAATCACAACACACTGCCACCGGAACTATTGAATGAATGGAACAAGGGGTAAGAAAGATCTCAGACCGCACTCCGGTTGGGAAGGGAGTCAAAATTTGATAAGGCGACAAGAACTTGAACAAAGGGGCACAATACTCCGGTTAAGCAAGATAGGGAAGGAATAAGAGTGATATAATTTGGACAGCACTCCGTCTGTAAATGGAAGGAATTGAACTTGACAAGATGAGAGGATACTTGTAAAGAGGACACAACACTCAGATAAAAGTATCGGCATGGAAAGATCATGATCTTTGACAAAATGAGAAGATGGGTTGAAAAGATGAACATCACAATACCTCCGGAACAAAAGAATAGAAGATAGATAATTGAGATAGGAGAATGGAGAAGAAAATGCCAACTTCTGCCACAAAAGAGCTTGAAAAGGCATCTTTAGGAGAAGGGTTGAACGGAGTTGTTGGAAAAACCACCAACGAAAAGAATAGGTTGATATGGTCTTATGGAATACATCTCAAATTATGAGGTGACAACCTGCCACTTACGGAAAAGAATTGGATTGATAAGAACAAGGAGACGAGAAGGCCATATCACCGGGAAGATAAAAGAAGAACTTGGGTCAATTATACGCCTCACAATAGGAAGATCCTTAGGGGAAGCTTTAGGTGAAATATAACCCAAGATAATTCCAATGACGAGATTGATGGATTTAAAATACCTCATTCTTAACAACATGTGAATCATGAAACATGACCACATTATCAAGACTGACGTAATACCACCTCCAAAGATACGGTAGAAAGAAATTGCACTCCGGATTGCAAGATGAAGAAAACTTGAGCTTCTTAGAAAACAATCTCAATGAACACTTTGAGAATGAATTAAATCCTTGATGAACCATCATGTAGAACCTTCATAAAGAACTTCGGTAAACAAAAGGATGAACAAACGGAAGGAAAAAGAAGTCGAAAACACAAGTTGCATCCTTGTAACGATTTAGATGAATCTCCGTGGTGAAATAATTGAGAGAGGTTGGAACTCCTGGAAAAAGAGAAGATGAACAATTGGAACCAAGAATTTTGATGAACCTCCGGAATAAGGAATTAATCACTTGGATGAAACACGAATAAGAATTACATTATGCTCGTCCTTCATCAATTAAATTGATGACAAACCATGGATTTGGCACACTACTTATTCTCGTAGAAAGGATTAAGAGAGATATAACATCAGACTTGGGTAGGTATTGAACGAACCACCGGAAGGGTTGAAACAACGAATAAATGATATGATAACGAATGACGAGAGCTCTTGAACGAACCACCGTAAGAATTGGAAATGATCGAAGTAGGGGTGCATCACCGGTAAGAATTGGCAGATGAACGAAGATGCTTGAGAGAAAACTAGATACATGAGAACGAAGGGATCACGAACTTATTAAAGATCACTTGAACGAAGCACCGGTAAGATTAGGAGAATGATAACTGAAAGCTGAGAATAAATAACCCTGAATTGATGGACTCCGGATAATCAAACTGAAAAGACTCCTGAATTTGCTCCGGATGGATAAAAAGAATTCTAGCAATCGAACAATTATGAGAGGATGGCAACAAGCTAGAATCACGAATCTTGAAGAGAATGGAGCAAGATATGGAGGAAAAACTCTTCTTCGGTCTTCAAAATCCGAGAATGACGACGAGAAACACCAACAAGAATTATTTAGACACTCCGGAAGAATCAAACAAAGAGGTTGAGCCAACAATGAAAAGAATTTGAAAGATCTTGGAGAAATACATATGACTGATGATGAATCATTCTTACGTCAAACTTCGAAAAGAATTTTTTTCGAGCATAGCTCCGGGAGAATTAGAAGAGTCAGGTAAGATCCTGGGAAAAGACCTGTGGGTTAGGGCCCACTCAAAAGATACACCGTTGAACAATTACTTGAAAAAAGAGATTGCACCGGTTGAATTAAATGGCTAGAATGAGATAACAACCTCGAAATAGCTTGAACGGATTAAGAGTGGAAACACGAATCTTCGAGATATCTTGAGCACTCCGGAACAATTAAATAGCGAGAAGTGAATGAATATGAGGTGCACCGACATGAGAATGTATTTGAAACGAGGAAAAGGATATGATCAACACCGAAAGCTTGAATTGGCAACACCGGAGAAGAAAAAGAATGAAGAATGATGAACTAGAAACTCCGTTAGAATCTTCATGAGAAACACCGGATAAGAATATTGACGGAAAAAGGATGGAGAGACTTCACATGAATAAAACGATACTTGTATAAGAAATCTGAATCGTTGAAGAAAAGGGGTGGGTGGGAGGGAAAACAAAAGCAACTTGGAGACGGATGAAACAAACACCGTTGAGAAGAACTGATAATTGATCTTGCGAATATTTAAGTGATCGGATCCACTTGAAGAGAAGCACACCGGTTAAAAGGATTGAAAAAAACAATCTTGATGATCAAGAAGGATTGGTATTCACATCGGAGTATGAGAACACCATTTAGGAAAAGGTATGGAATCAACACTTGACTTTGAAGCAACTCGAATACCACAACTCAAAACAAAAACAAAGGGTTGGCTTGCAAAATAAGCCGGAACAAACATATGATAGAGATTTCGTCCGAAGTTTTCGTGGTGGGACCTACACGGGCTCGATCGTACAGCACCATCATGTACAAGGCAGTGCACATGACATACGAAGCGTCCCCGAGTCAGCATAGCCAAGGACTCTTTAAGACGCAACGAGACCACTGTAAAATCGACCATGAATAGGCGAACCACTAGACGTCGAACCCCAATTTCATATCATATGTCTGTCGGAAAGATATCCTAAAAGCTACTTGAATTCCCACTTATAAACTCCCGAAATTTTCCGGTTATGCAATCAGGTGTTGGGGATACAGGGGAAGCATAATATCTCACCCAAACTAACAAATCCTACATCCAGCTGTATCCATCCTTCAACACATAACCAAGAAACCTTCGGAAATCATCTACCTCAACCTTCGAAAAGCATCCGTTATACAAGTTATGGCGATACTCCCGAACTCCCGCCCCAGTACTGGGTGGCGTCGAGGTTATCTCACCAACGAACTGCATAAAAAAGATTTTTTTTATGTCAGCGAACTAAACTCAGGTATTCCAGAACTGCAACGATAAAATTATGACGACAACACCTCAAAGCTCAACTCCCTGGGACACTTCCACAAAACCCCTGACAGGAGGCACCAAGACAATGTTCTCATCATAAAACCATCGAAATGATTCCAAGATACCCACGTGATCCTAAAAAAAATTAGTGAAATTTGAGAAGAGAAGAGTCAAAACTCTACGTCAGGATGCCTTACCAGAGCGACGAAGGGACTAGGGAGTAAAAAGAATTCCTAAACTCTCCGATATATATAATCCTAAATGACTCAAAACATTTTTCTAGACACAACTCGGCTGCTAAAAACGATCAAGCAATAGGGGCTCCTAAGGTCGGGGAAGGCTCTGATACCAACTTGTAACGCCCTCGATGCGGCTATACATCCCATGTGTCGAAGCACGACTTAGAGGCATAACCGCATTGAAAGCAATGTCGCAAGTGAGGTAATCTTTACACAACCCATGTAATACATAAGGGAAAGAGATACATAGTTGGCTTACAACCGCCACTTCACACAATTACATGAATAAACATTACATCAATCAAATACACTCAGGGTCCGACTACGGAACCAAAATAAAAGAAGAACCCCAAATGCGACAAAGGTCCTCGATCGACCCCAACTGGGCTCCACTACTGATCAACTAGAACGAAACAACACAAATGAACAAGGTCTTCAACGAGCTCCTCCTGAGCTGGGTTGCGTCATCTGCACGGACTCATCGGCACCTGCAAGCTGGTTTTGGAAGTGTCTGTGAGCCACGGGGACTCAGCAATCTCGCACCCTCGCGATCAAGACTATTTAAGCTTATGGGTAAGGTAAAGGTATGAGGTGGAGTTGCAGCAAGCGACTAGCATATATGGTGGCTAACATACGCAAATGAGAGCGAGAAGAGAAGGCAAAGCACGGTCGATAAAAGTATGATCAAGAAGTGATCCTGGACTACCTACGTCAAGCATAACTCCAACAACCGTGTTCACTTCCCGGACTCCGCCGGAAAGAGACCATCACGGTTACACACGCGATTGATTCATTTTAATTAAGGTCAAGTTCAGGTTTTCTACAACCGGACATTAACAAATTCCCATCTGCCCATAACCGCGGGCACGGCTTTCGAAAGTTCAAATCCCTGCAGGGGTGTCCCAACTTAGCCCATCACAAGCTCTCACGGTCAACGAAGGAATAGACCTCCACCCGAGACGTTCTGATCAGACTCGGTATCCCGGTACAACAAGACATTTCGACAGGGTAAAACTAAACCAGCAACACCGCCCGAATGTGCCGACAAATCCTGATAGGAGCTGCACATATCTCTTTCTCAGGGCACACTCAGATTGTCTTAGGTACGGGTAGGCCAGCCCAGAGTTGCCCTTGGTGGCCACCGGCAGCTGACAGGTGGACCAACACTCAGAGGAGCACTGGCCCGGGGGGTAAATAATGATGACCCTCAAGAGCGCGACTCCCAAGGGAAAAGAAAAGGCTAGGTGGAAAATGGTAAAACCAATGTTGGGCATTGCTGGAAGAGCTTTACTTAAGGCGAACTGTCAAGGGGTTCCCATTATAGCCCAACCGCGTAAGGGACGCAAAAACCGGGAACATAACACCGATATGACGGAAACTAGGGCGGCAAGAGTGGAACAAAACACCAGGCATAAGGCCGAGCCTTCCACCCTTTACCAAGTATATAGATGCATTAATTAAATAAGACATATAGTGATATCCCAACAAGTAAACATGTTCCAACAAGGAATAACATCTCCATGTTCCAACAAGGAACAGACTTCAGTCTTCACCTGCAACTAACAAGGCTATAAGAGGGGCTGAGCAAAGCGGTAACTTAGCCAATCAACGGTTTGCTAGGACATGGTGGGTTAGAGGTTCAACATGGCAATTGGGAGGCTGACAAGCAAGTGGTAGGCATCGTAGCATTGGCATAGCAAAAGAGCGAGCAAACTAGCATAGCAAAGATAGTAGTGATTTCGAGGGTATGATCATCTTGCCTGAGATCCCGCAAGGAAGAAGAACGAGTCCATGAAGAAGACAAACGGACGTAGTCGAACGGATCCTCACAAACTCGACGTTATCAGAACCAACCCGAAGAAGCCACACCGGAAAAGAGTAAACAACATAGTAAACAACCACCACATAATCATGGCATGATGCACAATCAAGTATGATGCATGTCCGGTTTAATGAGGCATGGCATGACAAAGTGCACAAACAATCCTACAAATTAAGTGGAGCTCAATATGCAACGGGTTGCATATTGACGGAACACCACATCAATTATTTAGTTCTCTCTCGGTTATGTACCCAACAATATTAAATGTTGTCAAGCATGTCAAGAGATGAAACATAAAGGGGTTATCTATCTAAACAATTTAAATGGGGCCGGATATAGCAAACAACAAATCCGGTAATCCCCATATGCATTAGTAAATTAACGCAAACAACAATTTAAACCATCTTAATGTTGTTAACATGATGCGGATGACATGAGCAAGTTTTATGCAATATTTATGAAAAGTTGACAAGAGCATTATTATGAAGCATTTGTCATCATGGCGGAAACGAAAGGGGTGCCACGGCAACGAATCCGAAAATGATGCCACGGCAACATCTCGGTTTCCGGTAACTCGATTGAGATGCCGGTGCAAAAGGAAAAGTGACGGGGCGTGTCGTGCAAGATGGTGGGGTGCTCCCGGATACCGGGTTCCCACGGGTTAGGGGCATGGAAACGAGTGTCAAAACGGACACGGTGCAGACAAAGGGGTGCATCTCATACCACACAAGCATTCATTCTCGGACATCGATCTCGGTGGTTATACCTTGTAGCGTGCAAAGGAGACGGTTCTCGTTCGTAGAGGGAACTAGGCGTTCTCGCGACGACGGTAGTGGAAGTAGTCGATCTCGCATGCTCTAGGGTCGACGGTAGAGGTTCGCGTTACATAGACATTCGGGGTCGCCGATAGTTGTACCCATTCGTTGTTGGACTTGACGGATCCGATGTCTTCGAACGTAGTGGTACATGCTCGTTTTTTCGGCGAGGTACTTGACGGGTCCGAATCCCTTCGGGGTGGTCGTGGTACTTGCGGTCTCGGCGATGGTAGTCGTTCACGTTCGGAGAGGAACTTGATGACCCCAACGTCTTCGGGGTGACGGTAGAGGTACATGCGACATCAGGGTACTTGTCGGTCCGGTCTTGGCGGCGTAGATGTACACGTTGTCGGGGTACTTGTCACGTCATCGGGTGTAGTTGTACATGAGGTTCTTGACGAATCCGACGGGGTACTTGACGAAAATCCTGGAGACGACGCATCCATGTACGGTTCTTGGCGATGTTCTTGCTGGTCCAAAAGAAGCAAGACAGGAGGCCGGAGGTGCAACAGCGGCAACAACACGTCCTGGACGCAGGGAGAGGTGCGGGGCAGTGACGGACGTTGGGGACGGGAGGAGGTGTGAACGGCAACAACAAGGCGACGAGGACGAGGCTCGTCGGGGCGGAAGGGCGAAAGGCGGAGCAGAGGCGCGGCGCTAGAGCTTGAGGGCGCGGGGCAGCGAGGGTGGAGGCGCTGGCTGGTCGTCTCCTCGAGCAGGAGGCAGGGAAGGAACCGCGCGAGGGAGGAGGTCGAGGACGAGGCTCGACGGCTCGGGGTGGCACGCGGCAGAAGGAGCAGCTCCGGCAGTGGCGGTCGCTGGCCGGAGCAGCAGCGGCATGGACGGTGAGGAGGTGGCGAAGCAGGCTCGGGGTGCTGGGAGGAAGGCGAGGCTGCGCGGCGGCCAAGGGTCGGCGCTCGGCGGCGTTCGAGGAAGGAGCTGGCGATGGGGGCTGCGTGGGATCGGGAGGAAAGTGGTCGAGGGGATCGGGATCGAGCCGAGCGCCCTGCTCCTCTCTCTCCCTGCGAGTGGCGGCGCCAGGAGGAGAACAAAGGGGAGAGAGGGGATCGGGCAGAGAGAGGTTGAGCGGGCTAGGGTTAGATAGGGAGATGTTGGGCCCAGGGGAGGTTGGGCCGGTCTGGGTGGAGGTCCAAGAGGCCGGCGGGGTTGGACTGGGCCTCGAGAGGCCTGCTGGGCTAAGCTCTCTCTTCCTCCAAACAGAAAAGGAATAATAAGAAAAAGGGCAGGAAAGAAATAGCAAAAGGGCTTGGCAAAAATATGTAACATATCTGTGGGACTTACTGGAGGAGCACCAAGCCAACCAAGACCACTCCAACGATTTGGAAAAAAATGTTTAAATTCAATATGATTGAATTTAAACCAAATGAGTTAGAAGTGGACGTAGGAGATAGAAGTGTCCAAGATGGCGAACATTTGGCGGAGTTTGGGAAGGTGACAAAAGAATTTATAACAAGGCTGGAGGCCGGGAAATGAGAAGGAAAAGGCATGAACTTAAACTATAAGTGTGTTATAGTGAATCCAAACGAATGGAATATTTATTATATCCCCCTAATATTGGGAGGGTATGTTATAAAGAAAAATCACCACGTGAATTCCCTCGGTTTAAATGGATCAAAGATCCATGCCATTTAATTAGTTGAGTTAAGAAAAGAAATGACATGATGGCATGATGACATGATGCAATGCACATGATGCAATGATAAGATGCAACACGCAAGCAAATGACAAGGCAACAACAACGAATAACTGGCGGACACCTGGCACATCGGTCTCGGGGCGTTACATGGAGTGTGTCGACCGTAGTACTCTCCCCCACGGTCGGACCTTACTATCTTTATTCTTTTATCATGCTGATTTTCAACTTCAGCTTTGAATATTTTAAATTTATCCAACGCTACAGATCTTTCTTTGATTGGATAAATATAACCATAGCGAGAGTAATCATCTGTGAATGTTATGAACGAGTCATATCCATCCACACTTTTCACCCGAAATGGTCCACAAATGTCGGTGTGGATGATTTCTAGTGTGCTTGAGCTATGGATTGCACCTTTTTTGATTTGTTTTATATACTTTCCTTTAATGCAATCTACACATTGTTCTAAGTCTGAGAATTCTAACTGTGGAAGAATTTCACTTTTGACTAATCTTTCTATTCTCCCCTTCGAAATATGGCCCAAGCAACAGTGCCATAATTTCGATGAGTCGAATGTTCTCTTTCTTTTCTTTTGTTCTTTATTCGACGCGGAAACATGTTCATTCACATTGCATACATAATGCACTTTTTCACGAAGTGATAACAGATAAAGCTCATCATGTAGTAAAGCATTACCAACATAAGCATTATTATACCAGATGGCACACTTGCCATGTCCAAAATAACACTCATAATTTTCTTTGTCCAAACATGAAACGCTAATTAAGTTTCTATTACATGAAGGAACATAAAGAACATCTCTAAGTAGAAGCTTGAATCCATCAGCTAACTCCAAGGAGATGTCACCGACAGCTTCAACTTCTGCTTTTATTCCATTAGCTACTTCAATGCCTCCTTCTCTTCTTAGTGTAGTCCGGGTCGAATGGAATCCCTGTAAACAATTTGCAACATGAACAGTTGCCCCTGAGTCAATCCACCAAGTAGATTTCGAAAACTGTGTGTACAAGGATTCATTTACTAAGGAAACAATGTTGTTACCTTGCTTTGCCATTAAGGACTTCAGCCAAACAGGGCAGTCTTTCTTGTAATGCCCGGTCTGCTTACAGTGGAGACAAGTGTCTTTGTCCACTGGGAAAGACTGTTGCTGACGCTGATGCTGATAGGGAGCTTTTCCTTGTGGCTTTGAAGGAGAACTTTTGTTGTTTTGATTGTAGTTCTTTTTCTTATGATCCTTCACATAGTTGAGTGTTCCACCATGTGAAGCTTTTAGTCTGTCCTCTTCTTGGACACACATAGCAATTGTCTTTTCTATGTCCCATGTTCCAGGTGACATATTATAATTCACAACAAAAGTTTCAAATTCCTTTGGCAGTGAAGCCATGACAAGGTGGACCAGGAGCTTTGGTTTGATCTCCAGATCCTCATCCATAGGCTTTAACTTTGCTGCCATATTGCTCATCCTCAAGATGTGCTCTCTTATTCCACCACCCGTGTACTGTTCCGTCACAAGTTGTTTTAACACCTGGGTGGCATATATCTTTGAAGAGCCAGTGAACTGGCTCTTTATCTTCGTCAGCAACTCAGCTGCTGAAGAGCACTCTGCAATGGAGCCCACAATGGTGCTCTCAATGGTATTCTTTATAAAGGCCATGCATTTTTTATTTGCATTGACCCACTTTTGGTTGGCTATGATGTAGGACATCTCCAAAGGAGCATAATCCCCTTTCCTTTTAGCCCATGCAGCATCATCCTCAGTAGTCTCTCTTACTGGCTCTGTAGGTCTGACCGGCTGTGGTTCTTCCAAAACCCAATCCAGATCAGCACAAACAAATGCCAGTTCAACTTTCTTCCTCCACTCAGTGTGGTTGTCACCTCTAAGTGTCGGAACTTCTTTTAGGCAACTCATCAAGTGAAAGCCTCCTGAAATCACAATTTAAGTGACATCAATATAACAATCATATGCATTAATCTAACGTTGGTCAAATTAAACATATAATTGTCTATGCAATTAAATCTATATTACCGTTGGGCAAAATATTAGAAATAAATGCACCTTTAATTTCAATAATAAAATATGGTCAAGTTATTAACAATGTTGGTCATAAGAATAACATAAACATATTTATTCTAATTATAACTTTAACATGCTCTTTTAATAAATCTCTCTAAACTTTTATTTTCAAGAAAAAGAGCAATGTTAATTTTGTACGCAGCGGAAAAACATGAATAAAATCATGAACTTTTTATTCTTTGCAGAAATTTTTCCTTAAAAAATTCATGAACTTTATTATTTTCTTTATAAAAATTCATGAACATTTCTTTTTCTGGACAAAAGTTTCTTTGGATTAATTTGAACAGAAAGACTATATATATAATAGCCAGCTCCAGCCTGGTGCGGGAGGCCCGCAGCGGCCCACGGCCTGCACCCCCGCGCGCTTTGCCGCCCGAGCCACTTGGCCTACTGCGGGAGAGGGCGACGCGGCCCATCTCCTGCGCCCGTACTGCCGACGCCGGCCTGTGACACTTTGGGCCCAAAAGGCCCGTGTCCAGTTAGGGTTTTGATCCTGGACGTCCGTGGAGATCCGACGGCCATCCGCGGCTTTCGCTTGGTCAAAACAAGTGCCGACCGATCTCGAACCCTAGCCCCGTTCTCATTCTCTCCTCGCGCGCCGCTCGCACCGCTCGCCTCTGTCCCGTACGGGACTTCGCCGGCAACGGCGTCGAGCGCCACCGCGCCAGCCGCCGTGCCGCGCGAGCCCTTTTCCCCTTCCTCCTTTGGTAGGGAGGGAGAGCGACGGTTGTGCCTCCTCTCTCGCCTCTCTCACGACGCAGAGCTCGGGGCTGCGCCCCGACCGCCCGGTCCGGCCGCCGGAAGCCACCGCGCCCCGCGCGCCTCCATCTCCTTCCCTTTCTCAATCCCTTTCTTCATTCTTTCCCCCATCCACCACCGCCTCCTCTCTGTGTCACCGAGGACGAAGACGGCGTGAAGCAGCGGTGCCCCTTCCGCCCCCTTGCCGGTGTGCGCGAGCTCCCGATGGAGAGCGCGCCGCCGTCAAGCGGTGCGGTGGTGGTGCCCTTTTGCCCCCTTGGGAGGCTGTGTTCTTCTTCCCCGCACCTCGGCTTGCCGATGCGTGTGGGGATCGAGAGGAACGGCGCGGCCGAAGTGAAGGCGCACTTTGCCGGCGAGGCCCGAGGCCCTCTGCCGGTGAACTTTCCTTTGCCCTCTGATTAGGGTTCTTGGGGAGGGGATCTCTTTTTCTTTCTCTGTTTTATCTTTTTACCGAAAATCTTCTAACCAAGATGGCCTGATACCATTGATAGATCTCTTTGGATCGTGTAGGCTAGATCTTTCCGGTAACCTACCTTCCTTGGGTGCGGATGAGCTCGATCCAGAGCCGGCCATGATGAAGTAGAGGCCGGTGATAGCAGAGAGATCGAGATGGAGAGGTGGCAGTGGTGCTTCCCGTGAGCACTGCGATTGCCCTAGATCGGAAGGGGATTTCGGTGGGGAGTCTGGCGGCGCAGTGAACCTCGTACCGTGCGCCCCGGCCTCCACCTCTTTATATATCGCAGGTCATAGGGGCCCACCAACCATAGAACGGTTGGGCGCCCCCGATCAGGGCGCGAATAGATTAGGACCTGATGGGCCGTTGAGCCCACTCGGTGGAGAGATCAACCTAACACCTGGCACCTCTGCTATTCTTGCCTCCTGATTAGCCCCGGCCCGGCCCGGCCCGGCCCGTACTCAAGTGCCAGTGCCATTCTACTCCACTCGTCAGTAGTGGTCACCACAAGGCACAAAAATGTTTACGCACGTGAAAAATCACCAGCTGGCAGCTGCTTACACTCCAGGTCTCCGGGACTCCAGGGTTCACGTGTTGGCAAAGAGATTGGACCCCTCAGCACCGGCGAGGCCATGCAAAAGCAAAACTGTATTACTACCATCTCCTGCGTAACCGTACCTCTGCCTCGCCCTGAAGCACTTGACGGCACGTACGTTAATGCCACCGCAGACAGTAGCAGCGCACACATGATCCAGGAAGCATCGCCGTCGCCGACGAGCGGCGCGAGGAAAGCCAATGCACATGCACCCCACAAGCACGGGACGGCCGGAAGCATCCGTGCGCCAGCACACGCCGGAATAAAAGTACGGCCGGCGAGGGAGAAAGGGAGCTCTCGCTAGATTCCACCGGGGTATAGCTCATGATTCGGCCGGGGTTCGGTTTGATTAGCGCAATGATCCCACAACGTCCAGTTGCTTCGTGTGGAGTGGCGCCAAGCGGGCGTCGTCAACCAGCCACCTCATCGGCAACTTGCCGCCCCCGGTCCGGTCCGGTGGTGGCCTCCCCGTGATCATTGTCTGCGCTCAGTAGTAGCCCCGCTCGGTGGGCCAGACTATCTCTCCCTCTGGCCCCGGTGGCCGTACGCCCCTGCACACGAGTTGTAAGCGGGATTAACTGAATAAATCCAAATGCACGAGTCTTTGACAGATGCTACGACGAGTACCACCACTAGTTATCCTATTAGGGTTTCTAAAAAGATGGATAACAAGGGTTATAAAAGAACCCTAATCGGCCGACGCATCACATGTGTTCGTTTGGGTCCGCACGGACAAAAACACGGTCCAATGTGCCGAGGTAGACGGACGGTTGGCTGTTTTCGTGTCCGCTGCGACCTATTTTCAGTCCAAATATGGTATGGGTTTGGGTTCGTATGGACATGCCACGGATGTCTGCGACGTCCTCCCCTGCCCCGCCTATCTGTGGCACACCATTTCTATTAACACCTTCCTTCTCTCCAAAACCTCCCGCCCTACAGCCATGGACCGACGAACCCGCCCCCGCTACCGCCCCGTCCGGACCGTGGCCTTCAAAAAGCGAAAGAAGGGGCTCACCCCGGAGTAGAGAGCGGTCGAGACGACTACGCGGGCTAACCGGAGGACGAAGGAGAAGGCAAGAGAAGATGCCTCCAACGCCACTGTCACGGCCACCGTTACGAATACCGAGGCCATCACTGCCAAGCCGCGCAACATGCCCTCCTCTTGCTAGGGTACTGCGAGCCAGCCCTTCTCGCGTCACCGTTGCGGCGGCCATCACAGGCTCATCGGTGGCCCGCCCGCCCAGGCTATCGGAGTAGGCACGCATGTCAACGTCGCTGCCAACATACAGGTACCTTATCGAACACGACCCGACAAAATGTCCTACTTCTCCATGTCACCCCGGGGCGGCTCGCCGGAAATGGGTGACTCAATGCTGGTTGTCCCCATGGTGCCTCCCATTGATCTGAGCGCCACACCCGTGGTCGGCCAGTCCACCGGGATGCAAAGGAAGTGCCCACATGCGATCTTTCTGTGCAACTTTCCTGATTCCTGCACCATATTTGATTTTGTGCCAGCCCTGACGCTAGACGACCTGAGGTACTATGAGTATTTCATGGAGGAAATGATCAATGAGGGTGGCCAAGGGTATGATCCCGATGAGACTCAAGGCCGAGACACCCATGGCCAAGACACCCAAGACCAAGGCACCCAAGCTCAAGGGGAGTCGACATCAAAGGAGAGCCATTGTTTGAGGAAGAGCTGATTGATCAAGCCC
Organism: Triticum monococcum; assembly: GCA_034509565.1. Taxonomy (NCBI): domain Eukaryota; kingdom Viridiplantae; phylum Streptophyta; class Magnoliopsida; order Poales; family Poaceae; genus Triticum; species Triticum monococcum. The sequence continues at coordinate 618,606,571 of CM067845.1, forward strand.
GGTCACAAAGGTGGCGGCAAAGCGTGAGGACGGGAGCATACACGGATGATGAGGACAAGTTGCTTTGCGATGCTTGGATGACAATTGGACACGATCCCAAAATCGACGCCGAGCAAAACGGGACAACATTTTGGAAGAGGGTTCATCATTACTTTCATAAACGTCGGAAGTTTGAGCCCTCCAAATTTGGAAGTGACCGTGGTGACGTGTCACTTCAAAAGAGGTGGGGCTTCATCCAATTGGAGTGCAACAATTTTTGTGGCTCCCACGAGAATGCCGCCGACCGACCCGTGAGTGGCATTGGCGTCAAAGACATGGTATGTTTCCCTTCCCTTGTTCGTATGAGCATATATCGTCCTCTCATTCATATAAAATATCTTGTTGGTTTCATCTAATGTTTCAAATTTTGGATACATAAGGTCCAACAAGGGGGGGGGGGGGCAGTAAACCATTCACCTTGAGCCATTGCTAGACACAAATCAATGAGCACCCATGGTAAAAAAAACAAGATCCGGATCTAAAATGCAAAGGTCGTCTTATTCAAAATCAATTCATCACATCCCTCTCTCCCACTTCACACCTCGGAACGCACCATTCCTAATACCTTAACCCACTCAACCATACCTCCAAGTTGTTGATTGGAATTGGATGTGTCAGGTTGGTTGCCCAAAGATCTACGTAAGCCATAACGGGCACACTCTTCTTTACTGGGCAAACTACAATAATAATAATTCTAAGTATATGAAAGACCTTCCATTTTCTAGTGATTATGATGCATTGGGAGCATATAGACAAAAACGTATCGGTTTAGATAGTCCCTTGTGGCTATGATGGAACCTGGATCAACCCGTCATAACAAAAAGTAAGGAGCAATATGCTGCCCAAAGAAAGGCAGGGGCGTTCGTCAACCCAAGTGAAAGTGAGAAGAAGCCGAGGGGGAAGACCAATTTCCAAGGTGGATGGAAAGCGTGATGCTTCAACACTCATCTTGCAAGAAACTTCGAAGGGGTTCATGACCCAAAATGAGGTGTCAGTTGAGAAGTGGGAAGAGAGGAAGTGCCAAAAAAAGGAGGAGGCAATGAAGACATTCTTTGACATACAAAAAAAGAACCTCGAGATCGATGAGACCAGTGCCCTCTCAAGAGCTAAGGAGTTAGTGCTCGCGCTAATCTCGAAGGAAGTGAAGATCATGGCGGCCGACTTGAGCAAGATGGCCTCAAGAAGCAAAAGTTAATGCTCAAGCGAGATGCGTGGTCATCTTACGTTTGTTTGTTTTGCATAACTATGCCCGATATGCTATTTATTTTGGCGCAATGTTGCATGTCCGCATGACATATGGGACTATGTAAAAAAGTATATCTTTATTGCTATCTACTTGCTATGTTTGATGATAAAAATATGTTTGTGTGAAAAAACAGCCAAGACCAAATGGCGCGGCCGGTTGGACAAACTGCCCAGAAAAGCGCGGACAAGGGGCGGACGCCACCCCTACTAACGACCCAAATGGGCAAACAAAAACCACACACATTGCGTGTCCATTTTGTTAGGCGTGTTTGAGTTGCTCTAAAGGAAGGCGCAAAGTGTATTACGGAGCGAAGAAGCTTTAGATAAAGGTAGATAAAATCCTAGATTGGAAGGTGTAGGTTACTCACCGTATTAAACACAGCATGGAGAGCTCAAATTATTTCTCATGAATAGTAGAATAATAAAATAGTATTTTTAATCTGATTTTTTTGGCAACAAGCATTGACGAATGGTCTATAAACATACTTTTTGTGAAGAAAAAGCATTCCTAAATACCCTGGACAAAACAAACAAAATCAAAGTATTTTTTAAAGCATCTGGCAGCATTTTGTTTCTCAGTACATGAGGAAAGATTTGTCTTCATGAAAATTTACGCGCATGTACACATTTCGCCAATGTTTGTCGAAAAAAAATCAGATTCTTGTATTTTGTTTTCAATTTCTTCGATTGCACTGTTTATCAGGGGTGCATTTGAACCCGCGAGCAAAAGAACACTTTCGATATACATGCACGAAACGCACTGCACTGTGCATAAGTAAAGACCGTATGGCGAGCAGGCGGGCCGCTCTTAAAATCCTGACACGCCATGGTCGATCTACAGCATGCCCATCTCGTCTTTGTTGGCTCACTGCTCATTTGACCTTTTGAATTTCGTTTTCAGGGCGGCTGTGCTGTGCTTCGCTCCATGTGACCATGTCCACAATCTTACATGTTCTGAAATCGGGGCATGAATAGACACGCACGTACGCTCTGTTTGTTGTTGAGACCATTAACTGTCCACGAATCGACCGGCGTTCAAATAAGGCCGCGAGTTGAGTTCAAATTCAAAACGGGGCAGTATTATAAATATTTGCGTTCACTGGATCTTGTCGTTGGCTCCACGCACGCGCGCTTGACTTTTGAACCCCGTGCCAGGCAATTGTTTGATGCGTCCAAGATCTCAGGAGGCGTCGACACAAACGTAACGCCGAGCAGTCCATTTTGCAGTGGTTGGTAATTTAGTAGTACTTCCTCCGTCTGAAAATATTTGTTATTAAAATAAATGTATCTAGATGTATTTTAGTTGTAGATACATCCATTTTCATCTATTTTGATGACAAGTATTTCCAGACGGAGGGAGTACTCCTGTAGTGCTCCATTTCCTCGGACATTTCAAACTTCCGCCGAGTTTGAATTCGGAGGGCGCGACATTTCATTTGAAATCAGCGACGCAAGGAAAATGAAATCAACAGAAAATTTAAAACGAATAGTATTTCTGATCCGGATCAAAGTCTCAATTATTAGCTTGTTCCATGCACCTAGACCGATCTATATAGAGGGAAAGAAAGAGTCAGCTCGTGCATAAAAGCGCGAGGTACAAGCAAATTAACGTTAGAGAGAAAAAAATATTTCGTTTCCCTTGTTTTTCTTTTTCTTTGGTAATCATTGTTTCACTCGCTGTCGGAATGGCGACAGGTTCAGTAATGTTTCTCTTGACTAATCTAGCGCCTCCGATCCAGGAAATCAACGGGGAAATAAAACTGTACCGTTTTGCTCCGGTCGTACGCCGGGACTGTGGCTGCTGGTGGTTTAAGAAAAGAGGTCGACGTGGCAACCGACATGGAAACCATTTTATAATGCAGAGACGGAAAGCTGTTTTTCTTTCATTATCTAATAAAAGATTACTAGCATGGTCGGTTCCAAAAAAATAATATACGTAGACGATTAGCATGGCGATATCAAGGCTGACGGATTTGATGCTTCGATCTGATTAAGAGGCGGCACGCGGTTGTGCATGCACGGATGCCAACTTAATTTGCTTAATTTGCTCAATTAGTTGTACGTTACTGCTGCCTTCATACGCCGTTCAAGGAGGGATGCACGCTACTGCTTAATTGAGTATACGGTCTTCTAATTGTTGCTTGTGCAGCTGTATTGGAGAGTTATTACCATCGGTGTTTGATCGGATCATTTCGTTGATGTGGGGAACAATGTATAACCATCGATGCACATGAACTTATATGTATCATTTTGAAAATTTTGAGTTAACCCATTATTACTGTGGAAAATGTAGTAAGATCAACAGAACATATATAAGATTTGAGTTAACCCATCGGCGGGTACATACATAAAACATAGTATGTGATTCTAACCTTGGGATGTCATCTCTGCCGCCTAGCCATGACACTAAAACTACCTCAAGCAATGACGAGGTCCCTCGCGTCGGCGGAGTTCATGGGTATCCCTCGTGTTGGTGGAGTCCAGTGGTTGCCGCACCTCCAACTCCCCATGGCCCATAGGGCCATCGGATGCGAGGCTGACGGGGCGACAATGATGATAAGGGGGCTGGAAACTCTATCTCATCAGAGTTGCGTGCGTAAGAAGAGGGGAACACATCGTACAACATGCAAAGACAGTTTCATATATAACGAGTAATGCGTAATATTGAATATATGTTGAATACATGTATTTGCATAAGACATAAAAGTATGCATCACACAAGAATCATCGATACTCTCCTATTAGCGGCATCCACTAGGAGAAGAAGAGAGGAGCTTGGTCGCTAGGGTTTAGAGTCGGTGGTAGGATGTCACACTCATGTACCTTGAAACCGCTTTTCACCTCGCTTTACACAATAAAACCAGAATGGCCAAGCCACCGCGGGGTGGTGAGGAAAAAGTCTTTCAGAGAGCAAACCAAAATAAAACAACACCCAAGAGTGTAGCAAGAATTCCATCAACTGAACACCGAGCAAGATAACATGAGTAGCCACACCTAACAATAGGCAACTAAGGCTACCGAACATGAACAACACGGCGCCTCCTGAGGAAACCATCGGACACCGCTATACCGCGAACATCAAGCTTTCGTCAGAGAGGGCCACCTGTCCTCTTGTTCCGGGCCGCAAAGCTTCAGTCCTGCCACTGGACAGAAAAAACCGAGAGTGGCGACAACGATGACACGTGTCAGAGCTAAATTAGGTAGATCCCTCAACAGGGTGTCCCGGCTAGGCGATTGGACTGGATGGTAACACGAGGCAAGATTTTGCCTAAGTTTGGGCTCTCACGATAGAGATAATCATCTACTCTTGCTAATGTCTATTTGCGACTAGGGTGTGTGCAAAGTATAGTTGAATATCAAGGATTGTAATGTGTCTATTGACGAACCCCCGCCTTATATAGCTTACCGGGGGTCCTAGGTGGTCGGCTGTGTAGGTGGAAATAGAGTCATCCATGGCTCTGGTTTCTTCAACTTGTACGTCAAGTCTTCTGAAGTCTTCGTATAGCGCGTCATGTGCTAGCATGGCCTATCAGGCTAGAGCTGACGTGGTGAGAGAACTCTGGGCCAGGACAGATAGGAGACCAACAAAGACACCCCACGTCAGATTCGAAGAAGCCTCTCGGCAGGTCTAGATCATGTTTGAAGGCGCAGACACATTGCGATCAGATGTTCTTTGAGCTCCTCGACGCCCCCGTCAAGAGAGTGAGAATGCAAAGTGTCGCTACTAGGGTTTTTATTCGCAAACTTAACACGAAGAGAAAACACACAACGATGCTTCCATGAGGAAGCAACACCCACGGGCATCACCGTTACCGGTGCCGGAGCGCGAAGCTTTCGCCGTTGCCGGTGCCAAAGTGCAAAGCTTTCACTCAGATCGTCGTCTATGCCACACAAGGCTCCATGATCTCCGAACCAACCCAAAAGACAGGGTTGTTGCCGTCAGCACATGGCCTCGATATCATGACTAGCGACTCGTCACCGCCGAAGCCACGGCGACACCAGAATCACTCGTCGCGTTCTCCCCTCGATACCCACATAGCTAAGACGAGATCCACCGCAGCTGCAACGACGCTCGCCGCAAAGCCAACCGTGTAGCCTCACATGGAGGGCCGCCGCGCCGACACCCACCAGAGCTCCGGCGCCTCTGCCACGCAAACTAAAGGCACACGATCACCCACCGGCCTGTGCGCCATAGGCGAGCTCCCCACTCTAGCTAGCACATCGTGCATTGGGGTGGACCAGAACGCCTTTCGGCACTCGTGCACATCGACCCTTCCTCCTTCATCCCATCTTGTTGCATTGTGCACTCCACACCCCATAGCGTGCGCACACAGTAGCTTAGCTAGCGTCCAGGTTTGGGTTTGCACGCGACGAGAGCGCCCCGACGAAGCGAGAGACCTGGCGGCAGGTAGGGGAAAGGATAGATAGATGGGCGCGCCGATGAGCTGTGCGTGGCGCAGGACTGACTGTACCGCAGGTACGGCGTCGTGTACCGGACCGGGCCGGAGCCGGACGGAGGCGCAGGCGCAAGCAAAGGCATCGGACCGTTGGGTGGGGCCCAGCTAGGGCGAGGGCGAGGCCCACCCCCACCTCTCCCCCTCCCGTTCCGTGTCGCCTTCTCCAGCTGCCGCCGATTAATTATTCCTCCCCCATTAAACCACCACCTCCGTCTCCTCCCTCCCACCACCGCCTCCTCCTCTTCATCCCCTGAATCCTCTTCGTACGCCCGCCTGCAGCCCCGTCGTGCCGCCCACCAAATCACACACGCGCTCGACCTGTGGCCGTGCTGCCATTTTCTTCTGTGGATGGAGTAACCGCCGTTCCTTCCTTCCTTCCTTCCCCGGGCGCGGCGGTTTCGGGAGCGTTGGGCACGGCTCCGCGGGGTCGCATTTTGGCGGAGGGGGCCGGCCTCCTGCGGCGGCATTTCCCCTCGACTCCTCCGGCATTCGGCCGTGTTGGCCGGCGGCTGCAGGGTTGGTTTCGTGGTGGACCGGTGTGCAGGGAGGCCACTGCAGCGGCGGCAGTAGCGGGCTCCTTTTCGCGGGGCCCCTTTTCGCCGCCGCCGCGGCAGCTGGTGGTGGTGCTGGTGCGGTGGGGATGCGCCTCGCCTTTTTGCCGCCCCCGTGTGGCGTGATTCCGAAGGGTCGTGGGCGTGGGCGCGGCCGCGTTGGCTTGTGCTAGATTAGCACCGCATCTTCTGGGCGAAGGAAGGGAGAGAGGTCGGCTGGGCTGGGGGCCAAGCCCCAAAAGGAAGCTTCCCTCGGCGCAATGCCCACCATCCGGGCTCCCGCTTCAAGGCAGACGGCCACGCTGCAGGTAATACTACATCCTCTGGACCAGTCCATTCCGATTTAACTGCGCTTCTGTTCCATTGCTTAATCACTCTGCTGCTTTGCGCGCGTGTGTGAATGTGTGATCCTGCTGTGTCTATTTGCAGGTGGCCGTCAAGTGCAGGCCACTGACCGACAACGAGAGCCGGCGCTCGCGGCACATCATACAAGTCATTGATGACAAGGTAAACAGACAGAGGCTTGGCTTGATTTGCTTGGGCTATGAACGATTAGTAGTTTGTGTCATGGGTGGTTAGAATTTTGCCATGGATGGTAATGGTATTGGTAGCCTAGCAAACTAGTAGTGATAATGTTGTGCTTGTATGGTTCTCCAGAATGTGGCTGTGTTGGACCCTGATATCTCCAAGGGCTACCTGGACCTCATCCAGAACCGGACCAAGGAGAAAAGATACAGCTTCGATCACGTGTACGCGCCTGGATGCTCCAATACGGTACGCAGGCTTATGTACCTTATTAGCTTGTGCTGCACTAACCCTGAATTGCTTAGCTTGCTTTTGACAATGGGCTCATATGCTGATTACAGTAAGTGTCTTAAATCTGCACTGAAGCTTGGGAGTTCCTGGATTGGTCATGCCTTGCATTTTAGGAAATGCTACTTCAGAAGGCGAAACCGCAACCAACCCCTTTGGTTTATTAATTGCCAAAACTAGGAGTTGCTCATGCTTTGGATAGCTCTAGGTTGTAACGATGCTATTGGCATGTGCAAAACGCCAATTCAGTCTGGAGCTAAGCAAAGCATTGGCTGTATTTGTTACTGTTAGGTATGCTACCTAACGCGTATACGTCTGGTTTCAGAGAAAAGGACTCCAGTTTAGAGAACTAATTTCCAAAACCCAGGTCTCTTTTTAATCCGTGACCTGGACTGGAGCCTGGGGCATTTGTACACTGTATCTTCACCACTTACCCTGTAAACTGTAATCAAGTGCAACTAGCTGGGCAGCTGTTTTTTATCCACGGTCTTCGTAGTCCGTCTACAGTGGCTCTCCCTGATACGGTTGCACTAGTCCGCTCTACAACCGTGTTATTAAGTTTTAACCCAGTACCACTTGTTTCTGCTCCGTGGTCACCCCTTTTTGAAAAAAAACATTTGTTTCTTCTGTGTTAACGTTTCAAAAATCTGTCGGTTAGTCGTAGTCACTGCATTTATTTTGAGATTTTTGTGTGACACCCAGTGGGAGATCATGCGAGCACCCAGTGGCTGGAAGTTATTAGTTACGTAACTAGTCCTACTTATGAGCTAGTCTGAGTCCAGGCTATAAACCCCTAGCAGCTTATCCTGAGTTCCTGACAAACACGTGTTTGTATTAATAACTCTTAAAGCCCAACAGATCTGTCAACAATGTTTAAATCGCTATTAGGATTTGATTTCATATGAATACTAATTTTGATTCGTTTTGCAAGAGTCATGTAACATCGTACATCGTGTTGAAAAACTTAATTCTGTATCGCACTATCACTGGATCTTGTCAGAATCATTCTTGTAAAAAATGTTACATAAAATGTTGAAGCAATCAAAGTTCTATGGTCAGGCCATGTTACACTGGTATGTATAGATGCTGGAAATGTGTATATACCTAGTCAAATCTCTTGCCCGGTTAGATACTAAAACAAATGTGCTTTGTTTCAGAAATAGTTGTATTTGTTCAAATATATAGCTGTATTTCCTGTACAACTACAACAGCTCAATAACTTTAAATGTAGCTGACAAAGTTCCACCATTTTTTCCAAGGTCTGTAAATACTGCATAGATTTATTTTTCCTGTTAATGTGGAATTTTGTAGCCCCATTGTAATAATATGTAATAGGTTGGACTAAGAGAGCATCGCCAACAGCAGACCAAAAGCTGATTTTAGGGGGAGAGAGAAGGTTTTTGTTCACCGGAAAATCTTGTGGTTTTCCAGCAGACCAAAAACTGGTGACCAAAAATTTGAGAACCACATGAAACATGACGATCCGACGCGACGCAGGGAGGCCAGAAGGCAGATCTGTTGGCAGGGGGGGGGGGGGGGGAGCTCGGCGGGGATGGCGACGGTGACGGCAGAATCCGGCGGCGGGGAAGTTTGGCGATGGTGTGGAGCACGGTTGGACGGCCGGAATTGTGCAGGACCGGGCGGCTGTGGTTGTAGGGGTGGCGGCAGGACTTGGGGCGGCCCTGGTGCCCGACGGCGAACGCAGTGTGAGGCCGCCCGGCGGTGGTTGGGTTCCTGCGCAGCAGTTTTGTTTTTTGGTTGGCTGCTAGCGGTGACCGAAATATACATCATTTGTAGCATTGTTTGGTCAGGACCAAAAAAATATATGGTCGCCATATAGGTATTTGTCTGCTGTTGGAGCTGTTAGTGTTTTTGTCACGGCTATGTTTTTTGGTCTGCTGTTGGAGATAGTCTAACTGATACATAGGTACATAGGTATAACTTAGTCCCCCTTTCTACATGTAATTATTTTATGTATTACATTTTTTTGTGAGTATTGTGTTTCAACACAACCCAGCAAGTTCAGTAGCCTAAAATGCATTTATGTGCAAACTGATGCTAATATGTTTATGTCTTGATATTAGAATTTTCCATACTTAAGGTTATTATCACTGAACATATGGAAACTGCAAGAATGAGAATCATATGGATGTGTATGGATTTAAGACATGGGTACAAATGCTGTGTTCTTGTAGTTAATGTTTTACACTATAACATCTTACGATTTTAATTTGATACAAATGCATTCATTTTACAGGATGTTTATAAGAATATTTCTCCCACAGTTTTGGGTGTAGTTCAAGGCCTTAATGTGACAGTCTTTGCGTATGGCTCTACTGGAAGGTATGCATTCACTGGATTAGTTTTGCTACTGACAAGCAGATTGCTTATCTTTTAGCCATTATCAAATATGTACTGCCTTACAATCACAGTTCTGAAGGATCTCATAAATTGCGCTCATTAAAATATGGTGTAAATTTCATAAGTTTTTAAACTTTAAGGAAATGGATGATATACTGTCCAAACACTTCTTCAGATGTGGTCATCGAATTAACACATTATATTTTCCTGAATTTCCTCTATTTCAGAATTTTCTTATCTGTACCATGCCTGGTAAGCTTACCTCTTAATCATGCAATTGAGGTTAAAAAGTGATTAAATGCTTGTCCACTCTAGATTGTATTTACTTCACACTTAGTCAGTTGCCATCCCAATTTAATGATTGTTCAAATGGTTTTGCTATTTCTAAGTCGCCGTCCAGGTCTGTTTGATAGTAAGACTTTAGGATTTGTGCATGTCTGTTTGATAGTCACGGTCCAGGTCTGTCTTGATCTTACGGCTATAAGTAGTTGACTGTTCAAAATGCTAAAAATGAAACTATTCCCAGTTGCTATGGGATGTTACTTTGTTTCTTTTGCTTCATTCTTTTCAAAACTTCCCCGGCGAAGAACTGATGTACTATTTATTCAGTAAACGTGTTTTTGCTATACTTGGATACTGAGCTACAATATGAAGTTGTTCCATATGTATATTAATATGCCCTGCTGTATGTGATTCTACAGTGGCAAAACATATACGATGGTTGGAAGCCGGAGTGATCCTGGTCTTATGGTTCTTAGCTTCCGCACAATCTTTGATCAAATAAAAAAAGATGATAGTTCAGATACATTTGAAGTCTCATGTTCATATCTGGAAGTATACAATGAGGTAATGTGCAAATAATTGTGTTTATAATAAAAATATTATCAGTCCTAATAGATGTGTTGCATATAAGCTGTGAAATAATTGTCGGTTTTCTGAACTCCAGGTTATCTATGATTTGCTTGAGAAATCCTCAGGTCATCTAGAGCTTCGTGAGGATCCCGAGCATGGCATAATAGTCGCTGGTTTAAGAAGAATTAAGGTTTACAACTCTTCCTTCCTCACAGTATTTATTTTTCCTGGTAATAAGTTACATGTCTTGGCTGCTAGTGTTAATTCTGGCCTTCTTTTGTGTTATTTGCTTGTTTGTTTGTTACTCTTAACATTTCTAATTATTATTTTGCACATAATGTTATCTGCATAGAACTCTTAACATTTCTAATTATTTCGAGTAGCTGATAAGTTGACAATGAAAGGACATGAGTAGATATTCTTGTTGTGCTTTTAAGCTGCAATATTTTCTGAGTATTCTGTAGGAAAAGCTTGCAATAAATAATTAAAATGTTTATTTTATGCGGTTTCTTTTTTCAAAGATATTTGGTTTGGTCCTTGGTTTTGTATGAAGCCTTCTCTCTCTCTCTTTTTTTTGTCTAATTCTGTTGCAACATCCAGATATTGCATGTCATGCTATATTCTGAAAGCATGCCTGTTGATTCCCATCGGTTTTGGCATAAACTAAATTTGGATGTTTAAACTCTTATTTTCCCAGGTCCATTCAGCAGATAAGATCCTTGAACTCTTGAACATAGGCAACAGCAGACGAAAGACAGAGAGCACGGAAGCAAATGCAACTTCTTCACGGTGAAAAAATTTCTGCTTCCCCTTTAAAAGTTCATGCTTCCATTTTATTTAGGAAAAAGTCCAAAACAAACCTTGAATTTGTAGGCGAAAGCTAAATCAAACCCTGAACTCTCATTCCCTGAAATCAGTACACCAAACTCTCTAATTCCGGTCTATTTTGAACCTTCAGATGACTTAGCCGGTATTTGCTGAATTAATTGAATACGTCTTAGTAAAACTTAAATACTGCTATTTAAGGTGACCTAATATCTTTAATCTGCTAAATTGTTGAGATTGTGACTCTTATCAATACAGTTACGATCAGTTAATAGTACCGGCATTTTTTTACATTATTCTCACAGAAAATACGTTTGCTCCCTTTTTCAAGTTCACACGCTGTACTGGAGATTACTGTAAGGCGCAAGCAGAAAGGAAAATATGGTAGTCAAGTTCTTCGTGGAAAGCTTGCCTTGGTTGATCTTGCGGGAAGGTATTAACTTTTCTTTTGGGGCTGCTGCTTTTCTTTTCACTCTGTCAGCAAAAGTAAGCTGAAAACAATTTTCTTTGAGCAGTGAGAGGGCTTCTGAAACGAACAATTTTGGCCAAAAGCTTAGAGATGGAGCAAATATTAACAAGTCACTTCTAGCGTTAGCAAATTGCATCAATGCCCTTGGCAAGCAAAATAAGAAAGGTCTAGCATATGTTCCATATCGCAACAGGTATGTCAGGTGGACATTATACTATCAAACCAATTTTGTCCATTCTAGTTATGTGACAGTGGCTATTTACAGCAAATTAACTCGAATTCTGAAGGATGGTCTCTCTGGTAATTCTCGAACTGTTATGATTGCCACAATATCACCAGCTGATGATCAGTATCATCACACTACCAATACACTCAAGTATGCGGATCGTGCGAAGGAGATAAAAACACATGTTCATGTAAGGGGTCGTTTCTTTCGGTTGAGTGCACACGCAACGATATATTATTTCTGTTGGTTCATCTTTTTTTCCGAATCATACATGATAAAGTTCTATTATTTTGATGCTTGTTCTTTATCCCGTATAGAAAAATATTGGAACTATCGACAATCATGTTGAAGACTACCAGAGGATGATAGAGAATCTCCAGGTCTGCCTAACAGGGAAACGAGTAAATTTCTACAGTTTTACCTAATTCTTGGCCACAGTAGAATACTAAAGTATGTCGCCTTGTCACTTTCTAGGGTGAGGTCTCCCAGTTGAAAAAGGAATTAGCTGATAAGGAGCATCAGTTGAGCGTAAAACCTACTGAAAAGGCTGCAGATAATGAGCTATCTTGGCTAAATGTCTTGAGCCAGGAAACCGGTGAGAATGTTCAGGAACGCATAAATCTACAGAAAGCACTGTTTGAACTTGAAGAAACCAACAAGCGTAACCGGATGGAGCTCCAACATCTTGACGGTGCAATCGCAAGACCACAGGTGGGTAACTTGACTGATCAATTTTCCTACAACTCTTTCATCAAACAGACTGTAGCAGCTCTTTCCTACATCTATTGTCGCAACAAATATCTGAGAAATTCAACCCTATGTACAGTGCACTGATGGTTTTGCATTCAGGTGAATGAGAAGGATTATGCCCTTTTGCAAGCCTTAACATCAAGGAGGCAAGTTATTCTTGACAACATCCGTGACAATGATGAAGCTGGTGCTGGCTACAGAAAGGTACATATTAAGTTTGATTTTGCTCTATTACCTTGAAGCAAACTTACATGGCTATTTATCCTTTTCACTGTAGGATATTGAACTGAATGAGAGTCGTAGGCGTCAGCTCCAAGATATGATTGAGGAGGCTACGAGTAACAATGGGAACAGGACTTACCTGCAGATTCTCAGCCAATACAGGCTTCTTGTGAGTAATCCCCAAAGTTTTAAGTATCCAGAATATGATATCCCACAAGCTGCTTATATGTAAAAACTGAATCCTTCAGGGAATGAATAATGCTGAGCTTCAAATTGAGATGGCTATGCGGGACCAAGTAATACATAACCAGAGGGAATCTCTAAGGAGCCTATGGAACATTCTCTATGGAACAGGGCTAAACCAGAAACAGATTCTGAAGTTGGCTGCTAAGCAAGGCTTAACTGTGGAAGGCTGTCCTTTGCCTAGCTCGAGCCCTGATGTTGCTACACCCCATGGAAGGCTACCGCCATTCATGTCGTTTCCTAGTCCACAGTCACAGTCTTCTTCTCCATCTAGTTGCTTTTTCCAACAAGGTTTCAGCACCATGTCTGTTCTCAAAAATCAACATGAGACGCCTACCATCTGTAGGCAGGAACATCTCAGCTCTTACTACATGATGTCTGGATCCTCGCCTTATGCTGGTGATGGAAAACAATGGGCAAGTGGAGCGTCAACGCCATACCATTCTACCCCAGAAACAAAAAGCGAGCGATCGCCCTGCAGTGGCGAGCTTCGCACCCCATATTCTGGAATTGAAGGTTTCAGCAGGCAAAGGAAGGTAATTGTCTGTCTCTCTTTTTCTACAAGCAAATTGCACTCCATAATTCTGGAGTTGGCACACTGATTTCAACTTGCTCAAGTAACCACATAACGATAGCATATTCCATTAAGGACATCTGGTATAGTCTAAGTGGCAACATTTTAATCCTGGCATGAACTATGATTTCCCCTTTTTCCAGGATTCATGCTCTAGAGAAAGGTAAAGAGGAAGGACATCAAGATTCAAGAAGACACACGAGTCATGACTCACTGAGTCAACGCACACAAGCAGCTGACATGGCTATAATACCAGCCTGATGCCTGCAATCTGATATGATCCTCCTGTGTGCACATCATCTGCCGACACCGGCCGGCCGAGTTCCTGGATCTGATAACAGGATGTTACTGGTAGTTTAGGCCAAGCTGTTGCCATGCCCTAGGCCATGTTCATGGTCATTTTGGTGCCTCTAGATCTCTGACATGGCGCACTCCACTCCTGTACAGTAGTTGTTAGTCTCTCCTGTAGTCAGTCCTGCTGTACCATGTCTCCTGTTAGTCTGCTCCCTTGTATAGTGTATGCATCTGTTGGGGCTGAATCTACCTTTTGGGCCAAGAATCCTGTAAATTTGCTGCGACTCTTAACCCTTCATCAAGCAAGTAAGCCCGCTCCGAGCACGGTGGTCTATGAACGAATTCGCTACTAAGTGGACATTCCCTAATGTTGGCCCAAGGCTGCGTTTGGCATCGCCATGGATTATAATGATCCCGTTTACTATCCAATCTGGTTTCAACAGCGAAACGCAAACAGAGCCTAAATAAATGAGGGCTTTCGAGACCGTTGCTCAAACACCGTATGAAATGAAGAGCGAGCAGTTACAATTGACATCACCGTTGCTGGGAGATATGATGCCTGATGATTGAGCTCAAGGACAGGGTACCGAATGCTGGAGCAGTATAGGATAGGATGGGGCATCATGTGTTGCGCATGGGCCGGTACTCGATAGCACTAACAACTTGTGCTGTTGGACCGGGGCCGGTGGGGATCTCATCTCATCTCATCTGCGGATGGATGGACGCAGATGATTCATTCATTCATTGATTTCGCCCCCCTGGACTGACGCCCGTCACCCACTCTGGAGACCACATTCATTCATTCATGCCGGAGCCGGATGGTCCCTGCTGCATAGCTTGTTCATTCATTCATGCACGCAGGAGAAGAGAAACATGTTCGCTGCCTGAATGCAACGCGCGCGGCAGCGGCTGAATCTGCACGGCAGCGCTCATCGCATCGCCATTACGCTCGGCACGTCGACACGCCGGGCAGCCTGTTTCACGGAATGGGGCCTCGGCCTAGGCTATGGCCAGCCAGCCACCACCACCAGCCCACCGCCCGCACCCGTGTGGCCTACTCGGTAGTAGTAGCCTGTTTGGTCCAACAAACAAAAGCGCTACCGCTGCTGCCCTGCGTCTTGTTTGCCATGGTGATGAAAAGGAAAATGTTTCACGATCGAACAAGCGTGCAAGTCGTGTCGTGACCCCGGCCCGGCGTACCAACCTGAACCAAGCCAACGCTGCAGCCTGCAGACGACGCCCCAGGGTGCATGCAATGCATATGCCTGCTCTACCGGCGGTGTGCACGGCACGGCGTGGCGTGGCGTTGCTGTTTCGGGCGCGCAAACTCGCGGCGGATCCTGCACGTGAAAACACAAAAGCAGCTGCCGAGGCCGCTGCTGGGTCGGTACTCGGTAGGCTGCTGTTTTGCCTTTTCCGTCTTTCGTTTTGCGATGAGTTGTCTGGTCTCTCGCCTTCGTCTGATCGCGTGCACGCATTTTCATTTTCATTTTTATGTGCGTTACCTACAAAGGAAAACGCAGTAGTACGTGCAAGCAAACAAACAGTGCAGGGTTGCTTTGGAAGCCACTGGCTGCCTTGTCTATAACCTGTAGGCCCTGGTAGCATCCAGCTGCTTGGGGCGGTAAATTTGTAGACGAGCGTGGTTGATTACTTGATTAGGCAAACAAAGATGGCTGGCCCCGTCTCCCTGTCTCTGTGTTTGTGCGTGTGAGTGGGTGTTTTCAAAGAGATAGACGACGGCTTTGCACGGGGTACAGGGCGCGGCCAGCTCTAACTTCGCGGGTAGGAGTAGTGATCCCACTAACCAAATAGTACTCCTATACTGGCCGCAAAAACACTACGCTACCGCCATTTGTTTACTTGGCTCTAGGCTAGCACTATCCCGTTCCCAGGCCCTAATCTATGACATAATTGATCATTACTACGACGTTGAAAAACTACTCTATAGCCTTATCAAGCCGTAATCTAATTAGTCAGCTCCATCCATTCAACGGAGCTTAATTCCAAAACTTTGATGTGAGAAGAAACCGCACAGTGGTGCTACTCCCTTTGAAAAGATTTGATGGGAGTACGTGACCGCCGTGGAGCCTCCCTTCCCTTGGAACCATGCATTCACGGTCGCCTATGCATGAGCAGGGAGAATCTCCGTCCCCCCTTTGTTTCTTTTCACCTGCTCCAAAGCGCCTCCCCTCCCTCCCTCACATGATAGGCGTGGGGTAAAGAGCCTCGGCCTTCACTTTCTTTCTTCTTTTACCAGCCCTGGGACCTTAAAAAATTAGTATACAGCACTGCTTGCATTATTGGCTAATTGATCGCACTAGTGGTAGTAGTAACATTTTGATCTTATCTGCCATGGTTAGTTTAAAGATGGATGAGGCCTAGTACGCATGATTTTGTAGGGCCTTTATTAGGATCCCACTTTCACCTCGACACATGCAGTTTGCGGAGGGGCACTTATCACCATCATCATCATTGGTGTCTGCTCTTAACCTCAGCCAGCGATCGATAAAAGCTGTGGTGATCGCTGAATAAAGAAAGCTAAAACTTTAACTTATCTCCCTTTTGGCAGTGACTTTGTGCAAAAGTGACTGTTGGTGCTTACTAGCAGCTTAATCATTCTTGGCTCTGCATCCATTCAAACCCAAGCAAGCAGCGCAGTCAGTGCTGACGAGAAAAGCACGTGTCAGCCCCGTCATCAAGCATTCAGAATCAGATTCATCCCGTGCCCGTGCTGTCACTGCTGCCCAGTTTGCTTCAGTGGCCCTTAACCTCGCAGTAACTACGCCATGCCTGCTAGCTTAACCTGTAAACACTGGGCCGGACCTACACTAAAAAGTGCAGCATGCAGCGCGTAGTACAGCACACACGGGCATGCATTGCGTCATCCAGTCAAACAAATGTTACTGTGATCTTTTTTCTCACAGGATGGGTCCGTGCTCTAGTTGTGTCCTCCGGTCCTCGTCTGCGGCCGGCCAATGGCGAAACTCTGAGGAGGAGGAGGAGGAGAAGAGAGCGGGAGCGGGCGAGGGCTGGAAATTTTCCTCGGAATCACGCGAGCGAAAGCAGCGGGTGGTGGTGGTACGGGGTCTGATGTGCTGGGGCCGAGTGCAGGGCGAGCGCAAGAATTTGACCGGCCTGGGCCTGGCATCTAGCGCCGAGCGGGGGCCGGTGGGTCCCGCGCCGTCGGACACGGGACCGGGGGCGCGCGGTAGAAAACTGCGACAGCGGGCGAGCGAGCCTGCTTGCTCAAGTACCACGGCCACTGCTGACGCCGTGAATGGTCCGCAGTAAAAAGGAAATCTACTCTAGGAAACTGAGGCTCGAATGATTACTTGTCCAAGTAGTATTAGTACGATTAGTGGTAATGACTAAACTAAACTGACTGTGGTAGTAGTGCGCGCAGTAACTTCTTGCGATGGGGGTGATCAGTTATTAGTACTACACGCACGCAGCGTACCGACAGGACTGACTAATCTGCAGTGAAGGCGAATGATTACTGTCACTCTTAACTCAAGCTGCGAATGTTAACTATACTGTGTACTACGAGCAGTAAATATACTGCTTGTCGACGCGAATGATTACTGTACTACGAGCAGCGGCCAGCCTCTCGGCTGGCTGGCTGACACCGCGGGTTAACTCGCGCAGTCGTTGGCTGGCTGCAGGATGAGCTGCGGTTTTCTGAGAAAGTAATTCATGGCATGGTTTTGTTTACTGTTTACCCATGGCCGAGTCTGAGTCAGCGTCGTTGGTGAGGTTATAAAGCTGCTCTCAATGCAGTGGGAGTATATTACGTACGCAGTACGGTACACAGTGTAGCAGCTGTGCTGGTATACGACCCATGAGCATGTACAAAGATACAGAGAGTAGGACAAGGGACTAGGAGTAGGAGTAGTACTGTGCCGGAGGCATTGATCGGCCGCCATTGACTCGGACCATGCCCCGGGTCAGAGTTACCGGTGAGGCTTCCGATCCGATCGATTAAATGCGCAGCCGAAATCGGAATCGGCGACGTACGAGCGAGGGCGTCGACCCCAGGAATCCGAGGATACGGCCGACACGCAGCTGTAATGTGTGAGGCTCCAAAATACGTACGTACGTACACCGGCCGGGCCAGGGGAGTGAAACCGGCGATTTTCCTCGCGCCAGCGGTGTTGTTCTACGGCCGCTGGGGTCGAGATTATACGGACCGGACGGGTTGCTGCTGCCGCGAACGCAACGGGGGATGTGGCCGGTAGTATGCTCCATTGAAGGCATTGCACGCGGGGGGGTCCAGGGGACAAGATTCGCAGCTCCACTCCGGCCGCCAGGGAGGACCACGCGCCGTGCCCGCGTACCTGCTACGACTCCGGGAGGTAAACCCTCAAATCCATGAATACCACACGTAAATAACATTTGTTTGTAGTAAGAAAAAAACATAGTTCAAATATAAAATTGGTTCCAAATGCACAATTGAAACATTAAGCTTCTTGGTTTTTATTGTGGGTCAATATATACTCCACGAGGTCACCGAGTCTCTAGAAAATTCAAAATATGATCTTCATCTTGTTTTGGGATGTGCACTTGTTCTCTAGCCTTCTCAAAATCATGGTTTCGGACGGCCCCTTCACACTTGTCGTCGACAATCATATTATGTAAAATGATACAACATGTAATTAGTTGCCATAAAATTTACGATTCCTACAAGCTTCATGAACAATACCTCGATAAGATCGGAGAACTCTGAATGCCTTGCCCAGATTCTTCTTACTGGCTTCTTGTATTGTTGCAAATTGGCTTTGTTTCTTGCCATGGGGATCGGATATGGTCTTCGCAAACACTGTCCACTAAGGATAGATACCATCGATAAGATAGTACCACATGTTATAGTTATGGCCATTGGTGTACTTGCACGATGGTACATCCTAATTACAAAATCTGTTGGACAACGGAAATCGCTGGAGCACATTGATGTTGTTGTGAGAACGAGACATGCCAAATCGAAAAGGCCCATAATGCCAATACTTCTAGTACGATGGTGACCTCTTTGATGTGATCTTGGTACAACCCGCATAAACCTTGGGGTAGTTTTTTTAATTATCAATGCATGCAATCAACTGAACCAAGCATACCTGAAAACCTCTTTGTCGCTCAAATAGCCATCAAATATGTTGTGTCTTGCACATTTGGTTCTCTCATATAGTCTGCTCTAAACATCTGCACCACAGCGTGGGTAATCTCAAAGTGGTCTTAAGGTACGTGCTCTCCCCATCTGCACCATCTCACCAACGACATCGATGAACGGTACCTAATGCAAGCATTCTCAGTGCAGCCGTGCTTTTTTTTTCTTAGCAGAAAACAAGAGTTATCCGCAACAATCTCTGTTGATCCTGAAGTACGAATCATGTACCTCCACCACGTGCAAGAACCAGGGGTTTGCGCATTAACATTTTATCCGAATTAACAAATCATCCAATGAAGCAAATTACTCAAATAAAAAATGACTTAAAGAAAATTAGAAACACTATCTCTCAGCTTGTAATTGGGGACCCAGTAATCAATCTACAGGTAAGCCTTGCAAAACGCTTGAGTGCGTATTTGTGTGCCCATGAGGCCTGATAGTTATGCCAACGTTTTCCTAGTCCACGGAGCTTGACATATCTCTCTCTTCCTCGATGATTACATTGTGTAGGATCATACAACATGTCATGATCATTGCCAAGACATCCTTGTTCTAGAAACGACCAGGACCCCGGACAATTACAAACCTAGCTTGTAGCACTCCAAATGCTCTTTTAATGTCATTTTTCGCTCCTTCTTGCATCTTTGCAAAGTGCTTTACTTTTCTGGCCTCGGGAGTGAAAATTATCTCCACAAATGTTGAACGAGGTGAATAGATGCCATCGGCTAGATAGTTGCCTTGATCCCTACCACCATGTAGCTGCATGGTGGAGCAGTATCACATGCTAGCCTATCAAACAAAAGAGATATCCGCAAGATATTGATTCCATTATGAGATACAAGCAATTCAAAGTAGCAATGCTAAAGCCACAAATCCTCGGAGACAACTACTTCCAAAATAATTTTGGGATCATGACAATACCCGGTGAATTGGTCATGCCAAGTTGCATGGAAATTCTTCCATCTGCAATGTATACAAATAGACACCCCCAAGCATCCCAGGCCAGCCTCTTGCTACATTCATTGTTAGTCGACATTAGGTGCTCGCAGATAAGTCTCCATAAACCCTAGCCATAGTATCAACAAACACTCTCATGCGGTTTATGATTGTCTATGAGGCCTTTCGAAGATACTGATTTTGCATACCTACAAGACTACCATATTTAATCATCTCAAGTGTCGTGTCCACCTTCTAAAAACAGGAAAAACCCAGCAGACCTGCAACATTTCTTCATCGATTGAACAATAGGGGCAATGATAAAAGTTCCTTAAGTATTTCAAAGACTTCTACACAATCACCATGAAAAATAAATGGAACATCTTTTTTAAAAGGTTGGCAAGAGGCCTAGAAATTTTAGAAAAATCCTTAATGAACCTTCTATAAGAAGCAGCCTGACCAAGAAAACTTCTTATACCTTTGATTTCTTTGACATGGCATTTTCTCAATGGCAACAACTTTAGCTTTATTTACCTAAATGTCTCTTTCAGAAATCTTATGGCTGGGTATTATACCTTCATTTACCATGAAGTGGCACTTTTCCCAGTTAAAGACAAGACTAGTTTCCTCACACCTCTGCAAAACTTTGTCAAAATTTCTCAATCAGTCATCAAAAGAAGTTCCATAGACGGAGATATCGTCCATGAAGACTTCAACAATTTTCTCACACAAATCAGATTATATGGCAGTCATGCATCTTTGAAAGGTAGCAGGTCCATTGCATAAACCAAACAACATTCTTCTATAAGCAAAAGTTCCAAAAGGACAATTAAAAGTAGTTTTTCTCCTAATCTTCAGGAGACACATGTATTTGCGAAAATCAGAATAACCATCTACAAAGCAAAAATGTGTGTGCTTAGATAATCTTTCTAGCATCTGATCAATAAAAGGCAAATGATAATGATCTTTTCTAGTAGCCTTATTCAATTTTCTAAAATCAATAACCATCATATAACCAGTTACAACTCTTTGTGGAGTAAGTTCATTTTTATCATTAAGAACGACAATAATACCGGCTTTCTTAGGGACATAATGAACAGGACTGCTACCATCTATAAGATAAATTGTACCTGCCTCTAGGAAGCTTTAGTATTTCATTTCTTACGAGTTCATCTTAGGATTTAAGCGACGTTGATGATCGACAACGGGTTTAGCATCTGGTAACATATGAATTTTGTGTTGATGCATAGTTGGACTACTGCCCTTGAGATCATTCATAGTATATCCAATTGCAGTTTGATGTTTCTTTAGAGTTTTCAATAATCTATATTCTTCGTGCGCTGAAAGGTTAACATTGATAATAACAAGATATATTTTCTTTTCATCAAGGTAAGCATATTTTAATGTATTAGGGAGTTTCTTTAATTCAAACACAGGATCACCTTAGATGGAAGAGGATCTCCAAAATTTCAGCAGACAAATTATGCTTAATAATAAGTTCCTGCCTAAATAATATTTCGTCCATTTTGTTCCTTTCATTCATATGCATATCATTCTCATGATCTAACAAATACGGCTACAAACGATTAGTAGGAGGCACTTCAATAGAAGCAAGACCAATAATAACATCCTCATTGTGCAAATCTTCATGATCATGTTGTTTGGTGAACTTAGAAAAAATTTAATTCATGATATTCATCACCAAACTTAACTTTAACTTTCTCTGTAACACAATCAATTTCAGTATTAATAGTATTCAAGAAGGGTCTACCAAATATAATGGGTCACAAATTATCTTGTTCAGATCCAAGTACTAAGAAATCAGTAGCATATTTGATCTTACCACACAAGACTTTAACATCTCCCACAATCCCAAGCAGTGAAATGATATCCTAATTTGCAAGATAAATAGTGAAATCAGCCTCCTGTATCTCTATAGGTGAAATTTCATACATAACTTCTTGATAGAGAGAGAGAAAGGAATAACACTTATACTAGCACCAATATCACATATACCATGATAGTAATGATCTATAATCTTAGCAGAAACAATAGGCATTTCAACAAATCTTTTGTTTTTATCTATCTTGTCATGTCCATTCCTAACAGGCTTAGCAATTCTAGCAGCTTCTTCATAGAAATATATATCATGCTCATCAATATTATCAACAAAGAGATCTTTAGCCATTGCTATTGAAGGTTCTACTTTAATTTATTCAGGGGGGTATTTGCTTTAATATAACTCTTACGAACCATAGTTGTAGCCTTAGAATGCCCCTTAATTCTAACAAGAAAAGGAGGCCTTTTAATATAAGGAGTAGGGTACAATAGGATTAGCTGAATAAGCTTGTATTTCAATATTAGCAATAATAGGTTTTTCACAAGTATCTTTAATAGGTTCAGGGATATTTAAACCACTTCCCTTTAGGAAGATCAAAGTGAGGAGAAAAATATTTACAAAATTTAACTACTATCTCAGAATCAAGTCCATATTTTGCACAAACTCATGAAAAAGATTTGTTTCTACAAAAGACTTAACACAATCATATTCTAAATTTATACCTGGCTCTTTACCTTTGTTAACCTCCCAATCTTCAGTTTTGTGTTTAATTCTGTTAATAATAGCCCACTTGCATTCAATACTTCTTTCTGACAATGAACTAGTAGAAGAATAATCAAGCATTTCTTTATCATGAAGAGAAAGTCTAGCATAAAAATTATGAACAATAATATCTCTCGAGAGCTCGTGATTGGGGAATTTGAGCATTAAGTCCTTAAGCCTCTCCCAAGCTTGAGGGGTACTTTCTCCTTCACGCGGCCAAAAATTAGTTATATAATTCCGATTACGATTAACCAAGTGCATAGAGTAAAGTTTCTAGTGGAATTCCAGCTTCCTTCGGTTCCAGTCCCATGAATCAGAATCATCCAATAGTCTGTACCATGCCAATGCCTTTCCTTCCAAAGATAAAGGGAGTAATTTCTTTTTAACTTCATCCCTCGGTAATCCTTCAATCTTAAATAATCCACAAAGTTTATCCATCTCCTACATAAGGATTAGCATGCAATTTTCCCATAATACCAACAGGAATTTCATAATAAATATTTTCAGTAGGTGGAGGCTCATCTCTTACCAATTGTGCTCGAGGCGAAGATACCCTGAACAAGCCTTTCAAAGGATTGCCTTCCATAATAACAAGTTTACATAAAATTCAGCACATATAATAAACCAAGTTCCACTTACCAAGAGCGCTACACTCCCCGGCGATGGCACTAGAAAAAGGGTCTTGATGACCCACAAGTATAGGGGAACAATCGTAGTCCTTTCGATAAGTACGAGTGTCGAACCCAATGAGGAGCAGAAGGAATCGGTATGCTGTTTTTAGCAAGGTATTCTCCGCAAGTGCTATAAAATGATTTTGATAGATCTCATTTGATAACATGATAATAGGTAACTAGTAGCAATAAACAAAAGTAGCAAGGTGCAGCAAGTGTCCCACTCCTTAATGTTGCTAAGGACAAGCCGATGGAACTTCTAATACTGCTTAAAAACCTCTTGAGCACACATGGGAATATCATCTAGTTACTTTCACCATGATTCATCGACTTAAGTTCATTGCCTTGATAAGTTGTTATGTGGACCGCAGCTAAGGTGTTGTTCTTACTGTCGGGAAACACAATACTTCAAAAATTTCCTACGATCATGCAAGATCTTTCTAGAAGATGCATAGCAACGAGAGGAGAGTATGTCCATGTACCCTCGTAGACCGAAAGCGGAAGCGTTATGAAATGCGGTTGATGTAGTCGAACATCTTCGAGATCCAACCGATCAAGTACCGAACGCACGACACCTCTGCGATCTGCTCACGTTCAGCTCGGTGAAGTCCCACGTACTCTTGATCCAGCAGAAGCCGAGGGAGAGTTTCGTCAGCACAATGGCGTGATAACGGTGATGATGAAGTTACCGACGTAGGGCTTCGCCTAAGCACTACAACGATATGACCGAGGTGGAATTCTATGGAGGGGGGCACCACACACGGCTAAACAATCAACTTGTGTCTCTATGGGGTGCCCCCTCCCCTGTATATAAAGGAGTGGAGGGCCAGCCCTCTCATGGCGCGCCCAAGGGGGGGAGTCCTACTCCCAGTGGGAGTAGGTTTCTGAAGGAAATATGCCCTAGAGGAAATAATAAAGTTGTTATTTATATTTCCTTATATCATGATAAATGTTTATTATTCATGCTAGAATTGTATTAATTGGAAACTTAGTACATGTGTGAATATATAGACAAACAGAGTGCCACTAGTTTGCCTCTACTTGACTAGCTCGTTGAATCAATGATGGTTATGTTTCCTAACCATAGACATGAGTTGTCATTTGATTAACGGGATCACATCATTAGATAATGATGTGATTGACTTGACCCATCCGTTTAGCTTAGCACGATGATCGTTTAATTTGTTGCTATTGCTTTCTCCATAACTTATACATGTTCCTGTGACTATAAGATCATGCAACTCCCGAATACCGGAGGAACACTTTGTGTGCTACCAAATGTCACAACATAACTGGGTGATTATAAAGGTGCTCTACAGGTGTCTCCTGATACGTCTCCAACGTATCTATAATTTTTGATCGCCCCATGCTATATTATCCACTATTTCAGACATTATTGGGCTTTATTATCCAGTTTTATATTATTTTTGGGACTAACCTATTAACCGGAGGCCCAGCCCAGAATTGTTGTTTTTGCCTATTTTAGGGTTCCGAAGAAAAGGAATATCAAACGGAGTCCAAATGGAATGAAACCTTCGGGAACATGATTTTCTCAACGAACAAGACCCAGGAGACTTGGACCCTACGTCAAGACACAAAAGAGGAGGCCACGAGGTAGGGGGGCGCCTACCCCCCAGGCACGCCCTCCACAGGCGCGCCCCCTACCTCGTGGGCCCCCTGTTGCTCCATCGACGTACTCCTTCCTCCTATATATACATACGTACCCCCAAATGATCAGATACAGAGCCAAAACCCTAATTCCACCGCCGTAACTTTCTGTATCCACGAGATCCCATCTTGGGGCCTGTTCCAGAGCTCCGCCGGAGGGGGCATCGATCACGGAGGGCTTCTACATCAACACCATAGCCCCTCCGATAAAGTGTGAGTAGTTCACCTCAGACCTACAGGTCCATAGTTATTAGCTAGATGGCTTCTTCTCTCTTTTTGGATCTCAATACAATGTTCTCCCCCTCTCTTGTGGAGATCTATTCGATGTAATCTTGTTTTTGCGGTGTGTTTGTTGAGACCGATGAATTGTGAGTTTATGATCAAGTCTATCTATGAACAATATTTGAATCTTCTCTGAATTCTTTTATGTATGATTGGTTATCTTTGCAAGTCTCTTCGAATTATTAGTTTGGTTTATCCTACTAGATTGATCTTTCTTGCAATGGGAGAAGTGCTTAGCTTTGGGTTCAATCTTGCGGTGTCCTTTCCCAGTGACACCGGGGCAGCAAGGCACGTATTGTATTGTTGCCATCAAGGATAACAAGATGGGGTTTTCATCATATTGCATGAGTTTATCCCTCTACATCATGTCATCTTGCTTAAGGCGTTACTCTGTTTTTATTAACTCAATACTCTAGATGCATGCTGGATAGCGGTCGATGAGTGGAGTAATAGTAGTAGATGCAGGCAGGAGTCGGTCTACTTGTCTCGGACGTGATGCCTATATACATGATCATACCTAGATATTCTCATAACTATGCTCAATTCTGTCAAGCTCGGCCTCTCTCTATTCGTACATGCGCACTCGAGGTGAGTCATGAATAATGTCGCATGGTAACACTGCTTCTGCGTCGTACACCATGAAGAAAGGTGTATATATGGTAGTACGATTGGGCGTGGTCTGCAACCCCCAGAGTACGGAGTCGAGCTCCTCAACCTAGTGCTTGTCTGATTCTTTCAAAGACCGCACTAGTCTAGGCTTGATGCCGCTCATAATAAGACCATTGGCTCGTTCGACTTGGCCGTTTGTTTGTGGATGATAGACAAAGGCGTAATCGAGTTTGATGCCCAGATTAGCGCACCAGGTTTTTGAAGGAAATATGCCCTAGAGGCAATAATAAAGTTATTATTTATTTCCTTATATCATGATAAATGTTTATTATTCATGCTAGAATTGTATTAACCGGAAACATAATACATGTGTGAATACATAGACAAACAGAGTGTCACTAGTATGCCTCTACTTGACTAGCTCGTTAATCAAAGATGGTTATGTTTCCTAACCATGGACAAAAGAGTTGTTATTTGATTAACGAGATCACATCATTAGTTGAATGATCTGATTGACATGACCCATTCCATTAGCTTAGCATCCGATCGTTTAGTATGTTGCTATTGCTTTCTTCATGACTTATACATGTTCCTATGACTATGAGATTATGCAACTCCCGTTTGCCGGAGGAACACTTTGGGTGCTACCAAATGTCACAACGTAATTGGGTGATTATAAAGGAGTACTACAGGTGTCTCCAAAGGTACATGTTGGGTTGGCGTATTTCGAGATTAGGATTTGTCACTCCGATTGTCCGAGAGGTATCTCTGGGCCCTCTCGGTAATGCACATCACATAAGCCTTGCAAGCATTACAACTAATGTGTTAGTTGTGAGATGATGTATTATGGAACGAGTAAAGAGACTTGCCGGTAACGAGATTGAACTAGGTATTGGATACCGACGATCGAATCTCGGGCAAGTAACATACCGATGACAAAGGGAACAATGTATGTTGTTATGCGGTCTGACCGATAAAGATCTTCGTAGAATATGTAGGAGCCAATATGGGCATCCAGGTCCCGCTATTGGTTATTGACCGGAGACGTGTCTCGGTCATGTCTACATTGTTCTCGAACCGTAGGGTCCGCACGCTTAAGGTTTCAATGACAGTTATATTATGAGTTTATGAGTTTTGATGTACCGAAGGAGTTCGGAGTCCCGGATGAGATCGGGGACATGACGAGGAGTCTCGAAATGGTCGAGACATAAAGATCGATATATTGGATGACTATATTCGGACTTCGGAAAGGTTCCGAGTGATTCGGGTATTTTTCGGAGTACCGGAGAGTTACGGGAATTCGCCGGGGAGTATATGGGCCTTATTGGGCCATACGGGAATAGAGGAGAGAGGCCAAAAGGAAGGAGGCCTGCGCCCCCCCCTCTGGTCCGAATTGGACAAGGGGCGCAGCCCCCTTTTCCTTATTCCTCTCCCCCTCTTTCCCCTTCTCCTACTCCAACAAGGAAGGAGGGAGTCCTACTCCCGGTGGGAGTAGGACTCCCCTTGGCGCGCCTCCTCCTAGGCCGGTCGCCCCCTCCCCCTTGCTCCTTTATATACGGAGGCAGGGGGCACCCCATGACACACAAGTTGATCCACGTGATCGTTCCTTAGCCGTGTGCGTTGCCCCCTGCCACCATATTCCACCTTGATCATATCGTTGTAGAGCTTAGGCGAAGCCCTGCGTCGGTAGAACATCAAGATCGTCACCACACCGTCGTGCTGACGGAACTCCTCCCCGAAGCTTTGCTGGATCGGAGCCCGGGGATCGTCATCGAGCTATACGTGTGCTAAGAACTCGGAGGTGTCGGAGTAACGGTGCTTGGATCGGTCGGATCGGGAAGAAGACGTACGACTACTTCCTCTACGTTGTGTCAACGCTTCCATTGCGATCTACAAGGGTACGTAGATCAGACTCTCCCCCTTGTTGCTATGCATCACCATGATCTTGCGTGTGTGTAGGAAAATTTTGAAATTACTACGTTCCCCAACAGTTTTCACCTCATTGGCTGTGAAATTGGAGCCGTTATCGGTGATGATGCTGTATGGAACGCCATAACGGTGTACAACACCGGATATGAATTCTATCACCGGCCCGGACTCGGCCGTTTTAACTGGTTTGGCCTCTATCCACTTAGTGGATTTATCCACCATAACCAGCAGATATTTTTTTCTTATGGCTTCCTCCTTTAAGGGGTCCAACCATATCTAGTCCCCAGACCGCAAAAGGCCAGGTGATGGGGATTTTTTGTAGGGCGGTGGGGGCATATGGCTTTGGTTGGTGAAGAGTTGGCATCCGACGCAACGTTGGACAAGGTACTGTGCATCTGCTCGGGCGGTCGGCCAATAAAATCCTATATGGAAGGCCTTGCTAACAAGGGCCGGAGCTGCGGCGTGGTGCCTACCGAGACCGACGTGAATCTCAGCCAGGAGTTGCCGCCCCTCCTCCTCGAAGATACATCTTTGAAGGACTCCGGTAGCGCTTTTCTTATAGAGCTCTTCGTCGTGAACCTTGTAGGCCTTCGAACGCCGGACAATGTGGTGGGCCTCATTCTGATCCTCAGGAAGTTCCTTCCTATTAAGGTAGGCCAAGGGGGGTTCGGTCCATGGGGCAATGACTGCCATAATGAGATGGGCCGACGATGTTATTTCGGTGGCTGAGCCTCCGATGATATTGGTGGGTTCGGAATCTGGGGTTGTGTTCAGATCCGGACTAGTGTTGCCGCTCTCCCACTGCCACACCATGGATGGCTTAAAAAGCCTTTCCAGAAAGATATTGGGTGGGACAGGGTCGCGCTTGGTGCCGATACGAGCAAGAACGTCCGCTGCTTGATTACTTTCTTGGGCCACATGATGGAACTCGAGCCCCTCGAACCGAGCCGACATTTTTAGGACGACATTACGATAAGCTGCCATCTTCGAATCTTTGGCATCGAAGTCTCCACTTATTTGAGATATTGCAAGGTTTGAGTCCCCGCGCACTTCCAGGCACTGTATGCCCATGGAGACAGCCATCCGTAGACCATGCAATAAGGCCTCATATTCGGCTGCGTTGTTGGAGAGTGTGTATAGTATTTGGAGTACGTACTGAATGATGTATCCAGTGGGGGACGTCAAAACGACGCCCGCTCCTAGCCCTGCCAGCATTTTGGAGCCATCGAAATACATAACCCAATTGGAATATGTGTCGTACTCTTTAGGGAGTTCGACCTCTGTCCATTCGGCGACGAAGTCAGCCGGTACTTGGGATTTAATAGCTCGACGTGGTTTGTATGTAATATCAAATGGAAGGAGCTCAATGGACCATATGGCAATACGACCCGTGGCATCGCGGTTGTTTATTATGTCGTTGAGTGATACTTCGGAAGCCACCACGATCGAACACTCCTGGAAGTAGTGTCGTAGCTTTCGGGATGCCATGAAGACCGAGTATGCTATCTTTTGATAATGGGGGTACCGGTATTTGCATGGTGTAAGGACAGTGGATACATAGTAAATTGGCTTCTGAAGCGGGAATTTGTGTCCGTCTTGTTCTCGTTCAACGACGAGTACGATGCTCACCACTTGATGTGTTTCCGATATGTATAGCAACATGGGTTCGCCGACGTTTGGCGCGACCAGGATTGGGTTGCTCGCTAGAAGGGTTTTTATTTCTTCCAGTCCGGCTGTTGCCGCGTCCGTCCACTCGAAGTGATCGGTTCGCCGTAGAAGGTGATAGAGTGGCAGTGCCTTTTCTCCCAATCTGGAGATAAAGCAGCTTAGAGTTGCCACACAACCCATGATTTATTGGACTGTTTAAGGTTTGTTGGCGTAGCCAATTGTGACAGAGCTCATATTTTGGCTGGATTTGCTTCAATTCCTCTATTGGAAATGATGAAGCCCAGCAGCTTTCCCGCGGGGACGCCAAAAACACACTTTTCCGGATGCGCGGAGGTTGTCAAATGTGAGACGTAGGTCGTCTATTATTGTTTCCACATGCTTTGTCTTGATTACGACGTCGTCCACATAGGCTTTGATACGTCTCCAACGTATCTATAATTTTTGATTGTTCCATGTTATATTATATCCTGATTTGGACATTATTGGGCTTTATTATACACTTTTATATTATTTTTGGGACTAACCTATTAACCTGAGGCCCAGCCCAGAATTGCTGTTTTTTGCCTATTTCAGAGTTTCGTAGAAAAAGAATATCAAACGGAGTCCAAACAGAATGAAACATTCGTGAACGTGATTTTCGGAACGAACATGGTCCAGAGAACTTGGACCCTACATCAAGAAAGCAACCAGGAGGGCACAAGGTAGGGGGGCGCGCCCTTCACCCTCGTGGGGCCCACGTTGCTCCACCGATGTACTTCTTCCTCCTATATATACCTACGTACCCCCAATCTACCAGATAAGGAGCCAAAACCCTAATTCCACTGCCGTAACTTTCTGTACCCGCGAGGTCCGGAGCTCCGCCGGAGGGGGCATCGATCACGGAGGGCTTCTACATTAACACCATAGCCTCTCCGATGAAGTGTGAGTAGTTTACTTCAGACCTTCGGGTCCATAGTTATTAGCTAGATGGCTTCTTCTCTCTTTTTGGATCTCAATACAAAGTTCTCCCCCTCTCTTGTGGAGATATATTCGATGTAATCTTCTTTTGCGGTGTGTTTGTTGAGACCGATGAATTGTGGGTTTATGATCAAGTTTATTTATGAACAATATTTGAATCTTCTCTGAATTTTCTTATGTATGATTTGTTATCTTTGCAAGTCTCTTCGAATTATCAATTTGGATTGGCCTACTAGATTGATCTTTCTTACAATGGGAGAAGTGCTTAGCTTTGAGTTCAATCTTGCGGTGTCCTTTCCCAGTGACAGTAGGGGCAGCAAGGCACGTATTGTATTGTTTCCATCGAGGATAACAAGATGGGGTTTATATCATATTGCATGAGTTTATCCATCTACACCATGTCATCTTGCTTAAAGCGTTACTATGTTCTTTTGAACTCAATACTCTAGATGCATGCTGGATAGCGGTCGATGTGTGGAGTAATAGTAGTAGATGCAGGTAGGAGTCGGTCTACTTGTCTCGGACGTGATGCCTATATACATGATCATACCTAGATATTCTCATAACTATGCTCAATTATGTCAATTGCTCAACAGTAATTTGTTTACCGACCGTGATACTTATGCTCTCGTGAGAAGCCACTAGTGAAACCTATGCCCCCCGGGTCTATTTTCCATCATATTAATCTTTCGTCAACAAGCTATTTCCTTTTCCGTTTATTTTGATTTCTTTACTTTGCATCTTTATCATAAAAATACCAAAAATATTATCTTATCATATCTATCAGATCTCACTTTCGTAAGTGACCGTGAAGGGATTGACAACCCCTTTATTGCATTGGTTGTGAGGATTTTATTTGTTTGTGTACGTGCGAGGGACTCGTGCGTGGCCTCCTACTGGATTGATACCCTGGTTCTCAAAAACTGAGGGAAATACTTACGCTACTTTGCTGCATCACCCTTTCCTCTTATAGGGAAAACCAACGCAGTGCTCAAGAGGTAGCAAGAAGGGTTTCTGGCGCCGTTGCCGGGGAGTCTACGCAAAAGTCAACATACCAAGTACCCATCACAAACCCTTATCTCCCGCAATTGGCAAATGGAAAATAATGTAATGTGGGAGATAAGGGTATGTGATGGGTACTTGGTATGTTGACTTTTGCGTAGACCTCCCCGGCAACGGCGCCAGAAATCCTTCTTGCTACCTCTTGAGCACTGCGTTGGTTTTCCCCGAAGAGGAAGGGATGATGTAGCAAAGTAGCGTAAGTATTTCCACCAGTTTTTGAGAACCAAGGTACCAATCCAGTAGGAGGCTACGCGCGAGTCCCTCGTACCTGCACAAAACAAATAAATCCTCGCAACCAACGCAAATAGGGGTTGTCAATCCCTACACGGCCACTTACGAGAGTGAGATCTGATAGATATGATAAGATAATATTTTTGGTATTTTTGTGATAAAGATGCAAAGTAAAATAAAGGTAAAGTAAAAAAGCAAAGGAAATAACTAAGTAGTAGGAGATTAATATGATAAAGATAGACCCGGGGGCCATAGGTTTCACTAGTGGCTTCTCTCGAGAGCATAAGTATTCTACAGTGGGTGAACAAATTACTATTGAGCAATTGACAGAATTGAGCATAGTTATGAGAATATCTAGGTATGATCATGTATATAGGCCTCGCGTCCGAGACAAGTAGACCGACTCATGCCTGCATCTACTACTATTACTCCACTCATCGACCGCTATCCAGCATGCATCTAGAGTATTAAGTTAAAAACAGAGTAACGCCTTAAGCAAGATGACATGATGTAGAGGGATAGACTCATGCAAGTTGATGAAAACACCATCTTGTTATCCTTGATGGCAAAAATACAATACGTGACTTGCTTCCCCTACTGTCACTGGGAAAGGACACCGCAAGATTGAAGCCAAAGCTAAGCACTTCTCCCATTGCAACAAAGATTAATCTAGTAGGCCAAACCAAACTGATAATTCGAAGAGACTTGCAAAGATAACCAATCATACATAAAAGAATTCAGAGAAGATTCAAATATCGTTCATAGATAGACTTGATCATAAACCCACAATTCATCGGTCTCAACAAACACACCGCAAAAAGAAGATTACATCGAATAGTTCTCCACAAGAGAGGCGGAGAACATTGTATTGAGATCCAAAAAGAGAGAAGAAGCCATCTAGCTAATAACTATGGACCTGTAGGTCTGAGGTAAACTACTCACACTTCATTGAAGAGGCTATGGTGTTGATGTAGAAGCCCTCCATGATCGATGCCCCCTCCGGTGGAGCTCCGAAACAGTCCCCAAGATGGGATCTCGTGGATACAGAAAGTTGCGGCGGTGGAATTAGGTTTTTGGCTATGTATCTGATCGTTTGGGGGTACGTAGGTATATATAGGTGGAAGGAGTACGTCGGTGGAGCAACAGGGGGCCCACGAGGGTGGAGGGCACGCCTGGTGGGGGTGGGCGCGCCCCCTACCTCATGGCCTCCCCTTTTGTGTCTTGACGTAGGGTCCAAGAGTCCCGGGTCTTGTTTGTTGAGAAAATCACGTTCCCGAAGGTTTCATTCCGTTTGGACTCCGTTTGATATTCCGTTTCTTCGAAACCCTAAAATAGGCAAAAAACAACAATTCTGGGCTGGGCCTCCGGTTAAGAGGTTAGTCCCCAAAATAATATAAAAGTGGATAATAAATCCCAATAATGTCCAAAACAGTAGATAATTTAGCATGGAGCAATCAAAAATTATAGATGCATTGGAGACGTATCAACACGCTCCATCATTGTCACATTGCTTTGCATGATCATGTAGTTGACATTTTAGTTGTGGCAAAACCACTGATCATAATTCTTTCATACAAGTCACTCATGCATCATTTCTATCCCGGTATACCGCCGGAGGCATTCATATAGAGTCATACTTTGTTCTAGTATCGAGTTGTAAATAAATAGAAGTGTGATGATCATCATTCATAGAGTATTGTCCAAAAAAAGGCCAAATAAAAAAAGGCCCAAAAAATAATAATAACAATAATGGGCAATGCTACTATCCTTTTACCACACTTGTGCTTCAAAGTAGCACCGTGATCTTCATGATAGAGAGTCTCCTATGTTGTCACTTTCATATACTAGTGGGAATCTTCCATTATAGAACTTGGCTTGTATATTCCAATGATGGGCTTCCTCAAATGCCCTATGTCTTCGTGATCAAGCGAGTTGGATGCACACCCACTAGTTTCTTTTGTTGAGCTTTCATACACTTATAGCTCTAGTGCATCCGTTGCATGACAATCCCTACTCACTCACATTGATATCTATTAATGGGA
The DNA here is from genome assembly GCA_034509565.1 of Triticum monococcum. Lineage (NCBI taxonomy): Eukaryota > Viridiplantae > Streptophyta > Magnoliopsida > Poales > Poaceae > Triticum > Triticum monococcum. Next base: position 618,640,310 of record CM067845.1, read on the forward strand.
ATCTCCATAGCCCGTTGATACGCCTAGTTGATGTGAGACTATCTTCTACCTTTTTGTCTTCTCCACAACCACCATTCTATTCCACATATAGTGCTATGTCCATGGCTCACACTCATGTATTGCGTGAAGATTGAAAAAGTTTGAGAACACCAAAAGTATGAAACAATTGCTTGGCTTGTCATCGGGGTTGTGCATAATTTAAATACTTTGTGTGGTGAAGATGGAGCATAGCCAGACTATATGATTTTGTAGGGATAACTTTCTTTGGCCATGTTATTTTGAAGAGAGATAATTGCTTAGTTAGTATGCTTGAAGTATTATTATTTCTATGTCAATATTGAACTTTTGTCTTGAATCTTTCGGATCTGAATATTCATACCACAATTAAGAGAATTACATTGAAATTATGCCAAGTAGCATTCCATATCAAAAATTCTGTTTTTATCATTTACCTACTCGAGGACGAGCAGGAATTATGCTTGGGTATGCTTGATACGTCTCCAACGTATCTATAATTTTTTATTGTTCCATGCTATATTATATCCTGTTTTGGATATTATTGGGCTTTATTATACACTTTTATATTATTTTTGGGACTAACCTATTAACCGGAGGCCCAACCTAGAATTGTTGTTTTTTTGCCTATTTCAGAGTTTCGCAGAAAAAGAATATCAAACGGAGTCCAAACGGAATGAAACCTTCAGGAACGTGATTTTCGGAACGAACATGATCCAAAGGATATGGACCCTACGTCGAGAAAGCAACCAGGAGGGCACGACGTAGGGGGGCGCGCCTACCCCCAGGCGCGCCCTCCACCCTCATGGGGCCCATGTTGCTCCACCAACGTACTTCTTCCTCCTATATATACCTACGTACCCCCAAACTACCAGATACGGAGCCAAAACCCTAATTCCACCACCATAACTTTCTGTACCTGTGAGATCCCATCTAGGGGCCTTTTCCGGAGCTCCGCCGGAGGGGGCATCGATCATGGAGGGCTTCTACATCAACACCATAGCCTCTCCGATGAAGTGTGAGTAGTTTACTTCAGACCTCCGGGTCCATAGTTATTATCTAGATGGCTTCTTCTCTCTTTTTGGATCTCAATACAAAGTTCTCCCCCTCTCTTGTGGAGATCTATTCGATGTAATTTTTTTTGCGGTGTGTTTGTTGAGACCGATGAATTGTGGGTTTATGATCAAGTTTATCTATGAACAATATTTGAATCTTCTCTGAATTCTTTTATGTATGATTGGTTATCTTTGCAAGTCTCTTCAAATTATCAGTTTGGTTTGGCCTACTAGATTGATCTTTCTTGCAATGGGAGAAGTGCTTAGCTTTGGGTTTAATCTTGCGGTGTCCTTTCCCAGTGACAGTAGGGGCAGCAAGGCACGTATTGTATTGCTGCCATCGAGGATAACAAGATGGGGTTTATATCATACTGCATGAGTTTATCCCTCTAGATCATGTCATCGTGCTTAAAGCGTTACTCTGTTCTTTTGAACTTAATACTCCAGATGCATGCTGGATAGCGGTCGATGTGTGGAGTAATAGTAGTAGATGCAGGCAGGAGTCGGTCTACTTGTCTCGGACGTGATGCCTATATACATGATCATACCTAGATATTCTCATAACTTTGCTCAATTCTGTCAATTACTCAACAGTAATTTGTTTACCCATTGTTGGGGATATTATTATTGGGCGTAAACCGGCCAGGGAAGGCCGGGTTAACTTCATCCGTAGTGGATTATGCTTGAAGCCCATGTAAATAGAAGAGGAATGTCCCAGGGCCCAGAAACTGGTTTAAAGCCTGTAGCCGAGAACCAGAATTAGTATGTAACTTGCGTTGTAAGATAGAAAGAGTGGAGACTGAACCGGACACGTTTATGAGCCGGTTGCGGGACTCTGTAGACCGACGAGCGCCAACCATGTATATAAGGGGACGACCCGGCAGCGGTTCAAGGGACAACAACTCGAGAGCCAGACAAAGCGGATTCGCTACCTTGCCTTCGAAACCCAAGCAATACCAATCTCAACTAGACGTAGGCTTTTACCTTCATCGAAGGGGCCGAACAAGTATAAACTCCCCATGTCCCCTTCTCTGGTTTAACCCCTTTAAGCTAACCCGTTATGATGGCTCCACGACTAAGTCCTTTCACAAGGACATCTGCCGTGACAAACCCACGACAGTTGGCGCCCACCATGGGGCTATCGCACGATGGTTTCGAGTTCTTGAAGGGTAGCTTTGATGGACTCAAGGAATACGCTGTGGGTCGGAAGACGAAGAGTCGTGGCGGCAAGCTTTACATCGACAACGCAGGATGGGGTCCCAAGGCCGATTCGATTGAATATGGGTACCGGGTCCTCTTTGGTGGGACTCACGTCTTCACCGGCAAGATTGGCGAACCGCCCCCTGAGCCGGACACCTGCACCGACATCATTGAAACGGCTCAGCGTGCAAGTTCTTCGCCGGTTCAGCCCATGACGAAGCGTGTTTTTGTAGGTGTCATCCATGGAGCAGAATACGAGGACAGACCGGCATCCGATGGAGAAACCGTTGTCTGTTCCGACGACGAGTCTTCTGTAGAGACCGAATCGCTCTATCAGTTGCAGGATGGCCGGATTGATGGAGGATCCGTGGGCAACAGTATTCCGGACCCCCATGATCTGCCAAACTGGGCCGCTATCTTCATGGCCGACACAAAGTCGGCGGCTCACTCATCAACTTCTGCAGCAATACTCTCCGGTTCAACAACGGCTACGCCGGCAGGGGCAGGAAGCTCTGCGCCGCCTCCGGCTCAAGTCCTATCTGACCTGTTCGATGCTCTGGTAACATTGATGGCCGCAGAGGTGGATACAGCAGCCCGGGATCAACACAACACAGAGATTGCGAAGGTGAAGGATCAAATAGCTCAGGATAAAGCGGACATAGCGGCAGAGAACGCTAGGATGGCTACATAACGGGCCGAGTTGGAAGCATAGGCCTACCGGATTAGGCTGGATCAGAACGCTTCTGAAGAAGTCATGAGAAGAAGGTACCGATCGCATCTCCCGTCGGGTTATGAGCCACGAAACCTCTTCAACACCAGGAGCAGGAGCTAGTAACCAGCCAATACCGAACCGGACGGCGGCACCAGGAACAGGAGCGCCGGTTGAACCACGCATGATGGACCCGCCTTGTCAGAACAATGTTGTGCCGTAGTATGTACCAACGCCTCTCGGGCATTATTCCAACCCGTTGGACAATATCGTGGCTGCCGCTTCACGCCTGGCAGCCCTCCCAACTGACAGGAATCACCAGTTGCGATTAAGGCATGTCGGGCTAGAGACCTCCTTCAAACGGCGCTGAACCAGCAGCAGGCATACTCACACAATTGTGAGAGGATTCATTCCACTCCCCGCCGAGCCGGAGCTATAGCAGACACGTGGAGGATGAACCGGCTGTGTCAAGCAGCGCACGTCGCCGTAATTCGCTGCGAGGACACAACCTGATAGGGGGAGGTGCTAATGCACAAGATGTTGTAGATCATGGCCGCGCGCGTCGGGAGGCCGAATTAGCAGCTCGACACGGGGCGCGTCAATGTACTCCGGTTCACCCTACCGCGTCAGTAGAACCAGGGGTGGTATTCAGTTCCTTAGGGGTGCCGTGTCTCGCCCCCGCTTTACGTAATGTGAGACTACCTAAGGATTACAAAGGGCCTCGTAAGGTGCGCAATTACACCGCCGATTTGCAACCAGAGGCGTGGGTTGAAAGTTACGATATGGCAATGGAGATGTTGGATGTGGATGAAGCAGTGTGTGCTAAATACTTCACCATGATGTTGGAGGGAACAGCTCGTACTTGGTTAAAGAGCTTACCAGTTAATTCTGTCAGATCATGGGCTGAATTGAAGAACCGGTTTATCTAGAACTTCAATGATACTTGTAAGCAGCCCATGTCAATCGTAGATCTGTCCGCTTGTGTCCAAGAGGAGGGGGAGTCCACAACCCATTGGTAAAGCGGGTCTCAGCAATTTTGCATTCATCGGATCACATCAATGCAGATACCGTAGTGCTAACATTAGAGGGCAATTGCCGTTTTTTGCCGCTCAAGCAGAAGTTAGGAAGGCTCAAACGTCACTGCAATGATATGTCAACACTCATGGCCGCTTTGGTTAAGTACTTCGATTCAGATAATACCAAGGACCCGGACTCAGAGGAGGACAAACCGGGGAAAGGGAAGAAGAACGGCAACGCCAAGGGTCAGCAGTATAATCTGGCAGGCCACGGGAACAGTGGTAAGCGCAAGGTTGACAGTAGCTTGGACTTTGTCGCTAACACCAATGCTCAGGAGAATGGCCAGCGCCGCAAGGGCAAGCAGCCCCAGAGGGGCGGAGGTTCAGGCCCCAATTTGGAGCGCCTGCTAAATCAGCCCTGTCCAAAGCATGGATCAAAGGAGAAGCCGGCGTCGCATCTTTGGAAGGACTGCTATATCATGCGAGATTTCAAGAACTCCAACATGTTCCAGTATGATAATGGCCCGCCCGGCGGTTCAGGAGGTGGTTTCCACGGGCCGGGTTACGGAGGTGGTGGTTCTGGTTTAGGATTTCAAGGCAATCAAACTGGACACATCAATCAAGGGCACCAAGGCAACCAGGGAGGTTACAACCATCAGGGGAACCAGCAGAAGCAGCAGTCGGGTTACCAGAGCAATCCCAAGTAGCTAAATAGGGGGCAATATCATGTCTTCACTACTAGTTTATGCAAGCGTGATCAGAAGCTTCATAAGAGGGCAGTAAACTCTGTTGAACCGGCAGTGCCTCAGTATTTGCATTGGTCTGAGCAACCCATTTTGTGGAGTAGAGAGGATCACCCACCCCGGATTGACAATCCGGGTCACTTAGCCCTGGTGGTGGCCCCTCAAGTTGGGGGATACAAGTTCACTAAAGTGCTCATGGACGGGGGAAGTAGTATCAACATTCTACATTATGATACATTCCGCTGTATGGGGTTGACACATAAGAATCTTAAACCGTCAAATACCGTTTTTCATGGCGTGGTACCTGGTAAATCCACATATCCAGTGGGCATAGCCTTAGAGGTGGCTTTTGGAGATGATTATGATTCAAGGTCAGAAACATTGACTTTTGAGGTGGTGAAGACAGCTTTCATAATTCCCTTTGGAGCCTTCTGCTATGTGTCCATGCCCTTTGGACTCAAGAGTGCCGAGGCAACTTATCAGCGCTGTGTTCAGAATTTCCTTCATAAGCAGATTGGGCGCAATGTTCATGCATATGTGGATGATATTGTGATAAAGTCCAGAAAGGAGGAAACGTTGATAGATGATTTGAGAGAAACCTTTGACAACCTCCAGGTTTACAAGATGATGCTCAATCCGGAGAAGTGTGTCTTTGGTGTCTCGGCAGGCAAGCTTTTGGGTTTTCTAGTGTCAAATAGAGGCATTGAGGCTAATCCGGAAAAGATTTCAGCAATTACATCTTTGGCTAAACCGGCGTGTATCAATGACGTTCAGCGTCTAGCCAGCCGGGTTACATCTTTGAGTCGGTTTATCAGTCGCCTTGGAGAGAAGGCCATCCCTTTATATCAGATGCTTAAGAAAACAAATAATTTTGTCTGGAGCGAGGCAGCCGATAAAGCATTTGAAGATCTAAAGAGGCAGTTAGCTGAACCGCCCATGCTTGCAGCACCGATCGATAAGGAGCCATTATTGCTATATGTGGCTGCTAATGCCCGAGCTATTAGCGTGGCTATCGTGGTGGAGCGCAAGGAAGTTGGCAAGGAATATATGGTTCAACGGCCGGTTTATTATATCAGTGAGGTGTTCATTGAGTCAAAGCAGAGGTATCCACATTGGCAGAAGCTGGTGTATGGAGTGTTTATGGCAAGCTGGAAGCTTAAACACTACTTTCAGGGCCATCCCATCACAGTGGTCAGTTCAGCCCCTCTAGGAGATATCATTCAAAACAAAGAAGCAACTGGCCGGATTGCCAAGTGGGCTATCGAGCTTGGACCTCATGGGCTCAAATATATACCCCGCACAGTGATCAAATCCCAAGCACTCGTGGACTTCATCAATGATTGGACGGAGTTACAGGCACCAGAAGAGAAACCAGATAATACGTATTGGACTATTCATTTTGATGGATCCAGGCAGTTGGAGGGCTCGAGGGCTGGAGTCATATTAACTTCCCCACGAGGTGAATTTTTTTGTTATGTCCTCTGTTTAATGTTCCCTTGTACTAACAATGCAGCTGAATATGAGGCTTTTCTCCACGGTCTTCGGATGGCTAAGGAGATGAACTTAAGCCGGGTTAAGTGCTTCGGCGATTCAGATCTGGTGGCTCAACAGGTGTCTGGCACTTGGGATTCTAAAGACCCACTCATGGCTGCATATCGGCGAGAGGTGGATACAGTGGCTGGTCACTTCAAAGGTTATCAGGTGGACCATATAGACCGGCGAAAGAATGAAGCGGCACATGCTTTAAGTCGTCTTGATTCTCAGCGTAAACCGGTTCCACCAAATGTCTTTCTTGACTAATCCGCCAGTCAAGGTACCAATAGAAGAAGAGTTGGCTATTCCTGATCTGGAGGCTCAATTAGTGGCAGCTTTGCACGCCATACCGGATTGGACAATCCCATATCTGGCTTACATGAACTGGGGCGAGTTACCAGACGATGAAACGTTGGCTTGAAAGATAATCCGACGTTCCAAGTCCATGACCATACTCAATGGGGAGTTGCATCGTTACAGCGTTTCAGGAGCAATTCAGTGTTGTGTTTCTCCTCAAGAGGGTTGTGAGATTTTGTGGGAAATCCATGAAGGGGATTGCGGTCACCACGCTGTTTAAAGTCTTTGGTTGCTAAAGCTTTTCGCCATGGTTTTTACTGGTTAACAGCACATGCTAACGCGGAGGATTTAGTCAAGAGATGCGACGGTTGTCAAAAATTCGCACGCCGTGCTCACATTCCGGCTCAGGAGTTGAAGATGATTCCAATAACTTGGTCGTTTGCGTCTTGGGGGCTTGATATGGTTGGACCCTTCAAGCGGTCCAAGGACAAAAAGAGCCGTTTATTAGTGGCAGTTGATAAATTCACCAAATGGGTGGAAGCAGAGCCAGTCAGCAAGTGTGATGCGGCCATGGCGGTTCAATTCATTAAAAAGGTGATATTCTGATTTGGTTTTCCACACATCATTATAACTGATAATGGTACTGATCTATCAAAGGGAGAGATGGAGGAATTTTGCCAACGTGAGCACATCCGGCTTGATATAACATCCGTGGCTCACCCCCAGTCTAATGGTCAAGCGGAAAGGGCTAATCAAGAAATTTTGAGAGGTATTAAACCCCGGCTTATGGTTCCTTTGAAGCGGACACTGGGTTGTTGGGTGGAAGAATTACCTTCTGTGTTATGGAGCATCAACACCACACCTAACAGATCGACAGGTTACACACCTTTCTTCATGGTTTATGGAGCGGAGGCGGTTCTCCCTAGTGACATCCGTCACGATTCGCCCCGGGTGGCAGCTTATGTTGAAGTGGATAATGAGACAGCACATCAAGATTCTCTGGACATGTTAGATGAAGAACGTGACCTCGCAGCAGCATGTTCGGCGATTTATCAACAAGATCTCCGACGATATCATAGCCGCCTGGTTAAGACCAGAACCTTTCAAGAGGGCGATTTGGTGCTCCCGCTCATTCAGGATCAAACTGATATGCACAAGTTATCCCCACCTTGGGAAGGACCTTTTGTGGTCAGCAAGAATCTGCATAACGGGTCATACTACCTCATTGATGTTCGAGAGCACCAAGACTCACGTAAATCGGAGGACGAGACCAAGCGGCCGTGGAACATAGCTCTTCTTCGGCCTTACTATACTTGAGCCATAAGCTCTTCATATGTACATATTTATAACAATGTATATATTATATAATAAACCGGAGCCTCCATTCAAGTAGGGCATTTGTTCTTTTTACATCATATGTGTGCTTACAAGAGTTTATTGACCAAGCGAAGTGTTTTGTTAATCCGGTCTCTGCAGCCACATAGATATAAAGAAAATCACTAGGGGGCTTGGTTATATCTGAACCATAGTTACACCTTTTGATCGGTTTGAAACCACGAAGGGATATCACTAGGGGGCTTGGTTGTTATCACACCATAGGTACACCTATTGATAGGCGTTTAAGCCATAAAGGAAAATATGTGGGGCCAAAGAGAGTGTTGCACAAAGCACAAACTCAAACATGGGCACCCACTGAGCATAGCTCACAAAGTTACTTGGGGGCTCTTTTTGCAAAGCAACAAAGAGTTTCAAAGGACCCTTGTAATTGGCTATCAAGCCACGGCTTGGAAGCCTGGTGTGTTCACCTAAAAACCCAGGTTAACCTGCCTTCATCAAGTAAGCCACTCCTGTCCAGGTAATCCTGGTATGACCCACCAAACGTTTGACAAGTCAATCTTTTACAGACCCGGAACTTGTCAAAGTTAAAACGACGATTGGTTAATTGGAGGCCCATCTTAAAAGGTTTGTTAAATGGTTTAATTCAGAGGCCTGGCAGGCCATGAAAAGCCTCGATTTGGAGCCTGGCAGCTCATAAAAAGCCTTGCATATTTCCTTTTTGACTCTTATTTGTTGAAGATAAACCGGTGTCCTTGACCCGGCTTGCCTTTCAACTACAAGTTGTTGGTACATGATCAGTTATAAACCGGTGTTCGTTGACCCAGTGTGGTTTGACTAAACCGCCAGTGCTATAAAGAAAACCCGGTGATTATTATATCCCGGTATGGTTTACTATCATAATCCGGCATTATAAGGATGGGGTTATCAACATTCTGGATTGGTATTGACACCTTTGCCATATACGCCGTTGGTCAACCAATGAGGTATGTTGCACATATTGCTTTTTATACAAACACTTAGATTATTCATCTACGTATTGTATACTTGTTGGGCATCATGACCCGTCTAGCGGTAAACCGCTGGATACTTTTACGTTCTTGTACCTAGGAAGACAATTCATCATGGGCTATGCATAAATATATCCCAAAAGATGGAACAAGTTGTCACGAGGTATTACAAAACATGCTCAATGGCATGGCAGATAACGGAGTTTTGGCTATCCTATTACAAGAAGTTTTCAAAGCGGCTCCAATTGCATAATTGTTTTTAAAGTATCGGTACACAATAGCCAGTAAACCGGCGACCGGTTTAAGACGTTTCGTCTGGACGGCTTGATGGTTGAGGGTCAGTTGGTGTGGGCACTTCGTCATCCCTCCCCAGACGCTGGAAATCAACCGTCGACCAATCGATTCCAGTTAAAGCTTGAAATATTGCCTCTTCATGGATAAGACTGGATGGGTTAATATCAGGAGCGTAAGTATGCTTACGAATAGGAGGCACAAGTTCTTCAACTTCATGGATTTCGGCAAGCCATCTTTTCCCTTCAACGTCATAAGCCGGTTGAAAATGGGACAAGTCTGTGTCTTTGGCCAGCTTGCTGGCTATTGGTTGCATCTCTTTGGTCAGCCGCCGGAGGTCATCATTTTCGAAGTTTGAACCGTCCTCCTTCACGCCCGGGTATCCTTTAATGATATACTTCGCATCAAGGTCTAGAATCCAGGCTTTGGCTCGAATAAGTGCGGTTAAAGCTCCTGCTCTTACAGCTGCCTTCTTCAATTCGACAGTCCGGGCTGGTAACATGGGCAGCTTCTCAAGTGTTTCTTTTATCAGGGTTGGTGCCGGTTTGTTGTAAGCTGCCGTGCAAATAGCCCGCTGAGACCCAGAGTATAACTGTTCAATCAAAGTATACGCCGCTTTGAGCTTCATCCGCATATCTGTACCAAGATGAGCAATCCGAGTGCCTGCCAAGGGTTTATGTCAACATTCTGGTCAGTGATAAGATTCATTCAATTGCGCAAAACACATAAGGAGATACTTACCAAAGATAGCAGAAGTCATAGCGTTGATTTGCCGTTTCAAGCCAGCTAGTTCATCTACAATTGGTTTCAGGGCTGCCTCGGCATCTTCAACTCTTTTGGTTAAACCGGATTTTTTGGTTTCCCAGTCAGCACGATCTTTGTTGAAAGATTCCTTCAGCTTTTCCATTGCGGCCAGGGCTTGGGTCAGCTCCTCTCTGGCTTTTGCAGCTTCTGCCTGTTGTGACTTCACATTCTCTTGCAAGTCAACGTTTCGGGCATTTCTATTCCTCAGTTTAGCCTGCAACATTGAAGATATATCAAACAACAACATATATATGTTCTAAGTACAAAGCATATAACAAGTTATGCACTTCGTACTTGGGGGCTAATGCTTACTTGCTTTAAATTACTACATTTTATACAAGTCTCCAGAACAATGCAAGCATTATCCTAGACACTTGGGGGCTAATGTATGTCTGTTCAAAAACAGATGCATGGATTAAAACCCGGATTAACTTGCCAAGTTAAACCGGCCTTTGGGGGCTACACTGCGGGAAGCTATCTAATTGTTAAAGGATGAGTCTTGGTTCTTGTTAGAGACCTGACATTTTGAGGATCAATGACGAGAAACTTAAAGTGCTACAAAGACCTGGTTTATGATTAACATCATAAAACGGCCCTTGGGGGCTACTTGGGCTAGTATTTCAACTTTGAATCAACGAACAAAGGGAGATGAAAATACCTCATATCTCTCCTTCATCAAATTCATCAAACCGGCTTCATAGTCCTGGTTTGAGTGAAGACGGTTCAAGAAGCCAGAGTGAAGTTCTTCAGCGTTGAGATGAGCATAACTTGATAAATCACTACTCCATTTGCCTTTTTCCCTAGCAGCCTGCTCTTCTTTGGCACTATGTTGAGCCAAGATTACGGGATGTCCAGGAGAGCTGTGGCCCATTCTAGTAATAATAACATCGTCTCCTTGGCCTTCAATGTTTTTGGCTGGTGATAATGGAGTCTCAGCATCTCTCACCGGACTAGCCCGGTTTGGCTCTGCCGGTTCAATGTTAGGCGCGGCAGGCTCAGCGTCTGTTGGTTCATCAATGTTTTAGCTTTGAAGGGGCGGGTCGTCAGAGGCGGCTTCAGGCTGAGGGCCCTTAGGTTCACAAGTCTGGTCCGGTTCACCTCTTGGTTCTTCTTCAAAAGTGGCTGGGTCTTCAGGCGGATTGTTGACCCGAGCTTTCTTGCTGGGTCTGGCTTTGGCTCTGTAGACAAAATTAAAAAGAGGGTTAACATTTTATTCCAGATTTACAACACATTGAAATGAAACGTTACAAAGCTTACCCAGCCATAGTTTTCAGAGGGGGGAGTTGAGTTGCTGTCGATTCATGAGAGGATGAGGGAGGTGTCACCTGATAATTTGAATCAGACGGATTAAGGGGTTGTCTGAAATAACCTGCCTTGGGGTAAGAATTGTCAGGAGTAGGAGAGACCTCAGACCGGCGCTTCTGAATCGGGGTGTCAGGTAAACCGGTTGAAGTAACCTATTGGCCATTGTGCCGGGTTGTCCGGCGAGCTTCATGCTGCTGAGTCTTCAAAATAAATGTTGGATCCAAATGAGCAAGAAGATGAGAAAACCTTACTTTCCGGACTGCTTGACAGGTTTTTTTGTGTTGGCTTAGAGTCTTAACCGAAGGAAAGGGTAATTACCTCTACATCATCAGCTTGACTGCCTTCTGCGTCCTCCTGAGGAAGATCATTGTTAATGAGATGCATGAAAAGGGAGCCAAGTGAGTCAAGTTCTACCTCAACTTCCGGATCATCATCATCATCAAGTTCCATGTTGATCCGGTCAGTCGTTTTCCGTTTCGATGTCCGTTTGACGGCTTTGGTTTTGGGGCGAGATCGTTTGACTGCTTTATCCCCGGTTGGCTTTACTGCTTTTTCTATGGATTTCTGCTTCGAGAAGGGATCATCACCCTATACATACATACATAGAAGGAGGATTACAAGTTGAACAAATTAAAGATATCAAAGATGAAAAGGAAGTATAGTGCTTACAGCAGGCGGTTTGTTCTTGGTATGGAAGGGATTCAAGCCGGTTTGACTACAGACTAGTTCCGATTCATTCAAAATTCTCTTTACACCTTCAGTGACTTCTTCATCGGTCACCTGAATGTTGCAATGGCGTTGAGGGTCTTCAACCTCACCGGTGTACTCACACATTAAATCGGGACGCCGGCTTAGCGGCAAGATGCTCCAAGATATCCAACAGCGCATGAAATCAACACCTGTTAAACCGTTGGCCGTAAAAGCCCGGAGTTTGGCGAGTTGAGGGACTTATTTCGCCCTTTCTGCGGAACTTAAGCGTTGCTGCATTGGATGGGTGTGGAAAGCCGGTGATCACGAAAGCCTAGGAGGGGATTCTCATCTTCAGGAGAAGTGTCTCTGCAGTAAAACCAAGTCTGGTTCCATTCCTTAGGGAGGCTGTGCAGTTTGGCATGAGGAAATTCAACTTCTTTCCGTTTCTGAATTGAGACACCACCAAGTTCAGTCTTGGGGCCATTTACAAATTCTGTGCGCCGGTTTAAGTGAAAGAAGTCCCGGAACAGCTCCGCAGTTTGTTCTTCCTGTAAGTACACTTCACAGAAGACCTGGAAGTTGCATAGGTTGGATACTGAGTTGGGCCTGATGTCTTGAGGATGGAGTTGGAAATTGGCAAGCACATCTCGGTAAAACTTTGACCCTGGCGGTTTCAAGCCACGGCCTATGTGGTCAGCAAAGACCACCACCTCACCCTGCCTCGGGGTCGGAGGATTTTCTGCTCCTGGAACTCGCCATTTAATTTCAGTCTTCTTAGGCAAAGTACCAATGCTAACCATATCGTTCAATTGTTCCTCGGTGACCCGGGAACGAGCCCAGTTGCAAGTGGTAAATTGCTTGGCCATTGTAGAGCAAAAAGCTGTGGAAGAAATGCCGGTTTACAAATCACTCAGGATGACACACAAGATGTAATGATATCAACATATACTAGTACATAAGATTGCGTAAATTGAAGACTGATATAATAATGAAGGACAAGGTTATATCAAGGATATAAGCATATTGCTAAACCGGATTTGGCAATTCCATACCAGAATTTGTTAAATAAAGGCTATAAGAGGAAGTACATTGGCGGTTCGACAAGGGGACTAATGGTGTATACCGGATTGTCATTCTTGCAAAGTTAAACCACCTATATTGGTGTGAGGAGTACAGATCTAAAAATACCTAAGTAAGGGGAGACAAATTTCACAGAGTTATATGAAAATTTCGGATCTAAGGTATGCCAGAAACTGGAATATATTCAGGTTCAAGCATCATGTATTTAAACAGTTCAGCAGATTCAGACAAGTTGTTCTTGATATAAAGAGGGAGTCTAATAAGGAGAATACGATTATGGCTACGGTCGCGCAAGGATAACAGGTCCAACCTAGCCTGGGATGCTACAGAGAAGAAAAGAGAAGAACAGCACTAAGTTTTTCGATGAACTCCGACGAGCAGTGAAACCCTAAAAAACAAGATCTAGGGTGGAAGGAAAAAGGGTTACCAGTATCACAGGAACGGCAGAGAGATGCCGCAGTATTCTGGTGCGTTCAGGGTGATGCAGTGGCCAGAGTCGGAGCAGAGGCGACGGTCGACGGTGGCGGCGGAGCTCTGGAGGTTGAGCAGCGCAAGGAACACGACACGAAGAGGCACGAGGGGGGAAAAAGTGAAATGACCCCTCGGTCTTATTTATAAAGGCAAGGGATAGGTGTCGGACGCGAAAATCAAGGAGCCAAAACTTGGAAGTGAGGCGGAGCTGTCGCCTCGATTGTCGGAGGCCCATTAATGAAGATGTGTCATACGCAGTTTTACAGATGACGTCACGACAGTTTACTACGATCCGAGAAGATGACGTCATGACGGTTTACCAAAGTATGAGAAGATGTGGAAGACGAAGTTTTTACTAAGGATTGACATGAAACCTATTCAAATCAATCTGGGGCCTAATGTTGGGGATATTATTATTGGGCGTAAACCGGCCAGGGAAGGCCGGGTTAACTTCGGCTGCGAGGGCTTCAGATAATGCCTCAAGGGCCAGGGATGCGGTTTTCTTTTTAGGGTGGAGTGCTATGTCCGGATCACTGGCAAGAGTGATTATGTCGTTGCGCCCGGGCATCTTAAGCTTCATGTACCCGTAGTGAGGTACAACTTGGAAGCGTGTAAATGCCTCTCGCCCCAAGAGGGCGTGATATCCGTTGTTGAAAGGGGCCACTTGGAAGGTTATTTCTTTGGACCGATAATTCTCCGGTGTGCCGAATACCACGTCGAGTGTTATTTTCCCTGCACACCGCGCCTCTCGACTGGGAATGATTCCTCGGAAGGTCGTGCTGCTTTGCTCGATGCGGCTCTTGTCTATTTCCATTTTGTGGAGTGTATCTTCATAGATGAGGTTTAGTCCGCTGCCGCTGTCCATGAGAACCTTGGTGAGCTGAAAGCCGTCCACGATTGGACTGAGGACCAAGGCGGCTGTTGCTCGGACTGTCCTGTATTTTGGTTCGTCACTGGCGTTAAAAGTTATAGCCGTGTTATTCCAAGGGTTTATTGCTGCTATTTGACAGGCTTCGGCGAGTCCACGGAGTGCCCTTTTGCGCCTATAGTTTGAGCCGAATGTGTCAAAGACCGTCAGTACTTTAGGGTCGTCGTCTTCTAGGGGGTGTTATTCTGGGGTATTCTTAGTGAGGATATCCTCGCCGCTCTTGGCCACTTGTCGGAGTATCCAACAAGCTCTAAGGCTATGTGTTGGTATGTTATCCGGTGTTGCGTGTATTTTGCATGGCCCATCGAGCCATCCTTCCAGAACGGTTCCGCGCCTCGTACTGTACTTTCATTTCTTTACTGTTGGACTGGGCGTGTTACAAGGGTGCGCCCTTTTCGCCTGAATGAGTGGTTGAGTGGGGACCGATGGTTCCCAATGGGCTGCCTGAGTTTTCCTGGCGCTTTCCATTGCGCTGTACTTCTGTACGATAGTTGCCAAGTCAGCGAACTATAGTATGTGATGGCGGTTGATGGCGTTGAGGATTCCTTCGTCCATGCAATTGTTGCGGAACGCTGAGATTGCTTCCTCGTCGCGACAATTTTTAATCTTGTCTTTGACAAGAAGGAATCTGGCCCAGAAGTGGTGGGCCGTTTCCTGATACTGTTGTTGTATGCTCATGAGAGCACTTATATTTGGGTGGGTGGGTGGTTTCAAATCTGAACCCTGGCCCAATTTTGGATCCGGAGTCCGAGGGACTTCCGAACTTAACATATCGGGCTTCGGGATATCCACTGATTTCTTAGGCCAGTCATCTGATTCTATGTTCGGAGGGCAGGATGCATCTCCTCGCAGGTGGGTGTCCGGCTCTTCGAAGCCGGAGATCCGGACATAGTTCGTTCTTAGTATGGAGGAAGAGTTGTCGTCTCGCTCCTCGACTACCGCTATCTGGTGGGTGATCAGTGGAGATTTGATTTCTCTCTGATCGGGTTTAGGCCCAATCCGTTCATAGTCTGTAGCGACCCCCAGGGTGGCGATGCAATCTAGGAGCTCGTTTAAAGATGAAAGATCCGTTGGATCCATCTTCTTGGAGTGTTCGGAGTCGATACAAAGGGGATTTTCGATGACCCGAGAGGTCATCGTCGGCTTAAAAACCGAGCGGGCGATCATGGTAAAGCCGCCCAGCTAGAGGATTTGGCCTGGGGCCAGTGCTCCTCCGGCGGTGAGATTGTCCTTGAGAACAAGGCGAGCAATCGATCCTGTCGTCGACGTCACAGTGGAACTCTCAATGAAAGCACCAATGTCGGTGTCAAAACCGGCGGATCTCGGGTAGGGGGTCCCGAACTATGCGTCTAAGGTCGATGGTAACAGGAGGCAGGGGACACGATGTTTACCCAGGTGTCGGTGTCAAAACCGGCGGATCTCGGGTAGGGGTCTCGAACTGTGCATCTAAGGCGGATGGTAACAGGAGGCGGGGGACACAATGTTTACCCAGGTTCGGGCCCTCTCGATGGAGGTAATACCCTACTTCCTGCTTGATTGATCTTGATGATATGAGTATTACAAGAGTTGATCTACCACGAGATCATAGAGGCTAAACCCTAGAAGCTAGCTTATGATTATGATTGTTTTTGTCCTAGGGACTAAACCCTTCGGTTTATATAGACACCGGAGGGGGCTAGGGTTACACAGAGTCGGTTACAAGGGAGGAGATCTACATATCCGAATTGCCAAGCTTTCCTTCCATGCAAAGGAGAGTCCCACCCGGACACGGGACGAAGTCTTCAATCTTGTATCTTCATAGCCCAACAGTCCGGCCATAGGATATAGTCCGGCTGTCCGAGGACCCCCTAAACCAGGACTCCGCCAGTAGCCCCTGAAGCAGGCTTCAATGAGGATGAGTGGCACGCAGATTGTCTTCGACATTGCAAGGAGGGTTCCTGCTCCGAATACTCCATAGAAGATTTTGAACACAAGGATCGTGTCCGGCTCTGCAAAACAAATTCCACATACCACCATAGAGAGTATATTATTCCACGAATCTAATCTGCTGACAACTTTTCATAACATGACGTCCTGCCGTGGCCCGGTCATTACGAACCATTTTTCCCTGTCTGCCACTGCACGTGTTGCGAGGTGGTTTTATTGTCACGTCTTGTCGAAGCAGAGATCGTGTTCCCCTTATCACGGGAGTCTCATTAATACGGGTGTGGGTAACCCAATCATGCTTGTTAATATGACTCCTCGATTTTAGGCAAGTTCTAAACGGCCACGCGGAGGACGCTTGATATTCGCCCTCTTTATAAAGGGGCCAAGACCTGTCCTTTTCTTCTCATGCTCAACCCTTCCCGTCCCCCACCCCGAGTTCCAACACCCAAGGCTCAGGCTAAGTGCTTTGGACCTTCAGCCATGTCCGGATCAAACCTTCAAGGCCAGTGGATTGCGTCCTCTGTCACAGAGGAGTACATCAAGAAGCTAAGGGAAGCCAGGTATCTGACCGCCGAAATCTCGCACAGGCTGCCTGCTCAAGGGCAGGTCATCCCCACTCCCGAACCCAATGAGAGTGTCGTGTTTGTTTCCCACTTCCTCCGAGGGCTAGGCTTTAGTCTTGATCCCTTTGTTAGAGGGCTTATGTTCTATTACGGGCTCGACCTCCACGATCTAGCTCCAGATTCCATCCTTCACATCTCGTCGTCTTGTGTGAGGCCTTCCTCCGCATCAACCCACACTTCGGATTATGGCTCAAGACCTTCAATGTGAAGCCGAAGATGATTGATGGGCGACATGCAGAATGCGGAGGTGCCATAATAAGCAAAGGCGCCGATGCTCCATGGCCAAAGGGTTCCTTCCCGGAGGTGTCCAACTTATGGCAGCGGGAGTGGTTTTACATCATAGCTCCCCGAAGTACGAAGTGCGCAACTGCCCTCGCCTTCCGCCCGGGCCCCCCGCCACAACTGGCGTTATGGGTCAACAAGGGGCTGGACTGGGGGCCAGTTAATGACGTGCCGACACTGTAGAGTCGCATCCGAGATCTCCTCAAGAGAGATGTCAGCCTTGTCAAGGTAATGCAAGTCATGCTAGTTCGTCGGGTCCTGCCATGCCAACGTCGATCTCTCCGCATGTGGGAGTTCAACCCGGAAGGACCGTGAACTATTCAGCAGTTCTTCAGCGTGACGCTCGAAGAGATGTATGGATTGTTTTTCGGATCACGAATAAAGTGTCAAGACACCACCGACGATGCGGGTCTCAACTACAACCGTCCAGATACTCAGGTAAGTAATTCTGCAGCCAAACATGCTGTCTTTTTATTTGTCACAACATCATTCTGAAAAAATCGCTCTTGTCCAGGACTGGATAAGAAAGGCGAAGATGATCAGGTGTTCGGCCCCCCTTCCCGAAGGCTCACTGGATCCTATACTAGCCAGGATGATTGAGCACGCACCTTATCAAGTGCCATCGGGGGAATATAAAGGGATGAACAAAGAAGCCGAAAGCGGGCCTGACGCATTACTCATCCAAACCAGGGGAATTAGTGTCTTTGCGAAGGAGGATAATCGGGGAGAAGAATCTAGAATCCCGTCTCCCCAAGGAAGGAAAAGGACCGCCTCTGAAGACTTGGAAACAAGGGTTTCCAAACGAGGGAAGAAACCTTCGCCAGGGGGCCCTGCCCCGGAGGGCGTCCTTACCGCACAGTGCCCGCAAGGGGGTCAGCCCTCCATCGAGCTGTAAGTGAACCAGAGTACTTTTGATAAATAGATCCTGCTTTATCTCCAAGGACAATAACCAAGACATACGTCTTGCAGTCCGGATCGTACCCTTCTCCTGTCTCCCGGTCTCCTGGGGCGGACGACCCTGAGGTGTCATCACGGAGGATTTCTCCTGATCCGCCAAGGCCAGAAGGTAACCCTTCGTCCACAGGAAGTCCGGAGTATTCGACTCCTAAGGAGAGCAACAGAAAGAGTCTGGGATTGTTCGGTGCACAACCAGACGTACTGATGGGTCTTTTGGAGCAAGCGGCTATCTCGGAGGAGCATCGTACTTGAATGGGTACGGTGGTTGAGAGGATCTCATCCGCCAAAAGTGGGTTGCATGAAGCTTTTACGAGCCTGCTAAGAGGCTTTGAGGTACGCAAAGTAATATATAAATTTTTTGACGGTACCACACATGCTAGGTGTGCTCTATACAGATAGTAGCCCCTGAGACTCTAGTTGCTGTCCAGAGGCGACAAACAGAGGATCATAGTCCCAGGTAATGATCGCGCTGCTTTCATGTGTAGGCGGCTGACGGTCTGGTGGCTGGCCGGACTGCTGAGTTTGCCGGACTGAGCCGGCAACTTGACACGGCAGATGCTGACATTGCGCTTGTGAACAAGTGGCCTGACGAGGCACAGGTTATGTATTTTCGGGTGGTCAACAAATATTAAGAGGAGCATGATGCTAGTATCTATGATATGTTGTGACTACAGATGGAGCTGTCGCCGTGGAGACCCTTCGGGTGGAACTTGCCCGAGCCAAGGAACAAGCCAGGAGGAGTGATGCGGCCGCCCTAAAGGCGGCCGAAGACTTAAGAGCCGAACAGGCTGCTCATCGCAAGAGCGAAGATAAAATAGCCAAGATGGCTGTTGAGCTGAAAGATGCCGCCGGGCGATATGAGCTTCTGGAAAAGGAAAGCCAATCGAGAGCGGCTGAGCTGAAGAAAGCCGTGGAAGCAGCGAAGGAAACCCGTTCTAAAATCAGAGCGGCGAAGGAGGAGCTCCGTCAAGCCGGAGATATCACGATTGGGAAGCCCTTTTTGTTGCGGACGAAGTTCGGATATCCGAAGTATGCCCCTCTGGATCAATTATGGAGTGTTGCAGACGCGTATTCGGACTTGGCAATGAGTGCTGCTAATGCAACTGCATTTTTCAAAGATAAAAAAGATCACGAAGTGGAAAAGTTGTTCTGGTCGCAGTTCAGTGCTCCAACGCGTTCGCTACTGTTAAATGAGCAAATGGCCGAGTGGGCTGAGCTCCATAGGTTGTCCGGGCTTGCCATGAGGTCTGTCATGGATCATCTTTGGCCGGAAGGGCCAAGGCCGAATAGTTATTTTGGTTTAGTGCAACGACTCCTTGGTGTTGTGCCGCATATCGATGTTGTAAAGAGGTCGGCGTGCATAGAGGGTGCGCGGATGTCTCTTGCCCGTGTTAAGACATACTGGGCATAGATGGATGCCACCGCTATTGTAACCCGGGGTCCGGTCGTAGGCTAGGTCTCGACCGAGCACTATTTTGAAGAAGCCCTAGAAGGCGCTCATTTAATAGAGGCTCTGTGCTCGACGAGTATCATGTTCGAGTGACATGTATCCCAAAAAACAATGCTATTTGGATTAGAAAGGCTATGTTTATACTTTTGCCTGGAAGTATTATGATGCCTCCTGTGCGGCAATTTATGTATGTATATAACCTGAAAGTTTGCAGTCGTTGGCTTCAGCCCCCACGCACATAATACAGGGGTGTTCGGAAAAGCGTGTATTCACACTTGACCCAACGTCTTGGTCCTTTAAGGAGGTGACAGCGCGGAGAACAAGGCAATCAGACTATATAGCTTTAACACTTTCACTTAGCCATAAGAGTTTGACGGTTGGGCTACGATATAGCCCCTGGTACTTCCGCGCTCATCCGAACACGGTGCGCGTACATACATGACCAAGAAACCAGCCCTTCGTTAATGCGAAGGAATCACGAAGATTCTGCTGAGTCATCGAGTGGTTGACCAGTCTCGCGCTTTATCATGACAGTTAGTTTTTGGCTTTCTCTACTGAGGTGCTCATCCAGATGAACCTGGGCACAATCGCAGTAGTTCTCCCGGTGCCACCTTAGCCGAAAGAGCGGAACGTAAGGTAGCAAAACACGGGAGCCAGGCAAACCCAACTATTGACCAAAGACATGATTCATAGCTGATGCATATAAGGCCAAACTCGCGACGCCGAACACTCCCTAAGGTATTCGGACTTTACAACATATACTGGGCTGAGTAACGCCCTCGATAATGAGCCCTGAATTTCTAGGTACGTGCATTAGTCTGACGTGATGAAATGCCAATAACGCCAGCATCCCTCTTGGTTATGCTAAGTATCCGGAGGGTGTAAAGCAACAAGAGACGGTAAAAAAGGTTTACACAGGGTCTTAATCTAAAAAGAAACCTTTGAACGGGGCCATGCTGCACGTCTGCGCCTGTGTCTCCGTTGTGCCGTATCCTGGAAGGGTGTAGCACTATGATCATCTGTAAGAGAGAAAAAAGCCCAGGTGAAAGTTTTCATGCGAAAAAATGGTTATTCTTAATAAACCATTAAAATTCAATCTAAACAGGGTCAAGTCGAACCGTAGTCCGTTTTTACATGCGAGAAGCCCCTAGTACCACCTATGGGGGTATATCCATCGACTCAGTCTTAGGTTTATCTGAGCTGTTACACCTAGTGGTGCGCCGAACTCATCTAGCCGTGTCCGCGGTCTTGACGACCGATCATTTATTTAGTTTTGGAGAGGCCGTTTAGTGTTTGGCTGCTAAAGCCGCCACACATTCTTTCGCACGTTAGGAACGCTCTATGTTTCTACTAACTATGATGATGCCGCGTGGATCGGGCATCTTAGGCTTAAGATAAGCGTAATGTGGTATTGCATTAAAACGGGCGAATGCCGTTCTTTCGAGTAGTGCTTGATAGCCGCTTCGGAATGGAGCGATGTGGAAGGTTAACTTTTCACTTCGGAAGTTGTCGGGGGAACCGAATATAACCTCTAGTACTAGAGAGCCAGTGCAGCGGGCCTCTGGGCTGGTATTACTCCTTTAAAGGTAGTATTGCTCTGGCTTATTCTTGTCGGGTATATCTGTAACGCCCTCGATGCGGCTATATCTCCCACGTATCGAGGCACGACTTAGAGGCATAACCGCATTGAAAGCAATGTCGCAAGTTAGGAAATCATCACACATCCCATGTACATAAATAATATAAAGGGGAGGTACATAGTTGGCTTACACTCGCCACGTCACATCAAAGTACATAAATAACATACATCATTCAAACACTCATGGCCCGACTACGGCGCCAAAATAAAAGACAACCCAACAAGCGACATAGGTCCCGATCACCCCAACTGGGCACCACTACTGATCATCAGGAAAAGACACATAGTAACGCTGAGAATCCTCGTCATACTCCCACTTGAGCTCAAGCGCGCCATCTGGAGCTGTATCATCTGTCCCTGCATCTGGTGTAATAGTAATCTGTGAGCCACAGGGACTCAGCAATCTCGCACCCTCGCGATCAAGACTATTTAAGCTTAATAGGTAGGAAAGGGGTAATGTAAGTGGAGCTGCAGCAAGCGACTAGCATGTATGGTGGCTAACTTATGCGCAAAAGAGAGCGAGAAGAGGAGGCAAAGCACGAGCGGGAAACTAGAGAGCAACCTGCGCAAACATAACTCCAACACCGTGGCCACTTCCCGGACTCCGCCGAGAAGAGGCCACCACGGCAACACACTCAGTTGATTTATTTTAATAAATTAAGGTTCAAGTTATCTACAACCGGACATTAACAAATTCCCATCTGCCCATAACCGCGGGCACGGCTTTCGAAAGATCAATCCCTGCAGGGGGGTCCCAACTTAGCCCATAACAAGCTCTCACGGTCAACGAAGGAAAAGACCTCCACCCAAGACACACCGATCAGACTCGGTATCTCGGTACAACAAGATGATTTGACAGGTTAAAACAAGTCCAGCAACACCGCCCGAATGTGCCGACAAATCCTGATAGGAGCTGCACATATCTCGTTCTCAGGGCACACTCAGATGAGACTAGCTACGAGTAAAACCAACCCTCAAGTTTCCCTGAGGTGGCCCCACAGGCAGCTCATTTCGGACCAACACTCAGAGGAGCACTGGCCCGGGGGGGGGGGTTAAAATAAGATGACCCTCGGGCTCCGGAAACCCAAGGGAAAAATAGGCTAGGTGGCAAATGGTAAAGCCAATGTTGGGCATTGCTGGAAAAGCTTTAATCAAGGCGAACTATGAAGGGGTTCCCATTATAGCCCAACCGCGTAAGTGACGCAACAATCCGGGAACATAACACCGGTATGACGGAAACTAGGGCGGCAAGAGTGGAACAAAACACTAGGCGAGAGGCCGAGCCTCCCGCCCTTTACCAAGTATATAGATGCATTAAGATAACATGGCAATATAATGATATCCCAACAAGTAAATAAATGTTCCAACAAGGAACGGCTCCAATCTTCACCTGCAACTAACAACGCTATAAGAAGGGCTGAGCAAAGCGGTAACTTAGCCAATCAACGGTTTGCTAGGACAATGGTGGGTTAGAGGTTCAACATGGCAATTGGGAGGCTGACAAGCAAGTGGTAGGCATCGTAGCATTGGCATAGCAAAAGAGCGAGCAAACTAGCATAGCAAAGATAGTAGTGATTTCGAGGGTATGATCATCTTGCCTGCACAATTGTCAGAGTTGACTGGATCCTCACAAGCAAACTCAACGGGCTCCTCATTAGCGAACTCGTCTCCTGGCTCTACCCAACAACACAAACAAGCAACAAGGATACAATCAACCACGTGCAAGGACAAACAATACGATGCAATGATGGTATGCTAGGCGGGATGCGATGCGGGATGCAAAATGCAAGACGTGACAGGAAATGCATGAACCTGGCCTCAACTTGGAAAACCAAGTGTGCCACTGGATAGAGGGGATGAAATCACCTGAAAATGATATAAAGATCATTGGAATCGGAGCTACGGTTTGGAAATGGCAAGCGTTTTACAAAATGAACAAGTCTGCGATTTACAGCAAGTAGGCTCCTAAATGCAACGAAATGAACATGCTACAGCCACCAAACATGACAACAAAATACATGGCAGGGATTTACACAAGATGCTTAACAAAACACTAGCACTGAGCCACGGCCAAATTCATCCATTATGAGGTTCAAACAACCATGGCAAAAACGAAATTGCAAAACAGATTTCAGACTTACTGAAATTAACACTAGTCTGAAATTTCAGACTACGATGCTCTCTTTGGAGCAGCAAAACAACATGATACATAACCTGAGCATGACAAGTAAGAATATGGCATGGAGCTACTCAACAAGCTTAACAAAACACCGAAAGTGACCTGGGGCCAAAAGGGTTCACAAAATACTCTAACGAGCACACGAACATAGATGAAACACAATCAATTTTCAGACTTGGTGAAAACTGAGACATGCTGAAATTTAACTCACGAAGGCACGTAAACGAGCTCGATGCACTCACTATGGTGCAAGTCATGGCAAGGCAAGCATATATCCATAAAGAAGGCACAAAATACTAGCTAGACATGGCAAGAACAATGGCATAGCATGCACGGATTACTAACAATAGCATCGGCAAAATCGCAAACAAGTTGACGATCTGCCCAGATTTACCACGAAGCAAAAGTAGAGCTCGATTGACTCAAGCTAGAGCACTCCATATATGCAAACAAAGACATGGATGGATAGAGCATAATATGAATATCAAAACTGCCTTACTGATCATCCTCAAAAGAAGCACGGATCACTAGGATAAAAGCTGAAGATATGGCATCATGAACTAAAATATCCCAGACTTAGTGAAAATCACTAAGTCCCTGAAAACAGAATTCTCAGGTGCCTCTCTTTGCAAGCTTGCACAAGTCACCACACACATCCTAAAAATGCATGGGTGGCACCTCTGGAAAGAAGACAAAATGCTTAACAATTCATCCCAAAGACTCACAGGCATATCATGCACACAATAATCATGGCAAAAATGAAAAAAGTCTATGATGAACTAACGGATCTGCAATTTAACTCACGAAGCCTCCTTCTAGCAGCATTTTGGGCATCAAGATGAACTCAAATGAAAATGATGCAATGGAATGAAATGATGTACATCTCGAGACGAACATTTTGATATATCATATGTCCAAAACAGAGCTACGGATGCGGAGATATGATCAGTCAAAGTAAGCATCATGAGCTAGGGTTTGGGGGAAAAGTCAACCATTCGAAATCAGATCTGGATCCAGATCTTGTGGGTACTGCTCACCGCCGGAGCACGGAAGCTGAGGTTCGCCGGGGACTTGCCAGAAATGGTGGGGACGGCGGCCGGAGTAGTGGGGAGAGGCCGGGGCCGGAGGCGAGGACGACGTGGAGGCGGCGGGGCGGCGCCGGCAGCCCGCGGCGGCGTGGGGCGCGGCCCACGTCGTCCCCGCGAGGCGGCGGCGGCAGCAGCCGGGCTCGATGGCGGCGGAGGCGGCCGGCGTGCGGTGGCGCGGAGGAGAGGCAGCGGCGCGGGGCGCGAGGAGGCGCCGGGCGGCGGCGTGGGCCTCGGGGGCCGGCCACGGGCCTCCCGGGCCTGGCGGCGGGGATGTGGTCCGGTGCCACGTGGCGGCGCGGTAGTGGCGGCGGGGAAATGTCCGGCCGGGTCGGACGTGTCCGGCTCGGCGCGGAAATGTTTTTTTTTCAGGGTAGGGTTTGGACGGGGAAGACGAGATCCGAAATGGAGGGGGTATAAATAGGCATAGAGGGGGCTAGGAGAGTCCAAATGAGGTGCGGTTTTCGGCCACGCGATTGTGATCGAACGCTCTAGGACATGGAGCAGAGTTGGTGGGTTTTGGGCCAAATTGGAGGGGTGTTTGGCTGCAACACACACGAGGCCTTTTCGGTCCCTCGGTTAACCGTTGGTGTATCAAACGAAGTCCAAATGGTACGAAACTTGACAGGCGGTCTACCGGTAGTAAACCAAGGCCGCATGGCAAGTCTCGGTCCAATCCGGAAATGTTTAATCCCCACACACGAAATAAAGCTAGAATTGACCACCGGAGGAGAATGAAGCGCCGGAATGCAAAACGGACAATGGGAAAATGCTCGAATTCATGAGATGAACATGTATGCAAATGCAATGCACGTGATGACATGATATGAGATGCATGAAAACGAAAACAACACACGGAGACAAAGACCCGAACCCGAGAAATAAATATAACTTAATGCCGGAAACGGCAAGAGTTGGAGTACAAATTGGGAAAGTTATATCTGGGGCGTTACAACACTCCACCACTAAGAAAAGATCTCGTCCCGAGATCTAGGACTGAAAGAACTCCGGGTACTCAGAACGGAGGTGATCCTCGCGTTCCCAGGTAGCTTCACAGTCGGAATGGTGTGACCACTTGACTTTGAGAAATTTGATTGATTTGTTGCGAGTCCTGCATTCTGTCTCTTCAAGGATTGCAACTGGGTGCTCACGATAGGAGAGATCTGCTTGGAGCTCAATGTCCTCGAAGTTGACAGTGCGTTCAGGCGTCTTGAAGCACTTTCGGAGTTGGGAGACATGGAACACATCATGAACATTTGCAAAGTTTGAAGGAAGCTCGAGTTGATAGGCGAGGTCGCCTCTCTTGCTGACAATCTTGAAAGGTCCGACGTATCTAGGGGCAAGCTTCCCTTTGATACCGAAGCGACGAGTCCCTTTCATAGGAGAGACGCGGAGGTAAACATGATCTCCGATCTCGAAAGCCAAATCACGGTGCTTACTATCATAGTAGCTCTTCTGGCGGGATTGGGCTGCTTTGAGGTTATCACGAATGACCTTGCACATTTCTTCTGCCTCTGTGATTAAGTCATTACCCAGCAGCTGACGTTCACCGGTTTCAGACCAGTTGAGAGGTGTACGGCACTTCCTACCATACAGAATTTCAAATGGGGCCTTGCCCGAACTTGCTTGAAAACTGTTGTTGTATGAGAATTCAGCATAAGGAAGACAATCCTCCCACTTCATGCCGAAGGAGATCACACAAGCCCTGAGCATATCTTCGAGAATCTGGTTGACACGCTCGACTTGACCGCTTGTTTGAGGATGGAAAGCAGTGCTGAAGCGAATGTTGGTGCCCATGGCCTTCTGAAAAGAATCCCAAAACTTGGAGGTAAAGATGCTGCCACGGTCTGAAGATATCACTTGAGGAATACCGTGCAGAGAGACAATTCGAGAGGTATAGAGTTCCGCCAATTGAGCTGCAGTGATTGACTCTTTGATAGGCAAAAAGTGAGCCACTTTGGTGAGCTTGTCGATGACAACGAATATAGCATCATTGCCACGCTTGGACTTTGGAAACCCAGTCACGAAGTCCATTTCAATGTGGTCAAACTTCCATTCTGGAATGGCAAGAGGTTGGAGGAGACCCGCTGGCCTTTGGTGTTCTGCCTTCACTCTTCTGCAGACATCACATTCATTCACGAATTGAGCGATCTCGCGCTTCATTCGAGTCCACCAATAAGTTCGCTTGAGATCCTAATACATCTTCATGCTCCCAGGGTGGATGGAGAGGAGAGAGTTGTGAGCCTTGTTCATGATCACTTGACGGAGGTCACCTTTGGGTACCACAATTCGATCCTCGAAGAAGAGAGTGTCCTTGTCATCAAGGCGGTAGCACTTGTACTTGGACTGACTCTTTGCAATCCCAATCTTCACCTTTTTCACCATAGCATCAAGAAGCTGGGCTTGGCGAATCTGGTCTTCCAAGGTAGGAGAGACTTGAAGGTTGGCGAGGAAACCTTGAGGAACAATTTGCAGATTAAGTTTGCGGAAAGCTTCACAAAGCTCGGGTTGATAAGGCTTCAGAATCAGACTGTTGCAATATGCTTTTCTGCTCAAAGCGTTAGCAATCACATTGTCCTTGCATGGAGTATACTCGATACTCGGATTGTACTCTTGAATCATTTCGACCCATCGAGTTTGCCTGAGATTGAGATTAGGGTGGGTGAAGATGTACTTGAGACTCTTGTGATCAGTGAAAATATCCACTTTCCTTCCCAATAGAAGATGTCTCCAAGTCAACAAAGCATGGACAACTACCGCCAACTCAAGATCATGAGTGGGGTAGTTCTTCTCATTAGGCTTCAACTGGCGAGAGGTATAAGCAACAACTTTCTTCTCTTGCATCAGTACAACACCGAGACCTTGGAGAGAGGCATCACAAAAGACCTCGTACGGCTTGGTTTCATCAGGCGAAGTCAGAACTGGAGCAGTGATCAATTTCTCTTTCAAAGTGTTGAAAGAAATATCACACTCCGGCGACCAAACGTACTTGACGTGCTTCTGGAGAAGATTTGAGAGAGGCTTCGTGATCTTAGAAAAGTTTTCAACGAATCTTCGGCAGTAGCTTGCGAGACCGAGGAAGCTACGGAGTTGCTTCACGTTCTGAGGAGGTTCCCAATTAACAATTGCAGACACCTTCTCAGGATTCACGGCAATGCCCTTGGCAGAGATGATATGACCAAGATAAAGCACCTCATCGAGCCAAAATTCACACTTGGAGAACTTGGCGTAGAACTGATGTTCCCTGAGCTTGTCAAGAACCAAACGCAAGTGCTTGGCATGATCTTCCTTGTTCTTGGAGAAAACCAGAATGTCGTCGAGATAGACCAAAACGAAGTCATTGGTGTAGGGGTTGAAGATGAAGTTCATCATGCGAGAGAACGTCGAAGGAGCGTTGGCGAGGCCAAAAGACATGACGGTGTATTCATATGACCCATAGCTTGTTCTGAACGCCGTCTTGGGAATATCTTGCTCACGGATTCGAATCTGATGATAACCCATACGGAGATGAAGCTTGGAGAATACTTGGGCACCCTTTAGTTGTTCGAACAGCTCATTGATGTTGGGAAGTGGGTATTTGTTCTTGATGGTCTTCTTGTTCAATGGACGATAATCAACACAAAGTCGGTCTGTTCCATCCTTCTTCTTCACAAAAAGAACACCACAACCCCACGGAGAAGTACTAGGCCGAATGAGACCCATTCTTTCTTGAACATCGAGTTGTTTCTTCAACTCCTTCAACTCTTCAGGGCCGAGCTTGTAGGGACATTTGCACACAGGTTTCGTACCGGGCTCAAGTTCAATAACAAATTCAACGGGCCGGTGCGGAGGCATTCTTGGGAGTTCTTCTAGGAAGACGTCTTGATACTCACAAATAACTGGGATTTGCGAAATAGCATCCAATTCACCCTTCTCATTGAGAGAAAACAACCGGATTGAACTATCATGAGCGGCAAAGACAATGACATCCTCAGACGAATGAGTCAGTTGAATCTGCCTGGCTGCACAATCAAGCTGAGCTTTATGCTTAGACAGCCAGTCCATCCCGAGAATAAGATCGATATCCGAATTACCAAGAACCATTGGAGAAGCGAGGAACTTGAAATCACCCATCGTGATAGAAATATCCGGAATCATCAGACTAGAACTCAGACGCTTAGCCGGAGAGACGACTTGCATAGCTCTAGGTAATGCCTTAGTGCTAAAATTGTTCTCCGATGCAAATGGGAATGACATGAAGGAATGCGAGGCACCAGAGTCAAAAAGAACTTTTGCAGGAATATCATTAACAGGAAGGTTACCCATGATCACATCTGACGAATCCTCTGCCTGAGCTGCGTTCATCAAGTTGACCTTGGCGGACTTGTGGTTATGCTTGACCAGTGCTGTACTTGCTGATCTGACAGGCGCAGGAGGAGGAAGACGTCTCTGGTTGAAACACTTGTTGGCGTAGTGACCCTTCTGTTGGCACTTGTTGCACGTGACCTCTGAAAGCGGACGGTGGTACGGAGCACTCAATCTTGGAGCTTGAGACAAAGTCTTGTTCTGAAAGCCTGGGTTGGGTGGGTGGGAAGAACCACTGCCACCTTTGCTCTTCTGCTGATACGGCTGACGGAACAGAGGAGGAGGAAGCCAATACTTCTGCTGCTTGGCCACTTGAGTAGAGGAAGAAGGCGTAGTGTCTCTGACTCGCTTCCTGGAAGCATCACACCTCAACTGAGCAGCCTCTTGCTTCAGTGCCATGTTGTAGAACTCATCGTATCTCAATGGCTCAAAAAGGACAAGAGCGAGCTGAATTTCTTCACGGAGACCACCCCTGAACTGATAGATCATGCTCTTCTCATCAGGAACATCCTGCTTGGCAAAACGGGCGAGCTTCTGGAACAACTTGTTGTAGTCATAGACAAACAAAGAGCCTTGCTTCAGATTGCGGAATTCTTCACGTTTGCTTTCAGTCACACTCTGAGGGATGTGATGAGCTCGGAAATCTCGACGGAAATCATCCCAAGTGATCAAATGTCCACCTCTGGAATCCTTGTACTGCTGGAACCACTCTGCAGCCTGATCTTTGAGCTGGAAAGAAGCGAACTTGACGAAATCTTCAGGCCTGATGTTGCTGCATTCAAAATGCTTGCCCAGATCCACTAGCCAATCGTCAGCATCAGTAGCCTCAACACAATTGCTAAACGTCCTTGACCATTAGCGAGGAACTGATTCAGAGTAGCAAAATGGTTCTGATTGTTGCCTTGATTCCCTTGACTGCCTTGATTGCGCTCTTGGAGGATTTGCATGATCAACTGTGTATTTGCATTGGTTGCGGCCATCACAGCTTGCCAAGCCTCCGGAGGAGGTGGAGGTGGTGGCGGATCAGGATTCGGAGTCGTGCGCGTTGGAGGAGCCATCCTGAAGAGGTTGACCACCATTAGCACACAAATAGACAAATATTGAAGGTGAATCCAACGGAATGAAAATTGCAACATAAAGTCTTCACATCCAAACAAAATGAACGAATGCACTTCTCTTGAAGTGGTCACATATTCCTAAATTGCGAAGCCACGTAGAATTAGGTAGAAGAGGTACATCAACAAGGGATGGAATCAACATATGACTTCGAAGCAACTCGAATACCACTACTCAAAATAAAATCAAGGATTGGCTTGCGGAATAAGCCGGAACAAACATATGATAGAGATTTCGTCCGAAGTTTTCGTGGTGGGACCTACACGGGCTCGATCGTACAGCACCATCATGTACAAGGCAGTGCACATTACATACGAAGCGTCCCCGAGTCAGCATAGCCAGGGACTCTTTAAGACACAACGAGACCACTGTAAAATCGACCGTGAATAGGCGAACCACTAGACGTCGAACCCCAATTTCATATCATACATCTGTCGGAAAGATATCCTAAGAGCTACTTGAATTCCCACCTATGAAACTCCCGAAACTTTCTGGTTATGCAATCAGGTGTTGGGGATACAGGGGAAGCATAATATCTCACCCAAACTAGCAATACCTACATCCAGCTGTATCCATCCTTCAACATATAACCAAGAAACCTTCGGAAACCATCTACCTCAACCTTCGAAAAGCATCCGTTATACAAGTTATGGCGATACTCCCGAACTCCCGCCCCAGTACTGGGTGGCGTCGAGGTTATCTCACCAACGAACTGCATAAAGGAGATTTTCGATGTCGCGAACATATCTCAAGTATACCAGAATTGCAACGATAAAATTATGATGACAACACCTCAGAGCTCAACTCCCCGGGACACTTCCACTAAACCCCTGACAGGAGGCACCAAGACAGTATTCTCATCATAAGCCATCGGAACAAATCCAAGATACTCGCGTGATCCTAAAAAAAATTTAGTGAAATTTGAGAAGAGAAGAGTCAAAACTCTACATCAGGATGCCTTACCAGAGCGATGAGGAGACTGGGAAGTAAAAAAGAATTCCTAAGCTCTCCGATATATAATTCCTAAATGACTCAAAACATTTTTTTCTAGACACAACTCGGCTGCTAATACGATCAAGCAATGGGGGCTCCTAAGGTCGGGGAAGGCTCTGATTACCAACTTGTAACGCCCTCGATGCGGCTATATCTCCCACGTGTCGAGGCACGACTTAGAGGCATAACCGCATTGAAAGCAATGTCGCAAGTTAGGAAATCATCACACATCCCATGTACATAAATAATATAAAGGGGAGGTACATAGTTGGCTTACACTCGCCACGTCACATCAAAGTACATAAATAACATACATCATTCAAACACTCATGGCCCGACTACGGCGCCAAAATAAAAGACAACCCAACAAGCGACATAGGTCCCGATCACCCCAACTGGGCACCACTACTGATCATCAGGAAAAGACACATAGTAACGCTGAGAATCCTCGTCATACTCCCACTTGAGCTCAAGCGCGCCATCTGGAGCTGTATCATCTGTCCCTGCATCTGGTGTAATAGTAATCTGTGAGCCACAGGGACTCAGCAATCTCGCACCCTCGCGATCAAGACTATTTAAGCTTAATAGGTAGGAAAGGGGTAATGTAAGTGGAGCTGCAGCAAGCGACTAGCATGTATGGTGGCTAACTTATGCGCAAAAGAGAGCGAGAAGAGGAGGCAAAGCACGAGCGGGAAACTAGAGAGCAACCTGTGCAAACATAACTCCAACACCGTGTCCACTTCTCGGACTCCGCCGAGAAGAGGCCATCACGGCAACACACTCAATTGATTCATTTTAATTAATTAAGGTTCAAGTTGTCTACAACCGGACATTAACAAATTCCCATCTGCCCATAACCGCGGGCACGGCTTTCAAAAGATCAATCCCTGCAGGGGGGTCCCAACTTAGCCCATAACAAGCTCTCACGGTCAACGAAGGAATAGACCTCCACCCAAGACACACCGATCAGACTCGGTATCTCGGTACAACAAGATGATTCGATAGGTTAAAACAAGTCCAGCAACACCGCCCGAATGTGCCGACAAATCCCGATAGGAGCTGCACATATCTCATTCTCAGGGCACACTCAGATGAGACTAGCTACGAGTAAAACCAACCCTCAAGTTTCCCCGAGGTGGCCCCGCAGGCAGCTCATTTCGGACCAACACTCAGAGGAGCACTGGCCCCGGGGGGGTTAAAATAAGATGACCCTCGGGCTCCGGAAACCCAAGGGAAAAAGAGGCTAGGTGGCAAATGGTAAAACCAATGTTGGGCATTGTTGGAAAAGCTTTAGTCAGGGCGAACTATCAAGGGGTTCCCATTATAGCCCAACCGTGTAAGGGACGCAACAATCTGGGAACATAACGCCGGTATGACGGAAACTAGGGCGGCAAGAGTGGAACAAAACACTAGGCGAGAGGCCGAGCCTTCCGCCCTTTACCAAGTATATAGATGCATTAAGATAACATGGCAATATAATGATATCCCAACAAGTAAATAAATATTCCAACAAGGAACGGCTCCAATCTTCACCTGCAACTAACAACGCAATAAGAAGGGCTGAGCAAAGCGGTAACTTAGCCAATCAACGGTTTGCTAGGACAATGGTGAGTTAGAGGTTCAACATGGCAATTGGGAGGCTGACAAGCAAGTGGTAGGCATCGTAGCATTGGCATAGCAAAAGAGCGAGCAAACTAGCATAGCAAAGATAGTAGTGATTTCGAGGGTATGATCATCTTGCCTGCACAGTTCTCAGAGCTGACTGGATCCTCACAAGCAAACTCAACGGGCTCCTCGTTAGCGAACTCGTCTCCCGGCTCTACCCAACAACACAAACAAGCAACAAGGATACAATCAACCACGTGCAAGGACAAACAATACGATGCAATGATGGTATGCTATGCGGGATGCGATGCGGGATGCAAAATGCAAGACATGACAGGAAATGCATGAACCTGGCCTCAACTTGGAAAACCAAGTGTGCCACTGGATAGAGGGGATGAAATCACCTGAAAACGATATAAAGATCATTGGAATCGGAGCTACGGTTTGGAAATGGCAAGCGTTTTACGAAATGAACCGGTCTGCGATTTACAGCAAGTAGGCTCCTAAATGCAACGAAATGAACATGCTACAGCCACCAAACATGACAACAAAATACATGGCAGGGATGTACACAAGATGCTTAACAAAACACTGGCACTGAGCCACGGTCAAATTCATCCATTATGAGGTTCAAACAAGCATGGCAAAAACGCAAATGCAAAATAGATTTCGGACTTAGTGAAATTAACAGTAGTCTGAAATTTCAGACTCGATGCTCTTTTCGGAGCAGCAAAACAACATGATACATAACCTGAACATGACAAGTAAGAACATGGCATGGAGCTACTCAACAAGCTTAACAAAACACCCAAAGTGACATGGGGCCAAAAGGGTTCATAAAATACTCTAACGAGCACACGAACATAGATGAAACACAATCAGTTTTCAGACTTTGTGAAAAGTGAGACATGCTGAAATTTAACTCACGAAGGCACGTAAACGAGCTCGATGCACTCACTACGGTGTAAGTCATGGAAAGGCAAGCATATATCCATAAAGAAGGCACAAAATGCTAGCTAGACATGACAAGAACAATGGCATAGCATGCACGGATTACTAACAATAGCATCGGCAAAATCGCAAACAAGTTGACGATCTGCCCAGATTTACCACGAAGCAAAAGTAGAGCTCGATTGACTCAAGCTAGAGCACTCCATATATGCAAACAAAGACATGGATGGATAGAGCATAATATGAATATCAAAACTGCCTTACTGATCATCCTCAAAAGAAGCACGGATCACTAGGAAACAAGCTGAAGATATGGCATCATGAACTAAAATATCCCAGACTTAGTGAAAATCACTAAGTCCCTGAAAACAGAATTCTCAGGTGCCTCTCTTTGCAAGCTTGCACAAGTCACCACACACATCCTAAAAATGCATGGGTGGCACCTATGGAAAGAAGACAAAATGCTTAACAATTCATCCCAAAGACTCACAGGCATATCATGCACACAATAATCATGGCAAAAATGACAAAAGTCTATGATGAACTAACGGATCTGCAATTTAACTCACGAAGCCTCCTTCTAGCAGCATTTTGGGCATCAAGATGAACTCAAATGAAAATGATGCAATGGAATGAAATGATGTACATGTCGAGACGAACATTTTGATATATCATATGTCCAAAACATAGCTACGGATGCGGAGATATGATCAGTCAAAGTAAGCATCATGAGCTAGGGTTTGGGGAAAAAGTCAACCGTTCGAAATCAGATCTGGATCCAGATCTCGCGGGTACTGCTCACCGCCGGAGCACGGAAGCCGAGGTTCGCCGGGGACTTGCCGGAAATGGTGGGGACGGCGGCCGGAGCAGCGGGGAGAGGCCGGGGCCGGAGGCGAGGACGACGTGGAGGCGGCGGGGCGGCGCCGGCAGCCCGCGGCGGCGTGGGGCGCGTCCCGCATCGTCCCGGCGAGGCAGCGGCGGCAGCAGCTGGGCTCGGTGGCGGCGGAGGCGGCCGGCGTGCGGTGGCGCGGAGGAGAGGCAGCGGCGCGGGGCGCGAGGAGGCGCTGGGCGGCGGCGTGGGCCTCGGGGGCCGGCCACGGGCCTCCCGGGCCTGGCGGCAGGGATGTGGTCTGGTGCCACGTGGCAGCGCGGGAGTGGCGGCGGGGAAATGTCCGGCCAGGTCGGACGTGTCCGGCTCGGCGCGCAGATGTTCTTTTTCAGGGTAGGGTTTGGACGGGGAAGACGAGATCCAAAATGGAGGGGGTATAAATAGGCATAGAGGGGGCTAGGAGAGTCCAAATGAGGTGCGGTTTTCGTCCACGCGATCGTGATCGAAGGCTCTAGGACATGGACCAGAGTTTGGTGGGTTTTGGGCCAAATTGGAGGGGTGTTTGGCTGCAACACACACGAGGCCTTTTCGGTCCCTCGGTTAACCGTTGGAGTATCAAACGAAGTCCAAATGGTACGAAACCTGACAGGCAGTCTACCGGTAGTAAACCAAGGCCGCATGGCAAGTCTCGGTCCAAATCCGGAAATGTTTAATCCCCACACACGAAAGAAAGCTAGAATTGACCACCGGAGGAGAACGAAGCGCCGTAATGCAAAACGGACAACGGGGAAAATGCTCGAATGCATGAGATGAACATGTATGCACATGCAATGCACGTGATGACATGATATGAGATGCATGAAAACGAAAACAACACACGGAGACAAAGACCCGAACCCGAGAAATAAATATAACTTAATGCCGGAAACGGCAAGAGTTGGAGTACAAATTGGGAAAGTTATATCTGGGGCGTTACATTATCCCCATTTTGCGGACGGTGTCCTGATATATCATATTAAGACTACTGCCGCCGTCCATAAGGAGTCGGGCGAGGTGGTATCCGTCAATTATTGGGTCTAGCACCAAGGCAGCCCATCCTCCGTGCCGGATACTAGTCGGGTGATCCCTGTGATCAAAAGTGATCAGGCGGGCTAACCAAGGGTTGAACTTGGGGGTGACGTGCTCCACGGCGTATACGTCTCGGGGTGCGTGCTGGTGCCTCCTCTTTGGTATGTGAGTTGCGTAAATCATGTTCACTGTTTGGACCTCTGGTGGGAATTTTTTCTCTCCCCCAGTGTTCGGCTGGCGAGGCTCATCCTCGTCTTTGCTTGGTGTCTCCCTCCCCTTGTCGGTGTTTAGCTTGCCGGCCTGCTTGAAGACCCAGCATTCTCTGTTGGTGTAGTTTGCGGTTTGTCAGAGGTGCCATGAATCTGACATAATCTGTCTAGAATCTTGTTTAGGCTGGATGGTCCATCTCTGCTGCCTTTAAATGGCTTTTTCCGTTGACCGGGTGGAGAGCTCCTGAATCCGGCGTTTACCACCGTGTTGTCTCGGCTGTCTTCATTATTTCGGCGCTTGCTTTTATTGCGTCACGGTTTCCCGTTGCCATCCCTGACTTCGGATGTGCCCGGGTTCCTGGTGCCGCTACGGGCCAACCAGCTATCTTCGCCCGCGCAAAAGCGGGTCATAAGGCTTGTTAGGGCTGCCATTGTCCTCGGTTTTTCCTGGCCGAGGTGTCTGGCAAGCCATTCGTCCCAAACACTGTGTTTGAAAGTCGCTAAGGCTTCGGCGTCTGGGAAGTCGACAATTTGATTCTTCTTAGTGAGGAATCTGTTATAAAGCTTTCGGGCTGACTCTCCGGGCTATTGAATTATATGACTTAAATCATCTGCATCCGGAGGTCAGACATAGGTCCCTTGAAAATTAGCCCTACAAGCATCTTCAAGAGTTTCCCAACTTCCAATTGAGTTTTCGGGGAGGCTCTTCAGCTAGTGCCGAGCTGGTCCTTTCAACTTGAGGGGCAAGTATTTGATGGCGTGGAGATCATCTCCGCAAGCCATGTGGATATGAAGGATAAAGTCCTCAATCCAGACCCCAGGGTCTGTCGTTCCGTCGTATGCCTCTAAGTTCACAGGTTTGAATCCTTCTAGAAATTCATGATCCAGAACCTCATCAGTGAAGCATAGGGGGTGCGCGGCACCCTTGTATTTGGATGTGTCATGGCATTCTAACGGTTGTAGTGTTCGGTTTTGATTCTATGCCGGAGCACAATTCCTAGATCCCTAGATGGACCTGGTCATACCGGCTTTTTGGTGCAAGTCCTCACGTAAATCGTGTGCTGACTTATGTGCGCCATCGTTCGCCGCCCTATCGCGGCCACGGGGTGGTCGATCCGGCTGATCAGCCATTTTATTTTTCGGCTATATAGGCTCTAAAGCCTCGTCATCGAATTCAGGCAGCAGCTTGCGCTTTGGATAGCTCTTTGTGTGGCGGCTGCCACCGTACTTTTCTTCAGTGTCGAGCACTTTGTTCCATCTACTGTTGAGTGTATTTTGCACGGCCTTAAGCTTTTGCTTCTGCTTCTTCAGACTCCTCGCGGTGGCAATAAGCCTTCTGTGGAGGTCCTCTTGCTCCAAGTGCCTTTTCGGGATGATGTGTGCATCGTCGTCTGGACTGTTTTCCTCTCCGGAGATAGGTTGATGAGCTTTACCCTTGGCGTCACCGTGATGGGACAACAGCTCCGTACTATGTTCGCCGTCCGCTGGTTCATCCTGCTCTGTCGCTGGGTCCATGTGGTCGTCGTTTGCTTTGGAGTCGACCGGGGTATTATTCTTTCTTGCGATGTTATCGCTATTTTTGCCGAGGCGGGATTTGGAGCGGCGCCTACGTCGTCGCTTTGGTTGCTTCTCGAGGGGATTATCCTTCGCTGCATCCTTCCGTTCCTTGTCATTGTTTTCTTTGAGTGTATCCACCATGTATATATCGTGTGATGAAGTGGCTGTCCAGCACCTTGTGGGCGGTGGTTCTTGTTCCTCTCCTGCATCGTCGTCCATACCGTCGATGTCTTTGGAGTCGAAATCAAGCATGTCGGTTAAGTCGTCGACAGTGGCTATTAAGTGGGTGCTGGGTGGGGAAGGAATTTCTTCGTCGTCCGCTTCCAAGTCCAGCCGGTCATAGTTTGGCCAAGGGCCTCCTGACAAGGAGAGAGACCTTAATGAATTTAGCACATCTCCCAAGGGCGAGTGCTGAAAGGTATCCGTGGAGGAAAACTCCATGATCGGTGCCCAATCAGATTCGATAGGCACGGACGCAGGCGGTTCGGAGCCTATGGCCGGGGACGAATCCAAGGATCCGGCAACACAGGTCTTGTAGGAGGTGAAGTTAGTATTCGGCTCTATCGCCGCTGAGTGTGCGGCCTCCGTGGCGGGCTCCATCCACCCGTCCTCGGACGACGCAATCTGCTCCGGATCGAGGGCCGGAGTTGCCACAGGTGTGATCTCCCGAACACTGTTTGGCGGCAGAGCTAAGTCATGCTCATCGTGACTGTGCGGCACACCTGACATGGGCTCGAATCCGTCTAAGATCAAGTCTCCTCGGATGTCGACAGTATAATTCAAGCTTCCAAACCTGACCTGATGGCCAGGGGCGTAGCTCTCGATTTGCTCCAGATGGCCAAGCGAGTTGGCCCGCAGTACGAAGCCGCCGAATACAAAGATCTTTCCGGGGAGAAAAACCTCACCCTGGATCGCATCATTGCCGATGATCGAAGGAGCCATCAAGCCTTATGGTGACGACACAGTGGAACTCTCAATGAAAGAACCAATGTCGGTGTCAAAACCGGCGGATCTCGGGTAGGGGGTCCCGAAATGTGCGTCTAAGGCGGATGGTAACAAGAGGCGGGGGACACAATGTTTACCCAGGTTCGGGCCCTCTCGATGGAGGTAATACCCTACTTCCCGCTTGATTGATCTTGATGATATGAGTATTACAAGAGTTGATCTACCACGAGAACGTAGAGGCTAAACCGTAGAAGCTAGCCTATGATTATGATTGTTTTTGTCCTACGGACTAAACCCTCCGGTTTATATAGACATCGGAGGGGGCTAGGGTTACACAGAGTCGGTTACAAGGGAGGAGATCTACATATCCGAATTGCCAAGCTTGCCTTCCATGCAAAGGAGAGTCCCACCCGGACACGGGACGAAGTCTTCAATCTTGTATCTTCATAGCCCAACAGTCCGCCAAAGCATATAGTCTGGCCGTCCAAGGACCCCTAATCCAGGACTCCCTCACTAGGTTCGGTCCCTCTCTATGGAGGTAACACCCTACTTCCTGCTTGATTGATCTTGATGAATATGAGTATTACAAGAGTTGATCTACCACGAGATCGAGATGGCTAAACCCTAAAGTCTAGCCTGTATGACTATGATAATGAAATCCCTCTTCCGGACTAAGTCCTCCGGTTTATATAGACACCGGGAGGATCTAGGGTTACACAAGGTCGGTTACAAAGAAAGGAATCTACATATTTGATCGCCAAGCTAGCCTTCCACGCCAAGGAGAGTCCCATCCGGACACGGGTACAGTCTTCAGTTCGGCCCATGGCTATCAGGCCGGACGCCCGAGGACCCCTTAGTCCAGGACTCCCTCAGAGATCAAAGGCACAAGATGATGATGGCCATATCATGTCACATATTTTGATTGCATGTGATGTTTATCCTTTATGTATCTTATTTTGCTTAGTTCGGCGGTAGCATTATAAGATGATCTCTAACTAAATTTCAAGGTATAAGTGTTCTCCCTGAGTATGCACCGTTGCGACAATTCGTCGTGCCGAGACACCACGTGTTGATCGGGTGTGATAAGCTCTACGTTCACATACAATGGGTGCAAGCCAGTTTTGCACATGCGGAATACTCGGCTTAAACTTGACGAGCCTAGCATATGCAGATATGGCCTCGGAACACTGGAGACCGAAAGGTCGAGCATGAATCATATAGTAGATATGATCAACATAGTGATGTTCACCATTGAAAACTACTCCATCTCACGTGATGATCGGATATGGTTTAGTTGATTTGGATCACGTGATCATTTAGATGACTAGAGGGATGTCTATCTAAGTGGGATTTCTTAAGTAATATGATTAATTGAACTTTAATTTATCATGAACTTAGTCCTGATAGTATTTGCATAACTGTGTTGTAGATTAATAGCTCGTGATGTAGCTCCCCGTTCATTTTTGATACGTTCCTAGAGAAAAACTATGTTGAAAGATGATAGTAGCAATGATGCGGACTAAGTCCATGATCTGAGGATTATCCTCATTGCTGCACAGACAAATTATGTCCTTGATTCACCGCTAGGTGACGGACCTATTGCAGGAGCAGATACAGACGTTATGAATGTTTGTTAAAGCTCGGTATGATGACTACTTGATAGTTTAGTGCACCATGCTATACGGCTAAGAACCAGGACTTAAAAAATGTTTTGAACACCACAGAGCATATAAGATGTTCTAAAAGTTGAAATTGGTATTTCATACTCATGCCCATGTCGAGAGGTAGAAGACCTCTGACAGTACTTTGCCTACAAGATGGAGGAGAATAGCTCAACTAGTGAGCATGTGCTCAGATTGTCTGGGTACTACAGTTGCTTGAATAAAGTGGGAGTTAATCTTCCAGATAAGATAGTAATTGACAAAGTTCTCTAGTCACTATCACCAAGTTACTAGAACTTAGTGATGAACTATAATATGCAAGGGATAACGAAAGTAATTCCCAAGCTCTTCGCGATGCTAAAATCGGCAAAGGTAGAAATCAAGAAATGTCATCAAGTGTTGATGGTTAACAAGACCACTAGTTTCAAGAAAAGGGCAAAGGGAAAGAATGAAGAACTTCAAAGAAGAATAGCAAGCAAGTTGCTACTCCCATGAAGAAGCTCAAAGGAAGACCCAAGCCTGGAACTGAGTGCTTCTACTACAAAGGAAATGGTCACTGGAAGTGGAACTGCCCTAGATACTTGGCGGATAAGAAGGATGGCAAAGTGAACAAAAGTATATATTTGATACACATGTTATTGATGTTTACTTTACTAGTGTTTAGAACAAAACCTCGGTATTTGATATTGGTTCAGTTACTAAGAGTAGTAACTCGAAACGGGAGTTGCAAAATAAACAGAGACTAGTTAAGGGCGAGGTGATGATGTGAGTTGGAAGTGATTCCAAGGTTGATAAGATCACCATCACACACTCCCTTTACCTTCGGGATTAGTGTTGAACCTAAAATAAATGTTATTTGGCGTTTGCGTAGAGCATAATATGATTGGATCATGTTTATTGCAATACAGTTATTCATTTAAGTCAAGGATAATTGTTATTATGTTTACATGAATAAAACCTTCTGAGGTCATACACCCAAGGTGAATGGTTTATTGAATCTCGATCATACTAAAACACATATTCAAAATATTGAAGCCAAAAGATGCAAAGCTGATAATGATAGTGCAACTTATATGTGGCACTGCCATTTAGGTCATATTGGTGTAAAGCGCAAGAAGAAACTCCATGCTGATGGGCTTTTGGAATCACTTGATTATGAATCATTTGATGCTTGCAAACCATGCCTCATGGGCAAGATGACTAAAACTCCGTTCTCTGGAACAATGGAGCAAGCAACTGACTTATTGGAAACAATACATACTGATGTATGCAATTCGATGAGTGTTGAGGCTCGCGGCGGGTATCGTTATTTTCTGATCTTCACATATGATTTGAGAAGATATGGTTATATCTACTTGATGAAACATAAGTCTGAAACATTTGAAAAGTTCAAAGAATTTCAGAATGAAGTGGAAAATCATCGTAACAAGAAAATAAAGTTTCTGCGATCTGATTGTGGAGACGAATATTTGAGTTACGAGTTTGGTCTTCATTTGAAACAATGCGGAATAGTTTCGCAACTCACGCCACCTGGAACACCACAACACAATGGTTTGTCCGAACGTCATAATCGGACTTTATTAGATATGGTGCAATCTATGATGTATCCTACCGATTTGTCACT
Source organism: Triticum monococcum (assembly GCA_034509565.1). Taxonomy (NCBI): domain Eukaryota; kingdom Viridiplantae; phylum Streptophyta; class Magnoliopsida; order Poales; family Poaceae; genus Triticum; species Triticum monococcum. The sequence goes on from CM067845.1 coordinate 618,681,835, forward strand.
ATCATTTTGGGGTTATGCATTAGAGACAGTTGCATTCATGTTAAATAGGGAACCATCTGAATCCGTTGAGACGACACCATATGAACAGTGGTTTAGCAAGAAACCTAAGCTGTCGTTTCTTAAAGTTTGGGCTATGATGCTTATGTGAAAAAGTTTCAACCTGATAAGCTCGAACCCAAATCAGAGAAATGCATCTTCATAGGATACCCAAAGGAAATTGTTGGGTACACCCTCTATCACAGATCTAAATGCAAGATATTCGTTGCTAAGAGTGAATCCTTTCTAGAGAAGAAGTTTCCCTTGAAAGAAGTGATTGGAAGGAATGTAAAACTTGATGGGGTAATTGTACCTTCTCCCGAATTGGAAAGTAGTTCATCACAGAAATCAGTTCTAGTGGTTCCTACACCAATTAGTGAGGAAGGTAACGATGATGATCATGAAAATTCAGATCAAGTTACTACCGAACCTCGTAGGTCAACCAGAATACGTTCCGCACCAGAGTGGTACGGTAATCCTATTCTGGAGATCATGTTACTTGACCATGACGAACCTACGAACTATGAGGAAGCGATGATGAGCCCAGATTCCGTGAAATGGCTTGAAGCCATGAAATCTGAGATGAGATCCATGTATTAGAACAAAGTATGGACTTTGATTGACTTGCCCGTTGATCGGTGAGCCATTAAGAATAAATGGATTTTCAAGAGGAAGACAGACACTGATAGTAGTGTTACTATCTACAAAGCTCGAATTGTCGCAAAAGGTTTTCGACAAGTTCAAGATGTTGACTACAATGAGATTTTCTCACTCGTAGCGATGCTTAAGTTTGTCTGAATCATGTTAGCAATTGCCACATTTTATGGAATCTGGCAAATGGATGTCAAGACTGCATTCCTTAATGGATTTCTTAAAGAAAAGTTGTATATGATGCAACCACAAGGTTTTGTCGGTCCTAAAGGTGCTAACAAAGTGTGCAAGCTCCAGCGATACATTTATGGACTGGTGCAACCTCTCGGAGTTGGAATATACGCTTTGATAGTGTGATCAAAGCATATGGTTTTATACAGACTTTTGGAGAAGCCTGTATTTACAAGAAAGTGAGTGGGAACTCTGTAGCATTTCTAATATTATATGTGGATGACATATTGTTGATTGGAAATAATACATAATTTCTGGATAGCATAAAAGGATACTTGAATAAGAATTTTTCAATGAAATACCTTGGTGAAGCTACTTATATATTGGGCTTCAAGATCTATAGAGATAGATCAAGACGCTTAATTGGACTTTCACAAAGCACATACCTTGATTAAGTTTTGAAAAGTTTCAAAACAGATCAGTCAAAGAAAGGGTTCTTGCCTGTGTTACAAGGTGTGAAATTGAGTCAGACTCAATGCCCGACCACTTCAGAAGATAGAGAGAAAATGAAAGTCATTCCCTATGCCTTAGCCAAAGGTTCTATCATGTATGCAATGTTGTGTACTAGACCTGATGTGTGCCTTGCTATAAGTTTAGCACGGAGGTACCAAAGTAATCCAGGAGTGGATCACTGGACAGCGGTCAAGAACATCCTGAAATACAAAAATGACTAAGGATATGTTTCTCGTTTATGGAGGTGACAAAGCACTTGTCGTAAATGGTTACGTCGATGCAAGCTTTGACACTGATCCGGATGACTTAAGCAAGATGACATGATGTAGAGGGATAAACTCATGCAATATGATGTAAACCCCATCTTTTTATCCTCAATGGCAATAATACAATACCTATTGTTTCCCTTTTCTGTCATTGGGATCGAGCATCGCAAGATTGCTAAGCACTTCTCCCATTGCAAGAAAGATCAATCTAGTAGGCCAAACCAAACTGATAATTCGAAGAGACTTGCAAAGATAAACCAATCATACATAAAAGAATTCAGAGAAGATTCAAATATTGTTCATAGATAAACTTGATCATAAACCCACAATTCATCGGATCTCGACAAACACACCGCAAAAGAAGGTTGCATCGAATAGATCTCCAAGAGAATCGAGGAGAACTTTGTATTGAGATCCAAAGAGAGAGAAGAAGCCATCTAGCTACTAGCTATGGACCCGAAGGTCCGAAGTAAACTACTCACACATCATCGGAGGGGCCATGGAGTTGATGTAGAGGCCCTCCGTGATCAATGCCCCCTCCGGCGGAGCTCCGGAAAAGGCCCCAAGATGGGATCTCTTGGGTAGAGAAGGTTGCGGCAGTGGAAATAGGGTTTTGTGGTGCTCCTGGATGTTTGCGTGGTATATGGATATATATAGGAGGAAGAAGTAGGTTGGTGGAGGAAGGAGGGGCCCACGAGGGTGGAGGGCGCGCCCAGGGGGTGGGTGCGCTCCCCTGCCTCGTGGCCTCCTCGATTGTTTCTTGACATCCACTCCAAATCTGCTGGATCACATTTGTTCCAAAAATAAGGCTCCCGAAGGTTTCATTCCCTTTGGACTCCGTTTGATATTCCATTTCGGTGAAAGACTGAAATAGGCAAAAAAAACAGCAATTTGGGCTGGGCCTCCGGTTAATAGGTTAGTCCCAAAAATAATATAAAAGTGTAAAAATAAGCCCATTAACATCCAAAATAGATAATATAATAGCATGGAGCAATAAAAAATTATAGATACGTTGGAGACGTATCAACCCATAGTGCCTAGTGCGAGTTGCTGTTTTTTGCTTGTTTTTTGGTTTTCTAGAAAATGAGTACTAAACAGAGTCCAAATGCTACGAAACTTCTTGACGATCATTTCTGGACATAAGAGACCCTAGAAGCTTCAGGAGGAGACCAACGGATGAACGATGAGACGACAAGGCAACAGGGCGAGCCCAAGGGGGTGCCCTATGGCTGTTGCCTTGTGGCCCCTTGAGGCTCCATCTAACCTAATTTCACTTCTGTAAATTCTCAAATATTAGGAAACCCTTAAAGAGCCACCTGAAACACTTTTTCCACCATCGCAAGATTCTGTTCTTCCGTGATGCCATCTAGAGGCCTTTTCCGGTACTCTGCCAAAGGGGAAACTGATCACGGAGGGCTTCTATATCATCCTTGCTGCCTTGCGATGATGCGTGGGTAGTTCACCATAGACCTACGGATCCATAGCAAGTAGGCAGATGGCTTCTTCTCTCTCTTTGATCTTCAATACAATGTTCTCCTCGATCTTCTTGGAGTTCTATTCGATGTACTCTTCTTTTGCGGTATGTTTGTTGGGATCCAATGAATTGTGGGTTTATGATCTGAATAATCATTGAAAGTAATTGAGTCTTTTCTGAACTTTATTATGCATTATTGCTATAGCTTTCCATTTCTCTCCGATCTATCCATTTGGTTTGGCCAACTAGATTGGTTTACCTTCAGCACGAGAGGTGCTTTGTAATGGGTCCAATCTTGTCGTGCTCTACATCCCAGTGACAGAAGGGGAGAAGACACATATTTGTATTGTTTCCATTAAGGATAAAACAACTTGGTTTATTCATATTTATTGCGTTTACTTTCTTTACATCATGTCATCTTGCTTAAGGTGTTACTTTGTTTACCATGAGCTTAATACCATAGTTGCATGCTGGATAGTGGTCAATTGGTGGAGTAATAGTAGTAGATACAAGCAGGAGTCGTTCTACTTGTCTAGGACGTGATGCCTATATACATGATCATTGCAATGAATACGTCATAACTATGCCCTTTTCTATCAATTGCCCAACAGTAACTTGTTCACGCATCGTACGCTATGTGTTCGAGAGGGAACCCTCTAGTGAAAACTATGGCCCCGGGTCTACTTTTTTCGTATTATGAAAACCACAATTCCTTTGCCGTAATTTATTTAGCTTTATTTTATTTCGCAAGTTTATATATCTCTATACAAGATTTAATCCTTGCAAGTAATGAGTTCAAACGGATTGACAACCCTCTTGTCCGCGTTGGGTGCAAGTGTTTGCTTTTGTGTGTATAGGTGATGTTCACGAGGCTTTGCGTGATTCTCCTATTGGTTCGATAAGTCTTGGTTCTCACTGAGGGAAATACTTATCTCTACTATACTGCATCTCCTCTCCTCTTTGGGGAAAATCCCAACACAGCTCACAAGTAGAAATGAGAAGGTGTTGGTGAAGACGTTGATAAAAATGAAGCCTTCGATGATGGTAGGAGCATTGGTGATGAAGATTGGTTCGATTTCCCCTCCCGGAGGGAAGTTTCCCAGCGGAATCGCTCCTCCGAAGAGCAAAAGTGCTCCGCTTCGAGATGGCGTCGAAAAGTCTTGAAAGTGCTCTCTTGATTTTTTTTCCTAGGGTAAATGGCCTCATATAGGATAAGAATGTTAGTTTTGGGCCTTTATGGGCCCCACAAGCCACCATGGCGCGCCTTGGGGGATAGGGCGCTCCACTGGTTTTCGGCCCACCGAGGGTCTTCTCTGGTACTTCTTTCTTCCACAATTTTTATATATTAAAAAATAAATCTCCATAAATTTTCACGTCTTTTGACCTCCAGAGAGAATTGCTATCTCTGATGTTGCTTCAAGTCAAAATTCAAGCTGCAAGTAATCTCCCGCTTTACGTATCTTGCATTTTAAGAGAGAAAGGGCATTAGAATTGCATCACGACAAGTAATATAATTTCAAACAAGATAAATAATAGCAGGAAAACATGACGCAAAATGGACGTATCAACTCCCCAAGCTTAGACTCCACTTGTCCTCAAGCGAATGTCGAACTCAGTAAACATGACCACATGTTTAAACATGACGCAAAACGGACATATCAACTCCCCAAGCTTTGACTCCACTTGTCCTCAAGAGAGTAAATAGCATATAAATAGCATATAAACATGGCACTAGGCTCTAGGTTAATAGGTTAGTCCCAAAAATCATATAAAATAGCATATAAATGCATATAAAACATCCAAGATTGATAATATAATAGCATGGAACAATCAAAAATTATAGATACATTGGAGACATATCACTTGTTTAATCTCATTACTGGCAAGTCAATTTACTTGTTCTGCAATACAATATCCCGTGACTAAACTCAATAGCCACATGAAGCTTCTTGTGATGTTGTATTACCGAGAGGGCCCAGAGATATCTCTCCATCACACGGAGTGACAGATCCTAGTCTCGATTCATGCAACCCAATAGACACCTTCGGAGATACCTGTAGAGCACCTTTGTGATCACCCAGTTATGAAGTGACGTTTGATAGCACACAAAGTAATCCTTCGGTATCCGGGAGTGGCATGATCTCATGGTCTAAGGAACTTATACATGACATGAAGAAATTGTAGCAAATAACTACACAACATGATGCTAAGATTATAGTTGGGTTTGTCCATCACATTATTCTCCTAATAATGTGATTCTGTTATCAAATGACAACTCATGTCTATGGTTAGGAAACCTTAACCATCTTTGATCAACGAGCTAGTCTAGTAGAGGCTTACTAGGGACACAGTGTAGTTTATATATTCACACATGTATTTAAGTTTCCGGTCAATACAAATCTAGCATGAATAATAAACATTTATAATGAACAGGAAATATGATAATAACCAATGTATTGCCTCTAGGGCATATTTCCAATATCGCTACTGTGGCTGGCATTGATGGGCCAACCAGCTGTCTTATCATGCGCAGGACTGCGTCATGAGAGTGGTGAGAGCCACCATGGTTCTTGGTTTATCTTGTCCGAGCTGTCGTGCTAGCCATTAATCTTGAATACTGTGTCTGAAGGCGGCAATTGCTTCTGCGTCCGGACAATCCACTATTTGATTTTTCTTCGTTAAGAACCGATTCCAAAACTTCCAGGTAGACTCGCCAGGTTGTTGCTTAATGTGACTCGGGTCGTCGGCATCTGGGGGCCAGACATAGGTCCGCTGGAATTTGGCTTGGAAGGCGTCTTCCAGCTCCTCCCAGTTGCCTATAGTGTTTTTGGGCAAGCTGTTGAGCCAATGCCTCGCTGGTCCTTTAAGCTTCATTGGTAAATATTTGATGGTGTGGAGGTCATCTCCTCTGGCCATATGGATGTGGAGAAGGAAATCTTCAATCCACACAACCAGGTCAGTTGTTCCGTCGTACTGCTCGATGTTAACAGGTCTAAACTGTTGGGGAACGTAGTAATTTCAAAATTTTCCTACGCACACGCAAGATCATGATGATGCATAGCAACGAGAGGGGGGAGTGTTGTCTACGTACCCTCGTAGACCGGAAGCGGAAGCGTTAGCACAACGCGGTTGATGTAGTCGTACGTCTTCACGGCCCGACCGATCAAGCACCGAAATTACGGCACCTCCGAGTTCTAGCACACGTTCAGCTCGATGACGATCCCCGGACTCCGATCCAGCAGAATGTCGGGGAAGAGTTCCGTCAGCACGACGGCGTGGTGACGATCTTGATGTTCTACCGTCGCAGGGCTTCGCCTAAGCACCGCTACAATATTATCGAGGATTATGGTGGAGGAGGGCACCGCACACGGCTAATAGATCTCAAGGATCAATTATTGTGTCTTTGGGGTGCCCCCCTGCACCCATATATAAAGGAGCAAGGGAGGAGGAGGCCGGCCCTAGGAGGGGGCGCGCCAAGTGTGGAGTCCTACTAGGACTCCCTAGTCCTAATAGGATTCCACCTCCCATATGGAATAGGAAAAGAGGAAGGGCAAAGGAGAAGGAAGGAAGGGGGCGCCCCCCTTCCCTAGTCCAATTCGGACCAGACCAAGGGGAGGGGTGCGGCCACCCTTGAGGCCCTTTTCCTTCTTTCCCGTATGGCCCAATAAGGCTCAATACATATTCCCGTAACTCTCCGATACTCCGAAAAATACCCGAACCACTCGGAACCTTTCCGATGTCCGAATATAGTCATCTAATATATCGATCTTTACGTCTCGACCATTTCGAGACTCCTCATCATGTCCCCGATCTCATCCGAGACTCCGAACTCCTTCGGTACATCAAAACTCATAAACTCATAATATAACTGTCATCGAAACCTTAAGCGTGCGGACCCTATGGGTTCGAGAACAATGTAGACATGACCGAGACACGTCTCCGGTCAATAACCAATAGCGGAACCTGGATGCTCATATTGGCTCCCACATATTCTACGAAGATCTTTATCGGTCAGACCGCATAACAACATACGTTGTTCCCTTTGTCATCGGTATGTTACTTGCCCGAGATTCGATCGTCGGTATCTCAATACCTTGTTCAATCTCGTTACTGGCAAGTCTTTTTACTCGTTCCGTAATACATCATCCTGCAACTAACTCATTAGTTGCAATGCTTGCAAGGCTTAAGTGATGTGCATTACCGAGAGGGCCCAGAGATACCTCTCCGACAATCGGAGTGACAAATCCTAATCTCGAAATACGCCAACCCAACAAGTACCTTCGGAGACACCTGTAGAGCACCTTTATAATCACCCAGTTACGTTGTGATGTTTGGTAGCACACAAAGTGTTCCTCTGGTAAACGGGAGTTGCATAATCTCATAGTCATAGGAACATGTATAAGTCATGAAGAAAGCAATAGCAACAAACTAAACGATCAAGTGCTATGCTAACGGAATGGGTCAAGTCAATCACATCATTCTCCTGTGTGAATAATCTAGTTCACATCGCTATGTGATTAACACCCAAAGAGTACTAAGGTGTGATCATGTTTTGCTTGTGAGGGAAGTTTAGTCAACAGGTCTGCCACATTCAGATCCGTAAGTATTTTGCAAATTTCTATGTCAACAATGCTCTGCATGGAGCTATTCTAGCTAATTGCTCCCACTTTCAATATGTATCCAGATTGAGACTTAGAGTCATCTGGATCAGTGTCAAAACTTGCATCGACGTAACCCTTTACGATGAACCTTTTGTCACCTCCATAATCAAGAAACATATCCTTATTCCACTAAGGATAATTTTGACCAATGTCCAGTGATCTACTCCTAGATCACTATTGTACTCCCTTGCCAAACTCAGGGCAGGGTATACAATAGGTCTGGTACACAACATGGCATACTTTATAGAACCTATGGCTAAGGCATAGGGAATGACTTTCATTCTCTCTCTATCTTCTGTCGTGGTCGGGTTTTGAGTCTTACTCAACTTCACACCTTATAACATGGGCAATAACTTCTTCTTTGACTGTTCCATTTTGAACTACTTCAAAATCTTGTCAAGGTATGTACTCATTGAAAAAATTTATCAAGCATCTTGATCTATCTCTATAGATCTTGATGCTCAATATGTAAGCAGCTTCACCGAGGTCTTTCTTTGAAAAAATCCTTTCAAATATTCCTTTATGCTTTGCAGAATAATTCTATATTATCTCCGATCAACAACATGTCTTTCACATATACTTATCAGAAATGTTGTAGTGCTCGCACTCACTTTATTGTAAATACAGGCTTCACCGCAAGTCTGTATAAAACTATATGCTTTGATCAACTTATCAAAGCGTATATTCCAACTCCGAGATGCTTGCACTAGTCCATAGATGGATCGCTGGAGCTTGCATATTTTGTTAGTACCTTTAGGATTGACAAAACCTTCCGGTTGCATCATATACAACTCTTCTTTAATAAATCCATTAAGGAATGCAGTTTTGTTTATCCATTTGCCAGATTTCATAAAATGCGGCAATTGCTAACATGATTCGGACAGACTTAAGTATAAATACGAGTGAGAAACTCTCATCGTAGTCAACACCTTGAACTTGTCGAAAAACTTTTTGTGACAATTTGAGCTTTGTAGATAGTAACACTACTATCAGCGTCCGTCTTCCTCTTGAAGATCCATTTAATCTCAATGGCTCACCGATCATTGGGCAAGTCAATCAAATTCCATACTTTGTTCTCATACATGGATCTCATCTCAGATTTCATGGCCTCAAGCCATTTCGCGGAATCTGGGCTCATCATCGCTTCCTCATAGTTCGTAGGCTCGTCATGGTCAAGTAACATGACCTCCAGAACAGGATTACCGTACCACTCTGGTGCGGATCTCACTCTGGTTTACCTACGAGGTTCGGTAGTAACTTGATCTGAAGTTACATGATCATCATCATTAGCTTCCTCACTAATCGGTGTAGTAGTCACAGGAACAGATTTATGTGATGAACTACTTTCCAATAAGGGAGCAAGTACAGTTACCTCATCAAGTTCTACTTTCCTCCCATTCACTTCTTTCGAGAGAAACTCCTTCTCTAGAAAGGATCCATTCTCAGCAATGAATAACTTGCCTTCGGATCTGTGATAGAAGGTGTACCCAACATTTTCTTTTGGGTATCCTATGAAGATTTACTTCTCTGATTTGGGTTCGAGCTTATCATGTTGAAACTTTTTCACATAAGCATTGCAGTCCCAAACTTTAAGAAACGACAGCTTAGGTTTCTCGCCAAATCATAGTTCATACGGTGTCGTCTCAACGGATTTAGATGGTGCCCTTTTTAACGTGAATGTAGCTGTCTCTAATGCATAACCCCAAAACGATAGTGGTAGACCGGTAAGAGACATCATAGATCGCACTATATCTAATAAAGTACGGTTATGACGTTCGAACACATCATTACACTGTGGTGTTTGAGGTGGCGTGAGTAGTGAAACTATTTCACATTGTTTTAACTGAAGGTCAAACTCGTAACTCAAATATTTTACTTCTGCGATCATATCGTAGAAACTTTTATTTTTGTTACGATGATTCTCCACATCACTCTGAAATTCTTTGAACTTTTCAAATATTTCAGACTTGTGTTTCATCAAGTAGATATACTCATATCTGCTCAAATCATCTGTGAAGATCAGAAAATAATGATACCTGCCACAAGCCTCAATATTCATCGGACCACATACATCAGTATGTATGATTTCCAACAAATCTGTTACTCGCTTCATTGCTCCGGAGAACGGAGTCTTAGTCGGCATGGTTCGCAAGCATCAACTGATTCATAATCAAGTGATTCCAAAAACCCATCAGCATGGATTTTCTTCATGCGCTTTACACCAATATGACCTAAACGGCAGTACCACAAATAAGTTGCACTATCATTATTAACTTTGCATCTTTTGGCTTCAATATTATGAATATGTGTATCACCACGATCGAGATCCAACAAACCATTTTTATTGCGTGTATGACCATAGAAGGTTTTATTCATGTAAACAGAACAACAATTATTCTCTAACTTACATGAATAACCGTATTGCAATAAACATGATCTAATCATATTTATGCTCAACGCAAACACCAAATAACACTTATTTAGGTTCAACACTAATCCTGAAAGTATATGGAGTGTGCGATGATGATCATATCAATCTTAGAACCACTTCCAACACATATCGTCACTTCACCCTTAACTAGTCTCTGTTCATTCTGCAACTCCCGTTTCGAGTTACTACTCTTAGCAACTGAACTAGTATCAAATATTGAGGGGTTGCTATAAACACTAGTAAAGTACACATCAATAACATGTATATCAAATATACCTATGTTTACTTTGCCATCCTTCTTATCCACCAATTACTTGGGGTAGTTCCGCTTCCAGTGACCAGTCCCTTTGTAGTAGAAGCACTCAGTTTCAGGCTTAGGTCCAGACTTGGGTTTTTCACTTGAGCAGCAACTTGCTTGCCGTTCTTCTTGAAGTTCCCCTTTCTTCCCTTTGTCCCTTTACTAGAAACTAGTGGTTTTTTTACCATCAACACTTGATGCTTTTCTTGATTTCTACCTTCGTTGATTTTAGCATCACGAAGAGCTTGGAATCGTTCTCGTTATCCCTTGCATATTATAGTTCATCACGAAGTTCTACTAACTTGGTGATGGTGACTAGAGAATTCTGTCAATCACTATTTTATCTGGAAGATTAACTCCCACTTGATTCAAGCGATTGTAGTACCCAGACAATCTGAGCACATGCTCACTGCTTGAGCTATTCTCCTCCATCTTTTAGCTATAGAACTTGTTGGAGACTTCATATCTCTCAACTCGGTTATTTGCTTGAAATACTAACTTCAACTCCTGGAACATCTCATATGGTCCATGACGTTCAAAACACCTTTGAAGTCCTGATTCTAAGCCGTTTAAGCATGGTGCACTAACTATCAAGTAGTCATCATATTGAGCTAGCTAAATGTTCATAACATCTGCATCTGCTCCTGCAATAGGTTTGTCACATAGCGGTGCATCAAAGACATAATTCTTCTATGCAGCAATGAGGATAAACCTCAGATCACGGATCCAATCCGCATCATTGCTACTAACATCTTTCAACTTAATTTTCTTTAGGAACATATCAAAAAAACAGGGGAGCTAAACGCGAGCTATTGATCTACAACATAGATATGCTAATACTACCAGGACTAAGTTCATGATAAATTAAAGTTCAATTAATCATATTACTTAAGAACTCCCACTTAGACAGACATCCCTCTAATCTTCTAAGTGATCACGTGATCCATATCAACTAAACCATGTCCGATCATCACGTGAGATGGAGTAGTTTCAATGGTGAACATCACTATGTTGATCATATCTACTATATGATTCACGCTAGACCTTTCGGTCTCCGTGTTTCGAGGCCATATATGTTATATGCTAGGCTCGTCAAGTTTAACCTGAGTATTCCGCGTGTGCAACTGTTTTGCACCCGTTGTATTTGAACGTAGAGCCTATCACACCCGATCATCACGTGGTGTCTCAGCACGAAGAACTTTCGCAACGGTGCATACTCAGGGAGAACACTTTTATCTTGAAATTTAGTGAGAGATCATCTTATAATGCTACCGTCAATAAAAGCAAGATAAGATGCATAAAAGATAAACATCACATGCAATCAAAATATGTGACATGATATGGCCATCATCATCTTGTGCCTTTGATCTCCATCTCCAACCCATCGTCATGATTTCCATCGTCACCGGCATGACACCATGATCTCCATCATCTTGATCTATATCAATGTGTCGTCACATGGTCGTCTCGCCAACTATTGCTCTTGCAACTATTGCTATTGCATAGCGATAATTGTAAAGCAATTATTTGGCGCTTGCATCTTATGCAATAAAGAGACAACCATAAGGCTTCTGCCAGTTGCCGATAACTTCAACAAAACATGATCATCTTATACAACAACTTATATCTCATCACGTCTTGACCATATCACATCACAACATGCCCTGCAAAAACAAATTAGACGTCCTCTACTTTGTTGTTGCAAGTTTTACGTGGCTGCTACGGGCTTAGCAAGAACCGTTCTTACCTACGCATCAAAACCACAACGATAGTTTGTCAAGTTGGTGTTGTTTTAACCTTCTCAAGGACCGGGCGTAGCCACACTTGGTTGAATAAAGTTGGAGAAACTGAGACCCGCTAGTCACCTGTGTGCATAGCACGGCGGTAAAACCAGTCTCGCGTAAGCGTACGCGTAATGTCGGTCCGGGCCGCTTCATCCAACAATACCGCCGAACCAAAGTGTGACATGCTGGTAAGCAGTATGACTTAGATCGCCCACAACTCACTTGTGTTCTACTCATGCATATTACATCAACGCATAAAACCTGGCTCGGATGCCAGTGTTGGGGAACGTAGTAATTTCAAAATTTTCCTACGCACACGCAAGATCATGGTGATGCATAGCAACGAGAGGGGGGATGTTGTCTATGTACCCTCGTAGACCGGAAGCGGAAGCGTTAGCACAACGCGGTTGATGTAGTCGTACGTCTTCACGGCCCGACCGATCAAGCACCGAAACTACGGCACCTCCGAGTTCTAGCACACGTTCAGCTCGATGACGATCCCCGGACTCCGATCCAGCAGAATGTCGGGGAAGAGTTCCGTCAGCACGACGGCGTGGTGACGACCTTGATGTTCTACCGTCGCAGGGCTTCGCCTAAGCACCGCTACAATATTATCGAGGATTATGATGGAGGAGGGCACCGCACACGGCTAATAGATCTCAAGGATCAATTGTTGTGTCTTTGGGGTGCCCCCTGCACCCGTATATAAAGGAGCAAGGGAGGAGCAGGCCGGCCCTAAGAGGGGGCGCGCCAAGTGTGGAGTCCTACTAGGACTCCCTAGTCCTTGTAGGATTCCACCTCCCATATGGAATAGTAAAAGAGGAAGGGAAAAGGAGAAGGAAAGAAGGGGGCGCCCCCCTTCCCTAGTCCAATTTAGACCAGACCAAGGGGAGGGGTGCGGCCACCCTTGAGGCCCTTTTCCTTCTTTCCCGTATGGCCCAATAAGGCCCAATACGTATTCCCGTAACTCTTTGGTACTCCGAAAAATACCCGAATCACTCGGAACCTTTCCGATGTCCGAATATAGTCGTCCAATATATCGATCTTTATGTCTCAACCATTTCGAGACTCCTCGTCATGTCCCCGATCTCATCCTGGACTCCGAACTCCTTCAGTACATCAAAACTCATAAACTCGTAATATAACTATCATCGAAACCTTAAGCGTGCGGACCCTATGGGTTCGAGAACAATGTAGACATGACCGAGACATGTCTCCGGTCAATAACCAATAGCGGAACCTGGATGCTCATATTGGCTCCCACATATTCTACGAAGATCTTTATCGGTCAGAGCGCATAACAACATATGTTGTTCCCTTTGTCATCGGTATGTTAGTTGCCCGAGATTCGATCGTCGGCATCTCAATACCTAGTTCAATCACGTTACCGGCAAGTCTTTTTACTCGTTCCGTAATACATCATCCTGCAACTAACTCATTAGTTGCAATGCTTGCAAGGCTTAAGTGATGTGCATTACCGAGAGGGCCCCAGAGATACCTCTCCGACAATTGGAGTGACAAATCCTAATATCGAAATACGCCAACCCAACAAGTACCTTCAGAGACACCTGTAGAGCACCTTTATAATCACCCATTTACGTTGTGACATTTGGTGGCACACAAAGTGTTCCTCCGGTAAACGGGAGTTGCATAATCTCATAATCATAGGAACATGTATAAGTCATGAAGAAAGCAATAGCAACAAACTAAACGATCAAGTGCTATGCTAACGAAATGGGTCAAGTCAATCACATCATTCTCCTAATGATGTGATCCCGTTAATCAAATGACAACTCATGTCTATGGTTAGGAAACATAACCATCTTTGATCAACGAGCTAGTCAAGTAGAGGCATACTAGTGACACTCTGTTTGTCTATGTATTCACACATGTATTATGTTTCCGGTTAATACAATTCTAGCATGAATAATAAACATTTATCATGATATAAGGAAATAAATAATAATTTTATTATTGCCTCTAGGGCATATTTCCTTCATAAACCCCTCCAGTAACTGGGGTTGCATGACCTCGTCTGTAAAGCACATCAGGTGTGTTGTTCCTCAGACCCGAGCCACCATTTGTCTAACATCTGCCACTTTCCGTGCCCGGAGGTCATCCCGAGCCTTGTCGTGCTTGTCAAGCCATGCCTAATATCTGGGCTGTGCAGCAGGCTTACAGTCCTTTGACCCATACATGGATCGAGATGGGGCAGGTTGGGCGGTTAAGATGCCGCGCAAGTCATAGGGCGCGGCAGAGCAAATCGGAATTCTATGCTCACGGCGGGGGATATCAGGAACGTCTCGAAAACTGCCCCTTGGTCTGTCCCTCCCCTAAGGAGGGTGATCTGGTTTATTAGTTTCACCATGTTGCTAAAGCAGGATATTGTCCACTTCTTCATCGAATGTTGGAAGTAGACGACGTGGTCGGTAGGATTTATTTTGGTCTGTGTGTCACTTCTCGAGGTCTCGCTCGACTGCGAGGACCTCTACCCACTTGTCATTTGGTGTATCTTGATCGGCTTTAATTTTCTCCCGCCCCTTCATAATGCTCTAGGTGGAGGCAATGAGCCATCATTGAATGGCTTTCAGAGCGAGGAAGGCCTCCGGGACGACGAACTCATCCGGGCCGAGGGTAATGTCCTCTTCTGATTCTTACATATAATTGCTATCATCGGGATCGTCAAGATCCTCGTGATTTTCTACCATTCTATCAGTCCAGTTAGGTATGGCTTCATCACCATTGGCCTGGTCTTCGATGCCAACGTCGTTATCCTAGTCTTCAGTGCCCTCCGGGGTAGTATTGTTGCCCGGAGTACCATTACCAGTATGGTTGTGCCTTGTGCCCCCCTGCTGGTGTGGTTACAACGTTTTGGTCGGCGCGTGGGGGCATTCTTTTTCTCCTCCTTATTCTCGTTGTCCTTACGTGTGTCTACCATGTAGACATTGTAGGTGGATGTAGTAGTCCAGCTGCCTGTGTTGGTTGGCGTGATGCCAAGCATGTCTCCAACAACTTCGTCCATGTCGGTTGCCTCCTCGGAGGTGTAGTATAATACGTTGGTTAAATCCTCAACCGAAGCGACTAGGTGGGTGGTGGGTGGGACATTAATTTCCCTATTATCACCTCTACATCCGAAGTGGTCATAAACCGAAGTTTACCCGTCTAAAATAAATAGACTCTGAATTTGATCTAGCATGTCGTTTAGAAGTGAAAGGTCCACATGTCCTATCTCTTTATAGTCGGTGGGATCAATCTGCAAAAGTCTCAACGAGGCTCGTGGCACTACTTCGGAGTGAGCGTCGGCCAGGATGAGGGCCTGGTACGATTCGTGGGAGCTTGGATCCAAACTTGAAGTTGGTTCTGAGGTGACGCTCGAACTGGCGTGAGGGTTGGAGATCGGGTCCGAGGTTAAGACCTTGGAATCTACAGGGGGGGGGGGGTCCAGTCGATCTAGCGCCCAACCAGAGAGAGCGAGATCACCGCAGGGTTCAGCGGTGTACTCTAAGCTCCCAAATCTAATGGTCTGATCCGGGGCAAAGTTCTTGATGCGACCAAGGCATTCGGTCATATCAGCATGAAGGACAATGCTGTCGAATTCGAAGAGCTGGCCGGGGACAAAGATGTCGCTGCAGCCAATGTCAGAGTTGATCTGAAGGTGAGCAATTAATCCTTTCTGACCACACAACGAAACCTGTATGGGCCACCAATGTCGGTACTAAAACAGGTGGATCTCGGGTAGGGGGTCCTGAGATGTTGATCTAGGAAAGATGGTAATAGGGAGGAAACAAGAGACAATGTTTACCCAGGTTCAGGCCCTCCCGAAGAGGTAAAACCCTACATCCTGCTTTGATTATATTGATGTGATGGAGTATCAAGTACAAGATGATCTACCTCGAGATAGTATGTTGTATTCTAAACCCTAAGACAAGTAACTGTGTCTATAAAGACCTAACCCCACGGCTTATATATGCACCAGGGTTACCTAGGTTACACATATGGTCGGTTGCCAGTCATGCTGGCTAGTAGGTGATCCTTGAAGTACACGACATATCTTCAAAGGTTTCCATCTTGATCACGCCGAGGTTTATAGCTTTTGGAGTCCTTCCTTGTGGAGATCAGTGGGCCGTAAGCTCGGGGCATGAACTGTGTGTCTCATAAGTTAGTACCCCCTAATTTAGGACACCATTACCCGGAAGCGTTCGGGGGCATTTGAGGTGCCAAATTTGGTGACCATGCCCGCCGATGCTCTAAGCTATCGAGAGATGGGAGAGAGAAGGTAGCGAACCGGTAGCCCCTCCAGCCACTTGACGGTGGCCATCCTTCGTAAGTTAGGCCAACTCTAGATTTCGCTTTCCTGGGATCAGCCAAAACGCCACTCCGGTCTTTTTACACGTAGAACCTCATCAGATATACGAACCTAGCTTCGGGGAGCCGGACCATTCGGCCTCGATCTACCATGGATTTGGCAGATATGGAAGCTAGACGACTACCAAACAGGCCTGATGTTTCACAAAGTGAGTGATACTCTGAGAAAAAATGACGAAATAGATTTTAGGAAAACATTGTTTAATGAATAGTATGGTCTCAATTTTATTTCTTCACTGATATTTCATGAAACTTCAAGTGTGAGTCGAATAGTCAACTAAGTTTGAGGTGTCAATACTGCACGAAACTTCACAAGTGAGTCGAATGACCAACTAAGTTGGATACCATTTTTTTTCAAACTAGTATTTTTTTTCAATTTACTATTCACATGGATGCATGTGGAATCATGTTCACCTTTTTATCTTCGCTCAAACCATGTACTTACATCTAGTATACATTCATGTTGTGTTTGTTAAGTACTCCAATGTTTTATAATGTAGTGCGTATAATGTATCGTTTTTGCTCAAAAAATAATAATAATGTAGTGCATATATTTTTTTAAATAAAAACTTTACAAACTTTTTTTTGAAAAACTTTTCCAAATTTGTAGAGAAAAATATTTATATATAAAATACTAACCACATATCATTAGATACACGGTGACATATATATTCATACTGTACATATATTCAATATTATAAATAATTTTTTCTGTAAATTTGGTTATAGTTTGCAAAAAAATCATATGCATTTTTACTTTACAGAATCGAGGGATAAAAACAGGTTCATGGAGCGTCGTTTTTTTGTACGAATGGAGGAGCGAGTTGTTGGTGAGCTCATGAAGCTGCTCTAAATGCAGGGGGTATATTGCGTACAGTATACTGTATAGCAGTTAGTATACAACGATGAAGCTGTATACTGCAAAGAAAATATAGAGAAGAGGACAAGGAAGTACTGTACCGGAGGCATTGATCGGCCGCCATTGACTCCGACGACTCCTTGGGTCAGAGTTGCCGGTGAGTTTTCCCATCCGATTTGTTAAATTCACGCTGAATATGGATGAAATCCAAATCGACGTACGACATACGGCACTTCAAGGATCCAAAGATACATATGTAATTGTGGCCGTTAATGTTGTAGTGTTAACCTCCCTCCACCAAAATGTTCACCGCGGGATTTTTCTTACGCATGAATCTACTATATTTGCTAGAGATCGCAAATGCTGAAGGCGTTGTTGGTGTGAACCCACAAAATCTACTTTAATCCTATCCGATTTATCAAATTCTCCTTGAATACGGCCAGCCAGCAGAAATCCAAATTGATGTACGACATACAGCATTCCAAGAATCCAAAGACACATGTAGTTGTGGCCATTAATGTTGTACTAGAAGGGTTGAGCATGTTTTGCCGCGCCGTTAGTGTTCTTGGGATTTCATAATTTTGTTTTGTTATTTGGTTTGACATGTGGGGAAGATGGTGTGTGTATGCCTTTTTTTTATAATGCAGTGTTCTGATGGGCTTTCTTGGCAGTGTGATTGTCTTAATTGAATAAGAGAGCTTCTTGAGAAATTGAATAAGAGAGTTCCTTGAAAAATTGTTGACCCGGTGTTACACGGCCAAGAAAGCCCATCAGAAATTATGCTTTTTTTTACATTATCTAAAATTGATTATCTTAATTGAATAAGAGAGCTTCTTGAGAAATTATTGACCCGGACAAAATCATAAATCAAATTCAAATGTAACACCTCAATTTAATTGGAGGGCTCTAAAATTAAGAAGTATCATACTCCCTCCATCCGGTAAAGAGTGTACGTTTGGCTTCAAATTTGTTCACAAAAAAGTGCACTTCTGTCTTTTCAATGCACTTTAAAGTAGAAAAAATACTTCTTTCTCATCACACGGTAATCAAGACCAATAACAATCTACACATGGTCTTCTTAATTTCTACATGCACTTAGCTCATTGAGGGTTGGTTAATTAAAGAGGAGAGAGATTGTGTCTTGCACTTTTTCCAATGCATTTTTTACTTGACTTTATAATTCGTCCTAAAATCTCTAGATGTACACTCTTCACCGGATGGAAGGAGTATATTAAATATTGTTGACCTGGTCAAAATTGAGTGACTTATTTCAAATAGAAGACCTCAATTGATTTTAATGCCTTAAAAATTGGTAAATGATTGTAGCTGGTCAGTTGGCCGAACTTTCGGCCAGCTCGCTCGCCACGATTCCACCTCCCCCCCGGCCCGCAGGCGACGCGAGTACATTGGTGGGTTCTGCGGGACCGCCCTGTTCTTCCTTATCCTTTTCCTTGCCTCTCTTTTCCCCTTTCTTTCTACCTCCATTTGCGACAGACTCTACTCCTCCACGAGCTTTTTTTGTTGCAAGTATCGGCGCCGGCCGTCAGTAGTGAGGCAAATGGCGGGGGATGTATGCATGCTGCGTGAAGCAGGGGGTGGGGGTGGGGGCGGCCGCCATGGCCTCCAACTTGGGTGGTGGCGAAACCACCAACAAGCTCTCACCGACGATGACGTCCTCGTGCACGAGAAGCCTCCCTGCCATGCTACAAGCTTCAAAGCCGATTAGATGTTGCAACCACCAACATGTCTTGCTGGAACCGGCCTGGCGCGGTGTTGCATCTGCCACCAGAGATGCTAGAACCACCTTCGTGGTGTGCTGGAACCGACAAACCAGGTGCTACACTGGGGCGAAGGCATGGTCCTGTCGACAGGCGATGTGCTGCAACATGTGATCCACGATGCTACGGCTGGCATGCCGTGGTTCTACAATGGCATGAGGTTAGGTGCTAGCGACCCACTGATTTTGGTGGTGTTACAACCAACACCAGAATATGTTACCACAAATGATCCAAAGTGCAACAACCTGCATGATTTTGCTACGACGATGACCGCGGTGACCGCGTGATGGATGCTACAATTGTTCGGCTAGAATGTTGGAACCACCTTGACCACGTATCGCCGAAGATGGATCGTGGGACGATGGTGACAACGGCAAGCCTTGACGGCGAGGTGGTGGGGCGAGGCATGCAGGAGACCCATGCGAGGGGCGGCGAGCATCTACCCTGGAAACGGGGGTGAAGCGCACGTTGTAACGGCACGCCCCGTGCTGGAAGACGACAAAGACACTCGAGCCGCGAGGATCTCGTCAGAGATACGCGGCGCTGCTCTGTGCGTGGCTGATGAGGATGGAAGGAGATCTTTTCGGAGACGAAGAAGGCGCGTGCAACGTCCTACCTAACGGATCGGGCAGCCTACGATGCACGGATCGGACCGCGGCGTGGCGACCAGCCGAAACTTTGGGCCAACACGCGGACACCTAATACTGCCGTTATAAATTAGGAAGAATAGTGTGGGAGCGTAGTGAATTAAAAGAATTAAGTAAAAACTCCTTGAGAAATGGTTGATCCGGTCAAAATCGGGGTGATCAAATTTCAATTGAAGATCTCAATTGTTTGTGAGGCCTTAGAAACTAGGGAGCTTAGTGTATAGTAGTATTGTAAACCTCCTTCCAACCAAAATGTTCATCAGATGATTTTCCACATGCATAAATCTACTATATTGGTTAGAGTTGTAAATGATGAAGACGTTGTTGGGCAAATACATAAATCTATTGTATTTTCATCTGATTTATTAAGTTTGAAGAAGGCCAACCAGTTCAAATAACGAAGCAAGGTACAACATTCCAGGAATCCAATGATACGTGCACGTAGTTGTGGCCATTAATGTTGTAATGTTAACCTTCTCCCGACCAAAATGTTCATCAGTTGTTTTTTCTCATGCAGAAATTTATTGTATTTGTTAGAGTTTGCAAATAATGGAGCCGTTGTTGGTGTGAAAGTACAAATCTGATGTACTCCCATCTGATTTATTTGATTCATCTTGAATATGGCAGCCAACCGAAATCCAATTTGACGTATGACATACGGCACTTCAATAATTCATGGATACGTGCACGTAGGTGTGGCCATTAATGTTGTAGTGTTAACCTCCCACACCGGGGTGATTTCACTTGTGCACAAATTAACTGTATTTTCTAGAGTTTGCAAATGATGAAGGTGTTGTTGTTGCGGACGCACATTTCGGCCAAGGCTAGAACAAGGATTTGTTCAGGAGGTGCTCAACTTGTCACCCTGGCCCCAACGGGATGGGCTGAGGAAGATTTCAGGGGTGCGCATCGTGCTACGCCAGTATGGGTGGTATTTTATAATCACCTTAAAAAACACAAGTTTCATGTCTTACTGGATGAAGTTTGATTTTAGGAAAGCAAATAATTTGGATCAAAACTTTCCAATGTTTTTAAATCTACAAACATCCAAAATGCCGAATTGGGAAAAGGCTCCATTGCGGTCACGCGTCCCTCGATTAGCCTCATGCGGTGCATGCTTTCGAACATGGACAAGAGGGCCCATCACATGTGTCTTCAACATCAAAAAATCACCCCCCCCCCCACCCCCCCGTCCCTGCGATTTCAACTGGTGGGGCCGAGTGTGCCCTTCCATATTTTTACCCCCCCCCCCCACGTCAATTCAGCTGCTTGGGTCTAGGTGTCTTCTTTTCTATCTCTCATCCTGGCTTGTTTAAAAGGAAAAGTTTACATCGTAGGCTCTTGTCGGAAATCGTTGGTCGCAACAAGCGTGTGCGGGATAACATCCCTTGATAAAATGTTAGTATTTCAATTACTTAACACTGTTACGTTCAATTACTTAACAATTGTTACGGTCTAAATTTGGTACCCAACTACAATACAAGAGGCTTTTCGTCCATTAAACTGTTGGAAAGATGCAGATTTGCCCTTTGCCCTATTGAGAGATGCCTAATGATAAATGATAATATGTGGCGGTTCTCTCGCAGGTGGTGGCTCAGTGAGTATGTTTATAGAAAATAGGGAAAATACGTGATTTTTTTTGTAAATCAAGTAATAAGAAGAAGAATGAGGGAAATTATATATAAAATTAATGACGTTCACAAGAATACATAAATTGTGCCTATGAAATCCGAATCGACGTACGACATACCGCATTTCAAGAATCCAAGGATACACATGTAGTTGTGGCCGTTAATGCTGCAGTGCTAACCTCCCTCAACCAAAATGTTCACCGCGGGATTTTTCTTATGCATGAATCTACTATATTTGCTAGAGTTTGCAAATGATAGAGGTGTTGTTGGTGTGAACGCACAAATCTACTTTGTTCCTATATGGTTTATCAATTTCTCCTTGAATACGGCCAACCAGCAGAAATCCAAATCGACGTATGACATACGGCATTCCAAGAATCCAAGGACACATGTAGTTGTGGCTATTAGTGCTGTATTGTAAACCTCCTCCCAACCAAAATGTTCACCAGATGATTTTCCTCGTGCATAAATCTACTGTATCGGTTAGAGTTTGTAAATGATGAAGACGTTGTTGGGGTGAATACATAAATCTACTATATTGGTTAGAGTTTGTAAATGATGAAGACATTGTTGGGGCGAATACATAAATGTACTGTATTGGTTAGAGTTTGTAAATGATGAAGACGTTGTTGGGGCGAATACATAAATCTACTTTATTCCTATATTATTTATTAAGTTTGAAGAAGGCCAACCAGCTGAAATATGAAGCGACGTAGTATGATATTCCAAGAATCCAATGATATGTGCACTTAGTTGTGGCCATTAATGCTGTAACGTTAACCTCCTCCCAACCAAAATGTTTACCGGTTGATTTTTCTTGTGCACAAATTTACTGTATTTGCTAAAGCTTGCAAATAATAGAGGCGTTGTTGGTGTGAACGCACAAATCTACTATATTGCCATCTGATTGGTTAGATTCACCTTGAATATGGCAGCCAACCGAAATCTGATTTGACGTATGACATACGACAGTCCAATAACTCATGGATATGTGCACGTAGTTTTGGCCGTTAATGTTGTAGTTTTAACCTCTCCCAACCAAAATGTTCACTAGGTGATTTTACTCGTGCACAAATTAACTATATTTTTTAGAGTTTGCAATGATGAAGGCGTTGTTGGTGAACGTACATTTCAGCCATGGCTATAACAAGGATTTCTTCAGGAGGTGCTCAACTTGTCACCTAGGCCCCAACGGGATGGGCTGGGGAAGATTTTGAGGGTGTGCATCGTGGAACGTCAGTTTGGATCATTGTCGCCACTTAAAAAATACAAGTGTCATGCCTTACTGGATGAAGGTTGATTTTAGGAAAGCATATAGCCTGGCTGAAAATTCTCCAATGTTTTTTAATCTACAAAACATCCAAAATGGCAAATTGTTGGCATTTCAAATACTTAACAACTGTTACGGTCTAAATTTGGTACCCAACTGCAATACAGGAGGCTTTTCGTCCATTAAACTGCTGGAAAGATGCAGATTTGCCTCTTTCCCCTATCGGGAGTTGCGTAATTATAATGTGTGGCGGTTCTCTCGCAGGTGGTGGCTCAGTGAGCATGTTTATCAAAAACAGGAAGATAGGTGAAATCTTTTAAAAAATCAAGTAATAAGAAGAGGAATAAGGGAAATCATACATAAAATTAAAATTTAACGACGTTCACAAGAATACATAAATTGTGCCTCAGAAATTATTATTATTATTAAATAGTCAAAAAATACAAGAATTTTAAGAATAGGACTTGATGGATCGGTTTGAAACCCTAAAACTAATATAGTAGTTTTTGTGAAAAGTTTTGGGAAACTATTGTAATGTTGGGAACAAAACCAGATGTTTACTCTCCTCAGAGATTCTCGCTGGTGGAAGAGGGCTGTAAATCGAGTTGACACGTTGGGCTCAAAATTCTTAGGCTGGTTGTAATGGGGAGTATCATATACTAGTATCATGCATATAAAACTAGTGTATGATACTACCTCCTTAATTCATAGTACTCCCTCCGGTCCTTTTTAGTTCGCATATAAGATTTGACTGAAGTCAAGCCTCGTAAAGTTTGACCAACTTTATAGAAAAAAGTACCAACATTCACAATCTGAAATCAATATCAATAGATGTGTCATGACTTAAAGTTCCATATTGTATAACTTTAGCATGGCAGGTGTTGATATTTTTTCATATAAATACGGTCAAACTTTGTGAAGTTTGACTTCAGAGAATTCTAATATGCAGAGTAAAAAGGATAGCCTCATCAAAATTAGTACTCCCTCCTTCTATTTATATAGGGCCTAATGCGTTTTTTAAAACCGCCTTTGACTATTGATAAAATTAATACTACATGACATGCATAATGTGAAAATTATATCATTGAAAGCTCCTTTCACATACGAATTTGATGATGTGCTTTATGTAAGTTGCATGTCATATATTATTGCTCTAACATTTGGTCAAAGTTAGCCTCGAAAAACGCATTAGGCCCTATATAGATGGAAGGAGGGAGTATCATGTATTAGTATCATGTAGTACTTTATTTATTGTCATGCATGACACAAAGTAACATAGCATTTATTATGATACGGTATCATGATATGATACTACACCTTCTTTTTCTTCATTTAATATTATGTCACCTCATCAAAATTATCTAGTTGACATGCATAATACTAGCTATGATACAGGGCCGTCTCCAGAAATTCAGGGCCCCGGGCAAAAACCAAAAAGAAGGGCCCAAAATTCTGAACAATTCCTATAATAGAAGAATTAATGTGCATAAAGCACAGTCTCATTTTATTGTATAATTTCAAGTCTGTTTTATTTTGTACAATATTTAGACATATATCAAACATGCATGCTAAAAAACAGTAAATGATAGTGCAACAACAAACTAACCTCATGTTGTACCAAAGAGGAGCATCCCTCTAGTCTTCGTGAAAGAAAATCTTCAATGATATCTTTATACTTAATCTTTTTCAAGATATTGTTTTCAAGTGTTGTTGTCGCCAATCCGTTGAGTATTATCTGCAACTCCTTCATCGCCAAAATTGCCATCATCAAACTTTTCCATCAGGAGGAGTCGACCTCTGCTGCATTATCATCGCGACCATTATCAGCATTCACATCTGGAGTTTGATTTTCAAAATCAAGTTGAGTGTCTCTCACAATATATCCATCAAGGGAATCCGTTTGAGATTGAGCCTCAACTTCCGGTAGCTTTGCAGCACCAAAATCATCTTGGTAATTCTAGTAGACATGATGAATATTCATGAAGAAAACCTAACAGATTATAAATGATCAAACTAAATAAAATTAGCTTCATATGGTAATGATCTGGTGATGACCAAATCTTCAAATACATGAAAATAAACTGAAAAAAGAACTTGCGCCTTGAAGATTAAAATACAGTCAATTGTCCGGACATGGGCGTGTTCCTGAATGATTTTGTTGGTGGTTTTCCTGATGGAAGCAAGAACCGGCACCACAGTCCGCGGCTGTTGCGTTTTTATGGCAGCAAGACGATCAGCCGATGGGATGGGATCGGATCGTCGTAGGCAACTGCGCCAGCACGAGCACGACTGCTTAGGGCCTCGCCTCGGCGCCTCGCCGTACGAGACGCCGGTTCGGCTGCAATGCCTGACGGTAGAATCGATCGATATGCCTCCTGTCCTGGATTCAGGTCTCGAGCGCCTCCGATCAGGGCATCGGGCCTTGATCTGTTGTTTGGGCCTTTCCTGTAATCGTTTTTTTGACGACTTTTAACGAGACGAGGCAATGAACCAAGCTTTCATCTCCAGGTTTTTTTTATCAATGGAGGCCCTCCGATTTTGGAGGCCCTATGCGGTCGCTCACTTGGCTCCCCATCATCAACGAGCTACGATCAGCCTTATCGGGCTCGCCGCGTTTCAAATACCAGGGTTCACCCATCGGAAATGACAGCTCTCGTGTACCACCACCACCACCACGGGAGCGCGCACCGCTAGAGACGAATCCTCCAACCAAATCAGCACAGGAAATGAGTATAGATTGTTCTCTACGAGGAAATCACAGCATTATTATAATAAGAAACGGATTGAAAACAAAAGCATTGGTTGGGTCAAAGTGGCCATGTCTGTGGTGCCTGCCGCTGCGCCCGAGGCCCCGACCCGAGCCCGAGACCACGTTATAAAACCCGCCCAACCCAATCCCCCAAAATCAGAAGCAGAGGGGAACCGAGCACACCCCGCCCCACACACCACGCCAAACCAAACCCAAAAAAGATCACATTTTTATACGAGCCCCCTGCGCCCTCGTGTCCAAGGAGCCAGGCGCGACGAGACCACACCGTCCCGTCTCACACTCCCCCTCGCCTTTGTCTCCACTCTCCGGGCCTCGCCGGGAACGTGAGCCCCCTCCCCCACCTCCCCCGAGAGAGCGAAGCAAACCAAGACCCCAATGCATCTCCGCCGCCTCCCCCCGCTCCTCCTCCTCGTCGTCCTCCTCGCCGCCGGCGCCGCGGCGGACGGCGACGCCGACGCGCTGCTCGCGGCCAAGGCGGCGCTGTCGGACCCCACGGCCGCGCTCGCCTCCTGGGCCGCCCCGGCGGCGGGCAACGGGACGGGCGGCGGGTACGCGCACTGCGCGTGGGCGGGCGTGTCGTGCGGCGCGCGCGGGGCCGTCGTGGGGCTGGCCCTGGGCGGGCTCAACCTGTCCGGCGCGCTGCCGCCGGCGCTGTCCCGCCTGCGCGGCCTCCTCCGCCTCGACGTCGGCGCCAACGCGCTCTCCGGCCCCGTCCCGGCCGCGCTCGCCCACCTCCGCTTCCTCACCCACCTCAACCTCTCCAACAACGCCTTCAACGGCTCCCTCCCGCCGGCCCTCGCGCGCCTGCGCGGCCTCCGCGTGCTCGACCTCTACAACAACAACCTCACCAGCCCGCTCCCGCTCGAGGTCGCGCAGATGCCGCTGCTCCGCCACCTCCACCTCGGCGGCAACTTCTTCTCCGGCGAGATTCCGCCCGAGTACGGCCGCTGGACGCGGCTGCAGTACCTCGCCCTCTCCGGCAACGAGCTCTCCGGCAGGATACCGCCGGAGCTCGGGAACCTCACCAGCCTCAGGGAGCTCTACATTGGCTACTACAACGCCTACTCCGGTGGGGTCCCGCCGGAGCTCGGCAACCTCACCGACCTCGTGCGCCTCGACGCCGCCAACTGCGGCCTCTCCGGGAAGATCCCGCCCGAGCTCGGCAGGCTGCAGAAACTCGACACCCTGTTCCTGCAGGTGAACGGCCTCACCGGCGCCATACCGTCGGAGCTGGGCAGCCTTCAGAGCCTCAGCTCCTTGGACCTCTCCAACAATGCGCTCGCCGGCGAGATACCGCCGAGCTTCTCCCACCTCAAGAACATGACGCTGCTCAACCTGTTCCGGAACAAGCTGCGCGGCGACATCCCCGACTTCATCGGCGACCTGCCAAGCCTCGAGGTGCTGCAGCTCTGGGAGAACAACTTCACCGGCAGCGTGCCCCGCCGCCTCGGCGCCAACAACCGCCTCCAGCTGGTCGACCTCTCCTCCAACAGGCTCACCGGCACGCTGCCGCCGGACCTCTGCGCCGGGGGCAAGCTGCACACGCTCATCGCCCTCGGCAACTCCTTGTTCGGCTCCATCCCCGACTCCCTCGGCCAGTGCAAATCCTTGAGCCGTATCCGTCTAGGAGAGAACTACTTGAACGGCTCTATTCCCAAGGGGCTCTTCGAGTTGCAGAAGCTCACTCAGGTCGAGCTGCAAGACAACCTCCTCACCGGCGACTTCCCTGCCGTGGTCGGCCCCGCGGCGCCTAATCTGGGGGAGATCAACCTGTCCAACAATCAGCTCACCGGTGCATTGCCGGCATCCATTGGAAACTTCTCTGGTGTTCAGAAGCTGCTACTTGATCGCAACTCGTTCTCCGGCGCGTTGCCTGCCGAGGTTGGGCGGCTGCAGGAGCTCTCGAAGGCTGACCTTAGCGGCAATGCGATCGAGGGAGGTGTGCCGCCGGAGATTGGGAAATGCCGTCTGCTCACTTACCTGGACTTGAGCAGGAACAACCTCTCTGGGAGGATACCTCCGGCCATCTCTGGAATGAGGATACTGAACTACCTCAACTTGTCCAAGAACCACCTTGATGGAGAGATACCTCCATCCATCTCCACAATGCAGAGCTTGACGGCGGTCGACTTCTCATACAACAACTTGTCTGGGCTAGTCCCAGGGACCGGCCAGTTCAGCTACTTCAATGCCACATCTTTCGTTGGCAATCCAAACCTGTGTGGACCATACCTTGGTCCATGCCGCCCTGGCATTGCTGATGCTGGTCACACCAACCATGGCCATGGAGGGCTGTCTAGCACTATCAAGCTGCTCATTGTGTTAGGCTTGCTTCTTTGCTCCATTATATTTGCTACCGCCGCAATTCTGAAGGCGCGGTCATTGAAGAAAGCCAGTGATGCACGTATGTGGAAACTCACTGCATTCCAGCGCCTTGATTTCACTTGTGATGATGTGCTGGATTCCCTGAAAGAGGAGAACATTATTGGCAAAGGCGGGGCTGGAACTGTGTACAAGGGATCAATGCCCAATGGTGATCATGTGGCCGTGAAGAGGCTCTCTGCAATGGTCCGTGGCTCATCGCATGATCATGGATTCTCAGCGGAGATACAAACACTTGGGAGGATTCGGCATCGCCATATTGTGCGCCTGCTAGGCTTCTGCTCAAACAATGAGACCAACCTGCTGGTGTATGAGTATATGCCCAATGGTAGTCTCGGGGAGCTTCTCCATGGCAAGAAGGGCGAACACCTGCACTGGGACACTCGGTACAAGATTGCAATTGAAGCTGCCAAGGGGCTGTGCTACCTGCACCATGATTGTTCACCGCTGATACTTCACCGTGATGTCAAGTCGAACAATATACTTCTTGACTCTGACTTTGAAGCTCATGTGGCCGACTTCGGGCTGGCGAAATTCTTGCAGGACACCGGTGCATCAGAATGCATGTCCGCCATTGCTGGTTCATATGGCTACATTGCTCCAGGTACTTAAACATGTGTTCTTTTAATTAAGTTCAGTCTGACTATTCTCAAAACGCATATATAATGCTGATTTGATGAGTACTTTAATGCTTCTTGCATAGTAAGCTTGTTAGAAAACTGTACTATGCCCTAAGCAACTGTTTACTGTACTACTGTGACTTTCACTTCAGACTTGGTAGTTGTTTTGATGAGGACTTTAATGCTTCTTGCATAGGCTTGTTAGAAAACTGTACTATGCCCTAAACAACTGTTTACTGTACTGTTATGACTTTCACTTCAGACTTGGTATAGTTGTTTTGATGAGTATTCCAATGCTTACTGACACTGGTCAAGTTATGAGAGTTTACTTCCCAAGCCCAATCATGCAAATTGCTATCAAGATGTAGTTATTAAAACTTGAAACATTGAGGCTTTCTTTGATTTGTTCTGAATGAAATCTGTAAACCTAACGTCCCTTTTTAGAACCACCTTATTACAATCAGTCCATAAGAGGCTTTTGATTCATGAAAGCTGGCATTCCTTGTGTATGTATATTTAGGTTCAGTTACTTCAATTCTATGTTTGCACTCTTCACTTGATGTTCCTCTAGCTGCCAAAAAACATAAATGTATTACTTTCTAACTAGTCAATCTCGCATTGCTCTGTTATCTGTGGCTTTCCAGAATATGCATACACCCTCAAGGTCGATGAGAAGAGCGATGTCTACAGCTTCGGTGTGGTGCTCCTGGAGCTCGTCACCGGGCGGAAACCCGTGGGGGAGTTTGGTGACGGCGTCGACATTGTCCAGTGGGTCAAGATGATGACGGGCCCAAACAAGGAGCAGGTGATGAAGATCCTGGACCCGAGGCTGTCGACCGTGCCGGTGCACGAGGTGATGCACGTCTTCTACGTCGCCTTGCTCTGCACCGAGGAGCACAGCGTGCAGCGCCCGACGATGCGTGAGGTCGTGCAGATCCTGAGCGAGCTCCCAAAGCCAGCTGCCAACCAAGGTGATGGAGAGGAAGAGCTTCCTCTCTCCAGCGAAGGACCTGAATCCAACACTCCTGCTCCAACCAGTTCCACCGAAGCACCGACCGGCGAGACGAAAGATCAGCAGCTGCAGCAGCAGCACACAAGCTCGGAGTCGTCGCCGCCTCCTGATCTCATCAGCATCTGATCATCCAAGTCCATCCGTTGCGAAAACATGCGGGCTTATTCGATCGTGCAAGCCTAGGCCTGAATCTAGGGTTCGTTGAGTGAAAGACTTGTTGGTGTGCTGTACATATCCAAGCTGCTTTGGTGGTGGGGCGTCCAAGAGCTTCCAGTTTGGTGTGTGTGTGTGTGTGTGTTTGGTACTTTGCTTTGCTGCTTGTAGCCGTAGGGATTATGTGGTAGTGGAGCCTTTGATGATCTTTCCTTGTGCAATGTAGTAGCAGTAGTAGTATCAGTAGTAGCCATCTATCTAAATGTCAACCTCCTTTCCAGTGTCCATCCGGTCCGGTCCAGCATGAGAATCTAAATCTTTGTTGTGGAACCATGATCCTCTTTAAAGTGCCTCGTGTTGATCTTCAAATATTTGCATTCTTGTAGGGGGCTCGTCTCATGTCCAGTTCTCATAGCAAGAGTAGTACCACCATTGCTGCTAACAGAGAAAGAAAAGCGCTTTCTTTCTGGCCTCTGAGGAAGATGATAATTGCAAAGCGCTTTTGTGCTGCCAAAGCGTTCGATTGATTGATGCTGCTCCCCTTTTGACTTTGCCTGACGTTCAGAGACAATCAAAGAAAGAATTCTTGTTGATCCAAGCCGGTTCGCGAATGTCAAACGATGCTTTGCCCTTGGCGTGAAGCCAAGCGGCAGCATCTGATCTGATCTGTGACTAATGTCAGATAATGCGCTGCTTTGAGGCCCCATCTAATCCAATGATGATCGATGATGCGCCTCGGCGACCCCCTGACCCTGTGGCTGTGGGGATGGGGGGTTAATCATGCCGCACCGGCGCACGGCCGCTGCGACGTCGTCAGGCCGGATGATGGTTGATGGGGGCACGTACCGGCCGGCACCGCCGTGGAACGGGACGGCGAACGGCCGGCGTGCCTTTCCACGGCCCCTCTCCCTCGTTTCCTCGTTCCCCTGATCTGATCTACACTGGTTTTGCTCCGGAGCACTTCGAACGGAAAATCAATCCAGGGGTGTCGATCGAGTTTCTTCACGTAGCGTGAACTGCCCTCGTCCTCGGCCTCCGTCGCTACGCCGGCGAGATCTCTACGCGACTACGCCCCGTGTCCAGATTGGACTGTTACCGATCGATGGTGCATTTGTACCGTGCCACTGTTGCCGTTTTCTTCGGTCCCGTCCCGTCCCGTTGCATGCATGCGTCCAAAGAGAATGGTCACATCCACAACCAGACGAGACGAGACGAGACGAGACGAGACGACGGCACTCCAATCTGGATCGCACGCTGTGTTTGTTTGTGTTGGCCACTCCTGACTCCTGACTCCTGCCCATTCATCCAATTATTGGTGTGGCCTCAGCCTCACTTAAACTAATCGTACGTGACCCCATTTCCGCCCCGTGTCCAGTGTAAAACCCGAGAGATCGGGCGTTGATCAAGGTTCGTCCATTAGGATAGTGACCGGTCACTTATCAAATTAACTGCTTTGCATCCATCACTCTCATGTTTCATTATCTAATTCCATACAAAACATGCAAAAAAAAAATCCTACGTATTACCCTAGCAACTATTCGTTGTCGGAGATGTCCACGATGACGGTGCCAGTTGCCGGTTGGACGGGCGGGTAGCAGTACTAGAAAAAGGCCTACTAATGGCGCACCAGTTTTGCCTACTAATGGCGCATCACTGGTGTGCCTTAGTAGCACACCACTAGTATTTTTTACTAATGGCGCATCATTGGTGTACTAATGGCGCACCATCCAGTGCGCCATTAGTATATAACACCATGCGCTATTAGTGTGCCTCCCAGGGGCCATATTTAACCATGTGCTTTGGCACACTAATGGCGCACTCTGTAGTGATGCGCCATTAGTATGAATATTAGTTTTTTTTACTTTTCTGATTTTTGCACATGTTACAAAATATATTATTTGACAGAATATAGACAGTAGCACACAGCAACAGCAGATTCATCGAATACAATAGAAGATTAGTCTCCGAATATAATTTATCATATTAGTCTCCGAATTCAAAAGACCGAACAAAGATAAAACATTACAAGTCTCGAGAGCGCGAGTATCGAGTTTGTCGGAAGTAATACTAATCCTAACAAGTCCGACTAATCATCATCATACAACTTCTACTCGTTATTCATAACAAGTCATACGATCATCATCTTGATAGTCATCGAACCAACCCTACTTAATTGTTTTTAGCATATAATCATCAGTATTAGGCAGGACCTAAATACCCTATTTAAGCTAAAATAGCATAAAACAATATAGACCCTGACTCTCCATTATGGAGAATGGAGAACATCCTGTCTCTAATTCTTGGGCTTCGCTTCCTTTTGGTTCCAAGAAGCTCCTTACGACTGTCCATATTTTTTTTCCATCCTTTGATTTTCATCTCTCCACTTCTTTTAGAAATCTCGTATGGACAGTTGAGATTCGTAGGACGACCTGGCTGTATGTTCAAAACATTAACACTACCTTTCTGATACATCATATGAGGCACGCAATTCTCTGGGATTATTTGTTGAAAAACATAGTAATAACTTCATAGTTAGCAATGATGTACTAGTTTTAGAAGTATGCAAAGATGCACGGATGTCGTAATAGTAAAAATCTTACCAGGGTATCTCCATGGTAGTTACCGGAGTTGAACACATGCACTAGTGGCACGTATTTACCATAATGTTGAGGAGTTTGTTTGTGGATAATGTAATTCTCAATGTCAATACAAAATTCAACCAGATGATTTTTCTCCTTGTAAGTTGTTAATTCAGAGCCATCGGTGTAGTGGGTTTTGTCTACCATCTCCCGCACATTCTTTGAACAATAAAAATAAGCTATCAATGGAAATAAGCTGTCAACTATTTTGAAATAAACAATATAAATTAGCTAATAACTATGTTTGAGAAACTCACATAGCGGTAGAACTGGAGGCGTATCAACAAGGACCCAAATGTCCATATTGTCTTGGTTGATGTCAGGATTACCAAGATCCATAGTGATAAGCATACCCTCATCAAAACCATACATCTTGCAAAATGCTTCCCAATTTTTGCAACCAAAATGGGTTACGCTCTCAGAATTATATAGATTTACTTCAAAGTCCACATCGTGATGACTCCTTAGGTGAATTTTCTTTGTTTCAGAAATTTCATGGTCTTCAAAATCCATCCTCTCCAAGACATAGCGTCTTGCATGACATGGGATAAGCTATACTCGATTTGTAAAAGATGAAAATTACACGTTGAAATAGTTGAAGTCATGCTTAATTATGAAAATAACACTTGTCGTCGTTGTGTACTGTTTCAAGTTCGAAGGTCTCCCCGAGCTTAATGCTGAAGCGCCGATCATCGTCCAGGTGAGGCATGTCGCACAGACCTCGATCGTCGTGGCACCAGTCGCACTCCCCCGGGAGACTTTCGTCGTCCGATGATGATGACGACATATCCTACGTTCATAATTCAAAACTACATCATTTAGGGTTTGTCGACACCGAGGCATCCTAAAAGCTAAGCTTTTATCATTTAGGGTTTGTCGACGCTGAGGCACCCTAAAAGCCTAAGCTTTCATCATTTAGGTTCTTATCGACACCAAGGCACCCTAAAAGCCAAGGTTTTATCATTTAGGGTTTGTCGACGCCGAGGCACCCTAAAAGCCTAAGCTTTCATCATTTAGGTTTTGTCGACGCCGAGGCACCCTAAAAGCCTAAGCGTACATCATTTAGGTTCTCATCGACACCGAGGCACCCAATAGAAGCGAAGTTAAGTTTTCATCATTCAGGGTTTATCGATGCCGAGGCACCCTAGGTTGGGCCTAGTCCTGGCCATGGGCCGCCTGGCCCGAACAGCCCGGCCTGACCCTGTTGGGGAACGTAGTAATTTCAAAAAAAATCCTAGGCACACGCAAGATCATGGTGATGCATAGCAACGAGAGGGGAGAGTATTGTCTACATACCCTCGTAGACCGAAGCGGAAGCATTGACGCAACGTAGAGGAAGTAGTCGTACGTCTTCCCGATCCGACCGATCCAAGCACCGTTACTCCGGCACCTCCGAGTTCTTGGCACACGTACAGCTCGATGACGCTCCCCGGGCTCCGATCCAGCAAAGCTTCGGGGCTGAGTTCCGTTAGCACGACGGCGTGGTGATGATCTTGATGTTCTACCGCCGGAGGGCTTCGCCTAAGCGCTGCTACAATATGACCGAGGTGGAATATGGTGGAGGGGGGCACCGCACACGGCTAAGGAACGATCACGATGATCAACTTGTGTGTTCTAGGGTGCCCCCTTGCCCCCGTATATAAAGGAGCCAAGGGGGGTGCGGCCGGCCCTAGTAGGAGGCGCGCAGGAGGAGTCCTACTCCTGATAGGAGTAGGACTCCCCTCCCTTTCCTTGTCCAAGTAGGAGAGGGGGAAGGAAGGGAGAGAGGAGAGGAAGGAAAGGGGGGGGGGGCGCCGCCCCTCCCTCCTTGTCCAATTCGGACTAGGGGGAGAGGGGGCGCGCGGCCTGCCCTGGCTGCCTTTCCTCTTCTTCACCCTAGGCCCATGAGGCCCATTAACCCCCCGGGGGGTTTCGGTAACCCCCCGGTTCTTCGGTTTTATCCGAAACTTCCCGGAACACTTCCGCTGTCCGAATATAGCCGTCCAATATATCAATCTTTATGTCTCGACCATTTCGAGACTCCTCGTCATCTCCATGATCACATCCGGGACTCCGAACAACCTTCGGTACATCAAAATACATAAACTCATAATGAAACTAGCATCGTAACTTTAAGCGTGCGGACCCTACGGTTCGAGAACAATGTAGACATGGCCGAGACATGTCTCCGGTCAATAACCAATAGCGGGACCCGGATGCCCATATTGGTTCCTACATATTCTACGAAGATCTTTATCGGTCAGACCGCATAACAACATACGTTGTTCCCTTTGTCATCGGTATGTTACTTGCCCGAGATTCGATCGTCGGTATCCAATACCTAGTTCAATCTCGTTACCGGCAAGTCTCTTTACTTGTTCCGTAATACATCATCCCGCAACTAACTCATTAGTTGCAATGCTTGCAAGGCTTAAGTGATGTGCATTACCGAGAGGGCCCAGAGATACCTCTCCGACGATCGGAGTGACAAATCCTAATCTCGAAATACGTCAACCCAACATGTACCTTTGGAGACACCTGTAGAGCACCTTTATAATCACCCAGTTACGTTGTGACGTTTGGTAGCACACAAAGTGTTCCTCCGGCACACGGGATTTACATAATCTCATAGTCATAGGAACATGTATAAGTCATGAAGAAAGCAATAGCAACATACTAAACGATCGGGTGCTAAGCTAGTGGAATGGGTCATGTCAATCAGATCATTCAACTAATGATGTGATCCCGTTAATCAAATGAGAACTCTTTGTCCATGGTTAGAAAACATAACCATCTTTAATTAACGAGCTAGTCAAGTAGAGGCATACTAGTGACACTTTGTTTGTCTATGTATTCACACATGTATTACGATACGAGTAAAGTGACTTGCCGGTAACGAGATTGAACGAGGTATTGGAATACCGACGATCGAATCTCGGGCAAGTAACATACCGATTGACGAAGGGAATTGTATACGGGGTTGTTTGAATCCTCGACATCGTGGTTCATCCGATGAGATCATCGAGGAGCATGTGGGAGCCAACATGGGTATCCAGATCCCGCTGTTGGTTATTGACCAGAGAGCGATCTCGGTCATGTCTACATGTCTCCCGAACCCGTAGGGTCTACACACTTAAGGTTCGGTGACGCTAGGGTTGTAAAGATATGGATATGCAATAATCTGAAAGTTGTTAGGAGTCCCGAATGAGATCCCGGACGTCACGAGGAGTTCCGGAATGGTCCGGAGGTGAAGAATAATATATAGGAAGTGCTGTTTTGGCCAACGGGAAAGTTTCGGGGTCACCGGTATTGTACCGGGATCACCGGAAGGGTCCCGGGGGTCCACCGGGTGGGGCCACCCATCCCGGAGGGCCCCATGGGCCAAAGTGAGGAGGGGAACCAGCCCATAGTGGGCTGGTGCGCCCCCTAGGCCCACCCCATGCGCCTAGGGTTGGAACCCTAGGGGTGGGGGGCGCCCCACCTTGCCTTGGGGGCTACTCCAGCCCTGGCCGCCGCCCCCCCTTGGGAGATCCAATCTCCAAGGGGCCGACGCCCCCCCCTAGGGGCCTATATAAAGGAGGGGAGGGAGGGCGCAGCCGCACCCTGCATCCTTGGCGCCTCCCTCTTCCCTGCTACACCTCTCTCTCTCGTTGTACACGGCGAAGCCCTGCTACTCTGACGCCCTGCATCCACCACCACGCTGTCGTGCTGCTGGATCTTCATCAACCTCTCCTTCCCCCTTGCTGGATCAAGAAGGAGGAGACGTCATCCGCTCCGTATGTGTGTTGAACGCGGAGGTGCCATCCGTTCGGCGCTTGGTCATCGGTGATTTGAATCACGGCGAGTACGACTCCGTCATCCACGTTCTAGTGAACGCTTCCGCTCGCGATCTACAAAGGTATGTAGATGCATCCGATCACTCGTTGCTAGATGAACTCATAGATGGATCTTGGTGAAACCGTAGGAAAATTTTTGTTTTCTACAACGTTCCCCAACAGTGGCATCATGAGCTAGGTCTATGCGTAGTTCTTTATGCACGAGTAGAACACAATTTGTTGTGGGCGTTGATGTTGTCAACTTTCTTGCAGCTACTAGTATTATCTTGCTTCGACGGTATTGTGGGATGAAGCGGCCCGGACCAACCTTACACGTACGCTTACGTGAGACCGGTTCCACCGACTAACATGCACTAGTTGCATAAGGTGGCTGGCGGGTGTCTGTCTCTCCCACTTTAGTTGGAGCGGATTCAATGAAAATGGTCCTTATGAAGGGTAAATAGAAGTTGACAAATCACGTTGTGGCTTTCACGTAGGTAAGAAAACGTTCTTGCTAGAACCCTATTGCAGCCACGTAAAACTTGCAACAACAATTAAAGGACGTCTAACTTGTTTTTGCAGCAAGTGTTTTGTGATGTGATATGGCCAAAGTTGTGATGAATGATGAATGATCTATATGTGATGTATGAGATGTTCATGCTATTGTAATAGGAATCACGACTTGCATGTCGATGAGTATGACAACCGGCAGGAGCCATAGGAGTTGTCTTTATTTTTTGTATGACATGCGTGTCATTGAGAAACGCCATGTAAATTACTTTACTTTATTGCTAAACGCGTTAGCCATAGTAGTAGAAGTAATAGTTGGCGAGCAACTTCATGGAGACACGATGATGGAGATCATGATGATGGAGATCATGGTGTCATGTCGGTGACAAGATGATCATGGAGCCCCAAGATGGAGATCAAAGGAGCTATGTGATATTGGCCATATCATGTCACTTTTATTATTTGATTGCATGTGATGTTTATCATGTTTTTGCATCTTGTTTACTTAGAACGACGGTAGTAAATAAGATGATCCCTCATAATAATTTCAAGAAAGTGTTCCCCCTAACTATGCACCGTTGCGACAGTTCGTTGTTTTGAAGCACCATGTGATGATCGGGTGTGATAGATTCTAACGTTCATATACAACGGGTGTAAGACAGATTTACACATGCAAAACACTTAGGTTGACTTGACGAGCCTAGCATGTACAGACATGGCCTCGGAACATAGAAGACCGAAAGGTCGAGCATGAGTCGTATAGAAGATACGATCAACATGAAGATGTTCACCGACGTTGACTAGTCCGTCTCACGTGATGATCGGACACGACCTAGTTAACTCGGATCATGTTATACTTAGATGACTAGAAGAGGGATGTCTATCTAAGTGGGAGTTCATTAAATAATTTGATTAGATGAACTTAATTATCATGAACTTAGTCTAAAATATTTACAATATGTCTTGTAGATCAAATGGCCAACGTAGTCCTCAACTTCAACGCGTTCCTAAAGAAAACCAAGCTAAAAGACGATGGCAGCAACTACACGGACTGGGTCCGGAACCTGAGGATCATCCTCACAGCTACCAAGAAAGATTATGTCCTACAAGCACCGTTGGGTGACGCACCTGTTCTCCCTGCAGAACAAGACGTTATGAACGCTTGGCAGGCACGTACCGATGACTACTCCCTCGTTTAGTGCGGCATGTTTTACAGCCTAGAGCCGGGACTCCAAAAATGTTTTGAGAGACACGGAGCATATGAGATGTTCGAAGAGCTGAAAATGGTTTTCCAGGCTCATGCCCGGGTCGAGAGATATCAAGTCTCCAACAAGTTCTTCAGCTGTAAGATGGAGGAAAACAGTTCTATCCATGAGCATATACTCACTATGTCTGGGTTGCATAACCGCTTGACTCAGCTGGGAGTTAATCTCCCGGATGACGCGGTCATTGACAGAATCCTTCAGTCGCTTCCACCAAGCTACAAGAGCTTTGTGATGAACTTCAATATGCAGCGGATGGAAAAGACCATTCCTGAAGTATTTGCAATGCTGAAATCAGCAGAGGTAGAAGTCAGAAAGGAACATCAAGTGTTGATGGTGAATAAAACCACTCAGTTCAAGAAAGGCAAGGGCAAGAAAACCTTCAAGAAGGACGGCAAGGGAGTTGCCGCGCCCGGCAAGCAAGCTGCCGGGAAGAAGCCAAAGAATGGACCCAAGCCCGAGACTGAGTGTTTTTATTGCAAGGGAAGTGGTCACTGGAAGCGAAATTGCCGCAAATACTTAGCGGATAAGAAGGCCGGCATCACAAAAGGTATATGTGATATACATGTAATTGATGTGTACCTTACCAGTACTCGTAGTAGCTCTTGGGTATTTGATACCGGTGCAGTTGCTCACATTTGTAACTCAAAACAGGAGCTGCGGAATAAGCGACGACTGGCAAAGGACGAGGTGACGATGCGCGTCGGGAATGGTTCCAAGGTCGATGTGATCGCCGTCGGCACGCTGCCTCTTCATTTACCTACGGGATTAGTTTTGAACCTTAATAATTGTTATTTAGTGCCAAGTTTGAGCATGAACATTGTATCAGGATCTCATTTGATACGAGATGGCTACTCATTTAAATCCGAGAATAATGGTTGTTCTATTTATATGAGAGATATGTTTTATGGTCATGCTCCAATGGTGAATGGTTTATTCTTAATGAATCTCGAGCGTAATGCTACACATATTCATAGTGTGAGTACCAAAAGATGTAAGGTTGATAATGATAGTCCCACATACTTGTGGCACTGCCGCCTTGGTCACATAGGTGTCAAACGCATGAAGAAGCTCCATGCAGATGGACTTTTAGAGTCTCTTGATTACGAATCATTTGACACGTGCGAACCATGCCTCATGGGTAAAATGACCAAGACTCCGTTCTCAGGAACAATGGAGCGAGCAACCAACTTATTGGAAATCATACATACTGATGTGTGCGGTCCAATGAGTGTTGAGGCTCGCGGTGGCTATCATTATGTTCTCACCCTCACTGATGACTTGAGTAGATATGGGTATATCTATTTAATAAAACACAAGTCTGAGACCTTTGAAAAGTTTAAGGAATTTCAGAGTGAGGTTGAAAATCAACGTGACAGGAAAATCAAGTTCCTACGATCAGATCATGGAGGAGAATACTTGAGTCACGAATTTGGCACACACTTAAGAAAATGTGGAATAGTTTCACAACTCACGCCGCCTGGAACACCTCAGCATAATGGTGTGTCCGAACGTCGTAATTGCACTCTATTAGATATGGTGCGATCTATGATGTCTCTTACCGATTTACCGCTATCTTTTTGGGGCTATGCTTTAGAGACTGCCGCATTCACTTTAAATAGGGCTCCATCGAAATCCGTTGAGACGACACCGTATGAATTATGGTTTGGGAAGAAACCTAAGCTGTTATTTCTAAAAGTTTGGGGACGCGATGCTTATGTCAAGAAACTTCAACCTGAAAAGCTCGAACCCAAGTCGGAAAAATGCGTCTTCATAGGATACCCTAAAGAAACTATTGGGTATACCTTCTACCTCAGATCCGAAGGCAAGATCTTTGTTGCCAAGAATGGATCCTTTCTAGAGAAAGAGTTTCTCTCGAAAGAAGTAAGTGGGAGGAAAGTAGAACTTGATGAAGTATTACCTCTTGAACCGGAACAAGGCACAACTAAAGAAAGTGTTCCTGAGGGGCCTGCACCGACTAGAGAGGAAGTTAATGATGATGATCAAGATACTTCTGATCAAGCTCCTACTGAAATTCGTAGGTCCACAAGGACACGTTTCGCACCAGAGTGGTACGGCAACCCTGTCTTGGAAATCATGTTGTTAGACAACGGTGAACCTTCGAACTATGAAGAAGCGATGGCGGGCCCGGATTCCGACAAATGGCTAGAAGCCATGAAATCCGAGATAGGATCCATGTATGAAAATGAATTATGGACTTTGACTGACTTGCCCGTTGAACGGCGAGCCATAGAAAATAAATGGATCTTTAAGAAGAAGACAGACGCGGATGGTAATGTGACCATCTATAAAGCTCGGCTTGTCGCTAAGGGTTATCGACAAGTTCAAGGGGTTGACTACGATGA
Organism: Triticum monococcum; assembly: GCA_034509565.1. NCBI lineage: Eukaryota > Viridiplantae > Streptophyta > Magnoliopsida > Poales > Poaceae > Triticum > Triticum monococcum. Next base: position 618,722,178 of record CM067845.1, read on the forward strand.
GACTTTCTCACCGGTAGCGAAGTTGAAGTCCGTCAGAATCATGTTAGCAATTGCCGCTTTCTACGATTATGAGATATGGCAAATGGACGTCAAAACGGCATTCCTTAATGGTTTCCTTAAGGAAGAATTGTATATGATGCAGCCGGAAGGTTTTGTCGATCCTAAGAATGCTAACAAGGTGTGCAAGCTCCAACGCTCAATTTATGGGCTGGTGCAAGCATCTCGGAGTTGGAACATTCGCTTTGATGAGATGATCAAAGCGTTTGGGTTTACACAGACTTATGGAGAAGCCTGCGTTTACAAGAAAGTGAGTGGGAGCTCTGTAGCATTTCTCATATTATATGTAGATGACATACTTTTGATGGGAAATGATATAGAACTCTTGGACAGCATTAAGGCCTACTTGAATAAAAGTTTTTCAATGAAGGACCTTGGAGAAGCTGCTTATATATTAGGCATCAAGATCTATAGAGATAGATCAAGACGCCTCATAGGTCTTTCACAAAGCATATACCTTGATAAGATATTGAAGAAGTTTAATATGGATCAGTCTAAGAAGGGGTTCTTGCCTGTGCTGCAAGGTGTGAAATTGAGCTCAGCTCAATGTCCGAGCACGGCAGAAGATATAGAAGAGATGAGTGTCATCCCCTATGCCTCATCCATAGGTTCTATTATGTATGCCATGCTTTGTACCAGGCCTGATTTAAACCTTGCCGTAAGTTTGGTAGGAAGGTACCAAAGTAATCCCGGCAAGGAACACTGGACAGCGGTCAAGAATATCCTGAAGTACCTGAAAAGGACTAAGGAAATGTTTCTCATTTATGGAGGTGACGAAGAGCTCGTCATAAAGGGTTACGTCGATGCTAGCTTCGACACAGATCTGGATGAATCTAATTCACAAACCGGATACGTGTATATTTTGAATGGTGGGGCAGTAAGCTGGTGCAGTTGCAAGCTGAGCGTCGTGGCCGGATCTACATGTGAAGCAGAGTACATGGCAGCCTCGGAGGCAGCACGTGAAGCAATTTGGGCGAAGGAGTTCATCACCGACCTCGGAGTCATACCCAATGCGTCGGGGCCAATCAAACTCTTCTGTGACAACACTGGAGCTATTGCACTTGCCAAGGAGCCCAGGTTTCACAAGAAGACCAGGCACATCAAGCGTCGCTTCAACTCCATTCGAGAAAATGTTCAAGATGGAGACATAGATATTTGTAAAGTACATACGGACCTGAATGTAGCAGATCCGTTGACTAAACCTCTCCCTAGAGCAAAACATGATCAACACCAGAATTCCATGGGTGTTCGATTCATCACAATGTAACTAGATTATTGACTCTAGTGCAAGTGGGAGACTGTCGGAAATATGCCCTAGAGGCAATAATAAAAGCATTATTATTATATTTCCTTGTTCATGATAATTGTCTTTTATTCATGCTATAATTGTGTTATTCGGAAATTGTAATACATGTGTGAATAATAGACACCAACATGTCCCTAGTAAGCCTCTAGTTGACTAGCTCGTTGATCAACAGATAGTCATGGTTTCCTGACTATGGACATTGGATGTCGTTGATAACGAGATCACATCATTAGGAGAATGATGTGATGGACAAGACCCAATCCTAAACATAGCACAAGATCATGTAGTTCGTTTGCTAGAGTTATCCAATGTCGAGTATCCTTTCCTTAGACCATGAGATCGTGTAACTCCCGGATACCGTAGGAGTACTTTGGGTGTACCAAACGTCACAATGTAATTGGGTGACCATAAAGGTATACTACGGGTATCTCCGAAAGTGTCTGTTGGGTTGACACGGATCAAGACTGGGATTTGTCACTCCGTATGACGCAGAGGTATCACTGGGCCCACTCGGTAATGCATCATCATTATGAGCTCAAAGTTACCAAGTGTCTGGTCACGGGATCATGCATTACGGTACGAGTAAAGTGACTTGCCGGTAATGAGATTGAACGAGGTATTGGAATACCGACGATCGAATCTCGGGCAAGTAACATACCGATTGACGAAGGGAATTGTATACGGGGTTGTTTGAATCCTCGACATCGTGGTTCATCCGATGAGATCATCGAGGAGCATGTGGGAGCCAACATGGGTATCCAGATCCCATTGTTGGTTATTGACCAGTCTGCTTGCAGTAGAAGCACTCGGTTTCAGGCTTAGGTCCAGACTTGGGTTTCTTCTCTTGAGCAACAACTTGCTTGCTGTTCTTCTTGAAGTTCCCCTTCTTCTTCCCTTTGCCCTTTTTCTTGAAACTAGTGGTCTTGTTGACCATCAACACTTGATGCTCCTTTTTGATTTCTACCTCCGCAGCTTTTAGCATTGCGAAGAGCTCAGGAATAGTCTTATTCATCCCTTGCATATTATAGTTCATCATGAAGCTCTTGTAGCTTGGTGGCAGTGATTGGAGAATTCTGTCAATGACGCAATCATCTGGAAGATTGACTCCCATCTGAATCAAGTGATTATTATACCCAGACATTTTGAGTATATGCTCACTGACAGAACTGTTCTCCTCCATCTTGCAGCTATAGAACTTATTGGAGACTTCATATCTCTCAATCCGGGCATTTGCTTGAAATATTAACTTCAACTCCTGGAACATCTCATATGCTCCATGATGTTCAAAACATCGTTGAAGTCCCGATACTAAGCCATAAAGCATGGCACACTGAACTATCGAGTAGTCATCAGCTTTGCTCTGCCAGACGTTCATAACATCTGGTGTTGCTCCAGCAGCAGGCCTGGCACCCAGCGGTGCTTCCAGGACGTAATTCTTCTGTGCAGCAATGAGGATAATCCTCAAGTTACGGACCCAGTCCGTGTAATTGCTACCATCATCTTTCAACTTTGCTTTCTCAAGGAACGCATTAAAATTCAACGGAACAACAGCACGGGCCATCTATCTACAATCAAACATACATAAGCAAGATACTATCAGGTACTAAGTTCATGATAAATTTAAGTTCAATTAATCATATTACTTAAGAACTCCCACTTAGATAGACATCCCTCTAATCCTCTAAGTGATCACGTGATCCAAATCAACTAAACCATAACCGATCATCACGTGAAATGGATTAGTTTTCAATGGTGAACATCATTACGTTGATCATATCTACTATATGATTCACGCTTGACCTTTCGGTCTCCGTGTTCCGAGGCCATATCTGCATATGCTAGGCTCATCAAGTTTAACCTGAGTATTCCCCGTGTGCAAAACTGGCTTGCACCCGTTGTAGATGGACGTAGAGCTTATCACACCCGATCATCATGTGGTGTCTGGGCACGACGAACTTTGGCAACGGTGCATACTCAGGGAGAACACTTCTTGATAATTTAGTGAGAGATCATCTTATAATGCTACCGTCAATCAAAGCAAGATAAGATGCATAAAAGATAAACATCACATGCAATCAATATAAGTGATATGATATGGCCATCATCATCTTGTGCTTGTGATCTCCATCTCCGAAGCACCGTCATGATCACCATCGTCACCGGCGCGACACCTTGATCTCCATCGTAGCATCGTTGTCGTCTCGCCAATCTTATGCTTCCACGACTATCGCTACCGCTTAGTGATAAAGTAAAGCATTACAACGCGATTGCATTGCATACAATAAAGCGACAACCATATGGCTCCTGCCAGTTGCCGATAACTCAGTTACAAAACATGATCATCTCATACAATAAAATTTAGCATCATGTCTTGACCATATCACATCACAACATGCCCTGCAAAAACAAGTTAGACATCCTCTACTTTGATTGTTGCAAGTTTTACGTGGCTGCTACGGGCTTAAGCAAGAACCAATCTTACCTACGCATCAAAACCACAACGATAGTTTGTCAAGTTGATGCCGTTTTAACCTTCGCAAGGACCGGGCGTAGCCACACTCGGTCCAACTAAAGTTGGAGAAACTGACACCTGCCAGCCACCTGTGTGCAAAGCACGGCGGTAGAACCAGTCTCGCGTAAGCGTACGCGTAATGTCGGTCCGGGCCGCTTCATCCAACAATACCACCGAACCAAAGTATGACATGCTGGTAGGCAGTATGACTTATATCGCCCACAACTCACTTGTGTTCTACTCGTGCATATAACATCAAACCATAGAACCTAGGCTCGGATGCCACTGTTGGGGAACGTAGTAATTTCAAAAAAATTCCTACGCACACGCAAGATCATGGTGATGCATAGCAACGAGAGGGGAGAGTATTGTCTACGTACCCTCGTAGACCGAAGCGGAAGCGTTGACGCAACGTAGAGGAAGTAGTCGTACGTCTTCCCGATCCGACCGATCCAAGCACCGTTACTCGGCACCTCCGAGTTCTTGGCACACGTACAGCTCGATGACGCTCCCCGGGCTCCGATCCAGCAAAGCTTCGGGGATGAGTTCCGTCAGCACGACGGCGTGGTGACGATCTTGATGTTCTACCATCGCAGGGCTTCGCCTAAGCGCTGCTACAATATGACCGAGGTGGAATATGGTGGAGGGGGGCACCGCACACGGCTAAGGAACGATCACGATGATCAACTTGTGTGTTCTAGGGTGCCCCTTGCCCCCGTATATAAAGGAGCCAAGGGGGGTGCGGCCGGCCCTAGTAGGAGGCGCGCAGGAGGAGTCCTACTCCTATCGGGAGTAGGACTCCCCTCCCTTTCCTTGTCCAAGTAGGAGAGGGGGAAGGAAGGGAGAGAGGAGAGGAAGGAAAGGGGGGGGGGCGCCGCCCCTCCCTCCTTGTCCAATTCGGACTAGGGGGAGAGGGGGCGCGCGGCCTGCCCTGGCTGCCTTTCCTCTTCTTCACTCTAGGCCCATGAGGCCCATTAACCCCCCGGGGGGTTTCGGTAACCCCCCGGTTCTTCGGTTTTATCCGAAACTTCCCCGGAACACTTCCGGTGTCCGAATATAGCCGTCCAATATATCAATCTTTATGTCTCGGCCATTTCGAGACTCCTCGTCATGTCCGTGATCACATCCGGGACTCTGAACAACATTCGGTACATCAAAATACATAAACTCATAATGAAACTGTCATCGTAACTTTAAGCGTGCGGACCCTACGGTTCGAGAACAATGTAGACATGACTGAGACATGTCTCCGATCAATAAACAACAGTGGGACCTGGATGCCCATATTGGTTCCTACATATTCTACGAAGATCTTTATCGGTCAAACCGCATAACAACATACGTTGTTCCCTTTGTCATCGATATGTTACTTGCCCGAGATTCGATCGTCGGTATCCAATACCTAGTTCAATCTTGTTACCAGCAAGTCTCTTTACTCGTTCCGTAATACATCATCCCGCAACTAACTCATTAGTTGCAATGCTTGCAAGGCTTAAGTGATGTGCATTACCGAGAGGGCCCGGAGATACCTCTCCGACGATCGGAATGACAAATCCTAATCTCGAAATACGTCAACCCAACATGTACCTTTGGAGACACCTGTAGAGCACCTTTATAATCACCCAGTTATGTTGTGACGTTTGGTAGCACACAAAGTGTTCCTCCGGCACACGGGAGTTACATAATCTCATAGTCATAGGAACATGTATAAGTCATGAAGAAAGCAATAGCAACATACTAAACGATCGGGTGCTAAGCTAGTGGAATGGGTCATGTCAATCAGATCATTCAACTAATGATGTGATCCCGTTAATCAAATGAGAACTCTTTGTCCATGGTTAGAAAACATAACCATCTTTAATTAACGAGCTAGTCAAGTAGAGGCATACTAGTGACACTTTGTTTGTCTATGTATTCACACATGTATTATGTTTCCGGTTAATAGAATTCTAGCATGAATAATAAACATTTATCATGATATAAGGAAATAAATAATATCTTTATTATTGCCTCTAGGGCATATTTCCTTCAGACCCAGCCCGAAAAAGCCTGGCCCGACCCGGCCCGACGCTGCTCCCGGGCCGGGCCTGGGCCTAGGTTTTGAGCCCGAAGACTAGGTCGGGCCGGGCCTGGGCCCACTGTTTATGTCATTTACTGAAGAGGCCTGGCCCGAGGCCCGAGGCCCGACGTGTTTTTTGCTGTGATGGGCCGGGCTCGGGCCTGAAAACTAGGCCCGACGGCCGGGCCGGGCCGGGCTCGGGCCTGAGTTTTCTACCTCAGGCTTGGTCAGGCCCGGCCCGGAGGATGGCCAGGTCTGGTTGGGCCTAATCACTTGGCACTAATCACTTGGCTCTATTGCCACCAATGTTGGGTTTATCATCTAGGGTTTATCGATGCTAACGAGAATTCTAAGTTGGGCCTAATCACTTGGCTCTATTGCCACCTATGGTTTGATGCAGCAAGAATGGCGGGGCAGTTGATCCTACTTAACTAAGTACTAAGATACCCCGGCCCATGCATTAGTCACAAGTACCCCATATGTCCTATTTTTAGCAAAGTCATGCTAAAATTCACGGAAAATTTCAGCGTGACCTTTGCTGAAAATAGGACATATGGAGTACCCGAATTTGCCGGAACAGAAGTTAATCGACATTCCGGCAAACTCAAGGGCCTCTCGGGGTACCTGAAAATTCATTACCCCACCCCCACCCAGCTGCAACCCCACAACACCCCACAATATCATCACGACACGATGGTCGGAGACAAAACCCCCCTAATATCATCAAAATACTCCAGTTATGAAGTAAAATTCCTGAAGTGTTCCAGGAGTAGAACCTGAAGTGTAGTCAGTGGCTTCACCTATGTGCATAAAAATCATAAAAATTCAAAATCATTTGAAACCTGATCACTAGTCATAAAAATTCAAAATCATTCAAAATCAAAATCTACTAATTAGTTCTTGTGCTCATCCAGTAGCAACATCTTTCATACATGATCAGTAGTCATGTACCAAATGTCGTGGTTCTAAGTCTGACAGTGAGGTAGGGGGGTGTGTATGAAGAGGCTAGACCTTAGCGATTGGGAAGTTGTAAGCACGCAAGGTTTACGAGTTCAGGCCCTTCTCTGAGGAAGTAACAGCCCTACGTCTCGGTGCCCGGAGGCGGTCGATTGGATTATGCGTGAGTAAAATGACAGGGGTGCGAACCCCTGATACTGAGGAGGGGGGTGGCTTATATAGAGTTCACCAGCCCTCTCCTGCCCTCAGTAATGCAGGGTTTAAGGTACATTTAAGGTGGGCGTTACAGATAACGTCCCTAATAAAGTGTCATAATAATCATAAAGACTACTTAATAGCCGACCGTTTGCCTGCGGAGTGACTTGAGGTCTTCTGGCAGTCGAGTGGTTGGCTTCTTGGTCGAGTGACAGCTTCCTGGTCGAGTGACAGCTTCTTGGTCGAGTGTCTTCAACCCGTCGAGTGGGATACCTTCAAGTTGTCTTAAAGGTGACTTCCTCTAAGGATGTCCTATGGTAGGGCTCTTTAGGACGGGCCCGTGTCCCTACCGTAGGTACATGACTTCATCATTAGCCCCCGAACGGATCGAGGCTGGAGTGAGAAAAGGGGTTAGGGACCTTTCCAACCGACCCTTCGGGTTATTATGGGTGCTCCGTTCTGGGTCGACTGTCACGGATGACATCATTAACCTCTTTCAGTCGCCTTGATCCGTTCCAGGTCTTTCGTTGAATGGATTTCTTTACCTATGAGGCATCGAGCGCCGGCGTGCGCGGGATCCCCGTTTCGCCAAGTTGTTCCGCAGCCGGCGGAGATTGCGGGATTCGGATTTTTTGGGAAGCGCGCGGAACGGGGGCGGCCGCAGTAATCGGTAGCGACAGTGCGAAGGCTCCTTGATCCCCGCGCCGCCTTTTTCGCCACGTACAGCGCGCGCGCCTGCCACGGGATTTGACTGGATAGCTCGGGCCTACCTGCCAGCCACTCGGGAGCGGCCCCCTTATAAGTAGTTGGCCCAAAGCCTTTCGTCAGTACGCGTGCTCATCTCTTCCTCTTCCTTCTCTGTTTCTCCGTCGCCTCCTCCGTTTCCTCCGCTCTCGCCCCGCCACCACAAAACCAGCTCGAGACCTCGCCGGCGACGATGGTGAAGGGGAAGACGACCGCTCTGGAGCGCGCGAAGAAGGCGGCGGCGGCGGGGAAGGGAAAGAAGTCTGCGCGTGGGGGTTCTTCTTCTCGGACGGCCCTGCCCAAGGGGTGGATCCAGGGCGACTGGATGCCCTCGGTGCTCCATCAGGAGGACCTCGATGACCTGGTCGAGGGAGGAGCCATTCCCCACAAGGCGGCGCGTCTTCCAGGGGGAGAAATCGAGCCCCAGCCACGCGACGGTGAGTGCGTCCTCCTGGCGACTCATATTGACCGTGGGTTCTCTCTGCCGCCCCACTCTTTCTTCCGCAACTTCCTGAACTTCTTCGGGGCGCAGCTCCATCACTTTACTCCGAACTCCATAGTCTATCTTGCCGCCTTTATTTCTATGTGTGAGGCGTTCCTGGGGTGCCGCCCACACTGGGGGCTTTTCAAACACATCTTCACCTGTCGCTCTCAGTCGGTCAAGAAGGCCAAGTCGAGTGACGAGAGGACACAGGTGATCCAGCTGTGTGGGGGCTTAGCGATCCAGACGAGGGGAAAAGGCTGTTTCCCCTCCATTACCTTCCCGGAGTCAGTTCGAGGATGGCAGGCGACTTGGTTCTACTGCCAGAATCAGGAGACCCCAGGGCAGTCGACTGGACTTCCACCCTTCACCCTCGATCGAGCCTGAAAGCCTGCTTCTCTGAAGGTGACGCCCGAAGAAAAGGCCCAGGTCAAGATACTGGCGGGTCGAGTGGTTGAACTTGTCCGTGAGGGCGTGACGGGGATGGATCTGCTGGAAGTCTTCCTCAAGAGGCGAATCCAACCACTCCAGGCTCGGGACCACCCGATGTGGCTGTACTCTGGCCTCGAGGACACCACTCGGATCCACCCGGAGGAGGTCACCGACGAGATGTTGGAAGGTTGGCTGTCAAGCATCACGGGGAACAAGGACAACCCCCGAGGAGCTAGGAGGGTCATTCCACTCGACAACTCGTATGAGGTCGACCAGGTGCGTCTTCATGTTTCCGACTGAAATCTTCGTTTTCTGCATTGGTCTTCTTTTGAGCGAGTCGACTGACTTTTGTCTTGTCCGTTGTTCTTAGGCGACCACCGAGATGTACTCGACGCCCAACGGGGTGCAGGGGTCAACTGAGGAAGGTGAGGCGAGTGGAGGCGAGAGTGGGGATGACCAAGGCGAGTGGGAGTCAGACGGCGAAGGAGAGGGAGGTGATGACGTCTTCTCCAGCGAGGAGGAGGAGGAGGAGGCCGAACCTCCCTGCCCAGAAAGGCGATCCAAGCTCGCACACGACCCGGCGCAGGCACGTGGCCAGGCGACTGCCTCCGTCGGGCCATCGTCGAAACGCCCTCGGACCTCTTCTCCAACACCGACTGGGAAGGTCCCCAAGCAACCACGCACGACGCAGTCCAGGCCGCCCAAGACTCTGCCAAAGATGAAGATAACTGTCCCTGTTATTTCCGGGTAACAAGCCTTGTCTTCTTTCATCAATTGGAGGACAGATCCTCGGTCGACTCGTTATGCTGAACTGGCTGATTCTTCGAAATTTGCAGTGCTGCTACCTCCGAGGTCTCTTCCAAGGACGACGACCAAGAGATGGGGGACGCTGCTACCTCCAACCCTGGTACGATCATTGACGTTCTGTTTTTGAGTTGGCTTGGTCGTTTCTTGCAATTCTGGTCGATTGAAAGTTCTTCCTGCAGCTCCTTCTCATGTTATCGACCTCCCGGATGACGATGACAACGAGCCGCTGAGGATAGGGAGGACCAAGAGGCCGTCGACTGACAGGGCTCCCCAGCCTGCTCCGGCGCCTGAGGCCGCGGCTCGGGACGGCGGCGATGCCCCTCGGGCTTCTGTGTCCTTCGCCAATCCCCTGTCGAGTGCGTAGCCCTCGGCGTCGACTGCCAATCCGACTTCGCTCTTTGTCGCGTACTCTGTCCCTGAAGACGAAGTGGCCGCTGCGAAGGAGGCCATACACCAGGCAGGGGTCATGATGGAACAGGTGAAGAAGGCTCGGGAGGCCAGCCAGGCGGCTTACGATGCGAGTTCGGCGCTTCAGAGTAACGTCCAGGTCAGTTCACTTGATACTTGTTTGTTTGAAGAGTCTTTCTCCCTCTTTCTTTTTCTTTTTGAAGATCTTTGTATCTGTACCTATACACCCACTGGGTGTGTTTTCTCTTTGGTCGAACCAGTGGGGGCACGCTGAGTGCACCCACTGGGTGTAGTCCCCGAGACTACGGTGGACTGCTGGCAGTCGACTGTAGTCTGTATATTGTGTTTGTGAATCTGTACTTCTTCACTCAGTTTGGTCTGGCCAGGTCGAGTGGTCCGTGTCCTGTCGACTGCGGGCAGTCGTTTTTTTTCCGAACCAGTGGGGGCACGCTGAGTGCACCCACTGGGTGTAGTCCCCGAGACTACTGTCGAATGTTTTTGATTCGGCTGTGGTCTTAGAAACGTCACCATTGTTCCTTAGTTACTCGGAAGCAACTTATCTCGAACGTCTGTCGGCTAGTTTTTCCTTTTGCAGAGATCCTGCGAACTTGCCGCTCGTTATGCTGAATTGGAGAAACAGAAGATTCAACTGGACCTTGATCTAGAGCTGGCCAGGACGGAGTTGCAGAAGGTCAGGGAGGGCGCCGCAGGTAAAGCGACTTTGTCGACTGATTTTGTTTTCAGGCTTGGGCATTCCTTTGCTGTTTCCGATTCAATCGCCATTTCTTTGTAGGAGAATTAGAAAAAGCTTTGGCGAGGAAGGACCAGGACCTGGCTGTTGCCCGCAAGGCGGCTGACGACAAGACGGCTCTGGCCGAACAGAAGCTGGCCTCGGTCGACCAGTTGGAAAAAGAGAACACCAGGTTGCAGGACGCTCTGACTGATGCCAACAGGCTGACTGCCAGTTGGAAGAAGAAGTACCTCCTCTTGGGCGAGGAGATGGAAGGCATCGCCCGTAGGAGGGACGACCTGGAGAGCTACCTGAGGAGCCTCACCAAGAGGCTGTACATCAAACTTGAAGGTGCACATCTAATTTTGACTGTTTTGTACTTTTGTGTCGACTCAATCTTGTGATCGTTGGCTTATCTTTAGGTCTTGTGTGCAGAATTCTGTCAGAACTTCGAAGAGGAGACCGGGCGGATCGAAACGGGTCTGGACCCAATCAATTCTCCGGTGAAAGACGATACTGCCATGAACCTGCTCCGACTGGAATCTCGAATCGACGGCGCCGTGGATTACCTGGCTCGACTGAAGGTTGCCGTGTCGCGGATCGACTCGACGCTTTGGCCAGAGTCCGCGCTCCAGAACGATCTCGAGTCTCTTATGGCTCGACTTGACAAAATCCCCGATCGAGTGCAGGAGTGGAAGAAGTCCTCTGCCTGGTGCGGCGCTGATGTGGCTCTATCCTTAGTCCGCGTCCACTGCAAGGAGGCGCGAGAAGAAAAGCTGGCCGCCATCCAAGTCGCCAATACCAAGAGGCACAGCTTCCAAGACTTCATGGAGACCTTCATCGCTGCAGCCACTCGCATTGCGGACGGAATTGACCTGGATGAGTTTGTCGCTCCTGCCAGCCCTCCTCTTGAGGAGTGAGAAAACTTTTATGCCTTCCCTTAAATTGGCCTCGGAATGCCGAGTGGACTTGTAATCGTTTAAACTCTGCCGAGCTGAGGGCTCGAGTACTTTGATTCGGGGCCCAGGGCCTTTTAAGCTTTATCCGAACTTAATTTTTGCTGAATGTCTTCGTGGTCTTGAACTGTCGTGTGGGGCTTGATGGCTGACCCACACCCTGTTGTTGTACATTGTATTTGTGGCGGAGCTCTCGAGAAAAGGTGGCAGTCGACCCACACCCTGTTGTTGTACATTGTATTTGTGGCGGAGCTCTCAGGAAAAGGTGGGTTTCAAACTTAGGTGAGTATCTGACTGCAGCTAAGTCTCTTCGTGGAGAGCTTAGGCGAGTGCTGAACTGCAGCTAAGCCTCCGAGTGGGAGGTTTGCTCTCCACTCGGTAGGATTTTTCAAACTTAGGCGAGTGTCTGACTGTAGCTAAGTCTCTTCATGGAGAACTTAGGTGAGTGCTGAACTGCAGCTAAGCCCCCGAGTGGGAGGTTTGCTCTCCACTCGGTAGGATTTTTCAAACTTAGGCGAGTGTCTGACTACACCTAAGTCTCTTCGTGGAGAACTTAGGCGAGTGCTGAACTGCAGCTAAGCCCCCGAGTGGGAGGTTTGCTCTCCACTCGGTAGGATTTTTCAAACTTAGGCGAGTGTCTGACTGTAGCTAAGTCTCTTCATGGAGAACTTAGGTGAGTGCTGAACTGCAGCTAAGCCCCCGGGTGGGAGGTTCGCTCTCCACTCGGTAGGATTTTTCAAACTTAGGCGAGTGTCTGACTGCAGCTAAGTCTCTTCGTGAAGAACTTAGGCGAGTGCTGAACTGCAGCTAAGCCCCCGAGTGGGAGGTTCGCTCTCCACTCGGTAGGATTTTTCAAACTTAGGCGAGTGTCTGACTGCAGCTAAGTCTCTTCGTGGAGAACTTAGGCGAGTGCTGAACTGCAGCTAAGCCCCCCAGTGGGAGGTTCGCTCTCCACTCGGTAGGATTTTTCAAACTTAGGCGAGTGTCTGACTGCAGCTAAGTCTCTTCGTGGAGAACTTAGGCGAGTGCTGAACTGCAGCTAAGCCCCCAAGTGGGAGGTTCGCTCTCCACTCGGTAGGATTTTTCAAACTTAGGCGAGTGTCTGACTGCAGCTAAGTCTCTTCGTGGAGAACTTAGGCGAGTGCTGAACTACAGCTAAGCCCCCGAGTGGGAGGTTTGCTCTCCACTCGGTAGGATTTTTCAAACTTAGGCGAATCGGATTCGCAGCTAAGTCACCCACTTGGGGATTTCGGATGCATACAACAGTGACAGCAATTATTGGAACACTCCTATTTCTGATAAAAATGAACCTCAGGAGTTTTTCTTATTACATCTGGTTTGAGAGCGGACTTAAGTGTAAAAGGGGCGGAGAAGCTCCGCGTTCCAAGCTCGAGGTTCGTCGATTTGTCGATCAACATTGTAAAGGTGATATGCTCCGTTGTGGAGGACTCTGGTGATGATGAAGGGGCCTTCCCAAGTGGGAGCGAGCTTGTGAGGTTTCTGTTGATCCACTCGGAGGACCAAATCTCCTTCTTGAAAGGCTCGACTCTTCACATTCCGGGCGTGGAATCGACGCAAGTCCTGCTGGTAAATGGTCGATCTGATCATTGCCATCTCCCTCTCTTCCTCCAAGAGGTCGACTGCGTCTTGTCGGGCCTGCTCCGCTTCATCTTCGGTGTAAAGTTCAACTCGGGGCGCATTATGAAGGAGATCGCTTGGCAGGACAGCTTCGGCTCCATAAACCAGAAAGAACGGGGTCCTTCCAGTCGACCGGTTAGGGGTGGTCCTTAATCCCCACAGCACTGACGGAAGCTCGTCGACCCAAGCGCCTGCCGCGTGCTTGAGATCGCGCATCAGCCGAGGTTTTAGCCCTTTGAGAATCAGACCATTTGCCCTCTCAGCCTGTCCATTCGACTGGGGGTGAGCGACCGAGGCATAGTCGACTCGTGTGCCTTGAGAAGCGCAAAATGCTCTGAACTCGTCCGAATTATGGGCTTAGCTTCGATCCATTTGGTAAACTTGTCGACTGCCACAAGCACATGAGTGAACCCACTCCTGCCCGTTCTTAGGGGGCCAACCATGTCCAATCCCCAGACGGCAAAGGGCCAGACGAGCGGAATGGTTTTCAGGGCTGACGCGGGCTTGTGTGACATGTTGGAGTAGAACTGGCAGCCCTCGCACATGTCGACTATCTCTTTCGCCATCTCATTTGCCCTTGGCCAATAAAATCCAGCTCGGTATGCCTTAGCCACAATGGTCCGAGAGGACGCATGGTGACCGCAGGTTCCCGAGTGGATATCGTTGAGGATTATTTGACCCTCTTTTGGCGTTATGCATTTCTGGCCGACTCCGGTCGCACTTTCTCTGTACAGCTGTCCCCTTATGACTGTGAAGGCCTTAGATCGTCGGACGATCTGTCGAGCCTCCTCCTCGTCCTCCGGGAGTTCTTTCCTTAGGATATATGCAATGTACGGTATCGTCCAGTCAGGGGTGACTGCCAAGACTTCCATGATTAGGTCGACTACTGCGGGCACTTCAACTTCAGTTGGATCCGTGGCACTTTTCGGCTGCGGGGCTTCTTCTGTGAAAGGATCTTCTTGGACTGACGGCGAGTGAATGTGTTCCAAGAACACGTTGCTTGGAATGGCTTCTCTCTTGGAGCCTATCTTTGCCAAGTCGTCAGCTGCCTGGTTTTTCAGTCGGGGGATGTGGTGGAGTTCCAACCCCTCGAACTTCTTCTCTAGCTTCTGAAGGAAATATGCCCTAGAGGCAATAATAAAGTTATTATTTATTTCCTTACATCATGATAAATGTTTATTATTCATGCTAGAATTGTATTAACCGGAAACATAATACATGTGTGAATACATAGACCAACAGAGTGTCACTAGTATGCCTCTACTAGACTAGCTCGTTAATCAAAGATGGTTATGTTTCCTAACCATGAACAAAGAGTTGTTATTTGATTAACGAGGTCACATCATTAGTTGAATGATCTGATTGACATGACCCATCCCATTAGCTTAGCACCCGATCGTTTAGTATGTTGCTATTGCTTTCTTCATGACTTATACATGTTCCTATAACTATGAGATTATGCAACTCCCGTTTACCGGAGGAACACTTTGGGTACTACCAAACGTCACAACGTAACTGGGTGATTATAAAGGAGTACTACAGGTGTCTCCAATGGTAGATGTTGGGTTGGCGTATTTCGAGATTAGGGTTTGTCACTCCGATTGTCGGAGAGATATCTCTGGGCCCTCTCGGTAATGCACATCACATAAGCCTTGCAAGCACTGCAACTAATATGTTAGTTGTGAGATGATGTATTACGGAACAAGTAAAGAGACTTGCCGGTAACGAGATTGAACTAGGTATTGGATACCGACGATCGAATCTCGGGCAAGTAACATACCGATGACAAAGGGAACAACGTATGTTGTTATGCGGTCTGACCGATAAAGATCTTCGTAGAATATGTAGGAGCCAATATGGGCATCCAGGTCCCGCTATTGGTTATTGACCGGAGACGTGTCTCGGTCATGTCTACAATGTTCTCGAACCGTAGGGTCCGCACGCTTAACGTTACGATGACAGTTATTATGAGTTTATGCATTTTGATGTACCGAAGGTTGTTCGGAGTCCCGGATGAGATCACGGACATGACGAGGAGTCTCGAAATGGTCGAGACGTAAAGATTGATATATTGGAAGCCTATGTTTGGACATAGGAAGTGTTCCGGATGAAATCGGGATTTTACCGGAATACCGGGAGGGTTACCGGAACCCCCCGGGAGACGAATGGGCCTATTGGGCCTTAGTGGAAAAGAGAAAAGGGAAGCCCACAAGCTGGCCGGCGCCCCCCCTTTCCCCAAGTCCTAGTAGGACTAGGATAGGGAGCCGGCCCCCCTTCTCTCCTTCCCCCCCCCGGGAGTCCTAATAGGATTAGGATTGGAGGGAGGAGTCCTACTCCCGGTGGGAGTAGGACTCCCCTGCGCCTCCTCTCCCTAGCCGGCCGGCTCCCCATCCTCCAACCTTTATATACGGGGGCGGGGGGCACCCCAAGGCACACAAGTTGATCCTTGAGATCGTTCCTTAGCCGTGTGCGGTGCCCCCTGCCACCAAATTCCACCTCGATCGTACCGTTACAGTGCTTAGGCGAAGCCCTGCGTCGGTAGTACATCAAGATCGTCATCACGCCGTTGTGCTGACGGAACTCTTCCTCGACGCTTTGCTGGATCGGAGCCCGAGGAACGTCATCGAGCTGAACGTGTGCTAAGAACTCGGAGGTGCCGGAGTAACGGTGCTTGGATCGGTCGGATCGGGAAGAAGACGTACGACTACTTCCTCTACGTTGTGTGATCGCTTCCGCAGTTGGTCTGCGTTGGTACGTAGACAACACTCTCCCCTCTCGTTGCTGTGCATCACCATGATCTTGCGTGTGCGTAGGAAAATTTTCGAAATTACTGCGTTCCCCAACAGTGGTATCAGAGCCTAGGTTTTATGGTTTGATGTTATATGCACGAGTAGAACACAAGTGAGTTGTGGGCGATACAAGTCATACTGCCTACCAGCATGTCATACTTTGGTTCGGCGGTATTGTTGGGTGAGACGATCCGGACCAACCTTACGCGTACTCTTACGCGAGACCGGTTCCCTCGACGTGCTTTGCACACAGATGGCTTGCGGAAGACTGCCTCTCCAAGTTTAGTTGAACCAAGTGTGACTACGCCCGGTCCTTGAGAAGGTTAAAACGGAGTCTATTTGACGAACTATCGTTGTGGTTTTGATGCGTAGGTGAGATGAGTTCTTACTTAAGCCCGTAGCAGCCACGTAAAACTTGCAACAACAAAGTAGAGGACGTCTAACTTGTTTTTGCAGGGTATGTTGTGATGTGATATGGTCAAGGCATGATGCTGATTTTATTGTATGAGATGATCATGTTTTGTAACCGAGTTATCGGCAACTGGCAGGAGCCATATGGTTGTCGCTTTATTGTATGCAATGCAATCGCGATGTAATGCTTTACTTTATTACTAAACGGTAGTGATAGTCATGGAAGCATAAGATTGGCGAGACGACAACGATGCTACGATGGAGATCAAGGTGTCGCGCCGGTGACGATGGTGATCATGACGGTGCTTCGGAGATGGAGATCACAAGCACAAGATGATGATGGCCATATCATATCACTTATATTGATTGCATGTGATGTTTATCCTTTTATGCATCTTATCTTGCTTTGATTGATGGTAGCATTATAAGATGATCTCTCACTAAATTATCAAGAAGTGTTCTCCCCGAGTATGCACCATTGCCAAAGTTCGTCGTGCCCAGACACCACGTGATGATCGGGTGTGATAAGCTCTACGTCCAAATACAACGGGTGCAAAACAGTTGCACACGCAGAATACTCGGGTTATACTTGACGAGCCAAGCATATACAGATATGGCCTCGGAACACGGAGACCGAAAGGTCGAGCGTGAATCATATAGTAGATATGATCAACATAACGATGTTCACCATTGAAAACTACTCCATCTCACGTGATGATCGGTTATGGTTTAGTTGATTTGGATCACGTGATCACTTATTGGATTAGAGGGATGTCTATCTAAGTGGGAGTTCCTAAGTAATTTGATTAACTGAACTTAAACTTATCATGAACTTAGTACCTGATAGTATCTTGCTTGTTTATGTTGATTGTAGATAGATGGCTCGTGCTATTGTTCCGTTGAATTTTAATGCGTTCCTTGAGAAAGCAAAGTTGAAAGATGATGGTAGCAATTACACGGACTGGGTCTGTAACCTGAGGATTATCCTCATTGCTGCATAGAAGAATTACGTCCTGGAAGCACCGCTGGGTGACAGGCCTGCTGCTGGAGCAACGCAAGATGTTATGAACGTCTGGCAGAGCAAAGCTGATGACTACTCAATAGTTCAGTGTGCCATGCTTTACGGCTTAGAATCGGGACTTCAACGACGTTTTGAACGTCATGGAGCATATGAGATGTTCCAGGAGTTGAAGTTAATATTTCAAGCAAATGCCCGAATTGAGAGATATGAAGTCTCCAATAAGTTCTATAGCTGTAAAATGGAGGAGAACAGTTCTGTCAGTGAGCATATACTCAAGATGTCTGGGTATAATAATCACTTGATTCAGATGGGAGTTAATCTTCCAGATGACTGCGTCATTGACAGAATTCTCCAATCACTGCCACCAAGCTACAAGAGCTTCGTGATGAACTATAATATGCAAGGGATGAACAAGACTATTCCCGAGCTCTTCGCAATGCTGAAAGCTGCGGAGGTAGAAATCAAGAAGGAGCATCAAGTGTTGATGGTTAGCAAAACCACTAGTTTCAAGAAAAAGGGCAAAGGGAGGAAGAAGGGAAACTTCAAGAAGAACAGCAAGCAAGTTGCTGCTCAGGAGAAGAAACCCAAGTCTGGACCTAAGCCTGAAACTGAGTGCTTCTACTGCAAGCAGACTGGTCACTGGAAGCGGAACTGCCCCAAGTATTTGGCGGATAAGAAGGATGGCAAAGTGAGCAAAGGTATATGTGATATACATGTTATTGATGTGTACCTTACTAGAGCTCGCAGTAGCACCTGGGTATTTGATACTGGTTCTGTTGCTAATATTTGCAACTCAAAACAGGGACTACAGAATAAGCGGACGCTAGCAAAGGACGAGGTGATGATGCGCGTGGGAAACGGTTCCAAAGTCGATGTGATCGCGGTCGGCACGCTACCTCTACATCTACCTTCGGGATTAATATTAGACCTAAATAATTGTTATTTGGTGCCAGCGTTGAGCATGAACATTATATCTGGATCTTGTTTAATGCGAGACGGTTATTCATTTAAATCAGAGAATAATGGTTGTTCTATTTATGAATAATATCTTTTATGGTCATGCACCCTTGAAGAGTGGTCTATTCTTGTTGAATCTCGAAGACAGTGATACACATATTCATAATGTAGAAGCCAAAAGATGTAAAGTTAATAATGATAGTGCAACTTACTTGTGGCACTGCCGTTTAGGTCATATCGGTGTAAAGCGCATGAAGAAACTCCATACTGATGGGCTTTTGGAACCACTTGATTATGAATCACTTGGTACTTGCGAACCGTGCCTCATAGGTAAGATGACTAAAACACCGTTCTCCGGTACTATGGAGAGAGCAACAGATTTATTGGAAATCATACATACCGATGTATGTGGTCCGATGAATATTGAGGCTCGTGGCGGATATCGTTATTTTCTCACCTTCACAGATGATTTAAGAAGATATGGGTATATCTACTTAATGAAACATAAGTCTGAAACATTTGAAAAGTTCAAAGAATTTCAGAGTGAAGTTGAAAATCATCGTAACAAGAAAATAAAATTTCTACGATCTGATCGTGGAGGAGAATATTTGAGTTACGAGTTTGGTGTACATTTGAAAAATTGTGGAATAGTTTCGCAACTCACGCCACCCAGAACACCACAACGTAATGGTGTGTCCGAACATCGTAATCGTACTTTACTAGATATGGTGCGATCTATGATGTCTCTTACTGATTTACCGCTATCGTTTTGGGGATATGCTTTAGAGACGGCCGCATTCACGTTAAACAGGGCACCATCAAAATCCGTTGAGACGACACCTTATGAACTATGGTTTGGCAAGAAACCAAAGTTGTCGTTTCTTAAAGTTTGGGGCTGCGATGCTTATGTGAAAAAGCTTCAACCTGATAAGCTCGAACCCAAATCGGAGAAGTGTGTCTTCATAGGATATCCAAAGGAAACTATTGGATACACCTTCTATCACAGATCCGAAGGCAAGACTTTTGTTGCTAAGTTCGGAAACTTTCTAGAGAAGGAGTTTCTCTCGAAAGAAGTGAGTGGGAGGAAAGTAGAACTTGACGAGGTAACTGTACCTGCTCCCTTATTGGAAAATAGTACATCACAGAAAACTGTTTCTGCGACACCTATACCAATCAGTGAGGAAGCTAATGATGATGATCATGAAGCTTCAGAACAAGATACTACTGAACCACGTAGATCAACCAGAGTGAGATCCGCACCAGAGTGGTACGGTAATCCAGTTCTGGAAGTCATGATGCTAGATCATGATGAACCTACGAACTATGAAGAAGCGATGGTGAGCCCAGATTCCGCAAAATGGCTTGAGGCCATGACATCTGAGATGGGATCCATGTATGAAAACAAAGTATGGACTTTGGTTGACTTGCCCGATGATCGGCAAGCAATTGAGAATAAATGGATCTTCAAGAAAAAGACTGACACTGACGGTAATATTACTGTCTATAAAGCTCGACTTGTCGCGAAAGGTTTTCGGCAAGTTCAAGGAGTTGACTACGATGAGACCTTCTCACCCGTAGCGATGCTTAAGTCCGTCAGAATAATGTTAGCAATTGCCGCATTTTATGATTATGAAATATGGCAGATGGATGTCAAAACTGCATTCCTGAATGGATTTCTGGAAGAAGAGTTGTATATGATACAACCAGAAGGTTTTGTCGATCCAAAAGGAGCTAACAAAGTATGCAAACTCCAGCGATCCATTTATGGACTGGTGCAAGCATCTCGGAGTTGGAATAAACGCTTTGATAGTGTGATCAAAGCATTTGGCTTTATACAGACTTTTGGAGAAGCCTGTATTTACAAGAAAGTGAGTGGGAGCTCTGTAGCATTTCTGATATTATATTCGGATGACATATTGCTAATTGGAAATGATATAGAATTTCTGGATAGCATAAAGGGATACTTGAATAAAAGTTTTTCGATGAAAGACCTCGGGGAAGCTGCTTACATATTAGGCATAAAGATCTATAGAGATAGATCAAGACGCTTAATTGGACTTTCACAAAGCACATACCTTGACAAGATTTTGAAGAAGTTCAAAATGGATCAAGCAAAGAAAGGGTTCTTGCCTGTGTTACAAGGTATGAAATTGAGTAAGACTCAATGCCCGACCACTGCAGAAGATAGAGATAAAATGAAAGATGTTCCCTATGCTTCAGCCATAGGCTCTATCATGTATGCAATGCTGTGTACCAGACCTGATGTGTGCCTTGCTATAAGTTTAGCAGGGAGGTACCAAAGTAATCCAGGAATGGATCACTGGACAGCGGTCAAGAACATCCTGAAATACCTGAAAAGGACTAAGGATATGTTTCTCATATATGGAGGTGACAAAGAGCTCACCGTAAGAGGTTACGTTGATGCAAGCTTTGACACTGATCCGGATGATTCTAAATCGCAAACCGGATACGTGTTTACTTTAAACGGTGGAGCTGTCAGTTGGTGCAGTTCTAAACAAAGCGTCATAGCGGGATCTACATGTGAAGCGGAGTACATAGCTGCTTCGGAAGCAGCAAACGAAGGAGTCTGGATGAAGGAGTTCATATCCGATCTAGGTGTCATACCTAGTGCATCGGGTCCAATGAAAATCGTCTGTGACAATACTGGTGCAATTGCCTTGGCAAAGGAATCCAGATTTCACAAGAGGACCAAACACATCAAGAGACGCTTCAACTCCATCCGGGATTTAGTCCAGGTGGGAGACATAGAGATTTGCAAGATACATACGGATCTGAACGTTGCAGACCCGTTGACTAAGCCTCTTCCACGAGCAAAACATGATCAGCACCAAGGCTCCATGGGTGTTAGAATCATTACAGTGTAATCTAGATTATTGACTCTAGTGCAAGTGGGAGACTGAAGGAAATATGCCCTTGAGGCAATAATAAAGTTATTATTTATTTCCTTACATCATGATAAATGTTTATTATTCATGCTAGAATTGTATTAACTGGAAACATAATACATGTGTGAATACATAGACCAACAGAGTGTCACTAGTATGCCTCTACTAGACTAGCTCGTTAATCAAAGATGGTTATGTTTCCTAACCATGAACAAAGAGTTGTTATTTGATTAACGAGGTCACATCATTAGTTGAATGATCTGATTGACATGACCCATCCCATTAGCTTAGCACCCGATCGTTTAGTATGTTGCTATTGCTTTCTTCATGACTTATACATGTTCCTATAACTATGAGATTATGCAACTCCCGTTTACCGGAGGAACACTTTGGGTACTACCAAACGTCACAACGTAACTGGGTGATTATAAAGGAGTACTACAAGTGTCTCCAATGGTAGATGTTGGGTTGGCGTATTTCGAGATTAGGGTTTGTCACTCCGATTGTCGGAGAGGTATCTCTGGGCCCTCTCGGTAATGCACATCACATAAGCCTTGCAAGCACTGCAACTAATATGTTAGTTGTGAGATGATGTATTACGGAACGAGTAAAGAGACTTGCCGGTAACGAGATTGAACTAGGTATTGGATACCGACGATCGAATCTCGGGCAAGTAACATACCGATGACAAAGGGAACAACGTATGTTGTTATGCGGTCTGACCGATAAAGATCTTCGTAGAATATGTAGGAGCCAATATGGGCATCCAGGTCCCGCTATTGGTTATTGACCGGAGACGTGTCTCGGTCATGTCTACAATGTTCTCGAACCGTAGGGTCCGCACGCTTAACGTTACGATGACAGTTATTATGAGTTTATGCATTTTGATGTACCGAAGGTTGTTCGGAGTCCCGGATGAGATCACGGACATGACGAGGAGTCTCGAAATGGTCGAGACGTAAAGATTGATATATTGGAAGCCTATGTTTGGACATAGGAAGTGTTCTGGGTGAAATCGGGATTTTACCGGAATACCGGGAGGGTTACCGGAACCCCCCGGGAGACGAATGGGCCTATTGGGCCTTAGTGGAAAAGAGAAAAGGGAAGCCCACAAGCTGGCCGGCGCCCCCCTTTCCCCAAGTCCTAGTAGGACTAGGATAGGGAGCCGGCCCCCCTTCTCTCCTTTTCCCCCCGGGAGTCCTAATAGGATTAGGATTGGAGGGAGGAGTCCTACTCCCGGTGGGAGTAGGACTCCCCTGCGCCTCCTCTCCCTGGCCGGCCGGCTCCCCCTCCTCCAACCTTTATATACGGGGGCAGGGGGCACCCCAAGGCACACAAGTTGATCCTTGAGATCGTTCCTTAGCCGTGTGCGGTGCCCCCTGCCACCAAATTCCACCTCGATCGTACCGTTACAGTGCTTAGGCGAAGCCCTGCGTCGGTAGTACATCAAGATCGTCATCACGCCGTCGTGCTGACGGAACTCTTCCTCGACGCTTTGCTGGATCGGAGCCCGAGGAACGTCATCGAGCTGAACGTGTGCTAAGAACTCGGAGGTGCCGGAGTAACGGTGCTTGGATCGGTCGGATCGGGAAGAAGACGTACGACTACTTCCTCTACGTTGTGTGATCGCTTCCGCAGTCGGTCTGCGTTGGTACGTAGACAACACTCTCCCCTCTCGTTGCTGTGCATCACCATGATCTTGCGTGTGCGTAGGAAAATTTTCGAAATTACTGCGTTCCCCAACAGCTTCCGTACTGCATTGCAGTACCCAGTCATTGCCGGACTCCTGACGTCCCACTCCTTCATCACTTGATTAACCACCAGATCTGAGTCGCCATAGACCATGAGGCGACGGACGCCGAGCGAAATGGCCATGCGCAACCCATACAAAAGTGCTTCATACTCTACTTCGTTATTGGAGGAATCGAAGTGAATCTGGAGAACGTATCTGAGCTTATCTCCTCGGGGGGAGACCAAAACTACCCCCGCGCCCGAACCATTCAGCATCTTGGATCCATCGAAGAACATAGTCCAGTGTTTCGAGTGAACTTGAGTCGGAAGTTGCTGTTCAATCCACTCGGTGATAAAATCCGCGATTGCTTGGGACTTGATGGCTTTCTTTGCTTCAAACTTGATGTCTAAAGGAAGGATTTCAATCGCCCACTTGGCCACTCGACCAGTTGCATCTCTGTTATGCAGGATCTCCGATAATGGGGCGTCGCTGACGACTGTAATGGAGTGGTCAGAGAAATAATGTGCAACTTTCTTCGTGGTCATGTAAATCCCATATACAAGGTTCTGGTAGTGGGGGTATCTTTGTTTTGAAGGGGTCAAAACTTCAGACACATAATAAACAGGGCGTTGAACTTTGAAGGCCTTCCCTTCCTCTTCCCGCTCGACCGTAAGTACTGTACTGACAACTTGTCCCGTGGCTGCAATGTAAAGCAGCAGAGGCTCTTTGCTGATTGGAGCAGCTAGCACCGGCTGGGTGGAGAGCAGAGCTTTGAGCTCTGCAAACGCTGCATCAGCTTCTGGAGTCCACTCGAACTTGTCAGACTTTTTCATCAGTCGGTAAAGAGGCAACGCTTTTTCACCGAGTCGAGAAATGAATCGACTTAAGGCGGCCAAGCAGCCTGTAACTTTTTGGACATCATGCACACGTACAGGACGCTTCATCCGAAGTATGGTGCCAATTTTTTCAGGATTGGCGTCGATTCCCCGTTCGGAAACGAGAAAACCGAGTAGCTTGCCACCTGGAACTCCGAAAGTGCACTTTGACGGATTGAGCTTGATATCGTACCTCCTAAGGTTGGCGAAGGTTTCAGCAAGGTCGGCCCGCAGGTCGGAACCTTTCCGGGACTTGACTACGATATCGTCCATGTACGCCTCCACATTCCGACTGATTTGAGTGAGTAAACACTTCTGGATCATTCTCATGAATGTGGCTCCGGCGTTCTTGAGGCCGAATGGCTTGGTGACGTAACAGAAGCATCCGAATGGAGTGATGAAAGCTGTTTTGATTTCGTCGGGCCCATACAGACGGATCTGATGGTACCCGGAGTAGGCATCTAGAAAAGACAATCTCTCGCATCCCGCAGTTGAGTCGACAATTTGGTCGATGCGAGGGAGAGGAAAATGATCTTTCGGGCAGGCCCGATTGATATGCTTGAAATCAATGCACATGCGGAGTGACTTGTCCTTCTTGGGGACCATGACAACATTGGCGAGCCACTCGGAGTGGTAGATCTCTCGAATGAACTCAGCTGCTAAGAGCCGAGCCACTTCCTCGCCGATGGCTTGTTTTTTCTAGACGGCGGACCGCCGCAGATGTTCCTTCACGGGTTTGAACTTTGAGTCGACTCGCAGGCGGTGCTCAGCCAGCCCCCTGCGAACTCCAGGCATGTCAGAGGGTTTCCATGCGAAGATGTCCCAGTTCTCACGGAGGAGCTGGATGAGCGCTTCTTCCTATTTGGAGTCGAGCGTCGTTGAGATGTGAGTCAGAGCTGCGTCGGGATCAGTCGGGTGAATGTGGACTGTCTTCGTTTCGCCAGCCGACTGAAAAGCTGACTCGGAGGCAGGCTTCTTAGCCCGCAGCAATTCACTCGGGTCGGTAGTCTTTTGGTACTCTTTCAGCTCGACTACTGCCATCTGAGCGTCGGCGATCTTTGATCCCTTCTGGAAACATTCTTCTGCTTTCTTCCGGTTGCCCGCAACAGTGATCACACCTTTGGGGCCAGGCATCTTTAATTTAAGATACACGTAGCATGGTCGAGCCATGAAGCGTGCGTAAGCTGGCCTGCCCAAGATGGCGTGATAAGCACTCTAGAAGTCCACAACTTCAAACGTTAACTTTTTCTTGCAGTAATTCTTTGAATCACCGAAAACCACATCAAGAGCAATCCGGTCGAGTGACTCGGCTTTCTTCCCAGGAATGACTCCGTGGAAGCTCATGTTACTGGTGCTGAGTCTGGACATCGGAATGCCCATTCCTTTCAAGGTTTCAGCGTACAGTATGTTCAGGCCACTGCCGCTGTCCATCAGGACTTTGGTCAGTCGAGTGCCTTCGACAACTGGGTCGACCACCAAAGCTTGCCTCCCAGGGGTGGCAATGTGCGTCGGGTGATCGGACTGGTCGAACGTGATGGCCGCCTGAGACCACTTCAGGTAACTGGGAGTCGCCGGGGCAACCATGTTGACCTCACGGTTAATGATTTTCAGTCAACGTTTGCTTTCGAGATCAGCAAAAATCATCAAGGTGGAATTGACTTGGGGGTATCCATCGTCACTATCTTCCTTGTCTTCAACTCTGTCTGGCTCTTTTTCCTTATCCTTGGGCTGCTTGCCCTGGAACTGCTGAATCAGAAGCCGACACTGTCGAGTGGTATGCTTTGGGAAAATAAAATTTCCTTCTTCATCTTTCTTGGTATGGATGTGACATGGCAGGTCCAGAACATCATTCCCATCCTGATCCTTAACCTTCTTGGGCTTCCATGTGCCCTTGGGCTTTCCCTTGAAGTTTCCCTGGGCCACAGCCAGGGCCTCCCCCGGGGCGGCTGGCTCGGCCTTCCGCTTCTGCTTCCGACTGGAGTTTCCTCCGGTTTCTTGGGCGACTGACTTAAGTTTGCCGCTTCGGAGTCGGTCCTCGTCTTCTCCATTAGCGTACTTGGTGGCAATCTCCATCATCCGATTATGGGACATCTCTCCGGTCCGGCCAAATTTCAGATTCAACTCCCTGTACTTGACGCCTTCCTTAAAAGCGCAAACTGCTTGATGGTCTGGCACGTTCTCGACCGAGTGGTGCAGTGTGATCCACCTCTGGATATATTCTCTCAGAGTTTCGTTCGGCTTCTGTACGCAAGACCGCAGCTCCGTAAGGCCTGCAGGGCGCTTGCATGTCCCGTCGAAGGTTGTAATAAACACTCGGGAGAGATCCTCCCAAGTGTAAATGCTGCTGGGCGCCAGCTGATTCAGCCACGCCCTAGCTGAGCCTTCCAACATGAGGGGTAAATGCTTCATGGCCACCTCATCGTTGCCGCCGCCGATCTGCACAGCCACTCGGTAATCCTCGAGCCACGTGTCAGGCTTGGACTCGCCGGTGAACTTGCTGATTCCAGTCGCCAGCCGGAAGTTGGGAGGGATCACCGCAGCTCTGATGGCCCGACTGAAACACTCAGGCCCCGAGGCGTGTGTCCTGCTGCCGGTGGGCGTATCTCTGTTGTGGCCCTCTCGATGAGCCCTGTTCCTGTCCACCAGACCTTGAACGAGGATGGATCTCGCGTCAAAGCCTGGGTCTCTGGGGTCGACTGGGATCCTCTGCCCAGTGTTATGGGGGCGCCTGTCGTCTCGATGCCGAGGTGCATATGATCCACTCCGCGGAGGAGGGGACGGCACCCGACGCCCATCATCACGGTCGGGTCGGTGATCATATTGTTCGTTCCTCCTATACTGATCGTGCCGGTCTCCACGCCCCTCACGCCTCGGGGGCGATCTCGGGCTGTGAGCCGACTGGACGGTCTCCGTTGCGACAGATCGACTGTGGATCCTGTCCCGCGACTGAGAGACGGCGGAATTATGATTTCCCGCCGCTCGGAGCAATGCTCTGATCTGCAGCAATCCTCTTTCGGCCTCCGACTGGGAGGGCTGGATTGACTCCGCTATGCGGGCCGCGGCAGCCAGGTTCTGAACCGGAGTTCGGTACACCTGTGGTGGCGGGAAGAGCTGCCGTCGACTGGGTTCGGGTGCCTGCTGGCGTCGACTGGACTCGGGAGCCTGCTGGCGTCGACTGGACTCGGGAGCCCGCTGACGCGCCCGCTGACGCGCCCGCTCGTCGAGAGCTCGCTGTAGATTCTCCAGTCGAGTGTGCTCGGCTAGATTAGCCAAGCGCGCGTCCTCCAAGGCCCGGGCCTCGGGGGTTTCTCCAACAATAGGTGTGTAGAGCGCGTCCATGTTCCGGCGACGAAGCTCCTCCCGTTGCAATGACGTAAGAGGCTCGGGGAGGTATTCGTCGTGAGGGTGCGACGGATCGCCCCTGTCGGCACCATCATCAGCGCGATGGAATCCAGGGGGACTGCGTATCCCCTCGACCGCCAGAACCTCCGCCAAGGGGTCGCTGCTGTCACACTCGGAAGCGGTCTCCGTGGAGCCAGTCGACAGATCGAACAGGCCGCAGAGGGATTCGTCAGGCTCGATTGCAGCGACTTGCGGGGTCGCCGACTGGCGGGCCGCGGCGTGCTTCATCCACCGCTGGAGCCTCGACCGACCCGAGCGCTTGCGCTGGCGGGAGACAGGACGGGGAGATGGCACGGGAGTCGACCGATATGGGGTCGATGGCTGTCTCAGGAGGACGCCACGGACGCATGCGCGGAAGTGCGTCGCACTGCGGACGGGGAGCGCGTCGACGTCAAGCGGCGCCTCCTGGAGCCAGGCGGAGTCGTCGGCGATGAAAGCGAGTCCGCCGAGACGGATCTCGCAGCCCTCTGCCAAAGCTCCGCAGGAAAACATGATCAAGTGGATCGGAAAAATCGCAACTTCTCCAATTAGGCGCTAGGACTAATGCCCCAAGGTGGGCGCCAACTGTCGTGGTTCTAAGTCTGACAGTGAGGTAGGGGGGTGTGTATGAAGAGGCTAGACCTTAGCTATTGGGAAGTTGTAAGCACGCAAGGTTTACGAGTTCAGGCCCTTCTCTGAGGAAGTAACAGCCCTACGTCTCGGTGCCCGGAGGCGGTCGATTGGATTATGCGTGAGTAAAATGACAGGGGTGCGAACCCCTGATACTGAGGAGGGGGGTGGCTTATATAGAGTTCGCCAGCCCTTTCCTGCCCTCAGTAATGCAGGGTAAGGTACATTTAAGGTGGGCGTTACAGATAACGTCCCTAATAAAGTGTCATAATAATCATAAAGACTACTTAATAGCCGACGGTTTGCCTGCGGAGTGACTTGAGGTCTTCTGGCAGTCGAGTGGTTGGCTTCTTGGTCGAGTGACAGCTTCCTGGTCGAGTGACAGCTTCTTGGTCGAGTGTCTTCAACCCGTCGAGTGGGATACCTTCAAGTTGTCTTAAAGGTGACTTCCTCTAAGGATGTCCTATGGTAGGGCTCTTTAGGACGGGCCCGTGTCCCTACCGTAGGTACATGACTTCATCACCAAATTTTTATTTAAACTGAATTTGCAAATCAACAAGAGCTCTACTAGTTTCAGACTAGATTTACACTAAATACACTAGAGTATTTGACCAGTAGTCATGTGAACTCTTTGAATTTGTAAACACTTCCAGACTTGAGCATTGAGAGTTCACAATTGCAGAAAATGTCCCTTGTTCCTGAACTTGTATTGTACTCCATTCATTCAAGCAGAAAGAAACAATTATTGTTGATACTCAAGCAGAACGCAAGATACAGACTGAATTTGATGTTCAAAAATAACTGATAGTAGCATGCTATGGTACTGATAAAGTTGGGTCATAGTAACACACAGTAACATTTCCGGAATCCAAATTGAAACAATAAATCACAGCTAGCTAGCAACTGAAAATCAAATTGGCACTTTCTCCAAACTCATACATGTCTTCTCTTTTTGTAGCATCAGTGCTCAACTCGATGGATTAACTGAATTTTCTACAAACACCAAGTACTAGGGCACACAAAAGTTCTAAAATTTGTGTGCCTAACTGAATTAACTGAATTTTCAGTAACCGAATAAACTGAATTTTCAAAACTGACAAAAATTAATAGGTTGACTATAGCAAATCCAATTTGCATGCTTCACTACATATAATTTACAATAATCCGAGGGGACAAATACCGCACTGGAAAAGTCAATTCAGGTTTATCTGGATTGGCAGCTATAGTGATGCCATTTAAAGCTAGCTAGAGGGAAAAGCCATTTAAAAAAATCCTCTCATCTCATATGAGGAGTGTTAATCCTAAGACTAATAGTTTGTTGTGCAGTACAGCTACAGTGATGCCCTGTCCATTTTGTCCCTCCCCGACTAGATACTAGAGTAGCACTGTTGATGCCCTGTTCTTGCTGAACTTTATGACAGTATATACAACAACGTATCCTCTTAAGCCAAAACAACTTTCTAAAAGCCAGATGCAACTTGTTGA
The DNA here is from genome assembly GCA_034509565.1 of Triticum monococcum. Taxonomy (NCBI): domain Eukaryota; kingdom Viridiplantae; phylum Streptophyta; class Magnoliopsida; order Poales; family Poaceae; genus Triticum; species Triticum monococcum. Next base: position 618,751,647 of record CM067845.1, read on the forward strand.
GCTAATTTTGAGCAGAACTCCTTGAGGAACTAGCAGCAAAAGGTACTGAACTAGCAGCAAGCTTGTGTTATTGCTTACTAAGGTACTGAACTGATCAGAACTTCAGAACAATGAGCTTTACATACTAATTTCAGAGGGATTTGAACCTAATTTGACCCAAATTCGAGAGGGATTTGACCTTATTTTGCATCTACACTAGCCCCTAATCCATGGCTAGAGCTAGTAGTAGGAACACATGGTAGAGTAATTAGGCAGCCTTGAGGAACCCAAATCCATGGTTGCTAGATCAAATGAAACAAGGAGGGGAGTTGGGGGCACCTTCACCTTGGGTCGTCCTGGTCGCTTGCCGGCGCGGTCTACCTGTAGAGACGAGACAAGAAGGGGTCAGGGGTTTGGAGTGGAGGGGGGCTTATGGGCGGAGGAGGACGGGCGGAGGAGGAGGGGGGCTTACGGGCGGAGGAGGACGGGCGGCGGCGTAGTAGGGGCGGCGGAGGGAGGCGCTGCTGGGCTCTTGTGCCGACTGTGGGGCAGCGGAGGCTTCGGACGGCTGGGTGCACCGCGGCGTCGGGCTGGCAGTCGTGGCAGCAGGCGGGGGAGCCGGAGCGGGTGTGGAGCGGGCGCGGGGGTCGTTGGAGCGGGCCGGGGGTCGTCGGAGCGGGCGCGGCGGGGGAGGGAAGGGGGGTCTGGCGAGGGAGAGGGAAGGGGGGATCGGGCGAAGGGGTATCCAGCTAGACACTATAGCAATGGCACACCACCCTCTGGTGCGCCAGTAGTTTTTTTTTCTGTTAGCAATGGCGCACCCTCCTCTGGTGCGCCATTAGTAACTTTTTTTCTGACAGCAATGGCGCACCCTTCTCTGGTGCACCATTAGTAACATTTTTTCATTATTTCTTGTTGCATCTAATAATTTGTTTTTTATCAAATTTTTTATTTTCATGAGGACTAGAACAGAAGATATCATCAAATATCATCAATTTTTTTTTGAAAATATCATCAAATTTGTTTTTTTATTTTTAATTGAAAATATCATCAAATTTGTTGTTTGAAGATATCATCAAATTTCTTATTTGAAAATATCATCAAATTTGTTATTTAAAAATATCTTCAAAAAGTGGGGGAGGGTGCGGGTGTCGGCGGCGGCGGTGGAGTGGGCCGGGGGAAGGTGCGGGGTGTCGGCGGCGGCGGTGGAGCGGGGGAGGGTGCGGTGGGTCGTCGGCGGCTGTGGAGCGGGGGAGGGTGCGGTGGGTCGTTGGCGGCGGTGGAGCGGGGGAGGGTGCGGTGGGTCGGCGGCGGCGGTGGAGCGGTGAACTTTTTTATTATTATTTTTTAAAAAATGAAGAGGGAGAGGAGGCGCGGGTGGGATCGAGATCGAGATGGAGGGGGATCGAGATCGAGTGTCCTCATGAATATTCAATATTTTATCATATTGAATATGAAAAAATATCATCAAATTTGAAAAAATATTCATGAATTCAAAAAGTGCCCATAAAATTTAAAAATATTCATAATATCAAAAAGTGCTCATGAAATTTAAAAATATTCATGATATCAAAATATATACTAATGACGCACTTCTATAGGGTGCGTCATTAGTAGTTTAAATTAGTAATGACGCACTGTGAGGCGGTGCGACATTAGTAGTTTTGCAAAAAAAGAATAAAAAAATTCAGTACCGACGCACTCCATGTCTGGTGCGCCATTACTAATTAGAACTAGTAATGACGCACTTCGGTAGGATGCGCCATTAGTATGTATGTAAAAATAAAAAAATTTATCACTGGTGGCGCACCTATTTTCTGGTGCGCCATTAGTGTCTTCCACACTAATGACGCATCACCAACTGGTGCGCCATTAGTATATAGTAGTGGCGCACTACTTCCCTGGTGCGTCATTAGTGTCAATCCTATCTATAGCCCTTTTCTTAATAGTGTAGGAGGCTCGGACTCATCCTCCTCCTGCTCAACCTCATCCATGTAAACAAGTATTTCCGCCTCCTTCGTGGTCTGCTGTGCCTCCATCTCCTGCCGGCGACAGTGTCTTGCCTCCGCAGCCCACTCCATCCGGAGGGAATTGAGGATGGTTACTGCTCTGCCTGCAGTCCCTGTCACACCAAAAATTGGAAAACGGCGGACGCCACCGGTCCGACGACGAAGAAGACGAGTTTTGAAGCGTCGGGTTTGAGAGTGTTTCCGGCTCAGACCCCCTCATCAGTCCGACGTGGCGCGCGTGCCCGAACGCTTCCGGACATCCCCATATCCACATCATATTTGGATTGAATATAAGGAATCCTGGTCAACCCGGGCATTCGAGACATGTTTAAAACATCTGTCTAAATCGGAAAAATGTGACCGGACGGTCCGTCGAGGCGTCTGAGAAGGGTTTTCTGTGGAGCAAGCAAGCAAGCAGGGGCACCGCCTACCCCGACCACAGCTTTTATCTCTCTATCTCTCTTGTTGGTGGCTGGCCAGAGATGATGACGCGGGCTCTGCCTTTCCCACTGTCCACGGTTTACACTCGCCTGCGGCTGTGCCTAGCTAGAATAAAATAGGAAAAAAAATAACGCTCACCTGAGTCACGGCTTCTTCCTCTGTTGCTCACTCTGGTTCATGGCCGGAGACAGCGGCCAGTGCAAAGCTTAAATCGGTGTCGTCTGAAGTGAAGCCAAGCAAGCTGTGCGCGCATGAGACATTGAGACCTCAGTAGCTACGAGGAGGTATAGGCAGGCAGATAGTGGAGTCCATGTGCCAACGATCTACAGTACTCTTGCAGACAGGCAGACAGGCAGACAAAGTACACGGGTTAGATTCTGAACTAACAGGTTGAGTCCAAAACAGCGTGATGCGGCCGGCGCTAATGTGCCAACTTGTGCGCACGACGCCGGAGTTGGTGAATCACAAGAAGATAAAGCGACGAATTGATGTGGAAATCAGCGTGCATCCGCCAGCGTCTGGGCGTCTCGGGTGCGTAGTATGGTCCGGCGACCAGCGGAGACGGGGCCGAGGACGTGTTTGTCTTTACAAGTCGGTCAGCGTTTGCCAAAAAGGAGAAAAAGAAAACAGTCAGCGGGCTCACGTGGTAGCTAGCGTATGGTACATGGTGTGGTGGTGGTGCAGGTAAACCTGGGAATCGTTTGTGATCCAAGCTAAACCCAGGCCAACCCATACATGTATAGGTCCAGTCATCAAACCAAACCAGACCAAATTGCAAATGCTACAATCCAAACCAATCCAAACTTAATGTATTCTCAAGCCAAATCCATCCAGACCTTTTTCTACGTACAGTTTGAACCCAAAGTTTCAAACCATGGGCCAGTCAGCAGCAACTTGGAACGATCCAAACTTAACCTGTACATACAGAACTACGAAAGGTACCAGGCACGTACCAATGGCGGTAGCTTAGTGTGTGCTTGGTGTGAGGAGCTTCAGTGTACGCAGTCCATGTGTGCACCGGAAGAGCAGATGGCGGCGCCGGCACGGTGGCCCGTGGCCGGCTACAGAACCTTGCCGGGCATGTGCAAGACCCTTTGGCAGACCGTTGGGCCGATGATCCTGACCAGGATCTTACAGTTCCTGATCGGATTTGTCACTGTCGCCTTCGTCAGCCACATCGGCAAAGTCGAGCTCATAGCCATCTTCATTGTCAACAACGTCCTCGAAGGCATCGTCTTTGGGTTCCTCGTGTTCCGCATGGAGTTGACTATTGTCACTGGAGATCTCGGTGGTGGCAGGGCGGTACGTGTGTCACTCATCTCCCGCGGCGGCTGCACCTAAACCAAGCGTTGGTCTCACATAACACTGACGGTGTGTGGTTAAACTGGTTTTTATCGATGGGCTAGAACCCTTAAAAGTGGTCAAACCTTTATGGTTTTGTGTTTTAAAGTTTTGGTCGAAAAAATTGTCCAAAACAGAAATCGTAAGAGTGATCCAACCTGTAATTTTTTTTAAAGGCGCCGAAAATCCACACCCAAGACCCTTATATTTGAAGGTTGGAAGGCCAAACCGAGGGTGCCCTGTATACCGGTCAAACAAAAACTTTTATAAAAGACAAAAGAGGAAACAAACTGTAAAACTGAGATAATTTCAACGTAGAACATGCACAGATAATTTTGCAAAACGAGTTTCTGTGCACGTACAACGTTGAAATGTAGCCGGGAGTTCACCCGCAAAAAAAAAATGTAGCCGGGAGTTATTTTATCAGAATTTTGTGACATGTGCATATCAGGAATTGCACAGAAACTCGTGCGAAAAACAACAACTTTTGTGTCACATGTATAAAAGACAAAAAATAGTGTTAAAAGGCCTTTTCATGAGACATTATTTTAGTCTTTTTTTACACAAGGCATATAAAATGTCGGTTTTTCACTAAACTGGGCATGCGCACATACAACGTTCAGATGTACGCGTCGAATTTGTGGTTGGAATTTTTTTTATATTATGATATATATTTTTCAATTGCAGGAGCATATGCTCCCATGTGCCAAACTGAATTTCTACTAGACTATAGGCAATACTATTTTGATGACGTTCAATTTTCTGCGGAATAAACCGCGAGATCCCAAAAGCTTCTTAATTTCCAACATTAGGCTAGCTATAGTGGGGTAACTTAGGTAGTAATTTAACACATTCGAAGACAAATTTGCTCATGTGGCACGTGTTTAATGAGAAAATAGGTGCTTGTGGTAACATAATACCATCCATGACACTAGCACTATGTTACTTTACACTATGAAGGTAGTAACTTAGACTAGTGTTACTCCCCATTATGACTACTTGTCCAATGAGTCACTCATCAATGCAGCTACCAGTACTGAACAGTCTGATTGAATTAAATGGGGAGGTCTGAATGTTGAGGCTAGCCATAGTGGAGTAACTTAGGTAGTAACTTAAGACATCCCAAAACAATATTGCTTATGTGGCAAGTATTTAATAAGGAAAGATGTGCTTGTGGTAACATAGCGTTTCTCAAGACAAAATGAGTTTATGAGCTAATAAATGAAGTAATCTATGACACTAATATATGAAGGAGTATGCTACTTTGTAGTATGGAGATAGTAAATTAGACAAGTGTTATATGCATGACACTAGTATAAGTTACTCCCCACTATGACCAGTCTGAATGCTAAATGATAGTCATTCCAGAATAATAATGATTTCAGCTTCAAGAGCGTCTTTGCAGTGGAAGAAATATCTGTAGGCCGGGACTATTCCTTCAGAATTTCACAACACCATTCCAGTACCTGCTAATCCGTTATCCAGTGTCCATATAGGAACCATTAGTGGAGAGAGCCACCTAACCATCTGGTGGTTTAGGGCATCTCCAGCCGTTCGGCCCCCCAGAACGCCTAAATAGAGCGGCCTGGGGGCGTGTCGGCGCTAGTTCGGCCCCTGGGGCGACCTAGCGCCCAGTCGCGCCCCCACGCGCCGGCCCCAGGATGCAGGAAATTTAAACTTGGTCGTTCCCGCTCACAAAAGACGCCGCAAATCCGGCGATCGGACGTAGTCTGGCGTTAAAAAAACAGAGTTCCCGTGCGCAATGATTCACTCGGCAGGGTCGGCTCCAGGCGTTGGCGGAGTCGGCGTGCGCGGGCTCGGCGGTGTCGGAGTTGCTTCGGTGCTGGGCTGTGTCGGCGCGGCTTCGGCACTGCTGGGCGGCGACGTAGAGGCGTCGTTTGGGTTTGGCGTCCGTGTGGTCGTGGGCGTCGTCGGCGTTGCCGTCGGCAGCTCGTTCAGGATGAGGCCGCGCTGCACCAGGTACCACGCCTTGAGCTTCTCGTCGTTGCTCTGGAGCATGTCCGCCCCGCCCATCAGAAAAGCCATGTCGGTGTTCCTCTTCTTCGCGGCGACGTACTTCCACCCTCCACTCGGCGTTCGACAGGCCCGGCGGCTTCGATGGCGGCGCCCTCGACTTCCTCTGCTTCGGCTGGACCACGGCGCCAGTCGCGTTTGCCGCCGCGCGCGGCATGGCGTACTTCTTCGGCGGCATGGCGGCGACTGGAAGGCGAGCGGGAGGGGGTTTGGCGGGAGAAACGGGGAGAATGGCGGGAGGAAGGCGAGCGAGCGGGAGAGATGCGAGGGAAAAGCGTCGACAAACGGCGGGAAAAGGCCCTTGGGTCGCCTCCAGGGCGGGCCCACGCGCCTTTTTCGCTTGCGCCGGCTCCCCAAGCGCCCCCAGGGCGCCGGGTTCGGCCTGGGTCCGCCGGCACCAGTTTTGGCCCAAGCCGGCGAAAAACAGCCTTCTGGGGACGCGACTGGGGCCTTTTTTTGGCGCCGGCGCGGCAAAATCGCCTGGGAGGGCCTGTTGGGGGCGCGACTGGAGATGCCCTTATGCCATGGTCTTCGTGCCTGTAATACAGGAGTATGGACAGTCGGTGTCTCCACAATTGGCATTTTATCTCTAATAATCTCTTCCACACTATACTTTCGGGCTTGGTTAAATGAAGATAAGCAGCTGCACATAAATGTCTCGGTTACGTCTGGAGGTGGAACTGTTTCGTCATGGAGCAAATCGGTTCTTAGAGTATCTACAGTAGGACCTCTCAAAGTTGCCTCATATGTCCGAGCGGGCTTTCTGGTCACTACCCGGTCACGTTTTTTTGACCCTGATGGACGTCTCAAACGAACTTCAAACGCCCGGACTAACCGGCACCCCCTGAAGAAAATATGCCTTAGAGGCAATAATAAAGTTGTTATTTATATTTTCTTATATCAAGATAAATGTTTCTTATTCATGATAGAATTGTATTAACCGGGAATTTGGTACATGTGTGAATACATAGACAAACAGAGTGTCACTAGTATGCCTCTACTTGACTAGCTCGTTGAATCAAAGATGGTTAAGTTTCCTAGTCATTGACATGAGTTGTCATTTGATTAACGAGATCACATCATTAGAGAATGATGTGATTGACTTGACCCATCCGTTAGCCTAGTACGATGATTTTTTAATTTTTTGCTATTCCTTTCTTCATGACTTATACATGTTTCTGTGACTATGAGATTATGCAACTCCCGAATACCGGAAAAACACTTTGTGTGCTACCAAACGTCACAACGTAACTGGGTGATTATAAAGGTGCTCTACAGGTGTCTCCGATGGTACTTGTTGAGTTAGCATAGATCAAGATTAGGATTATTCATTCTGATTGTCGTAGAGGTATCTCTGGGCCCTCTCGGTAATGCACATCACTTTAAAGCCTTGCAAGCAATGCAACTAATGAGTTAGTTGCGGGATGATGTATTACGGAACGAGTAAAGAGACTTGTCAGTAATGAGATTGAACTAGGTATTGAGATACCGACGATCGAATCTCGGGCAAGTAACATACCAATGACAAAGGGAACAACGTATCCTGTTATGCGGTTTGACCGATAAAGATCTTCGTAGAATATGTAGGAGCTAATATGAGCATCCAGGTTACGCTATTGGCTATTGACCGGAGACGAGTCTCGGTCATGTCTACATAGTTCTCGAACCCGTAGGGTCCGCACGCTTAAAGTTTGATGACGGTTATATTATGAGTTTATGTGTTTTGATGTACCGAAGGAGTTCGGAGTCCCGGATGAATTGTGGGAGTAGGACTCCCCAGGGCGCGCCATAGTAGAGGGTCGGCCCTCCCCCTCCTCCACTCCTTTATATACGGGGAGGGGGCACCCCATGGAGACACACAAGTTGATCAGTTGATCTTTTATCCGTGTGCGGTGCCCCCCTTCACCACAATCCACCTCAGTCATATCGTAGCGGTGCTTAGGCGAAGCCCTGCGTCGATAGCATCATCATCACCATCATCACGCCGTCGTGCTGACGGAACTCTTCCTCGAAGCTCTGCTGGATCAGAGTTCGTGGGACGTCACGGAGTCCAATCGGAATGAAACCTTCGGGAACGTGATTTTCTCAATGAACAAGACCCAGGAGACTCGGACCCTACGTCAAGAAACAACAGAGGAGGCCACGAGGTAGGGGGCGCGCCTACCCCCCCAGGCGCGCCCTCCACCCTCGTGGGCCCCCTGTTGCTCCACCGATGTACTCCTTCCTCATATATATACCCACGTACCCCCAAACGATCAGATACGGATCCAAAACCCTAATTCGACCGTCGCAACTTTCTGTATCCACAAGATCCCATCTTAGGGCCTGTTCCGGAGCTCCGTCGGAGGGGGCATCGATCACGGAGGGCTTCTACATCATCACCATAGCCCCTTTGATGAAGTGTGAGTAGTTCATCTCAGACCTACGGGTCCATAGTTATTAGCTAGATGGCTTCTTCTCTCTTTTTGGATCTCAATACAATGTTCTCCCCCTCTCTTGTAGAGATCTATTCGATGTAATCTTCTTTTTGCGGTGTGTTTGTTGAGACGGATGAATTGTGGTTTTATGATCAAGTCTATCTATGAACAATATTTGAATCTTCTCTGAATTCTTTTATGTATGATTGGTTATGCTTGCAAGTCTCTTCGAATTATCAGTTTGGTTTTGCCTACTAGATTGATCTTTCTTGCAATGGGAGAAGTGCTTAGCTTTGGGTTCAATCTTGCGGTGTCCTTTCCCAGTGACAGTAGGGGCAACAAGGCAGGTATTGTATTGTTGCCATCGAGGATAACAATATGGGGTTTTCATCATATTGCATGAGTTTATCCCTCTACATCATGTCATCTTGCTTAAGGCGTTACTCTGTTTTCATTAAATTAATACTCTAGATGCATGCTGGATAGCGGTCGATGAGTGGAGTATTAGTAGTAGATGCAGGCAGGAGTCGGTCTACTTGTCTTGGACGTGATGTCTATATACATGATCATACCTAGATATTCTCATAACTATGCTCAATTTTGTCAATTGCTCAACAGTAATTCGTTCACCCACCGTAGAATACTTATGCTCTTGAAAGAAGCCACTAGTGAAACATATGGCCCCCGGGTCTATCTTCATCATATTAATCTTCCAATACTTAGTTATTTCCTTTGCTTTCTACTTTGCATATTTATCATAAAAACACAAAAAATATTATATTATCATATCTATCAGATCTCACTCTCGCGTTGGTTGCGAGGATTTATTTGTTTTGTGCAGGTAAAAGGGACTCGCGCGTAGCCTCCTACTAGATTGATACCTTGGTTTTCAAAAACTGAGGGAAATACTTACGCCACTTTGCTGCATCATCCCTTCCTATTCGGGGAAAACGAATGCAATGCTCAAGAGGTAGCACACGCCCGGCCCGCCACCGATGTGACGCCCCCGATTTAACCGTACACTAATCATACACGCAAACGTGTACGATCAAGATCAGGGACTCACGGGAAGATATCACAACACAACTCTACAAATAAAATAAGTCATACAAGCATCATATTACAAGCCAGGGGCCTCGAGGCCTCGAATACAAGAGCTCGATCATAGACAAGTCAGCGGAAGCAACAATATCTGAGTACAGACATAAGTTAAACAAGTTTGCCTTAAGAAGGCTAGCACAAACTGGGATACAGATCGAAAGAGGCGCATGCCTCCTGCCTGGGATCCTCCTAACTACTCCTGGTCGTCGTCAGCGGGCAGCACGTAGTAGTAGGCACCTCCAGTGTAGTAGGAGTTGTCGTCGACGGTGGCATCTGGATCCTGAGCTCCAACATCTGGTTGCGACAACCAGGTAGAAGGGATAGGGGGAAAAGAGGTTGAAATCAACCGTGAGTACTCATCCAAAGTACTCGCAAGCAAGGAGCTACACTACTTATGCATGGGTAAATGTGTAAAGGGCCATATCGGTGGACTGAACTGTAGAAAGCCAGAATAAGAGGGGGATAGCTAATCCTGTCGAAGACTACGCTTCTGGCCACCTCCATCTTGCAGCATGTAGAAGAGAGTAGACTGAAGTCCTCCAAGTAGCATCGCCTAGCATAACCCTAACCGATGATCCTCCCCTCGTCGCCCTGTGAGAGAGCGATCACCGGTTGTATCTGGCACTTGGAAGGGTGTGTTTTATTAAGTATCCGGTTCTAGTTGTCATAAGGTCAAGGTACAACTCCAAGTCGTCCTGTTACCGAAGATCACGGCTATTCGAATGGATTAACTTCCCTACAGGGGTGCACCACATAACCCAACACGCTCGATCCCATTTGGCCGGACACACTTTCCTGGGTCATGCCCGGCCTCGGAAGATCAACACGTCGCAGCCCTACCTAGGCACAACAGAGAGGTCAGCACGCCGGTCTAAATCCTATGGCGCAGGGGACTGGGCCCATCGCCCATTGCACACCTGCACGTTGTGTACGCGGCCGGAAGCAGAACTAGCCCCCTTAATACAAGAGCAGGCTTACGGTCCAATCCGGCGCGCGCCACTCAGTCGCTGACGTCACGAAAGCTTCGGCTGATACCACGACGTCGAGTGCCCATAACTGTCCCCGCATAGATGGTTAGTGCGTATAGGCCAGTAGCCAGACTCAGATCAAATACCAAGATCTCGTTAAACGTGTTAAGTATCCGCGAACGCCGACCAAGGCCAGGCCCACCTCTCTCCTAGGTGGTCTCAACCTGCCCTGTTGCTCCGCCTCAAAGTAACAGTCGGGGGCCGTCGGGAACCCAGGCCCACCTCTACCGGGATGGAGCCATCTGCCCCTTCAGCCCCCATCTCCGAACAGTATCATAAGTAATGTAACAGTATAAGTATATATCATATGCCCATGATCACCTCCCAAAGTGATCATGACCCAGTAGTTTAGCATGGCAGACGGACAAGGGTGTAGGGCCACTGATGGAACACTAGCATCCTATACTAAGCATTTAGGATTGCGGGTAAGGTAACAACAGTAGTAGCAATGACAGGCTATGCATCAGAATAGGATTAACGGAAAGCAGTAACATGTTACACTACTCTAATGCAAGCAGTATAGAGGAGAATAGGCGATATCTGGTGATCAAGGGGGGGCTAGCCTGGTTGCTCTGGCAAGAGAGAGGGGTCATCAACACCGTAGTCGTACTGGGTAGCAGCGGCGTCGGTCTCGGTGTCTAGCGAGAGAAGAGGGGGAAGAAACAATAAATATAATGCAAACAAATGCATGACGATGCATGACATGACAAAGCGTGATGCTAGGTGTGCCCTAACGCGTTACGAGGTGGTACCGGTGAAGGGGAGGAACATCCGAGAAATTATCCCCGGTGTTTCACGTTTTCAGGCAGAGGAGTCGGAGGGGAAAAGTTGCGTGTTTGCTGTGCTAGGGATGCGTGGCGGACGAACGGGTTGCATATCCGGATTCGTCTCGTCGTTCTGAGCAACTTTCATGTACAAAGTATTTTCATCCGAGTTACGGATTATTTAATATTAATTTTCAAAGTTTCTAATTCATTTTTAGAATTAACAGAATTAATTTAATTTGGAAAATGCCATTATGATGTCAGCATGAGGTCAGCGTGATGTCATCAGCCAACCAGTTAGTTGACTTAGTCAAACAGACAGGCGGGTCCCACATGTCATTGGCTGAAAACTAATTATTTGTTAACATTTAATTAGCAGGTTTAATTAGAGTTAATTAGTTAACTGAATAATGTTAATTAAGTTAATTAATTATTTTAATTAACTAATATTTTTATTTTAATTCCTTTTAATTCTTTTCTCTTTTTTTAACAGTGCAGGGGCGTGGGCCCCACATGCCAGTGGCCCAGGAGGCCACTAGAGCGGGCGCAAATGGGCGCGCGGGTGCGGGCGCCCGGACTGGGCGCTGCCAGTCGGTGCCACGGGAGGGGAGGACGACGGCGCCGGCGTGGCAGCGATGAGGTCGGCGAGCGGCGGCGATGCTGGCAGTGCACGGGGGCTGCAGACGAGGCCAGGGGAGCGTGGGCGTGGGCAAGCACGGCTGCAACGGCGGGGCTCGACCCCGAGCAACGTGCAGGGAGCGAGCGGAGCGCCGGAGTGCGCGGGGAGCGGGGTGAGCGCGTGAGTGGCATGGAGCACGCGACCGAGGGGTGGCGCGACTGGTGGTCAGAGGGGCGCGGGCGCGCGGGCTGGCGAGGCCGCATCGCCTGTGAGGTAAGGCCGCGGCGATAGTAGAAGCGAGCAGCCGCGCAGGGGGGGTGGTGGACGCGCGCATGAGGCGCACAGCGGGGGGTTTTGGCGGAGCGCGAAGTAAGCGCGGTGAGCGCACGCTCACCGCGAGTGCGGGTCCGGCGAGGTCAGCGACCTAAGGCGTCGGGGAGGAAAGGAGAGATAAGGGGAAAATGAAGGAGGCGGGGTGCTCACGTGCGACGTGAGAAGGGGGGCGCCGAGGCTTGATGCGGTTCGGTGGGGGAGGACGGGGACGAGTGACGGGTCGGCGGCGCAGATCCGACGAGGAGGAGGTCGAGGTGGAGGGCGACGCGGTTCCGGGCGACGTCGTGGGAGCCGGTTGCGGCGGCGGGGGTTGATGAGGCGGGCGCCGGGGACGGCGAGGTAGCGTCATGCGGTGTCGGCAAGGTGGCGGCGGGGTCAGTGCGGCGAGGGCGATGCGGTCGGCCCCGATCCAGATTGGATCGTGGGAAGGAGGCGAGGGGGAGTGGTGGTGGATCGGGCTAGGGTTTTCGGTTGCGAGGGGATAAGGGAGTGAGTGGGGGGCCGGGCCAAGTGGGCCGGCTGGGCGGCCTGGCTAGCCCCGTGGCCAGCTGGGCCAAGGCCCAGCGAGGGGTGGGGCTTTTAATTTTCTTTTGTTGTTGTTTTTTTATTCTTTTCTATTTTATTTTAGTTGCACTATATTTTTGGTTTAGTAAAATATGAAAATAGCTCCAAAAATAGTGTGTCAAATTAATCCACTGATCTAAGAAGTTTTACCTCAGAATAAAAATAGTTTAGTATTTGGTAAAATATATTAGGAGTATAACTAATTGTTTTGATGTTGTTTTAATGACTTTAGGGTATTTAAATATTTTATAAAGATGTTGTTACTCCACCAATAATATCCATGATTTATTTGTCACATTAAGAACATTTTAGTTTTGACTTTTGAAAACTTTAATTGTTTGACTTGATTTTAAATTTGAATTCGAACCGTTTTTGAACCATCGCGAGATTAATAACAGTAACCGAGGTGACGTGGCATCATTAGCGTGGAATTACTGTAGCCTAATTATCCGGGCGTCAGAATTCTCCTCCACTACAAGAAATCTCGTCCCGAGATTTAAGAGGGGAAGTGACGGGGAAGCGATTTGGTTACGAAATTCTAACGAACCCTCTCGGTCTTGGTTGCTCTTCTCGAAGAGGTCGATCCATAACGTTGATGTCTTCATTTCTCTGCTTCAGGTCGTCATGATGAAGTCATCATCTTTTCTTCGAAGTTTTCATCGTACGTACAAAGGATAAGGGGTAACTTCGGAAGAATGAACCGCTACAATGTTGCTTGTGTGGTAGATAACATCAGTGAAGGTGGCGGGAAGCAACCCTCGATTTGAAACTTAAGAAATTATCGAGAGCAAAGTAATAAGGTGCACAATAGAAGTTTCAAGCGCATAGGCAATCGTTCGTTGCCTGATTACGAAATGTGAAAGGGGGTTCAGAGCAATGGGAAAGTATTGCGTCTGATACCAGAATAGATCACAAGGAAGGTGGCCCGTGAATTAAATTCGAAGCCAAGTGCGAGGAATAACCATTAGAAACAAGGTTGTTCAGGAGAGTCAGGTTTCAATCCTGTGGAACTGTGGGTCATGGGCCCACCATGTGGTTTAAAAGTTGGAAGGGTGGAGACGTCTTGCGTGATCATGCAAGCAAGGCAAGTCAGAGGCTAGCCTGTCGATTATGTCGGCAACAACGACGGTACCAAGGGCGAGGGACGAAGAGAACCATTTTCCTGCTCGTTGAACGAGGAGGACCAATAGGCAAGGTTCTCGTCCATCGGTGGCTACCAGAATGTCATCAACAATAGTAACAGGGTCTTATTGACAGAGTCGTACAACCGAGGTGTTTATATAAGCAGCGAATCATTACTGCTTAGATCATATAAACCACGAGAAAGTTTAAACAAGACAATGGAAAGGAAAATGTGATCATCAGATTTAAACAGAACAATGGAAAGAAAAATGTGTTTAAACACATATGTCAGGGGTATATCCTTCCCAAAGTCAAGCTGAGCATGATATCCAAGACAGGACATAAGGTAGAAAACCCTTTAGGTAAGGGGAGAGAGAAATTTCATGACATTACCTATACAACGGTGTTTGGATAATTGAGCAAGAAACATTTAGCATTGGATTTCAAACGTTCTTGTTGAAAATCGAAGTACCACAGACATGCTTCAAGATAGCATTGACAAGGTCTTTAAGCAAAGATCGGACTTTGGAAACACAAAGGATCCATCAGGAATAACTTGTAGAATAAGTCTTATAATTTCCTCATGGACGAATGGATAACCTTGCTGAAAAGGAATCTATAACAATAGGGCCAACCGGCCAGGTGTGCTAGGCACGACATCACCTTACCGGGTCACATAAGACCAATGTTATAACTCTTGGAAATATGTTCCAACCATCATATCTGACCGAGATTCAGATCTGATTGGTGTCAGGATAACTCAGACTCAGGAGGCCCGAGGAGAAAAGGTGCGACACAAATTGTCGAGATGACATTGTAAGATTCTTGGGAATTGAACTATGGAAGCGAGTTCCGAAACAAGAGTTCATCATTAAATCAAGGAGAGGATGAGGAGGTGGCTGATAGGCTCAGCAACAAATCATCGAGATTTCCAAAGGATGGATTTCCACAATTAGGTGAACAAGGAAATATCATTTGTCGGATCAAATGATATAATGATGTATGCTCGAGGGAAACATAGACAACTGAACAATGATAAAAGGGTGCACCCAGGAATCTGGACTAGGTAGCACGGTTAAAATTTAGCACGATAATGATATAGCCAACCGGGCTAGGAATGACTTGAAGGATTATTAAACTCGTAAGCAATGAAAATTACTTATAGTTATTGAATCGGAGTACAGACTCAATTCACTATCGGTGCCCTTGAGTGTCTAACAACTCAGAATCCGGGGAAAATTTTGGAATCAGTGAGAAATAATACTTGAAGAAGAACTCATAAGAAGTTATGCAGTTCCGTGATAATCTCGAGATACCAGAGGGGGTAATACTCGATGACGGATCAAAGTAGAGGTTGGACTGGAGTATTGTTCTATAGACGACAAGCGCTTAAACTTGCCCGAGAAATGGGATCAAAGAAGATCATATGGTCGGAACCACGATTGCAAGGATCAATTCACAGATACCAAATGATATTATATCAAGGGGATAGTTACTATTACAAGAAGCTTCCATGATAGGATATACATCGTGTCCATGGGCAGGAACACAAGTTCAAGGTCGACTCCCACTTCTTCAGTGTATAACCTTTCATTCACTTCTCTTTTTCGAAGAAGTTGTAGGGTTGAATTATCTCGCAAAATACCAGACGACTATGACTCATGAAAACTTTCGAGTTCACACATAATATGGAAGGCATAGGTTCAACCCATCGAGGCATCTTAGGAGCATATACCACAATTTCAGGAATAAATAACACAAGCTCGAGAGTAGAGCATGCTGGAGAAAGCACATGATACAATTTACCAAAGGCATTATGTATCCGAGGAAAGGCTCACAAGCTTATAGAATATGAAGGAATCTGTCGGATAAAATCCAACAAAGGATCTGGTGGTCCACAAGGGGTCTGATGTGAGCATCGGTACTCAACCCGAGGAAGAAGGAATACAAGGAGATCAGGTTATGGAAACAACTGACTAACTCAAAGTTCAAATGCAAAGGAATTATCAATTCCAAGACAAGGGATCGAAAGCAATGCTCTGATTAGGGATGGATAAGTTGAATAGCCTTAGGGGTACAATCGACGGCAATTTGATTGGTCGAGATCCAGCTCATGTTTTAAAATAATGTCTGAGCCGGAAAGATAATTTAAAAGGATCAACTGATGATTGCGTGCATTCGCATTCATGTTGAATCAATAGGATCAAAAGACGATGCCTAAGGATACTAACGAATATTGCCAGACATATGGAAAGCATCCATAATGTAAGCAGGCAAGTATTGCAGAGCAATAAGCTACTAAGGATTTTTGGAGGATCGAATAGTATTTCGAAGACCATTGTGAAACACATGAACAACTGGGGATGAACGGATACTAGATAAGGGCGAGAAATTATCCGTAGGGGTATTCAGGTGGCAAGGAACCGCTAGGCAGTAGGCACAAAGTATACTCGGAACAATAGAGAAGACTTCGGGGTATCTTGTAATAACAAGATCAATGGGGGATGATCGTATGAATGGCAAGTGTAAGTAGTTATCCATAAGGATTTATCAGTGGTCGGGAATATCAAAAGTGATGGGCACAAAGTCTTGAGAGGAGTAGCAAAGAGTATCTTTGGAATCTTCTGGTGAAGCAGGCCATCATCTGGAATGAAGGGGCTCTCCGGGAGAAAGTATTTACGAGAACCTAGAGTTAGAGTTAGAAAATCATTTAACCCGAATAGAAAAGAGATCAGGGTCCCAGAGTAAAGGCGAGGAATAAAAGATTCTAATACCACCGAAATGGCGACGTGGGCCCGTAAGCCGCACAGCCATGTTAGTAAAAGTTTTGTAATGTCTAGACTCGACTTCGGCCAAGGAGTGTGGAAGGGGGATTCCTACAGGCAGTCGGCTCTGATACCAACTTCTGACGCCCCCGATTTGACCGTACACTAATCATACATGCAAACGTGTACGATCAAGATCAGGGACTCACGGGAAGATATCACAACACAACTCTACAAATAAAATAAGTCATACAAGCATCATATTACAAGCCAGGGGCCTCGAGGCCTCGAATACAAGAGCTCGATCATAGACAAGTCAGCGGAAGCAACAATATCTGAGTACAGACATAAGTTAAACAAGTTTGCCTTAAGAAGGCTAGCACAAATTGGGATACAGATCGAAAGAGGCGCAGGCCTCCTGCCTGGGATCCTCCTAACTACTCCTGGTCATCGTCAGCGGGCAGCACGTAGTAGTAGGCACCTCCGGTGTAGTAGGAGTCGTCGTCGACGGTGGCGTCTGGATCCTGGGCTCCAACATCTGGTTGCGACAACCAGGTAGAAGGGATAGGGGGAAAAGAGGGAGAAAGCAACCGTGAGTACTCATCCAAAGTACTCGCAAGCAAGGAGCTACACTACTTATGCATGGGTAAATGTGTAAAGGGCCATATCGGTGGACTGAACTATAGAAAGCCAGAATAAGAGGGGGGTAGCTAATCCTATCGAAGACTACGCTTCTGGCCACCTCCATCTTGCAGCATGTAGAAGAGAGTAGACTGAAGTCCTCCAAGTAGCATCGCCTAGCATAACCCTAACCGATGATCCTCCCCTCGTCGCCCTGTGAGAGAGCGATCACCGGTTGTATCTGGCACTTGGAAGGGTGTGTTTTATTAAGTATCCGGTTCTAGTTGTCATAAGGTCAAGGTACAACTCCAAGTCGTCCTGTTACCGAAGATCACGTCTATTCGAATAGATTAACTTCCCTGCAGGGGTGCACCACATAACCCAACACGCTCGATCCCGTTTGGCCGGACACACTTTCCTGGGTCATGCCCGGCCTCGGAAGATCAACACGTCGCAGCCCTACCTAGGCACAACAGAGAGGTCAGCACGCCGGTCTAAATCCTATGGCGCAGGGGTCTGGGCCCATCGCCCATTGCACACCTGCATGTTGTGTACGCGGCCGGAAGCAGAACTAGCCCCCTTAATACAAGAGCAGGCTTACGGTCCAATCCGGCGCGCGTCACTCAGTCGCTGACGTCACGAAGGCTTCGGCTGATACCACGACGTCGAGTGCCCATAACTGTCCCCGCGTAGATGGTTAGTGCGTATAGGCCAGTAGCCAGACTCAGATCAAATACCAAGATCTCGTTAAACGTGTTAAGTATCCACAAACGCCGACCAAGGCCAGGCCCACCTCTCTCCTAGGTGGTCTCAACCTGCCCTGTCGCTCCGCCTCAAAGTAACAGTCGGGGGCCGTCGGGAACCCAGGCCCACCTCTACCGGGATGGAGCCATCTGCCCCTTCAGCCCCCATCTCCGAACAGTATCATAAGTAATGTAACAGTATAAGTATATATCATATGCCCATGATCACCTCCCGAAGTGATCACGACCCAGTAGTATAGCATGGCAGACGGACAAGGGTGTAGGGCCACTGATGGAACACTAGCATCCTATACTAAGCATTTAGGATTGCGGGTAAGGTAACAACAGTTGTAGCAATGACAGGCTATGCATCAGAATAGTATTAACGGAAAGTAGTAACATGTTACACTACTCTAATGCAAGCAGTATAGAGGAGAATAGGCGATATCTGGTGATCAAGGGGGGGGGCTTGCCTGGTTGCTCTGGCAAGAGAGAGGGGTCATCAACACCGTAGTCGTACTGGGTAGCGGCGGCGTCGGTCTCGGTGTCTAGCGAGAGAAGAGGGGGAAGAAACAATAAATATAATTCAAACAAATGCATGACGATGCATGACATGACAAAGCGTGATGCTAGGTGTGCCCTAACGCGTTACGAGGTGGTACCGGTGAAGGGGAGGAACATCCAAGAAATTATCCCCGGTGTTTCGCGTTTTCGGGCAGAGGAGTCGGAGGGGAAAAGTTGCGTGTTCGCTATGCTTGGGATGCGTGGCGGACGAACGGGTTGCGTATCCGGATTCGTCTCGTCGTTCTGAGTAACTTTCATGTACAAAGTATTTTCATCCGAGTTACGGATTATTTAATATTAATTTTCAAAGTTTCTAATTCATTTTTAGAATTAACAGAATTAATTTAATTTGGAAAATGCCATTATGATGTCAGCATGAGGTCAGCATGATGTCATCCGCCAACCAGTTAGTTGACTTAATCAAACTGACAGGCGGGTCCCACATGTCATTGGCTGAAGACTAATTATTTGTTAACATTTAATTAGCAGGTTTAATTAGAGTTAATTAGTTAACTGAATAATGTTAATTAAGTTAATTAATTATTTTAATTAACTAATATTTTTATTTTAGTTCCTTTTAATTCTTTTCTCTTTTTTTAACAGTGCAGGGGCGTGGGCCCCACATGCCAGTGGCCCAGTAGGCCACTGGAGCGGGCACAAACGGGCGCGTGAGTGCGGGTGCCCGGACTGGGCGCTGCCAGTCGGTGCCACGGGAGGGGACGACGATGGCGCCGGCATGGCAGCGGCGAGGTCGGCGAGCGGCGGCGATGCTGGGCAGTGCACGGGGGCTGCGGACGAGGCCAGGGGAGCGTGGGCGTGGGCAAGCACGGCTGCAACGGCGGGGCTCAACCCCGAGCAACGTGCAGGGAGCGAGCGGAGCGCCGGAGTGCGCGGGGAGCGGGGTGAGCGCGTGAGTGGCATGGAACGCGTGACCGAGGGGTGGCGCGACTGGTGGTCAGGGGGGCGCGGGCGCGCGGGCCGGCGAGGCTGCATCGCCGGTGAGGTAAGGCCGCGGCGACAGTAGAAGCGAGCAGCCGCGCAGGGGGGTGGTGGACGCGCGCATGAGGCGCACAGCGGGTGGGTTCTGGCGGAGCGCGAAGTAAGCGCGGTGAGCGCACGCTCACCGCGAGTGCGGGTCCGGCGAGGTCAGCGACCTAAGGCGTCGGGGAGGAAAGGAGAGATAAGGGGAAAATGAAGGAGGCGGGGTGCTCACGTGCGACGTGAGAAGGGGGGCGCCGAGGCTTGATGCGGTCCGGTGGGGGAGGACGGGGACGAGCGACGGGTCGGCGGCGCAGATCCGACGAGGAGGAGGTCGAGGTGGAGGGCGACGCGGTTCCGGGCGACGTCGTGGGAGCCGGTTGCGGCGGCGGGGGTTGAGGAGGCGGGCGCTGGGGACGGCGAGGTAGCGTCGTGCGGTGTCGGCAAGGTGGCGGCGGGGACAGTGCGGCGAGGGGCGATGCGGTCGGCCCCGATCCAGATTGGATCGTGGGAAGGAGGCGAGGGGCGGTGGTGGTGGATCGGGCTAGGGTTTCCGGTTGCGAGGGGATAAGGGAGTGAGTGGGGGGGCCGGGCCAAGTGGGCCGGCTGGGCGGCCTGGCTAGCCCCGTGGCCAGCTGGGCCGAGGCCCAGCTAGGGGTGGGGCTTTTATTTTTCTTTTGTTGTTGTTTTTTTATTCTTTTCTGTTTTATTTTAGTTGCACTTTATTTTTGGTTTAGTAAAATATGAAAATAGCTCCAAAAATAGTGTGTCAAATTAATCCACTGATCTAAGAAGTTTTACCTCAAAATAAAAATAGTTTAGTATTTGGTAAAATATATTAGGAGTATAACTAATTGTTTTGATGTTGTATTAATCACTTTAGGGTATTTAAATATTTTATAAAGATGTTGTTACTCCACCAATAATATCCATGATTTATTTGTCACATTAAGAACATTTTAGTTTTGACTTTTGAAAACTTTAATTGTTTGACTTGATTTTAAATTTGAATTCGAACCGTTTTTGAACCATCGCGAGATTAATAACAGTAACCGAGGTGACGTGGCATCATTAGCGTGGAATTACTGAAGCCTAATTATCCGGGCGATGTCCCACAAAAAATCCATCGGCCTCATCGGTCTGAAACCCTAACTCACTCACTCTCCTTTCTCGCTCCGTCCTCTCCTCTCCCCTCATCGATTTCGATCGAATCCGGCGCAATGCGGAGCTCCGGCAACCGCTCCAACGACGAGGTGGATCCGGAGTGTGAGCTTGCCCTCCGCATCGCCTTGAAGCGGTCCATGGTGGAGACGGGGAGGGGGGGGAGCTCTGGATCTACAACATCGCCGCAATCGCAACTTCCCCGTCGGCGCATCTCAGACGTCGGCGCTGGCCCGGCCCGGCCCATGGGCAGCTACGACACGCGGCCAGCGCAATCGGCGCCTCCCCTACGCCGTCCCCTCGCCCCGTCGACTGCTGCTTCCCCACGCCGTCCCCTCGCCCCGCCGGCTGTTGCTCCCCCTCGTGGGCAGCAGTGGTTGCTTGTGCCCGTCCCACCGGCCCGGACGCTCATGCCTGAGTCAGAGGCGCGCGCTGCCCGCCGCGAGAGGCAGCGAGAAAGGGAGAGGCAGGCTGTGGAGAGCTCTGTCTTCCGTCGACGTGGGTTACCGGCTGAGCCCGACGAGGACCAGCGGCTCCTCGTGTGGGTCTACCGCCAGTCGCTTACGACGGCGGAGACGGACGCTTGGCGGCTCCGCCGGAAGAACGCCAAGGCTCTTCGGCTTGCCATCGAGCAGTCCGATCGAGCGGGAGGCGTTGGAGAAGGCGAAGGAGGTGGCTCGGTTAGCCAAACTCAGGCGCCATGAGGACCTAGTTGTCCACCGCCTCAAGGGCCTTGTCATCGTCGACTCCTCCTCCTCCTCCGACGACCATGACTCCTCCATCGAATCGGACGATCGTCCACCAGCCGTCGACGGGTACAACTACACCGGCGACCAGAAGGAGAAATGGCCGGCCCGTAAGTGGTGAAGTTGATTTTAATTTCAAGTTTTAGACGTAGTATAAAGTTGTCCATTATTTATGTGAATTTTGGTGGATCTTTTGGTGAACTATTGTGCTATTTCTATGTCCAAAGCTGATCTATATAGTTTCATCGACGTTGCATGATGTGGTATGGATATAGGGGTTCGGACATGAGAGACACAAATGTGGACGACGCGATTTAAGAAGTGCTCAGTCACTGTCCGCGGACACGTCCGGGTGCATATGAGGGTCCAGATTTATCAAGTCCGGCTGTAGGTGCTCTTACATTCCAAATTCTCCATAACAACATAATTATCGTTGCCCTCACGTCCGCAAAAAAAAATCATGCTTGTTCTGACAATCGAAGGTCCTGCCATGGCTTCCTCACTTTTTCAATCCTTTTCTTTCTTGTGTGTTCTTTCAAGTGCTCCAAGAATCATAATCATTGTGTTAAAAAAAAAGAATCATAATCATGTCTCTTCAGCTCGAAGTCTACGACCATGAACTGCAGTTCATTAAACTACTATGGCCGTCCTGATTTATTGGTTTTCTTCGTATTTAGAATTAAATTTTGATCATAGATTTAAATAACAAAGTGTTAGTGCATTTCATCAAAATTTATATCATTGAAAAACTATGTTCGAATACGATCCAACGATATAATTTTTGATAACATGCATTAACATTTTATTAGTTAAATATATGATCAAAATTTAACCAGTTCCACCGAAGCATCGACCGGCCAGACGAAAGATCAGCAGCCGCAGCTGCAGCACACAAGCTCGGAGTCGTCGCCTCCTCCTGATCTCATCAACATCTGATCATCCAAGTCCCTAGAAGGCTAGAAGCATCGCCGTCCATCCCGAAAACATAGGCCTGAATCTAGGGTTTGTTGGGTGAGAGCCTTTGTTGCTGTTGTGCTGTACATATCCAAGCTGCTTTGGTGGTGGGGCGTCCAAGAGCTTCCAGTTTGGTGCGTATGTGTGTTTGGTTCTTTGCTTTGCTGCTTGCAGCCGTAGGGATTATGTGGTAGTGGAGCTTTTGATGATCTTTCCTTGTGTAATGTAGTAGTAGTAATATCAGTAGTACCATGAGCTTGTGCCCTTGGAACGTATTTCGATCAAGTTTCTTCACGTAGCGTGAGCTGCCCTCGTCCTCGGCCCGATCGGCCGGCCCCTGCCCGCCGCCGTTTCCAGATCCGACTATTTGCTCCTGACGAACGAAAATACATATACTACTGCTCCTTGAAACAAAAAATGCCACGGCCAATTTCTTGGAAAAAATACCCTCAAGGCCGGCAAGTTTGTGATTGGTTAGTAGGAGTAGATGAAAAAAATTCTAGTCAGCGTGTAACTCTTTGTATGTTTAGCATTATTGACTAAGTTATGTTAAGAGAAAGAATAGTTGCGCGAGGGTGATAAAAGGAGCGTGAGATTAGGTGGACAGTGCGATCGATCGATGGTGCCACTGTTGCCGTTTTCTTCGGTCCCGTCCCGTTGGATGCATGCATGTGTCCAAAGAGAATGGTCACATCCATCCACAACCAGACAAGACGCGACGACGGCACTCGAATGAATCTGGATCGCACGCTGTGTTTGTGCTGTGCCCATTCGTCCAATTATTGGCGTGGCCTCAGCCTCACATAAACTAAGGTCACGTAAGCCAAGGTAAGGTTCCTTCTTCTAGATCCTGCCTGGTTCTTGTAGCAGGAGTAGTAGCCTGTTGATCGCTTGGTGGTTCTGTTTCCTGTCGAGCGAGCAAGCAAGCAGGGGCATCGCCATTATTGAGACGCAACGCTACTCCGACCACAGCTTTTATCTCTCTACCTCTCTTGTTGGTGGCTGCCGGTCAGGTCAGGGATCAGATCAGACGATGACGCGGGCTCTGCCTTTCCACAATCTACTCTTCAGTGTTCACCCCAAGGCTATTTACACTCGCCTGCGGGCTGCGGCTGTGCCTGGCTAAAATAGGGGAAAATAACTCTCACCAGAGTCACGGTTCCTGCCTCTGTCGCTGGCTCTGGTTCATGGCCGGAGACAGCGGCCAGTGCAAAGCTTACATCGGTGTCGTCTGAAGTGAAGCCAAGCAAGCTGTGCGCGCATGAGACATTGAGACCTCAGTAGCTACGAGGAGGTATAGGCAGGCAGATAGTGGAGTCCATGTGCCAACGATCTACTCTTGCAAACAGATACAGACAGACAGACAGACAGACAGACAAAGTACACGGGTTAGATTCTGAACTAACAGGTTGAGTCCAAAACACAACACAACACAACGCCGGAGTTGGCGAATCAGATAAAGCGAAACTGAAGCGGAAGTCAGCGTGCTCCTTGGGTGGGGTGGGGTGTGGGTGCATATGGTCTGGTCCAGCGACCAGCGGAGACGGGGCCGAGGGCGTCGTCGTCGTCGTCTTCACCAGCCAGTGTTTGCCAAAAAAAAAGAGAGAGTCAGTGGGCTCACGTGGTATAGCTATCATAGGGGCTCCGTTGTGGTGGTGGTGCAGGCCGCTTCCTTCTTCTTTACCCTGATGAAGAGGACGTCCGTCCACTTATTAGCCGAGGCGAGGGCCTACAGGAGCACAGCACACGCAACACACACCTGCAGCTCCCATCTGGAGTCTGCAGCAACATACAGCGGCGTAGCACAGTTCAGTCAGGGGAACCACTGCGAGGGACCGCCGCTCTAGCTGGGATGAGGCCACGCTCTCGGCCGCGCAGGCGTGCGCGCGGTAGCAGACTTATGCATGCAGCGACCAAGGCTCGCTCTCCGTGCTCCTGTTCGTGCCCCCGTGGTTGCGTCCCGTGGGCACGGGCCCGTCTACCCGACGCCGCTGTCTCGGCGGCCGCAGGCTCTGCAGCCGCGTGCGCCCTCCTGCTCGATGATTAGGCTAGCCCGTAGTAAAGACGGTCGCCGGCACAGCGCAGGGCGAGCACCACTGAAGACTGAACTGAATTGAAGCGGATCATCATTGGTTGCCGCCGGGGAGAGCGGAGGCCGGACGGAGTCACGGAGATGGAGGCATCGCTACACCTGCACGCCGCCAGGGAAACGAAAGCCGGCCTAGCTAAGCTAAGCGTACTCATCTGGGACAGGCACGTCCAAGTCCTAGCTATGATCGGGCAAAGTCAGCACGGCCAGCCCTAAAATCTTGTGGATATATTGATTCAGGAGCGTAGAGTGCAAGGCCACGGAACGCTACAAACTGGGAGATCCGAAAATTCTTCACCATTTTGCCGGCCGCCTACTCTTTGCAATAGAGAGCATGAAGGCCGGCTCGGCTTCTCTTCTTTTCGGATGCAATCATGCATGCATGTATCCCAACCATCGTGATCTGAATGCCAGTCCTCGTCAAACATGCAAGCTGACAGGAAATGGCAAGGGGGGTTAGGGTATGTTTGGATGGCGGCTGTTTGTTCATCAACAAAACTCTGGTGTTTGGTTCAAGGTACAAATTACATTTCAGCACCTGCCAAAGCCACCTAAGGTGGAGAGCGGTGGCGAACCTCTTCAGATTGGGGATGACCCGGCAAGAACATGGTGTGGTTCTGAGATCCCTTGTGGCAAGAAAGATCGGGACATTTTCGCGGCTGCCATCAAGGTCACACTTGGCGACGGCACCAAGGCCAAATTCTAGGAATCCTCGTGGCTAGATGGCATCCGCCCCGAAGACATTGCCCCAAAAATCTTCGAGCTATCAAGAAAGAAGTGTGACACCGCTGCTTCGGCCATCAGAGATAACAACTGGATAAATTTGATTGACACAAATACAGGACTCTCTCCTGTTCACCTTGAACAATTTGTTGATCTCTGGAGCAGGCTCTCGAATGTTAATATCCAACCGGGAGTTCCAGACACCATTCTCTAGAAGCTATCCAATGATGGGATCTACTCTGCCAAGACGGCCTACTTGATGCAATTTGCTGGCCATGTTCAATCCAACCTGCAAACCATTGTCTGGAAGGCTTGGGCACCCTTCAAATATAATTTTTTTTGCATGGTTGGTCACACAAAATAGGATCTAAACGACGGACAGGCTTCAACGTCGAGGGTGGCCAAATTGTGATCGTTGCCCTCTTTGCAATCAAGTGCAAGAGTCCGCGGCACACCTTCTGCTCAAGTGTCGCTACTCCATTCAGGTCTGGAAGGAGATCCTTACATGACTGCACCTATATGTCGATACCACACATTGGATGATCTACGACAATGTGGGTTCTTGGTGGGATGGGGTCCTCACCAACAATGCGTTGCCGTTTGATGGGGTCCTCGTTAAAAAAAAAACATTTCAGCGCCTTAATAGGAGTAGCACCTGGACTTATTACCAGTTTAATCAGGCCCCGTTTGTGGGGGAGAGTTCCTTTAGTTTGTGGCGTTCTGTGTTTTGGGTGCGTGAACTTGCCTGTGTGCGAGGAGATGATCGTGAACTGTGTGCTACCTGGTTTTAGCTTCCTTTTAATAAAATGGGAGCTGGGGAGATCCTCCCTTTCATCTAAAAAAGTTTCAGCACCTTAACTCGGACCAATTGCTCATACTAATGTCGTAATCAAGACATTGTGGTTTCTGTTAATGGGAATCGGAAAGGGTGCTCTCTCTAAAAAAAGGAAATTATTCGTATTAAGAGGAAGGAGATGACGGAGCGCTTGTCTCCCTGCGTCTAGCCTCGATCCAGTTGGTGAAGAGGAAGAAGGGGTTGCGACGGTGATCTGGGACATGGTGGCAAGGCGAGACGCGACCGCTGGCTACGCGGTGCACAACAGTGCGGTAACTGTTGCGCTCTGTTAGCTTTGGGAGGAAGAGAAGCAAAAGGAGGCGACATTATTCAAAGCTGACCCTCAAACCTCACGCAAACGTCCGAACCAAAATTTTCGGACATAGTTTGTCCGCTAATCAATCCAGATATCCGTTTTCTCGCAAACTAGAACCAAATTCGGGGGGAGCTTTACGAGAGTCCGGAGCGTCCATATGACGAACCAAAAGCCATCACTTGTTTTTCTCTTCTCTCCGTGGGCGGCGGATGTGACGGACGTGCGAGACGGAATGAACCAGAGACACGACGGGCGCGGTCGATAGGAGGGTGGGGTCGGCGGATTGGGTGTATAAGTGATGCGTACACTTCGTACATATGTATACGAAGGTGGATACCTTTTTCTTTTGGTGAACCTGCACCCGCCCCACCCTTAAAATTGATACGGGATTTCCTTACCACACTAAAATAGATATCGAGGTCGCCCGCCACGCTAAGATAGATCCAGAAGGCTTTTCCAGCGAGCTGGCGGCTGCTCCTTCCTTCATGCCACAAATTCTAAATCAGGTGACCTACGAGTACAAGACCTAAACTCGTAAAAATCTGCCTTGCTGGAGACCACAAAACCCGAGAGATGGGCCGGGGATCAAGGTAAGGTAAGATCAACGTTTGGCTCATGGCAACGCTTGCTTACTAACAGACCCTTGTTCTAGTAGTAGCCTATGGGTTGGTGGTTGTATCTCCTATGGAGCAAGCGAGCAAGCAGTGACGCCCAGAGCCATTACACACTACTCGGACCACAGCTTTGATCTCTCTGTTGTTGTTGGGGGCGGCCGATCAGAGATCAGACGGTGTCATCCTTTACACCCTCACCTGCCGCTGTGCCTAGCTAAAATAGGAAAATACTCAACCTTTCACCGCGCTCACACTCAACACAGCTACTAGTGCTCTGGTTTCTGCCTTGTCGCTCATTCTGAAGAACCATCGTCTTATGCTATTGTCAAGATGAAGAACCATGTGTCTCTGCAACTCTCAATTGTTTAGGTACTTGAAACCTTGTACCAGTTTAATTTGATGTTGATCGCTTTGTATATCATGCCTTTCTTTCTAAATTTTGTTCAATACTCTGCTTTGCTTTGCACACCCAAATGAAATAGGAATTACAAAAAACAAAAAAAAAATACGACAAGATGTATGCCTTCATGATTTGTGTTCGACAGGCCAATAATTATATTAAGATCACACTCACGATTCTGCGGCTTCTCTCCAGCGAATCATTAAGTTGTATGAGACACACAGGAGATCCTTCTGTGCTGAGCATACGGGAATAATTTTGGAGATGCTATCGGCCATTACGTCCCATGTAAGTCAAGTGAGTTCTGAATCTGACTTGCACATCAAATTCCACAAAGCATGCTCCCTTTTGGAGATATCTGAGCCAGCAGCCATCCATTTCGAGAATGAATCTTGCCAGAGCTAGCTCAAACTTCTGCAAGCTTGCTTCATGACAACCCATCTTTGTCATGAGAAATGAACATTGAGCCACAAATTATGCTTGTTTATGTAAAAATACTACGGAAGTATCTCAACTGTGCAGGCCAGGAACCATATAAGGATGCTTCTTGTCAAGATCCAGTTGTACACTGGGCGCTGCCTTTATGCGCTACTAAGAAAAATGAAATGTCTGCTAGAACCCCATTGGTCCTTCATGTAATGTGGTTGCTTGGTGTCTAGAGAGGGAGTGCTTTAGGAGGAATTTGCCCCTCCTTTTCCCCTTATAAGCTAATCTCGTCTGCTGTGAGCATAGCTCAAGCGAGGTTCAAGTTGCATTACATGGTATCTTTCAGACATCAGTAGGCCCTATAATTTCAGTATAGCATATATTGATTGTCACCAATTGTACAATTTTGTGACTCCATCATGGTATGGTAAGTTGATTGATAGTCACATAGAAATACTATGAAATAAGAAAACGATTGCATCTTGACAGTGCCATAAATGATTCAAACCTGTTCCTCCAGCATTCTGGTGTTGAAGGTAAATCCTTTTCTTGTTTGTTGGCACGTCGACTTATTTCCAAGCATAGAGCAGGATATTAATATACTCAGATACCTGGAGGGAGGCGACCTTTTGAAAGGCATTTGCCCATCTTTCCTAGCATTAATTTTTATTCATGGGGGTTTCGAACCAGGCACCCCAACCACTAGTTTCTGATGTGTGTAGGCAGAATGAGGCTTGTCATTTTTTTCTTGGCCTCCCACGCCCTCTCTTGATCCCGGCCGACACAGCATCCCCAACTTGAGCAGACATTGCTGCTGCTGGCTTCTCCTTTCTTGACCTCCCACGTGGTCTCTTGATTCCCGTCGACGCAGCACCTCCAGTTTCTTCAGCAGGCGTTGCATCCCCAGCTTCAGCAGGCCTTGCATCTCGAGCCTTAGCAGGTATTCCTCTCTTCATGACCATGGACACAACACCAGCTGCTGATGGCCTGTGCATTCTTGGATTCTCAAGTGCGACATCAACTGATACTGGATTTTCAAGTTCATCTCCAGTTTTGACGGGCATTGGTCTGTACACTCTTGGCCTCACACGCGATCTCTTGACTCCTGCCGATGCAGCAGGAGCAGGAGGACCGTCCTTTGTTGATCCTCCTTTATCGGCCGCCTTTCTCGGCCTCCCACGCCCTCTCTTGATACCATCAGTTGACAATGGAGTTGGAGGATGCTTTGCTGCTGCTGCTGCTGCTTTACCAGTTGACGCAGCTGGAGTTGGAGAATGCTTTGCTTGTGATTGCTGCTCGTCCTTTCTCGGCCTCCCACGCCCTCCCGGTATCTTCCTTGGCCTCCCACGGCCACTCTTGGTCGACAGGGAGGCAGCATCTCCATTCGCAGAGAGGGTAACCTTACGAGGCTCTGCTGCTGCTGCTTCTGCTTCTGATTGTTGCATGCCACCGGTTGACGACGCAGTTGCAGTTGGAGTTGGAGGATGCTTTGCTTGTGATTGTGATTGTTGCGCGTCCTTTCTCGGCCTCCCACGCCCTCTCAGTATCTTCCTTGGTCTCCCAGTGCCTCGCTTGTGTGGAGTGTATTCATCATCATCAACGTCATCCTCGCCACTGCTGCCGTTACTCTGGAATCCATCCAAACCGGGATCGGAATAATTCTGCTGGGGCTGGGAGCCGGAGCCGGAGCCGGAGCCGGAGTTGCGTCGTTGCCGGGCCGGCGAAATCATCTCACTGGATTCATGTAAATTGAGATTCTTCGGGAGGGGAGTTGCGGTTGTGCCATCCTCCAAATCGAGATCCGACAAATCCTTATTGTTGGGCTTGGAGGGCCGGCCACGACCGCGCGTGTCGGAGGCGGGGAAGACGTAGCAAGATCTCGATTTTGACCCGTAGCCGCGGACGACGCCTTCGGAGACGAGGTGGCGGAGGTTGGCTTTGAGGAGCTTGTCGTGGGTGGCGGGGAGGCCCGTGAAGCGGCTGAGGATGAAGGCGGCGATGGCGATGCGGCCGGAGGTGCCTCCCAGCTCGGTGAGCGCCTGCGTAATCATCTGCGTTCGAGATCCAGCTCCCCATCAGCAGGAAACGAGAGAGACGAGACTGGAAAGGGAGGTGGGGGGAGAGAAGGAGAGCTTGCCTCGGTGTAGGTCGGGTGGGGGCAGTCGCCGGCGGTGGCGGGCGGCGCCGACGAAGGGGAGGTGGCCACCATTTTCCCCTGCCTGGTGATAATTTTTTTTAACGAGGGTCGTGGGGGATGATTGATTGATGGACGTTGCTACCTGGCGCCCGAGCGCCCGCTGGCGGCCAAAAGAAAGGCGGGCTGTCACTTTCCAAAAAAAAAAAGCAAATCAGCTTCTCACAACACGTCCCCACGTCCACGTGATTCTGAAGCCAACTTACGTCCTAAAAGAAAACTACTTGACGTATTCACACTATTCAGGAAATTACCTACATATTGTCCCACATGCATTTATTTGGGTTTTTAAAAAAAACTATAACTTTTGATTCGTGCATCGAAATTCAGATCAGTTTTCATTATTGGGTTTCTCAGGACGAGTATTTCGAAACTAGATCCCATATGAGTACATTTTGACAAACTTTTTTTGCGGGCAACTTTGAGTTGTATTGAGGCAACTATAATGCTATAAGAAAGCAACTTCTTTTTTTCCTATTAGGACTGCCTATCAACAAAAAATCCTTCTAAGTTGGTTATCGCAACTACCAAATTGATTAGCTTCATCTCTAAGTTGTCTACAATCACTAGTAAGTATCCTAACTCTATGCCACCCCAAACTTTTTATCGAGGCAATTTTGGGTGCGATAGAGGTAACTTTAGTGCAATAGGGAAGCAACTTCATTTTTCCCTAGTAGGACTACGTATTAGGTTGGTTTATGAAAGAAAATGAGAAAACCACAATAAGGATGAGGCACCTTTAGTGCTACATATAAGCAATTTCATTGCAATATGTGTATCAATAAATTTTGCTAACATTATCACACTTGCCTACCATGGTTCATCAGTTGCCTACCATGGATGGTCAGTTGCCTACAAATATGATGAAGTTGCTTATTATTGCTATTATATGTTGCGTTCAAAACACTATGATGTTGCCTATTAGTGATGCTCAGTTCACTGCCATTACTATTTCATTTGCCTACAATACACTAAGGCCCTGTTCGGGACGTGGGTTCACAAAACAAAGGATTTGAAAAATGCATAGGTATGGGATGGAGTGCCAAGTGGAAACCTACAGGCTTCCAAAAAGAGGAATGGGAACCTATGGGGTGTTCTGAACAAAGGAAACAAGTTTTGGAATCTGCACACTTCTCTAGGAAATAGAACTAGCCGTTATGTGACTTGTCACTGCATTCTTGCCGTTGATTTCTCTAGCCGTTGCTTTCTCTAGCCGTTGCTTCTTCTTTCTCTTGCTATATAAGCACACACAATGCACTGCTAGCAACTTGCTTGTCATTTCTTCTCCTCCTCCCCTGTAAGAACTTCTCTAGGAACACATAGTCCATTCTTTCTCTTGCTATATAACCTCAAAATCCATTCATTCCTAAAGCTGAATGGATCCAAACTACAGCCGACGGTCAAGAAACGAAGATGATTTTGTACATTTCATACTCCCTACATTACAAGGTAGCTCATCCCAATCATCTCAGAGGAGAGCAATACATACATCTATCCTGAATGGAGCTACTTATGTGCATGAAGCTCTTACTGGCCATGAGGTTCTATGTGAATGGAGGTTCCATATGAAGAGATCAATCTTTCAAGCTTTAGCACAAAAACTGCGTGAAATTCACCTTCTCCAGGATGCAAGGTACATCTCTGTGCAAGAGCAAGTAGCCATATTTTTATATGCAGTATCAAAGAATGCAACCAACAGAACATTGCAAGACAGATTCCAGCATGGCGCTGATTCAATTAGTACTTATTTCCACGCCGTGCTCAACGCGATTACACGACTCACATGCAACTACATACAACCTTCTGTACACCAGCATCCCATATTAAGGCAACAGAAGTTTTCATACTTTAAGGTAATTGTTTTTCAAGTCCTATCATGGTGAATTGGTATTGATTAAATCTAGCTTATATTTATATATCTAACTATTTAATTAAATCAACAGAACTGTATTGGAGCTATCGATGGTACTCACTTTCCCATGACTATTCCGCCTGGGCAACAAGATCCATACAGAAATAGAAAACAAGGTCTTTCACAAAATGTAATGGTTGCATGTGACTTTGACATGAAGTTTGTGCATGTACATGCTGGATGGGAGGGATCTGCATCAGATGCAAGGGGTTTGCAAGATGCACTAGAACATGGATTCAATGTACCGCCTGGAAAATTTTATCTTGTAGATGCGGGTTATGCAAATACACCCCAATTCATTGCTCTATACCGAGGAACTAGATATCATTTACAAGAACAAGGAAGAGTTCAGCAAAGGCCACAATGCTACAAGGAGTTATTTAACCTTCGACATGCTCAACTACGAAATCATGTCGAAAGAATTATTGGCATACTGAAAGCAAGGTATCCCATACTAAAGGCAGCTACAATGTTTGATATTGACACACAAGTTGATACAGTTGTAGCTTGTTGTGTTTTTCACAATTTCATAAGACTACACAATGGAGATGTGACATTGCTTGACAGAGCTACAATGGATATTAATGAAAGCAATATGCAGGATGTACCAGATGGAGATGCCAAATACAAAAAAGATGTGATGATATTTAACAACTTGAGACAAGCTGGAAGTGAGATGCGAGATGCAATGGCAATGCAAATGTGGGCAGATTACATTGCCAGAAGATAAGCATATGTATTGTGTAATTTTCTCATATGTTATGTAATTATTTGGTTGTACTGTACTCCATTTAATATGATTATTTTTGTCAAACACTGCAGAAAGACATTGCTTTAAGAGCCATTTAACATTGCATTAATAGTCGAATAAGTTTGACACTTCCATAATCATGTGCCCAGTAATGCACATGCACAGCCTACTACAAGTTAACTATGACAAGGATCATAACCATGTGTCCAGAAATGCACATGAACAAAATATATCACATCCTATTACAAGTTAACTACGCCAAGGATCATAATCATGTGCCTATAAGTGCACATGAACAAAATATATCATTGTTTTAAAGGTAGCACTCACCTAGTACGAAATATTAGTTCAATCTGATTAGGTATTCCGAATTTTTTCAGTCAACCAACCCAACCGTAATTCGTTACTTGAAAATGAGAGAAATACCTCCCTGTTCTCCTTGTTGGCAGTAAAGATGTCCGCTGCTTTTAGCATATCTGCCATCGAAAGACCCTCCAACCTTTCCAGTGCTTTGATGCATTTCTTGATGCTGAACGGGTCCCTTAATTTCCTCTCCTCAATGGCTGCATACCTATCTATTTCTTCCCTTCTCAGTTTCAGGTATCTCTCATGAAAATCGTCAATACTGGTCGTCTTTTGCTTTCTCGCTCTCTTGGTGCTAGTAACCTCAGGAGCTGAGCTAGCTGGTCGAGGATTGCGATGTACAACTTGTGGAATTTCATGCAAAGTCTGTCCAACGCACTGTGAGGAAATTGGTACTGTTTCAACTTGGGATGGAGCATGTAATGTCAAGTCATTTCCTTGAGTCGGGTTTGCCTCCACTTGACTGAATGTATTATTGCTAGAAAACCAGTTTGTGTTTTCACTATCCTCTTCAATGTCAAATTGCATGGATGAATCACCAGGAGCATGTATGGTTGGTGTAGGTGTGTGCAGATGCGCCTCTAGCCCTTGCTGTTGTGGTGAATGTGATGTTGGTAACTGTGAGAGCTGAGTTGCTTTGTTCGCATAATAATCCATGCCATGGCAACTCCTTCCCTGAGCATAGGGTCCTAGATGAATTAAGTAAAAGAAAAGGAACATTTATAAGAATTAGCAAAACAAAATTTGGGCCAATTAAGCCAACGATTTAAAGCTCACCATCATATAGAGCAAAAAGATCTTCATAATATGGAAATGACTTTCCTCGCCAGAAGAGTGCATCCTTGTTTTTACGTGCCTCTAGTGCAGCCCAAACATTATCGGGCGCCACCACCATCTTTCTGTCACGATCCCAGCCAAAACCACTTTCAGATATTAAGTCTTTTACAGTTTTGAAATCTCTCTTTAGATCCTGCTCCTTTTGCTTCACTTGAACTACCGTGAAGGATACATCAAATCTTTGATTGAATTTAGCAACAATATTTATCCAGGCCTCTTTACTCCATGCATTTTGTGTGCGGTATTTGGGAACATCATGATCTCTTAACACTTCAATGAGATATGCCTTCATCTGATGATTCCACTTGGCTCTACTAGAATTCTTAGACATACCTAGCAACATGAAAAGTGCATATTAGGGCTCCAGAAAGTAGATATCGTGAGTATGGTTACTTCTCTGAATATAATAACAATCAAGTGTAATCTTGTTTGTGGTATTGAAGGCAGGTAATATATTAGGTCTATTCCTTAAATCCTAAAAATACCATGACTCTGTTTTATCTCTTTACTACAAGCACACAGCCAAGCCTTTTTTACTCAGAGCAACACCACAGAACTACTAAGCTTCAGGATAGGTTCTTAACTGTATTTTTTCAAGATAAGCACATATAGAAAAAAAACTAAATCAAAAAATGGATATCCTGTAGTAGTATATGCTACCAGGAAGTTTAGCTATGCAGGAAGTCATCTAGCAGGCCAGCAACACTTCCTCCTAGTATATATCATAGACGAACAAGTAGAAGTAGATCTTTCCCTGTGTAACAACTTCAGCACAAAAAAATGTCTATTCATTTACGCATCTAAACATTCTCAATCTGTGTGACCTATTTTCGTTTTAAGCCTATAGATCTGAAGTAGAAATAATTTCTAGGAGAAGAAATCAATAAGTACTCGTAATTTTTAGGAGAAGAAATCAAAAAGGGTTGAATGGTTACCTCCTAGGGAGATTTCTTGACCTCCCCCAAATTTCTGGTTGTCAAGCCCTTGTGTGGATGGAGGGGGGAGATGTGGAGGCGGAGGAGGGTGGATTCGCCAGCCTACAATGCTCCTTTGGTGCTCCATGTTGATTCCGCGCCAAAATAATCTAGGGTTCGTCCTTCTCCATGGGGGATTTGGGGGGAGCGGCGGGAGTGCTAGAGATAGGAGACAACAGTACGAGATAGAAAGGAGGGGCGGCGACTCTGTTTCCTGTGCGTTTCCATTAGGTCTGGGTAGATGTTCTGTTTCCCGTGAAAATCGATGGAAAGTTTCCTTTCCTAAGGAAAGTGTAGCGCTCTTTCCTTTGTCCCGAACGCCTCCAAAGGAAAATATCCATAGGAAAGGAAAGTTGTACGATTCCTGTGATAAATCCTTCGTCCCGAACATGGCCTAAAAAGTTGCCCATTGATGGGGCTATTGGAGGCAAAACAAGGACAATAACTACGAGATTGTTATGCCCTCAAGTATCACACAAAAAAGTTAGCAACTTTTGGGTTGTTCTGTGTAACTAAGTGCATTCAACAAGCAACTCATGTGTGTTTTTCATCATTATATCCGGAGATTTCAATGATTCTCGATGACAACTCGTGCGAAAATTATGAACAACTTGTGCAATTTTGTGGGAAACTGTTTGATCCAGACCCCTATGAAACTTGTCGTCGCCCCCTATGCAACTTCTCATCTGCCCCCACTTATGAAACTAGTCAACACTAGCGATCTGGATAGCCAACACTCACGTGCTCAGTAGCGTTGGCGGTAAGACTCCCAAGAAAAGGAAGAACAAGGCTCTTATATCGTCCATTCCCACATAGTTTTCAAATTTGGAAGCATGGTAGACAACTTAGGTCCAACAAAAACTTTTTGGTAGTGTAGGAAACTTAGGTCCCTTGATGGACAACTTTCATAGTATTTTGGCAATTGGGGATCACCCGTAGGCAACTTCATAGTGTTGTAGGTAACTTGGTTCCTGAGGCAGACAACTTAGAAGCCATGCTAGACAACATTCGAAGGTACGATAAGAAACTTTCATAGTATGGCAGACAACTAAATTATCTACAACTTAGGTTCCAATGTATGCAACTTAGCAACCATGGTAACCACCTATTACACTACTGGACACGGCTAATTAGGAGGCTACTAGGCGAATTCACTAATAGATACGGTTCAATTCATGTAGCATCAAAGTTGCTCCTACTTAGCAATAAAGTTGCCTCATTTAGCATCGAAGTTGCTTTTGAAAAAAAATCATCGGAACATATTCATATGGGATCTAGTTTTGAAGAGCTCATCACGAGGAAGCAAATGGTGAAGACAGATCATAATTTCATATGCGATTTGAAAGTTATAGGTTTTAAAAAAATTGTACCAAAATTAATGCATGTTACGTCATCATTGGCTTCTTATGGTTGGCCAGACGAGGTGGAGAAAAATCAACATACTTTATTGTAGAATCTTTCCATATATAGAATGAGTGGGTGTGCAGCTTTCCAAATCTGGGATCAATCTCTCTCGTCACTCGGTCCGCGAGCGTGCGCCGGACTGAGCAAATTAGCACAGCTGCACGATTGAGTATTTAGGTTGATTGATTCATCATTAGAGCATCTCCAACAAACGCCCAAAAATGCTCCGCGTGCTAAAAGATTTTTTTTTGGACGCTGGACAGCTTCAACAGACAATGGAAAATAGTGCGCGCGCTAAAAACTTTTGGGCACGCGCAGAAAAACGCTATCACGCGCAGCATATTTTGGGCTCCGGCTTGCGCGCGCTTCATAGTTTACACTGCGCGCTTTTTGGACGCCTTTTTTGGGCAGCTATTAAAGCAATGTTGGTCCGTGCACAATAAAAATGCTACAATGGCGCGCTAAAAAATTTATTGGACACGAAATTTTTGTGCCACTGTTGGAGTTGCTCTTATGGACTCCATCTTAGCTTTCCAATTGCCACCATGTCAAAAAAAAAACATGCCACTATGCCTTTTTTTCTAGAGAAAAACATGTCTCAACGCGTTGGCATGTCCTCTGGATGGCGGTTACGAGTTCTGACCGATGCGTTTCTTCCCCACTCGATCAACTTGATGTGATGTGATGTGATCCGGAGTTCTAGATCTTCCTCGTATCTGCGTAGTGTAGAATGAAAAGACCATCTTCTACTAAATGAGGGATCACCCCACTAATCTGACTGACTGCTTTAACATGTTCAACCAGATTAAGTAGCATTTTGTCATAGTGTGGAACAAAATAGGGGATAGGGGTGATAACCCACAAGTATAGGGGATCGCAACAGTTTTCGATAAGTAAGAGTGTCGAACCCAACGAGGACCTAAGGTAGAACAAATATTCCTTCAAGTTCTATCGACCACCAATACAACTCTACGCACACTTGACGTTCGCTTTACCTAGAACAAGTATGAAACTAGAAGTATTTTGTAGGTGTTTTTGAATAGGTTTGCAAGGTAATAAAGAGCATGTAAATAAAAGATAGGGGCTGTTTAGATAAAGACACAACTAAGTTAGTTTTAGTAGAGAGCTTTTTGTTACGAGAAAGTTATTTGTCCCTAGGCAATCGATAACTAGACCGGTAATCATTATTGCAATTTTATTTGAGGGAGAGGCATAAGCTAACATACTTTCTCTACTTGGATCATATGCATTTATGATTGGAACTCTAGCAAGCATTCACAACTACTAAAGATCATTAAGGTAAAACCCAACCATAGCATTAAAGCATCAAGTCCTCTTTATCCCATACGCAACAACCCCCTTACTCGGGTTTGTGTTTCAGTCACTCACGCAACTCACTATAAGTGAATCATGAACGTATTACAACACCCTACAGCGGGGATCCCCCATGCTTGCGCAACACGGAGAGCACCATAGGATAGCACCAATAATAAAACATGCAACTCAAATCAATCTTGATCATCAAATAACCCATAGGACAAAACGGATCTACTCAAACATCATAGGATAGCCATACATCATTGAGAAATAATATATAGCTTTGAGCACCATGTTTAAGTAGAGATTACAACGGGTAAGAGAGAGGTTACACTGCTGCATAGAGGGGGAAGAGTTGGTGATGATGGCGGTGAAGTTGTTGGTGAAGATTGCGGTGATGATGATGGCCCCCGGTGGCACTCCGGTGCTACCGGAAGCGAGGGGGTGAGAGCCCCCTCCTTCTTCTTCTTCCTTGACCTCCTCCCTAGATGGGAGAAGGGTTTCCCCTCTGGGCCATGGTCTCCATGGCGTGGGAGGGGCTCCCCCTGAGATTGGATCTATCTCTTTGTCTCTCTCTGTTTCTGCGTTCTCAGATTCTTCCCTTTCACCGTTTCTTATATTCCCGGAGATCCGTAACTCCGATTGGGCTGAAATTTTAACTTGATCTCTATCCGGATATTAGCTTTCTTGCGGTGAAAGAAGGGCACCAGCCGCCTTACGCGGTGGCCACGAGGGTCAGGGGCGTGCCCTCTTGTCTCGTGGCCCCCCTCGGGCATCGTCTCACGTGAATTTTTCTTCCCAAAAATCATATATATTCCAAAAAAATCTCCGTCAATTTTTATCCCGTTTGGACTCCGTTTGATATGGATATTCTGCGAAACAAAAAACATGCAACAAACAGGAACTGGCACTGGGCACTGGATCCATATGTTAGTCCCAAAAATAGTATAAAAAGTTGCCAAAAGTATATGAATGTTGTAGAATATTAGCATGGAATAATAAAAAATTATAGATACGACGGAGACGTATCAGCATCCCCAAGCTTAATTCCTGCTCATCCTCGAGTAGGTAAATGATAAAAAAGATAATTTTTCTGATGTGGACTGCTACCTAGCATAATCTTGATCACATATCTATTCATGGCATGAATATTAAGATACGAGTGATTCAAAGCAATAGTCTATCATTTGACATAAAAACAATAATACTTCAAGCCTACTAATAAAGCAATCGTGTCTTTTTGAAATAACATGGCCAAAGAAAGCTATCCCTACAAAATCATATAGTTTGGCTATGCTCCATCTTCACCACACAAAATATTCACATCATGCACAACCCCGATGACAAGCCAAGCAATTGTTTCATACTTTTGACGTTCTCAAAGC
Source organism: Triticum monococcum (assembly GCA_034509565.1). Classification (NCBI taxonomy): domain Eukaryota; kingdom Viridiplantae; phylum Streptophyta; class Magnoliopsida; order Poales; family Poaceae; genus Triticum; species Triticum monococcum. Next base: position 618,790,471 of record CM067845.1, read on the forward strand.
TTTTCAACTTTCACGGAATACATGAGCGTGGGCCATGGACATAGCACTATAGGTGGAATAGAATGGTGGCTGTGGAGAAGACAAAAAAGGAGAAGATAGTCTCACATCAACTAGACGTATCAACGGGTTATGGAGATGCCCATCGATAGATATCAATGTGAGTGAGTAGGGATTTCCATGCAACAGATCTACTAAGAGCTATAAGTGTATGAAAGCTCAAACTGAAACTAAGTGGGTGTGCATCCAACTTGCTTGCTCATGAAGACCTCGGGCGTTTGAGGAAGCCCATTGAGGGAGTCCTGGATTAGGGGGTCTCCGGACAACCGGACTATATCCTTTGCCCGGACTGTTGGACTAAGAAGATACAAGATTGAAGACTTCGTCCCGTGTCCGGATGGGACTCTACTTGGCGTGGAAGGCAAGCTAGGCAATTCGAATATGTATATCTCCTCCTTTGTAACCAGCCTTGTGTAACGCTAGCCCCCTCCGGTGTCTATATAAACCAGACGGTTTTAGTCCGTAGGACAACATACAATCATACCATAGGCTAGCTTCTAGGGTTTAGCCTCTCCGATCTCGTGGTAGATCAACTCTTGTACTGCTCATATTATCAAGAATAAATCAAGCAGGACGTAGGGTTTTACCTCCATCAAGAGGGCCCGAATCTGGGTGAAACATCGTGTCCCCTGCCTTCTGTTACCATCCGTCTTAGACGCACAGTTCGGGACTCCCTATCCAAGATCCGCCGGTTTTGGCACCGACATTGGTGCTTTCATTGAGAGTTCCTCTGTGTCGTCGCCGTTAGGCTTGATGGCTCCTTCGATCATCGATAGCGATGCAGTCCAGGGTGAGACTTTTCTCCCCGAACAGATCTTTGTATTCGGTGGCTTCGCACTGCGGGCCAACTCGCTTGGCCATCTGGAGCAGATCGAGAGTTACGCCCGTGGCCACCAGGTCAGATTTGGAAGCTTAAACTACACGGCCGATATCCGCGGAGACTTGATCTTCGACGGATTCGAGCCCCTGCTTAGTGCACCACACGGTCACGATGAGCATGATTTAGCTCTACCATCGGACAGTGTCCAGGAGATCGCGCCGGTAACCGCTCCGACCCTCAATTCGGAGCCAGTTGCGACATCCATGGACGGGTGGATAGACCCCGCCACGGAGGCCGCACTCTCATCGGCGATCGAGCCGAGTATCGACCTTACCCTTCACGGAAGCCGTGACGCCGAACTACCGGATTCCTCCCCGGCCACGGACTCCGAACCGCCTGCGCCCGTGCCTATCGAATCCGATTGGGCACCGATCATGGAGTTTACCTCCGCGGATATTTTTCAGCACTCGCCCTTAGGCAACATACTGAACTCATTAAGGTCTCTCTCCTTGTCAGGAGAGTCCTGGCCGAAGTATGTCCGACGGGATTGGAACGCGGATAACGAAGAAATTCGCCGCCCACCCACCACCCACTTAGTAGTCACTGTCGACAACTTAACCGAAATGCTCAACTTCGACTCCGAAGACATCGACGGTATGGACGAGATGCAGGAGACGAATAGGAACCACTGCCCACAGGGCACTGGACGCCCACTTCATCATATGATGTATACATGGTGGACACACCCAAAAAAAACGACGACGAGGAACGGAAGGACGCAGTGATAGAGTAGGGTGAACCATTGCCCGACCAGGGCAACACGGAGAATCAAACCGAACAACCCGACCCCGTCGAAGATAACAGTCCGGACGATATCACACCGGGCAGGCACCCGGAGCAACAGAATGCCCATCAAAGGCTGGTTGCCACTGCGAGGAGTCTGAAAAAGCAGAAGCAAAGGCTCAGGACTGCACAAGACACACTCAGAATCAGATGGAGTGAAGTACTCAAGCATTTGAAGTCTTTTCGTCTCACTCGTATTACTCATCTCAATCAAAATCAGAATGTGGTTAGTGTTTTTTTTTGCTAAATTTGCTAGAACTGCGAGTAGAAATGTCGTTCGGTCGGCCTCCAAACTTAGAGAGGTTACTGATTTATGTAAGGAGGATTGTAATTTTGAACTTCTATAAGTAATACAAGTTCTACCCACAAAAGAGTCAAACCGAACACGCCAGATTGAAAATGACCAAAAGGCATCCATAGCAAAATGAATTTATTGGATGGTTGGATAGTTAGGTGGACAGTGGTATCCCGAGCACACCAATGTTCAAGTCCTGATGCTTGCATTTATCCTAAATTTATTTCAGGATTTTCGACGATGCGCGTTTAGTGGGAGTAGACGTTTCCATCGGTGACTTTGTAAAATCTCAAGACGATATGTCGGCTCAGTCTCTTAGAGGTGCTCATAAGTGTAGGGTGTGTGTAGTTCATAGGGGTGAGTATATGTGCGTATATATGAGTGGTTGCGTCTGTACTGTCGTCTGTACTGTGTTCAAAAAGAAAAATGAATTTTCCAACGCGTGTATTTTTTAAGTGTACTGCGTATATATTTGTTGTTTTTTACAACTAATGCGTGCAGTACTTGTTACTTGACCAAAAGGGCTATCGATCAAAAAAAAAAAAAAGAACAAAAGAGACACACCCGATGCTCCATCTCAGTTCTCCACGCCTGACGCTTCATCGTTGTGGCAACAGCTCTCTCCCCGCCGCTTCCCATTTCATGGTGGCCACAGCTCTCTCTCTCTCTCTCTCATCAGGCCGCCTCTCCCCTTTGTCCCCACCGCCGGCGCGAGGTCTCGCACTCCCCCGCTCTTCTCAGCTCCTCCTCGTCGAATTGGTCGCTGAAGTGCCCGAGGATCCGCTCGAGCTCGGCATGCTCGCGGGCCGACCCAGTGCTAGGCGCTGATGGAGATGGGCGCGGAGGCGCGAGACTCATCTCCACCGGATCGTCTGCCGTGGCAATCACGCGTCCTTCCTCTCCGTCTCGCTCGCCCGGCTGCGCTCGTCCGCGGCTCCCACCGCCCTGCGCGGCTGCGCTGCGTGCTGCCCAGGTGCAGCGGCAGCAGTGCCGCGACGGCTGGTGCCCCTGCAACTGCAAGCCGACGCCGGTTGTTTATTCCCCACTTCGGCACTCTGCTATGCTTATTTCCGATTTGAGGTACTCCCGATTCCCCACTTTTGCTATCCTAATTGCTATCCATTCCAGTACCGTACATATGTAGCTTACCAGTTTACCAGTAGGAAAGCATGTTTTTAGAAATTCAGGGTCAATTTTTGAAATGCAAAGCAAAGAGGGTCAAGAGAAGCATAATAGTATAATGCGGGTTCACATAGATGTACTCTGTCACTGTCAGCTAGCTCAAAGTATGTATGACTGTAGGACAATGCAGGTTCACATAGATGTAGTTATCTGTCACTATCAGCTAGCTCTAATTGAATTTTTTTTGGAACAGTTCCATTTGCAAATAGACCAGCTACAAGGGCACACACATACGCACACGCGCACCCTAATTGAGATATCATATTACAATGGTAACAAATATGTTAGTATTTCTTACATGCTGGCAGCTTAAGCAAGCACCTTGCGCTATTAACTTCAGCTAGATGTAGTAATCTGTCACAAGAGCGTGACCAGTTCAGACCACCATATAAAAGAGCGGTACCAGCAGCAGACTTCAGAGGAAAGTTGATTTTATCCCTAAATAAGATGCTCCATTTGACATGCTCTAAATGGACTAATGAAATAATCTAGAACACCTCTGCAACTCTGGGGATTTTGTAATTAACTGCAGATTGTACAAGGTGTCAAATATGTGATTTAAGTAAAATATAGAGCAATGGAAGTACAAGTGATACGCCTGAATAAAGCATAACCTACAAGAATCACAAGGGCTAAAAATTCAGAATGCAGAAAATCTACATATGCCAAGAAGGTCACTCACCAATAACCATGTGTACTTCCATACTGCGTAAACAGGAGATAAAAATTGTTTGATCTGCAGTTAATCACCTAAGCATTGGGTTAACACAGTGGTGCTACTTTTCTTTTCCGTCCAAAACAGAACCATCATGTCTTGAGTTTCCTGAAAAACAGTAGACATGCATATGAATCCTAGTACTAATTAACAACTGATAAAAGATGTCGATCAAGCTTCAGAAACTTAGCGGCTGCATATTGAGTTCCATCATTGTTTTTCTCGAAACCACAATCCATAACACCTGCATATATCTCACCTGGAGTATTATTAAATACCCGTCTTTCATGCCCTCGAGTATATATCACCTGCAAAATAGGACATGTGCTACTTAGAAAGATTCTGTTTTTTATCTGACAAAGCACTGAATCAAATAATTCCTTTGCCCATGAGTCTAGGTTTCTAACAATTTACTGAGAAGGGCAAAAAAAGTGCAGCATTTGTAGGACATGCCAACACAGAAAAGTAAACATGTAACAGAAGTGGGAAGGAGGGAACAAGGATGATGGTATTTATATGGAGGTTATGGAGCTGAATTTCTCCCTCTGACGTCCGGTTATGGGATAACCAATCTGCGGCAAGTTGAAAGAGGGGCCTCTGTTCTGCCGTTTGTTGGGAAAATTTGCTCTTATGAAAGAAGGCAGTTAGATTAAAAGTTGTGAACACAACTTGCCGCAGAGCTTAATCCATGATTTGCGTAGAAAAAAATACATAGCCTAGCATAGGTGTTCTAGAGTACATAACCTACCAGAAAAAAAAATCTGGAGGCAAAGGAGAAAGGATCAGACATTAGCGAAGAAAAGGGGCTAACCTTAGAATCATGTTTTTTCAGTGGAAGTTTATCTCATGATTCATACTCATCGTCCTGTGTCCCCTCCCTGGTTCGCCACTTCTGATTACTGCAACTTCTTCCTTCTTCTCCCTGTCCGCTAATCTAGCAGGAAGTGCCCCTCCCCCCGCGAGCCCCCGCGTCGCTCCCAGGGGCGACTCGGGAGGCGAAATCCTAGCCGCCGCCTGTCGTGGTTCTAAGTCTGATAGTGAGGTAGGGGGTGTGTATGAAGAGGCTAGACCTTAGCTATTGGGAAGTTGTAAGTACGCAAGGTTTACGAGTTCAGGCCCTTCTCGGAGGAAGTAACAGCCCTACGTCTCGGTGCCCGGAGGCGGTCGATTGGATTATGCGTGTGTAGATGACAAGGGTGCGAACCCCTCATACTGAGGAGGGGGTGGCTTATATAGAGTTCGTCGGCCCTCTCCTGCCCTCAGTAATGCAGGTTTTAAGGTACATTTAAGGTAGGGCGTTACTGGTAACGCTCCTAATAAAGTGCTATAATGACCATAAAGACTACTTAATAGTCGACCGTTTGCATGCGGAGTGACTTTAGGTCTTCTGGCAGTCGAGTGGTGGCTTCATGGTCGAGTGATAACTTCTTGGTCGAGTGTCTTGAACCCGTCGAGTGGGATACCTTCAACTTGATTGAAAGGTGACTTCTTCTAGGGATGTCCTAGGGTAGGGCTCTTTAGGACGGGTCCGTGCCCCTACCCTAGGTACATAGCTTCATCATTAGCCCCCGAACAGATTGAGGCTAGAGTGGAAAAAGGGGTAGTGACCTTTCCGACTGATTCTTCGGGTCATATGAGTGCTTCGTTCTGGGTCGAACGTCACGGATGACGTCATCAACTTCTTTCAGTCGCCTTGATCCGTTCCAGGCCTTTCGTCGAGTGGATTCCTTTACCTGTGGCGTACCGAGCGCCGGTGCGCGCGGGATTTTCTGTTTTGACGAATCGTTCTGCAGCCAGCGGATATCACGGGATTCGGATTTTTTTGGGAAGCGCGCGGAACGGGGGTGGCCGCAGTAATCGGAAGTGACAATGCGAAGGCTTCTCGATCTCTGCATCGCCTTTTTCGCCACGTACTGCGCGCGCGCCTGCCGCGGGATTTGACTGGATAGCCTGGGCCTACTGGTCAGCCACTCGGAAGCGGCCCCTTATAAGTTGCCGGCTCGGAGTCCCCCAATAGTGCGCGTGCTCCTCTCTTCTCCTTCTTCCTCTCTTTCTTCGCAATCTCCTCCGCTGCCTTCGTTCTCGCCCAACCACCGCAAACCAGTTCGAGATCTCGCCGGCGACGATGGTGAAGGGCAAGACGACCGCTCTGGAGCGCGCGAAGAAGGCGGCAGCGGCGGGGAAGGGGAAGAAGTCTGCGCGCGGCGGATCTTCCTCCAGGACGGCCCTGCCCAAGGGTTGGATCCAGGGCGACTGGATGCCATCGATGCTCCGGCAGGAGGATCTCGATGACATGGTGGAGGGAGGAGCCATTCCCCACAAAGCCGCGCGTCTTCCGGGGGAGAAATCGAGCCCCAACCTCGCGACGGTGAGTGCGTGCTTCTGGCCACTCACATCGACCGAGGGTTTCCTCTACTGCCCCATTCTTTCTTCCGAAACTTCTTGAACTTCTTTGGAGCGCAGCTCCATCACTTTACCCCAAACTCCATAGTCTATCTTGCCGCTTTCATTTCTATGTGTGAGGCGTTCCTGGGTTGCCGCCCACACTGGAGGCTTTTCAAGCACATTTTCACCTGTCGCTCTCAGTCGGTCAAGAAGGCCAAGTCGAGTGATGAGAAGACACAAGTGATCCAGCTGTGTGGGGGCTTGGCGATCCAGACGAGGGGGAAGAGCTGTTTCCCATCCATTACTTTCCCGGAGTCAGTCCGAGGCTGGCAGGCGACTTGGTTCTACTGCCAGGATCAGGTGACTCCAGGGCAGTCGACTGGGCTCCCACCTTTCTCTCTCGACCGAGCCGAAAAGCCTGCTTCTCTGAAGGTGACGCCTGAAGAAAAGGCCCAGGTCAAGGTACTGGCGGGTCGAGTGGTTGAACTTGTCCGCGAGGGCGTGACGGGGATGGATCTGCTGGAAGTCTTCCTCAAGAGGTGAATCCAACCGCTCCAGGCTCGTGACCACCCGATGTGGCTGTACTCTGGCCTCGAGGACACCACTCGGATCCACCCGGAGGAGGTCACCGATGAGATGTTGGAGGGGTGGCTGTTAAGCATCACGGGGAACAAGGACAACCCCCGAGGAGCCAGGAGGGTCATTCCACTCGACAGTTCGTATGAGGTCGACCAGGTGTGTCTTTATGCTCCCGACTGAAATCTTCGTTTTCTGCGTTGGTCTTCTTTTGAGTAGGTCGATTGACTTTTGTTTTGTCTGCTGTTTTCCAGGCAACCACCGAGATGTACTCGACGCCCAATGGGGCACAGGGGTCGACTGAGGAAGGAGAAGGGAGCGGAGGCGAGAGCGGGGATGACCAAGGCGAGTGGGAGTCTGATGGTGAAGGAGAGGGAGGCGATGACGTCTTCTCCAGCGAAGAGGAGGAGGAGGAGGTCGAACCCCCCCCCCCCCCACCCGGAGAGGCGATCCAAGCTCGCACACGACCCGGCGCAGGAACGTGGCAAGGCGACTGCCTCCGTTGGGCCGTCGTCAAAACGCCCTCGGACTTCTTCTCCAACACCGACTGGGAAGGTCCCCAAGCAACCACGCACGACGCTGTCCAAGCCGCCCAAGACTCTGCCCAAGATGAAGATAGCCGTCCCTATCATTTCCGGGTAATAAATCTTGTTTTTCCTTCGTCGACCGTGGGCGGATCCTTGGTCGATTCATTGAGCCAATCAACTGACTTTTCAAAATTTGCAGCGCTGCTACCTCTGAAGTCTCTGCCAAGGACGACGACCAAGAGATGGGGGACGCAGTTACTGTTGGGGAACATAGTAATTTCAAAATTTTCCTACGCACACGCAAGATCATGGTGATGCATAGCAACGAGGGGGAGAGTCTGATCTACGTACCCTTGTAGACCGCAACGGAAGTGTTAACACAACGTAGAGGAAGTAGTCGTACGTCTTCTTCCCGATCCGACCGATCCAAGCACCGTTACTCCGGCACCTCCGAGTTCTTAGCACACGTTCAGCTCGATGACGATCCCCGGGCTCCGATCCAGCAAAGCTTCGGGGAGGAGTTCCGTCAGCACGACGGCGTGGTGACGATCTTGATGTACTACCGACGCAGGGCTTCGCCTAAGCACTACAACGATATGATCGAGGTGGAATTTGGTGGCAGGGGGCACCGCACACGGCTAAGGAATGATCTCAATGATCAACTTGTGTGTCTAGAGGTGCCCCCTGCCCCCGTATATAAAGGTTGCCAGGGGGAGGGCTGTCCGGCCAAGCCTATGGAGGCGCAGGAGGAGTCCTACTCCTACCGGGAGTAGGACTCCCCCCCCCCCAATCCTATTCCTAATAGGACTCCCAAGGAGAAAGAGAGGGAGAGAGGTGGCCGGCCACCTCTCCTAGTCCTAATAGGACTAGGGGAGGGGGGAGGCGCGCAGCCCACTATGGGCAGCCCCTTTCACCTTTCCACTAAAGCCCAATAAGGCCCATATGGCTCCCGGGGGGTTCCGGTAACCTCCCGGTGATCCGGTAAAATCCTGATTTCACCCGGAACACTTCCGATGTCCAAACATAGGCTTCCAATATATCAATCTTTATGTCTCGACCATTTCGAGACTCCTCGTCATGTCCGTGATCACATCCGGGACTCCGAACAACCTTCGGTACATCAAAATGCATAAACTCATAATAACTGTCATCGTAACGTTAAGCGTGCGGACCCTACGGTTCGAGAACAATGTAGACATGACCGAGACACGTCTCCGGTCAATAACCAATAGCGGGACCTGGATGCCCATATTGGCTCCTACATATTCTACGAAGATCTTTATCGGTCAGACCGCATAACAACATACGCCGTTCCCTTTGTCATCGGTATGTTACTTGCCCGAGATTCGATCGTCGGTATCCAATACCTAGTTCAATCTCGTTACCGGCAAGTCTCTTTACTCGTTCCGTAATACATCATCCCGCAACTAACTCATTAGTTGCAATGCTTGCAAGGCTTGTATAATGTGTATTACCGAGAGGGCCCAGAGATACCTCTCCGACAATCGGAGTGACAAATCCTAATCTCGAAATACGCCAACCCAACATCTACCATTGGAGACACCTCTAGTACTCCTTTATAATCACCCAGTTACGTTGTGATGTTTGGTAGCACCCAAAGTGTTCCTCCGGCAAACGGGAGTTGCATAATCTCATAGTCATAGGAACATGTATAAGTCATGAAGAAAGCAATAGCAACATACTAAACGATCGGGTGCTAAGCTAATGAAATGGGTCATGTCAATCAGATCATTCAACTAATGATGTGACCTCGTTAATCAAATAACAATACATTGTTCATGGTTAGGAAACTTAACCATTTTTGATTAACGAGCTAGTCAAGTAGAGGCATACTAGTGACACTCTGTTTGTCTATGTATTCACACATGTATTATGTTTCAGGTTAATACAATTCTAGCATGAATAATAAACATTTATCATGATATAAGGAAATAAATAATAACTTTATTATTGCATCTAGGGCATATTTCCTTCAGTCTCCCACTTGCACTAGAGTCAATAATCCAGATTATACAGTAATGATTCTAACACCCATGGAGCCTTGGTGCTGATCATGTTTTGCTCGTGGAAGAGGCTTAGTCAACGGGTCTGCAACATTCAGATCCGTATGTATCTTGCAAATCTCTATGTCTCCCACCTGGACTCGATCCCGGATGGAATTGAAGCGTCTCTTGATGTGTTTGGTCCTTTTGTGAAATCTGGATTCCTTTGCCAAAACAATTGCACCAGTATTGTCACAAAAGATTTTCATTGGACCCGATGCACTAGGTATGACACCTAGATCGGATATGAACTCCTTCATCCAGACTCCTTCGTTCGCTGCTTCCGAAGCAGCTATGTACTCCGCTTCACACGTAGATCCCGCTACGACGCTTTGTTTAGAACTGCACCAACTGACAGCTCCACCGTTTAAAGTAAACACGTATCCGGTTTGCGATTTAGAATCATCCGGATCAGTGTTAAAGCTTGCATCAACGTAACCTCTTACGGTGAGCTCTTTGTCACCTCCATATACGAGAAACATATCCTTAATCCTTTTCAGGTATTTCAGGATGTTCTTGACCGCTGTCCAGTGATCCACTCCTGGATTACTTTGGTACCTCCCTGCTAAACTTATAGCAAGGCACACATCAGGTCTGGTACACAGCATTGCATACATGATAGAGCCTATGGCTGAAGCATAGGGAACATCTTTCATTTTCTCTCTATCTTCTGCAGTGGTCGGGCATTGAGTCTGACTCAACTTCACACCTTGTAACACAGGCAAGAACCCTTTCTTTGCTTGATCCGTTTTAAACTTCTTCAAAATCTTGTCAAGGTATGTGCTCTGTGAAAGTCCAATTAAGCGTCTTGATCTATCTCTATAGATCTTAATGCCCAATATGTAAGCAGCTTCACCGAGGTCTTTCATTGAAAAACTCTTATTCAAGTATCCCTTTATGCTATCTAGAAATTCTATATCATTTCCAATCAGCAATATGTCATCCACATATAATATCAGAAATGCTACAGAGCTCCCACTCACTTTCTTGTAAATACAGGCTTCTCCAAAAGTCTGTATAAAGCCAAATGCTTTGATCACACTATCAAAGTGTTTATTCCAACTCCGAGATGCTTGCACCAGTCCATAAATGGATCGCTGAAGTTTGCACACTTTGTTAGCTCCCTTTGGATCGACAAAACCTTACGGTTGCATCATATACAACTCTTCTTCCAGAAATCCATTCAGGAATGCAGTTTTGACATCCATCTGCCAAATTTCATAATCATAAAATGCGGCAATTGCTAACATGATTCTGACAAACTTAAGCATCGCTACGGGTGAGAAGGTCTCATCGTAGTCAACCCCTTGAACTTGTCGAAAACCTTTTGCAACAAGTCGAGCTTTATAGACAGTAACATTACCGTCAGCGTCAGTCTTTTTCTTGAAGATCCATTTATTCTCAATTGCTTGCCGATCATCGGGCAAGTCAACCAAAGTCCATACTTTGTTCTCATACATGGATCCCATCTCAGATTTCATGGCCTCAAGCCACTTTGCGGAATCTGGGCTCACCATCGCTTCTTCATAGTTCGTAGGTTCATCATGATCTAGTAGCATGACTTCCAGAACTGGATTACCGTACCACTCTGGCGCGGATCTTGCTCTGGTTGATCTACGAGGTTCAGTAGTATCTTGTTCTGAAGTTTCATGATCATTATCATTAACTTCCTCACTTATTGGTGTAGGTGTCGCAGAAACAGTTTTCTGTGATGTACTACTTTCTAATAAGGGAGCGGGTACAGTTACCTCGTCAAGTTCTACTTTCCTCCCACTCACTTCTTTCGAGAGAAACTCCTTGTCAAGAAAGTTTCCGAATTTAGCAACAAAAGTCTTGCCTTCGGATCTGTGATAGAAGGTGTATCCAATAGTTTCCTTTGGATATCCTATGAAGACACATTTCTCTGATTTGGGTTCGAGCTTATCAGGTTGAAGCTTTTTCACATAAGCATCGCAACCCCAAACTTTAAGAAACGACAACTTTGGTTTCTTGCCAAACCACAGTTCATAAGGCGTCGTCTCAACGGATTTTGATGGTGCCCTATTTAACGTGAATGCGGCCGTCTCTAAAGCGTATCCCCAAAACGATAGCGGTAAATCAGTAAGAGACATCATAGATCGTACCATATCTAGTAAAGTACGATTACGACGTTCGGACACACCATTACGCTGTGGTGTTCCGGGTGGCGTGAGTTGCGAAACTATTCCACAATTTTTCAAATGTATACCAAACTTGTAACTCAAATATTCTCCTCCACGATCAGATCGTAGAAACTTTATTTTCTTGTTACGATGATTTTCAACTTCATTCTGAAATTCCTTGAACTTTTCAAATGTTTCAGATTTGTGTTTCATTAAGTAGATATACCCATATCTGCTTAAATCATCTATGAAGGTGAGAAAATAACGATATCCGCCACGAGCCTCAATATTCATCGGACCACATACATCGGTATGTATGATTTCCAATAAATCTGTTGCTCTCTCCATAGTACCGGAGAACGGTGTTTTAGTCATCTTGCCCATGAGGCACGGTTCGCAAGTACCAAGTGATTCATAATCAAGTGGTTCCAAATGTCCATCAGTATGGAGTTTCTTCATGCGCTTTACACCGATATGACCTAAACGGCGGTGCCACAAACAAGTTGCACTATCATTATCAACTCTGCATCTTTTGGCTTCTACATTATGAATATGTGTATCACTACTATCGAGATTTAACAAGAATAGACCACTCTTCAAGGGTGCATGACCATAAAAGACATTACTCATATAAATAGAACAACCATTATTCTCCGATTTAAATGAATAACCGTCTCGCATTAAACAAGATCCAGATATAATGTTCATGCTCAACGCTGGCACCAAATAACAATTATTTAGGTCTAATATTAATCCCGAAGGTAGATGTAAGGTAGCGTGTTGACCGCGATCACATCGACTTTGGAACCGTTTCCCACGCGCATCGTCACCTCGTCCTTAGCTAATCTTCGCTTAATCCGTAGTCCCTGTTTCGAGTTGCAAATATTAGCAACAGAACCAGTATCAAATACCCAGGTGCTACTGCGAGCATTAGTAAGGTACACATCAATAACATGTATATCACATATACCTTTGTTCACCTTGCCATCCTTCTTATCCGCCAAATACTTGGGGCAGTTCCGCTTCCAGTGATCAGTCTGCTTGCAGTAGAAGCACTCAGTTTCAGGCTTAGGTCCAGACTTGGGTTTCTTCTCCTGAGCAGCAACTTGCTTGCCGTTCTTCTTGAAGTTCCCCTTCTTCTTCCCTTTGCCCTTTTTCTTGAAACTAGTGGTTTTGTTAACCATCAACACTTGATGCTCCTTTTTGATTTCTACCTCCGCAGCTTTCAGCATTGCGAAGAGCTCGGGAATAGTCTTGTTCATCCCTTGCATATTATAGTTCATCACGAAGCTCATGTAGCTTGGTGGCAGTGATTGTAGAATTCTGTCAATGACGCAATCATCTGGAAGATTAACTCCCATCTGAATCAAGTGATTGTTACACCCAGACATTTTGAGTATATGCTCACTGACAGAACTGTTCTCCTCCATCTTGCAGCTATATAATTTATTGGAGACTTCATATCTCTCAATCCGGGCATTTGCTTGAAATATTAACTTCAACTCCTGGAACATCTCATATGCTCCATGACGTTCAAAACGTCGTTGAAGTCCCGATTCTAAGCCGTAAAGCATGGCACACTGAACTATCGAGTAGTCATCAGCTTTGCTCTGCCAGACGTTCATAACATCTGGTGTTGCTCCAGCAGCAGGCCTGGTTTGGGGAACGTAGTAATTTCAAAAAAAATCCTACGCACACGCAAGATCATGGTGATGCATAGCAACGAGGGGGAGAGTTTGATCTACGTACCCTTGTAGATCGCAACGGAAGCGTTGACACAACGTAGAGGAAGTAGTCGTACGTCTTCTTCCCGATCCGACCGATCCAAGTACCGTTACTCCGGCACCTCCGAGTTCTTAGCACACGTTCAGCTCGATGACGATCCTCGGGCTCCGATCCAGCAAAGCGTCGAGGAAGAGTTCCGTCAGCACGACGGCGTGGTGACGATCTTGATGTACTACCAACGCAGGGCTTCGCCTAAGCACTACAACGGTATGATCGAGGTGGAATTTGGTGGCAGGGGGCACCGCACACGGCTAAGGAACGATCTCAATGATCAACTTGTGTGTCTAGAGGTGCCCCTGCCCCCGTATATAAAGGATCCAAGGGGGAGGGGTGCGCCGGCCAGGGAGAGGGCGCGGGAGGAGTCCTACTCCTACCGGGAGTAGGACTCCCCCCCTCAATCCTATTCCAACTAGGATTCCAACGGGGGAGGAGAGAGAGGGGGGCCGGCCCCTTCTCCTAGTCCTAATAGGACTCAGGGAAGGGGGGGCGCGGCCAGCTATGGGCTGCCCCTTTTCTCTTTTCCACTAAGGCCCATGAAGGCCCATATGGTTCCCGGGGGGTTCCGGTAACCTCCCGGTGATCCGGTAAAATCCCGATTTCACCCGAAACACTTCCGGTGTCCAAACATAGGCTTCCAATATATCAATCTTTATGTCTCGACCATTTTGAGACTCCTCGTCATGTCCGTGATCACATCCGGGACTCCGAACAACCTTCAGTACATCAAAATGCATACACTCATAATAACTGTCATCGTAACGTTAAGCGTGCGGACCCTACGGTTCGAGAACAATGTAGACATGACCGAGACATGTCTCTGGTCAATAACCAATAGCGGGACCTGGATGCCCATATTGGCTCCTACATATTCTACGAAGATCTTTATCGGTCAGACCGCATAACAACATATGTTGTTCCCTTTGTCATCGGTATGTTACTTGCCCGAGATTCGATCGTCGGTATCCAATACCTAGTTCAATCTCGTTACCGGCAAGTCTCTTCACTCGTTCCGTAATACATCATCTCACAACTAACATCTTAGTTATAATGCTTGCAAGGCTTATGTGATGTGTATTACCGAGAGGGCCCAGAGGTACCTCTCCGACAATCGGAGTGACAAATCCTATTCTCGAAATACGCCAACCCAACATCTACCATTGGAAACACCTGTAGTACTCCTTTATAATCACCCAGTTACGTTGTGACGTTTGGTAGCACCCAAAGTGTTCCTCCGGCAAACGGGAGTTGCATAATCTCATAGTCATAGGAACATGTATAAGTCATGAAGAAAGCAATAGCAACATACTAAATGATCGGGTGCTAAGCTAATGGAATGGGTCATGTCAATCAGATCATTCAACTAATGATGTGACCTCGTTAATCAAATAACAACTCTTTTGTTCATGGTTAGGAAACATAACCATCTTTGATTAACGAGCTAGTCAAGTAGAGGCATACTAGTGACACTCTGTTTGTCTATGTATTCACACATGTATTATGTTTCAGGTTAATACAATTCTAGCATGAATAATAAACATTTATCATGATATAAGGAAATAAATAATAACTTTATTATTGCCTCTAGGGCATATTTCCTTCAGCCTGGCACCCAGCGGTGCTTCCAGGACGTAATTCTTCTGTGCAACAATGAGGATAATCCTCAAGTTACGGACCCAGACCGTGTAATTGCTACCATCATCTTTCAACTTTGCTTTCTCAAGGAACGCATTAAAATTCAACGGAACAACAGCACGAGCCATCTATCTACAATCAACATAAACAAGCAAGATACTATCAGGTACTAAGTTCATGATAAATTTAAGTTCAATTAATCATATTACTTAAGAACTCCCACTTAGATAGACATCCCTCTAATCCTCTAAGTGATCACGTGATCCAAATCAACTAAACCATGTCCGATCATCACGTGAGATGGAGTAGTTTCATCGGTGAACATCATTATGTTGATCATATCTACTATATGATTCACGCTCGACCTTTCGGTCTCCGTGTTCCGAGGCCATATCTGTATATGCTTGGCTCGTCAAGTATAACCTGAGTATTCCGCGTGTGCAACTGTTTTGCACCCGTTGTATTTGAACGTAGAGCCTATCACACCCGATCATCACGTGGTGTCTCAGCACGAAGAACTTTCGCAACGGTGCATACTCAGGGAGAACACTTCTTGATAATTTAGTGAGAGATCATCTTATAATGCTACCGTCACTCAAAGCAAGATAAGATGCATAAAATATAAACATCACATGCAATCGATATAAGTGATATGATATGGCCATCACCATCTTGTGCTTGTGATCTCCATCTCCGAAGCACCGTCATGATCACCATCGTCACCGGCGCGACACCTTGATCTCCATCGTAGCATCGTTGTCGTCTCGCCAATCTTATGCTTTCACGACTATCACTACCGCTTAGCAATAAAGTAAAGCATTACATCGCGATTGCATTGCATACAATAAAGCGACAACCATATGGCTCCTGCCAGTTGCCGATAACTTGGTTACAAAACATGATCATCTCATACAATAAAATCAGCATCATGCCTTGACCATATCACATCACAACATGCCCTGCAAAAACAAGTTAGACGTCCTCTACTTTGTTGTTGCAAGTTTTACGTGGCTGCTACGGGCTTAAGCAAGAACTCATCTCACCTACGCATCAAAATCACAACGATAGTTTGTCAAATAGACTCCGTTTTAACCTTCTCAAGGACCGGGCGTAGCCATACTCGGTTCAACTAAAGTTGAAGAGACAGTCGCCCGCAAGCCATATATGTGCAAAGCACGTCGAGGGAACCGGTCTCGCGTAAGCGTACGCGTAAGGTTGGTCCGGGTCGTCTCGTCCAACAATACCGCCGAACCAAAGTATGACATGCTGGTAGGCAGTATGACTTGTATCACCCACAACTCACTTGTGTTCTACTCGTGCAAATAACATCAAACCATAAAACCTAGGCTCTGATACCACTGTTGGGGAACATAGTAATTTCAAAATTTTCCTACGCACACGCAAGATTATGGTGATGCATAGCAACGAGGGGGAGAGTCTGATCTACGTACCCTTGTAGATCGCAACGGAAGCGTTGACACAACGTAGAGGAAGTAGTCGTACGTCTTCTTACCGATCCGACCGATCCAAGCACCGTTACTCCGGCACCTACGAGTTCTTAGCACACGTTCAGCTCGATGACGATCCCCGGGCTCCGATCCAGCAAAGCTTCGGGGAGGAGTTCCGTCAGCACGACGGCGTGGTGACAACCTTGATGTTCTACCGTCGCAGGGCTTCGCCTAAGCACCGCTACAATATTATCGAGGATTATGATGGAGGAGGGCACCGCACACGGCTAATAGATCTCAAGGATCAATTGTTGTGTCTTTGGGGTGCTGTCTACGTACACCGCAACGAGGGGGAGAGTGTTGTCTACGTACCAACGCAGACCGACTGCGGAAGCGATCACACATCGTAGAGGAAGTAGTCGTACGTCTTCTTCCCGATCCGACCGATCCAAGCACCGTTACTCCGGCACCTCCGAGTTCTTAGCACACGTTCAGCTCGATGACGATCCTCGGGCTCCGATCCAGCAAAGCGTCGAGGAAGAGTTCCGTCAGCACGACGGCGTGGTGACGATCTTGATGTACTACCGACGCAGGGCTTCGCCTAAGCACTACAACGATATGATCGAGGTGGAATTTGGTGGCAGGGGGCACCGCACACGGCTAAGGAACGATCTCAATGATCAACTTGTGTGTCTAGAGGTGCCCCCTGCCCCCGTATATAAAGGTTGCCAGGGGAGGGCTGGCCGGCCAAGCCTATGGAGGCGCAGGAGGAGTCCTACTCCTACCGGGAGTTACCTCCAACCCAGGTACGTTTACTGACGTCCTGCTTTCGAGTCGAGTGGTCATTTCTTGCAATTTTGGTCGATTGAAAGTTTCCCTTGCAGCCCCTCCTCATGTTATCGACCTCCCGGACGACGACGACAACGAACCGCTGAGGATGAGGAGGACCAAGAGGTCGTCGGCTGACAGGACTCCCCAGCCTACTCCGGCGCCTGAGACCGTGGCTCGGGATGGTGGCGACGCCCCTCGGGCCTCTGTAACTTTTGCCAATCCCCTGTCGAGTGCGCAGCCTTCGGCGTCGACTGCAGATCCAACATCTCTTTTTGTCGCATACCCTGTCCCTGAGGACGAAGTGGCTGCTGCGAAGGAGGCTATACGCCAGGCGGGGTCATGATGGAGCAGGTGAAGAAGGCTCGGGAGGCCAGCCAGGCAGCCTATGACGCAAGTTCGGCGCTTCAGAGCAACGTCCAGGTCAGTCGACTTGATACTTGATCATTTGAAGAGTCTTTCTCCTCCTCCCTTTTTTTTGAAGATCTTTGTATCTGTCCACCCAGTGGGTGTGTTTTCCCCTTCTCGGACTAGTGGGGGCACGCTGAGTGCACCCACTGGGTGTAGTCCCCGAGACTACAGTGGACTGCTGGCAGTCGACTGTAGTCTTTACATTGTGTTTCTGTATCTGTATTCCTTTTCTTGGTCTGGTCAGGTCGTGTCGAATGGATCTGGGTCCGGTCGACCGCGGACAGTCGACTTTTCGCTCTGTGTTTTTTTTTGAACCAGTGGGGTCACGCTAAGTGCACCCACTGGGTGTAGTCCCCGAGACTACTGTCGAATGTTTTTGATTCGGCTGTAGTCTTAGAAATGTCACCTTTTTTCCTCAGTTACTCGGAAGCAACTTATCTTGGATGTCTGTCGACTGATTTTTCTTTTTGCAGAAATCCTGTGAACTTGCATCTCGCTACACTGAGTTGGAGAAGCAACGTATTCAACTGAACCTTGATCTGGAGCTGGCCAGAACAGAGCTGCAGAAGGTCAGAGATGGCGTTGCTGGTAAGACGACTTTGTCGACTGGTTTTGTCTTTAGGCTTGAGTACCCTTCTGCCGTTTCTGAACCAATCATCGTTTCTTTGCAGGAGAACTGAGCGAGGCCCTGGCGAAGAAGGATCGGGACTTGGCTGCTGCCCACAAGGAGGCTGACGACAAGATTGCTCTGGCTGAACAGAAGCTGGCTTCGGTCAGCCAGATAGAAGATGAGAATACTAGGCTGAAGACCGCTCTGAATGAAGCCAACAGGGAGTGCTCGCGTTGGAAGAAGGAGCACCTCACCCTGAGCGAGCAGATGGAAGGCGTCGCTCGCAGGAGGGACGACCTGGAGAGCTACTTGAGGAGCCTCGCCAAGACATTGTACACCAAGCTCGAAGGTGCGCATTCAACTCTGACTGGTTTTCTTTTGTGTCGACTCAGTTTGTGAGAATTGACTTATCCTTGGGTCGTGTATGCAGAGTTTTGCCAGAACTTTGAAGAGGAGACTGGGCGGATTGAAACGGGTTTGGACCCAATCAATTCTCCGGTGAATGATGACGCTGCCATGAATCTGCTCCGACTGGAATCTCGTATCGATGGCGCCGTGGATTACTTGGCTCGGCTGAAGGTTGCCATGTCGCGGATCGACCCGACACTTTGGCCAGAGTCTACGCTCCCGAATGATCTCGAGTCTCTGATGACTCGACTTGACAGAATCCCTGACCGAGTGCAGGAGTGGAAGAAGTCTTCTTCTCGGTGCGGCGCTGACGTGGCTCTGTCTTTAATCCATGTCCATTGCAAGGAGGCGCGAGAAGAGAAGCTGGCCGCCATCCAAGTCGCCAATACCAAGAGGCACAACTTTCAAGACTTCATGGAGACCTTTATTGCTGCTGCCACTCGTATTGCGGATGGAATCGACCTGGATGAGTTCGTCGCCCCTGCCAGTCCTCCACCTGAGGAGTGAAAAACTTTTATGCTTCTTCTTGAATTTGCCTCGGAATGCCGAGTGGATTTGTAACCGTTTAAATTCCGCCGAGCTGAGGGCTCGAGTACTCTGATTTGAGGCCTGGGGCCTTTTAGGATTTATCCGAACTTGATTTCTTTGCTGAATATCTTCGTGGTTTTGATCTGTCGTGTGGGATTTTGGTCTTGTATTTAGACGAGTGCCGGACTGTAGCTAAGTCCCCGAGTGCGAGATTTGCTCTCCACTTGGTAGGGTTTTTTTCAAACTTAGGCGAGTGCTTGACCGCAGCTAAGTTTCCGAGTGGGGGAACTTAGGCGAGTATTGGGCTGCAGCTAAGCCCCCGAGTGGGAGGTTTGCGCTCCACTCGGTAGGATTTTTTCAAACTTAGGCGAGTGCTTGACTGCAGCTAAGTTTCCGAGTGGGAGAACTTAGGCGAGTACTGGACTGCAGCTAAGCCCCCGAGTGGGAGGATCGCTCTCCACTCGGTAGGATTTTTCAAACTTAGGCGAGTGCTTGACTGCAGCTAAGTTTCCGAGTGGGAGAACTTAGGCGAGTACTCGACTGCAGCTAAGCCCCCGAGTGGGAGGATCGCTCTCCACTCGGTAGGATTTTCAAACTTAGGCGAGTGCTTGACTGCAGCTAAGTTTCCGAGTGGGAGAACTTAGGCGAGTACTCGACTGCAGCTAAGCCCCCGAGTGGGAGGATCGCTCTCCACTCGGTAGGATTTTTCAAACTTAGGCGAGTGCTTGACTGCAGTTAAGCTTCCGAGTGGGAGAACTTAGGCGAGTACTCGACTGCAGCTAAGCCCCCGAGTGGGAGGATCGCTCTCCACTCGGTAGGATTTTTCAAACTTAGGCGAGTGCTTGACTGCAGCTAAGTTTCCGAGTGGGAGAACTTAGGCGAGTACTCGACTGCAGCTAAGCCCCTGAGTGGGAGGATCGCTCTCCACTCGGTAGGATTTTTCAAACTTAGGCGAGTGCTTGACTGCAGCTAAGTTTCCGAGTGGGAGAACTTAGGCGAGTACTCGACTGCAGCTAAGCCCCCGAGTGGGAGGATCGCTCTCCACTCGGTAGGATTTTTCAAACTTAGGCGAGTGCTTGACTGCAGCTAAGTTTCCGAGTGGGAGAACTTAGGCGAGTACTCGACTGCAGCTAAGCCCCCGAGTGGGAGGATTGCTCTCCACTCGGTAGGATTTTTCAAACTTAGGCGAAACGGATTCGCAGCCAAGTCACCCGCTGGGTGTTGGAGAACTTAGGCGAGTACTCGACTGCAGTTAAGCCCCCGAGTGGGAGGATCGCTCTCCACTCGGTAGGATTTTTCAAACTTAGGCGAGTGCTTGACTGCAGCTAAGTTTCCGAGTGGGAGAACTTAGGCGAGTACTCGACTGCAGCTAAGCCCCCGAGTGGGAGGATTGCTCTCCACTCGGTAGGATTTTTCAAACTTAGGCGAAACAGATTCGCAGCCAAGTCACCCGCTGGGGGTTTTGTATGCAAACAAAGTGACAGCCATTATTGGAACACTCTCGTCTTTGATAAAAATGAACTGTAGAAATTATTTTTTCCTTATTACATCTCATCTAAGGGAGAACTCAGGTGTAAAAGGGGCGGAGCAGTTCCGCGTTCCAAGCTCGTGGCTCGTCGATCTAGCGATCGACATTGTAGAGGTGGTATGCTCCATTGTGGAGGACTCTGGTGACTATGAAGGGGCCTTCCCAAGTAGGAGCAAATTTGTGTGGCTTCTGTTGATCCACTCGGAGGACCAGATCTCCTTCTTGGAAGGCTCGACTTTTCACATTCCGGGCGTGAAAACGGCGCAAGTCTTGCTGATAAATGGTCGATCTGATCATGGCCATCTCCCTTTCTTCTTCTAAGAGGTCGACTGCGTCTTGCCGGGCCTGTTCTGCTTCATCTTCGGTGTAAAGTTCGACTCGGGGTGCATTATGAAGAAGATCACTCGGCAGGACTGCTTCGGCTCCATAAACCAGAAAGAATGGAGTTCTTCCAGTCGACCGGTTAGGGGTGGTCCTTAATCCCCACAGAACTGATGGAAGCTCGTCGACCCAAGCGCCTGCCGCGTGCTTGAGATCGCGCATCAATCGAGGCTTTAGCCCTTTGAGAATCAGACCATTCGCTCTCTCAGCCTGTCCATTCGACTAAGGATGAGCGA
Organism: Triticum monococcum; assembly: GCA_034509565.1. Classification (NCBI taxonomy): domain Eukaryota; kingdom Viridiplantae; phylum Streptophyta; class Magnoliopsida; order Poales; family Poaceae; genus Triticum; species Triticum monococcum. The sequence goes on from CM067845.1 coordinate 618,811,870, forward strand.
CCGATGCGTAGTCGACTCGTGTGCCTTGAGAGGCGCAAAAAGCTCTGAACTCGTCCGAATCAAAGTTTGACCCGTTATCAGTGATGATGCTATGCGGGACTCCATATCTGAAGGTTAACCCTCTGACGAAACTGATAGCAGTGCCAGCGTCGAGGTTCTTGATGGGCTTAGCTTCGATCCATTTAGTAAATTTGTCGACTGCCACAAGCACATGAGTGAATCCACTCCTGCCCGTTCTTAGTGGACCGACCATGTCCAATCCCCAAACGACAAAGGGCCAGACGAGTGGAATGGTCTTCAGGGCTGATGCAGGCTTGTGTGACATGTTGGAGTAGAACTGGCACCCTTCACATTTGTCGACTATCTCTTTTGCCATCTCATTTGCTCTTGGCCAGTAAAATCCAGCTCGGTATGCTTTAGCCACAATAGTCCGAGAGGACGCATGGTGACCACAGGTCCCCGAGTGGATATCATTAAGGATTATCTGACCCTCTTCTGGTGTTATGCATTTCTGGCCGACTCCAGTCGCGCTCTCTCTATACAGCTGTCCCCTTATGACTGTGAAGGCCTTGGATCGGCGGACGATCTGTCGAGCCTCCTCCTCATCTTCCGGGAGTTCTTTCCTTAGGATATACGCGATGTATGGTATTGTCCAGTCAGGGATGATTGCCAAGACTTCCATGATTAGGTCGACCACTGCAGGTACTTCAACTTCAGTCGGATCTGTGACACTTTTCGGCTGCGGGGGCTCTTCTGTGAAAGGATCCTCTTGGACTGACGGTGAGTGAATGTGTTCCAAGAACACGTTGCTGGGAATGGCTTCTCTCTTGGAGCCTATCTTTGCCAAATCGTCAGCTGCCTGATTTTTCAGTCGGGGGATGTGGTGGAGCTCTAACCCCTCGAACTTCTTTTCTAGGTTTCGCACTGCATTGCAATACCCAGTCATTGCCGGACTCCTGACGTCCCATTCCTTCATCACTTGATTAACCACCAAATCTGAGTCGCCATAGACCATGAGGCGACAGACGCCGAGTGAAATGGCCATGCGCAACCCATACAAAAGTGCCTCATACTCTGCTTCGTTATTGGAGGAATCGAAGTGAATCTGGAGAACATATCTGAGCTTATCTCCTCGGGGGGAGACTAAGACTACTCCTGCGCCGGAACCATTCAGCATCTTGGATCCATCGAAGAACATGGTCCAGTGCTCCGAGTGAACTTGAGTCGGAAGTTGCTGTTCAATCCACTCGGCGATGAAATCCGCGATTGCTTGGGATTTGATAGCCTTCTTTGCTTCAAACTTGATATCTAAGGTAAGGAGTTCAATCGCCCACTTGGCCACTCGACCAGTTGCGTCTCTGTTATGCAGGATCTCTGATAGTGGGGCGTCGCTGACGACTGTAATGGAGTGGTCAGAGAAATAATGTGCAACTTTCTTCGTGGTCATATAAACCCCATATACAAGCTTCTGGTAGTGGGGGTATCTTTGTTTTGAAGGGGTCAAAACTTCAGACACATAATATACTGGGCGTTGAACTTTGAAGGCCTTTCCTTCCTCTTCCCGCTCGACCATAAGTACTGTACTGACAACTTATCCTGTGGCTGCAATGTAAAGCAGCAGAGGCTCTTTGCTGATTGGGGCAGCTAGCACCGGCTGGGTGGAGAGCAGAGCTTTGAGCTCTGCAAACACTGCATCAGCTTCTGGAGTCCACTCGAACTTGTCAGACTTCTTCATCAGTCGGTAAAGAGGCAACGCCTTTTCACCGAGTCGAGAAATGAATCGACTTAAGGCGGCCAAGCAGCCTGTAAGCTTTTGGACATCATGCACATGTACAGGACGCTTCATCCGGAGTATGGTGCCAATTTTTTCAGGATTGGCGTCGATTCCCTGTTCGGAAACGAGAAAACCGAGTAACTTTCCACCTGGAACCCCGAAAGTGCACTTTGATGGATTGAGCTTGATATCGTACCTCCTGAGGTTGGCAAAGGTTTTGGCAAGGTCAGCCCGCAGGTCGGAACCTTTCCGGGACTTGACCACAATATCATCCATGTACGCCTCCACATTCCGACTGATTTGAGTGAGTAAACACTTCTGGATCATTCTCATGAATGTGGCTCCGGCGTTCTTGAGGCCGAATGGCATGGTGACGTAACAGAAGCATCCGAATGGAGTGATGAAAGTTGTTTTGATTTCGTCAGGCCCATACCGACGGATCTGATGGTACCCGGAATAGGCATCTAGAAAAGACAATCTCTCGCATCCCGCAGTTGAGTCGACTATTTGGTCGATGCGAGGGAGAGGAAAATGATCTTTCGGGCAGGCCCGATTGATATGTTTGAAATCGATGCACATGCGGAGTGACTTGTCCTTCTTGGGGACCATGACGACATTGGCGAGCCACTCGGAGTGGTAAATCTCTCGGATGAACTCAGCTGCTAAGAGCCGAGCTACCTCTTCGCCAATGGCTTGCTTCTTCTGGACGGCGGACCGTCGAAGATGTTTCTTCACGGGCTTGAACTTTGGGTCGACTCGCAGACGGTGCTCAGCCAGCCCCCTGAGAACTCCAGGCATGTCAGAGGGTGTAAGTGCATCTAGTGCCACCCCTAGTTGGTTTTGGAGTATTGACGACAAACCTAGTTGAGGGACTAATGTGTTTGTGAGAATTGCAGGATAACACAGGTAGAAGTCCCTCATTGATTCGGTTTAGCTACCAGAAATGACCCCCAAAAATGTACGAAGACATTGAAGACAATGGTGGTTCATGAAGACATTCATGTCGAAGACAATGACATATGAAGACTCCCCATGAAGCCTTTGGAACTCGAAAACTTAGATCCTTCGTAGTTTTACTTTATTCATGTTGTGTCATAGGAACCACCGTACTGTTAAGTGGGGTCCAAGAGAACCAGTCAGGATGACTGAAGTGATGCCTAATTCAAATCCTATGTCTTCGAGTGAAGACAATGAGAGAAAATCTTGTCCAGAGCCAGACAAGTCAGCTTTGCTTGTAGCCCAAGTAAAGTTGCCGTGAGAGTTCGAAATCCGACCGTTAGTACACGTGTCAGTTCCTTAGTGACCCAGGGTCATTTCGGACAAATCAGGTCAGGGTTTCCAAGCGGCTATAAATAGTCCACCCCTACAACCATAAACGGTTGGCTGCTCAGATTTCAGTGCACGGCTTTTGTCGTTTGAGAGCAACCCACCTCGAAGCCTTTGAGAGAAAATCCTTAGTGAGGAGAAAAGCCCTAACCACCCAGAGCCAGAGTAATTGGGCATCACTTAAGTCTTCTTGTCTGAGTGATCTGAAGACTTATTACACTTGAGGACTGTGCATCCTCCAGACGGTTAGGCGTCGCGTTCTGAGCATCCAAGAGGAATTGTGGATTGCCGGTGAACGAAGTCTGTGAAGGTTTGGGAGTCTACCTTAAAGACTTACCAGAGTGATTGGGCGGGGTCTGTGTGACCTTAGCTCAAGGAGAAAACGGTGAGGACTGGGTGTCCTGAGCTGCGTGTTCAGGACTGGGTGTCCGGAACTGTGTGTCCTTTGGTTTAAATACCTAGCCGCTCCAACCAGACGTACAGTTGTCACAGCAACTGGAACTGGTCCAACATATCATTGTCTTCAACGTGTCACTGGTTTCATCTTCACCTCCCTTTACTTACCAGTACACATTGTGAAGCTATTGCATGCCTGCTTTATCTTCTGTCTTCACAACCTGACTGTATGATCTGTTTGGCTTCATAACTTCTTCCAACCTGATCCTCATTACACTGAAGCTATTTGTCTCTGTGCTTTCACTGTATTGTATATTTGACTATGGCTTGCGTTGTGTAATCTACCTTCCGCTGCATAGTGATAGGCTTGTTCACTCTGTTTGTCTTCATAACTTCCATGTTTTGAAGACTTTCATAAAAATCGCCTATTCACCCCCCCTCTAGTCGATATAACGCACTTTCAGAGGGTTTCCATGCGAAGATGTCCCAGTTCTCACGGAGGAGCTGGATGAGCGCTTCTTCCTATTTGGAGTCGAGCGTCGTCGAGATGTGGGTCGGAGCAGCGTCGGGGTCGGTCGGGTGAATGTGGACTGTCTTTGTTTCACCGGCCGACTGAAAAGCTGACTCGGAGGCAGGCTTCTTAGCTCGCAGCAATTCACTCGGATCGGCAGTCTTCTGGTATTCTTTCAGCTCGACCACTGCCATCTGAGCGTCAGCGATCTTTGATCCCTTCTGAAAACACTCTTCTGCTTTCTTCCGGTTGCCCGTAACAGTGATCACACCTTTGGAACCAGGCATCTTTAATTTAAGATACACGTAACATGGTCGAGCCATGAAGCGTGCGTAAGCTGGCCTGCCCAAAATGGCGTGATAAGCACTCTGGAAGTCCACAACTTCAAATGTCAGCTTTTCCTTGCGGTAATTCTTTGAATCATCAAAAACCACATCGAGAGCAATCTGGCCGAGTGACTCGGCTTTCTTCTCAGGAATGACTCCGTGGAAGCTCATGTTACTGGTGCTGAGCCTGGACATCGGAATGCCCATTCCTTTCAAAGTTTCAGCATACAGTATGTTGAGGCCACTGCCGCCATCCATCAGAACTTTGGTCAGTCGAGTGCCTTCGACAACCGGGTCGACTACCAAAGCTTGCCTCCCTGGGGTGGCAATGTGCGTCGGGTGATCAGACTGGTCGAATGTGATGGCGGTCTGAGACCACTTCAGGTAACTTGGCGTTGCCGGAGCAACCATGTTCACCTCACGGTTAATGACTTTCAGTCGACTTTTGCTTTCGACATCAGCAAAAATCATCAAGGTGGAATTGACTTGGGGGTATCCATCGTCACTATCATCCTTGTCCTCAACTCTGTCTGGTTCCTTTTCCTTATCCTTGGGCTGCTTGCCCTGAAACTGGTGGATCAGGAGCCGGCACTGTCGAGTGGTATTCTTTGGGAAAATAAAATTTCCCTCTTCATCTTTCTTGGTGTGGATGTGACATGGCAGGTCCAAAACATCATTCCCATCCTGATCCTTAACCTTCTTGGGCTTTCATGTGCCCTTGGGTTTCCCCTTGAAGTTTCCCTGGGCCACAGCCAGGGCCTCCCCAGGGGCGGCTGGCTCGGCCTTCCGCTTCTGCTTCCGACTGGAGTTTCCTCCGGTATCTTGGGCGACTGATTTGAGTTTGCCACTTCGGAGTCGGTCCTCGTCTTCACCATTAGCGTACTTGGTGGCAATCTCCATCATCTGATTCAGGGACATTTCTCCAGTTCGACCAAACTTCAGATTCAACTATCTGTATTTGACGCCTTCCTTGAAAGCACAAACTGCTTGATGGTCTGGCACGTTCTCAACCGAGTGGTGCAGTGTGATCCACCTCTGGATGTATTCTCTCAGTGTTTCATTCGGCTTCTGCACGCAAGACCGCAACTCTGTAAGGCCTGCAGGGCGCTTGCACGTCCCTTCGAAGGTTGTGATAAACACTCGGGCGAGGTCCTCCCAAGTGTAAATGCTGCTGGGTGCCAACTGATTCAGCCACGCCCTGGCTAAGCCTTCCAACATGAGAGGTAAATGCTTCATGGCCACCTCATCATTGCCGCCGCCAATCTGCACAGCCACTCGGTAATCTTCGAGCCATGTGTCGGGCTTGGATTCACCGGTGAACTTGCTGACTCCAGTCGCCAACCTGAAGTTGGGAGGAATCACCGCGGCCCTGATGGCTCGACTGAAACATTCAGGCCCCGAAGCATGCGCTCTGCTGCCGGTGGGCGTATCTCTGTTATGGCCCTCTCGATGAGCCCTGTTCCTGTCCACCAAGCCTTGAACGAGGATGGATCTCGCGTCAAAGCCTGGGTCCCTGGGGTCGACTGGATCCTCTGCCCAACATTATGGGGGCGCCTGTCATCCCGATGTCGGGGCGCATATGACCCACTCCTCGGGGGAGGGGATGGCACTCGACGTCTATCATCACGGTCGGGTTGGTGATCATACTGCTCATTCCTCCTGTACTGATCGTGCCGGTCCCCACGTCCCTCACACCTCGGGGGCGATCTCGGGCTGTGAGCCGACTGGACTGTTTCTGTTGCAATGGATCGACTGTGGATCATGTCCCGCGACTGAGAGACGGCGGGATTCTGATTTCCCGCCGCTCGGAGCAATGCTCTGATCTGCAACAATCCCCTGCCAGCCTCCGACTGGGAGGGCTGGATTGACTCTGCTATGCGGGCCGCGACAGCCAAATTCTGAACTGGAGTTCGGTATACCTGCGGCGGCGGGAAGAGCTGACGTCGACTGGATTCGGGAGCTTGCTGTCGTCGACTGGACTCGGGAGCCCGCTAACGCGCTTGCTCGTCGAGTGCTCGCTGTAGATTTTCCAGTCGAGTGCGCTCGGCCAGATTAGCCAAGTGCGCGTCCTCCAAGGCCCGGGCCTCGGGGGTTTCTCCAACAATAGGAGTGTGGAGCGCGTCCATGTTCCGGCGGCGAAGCTCCTATCGCTGCAATGACGTAAGAGGTTCGGGGAGGTATTCGTCGTGGGGATGCGACGGATCGCCTCTATCCGCACCACCATCAGCGCGATGGAATCCGGGAGGACTGTGTGTCCCCTCGACCGCCAGAACCTCAGCCAAAGGGTCGCTGCTATCCACTCGGATGCGGTCTCCGCGGAGCCAGTCGACAGATCGAACAGGCCGCAGAGGGATTCGTCGGGCTCGATTGCCGCGACTTGCGGGGCCGCCGACTGGCGGACCACGGCGTGCCTCACCCACCGCTGGAGTCTCGACCGACCTGAGCGCTTGCGCTGGTGAGAGACGGGGCGGGGAGGTGACACGGGAGTCGACCGATACGGGGTCGACGGCTGCCGCAGGAGGACGCCACGAACGCACGCGCGGAAGTGTGTCAAACCGCGGACGGGGAGCGCGTCAATGTCGAGCGGCGCCTCCAGGAGCCAGGCGGAGTCGTCGGCGATGAAGGTGAGGGTGCCGAGACGGATCTCGCGGCCCTCTGCCAAAGCTCCGTAGGAAAACATGATCAAATGGATCGAAAAAATCGCAACTTCTCCAATTAGGCGCTAAGACTAATGCCTCAAGGTGGGCGCCAACTGTCGTGGTTCTAAGTCTGACAGTGAGGTAGGGGGGTGTATGAAGAGGCTAGACCTTAGCTATTGGGAAGTTGTAAGTACGCAAGGTTTACGAGTTCAGGCCCTTCTCGGAGGAAGTAACAGCCCTACGTCTCGGTGCCCGGAGGCGGTCGATTGGATTATGCGTGTGTAGATGACAAGGGTGCGAACCCCTCATACTGAGGAGGGGGTGGCTTATATAGAGTTCGCCGGCCCTCTCCTGTCCTCAGTAATGCAGGTTTTAAGGTACATTTAAGGTGGGGCGTTACTGGTAACGCCCCTAATAAAGTGCTATAATGACCATAAAGACTACTTAATAGCCGACCGTTTGCATGCGGAGTGACTTTAGGTCTTCTGGCAGTCGAGTGGTGGCTTCATGGTCGAGTGATAACTTCTTGGTCGAGTGTCTTGAACCCGTCGAGTGGGATACCTTCAACTTGATTGAAAGGTGACTTCTTCTAGGGATGTCCTAGGGTAGGGCTCTTTAGGACGGGTCCGTGCCCCTACCCTAGGTACATAGCTTCATCACCGTTCAGGCTCCCCTCCTTTCCCTCCTTCCCCTCCCTCCCCTCGCCGTCGCCAGAGGATGCTGGCGGGCAAAGCCCTCACCGGTGGACGGCGACGGCGGGGCCCTCGTTCGTGTGCTCGCGCACTGCTGCTGGGCGCGCTAGAGCGGCGGGAGCGCGCGGTGGCGCGGTGGGCGGTCGTCTGCTCGCGGGGAGGTCAAGATGGCGTGGACTACGTGCGCGATGGCGCTGCCATGGCGGCCGCCGCACTCTGATGCGGCCGGTAGAGTTGAGGGCGCCCAAATTTGGGCCGCACGAGCCCGCCCAGGCCGGCGACAATCACTCTGCCCCCACCCACCCCTCTCCCTCCTCCCACCCCTCCCGGCCGCCGCCGGCGGTTGCCGCTGGGTTAGTAAGCACGCGTGCGGCGACCTTGACGGTTGCTGCTCCGCTGTGCCCTGGCGGATCCTGGTGGTGGAGGCTGCGGGCCAGCGCGGCGGCGGCGCGGTGCAGGTGGCTGTTGCCGCCTGCTGGACGCGCTCCCGGCGGTGGCCGACCTGCTAGAGCTACGCTGGTCGGTGCTCACTCCTGCGACGACAACGTTTCTAGGCTTCCCCCATGTGTGTTGGTCTTCTCCGACGATTCTTCGCCATGCCCGGTCTGCCATTGCATCTGAGGTCTTCGTCCTTGGGTCGGGGCGAAATCCCCGCGTGGCGATGGCCTGCGCTGTCAACGGCGATGCCCGAGGGTGCCGTCACCTCCTTGGAGGCATTGGCATGACCCTGACCAGACCTCCTCCTCGAGCACCGGGAGAAATCCTAGGTCCGACCTCCCGGACCGGGCAGCGGCGGCGTCTCAACGTCGTTCCCCTCTTGATGGCGCTGCTTTGGCTGCAAGTGGAGTACTTGATGCGGCAGATAGTGGTTGGCGATGCATCACTCTGGCGTAGACTGCTACACAAGGAGCAGGTCGCAAGGTTTGCCTGCGCCGGCGCTCCCCAATGAATGCTACACCAGTTCCAATCAGGCCCTGCTTTTCACCCGCCGACTCTCTAGGCACATGGGTGCGAGGTATGTCGGCTTGGGCAGTCCTGAAGCTGCATTCGTCCCTGGAAGTGCCTGGCAATGGCAGTGATGCTGCCTTGTTGCTCCGAGTCTCGGTGCTTCGCCATTTTGGCTGGAGGTAAGGCTGGGCGAGGCCTAATGTCGTTGTGTGTCTGTAGTTGAGGGCACCTCCTCACCTAGCTGTAGTCACTTGGTGAGGACGGTCGTGTGTGTGTGTGTGTGTGTGTGCGTGCGCGTGTGTGTGTGTGTCCCTCCTTTCTGGAGGTTGTACCCCTGATGTCTTCCTGTTCAATGCAATGAAACGCAACTCTTTTGCGTTTTCTCGAAAAATGGTCTAGTAGGAAAACGTGGCCACGAACCCGCAAAAGACGGCGGCCAGCCTGGACCGCAGCAGCTGCGATGGTGATCTGGTCAGGAGGAAGATTGGCAGTCGCGATGGAAGGTCCGGCGGAGCTTTGGTCCATGGCCATGGCGTCCTGCACGGGGACGGAGAGAGGGAGAGAGAAAGGAGGAGGAGGGCGCTGGGCACGGCTGACCGACAAAGGAGGTTGGCGACGGCTTGCAGGAGCGCAGGCGGCGACGGGAGGCGGGGTGAATGGGGGGAAGCGCACGGGAGGAGGGAAGGGAGGAGCGGCGACGCGAGGTTTGCTGCTGATTCATGGAATCGATTCGGAAATTAGGAAGTTGCGGGCGAGGCTGCGGGGATCTATAGAGGCCGAGCGCGGATGATTAGCAGACGACGGCGTCTGCCAGGCAGGACATTTAATCTCAAACGTTGATTGAGATGGCAGATTATGGATGTAATATGGTCAGTAGGATGTGTTTAAGTTGATTTGATCGGAGGGTCCGGGTTACCCGTGTACAGTTTGTTGTGTGGCTTTAGACAAAATTATGTTTGCTCTTTTAATAGTAGTATAGATATAGATACTCCCTCCATTTTTATTTAGTTCGCATATTAGTTTTGGTCAAATCAACAACATTAAATTTATATACAAAAATATTAAGATATACAATAACAAATCAACAACATTAGATTTATTATTAAATGTACTTTCACATTGTATAGATTTATTATGATAAATGTCTATATTGTTTTCTATAAACTTGGTCAAACTTTATGAAGTTTGACTTCAGTCAACTCTAATATGCAGAGTAAATAAAAACGAAGGGAGTATAAAGCAACATTCAACCAATACAACCAGCTTGCTGCGGCCGCAGCACAAACAGGCCCAAAAGAAAATAAAAAATAAAAAATAAATAAATGCCGACGCCGGCAGCTCAACTAAGCAAAGATGGCCGACACCTGTTGCACCCTCCGGAGAAGTATCGCTCGCCAAGCACTCCGAAGTCTTGCGTACCAAGCAACATCTTCATGAAGAAATGCGACAACGACAACGTTGCTACCCGAACAAGTCCTAGGGTTTCCCCTGGTACGCGGATGTCAGTGGGGAAGGGGTATCACCGATGCCCCTCAGGAGGGTCCGGCAACGCCCACGGACGCAGCTGCGCCGGTGGCGAACGAACCGCCAGAGATTTCTCCCGCCCCGAAACCACCATCGCCACCCCAGACAAACGGAAGTGCACCGCCCCACATGCCACCCACCAGCCTGTGCCACCACAGATACCGCACCATCATCACCGTCTCACTGAGGCCACCAACACGAGACCTGGAGGTAGGATGAGAAGACACCGGGCTTGGTGGCAACCGCAACGCAGCCGACAGGAGCGAACAACCTCCACCGCCGCGCGGAGCCGACCGGACATAACGACAGGGACTTGCCAGGCCACAACGGCCCGGCCGGACCCCAACGGGTCCGGACAATCCCTGCAGCCATGCTGCAGCACGCCGGCTGCCTCGCCTCACCACTAGGGAGCTACGTCGTCGCGCCCCGGACCGCAGGCCCGCCCCAGCCCAGATGGGACCCAAAAGGGCCCAGATCTGGGGCGAGCGGGCGCCGCCGGCCAGCCGCCCACCGCGTCGCCCCGTCAAGAGCACCCGAGGCCCGCAGAACTCCATCGCCGGGCCCCACCGTCGCGAGCCGAACAGCACCGCCGCCGGGCAAGAGGGAGCCCCGACTTTCCCTCCAGGTGTGCGGGGAATGGACGTCCGCCGCCGCCGGCGCCATCCGGGCACGCCGAAGGCCGTTGCCGGTGGCGGCGAAGGGAGATGGAGAAGGAAGGGGTCGAGACGGGGAGGCGGGCAGGGGGTGCTCCGCTGCCTCGGGGGGCGACGGGAGCGCCGGGGGAGGGAGGTAGGCCGGGGGGCGCGCGCGACTGCGGCCGGCGCCAGCGGGAGGGGGCGCGTGGGGGGAGCAGGGGAGGAACCCTCAGGTTAAATTTACCCGACGACGTCTTTACGAGTCACTGGGTTCACGTGGTAGCTAGCATATGGCCAGCCCTAATCATTTTCTGGATAACTGGATTCAGGAGCGTAGAGTGCAACGCCAGGGTGCGCTACAAACGGGGAGATCCGAAATTTCTTCAGCATTTTGCCGGCCGCCTGCTCTTTGCAAAAGGTATATTTTTGTCTCCGCAAAAAACATTTATATGTATTGTATTGAAACTTAGATGTACTTTATATGTTTTCAAACTCTGCCTCTCCCTCCACACGTCGATCCCATGTGCACATGCTTAAATTAAATTTCAAGTGAAGTTTAAGTTTTAAAATGCACACGGCTAATAATTGAACAACATATTCAACATTGATCTTGTTTCAAAGATCTCATGAGCCGTGAAGAGAAAGTTGACAATCAAAACAGATTCAAAAATCAGGCATTCGGTTCAAAGTATATAACCATTTTTGTGTATGGGCCAAAAAATTAAACACATAAATTTATTGATGGAAGAATGTGATGTGCAGTGTGGGTCAAATATAATAAAGAGCTAAATACACCGGGAGTCATAAAACTTGCATGTGACATTCAGTTTGGTGCATGAACTTGTAAAATACGTATTTCTGGTCATCTAACTTGTCCTCTCATTCATATACGGTGCTTTCCATCGTATCTGGCTGTATCCCACACACATGTGGCGTGCCAACGTTGTGGGGGTCCATTGTCAGTGTTTTTTTAACCCTTGCATTTTATTTATTTATGCAGAAAATTCTCAAATAAAATTAAAACCAAACTTTTTCTGAACCCTTGCATTTTATTTACACGGACATTTCTCAAATGAAATTGAAAACGCTGGTACATGCTGGGCTTCGAACTACTCGACCAACCTGATTTTTGTTGATTAGTACGCACAGTTAGCTGCATATAATATGGACAGTACGAAGAAAGTAGAAATTAAAATGGGAAAAACTGTGCAAAACAGATATAGCCCCGGTTCAAACCTATGACCTCCTGGCTAGCTCGCCGCATGTGCAATTAAACAGATATACACAATTTATCTTCTGTATTCTTCTTTCTTTTTTCTATGTAAAAATAACTTATATTCTAGATAAACTTTTCGGACAAATCACTAAAATTTTGTTTGAATTCGAATAATATTAAATTTGAAAAATATAGATAAAAGAAATACAGTGCAGAATAAATGTACATATTTTTTAGACAAATCAACTAGATTTTTGTTTAAATTCGAATAATTTTAACTTAAAAAATCTAGTGCAGAATGAATGCACGTATTTTTTTGGACAAATCAACGGAAATTGTTATCGAATTCAAATAATTTTAAGTTTTTAAATCTGGATAAAGGAAAGTATAGGTCAGAACGCTTGTACGTAATTTTTTCGGAGAAATGAACTATTTTTTTTTCTGAATTGGAACAATTGCAAATTTAAAAATCTAGATAAAAGAAGATATAGTGCAGAATAAATGTACGTTAATTTCTTTCAGGCAAATTAGTGAGGTTTTTTCGAATTCAAATAATTTTAAATTTGAAAATCTAGATAAAAAATATAGTTCAGCTGATTTTTCCAAAATAATTTTAAAATTTGAATAATCTTATATGTGAAAACAAATTGATCGCTCAAACAGAATGATCCCACTCTCCCCATGATAATGTGCATAAATTTCTATTACCTGCGTAGTTTTCTTAAATAGAACAAGATTAATAACAACATACACACGATCATTTCTATTCCCCGCATGAATATATTTTTGAAATGCATGAACATTTCTGAAATGCAACTTACTTTTTTAGTTACATAAATATATTTTTAAATGATTAATTTTTTAAATATCACATACTTTTTTTACAACGTATGAACATTTTTGAAATGTCACAAACAACAAAATATAAGTTGTTTTCTTACATCATTTTATTCCTACGGGGAATACACGAACATGTTTTTAGTTTTGTTTATTCCTTTGTTAGGCTGGGTGAACACATTTGTAAGTTTGATATCAATTTATTCTTGGTCGAGTACTCGAGTGGTTAGTGCAGTTATCTCTTAGTTTGCAGGACCTCCGTTCTAGTCCCCTGACGCTATTTTTTTATTCCTCATTCTTGAAAGATACTATGTGCCTACATGTGCGTAATTAAATAAAAATCAAGGATGTGTTTTGCAGAATAAAGATAATGCATGGCTCACCCAATGCCTCACCACTCACAACCACTGACATGTGGGGCGTATTCATGCTGACACAACGCGTGACCACAAGATACGTTTGGATACGAAAGAAGTGACCGTATTTGCACCCATAAGGAAGTTATGTGACCGCAATGGCGTATTTTACAACTTTTAGCACCAAATTGAATATTAGATGCAAGTTATATGACTGTCACTGATATTACCTCTATAATAAACCATAAGGTTGCTTCCATAAATATGGTATAGTCCAATGTATGGCAAAATCTGGCACGTTGCATTTTTATCTAATGGCCCAAAACCTATTGGTGCACCTGGTGCACAGATTTGGCCGGTGCACAGGATACGTTCTAACCATGGTGGTACTACGTAGCGTGGGGGCTCCGTTGCTGCCGCTGTTGTTGTGGTGGTGCAGGCCGCTGCTTTTTTGTTTCTGAACAGGACATCCGTCCGTCCGTCCTCTTAGCAGAAACAAGGGCCTACACAGCACAGATGCTCTGGAGCGTAGCAACAATGGTGCACCGTGCATGCAGGGATCAGATCACGCTCTCGCGCGCGCGCGCACGCTCGCCACTGTTGGTCTGCCCCTGCTCTCGAGAATTAATAGGGGCCATGCCCATGCCCGTGCCCGGGTCGTCTTACTGACGGCGCTGTCGCGGGGGCAGCGGGTTCTGCAGCCGCGTGCGTGCGTGCGTCCTGATGCCGGATGATTGGGAACGCACATAAAGAAGGCCCTGTTCATGTCTCCGGCACGGCGGCGACCGGCGAGGGCCACTGAAATGAAGGGCAGAGGGGGGAGCGGAGAGCGGAGGCCGAAGATCGAGGCATCGCCAGACGCTGCCGGGGAATTAAACGAAGGCGAGCCTAGCTAGGAGTGCAGAGTACTGAATTGACACGGACGCGTTCAAGTGGAAGCTATATGATGATCAGGCAAAGTGTACGCTCTGGCGCACCACCACCAATAGCACGGCAGAAGGAACTACAAGGAAGACGTGGACTGCCCCATGAGGCATGCCCTTTCTACGATCAGCACGATGAGACGATCAATCACCTCATGGTGAACTGCACACTCTGAAAGAAAGTGTGGCACGGGATTAGCGTCGCGACGGGACGGCCGGGGCTGGAGCCGAGGGCCGACGACACCTTGGTTCTTGGTGCGTTAGGCAAGAGCAGCGTGCAGAGAACCGGCAAACTATGCGAGCATTGTGCCTGTTAGGCATGTGGGTCATCTGAAAGCATCGGAATGCTATCGTCTTTGACGGTGCGGTGCCCTCCGCCTCTCGGGTCATACGACAGTTCAATAGCGAGGGGAGGATTTGAAGTCAAGCAAGACTCTTGAGAGAGGATCTCGACGGATTGTTTGCAGGGTTAGCTAGGTATTCGAGAAAAAAGAACTGCAAGGAAATATGCCTTCTCTTCTTTCCGCACGCAATCATGTAAAAAAAAAGAGCCTAACCCGGGATAGACTAGTCTATTGGCATTTTTTTTATAAAAAAAAACTCCATGAGCACCAAACACTGATGGGCTGGCTGCGAATTTCCGCGCCTTCCCAACTAAGCTACACTCTGTTCTCGCACGCAGTCAGCTCCACGGCTTCCAAACGTCCCAACCATTGTGATCTGAATGCCAATCCTCAGGAAACGGTGTCAAGGGATTTGAGCTCCATCCGACACACACATGAAAGCATTTCAGGGTTTTACAGTGGGGTCCTCAAAGTTGGGCCGAATTGGGTACAACCCTCCAAGCAGCTCTGCAAATACGGAAGCCCATTTTGTCTTGAGGGAAGCCTATATCATTCTTCGCGTCCGTTCAGCAAAAGACGCCACTCTTTGTCTCAAAAAAAAGAGCAAAAGACGCCACTCTGGAGTATACTTTTGTTTCTTTTGTTAAACGGTCTTTTTTTCATTAAGTTTGGATTGCTTAACACGTGTCCCACATGATTTTAGTAAACGATCTACTTGAGACCCGAGCTGTACTTGAGATGATACAATTCAGACACACATGTACTCCCTCTGCCCTATAATGTAGCTTTCAAAAACGTCTTACATTATAGGATGAAGGGGGTAGTTTCTTTTTGCCGCAATAGCCAACGAACGTTCCCTGAGAAGCGCCACATTTGTGAAAGTTTCTTATGGCAAGTTCTTCAAACAACATGGCAATTTCTTCATATACACATGGCAAATTTTGCAACAAGGCTGTCGAAATTTGTGGTGTTCGCTCGAGGAATTGCCATGTTCTCTTCTCGCAACATAAAATGCCGTGAGAAACGTTTGCAAATGCCACCCCCAGCGTGGAAGCTGAAGCGGAAGTCAGCGTACACCCGCCAGCGTGTGGGTGTTTGGGTGCAAATTGTCCAGCGACCAGCAGAGAAAAGGCCGAGGACGTCGTCGTCTTTTGCGGTCAGTGGGCCGGCTCACGTGGCAGTAGCTATGATGGTACGTACCATAATGGGGTCTCCATTGTTGTGGTGGTGCAGTCTTGTTTGCCTGACGAAGAAGACGTCCGTCCACCTAGCCCAAGCACACGGCCCTGGAGTGGAATGTAGCAACAGCGGTGCAGCACAGCCAGTCACATGAACCAACCACTGCATGCGAGGGGCCGTTGCTCGAATCAGATCACGCTCTCAAGCGCGCAGGCGCGCGGCTGCATGCAGGCTCGCCGTGTTCCTGTTGGTGCTCGTGGTAGCGTGCCTGTATGATCCCGTGGCCGGGCCATCTATCTGACGCCGCTGTCTCGGCGGCAGCAGGCTCTGCAGGCCCGTGCGCGCGTGCGCGCGTCCTCATGCTCCATGATTGGGCACGCACGTAAAGAGGAGGCCTAGTTCATGTCGCCGGCGCAGCGGCGAGCGCCACTGAGCTGGAGCGGAGCATGATTGGCTGCCGCCGGAGAGCGGAGGCCGGAGATGGAGGCTTTGACTACACCCCGCGGGGGAAACGAAAGCGACTAGGCGAGCCTAAAGAGTACTCTGGATACCACAATTGAGATTTGAGAGAGACTCGTCGAGTGGAAGCTATGATCAGCCAAAGTGCACGCGCTGACGCGCCGCCAGCCCTGATAATTTGCTGGATTTTTGGAGCGTATAGTACAGCACCACCGATACCACAGGAGAAGGGAAGAAAAATGGGAATGCTACAAATGAGTGGTGCTACAAGACTCTGGAGCAGAGGATTTGCTGGGTCAAGTGCTATTGCAGAGTGAGGTCGTCGTGCCTGTGCGGCAGCGTTACAGTAACACACACAGAGAAGAGGGAAGCATTTCAGGGGAAATACACTTTGGTTCTGGTTGTATATGCACCCTATATGGGGATTTTTTTTAAAAAAAATATTTTAATAAAAAGTCAAAATAGGTAAGAACTATTTTGACAAAACACTTGACTTACTTTTGCACTGATATATAAATGTCGACGAAAAAAACAAAAGTTGACCTCACAGCAAAAAAGTAAAAAATTATTTGCTATTATAGGTCACTATTCACACTATTTTAGCCAAAAATTTGTCTTTTTTGAAAAGAAGTCAAAAGGATATATTTTTTGTGGGTTTTATTTCTCACGAGTACAATAGAAGGTCAAGTTTATTTCAAAAATATTTTCAGGAATTTTTTTCTTTTTGTTGAATTACTAATTTTTTCCCATATAGGGTGCATATGTCCGCATAGACCAAAAGTTCCCCTCCAGCATTTCAGATCCATGTTGGGCCGAATTGGGTACAAGCCTCCATCGCGTGATCATCAATTCCCAGTTTTTGCATGTCCCGCAGCGGCCCACTGTCCCTAAACACGAGTACTTTGGTCAAATCTGCAACGTGGAAGACCATTTCCTCTTCCTTTTTGCAACAAAGGGAACACTTTTTTTCTTTTCAAAAAAAAAGGGAACAGTTTTTTTTATAACTAGTAAGCGGTGTAATCAGAACAGATGTTAGTAGCCGATACACGAGTTACCGCTGAGATGATGCAATACAGGCACGCATGTCGTTGACTGACACCACCTGCAATTCAATTAACTGCATGAAAAAATGCCGCTAAATCAATCTGCTGCACAAACAAAATCATATTGGAACAACTGCATCCCTGTTGACTACATGAACAAATACAGTTAAATGAACTGCAAAAAAATGCAGTTGAACGATCAATCCTTCTTTATTTCTAAAACTGGCTCATAATGCAACATTCACGTTAAGCCATGTCAATCTCAAAGAGCAGTCGCATGATTGTATTAACAATCAATAAAGTCCATTAGATCTTGGCGTTTTGACCTATGTCCTTCGTTGAAAAGACTATTCTTCGGGTGAAAAGATGACTCTTCGTGAAAAAATTGCCTGTCACATCTCTCGGTGGAAAGACATCTCCGTTAGCTGCTCCTCCGCCACCGGGTGCTCCTCCTTCTCAGCTAGTGCCCACCCATACTCCCTCCCCTCCTCCCACAAGAGGATGCGGATGTAGCCGACGTTGTTGGCCTCGTCTTCCTCCACCAACGACTGCTCTTCCTATTCCTCTGTGTCGTCCTCCTCATTCTTTCATTCTTCATAATGGCAGCTGTGAATTGCTCCTCCTCGTCCTTGTTGTTGTTCTCGGAGCTCAGCGAGTCGACAAGCACGATGTTCTCTGCCGGCACACCCCACCTCAGCTACCACGAGAAGGCATACTCATGGGTGGGAAGGCTCCGAACCATGGCGGAATTGAGCGGCGCGACGACAACAACGATGATTTGGGGTGTCAACGGCGGTGATTTTGGCGAAAACAAGTGGCGACGGGCGGGTGGGAGGGGGGTCGTACTATACTATGGCGGTTGATACCTTATTTTGAGTGAGAAGGAGGAGACGAGAGGTTGCTCAAATTTGCTATGGTAATTAAACATTTGAGGAGCAGGGGAGGGGTAGCTATGGTATAACTTCCTTAAAGGGAATCTTGTGACGAGTTAAAGAATTGAGGCAATGATTAGAGATGCTATAATCTCGCGTAACCTTCCATCTTGTCTACAAAAGGGAGGGCGCTCATTTTCATTTCGGGACAAATATGTAAGACAACCAAAGCAATGATTCTATGAAGTTCCTTATACAATCATACACTAGAAAAACCTTTGTCCAGATATTTGTTGTACCGTATAGATCTCTACAAATGTATTTAAGGATGTTAAATATGCAACACACACACACACACACACACACACACACACACACACACACACACACACACACACACACACACACACACACACACACAAAGGGATCGTACATGAATATCTACACACACACACAGGATCTTGCAACTATGTTCCTTTTATTTTTCTCATATTTTTCATCTCTTTTTAATGCTAATTATCGAAAAACAAAACAAAACTAAACTTCTAATACAAACTATAGTTTAAATTTAGCAAAATCAGTTTATAACAGACCTATCTATAAAAAACATCAAATTTTAATGTTTAGCGCTATTGTGTACAATAATGATAACTAAGAAAAAAGTAACTAAAATTGTGTGTCAATAAAATAAATGAAAATATAAAGTATAAAATTTAGTGCAAAAGTTTTTTACATCTGCCCAAAAAACTAAGGTTGTTTTCAAATAAGCTGACAACTGAGGCGCCGATAAAATTACACGCCAAATTCGTAAATATTATGTTGTGATGTAGAGGATATGTGACCATGGCTAAATAGCAATCACGGAGTCTCGACTGCCTTTACCATATGACGTTTAATCTCTTCATTTCATTTGGCAACAATGTAATTAATGAGTTAATGATGCTTGCATCTTGTATATTTTGGTGCATTTTGTAACTAATATGTGGAAGTAGATTGTCACCCTAACAACTATCGCAAACAATAATAAAAACACTTTGTGCCCCAAATTTTGAGAGTGCATTTTTTAATGAGATTATACAAATGTATGTATAAAGATTACAAAAATACATGTTAATGAATCATTGCAAATTGTAGCGATCCAACTTCGGACGGTCAAGTCTCTGTGCTTAAGTGTCATCCCTGGATCGATATTGCTGACACACATAATACTCGAGGATTTATAACAGAGTTCAATCACACATTTATTATATCGAGTGTCTCAAAAAGAGTACATATTACAATAAAATGGCCGAGGGCCATCTAAAATTAAGATAACTGCGGAAGCATAGAAGATAAATGAGTCCATCCAACTCCACGACAATACTGAGTGCATGACAACGACCTAGCGCACCTTACTCTTTGTCTGAAAATTCTGCAACATAATACATTACAGCCGTGTAGGTCAGCACATGGAATATGCTGACAAAATAACACTATAGAACAATGAACAAAAAAAATAGCTATCACTACATGCATATATGGCTGGTGGAGGCTCTATGGTTATTATTTGCATAGTTTTTCCCTAAAACAAAGGAATATATTTTATTTATCTACAAAGTTTGTTGAAATAATTGAGATGGTAACCCCAACTCAATCCCAAAATTAAAATTAATAACCTGACAAATTAATTAAGTAAAGTGATGAGATCAACATAATAATTCAAGTACTAGGTGCTCAAGATGTCCATAACTGGGGACACGGCTAACCATGATTAGATTGTACACTCCGTAGAGGTTTGCGCACTTTTCCCCACAAGACTCGATCTCATCCGTTGTATTTCTCGCACTGCATGATGTTTGAGAAACAGATGACCGAGACACAGTCTTTTCGAAGAGATCACCTTAACCAATAAATAGGCCGGTACACCTACAATCACCTACATCTGCTAGCCCATCATGAAAAGGATTCCCACAACTTACTCAACTATGCCAGAGCCCATAATGGCTTGTGGCTGCACACGGAAGTTTCTAGCATGAATAACATCATGATCCCTTTGAGCCTGGGTGGCGAACCATAGGATGATCACACGGGTTTCCCAGGATCTCCTAGGACAACACTGGTATATCCCCAGGTGTCCACAACCAATCCACCCAGATGTGTGTTAAAGTAGCCACCTTAAATTTCCCTTAGTTAATAATAACTCTCATATTTTTCATGAATCTCTCAAACCAATCCACGTCTACGAGCATAGCAAAGTAGTGCAATCATAACGCGGTAACACCCATGGTTTGAATATAAGACAATAGGTTCCTACCTCATCAACTACTTTCTAATACCCACATGTTATCAATCATACTCATGCAATGTTTGAGGGTTGAGACTAATGCATAAAAACTAGGTAATAAAGGAATATGATCAAAGTGTTACTTGCCTTACTAACGATCGGAAAAACCCTAAAGATTCGTAGTAGCAAGCCTCGCACTCCAGAAACTCTATGGTGAACAAACAATAGCATACATAAGCACTCAATCATAAGATGCAAAGGTAAAACCCAAAATAAAAGATCCAAACTGAAAGTTCAAGTAAAGAGCTTCGATTTGCAAAAAGAATCAATCGAATCAGAGTTACGGAACTCAAACTATGATCAAAAGAAGTTCAAATTCAAATTTGCTTGAAAACAAATTTTTAATTTCCAAAATCATGTTCAAGTGGATTATCTAGATAGAGGGGAACAAGACGAAGATTTTGGCGTTAGTTTCACTGGATTTGGATAAACGAGCGAAAAGTAGTGAGGGTTTGAAGATCAGGGACTAATCTATAATAAAAGTAATTATGGATAGGTCCCTGGCCGAAAAATAAAACTAAAAAGAAAAACGTAATGAATGAACGTCTGCTAACAAAGACTAACGAACGAATTCGTTCACTAATAAAGCGAATCGGGTGAACGTTCGCTATTTAATCTAACCAAATAAAAAATAAACCGATCTAAAAGAAAAACTAAAGAACCGGATCGGTTTTTACCGGTTCAGCGGTTTTCGGCGAAAACCGGCGACGGATCGGGAACGGCGGCGGTGACGGCAAACTACGGCGAGCGGGGCGGCGAGCGTCGGCGCGGCACGGCTCCGGCGTCGGCGGGAGGCGGCAAGGGCGTCGTGTGGCCGCGGGGCGCAGCGCGGGCGGCGTGCGGCAGCAGCGCTAAGCGACAGGATGCGGGGCTGCGACAGCGGCTTGGTGAGGAGGATGGGGTGGCGGGCGGCGGTATTTAAGAGGGAGGGAGGAGGCCGACTTGGGGCAAGGGGCGTGGCGGGGCGCGTGGCGGCACCGGACTCTGACGAGTTTTTTTAATAAATTCCGCCGAAAGAAAAAAATTCCAAAAAATCCTAAAATCCCAAAAATAATTTTCACGGTTCTCTCCTAATATTTAGGACAACATGAACATTTTTCTGGGTTAAAATGCAATTTTTTCTAATTTAATCGAATAAAATCTCAAATAAAATCAAATAAATTATATATTTTTATTCAAAATTAAATTTCCATTATTTCCTTTGTTTTAAAGAAGTCATATTATCTTCTCTCATTATTTTATTTATTTTAAAATAATTGGAAAAATAATTTCAAATAAAAATCAACTTGATTCAATTTACTAATTTTGAAAATTCAAAAATGGAATTTTATGAAAATCTCCAACTCTCTCAAATGGTCCTTGAGTTGCTTAAGGCCTCTAGAATCAAAATGTCCAAATAAAACCAATTCAAAATGCAAGAATTATGGATGCATATGATGACCTAATGATTAACATCCAAATTGAAAATTGGGATGTTACACAAATATATGTAAATGAAATATATATTTAAGAAATTTTAGAGATAGTTATTACTGAAAAGTATGTTAATGGAATAATCATTATTCCAAAAAATGATTTCATATACGTTCATCATTTCAAATAGTGCTATGAGGAAACTTTTATTACTTTAAAAATGTGATTTTCAATTGTATGATTATTTGAAGAAAAAATTGATTCCAACTATTTCATTACTTCGAAAAAGTGTTCAACTTTGTCATATGTTTATTTTTTTCAAAGAACGGTCTAAAATGTTTGTGTTATTTAAAATAAGTGCTCTCAACTTTAAACTATTATCATATTATTATTTAAAAGATTGATCTTTGGAAGCTTTTCATTATTTCAAAAAGGGGATTTCAACTAGTTCATTATTTCAAAAAAAATTAAACCTTTTCACTATTTTAGAAAAAAAACTACCACATTTTTGGGAATTTATTTGACATATGTTTCAATTACAATACTCAATTTCAGAAAACATTTACATGTAGTTTTATAAAATATTTAACACAAATTTATGTTATTCCTCTCAACTTCAAAAAACATTTCACATATATTTCAATTATGCACTCATTTGCAAACACTATTTAACATAGATTTCAGTTATATCACTCAACTAGAAAAGTAACTTATATTTTAGTTGATTGAAATGGCACTGAAAGAATGAAATTTAAATGACTAAAAAATATTCAACATTGATCTTGTTCTAAATGTCTTTGGCGTGAATAGTTCATATCTCTATATACTACTTAAAAATAAGTAGCATTCCTTTTCATGTCGGGCAGAACTATCCGTCGACCAATTCCCCCTCGCCCACCAAGTCTCTCCATCGATTTTTTTTGCATCCAGTCGTTGTTTCCCCACCACACCATATGTGACCCCGCCTTCCAAGTACGCCGCTCAACACATTAATTTACTTACCTTTTGCAGCAGTACGTCAACTTCGGGGAGACCTGTGTGAGATCACAAGTTAGGCGAGATCTATGAGATCGATTTTTTTGAGAATAAAAATACATATTCAAACATTCTCAAACTTTTTGTATACACACATTAATGTTTGATGCACAACCTCAAAAGGTTTCAGCTCCTAATTCAACTTATATTAATAGAAAGAGAAAAAAATAAAATCGGATGTGAATACTAGCAAAGTACTATTCACCCAAAGTATCACTATTCACATTCAATTTATTTATTTTTTGAATCTTTAAATGTACATTAAGTTTTGAGTTGGTTTTTTTCAAAGTTGTAGACATACCCCACATGGGTGTTGTCAAATAATTTTGTATTTTCTTTAAATGTCAAAATATGAAGAAAAAAAATCTTTGTGGTTGATCTCACGATGTCACCTAAATGTGATATCTCATCTCCCCTAATCAACTCCACCTTAGCTAACTTACCTTGTAAAATAACATAGAATTACGCTGCTCAATTTCATAGCACATTCTCCTACGCCACTCAATCACATTAAATTACTTATCATGCATGACCCAGACTATCAAATAATTAGTTAAAAAATATTTAACTACCGGGCACATACCTTAACCCATATTAACTGTTTTTGTATTATCAGCAATTATTAATATGGATAGGAGGGAGTACATAATTTCGATGTACCATCACCGTTAGAAACCACTTAATGTGGAACTTTACTTTCACTTTATTTTCAACTATATATTTTATCATGAATTTTAAATGGTTTGCCTAACCAGCGAACGCTTACTCAGTAAGGACCGGGCACATCCAGAGAACGGATCTCTTGCTCCCAAGCTCCATGGAGCTCAAATTTTGAAAATGAAAAGTGTCGGTGTACTAAAGTAGGGGTACCTTAATATCCCGAACTTGTGCACGGGCAGTCGCAGCACCCCGCGGCAAGGTTTGCCGGGCGACCGCCAAGACCCTCCGTGGTTTCTTTGGAGCCATTCAAGAACAAAGTATCCAAAGCCCCGGCAAGAGGAGCTTGCCGGGAAGGAGACAAGACCCCGGCAAGAGGAGCTTGCCGGGAAGACCAACCAAGACATCTCGAGAAGCTTGCTGCGAGGCGCTGCGCGTCCCGGCAAGACCCGGTGAGCGGCAAGCTCCCGGACGCGACAAGACAACATCCGCGGCAAGGCGCTTGCCGCGGCAAGCTACTACTCCGCAGCCCGCGCTCTAGCTCACCCATCAACGTGTCGCTCTGGGACCGTTCCTGGCGCACGTGGCGGGAGGCTGTGCAGCCAGGGGCATGCGGTGGCAAGCAGGCGCTGACAAGATAGCCATCGTGGCAAACAGTGGCGCCCCTGACGGTCCCTTTCCGCCCCGTCTAGGCGACACAGACAGGCATTTAATGCCTTTGTCCCCTGCCGTCAGGGTTAGGTATGATACAACTGTAGCAAGCTGTGGTGCCAACTACCACCTCTTTTACCTTTTTACCCTCATCTCTGTTGCCACCTGTCGGTGACCCCTTTGACATATAAAAGGAGGCCCATGCGCAATAGGGGGAGGGGGGGACGGCCATTCTCACGCTCGGTCTCGCTAGCCACCCAAGTGTACTGTAGCATTCATCGCTCACGAGCAAGAATACAATACAAACCAAAGCAGGAGTAGGGTTTTACGCATCCGTGCGGCCCGAACCTAGGTAAATTGATCGCGTCGTTCGTGCGTTCGCCTCGATCTGCTCTTCGTGCATTCTCCGCCCCCTGCCGAACCAAAAGGGGCTCGGTCCGCCGATCCCCATAGGTGTACGTGGGATCAGCACCCCCGACATCTTTGGCGCGCCAGGTAGGGGTGCGTCGAGGTTGTGTGAACCTGATCCGGCGTTCGGACGAGCCGAATCTTCATCATCTTCATCAACATGCCACCGAAGAAGAAGGCTTCGGAGGTAGCCGCTCCGTCTGCGCCGATCCCACCATCGCCGGAGCGAACGGCTGGTGGGGAAGGCGCCGGTGGAAGAGCGGGCGCCGACGAGGGGACTCATGGTGCTGCCAGGTCCAAGGACAAGACTGCGCTGCACGTCGGCGGCGCGGTCGGCTCCCACAACGACCGAGCGCACTCCAAGACCTCGGCATCCGTACACGCTCCGCGCCCGTCCCAGGAGGCGCGGGACCAGCAGCGTCATGGTACTCACGGTACCATACGATTGCTGGGCCAAGACCAAGCTGGCGGATCCCGGAGCGCTCAAGACCAGCATGCGCGCCAGCATGTTGGCACGAGCAGGGCATGGTCGCCTGGATGAGGTACTGCTCCTTCTAACGCAGTTAGAAGTCCGAGCATATCTCGCTCCTCGCACCGTTCGTTGCCACCGCCCGCCACTCCAGCGGAAGCGTTGGCACGGGCCCAGCTGCTCCTAGATTACCCTCCAGCGCCAGAGAAGATCGATGACTGGAGGGCCACTATCTAGAGCCTCATCGGCTTCGCCAACGGTGACAACCCACGGCAGCCGAGCGCATCGCTGCCGCAGCAAGTCAGCCAGGCGCGAGCCGGTGGCGACAAGACTGGCGAGGGTGCAACCACTGTGCACTCTCCGCCCCGAAGGCCAAGATCGCCGACTCGCCGGATCCACCTCGACAGCTACTCCACCGCGTCGTCAGATCCGCGAGCTCGTCGCGATCAGCGCCAAGTTCTTCATGAGAGACAGCAAGAAGACGCTCGAACACGCATCGAGCGCCGGAGAGAAGCGCGGCGTCGATCAGACCTGCGCGCTGGGCCCTCTGTTGACATGCACGCGCCCGGAGAGCCAGGCGACTTGCCGTACGCGGTAGGTTGTCCTGCGTTTACCCGTGAGCTGCGGCAAGTCCAGTGGCCCAGCCAGAAGCATTTCAAGCCAGACGTGCCGGAGAAGTACGAGGACAAGTCGCACCCGTCTGAGTTCCTCAGCATCTACACCATTGCGGTGCAAGCTGCCGGGGGGCGAGACGACAAGGTCCTTGCCAACTACTTCCCGCTCGTGCTCAAGCCCGAAGTCAGATCCTGGCTCATGCACTTGCCGGACAACTCCGTATCCTCTTGGGCGGACTTGTGCCATCAGTTTGTCGGCGCCTTTACGGGCGGCCACAAACCACATGGCCAAGAGAGTGACCTCCACCTGCTTGCTCAGAGGGAAGGAGAGCCCCTGCACAAGTATATCCAGAGATTCAGCCGCGTGCAGCGCAACATCCCAGACATCCACCCCGCCGCGGTTATCAGCGCGTTCCATCAGAACGTGCGTAATCACAGGATGCGGGAGGAGATGGCGATGAGCAGGATCAGAGATGTCAGCGAGCTGTACGCCCCGGCCGACAAGTGTGCACGCGCTGAAGAAGGGAGGAAACTCCCCGGAGAGAATACTGGGGCAGGGGGTCTGACAGTGAGGATGCCGCCCCGGCAAGGAAAAACCGGAGGCGCAACAGGAAGAAGAACGGCAAGGAGGTACTAGTCGTTGAGCAGTCCGGCAGTGATGGTGGCGCCAAGCAAGCCCAAGTTGGCAGCTCCGGCAAGGAGGTTGCCGCGTGCACCAACTGCCAGGCTGTGGCAGCCGCCGACAAGCAGGACGGCTCCGACAAGCAGTACTGCAAGATCCACCGCATCAAAGGCCATGATCTCCAGAGCTGCAAGAAGGTTGAGCAGCTTGTCCAGCAACAAAAAGCTTAGTATGAGCGGCGCAACAAGGAGAGGGCCCAAGGAGGCGGTGGAGAGGCTGGCAAGAAGCGCGTTGGCCAGGGAGGACGCCGCGGCAAGGCCAAACAGCGGCAGGGAGACAGACCTCCCCGTGGCCGCGACAAGGATGAAGACGAAGACGAAGATGAGGACATGGATGATGTCGAGAACAGTGAGCAGGAGTTTCAGAAAGCTACAGAAGTCTTGTGTGTAGACGGCGGTGCTTCTCTGCATACTTCCCACCGCCAACTCAAACAGTGGCTGCGGGAAGTTAATGCGGCAGAGCCACCTGTCGAATCGCGCAAGCTTCTGAAATGGTCCAGCACGCCTATCATCTTTGACATTGACGACCACCCTGATCGCACAACTGCGGTCGGGTGCTTGCCGTTGTGGGTTTCGCCAACAATCCGCAACCTCAGAGTCACTAAGATGCTAGTTGACGGCGGGGCCGACTTAAATCTGATCTCCTCCACTGTGCTCCAGAAACTCCAGATCCCGGACAACGAGCTCGAAGAGACCGGTACATTCCAAGGAATTAACCCGGGAAGGAGCAAGCCGAAAGGGAAGGTCATGTTGCCGGTGACATTTGGCAGCGAGATGAATTTCAGAACGGAGAGGGTCACTTTTGACGTTGCCAATTTCCCATTGCCTTACAATGGGATACTTGGCCGTCCAGCACTCGCCAAGTTCATGGCAGCCTCTCACTATGCATACAACATGCTCAAGATGCCAGGCCCGATAAGCTTCATCTCTGTCCCCGGCGACAAGAAGGATGCCCTTATCTGCGCCGACAAGATCTACCGGGAAGCAGCAGCTGCAACAGATCGCAAGACACTTGCCGCTGAAGCTCCCGGGGGGAAGAAGAAGACCAAGTCCGGCAAGAGCTCTAATGCCCACTCCGGCAAACGCACCTCCTCGGAGTGCTGCGCTGCCGTCGAGGACGCACCATCGAGCTCCACCGGCAAGTGTAAGAAGGCCATGGCTGCTCCACCACATACCAGGAAGGTGTCCGCCAAGGAGGACAGCACTGGTGGTACCTTCACCATCAGTGCCACGCTTGACCCTAAATAGGAAAGCGCGCTCGTTACTTTCCTGCGGGCAAATGTCGACGTGTTTGCATGGTAACCGTCTGATATCCCCGGTGTTCCCAGGAAGGTAATTGAGCACCATCTTGTTGTCTGTCCTCATGCGCGGCCCGTCAAGCAGAAGGTCAGGAAACAGGCAGTGGAGCGCCAAGAATTCATAGCAGAAGAAATCAAGAAATTGGAAGCAGCAGGCCTTGTCAGAGGAGTGCTCCATCCCACGTGGCTGGCCAATCCTATGGTAGTGCGCAAGGCAAATGGAAAATGGAGGCTTTGTATTGACTTCACTGATGTTAATAAAGCTTGTCCCAAAGACCCATTTCCCTTGCCGCGCATTGACCAGATTGTAGACTCCACAGCCGGATGTGATTTGCTTTCATTTCTTGATGCATATTCAGGATACCATCAGATCTTCATGGCAGAAGAGGATGAGGAGAAAACCGCTTTCATTACTCCATGTGGCACGTACTGTTTCGTACGAATGCCTTTCGGATTAAAGAATGCTGGTTCAACATTTGCCAGAGTAGTCCATATCGCTTTGAAGCCACAGATACACAGAAATATAGAAGCTTACACGGATGATATAGTGGTCAAAAGCAAGGATAGGGCAACTCTGATCCAAGATTTAGAAGAGACTTTTGCAAATCCGCGCAAGATCAACCTCAAGCTCAACCCCGAGAAGTGTGTGTTTGGAGTCCCTTCCGGCAAGCTTCTCGGGTTCTTTGTGTCTCAGCGAGGAATTGAAGCCAATCCCGACAAGATCAAGGCCATTGAGCAGATCGAAGCACCAAAGCGTGTCAAGGATGTACGGAAGCTTGCCGGCTGCGTGGCTGCTCTCAGCAGGTTTATCTCTCGGTCTGCCGAGCGCGCCCTGCCGTTTTTCAAATTTTTGAAAAAGGCAGGTCCAATGAAATGGACTCCGAAAGCGGAGGCTGCACTGCAAGACTTGAAGAGATACCTGTCCTCCACTCCAACGCTTGTCGCACCTAAACCAGAAGAGAAGTTGCTGCTGTACATAGCGGCAACCAATCAAGTGGTTAGTGCTGCGTTAGTAACGGAGAGGGAGGCAGATGACGAGCCAGCGACCGCGGCAAGCACATCCAGCGACAAGCAGGGGGCTTCCCCGACAGGCTCTGGTCCCGACAAGCAAGGATCTGCGCAGATGCAAGAGGAGATACAGAAGAAAATGGTGCAGCACCCAGTTTACTTTGTCAGCTCCCTTTTACAGGGGGCTAGGTCAAGGTACTCTGATGTGCAGAAGTTGCTTTTCGGCCTTCTCATGGCCTCGAGAAAGCTGCGCCATTACTTCCAAGCACATGAGATCACAGTTGTCACTCGCTTTCCACTGAAGAGGATATTGCAAAATCCAGAAGCAACAGGCAGGATTGTCGAGTGGGCACTGGAACTGTAAAGCTTTGGCCTCAAATTTGAGAGTACATCAACGATCCAAAGCAGAGCATTGGCAGAGTTCATAGCGGAGTGGACGCCAACTCCAGATGAAGAAATTCCGGAGACGAGCATCCCCGCCAAGGAAGCAAGCAAGGAGTGGCTCATGTACTTTGATGGTGCCTTCTCGCTGCAAGGCGCCGGTGCTGGTGTGCTGCTTATCGCACCCACCGGAGAGCACCTCAAGTACATAGTCTAGATGCATTTTCCCAAGGAGCAAGCGACAAACAATACTGCAGAGTATGAAGGTTTGCTTGCCGGTCTCAGGATCGCTGCAGAACTTGGGATTAAGAAGCTTATTGTCAGGGGTGACTCGCAGCTTGTCGTCCGCCAAGTGAACAAGAATTACCAGAGTCCATTAATGGAAGCTTACGTCGACGAAGTGAGAAAGCTAGAAGAGCACTTTGACGGCCTGCAAATGGAGCACATCCCAAGAGCTCAGAATGACATTGCCGATGGCCTGTCAAAGTGCGCTGCACTTAAATTACCTGTGGAACCAGGAATTTTTGTGCTCAAGCTAACTCAGCCGTTCGTAACACCACCAACTGGACAGAGCAAGAAGAGGAAGTTGATTTCTGGCGACTACTTTCCGGCAGAGCTTCCCGAAGCCGCCGCCAAGAAGGTCCCCAAGATCAACACCAAGAATGCTGAGGAGCAGTCTGCTCCGACAAGCCCCAGGGTTTGTTCCGTTGAAGCAGACACTCCCGACAAGTTCTGCTCCGGCAAGCTTGCCGGGAAACGTCAAGCTCCGGCAAAGCCGCAAGCTCTTGCCGTGGAAGCAGATGTTCCCGCAGCAGCAGACGAGCCTTTAGTCCTTGTTGTCGAGCCACAGGCTCCAACGTGGGCGCAGCAGATTGTCCATTTCCTTCAGACATGAGAACTTCTCGAAGAACAAGAAGAAGCGAAAAGAGTAGCCCGGCAGTCTAGTATGTACCAGTTTGTCGATAACACACTGTACAGAAGAAGACTCAACGGTGTGAAATTGAAGTGTATTCCCCGGGAAGATGGACAGAAGCTGTTGGCAGAGATACATGGAGGCATATGTGGTCACCACATTGGCGCAAGAGCCCTTGTCGGAAAAGCATTCCGGCAAGGCTTCTTCTGGCCGACAGCCCTCCAGGATGCAACTGCACAAGTAACCAAGTGTGAAGCGTGCCAGTTCCATTCCAAGCAGATACACCAGCCAGCTCAAGCTCTCCAGACGATCCCTTTATCCTGGCCATTTTTGGTCTGGGGGTTCGATATCCTCGGCCCCTTTCCCTGAGCTGTCGGGGGCTTTGAGTACTTGTATGTTGCAATCGACAAGTTCACAAAGTGGCCGGAAGTGGAACCAGTGAGGAAGGTGACAGCACAGTCAGCAGTCAAGTTCTTCAGGTCGATTGTTTGCCGTTTTGGAATCCCTAACAGGATAATCACCGACAACGGTACACAATTTACGAGCCGCACCTTCATGCAGTACGTCCAAGATCTTGGCGCCAAGGTCTGCTTCGCTTCTGTTGCTCACCCGAGAAGCAACGGTCAAGCTGAGAGGGAAAATGCTGAAGTGCTGCGCGGGCTCAAGACCAGAACTTTCGACAGGCTGCACAAGTGCGGAAGAAACTGGATCGAGGAGCTGCCGATGGTTCTTTGGTCGATCAGGACGACGCCAAATCGAGCCACTGGCCAGACACCCTTTGCTCTAGTCTTTGGAGCAGAGGCAGTTATCCCCACGGAACTCATATACGGGTCACCTCGAGTGCTCGCTTATGATGAGCTTGAGCAAGAGCAGCTGCGGCAAGATGACACGCTGCTCCTTGAGGAAGATCATCTTCAGGCTGCTGTGCGAGCCGCTCGCTACCAACAAGCTTTGCGCCGCTATCATAGCCGCAAAGTTAACGCTAGAAGTCTTGAGGAAGGCGACCTTGTTCTTCGGCGCGTTCAGTCCGCCAAGAATTCCAACAAGTTGACGCCGAAGTGGGAAGGCCCTTACCGGGTGAAACGAGTCACTAGGCCTGGCGCTGTCCGCCTTGAGACCGAAGATGGCATTCCGGTGAGCAACTCCTGGAATATCGAGCATCTTCGTAAGTTTTACCCGTAAGGCGCGGTTGTCGGACCCTGTCCGGCAACCACCCTTTTGTACAAGTCTTGCCGCTGTTGCATGTAATCCTTTGTACAAAGCTAGGCGCAGACCCTGAGCACAAGTAAATGAAGCGCTGGCGCCCAGAGTTATAGCATGCATGCTAGGTCGAGTCTCGTCCTTGGTTAGGGTTGATAGTGCTTAACAGCGGCTAACCCCTAACTTAGAGGTCGAGTGTGCGTCCCTTTGCCTTTCTTTCGTTTCCCTTGGTTCGCAGGGCTCGCATATCCTTGCCGGACCGCCTGAGGACGAAAAGGAGAAGAAGGACGTACCGGCATCTGGACCCCGGCAAGCCAGTGTTGCCGGGGGCTACAAGTACCAAGATTCACCCACGACAAGCCAGAGTTGCCGGGGGCTGCAATCTCAGATAAGTCTTTCATCCCTCATCATGTATTCTCTTATGGACTGGGGAATACGAAACCTCGTTTCTTCCTGAAAACTGCCGTGCTCCCTTGACTCTAGGCCCTGGGGCTCGTTCCTGGGGCCAAGTTTGGTCGTAGTCTCGGTAGCAAAGGGATGAAACGAGGGGCCGCACCCGCCTCGTCCCTGCCTCCGTCAAAAGCGTGAGAAAGGTCGAGCGACGTGGGAAGACGGCAGGGCCTGTTGCCGGGGAAGAAGTGTCTATCTGAAAGATACCAAGGATTTGCTCCTTGACGTGGGTTCTACCCGCGAGACAAATGATCCGGCAAGCATCCCCTTTTCATTAAAAAACATTCCACTCAGGTACAGTCCATAGAGGATGAAAAACATGAAAAAGAGGATTACAAGTTTTAAATGCAACTAAGGCCCGAAGGCTTACAAACTAAAAAGATAAGATGCCCGTAATCCCTTTCTTGTCCCTCTCTTCAGGAGGTAGGTCAAGGAGGCGAGAAGGGCAAAAGGGGCGCCTAGGCGAGCTACGGGTGCCAGAAGACACCAAGAGAACTTCCCGGGGGCCGTCCGAAGGCTGGACGGTGATGGCGGCGCCAGAAGCAGGGCTCGAAGACGAGGCGGCAGGACGTCAGCACGCTGTCGAGGGCACCACGCTCTCGTACTCCGACTTGACGGCCTTGCCGCCATCCCTCTTCCTCTTCCGCAGCCTCCCTACGCCAGCCGCCCAAGGAGACGACCCCGGGGAGTTCAAGGAGCCGGCGACACGGATGATGGGGTCGCCGGCGCCGCACGGAGCGGCGCCCGACACCTAGTCGGACCCGTCATCCTGCCGCCCGCTACCCTCGTCGCCGCTGTCGCTCTCCTCCTCGTCACTCTCGCTCGAGGAGGAGCCTTCGCTATCGGAGGAGCTGTCCACACAGCACTTCGCTCGAGTGCCGAAGCACCCGAAGACCTTGACAGAGAGGAGATCACCCTCCATCAACTTAAAATGGAGGGTGAGCCCCGCCGTCAAGCTGTGGATACGGGCGAACGTCTTCCACCCTCGACCAAGATACATCACATCAGGGGCTGGGGATTCAACGCGGACTCGCGTGCCGCTGATCCCACAGCCTCTCATGTGCAGTCTCAGTGTCTCGGGCGGGTCCGGCTCCATCGCGCTCGCGAACGGAGCTGGGAGCCGGAGGCGACGATGAGGCGCCCGGCACAGCCTGACGAAGAACTCGCAAGGGTCGTCCCCAATATGGACCCCCATGGGAAGAGGAACCGCCGGCGGAGGCGAAGCCGGCGCGCCGCCCCGTCCACCTCTTCCCCGAGCGCCTCGACCTCGTCCTCGACCTCGTCCACGACCTCGTCCCCTCCCTATTCCCTTTACGGCTGGCTCTGCCACCACGGGTGCGGGAGAGGGAGGGATGCGCTGTCTGGCGGCAACCCTCGCCGCCACCGATGAAGGACCAGGATTCCCTTTCTCCATGGCGAATGAGAAAAAGGGGAGCAGAAGCTGAAGGAAGGAGGAGATGAGAGAATGCGGGCTTCCGTCCTCCCCTCCCGCTCTTTGTAAAGGAGCGAGGTGGGGGCTCGGCCGCCCCGCTCAGTGAATCAAGACACGGGAAGAGCAGGGAGCTGGGGCCGACCCGCTGCCTCGACCCGCAACGGCCCAGTTTCCCGCCTCCACCGTCCGTGACCCCAAGTGCATGGGAGCCGCGTGGCAGGCGTGTAGAACAGAGGCGACGGATGAGCCGGCCTCTCCCCACCCCGTGATCGTGGGGAGTGGACACCTCGAAAACCACCCATGATCTCTCCCACGATGCTGCGTTTGACGCGTGCCGTGCGGGGAGGGCGCGGTGGATGCGGAGTGAGTTAAGGCGTGACCCAGGCCGCGTGTGCCCGTGCACTGTTTTGGGCCTGGCCCAACAGCGCTCGGCACCGTGTATGGCCCAGGCCCGGGGGCTCCTGTCGGTGTACTAAAGTAGGGGTACCTTAGTATCCCGAACTTGTGCACGGGCAGTCACAGCACCCCGCGGCAAGGCTTGCCGGGCGACCGTCAAGACCCTCCGTGGTTCCTTTGAAGCCATTCAAGAACAAAGTATCCAAGGCCCCGGCAAGAGGAGCTTGCCGGGAAGGAGACAAGACCCCGGCAAGAGGAGCTTGCCGGGAAGACCAACCAAGACATCTCGAGAAGCTTGCTGCGAGGCGCTGCGCGTCCCGGCAAGACCCGATGAGCGGCAAGCTCCCGGACGCGACAAGACAACATCTGCGGCAAGGCGCTTGCCGCGGCAAGCTACTACTCCGCAGCCCGCGCTCCAGCTCACCCACCAACGTGTCGCTCTGGGACCGTTCCTGGCGCACGTGGCGGGAGGCTGTGTAGCCAGGGGCATGCGGTGGCAAGCAGGCGCTGACAAGATAGCCATCGTGGCAAACGGTGACGCCCCTGACGGTCCCTTTCCGCCCCGTCTAGGCGACACAGACAGGCATTTAATGCCTTTCTCCCCTGCCGTCAGGGTTAGGTATGATACAACTGTAGCAAGCGGTGGCACCAACTACCACCTCTTTTACCTTTTTACCCTCATCTCTGTTGCCACCTGTCGGTGACCCCTTTGACATATAAAAGGAGGCCCATGCGCAACAGGGGGAGGGGGGGGGACGGCCATTCTCACGCTCGGTCTCGCTAGCCACCCAAATGTACTGTAGCATTCATCGCTCCCGAGCAAGAACACAATACAAACCAAAGCAGGAGTAGGGTTTTACGCATCCGTGCGGCCCGAACCTGGGTAAATTGATCGTGTCGTTCGTGCGTTCGCCTCGATCCGCTCTTCGTGCATTCTCCGCCCCATGCCGAACCAAAAGGGGCTCGGTCCGCCGATCCCCATAGGTGTACGTGGGATCAGCACCCCCGACAAAAAGCATTTTTTTCTAGTCTTCTTTTTAAAGATACACAAGTGTATAGGGATGTATACTACGTCTATGTAAATTGTCATGATGAAATATGTTTGACATGAGCTCCACAAAAAATAGACTTTTATAGTGAACAGTGCATATGTACGTTTCAGATTATTATTATTTTTTAACTTTGATTTTCGTTTGCAGTTTTCAAAAATCTGGGCTTAATGGAGCCCAGTAGCCAAAAAGCAATTTGCTGCTCGTCCACTCCTAGCGAGCAGATATAGCAATGTCCTGAGGCTGTAAACATGTTCGGTCCAGCTATTCACAAAAGTATACATTTATGTTCTTGTCTAGTGCGAGTACATGATTTATATTCCACGACGGGGGAAAAGGCTCGGTGCAGCTAAAGGAGTACTAGTACTGTCTTGCACATGCAGGGGTGGCTTTACAGGTATTGGAGCACTATATCACACTCTTTCTTTAGTCTTTGCATATCTGTATGTATAGGTCGGGGCGATCCATTCGTACGATCTCACTTGTTCATGAAGGACACGCCCTTCTGGATGCTCTCGCTCAGCTCCTTCTTCGCCTTCTCCAGGCCAGCTCTGCAAGGAGACATCAGGCAAAGCGATCACTTTGGGAAAGACCGACGCTTGTGATGATTGTATGGAAGCGACTATAATTGAGTAGAGCTGATGTACCTCTCAAAGTCATTCAGTGGCCCAAGAGGGAGAATCTCCTCGGCTCCACCGCGACCTAACCTCACCTTCGATGCGAAGAACGGCAGTTCTGTCACCTAATGCAAGACAAGATGGGAATAAATCATAAGATTTCCTGATGGCAAGGATACGTATAAGGATATGGTGTGACAGAATGATACCTCAGATGCGACGTATGAACACTCCACGATGCCAGCATCTCCGCGCATTCCTCGCAGGCACGCGTCGGCGAATTTTGCAGCAGCAAAAGCCTGAGGGGTTTATTATATGTTAGTGTTGGGTATAACTTGACTCACGTACTAACCATGCGAAGTAGGCAGCACAACCTACCATTGACAAAGTTGCAGAGCCTGCTCCAGCCTTGGCCTGAATCGTAAGTGAAAAGAGGATGTGAAACTCAAATGGAGAACAGAAAATAAAACTGAAACCTGGACTGGGGAAGTTTCAGATACAGAAAACCAAAAGGATATGAAACTATATAACTGTGCGCAGTACTACATCTTTGAGTACTGCAGAAACTTCATTCATGCTTACCTAATAGGATTTGTATTGCACTTCCTAAAATATCTCTATCCAATCAAAATCTACTATCAGTGCTGGTAATTGGGTCTATTAGCTGCCAAATCCTCCAGAAACTACTAACACTAATTCACAGAGGGCGTAGATAAGGGTATGCGGTAGCTCACAGAATATCACTATGCCAAGGATGAAATTACAGCTAAACCCCCACAACACAGCAATGGCCGTTCGCGGTCACTCTGTAAGTCCAGTTAAAAAAAACGTCAGTCTTTAAGCGATTCTACTTCAGAAAACAAACTGAGATGCGGTGTTGCTATCTGGACTTTGTGCACACATAGTTACATATTACAATAAGTGTGTACGACTAAAATCAATTCATCTGTCGGCTAACAATAGGACTTGAAAACTAGAACCTCACATGGCTACATGAAGACATTGCTTTCCAATGTCTAATAAGCATGGTAGCATTGAGCTGTATGATTGGATGGCCAAATTTGTTAGGCCTTCTATTGTTTTTGCTCAGAGACATTTGTTAACTCTGGACTGTAATCGTGAGGACCCCAGCAACTACCTATATACTTATGCACCATTCTCGGCTTTCAATGAAAACCAGGCACAAGGCATATCATTTTTAAAAAAGTACGAGACCATTAGAAAAATGGGGACTATAATATTTCCCCACAAAACAAATATTGGAACTGTTTGTCTAGTATCTAATGATCAGTCAGAAATGCATAGTCAGAGTATTAAAAAAAACTGAAATGAAGAACCCACAGGGAAGGCTTCAACCTACTAAATGTGAACAGCACCATACCTCCACAACTTCTGTACCACCGTTCTGTATGCGGTTAGTCAAATAGCTGATTTCATCTGGAGTGAATGAGCATGGGGGGCTGACCTGCGGAGAGGTTGGTTTCAAATTAGCAATTGATGTTCATACAAGCTAGAGATTTTTTTCTTAATGAGAAATATTACATTCCCAATTTGATGACAACAACATAAGATACCTGTGACAGGAGGGGTAATATAGTGACCCCTGCATGCCCGCCAACAACTGGAACATTGACTTCTCTCGGATCAACTCCAAGCACTTCAGCCTGGAAAAAAGCAACAAAGAGGAGAAGTGAATGAGTAAGAGCCATAAGCAATGCTAGTAGAGTATCTAAGCACATGATGTTGAACTTGAGAATGCAAGCATGTAAAAGCTGTTTAAGAGAAGACATTCAAGATAGTTTCCTTAGGCTGCATACCACAAAGGTGTTAGCCCTCGCTACATCAAGTGTTGTCACTCCAAGGAGACGCTTGGGACAGTAAGTTCCAGCTCTCTTGAAAACCTCCGCAGCAATGGGGACGGTTGAGTTCACAGGGTTGCTGATCAAATTCACAATTGCATTAGGACAGCTCTTGGCAACGCCTTCACAAATCGAGCGAACGATCCCAGCATTTTTGTTGAACAGATCATCCCTTGTCATTCCTGGTTTTCTTGGGAGGCCGGCAGGGATGATGACAAGATCCATTCCTGTAAGTGCTGCCTCAAGCTGTTGTTGGCCAATGAAGCCGCGCACCTGAAAGTTATATATAACACAGTTATTTATCACATCAGTATCTATGGTCAATCTCTAACTGATTTGAACAGTCTGAAAATGTTAGCCGCATACAAAAACTTCAGACACAACGAGATTGATTTTTCATTCTCTTTTCTTTTCAATTTGCAGCCAATTTAGATTATTTGCAAAAATGCTTCCCGTCATTTCTTTCAGACTCTCAATAGTCAATAAGATGTTAACAAAGCTTGGACTGCACTTATCATTTGCCATATATGAACTAAAGGAACAAATAAAAGGAGTTTCTGAAGAATAAACAGTTGGTACTTGTTTTCCATATAAGGCATGCTATTGTCAAGGATTAGGATATTTTGGGGACTCCACTAGGCCGATTGCACAAGAAGAAATCAGTGAAGTATGAGATGTCAAATTGCTGGTGCACCAGAAACTGCGCATGATTGAGAGGCCATTATTTAACACTTCCAGGTGTTTTTACTTTCAACATAAGAGACTGTTGTTAAGGCTTCAGATATTTTGGAAACTTCACTAGGCCGATCACACAAGGAGAAACCAGTAAGGTATCAGGTGTCAAATTGCTGGTGCGCCAAAAACTGCAACATGATTGAGAGGTCATTATCTAACAGTTCCAGGCTGCTGAACCTGCAATCATACCCCAAATCTGTCACAGTTTAGGTAGGGAGCGTGCGGAGCGGTTAAGAATAAGAATCCCCCATCAGATGTCACCCCAAGTGGCTGCAAAAGCATCGGAACACACCAGCTAGAAAGCTAACAACAACGAGGCAAGCCACCAACCAAATCAATCCGTGCTCACAACGGCAGCCTCCTGATCGACATCACTATGATTAGCGCATAAAACCCGTCGCTGGCAGCTGATTCATCACGGAGGACAAGAGATAGTAGGTCGGGTGCGTTACCACGGCGCTGGTGTCCATGTGGCTGACGTCGGCGGTGACCCCGGGCGTGTTGACGACGTCGTAGAGGTGGAGCACGGAGACGAGCGGGTTCATCTTCATGAGCAGCGACAGCGACTGGCCGATCCCCCCGGCCGCGCCCACCACCGCCACCTTGAACCCCGGCGCGCCGCCCTTGGCGCGGCACGCCGCGGGCCTCAGCGCCGCGCCCTCCTCCATCTGCGCACGCACAGGAATCGGTCACATCAGACACGGGTCTCTACCGGCAGGCAGGCAGCAGCCGCGGTGGGGACTGAGGAACTGAGGAGCGCACCTGCGGGCGAGTGGGGTTGAGGTGCGCGGCGACGCGGGCGATGCGGTGCGAGGGGGAGGTGGCGTCGGGATGCATGGCGGCGGCGGCGCGGCGACGGGGAGGAGGGAGGAGGAGGAGGATCTGGGCGGTGGGGGTTTATGGGTGGGGGCGCGAGAGCGGTGGGGGGCTTTGGAGGGTTGCGGGGAGCGTTATCCGGTGGGCTGTGGCTCGGAGTGGGCGGAGGGATCGGGAGGCGGTGGTGAGGCGAGGGCGAGGTGGCGCCCCGTCCCGAGAAGCTCATCTCTTTTCTCCGCCACTGCTACTCGCTAAGCTCTGCCCCTGCCCTGGGTTCGCTCGGGCCAAAGGCGCGGCAGCGTCACGGCTGGGTTCGGTGCCATCGACGTCGAGTGGCTGGCTGGGGGACTGGGATGGGAGAGAAGGGAGACTCGCGCCGGTCTGCCCGTTTTGCACCCGTTCCGGCCGGCAGGCCGGCTCCCGGCTGATGCGAGTGTGAACCGTGAAGTGTATTGTGGGAGCGAGTCAGGAAAGTGAATTATTTTATATTTTTTTGCGGGTGAGGAAAGTGAATTATTGGGGTCATTTGTAGCTGCCACTTGTCGAACTGAAAACAATCTCAAAGGGAAGGGTGGAAACGCAAAAAGTAGAAGAAAAAAAATACATAACTTCGGTGTCACACACTCTTTTTTCAAGGGGAAAAGGGATTTCATTGCTTAATGGTGCAGCGATCTATCGAGAGAAGGTGATTTTTTTTTTGAGTAATCGAGAGAAGGTGATTTGATTAACTTGATTGCATCCATGCAATCCATTTCAATGTCCACCGGCAGCGTAAACCATTGAAGAGCAAGGTTCAGACCCTCCTGGCATGTAAGAAGCTCAGCCTAAAGTGCCAGAGCAGTGTAAGATGGAGCGGCATGCAGAGAAGATGTTGTTGCCCTCACTATCTTGGAGTATCATTCCTGCTCTTGCTTGACGGTGTCCTCAACTAGGGGGTACTCACCACGTCATCTCCCGACCAGGCGGGTAGGCCCGAGGGCCCCATGGTTGTTCACTAATGGGCTTCTTCGGGCAGCCCATGGCGTATACAAGGGAGATTCCACAAGACTTGACACACAAGCCGAAGACTCCTCTCCATCGACATATCCGACTAGGACTCATGTTATCCTAGGCCTTCGGTACATTATATAAGCCGAGGCCAGGCTAGTTGGTAAATATATTCCAGATCATTAGAATCATACATAACAATCTCGTGGTAGATACCTATTGTTTGTACTAAAACCGACAGATCTCGGGTAGGGGGTCCCGAAGTGTGGATCTAGGAATGATGGTGAACATGAGACAAAACGGCACGATGTTTACCCAGGTTCGGGCCCTCTCGAAGAGGCAAAACCCTATGTCCTGCTTTGGTTATGTTGACGATGGAGTATCGAGTACAGGTTAATCTACCTCGAGATCGTATGTTGTGTTCTAAACCCTAAGGCTGATAATTGTGATTATGACTCTATGGACTAAACCCTCCGACTTATATAGACACCGGAGGTAGCTAGGGTTACACATGGCCAGTTGCCAACTAGGGATAAACATGCCGATACGTGGAGTAGTCCTTGAAGTACGCACTAAGTCTTCGACAGAGTCCGTCTTGATCACGCATAGGTTCGAGGCTTCCGGAGTCCTTCCTTGTGAGATTGGTGGGCCATAAGCTCGACCCATGGATTGTGGGCTAACTTGTTAGGACTGAGAGTATATCGACTAGGGGGGTGAACGGGAGATTCAAAAATTATTGTGAATGTTTTGAACTGATCCCAAACACAACAATGGAAATAAGGTTCGGTAGAAACGAACTCAATCAAGCATACTATTGAGGATCAAAACTATCGATGTAGGATGTAGTAATGGTTTGAGCATAGGATACAGCAAGCTTGATGATAACAATGATAATGCAATATGCAAACATATACAATGTCATGACAGGGTGCTAGAAAAGAACTGCTATAGATAACTTCGAGAGATAGTTAAGATGAGGTAAATGATCACAACACAGAATGAAGACAAGGACTAAGGCAGCATAACAAAATGATAATAGAGCAACAATGTGGGTAACGAAAGATAACTGATGGGAATGACAAAAGGAATAGACTCGAATGATATGCAACAGAGAATGAATGATCAGATAAACTATCGTCACAGAGCACGAATGTAAACTGCTAAAAGTAATGCAGTGAAGTAAATTGAACCAGTGGTGCTCAATGGTGACGGTGAGATTTGGTAGACTAGTTCGCCCTTCTACCAAAGGAGAAAGGACTATCTCTGGTTGGAGGGGTTGTGATTTAACACGGAAGATAAACTCTCTTCGTCCTATTCTCCTTCTCAGAGTTGATTAGACCCTAGTTATTTCACTCGTGGTAGATACTTGTTGGCGATATCCAAACCTTCGGTCGACCTTCGCTAACCACAATCACTCTTGGTTGCTGCAGATCTAGCTCGGTGAATATAACAACTCTTCAACACTCGAGCCAACACCTATCTGTCTAGAGAGTGTGTAGCTCTCAAGAGTAATAAGTACAAGAAATCTAACCCAGAACTATTGTGATGCTCAACCACTGTCTAAGTTTGGGCTCTTGATTTTTCTCTCAGCGGATCTTAAAATCAAATCACTCGGAGAGGGGATGCTCAGTCAATCTTCTCAGAAATCTTAAGCGGAGCAGCCAACGAACAACGCTAGAGTGGGGTGCCTATTTATAGCCGCAGCCTTCCCTGAAGGGAAATGGCCGAACGACATGAGTCCAATGGTCGGATTTTGAGAACAATGGTAACATTACTTGTGGAGCAAGTAATGCTAACTCCTCAGTTCGAAAGATATCTCCTGCAGCACGAAGAATAACGTCTACTGCTGCCAGGTAATCATTTGAAGCATAAAGAGATTTCTCTCACATCTTTCATAGGATTCAGGTTAAGCATCACAACGAATCTAAGCTCGGTGAAGATAACAACTCTTCAACACTCGAGCCAACACCTATCCGTCTAGAGAGTGCGCAGCTCTCAAGAGTAATAGGTACAAGAACTCTAACTCGGAACTATTGTGATGCTCAACCACTGTCTAAGTTTGGGCTATTGATTTCTCTCTCGGTGGATCTTAAACTCAAATCACTCGAAGAGGGTGTCGTGGATCTAAGACTGACAGTAGAATAGGGGGTAGGTATGAGGAGGCAAGATCCTAGCTATGGAGTAGTTGTACACATGAGTTTTACGAGTTCAGGCCCTTCTCGAAAGAAGTAACAGCCCTACGTCTCGGTGCCCTGAGGCGGTCGACTGGATTATATGTGTGTGTGAGTTTACAAAAGATGCGAACCCGCGTGCCTGTGGAGGGGGGTGGCTTATATAGAGTGCGCCAGGACCCCAGCCGGCCCACATTACAAAGGGTTTAAGGTACATTAAAGGGGAGACGTTACTAGTAACACTAGTAAATAAAGAGACATAATGACCATTAAAGCTATGAGGTGATGTCCGACCGTTGTAGTCTAGAGCGACCTTAGACCTTCTGGTGGTCGAGTGACAGTCTCCGCGGTCGAGTGACTTCAAGTCTTCCGAGTGGAAGTCCTCATGGTCGAGTGGATGATGACTCCTCTTCGAATGCTTCTGGTTTTAGGGTGACGTCCTAGGG
The DNA here is from genome assembly GCA_034509565.1 of Triticum monococcum. NCBI lineage: Eukaryota > Viridiplantae > Streptophyta > Magnoliopsida > Poales > Poaceae > Triticum > Triticum monococcum. The sequence continues at coordinate 618,853,879 of CM067845.1, forward strand.
GAGGGTGTCTAGGTCAGGCCTATGACCCTACCCTAGGTACATGTCTTCATCATTAGCCCCCGAATGGTTCAGGGTTCGAGTGGAGAAGGAGTTGATAACCTCTCCGATTCAGCTTTTGTGCTTCGGAAATGTCTTGTCCAGAGGTCGAATGAACATTCATGATGACTTCAACTGCTTGTTCAGTCGCCTTGATCCATTCTTGGTTTTGTCGAGTGAACTTTCATTGTTAAGCCTCGAGTGTTGATATGGGAAAAATCTTCCGTCTGACGAGTTGCTCTGCTGTCTGCGGATTTCGCGGGATTCAAATTTTGGGAAGCGCGCCAGGTGGAGGAGGCCACAGTAATCGGGGCGGATTAGGCAGGCTGCCTCGATCACTGCACCACCTTTTTCGCCACGTATCGCGTGCGCGACTGTTGCGGGATTTGATCGGATCGCTTGGGCCCACAAGTCAGCCACTCCGAAATGACTTCATATAAGGCGTCGGACGGGGGTTTCCGCACAGTGCGTTCCCATTCTTCCCCTTCCTCCTATGTTTTCTCCACCGCATCTGCCTCCGCTCTCGGCGTCGTCGCTCCATTTGAACTCGATCCACTACCATGGGGAAGGAGAAGACGGTGGCGTTGGAGCGTGCGAAGAAGGCGACGACGAAGGCGAAGGGGAAGAAGTCCGGCCGGGGTGGATCTTCTTCGAGGGTCGGCTTGCCGCCGGGCTGGATCCAGGGCGACTGGATTCGCTTGACGATCCGCCAGGACGACATCGACGACCTGGTCGAGGGGGGATTGATTCCCCACGAATCGGCATGACTCCCGGGGAACGAGACCGAGCCGCAGCCACAGGAGGGTGACGATGTCCTCCTCGCTACTCACGTCGACTGCGGGTTTTCCTTGCCTCCCCACCCTTTCTTTCGAGGTTTCTTGAACTTCTTCGGGGCGCAACTCCACCACTTCACCTCGAACACTATCGTGTATCTTGCTGCTTTTGTGTCCATGTGCGAGAGCTTCCTGGGCTGTAGGCCACATTGGGGGCTCTTCAAGCACATATTCACCTGCCGTTCTCAGTCGGTCAAGAAGGCCAACCCGAGTGACGAGAGAACGCAAGTGATTCAGATGTGCGGGGGTCTTGGGATCCAGATGAGGAGTAAGAGTACTTTCCCAGCCATGATCCTTCCTGAGTCGGTTCGAGGGTGGCAGTCGACCTGGTTCTACTACAAGGACCAGCCGACTCCAAGCCAGTCGACTGGGGCTAGGGATAACTTATTTTAGCGTTGATATTTTAAAATACGGGGATGCTTGTTGATATGCCTGAGTATTTAAATTATCATGTCAAAACTAGACTATTGCTTTGAACAATATAAAAGTCCAAATGTCCATGCTATAAAGAAAGAAATATGATATGACATGTTAGGCAGCATTCCACATAAAAAAAATCTGTTTTTATCACTTCCCTACTCGAGGACGAGTAGGAGTTAAGCTTGGGGATGCTGATACGTCTCCAACGTATCTATAATTTTTTATTGTTCCATGCTGTTATATTATCAATCTTGGATGTTTTATAATCATTTTATAGCCATTTTATATTATTTTTTTGGTACTGGCCTATTGACATAGTGCCAAGTGCCAGTTACTATTTTTCCATGTTTTTTACATCGCAGAAAATCAATACCAAACGGAGTCCAAATGCCACGAAACTTTACGGAGAATTTTTATGGGCCAGAAGGAACACAACGGGCTCTGGCTGCGCCTGGGGGTGCCCCAAGGGTGGCACAACCCACCAGGGCACGCCAGGAGGCCTATGCGCGCCCTGGTGGGTTGTGCCCACCTCGGGTGCCCCGAGACCGCCTCTTTGCTCATAAGTACCCTAATATTCCCAAAACCCTATGGGAGTCACAAAATATTCATCTAGCCGCCGCAGAGTCCAGAACCACCAGATCCAATCTATACACCATCTCGGATGGGGTTCACTGATACGTCTCCAACGTATCTATAATTTTTGATTGCTCCATGCTATTATATTATCTATTTTGGATGTTAATGGGCTTTATTTTGCACTTTTATATCATTTTTGGGACTAACCTACTAACCAGAGGCCCAACCCAAATTGTTGTTTTTTTGCCAATTTTAGGGTTTCGAAGGAAATGAATATCAAACGGAGCCCAAACGGAATGAAACCTTCGAGAACGTGATTTTCTCAAAAAAATGTGATCCAGGAGACTTGGAGTGGCCATCAAGAAACAAGGGAGGAAGGCACGAGGCAGGGGGGGCACGCCCTCCACCCTCGTGGGCCCTCCATTGCTCCACCGACGTACTTCTTCCTCTTATATATATATATATATATATATATATATATATATATATATATATATATATATATATCCACGTGCCCCCCAAACATCCAGGAGCACTGTCGGTGTCAAAACCGGCGAATCTCGGGTAGGGGGTCCCGAACTGTGCGTCTAGGCCGGATGGTAACAGGAGGCAGGGGACACAATGTTTTACCTAGGTTCGGGCCCTCTTGATGGAGGTAAAACCCTATGTCCTGCTTGATTAATATTGATGATATGGGTAGTACAAGAGTAGATCTACCACGAGATCAGAGAGGCTAAACCCTAGAAGCTAGCCTATGGTATGATTGTATGTTGTCCTATGGACTAAAACCCTCCGGTTTATATAGACACCGGAGAGGGTTAGGGTTACACAAGGTCGGTTACAAAGGAGGAGATATCCATATCCGTATTGCCTAGCTTGCCTTCCACGCCAAGTAGAGTCCTATCCGGACACGAGACGAAGTCTTCAATCTTGTATCTTCATAGTCTAATAGTCCGGCCAAAGGATATAATCCGGCTGTCCGGAGACCCCCTAATCCTTTAACTAGCCCCGCACATAACGCGAGGCATTTTTTTGACACGTCTTGTCATAGCAGAGATCGTGTCCCCTTATTACGGGATTCTCATCAATACGGGCGTGGGTAACCCAACCGTGCCATCGATTACGGCTCTTGGGGGATAAGCGAGTTTTACCAGGCAAGTGGGGACGCTTAGTTTCGTCCGCCCATATAAAGTGATAAGAATTCACCTTTCTATCCATGCCTTCTTCCTCCTTTGCTCATCCGTTTTCGCACACTCGAGCTCTAACGCCCAAGTCCGCACTTCCCACCTCAACCTTCTCCAACCATGTCTGGAGCGGGAGGCAGGTGGATGGTCTCCTCCGTCACGGATGGAGACATCAAGAAGCTGAGGAGAGCCGGATACCTGCCCGACGACATCACGCACCGGCTCCCAGATGAGGGGCAGCTCATCCCCACCCCCAGGCCCCATGAGAGGGAAGTGTTCCTCACCCATTTCCTCCGCGGACTGGGATTCCCTCTCCACCCATTCGTCCGGGGGCTCATATTCTATTACGGCCTGGATTTCCACGATCTGGCCCCGAACTTCATCCTCAACATCTTGGCGTTTATCTTTGTGTGCGAGGCCTTCCTCCGCATCAAGCCCCACTTCGGCTTATGGTTGAAGACCTTCAATGTCAAGCCGAAGGTTGTGGGCGGCCGCCAGGTGGAGTGCGGAGGAGCCATGGTGGGAAAGATGCCCAACGTACCATGGCTCGAGGGCTCCTTTGTGGAAACCATAAAGGGGTGGCAATCGGGGTGGTTCTACATCATCGAGCCGCGCGACCCTGCATGGGCAGCGGCCCCCGAGTTCCGATCTGGCATCCCCGTGCGGCTCACCTCCTGGAAAGAGAAGGGCCTGTCCTGGGGTAGTTCGGGAGAGGTGACCGGACTCCAAACATGTATTCAGAACATGGTGAACAAGAAGCTCAAACTCGTGAACGTGGTCCAGGTCATGCTCCACCGTCGGATCCTCCCGTGCCAACAACGGGAGTTCAACTTGTGGGAGTTCGACCCGGCGCAGCACCGAACTCTGAACAAACTCTTCGACACAACTCACGAAGATGCTTGGAGGGTGCTGTTCAAAAGCGCCGAGGTCCCCCCTCCCATTATTGAGGATCGCGGATTCAACGCGAAGCGCCAAGCCAGTGCGGTAAGCTGCTTTACCTTTCACAGGATACTTATTTTTTTATAGATTGACTCCATGCGGGATCTAAACTCCCGTACCTTTGACAGGACTGGCAGGAGACGGCCGGACAGATCGACTGTCCGGCTCCTTTGCCCGAAGGCCCAGCAGACGCTCTCCTGGCGAAGATGCTGACTCCGGCTCCTTATACAGTGCCGGAGAAGACCAAGGAGGCCAAGGGAACCCGAAAGAGTTCCCGACGCCATGCATCGTCGGACTCACCGTCCGATGACTCTGCGGCGCGCTCCTCCCCCGAAGACGAGGAAGAAGAAGAAGATGCTCCCCCTCCGGCTGGGGGAGATAATAAAAGGAAGGCCGCCCCAACTGGGAGGCGAAAGGTCCAAGAAGGGAAGGACTCTCCTTCCGGACAGTTCCACCGCCGTCGATGAAGGCAAAGACGAGTGGTTGCCCAGGGCCAAGCCCCTGGGGAGATCGTAAGTATTCGGATACCAGAGTAACTCATAGCATTCCTTTGTCGCACTGCTTTCCCTAACGCCAAACATAATTATGCAGGCCGCCACGAGCCAGTATCGATGTATCATCGGACGGCTCCCTGGGCTCATCTGACATGGATAGTGATCTAGTCCCGACCACCACCTCCCCTCATCCTGCCGACGACGTCGAGGTGCTATCTCAAGAGGCACCGGATCAAGGGGAGACAGTCCCGGAGGCGCCTCAAGGCAACCTTCCGGACTCCGGGAGCCGAGGGGACGGGGCCCCTGAGAGCTCCGAGTTCGGCCCTCAGCCGAACACCGCGCCGGAACCTCCAGTGGTTCCGGGCTCGGGCAGGCGGCCTCCTTCTAAGAGGGGCAAGACACATGTGCCGGTGACTTCTGTCCATCCAGAGGCGCCGGACAATCTGCTGGAAGCGCTTCACAGCGCTTCCATCGACGAGGAGCGCCGTACTATTATGAGTGCGGTGGTCCAGAAGGTTCAGTCCGCCAAGAGCGGGTTGACTGAAGCCTGTGCCAGCCTTCTAACAAGCTTTGAGGTAAGTGTTTTAAAATGTAGTAGAAATATTACCGCATAGACAATAGCCCCTGATGCTTTGTTCGGTGTTCACAAAGAAAAGCCAAACAGAGGATCAACTAATATCGTAGGAGTCTAATATAAGTATGTCAATATGCATATGCAGGCTTCGCTGCTGGCGTCTGCCGCACTGACTGCGGAGGTCGCCGTACTGAAGCAGGACCTCGAGGGGTCCAGGAAAGAGCTCGGCCTTGTCAAGAGGCAGCTTGAGGAGAACAAGGCTAAGTAATACCCTGTCTATAGATATGTATATATAAAAGAAGACGCGATTGCAAAATGACAGGATTATCGTATATTCGCCAAGGGCCACGACCGAGGTGGCGACCCTGAAGCAAGCGCTAACCAAGGCCGAAGATAACGCGGCCAAGGAGCGCACCGAGCGAGAGAAGCACGAGGCTCGGGTGGGCGAGGTGCAGCAAGAGCTCCAGGCTCTCGTGGCGAAGCACGAGGCGTTGCAGCTTGACTCAAAGACGCGGGAGTCTGAGCTTGCTGCGACCCTCGAGAGTGCAAAAAGTGCCAAGGCCGAAGCCCAAAGGGCCCTCCAGGAGATCGACACAATGAAGAAGATAGCGGCGGGTAAGGCTTTCTATATGCAAAGCAAGCATGTAAAAGTAAATTACCGGTTACTTACCCGAATCCGAAGCTCTCTAGGAGCATTCGCAGATTTGCCCCGCAGCGTGTCCGATGCCGCACAATTTTACTAGGCCGAGGATGGAAGCTCAACGGAGAAGCTGTTCTGGTCTCAGTATGCTGAGGCCGAACACCCGATGCCAATGAGCGACCAGCTGAAGCAGATGGTCGAGGTACATAAGGCGGCCGATCGGGCCATGAAGGGCTTTATAGTCCGACTGTGGCCTGGCGACGCCCTTCCGAATAGCTTCTTCGGCCTGGTGAGGCGGCTTGTGAATGCCTGCCCGCGGCTGGAGGTCGTCAAGCGATCTGTCTGCATTGAAGGTGCACGCCGGGCTTTCGCATGTGTGAAATTGCAGTGGGTCAAGCTAGACGCCGTGAAGCTGATCAAGGAGGGGCCGCCGGAGGGCAAGGAGCACCGCCACCCCGAGATGTACTACGAGGGTGTTCTGCCGGGTGCCCGTCTCATAGCGGACGAGTGTTCAAAAGATGTAATATTTGAGTGAGACTTGCTCGTTTTATCCTGTATTTATGAAAACTTGTTTCATATGCGCTATGCAACGCTTGTTTGAATTTAAAATATTACCTTCTATTTGGTTGTTTATCCAATCTGAGAGATGGCCAGTCCTCGGCTTCTGCCCCCATGCCACGAGTGCTAGGGTGTTCGGGATAAACCTGAGCACTCTTGTTCCCATGTTTGGGTCCTTCGAGGGAGGTGCTCAGCACAACGAACAAGGCAACCGAACTAATAATGCTTTATCACTCTCACTTAGCCATAGAATTCGATAACTTTAAATTTCGGCGAAGCCCCTGGTATTTGGAAGGCCGAATTTGGGGCGCGATACACGCCTGTAAGCCGAATAGGGCCGACCCCTCGCTCTAAGCGGCATAAGTCTTTAGGGACTCGGAAACCTCGCCGAACAGCGACCAGTCTCTCGCCTTATCATGACAGTCAGTTTTAGCTTTCTCTACTGAGGTGCTGAACCCAGTAGAACCGGGGCACAATCGCAGTAGTTCTCCTGGCGCTACCTTAGCCGATAGAGCGGAACGTAAGGTACCAAAACATAGGAGCCGGGCAAACCCAACATTTGACCAAAGACATGATTCGGATCTGATGCATATAATGCTATAAGTTTGGGGTGTCGCACTTGTGAGAGTGTTCGGACTTTTCACACCATATTGTAGGGTACGTAAGCCCCTGGTGTATTGGCTGTACCAAAGTGTACGGTTGCAAGGCGTCATTAATGAACACATAGAAATATGTATATATATAACAAGAATGCAATAATAGTCGTAATGTCATGCATTGTTTATTCAAAAAATTGCGTTAAAGCAGAGTGATACAGATAGTGTGATAAGCAAAGAGTAGGACTATGTCCCTTCCAAGGGCAAGCTGAGGAATGATATTAAATCGAATAATTCGCTCGTTACTGTAATCCACCTAGGAATTCCGTGGTATGACGTAGCTGTCTGCCTCCTTGGTTGCTGCATCATGTGTTCGGCAATAGTGCTGCCGGACAATATTTCCAGAGATTAATGTCCTGAGAGAAAAAATAACCAAACAGGAAGCCCCTAGTGCGGTTTAAGCCGCGTCTTGGGGCGTGCCGCAGTTGTGCCCCCCTCCCCACTAGTGCCCATGATATTTTTAATGCATAATTATGTACGCGTGGCACGAGTTTCGCCGTTGGGCTGGGATTGGGGTGGCCACCGTAATGCTACGCGAGCTCAGATCATGCCAGGCGGTCTATTTGCCGATTGCTCCGAGCGCGCTTGAAGGTGTCCGGGCTTTGAAGCTTCGAACTGGTTGATTGCCTTGAGAGGCTGCTTTGCGCTTCTGCTGCGAGGGCCGCGGTGTGCTCCTTTGTTCGGAGAGAGTGCTCTATGTTTCCATTGACTGTAATAACTCCGCGAGGTCCTGGCATCTTGAGCTTAAGGTATGCATAATGCGGTACCGCATTGAATCTAGCAAATGCGGTTCGCCCGAGCAGCGCGTGATAACCACTACGGAACGGGACTATATCGAAGATTAACTCTTCGCTTCGGAAGTTATCCGGGGATCCGAAGACCACTTCCAGTGTAATTGAGCCTGTGCAATGGGCATCTACACCTGGAATCACACCTTTAAAGGTCGTTTTTGTGGGTTTGATCCTTGAGGGGTCTATACCCATTTTGCGCACTGTGTCCTGATAAAGCAGGTTCAGGCTGTTGCCGCCATCCATAAGGACTCGAGTGAGGTGAAATCCGTCAATGATTGGGTCTAGGACCAGTGCGGCGAATCCGCCATGACGGATACTAGTGGGGTGGTCCCTGCGATCGAAGGTGATCGGACAGGAGAACCAAGGGTTGAACTTTGGGGTGACTGGCTCCAACGCATATACGTCCCTGAGCGCACGCTTCCGCTCCCTCTTGGGGTTGTGGGTTGCATATATCATGTTCATCGTCCGCACTTGCGGGGGAAACCTCTTCTATCCTCCGGTGTGCGGCTGTTGGGGCTCCTCCTCATCATCGCTATGCGGCCCCTTGTCCTTGTTTTCAGCAATTAACTCGCCGTCCTGCTTGAATCCCCAACAATCCCTGTTGGTGTGATTGGCTGGCTTGTCTGGGGTGCCGTGTATTTGACACGAGCGATCGAGTATACGGTCCAAGCTGTACGGACCCGGCGTACTTTGTTTGAATGACTTTTTCCGCTGTCCGAGTTTAGAGCCTTTGAATTCGGCATTGACTGCCGTATCCTCGGTATTTTCGTTGTTAATGTGGCGCTTATGTTTGTTGCGACGTGACCTGCTATTGCCGTCCTTGGTATCAGAGGTACCATGGTTCTTTGATATGTTATTACTGCGAGCCAGCCAGCTGCCTTCTCCCGCACAAAAGCGGGTCATGAGCGTCGTGAGAGCTGCCATAGATTTCGGCTTTTCCTGACCAAGGTGCCGGGCTAGCCACTCGTCTCGGATGTTGTGTTTGAAAGCTGCTAAGGCCTCTGCATCCAGACAGTCGATGATTTGATTTTTCTTTGTAAGGAACCGAGTCCAGAATTGCCTGGTCGACTCTTCTGGCTGCTGAATTATGTGGCTCAAGTCATCGGCGTCTGGTGGTCGCACATAAGTGCCCTGGAAGTTGTCGAGGAATGCGGCTTCCAGATCTCCCCAACAGCTAATGGAGTCTGCTGGCAAGCTGTTAAGCCAATGCCGTGCTGGTCCTTTGAGCTTTAGTGGGAGGTATTTGATGGCGTGTAAGTCATCACCACGGGCCATGTGGATGTGGAGGAGGAAATCCTCGATCCATACCGCGGGATCTATTGTGCTGTTGTATGATTCAATATTTACAGGTTTGAAACCTCCTGGGAATTGATGATCCATTACTTCGTCTATGAAGCATAAGGGGTGTGCGGCGCCTCTATATTGGGCTATATCGCGACGCAGCTCGAATGGGTCTTGCCCGCTGTGTTCGGCCCGGCCGGATTTGCTTTTACTATATCCGGCATGACATTTATCGTCTCGCAGAGTTGTGCGCCCTCGTGATCCGTAGATCGATCTTGCATGCTTTGCTTTGTCCTCCAATATGTCTCGCAGGTCTAGCGTATCTCCCCATGCCTTTTTATTTGAATGGCGTCGGGGTGGAGGCTGAGTTTTTGGCTGGAATGCCTCTCTATCGCGGCCACGAGGTGGCCGATTAGCCATATCATACGCTTCTTCCTCCAGTCGGGGTAGTAACCTGCACTTTGGGTAATTCATGGAGGGGCGCTCAAGTTTATATTCCTCGGCCACGAGGACTTCGGTCCATCTGTCAGCTAGCAGATCTTGATCAGCTTGAAGCTGCTGCTGCTTTTTCTTCAGGCTATTTGTCGTGGCCATAAGCCGGCGCTTGAAGCGCTCTTGTTCGACGGGATCCTCTGGTACGGCAAATTCATCGTCGCCGAGGCTTGCCTCGTCTTCGGAGGGGGGCATGTAATTGTCATCCTCCTCCTCTCCGTCTGCCGCTCTCTCAGGAGGGCTGGCTCCTCCATCCTCCTGCTCTAAATCTTGCTGGAGGGGATTGTTGTTGTCTTTGGCACTATCCGGAGTATTATTATCTCCTGTGCTGGTATCACCACTTTTGCTTTGGCGGGACTTAGAGCGGCGCCGCTGACGTCGGCGCTTGGGTTGCTTCTTGGAGGGGTCATCCTCCGTTATCTCGTCGTCGTTGCCTTCTTTGGGTGTATCCACCATGTATATGTCATATGACGAGGTGGCTTTCCAGTGCCCTATAGGCCTGGTTCATGTGCAACTCCTACATGTCGTCCATACCGTCGATGTCTTCGGAGTCGAAGTCGAGCATGTCGGTTAAATCATCGACAGTGGCTACGAAGTGGGTGGTGGGTGGGCGTCGAATTTCTTCGTCGTCCACATCCCAATCCTGTTGGCCATAGTCCGTCCATGGCTCTCCTGACAAAGAGAGAGACTTTAGTGAATTCAGAATGTCGCCGAAGGGCGAGTGCTGAAAGATATCCGCGGAGGTGAATTCCATGATCGGCGCCCAATCAGGGGCGCGGACGATTAGGAGTCCGGAAAAGAGTCCGGCACCTTGGAGTCACGGGCTTCGTAGAGGATTAGGCTGGTGTTCGGCTCGATCGCCGTTGAGACTGCAGCCCCTGAGGCGGTGTCTAGCCACCCGTCCTCGATTGGCGCAGTTGGCTCCGAGCTAAGGGTCGGAGCTAATGCGGGTCCGGCCTCTGGGGTACTGTTCGGCAACAGAGCTAGGTCATACCCATCGTGACAGTGCAGCGCGCCCGGCTGTGGCTCGAATACGTCAAAGATCAAGTCTTCGCGGATGTCGGCCGTGTAGTTCAAACTTCCAAATCTGACCTGATGGCCAGGGGCGTAGCTTTCAATCTGCTCCAGATGGCCAAGCGAATTAGCCCGCAGTGCAAAGCCGCCGAACACAAAGATCTGTCTGGGGAGAAAGGTCTCACCCTGGACCGCATAGTTGTTGATGATTGGAGGAGCCATCGGGCCTAAAGGTGACGACACAGAGGAACTCTCAATGAAAGCACCAATGTCGGTGTCAAAACCGGCGGATCTCGGGTAGGGGGTCCCGAACTGTGCGTCTAGGCTGGATGGTAACAGGAGGCAGGGGACACAATGTTTTACCCAGGTTCGGGCCCTCTTGATGGAGGTAAAACCCTACGTCCTGCTTGATTAATATTGATGATATGGGTAGTACAAGAGTAGATCTACCACGAGATCAGAGAGGCTAAACCCTAGAAGCTAGCCTATGGTATGATTGTATGTTGTCCTACGGACTAAAACCCTCTGGTTTATATAGACACCAGAGAGGGTTAGGGTTACACAAGGTCAGTTACAAAGGAGAAGATATCCATATCCGTATTGCCTAGCTTGCCTTCCACGCCAAGTAGAGTCCTATCCGGACATGAGACGAAATCTTCAATCTTGTATCTTCATAGTCTAACAATCCGGCCAAAGGATATAATCCGGCTGTCCGGAGACCCGCTAATCCAGGACTCCCTCAAGCACCACGAAAACCTAATTCCACCACCGCAACCTTCTGTACTCGAGAGACCCCATCTCGGGGCCTTTTTCGGAGCTCCGCCGGAGGAGGCATTGATCACAGGGGGCCTCTACATCAACTCCATGGCCTCTCCGGTGATGTGTGAGTAGTTTACTTCAGACCTACGGGTCCATAGTTATTAGCTAGATGGCTTCTTCTCTCTCTTTGGATCTCAATACAAAGTTCTCCACGATTCTCTTGGAGATCTATTCGATGTAATCTTCTTTTGTGGTGTGTTTGTCGAGATCCGATGAATTGTGGGTTTATGATCCAGATTATCTATGAACAATATTTGGTTCTCCTCTGAATTCTTTTATGTATGATTGGTTTATCTTTGCAAGTCTCTTCGAATTATCAGTTTGGTTTGGCCTACTAGATTGACCTTTCTTGCAATGGGAGAAGTGCTTAGCTTTGGGTTCAATCTTGTGGTGTTTGATCCCAGTGACAGAAAGGGAGCCGACACGTATTGTATTGTTGCCATCGAGGATAAAAAGATGGGGATGGGGTTTATATCATATTGCATGAGTTTATCCCTCTACATCATGTCATCTTCCTTAAAGCATTACTCTGTTCTTATGAACTTAATACTCTAGATGCATGCTGGATAGCGGTTGATGTGTGGAGTAATAGTAGTAGATGCAGAATCGTTTCGGCCTACTTGTCTCGGACGTGATGCCTATATACATGATCATACCTAGATATTCTCATAACTATGCTCAACTATCAATTGCTCGATAGTAATTCGTTTACCCACCGTAATACTTAGTTATTTCCTTTGCCGTTTATTTTACTTTGCATCTTTATTTCTCTTTATCATAAACATACCAAAAATATTATCTTATCATATCTATCAGATCTCACTCTTGTAAGTAACGGAGAAGGGCTTGATGATATCTACTACACAACCTTCTTGTAGATGTTGTTGGGCCTCCAAGTGCAGAGGTTTGTAGGACAGTAGCAAATTTCCCTCAAGTGGATGACCTAAGGTTTATCAATCCGTAGGAGGCGTAGGATGAAGATGGTCTCTCTCAAGCAACCCTGCAACCAAATAACAAAGAGTCTCTTGTGTCCCCAACACACCCAATACAATGGTAAATTGTATAGGTGCACTAGTTCGGTGAAGAGATGGTGATACAAGTGGTATATGGATGGTAGATAAAGGTTTTTGTAATCTGAAAATATAAAAACAGCAAGGTAACTAATGATAAAAGTGAGCACAAACAGTATTGCAATGCTAGGAAACAAGGCCTAGGGTTCATACTTTCACTAGTGCAAGTCCTCTCAACAATAATGACATAATTGGATCACATAACTATCCCTCAACATGCAACAAAGAGTCACTTCAAAGTCACTAATAGCGGAGACCAAACGAAGAGATTATGGTAGGGTACGAAACCACCTCAAAGTTATTATTTCCAATCAATCCGTTGGGCTATTCCTATAAGTGTCACAAACAGCCCTAGAGTTCGTACTAGAATAACACCTTAAGACACAAATCAACCAAAACCCTAATGTCACCTAGATACTCCAATGTCACCTCAAGTATCCGTGGGTATGATTACATGATATGCATCACACAATCTCAGATTTATCTATTCAACCAACACATAGAACCTCAAAGAGTGCCCCAAAGTTTCTACCGGAGAGTCAAGATGAAAACGTGTGCCAACCCCTATGCATAGATTCCCAAGGTCACGGAACCCGCAAGTTGATCACCAAAACATACATCAAGTGGATCATAGAATACCCCATTGTCACCACAGGTATCCCACGCAAGACATACATCAAGTGTTCTCAAATCCTTAAAGACTCAATCCGATAAGATACCTTCAAAGGGAAAACTCAATCCATTACAAGAGAGTAGAGGGGGAGAAACATCATAAGATCCAACTATAATAGCAAAGCTCGCGATACATCAAGATCGTATCACCTCAAGAACACGAGAGAGAGAGAGAGAGAGAGATCAAACACATAGCTACTGGTACATACCCTCAGCCCCGAGGGAGAACTACTCCCTCCTCGTCATGGAGAGCGCCGGGATGCTGAAGATGGCCACCGGAGAGGGATGCCCCCTCCGGAGGGTGCGAGAACGGGTCTAGATTGGTTTTCGGTGGCTACGGAGGCTTCTGGCGGCGGAACTCCTGATCTATTCTGCTCTTCGATAGTTTTAGGGAATATGGATATATATATAGGCGGAAGAAATACATCAGGGGAGCCACGAGGGACCCACGAGGGTGGAGGGCGTGCCCAGGGGGGTGGGTGCGCCCCCTGCCTCGTGCTCTCCTCGTTGATCCCGTGACATGCACTCCAAGTCTCCTCTATTACTTTCTTTCCAAAAATAACTTTTCCGAAGGTTTCATTCCATTTGGACTCCGTTTGATATTCCTTTTCTACGAAACACTAAAACAAGGGAAAAATAGAAACTGGCACTGATAACCCACAAGTATAGGGGATCGCAACAATTTTCGAGGGTAGAGTATTTAACCCAAATTTATTGATTTGACACAAGGGGAGCCAAAGAATATTCTCAAGTATTAGCAGCTAAGTTGTCAATTCAACCACACCTGGAAACTTAGTATCTGCAGCAAAGTGTTTAGTAGCACAGTAATACGATAGTGGTGGTAACGGCAACAAAAGTAAAGACAGCAAAAGTAATATTTTTGGTATTTTGTAGTGATTGTTACAGTAGCAGCGGGAAAGTAAATAAGCGTAAACCAGTATATGGAAAACTCGTAGGCACCGAATCAGTGATGGATAATTATGCCGGATGCGGTTCATCATGTAACAGTCATAACATAGGGTGACACAGAACTAGCTCTAGTTCGTCAATGTAATGTAGGCATGTATTCCGTATATAGTCATACGTGCTTATGGAAAAGAACTTGCATGACACCTTTTGTCCTACCCTCCCGTGGCAACGGGGTCCTATTGGAAACTAAGGGATATTAAGGCCTCCTTTTAATAGAGAACCGGAACAAAGTATTAGCACATAGTGAATACATGAACTCCTCAAACTATGGTCATCACCGGGAGTGGTCCCGATTATTGTCACTTCAGGGTTGCCGGATCATAACACATAGTAGGTGACTATAGACTTGCAAGATAGGATCAAGAACTCACAAATATTCAGGAAAACATAATAGGTTCAGATCTGAAATCATGGCACTCGGGCCCTAGTGACAAGCATTAAGCATAGCAAAGTCATAGCAACATCAATCTCAGAACATAGTGGATACTAGGGATCAAACCCTAACAAAACTAACTCGATTACATGATAAATCTCATCCAACCCATCACCGTCCAGCAAGCCTACGATGGAATTACTCCCACACGGCGGTGAGCATCATGAAATTGGTGATGGAGGATGGTTGATGATGAGGACGGCGACGAATCCCCCTCTCCGGAGCTCCGAATGGACTCCAGATCAGCCCTCCTGAGAGGTTTTAGGGCTTGGCGGTGGCTTCGTATCGTAAAACGCGATGATTTCTTCTCCCTGGTTTTTTTCTCTCCGAAAGCAAATATATAGAGTTGGAGTTGGCGTCGGAGGGTCAACATGGGGCCCACGAGGTAGGGGGGCGCGCCCTAGCACCCTTGTGGAAAGGGTGTGGGCCTCCTGGTCTTCATATTTGGCGAGGATTTTTTATTATTTTTTCTAAGGTATTCCGTGGAGTTTCAGGACTTTCCGAGAATATTTGCTTTCTGCGCATAAAACAACACCAAGGTAATTCTGCTGAAAACAGCATCAGTCCAGGTTAGTTCCATTCAAATCATACAAGTTAGAGTCCAAAACAAGGGCAAAAGTGTTTGGAAAAGTAGATACGATGGAGACGTATCAACTCCCCCAAGCTTAAACCCTTGCTTGTCCTCAAGCATTTCAGTTGACAAACTGAAAGAAAGAAAGAAAAACTTTTAAAAACTCTGTTTGCTCTTGTTGTTGTAACTATGTCAAGCCAGCATTCAAGTTTTCAGCATAGATCATAACTAACCACATTTGCAATAATCCTCAGGTCTCACAATTACTCGTATCAATAGCATAATCAACTAGCAAGTCATAATAATAAATCTCGGTTGACAACACTTTCTCAAAACAATCATAATATGATATAACAAGATGGTATCTCGCTAGCCCTTTCTGAGACCGCAAAACATAAATGCAGAGCAACTTTAAAGATCAAGGACTGACTAGACATTGTAATTCATGGTAAAAGAGATCCAATCATAGTCATACCCAACATAGATTAATAGTGATGAATGCAAATGACAACTGTGCTCTCCAGCTAGTGCTCTTTAATAAGAGGGTGATGACTCAACATAAAAGTAAATGGATAGGCCCTTCGCGGAGGGAAGCAGGGATTTGTAGAGGTGCCAGAGCTCGGTTTTGAAATAGAGATAAATTGCATTTTGAGCGGTATACTTTCATTGTCAACGTAACAACTAAGAGATGGTGATATCTTCCATGCTAAACACATTATATGCGGTTCCCATACAGAATGGTAAAGTTTATACTCCCCCTCCAGCAACAAGCATCAATCCATGGCTTGCTCGAAACAACGAGTGCCTCCAACATACATCAGGTCCTAGGGGGAGTTTTGTTTGCAATTAATTTTGATTTAGTTTGCATAAAGCATGGGACTGGGCATCCCGTTGACCAGCCATTTTCTCGTGAGTGAGGAGCGGAGTCCACTCCTCTTGAGAATAACCCGCCTAACACGGAAGATAAGGACAACCTTTGTTGATACATGAGCTATTCAAGCATGCAAAACAGAATGTTTATTTGAAGGTTTAGAGTTTGGCACATACAAATTTACTTGGAACGGCAGGTAGATACCGCATATAGGAAGGTATGGTGGACTCATATGGAATAACTTTGGGGTTTAAGGGATTGGATGCACAAGCAGTATTCCTGCTTAGTACAGGTGAAGGCTAGCAAAAGACTGGGAAGCGACCAACTAGAGAGCGACAACAGCCATGTACATGCATTAAAATTAATAAACATTGGATGCAAGCATGAGTAGGATATAATCCACCATGAACATGAATATCATGAAGGCTATGTTGATTTTGTTTCAACTACATGCGTGAACATGTGCCAAGTCAAGTCACTTAAATCATTCAAAGGAGGATACCACCCCATCATACCACGTCATAATCATCTCAATAGCATGTTGGCATACAAGGTAAATCATTATAACTCATAGCTGATCAAGCATGGCACAAGCAACTATGATCTCTAATTATCATTGCAAACATGTTTATTCATAATAAGCTGAATCAAGAACATGGGACTCGTCATATTTACAAAAACAAAAGAGGTCGAGTTCATGCCAGCTTTTCTCATCTCAGTTAGTCCATCATATATCATCATAATTGCCTTTCACTTGCACGACCGAACGGTGTGAATAATAATAAGAGTGCACGTGCATTTGACTAAGATGGAATCTGCAAGCATTCAAGAAACATGAGAAGACAAGGCAATATGGGCTCTGGGTTAAATCAAGATTAAAGCATATAAGAGCCACTACAACAATTTAATTACGGTCTTCTCCTACTGACCCCCAAAGAAAAGAAAATAAAATAAAACTATTTACACGGGAAAGCTCCCAACAAGCAAAAGAAGAACGGGGAATATTTTTTTGGGTTTTATTTTTAATTACTACTACAGCAGGAAAGTAAATTACTACTAATTTTTTGGTTTTTCTTAAGGTTTACTAAACACACAAGAAGAAAGTAGGAAAAGGAAAATAAACTAGCATGGATATTACAGTGAAAAAGTATGAGCACCGACATCTAGCAATGAGTGTGTGTGAACATAAATGTAATGTCGGTGAGAAATACGTACTCCCCCAAGCTTAGGCTTTTGGCCTAAGTTGGTCTATGGCCACGGCTGGCCTGGTGGATATCCATAATAATAGTTGTTGGGGTCGTACTGTGATGAACAAGGATAGTTGGGATCATATTGTGATGAAGAAGAAGACTCTGACTGCCACTGGCTGACAGTCATCTCTGGATCCCAAGAATAAACAGATTGTTGTGGGGGGCTCATTTTGTGGTTCCTGTTCTGGCTCCTCAGTGGGTGCAGGGTTCCGGTAGGCGTGAATAGCCGTCAACGAAACAAGGTACGTGCCTACAGTCAAATCAAACAAAGAAGGAGCAGGCAAGGTAATAGTCTCGGGATGATGTTTATTAAAGAACAATTGATATTTAAGCTCCCCTGCCCTATTATTAACAATAAAATCATGTGCTACCATACTTTTATGATCTAGATAAACATGGGGCAGCACCTTTTCTTCCTTCTCAGCATGCCTAATAGGTATGTTAAAATGTCCGGCTAGGTGTGTAGCATAAATGCCTCCAAAGATGGGGCCCTTAGTACGGTTCATATTTAACCGTCTGGCAATAATACCGCCCATACTAAAAGTGTTATCACTGTATAAACCTTGGAGTAGAATAATTATATCAGGGATACTAAGGTTTCCACAGTTTCTGCGTCCAATTAAACAATGACTAGCAAATAATGCAAAGTAACATAAAACAGGAAAATGTATGCTAGTGATTCATGCATCGGAAACCTTCCTGGTTTCTCCTACAGTGATATTATTAATAAATCCCTCCATATCATCATGGTGTGGTTCTTTTGTCTTGCCCTCAAAAGGGACTAAACAAATACGACAGAAATCAAAAAGTGACATCTCCTTATGCTCATCATATAAATGAAATTCCACCGTAGGTGGTGAGTTCCAAGGTTGAAAATAAATTTTTTTGCACAAAGGTATTTGTGAGTAAGAGATACTGATCGCATTGGTCGTGGAGGAAAGCGGTGAGGCCTGCATTGTGAGCCAATTCATGAAAATCTTCATAGATACCGGCTGCTCTCAAGAAATCATCAGAAGGCCATTCACACGCCCGAATCTACGCGGTGCACGGCAAATTATACTTAGGCTTCGGTGCCTTTTCCTTCGAGCTTTGGCTCAATGAGCCCCTCAATAATCTCCTCATCATTTTCTGAAAAATTCTGAAATTTTTAGTAACTTCAAACAAAAGTGAACCAACTTCAATAAAACTGATAGCAACTACTCCTACAAGTGCCTAGAGCCTATATCAAGAAAACTACTTGTAACCATATAAATTTTACATGCAAGATCAAGAACATGGTCACCTATGCAGCACAAATTTGTAAAGAATAAAGCACTAGAATAAAAACTAATTGGACCAATGGAGGAGTCACATACCAAGGAACAATCTCCCCAAGCAGTTTTGCGAGAGGTGCTTTGAGCAAGGAGATCGAAAATCACAGCAAAAGTGGCTGGAACTCGTGCTTGAGTTGGTTTTTCGGGTTTGTGTGAGGCAGAGGAAGAATATGGGTGCTGAGATAAGTGGAGGAGGGCCACCATGGGCCCACGAGGCAGGGGGCGCGCCCTATGGGGGGGGGGGCGCCCACCACCCTCGTGGCCAGGTGGCAGCTCCTCCCGTGCTAATTTTTGCACAGTAAATCCACAAATATTCCTGAAAAAATCATATTAAATTGGCATGGCATTCTTAGGACTTTTATTTTCGGGATATTTTTATATTACACGGATAAGCCAGGAAACAGACAGAAAAATACTATTTTTACTTTATTTCTACTAAATAACAGAAAATATAGAGAGGGTACAGAAGGTTGTGCTTCTAGTTACATCCATCTCATGCTCATCCAAAAAAGAATCCACTAACAAGGTTGATCAAGTCTTGTTAACAAACTCATTCCGATAATCATGAAACCGGAGAAATTTTGAATAACACTAAGTTACCTGAACGGGGATATGCACATCCCCTATAATAAGTATATCATATTTCTTTTTGACCATAGGAAGAGGAAATTCAAAACCTCCAATTATAATCAATGGAATTTTTCCAATGGAGTTGATACTATGAACTTGAGACTGTTTCCTTGGAAAGTGTACCGTATGCTCATTACCATTAACATGAAAAGTGACATTGCCTTTGTTGCAATCAATAACAGCCCCTGCAGTATTAAGAAAAGTTCTTCCAAGAATAATAGACATACTATCATCCTCGGGAATATCAAGAATAACAAAGTCCATTAAAATAGTAACGTTTGCAACCACAACAGGCACATCCTCACAAATACCGACAGGTATAGCAGTTGATTTATCAGCCATTTGCAAAGATATTTCAGTAGGTGTCAGCTTATTCAAGTCAAGTCTACGATATAAAGAGAGAGGCATAACACTAACACCGGCTCCAAGATCACATAAAGCAGTTTTAATATAATTTCTTTTAATGGAGCAAGGTATAGTAGGTACTCCGGGATCTCCAAGTTTCTTTGGTATTCCACCCTTAAAAGTATAATTAGCAAGCATGGTGGAAATTTTAGCTTCTGGTCTTATTCTTTTATTAGTAATGATATCCTTCATATATTTAGCATAAGGATTTGTTTTGAGCACATCAGTCAATCGCATACGTAAAAAGATAGGCCTAATCATTTCAGCAAAGCGCTCAACATCCTCATCATCCTTTTTCTTGGATGGTTTTGGAGGAAAAGGCATGGGTTTCTGAACCCAAGGTTCCCTTTCTTTACCATGTTTCCTAGCAACAAAGTCTCTTTTATCATAACGTTGATTCTTTGATTGTGGGTTATCAAGATCAACAGCAGGTTCAGTTTCTACATCATTATCATTACTAGGTTGAGCATCATCATGAACATCATCATTAATATTTTTAATAGGTTCGTGTTCATTACAAGATTGTGTTTCAGCATCAGACATAGAAATATCATTTGGATTATCAGGTGGTTTAGCAATAGGTTCACTAGAAGTTTGCACAGTTCTATCATTTTTCTTCTTCTTCTTTTTAGAAGAACTAGGAACATCAATATTATTTCTTTGAGAATCTTGCTCGATTCTCTTAGGGTGGCCTTCAGGATACAAAGGTTCCTGAGTCATTCTACCAATTCTAGTAGCCACTCTAACAGCATAATCATTTTTCTTACTATTCATTTCATCAAGCACTTCTTTTTGAGCCTTAAGTACTTGTTCTACTTGAGTGGTAACCATAGAAGCATGTTTGCTAACAAGTTTAAGTTCACCTTTAATATTAGCCATATAATCACTCAAACGTCTAATCATATAAGCATTTTCTTTTAATTGTCTACCAAAATAAGCATTGAAGTCGTCTTGCTTAAACATAAATATCAAACTCATCCAAGCGCTGACTAGCAATTTTAGTAGGAGGGACTTCAGCTTTATCATATCTATAGAGAGAATTTACCTTTACTACCTGTGTCGGGATATCAGGATCAGGAGGTTCTTCAGTAAATAAATAATTAAGATCATATGTTTCTTCAACAGGCGGTATATTAAGACCATGTATTTCTTCAATAGGAGGTAAATTCTTAACGTCTTCAGCTTTAATACCTTTTTCTCTCATAGATTTCTTTGCCTCTTGCATATCTTCGGGACTGAGAAATAGAACACCTCTCTTCTTTGGAGTTGGTTTAGGAATAGGATCACTAATTGGAGCAGGAGCTGGCTCAGGAGGTGCCCAATTATTTTCATTTGTCAACATATTATTCAATAGAGTTTCAGCTTCATCCGGTGTTCTTTCCCTGAAAAGAGAACCAACACAACTATCCAGGTAACCTCTGGAAGCATCGGTTAGTCCATTATAAAAGATATCAAGTATTTCAGGTTTCTTAAGAGAATGATCAGGCAAAGCATTAAGTAACTTGAGAAGCCTCCCCCAAGCTTGTGGGAGACTCTCTTCTTTAATTTGCACAAAGTTGTATATTTCCCTCAAAGCAGCTTGTTTCTTATGAGCAGGGAAATATTTAGCAGAGAAGTAATAAATCATATCCTAGGGACTATGCACACAACCAGGATCAAGAGAATTAAACCATATCTTAGCATCACCCTTTAATGAAAATGGAAATATTTTGAGTATATAGAGGTAACGTGATCTCTCATTATTAGTGAACAGGGCAGCTATGTCATTTAACTTAGTAAGATGTGCCACAACAGTTTCAGATTCATAGCCATAAAACGGATCAGATTCAACCAAAGTAATTATATCAGGATCAACAGAGAATTCATAATCTTTATCAGGAACACATATAGGTGAAGTAGCAAAAGCAGGATCGGGTTTCATTTTATCTCTAAGTGATTCTTTGTTCCATTTAATTAATAACCTTTTAAGCTCATATCTATCTTTGCAGGCTAAAATAGCTAAAGAAGAATCTTTATCAAAAAGATAACCTTCAGGAATAACAGGCATATTTTCATCATCACTATCATCATCATATTCAGTTTCATCAATTTCTCTTTCTCTAGCCCTAGCAATTTGTTCTTCAAGAAATTCACTAAGGGGCACAGTAGTATGAGGCATAGAAGCAGTTTCATCATAAGTATCATGCATAGTAGAAGTGGCATCATCAATAACATGCGACATATCAAAACGAATAGCTGAAGCAGGTGTAGGTGTCGCTAACTTACTCATAACACAAGGTGAATCAAGTGCAGAGCTAGATGGCAGTTCCTTACCTCCCCTCGTAGTTGAGGGATAGATCTTGGTTTTTGGATCTCTCAAGTTCTTCATAGTGTCCAGCAGATATAAATCCCAAGTGACTCAAAGAATAGACCTATGCTCCCCAGCAACAGCGCCAGAAAAAGGTCTTGATACCCCACAAGTATAGGGGATCGCAACAGTTTTCGAGGGTAGAGTATTTAACCCAAATTTATCGATTCGACACAAGGGCAGCCAAAGAATATTCTTAAGTATTAGCAGCTGAGTTGTCAATTCAACCACACCTGGAAACTTAGTATCTGCAGCAAAGTGTGTAGTAGCACCGTAATATGATAGTGGTGGTAACGACAACAAAAGTAAAGACAGCAAAAGTAACGTTTTTGGTATTTTGTAGTGATTGTAATAGTAGCAGCAGGAAAGTAAATAAGTGTAAACCAGTATATGGAAAACTCATAGGCACCGGATCAGTGATGGATAATTATGCCGGATGCGGTTCATCATGTAACAGTCATAACATAGGGTGACACAGAACTAGCTCCAGTTCGTCAATGTAATGTAGGCATGTATTCCGTATATAGTCATACGTGCTTATGGAAAAGAACTTGCATGCCATCTTTTGTCCTACCCTCCCGTGGCAGCGGGGTCCTATTGGAAACTAAGGGATATTAAGGCTGAAGGAAATATGCCCTAGAGGCAATAATAATGTTATTATTTTATTTCCTTATATCATGATAAATGTTTATTATTCATGCTAGAATTATATTATCCGGAAACATAATACTTGTGTAATACATAGACAAACTGAACGTCACTAGTATGCCTCTACTTGACTAGCTCATTAATCAAAGATGGTTATGTTTCCTAACCATAGACATGTGTTGTCATTTGATTAACGGGATCACATTATTAGGAGAATGATGTGATTGACATGACCCATTCCATTAGCTTAGCACCCGATCGTTTAGTATGTTGCTATTGCTTTCTTCATAACTTATACATGTTCCTATGACTATGAGATTATGCAACTCCCATTTGCCGGCGGAACACTTTGTGTGCTAGAACGTCAAAACGTAACTGGGTGATTATAAAGGTGCTCTACAGGTGACTCCAAAGGTACATGTTGGGTTGGCGTATTTCGAGATTAGGATTTGTCACTCTGATTGTCGGAGAGGTATCTCTGGGCCCTCTCGGTAATGCACATCACCTAAGCCTTGCATGCAATGCAACTAATGAGTTAGTTGCGAGATGATGTATTACGGAACGAGTAAAGAGACTTGCCGGCAAACGAGATTGAACTAGGTATTGAGATACCGACGATCGAATCTCGGGCAAGTAACATACCGATGACAAAGGGAACAGCGTATGTTGTTATGCGGTCTGACCGATAAAAGATCTTCGTAGAATATGTGGGAGCCAATATGAGCATCCAGGTTCCGCTATTGGTTATTGACCGGAGACGTGTCTCGGTCATGTCTACATTGTTCTCGAACCCGTAGGGTCCGCACGCTTAAGGTTTCGATGACAATTATATTATGAGTTTATTAGTTTTGATGTACCGAAGTTAGTTCAAAGTCCTGGATGTGATCACGGACATAACGAGGAGTCTTGAAATGGTCGAGACATAAAGATTGATATATTGGACGGCTATATTCGGACACCGGAAGTGTTCCGGGGAAGTTTCGGATAAAACCGGAGTACCGGGGGGTTACAGGAACCCCCCCGGGGGGTTAATGGGCCTCATGGGCCTAAAGTGGAGAAGAGGAGGGGCGGCCAGGGCAGGCCACGCGCCCCCTCTCCCCCTAGTCCGAATTGGACAAGGAGGGAGGGGCGGCGCCCCCCTTTCCTTCCTCTCCTCTCTCCCTTCCTTCCCCCTTTCCTACTTGGACAAGGAAAAGGAGGGAGTCCTACTCCCGGTAGGAGTAGGACTCCTCCCTGGAGCGCCTCATCATGGTCGGCCGCCCCTCCCCCTTGCTCCTTTATATACGGGGGCAGGGGGGCACCTCTAGACACAACAATTGATCCTTGAGATCTCTTAGCCGTGTGCGGTGCCCCCATTCACCATAATCCTCGATAATATTGTAGTGGTGCTTAGGCGAAGCCCTGCGACGGTAGAACATCAAGATCGTCACCACGCCGTCATGCTGAGGGAACTCTTCCCCGACACTTTGCTGGATCGGAGTCCGGGGATCGTCATCGAGCTGAACGTGTGCTAGAACTCGGAGGTGCCGTAGTTTCGGTGCTTGATCGGTCGGGCCATGAAGACGTACGACTACATCAACCGCGTTGTTATAACACTTCCGCTTCCGGTCTATGAGGGTACATGGACAACACTCTCCCCTCTCGTTGCTATGCATCACCATGATCTTGCCTGTGCGTAGGAAAATTTTGAAATTACTACGTTCCCCAACAGTGGCATCCGAGCCAGGTTTTATGTGTTGATGTTATATGCACGAGTAGAACACAAGTGAGTTGTGGGTGATATAAGTCATACTGCTTACCAGCATGTCATACTTTGGTTCGGCGGTATTGTTGGATGAAGCGGCCCGGATCGACATTACGCGTACGCTTACGCGAGACTGGTTCTACCGACGTGCTTTGCACACAGGTGGCTGGCGGGTGTCAGTTTCTCCAACTTTAGTTGAACCTAGTGTGGCTACGCCCGGTCCTTGCGAAGGTTAAAACAACACCAACTTGACAAACTATCGTTGTGGTTTTGATACA
Source organism: Triticum monococcum (assembly GCA_034509565.1). Classification (NCBI taxonomy): domain Eukaryota; kingdom Viridiplantae; phylum Streptophyta; class Magnoliopsida; order Poales; family Poaceae; genus Triticum; species Triticum monococcum. Next base: position 618,878,387 of record CM067845.1, read on the forward strand.
TAGGTAAGATTGGTTTTTGCTTAAGCCCGTAGCAGCCACGTAAAACTTGCAACAAAACAAAGTAGAGGACGTCTAACTTGTTTTTGCAGGGCATGTTGTGAGGTGATATGGTCAAGACATGATGCTAAAATTTATTGTATGAGATTATCATGTTTTGTAACCGAGTTATCGGCAACTGGCAGGAGCCATATGGTTGTCGCTTTATTGTATGCAATGCAATCGCGCTGTAATGCTCTACTTTATCACTAAGCGGTAGCGATAGTCGTGGAAGCATAAGATTGGCGAGACGACAACGATGCTATGATGGTGATCAAGGTGTCACGCCGGTAACGATGGTGATCATGATGGTACTTCAGAGATGGAGATCACAAGTACAAGAAGATGATGGCCATATCATATCACTTATATTGATTGCATGTGATGTTTATCTTTTATACATCTTATCTTGCTTTGATTGATGGTACCATTATAAGATGATCTCTCACTAATTATCAAGAAGTGTTCTCCCTGAGTATGCACCGTTGCCAAAGTTCGTCGTGCCCAGACACCACGTGATGATCGGGTGTGATGAGCTCTACGTCCATCTACAACGGGTGCAAGCCAGTTTTTGCACATGCAGAATACTCAGGTTAAACTTGACGAGCCTAGCATATGCAGATATGGCCTCGGAACACTGAGACCAAAAGGTTGAGCGTGAATCATATAGTAGATATGATGAACATAGCAATGTTCACCATTGAAAACTACTCCATTTCACGTGATGATCGGTTATGGTTTAGTTGATTTGGATCACGTAATCACTTAGAAGATTAGAGGGATGTATTTCTAAGTGGGAGTTCTTAAGTAATATGATTAATTGAACTTAAATTTATCATGAACTTAGTACCTGATAGTATCTTGCTTGTTAATGTTTGATTGTAGATAGATGGCCTGTGCTGTTGTTCCGTTGAATTTTAATGCGTTCCTTGAGAAAGCAAAGTTGAAAGATGATGGTAGCAATCACACGGACTGGGTCCGTAACCTGAGGATTATCCTCATTGCTGCACAGGAGAATTATGTCCTAGAAGCACCGCTGGGTGCCAGGCCTGCTGCTGGAGCAACACCAGATGTTATGGACGTCTGGCAGAGCAAAGCTGATGACTACTCGATAGTTCAGTGTGCCATGCTTTACGGCTTAGAATCGGGACTTCAACGACGTTTTGAACGTCATGGAGCATATGAGATGTTCCAGGAGTTGAAGTTAATATTTCAAGCAAATGCCCGAATTGAGAGATATGAAGTCTCCAATAAGTTCTATAGCTGCAAGATGGAGGAGAACAGTTCTGTCAGTGAGCATATACTCAAAATGTCTGGGTATAATAATCACTTCATTCAATTGGGAGTTAATCTTCCAGATGATTGCGTCATTGACAGAATTCTCCAATCACTGCCACCTAGCTACAAGAGCTTCGTGATGAACTATAATATGCAAGGGATGAATAAGACTATCCGCGAGCTCTTCGCAATGCTGAAAGCTGCGGAGGTAGAAATCAAGAAGGGGCATCAAGTGTTGATGGTCAACAAGACCACTGGTTTCAAGAAAAAGGGCAAAGGGAAGAAGAAGGGGAACTGAACAGCAAGCAAGTTGCTGCTCAAGAGAAGAAACCCAAATCTGGACCTAAGCCTGAAACTGAGTGCTTCTACTACAAGCAGACTGGTCACTGGAAGCGGAACTGCCCGAAGTATTTGACGGATAAGAAGGATGGCAAGGTGAACAAAGGTATATGTGATATACATGTTATTGATGTGTACCTTACTAGAGCTCGCAGTAGCACCTGGGTATTTGATACTGGTTCTGTTGCTAATATTTGCAACTCAAAACAGGGACTACGGATTAAGCGAACACTGGCGAAGGACGAGGTGACGATGCGCGTGGGAAATGGTTCCAAAGTCGATGTGGTCGCGGTCGGCACGCTACCTCTACATCTACCATCGAGATTAGTATTAGACCTAAATAATTGTTATTTGGTGCCAGCGTTGAGCATGAACATTATATCTGGATCTTGTTTAATGCGAGACGGTTATTCATTTAAATCAGAGAATAATGGTTGTTCTATTTATATGAGTAATATCTTTTATGGTCATGCACCCTTGAAGAATGGTCTATTTTTTATGAATCTCGATAGTAGTGATACACATATTCATAATGTTGAAACCAAAAGATGTAGAGTTGATAATGATAGTGCAACTTATTTTTGGCACTGCCGTTTAGGTCATATCGGTATAAAATGCATGAAGAAACTCCATACTGATGGACTTTTGGAATCACTTGATTATGAATCACTTGGTACTTGCGAACCGCGCCTCATGGGCAAGATGACTAAAACACAGTTCTCCGGTACTATGGAGAGAGCAACAGATTTGTTGGAAATCATACATACAGATGTATGTGGTCCAATGAATGTTGAAGCTCGTGGCGGATATCGTTATTTTCTCACCTTCACAGATGATTTAAGCAGATATGGGTATATCTACTTAATGAAACATAAGTCTGAAAGATTTGAAAAGTTCAAAGAATTTCAGAGTGAAGTTGAAAATCATCGTAACAAGAAAATAAAGTTGCTACGATCTAATCGTGGAGGAGAATATTTGAGTTACGAGTTTGGTCTACATTTGAAACAATGCGGAATAGTTTCGCAACTCACGCCACCCGGAACACCACAGCGTAATGGTGTGTCCGAATGTCGTAATCGTACTTTACTTGATATGGTGCGATCTATGATGTCTCTTACAGATTTACCGCTATTGTTTTGGGGTTATGCTTTAGAGACGACCGCATTCACGTTAAATAGGGCACCATCAAAATCTGTTGAGACGACGCCTTATAAACTGTGGTTTGGCAAGAAACAAAAGTTGTTGTTTCTGAAAGTTTGGGGCTGCGATGCTTATGTGAAAAAACTTCAACCTGATAAGCTCGAACCCAAATCGGAGAAATGTTTCTTCATAGGATACCCAAAGGAAACTGTTGGGTACACCTTCTATCACAGATCCGAAGGCAAGACATTGTCGCTTAGAATGGATCCTTTCTAGAGAAGGAGTTTCTCTCGAAAGAAGTGAGTGGGAGAAAAGTAGAACTTGATGAGGTAACTGTACCTGCTCCCTTGTTGGAAAGTAGTACATCGCAGAAACCGGTTTCTGTGACACCTACACCAATTAGTGAGGAAGCTAATGATAATGATCATGAAACTTTAGAACAAGTTACTACCAAACCTCGTAGATCAACCAGAGTAAGATCCGCACCAAAGTGGTACGGTAATCCTGTTCTGGAAGTCATGCTACTAGATCATGATGAACCTACGAACTATGAAGAAGCGATGGTGAGCCCAGATTCCGCAAAATGGCTTGAAGCCATGAAATCTGAGATGGGATCCATGTATGAGAACAAAGTGTGGACTGTGGTTGACTTGCCTAATGATCGGCAAGCAATTGAGAATAAATGGATCTTCAAGAAGAAGACTGATGCTGACGGTAATATTACTGTCTACAAAGCTCGACTTGTCGCAAAAGGTTTTCGACAAGTTCAAGGGATTGACTACGATGAGACCTTCTCACTCATAGCGATGCTTAAGTCTGTCCGAATCATGTTAGCAATTGTCGCATTTTATGATTATGAAATTTGGCATATGGATGTCAAAACTGCATTCCTGAATGGATTTCTGGAAGAAGAGTTGTATATGATGCAGCCGGAAGGTTTTGTCGATCCAAAGGGAGCTAATAAAGTGTGCAAGATCTAGCGATCCATTTATGGACTGGTGCAAGCCTCTCGGAGTTGGAATAAACGCTTTGATAGTGTGATCAAAGCATTTGGTTTTGTACAGGCTTTTGGCGAAGCCTGTATTTACAAGAAAGTGAGTGGGAGCTCTGTAGCATTTCTGATATTATATGTAGATGACATATTACTAATCGGAAATGATATAGAATTTCTGGATAGCATAAAGGGATACTTGAATAAGACTTTTTCAATGAAAGACCTCAGTGAAGCTGCTTACATATTGGGCATTAAGATCTATCAAGATAGATCAAGACGCTTAATTGGACTTTCACAAAGCACATACCTTGACAAAGTTTTGAAGAAGTTCAAAATGGATCAAGCAAAGAAAGGATTCTTGCATGTGTTACAAGGTGTGAAATTGAGTAAGACTCAATGCCCGACCAATGCAAAAGATAGAGAGAAAATTAAAGATGTTCCCTATGCTTCAGCCATAGGCTCTATCATGTATGCAATGCTGTGTACCAGACCTGATGTGTGTCTTGCTATAAGTCTAGCAGGGAGGTACCAAAGTAATCCAGGAGTGGATCACTGGACAGCGGTCAAGAACATCCTGAAATACCTGAAAAGGACTAAGGATATGTTTCTCGTACATGGAGGTGACAAAGAGCTCCTCGTAAATGGTTACGTTGATGCAAGCTTTGACACCGATCCAGACGATTCTAAATCGCAAACCAGATACGTGTTTACATTAAACGGTGGAGCTGTCAGTTGGTGCAGTTCTAAACAAAGCGCTGTGGCGGGATCGACATGTGAAGCGGAGTACATAGCTGCTTCGGAAGCAGCAAACGAAGGAGTCTGGATGAAGGAGTTCATATCCGATCTAGGTGTCATACCTAGTGCATCGGGTCCAATGAAAATCTTTTGTGACAATACTGGTGCAATTGCCTTGGCAAAGGAATCCAGATTTCACAAGAGAACCAAGCACATCAAGAGACGCTTCAATTCCATCCGGGATCTAGTCCAAGTGGGAGACATAGAGATTTGCAAGATACATACGGATTTGAATGTTGCAGACCCGTTGACTAAGCCTCTTCCACGAGCAAAACATGATCAACACCAAAGCTCCATGGGTGTTAGAATCATTACCGTGTAATCTAGATTATTGACTCTAGTGCAAGTGGGAGACTGAAGGAAATATTCCCTAGAGGCAATAATAATGTTATTATTTTATTTCCTTATATCATGATAAATGTTTATTATTCATGCTAGAATTGTATTATCCGGAAACATAATACTTGTGTGAATACATAGACAAACTAAACGTCATTAGTATGCCTCTACTTGACTAGCTCATTAATCAAAGATGGTTATGTTTCCTAACCATAGAGATGTGTTGTCATTTGATTAACGGGATCACATTATTAGGAGAATGATGTGATTGACATGACCCATTCCATTAGCTTAGCACCCGATCGTTTAGTATGTTGCTATTGCTTTCTTCATAACTTATACATGTTCCTATGACTATGAGATCATGCAACTCCCATTTGCCGGAGGAACACTTTGTGTGCTACCAAATGTCACAATGTAACTGGGTGATTATAAAGGTGCTCTACAGGTGACTCCAAAGGTACATGTTGGGTTGGCGTATTTCGAGATTAGGATTTGTCACTCCGATTGTCGGAGAGGTATCTCTGGGCCCTCTCGGTAATGCACACCAGCCTTGCAAGCAATGCCACTAATGAGTTAGTTGCGAGATGATGTATTACGGAACGAGTAAAGAGACTTGCCAGCAAACGAGATTGAACTAGGTATTGAGATACCGACGATCGAATCTCGGGCAAGTAACATACCGATGACAAAGGGAACAACGTATGTTGTTATGCGGTCTGACCGATAAAAGATCTTCGTAGAATATGTGGGAGCCAATATGAGCATCCAGGTTCCGCTATTGGTTATTGACCGGAGACGTGTCTCGGTCATGTCTACATTGTTCTCGAACCCGTAGGGTCCGCATGCTTAAGGTTTCGATGACAATTATATTATGAGTTTATTAGTTTTGATGTACCGAAGTTAGTTCGAAGTCCCGGATGTGATGACGGACATAATGAGGAGTCTCGAAATGGTAGAGACATAAAGATTGATATATTGGACGGCTATATTCGGACACCGGAAGTGTTCCAGGGAAGTTTCGGATAAAACCGGAGTACCGGGGGGTTACCGGAACCCCCCGGGGGGTTAATGGGCCTCATGGGCCTAAAGTGGAGAAGAGGAGGGGCGGCCAGGGCAGGCCGCGCGCCCCCTCTCCCCCTAGTCCGAATTGGACAAGGAGGGAGGGGCGGCGCCCCCCTTTCCTTCCTCTCCTCTCTCCCTTCCTTCCCCCTCTCCTACTTGGACAAGGAAAAGGAGGGAGTCCTACTCCCGGTAGGAGTAGGACTCCTCCCTGGCGCGCCTCATCATGGCCGGACGCCCCTCCCCCTTGCTCCTTTATATACGGGGGCAGGGGGGCACCTCTAGACACAACAATTGATCCTTGAGATCTCTTAGCCGTGTGCGGTGCCCCCCTTCACCATAATCCTCGATAATATTGTAGTGGTGCTTAGGCGAAGCCCTGCGACGGTAGAACATCAAGATCGTCACCACGTTGTCGTGCTGACGGAACTCTTCCCCGACACTTTGCTAGACCGGAGTCCGGGGATCATCATCGAGCTGAACGTGTGCTAGAACTTGGAGGTGACGTAGTTTCGGTGCTTGATCGGCTAGGCCGTGAAGACGTATGACTACATCAACCGCGTTGTTATAACACTTCCGCTTTCGGTCTACGAGGGTACGTGGACAACACTCTCCCCTCTCGTTGCTATGCATCACCATGATGTAGCGTGTGCGTAGGAAAATTTTGAAATTACTACGTTCCCCAACAAAGGCCTCCTTTTAATAGAGAACCGGAACAAAGCATTAGCACATAGTGAATACATGAACTCCTCAAACTATGGTCATCACCGGGAGTGGTCCGGATTATTGTCACTTCGGGGTTGCCGGATCATAACACATAGTAGGTGACTATAGACTTGCAAGATAGGATCAAGAACTCACAAATATTCAGGAAAACATAATAGGTTCAGATCTGAAATCATGGCACTCGGGCCCTAGTGACAAGCATTAAGCATAGCAAAGTCATAGCAACATCAATCTCAGAACATAGTGGATACTAAGGATCAAACCCTAACAAAACTAACTCGATTACATGATAAATCTCATCCAACCCATCACCGTCCAGCAAGCCTACGATGGAATTACTCCCTCACGGCGGTGAGCATCATGAAATTGGTGATGGAGGATGGTTGATGATGACGATGGCGACGAATCCCCCTCTCCGGAGCCTCGAACAGATTCCAGATCAGCCCTCCCGAGAGGTTTTAGGGCTTGGCGGCGGCTCCGTATTGTAAAACGCGATGATTTCTTCTCCCTTGTTTTTTTCTCTCCAAAAGCAAATATATAGAGTTGGAGTTGGCGTCGGAGGGTCAATAGGGGGCCCACGAGGTAGGGGGGCACCCCCTACCCTTGTGGAAAGGGTGTGGGCCCCCTGGTCTTCATATTTGGCGAGGATTTATTATTATTTTTTCTAAGGTATTCCGTGGAGTTTCAGGACTTTCCAAGAATATTTGCTTTCTGCACATAAAACAACACCAAGGTAATTCTGCTGAAAACAACATCAGTCCAGGTTAGTTCCATTCAAATTATACAAGATAGAGTCCAAAACAAGGGCAAAAGTGTTTGGAAAAGTAGATACGACGGAGACGTATCAGGCAGTGGGCTCTGGGTTAATAGGTTAGTCCCAAAAATCATATAAAATAGCATATAAATGCATATAAAAACTCCAAGGTTGATAATATAATAGCATGGAACAATCAAAAATTATAGATACGTTGGAGACGTATCAGCATCCCCAAGCTTAATTCCTGCTCGTCCTCGAGTAGGTAAATGATAAAAACAGAATTTTTGATGTGGAATGCTACCTAACATATTTCTCTAAGTAATTCTTCTTTATTGTGGCAAGAAAGATTCAAGACAAAAGTTTAATATTGACATAGAAATAATAATACTTCAAGCATACTAACTAAGCAATTATGTCTCTTCAAAATAACATGGCCAAAGAGAGTTATCCCTACAAAATCATATAGTCTGGCTATGCTCCATCTTCACCACACAAAGTATTTAAATCATGCACAACCCCGATGACAAGCTAAGTAATTGTTTCATACTTTTGATGCTCTCAAACTTTTTCAATCTTCACGCAATATATGAGTGTGAGCCATGGACATAGCACTATAGATGGAATGGAATGGTGGTTGTGGAGAAGACAAAAAGGAGAAGATAGCCTCACATCAACTAGGCGTATCAACGGGCTATGGAGATGCCCATAAATAGATATCAATGTGAGTGAGTAGGGATTGCCATGCAACGGATGCACTAGAGCTATAAATGTATGAAAGCTCAACAAAAGAAACTAAGTGGGTGTGCATCCAACTTGCTTGCTCACGAAGACCTAGGGCACTTGAGGAAGCCCATTGTTGGAATATACAAGCCAAGTTCTATAATGAAGATTTCCCACTAGTATATGAAAGTGACAAAACAAGAGACTCTCTATCATGAAGATCATGGTGCTACTTTGAAGCACAAGTGTGGAAAAAAAGGATAGTAACATTGTCCCTTTTATTTTATTTTAATTTTTTTGGCCTTTCCTTTTTTTATTTGGCCTTTTTTGGGACAATACTCTATGAATGATGATCATCACACTTCTATTTATTTACAACTCAATGATTACAACTCGATACTAGAACAAGGTATGACTCTATATGAATGCCTCCGGCGGTGTACCGGGGTGTGTAATGACTCATGATTGACATGTATGAAAGAATTATGAACGGTGGCTTTGCCACAAATACAATGTCAACTACATAATCATGCATAGCAATATGACAATGATAGAGCGTGTCATAATAATGGAACAGTGGAAAGTTGCATGGCAATATATCTCAGAATGGCTATGGAAATGCCATAATAGGTAGGTATGGTGGCTGTTTTGAGGAAGGTATATGGTTGGTTTATGGTACCGGCGAAAGTTGCGCGGTACTAGAGAGGCTAGCAATGGTGGAAGGGTGAGAGTGCGTATAATCCATGGACTCAACATTAGTCATAAAGAACTCACATACTTATTGCAAAAATCTATTAGTTATCGAAACAAAGTACTACGTGCATGATCCTAGGGGGATAGATTGGTAGGAAAAGACCATCGCTCATCCCCGACCGCCACTCATAAGGAGGACAATCAATACATACATCATGCTCCGACTTCTTAACATAACGTTCCACCATACGTGCATGCTACGGGAATCACAAACTTCAATACAAGCATTTCTCAAATTCACTATTACTCAACTAGCATGACTCTAATATCACCATCTTCATATCTCAAAACAATCATCAAGTATCAAACTTCTCTTAGTATTCAATGCACTCTATATGAAAGTTTTTATTAATATCCCTCTTGGATGCCCATCATATTAGGACTAAATTCATAACCAAAGCAAACTACCATGCTGTTCTAAAGACTCTGAAAATGATATAAGTGACGCATGAGAGTTCATCGATTTATATAAAATAAAACCACCACCGTGCTCTAAAAAGATATAAGTGAAGCGCTAGAGCAACAACAAACTACTCCGAAAGATATAAGTGAAGATCAATGAGTAGTTAAATAATTATTTAGCTATGTGAAGACTCTCTAACATTTAATAATTTCAGATCTTGGTATTTTATCCAAACAACAAGCAAAGCAAAAGTAAATGACATTCTAAGAATGGCAAACATCATGTCAAGAAGCAAAAACTTAGGATCAACCGAAACTAACTGATAGTTGTTGAAGAAGAAAGGTGGGATGCCAACCGGGGCATCCCCAAGCTTAGATGCTTAAGACCTCTTGAAATAGTATCTTGGGATGCCTTGGGCATCCCCAAGCTTGAGCTTTTGTGTCTCCTTAATTCCTCTCATATCACGGTCTCCCTAAATCTCAAAAGCTTCATCCACACATAACTTCAACAAGGACTCGTGAGATAAGTTAGTATAAACCATTGCACAAACCTTATCATACTCTACTGTAGCAAATCACTAAAATTATTATTTGAAATTGCATACTAAATGCCTCAGCATATTTAATAGTCCTATCGTCAAATAGAATCATTAAAGAAGCAAACATATGCAAACAATGCAAACATAACAGCAATCTGCCTAAACATGACAGTTTGTAAAGAGTGCAGCAAGATCCATACTTACCTAACTCCAAAAATTATGAAAGAAAATTCCCACTGTAATAAATTTATCAGAGCTTAATATGCAAAAGGTTTCAACATTTTATCACATTCTGAATTTTCTAGGGAATTATTGCAACAGCGGTAAACTTTCTGTTTTCAAACAGCAACATGAAGACTTGTAAAATAGGCATAGTAAAGGCTATCAATGCCACTTTTATTGAAATAAAATATGCAAAAGATTTTTCTAAATAACAGCAAGCAAATCCTAACAAAATAAATTGACGCTCCAAGCAAAACACATATCATGTGGTGAATAAAAATATAGCTCCAAGTAAAGTTACCGATGAACAAAGACGAAAGAGGGGATGCCTTCTGGGGCATCCCCAAGCTTAGGCTCTTGGTTGTCCTTGAATATTACCTTGGGGTTCCATGGGCATCCCCAAGATTAGTCTCTTGCCACTCCTTGTTCCATAATGCATCAAATCTTTTACCCAAAACTTGAAAACTTCACAACACAAAACTTAACAGAAAACTCGTAAGCTCCGTTGGTATAAGAAAACAAATCACCACTTAGGTACTGTTGTGAACTCATTCTAAATTCCTATTAGTATAATTTCTACTGTATTCCAACTTATCTATGGTTCATACCCTTCGATACTACTCATAGATTCATCAAAATAAGCAAGCAACACATAGAAAAGATAATCTGTCAAAAACAGAACAGGTTGTAGTAATCTGTAGGTTCCGAATACTTCTGTAACTACAAAAATCCTGAGAAATTAGGAAATCCTAGGCAATTTGTTTAATGATCTACTGCACTTGGAATTGGTATTTTATCCCTCTCTGGTAAGAAATGAAAATTATTCTCGTGAGCGCATACTTTCTGTTTTTACAGCAAGATCAAATAACAATCACCCAAGAAGGTCCTAAAGGCTTTACTTGGCACAAACACTAATTAAAACATAAAACCACATCTAACCAGAGGCTAGATGAATTATTTATTACTAAACACGAACAAAAAGCAAGGAACAAAAATAAAATTGGGTTGCCTCCCAACAAGCGCTATCGTTTAACGCCCCTGGCTAGGCATGATGATTTCAATGATGCTCACATAAAGGATAAGAATTGAAACATAAAGAGAGCATCATGAAGAATATGACTAGCACATTTAAGTCTAACCCACTTCCTATGCATAGGGATTTTGTGAGCAAACAACTTGTGGGAACAAGAATCAACTTGCATAGGAAGATAAAACAAGCATAACTTCAAAACTTCAAGCACATAGAGAGGGAACTTGATATTATTGCAATTCCTACAAGCATATATTCCTCCCTCATAATAATTTTCAGTAGCATCATGAATGAATTCAACAATATAACCATCACCTAAAGCATTCTTTTCATGATCTACAAGCATAGAAAATTTACTACTCTCCACACAAGCAAAATTCTTCTCATGAATAATAGTGGGAGCAAACTCAACAAAATAATTATCATGTGAGGCATAAGCCAATTGAAAACTAAAATCATGATGACAAGTTTCATGGATATCATTATTATTTATAGCATTCAAGTCATCACAATAATCATCATAGATAGCAACTTTGTTCTCATAATCAATTGGAACCTCTTCCGAAATAGTGGAATCATTACTAAATAAAGTCATGACCTCTCCGAAACCACTTTCATCAACATAATAATCATACATAGGAGGCATGCTATTATCATAATAAATTTGCTCATCAAAACTTGGGGGACAAAAATATCATCTTCATCAAACATAGCTTCCCCAAGCTTGTGGCTTTGCATATGATTAGCATCATGGATATTCAAGGAATTCATACTAACAACATTGCAATCATGCTCATCATTCAAATATTTAGTGCCAAACATTTTAATGCATTCTTCTTCTAACACTTTGGCACAATTTTCCTTTCCATTATACTCACGAAAGATATTAAAAAGATGAAGCATATGAGGAAAACTCAATTCCATATTTTTTGTAGTTTTCTTTTATAAACTAAACTAGTGATAAAACAAGAAACTAAAAGACTCGATTGCAAGATCTAAAGATATACCTTCAAGTGCTAACCTCCCCGGCAACAGCGCCAGAAAAGAGCTTGATGTCTACTACACAACCTTCTTCTTGTAGACGTTGTTGGGCCTCCAAGTGCAGAGGTTTGTAGGACAGTAGCAAATTTCCCTCAAGTGGATGACCTAAGGTTTATCAATCCGTAGGAGGCGTAGGATGAAGATGGTCTCTCTCAAGCAACCCTGCAACCAAATAACAAAGAGTCTCTTGTGTCCCCAACACACCCAATACAATGGTAAATTGTATAGGTGCACTAGTTCGGCGAAGAGATGGTGATACAAGTGGTATATGGATGGTAGATAAAGGTTTCTGTAATATGAAAATATAAAAACAGCAAGGTAACTAATGATAAAGGGGAGCACAAACGGTATTGCAATGCTAGGAAACAAGGTCTAGGGTTCATACTTTCACTAGTGCAAGTCCTCTCAACAATAATAACATAATTTGATCACATAACTATCCCTCAATATGCAACAAAGAGTCACTCCAAAGTCACTAATAGCGGAGAACAAACGAAGAGATTATGGTAGGGTACGAAACCACCTCAAAGTTATTATTTCCAATCAATCCGTTGGGCTATTCCTATAAGTGTCACAAACAGCCCTAGAGTTCGTACTAGAATAACACCTTAAGACACAAATCAACCAAAACCCTAATGTCACCTAGATACTCCAATGTCACCTCAAGTATCCATGGGTATGATTACACGATATGCATCACACAATCTCAAATTCATCTATTCAACCAACACATAGAACTTCAAAGAGTGCCCCAAAGTTTCTACCGGAGAGTCAAGACGAAAACGTGTGCCAACCCCTATGCATAGATTCCCAAGGTCACGGAACCCGCAAGTTGATCACCAAAACATACATCAAGTGGATCATAGAATACCCCATTGTCACCACAGGTATCCCACGCAAGACATACATCAAGTGTTCTCAAATGCTTAAAGACTCAATCCGATAAGATACCATAAAAGGGAAAACTCAATCCATTACAAGAGAGTAGAAGGGGAGAAACATCATAAGATCCAACTATAATAGCAAAGCTCGCGATACATCAAGATCGTATCACCTCAAGAACACGAGAGAGAGAGAGAGATCAAACACATAGCTACTGGTACATACCCTCAGCCCCGAGGGAGAACTACTCCCTCATCGTCATGGAGAGCGCCGGGATGATGAAGATGGCAACCAGAGAGGCATGCCCCCTCCGGCAGGGTGCCGGAACGGGTCTAGATTGGTTTTCGGTGGCTACGGAGGCTTCTGGCGGCGGAACTCCTGATCTATTCTGCTCTTCGATAGTTTTAGGGTATATGGATATATATAGGCGAAAGAAATACATCAGGGGAGCCACGAGGGGCCCACGAGGGTGGAGGGCGCGCCCCCTGCCTCGTGCTCTCCTCGTTGATCCCCTGACGTGCACTCCAAGTCTCCTGTATTGCTTTCTTTCCAAAAATAACTTTTCCGAAGGTTTCATTCCGTTTGGACTCCGTTTGATATTCCTTTTTTGCGAAACACTGAAACAAGGGGAAAACAGATACTGGCACTAGGCTCTGGGTTAATAGGTTAGTCCCAAAAATCATATAAAATAGCATATAAATGCATATAAAACATCCAAGGTTGATAATATAATAGCATGGAACAATCAAAAATTATAGATACGTTGGAGACGTATCACTTGACAACCCCTTTATCGCGTTGGTTGCGAGGTTCTTATTTGTTTGTGTAGGTGCGTGGGACTTGAGCGTGATCTCCTACTGGATTGATACCTTTTTTCTCAAAACTGAGGGAAATACTTATGCTGCTTTGATGCATCACCCTTTCCTCTTCAAGGGAAAAACAATGTAGTGCTCAAGAGGTAGCATTCACCACCTCCATTGGTGCCCCACCGATGATGCGTGAGTAGTTATTTGTAGACCTTCGGTCCGTAGTTAGTAGCTAGATGGCTTCCTCTCTCTCTCTCTCTGTTGATTCTCAATACAATGGTCTCTTGGAGATCCATATGATGTAACTCTTTTGCGGTGTGTTTGTTGGGATCGATAAACTTTGAGTTTATGATCAGATCTATCTTTTTATATCCATGAAAGTATTTGAGTTTCTTTGATCTCTTTTATGCATGTTTGCTTATAGCCTCGTATTTCTTCTCCGATATTTGGGTTTTGTTTGGCCAACTTGATCTATTTACCTTGCAATGGGAAGAGGTGCTTTGTAGTGGGTTCGATCTTACGGTGCTTGATCCCAGTGACAGAAGGGGAACCGACACGTATGTGTCGTTGCTACTAAGGATAAAACGATGGGGACTATCTCTACATAGATAGATAGTTTCCACATCATGTCATCATTCTTATTGCATTACTCTATTTCTCCATGAACTTAATACACTAAATGCATGTTGGATAGCGGTCGATGTGTGGAGTGATAGTAGTAGATGCAGGCAGGAGTCGGTCTAGTAATCTTGGACGTGATGACTATGTAATGATCATTGCCTAGATATCGTCATGAGTATTTGAAGTTCTATCAATTGCCCAACAGTAATTTGTTCATCCATCGTTTGCTATTTTTCTCGAGAGAAGCCACTAGTGAAACCTACGCCCCCCGGGTCTCTTTCTCATATTATTTGCCTTTGCGATCTATTTTCCTTTGATTTTATTTTCAGATCTATTAAACCAAAAACCCAAAAATACTTTGCTACAATTTATTCTTATTTATTTGGCGTTTGATCTATCAATCTACTACAAATTTACCTCACGTTTGTTTGCCTATCTTGAGGCGCCGTACCCCGAAAGGGACTGACAACCCCTTTAACACGCCGGGTTGCGAGAAGTTGTTATTTGTGTGCAGGTGCTATTTACGTTGTATTGCTTGGTTCTCCTACTGGTTCGATAACCTTGGTTTCAAATCTGAGGGAAATAACTACCGCCACTGTGCTGCATCATCCCTTCACTACTAGGGAAAAGCCTAGCAGAAGCGCGAGTTTTAGGCCTATCAGTAGCGTGGGGCGATGCGCTACTGATAAGGCGCTACAGCTAACGTATAGCAGTAGCATGCCTCCGCCCACGCTACTGCTAAATCGACTTAGTAGTAGCGACTTCTCGGAGGATCCCTATTGGTAATTAGTAGTAGCGCTTCTTGATAACCCACAAGTATAGGGGATCGCAACAGCTTTCGAGGGTAGAGTATTCAACCCAAATTTATTGATTTGACACAAGGGGAGCCAAAGAATATTCTCAAGTATTAGCAG
Source organism: Triticum monococcum (assembly GCA_034509565.1). Lineage (NCBI taxonomy): Eukaryota > Viridiplantae > Streptophyta > Magnoliopsida > Poales > Poaceae > Triticum > Triticum monococcum. The sequence goes on from CM067845.1 coordinate 618,893,783, forward strand.
ATGAGTTGTCAATTCAACCACACCTGGAAACTTAGTATCTGCAACAAAGTGTTTAGTAGCAAAGTAATATGATAGTGGTGGTAGCGGCAACAAAAGTAAAGACAACAAAAGTAATGTTTTTGGTATTTTGTAGTGATTGTAACAGTAGCAGCGGGAAAGTAAATAAGCGTAAACCAGTATATGGAAAACTCGTAGGCACCGGATCAGTGATGGATAATTATGCCGGATGCGGTTCATCATGTAACAGTCATAACATAGGGTGACACAGAACTAGCTCCAGTTCGTCAATGTAATGTAGGCATGTATTCCGTATATAGTCATACGTGCTTATGGAAAAGAACTTGCATGACATCTTTTGTCCTACCCTCCCGTGGCAACGGGGTCCTATTGGAAACTAAGGGATATTAAGGCCTCCTTTTAATAGAGAACCGAAACAAAGCATTAGCACATAGTGAATACATGAACTCCTCAAACTATGGTCATCACCGGGAGTGGTCCCGATTATTGTCACTTCGGGGTTGCCGGATCATAACACATAGTAGGTGACTATAGACTTGCAAGATAGGATCTAGAACTCTCATATATTGATGAAAACATAATAAGTTCAGATCTGAAATCATGGCACTCGGGCCCTAGTGACAAGCATTAAGCATAGCAAAGTCATAGCAACATCAATCTCAGAACATAGTGGATACTAGGGATCAAACCCTAACAAAACTAACTCGATTACATGATAAATCTCATCCAACCCATCACCGTCCAGCAAGCCCATGATGCAATTACTCACGCACGGCGGTGAGCATCATGAAATTGGTGATGGAGGATGGTTGATGATGACGACGGCGACGAATACCCCTCTCCGGAGCCCCGAACAGAGTCCAGATCAGCCCTCCCGAGAGGTTTTAGGGCTTGGCGGCGGCTCCGTATCATAAAACGCGATGATTTCTTCTCTCTGATTTTTTCTCTCTGAAAGCAAATATATAGAGTTGGAGTTGGCATCCGAGGGTCAACAGGGGGCCCACGTGGTAGAGGGCGCGCCTAGGGGGGCGCCCCCACCCTCGTGGAAAGGGTGTGGGCTCCCTGGTCTTCATATTTGGCGAGGATTTTTTATTGTTTTTTCTAAGACTTCCCGTGGAGTTTCAGGTCATTCCGAGAATATATTTTTTTCTGCACATAAAACAACATCATGGTAATTCTGCTGAAAACAACGTCAGTCCGGGTTAGTTCCATTCAAATCATACAAGATAGAGTCCAAAACAAGGGTAAAAGTGTTTGGAAAAGTAGATACGACGGAGACGTATCAACTCCCCCAAGCTTAAACCCTTGCTTGTCCTCAAGCAATTCAGTTGACAAACTGAAAGAAAGAAAAACTTTTACAAACTCTGTTTTCTCTTGTTGTTCTAACTATGTCAAGCCAGCATTCAAGTTTTCAGCATAAATCATAACTAACCACATTTGCAATAATTCTCAGGTCTCATCATTACTCATATCAATAGCATAATCAACTAGCAAGTAATAATAAAAAATCTCGGATGACAACACTTTCTCAAAACAATCATAATATGATATAACAAGATGGTATCTCGCTAGCCCTTTCTGAGACCGCAAAACATAAATGTAGAGCACCTTTAAAGATCAAGGACTGACTAGACATTGTAATTCATGGTAAAAGAGATCCAATCATAGTCATACCCAATATAAATTAACAGTGATGAATGCAAATGATGGTTGTGCTCTCCAGCTAGTGCTTTTTAATAAGAGGGTGATGACTCAGCATAAAAGTAAATGGATAGGCCCTTCACAGAGGGAAGCAGGGATTTGTAGAGGTGCCAGAGCTCAGTTTTGAAATAGAGATAAATTGCATTTTGAGCGGTATACTTTCATTGTCAACGTAACAACTAAGAGATGGCGATATATTCCATGCTAAACACATTATAGGCGGTTCCCAAACAGAATGGTAAAGTTTATACTCCCTCTCCACCAACAAGCATCAATCCATGGCTTGCTCGAAACAACGTGTGCCTCCAACATATATCAGGTCCCAGGGGGAGTTTTGTTTGCAATTTTTTTGATTTAGTTTGCATAAAGCATGGGACTGGGTATCCCGGTGACCAGCCATTTTCTCGTGAGTGAGGAGCGGAGTCCACTCCTCTTGAGAATAACCCGCCTAACACGGAAGATAAGGACAGCCTTTGTTGATACATGAGCTATTCGAGCATACAAAATAGAATGTTTATTTGAAGGTTTAGAGTTTGGCACATACAAATTTACTTGGAACAGCAGGTAGATACCGCATATAGGAAGGTATAGTGGACTCATCTGGAATAACTTTGGGGTTTAAGGGATTGGATGCACAAGCAGTATTCCCGCTTAGTACAGGTGAAGGCTAGCAAAAGACTGGGAAGCGACCAATTAGAGAGCGACAACAGCCATGTACATGCATTAAAATTAATAAACATTGGATGCAAGCATGAGTAGGATATAATCCACCATGAACATAAATATCGTGAAGGCTATGTTGATTTATTTTCAGCTACATGCGTGAACATGTGCCAAGTCAAGTCACTTAAATCATTCAAAGGAGGATACCACCCCATCATACCACATCATAACCATCTTAATAGCATGTTGGCACACAAGGTAAATCATTATAACTCATAGCTAATCAAGCATGGCGCAAGTAACTCTGATCTCTAATTGTCATTGCAAACATGTTTATTCATAATAAGCTGAATCAAGAACGCGGGACTCATCATATTTACAAAAACTAAAGAGGTTGAGTTCATACCAGCTTTTCTCATCTCAGTCAGTCCATCATATATCATCATAATTGCCTTTCACTTGCACGACCGAATGGTGTGAATAATAATAAGAGTGCACATGCATTGGACTAAGCTAGAATCTGCGAGCATTCAATAAATAGGAGAAGACAAGGCAATATGGACTCTTGGGTTAATTCAACAATAATGCATAAAAGAGCCACTTCAACAATTTAATTATGGTCTTCTCCTACTGACCCCAAAGAAAAGAAAAGAAATAAAACTATTTACATGGGAAAGCTCCCAACAAGTAAAAGAAGAACGGGAAATATTTTTGGGTTTTCTTTTTAATTATTACTACTACAGCAGAAAAATAAACTACTACTAATTTTTTTCTTAAGGTTTATTAAACACATAAGAAGAAAGCAGGAAAAAGGAAATAAACTAGCATGGATATTACAGTGAAAAAGTATGAGCACCGACATCTAGCAATGAGTGTGTGAACATAAATGTAATGTCGGTGAGAAATATTGATGTGCAGCGGTTATTACCTACTGAGCTGCAGCGTGGAGTCGGGCTGCCTTCGCTCTCCTCTCGTACTCTTCTGCCTCCTCTCTGGTAATAACATATCTTCCTTTTGCCTGTGAATCAAGAAGGCAGGAGCAGGGAGAGTAATACGGAAAACACATCGTTTATCAAAAATTAAGCGGTATAAGAGAGGTGATTCAGACCTCTCGACAAACTGGTGCGAGGCCATAGAGTCATAATCTAAATATGCAAGGGGCAACTCCGTATCACCCTCACGAATGTCTATTTCAAGAAAATAAGCTAAGCGGGTTGCAAAATTCCTCGAAAGAAATCTCCATTATGCCTATTATGATGCAACCTACGAGCTACAATGGCTCCCATATGATAAGATTGGTCTCCTAACACAGCACTCCTAAGAATGCTGAGATCCGGGACACACATGTGACATGCTTCATCCTTAGCATTTATGCATCTACCGATGAAAAGAGCAAAATAATGTATAGCAGGAAAGTGAATGCATGGTAGCCTGCGTTATATCTCTGGATTCCCCCATAGTTATACTAGCAAGAAAGTTTCTAAATTCAGATTTAGGGGGATCCCTAATACTGCCCCATGATGGAAGTTCGCAAGCAGAAGTGAAATCCTCTAGGTCCATGGTATAAGATTTGTCATAAAGATCAAACATGACTGAAGGAGAATTACGCGAAGATGAATACTCAAACCTCCTCACAAATGAACTTGTGAGATCATGATACTGGGGGCATTTGTTAGCCTCAAAATCCTCAAGACCGGCATTGCACAAATATGCTTTGAATTCTTCTTTAATTCCCGCACGGTCCATAAAATTTTCCGACGGCCATTCGCAAGGCTGTACTGGAGTGTCTCTTGGTGGATCCTCGTTAGCATCACGCATAGCAATCCTGGGTCCTTGCTTCTTAGAGGAACCACCTTGGAACATCTTCCTAAACATATTGTTTTCCTCTAAAAAATTCTGAAATTTTTAGTAACTTCGAAATAAAAGTGAACCAAACTCAATTAAACTGATAGCAACTACTCCTACAAGTGCCTAGAGCCTATATCAAGCATTAGAACTACTAGGAACCATATAAATTTGACATGAAAGCTCAAGAACATGGTCACCTATGCAGCACAAATTTGCAGAGAATAAAGCACCAGAATAAAAACTAATTGGACCAATGGAGGAGTCACATACCAAGGAACAATCTCCCCCAAGCAGTTTTGCGAGAGGTGCTTTGAGCAAGGAGATCGAAAATCACAGCAAAAGTGGCTGGAACTCGTGCTTGAGTTGGTTTTTCGGGTTTGTGTGAGATAGAGGTAGAAGATGGGTGCTGGAATAAGTGGAGGAGGGCCACCGTGGGCCCATGAGGCAGGGGGCGCGCCCTATAGGGGGGGGGGGCGCCCACCACCCTCGTGGTCAGGTGGCAGCTCCCCCCGCGGTGATTTTTGCACAGTAAATCCTCAAATATTCCCGAAAAAATCATATTAAATTGGCATGGCATTCTGAGGACTTTTATTTTTGGGATATTTTTATATTGCGCGGATAAGTGAGGAAACAGACAGAAAAATACTATTTTTACTTTATTTAATAATAACAGAAAATATAAAGAGGGTACAGAAGTTTGTGCTTCTAGTTTCATCCTCTCATGCTCATCAAAAAGGATCCGCTAACAAGGTTGATCAAGTCTTGTTAACAAACTCATTCCGATAATCATGAAACCGGAGAAATTTCGAATAACACTAAGTTACCTCAACGGGGATATGCACATCCCCTATAATAAGAATATCATATTTTTTCTTGACAGTAGGAAGATGAAATTCAAAACCTCCAAATATAATTGATGGAATTTTCCCAATAGAATTGATACTATGAACTTGAGGTTGTTTCCTCGAAAAGTGTACCGTATGCTCATTACCATTAACATGAAAAGTGACATTGCCTTTAGTGCAATCAATAACAACCCCCGCAGTATTAAGAAAAGGTCTTCCAAGAATAATAGACATACTATCATCCTCGGGAATATCAAGAATAACAAAGTCCGTTAAAATAGTAACGTTTGCAACCACAACAGGCACATCCTCACAAATACCGACAGGTATAGCAGTTGATTTATCATCCATTTGCAAAGATATTTCAGTAGGTGTCAACTTATTCAAGTCAAGTCTACGGTATAAAGAGAGAGGCATAACCCTAACACCGACTCCAAGATCACATAAAGCAGTTTTAATATAATTTCTTTTAATGGAGCAAGGTATAGTAGGTACTCCGGGGTCTCCAAGTTTCTTTGGTATTCCACCCTTAAAAGTATAATTAGCAAGCATGGTGGAAATTTCAGCTTCCGGTATTTTTCTTTTATTAGTAATGATATCCTTCATATATTTAGCATAAGGTTTTGTTTTGAGCACATCAGTTAATCGCATACGCAAAAAGATAGGCCTAATCATTTCAGCAAAGCGCTCAAAATCCTCATCATCCTTTTTCTTGGATGGTTTTGGAGGAAAAGGCATGGGTTTCTGAACCCAAGGTTCTCTTTCTTTACCATGTTTCCTAGCAACAAAGTCTCTTTTATCATAACGTTGATTCTTTGGTTGTGGGTTATCAAGATCAACAGCAGGCTCAATTTCTACATCATTGTCATTACTAGGTTGAGCATCATTATGAAAATCAGCATTAACATTTTCATTAGGTTCAGGCTCATTACCAAATTGTGTTTCAGCATCAGACATAGATATATCATTTGGATTATCAGGTGGTTCAGCAATAGGTTCACTAGAAGTTTGCACAATTCTATCATTTTTCTTTTTCTTCTTTTTAGAAGAACTAGGAACATCAATATTATTTCTCTGAGAATCTTGCTCGATTCTCTTAGGGTGACCTTCAGGATACAAATGTTCCTGAGTCATTCTACCAGTTCTAGTAGCCACTCTAACAGCATAATCATTTTTCTTTCTATTCATTTCATCAAGCACTTCTTTTTGAGCCTTAAGTACTTGTTCTACTTGAGTGGTAACCATAGAAGCATGTTTGCTAACAAGTTTAAGTTCACCTTTAATATCAAACATATAATCACCCAAGCATCTAATCATATAAGCATTTTCTTTTAATTGTCTACCAAAATAAGCATTGAAGTCGTCTTGCTTATACATAAAGTTATCAAACTCATCCAAACATTGACTAGCAATTTTAATAGGAGGAACTTCAGCTTTATCATATCTATAGAGAGAATTTACCTTTACTACCTGTGTCGGGATATCGGGATCAGGAGGTTTGTCGGTGTCAAAACCGGCGGATCTCGGGTAGGGGGTCCCGAACTGTGCGTCTAGGCCGGATGGTAACAGGAGACAAGGGACACAATGTTTTACCCAGGTTCGGGCCCTACGTCCTGCTTGATTAATATTGATGATATGGGTAGTACAAGAGTAGATCTACCATGAGATCAGAGAGGCTAAACCCTAGAAACTAGCCTATGGTATGATTGTATGTTCGTCCTATGGACTAAAGCCCTTCAGTTTATATAGACACCGGAGAGGGCTAGGGTTACACAGAGTCGGTTACAATGGAGGAGATATCCCTATCCGTATTGCCTAGCTTGCCTTCCACGCCAAGTATAGTCCCATCCGGACACGAGACAAAGTCTTCAATCTCGTATCTTCATAGTCTAACAGTCCGGCCAAAGGATATAGTCCGGCTGTCCAGAGACCCCCTAATCCAGGACTCCCTCAGTAGCCCCTGAACCAGGCTTCAATGACGATGAGTCCGGCGCGCAGTATTGTCTTCGGCATTGGAAGGCGGGTTCCTCCTCCGAATACACCACGGAAGAATTTGAATACAAGGATAGTGTCTGACCCTGCAAAATAAGTTCCAATACCACCGTAGAGAGAATAATATTTTCACAAATCTAATTTGCTGACTTGTTTTGGCAGCATGACGTTATGTCATGGCCCGGTGATTATTCGAATCGTTTTTCTTCAACCAGCTCCACACATAACGCGAGGCGGTTTCTTGACACCTCTTGTCAAAGCAGAGATCGTGTTCCCCCAATTACGGGATTCTCATTACTACGGTCGTGGGTAACCCAACCGTGTCTAGGACTCCTAGATTATAGGCAAGTCCCAAACGGCTACGGAGAGGACGCTTGATATTCACCCTCTTTATAAAGGGACAAGGTTTTCGCTTTTTCCCTCTCGTGCTCAATCGAACCCCTCCCCCGCCTCGAGTTCTAACACCCAAAGCCCAGGTCAGGTGCTCCGGATCCTCAGTCATGTCCGGATCCAGCCTTCAAGGCCGATGGATGCCCTCCTCCGTCACGAAAGAGGACATCAAGAAGTTGAGGGAGGCCAGATACCTGACCGCCGAGGTTTCGCATCGACTACCTGCTCGAGGGCAGGTCGTCCCCACTCCCAAACCCAACGGGAACGTCGTGTTCGTCTCCCAGTTCCTCCGAGGCCTAGGCCTCACTCTGGATCCCTTCATCAGGGGTTTGATGTTCTATTACGGGCTAGATTTCCACGATCTAGCTCCGGACTCCTTTCTCCACATCTCAACATTTATTGTCATGTGTGAGGCCTTCCTTCGCATTACCCCTCACTTTGGTCTGTGGCTCAAGACCTTTGAAGTGAAGCCGAAGATGATCGAGGTGCAACATGCAGCATGCAGAGGCGCGTCAATAAGCAAGATGGCAGGAGCTCCGTGGCCAAAAGGTTCTTTTCCAGAGGTGTCCGGATTATGGCAACGGGAGTGGTTTTACATCACGGCTCCCAGAAGTGCCAAGTGGGCGGCTTCCCCCGCTTTCCGCTCAGGCCCCCCACCACAACTGATGTCATGGATTAGCAGAGGACTGAGCTGGGGTCCAGCCAAGGACGTGCCTATACTGCAAAGCCGCATTCAAGATCTCTTCGAGGGAGACTTTAATTTGGTTGTGGTAGTGCAAGTTATGCTGGTTCATCGAGTCCAGCCCTGCAAATGCCGGCCCATTCGCTTGTGGGAGTTCAACCCAGAAGGACCGCGTGCCATTCAAAGTTTCCTCGGCTTGACGCACGAGGAGATGTATAAGTCATTCTTCAGACCTCAAATAGAGTGTCCGGATACTACCGAGGACGTGGGCCTGAGCAATAACCGCGCCGCCGAACAAGTAAGTAATCCTCTAGCCGAACACATCGTCTTTTATTCATCATGAAGTTATTTATGAGAGATCGCTCTTTGACCAGGACTGGCTAACAAAGGCGAAGATGATTCGGTGTTTGGCCCCCCTCCCTGAGGGTTTGGAAAATCCGGTATTGGAGAAGATGCTCGAGCTCACACCTTGCCCAGAGCCCTCGAAGGAAGATACAGGGGGGAATAATATGGGCAGAAGCGGGACCCCATCGCTGCCAGTTCCAACCGAGGGAATGAGCGCCTCCATAAAGGAGGATAACCGGGGGAGGAAGAGGACTGCTTCCGAGGATACGGAAGCCGAGGCCTCCAAACGATAGAAAAAGTCTCCCACAGAGGGTCCTGCTTCGGGGGGTGCTCTTGCCGCACAAAGTCCACGGGGGGATCAGCCCTCCAAAGAGTCGTAAGTGATCAAAAAAATACTTTAATAGTGAAGGTATACTACCTTTCCTCTGAGGATAATAACCACCGCATATATCATGCAGTTCAGGTCTTAGCCCTTCTCAGCTGAGCTCGTCTTCGGGGGATCTTCTTCTGGAGATGATGGAGAGCGAAACGCCTCCCCCAGACTCCTCCGCTCAAGAAGCGGGCGACCCCGAAGTGTCGTCACGGAGGGCCTCTCCGAATCCGGTGAGGCCAGAAGATAATCCCATAGTCACCCGAAGTCCCCAATGTCCGGCTCTTGAAGAGAGCAAACAAAAGACTCCGGCACCGTCTGGTATGCGGTCAGACGTTCTGAGGGAGCTGTTGGGGCGAGCGGCCATCTCAGAAGAACACCGTCGCTGATGGGTACGGTGATGGAAAGAATTTCGTCCGCCGAAAGCGGATTACATGAAGCCTTTATGAGTCTACTGACAGGCTTTGAGGTACGTGAAATAATATTTGATAGTACCGCACATGTTAGGTGTGCCCTGTGTAGATAGTAGCCCCTGAGACTCTGGTTATCGTCGAGAACGGCGGCGAACAAAGGATCATAGTTCCAGGCAATAACCAGACTGCCTTTATGTGCAGGTGGTGGAAGCTCCGGTGGCTAGTCGGACTAGTGAGTTTGCCGAATTAAAGCGGCAACTGGATGCGGCAGACACCGACATCGAGCTTGTTAATAAACGGTTTGACGAATCACAGGGTAAGTAATGTTTTATGGTGAATGTCACATAATAAGAGCAGCATGATGCCAGTATCTTTAATATGTTGTGACTGCAGACGAAGCTGCCACCGTGGAGACCCTTCGGGCGGAACTCGCCCGAGCCAAGGAACAAGTGAGGGTTAGTAATGCGGCTGCTTTGAAGGCGGCCGAAGAGTTAAGAGCCGAGAAGGCCGCCCATTGCGAAAGCAAAGGAAAGATGGCCAAGATGGCCATAGAATTAAAAGGCACTGCCGACCGTTGCCAGTTCCTTTAAGAAGAGAACCGAGTGAAGGCAGCGGACCTTGAGAAGGCCACTATGGCGACCAAAGACAGTCGCTCTGCTACGAGGGCCAAGAAGGAGGAGCTATGCGAAGCTGGGGATATTGCGGCTGGGAAGCCCTTTCTGCTGCGGAGGAAGTTCGGAGATCCGTGGTATGCCCCTCTGGATTGGCTGTGGAGTTCGGCAGACGCATATATGGACTTGGTGGCAAGCGCTGTCGATGCGGTCGAATACTTCCAAGATCAATCGGATCGTGAAGTGGACAAGCTATTCTGGTCGCAATTCAACGTTCCAGAGCGTCCTCTTCCCTTGACTGATCAGCTAGCCGAATGGGCCGAACTTAATAGGTTGTCCGGACTCGCCATGAGGTCTGTTGTAGATCATTTGTGGCCGGAGAAGCCGAAGCCGAACAGCTATTTCAGCTTAGTGCAGCAGTTCCTTGGCGCGGTGCTGCGCATCAACGCGATGAAGGGGTCAGCGTGCATAGAAGGCTCGCGGATGGCCTTTGCCCGTGTCAAAGCATACTGGGCGGAGATGGATGCTACCACTGTTGCGGCGCAAGGTTCGGCCATAGGCCGAGTAGCTGCCGAGCACTATTTTGAAGAGGTTCTTGAGGGTGCTCGTTTGATAGAGTCCCAGTGCTCGAAGAATATTATGTTTGAATGACATGTATTTCCATTGTAAAGACAATGTTTTTATGAAATATAGTAAGGCTGTATTTGTACTTTTGCCGGAAAGTACTGTGATGCCTCCTGTGCGGCCGTTTATGTATATATGTATATAACCTAAAAGATTGCAGTCGTCGGCTTCAACCCCCACGCATATAATGCGGAGGTGCTCGCAAAAAACACGTGTTCACACTTAACCCAACGTCTTGGTCCTATTAAGGAGGTGATAGCGCAGCGAACGAGGCAACCGGACTATAATGCTTTAACACTTTCACTTAGCCATAGGAGTTTGATAGTGGGGCTACTAGATAGCCCCTGGTGGCTCCGCACTCTCCTGATCTCAGGGTGCGTACATCCCTGGCTGGAAAACGGCCCTTCGTTAAGGCGGAGGAATTCTATCATTCCGATAGGTCATCGAGTGGTTGACCAGTCTCATGCTATATCATGACAGTCAGTTTTCGGCTTTCTCTACTGAGGTGCTCGTCCGGATGAACCAGGGCACAATCGCAGTAGTTCTCCTGGTGCTGCCTTAGCCGATAAAGCGGAACGTAAGGCACCAAAACACAGGAGCCAGGCAAACCCAACATTTGACCAAAGACAATGATTCGGAGCTGATGCATATAAGGCCAAACTCGCGATGCCGAACACTCCCTAAGGTATTCGGTCTTTATGGTATAAACCGGGCCTAAATAGTGCCCTTTGTAAGAAGCCCCTTGTGTCTAGGTACGTGCATTATTCTGACGTGGCCACATGCCAAGACGTCAGCATCCTTCTCAATTGTACTGAGAATCCGAGGGATGTGTATCAACAAGAGACAGTAAAAAAGGTTTACGCAGGGTCTTAATCTAAAAAGAATCCTTGGAGCGGGTCCCTGCTGCACGTCTGCGCCTGTGTCTCCGTTGTGCCGTATCCTGGACGGGTGTAGCACGATAATCATCTGTAAAAGAGAGGAACTTAGGTGAAAAAATTGTCGTGCAAAAAGATAGTTTTTAAAGAAACCATGTATAACTAAAAATGAGTAGAAATTGCCACTTGTCTGCGCGCGTTGAGCCCCTTGTATTTGTAATAGGGGTGTGGCCATCAATCCGGTACAAATTACATATAGCAGCGCCGGACTCGTCTAACCGCGTCCGTGGTCTTGACGACCTATCAAATGCTTTAGTTGGTGAGGCCGTTTTTAGTGTGCGGCTGCCAAGGCAGTCGCATTCTCTTCGGCGCGCAAGGATTGCTTAATACTTCCGTTCACTGTAATGATGCCACGTGGACCGGGCATCTTGAGCGTGAGGGAAGCGTAATGCGGTATTGCATTAAAGCGAGCAAAAGCTTCGCGTCCAAGTAGTGCTTGATAACCGCATTGGAACAGAGCAATGTGGAAGGTTAAATGTTTGCTACGGGAGTTATCGGGGAAGCCGAATATAACCTTTAATAGCAGGGAGCCCGTGCAGTGAGCCCCTGGGCCTGGCATTACTCCTTTAAAGGTAGTGTTGCTATGGCAAATTTTCGTTGGGTCTAACCCCATTTCGCGGATTGTATCCTGGTATATCAGGTTTAAACTACTGCCACCGTCCATCAGGACTTGTGCAAAGTGGTATCCATCAATTATTGGGTCTAATACCAGGGGAGCCCATCCTGCCCGCCGGATACTTGCTGAGTAATCACGATGGTCGAAAGTGACCGGTTGAGACGACCAGTGGCAGGGTTTCGCGGTGATAGGCCCTTGGGCATATTTATCTGGGAGGGCCGCTTTGCTTCCCTTGGTCACGTGTAATACGTTGACTGTTTTGACTTCTGATGGAAACTTCTTTTGTTCCCCAGTGTCTTGCTTGACAGGCTCATCCTCATCTTCGCTTGGTGTATCCTCCCCCTTGTGTACGGCGTTGAGCTTGCCGGATTGCTTGAAGACCCAACATTCTCTGTGGGTATGATTAGCGGGTTTACCAGGGGTGCTATGGATCTGACATACTTGGTCCAGAATTTTGTTCAGGCTGGACAGTTCATCTCTGGCGCCTTTAGAGGGCGGCTTTTGCTGACCTGGCCGAGAGCTTCGGAATCCGGCGTTTACCGCCGTGCTCTTCGGGCTGCCTTCTTTATTCCGAAGCCTATTATTTTTGATGCGTCGTGATTTCCCGTTTTCATCTCTAACTTCGGATGTGCTTGGGTCGCTGGTGCTACATCTGGCTAGCCAGCTGTCCTCACCCGTGCAAAAGCAGGTCATGATGCTTGTTAATGCTGCCATTTTTTCTCGGCTTTTCTTGGCCGAGGTGTCTGGCAAGCCATTCGTCGCGGACGCTATGCTTAAAAGCTGCCAAGGCTTCGGCGTCCGGCCAGTCAACTATTTGGTTCTTCTTAGTAAGAAACATGTTCCAAAGCTTTCGGGCTGACTCTCCGGGCTACTGAGTTATATGACTCAAATCGTCCGCATCCGGGGGTCGGACATAAGTCCCTTGAAAATTTGCCCGAAAAGCGTCTTCGAGCTCTTCCCAGCTTCCAATGGAGTTTTCGGGGAGGCTTTTAAGCCAGTGCCGAGCTGGCCCTTTGAGCTTGAGCTTGAGGGGTAAGTACTTGATGGCATGGCGATCATCTCCTCGAGCCATATGGATATGGAGGATATAGTCCTCAATCCAGACCCCAGGGTCTGTTGTTCCGTTGTATGCCTCTATGTTTACGGGTTTGAATCCCTCAGGAAATTCATGGTCCAGCACCTCATCGGTGAAACACAGGGGGTGTGCGGCACCCCTGTATCTGGGTGTACCGCGTTATTCTGATGTTTGTTGTGTTACATCATATGCTGGGGCGCGCTTGCGTGGTCCATAGATGGATCTGGTTGCGCCGTCCTTTTGGTGCGAGCCCTCGCATGGATCGCGTATTGGCTTGTGAGTGGCGTTGTTTGGCGCTCTATGTTGGCCGTGAGGACGTCTATCCGGCCAGGTGGCTGTTTTGATTTTTGGTTGTGGGGGATCTAGGGCCTCCTCATCGAATTCGGGTAGCAACTTCCGCTTCGGGTAGCTCTTGGTGGGGCGATTACCACCATACTTCGCTGCTGTGTTGAGTACTTTACTCCATCTGATTTGGAGTGTGTCCTGCGCAGCCTTGAGCCTTTGCTTCTGCTTTTTCAGACTCCTCGCGGTGGCAACAAGCCTTTGACGGGCATTCTGCTGCTCCGGGTGCCTGTCCGGAGTTATGTCATCCGGACTATTATCTTTGATAGAATCGGTTTGTTCGGTTTGATTCTCCGTATTGCCATGGTTCGGCAGTGGTTCGCCCTGCTCCAACGCTGGGTCTGTATGATCATTATTTCTGCCGAGGCGGGGCGGCGCTTACGCCGCCGCTTTGACTGCTTCTCGAGGGGACAAGCCTTCGTTGTGTCCTTCCGTTCCTCGTCGTCGTCTTCTTTTGGTGTGTCCACCATGTATACGTCACATGATGAGGTGGACATCCAGTGCCATGTGGGCGGTGGTTCCTCTTCGCCTCCCGCATCGTCGTCCATACCGTCGATGTCTTCGGAGTCGAAGTCGAGCATGTCAGTTGAGTCATCGACAGTGGCTACTAAGTGGGTGGTGGGTGGGCCTCGAATTTCTTTGTCGTCCGCATCCCAGTCCTGCCAGACATAGTTCGGCCAGGATCCTCCTGACAAGGAGAGAGACCTTAATGAGTTCAGTATGTCGCCAAAGGGCGAGTGCTGAAAAATATCCGCAGAGGTAAACTCCATGATCGGCACCCAATCGGATTCGATAGGAACGGGCGCAGGCGGTTCGGAGTCCGTGGCCGGAGAAGGATCCAGCAGTTTAACAACACGGCTCTCATGCAAGGCAAGGTCGATGTTCGGCTCGATCGCCGCTGAGGGTAAGGCCTCCGTGGCAGGGTCCATCCACCCGTCCGTGGAAGGCGCAACTGGCTCCAAATTGAGGGTCGGAGCGGCTGCCGGTGCGATCTCCTTAACACTATTTGATGGGAGAGCTAAGTCATGCTCATCATGACCGCGTGGCGCACAAGGCAGAGGCTCGAATCCGTCGAAGATCAAATCTCCTCGGATATCGGCCGTGTAGTTTAAGCTTCCAAACCTGACCTGGTGGCCAGGGGCGTAACTTTCAATCTCCTCTAGATGGCCAAGCGAATTGGCCCGCAGTGCAAAGCCGCCGAACACGAAGATCTGTCCGGGGAGAAAAGTCTCACCCTGGACCGCATCGCTATCGATGATAGTAGGAGCCATCAAGCCTAACGGCGATGAAACAGCGGAACTCTCATTGAAAGCACCAATGTCGGTGTCAAAACCGGCGGATCTCAGGTAGGGGGTCCCGAACTGTGCGTCTAGGCCGGATGGTAACAGGAGACAAGGGACACAATGTTTTACCCAGGTTCGGGCCCTCTTGATGGAGGTAAAACTCTACGTCCTGCTTGATTAATATTGATGATATGGGTAGTACAAGAGTAGATCTACCATGAGATCAGAGAGGCTAAACCCTAGAAGCTAGCCTATGGTATAATTGTATGTTCGTCCTAGGGACTAAAGCCCTCCGGTTTATATAGACACCGGTGAGGGCTAGGGTTACACAGAGTCGGTTACAATGGAGGAGATATCCCTATCCGTATTGCCTAGCTTTCCTTCCACGCCAAGTAGAGTCCCATCCGGACACGAGACGAAGTCTTCAATCTTGTATCTTCATAGTCTAACAGTACGGCCAAAGGATATAGTCCGGCTGTCCGGAGACCCCCTAATCCAGGACTCCCTCAAGGTTCTTCAGTAAAAAAATAATTGAGATCATATGTTTATTCAACAGGTGGTGAATTAATACCATGTATTTCTTCAATAGGAGGTAAATTCTTAACGTCTTCAGCTTTAATACCTTTTTCTTTCATAGATTTCTTTGCCTCTTGCATATCTTCGGGACTGAGAAAATAGAACACCTCTCTTCTTCGGAGTTGGTTTAGGAATAGGCTCAGTAATTGGAGCAGGAGCTGGCTCCAGAGGTGCCCAATTATTTTCATTTGTTAACATATTATTCAATAGAATTTCAGCTTCATCCGGTGTTCTTTCCCTGAAAAGAGAACCAGCACAACTATCCAGGTAATCTTCGGAAGCATCGGTTAGTCCATTATAAAAGATATCAAGTATTTTAGGTTTCTTAAGAGGATGATCAGGCAAAGCATTAAGTAACTTGAGAAGCCTCCCCCAAGCTTGTGGGAGACTCTCTTCTTTAATTTGCACAAAGTTGTATATTTCCCTTAAAGCAGCTTGTTTCTTATGAGCAGGAAAATATTTAGCAGAGAAGTAATAAATAATATCCTGGGGACTACGCACACAACCAGGATCAAGAGAATTAAACCATATCTTAGCATCACCCTTTAATGAGAACGGAAATATTTTGCGTAAATAGAGGTAACGTGATCTCTCATTATTAGTGAACAGGGCAGCTATATCATTTAACTTAGTAAGATGTGCCACAACAGTTTCAGATTCATAGCCATAAAATGGATCAGATTCAACAAAAGTAATTATATCAGGATCAATAGAGAATTCATAATCTTTATCAGGAACACATATAGGTGAAGTAGCAAAAGCAGGATCGGGTTTCATTTTATCTCTAAGTGATTCTTTGTTCCATTTAATTAATAACCTTTTAAGCTCATATCTATCTTTGCAGGCTAAAATAGCTAAAGAAGAATCTTTATCAAAAAGATAACCTTCAGGAATAACAGGCATATTTTCATCATCACTGTCATCATCATATTCAGTTTCATCAATTTCTCTTTCTCTAGCCCTAGAAATTTGTTCTTCTAGAAAATCACTAAGTGGCACAGTAGTATCAGGCATAGAAGCAGTTTCATCATAAGTATCATGCATAGAAGAAGTGGCATCATCAATTACATGCGACATATCAGAACGAATAGCAGAAGCAGATGTAGGTGTCGCAGACTTACTCATAACATAAGGTGAATCAAGTGCAGAGCTAGATAGCAGTTCCTTACCTCCCCTCGTAGTTGAGGGATAGATCTTGGTTTTTGGATCTCTCAAGTTCTTCATAGTGTCCAGCAGATATGAATCCCAAGTGACTCAAAGAATAGAGCTATGCTCCCCAGCAATGGCGCCAGAAATTAGTCTTGATAACCCACAAGTATAGGGGATCACAATAGCTTTCGAGGGTAGAGTATTCAACCCAAATTTATTGATTCGACACAAGGGGAGCCAAAGAATATTCTCAAGTATTAGCAGCTGAGTTGTCAATTCAACCACACCTGGAAACTTAGTATCTGCAAGAAAGTGTTTAGTAGCAAAGTAATATGATAGTGGTGGTAGCGGCAACAAAAGTAAAGATAGCAAAAGTAATGTTTTTGGTATTTTGTAGTGATTGTAACAGTAGCAGCGGGAAAGTAAATAAGCATAAACCAATATATGGAAAACTCGTAGGCACCGGATCAGTGATGGATAATTATGCCGGATGAGGTTCATCATGTAACAGTCATAACATAGGGTGACACAGAACTAGCTCCAGTTCGTCAATGTGATGTAGGCATGTATTCCGTATATAGTCATACGTGCTTATGGAAAAGAACTTGCATGACATCTTTCGTCCTACCCTCCCGTGGCGGCGGGGTCCTATTGGAAACTAAGGGATATTAGGGCCTCCTTTTAATAGAGAACCGGAACAAAGCATTAGCACATAGTGAATAAATGAACTTCTCAAACTATGGTCATCACCGGGAGTGGTCCCGATTATTGTCACTTCGGGGTTGCCGGATCATAACACATAGTAGGTGACTATAGACTTGCAAGATAGGGTCTAGAACTCTCATATATTGATGAAAACATAATAGGTTCAGATCTGAAATCAAGCATTAAGCATAGCAAAGTCATAGCAACATCAATCTCAGAACATAGTGGATACTACGGATCAAACCCTAACAAAACTAACTCGATTATATGATAAATCTCATCCAACCCATCACCGTCCAGCAAGCCTATGATGCAATTACTCACGCACGGCGGTGAGCATCATGAAATTGGTGATGGAGGATGGTTGATGATGACGACGGCGACGAATCCCCCTCTCCGGAGCCCCGAACGGACTCCAGATCAGCCCTCCCGAGAGGTTTTAGGGCTTGGCGGCGGCTCCGTATTGTAAAACGCGGTGATTTCTTCTCCCTGATTTTTTCTCTCTGAAAGCAAATATATAGAGTTGGAGTTAGCGTCGGAGGGTCAACAGGGGGCCCACGAGGTAGGGTGCGCGCCCTAGGGGGGGCGCCCCCACCCTCGTGGAAAGGGTGTGGGCCCCCTGGTCTTCATATTTGGCGAGGATTTTTTATTGTTTTTTCTAAGACCTCCCGTGGAGTTTCAGGTCATTCCGAGAATATTCGTTTTCTGCACATAAAACAACATCATGGTAATTCTGCTGAAAACAGCGTCAGTCTGGGTTAGTTCCATTCAAATCATACAAGATAGAGTCCAAAACAAGGGCAAAAGTGTTTGGACAGGTAGATACGACGGAGACATATCACTTCTCCCTGCCCGCGCTGCTACTATTATTTCGTATTTTATTTCTTTTTTATTTCATGTTGTATTCGTACACCTTTACACAAGTTTTCATACAACAGGAATTTAGAAATTGTTTTTACATCATAATGAGTTATTACATCATGGGGTGAAAGAACCGTGGACTAGTTTCAAGTGGATGGACATCCACTTGAAACTAATCCACGGTTCTTTCACCCAATGATATAATAAATATCATCATCATCATATCATTAACAACTTATCATCATAATACATCATTGTCATATAACACCTCCTCAAGATCATCGTTTTCATCAATGAGACATCACATAGCAAATTGGTCACTAGTCGTAATCACAAGTACTCCTCATCATCAACTCTAACACATTGTATCACATAATAAACATATTGTACCTCATATGACCTACTACATTCTCTTAGGACCTACTATATTCTCTAAGGTAAAATAGCAAAAAACAAGATAGCCCCTGACTCTCCATTATGGAGAATGAAGATTATCCTATCTCCAATTCTTGCCTTTTGCTTAATGTTACTTCCAAGAACCTCCTTGCGAATGTCCAAACATTTTTTCCATTCTTTGATTAGCATGTGTTCACCAGTTTTAGAAATCCGATATGCACAGGTGAGCTCCTTGGATTGACCTGGCTGTATGTTCAGAACTGCAAGGCGACCATTCTGATACATCAGATGGGGCACACAATCCATCGGGATTTTCTATTGAAAAACATAGTAATAACTTCGTAGTTAGCAATGATGTACTAGTTTTAGAAGTATGCAAAAGATGCACAGATGTCATAATAGTAAAAAAAATCTTACCAGGGTATCTCCATAGAAGTTACCGTGGTTCAACACGTGCACTAGTGGCACGTATTCACCATAATTTGGAGGAGTTCGATAATAGGTATTGTAATTCTCAAGATAAGTACAATAAGCAATCAGATGACTTTTCTCCTTATAAGTTAATTCGGAGCCATCAGTGTAGTGGGTTTTGTCTACCATATTCTGCACATTCTTTGAAGATTCAAAATAAGTTGTCAATGGAAATAAGCTGTCAACTATTTTGAAATAAACAATATAAATTAGTTAATAACTATGTTTGAGAAACTCACATTGCGGTAGAATCGGAAGCGTATCAACAAGGACCCAAATGTCCATATTGTCTTGCTCGATGTTAGGATCACCAAGATCCATGGTGACAATCATACCCTCATAAAAACCATACATTTTGCAAAGTGCTTCCCAATTTTGGCAACCAAAATGGGTTACGCTCTGAGAATTGTACAGATTTACTTCAAAATCGACATCATGATGGGTCCTTAGGTGTATTTTCTTTGTTTGAAAATTTTCATGGTCTTCAAAACCCATCCTCTCCAAGACATAGCGTCTTGCATGGCATGGGATAAGCTAGTCGAATTGTAAAAGATGAAAATTAGATGTTGAAATAGTTGAAGTCATGCTTAATTACGAAAAAAACACTTGTCGTTGTTGCGTACCATTTCAACATCGAAGGTCTCCTCGAGCTTAATGCTTAAGCGCCAATCTTCGTCCAGCTCAACGAACCTGTCGCACATACCTCGATCATCGTGGCACCAGCTGCACTCCCCCGGGAGACTGTCGTCGTCCGAGTACGACATTTCCTATGTTCATAATTCAAAGATTAAACTTGTACAATTAAATATCTATACTAAAAAACCTAAATTAGATCATTATTTTCGAGAAAATCCAGGCCACTCGATATTCCTACATATTCTAGCACAAGTCATGCCAGAATTCACAGAAAAATCCGGCATGACCTTTGCTAAAAAAGGACATATCGAGTGCCTGAAATTTGCCGGAACGGAAATTAATCAACACTCCGGCAAAACATAGGCCACTCGGAGGTGTAAACTGAACATGAACGGCCACTTGGGCAACCACATATCCTATTTGAGCAAGACAAGATATACATGGATATTTGGCTGGTCTCACCTCGATGTCGGAGGGGGTCGGTGACGGGGACGACGGCGGGGATGATGGAGGGGCTCCTTGATTTCTGCAAAAGCAAAAACCGTATAAGTTATCACTAATACATCCCGAATAATTGCTTAAACTAAAAAATAACAACAAATATGACATGTTCAACTAGTTTTATTAGTTCAACTAGTTCTTACTAAATATAAACTTACTATAAATAGAAAAAACTAGTTCTTTCTAAAAATAAAGTAGTTCAACTAGTTATATTAATTTTATTACTAAAAATACATTAGTTCTATTAATTCAACTAGTTCAACTAGTTTATTAATTTACTTACTAAACTAGTTCAACTACAACTAAACTAGTTCAACTAGTTTATTAATTTACTTACTAATTATCTTAAACACTTACTAAAAACAGTAAAAATAAACTACATTATACAATAGTTAACTAGTACCATCACTACTACTAATTAACATCTACTACTGCTAAATATCATTATCTATGAACCCTAAATTAACATCTACTACTACTAAAAAACATCTAGTACTAACTAAGCAGAGAGAACGAGGGTGGGGGAGGGGTGGGAGGCTTACAGAGAGGGGAGAGACGGTGGCGGGGAGGTGCTCGGCGATGGAGAGGTAGGGGCGGCGAGGGCGGGCTCGGGATTGAGAGGCGGCGGCGGGGTTGGGGGAGGCGGCGGCGGCGGTGAGGTCGAGAGCAGCGGTCAGGTCAAGAGCGGAGGGGGTGGGGGAGGCGGCGGCGACGGTGAGGTCGAGAGCGGCGGCGGTGAGGTTGACGGCGGCCTCGGGCGGTGACGGTGAGGGTAGGCTCGGGCTCGGTTGGCGGCGACAGAGGAGTAGGGGAACAGTGGGGGGAGGAGGACTTAGCGAAATTTTGAGCGGGCGGGCGGTTAAGTCGAACTAGTAGTAGCGCACTTCAGGAAACGCGCTATAGCTAAAGTAGCTATAGCACGTTTTCAAGAAAAACGCTACTGGTCTAAGCACGCGTCAAAAATATACATTGGTCATCATTGATCTTTTTGTGTAGAATCTAAATAGTCAACATATTTAAGGTGGTAATGTTGGGAAACGTAGTAATTTCAAAAAAATTCCTACGCACACGCAAGATCATGGTGATGCATTGCAACGAGAGGGGAGAGTGTTGTCTACGTACCCTCGTAGACCGAAGCGGAAGCGTTGATGCAACATAGAGGAAGTAGTCGTACGTCTTCCCGATCCGACCGATCCAAGCACCGTTACTCCGGCACCTCCGAGTTCTTGGCACACGTACAGCTCGATGACGCTCCCCGGGCTCCGATCCAGCAAAGCTTCAGGGATGAGTTCCGTCAGCACGACGGCGTGGTGACGATCTTGATGTTCTACCGTCGCAGGGCTTCGCCTAAGCGTTGCTACAATATGACCAAGGTGGAATATGGTGGAGGGGGGCACCGCACACGGCTAAGGAACCATCACGATGATCAACTTGTGTGTTCTAGGGTGCCCCCTGCCCCCGTATATAAAGGAGCCAAGGGGAGGGGGCGGCCGGCCAAGGAGAGGCGCGCCATGGGGGAGTCCTACTCCCACCGGGAGTAGGACTCCCTTCTTTCCTAGTTGGAGAAGGAGAAGGGGGAAAGAGGAGGAAGAGGGAAAGGAAAGGGGGGCACCGCCCCCCTTCCCTTGTCCTATTCGGACTAGGAAGGGGAGGGGTGCGCGGCCACCTCCTGCTTCCTTCTCTCTTCTCCCTCAAGGCCCATGTAGGCCCAATAACCCCCGGGGGGTTCCGGTAACCCCCGGTACTCCGGTAAAATGCTGATTTCACCCGGAACGATTCCGATGTCCAAATATAGGCTTCCAATATATCGATCTTTATGTCTCGACCATTTCGAGACTCCTCGTCATGTCCGTGATCACATCCGGGACTCCGAACAACCTTAGGTACATCAAAATTCATAAACTCATAATGAAACTGTCATCGTAACTTTAAGCGTGCGGACCCTACGGTTCGAGAACAATGTAGACATGACTGAGACACGTCTCCGGTCAATAACCAATAGCGGGACCTGGATGCCCATATTGGCTCCTACATATTCTACGAAGATCTTTATCGGTCAGACCGCATAACTACATACGTTGTTCCCTTTGTCATCGGTATGTTACTTGCCTGAGATTCGATCGTCGGTATCCAATACCTAGTTCGATCTCGTTACCGGCAAGTCTCTTTACTTGTTCCGTAATACATCATCCCGCAACTAACTCATTAGTTGCAATGCTTGCAAGGCTTAAGTGATGTGCATTACTGAGAGGGCACAGAGATACCTCTCCGACGATTGGAGTGACAAATCCTAATCTCGAAATACGCCAACCCAACATGTACCTTTGGAGACACCTGTAGAGTACCTTTATAATCACCCAGTTACGTTGTGACGTTTGGTAGCACACAAAGTGTTCCTCCGGCACACGGGAGTTACATAATCGCATAGTCATAGGAACATGTATAAGTCATGAAGAAAGCAAATAGCAACATACTAAACGATCGGGTGCTAAGCTAACGGAATGGGTCATGTCAATCAGATCATTCAACTAATGATGTAATCCCGTTAATCAAATGACAACTCTTTGTCCATGGTTAGGAAACATAACCATCTTTGATTAATGAGCTAGTCAAGTAGAGGCATACTAGTGACAATTTGTTTGTCTATGTATTCACACATGTATTATGTGTCCGGTTAATACAATTCTAGCATGAATAATAAACATTTATCATGATATAAGGAAATAAATAATATCTTTATTATTGCCTCTAGGGCATATTTCCTTCAGTCTCCCACTTGCACTAGAGTCAATAATCTAGATTATACAGTAAAGATTCTAACACCCATGGAGCCTTGGTGTTGATCATGTTTTGCTCGTGGAAGCGGCTTAGTCAACGGGTCTGCCACATTCAGATCCGTATGTATCTTGCAAATCTCTATGTTTCCCACCTGGACTAGATCCCAGAGGGAATTGAAGCGTCTCTTGATGTGCTTGGTTCTTTTGTGAAATCTGGATTCCTTTGCCAAGGCAATTGCACCAGTATTGTCACAAAAGATTTTCATTGGACCCGATGCACTAGGTATGACACCTAGATCGGATATGAACTCCTTCATCCAGACTCCTTCGTTTGCTGCTTCCGAAGCAGCTATGTACTCCGCTTCACATGTTGATCCCGCCACGACGCTTTGTTTAGAACTGCACCAACTGACAGCTCCACCATTTAATATAAACATGTATCCGGTTTGCGATTTTGAATCGTCCGGATCAGTGTCAAAGCTTGCATCAACGTAACCGTTTATGATTAGCTCTTTGTCACCTCCATATATGAGAAACATATCCTTAGTCCTTTTCAGGTATTTCAGGATGTTCTTGACCGCTGTCCAGTGATCCACTCCTGGATTACTTTGGTACCTCCCTGCTAAACTTATAGCAAGGCACACATCAGTTCTGGTACACAGCATTGCATACATGATAGAGCCTATGGCTGAAGCATAGGGAACATCTTTCATTTTCTCTCTATCTTCTGCAGTGGTCGGGCATTGAGTCTGACTCAACTTCACACCTTGTAACACAGGCAAGAACCCTTTCTTTGCTTGATCCATTTTGAACTTCTTCAAAATTTTGTCAAGGTATGTGCTTTGTGAAAGTCTAATTAAGCGTCTTGATCTATCTCTATAGATCTTTATTCCTAATATGTAAGCAGCTTCACCGAGGTCTTTCATTGAAAAACTCTTATTCAAGTATCCCTTTATGCTATCCAGAAATTCTATATCATTTCCAATCAGTAATATGTCATCAACATATAATATCAGAAATGCTACAGAGCTCCCACTCACTTTCTTGTAAATACAGGCTTCTCCGAAAGTCTGTATAAACCAAATGCTTTGATCACACTATCAAAGCATTTATTCCAACTCCGAGAGGCTTGCACCAGTCCATAAATGGATCGCTGGAGCTTGCACACTTTGTTAGCTCCTTTTGGATCGACAAAACCTTCCGGTTGCATCATATACAACTCTTCTTCCAGAAATCCATTCAGGAATGCAGTTTTGACATCCATCTGCCAAATTTCATAATCATAAAATGCGGCAATTGCTAACATGATTCGGACAGACTTAAGCATCGCTACGGGTGAGAAGGTCTCATCGTAGTCAACCCCTTGAACTTGTCGAAAACCTTTTGTGACAAGTCGAGCTTTGTAGACAGTAATATTATCGTGAGCGTCAGTCTTCTTCTTGAAGATCCATTTATTCTCAATTGCTTGCCGATCATCGGGCAAGTCAACCAAAGTCCATACTTTGTTTTCATACATGGATCCCATCTCAGATTTCATGGCTTCAAGCCATTTCGCGGAATCTGGGCTCACCATCGCTTCTTCATAGTTTGTAGGTTCATCATGATCTAGTAGCATGATTTCCAGAACAGGATTACCGTACCACTCTGGTGCGGATCTTACTATGGTTGACCTACGAGGCTCGGTAGTAACTTGATCTGAAATTTCACGATCATCATCATTAAATTCCTCACCAATTGGTGTAGGTGTCGCAGAAACCAATTTCTATGATGAACTACTTTCCAATAAGGGAGCAGGTACAGTTACCTCATCAAGTTCTACTTTCCTCCCACTCACTTCTTTCGAGAGAAACTCCTTCTCTAGAAAGGATCCATTCTTAGCAACAAATATCTTGCCTTCGGATCTAAGATAGAAGGTGTACCCAACAGTCTCCTTTGGGTATCCTATGAAGACACATTTCTCCGATTTGGGTTCGAGCTTATCAGGTTGAAGCTTTTTCACATAAGCATCACAGCCCCAAACTTTAAGAAATGACAACTTTGGTTTCTTGCCAAACCATAGTTCATAAGGCGTCGTCTCAACGGATTTTGATGGTGCCCTATTTAACGTGAATGCGGCCGTCTCTAAAGCATAACCCCAAAACGATAGCGGTAGATCAGTAAGAGACATCATAGATCGCACCATATCTAGTAAAGTACGATTACGACGTTCGGACACACCATTACGCTGTGGTGTTCCAGGTGGCGTGAGTTGCGAAACTATTCCACATTGTTTCAAATGTACACCAAACTCGTAACTCAAATATTCTCCTCCACGATCAGATCATAGAAACTTTATTTTCTTGTTACGATGATTTTCAACTTCACTCTGAAATTCTTTGAACTTTTCAAATGTTTCAGACTTATGTTTCATTAAGTAGATATACACATATCTGCTTAAGTCATCTGTGAAGGTGAGAAAATAACGATATCCGCCACGAGCCTCAATATTCATCGGACCACATACATCTGTATGTATGATTTCCAACAAATCTGTTGGTCTCTCCAAAGTACCGGAGAACGGTGTTTTAGTCATCTTGCCCATGAAGCATGGTTCGCAAGTACCAAGTGATTCATAATCAAGTGGTTCCAAAAGTCCATCAGTATGGAGTTTCTTCATGCGCTCTACACCGATATGACCTAAACGGCAGTGCCACAAATAAGTTGCACTATCATTATCAACTCTGCATCTTTTGGTTTCAACATTATGAACATGTGTATCACTACTATCGAGATTCATTAGAAATAGACCACTCTTCAAGGGTGCATGACCATAAAAGATATTACTCATATAAATAGAACAACCATTATTCTCTGATTTAAATGAATAACCGTCTCGCATCAAACAAGATCCAGATATAATGTTCATGCTCAATGCTGGAACCAAATAACAATTATTTAGGTCTAATACTAATCCCGAAGGTAGATGTAGAGGTAGCGTGCCGACCGCGATCACATCGACTTTGGAACCATTTCCCACGCGCATCGTCACCTCGTCCTTTGCCAGTGTTCGCTTAATCCGTAGTCCCTGTTTCGAGTTGCAGATATTAGCAACAGAACCAGTATCAAATACCCAGGTGCTACTGCAAGCTCTAGTAAGGTACACATCAATAACATGTATATCACATATACCTTTGTTCACCTTGCCATCCTTCTTATCCGCCAAATACTTGGGGCAGTTCCGCTTCCAGTGACCAGTCTGCTTGCAGTAGAAGCACTCAGTTTCAGGCTTAGGTCCAGACTTGGGTTTCTTCTCTTGAGCAGCAACTTGCTTGCTGTTCT
Source organism: Triticum monococcum (assembly GCA_034509565.1). Taxonomy (NCBI): domain Eukaryota; kingdom Viridiplantae; phylum Streptophyta; class Magnoliopsida; order Poales; family Poaceae; genus Triticum; species Triticum monococcum. The sequence goes on from CM067845.1 coordinate 618,919,926, forward strand.
TCTTGAAGTTCCCCTTCTTCTTCCCTTTGCCCCTTTTCTTGAAACCAGTGGTCTTGTTGACCATCAACACTTGATGCTCCTTTTTGATTTCTACTTCCGCAGCTTTCAGCATTGCGAAGAGCTCAGGAATAGTCTTATTCATCCCTTGCATATTATAGTTCATCACGAAGCTCTTGTAGCTTGGTGGCAGTGATTGGAGAATTCTGTCAATGACGCAATCATTTGGAAGATTGACTCCCATCTGAATCAAGTGATTATTATACCCAGACATTTTGAGTATATGCTCACTGACAGAACTGTTCTCACCATCTTGCAGCTATAGAACTTATTGGAGACTTCATATCTCTCAATCTGGGCATTTGTTTGAAATATTAACTTCAACTCCTGGAACATCTCATATGCTCCATGACGTCAAAACGTCGTTGAAGTCCCGATTATAAGCCATAAAGCATGACACACTGAACTATCGAGTAGTCATCAGCTTTGCTCTGCCGGACGTTCATAACATCTGGTGTTGCTCCAGCAGTAGGCCTGGCACCCAGCGGTGCTTCCAGGACGTAATTCTTCTGTGCATCAATGAGGATTATCCTCAAGTTACGGACCCAGTCCGTGTAATTGCTACCATCATCTTTCAACTTTGCTTTCTCAAGGAACGCATTAAAATTCAACGGAACAACAGCACGGGCCATCTATCTACAATCAAACATACATAAGCAAGATACTATCAAGTACTAAGTTCATGATAAATTTAAGTTCAATTAATCATATTACTTAAGAACTCCCACTTAGATAGACATCCCTCTAATCCTCTAAGTGATCACGTGATCCAAATCAACTAAACCATAACCGATCATCACGTGAAATGGATTAGTTTTCAATGGTGAACATCATTATGTTGATCATATCTACTATATGTGTCGGTGTACTAAAGTAGGGGTACCTTAGTATCCCGAACTTGGGCACGGGCAGTCGCAGCGTCCCGCGGCAAGGCTTGCCGGGTGACCGCCAAGATCCTCCACGGTTCCTTTGGAGCCATTCAAGAACAAAGTATACAAGCCAAGAAGATAAGACCCCGGCAAGAGGAGCTTGCCGGGGAGGCCAACCAAGGCATCTCAAGGAACTTGCCACAGCACACCACGTGTCCTGGCAAGACCCAGTGAGCGACAAGCTCCTGGACGCGACAAGATAATAACCGCGGCAAGCCTCCACTATGTGCCTGTGCTCCAGCACATCCACCAACGTGTCGCTCTGGGACCCTTCCAGGCGTACGTGGCGGAAGGCTGTGCAGCCAGAGGTACACGGTGGCAAGCGGCGCTGACAAGATAGCCATCGTGGCAAGCAATGGCGTCCCTAGCGGTCCCTTTCTACACCGTCTAGGGCGACACAGACAGGCATTCAATGCCTTTGTCCCCTGCCGTCAGGGTTAGGTATGATAACACTATTATAGGTGGCGGTGCCAACCGCATGCCTTTTTACATTTTTACCCTCATCTACGTTGCCACCTGTCGGTGACCCCGTTAGCGTATAAAAGGAGGCCCATGTGCAACGTAGAGGGGGTCGGACAATCATTCTCACGCTCGGTCTCGCTAGCCACTTGAGCGTACTGTAGCATTCATTGCTCCCGAGCAAGAACACAATACAAACCACAAGCAGGAGTAGGGTTTTACGCATCCGTGCGGCCCGAACCTGGGTAAACTAATCGCGTGCTCGTGTGTTTCGCCCCGATCTGCTCTTCGTGCACTCTCCGCCCCCCTGCCGAACCGAAAGGGGCCTCGCTCTGCCGTGGTCCCATAGGTGTCCGTGGGATCAGCACCCCCAACATCTTTGGCGCGCCAGGTAGGGGGTGCGTCGAGGTTGTGTGATCCTGATCCGACGTTCGCACGAGCCGAATCTTCGTCATCTACATCAACATGCCGCCGAAGAAGAAGGCTTCGGAGGCAGCTGCTCTGTCTGCGCCGAGCCCACCATCGCCGGAGCGAACGGCTGGTGGAGTAGACGCAGGCGGAAGAACGGGCGCCGACGAGGAGGCTCATGGTGCTGCCAGGTCCAAGGACAAGACTGCGCTGCACATCGGCGGCGCGGTCGGCTCCCACAATGACCAAGCGGACTCCAAGACCTCGGCGTCCGTACACGCACCACGCCCATCTCAGGAGGCGCGGGACCAGCAGCGTCATGGTACTCACGGTACCATACGTTTGCTAGGCCAAGATCAAGCTGGCGGATCCCGGAGTGCTCAAGACCAGCATGCACGCCAACATGCTGGCGCGAGCGTGGCACGGTCGCTTGGACGAGATATTGCTCCTTCTAACATAGTTAGAAGTCAGAGCATATCCCGTTCCTCGCACCGTTCGTTGCTGCCGCCCACCACTCCGGCAGAAGCGTTGGCACGGGCCCAACTGCTTCTAGATTACCCTCCAGCGACGGACAAGATCGACGACTAGAGGGCCACTATCCAGAGTCTCATCGGCTTCGCCAACGGCGACAACCCACGGCAGCCCGGCACTTCGCAGCCGCGGCAAGTCAGTCAGGCGCGAGCCGGTGGTGACAAGACCGGGGAGGGTGCAACCACTATGCACTCTCCGCCTCGAAGGCCAAGATCGCCGACTCGCCGGATCCACCACGACAGCGACTCCACCGCGTCATCAGATCCGCGAGCTTGTCGTGATCAGCACCAAGTTCTTCACGAACGACAACAAGAAGACGCTCGTACCCGCATCGAGCGCCGAAGAGAAGCGCGACGTCAATCAGACCTGCGCGTTGGGCCCTCTGTTGATATGCATGCGCCAGGGGAACCAGGCGACTTGCCCGTGAGCTGCGGCAAGTCCAGTGGCCCAGCCAGAAGCATTTCAAGCCAGACGTGCCGGAGAAGTACGATGGCAAGTCGCACCCGTCGGAGTTCCTCAGCATCTACACCATTGCGGTGCAAGCTGCCGGGGGGCGAGACGACAAGGTCCTTGCCAATTACTTCCCGCTGGTGCTCAAGCCCGAAGTCAGGTCCTGGCTCATGCACTTGTCGGACAACTCCATATCCTCTTGGACGGACCTTTGCCATCAGTTTGTTGGCGCTTTTATAGGCGGCCACAAACCTCATGGCCAGGAAAGTGATCTTCACCTGCTTGCCCAGAAGGAAGGAGAGCCCCTGCGCAAGTATATCCAGAGATTCAGCCGTGTACAGCGCAACATCCCAGACATCCACCCTGCCGCGGTTATCAGCGCGTTCCATCAGAACGTGCGTAATCGCAGGATGCGGGAGGAGATGGCGATGAGCAGGATCAGAGACGTCAGCGAGCTGTACGCCCTGGCTGACAAGTGTGCACGCGCTGAAGAAGGGAGGGAACTCCCCGGAGAAAATACTGGAGCAGGAGGATCTGACAGCGAAGATGCTGCCCCGGCAAAGAAAAACCGGAGGCGCAACAGGAAGAAGAAAGGCAAAGAGGTACTAGTTGTTGAGCAGTCCGGCAATGACGGTGGCGCCAAGCAAGCCAAAGTTGGCAGCTCCGGCAAGGAGGGTGCCGCATGCACCAACTGCCAAGCTGTGGCGGCCGCCGACAAGCAGGACGGCTCCGACAAGCAGTACTACAAGATCCACCGCACCAAGGGCCATGATCTCCAGAGCTGCAAGAAGGTCGAGCAGCTTGTCCAGCAACAAAAAGCTGAGTACGAGCGGCGCGACAAGGAGAGAGCCCAAGGAGGCGGTGGAGAGGCCGGCAAGAAGCGCGCTGGCCGGGGAGGACGCCGCGGCAAGGCCAAGCAGCGGCAAGGAGACAGACCTCCCCGTGGCCGCGACAAGGATGAAGACGAAGACGACGACGAGGACATGGATGATGTTGAGAACAGTGAGCAGGAGTTCCAGAAAGCCACAGAGGTTTTGTGCGTTGACGGCGGTGCTTCTCTGCATACTTCACACCGCCAGCTCAAACAGTGGGCGCGGGAAGTCAATGCGGCAGAACCACCTGTCGAATCGCGCAAACTTCTGAAATGGTCCAGCACGCCTATCATCTTCGACATTGAGGACCACCCTGATCGCATAACTGCGGTCGGGTGCTTGCCGCCGTTGGTTTCACCAACTATACGCAACCTCAAGGTCACTAAGATGTTAGTTGACGGCGGGGCCGGCTTAAATCTGATCTCCTCCGCTGTACTCCAAAAACTCCAGATCCCTGACAGCGAGCTCCAAGAGACCGGCACATTCCAAGGAATTAACCCGGGAAGGAGCAAGCCGAAGGGGAAGGTCACGCTGTCGGTAACATTTGGCAGCGAAATGAACTTCAGAACTGAGAGGGTTACTTTTGACGTTGCCGATTTTCCATTACCTTATAATGGAATACTAGGCCGTCCAGCACTCGCCAAGTTCATGGCGGCCTCTCACTATGCATACAACTTGCTCAAGATGCCAGGCCCGATAAGCGTCATCTCTGTCCCTGGAGACAAGAAGGATGCCCTTATCTGCACCGACAAGATCTACCGGGAAGCAACAGCCGCGACAGATCGCAACACACTTGCCGCTAAGCTCCCAGGGGGAAGAGGAAGACCAAGTCCGGCAAGAGCTCTGATGCCCACTCCGACAAGCGCACCTCCTCGGAGTGTTGCGCTGCCGTCGAGGAAGCACCATCGAGCTCCACTGGCAAGTGTAAAAAGGCAATGGCAGCTCCACCACATACCAAGAAGGTGTCCGCCAAGGAGGACGGCACTGGTGGTACCTTCACCATCAGTGCCACGCTTGACCCTAAATAGGAAAGCGCGCTCATTGCTTTCCTGCGGGCGAATGTCGACGTGTTTGCGTGGCAACCGTCTCACATCCCCGGTGTTCCCAGGAAAGTAATTGAGCACCATGTTGCCGTTTGTCCTCATGCACGGCCCGTCAAGCAGAAGGTCAGGAAACAAGCAGTGGAGCGCCAAGAGTTCATAGCAGAAGAAATCAAGAAATTGGAAGCAGCAGGCCTTGTTAGAGGAGTGCTCCATCCCACGTGGTTGGCCAATCCTGTAGTCGTGCGCAAGGCGAATGGAAAATGGAGGCTTTGTATTGACTTTACTGATGTTAATAAAGCTGGTCCCAAAGATCCATTTCCCTTGCCGCGCATTGACCAGATTGTTGACTCCACAGCCGGATGTGATTTGCTTTCATTTCTTGACGCATATTCAGGATACCATCAGATCTTCATGGCAGAAGAGGATGAGGAGAAAACCGCATTCTTTACTCCATGTGGCACATACTGTTTCGTACGGATGCCTTTTGGTTTAAAGAATGCTGGTTAAACATTTGCAAGAGTAGTCCATGTCTCTTTGAAGCCACAGATACACAGAAATGTAGAAGCTTACATGGATGATATAGTGGTCAAGAGCAAGGACAGGGCAACTCTGATCCAAGATTTACAAGAGACTTTTGCAAACCTGCGCAAGATCAACCTCAAGCTCAACCCCGAGAAGTGTGTGTTTGGAGTCCCTTCCGGCAAGCTTCTCGGGTTCTTTGTGTCTCAGCGAGGAATCGAAGCCAATCCCGACAAGATCAAGGCCATCGAGCAGATCGAAGCACCAAAACGCGTCAAGGATGTACGGAAGCTTGCCGGTTGCATGGCTGCTCTCAGCAGGTTTATCTCTCGGTCTGCTGAGCGCGCCCTGCCATTTTTCAAAATTTTGAAAAAGGCAGGTCCAATGAAATGGACTCCGAAAGCGGAGGCTGCGCTGCAGGACTTGAAGAGATACCTATCCTCCACTCCAACACTTGTCACACCTAAGCCGCAAGAGAAGTTGCTGCTGTACATAGCGGCAACCAATCAAGTGGTTAGTGCTGCGTTAGTAGCAGAGAGGGAGGCAGATGACGAGCCAGCAACCGCGGCAAGCACATCCAGCGACAAGCAGGGGGCTTCCCCGACAAGCTCTGGTCCCGATAAGCATGGATCTGCGCAGATGCAAGAGGAGATACAGAAGAAGATGGCGCAGCGCCTAGTTTACTTTGTCAGTTCCCTTTTGCAGGGGGCTAGGTCAAGGTACTCTGGTGTGCAAAAGTTACTTTTCGGCCTTCTCATGGCCTCGAGAAAGCTGCGCCATTACTTCCAAGCACATGAGATCACAGTTGTCACTCGCTTTCCGCTGAAGAGGATATTGCAAAATCCAGAAGCAACAGGCAGGATTGTCGAGTGGGCACTGGAACTGTCAAGCTTTGGCCTCAAATTTGAGAGTACATCAACAATCCAAAGCAGAGCATTGGCAGAATTCATAGCAGAATGGACGCCAACTCCAGATGAAGAAATTCCAGAGACGAGCATCCCCGTCAAGGAAACAAACAAAGAGTGGCTCATGTACTTTGACGGTGCCTTCTCACTGCAAGGCGCCGGTGCTGGCCTACTGCTTGTCGCACCCACCGGAGAGCACCTCAAGTACATAGTCCAGATGCACTTTCCCAAGGAGCAAGCGACAAACAACACTGCAGAGTATGAAGGTTTGCTTGCCGGTCTCAGGATCGCGGCAGAACTTGGGATTAAGAAGCTCATTGTCAGGGGTGACTCGCAGCTTGTTGTTCGCCAAGTGAACAAGAATTATCAAAGTCCATTAATGGAAGCTTATGTTGACGAAGTGAGAAAGCTAGAAGAGCACTTTGACGGCCTACAGATGGAGCATGTCCCAAGAGCTCAGAATGACGTTGCCGATGGCCTGTCAAAGTGCGCCGCACTTAAATTACCTGTGGAACCAGGGATTTTTGTGCTCAAGCTGACTCAGCCGTCCGTAACACCGTCAACTGGACAGAGCAAGAAGAGGAAGTTGATTTCTGGCGACTATTTTCCGGCAGAGCTTCACGAAGCCGCCGCCAAGAAGGTCCCCAAGATCAACACCAAGAATGCTGAGGAGCAGTCTGCTCCGGCAAGCCCTAGGGTTTGTTCCGTCGAAGCAGACGCTCCCAACAAGTTTTGCTCCGGCAAGCTTGCCGGGGAACGTCAAGCTCCGGCAGAGCCGCATGCCCTTGCCGTAGAAGCGGATGTTCCCGCAGCCACAGATATGCCTTTAGTCATTGTTGTCGAGCCACAAGCTCCAACATGGGCACAACAGATTGTCCGTTTCCTCCAGACAGGAGAACTTCCCGAAGAGCAAGAAGAAGCGGAAAGAGTAGCCCAGCAGTCAAGTATGTACCAGTTTGTCGACAGCACACTATACAGAAGAAGACTCAACGGTGTGAAATTGAAGTGCATTCACCGGGAAGATGGACAAAAGCTGTTGGCAAAGATACATGGAGGCATATGTGGTCACCACATTGGCGCAAGAGCCCTTGTCGGAAAAGCATTCCGGCAAGGCTTCTTCTGGCCGACAGCCCTCCAGGATGCAACTGCACAAGTAACCAAGTGTGAAGCGTGTCAGTTCCATTCCAAGCAGATACACCAGCCAGCTCAAGCTCTCCAGACGATCCCTTTATCCTGGCCATTTTCGGTCTGGGGGCTCGATATCCTCGGCCCCTTTCCCCGAGCTGTCGGGGGCTTTGAGTACTTGCACGTTGCAATCGACAAGTTCACAAAGTGGCCGGAAGTGGAACCAGTGAGGAAGGTGACAGCACAGTCAGCAGTCAAGTTCTTCAGGTCGATTGTTTGCCGTTTCGGGATCCTTAACAGGATAATCACCGACAACGGTACGCAATTTACGAGCCGCACCTTCATGCAGTACGTCCAAGATCTTGGCGCCAAGGTCTGCTTCGCTTCTGTTGCTCACTCGAGAAGCAATGGTCAAGCGGAGAGGGCAAATGCTGAAGTGCTGCGCGGGCTCAAGACCAGAACTTTCGACAGGCTGCACAAGTGCGGAAGAAACTGGATCGAGGAGCTGCCGGTGGTTCTTTGGTCGATCAAGACGACGCCAAATTGAGCCACTGGCCAGACACCTTTCGCTCTAGTCTATGGAGCAGAGGCAGTTCTCCCCACGGAACTCGTATATGGGTCGCCTCGAGTGCTCGCTTACGATGAGCTTGAGCAAGAGCAGCTGCGACAAGACGACGCGCTGCTCCTTGAGGAAGACCGTCTTCAGGCTACTGTGCGAGCTGCTCGCTACCAGCAAGCTTTGCGCCGCTACCATAGCCGCAAAGTTAACGCCAGAAGTCTCGAGGAAGGCGACCTCGTTCTTTGGCGCGTTCAGTCCGCCAAGAATTCAAACAAGTTGACGCCGAAGTGGGAAGGCCCTTACTGGGTGAAACGAGTCACTAGGCCTGGCGCTGTCCGCCTTGAGACCGAAGATGGCGTACCAGTGAGCAACTCCTAGAATATTGAGCATCTTCGCAAGTTTTACCCGTAGGGCGCGGTTGCCGGAACCCGTTCCGGCAACCACCTTTTGTACAAGTCTTGCCGCTGTTGCATGTAATCCTTTGTACAAAGCCGGGCGCAGATCCCGTGCATAAAGATTATGTGCTCAGCACACCTTGTCGATTTCATGCTTTTTAAATTTTGCATGTATTATCTGACATTTTGTGCAGCACTTATCCCCGGTAAGCAGCAACAAGCCGTAAGGTTCAATACTGTTATTTCGTCCTCTTTCTTTTTCGCAAGAAAAAGAAGGTTCTCTCGCGCACAAGTTTGCCGGGGGGAAGGGAGAAGATACGGTATGGACCAGGCATCGTTCAAGAAGGTTTCGCCTTGCCGGGAAGCAAGTAACAAAAAAAGATAAGTTGCCAAAGTCTGAGCAATTAGATTTCCTTTAAATTTTTAAAGTTATTTTCCTTGAACGACCGTGCTTTGTATGGAAAACCTGTGCGCGGAGGAACCAACTCGTAGCTAGTTGCGCCCTTACTGTTGTTTCGAGTCCGCTCAACAACTTAAGTGAGTTGCGACTAGCCGCGACAAGGTTTCTTGTCGGCTGCGGCACCGCCAGCAGGCTGCTGACGTTCCGCACTCAGCGCTCGCGGCAAAGGTGCCTGCGCCGCCAAGTTCCCTAAAAGCGTAGGGTAAAAGCATACAAAGGAAGGAGTCAAGTAAAGGGAATAACATAGCAATTACTACCCAGGATAGAGTATATTACAAAATAACTTGTCGCAGCTCTAACAGACTGTTTTTCATAACATGATTAACAGCGACAAGGAAAGAAGAAGATGGATGGCCTAGTCTACGCGGTCACCTTCGACCCTCCTGATTCCGCTCACCCTGTCCACAATAGGTGCGACAAGGGCCTTGAGCTCCTCCAGATCAGCATCTGGCGGTAGGCTTCGGAGGACGTTGGTGAGGCAAAGGCCTGGGTTGCGGAAGGCCACCTTCATCAGCACCTTCTGGAGAGCTCCCGCGCAAATCTTGCGCGACTCGTCGGCAAGCTGCTTTGGGATCTGCTCCCGGAGTCGCTGAAGCGCCGTCGCCACGCCTTTGAAGAACAGAGTAAGCTTGGCGCTGGGTTGGAGGTTCTCGTCGGAGGAGTACCCGAGATCCACCATCCCCAATTGCGCCAGCTCCTTGTCGACGTCTGCGGCGACGTTCACCAGACCCTCCGTCCAGTGCTCCACGTTCTCCGACAAGGTCTTCTGGGCGGCAGCAGCATTCGCCAGCAGCACCTTGCCGGCCTCGACTTCTTCCTTCAAGGCCGTCTCCTGCTCCTTGGTGCCGTCCAGAGATTTGGTCAGAGCCGCCAGCTTCACTTCGAGATCAACGTTGGAATTCTTGGCGGCGTCCAGTTCCTTGCCCTTCTCGGCGAGAATGGCCTGCAGCTCCGAATAGCTGTTGGCGTCCTTCTCCCGCTCAAGCTTGAGCGCGGCAAGCTCGTCGCCGCTCGCCTTGAGGCCCGCCTCCAGCTGCACCACCTTCAGCTCCAGCTCAGTCTTGGCGGCCTCGGCAGCTGCGGCGGCGTCCTCGGCTCGCTTGAGGGCTCCGCCAACTGCTCGCTCGCGCGCGGCAAGCTCCTCCTCGTGGCTGTCGAGGTGGACCTTCCGCTGCGCCAAGTCACCCTCCTGTGAAGACAACTTCTCCGCGGCAAGACGCTGGCGCTCTTCGACGTCGGCCTTCTCGAGGAGGAAGGCCTGCTGCGCTTCGGCAAGATCTTCCTGCTCCTTTGCCAGGGAGCGAAGAGCTTCCTGATTGGCACCCCGGAGCTCCTCTGCGCGCTTCTCGATATCAGCCCCGGCCTTCGCGACGAGCGCTTCACGGGACTCCAATTTGGCTTGCCGGGCGCGGTAGAGCGCCACCAGCTTCTGCAGCAAACGCTCCTCTTCGGGTTCACTGCTGCTGCTGTTTGGCGCGTCGACCAGCTTCAGCCCGGCGGAGGCAAGCACCTCTCCGTCAAGCATCTCCCCCTCGACCGGTGCCCTAGAGCTTGACGCCCAGGGGAGGTTGATGAAGATGTCGTCGCCGGCCTTCAGGTAGATGCCAGGCTGGGGCTCATCAGAGCCTGGCGCGGCGGCAGCGGCGGAGGAGTCGGCGGTCGGAGCAGCGCCTGGCGCTCCTGCGGCCTCCAGGTCGTCAGTACGACCGCCAGACTCCCAGCCCGCTTCTGCGGCGGCAGCCCTGGCGGCCTCCTCACCGTCGCCGGCTGCTTCCTCAGCAGCGACTTCAGTCTCCATCGGCTCTGCAGCAGATGGATCTGACAGCCGGAAGAGGGGAGAAAATTCAAGCAAAATTCAAGCAAAATCCAAGAGAAAACTCAAGAAGATGAAGAAGCCAAGGGGAGTTTTGAAGCAAGGAAGTTACCCATCCCAGGGTCTGCAGCTGTGCGCCGGGGGATCGCTGACGCAGTCCCTTGCCGGAGGTCCCTCCCTTGCCAGGGGCTCCTCCCTTGCCGGAGCCTCCTCCCTTGCCGGGGGCTCCTCCCTTGTCGGAGCCTCCTCCCTTGCCGGAGAGCTCTCCCTTGCCGGAGACCTCTCCCTCGCCGGAGGACTCTCCCTTGGCGCTTCGGGAGCGGCCTCCAGGCTCTCCTGGTGAGGCTGCTCTGCTCCTGCACAAGTCAACAAACAAGTATCAGCAAAGCAAGGATCTTCGTGCGCGCCCGACAGCGGAAAACGAACAAGACACTTACGCTAGGGGCTTCTCTGAAGATCAGCCGCTGGGTCAGACAAGTTTGTCTCAGGCGCGTCCCCTGCTGACGCGGTGGGTTCGTCCTCGATGACAATCACCGGAGCCTTGGCCCTCTTTGCCACTCTCTGAGCCAGAGTCCTGAAAAGGAACAGATTCAGAGAAAGGCAATTGAGAAACAAGACAAGACAAAAACAGCAAAAATCGAAGAACTGCGGGAACAATAAGAAAACCTTACTCTTCTTCTTCTTCCTCGTCGGAGCTGAACGCAGAGAAGTCAAAATCCGGCTCGCATCCGGCGCGGGGAGGTGGAGGAGTAGGCTCCCTTGGTTGCTTGGCGGGAGCAGAAGCGGCAGTCCGGGAAGACCCCGCTCCAGTTGAAGCAGCAGCATGGGGCGCTCCCGCGGCAACAGTGCTTGCCGCGGTGGAGCGCGTCGTGTGGCACGGCGACTGTCGGCCCGCCTGCCGCCTCGCCGCATCCCCGGCCTTGCGGAGACGCCTTCTTGGTGGGGACGGAGATGCTGCTGGCGGCGTGCTGTCTGAGGACGAAGTAGAGGAGGAGTCGATCTCTAACGAGCCGCTCGCATCCTCGGCGGGCTCGCTCGGCTCGGCGTCACGCCCGGCAAGATCTTCCTTGCCGGCAAGCTCCTCTTGCCGGGCAAGCTCTTTCTTGCCGGAGATTTCCTCTCGCTCGGCACGATTTTCCGCCTCTGCTGCCGCTGCCTCCTCCAAGGTAAACCCGAACTCGCCTGCCGATGCGGCTGCCGCCGCCTCTTCCAACCTGGTGGCTATGTATGCCAACTCCACCTCGGTGGTGTCGCGGATGAGGCCGTCCTTCTCGTCGGTGCGGATTGGCACCTCTACCAGGTTGTCGAAGAACTGCTGCACGACCTCGTCTTCGGGCTCTTGCCAAGTGGGCACGAGTCCGTGCGAGTCGCACAGCGGCATCATTGCCCTGATGCGGTCGAGCACAGAATTGTTGCACAACGGGACGACGCCCTGCGTCAACCTAAAGACTTCGGGGTGATCTGAATCATACTTGAAGAGCTCCTGCAGTATTCCGTTGAGCTCAAGGACAGTGAAATTGTAGTTAAGGCCCGGGCGCAGCCTCATGATATCTGTCGCGTTCTTGAACTCCCAGGCAGGCCTCCTCCGTTCGTGCAGGGGGGCGATGCGGCGGCGAATAAAGTCTGCGCCAACGGCGCCTACAGTGAGTCCGGCAAGCCTGAGGCGCTGGATCCTGGTGACGGCAATCTTCAGCCTCGTGTCCTCCGGGGCCACGTCGCTCCAGTCACTGCCGCGTACTGCTGCTGCTTGGCGCCGGGCGGTGAATGGCTGCGGGCTCTCCTCGAAAATCCAGCACCAATCTGCCCTCCACTCCTCCCACTTGCTGCGGAACTCGCCCTCCAGATACGAATCTTTCTTGCCGGTCCTTGAGACCCAAGCGATTCCGCCGGACAAGGGCTCTCCTCTCTCTACCCGGGGAATAAAGAAATGACGGAATAGAGCTACGTTTGGGTGGACTCCGACAAAATTTTCGCAAAGGTGTGCGAAAACTGCCATGGTGAGGACGGCGTTGGGGGTGAAATCAAGGAGGCAAAGGCCATATGTGTTCATGATATCACAGAAGAATTCAGAAAAGGGCGGGCCGAGCCCGCAGTAGAAGAATACGACAAAGAAGGGATACCCGTCCGGAGCCGTCGCGTGAGCAGTGGCCGGGAGCACCTTGGTCCGCGGGTGAGCTCGCGTCTCCGTCGACCAGAAGAGATAATAGTACTCCCGCAGCTCCTTCGCGCCGAGCTTGGGGGGGAAGATGGCCCGCTCCTTCCGCAGCGCCGCAAGCCGCTGCGCCTCGGTCGACTTCACGGCCTTCCCCTTGTCGGCTTTCGGAGCCATGGCGAATGTGGTGGAGGAGGCCGACGGCGTTGGTGGTGCTGGTGGCGATGGGGGGGGCAGGACGCTCCTCTCTTGCTGCTTTGAGAAGACGGAGACGGGGCGGAGTTTTTTGAGATTGGAATGGGGCGAGTGGGCGCACTACCCCCGCTTCCCCTTGCTTATAAAGGGGGAGATGGCGGACGTTCCGCCTTTCCTAATAAAGAAACCGCCCATGATCTCTCCCACGATGCCGCGTTTGACGCGTGCCATGTAGGGAGGGCGCGGTGGATGCGGAGTGAGATACGGCGTAACCTAGGCCGCGCGTGCCCGTGCCCTGTTTTGGGCCTGGCCCAACAGCGCTCAGCACCGTGTATGGCCCAGGCCCGGGGGCTCCTGTCGATGTACAAAAGTAGGGGTACCTTAGTATCCCGAACTTGTGCACGGGCAGTTGCAGCGTCCCGCGGCAAGGCTTGCTGGGTGACTGCCAAGATCCTCCACGGTTCCTTTGGAGCCATTCAAGAACAAAGTATACAAGCCAAGAAGACAAGACCCCGGCAAGAGGAGCTAGGGGGGAGGCCAACCAAGGCATCTCAAGGAACTTGCCGCAGCACACCACGTGTCCCGGCAAGACCCAGTGAGCGACAAGCTCCTGGACGCGACAAGATAATAACCGCGGCAAGGCACTTGCCGCGGCAAGCCTCCACTATGTGCCTGCGCTCCAGCACATCCACCAACGTGTCGCTCTGGGACCCTACCAGGCGTACGTGGCGGAAGGCTGTGCAGCCAGAGGTACACGGTGGCAAGCGGCGCTGACAAGATAGCCATCGTGGCAAGCAATGGTGTCCCTAGCGGTCCCTTTCTGCACCGTCTAGGGCGACACAGACAGGCATTCAACGCCTTTGTCCCCTGCCGTCAGGGTTAGGTATGATAACACTGTTGTAGGCGGCGGTGCCAACCGCATGCCTTTTTACATTTTTACCCTCATCTACGTTGCCACCTGTCGGTGACCCCTTTAGCGTATAAAAGGAGGCCCATGTGCAACGTAGAGGGGGTCGGACAATCATTCTCACGCTCGGTCTCGCTAGCCACTTGAGCGTACTGTAGCATTCATCGCTCCCGAGCAAGAACATAATACAAACCACAAGCAGGAGTAGGGTTTTACGCATCCGTGCGGCCCGAACCTGGGTAAACTGATCGCGTGCTCGTGCGTTTCGCCTCGATCTGCTCTTCGTGCACTCTCCGCCCCCCTGCCGAACCGAAAGGGGCCTCGCTCTGCCGTGGTCCCATAGGTATCCGTGGGATCAGCACCCCCGACAATATGATTCACGCTCGACCTTTCAGTCTCCGTGTTCCGAGGCCATATCTGCATATGCTAGGCTCGTCAAGTTTAAGCTGAGTATTCTGCGTGTGCATTGCACCCGTTGTAGATGGACGTAGAGCTTATCACACCCGATCATCACGTGGTGTCTGGGCACGACGAACTTTGGCAACGGTGCATACTCAGGGAGAACACTTCTTGATAATTTAGTGAGAGATCATCTTATAATGCTACTGTCAATCAAAGCAAGATAAGATGCATAAAAGATAAACATCACATGAAATCAATATAAGTGATATGATATGGCCATCATCATCTTGTGCTTGTGATCTCCATCTCCGAAGCACCATCATGATCACCATCGTCACCGGCATGACACCTTGATCTCCATCGTAGCATCGTTGTCGTCTCGCCAATCTTATGCTTCCACGACTATCGCTACCACTTAGTGATAAAGTAAAGCATTACAGCGCGATTGCATTGCATACAATAAAGCGACAACCATATGGCTCCTGCCAGTTGCCGATAACTCGGTTACAAAACATGATCATCTCATACAATAAAATTTAGCATCATGTCTTGACCATATCACATCACAACATGCCCTGCAAAAACAAGTTAGACACCCTCTACTTTGTTTGTTGCAGGTTTTACGTGGCTGCTACGGGCTTAAGCAAGAACCAATCTTACCTACGCATCAAAACCACAACGATAGTTTGTCAAGTTGATGCCGTTTTAACCTTCACAAGGACCGGGCGTAGCCACACTTGGTTCAACTGAAGTTGGAGAAACTGACACCCGCCAGCCACCTGTGTGCAAAGCACGGCGGTAGAACCAGTCTCGCGTAAGCGTACGCATAATGTCGGTCCGGACCGCTTCATCCAACAATACCGCCGAACCAAAGTATGACATGCTGGTAGGCAGTATGACTTGTATCGCCCACAACTCACTTGTGTTCTACTCGTGCATATAACATCAAACCATAAAACCTAGGCTCGGATGCCACTGTTGGGAAACGTAGTAATTTCAAAAAAATTCCTACGCACATGCAAGATCATGGTGATGCATAGCAACGAGAGGGGAGAGTGTTGTCTACGTACCCTCGTAGACCGAAGCGAAAGCGTTGACGCAACGTAGAGGAAGTAGTCGTACGTCTTCCCGATCCGACTGATCCAAGCACCGTTACTCCGGCACCTCCGAGTTCTTGGCACACGTACAGCTCGATGACGCTCCCCGGGCTCCGATCCAGCAAAGCTTCGGGGATGAGTTCCGTCAGCACGACGGCGTGGTGACGATCTTGATGTTCTATCGTCGTAGGGCTTCGCCTAAGCGCTGCTACAATATGACCGAGGTGGAATATGGTGGAGGGGGGCACTGCACACGGCTAAGGAACGATCACGATGATCAACTTGTGTGTTCTAGGGTGCCCCCTGCCCCCGTATATAAAGGAGCCAAGGGGAGGGTGCGGCCGGCCAAGGAGAGGCGCGCCATGGGGGAGTCCTACTCCCACCGGGAGTAGGACTCCCTTCTTTCCTAGTTGGAGAAGGAGAGGGGGGAAAGAGGAGGAAGAGGGAAAGGAAAGGGGGGCGCCGCCCCCCTTCCCTTGTCCTATTCGGACTAGGAAGGGGAGGGGCGCGCGGCCACCTCCTGCTTCCTTCTCTCTTCTCCCTCAAGGCCCATGTAGGCCCAATAACCCCCGGGGGGGTTCCGGTAACCCCCGGTACTCCGGTTAAATGCCGATTTCACCCGGAACGATTCCGATGTCCAAATATAGGCTTCCAATATATCGATCTTTATGTCTCAACCATTTCGAGACTCCTCGTCATGTCCGTGATCACATCCGGGACTCCGAACAACCTTCAGTACATCAAAATTCATAAACTCATAATGAAACTGTCATCGTAACTTTAAGCGTGCGGACCCTACGGTTCGAGAACAATGTAGACATGACCGAGACACGTCTCCAGTCAATAACCAATAGCGGGACCTGGATGCCCATATTGGCTCCTACATATTCTACGAAGATCTTTATCGGTCAGACCGCATAACAACATACGTTGTTCCCTTTGTCATCGGTATGTTACTTGCCTGAGATTCGATCGTCGGTATCCAATACCTAGTTCAATCTCGTTACCGGCAAGTGTCTTTACTCGTTTCGTAATACATCATCCCGCAACTAACTCATTAGTTGCAATGCTTGCAAGGCTTAAGTGATGTGCATTACCGAGAGGGCCCAGAGATACCTCTCCGACAATCGGAGTGACAAATCCTAATCTCGAAATACGTCAACCCAACATGTACCTTTGGAGACACCTGTAGAGCACCTTTATAATCACCCAATTACGTTGTGACGTTTGGTAGCACACAAAGTGTTCCTCCGGCACACGGGAGTTACATAATCTCATAGTCATAGTTACATGTATAAGTCATGAAGAAAGCAAATAGCAACATACTAAACGGTCGGGTGCTAAGCTAATGGAATGGGTCATGTCAATCAGATCATTCAACTAATGATGTGATCCCGTTAATCAAATGACAACTCTTTGTCCATGGTTAGGAAACATAACCATCTTTGATTAATGAGCTAGTCAAGTAGAGGCATACTAGTGACACTTTGTTTGTCTATGTATTCACACATGTATTATGTTTCCGGTTAATACAATTCTAGCATGAATAATAAACATTTATCATGATATAAGGAAATAAATAATATCTTTATTATTGCCTCTAGGGCATATTTCCTTCAGGTAAACACCTTGTTCGCTTAGCAGTATGGGACTAAACTTAATTAGGTGCAACACTTAGCAGTAGCGAGTTTTGCAGAAACACGCTGCTACTAAGTACTTTAGCAGCAACGCGTCCAGGGAAGGGCGCTACTACTATATCTAGCCTGGGGGCAAATCCGTGGCAATTATAGTAGTAGCGCTTGTTTCACCTAGAGCGCTACTGCTATCTAGTTATTAGTAGTGCGGTTCCTTTAAGCTCGCTACTGCTAGTTAGCAGTAGTGCATGTTTTTAAATGCGCTGCTGCTAAGATTCTGTGTATAACGTGTTCCCTAGTAGTGCTTCCTCTTTGGGGAAATATCGACGTAGCTTCAAGCGACATCAGATGTGCAAGGAAAAATATTTCTAAAGAATTAAACTGGAGCATCTTTCTTCTTCTGCAAGGTTAGATAGCGAAGGATAATCATTGCAAGATATCTAACCAACAGACATATAAAATCAAGGAATATATCTTGTTAAGAGATGCATGATTTTCAATCTTCCTTGAAATGCTTTTACTTCCTTGCACGAGATATTAATATCGAGAATAATCATTGCTAGGGAGTAAACTTTCGGTAACACCTGCAAACGTATAGATGAAAGCAAATAGCATTGCAATGGGGGTTATTAACATTACACGATGACCAAGTATATCAACACCACATGCAGTACATTAAGTTTCAAAAGCAAACAGTTTGACGGGACCAAATTGTTCGGAAGAAAAGCAAATGACGACTAAAAACACCCTGCAAATAGCCCGCCGATCTATCACTCGATGTACTACTCCCCTTTTTATCAACAAGTGTCAAAAAGGAAAGAGAATGCATACGAGGAACTACTTGATACGTCTCCAACGTATCTATAACTTTTTATTGTTCCATGCTATTATATTATCTGTTTTGGATGTTTAATGGGCTTTAATATGCTCTTTTATATTATTTTTGGGACTAACCTATTAACCGGAGGCCCAGTGCCAATTTCTATGTTTTGCCTATTTTAGTGTTTCGTAGAAAAGGAATACCAAACGGAATGAAACCTTCGCGGTGATCTTTCTTGGACCGAAAGCAAACCAGGAGACTTGGAGTGGAAGTCCGGAACTCCGTGAGGTGGCCACGAGGCAGGAGGGCGTGCCCCCCACCCTCATGGGCCCCTCGTAGCTCCACCGACGTACTTCTTTCGCCTATATATACTCTTATACCCTAGAAACATCAGGGGGAGCCACGAAACCACTTTTCCACCTCTGCAACCTTCTGTACCCATGAGATCCCATCTGGGGACCTTTTCCGGTGATCTGTCGGAGGGGGAATCGATCATGGAGGGCTTCTACATCAACACCATAGCCTCTCCGATGAAGCGTGAGTAGTTTACCACAGACCTTCGGGTCCATAGTTATTAGCTAGATGGCTTCTTCTCTCTCTCTCTGATCTTCAATACAAAGTTCTCCTCGATGTTCTTGGAGACCTATTCGATGTAATACTCTTTTGCGGTGTGTTTGCCGAGATCCGATGAATTGTGGGTTTATGAACTTGATTATCTATGAATATTATTTGGTTCTTCTCTGAATTCTTATATGCATTATTTGATATCTTTGCAAGTCTCTTCGAATTATCAGTTTAGTTTGGCCCACTAGATTGATCTTTCTTGCAATGGGAGAAGTGCTTAGCTTTGGGTTCAATCTTGCGGTGTCCTTTCCCAGTGACAGTAGGGGCAGCAAGGCACGTATTGTATTGTTGCCATCGAGGATAAAAAGATGGGGTTTATGTCATATTGCTTGAGTTTATCCCTCTACTCATGTCATCTTGCTTAATGCATTACTCTGTTCTTATGAACTTAATACTCTAGATGCATGCTGGATAGCGATTGATGTGTGGAGTAATAGTAGTAGATGCAGAATCGTTTCGATCTACTTGACACGGACGTGATGCCTGTATTCATGATCATTGCCTTAGATATCTTCATAACTATGCACTTTTCTATCAATTGCTCAGCAGTAATTTGTTCACCCACCGTAATACATGCTATCATGGGAGAAGCCACTAGTGAAACCTATGGCCCCCGGGTCTCTTTCTTATTATATTGCATCTCTTTTATTATCGCATCTCATTTACTATTTTGCAATCTTTACTTTCCAATCTATACAACAAAATACCAAAAATATGTATCTTACTATCTCTATCAGATCTCACTTTCGCAAGTGACCGTGAAGGGATGGACAACCCCTTTATCGCGTTGGTCGCGAGGTTCTTGATTGTTCATGCAGGTACTATGTGACTTGAGGGTTGTCTCCTACTAGATTGATACCTTGGTTCTCAAAAACTAAGGGAAATACTTACGCTACTTTGCTGCATCACCCTTTCCTCTTCAAGGGAAAACCAACGCATGCTCCAGAGGTAACACTACTCATTCGAAGAACCCTTAGAACCAGAACTCGAATTGTTCGGAGATGTGGAGTGAGAAATGGCCGAGGCCGGAGCAGATCAGTTGAGGCAAACCACTGAGGGAGCACTGCTGTTTCGGGATGCAACACGAGCTTCGGGATTCACTTCGGGAGTAGCAGCATGAGGTGCTTCTGGCTTGTATATGAATGTTACAACAGTTTCTTCAAGAACACCATCAGGTTCGACAAACAACAGATCAGTTGAGGCAGACCGCTGAGGGAGCACTGCTGTTTGCCTTTGAATCCAAGGTACTTCAAACTACTCCAGATAATCATATTCCTTCTCGGTGCCCTTGATACGTCTCCAACGTATCTATAATTTTTGATTGTTCCATGCTATTATATTATCAACCTTGGATGTTTTATATGGATTTATATGCTATTTTATATGATTTTTGGGACTAACCTATTAACCCAGAGCCCAGTGTCAGTTTCTGTTTTTTCCTTGTTTTAGAGTATCGCAGAAAAGGAAAATCAAACGGAGTCCAATTGACCTGAAACTTCACGGAACTTATTTTTGGAAGGAAAGCAACCCGGGAGACTTGGAGTCCACATCAAGGAAGCTTCGAGGAAGCCACGAGGTAGGGGGGCGCCCTCCACCCTCGTGGGCCCCTCGTGGCTCCCCTGGCATACCTCTTCCTCCTATATATACCCATATACCCTAAAACGATCGGGGAGCACAATAGATCGGGAATTCCGCCGCCAGAAGCCTCCGTAGCCACCGAAAACCAATCTAGACCCATTCCGGCACCCTGCCGGAGGGGGCAATCCTTCTCCGGTGGCCATCTTCATCATCCCGGTGCTTTCCATGACGAGGAGGGAGTAGTTCTCCCTCGGGGCTGAGGGCATGTACCAGTAGCTATGTGTTTGATCTCTCTCTCGTGTTCTTGATTTGGCACGATCTTGATGTATCGCGAGCTTTGCTATTATAGTTGGATCTTATGATGTTTTCTCCCCCTCTACTCTCTTATAATGGATTGAGTTTCCCCTTTGATGTTATCTTATCGGATTGAGTCTTTAATGATTTGAGAACACTTGATGTATGTCTTGCCGTGCGTATCTGTGGTGACAATGGGATGTCACGTGATTCACTTGATGTATGTTTTGGTGATCAACTTGCGGGTTCTGCCCATGAACCTATGCATAGGGGTTGGCACACGTTTCCGTCGTGATTCTCCGGTAGAATCTTTGGGGCACTCTTTGAGGTTCTATGTGTTGGTTGAATAGATGAATCTGAGATTGTGTGATGCATATCGTATAATCATACCCACGGATACTTGAGGTGACATCACTACATAAAAATACACTTCCGTGATGATATGTGTTTGTCATAGTAGGTCACGTTTTTTGTCATGCATGTACATCCATGACGATTTTATGACAGAATCAAGATAGTCATACCTGTGCTGTCGTAGAAGTGTTCCATGACATTACCAAAATTATCATCACAGAAGTGTCCACTCCAATGACGATAAATCGCGCGTCACAGAAGTGCTTTCGTCAAGGGTGACCGACACGTGGCATCCACCATAACAGAACATCGTTAAGCTATCGGGTCGGGTTTTGGATCTGATAACCCGTTAACAGCCCCGACCAATGGGGATTTTCCACATGTAAAATCATCATTGACTGGAGGAGACACGTGTCAGGTCCGCGTTGGCACATGTGTCACTCATCCAATGGGCGAGACGCGCCTATGATGTTGACACATGGACCGGCCCATCAAGTTTAAATGGGCCAGCCCAACTGAAGGCCCACAAGATTTTGCGGACCATAATGGGCCGGCCTAGCTAAAGGCCCACGAGATTTTGCGGACCATAATGGGCTGGCCTAGCTAAAGGCCCACAAGATTTTGCGGGCCATAATGGGTCGGCCTAGGTAAAGGCCCACAAGATTTTTGTGTGCCATAATGGGCCGGCCTAGGTAAAGGCCCACAAGATTCTTGCCGATCATAATGGGCCGGCCCAGGTAAAGGCCCACAAGATTCTTGCGGATCATAATGGGCCGGCCCAGCTAAAGGCCCACGAGATTTCACCGACATTAATGGGCCGGCCCAGCTGTAGGCCCACAAGATTTTGAGGACCCTAGTAGGACAGCCCATTAACGGACTGCCATGTTTTGAGCCAAATGCCAACCCATATTTGATCCGGTCCATTAATGGCCTGCCACACTCCGGGCCTAATAGTGGCCCATATGAGATCCGGCCCGTTAAAAGCCTACCACGTTCTGGGCCAAATTACGGCCCAGATCAGGTCCGGCCCTTTAAGAGGCTTTGGGCTCAATTATGGCCCATATCAGATTAGGCCCGTCAACTGAACACTATGCTTTTGGGCCCACTTGCTAAAGGCCCACTTAGTAATTCGGCCTGATATTAGTTTTGGCCTGTTAAGGGCCCGTTTAACATTTCGGCCCTATATTAATTTCGGCCTGTTAAAAGCCCGTCATATAGTTGGGCCTAACTACGGCCCGGATTGCATCCAGCCTGCTTGCAGCCGATATTTGATTGGGCCAAACAAGGACTGAGACAATTTTGGCCCGTTAAAAGCCCGTGATTTGATTCGCACAATCATGGGCTGGGGTTCATTTCGGGCTGCTGCTGGCCCGTGAGCTGTTCGGCACGTTTCAGGCCCAACCTACATCGTGATTGCATGACGGCCCGGTTATGTACCGTAATTTTATCGTTTGGCCGGTTTACTGTGAAGATAGGATATATATACAGTAAAATAACTGCAGCATCATGAATAAGAAAAAAACCTAGACTATACAATAAAGAAATTATGGCATATTACATCCACTGGGCATCAAAGTTCGCCACTATGATAATAAAGCACAAGCAGACAGCAGATTACATACACTGGGCATCAAAGATCGCCACCAGTGCAAATAAACATGCCGACAAAATAATATACAAAACCAACAGCACTTCAATAGAGTTCAAGAAAGGTTAGCCCTGCTGGGGAGCTGCAGCGCAAGCAGCTGAGCAAGATGATGAGACTGCGCTTGTTCAACACTTATATCCTCCTCACTCTGAAAGATAAACAAGCAGACAGATGACAGGTTTTGCACATAAAAGTATCAGTGCTGACAATTCATCACATTTCTTACTGACGAATAAAGTGACATAGTTTAAAATTGCATTAACACAATATGGTATTGTTCAGGTCAAGACATGGCAGGAAATGACATTGTGAAGGAGTTGGCAGCTTCACGACACCACTGGATTACAGATCAAGAACTCATAAGTATCAATGGTTAGTGTGTTGTCAATTTATACCATTTCAGATTGGCAAATAAAGAGATGGTTTAAATAATAGTAGAATGATATGACATTGTTCATAGTTAAGACATTGCAGAATATGACACTGTGCTGTAGTGGGTAGGTTCACCATACCACTGGATTACGGATGAAGAACAGAAGCATACATGCAGTGCAAAAGAATATCACTTGCTCTGTATTGTTTAATTTACATGGTATGAAGAAGGAACTTGGTTGTACAACTGAAAACTTAAATTGAGAAAGGACAAACTTTTGTTTATGAACTACATAATAAACTTTAAACAAGCAATTTGATGCAAACACCAAAAATAAACAGCTGTTGCAGTCATGCCTAACCAAATATATACAACAAAGTTTGAAGGCTTGAGATGGACAAACTTACATTATTGGTGAAGACATGCTCTATAAAGGCCTTGTCCATGCTGATGGGGAGGCAATTCAAGAAGTTTACCACAAAATCTTCTTCAAAAGCATTGCCTTTATTCTACATTTTGTTAAGAGTAAATATAGATGTGATAATATACGAAAAATGGAGAATATTTAAGATAAGATGAAGAGTAATGCTACATAACCAAGTAGCTATAAATGTAAGTGCAGCGATACAGGCAAAAGGTATAGCCAAGAGCAACGCACAGCTAAACTTCTTCAGTACCAACCTTATGGTAAGAGTAAATATAGATCTGATGTGTAGAAAATGGAGGGTAAAGGAAAATAAGCTGCAGAGTGATGGTACATGAACAACTACCTGTCATTATAAGTACA
This sequence comes from Triticum monococcum, assembly GCA_034509565.1. Classification (NCBI taxonomy): domain Eukaryota; kingdom Viridiplantae; phylum Streptophyta; class Magnoliopsida; order Poales; family Poaceae; genus Triticum; species Triticum monococcum. The sequence goes on from CM067845.1 coordinate 618,943,316, forward strand.
CTGATAAAGGACAACATGTACTTACAAGAACAATGCAGAGCTAAAAAAACATTGGCATTGGATATATTCTACACTAATGTAACCATTCATACAGATCAGATAATTTGGAGCGAACAATTGATAAGCAAGCTATCATGCATACTGTTGTCACATAATGAACCAGGTATGTATGCAAGTACAGTGATACAAGACAACAGGTACTAACAAGAGCAAAGTAGCGGGCAACATATTTGCGATATCCTGTCGTTCTTGTCAAACCGGAATTCTTCTTCGAGCAGATTTCCTGCAAAAAAGATCCGTAAGGCACATGCGGAAAAGTAGAAGTTCAAATTGTCATGTGATTTCATAGACAGTACCCATCCTGGGAACGAGACCAGTGCATAACAAGGTTTTTCCATTCAATGTCTTGTAAATTTAGCACAGGAGACTTCACCAGAAATTCGTTTATAGACTTGCCATCAAAGTGTGATTTTCTCAGGTAACACCGATACTGCTGCAATGCTTCCTTGAAAAGCACAAGCAAGCTTTGCTCGTCGTGACTATCCATATTGACCCTCACCTAGTTACAACAATGTAATGTAAATCATTGATGTGTTCAATCAGCAGAAAACAGGAAAATAATAACCATGAATAATAGCACTTACACGTAAGTTGGACAGGAAGATGTGAAAATGGTGTTTGTCTTCACAATAATCTTCCCGTGATGGGAATATATGCACGTAGTCCCTAACAACATTGAAAGCATTGTCTTTTAAACTTGGAATAAATGGAATGAGGTTCCAATCTGCAGGAATTGGCCGTCTCTGTAGTTGGGATAGGTCTTCGGTCGGTGGACTTGCTGTACTTTTTGCTCGAGTAGGATTTTTCTGTGGTACAGCTGGTGCTATGGCCAGTGAAGTATGGGTACAGTCTGCTGGAGTCGGTCCTACGTTTCGTGTCACTGGTTGTACAGCCAATATAAGTGGGGTGTTGTCTGATTTCTCTGGCACCACCACATTTTTCAAGGACTTTGCTGGTGCTCCTTCAGGTTCGGCAATCACCCTCTTCCTTTTTGATGTCTGATGCACAAGAACAGCATTTGAGTGGAAAACATGGTATGATGATAGATGGAATATGTATTGATAATGGATGGGCATGGCATCTCGACATATATGATGAGTAAACTAAGCAGATGGCGGTGCAACAAAGTAGAAGAAATGCAAGACAACATATGAAAGATACCCGCAATCAATAAAACATTGCCAAATTAGAATAGGCACCTTAATGGGTGAACAGGACAGGCCATCTGCCTTCGACTCCTTGAGGTTAGAATAGTCATTAGGATCATATTCTGAACAAGAATCAACAGGTGGGGAGCGTATGAGTTTCATTGCATCCAGAATGGCACTCAATTCCTTGGTGCCAATTTTGTAAGTCATTGCAGTGTTTAGCTTCAAGAGTGGACTGCTACTAGTGCGACACAAAGCAGCTACACAGATCATAGTGTAGATATAACGGGAAAACCTTAAGCATCAGAGTAAAATCAGCAAAGTAGAACTTGCTGGAATATATGTGCTAGTATTGCCGGTACGGCTAGAAAGGCTTCGGATACCAGCTCTCTTTAAGTGAAGGTGCGGTACTATTAATATCAGTGTAACTCTCAAAGGCGACATAGCTCCGCGCATTTCCTTGCTATTCTTATAGGATTTAAGTGGGCAGGCCACTACAAATCCTATTCCTATGTTTACAAGATCCTACGAATCAAAGAGGCTCAAAGTGTCCATCACAACCGACCGTATAGACCTCTACACTGCAAATGTCCCTGCTCATCTTCAGTATAAGGAACATATTGTACTGCTATCATACTCCCTCCATTCCAAAATATAAGTCTTGATAGAGATTTCCACTATGGATCACATACAGATGTATCCAGATACATTTTAGAATGTAGATTCACTCATTTTGCTCCATATGTAGTCCATGGTGGAATCTATACAAAGACTTGTATTTAGGAACGGAGAGAGTACATATTAAAGAAGAATGGAAGAGGAACATGGTAAAGAAGAGCAAGCAGATTTTGGATAATAAAATGTTGGTTGCACAGTGACCACAGATGATGAACCAGAGCGCATTAAGAATGCAACTCCCAGCTATCTCTCGACCATTTCAGGCGGTTGGATGAAGATCCTATGTCTCCTAACCCTTCTTCTTCCTTGTCTCTGATTCTTCCCATACAGAACACCGCACGGGCCGCCGGCCGGACCACCGGCCCCCACCACCTGTGTTCCTCCACCACCCCCACCCCCGCCCCAACCCCCACCCGTGTTGAGTTTTCTTCGTTCGGCGAGGCCCCACAACCACCCGAGCCCCTTCGATCGCACCGGTGAACTCCGGCGAGCTCTGAAAAATCGACTGACCCAATTTTGAAATTTAGTCTACTGTGATTTAACTAGTGTGGAATATAAAAGGGGAAAACCATAAGCATTGGGAGTATAGTGTTGAGCGTGCCATGGCGGATCTGAAGGCGCAAACCGGACAAAGGCAACTTCACAACCAAGACAAGAAATCAGAGTAAAGCAGTGGCGATCTATTTTCTTGCTGCGATAAATAAGTTGAGCAGATACGAAAGAGTGCCGCCTCTGGTGCGGCGCTGTGTACGCATCTGCTGAGAATTTGACGGTGTTGCGGTAGCGATGGCTGTCGGTTGCGTGGAAGCAGATATAGGAGGGTAGACGGTGGCGGCAGGGCACGGTGGACGAGACGGTCGTAGGAGCGGCGCCGGCAAGGTGGACGATGGCGGGGATGAAGCGAGAGGACGGGATGCAAGGATCCTGGTCCAAAGCCGTGGATGAGAGAGGTCGATCTCTTGTAATGGACGGCGGCGTCGGGGTATCAGCTCCGGCATGGTGGAGGAGGACGGCGGTGGATGGGGTGGCGGACAGCGGCGGACGGAGGAGGGTGGGGTGGAGAGGGTGTTTTGGCGCCCACGGAGTATGAATGGGGAAAAGGGAGGTAGAGAGGAAGGGGGAACCATGTATTCAGGGCGCGCTTGTCTCAAATGTGAGGAAATTTACAAACTTAGCCCCCGTTTCAAATTTCTACTACATCACAACAACATCAGTCGGTTGGGGATAGGACGGTAATCTCGCATACACCGAATATTTGCCGATGAGAGTTTGTTTTTGGCACCCATCATGTATGAATATGAATCGGGGAGGGAATCGATTTCGGCCGAGGACACACTGTGTATTGGCGCCCACCGTGTATGAATCCGGGTGAGAGGCGGTTACGTCACGTTTGGGTGAAATTACAAACCTACCCCTGTCAAAACCTATAGAAATCTAGCATATAGGCTTTGCGTGGCAGGGATAGGCAGTAGTGATTTCCATCTCGCAGATTTTGGTTTCGGGCGGTTACTACGACTTTCCCCGCTTCGTTCAAATTTTGCAGAGTGCATGTTTACCGTGCCAACTCAATTTGAATCCCGTTTGTATTCTATTTTTTTTGGGCGGGATCCATTTTCAATTGGAATTACATTCTATATACATCATTTTTTTTATATATACTTTCAAAAGCACAACAAAGAATTCTGCTCCTTTATATGTATATTATGATTTACAAATACAACGATCTCGAAATCTTAAGGTTGAATTCGAAATTTTTTAACCAAATTATGTTCTACTAAAATGTATGGATCAGTAATATCTACATATTAAATAACATAGATGTGCGTGAATTCATATGAATATGCATGTTTGATAGATCAATTTTGGTTCGAGTATGGATTACATGTATCATCATCTCGAATTCAAATATTTGAATCCCTTTTTTGTTCACTCCTTTCACGCCCATCTCTCTCACATGCATGCTCCTTCAGGTAGCTATCACTCTCTTTTCTCCAGCTCACCCGCACGCTCACTTCATGTTTCTCCTATCCTCGCAAACATGGTCTCTCGACGTCTCCCTTGAGAAGTGTCACACTCTCCCTATCATTATACATTACATGGTTTTCATTATCTCTCACGTCTCTACTGTTCTCTGGTATCACTCGGTACCTAAGCTTTCTTTTTCACCACCACACACACAGTCTCCACTCGTCTTTCACTTTGTCTTTCTCTCTATGGGATTCTCTCACACACCCTATATGTCTCTACATATGACTCATACCACTGAAATTACTCTCTCACTCTCTCTCTCTCTCTCTCTCTCTCTCTCCTGTAGACACAACATTTGTTGTGGTCTCCTTTTCGTCTCCATCCCAGACTGACATTATTCATTTGTTTACCGATCAGACAACCCCGACTACCGTCTCCTCTCTCTCACACACACAGACACACACACACACACACAACTCCTGCTTCCACTCCCCTTCCCGACTACCGTCTCTCTCTCACACACACACAAAACTCTCGCTTTCGCACCCCGACTCGTATTTCTCTCACAAACATTTATCGACTAGCTAGCCTCTAGATAGGTTTATACACCCGCACACTTGTGCTTCCACCATCGCATACATGTCTCTCTCCCGCTCCTTGTATCTATGTAGATTTTTCTTCCCTTCTTGAGACACGCCATCTCGATCGTGCACACACACACTATCGCCTCATTTTAAGCTGATACATGTCGCACACACACTCCTTGTGTCTTTGTCACACATGCACTCCGTCCTCCTCCACTCTCCCTCTCTCTCACACACACATGGGCTTTTTGCAACAACTAGCAAGATGCCCATGCGTTGCAGGGAACATCAAGATGCATTTGTATGAGTAGTTTATCTTGTGGGGGAAAAGGATGAACGAGGGAAGGCCTTATTTGCAAATGTGTAGAGGGGTGTGGGTATCTTTTTGCAAAATTGCCATAGTTTCCTTCCTATCCGTCAGATATAGATCGGACGGCCTATATTGCAGGATGGCAGGCACACGATCATCACCGATAATGCTTTTTATAAGAGTAGGGATAAAAAATAGAGTTGGTGATGATGGTGGGCCTTCCATCCTGCAATGTAGGTTGTCCAATTTATATCTGACGGATAGGAAGGAAAATATGGCAATTTACCCGCACTCTTCACCACACTTGCAGATAAGGCCTTCCCTCGTTCATCCTTTTCTCCCACAAGATCTTGATGTTCTGTGCAACGCACGGACATCTTGCTAGTAAGAGTAGAAATTAGACATATACCACTTCTCGAATCTTGAAACCAACAACATTCCTCCCTTATCTCATCAAAACCTCCAAAGGAATATATTTTGAGTGAAACATAACATATTTTTAGTGATATACGTATTTCAAAACTAGACTTTTTTTCTATCAAATCGGTGAATATGTATTAATCTACTTTGATCGTGTGGTAACGCATTTGCACATTGCTAGTAGTTATTATAATTTTTTGGACACCAGACAAACGATGGAGTACATATACGAAGAGAAGAGGCGCACGCACGTAGTCGGCCTCTCGCTGTCTCACACACATGAGTGTTACGTAAAGGCGACGTTAACAAATAAACGCTAAAACCCTAGGTGCACGATTGTTGCATTCGCGGGTACCGGGTATGTGGTGGAGCACCTTTGTAGGAATAGTCAGCTCGCGTGATAATTTGATCTGTAGGAGTTGATGGCCGGGACCACAGGTGAACGACTTGGAGCGCGGTGGCTCGCGAGTTGCCACAGATCGAGTAGCCACGTTTAAAATATCATTTTTTAGCGGTGTTAAGAGTTCCGATTTTCAATGGCGTGTTATAAGTAGTAAGTAGTTTTTAGAACGATTGGTATGGAGCAAAAATGGAATTCATAGTACTACGTACCTCCTTGGCGTATGGTTGGATGGTTTTTTTGTGATGGAGGTTGTATGGGTTTATGTTGCGAGATGTTGAACCTGGTAGTTCTAGGGCAAATACTATGGTTTAGGATTTAGATGCTGGTTTTCAGTAATGAAAATCGGAAGGGGAAACCCTTCTTTGATTAAAAAAAACTACTACCTCCATTCTAGTTTACTAGTCCCCATCGTACTTTGGGTCAAAGTTTGTCCATGAATTTTACATGTAAAATGTGAATGGAAAACGAGATGCATGCATGAACACTAGTTACTCTAACCCCCCCCCCCTCTAACCCCCATCTCTTCTTTAATTCTTTGCCACATCAGCATGTTTGCTATTCCCGTGTGCATGATACCAGCTAAGATACCACCATTATGGCCAGCCTTAATCATCGCATGCAATAATTTAGTGCACCTTGAAATATGGACATGTGTGGGGCGTGTATGTTTTTAATGACTTGAGACTATACCTAGCCTGACATGCAAGATGACTTATTATGCACCGTTCCCCATACCTACAGGAAGCCCGTTCATCTCCAAATCTTTTCCTCTCCATGTGTGGAAACAATATGCCTACCAAACTCTCCTTCTCCCTCCGGCGGTCCCATCACTCCACCCTGTGTGAAAAAATCTGCATGCATGACTCTCCTCCCCCCACTCTCGTCCAATCCGTTGTGACCAGCAATATTTCCACCCCTTCGCTCCCCCGTAATTTACTCCAACAAATATGCCCACGTAGCTGTTACTTAACTGCAGGTGCATTGGGTCACTAACATATGGGCCCAACAGGGGTTTGGCCCACATGTCAGTGACGCAACTGGACCTGCAGTTAAGTCAGTGCAGCTCAGTCCATATCTTACGTAGGTGTGCCATTGCTCGCTATAAATATTGCGCCTCCCACGACATCGCTATCTCCTCCCCCTCACGTTCACGTTCATCGCTATCTCCTCCCTCTCCCTCTCACGTCGACCACCATGGCATCGCCCCTCCCAAGCCCTAGGAGCCCCTCGCTGCACCGCGCGGACGGTCACGCATCGTCGTTCCGTTCCTCGCCGCCACTAGTCGAGGAGGACGCGTCAGTGTTCCGCTCCTCGCCGCCACTAGTCGAGGAGGACGCGTCGGTGTTCTGCTCCTCGCCGCGACGCGACGCGTCGCCGTTTCGTTCCTCGCCGCCACTAGTCGAGGAGGACGTGTCGGTGTTCCGCTCCTCGCCGCGACGCGTCGAGGTGGATGCGTCGGTGTTCCCAATCTCGCCAGCACACGCGCCGGAGGACGCGTCGGCTCCCCGCTACGAGGAGAACGCCGCGCCACCTGCCGAGCCCCCCAGCCTTGAGGAGCTTTGAAAAGAAATGGATGTCGCCTTGTGGGAGGCTTTGCCTCCAGCAGAGCGCGCCAAAATAGAGGCGGAGAAGAAGGCCGAGGAAGAGAAGCGCACCGCGGAGCAAGCTGCCTGGGAGGCCTATGTCGTGTCCGAGAGAGTCAGGCGATTGGCTCTTTGGCAGAAGGCTCGTGCGAGGGCCGTGAGGGTGGCGGAGGACGCCCGTGCCGATGCCCTGAGTGCAGTCGGGCCCAAGCGCCTCATCTACGCTTGGCGGTACGTGGACCGGGTGCACGCTTCCAGCGAGGAGGAGTACCTGTTGGCGCCGGATCACCACACCGGTGAGATCGTGCTCGCCCGCCGGCAAGCCGCCAATCAGCACCTCGCGAGTTGTGAGGTTGAGGAAGAGGCGTTGTGTTGGCGCGCTGGGAAACGGCCGCGCACCAGGGCACTCGTGGCGCGCCGCAAGCGCTCCTGCGAGCGCCGTGGCTTTTAGGAGGAGTATAATTTTTGTTTCGTAAGGCGATCTCATTAGTTTTGGGACGCAAATGATAAATCCCGAACGTTCAGGAATTTTTAGCATCCTTAATTAAGTATATAAAAGGGAAAGTTTGGAAACCTTGTGTATTCGTACGCATTTTGCAAGTACGTGCATATAGCACAAACTTTACTATATACTATCGCACTACACGTCTCTCTCGATATATGCTTGCAGACTGTGCTACTCCCTCCGTCCAGGTCAATAAGTCATCTTTGGTTGTGCACCGTGACCAAGAAGGAGGGATGACTTATACACCTAGACGGAGGGAGTACTACTAGTACTTATGTACATGCAAATGCACGTTTTAACATTACGATGTGGTTTTTGTAAAAGTAGAAAAACAACACCAGCCAAGCTTGTGAAACGATTCAATGCAAAACAAATGCAAAAATGCTCGTTTGATTGTTTACTTTTAGCTTCCTTCTCTGTGGTTATATCTCTGTCGTACTTTGTACGGAGTATCTCACTGGTTGGAAAGGCATGCAAATTCCCAAATCGCTTCCTACACCCTGTATCAAATTTTTTGCCTAACAAGTTGTGCCATGCAATTGGAATTCCAACTTGAGTACTACTACTAGTAGGAGTACCAGGGGCCAGTTCTTTTAGGCTTCTAGATTAGTAATCCCATAACTACTACATCCGTCCTGGTTTATTGGTCCCCATTGTAATCTGTGTCAAATTTTGATCATAAATTTAACTAATGAAATGTTAGTGCATGTCACATGCACTACTCCATCCGTCTATGTGAGTAAGTCATCTTAGAGCAAGGTTAATAGTAAAGCCTGCTGCCGGCTCTATAGTAGAGCCATGTCACCTGTAGCCTGTATTTGAAAATGTTCATACAGTAGAATGGCTGTAGTGTTGGCTATACATTTAATGCATGCATGCTGTGCTAGGCAAAGGAAAGTGACAGGATTGGCTGGGGGAGCTGAACGCCGGCTGTAGCGCTCGCATGGGCTGCATGCAGGCTCCTTTTCCTCGTTGCTTGTGCTATCACCCGGCGACTCGCGAAGCGCCCGCTTGGTCCTTTCTTCTCACTTCTCTCTCCTCCAGCTATGATTTTGCTGATGTGGAAGATGCTATAGCCTGCTGACTAGTCTCTCTTGTACTTGCTCTTAGGCTGTGCACCGTGACCAAGGAGGAGGAGAAAACGAGAAACGTTAGTGCATGTCAACAAAAACTATATCGTTGGATTCGTATTTGAACATAGTTTTGAATGATATAATTTTAGGTGACATGCATCAGCATTTATCATACTATATATAATGTTAGTTCAATTTTTGGTCGTACTAATCTATAGTAGTAAGGTGCCCGTGCGTTGCACCAAAGAGTGAAATGCATTGATCGGGGTGTTGTTTATTTTGACAAAGGATGTGGGGGTCATCTCATGTGTAACGGGTATCGATAGGTTTCTTCAGATATTATTTCATCTCTAGAGCTCACAAACATCCGGGTGAAATAGATAAAAAGGTATCTTTTGCAAACAAAAGCGTTCAACTGTTCAACTTGCATCCAAAACTTGTGAAGAAATAACACTTATTGTGCTTTGCAAGAAATGATCTTTTCTATACTATCTATACTACTATAATACTATGTAGTATACGAGTCCTGGATTGCACCTAGAGCATCAATCCTAGCCACTCATCTCCTAAATCTAACGGCTGGTATTGGAGGGATTCACAGTGAACAGTGCCTGCAGCTGAATCTACTTGGTTCTGGAACCATCGCTGCACCGTGTCATACCTTCCTGAAAAGAAGACCTATGCCTCCTCTACTATGCTGCAATTTTCAGGTTGTGATGAGTAAAAAAAGAGTTGATTGTGAGCCGATGTGAGATGGTCTGGAGGAGAAACTAAAGTTGAAGTAAACAATTTGTGGGTTCCACCACGTACTTTTTTTATATTCTTCGAAAATTTCTAGATGACCGCAGGCAGTAGTTGCATTTTGTACTACCAATTAGTAAATTTCTAAACTCTATTTCGTGTGCATCAACAATATTTTTTTTGCTCGGAATTCATTTTTCAAAGTATTTTTTGGTGGAATCACACCATACTGTTAAGACGTGCATTGCACGTGCATACACACTAGTAAGAATTAGTTTTTGAGTATTGATTGTTATACATGTTGGCTACAGATGACATGTCACTTTCTTATAATCAACAGTTGGCTATACTATTAAGTAATATTAACCATGCCCTTATACACCTAGACGGAGGGATTAAATCAGGATGACTTGCAAGCAGGCAGAGGAGATGTAAGAAATGGTTCATCATAAGTCTTTCACCAGTACTGTAGTAAAAATCATAGAAGATTCTAGACTAAACCATAAACGGATACACTTTTATTCATGTGCGATACTCCAATAGAGGAAGATCCTGCATGGAAGTCTCCACATGCTTAGAGAGCGGATTACATTGAGCGAAGACTAATGATCAGCATTTAACTTGATAATGTGTATGTCCAGGTGAACCTCCTTGGAGTCCCCGTGCACCGCGTCGGCGGGTAAAGGATGCCATGGGTTTTCCAAGTCCACATTGGCGGGATAGTCCCAGCTCCCCAGAGTCCAAGTCCGTTCGATGAGGCCGGTGTCGCCGCCCACGTGACCCGGAGGGGTAGTAACACTGACCACGCATGCGTACATCGGCCTCGTGTTAGTGTCAGCGTCAGCGGCGTCGCCCCTGACGCACATTACAGAGACGGGGCGGCGGCCTACGCGGGCCTCGCCGGTGCCCACGATCAAGAGGAAGACGCTGCCGTCCTCCTTCGAGACTAGCAGGCGGCGGTGATCCTCCAGCGACTCCGGCATGGTGAACGGGTAGCACGTCTCGTACTTGATGTTCTCCGCCAAGGGCCAGCAATGACCACTGCACGCATCCGTGAGGTGATGCACCATGTCCGTCGGCGAGCCACAAAACGCATCGGACACTCATAGCAGTGGACGAAGGGCTCCTTAGAGGCATCGACCAGGCCGTCCATGAAACGGGAGTGGTTGTAGGGGACGTTGCGCCAGTTGAATATATGAGCAAGTTACTACGAGATTTAATCCGAATAAGCACAAAATAAATCATGACGGCTATAACAGAGATGAAACTAATCATGTGGACTAGCATAGTAGTAGGATACAGAGTAGAAACATGAATTCCACCACGATTTCGAATAGGAAGGACAGAAATACATACGGTGCAACGGGAGCAGCACCGTTGGCGTTGAGGTTGTCGCCCATGTCCAAACACCACGTAGACACTTGAGCATGGTTCGTAGTCGTTCCACGCTCGGGCATTGAAGTTTGTAACTATTTTAGATTAGAATATACTACTCCTCCGGTGCTAGTAGTAGAGCAGAGTCCTACTCTACTACTCTACTCAAGCAAGTTAGGGCATAGCACTATAGGGAGTACCAGTACTGTGATCACTCAAGCAAGTTGTCTGGCATCGACATGACCCTACGCTGCTGGTATGTGTCTCGTAAGTCAAGCGGCGTGCTGTAGTCATCATCACCTGTCCACTTCCCGCAGCACATATTCGCTTCTCCATCTTTGTCCGCACATAATCTCGTCCAATCTTCCATCCCCGCTAAGGCACCTCCCCCCTTGTCCGAAACCCAAGCACTAACAATGGCAGAACCAAGCAGCGTCCGCCGAAAGAGTGGCTGGAATTCGCTCCCCACAGAGGTAATCAAGCTCATTGTTTCGCATGTGGACAATCTCAGTACCATGCAAGGATCATGATGGCAGCGCGGTTTCGTTCATCAGGCAAAACTGTGTGTACACAGCGTACCATGCGTCTCTGCATGCACCATACCCTGATATGTGCCGCCACGCTCTGCAGCTCAAAGTAGGAGAGAGGGTCGCAAGTATCAGACTTCGACCTGCTGGCTGGAGTTTCCCCCGTTAGGCACCCATATGGTTCAAGCTGTCAGCCAATCTCCACAGCTTAATAAATACTAATGTCTAACTGAGCCAGATAGTTAGATGCGTACACTTGGTGTGGTAGGATCTTTATTTAGTTTGATGCATACACTTGTTATTTTTTGGTAGCCCTTTTGTAATGATGGCTAATGTTTGGTTTGGAAGAGAGAGTTGTGTCTTCACTCTTCTGGCCTGCTTACTGCTTCTGTTGCACCCCCAACCCTGGTTGCTGCTGCTGCTGTTTTCAATGTACAATCAGTAGTATATTTCGTCTATTGGTTGAATAAATGTGTTGTTAGAACGACAAACACAATGTTTTGGAAGTCGTTGCACGGTTCGATCCTTTAGTGCCCCGTACCATACGTAGCGCATACTATTTTTCGTGAACACACAATTCTAGCAGCAGTGACTATTGGATGCCCATCCAACGGCCGACGTGCCTCTTCAATCTCTGATCTTCCTGCTCCAGCCGCCTAAACTAGCGCCGGCGGGACTGCCTGCTCATTCCTCTTGTGGCCCATTGTGATGCCGCGTAGGCTTCCCCGGCCCACCCTACTCCCTCCGTTGGCCTGGCCGCACGCAATCAACTGCCTCCTTATTACGCGAAAAAAATGATTCCTCCCACTGACATCTGGGGCGCACCGGTTGGGAGGCTGACCTGTGGGCCTACTAAGTTGACGCGTACGCAGGGCTTGTCAACTTAGTCAACAAACGATTCTAGCAGCAGTAACCGTTGGATTTGAATCGAACGGTCCTGCTGCTTCTTCAATCGCTGCTCTTCTTGCACCAGCCGCCCAAACCAGCGCCGGGGAGACCGCCTGCTGTGCTGCCGTTGAGGCCTCATCGCCCCCTACTACTCCCACCGCTAGCCAGGCCTCGCGGCGATGACAGCCTCACACCGCAGCCGAACCAGTGAACCCTCGTACTCCTCTCCGCGCGGGCATCCACTGCCGCGTCTTCCCCGGCTCCTCATCGTCCCCTTCCTAGGCCTCGCCGTCGCCCACCGCCTTGGTGCTCTCGGCGCAGCGTGGTCAACTTTGTTAACGACATTCCATCGGAAGAGTACTGTACGTGGAGAGGCTGACAGCTGGGTCCACGGCCACAACCCAGTTTTTTTGTGATTTGCCAAGTAAGTCACTTTGTCAGGCCTGTTGGGCTGCAAATCTTTCAAGACAAGGATAGCTTTCATTCGGCTGGCCGAGAAAATGGTCCATCAGTAATGAGAAATGGGCTATACATTTTTAAAACACATCAAACCGGCAATTAGTTTAAAATATCTTTTTTTTTCATTTTGAGATTTTAAATTACATTAATTTTTATGCATGGAGAATTTGTTGGATTTTATATTGATATACATTTATTTTTAAAATCAGTTTGAATGTGAGTCGAAATTTCCGGATTAAAAACAGTTCGGACCGCACCGAAATATGCAAAGTTTCGTATAATTTTTTAACCGTGGCCATAATATGGGTTGTAATGCTAACAAAAACAATATGGGCTCCAAAAAACCTTAATAATTAGCAAATGGGATGTAAATTATTAGAAATAATGGCAGATGGGTTGTATGCTGTTTTCTACAAATTTGAGGCTTTCCTAAAAAAAGATTGACGCACAAGCAGTGACTATTGGATGGCCATCCAACAGCCGTCGTGCTTCTTCAATCTCTGCCCTTTCTGCTCCAGCCGCTCAAACAAGCGCCGGCGGGACTGCCTGCTCCCTCCTCCTGGCGGTCGGCTCTGCTGCCGCGCAGGCCTCACCGCCCCATCGTACTCCCATCATTGGCCTAGCCATCCCTCTATTCACCCACACCCGCTGTTATTCTCCGGCGACGGCAGACGAACCAGTAAACCCTCATACAGTCGTACTCCCCTCCGCGTGGGAAACAACTGCCGAGTCTTCCCTGCCTCCGTGTCGTTCCCTTCGTAGGCCTCACCGTCGTCCACCGCCCTGGTGCTCTCGGCGCGGCCTGGTCAACGTGGTCAACGACCGACATGCATCTGAAGTGGACTGTACATGGAGAGGCCGACAGCTGGGTCCACGGCCGCACGCAAGGAAATGCCTCCTTATTACGCGCAAAATAATGATTCCTCCACCTGACATCAGGGACCCACCGAAAGGGCCTCTGTATTTCGCGAAAAAAATGTTACCGCCGCTGACAGCTCGGACCCACCAGCTATATCTTCGCACGCAAGGAAGTGCCTCCTTATTATGCACAAAAAAATGAATACTCCCCCTGTTAGTTGGGACCCAGTATAGTGGCAGGCTGACTTGTGGGCCTACTAAGTTGACGGGGACGGAGAGCTTTGTCAACTTAGTCAATATGCACGATTCTAGCTCCAGTGACTGTACGATGTCCATCCAACGGCCGTAGTACTTCTTCAACCTCTGGTCTTCTTGCTCCAGCCGCCCAAACCAGTGCCGGTCGTGCCTCGTGCTCCTGCCTCCTGTGGCCGGCTACGATGCGGTGGAGGCCTCACCGCCCCCTACTACTCTCGTCGCTGGCCAGGCCATCCCTCTACTCACCCACACCCCATGTTATTCTGTGGCGACGGCAGCCTCACACCGCAGCAAACTAGTGAACCCTCGTACTCCTCTACGCGTGGGCATCCACTGCCGCGTCTTCCCCGGCTCCGCGTCGTCCCCTTCCTAGGCCTCGCCGTTGTCCACCGCCCTGGTGCTCTCGGCGCGGCGTGGTCAACATGGTCAAGGAACAGCTTCTATCGGACGTTGACTGTACGTGGAGAGGCTGACAGCTGGGTCCACGGCCGCAACAAGGAAGTGCCTCCTTATTACATGCAAAATAATTATTCCTCCACCTAACAGCGGGGACCCACCGGACGGGCCACCGTATTTTGCGAAAAAAACGTTTGCCCCTGACTGCTGGGACCCACCAGTTACATCTTCGCATGCAAGGAAGTGTGTCCGGGCAAAAACAAATGATTCGCCCCCTGACTGCTGAGACCCACCAGCTACATCTTCGCAGGCAAGGAAGTGCCTGATAGTCGGGACCCACCTAGTCGAAGCGTACGTAGCGTTGTCATTCTGGTCGCGAACATGTACATACATATATACTGGTGGATGTAGAGGGGCGCACGTGTCGTAGCAGAGGCGCGTACGTGTCGTAGTAGAGGCGCGCACATAGCATGTACACGTACGTACAGCGGCCAGGGTGCAAGAAAGAAAATACGGCCATGGATGTGTACATACGGGCGGGGTCTCGAACGCCTACTCGTGCATACGTACGGCCAGGGCTCGTGTACATGGCTGGGTCGGAACGGAGAAACGGCGTCGTCGTTGTGTTCATGGGGAGGCAACATAATGCGTCGTGTTCGTGGGGAGGCAACAGAATGCGTCGTGTTCATCGGGAGGCAACGGAACGCGTGGGAGCCAACCGGCTGGGTCGGAACGGAATGTGTGGTCGTATTCATCGGGAGGGCTTGGACGGAACAGGCGATGGAAA
This sequence comes from Triticum monococcum, assembly GCA_034509565.1. Taxonomy (NCBI): domain Eukaryota; kingdom Viridiplantae; phylum Streptophyta; class Magnoliopsida; order Poales; family Poaceae; genus Triticum; species Triticum monococcum. The sequence goes on from CM067845.1 coordinate 618,958,333, forward strand.
CGAGGCTTGAACGGGGTCCTGTTGATCGGGAGGGGACTAGTGTACCATAAAACAGAGGAAACAGACCTCCTACGATCGAAACAGGGGTCCTGTTGATCGGGAGGGGTGTGGCCTACCGCAAAACGGACGAAACGGATCTCCTACGGTCGAAACGGGGTCCTTTTCATTGGAAGGGGTGTGCCGTACCGCAAAACGGACGAAACGGACTTGTGTTGGAGCGCTACCGTCGAAACGGGGGTCCTATTCATAGGGAGGGGTGTGGCGTACCGCAAAACAGGACTCCACGGGATACTGTTCATCTCCACCGTCGACCTCCTCCAGCCTCCACGGGCTACCGTCGACCTCCTCCAGCCTCCACGGGCTCCTGTTCATCTAGCCTCCACCGCGCGCTACTCCACCGGCTACTGTTCAACCACCCCTCCACCGTCTACTGTTCATCCAGCCCTCCACACCATGGGGTCATGTTCAACCACCCCTCCATCGTCTACTATTCATCCAGCCCTCCACCACACCACGGGGTCCTGTTCATCCAGAGGCAACGCCACCGCTCACTGTTCATCCAAACCCTCCCGCAACGCTCACTGTTCATCCCAGAGGCAGCATCGATCGGCTTCAGTTAGCAGCAGTAGTGAAGGAATCGCTCAATCGGGTTCAGTTAACAGCCATCGATCGATCGCTCGGGTTCAGTAATGCGTAGCCTGCAGTGCAATCGCTCGGATTCAGTTAGAGACCAACGCCTCGCTCGGGTTCAGTTAGAGCCAATGCCTCGCACACACGCGTGTACGTGCGTACGAGAGAAACGCGCATCGCTCGGCCCCCGACCTCCCACCGTAACCGGGAACTCCCCAAAATTATCCTCGCCCTAGCTTCTACCACGGTTTTTCCGTCATGGACGGCCCAAAGAATGTCATGCAGCTACGTCTCCTATTGGGGAACGTAGTAATTTCAAAAAAATTCCTACGCACATGCAAGATCATGGTGATGCATAGCAACGAGAGGGGAGAGTGCGATCTACGTACCCTTGTAGACCGACAGCGGAAGCGTTAGCACAACGCGGTTGATGTAGTCGTACGTCTTCACGACCCGACCGATCAAGCACCGAAACTACGGCACCTCTGAGTTTTAGCACACGTTCAGCTCGATGACGATCCCCGGACTCCGATCCAGCAAAGTGTCGGGGAAGAGTTTCGTCAGCACGACGGCGTGGTGACGATCTTAATGTACTACCGTCGCAGGGCTTCGCCTAAGCACCGCTACAATATTATCGAGGATTATGGTGGAAGGGGGCACCGCACACGGCTAAGGATATGATCACGTGGATCAACTTGTGTGTCTAGGGGTGCCCCCTGCCCCCGTATATAAAGGGTCAAGGGGAGGAGGCCGGTCGGCCCTATAGGCGCGCCAAGGAGGAGTCCTCCTCCTAGTAGGAGTAGGACTCCTACTAGGAGGGGGAAGGAAGTGGGGAGGGAGAAGGAAAGGGGGGCGCCCCCCCCCCTCTCCTAGTCCAATTCGGACCAGGGGGAGGAGGCGCACGGCCCACCCTGGCTGCCCCTCTCTCTCTCTCTCCACTAAGGCCCATATGGCCCATTACTTCTCCCGGGAGGGTTCCGGTAACCCTCCGGCTCTCCGGTTTTCTCCGAAATCACCCGGAACACTTCCGGTGTCCGAATATAGCCGTCCAATATATCAATTTTTATGTCTCGACCATTTCGAGACTCCTCGTCATGTCCTCGATCTCATCCGGGACTCTGAACTCCTTCGGTACATCAAAACTCATAAACTCATAATATAACTGTCATTGAAACCTTAAGCGTGCGGACCCTACGGGTTCGAGAACAATGTAGACATGACCGAGACACGTCTCCGGTCAATAACCAATAGCGGAACTTGGATGCTCATATTGGCTCCTACATATTCTACGAAGATCTTTATCAGTCAGACCGCATAACAACATACATTGTTCCCTTTGTCATCGGTATGTTACTTGCCCGAGATTCGATCGTCGGTATCTTAATACCTAGTTCAATCTCGTTACCGGCAAGTCTCTTTACTCGTTTCATAATACATCATCTCGCAACTAACTCATTAGTTGCAATGCTTGCAAGGCTTATGTGATGTGCATTACCGAGTGGGCCCAGAGATACCTCTCCGACAATCGGAGTGACAAATCCTAATCTCGAAATACGCCAACCCAACATTTACCTTTGGAGACACCTGTAGAGCTCCTTTATAATCACCCAGTTACGTTGTGACGTTTGGTAGCACACAAAGTGTTCCTCCGGCAAACGGGAGTTGCATAATCTCATAGTCATAGGAACATGTATAAGTCATGAAGAAAGCAATAGCAACATACTAAACGATCGGGTGCTAAGCTAATGGAATGGGTCATGACAATCACATCATTCTCCTAATAATGTGATCCCATTAATCAAATGACAACACATGTCTATGGTTAGGAAACATAACCATCTTTGATTAATGAGCTAGTCAAGTAGAGGCATACTAGTGACATTTGGTTTGTCTATGTATTCACACAAGTATTATGTTCCCGGATAATACAATTCTAGCATGAATAATAAACATTTATCATGATATAAGGAAATAAAATAATAACATTATTATTGCCTCTAGGGCATATTTCCTTCAGTCTCCCACTTGCACTAGAGTCAATAATCTAGTTCACATCGCCATGTGATTTAACATCAATAGTTCACATCTTTATGTGGTTAACACCCATAGTTCACATCCACATGTGACCAACACCCAAAGGGTTTACTAGAGTCAGTAATCTAGTTCACATCGTTATGTGATTAACACCCAAAGAGTACTAAGGTGTGATCATGTTTTGTTTGTGAGATAATTTTAGTCGACGGGTCTGTCATATTCAGATCCGTAAGTATTTTGCAAATTTCTATGTCTACAATGCTCTGCACGGAGCTACTTTAGCTAATTGCTCCCACTTTCAATATGTATCCAGATGAAGACTTAGAGTCATCCGGATCAGTGCCAAAACTTGTATCGACGTAACCCTTTTACGACGAACCTTTTGTCACCTCCATAATTGAGAAACATATCCTTATTCCACTAAGGATAATTTTGACCAATGTTCAGTGATCTACTCCTAGATCACTATTGTACTCCTTTACTTAACACAGTGTACGGTATACGATATATCTGGTACACAGCATGGCATACTTTATAGAACCTATGGCTGATGCATAGGGAATGACTTTCATTCTCTTTCTATCTTCTGCCGTGGTCGGGCTTTGAGTATTACTCAATTTCACACCTTGCAACACAGCCAAGAACTCTTTTCTTTGACTGTTCCATTTTGAACTACTTCAAAATATTGTCAAGGTATGTACTCATTGAAAAAACTTATCAAGCGTCTTAATCTATCTCTATAGATCTTGATGCTTAATATGTAAGCAGCTTCGCTGAGGTCTTTCTTTGAAAAACTTCTTTCAAACACTCCTTTATGCTTTGCAGAATAATTCTACATTATTTCCGATCAATAATATGTCATTCACATATACTTGTGAGAAATGTTGTAGTGCTCCCACTCACTTTCTTGTAAATACAGGCTTCACCACAAGTCTGTATAAAACTATGTACTTTGATCATCTCATCAAAGCGCATATTCCAACTCCGAGATTCTTGCACCAGTCCACGGATGGATCGCTGGAGCTTTCATATTTTGTTAACACTTTTAGGATTGACAAAAACCTTCTGATTGCATCATATACAACTCTTCTTTAAGAAATCCATTAAGGAATGCAGCTTTGTTTATCCATTTGCCAGATTTCATAAAATGCGGCAATTGCTAACATGATTCGGACAGACTTAAGCATAGATACGAGTGAGAAACTCTCATCGTAGTCAACATCTTGAACTTGTCGAAAACCTTTTTGCGACAATTCTAGCTTTGTAGATAGTAACACTACTATCAGCATCCGTCTTCCTCTTGAAGATCCATTTAATCTCAATGGCTTGCCGATCATTGGGCAAGTCAATCAAAGTCCATACTTTGTTCTCATACATGGATCTCATCTCAGATTTCATGGCCTTAACCATTTCGCGGAATCCGGGCTCATCATCGCTTCCTCATAGTTCATAGGCTCGTCATGGTCAAGTAACATGACCTCCATAACAGGATTACCGTACCACTCTGGTGCGGATCTCACTCTGGTTTTACCTACGAGGTTCGGTAGTAACTTGATCTGAAGTTACATGATCATCATCATTAGCTTCCTCACTAATCGGTCTAGTAGTCACAGGAACAGATTTCTGTGATGAACTAGTTTCCAATAAGGGAGCAGGCATAGTTACCTCATCAAGTTCTATTTTCCTCCCACTCACTTCTTTCAAGAGAAACTCCTCTAGAAAGGATCCATTCTCAGCAATGAATAACTTGCCTTCGGATCTGTGATAGAAGGTGTACCCAACAGTCTCCTTTGGGTATCCTATGAAAACATTCTCCGATTTGGGTTTGAGCTTATCAGGATGAAACTTTTTCATATAAGCATCACAACCCCAAACTTTAAGAAACGACAACTTTGGTTTCTTGCCAAACCATAGTTTAGATTGTGTCGTCTCAACGGACTTAGATGGTGACTTAGATGGTGCCCTTTTAAACGTGAATGCAGTTGTCTTTAATGCATAACCCCAAAACGATGTTGGTAATTCTGTAAGAAACATCATAATTGCACTATATCCAATAAAGTACGGTTATGACGTTCGGACACACCATTATGCTGTGGTGTTCCAGGTGGTATGAATTTGTGAAACTATTCCACATAGTTTTAATTGAAGACCAAACTCGTAACTCAAATATTTGTCTCTGCGATAAGATCATAGAAATCATATTTTTCTTTTTACGATGATTTTCCACTTCACTCTGAAATTCTTTGAACTTTCAAATGTTTTAGACTTATGTTCCATCAAGTAGATATACCCATATCTGCTCAAATCATATGTGAAGGTCAGAAAATAACGATACCCGCCACGAGCTTCAACACTCATCGGATCGCATACATCAGTATATATTATTTCCAATAAGTCAGTTGCTCGCTCCATTGTTCCGGAGAACGGAGTCTTTAGTCATCTTGCACATAAGGCATGGTTCGCAAGCACCAAGTGATTCATAATCAAGTGATTCCAAAATCCCATCAGCATGGAGTTTCTTCATGCGCTTTACACCAATATGACATAAACGGCACTGCCAAAAATAAGTTGCACTATCATTATTAACTTCGCATCTTTTGGTTGCAATATTATGAATATGTGTATCACTACGATCGAGATCCAATGAACCATTTTCATTGGGTGTGTAACCATATAAGGTTTTATTCATGTAAACAGAACAACAATTTATTCTCTTACTTAAATGAATAACCGTATTACAATAAACATGATCAAATCATATTCATGCTCAACGCAAACACCAAATAACACTTATTTAGGTTCAACACTAATCCTGGAAGTATAGGGAGTGTGCGATGATGATCATATCAATCTTGGAACCACTTCCAACACACATCGTCACTTCACCCTTAACTAGTCTCTGTTTATTCTACAACTCCCATTTCGAGTTACTAATCTTAGCAACTGAACTAGTGTCAAATACTGAGGGGTTGCTATAAACACTAGTAAAGCATACATCAATAGCATGTATATCAAATATACTTATGTTCACTTTGCCATCCTTCTTATCCGCCAAATACTTGGAGTAGTTCCGCTTCCAGTGACTAGTCCCTTTCCAGTAGAAGCACTTAGTCTCAGGCTTAGGATTAGATTTGGGCTTCTTCACTTGAGTAGCAACTTGCTTGCCATTCTTCTTGAAGTTCCCCTTCTTCCATTTGCCCTTTTCTTGAAACTAGTGGTCTTGTCAACCATCAACACTTGATGTTATTCTTGATTTCTACCTTCGTCAATTTCAGCATTACGAAGAGCTTGGGAATCGTTTCCGTTATCCCTTGCATATCATAGTTCATCACGAAGTTCTACTAACTTGGTGATCGTGACTAGAGAATTCTATCAATCACTATTTTATCTGGAAGATTAACTCCACTTGATTCAAGTGATTGTAGTACCCAGACAATCTGAGCACATGCTCACTAGTTGAGCGATTCTCCTCCATCTTTTAGCTATAGAACTTGTTGGAGACTTCATATCTCTCAACTTGGGTATTTGCTTGAAATATTAACTTCAACTCCTGGAACATCTCATATGGTCCATGACGTTCAAAACGTCTTTGAAGTCCCGATTCTAAGCCGTTAAGCATGGTGCACTAAACTATCAAGTAGTCATCATATTGAGCTAGCCAAACGTTCATAACGTTTGCATCTGCTCCTGCAATAGGTCTGTCACCTAGCGGTGCATCAAGGACATAATTCTTCTGTGCAGCAATGAGGATAAACCTCAGATCACGGATCCAATCCGCATCATTGCTACTAATATCTTTCAACACAATTTTCTCTAGGAACATATCAAAATAAACATATGAAAGCAACAACGCGAGCTATTGATCTACAACATAATTTGCAAAATACTACCAGGACTAAGTTCATGATAAATTTAAGTTCAATTAATCATATTACTTAAGAACTCCCACTTAGATAGACATCCCTCTAATCCTCTAAGTGATCATGTGATCCAAATCAACTAAACCATGTCCGATCATCACGTGAGATGGAGTAGTTTCATTGGTGAACATCACTATGTTGATCATATCTACTATATGATTCACGCTCGACCTTTCGGTCTTCGTGTTCCGAGGCCATATTTGTATATGCTTGGCTCATCAAGTATAACCTGAGTATTCCGCGTGTGCAACTGTTTTGCACCCGTTGTATTTGAACGTAGAGCCTATCACACCCGATCATCAAGTGGTGTCTCAGCATGAAGAACTTTCGCAACGGTGCATACTCAGGGAGAACACTTCTTGATAATTATTGAGAGATCATCTTATAATGCTACCGTCAATCTAAGCAAAATAAGATATATAAAAGATAAACATCATATGCAATCAAAATATGTGACATGATATGGCCATCATCATCTTGCGCCTTTGATTTCTATCTCCAAAGTACTGTCATGATCTCTATCGTCACCGGCATGACACCATGATCTCCATCATCTTGATCTATATCAATGTGTCGTCACGTGGTCGTCTCGCCAACAATTGCTCTTGCAACTATTGCTATCGCATAGCGATAAAGTAAAGCAATTATTGGGCGCTTGCATCTTATGCAATAGAGAGACAGCCATAAGGATTTTGCCAGTTGCCGATAATTTCAACAAAACATGATCATCTCATAAAATAAAATTTAGCATCATGTCTTGACCATATCACATCACAACATGCCCTGCAAAAACAAGTTAGACGTCCTCTACTTTGTTGTTGCAAGTTTTACGTGGCTGCTACGGGCTTAAGCAAGAACCAATCTTACCTACGCATCAAAACTACAACGATAGTTTGTCAAATTGGTGTTGTTTTAACCTTCGCAAGGACCGGGCGTAGCCACACTCGGTTCAACTAAAGTTGGAGAAACTGACACCCGCTAGCCACCTTTGTGCAAAGCACACCGGGAGAACCGGTCTCGCGTAAGCGTACGTGTAATGTCGGTCCGGGCCGCTTCGTCCAACAATACCGCCGAACCAAAGTATGACATGCTGGTAAGCAGTATGACTTATATCGCCCATAACTCACTTGTGTTCTACTCGTGCATATAACATCAACATATAAAACCTAGGCTCTGATACCACTGTTGGGGAACGTAGTAATTTCAAAAAAATTCCTACACACACGCAAGATCATGGTGATGCATAGCAACGAGAGGGGAGAGTGCGATCTACGTACCCTTGTAGACCGACAGCAGAAGCGTTAGCACAACGTGGTTGATGTAGTCGTACGTCTTCATGGCCCGATCGATCAAGCACCGAAACTACGGCACCTCCGAGTTTTAGCACACGTTCAGCTCGATGACGATCCCCGGACTCCGATGCAGCAAAGTGTCGGGGAAGAGTTTCGTCGGCACGATGACGTGGTGACGATCTTGATGTACTACTGTCGCAGGGCTTCGCCTAAGCACCGCTACAATATTATCGAGGATTATGGTGGAAGGGGGCACCGCACACGACTAAGAATATGATCACGTGGATCAACTTGTGTGTCTAGGGGTGCCCCCTGCCACCGTATATAAAGGATCAAGGGCAGGAGGCCGGCTGGCCCTATAGGCGCGCCAAGGAGGAGTCGTCCTCCTAGTAGGAGTAGGACTCCTACTAGGAGGGGGAAGGAAGTGGGGAGGGAGAAGGAAAGGGGGGCGCCGCCCCCCTTTCCTAGTCCAATTCGGACCAGGGGGAGGAGGCGCGCGGCCCACCCTGGCTGCCCCTCTCTCTCCATTAAGGCCCATATGGCCCATTACTTCTCCCAGGAGGGTTCCGGTAACCCTCCGGCTCTCCGGTTTTCTCCGAAATCACCCGGAACACTTCCGGTGTCCGAATATAGCCGTCCAATATATCAATTTTTATGTCTCGACCATTTCGAGACTCCTCGTCATGTCCCCGATCTCATCCGGGACTCCGAACTCCTTCGGTACATCAAAACTCATAAACTCATAATATAACTGTCATCGAAACCTTAAGCGTGCGGACCCTACGGGTTTGAGAACAATGTAGACATGACCGAGACACGTCTCCGGTCAATAAACAATAGCGGAAACTGGATGCTCATACTGGCTCCTACATATTCTACGAAGATCTTTATCGGTCAGACCGCATAACAACATACATTGTTCCCTTTGTCATCGGTATGTTACTCGCCCGAGATTCGATCGTCGGTATCTTAATACCTAGTTCAATCTCGTTACCGGCAAGTCTCTTTACTCGTTTCGTAATACATCATCTCGCAACTAACTCATTAGTTGCAATGCTTGCAAGGCTTATGTGATGTGCATTACCGAGTGGGCCCAGAGATACCTCTCCGACAATCGGAGTGACAAATCCTAATCTCGAAATACGCCAACCCAACATTTACCTTTGGAGACACCTGTAGAGCTCCTTTATAATCACCCAGTTACGTTGTGACGTTTGGTAGCACACAAAGTGTTCCTCCGGCAAACGGGAGTTGCATAATCTCATAGTCATAGGAACATGTATAAGTCATGAAGAAAGCAATAGCAACATACTAAACGATCGGGTGCTAAGCTAATGGAATGGGTCATGTCAATCACATCATTCTCCTAATAATGTGATCCCGTTAATCAAATGACAAGACATGTCTATGGTTAGGAAACATAACCATCTTTGATTAATGAGCTAGTCAAGTAGAGGCATACTAGTGACGTTTGGTTTGTCTATGTATTCACACAAGTATTATGTTTCCGGATAATACAATTCTAGCATGAATAATAAACATTTATCATGATATAAGGAAATAAAATAATAACATTATTATTGCCTCTAGGGCATATTTCCTTCATATCCGGCCCGCCCAGGACGAAAAGCCCATTTGCTGTCATGATTTTTTGTCATAGAAGTAGGAGCCCACCACATCTATGGTGATACCGGGTTTTGTCACAATTATCGTCATAAAAGTGTCATATGTATGACATTTTTTTTCATTCGGCCCAAAATGTCACGGATGTGTCTTTTTTTTGTAGTGCATTGGAGTATCTAGGTGACATTAGGGTTTTGGTTGATTTGTGTCTTAATGTGTTATTCTAGTACGAACTTTAGGGCTGTTTGTGACACCTATAGGAATAGCCCAGCGGATTGATTGGAAAGAATAACTTTGAGGTGGTTTCGTGCCTTACCATAATCTCTTCGTTTGTTCTTTGCTATTAGTGACTTTAGAGTGACTCTTTGTTGCATGTTGAGGGATACTTTTATGATCCAATTATGTTATTATTGTTGAGAGAACTTGCACTAGTGAAAGTATGAACCCTAGGCCTTGTTTCCTAGCATTGCAATATCGTTTGTGCTCACTTTTATCATTAGTTACCTTGCTATTTTTATATTTTCAGATTACAAAAACCATTATCTACCATCCATATACCACTTGTATCACCATCTCTTCACCGAACTAGTGCACCTATACAATTTACCATTGTATTGGGTGTGTTGGGGACACAAGAGACTCTTTGTTATTTGGTTGCAGGGTTTCTTGAGAGAGACCATCTTCATCCTACGCCTCCTACGGATTGATAAACCTTAGGTCATCCACTTGCGGGAAATTTGCTACTGTCCTACAAACCTCTGCACTTGGAGGCCCAACAACGTCTACAAGAAGAATGTTGTGTAGTATACATCAGCCCTTTGCTGAAAAGTTGCTTGCGAGAGTAATGCTTTCGAAGAAGACTCCATGAGCGCTTCTTCTGTTCTTTCTCGTACAAGAGAGCTTGCCGAGAATAATTATGAAGCGGATTTAATTCAATCATCATCTTGAGCTTTCCTTTCCTGTCGAGCTTGATGTGGCTTTCCAATGCTTGCCGAGTGCGAATACAAATCTCATATAATGAAGGATTTTCTTCATGAGGAATATCAACTCTTGATTTCTTGAATTTCAGAACTTCAGCAGAAGCAGAAGCAGTAGCATCCACTAGCATCTTTCCTTTGTCGATATCTTTCACAATTCTGAGCATGTTGCGGACCGGAGGCATGAAGACTTTCGGAACATATGGGCAGGAAAAGTGTTCTCTAGTGAGCTACTCGATTGCGTACATGACCCATGGTGCATAAGGCTTCAAGGCTTGAGGGCTGTCAGCTGCACATACCAAGTTAAGAATGAAAAGATCTGGGATATCGAAGCGAACACCCTAAGACATGGCAAGCAGTGCATTCCCAACAATGCCATTGATGGTTTCTGGCCTGTTGGTAGGAGTGAGGGAGTTGCACAGGATATACAATAGAACTTTATTCTCATAGGCCAACTTCTTTGGATTTACTTCAATGCATTCATCACCACCAAGTGTTGGATCCATCAACATGTGCAGTTGGGCCTCAGAAACTTCCCAGTAGTGCAGCATGTGTTCACTATTTGCATCAAATTCACATCGAGGCAGATTCAACAACACTAAGAACTGATCTGCCGAGCATTTTATCTTTTCCTCTCCAGTCATCCATTCGAGGATCCATGTGAAACTATCTCCAAGTACTCCTGAGATATACAGAGTGGCATAGAATTGATGAATTACTTCATGATTCCATCCATGGTTGAAATGGAGAAAACCCTTCAGAAAGCAATGCTCAATATGCTCGATTGCATGATAGAAGCAAGGTAATTCTTTGAGCTCAGCAAAGTTCAAAATCTGGTGCTTGAAGATGCGATTCTTTTTGTATAGAATTCGAGCATAATACACAACTTGTTCTTTAGTCCAAAACCTTGGTGACAGTGAAGTTCTCTCTCCTTCATACGGACTAGTCCCAAAGAAAGCAAGTTTCGAGAGGTGAAACTGCTCGTTAAACGCAGGACCATTTGGGGCACCTTCAGCTGGGAGCAACGAAAATGTTTCCAAATGATTTTTCAGTTGTTCTTAGCTCACATTCCGTGTCCGAATGTCATCTGGTGCTTGCACATCTTCTGCAATAAGATTCAGTGGGGCACAAAGCTTTCTTGATTTCTCTTGGGCTTCAGTGGGGCACCAATAGCGGGACCTGGATGCCCATATTGTTTCCAACATATTCCACGGAGATCTTTATCAGTTGAACCACGATGTCGAGGATTCAGATAATCCCGTATGCAATTCCCTTTGTCTGGCAATACGTCGGTATCTCCATACGTAGTTCAATCTCATTACTGGCAAGTCTCTTTACTCGTTCCGTAATACAATATCCCGTGACTAAACTCATTAGTCACATGAAGCTTCTTGTGATGTTGTATTACCGAGAGGGCCCGGAGATATCTCTCCGTCACCCAAAGCTACGAATCTCAATCTCGATCCATGCAACCCAACAGACACCTACAGAGATACCTGTAGAGTACCTTTATGATCACCCGGTTACGAAGTGACGTTTTATAGCACACAAAGTATTCCTCAGGTGTCCGGGAGTGGCATGATCTCATGGTCCGAGGAATTGATACTTGACATGAAGAAAACTATAGTAAATAAATAAGCGATACAATCTGTTGCTAAGCTTACGATTGGGTCTGTCCATCACATCATTCTCCTAATGATGTGATTCCGTTATCAAATGAAAACTCATGCCTATGGTTAGGAAACATTAACCATTTTTTATCAACGAGCTAGTCCACTATAGGCCTATTAGGGATGCGGTGTTGTTTATGTATTCTCACGTGTATATATGTTTTTGGACGATACAATTCTAGCATGAATAATAAACATTTATCATAAATAAGAAAATATGATAATAACCAACTTATTATTGCCTCTAGGGCATATTTCTGTCAGTTCTCACTTGCACTACAATCAGTAATCTAGTTTACATTGTAATGTATCTAACACTCATAGAGTTCTGATGCTGGTCATGTTTTGCTCGTGGGAGAGGTCTAGTCAATGGGTCTGCTATATTCAGAACCATATGTACTTTGCAAATATACATGTCTCAATCCTTAATATGATTACGTACGGAACTGAAGAGCTTAATGTGTTTGGTCTTCTTGTGAAACCTTGGTTCCTTGACAATCGCAATGGCGCCAGTGTTGTCATAATGGATAGTCCTTGCATCCAATACAGACCTGCGTATGTGGAATTGACCGTGCATGATTGTTTGAAAACCGTAGAATCTGACATGCGTGCCCAACCAAACCCATAAGTGTCTCGATGGGTACCGTTGCCAGGATACAGTCATGGTCAATGTTGATGCCACACTTTTCCAGTCTTCACGGCGATTTTGAGTCGGCTTGGTGATCCGGAACCACAATAATACATGCATATTGGTTTGCCATGAGCACATTGAGGAGGACACACCACTGGAATTAGCCGAGGCACTGGTGCTCCGTCGCGTGGTCGATCTCACTCGTCAAGAAGTGTTCCACAAAGCCATCTTTACTTCAGATTGTCTCTTCATCATTGAGATGATTCGTTCTCAAAAGGCGGATCGCTCGAGCATTGGAACCGTAGTCTCGTATATCAAGGTTTTCCGTGGGTAGCTTCTCATCTGGTCTCTTTAGTCATGCTAACTGTTTATCGAATGCCGCGGCCCATACTTTAGCACATTTGTGTGTTTCTTTCTTCTCATGATTCTATCGTGCGCAATGTAACTCTGAGGAGTATCCGGGAAACACCTTTTAATGATTTCTTGATCAATAAAGAGTGGATCCCCCCCCCCCCCTCCCCTAAAAAAAGAGTGCTATTTTTTTCTTAAAAAAAAGAAACACATCTCGCAATTGTATCGAGCCTAGCCTAAATTATTAATAGGTTTGCTAGTACTACATGCTCCAGCGAAGAAGTGCGTGTGTTCGAAAAAAGAAAGCCCAAAGAAGTGCGTGCTGTAATAAAAGAGAAAAGAGAAACAGAAAACAAAAACCAAGTGGGTGTCCACCGCTGGATCATTCATGGGCGGCCCGTGCCCCGTCAAACGTCCGTCGGCCGCTGCGCCTCCACTCGAGCAGATATTTTCCCCAAGGGCAGCGCCGTCTTTTCCCCGTGACCGGCCGCGGCGCACATTTACGAATTTCAAATTTTGAATCCCGTCGGCGAGACCGGGGCCAACGTTCCCTTGCCGTCCCGCAGCATCTATCCTCCCCGACGCCCCCACGCTCCACTCCACCACGAAGCCCCCACAGCCGACCCCCAGTGACACGCGGGCCAGCCCCACGCACCCGACAACCCGGGCCCACATGTCCGCGAGCCGTCGCCGCGGCCCACCCTCGCGCGCGCACCAACCAGAGGCCGGCCAGGCTGGCGGCGTGGGCCACCGCCGCGGCCCGCCCGCCTAACGCCAGCGGAACGGCCGTTAGGTTAACCGGGGGCCGCCTATAAAGCGGCCGAGGGGGCCGAGCGGAGGAGCCACTACACATCCGGCGTCTTCACAAACGCCGGCTCGCTCCCGCTCCGTCTCCCTCCTCCTCCCGCCCCGCTCCGCGCCCTCCGCCGCCAGATCCCGTCGAGCCCCCCGCGCCCCCGCGTCGAAGATGAGGGAGTGCATCTCGATCCACATCGGGCAGGCCGGCATCCAGGTCGGCAACGCGTGCTGGGAACTTTACTGCCTCGAGCACGGCATCCAGGTTCGCCATACCCCCATCTCATCCCATCTCTCGCCCCTCCTCATGTCGAATTCGTATGCGGTTGCTCCGATGGTGTCGATTGATTGGAGATGGTTTCCCGTAGCGGGGCCTGTGGATCTGGGCTGCGATTCGGGTTTGTGCTGCGAAATGTTTTGCGGTTCAGTTGTCAGATCTTCTCTGGCTTGGAATATTTAGGCTGTAATTGATGCGCGATTTGAACTGTGACGGGATTACTCGATTACCTTCCCGTGTAGGTCTAGTTGTTTTCACGCGAGAATGCGGCAGTTAGTGTTCGATCTGCCCGACCCTTCTGAATTCGTCAGGAACATCAACTGTTCGTACTTCCTAATTTAAGCCTGCGATCTGTGATGTTTAGTCATTTCGTTTTGTAGTTTAGATCTGGTGATATGCAATTTGAGTCTTAGGATCGTGCTTTTCAGGAGACATGAATACACCTCTGTACTAGTTTAGTTTCCACTTTTGTGTGAAATCTCAGATCTAGTTAGGCCATTATCATGCTTTACTTAGTCGGTTTTGATGTGTTGTGATATTATGATCTGCATCCAACTAAACACCTCACTGTTCCCTGCTGCAGCCTGATGGCCAGACGAACGGTGACAAGACCATCGGAGGTGGTGATGACGCCTTCAACACCTTCTTCAGCGAGACTGGAGCCGGCAAGTACGTGCCCCGTGCGGTCTTCGTCGATCTTGAGCCCACCGTGATTGACGAGGTCCGCACCAGCGCCTACCGCCAGCTCTTCCACCCCGAGCAGCTCATCAGCGGCAAGGAGGACGCCGCCAACAACTTCGCCCGTGGTCACTACACAAGTAATTAATTCCCCCAAAACCTCACTGCTTCATTACAGTCAGCACTGATCTCTCAACCATGTTTGATTTGCTCATCGTGCCTTGTTTGCTCTTGTCCCCTGCAGTCGGCAAGGAGATTGTGGATCTCTGCCTTGACCGCATCCGCAAGCTGGCCGACAACTGCACTGGCCTGCAGGGCTTCCTGGTCTTCAACGCCGTCGGCGGTGGAACCGGGTCTGGCCTTGGGTCGCTCCTCCTTGAGCGCCTGTCTGTGGACTATGGAAAGAAGTCCAAGCTTGGGTTCACCGTCTACCCATCCCCTCAGGTGTCGACCTCTGTGGTCGAGCCCTACAACAGTGTGCTGTCCACCCACTCCCTGCTGGAGCACACCGATGTCTCCATCCTGCTCGACAACGAGGCCATCTACGACATCTGCAGGCGCTCCCTGGACATCGAGAGGCCCACCTACACCAACCTGAACCGCCTCGTCTCTCAGGTACTGATCACCTGACATTGTCAAAGTCTTTCATCTGGATCGAAGCATTTCATTGCTGTGCCTGTATTAGTACTGTTGTGCAATGTGTGATGTGAAGCTGAGACTTGGAACTTGTGCTGTTTGTCTGTGTGTAGGTGATCTCATCCCTGACCACCTCCCTGAGGTTCGACGGTGCCCTGAACGTGGATGTGACTGAGTTCCAGACCAACCTGGTCCCATACCCGAGGATCCACTTCATGCTCTCGTCCTATGCGCCGGTCATCTCGGCCGAGAAGGCGTACCATGAGCAGCTGTCGGTGTCTGAGATCACCAACAGCGCGTTCGAGCCGTCGTCCATGATGGCCAAGTGCGACCCGCGCCACGGCAAGTACATGGCTTGCTGCCTCATGTACCGGGGCGACGTGGTGCCCAAGGACGTGAACGCGGCGGTGGCCACCATCAAGACCAAGCGCACCATCCAGTTCGTGGACTGGTGCCCCACGGGGTTCAAGTGCGGCATCAACTACCAGCCGCCCACCGTGGTGCCCGGCGGTGACCTGGCCAAGGTGCAGAGGGCCGTCTGCATGATCTCCAACTCCACCAGCGTCGTCGAGGTCTTCTCCCGCATCGACCACAAGTTCGATCTCATGTACGCCAAGCGCGCCTTTGTGCACTGGTACGTGGGCGAGGGCATGGAGGAGGGCGAGTTCTCCGAGGCCCGTGAGGACCTGGCTGCCCTGGAGAAGGACTACGAGGAGGTCGGCGCCGAGGGTGGCGATGATGAGGATGGTGAGGAGGACGACGACTACTGATCTGCTCGTCCGCTCGACGGAGGATCTGTCTCCTCTGCCGCCTATCTTTAACTACATGTTGCCGTGCTGTCCTGTTTTGGAAACTTGTGTTGGGTTGTTAAGCCGTCGGTGCTTTCTTTGTTGCTGTTGAACTGCATCATTAGTACTTCGTGGAACAAGTATCTCGCTTAATTTGTTCTGTCCCTGCCTCATTCCAGTGTTCTTTGCGGTCCTGTGTTTGCTCTTGGTGATCGGATCATATTTAGTAACTGAATTTGATTAGACCGGACGGTGGTAGAGATTCTCCCCGCGCGAGCGGACCACCGGCGGTGATTATGTTGATGGGTGTGGACTGCAGTCGGGGCAAGTTGCAAGCAATCCGTTGGGGCTGGATGGACGCGTTCGTTAGTCCTGATTCTTCTTCTCTTTCTCGTCCTGTTTCCATCGATCGGAGAAGGGGCCTAGTTCTAGTCGGATTAGTAGTTTAGGGCCCTTCAGAAGCAATTATGCAGACCAATCTCGACAGGGAAAATAATACCCAGACGAGCATTGCCCCAAAGAATCACTAGTAAGATCATCCATCCAAAGGTGCAGAAGCCCCGTTGGATTCTTCATTCATCATGGAGCTAAATAATGTTGATTCACCCGTTCAAGTAAGAATAAATGTATGGTGTAAATCCTCTGTTTGGAACTTCTGAATTTATTTATTCATCAGTACTGAATGAGTCTGCCTTGTTTATGCAGCAACCAGAGGAGGAAGACAGACTCAGCGCGCTGACTGATGATATTTTGCTGTCTATCATAACCAGAATCGACCTAATTACAGCTGCAAGGACAAGTGTGCTCTCAACACGATGGAGACTTCTCCCTTGGTTGCTGCCTGAGCTCAACATTGATGTCAAGGATTTCCTGCATGTTCCTCACCCGGACCCAATCGATGCAAATGACATGCATGACGCGATGGTGACCCTAACCAAAGCAGTCAGGAGCTTCTTTGATAAGCCTCGGAGAGAATCAACCCTCGCAAACCTGCAGCTCAAGCTCTACTCGATCAACACCTTCTCAAGCGACATAGTGTGCGGCGTGATTGACAGCGGCTTACTGAAAGATTTGGACCTTGCGATCCTCGATGAGACGAAGCCGCGCGACTGTGATGATCCTCATATGCTACGGCTTGCCAACGACACGGATCATTTCTTCAATGCCTACCCTAGTGTGTTCCATTGCCTCACAAGGCTTTCTCTCCACAATGTGTGCTTTTACAAGTTGGACATGCACCATCTCCTGTTTGACCGTTGCACACAATTGAAGTATCTAAGACTCTTTCATTGTGACGCTGGTCGTGGCTTTCTGTCGAAGATAGATGCACCAAACTCAGAACTCCGTGTTCTGGACCTCGACACGTGTTGCTTTGGGAGGCTTCAGCTGGTCTGCCTTCCGAAACAGGAGAAACTTCATTGGGATACTTGGGAATCTGAAGACGCGCCCTTGTCTTTTGATTCTGTTCCCTCTCTCCGCGAATTACACCTTGCAAATGGGCCCGAACTTCATCAGAATGTGATTAAATTAAGTGAACTACGTGGCACCATGGGCATACATACTCTAACACTGGATTTTATGGGAGAAAATGTAAGTGCTAGTTGAACTTTTCTATTCGCCATGTTTTCACAGTTATCCTAGTGACATCGTAGATCTGTTTCTTTGTATAGGTAATGACATGGCTGTGTTTGGTAATTCCCATTCTGCATGTGTGTGTGTGTGTTTGAGTTTTCTGTACGAGTAAATTTCGTGGAACTACAAACCTATCGGGTAGAAACTATTATGAAAACAAAACCTTTGGTATAAGCTTTTGGACAACTACGCATAGGTTGGCAAATGCGTAGAAAGCTACATTTTAACGAAAGCCTGCCCTCGGACAATTATTGTATTTTATTTTGGTACATTCACAATTGAAGTGTGACTTTTTTTTTTGAATAAAAAGGTAGAGCATTTTCTACCTTATGCATTCAAAACGAGTAGGGTACCCGAATGACCAGAGTCATTTACATGAAAGTGATGTTAACGCCGCACACTTTGTGCAGCAGGCCATCACCAGAAGTGTGACTTTTTCAAAAAAGAATGTGTCCCAATTGATTCAATCATTTCTTAGAATGGAGCTCTCTCACCAAGTACATTTTGCCAATATGTCAGTGATTTTGTACTTCTGTGACATATTTTTTAACTATGTAGATTTGCGTTTGCGCATCCTATGAAATTTAATCCAAATTTATTTATCTTTGGCCAGCTTGGGATGCAACCTGAAATGAAGCAACTCAGCTCTGCATTCAGCAAGCTAAGGATGCTGTCCATACTAGGTATCTTTATTGAATTCGACCTTATATGGACGACAGCCCTTCTTGAGGCAGCCCCCTCTGTTGAAATACTACAAATTCAGGTGAGCTGTGTCGTTTCTGTGTCAGAACGTTTTGCCAGCTTCAGTAATGAATATGTTTTTCCCATTTTAAAATACTTTTATGATCTTCATAATCTCATATTCAACTTGTATGTTATGCTGTTTTTTTTTCATTCTGTACATTGAACTGCCGCTGAACCTGAAAATTTAAACTACAAGCCTATATCTATATAACTATTCCTAATGCAAATGCAGGTATATGACCATTTATGCGATATCGATGGCCAGGTCAGACTGCGGTCCTTCCCTGAAAGAAGGAGCCCTCAGTGGGAGATGGACTACCGCGGCTCCAAGAACCTTCTACTGAGAGAGCTCCAAATTATTTGTTTTAGGCCGCTAAAGCAGCAGCTGGCATTCACAAGGGCTATGCTGGAGCGAGCACCCAATTTGCAGAAAATAATTTTGAGAGATGAGTCATGTGAGGCATGTGATGACCTTGGGCAGCCGCCGCCTTGTTCTTCTGCAGAGCGTCTTTTTCCAGAGAGCAAGGATGAGCAGGAAAGGGTGGTCAGGCGAATTACAGATGGTGCGATCTTCTCAGGCCAAGTAATTTTTGAGGATCGTAAGAAGCTGTAGATAGATACCTGCTTTCTGATGGCTTGCTATATTCAGAGGCAAATTGTTGCCATGTTTAAGAAGTTGGCGAAAAAAAATGAATGCTCACTGTAGTTGCAGATGGCTTGTTAATTTGTGTTGAACGATTATTAATAAAATGCAAGCCAATCCTCTGCTATTTTTATCTCTCTTCATAATCTGTGCCCTGTAAGGTGTCTCCTTAGAGACAGCATCATACTGGACTTTCTTAACTCAATGATACTTCTAACAATAGGTTCTGCCAGCGCGTTTAAACTTGTTGTATCAACGTGGTGGTTGCTTTATAAGTATTATTTATAAAGCGAGAAGTGAGCTTGTTTCATTATTAAATGGACTCCGCCATATTTTGGATTCACACATTGTCCTGACATTTGTCCAGAACTCCAGATGATCTTCAGAAGATGGCTGCAGCAACTGATAAAACGAGCAAGTCTAGTTGATTTCGATGCTTTTATGTACCTATAATCACCTTTCGTACTTCATTCTTGTCACATGTACCAACTTAAGGATTTAGAACTGTGAGATACTACTATGAAAGAGTAAAATGTGCATCGAAGATTATTTTTCTTTACTGAACTGAACCTTGTGAAGTTTCCACTTTCTACTGAAAGTTGCTTTTAGTTGAACAGCTCACATCCTCTCCTATAGCTTGTATTCTACTACAGTAGAACATAACTAATTATTCCTAGTTTCATGTATTTTTTCCTGGTGCTGTTTATGCCAACCTTTTATTGCCTTCAGAGAGGGAAAAAAAAGAAGGTAAACATGGTACTTGTACCAGTTGTCATCACGGCTGATCCTCGCAGAGATAATGTGGAGCAACTTCGTGACTATGCTCTATGGCACGTTCTCCATGCACTTTACATCGCTTGATGATCTCTACAGTTCATTCTGACATTCGTAGTTTTCCATCCCTTGAAGTTTATTGTATCTGTCCTAGATAGTGCTGGAGGCCTGGAGTGCGGCCGCTTAGTCGCCGGCGTCGCCCTCCTGCATCGTCCACCGCACCAGCGCGACAGCCTGATCCTTCATGGCGCCGTACGTCGCCACCTCGGCCGATCGCTACGACCACGCGTAGTTGCAGTTGGGAGAGTAGGGAGGAGGAACGAGAATGCGGTGGCTTCAAGCTCGGGTCGTCCCTATATCTCACAGACAGCGAGCGGACGGAAAGGGAGAATTTTTTTGGGGGGGAAGCCGTAATACTGGGCCATGGTGTTTTTGTCGGCCTGTTGAAGCCCAAACGAACGAGAGGCTGGCTTGAGCTCGCCCGAGCGCAGCAGAGGTTCCCTGCTCTTTCGTTTGGTTCCGATTAGTACCGCCTTGCTTGCGGAGGGTGCAGACGCAGCCGAGGTGGCTATAAAAGAAGGGGGAGGGCAACGTTGAAACTCATACCTTTCTCGGCCTTTTGGCTAAGATCAAGTGTAGTATCTGTTCTTATCAGTTTAATATCTGATATGTGGGCCATGTGCCCACAACGATATTAAATTTATTTTTTATGGGGAAAGGTCCAGCACAATGGCTTGCCATTGGGGCCCTCAGGCGTCGCCCGGACGTTGCACTACAGTCCAGGCAGGCGCACCCCAACCAAATCAAAGTTTAAACATTCATGCATAGAAATTTTCTTGGACAAACTCCTAAGATCCTCGAGTAACAACATGCTTTGAACAATCTCAAGTGCTCTTGGTTGGCCTCACATTTCGAACTTGATTGAGCAAGGACAAGAGGTGTCACACTGAAGGTAAGATCAGGTTACCATGTTTGTGTTTGCTTTTATGTCAGTACAACTATTGACAGGTTGTTGATTTTCTTGCTGTCTCGAGTCAAACTGGCCTAGTCTGTTTATTTGGAACTTGTTTCAGCTGCTGATGGGGAAATTTAGAACACCGGCATTCTGAACTTGTTGCAGCTTATGATGGAGCAAAGCTAAGATTGAAAACATTGATGTATTAGCTCTCATCCTTTTTAGTGGCTTACTGCCACCTACACAAATACTTCCTCCGTCTCAAAATATAAAAACATTTTTCATACTAAGTAAGTAAAAGAATTTCAGCATTTGTTTTTTCAAGCGCTTCCATTATCCATGTGATGTGTTGAGCTGGGCCACGACTGAGTAGCGCCTGCCCCTGCCCAACTTCACATAAACTTGTTTTCCCTTTTGTAAATGTGTAAGTAATGTTGAAGAACAGATATCTGTGTCATTTGCATTGCACGTAGATCTGGAGTAGTACATAGTTATACCTTTTACACGTGCATGCTTAGGAATAATGACGAGGATCAAAGCCATTAAATAAGATGTACAATGCTGTATCGTGAATGTATGATCAACGTCAGAGGATTCTATCATCTCCTTGATTTCCTGACTATGTCTGTTATGAATTTCTCATGTAATATCATTTTCTCTGACCAGTCTTCTAGAGGTGGAGAATTGAGTAAGTGCTCTAAAGAAAGAACCATCGGTACCCACTGCAGCCATTGGCGGGCCATTCAAGCTTCTGCATAACGAAAACTTACGACCGGAAAGGACTTTTCTGTGGACGTTTGAGGGATAGTATTGGATGGCAAAAAGTGTCTGAACTCTTGCAAAGAACATATACGGTCGATTTGAGGGTTCGTGTTAGAGATGCCCTGACAACCATATCATCATACTCCCTCCGTTTCAAAATAAGTGTCTTGAGCTTAGTATAAATTTGTACTAGAGCTAGTACAAAATTGAGACACTTATTTTAGGACGGAGGGAGTATATGTTACTTCCACCGTGGATGGATTTAGCAAAAATTATTTATCTAAAAAATCTAAAATTTGTAAAATTAAAGTATGTGTGCCCCGTTATAACACGCGAGCACTTATCTAGTAAGAGCATCTCCAACGTTGTGCATCAAAAAGGACACATCAAACGTCCATCGACATGTTCGGACGTCTCCACAAACAGTAGATAGGGGACGGCCATCCGACCCGATGCACCAAATGTTTGCCCCATTTTCTTAAAAAAGAAATAGACCAACACATAGATCAACACTGATGCTTGTGAAACGAAGAATGCACATGTTGGCAAAATATTGTGCCCTTTTGCTTCATGCCTACAAACCCCATACTTGTGGCCAACCACAAAATATTATGCGCTTTTGCTTTATGCCTACAAACCTCATACTTGTGGCCAACCACGCGCTGCACAACAATGCATCCTTCTCTCACTGAGTACTCCCCCACCCCCTCAATCATGCTTGCTTCATGTTAAGAAGAAAAAAGTCAAAAAAAAAATCTCAATGACATTTGACCGAACACTTACCGACGTGGTGTCCATCATGGATGGCGTCAACAGAAGGCAGACGATACATGGGTTGCGGACGAATCAGGGTGTAACGGGGGAGGGCTCCGAAGGGGGGGGGGGGGGGGTGGATGGGCTGGGTGTGTCAAAGTCCAATGTGGCAGGCGTCTGGACTCTCTCAAACCTCCCACAAGTTTGTTTCCAGTTTGAAAAAATTCAAATGTACGAACTGGTTTGAAGACGTTTGATGCACCGCGGTGCATGACAAAAAGCATCCAGATCATGTTGTCGGCGTATTTAGGAGCGTTTTGATGCACTGTGGTGCATGGCAAAAGTGTCCTGACCAACTAAACGTTCCTGCATCGGATCCACACACACAACTCACGAAACAAGCAAGTTTAAACATCGTGCTCATGCATGTTATGAAAAAGTTAAAACACAACAACGCGGGCAGTGGATCTGTGGCCGCAAAAGAAACCGTGATCTATACTACATCACCATCCGTTCCGCCCCAAGCCAACGAAGGAGCTGACGCCGACGAGACGCTGTTGTCCGCACAAGTTTCCATCGTCGACATCTGGTTCCGGTGCATTCTCTCTCGCCCTTGTCATTTCGCTTCCCAACTTGAAAGTTTTGCCTGCACACACACACACGAGATAGCCGTCGGTTCTTGGCTTCTTGCGTGCCGCCGTTGATCGGCATGGCCCGGCGGCGGGTCCGGACGTGGGCTGCAGCCGTCGCCACGGGTGTGCTCGTCGTCGTCGTCGCTGCTGCTTCTGCTGCTGCGGCGGCGGGGGTCGGGGAGAAGCTGATGGTGGAAATGACCCTCGTCCCGGGCGCCGCGTCGACGGGAGCAGGCAAGTCCACGTCCCCTTGAACATATCCTCTTTTCTCCTCCAGCCGGCGGCATATTGTCTATGATGTGCAGTTGCATTACGGAGTACCAATGGTGGCGTGGCGTCTGTGTTCCACTGCAGTGTGCCTCGACGGGAGCCCGCCGGCGTACCACCTCCACCAGGGCTCCGGCGCCGGCGCTCGCGGCTGGCTGCTCCAGTTCGAGGGCGGCGGTTGGTGCAACGACGCGCGGTCGTGCGCCCAGAGAGCCCGCACTTCACTAGGTTCCAGCAGCCTCATGAACAAGCTCGACACGTTCTCCGGATTGCTCAGCAACGATCCCGCCATGAACCCTGGTACCTCAACAGCTCAATCCCTGAATTGTTTTTCATTCAGCAACAAAGAAAACGAACACACACTTCAGAATTCTTCAGTTACATGCGCGCACCAAACGGTCACAATAATCCGGTAGGTAGCACTACCAACAACCAAGCTAGCTAGGTCCATGGTGAATTCAAGCTAACGGTCCTGCAAGGATTGATTATTAGCCTACATCTGCATCAGTTTTTTCAGGCCACTTACAAGGCCCAAAAATTAAAAGCTCATCAAGTCTCGTCAATATTAGAATTTTTTTGATACGGCCTTGGCCAACAATTCGAGCAGATTTCTACAATTGGAATCGAGTGAAAATGCGGTACTGCGATGGCGGCTCCTTCACAGGCAATTCAGAGTTCAGAAATGGTGTAAGTATGCTACCATTGTTTCTTGTTGCTGCATGGGTTCAACAGAAGTTCGCTGCTCAGTGCTTGCCTCTACATATGCAGTCTTCAGTCATCTACATGAGAGGCCAGAGGATATGGGATGCAATCATCACAGATCTCTTCCAGAAAGGCCTTGCGAAAGCCGAAAAGGTCCACCAGATCTCATCACTGATAACCTCTATATATACTTTCTGCATATTAGTTTTACTCCTCTCTGGCTAGACAACAATTAAGCCGGCCATGGTTTTGAGCAAGTTCTGAATCCTTCAGGTGCTGCTCTCAGGCTGCTCAGCAGGAGGTCTAGCTACATTCTTCCACTGCGACGACCTCGAGGAGAGTCTCCGAGGCACTGCCACGGTGAAATGCATGAGCGATGCAGGGTTTTTCCTTGATGTGTAAGTTGGAGTAAATCAAGAAAGAAAAAAAATTACTTCTGGGATGTCAACTCTTTTTGTCAAATGTGTTGAAAGGGTTTGGTGTCATTTTGCAGGGACGATATTTCCGGCCGCAACACCGTCAGGTCTTTCTTCAACGGGGTAGTCGATTTCCAGGTCTTTTTTCACTAGCAAAATCCCTCTTCCGGTCTTCCCACGGTAAAGTGGGAATATCTCTATGATGCCTTCGAGCTTCTTGTTTTGAAATACTTCTTGCAATTTTTCAACTTTCATCTAGGGGGTTCAGAAGAATTTGAACAAAAACTGTTCGGATTCAACAGTAAAATCTTATCAGGTGAAGACTCTTTGGATTCCTATACTCTTCCTTGCTAGTAGATCCTTGCTAGTAGAACCAAACCGCATTTTTACACCGCGCTTGTGCTAAACCATGCATAACTTTCCCACCCTTTGTGTGCAGTGCTTCTTCCCGCAATATGCGCTTCGGAGCATCAGAGCCCCCTATTTCATCTTGAATTCAGCTTACGACGTATATCAGGTAAAACAAGACATGATACTACCGTATAATTTTTTTCAGCATCCGATCACTGGTAACTACACATGCTTAACATTTTCTGGACAGTTTTTCCAAAATTTTGTGCCCCGTTCGTCTGATCCTAGAGGTCAATGGAGTCGCTGTAAAGCGGCCCTTAGTGCATGCAGCTCATCCCAAATTGCAACTCTCCAAGGTTACACTTTTGTGCTTTATACGGATCTGTGAAATGTACATTAAACCAACGGGTGCAAGCTTCTTGATTTAGTTATTGCCTTAAGGCAATCCAACCAAGTTGTTGTCTTACATATATATTCTCTTAAAAGAAGATCCTTGATTTAAGTTGCTGCCTTGAGGACATTTCTGAACTCGTCTCCAGGCCTGAGAAGCGCAATGTTAATGGCTCTGAAACCGTTCGAAGGCGAATCGAAGGTGGGGATGTTCATCAATTCTTGCTTTTCACATTGCCAGAGCGAGTCCCAGGACACATGGTTTGCACCAAATTCCCCAAGATTACATAACAAGGTAGTACTACTAATAACTATCTACTCCTGTAAGAATAAGCTGTACTTGTGTATGTGGGCTTCTACCAATGGGTAGTGTTTGCACTAAAATCTTTTTGTTTCAGACAATTGCGAAGCTGGTTGGTGATTGGTTCTTTGAAAGGGGTGCCGCCCAAGAAGTTGACTGCCCCTATCCTTGTGACTCGACTTGTCACAACATTATACCATTTTAATTAGGTTAGGCCACTGAGTTTTAGGGTTTATGCATTGGTCAGTGGCTAGAAATTCTATACGAAATTCATAGATATGCATCGTGTTAAAACTTGTGCACTTGTAACTCATGAGATAATATGATCAAATGTCTTATGACAAAGAAAGCACATTACTACGGAACACATGAGCGTTGACGCGTCAAAACCCGTCACCGTTGATGGGTGCGGACAGTCTAGCTTCGGCTTCTTGGCTTGCTTCTCCGTAGTCGAGCTTGCGCTCCAAGACATGGCTGACGATGGAATTTTGCCATTGAAACATGTGTTGTCGCCCTAAAAAAAAGGAAAAGTTGTTTCAGCAAACAAGGTAGAGATCAGAATGGCAGGAAATGTGCAGAAGGCCACCTATATAAGGGCTATCCGCTAATTACAACTCTAGTTATAGCCTATAATTTATTCAACAAATTTTTAACAGTTTGTCTTTGATACATGAAGAAGAAAAAGGAAAAATAAGAAAAAAACTGCTTTCATTGAGAGTTGAACTCAAGACCTCCCGCTTACTAAACGGGTGCTCTAACCAACTGAGCTATGAAAGCTTTTGTTACCAAATTAATTATTTACTTAGACAACCTATAAAGCTTTTGCTAGATCTAATTATATCAATTCGGCATTGAGAATGTTGAGACTTTAGGAGTATATTCTAAGAGCTTGAGGTAGACAACATCATCGAAAGTTGTAGGTAGGGGTCACCATTGATGTTCCACTCATGGCCAAGGGGCTAGCTCTGAAATGAACTTAAACATTACTCATCCTAATGGATATGTCATAAATCGCCAAAAACAAATTAAGGGAATCTAAGAGATGCACTTTTAGTTGCTTTGGCGACTTCGGAAGTCGAAATGAGTCCTTGGTTCTGGCCATGCTAGGGAGAGAATCAAAATCAACACAATCAAGTAGGCTTTGATTAATGTCGATGCCAGCTATGTGGAGAGTATTAATGCGGCCAATATGGGGGTGGTTGTTAGGAACTCATCTGGCGAAGTTATTATATCTTCTTGGGACTTTCTGGGTCAGTGCTACAGCGTGAATGAAGCTGAGATGCATGCTTGCCTGACAGGCCTTTATATAGGTATTACTCTTCACCAGTCCATTATTTTGAAGACTGATTGTGCTTTTGTCCGTTTTTTCCTTGCAAATGAGAATCTTGACAGGTCCTCGCTCGTTGATCTGAAGAAAGAAGCCTTGAGTATATCGAAGATGCTTAAGAATTTTAAAATTGCGAAAATTAATCGAAATGTCAATAAGGTGGCTCATGAAATTGCGAAGTTTAGCTTTATAAATAAATCTGATGGGATTCTTCTTAATAGCGTTTCGCCCTGTGTGGCGAATTTTGTAATGAACGATTGTAATAACATTATATTAATTAATTAATTAATGTATGGTTTTTTTTTTTAAAAAGTAGGCTTTGATTAGGGCATTTGTAGAAGGTGTAGGATTTTCAAACAAGAGGAACGAACGACGGTCCTTTAGCCTGGCATCATGAACACCTCACCAACGGCGACATCCACCTGTGGGCTGAGATGATCGGTACAATGCATTGATAAAACCACTTGCGTACAAACTGCAAAGGCCATATTTTTTTTGAAGAAACAGTACACTCTTGGTACACACGGAGAAAAAACAAAAAACAGAATATGGAATTGCTTTCATTGAGAGTTGAACTCAAGACCTCCCGCTTACTAAACGGGTGCTCTAACCAACTGAGCTATGAAAGCTTTTGGTACGATATTAATTATTTAGTTACACATTGTCTAAATTATGTTGCCACCGGACGACGGCTTCTTTCTCCTGACACAGTGGACCATACGAGGATCTGTCGCCTCTGCAGAATTTTGTTTCATCATGACTAAAGCCAGATAACTTTATGGGAAACTCTTCTTTAAAAAAAAAACTGTGCTATGTGCACTACTTCTAAGATCTCAAATCATCTTGGCCTTATGACGAATTCATGACTGCGTTGCCAAGTTGTGCCTACCTTCTAATGGCTGTTTATTTTCCTTATGCAAAATGTGAACTGTGTTAACTGTTAAGTACGCCATAAAATCGCTGAACCACAAGGTAATCGGATGGCTGTTTATTTTCTGTCAACTGTGTTTATTCTTGCATTGTGCTCAGTAATCCATAACTGATAAGACGTACTCCCTCCATCCGAAAATACTTTTCATCAAAATGGACAAAAAGGGATGTATCTATAACTAAAATACATCTAGATACATTCCCTTTTATTCATTTTGATGACAAGTATTTCCGGACAGAGGGAGTACTTACTACACTCGGCTTCACATTTACGAACGGGCAATCTAGTCCAG
The DNA here is from genome assembly GCA_034509565.1 of Triticum monococcum. NCBI lineage: Eukaryota > Viridiplantae > Streptophyta > Magnoliopsida > Poales > Poaceae > Triticum > Triticum monococcum. Next base: position 618,986,507 of record CM067845.1, read on the forward strand.
ACCAGTTCATAGCTGTGGTTGGTTAATCATTCATAACAAACGCGAACACAACGTATTGACAGGAAAATATAAACTCCACAACCAGTATATTGTTCACGATGCCATCAGAGTCGAAAATATTTTAATAATTGCAAAAAACATGACGTAAACCTTTACCCTGGAGCATGCTAGTACAACAGACGGAGCACAGGCACAAAAACATGGCGCCTTGCTTTCAGGTTATGATACAGGTTTGCTTATTTATCGGCTAGTCGAGCAAAACAGGGGAAATGGCAGATCCAATTTAATGGCAAGAGGAAATCAACGGTAAAGGGCCTCAGACTTCAAGTTCTCAGCAATCTCGGTCTCCCAGCGGTCGCCGTTCTCGAGCAGTTTCTCCTTGTCGTACAGCAGCTCCTGCGCCATGGCAGAGAACGTTGTCTTATGATTCCCGGGGAATGTGTGGAAATAACATCATACAATAGGATCAACTGGTTTAGTTTACCTCGTGAGTTTCAGTAGAGAACTCAAAGTTAGGGCCTTCGACAATAGCATCAACAGGGCAAGCTTCCTGGCAGAACCCGCAGTAGATGCATTTGGTCATGTCAATATCATATCTGCAAAACAAAATAAAATATGAATCATCAGAATGGAGCTTGATTGCAGAATAAGAGCAGTAGATCAAAGTGGCATACTTAACAGTTAACATGGTTCACAGAAAATAAACAGCCATTCAATTACCTTGTGGTTCGGCGACTGCCATCTTCACGTTCTTCTGCCTCAATAGTAATTGCCTGGGCTGGGCATATCTGACCACATGTGAAGCCATGTGAGAAAAGGCATACTTATGCATCAATAACTACCACTTCAACTAGTATGAGAAACATCCAACATTCAAGCATCTGAAGCCAATCACACAGTTTTGCACTACTATACATGAGAATTTTCAGTAAGTTTTGAAACTAACCAAAGGCCAAGACTTCAATAATTAAGATTGGTGAGAATGTTACAGACTTACACGGTACAGCAAGCTACTTCCAGAAACTATCAGTGTTCAGCAAAGTTTATGGTAAATCTAGCAAGGTAGTAGTGGACACATGGCGCCATGGGGGGCTCATGAATTTTAGCTTTGTGTGTTCAAGTGCAAAATATTATTAAATCTAGATACGATGCTTCTTCAAGAATTTCTCAAACCCCATATGTGCACCAGTTCCATACACCATACTCCCTCCGTCCGTAAAGGCTTGTCCCTCAAATGGATGTATCTTGGTGCTAGAAACATCAATTTGAGGGACAAGCTTTTTTGGACGGAGGGAGTACTAGATTGAAGAAGCATGTGGCCTAAGAAATTTGAGCTGCAAATATTTTTTTAAATAAAAGCACCAATAAGCAGAAAGCTGTAATGCTCTTGCTGCCAGTGATTCAGAGCTCGAAGTTCTAACTGCTAACACCGTACACAATCTTACTGACTCAAGAGGTTTGCACCATCGGTGTTTCAACCCTGGAGTTGTGGACTCTTTTAGGACAGGTTCCCAGTCAGTAACCAGCAATTTTCTTGGTGGTTTTGACTTGTCCGTTACCCTCAAAGAATGACCGACATCTGTCTGATTCACGGCCATAATTATGCCATCAATTGTACTTCAAATTGCAATTTAGATTTTAAATTAAATGTTTCCAGGCCACGATTTGTTCTCCTTGTACCCACGGGAAGAAGTGATCAATCCCAGGAACTGAAACCCTTCATACAATGGCCAGACTATTTTGAATACTCACAGAACATCAATCTTAATGCTTTACTCCACAAGCACTAACAACTACGATGACTACCACCAACAAGAACAAAACCATCATGTATTGTAAATAACTTCAAGCAAGTAAGGGATCAAACTTTTCTTAAAAACTTTAATCAATTTCAGTCAGATATACTTGAAAGAAACCAATTTTGCAAAGTAAATAATGGGAAAGAGAAGATGACCCTAAGAACTCATAATTTAATGTGGAAAACACGGCATCACTGTTATAACATTGCGTTGAGTAGTATTACTGGTGCAAACATCAAATTTTCATATAAGCATGGCCTGCTATTACTATGGACCGTTTAGAGCTCAATTTCATTCGGCAGAAGATAAATTCATATGGTTTGCTAACTAATCCACTACTATTGCGAGATTTAAGAGAAAACAACTTACAGCTTCACAGAGTTTACAGGCAATGCAACGCTCTTCCCCAGTATCATAACGTCTGAGAGCATGCTCCCCTCGGAAACGGGGGCTCAAAGGGCCCTTCTCAAATGGATAGTTAATCTACAAGGAGTCAAGATAAAAGAACAGTCAACAGAAGCAAGCACGACAATAAGACTAATAGCATGTGTGAAATTCGCCACTTAACTGTAACTTTCCTCTCGAAGAAGTACTTGAGCGTCAGCATCAAACCACGGACCATTTCAGTCAAAAACAATGTATTGATACTCCTTTCAAACACTGAAGAAAGAGCATTAAAATGAGAGGTGAAGCAGTATCCTAACAGCAACAAGGAAAATAGCCAACATAGTACAATTGTATGCCCATATAAAAAACATATACTCACCAGCACTCCAATCTTTGGCGAGCTCTTTTGCAAGCTGTTCTTTCTCCTCGTCCTCTGATCATTAAAGAGGGCAGCGCTTTCAGAGAACAGTAGCATCGCACAAATTTGAATTCAATATGCAACTATGCACACACAAAATCATAGCATGGAATTAGTGTTCGAAAGAATAAGGCCAATTAGAATTCGATACTATAGTCCATCATCATCAGCAAATGGCTTTAAGTTGTAAAGAACAGGTTCTCCTAAAACCAACGGGAGGCAGCATGGCACAATTTTTGACCATTTCATACTGGGTGTCAGGCATCAGTGTGCAACTAACTAATACTCTATAACCGAAGATCTGTTCCAAAGAGTTTCAGGTACAACCCTAATTCCTCGCTCACACGCTACCGTATGCACCACAAGATATAGAAAATCAATCACTTTGAACACACGAAATGCATGGAAATGGTAAGGTAGAACCGACATAGCCCGAACCACATTTCCGAAATAATCATAATACCAAAAGCTCAGGAAGAGGGGAGAGGGTGGATACCTTTGAACCTCTTGGGCGCCCCCGCGTCCATGTAGGTCCGGAGGTGGCCCTGCATCGCCGTCGCGGACGGGCCGAGACGCGCCTGAAACACCGGCAAACCACGTATCAGGCGCAAGTCACAGCAAACAGGAGTGCGGGGCGGCGTGCCTCGATCTGAAAGCCGGAGGGCGGACGGCGGAGATCTAGGAGGGCGACGGCGGGCAGGGGAGGCGGGGGAGGGGTAGAAGGGCTGCTCACCGTCTGCCTAGCGCGGAGGGCCATCGCTGCCTGCCGGGCTAGGAGCGCCGCCATGATGGCGTCGTCGGCGACGAGGAGACGGTGGATTCGGATCGAAAGGGGGTTGAGGTGGGCTGTGCACTGTGGTCTCTAGTTAGTGGCTGGGGGATGTCCGGGTGTGTGGAGAAACAGGAACTTACAGGTGGGCTAGGCTGGGCTGGGCTGGGCTGGGAAGTGCAGCACCGCCCAGAAGACAGGGGGGCCTTCCGTGTGTTCAAGGCCCTAGAGGTATAGAAGTGCCCCGTGCCCATCCAAAACGTTCGAGATCGATTGCCTGTTTTTTTTCCTTCTCGCTCGCGAGTTAGGGTTTCTTCTCCCTGGGGCGATCTCTTCGCCGCCATCGAATTCGTTCACCTTCCCTCCCTTGGCAGTGCCATCGGGGCTGATTCGGGCTGATTACGGGGTGGTTCTGGACCATCACCCGGCCTTGGTTGGACCTGACTGGTTACGGGCAGGAAGCTAGGGTTCGTTTACAATGTTCGATCGAATCTCCTTCAGGTTAGGGTTTCAAGAGGATGGCAGAGGAAGGCGCGTCAGCGGCTGCAAGACGCGTCGCAGGCCCCTCTGTCGAGTTGGAGAAGATGATGGCAAAGCTGGGCCTTCGCGATGAGGACTTGGACGACGTCGTCTATGATGAGGAAGCTGCACCGCTGAAGGCGGCTCGGTGGAGCGCCGTGACGCGGGTGCACATAGACAAGGAATATAGCCAATTTTGGCTCTTCAAGAACATGCGAGCGGCATGGGATCTCGCTCAGAACTGCAAGTTTCATCCCTTAGAGGATAATCTCTACACAATACAGTTCTTTTGCTTAGGGGTTTGGGAACGCGTCATGCAGGACGGCCCGTGGAACTTCCATGGTCACACGATGATCCTTACGCCCTATGATGGAATCACCCAACCCTCCAAAGTAGCGCTGGACACACTTGATATTTGGGCGCAGATTCATGATGTCCTGGACAAGTACGCCCATCTAGTTCCAGCCTTGGCAGGGAAAGTTGGGGAAGTTCTATTCGTGGAATCGCAGTCTCAAGACTTAGCCGGCAACTTCTACCGAGTCTGGGTTAAGATCAATGTCTTCAAACCACTCAAGAATGCGGTGTCGATGATTCGCGATGGCAATCGTCAGATATACAGGGTGAAGTATGAGAAACTTCCTGATTGGTGCACCGTTTGTGGGCGTCTAGGCCATGTTTTCAAAGAGCACGGTGATGGAGTTCATGCACCGGATGCGCTCTTCTTCAAAGACCTGCGGGCTTCCTGGACCATGAGGACGGGGACTGGCCCCGGGGGAGGCCGAGGTCGCCGCGGTGGGCAGGGAGGAGGCCGAGGCGGCCACACCAACAATGCTACTGCGAGAGGGGCACCGTCTACGGCTCCGGGTTATGATGATCCTGTTGACACTGCTAGCCGTGTGATTGTGGACACTGATATGATGGAGGGTAACAGGAAGCTGAAGGAAATATGCCCTAGAGGCAATAATAAAGTTATTATTTATTTCCTTATATCATGATAAATGTTTATTATTCATGCTAGAATTGTATTAACCGGAAACATAATACATGTGTGAATACATAGACAAACAGAGTGTCACTAGTATGCCTCTACTTGACTAGCTCGTTAATCAAAGATGGTTATGTTTCCTAACCATGAACAAAGAGTTGTTATTTGATTAACGAGGTCACATCATTAGTTGAATGATCTGATTGACATGACCCATTCCATTAGCTTAGCACCCGATCGTTTAGTATGTTGCTATTGCTTTCTTCATGACTTATACATGTTCCTATGACTATGAGATTATGCAACTCCCGTTTGCCGGAGGAACACTTTGGGTGCTACCAAACGTCACAACGTAACTGGGTGATTATAAAGGAGTACTACAGGTGTTTCCAATGGTAGATGTTGGGTTGGCGTATTTCGAGAATAGGATTTGTCACTCCGATTGTCGGAGAGGTATCTCTGGGCCCTCTCGGTAATACACATCACATAAGCCTTGCAAGCATTATAACTAAGATGTTAGTTGTGAGATGATGTATTACGGAACGAGTAAAGAGACTTGCCAGTAACGAGATTGAACTAGGTATTGGATACCGACGATCGAATCTCGGGCAAGTAACATACCGATGACAAAGGGAACAACGTATGTTGTTATGCGGTCTGACCGATAAAGATCTTCGTAGAATATGTAGGAGCCAATATGGGCATCCAGGTCCCGCTATTGGTTATTGACCGGAGACGTGTCTCGGTCATGTCTACATTGTTCTCGAACCGTAGGGTACGCACGCTTAACGTTACGATGACAGTTATTATGAGTTTATGCATTTTGATGTACCGAAGGTTGTTCGGAGTCTCGGATGTGATCACGGACATGACGAGGAGTCTCGAAATGGTCGAGACATAAAGATTGATATATTGGAAGCCTATATTTGGATATCGGAAGTGTTCCGGGTGAAATCGGGATTTTACCGGATTACCGGGAGGTTACCGGAACCCCCCGGGAGCCATATGGGCCTTCATGGGCCTTAGTGGAAAGGAGAAAAGGGGCAGCCCATAGGTGGCCACGCGCCCCCCTTCCCTTAGTCCTATTAGGACTAGGAGAAGGGGCCGCCCCCCCTCTCTCTCTTTCCCCCTTTGGGAAACCTAGTCCAACTAGGATTGGGGGGGGGGGGGGAGTCCTACTCCCGGTGGGAGTAGGACTCCTCCTGCGCTCTCTCCCTGGCCGGCGCACCCCTCCCCCTTGGCTCCTTTATATACAGGGGCAGGGGGCACCTCTAGACACACAAGTTGATCCTTGGTTATCGTTCCTTAGCCGTGTGCGGTGCCCCCTGCCACCAAATTCCACCTCGATCATATTGTTGCAGTGCTTAGGCGAAGCCCTGCGTGGGTAGTACATCAAGATCGTCACCACACCGTCGTGCTGACGAAACTCTTCCTCGGTGCTTTGCTGGATCGGAGCCCGAGGATCGTCATCGAGCTGAACGTGTGCTAAGAACTCGGAGGTGCCGGAGTAACGGTGCTTGGATCGGTCGGATCAGGAAGACGTACGACTACTTCCTCTACGTTGTGTGATCGCTTCCGCAGTCGGTCTGCGTTGGTACGTAGACAACACTCTCCCCTCTCGTTGCTATGCATCACCATGATCTTGCGTGTGCGTAGGAATTTTTTTGAAATTACTACGTTCCCCAACAGTGGCATCAGAGCCTAGGTTTTATGGTTTGATGTTATTTGCACGAGTAGAACACAAGTGAGTTGTGGGCGATACAAGTCATACTGCCTACCAGCATGTCATACTTTGGTTCAGCGGTATTGTTGGACGAGATGACCCGGACCAACATTACGCGTACGCTTACGCGAGACCGGTTCCCTCGACGTGCTTTGCACATAGATGGCTTGCTGGCGACTGTCTCTCCAACTTTAGTTGAACCGAGTGTGGCTACGCCCGGTCCTTGAGAAGGTTAAAACGGAGTCTATTTGACAAACTATCGTTGTGGTTTTGATGCGTAGGTGAGATGAGTTCTTGCTTAAGTCCGTAGCAGCCACGTAAAACTTGCAACAACAAAGTAGAGGACGTCTAACTTGTTTTTTGCAGGGCATGTTGTGATGTGATATGGTCAAGGCATGATGCTAAATATTATTGTATGAGATGATCATGTTTTGTAACCAAGTTATCGGCAACTGGCAGGAGCCATATGGTTGTCGCTTTATTGTATGCAATGCAATCGCGATGTAATGCTTTACTTTATTACTAAGCGGTAGTGATAGTCGTGGAAGCATAAGATTGGCGAGACGACAACAATGCTACGATGGAGATCAAGGTGTCGCGCCGGTGACGATGGTGATCATGACGGTGCTTCGGAGATGGAGATCACAAGCACAAGATGATGATGGCCATATCATATCACTTATATTGATTGCATGTGATGTTTATCCTTTTATGCATCTTATCTTGCTTTGATTGACGGTAGCATTATAAGATGATCTCTTACTAAATTATCAAGAAGTGTTCTCCCTGAGTATGCACCATTGCCAAAGTTCGTCGTGCCCAGACACCACGTGATGATCGGGTGTGATAAGCTCTACGTCCATCTACAACGGGTGCAAGCCAGTTTTGCACACGCAGAATACTCAGGTTAAACTTGACGAGCCTAGCATATGCAGATATGGCCTCGGAACACAGAGACCGAAAGGTCGAGCGTGAATCATATAGTAGATATGATCAACATAACGATGTTCACCATTGAAAACTACTCCATCTCACGTGATGATCGGTTATGGTTTAGTTGATTTGGATCACGTGATCACTTAGAGGATTAGAGGGATGTCTATCTAAGTGGGAGTCTTAAGTAATTTGATTAACTGAACTTAAACTTATCATGAACTTAGTACCTGATAGTATCTTGCTTGTTTATGTTGATTGTAGATAGATGGCTCGTGCCGTTGTTCCGTTGAATTTTAATGCGTTCCTTGAGAAAGCAAAATTGAAAGATGATGGTAGCAATTACACGGACTGGGTCCGTAACTTGAGGATTATCCTCATTGTTGCACAGAAGAATTACGTCCTGGAAGCACCGCTGGGTGCCAGGCCTGCTGCTGGAGCAACACCAGATGTTATGAACGTCTGGCAGAGCGAAGCTGATGACTACTCGATAGTTCAGTGTGCCATGCTTTACGGCTTAGAATCGGGACTTCAACGATGTTTTGAACGTCATGGAGCATATGAGATGTTCCAGGAGTTGAAGTTAATATTTCAAGCAAATGCCCGGATTGAGAGATATGAAGTCTCCAATAAGTTCTATAGCTGCAAGATGGAGGAGAACAGTTCTGTCAGTGAGCATATACTCAAGATGTCTGGGTATAATAATCACTTGATTCAATTGGGAGTTAATCTTCCGGATGATTGCGTCATTGACAGAATTCTCCAATCACTGCCACCAAGCTACAAGAGCTTCGTGATGAACTATAATATGCAAGGGATGAACAAGACTATTCCCGAGCTCTTCGCAATGCTGAAAGCTGCGGAGGTAGAAATCAAGAAGGAGCATCAAGTGTTGATGGTCAACAAGACCACTAGTTTCAAGAAAAAGGACAAAGGGAAGAAGAAGGGGAACTTCAAGAAGAACAGCAAGCAAGTTGCTGCTCAGGAGAAGAAACCCAAGTCTGGACCTAAGCCTGAAACTGAGTGCTTCTACTGCAAGCAGACTGGTCACTGGAAGCGGAACTGCCGCAAGTATTTGGCGGATAAGAAGGATGGCAAGGTGAACAAAGGTATATGTGATATACATGTTATTGATGTGTACCTTACTAGAGCTCGCAGTAGCACCTGGGTATTTGATACTGGTTCTGTTGCTAATATTTGCAACTCGAAACAGGGACTACGGAATAAGCGGACACTAGCAAAGGACGAGGTGACAATGCGCGTGGGAAACGGTTCCAAAGTCGATGTGATCGCGGTCGGCACGCTACCTCTACATCTACCTTCGGGATTAATATTAGACCTAAATAATTGTTATTTGGTGCCAGCGTTGAGCATGAACATTATATCTGGATCTTGTTTAATGCGAGACGGTTATTCATTTAAATCAGAGAATAATGGTTGTTCTATTTATATGAGTAATATCTTTCATGGTCATGCACCTTTGAAGAGTGGTCTATTTTTGATGAATCTCGATAGTAGTAATACACATATTCATAATGTTGAAACCAAAAGATGCAGAGTTGATAATGATAGTGCAACTTATTTGTGGCACTGCCGTTTAGGTCATATCAGTGTAAAGCGCATGAAGAAACTCCATACTGATGGGCTTTTGGAACCACTTGATTATGAATCACTTGGTACTTGCGAACCATGCCTCATAGGCAAGATGACTAAAACACCGTTCTCCGGTACTATGGAGAGAGCAACAGATCTGTTGGAAATCATACATACCGATGTATGTGGTCCGATGAATATTGAGGCTCATGGCGGATATCGTTATTTTCTCACCTTCACAGATGATTTAAGCAGATATGGATATATCTACTTAATGAAACACAAATCTGAAACATTTGAAAAGTTCAAAGAATTTCAGAGTGAAGTTGAAAATCATCGTAACAAGAAAATAAAGTTTCTACGATCTGATCGTGGAGGAGAATATTTGAGTTACGAGTTTGGTGTACATTTGAAAAATTGTGGAATAGTTTCGCAACTCACGCCACCCGGAACACCACAGCGTAATGGTGTGTCCGAACATCGTAATCGTACTTTACTAGATATGGTGCGATCTATGATGTCTCTTACTGATTTATCGCTATCGTTTTGGGGTTATGCTTTAGAGACGGCCGCATTCACGTTAAATAGGACACCATCAAAATCCGTTGAGACGACGCCTTATGAACTATGGTTTGGCAAGAAACCAAAGTTGTCGTTTCTTAAAGTTTGGGGCTGCGATGCTTATGTGAAAAAACTTCAACCTGATAAGCTCGAACCCAAAGCGGAGAAATGTGTCTTCATAGGATACCCAATGGAGACTGTTGGGTACACCTTCTATCACAGATCCGAAGGCAAGACATTCGTTGCTAAGAATGGATCATTTCTAGAGAAGGAGTTTCTCTCGAAAGAAGTGAGTGGGAGGAAAGTAGAACTTGACGAGGTAACTGTACCTGCTCCCTTATTGGAAAATAGTACATCACAGAAAACTGTTTCTGCGACACCTATACCAATTAGTGAGGAAGCTAATGATGATGATCATGAAACTCCAGGACAAGATACTACTGAACCTCGTAGATCAACCAGAGTGAGATCCGCACCAGAGTGGTACGGTAATCCAATTCTGGAAGTCATGCTACTAGATCATGATGAACCTACGAACTATGAAGAAGCGATGGTGAGCCCAGATTCCGCAAAGTGGCTTGAAGCCATGAAATCTGAGATGGGATCCATGTATGAGAACAAAGTATGGACTTTGGTTGACTTGCCCGATGATCGATAAGCAATTGAGAATAAATGGATCTTCAAGAAAAAGACTGACGCTGATGGTAATATTACTGTCTATAAAGCTCGACTTGTCGCAAAAGGTTCTCGACAAGTTCAAGGGGTTGACTACGATGAGACCTTCTCACCCGTAGCGATGCTTAAGTCTGTCAGAATCATGTTAGCAATTGCCGCATTTTATGATTATGAAATTTGGCAGATGGATGTCAAAACTGCATTCCTGAATGGATTTTTGGAAGAAGAGTTGTATATGACGCAACCAGAAGGTTTTGTCGATCCAAAGGGAGCTAACAAAGTGTGCAAGCTCCAGCGATCCATTTATGGACTGGTGCAAGCCTCTCGGAGTTGGAATAAACGCTTTGATAGTGTGATCAAAGCATTTGGTTTTATACAGACTTTTGGAGAAGCCTGTATTTACAAGAAAGTGAGTGGGAGCTCTGTAGCATTTCTAATATTATATGTGGATGACATATTGCTGATTGGAAATGATATAGAATTTCTGGATAGCATAAAGGGATACTTGAATAAAAGTTTTTCGATGAAAGACCTCGGGGAAGCTGCTTACATATTAGGCATAAAGATCTATAGAGATAGATCAAGACACTTAATTGGACTTTCACAAAGCACATACCTTGACAAGATTTTGAAGAAGTTCAAAATGGATCAAGCAAAGAAAGGGTTCTTGCCTATGTTACAAGGAGTGAAGTTGAGTCAGACTCAATGCCCGACCACTGCAGAAGATAGAGAGAAAATGAAAGATGTTCCCTATGCTTCAGCCATAGGCTCTATCATGTATGCAATGCTGTGTACCAGACCTGATGTGTGCCTTGCCATAAGTTTAGCAGGGAGGTACCAAAGTAATCCAGGAGTGGATCACTGGACAGCGGTCAAGAACATCCTGAAATACCTGAAAAGGACTAAAGATATGTTTCTCGTATATGGAGGTGACAAAGAGCTCACCGTAAGAGGTTACGTTGATGCAAGCTTTGACACTGATCCGGACGATTCTAAATCGCAAACCGGATACGTGTTTACTTTAAACGGTGGAGCTGTCAGTTGGTGCAGTTCTAAACAAAGTGTCGTAGCGGGATCTACATGTGAAGCGGAGTACATAGCTGCTTCGAAAGCAGCGAACGAAGGAGTCTGGATGAAGGAGTTTATATCCGATCTAGGTGCCATACCTAGTGCATCGGGTCCAATGAAAATCTTTTGTGACAATACTGGTGCAATTGCCTTAGCAAAGGAATCCAGATTTGACAAAAGGACCAAACACATCAAGAGACGCTTCAACTCCACCCGGGATCTAGTCCAGGTGGGAGACATAGAGATTTGCAAGATACATACGGATCTAAATATTGCAGACCCATTGACTAAGCCTCTTCCAAGAGCAAAACATGATCAGCACCAAGGCTCCATGGGTGTTAGAATCATTACCGTGTAATCTAGATTATTGACTCTAGTGCAAGTGGGAGACTGAAGGAAATATGCCCTAGAGGCAATAATAAAGTTATTATTTATTTCCTTATATCATGATAAATGTTTATTATTCATGCTAGAATTGTATTAACCGGAAACATAATACATGTGTGAATACATAGACAAACAAAGTGTCACTAGTATGCCTCTACTTGACTAGCTCGTTGATCAAAGATGGTTATGTTTCCTAACCATGAACAAAGAGTTGTTATTTGATTAACGAGGTCACATCATTAGTTGAATGATCTGATTGACATGACCTATTCCATTAGCTTAGCACCCGATCGTTTAGTATGTTGCTATTGCTTTCTTCATGACTTATACATGTTCCTATGACTATGAGATTATGCAACTCCCGTTTGTCGGAGGAACACTTTGGGTGCTACCAAACGTCACAACGTAACTGGGTGATTACAAAAGGAGTACTACAGGTGTTTCCAATGGTAGATGTTGGGTTGGCGTATTTCGAGAATAGGATTTGTCACTCCGATTGTCGGAGAGGTATCTCTGGGCCCTCTCGGTAATACACATCAAATAAGCCTTGCAAGCATTATAACTAAGATGTTAGTTGTGAGATGATGTATTACGGAACGAGTAAAGAGACTTGCCAGTAACGAGATTGAACTAGGTATTGGATACCGACGACCGAATCTCGAGCAAGTAACATACCGATGACAAAGGGAACAACGTATGTTGTTATGCGGTCTGACCGATAAAGATCTTCGTAGAATATGTAGGAGCCAATATGGGCATCCAGGTCCCGCTATTGGTTATTGACCGGAGACGTGTCTCGGTCATGTCTACATTGTTCTCGAACCGTAGGGTCCGCACGCTTAACGTTACGATGACAGTTATTATGAGTTTATGCATTTTGATGTACCGAAGGTTGTTTGGAGTCCCGGATGTGATCACGGACATGACAAGGAGTCTTGAAATGGTCGAGACATAAAGATTGATATATTGGAAGCCTATATTTGGATATCGGAAGTGTTCCGGGTGAAATCGGGATTTTACCGGATTACCGGGAGGTTACCGGAACCCCCCGGGAGCCATATGGGCCTTCATGGGCCTTAGTGGAAAGGAGAAAAGGGGCAGCCCATAGGTGGCCGCGCGCCCCCCTTCCCTTAGTCCTATTAGGACTAGGAGAAGGGGCTGCCCCCCCTCTCTTTCCCCCTTTGGGAAACCTAGTCCAACTAGGATTGGGGGGGGGGGGGAGTCCTACTCCCGGTGGGAGTAGGACTCCTCCTGCGCCCTCTCCCTGGCCGGCGCACCCCTCCCCCTTGGCTCCTTTATATACAGGGGCAGGGGGCACCTCTAGACACACAAGTTGATCCTTGGTGATTGTTCCTTAGCCGTGTGCGGTGCCCCCTGCCACCAAATTCCACCTCGATCATATTGTTGCAGTGCTTAGGCGAAGCCCTGCGTCGGTAGTACATCAAGATCGTCACCACGCCGTCGTGCTGACGAAACTCTTCCTCGACGCTTTGCTGGATCGGAGCCCGAGGATCGTCATCGAGCTGAACGTGTGCTAAGAACTCGGAGGTGCCGGAGTAACGGTGCTTGGATCGGTCGGATCGGGAAGACGTACTACTACTTCCTCTACGTTGTGTGATCGCTTCCGCAGTCGGTCTGCGTTGGTACATAGACAACACTCTCCCCTCTCGTTGCTATGCATCACCATGATCTTGCGTGTGCGTAGGATTTTTTTTGAAATTACTACGTTCCCCAACAGAAGCGTCCGGAGAGAGCAAGTCGAAGTGAACAACAATCTGTTGGAGGATCCACAAACAGTCAACTTGCAATCATTCCGGCTGAACTAAATGCAATGAGTCCTCCACTGTCGGTGTCAAAACCGGCGGATCTCGGGTAGGGGGTCCCGAACTGTGCGTCTAGGCTGGATAGTAACAGGAGGCAAGGGACACAAAGTTTTACCCAGGTTCGGGCCCTCTCGATGGAGGTAAAACCCTACGTCCTGCTTGATTAATATTGATGATATGGGTAGTACAAGAGTAGATCTACCACGAGATCGAGGAGGCTAAACCCTAGAAGCTAGCCTATGGTATGATTGTTGATGTGTATGTTGTCCTACGGACTAAAACCCTCCGGTTTATATAGACACCGGATTGGGTTAGGGTTACATAGAGTCGGTTACAATGGTAGAAGATCTAAATATCCGCATCGCCAACCTTGCCTTCCACGCCAAGGAAAGTCCCTTCTGGACACAGGACGGAGTCTTCAATCTTGTATCTTCATAGTCCAGGAGTCCGGCTGAAGGTATAGTTCGGCCATCCGGACACCCCCTAATCCAGGACTCCCTCAGTAGCCCCTGAACCAGGCTTCAATGACGACGAGTCCGGCGCGCAGATTGTTTTCGGCATTGCAAGGCGGGTTCCTCCTCCAAGTACTTCATAGAAGATTTTGAACACAAAGATAGTGTCCGGCTCTGCAAAATAAGTTTCCACATATTGCCATAGAGAGAATAATATTTACACAAATCTAATCTGCTGACGTATTCTGTAGTGTGACATCACACCACGGCCAAGCTTTTATTCGAACCGTTTTACTGTCCCATCTCAGCGCGTTATGCGAGGCAGTTTCCTTGGCACGTCTTGTTAAAGCAGAGATCGTGTCCCCTTATTCTGGGATTCTCATTAATACGGGCGTGGGTAACCCAACCGCGCCTTTGATTACGATGCTTGGGAGATAAGCGAGTTTTACCAGGCTGGTGGGGACATGTAGTTGCGTCCACCCATATAAGGGGATAAGGATCCACCTTTTCACCTACGCCTTCTTCCTCCTTTGCTTATCCATTCTTGCGCACTCGAGCTCCAGCGCCCAAGTCCGCACTCCTCACCTCGACCTTCTCCAGCCATGTCTGGAGCGGGAGGCAAGTGGATGGTCTCCTCCGTCACGGAGGGACACATCAAAAAGCTGAGGAAGGCCGGATACCTGTCTAATGACATCGCGCACCGGCTCCCCGAAAAGGGGCAGCTCATCCCCACCCCAAGGCCCCATGAGAGGGTGGTGTTCCTCCCCCATTTCCTCTGCGGACTGGGCTTCCATCTCCACCCATTTGTCCGGGGGCTCATGTTCTACTACGACCTGGATTTCCACGATTTGGGCTCGAATTTTATCCTCAACATCTCGGCGTTTATCGTCATGTGCGAGGCTTTCCTCCGCATCCGCCCCCATTTCGGCCTATGGCTCAAGACTTTCAACGTCAAGCCGAAGGTGGTGCGCGGCAACCAGGCGGAGTGCGGAGGAGCCATGGTTGGCAAGATGGCCAACGTCCTCTGGCTCGAGGGCTCCTTTGTAGAGACCCTGAAGGGGTGGCAATCGGGGTGGTTTTACATCACCGAGCCGCGCGACGCCGAATGGGTCGCACCCCCCGAGTTCCGGTCCAGACCCCCAACGCGGCTCACGTCCTGGAAAGAGATGGGCCTGTCGTGGGGTAAAAAAGGAGAGCTGACCGGACTCCAAACATGCATCAAAACCCTAGTGGACAAGAAGCTCAAACTTGTCAACGTAGTTCAGGTTATGCTCATCCGCTTGATCCTCCCGTGCCAACAACGGGCTTTCAACCTATGGGAGTTCGACCCGGCGCAACATCAAACTTTGAGCAGGCTCTTCGACACGACGTACGAAGATGCCTGGAAGGTGCTCTTTAAGGGCGTCGTGGCTCCCGCATCCGCTGCTGAGGATCGTGGATTCAGTGCACAGCGTGACGCTCTTGCGGTAAGCTGTTTTTTTTCCTTTTATAGGGTATCAGTGTTTCATAGTTTGACTCTATACGGAGTCTAAGCTCCCTTTCCTTTGACAGGATTGGCAGGTGACGTCCGGACAGATCAATTGTCTGGCTCCTTTGCCCGAAGGCCCAGCGGACGCTCAATTGGCGAAGCTGCTGGTTCCGGCACCCTATGTGGTGCCGGAGAATAAGGCCAAGAAGAAGGCCACGGGGACTCGAAAGAGTGCCTGACGCCCGGAGGTGTCGGATTCATCATCCGACAAATCCAAGATGCACTCCTCCCACGAAGAGGAGGAGGAGGAAGAAGAGACCCCTCCCCCTCCAGCGGGGGAAGGGAAGAAAAGGAAGGCCGCCCCAACTGGGGAGGCCGAAGGGTCCAAGAAGGCGAGAACCCCTCCTCCGGACTACTCCACCAACGCCGACGACGGCGAAGAAGAGTGGCCGCCCAGGGCCAAGCCCCTGGCGAAATCGTAAGTATCCGGATACCAGAGTGATTTCATAGTATTCGTTTATTGCATAGCTTTCCCTTATGTCGGATATGTTTATGCAGCCCACCCAAAGACCGGCTCGACGCGTCGTCGAGCGGCTCACTGGACTCGTCGGACGTGAACTCGCTTCCGACGGCTTCCTCCCCCCGCCCTACGGACGACACCGAAGTGTTGTCCCAGCAAGTTCCAATTCGGGAGGAGGTGGTCCTGGAGGCGCCACAAGGCGACCTCCCGGACTCCAGGAGTAAAGGGAACGAAACCCCCCAGGGCTCCAAGTCCGGCCCTGGGCCGGACACCGCTCCGGAACCTTCAAAGGTTCCAGAGTCCGGCGGGTGACCTCCTTCCAAGAGGAGCAAGCCCACCGTGCCGGTGACCTCCGTCCAACCGGAGGCCCCGGACAATCTGTTGGAGGCGCTCCAAGGCACCTCCCTCTGAAGGAAATATGCCCTAGAGGCAATAATAAAGTTATTATTTATTTCCTTATATCATGATAAATGTTTATTATTCATGCTAGAATTGTATTAACCGGAAACATAATACATGTGTGAATACATAGACAAACTTAGTGTCACTAGTATGCCTCTACTTGACTAGCTCGTTAATCAAAGATGGTTATGTTTCCTAACCATGAACAAGGTCTTGTTATTTGATTAACGAGGTCACATCATTAGTTGAATGATCTGATTGACATGACCCATTTCATTAGCTTAGCACCCGATCGTTTAGTATGTTGCTGTTGCTATTCTTCATGACTTATACATGTTCCTATGACTATGAGATTATGCAACTCCCGTTTACCGGAGGAACACTTTGGGTACTACCAAACGTCACAACGTAACTGGGTGATTATAAAGGAGTACTACAGGTGTCTCCAAAGGTAGATGTTGGGTTGGCGTATTTCGAGATTAGGATTTGTCACTCCGATTGTCGGAGAGGTATCTCTGGGCCCTCTCGGTAATGCACATCACATAAGCCTTGCAAGCATTGTGACTAATGAGTTAGTTGCGAGATGATGTATTACGGAACGAGTAAAGAGACTTGCCGGTAACGAGATTGAACTAGGTATTGGATACCGACGATCGAATCTCGGGCAAGTAACATACCGATGACAAAGGGAACAACGTATGTTGTTATGCGGTCTGACCGATAAAGATCTTCGTATAATATGTAGGAGCCAATATGGGCATCCAGGTCCCGCTATTGGTTATTTACCGGAGATGTGTCTCAGTCATGTCTACATTGTTCTCGAACCGTAGGGTCCGCACGCTTAACGTTACGATGACAGTTATTATGAGTTTATGCATTTTGATGTACCGAAGTTAGTTCGGAGTCCCGGATGTGATCACGGACATGATGAGGAGTCTCGAAATGGCCGAGACATAAAGATTGATATATTGGATGACTATATTCGGACACCGGAAGTGTTCCGGGTGATTTCGGAGAAAACCGGAGAGCCGGAGGGTTACCGGAACCCTACCGGGAGAAGTTATGGGCCTTATGGGCTTTAGTGGAGAGAGAGAAGGGCTGCCAAGAGGTGGGCCGCGCGCCACCTCCTCCCTGGTCCGAATTGGACTAGGGGAGGGGGGCGGCGCCCCCCCTTTCCTTCTCCCACTCCACCTCTTCCCCCCTCCTAGTAGGAGTCCTACTCCTAGTAGGAGTCCTACTCCTACTAGGAGGAGGACTCCTCCTTGGCGCGCCACACCTGGCCGGCCGGCCTCCTCCCCTTGATCCTTTATATACGGGGGTAGGGGGCACCCCAAGACACACAAGTTGATCCACGTGATCGTTCCTTAGCCGTGTGCGGTGCCCCCTGCCACTATATTCCACCTCGATCATATCGTTGTAGTGCTTAGGCGAAGCCCTGCGTCGGTAGAACATCAAGATCGTCATCACGCCGTCGTGCTGACGGAACTCCTCCCTGAAGCTTTGCTGGATCGGAGCCCGGGGATCGTCATTGAGCTGTACGTGTGCTAAGAACTCGGAGGTGCCGGAGTAACGGTGCTGGGATCGGTCGGATCGGGAAGAATACGTACGACTACTTCCTCTACGTTGTGTCAACGCTTCCGTTGCGATCTACAAGGGTACGTAGATCAGACTCTCCCCCTCGTTGCTATGCATCACCATGATCTTGCGTGTGCGTAGGAATTTTTTTGAAATTACTACGTTCCCCAACACCCTCGACGAGGGGCACCGCACTATTATGAGTGCAGTGGTCCAGAAGGTTTAGTCCGCCAAGAGCGGACTGACTGAAGCTTGTACAAGCCTTTTAACAGGCTTTGAGGTAAGTAAAGAATGTGTAAATAACATTACCGCATAGACAATAGCCCCTGATGCTCTGTTTGGCGTTCGGGAAGAAAAGCCGAATAGAGGATCAAATAAAATTCGCAGGAGTCTAACAAAAAGAAGTCAATATGCGTGTGCAGGCTTCCCTGTTGGCGTCCACCGCACTGACTGCAGAAGTGGACGTGCTAAAGCAGGACCTCGAGCGGTCCGAGCAAGAGCTCGGACGTGCCAAGAAGCAGCTCGAGGACAGTGAAGGTAAGAAAATACCTTGTATAAATGTGTATAAAAAGGTGCAATTGCGAAAAATGACAGGAGTATCATGGCTATTGTAGGGGCCACGTCTGAGGTGGCGACCCTGAAGCAAGCGCTGCTCCAGGCCAAGAAGAGGTCGGCCACGGAGTGCACTGAGCGAGAAAAGTATGAGGCCGAGGTTGGCAAGGTGCGGCAAGAGCTCCAGGCTCTCATGGAAAAACATGAGAGTTTGGAGCGTGACTCAAGGACGCGAGCGTCCGAGCTCGCGGCGGCTACTGAAAGTGCCAAGTCTGCCAAGGCCGAATCCTAGAAGACCCTCCAGGAGTTGGATGAGGTGAAGAAGATAGCGGCGGGTAAGGCATTCTTTATGCAAAGTAAACACATAAGCGTGAGTTACTTGTTACTTACCCGAATCCGGAGTTCTCCAGGCGCGTTCGCAGATCTTCCCCGGAGTATATCTGATGCCGCTGCATTCTATCAAGCCGAGGAGGGCCGCTCGACGGAGAAGGTGTTCTGGTCTCAATACGCTGAGGCCGGACACCGCGTGCCCCTGAGCGACCAGTTGAAGCAACTGGTCAAGCTCCACAAGGCGGCCGAACAGGCCATGAAGGGCCTCATAGTTCGGCTATGGCCTGGAGAGGCTCAGCCTCGGAGCTATTTCGGGCTGGTGCGGCGGCTGGTGGAGGCCTGTCCAAGGCTCGAAGTCATCAAGCGCCTCCGTCTACATTGAAGGTGCCCGTAGGGCCCTTGCCCGTGCGAAGGTGCACTGGGGCAAGCTGGATGCTGAGAAGCTTGTGAAGGACGGGCCACCGCCGGGGAAAGAGCATCGCAAGCCCGAAAATTATTATAAGGATGTTCTGAAGGGTGCCCGCCTTGTGGCGGATGAATGTTCTATGGATGTAATTTTTGAATAAAACTCGCTCATTTTGTCCTGTGCGATGAAAACTTGTTCATATGCGCTTAAGCAATGCTGTTTGAATTTAAAATATTACCTTCTGTGCGGCTGTTTATCAATTCTGAGAGATGGCAAGTCGTCGGCTTCTGCCCCCGGGCCGCTAGTGCTGGGGTGTTCGAGGATAAACCCGAGGGCACTTTTTCCCATGTTTGGGTCCTTCGAGGGAGGCGCTCAGCCCAACGAACAAGGCAATCGGACTATAATGCGTGAACACTCTCACTTAGCCATAGAATTCTATAATTTTAAATTTCGGCGAAGCCCCAGGTATTCGGAAGACTGAGTTCTCATCCCCAAGGTAAAAAACCCAACATAGTTAACTCAATTCCGGCCTATATCCCTCTGCAACGTCCTTTACAAAATTGCATCCAAGGTGATTGCAAACCGTCTCAAGTTGATATTGCCCGACATAATTTATGCAGAACAGTCCGCCTTTGTTCCTGGAAGGTTGATTACTGACAACATAATTGCAACTTATGAGTGTCTCCATTTTATGAAAAGGAATAGGGCAAATAAACACCAACACCGCACACTGAAATTGGATATGATGAAGGCCTATGATAGGGTGGAGTGGTCATATTTACAAGCCATCCTGCTAAAGTTGGGATTCACTCAGAGATGGGTTGAGATAGTTATGGGCATGGTAACGTCGGTCAAATTTTCAGTCATGTTCAATGGTAGTAAACTGCAACAATTCAATCCTTCCCGAGGGATCCGGAAGGGGGATCCAATCTCCCCATACTTGTTCTTGCTAGCAGCAGAGGGCCTTTCGTGCCTTTTAAAATCAAATGAGTCATCTAACCTCCTTGGTCTACAAGTGGCACCTTCAGCGCCACCGGTAAATCATTTATTATTTGCAGATGACAGCCTGCTATTTTTCAAGGCCAATACTATGGGTGCAGATGAGGTCAACCAATTGTTGGATCATTATTGTCAAGCAACGGGTCAGAGAATTAATTATGACAAATCTTCCATATTTTTCAGCAAGGGTGTTCCTGAAAGTTTCGAGCGGAGGTCAAAGGGTTGCTCCATGTACCAAACGAGACTCTGAATGAGAAATACTTGGGCATGCCATCTGATGTGGGTCAGTCAAAGAATGGAGCCTTTAAATTCTTGAAAGATCATTTATGGAATAAAATACAAGCTTGGATAGAGAAGACTTTGTCTACTGCGGGAAGGAGGTCTTAGTCAAATCAGTGGCCCAAGCAGTTCCTGTCTTCTCTATGTCTTGTTTCAAGGTCCCAAGAGGGCTATGCGAACATCTCAACATGCTCATATAGAAGTTTTGGTGGGGCTCAAAGGATGGCCGTCGGAAGCCCCATTGGGTCTTGTGGAAGGATATGACATAACCTAAATCAATGGGAGGGCTAGGCTTTAAGGACTTTGAGTTATTCAATCTGGCAATGCTTGCGAAGCAGGGGTGGCAACTCCTCCAATAACCAGAGACTCTCAGTGCGCGGATCCAGAAGGCCGTGTATTATCCTACAACATCTATATTGTAGGCAACCATTGGGTCCCATCCTAGCCAAATTTGGAGGGCGATCATCGAGGGGGTAGAAATTCTCAAACAGGGAATCATCATGAGGATAGGCAATGGAACTACCACAAATGTTTGGGTGGATAATTGGATTCCTAGTAATGAGATGTTGCGCCCCTACGGAAGTAGGACGATGAACCCACCGAGGCTTGTGGCAGATTTCATCAACCACACCTTGGGAAAGTGGAATAGACAGATTTGTTGGGGAACGTAGTAATTTTAAAAAAATTCCTACGCACACATAGGATCATGGTGATGCATAGCAACGAGAGGGGAGAGTGTTGTCCACGTACCCTCCTAGACCGAAAGTGGAAGCGTTAGCACAACGCGGATGATGTAGTCGTACGTCTTCATGATCTGACCAATCAAGTACCGAACGTACGACACCTCTGAGTTCAGCACATGTTCAGCTCGATGACGTCCCTCGAACTCTGATCCAGCCGAGCTTTGAGGGAGAGTTGCGTCAGCACGACGGCGTGATGACGATGATGATGTTCTACCGATGCAGGGCTTCGCCTAAGCACCGCTACGATATTATCGAGGTGGACTATGGTGGAGGGGGGCACCGCACATGGCTAAGAGATCCAAGAGATCAATTGTTGTGTCTAGAGGTGCCCCTGCCCCCGTATATAAAGGAGGGAGGGAGAGGCCAGCCCTAGAGGGGGCGCGTTGTCGGATTTCGGGTTCCGGCAGACCCTTAAGGTTCGAACACTGGGGTGCGCATGGATATTATGCCTTCTACCTCTCCGTCTCGCAAAGATCTAGACTACTGAAAGAACTGCACAAGAGACACAAGGTTTATACTGGTTCGGTCCACCGTTGTGGTGTAATACCCTACTCCAGTGTGTGGTGGGTGGATTGCCTCTTGGGCTGATGATGATGAACAATACAAAGAAGAACAGCCTCGCGAGGGTCTGTTCTTGGCTGGGGCAATGAACTGCTGGGAGGAGTTCAGCCACCTTTCTCTTTCTCTCTCTCTCACTCACTGCCTTACTCTTACTCTCTGGCCAACCCCTTGCCATGTGGGTGGCTGGTCCTATTTATAGAGGCCCTGGTCCTCTTCCCAAATATCGAGCGGGAAGGGAGCCAACAATGGCGGGCTAATTTGAAGGGGGACAGCAAGTATCAACTATCCTAACAAAAGCAGTCTTCGCCTGCACAAAGCTCTGGTGATGACGCCGTCTTGGGCTCCACGATGACCTCCATCTCGTAGTCCTCCTGGTCTTGGTCTGGTTGCACCGAAATGGCAACCTTTGCCTGACACCTCGGTACTCCGCGGCTGCGCTTGCTCCCTTTGCACCAAAGAGGAAAGGAGGACGCTGCGCGGGCTGGCACCCGCCTGGCGCCCTGAGTCGTCATGGCTTGCATCACGAGCACCTCGTGAGGTACCCTGCCTTGATCTCTCCGCCTCCTCGCGAGCTAGCCTGACGAGGCTGTGCCTGAGGAAGCTCCGTGTCGTCCGCCCCACGAGGCTTGGCCCCTCGCGAGGGTCTTGAGTCTTGTGTTGATGAAGATGGGCCGTGCTGGGCCCCCTTTGAGCCACACCGCAGGCCGCGGGCAGGCAAGTCTGGGGACCCCCGTTCCCAGAACACCGACAATAGCCCCCGGGCCCAAGGCGCGCCCGAACTTGGCCGTGCCGAGAGGCGAAAGGGCAAGGGCGAAGCACTGCGGGCCCTAACAGCCTGCGGCCTTGGGCGTCGCGTGGCGGTTGGTCGGACGCAAGTGCTTCCGCAACCGCGCAGGTTGATAAAGGAGCGGCATCTGCCCAGACTTTGCCTTTTGCTTTCTCTGGTTGCTGCTCAGATCCCCTTTCTTGCGCCCCTCCTTTCTTCCTCCAAATTTCCAGATCTACTCCGGCCGCGTGACCTAGGAAGCCATGGCGCCTCGTCAGCCTCCGGCCGAAGCTTGGTACTCGCCTGCTCTGGACTTGCCGAGCGTCTCCGGGGCTAGCCTTGCCCGGCTGCGCCGGATGGCGGCGGCGCAGGGCATCAACAGGATGCAGGTGTTCAAGGACGGCTCCGCCACCCCTGAGGGCCGAGGGAGCACCTTTTATCCTCTCTTTGTAAGCTCCATTGCTGCGGGCCTGGTGCCTCCCTTCTCCGAGTTTTTCTTCTCTGTCCTCCGCCATTACAACTTGCAGGCTCTGCACCTCCACCCCAACTCCATTCTTCTCATGGCGATCTTCGCTTATTACTACGAGGCTCACGTAGGGGTGGAGCCCTTGGTGGCCTTGCTGCGCCACTACTTCTCCCTCCGGGTCTTTCGCGGTTCTCCTTCCGCGTGCGCGAGCTTCGTCGCGTATGGCGGCACCATTGCCATCTCGAATCCCGGGAAGAGGATTGAGGGCTTCAGGAGCAAGTGGGTCTTGGTAGATGCCGGGCGCGTCCACCCAAGGTTGATCTTGCCCGCGGAGCAGCCCTCGAGCTCCAGCGACTGGTGCCAGGCGGAGCTCACGGACCCCTGAGCGAAACTGGTGTTGGAGAAGATGGACGCGGACCTGAGGCCGGTCAGTACGGCGGCGGCGAAGTTGACCGGTGCGTTGCTGCTAAGGGAGTTCTTGGAGCACCAGCTGGCTCCACTCCGGCAGTATTCACCTCCGACGTGGAGGCCTCATCCGAGCCCCGCGGCCTTGGGCGACGAAGATTTGGACACAGTCCTCCAATCTCTGGTTGGGGGCGAGGTGGCAAGGCTGGAGGGCGCTCCCAAGCCCTTGTTCCTTCGCGACGACTTGGAGTAGGTGGTGGAGTCCATGCCCGCTTTTAACGGGGACAGGCTCGTGCCCGTGGCGGCTTCCGAGGAACCGGTGGACGTGCCCTCCGGGGACTCCAGCAAAGAGGAAGACGAAGAGGAGCGGGAAAAGGGGCCTGACTCCGAGGCGACCGACGGAGAGTCGAGGGCTCCCCTCCCCCGGCGCAGGCCCCGCAGTCTCCGCCTTTCTTCGAGCGACGATGACGAGGATGGAGATGAGCAGGTCGGCGGGAGCTTGCCCCCGATCCTGAAGAAGGACATGACCGGGCTGATCTCCCACGGGTCTGCCCCTGCCCCGAGGCAGTCTGCAGACGTGCCTTCTGCTTCCGAGGTCGACCCTTCCAGCCGGCTGTCAGGCTTCAAGTTTGGCCGGAGGCTGCCCGAGCTCACTGACGATGACCCGTAAGTGCTTGACCCTTGTTCTTATTTCTTGTTCTGTTGCCGAGGCTTGACGTTCGCATCTCTTGAATAGGCTGGCGCCCGCGGCGAAGAAGCCGAAGGGGGCTCCTGAGTCTCCGTCCGCGGCAGCGCCTCCGCCTGCGGAGGAGGGTGACCGCGGCGCGTGGGCCTCTCCTGCCCAGTCGTCCTCGCGAGGCCTGGCCGAGCTGGCAGGGGCGAGCTCAGCCCCCGTGGCCCAAGTGACTCCTGTGGTGCCTTTGCCCACTGCCACCACCACAGCTGCTGGGGCGCAGCAGGCTCCACCTCAGGACGCTGTGGTCTTGCCGTCGCCGCCTTCTTCCCCCGTTCCGCCGACTGCTGTTTCTTCAACTCCTCTTGCCGTCCTGGAGCATGCTGTTGCTGGACTGGACCGGCTGTGGCAGGATCTTCTTGGCGCCGACCCTCGCCTGGTGGCCGGGCGCTTGGAGCTGGCTTCAGGATGGATTCGCTCCGACGCCTCGATCCGGGCGGCGCTGGTTCAAGCCTCGACGACCTACGACGAGGAGAGGCAGGCCATCCTTGAGACGAAGGCTGCTCATGACGCAGCCCTGGGGGAGGTGGTTAAAGTCCGCGATCGTTGCAAGGCGCTGGAGGGCGAGCTGCAAGGCCTGCGGGACCAGCTCGCGAAAGAGGTTTGTCTTCGCCAGGAGCAAGAAGAAGGCATGAAGGCCATCGAGGGCCGGGAGGCCAAGATCAAGAAGCGCCGCAACCGCCTAGGTGCGCTGGGGAAGGAGTTGGAGGCGATGAAGGTCGAGCTGGACCGCAAGGCCCAGGTTCTTGCCGAAGATCGCGTGGCCTTCGCAGACATGGAGAAGAAGGCTCGTGCTTCGCTGAAGATGCTCTACACCAGCGGCCTGGAGAGCCCGCTGGCCAGCGCCGAGGTTGGCCCCGCCAAGCTACTTCCCTTCCTGGTTCGTGCTCTTGAGGATGTCACCCTTGGCCTTGGCCCCACGGCCGAGGCCGAGGCGCGTGTCCTGTCTTCTGCTGCGCTGACGCGGGTCTTCACCCACATCTACCTTCGCGACCCCAGCGCCGACCTTGACAGCTTGTTGGAGCCAGTAAGCGGCGATGGTGCTGCCGCCGCTGCCGAAGCCGTGAAGGGTCACGCGGAGGCTCTGCTGGGGAAGTTCCGGGCCTTCAGTACCAAGTCGAAGTAGGATGCTTCCGGTCCTGCTGCTCCATGAGGCAGGGCCACCCGCGCTGCTCCACCGCCGCCAAGTGACTCCGCTACTGTTCCTGTCCTGCTTTTAATCCCTGCACATGCATCATGCCTCGGGGAGGCGTTTAAACTCGCGTTTGGTGTTGAGACGATAGTATGGACTGTAATATTTGCTTTTAAGTTCCTTGAATTTTATGCTTTTCTTCCCTACTTGCTTGTGTTCTACGCCGGCAGAGCCCGGCCCCGCGCGTACCTCACCCAGCATTAGCCCCGACCGGAAACCAGGATGGGACCAAAGGAGTGAGGGGCTACGGAGTCAGTTAGGCTCCTGAGTCACGATGCTTAGGAGTCCCCCTTGGCGCACGAACAACAAGTAGGGAGGTGTGATGTAGGTGGATCTTCCGTTTTACGTCTGCAGAGCCCGACTCTGCGTGTACCTCACCCAGCATTAGCCCCGACCGGAAACCAGGACGGGACCAAAGGAGTGAGGGGCTACGGAGCCAGTTAGGCTCCTGAGTCATGATGCTCAGGAGTCCCCCTTGACGCGCAAACAGCTAGTGATGAGGCGAGATGCAAGTGGGACCACCGTTCTACGTCTGCAGAGCCTGGCCCGGCGCGTGCCTCACCCAGCATAGCCTTTCGGAACTAAGGAGTGAGGGGCTATAGGACCAGTTAGGCCCCTGAGTCACGATGCTCAGGGGTCCCCCTTGACGCTCAAACGGCCTTCATACCTTGGCTCCACTCGGGGAGAGACGCGCGACGAACCAGGCCCGAGGGGCCTGGCTGGGTGGTGTACGTCTGGGCGTGACCCAGGCGCAGCCCCCGTGCCCAGCCCCCTCGCGCGGCGCTCCCGAGGGGAGGCGTTGCGATGAGGCTAGAAACTGAGCTCTGGGCTCCCTGAGGTTGATGCGGCCCGGGGGCCACCCTCAGTTGTTTATCACCAGCGCGGAGCATAACGCTTCCGCATGTGTACGGGCATAGCCGCTCCTCGGCAGTGTCATCAGCCAGCGCGGAGCATGGTGCTTCCACTGGTATGTGGGAGGGGGCTCCCATCCGGGAGGAGTGTGTACAGCCCCGCCCTGACACGTGGCCGGCACTGTAGGGCTAGGTGAGGTGTATCTGGGCACCCGTGAGCCAGCGCGGGACTCACGGGGCCCTACCTCTAGGCGGGTTGCGCCTGGCACTGGGCCTTATCTTGTGCTGTGTTCCTGCAGATTTGGTTAGATGCCGGCACTCTACGTCCTCGGGTCCCGGCCCTCAAGCTTGTCTCAGCCGTCGCTGGTATGCCAGGTCGCGATGCCGTGGACATGGCCAGAGGGTGAGGGCTGGAGAGCCAGTAAGAGCCCTGAGTCGCGATGCTCAGGTACCCCCCCCTTTAACGTGCAAGTGGTCGACATGGAGGAGAAGAGGTGCCGTGGACAAACCTCAAGTAATCAAGCATGATGGGCGAATGCATAGCCGGAAATAAACGCAAGGGAGATACATACCGCTGGGCCTGGCCCGAGCGACTTGGGGATGGTGCAGCCCGAGGGGCGCCCCCAACAAAGCAAGCTAACGACATGAAATAAAAGGGATACATACCGCAGGGACGGACCCACGCGGCCTGGGAACGATGCAGCCCTGGGAGGGCGCTCCCAGCTGGAAATGAAACTTGTAAGATGTCACCTGAGGGTGTCGAGGGCGAAGGGGTGTTGGTGCAGCAGACTCGGTGGGCTGCGGAAGCCAATCCTCACGAGCCCCCAGGCCCAGGGGCCTCAGGAGGCTCCGGAGGCTCTGGTAGCTCTTCGCGAATCATCTCCATCTCCGCCGAGGCTGCGGAACGCCTGTCTTCTTGAGCCTCCATGACGCCCCTCATGAGGCGCTGGCGCGTAGCAACCGCGCTCGGCAAGCCGTAAGGCATGCGAACGTAGCTATGGGGCGGACCCCCGCAGCGCCCCACTCGCGAGGGCCAGAAGCGCCCCATCGTAGCGACTTGATTGAGCCTTGGTACGTTGATGCAGACGCGCAGCCCACCATCCTCACCTGGATGGGGAGCCACAGCCGGTAGACGGCGGCAACCTCTCATGATTCTTGATTCCTATAGTTCTTGAATGGCCTTGTCGACGAACTCCTACGGGTCTGACCTTCCTTGCCTTGCTCCTTCTTGAGGGAAACGTGCTTCGAAACACGCCTCCATGTGGTGCCCAAGCGCCTCCCTCGTGACCCTGGCCAGGTCGGTGGCCCTCCAGGGGAGAGCCCCCGAGCCCTGCCTAAGGAGGGCGCCGGGCGCGCTTTCCTATGCGATGGAAGGAGGTTCCTCCTGGGCAGATGCGGGCCCTGAGGAACCCGCCTCCCGAGGGGCTGGTCCGGACGATGTCTTCTTCTTCTTGGGGGTGGTCTCGGGAAGCCTCCTGCTTCCGCGATCCGGGTCTTCCAGTGACGCGGCCTGAAAGGCTCGTTCCAGGGAACACACTACATCCTTCTCTTCACAGGGCACCATGATGACTCCGCCACTTCCTGGCATCTTGAGGACATTGTAGCCATGGTGGGTCACGACCATGAACTTGGCCAGCGCTGGGTACCCGAGGATGGCGTTGTACGGCAGGCGGATGTGGGCGACGTCGAAGTCGATGAG
This sequence comes from Triticum monococcum, assembly GCA_034509565.1. Classification (NCBI taxonomy): domain Eukaryota; kingdom Viridiplantae; phylum Streptophyta; class Magnoliopsida; order Poales; family Poaceae; genus Triticum; species Triticum monococcum. Next base: position 619,014,546 of record CM067845.1, read on the forward strand.
CTCGGTGCGGTAGTTATTGCGTGCCCCGAAGGTGACAGGGAGGCGGACCTGCCCAATCGGGACCGTGGAGCTGTCGGTGACTCCGGAGAAGGGCTTGGTTGGCTGAAGCTGGTCGTAGGGCACTTGGAGATTGTTGAACGTTTCCACGGACAGGACGTTGAGCCCTGCCCCACCATCGATGAGGGTCCTGGTGACCAGTACATTGCTGATGACTGGGGAGCAAAGCATCGGGAGGACTCCGGCTGTGGCCGCACACTTGAGTTGATCCGCTGAGCTGAATGTGATGGCGCATGCCGACCACCTGAGAGGGCGCGTTGCTTCAAGCCTGGGGAGGACTGCATTCACTTCGCGGGCAAACTGCTTGAAGATGTATTGGGAGGCTGGGGCTTGAGCTCCGCCCAGGTTGCAGGCGATCGCGCGTGGCTCCTGGAAGCCCCCAGCCCCTTCGTCTTGATGGCGGTCCTCGTTTCTCCTTGGCTGAGGCGGCAGTGGAGGGAGGTCTGCGTGGCCCTGCGGGCGATCCTCACGAGGCTGATCCCTCCAGTCCCCCTCGCGAGGCAGGTCTCGCCAGCGATCCTTGTGAGGTTGATCGCGCCACCCTTGGCGCGGGCCGCGGTCTTCCCAGCGTCCTGCGTTTCTTCCTCCTCCTCGGCCGTAGCCCCGATCGGCACGGTCGGGACGACGGCCGATCCTTCCTTCTCGCACGGCGCGGAGTTCTTGGCATTCGTTGGTGTTGTGGGTGTGGAGGTCGTGGTACACACAGTATCGGCCGCCCCTGGAGGACTCAGGAAGATCTTTGCCCCGCTTGGTGTCTAGTTCTGCCGCGAGCACGGCAGCCCCCTTGCGCTTCACGTCCTTGGCCTTGGGCTTCTTCTCTTCTGGGTCTGCGGCAGGCAGCTCGAGGAGGGAGAGGCGTCCCACCTCAGCCCTGGCGCACTTGGTCGCCAAGTTGAACAGCTCCAGGGAGGTGCACAGGTCTTCATGCATCGCCAGCTCCTCCTTCATCTTGATGTCGCGCACACCATCGGAGAAGGCCGAGATGATGGCCTCCTCGGACACCTTGGGGATCTTGAGGCGCGCGCTGTTGAAGCGCTGGATGTACTTTTGCAGGGTCTCTCCAGGTTGTTGCTTGATGCGGCGCATGTCGCTCACGGCGGGTGTCGGGGGACTAATCCATGAACACCTATGGGACCGGCGGACCGAGCCCCTTTTGGTTCGGCAGGGGGGCGGAGATTGCACGAAGAGCAGATCGAGGCAAAGCACACGAGCAGTTTACCCAGGTTCGGGCCGCACGGATGCGTAAAACCCTACTCCTGCTTTGTGGTTCGTATTGAGTTCTTGCTCGGGAGCGCCGAGTGCTACAGTACACACCAGCAGCTAGCGAGACCAAGCGTGAGTGTCCTTCTCCCCCCTCCTCTACGTTGCGCGTGGGCCTCCTTTTATATGCTCAAGGGGTCACCGACAGGTGGCAACGTAGACAAGGGTAAAAATGGAAAGGTGTTTCGGTTGGTACAACCGCCTACTACAGTGTATCATACCTAACCCTGACGGCAGGGGACAAGGGCATTAAATGCCCGTCTACGTCGCCCAAATAGTGCAAAAGGGACCGCCAGGGACGCCACCGCTCGCCACGATGGCGATCTTGTCAGCGCCGCTTGCCACCGTGTACCGCTGGCTGCACAGCCTCCCACCACGTACGCCTGGAAGGGTCCCAGAGTGACACGTTGGTGGATATGCTGGAGCGCGGGTACAGAGTGGTGGTTTGCCGCGGCAAGCGCCTTGCCGCGGTTGTTGTCTTGTCGCGTCCGGGAGCTTGTCGCTCACCAGGCCTTGCCGGGACGTGTGGCACGTCGCGGCAAGTTCCTTGAGATGCCTTGGTCGGCCTTCCCGGCAAGCTCCTCTTGCCGGGGTCTTGTCTCCTTGGCTTGAATACTTTGTTCTTGAATGGCTCCAAAGGAACCACGGAGGATCTTGGCGGTCACCCGGCAAGCCTTGCCGCGGGATGCTGCGACTGCCCGTGCACAAGTTCGGGATACTAGGGTACCCCTACTCTAGTACACCGACAGGAGCCCCCGGGCCTGGGCCATACACGGTGCCGAGCGCTATTGGGCCAGGCCCAAAACAGGGCACGGGCACGCGCGGCCTGGGTTACGCCGCATCTCTCTCCGTATCCACCGCGCCCTCCCCGAACGACACACGTTGAATGCGGCGTCGTGGTGCTGGATTGTCGAGGAGAACCCGCAGCCGTTTACCGCCTGGCACCAAGCCCCAGCAGTACGCGGCAGCGATTGGAGCGACATGGCCCCGGAAGACGATAGGCTGAAGATTGCCGTCACCCGGATCCAACGCCTCAGGCTTGCCGGGCTCACTATAGGCGCTATTGGCGCAGACTTTCTTTGCCGCCGCATCGCCCCCTTGCAGGAACGGAGGAGGCCCGCCTGGGAATTCAAGAATGCGGCGGATATCATGAGGCTGCGTCCGGGCCTCAACTACAACTTCACTGTTCTGGAGCTTAATGCGATGCTCCAGGAGCTGTGCAAGTATGACCCTGATCATCCTGAAGTGTTCCGGTTGCTGCAGGGTGTCGTTCCGCTGTGCAACAACTCCGCGCTCGACCCCATCCGTGCAATGATGCCGCTGTGCGATTCGCATGGAATTGTCCCAACTTGGCAAGAGCCTGCAGACGACGTCGTGCAGGAGTTCTTTGACGGCTTGGTAGAAGTGCCGGTCCGCCCCGACGAGAAGAATGGCCTCACTCGTTACACCACTGATGCGGAGTTGAAACGCATCGCCACCAGGCTGGAAGAGGCGGCGGCAGCCGCAGCTGCGGGCAAGTTTGGATTCACCGTGGAGGAGGCAGAGGCAGCAGAGGCGGCAAGCCGTGCCGAGCGAGAGGAGCTTGCCGGCAAGAAAGAGTTTGCCGGGCTTGACGTTGAGTCGAGCGAGCCCGCCGAGGATACGAGCGGCTCGTTGGAGATCAACTCCTCTTCCTCCTCATCATCAGACAGCTCGCCGCAAGCAGAGCCCCCAGCTCCACCAAGAAGGCGTCTCCGTAAGGCCGGGGACGTAGCGGGGCGGCGGGCAAGTCGACAGTCGCCGCGCTGCGCGACACGTTCTACCGCGGCAAGCACTGTTGCCGCGGGAGCACCTCACGCTGCTGCGGCAACTGGAGCGGGGTCCACCCGGACCACCGCTTCTGCTCCTGCCGCTTCCCACGCCGCGGCGGCAGCCGGAGCGGGGTCGTCTCAGACCACCACCACAGTTCCCGCCAAGCGGCCAAGGGAACCTACTCCTCCGCCTTCTCGCGCCGGACGTGAGCCGGATTTCGACTTCTCCGCGTTCAGCTCCGACGAGGAAGAAGAAGAAGAGTAAGATTCTCTTGTTATACTTGTAGTTCTTCAATTCTTGCCGTTCTGTCTTGTATCTCACTTGCTTTACTCTGAACTTATTCCTTTTCAGGACTCTGGCCCAGAGAGCAGCGAAGAGAGGCAAGGCCCCAGTGATTATCATCAAGGACGAACCCACCGCGACAGCAGGGGATGCGCCCGAGACAACCTTGCCGGACCCGACAACTGTTTTCCAGAGCAGCCCCCAGCGTAAGTATATGGTTTGCTTTCCGCTGTTAGGCGCTCATGGATACTCTTTCTTTGCTAACATCTGACTGTTGGTTTGTGTAGGAGCAGAGCAGCCCCACCAGGAGCACCCGGAGGCCGACCCCCAAACGCCAAGGGGGAGTCCTCCGGCAAGGGAGAGATCCCCGGCAAGGGAGAGCTCTCCGGCAAGGGAGAAGTCTCCGGCAAGGGAGAAGTCTCCGGCAAGGGAGGGTTCTCCGGCAAGGGGCAGCACCAGCGGCCTCCCGGCGGCGGAGACCACGACTGCAGAACCTGGCACAGGTAATCTTCTTGCTTCAAAACTTCCCTTGGGTTCTTCTTCTTTTGATCTTCTTCTTTGGTTATTTGCTTGACTCTTCTCCCTTCTTCTGCCGTCAGACCCATCTGCTGCAGAGCCGATGGAGACCGAGGTTGCTGTCGACGACGCCGCTGCCACCGAAGAAGCAGCCGGCGCTGACGATCCCGCCGGTGCAGAGGCCGCCAAAGCTGCTGCCGCAGAAGCAGGCGGGGGATCTAGCGATCGTACTGACGGCCCTGAGGCCGCAGGAGCGCCAGGCGCTACGCCGACCGCCGATCCCTCCGCCGCTGCCGCAGCGTCAGGCTCCGAAGAGCCCCAGCCAGGCGTCTACTTGAAGGCCGGCGATGGCGTCTTCATCAACCTCCCCTGGGCATCAAGCTCCAGGGCGCCGGTCGAAGGAGAGAGCTTTGACGGAGAGGTGCTCGCCTCCGCTGGGCTGGCGCTGGTTGACGCGCCGAGCAGCAGCAGCGGCGAGCCTGAGGAGGAGCGGCTGCTGCAGAAGCTGGTGTCGCTCTACCGCACCCGGCAAGCCAAGCTGGAATCCCGCGAGGCGCTTGTCGCGAAGGCGGGAGTGGACATTGAAAAGCGTGCGGAGGAGCTCCGGGGTCACAACCAGGAAGCTCTCCGGTCCCTAGCAGAGGAGCGGGCGCAACTTGCCGAGGAGCAGAAGGCCTTCCTCCTCGAGCGGGCTGAAGTCGAAGAGCAACAACGGCTTGCCGCTGAGAAGCTGTCTGCGCGGGAGGGCGAGCTGACGCAGCGGAAGGTCAACCTTGACAGCCACGAGGAGGAGCTTGCCGCGCGCGAGCGAACATTTGGCGGAGCCCTCAAGCAAGCAGAGGATGCTGCCGCAGCTGCCGAGGCCGCCAAGAAGGAGCTGGAGACGAAGGTGGCGCAGCTGGAGGCCGATCTCAAGGCGAGCGGTGAAGAGCTTGCCGCGCTCAAGCGTGAGCGGGAGAAGGACGCCCACAGCTACTCGGAGCTGCAGGCCCGTCTCGCCGAGAAGGGCCAGGAGCTTAGCGCCACCAAGGACTCCAACGCAGATCTTGAGTTGAAGCTGACCACTTTGACCAAGACACTGGATGGCGCCAAGGAGCAGGAGACGGCCCTGAAGGAGGAGGTCAAGGCCGGCAAGGCGCTGCTGGCGAGTGCTGCTGCCACCCAGAGCACTTTTTGGGAGAATTTGGAGCACTAGATGGAGGGTCTTGTGGATGTTGCCGCAGACATTGACAGGGAGCTGGCGCAGCTGGGGATGGAGGATCTCGGGTATCCCTCCGACAAGAACCTCCAACCCAGCGCTAAGCTCACCTCGTTCTTCAAAGGCGTGGCGACGGCCCTCCAGCGACTCCGGGAGAGGATCCCAAAGCAGCTGGCCGATGAGTCGCGCAAGATCTGCGCGGGAGCTCTTCAAAAGGTGTTGGTGAAGGTGGCCTTCCGCAACCCGGGCCTCAACCTCACCAATGTCCTCAGGACCCTGCCACCGGATGCCGATCTGGAGGCGCTCAAGACCCTTGTCGCACCCATTGTGGACAAGGTGAGCGGGATCAAGAGGGTTGAGGGCGATCGCATAGACTAGGCCGCCCGTTTTCTTCTTTTCTTGCCGCTGCTGGTCATGTTATGAAAACAATCTGTTAGAGCTGCGACAAGCTATCTTGTAATATAACTCTATTTCGGGTAATGATTGCAACGTTATTTTCTTTACTTGATTCTTTCCTTTGTATGTTTTTGCCCTACGCTTTTAGGGAACTTGCCGGCGCAGGCACCTTGGCCGCGAGCGCTGAGTGCGGAACGTCAGCAGCCTGCTGGCGGTGCCGCTACCGACAAGAAACCTTGTCGCAACTAGTCGCAGCTCACTTAAGTTGTTGAGCGGACTCGAAACAAAGTAAGGGCGCAACTAGCTACGAGTTGGTTCCTCCGCGCACAGGTTTTCCATACAAAGTACGGTCGTTCAAGAAAGATAACTTAAAAATTGAAAAAATCTGATTGCTCAAACTTTGGCAACTTATCTTTTCTATCGTTTGCTTCCCGGTAAGGCGAAACTTTCTTGAACGACGCCTGGTCCATACCATTATCTTCTTCTTTCCCCCCGGCAAACTTGTGGGCGAGGGAACCTTCCTTTCCTTGAGAAAAAAAGAAAAAGGAGAAAAATAAGGATATGGAGCCTTATGGCTCGTTGTTGCTTACCGGGGGTAAGTGCTGCACAAAGTGTCAGATAACACATGCAACAAATAAAAAGCATGAAATTGACAAGATGCGCGGAGCACATGAGCTTTATGCACGGGGCCTGCGCCCGGCTTTGTACAAAGGATTACATGCAACAGCGGCAAGACTTGTACAAAAGGTGGTTGCCAGAACGGGTTCCGGCAACCGCGCCTTACGGGTAAAACTTGTGAAGATGCTCAATGTTCCAGGAGTTGCTCACTGGAATGCCATCTTCGGTCTCAAGGCGGACAGCGCCAGGCCTAGTAACTCGTTTCACCTGGTAAGGGCCTTCCCACTTCGGCGTCAACTTGTTGGAATTCTTGGCGGACTGAACACGCCGAAGAACAAGGTCGCCTTCCTCGAGACTTCTGGCGTTAACTTTGCGGCTATGGTAGCGGCGCAAACTTGCTGGTAGCGAGCAGCTCATACAGCAGCCTGAAGACGGTCTTCCTCAAGGAGCAGCGCATCATCTTGTCGCAGCTGCTCTTGCTCAAGCTCATCATAAGCGAGCACTCGAGGTGACCCGTATACGAGTTCCGTGGGGAGAACTGCCTCTGCTCCATAGACTAGAGTGAAAGGTGTTTGGCCAGTGGCTCGATTTGGCGTCATCCTGATCGACCAAAGAACCACCGGCAGCTCCTCAATCCAGTTTCTTCTGCACTTGTGCAGCTTGTCGAAAGTTCTGGTCTTGAGCCCACGCAGCACTTCAGTGTTTGCCCTCTCTGCTTGATCGTTGCTTCTCGGGTGAGCAACAGAAGCGAAGCAGACCTTGGCGCCAAGGTCTTGGACGTACTGCATGAAGGTGCGGCTCGTGAATTGCGTACCGTTGTCGGTGATTACCCTGTTAGGGATTCCGAAGCGGCAAACAATCGACCTGAAGAACTTGACTGCTGACTGTGCTGTCACCTTCCTCACTGCTTCCACTTCCGGCCACTTTGTGAACTTGTCGATTGCTACGTACAAGTACTCAAAGCCCCCGACTGCTCGGGGAAAGGGGCCGAGGATGTCGAGCCCCCAGACCAAAAATGGCCAGGATAAATGGATCGTCTGGAGAGCTTGAGCTGGTTGGTGTATCTGCTTGGAATGGAACTGGCACGCTTCACACTTGGTTACTTGTGCAGTTGCATCCTGGAGGGCTGTCGGCCAAAAGAAACCTTGCCGGAATGCTTTGCCGGCAAGTGCTCTTGCGCCAATGTGGTGACCACATATGCCTCCATGTATCTCTGCCAACAGCTTTTGTCCATCTTCCCGGTGAATACACTTCAATTTCACACCGTTGAGTCTTCTTCTGTACAGTGTGTTGTCGACAAGCTGGTACATACTTGACTGCCGGGCTACTCTTTCTGCTTCTTCTTGCTCTTCGGGAAGTTCTCCTGTCTGAAGGAAACGGACAATCTGCTGTGCCCATGCTGGAGCTTGTGGCTCGACAACAAGGACTAAAGGCACATCTGCTGCTGCGGGAATGTCCGCTTCTACGGCGAGAGCCTGAGGCTCAGCCGGAGCTTGACGTTCCCCGGCAAGCTTGCCGGAGCAAAACTTGTCGGGAGCGTTTGCTTCAACGGAACAAACCCTAGGGCTTGCCGGAGCAGATTGCTCCTCAGCACTATTGGTGTTGATCTTGGGGACCTTCTTGGCGGCGGCTTCGGGAAGCTCTGCCGGAAAATAGTCACCAGAAATCAACTTCCTCTTCTTGCTCTGTCCATTTGATGGCATTACGGACGGTTGAGTCAGCTTGAGCACAAAGATCCCTGGTTCCACAGGTAACTTAAGTGCGGCGCACTTTGACAGGCCATTGGCAATGTTGTTCTGAGCTCTTGGAACATGCTCCATCTGTAGGCCGTCAAAGTGCTCTTCTAGCTTTCTTACTTCGTCAACGTAGGCTTCCATCAACGGACTCTGATAACTCTTGTTCACTTGGCGGACGACAAGCTGCGAGCCACCCCTGACAATGAGTTTCTTGATCCCAAGGTCTGCCGCGATCCTGAGACCGGCAAGCAAGCCTTCATACTCTGCAGTATTGTTTGTTGCTTGCTCCTTGGGAAAGTGCATCTGGACTACGTACTTGAGGTGCTCTCCAGTGGGTGCGACAAGCAGCACGCCTGCGCCGGCGCCTTGCAACGAGAAGGCACCATCAAAGTACATCAGCCACTCTTTGCTTGCTTCTTTGACGGGGATGCTCGTTTCTGGAATTTCTTCATCTGGTGTTGGCGTCCACTCGGCTATGAATTCTGCCAATGCTCTGCTTTGGATAGTTGAAGTACTCTCAAACTTGAGGCCAAAGCTTGACAGTTCCAGTGCCCACTCAACAATCCTGCCTGTTGCTTCTGGATTCTGTAGTATCCTCTTCAGCGGAAAACGAGTGACAACTGTGATCTCATGTGCTTGGAAGTAATGGCGCAGCTTTCTCGAGGCCATGAGAAGGCCGAAAAGCAATTTCTGCACACCAGAGTACCTTGACCTAGCCCCCTGCAGAAGGGAACTAACAAAGTAAACTAGGCGCTGCACCATTCTCTTCTGCATCTCCTCGCGCACCTGCGTAGATCCATCTTTGTCGGGACCAGAGCTTGTCGGGGAAGCCCCCTGCTTGTCGCTGGATGCGCCTGCCGTGGTCGGTGGCTCGTCATCTGCCTCCCTCTCTGCCACTAACGCAACACTAACCACTTGATTGGTTGCCGCTATATACAGCAGCAACTTCTCTTGTGGCTTAGGTGCGACAAGTGTTGGAGTGGAGGACAGGTATCTCTTCAAGTCCTGCAGCGCAGCCTCCGCTTCCGGAGTCCATTTCATTGGACCTGCCTTTTTCAAAATTTTGAAAAACGGCAGGGCACGCTCAGCAGACCGAGAGATAAACCTGCTGAGAGCAGCCACACAACCGGCAAGTCTTCGTACATCCTTGACACGCTTTGGTGCTTCGATCTGCTCGATGGCCTTGATCTTGTCGGGATTGGCTTCAATTCCCCGCTGAGACACGAAGAACCCGAGAAGCCTGCCGGAGGGGACTCCAAACACACACTTCTCGGGGTTGAGTTTGAGGTTGATCTTGCGCAGATTTGCAAATGTCTCGTCTAAATCTTGAATCAGAGTTGCCCTGTCCTTGCTCTTGACCACTATGTCATCCATGTAGGCTTCCACATTTCTGTGCATTTGTGGCTCAATAGCGACATGGACTACCCTTGCAAATGTTGAACCAGCATTCTTTAAACCGAAAGGCATCCGTATGAAACAGTACGTGCCACATGGAGTGATGAATGTGGTCTTTTCCTCATCTTCTTCTGCCATGAAGATTTGATGGTATCCTGAGTATGCGTCAAGAAATGAAAGCACGTCACATCCGGCCGTGGAGTCAACAATCTGGTCAATGCGCGGCAAGGGAAATGGGTCTTTGGGACAAGCTTTATTAACATCGGTAAAGTCGATACAAAGCCTCCATTTCCCGTTTGCCTTGCGCACGACTACAGGATTGGCCAACCACGTAGGATGGAGCACTCCTCTGACAAGGCCTGCCGCTTCCAATTTCTTGATCTCTTCTGCGATGAATTCTTGGTGCTCCATTGCTTGCTTCCTGACCTTCTGCTTGACGGGCCGCGCATGGGGACAAACGGCAAGATGGTGCTCAATTACTTTCCTGGGAACACCGGGGATGTCAGACGGTTGCCATGCAAACACGTCGACGTTCGCCCGCAGGAAAGCAATGAGCGCGCTTTCCTATTTAGGGTCAAGAGTGGCACTGATGGTAAAGGTACCACCAGTGCCGTCCTCTTTGGCGGACACTTTCTTGGTCTCTGACGGAGCTGCCATTGCCTTCTTACACTTGCCGGTGGAGCTCGATGGTGCGTCCTCGACGGTAGCGCAGCACTCCGAAGAGGTGCGCTTGCCGGAGTGGGCATTAGAACTCTTGCCGGACTTGGTATTCTTCTTCCCCCCGGGAGCTTCAACGGCAAGTGACTTGCGATCTGTTGCGACTGCCACTTCCCGGTAGATCTTGTTGGCGCAGATAAGAGCATCCTTCTTGTCGCCAGGGACAGAGATGACGCTTATCGGGCCTGGCATCTTCAGCATGTTGTATGCGTAGTGAGAGGCTGCCATGAACTTGGCGAGTGCAGGACGGCCGAGTATCCCATTGTAAGGCAATGGAAAATCGGCAACGTCAAAAGTGACCTTCTCAGTCCTGAAGTTCAACTCGCTGCCAAATGTTACTGGCAACGTGACCTTCCCCTTCGGCTGGCTCCTTCTCGGGTTGATTCCTTGGAATGTGCCGGTCTCTTCGAGCTCGCTGTCAGGGATCTGGAGTTTCTGGAGTACAGCGGAGGAGATCAGGTTCAAGCCGGCCCCGCCGTCAACTAGCATCTTAGTGACCTTGAGGTTGCGGATAGTTGGTGAAACCAACATCGGCAAGCACCTGACCGCAGTTGTGCGATCAGGGTGGTCCTCAATATCAAAGATGATAGGCGTGCTGGACCATTTCAGAAGTTTGCGTGACTCGATAGGTGGTTCCGCCGCATTGACTTCCCGCACCCACTGCTTGAGTTGGCGGTGCGAAGTATGCAGAGAAGCACCGCCGTCAACGCACAAGACCTCTTTGGCTTTCTGGAACTCATGCTCACTGGTCTCGACATCATCCATGTCTTCGTCATCGTCGTCATCTTCATCCTTGTCGCGGCCGCGGGGAGGTCTGTCTCCTTGCCGCTGCTTGGCCTTGCCGCGGCGTCCTCCCCGGCCGGCGCGCTTCTTGCTGGTTTCTCCAGCTCCCCCTTGGGCCCTCTCCTTGTCGTGTCGTTCGTATTCAGCCTTTTGCTACTGGACAAGCTGCTCGACCTTCTTGCAGCTCTGGAGGTCATGGCCCTTGGTGTGGTGGATCTTGCAGTACTGCTTGTCGGTGCCGTCCTGCTTGTCGGCGACCGCCACAGCCTGGCAGTTGGTGCATGCGGCAATCTCCTTGCCGGAGCTACCAACTTTGGCTTTCTTGGCGCCACCTTCATTGCCGGACTGCTCAACGACTAGCACATCTTTGCCTTTCTTCTTCCTGTTGTTCCGCCGCCGGTTTTTCTTTGCCGGGGTAGCATCTTCGCTGTCAGATCCTCCTGCTCCTGTATTCTCTCCGGGGAGTTTCCTCCCTTCCTCAGCACGTGCACACTTGTCGGCCAGGGCATACAGCTCACTGACGTCTCTGATCTTGCACATCGCCATCTCCTCCCGCATCCTGCGGTTACGCACGTTCTGATGGAACGCGCTGATAACCGCGGCAGGGTGGACATCTGGGATGTTGTGCTGTACACGGCTGAATCTCTGAATGTACTTGCGCAGGGGTTCTCCTTCCTTCTGGGCAAGCAGGTGAAGGTCACTCTCTTGGCCATGAGGTTTGTGGCCGCCTGTAAAGGCGCCAACAAACTGATGGCACAGGTCTGCCCAGGAGGATATGGAGTTGTCCGGCAAATGCATGAGCCAGGACCTGATGTTGGGCTTGAGCACCAGCGGGAAGTAGTTGGCAAGGATCTTGTCGTCTCGCCCCCCGGCAGCTTGCACCCTGATGGTGTAGATGCTAAGGAACTCCGACGGATGCGACTTGCCGTCGTACTTCTTTGGTACATCTGGCTTGAAATTCTTCTTGCTGGGCCACTGGACTTGCCGCAGCTCACGAGTAAACGCAGGGCAACCTACCGCGTACGGCAAGTCGCCTGGTTCCCCTGGCGCATGCATGTCGACAGAGGGCCCAGCACGCTGGTCTGATTGACGCCGCGCTTCTCTTCGGCGCTCGATGCGAGTACGAGCGTCTTCTTACTGTCATTCGTGAAGAACTCGGCGTTGATCGCGACGAGCTCGAGGATCTGATGACGTGGTGGAGTCGTTGTCGGGGTGGATCCGGCGAGTCGACGATCTTGGCCTTCGGGGTGGAGAGTGCACAGTGGTTGCACCTCCACTGGTCTGGTCTCCACCGGCTCGTGCCTGGCTGACTTGCCACGGCTGCGAAGTACTCGGCTGCCGTGGGTTGTCGCCGTTGGCGAAGTCGATGAGACTCTGAATGGTGGCCCTCCAGTCGTCGATCTTGTCTGCCGCTGGAGGGTAGTCTAGGAGCAGTTGAGCTTGCGCCAAAGCTTCTGCTGAAGTGGAGGGCGGCGGCGGCGAACGGTGCGAGGAGCGGGATATGCTCGGACTTCTAACCATGTTAGAAGGAGCAGTATCTCGTCCAGGCGACCGTGCCCCGCTCGCGCCAGCATGTTGGCGTGCATGCTGGTCTTGAGCACTCCGAGATCCACCAGCTCGATCTTGGTCCAGCAAACGTATGGTACCGTGAGTGTCATGACGCTGCCGGTCCCGCGCCTCTTGGGATGGGCGCGGTGCATGTACGGACGCCGAGGTCTTGGAGTGCGCCCAGTCGTTGTGGGAACCGACTGCGCCGCCGATGGGCAGCGCAGCTTTGTCCTTGGACCTGGCGGCACCGTGAGCTCCCTCATTGACGCCCGTTCTTCCGCCGGCGTCTACCCCACCAGCCGTTTGCTCCGGCGATGGTGGGTTCGGCGCGGACGGAGCAGCCGCCTCCGAAGCCTTCTTCTTCGGCGGCATGTCGATGAAGACGATGAAGATTTAGCTCGTGCGAACGCCGGATCAGGTTCACACAACCTCGACGCTCCCCCTACCCGGCGCGCCAAAGATGTCGGGGGACTAATCCACGAACACCTATGGGACCGGTGGACCGAGCCCCTTTTGGTTCGGCAGGGGGGCGGAGATCGCACGAAGAGCAGATCGAGGCAAAGCACACGAGCAGTTTACCCAGGTTCGGGCCGCACGGATGCGTAAAACCCTACTCCTGCATTGTGGTTCGTATTGAGTTCTTTCTCGGGAGCGCGAGTGCTACAGTACACACCAGCAGCTAGCGAGACCGAGCGTGAGTGTCCTTCTCCCCCCTCCTCTACGTTGCGCGTGGGCCTCCTTTTATATGCTCAAGGGGTCACCGACAGGTGGCAACGTAGACAAGGGTAAAAATGGAAAGGTGTTTTGGTTGGTACAACCGCCTGCTACAGTGTATCATACCTAACCCTGACGGCAGGGGACAAGGGCATTAAATGCCCGTCTGCATCGCCCAAATAGTGCAAAAGGGACTGCCAGGGACGCCACCGCTCGCCACGATGGCGATCTTGTCAGCGCCGCTTGCCACCGTGTATCGCTGGCTGCACAGCCTCCCGCCACGTACGCCTGGAAGGGTCCCAGAGCGACACGTTGGTGGATGTGCTGGAGCGCGGGTACAGAGTGGTGGTTTGCCGCGGCAAGCGCCTTGCCGCGGTTGTTGTCTTGTCGCGTCCGGGAGCTTGTCGCTCACCAGGCCTTGCCGGGACGTGTGGCGCGTTGCGGCAAGTTCCTTGAGATGCCTTGGTCGGCCTTCCCGGCAAGCTCCTCTTGCCAGGGTCTTGTCTCCTTGGCTTGAATACTTTGTTCTTGAATGGCTCCAAAGGAACCACAGAGGATCTTGGCGGTCACCCGGCAAGCCTTGCCGCGGGATGCTGCGACTGCCCGTGCACAAGTTCGGGATACTAGGGTACCCCTACTCTAGTACACCGATAGCGGGTGGCCGGTCGCGAGTACCTTGGAAGTTGGCGATGAAGCGGGTGCGCATCTGGTCCCAGGAAGAGATCGTGCCTGGAGCCAGATTCAGGAGTCAGGTGCGTGCTCCTTCCTTGAGCGCCATGGGAAACCAGTTCGCCATGACCTTCTCGTCCCTACTGGCAGCTTCGATGCCCAGCTCATAGAGCTGGAGGAACTCTGCAGGGTCAGTCGTGCCGTCGTAACGAGGAGGCAGGTCTGGCTTGAACTTGCCGGGCCACGTGACGCTACGCAGCTCGGTGGTGTAGGCACGGCAGCCCGCGGTGGCCACGAAAGGCTTCGGCCGGTGGAGAGGTTGGTCTTGAGGGTCCTCATGCGCTGCAGCTAGGAGCAGCGCGGGGTCTTGGTGTGCCGGAGCTGGAGCAGGGTCGCGGCGCGCCGGAGCAGGGAGCGCCCGGGCAGCCCCTTGTGGGCGAGGGACTTCTTGGCAGCTCCGTTCTTGCTGCGCTGGCACCTGACGGAGCGGGTTCTGCCCAGGGGCCACGTGCCTTGGGGCCATGGCGTCTTCTTGGAGAGGAGGCGGTTGGTGCGCCCCCGGAGCTTCGTTGCCCGCGCGGGGCGGGGTGTGGCGCGCGGAACGGACGACGCGGGAGAGCTCCCTGCGGCGCGGACGAGCTCGGCGACGCGGTCGAGCCACTCTTCGTAGACGTCATCGACGGGATGGTAGCCTAGGAGCTCGTTTGCCGCGATGAGCGCAGCTCGAGCCTCCAAGGGTGTGCGGAGCGCGCAGGACGAAGAACCAGCTGGTGCAAGTGATGGAGTAGCGGTGCGGCCGTCTTGCCGCACGGAGGGATGCTGAGACGACGCTTGCTGCTCGCCTCCCGCCGGGCCGGTCGTGGCGTTGATGGCAGGTGACGGGGAACGATGAGTACGTCCGCCGACGGGCGCCGTTTGGGCGACGCGGGAGGCGATGGTGGCCTGGCGCTCGGCGCGGGCCCGATGAGCGTCGGACATGGATGCGACGGTCGGAGGAGAACGGGGCGGTGGAAGACGAATTCCGGCGCACCCCTACCTGGCGCGCCAAATGTCGGATTTCAGGTTCCGGCAGACCCTTAAGGTTCGAACACTGGGGTGCGTGCGGAGATTACGCCTTCTACCTCTCCGTCTCGCAAAGATCTAGACTACTGAAAGAACTGCACAAGAGACACAAGGTTTATACTGGTTCGGGCCACCGTTGTGGTGTAATACCCTACTCCAGTGTGTAGTGGGTGGATTGCCTCTTGGGCTGATGATGATGAACAATACAAAGAAGAACAGCCTCGCGAGGGTCTGTTCTTGGCTAGGGCGATGAACTGCTGGGAGGAGTTCAGCCACCTTTCTCTTTCTCTCTCTCTCACTCACTGCCTTACTCTTACTCTCCGGCCAACCCCTTGCCATGTGGGTGGCTAGTCCTATTTATAGAGGCCCTGGTCCTCTTCCCAAATATCGAGCGGGAAGGGAGCCAACAATGGCGGGCTAATTTGAAGGGGGACAGCAAGTATCAACTATCCTGACAAAAGCAGTCTTCGCCTGCGCAAAGCTCTGGTGATGACGCCGTCTTGGGCTCCACGATGACCTCCGTCTCGTAGTACTCATGGTCTTGGTCTCGTTGCACCGAAATGGCAACCTTTGCCTGACGCCTCGGTACTCCGTGGCTGCGCTTGCTCCCTTTGCACCAAAGAGGAAAGGAGGACGCTGCGCGGGCTGGCACTCGCCTGGCGCCCTGAGTCGTCATGGCTTGCGTCACGGGCACCTCGCGAGGTACCCCGCCTTGATCTCTCCGCCTCCTCACGAGCCAGCCTGACGAGGCCGTGCCTGAGGAAGCTCCGTGTCATCCGCCCTGCGAGGCTTGGCCCCTCGCAAGGGTCTTGAGTCTTGTGTTGATGAAGATGGGCCGTGCTGGGCCCCCTTTGAGCCACGCCGCAGGCCGCAGGCAGGCAAGTCTGGGGACCCCCGTTCTCAGAACGCCGACACGCGCCAAGTGTGAGGAGTCCTACTAGGACTCCCAAGTCCTAGTAGGATTCCCCTTTCCTTTTCGGAGCAGGAGAGAAGGAAAGAGGGGGAGAGGGAGAAGGAAAAAGGGGTCGCACCCCTTGTCCAATTCGGACTAGAGGGGGGGCACCTCCTTCCTTTTGGCCTCTCTCCTCTATTCCCGTATGGCCCAATAAGGCCCAATACTTCTCCCGGTGAATTCCCGTAACTCCCCGGTACTCCGAAAATACCAGAATCACTCGGAACCTTTCCGATGTCCGAATATAGTTGTCCAATATATCGATCTTTACGTCTCAACCATTTAGAGACTCCTCTTCATATCCTCGATCTCATCCGGGACTCCGAACTACCTTCGATACATCAAATCACATAAACTCGTAATACAATTGTCACCGAAACTTTAAGCGTGCGGACCCTACGGATTCGAGAACTATGTAGACATGACCGAGACACATCTCCGGCCAATAACCAATAGTGGAACCTGGATGCTCATATTGGCTCCCACATATTCTACGAAGATCTTTATTGGTCAAACCGCATAACAACATATGTTGTTCCCTTTGTCATAGGTATGTTACTTGGCCGAGTTTCGATCATCAGTATCTCAATACCTACTTCAATCTCATTACCGGCAAGTCTCTTTACTCGTTCTGTAATACATCATCCCGCAACTAACTCATTAGTTGCAATGCTTGCGAGGCTTATAGTGGTGTGCATTACCGAGTGGGCCGAGAGATACCTCTCTGACAATCGGAGTGACAAATCCTCTCGAAATACGCCAACCCAACAAGTACCTTCGGAGACACCTGTAGAGCACCTTTATGATCACCCAGTTACATTGTGACGTTTGGTAGCACACAAAGTGTTCCTCCAATAAACGGGAGTTGCATAATCTCATAGTCATAGGAACATGTATAAGTCATGAAGAAAGCAATAGTAACAAACTAAACGATCAAGTGCTAAGCTAACGAAGTGGGTCAAGTCAATCACATAAGTCTCCTAATGATGTGATCCCGTTAATCAAATGACAACTCATGTCTATGGTTAGGAAACTTAACCATCTTTGATTAACGAGCTAGTCAAGTAGAGGCATACTAGTGACACTATGTTTGTCTATGTATTCACACATGTATTATGTTTCCGGTTAATACAATTCTAGCATGAATAATAAACATTTATCATGAAATAAGGAAATAAATAATAACTTTATTATTGCCTCTAGGGCATATTTCCTTCAGTCTCCCACTTGCACTAGAGTCAATAATCTAGTTCACATCGCCATGTGATTTAACACCAATAGTTCACATCACCATGTGATTAACACCCATAGTTCACATCGTCATGTGTCCAACACCCAAAGGGTTTACTAGAGTCAATAATCTAGTTTACATCGCTATGTGATTAACACCCAAAGAGTACTAAGGTGTGATCATGCTTTGCTTGTGAGAGAAGTTTAGTCTACGGGTCTGCCACATTCAGATCCGTATGTATTTTGCAAATTTCTATGTCAACAATGCTCTGCACGGAGCTACTCTACCTAATTGCTCACACTTTGAAAATGTATCCAGATTGAGACTTAGAGTCATCTGGACCAGTGTCAAAATTTGCATCGACGTAACCCTTTATGACGAACCTTTTGTCACCTCCATAATCGAGAAACATATCCTTATTCCAATAAGGATAATTTTGACCGCTGTCTAGTGATATACTCGTAGATCACTACTGTACTCCCTTGCTAAACTCAGTGTAGGGTATACAATAGATCTGGTACGCAGCATGGCATACTTTATAGAAACTATGGCTGATGCATAGGGAATGCCTTTCATTCTCTTTCTATCTTTTGCCGTGGCCGGGCTTTGAGTCTTACTCAATTTCACACCTTGTAACACATGTAAGAACTCTTTCTTTGACTGTTCCATTTTGAACTACTTCAAAATCTTGTCAAGATATGTACTCATTGAAAAAACTTATCAAGCGTCTTGATCTATCTCTATAGATCTTGATGCTCAATATGTAAATAGCTTCACTGAGGTCTTTATTTGAAAAAATCCTTTCAAATACTCCTTTATGCTTTCCAGAAAATTCTACATTATTTCCTATCAACAATATGTCATTCACATATATTTATCAAAGATGCTGTAGTGCTCCCACTCACTTTCTTGTAAATACAGGCTTCACCACAAGTCTGTATAAAAACTATATGCTTTGATCAACTCATCAAAGCGTCTATTCCAACTCTGAGATGCTTGCACCAGTCCATAGATGGATCGCTGGAGCTTGCACATTTTGTTAGCACCTTTAGGATCGACAAAACCTTCAGGTTGCATCATATACAACTCTTCTTTAAGAAATCCATTAAGGAATGTAGTTCTGACATCCATTTGCCGGATTTCATAAAATGTGGCAATTTGCTAACATGATTCGGACAGACTTAAGCATCACTACGAGTGAGAAAATCTCATCGTAGTCAACACCTTGAACTTTGTCAAAACCTTTTTCGACAAGTCTAGCTTTGTAGATAGTAACACTACTATCAGCATCCGTCTTCCTCTTAAAAATCAATTTATTTTCTATGGCTTGCCGATCATCGAGCAAGTCAAACAAAGTCCACACTTTGTTCTCATACATGGATCCCATCTCAGATTTCCTGGCCTCAAGCCATTTCGCGGAATCTGGGCTCATCATCGCTTCCTCATAGTTCGTAACATGACCTCCAGAACAAGATTACCGTACCACTCTGGTGCGGATCTCATTCTGGTTGACCTACGAGGTTCGGTAGTAACTTGATCTGAAGGTACATGATCATCATCATTAGCTTCCTCACTAATTGGTGTAGGAGTCACAGAAACAGATATCTGTGATGAACTACTTTCCAATAAGGGAGAAGGTACAGTTACCTCATCAAGTTCTACTTTCCTCCCACTCACTTCTTTCGAGAGAAAACTCCTTCTCTAGAAAGGATCCATTCTTAGCAACGAATATTTTTCCTTTGAATCTGTGATTAGAAGGTGTACCCAACAGCCTCCTTTGGGTATCCTATGAAGACACATTTCTCCGATTTGGGTTCGAGCTTATCAGGTTAAAACCTTTTCACATAAGCATTGCAACTCCAAACTTTAAGAAACGACAACTTTGGTTTCTTGCCAAACCACAGTTCATATAGTGTCGTCTCAACAGATTTAGATGGTGCCCTATTTAACATGAATGCAGTTGTCTCTAATGCATAACCCCAAAACGATAGTGGTAAATCTGTAAGAGACATCATAGATTGCACCATATCTAATAAAGTACGGTTACGATGTTCGGACACACCATTATGATGTGGTGTTCCAGGTGGCGTGAGTTGCGGAACTATTCCGCATTGTTTCAAATGAAGACCAAACTTGTAACTCAAATATTCTCCTCCATGATCAGATCGTAGAAACTTTATTTTCTTGTTACGATGATTTTCCACTCCACTCTGAAATTATATGAACTTTTCAAATGTTTCAGAGTTATGTTTCATCAAGTAGATATACCCATATCTGCTCAAATCATCTGTGAAGGTCAAAAATAATGATACTCGCCGCGAGCCTCAACACTCATCGGATCGCATACATCAGTATGTATTATTTCGAAAAAGTCAGTTGCTTGCTCCATTGTTCCGGAGAACAGAGTTATAGTCATCTTGCCCATAAGGCATGGTTCGCAAGCATCAAGTGATTCCAAAATCCCATCAGCATGGAGTTTCTTCATGCGCTTTACACCAATATGACTTAACGGCAGTGCCACAAATAAGTTGCACTATCATTATTAACTTTGCATCTTTTGGCTTCAATATTATGAATATGTGTATTACTACGATCGAGATCCAACAAACCATTTTCGTTGGTGCGTATGACCATAGAAGATTTTATTCATGTAAACAGAACAACAATTGTTCTCTAACTTAAATGAATAACCCTATTGCAATAAACATGATCGAATCATATTCATGCTCAACGCAAACACCAAATAACATTTATTTAGGTTCAACACTAATCCTGAAAGTATAGGGAGTGTGCGATGATGATCATATAAATCTTGGAACTGCTTCCAACACACATCGTCACTTCACCCTTACCTAGTTTCTGTTCATTCTGCAACTCCCGTTTCGAGTTACTACTCTTAGCAACTGAACTAGTACCAAATATCGCGGGGTTACTATAAACACTAGTAAAGTACTCATCAATAACATGTATATCAAATATACCTTTGTTCGCTTTGCCATCCTTCTTATCCGCCAAATACTTGGGGCAGTTCCGCTTCCAGTGACTAGTCCCTTTGCAGTAGAAGCACTTAGTCTCAGGCTTAGGTCCAGACTTGGGCTTCTTCACTTGAGTAGCAACTTGCTTGCCGTTTGAAGTTCCCCTTCTTTCCTTTGCCCTTTTCTTGAAACTAGTGGTCTTTTTTAACCATCAACACTTGATGCTTTTCTTGATTTCTACCTTCGTCGATTTTAGCATCACGAAGAGCTTGGGAATTGATTCCGTTATCCCTTGCATATTATAGTTCATCACGAAGTTCTAGCAACTTGGTGATAGTGACTAGAGAACTCTGTCAATCACTATCTTATCTAGAAGATCAACTCCCACTTGATTCAAGTGATTGTAGTACTCAGACAATCTGAGCACATGCTTACTGGTTGAGCTATTCTCCTCCATCTTGTAGGCAAAGTAATGTCAGAGGTCTCATACCTCTCGACACGGGCATGAGTATGAAATACCAATTTCAACTCTTGGAACATCTTATATGCTACGTGGCATTCAAAACATTTTTGAAGTCCCGGTTCTAAGCCATAAATCATGATGCACTAAACTATCAAGTAGTTATCATACCGAGCTTTTGTCAAAATGTTCAAAACGTCTGTATCTGCTCCTGCAATAGTTCTGTCACCTAGAGGTGCATCAAGGACATAATACTTCTGTGCAGCAATGAGGATAATCCTCAGATCACTGAGCTAGTCCGCATCTTTGCTACTAACATCTTTCAACTTATTTTTCTCTACGAACATATCAAAAATAAAATAGGGGAGCTAAACGCGAGTTATTGATCTACAACATAGATATGCTAATACTACCAGGACTAAGTTCATGATAAATTAAAGTTCAATTAATCATATTACTTAAGAACTCCCACTTAGATAGACATCCCTCTAATCATCTAAGTGATCACGTGATCCAAATCAACTAAACCGTGTCCGATCATCACGTGAGATGGAGTAGTTTTCAATGGTGAACATCATTATGTTGATCATATCTACTATATGATTCACGCTCGAACTTTCGGTCTCAGTGTTCCGAGGCCATATCTACATATGCTAGGCTCGTCAAGTTTAACCTGAGTATTCCGCGTGTGCAACTGTTTTGCACCCGTTGTATTTGAACGTAGAGCCCATCACACCCGATCATCACATGGTGTCTCAGCACGAAGAACTTTCGCAATGGTGCATACTCAGGGAGAACACTTATACCTTGATAATTTAGTGAGAGATCATCTTATAATGCTACAGTCAATCAAAGCAAGATAAGATGCATAAAAGATAAACATCACATGCAATCAATATAAGTGATATGATATGGCCATCATCATCTTGTGCTTGTGATCTTCATCTCCGAAGCACCGTCATGATCACCATTGTCACCGGCGCGACACTTTGATCTCCATCGTAGCATCGTTGTCGTCTCGCCAACTTATGCTTCTACGACTATTGCTACCGCTTAGTGATAAAGTAAAGCATTACGGAGCGATTGCATTGCATACAATAAAGCGACAACCATATGGCTCCTACCAGTTGCCGATAACTCGGTTACAAAACATGATCATCTCATACAATAAAATATAGCATCATGACTTGACCATATCACATCACAATATGCCTTGCAAAAACAAGTTAGACGTCCTCTACTTTGTTGTTGCAAGTTTTACGTGGTTGCTATGGGCTGAGAAAGAACCGTTCTTACCTACGCATCAAAACCACAACGATAGTTTGTCAAGTTAGTGTTGTTTTAACCTTCTCAAGGACTGGGCGTAGCCACACTTGGTTCAACTAAAGTTGGAGAAACTGACACCCGCCAACCACCTGTGTGCAAAACACATCGGTAGAACCAGTCTCGCGTAAGCGTACGCATAATGTTGCTCCGGGCCGCTTCATCCAACAATACCGCCGAACCAAAGTATGACATGCTGGTAAGCAATATGACTTATATCGCCCACAACTCACTTGTGTTCTACTCGTGCATATAACATCTACGCATAAAACCAGGCTCGGATGCCACTGTTGTTGAACGTAGTAATTTCAAAAAAATTCCTACGCACACACAGGATCATGGTGATGCATAGCAATAAGAGGGGAGAGTGTTGTCCACGTACCCTCGTAGACCATAAGCGGAAGCATTAGCACAACGTGGATGATGTAGTCGTATGTCTTCACGATCTGACCGATCAAGTACCGAACGTACGGCACCTCCGAGTTCAGCACACATTCAGCTCGAGGACGTCCCTCGAACTCCGATCCAACGGAGCTTTGAGGGAGAGTTGCGTCAGCACAACGACGTGATGACGATGATGATGTTCTACCGACGCAGGGCTACACCTAAGCACCGCTACGATATTATCGAGGTGGACTATGGTGGAGGGGGGCACCGCACACGGCTAAGAGATCCAAGAGATCAATTGTTGTGTCTAGAGGTGCCCCCCTGCCCCGGTATATAAAGGAGGGAGGGAGAGGCCGGACCAAGAGGGGGCGCTCCAAGTGTGGGGAGTCCTACTAGGACTCCCAAGTCCTAGTAGGATTCCCCTTTCCTTTCCGGAGTAGGAGAGAAGGAAAAAGAGGATAATAGTTTTGGTATTTTTGTGATAAAGATGCAAAGTAAAATAAAAAGCAAAGGAAATAACTAAATATTGGAAGATTAATATGACGAAGATAGACCCGGGGGCCATAGGTTTCACTAGTGGCTTCTCTCAAGAGCATAAGTATTTTACGATGGGTGAACGAATTACTGTTGAGCAATTGATAGAATTGAGCATAGTTATGAGAATATCTAGGTATGATCATGTATATAGGCATCACATCTGAAACAAGTAGACCGACTCCTGCCTGCATCTACTACTATTACTCCACTCATCGACCGCTATCCAGCATGCATCCAGAGTATTAAGTTCATGAAAACAAAGTAACACCTTAAACAAGATGACATGATGTAGAGGGATAAATTCATGCAATATGATAAAAAAACCATTTTGTTATCCTCGATGGCAACAATACAATACGTGCCTTGCTGCCCCTACTGCCACTGGGAAAGGACACCACAAGATTGAACCCAAAGCTAAGCACTTCTTCCATTGCAAGAAAGATCAATCTAGTAGGCCAAACCAAACTGATAATTCGAAGAGACTTGCAAAGATAACCAATCATACATAAAAGAATTCAGAGAAGATTCAAATATTATTCATAGATAATCTTGATCATAAACCCACAATTCATCAGTCTCAATAAACACACCGCAAAAAAGAAGATTACATCGAATAGATCTCCACAAGAGAGGGGAGAACATTGTATTGAGATCCAAAAAGAGAGAAGAAGCCATCTAGCTAATAACTATGGACCCGAAGGTCTGAGGTAAACTATTCACACTTCATCGGAGGGGCTATGGTGTTGATGTAGAAGCCCTCCGTGATGGATGCCCCCTCCGGCGGAGCTCCGGAATAGGCCCCAAGATGGGATCTCATGGATACAGAAAGTTACGACGGTGGAATTAGGGTTTTTGCTCCTCTTCTGATCGTTTGGGGGTGCGTAGGTATATATAGGAGGAAGGAGTACGTCGCTGGAGCAACAGGGGGCCCACGAGGGTGGAGGGCGCGCCTGGGGGGGGGGGGGGGGGGTAGGCGTGCCTCCTACCTTGTGGCCTCCTCCTTTATTTCTTGACGTAGGGTCCAAGTCTCCTGGATCATGTTCGGTGAAAAAATCGCATTCCCGAAGGTTTCATTCCGTTTGGACTCCGTTTGATATTCCTTTTCTCCGAAACCCTAAAATAGGCAAAAAAAACAGCAATTCTGGGCTGGGCCTCCGGTTAATAGGTTAGTCCCAAAAATAATATATAAGTGGATAATAAAGCCCAATAATGTCCAAAATAGTAGATAATATAGCATGGAGCAATCAAAAATTATAGATACGTTGGAGACGTATCAAGCACCCCCAAGCTTAATTCCTTCTCGTCCTCGAGTAGGTAAATGATAAAAACAGAATTTTTGATGCGAAGTGCTACTTGGCATAATTTTAATGTAATTCATCTTAAATGTGGTATGAATATTCAGATCCGAAAGATTCAAGATAAAAGTTCATATTGACATAAAAATAATAATACTTCAAGCATACTAACTAAGCAATTATGTCTTCTCAAAATGACATGGCCAATGAAAGTTCATCCCTACAAAATCATATAGTTTAGTCATGCTCCATTTTCGTCACACAAGAATGCTCTCATCATGCACAACCCTGATGACAAGCCAAGCAATTGTTTCATACTTTAGTAATCTCAAACCTATAAACTTTCACGCAATATATGAGCGCGAGCCATGGACATAGCACTATGGGTGGAATAGAATATGATGATGGGGGTTATGTGGAGAAGACAAAAAGGAGACAGCCTCACATCAACGAGGCTAATCAATGGGCTATGAAGATGCCCATCGATTGATGTTAATGCAAGGAGTATGGATTGCCATGCAACAGATGCACTAGAGCTATAAATGTATGAAAGCTCAACAAAAGAAACTAAGTGGGTGTGCATCCAACTTGCTTGCTCACGAAGACCTAGGCCACATGAGGAGGCCCATTGTTGGAATATACAAGCCAAGTTCTATAATGAAAAATTCCCACTAGTATATGAAAGCGACAAAACAAAAGACTCTCTATCATGAAGATTATGGTGCTACTTTGAAGCACAAGTGTGGCAAAGGATAGTAGCATTGTCCCTTCTCTCCTTTTCTCTCTCTCTTTTTGGGCCTTCTCTTCCCTTTTTTATGGCCTTTCTCTCCCCCCTTTTTTTAATTCCTCACTTGGGACAATGCTCTAGAAAATGATGATCATCACACTTCTATTTATTTACAACTCAATGATTACAACTCGATGCTAGAACAAAAGATGACTCTATATGAATGCCTCCGGTGGTGTACCGGGATATGCAATAAACCAAGAGTGACATGTATGAAAGAATTATGAACGGTGGCTTTGCCACAAATACTATGTCAACTACATGATCATGCTAAGAAATATTACAATGATGAATGTGTCATGATAAACGGAATGGTGGAAAGTTGCATGGCAATATATCTCGGAATGGCTATGGAAATACCATAATAGGTAGTTATGGTGGCTGTTTTGAGGAAGATATAAGGAGGTTTATGTGTGAAAGAGCGTATCATATCACGGGGTTTGGATGCACTGGCGAAGTTTGCACCAACTCTCAATGTGAGAAAGGGCAATGCACGGTACCGAAGAGGCTAGCAATGATGGAAGGGTGAGAGTGCATATAATCCATGGACTCAACATTAGTCATAAAGAACTCACATACTTATTGAAAAAATCTACAAGTCATCAAATACCAAGCACTACGCGCATGCTCCTAGGGGGATAGATTGGTAGGAACAGACCATCGCTCGTCCCCGACCGCCACTCATAAGGAGGACAATCAAAGAACACCTCATGTTTCAAATTTGTAACATAACGTTTACCATACGTGCATGCTACGGGACTTGCAAACTTCAACACAAGCATTTCTCAAATTCACAACTACTCAACTAGCACGACTTTGATATTATTACCTCCATATCTCAAAACAATCATCAAGCATCAATCTTCTCTTAGTATTCAAAACACTCATAAGAATTTTTTTACTAATCTTGAATACCTAGCATATTAGGATTATTTATGCAAATTACCTTGCTATTTAAGACTCTCAAAATAATCTAAATGAAGCATTAAAGATCAATAGTTTATATAAAACAAATCCACCACCGTGCTCTAAAAGATATAAGTGAAGTACTAGAGCAAAACTATATAACTCAAAAGATATAAGTGAAGCACATAGAGTATTCTAACAAATTCCAAATCATGTATGGCTCTCTCAAAAGGTGTGTACAGCAAGGATGGTTGTGGTAGACTAAAAATCAAATACTCAAATCATACAAGACGCTCCAAGCAAAACACATATCATGTGGTGAATAAAAATATAGCTCCAAGTAAAGTAACCGATGGAAGTAGACGAAAGAGGGGATGCCTTCCGGGGCATCCCCAAGCTTTGGCTTTTAGGTGTCCTTAGATTATCTTGGGGGTGCCATGGGCATCCCCAAGCTTAGGATCTTGCCACTCCTTGTTCCATAATCTATCAAATCTTTACCCAAAACTTGAAAACTTCACAACACAAAACTTAAAGTAGAAAATCTCGTGAGCTCCGTTAGCGAAAGAAAACAAAAGACCACTTCAAGTTACTGTAATGAACTAATTATTTATTTATATTGGTGTTAAACCTGATGTATTCCAACTTCTCTATGGTTTATAAACTATTTTACTAGCCATAGATTCATCAAAATAAGCAAACAACACACGAAAAACAGAATCTGTCAAAAACAGAACAGTCTGTAGTAATCTGTAACTAGCGCAAGATCTGGAACCCCAAAAATTCTAAAATAAATTTATGGACGTGAGTAATTTATCTATAAATCATCTTCAAAAATAATTAACTAAATAGCACTTTCCAAATAAAAATGGCAGCAGTTCTCGTGAGCACTAAAGTTTCTGTTCTTTACAGCAAGATAACAAGACTTTCCCCAAGTCTTCCCAACGTTTCTACTTGGCACAAACACTAATTAAACACAAAAAACACAACCAAAACAGAGTCTAGGTAAATTATTTATTACTAAACAGGAGAAAAAAAGCAAGGAATAAAAATAAAATTGGGTTGCCTCCCAACAAGCGCTATCGTTTAACGCCCCTAGCTAGGCATAAAAAGCAAGGATAGATCTAGGTATTGCCATCTTTGGTAGGAAATCCATAAGTGGCTCTCATAATAGATTCATAAGGTAATTTAATTTTCATTCAAGGAAAGTGTTCCATGCCTTTCCTTAACGGAAATTGGAATCTAATATTTCCTTCCTTCATATCAATAATTGCACCAATCATTCTTAGGAAAGGTCTACCAAGGATAATAGGACATGACATATTGCAATCTATGTCAAGAACAATAAGATCTATGGGCACATAATTCCTATTTGCGAAAATAAGAACATCATTGATTCTTCCCATTGGTTTCTTAATAGTGGAATCCACAAGGTGCAAGTTTAAAGAGCAATCATCAAAATCACGGAAACCTAACAAATCACACAAAGTCTTTGGAATCGTGGAAACACTAGCACCCAAATCACATAAAGCATAGAACTCATGATCTTTAATCTTAATTTTAATAATTGGTTCCCACTCATCATAAAGTTTTCTAGGGATAGAAACTCCCAACTCAAGTTTTTCTTCATAAGATTGCATCAAGGCATCAACGATATGTCTAGTAAATGCTTTATTTTGACTATAAGCAAGAGGAGAATTTAGCACAGATTGCAACAAGGAAATACAATAAATCAAAGAGCAATTTTCATAATTAAATTCCTTGAAATCCAAAATGGTGGGTTTAGCAACATCTAGGGTTTTAATTTCTTCAGTCCCACTTTCATCAAATTTAGCATCAAGATCTAAAAACTTTGAATTTTTGGAATGCCTTCTAGGTAAAGGTGGATCATATTCAGTCCCATCATTATCAAGATTCATATTGCAAAACAAAGATTTAATAGGGGACACATCAATAACTTTTAGATCTTCATCTTTATTTTCGTAGGAACTAGAAGAACACGATCTTATAAAGGCATCTTTCTTAGCACGCATCCTAGCGGTTCTTTCTTTGCACTCATCAATGGAAATTCTCATGGCTTTGAGAGACTCATTGATATTGTGCTTAGGAGTAATAGATCTAAGTTTCAAAGAATCAACATCAAGAGAAATTCTATCAACGTTCCTAGCCAACTCATCAATCTTAAGCAATTTTTCTTCAATCAAAGCATTGAAATTCTTTTGCGAAGTAATAAATTATTTAATATTAGATTCAAAATGAGAGGGCATCTTATTATATTTCCATAAGAATTGTTGTAGGAATTACCATAATTATTAGAGGGATTACTAGGATAAGGCCTAGTATTAAAATTTCCTCTATACGCGTTGTTACCAAAATTGTTCCTACCAACAAAATTTACATCCATAGATTCATTATTATTGTATATCAAAGTAGACAAGGGCATATCATTAGGATCAGAAGAAACACTCTTACTAGCAAATAATTTCATAAGTTCATCCATCTTTCCACTCAAAACATTAATTTATTCTATCGCGTGCACCTTTTTATTAGTAGATCTTTCAGTATGCCATTGAGAATAATTAACCATAATATTATCTAGGAGTTTAGTAGCTTCTCCTAAAGTGATTTCCATAAAAGTGCCTCCCGCGGCCGAATCTAAAAGATTTCTAGAAGCAAAATTCAATCTGGCATAAATTTTTTGTATAATCATCCACAAATTCAAACCATGAGTAGGGCAATTACGTATCATTAATTTCATCCTCTCCCAAGCTTGTGCAACATGTTCATGATCAAGTTGCTTAAAATTCATAATATCGTTTCTAAGGGAGATGATCTTAGCAAGAGGAAAATACTTAGAGATAAAAGCATCTTTGCACTTGTTCCAAGAATCAATACTATTTTTAGGCAAAGACGAAAACCAAGCTTTAGCATGATCTCTAAGCGAAAAAGGAAATAGCTTCAACTTAACAATATCGTTGTCCACATCTTTCTTCTTTTGCATATCACACAAATGAACAAAGCTATTTAGATGGGTAGCGACATCTTCACCAGGAAGGCCGGAAAATGGATCTTTCATGACAAGATTCACCAAAGCGGCATTAATTTCACAAGATTCAGCATCGGTAAGAGGAGCAATCGGAGTGCTAACAAAATCATTGTTGTTGGTATTGGTAAAGTCACACAATTTAGTGTTATCTTGAGCCATCGTGACAAGCAAGCAATCCAACACACAAGCAAACAAAAAGCAAGCGGGCAAAAAGAGGCAAATAGAGAAAGAGAGGGAGGATAGAGAGAGAGGGAGAATAAAACGGCAAGGGTGAAGTGGGGGAGAGGAAAATGAGAGGCAAAATGGCAAATAATGTAATGCAGGAGATAAGGGTTGTGATGGGTACTTGGTATGTTGACTTTTGCATAGACTCCCCGGCAACGGTGCCAGAAATCTTCTTGCTACCTCTTGAGCACTGCGTTGGATTTCCTTGAAGAGGAAAGGATGATGCAGCAAAGTAGCGTAAGTATTTCCCTCAGTTTTTGAGAACCAAGGTATCAATCCACTAGGAGGCTACGCGTGTGTCCCTCATACCTGCACAAAAAAAAATAACTCCTCGCAACCAACGCGACAGGGGGTTGTCAATCCCTTCACGGTCACTTACGAGAGTGAGATCTGATAGATATGATAGGATAATATTTTTGGTATTTTTGTGATAAAGATGCAAAGTAAAATAAAAATCAAAGGAAATAACTAAATATTGGAAGATTAATATGATGAAGATAGACCCGGGGGCCATAGGTTTCACTAGTGGCTTCTCTCAAGAGCATAGGTATTTTACGATGGGTGAACGAATTACTATTGAGCAATTGACAGAATTGAGCATAGTTATGAGAATATCTGGGTATGATCATGTATATAGGCATCACATCAGAAACAAGTAGACCGACTCATGCCTGCATCTACTACTATTACTCCACTCATCAACCGCTATCCAGCATGCATCTAGAGTATTAAGTTCATGAAAATAGAGTAACGCCTTAAGCAAGATGACATGATGTAGAGGGATAAATTCATGCAATATGATAGAAACCCCATTTTTGTTATCCTCGATGGAAACAATACAATACGTGGCTTGCTGCCCCTACTGTCACTGGGAAAGGACACCGCAAGATTGAACCCAAAGCTAAGCACTTCTCCCATTGCAAGAAAGATCAATCTAGTAGGCCAAACCAAACTGATAATTCGAAGAGACTTGCAAAGATAACCAATCATACATAAAAGAATTCAGCGAAGATTCAAATATTGTTCATAGATAATCTTGATCATAAACCCACAATTCATCGGTCTCAACAAACACACTGCAAAAAAGAAGATTACATCGAATAGATCTCCACAAGAGAGGGGGAGAACATTGTATCGAGATCCAAAAAGAGAGAAGAAGCCATCTAGCTAATAACTATGGACCTGAAGGTCTGAGGTAAACTACTCACACTTCATCAGAGGGGCTATGGTGTTGATGTCGAAGCCCTCCGTGATGGATGCCCCCTCCAGCGGAGCTCTTGAACAGGCCCCAAGATGGGATCTCGTGGATACAGAAAGTTACGGCGGTGGAATTAGGGTTTTTGCTCCTCTTCTGATTGTTTGGGGGTACGTAGATATATATAGGAGGAAGGAGTACGTTGGTGGAGCAACAGGGGGCCCACGAGGGTGGAGGGCGCGCCTGGGGGGGTAGGCGCGCCCCCTACCTCGTGGCCTCCTCCTTTATTTCTTGACGTAGGGTCCAATTCTCCTGGATCATGTTCGGTGAGAAGATCACGTTCTCGAAGGTTCCATTCCGTTTGGACTCCATTTGATATTCCTTTTTTTCGAAACCCTAAAATAGGCAAAAAACAACAATTCTGGGCTGGGCCTCCGGTTAATAGGTTAGTCCCAAAAATAATATAAAAGTGGATAATACAGCCCAATAATGTCCAAAACAGTAGATAATATAGCATGGAGCAATAAAAAATTATAGATACGTTGGAGATGTATCACAACCCAACAAGTACCTTCGGAGACACCTGTAGAGCACCTTTATAATCACCCAGTTTTGTTGTGACGTTTGGTAGCACACAAAGTGTTCCTCCGGTAAACCGGAGTTACATAATCTCATAGTCATAGGAACATGTATAAGTCATGAAGAAAGCAATAGCAACAAACTAAACGATCAAGTGCTAAGCTAACGGAATGTGTCAAAAGTCAAGCACATCATTCTCCTGATGATGTGATCCCGTTAATAAAATGACAACTCATGTATATGGTTAGGAAACTTAACCATGTTTGATTAATGAGCTAGTCAAGTAGAGGCATACTAGTGACACTATGTTTGTCTATGTATTCACACATGTATTATGTTTTCGGTTAATACAATTCTAGCATGAATAATAAACATTTATCATGAAATAAGGAAATAAATAATAACTTTATTATTGCCTCTAGGGCATATTTCCTTCAAGATTGTTGAACAAACCTTCCTCCCGATCGATGTTCCTGCTATCATGGCCATCCCTATATGCACAAGGAACATTGATGACTACTGGGCCTGGAACTTTGAGAGAAACGGCTCTTTTTCAGTGCGTTCAGCGTACAGGATGCTCGTGGCGACCATACAGCGAAGAGAAGCTTGGTTAGAGGGATCATCCAGCTCATATACTGCTCATATTGAGGAAACGATCATGGAAGCAGTTGTGGAATACCCAAGTTCCAACGTAGATAAGGATATTCCTGTGGTTCCTGGCTAAACAGTCGCTACCGACACAAGATGTACGAGCACACCATCACATGTCGACCACGAGTTCATGTGGTCTTTGCGGCTCACCGGATTCCTGGAGACACTCGCTCCTAGAGTTCTCAATGGCGAGATGTATATGGGAGCTGGATAAAGGAGATATAGTAGACCGGATGATCACTAGCACGGAGCTGAGGGCAAAACACTGGATCTTTGCGCTCATGGATGCGTTATCTCACGTGGAATTTGTGAGAATGGCAGTCACACTCTCGGTTATTTGGGCTGCACGCCGGAAATTCATTCATGAAGGTATCACACAAAGTCCTCTTTCCACCCACCTGTTCATCCAGCGATTTATAGCGGAACTAGATATGCTTCAGGAGAGAAAGCCGACATTTTCGCAGCCAGGCCCCCCGAAGTTTGCCAGGTACATGCAAGGCCAAAGGCCCCTCCGGTGGCTTTGCCAAAATTCACGTGGATGGCATGGTCCGGCGGTACCGAGGTGGCTCGGCCGTGGCTGTGTGCCATGATGAACAGGGCAACTACCTTGGGAGCTCCTCACTGGTGATTGATGGACAACTAGGTCCCGCCACCCTTGAAGCAATTGCGTGCAGGGAAGCAATGGCCCTTGCGGAAGATTTGCTAGTTCAAGACTTCGTAATCTCTTCGGACTGCAAACAGGTTGTGGAAGATATACGAAAAGGAAATCAAGGTCCTTATGGATCCATCATTATAGAGATAAAACTTCGAGCTACTAGTTTTAGATGTAGTTTTATTTTTGAAGGGTGAGCCGTTAATGGTGAGGCCCACAGTTTAGCTAAGCACTCTCTTTCCCTTGGTCCGGGACGCCACAACTGGTTGGCTAATCCCCACGATTGGAATTGTATCCCACTCCATGTGGATTATCATCAATAAAGCTTAGCTTTCCCCTAAAAAACAAAAAAAACTAGAGTTATAGAACCCCTAAAAACTAGAGGTATGGAGAACATCACCTAATAAAAAGTATAGAAAACATGAAGAATGCTAGAGATAATAAAAATTACAACCACGTTCATGGACCACCTGATGACGATTACAAGCACCGGAGCAAGCGGAAGAAGCGTCACCGTCGTCGTCCTTCCTCATCGGAGCTGGTCAAACCTTGTTGCTCGAAAAGAGGATTGGCATGCTACATCAAACATAATGCCATTCATAACAAAGAAATTTGCTACACATGTCCATTAATTGTCATGCTATAGAAGAAAGAAGTGTTGTATTACAACAGAGAAAAATACTATACTGCAATGGAAGAGAAAAACGCCAAGACCCGTAAGCATATAAGGAATTCAACTTCAATTCTACAACCATCAGCTCGAGCACGATGAGTTCTCACGGGAAAATCAAAGGAGGAAGGAAGTTTGGGGCGGCCGAAGGAGATGTCCAAATCATGCAACCGAGATGCATTTGGTGGGGTTGCATATACCTTAGCCAGGCCCTGGGATGCAATTTGGGGTTCTTTGGATGCTTGGCTTGCATAGAATCTTGACCTGCACAGAACTTAAAGCACCTCTAGATCTGACTCTGAAGGAATGCTCAAATTGGCCGTTTCCTGTGAGCTAGGCCCGACCGATGCAAGCGAGCACACATGGGTGAAGGAAGCTACACGCGGGGCACACCGTGTTGGTTCCCTAAGCGGTGACATAAATCCCCTCATCCTTCTCTCACCACTCACTCTCCCCTCTCACCACTCTCTTACCGGCAGTGACAATCACATGATCTGGGTGGCATGGACAACCGGCTTCACCACCCCTCAACCAAGTGTTCATCAATGGTGACAAGTCTGTTAGGGAACGTAGTATTTCAAAAAAATTCCTACGATCACGCAAGATCTATCTAGGAGAAGCATAGCAACGAGCGGGGAGAGTGTTGAAGGAAATATGCCCTAGAGGCAATAATAAAGTTGTTATTTATATTTCCTTATATCTGAAGGAAATATGCCCTAGAGGCAATAATAAAGTTGTTATTTATATTTCCTTATATCATGATAAATGTTTATTATTCATGCTAGAATTGTATTAACCGGAAACTTAGTACATGTGTGAATACATAGACAAACAGAGTGTCCCTAGTATGCCTCTACTTGACTAGCTCGTTAATCAAAGATGGTTAAGTTTCCTAGCCATAGACATGTGTTGTCATTTGATGAACGGGATCACATCATTAGAGAATGATGTGATGGATAAGGCCCATCCATTAGCTTAGCATAATGATCGTTTAGTTTATTGCTATTGCTTTCTTCATGACTTATACATGTTCCTAGGACTATGAGATTATGCAACTCCGAAATACCAGAGGAACACTTAGTGTGCTATCAAACGTCACAACGTAACTGGGTGATTATAAAGATGCTCTACAGGTTTCTCCGATGGTGTTTGTTGAGTTGGCATAGATCGAGATTAGGATTTGTCACTCCGATTATTGGAGAGGTATCTTCGTGCCCTCTCGGTAATGCACATCACTATAAGCCTTGCAAGCAATGTGACTAATGAGTTAGTTGCAGGATGATGCATTAAGAAACGAGTAAAGAGACTTGCTGGTAACGAGATTGAACTAGGTATTGAGATACCGATGATCAAATCTCGGGCAAGTAACATACCGATGACAAAGGGAACAACGTATGTTGTTATGCGGTTTGACCGATAAAGATCTTCGTAGAATATGTGGGAGCCAATATGAGCATCCAGGTTCCGCTGTTGGTTATTGACCGGAGATAAGTCTCGGTCATGTCTACATAGTTCTCGAACCCGTAGGGTCCGCACGCTTAACGTTTGATGATGATCGGTATTATGAGTTTATGTGTTTTGATGTACCGAAGGTAGTTCGGAGTCCCGGATGTGATCACGGACATGACGAGGAGTCTCGAAATGGCCGAGACATAAAGATTGATATATTGGACAAAGTTATTCAGACAACGGATGAGTTCCGGGGTCACCGGATAAATATCGGAGTGCCGGGGGTTATCGGAAACCCTGGGGGAACTAATGGGACAACATGGGCCTTGTGAGTGAGAGAAGAGAGGGCCCTAGGGCTGGCTGTGCCCCCCCTTGAGGAGTCAGAATTGGACTAGGAGGGAGCGGCGCCCCTCTCTTTTCTTCCCCCTCTCTCCCTCTCCTATTCCAAGTAGGAATCCTACTTGGGGCGCGCTCCATGAGGGCCGGCCGGCCTTCCCCCTTGCTCCTTTATATACGGGGGCACAGGACACCCTAGAACACACAAGTTGACAGTTGTCTTAGCCGTGTGCGGTGCCCCCCTCCACAGATTTCCACCTCGGTCATATCGTTGTAGTGCTTAGGAGAAGCCCTGCATCGGTAACTTCATCATCACCGTCATCACGCCGTCGTGCTGACGAAGCTCTCCCTCGGCCTCAACTGGATCAAGAGTACGAGGGACGTCACCAAGCTGAACATGTGCAGATCGCGAAGGTGTCGTGTGTTCGGTACTTGATCGGTTGGATTGCGAAACGTTCGACTACATCAACCGTGTTACTTAACGCTTCCACTTTTGATCTACGAGGGTATGTAGACACACTCTCCCTTCTCGTTGCTATGCATCTCCTAGATAGATCTTGTGTGATCGTAGATTTTTTTGAAATACTACGTTCCCCAACAGGGGTATCAGAGCCATGCGTAGATGTTATATGCACGAGTAGAACACAAAGAGTTGTGGGCGATAATAGTCATATGATACGTCTTCAATGTATCTATAATTTTTTATTGTTCCATGCTATTATATTATTTGTTTTGGATGTTAATGGGCTTTATTTTACACTTTTATATTATTTTTGGGACTAACGTATTAACCAGAAGCCCAACCCAAATTGCTGTTTTTTTTGCCTATTTCAGTGTTTCGTAGAAAAGGAATATCAAACGGAGTCCAAACGGAATGAAACCTTTGGGAACGTGATTTTTGGAACAAACGTGATCCAGAGGACTTGGAGTGGATGTCAAGCAATCAACGAGGCGGCCACGAGGTAGGGGCACGCCCTCCCCCTCATGGGCCCCTCGTAGCTCCACCGACCTACTTCTTCCTCCTGTATATGTTCACATACTCCGCAAACATCCAGGGGCACCACGAAACCCTATTTCCACCGCCGCAACCTTCTGTACCCAAGAGATCCCATCTTCGGGCCTTTTTCGGAGCTCCGCCGGAGGGGGCATTGATCACGGAGGGACTCTACATCAACTCCATGGCCCCTCCGATGATGTGTGAGTAGTTTACTTCAGACCTTCGGGTCCATAGCTAGTAGCTAGATGGCTTCTTCTCTCTCTTTGGATCTCAATACAAAGTTCTCCTCGAATTATCAGTTTGGTTTGGCCTACTAGATTGATCTTTCTTGCAATGGGAGAAGTGCTTAGCTTTGGGTTCAATCTTGCGGTGCTCGATCCCAGTGAAAAAAAGGGAAACACATGTATTGTATTGTTGCCATCGAGTATAAAAAGATGGGTTTTATATCATATTGCATGAGTTTATCCCTCTACATCATGTCATCTGGCTGAAGGCGTTACTCTATTCTTATGAACTTAATACTCTAGATGCATGCTGGATAGCGGCTGATGGGTGGAGTAATAGTAGTAGATGCAGGCAGGAGTCGGTCTACTTGTCACGGATGTGATGCCTATATACATGATCATGCATAGATATTCTCATAATTATTCGCTTTTCTATCAATTGCTCGACAGTAATTTGTTCACCCGTCGTAATACTTATGCTATCTTGAGAGAAGCCACTAGTGAAACCTATGCCCCCCGGGTCTATTTTCCATCATACAAGTTTCCAATCTATTTTATTTTGCAATCTTTACTTTCAATCTATATAATAAAAATACCAAAAATACTTATCTTATTATTATCACCTCTATCAGATCTCACTCTTGCAAGTGGCCGTGAAGGGGTTGACAACCCCTTTATCGCGTTGGTTGCGAGGTTCTTATTTGTTTGTGTAGGTACTAGGTGATTCGCGCGTGGTCTCCTACTGGATTGATACCTTGGTTCTCAAAAACTGAGGGAAATACTTACGCTGCTTTACTGCACCACCCTTTCCTCTTCAAGGGAAAACCAACGCAGTGATCAATAGCTAGCAAGAAGGATTTCTGGCGCCGGTGCCGGGGAGATCTATGCCAAGTCAAGACATACCAAGTACCCATCACAACTCTTATCCTTCGCATTACATTATTTGCCATTTGCCTCTCATTTTCCTCTCCCCCACTTCACCCTTGCCATTTTATTCGCCCTCTCTTTTTCGTTTGCCTCTTTTGCCTGTTTCTTTTTTGCTTGTGTGTTGGGTTGCTTGCTTGTCATGATGGCTCAAGATAATACTAAATTGTGTGACTTGGCCGATACCAATAATAATGATTTTATTAGCACTTTGATTGCTCCTCTTACCGATGCTGAATCTTGTGAAATTAATACTGCTTTGTTGAATCTTGTCATGAAAGATCCGTTTTCTGGCCTTCCTAGTGAAGATGCTTCTACCCATCTAAACAACTTTGTTGGTTTGTGTGATATGCAAAAGAATAAAGATGTGGACAACGATATTGTTAAACTTAAGCTATTTATGTTTTCGCTTAGAGATCGTGCTAAAGCTTGGTTTTCGTCTTTGCCTAAAAATAGTATTGATTCATGGAATAAGTGCAAAGATGCTTTTATCTCTAAGTATTTCCTCCCGCTAAGATCATCTCTCTTAGAAATGATATTATGAATTTTAAGCAACTTTATCATGAACATGTTGCACAATCTTGGAGAGGATGAAATTAATGATACATAATTGCCCTACACATGGTTTGAATTTATGGATGATTATACAGAAATTTTACGCCGGATTGAATTTTGCTTCTAGAAATCTTTTAGATTCGACCGCGGGAGGCACTTTTATGGAAATCACTTTAGGAGAAGCTACCAAACTCCTAGATAATATTATGGTTAATTATTCTCAATGGCACACTGAAAGATCTACTAGTAAAAAGGTGCATGCAATTGAAGAGATTAATGTTTTGAGTGGAAAGATGGAGGAACTTATGAATTTTTTTGCTAATAAGAGTGCTCCTACTGATCCTAATGATATGCCTTTGTCTACTTTGATTGAGAATAATAATGAATCTATGGATGTGAATTTTGTTGGTAGGAACAATTTTGGTAATAACGCGTATAGAGCTAATTTTAATTCTAGGCCGTTTCCTAGTAATTCCTCTAATAATTATGGTAATTCCTACAACAGTTCTTATGAAAATTATAATAAGATGCCCTATGATTTTTAATCTAGTATTAAAGAATTTATTACTTCACAAAAGAGTTTCAATGCTTTGATTGAAGAAAAATTGCTTAAGATTGATGAGTTGGCTAGGAACGTGGATAGAATTTCTCTTGATGTTGATTCTTTGAAACTTAGATCTATTCCACCTAAGCATGATATCAATGAGTCTCTCAAAGCCATGAGAATTTCCATTGATGAGTGCAAAGAAAGAACCGCTAGGATGCGTGCTAAGAAAGATTGCTTTGTGAAAGTGTGTTCTTCTAGTTTTCATGACAATAAAGATGAAGATATAAAAGTAATTGATGTGTCCCCTATTAAATCATTGTTTTTCAATATGAATCTTTATAATGATGGGACTGGATATGAGTCAACTTTAGTTAGAAGGCGTCTCAAAAATTCGGAGTTTTTAGATCTTGATGCAAAATTGGTAAAAGTGGGATTGAAGAGGTTAAAACTTTAGATAGCAATGAACCCAATATCTTGGATTTCAAGGAATTTAATTATGATAATTGCTCTTTGATAGATTGTATTTCCTTGTTGCAATCCGTGCTAAATTCTCCTCATGCTTATAGTCAAAATAAAGCTTTTACTAAACATATCATTGATGCTTTGATGCAATCTTATGAAAAAAACTTGAGTTGGAAGTTTCTATCACTAGAAAACTTTATGATGAATGGGACACAATTAAAATTAAATATCATGAGTGCTATGCTTTGTGTGATTTGGGTGCTAGTGTTTCCACGATTCCAAAAACTTTGTGTGAGTTAATAGGTTTCCGTGAATTTGATGATTGTTCTCTAAACTTGCACCTTGCGGATTCCACCATTAAGAAACCTATGGGAAGAATTAATGATGTTCTTATTGTTGCAAATAGGAACTATGTGCCTGTAGATTTCATTGTTCTTGATATAGATTGCAATCCTTCATGTCCTATTATTCTTGGTAGACCTTTCCTTAGAACGATTGGTGCAATTATTGATATGAAGGAAGGGAATATTAGATTCTAATTTCCGTTAAGGAAGGGCATGGAACACTTTACTAGAAAGAAAATTAAATTACATTATGAATCTATTATGAGAGCCACTTATGGATTTCATACCAAAGATGACAATACCTAGATCTATCCTTGCTTTTATGCCTAGCTAAGGGTGTTAAACGATAGCGCTTGTTGGGAGGCAATCCAATTTTATTTTTATTCCTTGATTTTTGCTCCTGTTTAGTAATAAATAATTTATCTATCCTCTGTTTTGGTTGTGTTTTTGTGTTTAATTAGTGTTTGTGCCAAGTAGAACCGTTGGGAAGACTTGGGGAAAGTCTTTTTGATCCTGCTGTAAAAAACAGAAACTTTAGCGCTCGCGAGAATTGATGCCATTTTTTTACTGGAGAGTGCTATTTAGTTAATTCTTTTTGAAGATGATTAATAGATAAATTACTCACGTCCAGAAATTTATTATAGAATTTTTGGGGTTCCATAAGTATTCGAAACCTACAGATTACTACAGATTGTTCTGTTTTTGACAGATTCTGTTTTTCGTGTGTTGTTTGCTTATTTTGATGAATCTATGGCTAGTAATAGAGTTTATGAACCATAGAAAAGTTGGAATAAAGTAGGTTTGGAATACAGTAGGTTTAACACCAATATAAATCAAGAATGATTTCATTACAGTACCTTGAAGTGGTGGTTTGTTTTCTTTTACTAACGGAGCTCACGAAGATTTTCTTTTAAGTTTTGTGTTGTGAAGTTTTAAAGTTTTGGGTAAGGATTTGATGGATTATGGAACAAGGAGTGGCAAGAGCCTAAGATTGGGGATGCCAAAGTCACCCCAAGGTAAAATCCAAGGACACCAAAAAGCCTAAGCTTGGGGATGCTCCGGAAGGCATCCCCTCTTTCGTCTTCGTCTATCGGTAACTTTACTTGGAGCTATATTTTTATTCGCCACATGAAATGTGTTTTGCTTGGAGCGTCTTGTATGACTTGAGTCTCCGCTTTCTAGTTTACCACAATCATCCTTCCTATACACACCTTTTGGGAGAGACACACATGAATTGGAATTTATTAGAATACTCTATGTGCTTCACTTATATCTTTT
Source organism: Triticum monococcum (assembly GCA_034509565.1). Classification (NCBI taxonomy): domain Eukaryota; kingdom Viridiplantae; phylum Streptophyta; class Magnoliopsida; order Poales; family Poaceae; genus Triticum; species Triticum monococcum. The sequence continues at coordinate 619,054,272 of CM067845.1, forward strand.
GAGCTATATAGTTTTTGCTCTAGTGCTTCACTTATATCTTTTAGAGCACGGCGGTGGTTTTATTTTATAGAAATAATTGATCTCTCATGCTTCACTTATATCATTTTGAGAGTCCTTAGAACAACATGGTAATTCATGTTGGTTATAAATTTTAAATGCTAAGAGAAGTTGGATGCTTGATAGATGGTTTTGAGATATAAAGGTGGTAATATTGGAAGTGTGCTAGTTGAGTAATTGTGAAATTGATGAATACTTGTGTTGAAGTTGGGAAGTCCCATAGCATGCACGTATGGTGAACGTTATGTGACAAATTTGAAGCATGGGGTGTTCTTTGATTGCTTTCCTTATGAGTGGCGGTCAGGGACGAGCGATGGTCTTTTCCTACCAATCTATCCCCCTAGGAGCATGCGCGTAGTGCTTGGTTTTGATGACTTGTAGATTTTTGCAATAAGTATGTGAGTTCTTTATGACTAATGTTGAGTCCATGGATTATACGCACTGTCACCCTTCCACCATTGCTAGCCTCTTCGGTGTCGTGCATTTCCCTTTCTCACCTTGAGAGTTGGTGCAAACTTCGCCGGTGCATCCAAACCCCATGATATGATACACTCTATCACACATAAGCCTCCTTATATCTTCCTAAAAACAGCCACCATACCTACCTATTATGGCATTTCCATAGCCATTCCGAGATATATTGCCATGCAAATTTCCACCGTTCCATTTATTATGACATGCATCATCATTGTCATATTGCTTTGCATGATCATGTAGTTGACATCGTATTTGGGGCAAAGCCACTATTCATAATTTTTTCATAAATGTCACTCTTGATTCATCGCAATCCCGGTACACCGCCAGAGGCATTCACATAGAGTCATATTTTGTTCTAAGTATCGAGTTGTAAGAAAATAAAAGTGTGATGATCATCATTAGAGCATTGTCCCATGTGAGGAAAGGATGATGGAGATTATGATTCCCCCACAAGTCGGGATGAGACTCCGGACGAAAAAAGAGAAAAAAGGGGAAGAAAAGAGGCCAAAAGAGAAAAAAAAGAAGGCCCAAATAAAAAAATGAGAGAAAAAGAGAGAAGGGACAATGTTACTATCCCTTTTCCACACTTGTGGTTCAAAGTAGCACCATGATCTTCATGATAGAGAGTCTCTTATTTTGTCACTTTCATATACTAGTGGGAATTTTCCATTATAGAACTTGGCTTGTATATTCCAATGATGGGCTTCCTCAAATGCCCTAGGTCTTCGTGAGCAAGCGAGTTGGATGCACACTCACTTAGTTTCTTTGATGAGCTTTCATATATTTATAGCTCCAATGCATCCGTTGCATGGCAATCCCTACTCCTTACATTGACATCAATCGGTGGGCATCTCCATAGCCCATTGATTATTCGCGTCAATGTGAGACTTTCTCCCTTTTGTCTTCTCACACAACCTCAATCATCATATTCTATTCCACCCATAGTGCTATGTCCATGGCTCGTGCTCATATATTGTGTAACAGTTGAAAGAGTTTGAAAAGGCTAAGTATGAAACAATTTCTTGGCTTGTCATCAGGGTTGTGCATGATGAGAGCATTTTGTGTGACGAAAATGAAGCATGGCCAAACTATATGACTTTGTAGGGATAAGTTTTCTTTGGCTATGGTATTTTGATAAGACATAATTGCTTGATTGGCATACTTGGAATATTACTATTTTTATGTCAACAATAAACTTTTATCTTGAATCTTTCGGATCTGAACATTCATGCCACAATAGAGAACAATACATTGAAGAATATTCTAGAAAGCATTCCACATCAAAAATTCTATTTTTATTATTTACCTACTCGAGGACGAGCATGAATTAAGCTTCGGGATGCTGATACGTCCCCAACGTATCTATAATTTTGATTGTTCCATGCTATTATATTATCTGTTTTGGATGTTAATGGGCTTTATTTTACACTTTATTTTATTTTTGGGACTAACCTATTAACCAGAGGCCCAGCCCAAATTGTTGTTTTTTTTTGCCTATTTTAGTGTTTCGTAGAAAAGGAATATCAAACGGAGTCCAAACGGAATGAAACCTTCGGGAACGTGATTTTTGGAACAAACGTGATCCAGAGGACTTGGAGTGGACGTCAAGCAATCAACGAGGCGACCACAAGGCAGGGGCGCGCCTACCCCCTGGGCGCGCCCTCCCCCCTCATGGGCCCCTCGTAGATCCACTGACCTACTTATTCCTCCTATATATGTTCACATACCCCGCAAACATCCAGGAGCACCACGAAACCCTATTTCCACCGCCGCAACCTTCTGTACCCAAGAGATCCCATCTTGGGGCCTTTTTCGGAGCTCCGCCGGAGGGGGCATTGATCACGGAGGGCATCTACATCAACTCCATGGCCCCTCCGATGATGTGTGAGTAGTTTACTTAAGACCTTCGGGTCCATAGCTAGTAGCTAGATGGCTTCTTCTCTCTCTTTGGATCCCAATACAAAGTTCTCCTAGATTCTCTTGGAGATCTATTCGATGTAAGTCTTCTTTTTGCGGTGTGTTTGTCGAGATCCGATGAATTGCGGGTTTATGATCCAGATTATCGATGAAAAATATTTGAATCTTCTCTGAATTCTTTTTATGTATGATTGGTTTATCTTTGCAAGTCTCTTCGAATTATCAGTTTGGTTTGGCCTACTAGATTGATCTTTCTTGCAATGGGAGAAGTGCTTAGCTTTGGGTCAATCTCGCGGTGCTCGATCCCAGTGACAGAAAGGGAAACGACATGTATTGTATTGTTGCCATCGAGGATAAAAAGATGGGGTTTATATCATATTGCATGAGTTTATCCCTCTACATCATGTCATCTTGCTTAAGGCGTTACTCTGTTCTTATGAACTTAATACTCTAGATGCATGCTGGATAGCGGTCGATGTGTGGATTAATAGTAGTAGATGTAGGCAGGAGTCGGTCTACTTGTCACGGACGTGATGCCTATATACATGATCATGCCTAGATATTCTCATAATTATTTGCTTTTCTATCAATTGCTCGACAATAATTTGTTCACCCACCGTCATACTTATACTATCTTGAGAGAAGCCACTAGTGAAACCTATGGCCCCCGGGTCTATTTTCCATCATACAAGTTTACAATCTATTTTATTTTGCAATATTTATTTTCAATCTATATCATAAAATACCAAAAATACTTATCTTATTATTATCATCTCTATCAGATCTCACTCTTGCAAGTGACCGTGAAGGGATTAACAACCCCTTTATCGTTTTGGTTGCGAGGTTCTTATTTATTTGTGTATGTATGAAGTGACTCGCGCATGGTCTCCTACTGGATTGATACCTTGGTTCTCAAAAACTGAGGGAAATACTTACGCTGCTTTACTGCACCACCCTTTCCTCTTCAAGGGAAAACCAACGCAGTGCTCAAGAGGTAGCATCATACTGCTTACCATCATGCCATACTTTGATTCGGCGGTTTTGTTGGATGAAGCGTCCCAGAACGACATTACATGACCGCGTTCATGAGACTGGTTCTACCGACGTGCTTCGCACACAAGTGGCTAGTGGGTGTCTGTTTCTTCAGCTTTAGTTGAATCGAGTGTGACTATGCCCAGTCCTTGTTGAAGGTTAAAACAACACACTTGACGAAAAATCGTTGTGGTTTTGATGCGTAGGTAAGAACGGTTCTTGCTAGAAGCCCGTATCAGCCACATAAAACTTGCAACAACAAAGTAGAGGACGTCTAACTTGTTTTTGCAGGGCATGTTGTGATATGATTTGGTCAAGACGTGATGAGATACAAATTGTTGTATGAGATGATCATGTTTTGTTAAAGTTATCCGCAACTGGCAGAAGCCTTATGGTTGTCTCTTTATTGCATAAGATGCAAGCGCCATATAATTGCTTTACTTTATCGCTATGCGATATCAATAGTTACAAAAGCAATAGTTGGCGATACGACCATGTGACGACACGTTGATAAAGATCAAGATGAGGGAGATCATGGTGTCATGTCGGTGACGATGGAGATCATGACAGTACTTTGGATATGGAGATCAAAGGCACAAGATTATGATGGCCATATCATGTCACATATTTTGATTGCAAGTGATGTTTATTTTTTATGCATCTTATTTTGATTAGTACGACGGTAGCATTATGAGATAATCCCTTACTAAAATTTCAAGGTATAAGTGTTCTCCCTGAGTATGCACCGTTGCGACAGTTCTTCGTGCTGAGACACCACGTGATTAACGGGTGTGATAAGCTCTACGTTCACATACAATGGGTGCAAGCCAGTTTTGCACATGCAGAATACTCGGGTTAAACTTGACGAGCCTAGGATATGCAGATATGGCCTCGGAACACTAAGACCGAAAGGTCGAACGTGAATCATATAGTCGATATGATCAACATAGTGATGTTCACCATTGAAATCTACTCCATCTCACATGATGATCGGATATGGTTTAGTTGATATGGATCATGTGATCATTTAGATGACTAGAGGGATGTCTATCTAAGTGGGAGTTCTTAAGTAATATGATTAATTGAACTTTAATTTATCATGAACTTAGTCCTGATAGTTTTTTGCATATCTATGTTGTAGATCAATAGCTCGCGTATTACTCCCCTGTTTTATTTTTGATATGTTCCTAGAGAAAAATAAGTTGAAAGATGATAGTAGCAATGATGTGGACTGGGTCCGTGATCTGAGGATTATCCTCATTGCTGCACAGAAGAATTATGTCCTTGATGCACCGCTAGGTGACAGACCTTTTGCAGGAGCAGATGCAGACATTACGAATGTTTGGCAAGCTCGGTATGATGACTACTCGATAGTTTAGTGCGCCATGCTTTACGTCTTAGAACTGGGAATACAAAAACGTTTTGAACGCCACAGAGCATATAAGATGTTCCAAGAGCTGAAATTGGTATTTCCGACTCATGCCCGAGTCGAGAGGTATGAGACCTCTAACAAGTACTTTGCCTACAAGATGGAGGAGAATAGCTCAACCAGTGAGCATGTGCTCAGAATGTCGGAGTACTACAATCACTTGAATCAAGTGGGAGTTAATCTTCCAGATAAGATAGTGATTGCCAGAGTTCTCTAGTCACTATCGCCAAGTTACTGGAACTTCGTGATGAACTATAATATGTAAGGGATGACGAAAATGATTCCCGAGCTCTTCGCGATGCTGAAATCAGCGAAGATAGAAATCAAGAAAAGTACCAAGTGTTGATGGTTGACAAGACCACTAGTTTCAAGTAAAAGGGCAAGGGAAAGAAAGGGAACTTCGAGAAGAATGGCAAGCAAGTTGCCATTCCCATGAAGAAGCCCAAAGCTAGACCCAAGCCTGAAACTGAGTGCTTCTACTGCAAAGGAAATGGTCACTGGAAGTGGAACTGCCCTAGATACTTGGCGGATAAGAAGGATGGCAAAGCGAACAAAGGTATATTTGATATACATGTTATTGATGTGTACTTTACTAGTATTTATAGCAACCCCTCAGTATTTGATACTAGTTCAGTTGCTAAGAGTAGTAACTCGAAATGGGGGTTGTAAAATAAACAAAGACTAGTTAAGGGTGAGGTGATGATGTGAGTTGGAAGTCATTCCAAGGTTGATAAGATCACCATCGCACACTCCCTTTACCTTCGGGATTAGTGTTGAACCTAAAATAAATGTTATTTGGTGTTTGCGTTAAGCATAAATATGATTGGATCATGTTTATTGCAATACGGTTATTCATTTAAGTCAAATGATAATTGTTGTTCTATTTACATGAATAAAACCTTCTATGGTCATACACTCAATATAAATGGTTTATTGAATCTCGATCATAGTGATACACATTGTGATAGCCTGGCTTATTAGGGATGATAGACTACTCATATCAATAAGGAATTCCTTCTTTTCCGGGAGCCCATTCAGGTAGAACTCCAAAGTTAAGCGTGCTCAGCTTGGAGTAGTTTCAGGATGGGTGACCGACCAAGAAGTTGCTCCCGGGTGCGCACGAGTGAGGACAAAGTGCGCAGAAAATACTAGTATTGATCTGTGGGGCCAGTCTAGATCCCGCCAGGAGTAACGACCACCGGCGGGTGTGTCCGGGGGCGTTGCACACATATTCATAATATTGAAGCCAAAATATGCAAAGTTAATAATGATAGTGCAACTTATATGTGGCACTGCCGTTTAGGTCATATTGGTGTGAAGCGCATGAAGAAACTCCATGCCGATGGACTTTGGAATCACTTGATGCTTGCGAACCATGCCTCATGGGGAAGATGACTAAGACTCTGTTCTTCGGAAAAATGGAGCGAACAACAGACTTGTTGGAAATAATACATACTAATGTGTGCGGTCCAATGAGTGTTGAGCCTTGCGGCGTGTATCGTAATTTTCTGACCTTCAGAGATGATTTGAGCATATATGGGTACATCTACTTGATGAAACATAAGTCTGAAACATTTGAAAACTTCAAAGAATTTCAGAGTGAAGAAACTCCATTTTGATGGACTTTTGGAATCACTTGATTATGAATCACTTGATGCTTGCGAACCATGCCTCATGGGCAAGATGACTAAGACTCCGTTCTTCGGAACAATGGAGCAAGCAACAGACTTGTTGGAAATAATATATATTGATGTGTGCGGTCCAATGAGTGTTGAGGCTCGTGGCGGGTATCGTTATTTTCTGACCTTCACAGATGATTTGAGCAGATATGGGTATATCTACTTGATGAAACATAAGTCTGAAACATTTGAAAAGTTCAAAGAATTTTAGAGTGAAGTGGAAACTCATCGTAACAAGAAAATAAAGTTTCTACGATCTGATCGCGGAAACAAATATTTGAGTTACGAGTTTGGTCTTCATTTGAAACAATGTGGAATAGTTTCACAACTCACGCCACCTGAAACACCACAATGTAATGGTGTGTCCGAATGTCATAACCGCACTTTATTAGATATGGTGCAATCTATGATGTCTCTTACCGAATTAATACTATCGTTTTAGGGTTATGCATTAGAGACAGCTGCATTCACGTTAAATAGGGCACCATCTAAAAATCCGTTGAGACGACACCGTATGAACTGTGGTTTAGTAAGAAACCTAAGCTGTCATTTCTTAAAGTTTTGGGTTGCGATGCTTATGTGAAAAAGTTTCAACCTGATAAGCTCAAACCCAAATTGGAGAAGTGCGTCTTCATAGGATACCCAAAAGAAACTGTTGGGTACACCTTCTATCACAGATCTGAAGGCAAGATCTTTGTTGCTAAGAGTGGATCCTTTATAGAGAAGGATTTTCTCTCGAAAGAAGTGAGGGAGGAAAGTAGAACTTGATGAGGTAATTGTACCTGCTTCCTTATCGGAAAGTAGTTCATCACAGAAATCAGTTCCAGTGATTCGTATACCAATTAGTGAGGAAGCTAATGATGATGATCATGAAAACTTCTGATCAAGTTACTACCGAACCTCGTAGGTTAACCAGAGTAAGATCCGCACCAGAGTGGTACGATAATCCTGTTCTAGAGGTCATGTTACTTGACCATGAAGAACCTATGAACTATGAGGAAGCGATGATGAGCCCAGATTCCAAAAAATGGCTTGAGGCCATGAAATCTGAGATGGGATCCATGTATGAGAAGAAAGTGTGGACTTTGGTTGACTTGCCCGATGATCGGCAAGCCATAGAGAATAAATGGATCTTCAAGAAGAAGACTGACGCTGACGGTAATGTTACTGTCTACAAAGCATGACTTGTTGCGAAAGGTTTCGACAAGTTCAAGGAGTTGACTACGATGAGACCTTCTCACCCGTAGCGATGCTTAAGTCCGTCCGAATCATGTTAGCAATTGCCGCATTTTATGATTATAAAATTTGGCAAGTGGATGTCAAAACTGCATTCCTTAATGGATATCTTAAAGAAGAGTTGTATATGATGCAACCAAAAGGTTGTGTCGATCCAAAAGGTGCTAAAAAAGTGTGTAAGCTCTAGCGATCCATTTATGGACTGGTGCAAGCATCTCGGAGTTGGAATATACGCTTCGATAGTGTGATCAAAGCATATGGTTTTATATAGACTTTTGGATAATCCTGTATTTACAAGAAAGTGAGTGGGAGCACTGTAGCATTTCTGATATTATATGTAGATGACATATTGTTGATCGGAAATGACACTGAATTTATGAATAGCATAAAAGGATATTTGAATAAGAAGTTTTCAATGAAAGACCTCGGTGAAGCTTCTTATGTATTGGGCATCAAGATCTATAGAGATAGATCAAGACGCTTAATTGGACTTTCACAAAGCACATACCTTGATAAAGTTTTGAAGAAGTTCAAAATGGATCAAGCAAAGAAAAGGTTCCTCCCTATGTTACAAGGTGTGAAGTTCAGTCAGACTCAATGCCCGACCACTGTAGAAGATAGAGAGAAAATGAAAGTCATTCCCTATGCTTCAGCCTTAGGTTCTATGATGTATGCAATGCTATGTACCAGACCTAATGTGTGCCTTGCTATTAGTTTAGCAAGGGGGTACGATATTTTTTTTTGAAAGGAAGGGGGTACGATATTGATCCAAGAGTGGATCACTTGACAGCGGTCAAAATTATCCTTAGAAGACTAAGGAGATATTTCTCAGTTATGGAGGTGATAAAGAGTTCGTCGTAAAGAGTTACGCCGATGCAAGCTTCTACACCGATTTGGATGACTCTAAGTCTCGATCTAGATACATATTGAAAGTGGGAGCGATTATCTAGAGTAGCTCTGTGCAGAGCATTGTAGACATAAAAAATTTGCAACATACATACGGCTCTGAATGTGGCAGGCCCGTTGACTAAACTTCTCACAAGCAAAACATGATCACTCTTTGGGTGTTAATCACATAGTGATGTGAACTAGATTATTGACTCTAGTAAACCCTTTGGGTATTAGTCACATGGAGATGTGAACTAATAACATAAAGATGTGAACTATTGGTGTGAAATCACATGACGATGTGAACTAGATTATTGACTCTAGTGCAAGTGGGAGACTGAAGGAAATATGCCCTAGAGGCAATAATAAAGTTGTTATTTATATTTCCTTATATCATGATAAATGTTTATTATTCATGCTAGAATTGTATTAACCGGAAACTTAGTACATGTGTGAATAGATAGACAAACAGAGTGTCCCTAGTATGCCTCTACTTGACTAACTCGTTAATCAAAGATGGTTAAGTTTCCTAACCATAGACATGTGTTGTCATTTGATGAATGGGATCACATCATTAGAGAATGATGTGATGGACAAGACCCATCCATTAGCTTAGCATAATGATCGTTTAGTTTATTGCTTGTGCTTTCTTCATGACTTATACATGTTCCTATGACTATGAGATTATATTATGCAACTCCCGAATACCGGAGGAACACTTAGTGTGCTATCAAAACATCACAATGTAACTGGGTGATTATAAAGATGCTCAACAGGTGTCTCCGATGGTGTTTGTTGAGTTGGCATATATCGAGATTAGGATTTGTCACTCCGATTGTCGGAGAGGTATCTCTGGGCCCTCTCGGTAATGCACATCACTATAAGCCTTGCAAGCAATGTGACTAATGAGTTAGTTGCGGGATGATGCATTACGGAGCAAGTAAAGAGACTTGCCGGTAACGAGATTGAACTAGGTATTGAGATACCGATGATCGAATCTCGGTCAAGTAACATATCGATGACAAAGGGAACAACGTATGTTGTTGTGTGGTTTGACCGATAAAGATCTTCGTAGAATATGTAGGAGCCAATATGAGCATCCAGGTTCCGCTATTGATTATTGACCGGAGATAAGTCTCGGTCATGTCTACATAGTTTTTGAACCCGCAGGGTCCACACGCTTAACGTTCGATGACGATTTGTATTATGAGTTATGTGATTTGATGACTGAAGTTTGTTCGGAGTCCCGTATGAAATCACGGACATGACGAGGAGTCAAAATGGTCGAGACGTAAACATCGATATATTGGAAGGCTATATTCGGACATCGGAAAGGTTCTAAGTGGTACGGGTATTTTTCGGAGTACCGAAGAGTTACGAGAATTCGTCGGGGGGAGTATTGGGCCTTCATGGGCCTTAGTGGAAAGGAGAGAAGGGCCACAAGGGGAGGCCGTGCGCCCCCCATGGGCTGGTACGAATTGGACTAGGGAGGGGCGGCGCCCCCCTCTTTCCTTCTCCCTCTCCTCTCCTTCCTTCTTCTCCTACTTGGACTAGGAAAGGGGGAAACCTACTCCTACTAGGACTAGGAAAGGGGGAAACCTACTCCTACTAGGAGTTTCGGACCGGAGTGCCTGAGGGTTACCGGAACCCCCTCCCTCCCCGGGAAGTTAATGGGCCACCATGGGCCTTAGAGGAGAGAGGGCCGGCCAGGAGGTGCCGAGGTGGCGTGCGCCCCCAAGTCCGAATTGGACAAGGGGTGGGGGTGGCGCTGAAACGTCTCCAACGTATCTATAATTTTTGATTGCTCCATGCTATATTATCTACTGCTTTGTAAAATATTGGGCTTTATTATCCACTTTTATATTACTTTTGGGACTAACCTGTTAATCGGAGGCCCAGCCCAGATTTGTTGTTTTATGCCTATTTCAGTGTTTCGAAGAAAAGGAATATCAAACGGAGTCGAAACGGAACGAAATCAACTGAAGAAGTTATTTTTGGAAGGAAACCTACCGGATAGACTTGGACCCTACGTCAGAAGATGAAGGAGGTTCTCACGAGGGCAGGGGCGCGCCCACCCCCCTGGGGCGTGCCCCCCTGCCTCGTGGCCCCCCTTCGGTCCACCGACGTACTCCTTTCACCCATATATACCTACGTATCGTAAAACTTCCAGAGAGCACAATAGATTGGGAGTTCCACCGCCAGAAGCCTCCGTAGCCACCGAAAGCCAATCTAGACCCGTTCTGGCACCCTGCCGGAGGGGGCAATCCCTCTCTGGTGTCCATCTTCATCATACCGGTGCTCTCCATGACGAGGAGGGAGTAGTTCTCCCTCGGGGCTGAGGGTATGTACTAGTAGCTATGTGTTTGATCTCTCTCTTTCTCTCTCTCTCATGTTCTTGATTTGGCACGATCTTGATGTATCGCGAGCTTTGCTATTATAGTTGGATCTTATGTTTCTCCCCCCCTCTTCTCTCTTGTAATGAATTGAGTTTCCCCTTTGAAGTAATCTTATCGGATTGAGTCTTTAAAGATTTGAGAACACTTGATGTATGTCTTGCCGTGCGTATCTGTGGTGACAATGGGATATCACGTGATTCACTTGATGTATGTTTTGGTGATCAACTTGCGGGTTCCGCCCATGAACCTATGCATAGGGGTTGGCACACGTTTTCGTCGTGATTCTCCGGTAGAACTTTGGGGCACTCTTTGAGGTCCTTTGTGTTGGTTGAATAGATGAATCTGAGATTGTGCGATGCATATCGTATAATCATACCCACGGATACTTGAGGTGACATTGGAGTATCTAGGTGACATTAGGGTTTTGATTGATTTGTGTCTTAAGGTGTTATTCTAGTATGAACTCTAGGGCTGTTTGTGACACCTATAGGAATAGCCCAACTGATTGATTGGAAAGAATAACTTTGAGGTGGTTTCGTACCCTACCATATTCTCTTCGTTTGTTCTCCGCTATTAGTTACTTCGGAGTGACTCTTTGTTGCATGTTGAGGGATAGTTACGTGATCCAATTATGTTAGTATTGTTGAGGGAACTTACACTAGCGAAAGTATGAACCCTAGGCCTTGTTTCCTATCATTGCAATACCGTTTACGCTCACTTTTATCACTTGCTACCTTGCTGTTTTTATATTTTCAGATTACAAATACCTTTATCTACTATCCATATACCACTTGTTTCACCATCTCTTCGCCGAACTAGTGCACCTATACATTTTACCATTGTATTGGGTGTGTTGGGGACACAAGATACTCTTTGTTATTTGGTTGCAGGGTTGCTTGAGAGAGACCATCTTCGTCCTACGCCTCCCACGGATTGATAAACCTTAGGTCATCCACTTGAGGGAAATTTTCTACTGTCCTACAAACCTGTGCACTTGGAGGCCCAACAACGTCTACAAGAAGAAGGTTGTGTAGTAGACATCAAGCTCTTGTCTGGCGCCGTTGCCGGGGAGGTTAGCGCTTGAAGGTATATCTTTAGATCTTGCAATCGAGTCTTTTAGTTTCTTGTTTTATCACTAGTTTAGTTTATAAAAGAAAACTATAAAAAATGGAATTGAGTTTGTCTCATACGCTTCACCTTTTTAATATCTTTCATGAGTATGATGGAAAGGATAATTGTGCTCAAGTGCTAGAAGAAGAAATCTATAAAATGTTTGGCACTAAATATTTGAATGATGAGCATGATTGCAATGTTGTTAGTATGAATTCCTTGAATATACATGATGCTAATGATATGCAAAGCCACAAGCTTGGGGAAGCTATGTTTGATGAAGATGATATTTTTTGTCCCCCAAGCTTTGATGAGCAAATTTATTATGATGAAAGCATGCCTCCTATCTATGATGATTATTGTGATGACATGTATGCTTTAAAGAATAATGATAACCGTGAAACTTGTCATCTTGATCTTAATTTTCAATCACATGATAGTTATTTTGTTGAGTTTGCTCCCACTATTATTCATGAGAAGAATTTTGCTTATGTGGAGAGTAATAAAATTTCTATGCTTGTAGATCATGAAAAGAATGCTTTAGGTGCTGGTTATCTTGTTGAATTCATTCATGATGCTACTGAAAATTATTATGAGGGAGGAATATATGCTTGTAGGAATTGCAATAAAATCAAGTTTCCTCTCTATGTGCTTAAAATTTTGAAGTTATGCTTGTTTTACCTTCCTATGCAAGTTGATTATTGTTCCCACAAGTTGTTTTCTCACAAAATCCCTATGCATAGGAAGTATGTTAGACTTAAATGTGCTAGTCATATTCTTCATGATGCTCTCTTTATGTTACAATTCTTATCTTTTATGTGAGCATCGTTGAAATCATCATGCCTAGCTAGGGGCGTCAAACGATAGCGCTTGTTGGGAGGCAACCCAATTTTATTTTTGTTCCTTGCTTTTTTCTCATGTTTAGTAATAAATAATTCATTTAGCCTCTGCTTAGATGTGGTTTTATGCTTTTAGTTAGTGTTTGTGCCAAGTAGAACCTTTGGGAAGACTTTGGGAAAGTCTTGTTGATCATGCTGTAAAAAACAGAAACTTTAGCGCTCACAAGAATTGCTGCCATTTTTATTTGGAGAGTGCTATTTAGTTAATTATTTTTTAAGATGATTAATAGATAAATTCCTCAGGTCCAGAAATTTATTTGATAATTTTATGAGTTCCAGAAGTATACGTTTGAGACAGATTACTACAGATTGTTCTGTTTTTGACAGATTCTGTTTTTCATGTGTTGTTTACTTATTTTGATGAATCTATGGCTAGTAAAAGAGTTTATAAACCATAGAGAAGTTCGAATACAGTAAGTTTACGAATATAAATAAAGAATGAGTTCCTTACAGTACCTTGAAGTGGTGATTTATTTTCTTATACTAACATAGCTTACGAGTTTTTTGTTAAGTTTTGTGTTGTGAAGTTTTCAAGTTTTGGGTAAGGATTCGATGGACTATGGAATAAGGAGTGGCAAGATACTAAGCTTGGGGATTCCCAAGGCACCCCAAGGTAATATTCAAGTATAGCCAAGAGCCTAAGCTTGGGGATGCCCCGAAAGGCATCCCCTCTTTCGTCTTCGTTCATCGGTAACTTTACTTGGAGCTATATTTTTATTTACCACATGATATGTGTTTTGCTTGGAGCGTCAATTTATTTTGTTAGGATTTGCTTTCTGTTATTTAGAACAATGTTTTGCATATTTTATTTCAATAAAAGTGGCATTGATAGCCTTTACTATGCCTATGTTACAAGTATACATGTTGCTGTTTGAAAACATAAAGTTTACTGCTGTTGCAATAATTCCCTAGAAAAGTCAGAATGTGATAAAATGTTGAAACCTTTTGAATATTAAGCTCTGATAAATTTAATACAGTGGGAATTTTATTTCATAATTGTTGGAGCTAGGGAAGTATGGATGTTGCTGCATTCTTTACAGACTATCCTGTTTAGGCAGATTGCAGTTATGTTTGTATTGTTTGCATATGTTTGCTTCTTTAATGATTCTATTTGAGGATAGGACTATTAAATATGCAGAGGCATTTAGTATGCAATGTTGAATAATAATTTTAGTGATTTGCTACAATAGAGTACGATAAGGTTTTAGCAATGGTTTATACTAACTTATCTCACGAGTCCTTGTTGAGTTTTGTGTGGATGAAGCTTTTGAGATTTAGGGAGACCGTGATATGAGAGGAATTTAGGAGACACAAAAGCTCAAGCTTGGGGATGCCCAAGGCATCCCAAGATAATATTTCAAGAAGTCTCAAGCGTCTAAGCTTGGGGATGCCCCGGTTGGCCTCCCACCTTTCTTCTTCAACAACTATCGGTTAGTATCAGTTGATCCTAAGTTTTTGCTTCTTCACATGATGCTTGACATTCTTAGAATGTCATTTTCTTTTGCTTTCCTTGCTGTTTGAATAAAATACCAAGATCTGAAATTATTAAATGTTAGAGAGTCTTCACATAGTTTCATAATTATTCGACTACTCATTGATCTTCACTTATATCTTTCGGAGTAGTTTGTCATTTGCTCTAGTGCTTCACTTATATCTTTTAGAGCATGGTGGTAGTTTTATTTTGAAGAAATAGATGAACTCTCATGCTTCACTTAGATTATTTTGAGAGTCTTAAATAGCATGGTAATTTGCTTAAAATCCTAATATTCTAGGTATTCAAGAATAATAAAATTCTCTTATGAGTGTGTTGAATACTAAGAGAAGTTTGATGCTTGATGATTGTTTTGAGATATGGAGATGGTGATATTAGAGTCATGCTAGTTGAGTAGTTGTGAATTTGAGAAATACTTGTGTTGAAGTTTGTGATTCCCGTAGCATGCACGTACGGTGAACCGTTATGTGATGAAGTCGAAGCATGATTTATTTATTGATTGTCCTCCTTATGAGTGGCGGTCGGGGACGAGCGATGGTCTTTTCCTACCAATATATCCCCCTAGGAGCATGCGTGTAGTACTTTGTTTCGATAACTAATAGATTTTTGCAATAAGTATGTGAGTTCTTTATGACTAACGTTGAGTCCATGGATTATACACACTCTCACCCTTCCACCATTGCTAGCCTCTCTAGTACCGCGCAACTTTCGCCGGTACCATAAACCCACCATATACCTTCCTCAAAACAGCCACCATACCTACCTATTATGGCATTTCCATAGCCATTCCGAGATATATTGCCATGCAACTTTCCACCGTTCTGTTTATTATGACACACTCCATCATTGTCATATTGCTTAGCATGATCATGTAGTTGACATTGTATATGTGGCAAAGCCACCATTCATAATTCTTTCGTACATGTCACTCATGAGCCATTGCACATCCCGGTACACCGCCGGAGGCATTCATATAGACTCATATCTTGTTCTAAGTATCGAGTTGTAATTCTTGAGTTGTAAGTAAATAAAAGTGTGATGATCATCATTATTAGAGCATTGTCCCAGTGAGGAAAGGATGATGGAGACTATGATTCCCCCACAAGTCGGGATGAGACTCCAGACGAAAAAAAGAGAGGCCAAAGAAGCCCAAATAAAAAAAGAGGCCATAAAAAAGAGAAGGCCCAAATAAAAAAAATAAAAAAAATGAGAGAAAAAGAGAGAAGGGGCAATGCTACTATCCTTTTACCACACTTGTGCTTCAAAGTAGCACCATGATCTTCATGATAGAGAGTCTCCTATGTTGTCACTTTCATATACTAGTGGGAATCTTTCATTATAGAACTTGGCTTATATATTCCAATGATGGGCTTCCTCAAAATGCCCTAGGTCTTCGTGAGCAAGCGAGTTGGATGCACACCCACTAGTTTCTTTTGTTGAGCTTTCATACACTTATAGCTCTAGTGCATCCGTTGCATGGCAATCCCTACTCACTCACATTGATATCTATTGATGGGCATCTCCATAGCCTATTGATACGCCTAGTTGATGTGACACTATCTTCCTCCTTTTTTGTCTTCTCCACAACCACCATTCTATTCCACCTATAGTGCTATGTCCATGGCTCATGCTCATGTATTGCGTGAAGATTGAAAAAGTTTGAGAACATCAAAAGTATGAAACAATTGCTTGGCTTGTCATCGGGGTTGTGCATGATTTAAATATTTTGTGTGGTGAAGATGGAGCATAGCCAGACTATATGATTTTGTAGGGATAACTTTCTTTGGCCATGTTATTTTGAGAAGACATGATTGCTTTGTTAGTATGCTTGAAGTATTATTATTTCTATGTCAATATGAACTTTTGTCTTGAATCTTATGGATCTGAATATTCATATCACAAGTAGGAAGAATTACATTGAAATTATGCCAACTAGCATTGCACATCAAAAATTATCTTTTTATCATTTACCTACTCGAGGACGAGCAGGAATTAAGCTTGGGGATGCTTGATACGTCTCCAATGTATCTATAATTTTTGATTGCTCCATGCTATATTATCTATTGTTTTGGGCAATATTGGGCTTTATTATCCACTTTTATATTACTTTTGGGGCTAACCTATTAACTGGAGGCCCAACCCAGATTTGTTGTTTTATGCCTATTTCAATGTTTCGAAGAAAAGGAATATCAAACGGAGTCGAAACGGAATGAAATCAACTGGAGAAGTTATTTGTGGAAGGAAACCTACCGGATAGACTTGGACCCTACGTCAGAAGATGAAGGAGGTGCTCACGAGGGTAGGGGGCGTGCCCACCCCCCTGGGGCTTGCCCCCTACCTCGTGGCCCCCCTTCGGTCCACCGACATACTCCTTTCACCCATATATACCTACGTATCGTAAAACTTCCAGAGAGCACAATAGATCGGGAGTTCCACCGCCAGAAGCCTCCGTAGCCACCGAAAGCCAATCTAGACCCGTTCCGGCACCCTGCCGGAGGGGGGAATCCCTCTCCGATGTCCATCTTCATCATCCCGGTGCTCTCCATGACAAGGAGGGAGTAGTTCTCCCTCGGGGCTGAGGGTATGTACCAGTAGCTATGTGTTTGATCTCTCTCTCTCTCTCTCTCTCTCTCTCTCTCTCTCTGTCTCGTGTTCTTGATTTGGCACGATCTTGATGTATCGCGAGCTTTGCTATTACAGTTGGATCTTATGTTTCTCCTTCCCCTCTTCTCTCTTGTAATGAATTGAGTTTCCCCTTTGAAGTAACCTTATCAGATTGAGTCTTTAAAGATTTGAGAACACTTGATGTATGTCTTGCCGTGCGTATTTGTGGTGACAATGGGATATCACGTGATTCACTTGATGTATGTTTTGGTGATCAACTTGCGGGTTCCGCCCATGAACCTATGCATAGGGGTTGGCACGCGTTTTCGTCATGATTCTCCGGTAGAACTTTGGGGCACTCTTTGAGGTCCTTTGTGTTGGTTGAATAGATGAATCTGAGATTGTGTGATGCATATCGTATAATCATACCCACGGATACTTGAGGTGACATTGGAGTATCTAGGTGACATTAGGGTTTTGATTGATTTGTGTCTTAAGGTGTTATTCTAGTACGAACTCTAGGGCTGTTTGTGACACCTATAGGAATAGCCCAACGGATTGATTGGAAAGAATAACTTTGAGGTGGTTTCGTACCCTACCATAATCTCTTCGTTTGTTCTCTGCTATTGGTGACTTCGGAGTGACTCTTTGTTGCATGTTGAAGGATAGTTACATGATCCAATTATGTTAGTATTGTTGAGGGAACTTACACTAGCAAAAGTATGAACCCTAGGCCTTGTTTCCTATCATTGCAATACCGTTTACGCTCACTTTTATCACTTGCTACCTTGCTGTTTTTATAATTTCAGATTACAAATACCTTTATCTACTATCCATATACCACTTGTTTCACCATCTCTTCGCCGAACTAGTGCAGCTATACAATTTACCATTGTATTGGGTGTGTTGGGGACACAAGAGACTCTTTGTTATTTGGTTGCAGGGTTGCTTGAGAGAGACCATCTTCATCCTACGCCTCCCACGGATTGATAAACCTTAGGTCATCCACTTGAGGGAAATTTGCTACTGTCCTATGATAACCCACATGTATAGGGGATCGCAACAGTTTTCGATAAGTAAGAGTGTCGAACCCAACGAGGAGCTAAAGGTAGAATAAATATTCCCTCAAGTTCTATCGACCACCGATACAACTCTACGCACACAAGTTCATCTCCATAAGCATAATTCATATTGGCATCTTGGCCACAAGCATAGCAAGCGTCATCAAAAAGGGATATTTCAAAAGAATCAACGGGACCATAACAATCATCATAGCAATCATCCTCCGGTAAGCACGAAGGGAAATTAAACAATGTATGAGTTGGAGGGTTACTCTCATTAGAAGGTGGGCACGAGTAGCTAATCCGCTCTTCCTCCTTTTGTTCTTCGCTCTCCTCATCATCTTTTTCATCCAATGAGCTCACAGTTTCATCAATTTCTTCTTCCATAGACTCCTGCAAAATATTAGTCTCTTCTTGGACAACGGAGTTGTACTCAATATATGGTTCAACATAGGCATTAGAAGCATAATTATCATAGCAATATTTAAATATGGCAAAATTTTCAGATTTGTAAAGAGTAGCATCATACTTTTCAATCAAAGAAGCAATTTCGTAAGCACCCTTAAAAGCAACAAATTCTTCAATTTGTTGAACATCATAGTAATTATAAACACCCTTAGCATAAGAGGATACGATTCCATTATCACTAAACAAACATTGGTAGGGGAGGTGTTTCTTAGGGTCTTCAGAACAACAAGTTGTCGGTGTACTAAAGTAGGGGTACCTTAGTATCCCGAACTTGTGCACGGGCAGTCGCAGTACCCCGCGGCAAGGCTTGCCGGGCGACCGCCAAGACCCTCTGTGGTTCCTTTGGAGCCATTCAAGAACAAAGTATTCGAGCCAAGGCACAAGACCCCGGCAAGAGGAGCTTGCCGGGAAGGCCACTCAAAGTATCCAAGACCCCGGCAAGAGGAGCTTGCCGGGAGGAAGCACAAAGACCCCAGCAAGAGGAGCTTGCCGGGAAGACCAACCAAGGCATCCCGAGGAACTCGCCATGGCACGCCACGTGTCCCGACGAGACCCGGTGAGCGACAAGCTCCCGGACGCGACCAGACAACATCCGCGGCAAGGCGCTTGCCGCGGCCAGCTACTACTCCGCAGCCCGCGCTCCAGCTCACCCACCAACGTGTCGCTCTGGGACCGTTCCTGGCGTACGTGGCGGGAGGCTGTGCAGCCAGGGGCATGCGGTGGCAAGCAGGCGCTGACAAGATAGCCATCGTGGCAAACAGTGGCGCCCCTGACGGTCCCTTTCCGCACCGTCTAGGCGACACAGACAGGCATTTAATGCCTTTGTCCCCTGCCGTCAGGGTTAGGTATGATACAACTGTAGTGGGCGGTGGCGCCAACTACCACCTCTTTTACCCTTTTGCCCTCATCTCTGTTGCCACCTGTCGGTGACCCCTTAGGCATATAAAAGGAGGCCCATGCGCTACAGGGAGGAGGAGGACGACCATTCTCACGCTCGGCCTCACTAGCCATCCAAGGGTACTGTAGCATCCATCGCTCCCGAGCAAGAACACAATACAAATCAAAGCAGGAGTAGGGTTTTACGCATCCGTGCGGCCCGAACCTGGGTAAACCAATCGCGTCGCTCGTGCGTTCGCCTCGATCTGCTCTTTGTGCATCCACCGCCCCCTGCCGAACCGAAAGGGGCTCGGTCCGCCAATCCCCATAGGTGTACGTGGGATCAGCACCCCCGACATCTTTGGCGCGCCAGGTAGGGGGTGCGTCGAGGCTGTGTGAACCTGATCCGGCGTTCGCACGAGCCAAATCTCCATCCTCTTCATCAACATGCCGCCGAAGAAGAAGGCTTCGGAGGTAGCCGCTCCGTCTGCGCCGATCCCACCATCGCCGGAGCGAACGGCTGGTGGAGTAGGCGCCGGCGGAAGAGCGGTCACCGACGAAGGGACTCATGGTGCTGCCAGGTCCAAGGACAAGGCTGCGCTGCACATCGGCGGCGCGGTCGGCTCCCACAACGACCGCGCGCACTCCAAGACCTCAGCGTCCGTACACGCACCGCGCCCGTCCCAGGAGGCGCGGGACCAGCAGCATCATGTTACCCACGGTACCATACGTCTGTTGGGCCAAGGTCAAGCTGGCGGATCCCGGAGTGCTCAGGACCAGCATGCACACCAACATGCTGGCGCGAGCGTGGCGCGGTCGCTTGGGCGAGATGTTGCTCCTTCTAACGCAGTTAGAAGTCCGAGCATATCTCGCTCCTCGCACCGTTCGCTGCCGCCGCCCGCCACTCCGGCGGAAGCGTTGGCACGTGCCCAACTGCTCCTAGATTATCCTCCAGCGCCAGAGAAGATTGATGACTGGAGGGCCACTATCCAGAGCTTCATCGGCTTCGCCAACGGTGACAACCCACGGCAGCCGAGCGTATCACTGCCGCGGGAAGTCAGCCAGGCGCGAGCCGGTGGCGACAAGACCGGCGAGGGTGCGACCACTGTGCACTCTCCGCCCCGAAGGCCAAGATCGCCGACTCGCCGGATCCACCTCGACAGCTACTCCACCGCGTCGTCAGATCCGCGAGCTCGTCGCGATCAACGCCAAGTTCTTCATGAGAGACAGCAAGAAGACGCTCGAACACGCATCGAGCGCCGAAGAGAAGCGCGGCGTCAATCAGACCTGCGCGCTAGGCCCTCTGTTGACATGCATGCACCCGGAGAACCAGGCAACTTGCCGTATGCGGTAGGTTGCCCTGCGTTTACCCGCGAGCTGCGGCAAGTCCAGTGGCCCAGTCAGAAGCATTTCAAGCCAGAAGTACCGGAGAAGTACGACGGTGAGTCGCACCCGTCAGAGTTCCTCAGCATCTACACCATTGCGGTGCAAGCTGCCCGGGGGCGAGACGACAAGGTCCTTGCCAACTACTTCCCGCTGGTGCTCAAGCCCGAAGTCAGGTCCTGGCTCATGCACTTGCCAGACAACTCCATATCCTCTTGGGCGGACTTGTGCCATCAGTTTGTCGGCGCCTTTACGGGCGGCCATAAACCACATGGACAAGAGAGTGACCTCCACCTGCTTGCCCAGAAGGAAGGAGAGCCCCTGCGCAAGTATATCCAGAGATTCAGCCGCGTGCAGCGCAACATCCCAGACATCCACCCTGCCGCGGTTATCAGCATGTTCCATCAGAACGTGCGTAATCGTAGGATGCGGGAGGAGATGGCGATGAGCAGGATCAGAGACGTCAGCGAGCTGTACGCCCTGGCCGACAAGTGTGCACGCGCTGAAGAAGGGAGGAAACTCCCCGGAGAAGATACTGGAGCAGGGGGATGTGACAGTGAGGATGCCGCCCCGGCAAGGAAAAACCGGAGGCGCAACAGGAAGAAGAACGGCAAGGAGGTACTAGTCGTTGAGCAGTCCGGCGATGATGGTGGCGCCAAGCAAGCCCAAGTTGGCAGCTCCGGCAAGGGGGTTGCCGCGTGCACCAACTGCCAGGATGTGGCAGCCGCCGACAAGCAGGACGGCTCCGACAAGCAGTACTGCAAGATCCACCGCACCAAAGGCCATGATCTGCAGAACTGCAAGAAGGTTGAGCAGCTTGTCCAGCAACAGAAAGCTGAGTACGAGCGGCGCGACAAGGAGAGAGCCCAAGGGGGCGGTGGAGAGGCCGGCAAGAAGCGCGCTAGCCAGGGAGGACGCCGCGACAAGGTCAAGCAGCGGCAAGGAGACAGACCTCCCCGCGGCCGTGACAAGGATGATGACGAAGACGACGACGAAGACATGGATGATGTTGAGAACAGTGAGCAGGAGTTTCAGAAGGCTACAAAAGTCTTGTGTGTTGACGGTGGTGCTTCTCTGCATACTTCCCACCGCCAGCTCAAACAGTGGCTCCGGGAAGTTAATGCGGCAGAGCCACCTGTCGAATCACGCAAGCTTCTGAAGTGGTCGAACACGCCTATCATCTTTGACATTGAGGACCACCCTGATCGCACAACTGCGGTCGGGTGCTTGCCGTTGTTGGTTTCGCCAACAATCCGCAACCTCAAAGTCACTAAGATGCTAGTTGACGGCGGGGCCGGCCTAAATCTGATCTCCTCCGCTGTGCTCCAGAAACTCCAGATCCCGGACAGCAAGCTCGAAGAGACCGGTACATTCCAAGGAATCAACCCGGGAAGGAGCAAGCCGAAAGGGAAGGTCACGTTGCTGGTGACATTTGGCAGCGAGATGAATTTCAGAACGGAGAGGGTCACTTTTGACGTTGCTGATTTCCCATTGCCTTACAATGGGATACTTGGCCGTCCAGCACTCGCCAAGTTCATGGCAGCCTCTCACTATGCATACAACATGCTCAAGATGCCAGGCCCGATAAGCTTCATCTCTGTCCCTGGCGACAAGAAGGATGCCCTTATCTGCGCCGACAAGATCTACCGAGAAGCAGCTGCCGCAACAGACCGCGAGACACTTGCCGCTGAAGCTCCCGGGGGGAAGAAGAAGACCAAGTCCGGCAAGAGCTCTGATGCCTACTCCTGCAAGCGCGCCTCTTCGGAGTGCTGCGCTGCCGTCGAGGACACACCATCGAGCTCCACCGGCAAGAGTAAGAAGACGATGGCAGCTCCACCACTTACCAAGAAGGTGTCCGCCAAGGAGGACAACACTGGTGGTACCTTCACCATCAGTGCCACGCTTGACCCTAAATAGGAAAGCGCGCTCGTTACTTTCCTTCGGGCGAATGTCGACGTGTTTGCGTGGCAACCGTCTGATATCCCCGGTGTTCCCAGGAAAGTAATTGAGCACCATCTTGCCGTTTGTCCTCATGCGCGGCCTGTCAAGCAGAAGGTCAGGAAACAGGCAGTGGAGCGCCAAGAATTCATAGCAGAAGAAATCAAGAAATTGGAAGCAGCAGGCCTTGTCAGAGGGGTGCTCCATCCCACGTGGTTGGCCAATCCGGTTGTAGTGCGCAAGGCGAATGGGAAATGGAGGCTTTGTATTGACTTTACTGATGTTAATAAAGCTTGTCCCAAAGATCCATTTCCCTTGCCACGCATTGACCAGATTGTTGACTCCACAGCCGGATGTGAGTTGCTTTCATTTCTTGACGCATATTCAGGATACCATCAGATCTTCATGGCAGAAGAGGATGAGGAGAAAACCGCATTCATTACTCCATGTGGCACGTACTGTTTCGTACGGATGCCTTTCGGATTAAAGAATGCTGGTTCAACATTTGCCAGAGTAGTCCATATCGCTTTGAAGCCATAGATACACAGAAATGTAGAAGCTTACATGGATGATATAGTGGTCAAAAGCAAAGACAGGGCAACTCTGATCCAAGACTTAGAAGAGACTTTTGCAAATCTGCGCAAGGTCAACCTCAAGCTCAACCCCGAGAAGTGTGTGTTTGGAGTCCCTTCCGGCAAGCTTCTCGGGTTCTTTGTGTCTCAGCGAGGAATCGAAGCTAATCCCGACAAGATCAAGGCCATTGAGCAGATCGAAGCACCAAAGCGCGTCAAGGATGTACGGAAGCTTGCTGGCTACGTGGCTGCTCTCAGCAGGTTTATCTCTTGGTCTGCCGAGCGCGCCCTGCCATTTTTCAAAATTTTGAAAAAGGCAGGTCCAATGAAATGGACTCCGGAAGCGGAGGCTGCGCTGCAAGACTTGAAGAGATACCTGTCCTCCACTCCAACGCCTGTCGCACCTAAACCACAAGAGAAGTTGCTGCTGTACATAGCGGCAACCAATCAAGTGGTTAGTGCTGCGTTAGTAGCGGAGAGGGAGGCAGATGACGAGCCAGCGACCGCGGCAAGCACATCCTGCGACAAGCAGGGGGCTTCCCCGACAGGCTCTGGTCCCGGCAAGCAAGGATCTGCGCAGATGCAAGAAGAGATACAGAAGAAGATGGTGCAGCGCCCAGTTTACTTTGTCAGTTCCCTTTTACAGGGGGCTAGGTCAAGGTACTCTGGTGTGCAGAAATTGCTTTTCGTCCTTCTCATGGCCTCGAGAAAGCTGCGCCATTACTTCCAAGCACATGAGATCACAGTTGTCACTCGCTTTCCGCTGAAGAGGATATTGCAAAATCCAGAAGCAATAGGCAGGATTGTCGAGTGGGCACTGGAACTGTCAAACTTTGGTCTCAAATTTGAGAGTACATCAACGATCCAAAGCAGAGCATTGGCAGAGTTCATAGCAGAGTGGACGCCAACTCCAGACGAAGAAATTCCGGAGATGAGCATCCCCGCCAAGGAAGCAAACAAAGAGTGGCTCATGTACTTTGACGGTGCCTTCTCGCTGCAAGGCGCGTGTACTGCTTGTCGCACCCACCGGAGAGCACCTCAAGTACATAGTCCAGATGCACTTTCCCAAGGAGCAAGCGACAAACAATACTGCAGAGTATGAAGGCTTGCTTGCCGGTCTCAGGATCGCGGCAGAACTTGGGATTAAGAAGCTCATTGTTAGGGGTGACTCGCAGCTTGTCGTCCGCCAAGTGAACAAGGTTTACCAGAGTCCGTTGATGGAAGCTTACGTTGATGAAGTGAGGAAGCTAGAAGAGCGCTTTGACGGCCTGCAAATGGAACATGTTCCAAGAGCTGAGAACGACATTGCCGATGGCCTGTCAAAGTGCGCAGCACTTAAGTTACCTGTGGAACCAGGGATCTTTGTGCTCAAGCTAACTCAGCCGTCCGTAACACCATCAACTGGACAGAGCAAGAAGAGGAAGTTGATTTCTGGTGACTATCTCCCGGCAGAGCTTCCTGAAGCCGCCGCCAAGAAGGTCCCCAGGATCGACGCCAAGAATGCTGAGGAGCAGTATGATCCGGCAAGCCCCAGGGTTTGCTCTGTTGAAGTAGATTCTCCCGACAAGTTTTGCTCCGGCAAGCTTGCCGGGGAACGTCAAGCTCCGGCAGAGCCGCGGGCTCTTGCCATAGAAGCAGACGTTCCCGCAGCAGCAGATGTGCCTTTAGTCTTTGTTGTCGAGCCATAGGCTCCAACATGGGCGCAGCAGATTGTCCGTTTCCTTCAGACAGGAGAACTTCTCGAAGAGCCAGAAGAAGCGGAAAGAGTAGCCTGGCAGTCTAGTATGTACCAGTTTGTCGATAACACACTGTACAGAAGAAGACTCAACGGTGTGAAATTGAAGTGTATTCCCCGGGAAGATGGACAAAAGCCGTTGGCAGAGATACATGGAGGCATATGTGGTCACCACATTGGCGCAAGAGCTCTTGTCGGAAAAGCATTCCGGCAAGGCTTCTTCTGGCCGACAGCCCTCCAGGATGCAACTGCACAAGTAACCAAGTGTGAAGCGTGCCAGTTCCATTCCAAGCAGATACACCAGCTAGCTCAAGCTCTCCAGACGATCCCTTTATCCTGGCCATTTTCGGTCTGGGGGCTCGATATCCTCGGCCCCGTTCCCCGAGCTGTCGGGGGCTTTGAGTACTTGTACATTGCAATCGACAAGTTCACAAAGTGGCTGGAAGTGGAACCAGTGAGGAAGGTGACAGCACAGTCAGCAGTCAAGTTCTTCAGGTCGATTGTTTGCCGTTTTGGGATCCCTAACAAGATAATCACCGACAACGGTACACAATTTACGAGCTGCACCTTCATGCAGTACGTCCAAGATCTTGGCGCCAAGGTCTGATTCGCTTCTGTTGCTCACCCGAAAAGCAACGGTCAAGCTGAGAGGGCAAATGCCGAAGTGCTGCGCGGGCTCAAGACCAGAACCGTCGACAGGCTGCACAAGTGCGGAAGAAACTGGATCGAGGAGCTGCCGGTGGTTCTTTGGTCGATCAGGACGACGCCAAATCGAGCCATTGGCCAGACACCCTTCGCTCTAGTCTATGGAGCGGAGGCAGTTATCCCCATGGAACTCGTATACGGGTCACCTCGAGTGCTCGCTTATGATGAGCTTGAGCAAGAGCAGCTGCGGCAAGATGACGCGCTGCTCCTTGAGGAAGATCGTCTTCAGGCTGCTGTGCGAGCCGCTCGCTACCAGCAAGCTTTGCGCCGCTATCATAGCCGCAAAGTTAACGCCAGAAGTCTTGAGGAAGGCGACCTTGTTCTTCGACGCGTTCAGTCCGCCAAGAATTCCAACAAGTTGACGCCGAAGTGGGAAGGCCCTTATCGGGTGAAACGAGTCACCAGGCCTGGCGCTGTCCGCCTGGAGACCGAAGATGGCGTACCAGTGAGCAACTCCTGGAATATCGAGCATCTTCGTAAGTTTTACCCGTAAGGCGCGGTTGTCGGATCCTGTCCGGCAACCACCCTTTTGTACAAGTCTTGCCGCTGTTGCATGTAATCCTTTGTACAAAGCCAGGCGCAGACCCTGAGCACAAGTAAATGAAGCGCTGGCGCCCAGAGTTATAGCATGCATGCTAGGTCGAGTCTGGTCCTTGGTTAGGGTTGATAGTGCTTAACAGCGGCTAACCCCTAACTTAGAGGTCGAGTGTGCATCCCTTTGCCTTTCTTTCGTTTCCTTTGGTTCGCAGGGCTCGCATATCCTTGCCGGACCGCCTGGGGACGAAAAGGAGAAGAAGGACGTGCCGGCATCTGGACCCCGGCAAGCCAGTGTTGCCGGGGGCTGCAAGTACCAAGGTTACCCACGGCAAGCCAGAGTTGCCGGGGGCTGCAATCTCAGATAAGTCTTTCATCCTTCTTCATGCATTCTCTTATGGACCGGGGAATACGAAACCTCGTTTCTTCCCGAAAACTACCGTGCTCCCTTAACTCTAGGCCCTGGGGCTCGTTCCTGGGGCCAAGTTTGGTCGTAGTCGCGGCAGCAAAGGGATGAAACGAGGGGCCGCACCCGCCTCGTCCCTGCCTCCGTTAAAAGCGTGAGAAAGGTCGAGCGACGTGGGAAGACGGCAGGGCCTGTTGCCGGGGAAGAAGTGTCTATCTGAAAGATACCAAGGATTCGCTCCTTGACGTGGGTTCTACCTGCGAGACAAACGACCCGGCAAGCATCCCCTTTTCATTAAAAAAACATTCCACTCAGGTATAGTCCATAGAGGATGAAAAACATGAAAGAGAGGATTACAAGTTTTAAATGCAACTAAGGCCCGAAGGCTTACAAATTGAAAAGATAAGATGCCCGTAATCCCTTTCTTGTCCCTCTCTTCAGGAGATAGGTCAAGGAGGCGAGAAGGGCAAAAGGAGCGCCTAGGCGAACTACGGGTGCCAGAAGACACCAAGAGAACACCCCGGGGGCCGTCCGAAGGCTGGACGGTGATGGCGGCGCCGGAAGCAGGGCTCGAAGATGAGGCGGCAGGACGTCAGCACGCTGTCGAGGGCACCACGCCCTCGTACTCTGGCTTGACGACCTTGCCGCTAGCCCTCTTCCTCTTCCGCATCCTCCCTACGCCAGCCGCCCGAGGAGACGACCCCGGGGAGTTCAAGGAGCCGGCGACACGGATGATGGGGTCGCCGGTGCCGCACGGAGCGACGCCCGACACCTAGTCGGACCCGTCGTCCTGCCGCCCGCTACCCTCGTCGTCGCTGTCGCTCCCCTCCTCGTCACTCTCGCTCGAGGAGGAGCCTTCGCTATCGGAGGAGCTGTCCACGCAGCACTTTGCCCGAGTGCCAAAGCACCCGAAGACCTTGACGGAGAGGAGATCGCCCTCCATCAACTTAAAATGGAGGGTGAGCCCCGCCGTCAAGCTGTGGATACGGGCGAACGTCTTCCACCCTTGACCAACATACATCACACCGGGGGCTGGGACTTCAACGCGGACTCGTGTGCCGCTGATCCCACAGCCCCTCATGTGCAGTCTCAGTGTCTCGGGCGGGTCCAACTCCATCGCGCCCGCAAACGGAGCTGGGAGTCGGAGTCGACGACGAGGCGCCTGGCGCAGCCTGACGAAGAACTCGCAGGGGTCGTCCCCAACATGGACCCCCATGGGAAGAGGAGTCGCCGGGGAGGCGAGGCCGGCGCGCCGCCCCGTCCACCTCTTCCCCGAGCGCCGCGGCCTCGTCCACGACCTCGCCCCTCCCTCTTCCCCTTACGGCTGGCTCTGCCACCACGGGTGCGGCAGAGGGAGGGATGCGCTGTCTGGCGGCGACCCTCGCCGCCACCGATGAAGGACCAGGGTTCCCTTTCTCCATGGCGAATGAGAGAAAGGGGAGCAGAAGCCGAAGGAAGGAGGAGATGAGAGAATGCGGGCTTCCGTCCTCCCCTCCCGCTCTTTATAAAGGAGCAAGGTGGGGGCTCGGCCGCCCCGCTCAGCGAATCAAGACGCGGGAAGGCAGGGAGCTGGGGCCGACCCGCTGCCTCGACCCACGACGGCCCCGTTTCCCACCTCCACCGTCCGCGATCCCAAGTGCATGGGAGCCGCGTGGCAGGCGTGCAGAACTAGGGCGACGGATGGGGCGACCTCTCCCCACCCCGTGATCGTGGGGAGTGGACGCCTCGAAAACCGCCCACGATCTCTCCCACGATGCCGCGTTTGACGCGTGCCGTGAGGGGAGGGCGCGGTGGATGCGGAGTGAGTTATGGCGTGCCCCAGGCCGCGCGTGCCCGTGCACTGTTTTGGGCCTTGCCCAACAGCGCTTGGCACCATGTATGGCCCAGGCCCGGGGGCTCCTGTCGGTGTACTAAAGTAGGGGTACCTTAGTATCCCGAACTTGTGCACGGGCAGTCGCAGTACCCCGCGGCAAGGCTTGCCGGGCGACCGCCAAGACCCTCCGTGGTTCCTTTGGAGCCATTCAAGAACAAAGTATTCGAGCCAAGGCACAAGACCCCGGCAAGAGGAGCTTGCCGGGAAGGCCACTCAAAGTATCCAAGACCCCGGCAAGAGGAGCTTGCCGGGAGGAAGCACAAAGACCCCGGCAAGAGGAGCTTGCCGGGAAGACCAACCAAGGCATCCCGAGGAACTCGCCGCGGCACGCCACGTGTCCCGACGAGACCCGGTGAGCGACAAGCTCCCGGACGCGACCAGACAACATCCGCGGCAAGGCGCTTGCGGTGGCCAGCTACTACTCCGCAGCCCGCGCTCTAGCTCACCCACCAACGTGTCGCTCTGGGACCATTCCTGGCGTACGTGGCGGGAGGCTGTGCAGCCAGGGGCATGCGGTGGCAAGCAGGCGCTGACAAGATAGCCATCGTGGCAAATGGTGGCGCCCCTGACGGTCCCTTTCCGCACCGTCTAGGCGACACAGACAGGCATTTAATGCCTTTGTCCCCTGCCGTCAGGGTTAGGTATGATACAACTGTAGTGGGCGGTGGCGCCAGCTACCACCTCTTTTACCCTCATCTCTGTTGCCACCTGTCGGTGACCCCTTAGGCATATAAAAGGAGGCCCATGCGCAACAGGGAGGAGGAGGACGACCATTCTCACGCTCGGCCTCGCTAGCCATCCAAGGGTACTGTAGCATCCATCGCTCCTGAGCAAGAACACAATACCAATCAAAGCAAGAGTAGGGTTTTACGCATCCGTGTGGCCCGAACCTGGGTAAACCGATCGCGTCGCTCGTGCGTTCGCCTCGATCTGCTCTGTGTGCATCCACCGCCCCCTGCCGAACCGAAAGGGGCTCGGTCCGCCGATCCCCATAGGTGTATGTGGGATCAGCACCCCCGACACAAGTATAATCATATATTTCACATAAATTCCAAGCATAGCATTGCAAACATTGAATTTGACCCCATAATAGTTTCCCTTTTTTAGATATACGGTGTCGCACATAACAAGCATGCTCATCTAAGGATTGCCCTCAACTAAGCTAGTTGGGGTTTCAGCACGAGCACATAGGGATCGAAGATGATCCAAGTAATAAGCTTCAGCAGTGTGATAGATTTTGATTGGTTCTTCAACCATTGGTTTAGTAGGTACAACTAATTTTTTTGGTATTTTGCGTTTCCTACCCATAACTAAAGATAGAAAACAACTAAGAACAGCAAATAAAAATTACTTAGTGATAAAGCAAACAAGCACACACGAGAATATTCACCCCATGCTATTGCTCTCCGGCAACGACGCTAGAAAAAGGTCTTGATAACCCACAAGTATAGTGGATCACAACAGTTTTCGATAAGTAAGAGTGTCGAACCCAACGAGGAGCTAAAGGTAGAATAAATATTACCTCAAGTTCTATCGACCACCGATACAACTCTACGCACGCTTGACGTTCGCTTTACCTAGAACAAGTATGAAACTAGAAGTACTTTGTAGGTGTTCTTGGATAGGTTTGCAAGATAATAAAGAGTATGCAAATAAAAAGTAGGGGCTGTTTAGATAAAGAAACAATAAAGTAAATATAGCGAGTGTGGAAAAGTGGTGGTAGGAGTTCCGAAATTGCCCCTAAGCAATTGACTACTTTACTAGACCGATAGCAAGTATTATGTGGGAGAGGCCACTACTAGCATGTCATCCCTGACTTGGAATTCTATGCACTTATGATTGGAACTATTAGCAAGCATCCGCAACTACTAAAGTTCATTAAGGTAAAACCCAACCATAGCATTAAGATATATTGGTCCCCCTTCAATCCCGCATGCATCAATTTCTATGCTAGGTTGAAGCTTCTGTCACTCTTGCCCTCCAATACATAGTCCTATCAACATACAACTAACCCTAGGGTGTGATCCACGCGCGCAATCATACGATGGGCACCAAAGGACAACAACATAACCACAAGCAAATTAAATCAATCATAGCAATTCATCAACCACCGATAGGACAACGAAAATCTACTCAGACATCATAGGATGGCAACACATCATTGGGTAATAATATGAAGCATAAAGCACCATGTTCAAGTAGAGGGTACAACGGGTTGCGGGAGAGTGGACCGCTGTAGATAGAGGGGGAAGGTGATGGAGATGTTGGTGAAGATGGCGGAGGTGTTGGTGTAGATCGCGGTGATGATGATGATGGCCACGTCAGCGTTCCGGCGCCACCGGAAGCGAGGGGGAAAGAGCCCCCCTCCTTCTTCTTCTTCTTCCTTGTCCTCCTCCCTAGATGGGAGAAGGGTTTCCCCTCTGGTCCTTGGCCTCCATGGCATGGGAGGGGCGAGAGCCCCTCCGAGATTGGATCTATCTCTTTGTTTCTCTCTGGTTCTGCGTTCTGCTCTGGCTCTGTTTCACCGTTTCGTATATATATGGAGATCCATAACTCCGATTGGCCTCAAACCTTCACCATGATTTTTTGTGAATATTAGCTTTCTTGCGGCAAAAGAAGAGCGTCAACCGCCTTACGGTGGGCTCACGAGGGTAGGGGGCGCGCCCTAGGGGGGGCCTGCCTCATGGCCTCCTCGGGCACTGGTTCACGTTGATTTTCCTTCCGAATTTTCCATATTTTCCAAAAATAAGCTCCGTCCGTTTTTATCCCGTTTGGACTCCGTTTGATATGGATATTCTGCGAAACCAAAAACATGCAACAGACAGGAACTAGCACTGGCCACTGGATCAATATGTTAGTCCCAAAAACAATATAAAAAGTTGCCAAAAATTATATGAAAGTTGAATAATGTTGGCCTGGAACAATCAAAAATTATAGATACGACGGAGACGTATCATCCTACAAACCTCTGCACTTGGAGGCCCAACAACGTCTACAAGAAGAAGGTTGTGTAGTAGACATCAGGCGCCTCCCTCCTTCCTTCTCTCCCCTTCCTCCTTCCTTCCACTCCTTGTTGGACTAGGAAAGGGGGGAACCTACTCCTAGTAGGAGTAGGATTCCCCCCCTTGGGGCGCGCCCCTTGAGGCCGGCCGGCCCCCTCCTCCCCTCCTTTATATACAGGGGAGAGGGGCACCCCATAGACACACAAGTTGGTCTTTAGCCGTGTGCGGTGCCCCCTCCATAGTTTTCCACCTCGGTCATATTGTCGTAGTGCTTAGGCGAAGCCCTGCGTCGGTAACTTCATCATCACCGTCACCACGCCGTCGTGTTGACGAAACTCTCCCTTGGCCTCAGCTGGATCTAGAGTTCGAGGGATGTCACTGAGCTGAACGTGTGCAGATCTCGGAGGTTCCGTGCGTTCGGTACTTGATCGGTTGGATCGCGAAGACATTCGACTACATCAACCACGTTTCTAAACGCTTCCACTTTCAGTCTACGAGGGTACGTGGACACACTTGTTGGGAATGCAATATTTCAAAAAAATTCCTATGATCACACAAGATCTATCTAGGGTATGCATAGCAATGAGAGGGGGAGAGTATGTCTACGTACCCTCATAGACCGAAAGCGGAAGCGTTATGAAACACGGTTGATGTAGTCGAACATCTTCGCGATCCAACTGATCAAGTACCGAATGCACGGCACCTCTGCGACCTACACATGTTCAGCTCAGTGATGTCCCTCGTACTCTTGATCCAGTTGAGGCCAAGGGAGATTTTCATTAGCACGACGGCGTGATGACGGTGATGATGAAGCTACCGACGCAGGGCTTCGCCTAAGCACTACAATGATATGACCGAGGCGGAATTCTGTGGAGGGGGGCACCGCACATGGCTAAAACAATCAACTTGTGTGTCTATTGGGTGCCCCCTCCCTCGTATATAAAGGAGTGGAGGAGGGGAGGGGAGGCCCTCTCATGGCGCGCCCAAGGGGGGGAGTCCTACTCCCAGTAGGAGTAGGTTTCCCCTCTTCCCTAGTTGGAGTAGAAGAAGGAAGAGGGAGAGGGAGAGAAGGAAAGGGGGGCCGTCCCCCCTCCCAATTCGGATTGGGCTTGGGGGGAGGGTGCCCCCACCTTGGCCGCCTCCTACTCTCTCCCACTATGGCCCAATAAGGCCCATTGACTCCCCGGGGGGTTCCGGTAACCCCCGGTACTCCGGTAAATGCCCGAACTCATCCGGAACCATTCCGATGTCCAAACATAGCCTTCCAATATATTTATTTTTATGTCTCGACCATTTCGAGACTCCTCGTCATGTCCATGATCACATCCGGGACTCCGAACAAACTTTGGTCATCAAATCACATAAACTCATAATACTGATCATCATCGAACATTAAGCGTGTGGACCCTATGGGATCGAGAACTATGTAGACGTGACCGAGACTCATCTCCGGTCAATAACCAATAGAGGAACCTGGATGCTCATATTGGCTCCTACATATTCTACGAAGATCTTTATCGGTCAAACCTCACAACAATATACGTTGTTCCCTCTGTCATCGGTATGTTACTTGCCCGAGATTCGATCGTCGGTATCATCATACCTAGTTCAATCTCGTTATCGGCAAGTCTCTTTACTTGTTCCGTAATGCAACATCCCGCAACTAACTCATTAGTCACATTGCTTGCAAGGCTTATCGTGATGTGCATTACCGAGAGGGCCCAGAGATACCTCTCCAACAATCGGAGTGACAAATCCTAATCTTGATCTATGCCAACTCAACAAACACCATCGGAGACACCTGCAGAGCATCTTTATATCACCCAATTACGTTGTGACATTTTATAGCACACTAAGTGTTCCTCCGGTATTCGGGAGTTGCATAATCTCATCGTCATAGGAACATGTAAAAGTCATGAAGAAAGCTATAGCAATAAACTAAACGATCATAGTGCTAAGCTAACAGATGGTTCTTGTCCATCACATCATTCTCTAATGATGTGATGCCGTTCATCAAATGATAACACATGTCTATGGCTAGGAAACTTAACCATCTTTCATTAACGAGCTAGTCAAGTATAGGCATACTAGGGACACTTTCTTTGTCTATGTATTCACACATGTACTAAGTTTCCGGTTAATATAATTCTAGCATGAATAATAAACATTTATCATGATATAAGGAAATATAAATAACAACTTTATTATTGCCTCTAGGGCATATTTCCTTCAGTCTCCCACTTGCACTAGAGTCAATAATCTAGTTCATCATCATGTGATTTCACATCAAAAGTTCACGTCTTTATGTGATTAGTTCACATCTTCATGTGACTAATACCCAAAGGGTTTACTAGAGTCAATAATCTAGTTCACATCGCTATGTGATTAATACCCAAAGAGTGATCATGTTTTGTTTGTGAGAGAAGTTTAGTCTATGGGTCTGCAACATTCAGATCCGTATGTATTTTGCAAATTTCTATGTCTACAATACTCTATATGGAGCTACTCTAGCTAATTGCTTCCACTTTCAATATGTATCTAGATCGAGACTTAGAGTCATCTAGATCGGTGTCAAAAGCTTGCATGGACGTTACTCTTTACGACAAACTCTTTTATCACCTCCATAATCGAGAAATATTTCCTTAGTCCTCTAAGGATAATTTTGACCGCTGTCCAGTGATCTACTCCTAGATCACTATTGTACTCCCTTTCCAAAATCATGCTAAGGTATACAATAGGTCTGGTACGCAGCATAGCATAATTTATAGAACCTATGATTGAGGCATAGGGAATGACTTTTCATTCTCTTTCTATTTTCTACCATGGTCGGGTTTTGAGTCCTAACTCAACTTCACACCTTAAAACACATGCAAGAACTCCTTCTTTGACTATTTCATTTTGAACTACTTCAAAAACTTGTCAAGGTATGTACTCATTGAAAAATTTATCAAGCGTCTTGATCTATCTCTATAGATCTTGATGCCCAATATGTAAGCAGCTTCATCGAGGTCTTTCATTGAAAAATTCTTGTTCAAGTATCCTTTTATGCTATCCAGAAATTCAGTATCATTTCCGATCAATAATATGCCATCCACATATAATATTAGAAATGGTGCAGAGCTCCCATTCACTTTCTTGTAAATACAGGCTTTTCCAAAAGTCTGTATAAAACTATATGCTTTCATCAACTCATCAAAGCGTATATTCCAACTCCGAGATGCTTGCACCAGCCCATAGATGGATCGCTGGAGCTTGCACACTTTGTTAGCACCTTTAGGATTGACAAAACCTTCTGGTTGCATCATATACAACTCTTCTTTAAGAAATCCATTAAGGAATGCAGTTTTGACATCCATTTGCCAAATTTCATAAAATGGGGCAATTGCTAACATGATTCGGACAGACTTTAAGCATAGATACGAGTGAGAAACTCGCATCGTAGTCAACACCTTGAACTTGTTGAAAACCTTTAGCAACAATTCGAGCTTTGTAGATAGTAACACTACTATCAGCGTCTGTCTTGCTCTTGAAGATCCATTTAATCTCAATGGCTCGCCGATCATCGGGCAAGTCAATCAAAGTCCATGCTTTGTTCTCATACATGGATCCCATCTCAGATTTCATGGCCTCAAGCCATTTCGCGGAATCTAGGCTCATCATCGCTTCCTCATAGTTCATAGGTTCATCATGGTCTAGTAACATGACTTCCAGAAAGAATTACGGTACCACTCTGGTGCGGACCATACTCTAGTTGACCTACGAGGTTCGGTAGTAACTTGATCTGAAGTTTCATGATCATCATCATTAGCTTCCTCACTAATTGGTGTAGGAATCACTAGAACTAATTTTTGTGATGAACTACTTTCCAATTCGGGAGAAGGTACAACTACCTCATCAAGTTCTACTTTCCTTCCACTCACTTCTTTCGAGAGAAACTCCTTCTCTAGAAAGGATCCATTCTTAGCAACAAAGATCTTGCCTTCGGATCTGTGATAGAAGGTGTTCCCAACAGTTTCTTTTTGGTATCCTATGAAGACGCACTTCTTCGATTTGAGTTTGAGCTTATCATGTTGAAACTTTTTCACATAAGCATCATCACCCCAAACTTTAAGACACGACAGCTTGGGTTTCTTGCTAAACCACAGTTCATACGGTGTCGTCTCAACGGATTTTTAGACGGTGCCCTATTTTAAAGGGAATGCGGCTGTCTCTAATGCATAACCCCAAAACGATAGTGGTAAATTGGTAAGAGACATCACAGATCAGACCATATATAATAAAGTATGGTTACGACGTTCGGACACACCATTACGCAGTGGTGTTCCAGGTGGCGTGAGTTGCAAAACTATTCGACATTGTTTCAACTGAAGGCCAAACTCATAACTCAAATATTCGTCTCCACGATCAGATCATAGAAACTTTATTTTTCTTGTTTATGATGATTCACCACTTCACTCTGAAATTCTTTGAACTTTTCAAACTTTCAGACTTGTGTTTCATTAAGTAGATATACCCATATCTTCTCAAATCATCTGTGAAGGTCAGAAAATAACGATACCCGCCACGAGCCTCAACACTCATCGGATCACATACATCAGTATGTATTATTTCCAATAAGTCAGTTGCTTGCTCCATTGTTCTAGAGAACAGAGTCTTAGTCATCTTGCCCATGAGGCATGGTTCGCAAGCATCAAGTGATACATAATCAAGTGATTCCAAAAGCCCATCAACATGGAGTTTCTTCATGCGCTTTACACCAATATGACCTAAACGGGAGTGCCACAAATATGTTGCACTATCATTATCAACTTTGCATATTTTGGCTTCAATATTATGAATATGTAGATCACTACGATCGAGATTCAGTAAACCATTCACCTTGGGTGTATGACCTTAGAAGGTATTATTCATGTAAACAGAATAATAATTATTCTTTGACTTAAATGAATAACCGTATTGCAATAAACATGATCCAATCATATTATGCTCAACGCAAACACCAAATAACATTTATTTTAGGTTCAACACTAATCCCGAAGGTAAAGGGAGTGTGCGATGGTGATCTTATCAACCTTGGAATCACTTCCAACACACATCGTCACCTCGCCCTCAACTAGTCTCTGTTCATTTTGCAATTCCTGTTTCGAGTTACTAATCTTAGCAATTGAACCGGTATCAAATACCCTGGGGTTACTATGAACACTAGTAAAGTACACATCAATAACATGTATATCAAATATACTTTTGTTCACTTTGCCATCCTTCTTATCCGCCAAGTATTTGGGGTAGTTCCGCTTCCAGTGACCATTCCCTTTGCAGTAGAAGCACTTAGTTTCAGGCTTAAGTCTAGCTTTGGGCTTCTTCATGAGAGTGGCAACTTGCTTGCCATTCTTCTTGAAGTTCCCTTTCTTTCCCTTGCCCTTTTACTTGAAACTAGTGCTCTTGTCAACCATCAACACTTGATGCTTTTTCTTGATTTCTACCTTCGCCAGTTTCAACATCGCGAAGAGCTTGGGAATCGGTTCCGTTGTCCCTTGCATATTATAGTTCATCACAAAGTTCTAGTGACTTGGTGATAGTGACTAGAGAACTGTGTCAATCACTATCTTATCTGGACGATTAACTCCCACTTGATTCAAGTGATTGTAGTACTCAAACATTCTGAGCACATGCTCACTAGCTGAGCTATTCTCCTCCATCTTGTAGGCAAAGTACTTGTCAAAGGTCTCATACCTCTTAACACGTGCATGAGTCTGAAATACCAATTTCAGCTCTTGGAACATCTCATATGCTCTGTGGCGTTCAAAATGTTTTTGAAGTCCCGGTTCTAAGCCATAAAGTATGGCACACTAAACTATCCAGTAGTCATCATATTGAGCTTGTCAAACGTTCATAACGTCTGCATCTGCTCCTGCAAAAGGTCCGTCACCTAGCGGTGCATCAAGGACACAATTCTTCTGTGCATCAATGAGGATAATCCTAAAATCACAGAGCTAGTCCGCATCATTGCTACTAACATCTTTCAACATAGTTTTCTCTAGGAACATATCATAAATAAAATGGGGAAGCTATACGCGAGTAATTGATCTACAACATAGATATGAAAATACTATCAGGACTAAGTTCATGATAAATTTATGTTCAATTAATCATATTACTTAAGAACTCCCACTTAGAAAGACATCCCTCTAGTCATCTAAATGATCACCTGATCCATATCAACTAAACCATGTCCGATCATCATGTGAGATGGAGAAGTTTTCAATGGTGAACATCACTATGTTGATCATATCTACTATATGATTCACGCTCGACCTTTCGGTCTCAGTGTTTCGAGGCCATATCTGCATATGCTAGGCTCGTCAAGTTTAACCTGAGTATTCTGCTTGTGCAAAACTGGCTTGCACCCGTTGTATGTGAACGTAGAGCTTATCACACCCGATCATCACGTGGTGTCTCAGCACGAAGAACTATCGCAACGGTGCATACTCAGGGAGAACACTTATACCTTGAAATTTTAGTAAGGAATCATCTCGTAATGCTACCGTCGTACTAAGCAAAATAAGATGCATAAAAGATAAACATCACATAAAATCAAAATATGTGACATGATATGGCCATCATCATCTTGTGCCTTTGATCTCCATCTCCAAAGTACCGTCATGATCTCCATCGTCACCAGCATGACACCATGATCTCCATCATCTTGATCTCTATCAACGTGTCATCACATGGTCATCTCGCCAACTATTGATTTTGCAACTATTGCTATCGCATAGCGATAAAGTAAAGCAATTATATAGCGCTTGCATCTTATGCAATAAAGAGACAACCATAAGGCTCTTGCCAGTTGCCGATAACTTTAACAAAGCATGATCATCTCATACAACAATTTATATCTGATCACGTCTTGACCATATCACATCACAACATGCCGTGCAAAAACAAGTTAGACGTCCTCTTCTTTGTTGTTCCTAGTTTTACATGGCTGCTACGGGCTTAGCAAGAACCGTTCTTACATACGCATCAAAAACCACAACGTGGTATAGTGATTGGTTTTTTATCTTCAGAAAGAACCATGTTCATTGAATCCAATTCAACTAAAGTTCGAGAAACTGACATGTAACGCCCTCCATGCGACTATAGCTCCCACGTGTCGAGGCATGACTTAGAGACATAATCGCATTAAAGGCATATGTCGCAAGTGAGGTAATCTTCACACAACCCATGTAATACAATAGGGGGAAAGAGGTACATAGTTGGCTTACAATCGCCACTTCACACAATTACAAGAATAAAGCATTACATCAACCAAATACACTCATGGCCCGACTACGGAACCAAAATAAAAGAAGAACCCCAAATGCGACAAAGGTCCCCGATCGACCCCAACTGGGCTCCACTACTGATCAACTAGAACGAAACAACATAAAGGACAATATCTTCATCGAGCTCCTCCTGAGCTGGGTTACGTCATCTGCATGGACTCATCGGCACCTGCAAACTAGTTTTGGAAGTATCTGTGAGCCACGGGGACTCAGCAATCTCGCACCCTCGCGATCAAGACTATTTAAGCTTATGGGTAAGGTAAAAGGTATGAGGTGGAGCTGCAACAAGCGACTAGCATATATGGTGGCTAACATACGCAAATGAGAGCGAGAAGACAAAGGCAAAGCACGGTCGATAAAAATATAATCAAGAAGTGATCCTGGACTACCTACGTCAAGCATAACTCCAACAACCGTGTTCACTTCCCGGACCCCGCCGGAAAGAGACCATCACGGTTACACACGCAGTTGATTCATTTTAATTAAGGTCGACTTCTGGTTTTCTACAACCGGACGTTAACCAATTCCCATCTGCCCATAACCGCGGGCACGGCTTTCGAAAGTTCAAATCCCTGCAGGGTGTCCCAACTTAGCCCATGACAAGCTCTCACGGTCAACGAAGGAATAGACCTCCACCCGAGACATTCCGATCAGACTCGGTATCCCGGTACAACAAGACGTTTCGACAGGGTAAAACTAAACCAGCAACACCGCCCGAATGTGCCGACAAATCCCGATAGGAGCTGCACATATCTCTTTCTTAGGGCACACTCAGATTGTCCTAGGTACGGGTAGGCCAGCCCAGAGTTGCCCCTGGTGGCCACCGGTAGCTGACAGATGGACCAACACTCAGAGGAGCACTGGCCCGGGGGGGGTAAAATAATGATGACCCTTGAGTCTGCAGAACCCAAGGGAAAGAAAAGGCTAGGTGGCAAATGGTAAAACCAATGTTGGGCATTGCTGGAGAAGCTTTACTTAAGGTGAACTGTCAAGGGGTTCCCATTATAGCCCAACCGCGTAAGGAACGCAAAATCCGGGAACATAACACCGATATGACGGAAACTAGGGCGGCAAGAGTGGAACAAAACACCAGGCATAAGGCTGAGCCTTCCACCCTTTACCAAGTATATAGATGCATTAATTAAAATAAGAGATATTGTGATATCCCAACAAAATATCCATGTTCCAAACATGGAACAAGCTCCAATCTTCACCTGCAACTAACAACGCTATAAGAGGGGCTGAGCAAAGCGGTAACATAGCCAAACAACGGTTTGCTAGGACAAGGTGGGTTAGAGTCTTGGTTCAACAATATGGGAGGCATGATAAGAAAGTGGTAGGTATCGCAGCATAGGCATAGCAAAAGAGCGAGCATCTAGCAAAGCAAAGATAGAAGTGATTTCGAGGGTATGAACATCTTGCCTGAAATCCCGCAAGGAAGAAGAACGAGTCCATGAAGAAGACAAATGGACGTAGGCGAACGGGTCCTCACAAACACGACGATACCGGATCCAACCCGAAGAAGCAAACACCGGAAAGAAACACACAACATACTAAACAATCACGACATGAACATGGCATGACGCACAACCAAGTATGATGCATGTCCGGTTTAATGAAGCATGACATGGCAAAATGCACAAACAATCCTACAAATTAAGTGGAGCTCAATGTGCAACGAGTTGCATATTGAAGAAAACACCACATGACTTATTTAGTTCTCTCTCGTTTATGTACCCAACAGGATTAAATGTTGATTAACATGGCAAGAGGGTGAAGCAAAGAAAACTACCTATCTAGTCAAGTTTAAATGAGGCCGGGAACAACAAACAACAATTCCGGAAACTCCTCATGAGCATATTATAGATTTGGTACTGTTCTGCCCTAAACATAATTTTAGAGTTGTTAAACATGCAAAGTGAGTACACCATGATAAACTAGGCAAAATTCTACCCCATTTACATATAAAGATTATTAAAATCAGAGCTACAGTTATTTAGTTACAAATTGAAGCATTTTAACATGGCATAGGAGTAAATATATGCAAACAACATTTTAAACATTTTGAACATGGATGAAAGTGACATATTATTAAACTAGACAAAATTCTGAGCAAGTTTCATATATAAATCATTTAGATCCGATGCACGGTTATTAAGTTATTATATGCATGATCAACAAGGGATTTTCTGCAAAACTGCTATTCTCTGGATAATTGGACAAAATCGCAGGACCCGAAAAAAAAACATATCGGGCCGAATTAGAGCTGCAGGCCGAAACAGGACATGGGCGCTGGGGGTTTCTTACCATGGGCCATGGCCCAGTTGGAAGCAGAGGGAGGCCGGCAGGCTGGGCAGGCCGCGAAGGGGCGCGCTGGGCCTTTGGAAGGCGTTGGTGAGTGGCTGGGCCGGCTGGCCAGGCCGCGGCCCACGTGCGTAGGAGACAGGTGCCTGGAGATGCGCTTCGCACGGTCTACGCTGGACGTCAACGCGCAGGTCGAGCGGATGAGGCAGAGGTTGCGGGCGCTAACCTCCTCTGCTCTAGAAGAAGCAAAGCAGAGCAGCGGCGTCAGGGAACTCCGGCGCGACGGTGAAGGATGGAGGGCGTGGAACCGGGCGCGCTGCAGATCTGGGTCGTGGGATGGCCGGTCCTCGCTGGAAGCATGGCCGGATGCGGGCGACTGCTACTCGTAGATGGACTTGGCGCGGGCGAGCAGGGACTTGGAGCTTGGTTCCCATGGCGGCGATGAAGCGGCGGAACAGCGCCACGGCGCGACGAAGGGAGCTCGTGTTCTTCCTGTACAGGCACTAGACTGAGAAAGAGAGAGAGAGAGAGAGAGAGAGAGGAGAAATCGAGAGGAAGGAGGGCACCAAGGCGAGGGTCAGCTAAGCATGGCCTGCTGGACCTTCCGACGAGCGGCGTGGGGACGAGGTGAGGAGGTGCTCAGGCGCCTGCGCGCTGGATCGAGGGCTCGGGGAGCATCTCTCCTTTGGTGCTGGACACGCACGGGAGCAGGGAAGGGGAGGCGGCTGCGAGCTAGTTGGGAGGCGGCGCAAATCGAGGGAGATGGTCGGAGCAAGGTGATTGGACTGGCGTTGAAATTGAGGAGAAAGTGGGCGGCGGCGGCGGCTGGGAGGATCCCTAAAAAATTAAGGTTGTCCAAAATGGACTAGGGATAGACTATATATATATAGTAAGTGGGTTAGATTAGGGGCTACTCGGGTCCTCCGATAATAATCGGACGGTCTCGGATTAACAGGCTAGGGAGATCGAATAAGAAAACAGAGACGTTTTGTAGATGTTTGGGGATGAT
Source organism: Triticum monococcum (assembly GCA_034509565.1). Taxonomy (NCBI): domain Eukaryota; kingdom Viridiplantae; phylum Streptophyta; class Magnoliopsida; order Poales; family Poaceae; genus Triticum; species Triticum monococcum. Next base: position 619,096,682 of record CM067845.1, read on the forward strand.
CCGGACACTACGATGACGACTGTCCGGGTCGGGTCCGGGACAACTTTCGGACGCGCGCGAGGAGGGCTGCAGGCTAACGAGAGAGGTTAGGTTGGGCCTGGCGGTAGGTAGTGGGCTGTGTAGACGGTCTCGAGCTGAGAGAAGAGAAGAGAGGGAGGTCCGGCATCTGTTTCCGGAGACCGAAAACGTCCGATGTTAGACCAGCTATACTGCCGCTATAGTTATCCGTTGGGGCATCAAACGATCTCCGAATGCGATGAAACTTGACAGGCAGTCTATCTACACTGTAATAAGACCACACGTCAACTCCCATCCCATTCCGAGAACATTTTCCGGCCACTTATAAAATACTATTTTCGGACATGCCACGGGCGTGTGCAAGTGTGGTTGGGCTCAGAACGGACAACAGACGGAACTGGGGGAACCCGGACGGATGCAAGTTTTGAAAACATGACGATGCAATGCACATGATGACATGATAAGATGCAACACGCAAGCAAATGACATGGCAACGACGGCGAATAACTGGAAGACACCTGGCACATCGGTCTCGGGGCATTACAACACTCCATTACGAGAGGATCTCGTCCCGAGATCTAGAATGGCACCGGATGGACAACGGAAGAGAAAAGAGGAGAGGTAAAACTAAGTTGCTTCTTTGACAAACGAGTGAAACCAAAGAACCTTGCAAAGGTTAAGCCATTTCGAGAAAAGAATACGACGGAGATGAACGAAGTTGAAAACACTCCGTTATAAAAGAGGAACAAGGCAGAACAACTTCGGGCAGCACTCCGATTGAAATGAAAACAATTGAATAAGAACTTGATAAGGAGATAGAACTTGAAAAGAGGGCACGACACTCCGGTTAAATGGACAATCATGATAAGGACAAGAAGAAGGTTTGAAGAGAGCAGCAACCGAATTCCTCCGGGAGAGAGTAATAGAAGATAGATGATTAAAATAAAGAATGGAGAAGAAAATGCCAACTTATGCCACAAGAGAGCTTGAAGAGGCATCTTTAAGAGAAGGGTCGAACGGAGTTGTTGGAACACCAACAACGAAAAGAATAGGCTTGATATGGTCTTATAGAATACAACTCAAAATATGAGGTGACAACCTGCCACTCATGGGAAAAGGAATTGGGTTGAAATGAACAAGGAGACGAGAAGCTTATTTCACCGGGAGGGTAGATGAAGAACTTGGATCATATATGAGCACCATAAGTAGCAACAATCCTTAGGGAAGGCTTTAGGTGAAATATAACCCAAGATAATTCCAATGACGAGATTGATGGATTTAAAATACCTCATTCTTAACAATCTGTGAATCATGAAACATGAACTGAAATTATCAAGAATGACATAATACCACCTCCAATGATAAGGAAGAAAGAATTGCACTCCGGATAGCAATATGAAGAAAGCTTGAGTTCCTCTGAACAGAATCTTAATGACCACTTCGAGAAGAAATTAAAACCTTGATGAACCATCATGTAGAACCTTCGTGAAGAACTCCGGTAATGAAAGAATGATTAAACGAGAAGAAAGAGAAGTTGAAAGCACAAGGTGAATCCTTGCGATGATTTAGATGGATTTCGGTGATAATTAGAGCTTGGAACTCCGGGAAAGAAAGACGAGCACTTGAAACCAAGAATTTGATTAGCCTCCAGAATAGGAAATTAAACATTTGGATGAAACAAGAATAAGAATTACATTATGATTATCCTTCACCAATTAAATTGATGACACTCAACGGATTTGGCATATTACTTACTCTTGTAGAAAAGATTAAAAGAGATATATCAAAACTTGAGAAGGTCTTCAAGGAACCACCGGTAGGATTAGGAAGCAACGAATAAATTGATATGATAAATGAAGGAAGAAGAATCTTGAACGAACCACCGTAAGAATTAAAAAGAATGATTAGAACATGAAGAAACACCGGGAAGAATTAAGCAAATGAACGAAGATGCTTGAGAGAATTTAGATACATGAGAACGAAGAGATCACGAGCCGATAAAAAGATCACTTGAACGAAGCACCGGTAAAATAGGAGACTGATAACTGACAGCTGAGAATGAATAAACCTGAATTGACAGACTCCGGATAACAAACTGAGAAGTCTCTTGAATTGCTCCGGATGGGTGAAAGGAATTCTCACAATCGAAAAATAATTATCAGAGGATTGCAACAATCTCGAATGATGAAACTTGAAGAGAATGGAGAAAGGTTGAAAGAAGAATCTTCTCCGGTCTTCTAAATTGAGAATGACGACGAGAAATACCATCAAGACTTATTTAGACACTCCGGAAGAATCAAAACGAAGAGGTTGAGCCAACGATGAAAAGAATTTGACAGATCTTGGAGAAAGTACATATGACTGATGATAATTCATTCTTACGTCAAACTTTGACAAGAATATAGGATAACTCCGGGAAAATAAGAACGGTCAGGTAAGATCCTGGGAAAAGACCTGTGGGTTAGGGCCCACTCAAAAGAAACACCGTTGAACGATTGCTTGAAGAGGATATAACACCGGTTGAGTTAAATAGCTTGTAAGATGTAGCATCCTCAAAAGAGGTTGAACGAAAGGAGAGTGGAAACACGAATCTTCGAGATATCTTGAGCACTCCGGAATAAATGAATAGCGAGAAATGGAATGACAAATGAGGTGCACCGGCATAAGAAAAGCATTGGACAAAAAGAAATACCAAAGTTTGAATTGAATCCATCGGACAAGGAAAATGAGTGGGGAATGACGAACTAGAAGAGCATCTTCATGGAAACCACCGGGTAAGAACATTGACGGAAAAGAATGGAGATGCTTCCCATCAATAAAATGGATACTTGATTAAGAAATCTGAATCCTTGAAGAAAAAGGGGTGGGTGGGCGGGAAAAACAAAGGCAACTTGGAGACGGATGAAACAAACACCGTTCAGAAGAAACTGATACTTGATCTTGCGGAAGTTGAAATGGTCGGATCCACTAGAAGGGAAGCACACCGGTCGAAAAAGGATTGACAAAGCAATCTCGATGATCAAGAAGGATTGGTATTCACACCGGAGTATGAGAACACCATTTGGGGAAGGTATGGAATCAACATTTGACATTGAAGCAACTCGAATACCACAACTCAAAACAAAAACAAGGATTGGCTTGCAGAATAAGCCAGAACAAACATATGATAGAGATTTCGTCCGAAGTTTTCGTGGTGGGGCCTACACGGGCTTGATCGTACAGCACCATCATGTACAAGGCAGTGCACATGACATACGAAGCGTCCCCGAGTCGGCATAGCCAAGGACTCTTTAAGACACAACGAGACCACTGTAAAACCGACCGTGAATAGGCGGACCACTAGACGTCGAACCCCAATTTCATATCATACATCTGTCGGAAAGATATCCTAAGAGCTACTTGAATTTCCCCTTATAAACTCCCGAAATTTTCCGGTTATGCAATCAGGTGTTGGGGATACAGGGGAAGCATAATATCTCACCCAAACTAACAAATCCTACATCCAGTTGTATCCATCCTTCAACACATAACCAAGAAACCTTCGGAAATCATCTACCTCAACCTTCGAAAAGCATCCGTTATACAAGTTATGGCGATACTCCCGAACTCCCGCCCCAGTACTGGGTGGCGTCGAGGTTATCTCACCAACGAACTGCATAAAAGAGATTTTCGATGTCGGCGTACTAAACTCAGGTATTCCAGAACTGCAACGATAAAATTATGATGACAACACCTCAGAGCTCAACTCCCCGGGACACTTCCACAAAACCCCTGACAGGAGGCACCAAGACAATGTTCTCATCATAAAACCATCGGAACGATTCCAAGATACCCGCGTGATCCTAAAAAATTTTAATGAAATTTGAGAAGAGAATAGTCAAAACTCTACGTCAGGATGCCTTACCAGAGCAATGATGAGACTGGGAAGTAAAAAGAATTCCTAAACTCTCCGATATATAATTCCTAAATGACTCAAAACATTTTTCTAGACACAACTCGGCCGCTAAAAATGATCAAACAGTGGGGGCTCCTAAGGTCGGGGAAGGCTCTGATTACCAACTTGTAACGCCCTCCATGCGACTATAGCTCCCACGTGTTGAGGCACGACTTAGAGACATAATCGCATTGAAGGCATATGTCGCAAGTGAGGTAATCTTCACACAACCCATGTAATACAATAGGGGAAAGAGGTACATAGTTGGCTTACAATCGCCACTTCACACAATTACAAGAATAAAGCATTACATCAACCAAATACACTCATGGCCCGACTACAGAACCAAAATAAAAGAAGAACCCCAAATGCGACAAAGGTCCCCGATCGACCCCAACTGGGCTCCACTACTGATCAACTAGAACGGAACAACATAAAGGAAAATATCTTCATCGAGCTCCTCCTAAGCTGGGTTACGTCATCTGCACGGACTCATCGGCACCTGCAAACTGGTTTTGGAAGTATCTATGAGCCATGGGGACTCAGCAATCTCGCACCCTCGCGATCAAGACTATTTAAGCTTATGGGTAAGGTAAAAGGTATGAGGTGGAGCTGCAGCAAGCGACTAGCATATATGGTGGCTAACATACGCAAATGAGAGCGAGAAGAGAAGGCAAAGCACGGTCGATAAAAGTATGATCAAGAAGTGATCCTGGACTACCTACATCAAGCATAACTCCAACAACCGTGTTCACTTCCCGGACCCCAACGGAAAGAGACCATCACGGTTACACACGTGGTTGATTCATTTTAATTAAGGTCGACTTCAGGTTTTCTACAACCGGACGTTAACAAATTCCCATCTGCCCATAACCGCGGGCACGGCTTTCGAAAGTTCAAATCCCTGCAGGGTGTCCCAACTTAGCCCATGACAAGCTCTCACGGTCAACGAAGGAATAGACCTCCACCCAAGACATTCCGATCAGACTCGGTATCCCGGTAGAACAAGACGTTTCGACAGGGTAAAACTAAACCAGCAACACCGCCCGAATGTGCCGACAAATCCCGATAGGAGCTGCACATATCTCTTTCTCAGGGCACACTCAGATTGTCCTAGGTACGGGTAGGCCAGCCCAGAGTTGCCCCTGGTGGCCATCGGTAGCTGATAGATGGACTAACACTCAGAGGAGCACTGGCCCGGGGGGGTGGGGGGTAAAATAATGATGACCCTTGAGTCTGCAGAACCCAAGGGAAAGAAAAGGCTAGGTGGCAAATGGTAAAACCAATGTTGGGCATTGCTGGAGAAGCTTTACTTAAGGCGAACTATCAAGGGGTTCCCATTATAGCCCAACCGCGTAAGGAACGCAAAATCCGGGAACATAACACCGATATGGCGGAAACTAGGGCGGCAAGAGTGGAACAAAACACCAGGCATAAGGCCGAGCCTTCCACCCTTTACCAAGTATATAGATGCATTAATTAAAATAAGAGATATTGTGATATCCCAACAAAATATCCATGTTCCAAACATGGAACAAGCTCCAATCTTCACCTGCAACTAACAACACTATAAGAGGAGCTGAGCAAAGCGGTAACATAGCCAAACAACAGTTTGCTAGGACAAGGTGGGTTAGAGTCTTGGTTCAACAATATGGGAGGCATGATAAGAAAGTGGTAGGTATCGCAGCATAGGCATAGCAAAAGAGCGAGCATCTAGCAAAGCAAAGATAGAAGTGATTTCGAGGGTATGAACATCTTGCCTGGAAATCCCGCAAGGAAGAAGAATGAGTCCATGAAGAAGACAAATGGACGTAGGCGAACAGGTCCTCACAAACACGACGATGCCGGATCCAACCCGAAGAAGCAAACACCGGAAAGAAACACACAACATAGTAAACAATCACGACATGAACATGGCATGATGCACAACCAAGTATGATGCATGTCCGGTTTAATGAAGCATGACATGGCAAAATGCATAAACAATCCTACAAATTAAGTGGAGCTCAATGTGCAACGAGTTGCATATTGAAGAAAACACCACATGACTTATTTAGTTCTCTCTCGTTTATGTACCCAACAGGATTAAATGTTGATTAACATGGCAAGAGGGTGAAGCAAAGAAAACTACCTATCTAGTCAAGTTTAAATGAGGCCGGGAACAACAAACAACAATTCCGGAAACTCCTCATGATCATATTATAGATTTGGTACTGTTCTGCCCTAAACATAATTTTAGAGTTGTTAAACATGCAAAGTGAGTACACCATGATAAACTAGGCAAAATTCTACCCCATTTACATATAAAGATTATTAAAATCGGAGCTACGGTTATTTAGTTACAAATTAAAGCATTTTAACATGGCATAGGAGTAAATATATGCAAACAACATTTTAAACATTTTGAACATGGATGAAAGTGACATATTATTAAACTAGACAAAATTCTGAGCAAGTTTCATATATAAATAATTTAGATCCGATGCACGGTTATTAAGTTATTATATGCATGATCAATAAGGGCTTTTCTGCAAAACTGCTATTCTTTGGATAATTGGACAAAATCGCAGGACCCGAAAAAAACATATCGGGCCGAATTAGAGCTGCAGGCCGAAACAGGACATGGGCGCTGGGGGTTTCTCACCATGGGCCATGGCCCAGTTGGAAGCAGAGGGAGGCCGGCAGGCTGGGCAGGCCGCGAAGGGGCGCGCTGGGCCTTGGGAAGGCGTTGGTGAGTGGCTGGGCCGGCTGGCCAGGCCGCGGCCCACGTGCGTAGGAGACAGGCGCCTGGAGATGGGCTTCGCGCGGTCTATGCTGGAGGTCAACGCGCGGAGGTCGAGCGGATGAGGCAGAGGTTGCGGGCGCTGACCTCCTCTGCTCTAGAAGAAGCAAAGCAGAGCAGCGGCGTCAGGGAACTCCGGCGCGGCGGCGAAGGATGGAGGGCGTCGAACCGGGCGCGCTGCGGATCTGGGTCGTGGGGTGGCCGGTCGTCGCCGGAAGCATGGCCGGATGCGGGCGACTGCTACTCGTAGATGGACTTGGCGCGGGCGAGCAGGGACTTGGAGCTTGGTTCCCATGGCGGCGATGAAGCGGCGGAACGGCGCCACGGCGCGACGAAGGGAGCTCGTGTTCTTCCTGTACAGGCACTAGACTGAGAGAGAGAGAGGAGAAATCGAGAGGAAGGGGGGACCAAGGCGAGGGTCAGCTGAGCATGGCCTGCTGGACGTTCCGACGAGCGGCGTGGGGACGAGGTGAGGAGGCGCTCAGGCGCCTGCGCGCTGGATCGAGGGCTCGGGGAGCATCTCTCCTTTGGTGCTGGACACGCACGGGAGCAGGGAAGGGGAGGCGGCTGCGAGCTAGTTGGGAGGCGGCGCAAATCAAGGGAGATGGTCGGAGCAAGGTGATTGGACTGGCGTTGACATTGAGGAGAAAGTGGGCGGCGGCGGCTGGGAGGATCCCTAAAAAATTAGGGTTGTCCAAAATGAACTAGGGATAGACTATATATATAGTAGGTGGGTTAGATTAGGGGCTACTCGGGTCCTCCGATAATAATCGGACGGTCTCGGATTAACAGGCTAGGGAGATCTAATAAGAAAACGGAGACGTTTTGTAGATGTTTGGGGATGATCCGGACACGACGGTGACGACTGTCCGGGTCGGGTCCGGGACAACTTTCGGACGCGCGCGAGGAGGGCTGCGGGCTAACGAGAGAGGTTAGGTTGGGCCTGGCGGTAGGTAGTGGGCTGTGTAGACGGTCTCGAGCTGAGAGAAGAGAAGAGAGGGAGGTCCGGCATCTGTTTCCGGAGACCGAAAACGTCCGACGTTAGACCGGCTATACTGTCGCTATAGTTATCCGTTGGGGCATCAAACGATCTCCGAATGCGATGAAACTTGACAGGTGGTCTATCTACACTATAATAAGACCACGCGTCAACTCTCATCCCATTCCGAGAACATTTTCCAGCCACTTATAAAATACTATTTTCGGACATGCCACGGGCGCGTGCAAGAGTGGTTGGGCTCAGAATGGACAATGGATGGAACTGGGGGAACCCGGACGGATGCAAGTTTTGAAAACATGATGATGCAATGCACATGATGACATGATGAGATGCAACACGCAAGCAAATGACATGGCAACGACGGCGAATAACTGGAAGACACCTGGCACATCGGTCTCGGGGCGTTACATGACACCCGCCAGCCACCTGTGTGCAAAGCATGTTGGTAGAACCAGTCTCATGAACGTGGTCATGTAACGTCGGTCCGGGCTGCTTCATCCAACAATACCGCCGAATCAAGAAACAACTAGTGATGGCAAGCAATATGTATATACCCAGGCCCAGAACTCCTTTGTGTTATACTCGTGCATCTAACATCTACGCATAGTCCTGGCTCGGATGCCACTGTTGGGGAACGTAGTATTTCAAAAAAATTCCTACGATCACACAAGATCTATCTAGGAGAAGCATAGCAACGAGCGGGGAGAGTGTCCATGTACCCTCGTAGACCGAAAGCAGAAGCGTTTAGTAACGCGGTTGATGTAGTCGAACTTCTTCGCAATCCAACCGATTAAGTACCGAACGCATGACACCTTCGCGATCTGCACATGTTCAGCTCGGTGATGTCCCTTGAACTCTAGATCTAGCTGAGGTCGATAGAGATTTTCGTCAGCACGACGGCGTGGTGACGGTGATGATGAAGTTACCGATGTAGGGCTTCACCTAAGTACTACGACAGTATGACCGAGGTGGAAAACTGTGGAGGGGAGCACCGCACACGGCTAAAGATGAACTTGTGTGTCTATGGGGTGCCCCCCTCCCCCATATATAAAGGAGGGGAGGAGGAGGGCCGGCCACAAGGGGCGTGCCCAAAGGGGGGATTCCTACTCCTAGTAGGACTAGGTTTCCCCCTTTCCTAGTCCAAGTAGGAGAAGAAGGAAGGAGAGGAGAGGGAGAAGGAAAGAGGGGGGCGCCGCCCCCTCCCAAGTCCAATTCGGACCAGCCCATGGGGGGGTGCACAGCCTCCCCTTGTGGCCCTTCTCTCCTTTCCACTAAGGTCCATGAAGGCCCAATACTTCCCCCGGCGAATTCCCATAACTCTCCCGTACTCCGAAAAATACTCGAAACACACAGAACCTTTCCGATGTCCGAATATAGCCTTCCAATATATCGATCTTTATGTCTCGACCATTTCGAGACTCCTCGTGATGTCCGTGATCTCATCCGGGACTCCGAACAAACTTCAGTCATCAAATCTCATAACTCATAATACAAATCGTCATTGAACGTTAAGCGTGCGAACCCTACGGGTTTGAGAACTATGTAGACATGACCGAGACACATCTTCGGTCAATAACCAATGGCGGAACCTGGATGCTCATATTGGGTCCTACATATTCTATGAAGATCTTTATCGGTCAAAACACACAACAATATACGTTGTTCCCTTTGTCATCGGTATGTTACTTGCCCGAGATTTGATCGTCGGTATCATCATACCTAGTTCAATCTCGTTACCGGCAAGTCTCTTTACTTGTTCCGTAATGCATCATCCTGCAACTAACTCATTAGTCACATTGTTTGCAAGGCTTATAGTGATGTGCATTACCGAGAGGGCCTAGAGATACCTCTCTGACAATCGGAGTGACAAATCCTAATCTCGATCTATGCCAACTCAACAAACACCATCGGAGACACCTGTAGAGCATCTTTATAATCACCCAGTTATGTTGTGACATTTGATAGCACACTAAGTGTTCCTCCGGTATTCGGGAGTTGCATAATCTCATAGTCATAGGAACATGTAAAAGTCATGAAGAAAACAATAGCAATAAACTAAACGGTCATAGTGCTAAGCCAACGGATGGGTCTTGTCCATCGCATCATTCTCTAATGATGTGATCCTGTTCATCAAATGACAACACATGTCTATGGCTAGGAAACTTAATCATCTTTGATTAACAAACTAGTCAAGTAGAGGCATACTAGGGACACTTTGTTTGTCTATGTATTAACACATGTACTAACTTTCCGGTTAATACAATTCTAGCATGAATAATAAACATTTATCATGATATAAGGAAATATAAATAAAAACTTTATTATTGCCTCTAGGGAATATTTCCTTCAAAGTCCTCGGCCCCTTGTGAGAGACTGAGGCATCGATTACACTTCTCACACTCAATTTAGGCATGGATTATACTATTCGCTCACGGGGTTTAGGCATCAATTAAAGTTCTAGGCTTCAATGTGGGACCTAACAAAGTGTATACGATTAGGGATTTGAGGAATGTGCATGGGATTTTGAAGGATTTTCACTAACAGGGGGTTAAATCGACAACAATTCACTTACATCCATTCAAATCCAATACAATTGAACAAGGACTATATTCTAGGTGTGACGAGCCTGGAGGTGCTTCGAGCAACATGTAAGTTGACGCTTGTACTAGTCGACCTCCAGCGGATCATGGAGTAGCTAGGCTCAGGAACTCTGGCCACCATTTTGACCTCCGCCACCTCCTCCTCACCATCGTCGTCCTGGTAAGTAGGCACCACGACAAACTTGTATTTGGCCCATCGAGCTCTCTGACCTCGATCGGCCAACCAGTCTTCCTCCATCTCCCACAACAGTATGTACACTCACATAGGGCCTTTGTCTGGGTCAGGCTATAGTGCCTTCTACTCCATCTCTGTCTCCTTTGAGAGCACAACTCTTGCCTCCTCAACCATCTCGTCCACGATCTTGAACCGAGAGAACACCTCCACCATCTTCACAAAAAATTTGTGGTCACCGAGTGAGCACCCAAGGATGAGTGTCGTCCATCTAGGGCCGGTGGGACAGGGGTTCATGGTGCTGGAGCAGTGGTGAGAGAGGGAGTTGTGGAATTGGAGAGGGAGAGAGATGGGTGATGTGGATTGCGATGGTAGATAAGTGGAGGTATTTGGAAGTTGAAGCGGTAGGTGGGTGGCATGAATGAATGCTCACCTTTGGTCAACAACGGTCATAAGTGTGGTTAAATAATACATCGGCTGCAAGGTTGAACAAATGTTGAATATAAAATGTAGTAGATTTTGCTGCATACCTCCACCATCGATCTTGTTCGTATGTGTATTAAATTTTGATCTGGATCTATGGCACCTCTATTTGCCTCTTGTTCATTTGCTCAACACAAAATGACAAGCTCATCCTCAACAACTCCTTGAAGGTCAACGATGTTCCATCGGCTAACTCCGAGAAGCACAAGGCAGTGCTAGTGGTCAGTAGCGCCCTGCTACCTCTTGAGCAGTGCGTTGGTTTTCCCTTGAAGAGGAAAGGGTGATGCAACAAAGTATCGTAAGTATTTCCCTCAGTTTTTGAGAACCAAGGTATCAATCCAGTAGGAGACTACACGCAAGTCCCTCGTACCTGCACAAACAAATAAGAACCTCGCAACTAACGCAATAAAGGGGTTGTCAATCCCTTCACGGTCACTTACGAGAGTGAGATCTGATAGAGATAATAATACTAAGATAAATATTTTTGGTATTTTTATGATATAGATTGGAATATAAAGATTGCAAAATAAACGATGCCAGAAATAGCTAGTTGATGTGAGATTAATATAATAGAGAATAGACCCGGGGGCCATAGGTTTCACTAGTGGCTTCTCTCAAGATAGCATAAGTATTATGGTGGGTGAACAAATTACTGTCGAGCAATTGATAGAAAAGTGCATAATTATGAGAATATCTAGGTATGATCATGTATATAGGCATCACGTCCGAGACAAGTAGACCGAAACGATTCTGCATCTACTACTATTACTCCACACATCGACCGCTATCCAGCATGCATCTAGAGTTTTAAGTTCACAAGAACAGAGTAATGCATTAGGCAAGATGACATGATGTAGAGGGATAAACTCAAGCAATATGATATAAACCCCATCTTTTTATCCTTGATGGCAACAATCCAATACGTGCCTTGCTGCCCCTGCTATCACTGGGAAAGGACACCGCAAGATTGAACCCAAAGCTAAGCACTTCTCCCATTGCAAGAAAGATCAATCTAGTAGGCCAAACCAAACTGATAATTCGAAGAGACTTGCAAAGATAACCAATCATACATAAAAGATTTCAGAGAAGAATCAAATATTGTTCATAGATAAACTTGATCATAAACCCACAATTTACCGGATCTCGACAAACACACCGCAAAAAGAGTTACATCGAATAGATCTCCAAGAAGATCGAGGAGAACTTTGTATTGAGATCCAAAGAGAGAGAAGAAGCCATCTAGCTAATAACTATGGACCCGAAGGTCTGAGGTAAACTACTCACACATCATCAGGAGAGGCTATGGTGTTGATGTAGAAGCCCTCCGTGATTGATTCCCCCTCCGACGGAGCTCCGGAAAAGGCCCCAAGATGGGATCTCTTGGGTACAGAAGGTTGCGGCGGTGGAAATAGGGTTTCGTGGTGCTCCTGGATGTTTTCGGGGTATATGGGTATATATAGGAGGAAGAAGTAGGTCGGTGGAGCTATGAGGGGCCCACGAGGGTGGGGGCGTGCCCAGGGGGCAGGCGCGCCTCCCTGCCTCGTGGCCTCCTCGTTGATTTCTTGACGTCCACTCCAAGTCCCCGGATCACGTTTGTTCCAAATATAACTCTCCCGAAGGTTTAATTCCGTTTGATATTCCTTTTCTGCGAAACACTGAAATAGGCAAAAAAAATAGCAATTTGCACTGGGCCTTGGGTTAGTAGGTTAGTCCCAATAATAATATAAAAGTGTATAAATAAGCCCATTAACATCCAAAACAGATAATATAATAGCATGGAACAATCAAAAATTATAGATACGTTGGAGACGTATTACGCCCCAACAAGAGTCCATGGAATTATGGGCATTTCCATGAGGACTAGGGACCGAAGCACTTCTGCAAGGTCATTCTTCCTCCCCAGGTTGGAGTGCCGATGTCTACTACACAACTTGTTCTTGTAGACTCGTGTTGGGCCTCCCAGCGTAGAGTTTTGTAGGACAGTAGCAAATTTCCCTCAAGTGGATGACCTAAGGTTTATCAATCCATGGGAGGCATAGGATGAAGATGGGCTCTCTCAAACAACCCTGCAACCAAATAACAAAGAGTCTCTTGTGTCCCCAACACACCAAATACAATGGTAAATTATATAGGTGCACTAGTTCGGCGAAGAGATGGTGATACAAGTGTAGTCATGATAGTAGATATTGATTTTTTAACAGGAACAATAAAAAACAGCAAGGTAGCAAGTAACAAAAGTGAGCACAAACGGTATTGCAATGCCTGAAAATGAGTCCTAGGGTTCGTACTTTCACTAGTGCAATCTCTCAACAATGCTAATATAATTGGATCATATAACCATCCCTCAACGTACGATGAAGAATCACTCCAAAGTTCTTATCTAGTGGAGAACATAAGAAGAAATTGTTTGTAGGGTACAAAACTGTTGGGGAACGTAGTAATTTCAAAAAAATTCCTACGCACACGCAAGATCATGGTGATGCATAGCAACGAGAGGGGAGAGTGTTGTCTACGTACCCTCGTAGACCGAAGCGGAAGCGTTGACGCAACATAGAGGAAGTAGTCGTACGTCTTCCCGATCCGACCGATCCAAGCACCGTTACTCCGGCACCTCCGAGTTCTTGGCACACTACAGCTCGATGACGATCCCCGGACTCCGATCCAGCAAAGTGTCGGGGAGGAGTTTCGTCAGCACGACGGCGTGGTGACGATCTTGATGTTCTACCGTCGCAGGGCTTCGCCTAGGCACTGCAACAATATGACCGAGGTGGAATATGGTGGAAGGGGGCACTGCACACGGCTAAGGAACGATCACGAAGATCAACTTGTGTGTTCTAGGGTGCCCCCCTACCCCCGTATATAAAGGAGCAAGGGGGAGGCCGGCCGGCCCTTGGGTGCGCCAAGGAGAGGGGGGGTGTCGGAGTAATGGGACACGGATACCCCGAAGACGGCAAGATGATATTTCAAGACATCGGGGCTAGCAAAGCCCCTCAGTCCGACTGCCCAGCCGCTCCTGCCGGCTCCCCGTCCGACTACACTACCCGGCCGGCTACCGACTGCCGGCCGCCGACTACGCCAACCAGTCGGCTGCCGACTGCAGCCCGACCCGACATCAACGAGACAACCGTACCGCGATGCCGTCATCTACAGTGTACCGTGTCCCCTGGGTACTGATTTATAAAGTACCCCAGGGGACAAGCATGACATATACCATGCCTCTTGCCATGCCTACATGGCTTGGCATGTAAGCTACCCAAGGTAGCTTACATCCAACGCCACCACCAAGCTTACATGCTAAGCTACCTCACACTATATATAGACCACACACTCATCCATCCAGGGGGGATGGACACTGACGCATGCACACTAGCACTAGCTAGCAAGCTAGCTAGCTATCCATCCATCCATCCACATAAGCTCACACACTCACGGCCATGAGCATGGCCGGCCACTAGCATGCCTCGTATAGGCATTTACCAGATCAGATGCCTATGGTACCGATCCCAGATACAACTCCAGGAGCACTTTGTACTGCTCGATGTACACCTCAGATATATACTCAAACATGCAGGAGTAGGGGTATTATCTCTCCGGAGAGCCCCGAACCTGGGTAAACCACCGCGTGCTACTCGCATACCCGCTCCCGGTCCTATCAGCAGTAGTCCTACCCACACACTAAGCCCTTGTGGCATCTGTCGGCTCGCAAGCCCCCCGTGAGAAATACCACGACAGTTGGCGCCCACCGTGGGGCGGTACTATGCTACCGCGCTGCTGCTGGTTTCGCTGTCCGGGCGGGACCATCTTCGTCATCTCCGCCGCGGCGTCGTGCCGTCTCTCCGGTAGCGCTCGGGGGCTCGACTTCGACCCGCCCCCGGGGCGGCCGCCTGGGACGGCGCGTCCTCGTCGGTGGCCTCGCCGCCTTCGTCACCACCGTTGCAACGCCGGCCGTCCATCCGCGCGTGCGCCGCGCGCGGGGCCTCGCCTCGGTCGGCCGCTCGCTTTTGCTCCCCTCCGTGCTACGCCTTGCTTTGCCAGAATGCGCATTAGCTTCTCCATATGCCATCTTTGCGAGCTAGCTAGATGCGAGTCAACAATGGTCAAATCATTAGCCAAATACACTAGCAAAATACTACCCAGACTACCCATACAGCCATAAGCCGGACGCAAGTCGGACCCTCTGCTATTCTCCGTCCGCGCCCGCGCGCAACGCTCGCCTCCGTTCTGACCCTCGTGCTCGCTCGTCTGCTGCAGCGCCTGCCCACTGCTCCAGCTGCGTGGCTCCCGCCAGCCATATCCGCCCGCGCGGCTCCATCCGCTGCGCTCAGGCCCCGGGCTTCCCGCGGCTGCAGCTCTGCTCCCTTGCACGCACTGCTCCACCAACAGCGCGGGCCGGCGTCGTCGCACCTCACCCTGTGGCCTCCTCCGCTCGGCGGCGCCCCGGAGGCCCTCCGGGGCCGCGCGCTCGCGTTGGGTCCCCGCGACCCGGCCTCGCCGCCTCCCGCATTCGCCTGCGCGCGGCTCCGCCTCCTCGCTCGCAGGCCCTGGCCTCCCTGTCGCGCCGGCCTCCCACGCCCGCCGGCTTGCCGCCTGCCCGGCCGGCTCCGGGTCGTTGTGCCCCTGGCCACCTGCAGCGCCTTCCCCCGCACCCGGCCGGCCTCGCCCGTAGGCACCTCGCCGGCTCCGGCCTCGTCCGGGCCCGGCCGCATTGCCATCCAGCGCCAGGCTTCCCGCGGCCGCGCCCCGTGCTGGCCGGCTTCCGTGTCAGCCCCGTCCAACTCCGGGTCCCGTACCACCTCCTCGACGCACCTGCGGGTCCCAGGCCGGCTCCGCCACTTGACCCCGGACTCACGCATGGGCCACTCCCCGCTCCGGCCTCGGTTGCTCGCCCCGGCCTCCGCGCGGCTCCGCCTCCTCCGCCGTGGCTCGCCCCGCCTGCCGCCGGGCGCCGCTTGAGGCATCGCGCTGCTCCGCCCCGCGGCCTCGGGCCGGCTCCCCGCCCTGTGCCGGCTGCTCTGCATGGGCCGGCTCCGGCCTCTCCTCCGTGTCCCGGCCGCCTGCCGGCTTTGCCGCGCCCGCCGGCCTCGCTCGCTCGCCGACCTCGGGCCGGCTCCTCGCCCTGTGCCGGCTGCTCTGCATGGGCCGGCTCCAGCCTCTCCTCCGCGTCCCGGCCGCCTGCCGGCTTCGCCGCGCCCGCCGGCTTCGCTCGCCCTGCGCGCCGGCTCCGCTCGCTCCCCGACCTCGGGCCGGCTCCCCGCCCTATGCCGGCTGCTCTGCGTGGGCCGGCTCCGGCCTCTCCTCCGCGTCCCGGTCGCCTGCCGGCTTCGCCACGCCCGCCGGCCTCGCTCGCCCTGCGCGCCGGCTCCGCTCGCTCGCCGACCTCGAGCCGGCTCCCCGCCCTATGCCGGCTGCTCTGCGCGGGCCGGCTCCGGCCTCTCCTCTGCGTCCCGGCCGCCCGCCGGCTTCCCCGCGCCCGCCGGCCTCGCTCACCCTGCGCGCCGGCTCCGCTCGCTCGCTGCCCCACGCGTCGGCCTCCACGCGCTTACCGACTCGCCCGCGGTCGGCCTGCCCGCTACCGGCACGCCGCGAGTCGACTCCTTCCCAGATGCCACGCCGGCTCCTCCGCCCGCAGCCCGGCCTGCCGGCTCTGCCCGCAACCTGGCCGGCCCTGCCGCCTGCCCCTTCGCGCGTGTCCGAGCCGGTTTTCGCTGCTCGCCAATTGATGCCGGCTGAGGAAGAAAAAAAAGGCCGGTTGACCAGGTCAATATCCGGCTAGAAGAGAAAAAAGAAAGGGGGAGTGGGTGCCGGCTGGAAAAAGAGATAGAGAGAGAGAGAGAGAGTCGGCTGAAATAAAAGAAAATATGAGAGAAATACGCGTGTGACATACGCTGGCAGTGTGGTCGGCTGCAAAAATCCCGACTGCTATGCCAGAGTCTGCCTGCCCAACCGACTGCAGAAGAAGAAGAAGAACTCAAAGTAGTTGCCGGAAGATCCGGCCCGACTACTCAGCAGTCGGCCTGAATCTCGGGGGCTACACCCAGCGGGTGCGCTGACGCGCCCCCGCAAGAGAAGAAGACAAAGTAGTTGCCGGAAGATCCGGCCCGACTGCTCAGCAGTCAGCCCGAATCTCGGGGGCTACACCCAGCGGGTGCGCTGACACGCCCCCGCAAGAGAAGAAGACAAAGTAGTTGCCGGAAGATCCGGCCCGACTGCTCAGCAGTCAGCCCGAATCTCGGGGGCTACACCCAGCGGGTGCGCTGACGCGCCCCCGCGAGAAAGAAGACAAAATAGCTGCCAGAAGATCCGGCCCGACTGCTCAGCAGTCGGCCCTACACCCAGCGGGTGCGCCGGCGCACTCCGCGAGCGCCGAGTCGCGCCGGCTATCTTCGACGACCGCGACTACACGAAAATCAATGTGAGCTCCTCACCCGCATATTTTTGCACTACGCAAGCATGGATAACCCCGAGCGTTGCTCGGGGGCTGCCTCCGCATTTTATTACAGTAGCATCACTGTTCGCCCCGGCGCCAGCCAGAGTTGGCCCGGGGGCTGGCCGCTTGGCCTGAGACGTTAGTTCCCGCAGACGGCTTAGTACCGTGCGCGGTACCAAAGGCCCACTCTTAGTCACACACCGCAGAGCGGCTGCCGACTAGCAAGAGTGAACGCTGGAGGCCACCCTCGCGAAAAACGCCCGGGAAGAAAAACGGTTCGGGCGACCCGATCGTTTCTTTTATGAGTATCTACTCGGTCGAATCTACTCCCAGACTCTGAGTACTGTACACTCCACTTCGCGGCCCACTCTCAGCCACAGACCGCAGAGCGGCTGTCCGGCAAGCAAGAGCACGGGCCAAAGAGTGGAGGGAACATGAAAAAGATTAAGGGGGCTCGGACGAAACCGAGTCGGCACCCTCCGCATAAAACCTGCAATGCTAAAAAAAGCATATGATATATTTGCGTGGACTAACTTCGTCCTTTTTATGATCATTTCCATGAACATTTGCCAAAAAACCTCCGCCCAACTTTGCCAAGTTGCCCGGAGGCTTGGGGGCTACTATCGGAGTAATGGGACACGGATACCCCAAAGACGGCAAGATGATATTTCAAGACATCGGGGCTAGCAAAGCCCCTCAGTCCGACTGCCCAGCCGCTCCTGCCGGCTCCCCGTCCGACTGCACTACCCGGCCGGCTACCGACTGCCGGCCGCCGACTACGCCAACCAGTCGGCTGCCGACTGCAGCCCGACCCGACATCGACGAGACAACCGTACCGCGATGCCGTCATCTACAGTGTACTGTGTCCCCTGGGTACTGATTTATAAAGTATCCCATGGGACAAGCATGACATATACCATGCCTCTTGCCATGCCTACATGGCTTGGCATGTAAGCTACCCAAGGTAGCTTACATCCAACGCCACCACCAAGCTTACATGCTAAGCTACCTCACACTATATATAGACCACACACTCATCCATCCAGGGGGGATGGACACTGACGCATGCACACTAGCACTAGCTAGCAAGCTAGCTAGCTATCCATCCATCCATCCACATAAGCTCACACACTCACGGCCATGAGCATGGCCGGCCACTAGCATGCCTCGTATAGGCATTTACCAGATCAGATGCCTATGGCACTGATCCCAGATACAGCTCCAGGAGCACTTTGTATTGCCCGATGTACACCTCAGATATATACTCAGACATGCAGGAGTAGGGGTATTATCTCTCCGGAGAGCCCCGAACCTGGGTAAACCACCGCGTGCTACTCGCATACCCGCTCCCGGTCCTATCAGCAGCAGTCCTACCCACACACTAAGCCCTTGTGGCATCTGTCGGCTCGCAAGCCCCCCGTGAGAAATACCACGACAGGGGGAGTCCTCATCCTAGTAGGAGTAGGACTCCCCTTTCCTAGTCCAACTAGGAATAAGGGGGGAAGGAAAGAGAGGGAGAGGGAGAGGGAAAGGCCCCCCCCCTCCTAGTCCTATTCGGACTCCCCATGAGGGAGGCGCGCCACCTCCTGGGCAGCTGCCATCTCTCTCCCCTCAGGCCCAATAAGGCCCATTACTTTCGCGGGGGGTTCCGGTAACCCCTCCGGCACTCCTGTTTTATCCGAAATCACCCGGAACAATTCCGGTGTCCGAATATAGTCGTCCAATATATCGATCTTTATGTCTCGACCATTTCGAGACTCCTCGTCATGTCCATGATCACATCCGGGACTCCGAACAACCTTCGGTACATCAAAATGCATAAACTCATAATAACTATCATCGTAACGTTAAGCGTGCAGACCCTACGGTTCGAGAACAATGTAGACATGACCGAGATACGCCTCCGGTCAATAACCAATAGCGGGACCTGGATGCCCATATTGGCTCCTACATATTCTACGAAGATCTTTATCGGTTAGACCGCATAACAACATACATTGTTCCCTTTGTCATCGGTATGTTACTTGCCCGAGATTCGATCGTCGGTATCCAATACCTAGTTCAATCTCGTTACTGGCAAGTCTCTTTACTCGTTCCGTAATACATCATCCCGCGACTAACTCATTAGTTGCAATGCTTGCAAGGCTTAAGTGATGTGCATTACCGAGAGGGCCCAGAGATACCTCTCCGACATTCGGAGTGACAAATCCTAATCTCGAAATACGCCAACCCAACAAGTACTTTTGGAGACACCTGTAGAGCACCTTTATGATCACCCAGTTACGTTGTGACGTTTGGTAGCACACAAAGTGTTCCTCCAGTAAACGGGAGTTGCGTAATCTCATAGTCATAGGAACATGTATAAGTCATGAAGAAAGCAATAGCAACATACTAAACGATCGGGTGCTAAGCTAATGGAATGGGTCATGTCAATCAGATCATTCAACTAATGATGTGACCTCGTTAATCAAATAACAACTCTTTGTTCATGGTTAGGAAACATAACCATCTTTGATTAACGAGCTAGTCAAGTAGAGGCATACTAGTAACACTCTGTTTGTTTATATATTCACACATGTATTATGTTTCCGGTTAATACAATTCTAGCATGAATAATAAACATTTATCATGATATATGAGGAAATAAATAATAACTTTATTATTGCCTCTAGGGCATATTTCCTTCAGTCTCCCACTTGCACTAGAGTCAATAATCTAGATTACACAGTAATGATTCTAACACCCATGGAGCCTTGGTGCTGATCATGTTTTGCTCGTGGAAGAGGCTTAGTCAACGGGTCTGCTATATTCAGATCCGTATGTATCTTGCAAATCTCTATGTCTCCCACCTGGACTAGATCCCGGATGGAATTGAAGCATCTTTTGATGTGCTTGGTTCTTTTGTGAAATCTGGATTCCCTTGCCAAGGCAATTGCACCAGTATTGTCACAAAAGATTTTCATTGGACCCGATGCACTAGGTATGACACCTAGATCAGATATGAACTCCTTTATCCAGACTCCTTCGTTTGCTGCTTCCGAAGCAGCTATGTACTCCGCTTCACATGTAGATCCCGCCACTACGCTTTGTTTAGAACTGCACCAACTGACAGCTCCACCGTTTAATGTAAACACGTATCCGGTTTGCGATTTAGAATCGTCCGGATCAGTGTCAAAGCTTGCATCAACGTAACCGTTTACAATGAGCTCTTTGTCACCTCCATATACGAGAAACATATCCTTAGTCCTTTTCAGGTACTTCATGATGTTCTTGACCGCTGTCCAGTGATCCACTCCTAGATTACTTTGGTACCTCCCTGCTAAACTTATAGCAAGGCACACATCAGGCCTGGTACACAGCATTGCATACATGATAGAGCCTATGGCTGAAGCATAGGGAACATCTTTCATTTTCTCTCTATCTTCTGAAGTGGTCGGGCATTGAGTCTGACTCAACTTCACACCTTGTAACACAGGCAAGAACCCTTTCTTTGCTTGATCCATTTTGAACTTCTTCAAAATCTTGTCAAGGTATGTGCTTTGTGAAAGTCCAATTAAGCGTCTTGATCTATCTCTATAGATATTTATGCCTAATATGTAAGCAGCTTCACCGAGGTCTTTCATTGAAAAACTCTTATTCAAGTATCCTTTTATGCTATCCAGAAATTCTATATCATTTCCAATCAGTAATATGTCATCCACATATAATATCAGAAAAGCTACAGAGCTCCCACTCACTTTCTTGTAAATACAGGCTTCTCCGAAAGTCTATATAAAACCAAATGCTTTGATCACACTATCAAAGCGTTTATTCCAACTCCGAGAGGCTTGCACCAGTCCATAAATGGATCGCTAGAGCTTGCACACTTTGTTAGCTCTCTTTGGATTGACAAAACCTTCCAGTTGCATCATATACAACTCTTCTTCCAAAAATCCATTCAGGAATGCAGTTTTGACATCCATCTGCCAAATTTCATAATCATAAAATGCGGCAATTGCTAACATGATTCGGACAGACTTAAGCATCGCTACGGGTGAGAAGGTCTCATCGTAGTCAACCCCTTGAACTTTTCTAAAACCTTTTCCAACAAGTCGCGCTTTGTAGACAGTAATATTACCGTCAACGTCAGTCATCTTCTTGAAGATCCATTTATTCTCAATTGCTTGCCGATCATCGGGCAAGTCAACCAAAGTCCATACTTTGTTCTCATACATGGATCCCATCTAAAATTTCATGGCTTCAAGCCATTTTGCGGAATCTGGGCTCACCATCACTTCTTCATAGTTTGTAGGTTCATCATGATCTAGCAGCATGATTTCCAGAACAGGATTACCGTACCACTCTGGCGCGGTTCTCACTCTGGTTGATCTACGAGGTTCAGTATTATCTTGTCCTGAAGTTTCATGATCATTATCATTAGCTTCCTCACTAATTGGTGTAGGTGTCGCAGAAACAGTTTTCTGTGATGTACTACTTTCCAATAAGGGAGCAGGTATAGTTACCTCATCAAGTTCTACTTTCCTCCCACTCACATCTTTCGAGAGAAACTCCTTCTCCAGAAAGTTTCCAAATTTAGCAACAAAAGTCTTGCCTTCAGATCTGTGATAGAAGGTGTATCCAATAGTTTCCTTTGGATATCCAATGAAGACACATTTCTCCGATTTGGGTTCGAGCTTATCAGGTTGAAGCTTTTTCACATAAGCATCGCAGCCCCAAACTTTCAGAAATGACAACTTTGGTTTCTTGCCAAACCATAGTTCATAAGGCGTCGTCTTAACGGATTTCGATGGTGCCCTATTCAACGTGAATGCGGCCGTCTCTAAAGCATAACCCCAAAACGATAGCGGTAAATCAGTAGGAGACATCATAGATCGTACCATATCTTGTAAAGTACGATTACGACGTTCGGACACACCATTACGCTGTGGTGTTCCAGGTGGCGTGAGTTGCGAAACTATTCCGCATTGCTTCAAATGCACACCAAACTCGTCACTCAAATATTCTCCTCCATGATCAGATCGTAGAAACTTTATTTTCTTGTTACGATGATTTTCAGCTTCACTCTGAAATTCTTTGAACTTTTCAAATGTTTCAAACTTATGTTTCATTAAGTAGATATACCCATATCTGCGTAAGTCATCTGTGAAGGTGAGAAAATAACGATATCCGCCACGAGCCTCAATATTCACCGGACCACATACATCTGTATGTATGATTTCCAACAAATCTGTTGCTCTCTCCATAGTACCGGAGAACGGTGTTTTAGTCATCTTGCCCATGAGGCATGGTTCGCAAGTACCAAGTTATTCGTAATCAAGTGGTTCCAAAAGTCCATCACTATGGAGTTTCTTCATGCACTTTACACCAATATGACCTAAACGGCAGTCCCACAAATAAGTTGCACCATCATTATCAACTCTGCATCTTTTGGCTTCAACATTATGAATATGTGTATCACTACTATCGAGATTCAATAAGAATAGAACATTCTTCAAGGGTGCATGACCATAAAAGATATTACTTATATAAATAGAACAACCATTATTCTCTGATTTAAATGAATAACCGTCTCGCATTAAACAAGATCCAGATATAATGTTCATGCTCAACGCTGGCACCAAATAACAATTATTTAGGTCCAATACTAATCCCGAAGGTAGATGTAGAGGTCGCGTGCCAACCGCGATCACATCGACTTTGGAACCATTTTCCACGCGCATCGTCACCTCGTCCTTAGCTAATCTTCGCTTAATCCGTAGTCCCTGTTTCGAGTTGCAAATATTAACAACAGAACCAGTATCAAATACCCAGGTGCTACTGCGAGCATTAGTAAGGTACACATCAATAACATGTATATCACATATACCTTTGTTCACCTTGCCATCCTTCTTATCCGCCAAATACTTGGGGCAGTTCCGCTTCCAGTGACCAGTCTGCTTGCAGTAGAAGCACTCAGTTTCAGGCTTAGGTCCATACTTGGGTTTCTTCTCTTGAGCAGCAACTTGCTTTCCGTTCTTCTTGAAGTTCCCCTTCTTCTTCCCTTTGCCCTTTTTCTTGAAACTAGTGGTCTTGTTGACCATCAACACTTGATGCTCCTTTTTTGATTTCTACCTCCGCAGCTTTCAGCATTGCGAAGAGCTCGGGAATAGTCTTATTCATCCCTTGCATATTATAGTTCATCACGAAGCTCTTGTAGCTTGGTGGCAGTGATTGGAGAATTCTGTCAATGACGCAATCATCTGGAAGATTAACTCCCATCTGAATCAAGTGATTATTATACCCAGACATTTTGAGTATATGCTCACTGACAGAACTTTTCTCCTCCATCTTGAAGCTATAGAACTTATTGGAGACTTCATATCTCTCAATCCGGGCATTTGCTTGAAATATTAACTTCAACTCCTGGAACATCTCATATGCTCCATGACGTTCAAAATGTCGTTGAAGTCCCGATTCTAAGCCGTAAAGCATGGCACACTGAACTATCGAGTAGTCATCAGCTTTGCTCTACCAGACGTTCATAACATTTGGTGTTGCTCCAGCAGCAGGCCTGGCACCCAGCGGTGCTTCCAGGACGTAATTCTTCTGTGCAGCAATGAGGATTATCCTCAAGTTACGGACCCAGTCCGTGTAATTGCTACCATCATCTTTCAACTTTGCTTTCTCAAGGAACGCATTAAAATTCAACGAAACAACAGCACGGGCCATCTATCTACAATCAAACATACAGAAGAAAGATACTAGCAGGTACTAAGTTCATGATAAATTTAAGTTCAATTAGTCAAATTACTTAAAGAACTCCCACTTAAATAGACATCCCTCTAATCCTCTAAGTGATCACGTGATCCAAATCAACTAAACCATGTCCGATCATCACGTGAGATGGAGTAGTTTCATTGGTGCACATCACTATGTTGATCATATCTACTATATGATTCACGCTCGACCTTTCGGTCTCCATGTTCCGAGGCCATATCTGCATATGCTTGGCTCGTCAAGTATAACCTGAGTATTCTGCGTGTGCAACTGTTTTGCACCCGTTGTATTTGAACGTAGAGCCTATCACACCCGATCATCACGTGGTGTCTCAGCACGAAGAACTTTCGCAACGGTGCATACTCAGGGAGAACACTTCTTGATAATTTTAGTGAGAGATCATCTTATAATGCTACCGTCAATCAAAGCAAGATAAGATGCATAAAAGATAAACATCACATGCAATCAATATAAGTGATATGATATGGCCATCATCATCTTGTGCTTGTGATCTCCATCTTCGAAGCACCGTCATGATCACCATCGTCACTGGCGCGACACCTTGATCTCCATCGTAGCATCGTTGTCATCTCGCCAATCTTATGCTTCCACGACTATCGCTACCGTTTAGTGATAAAGTAAAGCATTATAGCGCGATTGCATTGCATACAATAAAGCGACAACCATATGGCTCCTGCCAGTTGCCGATAACTCGGTTACAAAACATGATCATCTCATACAATAAAATTTAGCATCATGTCTTGACCATATCACATCACAACATGCCCTGCAAAAACAAGTTAGACGTCCTCTACTTTGTTTGTTGCAAGTTTTACGTGGCTGCTACGGGCTTAAGCAAGAACCAATCTTACCTACGCATCAAGACCACAACGATAGTTTGTCAAGTTGATGCCGTTTTAACCTTCGCAAGGACCGGGCGTAGCCACACTCGGTTCAACTAAAGTTGGAGAAACAGTCACCCGCAAGCCACCTATGTGCAAAGCACGTCGGGAGAACTGGTCTCGCGTAAGCGTATGCGTAATGTCGGTCCGAGCCGCTTCATCCAACAATACCGCCGAACCAAAGTATGACATGCTGGTAGGCAGTATGACTTATATCGCCCACAACTCACTTGTGTTCTACTCGTGCATATAACATCAAACCATAAAACCTGGCTCTGATACCATTGTTGGGGAACGTAGTAATTTCAAAAAAAATCCTACACACACGCAAGATCATGGTGATGCATAGCAACGAGAGGGGAGAGTGTTGTCTACGTACCCTCGTAGACCGAAGCGGAAGTGTTGACGCAACGTAGAGGAAGTAGTCGTACGTCTTCCCGATCCGACCGATCCAAGCACCGTTACTCCGGCACCTCCAAGTTCTTGTCACACGTACAGCTCGATGACGATCCCCGGACTCCGATCCAGCAAAGCGTCGGGGAGGAGTTTCGTCAGCACGACGGCGTGGTGACGATCTTGATGTTCTACCGTCGCAGGGCTTCGCCTAGGCACTGCAACAATATGACCGAGGTGGAATATGGTGGAAGGGGGCACCGCACACGGCTAAGGAACGATCACGAAGATCAACTTGTGTATTCTAGGGTGCCCCCTGCCCCCGTATATAAAGGAGCAAGGGGGAGGCCGGCCGGCCCTTGGGTGCGCCAAGGAGAGGGGGGAGTATTCCTCCTAGTAGGAGTAGGACTCCCCTTTCCTAGTCCAACTAGGAATAAGGGGGAAGGAAAGAGAGGGAGAGGGAGAGGGAAAGGGGGGCCGCCCCCCCCTCCTAGTCCTATTCGGACTCCCCATGAGGGGGGGGGCGCCACCTCCTAGGCTGCTGCTGCCCTCTCTCTCCCCTCAGGCCCAATAAGGCCCATTACTTCCCCGGGGGGTTCCGGTAACCCCTCCGGCACTCCGGTTTTATCCGAAATCACCCGGAACAATTCCGGTGTCCGAATATAGTCGTCCAATATATCGATCTTTATGTCTCGACCATTTCGAGACTCCTCGTCATGTCCATGATCACATCCGGGACTCCGAACAACCTTCGGTACATCAAAATGCATAAACTCATAATAATTGTCATCGTAATGTTAAGCGTGTGGACCCTACGGTTCGAGAACAATGTAGACATGACCGAGATACGCCTCCGGTCAATAACCAATAGCGAGACCTGGATGCCCATATTGGCTCCTACATATTCTACGAAGATCTTTATCGGTCAGACCGCATAACAACATACATTGTTCCCTTTGTCATCGGTATGTTACTTGCCCGAGATTCGATCGTCGGTATCCAATACCTAGTTCAATCTCGTTACCGGCAAGTCTCTTTACTCGTTCCGTAATACATCATCTCACAACTAACACATTAGTTGTAATGCTTGCAAGGCTTATGTGATGTGCATTACCGAGAGGGCCTAGAGATACCTCTCCGACATTCGGAGTGACAAATCCTAATCTCGAAATACGCCAACCCAACAAGTACTTTTGGAGACACCTGTAGAGCACCTTTATGATCACCCAGTTACGTTGTGACGTTTGGTAGCACACAAAGTGTTCCTCCAGTAAACGGGAGTTGCATAATCTCATAGTCATAGGAACATGTATAAGTCATGAAGAAAGCGATAGCAACATACTAAACGATCGGGTGCTAAGCTAATGGAATGGGTCATGTCAATCAGATCATTCAACTAATGATGTGACCTTGTTAATCAAATAACAACTCTTTGTTCATGGTTAGGAAACATAACCATCTATGATTAACAAGCTAGTCAAGTAGAGGCATACTAGTGACACTCTGTTTGTTTATATATTCACACATGTATTATGTTTCCGGTCAATACAATTCTAGCATGAATAATAAACATTTATCATGATATATGAGGAAATAAATAATAACTTTATTATTGCCTCTAGGGCATATTTCCTTCAAAAACCACCCCAAAGTTATCATTTCTGATTTATCTATCTAAGAGTTCATACTAAAATAACACCAATTTATCCTTTCTGATCGATCTAGCTAAGAGTTCGTACTAACATAACACCATATGATACACATCAACCAACTCTAATGTCACCTAGATACTCCAATGTCACCACGAGTATCCGTGAGTTGATTATCGATATGCATCAAACAATTTCAGATTCATAATACTAAATCCAACACAAAGAACCTCAAAGAGTGCCCCAAGATTTCTACCAGAGAAAGTAGGATGAAAACGTGCATCAACCCCTATGCATAGATTACCCCAATGTCACCTCGGGAATCCATGAGTTGAGTGCCAAAACATATATCAAGTGAATCAATATGATACCCCACTGTCACCACGGGTATTCATAACAAGACATACATCAAGTGCTCTCAAATCCATAAAAATATTCAATCTGATAACAATGAAATCTCAAAGGGTAAAACTCAATTCATCACAACAAGATAGAGAGGGAGAAACACCATGTGATCATGCCAAATCAAGAACACGAGAGAGAGAGAGAGCGAGGGAGAGAGAGAGAGATTAAACACATAACTACTGGTACAAACCCTCAACCCCGAGGGTGGACTACTCCCTCCTCATCATGGTGGCTGCTGGGATGATGAAGATGGCATCCGGTGATGATTTCCCCCTCCGGCAGGTGTTGGGGAACGCAGTATTTCAAAAAAATTCCTACGATCACGCAAGATCTATCTAGGAGATGCATAGCAACGAGAGGGGAGAGTGTGTCTATGTACCCTCGTAGACCGAAAGCAGAAGCATTAAGTAACGCGGTTGATGTAGTCGAACGTCTTCGCAATCCAACCGATCGATCAAGTACCAAACGCACGGCACCTCCGCGATCTGCACACGTTCAGCTCGGTGACGTCCCTCGTACTCTTGATCCAGCTGAGGCTGAGGGTGAGTTGCATAAGCACGACGACGTGTTGACGGTGATGATGAAGTTACCGACGCGGGGCTTCACCTAAACACTACGACAATATGACCGAGGTGGAAAACCATGGAGGGGGGCACCGCACACGGCTAAAGATCAACTTGTGTGTTGTGCCTTTGGGTGCCCCCCTCCCCACGTATGTAAAGTAGGGAGGGAGAAGGAGGCCGACTAGGAGGAGGCGCGCCTAAGGGGGGAGTCCTACTCCAAGTAGGATTCGCCCCCCCCCCCCCTTTCCTACTTCCACAAGGAGAAGGGGGGAAGGAGAGGGAGGAGAGAAGGAAAGGGGGGCCGGCCCCCTTAGCCCTAGTCCAATTCGGTTTGGGCTAGGGGGTGCGCGCAACACCTTTGCCTGCCTCCTCTCTTCCACCACTAGGCCCATGAGGCCCAATAACTTCCCAGGGGGTTCCGGTAAACCCCAAGTACTCCGAAACTTATCTGAAACGACCCGAACCATTCTGGTGTTCGAATGTAGCCTTCCAATATATGAATCTTTATATCTCGACCATTTAGAGACTCCTCGTCATGTCTGTGATCTCATCCGGGACCCCAAACAACCTTCGGTACATCAAATCACATAAACTCATGATATGAATCGTCATCGAACGTTAAGCGTGCGGACCCTACGGGTTCGAGAACTATGTAGACATGACCGAGACACATCTCCGGTCAATAACCAATAGCGGAAACTGGATGCTCATATTGGCTCCTACATATTCTACGAAGATCTTTATTGGTCAAACCGCACAACAACATGCGTTGTTCCCTTTGTCATCGGTATGTTACTTTCCCGAGATTCGATCGTCAGTATCATCATACCTAGTTCAATCTCGTTACCAGCAAGTCTCTTTACTCGTTCTGTAACGCAACATCCCTCCACTAACTCATTAGTCACATTGCTTGCAAGGCTTATCGTGATGTGAATTACCGAGAGGGCCCAGAGATACCTCTCCGACAATCGGAGTGCCAAATCCTAATCTCGATCTATGCCAACTCAACAAACACCATTGGAGAATCCTGTAGAGCATCTTTACAATCACCCAGTTACGTTGTGACATTTGATAGCACACTAAGTGTTCCTCCGGTATTCAGGAGTTGCATAATCTCATAGTCATAGGAACATGTATAAGTCATGAAGAAAGCAATAGCAATAAACTAAATGATCATAGTGCTAAGCTAACGAATGGGTCTTGTCCATCACATCATTCTCTAATGATGTGATCCCGTTCATCAAATGACAACACATGTCTATGGCTAGGAAACTTAACCATCTTTGATTAACGAGCTAGTCAAGTAGAGGCATACTTGGGACACTCTGTTTGTCTATGCATTCACACATGTACTAAGTTCCAGTTATTACAATTCTAGCATGAATAATAAACATTTATCATGATATAAGGAAATATAAATAACAACTTTATTATTGCCTCTAGGGCATATTTCCTTCAGTCTCCCACTTGCACTAGAGTTAATAATCTAGTTCGCATAGCCATGTGATTTAACACCAATAGTTCACATCATCGATTAACACCCATAGTTCACATCGCCATGTGACCAACACTCAAAGGGTTTACTAGAGTCAATAATCTAGTTCACATCGCTATGTGATTAACACCCAAGAACATTAAGGTGTGATCATGTTTTGCTTGTGAGATCAGTTTTAGTCTATGGGTTTGCAACATTCAGATCCGTATGTATTTTGCAAATTTCTATGTCTACAATACTCTGCATGGAGCTACTCTAGCTTAATTGCTCCCACTTTCAATATGTATCTAGATTGAGACTCAGAGTCATCCGGATCGGTGTAAAAGCTTGCATCGGTGTAACTCTTTACGACGAACTCTTTATCACCTCCATAATCGAGAAATATCTCCTTAGTCTTCTAAGGATAATTTTGACCGTTGTCAAGTGATCCACTCCTGGATCAATATCGTACCCCCTTGCCAAACTCATGGCAATGTACACAAAAGGTTTGGTACACAGCATAACATACTTTATAGAACCTATGGCTGAGGCATAGGGAATGACTTTCATTCTTTTTCTATTTTCTGTTGTGGTCGTGTTTTGAGTCTTACTCAACTTTACACCTTGCAACTCACGCAAGAGATCCTTCTTCGACTGATCCATTTTGAACTCCTTTAAAATCTTATCAAGGAATGTATTCATCGAAAGTCTTATCAAGCGTCTTGATCTATCTTTATAGATCTTGATGCCCAATATGTAAGCAGCTTCACCGAGGTCTTTCATTGAAAAATTCTTATTCAAGTATCCTTTTATGCTATTCAGAAATTCAGTGTCATTTTTGATCAACAATATGTCATCCACATATAATATCAGAAATGCTACAGAGCTCCCACTCACTTTCTTGTAAATACAGGCTTCTCCAAAAGTCTGTATGAAACCATATGCTTTGATCACACTATCAAAGCGTATATTCCAACTCCGAGATGCTTGCACTAGTCCATAGATAGATCGCTGGAGCTTGCACACTTGTTAGCACCTTTAGGATTGACAAAACCTTCTTGTTGCATTATATACAACTCTTCTTTAAGAAATCCATTAAGGAATGTAGTTTTTGACATCCATTTGCCAGATTTCATGAAATGTGGCAATTGCTAACATGATTCAGACATACTATAAGCATCGATACGAGTAAGAAAATCTCATCGTAGTCAACATCTTGAACATGTCAAAAACCCTTTTCGACAAGTCGAGCTTTGTAGATAGTAACACTACTATCAACGTCCGTCTTCCTCTTGAAGATCCATTTATTCTCAATGGCTCGCTGATCATCGGGCAAGTCAATCAAAGTCCTTACTTTGTTCTCATACATGGATCCCATCTCAGATTTCATGGCCTCAAGCCATTTCGCGGAATCTGTGC
Source organism: Triticum monococcum (assembly GCA_034509565.1). Taxonomy (NCBI): domain Eukaryota; kingdom Viridiplantae; phylum Streptophyta; class Magnoliopsida; order Poales; family Poaceae; genus Triticum; species Triticum monococcum. The sequence goes on from CM067845.1 coordinate 619,127,659, forward strand.
TCATCATCGCTTCCTCCTAGTTTGTAGTTTCATCATGGTCTAGTAACATGACATCCAAAACAGGTTTACCGTGCCACTCTGGTGCGGACCATACTCTGGTTGACCTACGAGGCTTGGTAGTAACTTGATCTGAAGTTTCATGATCATCATCATTAGCTTCCTCACTAATTGGTGTAGGAATCATTGGAACTGATTTCTGTGATGAACTAGTTTCCAATTTGGGAGAAGGTACAATTACCTTATCAAGTTCTACATTCCTCCCACTCACTTCTTTCGAGAGAAACTCCTTTTCTAGAAAGGATCCATTTTTAGCAACGAATATCTTGCCTTTGGATCTGTGATAGAAGGTGTACCCAACAGTTTCCTTCGGGTATCCTATGAAGACACATTTCTCCGATTTGGGTTCGAGCTTATTAGGTTGAAGCTTTTTCACATAAGCATCGCAGCCCCAAACTTTAAGAAACGAATGTTGGGTAACGTAGTAATTTCAAAAAATTTCCTACGCACATGCAAGATCATGGTGATGCATAGCAACAAGAGGGGAGAGTGTTGTCTACGTACCCACGCAGACCGACTGCGGAAGCGTTGACACAACGTAGAGGAAGTAGTCGTACGTCTTCCCGATCCGACCGATCCAAACACTGTTACTCCGGCACCTCCAAGTTCTTGGCACACGTACAGCTCGATGACGATCCCCGGGCTCCGATCCAGCAAAGCGTCGGGGAGGAGTTCTGTCAGCACGACGGCGTGGTGACGATCTTGATGTACTACCGTCGTAGCGCTTCGCCTAAGCACTGCTACAATATAATCGAGGTGGAATATGGTGGCAGGGGGCACCGCACATGGCTAAGGAACGATCTCAAAGATCAACTTGTGTGTTCTAGGGTGCCCCCCTGCCCCCGTATATAAAGGAGCAAGGGGGAGGCCGGCCGGCCCAATGTGGCGCGCCAAGGGGAGGGGGAGTCCTCCTCCTAGTGGGAGTAGGACTCCCCTTTCCTAATCCAATTAGGAAACCTAAGGGGGAAGGAAAGAGAGGGAGAGGGAGAGGGAAAGAGGGGCCGCGCCCCCCCTCCCTAGTCCAATTCGGACTCCCCTTGGGGGGGCGCGCCACCTCCTAGGCCGCAGCCCTCTCTCTCCCCTAAGGCCCAATAAGGCCCATTACTTCCCCGGGGGGTTCCAGTAACCCCTCCAGCACTCCGGTTTTCTCCGAAATCATCCAGAACACTTCCGGTGTCTGAATGTAGCCGTCCAATATATCAATCTTTATGTCTCGACCATTTCGAGACTCCTCGTCATATCCGTGATCACATCCGGGACTCTGAACCAACTTCGGTACATCAAAATGCATAAACTCATAATAACTGTCATCGTAACGTTAAGCGTGCGGACCCTACAGTTCGAGAACAATGTAGACATGACTGAGACAAATCTCCGGTCAATAACCAATAGCGGGACCTGGATGCCCATATTGGCTCCTACATATTCTACAAAGATCTTTATCGGTTAGACCGCATAACAACATACGTTGTTCCCTTTATCATTGGTATGTTACTTGCCCGAGATTCGATCGTCGGCATCCAATACCTAGTTCAATCTCGTTATCGGAAAGTCTCTTTACTCGTTCTGTAATACATCATCCCGCAACTAACTCATTAGTTGCAATGCTTGCAAGGCTTATGTGATGTGCATTATCGAGAGGGCCCAGAGATACCTCTCCGACAATCGGAGTGACAAATCCTAATCTCGAAATACGCCAACCCAACATCAACCTTTGGAGACACCTGTAGAGCTCCTTTATAATCACCCAGTTACGTTGTGACATTTGGTAGAACACAAAGTGTCCGTCCGGTAAACGGGAGTTCCATAATCTCATAGTCATAGGAACATGTATAAGTCATGAAGAAAGCAATAGCAACATACTAAACGATTGGGTGCTAAGCTAATGGGATGGGTCATGTCAATCAGATCATTCTACTAATGATGTGACCTCGTTAATCAAATAACAACACTTTGTTTATGGTTAGGAAACATAACCATCTTTGATTAACGAGCTAGTCAAGTAGAGGCATACTAGTGACAATAAGTTTGTCTATGTATTCACACATGTATTATGTTTCCGGTTAATACAATTCTAGCATGAATAATAAACATTTATCATGATATAAGGAAATAAATAATAACTTTATTATTGCCTCTAGGGCATATTTCCTTCAGTCTCCCACTTGCACTAGAGTCAATAATCTAGATTACACAGTAATGATTCTAACACCCATGGAGCCTTGGTGTTGATCATGTTTTGCTCGTGGAAGAGGCTTAGTCAATGGGTCTGCAACATTCAAATCCGTATGTATCTTGCAAATCTCTATGTCTCCCACCTGGACTAGATCCCGGATGGAATTGAAGCGTCTCTTGATGTGCTTGGTCCTCTTGTGAAATCTAGATTCCTTTGCCAAGGAAATTGCACCAGTATTGTCACAAAAGATTTTCATAGGACCCGATGCACTAGGTATGACACCTAGATCGGATATGAACTCGTTCATCCAGACTCCTTCGTTCGCTGCTTCCGAAGCAGCTATGTACTCCGCTTCACATGTAGATCCCGCTACGACGCTTTGTTTAGAACTGCACCAACTGACAGCTCCACCGTTTAATGTAAACACGTATCCGGTTTGTGATTTAGAATCGTCCGGATCAGTGTCAAAGCTTGCATCAACGTAACCTTTTACGGTGAGCTCTTTGTCACCTCCATATACGAGAAACATATCCTTAGTCCTTTTCAGGTACTTCAGGATGTTCTTGACCGCTGTCCAGTGATCCACTCCTGGATTACTTTGGTACCTCCCTACTAAACTTATAGCAAGGCACACATCAGGTCTGGTACACAGCATTGCATACATGATAGAGCCTATGGCTGAAGCATAGGGAACATCTTTCTTTTTCTCTCTATCTTCTGCAGTGGTCGGGCATTGAGTCTGACTCAACTTCACACCTTGTAACACAGGCAAGAACCCTTTCTTTGCTTGATCCATTTTGAACTTCTTCAAAATCTTGTCAAGGTATGTGCTTTGTGAAAGTCCAATTAAACGTCTTGATCTATCTCTATAGATCTTTATGCCTAATATGTAAGCAGCTTCACCGAGGTCTTTCATTGAAAAACTCTTATTCAAGTATCCCTTTATGCTATCCAGAAATTCTATATCATTTCCAATCAGCAATATGTCATCCACATATAATATCAGAAATGCTACAGAGCTCCCACTCACTTTCTTGTAAATACAGGCTTCTCCGAAAGTCTGTATAAAACCAAATGCTTTGATCACACTATCAAAGCGTTTATTCCAACTCCGAGAGGCTTGCACCAGTCCATAAATGGATTGCTGGAGCTTGCACACTTTGTTAGCTCCCTTTGGATCGACAAAACCTTCCGGTTGCATCATATACAACTCTTCTTCCAAAAATCCATTCAGGAATACAGTTTTGACATCCATCTGCCAAATTTCATAATCATAAAATGCGGCAATTGTAACATGATTCAGACAGACTTAAGCATCGCTACGGGTGAGAAGGTCTCATCGTAGTCAACCCCTTGAACTTGTCGAAAACCCTTTGCGACAAGTCGAGCTTTGTAGACAGTAACATTACCATCAGCGTCTGTCTTCTTCTTGAAGATCCATTTATTCTCAATTGCTTGCCGATCATCGGGCAAGTCAACCAAAGTCCATACTTTGTTCTCATACATGGATCCCATCTCAGATTTCATGGCTTCAAGCCACTTTGCGGAATCTGGGCTCACCATCGCTTCTTCATAGTTTGTAGGTTCATCATGATCTAGCAGCATGATTTCCAGAACAGGATTACCGTACCACTCTGGTGCGGATCTCATTCTGGTTGATCTACGAGGTTCAGTAGTATCTTGTCCTGAAGTTTCATGATCATCATCATTAGCTTCCTCACTAATTGGTATAGGTGTCGCAGAAACAATTTTCTGTGATGTACTACTTTCCAATAAGGGAGCAGGTACAGTTACCTCGTCAAGCTCTACTTTCCTCCCACTCACTTCTTTTGAGAGAAACTCCTTCTCTAGAAAGGATCCATTCTTAGCAACGAATGTCTTGCCTTCGGATCTGTGATAGAAGGTGTACCCAATAGTCTCCTTTGGGTATCCTATGAAGAGACATTTCTCCGATTTGGGTTCGAGCTTATCAGGTTGAAGCTTTTTCACATAAGCATCGCAGCCCCAAACTTTAAGAAATGACAACTTTGGTTTCTTGCCAAACCGTAGTTCATAAGGCGTCGTCTCAACGGATTTTGATGGTGCCCTATTTAACGTGAATGCGGCCGTCTCTAAAGCATAACCCCAAAATGATAGCGGTAAATCAGTAAGAGACATCATAGATCGCACCATATCTAGTAAAGTACGATTACGACGTTCGGACACACCATTTCGCTGTGGTGTTCCGGGTGGCGTGAGTTGTGAAACTATTCCACAATTTTTCAAATGTACACCAAACTCGTAACTCAAATATTCTCGTCCACGATCAGATCGTAGAAACTTTATTTTCTTGTTACGATGATTTTCAACTTCACTCTGAAATTCTTTGAACTTTTCAAATGTTTCAGACTTATGTTTCATTAAGTAGATATACCCATATCTGCTTAAGTCATCTGGGAAGGTGAGAAAATAACGATATCCGCCACGAGCCTCAATATTCATCGGACCACATACATCTGTATGTATGATCTCCAACAAATCTGTTGCTCTCTCCATAGTACCGGAGAACGGTGTTTTAGTCATCTTGCCCATGAGGCACGGTTCGCAAGTACCAAGTGATTCATAATCAAGTGGTTCCAAAAGTCCATCAGTATGGAGTTTCTTCATGCGCTTTACACCGATATGACCTAAATGGCAGTGCCACAAATAAGTTGTACTATCATTATCAACTCTGCATCTTTTGGTTTCAACATTATGAATATGTGTATCACTACTATCGAGATTCATTAAAAATAGACCACTCTTCAAGGGTGCATGACCATAAAAGATATTACTCATATAAGTAGAATAACCATTATTCTCTGATTTAAATGAATAACCGTCTCGCATCAAACAAGATCCAGATATAATGTTCATGCTCAACGCTGGCACCAAATAACAATTATTTAGGTCCAATATTAATCCCGAAGGTAGATGTAGAGGTAGCGTGCCGACCGCGATCACATCGACTTTGGAACCGTTTCCCACGCGCATCGTCACCTCGTCCTTTGCTAGTGTTCGCTTAATCCGTAGTCCCTATTTCGAGTTGCAAATATTAGCAACAGAACCAGTATCAAATACCCAGGTGCTACTGCGAGCTCTAGTAAGGTACACATCAATAACATGTATATCACATATACCTTTATTCACCTTGCCATCCTTCTTATCCGCCAAATACTTGGGGCAGTTCCGCTTCCAGTGACCAGTCTGCTTGCAGTAGAAGCACTCAGTTTCAGGCTTAGGTCCAGACTTGGGTTTCTTCTCTTGAGCAGCAACTTGCTTGCCGTTCTTCTTGAAGTTCCCCTTCTTCTTCCCTTTGCCCTTTTTCTTGAAACTAGTGGTCTTGCTGACCATCAACACTTGATGCTCCTTTTTGATTTCTACCTCCGTAGCTTTCAGCATTGCGAAGAGCTCGGGTATAGTCTTGTTCATCCCTTGCATATTATAGTTCATCACGAAGCTCTTGTAGCTTGGTGGCAGTGATTGGAGAATTCTGTCAATGACGCAATCATCTGGAAGATTAACTCCCATCTGAATCAAGTGATTTTTATACCCAGACATTTTGAGTATATGCTCACTGACATAACTTTTCTCCTCCATCTTGCAGCTATAGAACTTATTGGAGACTTCATATCTCTCAATCCGGGCATTTTCTTGAAATATTAACTTCAACTCCTGGAACATCTCATATGCTCCATGACGTTCAAAACGTCGTTGAAGTCCCGATTCTAAGCCATAAAGCATGGCACACTGAACTATCGAGTAGTCATCAGCTTTGCTCTGCTAGACGTTCATAACATCTGGTGTTGCTCCAGCAGCAGGCCTGGCACCCAGCGGTGCTTCCAGGATGTAATTCTTCTGAGCAGCAATGAGGATAATCCTCAAGTTACGGACCCAGTCCATGTAATTGCTACCATCATCTTTCAACTTCGCTTTCTTAAGGAACGCATTAAAATTCAACGGAACAACAGCACGAGCCATCTATCTACAATCAACATAAACAAGCAAGATACTTCAGGTACTAAGTTCATGATAAGTTTAAGTTCAATTAATCAAATTACTTAAGAACTCCCACTTAGATAGACATCCCTCTAATCCTCTAAGTGATCACGTGACCCAAATCAACTAAACCATAACCGATCATCACGTGAGATGGAGTAGTTTTCAATGGTGAACATCGCTATGTTGATCATATCTACTATATGATTCACGCTCGACCTTTCGGTCTCCGTGTTCCGAGGCCATATCTGCATATGCTAGGCTCGTCAAGTTTAACCTGATTATTCTGCGTGTGCAAAACTGGCTTACACCCGTTGTAGATGGACGTAGAGCTTATCACACCCGATCATCACGTGGTGTCTGGGCACGACGAACTTTGGCAACGGTGCATACTCAGGGAGAACACTTCTTGATAATTTAGTGAGAGATCATCTTATAATGCTACCGTCAATCAAAGCAAGATAAGATGCATAAAAAGATAAACATCACATGCAATCAATATAAGTGATATGATATGGCCATCATCATCTTGTGCTTGTGATCTCCATCTCCGAAGCACCGTCATGATCACCATCGTCACCGGCGCGACACCTTGATCTCCATCGTAGCATCGTTGTCATCTCGCCAATCTTATGCTTCCACGACTATCGCTACCGCTTAGTGATAAAGTAAAGCATTACATCGCGATTGCATTGCATACAATAAAGCGACAACCATATGGCTCCTGCCAGTTGCCGATAACTCGGTTACAAAACATGATCATCTCATACAATAAAATTTAGCATCATGTCTTGACCATATCACTTCACAACATGCCCTGCAAAAACAAGTTAGGCGTCCTCTACTTTGTTGTTGCAAGTTTTACGTGGCTGCTACGGGCTTAAGCAAGAACCAATCTCACCTACGCATCAAAACCACAACGATAGTTTGTCAAATAGACTCCGTTTTAACCTTCGCAAGGACCGGGCGTAGCCACACTTGGTTCAACTAAAGTTGGAGAAACAGTCACCCGCAAGCCACCTTTGTGCAAAGCACGTCAGGAGAACCGGTCTCGCGTAAGCGTACGCGTAATGTCGGTCCGGGCCGCTTCATCCAACAATACCGCCGAACCAAAGTATGACATGCTGGTAGGCAGTATGACTTATCTCGCCCACAACTCACTTGTGTTCTACTCGTGCATATAACATCAAACCATAAAACCTAGGCTCGGATGCCACTGTTGGGTAACGTAGTAATTTCAAAAAAAATCCTACGCACATGCAAGATCATGGTGATGCATAGCAACAAGAGGGGAGAGTGTTGTCTACGTACCCACGCAGACCGACTGCGGAAGCGTTGACACAATGTAGAGGAAGTAGTCATACGTTTTCCCGATCCGACCGATCGAAGCACCGTTACTCCGGCACCTCCGAGTTCTTGGCACACGTACAGCTCGATGACGATCCCCGGGCTCCGATCCAGCAAAGCGTCGGGGAAGAGTTCTGTCAGCACGACGGCGTGGTGACGATCTTGATGTACTACCGTCGCAGGGCTTCGCCTAAGCACTGCTACAATATAATCGAGGTGGAATATGGTGGCAGGGGGCACCGCACACGGCTATGGAACGATCTCAAAGATCAACTTGTGTGTTCTAGGGTGCCCCCTGCCCCCGTATATAAAGGAGCAAGGGGGAGGCTGGCCGGCCCTATGTGGCGCGCCAAGGGGAGGGGGAGTCCTCCTCCTAGTGGGAGTAGGACTCCCCTTTCCTAATCCAATTAGGAAACCTAAGGGGGAAGGAAAGAGAGGGAGAGGGAGAGGGAAAGAGGGGCCGCGCCCCCCCTCCCTAGTCCAATTCGGACTCCCCTTGGGGGGGGCACCACCTCCTAGGCCGCAGCCCTCTCTCTCCCCTAAGGCCCAATAAGGCCCATTACTTTCCCGGGGGGTTCCGGTAACCCCTCCAGCACTCCGGTTTTCTCCGAAATCATCCGGAACACTTCCGGTGTCCGAATGTAGCCGTCCAATATATCAATCTTTATGTCTCGACCATTTTGAGACTCCTCGTCATATCCGTGATCACATCCGGGACTCCGAACCAACTTCGATACATCAAAATGCATAAACTCATAATAACTATCATCGTAACGTTAAGCGTGCGGACCCTACGGTTCGAGAACAATGTAGACATGACTGAGACAAATCTCCGGTCAATAACCAATAGCGGGACCTGGATGCCCATATTGGCTCCTACATATTCTACAAAGATCTTTATCGGTCAGACCGCATAACAACATACGTTGTTCCCTTTGTCATCGGTATGTTACTTGCCCGAGATTCGATCGTCGGTATCCAATACCTAGTTCAGTCTCGTTACCGGCAAGTCTCTTTACTCGTTCTGTAATACATCATCCCGCAACTAACTCATTAGTTGCAATGCTTGCAAGGCTTATGTGATGTGCATTATCGAGAGGGCCCAGAGATACCTCTCCGACAATCGGAGTGACAAATCCTAATCTCGAAATACGCCAACCCAACATCAACCTTTGGAGACACCTGTAGAGCTCCTTTATAATCACCCAGTTACGTTGTGACATTTGGTAGCACACAAAGTGTTCCTCCGGTAAACGGGAGTTGCATAATCTCATAGTCATAGGAACATGTATAAGTCATGAAGAAAGCAATAGCAACATACTAAACGATCGGGTGCTAAGCTAATGGGATGGGTCATGTCAATCAGATCATTCTACTAATGATGTGACCTCGTTAATCAAATAACAACACTTTGTTCATGGTTAGGAAACATAACCATCTTTGATTAACGAGCTAGTCAAGTAGAGGCATACTAGTGACAATAAGTTTGTCTATGTATTCACACATGTATTATGTTTCCGGTTAATACAATTCTAGCATGAATAATAAACATTTATCATGATATAAGGAAAAAAATAATAACTTTATTATTGCCTCTAGGGCATATTTCCTTCAACGACAACTTAGGTTTCTTGCTAAACCACAGTTCATATGGTGTCGTCTCAAGGGATTTCGATGGTGCCCTATTTAACGTGAATGCAACTATCTCTAATGCATAACCCCAAAACGATAGTGGTAAATCGGTAAGAGACATCATTGATCGCACCATATCCAATAAAGTACGGTTACGACGTTCGGACACACCATTACGCAGTGGTGTTCCAGGTGGCGTGAGTTGTGAAACTATTTCACATTGTTTTATATGAAGGCCAAACTTGCAACTCAAATATTCGCCTCCGCGATCAGATCATAGAAACTTTAGTTTCTTGTTTACGATGATTCTCCACTTCACTCCGATATTCTTTGAACCTTCCCAAATGTTTCAGACTTGCGTTTCATTAAGTAGATATACCCATATCTGCTCAAATCATCTGTCAAGGTCAGAAAATAACGATACCCGTCGCGAGCCTTAAGACTCATCGGATCGCATACATCAGTATGTATTATTTCCAATAAGTCAGTTGCTCGCTCCATTGTTTCCGGAGAACGGAGTCTTGGCCATCTTGCCCATGAGGCATGGTTCGCAAGCATCAAGTGATTCATAATCAAGTGATTCCAAAAGCCCATCAACATGGAGTTTCTTCATGCGCTTTACACCAATATGACCTAAACGGCAGTGCCACAAATATGTTGCACTGTCATTATCAACTTTGCATCTTTTGGCATCAATATTATGAATATGTGTATCACTACGATCGAGATTCAATAAACCATTCACCTTGGGTGTATGACCACAGAAGGTTTTATTCATGTAAACAGAATAACAATTAGTCTTTGACTTAAATGAATAACTGTATTGCAATAAACATGATCCAATCATATTATGCTCAACGCAAACACCAAATAACATTTATTTTAGGTTCAACACTAATCCCGAAGGTAAAGGGAGTGTGCGATGGTGATCTTATCAAATTTGGAATCACTTCCAACACACATCGTCACCTTGCCCTCAACTATTCTTTGTTCATTTTGTAACTCCTGTTTCGATTTACTAATCATAGCAACTGAACCAGTATCAAATACCCAGGGGCTACAATGAACACTAGTAAAGTACGCATCAATAATATGTATATCATATATACTTTTGTTCACTTTGCCATCCTTCTTATCTGCCAAGTATTCGGGGCAGTTCCGCTTCCAGTGACCATTTCCTTCTTAGTAGAAGCACTCAGTTTCAGGCTTGGGTCTAGCTTTGGGCTTCTTCATGGGAGTGGCAACTTGCTTACCATTCTTCTTCAAGTTCCCTTTCTTTCCCTTGCCCTTTTACTTGAAACTAGTGGTCTTGTCAACCATCAACATTTGATGCTTTTCTTGATTTCTACCTTCGTTGATTTCAGCATCACGAAGAGCTCGGGAATCGTTTTCATCATCCCTTGCATATTATAGTTCATCGCGAAGTTCCAGTAGCTTGGTGATAGTGACTAGAGAACTCTATCAATCACTATTTTATCTGGAAGATTAACTCCCACATGATTCAAGTGATTGTAGTACTTAGACAATCTGAGCACATGCTCACTAGTTGAGCTATTCTTCTCCATCTTGTAGGCAAAGTACTTGTCAGAGGTCTCATACCTCTCGACTCAGGCATGAGTCTGAGATACCAATTTCAGCTCTTGGAACATCTTATATGCTTCGTGATGTTCAAAACGTTTTTGAAGTCCCGGTTAAGCCGTAAAGCATGGCACACTAAACTATCAAGTAGTTATCATACTGAGCTTTCCGAACGTTCATAAGATCTACATCTGCTCCTACAATCGGTCCATCACCTAGCGGTGCATCAAGGACATAATTCTTTTGTGCAACAATGAGGATAATCCTCAGATCACAGACCTAGTCCGCATCATTGCTACTATCATCTTTCAACATAGTTTTCTCTAGGAACATATGATAAATAAAACAAGGAAGCTATACGCGAGCAACTGATCTACAACATAGATATGCAAATACTATCAGGACTAAGTTCATGATAAATTTAAGTTCAGTTAATCATATTACTTAAGAACTCCCACTTAGATAGACATCCCTCTAGTCATCTAAATGATCACATGATCCATATCAACTAAACCATGCTCGATCATCACGTGAGATGGAGTAGCTTTCAATGGTGAACATCACTATGTTGGATCATATCTACTATATGATTCACGTTCGACCATTCGGTCTCAGTGTTCCGAGGCGTCGACCGTCTGACCATATGAATGAAAGGGAGAAGTCCTGTCTCCCTTACCACTAGTAGAAAACCGGGCAATAGCACCGGTTCGTAAGGCCCTTTAGTGCCGGTTTAGGAACCGGCACTATTATTTCGGCACTAAAGGCCCTCCCCCTTTAGTACCGGTTCAGCACGAACCGGTGCTAAAGGGGTACCACGTGGCACGAGCCAGCTCCGGGGGCCGGGAGCCCTTTAGTACCGATTCGTAAAACCAACCGGTACTAAATGGTTGTGGGTTTTTGTTTTATTTTGTATTTTTCAATTAAATTTGTGTTATCAATTTAATTTAGGATTGTTTTACGTTATAATGAGTTGTAGTCGTCATCATCATCATCATCGCATATTAATAAATAAATAAACTCTAGCTAGCTAAAAATCATCGTGGTCGTCTAATTACCACTATTTAATCATCATAGTCATTACCGCTAGCTATGTAATTCATCATCAACGTTGGCTAGCTTAAAGAGGAAACATTCACTTTGTAACAGAAGCAAAGAGATATCATCAAATTCAACATAATCATCACCAACATCGAAGTTCAGGACACGGATCCATGAGACAAGTACTAATTAAGAGCATGAAGAGTAGCTACTGATCCTGCAGCTCCCTCTCAGGTAGAATAGCATAGAACATGTATAGCTCTCCTGATTCATCATACTGGAGCATGCAGATGAATCTGTCTCCTAATCTTGGGTTGCGCTTCTCCTTACTGCCCCCTAGTACTTCTCTGCGATCGTTAACAATTTTGCTCCAATCTTTCACTATTAAGCATTCTTCGCTTTTAGAAATCCTGAATGCACTCATGTGCAATGTAGGAAATCTTGGTCGTAAGCTAACCATTGACATGCGACCTTTTGTCTCGATCCACTGAGGCACAACTGTCATCGGAAGTCCCTGTTGAACAACATCGTATAGTAATTAATATACTAAGCAATGAAAGTTTAGCTTCAAAAATAATGTATGCAAAAGATGCACTAATTAAGGACAAATATTTAAAATCTTACCATCTTTTGATTATAGATGTGACCGTAGTTCAATACGATCACCATTGGTCACACGTTTTGAGTACTAACATTTCTAAGTGTAGGGAAAAAATTTGTCTTGACAGTATTAAGATCATCAAGCCATGAAACATAATAACTTATCTCCTCACAGTTTAGTTGAGCCCCGGGGCAGTAGTAGGTCCTGTCTATCAAGCGCCGGACATGTTTGCTTGAACCGAAATAAGCTGACAATACAAAATAATTGTCAACTATTTTTGAATAAACTGTATGAAAGACATAAACATATGCATGCATGGTTGAGAAAAACTCACCAAATGGTAGAACTGGAGACGTTTGCACATCGACCCAGATGTCTATATTACCTTCAATATCATCTTCCGGACGAATATCAAAGGTGATAACCATATCAGGCTTAAATGCATAAGCCTTGCATAGTGCTTGCCAAGTTTTGTATTCAAAATGGGTGTATGTGTCTCCATTATATAATTTGACGTTGAAAGTATACCCATGTTGCGTCTTCAAGTAAACTCTCTTTACCTCCATATCATCTATAGCACTGAAACCTATCTTATCCAAGACAAAAATTCTTGCATGGCAAGGGATGCGCTAGTAGAATAGTGAAAATTTAAAATTATAAGTTGAAGCAAATGAAGCATAAGTTTTGTATTCAAATAATAATTGACAAAGTGACTTACTGTATCAACTTCGAATGTCTCATCCAGCTTGATGCTGAAGCGCCTACCATCAACAAGGAAATTTTGGTCGCACAGGCCGCGCTGGTCTTCACAGTGTTCGCACATAATAAAATCTTTTTCGCCGTCAGATGACATTTCCTATGTTCATATAGGTGAAACATTAAACACCTATATCTAGCCAAATATATATTCATCTAACATTTGACATTAATATATCTAACTATATATTCAATTAACATTACTATATATTTAACTTTTCTATCTAATTCATCTAACATTCGACATTAATCTAACATTTATATAAACTTAAAATATATAAAAAATTAAATAAACAGAAAAACTCATTAACAAATAATATTTTAATTAGATCATCAAATCTCATATACCTAAATTTTCTTACTAAAAATAAACTAGTTATATTAATTATTCAACTAGTTCTAATCTCATATACCTAAATTTTCTTACTAAAAATAAACTAGTTATATTAATTATTCAACTAGTTCTAATCTCATATACCTAAATTTTCTTACTAAGAATAAACTAGTTATATTAATTATTCAACTAGTTCTAATCTCATATACCTAAATTTCCTTATTAAAAATAAACTAGTTATATTAATTATTCAACTAGTTCTAATCTCATATACCTAAATTTTCTTATTAAAAATAAACTAGTTATATTAATTATTCAACTAGTTCTAATCTCTAGTTCGACAATTTTTCTATCTAGCTAGCTAATTCATCTAACATTCGACATTAATCTAACATTCGATCATCTAATTAACTTTTCTAAAAAACAGAAAATAAGTAAAAAAAATTGTGTGTGTATATGTGTGTGTGTATGCATGTGTGTGTATATACATATATGTGTGTACATATGTGTGTATGTGTGTGTGTATGCGTGTGTGTGTGTGTGGTATATGTGTGTGTGTGTGCGGCCCCATATGCCGCCGCCCCGTACGTACGAGCGGGGGCGCCGGCGTACGGGGCGGGGGCGCCGGTGTGTGTGTGTGTATGTGTGTGCGGGAGTGAGAGAGAGACGTACGGCCGCGGCGATGACGACGGACGGCGGCGGTGTTCGGGGCGGCAGCGCGAGACGACGACGACGACGGGCGGCGGCAGGGACAGCGACGATGACAACGGACGACGGTACGGGCGACGGGCGGCGACGACGGGATCGAGCGGCGCGCGCGGCGGAGGTTGGAGACGAAGTGCGGAGTTGAAACTGAAATTTTCGTAAGTGCTATATATATAGGATTGGCCTTTAGTACCGGTTCGTGGCTCCAACCGGTACTAAAGGGTGTGCGCTGCCAGGCGAGGGGCGCAGAAATTTAGTCCCACCTCGCTAGCCGAAGGGCGCACACACCTGCTTATAAGCCCCGTCGCCGCTGCTGTCTCGAGCTCCTCTCTAAAGCAGGCCTTCTGGGCCTACCTCTGCTACTCTGCCCTGTGGGGCCTATTGGGCTTGCGGGCCTGCATCCTGGCCCAACAACAGGTTGGGTTTCTAGTCGTATGCAGGCCGCTGTGGCCCAATAGGTGGGCTTTTTTCATTTAGTTTTTTCTTTTCTGCTTTATTTATTTTGTTTTATTTATTTTTAGTTGTTTTTTGCTGTATTTAGAGTTTGCGCTGCCACCCCAAAATTTAGTCCCACCTCGTCCGGCGAAGGGCAGCCGCACTGGTTTATAAACCCAGCCGCGGCTACCTCTTCGAACTCCTCTATATAGCAGGCTTCTAGGCCTAATTAATTAGGGCGCGCTGCCCTGTGAGTCTGCTGGCCCTTCTGGGCCTGCATTTGCACACCCTAGGTCTGGTAGACCCACAGGGCAGTGCGCCAACAAATTTTTTATATAGTTTTTTCTTTTCTGCATTACTTATTTTCTTTTATTTATTTTTGAGTAGTTTTTTATATAGTTTTTTTCTTTTCTGCATTATTTATTTGCCGTGACCCTCTCTACTCTTTCGCGCATGCTATGCGGGTGATACGATGATACCATGCCAAGTTTCAACATTTTCAGGATTCATTTTGTAGTGATTTTCAATTTCACGGTCATTTAGCTCTCTAAACAATTAGGTAAATGACCGAAAAACAACAAATGATGTCAGAACATGTTGGAAATTGACGACGTCGCTTTAAATGCTGCATACTGAACACAAAAGAAGTCCGGAGTTCAAATAAGTTTAAAAAACATTGAAGTGGCCATGTAACAGAGGTGCAATGCTGGTTAATTTGCTTCAAGCCATTCGGAATAGTGTAGACTGCACTGCACATAGCTCAGTGCAATCTATGCTATTCCGCAAGGTTTGAAGCTAATCAACATGTAGATGAGCATTGCAACTCTTCGTCATTGTCTGTGCACTCACGGCTTATAAACCGCTCATACTGCCTCTCTCTTGGCGAGGTGGGACTAAAAACAACTTGCCATAACCTCATCAATTTCCTCTTAAAGCTTGTCCTTGCCTTTTTGCTTGTAGTCTTGTGGTGAAAGATCATCTTGAGCTTGTGTCCCCTTGAAGGAAGTAGGATACTTCTCTTGTTGAGGAACAAACTTTGTCTTGGGGTATTGATCTTCTTCCCACTCAACTCCATTGGCATTGAACTTTCGTTCAAAACCAACACCTTGATTCTTCCGGTGCCTTCCTTGCTTGCGCACAATTTCCTCGAATTGCTTACTCCCGGCAAGGCTTTTGTACACTCCTTTCTCTATAATTCCCTTCAATAAGCTATTTTCTTGCTCAAGTGTAACTTGGCTAAGAGAATCATTAGTGGAATCAAGAGAACTACTAGAAGCAACAATGTTAGATCTTATGTCATAAAAAAGAAGTTGTATCAAACCTTTTATGTCGGATCTAGAACAAACCAATCGGTATTGCCATCATACAGCCCTACGGTGGCTCGTGATGCATATATATGCATATCAAATGCACGGTTGGACGTATGATGGCGAATCCGAATAATTTGTATTCAGTCGATGAACTGGTAGATGTATGCAGTCGATGAACTGGTAGATGTATGTAGTCGATGAATTGAAAGACTTATGCAGGGAAGGCGAGAGATGGGCTATATATAGGGTTGTCTGGCTCACAAAGTGATTGTGGT
This sequence comes from Triticum monococcum, assembly GCA_034509565.1. NCBI lineage: Eukaryota > Viridiplantae > Streptophyta > Magnoliopsida > Poales > Poaceae > Triticum > Triticum monococcum. The sequence continues at coordinate 619,143,920 of CM067845.1, forward strand.
AGTTTCGATCCAACGACTCACATGAGCTAGGAAGAAACACACCCTTGATCCAACGACTCGCAAGAGCTAGAAAGAAACACACGATCCGTGTGATTCTTCCTGATTGGTGGGATGCACATTAGTATCGGTTCGTGCCACGAACCGGTGCTAAAGATTGGCAATGAACCGGTACTAATGGTAGCAGCCCGCCTAGCCGTTGGAATCGGCACTAATGGTCACATTCGTGCCGGCTCAAATTCAAACCGGCACTATAATGTGCTTCACATTTGACCGTTTTTCTACTAGTCAATAGAGTTTGCCAAACTTGAGTTTCCCAAGTCACTTACACAAAAAGCTATGATTCATGGTTGTCAAATCCATAATTTCCAAACCACAACAACCTTGAGGCATAACAAGTTTTAAATGCTGCATACTGAACACAAAAGAAGTCCGGAGTTTAAATAAGTTATTAAAAATAAAAAAGAGGTGCAATGCTGGTTAATTTGCTTCAAGCCATTCGGAATAGTGTAGATTGCACTAAGCCACTGCACATAGCTTAGTGCAATCTATGCTATTCCGCAAGGCTTGAAACTAATCAACATGTAGGCGAGCATTGCAACTCTTCGTCATTGTCTGTGCACTCACGGCTTATAAACCGCTCATACTGCCTCTCTCTTGGCGAGGTGGGACTAAAAACAGCTTGCCATAACCTCATTAGTACCGGTTCGTGGTACGAACCGGCACTAAATGGTGATGGTGGGGTCATAGCCTGACCGCAGGATGACACAGCCTCTTTAGTACCGGTTCGTGGCATGAACCGGTACTAAAGGTTCGCCACGAACCGGTACTATTAATCGCCGCCACGAACCGGCACTAATGTACACATTAGTGCCGGCTCAAATACAAACCGGCACTAATGTGCTTCACGTTTGACCCTTTTTCTACTAGTGTATACATACGATGTGTATCGCTCATCATAGAGCATCCACCCAAGGGTGACCCCGTGAGAACGAAGCTTCAAAGGTGCAAGCTCCTACAAACAAACAATTCATAACATTACATATGGGGCATTTGTGTTTGAAATAAATACGAAATTCATAAAACAGGCCACTTTCATTATTACCCGCTGCTCCACCGCCATAGCATATGACCGGTGTTGTTTGTCCCAGTGATCATCGAGAAGCCAAACCATCCTAACAATTTTGAAAGAAAGCTTTCTTGTCAACACGATTATCTTTTGAATACAAATAAACTAAAGTACGCCTACTAGATGCAACCGTACCAATCTATGTATCCAACCATATCAAATCAAACAAAACTAATAAACTAGGATTTCACAAATAACTAGGCCTACTTCATACAAATAACTTTTCCATAAACTATGCCTACTTCATACAAATAGCTTTTACATAAACTAAACTAGGGTTCCACAAATCAAACAAACAAGGGTTGTAATACATGCAAAGTTCTAATACATGCAAGATTCAAATCTAATCTAATCAAACGAGGATTCCCCAAATCTTCAAAATATCATATTTTCTATAGATAGAAAGAAGGGGATCGGAGGAGAGTACCTTCTAGGATGGATTGGTGAAGAAATGCATGGACCAAATCGTCGGATCTGAAGGATTTGGGAGAGGGGATTGAGAGGGGGAGAGGAGGAAGCCGCCGGCGCGCCTGTTCTGTAACTGCTGGAACGAATGGGTAGGGTGGGGAAGGGGGAGGGGGAGGGGGCGGCTGGCATCTAAGTCACAGTGCAGCGCCTACGGGCCGGGCGCTGCACATTACATGTGTGGCGCCTAGCTTGGAGGCGCTGCACTACTGGGTGCGGGTCCAAGGGCTGCCACGGTGGACAGGCGTGCAACGCCCCAGAGCTAGGCGTTGCACCGTAGGTGTGGCGCCTGCGTGGCGGGCGCTACACAAAAGGGTCAGTGCCGTGAAATAGTTTCACGGGCAGTTCATTCCGTGAATTGATTTCGTCCCAATGTCAAAATTATCAAATTTGCCTCAATCCCTTTCATTGGATATTGAATGGACGTTGGATTGATAGCCGCATGTTACGGCATGACTGCCAGTGGGCAAGTCACCTGATTCCAGTCCCTTTCTTACATATATCTTTCAGCCTGGTTGCTCTTTAACAAAACAAGCAAACAAAAAAGAACAACATGATTACAACATATCCCCGATGCTGCTTGTATGGTACTCCCTCCGTCCCATAATGAATATAGTGTCAAAAAACGTCTTACATTATAAGATTGAGGGAGTAGTATTTAGTATATCATTATTTGGTATTGCAACTAATTTAATCCTTGTTAGGACTGTTGTCCTATGAATGTGTTCCCTCCACAAGAAATAGCCAGGTGCATTAGGCTGACATAATTCTTTTTTGTTTCCGAACATGGTGGCTCTTCGGTAGAGGCATTTGAAGATTTCATTTATGCATCATGAAAACAATCTATTTCTTATTGCCTATTATCTATACCGATTAGTTGTATTTACTATCTAAATTGTTGTGTATACTGTTATACCTAGTCAATTTATATGTGACCTTGCTTTTACCGAGTGTATGTATATATATTTATATAAGATTTCCTTGTACTACCAACTAATGTATGGTTATGTTTAGGCAAGTTCAATTATTTCATATGGCCATGTATTTACCAAAATTTCTACCATTTCATTGTACAAATAGATGGGCGCGGCAACGCACGTCATCAATGATCTAGTCTCTTAACATATTCAGACATATATTCAAACATAGAATCACAATCATGACAAGATGCTCCACAACTCTGTGTGCTTGCCCAGAAGAAGTTTACCAAAACAAAACCTATTCGGCATGATCAATACACAACATTCATTCGTTCGTTTATTCCACAGCAAATTCACTCCGACACACACACAATGACACAACGTGATGGAACTAGAACTTGGTGGGCATATTGGCGCAGACCCTCTTGACCGAAGGTCTGGCCATGAGGTCCTCCCACCAGGCCTTCACCCTGGGGTACTCGTCGAAGAGGGCCGCGTACGGGGTGGCCATGAAGTAGAAGGTGAAGGGGAAGTGGTTGAGGTCCGCGAAGCTGAAGGAGTCCCCGGCCAGGTACTTGCTCTTGGATAGCCGCTCCTCGTACGTCCCGAGCACCCCCCTCAGCTTCTCCAGGCTCTCGTCGACGACCTTCTGGTCCGTCTTGGCGCCGCGCATGACGGGGAAGATGATGCACTCGAACACCACGGGAGAGATGGCCGGGTGGTACTGCTGGGCCTCCACCTCCGTCCACACGTCCACCATCGCCGCCTCCTCGGCGCCGCCGTTCTCTCCCAGCAGGTCCGGCGAGCCCGGCGTCCTGTACTTGCGCAGGATGTACCTCGCGATCGCGCGCGACTCTGTTGGTTGGGACACAATCGATCGAGCAGATGCATTGGCATGGCGGACATGATGATGGAATTAATGGAATGATGATTGGATGGGCTAACAACGAAGAGACTCACCGAACAGGACGAGGTCGCCGTCTTGGAACGCGGGGATCTTCCCGAATGGCTGCGAGGAACCCGACCACGATCATCATCAGCGGCTGTAAGTGGCTACTACTGACATGAATAAAGAGACGACCGAGGGACAGAGCTGTTGGCCACGTACGTTTCGCTGGACGTGCTCGGGGGTGTTGTGCTCGCCGGCGAGGAAGTCGACGGGCACCAGCTCGTAGTCGGCGCCCACCTCCTCCAGGCAGAGCAGCACCCGCGCCACGTTCGTCGACATCGCGTGCCCGAACACCTTCACCGGCGAAGACATCTTTGCCCGTGATCTAGCAAATGACAACTATTGGAACAAGGCTCTGCTTCACTCTGCTCTCCAGCTAGTAGTGTGGACAGGCCATGGAACTTGCCCTGCATTTATGCAGCTGAGAGCAGAGAGCACGACGTCCACCCCTCGAAGACTTTTCAGGTCTCTGTCCAGACCTTGCTGCCTGCTCCAAATTTAAATCTATATTTTTGGAGCGTTGCTCATAGAAAACCAAGAGTGGGTAGTACTTGTGTAGGAAAAATGTATGCATTGACGCCGGGCGTCCCGGTCATACTTTGTACTTATGCGATATCAACTTCATTTCACTGAAACCAGCTTGTAACGGCCATAGAAGCGTGGCAGGTGAGTAAATTACGGAAAACCACCACGTTTGGACCTAGGTTAACACATACTTCCGTAAACTAATATAAAAACGTTTGGATCACTACTTTAATAATCTAAACACTTTTATATTAGTTGACAGAGAGAGTACTATCATCCATGATTAAAACGATGCAAAACCATCACTTTTGGAGCTCGTATGCACATACACATAGCATTGGTTCAGTGTTTTTTTTTGTTTTTGTGAATACGCTTAGCAGCGTATCATTTCATTGATATAGAAGGGGATGCTCAGCCTCGAAACACATGTTTCGTACAGGTATAATCGCGGCTAATCCTTGCGGCCTGCCTTGGCCCATAGACGGGCGTCGTCCTTGATTGAGAGTACCAGGTCGCCGGTGGAGGGACGCAGACCATCAAATATCGCAGCGTTGCCGTGCTTTTAAATGGCCCATGCGGTCAACGCAACGATGGAGTTTAGTCCCTTCCGTAGGCAGCTCGGAGATGCTTCGACAGCCATGGACCACCATGCGGAGAAGGTAGTCTCGCTGTCCATCGGTGGGGTGGTTAGTCGGCACCACGATAAAATTTCGTGCTAGGTGATCCTAGAGAACACACGTCCAGAGAGCAGATGGTCAATGGACTTGGTCCCGGGTGCAAGTCGTGTCTTGAGTAAGGCCGTGGCGCGCTCCGCGCTCCGCCGTCCAGCACCTGTCGAGGGACGAAAGCCAAAGAAAAATCTTGGTTCTTTGTGTTTTGCTCGGTTTAATAGCAATTCTGACTGGTTGGGCCTACCTTGGCTACAACAGTCGGCGCGGGGCGGCGGTCAATAGGGCGGTTGTATGTGTGGTTAACAGGACATCCTCTTTTCTCATACATTACCCATTTAGCTTCTCCACACTCTCTCCCGCCATCGTCATCACCCTGAATTGACCACCGCTGGTGCCGCCACCGCATTGGTGTCATTGGGAGATGGGGCTGACTCTTTCAAAGGATTTGACCTTGATTCTTTGTGTAGCGAGGTGAGTTGCTCTGTTTCAATTGCCAGGGTCGGGTAGGGTTCATCTGGGGATATTTTCTATTTCAGCTCCATTTAATCTATTTCTTTTTTCATTCATATGTCATTTGTTAGGTCCCCAAAACCATTTATGACTCCGATTATTGCTGCCCCGTGTGAGTCCTGTTCCAGCGTCGTGTGATCACCTTTGTTTTGTAAACCTGCTCAATATTGCATAAATGAGGAAGCATAACATATGAACTCCAAAGTTGATTGAACCAGCTTCTTATCAAAGCATGCTCTATTGCGGAGTTTAGATAGTCAAACATATAACAACCAAACCCACATTTTGTAATTTTCTACTTCTAGGTAAGAAGATGGGGATCCACCAGAAGTATTGCGAAAAGCAGCCAGGTTTATTCCTAGCACCAATGCTTTGCATATCACACCCCAAACATATTTCATAGCAAAACAACAAAAGAAAAGTAGCAGATTTTCTCAAGTTCTAGGCATGGGCAAATTTTAACTTTTAGTGGGATAGCTTTCCACGGTGTTTAAAGGATATGTCGGGACAAGCATCAAACAGATCCACCAAGGACAGTACATGGTTTTGACAATGAATTTGTCATTTTTGTTCCAGATCCACCAAGGATAATCATCACCACTAGTCAGGTTGACATTTTGTAACATGATCCTTAACCTATGCAATTGGATCATCTACTCAATCTTAGCCATGTTCTGAAAGTAAAACTCCACCCACTATCAGCCATCTGTTTCACGTTTTTTCCATTTTCATTGTTAATCAAGAAGAGCTCAGGAGAGTGATCTCAGAGGTGTATTATCATACCACGCATAACACCGAAAATCAGTTTGCTGGACACTCCTCAAAGTTACAGCTCTTCCTCTAGCATACAACTGTTTAACTTTCAGCATATTGGCCAAACATGGAGAATCTCTAACCATATTTTTAATCCACATTGATGTCATTCTTTTTTTTCTTAACTATCTCTTACCACATCCCTTTTTGCTCACTAGATTCCACCACCATTTGCATAAAAGGCTAATATTAAATCTTTCAAGGTTTCTTATGCCATACCCCCTTTCCTCTTGGGCCTACATATCATATACGACCTCACCATGTAGTATCTCCTTTTTTTTACTACTCAACTGCCAAAAAACTTTCTTATAGCTTTCTCCATTCTTCCCATATTTGTTTTAGAGAACCTGTATACATAGAGAAATAATAGACTAGCATACTAGTCAGGCAAGCAATTATTATTTTCACTCTACTACCAAGGGATAGAGTCCCATGCTTCCGAGTCGTCCAATCTTTTGTATATATTTTTCCTCAGCAGACACACATGTAGCCTACTATCTCACACAGGGAACCCATATATTTGATAGGCCAGGATCCAGGTTGGCAATTTAAGAGATCAACATGCATTTGTCTCTTTCGTCATCACGCAAAACCATCAATACCTCAATTTTTTGAAAATTGGCGTTCAAGCCAGACATTTTTTTCAAACAGGTATAGGAGCAGTTTCAGATTTTTTTTTTCCATTGTCAACATCATATTGTATAAACAGAATAGCATCATCCGCATTCTTCAGAATTCCAGCTCCTTTGTTAATCAAATGTGGGACCAGCCCCACAATCTGTCTACTACTCTGAGCTAGCAGCAATATTGAACAGGAAAGGAGAAAGTGGGTCTCCCTGTCTCACCTTTGAAGCTGCCAAAAATTCCCCACGACATCAATTCAACATTAATTGCCCCTCCTTTCACAACTGTATGAAAGCAATTCATCCGCAAATCATTGAATCATTTTTCTTTCAGGCTCTGAAACAGGAAGTCACCCCTTGTTGTTTCATTCTTATTAATTCATGTAGACTTTTTTGTAGAGACATAATTCCATCCATGATGTTCCTCCCCGTCATAGCATTCTGGCTCACAGAGATTAGCTTCTCCACAAATGGTGTCACCCTTTCATCCATGACTTTTTGGAAAAGGCTTAAAGAGCACATGGAGAAGACAAATAGGTCTATATTTATGTACAGTGTCAACAAAATTAATTCTGCTAAGCACATCATGACATCGTCTTCATCTTTAATAATAGGACAACAGGTTTGAAAAATTCAATGAGAAATCCAGCCACACCTGCAGCCCTATTCGTTTTCAACACATCTATCACATTCTTAATTTCCTCTTCACTAAAGAGTCTACTAAGTTCCCTGGTGTCCTCAAATAATTTTGCATGGACAACCATGTTAGGATTTAATTAATCCTATTAATCCCTGCTTTTCCTAATCGAGGCGGTTGTCTCGTGTCCCTTCGGACGCACTCCTTCGGGGGCTATATATATATGTAATCCCATCATCAATGAGAACAACTATTCACTTTTACTTCTCTGTCTCCCTCTCTCTCGTTTACAATTCAAAACGTTATCAGCACGCTCCCGGCGGAGCGATCCCATCGGCGACGACTGGCTACGACATCGCTCGCTCGAGAGTTCGACGACCGCAGCCCTCGGTTCGGCCTGTTGGCACCCGCGACCGCGGCGGCCCTCACCCCGGCGGAAAAGCTTCCAAGCGGCAGGCTCGCCCCGTGCACGGCCAAGACAGAAATCTCTCGATCTCTAACTGCCTCTTCTTTCTGGAATACTAACTGCCTCTTTGAGGGCGATACCCTACAGGGAATGAACGAAGAATAGAGGCATTGGCGTCTATCGATCCGAAAAGAAATCGAGAATAGTGAATCAAGGAAAGGTAAATTCCTGATTTAATTACCATCGTCGCTGGATTTGGTGGTGGCGCTTGTCGCCATCAAGAACGTGAACGACGGCGGCATCGGCTTCGTTTGGCCTCGGCCCCGCGCTGGACTGGAACACCGGCTTGACCTCTGGCGTCGTAAATGGTGGCGGGCCCTCAGGCGCTCGACCCCGACTCCCTGCCTCCATCACACGGAGACGCGCAGGATAACGGCGGCCCCTGCGTGTGGCGCGATGACGCTCCCAAAAGTGAATAGTTGTTCTCATTGATGATGGGATTACATATATATATATATATATATATATAGCCCCCGAAGGGGTGCGTCCGAAGGGACATGAGACAACCGCCTCGATTAGGAAAAGCAGGGATTAATAGGATTAATTAAATCCTAACACTCCCCTTAATCCATGCTTGTTAGTGTAAGTATCATCATCTTGAAAAAGCTCCTCCAAAAACCCTGTGGGAAAAATATGAGGAGATAGGTGTTTGATATGTTGCTAAAACTCCTTCAAACCCAGTGGGAAAAATAAGGTTTTTAATGAGGTAATATCAACATGAGATCATATGTCATACTTTCTGTTTTCCCCACTGGGTTTTTTTTTTTGGGAAAGTATATATGACATATTTATTGTTCTCGTATTGAGTTAAAAGAGACAATGACCATTATATGTTGTACCATTTTCTCCTTATTTTTCCCACTGGGTTTGAAGGAGTTTTAGCAGCATATCAAACACCTATCTCCTCATATTTTTCCCACAGGGTTTTTGGAGGAGCTTTTTCAAGATGATGATACTTACACTAACAAGCATGGATTAGGGGGAGTGTTAGGATTTAATTAATCCTATTAATCCCTGCTTTTCCTAATCGGGGCGGTTGTCTCGTGTCCCTTCGGACGCACCCCTTCGGGGGCTATATATATATATGTAATCCCATCATCAATGAGAACAACTATTCACTTTTACTTCTCTGTCTCCCTCTCTCTCGTTTACAATTCAACAAACCAAACATCACTCCTTAATCTGCAGGTAAAACCTTCAGTGGGACCAAACAAGTTTTTGTACAGCTCGCTAGCATGATTTAGCAAATCAGCAGTTCATGTATATATTCAAGGAGAAAATACAATTTTTCCTTATTTAGCAATCATGTGAAAGCAGCTAGTGTTGTTGTCCCCCTTAAGCATTCAGTCTTCACTTAATCTTTTATGCCAGTATTGCTCTTCTTCCAAAGATTCACATAGAGAGCTTTGGATACGACTCCTCCTAGCCATATGTTCATTAGTTAGGGGTTGGATCTCTTCGAATTCTTCAAGATCATTCAGCTCATCTGTATTTGGCCTCTTAGATTTCTCCCTCATCCTTCCAAATACTTGCTGACTTTCTTTAAATTCTTCTGCGTCACATCTAAACTAGATAGGTTCATTTCAGATTCTTTCCACCTTTTCAAAGAAAACTCGTCTTAAAAGCCAGCTATGTTCAAATCTAAATGATTTGTGTTTAACTTCCTTTTGTATCAACTATTAAAGGATTATGACCAAATACAATTCAGGTAGAAGTTTCTAACTAGCCCATCCTTTTTGCTAGCTTCACATGTCTCTGCTTCCCAATGGAGCATTAACATTACCAGGTTGTCTTTCACCCTTAAAATAGCCAAGAATTAAATTGTTTTCAGTAAGAGCTGTTAGGGTTGGGCTTCTGTAAGGTCAGGTCACACATTCACCAATAATGCTGCTGCAGTGGTGTCAAGCTCTAGCACTTCCAGCTATTTGAACGAACCAGTACACACTAGTACACAGCTTCGTGAGAAACAAATGGCTCCGCCTTTCAAACATTGAACCAAATGGCCCTCAAAATTCATTAGGGGTTACAGACCTCATTGGGATATTATCAATTGTTATACAGCACTATAAATTCAAATGAGCATAGCCGAGCAGAGTAATAACCAAATTAAATTATTTACTTTGAAAGTTGAAATGATCAACATTCAACATTGGTTTCACTCGCCCCCTGTTAGAACATGTTATGTACAAAGCGGGAAACCTGTAAAATTTCCTATCAGCAACTATAGTATATAAACATGTAAAATGGGTGAAGTTTCACCAGGTAGACCTCATTCTGTTGTGTGAGGTGGTAAATATTTGTTATTCAGTATCATGCTAAAATTGCGCCCATATCTTGCTTCAGCCTACACCTCAAAGGAGAGCTTCGATTCCGCATGAGCACAAACTAGTTCCTACAGGCCAAGCACATCGAACTCATGGGGCATGTAATCTTCGCTCGGACGGTAATACTTGTTGGGAGAATACAACCCAAAGTCTGTAACTTGGCTGCAGTATAGGCACGCAAATCTCTCGACCTGTGGAATGTTGACACAAGCAAAAGTAAGAACATTTCAGTCGACTGCTAAAAATTACTGTGCATGTTTCTTTACAGGCACATCACCTGGTGAGCAAACCGAGAGTTTTGGTACCCAGTCTTCATAAGCTGTCCCCACACCTTGTGAAACTGGACGGAAACAAATAGTATTGAGAGAGAGAGTACATAGTTATGTTTTTTTTGCAGGGGATATTTTTACACAATGATGAATGTGATCACAAAGTTATGTAACTTGACAAATTACCTTCTGATGATGTTGCATCTGAGCATCTCGGAGAAGGCAGCGGATACCCTTCAGCTTTTGCTGCAATCAGAGAAAAAACTACCATGAGTTAAAAAGCAAGCTATATTATACAGCATGAGTCATATGGAGGGCACGGCAGATGTTACCAGTTAGATTCATGTGAAATAACTACTCCCTCCGATCCATATTAATTGACACTGGTTTAGTACAAAGTATACTAAACCAGCGTCAATTAATATGGATCGGGGGGAGTACTAATTTCTTCTAAATACCCACCAACCAACAAGACAAACAGAACAAGGACTTACCAGTAGATTATCATGTTCAGATAACAACTTTCCCTTCTCATTCTCTGTAAGATCTTCAAATCTAGAAAACACAAAGAGGTTAGACATAATGATTTAGACATAAAATAAAAATAACTAAGCAGAACTGTTTTATGCACTATAGACAGAAATGGTACTGGGTAGTGGTAAACGTTAAAATTGCCCTTTGGCCATAAATTTTTTTTGCGCTAGGCAAGTGAAAGTTTAAAACTAACTTCACATTAAAGTGTGCACAATGATTAGAAAGTTTGATCTTTCGACATATTAAGTGCACAAAATTTTCCACCTAAGCTCATCACCTCATTAATGTCATTGTTGTGATTTTTGCACACCTTGCATGCAAAGGCACAAATATATGCGCGCCTTCTGAATTACTCGTGTGCCATGTTATCTTCTTCACAAAATAATAATTAAAGAGTAAATTGCATTTTGGAACAAGCCCTCCAAGGTGATGACCGGTTAGAGGAGCATCACACATGTAAACAGGTAGAGAAGCCTGACACAAAGCTTGCATAAGTCCTTTCAGACACCATCAACGTCGGCATGCTACTGCCACTTGGAGACAGGAAGGTCAGCGCCAGATCCGCTATGAGAGACCACCCATTCCTCCTTGCCTACTAGCCCAAATGCTGCTGACCTAGAGCAACACTCCTGCAAGCAACGCCAGCAGCTTGCAACCTTCTTTCCTTTCTTACCTTCGACCTAAATGCTACTTCCCTCTGGCTTTCTTGCTGAGTTTCGTCAGCTCTAATAGTCTAATCACAACCCTCATTCCCAATCCCTCCTCTGTTTTTTTTTTGCGAGTAATCCCTTCTCTGTTTAATAAGTTAGTAAAACGGAAATAGCAAGCAGAGTTTTTCACAAAGCATTTGACAGATCCTTGAAACGCATCGTTTTTCATCATTGAGCATTCCAAATGCCACCAGGTAGCCAAGAATGTACGTGATCATTGACCGAGGAAGCAGAGATCAATATTGTGGTGGTAAAGAAGCTACAAAGGCAGGATCTGGACAACCCATTGGCCAATTGGAGACAGCACGGACATTGAATTGGAAAATGACCCAAGTTGCAGCAACAAAATGAAGCATAAAAAAAACCCAACTGTTTGAAACAACAAATTGGTCGGTGCATCACATTCAACATAAATTGAATTTCCTAAGCAAGGAATTTTACCATTCATCCTTTTGAAAAGCGATGTGGAATATCAATACTGTCGGAAAAGATTAAGATTCAGAGGAAGGGCAGAGGTAAATCAACTGTGCAAGAGCGTGAATGATAAATCTCTCGCGCTGCAAATCCAACTCAACTTGGAATGCAATGCACCACTTGCTCTTTCACACTAATAAGAGCGGGGTTTAGCACAGGTATGACTCAAATGGGCAGGGGGCAGTGGAGCATGACTCAAATGGGGAGGGGCAGTGGGGCAGGACTCAAATGGGGAGGGGCTCTGCTAGAGTAGGCTGTCAAAGAAGAGAAGGAACATGAAGGTGGTTGGTGCTAGTGAATGTGGCCTACTTTGTCTTACAATTGCTTGTCTTGAGATCCACGGTGTCGCTCCAAGCACGCAGCAGCCTCGCCGCTGATTTCTTTAATCTCATCGCTGGTGAGAGTTGGTCATTTGTTGTGGTAGTGTTTCTGCTTCTGCGTTTGCTCTCAGGTATGTCTCCTACAGAGAGAAGTGATAAGAAATGAACAAAGATGCCATGGCTGTTGGCCCCAAAGGATCTATCGATGGACAAAGATTTCAAACACGCATACACAAATAGATGCAAACCCTTCAGAAAGACAACCAAAAAGCAAACATTGTTTCAACTCAACTTGGCTTGGTTTATTCGTCGGTCATATGTATCTTTCATGAGGGTTCTGAATGCGAACAATTTAAATGTGCACAAAAAACAAGCAAATATTAAGCATTATGAAGTTACACACCAATTAACCTCATGCACGCTCTAAGAAAATGTCCAATGCTTTCACACTAAAGATTCAAGGTACAATTTGACCATTCATACGAGGGCCAGCTTGAATTATTCTAGGAGCATTTGAATGGTCAATTCAATACCCCGAGGAAAATTAGTGTGGAAGTATCGGAGAATTTCTTAAGAGTGTGCACAGAGTTAATAGGTGCATAAATTCGCAATGCTTCATACTATTTGCCAAGTATTTGTTCACATATGTAAATTGATGGCATTCTAAACCCCTATAACAGCTACGTACAACCGATGAAGAAAAGAGCACAAGTTGAGTAAAAAAATTCTTGCTTGATCTTCATCTTCCATAAAGGTGTGTGTGTCATGTTGTATATGTGTATTTGATATTTTTGTGCAACATTAGATCCATTGATGCTAACAGCCCTAGCATCTCCATTCACTTGTGGCCACTTCTCTTTGCAAGACCCAAACTAGAGAGCATACGCAACAGCAGAAGCACTGCCGCAACAAGCAACCGATTCTCAACAGAGAACAGATGAACAAATCAGCGGTGAAGCTGTTGCGTGCTCGCGACGACACTGTGGTTCATCTCAAGACGGCCAACTATGAAACAAAGTAGTTCACATTCAGCAGCAGTATGCACTCGCATACATCTCCTGCAACTTGCACAACCATGAGCTTTGCATCTGAAACATCATTACCATCCACGTTCTGACCTTCCTTCCATGGACATGCAGGTTACATCAAGCACGCCTCTAAAAGGTAGGTTCCAAAGTACTCTCTTTGCATTCGATAAAGAATTATGACCCTACTGAACACTGTTTCGCGATCATTAAATAGCCTCGAAAGTCCAAACCTTAAACTAGTTGCCCAATTTGGTGTATGCACGTAATGAGTTACTTCCATTGATGATTTGATCCATATGCATAAAAATTGTAATGATTCACAAAATCATTCCTATAAATTTTGGTTCATCTATACAGGTATTTAAGTAAGCCCTTAAATGTCGAATTAAGAATATCTTAAATGTGAGTGACTCAAAAGGCAGAAAAGTAGCAAAACTGATCTACTTACTGAAGAGACCATTCAAGGCGATGGATCGTATCTTCAACTGAATCACGCTCCATTCTAAGGTGTCTAAGCTCCTGAGTAGGGTGACAAGCATAAAAAGAGCCATCAAGAAGATTTCCAACACACAGATTGAAAATAAAGGGAAAATAAACTCGAATGCACACTTATGGCAAATGAGATATTTATTTTGCATGTGCACCTTGCCTACATTTTCCCGTAATGATGTATTAACCAATGGAGAATATCTATATTTTTAGAAAGAAGTTCATCGCCCTTTTGCTATGAGCTTTCCTAACATGAATACAGAAATAATCGTTTCTGCCGCTCAATTTCTTCTCATAGTACTTGTGATGTGCAACCACACTCAGAACATTGTGCCTATGTGAGGGGAAACTTCTGAGTTTGCAAAGCTTTCAGGCCAGATATGCCAACTAAAATTCATCCCTAGGGTGCAATCATGGGTGAAGTTTCACTTCTACTAATCCTAACAAATTCCTTGTTCTGACACGAACTTTATTAGACTATTCAAATCTCAGACAAAATCTCATAAAACCCTTTCCAGGTCAAGACTAATCAAGACTGGCCGCAACCAACACCTATAGTCCAAAGGTTTCAGTTCTAATAATCCTCACAAACGCGAACCTTATTAGACTATTGAAATCTGGGATAAAAACACAGAAGGCCCTTTCCTGGTCAAGATTATAATCAATTTAACATGCAAATCTGAACAGTCATATGCAACTTGTGGTCATCAAAGTTTAGCTAAATTTACCACCATTAGAAAGCTGTTGTGCCACCAAGTTTTGCTGCAGTTGTAAAAGCAACAGTTCTGGTGCAACACTAGCTCTCGTGGAACCACAATGAAAATCTTACAGACTGCTATTTGCGAATCATGCAAAGTTAAGTCTGTTATAGCTTCTGCCCAGTTATTATATGTTGCTAAAAGTCATTTGCAGGATTGCTGAGTAATATATCTATACCTTTCGAGTAGACTTTGATTCTGATTGAAGCTTCACCTCTTGCTCCAGCTCAGGTATTACCAGCATAGTCCGCCAACCTTTTAAATAAACACAGCACATAATCACTGGAGAAATGGAAAGTAAAATGCAGAATCGACCACCAACCACAACTCAGAGGACATCCGTAACACAGGCCAACTTTTTTACTAAGCATTGGTATCTACTTCATACTGAATTTGACACCATCAGCAGCATCGATGATGAGTGCAGAGAAAAAGAATAAAGCACTTAGGACATACTGAATTTGACACCATCAGCAGCATCGATGATGAGTGCAGAGAAAAAGAATAAAGCACTTAGGATTCATTGGATGGTGCTGTGTAGTTACTTGAATTGATCAAGCATGCTCGCTAATTGGCATGTGTATTTTTATCTATAAAATACAAGAACATCATTAAAGCTTCCAGGCAATCAAAAGTACCAAACTGAATCAATTTAACAGAAGGTGGCAATTTCAAGTGTACTAACATTATAGATTGAATAACACATACCTAGAACTTTCTTGCTGCGCAGTATGTCTCCATATATGTGATCACCAACATAGAGGATCTATATGGTAAGATATTGCATTATTTGATTTGATTAATGGAATTCCAAGTAAACAGGAAACTCATTGCAACCAGCCACAAACAGAGAAATACAGCTAACATGTACCAAACCTACAACAGATTGCATAATAAGTACAGAAAGTTACCTGTGAACTAGAAGCAACAGAAAGTAGTCTGTGAAGATGACCAACATTGCCTCCCTGGAAAATAATTTCTTCGCTTATTAGAGCAAGATACATAGCATAGCCATTACAAGTACATTCACGAAATGCTAATTGACCAGGTAGACATTTGCACTATTAGGAAGTAATAAGAGAGATTTTTGTATTCTACTTTTAGAGTTTTACACACATCCAGAATCAGGAAAACAAGTACCTGGTAAACTTTGTGAATTGGTTTTGGCTGATGCTGACTTGATCTTGGGCTTCCAATCTACATAAAGAACACATATATTATAAAACATGGTTCATAGAAACAGGTTAGACATTAAAACCACTTTACTTTCCTGAAGATCAGCATTTAGAAGTTTCCCAGAATCAGGCTCAACTTCAAACAATCCTGTTCGGTTATCATCATGAAAAAAGCTTGGCTTTGAACTGAAAAGTTCAGAAAGGATGGGCTTGACTTGAGAAGGTAGATAACTAAGAATAAATTTACAAAAATAAAATAAAATAAACAAGATATACCAACCTGCCTGTTATAACAACATCAAAATACTCAAGCCACTTGTGGTTGTGACTTGAGCTTACATCTGACATATATGGCCCACATAGGTAGTTCATGACAACATCAGTGTAGTCCCATAAACTGCATAAACAAGCTCATCTCCAGATAGTAAGAGACAGAAACTTAAAATTGAAGATGTGAAATGCAGCCAGACAAAAATGATCAAATTATTTCATTTGTCCATCAAATAAACTGCCTCAGTTTGGGTGGACATCTATCAAACCTGAAATGATATAAGGAAGAGCATACCTGTTTGTCACCAAGAATGTGGA
Source organism: Triticum monococcum (assembly GCA_034509565.1). NCBI lineage: Eukaryota > Viridiplantae > Streptophyta > Magnoliopsida > Poales > Poaceae > Triticum > Triticum monococcum. Next base: position 619,160,294 of record CM067845.1, read on the forward strand.
GCGTCCAGATTTTCTAAGCATTTGAAGCATCGGCACAATTGCCAAGTCTTCATTGATATACCTGGCAAGTTTGAATACACAAATCAGCTGTGCCAGTTAAAACCTAACTGTATAAATTCTTACATCATAAACAATGGGGGAAATATACACAGGTCTATAGGCATGTGAACAAACAAAAAGAGAACCATACCAAATTATTGCAAAAAGAAAGAAAAATGATGTCCACTCATTGTTGTGCCTGGCACTATGATCTAGAATAACCACTACAAGGTTGTTTAAGATTATACAGAACTACCTGCTAGGTTCCTTTGCAACCATTCGTTTTAAAGTTCCATCACGATGACACAGATCAACCGCAGACCTCACATCTCTATACATATGCGCATAGCTGTAACAACAAAATAATCCAAGGTAACAAGTACATTAGCAATATCAATGGAAGATGCAGATCAGAATATATGGAATAAAATGGCTGCCCAATATTTTACGTATAGGCAGAGGAACAGAGGAAAATGAATAGACAAACATACGTGAAAGCATAATTTTCACCTATGCTTGCCAATATCCATACATTGCAATCATTTTCAAATCATTTGTGAAAGAATAATAACCATATATGGATCTAATGATCATACTCAGTGCCTGAAGGTACTTTTGCAGGATTGCTGTCCATGAAATCAACAAGCTGAGCAAACAGATAGGCTTCACCCAGTGAGAAAAGTGTATCTATAAGGGCATAATCAGGTTCATCGAAGGAATCCCTTATCAATGTACTCCCATAAGCAGCAACTTTTTCTTCCTTCGACATCTCCCTAAATCCATGGTATGCAACTTTTACATACTTGTGCCGGTCCATCTGATATTGCACACATAGTTAAAATGGCAGTTAAACTGACCACTGATTCATAAAGTATAAAAGTAAAATTAACCAACAGTAGCAAGTAGTGAACAACCAGTGGGAATTTAATTTATGCTAGGTCTATTTTGTGTGGTTGCTGTTAAGCTTCATGCACTAGCCAACGCAACCAAAGGTCCGAACTGATGGAAAGGGGAATCCACATATACATTTCAACAGTTGCCTCCTATCATGCAGAACTTTTGCATCAAGATTCAAGAGACGATTGAATATTTTCAACATGATGGGAAGTGTTTAGTGAACAATTGGTGTTTTCAACTGTCAAGAAGTATGAATAGGGAACTACAACATGCAATCTTATAGTGAAAACTAAATATAAAAGTAAAAACAATAAGGTAGAAATTAGGTCAGCACTAGTATCATGCAAGCACAAACAAAAGGTTCCAGGCATCAACTTGTGTAAATAATATGGATGCATGACCCCTTTGTTGCTAAATACAAAGAATTGCTCCCTGTCCTACCATGGATTTCCTGCATCTTGTTCTCATTTTTTTTAATTCTGATCCTACGGCCACTGCTTGCAAAAGTTTTTTAAGAGATCAGTCAAACATTCTTAAGTTTAACCAGCACTGATTTTTTTTTACCAACATTGGTTACATGAAATTTATATTACTAAATCTGATATGAAATATTTTTTAGTGAATAATCATTTTTATTTGAAGTAATGTACTTTCATAGAAACTGATGGTCAAAGTTTCGCCTTGTAGATCATGTCAATATCCAAAACGATGTACATTTTTTATTAGACATAGTAATGTTGTTTCTATGTGTCACAAGTTCATTTTCAGTCAACAAAGTGAAGTGAGTTCAAGCAGAGGCAGCGGACCTTCAAGATATTTCCTCTTTTCTTATCAAGAACTAGTCCTCTGACCATATACTTCCAGTCAAATTGCCATGTCAACAGCTGCAGAATGAAACAGAGTAAATACAATTCAGAACAAAAACTTGCAAGCCAAGAGAGTATTAAGCCTACAAGTCTCAGCATCAAATTGCTAGTCCTAAGTAAAACTAAATGTCCTTCACAAAGAATTCCGCACTTCTGTAATTAACAGATATTCACTTGATAGTATGAACCTTTGGCTACTACATTAGTGCAGAAATTGGTGATCCTTCCTAAGATAAATAGCAATAACTAGCATAAAATTCTTTGGTTCAGAGCAGCAACAAATTTCATGCATTTATACTACCAAACAAAATTCATGGTCCAAATCATGGACTATCACAGGTGGGAATATTGCTCAAAAGTCAAAACAGGTAAAGACATGATGTTGGTACTGTGTTAAATGCAACTATTAAGTTACTTTGAGGCAACCATGAAATCCTGACACAACAACAGACCCCAAGTATCTATATCAAATCTAAAATCACATAAAATGGGAGAAGTAACTATTGACATCAACCTCCTCAGGGTAGTTGAGATCCTTCACGAGCTTCTCGATGGTGCCATGGTAAGCAAGGGCCTCGAATGTCTCAGGCTTGTACTGCGCAAGAGTGTAGTCCATATCAAATCCTACTGCGGTGATGTTCCTCATGTTGAGAGACCTGTTGCAGAATATCTGCTTCCCTATGGAAATGCTTCTCGGCTCCACTGACGGTGTTGACCAGATTGCCCCCGTTGAAGCTGGTTCCACAGCGCCGCTATCCATCCTTAGAGCACTGCAGCCTGATACAAGGTGAATAGACCAAAGTACATCAGAGATATCACACTGTAATTCAGTGGTAGAACTCGGTGTTTCAACCAGGAATTCAAGCAAGGTCGGTGAAAGTCTAGCGATCAACCGATCAAAAAACGTGGCATAACTGAAACTCCGCCACATTCAGACTTCCATAACGACACGATCAGGAAACAGGATTTAAACCGCATAATTCAGCCAAACTGAAACGAATTCCAGAGTATACTCAGCAGTTCAGAAAAGAGGCCTGATCAACCCATACATACGAATCCCAAAATCTCATCGTAAACGGATACGAACCACGAAATCCTTTAAGACGGGCACAAAAGCAGAGCAAAGCATACACGATTATGCTTCAGCATTCGCCCATGGACCGGAAACCGGGTTGCCCCTCTACAGCCTAGCACTAGCAGGACTGGCCTCGGATCAAAACCAACATTCTCATATTTACGCAGCACCAAAATTAGAGAGGAACAGACATCGCTAAAATTAAGCGTGCCACCGCGAAACCGACACAGAAAAAAACGCCCGGAATCAACGAATGCTCGTCAGAAGCGCGCACCTCTGGGGGCCGAGGCCGAAGCGGTGGGGGAGGAGCACGAGGCGGGTGACGACGACGACGAGGAGGAGGAGGAGGCGAAGAAGAGGAGGAGCGGAGGCGAGAGGGGCGCGAGGCGTAGGGCGGCGGCGAGCGGCCTCCTGGAGAGCATGTCGCCTTAAATAGGCGAGCGGGGGTGGTGCGGGTGAGGAGGATGACGGGACGCTGTTGTTGGCGGGCCGGGGGGAGAATAAATGAAGTGGGGGGAATCCGAGGGGGTGGGAGCACCGCCGCGCGGCGGCGCCATCTCACCGGAGGGCGGGCATTGGGCGGCGGGACAAGTGGCGCGGGGATCGGGTGCGGTGCGGTGCGGATTCGGATGCCGCGTGCGTCGGAAGCCAGCAGCGACCGCGGGCGACGGAGGGGGGAGGGAGTTCCGGGGGCGAGGGGAGGTGGGGGCTGGGGCTGGGGGCCGCGGGGCAATAATGAGGTCGGGTCGGTTCGTGGGTGAGGGAATAACGGAACGGGTGGTTCGGCTCCCCCTCCGGGATTTTCCTCCGGCCACACGCACGCTCGCCGCTCTTGCGCGCACGAGCCGGATTTCATCGTGCTTATCGTGTTATTAGGGTGACACGTGGATAGTTTGGATTTTTCTTTTGCAACTGCAAAACAAACTTCTTTAGGTTTTTTAATAATGTACTACTAGACCTCCATCCTGGTTTTTTTTTCAAACTTTCAATCTATTCATCTTCGATCATGGCAGTACAATGAACACCAGAAATAAAAATTACATCAAGATCCCGTAGACCACCTAGCGACGACTACAAGCACTGAAGCGAGCCGAGGCATGCCGCCGTCATCACCCCTCCATCGCCGGAGTAGGGCACAACTTGTTGTAGTATAGACAACCGGGGAAGTCGTCGTGCTGGCTCATTGATCCCCTTCATGTTTTGTGTCAAAGTTTAACCATACATTTAACTATCACAATGTTAATGCATGTCGCGAAAAATACATCGTTAAATTCATATTTGAACATAGTTCATTTTGCTACATATAAATTATGATCAAAATATGGGGTCGCGCTATTTGTCACCCTAGGTGAGGAATAGTTATTCTTCATCCCCCCTCCCCCTCTATTTTACCATCAATGCATCATAATTTTACGTTCCGTAAGTTTTGTTTTATTTCCGACTTAAAAAGAGACCGTAAAAAAAATATAATCGTCGTAAAAAATATTTTATGTTATGTAAAATTACAACGTAAAAATATAGTGTAAAATACACATAAACTGCAAATTTTCTTGTCTTATGACCTATATTTTTATTTTCTTGTGCCAATTTTTACATAATGAATCAATAAGAATGTAAATATTTGAATTCCAAATGTAATTTAATTATAAAATAATCATAAGATTACCTTGGATGAAGAATAACTTATTATGCACCCTGTATGATGAATAGTATCACTATCAAAATATGATGCTAAATACCAGGGGACTAATAAACCAGAACGGAGGTAGTAGATTATTATTCTTTCAGTGTGAGACGTTGTGGTGACTTTCGTAAATCTTAAAGCCCCACATTTTCGATTTTGTTTTTGGTAGGTGTTATGTGAATGTGTGTGTGTGTGTGTGTGTGTGTGTGTGTGTGTGTGCGTGCACGCGCGTCTACGTTGTAGTTGATGTTTTTAAACAAAGCTCGTATGGGCGTGAAGCAAGATCTACTAAAACTTAAGGAGTTTGATAACCGGCGAACTTCTGATTTTTAAGAAATCCTAGCGAATGCCTTCAGAACCGTCAGATCCCAATAGAACGCATGGCAATCACTCTGCACAACGTGGCTATTTTTCTGCCTTTTTTGTACTACATGGCAATTTTTGCTTTGGAGCATGATGACAAATCTCTTACAAACAACATGGCAATTTTATCTGTTTTGATATGGCAGTTTTGAATGTTCGTGGGAAAATCTAAAAAATCTGACGTTAGATATTAACACTTCTCAAATGTAATATCTGAATTTGCACATGTACATCACATCGGCTCAACACTTGTGTGTTGCTACAATGAACAAATTCCTCTACCATTTATGTCATGCCGAGTCATATCAACTAGTGATCTCAAATTTAGTTGTCTAGAACCACTCGCTACTCGATAGCGATGACACTTTTTATGCCCGATAACTCATCATCTCACCCACTTTGCAACAAATTTTACTACTAGTGTAAAAAGAGAAGCTGATACACGACTGCCTCCACCGACTAGAAGTTATAAGAGTAGAGATAGTAGTAATGAAATCAACAGCATTAGAGATACACATGTGCTTACGAGTAGCTTTATTGACATAGAAGTGAGCTTCCAAAATTAATATGGGTGGCATACCGTTAATGGAAGACTTTGTGGCATTTGTATACTAATAGGACATTACTTGTCAAGTCAAAATGGCCGATAAAACGATATGGATGGTTTTATCGGCAAGACTTTTCTTCTAGTACAGTTAGGGAGAACATTCTATACTTGGTTAGGTCGGTTTTGTGCTCGCATAGTTACTGATTATACCTGTAATTGACATGATAAAAGTTATCGCGTGAGTCATGACAACGACATGTATGATAAAAGTGAATAAGTGGGACTAGGAATATGTAGCCATGAAAAGGAATATAGGGTTACGATTTGGAATGAGAAGAATTTAGAAGGTGACGCATAAACATGGAATACGAAGAAGAAACCAAGCGGCGACAACGATGCTGCGGTTTTATGGAGCCTATGGGCTCAACTTATGCAAAAGCATATGCGCACCTAGAAGCTCGTGGAACTAGAATGCCAGATTTTAGTGGGATTTATTAAAATGCAAGGACTTTGATAAGTAGTGAATGTCAGATATAAAAAAAATCCTAGCGAAGGCCTTTTGGATCGTTAGGTCCCGATCAAACGCATGGAAATTATCTGCGCGATGTGGCAATTTCCTACCATTTTTTGCACTAAATGGCATATTTACCTTTAGAGCATGGCAAATCTCTTACAAAAACCATGACAACTTTATGAGGTTTTTTAGCATGCTCCCTGTACCTCTTCTTTTCACATGGAAGGTAAGAAGGTAAAAGTTAATTAGACAACTACTTGATTAAATCAATGGCTTAGATCTATTATGTGCCTCTATCTCTCATGTGAAAAATGGAGGTAGGAGGGACCATGCTAAAATTTGCCCAATTTTATATGCTTTTGGCAATTCTCGGGGTTCGCTGGGAAAAGTTAAAATTCTAATGCCATCTTTTTAACATTCCCCAAATGTAATAGCTGAATTTGCCCATATAGATCGCACCGGCTCGACACTTTTGTGTTGCTACAAAGAACAAATTCCTCTACTGGTCATGTCATATCGACTCATCTCAACTAGTGATCTCAAATTTGGTTGTCTAAAACCACTCGCTACTTACAACGATGACACTTTTTATACTTGATAAACTCACCATCCCACCCACTTTGTAATATATTGTACTACTAGTATAAAAAGCGTAAGTGATACACGACTGCCTCCACCGGCCAGAAGTTATAAGAGTAAAGATAGTCCTAACGAATCGTTATCACTAGAGATGCACATGTGCTTACCTTATTGACATAGAAGTGAGCTTCCACAATTAACATGTCATGGCATACCATTAACGGAACACGTTGTGGCATTGGTATACCAATAGGACTATTGCTTGCCAAGTCAAAATGACCGATAAGAAATGATATGGATGGTTAATTTTACCGGCGGGGCTTTTCTTCTAGCACAACTACGGAGAACAATCTACATTTAGTTAGATCGGTTGTATGCTCGCATAGTTACCATGCATGTAATCGACACGTAGGAGTTATCGTGAGTGATGACAACGACACGTATTTATAATAGCAGTGAATAAGTGGCCGGGGCTAGGAATATCTAGCCATGAAAAGGAAGATCGGGTATCGATTTGGAACGAGAAGAATTTAGAAGGTGACGCGGAAACATCAAATGCAAAGAAGAAGCCAAGTGACGACAGTGATGCCATGGTTTTATGAAGCCTATGGAGTCAACTTATACGAAGCATATGCGCACATAGAAGCTCGTGGAATTGGAATGTGTTTTTCTCGATGGTCCTTCATATATATTCTCATGTAGTAGTAGATATACCTGTGAGCAAAGCAAAGAGCTATATCATCCGTGCGGATAAAGGGCGGCGGCACGCCGGGGAGCATCGCAGCTGTTGAGCAGATTCTCCCACGCGATCTGCGCCGTGGATTCCACGCTGGCTATGGATCGAGAGCCCATGGAGAAGGAGACGAGATGAGCACGGCGGCGTCGCTCTTGGCCCCCGTCGACCGGTTGGATTGGGATGCATGATGACATGTGGACATGTCTTGGCGGGAGCTTCACGTCACGTGAACCACGTGGTGGGTTTTAGTGCCCTGTAAAATAGTCGCTTTTGTATGCTGGCAAGATTGCTTATACTGGCAGGGATAAGTGATAACGCATCGTGGCCTTTCCGTTGAACTTTTTTCAGTTGTGTGCTGTTTACATTTATAGCCTACTTTGCTTGTGGGAGTGAGAGTGGCGACAGATCTGGGAAGAGGGGTACAGCGCATCGGAGATCTGATCTAGAGACTAGCCGGAGAAGTGGTAGAAGCGGTTTGTCGTTTTTCTCTGTTTAGGCTGGGATTAGGAGAGTGCGATCAGATCAGATTAGATTAGATTGGACTGATCGACAGCAAAGCAGGGATCTGATTCATGGCCGGGAGCAAGTGGACCGACCCCAACGCCCAACATCCGGTGTCGATCGCGCTGGCATCCGCATCGAATGGAAGATGCCAAATCCGATGGTATCTCTCTTGGCCTTGGAGAGTTTTCACCGTGCGTACATTTGTTGCGACTAGGAGAGAGGAGGACGAGTCGATTGGATTCTACCCGAAAAAAAGAGAGGAAAAGATTGGATTCCAAAAATGCTTTCGCGGGCCTGGAGAAAAAGGAGGCGAGCAGAGCAAAAGTTCGTGACCGGACCCTGGCATCTCGTCTAGTTGGTACTATACCATGGAATCCAGCAATGCGTTGTCGTTCCGTCATCTCGCTTCGTAGCCGATCCCTACCGGCCGGCCGATCTGCCGTTTCGCCGGTCGCTCGTGCGCCGTCGGATGGAGGCGAGATCGAGGGACATGCGCGCGTGCGTTTATTCCCTCCCACGCAGCCATGTGTCTGATGGGGTCTGCACATGTTGGCATACCTTATAGCATTACTAGTAGAGCCCTCAAATTCTCAAACCCCTAAAAATAACTGTTTTTTTTACAATTTTCATCGAAAAAAAACCGTAGACTAGAACCACTTAATCCTCAAACCCTCAATTTTTTTTAAAGGTCCAACCCTCAAACCCTCTCCCAATCCTCAAAAGTAAGGGTTGGGGAGCAAAACCTACCTCAACCCTCATTTGGCGGTTATACTCGCGCGGGAGGGAAAAATCCTCCCAACTCCCGCGCCCACGCCCGCGCCCGCTGCTGCTAGTCGCCCCCGTCGCCGGCGGCCGCCCCGTCGACCTCCCGCGCGCAACGACAACGTCGTTCATGGGGAATATTCCGTTATAAGGGTTGGGTTTGAGGGTTCTAATCTTTGCCCCTATTTTTCAACCCGTAAAAGTGCACAGCAAGATCATTTTTGGACCCTTAAAACGCTAGTGAGGGTTTGAGGGTTTTACTAGTAATGCTCTTACAACATCTACACGCGTGGTCATCAAATTCAGCCCATCAAACGTCTACAGGTACGTATGGACGTGTCCGCGGGCACTGGCTGGTCAGTACTCCAATCGTGTCATTCACATCCGTATATCTCATATCCGATACCTTATGGCCCTGTTTGGTTCAACTTTTATCAACGGATTCCACCGTCGCGCAACAAAATCTGAACCAAAGGGCGAACCCAGTAGAATCCGATTCTAGAAATCCGCTGTCAAAATCTGAACCAAAAGCGGAAGCAGCCCAGGACGTGCTTTCCAAAATCTGATTCTACTGCGGGCCAAAATCTGAAAAAACTGTATCAGCTGGTTTGCCAAAATGACCTACATCCTTTTCACATTAGATTTTCCACAGCAGATTTTTCACAGCTGCTTTTAGAAATCCACAGCCGACCAAACAGTGCCTATATCCATGCTAAACCATGCAACATGAATAAAACTATGTAGATCATGACTTGGACATCAAAATGTGCACATTTAGATCACCAAGGGACCACCAACGGATCTTCAAAAGACCACCAAAATTCACATAATGCACATAAACAATGGACAAGTTTAAACTACATTACTAAAAACTTGAAATTAAAGGTGAAGACGGCGGATCTTCACCACTTTCTCGCCAGCCCCTTTACCCTTCCGGTCGACGGTATAGTTGTAGGCGTCCGCGGCTGGTGGTGGACCATTTGAGTCGTCATCGGAGGCACCGTGGTTATCGTCGTCGTCGGACGAGGAGTCGGAGAGGACGATGAGCCCTTTGAGCCGCCGGACGGCCCTGTCTTGTTGCCGCTTGAGCTTCGCCAACCAAGCAGCCCCCGTCGATGCCTCCGTCACCTCGCTCTTCGATTGCTCAATGGTAACCCGGAGCACCTTGGCGTTCTTCCGACGAAGCCATCGAGCGTCTATCTCTATCGTCGTAAGCGACCGACGGTAGACCAAACGAGGAGCCGCTCGTCCTCGTCGGGCTCCGTCGGCAGCCTGCTGCGACGGTGCACGAATTGCCCCGCCGCGTCCTTCTTCCTTGCTCGCTTCCTCTCATGGCAGACGACGCGCGCCTCCAATTCCGGCGTGCGCGTCCGGGCTGGTGGAGTGGGCACTGTTGGAAATATGCCCTAGAGGCAATAATAAAAGCATTATTATTATATTTCCTTGTTCATGATAATTGTCTTTATTCATGCTATAATTGTGTTATCCGAAAATCGTAATACATGTGTGAATAACAGACACCAACATGTCCCTAGTAAGCCTCTAGTTGACTAGCTCGTTGATCAACAGATAGTCATGGTTTCCTGACTATGGACATTGGATGTCATTGATAACGAGATCACATCATTAGGAGAATGATGTGATGGACAAGACCCAATCCTAAACATAGCATAAGATCGTATAGTTCGTTTGCTAGAGTTTTCCAATGTCAAGTATCCTTTCCTTACACCATGAGATCGTGTAACTCCCGGATACCGTAGGAGTGCTTTGGGTATACCAAACGTCACAACGTAATTGGGTGACTATAAAGGTAGACTACGGGTATCTCCGAAAGTGTCTGTTGGGTTGACACGGATCAAGACTGGGATTTGTCACTCCGTATGACGGAGAGGTATCACTGGGCCCACTCGGTAATGCATCATCATTATGAGCTCAAAGTGACCAAGTGTCTGGTCACGGGATCATGCATTACGGTACGAGTAAAGTGACTTGCCGGTAACGAGATTGAACGAGGTATTGGGATACCGACGATCGAATCTCGGGCAAGTAACATATCGATTGACAAAGGGAATTGCATACGGGGTTGCTTGAATCCTCGACATCGTGGTTCATCCGATGAGATCATTGTGGAGCATGTGGGAGCCAACATTGGTATCCAGATCCCGCTGTTGGTTATTGACCGGAGAGTCGTCTCGGTCATGTCTACATGTCTCCCGAACCCGTAGGGTCTACACACTTAAGGTTCGGTGACGCTAGGGTTGAAGGGATATGTATATGCAGTAACCCGAATGTTGTTCGGAGTCCCGGATGAGATCCCGGACATCACGAGGAGTTCCGGAATGATCCGGAGGTAAAGAATTATATATAGGAAGTGCTATTTCGGCCATCGGGACAAGTTTCGGGGTTATCGGTATTGTACCGGGACCACCGGGAGGGTCCCGGGGGCCCACCGGGTGGGGCCACCTGCCCCGGGGGCCACATGGGCTGTAGGGGGTGCGCCTTGGCCTACATGGGCCAAGGGCACCAGCCCAAGAGGCCCATGCGCCTAGGGTTTCACAAAAGGGAAGAGTCCCAATAGTGGAAGGCACCTCCTAGGTGCCTTGGGGGGAGGGAAACCTCCCTTGGCCGCCGCCCCCTAGGAGATTGGATCTCCTAGGCCGGCGCCCCCCCCCCTTGGCCCTCCTATATATAGTGGGGGAAGGAGGGCTTTTCATCCACGCTTTTGTTTGCCTCCTTCTCCCTCTCCAACACCTCCTCCTCCTCCATAGTGCTTGGTGAAGCCCTGACGGAGTACTGCAGCTCCACCATCACCACGTCGTCGTGCTGTTGCTGGAGCCATCTTCCTCAACCTCTCCTTCCCCCTTGCTTGATCAAGAAGAAGGAGACGTTATGCTGACCGTACGTGTGTTGAACGCGGAGGTGCCCTCCGTTCGGCGCTAGGATCTCCGGTGGTTTGGATCACGTCGTGTTCGACTACATCATCCCCGTTCTTTGAACGCTTCCGCTCGCGATCTACAAAGGTATGTAGATGCATCCGATCACTCGTTGCTAGATGAACTCATAGATGGATCTTGGTGAAACCGTAGGAATTTTTTTGTTTTCTGCAACGTTCCCCAACTGTGGCATCATGAGCTAGGTCTATGCGTAGTTCTTCTTGCGCGAGTAGAACACAATTTGTTGTGGGCGTAGATGTTGTCAACTTTCTTGCCGCTACTAGTCTTATCTTGCTTCAACGGTATTGTGGGATGAAGCGGCCCGGACCAACCTTACACGGATGCTTACGTGAGACCGGTTCCACCGACTAACATGCACTAGTTGCATAAGGTGGCTGGCGGGTGTCTGTCTCTCCTACTTTAGTTGGAGCGGATTCGATGAAAAGGGTTCTTATGAAGGGTAAATAGAAGTTGACAAATCACGTTGTGGCTTTCACGTAGGTAAGAAAACGTTCTTGCTAGAACCCTATTTCAGCCACGTAAAACTTGCAACAATAATTAGAGGACGTCTAACTTGTTTTTGCAGCAAGTGCTTTGTGATATGATATGGCCAAAGTTGTGATGAATGATGAATGATATATATGTGATGTATGAGTTGTTCATGCTATTGTAATAGGAATCACGACTTGCATGTCGATAAGTATGACAACCGGCAGGAGCCATAGGAGTTGTCTTTATTTTTGTATGACCTGCGTGTCATTGAGAAACGCCATGTAAATTACTTTACTTTATTGCTAAACGCGTTAGCCATAGTAGTAGAAGTAATAGTTGGCGAGCAACTTCTTGGAGACACGATGATGGGGATAATGATGATGGAGATCGTGGTGTCAAGCCGGTGACAAGATGATCATGGAGCCCCAATATGGAGATCAAAGGAGCTATGTGATGATGGCCATATCATGTCACCATTATTATTTGATTGCATTTGATGTTTATCATGTTTTGCATCTTGTTTACTTAGAACGACGGTAGTAAATAAGATGATCCCTCATAATAATTTCAAGAAAGTGTTCCCCCTAACTGTGCACCGTTGCGACAGTTCGTTGTTTCAATGCACCACGTGATGATCGGGTGTTTGATCCAAACGTTCACATACAACGGGTGTAAGACAGATTTACACATGCAAACACTTAGGTTGACTTGACGAGCCTAGCATGTGTATAGACATGGCCTTGGAACACAGAAGACCGAAAGGTCGAGCATGAGTCGTATAGAAGATACGATCAACATGAAGATGTTCGCCGACGTTGACTAGTCCGTCTCACGTGATGATCGGACACGGCCTAGTTGACTCGGATCATGTTATACTTAGATGACTAGCAGAGGGATGTCTATCTAAGTGGGAGTCCATTGAATAATTTGATTAGATGAACTCTATTATCATGAACTTAGTCTAAAATATTTACAATATGTCTTGTAGATCAAATGGCCAACATAGTCCTCAACTTCAACGCATTCCTAGAGAAAACCAAGCTGAAAGACGATGGCAGCAACTATACGGACTGGGTCCGGAACCTGAGGATCATCCTCATAGCTGCCAAGAAAGAATATGTCCTACAAGCATCGCTAGGTGACGAACCCGTCCCACAGAACCAAGACGTTATGAACACTTGGCAGACACGTGCCGATGACTACTCCCTCGTTCAGTGCGGCATGCTTTACAGCCTAGAGCCGAGGCTCCAAAAGCGTTTTGAGAGACGTGGAGCATATGAGATGTTCGAAGAGCTGAAAATAGTTTTCCAAGCTCATGCCTGGGTCGAGAGATATGAAGTCTCCGACAAATTCTTCAGCTGTAAGATGGAGGAAAATAGTTCTGTCAGTGAGCACATACTCACTATGTCTGGGTTACATAACCGCTTGACTTAGCTGGGAGTTAATCTCCCGGATGATGCGGTCATTGACAGAATCCTCCAGTCGCTTCCACCAAGCTACAAGAGCTTTGTGATGAACTTCAATATGCAGGGGATGGAAAAGACCATTCCTGAGGTATTTTCAATGCTGAAATCAGCAGAGGTAGAAGTCAAGAATGAACATCAAGTGTTGATGGTGAATAAAACCACTAAGTTCAAGAAAGGCAAGGGTAAAAAGAACTTCAAGAAGGACGGCAAAGGAATTGCCGCGCCCGGCAAGCAAGCTGCTGGGAAGAAGCCAAAGAATGGACCCAAGCCCGAGACTGAGTGCTTTTATTGCAAGGGAAGTGGTCACTGGAAGCGGAACTGCCCCAAATACTTAGCGGACAAGAAGGCCGGCAAAACAAAAGGTATATATGATATACATGTAATTGATGTGTACCTTACTAGTACCCGTAGTAGCTCCTGGGTATTTGATACCGGTGTAGTTGCTCACATTTGTAACTCAAAGCAGGGGCTGCGGAATAAGCGAAGACTGGCAAAGGACGAGGTGACAATGCGCGTCGGGAATGGTTCCAAGGTCAATGTGATCGCCGTCGGCACGCTACCTCTATATTTGCCTTCGGGATTAGTTTTAAACCTTAATAATTGTTATTTAGTGCCAGCTTTGAGCATGAACATTGTATCGGGATCTCGTTTAATTCGAGATGGCTACTCATTTAAATCTGAGAATAATGGTTGTTCTATTTATATGAGAGATATGTTTTATGGTCATGCTCCTATGGTGAATGGTTTATTCTTAATGAATCTCGAGCGTAATGCTACACATATTCATAGTGTGAGTACCAAAAGAGGTAAAGTTGATAATGATAGTCCCACATACTTGTGGCACTGCCGCCTTGGTCATATAGGTGTCAAACGCATGAAGACGCTCCATGCAGATGGACTTTTAGAGTCTCTTGATTACGAATCATTTGACACGTGCGAACCATGCCTCATGGGTAAGATGGCCAAGACTCCGTTCTCAGGAACAATGGAGCGAGCAACCAACTTATTGGAAATCATACATACTGATGTGTGCGGTCCAATGAGTGTTGAGGCTCGCGGTGGCTATCGTTATGTTCTCACCCTCACTGATGATTTGAGTAGATATGGGTATATCTACTTAATGAAACACAAGTTTGAAACCTTTGAAAAGTTCAAGGAATTTCAGAGTGAGGTTGAGAATCAACGTGACAGGAAAATCAAGTTTCTACGATCAGATCGTGGAGGAGAATACTTGAGTCACGAATTTGGCACACACTTAAGAAAATGTGGAATAGTTTCACAACTCACGCCGCCTGGAACACCTCAGCGTAATGGTGTGTCGGAACATCGTAATCGCACTCTATTATATATGGTGCGATCCATGATGTCTCTTACCGATTTACCACTATCTTTTTGGGGCTATGCTTTAGAGACTGCCGCATTCACTTTAAATAGGGCTCCGTCGAAATCCGTTGAGACGACACCGTTTGAATTATGGTTTGGAAAGAAACCTAAGTTGTCGTTTCTAAAAGTTTGGGGATGCGATGCTTATGTCAAGAAACTTCAACCTGAAAAGCTCGAACCCAAGTCGGAAAAATGCGTCTTCATAGGATACCCTAAAGAAACTGTTGGGTATACCTTCTACCTCAGATCCGAAGGCAAGATCTTTGTTGCCAAGAATGGATCCTTTCTAGAGAAAGAGTTTCTCTCGAAAGAAGTAAGTGGGAGGAAAGTAGAACTTGATGAAGTGTTACCTCTTGAACCGGAAAATGGCGCAACTCAAGAAAATGTTCCTGAGGTGCCTGCACCGACTAGAGAGGAAGTTAATGATGATGATCATGAAACTTCGGATCAAGTTGCTACTGAACTTCGAAGGTCCACAAGGACACGTTCCGCACCAGAGTGGTACGGCAACCCTGTCTTGGAAATCATGTTGTTAGACAACGGTGAACCTTCGAACTATGAAGAAGCGATGGCGGGCCCGGATTCCGACAAATGGCTAGAAGCCATGAAATCCGAGATAGGATCCATTTATGAAAACGAAGTATGGACTTTGACTGACTTGCCCGTTGAATGGCGAGCCATAGAAAATAAATGGATCTTTAAGAAGAAGACAGACGCAGATGGTAATGTGACCATCTATAAAGCTAGGCTTGTCGCTAAGGGTTATCGACAAGTTCAAGGGGTTGACTACGATGAGACTTTCTCACCGGTAGCGAAGCTAAAGTCCGTCCGAATCATGTTAGCAATTGCCGCATTCTACGATTATGAAATATGGCAAATGGACGTTACAACGGCATTCCTTAATGGTTTCCTTAAGGAAGAATTGTATATGATGCAGCCAGAAGGTTTTGTCGATCCTAAGAATTGTGACAAGGTGTGCAAGCTCCAACGCTCGATTTATGGGCTGGTGCAAGCATCTCGGAGTTGGAACATTCGCTTTGATGAGATGATCAAAGCGTTTGGGTTTACGCAGACTTATGGAGAAGCCTGCGTTTACAAGAAAGTGAGTGGGAGCTCTGTAGCATTTCTCCTATTATATGTAGATGACATACTTTTGATGGGAAATGATATAGAATTCTTGGACAGCATCAAGGCCTACTTGAATAAGAGTTTTTCAATGAAGGATCTTGGAGAAGCTGCTTATATATTAGGCATCAAGATCTATAGAGATAGATCAAGACGCCTCATAGGTCTTTCACAAAGCACATACCTTGATAAGATATTGAAGAAGTTCAATATGGATCAGTCTAAGAAGGGGTTCTTGCCTGTGTTGCAAGGTGTGAAATTGAGCTCAGCTCAATGTCCGACCACGACAGAAGATATAGAAGAGATGAGCGTCATCCCCTATGCCTCAGCCATAGGTTCTATTATGTATGACATGCTGTGTACCAGACCTGATGTAAACCTTGCCGTAAGTTTGGTAGGAAGGTACCAAAGTAATCCCGGCAAGGAACACTGGACAGCGGTCAAGAATATCCTGAAGTACCTGAAAAGGACTAAGGAAATGTTTCTCGTTTATGGAGGTGACGAAGAGCTCGTCGTAAAGGGTTACGTCAACGCTAGCTTCGACACAGATCTGGATGACTCTAAGTCACAAACCGGATACGTGTATATTTTGAATGGTGGGGCAGTAAGCTGGTGCAGTTGCAAGCAGAGCGTCGTGGCGGGATCTACATGTGAAGCGGAGTACATGGCAGCCTCGGAGGCAGCACATGAAGCAATATGGGTGAAGGAGTTCATCACCGACCTAGGAGTCATACCCAATGCGTCGGGGCCAATCAAACTCTTCTGTGACAACACTGGAGCTATTGCACTTGCCAAGGAGCCCAGGTTTCACAAGAAGACAAGGCACATCAAGCGTCGCTTCAACTCCATTCGTGAAAATGTTCAAGATGGAGACATAGATATTTGTAAAGTGCATACGGACCTGAATGTAGCAGATCCGTTGACTAAACCTCTCCCTAGGGAAAAACATGATCAACACCAGAATTCCATGGGTGTTCGATTCATCACGATGTAACTAGATTATTGACTCTAGTGCAAGTGGGAGACTGTTGGAAATATGCCCTAGAGGCAATAATAAAAGCATTATTATTATATTTCCTTGTTCATGATAACTGTCTTTATTCATGCTATAATTGTGTTATCCGGAAATCGTAATACATGTGTGAATAACAGACACCAACATGTCCCTAGTAAGCCTCTAGTTGACTAGCTCGTTGATCAACAGATAGTCATGGTTTCCTGACTATGGACATTGGATGTCATTGATAACGAGATCACATCATTAGGAGAATGATGTGATGGACAAGACCCAATCCTAAACATAGCATAAGATCGTATAGTCCGTTTGCTAGAGTTTTCCAATGTCAAGTATCCTTTCCTTAGACCATGAGATCACGTAACTCCCGGATACCGTAGGAGTGCTTTGGGTATACCAAACGTCACAACGTAACTGGGTGACTATAAAGTTAGACTACGGGTATCTCCGAAAGTGTCTGTTGGGTTGACACGGATCAAGACTGGGATTTGTCACTCCGTATGACGGAGAGGTATCACTGGGCCCACTCGGTAATGCATCATCATTATGAGCTCAAAGTGACCAAGTGTCTGGTCACGGGATCATGCATTACGGTACGAGTAAAGTGACTTGCCGGTAACGAGATTGAACGAGGTATTGGGATACCGACGATCGAATCTCGGGCAAGTAACATATCGATTGACAAAGGGAATTGCATACGGGGTTGCTTGAATCCTCGACATCGTGGTTCATCCGATGAGATCATCGTGGAGCATGTGGGAGCCAACATTGGTATCCAGATCCCGTTGTTGGTTATTGACCGGAGAGTCATCTCGGTCATGTCTACATGTCTCCCGAACCCGTAGGGTCTACACACTTAAGGTTCAGTGACGCTAGGGTTGTAGGGATATGTATATGCAGTAACCCGAATGTTGTTCGGAGTCCCGGATGAGATCCCGGATGTCACGAGGAGTTCCGGAATGGTCCGGAGGTAAAGAATTATATATAGGAAGTGCTATTTCGGCCATCGGGACAAGTTTCGGGGTTATCGGTATTGTACCGGGACCACCGGGAGGGTCCCGGGGGCCCACCGGGTGGGGCCACCTGCCCCGGGGGCCACATGGGCTGTAGGGGGTGCGCCTTGGCCTACATGGGCCAAGGGCACCAGCCCAAGAGGCCCATGTGCCTAGGGTTTCACAAAAGGGAAGAGTCCCAATAGTGGAAGGCACCTCCTAGGTGCCTTGGGGGGAGGGAAACCTCCCTTGGCCGCCGCCCCCTAGCAGATTGGATCTCCTAGGCCCCCCCCTTGGCCCTCCTATATATAGTGGGGGAAGGAGGGTTTTTCATCCACGCTTTTGGTTGCCTCCTTCTCCCTCTCCAACACCTCCTCCTCCTCCATAGTGCTTGGCGAAGCCCTGACGGAGTACTGCAGCTCCACCATCACCACGTCGTCATGCTGTTGCTGGAGCCATCTTCCTCAACCTCTCCTTCCCCCTTGCTGGATCAAGAAGAAGGAGACGTTACGCTGACCGTACGTGTGTTGAACGCGGAGGTGCCGTCTGTTCGGCGCTAGGATCTCCGGTGGTTTGGATCACGTCGTGTTCGACTACATCTATTGGAAATATGCCCTAGAGGCAATAATAAAAGTATTATTATTATATTTCTTTGTTCATGATAATTGTCTTTATTCATGCTATAACTGTATTATCCGAAAATCGTAATACACGTGTGAATACATAGACCATAATATGTCCCTAGTAAGCCTCTAGTTGACTAGCTCGTTGATCAACAGATAGTCATGGTTTCCTGGCTATGGACATTGGATGTCATTGATAACGGGATCACATCATTAGGAGAATGATGTGATGGACAAGACCCAATCCTAAGCATAGCACAAGATCGTGTAGTTCGTTTGCTAGAGCTTTTTCAATGTCAAGTATCTTTTCCTTTGACCATGAGATCGTGTAACTCCCGGATACCGTAGGAGTGCTTTGGGTGTATCAAACGTCACAACGTAACTGGGTGACTATAAAGGTGCACTACAGGTATCTCCGAAAGTGTCTGTTGGGTTGACACGGATCGAGACTGGGATTTGTCACTCCGGATAACGGAGAGGTATCATTGGGCCCACTCAGTAATGCATCATCATAATGAGCTCAAAGTGACCAAGTGTCTGGTCACGGGATCATGCATTACGGTACGAGTAAAGTGACTTGCCGGTAACGAGACTGAACAAGGTATTGGGATACCGACGATCGAGTCTCGGGCAAGTAACATATCGATTGACAAAGGGAATTGTATATGGGGTTGTTTAATCCTCGACATCGTGGTTCATCCGATGAAATCATCGTGGAGTATGTGGGAGCCAACATGGGTATCCAGATCCCGCTATTGGGTATTGACCGGAGAGTCGTCTCGGTCATGTCTGCATGTCTCCCG
This sequence comes from Triticum monococcum, assembly GCA_034509565.1. Classification (NCBI taxonomy): domain Eukaryota; kingdom Viridiplantae; phylum Streptophyta; class Magnoliopsida; order Poales; family Poaceae; genus Triticum; species Triticum monococcum. Next base: position 619,179,692 of record CM067845.1, read on the forward strand.
AACCCGTAGGGTCTACACACTTAAGGTTCGGTGACGCTAGGGTTGTGAAGATATGTATATCCAGTAACCCGAATGTTGTTCAGAGTCCCGGATGAGATCCCGGACGTCACGAGGAGTTCCGGAATAGTCCGGAGGTAAAGAATTATATATAGGAAGTGCTGTTTCGGCCATCGGGACAAGTTTCGGGGTCGCCGGTATTGTACCGGGACCACCGGAAGGGTCCCGGGGGTCCACCGGGTGGGGCCACCTATCCCGGAGGGCCCCATGGGCTGAAGTGGGAAGGGACCCAGCCCAAAGTGGGCTGGGGTGCCACCCCCTAAGGGCCCATGCGCCTAGGGTTTAGGGGAAACCCTAAAGGGGGGCGTCCCCTTGTTTGGGGGCAAGCCCCCCACCCCTTGGCCGCCGCCCCCCTAGGAGATCCCATCTCCTAGGGCCGGCCACACCCCTTGGGCACCCCTATATATAGTTGAGGAGAGGGAGGACTTCATACCTCAGCCTTTGGTGCTTCCCTCTCCCCTGTTACATCTCTCCCTCGCAGTACACGGTGAAGCCCTGCTACTGTGACGCCCTGCATCCACCACCACGCCATCGTGCTGCTGGATCTTCATCAACCTCTCCTCCCCCCTTGCTAGATCAAGAAAGGAGGAGACGTCATCCGCTCCGTACGTGTGTTGAACGCGGAGGTGCCGTCCGTTCGGCGCTTGATCATCGGTGATTTGGATCACGTCGTGTTCGACAACATCAACCCCGTTCTTTGAACGCTTCCGCTCGCGATCTATAAAGGTATGTAGATGCAATCTGAATACTCGTTGCTAGAAGAACTCATAGATGGATCTTGGTGAAACCGTAGGAAATTTTTTGTTTTCTGCAACGTTCCCCAACAGTGGCATCATGAGCTAGGTCTATGCGTAGTTCTTCTTGCACGAGTAGAGCACAATTTGTTGTGGGCGTAGATGTTGTCAACTTTCTTGCCGCTACTAGTCTTATCTTGCTTCAACGGTATTGTGGGATGAAGCGGCCCGAACCAACCTTACACGTATTCTTACGTGAGACCGGTTCCACTGACTAACATGCACTAGATGCATAAGGTGGCTGGCGGGTGTCTGTCTCTCCTACTTTAGTTGGAGCGGATTCGATGAAAAGGGTCCTTATGAAGGGTAAATAGAAGTTGACAAATCACGTTGTGGCTTTAACGTAGGTAAGAAAACGTTCTTGCTAGAACCCTAATTCAGCCATGTAAAACTTGCAACAACAATTAGAGGACGTCTAACTTGTTTTTGCAGCAAGTGGTTTGTGGTATGATATGGCCAAAGTTGTGATGAATGATGAATGATCTATATGTGATGTATGAGATGTTCATGTTATTGTAATAGGAATCACGACTTGCATGTCGATGAGTATGACAACCGGCAGGAGCCATAGGAGTTGTCTTTATTTTTTATATGACCTGCGTGTCATTGAGAAACGCCATGTAAATTACTTTACTTTATTGCTAAACGCGTTAGCCATAGTAGTAGAAGTAATAGTTGGCGAGCAACTTCATGAAGACACGATGATGGAGATCATGGTGTCAAGCCGGTGACAAGATGATCATGGAGCCCCAAGATGGAGATCAAAGGAGCTATGTGATATTGGCCATATCATGTCACGTTTATTATTTGATTGCATGCGATGTTTATCATGTTTTGCATCTTGTTTACTTAGAACGACGGTAGTAAATAAGATGATCCCTCATTAAAATTTCAACAAGTGTTCTCCCCTAACTGTGCACCGTTGCTACAGTTCGTCGTTTCGAAGCACGCCGTGATGATCGGGTGTGATAGATCCTTACGTTCACATACAACGGGTGTAAGACAGTTTTACACATGCAAAACACTTAGGGTTAACTTGACGAGCCTAGCATGTGTATAGACATGGCCTCGGAACACAGAAGACCGAAAGGTCGAGCATGAGTCGTATAGAAGATACGATCAACATAAAGATGTTCACCGACATTGACTAGTCCATCTTACGTGATGATCGGACATGGTCTAGTTAACTCGGATCATGTAATACTTAGATGACTAGAGGGATGTCTAATCTAAATGGGAGTTCATTAATAATTTGATTAGATGAACTTAATTATCATGAACTTAGTCAAAAATCTTTGCAATATGTCTTGTAGATCAAATGGCCAACGTTGTATTCAATTTCAACGCGTTCCTAGAGAAAACCAAGCTGAAAGACGATGGCAGCAACTATACGGACTGGGTCCGGAACCTGAGGATCATCCTCATAGCTGCCAAGAAAGAATATGTCCTACAAGCATCGCTAGGTGACGAACCCGTCCCACAGAACCAAGACGTTATGAACACTTGGCAGACACGTGCCGATGACTACTCCCTCGTTCAGTGCGGCATGCTTTACAGCCTAGAGCCGAGGCTCCAAAAGCGTTTTGAGAGACGTGGAGCATATGAGATGTTCGAAGAGCTGAAAATAGTTTTCCAAGCTCATGCCTGGGTCGAGAGATATGAAGTCTCCGACAAATTCTTCAGCTGTAAGATGGAGGAAAATAGTTCTGTCAGTGAGCACATACTCACTATGTCTGGGTTACATAACCGCTTGACTTAGCTGGGAGTTAATCTCCCGGATGATGCGGTCATTGACAGAATCCTCCAGTCGCTTCCACCAAGCTACAAGAGCTTTGTGATGAACTTCAATATGCAGGGGATGGAAAAGACCATTCCTGAGGTATTTTCAATGCTGAAATCAGCAGAGGTAGAAGTCAAGAATGAACATCAAGTGTTGATGGTGAATAAAACCACTAAGTTCAAGAAAGGCAAGGGTAAAAAGAACTTCAAGAAGGACGGCAAAGGAATTGCCGCGCCCGGCAAGCAAGCTGCTGGGAAGAAGCCAAAGAATGGACCCAAGCCCGAGACTGAGTGCTTTTATTGCAAGGGAAGTGGTCACTGGAAGCGGAACTGCCCCAAATACTTAGCGGACAAGAAGGCCGGCAAAACAAAAGGTATATATGATATACATGTAATTGATGTGTACCTTACTAGTACCCGTAGTAGCTCCTGGGTATTTGATACCGGTGTAGTTGCTCACATTTGTAACTCAAAGCAGGGGCTGCGGAATAAGCGAAGACTGGCAAAGGACGAGGTGACAATGCGCGTCGGGAATGGTTCCAAGGTCAATGTGATCGCCGTCGGCACGCTACCTCTATATTTGCCTTCGGGATTAGTTTTAAACCTTAATAATTGTTATTTAGTGCCAGCTTTGAGCATGAACATTGTATCGGGATCTCGTTTAATTCGAGATGGCTACTCATTTAAATCTGAGAATAATGGTTGTTCTATTTATATGAGAGATATGTTTTATGGTCATGCTCCTATGGTGAATGGTTTATTCTTAATGAATCTCGAGCGTAATGCTACACATATTCATAGTGTGAGTACCAAAAGAGGTAAAGTTGATAATGATAGTCCCACATACTTGTGGCACTGCCGCCTTGGTCACATAGGTGTCAAACGCATGAAGACGCTCCATGCAGATGGACTTTTAGAGTCTCTTGATTACGAATCATTTGACACGTGCGAACCATGCCTCATGGGTAAGATGGCCAAGACTCCGTTCTCAGGAACAATGGAGCGAGCAACCAACTTATTGGAAATCATACATACTGATGTGTGCGGTCCAATGAGTGTTGAGGCTCGCGGTGGCTATCGTTATGTTCTCACCCTCACTGATGATTTGAGTAGATATGGGTATATCTACTTAATGAAACACAAGTTTGAAACCTTTGAAAAGTTCAAGGAATTTCAGAGTGAGGTTGAGAATCAACGTGACAGGAAAATCAAGTTTCTACGATCAGATCGTGGAGGAGAATACTTGAGTCACGAATTTGGCACACACTTAAGAAAATGTGGAATAGTTTCACAACTCACGCCGCCTGGAACACCTCAGCGTAATGGTGTGTCGGAACATCGTAATCGCACTCTATTATATATGGTGCGATCCATGATGTCTCTTACCGATTTACCACTATCTTTTTGGGGCTATGCTTTAGAGACTGCCGCATTCACTTTAAATAGGGCTCCGTCGAAATCCGTTGAGACGACACCGTTTGAATTATGATTTGGGAAGAAACCTAAGCTGTCGTTTCTAAAAGTTTGGGGATGCGATGCTTATGTCAAGAAACTTCAACCTGAAAAGCTCGAACCCAAGTCGGAAAAATGCGTCTTCATAGGATACCCTAAAGAAACTGTTGGGTATATCTTCTACCTCAGATCCGAAGGCAAGATCTTTGTTGCCAGAAATGGATCCTTTTTGGAGAAAGAGTTTCTCTCGAAAGAAGTAAGTGGGAGGAAAGTAGAACTTGATGAAGTGTTACCTCTTGAACCGGAAAATGGCACAACTCAAGAAATTGTTCCTGAGGTGCCTGCACCGACTAGAGAGGAAGTTGTTGATGATGATCAAGATACTACTGATCAAGCTCCTACTGAAATTCGAAGGTCCACAAGGACACATTCCGCACCAGAGTGGTACGGCAACCCTGTCTTGGAAATCATGTTGTTAGACAACGGTGAACCTTCGAACTATGAAGAAGCAATGGCGGGCCCAGATTCCGACAAATGGCTAGAAGCCATGAAATCCGAGATAGGATCCATGTATGAAAACGAAGTATGGACTTTGACTGACTTGCCCGTTGAACGGCGAGCCATAGAAAATAAATGGATCTTTAAGAAGAAGACGGACGCGGATGGTAATGTGACCATCTATAAAGCTCGGCTTGTCACTAAAGGTTATCGACAAGTTCAAGGGGTTGACTACGATGAGACTTTCTCACCGGTAGCGAAGCTAAAGTCCGTCCGAATCATGTTAGCAATTGCCGCATTCTACGATTATGAGATATGGCAAATGGACATCAAAACGGCATTCCTTAATGGTTTCCTTAAGGAAGAATTGTATATGATGCAGCCGGAGGGTTTTGTCGATCCTAAGAATGCTAACAAGGTGTGCAAGCTCCAACGCTCGATTTATGGGCTGGTGCAAGCATCTCGGAGTTGGAACATTCGTTTTGATGAGATGATCAAAGCGTTTGGGTTTACGCAGACTTATGGAGAAGCCTGTGTTTACAAGAAAGTGAGTGGGAGCTCTGTAGCATTTCTCATACTATATGTAGATGACATACTTTTGATGGGAAATGATATAGAACTCTTGGACAGCATCAAGGCCTACTTGAATAAGAGTTTTTCAATGAAGGACCTTGGAGAAGCTGCTTATATATTAGGCATCAAGATCTATAGGGATAGATCGAGACGCCTCATAGGTCTTTCACAAAGCACGTACCTTGAAAAGATTTTGAAGAAGTTCAAAATGGATCAGTCCAAGAAAGGGTTCTTGCCTGTTTTGCAAGGTATGAAATTGTGCTTAGCTCAATGTCCGACCACGGCAGAAGAGATAGAAGAGATGAGTGTCATCCCCTATGCCTCAGCCATAGGTTCTATTATGTATGCCATGCTGTGTACCAGACCTGATGTAAACCTTACCGTAAGTTTGGTAGGAAGGTACCAAAGTAATCCCGGCAAGGAACACTGGACAGCGGTCAAGAATATCCTGAAGTACCTGAAAAGGACTAAGGAAATGTTTCTCGTTTATGGAGGTGACGAAGAGCTCGTCGTAAAGGGTTACGTCGACGCTAGCTTCGACACAGATCTGGATGACTCTAAGTCACAAACCGGATACGTGTATATATTGAATGGTGTAGCAGTAAGCTGGTGCAGCTGCAAGCAGAGCGTCGTGGCGGGATCTACATGTGAAGCGGAGTACATGGCAGCCTCGGAGGCAGCACATGAAGCAATTTGGGTGAAGGAGTTCATCACCGACCTAGGAGTCATACCCAATGCGTCGGGGCCAATCAAACTCTTTTGTGACAACACTGGAGCTATTGCACTTTCCAAGGAGCCCAGGTTTCACAAGAAGACAAGGCACATCAAGCGTCACTTCAACTCCATTCGTGAAAATGTTCAAGATGGAGACATAGAGATTTGTAAAGTACATACGGACCTGAATGTAGCAGATCCGTTGACTAAACCTCTCCCTAGAGCAAAACATGATCAACACCAAAATTCCATGGGTGTTCAGTTCATCACAATGTAACTAGATTATTGACTCTAGTGCAAGTGGGAGACTGTTGGAAATATGCCCTAGAGGCAATAATAAAAGTATTATTATTATATTTCTTTGTTCATGATAATTGTCTTTATTCATGCTATAACTGTATTATCCGAAAATCGTAATACACGTGTGAATACATAGACCATAATATGTCCCTAGTAAGCCTCTAGTTGACTAGCTCGTTGATCAACAGATAGTCATGGTTTCCTGGCTATGGACATTGGATGTCATTGATAACGGGATCACATCATTAGGAGAATGATGTGATGGACAAGACCCAATCCTAAGCATAGCACAAGATCGTGTAGTTCGTTTGCTAGAGCTTTTTCAATGTCAAGTATCTTTTCCTTTGACCATGAGATCGTGTAACTCCCGGATACCGTAGGAGTGCTTTGGGTGTATCAAACGTCACAACGTAACTGGGTGACTATAAAGGTGCACTATAGGTATCTCCGAAAGTGTCTGTTGGGTTGACACGGATCGAGACTGGGATTTGTCACTCCGGATAACGGAGAGGTATCACTGGGCCCACTCAGTAATGCATCATCATAATGAGCTCAAAGTGACCAAGTGTCTGGTCACGGGATCATGCATTACGGTACGAGTAAAGTGACTTGCCGGTAATGAGACTGAACAACATATTGGGATACCGACGATCGAGTCTCGGGCAAGTAACATACCGATTGACAAAGGGAATTGTATACGGGGTTGTTTAATCCTCGACATCGTGGTTCATCCGATGAAATCATCGTGGAGTATGTGGGAGCCAACATGGGTATCCAGATCCCGCCGTTGGTTATTGACCGGAGAGTCGTCTCGGTCATGTCTGCATGTCTCCCGAACCCGTAGGGTCTACACACTTAAGGTTCGGTGACGCTAGGGTTGTGAAGATATGTATATGCAGTAACCAGAATGTTTTTCGGAGTCCCGGATGAGATCCCGGACGTCACGAGGAGTTCCGGAATAGTCCGGAGGTAAAGAATTATATAGAGGAAGTGCTGTTTCGGCCATCGGGACAAGTTTCGGGGTCACCGGTATTGTACCGGGACCACCGGAAGGGTCCCGGGGGTCCACCGGGTGGGGCCACCTATCCCGGAGGGCCCCATGGGCTGAAGTGGGAAGGGACCCAGCCCAAAGTGGGCCGGGGCGCCACCCCCTAAGGGCCCATGCGCCTAGGGTTTAGGGGAAACCCTAAAGGGGGCGCCCCCTTGTTTGGGGGCAAGCCCCCCACCCCTTAGCCGCCGCCTGTTGGGGAACGTAGTAATTTCGAAAATTTTCCTACGCACACGCAAGATCATGGTGATGCATAGCAACGAGAGGGGAGAGTGTTGTCTACGTACCAACGCAGACCGACTGCGGAAGCGATCACACAACGTAGAGGAAGTAGTCGTACGTCTTCTTCCCGATCCGACCGATCCAAGCACCGTTACTCCGGCACCTCCGAGTTCTTAGCACATGTTCAGCTCGATGACGATCCTCGGGCTCCGATCTAGCAAAGCGTCGAGGAAGAGTTCCGTCAGCACGACGGCGTGGTGACGATCTTGATGTACTACCGACGCAGGGCTTCGCCTAAGCACTACAACGGTATGATCGAGGTGGAATTTGGTGGCAGGGGGCACCGCACACGGCTAAGGAACGATCTCAAGGATCAACTTGTGTGTCTTGGGGTGTCCCCTGCCCCCGTATATAAAGGATAGAGGGAGGGAGGCTGGCCGGCCAAAGGAGGGAGGCGCAGGAGGAGTCCTACTCCTACCGGGAGTAGGACTCCCCCCTCCAATCCTAGTCCAACTAGGATTCCCAAGTGGGAAGAGAAAGAGAGAGGTGGCCAGCCCCTCTCCTAGTCCTAATAGGACTAGGGAGAGGGGGGGAGGCGCAGCCCTATGTGGGCTGCCCTCTCACCTTTCCACTAAGGCCCATGTTGGCCCATTTGGCTCCCGGGAGGTTCCGGTAACCCTCCCGGTAATCCGGTAAAATCCCGATTTCACCCGGAACACTTCCGATGTCCAAACATAGGCTTCCAATATATCAATCTTTACGTCTCGACCATTTCGAGACTCCTCGTCATTTCCGTGATCACATCCGGGACTCCGAACAACCTTCGGTACATCAAAATGCATAAACTCATAATAACTGTCATCGTAACGTTAAGCGTGCGGACCCTACGGTTCGAGAACAATGTAGACATGACCGGGACACGTCTCCTGTCAATAACCAATAGCGGGACCTGGATGCCCATATTGGCTCCTACATATTCTACGAAGATCTTTATCGGTCAGACCGCATAACAACATACGTTGTTCCTTTTGTCATCGGTATGTTACTTGCCCGAGATTCGATCGTCGGTATCCAATACCTAGTTCAATCTCGTTACTGGCAAGTCTCTTTACTCGTTCCGTAATACATCATCTCATAACTAACATCTTAGTTATTATGCTTGCAAGGCTCATGTGATGTGTATTACCGAGAGGGCCCAGAGATACCTCTCCGACAATCGGAGTGACAAACCCTAATCTCGAAATACGCCAACCCAACATCCACCATTGGAGACACCTGTAGTACTCCTTTATAATCACCCAGTTACGTTGTGACGTTTGGTAGTACCCAAAGTGTTCCTCCGGTAAACGGGAGTTGCATAATCTCATAGTTATAGGAACATGTATAAGTCATGAAGAAAGCAATAGCAACATACTAAACGATCGGGTGCTAAGATAATGGAATGGTTCATGTCAATCAGATCATTCAACTAATGATGTGACCTCGTTAATCAAATAACAACTCTTTGTTCATGGTTAGGAAACATAACCATCTTTGATTAACGAGCTAGTCAAGTAGAGGCATACTAGTGACACTCTGTTTGTCTATGTATTCACACATGTATTATGTTTCCGGTTAATACAATTCTAGCATGAATAATAAACATTTATCATGATATAAGGAAATAAATAATAACTTTATTATTGCCTCTAGGGCATATTTCCTTCAGTCTCCCACTTGCACTAGAGTCAATAATCTAGATCACATCACCATGTGATTAACATCAATAGTTCACATCATCATGTGATTAACACCCATAGTTCACATCGCCATGTGATCAACACCCAAAGGGTTTACTAGATTCAGTAATCTAGTTCACATCGCTATGTGATTAACACCCAAAGAGTACTAAGGTGTGATCATGTTTTGCTTGTGAGAGAATCTTAGTCAACAGGTCTGCCACATTCAGATCCACATGTATTTTGTAAATTTCTATGTCAACAATGCTCTGCGTGGAGCTACTCTAGCTAATTGCTCCCACTTTCAATATGTATCTAGACCGAGACTTAGAGTCATCTAGATTAGTGTCAAAACTTGCATCGGCGTAACCCTTTACGACGAACCTTTTTATCACGTCCATAATCGAGAAACATATCCTTATTTCACTAAGGATAATTCTGACCGCTGTCCAGTGATCTACTCCTAGATCACTATTGTACTATCTTGCCAAATCAGTGCAGGGTATACAATAGATCTGGTATACAGCATGACATACTTTATAGAACCTATGGCCAAGGCATAGGGAATGACTTTCATTCTCTTTCTATCTTCTGCCGTGGTCGGGTTTTTGAGTCTTACTCAACTTCACACCTTGTAATACAGGCAAGAACTCTTTCTTTGACTGCTCCATTTTGAACTACTTCAAAATCTTGTCAAGGTATGTACTCATTTGAAAAAACGTATCAAGCGTCTTGATCTATCTCTATAGATCTTGAAGCTCAATATGTAAGCAGCTTCACCGAAGTCTTTCTTTGAAAAACTCCTTTCAAACACTCCTTTATGCTTTACAGAATAATTCTACATTATTTCCGATCAACAATATGTCATTCACATATACTTATCAGAAATGCTGTAGTGCTCCCACTCACTTTCTTGTAAATACAGGCTTTACCGCAAGTCTGTATAAAACTATATGCTTTGATCAACTCATCAAAGCGTATATTCCAACTCCGAGATGCTTGCACCAGTCCACAGATGGATCGCTGGAGCTTGCACATTTTGTTAGCACCTTTCGGATTGACAAAACCTTCTGTTGCATCATATACAACTCTTCTTTAATAAATCCATTAAGGAATGCAGTTTTGTTTATCCATTTGCCAGATTTCATAAAATGCGGCAATTGCTAACATGATTCGGACAGACTTAAGCATAGATATGAGTGAGAAAAACTCATCATAGTCAACACTTTGAACTTGTCGAAAAAACCTTTTTCGACAATTCTAGCTTTGTAGATAGTAACACTACTATCAGCGTCCGTCTTCCTCTTGAAGATCCATTTATTTTCTATGGTTTGCCGATCATCGGGCAAATCCATCAAAGTCCATACTTTGTTCTCATACATGGATCATATCTCAGATTTCATGGCCTCAAACCATTTCGCGGAATCTGGGCTCATCATCGCTTCCTCATAGTTCGTAGGTTCATCATGATCTAGTAGCATGACTTCCAGAAAAGGATTACCGTACCACTCTGGCGCGGATCTTACTCTGGTTGATCTACGAGGTTCAGTAGTATCTTGTTCTGAAGTTTCATGATCATCATCATTAACTTCCTCACTAACTGGTGTAGGTGTCACAGAAACAGTTTTCTGTGATGTATTACTTTCCAATAAGGGAGCAGGTACAGTTACCTCGTCAAGTTCTACTTTCCTCCCACTCACTTCTTTCGAGAGAAACTCCTTCTCCAGAAAGTTTCCGAATTTTAGCAACAAAAGTCTTGCCTTCGGATCTGTGATAGAAGGTGTATCCAATAGTTTCCTTTGGATATCCTATGAAGACGCACTTCTCCGATTTGAGTTTGAGCTTATCAGGATGAAACTTTTTCATATAAGCATCGCAACCCCAAACTTTAAGAAACGACAACTTTGGTTTCTTGCCAAACCATAGTTCATACAGTGTCGTCTCAACAGATTTAGATGGTGCCCTATTTAATGTGAATGCAACTGTCTCTAATGCATAACCCCAAAACGATAGCGGTATATCAGTAAGAGACATCATAGATCGCACCATATCTAGTAAAGTACGATTACGACGTTCGGACACACCATTACGCTGTGGTGTTCCGTGTGGCGTGAGTTGCGAAACTATTCCATAATTTTTCAAATGTACACCAAACTCGTAACTCAAATATTCTTCTCCACGATCAGATCGTAGAAACTTTATTTTCTTGTTACGATGATTTTCAACTTCACTCTGAAATTCCTTGAACTTTTCAAATGTTTCAGACTTATGTTTCATTAAGTAGATATACCCATATCTGCTTAAATCATTTGTGAAGGTGAGAAAATAACGATATCCGCCATGAGCCTCAATATTCATCGGACCACATACATCGGTATGTATGATTTCCAATAAATCTGTTGCTCTCTCCATAGTACCGGAGAACGGTGTTTTAGTCATCTTGCCTATGAGGCACGGTTCGCAAGTACCAAGTGATTCATAATCAAGTGGTTCCAAAAGCCCATCAGTATAGAGTTTCTTCATGCGCTTTACACCGATATGACCTAAACGACAGTGCCGCAAATAAGTTGCACTATCATTATCAACTCTGTATCTTTTGGCTTCTACATTATGAATATGTGTATCACTACTATCGAGATCCAACGAACTTGTTTCATTGGGTGTATGACCATCGAAGGTTTTATTCATGTAAACAGAACAACAATTATTCTCTGACTTTAATGAATAACCATATTGCAATAAACATGATCAAATCATATTCATGCTCAATGCAAACACCAAAATAACACTTATTTAGGTTCAACACTAATCCCGAAATTTATAGGGAGTGTGCGATGATGATCATATCAATCTTGGAACCACTTCCAACACACACCGTCACTTCACCCTTAACTAGTCTATGTTTATTCTGCAACTCCTGTTTCGAGTTACTACTCTTAGCAACTGAACTAGCATCAAATACTGAGGGGTTGCTATAAACACTAGTAAAGTACACATCAATAACATGTATATCAAATATACTTATGTTCACTTTGCCATCCTTCTTATCCGTCAATCACTTGGGGTAGTTCCGCTTCCAGTGACCAGTCCCTTTGCAGTAGAAGCACTTAGTTTCAGGCTTAGGATCAGACTTGGGCTTCTTCACTTGAGCAGCAACTTGCTTGCCGTTCTTCTTGAAGTTCCCCTTCTTCCCTTTGCCCTTTTCTTGAAACTAGTGGTCTTGTCAACCATCAACACTTGATGTTTTTCTTGATTTCTACCTTCGTTGATTTCAGCATCACGAAGAGCTTGGGAGTTGTTTCCGTTATCCCTTGCATATTATAGTTCATCACGAAGTTCTACTAACTTGGTGATGGTGACTAGAGAATTCTGTCAATCACTATCTTATCTGGAAGATTAACTCCCACTTGATTCAAGCGATTGTAGTACTCAGACAATCTGAGCACATGCTCACTAGTTGAGCGATTCTCCTCCATCTTTTAGCTATAGAACTTGTTGGAGACTTCATATCTCTCAACTCGGGTATTTGCTTAAAATATTAACTTCAACTCCTGGAACATCTCATATGGTCCATGATGTTCAAAACGTCTTTGAAGTCCCGATTCTAAGCCATTAAGCATGGTGCACTAAACTATCAAGTAGTCATCATATTGAGCTAGCCAAACGTTCATAACGTCCGCATCTGCTCCTGCAATAGGTCTGTCACCTAGCGGTGCATCAAGGACATAATTCTTCTGTGCAGCAATGAGGATAAACCTCAGATCACGGATCCAATCCGCATCATTGCTACTAACATCTTTCAACACAATTTTCTCTAGGAACATATCAAAATAAACACAAGGAAGCAACAACGCGAGCTATTGATCTACAACATAATTTGCAAAATACTACCAGGACTAAGTTCATGATAAATTTAAGTTCAATTTAATCATATTACTTAAGAACTCCCACTTAGATAGACATCCCTCTAATCCTCTAAGTGATCACGTGATCCAAATCAACTAAACCATAACCGATCATCACGTGAGATGGAGTAGTTTTCAATGGTGAACATCGTTATGTTGATCATATCTACTATATGATTCACGCTCGACCTTTCGGTCTCCGTGTTCCGAGGCCATATCTGCATATGCTAGGCTCGTCAAGTTTAACCTGAGTATTCTGCGTGTGCAAAACTGGCTTGCACCCGTTGTAGATGGACGTAGAGCTTATCACACCCGATCATCACGTGGTGTCTGGGCACGACGAACTTTGGCAACGGTGCATACTCAGGGAGAACACTTCTTGATAATTTAGTGAGAGATCATCTTATAATGCTACCGTCAATCAAAGCAAGATAAGATGCATAAAGGATAAACATCACATGCAATCAATATAAGTGATATGATATGGCCATCATCATCTTGTGCTTGTGATCTCCATCTCCGAAGCACCGTCATGATCACCATCGTCACCGGCGCGACACCTTGATCTCCATCGTAGCATCGTTGTCGTCTCGCCAATCTTATGCTTCCACGACTATCACTACCGCTTAGTAATAAAGTAAAGCATTACATCGCGATTGCATTGCATACAATAAAGCGACAACCATATGGCTCCTGCCAGTTGCCGATAACTTGTTTACAAAACATGATCATCTCATACAATAAAATCAGCATCATGCCTTGACCATATCACATCACAACATACCCTGCAAAAACAAGTTAGACGTCCTCTACTTTGTTGTTGCAAGTTTTACGTGGCTACTACGGGCTTAAGTAAGAACTCATCTCACCTACGCATCAAAACCACAATGATAGTTTGTCAAATAGACTCCGTTTTAACCTTCTCAAGGACCGGGCGTAGCCACACTTGGTTCAACTAAAGTTGGAGAGACAGTCTTCCGCAAGCCATCTATGTGCAAAGCACGTCGAGGAAACCGGTCTCGCGTGAGAGTACGCGTAAGGTTGGTCCGGATCGTCTCGTCCAACAATACCGCCGAACCAAAGTATGACATGCTGGTAGGCAGTATGACTTGTATCGCCCATAACTCACTTGTGTTCTACTCGTGCAAATAACATCAAACCATAAAAACCTAGGCTCGGATGCCACTGTTGGGGAACGTAGTAATTTCGAAAATTTTCCTACGCACACGCAAGATCATGGTGATGCATAGCAACGAGAGGGGAGAGTGTTGTCTACGTACCAACTCAGACCGACTGCGGAAGCGATCACACAACGTAGAGGAAGTAGTCGTACGTCTTCTTCCCGATCCGACCGATCCAAGCACCGTTACTCCGGCACCTCCGAGTTCTTAGCACACGTTCAGCTCGATGACGATCCTCGGGCTCCGATCCAGCAAAGCGTCGAGGAAGAGTTCCGTCAGCACGACGGCGTGGTGACGATCTTGATGTACTACCGACGCAGGGCTTCGCCTAAGCACTACAACGGTATGATCGAGGTGGAATTTGGTGGCAGGGGGCACCGCACACGGCTAAGGAACGATCTCAAGGATCAACTTGTGTGTCTTGGGGTGTCCCCTGCCCCCGTATATAAAGGATGGAGGGAGGGAGGCTGGCCGGCCAAAGGAGGGAGGCGCAGGAGGAGTCCTACTCCTACCGGGAGTAGGACTCCCCCCTCCAATCCTAGTCCAACTAGGATTCCCAAGTGGGAAGAGAAAGAGAGAGGTGGCCGGCCCCTCTCCTAGTCCTAATAGGACTAGGGAGAGGGGGGGAGGCGCAGCCCTATGTGGGCTGCCCTCTCACCTTTCCACTAAGGCCCATGTTGGCCCATTTGGCTCCCGGGGGGTTCCGGTAACCCTCCCGGTAATCCGGTAAAATCCCGATTTCACCCGGAACACTTCCGATGTCCAAACATAGGCTTCCAATATATCAATCTTTACGTCTCGACCATTTCGAGACTCCTCGTCATTTCCGTGATCACATCCGGGACTCCGAACAACCTTCGGTACATCAAAATGCATAAACTCATAATAATTGTCATCGTAACGTTAAGCGTGCGGACCCTACGGTTCGAGAACAATGTAGACATGACTGGGACACGTCTCCGGTCAATAACCAATAGCGGGACCTGGATGCCCATATTGGCTCCTACATATTCTACGAAGATCTTTATCGGTCAGACCGCATAACAACATACGTTGTTCCTTTTGTCATCGGTATGTTACTTGCCCGAGATTCGATCGTCGGTATCCAATACCTAGTTCAATCTCGTTACTGGCAAGTCTCTTTACTCGTTCCGTAATACATCATCTCATAACTAACATCTTAGTTATTATGCTTGCAAGGCTCATGTGATGTGTATTACCGAGAGGGCCCAGAGATACCTCTCCGACAATCGGAGTGACAAACCCTAATCTCGAAATACGCCAACCCAACATCCACCATTGGAGACACCTGTAGTACTCCTTTATAATCACCCAGTTACGTTATGACGTTTGGTAGTACCCAAAGTGTTCCTCCGGTAAACGGGAGTTGCATAATCTCATAGTTATAGGAACATGTATAAGTCATGAAGAAAGCAATAGCAACATACTAAACGATCGGGTGCTAAGCTAATGGAATGGGTCATGTCAATCAGATCATTCAACTAAATGATGTGACCTCGTTAATCAAATAACAACTCTTTGTTCATGGTTAGGAAACATAACCATCTTTGATTAACGAGCTAGTCAAGTAGAGGCATACTAGTGACACTCTGTTTGTCTATGTATTCACACATGTATTATGTTTCCGGTTAATACAATTCTAGCATGAATAATAAACATTTATCATGATATAAGGAAATAAATAATAACTTTATTATTGCCTCTAGGGCATATTTCCTTCACCGCCCCCCTAGGAGATCCCATCTCCTAGGGCCGGCCACACCCCTTGGGCACCCCTATATATAGTTGAGGAGAGGGAGGACTTCATACCTCAGCCTTTGGTGCTTCCCTCTCCCCTGTTACATCTCTCCCTCGCAGTACACGGCGAAGCCCTGCTACTGTGACGCCCTGCATCCACCACCACGCCGTCGTGCTGCTGGATCTTCATCAACCTCTCCTCCCCCCTTGCTGGATCAAGAAAGGAGGAGACGTCATCCGCTCCGTACGTGTGTTGAACGCGGAGGTGCCGTCCGTTCGGCGCTTGATCATCGGTGATTTGGATCACGTCGTGTTCGACAACATCAACCCCGTTCTTTGAACGCTTCCGCTCGCGATCTACAAAGGTATGTAGATGCAATCTGAATACTCATTGCTAGATGAACTCATAGATGGATCTTGGTGAAACCGTAGGAAATTTTTTGTTTTCTTCAACGTTCCCCAACAACATCATCCCCGTTCTTTGAACGCTTCCGCTCGCGATCTACAAAGGTATGTAGATGCATCCGATCACTCGTTGCTAGATGAACTCATAGATGGATCTTGGTGAAACCGTAGGAAATTTTTTGTTTTCTGCAACGTTTCCCAACAGGCACTAGCTCCCACCGCTGCCCTTGCAGAGCAACGTACGACGGGGGAAAGAGGACGGTGGAGGGGTGGCGCAGACCGCGCAACACGCGTGAAACTGCGGGCGGGCCGGGAGGGGCCAGCTCCGGTGTCTGTGCTGCATCGACGGGGGAGAGGCGAAGCGGAAGATCCGGAGCTGCCCCGTGTCCACCTTGGACCTCTCGAGGGCAATGCAGAGGGCTAGCTCCTCGTCAACATCGAGGTCGGAGTCAAAGCAACTGCCGACGCTCGACATGGTCATCGGAGTGGATCGAAATCGAAGAATCAGAGTAGGAGGGAAGAAGATACGGAGCGAGAGCGGCGTGAACTGAGCTAGCGTTTCTGGATTGGAGGTTTTTGTGGGGACAAAGTGGGGTCGGGGTGGACCGGGCTGATATGGCGGACGCGCCCAGGCACGGCCGAGCCGCCCTATATTGGGCTGGATATGAGGGGCACCAAACAACCCGGGTGTTTGAGGCCGGTTTAAGGCACCCGGATGGGTTGATTCTTTTTTATCGGGCCATACGCCCAAGCGTTTGAGACGGATTTGGGATGCCCCATTGTAGATGTTCTTACGCTAACACGCTGACCCAAATAAACATTTTTTGTCCGTTTGAGTCGACTGTAGGGATGGCGTCCGTATTTTGTTGGCCGGTGTGCCCAATGGCATTTGACTTCATTTTTTTAGCTTTCAATTTTGCTCCCACGTAGGTAGGTGTAGTGAAAGCCTGACCACGCTGTCCGGACCTCGGAAGCCATCCAACGCGGGCCTGTATCGATCCGCAGGACGGTCCGAACGCGATTTCTCCCGTAAATTGGAGACAAAGTGGAGGAAAGGTTTGCGGAAGTCTGGACACCCGAAACGTAGAGCTCCGACACCCCTGGCCCATTCCCCCTCCCGGTCCCATTTCCTTCAACTCTGCCCCTTCTCCCCTTTACTTTGCATCCGCACCCTCCACCTTCGACACCACTGTTGTACGTCTCCGGCCGCCACAGAGGATTGATAGACGTCCACTGTTGTATGTCTCCGGCCGTCATAGAGGTATTGACTTTTTTTGACCTTGCCGTTCGGACGACCGTTTGAGACGGATTTAGAGTGCCCCGTTGTAGACGCTTTTACGCTAACTTCAATGCGCCGACCCAAATGAATATTTTTTGTTTGTTTTGGTTGACCGTAGGGATGACGTTCGTATTTTGCTGGTCAGTGTGCCCAATGGCATCTGACACTAGTTTTTTTGGCTTTCAAGTTTGCTCGCACGTACGTCGGTGTAGTGAAAGCCTGCATTATCGCTCATGCTTTTAGCACATGCACAAGTTTACTTTCATCTCTAGTTAACCCGGAGTCAAAAGAGATTTGTAGAACCCAGGGATGGGGTACGTGGATCGTGTCGTCCTGGGTCAAGATTCAGCACCGACCCTCAAATTTGCTCCGGATCCATTGCTTAAAAAAAAAGGACAAAAATATTTAGCTCGGGCAATTTATCAAACAGTTGTCGGACATAATAAGCATCATAGGAGCGGATGGTACATAGGCGGCGGTCGAAGAAGGGTGCAGAAGGGCGGCGGAGGAGAAGCGTCGTGTGAGCCGGGGTGTACCGTTGCCGTTGGAGGTGATGGACTCGTCGAGTTTTGAAAGGAACGTGAATGCAAAAGAAAAGGACTAAAGGAGAAAAAATAGGAGGATGGACGCGCGTCTTGTGGAAGGCCATATGGAAGACGCGCGTCTTGCCTTCCCCGCCGCTATGGACTGAAGGTAAAATACCGTACTCCACCTCGTGGTATGACTGGCGACCTAAAAGGCATCACCTGGCCTTCTACGGTGCACTTATAGCTTGACGGGTATCGTGGCCTCGGATATACGGCATCATGGGACGGGTGAATACCATGGCATCGTGTAATGGTTGCATCCCTGACCTCTGTACATTTGGACTGGATCCAGAGTGCAGTGCCGTGTCAGTGGTAAGTGGCATATAATGCCCATCCTTCTGCACCGAATCATGTATCGATCAGAATGAATGAAAACTGAACACCCTCCGTCTGTCTCGCCTTTGTTCTCAACTTCTCACCCCCAATCCATTCGTCTGCTTCTTATCCCAGTTTCTCCCAATTACCTTGCAATTCCTGTAGTTCAGGACATCGCACACCAGAATAAATACACACACATCAAGACCCTATCTCTGCATCGGAATATATAGTTTCTTCCTTGCACAACAGTATCCCCCTTCAATCTCAAACTCCTGATCTCAAGTTGTTCAAAAATGGAAGCTATTTTGTCGGCTGTTATAGGCGACTTTGTCAGCAGATTCATCTCCTTTATGACAAGCAAGTATTCAGATCTTGCATGTTCAGAGGAGAAGCAGGTGGAGAGGTTGCAGCAACTCCTTGTAAGAGTTCACGCCGTGGTTGAGGAGGCGAACGGGCGATACATCACCAACTCTGGTATGCTCCTACAACTGAAGATGCTGGCTGAGGCTATGTACAATGGTTATCATGCCCTAGACACCGTCAAGTGCAATCGACTGATCAAAGAGGGCTCCAACGAAGGTACGAGTGGCCCATTTGCGTTGTGCCTTGGCACTCCTCTCAAGCGCGCTCGTGCAAACAGCAGTAGATCAAATCACAGAGTTGGTGGCTCCGACCTGCTGCATGGTACCTTGTCAAATCTAGAAACTTTAGTTTCTAACCTGACGGAGTTTGCTATACTTTTGGGAGGATGCGAGCGCATGTCCCGTAGACCCTATGACACCTATCTGTACGTTGACAACTTCATGTTCGGTCGCAGTATCGAGAAGCAGAAAGTTCTGAACTTCTTGTTACTTCATCATAACGCTCCTGGTTCTCCAGCTGTGCTTCCAATCACCGGTGACAACCTAGTCGGAAAGAAAACTCTGGTAGCAAATGTATGCAACGATAAGAGGGTCCGCGGTCACTTCGCTTCGGTTTTGCACCTCAATGGAGACAAGTTCTGCGCAGAAGACCATGGAAGGTGCGCGTCTGCAGCAGGAAGGACCTTGATTGTTGTCATATTTGCTTCAGATGTTGATTGTGAGGAATGGAAGAAGATTCACCATGCAGTGGCATGCATAAACACAGAAAGCAAGGTCATAATCGTAAGCAGGAAGGAAAGTTCAGTGAAATATGGTACTGTGAAGCCAATCCGCCTAACTAGATTACCAGCCGAGGAGTACATCTACCTCTTCAAGACACTAGCATTTGGAAGTGCAGACCCAGAGGACCACCCGAATCTGACACCAATTGCAATAGAGTTGGCGACAATGTTGGGAGGGTCATTTGTGGCAGCATACTCACTTGCCAGTGTGCTGAGAAAGGATGTAAGCTTTCAGTTCTGGCTTTCTATTTTCAACAGGTACAAGAATGTGACCGAGAATAACTTGTCCATGTTCGGCGAGCATCTGTCGCTCCGTGTCAGAAGGCGCGCTCCGGTAGACATCACAAGCTTTCTTCCATCTCCTGCTGCTCCATTGTTGCTTACTCAGTCCTCGAACTGAAACCGAGGTTTCCTAGAGGAGACAACCTAAAGTGACGATGGCGGACCTCATAGTGGATCCTACCATCCGTCCCAAGGGTGACTTCGATTTAGTGAAATGGAAATCACGGTTGCCACCTTATACCGAGTTTAGCTACTTCGTTCCATCTTGTGCTGAACAGAGGCATAAAACAACCGCAAGGAGGAAGCGTGAAGCAGCTATTTGTCCCTAGTGTTTCTTTTTTTTCTAAGCGTAAGTTTTTTATTTTTGCATGCATAACCATGAGTAAGTTACTATGTAAGTATATTGTTTCCAAAAACCAACCGGTGGTTGGATAGTTAGGAGGACAGTGGTATCTCCTGCGCACCGGAGTTTAAGTCCGATGATACGCGTTCAGTGGGATAGTGCCCGTTCAGTCTCTCGGAGGTGCTCATAGAGGTAGGGTGTGCGTGTGTGCGTTCATAGGGATGAGTCTATGCTCGTCTATATGCGCGGCTTGGATTGTACTGTGTTAAATAAAGTATATTGCTTCTGCGCACTCAATGGAGTTCCATCCAATCTGCATTACGATTTGTGTTAGTATTTGCTTTCTATCTTTTGCCTTTTTTAGTGTAAAATATATGTTTCTTTGCCGTCCAGTGGAGATTCAATGGTCGAGTGCGCCGACACAAAAAACACATTCGAATTTGTTTTGGCCTATCCCATTATTTAAGAATTCCATTTTAATTGGAAAAATAATATTCCTAGCCATTCAACTTCCATGGGACAAAATTATAACGGTTCAGATTAAATTAAAAACCACCTAGTGATGTTAATTTTTGGCCTAGTAAATTTCAGTTGGGAGATGGGCTGAAAGAGGAAAATCTAAGCGTGCTTTAGAGGAAATGCCGGAAAAAAAAAAGAAAACGAAAATGAGAAGAAATGGTGATGGGCTAAGGCCTCTTTTGGTTGGGGATGGAGAGAAAAGATGGGTGGTGAACTGGCTGGACTCGAGGCCCGAGTCATTTCAAGATTTGAAGTGATTTTTAGAAAATATGATAAAATTACATACAGTTCAAAAATATCAAATTAACTAAAATATATGTAAATTGAAGAGTGCATTATTAAGTTTATAATGTATAGAAGATACAAGTCTTGGAATTAAGAAGTTTTCCATAATTTGGCAATACTAATGAAAGAAAATATGCTCCAAAAGAATTACCAAATCTACTATATATGAAAAGGTTATACAATTCAAAAGCGCACAAATTAAAGTGAAAAATAATTTCAACACATTTAAGATATAAAAAGGAGGAAAGGGTGATGGGCTAAGATGGAGATGGGGAGAGACGATGGATATGTTCTGAATTTTATGAAACATATATAAGGTATGTAAAATAAGGAATCAATTCCAAAAAGGCAACAAAATTTAGAAGTGCATAATTTTACACATAAGATTAGTATTTTCTTCAGCACATCTTAAAATTTCGGAGTTATGGTGATGATATAATATAAGGGATGCACAAGCCAAGTAAAGCATGAAACAAAAAATATTACTCCCTCCGTCCCACAATATAAGATGTTACTACAACCGGCGGTATTGTGAAGGAGGAAAAATAATAATTGGCTTATCGAATTCTCTATCGAGCCCGGAAAAAGATCCAACAAAAGATAGAAACAAATCCACTATTGGTTTCACGTCAAGCAATATGTAGAGTAACTCCCAATATAGGAGTAAAAGCAAGGCCTAATAAAAAAAGATCGACGTGGAAAGCTCCGATTGAAATAGGATCTAAACAAGGAAGAGCACTTGTCATTCGTATACTATAAACTTGCCCATACTAATGCATGAATAGATAACTAAAATAGTTACCTTTCAAGTCTAATTACTCTCGTGTGTTTCCCTGCATAGTTGCACTGAAAAATGCTGGTTTAGTCACTCTCTTGCAACAAGGGCACATGCTAGACAAAACTTCAGCTCCCTACTATCTACATCCAAAGTAAGGCTCTTCTGTATAGTCTTTTGCTTGTATTTAGTTCCAGTCTTTAACATGTTACACCACTCACCATCTGGCATTACCTTTTATTTTTCATGATTCCTCATTTTGTTGTAAATTTCTTCAAATCATAGACCCGTAAACTAGTTCCAAAAGAGAACATTGAAATTTCTTCACTAAGTGAGGTGGGTTTACGGGTTTTCACCCCTTCAGAAGTAAGCACTTGTTCATAATTTTGCACAGGCTTACATCCTTCTGTTGTCTATATTTCATAACACGTTGTATTCATTTAATTTCCCTCACCCCCCTCCCCCCCCCCCCCCCACCACCAAATTTTATTTTCTAGACCACATAAGCCTCCGACGAAAGTGTTTTTAGTTGCCATGTTATCTTTGTGATGTGAATTCAGGAAGCTAACATGAAAAAAAATAAGTTACTGGTTCTAGAATTATTATCCACTACTTAAATGACACTTTGCTTATGAGATCATCATTTTGTAGTTATTCTATGTCGGATAATAGTTTGAGCATAACGGTTGTGTCTCCTTTGTTGTGCTATCTGTTTGCATAGAGAAGTTCAGTCAGTTGGCATGTGATGTTCACATCGGCCCACCTTCTAATATTGCTTTAAATCTTGCCATATTTGAGTTGTGAATATGATGTATTGTAAATCATTTTTTGCGAGTCGTGTTGTTAAGTTTGTGATTTGTTGTCATACTCATTCAAATTAGTTTCATGCCACAATGCAGTTTCACAAGGTTAGATGACTTGTGGTTGATTTGTTGTAGCAAGTACCATATATTAAATTGGCAGATGCATTCAAACAAGGTGACATGCACTGACGAAGCTTCGATGTGGATCAAACATATACCTTGCAGTTTCATAGCACTGACATCTGATTTTGGTTCTGTGTTTCACACCGTAGCCATAATTAGTAACTTTGCATATTTTGAAGTGTAACCTAATATATTTTAGAGGAAGTATAATGAAATAATTATACTTCTACTTAGAGTTTTATGTCGAGGTTTGTAAAAACAACATCACTGTCAATCCATTTTCACCCATGTTGCAGTAACATCTGGCCCACAATAAACAACCAACATAGAAGCCCTCTAAAAGGAATCAGCGTGGCAAAAAAGCGCGCACACTTCTAGTCATGTATGTGTTCACATAATTCTTTTTGTAAACTTTGGATAGGAATTTTGTTTTCCTAACATACCGGGCTTCAAAAAGCCTGGGAACCAAAAGTTCACAGTCGAAACATGAAGCCTATTGCTTCGGATTGCCAAAGTGTGATCAATGATATTGCCGCCAAGCAGGAAGGGAAACGTGAAGTTGTCATTAGAGAACTTACAACATCCAGATCCTTATTTACGCTATGTAATTTCGTCCATGAAAAAAGAGGCTCGAATTATGAAGCTCACAATCTAGTTAGGTTTGCTACTACTCTAAATCGGGGGAGGCACACATGGCTTGGTCTCCCCCCACGATACTCTTTGTATTCCGATGATCATCAATGAATAAAACCTAGCGGATTGTGCTAAAAAAGAAAAGAAACATGGAGCCTATTGGAGTATTCTAAAAGCAGAAAGAGTGAATACGCCTTGCTCCTCATAAAACGGGTTTAGCCCTGGCCGCGCGAGACTACCTTCGGAGACAGGCGCGTAAGCACGAAATTGCGTTGAGGCCCACACGGAAGCACATCCGGCGACGACCATGAGCGCCCCGACTCCCGCCATCCACTCGCTCAGCGCGCCGCCGCGGCCTCAGGCGCCGGCAACGCCTCCTCTCCGGCGCGCTACCTCCGCGGCGTCCACCCCCCGGGAGTCCCCACAGCCGCCTCTAGCGCCCCTGAGCATCTCCTCTCGCCGCGCCGCTCTCCTCGCCCTCGTCCTGGCCGCCTCGCCGGCAAGGCCCGCCGCCGCCGCCTTCTCCTTCAGCTTCCGTACGGACACCACCACCATCTCTTCAACGCCGGTCATGGCTATCTACCCTCCTCACTCTTCTTCCTTTCCTCGCTGGTGTGTGCGCAGCTGGGCCGAAGGAGTTGCTGCGGGAGCAGAAGAGGAAGTCGGCGCGCTTCCTGCTCGCGCCCATCGCCGCCTCCCGCGAGACCCTCGTCAAGGCCCAGGACCTTCTCGGTACTCTCCAATGGCTTAGTTTATACTCCTATAATCTTGTCTTGCAGTTCTCGGCAATTGTGACCTTCGCAATGCAGCTTCGGAGAACGCGTCTGCCGCGGACGCCGAGGAGGTGAGGGGGCGACTGAGTGCGGCGGGGAGGGACTGCGTGCCGCGGGAGAGGAACTCGGTTGTCGCCTTTCAGTCACGAACCGGCGTCGAGGTTGGGGGGACTTGCACTACCCATGAGTGGTTTCTCTTTGCATTTTTTGTGTTCCAAGTGTTTGATGAAATTACCCACAGGTCTGCACATTCAGCTTGATTTTGAAGAATGCCGCATCGTTGCTCGATGATAAGGATCCTCTCAAGGTTGAAGCTGATACCAGCCTTGCAGAGCTAATACAGTAGGTTTATCTTGGACATCTCAAGAAGCTTGCCAAATTTCTGTATATTATTGTGTCGACTGTCGAGTAAACTATCGGGTCTTTTTTTGTGGCAAAATTGATCATTAGTTAACCTTGTGCAGATCATTCTCTGACCTGGGAACTGTGGTGGAGAACAGTAACTTTGAGCTCAGTGATGATAGGTGAGTGATGTGGCCTCGCCACTCAACTTGTTTCTTTACTAAAAAAGTTCGCATAACCAACCAATTCTGTGTGTTTCCGATAGGCCTTATTAGGGGTGTTCATGTTGGTTTTTAGCCAGGTTAAACCCAGCAAGCACTAGTTTTATTACTAATGATTGTTACCACCTTTTCAAGTTCCTAGTTCAGGTGATGGTTTCAAACAGTTGAGGCTGTGTTTGATAGCAAAGTATTATATAAACCAAAGTATCATAAACTACAATAATTTTACTTATAGGTGTGAGATACCATAGTTTTATCAAAACAGAGTATTTTGCAGTATTCACAATACATAAAACATGTTTGGTTGTTGCCGCATAACGCTGTAAATTTTGCTGTTTAGCCATTGTGTTTAAGCACTCAGCAACTCTGTTTTAAAAAAAGAGGTTTGGGGTTCTTTTTTTTATGCAGAGAAAAAACTGCAGTTTGTCCAATACTACAGTATTAAAAACACAGTTGTTAGGGGCAACCAAACAGCTCATTGTAAATAAAACCGTGGTAATCTCAAAAACTGTAGTATTCTTAAAATACTTAGAAAATATTTTGCTATCAAACAGGGCCTGAAACAGTTTTATAAAACCGTGTTTAAGTACCCATAGGTCTTATGTATCGTTAATTTGTCATCACAGGTTATTTTCATATTTATATTCTTTACTGTGAAAAGTCTTTTCATATTGCAATCAAGTAAAATTTACACTTTTGTTCACTAATACTCCTAGGTAGGATTTAAATACCAATGTCGATGTGCCCATTCCTTGACTTTCCTTACAAAAAGAGTTTTATAATGTAGATTATAGTTCTGTATTTTCCATGAAACTGCTTTGGAGTCTTCTTAAGCTAGTAAACTCGCTGGCGCTTACCAACTTCACTGTACTGCAGAAAGAAGATGAAGGATGACCTGCTGAGCACTATCTCCGCCCTTGATAAATACGAACAGGGTGTTAAGGATTGTTTAGGTGTATAGAATACTTTGCTGATTTTCGTTAAGTTTACTCTGAAGCAACTCTTGAGGATTGAAATCATTTCAGAATATAAATCATTTTGTTTTCCTGCTATGTGTGGTAAGGGTTTTGCTTGCCTCTGGTCTTTTCTCACCATTGCCTTTTTTGTTCAATACAGTTTGTATATTTTGTTTGGCAAATGCTATTCATAGTAAATAGAATCGCTCACCCTATTGGACAAATGAAATAACAAGAGTTATTGGTTCAGATAAGATATATGTCACTTCCTTCAATGTTTTCTATCTGTTGTGTTTCGGTTACCTCGTTTAATGTTTTCCATCTCTTGGGTTCCACATTTTATCAGAATGTTTAATGCCAGTAAAATATCTATACATGCATCTTCCTGTAGTGTGGTTCCCTTCCTTCGCTTTGTGTACCATGAGATTGTTTTATGCTCACACTTATTGATGATTTTTAATGAACTGTGATTGCTTGGAAGGTACTATAAATGGGTGAAGAACTGGGCAAATCCTTGATAAAGTGCACCTTTCAGTCCGAGATAATCCACAAAATCTTGTCAGTGAAAAATATCGATAAGTGTATTATACAAAGTCACGTCTGGGTTTGAGTGCGACCGTGCTCTCCAAGTAATCAGAGGAAAATGAAGAATCATAATTATTTCAAACAGCGATCCAGTGCATATAAAGCCTTATAAAGTGGTGTGATCATCTGGAGAAGCAGAGGCTTCTACCAAATACAATCTGCGGCATGGTGTGCCATCCTCTGGATTAGTCTCCACTGATCTTGGCAATCTCCTCAGCTTATCAAACAGATTTTGTGGATGATTTAGGAGACCAAAATGTGCTTGGGGATCTCCAATTTGTGACAACATTGCTTGAGAGAACCCCATAGAAGGCAGTAGGAGATCAGGGCTGTCGTGGTAGAAATGGTACATCGTCTGTGACAGCGACGCCGCATTCTTGTTCATGAAGTCAGCAAGGAGGACTGTGCAGGCTAAGGTGCGGCATGCCGCAATTGTTTCAAGGACTTGCATTGCATGCACATGATGAAGGTAATAGAGGATTCCTTCAAGAACCCATACGGTATTTCTTTCAGGAACATACCCACAACTCTGTAGCTTGGTCATCCAGTGAACATCTCGTATGTCAGCAGGAACCCTAGTCAACGATTTTGCCATCATGGTGAGTTTTTGATGATTTCCAGAACTCATTGCTTCATGCAGAATATCTGATTTCATATCTAGGAGATCTGCAAAGTCGAGTTCAAATACGGCGCATTCCTTTAGGCAGCCCAGTCGATAGGCTCTTGCGTCCATCCCTATAAAAACAATATTTATCCAAGTCAGTCCTTTATTTCGTCAAAGTAAAAGTGTGTTGTACATGTGAACATATCTCCCAAGTTTCTTCATCAGGTTTGTGCAATGCTTCAAAATAAATAAATAAACTATTAACGAAAAATGCTATAGTTTAATTGTGCAGCTCTACTTGTTTCATCAGCTGCAAAATGCTCAATGTCTTCTTCTAGCAATTTTTGTGCAATTGCTGAAAAGCATTAGAATGTTAAGGGCTGAACCTCAAATGCATTGCTGAATACATAGCAACTTTTGGTAAACTGTCATGTATCCAAAGGAAAATTTGCTTGTGGGAGTTTGGGTTTCTATAGATGCTCATCTGTAGCTGCTGAAAAAGAAATCGATGTTTTTCTTTTCTTGGAACATTATGTGTGTGTCCTTTACTCCCCTAGGTAGATACCAACAAAATGTCCTGGTACACTGTATCTAGAGAAAAAAAATATCCTGGTCTACGTGGGCGCCAACCGATGGAGGATATAAATGCCAGGGTCTTGAAGGCATGAAGATTTTCCGCAAAAAAGAAGAGGACATGAAGTTGATGTGTCAAGTGCTCTTTGGAGTCTGGACAAATCACACTCACATTTTGCCTGCACTAAAATTTACATCCCTACATTACTGGATAGCTTTGCTCTTGCTGCAGTGTCGCCGGGTGTCTCCATTGCTGGCCACAATTGTGTAATTTGTTTTGTTTCCCTTTCCGTCTACATGCACAGTGATAATGTCTCTCGTGGACCTTGTTTTTTTCCTCGAATCGATCAGGGTTTCTTTCCCCCGCAAAAAAGAAAAATATCAGAGTTTTTCTTTCACACTGATTGTTTTCCAAAAGTGATCCACATAAGTTTTCTGCCACGTATAAAATCTGCAGGGTGGAAAAAGACTGGCACAGAGGAGGGACCGTTGCCTACCAATGAAACTCCCGTTTAAGATTTGAGGATGCTTTTCTATATATTTCAAGTCAGTTTGGGTATTATGATGGATTATGAGTTTATGACACCACCGTTTAGTTAAAATGATACTCCCTCCATCCCATAATATAAAAGCGTTTTTGACACTACACTAGTATAAAAAACGCTTTTATATTATGAGATAGAGGGAGTATTTTTAGTCTGCATTTGTTTTGCCGCGTTGCTTAGCTCATGTCCTGTGAAAATATGAGATAAGGCCTGTTGGATAGTAGAATTTAAACAACTTTTAATAGGATTGGCCTTTAAAAAAAACTGTGATAGGATTAGGAAAATATGCTGTAAATTATTCGCAATTCTTTGGTGAATCTGCTTTTTAGAAAGGCAATTGAAATGACACTTTGTGAGCTATTAGCCCCTCTGGTCATAAATAGATGAGCTCATCATACACTAACTTAGTCTACAGTGCGTTTTTCACCATGACTTTTTGCATGCATATGTTAGTATGAAATTATTAATTTAATTATAGAAATATCTTCCACAAAAAACTAACTGATAACCATTTCAGTTTACCAACCCAAATATATCTATATAAAAGCTGAAAATTGTCTACTGTGCGGTTCTCTAGAAAAAAATGCGCTAAAATTCTCTAATTGATGGAAACATGATGTCGATGTGATGGAAATAAACCGTTTTCCTCTCACTTAAAAATCAAAGCAAATCAGACGTGCAAATTATCACTTTTGGGAAGCAAAAACTGAAGCACGAACCATAACCAAATACCGAAACATGTTAAAAGCGTTTCAACCAGTGGAATAACTAGTCAATTGTAAAACAAACAAATACGCAGAACGCATGATCCTGTGTGCGATGCATGCAGCATGCGTCCATGTAATACGAAGATGCATTTCAAAATTTGAATTCGCAGCACATTTCACGAATGCCATGTGCACAGTAGCTACGCACAGCGAGGCTGTGTTACTCGTGTAGGCGTGACGAACCTGCGCCGAGGAGGACGACCTGCGCGGCGCCGCCGAGGCCGGCGACGGCGGCCTCGATGCGGGCGTCGAACCAGAGCGTGCGCACGGCGATCATGACCCCGTGCACCTCGCGCGCGCCGGTGCGCTCGTCGCGGCGCATCTTCTCGTGGAGGCCCCTGAGGTGGCGCTCCCCGGCCAGCACCCCGGCGGCCGGGTCCCGCACGGCGCCCGCCCACAGCGCCCGCACGGCCGCCGTCTGGCACGCGCTCTGCAGCACGGGGTCCCACTCCGCCTCCACCCGCGCGTGCAGCGCCCGCACCCCCTCCGCCGCCAGCTGCTCCATCGCCGCCGCCAGCACGCCCTCGCCCTCCTCCAGCCGGCGCTCGCCATTGGCGCCCGCCTTCCCCTCTTGGGACGACGACATGACCGACCAGCTGCGTGGCTCTCGGCGCGGCGGCCGGGCTCTGCCGCTGGCTGTCCGGGGGGGCGGGATGAGGGGGTAGCGCGCAGCGGCCAGCCGGCCACACGATGGCATGGCTAAGCCGCATATATAGTGCGCGTGGGCGGCCCCGGCCCGTTCCTGTTCCGGCGGGGCAGCGTGGGCGTGACGGCGTGCACTTGATCGGCGGGGCCTCCCCCGCTTTACGTCGATCGCTCGTTGTATGGGAGGGGATAAGGGGAAGAGGACCACCCGTCGGCATGGGCTTAGCCAGTTCGGCGCTCGTGACCTGCGTACGGCACGGGTGGTGCCTGTTTTTTCAGCTGCTTCTCCTGGGCGCGTAGTACGGCCGGGGTCGGCGAAACTGTGGCGCGACGGCGACGGCGCGTGGCCGGTTGCGAGTTAATAGCTAGGCGAGTGGCGCTGTCGCGCGGCGGAGGCGACAAGCACGTGCGCGCGCGGGGCGGCCGTTGGGCTCCGGCCGCCCGCGACAAGGCCGGCCACGCCCTTTTGTTGCCAGCTATGGCTGTGCACCGCCACCGAGGACCGATTGTGTGTGCTGTGGCGCGAGTGTGAGCGTGCGAGCACCGGGTGCGGAGGGGGAACGCGTCGATTCTCTGCCATGTGAAATCACTTTTTTGAGCTTTATTTATTTTTTGGGGGTTTTTTTTAGCTTTATTGAGATAACGAAGTCGAAACAACAATTTTGTGAATAATGAAATGTTTGAAATTACTTTTTGAAATGATGGAGCCTCTCTGAAATAGTAGTGACCAAATAATGAATTCTCGCTGAAATGGTCGAAATCCATTTCTAATTAATAATTAAACCGTTATGAAATAACTGAAATATCTCGGTATAGGTGCATTCACTTGTTTGAAGCAACCAAATCTATCTGTAATAGTTGAAATCAACTTTTAAAGACACTGCAATATTTCCAAAATATTGAAATATATCTTAAATAGTTGAAACCACTTTTTTTGCGAGATGAAACCACTTTTCTGGAATAATGAAAAATTGAAAACATTTCTGAAACAAATGGAATCACCTTTTTGGAATAATGAAACCTTTCTAAAACAAATGGATCGCTTTTTTGGAATAATGAAACCTTTCTGAAATAGGTGACATCATTTTTTTGGGTGGGGGGGGGGGGATAATGTAATCTGTTGAAACAATATTATCTTCCTAAAATCAGTTATTTGTAATCTTTGAATTATTTTACAATTTGCCGAAAAATTAAGACATGAGTAAGTACTATTTAGAATATTTTGCTATATCAATATCAAAATCCATATACAGAATAAGAAAAAGTGCGGTGAACCATGGGCATCTCGATATGTAGAAAATTGGCCTATTTTATGTCAGAAGGTTTTGCTAAAACTAATCATGTTATATTTCTCTGTATAAGTTGACAGCTCTGAGATATGAACCAAGTGGAAAGATCAAGTTTAGATGAGAAAACATGACCTCAATGACTTACACATATCTAAAAGATGTGGCACAAGTTTGGCTAAGTCGACTAAAAGTTGAGAAATTACGCTAAATGGGGTAAAATTTGTCACACATGTGAAATTTGGGGGTGAAAAAATTTAATGAAATCCACTCTATTATGTGAGTACTTCTTTTCTTATTGTAGTCTATGCAAATTAATGTTCATCACACACATACACACAAAAATCAATGGTTAGATCAAGTGCCACCATGGTAAAATTTTGTGTTCCCATGCTCTTTTCCTTGCAAGTCAAAGAGGCTTTTAATGTTCTGGTCTCAAATGAATCATTTTAGGACTTAGATATGCAATACTTAGAGAACATCTAGATGTGCTTTAGCAAAACTGTTTTATATTTCACATTCTCCAAAAAAGATACTCCCTCCGTTCCTAAATATATGTCTTTTTAGAGATTTCTCTACAAACTACATACAGAGCGAAATGAGTGAATCTACACTCTAAAGTACGTCTATATACATTCGTATGTAGTCCGCATTGAAATCTTTATAAAAACTTGTACACCCTTTGTTCGAAAAAGCTTGTTTCTCTAACTTGGTGTTAGATACATTCATTTGAGGGGCAAACTTTTTTGGACGGAGGAAGTATTTAGAAAGGAAGGGAGTATACGATTCCCCACATTTTAATTTAGGATGTTGAAGATGCGACATGGATTTTTGGGACATGCGGCCACGCGCTGCCGATATCCAGTCCGTCCGCCCGCGCGTTGTGATTCCTACTTTTAATAGGCCCTCTGGCAATACGAGGCGGCATGATTCACAGGGGTGAGAATACACCTCTTTATACGACGTGCTGTGTGGCCCATGACGCATTTAAGTTTCGTATGAATACACGAGCGAGACAGTGCCCCAATCTAGGAATACATTCTTCTGGGTGTCTGGTGGGCGTGATTGAAGTGGTCGTCCGGTGAACTCACTGCACATCCTGTGTCACCACGTCTGCAGCAAGGTGTGGAGATGGAGTCTGCGGAGACGGAGATCAGGTCAGGACGTCTAGACCAATATTTCTGTGATGGGTTTCATTGTTTCAAAGTGGATGAAAACATGTTTTAAAATATGAGGGCTAAATTTTTGAATGAGTGTTTTTTTTAGCCAAACAGAAGAAACGTTTTTTTTACAAGTGATCCCCATGATCATTTCATGAGTGGGTGAAACATTTTATGGAATGAGAGAATTGAAATTAATTCAACGAGTTAAATAAGTTTCCCAACTATACCCACAATGACTTACCATTTCCCGATTGGGGAGAAATCAAATTTTATTATGTTTATCCCTTTTTCATATATAAAATTATCAGTACAACTAGTACTCATGAGCACTATCATGGTTTTCATTGTTTTGAACGTTTAGCTACTCTCCATCAGCAGGATCATGGTTTTTATTGTTTCAAAATGGGTGGAACCATGTTATTGAAAAAAGAGGAAACATATGTTTTTTGAAATGAGTGTAAATTATTATCGAAAGAGAAAAAAACCATTTTTCCAAGCAGAAACAATGAATGTTGTGGGCAAGTTTTACAAATTGATATATCAAGTTTCTCGATTGATATTTGTTCAAATGGAGACCTATACCCACAATGGGTTGATTTTTTTTTCGACAAGGGAGAAAACAAATTTTATTATGTTTGTCCATTTTTTTAATATAAAAAATGATTTGATCAGTGCAACTACTACCCATGAGCACTATCATGGGTTTCATTGTTTCGAAGTGGATGAAAACATGTTTTCAAATATGAGGGCTAAATTTTTGAATGAGTGTTTTTTTAGTTGAACAGAAGATACGTTTTTTACAAGTGATCCCCATGATCATTTCATGAGTGGGTGAAACATGAATGGATTGCTGGGTGGATTTACGTTTTGCAGGGGCAAGCTGGGGCATTCATTCGTTTGCTACATATTTATTGTGCTACCGGAGCCACGAATTATTGCCGGTGCACTGCATGAGGTGGGTGTGGTGTGTGGTTTTGGGTTAAATACATTTGCATCCTCTCACGCGATCCATCGAGCTTAATTAACAACATGCTCGCAAACAATGACCATTTAATGCATCTAAGCCGGCATACAGACACAGTGCAAACGTGATACAATGGCTGCATAAGAGAGAACTATTGAATGCTGGAACTACATCTAAGCTCGCACGGCACGCATGTCACTAGCTAGCTTTTAGAACATCTACTTGCAGGTCTGGCCGATAACAACATGTTGCTTAAAAACTTGTGCATGCAACATATGGCCATTAGCACCATGTTCAGGATGCCCAAGATGAAAATGTTCTTCAACCATGCTTGATTCTGCTCAAGCAGAGTTACATGCCGATACACGGATGCGTGCGAGAGTAGATGACCCCAACAAGTGTTGAAGTACTATATAATTGTTCTCCCACTTCCAAAACCTGCATCCACCAAGCTGAAAAACACAAAAAGAGCTTGGTTTGAGAGGAGGAGCTGCGGGAGATGGACGCAAAGAATCTCAAAATACTTCATGCCATTTGCATTCGTAGAAATGCCTCCCTGGGTTCTCTACCGTTCCAGAGACGAACCAGAGCGTGTTGCCGGCGTTGCACTCCGGACAGCGGATCAGAGGAAGCGGTGGCATCTAGGTGGAGCAGTGGTGTGACGCAGGAGGGTGGAGCTAAGCTCGGACTTGGATGAACACATGCTTGCGAGGCAGAGGGGAAGAGAGGTGGTATGAAAACTTGAGCGGGATGTGAATCTACAAGCGCCGAGACAGTTTAAAAAGGCTGTGGGGGAGCGTCCTGGAGCTAGCTGTTGGCACTGCCATCCTGGCCGCCTGCCAGCAATTTAAATGCTTGTGTTGCCTCATGGGCCATACACGGAATGTGTCAGCGACAATACTGCATGAATACTGAATGCTATACGAAGAAGTGAACTGATTATACAGCCGAAGTGTATTAATGTTGCACGACTCTCATGGCGTCGTGCGGTATGGATATCGCCCGTGCGTGATGGCATGTTCACTCGCGATTATTCGATTGAAGATGCCCTCTATCTCTCCCTCCATCAAAGTGAGGACTGCCCATCAACCTGCTGGTGGCCTGTCCAGCTCACTCATCCGCACACTGCTTCCCTTCCCAATTCAACGAGAAAAACACCGTCTCATTGCATTGCTAAGCTCGCTCCCTCACCATTAATTGACCACTGACTAACGATGCACACGAACAAGTTTCTTCAAGCCAGAAAAAATGACGCAAACCACCTTAGAAAAATGGTGAAAACAACCGAGGAACGGTAGCAACCAACTGGTTCTTCTTCCCGGATTTCCTCTGCCTCCCCCCCCCCCCCCCCCCCCCCCCCCGAGTCCACGCCACCGCCACCAACCACTCCGGTCCGCCCCCGCTCCCTCTCCACTCCACCGACAGCCGCCGCCGGCCGCATGACGGTGTTCCGGGGCCCTCCGGGCCGGCCCTCGGCGCTCGTGAGCTGGTGGAGGAGGCGCCCGCCGCTGGGCTTCGCCGCCAAGGTCTCCATCGCCATCGCGCTCGGCCTCTCCTTCGTCGTCACCTGGACCACGCTCGCCCCGACCTCCTCCTCCCAGCAGATCTCCACCGAGCGCACCTACTTCGCCGCCGACGTCGCCGACCCGCCCCCTGGAGCGCTGCCCGCCCCCCGCAACGCCACCGCCCGCGCCGCCCACAGGAAGCCCCGCCCCGCCAGCCCCCGCGCCCGCAAGAAGCGCCGCTCCCCGCCTAGATCCCGCCGCCCCAATGCCACCCCCTCGCCCGACGCCGCCGCCGCGCTCAAGTCCAACCTCACCGACCCGGAACAAGCCAACAAGCCGGAGCCGGAGTGGGAGTGGGAGGACGAGCAGGAGCCGGAGCTGTCCGTGCCGGAGGACGACGCGGACGCCACGAGCAAGGCGCCCAAGGAGGAGGAGGACGACAAGGCGCCGGCCCTGGAATGGGCCGACGAATCCAGCGAGCTAGACGCCGAGGAGGAGGAGGACCCGGAGGCGGCCAAGGGCAAGGCTTCCAAGAAGAAGAGGAAGCTGCCGCCTCTCTTCAGCCCGGCCGCGCATTACCACTGGAAGCTCTGCGGCGCCAAGAGCGGCCACCACTACACCCCCTGCGTGGATTTCGATGGGGATGGGAGCCAGAGGCACCACCAGCGGAGCTGCCCGAGGTCGCCGGTGACGTGCCTGGTGCCGCTGCCAAAGGAGTACAAGCTGCCTGCTCCATGGCCGGAGAGGAAGGAGAAGGTGAGGGGGTCGAGCATAATTTGATGAAAAATCATGATGCTTTCCTTCTTCTGCTTTACTAGGTTGTTCTTGTGTGTCTGAACTCTGAACTGTCGTTATGCACTTATCTCTGCAGGTTTGGTATGGGAATGTTGGACATCCTAGGTTGTCAAGCTATGCAAAGGACCACAGCTGGCTGAATCGGACCGGCGAGCACCTGGTGTTCCCACCGGAGGAATCGGAGTTCAAAGGCGGCGCAAGACATTATATCGACACGATCGATGAGGTAACAGTTGGTGGATGTTTCTTTACATTTGCATTTGATGCAAGGTAGTTGTATGCAGAAAGAGCTCTAGCACTCAGGCTCAGTTACAGTTTACTACTGGGAAATCAATTTCTGCACATTGCTAACTGCTTGAACACTGAATGAGTGCAGTAACAAATGTGTGGATCGTTTAGCAGAAGTGTGTGATTATAAATGTGAATAGGGAACAGATTATTTGGGAAATCTATGCACACAGCTCTGTTCTCTTTAAAGATTGAACCATTTTGCGTGGAAGACAATTAATGTCTTAGCTGTGATCTGCTCAGATGATTTTCATCTTTTGCCTCTTGGTTAATGTGTCGATAGCTTTCCTGATTTTTGGAAGGTCATTCCTAGGTGGCTTTCATCAACTGTGAAATCATTTACCACACTGAGTACTATGGATTCAGAAACTTAGTTCTTACACAGTAATGCATAATGCAACAAATTAGTTGACTTTGGTTAAAACTTAAAATGGAAGATTGTTTGTGCTCTGGTATATGGATTAAATTTTTTAGTTTTTACACAGTAATGCATAATGGACCAAATTAGTTGACTTTGGTTAAAACTTAAAATGGAACATTGTTTACTTTTTTATAATTGAAATACAAATATTTTTATATTTTGTACTATTACTTAGTGTGCTTGACACAATTTACTGATATTTTGTTTGTTACGTAGATGGCACCTGATCTTGACTGGGGTAAAAATATTCGCATAGCATTGGACATTGGATGCAAAAGTGCTGGATTTGGAGTTGCTCTACTCGAGAAGGATGTGATTACACTGTCATTAGGCCTTACAAATGACCAGACAGACCTTGCACAAGTTGCCCTTGAACGCGGCATCCCTGCAACAATTGGCAGTCTGGGATCAAGAAGATTACCCTTTCCTAGTGGTTCATTTGATATCATCCACTGTAGTGAATGCAACATACCATGGCATTCTAATGGTATGTATATGCTGCTTCGTTCCTCTCTTTAGACCCAGCATGCCACTATCCTGCGTTGCTCACATCTAGAACAACATTTTGTATTGTATGGAATAGGCGGAAAGCTTCTCATAGAGATGAATAGGATCCTTCGCCCAGGAGGATACTTTGTTATCTCAAGCAGACATGGTGACCTCGAGAGTGAAGAAGGTATGGCACATTACTCTGTGTGTGTGGAGAAAAGGCTGGAATTGCTGAAATACCACTGTCATTATAAGTGAACAAGCATGTAAAATATCACGACTTTCATGGGGTCATTACTAGACTTGTTATCTTCTATTTCCCCCAATGTTTCTGTTTTAAATGTCTTGATGAACTTTACAGGAATATCAGCTTCGATGGCCGCGGTTTGTTGGAACGTGATAGCTTACAACAGTGATGATGTCAGCGAGCTTGGAGTAAAGATATTTCAGCGACCAGCCTCAAATGATGAGTATGACCTGAGAGCAAAAAAAGATCCTCCATTTTGCAAGGAAGAGCAAAACAAAGCTACTGCATGGTAAGTAGGACACTTGGATTAATCACTACGGTGTTTCCTGAATTATCATGCACACTAGAGTTTGTTTGGCTTGTAAATCTGAAACGTTGGTTTTCCTTTGTAGGTACACTCCAATCAAGCATTGCCTGCACAAAGCTCCTGCTGGTATTGAAGAAAGAGGCAGTGAGTGGCCTGAGGAATGGCCCAAGAGGCTCGAGACTTTTCCTGACTGGCTTGGGGACTTGCAACCAAGGGTGTCTGCTGATCATAGCCACTGGAAGGCCGTCGTTGAGAAATCGTATCTGGATGGCTTGGGTATTAATTGGACAAATATCCGAAACGTACTGGATATGAAAGCTGTATATGGAGGGTATGCTCTCCTTTCTGAATTTCCATTCCCCTATATATAAGCTGAATTTCTCTTAGTTACATGCTTGTTTCCTTGCAGATTTGCTGCGGCTTTGTCATCCGAAAAAGTTTGGGTCATGAATGTTGTCCCCGTGCATGCTCCAGACACCTTACCTGTAATCTTTGAGCGTGGGCTGGTTGGTGTTTACCATGATTGGTGCGAACCATTTAGCACATATCCAAGGTCGTACGATCTTCTTCATGCCGACCATTTGTTCTCACGCTTGAAGAACAGGTATGTTTGTGGAATGGACTAGCCTTACTTGAACTTTGACTTTGTGTACTGTTCTGTGTGCTTACAAGTGTTTGGTACTATGATACTACTTGCATAATGTAGATGCAAGGAACCTGTTTCCATCTTGGTCGAGATGGACCGGATCCTGAGACCCGGAGGCTGGGCCATCATCCGGGAGAAGCTCGAGATTCTCGACCCGTTGGAGGCGATCCTGAAGTCGCTGCACTGGGAGATCGTGATGACCTTCAGGAAGGACAAGGAGGGCATCATGTCTGTAAAGAAAACAACGTGGCGACCATGAGCTATTCGCACCGATTTTTTGAAGTGGTACAGTTTTGACTCTCCATGTTTGGTTGTTGATCTGGGTTGAAGACTGAAGACACACGATTTGTTCATTCCTTGGCTTCCACGACCATCTGCCGCGCACACGGTTGTTGCCGGCGGGCTGCGGCCGGTGTTACACTCGTCAGTTCAGTTCGTCTTGTACTCTTGTAACAGCACCCATCCGGCTCTAGGATCAGGCAAAGTCTTGGATAGATTGTGTAAGCAGGGCCAACCAAGGGATGCGCCAGTGTTGCTTCTGAACATTGTAATTGTAACAATGTGTGAAAGGATGTAAAGTTTCTGAACATTGTAAATGAATCTGTACAAGGATGTAGAAGAGTTGTTGATCAATTGTTTGGTGCTTCTGAAAGATGTGACAACATGCAAAAAATTGCAAGACTCTGGGACGCTTTCTGAAGTTTGACGTGCACGGCGTCTCGGATTCAGTTTCACATTCAGAAAAGAACAGCAGACCCCCTCGCGCGTGGGGCGCGCAAGGGCACAGCAAAACCCACCGAAACCGGAAACCAACCTCCCCCTCCCTCCCCAAACCCCAGCCCGCCGCCGCGATGCCCCCCTCCCCGGCGGCCGCGGCCGCCTCCGGCACCTCCCACCTCGCCCTCCTCCTGCTGCTCTCCTCCTCCTCCCTCTTCTTCCTCTACAAGTCCATCACCCTCCGCCGCCTCCGCCGCACCAAGCCCCCCTCCCCTTCCCCATCCTCCTCCTCCCCCGCCGCCGCCGCCGCCCCGACCCTCCTCTACGCGTCGGCCACGGGCACCTCCAAGGCCCTCGCGGAGCGCCTCTCGCACCGCCTCGCGGACGCCGGGCTGCCCGCCCGCGCCACCGACGCCGCCGCCTTCGACCCGGACGACCTCCCCTCGGTCCCGCTCCTCCTGCTCGTCCTCCCCACCCACGACGCCGGGGCGCCCCCGCCCGGCGCCGCCTTCCTCGCGCGCTGGCTCGCGGAGACCGCCGCCGACTTCCGCGCCGGGGCGCTGCTCCTCTCGGGCCTCGGCTTCGCCGTCTTCGGCGTCGGCTCCCGGGCCTACGGGGACTCCTTCAACGCCGCCGCCAGGAGCTTCTCCCGGTGGCTCCGCGCGCTCGGGGCCGTCGAGGTGCTGCCCGTCGGGGAGGGCGACGTGGACGAGGGGGACCTGGACGAGGTCTTCGAGGAGTGGTGCGGGAGGGTGCTCAGGGTGGTCAAAGGGGAGGAGGTTGAGGAAGATGGGGTCGATGGAGAGACCAATGGATTTGATGGGCTGGAGGGGGAGGAGTCCAATTATGATGACGATGATGACGAGGAAGAGGAGGAGGAAGTGGCTAGTGGGGAGGTTGACATGGAGGACATTGCCGGCAAGGCGACAGCAAAGAAGCAGAATGGGAAGGTGGAGAGTGCTTTGCCCAATGGAGGGCAGAATGGTGCGAGGGCCATGGTCACGCCCATCATCAGGGCGAGCTTGGAGAAACAAGTGAGCGTCAACTTCTTGTTATATTCTTTCTGTTATACATAATGCTCTTGATTGCATATGTATATAAGCGCATCGACCTGAAATTTTGAAGAGTCCTATGATGCCTAATGAAAATAGAGTATTGCACATTCTGACATTCTTTTATCTATGCTTACCTGACATACATCACTGGTAAGGAACCAGAGCAAAATTTTAAGATTCTGTGGGCTGAGGCAGTTTTTAAGCATAGCTAGACAGCAAATAAATTAGTTTCCCTCTATAAATTTAGGACCCTGATAAGTGCCACATGTGTGGCACTAATCATTTGGGTAAATTTATTGAACTAATATATGTCGTGCTGGTGGAATTAATGCTTTGTAGAATACCTTAGTTTGACAATTTGCTATGATAGAATGAGATGGTTGAAGCAACTGCCAAGTAATGGTTGAAGCAACTGCCAAGTATTCAACCAAGCATCTTTGTGAAACTTGCGATTAGGATCTAAGACAACGTTTTAATGCTAAACTGATGTCTGTTAACACTAGGGTTGTGTATTTGTACTCAGATCTCTGTGGTCCTTGCCTGTAAGGTAGAACTGTTATCTCTAATTCTCTATCTGTATAGATGGGGTTAGCTATTTATAGTTCTTGTCTGTAGTTTATGTTTTCAGTCTGTACATTTTCATTCTATGTATGGTGATCTAGTGTCCTATTAACAAATCCCTGTGTTTTTTTCAGGGCTACAAAATTGTTGGTTCTCATAGTGGGGTGAAGATTTGTAGATGGACGAAGTCACAGCTTCGAGGTCGTGGAGGGTGTTACAAGCACTCATTTTATGGCATAGAAAGCCACAGGTGATTTCTTTGCTTCTGTAACATGGTATACAGGAGCGCTTGCTAAACACATGGTTGGACTAGTTCATACATATTCTATGACACAGATCTGTTTCGTAACATAGATCCACTCCGCAGACCATAAATCCATAATATTGTGTGGTTTGCCTCCTTGAGTGTTTGCATTCTGATAATTAGATGCTCGATTTTGTAGATGCATGGAGGCAACTCCAAGTTTGGCTTGTGCAAATAAGTGTGTGTTCTGTTGGAGGCATCACACAAATCCTGTTGGGAAGAGTTGGAAGTGGAAGATGGATGATCCTCTTGACATTGTTAATACTGCCATTGACGAACACAGGAAGATGGTTAAGCAAATGAAAGGCGTGCCAGGTATGCATTATTCTGCCAAATCCTATTAAAATTGCACTGAATATTCTAGTGCCCGGACAAAAAAATAGATCCATGGCAAAACACCTGTAACTGGCCTAAACAGATACAGCCTTTAAAAGGTTTTCAACCCTATGCCAGCAGTAATTGTGGCGGAATTGTTCCATTAAGATATGCCAGGGTCCATCAAATGCGAATTTCTTTTGATCTGTTTATTTTGTGTAGTCAGCCTGCAGTGCTGAGAACTTAGTCTCTATATGATTAGTAAAACCTCATAAATATTCTGGGAAGCTAATAACTATTGATTACATAATACAGTGGTTCTGCCAGGACTATTGGTTAGTACCATAATATTTGTATCATCAAGAAGTAACTGCTGTCTTTAATTATGCTGTTTCTTGCTCTCTTTCTGTAGGAGTAAAGCCAGAGCGACTAGCAGAGGGTCTATCCCCTAGACATTGTGCATTATCTCTTGTTGGCGAACCAATTATGTACCCAGAGATAAATACTCTGGTTGATGACCTACATCGCAGACACATATCTACGTTTCTGGTTACTAATGCTCAATTTCCTGAGAAGATCAAGGCTCTGAAACCTATCACCCAGGTAACATTCTCAATAGATTAAACTTAAGATCTAGACCTTGGCATTTTAATGAGCAGACAACACATTCTAGAGATAATTTTAATGCCTCTATGGTTGCAGCTGTATGTCAGTGTGGATGCAGCTACAAAAGAAAGCCTGAAGGCTGTTGACAGGCCACTGTTTTCGGACTTCTGGGAGCGTTTTCTGGTATATATGCAGAAATATTTGCAGATGCACATTATGAAATTATGGTTTACAAATACTAACTCTTTTTGTGTGCTATTTACTTCGCTATCATACTAGGATTCGCTCAAGTCCCTGCATGACAAAGATCAAAGGACGGTGTACCGACTGACATTGGTCAAAGGCTGGAATGTGGAAGAGATTGATGCATATGCAAACTTACTAAAACTTGGGCAACCTGATTTCATTGAAATCAAGGGTGTAACATACTGTGGCTCGTAAGTGTATTTTAAAGAAAATAAAATATCACCTGCTGATTCTGGCTTGGCTTCTTGGGTTGCTGATCTTCTCCGCTGATATTTTCCGGTAATGCCTACAGGTCAGCAACTTCAAAGTTGACAATGGAAAATGTCCCATGGCACGCTGACGTTAAAGAATTCTCTGAGGTGCTGGCATCAAAAAGTGGTGGCATATATGAATTAGCCTGTGAGCATGTGCATTCGTGCTGTGTCCTACTTGCAAAGGTGGACAAGTTCAAGATCAATGGAAAATGGCATACCTGGATAGATTACGACCGATTCAATGAACTGGTGAGCTTTCATTGAAGAGTAATTGATGATTTGAGCATTTGTTTCGGTAAATAAGTTGATATTCTACATGCATCATCTATCAGTAGGCTGCTAAAATGAAATCGTCTTGTACATATGAGCCTATGTTCACACTCAAGTATTAATTATGTACTGTACATTAAATATGCAAACTGCAGCACTAGATCATCTTAGAATATGTGTACATGCAAGATTGTGAAGAACTACATTTTAGAGCCCATATTTTTGCATTGTGCATTGAGTACTTTCCTATTACATTTGCGTCCATTGTGTGAAAATCAGATGGCAGGGAGAAATTGTGATGGTGTGGCACTCCCACACATTAAGTGTACCCAGATTTGACGTAGATAGAGATTGGGATATGACTGATTAAAAAATAGCTTCATCTGAGTTGACATTCATTCACCAATGCAGGTGACATCTGGAAAGCCTTTCAAGAGCAGCGATTACATGGCTGTGACGCCTTCATGGGCCGTCTATGGTGCAGACGAAGGTGGCTTTGATCCAGATCAAGCTCGCTTCAAGAAGGAAAGGCGCCATGGAGCTGCAGCACTCAAAGGCTAATCTTGACCAATCTTGTCACCAAGCCATG
Organism: Triticum monococcum; assembly: GCA_034509565.1. Lineage (NCBI taxonomy): Eukaryota > Viridiplantae > Streptophyta > Magnoliopsida > Poales > Poaceae > Triticum > Triticum monococcum. Next base: position 619,222,226 of record CM067845.1, read on the forward strand.
GGTGGGACGGCTGCTTCCTCCAGAGACTAACATGTCTACCAACATCCCAGGAGCCAAAATTTTGGAAATCAAGAATCGCAGAGAGTGGGGCTCCGGTGCCATTATTTTCTTTTGCTACAGCGGTTGCAACGTGTACCTCTGTCCTTTTGACCACATCACAACTGAGATTTTGAAAAACAGGTTAAATCAGTATTACTTTTTTCTGTCTGCTCGCTGAGACGCTGATGGGTATAGGTTGGTATCAGGACACTTTTCTTCCTACCAAGCCCCAAAACGGGTGGAAGCAGCCGTATTTTTGCCGAAATTGCTTGATCATGCAGAGTTCCCCCAAAAATGTTGCTAGATAAGCACTCGTGGAGTTACACTTTGTTTACACTTTCATGTTTTTCTGGAAAACACTTTGGCTTTCTTCATAATGGAAGCTTCATGTTAGCAGTAAAATCAACCGGTTTTCCGTGAGCTGACATTTACTTTTTTGAAGAAAGAGACCACCCTCCCAAATTTCATACATGTGAAACCAAATGTTTTATCACTTGAGAGGCAAAACAAACCCCACAACCCTCGACCGGGCGCAAAACAGCAGCAAACACTTGTTACAGGCCCAAAGAAACTTCCAGCAAAGTGAACAAAAGACACAAAGAGGTTGAATTTAAATCTCCCATCCTCCTTGCGAAGTCCCAGCAGTAGAATTCATCAATCAGCACTGATCATATCCAAACGGTTCGCCAGCCATGGCTTGAATGAAACACCTCATTTGTATTTGCTCGAATAGCTTTACCCCCCAGGTCATCGCCTCACGATTTACCCGTTTTATCTGCAAAATAAACCATGAGTTAAGCCCATGTCCAGCCAGATGAATCACCACATCAGTACCACCAATCTCATTCTCAAAGCAAGCACGATCCTGGCATTTCCAAACCGTCCACAAAGTGGACGCCACCCCAAGCAACCACAATCAATTTCCGTTCCTGCCTCTTAAATCCGGGGAGCCAGGAACCAAAGAGTACACTCTCCTCCTTTTTTTTGCAAGATAACCAAAGAGTTCACTCACAGGATCAGGAACTTGGTGAAAGATCAATAGTTTCAGGACACCCGCAGACCTGACAGGACATCCTCGGCGCAGCAAATTGTCCTTGGTATGCTGCTATTCCACAGAAAGACTTGTACTGTGTGGACTTCCTACTGAAACACCAGGCTTATAACAGCGGACAGGCATTGATTCTTCACATATTTGTATCTTAACAGAAGCTGTCCAGACAGGGGAAATCACGTCACCAGCAACCCAATTCAGCCTATTCATGAGAACCTCTGTAACAATTTTGAAACTCACGTTGAGGAGACAAATGGGTTTAAATTTTTGTATTCATTTAGCATCCCTGCATTTTGGGATCAAGGTAACTAAGCCATAACTAAGCCTAGAGATATCTATTTATCCCTATGAAAGTCATCAAGCAGAGATTTCAAATCCCACTTGACGACTTCCCAATTTTTTTGGCAAAATTCAGCCGGGAACCCATTTGGGCCAGGCGACTTGTTGCGATCCATCTGGAATACCGCAGTGTGCTGCTGACATGTATGAACCATAGACCTGCCCCTTCTTCTGGAGCGGTTAGATCTGCAAGAATGAACCAACAACGCATTCACTCCTCCTTCCTTGGGAATCAGAAGGTCTTCTACCAATAATCTTTGCAAGAACATAACCCATCCCTGAAATGGTGGAACCTCGTGGCATCCCGCAGGATGATCTCCCTGTCGGCGACCTTGGAGATGAACTTGATCGCCGTGTGGCAGTCGTTGCACACCCGCAGGTTCTTCATGACCCGCAGCGTCGTCCCCTCAGGCGTAGCCAGGAGGCCGAACGCGATGGCGAGCTTCTCACTGTGCCGGCTTAGCATCTCCTCCTTGAGCTCGTCGTCGACGTCGTGCAGGACTGACTGGAGGTCCGGCACGAAGCCAGCCTTCTTGATATCCTGCCACATCTTGGCAGCCATCCTGTAGACAGCCTCTCTCTGCGGGTGCAGGGTGTCATCCGCCCCGAAGACGTGGACCCTGCCGCGCACGTGCGTCCAGCTGAACCCCGTCTCCTTCCTCACGGCCCCGTCCTTTCTCCGCTTCCAGGTCTTTGCCGCGTCGCCCCACCTCCCGCAGGCGGCGTAGACGTTGCAGAGCGCCGAGTAGGCGCCACTGTTGCCGGGGTCGATCGACAGCAGCTTCTCCGCCGCCAGCTCCGCCAGGTCCGCGTCCTTGTGCACCCTGCAGGCCGAGAGCAGCGCCCCCCAGGCGATCGCGTCGGGCTCCACGGGCATCTGCCGGATGAACTCCTGAGCCTCGGAGAGCAGGCCACCACGGGCGAGTAGGTCGACCATGCACGCGTAGTGGCTCATCTCAGGCACGATGCCATGCTTGTCCTGCATCTGCTGGTAGTACATCCTCCCTTGGTCGACAAAGCCAGCATGGGTGCACGCTGAGAGCACACCGACATAGGTTATTCGGTCCGGCTTCACGCCGACGCGGAGCATTTCTTCAAACAGGCCAACGGCGTCTCCTCCCAGGCCATGCTGCGCCAAGGCTACAATCATCGACGTCCATGTCACCGTCTCCTTGCGCCAGCAGACCCGATCAAACACCCTCCTCGCCAATGGCAGGCTGCCCGACCTCGCGTACATGGTGACGATGGCGTTGCTGACGGAGCTGGATTGCTCCTGCAGTGATCGGATGGCCTTGCAGTGGATCTGCTTGCCGTAGTCAAGACATGCCAGGCTCGCGCAGACGCTAAGAACAGCAGCGAGCGTATAGCTGTTTGGGTCTGGTCCGCTTCTGATCATTGACCTGAAGAGCTCCATGGCCTCGTCGTTGTAACCATTCTGCTCGTAGCCGACGATCATCGCAGTCCAGGCGACGACATCTCGGTTGCTCATGATATCGAAGATCTCCCTTGCACGCTTCATATCTCCAAGCTTGACATAGCCTTCCAGGAGAGCGGTGAAGGATATCACATTCAGATCGGCCACCACTGCCTGGTCCATCACCCCCCTGGCATTCTCAACGCTGCCGGACTTGGCATACATTGAGATGAGGGCATTGGTGACCTGACCGACGCACGGCATTCCGCTCCGTAAGATGTATGCATGCACCTGCTTTCCGATGCTCACCATGCGAAGGTTGGCGCAAGCTGACAGGACACTGGTGATTGTGAATTCATCCGGCACCATGGAAGAAGAATCGCACAGCATCCGCGAGAAGAACCACAGTGCCTTGGCGTCAAGCCCATTCTGGTTGTACCCCGTGATGACCGCGTTCCATGAGACAATGGTCCGGTCCGGCATGCTCTCGAACAAGGACAAAGCAAGGTCCATCCTCCCCAGACGGGCGTCAAGCGACACCATGGCGTTCCAGCTCGACACGCTCCGCGCCGGCATCCTCTCAAACACGGCCCTCGCTGTCTCGGCGTCCCCGCACTTGCCGTACATGTTGAGCACCGAGTTGGCCACGGGCACGCAGCCGCCCAGCCCGAGCTTGACGGCGAAGGAGTGCACCCTCCTCCCGGCCCCGCCGGCCTCCGCGGCCGCGCACGACGAGAGCACGTTTGTGAGCGTGAACTGCGTCGGCGCCAGCCCGTCCCCGACCATGTCCAGGAATGCCTCGACGGCCTCCCCGAAGCGGCGGGCGCGGTTGAGCCCCACGACCATGACGGTCCACGACACCGCGTCGCGCTCGGGCATTTCCGCGAACAGAGCGCGCGCGTCGGCCAGTTGGCCCGACTTGGCGTAGCTCGACAGCAGCGAGTTCCAGGTGAACACGTTCCGCTGCGCCGCGGGGACCTCGTCGAACAGGCGCCGAGCCTCCCGGAGGCCGCCGCCGCCGGCAGGCCCGGCGTAGTAGGAGAGGAGGTTGTTGCAGAGGTAGGCGCTTGCGAGGAGGCCGGCCTTGACGGCGCGCGCGTGGACGGCGCGCCCGGCGCCCGGGTTGGCGGCCGCGCCGCACTGCCGCAGGAGGCGCGCGCAGTGGTCGGCGGCGACGGCGAGCGCCGTCCGCGGCGCCCCGGCGTGGAGCTCCAGGGCGGCGGCATCTCGCATGTCGCGGGAAAGTTAGCGGGCCGCGGCCCACCGGATTAGCAAAACCGGCTCGCTCGCCCGACTTTTCCCCAAACCGAAACTGCTGGCTCGCCAACAGTTTTGTCCTCTTGTCGCTCTGTCTCTCGCTCTCGGCCGACGACCGAAGTCGCACGGCAGAGCACCGCCGCGCCGCGCCGCGCCGAGGAAGGGGAGGGGGAGGAGGAGATGACGGTGGGGATGATCAACGCGAACCCGGTGGTGCACGAGCGGCCGGAGCGCGCCGCCCATCCCGCGCACGCGGCGCTCGACGCGCTCGACGTCTTCGGTAACGGAAGCGCCCGGATCCCCTACTCGGTTTCCTCTTTCGTTTTTTCCTCCCTCCATTGATTGATTGGATTGGCTTCACCGACGGCGACGGGGGAACTGACTGATTTGGGTGCGTGCGTGCAGATACGGTGCGGGACATCAAGGACCCGGAGCACCCCTACTCGCTGGAGCAGCTCAGCGTGCTCTCCCAGGAGTCCGTCTCCATCGACGAGAAGCTCGGCCACATCCAGTACGTACGCCTGCAAGAATGTGCTGCTCAAGTTTTATTCTGATTGTCAGGGTACCAAATTGCCAAATTAGTAGGGGCTGGGACTAGGAGGTACTAGTAGCACTCAGTGTTAATTTCCAATAATTTCCAATGTTCATTGCTACTCTTGCAGTGTCCTGTAGTACTAGTAGTATTAGCAGCCAGAATCATTGTGGGTTTGTAGTGGAAATGTAGAACCCGTGCCCGGTTCACGCAGTCCGGCTAGCCAGATTTGGATTTACACCCGTGGCAAGATGATTATTATCACAGATAATAGCTACCATATATGATCCTTTCTCGTTTATATCTCAGTGGAGATTCAGAGCGTGATCTTGAAAGCACGCTGCATACACAAGTGCAGCGCTCACTGCTTTTTATCAAAAATAAATTAAAGTAAAAAAAGTATGCCTCTCCTTGCTGCTTGGGATTTGGTTTCCCACTAGGTTGCTCATCCTTATATATCATCTTCACTCTGTATACGGGATCTGCGAGCTTCAGAATGCATTTACGTATTGCAAACGAAACATCCTCGTTGTACAGTACAATCTGTTCGTACAAAATCTGTTTTGTTTCACGCAAGAAGTCAAGAACTATCATCCTGCTTAAACTTTTGGGGATCACTGTTCACACCTTGCAATTGCTTGCAGGATAACCTTCACCCCAACTGTGCAACACTGCAGTATGGCCACAGTGATTGGTCTGTGCCTCAGGCTTAAGTTGATGCAAAACTTCCCTCCGCATTACAAGGTGCTTACTATGTTTCTATATTCATCGAGTTCTGATTAAGTCAACTAGTTGAGATGCTTTATAAATTACTGTACATTAAATTTTATCTAGCATACGTGCCATCAGCAGCCATTATCCAATGTTTTAGAGTTTACATGCATGTTCAATTTAGGCAATACTTTTCTTTTCCTCTGTCTCTGTTCGGTGAAATATGGAATAGATGGAATGTCACAGAGTTAACTATTACAAACGTATTGTTTGTTCATCCATCAAGACACTTGCCACACATATACACATGTGCATGTTTGCAAATTCGTAAACATTGTGTATATCAAGAGAAGCAGACAGGCAGCACAAGCCATACACTGTAAACTGTGTGCATGTAGAAGCTCCTACAATCTACAAGAGTGTTAATAAACCTACTGAACCATTTATGATGAACCATAAATCATCTACAAGTTATCTACATCAGAGGAACCATAAATCATCTCGATTCTTTTAAACTTTTATTTTCTGTAGAACACTATTCATGGATCTACAAGTTATCTACTCAGATGGTTTGTCTTCAGTAGCGCTGTTAAGATTTCAAGCTAGCTATAATGCAAACGAACTCCACCAAAAGAAAATGCCCCTCTTTCATAATGATTCTTGTTGAATTATTTTATTCAGTAGTACTATGACTCCTTTCTTTCTTGTGTATGCATGTGCAGATTGACATAAAAGTTGCTCCAGGATCTCTTGCTAATGAAGAATCAGGTGCGTAAGATGACAGAAGATATCTAACTCATGGCTAAGCCTGTGTCTGTCAATCTGATATTATAGCTCATCACAGGGCAGTATTATCCGTAAAAATATTGAATGCATCCCTTTTACTTTGCACCTGCTGAACTCGGCAAAACGAGAACGGCAGCTGTATAGCACAATTGTGTTTGAACGGTGGTACTTTGGTATGTATGACGTTAACATGCTGAATTGGCAGTAAACAAGCAGCTGAACGACAAGGAGAGAGTCGCGGCGGCCTTGGAGAACCCCAACCTCCGGCAGTTGGTGGACGATTGCCTCTGCTCAGATCACTCATCCTCATATTAGCTCGTCCCTGATGCCTCACAACCTGTCTGTTGTACAGCAATAATAAGCAGGCATTTTGTGTTTTGCCCAATACTGTACCTGATTTTCGAGGAACGACACTACACCTGATCATGTATGTGCCATTCTTTTTCTGTTAGCTGTATGCTACCACTCCCTGGAATATCTGCAATGCCTTTTTCTTCATGCCTGCGTATGACCAGTCCTTCAAACTTCAAAGTAGGAGGGGAATAGTTTGTTGCAGCATGATTTGGTCCTATTTTACTGGTTCTCCGTTGATTATCAGTATATAATTGTTGGCTATTGCCGTCAGGATTTACAAGTGGAATGTGATGCGCGGTTAAGTCGTGCCGCCTGCCGTGCTTTGGTTGTGATTACTGATTAGCCTCTCCCTTATCTGGTGCTGTCATGTTTCTCCTTTGGATAGACGCATCGTTTGCTGGTTACCAGTTTGAGAAGAAGTGGAGCCGTGTGGTGCTCTCTCTGATCTACTACTATATATAGTCTTGGCAATGTCAAAAATGAGGCAAAGTTGTGATGTAATGGCGTGTGGGATTTTGCTTGCCGTCCATTATGTGTGTGTATGTGCCTCTGTCCTTCCGATGAATTTGTGAACTGGTTCGAAGGATTTTGTCCCGTTGACTGCCGTGCCGCCATGATGCATGCATGGCTGTCTAGTGCCTACCCAGATCGCTGTCGACAAGGAAACTTTGCATGAGATGACGCGTCCCCTCCGACTTTGCCGTAGTATCTCTCTGTATTGTGCTAGCTCCACAGACCACAGCGTGTGCGCGTCAGAAGAGCAGTCGGTTTCCTTCTCGTTTTTGCTCGCGGACGAGCTAGGCAATTGACAAATTCCGAGAGGTTTTCGTCCAACGCCAGTGCAGGTAGAGGTAGATGATAGGTCGGATATGTAGTTAGGCAGGTCTTACTATTTTACAGTCAGTGTTTGCAAATCACCCGATGTGACAAAACGTAAACCAAACACTTCAAAAAATAATGGACCCTAAGAGCAACTCTATGAGAGTCGCCATACTGATCCGATCGTCACAATAGTAACCGACAATATGATGATTTCGGACCAAAATGGCACTCTAATAAAGTCATCATACGACTATCGATCACTGGCTGGCGAGTAGGTCGACGTGACCGGTAATTAACCACCACAGGCCATTAATGACATTCACCATTCCTCTGATTCCCAAGGCGGTCGTTCGGATAACCACGCGGCTTCATCTTCAGGGATAAAAACCCGGCGGCGAGACGCCCCATCACCAAAGCCCTAGCTGCCTCCCCCTGCACATTCCGAGACAGTGACACTGCGTAAGAACGGAACCTATTGGCTCAACTTGGCGACGGAGCAGAATCTCTCGTCCCAAACGCCGCACAACTACATGAACTCTTCCCATAGCGCAAGCTGCACCAGCTGGATCCTCCTTCATGGCGACGGCAAATCTGGCGGCCGCGTGGGATCCAGGCCCCTCATCAGGGTGAATGATGAGGAGGATGTCGTCCCCCATCGACCCCACAAAGGAGGATGTCGATGGATGAAGTTATCGTGCTGACACATGCATTTGTTTAAAATAATTTGAGTTGAAATCGCCAGTATAAAATTGAAGAAAATACGTTTTTGACGATCCCATGTGTTACCCAACGGCTGCGACCTTCATATCCAACGGTGACCGAACAATTCCTAGATCGAGTTGCTCCAACTTCCGTTGACGGGAGAAAGGAAAACACTTCCACCAACGCATGGTTAACACCAGAAATCCAGAATGGGGCATGAGCTCCCCATGCCTCGCCAAACCAAGATGACACGACTCCGACTCAAGGGATTAGATCGCCAGCACTTTTACTTGCGTCGCACCGCACACGGCTGCTGCGCCGTGTAAGAGCATCTCCAGCCGTTGGCCTTCAGAAGGCGCCTAAAATCACACCTTAGAGATGAGCCGGCGCAAAAACTCGGTCTGGGTCTGAGCTGGTCCCTAGCCGCCGGTCCCAGGGCCGTCCCCAGGCGCGTTTAAAAAAATAAAAAATATAGCAAAGTTCAAAGTTTGGCATATATTATATTTAAAAAGCGGGTTTTTATTACATAATATATATAATTAAAAAAAAACTGGGTAAAAGCGGAGTAGTAGTCGTCGTCGTCCGGCTTCTTCTCCTTGACGCGGCCGTCCCTGATGGACCCCTGACTGGCGTCGCCTATGCGGGCTGGTGGCGGCGGTGCGGCGTCGTCGTCGCTGTCCTCGATGACGACGATTCCTCCCTCGTCGCGGCCCCGGCGGCACTGCGCGAATCACCGCAGGGCGGCGCACTGGCGCTCCCTCGCCATCTTCAGGGAGTCCGCGCGCGCCCATTTTAGGGCCGCGTCGTCGTCGAGCTCGACGTCGCCGCCGTGCTCCGTCTTCACCGCGAGGAGGCCCGGCTCTGTCTTCACCGGCGCTAGGCCCGGCTCCGTCTTGGGCTTGACGAAGCGCGGAGGAGCCGACGAGGGAGCGCGCCGGCCGAGCGGCGTCTCCGCCGTGGGCTCGGCCTTGACGCCGAGCAGCGCCGGACGAGTGTGAGGAAGAGCGGGAGGAGGAGGAAGAAGAGGAGGCGCCGAACCTCCTGGGCAACCATTGCCCGTCGCGTCGGCGGTGAGCCGTGGCCGTGGCGGCCGCCCTCGCCGGGGGGTATGCCAACGGCGGGTCGTTGCCGCCCTCGAGGTACGTCAGAACGCCCTCGAGGGGTGCGGCCGGGGACACCCCACCACAGGTGGCGTCCCTCGCTGTTCTTCGGTCCGCCCATCCCCGGCGCGCCGTTGATGGACGTCATCCTCTGCTGCTGCCGGCGCTGGAAGTACGCCGTCCACGCCGCTATGTTGTCGGCGACGTACTCGGGGAGGGCGAGCTGGGCGTCGGTGAGGGAGGCGCGCACGACGTCAACCTCGTCGACGAAGTAGCCCGGTTTCGTCACGGCGTCGGGCAACGGGGGAATGGGCACTCCCCCGTTGCTGAGTCTTCACCCCGTTGGCCCGGCGCGCATGTCCGGCGACGCCGAGATGTTCGCCTGGAACATGAGCCAAGACTCATGTTCGCGGAGCGATCGGCGGCCGAAGCCGTTGGCCGCGGCCTCATCGCTGGGGAATCGCTCGGCCATCAGGAGAGGGAGGGAGGGAAAGGGAGGAGGGAGAGGGAGGGCTCGGCGGCGGCGCTCGGGAGAGGTAGAGGGCGGGCTAGGGCTGGTGTGGTTGGTGTGGCCAGAGGCGAGGGAGGCCACCGGCTTATATAGCGGCGCTGCCCCGTGTGTAAGCGTGCGAGTGAGGGGAGGTGTCAGCGCGCCGCTCCGTGACGCGCCGCCCGTGAGGAATCACTGGTAAGGCTGACCGGCGACAGCCTTGCCATTGATTCCCCGCGGGAAACCGAGGCCTTCGGGGAAGAAGAAGCGCGACGTCGCTGACGCGGCAGGCCCGCGACTCTTTCACGCCAAAACCGCTCGCTCCGGCGCCCCTAAGCGCCTCCAGCGTGCTGGATTCGGTCTGGGTTCGCCGGCGTTAAATTCAACACAGGGCAGCAAAAATCAGGCTTCTGAAACGCAATTGGACCAATTTTTTTGCGTCGGCGCGAAAAAAACGTTTGAGAATGCTTTTCTGGAAGCGCGGCTAGAGATGCTCTAAACTCCGCAGCGCAATTCTTTGTCCTTTTTCGCGCGGGAGGGATTCGCATGGCAATTCGTTTGAGGGACGGACGGCCACAGCCTCGCGATTTGATCGCTGTGCCACCAGCAAGAAGACGAGCCCGGATCCTGCCGACGCGGGCTGCCGAGAGCCTCGAACTAACTTGGACGGCCTCGATGAAAATTAAATTAAATAAATCAGTCGCAGATGGTGACAGGGAAGATATTTTCGTGGGAGGTTGAAATGAATGAACCAACTCGCGGCGGCTTGGATCGGTGTGGGAGCCACGCGCACCCCACGTGTGGCCGTCCGTGGTTCAGTGCAGCTGTGCCAGCGGGTCCGTGCATACATCCCCCTCCCTGTAGCTAATCATCCGATCGCGTGGGCCCGCATACATTTGCGAAATGGATAAGGCACTCCTTATTTGGGGTTTGGGATAAAATACTGATAATTTCTAGGGGGGAACTGATGCTAATATTTTTTCAGGGGAAATGTGATAGTAAATGATTTAACAATAATACTCCGTTCGACCTGAGTTATTTTTCGCCAGAAATGAATGAAAATAGATGCATCTAGAATTAAAAATACGTCTAGATATATTTATTTTTGCGGCAAGTAATACCAGACGATGGGAGTAGCATGTGGTAGCTTCAAAGACCACAAAAGCCGACCAAATCCGAATGGATCCAACAAAAACCTAAACCAACGGAATCTCGAAAGACTCGTCGGAGTCATGGCTCCACGAATCCTCTTAACGGAATAGTGCATGAAGAAGATTATTGATACACTGCAACAGCACCGCCGCCTTGTCGTCGAAAACCAAACTCGAAGACTCGCTAAAGAAAACCCGGAACACTCGTGCCACTACACACGACATGTCTAGGTCACATGTCGAGTTTGCCGCCGAACCATGCAGGCCACCTCCGACCAGGACCTCTCCACAGGGATGAGAGGGGAAGTACTCTAACAGGGGTGAGAGGGGGAGTAGGTGGGGCGCCGACTAGGGTTCCGTTCGCCTGCCCACTCTCTCGCGAGACAACATCAATGTTAGTTTATTGTGATTGTAATTCACCTCCGCTAGCAAGACGCCAAAATGGTGTGTGTGTGTGTACAGCCTAGTTGCGAAAAAATAAACGCAATATGAAGACGACAATTTAAAAGGCAAAGCCCGGGGAAAAAAAGAAGATGGCAATTTGGAGCGATGAAAAAAACACCAAAAGATAGTCAAACGGTCAGAAAGATGTGCCAGAAGTATTCTCCGATCCACCCCACATTTTTACTTTTTCCCAAAAAAAGCCAAAACCATCCACGATATTGCGTCCAAAAACGACCCGGAAAATATCGAATATACCCCCGTCCAGGTCTCTCCCCTAGCCTAGTGCTTATCCTCCTCCCTTTTCCCTGCCCCTCTCGCGATCCCCCGCCAGCGCGCCCTCCGTCCACCGAACGGAAGCACCAGACGGAGGGGATTCTCCTCTCCGACCCGGCGTCCGCGTCCGCCTCCTCCTCGGCTCCACCGGTGCGCGGTGGAGATCCTCCCGGCGCCCGCCCGCCCGCCCCGGGATTTGATTCCTTTTGCTGGTGACGAACCCTAACCTGCTCGTTCTGGCCGCCTTTTCCTCTTTGCCGCGAGCAATCGAAATAGAAATTTTCTTTCTGGGATGGACGCCGCCGATCCGCCCGGTTCGTCGCGGATTTTGTTTGCCGGGTCGCGCAGTACCTTTTATTATTAGCAATTTAATTTAATTTCTCAAGTTTCCGCGTCTTGATTAAGCTCCCGTGCCCCTGCCACTCGCAGTCGATCGAATTGATGTTCGATGTTCTATGCAATAAATTCATCGTGTGTTCGTGCTAAAATTAGGCTGTTAGATAGAATTTCTCAAGATTATGTCACTTAAACCCAACTCTTCTTGTACTTGTACTAACCCGAAATCTATCTTGTATTGTACAGGTAGTCTAATTGAAACTTCAGCGGTGCTGTAGTTTGTGCGCTCTCATCTTCATCGTGGCCGTGCAGTAACAAGATTAAGATGGGCGACGGGTTGGCTTTCGAGGCCGCCAGGAAGATCATCATGCACCCGCTCTACGCGTCGAGGTCGTCCCCATGGCTTGACCTCAAGGTGTTCTATGTGAGGGTCAGCAACTGCGTGGTGGACGAGTCTGCGCCGGACCATCTCACGCTCAACCACATCCCGCTGTCTCCCGACACGGTCATCGAGGTCAACGGGCGGCGGAGCAGCATGCACACTGAGTTCGTCTCGTCGTCCCTCAGAAGGGACAGGATCGACAAGAAGACCGAGGAAGCCACGTACGTGAGCACGGACAGCATAAGGATGACGGGGAGCGTGAGGTTCCAGGTGTTTGATAAGAACGATCTCTTGCTCACCGGCGACCTGGAGTTGTGCAATGCCAACGGAGTGGTCGGGGAACCGAAGAGCAGCAGCAAGAAATGGAATATCAAGTGCCATTCGTCGGCATCGTCCAGTGGGTTCTTGAAGGGGAAGATGTCCACGGGCCCAGACTCTGCGCATCCCGTTGTCGAGGTTTATGTCGCTGGCACTTTCTCTGGCACGCCAATTATATTAACCAAGACCGTCCAGTTTATATCACGGAGGAAGTCCCAGATGAAACTGAAGCTGGATTCTATCCCTGAGAATGAAGCAACTGAACTGCATACAGAGAACTCACACGGGGACTCTTTGAAGGTACTTCACTACGTATCCACACAGTCACCATTACTGGGGTTCCTGGCATTCTTTGATCGCATGTCTGTCTCTTTAATATAACATTGTATGATCACCCGGGCTTAAAACATATTGGGAGGGGCGCTGGACTGTTTTAGTTTAATCCGCATTTTTCTAGCACAATGGTGACGTGCCCATGGCATATTTGCTATGGATAAACATCAATTGAAATGTATCCTCTCTGGGAAATTTTCTTGCTTATATAGCCAACAACAACAACAACAACAAAGCCTTTAGTCCCAAAAAACAGGTGGGGATCCTCTCCCCCCTGGTGATTCCTCAAAAAAAAATAAGCCTTTAGTCCCAAACAAGTTTGGGTAGGCTAGAGCTGAAACTCATAAGATCTCGAAACTAACTCATAGTTCTGGCACATGGATAGCTAATTTCCACGCACCCCTGTCCATGTCTAGTTTTTTTGGTGATATTCCAGTCCTTCAAATCTCTCTTCATGGACTCCTCCCATGTCAAGTTTGGTCTAACCTGACCTCTCTTGCTTATATAGCCCATTTAGCTATATTGAATGTACCATTTTTATATATTCTTGCAAGTAGTGCGCACAATCAAAATTTTAACTTCAGCATGATAAATAGGCTCCTATTTACCTACACGTATATATGCGTTCTTATGTTGGTGCTACTAAATTAATACCAACATATTTCGACCCATTTCTGATATTGATGCTATTGCGAAGCAACCCACTATATACCAGGATAAATAGGCTTGCACATGAAAGGCGTCTCTAAGGCGACGCCTAGGCGTCGAGGCGCCCCCCCAGCGCTTTGCAAATATGTCCGCTTTAGGCGCCTAGGCGTCGAGGCGCCCCCCCCCCCCCCCCCCCCCCCAGCGCCTTAAAGCAAAGCGTCGCCTTAAAAACATAGCACATGATACAGATTGCAGCATGTTGTGCAAGTGCAATCTTTTCTTTCTGAATCTTGCTTCTGACCTGCTGCTTAATTATTCTTTTATGAGGATGACTAGGAGAAAATATAGGACCTTGTAACAGTAACTAGTCAATACATATCCCACGATGAAACTTCTTGTTGTGGCGCATATTTGGACATTTGCGCTGTGCATACACTCTTTAAACAGAATGAACCGTAGGTGAAACTGAACACTGACAGGTGTCATTGCAAAAAGAATACTAGAGTATCTGGCTAGTAGATGTATGCTCATCTGAACTAGGAACTTAGGCACCTGATTGATACTGTAGTACTGTACCTTAAGGCATGTTCACTTTGAGAATTTTCAGTGCTTAAGTCCATCAGTTCAGATCATTACCCATGGAATCTCAATTGCAGTTTTATAGAGATGCCACTGTTGTCTGCTTTTAACTCAGAATCACTATACGTACCTATGGATACTGGATAGAGGGTTTTAAGGTTGCTACCTCATGGCAGAAGTTGTAGACTCATGGATATACCATTCATTACAACAATTTTCAGTTTCCTTGGTTACCCCACAAGCCAAATTATCCATATTGATCCTACATATAGCATGAAGTTTATATTTTTGACTCAGGTTATCCCTAGCTAGAGTAACTTCACTCTTTACGTTGTAGCTGTTAGATGCCCTACTCTGGCATTCTCAAGTACATGTGCCGACTGCCAAATGCTTGAATTCTAACTAAATGGGTGAATTGTACAGCACGCAGAACCTTAGACTTTAGCAACACAGCATAGTAAGACCGTAAGAATGAAAAGCAGACTGGCAATTTTTTTTCCATTACAAATTCCATTGCATGACTGGGACTGCTGCCCAGATTTATGCTCATGTGGCAGTTCTCTTGGTGCCATCACACAAGTATTCATTTGGGCTCGTCATCAACTTCTGGCTGTTGATTTATGCCTGCCCTTTATTTTATCTTGCTTGACTAGCATCAAGTCATTTTCACTTGTTATTTTGTAACAACAATAGCAAACATTTTTCTCAATCAAGGAAACTGCAATTGAGATTCCAAGGAGAACTATGTTAGAATGCGAATATTCAGTTATTTGCTGCCATCTCTGTTGAACACGAAGTCCAAATTTGATGGGATAATTGACAGTATTATTTCCTTTCCCACCTCCCGTTTCAGGTATCAGAATTCTATGATCCCAAGTCTGAGACAGACGTGGACATGGACTATAACAGCTTGTACTCGAGGCAGGATTTTCTAGAGGGGGAGGATGGTGAGCTTTCATGGTTTAATGCTGGCGTGCGGGTTGGAGTCGGGATCGGCCTCGGCATATGTGTGGGCGTCGGGTTGGGTGTCGGCCTGCTGGTCCGGACATACCAAGGCACCAGCAGGAACTTCAGGCGCCGACTGCCCTGATGGCCAACGCTTCCCACAAGTATATAGGAAACTGACTGCCCATCTTGTTGCCCATGCTAGTGATAGATGAGCGAGGCCTTGTGTTCTCCCCTCCTGCAGCCTGTGTGCACTGCGAACCATTTTTGTCCCTTTGAGGTATGTAAATGCGAGTATGTATATGTATAGTAAAAAAAATAAAGAGTCGAGTCGGGTCGAGTCGCTCGGTGTTGCTGTGAGCATTAGATGGTTCTTTCTGAATTAAAAATGTATTGATGAAGGAACTTTAGGTGACCGGCAAGTGCAGTGTATAGTCTTGAGGGTGATGTTGCACCTAAGAACTGTTGCAAGTCATGACTTGTTGTGCAGAGGGAGCCTGATTAGGTGGCCTGTTATGTGTGTCATATGGTTTACTTTGAGCTTTTTCTCGAACTTTTGATCGCTTTTAGGTTTGTGTTGGTCGCCACTATCCATCTTGATTCGAAATGCCATCTCGAGACGGGTCTTCATTTTTGTACAGTTTGTGCTGGTATGATGCATGGCCTGTCCTGTTCCTTTATGAGTAAATCATAATTGTAAAACCACACAAATTCCAGGACAGGAAAAATGGTGTGGAGCTCAGCTCAAACTTGTTGTATTGTAACTAGTGTTTTGTAGTACTATCTCTGATACGATGTTTTAGATATTGACGATGTCTTCAAGTTGGAATATGATCCTTTTTTTAATATGAATTTGTTAGTAAAGAGATACATAGTCATGCAATATATTTTGTGATATTTATTTGACCAATCTCGATAATCTTTGTATATATGTATATCAGTGGCCAAAATTAGAAATGTTTGACTACTAGGAGTAGTAGCTAGGTATAGAATGGATGGCTATCTAGTATGGTCACCAAGTATATTCTGATAAATGGTATTTAAAGTGGTCGCTGTAGGCCCTTAATACCGGAGATGGTGTAGCATAACCGTCTCTTAATCATCATCATCATCCTAACGGCAGGCAAAACCAATGGCGCAGGAGGGAGTTGAGTTGTGTAGTGTACAGTACAGCCCCAAACGTGAGCATCTTTCCAAGCCTTGCGCAGTACTGAAAATGCATGTTTTAACTCGCAGCCGCACCTCAACCAATCATCCTCTCTCTTAAAAACTTTGGTAGATATCAGTACAGTACATTCTTTTTTTTAAAAGCTCAGTACTACCTTATTTAAAACTGTAGTAGTATCTTTTTTTGTCAATGTCACAACCAAAAACCCACTTTACGTTTTCCACATTATACTCTCCCTGCAAATCATGGTCAAAAGGGAGGGCATTAACCTAACCACCCCCACTACCACCTACTAATCAAAAGCCGCAGGCAGAGATTATGGGTGATTATTCCCAAATGCGGCAGACAGATGATGGATGGACACTCCTCCTCTGCTTTTGGGTGGTGTAAGTAGTTTGCTTCGAATGTGGGTCAACTGGAGATGCAAACCAGACCGGACCGGACAGAAGAGGCCAGTGGCATCATACGCATGTAGTAACTTCCACGCCAATCAATCCTTCCTGCTCTCACCACCGCCTGAAAGCATCCGTCCACCGCGGCCGCACGCTCGTTGCTCTGCTCCCCGGACGGACGAGACCCCCCACCTCACCCCCCTCTCTCACTGACCCATTCCTCAAGAAAGCTGGGGAAAAGAGGGTGAGGAAAACGAGAGGCCTTGCCGCCTGGGCGCTCTCACGCACCAACCCGACGGAAAGAACTCCGCGGGCGGCATTGTGTTTTTCAGGCACCGCACCTAACCAACTTCTTTCCCCGGCCGGTGGTTTTGTTTCATGGTGAGGTGCGGTGCGGTGCAGGGGCGGTGGGCGTGTCGTCTGGTGACGGACAGGTAAGGGATGGCCGCCAGGGTGCCTGACCTCGGCTCCGACTTCGCCCAGAAGATGCTGCACGACCTCCGCCGCCGCCGCCAGAGGCTCGGCTTTGGCTCGCCGTCGGCCGCATCGGCGTCGAATGCCGCCGCCGCGTCTCGGGGTACGTTGTGCTGTCGTCGGTGTTTGCTTTGCACTCTCTTCTTGCATTTCCTTTGCACTCTCTTCTTGTTCAAGTAGTGCCTATGATGAACTGATGATAATGATACTGACACTCATCGAAAGCACCTCCTGATGGTGCTGCACGACCACTGAATTTGATGTCTGTTACAGATGCCTGCTCGAATTCTCAGAAACCGTCCCCAAGCCAGAGGCCGCAGCAGGCAGCTGCTGCCCCTCGATCGAGTAGACCAGAAGCAACGACGGCACCGAGATCGTCAGTAAGCAGAGCACAAGCTCCAGCCCAAAATCTTGATGCATCTGCGCTCGAAGTCTTCTAAACTGTCGTAACCTATCGATCTCCTCTGCACTTGCAGAGCCAGCAACAGCCCAGCACCAGCAATGCCGTTGCCGCCAAGCCACGGCGAGGGCGCCCTGTCGCCGTCGACGAGACGCGCGCCATCGTGCCGTTCCAAGCAGGAGGCGGCAGCGAGGCAGAGCATGCGGTCGTCGCGAGCAACGTCGACGTGCAGATGGCGGCGCTGGCCCTCGCGCTCAGCGACGGCGGGAAGCTCCGGAACATGGAGGTCGTGGCGCGCAACGGCTCCGTCTTCTTCCGCCAGCCGGACACGGCCCGTCGCGGCGGCGGCGGCGGCTACCTCCTGCCGCCGCCGCCGCCTTCCGGAGGAGGTACAGGCGCGCCCGCCGGCGAAGTGGCGATCGGCGTGCAGGACCTGAACGACATGCTCATGGCGGCCTACTCCTCGGGCGGGAGGAGGAGGACCGACGACGAGGCCCGGAGGAAGCTCTTCAGAGGGTCCACGCGCTCCGCGAGGATCGAGGAGATCGTCGACGAAGATTCAGATGCTGAGCGTGCCAAAAATGCTTCCATGCAGATGGTTGTCCACAACAAGTTTCAGAGCCATCAGACCGATCAGAGTACAGTCAGAAGCTCAGTCATGGAGTCTGGTCCAAGCACTTCCAAGATCAACAGTGCTTCTGAAGGTGAAAAGGATGGCTCAAAGGTGAGGATGCCGAGTGTGATCGCCAAGCTGATGGGGCTGGAGAATCTGCCGTCGTCGACGTCGACGACAACGAAGACCGTCGCAGAGCGCAAGGGGACGGAGAGGTTTGTGAAACCTGGAGCTGTGCCAAGAATGGAGATCAAAGCAGATGCGATGAACCGCAAATTGCCGATACGGATCATAGCTTCAGAGAAGGGTCAGCACAAGATTGTGTTGGCAGGGGAGTGGAAGACAAACTTTGGGGACTCTGAAATGGGTGCTGCTGCACTGTCAAACAGTTCATCACACCCTGCAACTGCAACTGGTAATAGCAGGCAAGGAAGGCTCACCATGAGGGAGGTCCTGAGAAAGATGGTAGCAGCAGAGAGAGGAGCTGATGAAAAACAAGAAGTAGAGGAGAGGATCATCCATGAGGACAAGGGGATTGCTGAAGAAATCAAACTGCAGAACTCCATCAGCGTCGGGTGCCGCGCCGATTCGGGTAAGAGGATGGATTTTTTGAAAAGATTCAGGAAGAATTCAGACAACAACAGGCCTGTCAAGGAAGAGAAGCAGAGTGCTCAGGAGAAGAGTGCAGCAGCCGGAAAGAAGCAGGCCACCGGCATGAGACGGTTGCTGGGGAGAGACGGCGAGGCGAAATCAAGGAAGGCGAGGGAGAAGCTTAACAAGGAGAACCTTGCCACTGCAGAAACCAAGGCTGCAGGAAAGAATGTGAAGACAGATCAGGTCAAACATCAAGCACAAAGTAAACATGTAGACAGACAAAGCAAGCCGAGGAAACCGCAGAATCGTCGGGAAATGCAGAGCGAAACGCCGAGTCGGAAGTTGGAAAACAAGAAGAAGGCACTGATGCCAGAAGCAGGGCATATGAAAAAGAAGCCTGAGTATACTGTGGTGACACAACAGGAGAATGAAGAACTTGCAAAAGAACATGTCAGTTTTAGCAAACCAGCAGATAGCACACATGGCGAAGGCGGTTTGTCAGAACCATTGGCAATAGTAGTGAGAGGCAGCAACATAACTGGAGCAGCCTCCTTGGACCAACCATTACAGAAAATAACTGAAGGATCTAGTGAGAAAGCAACTGAAACACCGAGGGAACCGCAAAATCGTCGGGCAACGCATAGCGAAGCACCAAACCGGAAGTTGGAAAACAAGAAGTCACTGTTGTCAGAAGCAGGACATATGAGAAAGAAGCTTGAGTACACTGTAGTGGCACAAGAAGAGAATGAGGTAGATGCAAAAGTAAATGATACTATCAGTTCTAACAAACCAGCAGATAGCACGCATGGCGGAGTCGGTTTGTCGGAACCATTGACAGTGGTAGTGAGAGACAGTACCACAGCTGAAGCAATTTCTTTGGACCAACCTTTGCAGAAAATAACTGAAGGAATCAGTGATCCTACAATTCCTGCAGAGACTGTTGTACATGCAAGTGAGGATTTGAAGTTCTTTGATCAGAGCGCAATTGCTGTGATAAATGTAAGTTTGTCCAACCTAGGCACTATGCTTAAACTCTCCGTGCACACATTTTATCTTCGTTCTAATAAAGCATGGAATTTGGTGTAAAATGCAGGATGAAAGGATCAACCACACACCTAGTGAGACTACACAGGTACCTGAAATATTTGCCGAGGAAGAACAGCAGCAGCAAGAACAACAACAACAACAGCAACAAATGATAGTGAAAGAGCAACTAACTGAGGATTTGAAGGTCTTGGATCAGAGTACGATTCCTAAGACAAATGTAAGTTTGTCCAAACTAGGCACCCTGCTTAAACAATCTGCGCGTGTGCAAAATTTTATTATCATTCTAATGAAGCGTGCAATTTTGTGTAAAAAGCAGGATGAGTGGATCAACCACACACCTAGTGAGGCTACACAAATGCCTGAAACATTTTCCGAGGAAGAACAACAAGAACAAGAACAACAAACGATAGTGATACGGGAAGCATTTACCGAGGAGGAAGAACAGCAGCAACAAATGATAGTGAAAGAGCATCTAACTGACGGTACGCATGTTCTTGATGTCCTATTGTCCTGTAGTAGTAAACTGAAGAAATTTTCACTCTGTTTAAAAAGCCATTGAATGGAGCACCATATGCTTTTATTGCAGGCTCGGATGATCATACCACAACGTCCATCAGTTCTGAAAATTTGCAGGATCACAAGACACATGTTGTTACATGCGATTCTTTGACAGAGAACCAACTCCTGCTCATGAGACTGCTGGTAAAGGATCGGTACTTGCTGGAAACCGCAAAGGCAATCGTCAGAGTTGACGCTCCCGTCAGTTTCATCGATGCTGACGCCGGTGCACCGAACTGGTCGGTCGACAAAGGCAACGACCTCCTCTCCGACGTGGC
Organism: Triticum monococcum; assembly: GCA_034509565.1. Lineage (NCBI taxonomy): Eukaryota > Viridiplantae > Streptophyta > Magnoliopsida > Poales > Poaceae > Triticum > Triticum monococcum. The sequence goes on from CM067845.1 coordinate 619,242,756, forward strand.
CCGGGAGGTGGTCAGAAGGAAAGGCAAGCGGAGCGAGGCCACGGAGGAGGTCAGCATGGCGCGCACCGCCAACCTGAGGCTGCAATACCTTGACGATCTCGTCAGAGAACTGGACGGCGACGTCGAGAGCCTGGACATGTCAAAGTCCAAGAGAACTCAGCAGCAGGGTGACAATCGCGCGGCCGAAAATCTGCGTAGGATACTTGAGAGTGACATTCAGAATGACCACCCTGACGCCAACTCGACGTGGGGTTTCGGGTGGAACCGCGTGTGGGAACTGCCAATGGAGAAGGGCGACGTTGTCAGGGATCTGGAGAAGAACATACTGGGTGGCATCATCACCGACGTGGCGAGGGATCTCATCGGAGTATCGGTACGACATGGCTGTTGTCCTTGCGTGGCTTGAGTGGAGCTGTGGAGAGAAAACTTTTAGAGTGATTGGGGTCACTAGGTTAGGCTAATTTTTTGATCTGTACCACGTTTATTCGCTGTAAATAACTTCTGTGAGGTTTCTCTGTGTTAAGGAAATATGTGTGTTCCGTTCTCCTTTTTTTGACACAAGACAAGGTTGTGGTTTTTTCCTAGTAGTAAGGAAATGTGCCATTGTTTCAATTCGAGCTTTCCATGCCCTATTAACATCCTATATTTGCATATCAGGGGGGCATCCCTTATTTCATCATGGAAAGTTGGAAGACCAAGTTCGAATCTGGTGAACCGCCCTTAGGTCAGGCTATTCCATCTGGGATTTTGGTTCGAACAACGTGTGAGAGCTGTCGACCGAGAAGAATGAAGTTGTCATAGGTTTGGAGAAGGCCATATTGGGTGGCATTATCACACGTAGGTGTCACAGACCTATATAGTGGCTGGAACATAAGCACACATTTTTATTAAAAACATGGCATAATAAACACACATGTGCTGAATTGTACAATGTAACTAGCAGCTAGGCCAACGGCAGATGGAGATTCGTTGTGCTGAACTGTGACTTTTGAGTACAATGCATAGCGAATTGCCAAATTGTATTTGTCATGCTCCAAGTTGCACCCATAGTGAGAGCGAAGAAGATGACCAATGTCAAGTTGGTTCACTGAATGCTGGTTGGTGCTTCAATTTTCCAACAGACATCCTTCTCAAGGCCCGCAGTCCGTCCTTGCAAACGAAGCTAGGATTCCGGATGGTCGAAATGAAGCTATGCGACATGATCGCGGGCTGGCACAATTACTCTAGGACTCTGGAGAAAGGAGTCGAAGATGTTTTTTCTGATGCCACCCATTTCTGCACTTCAAAAAAGTGTGTGCATGGCACACACATGTTGCATCTCGTGTCTACATGGAGTAGTTGGCTAATTGCTTATGCTTTTGGGGGAGAGTTTGACAGTTTCAGCAACAAGTAACAGAAGAGGTGGAACAAATTAGGTCAGATCGGTCCTGGTGTGGGTTCTGGTAGGCTCTGCTGCTCCGTCAAATTAATAAACTAAGGTTCAGGTCAATTTTTTTTAATAAACTAAGGTGAGAACAATCAAGGAGATAGAAAAATCATGCAGCTGAGCGACCTCAGATAAAGTGTGTTGGATATTGACATGTATATATAGACATTGCAAAAATCCAAGTTGGTAGATAAAATAGTTTTAATTCATGACCGGTGGTTGAGAAACGGAGCCACATTGATTTATATATATATACACACATGCCACTTTCATTCCTCTCACTAGCATAGCTTCAACTCCACTCTGTCTTGGGTATCATATCGCAACGAAAATTCTACACCTACGGGCTTAAACGCACGGAATACTCCCTCGGATTGACTTGTCCACCACCTCACAAATCCCTTCCTACCTGATTTTCAATTGTGGGTCCACTATTTCCAATTAATATATGACACATCAGCCTGTAACTCTTGATCCGTAAGTCTTGTCCGTAGCTTTAGCAAAGCTCATATCGCAATTGCATGACAAGCAACAAAATTCGTTCTTCTACCTTCTTCTGTGCGGACAAGTTCATATTTAAACACTGCATAAATAGCGCTCAGAATATGCTTATAGCGAATCATTCATTGAGAAAGCCCAGAGTGCATGATGCTTGTAACTATTGTTCTGCATTTGAATACACCGTGTCAAGTTGCAAGTTGCATGTCCTCGGTCCACGAGGTGACCAGAAATTAATATTGGACTCTCCAAAGTAACCTTGTAAATGGTCATAAGGGAATTAAGGAAAACGGACCGAGGAGATGGAGGACGTCAACTTGGAATGCACTGCTAAACTGAAAGTGCGATACCTTGCTGACCTTGTCAGAGAATTATATGGTGGCGGTATACTAAAAATGACACGGCTGAAACTTTGCATCTAACAATTTCAGAGTGACATTCATAACAACCGCCCGGATGCCGGAGGCCAACTTGCCATCTGACGCATATACTAACACGTTAGATTGACCCAGAAGCATGGTGCCGATCGAGAAGGACGAAGTCATCATGGATATGGATCTGGTGAAGACCATATTGGGTGGCATTATCACGGAGATGGCAAGGGATCTGTATGGTGGCTGGAAGATAAGCACACATTTATTTTACTGATTGAAACACACATGCACATGCGCTCACGTACGCATACGAGCCATGCGAACACTTTCCATTTATATACAGGAACCTCGTACGAATTATATACAGCGACCACTCACTAAAACTAGTGCAAAATGAATTACTTTAAACTATTTTATCGCGGTCAAACCACACAAAGTCAACAACCATGGTGAACTGATACTACAATAAGAAATCTGTTGTTGTTGGAAAATAAAATTGCAATGTATTCCCTTCGTTTTCATTTACTCTGCTTATTATGTTTGACTAAAGTTTGACCAAGTGTATAGAAAAAAAATAAACATTTACCGTAACAAATCTATATGATGTGAAAGTACACTCAATCATGAATCTAATGAATATTGATTTGTTAATGTATATATGTTACTCCCTCCTTCCCAAAATATAAGGCGTGGTTGACTTTGCATAGTCTTTGATGCATGACTTTGACCACAGATATATATCAAAGCACATGGATTGAAAATGCGTAAATGACATCATCGTATTTGACTTATAAAATAATTTTATGCGACACCCGCAGAAAAAGATATTTTTTATGCCATATGTCTGTATGCTAATTTTACAGATATACAATATGTGAAAATTATAGGCAAAGTAATGCAATAAAGACCAGAAAAGTCAATCGGCATCTTAGATTTTGGGAACGAGGGAGCAATATTTTTATTTATAAACTTCTATCAAAGTTTATAAAGTTTGACTTTAACCAAAATTAATACAGATTAAATAAAAATGGAGGGAGTAGCTAGCGGCTCGATCAACAAAAGACGTAGATTCCTTGCGCTGGGTTGTGAGTACAAGGCAATACAAATTGTATCGGGCATGCTCCAAGTACGACTAAGGCACGCGCAAATAAATGGTCTTTGTCAAAAAGACTCATTAAATATTGCTTGGTGCTTTGGCTCTCCAGCAGCTACTCTTCTCAAGGCCGACAGTCCGTCCTTGCAAATAAAGTTAGGAGTCCAGCTGGTCCAAACGAAGTTGTGCGTCGTGATTGCCGGGTTGAGAGTTTCACAGTTTCAGCAATAGGTGAAACCGCACCAGGTTAGATCGATCCTGGTGTGGTTGTGTCAAATTAATAAACTAAGAGCCTGTTTGGAATCCCTTCGCTCCGCAACTCTACTGCGGAGCGGAACGGTATGTAGTTGTAATTTGGGGAGCTGTTAATCCAACGCTCCGCATGCTCCTCTCCGTCGAAGTAGTGGAGTGTTGCCAAATAAGGTCTAAGTTAAGAACAACCAAGCAGATAGAAAAATCATGTAGTTGAGCAACCTCACATGAAGTGGCTTGGATATTGACATGCATATATGGACAAAGCAAAATCCAAGTTGGCAGATGAAATAATTTTGATTTATGATGGGTGGTTGAGCGAAGTAGCCACAATGATTTATATACACATGCCACTTTGATTCCTCTCACGTACCATAGCTTTAACTTCACGCTGTCTTGGTTGTCATCTCACATTTTCATGACAAGCAACACGATTTGTTTCTCTACATTGTTTTATGTCCACAAGTTCGTATTTTTGTCATACAGAACATTGCATAAATAGTGCTCAGAATATATTTAGAGCAAACAATTCATTCGGAAAGCATAGAGTGCATGATGCTTGTAATTAACTGTTGATCTGCATTTGAAAGCTGGAACTACTAACGATGGATAGTTGTTGGCCTGAAACCAAACTGCAGGCACATACATTTGCACGATTCTAAACTTCTACCGTAGTTGCAACAAAACATTAGTAACGTTGGTGAGCCATAAATAACAAGAGAGATAGTGTAGGGGGACTAATTTCGTTTGCTTCGTAAGGGCATCTCCAACGCTGATCCAACCGTCCGCATACGTCCGCACCGCAACGTGTTTTTTCATCCAACGCAGTCCTGCATCGGTCCGCAGGACAGTCTAAATGTGCTTTTTCCTGTAAACTGGAGACAAACTAGGGAGAGGGGGAGGAGGGGGGTTGCGAGCGTCCGAACCGCTGTCACCTCCACGTATGCCAGCTGTGGCTGACCCTTAGCTCCCTCCTTCGCATGCGCGCGCTTCCCTTCCAAAACGGTCAACGCCGCTCCAGAGCGTCAATGCCCCATTCATGCCCACCTAGAGCGGACGCGACCTCTAAGGCTGCCGACATTGAAGCGGCGCGGCGGCCGAGAGAGCGTCGCCCGCATCAGTGACTCCTAATCAAATTGGCGGCGGTGGCCTGTAGGTGCTCAGGGCAGCGGCGGGACAAGATTGGAGCAACCTCCACCGGTTCCACGAGCTGTGTTGATTGCATCCTCATATGCGACAGCTAGGGCTTCGAACACTTAGCGTGTAGTGGCAGTGGTGTGGACGAGCTCGGGGCAGGGTAGGATGAGTTGACCTGGGATTCGGGGTGAGAGCTTGGCATCCTTGTGCATGGAGGGCAGGGCATCGAGCACTTCGCACACAACGATGGCGTCCACCTATGGGCAAGCTCTGGACGACAACGAGACACGGGCATCGGCTGAAGGGAGAGGAGATCGAAGCCGTCTGCTGTGCTGGCGGCTCTGCTGCGTGACGCGTGCGCTCCTACTCCTTCTTCCGCCGCTCCGCCAGATGTGGATGGGAGTGGGAGGAGAAGTGGATGAGGTGGCCCCACGCACCCTTGCATTTAGCAAAATCATGGACTCCGGAGGCTTCCAGACACTGTCATGCGGGCCCAAGGTAGGTGGACGCATTGACTACAACCGCATGTGGTAGTTGGATGGCCGACACATGGGTCAGGTGGACACCGAGCGGACGCACGGCGCATTCGTCTCGTGTTGACGCGTCGGGAATGCGTCTAGACGGACAGCGAGCGGACGAATTTTGGGTTTGTGGCGACGCATTGGATCACGTTTTCCTTGTTTCTATTCAAACGGATACACGCGGGCGATTTGCGTCCGCATGTTGGAGTTGCCCTTAGCACTTTTCTTGCATAGTGAAATTATCATGTAGAGATTCCGAAGAACATATTGAGTAACATTGTCACGGAGCTAGCAAGGTATCTTATCGGAGTATCACTGCACCATGGCTATTGTATTTGTGTGGCCTGATCAGGGGATTCTTAAATAAGTGGTTGATGTTATACTAGTTTTTGATCTGTAACGCCTTTTCGGTGTAAATCATTCAGAGACATTCCTATTTATAATTGAAGAGTCCTTTCACGATACATCAAATCAATCGAGATCATTCATTTTTGTAAGACAACGGTTGAGATGTGGCAATACTACACCCACATTCATGTAGTATATTTATTAAGCCTCAGGGGTATTTTAGGTGGATCACTAATATAAAACCTCCAAAACAGTTCACTATCTCCTTGTATGACGAAGACTAATCAGTCGTTCGATAGATCTCATTTTTCATAATACTCCCTCTGTAAAGAGAAAGAGATATAAGAGCGTATAAATGACTAAACGCTCTTATATTTTTTAACGGAGGAAGTAGTTTGTATCATTCATTGTACTAGTGGTTGGGGCGCACATTTCCATTTAGAAAAAAATACATAGTCCTTACCGTCGTCTAAAAAACATCTTTAAAAAAATCCACACCTTCATTTAAAAATAGAAGTAAAAAGGAAAAAAAATTGCCACCATAGCCTACCGGTGAGTGCCACTTTGCATAATCCTCCATTTAAAAAATATCAGAGGTCCTCACCTCCATCTAAAAGGAAAAGAAAAATACATTTATAAAATAATCCATACCTTAATTTTTTTTTCAAAAGATTTCTCACCGCGGCCAACCAGCTTGGGCCACATGACATAGCTGGTTGGCCGCCCTTTACGCGTAGCTTAATGGGTTTAATTGCATACTTTGATTACACGGAAACAAATCTCTCTGGTTGTCTGACAGACTTGAATCAGTACGACGTAAGACTGATTGCGTAATGCATAGTATTATAAGTTAGTATCTTATGTTGCTTTATTAATTGATATGCATGACACAAAGTAGTAAAACATTTAATATGATACAGTATCATGATATGATATCACTCTCTCTCTTTCTCTCCTCATTTAATTGTGTGCCATATTATCTAAGAGGGTGCTTGGATCCAAGGGACTATTTTTAGTCTGACTAAAAATAGTCTCTTTTAGAAGCTAAAGTTCCAAGCACCCCTGACTAAAGAGAGGCTAGGACTAGTCTTGAGGCTAAAAACTTTTAGTCACAGGTAACCTACTAAAATATGTATTAGCCCTCTCTCTCCTCATTTAATTCCTCTACTTTAACACATGCGAGTTCTGGATTGGATGGTTTGGAGAATAATAAATGCTCAATAATTTGATTTTAGTAGGTTTGTACATCCAATCCAGAACTCGCATGTGTTAAAGTAGAGGAATTAAATGAGGAGAGAGAGGGCTAATACATATTTTAGTAGGTTTCTTATGACTAAAAATTTTTAGCCTCAAGACTAGTCCTAGCCTCTCTTTAGTCAGGAGTGCTTGGAACTTTAGCCTCTAAAAAGACTATTTTTAATCAGGCTAAAAATAGTCTCTTGGATCCAAGCACCCTCTTAGTCATGGGACTAAAACGTATCCAAGCATCCTCTAAAAAATTTAATGAGAATGTATGATACCATTTATGATACTCACCACATTACGACCAGTCTAATCAATTAGCACGGACTCATATCGTGTTTTGGCTGGCGTGGATGAGAGAATCAGTTAGCGGGGAATCTACTGGCCGGCGGACTTGGCTCAGTACGGCGCCGTTTGGTCGGCGTGGACGCGAGAATCAATTACTAGCAGGCACTCCACGCGACCAGCAAACTCGGTTCAGAATCGGAACGGCGGTGTATTGGTCGGCATGGACACCAGCAGTGGCGGATTTAGAATTTGACAAGACAATAATGAATAACATTACAATGGCTAGAAAAAAATACTACACTACACAAAAATTAGTATGATGGACAAACATTGCACCAGTAAAATAGAATTTGACCCGCAAAAAAAGTAAAATAGAATTTGTAATTTGTGTATGGAGCAACGGCCCTCATAACCCCACCCCTAGGCCCGTCAATGGTCACGAGATGGGCCGGTGACCTGCAGACGCTGAGCAGTGCGTGGATGCAGACAAGCCAGATGACGGGTGTGCGGCTCAACAGGAGGCGATGGAGTGCATACGTGCAACAATGGCGGCACGATCAGAGTTACCTCAGAGGGATATGTTGGTCAGTTTCTGCAACAAGTAACAAAAGTGGAACAATTTAGATCAGATCGATCATGGGGGGTGTTGTGGCAGGCACTATGGAATAAACTGACTTGAGAAGAACCAATGAGAGAAGAATCATGCATGTAGTTGAGCTACCTCACAGTCACAGGGATATGGTTGCACATGAAGTGGCCTGATTGACATGTATATATAGACCAAGTAAAATCCAAGTTGGCAGATGAAATAAATTTGATTTAGGATTAGTGGTTGAGCAACATATCCAAACTAATCTATATACACATGCCACTTTCATTCCTCATCTCATGTAGCACGACCTTAACTTACTACGCCATCTCAGGTAGCATCTTACGGTTGCGTGCCAAGCAAGAATATTTGTTCTTCTATCTTGTTTTGTGTGCAAAAGTTTGCATTTGTATCATGCAAAACATGGCACAGATAATGATAAGAATAGCTTAGTTCAAGATTTAACGCATGATGCTTGTAACTATTGATGTGCATTTGGAAATTGTCGCTTGTTACGTAACAGCAGGAACGTACTCTACATGGCTTTCCGAAAGTTCTGCCATAATTGCAATGAAGCATTAATGTGAGCAATAAAGAAATACTACAAAGAAGATAGTGTGTGGGGAATAATTTGGTTTGCTCTTAAGGATGAGCACCCATCTTCTCATGTTTGCCCGTGAGAACACGAACAACATACTAGTGCTTGTGCCTGTTGATGGGGTTGTACTTGAGAAATCGGAACCCCAATATGAAATCTTAAAGTGGAACCTATGTAACAAAAAATCAGTTCTTCAATAAATTGATATTATACAATGTATATATACTTTTATTCTCATAATTATAAGCTTGCTAAAAATAAGTAGTAAAACTCATAACATACTTGTGCATGGTGCTTGGCCATAATTGAGAGAGAGAGAGAGGACCTTTGATATTCATGATGTATGTGTTCATCAACAACGTCAAGATCAATTAAAATTAATTTGCAAGCATCATCCATAAACAAATTCATCATCATTATTCTAAAGATATTAAAACAATATATATCAATATTTGTGGCTAAATTATTTACTTACAAAGTGGCATAATATAAAACAACATTATGACAGACTGTTTTGTGTGTATGTGTGTGTGTGTGATTGATGACAAACCAATTACAATTAGACATTTTCTCCACTCACATGCGCTGTAAGACGTACTACTATACTCAAGAAAGAAGCCTCAACACACTCTCTTCCCTAGCACAACAGCTTTACAACCATAGTCAGCCCACTTGCGCTTTTGTCATAACCACAATCCAAACAAACGGAGGCACAATCATGGTGCCAACACGTGTATTTTCAAAGAACATACAAGAGAGTATCTGCCTGGAGAAGAGAATAATTGTTTATCACAAATGCATGCCTTTTGTCCATTGTTCTATAAGCAGTATTGTTCTATTAGTAGTACTGTTGATTGGGCGGGGGGGGGGGGGGGGGGAGGTTGTATGTTAGTCGAGATGTCCCTCTTAGCATGTTTCATGCACAATGAAATTATCGAGCTCTATGATGGCGGGTGGACGAGGGGAGGAGGCTGAGAGCATGTACTACGCTCCAGCATGGACAACTGCCCTATTATCCACGTATGAGGAATGATTGATGTGGATAAGAGAGATGAAAAAGATGGCTGCTTGCAGACCATGATGGGATCTTGTAGAGGAGCCGGTTACTTCAGTGAAAAAGCTGAGAGAGAAAAGCAAGAGGTAGGTAGGGAACATCAAGATGCATTTATATGAGTAGTTTATCTTGTGAGAGAAAAGGATGAACGAGGAAAGACCTTATTTGCAAATGTGAAGAGTGGTGTGGGTATATTTTTGCAAAATTGTCATAGTTTCCTTCATATCCATCAGACATAAATCGGGCGGTCTATATTGCAGGATGGCAGGCACACCATCATCGCCAACTCTGTTTTTTAAAAGTAGTAGATACTCCATCGCGTGTATACCGACATTGCTTATGTTTTATGTGGGTATAATATTAGAACTACCAAACAATATGTTGACCCAGTTGCAACAGATACTCTTAATATTTTTGGTGGCCCAATATTTGCAACTTCTTGTTTTTGAATACATCTTTTCACTCTTAAGCTTTTCAGCGATTCCAGCTTAGGGAACCTTCTAGAGGTTCTAGCCGTGCTTTTTCGGTTTTGGAAATGTTCTAGAAAGTAACATTTTTTCTTATTATGTTTCTTTCTTATTTTTTGCTTCTCCTATTTTGTTTCTTTTCTCTTTCCTTTTCCTCATTTTTCTTTTCTCTATTTCACTTTCTTTTTTATTTTCTTTCATTTCCAATTTTTATTTTTATTTTAAAAAAATTCATATTTTTCAAAATTTGTTCAATTTTTATAGAAAATGTTCCTGTTTTCAAATTTTATTCTGAAATCCAGAAAAGTTTAGAATTTCAAACATTATCTGCCTATTTTAGAAACAATGTTTGACAATTCAAAAAAGTTTAGAATATCAAAAATTCATTTTTTTACATTTTTAACTTTTATCATAATTCAAAGTAAAATAAAAAATGTCCCTATTTTTATAAAATTTTCAATTTTTTAAAAATGTGCATGTTTTCAAATTAGTTTGCAAATTCAAAATCTTTGGGAAATTTCAGAAAATGTTTGTGTTTTGATTTTTTTTCATAATTTCAAAAAATTATCACATTTTTTATTTTGTTGTTGTTTTTGAAAAACCTTTCTCCTTTTGCACAAGTTGACCAGGATTGAAATTATGTTTTATGTTTCTAAAATGATGTTAAAAAATTTCAAATTTTGTTCTCATTAGTAAATAGGAACTTTTTTCCAAATATTGGTCTAATTTTTAAAAATTATTCCTACTTTATTCATTCATGTATCATTTTCTCGGGAAATTTATTGGAATTTTGATTTTTTAATGTTTTCAATTTTTTTAGAATTTCAAAATATGTTCCTATGTTTAAATTTTGTTCAGAAGTTCAGAAAATGTTCTTGTTTTCAAAATTTGGTTGGAAAATTTTGAAAAATGTTTGAGGTACAAAAAAATGTTTCCAATTTCTAAAAAAATCAGAATTCAAAAAAACATGCAATTTTTTTTATATTTGCTCGTTAATTGTTCTTTATTTTTTCCTCCCTACATCAATAACATGGTACAATACAGTATAGTAGGCTACATTGACGGGTTGCTACAGTGCACCGGGCTTCGTTTTCCCCATAGTTTTTGCTGGATCTGATTCACTACAGTTATGTGCGTTGGGACCGGTTCGCTGGGTCAGGTGCTTGATCTCCCGCTCACGCGCGCCCACTCGCATCGCCATTGGGTCGACCCAGTCAGGCGCCCTGTGCGAAAAGGATTGGTTGCCCGCCGCAGCCCGCGGCGCATTTAAATTCTTTGATTAGAAAGTTTTGATGGGGGAGTAAAGAAGGACAAAGAAAGCCAAGCTGGGTATCTTGGAATGTGATGACTAGACCGAAAATTGTGGAGGTCTAGGATTTCGTGACGTTGAGCTCTTCAATCTAGCCCTGCTAGCTAGACAAGCTTACATAATTTTGATGGATCTAGAGGCTCTAAGTTCGCGGGTACTGAAGGCAAAATACCACCAAAATGCAGATTTCTTGCAAGCTGATCTTGGTTCGGCCCCATCTCAGATACGGTGGTCGCTACTCAAGGGGCGAGATGTGCTAAAACAAGGCTGATTCGTCGCATTGGGGATGGTCCTCTTAGCATGTACTACGCTCCAGCATGGACAACTGCCCTATTATCCACGTATGAGGAATGATTGATGTGGATAAGAGAGATGAAAAAGATGGCTGCTTGCAGACCATGATGGGATCTTGTAGAGGAGCCGGTTACTTCGGTGAAAAAGCTGAGAGAGAAAAGCAAGAGGTAGGTAGGGAACATCAAGATGCATTTATATGAGTAGTTTATCTTGTGAGAGAAAAGGATGAACGAGGAAAGACCTTATTTGCAAATGTGAAGAGTGGTGTGGGTATATTTTTGCAAAATTGTCATAGTTTCCTTCATATCCATCAGACATAAATCGGGCGGTCTATATTGCAGGATGGCAGGCACACCATCATCGCCAACTCTGTTTTTTAAAAGTAGTAGATACTCCATCGCGTGTATACCGACATTGCTTATGTTTTATGTGGGTATAATATTAGAACTACCAAACAATATGTTGACCCAGTTGCAACAGATACTCTTAATATTTTTGGTGGCCCAATATTTGCAACTTCTTGTTTTTGAATACATCTTTTCACTCTTAAGCTTTTCAGCGATTCCAGCTTAGGGAACCTTCTAGAGGTTCTAGCCGTGCTTTTTCGGTTTTGGAAATGTTCTAGAAAGTAACATTTTTTCTTATTATGTTTCTTTCTTATTTTTTGCTTCTCCTATTTTGTTTCTTTTCTCTTTCCTTTTCCTCATTTTTCTTTTCTCTATTTCACTTTCTTTTTTATTTTCTTTCATTTCCAATTTTTATTTTTATTTTAAAAAAATTCATATTTTTCAAAATTTGTTCAATTTTTATAGAAAATGTTCCTGTTTTCAAATTTTATTCTGAAATCCAGAAAAGTTTAGAATTTCAAACATTATCTGCCTATTTTAGAAACAATGTTTGACAATTCAAAAAAGTTTAGAATATCAAAAATTCATTTTTTTACATTTTTAACTTTTATCATAATTCAAAGTAAAATAAAAAATGTCCCTATTTTTATAAAATTTTCAATTTTTTAAAAATGTGCATGTTTTCAAATTAGTTTGCAAATTCAAAATCTTTGGGAAATTTCAGAAAATGTTTGTGTTTTGATTTTTTTTCATAATTTCAAAAAATTATCACATTTTTTATTTTGTTGTTGTTTTTGAAAAACCTTTCTCCTTTTGCACAAGTTGACCAGGATTGAAATTATGTTTTATGTTTCTAAAATGATGTTAAAAAATTTCAAATTTTGTTCTCATTAGTAAATAGGAACTTTTTTCCAAATATTGGTCTAATTTTTAAAAATTATTCCTACTTTATTCATTCATGTATCATTTTCTCGGGAAATTTATTGGAATTTTGATTTTTTAATGTTTTCAATTTTTTTAGAATTTCAAAATATGTTCCTATGTTTAAATTTTGTTCAGAAGTTCAGAAAATGTTCTTGTTTTCAAAATTTGGTTGGAAAATTTTGAAAAATGTTTGAGGTACAAAAAAATGTTTCCAATTTCTAAAAAAATCAGAATTCAAAAAAACATGCAATTTTTTTTATATTTGCTCGTTAATTGTTCTTTATTTTTTCCTCCCTACATCAATAACATGGTACAATACAGTATAGTAGGCTACATTGACGGGTTGCTACAGTGCACCGGGCTTCGTTTTCCCCATAGTTTTTGCTGGATCTGATTCACTACAGTTATGTGCGTTGGGACCGGTTCGCTGGGTCAGGTGCTTGATCTCCCGCTCACGCGCGCCCACTCGCATCGCCATTGGGTCGACCCAGTCAGGCGCCCTGTGCGAAAAGGATTGGTTGCCCGCCGCAGCCCGCGGCGCATTTAAATTCTTTGATTAGAAAGTTTTGATGGGGGAGTAAAGAAGGACAAAGAAAGCCAAGCTGGGTATCTTGGAATGTGATGACTAGACCGAAAATTGTGGAGGTCTAGGATTTCGTGACGTTGAGCTCTTCAATCTAGCCCTGCTAGCTAGACAAGCTTACATAATTTTGATGGATCTAGAGGCTCTAAGTTCGCGGGTACTGAAGGCAAAATACCACCAAAATGCAGATTTCTTGCAAGCTGATCTTGGTTCGGCCCCATCTCAGATACGGTGGTCGCTACTCAAGGGGCGAGATGTGCTAAAACAAGGCTGATTCGTCGCATTGGGGATGGTCCTCTTAGCATGTACTACGCTCCAGCATGGACAACTGCCCTATTATCCACGTATGAGGAATGATTGATGTGGATAAGAGAGATGAAAAAGATGGCTGCTTGCAGACCATGATGGGATCTTGTAGAGGAGCCGGTTACTTCGGTGAAAAAGCTGAGAGAGAAAAGCAAGAGGTAGGTAGGGAACATCAAGATGCATTTATATGAGTAGTTTATCTTGTGAGAGAAAAGGATGAACGAGGAAAGACCTTATTTGCAAATGTGAAGAGTGGTGTGGGTATATTTTTGCAAAATTGTCATAGTTTCCTTCATATCCATCAGACATAAATCGGGCGGTCTATATTGCAGGATGGCAGGCACACCATCATCGCCAACTCTGTTTTTTAAAAGTAGTAGATACTCCATCGCGTGTATACCGACATTGCTTATGTTTTATGTGGGTATAATATTAGAACTACCAAACAATATGTTGACCCAGTTGCAACAGATACTCTTAATATTTTTGGTGGCCCAATATTTGCAACTTCTTGTTTTTGAATACATCTTTTCACTCTTAAGCTTTTCAGCGATTCCAGCTTAGGGAACCTTCTAGAGGTTCTAGCCGTGCTTTTTCGGTTTTGGAAATGTTCTAGAAAGTAACATTTTTTCTTATTATGTTTCTTTCTTATTTTTTGCTTCTCCTATTTTGTTTCTTTTCTCTTTCCTTTTCCTCATTTTTCTTTTCTCTATTTCACTTTCTTTTTTATTTTCTTTCATTTCCAATTTTTATTTTTATTTTAAAAAAATTCATATTTTTCAAAATTTGTTCAATTTTTATAGAAAATGTTCCTGTTTTCAAATTTTATTCTGAAATCCAGAAAAGTTTAGAATTTCAAACATTATCTGCCTATTTTAGAAACAATGTTTGACAATTCAAAAAAGTTTAGAATATCAAAAATTCATTTTTTTTACATTTTTAACTTTTATCATAATTCAAAGTAAAATAAAAAATGTCCCTATTTTTATAAAATTTTCAATTTTTTAAAAATGTGCATGTTTTCAAATTAGTTTGCAAATTCAAAATCTTTGGGAAATTTCAGAAAATGTTTGTGTTTTGATTTTTTTTCATAATTTCAAAAAATTATCACATTTTTTATTTTGTTGTTGTTTTTGAAAAACCTTTCTCCTTTTGCACAAGTTGACCAGGATTGAAATTATGTTTTATGTTTCTAAAATGATGTTAAAAAATTTCAAATTTTGTTCTCATTAGTAAATAGGAACTTTTTTCCAAATATTGGTCTAATTTTTAAAAATTATTCCTACTTTATTCATTCATGTATCATTTTCTCGGGAAATTTATTGGAATTTTGATTTTTTAATGTTTTCAATTTTTTTAGAATTTCAAAATATGTTCCTATGTTTAAATTTTGTTCAGAAGTTCAGAAAATGTTCTTGTTTTCAAAATTTGGTTGGAAAATTTTGAAAAATGTTTGAGGTACAAAAAAATGTTTCCAATTTCTAAAAAAATCAGAATTCAAAAAAACATGCAATTTTTTTTATATTTGCTCGTTAATTGTTCTTTATTTTTTCCTCCCTACATCAATAACATGGTACAATACAGTATAGTAGGCTACATTGACGGGTTGCTACAGTGCACCGGGCTTCGTTTTCCCCATAGTTTTTGCTGGATCTGATTCACTACAGTTATGTGCGTTGGGACCGGTTCGCTGGGTCAGGTGCTTGATCTCCCGCTCACGCGCGCCCACTCGCATCGCCATTGGGTCGACCCAGTCAGGCGCCCTGTGCGAAAAGGATTGGTTGCCCGCCGCAGCCCGCGGCGCATTTAAATTCTTTGATTAGAAAGTTTTGATGGGGGAGTAAAGAAGGACAAAGAAAGCCAAGCTGGGTATCTTGGAATGTGATGACTAGACCGAAAATTGTGGAGGTCTAGGATTTCGTGACGTTGAGCTCTTCAATCTAGCCCTGCTAGCTAGACAAGCTTACATAATTTTGATGGATCTAGAGGCTCTAAGTTCGCGGGTACTGAAGGCAAAATACCACCAAAATGCAGATTTCTTGCAAGCTGATCTTGGTTCGGCCCCATCTCAGATACGGTGGTCGCTACTCAAGGGGCGAGATGTGCTAAAACAAGGCTGATTCGTCGCATTGGGGATGGTCCTCTTAGCATGTACTACGCTCCAGCATGGACAACTGCCCTATTATCCACGTATGAGGAATGATTGATGTGGATAAGAGAGATGAAAAAGATGGCTGCTTGCAGACCATGATGGGATCTTGTAGAGGAGCCGGTTACTTCGGTGAAAAAGCTGAGAGAGAAAAGCAAGAGGTAGGTAGGGAACATCAAGATGCATTTATATGAGTAGTTTATCTTGTGAGAGAAAAGGATGAACGAGGAAAGACCTTATTTGCAAATGTGAAGAGTGGTGTGGGTATATTTTTGCAAAATTGTCATAGTTTCCTTCATATCCATCAGACATAAATCGGGCGGTCTATATTGCAGGATGGCAGGCACACCATCATCGCCAACTCTGTTTTTTAAAAGTAGTAGATACTCCATCGCGTGTATACCGACATTGCTTATGTTTTATGTGGGTATAATATTAGAACTACCAAACAATATGTTGACCCAGTTGCAACAGATACTCTTAATATTTTTGGTGGCCCAATATTTGCAACTTCTTGTTTTTGAATACATCTTTTCACTCTTAAGCTTTTCAGCGATTCCAGCTTAGGGAACCTTCTAGAGGTTCTAGCCGTGCTTTTTCGGTTTTGGAAATGTTCTAGAAAGTAACATTTTTTCTTATTATGTTTCTTTCTTATTTTTTGCTTCTCCTATTTTGTTTCTTTTCTCTTTCCTTTTCCTCATTTTTCTTTTCTCTATTTCACTTTCTTTTTTATTTTCTTTCATTTCCAATTTTTATTTTTATTTTAAAAAAATTCATATTTTTCAAAATTTGTTCAATTTTTATAGAAAATGTTCCTGTTTTCAAATTTTATTCTGAAATCCAGAAAAGTTTAGAATTTCAAACATTATCTGCCTATTTTAGAAACAATGTTTGACAATTCAAAAAAGTTTAGAATATCAAAAATTCATTTTTTTACATTTTTAACTTTTATCATAATTCAAAGTAAAATAAAAAATGTCCCTATTTTTATAAAATTTTCAATTTTTTAAAAATGTGCATGTTTTCAAATTAGTTTGCAAATTCAAAATCTTTGGGAAATTTCAGAAAATGTTTGTGTTTTGATTTTTTTTCATAATTTCAAAAAATTATCACATTTTTTATTTTGTTGTTGTTTTTGAAAAACCTTTCTCCTTTTGCACAAGTTGACCAGGATTGAAATTATGTTTTATGTTTCTAAAATGATGTTAAAAAATTTCAAATTTTGTTCTCATTAGTAAATAGGAACTTTTTTCCAAATATTGGTCTAATTTTTAAAAATTATTCCTACTTTATTCATTCATGTATCATTTTCTCGGGAAATTTATTGGAATTTTGATTTTTTAATGTTTTCAATTTTTTTAGAATTTCAAAATATGTTCCTATGTTTAAATTTTGTTCAGAAGTTCAGAAAATGTTCTTGTTTTCAAAATTTGGTTGGAAAATTTTGAAAAATGTTTGAGGTACAAAAAAATGTTTCCAATTTCTAAAAAAATCAGAATTCAAAAAAACATGCAATTTTTTTTATATTTGCTCGTTAATTGTTCTTTATTTTTTCCTCCCTACATCAATAACATGGTACAATACAGTATAGTAGGCTACATTGACGGGTTGCTACAGTGCACCGGGCTTCGTTTTCCCCATAGTTTTTGCTGGATCTGATTCACTACAGTTATGTGCGTTGGGACCGGTTCGCTGGGTCAGGTGCTTGATCTCCCGCTCACGCGCGCCCACTCGCATCGCCATTGGGTCGACCCAGTCAGGCGCCCTGTGCGAAAAGGATTGGTTGCCCGCCGCAGCCCGCGGCGCATTTAAATTCTTTGATTAGAAAGTTTTGATGGGGGAGTAAAGAAGGACAAAGAAAGCCAAGCTGGGTATCTTGGAATGTGATGACTAGACCGAAAATTGTGGAGGTCTAGGATTTCGTGACGTTGAGCTCTTCAATCTAGCCCTGCTAGCTAGACAAGCTTACATAATTTTGATGGATCTAGAGGCTCTAAGTTCGCGGGTACTGAAGGCAAAATACCACCAAAATGCAGATTTCTTGCAAGCTGATCTTGGTTCGGCCCCATCTCAGATACGGTGGTCGCTACTCAAGGGGCGAGATGTGCTAAAACAAGGCTGATTCGTCGCATTGGGGATGGTCAATCGATGAATATCTGGGACCACAATTGGATTCTTAGACCATCAAACATGAGACCAATAGTGTGCAAAATAGCTAACCTGCCCCAATTGGTTGGTGAGTTGATCTGGCCGGGTGCAGAATGGGATAGAGACACAATTGCTTAGGTTTTTATACCAACTAATGCGGAGGCCATCATGTCAATACCTCTATGTACGAGGCATATTGATGACTTTTGATCATGGGTGCATGAAAAGAACGGTGTCTTCTCTGCAAGGTCTGCCTATCGCATGCTCCTTGAGACAAAAATACGGAGAGAAGCATGGCTTGAAGGTCGGCCAACTAATTCAAACAATGAAAGAGAGTCCAAGCTTTGGGATAAACTATGGAAGGTCGAGGTGCCATCAAAAGTTAAGATCTTCTTATGGAGGCTTGCGCAGCAGTCAATCCCCAAAGCCGATGTACGTCATGATCGGAACATGTCCACCAGCACTAGGTGTGGGTTGTGTGGTTCTGAGGATTCGTGACAACATTCATTGCTCCATTGTACTATTGCACGATGCACCTGGGCGTTCTAGGAGGCTGACCTTGTCGAAGCCTTAAACAACACAAGGGAACCTGATGCCAAAAGATGGCTGTTTGCTTTGATAGATATGCTTTCCATGACTGATTTTATTCAGGTTGCAGTGACTCTTCGGGCACTCTGGTACTCAAGGAGACAAGCGTTGCATGAAAATATCTTCCAAAGTCCACTATCCACGCATAATTTCATTCCAAGGTACATTCGGGATCTGGAAGAGTGCAAGCCTAAGAACTCTCCAGCAGTAACAGTGGTAAAACCAATGACAAGCCTTTCCATGATGGATTCCACTACCGCTCAGATCTGTAAAGATAAGGGTGGATGGTGCAGTGGCAAGAAACCAAAACGAAGGCTCATTTAGTGCGGTATGTAGGGACTCGTCGGGGCTTTATTTGGGTTCATCAGTTATGAGAGTACAGGGTATAATAGACCCACCAACGCTAGAAGCTGTAGCATGTCGTGAAGCGCTTGCTCTAGCTTCGGATCTAGCATTATCACATGTAGTTATCGCCTCCAATTGCCAAAGTGTAGTCATGGACATCAACAAGTATATTGGAGGTACGTATGCAAGCATTGTTAAGGAGATTGTAGAGACTACAGGAACCATCAATGACTGCACCTTCATCTCTCGAGGGTAGAGCTACTAATCTTGAGGCACATAGCCTTGCTAAGCACGCTTTTAGTTTGAATTTTGGGCGCCATGTGTGGCTGTTAAACTCACCAGATTTTCGATGTATCCCCATGAACATTATTGAGTAATAATAAAGTGTGTTTAGACTAAAAAATCTATCTATATTCTATACCAATACAATAAGATTCAAAGGGGCAGATTAAAATAATCTCGACCATCAAATCAGGTCAATCCAACGATTTGGACTGCTCCGATGGTGAGTGCTCAATATGTTTAGCGTGCAATTAATATCTACAAAATATGAACGTTAGCGCCAATCAACAATTAATCCAGAAATAATATCCTACCTAATATTTACATGCAATTAATGTACATGTTTAATTTTTTTAGGGGAAAGTACAGGTTACTAGTGTCCTGAAAAACACGAAATTCGTACGCAGGACTAGCGATCAATTCAAGTCCTCCCTATCCAGGCAGCAGCGCGGTGGGCTTTGCCTTACAAGTGTCCCGTTACATCTTGGGCCCTCTTCTTTTTCTCTGAATTCTATGGGCCTGAGGAACCGCTACGGAAATACTATCTGGGCCAGGCCTGCCAGGCGGACGCCGTGGTGAGATGTTTTTGTTTTTGAGCTGGTGAGATGATATTTCGGTTCCATGGATCCTCCCGAATTTAAAGAAAAACTGGTCGAAATTAGCAAGCCTGCCGTATTTTCGTACGCCCGGAGCAAACCCCTTCCCCACCGTCTCCAGAAACCTCCCGACCCTTCCACGGTTCCACCCACTCTCCCTCCCTCACCTCCCCCTCACCCCGGCGGCAGCGGAGCTCAACCTGCTGTCCTGCAGTCCGCCGCCGTCCGCCGGCGCTGCCCCCCCTCCATCCCCATTCCTGGACGCCGCGCACCGTGCTGCTTGCTGCTGCGGGTGCGCCGCGGGGCCGTCCGCTCTTGCTGGCCCCGGCCCCGTTCTTCTGCCGCTGCGGAGCCATCCGTCCCGGGGCGAGGCCGCCGTGTTTCCGCCTCCGCTGACCGCCGCGGCCTGCCTCACCTGCGGCGCCTCTCCTCCCGCTGGTAATTTTCTCGTTGGTAGTTTGGTATTACTTGAATTGGTGTATGCGTTGTCTGATCCTTGTTGTATTGCGGTGATAAACTGATAACCACTAATTGGAAGTTAGACTTGCAATTTCTGTTCCTAGACATACCTGAGACAGAGATGTATGCGTTGTCTGATTGCTAGTATGACTGAGACAGAGATGTCACGATTGTTGTATGCATTGTCTTAGTTTGGTATTAGTTGAATTGGTGTATGCATTGTCTGATTGTTGGTAGTTTGGTATTAGTTGAATTGGTGCATGCATTGTCTGATTGTTGGTAGTTTGGTATTAGTTGAATTGGTGTATATGCATTGTCTGATTGTTGTATGTCTGTGATAACCACGAATTGGAAGTAACATCTGTAATTTCTTGTTCCTAGACATACCTTAGACAGAGATGTCACCAAAACGGCTGCGATCAGGGCATGCCTCGCAGGAACCCCACCCGGCCTTCACCATCGAGAATTCATTGTTCAATATCTTGCTTCGAATCAAGGATCCAACAACCCTTCTACATGCTTCGCTCGTGTGTACGGATTGGTATGAAATCATCTCAGATCCTGGTTTCCTCGACCTTTTCCGCAAAAAGCAAATTAGCCTGTTCGTCGGGTTTTTTGCTGAGTTTGATGGTGGGGATGATATAGAATTCATACCGCTGCCACTGCCCCCTGAGTTTGCATATGTTGGCAAGTACCTATTGACTTCATTTTCGGGTGGTCTTAGAAATGCGCAAGACATTCGTGGTGGCTCTGTTCTTCTAAAACTGGAAGACTCGATCGCCATCTCCAATCCATTTATGAAGAGTTTCCGCACATTTCCACTAGCCCCACCTTTCCGGAATATTCATGGCCATCATTGTGGTGATTTTTACCTCTTCAATGGTGATAGCGTAGTCCGCGTGGTTATCATCGCCATGGCTAATCTTCTGCATATTCAGTTATGTGTTCTCGAGTCTAGTACTTGGATAGAATATAGAAACACCGTTGATGTTGGTATTTCTCTTGGGGAAGGGCCCTTCTGTAAGACTGCGCTGTGTGTTAACCGCTTTATATATATGCTCTCTATTGATGGATTCTTAGTGAAAGTCAGAATGGAGGATTGTTCTGCATCTGTCATCCCTCTTCCAAATGGGTCATATGAATGGCGTTTTCAACAGATATGCCGATCGAATTATTCTGATTTCCTGTATGTCCATGTTGATGGTTTCGACATTCGAATATGGTCGTATTTGTCAGATACCTGGACTCCTGTCTTTAGGATTCATGTTCCTTCTATATTTGCCTGTCACATTGATATTGTGGAAAGCCTTAATTGTATTGAGTGGGACACGTCAAGGAGTGGCGGGGGGGGGGGGGGGGGGGGGGAGTTTTTGACAATGTACGGTGTCTCCGATGGGGTTGAGCATATTATCATGGGGATTAATGGTGTTGAGCATTTATATCTACTGGATTCTATTAATGGAACAGTGACGTTAATTGGATCCAACGAAGAATTAATTGAGATTTCACCTTTTGTCACCTCTTGGATCCCTTCATTTCCGACTTTAAAGGTTAGTTCCGCTACTATTCTTTCTATTCCAGCATTTTACTTTAATCTATGATTAGGCTTTGTTGACTTGCATGCCAAGTACTTCAGTAGTATCAACGAGTTGAAGCTATTCTAATTACATCTGGTCCACATCCTGTTATTATTAGTACGAAGCTCCAGTAAAAATGTAAATAGTAGTTTCATGGTCTGTTGTCACTTGATGATCTATTAACTTTTTGTATGTTATCTCTTAACTGGAACCTCTGCACCACAGCCTTTGCTGATTACTCCTAGGAAGTTAGCACACCTGCAGGACTGTAGTGCCTCACTGGCACGACTTATGATTGTCTTGAGATACATTTCTTCTTCTTTTTGACAGGAAAAGAGTGCTGAAATTGAATACGAATGTCTTGATATATTAGGTGATGTGTTTGATAGATCTGGCAACGTGATCACGAAAGATCATGCGTATATGCTCACTGCACTTTTATCCCAGCTGAGCTCCACTGAAGCAAGTGTCAGAAAAAAGACTGTTTCGTGCATTGGTATGGCTGAATGTATTTTACAGTTATTTTGATTGTTAATGGTTGCAATTGGTTGAACAATCATAGTTATTTATGGTGACTATAACTCGCTTCATGTTGCAGCATCGCTTGCTCCATGTTTGTCAGATGATCTATTAGCCAAGGCAACTTTGGAGGCTGTCCAATTGCTGAAAAAAAGAAGGCAGAAGTCTGAAATAACCCGAACGAATATCCAGATGATTGGTGCTCTAAGGTATATGCTTTGACCTTCTAACTGCCGCAAAAAAAAAAGAGGTTCATAACAGCTTGTACTGAGCTATTCAACTTCAAGTTGGCTAGTTCAAACAGCGATAAAACATCTGTATAGAATCAATCTGGTTGGATAATATACCCAAGGATAAACTTATTTTAGGATGGAAGGAACTAAAACAGATCCGGTTGGTTAGATTCATTTGATTACTGCAACTCATGTTAGAATATAATTTATTATTTGACTTACAGCTGCTCGGTTGGATACCGGTTTGGACCACACCTTGCCGAAGCCGTTCCTTTGCTCATAAGCTATTGCACAAGTGCATCAGAAAATGATGAAGAGCTCCGTGCATGCAGCCTGCAGGTGAGAATTTATGTTCAGTTTTTACCTTAGATTGCTGTTACCGTTGCTTCTCTGTGGCTTTAAGTTACCTCCATCTTATAGGCCCTCGAGAATATTATGCTCAGATGTCCAAGAGATATTTCCCCATATTATGAGGGTATTTTGAATCTTGCTTTGGAATATGTAAGCTATGACCCTAATATCACCGATAGCATGAAGGAGGATGCTCACGGTGAAGTTCAGGATGAGGAAGACGATGAGTATGTTACTTATGTTCTTATAATACAGAAGCAGTGTTTCCTATTGATGTAATTGAAACATCCTTAATTTTCTCCCAGTGAGAGTGCGTCTGAATACAAAGATGACAAGAATGCAAGCTGGAAGGTTCGTCAGGCATCAGCGAAGTGCCTGTCTGCAATTATCGTATCTTGTCCTCAGATGTTGTTTAAGATGTATCAGGAGGTATGTTTATGACAGCATGTTTAAACCAGCTTACTGCACTTTAACAATCTTGTTTGTCATGATCGCATGATTCCATATCGGCCATATTGTTATTGATGTTTCTGAGCTGATTCCAACCATTTATTACCTGTTTTGAAAATTAGCCACTCAATCGAGTGCCTCTATGGAACTTGGTGTAATTTGTTCGATTGTTCACAGGCTTGTACGAAGTTAATCAACCGCTTTAGGGAAAGAGAGGAGAATGTAAAGGTAACTGCATGGTATTTCATTGCTAAATTGGATTTGAATTGTCATTGTATATCAAGCTTACGAAGCTTCTCTTTGATCCTAGATGGACATTTTCAATACATTTATCGAGTTGTTACGGCAAACTGGTAATGTGACAAAAGGACAAGGTGACATTGATGAGTCTAGGTAAGCAAAATATCTGTTACTTTTTTTTACCCATCCTTGCCATTTATAGGATATATCAGAAGCAGTACACAATGCAGTTGTTTCTCTGTTTGGACTAATAGCCTAAGTGAGCCTATGTTGGTTAAAACTTGGCACGACTTCGTGCATGGATGCAAAAATCATTATCTGCTTTTGACTTGTTATGGTTAGAGGGAGGTGATTGTGATCACAAGATATGTGCACTGAGCCGGTATTGTCAATTGGTATACTTTGCAGCCCTAGATGGTTGCTGAAGCAAGAGGTACCCAAAGTTGTCAAGTCTATCGATAGTCAGTTATATGAAAGATCAATCAAGACAAAGGTTTGTTCTTGAATTGTCTGGCAAAGCATCTGTCTGGACTCGTAATTATGATGTTATATTGTTTTGTTGGCATTTTCAGGTTGGAGCATTCTCAGTATTGAAGGAGCTTGTTGTTGTATTACCAGATTGTCTTGCTGATCATCTTGGGTCCCTTGTTCCTTGGATTGAGATGTATTTGAATGTTAGTGAGTTTCATTTGCTGTGTAGTTTCTTGTGCAGGACTTCTGTTTTAACTTGCCGTCTATTGTTTATAGGATAAATCTTATACCTCCAGCCTGAAGATTGAAGCCCTTGCATTTACTAGGATTCTTATGGCCTCACATTCGCCCTCTGTGTTTCATCCATACATCCAGGTATTGTAGCTATTTTCTTTGATAAACCACTCGAGACACTTTTGGTCGTTACTCATTAGTCATTACTGAACGCAAACCAAAATTTCCAGATATTATGTGATGCAATAGTATCTGCTATTGGAGATATATATTACAAAGTCACCGCTGATGCTCTACGGGCGTGCGGGGAGCTAGTCCGGGTTCTCCGTCCAAATTTTGAGGTCAGCCTTATACTCCATGTGCTGATGTTACAATCTCCCAGTTATGGTGATATTTAAGCTCTTGTTCTGCTGTTACACAGGCACGTTCCATAAATTGCAGGCCATATATTAGTCCAATCTATGAAGCTATATGGGCCCGCTTGGCCAATCAAGATCAGGTCTAACCACTCCCTCCCCTACGTACATACCCCCCTTTCCCCCCTCCCCCTCTCATGCTATTCTGTTTTGCCAGGAAGTTAATGAGTGTGCCATATCGTGCATGAGCCTTGTGATCGCTACTTTTGGTGATGGTCTTCAAAGGGAATTACCGTCATGCCTATCCTTACTTGTTGACAGGATGGGCTATGAAATAACACGACTTACAGCAGTCAAGGTAAGCAATCAACTGCACCTTCAGAACAAAACTAATAGGGACATTATGGTTAATGTTGAGTTGAATTTCAGTATTCTAGTCAATGGTAGACAAAAACAAATGAAAATGTTTTGATCAGTGCATCTTGCTGGGTTGCTGGGATAGAGATGGTTTTGCGGCGGGTTCATTGGTGTAAAGATACCGTTAATTATATACTATAATATATATTCCCTCCGTGCCATAATATAAGAGTGTTTTTGGCACAATGCCAAAAAAGCTCTTATATTATGGGACGAAGGGAGTACCAATATATTTGTGTGGGTCTTATCCACAAGTTTAGTTGTATACCCTGTCATCATTTGCTTAATGCCCACTGGCGGCGTTTTCAGACTGTTATGTTTACTCTCTGTTTTACTGTACTAGGTGATTGCATGCCTGTTCACTGCTTTTTTTTGGTTCTGTTGCATTTTCAAAATGTTCATTCCTTTACAGGCATTTGCGGTGCTTGCGAATTCACCTCTTCGGATTGATCTTTCATGTGTCCTGGACCGTGTCGTTTCTGACCTTACAACTTTCCTTCGAAAGGTAGATATAATATATACGCATTGTTTGTTTTGATTTTGTAAGTTGAAACATCCTATATGTTAAACAGGGCATCAAAACTGAAGACTAAGTTTTTTATTTTATTTCCCCCCTTCAACAGGCTAACAGAGCCCTTAGGCAGGCAACAACAGGAACCCTAAATTCTCTGGTTGTTACATATGGGGTTCAAATTGGCCTGTCCTCTTATGAGACTATAATAGCTGAACTATCTATTCTTATAAGATTTTTTTTTTCTTCCTTGGCTTTCTTCAACAACTCTCCAGTTTCTGCCTACCATGATGACTGATGTTGGATTATCTATTGTGGCAGTGACATCGACTTGCATATGTCTGTTCTTGCGTTGGAACTCTGTCGCACAATAATGGTCGACAGAAGTTCCTTCCAAAATGTTGGTTTAGCTGTGAGACATAAAGTTTTGCCTCAGGCCCTTATTTTGATCAGGAGTGCTTTGTTACAAGGACGAGCACTAGAGGTATAATATTCTCATATTAATTATAAGTACTTGGTTTCTTTATTCCCCAATTGATGGAGGGCATTGTTTCTGTTACAGGCGCTGCAGAAGTTTTTTACTGCACTGGTCCAGTCTGCAAATACAACCTTTGAAACTTTGTTGGACTCCCTTATTTCCACTGCCAAACAGTCACAGTTGGGCGGCCTTGCCAAGCAGGCACTATCCTCTATTGCACAGTGTGTTGCTGTGCTATGCTTAGCAGCTGGTGATCAGAAGTGTGCATTGACTATTGAAATGCTCGAAGGCATTCTAAATGATGTCAGTTCTACTGATACTGTAAGGCTTTTCCTGATCATGCATGTCTTTTGTTCACCAGATTTGCACATTTATATCTGTATGTCATACTTGCGATCGTTGACATAACATGCCTTGCTTCATGCAAGTTAGCTTTATTGGGATGCTGTCTATTTGTTTCCTATGCATTTTTTTTCGAGAAAACACAAATGGCTTTTGCGTTTCATTGCATTGGAAAGAAAGGGGAATTTACATCCTCCTAGGAGGCAGTTTTACACAGCCAAGAGGGGCTCAGTGGACATCCCAGGATGGTGGCAAAACGATCCTGAGCCCTTGAGCTCCGGCCTTTGCCCAACATCGGGTCTCGTCTTTAATCCTGTCTACTAACTCGTTCAGCGAGGGCCTCACATGGTCGAAAACACACGCGTTCCTATGCTTCCAGACCATCCACGGAACCAGGAGCGCCACAGACTTGAGCGCCTTGCGAAGTGCTGGCGGTGTCAAGTCCTTTGCGCGCAGCCACCAATCTATGAGCGAGCCGTCGTGCTCGGGCACCGGTGCCGGTAGGCATAGCCAAGACAGGACCTCATGCCAAGTCTGCTTAGTGAATGGGCACGTAAG
Source organism: Triticum monococcum (assembly GCA_034509565.1). NCBI lineage: Eukaryota > Viridiplantae > Streptophyta > Magnoliopsida > Poales > Poaceae > Triticum > Triticum monococcum. Next base: position 619,269,710 of record CM067845.1, read on the forward strand.
CATTAGGTGTCCAATCGTCTCCGGTTCTTGGTCGCACAGAAGGCATCGTGGGTGATGATGCAGGCCATGGCGCGCGAGTCTCTCCGCGGTCCAACAGCGATCCTGACATGCCAACCAATGGAAGAACTTCACCTTGGGCGGTGCCCAGCTCCTCCAGATGAGTTTCCAGGAGTTGCAGCTCGTCGCGCCCTGGAAGGTTGCCCGGTAGCAAGATTGTGCCATGTAAACCCCGTTGGCCGTCCATCTCCAAAGAAGCCTGTCCGGCTCATTGGACAACTCGACATGCTGGACTAGGTGCCAGAGCTTTAGGTACTGTCCAATCTCCGGGAGGCCGATCAGGCCATGGATGTCACGCGCCCAGCTGTTGCCGGCGAGGGCCTCCGCCACCGTTCTGGACTTCCTGCGCTGTTTGGGAATGTGCTGGATAAGCATGGGCGCAAGCTCGTGGACGGATTGGCCGCCTAGCCAGCGATCCTCCCAGAAAAGGGCCGTCTTGCCGTCACCGATGGTCATGGTCGTGGAGGCGTAGAAGAGCGCTCGCTCCTCCGCCGTGAATTGCAGGTCCAGTCCTTGCCAAGCTCGATCCGTGTCCGTGTGCACGAGCCAGAGCCAGCGCAGTCGGAGCGATAGTCCCGTGCGCTCGAGGTCCCGTACGCCGAGGCCACCATAGTCAAGCGGACGGCATACCCGGCGCCAGTTGACGTGGCAGTGACCACCTTGTGCGTCCGCGCGGCCGACCCAAAGAAAACCGCGTTGAATCTTCTCCAGTTGCTTCAGGGTTTTCTTTGGAGGCGCTAGCGCTAGCAGTTGATGGATCGGTACCGCGCTGAGCACCGACTTGACTAGCGCCAGACGTCCCGCTTTGTTCATCAGCCAGGCTTTCTAGGAGGGTAGTCGGCCCGCCACCGCGTCGACGAGGGGCTGCAGCTGGGCTGCGGATGGGCAGCGAGTGGAGAGCGGGATGCCCAGATAGGTGACCGGCAAGGCCGCAATGGGGCACCCAAGTGGCTCCAACAGCCCCACGCCGTGGCCGTCGGCATGAAGGAGCGTGGCCGAGCTCTTGGCGTAATTCACCCGTAGCCCAGACGCCGTACTGAGCACGTCCAGAATGCCTTTGACAGCGGCAATCTCCTCGGTAGTGGCATGGCAGAAAAGCATCACATCGTCGGCGTAGAGAGATATCGCCGGAATGACTCGCCGGGGGTGCAGTTGCTGGAGTATACCCGTGTGCAGAGCGAGACGCATCAGCCTCCCAAGGGTGTCCACCGCCAGCACGAAGAGTTGTGGGGATGTGGAGTCGCCTTGTCTTAGGCCGCGACGGTGCCAGATTGGAGGGCCGGGGACACCATTGACCATGACCCGCGTGCTAGCCAAGGAGAGCAGAATGGCTAACCATTCCCGAAATCGCTCCCCGAACCCATACTGGCGCAACACTTCAAAGAGAAAGGGCCATGAGATGGAGTCGAAGGCGCGTGTGAGGTCGAGCTTTAGCATGATCCTGGGCGCGCCAAGTTGGTGCAGCATCTTGAGGGATTGCCGGACTAGAACGAAATTGTCGTGGAGGCTACGTCCGGCGATGAACGCATTTTGGTTGCGGCTGACTAGGGTGTCGAGCTTGGGGGCGAGGCGCAATGACAGGACCTTCGCGAAGATCTTGGCCACAATGTGGATCAGGCATCGGCCGGTAGTCACCAAGCTTGTGAGCGTCCGCGCGCTTAGGCAGCAAGGTTAGCAGCGCTTGATTAAGCTTGCTGAACCCGCGGCCGCGCAGCGTGTATAGCAGGTCGAAGACGTCCCATATGTCATGGCGGATGATACTCCAGCAAGCGCGCAGGAACTCCGCTGTGAAGCCATCCAGACCGGGTGCTTTGCGCGCCGGCATGCGTTTGACCGCGTCCCATATTTCCTCCTGGCTGAAGGGCGCGTCCAGGCATGCGAGGTCGCCGGGCGCGATGAGTTGGGAAAGATCGAGCGTATGCGCCCGGTCTACAGCCGTGCCCAGCAAGCCATCAAAGTGTGAAAATGCTGCGTTGGCCATCTCCTCATGGTCCAAGAGCACTTGCCCGTCAACGTGCAAGCTATGAATGCGATTCTTCTGGCGCCGATAGGAACATTGCCGGTGGAAGAAGCTCGTGTTGGCGTCGCCGTCCTTAAGTGAGGCGATCCGGGCGCGCTGCCGCGCTATCGTGCGCTCCATGGATGCCATGCCGAGGTAGGCGAACTTGAGCTGCTTGCGGAGCCATTCCTCCGGAGGCGAGAGCACTCGATCCTCCCGCGCTTTGTCAAAGCGCATGATCAGCTCGCGGGATATGGCGAGCTTGTCCCGAATGTTGCCCGTGGTCTTGGCGCTCCAGCTTGATAGGCGGCGAGCAGTGGCCTGGAGACGCTTGACCAGCCGGCAGAATGGGTCGTCGTCATGCACCGAGCTCCATGCCGCGGTGACGGTGTCGTGGAAGCCGTCAAGTCTGAGCCAGTAGTCCTCGAAGTGGAAGCGTTTGTGCGCCGCCGGCATGGGGGAGCAATCTAGCATCAGCGGGCAGTGGTCCGACACGACCGAAGCGAGACACCGGAGGTGCCATTCGCCGTGCACATCTTCCCAGTCCGACGTGCAAAGGACGTGGTCAAGGTGCACTAGCATGGGCGGCGATTGCTCATTCGACCATGTGAAGCGACGCCCGTTGAGATAAATCTCCTTCAGGGCAAGGTCGTTGATGGCGCGGCGGAATCTACCCATCATGCGTCGATGCAGGCCGCCCATGTTCTTGTCCTCGTCGCGGTATATGAGGTTGAAATCACCACATAGCATCCATGGGCCGGGGCATGCCGCCTGAATATCGCGCAGCTCTTGGAGGAACAAAACTTTATCCGCGTCGTCTTGGGGTCCGTAGACTGTCGTCAGCCACCACGGTGTCCCGGAGGCCACGGCTACTTTGGCCGTAAGCGCGTTTCGCGTGAACAGCGGGTCGGAGATCGTGACCGCCCTGCTCTTCCAGGCCAAGAGAATGCCGCCTCGCGTGCCATCAGCCGGCAGGTACGTGAAGTCGTCAAACTCGGAGCCGAGAATGTCAAGCATAGTGGGCGAGTAGATCAAAGCCATCTTTGTTTCCCGAAGGCATACAATGGAGGCTCCGGTAGTGCTCAGCAGGGAACGGATGGCACTACGTCGGGCGCGCGAGTTTAGGCCGCGTACATTCCAAACAGCGATTTTTAGTCCGTGATCCATGAACAAGAGGTCGACGATGGGCGGTTGGCAGCCCTAACTGCCTCCGGCAACGGCCGTGCGCGTGGTAGGGGCGAAGCACGCTGAGATCTCCCTATCGACCAGGGCAGCGATGGCCTTGAGCACGGACAGGGGGATTGGCGCCGCGAACATGTCGTCGTAGGCCTTCATCTCGATGGTAGTGATCTTCTGGTTGGTGCCAACGATCCCCAGAGTGCGAAGGATCTGCACATGGGCCCTCCGCTCTGCCGTCGGCGGTGCCGCCACGGGTGCGGCCGTAGCTGCTGAGCGGCCTCGCCGTGGGGCAAAGTTGAGGGGTCGACGTGGCCTCTTCCCTGGAGTCGGTAGTGACGCGCTTATGTGCTTCGTGGTCGCGGCCAGAAACTCTCCAAGCGTCCAGGCCTGCTGCGTGGTCGCACGGCTGCGTGAGCGGCGCATCGTGATCGGTGGCGATGCGAACCCGTCCTGATGCCGGAGAGCGGGCCTTAGATGCTGGCGCAGGCGATCTCTGAACATCATTAGGCGTTGGCGTGGAGGAACCTCTGGGCCTCTGCAGGATGGAAATAGGCCTCTGAACCCCATCTTCCGGAATCCCAATGGCGGCCGGGCCGTCGTGAGCTGCAAGAGAGTGCGCGGTTGGGGATACGGCCCTTGCATGGAGCGGCCCAGCCCCATTCGGCTCGTCGGGCCCATCAGTGGCGCTGCAATCCACGGCTGCTGGTGTGATGGCGATTTGGGCTACAACCAGAGCGTCACCCCCCACCAGAGCCGCAGAGGTGGGGACAGGGGACATAGATGACCAGCCAGCTGGGGAGTCTGGGCCCGCAGGATCGTCATGGGTAGGCGAGCCTCCGCTTTGCCCCGACAAGGCGGCAGGCGATCCTGGCCGCTTTGAAGCTCCTGGCGTCACGGGCTGCGAGTCAGGGATCTGACTCAGAAGGGCAAGATCCCGACACGATGATGTGTCAGCAGCGGCAGGAGCGGGCCCCGCGGAATCGTCCTCTGGATCGTGGGAGGAGCCCGAGTTTGAACTGCCCGGGGCTTCCGGTTCCTCAGCGACCGGTGGTAGCGCGCCAGCTGGCCCCTGCGCAACCGACCGCGCGCCGTCATCGGGAGCGACAACCGCTTGCGTAGGATCTGCTGCCAAAGCCTGCAACCGTGGCCCCTTTCTTTTTCCTCTTTTTCCTGTTTTGGCACGGTGACGAGAACGAACAGGGCCCAGCTGACCCGGCCACGTCAGCATGCCGTCTCGCGACGGCCGGACCGGAGACGCGGCCGTTGCTGGCCGGGGCCAGGCGACCGCCGTGCTCAGCCCATCGGTCCGCCCTGAGCGGTCGCTGGCACGCCAGGCCGGCGCGTCCATGGCCATGCCATCCGCCCGACCGCCCGACGCAGCATCGGTGCGCCGTCGTTTCCGGCCACGGCGCCTTGCCCGACCATGACCGGGGCCCTAGCCCTGGCCGTGTCCATTGCCGGCGCCATCTCTGCCGGGGTCGTCGTGAGCCTGGGCACCGGGAGGGGGTGCCCGGAGCGCGGCGGCACGTGCGAGCGCGATGGAGACAGGGTACGTGAGCGTCCTGACCTCCGGCGCTTCCGAGGGGATGCGGGCCGGCAGCAGCTCGACAATCTCCAAGATCGCGGCGCGGTGGATGTCGGCTGGGTCGTGCACGCGGGCAGACAGGCGAAAGACGGCCAGGTCCTCGCGAGAACGCGTGCGGGGGTGCAACCGCTCGACCCAGCAGCTCTCTCCGAGGATGTGCTCAGCGGTGGAAAGGTGCCATGCTTGGGCGGGGATGCCGCGGAGCTCGAGCTTGACGTGGTGCTCAAACCCGCCGGCGCCAGCATGCGTGAGCTTGCACCAGGGCCGCAGCGACAACCCAAACCGTGGCGAGCTGATGAAGTGCTCTCCATTCAAACGACGCATGGTTTCCAGGGAGAAGAGGATGAGGAAGTCCTCGGGGTGGTGCACGTGCACGGTGAAGTCGCCTTCGGAGAGCTCGAGGGAGCGGTAGAGCAGCTCGGCCACCTCGGCAACAGCCACCTGCAGCCTGTTGCCGGTGATGGATGCCACCATGGCGCGGCCAAGGACTCGCTCGGCCTCCTCCATCTCTGTGGACTGCGCCATAATGACCCGTACGGGCACGTCGGGGCGCGGTTGGGGAACTGGCGCCGGCGAGGGGAGCCTGGGAGGCGCCGGCGGGGTAGTGGTTCGACGATGCGCGGGAAGAACCGGGGCAGGGCCACCGCGGCCAGAGGCGTCCGTGCGAGGTGTCGCGCCGTTGTTGTGTCGGACGTCGCAGTCTCGAGACTCATGGCCTGAGGTGAGGCAGCGTCTGCACCGGACGTCGTTGGTGCAGTCGCGAACCCGGTGGCGGTGGTCGAGGCATCTGAAGCACAGCCCATCAACCTCCTCCGGAGACGGGCTGCGACGGCGAGGAGGAGAGCGGCTGGCGGTGCCGTCCTGGCTCGGGCGGCGGCGGCGATTCTTGCGCCGCGGTTGCTGGAACCCATCCGCGTCGAGCGCGGCTTCGCCGGATACGCGGTGGACCTCTGAGCGAGGGCCAAGGCGCTGCCTAGCGGGCACGCGGATGGCCGGCGGGGTGCGTGTGGGGGCACCGGCAACCGGTGGCGCAGCAGGGGCCGGCGGGGTGAGCGCGACGTCCCGGTAGGAACGTGCCGAGGACTCGCTCTCCGAGCTGAGCCAGCGGTCGCCAGAGGACACGCGCTCGCCGGAGAGGGTCACCCGGCGGTCGGCAGGGGCGGCGCCTGGGGCCTCCATGGCAGGAGCGAGGGGGGGGGGGAGGGCTAGGGTAGGGCTGCCGGCGGCAGGCTGGGGCGTCTCGGAGGGCTAGAGGGTGGGAGCGGAGCTAGGCAGGAGTGGAGCCATCCTCCGTCTGAAAAGTTTTTCTTTCCTATGCATTCCGCTGTTCTTATATCATTATGTGTCTGCTGCTATTGGTGTTCTATAGTCTAATGATTTTTGAAATATTAAACTGTAATTAGTCAAATATTAATTACTTGATGGTAGGGTTAGTGCTTGGTTATGATGGGTGTCTGCAGATCTTTATTATTTGCCATCGGTTAACTGCATACCTATGTTTGACTCGAAGGTAAATTATGCCCTTCCCTTTGTCATTTGGTAATTACTTATAATTTGTTTTCCAGGCTAAACAACACATTGCCTTGTTATGTTTGGGAGAAATTGGAAGAAGGAAGGACCTCAGCAACCATGTTCAAATTGAGAACACTGTAATTGAATCATTCCAGTCACCTTCTGAGGAGATAAAATCTGCAGCATCGTACGCTCTCGGAAACATTGCTGTTGGCAATCTATCCAAGTATTTGCCATTTATCTTGGATCAGATTGATAATCAACAGAAGAATCCGTACCTCTTGCTTCATTCACTGAAAGAGGCAGGTTTCTAATGAATTCATGTTTCTAAAAGGCACCTCCCATAAGACTGCTGTTTAATTTTGTGCTCTTATGCAAAACCTGTTAGGTAATTGCATGGCAGTCTGTTGATCATACTGGCCAGGATGAGCTCCAGGACTCAAACATTGTGAAGATATTGGCGTTGCTCTTTAATCACTGCAAAAGTGAGGACGAAGGAGTTCAGGATGTGGTTGCTGAGTGTTTAGGCAAAATTGCACTTATTGAACCTAACAAACTAATCCCTGTTCTGAAGGTGTGAACTGTCGACAATTAACAAAGTTACACTCCATGTTTCATTTACTCCATGATATGAGATCTAATGCGGCATTTCGTATAATTTTGTAGGAATGCACATCTAGCCCAGCAGCAAACACAAGGGCTATGGTTGCCATTGCTATAAAATATTCAATTGTTGAACGGCCTGGAAAGATAGATGCAATCATGTACTCTGAGATTTCTACTTTCCTTATGTTAATCAAAGATAGTGACATGGTAATTTTACTTGAAATAGTATTTACATCCTTACTAACCAATCTTCCTAAAGAAAGATTTGAAGATTACAAATTACATTTATTGTTTACACTTGCAGCATGTGAGACGTGCAGCTATCCTGGCGCTGAGGACAGCTGCCCACAACAAGCCAAATTTGATCAAAGGTCTTGTTCCTGAACTGCTCCCTCTTTTGTACGACCAGACTGTTGTGAAGGTATTATTTTCTGGTTTGGTTGCTTATTTCCTTTCATTAGTTATGATCTGGCGGTGCTACATGTAATTCACTGCTAGGTAGTAATGATTTCCTTCTTTGCAGCAAGAATTGGTTAGGGCAGCTTTCGAGCACGTCGTTGATGATGGGCTTGAACTTAGGAAAGCTGCCTTTGAATGTGTGGACACATTGCTGGATAGTTGTCTTGATCAAGTGAATCCGTCGTCCTTCATCGTTCCTTTCCTCTTATCTGGTTTAGGTGGTAAGTACAGTTAAGACATTATATATTTCGTCATGGCATTTTGAGTGTGTTTGGTTGGTGCCTGGATTAGCCCTACCATGAAATGGGCAGACCATTGTATTTTTCGTCTGGCTTAGTTCGGTGCCAATTTCTTTGGCTATGACCGGCCCCCAGCCATTCCTGTCACGGGTTCTTGCCAAATAATTGGCCAAGTGAAGGCACATGATTCCTTGGCCTGGACTGCATAGAATCAGTGATGTTAAACTTAACTTTTTTGTTATGACAAGATAATTTTACATTTATAGCTTAGATTTTTTGGGTTTTCTCAAGATATATTGTTCCAGATTATTAACTATAATGTATTTCTCTTGTGTTTCTTTCTAAACCCTAAGATGGTATATCACATATATTATGATAATCTTGTGGAATGTTTATTTTCAACAGAACATACTAATCAGTTGTGCATCGTACTGCTTATTGCAGATCATTATGATGTAAAAATGCCCTGCCATCTGATTCTCTCAAAGCTAGCAGACAAGTGCCCCTACGCTGTTCTTGCAGGTTTGTTATAATGAAGGACCTTCAAAAGGGATGTTTCATATGTGGTGAACGCCTTTCCTAATATTAGTATTATTACCCTGTTTCAGTTTTGGACTCATTAGTTGAACCCCTTGAGGAAACTATTGGTGACAAACCGACAGGTGATGCAGTGAAGCAGGAGATTGATCGCAATGAAGACATGATTCACAGTGCTCTTCAAGCAATTGCTGCTCTAAGCCGCATAAGGTAAAGCTTGGATCTGCCCGGCTAGTTGACGACTTGTTCTGGTTTAGCTAAGATTTGAGCTGTCTGTCATCCTTTTTGTTGCTTGTCTATAGCTTTTACGCTTGTCCAAATAACAGTGTCGACTTTCATCTGCAGTGGCAGCGGCTACAACATGAAGTTGAAGAATCTGATGAGCAAGATAAAGGCCACTCCTTCATTTTTGAATATGTTAGGAAATACGTGCACATGCCTGGGAATTTCGAGGCGATGATCCAGCCTCGCATTCGCCTTTTATTGGCTGAAAGGTTGCACGGCAACATGCGAGCAAAAGGATGCTGAAGTGCTTTGCCATCTGTCTTCCTGGTTTGTAGCTTAAAGGAGCGCCCGTCTCTGGTTCTTTGATTTTGAGATAGCTTACCACCTATGCCAAGTGCTAGCACTTGTCTCTGCTTCGTTCGCATCGAGCCCATGAAAGCCCCCCACGAACTAGCGCACAACTTGTGTGCGATTCCTTTGCAAATGTCTTGTACCATTTCGGCTAGCTTCCTTATTTTTTTCTTTCTGTATTGTATCTCACAGAGTAACAAAAAAGAAGAAGCAACCATGCATTTAGTGCTGAGCAAGTTTATTAACATAGGTGGCAAATTGGTTAGTATTTGCAACTAACAAAAATAACAGTTGCCGCAAAACAAAATAAAAAACAGAAACGAAATGCGAGCTGATTTTTTGTTTTGAACAACAAAAGGCACACGAAGCGTCAAATTCATTCAGCTCAGTAGCTCTTACAGCACGAATTACAAAGCCCTGGACTTGAAATGTAGCTAGGAGGGAAACTACAGGACAAGATATATGTCTATGAGCTGAAGCAAAGCAATATATTTCAGGTTCAACATTAGAACGTAGAACTTGATGAGGTACACTATGAGTGATTCCATTTAGTTAAAAAGAAGAGTGATTCCATTTATTTCCCTCGAAATATGAAACACTGAGGTTGCAAATTGGATGCCTGCTTGAAGAAATCACCCAAAAGTTTCCGGATGCTTCATGGGGTATTGGCCTCCACAATTTCACCTGAATGCAGCTAATGAGGCCAAGGATAGACAATCCATAAGATAAGAAAAGTTGGGTGAACGATGTTGAGCCTATTAGCCAGATGAGCCGCAAAAGAAAGTGCAAGTGCTTCTGCTTGTAGTGGAGAAGATGTAGCCGGAGATGAAGCTTGAATTTGCACATTTACTTCAAATTGATCCTTAGGCAACGATAGATAGACTCCTACTCCCGTAGCAATCGAACCTTGTGCCAATCCTGGAACTTTCTTACATCTGAAAGTCGCATCAGAGTAGATTTTAGGACCGGCAACAAGCAAATCAGATCTAAGAGTCCGTCCCTGTAGAGGAAGTTGATCAGGAGAAAGTTGAATTTGAGGCACCACCTGCAAGCTAGACATATGACTAGAATCATCATATAAATAATAAGACAAGGCTTTTGCATAGAAGATGGGCATCAGAGGGCCACCAGGAAGCCCACGAGGCAGTGGGCGCGTCCAGGGGGGTAGGGTGCGCCTCCCACCCTCGTGGCTGGTGGGTGCCCCTCCTCTGGTACTTCTTGCGCTCAATATTTTTTATATATTCTGAAAAGTGCTCTCGTGGAGTTTCAGGACTTTTGGAGATGTGCAGAATAGGTCTCTAATATTTGCTCCTTTTCCAGCCCAGAATTCCAGCTCCCGGCATTCTCCCTCTTCATGTAAACCTTGTAAAATAAGAGAGAGTATGCATAAGTATTGTGACATAATGTGTAATAACAGCCCATAATGCAATAAATATCGATATAAAAGCATGATGCAAAATGGACGTATCAACTCCCCCAAGCTTAGACATTGCTTGTCCTCAAGCGAAAGCCGAAATCAAAAAATATGTCCACATGTTTAGAGATAGAGGTGCCGATAAAAATAAAATACGGCCATGAGGGCATCATGATCATTCTTAGAACAACAATATATATATATATATATATATATATATATATATATATATATATATATATATATATATAGGTGTCATATGATCTCTTATGCTAAAGTAACAATTCAATCACAATTTCAAGTATGAATCGTAAACTTCATTGAAAACTAACAAACTCTAATCTCAGTCATTGAGGCAATTGCTATTTATCATAACATAAAAAATAGTCAATATAAGAGCTTTTCAGCAAGTCCACATACTCAACTATCATTTAGTCTTTCATAATTGCTAACACTCACGCAATATTTATGGGTATGGAGTTTTAATCGGACACAGAGAAAGATAGGGGCTTATAGTTTTGCCTCCCAATGTTTTACCTCAAGGGTAATGTCAACAATAATAGCTCATGCAGACTCATATCCAATTAGCTATATGTATGTGGATCTTTCCAACACATTGTGCTTGCCAAAGGATAAAATGTAAAAAGAAAAGGTGAAGATCACCATGACTCTTTGCATGAAGTATAAGACAAGAATAAAAGATAGGCCCTTCGTGGAGGGAAGCAGAGGTTGTCATGCGCTTTTATGGTTGGATGCACGAAATCTTAATGTACAAGAATGTCACTTTATATTGCCACTTGTGATATGGACATTTATCATGAAGTCCGTCGCTTTTATTTCTTCCATATCATAAGATCGTATAAAGCTTATTTTCTCCACACTAATAAGTCATACATATTTAAAGAGCAATTTTTATTACTTGCACCGATGACAACTTACTTGAAGGATCTTACTCAATTCATAGGTAGATATAATGGACTCTCATGGCAAAACTGGGTTTATGGATATTTGGGAGCACAAGTAGTATCTCTACTTGGTGCAAAGAATTGGCTAGCAAGAGAGGGAAAGGCAAGGTCAACATGTTGGATGATCCATGACAATATAATTTATCTCAGATATAAGAAATCATAACCCATTACGTTGTCTTCCTTGTCCAACATCAACTCTTTAGCATATCATACTTTAATGAGTGCTCACAATCATAAAAGATGTCCAAGATAGTATATTTATATGTGAAGACCTCTCTTTCTTTATTACTTCCTATCAATTGCAACAATGACCAAAACTATGTTTGCCAACTCTCAACAACTTTTATTCATCATACTCCTTATATGTGAGCTCATTACTCTCCATAAGATCCATATGATCTCTTTATTTCTTTTTATTTCTTATCTTTTTATTTTTATTTTATTCCCTCAAGATCATAGCAAAATAATCAAGCCCTTGACTCAATACTAATCTTTATTATATATAGCTCACGGACTCGATTACATAGGAAGATCATAAAGCAAAACTCACAACTAGATCATACTAAAACTTTATTCTACTAGATCAAGATATTATCAAAAGGATCGAACTAAGAAAAAACGGTAAAGATAAAAGTTGTGATGGTGATACGATACCGGGGCACTCCCCCAAGCTTGGCAGTTGCCAAGGGGAGTGCCCATACCCATGTGATTATGTCTCCTTCTTCGGGGGTGATGATGTGATATTCTTGGCGATGATGCCCCTCAGGATACGATTCTCTTCCTCGAGCTTATTGACTTGCTGCTTGAGGTTCATTATTTCCTTACGAAGCTTGCTAGTGACGGCTAAAGCTCCTTTCACCCAAGGATGTTGCATAGCTGCGGGAGAACAAGTAACACTCTTTTTCATATTTTCATAAGAAAGAAATCTAATATTGGAAGGGATAACCGAGTTTGGAATAGCTGAGCTCTGTGGTTCCCCCATCGTGAATCCTGCCCGGAAACGAGAAGTAACTTCTTGATCCTCCTCCATGGCATCTATCCTTTTCAAGTCAGCTTCCATCTCTTCCTCTGTTGAGGGCCCAAAGTGATAGGCATTGTTGTTTGCCCCTGGACCTGGTGTTGGATGAGACACCCGACTCTCCCCGACCGACTCTTGAGAAGACATCTTTCTCTAATCTGCGGCAGAAATAGCTCGAAACAAAGACAAGAGATATTTGTGTGATACGATGGTCAAAACCTTGGGGAGATTATATAATGATTTTTACCGACCAAAAGAAGTATCGTGCAAGAAAACGAAGTCCGGAGAGCACACGAGGTGCCCACGAGGCAGGGGGCGCGCCCTCCACCCTCGTGGAAGCCCCCTGTCCTTTCCGGTCTGCTTCTTATTTTCCTATTTTCTTAAATATTCGAAAACGGAGAAAAAATGCCATTAGAACTGTTTTGGAGTCGATTTACTTACCGTACCACGTACCTATTCCTTTTCGGAGTCTGAAACGTTCCAGAAAGTGTTCCTTATGTATTCCTCCGGGGTTACAGTTTCAATAACATTAGTTTCAACATTTATAGGATTACCTGAGATATAATGTTTGATTTTTTGACCGTTCACCACCCTTGGATTTGTGCCTTCGAAGTTGTTGATTTTTATGGCACCGAAACGATAGACCTCCTCGATGATGTAAGGTCCTTCCCATTTAGAGAGAAGTTTTCCTGCAAAAAATCTTAAACGAGAGTTGTATAGCAATACATAATCACCTACATTAAACTCACGCTTTTGTGTCCTTTTGTCATGCCATCTTTTAACTTTTTCTTTAAACAGTTTGGCATTTTCATAGGCTTGGGTCCTCCATTCATCAAGTTAGCTAATGTCAAAAAGCCTCTTCTCACTGGCAAGATTGAAATCATAATTAAGCTCTTTAATAGCCCAATATGCCTTATGTTCTAGTTCGAGAGGTAAGTGACATGCTTTACCATAAACCATTTTATACGGAGACATACCCATAGGATTTTTATATGCAGTTCTATAAGCCCATAATGCATCATCAAATTTCTTGGGCCAATTCTTCCTAGATCTATTAACAGTCTTTTGCAAAATTAATTTAAGCTCTCTATTGCTAAGTTCTACTTGACCACTAGACTATGGATGATATGGAGATGCAATTCTATGATTAACATCATACTTAGCAAGCATTTTACGAAAGGCACCATGAATAAAATGTGAACCAGCATCAGTCATTAAATATCTAGGGACTCCAAACCTCAGAAAAATAACTTCTTTAGGCATCTTAATAGAGGTGTCATGATCATCACTACTAGTTGGAATAGCTCCCACCCACTTAGTAACGTAACCGACAACAACTAAAATATGTGTATACCCATTAGAGGAAGGAAAAGGTCCCATATAATCGAAGCCCCAAACATCAAATGGTTCAATAATAAGTGTATAATTCATAGGCATTTCTTGACATCTACTAATATTACCAATTCTTTGACATTCATCACAAGACAAGACAAACTTACGGGCATCCTTGAAGAGAGTAGGCCAATAAAAACCTGATTGCAATAACTTATGTGCATTTCTGTCTCCAGCATGGTGTCCTCCATAAGCTTTGGAGTGACACTTGCGTAAGATCTGTTCCTATTCATGCTCAGGTACACAACACCTAATAACACCATCTACTCCTTCTTTATAAAGATGTGGGTCATCCCAAAAGTAATGTCTTAAATCATAGAAGAACTTTTTCTTTTGCTGGTATGTGAAACTAGGTGGTATAAATTTAGCAAAAATATAATTAGCATAATGAGCATACCATGGAGTAGTACGAGAAGCATTTATGACATTTAATTGTTCATCGGGAAAGCTATCATCAATAGGTAGAGGGTCATCAAGAACATTCTCTAACCTAGAGAAGTTGTCTGCAACGGGGTTCTCAGCTCCCTTTCTATCAATGATATGCAAATCAAATTCTTGTTGTAGGATAACCCATCTAATAAGTCTAGGTTTAGGATCTTTCTTTTCCATAAGATATTTAATAGCAGCATGATCAGTGTGAATAGTTACTCTAGAATCAACAATATAAGGTCTGAACTTATCACATGCAAATACAACTGCTAAGAATTCTTTTCAGTAGTAGCATAATTTCTCTGGGCATTATCTAGATTTTTACTAGCATATTGAATAACATTTAATTTTTTATCAACTCTTTGTCCTAGAATAGCCCCTACAGCATAATCACTAGCATCACACATAATTTCAAAGGGTAAATTCCAATCAGGTGGTTGAACAATAGGTGCAGAAATCAAGGCTTTCTTAAGTATTTCAAATGCTTCTACACAATCATCATCAAAGACAAAAGGAATATCTTTTTGTAATAGGTTAGTCAGAGGCTGAGAAATTTTTGAGAAGTCCTTAATGAACCTCCTATAAAAACCGGCATGACCAAGGAAACTTCTTATACCTTTGATGTCCTTGGGACACGACATCTTTTCAATAGCATCAACTTTAGCTTTATCAACTTCAGTACCTCTTTAAAAATTTTATGCCCCAAGACAATACCTTCATTAACCATAAAGTGGCACTTCTCCCAGTTCAAGACAAGATTAGTTTCTTCACATCTCTGCAAAACTAGATCAAGGTTGCTCAAGCAATCATCAAAAGAGGATCCATAAACGGAGAAATCATCCATGAATACCTCACAAATATTTTCACAAAAGTCAGAGAATATAGCCATCATGCATCTTTGAAAGGTAGCAGGTGCATTACATAAACCAAAAGGCATACGTCTATAAGAAAAAGTACCGAAAGGGCAAGTAAAAGTGGTCTTGTCTTGATCCTCAGCTGACACAGGTATTTGAGAGAAGCCAGAGTAACCATCTAGAAAGAAAAAATGTGTATGTTCGGATAATCTTTCTAGCATTTGATCAATGAAAGACAAAGGGTAATGATATTTGTAGTAGCTTTATTTAATTTGCGGAAATCAATTACCATCCTATAACCTATAATAATTCTTTGCGGGATCAATTCATCTTTATCATTAGGAACAACAGTAATACCTCCCTTCTTAGGGACACAATGTACATGACTTACCCACTGACTATCAGCAACGGGATAAATTATACCTGCCTCAAGGAGCTTTAATATTTCCTTTCTTACCACTTCTTTCATCTTAGGATTCAGCCGTCGTTGGTGATCAATAACTGGTTTGGCGTCTTTCTCCAAATTTATTTTGTGTTGACATAGAGTGGGACTAATGCCCTTAAGATCATCAATAGTATATCCAATAGTAGCACAGTGCTTCTTTAGAGTTTTCAATAATTTTTCTTCCTCCTTCTCTGAAAGGTTAGCACTAATAATAATATGATATATCTTCTTTTCATCAAGATAAGCATATTTAAGAGTATCAGGGAATGGTTGAAGCTTAAACACGGGATAACCCTTGGGTGGAGGAGGATCCCCTAGGATTTCAACAGGCAAGTTGTGTTTCAGAATAGGTCCCTGTTTAAAGAGTATTTCATCTATTTCCCTTCTTTCATTCATAAACATATCATTCTCATGGTCTAGTAAATATTGTTCTAAAGGATCAGTAGGAGGCACGGCAATAGAAGCAAGACCAATAATTTCATCTTTACTAGCCAATTCCTCATCACGGGGTTGTTTACGAAACTTAGCAAAATTAAACTCATGAGACATATGTTGGGGATCGTAGCAGAAATTTAAAATTTTCTACGCATCACCAAGATCAATCTATGGAGTAATCTAGCAACGAGGGGAAGGGGAGTGCATCTACATACCCTTGTAGATCGCTAAGCGGAAGCGTTGCAAGAATGCGGATGAAGGAGTCATACTCACAACGATTCAGATCGCGGTTGATTCCGATCTAAGCGCCGAACAACGACGCCTCCGCGTTCAACATATGTGCAGCCCGGTGACGTCTCCCATGCCTTGATCCAGCAAGAGGAGAAGGAGAGGTTGGGGAAGACTCCATCCAACAGCAGCACGACGGCGTGGTGGTGAAGGAGGAGCGTGGCAATCCTGCAGGTCTTCGCCAAGCACCGCGGGAGAGGAGGAGGACTTGGGAGAGGGGGAGGGCTGCGCCAGAACTTGGGGTGCGGCTGCCCTCCCACCCCCCATATATATAGGGGCAAGGGAGAGGGGGGCCGCCCCCTTAGATCCAATCTGAGGAGGGGGCGGCGGCCAGGGGGGTTTGCCTTGCCCCCAAGGCAAGGGGGCGCCCCCCTTTAGGGTTCCCCCCAAACCCTAGGCGCATGGGCCCTAGGGGGGAGGCGCCCAACCCACTAAGGGGCTGGTCCCTCTCCACACACATCCCATAGGGCCCTCTGGGGCAGGTGGACCCTCCCGGTGGACCCCTGGAACCCCTTTGGTGGTCCCGGTACAATGTCGGTAAACCCCCGAATTATTTCAGTGACCGTATGATGACTTCCCATATATAAATATTTACCTCCGGATCATTCCGGAACTCCTCGTGACGTTCGGGATCTCATCCGGGACTCCAAATAACATTCGGTAACCACGTACATCTATTCCCTATAACCCTAGCGTCATCGAACCTTAAGTGTGTAGACCCTACGGGCTCGGGAGTCATGCAGACATGGCCGAGACAACTCTCCGGTCAATAACCAACAGCGGGATCTGGATACCCATGTTGGTTCCCACATGCTCCACGATGATCTCATCGGATGAACCACGATGTCAAGGATTCAATCAATCCCATATACAATTCCCTTTGTCTATCGGTACGATACTTGCCCGAGATTCGATCGTCGGTATCCCGATACCTTGTTCAATCTCGTTACCGGCAAGTCTCTTTACTCGTTCCGTAACACATCATCCCATGATCAACTCCTTGGTCACATTGTGCACATTATGATGATGTCCTACCGAGTGGGCCCAGAGATACCTCTCCGTTACACGGAGTGACAAATCCCAGTCTCGATTCGTGCCAACCCAACAGACACTTTCGGAGATACCCGTAGTGCACCTTTATAGCCACCCAGTTACGTTGTGACGTTTGGCACACCCAAAGCACTCCTACGGTATCCGGGAGTTGCACAATCTCATGGTCTAAGGAAATGATACTTGACATTAGAAAAGTTTTAGCATACGAACTACACGATCTTGTGCTAGGCTTAGGATTGGGTCTTGTCCATCACATCATTCTCCTAATGATGTGATCCCGTTATCAACGACATCCAATGTCCGTGGTCAGGAAACCATAACCATCTATTGATCAACGAGCTAGTCAACTAGAGGCTTACTAGGGACATGGTGTTGTCTATGTATCCACACATGTATCTGAGTTTCCTATCAATACAATTCTAGCATGGATAATAAACAATTATCATGAACAAGGAAATATAATAATAACCAATTTATTATTGCCTCTAGGGCATATTTCCAACAACATATCCCCTAAACCAACAGAAACAATATCCTTATTGCAGTCTATCTTAGCATTAACAGTATTCAAGAAGGGTCTACCAAATATAATGGGACAAAAGCTATCTTGTGGGGAACCAAGAACAAGAAAATCAGCAGGATATTTAACCTTCCCACACAAGACTTCAACATCTCTAACAATCCCAATTGGTGAAATAGTATCTCTATTGGCAAGCTTAATGGTAACATCGATATCTTCTATCTCAGCAGGTGCAATATCATGCATAATTTCTTTGTATAAGGAATGGGGTATTGCACTTGCACTAGCACCCATATCACATAAGCCATGATAGCAATGATCTCCTATTTTAACAGAAATAACAGGCATGCCTACAACATGTCTATGTTTATTTTTAGTATCAGGTCTAGCAATTCTAGCAGTCTCATCACAGAAGTAAATAACATGCCCATCAATATTATCGGCCAAGATATCTTTAACCATAGCAATATTAGGTTCAACTTTAACTTGCTCAGGGGGTTTGTGTGTCCTAATATTACTTTTGTTGACTACAGTTGAAACTTTAGCATGATCCTTTATTCTAACAGGGAAAGGTGGTTTCTCAACATAAGCAGTAGGAACAACAGGATCATTATAAGTGATAGTCTTTTCTTAAACTTTAACAGGTGCAACTACTTTTACTTCAATGGGAGGATTATATTTAAACCACTTATCCTTAGGGAGATCAACATGAGTAGCAAAGGATTCACAGAAAGAAGCTACCATCTCAGAGTCAAGTCCATATTTAGTGCTAAATTCACGAAATGCATCGGTATCCATAAAAGATTTAACACAATCAAACTTAGGTGTTATACCTGACTCCTTACCTTCGTCGAGATCCCAATCTTTAGAGTTGCGTTTAATTCTTTCCAATAAATCCCATTTGAATTCAATAGTCTTCATCATAAAAGATCTAGTACAAGAAGTATCGAGCATGGAGCGATTACTGAGAGAAAGCCGAGCATAATTTTTTTGCATAATCATTTCTCTTGAGAGCTCATGATTGGGGCATGAATATAACATTGACTTAAGCCTCCCCCAAGCATGAGCGATGCTTTCTCCTTCGCGAGGCCAAAAATTATATATATAATTACGATCACGATGAACAAGATACATAGGATAAAACTTCTGGTGAAATTCCAATTTCAATCACTTATAGTCCCATGATCCCATATCACCACATAGCCTATACCATGTAAATGCATCCCCCTTCAAAGATAAAGGGAAGACCTTCTTCTTGATAACATCCTCGGGCATACCTGGAAGCTTAAATAATCCACAAACTTCATCCACATAGATTAAGTGTAAATCGGGATGCAATGTTCCATCTCCTGCAAAAGGATTAGCTAGCAGTTTCTCTATCATACCCGGAGGAATTTCAAAGTAAACATTTTCAGTAGGTTCAGTAGGTTGAGGAGCAACTCTTTTCTCTACTGGTCGGGGTGAAGATACCCCGAACAAGCCCCTCAAAGGATTATGTTCCATAGTAACAAGTGACAGTAAAATTCAGCACAGTATATAAATTTTTCGTTACCAAATTCCACCTACCAAAGGCGCTTCACTCCCCGACAATGGCGCTAGAAAAGAGTCCTGATGACCCACAAGTGTAGGGGATCTATCGTAGCTTTTCGATAAGTAAGAGTGTCGAACCCAACGAGGAGCAGAAGGAAATGATAAGAGGTTTTCAGTAAGGTATTCTCTGCAAGCACTGAAATTATCGGTAACAGATAGTTTTGTGATAAGATAAATTGTAACGAGTAGCAAGTGATAAAAGTAAATAAGGTGCAGCAAGATGACCCAATCCTTTTTGTAGCAAAGGACAAGCCTGGACAAACTCTTATATGAAGGAAAGCGCTCCCGAGGACACATGGGAATTATCATCAAGCTAGTTTTCATCACGATCATATGATTCGCGTTCTGTACTTTGATAATTTGATATGTGGGTGGACCAGTGCTTGGGTACTATCCTTACTTGGACAAGCATCCCACTTATGATTAACCCCTATTTTAAGCATCCGCAACTACAACAGAAGTATTAAGGTAAACCTAACCATAGCCTGAAACATATGGATCCAAATCAGCCCCTTATGAAGCAATGCATAAACTAGGGTTTAAGCTTCTGTCACTCTAGCAACCCATCATCTACTTATTACTTCCCAATGCCTCCCTCTAGGCCCAAACAATGGTGAAGTGTCATGTAGTCGACGTTCACATGACACCACTAGAGGGATGACAACATACATCTCATCAAAATATCGAACGAATACCAAATTCACATGACTACTAATAGGAAGACTTCTCCCATGTCCTCAGGAACAAACGTAACTACTCATAAAGCATATTCATGTTCATAATTAGAGGGGTATTAATATGGATAATGGATCTGAACATATGATCTTCCACCAACTAAACCAACTAGCATCAACTACAAGGTGTAATCAACACTACCAGCAACCCACAGGTACCAATCTGAGGTTTGGATACAAAGATTGGATACAAGAGATGAACTAGGGTTTGAGATGAGATGGTGCTGGTGAAGATGTTGATGGAGATTGACCCCCTCCCGATGAGAGGATCATTGGTGATGACGATGGTGATGATTTCCCCCTCCCGGAGGGAAGTTTCCCCGGCAGAACAGCTCTGCCAGAGCCCTAGATTGGTTCCGCCAAGGTTCCGCCTCGTGGCGGCGGAGTTTCTTCCCGAAAGCTTGCTTATGATTTTTCCTCGGACGAAAGACCTGATATAGCAGAAGATGGGCATCGGAGGGCCACCAGGGAGCCCACGAGGCAGGGGGCGCGCCCAGGGGTAGGGCGCGTGCCCCACCCTCGTGGCTGGTGGGTGGACCCACTCTGGTACTTCTTGCGCTCAATATTTTTTATATATTCTGAAAAGTGCTCTCGTGGAGTTTCATGACTTTTGGAGATGTGCAGAATAGGTCTATAATATTTGCTCCTTTTCCAGCCCAGAATTCCAGCTGCCGGCATTCTCCCTCTTAATGTAAACCTTGTAAAATAAGAGAAAATAGGCATAAGTATTGTGACATAATGTGTAATAATAGCCCATAATGCAATAAATATCGATATAAAAGCATGATGCAAAATGGACATATCACCTTCTACCTAAAGTTGACTCCTCTCTAGTCACTTTTTCATCAATCTTAACTTTACTAAACAAAGAATCAATAGAAGAAACACCAATCATTTTAAGATCTTCATCACTTTTATCTTCCAATGAGATTGGTTTAGCAGCCATTTGATGTACCAAGGTAGCTTGTGCATCAGATATTTTTCCCAACAAACTTTCAACAAAGACATACTTAGATTGAAGATTGCAAACTTCCGCACTAATATTATCAAGTTGTTTTGTAATAGCATCTAGCACAATGGAGAGTTCCTTAAGTTCTTCGGTAAAATACTTATTGTGCTCAAATTGGGTAGTCATATATTCCTTAGTACTTTTTTCAATTTCAAGCAAAATATTTGGGTAAGGAACATCAGAATATTTTCTTTGAGGCATCATGACTAGGCAAACAAGAAAGCACACAAAAACAGATCCAACAAAAGAGAGGCGAACGAAAAAAGAGAGGCGAATAAAACGGCAAATTTTTGTGAAGTGGGGGAGAGGAAAATGAGAGGGAAATGGCAAATAATGTAAATTGCAAGGAGATGAGATTTTTGATTAGGAACCTGGTATATGTTGAAGATCCTTGATGACCCACAAGTATAGGGGATCTATCGTAGTCCTTTCGATAAGTAAGAGTGTCGAACCCAACGAGGAGTAGAAGGAAATGATAAGCGGTTTTCAGCAAGGTATTCTCTCGAAGTACTGAAATAAGTGGTAACAGATAGTTTTGTGATAAGATAGATTGTAACGAGCAACAAGTAACAAAAGTAAATAAAGTGCAGCAAGGTGGCCCAATCCTTTTGTAGCAAAGGACAAGCCGGAACAAACTCTTATAATAGGAAAAGCGCTCCTGAGGACACATGTGAATATCGTCAAGCTAGTTTTCATCACGTTCATATGATTCGCGTTCGATACTTTGATAATTTGATATGTGGGTGGACCGGTGCTTGGGTGCTGTTCTTACTTGAACAAGCATCCCACTTATGATTAACCTCTATTGCAAGCATCCGCAACTACAACAAAAGTATTAAGGTAAACCTAACCATAGCATGAAACATGTGGATCGAAATCAGCCCCTTACGAAGCAACGCATAAACTAGGGTTTAAGCTTCTGTCACTCTAGCAACCCATCATCTACTTATTACTTCCCAATGCCTTCCTCTAGGCCCAAATAATGGTGAAGTTTTATGTAGTCGACGTTCACATAACACCACTAGAGGCTAGACAACATACATCTTATCAAAATATCAAACGGATACCAAATTCACATGACTACTCATAGAAAGACTTCTTCCTTGTCCTCAGGAACGAACGTAATTACTCACAAAACATATTCATGTTCATAATCAGAGGGGTAATAATATGCATATAGGATCTGAATATATGATCTTCCACCAATTAAACCTACTAGCATCAACTACAAGGAGTAATCAACACTACTAGCAACCTACTAGCACCAATCCCGGACTTTGAGACAAGAATTGGATACAAGAGATGAACTAGGGTTTGGAGATGAGATGGTGCTGGTGAAGATGTTGATGGAGATTGCTCTCTCCCGATGCGAGGAGCGTTGGTGATGACGATGGTGATGATTTCCCCCTCCCGGAGGGAAGTTTCCCCGGCAGAACAGCTCTACCGGAGCTCTAGATTGGATCCGCCAAGGTTCCGCCTTGTGGCGGTGGAGTCTCATCCTGAAAAGTTCCTTTTTATTATTTTTTTCTCATCGAAAGACTTCATATAGGAGAAGATGGACGTCGGAGAGCCACCAAGGGGCCCACGAGGTAGGGGGGCGCGCCCTGGGGGGGCACCATCGTGAGAAGGGTGTGGGCCCCCTGGCCTTCATCTTTGGCGAGGATTTTTCTTTATTTATTTTAAGATGTTCCGTGGAGTTTCAGGACTTTTGGAGTTGCGCAGAATAGGTCTCTAATATTTGCTCCTTTTCCAGCCTAGAATTCCAGCTGCCGGCATTCTCCCTCCTTATGTAAACCTTGTAAAATAAGAGAGAATAGCCATAAGTATTGTGGCATAAAGTGAAATAACAGTCCATAATGCGATAAATATCGATATAAAAGCATGATGCAAAATGGACGTATCAACTCCCCCAAGCTTAGACCTCGCTTGTCCTCAAGCGAAAAGCCGACAACAATAAGTATGTCCTCATGTTTAGAGGTAGAGGCATCAATAAAAATAAAATACGGACATGGAGGCATCATGATTATTCTCATAACAGCAACATATATAGATTTTGTCATATGATTACTTATGTTCAAGTGATGATCTATTCACAATGCAAAAGTATAAATCATAAACCTTATTGGGATCCGACAAACTATAATCTCTATCATTGAAGCAATTGCAATTTATCATAACATCGGAAAGAATCTATGTCAGAGCTAAAAAGAAAGTCCACATACTCAACTATCATTTAGTCCTCCATAATTGCTAACACTCACGCAGTACTTGTGGTTACGGAGTTTTAATCAGACACAGAGAAAGATAGGGGCTTATAGTTTTGCCCCACAACCTTTTACCTCAAGGGTAATGTCAACAATACTGGTTCATGCTCCCCTACATCCAATTATATATATATATATCATGTTCTTTCCAACATGCTAAGCTTGCCAAAGGATAAAATGAAAAAGAAAAGGTGAAGATCACCATGACTCTTGCATAAGGTAGAAGATAATAATAAATGATAGGCCCTTCGCAGAGGGAAGTAGAGGTTGCGATGCGCTTTCATGGTTGGATATATAAAATCTCAATGCGAAAGAACGTCACTTTATATTGCCCCTTGTGATATGAACCTTTATTATGCAGTCCGTCGCTTTTATTACTTCCACATCACAAGATCATATAAAGCTTATTTCTCCCACACCAATCAATCATACATATTTAGAGCAATTTTTATTGCTTTGCACCGATGACAACTTACTTGAAGGATCTTACTCAATCCATAGGTAGATATGGTGGACTCTCATGGCAAAACTGGTTTAAGGGTATTTGGAAGCACAAGTAGTATTTCTACTTGGTGCTGAGAATTTGGCTAGCAAGAGGGGGAAAGGCAAGCTCAACAAGGTAGAGGATCCATGACAACATAGTTTATCTCAGATATAAGAAAGACATAACTCATTACGTTGTCTTCCTTGTCCAACATCAACTCTTTGGCATGTCATATTTTAATGAGTGCTCTCAATCATAAAAGATGTCAATGATAATATATCTATATGTGAAAACCTCTATTTCCTTATTACTTCCTATTAATTGCAACAATGACCAAAGCTATGTTTGCCAACTCCCAACAACTTTTAATCATCATACTCTTTCTATGTGAAGTCATTACTCTCAATAAGATCAATATGAACTTTTTGTTTCTTTTTGTTCTTTTCTCTTTTCTTTTATTCACCCAAGATCATGGCAAAATAATCAAGCCCTTGAATCAACACTAATCTTTATTATATATAGCTCACGGACTCGATTACATAGAGAGATCGTAAAGCAAAACTCAAAACTAGATCATGCCATAAACTTTATTCTACCAGATCAAGATACTACTAATAGGATCGAACTAAGAAAAACGGTAAAGATAGGAGTTGTGATTGTGATACAATACCGGAGCACCTCCCCCAAGCTTGGCAGTTGCCAAGGGGAGTGCCCATACCCATGTGATTATGTCTCCTTGGTTGGTGAAGAAGGTGGAGGTGTTGTTGATGATGCGGGCTTGTCATCCATCTTCCAAGGCATAGGTTCACCATCATAGAAGGATGATCGAGTCTCCGGAATCCTTGAATCTGCAGCCAAACTCATTCTTTTGAATCTATATTCATACTCACAGTTTTGGTTTTGCAGGTCATAGATTTGGGCTTGGAGGTGCTCGATCTTCTCATATAGCTTGAAGATGGCCTCCTCGGTGTTCTTGGCATCCGGCTTGTAGTTGTTAGTGAACTCCGCGAGCATCGTGTGGCTAGCGTTGATTCCATGCTCCACATTCCCCTTGCACTTGAAAATTTGTTGCTCCATTGCTTTGAGCCTCGTCTCCATGCTTCCGGTTCCCTTTGGTCCCTCAACATCGCGGATGTGCAACAACCCATCACGCATCTCAATGGTTTGAGGGTGTTGCAGCACCTCCGCGAGGTAAGGGTTGATGACCTTCTCGAAGAACTTGTCCTTGGAAGCACTTGGGGACGTCATGATGATCTAGATCTGTCAAAAAAACAGCTCGAAACAAAGACATGAGATTTTTGTGTGATACGGGAGTCAAAACCTTCGGGAAGTTATATAATGAATTTTTACCGACCAAAATACGTAACGTGCAAGAAAACGGAGTCCGGAAGGCACACGAGGTGCTCACGAGGTAGGGGGGCGCGCCCACCACCCTCGTGGGGCCCTCGTGTCCTTCCCGGACTGCTACTTATTTTTCTAAATATTCCAAAACGGAGAAATATTGCCTTAAAAATTGTTTTGGAGTCGGTTTACTTACCGTACCACATACCTATTCCTTTTTGGAGTCTGAAACATTCCGGAAAGTGTCTCTTATGTATTCCTCTGGGGTTACGGTTTCGATAATATTAGTTTCAACATTTATGGGATTACCTGAGATATAATGTTTGATTCTTTAACCGTTTACCACCTTCGGATTTGTGCCCTCGAAGTTGTTGATCTTTATGGCACCGGAACGATAGACCTCTTCGATAACATAGGGGCCTTCCCATTTAGAGAGAAGTTTTCCTACAAAAATCTTAAACGAGAGTTGTATAGCAATACATAATCACCTACATTAAACTCACGCTTTTGTATCCTTTTGTCATGCCATCTTTTAACTTTTTCTTTAAACAACTTGGCATTTTCATAAGCTTGGGTTCTCCATTCATAAAGTGAGCTAATATCAAATAGCCTCTTCTCACCGGAAGTTTAAAATCATAGTTAAGCTCTTTAATAGCCCAATATGCCTTATGTTCTAGTTCGAGAGGTAAGTGACATGCTTTTCCATAAACCATTTTATACGGAGACATACCCATAGGATTTTTGTATGCAGTTCTATAAGCCCATAATGCATCATCAAGTTTCTTGGACCAATTCTTTCTAGACCTATTAACAGTCTTTTGCAAAATTAATTTGATCTCTCTATTGCTCAACTCTACTTGACCACTAGACTGTGGGTGATAAGGAGATGCAATTCTATGATTAACATCATATTTAGCAAGCATTTTACGGAAAGCACCATGAATAAAGTGTGAACCAGCATGAGTCATTAAATATCTAGGGACCCCAAACCTCGGGAAAATAACTTCCTTAATCATTTTAATAGAAGCGTTATGATCAACACTACTAGTTGGAATAGCTTCTACCCACTTAGTAACGTAATCAACAGCAACTAAAATATGTGTGTATCCATTAGAGGCAGGAAAAGGTCCCATATAATCAAAGCCCCAAACATCAAACGGTTCAATAACAAGAGAATAATTCATAGGCATTTCTTGACGTCTACTAATATTACCAATTCTTTGACATTCATCACAAGACAAGACAAACTTATGGGCATCCTTGAAGAGAGTAGGCCAATAAAAACCAGATTGCAATACCTTATGTGCAGTTCTATCTCCAGCGTGGTGTCCTCCATAAGACTCAGAATGACACTTGCATAGGATCTGTTCCTGTTCATGCTCAGGTACACAACGTCTAATAACACCATCTACTCCTTCTTTATAAAGATGTGGGTCATCCCAAAAGTAATGTCTTAAATCATAGAAGAACTTTTTCTTTTGTTGGTATGTGAAGCTAGGCGGTATAAATTTAGCGACAATATAATTAGCATAATCAGCATACCATGGAGTACTACGAGAAGTACTTATAACATTTACTTGTTCATCAGGAAAGCTATCATTAATAGGTAGTGGGTCATCAAGAATATTTTCTAACCTAGACAAGTTGTATGCAACGGGGTTCTCAGCTCCCTTTCTATCAACAATATGCAAATCAAATTCTTGTAGCAGGAGAACCCATCTAATAAGTCTAGGTTTAGCATCTTTCTTTTCCATAAGATATTTAATAGCAGCATGATCAGTTTGAATAGTTACTTTAGAATCAACAATATAAGATCTGAACTTATCACAAGCAAATACAACTGCTAAAAGCTCTTTTTCAGTAGTAGCATAAGTTCTTTGAGCATTGTCTAGGGTCTTACTAGCATAATGGATAACATTTAATTTCTTATCAACTCTTTGCCCTAGAACAGCACCTACAACATAATCACTAGCATCACACATAATTTCAAAGGGTAAATTCCAATCAGGTGGCTGAACAATAGGTGCAGAGACTAATGCTTTCTTAAGTATTTCAAATGCTTCTACACAATCATCATCAAAGACAAATGGTATATCTTTTTGCAATAAATTAGTCAGAGGCCGAGAAATTTTTGAGAAGTCCTTAATGAACCTCCTATAAAATCCAGCGTGACCAAGGAAACTTCTTATACCTTTGATGTCCTTGGGACATGGCATCTTTTCAATAGCATCAACCTTGGTTTTATCAACTTCAATACCTCTTTCAGAAACTTTGTGCCCCAAGACAATACCTTCATTAACCATAAAGTGGCACTTTTCCCAATTCAAGACAAGATTAGTTTCTTCACATCTCTGCAAAACTCGATCAAGATTGCTCAAGCAATCATCAAAAGAGGAACCATAGACGGAAAAGTCATCCATGAAAACCTCACAAATCTTTTCACAAAAGTCAGACAATATAGCCATCATGCATCTTTGAAAGGTAGCGGGTGCATTACATAAACCAAAAGGCATACGTATAAGCAAAAGTACCAAAAGGGCATGTAAAAGTAGTCTTTGATTGATCTCTAGCCGACACAGGTATTTGAGAGAAACCAGAATAACCATCTAGAAAGCAATAGTGTGTATGTTTGCATAATCTTTCTAGCATTTGATCAATAAAAGGTAAGGGGTAATGATCTTTCTTAGTAGCTTTATTTAATTTGCGGAAATCAATTACCATCCTATAACCCGTGATAATTCTTTGTGGAATCAATTCATCTTTATCATTAGGAACAACAGTAATACCTCCCTTCTTAGGGACACAATGGACAGGACTTACCCACTCACTATCAGCAATGGGATAGATTATACCTGCCTCCAAAAGCTTTAGTATTTCTTTTCTTACCACTTCTTTCATCTTAGGATTCAGGCGTCGTTGAGGATCACGAACTGGTTTGGCATCTGCTTCCAAATTTATTTTATGCTGACATAGAGTGAGACTAATGCCCTTAAGATCATCAAGAGTATATCCAATAGCAGCACGATGCTTCTTCAGATTTTTCAATAATCTTTCTTCTTCATGCTCTGAAAGGTTATCACTAATAATAACAGGATATATCTTCTTTTCATCAAGATAAGCATATTTAAGATTATCAGGCAATGGTTTAAGCTCAAACATGGGATCACCCTTGGGTGGAGGAGGATCCCCTAAGATTTCAACAGGCAAGTTGTGATGCAGAATAGGTTCCTGTTTAAAGAATACTTCATCTATTTCCCTTCTTTCATTCATGAACATATCATTTTCATGGTCTAGCAAATAGTGTTCTAAAGGATCACTAGGAGGTACGGCAATAGAAGCAAGACCAATAATTTCATCCTTACTAGGTAATTCTTCCTCACGATGTTGTTTACTAAATTTAGAGAAATTAAACTCATGAACCATATCATCCAAGCCAATAGTAAAAATATTCTTTGTGCAATCTATGGTAGCATGGACAGTATTCAAGAAGGGTCTACCAAATATAATGGGACAAAAACTATCTTGTGGGGAAGTAAGAACAAGAAAATCAGCAGGATATTTAGCTTTCCCACACAAGACTTCAACACCTCTAACAATTCCCATCGCTGAAATAGTGTCTCTATTGGCAAGTTTAATTGTGACATCAATATCTTCTAATTCAACAGGTGCAATGTCATGCATAGTTTCTTTGTATAAGTCATAAGGTATAACACTAGCACTAGCACCCATATCACATAAGTCATGATAACAATGATCTCCTATTTTAACAGAAATAACAGGCACGCCTACCACAGGTCTATGTTTATCTTTATCACAAGGTTTAGCAATTCTAGCAGTTTCACCTTTGAACTGAATAACATGCCCATCAATATTATCAGACAAGATATCCTTAACAATAGCAATATTAGGTTCTACTTTAACTTGCTCAGGAGGTGTATAAGTTCTAATATTGCTTTTACGAACAACAATTGAAGCTTTAGCATGATCCTTTATTCTAACAGGGAAAGGTGGTTTCTCAACATAAGAAGTAGGAACAATAGGATCATTATAAGTGACAGTCTTTTCTTCAACTTTAATAGGTGCAACTACTTTTACTTCTATGGGAGGATGATATTTAAACCACTTCTCCTTAGGGAGATCAACATAAGTAGCAAAAGATTCACAGAAAGAAGCTACTATCTCAGAGTCAAGTCCATATTTAGTGCTAAACTTACGGAAAATATTGGTATCCATAAAGATTTAACACAATCAAACTTAGGTGTCATACCTGACTCCCTACCTTCGTCGAGGTCCCAATCTTCAGAGTTGCGTTTAATTCTATCCAATAAATTCCATCTGAATTCAGTAGTCTTCATCATAAAAGAGCCAGCACAAGAAGTATCAAGCATGGTTTGATTATTATGAGAAAGCCGAGCATAAAAACTTTGCATACTTATTTCTCTCAGGAGCTCATGATTGGGCATGAATATAACATTGATTTAAGCCTCCCCCAAGCTTGAGCGATGCTTTCTCCTTCGCGAGGCCAGAAATTATATATATAATTGCGATCACGATGAACAAGATGCATAGGGTAATACTTTTGATGAAATTCCAGCTTCAATCTTTTATAGTCCCATGATCTCATATCATCACATAGCCTATACCATATCAATGCATCTCCCTTCAAAGATAAAGGGAAGACCTTCTTCTTAGCAACATCA
Source organism: Triticum monococcum (assembly GCA_034509565.1). Classification (NCBI taxonomy): domain Eukaryota; kingdom Viridiplantae; phylum Streptophyta; class Magnoliopsida; order Poales; family Poaceae; genus Triticum; species Triticum monococcum. The sequence goes on from CM067845.1 coordinate 619,299,397, forward strand.
TCGGGTATACCTGCAAGCTTAAATAATCCACAAACTTCATGCACATATATTAAGTGCTCATCAGGATGCTTTGTTCCATCTCCTGTAAAAGGGTTAGCTAGCAGTTTTTCTATCATACTCGAAGGATACTCATAAGGAATTTCATTTTCAATAGGTTCAGTAGGTTGAGGAGCAACTCTTTGCTCTACTGGACGGGGTGAAGATACCCCGAACAAGCCCCTCAGAGAATTACTTTCCATAGTAACAAGTGACAGTAGATTTCAGCACACTATATAAATTTTTCCTTACCAAATTCCACATACCAAAGGTGCTACACTCCCCGGCAACGGCGCCAGAAAAGAGTCTTGATGGCCCACAAGTATAGGGGATCTATCATAGTCCTTTCGATAAGTAAGAGTGTCGAACCCAACGAGGAGCAGAAGGAAATGATAAGCGGTTTTCAGCAAGGTATTCTCTGCAAGTACTGAAATAAGTGGTAACAGATAGTTTTGTGATAAGATAGATTGTAACAAGCAACAAGTAACAAAAGTAAATAAAGTGCAGCAAGGTAGCCCAATCCTTTTGTAGCAAAGGACAAGCCGAAACAAACTCTTATAATAGGAAAAGCGCTCCCGAGGACACATGGGAATATCGTCAAGCTAGTTTTCATCACGTTCATATGATTCGCGTTCGATACTTTGATAATTTGATATGTGGGTGGACCGGTGCTTGGGTGCTGTTCTTACTTGAACAAGCATCCCACTTATGATTAACCTCTATTGCAAGCATCCGCAACTACAACAAAAGTATTAAGGTAAACCTAACCATAGCAGGAACATGTGGATCCAAATCAGCCCCTTACGAAGCAACGCATAAACTAGGGTTTAAGCTTCTGTCAGTCTAGCAACCCATCATCTACTTATTACTTCCCAATGCCTTCCTCTAGGCCCAAATAATGGTGAAGTGTTATGTAGTTGACGTTCACATAACACCACTAGAGGCTAGACAACATACATCTTATCAAAATATCAAACGAATACCAAATTCACATGACTACTCATAGCAAGACTTCTCCCTTGTCCTCAGGAACGAACGAATTACTCACAAAGCATATTCATGTTCATAATCATAGGGGTAATAATATGCATATAGGATCTGAACATATGATCTTCCACTAATTAAACCTACTAGCATCAACTACAAGGAGTAATCAACACTACTAGCAACCTACTAGCACCAATCCCGGACTTTGAGACAAGAATTGGATACAAGAGATGAACTAGGGTTTGGAGATGAGATGGTGCTGGTGAAGATGTTGATGGAGATTGCTCTCTCCCGATGAGAGGAGTGTTGGTGATGACGATGGTGATGATTTCCCCCCTCCCGGAGGGAAGTTTCCCCGGCAGAACAGCTCTGCCGGAGCTCTAGATTGGATCCGCCAAGGTTCCGCCTCGTGGCGGCGGAGTCTCGTCCCGAAAAGTTCCTTTTTATTTTTTCTCATCGAAAGACTTCATATAGGAGAAGATGGACGTCGGAGAGCCACCAGGGGCCCACGAGGTAGGGGGGCGCGCCCTAGGGGGGGGGGGCGCCCCCCACCCTCGTGAGAAGGGTGTGGGCCCCCTGGCCTGCATCTTTGGCGAGGATTTTTCTTTATTTATTTTAATATGTTCCGTGGAGTTTTAGGACTTTTGGAGTTGCGCAGAATAGGTCTCTAATATTTGCTCCTTTTCCAGCCAGAATTCCAGCTGCCGGCATTCTCCCTCCTTATGTAAACCTTTTAAAATAAGAGAGAATAGCCATAAGTATTGTGACATAAAGTGAAATAACAGTCCATAATGCGATAAATATCGATATAAAAGCATGATGCAAAATGGACATATCAATCCTCCCCGGCAACGGCGCCAGAAATTCCTTTTGATGTCGCTTGAAGCTACGTCGGTATTTCCCCAAAGAGGAAGGGATGATGCAGCACAGTGGCAGTAGGTATTTCCCTCAGATATGAAACCAAGGTTATCGAACCAATAGGAGAACCAAGCAACACAATGTAAACAACCCCTACACACAGATAACAAATCCTTGCAACCCGACGTGTTAAAGGGGTTGTTCCCTTCCGGGGTACGGCGCCTCAAGATAGGCAAACAGACGTGAGATAAATTTGTAGTAAATTGATAGATAGATTGCAAATAAAATAAATAGAAATAAAATGCAACAAGGTATTTTGTATTTTTGGTTTAATAGATCTGAAAATAAATGCAAGAGAAAAGTAGATCGCAAAGGCAAATAATATGAGAAGGAAGACCCGCACTACTAGAAAAGGCCTGTTAGTGGCGCACCTATTTTGGCCATTAATGGCGCACTATAGGTGCGCCACTATTACCACGCCACTAGTAACAAATAGTAATGGCGCACCTCTGGTGCGCCATTAGTATACCAGATAATAGTGGCGCACCTGGCAGTGCGCCATTACTATGTCCAACAGTGCGCCATTACTATGCCTCCTAGGGGGCCATATTTACCTTCACGTATGCCCCCAAGTGCGCCATTACTATGCCCTGTAATGCGCCACTAGTATTTAGCCCTGGTGCGCCACTAATGCTCAACAAGGTGCGCCACTTCTATGAATATTAGGATTTTTTTTCTTTTTTGATATTTGCCCAGGTTACAAAATACATTACAGCACAGAATATAAACAGCACAACATATAAACAACAGATTTATGGAATACAATAGAAGATTGGTCTCTGAATAAAATTCATCATATTAGTCTCCGAATTCAAAATACCGAACAAAGTTAGAACATTACAAGTCTCGAGACCACGAGTAGCGAGTTCGTCGTCACATTACAAAGTCGATACCGATCATCTAAACTACCATCACATAGAAGAGAGCTGCGGTCACGATGAGCATCATCGCGATGAAACTGGTCTTCATCCGGTTCCTCCTCCGCTCCCTCCTCTCTCCCGCTAGATAGCACGCGTATCTAGCTTCCGCCTCCGCCCTAGTGGTGTACCCTTTGTAACTGTCACCGCTGAAATGGTGAACCTGTCTCCGACACTCCTCCCAGTCGTTGTAGACTCCGGGAACCTTACCCTTGTACACGACATACGACGGCATCTGAAAGAACATGCGGTGCCCCCATGTTTGGTTTTGGCAATTGATGACAATCTCTATGGACTAATGGTTGCCTTGAGTTATATGTAAAGGTTTTGTCCATAGGCTTTTCTTGGAGTACATGTGTTGGTTTCAAGGAGAGTTTGGGTCGACCAAGGTGCCATTCAAGGAATTATCCAAAGATTGGTCATGTGAGTGTCGAGCTTATTGCAAGCATGTCTTGAAGAAGAATATTGTGTGATCATTCATGTCTACCTTCGAGACATCATCCAAATGAAGAGAATTGGAAAGATTCAAGGTTGATCAAGATTAAGTCAAGAATGAATCAAGTTGATCAACTCACAAAGCGCAGAAGATGTACCGAGAGGGATCAAGTGATCCCATGGTATGGTAAGCATTGTCAATTTCGCTTTGTGTACTAACCCATGGTCTTCATGAGAGTTCTTTGTGGGATTAGGTTGCAGTGTGCAAGTTCAAGTGGAGCATCATGAAGAGATCAAATGCTTGAAGCTTGCCGTCCATTGTGGTGACAATGGACATGTGAAGATGTGCGGAAGAGTGGCTCACCCATAGTGGAGTATGGGGCAGCAATCAACTAGTCCACATTGAGCCAACACAATCAAGAAAGGTGGTCCAACTTGAGGAAGTCAAGATCGTCATCATCTAGCTCAAGTGGACCATGTGCAAGGCAAAGGTTTTCCCTTGATAGGTTTTCTATTTTACCGGCCTCATGATGGTAGTTGGGAGACTGGGTTATAGGATCGATTGCCGTACTATCAAGGGGGGCTCTCGATGAGTAGCTTGATTGTATCGTTCGTTGAGAGCTCAAACCATTGCATCCTTGCATCATCTTTCTTGGTTCTTGTTTGGTTCTCTTTGTGAGTCTTAGAGCTTATGGTCATCTTGATGACAAGCTCGAGTTCATCGAAAACGGAGTTCACATGCATCTTCTATGATGTTTTCGATGTTGGAGGTTTTGCCGGTTCTTCTCGGTTGGAGGTTTCACTCCTCTTTTTGTTAGGCATACCTCCCCGGCCTCTTCTTACTATAACCAGTCGCTGTTTTGATGCTACTCGTCGTCTTGTTTCCAACAAGCTTGAGTTATGGCAGTTCTTGTCTTCTTGAGAGTGGCTTTTGTCTGGTCCCAGCGATAGTATCGCGAGCCCAAGCGGTAGTACCGCTTGGAGCTCTCAGCCGTAGTACCGCTGCAGTGTCGCTCTTCTACCGCCTCAATTTTGGGTCCTGCTCTTTTCGTGTCGGGTTTAGCAGTAGTTGCACGGTAGTAAGGCATGGTAGTTCCGTCTAAGCGGTAGTACCGCTCCGGTCGGGCGGTAGTACCGCTACTGCATTACTGCTGTCGTACTCTGCTCTGCCCTGTCTCTTTTGGTCCCTTGTTCTGCTCCTCCAGCGGTAGTACCGCTGGGGTGAGCGGTAGTACCGCTCATATGTGGTACTACCGCCCCAAGGTTCATGTTGTGTTGCTCCTTTTTCCCTACTTCTTCCGCCCGAGCGGAAGTTCCGCTCGTGTGCGGGCTGAGCACATAACAGTTGGATTTTCCCCCTCCTATAAAAGGGGGTCTTCTTCCCCATTGAACCTTATCCTTTGAGCTCGTGTTCTTCCCCCCATTGTTGACCTTCTTCGAGCTTGCTAACTCTCAATCCCTCCATGGATTCTTGCTAGTTTTTGAGGGAAAAGAGAGAGGATATCTAGATCCACATTTCCACCAATCACTTTCTCCTCTATGTGAGGGGAACCCCTTGGATCTAGATCTTGGAGTTCTTTGTGTTCTCTTTCTTGTTCTTCCTCTCATTTTCCTCCCTAGCATTAGTTGCTTCGGTGGGATTTGAGAGAGAAGGACTTGGGCACTACATGTGCCCTTGCCATTGCATTTGGTGCATCGGTTTGAGTTCTCCACGGTGATACATGGAAGTGAAGTTTGAGAAGCTTATTACTCTTGGGTTTTTGGGCACCCTAGAGCTTGTTCCTCTTGGGTGCCTTGGCGCCCTAGATGGTTGGTGGTGTTCGGAGCTCAATCATTGTGGTGTAAAGCTCCGAGCAAGCGTCGGGGTCTCCAATTAGGTTGTGGATATCGCCCCGAGCAATTTGACGGGTACCGATGACCGCCCCCAAGGGTTGCCAAAGTGTACGGGTTCGGTGACCGCCCCAAGGGTTGCCATTTGTACGGGTTTGGTGACCGCCCACAAGGGTCCCTTAGTGGAATCATGGCATCTTGCATTGTGTGAGGGCGTGAGGAGATTACGGTGGCCCTAGTGGCTTCTTGGGGAGCATTGTGCCTCCACACCGCTCCAAATGGAGATTAGAATCCGCAAGGGTGTGAACTTCGGGATACATCGTCGTCTCCGTGTGACTCGGTTATCTGTTACCTGAGCCCTTTACTTATGCACTTTACTTTATGATAGCCATATTGTTCTTTGTCATATATCCTGCTATCACATAGTTGCTTATCTTTCTTAGCATAAGTTGTTGGTGCACATAGGTGAGCCTAGTTGTTTTAGGTTTTGTGCTTGGCAAATTAACCGCTAGGTTTATTCCGCATTTGTTCAAGCCTAAACCGTAATTATTGTAAAGTGCCTATTCACCCCCCCTCTAGGCGACATCCACGATCTTTCAGCATCTCTATGCACTAGACAAACAAAACGTTAGTAGCAATTCACAGACAATATATAAGCAATATATAAGTATGCAACAAAAGGATCAGAAGAGAAAAGCAACACATTAATAGCACAATTCATGGTCCTACTAATAAATAGCATCGATTACATATAAGTTGAACGACTGTCCAAACTAAAGACACATACAAGTTCATTAAAGTTTAATTACAACATGAGCTAATCGATATTTCAGAACTACATAACATCACTACTTTCGACTCGACTCAGGGACCGGAGCGTGGATGAAGCCGTCGTCTTTCGTGATGGTCATGAAATCGCGATCGTTGTCAGCCTGCATTTGTAGCGTTGTTTCTATTTCACTGTTGGACGGTTGATATTTGAGGTAGAACTGCCCCGAGGTACAAAGGACATCTTGATGGATGATTTTCGCAAACTCCGACTGGATGTGAAAGAATTCTTGTCTGAGGTCCGCGTCCTGGATTGCCGACAAGCATGTGGCCCAATCTTTGAGACTATTTGGTAGCAGAAGGTGATTATAGTCCCGTACGATCGCCCGCATGTGATGGAGGGCATAGTAGGCATCCTTCTGACCGCCAGGCGGCTGCTTGACGCAGGGGAACGTTGTTACATGGGTGAACACGAGCTTGCCGTATGAAAATACAACTATCCCTGGGTGGTTTTGGTAATTCCTAACAACCTATAACTCATTGAGCTAACATTATTCCAAGATTAATATTTCAGTAAAATCTCAATGAATGGCATGGCATGGATGAGGAAAGTGGACCCCTCAAAATACTAAGGACAAAAAGATTGGCTCAAGCTCAAAGCTCAAGACTCTACATTTTATATTTTAGTGATACAAGATCACATTGAGTCTATAGGAAAAGCCAATACTATCAAGGAGGGATGAGGTGTTGCTTGATGAGGTTCTTTCTTCATAGCGCTTAGTGATATGCTCCAAAACCCTCAACTACCTTCCCACATCCACATTTGACCTAAACCAAAAGTCAAACTTGGCCCCACCGATTCTTCCTATCCGACGCCACCGATTTCAGATGCCATAGCCACTACCACAAACCCTAGGTAGATCGGTCTCACCGATAGGGATCTCGGTCACACCAAGATGGGGTTGTAATCCTCTGTTTCCCTTCGTAACGTTTCGGTCCTACCGAGATGAGCGATCGGTCCCACCGAGATTGCAATGTAAACTCTCCGTTTCCCTTTTGTAACATTTCGGTCCCACCGAAATGAGCGATCGGTCCCACCGAGTTTACCTGACCAACTCTCTGGTCAACCTATTACCAAAATTGGTCCCACCGAGTTTGTGTAATCGGTCACACCGAGATTACGTTATGCCCTAACCCTAACCATATCGGTCCTACCGAGTTGCATCTCAGTCCCACCGAAAATCCTAACGGTCACTAGGTTTGCTAAATCGGTCCGACCGAGTTTCTCAATTCGGTCTCACCGAGATTGGTAAATTGTGTGTAACGGTTAGTTTTTGTGTGGAGGCTATATATACCCCTCCACCCACTCTTCATTCAAGGAGAGAGCCATCAGAACATACCTACACTTCCAATACACATTTTCTGAGAGAGAACCACCTACTCATGTGTTGAGGCCAAGATATTCCATTCCCACCATATGAATCTTGATATCTAGCCTTCCCCAAGTTGCTTTCCACTCAAATCTTCTTTCCACCAAATCCATATCCTGTGTGAGAGAGTTGAGTGTTGGGGAGACTATCATTTGAAGCACAAGAGCAAGGAGTTCATCATCGACACACCATTTGTTACTTCTTGGAGAGTGGTGTCTCCTAGATTGGCTAGGTGTCACTTGGGAGCCTCCGACAAGATTGTGGAGTTGAACCAAGGAGTTTGTAAGGGCAAGGAGATCGCCTACTTCGTGAAGATCTACCGCTAGTGAGGCAAGTCCTTCGTGGGCGATGGCCATGATGGGATAGACAAGGTTGCTTCTTCATGGATTCTTCGTGGGTGGAGCCCTCCGTGGACTCGCGCAACCGTTACCCTTCGTGGGTTGAAGTCTCCATCAACATGGATGTACGATAGCACCACCTATCGGAACCACGACAAAAACATCCGTGTCTCCAATTGCGTTTGAATTCTCCAAACCCTTCCATTTACATTCTTGCAAGTTGCATGCTTTACTTTCCGCTGCTCATAGACTCTTTGCATGCTTGCTTGAATTGTGTTAAGATTGCTTGACTTGTGCTAAGATAGCTAAAATCTGCCAAAGACTAAAATTGGGAAAATGATAGATTTTTAATTGGTCATGTAGTCTAATCACCCCCCTCTAGACATACTTTCGATTCTACAAGTGGTATCAGAGCTTTGGTCTCCATTTGCTTTGATTTCCATAGCTTTTGGTGGTCATAGCCTTGGTTTCACAACCTAGGAGAGTATGGCGTCTAGCGAGGGAAATTACCACCGTAGAGGTCCTTACTTTGATGGTACTAATTTTGCTAGTTGGAAGCATAAGATGAAAATGCATATTCTTGGACATAACCCCGCCATTGGGCTATTGTGTGTGTTGGCTTGCAAGGTAAATTCTTTGATGGGAGAGAACCGAATCATGAAGCTACCGCGAAAGAGTTGAAGATGCTACAATACAATGCTCAAGCTTGTGATATCCTCTTCAACGGATTGTGCCCCGAAGAATTCAACAAAATCAGCCGTCTTGAGAATGCAAAGGAAATTTGGGATACTTTGATCGATATGCATGAAGGTACCGACTCCGCCAAGGAATCCAAGTTGGATGTGCTTCAAAGTCAACTTGGCAAGTTCAAAATGAAGGATGGTGAAGGTGTCGCTGAAATGTACTCTAGGCTTGCTCTTATCACAAATGAGATTGCCGGCTTAGGAAGTGAAGAGATGACCGACAAATTCATCATCAAGAAGATCCTAAGAGCCTTGGATGGAAAATACGATACCATATGCACATTAATCCAAATGATGCCAAATTACAAAGATCTCAAGCCAACAGAAGTCATTGGAAGAATTGTTGCTCATGAGATGTCACTCAAGGATAAGGAGGAGCTCCATAACAAGTCAAGTGGTGCTTACAAAGCCTCATGTGAAGCCCCCACATCATCAAGTGAGAAACAAACCTTCAATGAAGAATTGAGCTTAATGCTGAAGAACTTCAACAAGTTCTACAAGAATAGAAGCAAAGAGAGAAGTTCCAAGTCAAGGTCCTACAATGACAAAAGATCTTCTAGTCGAGAGCGAAACTGCTACAATTGTGGAAGACCCGGACACTACTCCAATGAGTGTACGGCTCCCCACAAGAGAAGAGAAGATTCTCCCAAAAGAAGAAGTAGAAGAGAAGAATCACCATCAAGGGAGAGAAGGAGTAGGGATGATCGATATGAACGAAGACCCTCTCGGAGAAGCAAGGATTCGGAAAGGAAGGACAAGTCATCAAGGAGCTACACAAAATGAAGACATCAAGCTCATGTTGGTGAATGGGTATCCGGCTCCAACTCCGACAATGACTCCGAGAGAAGCTATCACTCCGACTCCGAATATACTCAAGATGAAGGTGTTGCCGGTCTAGCACTTGTGTCAACCAACTCCTATGACATATTTTATTCACCAAATGAAGGAATTGGAAGATGCTTCATGGCCAAAGGTCCAAAGGTATCACACCTCGAGTATGTTGATTTCAATAGTGATGAAGATGACTTGTTAGGTGATGATGATTTACTTGTTGACAACTATAGTGATGAATACTATGATGAAACGTCAATTAATCATGCTAATCAATATGAAACGAATGAAAATGATAAGGAGAAGATTGAGTCTCTAACTAAAGAACTAAACACTCTTAAGTTAGCTCATGAAACTATCTTAGGAGATCATCGAGAACTTTTAAGGACTCATGAGAAATTACGTTTTGGAAAACTCAACCTTGAGCAAGAGCATGAGTTCTTAAAGGCAATCAATGATGATCTTCGCAAGAAAAGTTCTTCTTACATTGCCAAGCGTTTACTCTTATCCACTTACATGCCTCAAGTCAAGTCTAGTAACAAGAACAAGAAAGATTCTTCTTCTAGTAGTAACAATAATCATGCTAAATCCAATATTGTTGCTTCTAGTAGTTCTCTTGATTCCACTAATGATTCTCTTAGCCAAGTTACACTTGAGACAGAAAATAGCTTATTGAAGGGAATTATAGAGAAAGGTGTTTACAAGAGCCTTGCCGGGAGTAAGCAATTCGAGGAAATTGTAGGCAAGCAAGGAAGGCACCAGAAGAATCAAGGTATTGGTTTTGAACGAAAGTTCAATGCCAATGGAGTTGAGTGGGAAGAAGATCAATACCCCAAGACGAAGTTTGTTCCTCAACAAGATAAGTATGATCCTACTTCTTTCAAAGGGACACAAGCTCAAGATGATATTCCACCACAAGAACACAAGCAAAAAGGCAAGGACAAGCTTCAAGAGGAAATTGATGCATTTGAAGAAGCTCCTAAGGCCTTGGCCAAGTGGGTTCCCAAGACTACATCAAGTTCCACTTCATCAAGTACAACTACAACTCCGAGGATTCCCATCAAGATGGTGTGGATCTCGAAGAAGAAGAACTAGAGAGTTCTTGAGGGTGACTCCGCCAACATACTTCACTCTTATCATTTTGGCAAGAACGAGTGCAATCAACTTCCACATCTTGCACTAGTTCAAGGAGTCACAAACCCTCTTATTGGTAAGACAAGGGACGAGGTAACCTAATTCTCTCATAGACATCATCTTGTGTGTGCATCACTCTATGTCTATGGATATCCTTGTTTGTTCCTTGTGGGACTAACCCGTCTAGGTATTGAAAGTGCAACTCACTCCAAAGGATAGCTCCAAATGATATACATCAACATTGAGCATCCACATATTCAACATCTACATGAAGTCATCATCGACAAAACCCAAGGTTAGTTCATCCCTCTTAAAGGGGGATCTCACATCTAGGGGGAGCTTTACTCTAACAATTTAGTTAAAGCAACTCTAATGGTGTGAACACAACAACGCTTTATGTAAAAGTGGTAACCCCACTTGTGCTTAAACGATGAGTATGACCTATGGTCAAATGTTCTCATTTGACTCCTAAGTCAATATACTCATATATAGATGACCTAGTCATCGCCAATTGCTTGATAGATGCTAGAATTGTTTGTGCATGCTTTGCCACATATTTCATTTGTCATTTTATTGTATGAGCATGTTGGTTGCATAATTTACTCATTCGAGGACATCCACTTGTTGTTTTGATTGATTGGTTTCCTTTTCTTTTGGCCAAGTGGATGGACAAGAATGCCTAAGAATCTTCTCTAGCTATCTATGCTTTTCTCGTCTCAAACTCTATTCATGCTGCATCACGAAGTTTGATCAAGTCAGATTCGAACCACTCTGTGTGAGGAGCACTCGGAGTCCCCGATTCGTCATAGACTTAAACTTCCAAAACTTATTTGTGTGTTTCAGTCTGACCGATTCATCCATTTCGGTCATACCGAGATCACTAAGTCGATCTAGGTTTTCAATCTCGGTGCAACTGATTCGAACTTTTCGGTCACACCGAGTTTCAGTAACTGCTTGCAGTTATGAATCTCGGTGCCACCGAGTTGTTCCACTTGGTCACACTGACAGGGTCGGGCTATATATACCCACGGGCAAAATTTTGGAAATTTTCTCCGAACTCTTTCGCCCGCGCTTACCCCGCTCTGCCTCCAGGGTCTCCAGATCGTCCTCCTCGTCCCTAGTTGCCTCCTTCCACTGGTCTCAGCCGCCGTCAATGGGAATCATCCCCGCCGTTGCCGCCGTAGCAAGTTCATCGCCGAACTAGGGTATGGACTTGAACTTTGTGTTGTTCTAACTCCGATTCCCCAGCACATTACTTTGCCATGAATCTTGCCACGATTGAAACCATTCTATCCATCGAAAACACTCCGTAGTTTAGTCGTGAATTGAAAATTTAGGGTTAGGTTTCCGCCGAAACCATCTCAGACCGACCGAGTTGATGAAATCGGTTCCACTGATTTGGCTCAGGCCATTGCACATGTGATTCTCGGTCTGACCGAGAATTGCAAATCGGTGTGACCGAGTTCATCACTTTGTGAAACCCTAGCAGTCTCAGTGCCACCGAACTGTGACTCGGTCTGACCGAGTTCACTAGTTTAGGTTCCAAAAGCTGCTTCGGTATCACCGAGTTTGCAAATCGGTAGATCCGAAATGCTTTCTGTGGAAAACTAAAACTAATTTTTTAATTCATTCTTTTGCAAAAACCTCTGTATTTTGTGATGCTCATCTGCTCTACCTCATCTATAATCTATTCACAGGGTCAATTGTCAGAGATTGCAATATGTCTGATCAAAGTGACAGCCAGAACAAGTCAGAGGAGCAGGTTCACTTGAGTGAGGGCACTAGTCCCTCTAGCAGCTCAGATGATGGCAGCAGGAGCACACCAAGCAATCTGCCAAAGGCTGCCACCAGGGCCAGAAAGAAGAAAACTTATGAATCTTAGGATGAAGACTATGTGGCAGTTGAGGATGAGGACACTTCCAAGAAGAAATTGGTTAAAAAGGAATATAGCACTGCTGCTGCAACTAAGCCTGGTATGAAGACCAAATTACTTGCAAAGAGAATTCCCATGTCTAAAGCCAGAGCCTCTACTCAAGTACCTTTGGAATCTGAACCCAAAGAGGCTGCTGCAGAAGGGAAGAAGAGGAAAGAGAGGGTCAAGAAGACCACTACCAGAGTGCTTGGGAGATCCTCAATCATGAAAGACTCTGAAGAAGAGGAAGAGGAAGAGGATGCAGCACCAGCACCCAAAGCTCAAAAGCTTATGGGAGATGCCATAAGATCCGGGGCTGCTCAATCTAAGCCCAAAGGAACTTCTAAGCCAGCAGCTCCAAAACCCAAAACTGCACCAAAGAGGAGTACCAGGAACATTCTAGCTGCTGAGAAAAACAAGGCCCCAGTGCCTGAAACTGTTGCTGAAGAAGAAGATGATGAGACACATGTTTTGAGGAAGTTAAAGCCAAAAATTCCAGATCATAATGATGCTCATCCTGTAGCAGAAAACATGAAGATCAGGAAGGACTCAGGATTGAGGATATGGAGAGAGTCAGATCCATATGCCACCAGAAGGAGAACTGCTGTGGACTACAGGTTCCATACCAAAGAACAGCAGGATTTTTATGAGACAGTGTTGCTTGACAAGAAACCAATAGTATGTGACATGAGATGGGTCAACTGGGAGTACATCAAGGAGAATGAAGAACATTATCCAGGAGTATATGACAGTTTCAAGGCTTGTGGACTTGATGAGTTTGTGGCTCAGAAGCTCACAAGGTGGAATGATGAGCTTATCTTGCAGTTCTACTCCACAGCTCACTTCTACCCAGATGGCAAGATAGTCTGGATGTCTGAAGGCACTAGATACCAGTCCACAGTTACGGAATGGGCTAAGTTGATCAATGCCCCAGAAGAGAGTGAAGATGACTTGGATGTCTATGCTGACAAGAAGAAGGATCACAACACCATGGCACACATGTACAAGGAGATCCCAGATGCTGCTCTTGAGACACACAAGTTTGGATCTGTACATTACCTTCTGTCAGTCTTGCCAACTATCAACTGGATTCTCAGGCACACTCTTCTACCAAAGTCAGGTGATCACAAGATGATCAAAGGCCATGCAATTAACTTTCTTCACATCTTTGATGTACCGCAAAAGTTCAAGGTCATGAGTCTTATAGTTGAAACTATCAAGAGGACAGCCGCTGAACAGAAGAGAAGTTGTGGATATGCCCCATAGATTCAGGAGCTGATTAACTCCAAGATGGGCACTGGCACATATCTGCTGGACAAGGAGCACCTGCCCATCTATCCAGACTTTTAGGACAACCAAGTGGTTATGAATGAGGATGAACCATCTTCTGTGCACGTTCAAGCAAAGAGGGAGAAGGCAAAGGCTGAGAAAGCTGCAAAGATGCCAACCATGGAATATGCATCTCAGTATCTTCTAAAGAGCAAGCAAGATCAGCTCGGCTACTTGATTACATCCACTCTAAGGATTGAGAAAGGGATGGCCACCCTGACTCAAAACCAGGAGAGCTTGGAAAGGATCATAGAACAAAAGTTCTATGACATGGATGTGAAGGTAACTGAGATCTAGTCTGTTGTGGAGCAACTTTAGGATGATATGCAGGAGAGGAAGGGCAAGACAACCATTGATGCATTTGCCAGAGTGCCTAGAGCTCAGAGGTCAGCTGCAGTGCCAGTAACAGACACCAGAGCCACCTCATCTGCACCAGCTACAACTTCAGTGCCACCAGCTCCAGCACCTACTCCATCAACTCCATCTACATCGACTAAAGCCTTCGTTCTTGGAGTTATCCAGACACCACCACCTGAAGACCAAGCCCGAGAGACGATTTAGTGCTATGCATTTTCTAGGAACTTTTTGGTAACTTGTTGCCAAAGGGGGAGAAAAATGTATATATCATAGGCTTTGAGAGAGAGCATTGCTTTTTTATTCTCTCTTGCTTTGGTGGTTGAACTTTATTTGCTTTGCTTGTTTGAGATACTTTCTATCTATGTGATACTTGGTTGATCATGTGTGTTTGATCATATGCTACATTAATGCTTGTTGAATGACATTATCATTTTATCCCTATATGATCATTCACTTTGCTTGGTGATGAGTGCGTGTATTTAATTAGGGACAATTACATTTGAGCCCCTAGTTGTGTCACACCCGTGTGTTTTGCCCCTAAATTCAAAAAACCCTCGTTTCTGCCCGAGCTCGTTTGCTCTTCTTATGTTTTTGCCCTTTGACCGTTTGACCGTAACTTTGAAAACTTCATAACGAATTCATACTAACTCAGAAAAATGCATATAAGATATCAAAATGTCCGGAAAAACATCACCTATATGTGCATGCCATTTGCATTCATGACAAAACGGGACTTTTCAGTACTTTTGTCATGAATGCAAATGACATGCACATATAGGTGATGTTTTTCCGATCATTTTGATATCTTATTTGCATTTTTCTGAGTTAGTATTAATTCGTTATGAAGCTTTGAAAGTTGCAGTCAAACGGTCAAAGGGCAAAAACATAAGAGGAGTAAACGAGCTTGGGTAGAAATGAGGGTTTTTTTAATTTAGGGGCAAAACACACGGGTGTGACACAACTAGGGGCTCAAATGTAATTGTCCCATTTAATTAATTATCATTTTCAGCGCTCCACCAAGATGTATGTGACATGGAAGAGTAACCCATGAGCCTAATTCTCTGTGCATTTACAGTCCAAAGCAAACCATAAACTATGCATGAATTTAGGGGGAGCTCCTGCTTTTCACATACTTCTCAAAGCGACAATGTTTTTCACTCTTATTATCATTCGTCGAAGCTTTGATCTATATGTTGTCATCAATTACCAAAAAGGGGGAGATTGAAAGTGCAACTATCCCTGGGTGGTTTTGGTAATTCCTAACAACATATAACTCATTGAGCTAACATTATTCCAAGATCAATATTTCAGGAAAAGCTCAATGAATGGCATGGCATGGATGAGGAAATTGGACCCCTCAAAATACTAAGGACCAAAAGATTGGCTCAAGCTCAAAGCTCAAGACTCTACATTTTATATTTTAGTGATCCAAGATCACATTGAGTCTATAGGAAAAGCCAATACTAACAAGGAGGGATGAGGTGTTGCTTGATGAGGTTCTTGCTTCATAGTGCTTAGTGATATGCTCCAAAACCCTCAACTACCTTCCAACATCCACATTTGACCTAAACCAAAAGTCAAACTCGGCCCCACCGATTCTTCCTATCTGGCGCCACCGAGTTCAGATGTCATAGCCACTGCCACAAACCCTAGGCAAATCGGTCTCACCGATAGGGATCTCGGTCACACCGAGATGGGGTTGTAATCTCTCTGTTTCCCTTCGTAACGTTTCGGTCCTACCGAGATGAGCGATCGGTCCCACCGAGATTGCAATGTAAACTCTCTGTTTCCCTTTTGTAACATTTCGGTCCCACCGAAATGAGCGATTGGTCCCACCGAGTTTCTCAATTCTGACCAACTCTCTGGTTAGCTTATTACCAAAATCGGTCCCACCGAGTTTGTGTAATTGGTCACACCAAGATTATGTTATGCCCTAACCCTAACCATATCGGTCCTACCGAGTTGCATCTCAGTCCCAACGAAAATCCTAATGGTCACTAGGTTTGCTAAATCGGTCCGACCGAGTTTCTCAATTCGGTCTCATCGAGATTGGTAAATTGTGTGCAACTGTTAGTTTTTGTGTGGAGGCTATATATACCCCTCCACCCACTCTTCATTCAAGGAGAGAGCCATCAGAACATACCTACACTTCCAATACACATTTTCTAAGAGAGAACCACCTACTCATGTGTTGAGGCCAAGATATTCCATTCCCACCATATGAATCTTGATCTCTAGCCTTCCCCAAGTTTCTTTCCACTCAAATCTTCTTTCCACCGAATCCATATCCTGTGAGAGAGCGTTGAGTGTTGGGGAGACTATCGTTTGAAGCACAAGAGAAAGGAGTTCATCATCAACACACCATTTGTTACTTCTTGGAGAGTGGTGTCTCCTAGATTGGCTAGGTGTCACTTGGGAGCCTCCGACAAGATTGTGGAGTTGAACCAAGGAGTTTGTAAGGGCAAGGAAATCGCCTACTTCGTGAAGATCTACCGCTAGTGAGGCAAGTCCTTCATGGGCGATGGCCATGATGGGATAGACAAGGTTGCTTCTTCGTGGACCCTTCGTGGGTGGAGCCCTCCGTGGACTCGTGCAACCGTTACCCTTCGTGGGTTGAAGTCTCCATCAACATGGATGTACGATAGCACCACCTATCAGAACCATGACAAAAACATCCGTGTCTCCAATTGCGTTTGAATTCTCCAAACCCTTCCCTTTACAATCTTGCAAGTTGCATGCTTTACTTTCCACTGCTCATAGACTCTTTGCATGCTTGCTTGAATTGTGTTAAGATTGCTTGACTTGTGCTAAGATAGCTAAAATCTGCCAACGACTAAAATTGGGAAAAGGATAGATTTTTAATTGGTCAAGTAGTCTAATCACCCCCTCTAGACATACTTTTGATCCTGCATCGTACCTAAAAATTGACCTCCTGAAGGTGCCTCTAGATTTGGCGTAGCCGGGGAGAACATCATCAAGAACTTTCGTGTTATTTGTGTAGTCTTTCTTCGACTGACGGTCCGAGTCGAAATACGTGGCCATGGAATAGTTCGGGCTTAAGAGGATGAGTGTGCAACGTGTGTCACTGCACAAAACACGGAATGTTAGAAAAAAAGAACGATCGAAATCTAAGAAATCATATGTTACGGGGCCGTGAGGGGATGACTTACTCGGGAAAGCAAGGCACGAGGAAGTTATCCTTATCTGGGTTCACCAGAATGACGCCTTCGAGGTATGAACTCGCGACTTGCCGGTCCCCAGCGCTGCCCAAGATCTTGGCACGCATGTAGAAGGGGTCGACTATCACGATGTCCGGGGTCTTGTCTCTAATGATCCGCATCTCCATACTGAGAGAAAATAGCCGAATGAAGCTGTAGTGAAGTGGATGAAGGTTAAACATAGCGAAGATGTCATCAAACCGCACGACGATCATACCCCCGATGGTGCTATCGACAAAGCCCTTGCCCTCTGGTACCTTGGCCACGAAAACCGGGTATGACACATCATTTTCGGAGAGACGCCGCTTCTCCAAAGAAAGAACACTGTCATGCAGACTCCGCATAGCACCGGTTGCAGCATTAAGCAGATTAGTCGGTAGCATCGGCCTACCCGCCACATGCACCCTCCTCGAGATATCCTTAGGTGAAGGTGGCCCGTCCTGAGCACGGATTGTACTCGGTGCTGGCTGGCTCGCACCCTTGTTATTCTTTCTTTTCCGTCCCTTCTGCTTCTTCTACTGTAATGGGATCAAGTTCTGCTCAGAGACCACCTTCTTGAGTGTGTTGGGGCTGATAATATTTCACACCTTGGCTATCTGAGGCTCGGTGAAGGCGGCAGCTGGAGGCGTCTCCTGAGAACTGAAGGCCAGACGACGCCTGTTGCAATTGGGTTTCTCCGCAGTACCAACTAGATCGCGATCGTCTTTTGCAGGGTTGGGTTCTTGAGAAGGAGGCCCCAAGAATTTGTCACCGTACCCATGTTCGTTGAAGTACTAATCGACCCTGGTAAATGTACCATCGTCGTCCGAATCCTATGCCATATGCATGTACAGATCAGCAGACGACGGTAGTGTTGCGGCGGTCTTGCCATGGCTTGGCACCGGCATGACTGGCGGTGTTGTCTGTGGGGTGGTGTCCCCCGCCCCCAATCGAATCTGACTCTTCAGCCAAAGCATTGATACGTCCATTTTGCATCATGCTATTATATCGATATTTATTGCATTATGGGCTGTAATTACACATTATGTCACAATACTTATGCCTATTCTCTCTTATTTTACAAGGTTTACACAAGGATGGAGAATGCCGACAGGTGGAATTCTGGGCTAGAAAAGGAGCAAATATTATTGACCTATTTGATACATCTCCAACGTATCTATAATTTTTGATTGCTCCAAGCTATATTATCTACTGTTTTGGACATTATTGGGCGTTATCATCTACTTTTATATTATTATTGGGACTAACCTATTAACCGGAGGCCCAACCCAGAATTGCTGTTTTTTGCCTATTTCAGAGTTTCGAAGAAAAGGAATATCAAACGGAGTCCAAACGGAATGAAACCTTAGGGAACGTGATTTTCTCACCGAACATGATCCAGGAGACTTGGACCCTACGTCAAGACACAAAGGAGGAGTCCACAAGGTAGGGGGCGCGCCTACCACCCCAAGCACGCCCTCCACCCTCGTGGGCCCCCTGTTGCTCCACCGACATACTCCTTCCTCCTATATATACTTACGTACCCCCAAACAATCAGATACGGAGCCAAAATCCTAATTCCACCGTCGCAACTTTCTGTATCCACGAGATCCCATCTTGGGGCCTGTTTCGGAGCTCCGCCGGAGGGGGTATCCATCACGGAGGGCTTCTACATCAACACCATAACCCCTCCGATGAAGTGTGAGTAGTTTACCTCAGACCTACGGGTCCATAGTTATTAGCTAGATGGCTTCTTCTCTCTTTTTGGATCTCAATACAATGTTGTCCCCCTCTCCTGTGGAGGTCTATTCGATGTAATCTTCTTTTTGCGGTGTGTTTGTTGAGACCGATGAATTGTGGGTTTATGATCAAGTCTATCTATGAACAATATTTGAATCTTCTCTGAATTCTTTTATGTATGATTGGTTATCTTTGCAAGTCTCTTCGAATTATCAGTTTGGTTTGGCCTACTAGATTGATCTTTCTTGCAATGGAAGAAGTGCTTAGCTTTGGGTTCAATCTTGCGGTGTCCTTTCCCAGTGACAGTAGGGGCAGCAAGGCACGTATTGTATTGTTGCCATCGAGGATAACAATGTGGGGTTTTCATCATATTGCATGAGTTTATCCCTCTACATCATGTCATCTTGCTTAAGGCGTTACTCTGTTTTCATGAACTCAATACTCTAGATGCATGCTGGATAGCGGTCGATGAGTGGAGTAATAGTAGTAGATGCAGGCAGGAGTCGGTCTACTTGTCTCGGACGTGATGCCTATATACATGATCATACCTAGATATTCTCATAACTATGCTCAATTCTGTCAATTGCTCAACAGTAATTCGTTAACCCACCGTAAAATACTTATGCTCTTGAGAGAAGCCACTAGTGAAACCTATGGCCCCCGGGTCTATCTTCATCATATTAATCTTCCAATACTTAGTTATTTCCTTTGCTTTTTTATTTTATCTTGCATCTTTATCACAAAAAAACCAAAAATATTATCTTATCATATCTTTCAGATCTCACTCTCGTAAGTGACCATGAAGGGATTGACAACCCCTTATCGTGTTGGTTGCGAGGAGCTATTTGCTTTGTGCAGGTACGAGGGACTCGCGCGTAGCCTCCTACTGGATTGATACCTTGGTTCTCAAAAACTGAGGGAAATACTTACGCTACTTTGCTGCATCATCCCTTCCTCTTCGGGGAAAACCAACACAGTGCTCAAGAGGTAGCAAGAAGGATTTCTGGCGCCGTTGTCGGGGAGTCTATGCAAAAGTCAGTATACCAAGTACCCATCACAATCCCTTTCTCCCGCATTACATTATTTGCCATTTGCCTCTCGTTTTCCTCTCCCCCACTTCACCCTTGCCGTTTTATTCGCCCTCTCTCTCTATCCTCCCTCTCTTTTTCCGTTCGCCTCTTTTCCATTTGCTTGTCGCTATGGCTAGTCCCTTATCCACTCCGTTGTCCCCTGAGTTTGAAGTCTTTCACTTCAAAAAAAGACTAGGAGAAAACTTAAAAGATGCCTGGTTGAGAATAATGGAGTCTTATCGTAATCGTACCTTTGAAGTAAACCTGAGAATTTTGCTTCGCAATTTTTATATTGGATTAAATATGTCTCATAGACAACTCTTGGATTGCGTTGCCAAAGGCAATTTTATTGAAATCGATCCCCATATTTCACTTGAAATTATAGAAGGTATAGTGGGAACACTACCTCGACAAAAGGGGCCTCATCCTACCCAGGAAGAGACACAAGTTTTTGATTTTTTTTGTGAAGTTACTACAATTTTACAGAAGTCTCTTGAACCTCTTAAGAACGTTAGCGGAAATATTCAGCGCATGAATATGTTGATTACTCTTTGCAATAAGCGGTTGGATTCTTTAGATCTAAAAATTTCAGAATATGAAGGGAAACGTAAAGAACCTCCTGGATTCGAGCTTGATTCCGCTAAAAAGTTGAAAACCAAATATGGCAATACCTAGATCTATCCTTGCTTGTTATGCCTAGCTAGGGGCGTTAAACGATAGCGCTTGTTGGGAGGCAACCCAATTTTATTTTTATTCCTTGCTTTTTGCTCCTGTTTAGTAATAAATAATTTATCTAGCCTCTGTTTTGGTTGTGTTTTTTGTGTTTAATTAGTGTTTGTGCCAAGTAGAACCGTTGGGAAGACTTGGGGAAAGTCTTGTTAAACTTGCTGTAAAAAACAGAAACTTTAGCGCTCACGAGAACTGCTGCCATTTTTATTTGGAAAGCGCTATTTAGTTAATTCTTTTTGCAGATGATTAATAGCTAAATTACGCACGTCCATAAATATATTTTAGAATTTTTGGGGTTCCAGATCGTGCGCTAGATACAGATTACTACAGACTGTTCTGTTTTTGACAGATTCTGTTTTTCGTGTGTTGTTTGCTTATTTTGATGAATCTATGGCTAGTAAAATAGTTTATAAACTATAGATAAGTTGGAATACAGTAGGTTTAACACCAATATAAATAAAGAATGAGTTAATTGCAGTACCTTGAAGTGGTCTTTTGTTTTCTTTCGCTAACGGAGCTCACGAGATTTTCTACTTTGAGTTTTGTGTTGTGAAGTTTTCAAGTTTTGGGTAAAGATTTGATGGATTATGGAAGAAGGTGTGGCAAGAGCCTAAGCTTGGGGATGCCCATGGCACCCCCAAGATAATCTAAGTACACCTAAAAGCCAAAGCTTGGGGATGCCCCTGAAGGCATCCCCTCTTTTCGTCTACTTCTATCGGTAACTTTACTTGGAGCTATATTTTTATTCACCACATGATATGTGTTTTGCTTGGAGCGTCTTGTATGATTTGAGTCTTTGATTTTTAGTTTACCACAATCCTTTCTGTACACACCTTTTGAGAAAGCCATACATGATTTGGAATTTGTTAGAATACTCTATGTGCTTCGCTTATATCTTTTGAGTTATATAGTTTTGCTCTAGTACTTCACTTATATCTTTTAGAGCACGGTGGTGGATTTGTTTTATAGAAACTGTTGATCTCTCATGCTTCACTTAGATTATTTTGAGAGTCTTAAATAGCATGGTAATTTTCTTAAGATCCTAATATGCTAGGTATTCAAGATTAGTATTTTCTTCTTCTTATGAGTGTTTTGAATACTAAGAGAAGTTTGATACTTGATGATTGTTTTGAGATATGGAGGTAATAATATCAAAGTCGTGCTAGTTGAGTAGTTGTGAAATTGAGAAATGCTTGTGTTGAAGTTTGCAAGTCCCGTAGCATGCACGTATGGTAAACATTATGTAACAAATTCGAAACATCAGGTGTTATTTGATTGTCCTCCTTATGAGTGGCGGTCGGGGACGAGCGATGGTCTTTTCCTACCAATCTATCCCCCTAGGAGCATGCACGTAGTGCTTTGGTTTTTGATGACTCGTAGATTTTTGCAATAAGTATGTGAGTTCTTTATGACTAATGTTGAGTCCATGGATTATACACACTCTCACCCTTCCATCATTGCTAGCCTCTTCGGTACCGTGCATTGCCCTTTCTCACATTGAGAGTTGGTGCAAACTTCGCCGGTGCATCCAAACCCCGTGATATGATACACTCTTTCACACATAAACCTCCTTATATCTTCCTCAAAACAGCCACCATACCTACCTACTATGGCATTTCCATAGACATTCGGAGATATATTGCCATGCAACTTTCCACCATTCCGTTTATCATGACACATTCATCATTGTCATATTGCTTAGCATGATCATGTAGTTGACATAGTATTCGTGGCAAAGCCACCGTTCATAATTCTTTCATACATGTCACTCTTGCTTCATTGCATATCCCGGTACACCGCCGGAGGCATTCATATAGAGTCATGTTTTGTTCTAGCATCGAGTTGTAATCATTGAGTTGTAAATGAATAGAAGTGCGATGATCATCATTTTGTAGAGCATTGTCCCAAGTGAGGAAATAAAAAAGGAGAAAGGCCATAAAAAAGAGAAAGGCCCAAATAATAATAATAATAAAAGATGAGAGAAAAAGAGAGAAGTGACAATGTTACTATCCTTTGCCACACTTCTGCTTCAAAGTAGCACCATAATCTTCATGATAAAGAGTCTCTTGTTTTGTCACTTTCATATACTAGTGGGAATTTTTCTTTATAGAACTTGGCTTGTATATTCCAAACAATGGGCCTCCTCAAGTGCCCTAGGTCTTCATGAGCAAGCAAGTTGGATGCACACCCACTTAGTTTCTTTTGTTGAGCTTTCATACATTTATAGCTCTAGTGCATCCGTTGCATGGCAATCCCTACTCCTTGCATTAACATCAATCGGTTGGCATCTCCATAGCCCATTGATTAGACTCGTTGATGTGAGACTTTCTCCTTTTTTGTCTTCTCCACATAACCCCCTCATTATATTCTATTCCACCCATAGTGCTATGTCCATGGCTCACGCTCATATATTGCGTGAAAGATTATAGGTTTGAGATTAGTAAAGTATGAAACAATTTCTTGGCTTGTCATCGGGGTTGTGCATGATGAGAGCATTCTTGTGTGACAAAAATGGAGCATGACTAAACTATATGATTTTGTAGGGATGAACTTTCTTTGGCCATGTTATTTTGAGAAGACATAATTGCTTAGTTAGTATGCTTGAAGTATTATTATTTTTATGTCAATATGAACTTTTATCTTGAATCTTTCGGATCTGAATATTCATACCACAATTAAGAATAATTACATTAAAATTATGCCAAGTAGCACTCCGCATCAAAAATTCTGTTTTTATCATTTACCTACTCGAGGACGAGCATGAATTAAGCTTGGGGATGCTTGATACATCTCCAACGTATCTATAATTTTTGATTGCTCCATGCTACATTATCTACAGTTTTGGACATTATTGGGCTTTATTATCCACTTTTATATTATTTTTGGGACTAACCTATTAACCGGAGGCCCAACCCAGAATTGCTATTTTTTGCCTATTTCAGGGTTTCGAAGAAAAGGAATATCAAACGGAGTCCAAACGGAATGAAACCTTCGGGAACGTGATTTTCTCACCAAACATGATCCAGGAGACTTGGACCCTATGTCAAGACACAAAGTAGGAGGCCACGAGGTAGGGGGGCACGCCTACCCCCCAGGCGTGCCCTCCACCCTCGTGGGCCCCCTGTTGCTCCACCGACGTACTCCTTCCTCCTATATATACTTATGTACCCCCAATCATCAGATACGGAGCCAAAACCCTAATTCCACCACCGCAACTTTCTGTATCCACGAGATCCCATCTTGGGGCCTGTTCCGGAGCTCCGTCGGAGGGGGTATCCATCACGGAGGGCTTTTACATCAACATCATAGCCCCTCCGATGAAGTGTGAGTAGTTTACCTCAGACCTACGGGTCCATAGTTATTAGCTAGATGACTTCTTCTCTCTTTTTGGATCTCAATACAATGTTCTCCCCCTCTCTTGTGGAGATCTATTCGATGTAATCTTCTTTTGGCGGTGTGTTTGTTGAGATTGATGAATTGTGGGTTTATGATCAAGTCTATCTATGAACAATATTTGAATCTTGTATGAATTCTTTTATGTATGATTGGTTATCTTTGCAAGTCTCTTTGAATTATCAGTTTGGTCTAGCCTACTAGATTGATCTTTCTTGCAATGGGAGAAGTGCTTAGCTTTGGGTTCAATCTTGCGGTGTCCTTTTCCAGTGACAGTAGGGGCAGCAAGGCACGTATTGTATTTTTTCCATCGAGGATAACAAGGTGGGGTTTTCTTCATATTGCATGAGCTTATCCCTCTACATCATGTCATCTTGCTTAAGGCGTTACTCTATTTTCATGAACTTAATACTCTAGATGCATGCTGGATAGCGGTCGTTGAGTGGAGTAATAGTAGTAGATGCAGGCAGGAGTCAGTCTACTTGTCTCGATCGTGATGCCTATATACATGATCATACCTAGATATTCTCATAACTATGCTCAATTCTGTCAATTGCTTAACAGTAATTTACTCACCCACCGTAAAATACTTATGCTCTTGAGAGAAGCCACTAGTGAAACCTTTGGCCCCGGGTCTATCTTCATCATATTAATCTTCCAATACTTAGTTATTTCCTTTGCTTTTTTACTTTTCTTTTTATTTTACCTTGCATCTTTATCACAAAAATACCAAAAATATTATCTTATCATATCTATCAGATCTCACTCTCGTAAGTGATCGTGAAGGGATTGACAACCCCTTATCGCGTTGGTTGCAAGGAGCTATTTGCTTTGTGCAGGTATGAGGGACTTGCGCGTAGCCTCCTACTGGATTGATACCTTGGTTCTCAAAAATTGATGGAAATACTTACGCTACTTTGCTGCATCATCCCTTCCTCTTCGGGGAAAACCAACACAGTGCACAAGAGGTAGCACTATTCTGCACAACTCCAAAATTACTGAAACTCCACGGAAGTTATTTTTGCAAATAATAAAAAATACTGAACGAAGAAAATACCAGATGGGGCCCACACCCTAGCCACGAGGGTGGGGGGCGCGCCCCCTGCCTCGTGGGCCCCCTGTTGGCCCTCCGGTGCCCATCTTCTTCTATATGAAGTCTTTCGTCCGAGAAAAAAAAAGAAGCAAGCTTTTGAGACGAGACTCCACCGCCACGAGGCGGAACCTTGGCGGAACCAATCTAGGGCTCTGGCGGAGCTGTTCTACCGGGGACACTTCCCTCTGGGAGGGGGAAATCATTGCCATCATCACCACCAATGCTCCTCTCATCAGGAGGGGGCCAATCTCCATCAACATCTTCACCAGCACCATCTCCTCTCAAACCCTAGTTCATCTCTTGTATCCAATTCTTGTCTCTAAGTCTAGGATTGGTACCTGTAGGTTGCTAGTAGTGTTGATTACTCCTTGTAGTTGATGCTAGTTGGTTTATTTGGTGGAAGATCATATGTTCAAATCCTATATGCATATTAATACCCCTCTGATTATGAACATGAATATGCTTTGTGAGTAGTTACGTTTGTTCCCGAGGACATGGGAGAAGTCTTGCTATTAGTAGTCATGTGAATTCGGTATTCGTTCGATATTTTGATGAGATGTATGTTGTCTCTCCTATAGTGGTGTTATGTGAACGTCGACTACATGACACTTCACCATTATTTGGGCCTAGGGGAAGGCATTGGGAAGTAATAAGTAGATGATGGGTTGCTAGAGTGACAGAAGCTTAAACCCTAGTTTATACGTTGCTTCATAAGGGGCTGATTTGGATCCATATGTTTCATGCTATGGTTAAGTTTACCTTAATACTTCTTTTGTAGTTGCGGATGCTTGCAATAGGAGTTAATCATAAGTGGGATGCTTGTCCAAGTAAGGACAACACCCAAGCACCGGTCCACCCACATATCAAATTATCAAAGTACCGAACACGAATCATATGAACGTGATGAAAACTAGCTTGACAATAATTCCCATGTGTCCTCGGGAGCACTTTCCTTCATATAAGATTTTGTCCAGGCTTGTCCTTTTGCTACAAAAAGGATTGGGCCACCTTGCTGCACTTTATTTACTTTTGCTACTTGTTGCTCATCACAAATTATCTTATCACAAAACTATCTATTACCTATAATTTCAGTGCTTGCAGAGAATACCTTGCTGAAAACCGCTTATCATTTCCTTCTGCTCCTCGTTGGGTTCGACACTCTTACTTGTCGAAAGGACTACGATAGATCCGCTATACTTGTGGGTCATCAAGACTCTTTTCTAGCGTCATTGCCGGGGAGTGAAGCACCTTTGGTAGGTGGAATTTGGTAAGGAAAAATTTATATAGTGTGCTGAAATTTACTGTCACTTGTTACTATGGAAAGTAATCCTTTGAGGGGCTTGTTCGGGTATCTTCACCTCGACAGTAGAGCAAAGAGTTTCTCCTCAACCTACTAAACCTACTGAAAATGAAAATGTCTACTTTGAAATTCCTTCGGGTATATAAGAAAAACTGCTAGCTAATCCTTTGCAGGAGATGGAACATTACATCCTGATGAGCACCTAATATATGTGGATGAAGTTTGTGGATTATTTAAGCTTGCAGGTATGCCCGATGATGTTATCAAGAAGAAGGTCTTCCCTTTATCTTTGAAGGGAGATGCATTGACATGGTATAGGCTATGTGATGATATGGGATCATGGAACTACAAACGATTGAAATTGGAATTTCATCAGAAGTTTTAGCCTATGCATCTTGTTCATCGTGATCATAATTATATATATAATTTTTGGCCTCACGAAGGAGAAAGCATCGCTCAAGCTTGAGGGAGGCTTAAATGAATGTTATATTCATGCCCCAATCATGAGCTCTAAAGAGAAATGATTATCCAAAATTTTTATGCTCGGCTTTCTGATAACAATCGCATCATGCTCGATACTTCTTGTGCTGGCTCTTTTATGATGAAGACTATTGAATTCAAATGGGATTTATTGGAAAGAATTAAACGCAAGTCTGAAGATTGGGATCTCGATGAAGGTAAGGAGTCAGGTATGACACGTAAGTTTGATTGTGTCAAATCTATTATGGATACCAATGTTTTCCATAAATTTAGCACTAAATATGGACTTGACTCTGAGATAGTAGATTATTTCTGTGAATCTTTTGCTACTCATGTTGATCTCCCTAAGGAGAAGTGGTTTAAATATCATCCTCCCATAGAAGTAAAAGTAGTTGCGCCTATTAAAGGTGAAGAAAAGACTATCACTTATAATGATCCTATTATTTCTACTGCTTATGTTGAGAAACCACCTTTTCCTGTTAGGATAAAAGATCATGCTAAAGCTTCAACTGTGGTTCGTAAAAGCAACATTAGAACCTATACACCTCCTGAGCAAGTTAAAGTTGAACCTAATATTGCTATTGTTAAGGATCTCTTGGCTGATAATATTGATGGGCATGCTATTTATTTCTGTGATGAAACTGCTAGAATTGCTAAACCTTGTGCTAAAGATAAACATAGACCTGTGGTAGGCATGCCTGTTATTTCTGTTAAAATAGGAGATCATTGTTATCATGGCTTGTGTGATATGGGTGCTAGTGCTAGTGCAATACCTATTGACTTATACAAAGAGATGTTGAAGTCTTGTGTGGGAAAACTAAATATCCTGCTGATTTTCTTGTTCTTGGTTCCCGACAAGATAACTTTTGTCCCATTATATTTGTTAGACCCTTCTTAAACACTGTTAATTCTAGGATAGACTGCGAAAAGGATGTTGTTACTATTGGTTTAGGTGACATGTCTCATGAGTTCAACTTTTCTAAATTTCGTAGACAACACCGTGAAGAGGAATTGCCTAGTAAAGATGAAATTATTGGTCTTGCTTCTATTGCCGTACCTCCTAGTGATCCTTGAGAACAATATTTGCTAGACCATGAAAATGATATGTTTATGAATGAAAGAAGGGAAATAGATGAAGTGTTCTTTAAAGAAGGACCTATTCTGAAACACGACTTGCCTGTTGAAATCTTAGGGGACCCTCCTCCACCCAAGGGTGATCCCGTGTTTGAGCTTAAACCATTGCCTGATACTCTTAAATATGCTTATCTTGATGAAAAGAAGATATATCCTATTATTATTAGTGATAACCTTTCAGAGAAGGAGGGAGAAAAATTATTGAAAACTCTGAAGAAGCACCATTCTGCTATTGGATATACTCTTGATGATCTTAAGGGCTTTAGTCCCACTCTATGTCAACACAAAATAAATTTGGAGAAAGATGCCAAACCAGTTATTGATCACCAACGATGGCTGAATCCTAAGATGAAAGAAGTGGTAAGAAAAGAAATACTAAAGCTCCTTGAGGCAGGTATAATTTATCCCGTTGCTAATAGTCAGTGGGTAAGTCCTGTCCATTGTGTTCCTAAGAAGGGAGGTATTACTGTCGTTCCTAATGATAAAGATGAATTGATTCCGCAAAGAATTATTACAGGTTATAGGATGGTAACTGGTTTCCGCAAATTAAATAAGGCTACTAAAAAAGATCATTACCCCTTACCTTTCATTGATCAAATGCTAGAAATATTATCCAAACGACATACACATTTTTGCTTTCTAGATGGTTATTCTGGTTTCTCTCAAATACATGTGTCAGCTGATGATCAATCAAAGACCACTTTTACTTTCCCTTTTGGTACTTTTGCTTATAGACGTATACCTTTTGGTTTATGTAATGCACCTGCTACCTTTCAAAGATGCATGATGGCTATATTTTCCAACTTTTGTGAAAAGATTTGTGAGGTTTTCATGGACGATTTCTCCGTTTATGGATCCTCTTTTGATGATTGCTTAAGTTACCTTGATCGAGTTTTGCAGAGATGTGAAGAAACTAACCTTGTCTTGAATTGGGAGAAGTGCCACTTTATGGTTAATGAAGGTATTGTCTTGGGGCATAAGATTTCTGTCGGTGTACTAAAGTAGGGGTACCTTAGTATCCCGAACTTGTGCACGGGCAGTCGCAGCGTCCCGCGGCAAGGCTTGCCGGGCGACCGCCAAGATCCTCCGTGGTTCCTTTGGAGCCATTCAAGAACAAAGTATCCAAGGCCCCGGCAAGAAGAGCTTGCCGGGAAGGAGACAAGACCCCGGCGAGAGGAGTTTGCCGGGAAGGCCAACCAAGGCCCGGTGAGCGACAAGCTCCCGGATGCGACAAGACGACAACCACGGCAAGGCACTTGCACGGCAAACCTCCACTCTATACCTGCGCTCCAGCACATCCACCAACGTGTCGCTCTGGGACCCTTCCAGGCGTACATGGTAGAAGGCTGTGCAGCCAGAGGTACACGGTGGCAAGCGGCGCTGACAAGATCGCCATCGTGGCAAGCATTGGCGCCCCTGGCGGTCCCTTTCTGCACCGTCTAGGCGACGTAGACATGCATTTAATGCCTTTGTCCCCTGCCGTCAGGGTTAGGTATGATACAACTGTAGTAGGTGGTGGTGCCAACCGCCACGCCTTTTCCATTTTTACCCTCATCTATGTTGCCACCTGTCGGTGACCCCTTTAACATATAAAAGGAGGCCCATGCGCAACATAGGGAGGGGACGATCATTCTCACGTTCGGTCTGGCTAGCTGCTGGTGTGTACTGTAGCAATCAGCGCTCCCGAGCAAGAAATCAATACAACCACAAAGCAGGAGTAGGGTTTTACGCATCCGTGCGGCCCGAACCTGGGTAAAACCGATCGTGTCGCTGGTGCGCTTCGCCTCGATCTGCTCTTCGTGCTCTCTCCGCCCCCCTGCCGAACCGAAAGGGGCCCGGTCCGCCGTGGTCCCATAGGTGTCCGTGGGATCAGCACCCCCGACATCTTTGGTGCGCCAGGTAGGGGTGCGTCGAGGTTGTGTGTACCTGATCCGGCGTTCGCACGAGCCAAATCTTCATCATCTTCATCGACATGCCGCCGAAGAAGAAGGCTTCGGAGGCGGATGCTCCGTCCGCGCTGAACCCACCATCGCCAGAGCGAACGGCTGGTGGGGTAGACGCCGGCGGAAGAACGGGCGTCGACGAGGGAGCACACGGTGCTGCCAGGTCCAAGGACAAGACTGCACTGCACATCGGCGGCGCAGTCGGCTCCCACAACGATCGAGCGCACTCCAAGACCTCGGCGTCCGTACACGCACCGCGCCCATCCCAGGAGGCGCGGGACCAGCAGCATCATGGTACACACGGTACCATACGTTTGCTGGGCCAAGATCAAGCTGGTGGATCCCGGAGTGCTCAAGACCAGCATGCACGCCAACATGCTGGTGCGAGCGTGGCACGGTCGCTTGGACGAGATACTGCTCCTTCTAACGTAGTTAGAAGTCCGAGCATATCCCGTTCCTCGCACCGTTTGCCGCCGCCAGCCGCCACTCCGGCAGAAGCTTTGGCACGATCTCAACTGCTCCTAGATTACCCTCCAGCGGCAGAAAAGATCGACGACTGGAGGGCCACCATCCAGAGTCTCATCGGCTTCGCCAACGGCGACATCCCACGGCAGCCGAGTACTTCGCTGCTGCGACAAGTCAGCCAGACGCGAGCCGGTGGCGACAAGACCGGTGGGGGTGCAACCACCGTGCACTCTCCACCCCGAAGGCCAAGATCGCCGACTCGCCGGATCCACCACGACAGCGACTCCACCGTGTCATCAGATCCGCGAGCTTGTCGCGATCAGCGCCAAGTTCTTCATGAATGACAGCAAGAAGACGCTCGTACACGCATCGAGCGCCGAAGAGAAGCGCGGCGTCAATCAGACCTGCGCGCTGGGCCCTCTGTCGATATGCATGCGCCAGGGGAACCAGGCGACTTGCCGTACGCGGTAGGTTGCCCTGTGTTTACCCGTGAGCTGCGGCAAGTCCAGTGGCCCAGCCAGAAGAACTTCAAGCCAGACATACCAGAGAAGTACGACGGCAAGTCACACCCGTCGGAGTTCCTCAGCATCTACACCATCGTGGTGCAAGCTGCCGGGGGGCGAGACGACAAGGTCCTTGCCAACTACTTCCCGCTGGTGCTCAAGCCCGAAGTCAGGTCCTGGCTCATGCACTTGTCGGACAACTCCATATCTTCTTGGGCAGACCTATGCCATCAGTTTGTCGGCGCCTTTACAGGCGGCCACAAACCTCATGGCCAAGAGAGTGACCTTCATCTGCTCGCCCAGAAGGAAGGAGAGCCCCTGCGCAAGTACATTCAGAGATTCAGCCGTGTACAGTGCAACATCCCAGATATCCACCCTGTCACGGTCATCAGCGCGTTCCATCAGAACGTGCATAACCGCAGGATGCGGGAGGAGATGGCGATGAGTAGGATCAGAGACGTCAGTGAGCTATATGCCCTGGCCGACAAGTGTGCACACGCTGAAGAAGGGAGGAAACTCCCCGGAGAGAATGCTGGAGCAGGAGGATCTGACAGCGAAGATGCTGCCCCGGCAAAGAAAAACCGGCGGCGCAATAACAGGAAGAAGAAATGCAAAGAAGTGCTAGTCGTTGAGCAGTCCGGCAATGACGGTGGCACCAAGCAAGACAAAGTTGGTAGCTCCGGCAAGGAGGTTGCCGCATGCACCAACTGTCAGGCTGTGGCAGCTGCCGACAAGCAGAACGGCACCGACAAGCAGTATTGCAAGATCCACCGCACCAAGGGCCATGATCTCTAGAGCTGCAAGAAGGTCGAGCAGCTTGTCCAGCAGCAAAAAGCCGAGTATGAGCGACGCGACAAGGAGAGGGCCCAAGGAGGCGGTGGAGAAGCCGGCAAGAAGCACGTTGGCCGGGGAGGATGCCGCGGCAAGGCCAAGCAGCGGCAAGGAGACAGACCTCCCTGCGGCCGCGATAAGGATGAAGACGAAGACGACGACGAAGACATGGATGATGTCGAGACCAGTGAGCAGGAGTTCCAAAAAGCCACAGAAGTCTTGTGCGTTGACGGCGGTGCTTCTCTGCATACTTCTCACCGCCAACTCAAACAGTGGGCGCGGGAAGTCAATGCGGCAGAACCACCTGTCGAATCACGCAAACTTCTGAAATGGTCCAGCACGCCTATCATCTTTGACATTGAGGACCACCCTGATCGCACAACTGTGGTCAGATGCTTGCCGTTGTTGGTTTCGCCAACAATACGCAACCTCAAGGTCACTAAGATGCTAGTTGACGGCGGGGCCGGCTTGAACCTGATCTCCTCCGCTGTTCTCCAAAAACTCCAGATCCCTGACAGCGAGCTCGAAGAGACCGGCACGTTCCAAGGAATCAACCCGGGAAGGAGCAAGCCGAAGGGGAAGGTCATGTTGCCGGTGACATTTGGCAGCGAGATAAACTTCAGGACTAAGAGGGTCACTTTTGACGTTGCCGATTTTCCATTGCCCTACAATGGAATACTCGACCGTCCTGCGCTCGCCAAGTTCATGGTAGCCTCTCACTACGCATATAACATGCTCAAGATGCCAGGCCCGATAAGCGTCATCTCTGTCCCTGGCGACAAGAAGGATGCTCTTATCTGCGCCGACAAGATCTATCGGGAAGCGACAGCCGCAACAGATCGCAAGTCACTTGCCGCTGAAGCTCCCGGAGGGAAGAAGAAGACCAAGTCCGGCAAGAGCTCTGATGCCCACTCCGGCAAGCGCACCTCTTTGGAGTGCTGCGCTACCGTCGAGGACGCACCATCGAGCTCCACCGGCAAGTATAAGAAGGCAATGGCAGCTCTGCCAGAGACCAAGAAAATATCCGCCAAGGAGGACGGCACTGGTGGTACTTTCACCATCAGTGCCACTCTCGACCCCAAATAGGAAAGCACGCTCATTGCTTTCCTGCGGGCGAATGTCGACGTGTTTGCATGGCAACCATATGACATCCCCGGTGTTCCCAGGAAAGTAATTGAGCACCACCTTGCCGTTTGTCCTCATGCGCGGCCCGTCAAGCAGAAGGTCAGGAAGCAAGCAGTGGAGCGCCAAGAATTCATAGCAGAAGAAATCAAGAAATTGGAAGCAGCAGGCCTTGTCAGAGGAGTGCTCCATCCCACGTGGTTGGCCAATCCTGTAGTCGTGCGCAAGGCAAACGGGAAATGGAGGCTTTGTATTGACTTTACTGATGTTAATAAAGCTTGTCCCAAAGACCCATTTCCCTTGCCGCGCATTGACCAGATTGTCGACTCCACGGCCGGATGTGATTTGCTTTCATTTCTTGACGCATACTCAGGATACCATCAAATCTTCATGGCAGAAGAGGATGAGGAGAAAACCGCATTCATTACTCCATGTGGCACATACTGTTTCATACGGATGCCTTTTGGTTTAAAGAATGCTGGTTCAACATTTGCAAGAGTGGTTCATGTCGCTCTTAAGCCACAAATACACAGAAATGTGGAAGCCTACATGGATGATATAGTGGTCAAGAGCAAGGACATGGCAACTCTGATTCAAGATTTACACGAGACTTTTGCAAATCTGTGCAAGATCAACCTCAAGCTCAACCCCGAGAAGTGTGTGTTTGGAGTCCCCTCCGGCAAGCTTCTCGGGTTCTTTGTGTCTCAGCAAGGAATTGAAGCCAATCCCGACAAGATCAAGGCCATTGAGCAGATCGAAGCACCAAAGCGCGTCAAGGATGTACGAAAACTTGCCGGTTGCGTGGCTGCTCTCAGCAGGTTTATCTCTCGGTCTGCTGAGCGCGCCCTGCCATTTTTCAAAATTTTGAAAAAGGCAGGTCCAATGAAATGGACTCCGGAAGCGGAGGCTGCGCTGCAGGACTTGAAGAGATACCTGTCCTCCACTCCAACACTTGTCGCACCTAAGCCACAGGAGAAGTTGCTGCTGTATATAGCGGCAACCAATCAAGTGGTTAGTGATGCGTTAGTGGCAGAGATGGAGGCAGATGACGAGCCAGCAACCGCGGCAAGCGCATCCAGCGACAAGCAGGGGGCTTCCCCGACAAGCTCTGGTCCCGACAAGGATGAATCTGCGCAGGAGCGCGAAGAGGTGCAGAAGAGAATGGTGCAGCGCCCAGTTTACTTTGTCAGTTCCCTTTTGCAGGGGGCTAGGTCAAGGTACTCTGGTGTGCAGAAATTGCTTTTCGGCCTTCTCATGGCCTCGAGAAAGCTGCGCCATTACTTCCAAGCACATGAGATCACAGTTGTCACTCGCTTTCCGCTAAAGAGGATATTGCAGAATCCAGAAGCAACAGGCAGGATTGTTGAGTGGGCACTGGAACTGTCAAGCTTTGGCCTCAAGTTTGAGAGTACTTCAACTATCCAAAGCAGAGCATTGGCAGAATTCATAGCAGAGTGGACGCCAACACCAGATGAAGAAATTTCAGAGACGAGCATCCCCGTCAAGGAGACAAGCAAGGAGTGGCTCATGTACTTTGACGGTGCCTTCTCACTGCAAGGCGCCGGCGCTGGCGTTCTGCTTGTCGCACCCACCGGAGAACACCTCAAGTACGTAGTACAGATGCACTTTCCCAAGGAGCAAGCGACAAACAATACTGCAGAGTATGAAGGCTTGCTTGCCGGTCTCAGGATCGCGGTAGACCTTGGGATCAAGAAGCTCATTGTCAGGGGTGACTCGCAGCTTGTCGTCCGCCAAGTAAACAAGAATTATCAGAATTCGTTGATGGAGGCCTACGTTGACAAAGTGAGAAAGCTAGAAGAGCACTTTGACGGCCTGCAGATGGAGCATGTCCCAAGAGCTCAGAACGACATCGCCGATGGCCTGTCAAAGTGTGCCGCACTTAAGTTACCTGTGGAACCAGGGATCTTTGTGCTCAAGCTTACTCAACCATCCGTAACGCCGCCAACTGGACAGAGCAAGAAGAGGAAGTTGATTTCTGGTGACTATTTTCCGGCAGAGCTTCCCGAAGCCGCCGCCAAGAAGGTCCCCAAGATCAACACCAGGAGTGCTGAGGAGCAGTCTGCTCCGGCAAGCCCTAGGGTTTGTTCCGTCGAAGTAGACGCTCCTGAGAAGTTTCGCTCTGGCAAGCTTGCCGGGGAATGTCAAGCTCCGGCAGAGCCGCAGGCTCTTGCCGTAGAAGCGGACGTTCCCGCAGCAGCAGATATGCCTTTAGTCCTTGTTGTCGAGCCACAAGCTCCAACATGGGCACAGCAGATTGTCCGTTTCCTTCAGACAGGAGAACTTCCCGAAGAGCAAGAAGAAGCGGAAAGAGTAGCCCGGCAGTCAAGTATGTACCAGTTTGTCGATAACACACTGTGCAGAAGAAGACTCAACGGTGTGAAATTGAAGTGTATTCCCCGGGAAGATGGACAAAAGCTGTTGGCAGAGATACATGGAGGCATATGTGGTCACCACATTGGCGCAAGAGCTCTTGCCGGCAAGGCATTCCGGCAAGGCTTCTTCTGGCCGACATCCCTCCATGATGCAACTGCACAAGTAACCAAGTGTGAAGCGTGCCAGTTTCATTGCAAGCAGATACATCAGCCAGCTCAAGCTC
Organism: Triticum monococcum; assembly: GCA_034509565.1. NCBI lineage: Eukaryota > Viridiplantae > Streptophyta > Magnoliopsida > Poales > Poaceae > Triticum > Triticum monococcum. Next base: position 619,334,979 of record CM067845.1, read on the forward strand.
TCCAGACGATACCTTTATCCTGGCCATTTTCGGTCTGGGGGCTCGACATCCTTGGCCCCTTTCCCCGAGCTGTCGGGGGCTTTGAGTACTTGTACGTTGCAATCGACAAGTTCACAAAGTGGCCAGAAGTGGAACCAGTGAGGAAGGTGATAGCACAGTCAGCAGTCAAGTTCTTCAGGTCGATTGTTTGCCGTTTCGGGATCCCTAACAAGATAATTACCGACAACGGTACGCAATTTACGAGCCGCACCTTCATGCAGTACGTCCAAGATCTTGGCGCCAAGGTCTGCTTTGCTTCTGTTGCTCACCCGAGAAGCAACGGTCAAGCGGAGAGGGCAAATGCTGAAGTGCTGCGCGGGCTCAAGACCAGAACTTTTGACAGGCTGCACAAGTGCGGAAGAAATTGGATCGAGGAGCTGCCGGTAGTTCTTTGGTCGATCAGGACGACGCCAAATCGAGCCACTGGCCATACACCTTTCGCTCTAGTCTATGGAGCAGAGGCAGTTCTCCCCACGGAACTCGTATACGGGTCGCCTCGAGTGCTCGCTTACGATGAGCTTGAGCAAGAGCAGCTGCGACAAGACGACGCGCTGCTTCTTGAGGAAGACCGTCTTCAGGCTACTGTGCGAGCTGCTCGCTACCAGCAAGCTTTGCGCCGCTATCATAGCCGCAAAGTTAACGCCAGAAGTCTCGAGGAAGGCAACCTTGTTCTTCGGCGCGTCCAGTCCGCCAAGAATTCCAACAAGTTGACGCCAAGGTGGGAAGGCCCTTACCGGGTGAAACGAGTCACTAGGCCTGGCGCTGTCCGCCTGGAGACCGAAGATGGCATCCCAGTGAGCAACTCCTGGAATATTGAGCATCTTCGCAAGTTTTACCCGTAGGGCGCGGTTGCCGGAACACGTTTCGGCAACCACCTTTTGTACAAGTCTTGCCGCTGTTGCATGTAATCCTTTGTACAAATCCGGGTGCAGATCCCGTGCATAAAGATCATGTGCTCCGCACACTTTGTCGATATCATGCCTTTTTATTATTTGCATATGTTATCTGACATTTTGTGCAGCACTTACCCCCGGTAAGCAATAACGAGCCACAAGGCTCCATAACTTTATTTTCTCCTCTCTCTTTTCTCTCAAGGAAAGGAAGGGTCCCTCGCCCACAAGTTTGCCGGGGGGGAAGGGAGAAGATAATGATATGGACCAGGCATCGTTCAAGAAGGTTTCGCCTTGCCGGGAAGCAAACAACAGAAAAGATAAGTTGCCAAAGTTTGAGCAATTATATATTTTTTAATTTTTAAGTTATCTTCCTTGAACGACTGTACTTTGTATGGAAAACCTGTGTGCGGAGGAACCAACTCGTAGCTAGTTGCGCCCTTACTGTTGTTTCGAGTCCGCTCAACGACTTAAGTGAGCTGCGACTAGCTGCGACAAGGTTTCTTGTCGGCTGTGGCACCGCCAGCAGGCTGCTGATGTTCCGCACTCAGCGCTCGTGGCAAAGGTGCCTGCTCCGGCAAGTTCCCTAAAAGCATAGGGTAAAAACATACAAAGGAAGGAATCAAGTAAAGGAAATAACATTGCAATCATTGCACACGATAAAGTTATATTACAGAATAGCTTGTCGCGGCCCTAATAAATTGTTCTCATGACATGACTAGCTGCGACAAGAAGAGAAGAAAAGGGACAAACTAATCTACGCGGTCGCCCTCGACCCTCTTGATCCCGCTCACCCTGTCCACAATGGGTGCGACAAGGGTCTTGAGCGCCTCCAGATCATCATCTGGCGGCAAGGACCTGAGGACGTTGGTGAGGTTGAGGCCCGGATTGCGGAACGCCACCTTCATCAGCACCTTCTAAAGAGCTCCTGCGCAGATCTTGCGCGACTCGTCGGCAAGCTGCTTCGGGATCCCTTCCCGGAGTCGCCGGAGTGCCGTCGCCACGCCCTTGAAGAATGAAGTGAGCTTGGCGCTGGGTTGGAGGTTCTCGTCGGAGGAATACCCGAGATCCTCCATTCCCAGCTGCGCCAGCTCCTTGTCGATGTCGGCGGCAACATCCACGAGCCCCTCCGTCCAGTGCTCCACATTCTCCCGGAATGTGCTCTGGGCGGCGGCAGCGCTCGCCAGCAGCGCCTTGCCGGCCTTGACTTCCTCCTTCAGGGCCGTCTCTTGCTCCTTGGCGCTGTACAGTGTCTTGGTCAAAGTGGCCAGCTTCGACTCAAGATCCGCATTGGAATCCTCGGCGGCGTCAAGTTCCTTGCCCTTCTCGACAAGATGGGCCTGCAGCTCCGAGTAGCTGTTGGCGTCCTTCTCTCGCTCAAGCTTGAGCGCGGCAAGCTCGTCGCCGCTCGCCTTCAGATCCGCCTCCAGCTGCACTACCTCCATCTCCAGCTCTTTCTTGGTGGCCTCGACAGCTGCGGCAGCGTCTTCGGCTTGTTTGAGAGCTCCGCCAACTGTTCGCTCGCGCGTGGCAAGCTGCTCCTCGTGGCTTTCGAGGTGGACCTTCCGCTGCACCAGCTCGCCTTCTTGCACCGCCAATTTCTCAGCGGCAAGCCGCTGCTACTCTTTGGCTTCGGCCTTCTCGAGAAGGAAGGCCTCCCGCTCCTCGGCAAGTCGCGCCCGCTCTGCTGCCAAGGATCGGAGAGCTTCCTGATTGGCGCCCCGGAGCTCCTCCACGCGCTTCTCGATATCCTCTCCCGCCTTCGCGAGATTCCAGCTTGGCCTACCGGGCGCGGTAGAGTGATACCAGCTTCCGCAGTAGCCGCTCCTCCTCAGGCTCGCCGCTGCCGCTGCTTGGCGCGTCGACCAGCGCCAGGCCGGCGGAGGCAAGCACTTCTCCGTCGAAGACCTCTCCTTCGACCGGCGCCCTGGAGCTTGACGCCCAGGGGAGGTTGATGAAGATGTCGTCGCCAGCCTTCAAGTAGACGCCAGGCTGGGGCTCTTCGGAGCCTGGCGCTGCGGCAGCAGCGGAGGGGTCGGCGGTCGGTGCAGCGCCTGGCGCTCCTGCGGCCTCCGGGTCGTCAGTACGATCACCGGACCCCCCGCCTGCTTCTGCGGCGGCAGCCCTGGCGGCCTCTTCACCGGCGGGCTCGTCAGCACCGGCTGCATCCTCGGCGGCAATGGCGTTGTCGGCGGCAGCATCGGTCTCCATTGGCTCGGCAGCAGATGGATCTGACAGCCGGAAAAGGGGAGAAGAATCAAACAAATATCCAAAAAAAAGAAGATCAAAAGAAGAAGAACCCAAGGAAGTTTTGGAGCAAGAGGGTTACCTGCGCCAGGATCTGCAGCCGTGTTCTCCGCCGCCGGGGGGCCGCTGGTGCTATCCCTTGCCGGAGAACCCTCCCTTGCCGGGGGCTCCTCCCTTGCCGGAGAGCTCTCCCTTGCCGGGGACCTCTCCCTTGCCGGAGGACTCTCCCTTGGCGCTTCGGGGGCGGCCTCCGGGATCTCCTGGTGGGGCTGCTCTACTCTTGCACAAGTCAGCAAACAGATATCAGCAAAGCAAGAATCTTCATGCACGCCCAACAGCGGAAAGCAAACAAGATACTTACGCTGGGGGCTGCTCTGGAGATCAGTCGCCGGGTCCGACAAGGTTATCTCGGGCGCGTCCCCTGCTGACGCGGTGGGTTCGTCCTCGATGACAATCACTGGTGCCTTGGCTCTCTTTGCTGCCCTCTGAGCCAGAGTCCTGAAAAGGAGCAGGTTCGGAATAAAACAAGTGAGATGCAAGACAAAAGCAGCAAGGGTTGGAGAACTGCAAGTGCAACAAGTGAAACTTACTCTTCTTCTTCTTCCTCAACGGAACTGAACGCGGAGAAGTCAAAGTCTGGCTCGCGTCTGGCGCGGGAAGGTGGAGGAGTAGGTTCCCTTGGCCGCTTGGCGGGAACAGAAGAAGTGGTCCGGGAAGACCCTGCTCCAGTTGCGGCAGCAGCGTGAGGCGCTCCCGCGGCAACAGTGCTTGCTGTGGTGGAGCGTGTCGCGCGGCGCGGCGACTGTCGACTCGCCTGCCGCCTCGCCACGTCCCCGGCCTTGCGAAGACGCCTTCTTGGTGGAGATGGAGGCTCTGCTTGTGGCGTGCTGTCCGAAGATGAGGAGGAAGAGGAGTCGATCTCCAACGAGCCGCTCGTATCCTTGGCGGGCTCGCTCGGCTCGGCGTCGCGCCCGACAAGCTCTTTCTTGCTGGCAGTCTCACCTTGCCCGGCAACCTCCTTCTTGCCGGCGAGCTCCTTCTTGCCGGCAAGCTCTTCTCGCTTAGCACGGTTTGCCGCCTCTGCTGCCTCTGCCTCCTCCATGGTGAATCCAAACTCGCCTGCCGCTGCGGCTGCTGCTGCCTCTTCCAGCCTAGTGGCAATGCGCTTCAACTCCGCCTTGGTGGTGTCGCGAGTGAGGCCATCCTTCTCGTCGGGGCGGACCGACACTTCTACCAAGTTGTCGAAGAACTGCTGCACGACGTCATCTGCAGGCTCTTGCCAAGTTGGCACAATTCCATGCGAGTCGCACAGCGGCATCATTGCCCTGATGCGGTCAAGCGTAGAATTGTTGCACAGCGGGACGACGCCCTGCGGCAACCTAAAGACTTCTGGGTGATCAGGATCATACTTGAAGAGCTCCTGAAGCATCGCATTCAGCTCCAAAACGGTGAAGTTGTAGTTGAGGCCCGGACGCAGCCTCATGATATTCGCCGCGTTCTTGAACTCCCAAGCAGGCCTCTTCCGTTCCTGCAGGGGGGCGATACGACGGCGAAGGAAGTCTGCACCAACGGCGCCTACAATGAGTCCGGCAAGCCCGAGGTGTTGGATCCTGGTAACGGCAATCCTCAGCCTGCTGTCTTCCGGGGCCACGTCACTCCAGTCGCTGCCGCGTGCTGCTGCTACTTGGCGCCGTGCGGTAAATGGCTGCGGGTTCTCCTCAACAATCCCACACCAGTCCGCTCTCCACTCCTCCCACTTGCCGCGGAACTTGCCCTCCAGATACGAGTCTTTCTTGCCGGCCCTTGAGATCCAGGCGATTCCGCCGGATAGAGGCTCTCCTCTCTCTACTCGGGGCATGAAGAAATGGCGGAAAAGAGCTACGTTTGGGTGGACTCCGACAAAGTTTTCGCAAAGGTGTGCGAAAACTGCCATGGTCAGGACGGCGTTGGGGGTGAAATCAAGGAGGCAGAGGCCATAGGTGTTCATAATGTCACAGAAAAACTCCGAGAAGGGCGGGCAGAGCCCACAGTAGAAGAACACGGCGAAGAAGGGGTAGTCATGTGGAGCCATTTTGTGAGCGGAGGTCGGGAGTACCTTCGTGCTCGGGTGCGCTCGCGTCTCCGTCGACCAGAAGAGGTAGTAGTACTCCCTCAACTCCTTCGCGGCAAGCTTGGGGGGGAAGATGGCCCGCTCCTTCCGCAGCGCTGCAAGCCGCTGCGCCTCGGTCGACTTCACGGACTTCCCCTTGTTGGCTTTCGGAGCCATGGCGGAGGTGGTGGAGGAGGCCGACGGCGTTGGTGGTGCAGGTGGCGATAGGGGGGGCATGGCGCTGCTCTCTTGCTGCTTTGAGAAGACGGAGGCGGGGCGGAGGTTTCTAAGATTGGAGTGGAAAGGGGGCGAGTGGGCGCACTACCCCTGCTTCCCTGCTTATAAAGGAGGAGGGAGCGGATGTTCCGCCTTTCCTAATAAAGAAACTGCCCACGATCTCTCCCACGACGCCGCGTTCGACGCGTGCCGTTCGGGGAGGGCGCGGTGGATGCGGAGTGAGATACGGCGTAACCTAGGCCGCGCATGCCCGTGCCCTGTTTTGGGCCTGGCCCAACAGCGCTCGGCACCGTGTATGGTCCAGGCCCGGGGGCTCCTGTCGGTGTACTAAAGTAGGGGTACCTTAGTATCCCGAACTTGTGCACGGGCAGTCGCAGCGTCCCGCGGCAAGGCTTGCTAGGCGACCGCCAAGATCCTCCGTGGTTCCTTTGGAGCCATTCAAGAACAAAGTATCCAAGGCCCCGGCAAGAAGAGCTTGCTGGGAAGGCCAACCAAGGCTCGGTGAGCGACAAGCTCCTGGATGCGACAAGACGACAACCGTGGCAAGGCACTTGCTGCGGCAAACCTCCACTCTATACCTACGCTCCAGCACATCCACCAACGTGTCGCTCTGGGACCTTTCCAGGCGTACGTGGCGGAAGGCTGTGCAACCAGAGGTACACGGTGGCAAGCGGCGCTGACAAGATCGCCATCGTGGCAAGCATTGGCGCCCCTGGCGGTCCCTTTCTGCACCGTCTAGGCGATGTAGACATGCATTTAATGCCTTTGTCCCCTGCCATCAGGGTTAGGTATGATACAACTGTAGTAGGCGGTGGTGCCAACCGCCACGCCTTTTCCATTTTTACCCTCATCTATGTTGCCACCTGTCGGTGACCCCTTTAACATATAAAAGGAGGCCCATGCGCAACATAGAGAGGGGACGGTCATTCTCACGTTCGGTCTGGCTAGCTGCTGGTGTGTACTGTAGCAATCAGCGCTCCCGAGCAAGAAATCAATACAACCACAAAGCAGGAGTAGGGTTTTACGCATCCGTGCGGCCCGAACCTGGGTAAAACCGATCGTGTCACTCGTGTGCTTCGCCTCGATCTGCTCTTCGTGCTCTCTCCGCCCCCCTGCCGAACCGAAAGGGGCCCGGTCCACCGTGGTCCCATAGGTGTCCGTGGGACCAGCACCCCCGACAATTTCTGAAAGGGGCATTGAAGTTGATAAAGCTAAAGTTGATGCTATTGAAAAGATGCCGTGTCCCAAGGACATCAAAGGTATAAGAAGTTTCCTTGGTCATGCCAGCTTTTATAGGAGGTTCATTAAGGACTTCTAAAAAATTTCTCAGCCTCTGACTAATTTATTACAAAAAGATATACCATTCGTCTTTGATGATGATTGTGTAGAAGCATTTGAAATACTTAAGAAAGCATTGATCTTTGCACCTATTGTTCAGCCACCTGATTGGAATTTACCTTTTGAAATTATGTGTGATGCTAGTGATTATGTTGTAGGTGTTGTTCTAGGGCAAAGAGTTGATAAGGAATTAAATGTTATTCAATATGCTAGTAAAACTCTAGACAATGCCCAGAGAAATTATGCTATTACTGAAAAAGAATTCTTAGCAGTTGTATTTGCTTGTGATAAGTTCAGACCTTATATTGTTGATTCTAAAGTAACCGTTCACACGGATCATGCTGCTATTAAATATCTTATGGAAAAGAAAGATGTTAAACCTAGACTTATTAGATGGGTTCTCTTGCTACAAGAATTTGATTTGCATATTATTGATAGAAAGGGAGCTGAGAACCCCGTTGCAGATAACTTGTCTAGGTTAGAAAATGTTCTTGATGACCCACTATCTATTGATGATAGCTTTCCTGATGAACAATTAGATGTCATAAATGCTTCTCATACTGCTCCATGGTATGCTGATTATGCTAATTACATTGTTGCTAAATTTATACCACCTAGTTTCACATACCAGCAAAAGAAAACGTTTTCTATGATTTAAGACATTACTTTTGGGATGACCCACATCTCTATAAAGAAGGAGTAGATGGTGTTATTAGACATTGTATACCTGAGCATGAACAGGAACATATCCTACGCATGTGTCACTCCGAAGCTTATGGAGGACATCACGCTGGAGATAGAACTGCACATAAGGTATTGCAATCCGGTTTTTATTGGCCTACTCTCTTCAAGGATGCCCGTAAGTTTGTCTTATCTTGTGATGAATGGCAAAGAATTGGTAATATTAGTAGACGTCAAGAAATGCCTATGAATTATTCACTTGTTATTGAACCATTGATGTTTGGGGCTTTGATTATATGGGACCTTTTCCTGCCTCTAATGGATATACACATATTTTAGTTGCTATTGATTATGTTACTAAGTGGGTAGAAGCTATTCCAACTAGTAGTGCTAATCATAACACCTCTATTAAGATGCTTAAAGAAGTTATTTTTTCGAGCTTTGGTGTCCCTAGGTATTTAATGACTGATGGTGGTTCACATTTTATTCATGGTGCTTTCCGTAAAATGCTTGCTAAGTATGATGTTAATCATAGAATTGCATCTCCTTATCACCCACAGTCTAGTGGTCAAGTAGAATTGAGTAATAGAGAACTCAAATTAACTTTGCAAAAGACTGTTAATAGATCTAGAAAGAATTGGTCCAAGAAACTTGATGATGCATTATGGGCCTATTGAACTGCATATAAAAATCCTATGGGTATGTCTCCGTATAAAATGGTTTATGGAAAAGCATGTCACTTACCTCTCGAACTAGAACATAAGGCTTATTGGGCTATTAAAGAGCTCAATTATGATTTCAAACTTTCCGGTGAGAAAAGGTTATTTGACATTAGCTCACTTGATGAATGGAGAACCCAAGCCTATGAGAATGCCAAATTGTTTAAAGAAAAAGTTAAAAGATGGCATGACAAAAGGTTACAAAAGCGTGAGTTTAATGTAGGTGATTGTGTATTTCTATACAACTCTCGTTTAAGATTTTTTGCAGGAAAACTTCTCTCTAAATGGGAAGGTCCTTACGTTATCGAGGAGGCCCATCGTTCCGGTGGCATAAAAAGCAACAACTTCGAAGGCACAAATCCGAAGGTGGTGAACGGTCAAAGAATCAAACATTATATCTCAGGTAATCCTATAAATGTTGAAACCAATGTTATTGAAATCGTAACCCCGGAGGAATACATAAGGGACACTTTCCAGAATGTTTCAGACTCCGAAAAGGAATAGGTATGTGGTATGGTAAGTAATCCGACTCCAAAACAGTTCTAATGGCAATTTTGTCCGTTTTGGAATATTTAGAAAAATAGAAAAATAAGAAGCAGTCTGGGAAGGACATGAGGGCTCCACGAGGGCGGAGGGCGCGCCCTACCCCCTGGGCGCGCCCCTACCTCGTGGGCACCTCGTGTGCTCTTCGGACTCCGATTTCTTGTACGATACGTATTTTGGTGGGTAAAAATTCATTATATAATCTCCTGAAGGTTTTGACCCCCGTATCATGCAATCATCATCTGTTTGTGTTTCGAGATGTTGCTGCTACAGATTAGAGCAAGATGTCTTCTCAAGAGTCAGTCAGGGAGAGCCGGGTGTCTCATCCGGCATCGATATCAATGACAAACAGCAATGCTGACCACTTTGGGCCAGCAATGGAGGAAGAGATGGAGGCTGATTTGAAGAGGATAGATGCCATGGACGAAGATCAAGAAGTCACTTCTCGCTTCCGAGCTAGATTCACAATGGGGGAACTTCAGAGCTCGGCTATCCCAAACTCGGTTATCCCTTCCAATGTTAGATTTCTTTCTTATGAAAATATGAAGAAGAGTGTCACTTGTTCTCCCATAGCTATGCAACACCCTTGGGTGCAAGGAGCTTTGGCCGTTACAGGAAAGCTTCGAAAGGAAATAATGGACCTCAAGCAGCAAGTCAATAAGCTCGAAGAGGAGAATCGTATCCCGAGGGGCATCATCGCCAATATTATCACATCACCATCCCCGAAAAAGGAGACATAATCACATGGGTATGGGCACTCCCCTTGGCAACTGCCAAGTTTGGGGGAGGTGCCCCGGTATCGTATCACCATCACATCTCTATCTTTATTGTTTTTCTTAGTTCGATCCTTTTAGTAATATCTTGATCGAGTAGAATAAAGTTTTGGTATGATCTAGTTTTGAGTTTTGCTTTATGACCCCTCTATGTAATCGAGTCCGTGAGCTATATAATAAAGATTAGTGTTGAGTCAAGGGCTTGATTATCTTGCTACGATCTTGAGTGAATAAAAGAAAAAGAAAGAATAAAAAAGAAATAAAAGAGATCATATGGATATTATGGAGAGTAATGAGCTCACATATTAAGAGTATGATGAATAAAAGTTGTTGAGAGTTGACAAACATAGTTTTGGTCATCGTTGCAATTAATAGGAAGTAACAAAAAAAGAGAGGTGTTCACATATAAATACACTATCTTGGACATCTTTTATGATTGTGAGTACTCATTAAAATATGACATGCTAAAGAGTTGACGTTGGACAAGGAAGACAACGTAATGGGTTATGTTTTCTTACATCTGAGATAAATCATATTATCATGGATCATCCAACATGATTGAGCTTGCCTTTCCCCTCATGCTAGCCAAATTCTTTGCACCAAGTAGAGATACTACTTGTGCTTCCAAATATCCATAAACCCAGTTTTACCATGAGAGTCCACCATATCTACCTATGGATTGAGTAAGATCATTCAAGTGTGGGAGAAAATAAGCTTTATACGATCTTGTGATATGGAAGAAATAAAAGCGACGGACTGCATAATAAAGGTCCATATCACAAGTGGCAACATAAAGTGACGTTCTTTCGCATTAAGATTTTGTGCATCCAACTATAAAAGCGCATGACAACCTCTGCTTCCCTCTACGAAGGGCCTATCTTTTACTTTTATCTTCTACCTTATATAAGAGTCATGGTGATCTTCACCTTTCCTTTTACATTTTATCCTTTGGCAAGCACAATATGTTGGAAAGATCCTGATATATATAGCTAATTGGATGTGAGTCTTCATGAACAATTATTGTTGAGATTACCCTTGAGGTAAAACGTTGGGATGCAAAATTAAAAGCCCCTATCTTTCTTTGTGTCCGATTAAAACTTCATACCCATAAATATTGCGTTAGTGTTAGCAATTGTGAAAGACTAAAAGATGGTTGAGTATGTGGACTTGCTGAAAAGCTCTTACATTGAATCTTTCCTATGTTATGATAAATTGCAATTGCCTCAATGACTGAGATTAGAGTTTGTTGGTTCTCAATGAAGTTTATGATTCATACTTGAAATTGTGATTGAATTGTTACTTTAGCATAAGAGATCATATGAATATATATATATATATATAGTTGTTCTAAGAATGATCATGATGCCCTCATGTCCGTATTTTATTTTTATCGACACCTCTATGTCCAAACATGTGGACATATTTTTTGATTTCGGCTTTCGCTTGAGGACAAGCGAGGTCTAAGCTTGGGGGAGTTGATACGTCCATTTTGCATCATGCTTTTATATCGATATTTATTGCATTATGGGCTGTTATTACACATTATGTCACAATACTTATGCCTATTCTCTCTTATTTTATAAGGTTTACACAAGGAGGGAGAATGCCGGCAGCTGGAATTCTGGGCTGGAAAAGGAGCAAATATTAGAGACCTATTCTGCACAACTCCAAAAGTCCTGAAACTCCACGGAAGTTATTTTTGGAAATAATAAAAAATACTAAGCGAAGAAAATACCAGAGGGGGCCCACACCCTGGCCACGAGGGTGGGGGCGCACCCCACTGCCTCGTGGGCCCCTTATTGGCCCTCCGGTACCCATCTTCTGCTATATGAAGTCTTTCATCCGAGATAAAATAAGAAGCAAGCTTACGGGACAAGACTCCGCCACCACGAGGCGGAACCTTGGCGGAACCAATGTAGGGCTCTGGCGGAGCTGTTCTGCCGGGGACACTTCCCTCCGGGAGGGGGAAATCATCGCCATCATCTACACCAACCAACGCTCCTCTCATCGGGAGGGGGCCAATCTCCATCAACATCTTCACCAGCACCATCTCCTCTCAAACCCTAGTTCATCTCTTGTATCCAATTCTTGTCTCTAAGTCTGGGATTGGTACCTGTAGGTTGCTAGTAGTGTTGATTACTCCTTGTAGTTGATGCTAGTTGGTTTATTTGGTGGAAGATCATATGTTCAGATCCTATATGCATATTAATACCCCTTTGATTATGAACATGAATATGCTTTGTGAGTAGTTACGCTTTTTCCTGAGGACATGGGAGAAGTCTTGCTATTAGTAGTCATGTGAATTTGGTATTCGTTTGATATTTTGATGAGATGTATGTTGTCTCTCCTCTAGTGGTGTTATGTGAATGCCGACTACATGACACTTCACCACTATTTGGGCCTAGAAGAAGGCATTGGGAAGTAATAAGTAGATGATGGGTTGCTAGAGTGATAGAAGCTTAAACCCTAGTTTATACGTTGCGTCGTAAGGGGCTGATTTGGATCCATATGTTTCATGCTATGGTTAGGTTTACCTTAGTACTTCTTTTGTAGTTGCGGATGCTTGCAATAGGAGTTAATCATAAGTGGGATGCTTGTCCAAGTAAGGACAGCACCCAAGCACCGGTCCACCCACATATCAAATTATCAAAGTACCGAATGTGAATCATATGTACGCGATGAAAACTAGCTTGACGATAATTCCCATGTGTCCCCGGGAGCGCTCTCCTTCATATAAGAGTTTTTCCAGGCTTGTCCTTTGCTACAAAAAGGATTGGGCCACCTTGCTGCACTTTATTTTACTTTTGTTACTTGTTGCTCGTTACAAATTAGCTTATCACAAAACTATCTATTACCTATAATTTCAGTGCTTGCAGAGAATACCTTGCTGAAAACCGCTTATCATTTCCTTCTGCTCCTCGTTGGGTTCGACACTCTTACTTATCGAAAGGACTACGATAGATACCCTATACTTGTGGGTCATCAAGCATGGACCAGCTTATGCATGCGCTAAGGGTCATCACATCATCTTCGTCGGCCCCAGGGGGTCGATACGGAGGTAACAAGTCGTCGCAGCCCCGCAGCACCCGAACCAGTTGAACCCTATACACGATGGGTGGACCGGATTACCGTGGAACACGCGGTTTCCCGGTTGAATAATTCTGGCCTTGGCGACATCGATCAACTCACCGTCCACGAAGTGAAGGAGAGTGCATGGAACATTGGCGGCGCCCTACGAAAACATGTAGGGCGTCAGGGATGCCTAGTCAAAGGCAAGGAGATGAAGTCATCGGCCGAGAGGCTTATTTGCCGTGATGGCATCGAGCTCGGCTAATGTCGAGGCACCGCCAACGGTGGGCGTGTAAGTGGCGGAGGGGCCGCTTGCTGCCGAGGTGCCGGCCGGCGTATTCTTCCCACACCCGGGTGCATTAAGCTCCAATGCCGGCGCCGACGCCAGAGACACCAATGCCGCCTCCGCTGGAGACACCAATGGCGCCGCCGGCGCGTTGTGCGAGTTGCTGCCCGTGAAGCTGGGAATCGGGGGCGGCCCCTGTTGGCCGCCCGCAATCCACGCCTACAGCCCCTCAAGCAAAGTAGGCATAATGGCGGTGATCGTCGCTCCCAGTTGGTCTCGCACTTGCTCTTCAACTATCTCCGGAATCTGCGCCACTTGTGCCTTGAGTTCTTGAACCTCGCGCTCCTGGCTTTCCGAGCTGGTCTTTCTCTCCTTTCGCCCAGCGTTATAGTATTTCGACCATTTCGTGGACAAGCCTTTGCCGGCCACACGACCAGTTGATGACGGCTTACTGAACTTATCCTTGTGTTTCATTACGTTCAACGCCCTATTTATAGTGGTGTCCCAAGGGGAGCTCTGGGACGACCCCGCGCTACTGCTTTCAGTTTCCTGCAGAAGGAACATGAACCATTTAGAAATTTGGCTTCATTAATTAGAATGCAACCATATGGCGCTAATTACGCGGGGGTGTATTCCTTACCAGAACAAGCTCAAGCGCCTTGGTCTTCAGATCCGTGGTAAGCTCCTTTGTTACCGGGTCCACCTTGTACCGGGCCTTGACATAGTTCCTGGTCTGCTTGTCACGGTATTTATCGAAGAGGGGCGGTAGGCCTTGCTCGGCACGCTCTGCGTCCTCCTTGTCCCATATAGGTTCCGCCACTCTGTAACCGCCGGGACCGAGTTTGTGGACCCCTAAGTTCAAGTCCCGCATATCTTGCCCCCACTGACTTGATTCCGCAGTTGCGTTGCTCTTGCACTTGATCTTGAACTCCAGGTAGTCATCTTCGCTGATCGAAGGATTTGTCTCCTTGATCTTCTCATAACTATCACCTCTTAGAATCCTTCTCTTCACCGCGGCTGTCCAAGTAGCCAGGGCCGTGCTCATCTTCGTGAGGGCGACACTGTTCACTTTATTCCCTGAGAGGCGTGTGTTTGCGAAGTCACCGGGGAACTTGTTTCATTCTTGCAGCTTCATGAAGAGGAGGTTGCGCAAATTCCCTCGGTCATGATGCCTTAGGTTCTCGGTGTTGATCGAGACGGTGCTCCGGAGAATGCACCCGAGTTGTCCCGCATACCCACTGACTAATTCTTTGGGCGCCGTTGGATGCCCACTAGAGGGCACTTCAGTAAATTCCTCCTTGACGGTGCCGAGCACATTCCGGCGCCGGTTCTTCCATTGCCTCTTCGGTTGGCTGCCATCTGTGCATGCGCTGCCATCATCAGTGGTGGCATCCTCAGCGGCACCATCAGTGGTGTCATCCCCAACGCCACTAGGGGTTGTGTAGTCGGGATCGGTGTCTTCCGCGGCATCCTCATAGCGGTGAGGTTCTTCCTCCATATCTCCTGGTACAGCTCCCAGAATGCCTTGCCCGAACCGCCGGCCTCATCGTTGTGGGCCATGTTCGCTCTAAATAGGAAAAAAATTGGCCAAAAAGTTGGTTATTGTCAAGGAACAAGATCTCTAAGTTGACCAAATAACCTAATTCTCGAGGAATGTCGCCAAAAAGTTGGTTATTGTCAAGGAACAATTGAGAGATGTTTATGATATTGCCTAGGTGTTTTGGGATGTTTGTGATATTGCACAAGCTAAGCTAGGTAAGACAGTAGCTTCCTTGCAACCCACAAAAGACAAAGGAAAAGGGGTGAAAAGGGGGAGATGGTTAGCTTTGATGAGCAGGCAACATCTTCCTAACCCCCTTCTTCTTGTCTCCTCTCACTATCTCTCTCACACATATGGCAAGCAAGGGTGTCTGAGTGTGTGAAAAACACCAAACTAATCCAACCACTAAAGCACTAGATCACTAATATTGTATAATCTGTTTATAGCTTTGTATATATGTATGGCTCCAATGGGTGCCACTGCCATGCATCCCTCTCCTATCATTTAATCATGATTAGCCCATCATTTTGACCAAAGGTTAGTTTTGGTTAATTAATTAACTAGTGTGTGCCATAGCAGAGCACGGATCTCCGTCTAGCTAGTAGGAGTAGCTTTCCAAGGCCTCTTTCCAAAGCCACAACTCCTCTAAGTTCTCAAGATAACCTAGTTGTTGAGGGATGTGTCCAGAAAGTTGGTTGATGTCAAGATACATGCTGATTAATTTTTGTTTCGGTTGAGAATCGGGCACCTTCTAGGTCAAGAAAATTGGGCATGACCTTTGCTAATTTTCTTGACCTAGGAGTGCCCCATTCTCAACCGAAACAAAAATCAATCAACATTTCAGGAGAAAGGGGTCATTTCAGAAGATCACAAGTAGCACCAACATCACTTGAGAAAATCACAAGTAGCAGCAGCATCACAAGTAGTACAGCAGCAACATCAACACAAGTAGTACAACAGCATAATCATCACAAGTAATACACTTAATTGGCATAAAAGATCAAAAAGTAGCATAAATTGGAAAACAGGCAATACTTCTAAAACCAGTTGCAAGCAAATGTACAGTAAAATAAAATGATCCGATAGCGTACTTAATTCAGAACACATGGAAGAAACTTGACTAAATGTACATATTTTAGAAAAAAATCCAAGTTAACTAAATGACTGATTCAATTTCAAGCAACTTGGAGAAGAGATCACTTGATCATTGACTGTACTTAATTCAGAACACATGGAAGAAACTTGTTAGAAACTGAAACAGTTAATATTGAGAATTAAGTTACTCTAATGGAGTACCAAATTTTGAGAACAAGCCGTCTGAAAAGAGCACTAGCTAAGATCTAATCCTTATGTCCAGTTAACCACTAATTTACTGTAACCAATGTTTAGAGACAAATCAGACTTGACAGCAAAGATCAAAATTTCAGACTTGACAGTAAATATAGTGGAAACTAAAGATTATTTAGGAACATACTTGTTCCTAAACTTGATGTCGATTTAGCAACACAGTCTTCAGTGAGAGTATAAAAAATAACTACTCCATCTACTTAAGTGATTCTACACTAAACCAGAACAAGTTGATGTTCAGTCAAGTTGATTTCAAACTTGACACATAAATAAAATTTGACATCAATGAAATTTAGATTATGAGTGCCTGCCCATGACATCTGCATGCTTCTCTACGCCACACACCATCAACACTGCTAGCTACTCCTACTCGATCGCCCTAGCTTTTGCCACGGACAGCAAGAACCTAACACGTTCTCCACCTAGTAGCTAGCTAGGATGGCCATGAATCCTCTCTCCCAGGAGCACCCCAATGCATGGCCATGGGGGGTGGCCATGTACACGAGCCTGCACTATTGATTTGAACTCTTAACACTATTGAAAACCAACTTTAGTGAACATACACTTCAGAAAATTCAGTAAACATGCACTCGAGAAAATTCAGTGACTGCAGAACATACACTCCAGAAAATTTTCAGTGATCTTGTACTCAATTTTATAGTGAACTTGCTAAAGAATCTCCCAAGCTTCAAGATAGGCTAAATTTGACAGCTGATGTACTCAAAAGAACCATTTTGGAGTACAATAAGGGGAAAGCGGGAGGCAAGAAGAGGGGGGAGCTGCACCTTGGCAGAAGGGGGCGAGGGGACTGGATTGGGCTATGGGCAGACGGAGGCGGGGGCGGGTGCCTTGGAACAGTCTGCGAGTTGGCGGCGCTTGCCAGACTCGGCGGCGTATGCGACCTCAATGGCCCAAGTGGGGAGCCGCACCTTGGCCCAGGTGGACGCGCTGCTGCTCTTCGGCGAGGTGGATGCGCTGCGCAGTGGGTTTGGGCGCCGCGGGTTTCTAGGGTTTCGAGGGCTGGGAAGGTGAGGGAGGGGGTGGGTGGGGGCGGCGGAGCCCGGGAGCAAGGTCGCCGGTGGGTGGGGGCGGTGGTGGTGGTGGAAGGGGATCGGCGGCGGTGGCGAGAGGCCAAATGGGAGAAGGACGAACGACTGGTGAGATGGACAACACACACATACTTACAGAGGGGGGAAGGTTAGCAATGGCACACCTTCTAGGGGGGTGCGCCATAAGTACCGTGATAGCAATGGCGCACCTTCCCCTGGTGCGCCATTACTAACTTTTTTTTGGATTTTTAGTTGCATCTAATAATTGTTTAAAAAATGACGATCAAATTTGAAAACATTTATGAATGTGAAAAAATATCATCAAATTTGTTATTTGAAAATATTTATGAATATGAAAAAATATCATCAAATTTGTTATTTGAAAATATATTTTTTGGATTTTTAGTTGCATCTAATAATTTTCTAGAAAACATTTATGAATATGAAAAAATATCATCAAATTTGAAAAAATATTCATGAATTCGAAAAGTGCCCATGAAATTTAAAAATATTCATGAGTTCAAAAAATATTAACAAATTCAATACTTTTTGTGAGTTAGAAATTCAATACCAGAATAAACCTAAATAAAAATTGGTATACCAATGGCGCACCTCCTAGGGGTGCGCCATAAGTACCTTGATAGCAATGGCGCACCTTCTCCTGGTGCGCCATTAGTAACTTTTTTTGGATTTTTAGTTGCATTCATTTGTAAATTGGTAAAACATTTATAAATATGGAAAAATATCATCAAATTTGAAAAAATATTCATGAATTCAAAAGGTGCCCATGAAATTTAAAAATATTCATGAGTTCAAAAAAATTAACAAATTCAATACTTTTTTGTGAGTTAGAAATTCAATACCAGAATAAACATAAATAAAAATTGGTAATACCAGAATAAACATAAATAAATATTCATGATGACTAGAACAGAAGAAATGTCATTTCCATATGTCAAAATACAATCGAGAAATGAAGACTAAAATTTAAATACAATCGATCTTAGCTAGCTATCTTTTCACAATCTTCTTGCCCTTCTTTTTCGCAAATGGAGTTCTTCTCTTGAACGGACGTCCTTTAGGTAGGGTGGTCCTGCTTCTTCTTGTGGTGTATGGCACTTCATCGTCGTCGTCATGTTCCATCTTTGGGTCGTCGTACTTGTTGAGTCTTTCTCATTGTCCATCCATTCCGATGATCTTCCTTTTGCCTCTCCTCACGACAACACGACTGGGCTTTGACGGATCGGTAATGAAGAAGCATTGGTCCACTTGGGAAGCCGGTACCCATGGCTCATTTTTTGCGGTGACGTTTGCGCCCGCGGTCTTGAATTTGGCTTTGGGTATAACCATGGTGGTGAAATACCGGTCCTTTTAGGACGCTCTTGGCCCATCTGACACGGAACATCGGGACCTTCTCTCAAGCGTAGCTCAGCTCCCAGATCTCCTCGATCCTTCCGTAGTATCTATCCTTGTCGTTACTGGTGTAGGATTCCATCGTTACCCCGGATTTCTGATAACCATCGCTCTTCATGTCCTTTTCCTCGGTGTAGAATGTGTAGCCGTTGATACCATACGCCTCATAGGTCATCAGGTTGTGCTCGGCGCCCTGTGACAAGGCGAATATGAGTTTTTCTTCTATGGAAGAATCCTCATGTAAAGGGTACGGCAGAAGCTTCTCCTTGAACCAACGCGTGAAACATGAGTTGTGCTCTTTGATTATATCTCCGTCCGTCCTCTGTTGGCCTCGGTCATTGTACGTCTTCTCAATAAAGGTTTTGTGCTCTACCACCCGAGGATCGACCACGTCTATGTCTTGTAGCGTGACTAGGTTTGCTCTTTCAAAGTCGGCGAGTCGACCCTCGAAGTCGACATGCATTTTGCGGCGACCCTCGCGGTGACTCCATCCAGCGAGCCTGCCGAGGTGCCTGTTGACGAGCAGACCAATGGGGTTCTCGATGCCTAGATAATTCGTGCAGTAGGAGATGCACTCTTAGGTCAAAAAGCCCCTGGCTATGCTTCCCTCTGATGTGATATGTTGCGAACGTATCCTTTGATGACACCATTCATCCTTTCGAACGGCATCATGCTGTGCAGGAACGTCGGCCCGAGTTGGATGATATCCTCCACGATATGGACTAGCAGATGCACCATAACGTCGAAGAATGCGAGCGGGAAGTACATCTCAAGCTCGCATAGTATCACCATGATCTCTTCCTGTAGCCTTCTGAGTTACCTCATGCCAACCGACTTCCGAGAGATGACATCGAAAAAGTTGCATAGGCAAAAAAGTGTTTCATGGATGTGCGCGTCCATGATCCCACGGATTGCAACTGGCAGTATCTGCGTCATCAGCATGTGACAGTCGTGAGACTTCATCCCGCTGAACTTCTGCTTCGCTGAGTCTACGTATCTGCTTATCTTCCCCGCGTAACCGTGAGGAAGTTTTACTCCTACGAGGCAGGTGAAAAACTGCTCGATCTCCTCTTGACTTAGAGTGAAGCACGTGGGAGGGTAGTCATTTCCGATCTTCATGGCCTTTTTGCCTTTGCGACGACTTTCTGTGTCCTTCGCCTCATCATCATCATCATCATCATCATCATCATCACCATCATCATCATCATCATCATCATCATCATCATTAGCGTGAAGCTCCTCCCTTATGCCCATTGATTTCAAGTCTGCCTTTGCTTTCGGCCCATCTTTGGTCCTCTCTGTCATGTTGAGAAGGGTACCAAGCAGACTCTCGCACACATTCTTTGTGATATGCATGACATCAAGGCTGTGAGGCACACGGAGGATCTTCCAGTACGGCAAGTTCCAGAAAACAGACCTCATTTTCCATACCTTCAGAAGTGGCTCTGGCGCCTTTCGCTTCTTTCCCAGCTCTGGCGCATTTCGATTCTTTCCCGGCGGTGGGCAATCTTTCCAATTTTTCAACAGCTCGTCTATTTCCTCGCCGCTCCTCGTACGCGGGCGTCTTCGGGGTTTGGTTTCACCATCGAGCAGATCCTTGCGTTTTCTCCATGAGTCATCGTCGCGAAGCCACCTTCGATGTCCCATGAACACGGTTTTCGAAGACCCGGGATCTCTATCTAGCTGGTGATACATTGTGTCATCCATGCACCCGACGCATCTAGAAAATCCGTGGACCACCTGCCCCGCGACATATCCGTAACCGAGATAGTCGTGCACCGTCGTGAGCAGTGCGGCTCTCATAGGGAAATATTCTTTCTCTGCGGCGTCCCACGTATTGGCTGGCGTTTTCTATAGCGTGTCTAGCTCCTCTTTCAGTAGCCCCAGATACAGATTGATGTCGTTCCCTGGTTGTTTCGGCCCTTCCATTAGCATACTCATGTGAATGTACTTCCTCTTCATGCACAACGAGGGGGGAAGGTTGTACATCCACACAAACACAGGCCAGGTGCTATGTGTGCTTCTCTGGGTGCCAAACGGATTGACTCCATCGGTGCTCACGCCCAGCACGATGTTCCTTGGATCGTCCCCAAATTCTGGGTGTTTGAAGTTCAACGCTTCCCACTGGCTCGCACCCTTAGGGTGACTCAGCATCTTGTCTTTTTTATTTATCTTCGGATCATTTCCGTCATCTTCTCACTTCTTCTCCTACCTATCCACGTGCCAACGCAGGAGCTTTGCTAGCTTAGGGTCCACGAAATACCGCTGCAGACGAGGAGTGATCGGAAAGTACCACACCACTTTTCGAGGAGCTTTCTTCCTCTTCCTCTATCGAGTGACGTCGCACACCGGACATATGGTAGACTCCGCGTGCTCGTCCCGATAAATGATGCAATTGTTCATGAACACATGGTATTTCACGTGCACTAAATCCAGAGGACACACGATTTTCTTCGCCTCCTCGAAACTGGTCAGGCACTTGTTCCCCTTGGGAAGACATTCATGCCAGAATGACATGTTCTCGTCGAAGCATGCGTCGGTCATTTTGTGTTTTACCTTCATCTCCAGAGCCATGAGCATTACTTTCAGGCGGGTATCCTCGGGCCTGCATCCTTCATATAATGGAGTAACCGTGTCTATCTCCAGTTGATCCAGCTTGGTTTTCTCTCGGGCGGCAGCTCTTGCGTTATCCGTCTGCTTGAGAAGCAGCCCTTGAATATGAGGGTCCTGCACCCAGCCCATTGATGGTCCATCATCGTCTGCTCCGGCATCTTCATCTTCATGATCATGCCCTTCGTCTTGATCTTCCTCATCATCATGCCATCATCTTCTACATGATGACTGTGTACTGCATCTACTTTGTGATCATGTCCTGGAGATTCTTTGTCTTCTCGCCCGCCCTCGCCGCGGTTGTCTTGCTGCCCTTCCTCATTTCTTGCCCGACCCCCATGGACGACTTCATATTCATCTTCATCACCTTGCCACCAATAGCCATCCATGAAACCACGCAAGAGCAGGTGGTCCCGCACCTGTACGGAATCCGGGTCCATAAGGCTCTTCAGCTTGCATCTTCGACATAGACATCTTATCTTCGTCTTGTTCTTTTGAAGCATCTCGGCCTTCGCGGAGCTCAAAAACCTATTCACGATGCCTTCGGTCATCGTGCGGACCATGGTCGCCTGCGGGGTAGAGCAAAATGATATTTTAGAACCAAATTGTTTTGGCATGACTTTGCCTAAAAATAGGACAAAAAAGAATGCATAGTGCCAAATTCTCGCCGAAACGGAAATGAATCAACATTCCGGCAAAATATTGGCAACTATCGCATTTCAAATACCGGTACCTGCAAACACAAACATATGCAACACCACAAACATATGCAACACCACAAACATACGTAGATCTAGGCCATAAAAAGTGTGTACGTTGTTGGAGGGAGAAAAAAGTAGATCTAGAACATAAAGAAAGCTTTCCCCTTACTTACCTATCAAAAAAGGAAATTTAACCACTTAATTTGGGTGAATCTATGGTGCAAATGAGGTGAGGAGGAGGAGGCAGCCGAGACCAAGCATGGTAGAGGTGGAGAGAATGAAGTGGGGAAAGTGAGTGTGGTAGGTGGCTGTCCAAAATATCTAGCTGCTCCCAGGTTACCAATGGCGCACCACCTATGAATGCGCCATTAGTAACCTGGGTTACTAATGGCGCACCTGGTGTGTGGTGCGCCATTACTAGCGCACTGTCCACTGGTGCGCCACTACTAACATGTTTTTTTCAAAACTAGTAATGGCGCACCACAGACCAGGTGCGCCATTAGTAATGAGGACATTAATGGCGTACCTGTATCTGGTGCGCCACTGCCAGTGGCGCACCAGATACAGGTACGCCATTAATGTCCATATCAGCAATAGCCATTTTCCTAGTAGTGCCGGGGGCTGTAGGTTTCACTAGTGGCTTCTCTCGAGAAAAATAGCAAACGGTGGGTGAACAAATTACTGTTGGGCAATTGACAAAACTTCAAATAATCATGACGATATCCAGGCAATGATCATTATATAGGCATCACGTCCAAGATTAGTAGACCGACTCCTGCCTGCATCTACTACTATTACTCCACACATCGACCGCTACCCAACATGCATCTAGTGTATTAAGTTCATGGAGAAACGGAGTAATGCAATAAGAATGATGACCTCATGTAGACAAGATCTATCTATGTAGAGATAGACCCCATCGTTTTATCCTTAGTAGCAACGATACATATGTGTTGTTTCCCTTTCTGTCACTGGGATCAAGCACCGTAAGATCGAACCCACTACAAAGCACCTCTTCCCATTGCAAGATAAATAGATCAAGTTGGCCAAACAAAACCCAAATATGCGAGAAGAAATACAAGCCTATAAGCAATCATGCATATAAGAGATCAAAGAAACTCAAATAACTTTCATGGATATAAAAAGATAGATCTGATCATAAACTCAAAGTTCATCGATCCCAACAAACACACCGCCAAAGAGTTACATCATATGGATCTCCAAGAGACCATTGTATGAGAATCCAGCGAGAGAGAGAGAGGAACCCATCTAGCTACTAACTACGAACCCGAAGGTCTACAAAGAACTACTCATGCATCATCGGAGAGGCACCAATGGAGGTGGTGAACCCCATCCGAGATGGTGTCTAGATTGGATATGGTGGTTCTGGACTCTGCGGCGGCTGGATGAATATTTTGTCAATGCCTTTAGGGTTCTGGAAATATTGGGTTATTTTAGAGCAAAGAGGCAGTCTGGGGGCACCCGAGGTGGGCACAACCCACCAGGGCGCGCCTGGGCTTCCTGGCGCGCCCTGGTGGGTTGTGCCCCCTCGGGGCACCCCCTAGGCGCAGCCAGGGCCCGTTGTGTTCCTTCTGGCCCATAAAAATTCTCTGTAAAGTTTCGAGGCATTTGGACTCCGTCTGATATTGATTTTCTGCGATGTAAAAAAAATAGAAAAAGGCAGCAACTGGCACTTGGCACTATGTCAATAGGTTACCAAAAAATGATCTAAAATGACTATAAAATGATTATGAAACATCCAAGATTGATAATATAGCAGCATGGAACAATCAAAAATTATAGATACATTGGAGATATATCAGGGAGCACAACACTCCAGGGCGCGCCTGGAGGCAGGCGCGCCCTGATGGGTCGTGCCCACTTCGGGTGCCCACTGGACCGTCTCTTTACTCTATAAATACCCCAATATTCTAGAAACCCTAGGGGAGTGGACGAAAATCAATTCCAGCCACCGCAGAGTCCATAACCACCAGATCCAATCTAGACACCATCACGGAGGGGTTCACCACTTCCATTGGTGCCTCTCCGATGATACATGAGTAGTTCTTTGTAGACCTTCTGGACCGTAGTTAGTAGCTAGATGGCTTCATCTCTCTTGTTTGATTCTCAATACAATGGTGTATTGGAGATCCATACGATGTAACTCTTTCTGCGGTGTGTTTGTTGGGATTAGATGAACTTTGAGTTTATGATCAGATCTATGTTTTTATCCATGAAAGTTATTTGAATCTTTTTTGATCTCTTATATGCATGATTGCTTATAGCCTCGTATTTATTCTCCGATATTTGTTTTTTTGGCCAACTTGATCTATTTATCTTGCAATGGGAAGAGGTGCTTTGTAGTGTGTTCGATCTTATAGTGCTTGATCCCAGTGATAGAAGGGGAAACGACACGTATGCATCGTTGCTATTAAGGATAAAACGATGGGGTCTATTTCTACATAAATAGATCTTGTCTACATCATGTCATCTTCCTTATTGCATTACTCCGTTTCTCCATGAACTTAACACATTACATGCATGCTGGATAGCGGTCGATGTGTGGAGTAATAGTAGTAGATGCAGGCAGGAGTCGATCTACTAATCTTGGACGTGATGCCTATATAATGATCATTGCCTGGATATCGTCATGATTATTTCAAGTTCTATCAATTGCCCAACAGTAATTTGTTTACCCACCGTTTGCTATTTTTCTCGAGAGAAGCCACTAGTGAAACCTACGGCCCCCGGGTCTCTTTCTCATATTATTTGCCTTTGCGGTGTATTGACATTTTCTTTTATTTTCAGATCTATTAAACCAAAAATACAAAAATATCTTGCTACAATTTATTCTTATTTATTTTATTTGGCATTCGATCTATCAATCTACTACAATTTATTCACGTTCGTTTTGCCAATTTCTGGCGCCGTTACCCGAAAGGGATTGACAACCCCTTTAATACTTTGGGTTGCGAGTATTTGTTATTTGTGTGCAGGTGCCGTTTATGTATTGTTCCTTGGTTCTCCTACTGGTTCGATAACCTTGGTCTCCTCACTTAGGGAAATACCTACCGTCGTTGTGCTGCATCACCCCTTCCTCTTTGGGGAATACGGACGTAAACTTCAAGCCGCATCAAAAGGAATTTCTGGCGCTGTTGCCGAGGAGGATCTTCAACATATACTAGGTTCCTAATCACAAATCTCATCTCCTTGCAATTTACATTATTTGCCATTTGCCTCTCATTTTCCTCTCCCCCACTTCACAAAACCTTACCATTTTTATTCGCCCTCTTTTTCGTTCGCCGTTTTTCTTGCCGGATCTGTTTTTGTGTGCAATCTTGTTTGACGTTATTATCGTCATGGATAATTCTTCCTCTATTGCTTGCACTCCCGAGAACGAGGTTCTCAACTTTAAACAAAGGGGATGGAAATTTTAGAAGATGCTTGGTATAGAATTTGCAATGCCCATAATAGATCTATCCGCAAGCAATCTTCCGTTGTTCTTCTTCGTTGTTTTTTATGTGGGCATCACCACTTGGTATAGATTTGTCCTTGATACGATTACTGGTAGAAATTTGTTGATGTGTCCCTCTCTTGATGCTTTTAATGCTATGGGAAAATTAGTGGGTTCGCCACCTCTTATGATTAATGAAACAACTTTGACTCTTGAGCATGTTATGGAAAGATTAGATGCTATTGAAAAGAAAATGCTTACTGAAGAGCATATTGAAAACTTAGATAAAAAGATGCATATTTTTTTACTAAATTTGGGTGAAAAGCGGGAGAAGTTTTTAAGTTGTTAAAAGAAAAGGGAACTGTAATTCATGAAAGAATTGAAGAAAGTCCATCTCGAATTGATAAACTGGAAGAAATCTTTAGTAATTTGAGCACGACTTTTGCTTCCGCTAAAACTATTGAAAAAACTCCCGTAAAGATTGGCAAGACTACTCAAGTTACTAAGAGCAAGGGTACAACTTCTAGTAACAACAATAAAGAGGATCTTAAGATGATTAGTATCCACCCGGATTTGGTTGAAGTTATAAGAGATCCCTTTGGCAAGAATGCATTCTTTAAATTTGATCCTAGGAGCATTGTCATTGAAAATCTTTATGCTAAATCTTTGAAGCTTTCTAATTGTTTGATTGAAGAGTTGAACAAAAATGACAAAACTTAGACCATTGCTTTATACCTAGCTAAGGGCGTAAAACTATAGCGCTTGTTGGGAGGCAACCCAATGAATAAAAATTATTTTTGCTTTTTTCTTTCTGTCCTTGAGTGTTAGGAAAATTATGCTACTGTTATAATTGTGTTTTTTGTGTGTTTTAATTAGTGTTTGTGCCAAGTAAAACCTTTAGGGTCTTCTTGGGTGATAGTTGTTTGATCTTGCTGAAAAACAGAAATTTTTGCACTCGCGAAAACAATTCTAATTTTTAACCAGAGTATGATAAAATACCAATTATTTTTGCAGAAGATTAATATACAAATTTCTCACGTGGTCGTAATTTTCTTTTAGAATTTCCGGATTTTCAGAAGTATTCGAAATATCCAGATTACTACAGACTGTTCTGTATTTGACAGATTCTGTTTTCTTTGCGTTGTGTGCTTGTTTTGATGATTCTATGGTTTTCTTTGATGAGTTTTTTCCATAGAAAAGTTGGAATACAGTAGATATAATGCAAGAATAAAATATGAATTTGTTTGCTACAGTACTTATAGTAGTGCTTTGATTTCTTATACTAACGGATCTCACGAAGGTTTTGTTGAGTTTTGTGTGATTCAAGTTTTCAAGTTTTGGGTTATCTTACGATGGATGAAGGAATGAGGAGTAAGAAGAGCCTAAGCTTGGGTATGCCCCGGCATCCCAAGCTATAATCCAAAGAGAGCAAGCAACTAAGCTTGGGGATGCCCCGAGTGGCATCCCCTCTTTCTTCTAACAACCATCGGTATTTTACTCGAAGCTATATTTTTATTCGTCACATACTATGTATTTTGCTTGGAGCATCTTGTATGATATGAGTCTTTGCTTGTTTTATTTTGTGTTTTAAGTCTTGATTCCTTGCTGGACACACCTATTTGAGAGAGCTAAAATTATGCCATGACTTGTTAGAATTGCTCTCTATGCTTCACTTAAATTTTTATGAGATATGGATTTCCTCTAGTGCTTCACTTATATCTTTTTGAGCATGGTGTGCTTTAGTATTTTTAAAGAAATTCTCCGTTGCTTCACTTAGATTTATTTGAGAGTTAGTAAAATTTTCAAGAAATTCTCTCTTTCTTCACTTGAATTAATTTGAGAGAAAGAGATTTTATGCTCATGATCTTCACTTATATTTGTTTGAGCTTCTCAAAAGCAATATATGAAAATTAGTTCCAAAGTGATAGATATCCAAGAAGGATATAATAAAAACTTTCATGAAGATCATTGGAAAAAATAAACTTTTTTCTTAGTAATAGTTTTGAGATACGATGATGTGATATGTGAGTCATCTTGATGAGTAATTATGCTTTAGTAAGAATATTGGTGTTAAGGTTTGTGATTCCCTATGCAAGCACGAAAGTCAATAATTATGCAATGAAATTATATCCTGCTTGTGGTGCATTATTCGGTGTTAATTATGCTTAATGCTCGTTTATGAGATTATTCGTTTCTTGGATGGTCGCTTCTCAATCTTTTGCTAGCCTTCATTTTCCACTTTGTATGATCAATACTTGTGCATCCAAAATCCTTTAAACCAGTTTTGCCACATGAGTCCACTATACCTACCTATATGCGGTATTCTTTTGCCGTTCTAAGCAAATTTGTATGTGCCATCTCTAATATTCAAAATAAATTTCTCTTTTGTGTGCTCGTACCACTCGTGAGGCGGTGAGGGGTGGCTTATATTTTCCATGCTAGATGTGTTATTCTCACGATGAGTGTTTATTCACTTGTCATTGCACGAGAGTAAGGCAAAGTTATTAGGGATGCCCAATCCCGAAATGAAAAATGAATTTACTTTATGTTGTCAAATAATAAATTCCTTGGAAAGTGTTGGTATGGAAGGCACCCGTGGATACAGTTAGCCATGGAAAGTGAAAGTATGGTGGAAAAAGGAATAAACTTTAATTTCTGTTTGGGAACCGCCTATGATATATCTAGCATGGAAAGTGTTGGGAACTCTAAGTCGTTTTCGTTGGTGGGAAAAGTATGCCTCTCAAAATGTTTTTATCTCTAAATTTTCATTTTGAGCTCTGGCACCTCTACAAATCCCTACTTCCCTCCGCAAAAGGCCTTTCTTTTACTTTATGCAATTTTATTTTTGAATTTGAGTCTCCATCTTCTCTTATAAAGCACCAACTAGGGGCACTACGATCGTACTTGAGCATTGGGTGTAGTTAATATGCGATTGTGTTTCATGAATGGATCAATGATTGAGCATGATGGGCTAGGGATAGCTTATTTTAGCGTTGATATTCTGAAATACATGGTTGCTTGTTGATATGCTTGAGTATTTAAGTTATCATGTCAAAACTAGACTATTGCTTTGAGCAATATAAAAGTCCAAATGTCCATGCTATGAAGAAAAGAATATGAGATGACATTTTAGGCAACATTCCACATCAAAAATTCTATTTTTATCATTTACCTACTCGAGGATGAGCAGGAATTAAGCTTGGGGATGCTGATACGTCTCCAAAGTATCTATATTTTTTTATTGTTCCATGTTGTTATATTATCATTCTTGGATGTTTGATAATCATTTTATATCATTTTTTGATACTAATCTATTGACATAGTGCCAAGTGCTCGTTGTTGTTTTTTTGCATGTTTTTTTACATCGCAGGAAATCAATACCAAACGGAGTCCAAACGCAGCAAACTTTTTGTGGATTTTTTGGACGATAAGACAACCAATGGGCCGAAGAAGCACCTGGGGGCTGCTCCGAGGGGAGCACAACCCACCAGGGCGCGCCTGGAGGCCGAGGCGCGCCCTGGTGGGTTGTGCCCTCCTCGGGTGCCCCCTGGACCGCCTTTTTACCCTATAATACCCCAATATTACAGAAACCCTAGGGGAGTGGAAGAAAATCAATTCCAGCCACCGCAGAGTCCAAAACCACCAAATCCAATCTAGACACCATCACGGAGGGGTTCACCACTTCCATTGGTGCCTCTCCGATGTTGCATGAGTAGTTCTTTGTATACCATCGGGTCCGTAGTTAGTAGCTAGATGGCTTCCTCTGTCTCGTTTGATTGTCAATACAATTGTCTCTTGGAGATCCATATGATGTAACTTTTTTGCGGTGTGTTTGTTGGGATCGGATGAACTTTGAGTTTATGATCGGATCTATCTTTTTATCCATGAAAGTTAATTGAAACCTCTTTGATCTCTTATATGCATGATTGATTATAACCTTGTATTTCTTTTCCGATATTTGGGTTTTGTTTGGCCAACTTGATCTATTTATCTTGCAATGGGAAGAGGTGCTTTGTAGTGGATTCTATCTTACGGTGCTTGATCCCAGTGACAGAAGGGGAACCGACACGTATGTATCGTTGCTACTAAGGATAAATGATGGGGTCTATTTCTACATAAATAGATCTTGTCTACATCATGTCATTGTTCTTATTGCATTACTCCGTTTCTCCATGAACTTAATACACCGGATGCATGCTGGATAGAGGTTGATGTGTGGAGTAATACTAGTAGATGCAGGCAGGAGTCGGTCTACTAATCTTGGACGTGATGCCTATATAATGATCATTGCCTGGATATCGTCATGATTATTTGAAGTTCTATCAATTGCCCAACAGTAATTTGTTTACCCACCGTTTGCTATTTTTCTCGAAAAAAGCCACTAGTGAAACCTACGGCCCCATGTCTCTTTCTCATATTATTTGCCTTTGCGATCTATTTACCTTTACCTTTATTTTCAGATCTATTAAACGAAAAATACAAAAATACCTTGCTGCAATTTATTTTTACTAGCACATATGCCCGTGCGTTGCAACGGGAGAAAACAGAGTGCATGGACATGGATTGATCAACTACACCCCATGCTCGGAGACAAGGTCGCCTACCATCCTCGTCTCTGATGGCGAGAAACTACAGGTTCTATTATCAAATTTTCAGGATGTGAGTCACATATACTTAGAATTTGTGTTCTCAGTGGAGAGGAAGCAGCAGCTGCGAGCACCGAGGTCGCCGGTGGCAGGTTTTATCTTGTCTATCTTAGTGTGCAGGGGGAACAACGACCTCCTTGTCTATCTTATGGTGCACAGGAAGCACAACCACCTTGCCTATCTTAAGGTGCAGGGGGTGCAAGTTAGCCAAATAAACTGGGTAGTTCGTCGGCTTTGGAAGGATGGATGGGGGCGGCTGCAAACATGGTGGTGTGGGAGGTCGAAGGGAGGGTGAGGTAATCATCGGAGCACCACTAGCTAAGTTGGTGAAGGCAGGTGGTTTAGACCGAGATCATGAGGAGAAGGACGATGAACATTTTAAGAAGGTAGAAGAAGAAGATCCGACGTTTCCTTTTGCACCCAATGGCTGGGAACAAATCAACTGATGATCCTCAAAACAAATTCAATCGACTGTTCCCTAGCCATTCTTTTCTATTATTAGAAAAACTTGCAGGTACTCTATTATGTGTAACCAGCATACTACTCGAAAAAAGGACAATATTTTAGTCAAATTAAGGGATGATAATTGTGAGAATCAAGGTAAGTATTCTTGGCGAACTTGTAGAGGATTGTTCTGTTGTACTATTTAAAATTTTAAAAAATATATACATCTGCCGTTTGTATTTGCTTGCCTCTTCTCTTCATGTCCGTCTTGCAACCTTGCCAGCTACTGTCGCGGTACGCCGAGCCGGGCCGCTCGACGCTGACCACGTGGTCACATGGATGCAATAGTGCGTGAAGTGGTGAAGGGCGTACGCATAGTTATGCCCCATGTTTGCTTGCTCCCATCCACCGTACGTCGTCCGGCTGGCCGTCGGCCTAGACTCTGTCAATGGTGCATTGCACTCGAGGCTCGACTCGATCGGTTAGTTATATTTTTTTAAGCAACAACTCGATCGGGTTAGTGGTCTCACGCGTCTCGTCGCTGGCTTAGTTGGCCCAGTTAGTGCGATTGCGTCATGTGTGGCCCATAAAAACTGATGCCGCCAGCGAAAATAACCAGGCATCCAGCAGTTTTCTCAAAATTTGCTAAAAAAAGCAGTTTCTCAAAAAAAAAACAATTGTTGAAGGTCGTTCGTGTTGTGAAACCGGGGTCACCGAGGGGGTGGCGGCGGTCTCGTGCGTATCACACGGGCTAGCCCCTCCCGTTTCCCTCACTTTACGTTAAGTGGGTACTTATCCCTTGAGCCCTTAGTCCCTATATAAAGCAACGAGGAGCTATCATTTTAATCTCTGATCATTGATTAATAAAGTTGGTCTTCTTCATATCTCTCTGTATCATTTACTTTCGCGTGTTTGATTACTTCGCCTACGACGCTCGCTCTCGCTCCGCAACCTCGGACCGGACTCGCCTGCAGAGTTGCGGAACACGTTATCAGCACGCTTCGCTCCATCAACTCTCCGTCAAATCTGCGTCAAGCCTGCATCACGCAGGCTTTCGTCGATCCCGCGGAGGTATAAGATCCGATCTCCACTTTTAAAAAAATGGATTCCTCTCGTTACTGCGATTCCGATTTTGCGATTAGATTATTTTTCGGATTTGATCTACCTATGGTGTGGATTTTCCTCCCAAGAACCGAGCGGATGAATACGTCGCCGACCAATGTCGATGTTCTTGGACTAAGAGGAACTTGTTGACTGCACTATAGGGAGTCGGTACGCATCGTGATCCACATGGTCGCGGTACCGCCGCAAAAGCACCAGATGTGCCATGCGCCGTCGGAGTTCCGGATGAACGCGACGGAGATCGCATCCCGAGGCTGGCGTCCGGATGACGCCGCGCTGGTTGCGACGCTGCTGGTCGCATGCGCCACGTCGTGTCTTGCTGACACCGCCGCTGCAGCCGTCCCGCTGGCCGGCTCGTCGCCAACCCCCGATGGCCGTCCTGGCCGCCGCCCCTGCAGCGTGCTGCCGCCTGCCCCGCTGGCCGGCCTGGCAGTCGCCGCCGCTGGCCGCGCGGGTCGCGCCCTAGCCGGCCCTGGCCAGCCCCGGCCGCGCCCGGCCCTGGTCGCCGCTCCGGCGAGCCGCGCACGCCTGGCCAGCCCCGACCGCGCCCGCGTGCGCGCCGCCACCGCACCCCGATGCGGGCGCTAGGAAACCCTAGCGTCGCTACGCGTCAGGCCGCTGGCGGCTGGGCCGGCCCGCTGGCTGTTGGGCCGGATGGGCCGCGGCCGTGGATTCCTCCATTAAAAAAGAGGGGGGCACGCCGGCCGCAGCGCGGGATTTTTGCAATTTAGCCCCCGTAATTTCCAGATTTTACGCAAGTTTTATTCCTGCTGTAATATTTCGCATAGAAACCCCTGGAATTGTCTGTTTTCACTGAAAACACGTATTTGGGCTTAAAAATGCCTCGGGGATTCAATTTTTGGGCTAGTTTTCACATACTAGATGCGCTTAACATGCTATCCTTTGTAACATGATATTATTGTATGATTTTACTGCTGTAGATTAATTATTTAGCACTCTTAATCATTTAGTAAGTCATATAATAGCATTTTTTAAATATTGGAATGTCATTTTAATTAAGTTTATCAACATCGCACTTGTGCAAAAGATTACCTGCTGTAATCTCATGATTTTTGCATAAATTGCAGATGGCCGGAATTGTCCACAAGGAGTTTGCTGAGTTGGCCCAGACGGGGATGAACTACCTGTCATGGGCCTCGGACTGTGCGATTTTTCTCCAGGGCAGAACCCTCCTGAGGGCGATCGGTAAGGGGACCCAACTGGCCCCCACCGATCCCAAGTTCGAAACTGAGAATGCGCAGGCTCTGCATTTTCTCTATCATCACCTGTCACCTACTCTGGAAGACGAGTATATGGCTAAGTGGAGTGCTTCTGGCCTTTGGACCGCTCTTAAGCAGCGGTTTGAGCGGCTGAAGTACACTGTGAAGCCACGTGCAGAGGCAGAGTGGATCCGTCTGAGGTTTGCGGACTTCAAGACGGTCGGGGAGTACAATTCGGCTCTGCACCGTATTTGTACGACTCTTCGGTTGTGTGGTACTGAGATTACCGACTCCTAGAAGATTGAGAAAACCCTATCCACTTTCTACCCTGACGCGGTCCTGTCCGCACGGAACTACCACCAGGGCAACTACACGAGGTATTCAGAGTTGATTGACGTCCTCCAGGTGGCAGAGGCGCAGGACGAGGTTCTGAAAAAGAACTTTGTCGCGCAACCACTTGGGGGGAGTTCTCGCCAGGAGGTGAATGCTCTCAAAGTCCGCAAGCCTCAACAGAAGAAGAGGGGCCGCAAGGGCAAGAAGAAGGGCCCTCAGCCCTCCTCCCCGGCTAAGCAGCAAAAGCCGGGCAAGGGGGGGGGGGGGCGAGGCCTCAGGACTGCTTCCAGTGTGGCTCGGTGGAGCATTTCTCCCGCCAGTGCCGCGCACCACAGGAGGTTGTTGATGCATATAAGGCTCGGAAGGCGCGTGAGACGCACCTCGCCTTGGTTCAGGAGGGAGCACCAGTGGCGCCCATGGCGGCACCCGTGATGATCTCTACGCCCCCTGCCGCGCCCATCGCGGCAACCCCGGTGGTGACCATCGCGGCAGCTTTGGCGGTCTCTACCGATGCTCACGTCGCCATGGAGGTTGATCACATGGTCGCCTCGGCGGCGGTGCCGCCACTAGACATTGATGCTGCCTCCAAGATGATTTCTAAGGAGGATGAGCTCACTAGTATGGAGATTGCGGCTGAAGTGAATGGCTTCTTCACCTTGTTCACTTAGCATACCTCTTTGGTTATCATGATTCCGTGATTTGATACAATAAAATTGAATAAATTCGATTTGGTTGTAAGCTCTATGAGAGCATAAACTTATTCTTTACTTTGGCGATTGGATGACATTTATTTCATTCATTTATTCCATTATTTATACATGATAGCATGTTGTGTTCTGAGACGTGTGCATTTATTTTTAATGTATTTTCTTCCTCATTACATTAATTAGATGTCATATTTTAGAACGCATGTGGCGCCCGAATGGAGGAAACGTGCCTTGCCGGTAGCGCCACCAGTCATACCATTTTACGAGAAACTAAGTACTTTGAGTCCATTAAAAAATCTTCGGGAAGTATTATGACAATCGCCGACTGCGGTTCTCACATAGTTGGCTCCGGACGAGCCACTATTATACTTCCTATGGGAACAACTTTGATCATTAATGATGCGTTGTTGTACCCGGAGTCGACTCATACTCTTTTGAGCTTTAGAGACATCCACGCCAATGGTTTTCATGCTGAGACCGATGATGAGAACGGCAAGGAGTGCCTACTTATCACAAAGCGGGATGCAAATGGTACACATGTTATTGAAAGGCTTCCTTCGTTCGACACAGGGCTATACTAGACTAAAATAGTAGCACCGCCTGTGTACACTACCCTGAAGACCGTTTTTAGAAGCTCTGAACTCTTCTGCCTCTGGCACGATAGGTTAGGCCACCCCGGACTTAGGATGATGAGAAATATAATAAACAACTCGCATGGTCATAATGTTAACGTGAAGAACTTCCCGAATCCCGATGATTTCGTGTGCTCTGCATGCGCTAAGGGGAAGTTAGTCATTAGGCCATCACCCCTCAAGGTGAGGGATGAAATCCCCGTGTTCTTGGAGCGTATCCAAGGGGACATATGCGGTCCAATTCAGCCCCTCACGGGGCTGTTTCGGTACTTCATGGTGCTCATTGATGCTTCCTCTAAATGGTCCAATGTTTGCCCGCTGTCAACACGGAACCATGCCTTTGCAAAGCTGATCTCTCAGATCATACAAATGAGGAATAATTTCCCGGATTATCGTATAAAGTCTATTCGAATGGACAACGCCGGAGAATTTCCTTCAAAGGTGTTCGATGATTATTGCATGGCAATGGGAATCAAAGTTGAGCACTCAGTACCGCATGTTCATACACAAAATGGACTTGCCGAGGCATTAATTAAAAGAATTAAATTCATTGCCCGACCGCTCCTTCAGGGTTGTAATTTACCAACTACATGTTGGGGCCACGCGGTGTTACACGAGGCTAATCTCATCAACTTTCGACCGTCGGCCTACAACATCCACTCTCCTGTTCAACTTGCGCTAGGGTCGGCACCGAAAATTTCCCACCTTCGCAGGTTCAGTTGCCAGGTATATGTACCAATACCACCCCCTCAGTGATCAGCGATGGGCCCACTCCGTAAGTCGGGGATATACGTTGGTTATGAGACTGTTTCCATAATCAGGTAT
The DNA here is from genome assembly GCA_034509565.1 of Triticum monococcum. NCBI lineage: Eukaryota > Viridiplantae > Streptophyta > Magnoliopsida > Poales > Poaceae > Triticum > Triticum monococcum. Next base: position 619,369,933 of record CM067845.1, read on the forward strand.
CTGGACCCCATGACAGGTGACTATCACACGGCTCGTTTTGCTGATTGCATTTTGACGAGGATCTTTTCCCGACTTCAGGGGGAGAGAATCAACCCCTTGATGCTAAAAGTCGAGAAATCACGTGGCAAGCCACGGGAATCCACGCTCATGACCCGCGCACTGCTGAGACTGAGAGAGAAGTCCAAAAGATAATAGATTTGCAGTCATTAGCAAATCAACTGCCCGACCACTTTAGTGACTTAAAGACTGACAAAATCGCATGTGCACATGCACAATGCACCGGAAAGGGTTGAAATACCGAAGAAAAATGATGGTATACCCGCTCCCGTCCAAAGGCCTAAAAGGACATGAAACCCGGCTTCTCAAATCCCAAGTACTCGGGGACGCCTGTCGGCATTCTAGGAATGGGGGTCCCCAGACTTGCCTGCCTGCGGCCTGCGGCGTGGCTCAAGTGGGGGCCCAGCACGGCCCATCTTCATCAACATGAGGCTCAAGACCCTCGCGAGGGGCCAAGCCTCGCGAGGCAGACGACACGTTGCATCCTCAGGAACAGCCTCGTCAGGCTGGCTCGCGAGGAGGCGGAGAGTTCAAGGCGGGGTACCTCGCGAGGTGCCCATGATGCAAGCCATGACGACACGGGGCACCAGGTGGGTGCCAGCGCGCGCAGCGTCCCTCTTTCCTCTTTGGTGCAAAGGGGGCAAGCGTATCCATGGAGTACCGAGGCATCAGGCAAAGGTTCCCACTTTGGTGCAACGAGACCAAGGCCAGGAGGACTACGAGACGGAGGTCACCATGGAGCCCAGCGCGGCGTCATCACCAGAGCCTTTGGCAGGCGAAGACTGCTTTTGTTAGGATAGATGTACTCGCTGTCCCCCTTCAAATTAGCCCGCCATTGTTGGATCCCTTCCCGCTCAGTATTTGGGGAGAGGACCAGGGCCTCTATAAATAGGACTAGCCACCCACATAGCAAGGGGGTGGATCGGTTCGGTTCGATTCCTAGGGGTTCGATTCCTGGTTGTTAGGTCCGGGATCTGAGAGAGAAAGAGAGAGAAAGGTGACTGAACTCTTCATAGCAGTTCATCACCACAGCCAAGAACAGACCCTCGCGAGGCTATTCTTCCTTGTATTGTTCATCCACACCAGCCCCAGGAGGCAATCCATCCACCACACACTGGAGTAGGGTATTACACCACATCGGTGGCCCGAACCAGTATAAATCTTGTGTCTTTCATGCAGCTCTTTTAGCAGTTTAGATCCCATCGAGACGGAGAGGTTGAAGGTGAGATTTCCGCGCGCACCCCAGTGTTCGAACCTTAAGGGTCTGCCGAAACCCGAAATCCGACATTTGGCGTGCCAGGTAGGGGTGCACCGGAATTCGTCTCCCACCGCTCCGCTCTCCTCCGACCGTCGCATCCATGTCTGACGCTCGTCGGGCCCGCGCCGAGCGCCGGGCCGCCATCGCTTCTCGCGTCGCCCAGACGGCCCCCGTCGGTGGGCGTCCTCGTCGTTCCCCGTCACCCGCCGTCAATGCCGCCACCGGCCCGGCGGGGGACGAGCAGCAGGCATCGTCTCAGCACCCATCCGTGCGGCAAGACGGCCGCACCGCCACTCCATCACTCACTCCAGCCGGTTCTTCGTCCCGCGCGCTCCGCGCACCCTTGGAGGCTCGAGCTGCGCTCCTCGCGGCAAACGAGCTCCTGCGCTACCGTCCCGTCGACGACGTCTACGAAGAATGGCTCGACCGCGTCGCCGAGCTTGTCCGCGCCGCAGGGGGCTCTTTCGCGCCGTCCGTGCCTCTGCGCCGCACTCCGCCCCGCGCGGGCAACGAAGCTCCAGAGGCGCACCAACCGCCTCCCCTCCAAGAAGATGCCATGGCTCCAAGGCGCTTGGTCCCTGGGCGGAACCCGCTCCGTCAGGCGCCAGCGCAGCAAGAGCGAAGCTTCCAAGAAGTTCCCCGCCCGCAGGGGGCTCCCAGGGCGCTCCCTGCTCCGGCACGCCGCGACCCTGCTCCAGCTCTGGCACGCCAAGACCCCGCCCTGCTCCTAGCTGCAGCGCGCGGGGACCCTCAAGACCAAGCTCTCCACCAACCGAGGCCTTTCGTGGCCACCGCGGGCTGCCACGCCTACACCACTGAGCAGCGCAGCGTCGCGTGGCCCGGCAAGTTCAAGCCCGACCCGCCTCCTCGCTACGACGGCACAACCGATCCCGCAGAGTTCCTCCAGCTCTATGAGCTGGGCATCGAGGCTGCCGGCGGGGATGAGAAGGTCATGGCTAACTGGTTCCCCATGGCGCTGAAGGAAGGGGCGCGAACCTGGCTCCTGAATCTGGCTCCACGCATGATCTCCTCCTGGGACCAGATGCGCGCCTGCTTCATCGCCAACTTCCAAGGTACTCGCGACCGGCCGCCCGCCGTGAGCGACATGCGCCGCATCAAGCAACAACCCGGAGAGACCCTGCAAAAGTACATCCAGCGCTTCAACAGCGCGCGCCTCAAGATCCCCAGGGTGTCAGAGGAGGCCATCCTCTCCGCCTTCTCTGACGGCGTGCGTGATGTCAAGATGAAGGAGGAGCTGGCGATGCACGAAGACCTCCGCACCTCCCTGGAGCTGTTCAACTTGGCGAACAAGTGCGCCAGGGCTGAGGAGGGACGTCTCTCCCTCCTCGAGCTGCCTGCCGCGGACCCAGAAGAGAAGAAGCCCAAAGCCAAGGACGCGAAGCGGAAGGGGGCTGCCGTACTCGCGGTAGAACCAGACACCAAGCGGGGCAAGGATCTGCCCGAACCCTCCAGAGGCAGCCGGTACTGTGTGTACCATGACCTTCACACCCACAACACCAACGAATGTCAAGAGCTCCGCGCTGTACGAGTAGGAAGGATCGGCCTTCACCCTGACCATGCTGACCGGGGCTACGGCCGAGGAGGAGGAAGAAACCCAGGGCGCTGGGAAGACCACGGCCCGCACCAGGGGTGGCACGACCAGCCTCGCGAGGACCGCTGGCGGGACCTGCCTCGTGAGGGGGACTGGATAGACCAACCTCGCGAGGATCGCCCTCATGGCAACGCAGGCCTGCCTCCGCTGCCGCCTCCACCAAGAAGGAACGAAGACCGCCATCAAGACGAGGGGGCTGGGGGCTTCTAGGAGCCGCGCGCGATCGCCTGCATCCTGGGCGGACCTCATGCCCCAGCCTCCCAACGTATCTTCAAGCAGTTTGCCCGCGAAGTGAATGTAGTTCTCCCCAAGCTCGAAGCAACGCGCCCCCTCAGGTGGTCGGCATGCCCCATCACGTTCAGCTTGGCAGACCAGCTCAAGTGCGCAGCCACTGAAGGAGTCCTCCCGATGCTCTGCTTCCCGGTCATCAGCAGCGTGCTGGTCACCAAGACCCTCATCGATGGCGGGGCAGGGCTCAACATCCTGTCCGTGGAAACATTCAACAATCTCCAAGTGCCCTATGACCAGCTTCAGCCAACCAGGCCTTTCTCCGGGATCACCGACAGTTCCACAGTCCTGATCGGGCAGGTCCGCCTCCCTGTCACCTTCGGGGCCCGCAGCAACTACCGCACCGAGCTCATCGACTTCGACGTCGCCCACATCCGCGTGCCGTACAACGCCATCCTCGGGTACCCAGCGCTGGCCAAGTTCATGGCCGTGACCCACCACGGCTACAACGTCCTCAAGATGCCAGGAAGTGGCGGCGTCATCACGGTGCCCTGTGAAGAGAGAGATGCAGTGTGTTCCCTAGAGGAGCCTTTCAGGCCGCGTCACTAGAAGACCCAGATCGCGGAAGTAGGAGGCTTCCTGAGACCATCCCCAAGAAGAAGAAGACGTTGTCAGGCTCAGCTCCTCAGGAGGCAGGCCCCTCAGCGCCCGTGCCTCCTCAGGAGGGCCCTCCGTCCATCACATAGGAAAGTGCGCCCGGCGCCCTCCTCAGGCAGGGCTCGGGGGCTCTCACCTGGAGGGCCACCGACCTAGCCGGAGTCACGAGGGAGGCGCTTGGGCACCATGTGGAGGCGTGCTTCGCAGCACGTTTCCCTCGAGAGGGAGCCAGGCGAGGAAGATCAGACCAGCAAGAGTTCATTGACGAGGCCATTCAAGAGCTACAGGAGACAAGGATCATGAGAGGTTGCCGCCGCTTGCCAGCCGTGGCCCCACATCCAGGCGAGGATGGTGGGCTGCGCGTCTGCGTCGACGTACCAGGGCTCAATCAGATCGCCACAACGGAGCGCCTCTGGCCCTCGCAAGTGGGGCATTGCGGAGGTCCACCCCACAGCTATGTTCGCATGCCTTACGGCCTGCCGAGCATGGCTGTGGCGTACCAGCGCCTCATGAGGGGCATCGTGGAGGCTCAGGAAGACAGGCGTTCCGCGGCCTTGGCGGAGATGGAGGCAGCTCGCGAGGAGTCACCAGCGCCTCCGGAGCCTCCCAAGGCCCCGGGGCCTGGGGGCTCGTGAGGGTCGGCTGCTGCAGCCCGTCAAGTCTACTGCACCAACGCCACTATGCCGACGACATCCTCAGGTGACATCTTTCAAGTTCCGTTCTCAGCTGGGAGCATCCTCCCAGGGTTGCATCACTCCCAGGCCGCGTGGGTCCGTCCCCGCGGCATGTATCTGCATTTACCTTTCCGTCGTTAGTTTGCCTTGTTGGGGGCACCCCTCGGGCTGCATCATCCCCAAGCCGTTCGGGCCAGACCCAGCGGCGTGTATCCCCCTAGTGTTTATTTCCAACTATGCATTGCCTATCACGCTTAGCTGCATGGTGCCCGTCCGCGGCATCTTCTCTTCCCATGTCGGCCACTTGCACGTTAAAGGGGGGGGGGTGCCTGAGCATCGTGACTCAGGGCTCTTACTGGCTCTCCAGCCCTCACCCTCTGGCCTTGTCCACGGCATCGCGACCTGGCATACCAGCGACGGCTAAGACAAGCTCAAGGGCTGGGACCCGAGGACGTAGAGTACCGGCATCTAACCAAATTTTGCAGGGACACATCTAAAGATACGGCCCAGTGCCGGGCGCAACCCGCCCAGAGGTAGGGCCTCGTGAGTCCCGTGCTGGCTCACGGGTGCCCAGATACACCTCACCCAGCTCTACCGTGACGGTCACGTGTCAGGGCGGGGCTGTATACGCCCCGGGGGCTCCTCCCGGAGGGGAGCCCCCTCCCACGTACCAGTGGAAGCACCATGCTTCGCGCTGGCTGACGACACTGCCGAGGAGCGGCTATGCCCATACACATACGGAAGCGCTATGCTCCGCGCTGGTGATAAACAACTGAGGGTGGCCTCCGGGCCGCGTTAACCTCAGGGAGCCCAGAGCTCAGTGGCTGGCCTCATCGCAACGCCTCCCCTCGGGAGCGCCGCGCGAGGGGGCTGGGCACGGGGGCTACGGCTGGGTCACGCCCAGACGTACGCCGCCCAGCCAGGCCCCTTGGGCCTGGTTCGCCGCGCGTCTCTCCCCGAGCGGAACCAAGGTATGAAGGCCGTTTGCGCGTCAAGGGGGACCCCTGGGCATCGCGACCCAGGGGCCTAACTGGTCCCGTAGCCCCTCACTCGTTAGTTCCGAAAGGCTATGCTGGGTGAGGTACGCGCGGGGCCGGGCCCTACATACGTAGAACGGTAGCCATGCTTACATCTCGCCTCATCACCCGCTGTTCGCGCGTCAAGGGGGACTCCTGAGCATCGCGACTCAGGGGCCTAACTGGCTCTGTAGCCCCTCACTCCTTAGTTCCGAAAGGCTATGCTGGGTGAGGTACACGCAGGGTCGGGCTCTGCAGACGTAGAACGGAAAACACGCCTACATCACGCTTCCCTACTTGTTGTTCGCGTGCCAAGGGGGACTCCTGAGCATCGCGACTCAGGAGCCTAACTTGTCATGTGGCCCCTCACTCCTTTGGTCCCGTCCTGGTTCCGGTCAGGGCCAATGCTGGGTGAGGCATGCGCGGGGCCGGGCCCTGCCGGCGTAGAACACAAGCAAGTAGGGAAGAAAAGCATAAAATTCAAGGAACTTAAAAGCAAATATTAAAGTCCATACTGTCGATCTCAATGCCAAACGCAAGTTTAAATGCCTCCCCGAGGCATGATGCATGTGCAGGAACCTAAAGAAGAGCAGGGATGGGACGGAGTCACTCGTCGGCGCAGGTTTGGCCTTGTGGAACAGCAGGGTCGGCAGCGCCTTGCTTCGGCCTGGTGCTGAAGGCCCGGAACTTCTCCAGCAGCGCCTCCGCGCGCCCCTTCATGGCTTCGACAGCGGCAGCAGCACCCTCGCCGCTCACCGGTTCCAGCATGGCGTCGAGGTCGGTGTTGGGATCGCGGAGGTAGACGTGGGCGAAGACCCGTGTCAGCGCGGCAGAAGACAGGATGTGCGCCTCGGCCACGGGGCCGATGCCAAGGACGACATCCTCAAGAGCCTTGACCAGGAAGGGAAGCAGCTTGGCGGGGCCATCCTCGTCACCAGCAAGCGGGCTGTCCAAGCCGCTCTCGTAAAGCATCTTCAGCGAAGCGCGGGCGTCCTTCTCCATGTCCGCGAAGGCCACGCGATCTTCGGCGAGGACCTGAGCCTTGGCGTCCAGCTCGGTCTTCGTCGCCTCCAGCTCTTTCTTCCACACGCCTAGACGCTCGCGACGCTTCTTGAGCTTGGCCTCCGAGTCCTCGAGCGCCGCTTCACGCGCCTTCGCCCCCTTCTCCTGCTCTTGGCGAAGGTGAACCTCCTCCGCAAGTTGGCCCCGCAGGCCTTGCAGCTCGTCCTCCAGCGCCTTGCAGTGGTCGCGGGCTTTGACCGCTTCCCCCAGGGCCGCGTCATGAGAAATCTTCGCCTTAAGGATGGCCCGCTTCTCCTCGTCGCAGGCTGTCGAGGCCTGAACCAGCGTCGCCTGGATCGAAGCATTAGAGCGAATCCACCCCGAAACCAGTTCCAGACGCCCGGCCACCAGGCGAGGGTCGGCGCCGAGAAGGTCCTGACGCAGCCGGTCCAGTTCAGCAGCAGCATGCTCCAAGACGGAGGAGCCTCGGCGCGCTCCAGGATGACAGGAGAAGCTGAGGGAGCAGTGGCCAGCAAAACAGGAGGAGAAGGTGGTGGCGGCAAGGCCGCCGAATCCCGAGCCAGCATTCGCTGCGTCTCCCCAGCCGTGGCAGTGGCGCCAGACGAGGACACTTCAGGAGTCACCTGGGCCATGGGGGCTGAGCTCGCCCCCGCCAGCATGGCCAGACCTCCTGAGCGCGACCGACCAGGAGAAGCCTGCGCACTGCGATCGCCCCCTTTCACAGGCGGGGGCGCTACCGTGGATGGAGCCTCAGGAGCCCGCTTCGTTTTCTTCGCCGTAGGCGCCCGCCTACTCAAGAGAAGCAATCATCAAGCCTCGTCGGCAGAATGAGAAACATGAGAACAAGGATCAAGCGCTTACGGGTCATCGCCGGTGAGCTCGGGCAGCTTTCGACCCAACTTCAAGCCAAACAGCCGGCTGGAAGGGTCGACCTTGGGAGCAGAAGGCGCAGCAGCGGACTGCCCCGGGGTAGGGGCAGGCCCGCGGGGGACCAGCCCGGTCCTGTCCTTCTTCGGGATCGGGGGCGAGCTCCCGCTACCCAGCACATCGTCATCATCATCATAATCATCGCTCGGCGATAGGCGGAGAGTACGGGGCGAGCGCCGAGGGAGGGGAGCCCTCGACTCTCCGTCAGTTGCCCCGGAGTTGGGCCCCTCTCCTCGCTCCTCTTCGTCCTCCTCCTCGCTGGAGTCACCGGAGGGCACGTCCACCAGTCCTTCAGAAGGCGCCACGGGCACGAGCCCGACCCCGTTGAAAATGGGCATGGACTTTACCACCTGCTCCCAGTCGCTGCGAAGAAACAAGGGCACGGGAGCGCCCTCCAACCTTGCCACCGTGCCCCCAACCAGAGATTGAAGAACCGCGTCCACGTCCTCTTCGCCCATAGGCCCGGGGCTCAGATGAGGCCTCCACATCGGAGAAGAGTACTGCCAGAGTGGAGCCAGCTGCTGCTCCAAGAACTCCCTCAACAGTGACGCGCCAGTCAACTTCGCCATCGCCATGTTGGCTGGCCTCAAGTCCGCATCCATCTTCTCCAACACCGGCTTCGCGTGGGGATCCGCGAGCTCTTCCCGGCACCACTTACTGGCGCTCACGGCCTGCTCCGTGGGCGGGATCAGCCGAGGGTGGACGCGCCTGGCGTCAACCAAGACCCACTTGCTCCGGAAGCCACCGGCCCTCCTCCCGGGACTCGAGATGGTAATGGTGCTGCCATGTGCGACGAAGCTCGCGCACGCGGAAGGAGAACTGCCAGTAGTCCGGAGGTAGAAGTAGTGGCGCAGCAAGGCCACCGAGGGCTGCACCCCTACGTGGGCCTCGCAGTAGTAAGCGAAGATCACCAGGAGAAGGACAGAGTTGGGGTGGAGATGCAGAGCCAGCAAGTTGTAATGGCGGAGGACAGAGAAGAAGAACTCAGAGAAGGGAGGCACCAAGCCCGCTGCGATGGCGCTCACAAAGAAAGGGTAATAGGTGCTCCCTCGACCGTCAAGGGAGGTGGAGCCGACCTTGAACACCTCCGTCCCGACGACGCCCTGCGCCGCCGCCATCTGGCACAGCCAAGCAAAGGTGGCCTTGGACACAGTCGGCGGGTCCAGAGCAGGGGAATACCAAGCTTCGGCCGGAGGCTTGCAAGGCGCCATGGCTTCCTAGGTCGCGCAGCCGGAGTAGATCTGGAAGTTTGGAGGAAGAAAGGGGAGGCGCAAGAAAGGGGATCTGAGCAGCAACCGGAGAAAGCAAGGGCGAAGTCTGAGAAGATGCCTCTCCCTTGTCAACCTGCGCGGTTGCTAAGGCACCCACGTCCAATCAACCGCCACGCGACGTCCAAGGCCGCAGGCTGTTAGGGCCCGCGGCGCTTCGCCCTTGCCCTTTCGCCTCTCGGCACGGCCAAGTCCATGCGCGCCTTAGGCCCGGGGGCTACTGTCGGCGTTCTGGGAACGGGGGTCCCCAGACTTGCCTGCCTATGGCCTGCGGCGTGGCTCAAGTGGGGGCCCAGCGCGGCCCATCTTCATCAACACGAGGCTCAAGACCCTCGCGAGGGGCCAAGCCTCGCGAGGCAGACAACATGTCGCATCTTCAAGCACAACCTCGTCAGGCTGGCTCGCGAGGAGGCGGAGAGTTCAAGGCGGGGTACCTCGCGAGGTGCCCACGATGCAAGCCATGACGACACGGGGCACCAGGCGGGTGCCAGCGCGCGCAGCGTCCATCTTTCCTCTTTGGTGCAAAGGGGGCAAGCGTATCCGCGGAGTACCGAGGCATCAGGCAAAGGTTGCCACTTTGGTGCGACGAGACCAAGGCCAGGAGGACTACGAGGGAGGTCACCATGGAGCCCAGCGCGGCGTCATCACCAGAGCCTTTGGCAGGCGAAGACTGCTTTTGTCAGGATAGATGTACTCGCTGTCCCCCTTCAAATTAGCCCGCCGTTGTTGGATCCCTTCCCGCTCAGTATTTGGGGAGAGGACCAGGCCCTCTATAAATAGGACTAGCCACCCACATAGCAAGGGGGTGGATCGGTTCGGTTCGATTCCTAGGGGTTCGATTCCTGGTTGTTAGGTCCGGGATCTGAGAGAGAAAGAGAGAGAAAGGTGACTGAACTCTTCATAGCAATTCATCACCACAGCCAAGAACAGACCCTCGCGAGGCTGTTCTTCCTTGTATTGTTCATCCACACCAGCCCCAGGAGGCAATCCATCCACCACACACTGGAGTAGGGTATTACACCACATCGGTGGCCTGAACCAGTATAAATCTTGTGTCTTTCATGCAGCTCTTTTAGTAGTTTAGATCCCATCGAGACGAAGAGGTTGAAGGTGAGATTTCCGCGCACACCCCAGTGTTCGAACCTTAAGGGTCTGCCGGAACCCGAAATCCGACAACGCCTGACGAAAAAGGATAAGAGAGATTTATTACAGCATGTCGCCAAAGTACCCCAAAGTGAAACGGGGAGCCAGTCGAGACCTGGCACAAGTATGGAAAATTTAGTGCACGAAATTCCAGACTTAAACTTTCCCATAGGGGAAACACCCAGCGGAGATGTGAGCGCACACATCAGCGCGGGAAATCTAAATGACCTTGCTCCCATAATGGGAAATTTGGTAGAGCAAGTGTTAGCGCCGGATGCGCTCCATGACGAAATGGCCATAAATTATATTTATACGGGGGAGTCCCTAAACCAAGCAACAGTGGTTGTCGACATTAACTTTGCTACGAAAATTGCCTCAATCATAGATCTTGACCCTGAGCCTAACACGCTCGCTGATTGCAAGAAAAGGTTGGATTGGAAAGATTGGCAGCAGTCAATTACTGCCGAATTATTATCTCTCAACAAAAGGAAGGTGTTCGGACCAGTTTGTCGAACTCCTCCCCACATTCACCCCGTTGGCCATAGGTGGGTTTTTGTTCGAAAGAGAGATGAAAATAATAAGGTAGTACGATACAAAGCATGGCTCATCGCTCATGGGTTCACTCAACGACTAGGTGTCGATTTTGAGGAGACTTATTCCCCGGTCATGGATGGAGTTACCTTTAGATATTTGATCTTGATGGCAGTAAACATGGGCTTAAAAGTGAAACTAATGGATGTTGTCACTGCTTACCTATATGGTAACTTGGATTCAAACATATACATGAAGGTTCCAGAAGGTATCCCTGTTCCGAACCATGATAGAGCAAACAGGGGTCTATACAGTGTTCAACTTCAAAAGGCACTGTACGGACTCAGACAGTCTGGTAGAATGTGGTACAATCGCTTAAGTGATTTCCTTCATGAGAAGGGCTACACGAGCAATAAAGAATGCCCATGTGTTTTCATACAGCGATCCCAAGATGGATTCTGTATAATCTCGGTGTATGTGGACGATTTAAACATAATCGGTATGCCTAAGGATATTGAGGAAGCGAGTTCCTACCTGATGTCGGAATTCGAGATGAAGGATTTGGGTAAAACCAAGTTCTGTCTAGGTCTGCAACTTGAACATTCCCCTGATGGGATTCTAGTGCACCAGTCGGCCTACACCCAGAAGGTGTTGGAAAGATTTGGATTTGATAAGGCATATCCTTCTAAGGCCCTGATGGTCGGGAGGTCTTTACAGCCAGACATGGACCCATTCAGGCCAAAGGAAGAGGGGGAGGAAACTATGGGACCAGAGTTTCCTTACGTGAGTGCAGTTGGAGCACTCATGTATCTCGCAAACTGTACACAGCCAGACATTGCGTTCGCCGTCAGTTTGCTTGCGAGGTACAGTTCTGAACCTACCAAGAGGCATTGGAAAGGTGTCAAGGACGTCTTCCATTACCTGCAAGGGATCAAAGATCTTGGCCTGTTTTATAAGAGGAATCAAGACCTATCTATTATAGGCTATGCCGATGCTGGGTACCTATCGGACCCGCATGATTGCAAATCGCAGACTGGATATGTTTTCCTTTGTGGTGGAACTGCATTTTCCTGGAAATCGTCCAAGCAAACACTTGTGTCGACTTCCACGAACCACTCAGAAATCATGACACTATTCGAAGCGTCAAAAGAATGTGTATCGCTTCGGCGGATGATTGGCCACATTCAGAAGACATGTGGGCTGAACACCTTACAAACCCCTACCATTATCTATGAACATAATGCTGCTTGTGTTGCACAAGTCCAGATGGGTTATGTGAAGAGTAACCTCACAAAGCATATTAGTCCCAAGTTCTTCTATGCACATGACCTGCAACAGTTGAACGAGGTGAGAGTTTTGCATACTAAGTCCTGTGACAATCTTGCTGATATGTTCACTAAATCATTACCAGCATCATAGGGAGTCGTACGGTGGTCTCAGCAGGCTCGGGGACGGGCTGGAGACGAGGTGCGGTCGCCGACGATCTCGGATTCTCGAGGTAGAAGACGACAACGATGACTGCGTTCGGAGGCATCTGGTGCCGCGTGGCTCGGCAGAGAGGTCCAGGGCGGCATGGCGGAGGTCTTGAGCCAGTCAGGGAAGCGAGGGGGAGGCGGTGGCCGCGGTGGTGCTCGGCGGCGTGCTGCGGTGCGGTCGGGCGCGAAAGAGAGGGATCTAGGCAAGGGGCTGAGAGCGAGGGAGAGTGAGAGACAGAGGCAGGGAGGTGTGTGGCGCCATCTGGAGTCGTCCAGGGCGTCGGCAGAAGCAGGAGGTGGCCCGGGCGTGCGCTTGCGCGCGGTGGCCACGCGCTCTCGTCCTTCTGGCTGGAGGAGGACAATGACTGGTAGATGGCCGCGTGGGCTGGGCCGCTAGCTGGGCCAGGCCAGGTGAGTGCCAGGTAAAAACCCTCTCTCTCTCTGCGCTTTCTGTTTTTCTTTTTATTTGTTTCTGTTCTGTGTTTCGAAATAGTAGAAAAACTATTCCATTTAGGGAAAACCTAAAAATATTCAGAGGCACATTTGAAAATATTCTCAACAGCCTAAAAATACATTCAAGATTATTTGGGCATTTTAAAATATTTATATGATTTAAATTGCCCAAATGCAAATACTTATGGCTTGGTGCAAAAATCCAGAATAGCCTCCAAAAATATGAAACCATTTTTGGCAGAGGGTTTAGCCAGGACCAAAGATGGTGAACATTTATGATGGGCATTTTGGGTTCATTGAAATTCCAATTGTTGGAACCTAGTATTTCAAAGGGGGTGTTGGGGTTTGTTAGTCCCCATTTCAAATTTCCTTTGAATTTAAACATGATGCATGCTCACTGATGCAACTATTTACAGTCATGAATCTAGGGCTGTGACAACTCACCCCCACTAAACAAGAATATCGTCCCGAGATTCAAGATGTGAGGTAAGAAGACAGGGGGGACACAAGGCTAACACCATCTTTTCGATCCAATTGCTCTTCTCGAAGATGTTGATTCATTGCATCATATTGATCTTGACATCTTTGCTTTCGAGATCTTCTCCCAACACGACAAGGAAAAGAGAGGGAAACTCTAGAGGATTCGATCTTCACAAAGATCAAGCAGATCATGATCAACTCATGGAATGAGATGTTGAAACATCTCGAGTTGAGACACAAAACACATCGAGAGGGATGGAAGAACAAACGACGAGGTTTGATTTGGTGGGCAACAATCCCACGCTTAGAGAGATCGTGGATGGTGTCAAGGTGGCGAGGAAACAAATGCCATGATCCCATAACGGGGCACCTTGGGGGAGGTGACTCGTAGAGTTATTCCCTTAAATGGCAAAAAGAATTACTTTTGATATCTAGATCATTGAAACTCTTTATACAAGCCTAAGGCAATCACAATCGATCATTTGGCGGAGTTCAAAGGAATGGCATATCCGGATTCGAATGGATGATGCGGACTACCTTGTTGAAGACAATGCAAGGAATGATTTTTGCTTATCATCAGAAATGGATGGGACCCATGGTAGGACCACTTTTGAAGATGATTCTGAGCAGCAATGGCTGGGAAGGGCAGCCCATGGGAAATTGGCACAAGGCGGTGCAAGCTAGGAACAAAATGCAATGTCGGGAATGTTCCAACCATCATATACGCCCGATATTCAGATCTGGTTGGTTTTAGGATATTCCAGACTCATCATGTCTGAAAAGAAAGTTTGCAACACAATTCGACGAGATGGCATTGCGAGATTCTCGAGGAATGAACTAAGATAGCAAGCTCCAAAACATGAGCCGGTTCTGCTAAACACATGTGAACACGTTGTCCCAGACAAGCATGACCACATAGTAGTCTTATGATAAAACACTACCGAGTTCAGGTGGGGAACCATCATCCAGGGTAACGAAGTCTTGTGCATGACCTAGGATTTGCACAACAACCCCTTTTCCTTGAACAAATCAATCAGTGGCTTGGTGTGATAGGGACACATATAGAATGAAGGTTGCAAGTCTCCCAACCACAGAATACTTCACACATATGCATGACCGATTTGGGATGATTCCAAAAGAAGCAACATTAACTTTCTCGAATCCACGGCGGCAACTTGCATCAGATGCACATGAATTAGAGGAAGTCACTACTTCCATCCAAACATATGCTTCATGAACGGAACATGAAGGCATTGTTACAAAGTTTCCAACACTAGCTTAATGTTTAACACGAATCATGGGGGAGACAAGATGCTGCTGATGGGCTCAACAACAACTCATCGAAATTTCCATATCACTTGACTTCCACCATCATGTGAACATAGTGATAGCATTGGTCAGACCAAGGGATGTAAAGGTTGCTCTAGGGATCAACCACGAGTAAGACAACATTATGAACATCGCTGGTTCTGATTTCACTTGATGATAGCCCATACTCAAGTCAAAGTTTTGACAAGGCAATAGATCCAACAACTGATCACAAGGACCAATCGATGGTGATATCATCTTTCTTCAACACACACACACAAAAAGATATCCCTTAACATGAACTAAGTCAGACAAGCTTTTATCTTCCAACTCTCCAAGTTGTTGTCTAGCTCAACCAACTAGCTCAGGGATATCCAACGCAGATTCTTGGAGAAGGGGTGATTTATAAGAAGACCAACTAGATCACGAACTCAACATAGCGGTCAGGTGACAACCAGGTAATACTTCCGAGAAGATCTTCGGAAAATCACGAACCACCGATATGTTACTAAGCTCGAGAACAATCTTGCTTTTCAGAGCAAGACGATATGATCAAATAAGCAAGGGATTGAATAATCCTAACTCATTGATCGAAGAGTGCACCGGAAATAAGGACTAGGCAAGCAACGGGGTTGCTAGGAGTATTGATTTCACACATCATGATTCACTTGTCGGCATTCTGGTTACAATAACATGGGAACCGAGGGATGAACAATAATGGCAAGAAGTATCACTATATCAAGAGTTCATAAGAGGTGGTGCAATTCTCATGACATTCCTGACGTAAAGAGGGCAACACTCCAAGGTAGAACAGAACAAAAGCTGAATTGGCATTTTGATCTGCGGGATACAACTACTTTGACCCAATCCTAGAAATGGATGAGGTACTTGAGTTCGTTTCTCCTAGTCATTCCGGAATAGAATGGCCTGACGGCCACAAGAGTAAAAGGTGACGATGAAAAATGAATGCACATCTACTCCTGACTATCAATTGATAGACGAGGGTCAGATGACAACTAAAAAGGGACAACTCAAAGGAACATGTAACTTTTTGAGTTGTGGATGCCTGGATTAGTATGCCGAACAAATTCAACATATTTCTTCCGGATAACCAATGCAGAGAGGTAGGATTGGCAGAGTCACAATATAGAATGGGGAACTCATCGAGAGCCCTCCTGTTGTGATCTTTTGATCCAACAAACTTCTGCCATAAGTGGTTCATAGTATTTGGAAGAAGGAAATACCACGGACCTCGAGGACTAATGCATAGGTTACTAATATCCTAAAGGAACTAGCAACACTATCAACATGAGGTAAGTAGGGTGAATCTCGGGTTCAAGAACCCAGGAATAGAATACCTACTACTAAATGACATCACGAAATGCTTTCGAGAATGGTGGCCAGAATCATCACACTTGGAACACAAAACATGGCTAGATTACTAGGTGACCCCCTAAAACACCTAGGGTCATAATAATAGCTCCAACATATATGTCGAGGCAACAGAGTACCTCAACTCACCGATTAGTGTGATTAATCTGGCCCAAATGGACATCAGGAACATGGAGGAATGATTGCAAGTGCATCAGACTATCTAGAAACCTGGGATGACTCGGACAACATAACGGCTGTAAATGCTCAAAAATATTTGAGACATCTTGCAAAATAGTGGCATGACCACTCAACATCACAATATCAAGGTTCTGAGGCCAGCTATGAACATAGGAAAGTAATAGAAACTGAACTGAGACTTGAAACCAACAATCCTATAAGTCTACGGATTAGTAACACGTCATCCTGATAGATAGATGAGAAGGCCTAGTTCTTAATCCCCGTAGAAAAGGAGAGGTTGACTCAGATCAGAAGGGCATAGGGTAAAGGAGTAAAAAGAGCCTTACGTTCCCTTCCCCAATCAATTCCCTTACATAACTAAAGCATTTCTAGACTCGACTTCGACCAGTTTGGCTTGGTAATCCTACAGGCAGTCAGGCTCTGATACCAAAGCTGTCAGGACCCCGATCCTAAGTCACACCGATCTAGCATGTAACACTTCATATCACTTTGCGGCCTCACGCACGGTATTCCCACGGGTACCACCTTACCTGGCCCGGGACCGTTTGCGACTTTTGGCTCACGTATATGATAGTGTCGCTAGCATCCATATGACAGAGAACCCGGGCCGACATGACTAGTCGTGAACCCAGAGTGGCACTAACTTACGGGGACAAGCATACATGAAACAACATCGAACATGTCGGTCATCTACGTGTGAATCTGGGCTGTAGCAACTGGGCTAACAGTACTCCGGGAACCCGGGTTGTAGCAGGGGAAGTCACCGCGTGACATTTCCCCGAAGGGACAGACACAGGAACGAAGTGAATCACATGCCGGCCAGTCTAAGTGTTTCGGAGCAGTAGTACTGGGCTAGCAGGACTTCGGTAAACTGGGCTGTAGCAGACTACCAAGGCTCAGTGGAAGCACCAGGCTACATTTCCCCATAAGACAGGCTACCAAGGATAAACAACTAGGTTGTCGAATCCCACACATACCAAGCATTTCAATCATACACACAATATGCTCGATATGTGCAAATACAACATGGCATCACAACAAGACTCTAGGACTCAGATTATTTATTCATTAGGCTCCGAGGAGCGAGATATTACAAACATGGGTCTCATGACCCAACAATCATAGCATACAAATCAAAGCACATGCGGAAGCTTAACATGTCTGAGTACAGACATCTACAAATGAAAAAGGCTGAGAAGCCTGACTATCTACCAGATCCTGCTGAGGGCACAAGATCGTAGCTGAGGTATCAAGCTAAACGTCGAAGTCCACGCGGAACTACTAGCGAAACTGAAGTCTCTCTGCAAAACATAAATTAAGCAAACGTGAGTACAAAAGTACTCAGCAAGACTTACATCAGAACTAGCTACATATGCATCGGCATCAACAAAGGGATGGTGGGGTTTAACTGCAGCAAGCCAGCTTTGACTCAGTGGCTAACCTGAACTACGACTGCAAGCAACTCTTTTGAGATGGCGCACACGAGTCCACATATTCACCAATCAATACACCACTATAGATCCGCTCCCGTCTACCTACGAGAACGCCATCCATAGCACTCACGCTTATCTTGCGCATTTTAGAGTATCCACTTCCACTTGTCTATGAACTGTTATAGGAAACCCAGAAGTCCTTTACCGTGGACGTGGCTATTCGAATAAATCATTTATAACCCTGCAGGGGTGTACTTCTTCACACATGTTTCCACCACTTAGCGTTTGCACACGACATGTGCTCGGCAGACTTCAAGCGAATGCCGACGTGGGTGTAGACCACGACCTGACTAACCACACAAGTCTCTAGTCTAGGTTTTATCGCCTATTCGCGTTCCATCTGCGAGGAGATCCGGCCGGAGTTTCGCTCACAGCCCCAAACGATGTGTGCAGGGTTCCTGAGATGCCAAACGGGCGACTCGGTACACCATGCCATGGTGTATCTACCGCATCATAGCCCACCCCTAGGGTCAGCGCTACGCACGGCCGCCAACATATAACCTATAAACACCAGAAACTAGTTGCAACTCCTGGACAGAGGACAAGAGGGGTCAGTAAGTCGAGCGGGGTCATATTTCAGGGCCCAATGTGTGGTAGTAGCTGTTTCATGGATCACAAACACAGAACTCAGTTCCTAAGGACGGCTTCAATGAAACAACCCACCATGTACTCCTACATGGCCTCTCATCGATACCTTTACCAAATCATGTTCACACACTTAGCTCTCAATAGTAGGACATGTTCACACACCTCCGATTCATCCCCGATGAATCAGACCTGACACAACTCTATGCAATAGCAGGCATGACAAACAATCATGAACGACTAGACACATCAGGGCTCAAACAACTCCTACTCATGCTAGTGGGTTTCATCTATTTACTGTGGCAATGACAGGTCATGCAGAGGAAAGGGGTTCAGCTACCGCAGCATGTAACAGTTGAAATGGTGTTGTCCTAATGCAGTAAAATAGAGCAGGAGCAAGAGAGTGGGATTGTATCGGAATGAACAAGGGGGTTTTGCTTGCCTGGCACTTCTGAAGATAGTATAGCTCTTCATCGGTGTCATTGATCACGTCGTCGGAACACGTCTATCAAGAGGGAACAACCACCAACGAACAAAGGAGAAACACAATCAATGACATGCAACAATATGCTGCATGAATGTGACATGGCAATATGCTGTTGATTGGCCTAATGCAACTAGCAACAGGTTAAATGGAGTTGGTTTGAACACTACGTTCAAATTCAAACTCCATATGTGCTTTCTTAAATGCCATTTAATTTAATTGTCCTAAACAGATGACATAAGTTGCTCTAATATGCATGCAAATGGTACAGATGGATAAATTGGATTTTTCTGATCATTTTTCATATATAATTTGTTTGATTTGGAGCTACGGTTGATTTTCTACGATTTATAGAAGTTTTGGCTATTTTCTGGAATTTCCTGTATAAGAATAATTCCAGTAATTGAATTAATGCATCAGCACTACGTCACTGTGACGTCAGCAGGTCAACGGGGCGGTCTAGGTCAAACTGACCAGTGGGTCCCATGTGTCAGTAGTTAGTTAAACTAACTAAGTTTAGTTAGCGTTGAACTAATACTAACCTAGTTTAGTTAGTGGCCTGGGGCCCAGACGTGAGTGAGTTAGGGGGGGGGTAAGTCAAACCCCGGTCATGTGGGGTCAAACCCACCGGACCCGGTCAACGGCTCGTCGCCGCGACGACAGAGATGGCGGAGGGCTTCGGAAACGCTGTTCCGGTGACCAAAAGAGCGGCGGAGGAGCTCTATGCATAGCTGGAGATCTCGCGCATGTAATGGTGTAAGAAGCAGCGGCTGGGGTGGTCTGAAACGACGGCAACGTCGAGCTTTGCGGCGGCCGGAGTTCGGCCAATAGCGGGTTAGGCAATCCAGGGCGCTAGGGGAGGCGATGATGTGTGCTACGTGCTCCTGGTGAGGTGTGGAGCACTGTGGTGTGCCCGGCTTCGAGCCACTATGGCTCTGGCCACGACGGCGACGAGGCACGGCGGCGGCGAGCTTCGGCCGTTGTGGAAGACGGAGCTAGGGGACGGGAATGGAGGGCGCGAGCATAGGGGAAGAATCAAGAGCTCACATGGAGTCGTACGGCGGTCTCCGCAGGCTCGGGGACGGGCTGGAGACGAGGTGCGGTCGCCGGCGATCTCGGATGCCCGAGCTAGAAGACGACCACGGTGACGGTGTTCGGAGGCGTCTGGTGCCGCGTGTCTCGGCGGAGAGGTCCAGGGCGGAGAGGCGGAGCTCTTGAGCTAGTCAGGGAAGCGAGGGGGAGGCGGTGGCCGCGGTGGTGCTCGGCGGCGTGCTGCAGTGCGCTCAGGTGCAAAAGAGAGGGATCCAGGGAAGGGGGTGAGAGCGAGGGAGAGTGTGAGAGAGGGGCAGGGAGGTGCGTGGCGCCATCTGGAGTCGTCCAGGGCATCGGCAGAAGCAGGAGGTGGCCTGGGCGTGTGCTTGCGCGCGGTGGCCACGCGCTCTCGTCCTTCTGGCTGGAGGAGGACGATGACTGGCAGATGGCCGCGTGGGCTAGGCCGCTAGCTGGGCTAGGCCAGGTGAGCGCCAGGTAAAACCCTCTCTCTGCTTTCTGTTTTCCTTTTTATTTGTTTCTGTTCTGTGTTTCGAAATAGTAGAAAAACTATTCCATTTAGGAAAAACCTGAAAATATTCAGAGGCACATTTGAAAATATTCTCAACAGCCTAAAAATACCTTCAAGATTGTCGGAGTAAATAGCCATGGGTAGCCTAGCCGGCTTCCCCTGGCCCTTCTGAAAAAATTACGAGCCCGTCCGGCTCTCCAAAGAATTCAAGACCCGGGGCCGCCTTCCCCCTGCCGGCTATCTTCTAGGCCGGCTTCGGGGGGCGGCCCGCCTTTAGCCCTTATGAAGGAGGCTGTGGAAGGGCCGACTTCAAGAAGTCGACAACAAGTAGGCTGACTCCAAGAAGCCGCCTCCCATAAAGCAGTCAAGATCGTACCCGCGAAGTCCGCGTCCACCCAGCCATGATGAAGCAGGGTGTGGCTACAGTAAGCATGCCACCCCCAAAACCCGGAGCACGCCCAGCACAGTGCGCCGTACGGGTGGCCACGACCCGTCCGGCGCGGCACTGTTGCCACGGCGGCCTCGATGCCGTCCACGACGGGCCACCAACGTGGCCCCCGAGGCGGTGGGCCCCTTCGGGTAGAGAGATACCGAAGGCGGCCGCACCTCCTCCCAAGTCGGCCCGATGGAGAGCCGGCCCCCCATAGCCGGCTCTCGATCCTCCTCGAAGGAGACGCCCATTAAGGAGACAAGATACGGCGGGGCTACAGTAATCGCCCGCCAGGGCGGCGGTACTATAGCCACACTTACCCCGACCAAGCCCGCGTCATCAGCACGGAGCAACAGTAACCAGCCACCGACCAGGCCCTGGACAGTGGCGCCTGCCTATCGACCAGGGTGCCGGCAGCCGGCGGGACCCACCAGTCGGCGGGCCCCAACAGCCGGCGAAGAAGCCGGTGAGCATAGTCACAGACGGCTGGGTCCCGCGCCCAGCCGGATTACCATTGTACCCCCGGGGGGTAGGCCTATATAAACCCCCCGTTGCACCCATGCAAAGGGTTGGATTCTCAAGCTAGTCTTAGACACCATACAAGGAGAGGAAGCAGGCTAGCGGTGCCCTTCTTCCTCCTTCCACCAAAACAGCTCAAGGAGCATCGTGTAGCCACTTGTTCATCTAGTGATCATGCGGAGACCCCGCAAAGCAGCAGTAGGGGTGTTATCTCCACGGAGAGTCCTGAAGCTGGGTAAAGTACGCCGGCGAGCTTGTCTTCGCCTCATCCCGTTTCCAGGCACGAGCGACGTCTTATTGGCTCCCACAATGATAAGCCACCCGTTGGCATATGTCGCACCTACCACCCGACATTTGGCGCCCACCGTGGGGCCAGGTGCACCGTCGTCCGGAGACCTATTCTGGACGGGAACCCTCTTCCTCCCTAGCGAGCGTAGCCAGTCCGGCACGCCCGATGGCACTTGCCACGACGCGCTGCAAGGAGTCACCAGCATCTGCGCGGCAAGCAGCCTTGCTGATCTCCTCGATGAGGCCCGCATCTCCGACGAGCTCGCCTCCGATGCGGGCACCGACCACCTCGCCAACCTCCTTAGCCAACTCCACGTCTCCAGCGAGCCTGCTGCGGATCTGGAGTCGGTTGGCTCCACCGACCCGATGCCTGTCGACTCTGTCGACTCCGACACGGCCTCCTACGACACCTTCCCCACCAATGTCATGATCTACAACGACCCACTCCCTCGGGCCGACGATCGCGATACTATCACCACTAAGGTGATGGTTATCGGCCATGGCGATCCGGCCGACGAGAGCGCCCACGACGCCCCGCGCGCGGCGGCCAACGACTTGTCCGTCCCCCTCCCGGCTGACGCCGACGACGAAGCACTGGAGGCACGCCGTCTCGCCCTCCTCGCGGAGGGCCGGAGGCTGGCTTCCATGAGACGCCTCACTGAGGCTTACCAGGGCGAAGCTGACCGCGCCGCCTTCGGTACGCCGACCCCGGCTGGCCCAAGCCCGGCCGGTGCTGTCAGGCAACGCGGCGCCGTCATCGCCGACGTGCTGGGAGTCGACAGCCCAGTCTATGCCACTCCGCTCGAGAATCTGCGCGCCGCCCACGCGGCCGTGGACGAGTTGGACGGCTTGGAGGCCGAAAACCTCCCCCCACATGACCCGGCGCATACAACAACTGATTGACGGGGCCGCTCAGCGGCACGAGGCCGACGCCCGCGCGTGAAGCCCACCCCCGCGTCGGGATCACGGCGCGACGTCCCGGACGCCGACTAAGAGTAACACCCGCGCGCGGCGCGAGAAAGGGCCGACTTCCAGCCGAAGCCGGACTCGAATCTCCATCGAGCGCAACGCGGATGGCCGTCCCCGAGCCAGGGAATGGCGGGGCAGCCCACCTCCGCCTCGGGCTCATGGAGAAAGATACCCCACCCCATCGCCAGTGGCGCATCCGACTCTCAGCGGCCGACTAGGTCGCCGCGAAGGAGTCGGCGAGAATGACGCCCGCCATCGGATCGACCGCCTGGCCAGATCCCTGGCGCTGGAAGAGGAGGACGATGTCGGCCCGCCCTGCTTCGGCCCCCGCATCCACGACGAGCCCTTCCCCAAAGGGTTCTCACTCCCAAGAGACACGCCCAAGTACAACGGCTCCGTGAAGCCGGAAGACTGGCTGATCGACTACTCCACTGCCGTCAGCATAGCCAACGGCAACCGGCGGGTTGCCGTGAAGTACGTGCCCCTCATGCTGCAAGGCACGGCACGGACTTGGCTTAACAGCCTCAAGCCTCTCAGCATCAACAGCTGGGTAGATTTTACCGAAGCCTTCGTTCGCAACTTCACCAGCACCTACAAGCGGGCTCCCAAGCCCAGGCAGCTCTCCCTGTGCGTACAGGGCCCAGCCGAGTCCACTCGCAACTACCTCACGCGTTGGGCCGAGCTTCGCAACTCTTGTGAAGGGGTGCACGAGGTGCAGGCCATCGAGTACTTCACTGCCGGGTGCCGAGAAGGCACCCTCCTCAAGCACAAGCTCCTCTGCGACGAGCCGACTACCCTTGACGAGCTTCTGAACATCACCGACAGATACACCACCGCCGATTCTTCGATGAAGACCGAGCTCCGGGTAGACGCGTCTGGGAAAGTTCTTAACCCGGCGCCCAAGACGCCGGCATGAGATTCCGGCCGACGCCAACACCCGAACGACCAGAAGCGTAAAGGCCCTGTGCCGCCTCCCGTTAACCGGCAGGTGGCCACGGTCGAAGACACGCCGCCTGAAGGGCGGCCCGCTCCCAAGAAGCCCAAGGGCGGCCGGCCGGCTTGGCAGCCGGCTTTCTCCTACGAGAAAGCTCTTGACACCCCGTGCAAGTTCCATAGCGGCGCGAAGACGTCCAACCACACAACCCGGAAGTGCAACTGGCTCGCCCGGATCTCCAAGGGCGAAGGGCTCACGCCGACTCCTCCTGCCAGTCCGCCGCCTTCGGCTCCGCCGCCTCAGGCCGCCCGGCCCGCGGTCGGCGCCGTGCAGGACGAGTTCCCCGACGAGCAAGCATCCTACGTCATCTTTACGAGCCAACCCGAAGACCGGCGCAGCAAGCGCCGAGAGCATCAGGAAGTCAGTGTGGTCGCAGCTAACCCAGCCGGACACATACATTGGTCAGAGAAACCCATTAGCTGGAGCCGGGCCGATCACCCAGAGGTGATGCCGTCTCCCGGCTCCTATGGTTTGGTCCTGGAGGCCACCCTCGCGACGGACAGACGCGCCGCCCACTTCTCCCGCGTGCTGATAGATGGCGGGAGCAGCATCAACATCCTGTACCGCGACACCCTGGAGAAGTTGAGTATCAAGACGAAGCAACTTGTGCCGACTCGGACGGTGTTTCACGACATCGTGCCCGGTTTGTCCTGCGCCCCCATTGGCAAGATCAAGATCGACGTACTCTTTGGGGACAAGGAGCATTTCCGCCGGGAAGCGATCTGGTTCGAAGTGGTGGACCTGGAGAGCCCTTACCATGCATTGCTTGGCCGACCCACCTTGGCCAAGTTCATGGCGGTTCCCCACTACACATACCTCAAGATGAAGATACCAAGCTCCAAGGGCATCATCACCATAGCCGGCGATTACAAGAAGTCTCCCAAGTGCGCTGCAGCCAGCAGCTGACTGGCCGAGTCCCTTGTGATTGCCGAAGAAAAGAAGACGCTGGACCTGGTCGTGGCCCTGGCCAGCAAGCAGCTGAGCCAGCCCACCTACTCCAAGGAGCATGATGCCCAAGGATCTTTCCAGCCGGCCAAGGAGACCAAAAAGATACCTCTTGACCCAGAGCACCCAGAAAGGTTTGCCGTCATTGGGGCAAGCCTGAACAGCAAATAGGAAGGCGAGCTCGCCGATTTCCTCCGTGAGAATCGGGATATCTTTGCATGGTCTCCCAAGGACATGCCGGGTGTTCCGAAGGATTTCGCCGAGCACAAGATACACGTGTGAGAAGACGCAAAACCAGTCAAGCAGCCTCTCCGCTGACTGTCAGAGGAGAAGAGAAGGATTGTAGGGGAGGAGATAGCCCGGCTTCTGGCTGCCGGCTTCATCATGGAAGTTTTCTTCCCGGAGTGGCTCGCCAACCCGGTTCTCGTGCTGAAGAAGAATAACAAGTGGCGCATGTGTATAGACTACACAAGCCTCAACAAAGCCTGCCCCAAAGATCCCTTCGCCCTGCCAAGAATTGACCAAGTGATAGACTCCGCAGCCGGATGTGAGCTGTTGAGCTTTTTGGATGCTTATTTAGGATACCACCTGATAAAACTGAACCCAGATGACCGCCTGAAGACCGCCTTCATCACGCCATTTGGAGCCTTCTGCTACCTGACTATGACATTCGGCTTGAGGAATGCCGGTGCCACTTTTCAGCGTTGCATGCAGAAGTGCCTCCTCACGCAACTCGGCAAAAACGCTCAGGTCTACGTGGACGATATCGTGGTGAAGACGGAGAAGCGCGGCACCTTGCTGGAAGACCTGAAAGAAACGTTCGAGAACCTGCGCCGGTTCCGAATCAAGCTCAACCCCGAGAAATGCGTGTTCGGAGTGCCAGCCGGCCAGCTCCTAGGCTTCCTGGTCTTCGAACGCGGCATCGAGTGCAACCCGGTGAAGATCAAGGCCATCGAGAGAATGGCGATCCCCACCAAGCTTCCAGAAATCCAGAAGTTCACCGGGTGCTTGGCCTCCTTAAACCGCTTGATCAGCCGGCTTGGAGAGAAAGCCCTCCCTCTCTACCGCCTCATGAAGAAGAGCACTCACTTCGAGTGGAACGACCAGGCCGATCAAGCCTTTCATGAGCTGAAGAAGATGCTGGCCACGCCGCCTGTCCTGGCGGCGCCAACTGAGAAAGAGCCCATGCTCCTTTACATTGCCGCAACCAGCCGGGTGGTCAGCACCGTCATCGTGGTCCAGCGCCCAGAAGAAGGCCGAGCCCAGCCGGTCCAGAGGCCGGTGTATTACTTGAGCGAGGTGCTGTCCGCCTCGAAACAGAACTACCCGCACTACCAGAAGATGTGCTACGGCGTGTACTTCACCGCCAAGAAGCTGAAGCCCTACTTTCAAGAGCATCCCATCATGGTCGTATGCACTGCCCCACTGGCCGAGATCATAGGCAGCCGGGATGCATCCGGCCGGGTGGCGAAGTGGGCCATTGAGATGGCCCCCTACACAATCTTCTACCAGCCCCGCACCGCCATCAAGTCCCAAGCATTGGCCTACTTCCTCGTCGACAGGGCCGAGACCCAGTACCTGCCGCCGGCTCCTGACTCCACCCATTGGTGCATGCACTTCGACGGGTCCAAGATGCGCACCGGCTTGGGAGCCGGCGTCGTCCTTACCTCTCCCAAGGGCGACAAGCTTAGATACACGCTGCAGATCCACTTCACCGCCTCCAACAATGTAGCCGAATACGAGGCGCTCATACATGGGCTCCGGCTTGCCAAGGAACTCGGCATCCGCCGGATCCTATGTTATGGCGACTCAGATTTGGTGGTTCAACAATCATCCAGCGACTGGGACGCCAAGGACGCAAACATGGCAAGCTACCGCTTCCTGGTGCAGAAAATCAGTGGATACTTTGAAGGATGCGAGTTCTTCCACGTGCCGCGAGCCGACAACGAGCCAGCCGATGCCCTGGCCCGAATAGGCTCCACTCAACAAGCAATACCAACCGGCGTCGCTCTACAACGCCTCCTCAAGCCGTCCATCAAGCCGTCTCCAGAATCCGACTCCATCTTCGTGCCGCCCAACCCCGACGGGGCCGAGTCCAGCTCGAAGAACCAAGCAGGCGATCCAGGGACTTCAGTACTCGGCCCGGGGACTACAGTAACCGGCCCGGGGACTGCCGCACCCGGCTCGGGGACTGCGGTAGCCGGCCCGGGGACTGCAGTAGCCGGCCCAGGGACTACGTCAACGCAGCAGTCGGCGGTCGACTCCAGCACTTCAGCACCCAACCCGCCCACCCTGGTGGCAGTAGCCACGCCGGCGGTAGGAGAAGTCGCAGCCCCGTCATGGGCCCAAGCCATCCTCAACTTCCTAGTAAACCAAGATCTGCCGGCTGACGAAACAGAAGCGAGACAAGTCCAGCGTCGAGCCGGAGCATACACGATCGTCAACAGAGAGCTGGTCAAGTGCAGTGTCACTGGAGTCCTCCAACGGTGCGTCGAGCAAGAAAAGGGCATTGGAATCCTCAGAGATATACACCAAGGAGAATGCGGCCACCATGCCGCCTCAAGATCACTTGTCGCCAAAGCTTTCCGCCACGGCTTTTTCTGGCCGACTGCTTTGGATGACGGCAAGGAATTAGTTAAGCACTGCAAAGGCTGCCAACTTTTTAGCTCCAAGAAACACATGCCGGCTTCGGCACTCAAGACCATCCCCATCACTTGGCCCTTTGCCGTTTGGGGATTAGACATGGTGGGCCCACTCAAGACGGCGCGCGGCGGCATGACACATTTGCTCGTCGCCGTAGATAAATTCACCAAGTGGATCGAAGCAAAGCCGATCAAGAAGCTGAATGGACCGACGGCCGTGACATTCATCGCAGACATAACAACTCGGTATGGCGTGCCACACAGCATCATCACCGACAACGGCACAAACTTTGCCAAAGGAGCCTTGGCATGTTTCTGCGCTACACAACGTATCCGGCTAGACTTAGCGTCCGTCGCCCACCCGCAGTCAAACGGCCAGGTCGAGCGAGCCAACGGCCTCATCCTCTCCGGCATCAAGCCCCGACTGGTCGTACCTCTGGAGCGTTCAGCCGGCTGTTGGCTTGATGAGCTGCCGGTTGTCCTCTGTAGTCTGCGCACCACCCCAAACAAGTCAACCGGCTTCACTCCTTTTTTCCTCGTGTACGGTGCCGAAGCAATCATCCCAACCGACATCGAGTTCGACTCACCTCGGGTGACCATGTACACGGAGGCGGAGGCCAAGGAAGCACGAGAAGACGGCGTCAACCTGCTGGAAGAAGGCCGGCTGTTAGCCCTCAACCGGTCTGCCATCTACCAGCAGGGGTTGCGCCGCTACCATAGCCGGAAGGTCAGGCCAAGATCCTTCCAGGAGGGCGACCTTGTGCTCCGGCTGATCCAGCGAACAGCCGGCCAACACAAGCTCTCGGCCCCCTGGGAAGGCCCCTTCGTCATCAGCAGAGCTCTAGGCAACGACTCCTACTACTTGATCGACGCACAGAAACCCAAGGCACGCAAGAGAGACGACTCGGGCAAGGAGTCGGAACGACCATGGAACGCCAATCTCCTTAGAAGATTTTACAGTTGAAATGTAGTATGTATCACGTTAACTTTTGTATTAAGTACGAGACAATAGGCTCCCCGAGGAGGACTCGGGGACGGCCATCTTTTATTTGTGAATGAACAATATCATGCTTATGACCTTGTCATTTCATTTACTTGTTTTGTCCGGCACCGGGTTCGACCAGTCGGCCCGGGGACTGACCGACTAAAGTTATATTAGAAGTCTTACCCGTAGTCAGGCAAGTAGTGTGCCCGCACCCAAGCTTAGCTCTTGCCAAGGCCGCAGTTTGAAGAACCGGCTGTTCGGCTGGCAAGAGTCAAAAGCAGGAAAGGGTGTGCACACGAAAAATGGCTAGGGACCAGCGGACTAATATAACAGGAGCCGGTTTGCCGCCTGCCGCCGACCGACTACCAGAGTAGCCGGCCGGCCGGTTTCCATTCACTTCACTTCAATCTAAGAAAGCTTGAGTACTTGCCTCCCCAAAGCGGGAAGGCGGCAAAGGAAAAGCCTAAGGATAAAAAGCGTACGTGCATGGAAACCAAACATGCATACCATAATGTTTACATAAAAAGACCTCTAAGAGGCCGACATCCAACATCGTTCGATACACCCCCAGCGGGTGGAATTGCAAAAGCTTAAAAGATTATTCCAAAAGACGACAAGCAGGAACAATAAAGACGGCAAGTCAAGCTGGCGGAGCGGTTGATGAGCTGGGCTGGTCGGTGGAGATGGTTGCGTCGGCTGAGGGAGCGGCCGGCTGGTGAACTTCGGCTTGATCACCGCCTCCTGCTGAGGGCGCGGTTCCACGCGCCTCGTTGCTGGAGGCACGATCAGCTGGAGGCTGGCCGGTTGTTCCGCTAGCCGGCTCATTGTCTTCGCCGTCTTCGTCCTCGTCATCCTCGCCCTCATCACTGGAGGCGATCTCCTCGGCCGAGTCCTCGCCCGTCGCCGGGTCCAGGCCAAACCAGTCCTCCGGCTGTGCAACGCCATCGTCATTGAGTTCGGGCGCGAAGACACTGATGTCAGTGCACTCGGCGATCGTCGAGGCGTGCTGGGCGATCGCCGGCCGCACCTCCTCCAGCTCCGCGTCGGCTTCCAGCCTCCAAGTACGCAGCCGGTCCAGGCTTAGCCCTAGGTACCAGGCGCGGACGAACTCCAATGCCCGCCCGGCTCCGAGGCAGGCCGCCGACGCCTTCCATGCTTCGAAACGGCCGACTGCGACCTCCAGCCAGTCGGCGGTCCGGCTTGGTGTGCGGGGGATCGCCTGGCGGGCCAGAGGGCGGCCAGCACCTGCGCCCCGGCACGTTGAAGCCGGCGAAGCATCCGGTGAGCCGGCTGCAGCCGTGCTTCGATGGCCACGAGCTGCTCCGCCAGCGTCCGATTGGCGTCCGGCGCGACGTTGACGCCCGCCTGACGGTGCGCCTCGCGATAAGCCTCGATCGCTTGGGCGGCAAGGGTGGAGTAGCCCGGAAAGTAATCTGCACAAGAAAAGGGGCGGCAGCACAAGTCAGCCCACGACCCCATGCGGCCAGCAGGCAGAAGAAGGGCGAAAAAAGCAGCTTACCATCGATCAAGTCTTCGATGCGGCCGAAGCCCGCATCCAGTGCTCGACGAGTCTCAGCCCAGCTTGCCGCCTCGTTCTCAAACTCCGCCTTCAGGGCGGCCTCGCTCTCCTGCGCCTTCTGCAAGGCCGCCTTGTGGCTTTCTTCCTGATCAGCCAGCTTCTTGGCCAGGCGGTCACACTCCTGGGCCAAGGTGGCGTACTCGGCGTCCCTGGTACGAAGGGCGGTCCGCGCCTTGCTAAGCTCTCTCCGCAAGTCGGCATTGGCTCCTGCAAAGAACAAAAGACAAAAAGAATAAACCAATAAGGGAAAGGTCATCAAGGAAGATCCGACCCGACTGCTCAGCAGTCGGCCCGAATCTCGGGGACTACACCCAGTGGGTGCGCTGACGCGCCCCCACGGGAAACACTTACTTCGGCTGTTGGCCAGGTCTTCGATCTTCCGACCCAACTCCTGAGCCTGGGAGTTGAAGGCGGTAGCACAGGAATTATGATATTCCTGGAAGTTAAGATAGAAAGCAAAACATGAGACGGTCGCCAAGAAAGATCTGACCCGACTGCGCAGCAGTCAACCCGAATCGTGGGGACTACACCCAGTGGGTGCGCTGACGCGCCCCCACGGAAGAAATCAAGGAACCAGAGCGGTCAAGAGCAAAAAACTTACCCGGATGGCGGCTCGTGTCGACAGGAACTCGTGCGTGTATTGCTGCAGGAGGCCGGCCTGAGCTCGCAGCCGATTCCGGACCTCTTGGGCCGCCACATTCAGCTCGCCGGTCCCCGCGCTGGGAGTCCACCCGGACGTACCGGAGCTGGCCGCCTCCAAGGCCTCCGCCGACTGGCTGGCGCCTGCGGCACGGCGCGACTCCGGCGGGGCGGCACTTTCCCCTGCGCGCTGGCGCGTCACCGGCTGAATTTCAAGGCCGGCTCCGACTTCAGGCGCGTCCCTGGCCGGCTCCATTGGCGCCGTCGACGACTGGCTGCCTTCACCTGCGCCGACTGGCGCGGCCGGCGGCGTCCTCCCCGCGAGGACCTCGAAGAGCTCCTCCCTTTGCACCGACGGCGGGTCCTGGATGATCTCCTCCGCCAGGGGCAATGGGATGTCCGGGTCTACGGATCGGAGTGGGATGGCGAGCAGTGGGGGTTGGTCGCGCGAGCCCTCCGCCTCTGCCTCCGCAGTCGCCCGCTCTGCCTGAGTCCTGGCCGCCTCCTCCGCCCGCTCCTTCACCGCCTGGGATGCCTCCCGATCCGCCGCCTCCCTCTCCTCCCGCGCCTCACGAGCGTTCCGCTCTGTGGCTTCCATGAGGTCGGCGCGGGGATCCACGCGGCGGGAGCCCGAAGACCCTCCAGCCAGCCCGACGACGGAGCCGCCTGGGCCCCGCTCCAGAGAAAGCGGCGCGCTGCTCAGAAGACGGAGAAAAGTTAGGAAGAATGATTCAAACAGAAGAACACAGCAAAACAAGCATATAAGCGACTGGATGCTTACGCCGAGGGGCTGCTTCACCGCTTTCCGGAAGCGGGCCGCCTTCGCTGCCGCCTCGTCTCGCTTCGTCGCTGTGGCAGAGGTCTTTGGCTTCTTTGACCGATTGCCGAAGAGTGTTGACGCGGCCCGGCGCTTCGGAGCGCCGCCGCCTGCAGCCGGCGCGGCATACGGGCCCGCATTGTGGCGATCGAGCGCCGGCTGGCGACGTGGGACTTCTTCGGCGTCGGCGTCGTCCGGCCAGTCCTCGAAGCTCGTGGAAAGCCCGGTTCCTCCGGGTTCAATGTTGTCACCTACGACGGCCTCCTCCATGGCGGCTGCCCCCAAGTCCGGATCGTCAACATCATCCACCGTGCGATCGGGGGCGTACTGACGCTCGATCCCTGCCGCCCCAGCTGGCGGCGGCAGAAGGGGATTCTGCAAGCAAGAGCCGGCTGATCAGAGGCCGGCCATCATGGAGTCGGCTGACAACAAAAAGAAGAGAGAAGAAAGAAGCTTACCACAGGCGGTGGGTTGGCGCGAGAGTACGGCGCCTTGCCGTATCGCCAGTCCCCGGCGAGCTTGCAGTTGGCGATGTAGTTGACCATGAGCGCCACTTCCGCGTGCGGCATTTCCCGCGTGCTCAGCCGGCTTGGGTCAAAGCAGCCGCTCATCTGGCACATCATGTGGGGCCAGCTTTGGAGCGGAAGGATCCGGCGCTCCAGGAAGACGGCCACCAAGTCGGCTCCGCGCAGACCCTCCGACTGGATCATTACTCGAAGCCGGGAGATGGCGGCATTCCCAGCCGGCGACAGGGACTTGGACCGATAACTCCATGATGGCTGCCTCCCAGCCGGCGGGCTGGCTACGTAGGCCGGCAGATTGACGTGGTCTCCTCTCGGGGGCGAGCCGGCGTTCTTCACGTAAAAATATGACTTCTGCTAGATCTTCACCGACTGGATCAGAGGGATGGAGGGGAACGGGTTGTTGTCACCTGACCTCCTCATGGCGATGTAGGCTCCACAGGGAGCCGACATGCCGGCAGTGACGGTGCCGAGCTTGCTTTGGAAGAGCTCCCCCCAGAGCTCCAACGTGGGGAGCACGCCCAAGAAGCCTTCGCAGAGGGAGACGAAGGCCGACACGAGCATCACCGCGTTGGGCGTGAGGTGATGCGGCTGCAGATTGTAGAACTCCAGAAAGGAGCGTAGAAACCTGCTCGCCGGCAGGCCAAAGCCCTGGAGGAAATGCGAGCGGAAGACAACCCGCTCGCCTTCCTCCAGCTCCGGCGAGACCTCCGTCGAGGGCGCCAGACAGACTTGCACGAGATTGGCGCCGGGCAGGCGCCGCGTCTAGCGGAGGAACTCCACTTGCTCGTTGTCGACGTTGGAGCCGTCCCATGAGCTCGATAATGCCATGGGGCGGAGCGCGGCGAGCGTGCTGCGGTGAGAAGCTGCGACGGCAGGGAGAGGAAGAAGAAGAAGAAAGAAGACGAGGAGGGATGGAGCGTGGGAGAGCGAGCGAACTTCTGTCTCTCCCCCTACTTGTAGGCTCGAGCGGCGAAGCCGAGGAGGCGCGGCGTGGGGAAACGTGGGATCGATCGTGCCCACTTCCCCCACGACCCGCGTTTATTGCGCCCTAATGGCGAATTCAAGGTGCCGCAGGAAGACGAGCCGTATCCCTGGGCCGCAGAAGATCAGCGCTCGGGCCGAGGCCAGGGAGTGGTGGGCCCGGGCCTGTGACGGCGTCCCATCGCGCGCGTGCGTGGGCAGGATTCCGCCACCACGTGGCCCACGGGGGGCCACCATCAGCATGCAAGTCGGCCACTATCCTGGCCGCAAGATACGAGAACCCTCTGAAGACGACCTAAGCCAGCGAAGCCGGCTCCTCGGGGTAAGAAGCTGATCAAGCTTCTCGTCCCTTTGTCCACCTCGAAGCTCGCCCAGCTTTGGGGACTACTGTCGGAGTAAATAGCCATGGGTAGCCTAGCCGGCTTCGCCTGGCCCTTCTGAAAAAATTACGAGCCTGTCCGGCTCTCCAAAGAATTCAAGACCCGGGCCGCCTTCCCCCTGCCGGCTATCTTCTAGGCCGGCTTCGGGGGGCGGCCCGCCTTTAGCCCTTATGAAGGAGGTTGTGGAAGGGTCGACTTCGAGAAGTCGGCAACAAGTAGGCTGACTCCAAGAAGCCGGCTCCCATAAAGGAGTCAAGATCGTACCCGCGAAGTCCGCGTCCACCCAGCCATGATGAAGCAGGGTGTGGCTACAGTAAAGCCTGCCACCCCCAAAACCCGGAGCACGCCCAGCACAGTGCACCGTACGGGTGGCCACGACCCGTCCGGTGCAGCACTGTTGCCACGGCGGCCTCGACGCCGTCCACGACGGGCCACCAGCGTGGCCCCCGAGGCGGTGGGCCCCTTCAGGCAGAGAGATACCGAAGGCGGCCGCACCTCCTCCCAAGTCGGCCCGATGGAGAGTCGCCCCCCCCCATAGCCGGCTCGCCATCCTCCTCGAAGGAGACGCCCATTAAGGAGACAAGATACGGCGGGGCTACAGTAATCGCCCGCCAGGGCGGCGGTACTGTAGCCACGCTTACCCCGACCAAGCCTGCGTCATCAGCACGGAGCAACAGTAACCAGCCACCGACCAGGCCCTGGACAGTGGGGCCTGCCTATCGACCAGGGTGCCGGTAGCCGGCGGGACCCACCAGTCGGCGGGCCCCAGCAGCCGGCGGAGAAGCCGGCGAGCATAGTCACAGACGGCTGGGCCCCGCGCCCAGCTAGATTACCATTGTACCCCCGGGGGGTAGGCCTATATAAACCCCCCGGTGCACCCATGCAAAGGGTTGGATTCTCAAGCTAGTCTTAGACACCATACAAGGAGAGGAAGCAGGCTAGCCGTGCCCTTCTTCCTCCTTCCACCAAAACAGCTCAAGGAGCATCGTGTAGCCACTTGTTCATCTAGTGATCATGCGGAGACCCCGCAGAGCAGCAGTAGGGGTGTTATCTCCACGGAGAGCCCTGAAGCTGGGTAAAGTACGCCGGCGAGCTTGTCTTCGCCTCATCCCGTTTCCAGGCACCGGCGACGTCTTATTGGCTCCCACAATGATAAGCCACCCGTTGGCATATGTCGCACCTACCACCTGACAAAGATTATTTGGGCATTTTAAAATATTTATAGGATTTAAATTACCCAAATGCAAATACTTATGGGTTGGTGCAAAAATCCAGAATAGCCTCCAAAAATATGAAACCATTTTTGGTAGAGGGTTTAGCCAGGACCAAAGATGGTGAACATTTATGATGGGCATTTTGGGTTCATTGAAATTCCAATTGTTGGAACCTAGTATTTCATAGGGGGTGTTGGGGTTTGTTAGTCTCCATTTCAAATTTCCTTTGAATTTAAACATGATGCATGCTCACTGATGCAACTATTTACAGTCATGAATCTAGGGCTGTGACAGCGACTGAGCGGCGCACGCCGGATTGGACCGTAAGCCTGCTCTTGTATTAAGGGGGCTAGGTCTGCTTCTGGCCGCCCACGCAACATGCAGGTGTGCAATGGGCCATGGGCCCAGACCCCTGCGCCATAGGATTTAGACCGGCATGCTGACCTCTCTGTTGTGCCTAGGTAGGGCTGCGACGTGTTGATCTTCTGAGGCCGGGCATGACCCCAGAAATTGTGTCCGGACAAAGGGATCGAGCGTGTTGGGAAATGTGGTGCACCCCTGCAGGGAAGTTTATCTATTCGAATAGCCGTGTCCCTCGGTAAAAGGACGACCCAGAGTTGTACCTTGATCTTATGACAACTAGAACCGGATACTTAATAAAAACACACCCTTCCAAGTGCCAGATACAACCGGTGATCGCTCTCTCACATGGCGACGAGGGGAGGATTACCGGTTAGGATTATGCTATGCGATGATACTTGGTGAACTTACCATCTACGCTCTTCTACATGCTGCAAGATGGAGGTTGCCAGAAGCGTAGTCTTCGATAGGACTAGTTATCGCCCTCTTATTCCGGCATTCTGCAGTTCAGTCCACATATGCTACCCCTTGTTCATTTGATACCAATGCATACATATGTAGTGTAGCTCCTTTCTTGCGAGTACTTTGGATGAGTACTCACGGTTGCTTTGCTCCCCCCCTTTTCCCCTTTCTATACCTGTCGTGGTTTTGTCATGGCAGATGTCCTTGTGAAAGGACTTAGTCATGGAGCCATCGCTACGGGTTAGCTTAAAGGGGTTAAAGCGGACAAGGGACGCGACAGTTTTATACTGGTTCGGCCCCTTACGATGAAGATAAAAGCCTACTCCAGTTGTGATGGAATTCCTAGGGTTTCGATTACCAGGGAGCGAATCCGCTTTGCCTGGCTCTCGAGTTGTTGTGTGTTGTCCCTAAACCACCGTCGAGTCGTCCCTTTATATACATAGGTCGACGGCCGCCGGTTTACAGAGTCCCAGGGCCGGATCATCAACGTGTCCGGCTCGGTATCTATTCCTTCTACCTTACAATACAAGTTATATATTAATGTCGGTTTATGTCTACATGCCTTAACCCGCCTTTGGGCCTTGGGCCTTCATAAAGCGCCACCATCCTTGTCTTCATGGGCTCTGAATAAAATAACCATCATGGGGATAATCCGGCTTCTTCTAGCCGGTTTACGTCTAATAGTAATATCCCCAACATTAGGCCCCAAATTGATTTGAATTTGTTCATGTCAATTTTCAACACTTAGAAAAATTCTTCCCCTTGCACCTTCGCATAAATCTTATAAACCGTCGTGACGTCATCCTCCAGATCTGCAGTAAACCGCCGTGACGTCACCAATTTATTGAAGCTGAAGATACCCTTTATTAATGAGCATCCAACCATCGAGGCGACAACTTTATTAAACATCCATTTTTGAGCTCCTCGATTCCCGCGCCTGTCGCTTATCTCTTTGCCTTATAAATAGTGTTGAAGATCCCTTTCTTTTTCCTTCCGTTGCCTCTTCATCTCTTCTTCCTCCTCGCGACGACTCTGCACCCGAGCGCCGCCGCCATTGTCGAGCTTTACCTCTGCCTCATCACGGGCCGCTGCATCAACCTGACTGGATCCGAAAAACGTGGCGGACCTCCCCTGCTTCAACAGCTTTGGTAAATCTTCCCCCTTTTCTTTGTAGATCCACTAAGGGTTTCAGTGTTCATCGGAGTTCATCGAAGCTCCGGTGTTGTTCCTCTCTTTCCTTCTCAGTAGCATCAAAGACTAGTTAGATCTGTTAGCTCTTTGTTCGACCATAGCCACAATCTCACTTTTCCTTATCAGACCACCCCCTTCATATAGAAAAAACTCATCTGAACCTGATGAACTGGTATCTAAAATTTAGGTCTGAATATATTCTAGTTTTCTGTCGTACCGCAGATCTGAAATCATCATATAACTCTTGTGAAACTTGTTTTCCTTCACTTAGGCATTTGTAGATCTGTACTCTTCGTACCAATATAGGCAGTTTAACTTTTGGAAGTATGATAATCCGGCATATACCATTAGTCCCCTCCTAAACCACCGATTCATTTATTCTTTCACTTCTTCCATCGTTAAACTCCGGTTTAACAATATGCATATACCTCTATTTCTGCTCATCGCTTTACCATTCATAACTGCATCGGCCTCCAATTTAACCATTTTATCTTCTTAAATTCCTTTCTCTTTACCCTGTTACGCTTTATGCCTTGTCAATTACGAATCATAAACCGGTAGTAATCTTTTCCAGCTCTTCATTTGCAATGGCCAAACAATTTTATTCCTGTAACTGGGTCCCCTCCCGGGTTACTGAGGTGCAATTGGAAGGATGTGTCAAGATTGGCACTTTACTGAAGCGGAGTGAAATCAAGTGGCGTGTCCCGGTCCAGAAAACCCTCCTACCCCCAGAGATGACGAAGTGGAAGTGTTTGTTGACCACATAGGTCGCGGCTTTAAACCGCCTGGATCCAAATTCTTCCGTGATGTACTTGCCAATCTCCAGATTCACCATCAAGATATTGGACCAAATTCTGTGTCCAACATTTGCAATTTTCAAGTATTTTGTGAAGCATACCTGCAAGAGGAGCCAACTATTGAGCTATTCCGGGATTTCTTCTACTTGAACCATCGTACTGAATTTGTGGATGGGCCCAATATCAAACTGGGCAGCGTTTCAATTCAGAAGAGGAAATACATCAGTTTCCCTCATGCCAAACTCCTTAGCCATCTGAAAGAATGGAACCATACTTGGTTTTATTGTAAAGACACTTCCCCTAATGATGAAAATCCTCTGCCAGGTTGCTATCCCCACCGGCTTACGAACACTCATCCATTTCCGCAGCGGTTGAGTACTCAAGAACGGGCTACTTATGCTCCACAACTCTCTAAGCTCAGGGCCTTTATGGCTAACGGTCTGACAGGAGTTGATTTTGTTCGCTGCTGGATCTCATGGAGCATATTACCCTTAAGCCGTCGCTCCGGTTTAATGTGTGAGTATACCGGTGATGAAAATGACCCTCAACGTCACATTAATATCCAGATGGAAGAAGCTGAAGTTACTGAAGCTGTGAACAAGATATTGAATGAATCGGAGGCTGTCTATAGTCGGACTGGGTTAAGTCCCTTCTACACCAAGAACAAACCGCCAGCGGTAAGCATCACATTGGTTCTGCTTTATACCTGATATTCTTAACTGTGCAATCTTTAATACTTTCTGTCCATCTTTTGACATGGCAATGATCCATTTTGGAAAAAGCAACCTAAAGACAAACCGGCGAAAACCCCTCGGTTGAAGACGAAGGCGGTCAAGAAGCCTGCCAAGAAGAAGGCAATTGAACCCATCGATTTTGACCTTAACGACGATCCTGATGATCCAGACGTAGAGGTAGAACTTGACTCTCTCGGTTCATTTTTTATACACCTCATTGACAACAATTATTATCAAGATGATGCGGAAGGTAGCCAAGCTGATGATGTAGAGGTAATTACTCCTTCCTCCGGTTCAAACACTCGATCAACATAGAAAGTCCGTCAAGCAATTCGGAAAATAAAATTTTCTCATCCTCTTGCTCATTTGGACCCAAAATTTCTTTTGAAGAAGCAGCAGCACGAAGCTCGCCATACAACCCGACACAGCGGCCAAGTAGTCACCTCAGCCGGTTTACCAGACACTCCAGTTCGGAAACGTCGACCTGAGGTCTCACCCACTTCTAATACCTCTTATCCCAAGGCAGGTTATTTTCGACAACCTCTTAATCTGTCCGATTCAAATTATCAGGGAACGCCTCATTCATCCTCTGGCGAGTCGACGACGACACAACTCCCTCCTCTTAAGACCGTTGCTGGGTAAGTTTTAACTAAATCTTTTGACACTTTATATTTGCATGCTGTATTCATCCTTGCATCTTTTCCTTTTTCAGATCCAAGGCTAGACCCAGGAAGAAAGCTCGGGTGAATAAACCGTCTGATGTTTTGGTTGTTGAACGGAGCAAAGTGCAGAACCGGAAGGTCCCCATATGGACACTGTGTTTGATGAACCACCCCCTCCAGATCATGATTTGAATGAGCAAGCAGAAAATGAAGTAACAGACCTTGCCGATAAACACACGAGTCCGGTCCATAATGATGATGGACCGTCTAATACAGCTAAGGCTACTAATATCCCAACAACTCCAACAAAGACTGTCGTTGACAAGGAAGATGATGTTATCATCACTGGTGATGGCCATACCTCTCCTCCCAACCCTGTTGTTTTATCCAAACATAGTGCTAAGAAAGAATGTGTTGCAATGGAAAAAGGCAAATGGAGCACCGATTTATCAAGCTATGCCCACCTTAGTGCTCAAGAACTCCACTCTGGCTTTCTAAACCGTCTGCACACAAACCATGACTATGAAGCCGGTTTAGCGAATCTAATGAAGGAGCGCTATGAGGTACTTTCATCACTTTTCCTTTCTTAAATCCAATTTGCAAGTACCAACTCTAGTTTCCCCCAAGGGCCGGTTTATGATGGCAATCATAAATCTTGACTTTGTAATATCTTAACCCTCACATGCTTATCTTTCACATGTCAAGTGGTCTTTAAAATAAACCAGTACTTTATCATTGTGTTCCTGTACTTTTCACCTGTGTAGTCCCCAAGGGCTGGTTTATCTTTCGAAGGTAAACCGGGCCTTTAACCAGTGCTTCAATTTGAACAATGTACATTAGCCCCCAAGTGTCAAGGATAATGCTTGCATTGTACTTGGGACTTGCAAAAATTTCTGATAACAAAGCAAATAGTCATTAGCCCCCAAGTACAAAGTGCATAACTTGCTATGTGCTTGGTACTTCAAATATATACAGCCGACTGATGATATGCCGTTCCTCGACAGGCTGAGCTGAGCAAAAATGATAGCCAAACCTCTAATCTCCAAGAGAACATTAAATCTCAATAAGCGGAGGCTTCTAAAGCCAAGGAAGAACTTAGCACCGCCTTATCATCCATGGAGAAGGTGAAGGAGACCTTGAAGAAGGAGCGGGCGGATTGGGAGGAAGAAAAATCCGCTTTACAAAAGAAAGCTGAAGACGCAGCAGCAGCTCTTAAACTGGTGGTTGAAGAACTGACTGGCTTAAAGCGGCAGATTAATGCCATGACCTCTGCTGTATTTGGTAAGTATCCTCATATGAAGTTTTTTCAATTCATACTATCTCATCAATGGTCGCTTTACTGATGCTTACCATGATAGGGACCCGCATTACTCATCTCGGCTCCGACATGCGGATGAAGCTCAAGGCTGCCTATACTTTGACAGAACAGTTGTATTCTAGATCCCTACGAGTTATTTGCACTACTGCTTATAACAGGCCTCCTCCAACGCTGATAAAAGAAACCATCAAAAAGTTGTCCATGTTGCCTGCCCGGTTGGATGAACTTAAGAGATCAGCTACAAGGTCAGGCGCGCTGATTGCGCTAATCTGGGCCAAGGCGTGGATTCCAGATCTTGAACTGGCAGACATTGGCCAAGGCTATCCCGGCGTAAAAGAAGATGGTTCAGAATTCAACAATGATGATCTCCGAAGGCTGACAAGGGAACTGCGACCCATTGCAAGCAAATTGGCGGATGAAACGGATCTGTCTCATTACCGACCGGTTTATGATGCTGATCAGAAGAGATATCCTGCGGCAACACATGACAAGAAGATCTTGTTCTGCCAATTCGTAAGCACACTTATGACCCTGACATTGATCCTTCCAACCTTATAAGTGAAGAGGCCATGTTCCAAGCTTTAACTGGAATCGATTGGACGACGATTGATTTCCAGGCACTAGGTAGAGAGGAGGAGGATGCACCAACTCAAGATGATCCTCAATCTTCAAGTCGTCCAGATGCTGAATCCTAAACCGGAGGCCGGTTTATCTGTCGTAGTCAGCCACTCGTTATCGAAACAATTATTCCGTGTGGGCTTTTAAAGCACCTTGTAATAGGCTAGTTTAAACACTTATCTATTATGCCATCGAGTATGTTTATTTTGCTTGATACTGATAACTCGTCGTGCCCTTGGGATCTATTATATGCATAGTCCATTGCGGCTTTATTTAATATGTTCCTGCATATAAGAACTTGAAAGTGTCCTAGTGGTTTACCACTGGACGGGTGATGATGCCCAAAATATAAACATAGCTTCGATGTATAACCAAGACTGTAATGACCAGATATAAAATAGATGATACATGTGATATATCTCGTTGGCTGACCAACTATTGTTATAGTAAGGGTGATAACACCAATCTGGAGTATTGATGACTCCTTTCATCCTAGCCGGTTCATATCAAAACCATACCGGGTTATCATAAACACCAGTTTGTTCATATAATTCTGGTGACTTCTAGCCAAAACCAGACCGGATCAAATTAATGTCGGATTGTAACTGATCATGTACTAACAACTTAGCGTTGAAAGCCATGCTGGGTTGTAATAGACACCAGTTTTATCAGAAAATGTTCATAAATCCTTTATCAAAAGAGTTTAAATATTGCAAAAAATACCAGAAAAATATGCAAGGCTGTTCATGGGCTGCCAGGCCCTAAATCGAGGCTTTTCATGGGCTGCCAGGCCACTGAGTTAACCATTTTTCAAAGCCTTTTAAGATGGACCTCAATCTTTAACCAATCATCGTTTTAACTTTGACAAGTTCAGGGTCTATGAGATTGACTTGTCAAACGTTCGATGGGTCGTACCAAGTTTACCTGGATGGAGTGGCTTACTTAAAGAGGCAGGATAACCCGGGGTTTTAGGT
Organism: Triticum monococcum; assembly: GCA_034509565.1. NCBI lineage: Eukaryota > Viridiplantae > Streptophyta > Magnoliopsida > Poales > Poaceae > Triticum > Triticum monococcum. The sequence goes on from CM067845.1 coordinate 619,410,760, forward strand.
GAATGCACCTGGGTTCCAAGCCTGGCTTGATAGCCTATTGCAAGGGTACAAACTCTTTGTTCTTTGAGAAGCAAGGAGCCCCCAAGCAATATTTGAGCTGTGCTCAGTGGTACCTATGCTTGAGTTGTGCTTTTGCAACAAACTCTCTTTGGTCCACATAATTTCCTTTTGGCTTTTAGCCTATCAGGAGGTATAGCTATGGCGTGAATACAACCAAGCCCCCTAGTGATTTCCCTTTTTGGCTTTAAGGCAATCAAGAGGCATAGCTATGGTTCGAATACGACCAAGCCCCCTAGTGATTTCCTTTCTATATGCATGGCATTATAAGTCGGGTTTAATAGAACTCCGCTTTATAAGTAGAAGCCCCCATGTAACCACACATTATGTAAAAAGAAAAGAGACCCCGCTTTAGCTGAGGCTCCGGTTTATATTATATACATTGTCATAAATATGTACATAAGAAGAGCCTGTGGCTCAAGTATAATAAGGCCGAAGAAGAGCTATATTCCACGGCCGCTGGGTCTCCTCCTCCGATTTACGTGAGTCTTTGTGCTCTCGAACATCGATAAGGTAGTATGACCCGTTGTGCAGATTTTTGCTGACCACAAAAGGTCCTTCCCAAGGTGGGGATAACTTGTGCATATCAGTCTGATCCTGGATGAGCCGGAGCACCAGATCGCCCTCTTGAAAAGTTCTGGTCTTAACCCGATGGTTGTCATAACGTCGGAGATCTTGTTGATAAATTGCCGAACGCGCTGCTGCCAGATCACGCTCCTCATCTAACAGGTCCAGTGAGTCCTGACGTGCCTTCTCATTATCAGCTTCAACGTAAGCCGCCACACGGGGTGAGTCATGACGGATGTCACTAGGGAGAACCGCCTCTGCTCCGTAAACCATAAAGAAAGGCGTGTAACCCGTAGATCTGTTCGGTGTGGTGTTGATACTCCATAACACGGAAGGTAACTCCTCCACCCAACAACCCGGCGTCCGCTTTAAAGGAACCATAAGCCGGGGTTTAATGCCTCTCAAAATCTCCTGATTTTCCCTTTCTGCTTGACCATTAGATTGGGGGTGAGCCACTGACGACACGTCAAGACGGATGTGCTCACGTTGACAAATTCTTCCATGGCGCCCTTGGACAGATTAGTACCATTATCAGTTATAATGCTATGTGGAAAACCAAACCAGAATATCACCTTTTGATGAATTGAACGGCTGTGGCTGCATCACACTTACTGACTGGCTCTGCCTCTACCCACTTGGTAAACTTATCAACTGCCACCAGCAGGTGGGTCTTCTTGTCTTTGGACCTTTTAAAGGGTCCAACCATGTCTAGCCCCCAAGTTACAAATGGCCAAGTGATTGGAATCGTTCTCAACTCCTGGGCCAGAATATGAGCGCGGCGTGCAAACTTATGACAACCGTCACACCTCTTCACGAAATCCTCAGCATCAACATGAGCCGTCAACCAATAGAAGCCGTGACGAAAAGCCTTAGCCACCAAGGATTTTGAACCAGCATGGTGACCACAATCACCTTCGTGGATCTCTCGCAAGATCTCACAACCTTCTTGAGGAGACACACAACGCTGAATCACCCCTGTGACGCTGTAATGATGTAACTCCCCATTGAAAATGGTCATTGACTTGGATCGTCGGATTATCTTCCGGGCCAAGGTTTCATCGCCTGGTAACTCGCCTCGGTTCATGTAGGCTAGGTATGGGATTGTCCAATCCGGTATAACATGAAGAGCCGCTACCAATTGAGCCTTCGGATCAGGAATAGCCAACTACTCCTCTGTGGGTAACTTGACCGGCGGATTATGAAGTACGTCCAGGAAGACATCGGGTGGCACCGGTTTACACTGAGAGCCTAGGCGACTTAGAGCGTCCGCCGCTTCATTTGTTCACCAGTCTATATGGTTAACCTGATAACCCTTGAAATGACCAGCCACTATGTCCACCTCTTGTCGATATGCTGCCATGAGCGGATCCTTGGAATCCCACGTACCAGACACCTTCTGAGCCACCAGATCTGAGTCACCGAAGCACTTAACCTGGCTTAAATTCATCTCCTTAGCCATCCGAAGACCATGGAGCAAGGCTTCGTATTCAGGTGCATTGTTAGTACAAGGGAACATTAAGCGGAGAACATTACAAAACTTATCACCTCGTGGGGAAGTTAGTATGACTCCAGCCCCCGAGCCCTCTGGTTGTCTGGACCCATCAAAATGAATAATCCAATATGTGTTATCTGGCTTTTCCTCTGGTTCCTGCAACTCTATCCAATCATTAATGAAGTCCACAAGTGCTTGGGACTTGATTGTTGTGCGAGGCGTATATTTTATCCCGTGAGGTCCAAGCTCAATAGCCCACTTGGCAATCCGGCCAGTTGCTTCTCTGTTTTGGATGATATCTCCCAGGGGGGCTGAACTAACCACTGTGATATGATGACCTTGAAAATAATGCTTGAGCTTCCGGCTTGCCATGAAAACTCCATACACCAGCTTCTGCCAATGTGGATACCTCTGCTTTGATTCAATAAGCACCTCGCTAATGTAATAAACCGGCCGTTGAACCGGATACTCCTTTCTAACCTCCTTGCGCTCAACCACAATAGCCACACTAACAGCCCGGACATTAGCAGCCACATATAGCAATAAGGGCTATTTATCGACCGGGGCCGCTGAAGGAAATATGCCCTAGAGGCAATAATAAAGTTATTATTTATTTCCTTATATCATGATAAATGTTTATTATTCATGCTAGAATTGTATTAACCGGAAACATAATACATGTGTGAATACATAGACCAACAGAGTGTCACTAGTATGCCTCTACTTGACTAGCTCGTTAATCAAAGATGGTTATGTTTCCTAACCATGAACAAAGAGTTGTTATTTGATTAACGAGGTCACATCATTAGTTGAATGATCTGATTGACATGACCCATTCCATTAGCTTAGCACCCAATCATTTAGTATGTTGCTATTGCTTTTCTTCATAACTTATACATGTTCCTATGACTATGAGATTATGCAACTCCCGTTTGCCGGAGGAACACTTTGGGTACTACCAAACGTCACAACGTAACTGGGTGATTATAAAGGAGTACTATAGGTGGCTCCAAAGGTAGATGTTGGGTTGGCGTATTTCGAGATTAGGATTTGTCACTCCGATTGTCGGAGAGGTATCTCTAGGCCCTCTCGGTAATGCACATCACTTAAAGCCTTGCAAGCATTGCAACTAATGAGTTAGTCGCAGGATGATGTATTACGGAACGAGTAAAGAGACTTGCCGGTAACGAGATTGAACTAGGTATTGGATACCGACGATCGAATCTCGGGCAAGTAACATACCGATGACAAAGGGAACAACGTATGTTGTTATGCGGTCTGACCGATAAAGATCTTCGTAGAATATGTAGGAGCCAATATGAGCATCCAGGTCCTGCTATTGGTTATTGACCGGAGACGTGTCTCGGTCATGTCTACATTGTTCTCGAACCGTAGGGTCCGCACGCTTAATGTTATGATGACAATTATTATGAGTTTATGTATTTTGATGTACCGAAGGTTGTTCGGAGTCCCGGATGTGATCACGGACATGACGAGGAGTCTCTAAATGGTCGAGACGTAAAGATTGATATATTAGAAGCCTATGTTTGGACATCGGAAGTGTTCCGAGTGAAATCGGGATTTTACCGGATTACCGGGAGGGTTACCGGAACCCCCCGGGAGCCAAATGGGCCAACATGGGCCTTAGTGGAAAGGTGAGAGGGCTGCCCACATAGGGCTGCGCCTCCCCCCTCTCCCTAGTCCTATTAGGACTAGGCGAGGGGCCGGCCACCTCTCTCTCCCTCTCCCCCTTTAGGAATCCTATTAGGAATAGGATTGGGAGGGGGGAGTCCTACTCCCGGTAGGAGTAGGACTCCTCCTGCACCTCCCTCCTTTGGCCGGCCAGCCTCCCCCCTTCATCCTTTATATACGGGGGCAGGGGACACCCCAAGACAAACAAGTTGATCCTTGAGATCGTTCCTTAGCCGTGCGCGGTGCCCCCTGCCACCAAATTCCACCTCAATCATACCGTTACAGTGCTTAGGTGAAGCCCTGCGTCGGTAGTACATCAAGATCGTCACCACGCCATCGTGCTAACAGAACTCTTCCTCGACGCTTTGCTGGATCGGAGCCCGAGGAACGTCATCGAGCTGAATGTGTGCTAAGAACTCGGAGGTGCCGGAGTAACGGTGCTTGGATCGGTCGGATCGGGAAGAAGACGTACGACTACTTCCTCTACGTTGTGTCAACGCTTCCGTTGCGATCTACAAGGGTACGTAGATCAGACTCTCCCCCTCGTTGCTATGCATCACCATGATCTTGCGTGTGCGTAGGAAATTTTTTGAAATTGCTACGTTCCCCAACAGTGGCATCCGAGCCTAGGTTTTTATGGTTTGATGCTATTTGCACGAGTAGAACACAAGTGAGTTGTGGGCGATACAAGTCATACTGCCTACCAGCATGTCATACTTTGGTTCGGCGGTATTGTTGGACGAGACGATCCGGACCAACCTTACGCGTACTCTTACGCGAGACCGGTTCCCTCGACGTGCTTTGCACATAGATGGCTTGCAGAAGACTGTCTCTCCAACTTTAGTTGAACCAAGTGTGGCTAAGCCCAGTCCTTGAGAAGGTTAAAATGGAGTCTATTTGACGAACTATCGTTGTGGTTTTGATGCGTAGGTGAGATGAGTTCTTACTTAAGCCCGTAGCAGCCACGTAAAACTTGCAACAACAAAGTAGAGGACGTCTAACTTGTTTTTTTAGGGCATGTTGTGATGTGATATGGTCAAGGCATGATGCTGATTTTATTGTATGAGATGATCATGTTTTGTAACCGAGTTATCGGCAACTGGAGGAGCCATATGGTTGTCGCTTTATTGTATGCAATGCGATCGCGATGTAATGCTTTACTTTATTACTAAGCGGTAGTGATAGTCGTGGAAGCATAAGATTGGCAAGACGACAACGATGCTACGATGGAGATCAAGGTGTCGCGCTGGTGACGATGGTGATCATGACGGTGCTTCGGTGATGGAGATCACAAAGCACAAGATGATGATGGCCATATCATATCACTTATATTGATTGCATGTGATGTTTATCCTTTTATGCATCTTATCTTGCTTTGATTGACGGTAGCATTATAAGATGATCTCTCACTAAATTATCAAGAAGTGTTCTCCCTGAGTATGCACCGTTGCAAAAGTTCTTCGTGCTGAGACAACACGTGATGATCAGGGTGTGATAGGCTCTACGTTCAAATACAACGGGTGCAAAACAGTTGCACACGCGGAATACTCAGGTTATACTTGACGAGCCAAGCATATACAGATATGGCCTCGGAACACGGAGACCGAAAGGTCGAGCATGAATCATATAGTAGATATGATCAACATAATGATGTTCACCATTGAAAACTGCTCCATCTCACGTGATGATCGGTTATGGTTTAGTTGAGTTGGATCACGTGATCACTTAGAGGATTAGAGGGATGTCCATCTAAAGTGGGAGTTCTTAAGTAAATTTGATTAACTGAACTTAAATTTATCATGAACTTAGTACCTGATAGTATCTTGCTTGTTTATGTTGTTAGATGGCTCGTGCTGTTGTTCCGTTGAATTTTAATGCGTTCCTTGAGAAAGCAAAGTTGAAAGATGATGGTAGCAATTACACGGACCGGGTCCGTAACTTGAGGATTATCCTCATTGCTGCACAGAAGAATTACGTCCTGGAAGCACCGCTGAGTGCCAGGCCTGCTGCTAGAGCAACACTAGAAGTTATGAACGTCTGGCAGAGCAAAGCTGATGACTACTCAATAGTTCAGTGTGCCATGCTTTACGGCTTAGAACCGGGACTTCAACGACGTTTTGAACGTCATGGAGCATATGAGATGTTCCTGGAGTTGAAGTTAATATTTCAAGCAAATGCCCGGATTGAGAGATATGAAGTCTCCAATAAGTTCTATAGCTGCAAGATGGAGGAGAACAGTTCTGTCAGTGAGCATATACTCAAAATGTCTGGGTATAATAATCACTTGATTCAATTGGGAGTTACACTTCTGGATGATTGCGTCATTGACAGAATTCTCCAATCACTGCCACCAAGCTACAAGAGCTTTGTGATGAACTATAATATGCAAGGGATGAACAAGACTATTCCCGAGCTCTTCGCAATGCTGAAAGCTGTGGAGGTAGAAATCAAGAAGGAGCATCAAGTGTTGATGGTTAACAAAACCACTAGTTTCAAGAAAAAGGGCAAAGGGAAGAAGAAGTGGAACTTCAAAAAGAACGGCAAGCAAGTTGCTGCTCAAGAGAAGAAACCCAAGTCTGGACCTAAGCCTGAAACTGAGTGCTTCTACTGCAAGCAGACTGGTCACTGGAAGCGGAACTGCCCCAAGTATTTGGCGGATAAGAAGGATGGCAAGGTGAACAAAGGTATATGTGATATACATGTTATTGATGTGTACCTTACTAATGCTCACAGTAGCACCTGGGTATTTGATACTGGTTCTGTTGCTAATATTTGCAACTCGAAACAGGGACTACAGAATAAGCGGACACTAGCAAAGGACGAGGTGACGATGCGCGTGGGAAACGGTTCCAAAGTCAATGTAATCGCGGTCAGCACGCTACCTCTACATCTACCTTCGGGATTAATATTAGACCTAAATAATTGTTATTTGGTGCCAGCGTTGAGCATGAACATTATATCTGGATCTTGTTTGATGCGAGACGGTTATTCATTTAAATCAGAGAATAATGGTTGTTCTATTTATATGAGTAATATCTTTTATGGTCATGCACCTTTGAAAAGTGGTCTATTTTTGATGAATCTCGATAGTAGTGATACACATATTCATAATGTTGAAGCCAAAAGATGCAGAGTTGATAATGATAGTGCAACTTATTTGTGGCACTGCCGTTTAGGTCATATCGGTATAAAGCGCATGAAGAAACTCCATAATGATGGGCTTTTGGAACCACTTGATTATGAATCACTTGGTACTTGCGAACCGTGCCTCATGGGCAAGATGACTAAAACACCGTTCTCCGCTACTATGGAGAGAGCAACAGATTTGTTGGAAATCATACATAACGATGTATGTGGTCCGATGAATATTGAGGCTCGTGGCGGATATCGTTATTTTCTCACTTTCACAGATGATTTAAGCAGGTATGGGTATATCTACTTAATGAAACACAAATTTGAAACGTTTTAAAAGTTCAAAGAATTTCAGAGTGAAGTTGAAAATCATCGTAACAAGAAAATAAGGTTTCTACGATCTGATCGTGGAGGAGAATATTTGAGTTACGAGTTTGGTGTACATTTGAAAAATTATGGAATAGTTTCGCAACTCACGCCACCTGGAACACCACAGCGTAATGGTGTGTCCGAACGTCGTAATCGTACTTTACTAGATATGGTGCGATCTATGATGTCTCTTACTGATTTACCGCTATCGTTTTGGGGTTATGCTTTAGAGACAGCCGCATTCACGTTAAATAGGGCACCATCAAAATCCGTTGAGACGACGCCTTATGAACTGTGGTTTGGCAAGAAACCAAAGTTGTCGTTTCTTAAAGTTTGGGGCTGCGATGCTTATGTGAAAAAGCTTCAACCTGATAAGCTCGAACCCAAATCGGAGAAATGTGCCTTCATAGGATATCCAAAGGAAACTATTGGATACACCTTCTATCACAGATCCGAAGGCAAGACTTTTGTTGCTAAATTCGGAAACTTTCTTGAGAAGGAGTTTCTCTCGAAATAAGTGAGTGGGAGGAAAGTAGAACTTGACGAGGTAACTGTACCTACTCCGTTATTGGGAAATAGAGCATCACAGAAAACTGTTTCTGTGAGACCTACACCAATAAGAGAGGAAGTTAATGATGATGATCATGAAACTTTAGATCAAGATACTACTGAACCTCGTAGATCAACCAGAGTAAGATCCGCACCAGAGTGGTACGGTAATCCTGTTCTGGAGGTCATGCTGCTAGATCATGATGAACCTACGAACTATGAAGAAGCGATGGCGAGCCCAGATTCCGCAAAGTGGCTTGAAGCCATGAAATCTGAGATGGGATCCATGTATGAGAACAAAGTATGGACTTTGGTTGACTTGCCCGATGATCGGCAAGCAATTGAGAATAAATGGATCTTTAAGAAGAAAACTGACGCTGATGGTAATGTTACTGTCTACAAAGCTCGACTTGTCACAAAAGGTTTTCGACAAGTTCAAGGAGTTGACTACGATGAGACTTTCTCACCCGTAGCGATGCTTAAGTCTGTCAGAATCATGTTAGCAATTGCCGCATTTTATGATTATGAAATTTGGCAAATGGATGTCAAAACTGCATTCCTGAATGGATTTCTGGAAGAAGAGTTGTGTATGATGCAACCGGAAGGTTTTGTCGATCCAAAGGGAGCTAACAAAGTGTGAAAACTCCAGCGATCCATTTATGGACTGGTGCAAGCATCTCGGAGTTGGAATAAACGCTTTGATAGTGTGATCAAGCATTTGGTTTTATACAGACTTTTGGAGAAGCCTGTATTTACAAGAAAGTGAGTGGGAGCTCTGTAGCATTTCTGATATTATATGTGGATGACATATTACTGATTGGAAATGATATGGAATTCCTGGATAGCATAAAGGGATACTTGAATAAAAGTTTTTCAATGAAAGACCTCGGTGAAGCTGCTTACATATTAGGCATAAAGATCTATAGAGATAGATCAAGACGCTTAATTGGACTTTCACAAAGCACATACCTTGACAAGATTTTGAAGAAGTTCAAAATAGATCAAGCAAAGAAAGGGTTCTTGCCTGTGTTACAAGGTGTGAAGTTGAGTCAGACTCAATGACCGACCACTGCAGAAGATAGAGAGAAAATGAAAGATGTTCCCTATGCTTCAGCCATAGGCTCTATCATGTATGCAATGTTGTGTACCAGACCTGATGTGTGCCTTGCTATAAGTTTAGCAGGGAGGTACCAAAGTAATCCAGGAGTGGATCACTGGACAGCGGTCAAGAACATCCTGAAATACCTGAAAAGGACTAAGGATATGTTTCTCGTATATGGAAGTGACAAAGAGCTCACCGTAAGAGGTTACGTTGATGCAAGCTTTGACACTGATCCGGACGATTCTAAATCGCAAACCGGATACATGTTTACTTTAAACGGTGGAGCTGTCAGTTGGTGCGGTTCTAAACAAAGCGTCATAGCAGGATCTACATGTGAAGCGGAGTACATAGCTGCTTCGGAAGCAGCGAACGAAGGAGTCTGGATGAAGGAGTTCATATCCGATCTAGGTGTCATACCTAGTGCATCGGGTCCAATGAAAATCTTTTGTGACAATACTGGTGCAATTGCTTTGGCAAAGGAATCCAGATTTCACAAAAGGACCAAACACATCAAGAGACGCTTCAATTCCATCCGGGATCTAGTCCAGGTGGGAGACATAGAGATTTGCAATATACATACGGATCTGAATGTTGCAGACCCGCTGACCAAACCTCTACCACGAGCAAAACATGATCAGCACCAAGGCTCCATGGGTGTTAGAATCATTACTGTGTAATCTAGATTATTGACTCTAGTGCAAGTGGGAGACTGAAGGAAATATGCCCTAGAGGCAATAATAAAGTTATTATTTATTTCCTTATATCATGATAAATGTTTATTATTCATGCTAGAATTGTATTAACCGGAAACATAATACATGTGTAAATACATAGACCAACAGAGTGTCACTAGTATACCTCTACTTGACTAGCTCGTTAATCAAAGATGGTTATGTTTCCTAACCATGAACAAAGAGTTGTTATTTGATTAACGAGGTCACATCATTAGTTGAATGATCTGATTGACATGACCCATTCCATTAGCTTAGCACCCGATCGTTTAGTATGTTGCTATTGCTTTTCTTCATAACTTATACATGTTCCTATGACTATGAGATTATGCAACTCCCGTTTGCCGGAGGAACACTTTGGGTACTACCAAACGTCACAACGTAACTGGGTGATTATAAAGGAGTACTATAGGTGGCTCCAAAGGTAGATGTTGGGTTGGCGTATTTCGAGATTAGGATTTGTCACTCCGATTGTCGGAGAGGTATCTCTGGGCCCTCTCGGTAATGCACATCACTTAAAGCCTTGCAAGCATTGCAACTAATGAGTTAGTCGTGGGATGATGTATTACGGAACGAGTAAAGAGACTTGCCGGTAACAAGATTGAACTAGGTATTGGATACTGACGATCGAATCTCGGGCAAGTAACATACCGATGACAAAGGGAACAACGTATGTTGTTACGCGGTCTGACCGATAAAGATCTTCGTAGAATATGTAGGAGCCAATATGGGCATCCAGGTCCCACTATTGGTTATTGACCGGAGACGTGTCTCGGTCATGTCTACATTGTTCTCGAACCGTAGGGTCCGCACGCTTAACGTTACGATGACAGTTATTATGAGTTTATGTATTTTGATGTACCGAAGGTTGTTCGGAGTCCCGGATGTGATCACAGACATGATGAGGAGTCTCGAAATGGTCGAGACGTAAAGATTGATATATTGGAAGCCTATGTTTGGACATCGGAAGTGTTCCGGGTGAAATCGGGATTTTACCGGATTATCGGGAGGGTTACCGGAACCCCCTGGGAGCCAAATGGGCCAACATGGGCCTTAGTGGAAAGGTGAGAGGGCTGCCCACATAGGGCTGCTCCTCCCCCCTCTCCCTAGTCCTATTAGGACTAGGAGAGGGGCCGACCACCTCTCTCTCCCTCTCCCCCTTTAGGAATCCTATTAGGAATAGGATTGGGGGGAGGAGTCCTACTCCCGGTAGGAGTAGGACTCCTCCTGCGCCTCCCTCCTTTGGCCGGCCAGCCACCCTCCTTCATCCTTTATATACGGGGGCAGGGGACACCCCAATACACACAAGTTGATCCTTGAGATCGTTCCTTAGCCGTGTGCGGTGCCCCCTGCCACCAAATTCCACCTCAATCATACCGTTACAGTGCTTAGGTGAAGCCCTGCGTCGGTAGTACATCAAGATCGTCACCACGCCGTCGTGCTGACGGAACTCTTCCTCGACGCTTTGCTGGATCGGAGCCCGAGGAACGTCATCGAGCTGAACGTGTGCTAAGAACTCGGAGGTGCCGGAGTAACGGTGCTTGGATCGGTCGGATCGGGAAGAAGACGTACGACTACTTCCTCTACGTTGTGTCAACGCTTCTGTTGGGGAACGTAGTAATTTCGAAAATTTTCCTACGCACACGCAAGATCATGGTGATGCACAGCAACGAGAGGGGAGAGTGTTGTCTACGTACCAACGCAGACCGACTGCGGAAGCGATCACACAACGTAGAGGAAGTAGTCGTACGTCTTCTTCCCGATCCGACCGATCCAAGCACCGTTACTCCGGCACCTCCGAGTTCTTAGCACACGTTCAGCTCGATGACGATCCTCGGGCTCCGATCCAGCAAAGCGTCGAGGAAGAGTTCCGTCAGCACGACAGCGTGATGACGATCTTGATGTACTACCGACGCAGGGCTTCGCCTAAGCACTACAACGGTATGATCGAGGTGGAATATGGTGGCAGGGGGCACCGCACACGTCTAAGGAACGATCTCAAGGATCAACTTGTGTGCCTTGGGGTGCCCCCTGCCCCCGTATATAAAGGTTGGAGGAGGGGGAGCCGGCCGGCCAGGGAGAGGAGGCGCAGGGGAGTCCTACTCCCACCGGGAGTAGGACTCCTCCCTCCAATCCTAATCCTATTAGGACTCCCGGGGGGGAAAAGGAGAGAGAAGGGGGGCCGCCCCCCTATCCTAGTCCTACTAGGACTTGGGGAAAGGGGGGCGCCGGCCAGCTTGTGGGCTTCCCTTTTTCTCTTTTCCACTAATGCCCAATAGGCCCATTAGTCTCCCGGGGGGTTCCGGTAACCCTCCCGGTATTCCGGTAAAATCCCAATTTCATCCGGAACACTTCCTATGTCCAAACATAGGCTTCCAATATATCAATCTTTACGTCTCGACCATTTCGAGACTCCTCGTCATGTCCGTGATCTCATCCGGGACTCCGAACAACCTTCGGTACATCAAAATGCATAAACTCATAATAACTGTCATCGTAACGTTAAGCGTGCGGACCCTACGGTTCGAGAACAATGTAGACATGACCGAGACACGTCTCCGGTCAATAACCAATAGCGGGACCTGGATGCCCATATTGGCTCCTACATATTCTACGAAGATCTTTATCGGTCAGACCGCATAACAACATACGTTGTTCCCTTTGTCATCGGTATGTTACTTGCCCGATATTCGATCATCGGTATTCAATACCTAGTTCAATCTCGTTACCGGCAAGTCTCTTTACTCGTTCCGTAATACATCATCTCACAACTAACATATTAGTTGCAGTGCTTGCAAGGCTTATGTGATGTGCATTACCGAGAGGGCCCAGAGATACCTCTCCGACAATCGGAGTGACAAACCCTAATCTCGAAATACGCCAACCCAACATCTACCATTGGAGACACCTATAGTACTCCTTTATAATCACCCAGTTACGTTGTGACGTTTGGTAGTACCCAAAGTGTTCCTCCGGTAAACGGGAGTTGCATAATCTCATAGTTATAGGAACATGTATAAGTCATGAAGAAAGCAATAGCAACATAATAAACGATCGGGTGCTAAGCTAATGGAATGGGTCATGTCAATCAGATCATTCTACTAATGATGTGACCTCATTAATCAAATAACAACTCTTTGTTCATGGTTAGGAAACATAACCATCTTTGATTAACGAGCTAGTCAAGTAGAGGCATACTAGTGACACTCTGTTTGTCTATGTATTCACACATGTATTATGTTTCCGGTTAATACAATTCTAGCATGAATAATAAACATTTATCATGATATAAGGAAATAACTAATAACTTTATTATTGCCTCTAGGGCATATTTCCTTCAGTCTCCCACTTGCACTAGAGTCAATAATCTAGTTCACATCGCCATGTGATTTAACAGCAATAGTTCACATCACCATGTGATTAACACCCATAGTTCACATCGTCATGTGACCAATACTCAAAGGGTTTACTAGAGTCAGTAATCTAGTTCACATATCTATGTGATTAACACCCAAAGAGTACTAAGGTGTGATCATGTTTTGCTTGTGAGATAATTTTAGTCAACGGGTCTGTCACATTCAGATTCGCAAGTATTTTGCAAGTTCTATGTCTACAATGCTCTACACAGAGCTACTCTAGCTAATTGCTCCCACTTTCAATATGTATCCAGATTTAGAATCATCTGGATCAGTGCCAAAAACTTGCATCGACGTAACCCTCTACGACGAACCTTTTTGTCACGTCCATAATCGAGAAACATTTCCTTATTTCACTAAGGATAATTCTGACCGCTGTCCAGTGATCTACTCCTAGATCACTATTGTACTCCCTTGCCAAATCAGTGCAGGGTATACAATAGATCCGGTACACAGCATGGCATACTTTATAGAACCTATGAATGAGGCATAGGGAATGACTTTCATTCTCTTTCTATCTTCTGCCGTGGTCGGGCTTTGAGTCTTACTCAACTTCACACCTTATAATACAGGCAAGAACTCTTTCTTTGACTGCTCCATTTTGAACTACTTCAAAATCTTTGTTAAGGTATGTACTCATTGAAAGAACTTATCAAGCGTCTTGATCTATCTCTATAGATCTTGAAGTTCAATATGTAAGCAGCTTCACCGAAGTCTTTCTTTGAAAAACTCCTTTCAAACACTCCTTTATGCTTTACAGAATAATTCTACATTATTTCCGATCAACAATATGTCATTCACATATACTTATCAAAAATGTTGTAGTGCTCCCACTCACTTTCTTGTAAATACAGGCTTCATCGCAAGTCTGTATAAAACTATATGCTTTGATCAACTTATCAAAGCGTATATTCCAACTCCGAGATGCTTGCACCAGTCCATAGATAGATCGCTGGAGCTTGCATATTTAGTTAACACCTTTAGGATCGACAAAACCTTCTAGTTGCATCGTATACAACTCTTCTTTAGCAAATCCATTAAGGAATGCAGTTTTGTTTATCCATTTGCCAGATTTCATAAAATGCGGCAATTGCTAACATGATTCGGACAGACTTAAGCATAGATACGAGTGAGAAAATCTCATCGTAGTCAACACCTTGAACTTGTCGAAAACTTTTGCGACAATTCTAGCTTTGTAGATAGTAACACTACTATCAGCGTCCGTCTTCCTCTTGAAGATCCATTTATTTTCTATGGCTTGCCGATCATCGGGCAAATCCATCAAAGTCCATACTTTGTTCTCATACATGGATCATATCTCAGATTTCATGGCCTCAAACCATTTCGCGGAATCTGGGCTCATCATCGCTTCCTCATAGTTCATAGGTTCATCATGATCTAGTAGCATGACTTCCAGAGAAGGATTACCGTACCACTCTAGCGTGGATCTTACTCTGGTTTACCTACAAGGTTCGGTAGTAACTTGATCTGAAGTTACATGATCATCATCATTAGCTTCCTCACTAATTGGTGTAGGTGTCACAGAAACAGTTTTCTATGATGTACTACTTTCCAATAAGGGAGCAGGTACAGTTACCTCGTCAAGTTCTACTTTCCTCCTACTCACTTCTTTCGAGAGAAATTCCTTCTCCAGAAAGTTTCCGAATTTTAGCAACAAAAGTCTTGCCTTCGGATCTGTGATAGAAGGTGTATCCAATAGTTTCCTTTGGATATCCTATGAAGACGCACTTCTCCGATTTGAGTTTGAGCTTATCAGGATGAAACTTTTTCATATAAGCATCGCAACCCCAAATTTTAAGAAACGACAGCTTAGGTTTCTTGCCAAACCATAGTTCACACGGTGTCGTCTCAACGGATTTAGATGGTGCCCTATTTAATGTGAATGCAGCTGTCTCTAATGCATAACCCCAAAACGATAGTGGTAGATCGGTAAGATACATCATAGATTGCACTATATCCAATAAAGTACGGTTATGACGTTAGGACACACCATTATGCTGTGGTGTTCCATATGGCATGATTTTGTGAAACTATTCCACATTGTTTTAATTGAAGACCAAACTCGTAACTCAAATATTTGTCTCCGCGATCAGATCGTAGAAGCTTTATTTTCTTGTCACGATGATTTTTCACTTCACTCTGAAATTCTTTGAACTTTTCAAATGTTTCAGACTTATGTTTCATCAAGTAGATATACTCATATCTGCTCAAATCATCTGTGAAGATTAGAAAATAATGATACCTGTCGCGAGCCTCAATATTCATCGGACCACATACATCAGTATGTATGATTTCCAATAAATCTTTTCTCGCTCCATTGTTCCGGAGAACGGCGTTTTAGTCATCTTGCCCAAAAGGCATGGTTCGCAAGCATCAAGTGATTCATAATCAAGTGATTCCGAAAGCCCATCAGCATGGAGTTTCTTCATGCGCTTTATACCAATATGACCTAAACAGCAGTGCCACAAATAAGTTGCACTATCATTATTAACTTTGCATCTTTTGGTTTCAATATTATGAATATGTGTATTATTAAGATCGAGATCCAATGAACTATTTTCATTGGGTGTGTAACCATATAAGGTTTTATTCATGTAAACAGAACAACAATTTATTCTTTTACTTAAATGAATAACCGTATTACAATAAACATGATCAAATCATATTCATGCTCAACGCAAAAACCAAATAACACTTATTTAAGTTCAACACTAATCCCGAAAGTATAGGGGAGTGTGCGATGATGATCATATCAATCTTGGAACTACTTCCAACACACATCGTCACTTCACCCTTAACTAGTCTCTGTTTATTCTGCAACTCCCGTTTCGAGTTACTAATCTTAGCAACTGAACTAGCATCAAATACTGAGGGTTTGCTATAAACACTAGTATAGTACACATCAATAATATGTATATCAAATATACTTATGTTCACTTTGCCATCCTACTTACCCGCCAATCACTTGGGGTAGTTCCGCTTCCAGTGACCAGTCCCTTTGCAGTAGAATCACTTAGTCTCAGGCTTAGGATCAGACTTGGGCTTCTTCACTTGAGCAGCAACTTGCTTGCCGTTCTTCTTGAAGTTCCCCTTCTTCCCTTTGCCCTTTTCTTGAAACTAGTGGTCTTGTCAACCATCAACACTTGATGTTTTTCTTGATTTCTACCTTCGTTGATTTCAGCATCACGAAGAGCTTGGGAGTTGTTTCCGTTATCCCTTGCATATTATAGTTCATCACGAAGTTCTACTAACTTAGTGATGATGACTAGAGAATTCTGTCAATCACTATCTTATCTGGAAGATTAACTCCCACTTGATTCAAGCGATTGTAGTACCCAGACAATCTGAGCACATGCTCACTAGTTGAGCGATTCTCCTCCATCTTTTAGCTATAGAACTGTTGGGGAACGCAGTAATTTCGAAAATTTTCCTACGCACACGCAAGATCATGGTGATGCACAACAACGAGAGGGGAGAGTGTTGTCTACGTACCAACGCAGACCGTCTGCGGAAGCGATCACACAACGTAGAGGAAGTAGTCGTACGTCTTCTTCCCGATCCGACTGATCCAAGCACCGTTACTTCGGCACCTCCGAGTTCTTAGCACACGTTCAGCTCGATGACGTTCCTCGGGCTCCGATCTAGCAAAGCGTCGAGGAAGAGTTCCGTCAGCACGACGGCGTGGTGACGATCTTGATGTACTACCGACGCAGGGCTTCGCCTAAGCACTACAACGGTATGATCGAGGTGGAATTTGGTGGCAGGGGGCACCGCACACGGCTAAGGAACGATCTCAAGGATCAACTTGTGTGTCTTAGGGTGTCCCCTGCCCCCGTATATAAAGGTTGGAGGGAGGTGGGCTGGCCGGCCAAAGGAGGGAGGCGCAGGAGGAGTCCTACTCCTACCGGGAGTAGGACTCCCCCCTCCAATCCTAGTCCAACTAGGAATCCTTTAAAGGAGAGAGAGAGAGAGAGGTGGCCGGCCCCTCTCCTAGTCCTAATAGGACTAGGGAGAGGGGGGGAGGCGCAGCCCTATGTGGGCTGCCCTCTCACCTTTCCACTAAGGCCCATGTTGGCCCATTTGGCTCCCGGGGGGTTCCGGTAACCCTCCCGGTAATCCGGTAAAATCCCGATTTCACCCGGAACACTTCCGATGTCCAAACATAGGCTTACAATA
The DNA here is from genome assembly GCA_034509565.1 of Triticum monococcum. Lineage (NCBI taxonomy): Eukaryota > Viridiplantae > Streptophyta > Magnoliopsida > Poales > Poaceae > Triticum > Triticum monococcum. The sequence goes on from CM067845.1 coordinate 619,428,064, forward strand.
TATAAATCTTTACGTCTCGACCATTTCGAGACTCCTCGTCATGTCCGTGATCTCATCCGGGACTCCGAACAACCTTCGGTACATCAAAATGCATAAACTCATAATAACTGTCATCGTAACGTTAAGCGTGCGGACCCTACGGTTCGAGAACAATGTAGACATGACCGAGACACGTCTCCGGTCAATAACCAATAGCGGGACCTGGATGCCCATATTGGCTCCTACATATTCTACGAAGATCTTTATCGGTCAGACCGCATAACAACATACGTTCTTCCCTTTGTCATCGGTATGTTACTTGCCCGAGATTCGATCGTCGGTATCCAATACCTAGTTCAATCTCGTTACCGGCAAGTCTCTTTACTCGTTCCGTAATACATCATCTCACAACTAACATATTAGTTGCAGTGCTTGCAAGGCTTATGTGATGTGCATTACCGAGAGGGCCCAGAGATACCTCTCCGACAATCGGAGTGACAAACCCTAATCTCGAAATACGCCAACCCAACATCTACCATTGGAGACACCTGTAGTACTCCTTTATAATCACCCAGTTACGTTGTGACGTTTGGTAGTACCCAAAGTGTTCCTCCGGTAAACGGGAGTTGCATAATCTCATAGTTATAGGAACATGTATAAGTCATGAAGAAAGCAATAGCAACATACTAAACGATCGGGTGCTAAGCTAATGGAATGGGTCATGTCAATCAGATCATTCAACTAATGATGTGACCTCGTTAATCAAATAACAACTCTTTGTTCATGGTTAGGAAACATAACCATCTTTGATTAACGAGCTAGTCAAGTAGAGGCATACTAGTGACACTCTGTTTGTCTATGTATTCACACATGTCTTATGTTTCCGGTTAATACAATTCTAGCATGAATAATAAACATTTATCATGATATAAGGAAATAAATAATAACTTTATTATTGCCTCTAGGGCATATTTCCTTCAGTCTCCCACTTGCACTAGAGTCAATAATCTAGTTCACATCGCCATGTGATTTAGCAGCAATAGTTCACATCACCATGTGATTTAACACCCATAGTTCACATCGTTATGTGACCAACACTCAAAGGGTTTACTAGAGTCCGTAATCTAGTTCACATCTCTATGTGATTAATACCCAAAGAGTACTAAGGCGTGATCATGTTTTGCTTGTGAGATAATTTTAGTCAACGGGTCTGTCACATTCAGATCCGTAAGTATTTTGCAAAATTCTTTGTCTATAATGCTCTGCACGGAGCTACTCTAGCTAATTGCTCCCACTTTCAATATGTATCTAGACCGAGACTTAGAGTCATCTAGATTAGTGTCAAAACTTGCATTGGCGTAACCCTTTACGACGAACCTTTTTATCACGTCCATAATCGAGAAACATATCCTTATTTCACTAAGGATAATTCTGACTGCTGTCCAGTGATCTACTCCTAGATCACTATTGTACTCCCTTGCCAAATCAGTGCAGGGTATACAATAGATCTGGTATACAGCATGACATACTTTATAGAACCTATGGCCAAGGCATAGGGAATGACTTTCATTCTCTTTCTATCTTCTGCCGTGGTCGGGCTTTGAGTCTTACTCAACTTCACACCTTATAATACAGGCAAGAACTCTTTCTTTGACTGCTCCATTTTGAACTACTTCAAAATCTTTGTCAAGGTATGTACTCATTGAAAGAACTTATCAAGCATCTTGATCTATCTCTATAGATCTTGAAACTCAATATGTAAGCAGCTTTACCGAAGTCTTTCTTTGAAAAACTCCTTTCAAACACTCCTTTTATGCTTTACAGAATAATTCTACATTATTTCCGATCAACAATATGTCATTCACATATACTTATCAGAAATGCTGTAGTGCTCCCACTCACTTTCTCGTAAATACAGGCTTCACCGCACGTCTGTATAAAACTATATCCTTTGATCAACTTATCAAAGCATGTATTCCAACTCTGAGATGCTTGTACCAGTCCATAGATGAATCGCTGGAGCTTGCATATTTTGTTAGCACCTTTAGGATTGACAAAACCTTCTTGTTGCATCACATACAACTCTTCTTTAATGAATCCATTAAGGAATGCAGTTTTGTTTATCCATTTGCCAGATTTCATAAAATGCGGCAATTGCTAACATGATTCGGACAGACTTAAGCATAGATACGAGTGAGAAACTCTCATCGTAGTCAACACTTTGAACTTGTCGAAAACCTTTTGCGACAATTCTAGCTTTGAAGATAGTAACACTACTATCAACGTTCGTCTTCCTCTTGAAGATCCATTTATTTTCTATGGCTTGCCGATCATCGGGCAAGTCAACTAAAGTCCATACTTTGTTCTCATACATGGATCATATCTCAGATTTCATGGCTTGAAGCCATTTTGCGGAATCTGGGCTCACCATCGCTTCTTCATAGTTCGTAGGATCATCATGATCTAGTAGCATGACTTCTAGAACAGGATTACCGTACCACTCTGGCGCGGATCTTACTCTGGTTGATCTACGAGGTTCAGTAGTGTCTTGTTCTGAAGTTTCATGATCATCATCATTAGCTTCCTCACTAACTGGTGTAGGTGTCACAGAAACATTTTTCTGTGATGTACTACTTTCCAATAAGGGAGCAGGTACAGTTACCTCGTCAAGTTCTACTTTCCTCCCACTCACTTCTTTTGAGAGAAACTCCTTCTCCAGAAAGTTTCTGAATTTTAGCAACAAACGTCTTGCCTTCGGATCTGTGATAGAAGGTGTATCCAATAGTTTCCTTTGGATATCCTATGAAGACGCACTTCTCCGATTTGAGTTTGAGCTTATCAGGATGAGACTTTTTCATATAAGCATCGCAACCCCAAACTTTAAGAAACGACAACTTTGGTTTCTTGCTAAACCATAGTTCAGATTGTGTCGTCTCAACGGATTTAGATGGTGCCCTATTTAACGTGAATGCAGCTGTCTCCAATGCATAACCCCAAAACAATAGTGGTAGATCGGTAAGATACATCATAGATTGCACTATATCCAAGAAAGTACGGTTATGACGTTTGGACACACCATTATGTTGTGGTGTTCCAGGTGGCGTGCGTAGTGAAACTATTTCACATTGTTTTTAACTGAAGACCAAACTCGTAACTCAAATATTTGTCTTCCGCGATCAGATCGTAGAAACTTTATTTTCTTGTCACGATGATTTTTCACTTCACTCTGAAATTCTTTGAACTTTTCAAATGTTTCAGACTTATGTTTCATCAAGTAGATATACTCATATCTGCTTAAATCATCTGTGAAGATCAGAAAATAATGATACCTGTCGCGAGCCTCAATATTCATCGGACCACATACATCAGTATGTATGATTTCCAACAAATCTGTTGCTCGCTCCATTGTTCCGAAGAACAGAGTCTTAGTCATCTTGCCCATGAGGCATGGTTCGCAAGCATCAAGTGATTCGTAGTCAAGTGATTCCGAAAGCCCATCAGCATGGAGTTTCTTCATGCGCTTTATACCAATATGACCCAAACGGCAGTGCCACAAATAAGTTGCACTATCATTATTAACTTTGCATCTTTTGGTTTCAATATGTGTATCACTACGATCGAGATCCAACGAACTTTGTTTCATTGGGTGTATGACCATCGAAGGTTTTATTCATGTAAACAGAACAACAATTATTCTCTGACTTTAATGAATAACCATATTGCAATAAACATGATCAAATCATATTCATGCTCAATGTAAACACCAAATAACACTTATTTAGGTTCAACACTAATCCCGAAATTATGGGGAGTGTGCGATGATGATCATATCAATCTTGGAACCACTTCCAACACACATCGTCACTTCACCCTTAACTAGTCTCTGTTTATTCTGCAACTCCCGTATCGAGTTACTAATCTTAGCAACTGAAATAGCATCAAATACTGAGGGTTTGCTATAAACACTAGTAAAGTACACATCAATAACATGTATATCAAATATACTTATGTTCACTTTGCCATCCTTCTTATCCGCCAATCACTTGGGGTAGTTCCGCTTCTAGTGACCAGTCCCTTTGCAGTAGAAGCACTTTGTCTCAGGCTTAGGATCAGACTTGGGCTTCTTCACTTGAGCAGCAACTTGCTTGCCGTTCTTCTTGAAGTTCCCCTTCTTCCCTTTGCCCTTTTCTTGAAACTAGTGGTCTTGTCAACCATCAACACTTGATGTTTTTCTTGATTTCTACCTTCGTTGATTTCAGCATCACGAAGAGCTTGGGAGTTGTTTTCGTTATCCCTTGCATATTATAGTTCATCACGAAGTTCTACTAACTTGGTGATGGTGACTAGAGAATTCTGTCAATCACTATCTTATCTGGAAGATTAACTCCCACTTGATTCAAGCGATTGTAGTACCCAGACAATCTGAGTACATGCTCACTAGTTGAGCGATTCTCCTCCATCTTTTAGCTATAGAACTTGTTGGAGACTTCATATCTCTCAACTCGGGTATTTTCTTGAAATATTAACTTCAACTCCTGGAACATCTCATATGGTCCATGACGTTCAAAACGTCTTTGAAGTCCCGATTCTAAGCCATTAAGCATGGTGCACTAAACTATCAAGTAGTCATCATATTGAGCTAGCCAAACGTTCATAACGTCTGCATCTGCTCCTGCAATAGGTCTGTCACCTAGCGGTGCATCAAGGACATAATTCTTCTGTGCAGCAATGAGGATAAACCTCAGATCACGGATCCAATCCGCATCATTGCTACTAACATATTTCAACACAATTTTCTCTAGGAACATATCAAAAATAAACACAGGGAAGCAACAACGCGAGCTATTGATCTACAACATAATTTGCAAAATATTACCAGGACTAAGTTCATGATAAATTTAAGTTCAATTTAATCATATTACTTAAGAACTCCCACTTAGATAGACATCCCTCTAATCTTCTAAGTGATCACGTGATCCAAATCAACTAAACCATGTCCGATCATCACGTGAGATGGAGTAGTTTCATCGGTGAACATCATTATGTTGATCATATCTACTATATGATTCACGCTCGACCTTTCGGTCTTCGTGTTCCGAGGCCATATCTGTATATGCTTGGCTCGTCAAGTATAACCTGAGTATTCTGCGTGTGCAACTGTTTTGCACCCGTTGTATTTGGACGTAGAGCTTATCACACCCGATCATCACGTGGTGTGTGGGCAAGACGAACTTTGGCAACGGTGCATACTCAGGGAGAACACTTCTTGATAATTTTAGTGAGAGATCATCTTATAATGCTACCGTCAATCAAAGCAAGATAAGATGCATAAAAGGATAAACATCACATGCAATCAATATAAGTGATATGATATGGCCATCATCATCTTGTGCTTGTGATCTCCATCTCCGAAGCTCCGTCATGATCACCATCGTCACCGGCGCGACACCTTGATCTCCATCGTAGCATCGTTGTCGTCTCGCCAATCTTATGCTTCCACGACTATCACTACCGCTTAGTAATAAAGTAAAGCATTACATCGCGATTGCATTGCATACAATAAAGCGACAACCATATGGCTCCTGCCAGTTGCCGATAACTCAGTTACAAAACATGATCATCTCATACAATAAAATCAGCATCATGCCTTGACCATATCACATCACAACATACCCTGCAAAAACAAGTTAGACGTCCTCTACTTTGTTGTTGCAAGTTTTACGTGGCTGCTACGGGCTTAAGTAAGAACTCATCTCACCTACGCATCAAAACCACAACGATAGTTCGTCAAATAGACTCCGTTTTAACCTTCTCAAGGACCGGGCATAGTCACACTTGGTTCAACTAAAGTTGGAGAGACAGTCTTCCGCAAGCCATCTATGTGCAAAGCACGTCGAGGGAACCGGTCTCGCGTAAGAGTACGCGTAAGGTTGGTCCGGATCGTCTCACCCAACAATACCGCCGAACCAAAGTATGACATGCTGGTAGGCAGTATGACTTGTATCGCCCACAACTCACTTGTGTTCTACTCGTGCAAATAACATCAAACCATAAAACCTAGGCTCGGATGCCACTGTTGGGGAACGCAGTAATTTCGAAAATTTTCCTACGCACACGCAAGATCATGGTGATGCACAGCAACGAGAGGGGAGAGTGTTGTCTACGTACCAACGCAGACCGACTGCGGAAGCGATCACACAACATAGAGGAAGTAGTCGTACGTCTTCTTCCCGATCCGATCGATCCAAGCACCGTTACTCCGGCACCTCCGAGTTCTTAGCACACGTTCAGCTCGATGACGTTCCTCGGGCTCCAATCCAGCAAAGCGTCGAGGAAGAGTTCCGTCAGCACGACGGCGTGGTGATGATCTTGATGTACTACCGACGCAGGGCTTCGCCTAAGCACTACAACGGTATGATCGAGGTGGAATTTGGTGGCAGGGGGCACCGCACACGGCTAAGGAACGATCTCAAGGATCAACTTGTGTGTCTTGGGGTGTCCCCTGCCCCCGTATATAAAGGTTGGAGGGAGGGGGGCTGGCCGGCCAAAGGAGGGAAGCGCAGGAGGAGTCCTACTCCTACCGGGAGTAGGACTCCCCCCTCCAATCCTAGTCCAACTAGGAATCCTTTAAAGGAGAGAGAGAGAGAGAGGTGGCCGGCCCCTCTCCTAGTCCTAATAGGACTAGGGAGAGGGGGGAGGCGCAGCCCTATGTGGGCTGCCCTCTCACCTTTCCACTAAGGCCCATGTTGGCCCATTTGGCTCCCGGGGGGTTCCGGTAACCCTCCCGGTAATCCGGTAAAATCCCGATTTCACCCGGAACACTTCCGATGTCCAAACATAGGCTTCCAATATATCAATCTTTATGTCTCGACCATTTCGAGACTCCTCGTCATGTCCGTGATCTCATCTGGGACTCCGAACAACCTTCGGTACATCAAAATGCATAAACTCATAATAACTGTCATTGTAACATTAAGCGTGCGGACCCTACGGTTCGAGAACAATGTAGACATGACCGAGACACGTCTCCGGTCAATAACCAATAGCGGGACCTGGATGCCCATATTGGCTCCTACATATTCTACGAAGATCTTTATCGGTCAGACCGCATAACAACATACGTTGTTCCCTTTGTCATCGGTATGTTACTTGCCCGAGATTCGATCGTCGGTATCCAATACCTAGTTCAATCTCGTTACCGGCAAGTCTCTTTACTCGTTCCGTAATACATCATCTCACAACTAACATATTAGTTGCAGTGCTTGCAAGGCTTATGTGATGTGCATTACCGAGAGGGCCCAGAGGTACCTCTCCGACAATCGGAGTGACAAACCCTAATCTCGAAATACGCCAACCCAACATCTACCATTGGAGACACCTGTAGTACTCCTTTATAATCACCCAGTTACGTTGTGACGTTTGGTAGTACCCAAAGTGTTCCTCCGGTAAATGGGAGTTGCATAATCTCATAGTTATAGGAACATGTATAAGTCATGAAGAAAGCAATAGCAACATACTAAACGATCGGGTGCTAAGCTAATGGAATGGGTCATGTCAATCAGATCATTCAAATAATGATGTGACCTCGTTAATCAAATAACAACTCTTTGTTCATGGTTAGGAAACATAACCATCTTTGATTAACGAGCTAGTCAAGTAGAGGCATACTAGTGACACTCTGTTTGTCTATGTATTCACACATGTATTATGTTTCCGGTTAATACAATTCTAGCATGAATAATAAACATTTATCATGATATAAGGAAATAAATAATAACTTTATTATTGCCTCTAGGGCATATTTCCTTCAAGAACTTGCTGGAGACTTCATGTCTCTCAACTCGGGTATTTGCTTGAAATATTAACTTCAACTCCTGAAACATCTCATATGGTCCATGACGTTCAAAACGTCTTTGAAGTCCCGATTCTAAGCTGTTAAGCATGGTGCACTAAACTATCAAGTAGTCATCATATTGAGCTTAGCCAAACGTTCATAACGTCTGTATCTGCTCCTGCAATAGGTCTGTCACCTAGCGGTGCATCAAGGACATAATTCTTCTGTGCAACAATGAGGATAAACCTCAGATCACGGATCCAATCCGCATCATTGCTACTAACATCTTTCAACACAATTTTCTCTAGGAACATATCAAAATAAACATAGGGAAGCAACAACGCGAGCTATTGATCTACAACATGATTTGCAAAATACTACCAGGACTAAGTTCATGATAAATTTAAGTTCAATTTAATCATATTACTTAAGAACTCCCACTTAGATAGACATCCCTCTAATCCTCTAAGTGATCACGTGATCCAAATCAACTAAACCATAACCGATCATCACGTGAGATGGAGTAGTTTTCAATGGTGAACATCGTTATGTTGATCATATCTACTATATGATTCACGCTCGACCTTTCGGTCTCCGTGTTCCGAGGCCATATCTGTATATGCTTGGCTCGTCAAGCATAACTTGAGTATTCTGCGTGTGCAACTGTTTTGCACCCGTTGTATTTGGACGTAGAGCTTATCACACCCGATCATCACGTGGTGTCTGGGCACGACGAACTTTGGCAACGGTGCATACTCAGGGAGAACACTTCTTGATAATTTAGTGAGAGATCATCTTATAATGCTACCGTCAATCAAAGCAAGATAAGATGCATAAAAGGATAAACATCACATGCAATCAATATAAGTGATATGATATGGCCATCATCATCTTGTGCTTGTGATCTCCATCTCCGAAGCACCGTCATGATCACCATCGTCACCGGCGCGACACCTTGATCCCCATCGTAGCATCGTTGTCGTCTCGCCAATCTTATGCTTCCACGACTATCACTACCGCTTAGTAATAAAGTAAAGCATTACATCGCGATTGCATTGCATACAATAAAGCGACAACCATATGGCTCCTGCCAGTTGCCGATAACTCGGTTACAAAACATGATCATCTCATACAATAAAATCAGCATCATGCCTTGACCATATCACATCACAACATACCCTGCAAAAACAAGTTAGACGTCCTCTACTTTGTTGTTGCAAGTTTTACGTGGCTGCTACGGGCTTAAGTAAGAACTCATCTCACCTACGCATCAAAACCACAACCATAGTTCGTAAAATAGACTCCGTTTTAACCTTCTCAAGGACCGGGCGTAGTCACACTTGGTTCAACTAAAGTTGGAGAGACAGTCTTCCGCAAGCCATCTATGTGCAAAGCACGTCGAGGGAACCGGTCTCGCGTAAGAGTACGCGTAAGGTTGGTCCGGATCGTCTCACCCAACAATACCGCCGAACCAAAGTATGACATGCTGGTAGGCAGTATGACTTGTATCGCCCACAACTCACTTGTGTTCTACTCGTGCAAATAACATCAAACCATAAAACCTAGGCTCGGATGCCACTGTTGGGGAACGTAGTAATTTCGAAAATTTTCCTACGCACACGCAAGATCATGGTGATGCACAGCAACAAGAGGGGAGAGTGTTGTCTACGTACCAACGCAGACCGACTGCAGAAGCGATCACACAACGTAGAGGAAGTAGTCGTACGTCTTCTTCCCGATCCGACCGATCCAAGCACCGTTACTCCGGCACCTCCGAGTTCTTAGCACACGTTCAGCTCGATGACGATCCTTGGGCTCCGATCCAGCAAAGCGTCGAGGAAGAGTTCCGTCAGCACGACGGCGTGATGATGATCTTGATGTACTACCGACGCAGGGCTTCGCCTAAGCACTACAACGGTATGATCGAGGTGGAATATGGTGGCAGGGGGCACCGCACACGGCTAAGGAACGATCTCAAGGATCAACTTGTGTGCCTTGGGGTGCCCCCTGCCCCCGTATATAAAGGTTGGAGGAGGGGGAGCCGGCCGGCCAGGGAGAGGAGGCGCAGGGGAGTCCTACTCCCACCGGGAGTAGGACTCCTCCCTCCAATCCTAATCCTATTAGGACTCCCGGGGGGGGGGAAAGGAGAGAGAAGGGGGGCCGGCCCCCTATCCTAGTCCTACTAGGACTTGGGGAAAGGGGGGGCGCCGGCCAGCTTGTGGGCTTCCCTTTTTCTCTTTTCCACTAAGGCCCAATAGGCCCATTAGTCTCCCGGGGGGTTCCGGTAACCCTCCCGGTATTCCGGTAAAATCCCGATTTCATCCGGAACACTTCCTATGTCCAAACATAGGCTTCCAATATATCAATCTTTACATCTCGACCATTTCGAGACTCCTCGTCATGTCCGTGATCTCATCCGGGACTCCGAACAACCTTCGGTACGTCAAAATGCATAAACTCATAATAACTGTCATCGTAACGTTAAGCGTGCGGACCCTACGGTTCGAGAACAATGTAGACATGACCGAGACACGTCTCCGGTCAGTAACCAATAGTGGGACCTGGATGCCCATATTGGCTCCTACATATTCTACGAAGATCTTTATCGGTCAGACCGCATAATAACATACGTTGTTCCCTTTGTGATCGGTATGTTACTTGCCCGAGATTCGATCGTCGGTATTCAATACCTAGTTCAATCTCGTTACCGGCAAGTCTCTTTACTCGTTCCGTAATACATCATCTCACAACTAACATATTAGTTGCAGTGCTTGCAAGGCTTATGTGATGTGCATTACCGAGAGGGCCCAGAGATACCTCTCCGACAATCAGAGTGACAAACCCTAATCTCGAAATACGCCAACCCAACATCTACCATTGGAGACACCTGTAGTACTCCTTTATAATCACCCAGTTACGTTGTGACGTTTGGTAGTACCCAAAGTGTTCCTCCGGTAAATGGGAGTTGCATAATCTCATAGTTATAGGAACATGTATAAGTCATGAAGAAAGCAATAGCAACATACTAAACGATCGGGTGCTAAGCTAATGGAATGGGTCATGTCAATCAGATCATTCTACTAATGATGTGACCTCGTTAATCAAATAACAACTCTTTGTTCATGGTTAGGAAACATAACCATCTTTGATTAACGAGCTAGTCAAGTAGAGGCATACTAGTGACACTCTGTTTGTCTATGTATTCACACATGTATTATGTTTCCGGTTAATACAATTCTAGCATGAATAATAAACATTTATCATGATATAAGGAAATAAATAATAACTTTATTATTGCCTCTAGGGCATATTTCCTTCAGCTTCCGTTGCGATCTACAAGGGTACGTAGATCAGACTCTCCCCCTCGTTGCTATGCATCACCATGATCTTGCGTGTGCGTAGGAAATTTTTTGAAATTGCTACGTTCCCCAACAACCGCAAGGACGGGCGGTTCAGCTAACTGTCTCTTCAAATCCTCGAACGCTTTATCAGCCGCGTCACTCCAGACGAAGTCATCCGTTTTCTTTAGCATATGATACAAAGGGATATCTTTCTCCCCAAGGCGACTAATAAACCGACTTAATGCTGCAATCTGGCCCACCAAACGCTGAACATCATTGATACATGTCGGTTTAGCCAGAGAGGTGATAGCTGTGATCTTCTCCGGATTAGCCTCAATGCTCCTGTTAGACACTAGGAAACCCAAGAGTTTGCCTGCCGGAACACCAAAGACACATTTGGCTGGATTAAGCATCATCTTATAGACCCGAAGGTTGTCAAAAGTCTCTCTCAGGTCATCTATCAATGTTTCCTCCTTCCTAGACTTCACCACAATATCATCCACATAAGCATGGACATTGCGCCCAATCTATTTATGAAGACAATTCTGAACACAGCGTTGATACGTCGCCTGTGCACTCTTGATCCCAAAAGGCATACATACATAGCCGAAGGCTCCAAAGGGAGTTATGAAAGTTGTCTTCTCTTGGTCCTTAACTGCCATTTTGATCTGATGATAACCAGAATAAGCATCCAAAAAACAAAAATGGTCACAACCCGCCATAGCATCAATAATCTGATCAATACGAGGGAGAGCAAAGGGATCAGCTGGACATGCTTTGTTCAAGTCTTTGTAATCCACACACATACGCCAAATGTTGTTTTTCTTAAGTACCAGCACCGGATTAGCTAGCCACTCAGGATGAAAGACCTCTGAGGGAGTCCTAGATTAGGGGGTCTCCGGACAGCCGGACTATATCCTTTGGTCGGACTGTTGGACTATGAAGATACAAGATTGAAGGCTTCGTCCCGTGTCCGGATGGGACTTTCCTTGGCGTGGAAGGCAAGCTAGGAAATACGGATATGTAGATATCCTCCCTTGTAACCGACTCTGGGTAACCCTAGCCCCCTCCGGTATCTATATAAACCGGAGGGTTTAGTCCGTAGGACAACATACAATCATACCATAGGCTAGCTTCTAGGGTTTAGCCTCTACTATCTCGTGGTAGATCAACTCTTGTAATACTCATATCATCAAGAACAATAAAGCAGGACGTAAGGTATTACCTCCATCAAGAGGGCCCGAACCTGGGTAAACATCGTGTCCCCTGCCTCCTGTTACCATCCGCCTTAGACACACAGTTCGGGACCCCCTACCCGAGATTCGCTGGTTTTGACACCGACATTGGTGCTTTCATTGAGAGTTCCACCGTGCCGTCACCTTAAGGCTTGATGGCTCCTTCGATCATCGGTAACGATGCGGTCCAGGGTGAAGTTTTCCCCCCCGGACAGATCTTCGTATTCGGCGGCTTCGCACTGCGGGCCAATTCGCTTGGCCATCTGGAGCAGATCGAGAGCTATGCCCCTGGCCATTAGGTTAGGTTCGGAAACTTAAACTACATTGCTGACATCCGCGGAGACTTGATCTTCGAAGGATTCGAGCCCATGTCAGGTGTGCCATTAAGTCATGACGAACACGACGTAACTCTGCCGCCGGACAATATTCGGGAGATCGCATCTGCAATTACTCTGGCCGTCAATCCGGAGCAAATCGCGCCATCCGAAAGCGGAGGGATAGACCCCGCCATGGAGGCCGCACCCTCAGTGGCGATAGAGCCGGATACTGACTTCACCCCTTACAAGAGCCGTGTCGCCGAACCACTGGATTCATCTCCGGCCACGGACTCCGAGCCGCTTACATCCGTGCCCATCGAATATGACTGGGCGCCGATCATGGAGTTCACCTCCGCGGATATCTTTCAGCACTCGCCTTTCGGTGATGTGCTAAATTCATTAAGGTCTCTCTCATTGTCTGGAGAACCTTGGCCGAACTATGTCCGGCTAGAATGGGATGCGGACAACGAAGAAATTCGTTGCCCACCCACCACCCACTTAGTAGCCACTGTCGACGATTTAACCGACATGCTCGACTTTGACTCCGAAGACATCGACGGTATGGACGACAATGTAGGAGACGAACAGGAACCACCGCCCACAGGGCGCTGGACCGCCACCTCCTCATATGATATATACATGGTGGACACCCCCAAAGAAGGCAATGGCGACGAGACAGCGGAGGATGACCCCTCCAAGAAGCAACCCAAGCACCAACGTCAGCGGCGCCGCTCTAAGTCCCGCCACAGCAAAAGTAGGGATACCAGCACAGGAGACAATAACACTCCGGATAGTGCCGAAGATAACCACAATCCACTCCAGCATGATGTAGAGCCGGAGGATGAACAAGCTAGCCCTCTAGAGCAGGCAGCAGATGGAGAACCAGAGGAGGACAATTACATGCCTCTCTCTGAAGATGAGGCAGGCCTCGGCGACGAAGAATCTATCGTGCCTGAGGATCCCGTCGAGCAGGAGCGCTTTAAGCGCCAGCTTATGGCCACAGCAAATAGCCTGAAGAAAAAGCAACAACAGCTTCAAGCTGATCAAGACCTGCTAGCAGACAGATGGACCGAAGTCCTTGCGGCCAAGGAATTCGAAATCGAGCGCCCCTACAAGAGTTACCCAAAAAGCAGGTTGCTACCTCACCTAAAGAAGGAAGCAATAAAACCTCCATCACCAGTGTACGATGTGGCTGACCGGCCACGGCGCGGTCGAGCCAGAGAGGCGTTTCAGCCCAAAGTTCAGCCTTCACCTCGCCGCCACTCAAACAAAAATACCAAGGCCCGGGGCAACACACGGGACCTGCGACATGTATTGGACAGTAAGGCAAAACTCACAAGGTCAATATACGGGTCATGGGCGCGTGCGCCAACACGGGCCGTTGATCGTCGCGCTGGATACATAAAAGGTAAATTCGGCCGGGCCGAATACAGCAGACAATACTCATATGAACTGTGTCGTGATATAGCCCAGCATAGAGGCGCCACACACCCCCTATGCTTCACTGATGAAGTTATGGATCACGAATTCCTGGAGGGTTTTAAACCCGTAAATATCGAATCATATGATGGTACAACAGATCCCGCCATATGGATTGAGGATTTTCTACTTCACATCCACATGGCTTGCGGTGATGATCTACATTCCATCAAGTACCTCCCACTAAAACTCAAAGAACCAGCTCGGCATTGGCTGAGTAGCTTGCCAGCAAACTCCGTCGGCAGTTGGGAGGACTTGGAAGACGCATTCCTCGACAACTTCCAGGGCACTTACGTGCGACCACCGAATGCTGATGACTTGAGCCATATAACTCAGCAGCCAGGGGAATCGGCTAGACAATTCTGGACGCGGTTCATGACTAAGAAAAACCAAATTTTCGACTATCCGGTTGCGGAGGCCTTAGCGGCATTCAAGCATAACATCTGCGACGAGTGGCTCGCCCGGCACCTCGGCCAGGAGAAGCCGAAGTCTATGGCAGCCCTCACGACACTCATGACCCGATTTTGTGCGCGGGAGGATAGCTGGCTGGCTCGCAGCAACAACACATCCAGGAATCCAGGCACTCCAGATAACAAAGATGCCAACGGCAAACTGATACGTCCATTTTGCATCATGCTTTTATATCAATATTTACTACATTATGGGCTGTTATTACACATTATATCACAATACTTATGCCTATTCTCTCTTATTTTACAAGGTTTACATAAATAGGGAGAATGCTGGCAGCTGGGATTCTGGCTGGAAAAGGAGCAAATATTAGAGACCTATTCTGCACAGCTCCTAAAGTCCTGAAACTTCAAGGATGATGTTTTCCAAATATATAAAAAAATTGGGCTCAAGAACTTCACCAGGCGGCCACACCCTGCCCACGAGGGTGGGGGCGCGCCCCCCTACCTCGTGGGCCCCCTGGTGGCCCTCCGGTGACCATCTTCTGCTATATGGACTCTTTCGATGGGAAAAAAATCAGAAGCCATCTTCTCGGACGAAACTCCGCCGCCACGAGGTGGAACCTTGGCGGAACCAATCTAGGGTTCTGGCGGGGTTGTTCTGCCGGGGAAACTTTCCTCCCATAGGGGGAAATCATCGCCATCGTCATCGCCAATGCTCCTCTCATCGGGAGAGGGCAATCTCCATCAACATCTTCATCAGCACCATCTCATCTCAAAACCCTAGTTCATCTCTTGTATCCAATTCTTGTCTCCAAGTCCAGGATTGGTGCTAGTAGGTTGCTAGTAGTGTTAATTACTCCTTGTAGTTGTTGCTAGTTGGTTTAATTGGTGGAAGATCATATGTTCAGATCCCATATGCACATTAATACCCCTCTGATTATGAACATGTTTATGCTTTGTGAGTAGTTACTTTTGTTCCTGAGGACATGGGAGAAGTCTTGCTATTAGTAGTCATGTGAATTTGGTATTCGTTCGATATTTTGATGAGATGTATGTTGTCTCTCCTCTAGTGGTGTTATGTGAACGTCGACTACATGACACTTCACCATTGTTTGGGCCTAGAGGAAGGCATTGGGAAGTAATAAGTAGATGATGGGTTGCTAGAGTGACAAAAGCTTAAACCCTAGTTTATGCGTTGCTTCATAAGGGGCTGATTTGGATCCATATGTTTCATGCTATGGTTAGGTTTACCTAAATACTTTTGTTGTATTTGTGGATGCTTGCAATAGAGGTTAATCATAAGTGGGATGCTTGTCTAAGTAAGGGCAGCACCTAAGCACCGGTCCACCCACATACCAAATTATCAAAGTACCGAACGCGAATCATATGAGCGTGATGAAAACTAGCTTGGCGATATTGCCATGTGTCCTCGGGAGCGCTTTACATCATATAAGAGTTTGTCTAGGCTTGTCCTTTGCTACAAAAAGGATTGGGACACCTTGCTGCACCTTATTTACTTTTGTTACTTGTTGCTCGTTACAAATTATCTTATCACAAAACTATCTGTTACTACTTATTTTAGTACTTGCAGAGAATACCTTGCTGGAAACCGCTTATCATTTCCTTCTGCTCCTCGTTGGGTTTGACACTCTTACTTATAGAAAGGACTACGATAGATCCCCTAGAACTGTGGGTCATCAAGACTCTTTTCTAGCGCCGTTGCCGGGGAGTGAAGCGCCTTTGGTAGGTGGAATCTGGTAAGGAAAAATTTATATAGTGTGCTGAAATTTAATGTCACTTGTTACTATGGAAAGTAATCCTCTGAGGGGCTTGTTTGGGGTATCTTCACCCCAACCAGTAGAGCAAAGAGTTGCTCCTCAACCTACTGAACCTACTGAAAATGAAAATGCTTGCTTTGAAATTCCTTTGGGTATGGTAGAAAAACTGCTAGCTAATCCTTTTTTGGGAGATGGAACAAAACATCCTGATGAGCATCTAATGTATGTGGATGAAGTTTGTGGATTATTTAAGCTTGCAGGTGTACCCGGAGATGTTGTTAAGAAGAAGGTCTTCCCTTTATCTTTGAGGGGATATGCATCGACATGGTATAGGCTGTGTGATGATATGGAGTCCTAGAATTACAACCGACTGAAATTGGAATTTCATCAAAAGTTTTATCCTATGCATCTTGTTCATCGTGATCGCAATTACATATATAATTTTTGGCCTCGCGAAGGAGAAAGCATCGCTCAAGCTTGGGGGAGGCTTAAATGAATGTTATATTCATGCCCCAATCATGAGCTCTCAAGAGAAATGATTATTCAAAAATTTTATGCTCGGCTTTCTGGTAACAATCGCACCATGCTTGATACTTCTTGTGTTGGCTCTTTTATGATGAAGACTATTGAATTCAAATGGGATTTATTGGAAAGAATTAAACACAACTCCAAAGATTGGGACCTCGACAATGGTAAGGAGTCATGTATGACACCTAGTTTTGATTGTGTTAAATCTTTTATGGATACCGATATTTTCGTAAATTTAGCACTAAATATGGACTTGACTCTGAGATAGTAGCTTCTTTCTGTGAATCTTTTGCTGCTTATGTTAATCTCCCCAAGGAGAAGTGGTTTAAATATCATCCTCCCATAGAAGTAAAAGTAGCTGCACCTATTAAAGTTGAAGAAAAGACTATTACTTATAATGATCCTATTGTTCCTACTTCTTATGTTGAGAAACCACCTTTCCCTATTAGGATAAAGAAACATATACACCTCTTGAGCAAGTTAAAGTTGAACCTAATATTGCTATTGTTAAAGATCTCTTGTCTGATAATATTGACGGGCATGTTATTTATTTCTGTGATGAAACTGCTAGAATTGCTAAACCCCATGCCACAGATAAACCTAGACCTGTGGTAGGTAAGCCTGTTATTTCTGTTAAAATAGGAGATCATTGTTATCATGGCTTATGTGATATGGGTGCTAGTGCTAGTGCAATACCCATGAACTTATACAAAGAAATTATGCATGACATTGCACCTGTTGAGTTAGAAGATATTCATGTCACAATTAAACTTGCTAATAGAGATACTATTTCACCAAAGGGAATTGTTAGAGATGTTGAAGTCTTGTGTGGGAAAACTAAATATCCTACTTATTTTCTTGTTCTTGGTTCCCCACAAGATAGCTTCTGTCCCATTATATTTGGTAGACCCTTCTTAAATAGTGTTAATGCTACCATAGATTGCAAAAGGGATGTTGTTACTATCGGTTTAGATGATATGACTCATGAATTTAATTTTTCTAAATTTAGTAGACAACACCATGAAGAAGAATTACCTAGTAAAGATGAAATTACCGGTCTTGCTTCTATTGCCGTACCTCCTAGTGACCCTTTAGAACAATATTTGCTAGACCATGAAAATGATATGTTTATGAATGAAAGAAGGGAATTAGATGAAGTATTCTTTAAACAGGAACCTATTCTGAAACACAATTTACCTGTTGGAATCCTAGGGGATCCTCCTCCACCCAAGGGTGATCCCGTGTTTGAGCTTAAACCATTACCGGATACTCTTAAATATGCTTATCTTGATGAGAAACAGATATATCATGTCATTATCAGTGCTAACCTTTCAAAACATGAGGAAGAGAGATTATTGAAAACTCTGAAGAAGCACTGTGCTGCTATCGGGTATACTCTTGATGATCTTAAGGGCATTAGTCCCACTCTATGCCAACATAAAATTAATTTTCAAGAAGATGCTAAACCAGTTCGTGATCATCAACGCCGACTGAATCCTAAAATGAAAGAAGTGGTAAGAAAGGAGATACTAAAGCTCCTTGAGGTAGGTATAATTTACCCCGTTGCTGATAGTCAGTGGGTAAGCCCTGTCCATTGTGTCCCTAAGAAGGGAGGTATTACTATTGTTCCTAATGACAAAGATGAATTGATTCCTCAAAGAATTATTATTGGTTATAGGATGGTTATTGATTTCTGCAAATTAAATAAGGCTACTAAAAAGGATCATTACCCCTTACCTTTTATTGATCAAATGGTAGAAAGATTATCCAAACATACACAATTTTGCTTTCTAGATGGTTATTCTAGTTTCTCTCAAATACCTGTGTCAGCCAAAGATCAATCAAAGACTACTTTTACATGCCCTTTTGGTACTTTTGCTTATAGGCGTATGCCTTTTGGTTTACGTAATGCACCTGCTACCTTTCAAAGATGCACGATGGCTATATTCTCTGACTTTTTTGAAAAGATTTGTGAGGTTTTCATGGATGACTTTTTCGTCTATGGATGTTCTTTTGATGATTGCTTGAGAAACCTTGATCGAGTTTTGCAGAGATGTGAAGAAACTAAACTTGTCCTGAATTGGGAAAAGTGCCATTTTATGGTTAATGAAGGTATTGTCTTGGGGCATAAAGTTTCTGAAAGAGGTATTGAAGTTGATAAAGCCAAGGTTGATGCTATTGAAAAGATGCCATGTCCCAAGGACATTAAAGGTATAAGAAGTTTCCTTGGTCATGCTGTTTTTTATAGGAGGTTCATTAAGGACTTCTCAAAAATCTCTCGGCCTCTGACTAATTTATTACAAAAAGATATACCATTTGTCTTTGATGATGATTGTGTAGAAGCATTTGAAATACTTAAGAAAGCATTGATCTCTGCACCTATTATTCAGCCACCTGATTGGAATTTACCCTTTGAAATTTTGTGCGATGCTAGTGATTATGCTGTAGGTGTTGTTCTAGGATAAAGAGTTGATAAGAAACTAAATGTTATTCAATATGCTAGTAAAACTCTAGACAATGCTGAAAGAAATTTTGCTACTACTGAAAAAGAATTCTTAGCAGTTGTATTTGCCTGTGATAAGTTTAGACCTTATATTGTTGATTCTAAAGTAACTATTCACACTGATCATGCTGCTATTAAATATCTTATGGAAAAGAAAGATGCTAAACCTAGACTTATTAGATGGGTTCTCTTGCTACAAGAATTTGATTTGCATATTGTTGATAGAAAAGGAGCTGAGAACCTCGTTGCAGACAACTTGTCTAGGTTAGAAAATGTGCTTGATGACCCACTACCTATTGATGATAGCTTTCCTGGTGAGCAATTAAATGTCATAAATGCTTCTCATACTGCTCCATGGTATGCTGATTATGCTAATTACATTGTTGCTAAGTTTATACCACCTAGTTTCACATACCAGCAAAATAAAAAAAATTCTTCTATGACTCGAGGCATTACTTTTGGGATGACCCGCATCTTTGAAAAGAAGGAGTAGATGGTGTTATTAGACGTTGTGTACCTGAGCATGAACTGGAACAGATCCTACGCAAGTGTCACTCCGAAGCTTATGGAGGACACCATGCTGGAGATAGGACTGCACATAAGGTATTACAATCTGGTTTTTATTGGCCTACTCTCTTCAAGGATGCCCGTAAGTTTGTCTTATCTTGTGATGAATGTCAAAGAATTGGAAATATTAGTAGTGAAGGAAAAATGCCCTAGAGGCAATAATATAAAGTTATTATTTATTTCCTTATTTCATGATAAATGTTTATTATTCATGCTAGAATTGTATTAACCGGAAACATAATACATGTGTGAATACATAGACAAACAGAGTGTCACTAGTATGCCTCTACTTGACTAGCTCGTTAATCAAAGATGGTTATGTTTCCTAACCATAGACAAAGAGTTGTTATTTGATTAACGGGATCACATGATTAGGAGAATGATGTGATTGACTTGACCCATTCCGTTAGCTTAGCACTCGATCGTTTAGTATGTTGCTATTGCTTTCTTCATGACTTATACATGTTCCTATGACTATGAGATTATGCAACTCCTGTTTACCGGAGGAACACTTTGTGTGCTACCAAACGTCACAACGTAACTGGGTGATTATAAAGGAGCTCTACAGGTGTCTCCAAAGGTACATGTGAAGGAAATGTGCCCTAGAGGCAATAATAAAGTTATTATTTATTTCCTTATATCATGATAAATGTTTATTATTCATGCTAGAATTGTATCAACCGGAAACATAATACATGTGTGAATACATAGACAGACAGAGTGTCACTAGTATGCCTCTACTTGACTAGCTCGTTAATCAAAGATGGTTACGTTTCCTAACCATGGACAAAGAGTTGTTATTTGATTAACGGGATCACATCATTAGTTGAATGATCTGATTGACATGACCCGTTCCATTAGCTTAGCACCCGATCGTTTAGTATGTTGCTATTGCTTTCTTCATAACTTATACATGTTCCTATGACTATGAGATTATGCAACTCCCGTTTGCCGGAGGAACACTTTGGGTACTACCAAACATCACAACGTAACTAGGTGATTATAAAGGAGTACTACAGGTGTCTCCAAAGGTAGATGTTGGGTTGGCGTATTTCGAGATTAGGATTTGTCACTCCAATTGTCGGAGAGGTATCTCTGGGCCCTCTCGGTAATGCACATCACATAAGCCTTGCAAGCACTGCAACTAATATGTTAGTTGTGGGATGATGTATTACGGAACGAGTAAAGAGACTTGCCGGTAACGAGATTGAACTAGGTATTGGATACCGACGATCGAATCTCGGGCAAGTAACATACCGATGCCAAAGGGAACAACGTATGTTGTTATGCGGTCTGACCGATAAAGATCTTCGTAGAATATGTAGGAGCCAATATGGGCATCCAGGTCCCGCTATTGGTTATTGACAGGAGATGTGTCTCAGTCATGTCTACATTGTTCTCGAACCGTAGGGTCCGCACGCTTAACGTTACGATGACAGTTATTATGAGTTTATGCATTTTGATGTACCGAAGTTAGTTCGGAGTCCCGGATGTGATCACGGACATGACGAGGAGTCTCGAAATGGTCGAGACATAAAGATTGATATATTGGATGACTATATTCGGACACCGGAAGTGTTCCGGGTGATTTCGGAGAAAACCGGAGAGCCGGAGGGTTACCGGAACCCGACCGGGAGAAGTAATGGGCCTTATGGGCTTTAGTGGAGAGAGAGAAGGGCTGCCAGAGGTGGGCCGCGCGCCACCTCCTCCCTGGTCCGAATTGGACTAGGGGAGGGGGGCGGCGCCCCCCCTTTCCTTCTCCCACTCCACCTCTTCCCCCTCCTAGTAGGAGTCCTACTCCTACTAGGAGGAGGACTCCTCCTTGGCGCGCCACACCTGGCCGGCTGGCCTCCTCCCCTTGCTCCTTTATATACGGGGGCAGGGGGCACCCCAAGACACACAAGTTGATCCACATGATCGTTCATTAGCCGTGTGCGGTGCCCCCTGCCACCATATTCCACCTCGATCATATCGTTGTAGTGCTTAGGTGAAGCCCTGCGTTGGTAGAACATCAAGATCGTCATCACGCTGTCGTGCTGACGGAACTCCTCCCCGAAGCTTTGCTGGATCGGAGCCTGGGGATCGTCATCGAGCTGTACATGTGCTAAGAACTCGGAGGTGCCGGAGTAACGGTGCTTGGATCGGTCGGATCGGAAAGAAGACGTACGACTACTTCCTCTACGTTGGGTCAACGCTTCCGCTGTGATCTACAAGGGTACGTAGATCAGACTCTCCCCCTCGTTGCTATGCATCACCATGATCTTGCATGTGCGTAGGAAAATTTTGAAATTACTATGTTCCCCAACAGTGGCATCCGAGCCTAGGTTTTATGGTTTGATGTTATATGCATGAGTAGAACACAAGTGAGTTGTGGCCGATACAAGTCATACTGCCTACCAGCATGTCACACTTTGGTTCAGCGGTATTGTTGGACGAGACGACCCGGACCAACCTTACGCGTACGCTTACGCGAGACCGGTTCCCTCGACGTGCTTTGCACATAGATGGCTTGCGGGCGACTGTCTCTCCAACTTTAGTTGAACCGAGTATGGCTACGCCCGGTCGTTGAGAAGGTTAAAACGGAGTCTATTTAACAAACTATCGTTGTGGTTTTGATGCGTAGGTGAGATTGGTTCTTGATTAAGCCCGTAGCAGCCACGTAAAATTTGCAACAACAAAGTAGAGGACGTCTAACTTGTTTTTGTAATGCATGTTGTGATGTGATATGGTCAAAACGTGATGAGTTATAAGTTGTTGTATAAGATGATCATGTTTTGTTGAACTTATCGGCAACTGGCAAAAGCCTTATGGTTGTCTGTCTATTGCATAAGATGCAAGCGCCCAATAATTGCTTTACTTTATCGCTATGCGATAGCAATAGTTGCAAGAGAAAGTGTTGGCGAGACGACCACGTGACGACACATTGATATAGATCAAGATGATGGAGATCATGGTGTCATGCCGGTGATGATATAGATCATGACAGTACTTTGGAGATGGAGATCAAAGAAGCAAGATGATGATGCCATATCATGTCACATATTTTGATTGCATATGATGTTTATCTTTTATACATCTTATTTTGCTTAGTTTGACGGTAGCATTTTAAGATGATCTCTCACTAATTATCAAGAAGTGTTCTCCCTGAGTATGCACCATTGCGAAAGTTCTTCGTGCTGAGACACCACGTGATGATCGGGTGTGATAGGCTCTACGTTCAAATACAACGGGTGCAAAACAGTTGCACACGCGGAATACTCAGGTTATACTTGACGAGCCAAGCATATACAGATATGGCCTCGGAACACGGAGACCGAAAGGTCGAGCGTGAATCATATAGTAGATATGATCAACATAGTGATGTTCACCAATGAAACTACTCCATCTCACGTGATGATCGGACATGGTTTAGTTGATTTGGATCACGTGATCACTTAGAGGATTAGAGGGATGTCCATCTAAGTGGGAGTTCTTAAGTAATATGATTAAATTGAACTTAAATTTATCATGAACTTAGTCCTGGTAGTATTTTGCAAATTATGTTGTAGATCAATAGCTCGCGTTGTTGCTTCCCTGTGTTTATTTTTGATATGTTCCTAGAGAAAATTGTGTTGAAAGATGTTAGTAGCAATGATGCGGATTGGATCCGTGATCTGAGGTTTATCCTCATTGCTGCACAGAAGAATTATGTCCATGATGCACCCTAGGTGACAGACCTATTGCAGGAGCAGATGCAGACGTTATGAACGTTTGGCTAGCTCAATATGATGACTACTTGATAGTTTAGTGCACCATGCTTAATGGCTTAGAATCGGGACTTCAAAGACGTTTTGAACGTCATGGACCATATGAGATGTTCCAGGAGTTGAAGTTAATATTTCAAGCAAATACCCGAGTTGAGAGATATGAAGTCTCCAACAAGTTCTATAGCTAAAAGATGGAGGAGAATCGCTCAACTAGTGAGCATGTGCTCAGATTGTCTGGGTACTACAATCGCTTGAATCAAGTGGGAGTTAATCTTCCAGATAAGATAGTGATTGAAAAAATTCTCTAGTCACCATCACCAAGTTAGTAGAACTTCGTGATGAACTATAATATGCAAGGGATAACGGAAACAACTCCCAAGCTCTTCGTGATGCTGAAATCAACGAAGGTAGAAATCAAGAAAAACATCAAGTGTTGATGGTTGACAAGACCACTAGTTTCAAGAAAAGGGCAAAGGGAAGAAGGGGAACTTCAAGAAGAACGGCAAGCAAGTTGCTGCTCAAGTGAAGAAGCCCAAGTCTGATCCTAAGCCTGAGACTAAGTGCTTCTACTGCAAAGGGACAGGTCACTAGAAGCGGAACTACCCCAAGTGATTGGCGGATAAGTAGGATGGCAAAGTGAACATAAGTATATTTGATATACATGTTATTGATGTGTACTTTACTAGTGTTTATAGCAACCCCTCAGTATTTGATGCTAGTTCAGTTGCTAAGAGTAGTAACTCGAAACGGGAGTTGCAGAATGAACAGAGACTAGTTAAGGGTGAAGTGACGATGTGTGTTGGAAGTGGTTCCAAGATTGATATGATCATCATCGCACACTCCCTATAATTTCGGGATTAGTGTTGAACCTAAATAAGTGTTATTTGGTGTTTGCGTTGAGCATGAATATGATTTGATCATGTTTATTGTAATACGGTTATTCATTTAAGTAAGAGAATAAATTGTTGTTCTGTTTACATGAATAAAACCTTATATGGTTACACACCAAATGAAAATAGTTCGTTGGATCTCGATCGTAGTGATACACATAATCATAATATTGAAACCAAAAGATGCAAAGTTAATAATGATAGTGCAACTTATTTGTAGCACTGCCGTTTAGGTCATATTGGTGTAAAGCGCATGAAGAAACTCCATGCTGATGGGCTTTTGGAATCACTTAATTATGAATCAGTTGATGCTTGCGAACCATGCCTCATGGGCAAGATGACTAAGACTCTGTTCTTCGGAACAATGGAGCGAGCAACAGATTTGTTGGAAATCATACATACTGATGTATGTGGTCCGATGAATATTGAGGCTCGCGACAGGTATCATTATTTTCTGATCTTCACAGATGATTTGAGCAGATATGAGTATATCTACTTGATGAAACATAAGTCTGAAATATTTGAAAAGTTCAAAGAATTTCAGAGTGAAGTGAAAAATCATCGTAACAAGAAAATAAAGTTTCTATGATCTGATCGTAGAGAAGAGTATTTGAGTTACGAGTTTGGCCTTCAGTTAAAAACAATGTGAAATAGTTTCACTACTCACGCCACATGGAACACCATAGTGTAATGGTGTGTCCGAACGTCATAACCGTACTTTATTAGATATAGTGCGATCTATGATGTCTCTTACCGATCTACCACTATCGTTTTGGGGTTATGCATTAGAGACAGCTGCATTCACGTTAAAAAGGGGCACCATCTAAGTCCGTTGAGACGACACAATCTGAACTGTGGTTTAGCAAGAAACCAAAGTAGTCGTTTCTTAAAGTTTGGGGTTGTGATGCTTATGTGAAAAAGTTTCATCCTGGTAAGCTCAAAACCAAATCGGAGAAATATGTCTTCATAGGATACCCAAAAGGAGACTGTTGGGTACACCTTCTATCACAGATCCTAAGGCAAGACATTCGTTGCTTATAATGGATACTTTCTAGAGAAGGAGTTTCTCTCGAAAGAAGTGAGTGGGAGGAAAGTAGAACTTGATAAGGTAATTGTACCTTCTCCTTTATTGGAAAGTAGTTCATCACAGAAATCTGTTCTTGTGACTCCTACACCAATTAGTGAGGAAGCTAATGATAATGATCATGAAACTTCGGATCAAGTTACTACCGAATCTCGTAGGTAAACCAGAGTGAAATCCGCACCAGAGTGGTACGGTAATCCTGTTCTGGAGGTCATGTTACTTGACCATGACGAACCTACGAACTATGAGGAAGCGATGATGAGCCCAAATTCCGCGAAATGGTTTGAGGCCATGAAATCTGAGATATGATCCATGTATGAGAACAAAGTATGGACTTTGATGGATTTGCCCAATGATAGGCAAGCCATAGAAAATAAATGGATCTTCAAGAAAAAGACTGACGCTGATGGTAATGTTACTGTCTATAAAGCTCGACTTGTCGCAAAAGGTTTTCGACAAGTTCAAGGGGTTGACTATGATGAGACCTTCTCACCCGTAGCGATGCTTAAGTCTGTCCGAATCATGTTAGCAATTGCCGCATTTTGTGATTATGAAATATGGCAGATGGATGTCAAAACTGCATTCCTGAATGGATTTCTGGAAGAAGAGTTGTATATGATGCAACCGGAAGGTTTTGTCGATCCAAAGGGAGCTAACAAAGTGTGCAAACTCCAGCGATCCATTTATGGACTGGTGCAAGCATCTCGGAGTTGGAATAAACGCTTTGATAGTGTGATCAAAGCATTTGGTTTTATACAGACTTTTGGAGAAGCCTGTATTTACAAGAAAGTGAGTGGGAGCACTACAGCATTTCTGATAAAGTATATGTGAATGACATATTGTTGATCGGAAATAATGTAGAATTATTCTGTAAAGCATAAAGGAGTGTTTGAAAGGAGTTTTTCAAAGAAAGACTTCGGTGAAGCTGCTTACATATTGAGCTCCAAGATCTATAGAGATAGATCAAGATGCTTGATAAGTTTTTTTCAATGAGTACATACCTTGACAAGATTTTGAAGTAGTTCAAAAATGGAGCAGTCAAAGAAAGGGTTCTTGCCTGTAGTACAAGGTGTGAAGTTGAGTAAGACTCAAAGCCCGACCACGGCAGAAGATAGAAAGAGAATGAAAGTCATTCCCTATGCCTCAGCCATAGGTTCTATAAAGTATGCCATGCTGTGTACCAGATCTATTGTAGACCCTACACTGATTGGCATGGGAGTACAATAATGATCTAGGAGTAGATCACTAGACAACGGTCAAAATTATCCTTACTGGAATAAGGATATGTTTCTCAATTACGGAGGTGACAAAAGGTTCATCGTAAAGGGTTACGTCAATGCAAGTTTTGACACTGATCCAGATGACTCTAAGTATCAATCTGGATACATATTGAAAGTGGGAGCAATTAGCTAGAGTAGCTCCATGCAGAGCATTGTTGACATAGAGATTTGCAAAATACATGCGGATCTGAATGTGGCAGACCCGTTGACTAAACTTCTCTCACAAGCAAAACATGATCACTTTTTGGGTCTTAATCACATAGCGATGTGAACTAGATTATTGAATCTAGTAAACCCTTTGGGTGTTAGTCACATGGAGATGTGAACCAATCACATAAAGATGTGAACTATTGATGTTAAATCACATGGCGATGTGATCTAGATTATTGACTCTAGTGCAAGTGGGAGACTGAAGGAAATATGCCCTAGAGGCAATAATAAAGTTATTATTTATTTCCTTATATCATGATAAATGTTTATTATTCATGCTAGAATTGTATTAACCGGAAACATAATACATGTGTGAATACATAGACAAACAGAGTGTCACTAGTATGCCTCTACTTGACTAGCTCGTTAATCAAAGATGGTTACGTTTCCTAACCATGGACAAAGAGTTGTTATTTGATTAACGGGATCACATCATTAGTTGAATGATCTGATTGACATGACCCGTTCCATTAGCTTAGCACCCGATCGTTTAGTATGTTGCTATTGCTTTCTTCATAACTTATACATGTTCCTATGACTATGAGATTATGCAACTCCCATTTGCCGGAGGAACACTTTGGGTACTACCAAACGTCACAACGTAACTGGGTGATTATAAAGGAGTACTACAGGTGTCTCCAAAGGTAGATGTTGGGTTGGTGTATTTCGAGATTAGGATTTGTCACTCCGATTGTCGGAGAGGTATCTCTGGGCCCTCTCGGTAATGCACATCACATAAGCCTTGCAAGCACTGCAACTAATATGTTAGTTGTGGGATGATGTATTACGGAACAAGTAAAGAGACTTGCCGGTAACGAGATTGAACTAGGTATTGGATACCGACGATCGAATCTTGGGCAAGTAACATACCGATGACAAAGGGAACAACGTAAGTTGTTATGCGGTCTGACCGATAAAGATCTTCGTAGAATATGTAGGAGCCAATATGGGCATCCAGGTCCCGCTATTGGTTATTGACCGGAGATGTGTCTCAATCATGTCTACATTGTTCTCGAACCGTAGGGTCCGCACGCTTAACGTTATGATGACAGTTATTATGAGTTTATGCATTTTGATGTACCGAAGTTAGTTTGGAGTCCCGGATGTGATCACGGACATGACGAGGAGTCTCGAAATGGTCGAGACATAAAGATTGATATATTGGATGACTATATTCGGACACCGGAAGTGTTCCGGGTGATTTCGGAGAAACCCGGAGAGCCGGAGGGTTACCGGAACCCGACCGGGAGAAGTAATGGGCCTTATGGGATTTAGTGGAGAGAGAGATGGGCTGCCAGAGGTGGGCCACGCGCCACCTCCTCCCAGGTCCGATTTGGACTAGGGGAGGGGGGCGGCGCCCCCCCTTTCCTTCTCCCACTCCTCCTTGGCGCGCCACACCTGGCCGGCCGGCCTCCTCCCCTTGCTCCTTTATATACGGGGGCAGGGGGCACCCCAAGACACACAAGTTGATCCACGTGATCGTTCCTTAGCCGTGTGCGGTGCCCCCTGCCACCATATTCCACCTCAATCATATCGTTGTAGTGCTTAGGCGAAACCCTGCGTCGGTAGAACATCAAGATCGTCATCACGCCGTCGTGCTGATGGAGCTCCTCCCCGAAGCTTTGCTGGATCGGAGCTCGGGGATCGTCATCGAGCTGTACGTGTGCTAAGAACTCGGAGGTGCCGGAGTAACGACGCTTGGATCGGTCAGATCGGACAGAAGACATACGACTACTTCCTCTACGTTGGGTCAACGCTTCCGCTGTGATCTACAAGGGTACGTAGATCAGACTCGCCCCCTCGTTGCTATGCATCACCATGATCTTGCGTGTGCTTAGGAAAATTTTGAAATTACTATGTTCCCCAACAGTGGCATCCGAGCCTAGGTTTTATGGTTTGATGTTATATGCACGAGTAGAACACAAGTGAGTTGTGGGCGATACAAGTCATACTGCCTACCAGCATGTCATACTTTGGTTCAGCGGTATTGTTGGACGAGACGACCCGGACCAACCTTACGCGTACGCTTACGCGAGACCGGTTCCCTCGACGTGCTTTGCACATAGATGGCTTGCGGGCGACTGTCTCTCCAACTTTAGTTGAACCGAGTATGGCTACGCCCGGTCCTTGAGAAGGTTAAAACGGAGTCTATTTAACAAACTATCATTGTGGTTTTGATGCGTAGGTGAGATTGGTTCTTGCTTAAGCCCGTAGCAGCCACGTAAAATTTGCAACAACAAAGTAGAGGACGTCTAACTTGTTTTTGCAGGGCATGTTGTGATGTGATATGGTCAAAACGTGATGAGTTATAAGTTGTTGTATAAGATGATCATGTTTTGTTGAACTTATCGGCAACTAGCAAAAGCCTTATGGTTGTCTGTCTATTGCATAAGATGCAAGCGCCCAATAATTGCTTTACTTTATCGCTATGCGATAGCAATAGTTGCAAGAGCAAGTGTTGGCGAGACGACCACGTGACGACACATTGATATAGATCAAGATGATGGAGATCATGGTGTCATGCCGGTGACGATATAGATCATGATAGTACTTTGGAGATGGAGATCAAAGAAGCAAGATGATGATGCCATATCATGTCACATATTTTGATTGCATATGATGTTTATCTTTTATACATCTTATTTTGCTTAGTTTGACGGTAGCATTTTAAGATGATCTCTCACTAATTATCAAGAAGTGTTCTCCCTGAGTATGCACCGTTGCGAAAGTTCTTCGTGCTGAGACACCACGTGATGATCGGGTGTGATAGCTCTACGTTCAAATACAACGGGTGCAAAATAGTTGCACACGCGGAATACTCAGGTTATACTTGACGAGCCAAGCATATACAGATATGGCCTCGGAACACGGAGACCGAAAGGTCGAGCGTGAATCATATAGTAGATATGATCAACATAGTGATGTTCACCAATGAAACTACTCCATCTCACGTGATGATCGGACATGGTTTAGTTGATTTGGATCACGTGATCACTTAGAGGATTAGAGGGATGTCCATCTAAGTGGGAGTTCTTAAGTAATATGATTAAATTGAACTTAAATTTATCATGAACTTAGTCCTGGTAGTATTTTGCAAATTATGTTGTAGATCAATAGCTCGCGTTGTTGCTTCCCTATGTTTATTTTTGATATGTTCCTAGAGAAAATTGTGTTGAAAGATGTTAGTAGCAATGATGCGGATTGGATCCGTGATCTGAGGTTTATCCTCATTGCTGCACAGAAGAATTATGTCCATGATGCACCGCTAGGTGACAGACCTATTGTAGGAGCAGATGCAGACGTTATGAATGTTTGGCTAGCTCAATATGATGACTACTTGATAGTTTAGTGCACCATGCTTAATGGCTTAGAATCGGGACTTCAAAGACGATTTGAACGCCATGGACCATATGAGATGTTCCAGGAGTTGAAGTTAATATTTCAAGCAAATAACCGAGTTAAGAGATATGAAGTCTCCAACAAGTTCTATAGCTAAAAGATGGAGGAGAATCGCTCAACTAGTGAGCATGTGCTCAGATTGTCTGGGTACTACAATCGCTTGAATCAAGTGGGAGTTAATCTTCCAGATAAGATAGTGATTGACAGAATTCTCTAGTCACCATCACCAAGTTAGTAGAACTTCGTGATGAACTATAATATGCAAGGGATAACGGAAACAACTCCCAAGCTCTTCGTGATGCTGAAATCAACGAAGGTAGAAATCAAGAAAAACATCAAGTGTTGATGGTTTACAAGACCACTAGTTTCAAGAAAAGGGCAAAGGGAAGAAGGGGAACTTCAAGAAGAACGGCAAGCAAGTTGCTGCTCAAGTGAAGAAGCCCAAGTCTGATCCTAAGCCTGAGACAAATTGCTTCTACTGCAAAGGGACTGGTCACTGGAAGCGTAACTACCCCAAATGATTGGTGGAGAAGTAGGATGGCAAAGTGAACATAAGTATATTTGATATACATGTTATTGATGCGTACTTTACTAGTGTTTATAGCAACCCCTCAGTATTTGATGCTAGTTCAGTTGCTAAGAGTAGTAACTCGAAACCGGAGTTGCAGAATGAACAGAGACTAGTTAAGGGTGAAGTGACGATGTGTGTTGGAAGTGGTTCCAAGATTGATATGATCATCATCGCACACTCCCTATAATTTCGGGATTAGTGTTGAACCTAAATAAGTGCTATTTGGTGTTTGCGTTGAGCATGAATATGATTTGATCATGTTTATTGTAATACGGTTATTCATTTAAGTAAGAGAATAAATTGTTGTTCTATTTACATGAATAAAACCTTATATGGTTACACACCCAATGAAAATAGTTCGTTGGATCTCGATCGTAGTGATACACATAATCATAATATTGAAACCAAAAGATGCAAAGTTAATAATGATAGTGCAACTTATTTGTAGCACTGCCGTTTAGGTCATATTGGTGTAAAGCGCATGAAGAAACTCCATGCTGATGGGCTTTTGGAATCACTTGATTATGAATCAGTTGATGCTTGCGAACCATGCCTCATGGGCAAGATGACTAAGACTCTATTCTTCGGAACAATGGAGCGAGCAACAGATTTGTTGGAAATCATACATACTGATGTATGTGGTCCGATGAATATTGAGGCTCGCGACAGGTATCATTATTTTCTGATCTTCACAGATGATTTGAGCATATATGAGTATATCTACTTGATGAAACATAAGTCTGAAACATTTGAAAAGTTCAAAGAATTTCAGAGTGAAGTGAAAAATCATCGTAACAAGAAAATAAAGTTTCTATGATCTGATCGTAGAGAAGAGTATTTGAGTTACGAGTTTGGCCTTCAGTTAAAAACAATGTGAAATAGTTTCACTACTCACGCCACATGGAACACCATAGTGTAATGGTGTGTCCGAATGTCATAACCGTACTTTATTAGATATAGTGCGATCTATGATGTGTCTTACCGATCTACCACTATCGTTTTGGGGTTATGCATTAGAGACAGCTGCATTCACGTTAAAACGGGGCACCATCTAAGTCCGTTGAGACGACACAATCTGAACTGTGGTTTAGCAAGAAACCAAAGTAGTCATTTCTTAAAGTTTGGGGTTGTGATGCTTATGTGAAAAAGTTTCATCCTGATAAGCTCAAAACCAAATCGGAGAAGTATGTCTTCAGAGGATACCCAAAAGGAGACTGTTGGGTACACCTTCTATCACAGATCCTAAGGCAAGACATTCGTTGCTTATAATGAATACTTTCTAGAGAAGGAGTTTCTCTCGAAAGAAGTGAGTGGGAGGAAAGTAGAACTTGATAAGGTAATTGTACCTTCTCCTTTATTGGAAAGTAGTTCATCACAGAAATCTGTTCTTGTGACTCCTACACCAATTAGTGAGGAAGCTAATGATAATGATCATGAAACTTCGGATCAAGTTACTACCGAATCTCGTAGGTAAACCAGAGTGAAATCCGCACCAGAGTGGTACGGTAATCCTGTTCTGGAGGTCATGTTACTTGACCATGACGAACCTACGAACTATGAGGAAGCGATGATGAGCCCAAATTCCGCGAAATGGTTTGAGGCCATGAAATCTGAGATATGATCCATGTATGAGAACAAAGTATGGACTTTGATGGATTTGCCCAATGATTGGCAAGCCATAGAAAATAAATGGATCTTCAAGAAAAAGACTAACGCTGATGGTAATGTTACTGTCTATAAAGCTCGACTTATCGCAAAAGGTTTTCGACAAGTTCAAGGGGTTGACTACGATGAGACCTTCTCACCCGTAGCGATGCTTAAGTCTGTCCGAATCATGTTAGCAATTGTCACATTTTACGATTATGAAATATGGCAGATGGATGTCAAAACTGCATTCCTGAATGGATTTCTGGAAGAAGAGTTGTATATGATGCAACCGGAAGGTTTTGTCGATCCAAAGGGAGCTAACAAAGTGTGCAAACTCCAGCGATCCATTTATGGACTGGTGCAAGCATCTCGGAGTTGGAATAAACGCTTTGATAGTGTGATCAAAGCATTTGGTTTTATACAGACTTTTGGAGAAGCCTGTATTTACAAGAAAGTGAGTGGGAGCACTACAGCATTTCTGATAAAGTATATGTGAATGACATATTGTTGATCGGAAATAATGTAGAATTATTCTGTAAAGCATAAAGGAGTGTTTGAAAGGAGTTTTTCAAAGAAAGACTTCGGTGAAGCTGCTTACATATTGAGCTCCAAGATCTATAGAGATAGATCAAGACGCTTGATAAGTTTTTTTCAATGAGTACATACCTTGACAAGATTTTGAAGTAGTTCAAAAATGGAGCAGTCAAAGAAAGAGTTCTTGCCTGTAGTACAAGGTGTGAAGTTGAGTAAGACTCAAAGCCCGACCACGGCAGAAGATAGAAAGAGAATGAAAGTCATTCCCTATGCCTCAGCCATAGGTTCTATAAAGTATGCCATGCTGTGTACCAGATCTATTGTATACCCTACACTGATTGGCATGGGAGTACAATAATGATCTAGGAGTAGATCACTAGACAGCGGTCAAAATTATCCTTACTGGAATAAGGATATGTTTCTCAATTACGGAGGTGACAAAAGGTTCGTCGTAAAGGGTTACGTCAATGCAAGTTTTGACACTGATCCAGATGACTCTAAGTATCAATCTGGATACATATTGAAAGTGGGAGCAATTAGCTAGAGTAGCTCCATGCAGAGCATTGTTGACATAGAGATTTGCAAAATACACGCGGATCTGAATGTGGCAGACCCGTTGACTAAACTTCTCTCACAAGCAAAACATGATCACTTTTTGGGTCTTAATCACATAGCGATGTGAACTAGATTATTGAATCTAGTAAACCCTTTGGGTGTTAGTCACATGGAGATGTGAACCAATCACATAAAGATGTGAACTATTGATGTTAAATCACATGGCGATGTGATCTAGATTATTGACTCTAGTGCAAGTGGGAGACTGAAGGAAATATGCCCTAGAGGCAATAATAAAGTTATTATTTATTTCCTTATATCATGATAAATGTTTATTATTCATGCTAGAATTGTATTAACCGAAAACATAATACATGTGTGAATACATAGACAAACAGAGTGTCACTAGTATGCCTCTACTTGACTAGCTCGTTAATCAAAGATGGTTACGTTTCCTAACCATGGACAAAGAGTTGTTATTTGATTAACGGGATCACATCATTAGTTGAATGATCTGATTGACATGACCCGTTCCATTAGCTTAGCACCCGATCGTTTAGTATGTTGCTATTGCTTTCTTCATAACTTATACATGTTCCTATGACTATGAGATTATGCAACTCCCGTTTGCCGGAGGAACACTTTGGGTACTACCAAACGTCACGACGTAACTAGGTGATTATAAAGGAGTACTACAGGTGTCTCCAAAGGTAGATGTTGGGTTGGCGTATTTCGAGATTAGGATTTGTCACTCCGATTGTCGGAGAGGTATCTCTGGGCCCTCTCGGTAATGCACATCACATAAGCCTTGCAAGCACTGCAACTAATATGTTAGTTGTGGGATGATGTATTACGGAACGAGTAAAGAGACTTACCGGTAACGAGATTGAACTAGGTATTGGATACCGACGATCGAATCTTGGGCAAGTAACATACCGATGACAAAGGGAACAACGTATGTTGTTATGCGGTCTGACCGATAAAGATCTTCGTAGAATATGTAGGAGCCAATATGGGCATCCAGGTCCCGCTATTGGTTATTGACCGGAGATGTGCCTCAGTCATGTCTACATTGTTCTCGAACCGTAGGGTCCGCACGCTTAATGTTACGATGACAGTTATTATGAGTTTATGCATTTTGATGTACCGAAGTTAGTTCGGAGTCCCGGATGTGATCACGGACATGACGAGGAGTCTCGAAATGGTCGAGACATAAAGATTGATATATTGGATGACTATATTCGGACACCGGAAGTGTTCCGGGTGATTTCGGAGAAAACCGGAGAGCCGGAGGGTTACCGGAACCCTACCGGGAGAAGTAATGGGCCTTATGGGCTTTAGTGGAGAGAGAGAAGGGCTGCCAAAGGTGGGCCGCGCGCCACCTCCTCCCTGGTCCGAATTGGACTAGGGGAGGGGGCGGCGCCCCCCCTTTCATTCTCCCACTCCACCTCTTTCCCCCTCCTAGTAGGAGTCCTACTCCTACTAGGAGGAGGACTCCTCCTTGGCGCGCCACACCTGGCCGGCCGGCCTCGTCCCCTTGCTCCTTTATATACGGGGGCAGGGGGCACCCCAAGACACACAAGTTGATCCACGTGATCGTTCCTTAGCCGTGTGCGGTGCCCCCTGCCACCATATTCCACCTCGATCATATCGTTGTAGTGCTTAGGCGAAGCCCTGCGTCGGTAGAACATCAAGATCATCATCACGCCGTCGTGCTGACGGAACTCCTCCCCGAAGCTTTACTGGATCGGAGCCCGGGGATCATCATCGAGCTGTACGTGTGCTAAGAACTCGGAGGTGCCGGAGTAACGGTGCTTGGATCGGTCGGATCGGAAAGAAGACGTACGACTACTTCCTCTATGTTGGGTCAACGCTTCCGCTGTGATCTACGAGGGTACGTAGATCAGACTCTCCCCCTCGTTGCTATGCATCACCATGATCTTGCGTGTGCGTAGGAAAATTTTGAAATTACTACGTTCCCCAACAACATGTTGGGTTGGCGTATTTCGAGATTAGGATTTGTCACTCCGATTGTCGGAGAGGTATCTCTGGGCCCTCTCGGTAATGCACATCACATAAGCCTTGCAAGCATTACAACTAATGAGTTAGTTGCGAGATGATGTATTGCAAAACGAGTAAAGAGACTTGCCGGTAACGAGATTGAACTAGGTATTGAGATACCGACGATCCAATCTCGGGCAAGTAACATACCGATGACAAAGGGAACGACATATGTTGTTATGCGGTCGGACCGATAAAGATCTTCATAGAATATGTAGGAGCCAATATGAGCATCCAGGTTCCTCTATTGGTTATTGACCGGAGACGTGTCTCGGTCATGTCTACATTGTTCTCGAACCCATAGGGTCCGCACGCTTAAGGTTTCGATGATAGTTATATTATGAGTTTATGAGTTTTGATGTACCGAAGGAGTTCGGAGTCCCGGATGAGATCGGGGACATGAAGAGGAGTCTTGAAATGGTTGAGACGTAAAAATCGATATATTGGACGACTATATTCGGACATCGGAAAGGTTCCGAGTGATTCGAGTATTTTTCGGAGTACCGGAGAGTTACGGGAATTCGCCGGGAGAAGTATTGGGCCTTATTGGGCCATACGGGAAAGAGAGAGGGGCTGCCTAGGACAGGCCGCGCGCCCCCCCCCCCAAGGCCTAGTCCGAATTGGACTAGGGGGAGGGGCTGTGCCCCTTCCTTGTTTTCTACTCCTACTACATGGAATGACTCCTAGTTGGACTATGAAAGGGGGAATCCTACTCCCGGTGGGAGTAGGACTCCCCTAGGGCGCGCCATAGAGAGGGCCGGCCCTCCCCTCCTCCACTCCTTTATATACGGGGGTAGGGGGCATCCCATAGACACAAGTTGATCTTCGTGATCGTTCCTTAGCCGTGTGCGGTGCCCCCCTCCACCATATTCCACCTCGGTCATATTGTTGCAGTGCTTAGGCGAAGCCCTGCGATGGTAGAACATCAAGATCGTCACCACGCCGTCATGCTGATGGAACTCCTCCCCGACGCTTTGCTGGATCGGAGCCTGGGCATCGTCATCGAGCTGAATGTGTGCCAAGAACTCGGAGCTGCCGGAGTAACGGTGCTTGGATCGGTCGGATCGGGAAGACGTACGACTACTTCCTCTACGTTGCGTCAACACTTCCGCTTCGGTCTACGAGGGTACGTAGACAACACTCTCCCCTCTCGTTGCTATGCATCACCATGATCTTGCGTGTGCGTAGGAAATTTTTGAAATTACTACGTTCCCCAACAGTAGCATCCGAGCCTAGGTTTTATATGTTGATGTTGTGCATGAGTAGAACACAAGTGAGTTGTGGGCGATATAAGTCATACTGCTTACCAGCATGTCATACTTTGGTTCGGCGGTATTGTTGGATGAAGCGGCCCGGACCGACATTACGCGTACGCTTACGCGAGACTGGTTCTACCGACGTGCTTTGCACACAGGTGGCTGGCGGGTGTCAGTTTCTCCAACTTTAGTTGAACCGAGTGTGGTTATGCCCGGTCCTTGCGAAGGTTAAAACAGCACCAACTTGACAAACTATCGTTGTGGTTTTGATGCATAGGTAAGAACGGTTCTTGCTAAGCCCGTAGCAGCCACGTAAAACTTGCAACAAAGTAGAGGACGTATAACTTGTTTTTGCAGGGCATGTTGTGATGTGATATGGTCAAGACGGGATGAGATATAAGTTGTTGTATGAGATGATCATGTTTTGTTGAAGTTATCGGCAACTGGAAAAATCCTTATGGTTGTCTCTCTATTGCATAAGATGCAAGCGCCCAATAACTGCTTTACTTTATCGCTATGCGATAGCAATAGTTGCAAGAGCAATTGTTGGCGAGATGACCACGTGACGACACATTGACATAGATCAAGATGATGGAGATCATGGTGTCATGCCGGTGACGATAGAGATCATAATAGTACTTTGGAGATGGAAATCAAAGACGCAAGATGATGATGGCCATATCATGTCACATATTTTGATTGCATATTATGTTTATCTTTTATACATCTTATTTTGCTTAGTTTGACGGTAGCATTTTAAGATGATATCTCACTAATTATCAAGAAGTGTTCTCCCTGAGTACGCACCGTTGCGAAAGTTCTTCGTGCTGAGACACCACGTGATGATCGGGTGTGATAGGCTCTACGTTCAAATACAACGGGTGCAAAAAAGTTGTACACGCAGAATACTCAGGTTATACTTGACGAGCCAAGCATATACAGATATGGCCTCGGAACACGGAGACCGAAAGGTCGAGCGTGAATCATATAGTAGATATGATCAACATAGTGATGTTCACCAATGAAACTGCTCCATATCACGTGATGATCAGACATGGTTTAGTTGATTTGGATCACGCGATCACTTAGATGATTAGAGGGATGTCTATCTAAGTGGGAGTTCTTAAGTAATATGATTAATTGAACTTAAATTTATCATGAACTTAGTCCTGGTAGTATTTTGCAAATTATGTTGTAGATCAATAGCTCGCGTTGTTGCTTCCCTGTGTTTATTTTTATATGTTCCTAGAGAAAATTGTGTTGAAAGATGTTAGTAGCAATGATGCGGATTGGATCCGTGATCTGAGGTTTATCCTCATTGCTGCATAGAAGAATTATGTGATTGATGCACCGCTAGGTGACGGACCTGTTGGAGGAGCACATGCAGACGTTATGAATGTTTGGCTAGCTCAATATGATGACTACTTGATAGTTTAGTGCACCATGCTTAACGGCTTATAATCGGGACTTCAAAGACGTTTTGAACGTCATGGACCATATGAGATGTTCCAGGAGTTGAAGGTAATATTTCAAGCAAATACCCAAGTTGAGAGATATGAAGTCTCCAACAAGTTCTTTAGCTAAAAGATGGAGGAGAATCGCTCAACTAGTGAGCATGTGCTTAGATTGTCTGGGTACTACAATCTCTTGAATCAAGTGGGAGTTAATCTTCCAGATAAGATAGTGATTGACAAAATTCTCTAGTCACCATCACCAAGTTAGTAGAACTTCGTGATGAGCTATAGTATGCAAGGGATGACGAAAACGACTCCCGAGCTTTTCATGATGATGAAATCGATGAAGGTAGAAATCAAGAAAGAGCATCAAGTGTTGATGGTTGACAAGATCACTAGTTTCAAGAAAAGGGCAAAAGGAAAAGGGGGAACTTCAAGAAGAATAGCAAGCAAGTTGCTGCTCAAGTGAAGAAGCCCAAGTCTGGTCCTAAGCCTGAGACTAAGTGCTTCTACTGCAAAGGGACTGGTCACTGGAAGCGGAACTACCCCAAGTGATTGGCGGATAAGAAGGATGGCAAAGTAAACATAAGTATATTTGATATACATGTTATTTATGTGTACTTTACTAGTGTTTATAGCAACCCCTCAGTATTTGATACTAGTTCAGTTGCTAAGATTAGTAGCTCGAAACGGGAGTTGCAGAATAAACAAAGACTAGTTAAGGGTGAAGTGACGATGTGTGTTGGAAGTGGTTCCAAGATTGATATGATCATCATCGCACACTCCCTATAATTTCGGGATTAGTGTTGAACCTAAATAAGTGTTATTTGGTGTTTGCGTTGAGCATGAATATGATTTGATCATATTTATTGCAATACGGTTATTCATTTAAGTTAGAGAATAATTGTTGTTCTGTTTACATGAATAAAACCTTATATGGTTACACACCCAATGAAAATGGTTCATTGGATCTCAATCGTAGTGATACACATATTCATAATATTGGAACCAAAAAGATGCGAAGTTAATAATGATAGTGCAAATTATTTGTGGCACTGCCGTTTAGGTCATATCGGTGTAAAGCGCATGAAGAAACTCCATACTGATGGACTTTTGGAACCACTTGATTATGAATCACTTGGTACTTGCGAACCATGCCTCATGGGCAAGATGACTAAGACTCTGTTCTCTGGAACAATGGAGCGAGCAACAAAACTTGATTGGAAATAATACATACTGATGTATGCAGTCCAATGAGTGTTGAGGCTCGCGGCGGGTATCGTTATTTTCTAACCTTCACAGATGATCTGAGAAGATATGGGTATATCTACTTGTTGAAACACAAGTCTGAAACATTTGAAAAGTTCAAAGAATTTCAGAGTGAAGTGGAGAATCATCGTAACAAAAATAAAAAGTTTCTACGATATGATCGCAGAAGTAAAATATTTGAGTTACGAGTTTGGCCTTCAGTTAAAAACAATGTGAAATAGTTTCACTACTCACGCCACCTGGAACACCACAGCATAATGGTGTGTCCGAACGTCATAACCGTACTTTATTAGATATAGTGCGAACTATGATGTTTCTTACCAATCTACCACTATCGTTTTGGGATTATGCATTAGAGACAGCTGCATTCACGTTAAATAGGGCACCATCTAAATCCATTGAAACGACACCGTATGAACTATGGTTTGGCAAGAAACCTAAGCTGTCGTTTCTTAAAGTTTGAGGTTGCAATGCTTATGTGAAAAAGCTTCAACCTGATAAGCTCAAACCCAAATCGGAGAAGTGCGTTTTCATAGGATACCCAAAAGAAATATGTTGGGTACACCTTCTATCACAGATCCGAAGGCAAGATGTTCGTTGCTGAGAATGGATCCTTTCTAGAGAAGGAGTTTCTCTCGAAAGAAGTGAGTTGGAGGAAAGTAGAACTTCATAAGGTAATTATACCTTCTCCCTTATTAGAAAGTAGTTCATCACAGAAATCTGT
The DNA here is from genome assembly GCA_034509565.1 of Triticum monococcum. NCBI lineage: Eukaryota > Viridiplantae > Streptophyta > Magnoliopsida > Poales > Poaceae > Triticum > Triticum monococcum. The sequence continues at coordinate 619,468,718 of CM067845.1, forward strand.
TCCTATGACTACTACACCAATTAGTGAGGAAGCTAATGATAATGATCATGTAACTTCAGATCAAGTTACTACCGAATCTCGTAGGTTAACCAGAGTGAGATCCGCACCAAAGTGGTACGGTAATCCTGTTCTGGAAGTCATGTTACTAGACCATGACGAACTTGCGAACTATGAGGAAGCGATGATGAGCCCAGATTTCGCGAAATGGTTTGAGGCCATGAAATCTGAGATATGATCCATGTATGAGAACAAAGTATGGACTTTGATGGATTTGCCCGATGATCAGCAAGCCGTAGAAAATAAATGGATCTTCAAGAGGAAGACGGACACGGATAGTAGTGTTACTATCTACAAAGCTAGAATTGTCGCAAAAGGTTTTCGACAAGTTCAAGGTGTTGACTACGATGAGAGTTTCTCACTCGTATCTATGTTTAAGTCTATCCGAATCATGTTACCAATTGCCGCATTTTATGAAATCTGGCAAATGGATAAACAAAACCCCATTCCTTAATGGATTTATTAAAGAAGAGTCGTATGTGATGCAACAAGATGGTTTTGTCAATCCTAAAGGTGCTAACAAAATATGCAAGCTCCAGCGATCCATTTATGGACTGGTGCAAGCATCTCGGAGTTGGAATATACGCTTTGATAAGTTGATCAAAGCATATAGTTTTATACAGACTTGCGGTGAAGCCTGTATTTACAAGAAAGTGAGTGTGAGCACTACAACATTTCTGATAAGTATATGTGAATGACATATTGTTGATCGGAAATAATGTAGAATTATTCTGCAAAGCATAAAGGAGTGTTTGAAAGGAGTTTTTCAAAGAAAGACCTTGGTGAAGCTGCTTACATATTGAGTATCAAGATCTATAGAGATAGATCAAGACGCTTGATAAGTTTTTTCAATGAATACATACCTTGACAAGATTTTGAAGTAGTTCAAAATGGAACAGTCAAAGAAAGAATTCTTGCCTGTGTTACAAGGTGTGAAGTTGAGTAAGACTCAAAGCCCGACCACGGCAGAAAATAGAATGAGAATGAAAGTCATTCCCTGTCCCTTGGCCATAGGTTCTATAAAGTATGCCATGCTGTGTACCAGACCTATTGTATACCCTACACTAATTTTGGCAAGGGAGTACAATAGTGATCTAGGAGTAGATCACTGGACAATGGTAAAAATTATCCTTAGTGGAATAAGGATATATTTCTCGATTATGGAGGTGACAAAAGGTTCGTCGTAAAAGGGTTACGTCGATACAAGTTTTGGCACTGATCCGGATGACTCTTAGTCTTCATCTGGATACATATTGAAATTGGGAGAAATTAGCTAAAGTAGCTCCATGCAGAGCATTGTAGACATAGAAAATTGCAAAATACTTACGGATCTGAATATGGCAGACCCGTTGACTAAACTTCTCTCACAGGAAAAACATGATCACACCTTAGTACTCTTTGGGTTTTAATCACATAGCAATGTGAACTAGATTACTGACTCTAGTAAACCCTTTGGGTGTTGGTCACATATCGATGTGAACTATGGGTGTTAACCACATAAAGATGTGAACTATTGATGATAGATCACATGGCGATGTGAACTAGATTATTGACTCTAGTGCAAGTGGGAGACTGAAGGAAAAATGCCCTAGAGGCAATAATATAAAGTTATTATTTATTTCCTTATTTCATGATAAATGTTTATTATTCATGCTAGAATTGTATTAACCGGAAACATAATACATGTGTGAATACATAGACAAACAGAGTGTCACTAGTATGCCTCTACTTGACTAGCTCGTTAATCAAAGATGGTTATGTTCCCTAACCATAGACAAAGAGTTGTTATTTGATTAACGGGATCACATCATTAGGAGATTGATGTGATTGACTTGACCCATTCCGTTAGCTTAGCACTCGATCATTTAGTATGTTGCTATTGCTTTCTTCATGACTTATACATGTTCCTATGACTATGAGATTATGCAACTCCCGTTTACCGGAGGAACACTTTGTGTGCTACCAAACGTCACAACGTAACTGGGTGATTATAAAGGAGCTCTACAGGTGTCTCCAAAGGTACATGTTGGGTTGGCGTATTTCGAGATTAGGATTTGTCACTCCGATTGTCGGAGAGGTATCTCTGGGCCCTCTCGGTAATGCACATCACATAAGCCTTGCAAGCATTACAACTAATGAGTTAGTTGCGAGATGATGTATTACAAAACGAGTAAAGAGACTTGTCAGTAACGAGATTGAACTAGGTATTGAGATACCGATGATCGAATCTCGGGCAAGTAACATACCGATGACAAAGGGAACGACATATGTTGTTATGCAGTCTGACCGATAAAGATCTTCGTAGAATATGTAGGAACCAATATGAGCATCCAGGTTCCGCTATTGGTTATTGACCGGAGACGTGTCTCGGTCATGTCTACATTGTTCTCGAACCCGTAGGGTCTGCACGCTTAAGGTTTCGATGATAGTTATATTATGAGTTTATGAGTTTTGATGTATCGAAGGAGTTCGGAGTCCTGGCTGAGATCGGGGACATGACGAGGAGGCTCGAAATGGTCGAGACGTAAAAATCGATATATTGGACGACTATATTCGGACATCGGAAAGGTTCCGAGTGATTCGAGTATTTTTCGGAGTACCGGAGAGTTACGGAAATTCGCCGGAAGAAGTATTGGGCCTTATTGGGCCATACAGGAAAGAGAGAGGGGCTGCCCAGGACAGGCCGCGCGCCCCCCAAGGCCTAGTCCGAATTGGACTAGGGGGAGGGGCTGCGCCCCTTCCTTGTTTCCTACTCCTACTACATGGAAGGACTCCTAGTTGGACTAGGAAAGGGGGAATCCTACTCCCGGTGGGAGTAGGACTCCCTTAGGGCGCGCCATAGAGAGGGCCGGCCCTCCCCTCCTCCACTCCTTTATATACGGGGGCAAGGGGCACCCCATAGACACAAGTTGATCTTCGTGATTGTTCCTTAGCCGTGTGCAGTGCCCCTCTCCACCATATTCCACCTCGGTCATATTGTTGCAGTGCTTAGGCGAAGCCCTGCGACGGTAGAACATCAAGATCGTCACCACGCCCTCGTGCTGACGGAACTCCTCCCCGACGCTTTGCTGGATCGGAGCCTGGGGATCGTCATCGAGCTGAACATGTGCCAAGAACTCGGAGGTGCCGGAGTAACGGTGCTTGGATTGGTCGGATCGAGAAGACGTACGACTACTTCCTCTATGTTGCGTCAACGCTTCCGCTTCGGTCTATGAGGGTACGTAGACAACACTCTCCCCTCTTGTTGCTATGCATCACCATGATCTTGCGTGTGCGTAGGAAATTTTTGAAATTACTACGTTCCCCAACAAGTAGACGTTAGGAAATTCCTATGAATTATTCACTTGTTATTGAAGCATTTGATGTTTGGGGCTTTGACTATATGGGACCTTTTCCTTCCTCTAATGGTTATACACATATCTTAGATGCCGTTGATTACATTACTAAGTGGGTAGAAGCTATTCCAACTAGTAGTGCTGATCATAACACTTCTGTTAAAATGCTTAAAGAAGTTATTTTTCCAAGGTTTGGAGTCCCTGGATATTTAATGACTGATGGTGGTTCACATTTTATTCATGGTTCTTTCCGTAAAATGCTTGCTAAATATGATGTTAATCATAGAATTGCATCCCCTTATCACCCTCAGTCTAGTGGTCAAGTAGAATTGAGTAATAGAGAACTCAAATTAATTTTGCAAAAGACTGTTAATAGGTCCAGAAAGAATTGGTCCAAGAAACTTGATGATGCATTATGGGCCTATAGAACTGCATATAAAAATCCTATGGGTATGTCCCCGTATAAAATGGTCTATGGAAAAGCATGTCACTTACCTCTCGAACTAGAACACAAGGCTTATTGGGCTATTAAAGAACTTAATTATGATTTTAAACTTGCCGGTGAGAAAAGGTTCTTTGATATTAACTCACTTGATGAATGGAGAACCCAAGCCTACGAAAATGCCAAGTTGTTTAAAGAGAAAGTCAAAAGGTGGCATGATAAAAGAATACAAAAGCGTGAGTTTAACGTTGGCGATTATGTATTGCTATACAAGTCTCGTTTAAGATTTTTTGCGGGAAAACTTCTCTCTAAATGGGAAGGTCCTTACGTTATCGAGGAGGTCTACCGTTCTGGTGCCATAAAAATCAACAACTTCGAAGGCACAAATCCGAAGGTGGTTAACGATTAAAGAATTAAACACTATATCTCAGGTAATCCCATAAATGTTGAAACCAATGTTATTGAAACCGTAACCCCGGAGGAATACACAAGGGACACTTTCCGAAACGTTTCAGACTCCGAAAAGGAATAGGTATGTGGTACGGTAAGTAAACCGACTCCAAAACAATTTTTAAGGCAATATTTCTCCGTTTTGGAATTTTTAGAAAAATAGAAAAATAAGCAGCAGTCCGAAAAGGACACGAGGACTCCACGAGGGTGGAGGGCGCGCCCCCTACCTCGTGGGTACCTCGTGTGCTCTCCGGACTCCGTTTTCTTACAGGACACGTATTTTGGTCGGTAAAAATTTATTATATAACCTCCCGGGGGTTTTGACTCCCGTATCACGCAAAAATCGCTTGTCTTTGTTTTGAGCTATCCAACTGCAGACAGGGCAACATGTCGTCCCAGGATTTAGAAGGAGAAAGCTATGTGGCTGATTACCTTGCAGAACCTAAGATCTATGGGGATGTGGAGCATTATGGTTGGACTACGAAAGAAGAAGAATACTATGAACCTAAAGGAAAGGAGGAGGTTGTCAGGACCCCGATCCTAAGCCACATCGATCTAGCATGTAACACATCATATCACTTTGCGGCCTCACGCGCGGTATTCCCACGGGTGCCACCTTACCTGGCCCGGGACCGTTTGCGCCTTTTGGCTCACGTATATGATAGTGTCGCTAGCATCCTTATGACAGAGAACCCGGGCCGACATGGCTAGTCGTGAACCCAAAGCGACACTAACCCATGGGGACAGGCATACATGAATCAACTTCGAGCATGTCGGTCAGCAACGTGTGAATCCGGGCTGTAGCACTGGGCTAACAGGACTCCGGGAACCTGGGCTGTAGTAGGCTAGGAAGGACTCCGGATGTCACCGCGTGACATTTCCCCGAAGGGACAAACACAGGAACAAAGTGAAGCACATGCCGGCCAGTCAAGTGTCCTGAGCAGTAGTGCTGGGCTAGCAGGACTCCGGTGAACCGGGCTGTAGCGGACTACTATGGCTCATGGAAGCACTAGACTACATTTCCCCATAAGAGAGGCTGCCAAGGATAAACAACTAGATTGTCAGATCCCACACATACCAAGCATTTCAATCATACACACAATATGCTCGATACGTGTAAATACAACATGGCATCACAACATAACTCTACAACTCAAGTATTTATCCATTTGGCTCAGAGGAGCGAGATATTACAAACATGGGTCTCATGACGCAACATTCAGAGCATACAAATCAAGCACACGCGGAAGCTTAACATGTCTGAGTACAGACTTCTACCAATGAAAAAGGCTGAGAAGCCTGACTATCTACTAGATCCTGCCGAGGGCACAAGATCATAGCTGAGGTATCAAGCTAAATGTCGAAGTCCACACGGAACTACTAGCGAGACTGATGTCTCTCTGCAAAACATAAAATAGGCAAACGTGAGTACGAATGTACCCAGCAAGACTTACATCAGAACTATCTACATATGCATCGGTATCAACAAGGGGTAGTGGAGTTTAATTGCAGCAAGCCAGCTTTGACTCGGTGGCTAACCTGAACTACGACAGCAAGCAACTCTTTGAGGTGGCGCACACGAGTCCACATATTCACCATTCAATACACCACTATGGATCCACTTCCGTCTCCCTACGAGAAGGCCATCCATAGTACTCACGCTTATCTTGCGTATTTTAGAGTATCTGCTTCCACTTGTCTATGAACTGTTATAGGCAACCCAGAAGTCCTTTACCGCGGACACGGCTATTCGAATAGATCATTTATAACCCTGCAGGGGTGTACTTCGTCACACATGTTTCCACCACTTAGCGTCTGCACACGACATGTGCTCGGCAGACTTCAAGCGACAGCCGACGTGGGTGTAGACCACGACCTGACTAACCACACAAGTCTCTAGTCCAGGTTTATCGCCTATTCGGGTTCCATCTGCGAGGAGATCCGGCCGGAGTTTCGCTCACAGCCCCAAACGATGTGTGCAGGGTTCCCGAGACACCAAACGGGCGCCCGGTACACCGTGCCACGGTGTATCTACCGCATCATAGCCCACCCCTAGGGTCAGCGCTACGCACGGCCGCCAACACATATCCTATAAACACCAGAAACTAATCGCAACTCCAGGACAGAGGACGAGAGGGGTCAGTAAGTCGAGCGGGGTCATATTTCAGGGCCCAACGTGTGGTAGTAGCTGTTTCATGGATCACAAACATAGAACTCAGTTCCTGAGGACGGTTTCAATGAGACAACCCACCATGTACTCCTACATGGCCTCTCACCGCTACCTTTACGAAAACGTGTTCACACACTTAGCTCACACACAGTAGGACATGTTTACACACCTCCGATCCATCCCCGATGAATCAGACCTGACTCAACTCTAAGCAGTAGCAGGCATGACAAACAAGCATGAATGAGTAGGCACATCAGGGCTCAAACAACTCCTACTCATGCTAGTGGGTTTCATCTATTTACTGTGGCAACGACAGGTCATGCAGAGGATAAGGGGTTCAACTACCGCAACAAGTAACAGATGAATCGTTGTTGTCCAAATGCAGTAAAAGAGAGCAGGAGCGAGAGAGTGGGCTTGTATCGGAATGAACAAGGGGTTGGTGCTTGCCTGGCACTTCTGAAGATAACATTGAGTCTTCATCAGTGTCAACGATCACAGCGCCGGAGCAGCGTCTACCGAGAGAGGACAATTACCGGCAAACAAGGAAGAACACAATCAATGCAATGCACAACATGATGCATGAAAATGACATGGCAATATGTTGTTGATTGAGCTAATGCAACTAGCAACAAATTAAATGGAGTTGGTTTCAACACTAGGTTCAAGTTCAAATTCAAACTATGAATTCAAATAGTGCATTATCATGTTTTGGACTAAACAGTGAGGTTAAGTTGTTTAAACATGCATGAAAATGCCATATTCAGATTCCTTGGATTTTTCTGATCATTTTTCATATATAATTTATTTCATTTGGAGTTACGGTTGAATTTCTATGAATTTTAGAAGTTTATACTAATTTCTGGAATTTTCTGAATTAGTTTTTAATCCAGAAAATGATTAACTGCGTCAACAATGCGTAAGCATGACGTCAGCGGGTCAAAGGGGCTGGTCCAAGTCAAACCTGACAGTGGGGTCCGCTGGTCAGTGTCTAACTAAACAAACCTAGTTTAATTAGCACTAACCTAAGTTAAACTAATTAAATTTAAACCTAAACTAGATTAATTAGCCGGGTGGAGCCCGCATGTCATAAACTAGTGGGTCAAATAGGGCCCACCCAGGTCAACTCGGTCAGCAGGGGGGTCAAACCTGCCGGCGACGTGACGCCGGCGAGGCTAGCCGCGGCGGCGAGCCTCGGGTTTGCGTTTCCGGCGACAAAACGGGAGGCCGAGGCCATCTACGGGGAGCTAGAGCTCACCCGCATCCAGTGTTGCATGTGGCGGCAGCGGGGACGGCCGGAGCTCGCCAGAAACGAGCTCGGGGCGGCGCCGGAGTTTGGGTGATTACGGGGTTGGTGCTACGGTGCACGTCGGAGCGAGTGCGTGTGTGCGTTAGGCTCCTGGGGGCTTCCTGAACATGGTGACGCGCTCCGTTGTGAGCTTGCACGGCTGTGGCCACAGCTACGCCATGTCCGACGGCGAGATGCTCTCGGCCGCGGTGGGAAATGGAGCTAGGGGACGAGCGTGAGCACGAGAGAAGAGGGGAAAGGAAGAGGGGCTCACAGTGAGTCCAATGAGCGCGAGAGCGAGGTCGGGGACACCCGGTAGCTCCCGAATCGACGGCGAGGATCCACGGTGACCGACGAGGGGAACGACGGTGTTGGCGGCGTCCAGGGGCTTCAGGCACCATGTGGCTCGGTGAGGAGGAAGAGGGGAACGAGGCGGCGCTCTCGGACGCGCCAGGGGAGCAAGGGGGTGGCTGTGGCCGCGCGAGCGCTGGTCGGCGGTGACGGTTTCGCTCAGTTGAGCTGGAGGGAAAGAGCCAGGGGAGGGGAGAGAGAGCAGCGAGTGAGGGAGAGGGGACAGGGGCTTCGGGGCATCTCCGTGGCGTCGCTAGAAGGGGTCGGGGAAGCAGGAGCTGGCCAGAGCAGGGTGGAGGTGGCACGCGCGTGCCGGCGCACCGCGGGCACACGCCCTCTGCCTACTGGCGTGAGGAGGAAGGCGACAGAGTGCTGCGGTGGTGGGCTGGGCCGGCCACTTGGGCCGCCAGGTAAGCCCAGGTGAGGTTCCTTCTCTCTCTTTCCTAATTTAGTTTCTATTTTCTAATTTTCTGTAATTGTTTTGACTTAAATAAAATGCTAAGGCATTTTCAAAAACCCTGAAAATAATTGTGGGCACTTTTGAAAATATTTTCAATAGCCCTCAACCACTTTCAGAATTATTTGGGCATTTTGAATATTTATAGCAATTAAATGCCCAAATTCAAATACTTTATGAATTTATTCAAAAATCCAAAGTGACCTAGGGAAATGTGCACCATTTTTGGCAGTGTTTCTAGATCAATTCAAAAATGATGAACTTTTCCAAAGGAATTTTGGGATCATTGAAAATGATTTTTTTATATATACCTAGTTGGAATCATCTGTGCTAGGGTTTCAACAGTCCCCAATTCAAGTTTAAAAGGAATTTAAACATGATGCAAGATGATGATGCAATGACAAGCAAGACTAATGCTAGGGCTGTGACAACTCACCCCCACTAAAACAAGAATCTCGTCCCGAGATTCAAGACGTGAGGTAAGAAGACAGAGGGGACACAAAGCTAACACCATCTTCATGATCCGATTGCCCTCATCGAAGATGTTGATTCCTTGCTTCAATTTGATCTTGTCTGCCTTCTAGATCTTCATCCAACACGATGACGATAGAAGAAACTCTATAGGAATCGATCTTCTCGAAGATCGAACAACTCACGATCAACTTATGGGGTGAGATGTGGGAACATCTCTCGAGCTGAGACTCAAAACACACATCAAGAGAGATAGAAGGTAATAGATGACAAGGGTTCAAATTGGTAGGCAACAATTCCACGCTGGAGAAGGATGGTGCTTGGTTCCAAAGTAGCGAGGTGGTAATTGCCATGATTCCATAACAGGACACCTTAGGGAAAGGTGACTCGTAGAGCATTTCCCTTAAGTGGCAAAAAGAATTACTTTTGATACAAAGATCATTGAAACTCTTTATACCAGCCTGAGGTAATCACAATCGATCGTTGGAAGGGGTTCGAAAGAATGTCATACTCCGACTAGGATGGATGATGTGGACTACCTTGTTGAAGACAACGCAATGGATGATTTTTAGCTTATCATCAGAAATGGATGGGACCCATGGTAAGTCCACTTTTGAAGATGATCCTGAACAAAAACTACTGAGGTGCAAGCTGGGAACAAAATGCAAATGTTGGGAATGATTCTGGTAACTGGGAAGAACTCAACAGTAGAGAGAGATTCCACTGTTTGAAAGGTTATGGCATAATCGAAGAAACTGAGAACGGATCCCAGTTAATGCCGACGATAAATCCTAGTGCTTATGCGTGCTCTCAAGAACTTGAGCATTTCTGTATTAATCAAGGTTTTACCAATATCCGTGTCAAGGATCCTGGCAACACATCTTACTATCTTGACAAATAGTGATGGACAATGCAGATGCATAGAAAGACACCCCTTTCTCAGATTTCACCTTAGCGAGGCCAAGGGAACGAAATCTGGATGATCGACCGAGAGACATTTAGCACTCCGCTTCTAATGTTCTCCTTGATGTGCTAGGATAACCCATTTATTGATATGGTTTGGTATCTAGGACATCAAATAAAAGGTCGGACTTCAGAAACAGAAAAATCCATAAGGAACTACTATTGGAATAAATTCTATGAGATCCTTATGGGGAAGTGGCCAACTTCTTCAAACAAGATACTACAATAATAGGTCTTCCGGCTGGATGTGTTGGCCACGACATCCACTTTACCGGTTATCGAGGGACCAATATTATAGTTCTTGGAAAATGCTCCAACCATCATATCTGCCTGAGATTCAGATCTGGTTGGTGTCAGGATATTCCAGACGCATCGAGTCTAGAAAGAAAATGAAAGTTTGCAACACAAATCGACGAGACGACGTTGCGAGATTCTCGGGGAATGAACTGGATAGCAAGCTCCAAAACATGAGCTGGTTCTGCTACAACATGTGAACACATTGTCCCAGACAAGTATGACCACATGGTAGTCTTATAATAAAACACTACCTAGTTCTGGTGGGGAACCATCATTGAGGATATCGAAATCTTGTGCATGACCTAGGATAGCACAACTCCTTTTCCTGGAACAGGTCATCAGTGGCTTAGTGTGCTATGGAATTCATATGGAATGAAGATGATCAGTCTATCAGACCATGGAATACTTCGCACGTGCATGACTGACTTGGGATGAATCCAGAGGAAGCAAAACTAACTTTCTCGAACTCAAGGCGGCAACTTGCACCAAATGCACGTGAATCAGAGGAAGTCACTTCTTTCATCCAACATATGCTTCATGAGCTAGCATGAAGAGATGCTTTCAAAAGTTTCCAACACTCACTTAATGTTCGACAAAATCATGGAGAGGACATGGATGTTTTCGATGGGCTCAACAACAATTCATCCAGGTTTCCATATAAATGGAATTCCATAATTAAGTGGACACGATGATAGCACTGGTCAGACCCAAAGAATATAATGATGTATGCTCGAGGAATCAACCACGAGTAAAACAACATTACGAATATCGTTGGTTCTGATTTGATTTGACGATAGCCCACACTCAAATCAAAGTTTGGGTAAGACAATAGCACCGACAATTGATCACGAGGATCAATTGATGAAGATATCATCTTTGTTCAACACACACGCACACACACGCAAGATATCCCTTTGGAATGAACTAAGTCAGATAAAGCTTTATCTTCCAACTCCCCAAGTTGTTGTTTAGCTCAACCGACTAGCTTAGGGTATCCAACACAGATTCTTGGAGAATGGGTGGTTTGGAGAAAACCAACATGACCACGAACTCAACATAGCGGTCAGGTGACAACCTGGTAATACTTCCGAGAAGATATTCGGAACATCACGAACCACCGATATGTTACTAAGATCGAGAACAATCTTGCTTTTCAGAGCAAAACGATATGATCAAAAGAGTGAGGGATTGACACAATCCTAACTCATTGATCGAGGAGTGCACCAGAAATAAGGACTAGGTAGCATGATCAATCTTAGGATGATGATTTAATAACAACATGCTAAGAATGAAGTTATTGTCCTTTAACTACCAAGCAACGGGGTTGCTAGGAGTATTGATTTCACACATCACGATTCACTTGTCGACATTCCGGTTGCAACAACACGGAAACCGAGAAATGAATAATGATGGAGAGAGTATCACTACATCAAGAATTCATGAGAGATGCTGCATTTCCTATGACAATCCTGACATAAAGGGGGTAATACTCCGAGGTAGAACAGAACAAAAGCTGGATTGGCATTTTGATCTGCGGAATACAACCACTTTGACCCGATCCCAGAAATGGATGAGGTACTGGAGTTTGTTTCTCCTAGTCATTCTGGAATAGGATGGCTTGACGGACCACAAGAATAATAGGCATCGATGAACACGAATGCACAACTATTCCTGACTATCAATTGATAGACTATGGTCGGAATACAGCTGAGGAGGGTCAACTCAAGGAACATATAACTTTCTGAGTTGTGGATGCATAGATTAGTATGTCGAACCAAGTTCAACAGGTTTCTTCTGGATAACCCATGCAGGAAGGTAGAACTGGCAGAATCACAATTATGAATGGAGAACTCCTCAAAAGTACTCTGATTGTGAGCTTTTGGCTCAAATAACTTCCGCCTTAATGGTTCATGGTATTTGGAAGAAGGAAATACCACGGACCTTGAGGACTGTTGCAAGGCTACTAATATCCTAAAGGAACTAGCAACACTATCAACATGAGGTAAGTAGGGTGAATCTCGTGTTCAAGAACCCATGAGTAGAATACCTACTAACTAAATAACATCACGGGATGCTTTCAAGAAAGGTGGCCATAATCATCACGCTGGGAAGACAAAACATGGCTAGATTACAAGGTGATCCCCTAAGACACCTAGGGTCATAATAATAACTCCAACATATATGTCGAGGCAATGGAGTACCTCAACTCAGCAATTAGTGTGATTAATCCGGCCCAAAAAGGATCATCGGGAACGAGAAGAAGGGATTTGCAAATGCATCAGACTATTTAGAAACCAGGGATGACTCGGACAGCATAACGGTTGTAAATGCTCAAAAAGTTTTGAGACATCCTGCAAATTGGTGGCATAACCACTCAGAAGCACAATATCAAGGTTCCGAGACCAAATATGAACACACGGAAGTAGTAGAAACTGAACTAAGGCTTGAATCCATCAATCCTATAAGTCTCTATCATAGTAACTCGTCATCCTGATAGATAGAAGAGAAGCCTAGTTCTTAACCCCGTAGAAAAGATAAGATGACTCAGATCAGAAGGTCATGAGGATAAGGAGTAAAAAGAGCCTTACGTTCCCATCCACAATCAACTCCCTTATATAACTAAAGCATTTCTAGACACAACTTCGACCAGTATGGCTTGGTAATCCTACAGGCAGTCAGGCTCTGATACCAACGCTGTCAGGACCCCGATCCTAAGCCACATCGATCTAGAATGTAACACATCATATCACTTTGCGGCCTCACGCACGGTATTCCCACGGGTGCCACCTTACATGGCCCGGGACCGTTTGCGCCTTTTGGCTCACGTATATGATAGTGTCGCTAGCATCCATATGACAGAGAACCCGGGCCGACATGGCTAGTCGTGAACCCAAAGCGGCACTAACCCATGGGGACAGGCATACATGAATCAACTTCGAGCATGTCGGTCAGCAGCGTGTGAATCCGGGCTGTAGCACTGGGCTAACAGGACTCCGGGAACCCGGGCTATAGTAGGCTAGGCAGGACTCCGGATGTCACCGCGTGACATTTCCCCGAAGGGACAGACACCGGAACAAAGCGAAACACATGCCGGCCAGTCAAGTGTCCTGAGCAGTAGTGCTGGGCTAGCAGGACTCCGGTGAACCGGGCTGTAGTGGACTACTATGGCTCATGGAAGCACTAGACTACATTTCCCCATAAGAGAGGCTGCCAAGGATAAACAACTAGATTGTTAGATCCCACACATACCAAGCATTTCAATCATACACACAATATGCTCGATATGTGTAAATACAACATGGCATCACAACATAACTCTACAACTCAAGTATTTATTCATTAGGCTCAGAGGAGCGAGATATTACAAACATGGGTCTCATGACCCAACATTCAGAGCATACAAATCAAGCACATGCGGAAGCTTAACATGTCTGAGTACAGACATCTACAAATGAAAAAGGCTGAGAAGCCTGACTATCTACTAGATCCTGCCGAGGGCACAAGATCGTAGCTGAGGTATCAAGCTAAACATCGAAGTCCACACGGAACTACTAGCGAGACTGATGTCTCTCTGCAAAACATAAAATAGGCAAACGTGAGTACGAATGTACCCAGCAAGACTTACATCAGAACTATCTACATATGCATCGGTATCAACAAGGGGTAGTGGAGTTTAACTGCAGCAAGCCAGCTTTAACTCAGTGGCTAACCTGAACTATGACAGCAAGTAACTCTTTAAGGTGGCGCACACGAGTCCACATATTCACCATTCAATACACCACTATGGATCCACTTCCGTCTCCCTACGAGAAGGCCATCCATAGTACTCACGCTTATCTTGCGTATTTTAGAGTATCCGCTTCCACTTGTCTATGAACTGTTATAGGCAACCCAGAAGTCCTTTACCACGGACACGGCTATTCGAATAGATCATTTATAACCCTGCAGGGGTGTACTTCGTCACACATGTTTCCACCACTTAGCGTCTGCACACGACATGTGCTCGGCAGACTTCAAGCGACAGCCGACGTGGGTGTAGACCACGACCTCACTAACCACACAAGTCTCTAGTCCAGGTTTATCGCCTATTCGGGTTCCATCTGCGAGGAGATCCGGCCGGAGTTTCGCTCACAGCCCCAAACGATGTGTGCAGGGTTCCCGAGACACCAAACGGGCGCCCGGTACACCGTGCCACGGTGTATCTACCGCATCATAGCCCACCCCTAGGGTCAGCGCTACGCACGGCCGCCAACACATATCCTATAAACACCAGAAACTAATTGCAACTCCTGGACAGAGGACGAGAGGGGTCAGTAAGTCAAGCAGGGTCATATTTCAGGGCCCAACGTGTGGTAGTAGCTGTTTCATGGATCACAAACACAGAACTCAGTTCGTGAGGACGGTTTCAATGAGACAACCCACCATGTACTCCTAAATGGCCTCTCACCGCTACCTTTACGAAAACGTGTTCACACACTTAGCTCACACACAGTAGGACATGTTTACACACCTCCGATCCATCCCCGATGAATCAGACCTGACTCAACTCTAAGCAGTAGCAGGCATGACAAACAAGCATGAATGAGTAGGCACATCAGCGCTCAAACAAATCCTACTCATGCTAGTGGGTTTCATCCATTTACTGTGGCAACGACAGGTCATGCAGAGGATAAGGGGTTCAACTACCGCAACAAGTAAAAGATGAATCGTTGTTGTCCTAATGTAGTAAAAGAGAGGAGGAGCGAGAGAGTGGGCTTGTATCGGAATGAACAAGGGGTTGGTGCTTGCCTGGCACTTCTGAATATAACATTGAGTCTTCATCAGTGTCAATGATCACAGCGTCGGAGCAGCGTCTACCGAGAGAGGACAATTACCGGCAAACAAGGAAGAACACAATCAATGCACTGCACAACATGATGCATGATAATGACATGGCAATATGTTGTTGATTGAGCTAATGCAACTAGCAACAAATTAAATGGAGTTGGTTTCAACACTAGGTTCAAGTTCAAATTCAAACTATGAATTCAAATAGTGCATTATCGTGTTTTGGACTAAACAGTGAGGTTAAGTTGTTCAAACATGCATGAAAATGCCATATTCAGATTCCTTGGATTTTTCTGATCATTTTTCATATATAATTTATTCCATTTGGAGTTACGGTTGAATTTCTAAGAATTTTAGAAGTTTATACTGATTTCTGGAATTTTCTGAATTAGTTTTTAATCCAGAAAACGATTAACTGCGTCAGCAATGCATAAGCATGACGTCAGCGGGTCAAAGGGGCTGGTCCAAGTCAAACCTGATAGTGGGGTCCACTGGTCAGTGTCTAACTAAACTAACCTAGTTTAATTAGCACTAACCTAAGTTAAACTAATTAAATTTAAACCTAAACTAGATTAATTAGCCGGGTGGAGCCCGCATGTCATAAACCAGTGGGTCAAACAGGGCCCACCCAGGTCAACTCGGTCAGCAGGGGGGTCAAACCTGCCGGCGACGTGGCGCCGGCGAGGCTAGTCGCGGCGGCGAGCCTCGGGTTTGCGTTTCCGGCGACAAAACGGGCGGCCGAGGCCATCTACGGGGAGCTGGAGCTCACCCGCATCCAGTGTTGCATGTGGCGGCAGCAGGGACGGCCGGAGCTCGCCGGAAACGAGCTCGGGGCGGCGCCGGAGTTTGGGTGATTATGGGGTTGGTGCTACGGTGCACGTCGGAGCGAGTGCGTGTGTGCGTTAGGCTCCTAGGGGCTTCCTGAACATGGTGACGCGCTCCGTTGTGAGCTTGCGCGGCTGTGGCCACGGCTACGCCGTGGCCGGCGGTGAGATGCTCTCGACCGCGGTGGGAAATGGAGCTAGGGGACAAGCGCGAGCGCGAGAGAAGAGGGGAAAGGAAGAGGGGCTCACAGTGAGTCCAATGAGCGCGAGAGCGAGGTCGGGGACGCCCGGTAGCTCCCGAATCGACGGTGAGGATCCACGGTGACCGACGAGGGGAACGACGGTGTTGGCAGCGTCCAGGGGCTTCAGGCACCATGTGGCTCGGTGAGGAGGAAGAGGGGAACGACGCGGAGCTCTCGGACGCGCCAGGGGAGCAAGGGGGTGGCTGTGGCCGCGCGAGCGCTAGTCGGCGGCGACTGTTTCACTCGGTTGAGCTGGAGGGAGAGAGCCAGGGGAGGGGAGAGAGAGCGGCGAGTGAGGGAGAGGGGACAGGGGCTTCGGGGCATCTCCGTGGCGTCGCTAGAAGGGGTCGGGGAAGCAGGAGGTGGCCAGAGCAGGGTGGAGGTGGCACGCGCGTGCCGGCGCACCGCGGGCACACGCCCTCTGCCTACTGGCGCGAGGAGGAAGGCGACACAGTGCTGCAGTGGTGGGCTGGGCCGGCCACTTGGGCCGCCAGGTAAGCCCAGGTGAGGTTCCTTCTCTCTCTTTCCTAATTTAGTTTCTATTTTCTAATTTTCTGTAATTGTTTTGACTTAAATAAAATGCTAAGGCATTTTCAAAAACCCTGAAAATAATTGTGGGCACTTTTGAAAATATTTTCAATAGCCCTCAACCACTTTCAGAATTATTTGGGCATTTTAAATATTTATAGCAATTAAATGCCCAAATTCAAATACTTTATGAATTTATTCAAAAATCCAAAGTGACCTAGGAAAATGTGCACCATTTTTGGCAGAGGTTCTAGACCAATTCAAAAATGATGAACTTTTCCAAAGGAATTTTGGGATCATTGAAAATGATTTTTTTTATATATACCTAGTTGGAATCATCTGTGCTAGGGTTTCAACAGTCCCCAATTCAAGTTTAAAAGGAATTTAAACATGATGCAAGATGATGATGCAATGACAAGCAAGACTAATGCTAGGGCTGTGACAGAGGTGAGCTCAGATGAAGATGAAGTCCCACTACCTCAACCTGGGGACATGCATGTGGAGTTCAAAAGGTCAAGCCTCCTAGATAGAGTAAAGAAACCTAAGATCGAGTTTATCCCTTTTCAACTCGTCCAGGAGAACAAGCAGGAACTATGCAAAAAGATACTAAGCCTGGAACAGGAGATCGAGGACCTAAGGGACCAAAATTCTATCCTCAAACGCAAATTAAGGAAGAAGCCTATTCCATCAACAAAATCACCACCATCTCCTCCAACAAAGAAGGATTGAGTATCTGGTATGCGCACTCCACTTGGCAACTACCAAGCTTGGGGGAGTGCCCTGGTATCGTATCGCCGTCACTTTTATCTTTGAAGTTTTCCTTAGTTCGATCCTTTTGATAATATCTTGATCTAGTAGAATAAAAGCTCTTAGTATGATCTAGTCATGAGTTTTTGCTTTATTATCCTTCTATGTAATCGAGTCCGTGAGCTATATAATAAAGATTAGTGTTGAGTCAAGGGCTTGATTATTTTTGCCATGATCCCAAGTGAATAAAAGAAAAGAGAAAGAAATAAAAAGAAAGAAAGAGATCATGTGGCTCTTATGGAGAGTAATGAGCTCACATAGAAAGAGTATGATGAATAAAAGTTGTTGAGAGTTGACAAGCATAGCTTTGGTCATCGTTGCAATCAATAGGAAGTAATAAAGAAAGAGAGGTCTTCACATATAAATATACTATCTTGGACATCTTTTATGATTGTGAGCACTCATTAAAATATGACATGCTAAAGAGTTGACATTGGACAAGAAAGACAACGTAATGGGTTATGTTTCTTACATCTGAGATAAATTATATTGTATTGGATCATCCAACATGTTGAGCCTGCCTTCCCCCCTCATGCTAGCCAAATTCATCGCACCAAGTAGAGATACTACTTGTGCTTCCAAATACCCTTAAACCAATTTTGCCATGAGAGTCCACCATACCTACCTATGGATTGAGTAAGATCCATCAAGCAAGTTGTCATCGGTGCAAGCAATAAAAATATTGCTCTCTAAATATGTATGATTGATTGGTGTGGAAGAAATAAGCTTTATACGATCGTGTGATATGGAAGTAATAAAAGTGACAGACTGCATAATAAAGGTCCATATCACAAGTGGAAATATAAAGTGATGTTCTTTCACATTAGGATTTTGTGCATCCAACCATAAAAGCGCATGACAACCTCTGCTTCCCTCTGCCAAGGGCTTATCTTTTACTTTTATCTCCTACACTACAAAAGAGTCATGGTGATCTTCACCGTTCGTTTTTACATTTTATCCTTTGGCAAGCACAATATGTTGGAAAGATCCTGGTATATATGGCTAATTGGATGTGGGTTTTCATGAACTATTACTATTGACATTACCCTTGAGGTAAAACGTTGGGAGGCAAAACTATAAGCCCCTACCTTTCTCTGTGTCCGATTAAAACTCCATACCCATAAGTATTGTGTGAGTGTCAACAATTGTGAAAGACTAAATGATAGTTGAGTATGTGGACTTGCTGAAAAGCTCTTATACATTGACTCTTTCCTATGTTATGATAAATTGCAATTGCCTCAATGACTGAGATTATAGTTTGTCAGTTTTCAATGAAGTTTATGATTCATACTTGATATTGTGATTGAATTATTACTCTAGAATAAGATATCATATGACAAGAATTATATAAGTTGGTGCTCTTAGAGTGATCATGATGCCCTCATGTCCGTATTCTATTTTTATCAACACCTTCATCTCTAAACATGTGGACATATTTTTCAATTTCGGCTTTTCGCTTGAGGACAAGCAAGGTCTAAGCTTGGGGGACTTGATACGTCCATTTTGCATCATGCTTTTATATCAATATTTATTGCATTATGGGCTGTTATTACACATTATGTCACAATACTTATGCCTATTCTCTCTTATTTTACAAGGTTTACATAAAGAGGGAGAATGTCGGCAGCTGGGATTCTGGCTGGAAAAGGAGCAAATATTAGAGACCTATTCTGCACAGCTCCAAAAGTCCTGAAACTTCACGGATGATGTTTTCCAAATATATAAAAAACATTGGGCTCAAGAACTTCACCAGGGGGGCCACACCCTGCCCACGAGGGTGGGGGGCACGCCCTACCCCCCCTGGGCGCGCCCCCCAACCTCGTGGGCCCCCTGGTGGCCCTCCGGTGACCATCTTCTGCTATATGGACTCTTTTGATGGGAAAAAATCAGAAGCCATCTTCTCGGACGAAACTCCGCCGCCACGAGGCGGAACCTTGGCCGAACCAATCTAGGGTTCTAGCGGGGTTGTTCTGCCGGGGAAACTTTCCTCCCGGAGGGGGAAATCATTGCCATCGTCATCGCCAACGCTCCTCTCATCGGGAGAGGGCAATCTCCATCAACATCTTCATCAACACCATCTCATCTCAAAACCCTAGTTCATCTCTTGTATCCAATTCTTGTCTCCAAGTAAAGGATTGGTGCTAGTAGGTTGCTAGTAGTGTTAATTACTCCTTGTAGTTGATGCTAGTTGGTTTAATTGGTGGAAGATCGTATGTTCAGATCCTATATGCACATTAAGACCCCTCTGATTATGAACATGTTTATGCTTTGTGAGTAGTTACTTTTGTTCCTGGGGACATGGGAGAAGTCTTGCTATTAGTAGTCATGTGAATTTGGTATTCGTTCGATATTTTGATGAGATGTATGTTGTCTCTCCTCTAGTGGTGTTATGTGAACATCGACTACATGACACTTCACCATTGTTTGGGCCTAGAGGAAGGCATTGAGAAGTAATAAGTAGATGATGGGTTGCTAGAGTGACAGAAGCTTAAACCCTAGTTTATGCGTTGCTTCGTAAGGGGCTGATTTGGATCCATATGTTTCATGCTATGGTTAGGTTTACCTTAATACTTTTGTTGTATTTGCGGATGCTTGCAATAGAGGTTAATCATAAGTGGGATGCTTGTCCAAGTAAGGGCAGCACCTAAGCACCGGTCCACCCACATACCAAATTATCAAAGTACCGAGCGCGAATCGTATGAGCGTGATGAAAACTAGCTTGATGATATTCCCATGTGTCCTCGGGAGCGCTTTACATCATATAAGAGTTTGTCCAGGCTTGTCCTTTGGTACAAAAAGGATTGGGCCACCTTGTTGCACCTTATTTACTTTTGTTACTTTTTGCTCGTTACAAATTATCTTATCACAAAACTATCTATTTCTACTTATTTCAGTACTTGCAGAGAATACCTTGCTGGAAACCGCTTATCATTTCCTTCTGCTCCTCGTTGGGTTTGACACTCTTACTTATCCAAAGGACTATGATAGATCCCCTATACTTGTGGGTCATCAAAAACCACGACGCAACAAACACAAGCGCCACAAATATGGTGATAAAACCAATAATGCGGCAGTTAATGCCGGGTTCAAGGTCTCAAAGTCCGGTCAGCGGAAGGAGCCGCCCAAAAATACAAATCCAGGTACATCCAGTCTGGACAGCATACTCGCTCGTCAATGCCAAATTCATGGCACCCCAGAAACGCCGGCCACCCATACCAACAGAGAACGCTGGGTCTTCAAACAAGCCGGCAAGGCAGGCGCCAAATGATACGTCTCCAACGTATCTATAATTTTTGATTGCTCCATGCTATATTATCTACTGTTTTGGACATTATTGGGCTTTATTATCCACTTTTATATTATTTCTGGGACTAACCTATTAGCCGGAGGCCCAGCCCAGAATTGATGTTTTTTGCCTGATTTTGGGTTTCGAAGAAAAGGAATATCAAACGGAGTCCAAACGGAATGAAACCTTCGGGAACGTGATTTTCTCATCGAATACAACTCAGGAGACTTGGACCCTACGTCAAGCCACGTAACAGGAGCCCACGAGGTAGGGGGCGCGCCTACCCCCCCCCCCAGGCGCGCCCTCCACCCTTGTGGGGCCCCTATTGCTCCACCGACGTACTTCTTCCTCCTATATATACCCACGTACCCCCAAACGATCAGATACAGAGCCAAAACCCTAATTCCATCGCCGTAAATTTCTGTATCCATGAGATCCCATCTTGGGGCCTGTTTCGGAGCTCCGCCGGAGGGGGCATCGATCACGGAGGGCTTCTACATCAACACCATAGCCTCTCCGATAAAGTATGAGTAGTTTACTTCAGACCTACGGGTCCATAGTTAGTAGCTAGACGGCTTCTTCTCTCTTTTTGGATCTCAATATGATGTTCTCCCCATCTCTTGTGGAGATCTATTCGATGTAATCTTCTTTTTGCGGTGTGTTTGTTGAGACTGATGAATTTGTGGGTTTATGATCAAGTCTATCTATGAATAATATTTGAATCTTCTCTGAATTCTTTTATGTATGATTGGTTATCTTTGCAAGTCTCTTTGAATTATCAGTTTGGTTTGGCCTACTAGATTTATCTTTCTTGCAATGGGAGAAGTGCTTCGCTTTGGGTTCAATCTTGCGGTGTCCTTTCCCGATGACAGTAAGGGCAGCAAGGCATGTATTGTATTGTTGCCATCGAGGATAACAAGATGGGGTTTTCTTCATATTGCATGAGTCTATCCCTTTACATCATGTCATCTTGCTTAAGGCGTTACTCTGTTTTAACTTAATACTCTAGATGCATGCTGGATAGCGGTCGATGAGTGGAGTAATAGTAGTAGATGCAGGCAGGAGTCGGTCTACTTGTCTCGGACATGATGCCTATATACATGATCATACCTAGATATTCTCATAACTATGCTCAATTCTGTCAATTTCTCAACAGTAATTTGTTCACCCACCATAGAATACTTATGCTCTCGAGAGAAGCCACTAGTGAAACCTATGGCCCATGGGTCTATCTTTATCATATCAATCTCCTACTACTTAGTTATTTACTTGTTATTTACTTTGCTTTACTTTGCATCTTTATCATAAAAATACCAAAAATATTATCTTATCATATCTATCAGATCTCACTCTCGTAAGTGGCCCTATAGGGATTGACAACCCCTATTTGCGTTGGTTGCGAGGATTTATTTGTTTTGTGCAGGTACGAGGGACTTGCGCGTAGCCTCCTACTGGATTGATACCTTGATTCTCAAAAACTGAGGGAAATACTTACGCTACTTTGCTGCATCATCCCTTCCTCTTCAGGGAAAATCAACGCAGTGCTAAAAGAGGTAGCACCAAACTTGAAGAGGGGTCTCAAAGTGACGATAGAGACGAAGAACCCAGATTGCCGAACACAGGAGGTCAAAAGAAATCCCCCCCATACTCAATCGGTGAATATGGTAAATACCACCCAAACGGCCCACTTGGACCAGATATAGACCCTTAAGGATGGTGGCTCAACGAAACTCACCGTCCCACAATATAAGCTAGGGCCAGTCACCTTCAACCGCACTGATCATCCGGTTAATGCCAACCGGGGCAATCCAGCCGCACTAATCCTCGACCCAATAGTAGACGGGTTCCACCTCACTCGAGTCCTTATGGACGGAGGTAGCAGTTTAAATCTGCTTTACCAGGATACAGTGCGCAAGATGGGCATCGATCAGTCAGCGATCAGGCCCACTAAGGCCACTTTTAGAGGCATCATACCAGGTATGGAGGTCAGCTGTACAGGCTCCATTTCCCTCGAGGTAATCTTCGGATCACTAGAAAATTACCGTACCGAAGAGTTAATCTTCGAAATCGCCCCTCTCCGCAGTGACTATCAAGCACTGCTCGGGCGAACCGCGTTCGCTCGATTCAACACGATGACACATTATGCCTACCGTAAGCTTAAAATGCCCGGTCCACGCGGCATCATCACAGTTCATGGCAAGGCCGAATTTTCCTTCGGCACCAACAAATACATCACTGCCTTAGTAGCAGGGAAACCAAGCAGCACCTTGCAGTCGAACCCCGAGTCGACACCTAGGCTCCCGGACACTGTCAAGGGGCTCCGAACTACTTTGCGGAAGGATACTCCGGCTCACCCAGGGCTCAATTAAACACTCTTGCGAAGGCCACGACAGGCCGGACTCAGTGGCTCAACCGCTCTCCGGCACGCAAACACTTCTTATATTTCCTTCGCAGGTTCACCTTTCCACCGACCAGGACGGACTCCACAGAGGCAGCTCGAACGTGTCTGGGGATCCTTAGACATTCCCCGCAGCGAACGACCGGCTACAATATGGATCCGCACTCAACCTCTTCCCCCTAGGTCACAGCAGGTTCTTCTATCGCAACTCCTTTTTTTATCACATTCCTTGTACCCATACACATAGACGTATTATTCAAATACAACATGTGGATTTATATGACATTTCACCACTGATTATTTCTTATCGAAATCACTTCGTCAAACGGCATCCGTACACAGCGATATGCCTTAGACATGCCAGGGGCTTCGTTTTCCCCGTAACACGGCAATAAAAGTCTGAACACCTTCATGGAAGTTTGGCACCCCGAACTTATAGCATTATATGCATCAGCTCCGAATCCTGTCTTCGGTCAATAGTTGGGTTTGCCCGGCTCCCATGTTTTGGTACCTTATGTTCCGCTATATCGGCTAAGGTAGCACTGGGAGAACAACTATGATTGTGTCCCGGTTCTTCCGGATGAGCACCTCAGTAGAGAAAGCAGAAAACTGACTGTCATGATACGGCGAGAGCTGGTCAGCTGTTCGAGCAGTCACAAAATCTTTAAGGATTTCTCCCGCATAATGCCATAAGCAATGCAGCGTGCGATGGATCGGCTTTTTTTATCCGATCAGGCGCTTATAGAGCCCCTAGTATGGTCTTCCGAACACAAGGGGCTGCACCAACCATACTAAAGCTCCTATGGCTAAGTGAAGCGATAAAGCCCTATAGTCCGATTGCCTGGTTCGTTGTGCTGAGCACCTCCCTTGGAGGACCCAAAACTGGGATAAAGAGTGCTCAGGTTTATCCCGAACACCCTCGTACTACTTACGTGGGGGCAGAAGCCGACGACTGGCCAACTCTCAGCCTTAATATACAAACGACTGCATAGGAGGGTAAACTTTTATATAATAGGCGACATATCAATGACCTTGTTTAAACATTACAACGGACAGCATGATCGGCATTCAGGGAAATATAATGTCCTTAGTACATAGCTCAGCCGCAAGATAGCATCCTTTCAGGACACTCTTATAATATGATTCGGGCTTGCGGTGCTCCTTCCCCTCCGGCGGTCCTTCGGTCACTAGCTTCTCGGCATCCATCTTCCCCCAGTGCACCTTTGCAAGGGCGAAGGCCATTCGCGCTCCTTCTATATAGACTGACCGCTTGATGACGTCAAGTCGAGGGCAAGCGCTTATAAGCCGCCTTACGAGCCCGAAGTAGCTGCTTGGAATCGGTTCGGCAGGCCATAGCCGGATAACCACATTTTTCATGGCTAGTTCCGCTGCCTTATGCAGTTCGATCAGCTGTTTCAGTTGATCGGCAAAAGGCACCGGATAATTCAGTGCCAAATACTGAGACCAAAAAAGCTTATCAGCGGTGTTCCTTCCTTCGGCTCGGTAAAAGTGAGCGGCATGTGAAATACTATGCGGTAGCTCGGCAAATACACCTGAGAGGTTCGGATTCACAATCAGAAACATAGTTTTCCCTTCAAATATTTTCTTTACATCGGAAAAGCTTACCCGCCGCGATCTTCCTCACCTCCTGGATCCCCTGCAGCGCGCTTTGGGTTTCCCCCTGGGCGTCACTCGTGGCTTGGCGCGCCTTGTTGAGTTCAGACTCTTTCTCCGATAAACTCTGCTCCAAGTCCTCACATTTACTTACGGCCTCTTGCAGCTCCTGCTCAGCTTTAATAACTCTAGCTTCGTGTGTCCCACGAAGAGCCCGCTCCGTGGCTGCCTTTTTCTCGGCCTTGGCAACGGCCCTTTTGAGGGCCTCGACTTCGGTCATAATTCCTAGCACACATTATGCGGCTTATTTCATACTAAACATTTATCTCACAAGAAATGCACATAATGATGGTGCATACCTCGTTTATCCCTCAACTGCATTTCCAATCGGCCTATTTCTTCTCTGGCCCGCTCCAGACTTTGATTGAGTCCGGTGATCCCTGCAGTATGAGAGGCAGCAGCCGCTACAGGTATCTGCATGAAAACAGGACCAATGTCATCTAGTGAGTCTTCCTGTGATCATGAATTCGATCCCCTGTCCGGTTCTTTCTTTCACCGAACAGTGCATCAGGGGCTACTATCTATACTATGACACTCTTTGATAACTCATAAAACATACCTCAAAGCCTTTTATAAGACTGATATAGGCTTCATTCAGTCCACTCTCGGTTGACTGAATTTTCTCAATCCCCATGCCCATCAGGGCACGGTGTTCATCAAAGATGGAGGCATCTCGTAGCGCCACCAACAAAGCATCCGACACCTCTGGATGGACAGAGGTCACCGGCAGAATAGGCATGCCCTCTCCGGTTGAAGGAGGCTGCCTTCTTGGTTCTGGAGCCGTACAGGTCTCTGGAATCGCATCTGATAGGGAGCCAAACTCAGAATCACCCCTATCATCAGACCCTATGGGAATATTTTTCCCCACGAGTCCGGCCCCTGCGGCTCAGCCTCCAGGCGCCGCCTTCATGGTTTTTTCCTTTCCTCCTTGGTCGGGGTCCTTTTGGGACGAGGCCACGGTGTTTGGCACCTGCTTAGAGGAAGGGTCCTTCGGGGGCGTCCTGTTGGGGAACGTAGTAATTTCAAAAAAAATTCTACGCACACGCAAGATCATGGTGATGCATAGCAACGAGGGGGAGAGTCTGATCTACATACCCTTGCAGATCGCAACGGAAGCGTTGACACAACGTAGAGGAAGTAGTTGTACGTCTTCTTCCCGATCTGACCGATCCAAGCACCGTTACTCCGGCACCTCCGAGTTCTTAGCACACGTTCAGCTCGATGACGATCCTCGGGCTCCGATCCAGCAAAGCATCGAGGAAGAGTTTTGTCAGCACGACGGCGTGGTGACGATCTTGATGTTCTACCGACGCAGGGCTTCGCCTAAGCACTACAACGGTATGATCAAGATGGAATTTGGTGGCAGGGGGCACCGCACACGGCTAAGGAACGATCTCAAGGATCAACTTGTGTGTCTAGAGGTGCCCCCTGCCCCCGTATATAAAGGATCCAAGGGGAGGGGCTGGCCGGCCAAGGAGGGAGGCGCAGGAGGAGTCCTACTCCTACCGGGAGTAGGACTCCCCCCTCCAATTCTATTCCAACTAGGACTCCAAGGGGGAAAGAGAGAGAGAGGTGGCCGGCCACCTCTCCTAGTCCTAATAGGACTAGGGGAGGGGGGGAGGTGCGCACCCTCCATGGCAGCCCCTTTCACCTTTCCACTAAGGCCCATGTAGGCCCATTTGGCTCCCGGGGGGTTCCGGTAACCCTCCCGGTATTCCGGTAAAATCCCGATTTTACCCGGAACACTTCCGGTGTCCAAACATAGGCTTCCAATATATCAATCTTTATGTCTCGACCATTTTGAGACTCCTCGTCATGTCCGTGATCACATCCGGGACTCCGAACAACCTTCGGTACATCAAAATGCATAAACTCATAATAACTGTCATCGTAACGTTAAGCGTGCGGACCCTACGGTTCGAGAACAATGTAGACATGACCGAGACACGTCTCCGGTCAATAACCAATAGAGGGACCTGGATGCCCATATTGGCTCCTACATATTCTACGAAGATCTTTATCGGTCAGACCGCATAACAACATACGTCGTTCCCTTTGTCATCGGTATGTTACTTGCCCGAGATTCGATCGTCGGTATCCAATACCTAGTTCAATCTCGTTACTGGCAAGTCTCTTTACTCGTTCCGTAATACATCATCTCACAACTAACATCTTAGTTATAATGCTTGCAAGGCTTATGTGATGTGTATTACCGAGAGGGCCCAGAGATACCTCTCCGACAATCGGAGTGACAAACCCTAATCTCGAAATACGCCAACCCAACATCTACCATTGGAGACACCTGTAGTACTCCTTTATAATCACCCAGTTACGTTGTGACGTTTGGTAGTACCCAAAGTGTTCCTCCGGCAAACGGGAGTTGCATAATCTCATAGTCATAGGAACATGTATAAGTCATGAAGAAAGCAATAGCAACATACTAAACGATCGGGTGCTAAGCTAATGAAATGGGTCATGTCAATCAGATCATTCAACTAATGATGTGACCTCGTTAATCAAATAACAACACATTGTTCATGGTTAGGAAACTTAACCATCTTTGATTAACGAGCTTGTCAAGTAGAGGCATACTATTGACACTCTGTTTGTTTATGTGTTCACACATGTATTATGTTTCCGGTTAATACAATTCTAGCATGAATAATAAACGTTTATCATGATATAAGGAAATAAATAATAACTTTATTATTGCCTCTAGGGCATATTTCCTTCACGTCCCGCTCTCCACAATGTTTGAGCTCAGCAGGTCTTCCGATGAGGATTGTTCGGTACGGGACCTTGCCAGACTACAAGAAATATACAACTTAGGTCAAAATACTAGGCCACGATGAGTTTGGATGCTTAAATGTACTTGGATCTTATATACTCACTAGTTCACCAGGGGCTGGGCCCTGGGATCCCATGCCAGGCCGCTGTCGGCAGCGGCAGGAGATTCCTCTT
The DNA here is from genome assembly GCA_034509565.1 of Triticum monococcum. Taxonomy (NCBI): domain Eukaryota; kingdom Viridiplantae; phylum Streptophyta; class Magnoliopsida; order Poales; family Poaceae; genus Triticum; species Triticum monococcum. The sequence goes on from CM067845.1 coordinate 619,496,543, forward strand.
GATGAGGAATCTTTCCTCTTTTGGGTAGTTCGGCCTCCAAGAATGCGGAGGCCGTCCTCTTCCTTCTTCCCTCCGCAGGGGATTCATCTTCCTCCTCCTTTTCGTCCTCTTCGAAGGTTGAATGGGCATCAGATCCTTCGGGTATTGTGCCCAAAGTGCCGTGACGACGATGGCCGCCCCGGGTCTTTTTATCCTCCTTCTCGGCCGTCTACTTCGGCACCTTATAAGGCGCCGGGACCAGCATCTTCGTCAGAAGTGGGATGATCGGGTCTTCGGGCAGTGGGGCCGGACAATGGATCCGCTCCGCCTTCTTCGTCCAGCTCTGGGAAAGTTGAATGAACACGCGTTAGGCGCTTCCGTTGGGTCATGTGAGTGGAAAAGTTTGATAAACTCACCGAACTTGCAGGGCGGGACAGTTGGTACCCGCGGTCTTCGGTGGAGTCCGGCCATGATTTGCCGGACTTAAAAAGCACCTTCCAAATCTCCTCGTGCGAAGAGACGAAGAGCCTTCGCAAGGTTTGGTGCCTAGCCGGATCAAACTCCCACAGATTGCTAGTCTGGTGTTGACAAGGCAGTATCCGGCGGACTAACATCACCTAGACTACGTTGATGAGTTCAATGTTCTTGTCTCCCATATCTTTAACGCGCGTCTGGAGCACCGAAAGTTCATCGGACGAGGACCAATCCAGTCCTTTCTTGACCCAGGACGTAAGCCGCAGAGGGGCACCAGATCGAAACTCGAGAGAAGCGGACCGTCCCTTCCCGCTCGGCTTAGTGATGTAAAACCACTATTGTTGCCACTCCTTGACAGAATCATTAAAGGTTCCTGTTGGCCATATGACGTTGGGCATCTTGCTCACCATAGCGCCCCACACTCGGTGTGCTCGCCGCCCACCACCTTGGGCTTCACATTAAAGACCTTCAGCCATAAACCGAAGTGTGGCGAAACGCGGAGAAAAGCCTCGCACAGGACAGTGAATGTCAAGATATTGAGGAAGGAATTAGGGGAAAGATCATGAAGATTGATCCCATAATAGTACATGATACCGCGAACGAATGGGTGGAGGGGAAATCCTAGCCCGCAGACAAAGTGAGGGAGGAATACAACCCTCTTGTGGGGTTCTGGAGTGGGGATGATCTGTCCCACCGTCGAGAGACGGTGGCCGATTTTCTTGGCCAGATACCCGGCCTCCTGAAGCTTTTTGATATCCTTCTCTCGGATGGTAGAGGCCATCCATTTGCCTCCTGCTCCAGATCCAGACATCTTTGGAAGACCTTTTTGTGGGTAGAGGAGGTGAACGCTCGCGCGTTGGAGCCTGAGCTGAATGGAATGAGTTGGGAAGAAGGTATGGGTGAAGAGGGTGAATTCTTGTCCCTTCATAAGGGCGCAAGAGGCGATGCGCCTCCCCCTCGCTTGGTAAAACCTCTTATTCCCCAAGTGCCATGAGTAATGGAGCGGTTGGGTTACCCGCGTCTATATTAATGAGAATCCCGTAATAAGGGGGACACGGTCTCCGCTTTGACAAGACGTGTTGAGAAAACCGCCCCGCAATATGTGCGGTGCTGGTTGAGAAAAACGGTTCGAATAAAGACCAGGCCACGACATGACACCGTGCTGTCAGAACGCGTCCGCAGATTAGATTTGTGGAAATATTATTCTTTCTATGGTAGTATGTGGAACTTGTTTTGCAGAGCCGGACACTATTCTGGTGATTCAAAGTATTCTATTCGGAGGAGGAACCCGCCTTGCAATGCCAAAGACAATACTGCGTGCCGGACTCATCGTCATTGAAGCCTGGTTCAGGGGCTACTGAGGGAGTCCTGGATTAGGGGGTCTCCGGACAGCCGGACTATATCCTTTGGCCAGACTGTTGGACTATGAAGATACAAGATTGAAGACTTCGTCTCATGTCCGGATGGGACTTTCCTTGGCGTGGAAGGCAAGCTAGGCAATACGGATATGTAGATCTCCTCCCTTGTAACCGACTCTGTGTAACCCTAGCCCCCTCCGGTGTCTATATAAACCGGAGGGTTTAGTCCGTAGGACAACATACAATCATACCATAGGCTAGCTTCTAGGGTTTAGCCTCTACGATCTCGTGGTAGATCAACTCTTGTAATACTCATATCATCAAGAACAATCAAGCAGGATGTAGGGTATTACCTCCATCAAGAGGGCCCGAACCAGGGTAAACATCGTGTCCCCTGCCTCCTGTTACCATCCGCCTTAGACGCACAGTTCGGGACCCCCTACCCGAGATCCGTCGGTTTTGACACCGACAACCTCCACGATAAACCCTGTTGCCAAAAGCCAGGCTATCTTCTCACCAATAGCCTTACGCCTCTCTTCATTGAAGCGGCAAAGAAACTTCCTGACTGGTTTAAACTTGGGATCTATATTAAGGGTGTGCTCAGCGAGTTCCCTTGGTACACCTGGCATGTCAGAAGGCTTCCATGCAAAGATGTTCCGGTTCTCACGGATGAACTCGATGAGCACGCTTCCCTATTTTGGATCCAGGTTAGCACAAACGCTGAACTGCTGAGATGAATCGCCAGGAACAAAATCAACCATCTTAGTATCTGCAGCCGATTTAAATTTCAGCACCGGTTCATGTTTTGTAGTTGTCTTTTTTAGAGAAGTCATATCTGCCGGATCAACATTGTCTTTATAAAACTTCAGCTCCTCTGTGGCACACACCGACTCAGCATAAGCTGCATCACCTTCTTCACACTCCAAGGCTATCTTCCTGCTCCCATGTACTGTGATGGTCCCCTTATGACCCGGCATCTTAAGCTGCAGATAAACATAACACGGCCTTGCCATGAACTTAGCATAAGTCGGCCGTCCGAACAGGGCATGATATGGACTCTTGATTTTCACCACTTCAAAAGTCAACACCTCTGATCTTGAATCATGCTCATCTCCAAAAGCAACTTCCAGAGCTATCTTGCCAACTGGGTATGCCGATTTACCAGGCACTACCCCATGAAACACAGTGTTCGACGGTTTAAGATTCTTATATGTTAACCCCATGTGACGAAAGGTTTCATAGTAAAGGATGTTAATACTATTCCTACATCCATGAGCACCTTGGTGAACTTGTAACCCCCAACTTGAGGTGCCACCACTAAGGCCAAATGACCCGGATTATCAACCCGGGGCGGATGATCTTCTCGACTCCATAAAATGGGTTGTTCAGACCAGCACAAATACTGATGCACCGCCGGTTTAATGGAGTTCATGGCCCTTTTGTGAAGCTTATGATCGCGCTTACACAAGCTAGTGGTAAAGACATGATACTGCCCACTATTCAACTGCTTCGGATTGCTCTGATAACCCGATTGCTACTGCCGCTGATTCCCCTGATGGTCATAACCTCCCTAATTGCCCTGATTACCTTGATTGCCATGTCCGGTCTAATTGCCTTGGAATCCTGAACCGGAGCTGCCGCCTCCATAACCCGGCCCATGAAAACCGCCTCCTGAACCGCCAGGCGGGCCATTGTCATATTGAAACATATTGGAATTTTTGAACTCTCGCATGAAGAAACAATCCTTCCAAAGATGCAAAGCTGGCTTCTCCTTCGATCCGTGCTTTGGACATGGTTGATTTAACAGGCGCTCCAGATTGGGGCCTGACCCTCCGCCCTGCTGGGGCGGTTTACCCTTGCGACGCTGACCGTTATCCTGGGCGTTGGTGTTAGCCACAAAGTCCAAGCTATTATCCGCCTTGCGCTTACCATTGCTCCCATGACCTGTCGGGTTATGTTGCTGCCCCTTGGCACTACCGTTCTTTTTCCCCTTCCCGGATTTGTCCTCCTCAGACTCGGGATCCTTGGTACTATCTGAATCGGCATACTTAACCAAAGCGGCCATAAGAGTTGACATGTCATTGTAGTGACGTTTGAGTCTTCCCAACTTCAATTTCAATGGCATAAACCAGCAATTGCCTTCCAACGTCAAGACTGTTGTATCAGCATTGATGCGGTCTGATGAATGCAAAATAGATGAGACTCGCTTCACCCAATGGGTTGTAGACTCCCCATCCTCTTGAACGCAGACGGCTAGGTCCACAATTGACATAGGCTGCTTACACGTGTCCTTAAAATTCTGGATAAACCGGTGTTTTAACTCGGCCCAGGACCCAATGGAGTTAGCCGGCAAAGTTTTTAACCAAGTACGAGTTATTCCTTCCAACATCATGGTGAAATACTTAGCACATACCGCTTCATCCACATCCAGTATCTCCATCACCATCTCATAACTCTCAACCCATGACTCAGGGGGCAAAGCGGCAGTATAATTGGGCACCTTATGAGGGCCCTTAAAATCCTTGGGTAGTCGCACATTACGCAAGGCTAGGGTGAGGCACGGTACCCCCAAAGAACTGAAGACCACACCTGGCTCCACTGAGGTGGTTGGAAGAACCAGAGTAGGCTGACGAGCTGTGTGCTGTGCTGCTAACTCGGCCTCTCGACGCGCTCGGCCATGATCCACCACATCTTGTGCATTAGCACCACCACCCGCCGGGTTACGGTGTCACGCACTGCTTGACACAGCCGGTTCATCGATATGCCTGCTGTAACTCCGACTTGGATGGGGAGTGGAATGAATCCTTTCGCGGCTATATGAATAGGCCTGCTGCTGAGTCAAAGCCGCTTGTAGGAGCTCCCTAGCCCGTCGTGTCTCAACTGCTACGGGGGACTCGCCATCAATTGGGAGAGCTGCCAATCGTGAAGCGGCAGCAATGATGTTATCCAATGGGTTAGAGTAATGACCCGGAGGTGTTGAGACGCGACGTGATGGGAGGTTCTTTTGATGAGGCGGAGGAGGCGGATCCGTCGCACGAGGCTGAACCGGTGCCCCGGTCCTAGGTGCCTCCGCCCGGTTTACCACAGGTTGGTTGCCGGTACCCGCTCCGGGTGTGTTAAAGAGATTCCTCGCCTCCAAGACCGACGGAAGGCGTGATCGGTATCTTCTCCTCATGGCATCATCCGACGCACTCTGATCCAGCATAAGCCGGTACGCCTGAGCCTCCAATCCGGGCCGCTCTGTAGCCATCCTGGTGTTTTCTGCTTCTAGGTCCGCTTTAGCTTGAGTTATCTGATCCTTCGCCTTTGCAATCTCTGCGTTGTGCTGATCTCGGTTTGCCGCGTCCACCTCCCCTGCCGGAAACGTTGCTAAAGCGTCAAATAGATCGGACAAAACTTGCGCCGGAGGCGGCAAGAGCCCCCTGCTCCCACTGGTGTTGTTGATGCTGAACCGGAGATCATTGCTGCGGCGGTAGAAGAGTGTTGCGCTGGTTGTGTACCGGCCATGAAGACTGCGACCCGGCTTGGCAGACTGAGGGGGTTCGGAATACTGTTGCCATCAGAACCTCCACTAATCTGGCCATCCTGCAGCTGGTATAGCGACTCGGTCTCTCCAGTTGAAGACTCATCATCAGAGCAGACAACGGTTTCGCCACCAGATGCCGATCTATCCTCATATTCTGCTCCATGGATGACACCTACGAAGACATGCTTTACGACGGGCTGAACTTGGGCAGAGCTTGCACGCTGAGCCGTCTCGATGATGTTGGTGCAGATGTCCGGCTCAGGGCCCGGTTCGCCGATCTTGCCGATGAAGACGTGAATTCCGCCAAAGGGGACCCGGTACCCGTACTCAATTGAACCGGCCTCGGGACCCATCCTGCGTTGTCGATGTAGAGCTTGCCGCGACGACTCTTAGTCATCCGGCCCACGGCGTATCCCTTGAGTCCTTCGAAGCTACCCTTCAAGAATTCGAAACCATCATGTGATAGCCCCATGGTGGGCGCCAACTGTCGTGGTTTTGTCACGACAGATGTCCTTGTGAAAGGACTTTGTCGTGGAGCCATCGCTATGGGTTAGCTTAAAGGGGTTAAAGAAGACAAGGGACGCGAGAGTTTTATACTGATTTGGCCCCTTACGATGAAGGTAAAAGCCTACTCCAGTTGTGATGGAATTGCTAGGTTTCAATTACCAGGGAGCGAATCCGCTTTTCCTGGCTCTCGAGTTGTTGTGTGTTGTCCCTAAACCACCGTCGGGTCATCCCTTTATATACATAGGTCGATGCCCGCCGGTTTACAGAGTCCCAGGGCCGGATCATCAACGTGTCCGGCTCGGTATCTATTCCTTCTACCTTACAATACAAGTTATATATTAATGTCGGTTTATGTCTACAGGCCTTAACCCGCCTTTGGCTCGGTATCTATTCCTTCATAAAGCACCACCATCCTTGTCTTCATGGGCTCTGAGTAAAATAACCATCATGGGGATAATCCAGCCTCTTCTAGCCGGTTTACGTCCAATAGTAATATCCCCAACAATACCCGATTGTTGCGACCAGACGATGGAGTCCAGGAGCCACACGCCACCGTCGACGACGACTCCTACTACACTGGAGGTGCCTACTACTACGTGCAGACCGCTGACGACGACCAGGAGTAGTTTAGGAGGATCCCAGGCAGGAGGCCTGCGCCTCTTTCGATATGTATCCCTGTTTGTGCTAGCCTTCTTAAGGCAAACTTGTTTACCTATGTCTGTACTCAGATATTGTTGCTTCCGCTGACTCGTCTATGATCGAGCTCTTGTATTCGAGCCCTCGAGGCCCCTGGCTTGTAATATGATGCTTGTATGACTTATTTTATTTTTAGAGTTGTGTTGTGATATCTTCCCATGAGTCCCTGATCTTGATCGTACATGTTTGCGTGTATGATTGGTGTACGATTGAATCGGGGGCGGCACACCCATATCTTTTGTCGGGGGTGCCCGGAACCCCTTCCGATGACCCGTATGTACCTAGTACCCTCCGAAACACTTCCAATGTCCGAATACTATCGTCCTATATATCAATCTTTATATATTGACCATTTCAAGACTACTCGTCATGTCCGTGATCTCATCCGAGACTCCGAACAACATTCAGTCACCAAATCACATAACCCATACAATATTATGTCGTCATCGAACGTTAAGAGTGCGGACCCTATGGGTTCGAGAACTATGCAGACATGACCGAGACACCTCTCCAGTCAATAACCAATAGCGGAACCTGGATGCTCATATTGGCTCCTACATATTCTACGAAGATCTTTATCGGTCGAACCGTTATGACAACATACGTTATTCCCTTTGTCTATCGGTATGTTACTTGCCCGAGATTCGGTCGTCGGTATATTCATACCTAGTTCAATCTCGTTACCGGCATGTCTCTTTACTCGTCCCGTAATACATCACCTCGTGACTAACTCCTTAGTCGTTTGCTTGCAAGCTTATGATGTGTATTGCCGAGAGGGCCCAGAGATACCTCTCCGATACTCGGAGTGACAAATCCTAATCTCGGTCTATGCCAACTCAACAAACACCTTTGGAGATACATGTAGAGCATCTTTATAATCAACCAGTTACATTGTGACATTTGATAGCACACAAGGCATTCCTACAGTATCCGGGAGTTGCATAATCTCATAGTCGAAGGAATATGTATTTGACATGAAGAAAGCAATAGAAATAAAACTGAATAATCATAATGCTAAGCTAACAGATGGGTCTTTTCCATCACATCATTCTCCTAATGATGTGATACAGTTATCAAATGACAACTCATGTCCATTGTTAGGAAACCTTAACCATCTTTGATCAACGAACTAGTCTAGTAGAGGCTCATTAGGGACACTGTGTTCATTAATATATTCACACATGTATTTAAGTTTCCGATCAATACAATTCTAGCATGAATAGTAAACCTTTATCATGAATAAGGAAATATAAAATAACAACTTTATTATTGCCTCTAGGGCATATTTCCTTCACTCATAGTTGAGCAGCAAGAAGAGGATGGTCAGCGAGAGAAAGTGCAACGACCATTCAACCTCATAAGTAAGGTGCTGCACAACCTTTTGATTGCTTCTGATTCATCTGTAGATCAAATTCCTTCCCCAGAGTTCTTACTTATAGGCTTTATAGTCAATCAGTCCAATATGATAGTTTCTTCTTCTAAAGAGGATTAGAGTGTGGCAACCAATGCCTCTATCGTAACCATTCAAACTATTGTAAAAGTCACATTGGTCTGCATGAAGTTGCACCATTGCTTCCAAGCTCATCCTATTGTGGTTCTCACAAATTAACCACTTGGAGACATCATGAGAGTTGTGACCCGGCTTAGGGGATCTCGAAGTGGAGGTGTAACTCGGACAATTCTCCATGTGTTTCACCTCTCATACTGCAATAAAGTCACAAGCACTTGCTTATTTCGTGCTTGAGTGAACCCAACCCTTGGAGCCAAATGAGGAGGTATATCATGAACACTCCCATGTTCAACGGGTTGGTCACCCTCTATGGAGCACATGATGGAATTGTACTTGTGCCACTCCATGGGACTAAAACCAAGTAAGCTATCTATTGCGACTTCAAGGCCACAAACAATGAGGCAAAATATGAAGGGTTGCTTGCAAGGTTACGATTAGCTTCTACCCTTGAGGTTCTCCAGTCATTGGAGAAAGGAGATTCATGGTGTGTGATAAGACAAGCATGCAAGGAGCATCGAACCTAACGTTTAACCATGATATCATACCCTGTAGAGGACCAAAAGTTGTAAAGGGGGCTCGTCAGTTTGTATTTTAAGCACATACAGAGGTGACAAAATCAACAGGCTGATGTGCTTAAACAACTGGCTTCCTTGCGATCTCTAGGAACTTTTGAGGTTTCATTGAGAAGCTCTTCAAGCCACCGATACCGGAAGCAAGCGATGTAGATGAAGAGGTTAGGGTCCAAGAGACCTATGAATGGCCTAGGTTGTTACCAGGGATTGACATGCCAAAAGGTGTTATAGAGCGACTTGTGACACTGCTCGATATCGAAGTTATGCATATGTACCTTTAAGGTGGAGTACCTTTTGAGAGCTCTGAACTTTTCAATTTCTCACCAAACTAAAAGCTACATCCTCTCGGACATGGTCCTCTATCAGGGAGCATGGGGCAGTGTGCTCATGCGGTGCATCTCTCAAATAGGGTAGGAATCTACTCGATGAAATCCATGGGGTGTGTGCAGAGTCACGCTTCCTTTGGAATCCTGGCTAGGAAGGCTTCCAGATAAGGTTTCTATTGGCCTACAACCCTCCTCGCGTGAGAAAACTTGTGAACAAATGTAAGGCATGCTAATATCATGCTTGAGAAAACCACCAACCCACTGAAACTTTCCAAACAATATCCCTATCATGGCCCTTCCCGACCTAGGGGATTGATACATCTCCAACGTATCTATAATCTTTTATTGTTCCATGCTATCATATTATCTGCTTTGGATGTTTTATATCCATTAATATGCTATTTTATATTATTTTGGGGACTAACCTATTAACCTAGAGCCCAGTGCTAGTTCCTGTTTTTCCCTGTTTTTGAATTTCACAGAAAAGGAATACCAAATGGAGACCAAACGGAATAAGACCTTCGCGATGATTTTTCTTGGACCAGAAGACAACCAGGAGACTTGGAGATGAAGTCAGAAGAGCCACGAGGCGGCCACAAGGACGGAGGGCGCGCCTCCCACCCTTGTGGGCCCCTTGTGACTCCACCGACCTATTTATTTCACCTATATATTCTCATATATCCCCAAACCAATAGAGGAGTCCATGAAAACACTTCTCCACCGCCGCAACCTTCTGTACACGTGAGATCCCATCTAGGGGCCTTTTCCAACATCCTGTCGGAGGGGGATTCGATCACGGAGGGCTTCTACATCAACTCCATTGCCCTTCCGATGAAGCGTGAGTAATTTCCCACAAACCTACGGGTCCATAGCTAGTAGCTAGATGACTTTTTCTCTCTCTTTGATTCTCAATACCATGTTCTCCTCGATGTTCTTAGAGATCTGTTTGATGTAATACTCTTTTGCGGTGTGTTTGCCGAGATCTGATGAATTGTGGATTTATGATCAGCTTATCTATGAATATTATTTGAATCTCCTCTGAATTCTTATATACATGATTTGATATCTTTGTAATTCTCTTCGAACTATCGATTTGGTTTGGCCAACTAGATTGGTTTTTCTTGCAATGGGAGAAGTGCTTAGCTTTGGGTTCAATCTTGTGGTTTCCTTCCCCAGTGACAGTAGGGGCAGCAAGGCACGTATTGTATTGTTGCCATCGAGGATAAAAAGATGGGGTTTTCATCAAATTGTTTGAGTTAATTCCTCTACATCATGTCATCTTGTTTAATGTGTTACTCTGTTCTTATGAACTTAATACTCTAGATGCATGCTGGATAGCGGTCGATGTGTGGAGTAATAGTAGTTGATGCAGAATCGTTTCGGTCTAGTTGACACGGACGTGATGCCTGTTTTCATGATCATTACCTTAAATATCATCATAACTTTGCGCTTTTCTATCAATTGCTCGGCAGTAATTTGTTCACCCACGGTAATATTTTCTATCTTGAGAGAAGCCTCTAGTGAAACCTATGACCCCCGGGTCTATCTTCCATCATATAAGTTTCCGGTCTATAATTTTAGGTTCCTATTTACTCTCTTTGCAATCTTTTACTTTTCGATCTATAAACCAAAAATATCAAAAATATTACTTTACCGTTTATCAATCTCTATTAGATCCCACTTTTGCAAGTAACCGTGAAGGGATTGACAACCCCTTTATCGCGTTGGGTGCAAGTTGTTTGATTGTTTGTGCAGGTATTCGGTGACTTGTGGGTTGTCTCCTACTCTATTGATACATTAGTTATCAAACTGAGGGAAATACTTATCTCTACTTTGCTGCATCACCTTTCCTCTTCAAGGAAAACACCAATGCAAGCTTAAGAAGTAGCAGGGATGAAGTTACTAGGTACTTTTTTGGCAGTGTCGGGGCTACAAGTTTCTCACTAGTAGAAAAAAGCCTAGTAGCGGCATTTCGAAAACGTCGTTACTGGCACGAGGCCCAGACATTGGTAGTATAATGTCTGTGGTAAGCTTATACTACTAGCGTCGGGCATAAACGCCAATTGTGAGTTACAAGTCGAGGGTCGGATTGCAACTGGGACAAAAAAGGTTGGACCCTAGTTGCGAGTCGATGGTGGACTTGCAACTAGAAATAAGTTCGGGCCCTAGTTGTGAGTCGACAGTGGATTTGCAACTGGAACAAAAAAGGTTGAGTCCTAGTTGCGAGTGGAGGGCGGACTTCCAACTGGGACAAAAAAGACCGGATCCCAATTGCACATCGAGGGTGGACTTGCAACTGGGGCAAAAAAGGTTGGGTCCCAGTTGCTAGTCGAGGGTGGACTGGGAACTAGGACAAAAAAAGTCAGGCCCTAGTTGCGAGTCGAGGGTGGACTTGCAATTTAGAAGGAAAAAAAGCTGAGCCCCAGTTGTGAGTCGATGATGGACTTGCAACTGGGACAAAAAAAAGGTCGGTCCCAGTTGCGGGTCGAGGGCGGACTTGCAACTGGGATAAAAAAAGATCAGACCCCAGTTACGCATCGAGGGTGAACTTGCAACTGAGACAACAAAAGGCCAGGTCCTAGTTGCGAGTCGAGGGCGGACTTGCAACTGGGACAAAAAAGATCGAACCCCAGTTGCGCATCGAGGGTGGACTTGCAACTGAGACAAAAAAGGACAGGTCCCAGTTGCGAGTCGATGACGGACTTGCAACTGGGACAAAAATGATCGGACCGCAGTTGCGCATCGAGAGTGGACTTACAACTAGGAAAGAAAAAGGCAAGCCAGACATACCTAGGCCAACAACAGGATACACAATAAACAAACAACGACAAGCGAAACGAAAGATAGAGCGCTTGCATCAAAATTGTGGGAACTAAATCAAACAGTGATTCTAAAATAGACTTATACAATTTTAAAAATCATGAATTTTAAAAAGACCAAAAAAAGAGAAAACAAAAGAAAAAGAAATAAGGAATTTTTTTAAAGAGCCTTGTTCCAAAAGACCAAACGAAAACTACAAGTTGGCACCCTAGCGCCTTATAACTCACGGAGCGTGCCTATACCTTGCCTCTCCCTGCTCCTTTTCCTTTTTCTTTGAAGAGTGCCTCTCCCTGATCTCAATTACATCGCTTAAAAAAATTACTATTGTCAAACACACGGACAGCTCAACCCACAAAAAATACCCGAAGGAAACTGGTTATTTTCACCATTAGGGTTTAGGAAGATAGCATGAAACAACTGTGCAACATACACGGCTGCATGGGACGTATGACTGCGAGGGACAGTTGCACGAATCTTATAGCAAAGTTTTACCCTTTATCCTATGGTGGTGGATTTAGATGTGAGGTAACTATTTCACATCACATCTAGATGTGAGATAGCAAGCATGTTGCTAGAATCTATTAGGAACGCGTTCATTATGGATAGGTCGAGGAGCATGCTTAATTAGATTGCCTAACAATTTGATGCCACGGCACACAAAATGTACAACGGAAAGTTTCAGCCTAGGCCGAGCTCCAGATGGCCCACTATCCATACCGTCCGCTCACGTCGTGATATGTGCTACACAAGCTGTCCTTCTGACATGTGCAGAGTAATTAGCAGGAGCTGTCTGGGCGAGCTGTGGGGAAGCTGCAGGATGCACTGTTCTGTTTTTTTAATCGCTGGCAAACTGACACGCATGGGCCAAACCACTGTACACATTTTCTCCTCCCACCGCCTGCACGCCTTTGACCAATCTGGAGAAGAGTGAGCAGAGAGTTCTCCTTTTTTTCCTAGAGAGATGCTGTCAGATATGAGATTCAAAGGGAGCGAGGTGCTGTTTGTGAGAGAGAATAGGAAGAGACAGAGATGCTACGTGACTGTGAGAGAGGAAAAAAGAAGAAGAGAGAGGGGTTGTGAACAGTGACAGAGGATGTTGTGTGACAGTGTCTCCCTCTCAACTCTGGATGCAACTTCTTTCTCGCTCTATCAACTTCTTCTTTTTTCGCAAATCAACTTTTTTTCTTCTATCTCTCTATCAACTATGCATGCACAATGCAGCTCTTTTTCTTCGTATTTAAATCTTGCATGCGGCAGCCTTTTCTCTATTGGAGAATTTTTAAGAGAGAGGACGTGAGGAGAGAGGACCGCTGCATGCATGTCAGACATACTAGCGTGAAGGGAGAGAGATGCGCATACAGTAGACCAGCCTATCATAGTAAAAGTTACTACTGTACTCACTTAGGGGATAGGCCCCTTTTTTTTACACAACGCACCATGTGCGTCTGGCCTGGATGGGGCGTCGCACTATTCCTGCGCTGTTAACTACTGACAAGGCCTGTTTACATTGCACATATCTCCATGAAACATGGGCAAGAATGGAAGGTTGAGATAGGGGGTACCGCGTAGCTCCAGCTACGAAAAACCGTTCTCTATGTACAAAAGGTTGACTTTGATCGATGGATAAGTACAGATGTAGAGATCAGCTGCTTCATGTGAAAGTGAAACAAAACAACAAGAGGACTAAAGCAAACGACGTACAAACGGCTAGATGAAAGGCTTCATGGCTCGCAGCATAGAGTCCAAATTGATCTCGTGCAGGCACACCTGAGAGATGCGGTTCTTCTTTGGGCCGCTCGTGTGAAGCAACACGAGGGCCTCCATTGTTACAAGGTTGAACTGGACGAGCCCGACATTGCTCATGTAAAAGAGCACGGTGCCGCTCCTCTCCCCGAATCCCTCGAAGCGAACGGACTTGTGCACGTTCCAGTCCGGGCCGTCAATCAGCACACGACGGCTCCACGTCGACTCCCACAAGGACCACATCGACATCACCCGGGCCTCCGACACGAGCAGGCTCAGCCTAGTCCCACACGCCGAAACGGCCAGCGTGATCGCGTTGTTGTTCTTGAAGCCCGACATTCTGCTAACGCAGCCCTGCGGCAGGTCGATCACGGTCGCCTGCGCCGTGTCGACGTCCAGAGCCACGATCTGGAGCTCGTCGGCTTCTACTAGGTTGTGGCACCAGCCCGGGACGCATAACCAGTGGACGGTGCGTCCGATGATCACCGGGTGTTTGTTGCTGCCAAGCAGCGACCGGGGTGGTGGATGCACGGCGTGGTGGGCGGCACGGGCCGCGCTCCATTTGCCGTTCTCTGACGAGTAGATCTGGCTTGTCAGGTCCTCGTCGGCGACGAGCAGCTCGAAACAGTTGCCGTCGACGGTGAGCAGCGCGGGAGGGTAGTGGTCCCTTACGGCCATGGGAGGAAGAGGCAAGGCCTGGCCGGTGATGATATTGCTGCAGACCGTGAGCTGCTCATCATCCTCATATTGGCCGGGGCTTATGTTTTTGATGAGACGATATTGGTCGCGGCTGTAGGACCTTATGCGGCTGTAGCGGCGGAAGACGACGAGGCCGTCGCGCCAGGCCGCGGGCTCCAACCTGAGGCTTGCCAGTCTCGAGCGGACCGGGACGGGCTCGGAATCGGATGATGGCAAGGGCGTCTGGACTACGCGCGCGATGCGATTCACGTCCCTCTCCTCCAGCATGTACGAGACGCGGCGGAGGAGCGTGGGGTCAAAGCCACGGAGGGCCAGGCGGCGGCGGAAGGCCGGGTCGAGGATGGCGCCGCGGAGGGGCTTGGAGGCGGCGGCGCACCGGACGATGGCCGCGGCGTCGGAGCGAGCGGCGATCTCCAGCAGGAGATCCACCGGCAGGGTTGCCGCCGTCGTCGTCTCGTCGCATGCACGCACGCACGCACGTTTAGTTGCCATGGCCGTATTGTGTTTGTGGGTGTGCGCGTGTGCGCGACGACGTACGTATGGCTGTGGGGGCTTTCCCGCGGTCTGTATTTATTTCTCGGTCGTGACCGTGATACGTACCGACCGATCTCGAGTGCAACTCGTCCACTATTAGAACTCGGAGTTTCACAGTTTCCACTGAACAGATACACCCGCGCGCCCGCGAATCGTTTTTTCTATCTAGACGAGGCGACTAGAAACCCTAGCCGCGGCCAGGCAAGCCTAGTCTTCCCATGCTGTCCTCCGGCAGCTTCCCTCCGTTGATGACCTCTCCAACATTGGTGGTGACAGGTCGCGGAATCCCGTGCATGTAGATCGTCTAGCTTTAGGTTTTAGAGGTCTAGTAGCTTAGGTTTTGGGTCGCTTGACGTGTTGGTTTCGGTGGCGGCGACACGACGCTGAATAAAGAAGCTCCAGAATCTTTCTTGGCGACCAAATCGTCTCTATGGTTGGTGATGGATTTGGTAGCTAGTCTGCTCAAGAGAGGATGTTGTGGCGGTGGCGGCATCCTTGTGGTGGATTTGTGTCCTTGAGCTCCGTCGTTGCGACGACGTCTCCTCTAGCGTCGGTGCAGACCTTGGAAGGTAGTTAGGAGCAGATGCAGATTGTGGTCTGAATTGACGACATCTGGAGGACGGATCATGTGATGGGTTCGTGGTTTATGGCTGACACTTATGGTTTTCTCCAACATCCAGCCATTTCGAAGATCTGGTACCCCTGCATGACTAAGATCTGAAGCTCGATGACATGTTCGAGGTGCTGCCCCAGCCAGATTCGTTTAACGGCAATGAATTTTTCTTTGGAAAGCTACTTTGGAAGTCCACAAAGATGCATATCAGCAATGAAGCCAGATCGATCTCAAGTGAATAGGTGATTCGTCACATTTTTCTTTGGTGGCTGCTGCAATGGTGCCGAAGGCAGATGCTGGCCATTGATGTCATGCTCAAAGGCTAAACGTAGTATGTACTGTCGACACATGATGAATATGTACAATGGTTAAATCTTGTGATGTTTACTCATTGATACTAGCTAGTGGATAAGGCAGCAATATGCATGCATGTAACGATGGGTGACAATGTAATATTGCAATGTTTTACAATTTCTTATAGGGTATCAATCTAATATGCATGTATTATGTGCAAAACGCTGCCATGTCAGCAAAATGCCACCTCAACAACCTTATTTATTAATTTCCCATGGATTATCAGTGGTGGATTAGTGTTGATGCCCCCCCCCCTAACACTACTATCAGTAGCGGGCACGAGGCCTGCCATTGATAACATGTTAGCAGTGACGAGAGATCAGTGGCAGGCGCCCTTCACTTCCTCGCTCGTCACTGATAGGCTTTTGCACTCACTACTACTAGGTTGTTTTGGAGTAGTGTTCCAGTGAGATGCGAGACATGATCATGACGCTCATTTAGAGAACTTGGAGTGTGAAATGACTTGGTTCACGGGAAGAGTAATCCTCCTATAGAAGCATCAAACAATTTTTTGTGTAGCTACTTCAACTCCCTATGTAATAGGTTGTTGAGTATATAGCAGATTATCAGGCAAGGCTAATGTTGATAATACCTACAGTAGGAGAGACTCATCAAGACATCCATTAGATCAGTTGTGGTCACTGCCACTGACAAATCAACGCTCTCAGTTGATCGAACTTTTTCTCATCATTGACTTCCACAAGGCCTACAACACTGTCCACGGGTCCTTCGTTAGGGAAGTGTTGCTCCGCAAGGGATTTGATGATCGTTGGGTAAGAAGGGTTGTGCAACTTGTCTCTAGTGGCCACACGACCGTCAATATTAAAGGCGAGGTAGGGCCGTTCTACCCCAGTTTCTTTGGGGTGAGATAGGGAGATCCCTTCTCCTTGTTCCTATTTAATATGGTCATGGACGCTCTTTCCGCGATCCTTAACAAGGCCAAGGCATCCATTCACATTCAAGGAGTGGTTCCTCACCTCGTGGCTGGAGGGGACTCTATGCTGGAATACATGGACGACACCATCATAATGGTCAAAGGATCTGACACGGATATTTTAAGCCTCAAATTTCCCCTACTTTGCTTCCAACAGATGTTGGGATTAACCATCAAGTTTCATAAAAGGGAGGTTATGGTCATGGGTATGATGAGACCACGCGTCAAAGCATTGCCGACAGATTGAACTGTCGATTGGGGACCTCTTATCTAGGGACCCCATTAGTGATTCTAGACTCTCGGTGTCGGATCTTTGTGTATCCGTCTCCAAGATTCAATATCGAGTTGAGCCTGGCAATGTAGGTGGCTCTCCAGGTTGCATGGAAGTGTTGGGGAACGCAGTAATTTAAAAAAAATTCCTACGCACACGGAAGATCTATCATGGTGATGCATAGCAATGAGAGGGAAGGGTGTTGTCCACGTACCCTCGTAGACCGTAAGAGGAAGCGTTATGACAATGCGGTTGATATCCACGTACCATGGCCCTGGCTGCCTCTCTCTCTCCACTAAAGCCCATTAGGGCCCATATACTCCCCGGGGGGTTCCGTGTAACGCCCTCGATGCGTCTATATCTCCGACGTGTCGAGGCACGACTTAGAGGCATAGCCGCATTGAAAGCAATGTCGCAAGTCGGGAAATCATCACACATCCCATGTACATAAATAATATAAAGGGGATTAACATAGTTGGCTTACACTCGCCACGTCACATCAAAGTACATAAATAACATCCATCATACAAGTCATTCATGGCCTGACTACGGCGCCAAAATAGAAAAGACCCCCAACATGCGACAAGGCCCTGAATCTAACCCCGAATAGGCACCACTACTGATCATCAGGAAAAGACACATAGTAACGCTGAGAGTCCTCGTCGTACTCCCACTTGAGCTCAAGCGCGCCATCTGGAGCTGTATCATCAGTCCCTGCATCTGGTGTAATAGTAATCTGTGAGCCACAGGGACTCAGCAATCTCGCACCCTCGCGATCAAGACTATTTAAGCTTAATGGATAGGAAAGGGGTAATGTATAAGTGGAGCTGCAGCAAGCGACTAGCATTTATGGTGGCTAACTTATTCGCAAAAGAGAGCGAGAAGAGGAGGCAAAGCACGAGCGAGAAACTAGAGAGCAACCTGCGCAAACATAACTCCAATGCCGTGTCCACTTCCCGGACTCCGCCGAGAAGAGGCCATCACGGCAACACACTCAGTTGATTCATTTTAATTAATTAAGGTTCAAGTTATCTACAACCGGACATTAACAAATTCCCATCTGCCCATAACCGCGGGCACGGCTTTCGAAAGATCAATCCCTGTAGGGGGGTCCCAACTTAGCCCATAACAAGCTCTCACGGTTAACGAAGGAATAGACCTCCACCCAAGACACACCGATCAGACTCGGTATCTCGGTACAACAAGATGATTCGACAGGTTAAAACAAGTCCAGCAACACGGCCCAAATGTGCCGACAAATCCCGATAGGAGCTGCACATATCTCTTTCTCAGGGCACACTCAGATTGTCCAAACTTCCGGTAGGCCAGCCCAGAGTTGCCCCTGGTGGCCAGGAGCGGCTGACGTTCCGGACCAACACTCAGAGGAGCACTGGCCCGTGGGGGGCTAAAATAAAGATGACCCTCGGGCTCCGGAAACCCAAGGGAAAAAGGGGGTAGGTGGCAGATGGTAAAACCAATGTTGGGCATTGCTGGAAAAGCTTTAATCAAGGCGAACTATCAAGGGGTTCCCATTATAGCCCAACCGCGTAAGGGACGCAACAATCCGGGAACATAACACCGATATGACGGAAACTAGGGCGGCAAGAGTGGAACAAAATACTAGGCGAGAGGCCGAGCCTTCCACCCTTTACCAATTATATATATGAATTAAGATAACATAGCAATATAATGATATCCCAACAAGTAAATAAATGTTCCAACAAGGAACGCTCCAATCTTCACCTGCAACTAGCAACGCTATAAGAAGGGGGCTGAGCAAAGCGGTAACATAGCCAATCAACGGTTTGCTAGGACAAAGATGGGTTAGAGGCTCGATCATGGTAATTGGGAGGCTGACAAGCAAGTGGTAGGCATCGTAGCAATGGCAAAGCAAAAGAACGAGCAAACTAGCATAGCAAAGATTGTAGTGATTTCGAGGGTATGATCATCTTGCCGGCACAGTTGTCAGAGTTGACTGGATCCTCAAAAGCAAACTCAATGGGCTCCTCGTTAGCGAACTCGTCTCCCGGCTCTACCCAACAACACAAACAAGCAACAAGGATACAATCAACCACGTGCAAGGTCAACCAATAATATGCAAAGATGATATGCTATGCGGGATGCAAAATGCAAGACGTGACAGGAAATGCATGAACCTCGCCTCAACTTGGAAAACCAAGTGTGCCACTGGATAGAGGGGAAGAAATCCCCTGAAAACGATATAAAGATCATAGGAATCGGAGCTACGGTTTGGAAATGGCAAGCGTTTTACGAAATGAACCGATCTGCGATTTACAGCAAGTAGGCTCCTAAATGCAACGAAATGAACATGCTACAGCCACCAAACATGAAAACAAAATACATGGCAGGGATGTACACAAGATGCTTAACAAATCACTAGGACTGAGACATAGGAAAATTCATCCATTAAGGGGTTCAAACAAGCATGGCAAAACTGAATAAGCAAAACAGATTTCAGACTTAGCGAAATTAACGCTAGTCTGGAATTTCAGACCACGATGCTCTCTTCGGAGCAGCAAAACGACATGAAACATTACCGGAAAATGACACAAAAGAGGATGGAAAGTAGCTACTCAACAAGCTTAACAAAACACCCAAAATGACCTGGGGCCAAAAGGGTTCACAAAATACTCTAACAAGCACACAAACATCGATGAAACACAATCAGTTTTCAGACTTAGTGAAAACTGGGACATGCTGGAATTATGACTCACGGAGGCATGTAAACGAGCTCGATGCACTCACTACGGTGCAGGTCATGGCAAGGCAAGCATATATCCATAAAGAAGGCACAAAATTCTAGCTAGAAATGGCAAGAACAATGGCATAGCATGCATGGATCACTAGCAATAGCACCGGCAAAATCGCAAAAGAGTTCACGATCTGCCCAAATTAACAACAATGCAAAAGTTGAGCTCGATTGGGTCAACCTAGGGTGCTCCAACATAACAAGTAAAGACATGGATGGATAGAGCACAACAAGCATAACAAAACACTCTTACTGATCATCCTCAAAAGGGCACGGATCACTAGGAAACAAGCTGGACATATAGCATCATGAACTAAAACATCCCAGACTTAGTGAAAATCACTAAGTCCCTGAAATCAGCAGTCTCACGTACCCCTCTTTGCAAGCTTGCACAAGAGAACACACACATCCTAAAAATGCATGGGTGGCACCTCTGGAAAGAAGACAACATGCTTAACAATTCATCTCAAAGGGGCACAGGCATATCATGCACACAATAATCATGGCAAAAATGACAAAAGTCAATGTTGAGCTAACGGATCTACAATTTAACTCACGATGCCTCATTCTAACAGCATTTTGGGCACCAAGATGACCTCAAATGCAAATGATGCAATGGAATGAAATGATGTACTCGTCGAGATGAAGATTTTGATATATCATATGTCCAAAACGGAGCTACGGATGCGGAGATATGAGCAGACAAAGTAGGCATTAAAATCAGGGAGGGGAAGGAGAAAGTCAACCCTAGGGTGAGATTGGATCTCAGATCCGGTTCCGACGTGCACTGTAGCTTCACGACGCCCGAGGATGGCCGGCCGGAGATGGCGGTGGTGGCCGGCGATGGAGCGGCCGGACCTCACCCGGACGGCGGCGGCAAGGCCGGGCGGTGCGGCGGCGGGATCGGCGTGGAGCGGGGCGGCGGTCGCCGGCCGGTGTCGGGGCGAAGGGTGCCGGCGAGGGGCGCGGGCAGCCGGGGCGGCGCTCGTCGGGCGTGGGAACGAAGGGAGGCGGCGGGGCGACGCGTCTCCTCGGGCCAGGAGGGCCGGACGCGGGCTCCGTGGGCCCTGGCGGCGGCGGTGGAGTGGGAACCCAGGCGGCGACAAGTGGCGGCGGTGGGGTGAAAATGGACATGTCCGGTCCGTCCGGACGTGTCCGGCGGCGGCGAGATCTGATTTTTTAGGGTTTCGGGGAGAGGGAAGATCCGAAAACGGAGGGGATGTATTTATAGGCATAAGTGGAGCTAGGAGAGTCCAAATGAGGTGCGGTTTTCGGCCACGCGATCGTGATCGAACGCTCTAGGTGATGGAGCAGAGTTTGGTGGGTTTTGGGCCAAATTGGAGGGGTGTTGGGCTGCAACACACACGAGGCCTTTTCGGTCCCTCGGTTAACCGTTGGAGTATCAAACGAAGTCCAAATGATCCGAAACTTGACAGGCGGTCTACCGGTAGTAAACCAAGGCCGCATGGCAAGTCTCGGTCCAATCCGGAAATGTTTAATTCCCACACACGAAAGAAAGCTAGAAATGGCCACCAGAGGAGAACGAAGCGCCGGAATGCAAAACGGACAACGGGGAAAATGCTCGAATGCATGAGATGAACATGTATACAAATGCAATGCACGTAATGACATGATATGAGATGCACAAAAAAGAAAACAACACACGGAGATAAAGACCCGAACCCGAGGAATAAATATAACTTAATGCCGGAAACGGCAAGAGTTGGAGTACAAATTGGGAAAGTCGTATCTGGGGCGTTACAACACTCCACCACTACGAAAAGATCTCGTCCCGAGATCTAGGACTAAAAGAACTCCGGGTACTCAGAACGGAGGTGATCCTCGCGTTCCCAGGTAGCTTCACGGTCGGAATGGTGTGACCACTTGACTTTGAGAAATTTGATTGACTTGTTGCGAGTTCTGCGTTCAGTCTCTTCAAGGATTGCAACTGGGTGCTCACGGTAGGAGAGATCTTCTTCGAGCTCAATGTCCTCGAAGTTGACTGTGCGCTCAGGCGTCTTGAAGCACTTTGGGAGTTGGGAGACATGGAACACATCATGAACATTGGCAAAGTTTGCAGGAAGCTCGAGTTGATAGGCGAGGTCGCCTCTCTTGCTGACAATCTTGAAAGGTCCGACGTATCTAGGGGCAAGCTTCC
Organism: Triticum monococcum; assembly: GCA_034509565.1. Lineage (NCBI taxonomy): Eukaryota > Viridiplantae > Streptophyta > Magnoliopsida > Poales > Poaceae > Triticum > Triticum monococcum. Next base: position 619,518,387 of record CM067845.1, read on the forward strand.
CTTTGATACCGAAGCGACGAGTCCCTTTCATAGGAGAGACGCGGAGGTAAACATGATCTCCGATCTCGAAAGCCAAATCACGGTGCTTACTATCATAGTAGCTCTTCTGGCGGGATTGGGCTGCTTTGAGGTTATCACGAATGACCTTGCACATTTCTTCTGCCTCTGTGATCAGGTCATTGCCCAGCAGCTGACGTTCACCGGTTTCAGACCAGTTGAGAGGTGTACGGAACTTCCTACCATACAGAATTTCAAATGGGGCCTTGCCCGAACTTGCTTGGAAACTGTTGTTGTATGAGAATTCAGCATAAGGAAGACAATCCTCCCATTTCATGCCGAAGGAGATCACACAAGCCCTGAGCATATGTTCAAGAATCTGGTTGACATGCTCGACTTGACCGCTTGTTTGAGGATGGAAAGCAGTGCTGAAGCGGATGTTGGTGCCCATGGCCTTCTGAAAAGAATCCCAAAACTTGGAGGTAAAGATGCTGCCACAGTCTGAAGATATCACTTGAGGAATACCGTGCAGAGAGACAATTCGAGAGGTATAGAGTTCCGCCAATTGAGCTGCAGTGATTGACTCTTTGATAGGCAAAAAGTGAGCCACTTTGGTGAGCTTGTCGATGACAACGAATATAGCATCATTGCCACGCTTGGACTTTGGAAACCCAGTCACGAAGTCCATTTCAATGTGGTCAAACTTCCATTCTGGAATGGCAAGAGGTTGGAGGAGACCTGCTGGCCTTTGGTGTTCTGCCTTCACTCTTCTGCAGACATCACATTCATTCACGAATTGAGCGATCTCGCGCTTCATTCGAGTCCACTAATAAGTTTGCTTGAGATCCTGATACATCTTCGTGCTACCAGGGTGGATGGAGAGGAGAGAGTTGTGAGCCTCGTTCATGATCACTTTACGAAGTTCACCTTTGGGCACAACAATTCGATCCTCGAAGAAGAGAGTGTCCTTGTCATCAAGTCGGTAGCACTTGTACTTGGACTGACTCTTTGCAATACCAATCTTCACCTTTTTCACCATAGCATCAAGAAGCTGGGCTTGGCGAATCTGGTCTTCCAAGGTAGGAGAGACTTGAAGGTTGGCGAGGAAACCTTGAGGAAAAATTTGCAGATTAAGTTTGCGGAAAGCTTCACAAAGCTCGGGTTGATAAGGCTTGAGAATCAGACTGTTGCAATATGCTTTTCTACTCAAAGCGTCAGCAATCACATTAGCCTTGCCTGGAGTATACTCGATACTCGGATTGTACTCTTGAATCATTTCGACCCATCGAGTCTGTCTGAGGTTGAGATTAGGCTGAGTGAAGATGTACTTGAGACTCTTGTGATCAGTGAAAATGTCCACTTTCCTTCCCAATAGAAGATGTCTCCAAGTCAACAAAGCATGCACAACTGCCGCCAACTCGAGATCATGAGTGGGGTAGTTCTTCTCATTAGGCTTCAACTGGCGAGAGGTATAAGCAACAACTTTCTTCTCTTGCATCAGTACAGCACCGAGACCTTGGAGAGAGGCATCAAAAAAAACCTCCTACGGCTTGGTTTCATCAGGCGGAGTCAGAACTGGAGCAGTGATCAATTTCTCTTTCAAAGCGTTGAAAGCAATATCACACTCCATAGACCAAACGTACTTGACGTGCTTCTGAAGAAGATTTGAGAGAGGCTTCGCGATCTTGGAAAAGTTTTCAACGAATCTTCGGCAGTAGCTTGCGAGACCGAGGAAGCTACGGAGTTGCTTCACGTTCTGAGGAGGTTCCCAATTAACAATTGCAGACACCTTCTCAGGATCCACGGAAATGCCCTTGGCAGAGATGATATGGCCAAGATAAAGAACCTCATCGAGCCAAAATTCACACTTGGAGAACTTGGCGTAGAACTGATGTTCCCTGAGCTTGTCAAGAACCAAACGCAAGTGTTTGGCATGATCTTCCTTGTTCTTCGAGAAAACCAGAATGTCGTCGAGATAGACCAAAAAGAAGTCATTGGTATAGGGATTGAAGATGAAGTTCATCATGCGAGAGAACGTCGGAGGAGCGTTGGCGAGGCCAAAAGACATGACAGTGTATTCATATGACCCATAGCTTGTTCTGAACGCCGTCTTGGGAATATCTTGCTCACGAATGCGAATTTGATGATAACCCATACGGAGGTCAAGCTTGGAGAATACTTGGGCACCCTTGAGTTGTTCAAATAGCTCATTAATGTTGGGAAGTGGGTATTTGTTCTTGATGGTCTTCTTGTTCAATGGACGATAATCAACACAAAGTCGGTCCGTTCCATCCTTCTTCTTCACAAAAAGAACACCACAACCCCACGGAGAAGTACTAGGCCGAATGAGACCCATTCTTTCTTGAACATCGAGTTGTTTCTTCAACTCCTTCAACTCTTCGGGGCCGAGCTTGTAGGGACATTTCCACACAGGTTCCGTACCGGGCTCAAGTTCAATAACAAATTCAACCGGCCGGTTTGGAGGCATGCCTGGGAGTTCTTCTGGGAAGACGTCTTGATACTCACAAACAACCGGAATCTGCGAAATAGCATCCAATTCACCCTTCTCATTGAGAGAAAACAACCGGATTGTATTATCCCGAGCAGCAAAGACAATGACATCCTCAGACGAATGCGTCAGTTGAATCTGCTTGGCTGCACAATCGAGCTGAGCCTTGTGTTTAGAGAGCCAGTCCATCCCAAGAATAAGGTCGATATCCGAATTACCAAGAACCATTGGAGAAGCGAGGAACTTGAAATCACCCAACATGATGGAAATATCCGGAATCTCTTGGTTGGCGAGCAAACATTTACCAGGAGAGACCACTGCTAACAGACTATGCATCGCTTGGGAAATCAACTCATGCTTAGATGCAAAAGGCTTCGAGATGAAACAATGTGATGCACCTGTATCAAAAAGAACTTTTGTAGGAATATCATTAACAGGAAGGTTACCCATGATCACATCCGAAGAATCCTCTACCTGAGCTGCATTCACCATATTGACCTTGGCGTGCTTGGGGTTATGCTTGACCACAGCTGTACTTGCCGATCTGACAGGAGGAGGAGGAGGAAGACGCCTCTGGTTGAAACACTTGTTGGCGTAGTGACCCTTCTATTGGCACTTGTTGCACGTGACCTCTGAGAGCGGACGGTGGTACGGAGCACTCGATCTTGGAGCTTGAGACGAAGTCTTGTTCTGAAAGCCTGGGTTGGGTGGGTGGGATGAACCACTGCCACCTTTGCTCTTCTGCTGATACGGCTGACGGAACGGAGGAGGAGGAAGCCAATACTTCTGCTGCTTGGCCACTTGAGTAGAGGAAGAAGGCGTAGTGTCTCTGACTCGCTTCCTGGAAGCATCACACCTCAACTGAGTAGCCTCTTGCTTCAGTGCCATGTTGTAGAACTCATCGTATCTCAGCGGCTCAAAGAGGACAAGAGCGAGCTGAATTTCTTCACGGAGACCACCCCTGAACTGATAGATCATGCTCTTCTCATCAGGAACATCCTGCTTGGCAAAACGGGCGAGCTTCTGGAACAACTAGTTGTAGTCATAGACAGACAAAGAGCCTTGCTTCAGATTGCGGAATTCTTCACGTTTGCTTTCAGTCACACTCTGAGGAATGTGATGAGCTCGGAAATCACGACGGAAATCATCCCAAGTGATCAAACGTCCACCTCTGGAATCCTGGTACTGCTGGAACCACTCTGCGGCCTGATCTTTGAGCTGGAAAGACGCGAACTTGACGAAATCTTCTGACATTGCTGCATTCAAAATGCTTGCCCAGATCGACTAACCAATCATCAGCATCGGTAGCCTCAACACAGTTGCTGAACGTCTTTGGACCATTTGCGAGGAACTGGTTCAGAGTTGCAAAATGGTTCTAGTTGTTGCCTTGATTCCCTTGACTGCCTTGATTCCGCTCTTGGATGATTTGCATTATCAACTGTGTGTTTGCATTAGTAGCGGCCATCACAGCTTGCCATGCTTCCGGAGGAGGCGGAGGTGGCGGCGGATCTTGATTCTGGTTCTGACTGGTGCTCTTAGCGGGAGCCATCCTGAAGAGGTTGACCACCGTTAGCACATAGGCAGAAAAATGAAGCTGAAACCAACGAAATGAAAAATTGCAACATAAAGTCTTCACATCCGAACAAAATGAACGAATGTACTTCTCTTGAAGTGGTCACATATTCTAAATTGCGAAGCCACGAAGAATCAGGTAGAAGAGGTACATCAACGAGGGATGGAATCAACATATGACGTCGAAGCAACTCGAATATCACAACTGAAAATAAAACCAAGGGTTGGCTTGCGGAATAAGCCGGAACAAATATATGATAGAGATTTTGTCCGAATTTTTCGTGGCGGGACCTACACGGGCTCGACCGTACAGCACCATCATGTACAAGGCAGTGCACATGACATACGAAGTGTCCCCGAGTCAGCATAGCCAAGGACTCTTTAAGACACAACGAGGCCACTGTAAAATCGACCGTGAGTAGGCGAACCACTAGACGTCGAACCCCAATTTCATATCATACTTCTGTTGGAAAGATATCCTAAGAGCTACTTGAATTCCCACCTATGAAACTCCCGAAACTTTCCGGCTATGCAATCAGGTGTTGGGGATACAGGGGAAGCATAATATCTCACCCAAGCTAGCAAATACTACATCCAGCTGCATCCATCCTTCAACACATAACCAAGAAACCTTCGGAAACCATCTATCTCAACCTTCGAAAAGCATATGTTATACAAGTTATGGCGATACTCCCGAACTCCCGCCCCAGTACTGGGTGGCGTCGAGGTTATCTCACCAACGAACCGCATAAAGGAGATTTTCGATGTCGCGCACATATCTCAAGTATGCCAGAATTGCAACGATAGAATTATGATGACAACACCTCAGAGCTCAACTCCCCGGGACACTTCCACTAAACCCCTGACAGGAGGCACCAAGACAGTATTCTCATCATAAGCCATTGGAACAAAACCAAGATACTCGCGTGATCCTAAAATTTTTAAGTGAAATTTGAGAAGAGAAGAGTCAAAACTCTACGTCAGGATGCCTTACCAGAGCGATGAGGAGACTGGGAAGTAAAAAGAATTCCTAAGCTCTCCGATATATAATTCCTAAGGACTCAAAACATTTTTCTAGACACCACTCGGCTGCTAAAAGCGATCAAGCAATGGGGGCTCCTAAGGTCAGGGAAGGCTCTGATTACCAACTTGTAACGCCCTCGATGCGGCTATATCTCCCACGTGTCGAGGCACGACTTAGAGGCATAGCTGCATTGAAAGCACTGTCGCAAGTCGGGAAATCATCACACATCCCATGTACATAAATAATATAAAGGGGATTAACATAGTTGGCTTACACTCGCCACGTCACATCAAAGTACATAAGTAACATCCATCATACAAGTCACTCATGGCCCGACTACGGCGCCAAAATAGAAAAGGCCCCCAACATGCGACAAGGCCCTGAATCTAACCCCGAATAGGCACCACTACTGATCATCAGGAAAAGACACATAGTAACGCTGAGAGTCCTCGTCGTACTCCCACTTGAGCTCAAGCGCGCCATCTGGAGCTGTATCATCTGTCCCTGCATCTGGTGTAATAGTAATCTGTGAGCCACAGGGACTCAGCAATCTCGCACCCTCGCGATCAAGACTATTTAAGCTTAATGGGTAGGAAAGGGGTAATGTATAAGTGGAGCTGCAGCAAGCGACTAGCATTTATGGTGGCTAACTTATTCGCAAAAGAGAGCGAGAAGAGGAGGCAAAGCACGAGCGAGAAACTAGAGAGCAACCTGCGCAAACATAACTCCAACGCCGTGTCCACTCCTCGGACTCCGCCGAGAAGAGGCCATCACGGCAACACACTCAGTTGATTCATTTTAATTAATTAAGGCTCAAGTTATCTACAACCGGACATTAACAAATTCCCATCTGCCCATAACCGCAGGCATGGCTTTCGAAAGATCAATCCCTGCAGGGGGGGTCCCAACTTAGCCCATAACAAGCTCTCACGGTCAACGAAGGAATAGACCTCCACCCAAGACACACCAATCAGACTCGGTATCCCGGTACAACAAGATGATTCGACAGGTTAAAACAAGTCCAGCAACACCGCCCGAATGTGCCGACAAATCCCGATAGGAGCTGCACATATCTCTTTCTCAGGGCACACTCAGATTGTCCAAACTTCCGGTAGGCCAGCCTAGAGTTGCCCCTGGTGGCCAGGAGCGGCTGACGTTCCGGACCAACACTCAAAGGAGCACTGGCCTGTGGGGGGCTAAAATAAAGATGACCCTCGGGCTCCGGAAACCCAAGGGAAAAAGGGGGTAGGTGGCAGATGGTAAAACCAATGTTGGGCATTGCTGGAAAAGCTTTAATCAAGGCGAACTATCAAGGGGTTCCCATTATAGCCCAACCGCGTAAGGGACGCAACAATCCGGGAACATAACACCGATATGACGGAAACTAGGGCGGCAAGAGTGGAATAAAACACTAGGCGAGAGGCCGAGCCTTCCACCCTTTACCAAGTATATAGATGAATTAAGATAACATAGCAATATAATGATATCCCAACAAGTAAATAAATGTTCCAACAAGGAACGCTCCAATCTTCACCTGCAACTAGCAACGCTATAAGAAGGGGGCCGAGCAAAGCGGTAACATAGCCAATCAACGGTTTGCTAGGACAAAGGTGGGTTAGAGGCTCGATCATGGCAATTGGGAGGCTGACAAGCAAGTGGTAGGCATCGTAGCAATGGCAAAGCAAAAGAGCGAGCAAACTAGCATAGCAAAGATAGTAGTGATTTCGAGGGTATGATCATCTTGCCTGCACAGTTGTCAGAGTTGACTGGATCCTCAAAAGCAAACTCAACGGGCTCCTCGTTAGCGAACTCGTCTCCCAGCTCTACCCAACAACACAAACAAGCTACAAGGATACAATCAACCACGTGCAAGGTCAACCAATAATATGCAAAGATGATATGCTATGCGGGATGCAAAATGCAAGACGTGACAGGAAATGCATGAACCTGGCCTCACCTTGGAAAACCAAGTGTGCCACTGGATAGAGGGGAAGAAATCCCCTGAAAACGATATAAAGATCATAGGAATCGGAGCTACGGTTTGGAAATGGCAAGCGTTTTACGAAATGAACCGATCTGCGATTTACAGCAAGTAGGCTCCTAAATGCAACGAAATGGACATGCTACAGCCACCAAACATGAAAACAAAATACATGGCAGGGATGTACACAATATTCTTAACAAATCACTAGGACTGAGACATAGGGAAATTCATCCATTAAGGCGTTCAAACAAGCATGGCAAAACTGAATAAGCAAAACAGATTTCAGACTTAGCGAAATTAACGCTAGTCTGGAATTTCAGACCACGATGCTCTCTTCGGAGCAGCAAAACAACATGAAACATTACCTGAAAATGACAAGAAAGAGCATGGCAAGGAGCTACTCAACAAGCTTAACAAAACACCCAAAATGACCTGGGGCCAAAAGGGTTCACAAAATACTCTAACAAGCACACAAACATCGATGAAACACAATCAGTTTTCAGACTTAGTGAAAACTGGGACATGCTGGAATTATGACTCACGGAGGCATGTAAACGAGCTCGATGCACTCACTACGGTGCAGGTCATGGCAAGGCAAGCATATATCCATAAAGAAGGCACAAAATGCTAGCTAGACATGGCAAGAACAATGGCATAGCATGCATGGATCACTAGCAATAGCAGCGGCAAAATCGCAAAAGTGTTCATGATCTGCCCAAATTAACAACGATGCAAAAGTTGAGCTCGATTGGGTCAACCTAGGGTGCTCCAACATAACAAGTAAAGACATGGATGGATAGAGCACAACAAGCATAACAAAACATTCTTACTGATCATCCTCAAAAGGGGCACGGATCACTAGGAAACAAGCTGGACATATAGCATCATGAACTAAAATATCCCAAACTTAGTGAAAATCAAAGTCCCTGAAATCAGCAATCTCAGGTACCCCTCTTTGCAAGCTTGCACAACAGAACACACACATCCTAAAAATGCATGGGTGGCACCTCTGGAAAGAAGACAACATGCTTAACAATTCATCCCAAAGGGGCACAGGCATATCATGCACACAATAATCATGGCAAAAATGACAAAAGTCAATGTTGAGCTAACGGATCTGCAATTTAACTCACGATGCCTCATTCTAACAGCATTTTGGGCACCAATATGACCTCAAATGCAAATGATGCAATGGAATGAAATGATGTACTCGTCGAGACGAAGATTTTGATATATCATATGTCCAAAATGGAGCTACGGATGTGGAGATATGAGCAGACAAATTAGGCATTAAAATCAGGGAGGGGAAGGAGAAAGTCAACCCTAGGGTGAGATTGGATCTCAGATCCGGTTCCGACGTGCACTGTAGCTTCACGACGCCCGAGGATGGCCGGCCGGAGATGGCGGTGGTGGCCGGCGATGGAGCGGCCGGACCTCACCCGGACGGCGGCGGCGAGGCCGGGCGGTGCGGCGGCGGGATCGGCGTGGAGCGGGGCGGCGGTCGCCGGCCGGCGTCGGGGCGAAGGGCGCCGGCGAGGGGCGCGGGCAGCCGGGGCGGCGCCCGTCGGGCGTGGGAACGAAGGGAGGCGGCAGGGCGGCGCGTCTCCTCGGGCCAGGAGGGCCGGACGCGGGCTCCGCGGGCCCTGGCGGCGGCGGCGGAGTGGGAACCCGGGCGGCGAATCAGGCGGCGACAAGTGGTGGCGGCGGGTTGAAAATGGACATGTCCGGTCCGTCCGGACGTGTCCGGCGGCGGCGAGATCTGATTTTTTTAGGGTTTCGGGGAGAGGGAAGATCCGAAAACGGAGGGGATGTATTTATAGGCATAAGTGGAGCTAGGAGAGTCCAAATGAGGTGTGGTTTTCGGCCACGCGATCGTGATTGAACGCTCTAGGTGATGGAGCAGAGTTTGGTGGGTTTTGGGCCAAATTGGAGGGGTGTTGGGCTGCAACACACACGAGGCCTTTTCGGTCCCTCGGTTAACCGTTGGAGTATCAAACGAAGTCCAAATGACCCGAAACTTGACAGGCGGTCTACCGGTAGTAAACCAAGGCCGCATGGCAAGTCTCGGTCCAATCCGGAAATGTTTAATCCCCACACACGAAAGAAAGCTACAAATGGCCACCGGAGGAGAACGAAGCGCCGGAATGCAAAACGGACAACGGGGAAAATGCTCGAATGCATGAGATGAACATGTATGCAAATGCAATGCACGTGATGACATGATATGAGATGCACGAAAAAGAAAACAACACACTGAGACAAAGACCCGAACCCGAGGAATAAATATAACTTAATGCCGGAAACGGCAAGAGTTGGAGTACAAATTGGGAAAGTCGTATCTGGGGCGTTACATTCCGGTAACCCCCGATACTCCGGTATATGTCCGAACTCACTCGGAACCATTCCGATGTCCAAACATAGGCTTCCAATATATCGATCTTTATGTATGGACAATTTCGAGACTCCTCGTCATGTCCGTGATCATATCTGGGACTCCAAACTACCTTCGGTACATCAAAACATATAAACTCATAATATCGATCGTCACCGAACGTTAAGCGTGCGGACCCTACGGGTTCGAGAACTATGTAGACATGACCGAGACGCATCTCCGGTCAATAACCAATAGTGGAACCTGGATGCTCATATTGGCTCCTGCATATTCTACGAAGATCTTTATCGGTCAAAACTAAGTTGCTTCTTTGACAAACAAGTGAAACCAAAGAACCTTGAGAGGTTAAGCCACTTCGAGAGAATAGTACAACGGAGATGAACAAAGTTGAAAGCACTCCGTTAAGAAAGAAGAACAAGAAAGAACCGATACGGGTAGCACTTCGGTTGAAAAGGGATGAAGCCTTGATAAAATGAAAGATCTTGAGCAAAAGGGACACAACGCTCCGGATAAATGGGATAAGCGAGGAAAAGAATATGAACTTTGACAACGGGATGATGGTTGAAGAAATCAATATCACAATGCCTCCGAAACAGATATGAGAATGGAATGGAATGAACGACGAAAACAAGATCTTGAGTGGGCACGTTTACAACAAATGGTAGAATGGAGTTGTTGGAAAACCAACAACGAAAAGAATAAGCTTGATATGGTCTTATGGAATACATCTCAAATTATGAGGTGACAACCATCCACTCACGGGAAAAGAATTGGATTGGTATGAACAAGGAGACGAGGAACTTTTTTTGCCAGGAGGATAAATGAAGAACTTGGATCATTTATAAGCACCATAATTAGCAACAATCCTTAGGGAAAGGCTTTAGGTGAAATATAACCCAAGTTAACTCCAATGACGATATTAATGGATTTAAAATACCTCATTCTTAACAACATGTGAATCATGAAACATGAACTCAAATTATCAAGAATGACATAATACCACCTCCAATGATACGGAAGAAAGGATGCACTCCGGATTGCGAGAAGAAGAAAACTTGAAGTATATCATCGCTTCAAGAGATATCTTGAAAAACAATTGAAGAATGAAAAGAATCCTTGACGAACCACCATGAGGAACTCTGGTAAACAAAAGGATAACGAAAAGAAATAGAAGATGAAAACACAAAGTGAAACCTTGCAATGATTAAATGGACCTCCGTGGTGATATAATTGCGAGAGGTAGGAACTCCGGGAAAATGAAAGATGAACAAATGAAAACGGGAATTTGATTAGCCTCCGGAACAGGGAATTAATCACTTGGATGAACAAAAATAAGAATTATGTTATGCATATCCTTCACCAATTTAATTGCTGACAAGCAACGGATTTGGCATACTACTTATCCTCGTAGAACGATTAAGAGAGATATAGCGCAAACTTGAGAAGGTCTTCTATGAACCACCGGTAGAATTTGAAAAGCATGAATGCATAGATATGATACACGAAGGAAGAAAAACTCTTGAACGAACCACCGTAAGAATTGAAAAAGAACGATTACAACATGAAGAAACACCGGGAAGAATTAGCAATTAAACGAAGATGCTTGAGAGAATTTAGATCCATGAGAACGAAGAGATTACGAGCTGATTAGAGAATCCTTGATTTAGACACCAGTATGATTTAGAGTATGAAAGCTGAAAGCTGGAATGAATAAATCTTAGATGATGGGCTCCGGATAATCAAACTGAACAGAATCTTGAATTGCTCCGGGTAGGTGAAAAGAGTTCTCACAAACGAAAACAATTATGAGAGTATGGCAACAAGCTAGAATCATGAATCTTGAAGAGAATGGAGCAAGGTTGAAAGAAGAATCTTCTTCGGTCTTCCAAACTGAGAATGATGACGAGAAATACCATCATGACTTATTTACGCACTCCGGAAGAATCAAAACGAAGAGGTTGAGCCAACGATGAAAAGAATTTGAAAGATCTTGGAGAAAAACATATGACAGATGATGAATCATTCTTACGTCAAATTTGAAATGAATTTAGGATAGCTCTGGGAAAATAAGAAGAGTCAGGTAAGATCCTGGGAGAAGACCTGTGGGTTAGGGCCCACTGAAAAGAAACACCGTTTAACGATTACTAGAAAGGGAGATTACACCCGGTTTATTTAAAATGGCTTTAATGAGAAAACAAAATCGAAATAAGTTGAACGGATCTTCAATTACGAGACGAGCCTTCTAAGATATACACTCCGGAACAATTGTATAGCGAGAAGTGGAATGGTAATGAGGTGCACCGGCATGAGAAAGCATTGAAAACAAGGAAAGGATATGATCAACAAAGCTTGACTTGAAAACACCGGAGATGAAAAGAATGAAGAATGAAGAACTTGAAGCTTCGTTAGAATCTTCATGAGAATCACCGGGTAAGAATATTGACAAAAAAGGAATGGAGAGACTTCCATCAATAAAATGGATACTTGAATAAGAAATCTGGGTCCTTGAAGAAACAGGGTGGGTGGGCGGGAAAAACAAAGGCAACTTGGAACGGATGAAGCAAACACCGTTGAGAAGAAGTGATAATTGAACTTGCTGATGTTGAAATGATCGGAACCACTAGAAGAGAAACACACCGGTGAAAAAGGATAGACATGACAAACTCGATTATCATGAAGGATTAGTATTCACATGAGAACACCGCTTAGGAAAGGTATGGAATCAACATTTGACTTCGAAGCAACTCGAATACCACAACTCAAAACAAAACAAAGTATTGGCTTGCAGAATAAGCCGGAACAAACATATGATAGAGATTTCATCCGAAGTTTTCGTGGTGGGGCCTACACGGGCTCGATCGTACAGCACCATCATGTACAAGGCAGTGCACATGACATACGAAGCGTCCCCGAGTCGGCATAGCCAAGGACTCTTTAAGACACAACAAGACCACTGTAAAACCAACCGTGAATAGGCGGACCACTAGACATCGAACCCCAATTTCATATCATATATTCGTCGGAAAGATATCCTAAGAGCTACTTGAATTCCCACTTATAAACTCCCGTAACTTTCCGGTTATGCAATCAGGTGTTGGGGATACAGGGGAAGCATAATATCTCACCCAAAACTAGCAAATCCTACATCCAGCTATATCCATCCTTCAACACATAACCAAGAAACCTTCGGAAATCGTCTACCTCAACCTTCGAAAAGCATCCGTTATACAAGTTATGGCAATACTCCCGAACTCCCGCCCCAGTACTGGGTGGCGTCGAGCTTATCTCACCAACAACTGCATAAAAGAGATTTTCGATGTCGGCGAAACTAAACTCAGGTATTCCAGAACTGCAACGATAAAATTGTGATGACAACACCTCGGAGCTCAACTCCCCGGGACACTGCCACAACCCCTAAATGATAGGAGGCACCAAGAACAATGTTCTTGTCACAAAATCATCGGAACGATTCCAAGATACCCGCGTGATCCTAAATTTTTTTAGTGAAATTTGAGAAGAGAAGAGTCAAAACTCTACGTAAGGATGCCTCACCAGAGCGACGAAGGGACTGGGGAGTAAAAAGAATTCCTAACTCTCCGATATATAATTCCTAATTAACTCAAAACATTTTTCTAGACTCAACTCGTTCGCTAATTCGATCAAGCAATGGGGGCTCCTAAGGTCGGGGAGGGCTCTGATTACCAACTTGTAACACCCTCGATGCGGCTATATCTCCCACGTGTCGAAGCACGACTTAGAGGCATAACCGCATTGAAAGCAATGTCACAAGTGAGGTAATCTTCGCAAACAACCCATGTAATACATAAGGGAAAAGAGATACATAGTTGGCTTACAATCGCCACTTCACACAAATACATGAATAAAGCATTACAACAATCACATACAATCATGGTCCGACTACGGATCCAAAATAAAAGAAGACTACCCCAAAAGCTACACAGATCCCCGATCGTCCCGACTGGGCTCCACTACTAATCAACTAAAACGAAACCACACAAAGGACAAGATCTTCATCGAGCTCCTCCTTGAACTTGGTTGCGCCATCTGCACGGGATCATCGGCACCTGCAAGCTGGTTTTGGAAGTATCTGTGAGTCACGGGGACTCAGCAATCTCACACCCTCGCGATCAAGACTATTTAAGCTTATGGGTAAGGTAAAGGTATGAGGTGGAGCTGCAGCAAGCGACTAGCATATATGGTGGCTAACATATACGCAAAAGAGAGCGAGAAGAGAAGGCAAAGCACGATCGAGAAACTGTGATCAAGAAGTGATCCTAGAGCAACCTACGTCAAGCATAACTCCAACACCGTGTTCACTTCCCGGACTCCGCCGGAAAGAGACCATCACGGTTACACACGCGGTTGATGCATTTTAATTAAGGTCAACTTCAGGTTTTCTACAACCGAACATTAACAAATTCCCATCTGCCCATAACCGCGGGCACGGCTTTCGAAAGTTCAAATCCCTGCAGGGGTGTCCCAACTCAGCCCATGACAAGCTCTCACGGTCAACGAAGGAATAGACCTCCTCCCGAGACATTCCGATCAGACTTGGTATCCCGGTTCTACAAGACATCCTCGACAATGGTAAAACAAGTCCAGCAAAGCCGCCTGATGCGCCGACATCCTGAAAGGAGCTGCACATATCTCGTTCTCAGGGCAACACCGGATGAGACATCCTACGAGTAAAACCAGCCCTCAAGTTTCTCCGAGGTGGCCCCGCAGTCTACTCAGTTCGGACCAACACTTAGACAAGCACTGGCCCGGGGGTTAAAATAAAGATGACCCTTGGGCTGGCCTAACCCAAGGGAAAAAGAGGCTAGGCGGCGAATGGTAAAACCAAAGTTGGGCCTTGCTGGAGGAGTTTTATTCAAAGCGAACTATCAAGGGGTTCCCATTATACCCAACCGCGTAAGGAACGCAAAATCCGGGAACATAACACCGATATGACGGAAACTAGGGCGGCAAGAGTGGAACAAAACACCAGGCATAAGACCGATCCTTCCACCCTTTACCAAGTATATAGATGCATTAATTAAATAAGATATATTGTGATATCCCAACAAGTAAACATGTTCCAACAAGGAACAACATCTCCATGTTCCAACATGGAACAAACTTCGATCTTCACCTACAACTAACAATGCTATAAGAGGGGCTGAGCAAAGCGGTAACTTAGCCAATCAACGGTTTGCTAGAACTTGGTGGGTTAGAGGTTTGGCATGGCAATTTGGGAGGCATGATAAGCAAGTGGTAGGTATCGCAGCATATGCATAGCAAAAGAGCGAGCATCTAGCAAGCAAAGATAGAAGTGATTTCAAGGGTATGATCATCTTGCCTGAAATCCCGCAAGGAAGAAGAACGAGTCCATGAAGAAGACAAACGGACGTGGACGAACGGGTCCTCACAAACGTGACGTTAGCGGAACCAACCCGAAGAAGCAACACCGGAAAGAAGCACACAACATAGTAAACAACCACCACATAAGCATGGCATGATGCACAAACAATTATGATGTATGTCCGGTTTAATGAAGCATGGCATGGCAAAATGCACAAAGAAAACTACAAGTTAAATGGAGCCCAATATGCATCGGGATGCATATTGACGGAACACCACAACAATTATTTAGTTCTCTCTGGGTTAGGTACTCAACAAATTTAAATGTTGATTAACATGGCAAGGGGTGAAGCAAATGTAAACTACCTATCTAGTCAAGGTTAAATGAGACCGGAAACAACGAACAACAAATTCTGATAAATCCCCATATGCATATTTTGGATTTGGTGCTGTTCTTCCCTAAACACAATTTTAGAGTTGTTAAACATGCTAGATTATGCCACCATGTTAAACTAGGCAAAATTCTACCCCATTTACATATAAAGTTTGTTAAAAACGGAGCTACGGTTATTTAGTTATGATTTAAAGCATTTTAGCATGGCATATGGACAAAAAATACACAAACAGCATTTTAAACCTTTTAAACATGCATGAAAGTTGGATATTGTCAAACTAGATGAAATTCTAATCAAGTTACATGTATAAATTGTTTAGATCCGATGCACGGTTGTGAAGTTATTAAATGAATGATCATTAAGGGGTTTTCTGCAAAACAACCGTCTCAGGGATATTAGCTAAATTCGTCTCGAGGGAAAAAATGCTACATGGGCCGAATCCTGTTGGCCCAACAGGAAGAGGGGATTTGGAGGGCGGCTCACATTGGCCTTGAGGCCGAATCCGGCTGGCGCTGTGGAACTGGGCCGGGGCGAACTGGCCTTAGCAGTGGAGGCCCATGGAGAAGACGAGACAGGGGAGCGCTGGCGCGGTCGTCGTCCTCCCCACGATGCAAGACGAGCCGGCGGTGTGGTTCTCCGACAAGGGCAGCATGGGATGAAGCGGAGGCCGGGGATCGAAGCGGGAGGCGGATCCGGGGCGGGGGACGCCAGATCCGGCGAATCCGGACGACGCCGGAAGCTGGGCGGCAGCGAGGAACTCCGAGCGGCGGCGCTGTGTATGACCAGAGAGAGAGCAAGCTATAAGGGAAGGAGGAATAGAAACGGAGGAAGGGAGGAGCTGGTGGCCGAGA
This sequence comes from Triticum monococcum, assembly GCA_034509565.1. Lineage (NCBI taxonomy): Eukaryota > Viridiplantae > Streptophyta > Magnoliopsida > Poales > Poaceae > Triticum > Triticum monococcum. The sequence continues at coordinate 619,534,472 of CM067845.1, forward strand.
ACGCGACCTGGGCGACGTCGCGGAGTAGGGGTCGCCGGCGATGCGGTGGGCTCCGGTGGCCGGCGGGCCTTGCGGGAGCATCGAGCGTTGGCCTCCCTCCCGATCCAGATCGGATCGAGGAGGTGCAGCGGGAGCGAGTAGGCGCTGACTCGGGATCGGGCGCAGATGGGCTTCCAGGGCCCCGATCTGGGTCCTGTTGGGCCCGCGGGCTTCGTGGCGGCGCAGAGACACCAGGGGCGACGTGGAGGCGCGGTGGCGGCCAGCCCTGTTGGGCGGCGCCAAGTGGCGAGGAGGGGCTAGAGCGGCGCGGAAATTGATGGGGGAGGGGGCTAGAGGTAGGTGGAAGGGTAGGGATGCCCAAAAATGGCAAGGGGGCTTCTTAAATAGGCAGGGGTCTAGGGTTAGGGGTTTTCATCCGTTTTTGGACCCTCGGATCGCGATCGGATGGCTCCAGGCACGAGGAGGAGTAGGCTGGGCCTAGGTGGGCTATGTAGAAGGGCTAGAGAGGAAAGAGAGGGAAAACCCGGCAACAGTTTTCGGAGACCGCAAACGTCCGACGTATGACCGACTATAATGTCGCTAAAGTTAGCCGTTGGGGCAACAAACGAACTCCGAATGCGATGAAACTTGACACACGGTCTAGCTACACTAAAATAAGACCACACGTCAACTCTCATCCCATTCCGAGAACATTTTCCGGCCACTTATAAAATAATATTTCCGACATGTCGCGGGCGCATGCAAGTGTGTCTGTGCTCAGAACGGACAACGGACGGAACGAGGAGACCGGGACGGATGCAAGTTTTGAAAACATGATGATGCAATGCATATGATGACATGACAAAATGCAACACGCAAGCAAATGACATGGCAACGACGGCGAATAACTGGGAGACACCTGGCACATCGGTCTCAGGGCGTTACACTCCTCTCTGGTATCTTTTCGCTCCAGTATTTTTTATATTTTCCAAAAATATTCTCCGTAAATTTTTAGCCCATTCCGAGAACTTTTATTTCTGCACAAAAAAACGACACCATGGTAGTTCTGCTGAAAGCAGCGTCAGTCCAGGTTAGTTCTAATCAAATCATGCCAAAATCAGATAGAATTGTTGTAAACATGGCATGAATACTTCATAAATTATAGATACATTGGAGACGTATCAGTTGCTGGCAAGGTTACGAGTAGCTTCTACCCTTGAGGTTCTCCAATCGCTGGCGAAAGGAGATTCCTAGTGTGTGATAAGACAAGCGTGCAAGGAGTATCGAACATGACGTTTAACCATGACATCATACCCTGCAGAGGTCCAAAAGCTGGAAAGGGGGCTCATCAGTTTGTATTTTAAGCACATACAAAGGTGAAAAAATCAATAGGCCGATGAGCTCGAACAACTAGCTTCCTTGCGATCGCTTGGAACTTTCAATGAGAAGCTCCTCAAGCCGTGGATACTGAAAGCAAGAGATGTAGATGAAGAGGCTAGGGTCGAAGAAACCTATGAATGACCTAGGTTGTCACCAGGGATTGACATGCCAAAAGGTGTTGTAGAGCGACTTGTGACACTGGTCGATATCGATATCCATATGTACCTTTAAGGTGGAGTACCTTTTGAGAGCTCTCTAACTTTTCAGGCAAATTTCTCGCCAAACTAAAAGCTACATCCGCTCGGATGAGGTCCTCTATCAAAGAGCATGGGGCGGAGTGCTCATGCGGTGCATCTCTCAAATAGGGTAGGAATCTACTCGATGACATACATGGGGTGTGTGTAAGTCATGCTTTCTTCCGAACCTTGGCTAGGAAGGCTTTCGGATAAGGTTTCTTTTGGCCTACAACCCTCCTAGCGTGAGAAAACTTGTGAACAAATGTAAGGCATGCTAATATCATGCTTGAAAAACCACCAAACCACTGAAGCTTTGCAAATGATATCCCTATCATGGCCCTTCGTGATCTAGGGGATGGAGTTACGAGGTGCTTTTTGGGCAGGGCCGGGGGCTACAAGTTTCTCACTAGTACAAAAAAGCCTAGTAGCGGCATTGGGAAAACATCGTTACCGAGGGGGGCAGAAGCTGGTAGTATAACATCTGTGGTAAGCTTATACTATCGGGGTCGGGCATAAACGTCAATTACGAGTTACGAGTCGAGGATAGGACTACAACTGGGACAAAAAAAGAGAATTCCTTATATAACACTAGTTTAAATATTGTTTCCCTATTTAACACTGCCTAAAAGTTTCTTACTTATATAACACTAACTCTAAAATTTATGTCTTTTGTAGCACTTCCGCCACTTCCAATAGCATATACCATTTAGATGCTTGAACAGTCACCTGGTCCAAACCGTGACCCGTCCCCTGTCTTTCTTCCCTATCCCTCCTAGAGCGGCGGTGGGAGGGGACTGTTGGAAATATGCCCTAGACGCAATAATAAATTGGTTATTATTATATTTCCTTGTTCATGATAATCGTTTATTATCCATGCTAGAATTGTATTGATAGGAAACTCAGATACATGTGTGGATACATAGACAACACCATGTCCCTAGTAAGCCTCTAGTTGACTAGCTCGTTGATCAATAGATGGTTACAGTTTCCTGACCATGGACATTGGATGTCGTTGATAACGGGATCAAATCATTGGGAGAATGATGTGATGGACAAGACCCAATCCTAAGCCTAGCACAAAGATCGTGTAGTTCGTATGCTAAAGCTTTTCTAATGTCAAGTATCATTTCCTTAGACAATTAGATTGCGTAACTCCCGGATACCGTAGGAGTGCTTTGGGTGTGCCAAACGTCACAACGTAACTGGCTGGCTATAAAGGTTCACTACAGTTATCTCCGAAAGTGTTTGTTGGGTTGGCACAAATCGAGACTGGGATTTGTCACTCCGTGTAACGAAGAGGTACCTCTGGGCCCACTCGATAGGACATCATCATAATGTGCACAATGTGACCAAGGAGTTGATCATGGGATGATGTGTTACGGAACGAGTAAAGAGACTTGCCGGTAACGAGATTGAACAAGGTATCGGGATACCAACGATCGAATCTCGGGCAAGTACAATACCGCTGGACAAAGGGAATTGAATACGGGATTGATTGAATCCTCGACATCGTGGTTCATCCGATGAGATCATCGTGGAACATGTGGGAGCCAACATGGGTATCCAGATCCCACTGTTGGTTATTGGCCGGATAGTTGTCTCGGTCATGTCTGCATGGTTCCCGAACCCGCAGGGTCTACACACTTAAGGTTCGATGACGCTAGGGTTATGAGGAAGACTTGTATGTGACTACTGAATGTTGTTCGGAGTCCCGGATGAGATCCCGGACATCATGAGGAGTTCGGGAATGGTCCGGAGGTAAAGATTTATATATGGGAAGTTGTTGTTCGGGTTCCGGGAAAAGTTTGGTTTTTTCCGGTATTGTACCGAGAAGCTTCCAGAAGGTTCCGGAGGGGTCCGCAGGTCCGGAAAATGTTCCACCACGTCCAATACAGCAGCATGGGCTGTAGGGGGCGCCCTAACCTTAATGGGCCAAGGGCACCAGCCCCCCCCCCCAAGGCCCATGCGCATGGGAGAGGGGAAACCCTAAGGGAGAGGGCCTCCACTTGACTTGGGAGGCACTCCTCCCCCCTTGGCCGCCGCCCCAACCCTAGATGGGATCTAAGGGGGCCGGCCCCCTCTCTCCCCACCTATAAATAGTGGAGGGGTGGGAGGGTGGCCACCCCCTTGAACCTGGCGCAGCCCCTCCCCTCCAATACCTCTCCTCCTCCGCGTGAGCTTGGCGAAGCCCTGTCGGAGAACTGCCACTCCATCACCACCACGCCGTCGTGCTGCTGTTGGACTCTCTTCCTCAACCTCCCCTTCCTCCTTGCTGGATCAAGGCGTGGGAGACGTCTCCATTCCGTACGTGTGTTGAACGCGGTGGTGCCGTCCGTTCGAAGCTAGGATCATCGGTGATTTGGATCACGACGAGTATGACTCCATCAACCCCGTTCACTTGAACGCTTCCGCTTAGCGATCTACAAGGGTATGTAGATGCACTCTCCTTCCCCTCGTTGCTAGATTACTCCATAGATTGATCTTGGTGATGCCTAGAAAATTTTAAATTTCTGCTTCGATCCCCAACGGTGGCATCATGAGCTAGGTCTATGCGTAGTTTCTATGCACGAGTAGAACACAAAGCAGTTGTGGGTGTCGATATTGACAATTTACTTGCTGTTACTAGTCTTATCTTGATTCGGCGGCATCGTGGGATGAAGCGCCCCGGACCGACCTTACACGTACTCTTACGTGAGACTGGTTCCACCAACCAACATGCACTAGTTGCATAAGGTGGCTAGCGGGTGTCTATCTCTCCCACTTTAGTCAGATCGGATTCGATGAAAAGGGTCCTTATGAAGGGTAAATAGAAATTGGCATATCACATTGTGGTTTTCGCGTAGGTAAGAAACGTTCTTGCTAGAAACCTATAGCAGCCACGTAAAAACTTGCAACAACAATTAGAGGATGTCTAACTTGTTTTTGCAGCATATGCCTTGTGATGTGATATGGCCAAAAGGATGTGATGAATGATATATGTGATGTATGAGATTGATCATGTTCTTGTAATAGGAATCACGACTTGCATGTCGATGAGTATGACAACCGGCAGGAGCAATAGGAGTTGTCTTAATTTATTTATGACCTGCGTGTCAACATAAACGTCATGTAAATACTTTACTTTATTGCTAAAGCGTTAGCCATAGTAGTAGAAGTAATAGATGACGAGACAACTTCAAGAAGACACGATGATGGAGATCATGGTGTCATGCCGGTGACAACGATGATCATGGAGCCCCGAAGATGGAGATCAAAAGGAGCAAAATGATATTGGCCATATCATGTCACTATTTGATTGCATGTGATGTTTATCATGTTTTACATCTTATTTGCTTAGAACGACGGTAGCTTAAATAAGATGATCCCTCACTAAAATTTCAAGAAAAGTGTTCCCCCTAACTGTGCACCATTGCGAAGGTTCGTTGTTTCAAAGCACCACGTGATGATCGGGTGTGATAGATTCTAACATTCGAATACAACAGGTGTTGACGAGCCTAGCATGTACAGACATGGCCTCGGGACATATGTGAAACACTTAGGTTGACTTGACGAGCCTAGCATGTACAGACATGGCCTCGGAACACGGAAGACCGAAAGGTCGAACATGAGTCGTATAGAAGATACGATCAACATGAGATGTCCACCGTTGATGACTAGTCCGACTCACGTGATGATCAGACACGACCTAGTCGATTCGGATCATGTTTCACTTAGATGACTAGAGGGATGTCTATCTGAGTGGGAGTTCATTAAATAATTTGATTAGATGAACTCAATTATCATGAACATAGTCTAAATTGTCTTTGCAAATATGTTGTAGATAAATAGCTCATGTTGTAGCTCCCTGTTTCAATACGTTCCTAGAGAAAGATTAAGTTGAAAGATATTGTAAGCAATGATGCGGACTGGGTCTGTAGTCCGAGGAGTGTCCTCACTTCTACACAGAAGGCTTGCGTCTTTGATGCACCGCTCGATGTGCAAACCCCTACAACGTCGTCTGTGGATGTTGTGAACACCTGACAGACACATCCTGATGACTACTTGATAGTTTAGTGCACCATACTTTACGGCTTAGAATCGGGATTCCAATGACGTTTTGAACGCCATAGAACATATGAGATGTTCCAAGAGCTAAAATTGGGATTTCAGGCTCATGCCCGTGTTGAGAGGTGTGAGACCTCTGACAAGTTCTTTTGCCAACAAGATGGAGGAGAATAGCTCAGCTAGTGAGCATGTGCTCAGAATGTCTGGGTGCTACAATCACTTAAATCAAGTGGGAGTTAAACTTCCAGATAAGATAGTGATTGATAGAGTTCTCTAGCCACTATCACTAAGCTACTAGATCTTCGTGATGAACTATGACATGCAAGCGATGGAGTTGATCCCGGAGCTGTTCGCGGTGCTTAAGACCGCAAAAGGTAGAAATCAAGAAGGAGCATCAAGTGTTGATGGTTTAACAAGACCACTGGTTTCAAGAAAGGCAAGGGCTAGAAGGGAAACTTCATGGATGGCAGACCAGTTGCCGCTCCAGTGAAGGAACCCAAGGTTGAACCCAAACCCGAGACTAAATGCTTCTATTGTAAGGGGAACAGTCACTGGTAGCGGAATTACCCCAAATGCATGGTAGATAAGAAGGCTGGCGACTTCAAAGTATATACGTGTTATTAATGTGTACCTCATTAGTACTCCTGGTAGCACCTGGGTATTGGATAACGGTTCAATTACTATTATTGGTGACTTGAAGCAAAAGCTACGGACTAAATGGAGACTGACTAAGGGCGAGGTGACGATGTGTGTTGGAAGTGTTTCCAAAGTTGATGAGATCACCATCGCACGCTCCATCTGCCTTCGGGATTAGTATTGAACCTAGATAAATGTTATTAGGTGTCTACTTTGAGCATGAATATGATTAGATCATGTTCATTGCAATACAGTCATTCATTTAAGTTAGAGAATAATGGTTATTCTGTTTACATGAATGATACCTTTCATGGTCATGCACCCTATGTGAATGGTTCATTGAATCTCGGTCATGGTAATACACATGTTCACGCCAAAAGATGTAGAGTTAATAATGATAGTACCACTTTCTTGTGGCACTGCCGCTTAGGTCCTATTGGCGTAAGATGCATGAAGAAACTCCATATCAATGGATGTTTGGTGTCACTTGATTTTGAATCGCTTGACACATGCGAGCCATGCCTCATGGGCAGGATGGCTAAGACCCCGTTTTCAGGTACAATGAAACGGGCAGGTGACTTGTTGGAAATCATGCATGCTGATGCGTGTGATCCAATGAGAATTGAAGCGTGCGGTGGATATCGCTATTTTCTCATCTTCACTGACGATTTGAGTAGATATAGGTATATTTACTTAATGAAGCACAAGTCTGAAACGTTTGAAAAGTTCAAGCGATTTCAGAGTGAAGTTAAGAATCATCATAACAAGAAGATCAAATTCCTACGATCTGATCAATGAGAATTTCTGAGTTATGAGTTTGGAAAACACTTAAGACATTGTGGAATTGTTTCATAGTTGAAGCCACCTGGAACACCACAGGATAATGGCGTGTCCGGACGTCGTAATCAAACCTTATGAGATATGGTGCGATCTATGATGTCTCTTACCGATCTACCGCTATTATTTTGAGGTTATGCATTAGAGACAGCTGCATTCACTTTAGATAGGACACCATATAAGTCCGCTGAGACGACGCCGTATGAACATTGGTTTGACAAGAAACCAAAGTTGTCGTTTCTTAACGTTTGGGGCTGCGATGCTTAAGGCTTCAGCCGGAGAAGCTCGAACCCAAAAGCGGACAAACACATCTTCATAGAATACCCAAAGGTGACAGTTGGGTATACCTTCTATATCAGATCCGAGGGTGAATTGTTTGTCGCTAAGAACGGGTCCTTTCTCGAGAAGGAGTTTCTCTCGAAAGAATTGAGTGGGAGGAAGATAGAACTTGATGAGGTTGTCGAACCTTTGTTTCAACCAGAGAGTGATGCAACATAGAAAGATGTTTTCTATGGCGCCTACGTCTGTTGAAGAGGAAGTTAATGATAGTGATCATGAAGCTTCGGATCAATTTGCTATCGAACCTCGTAGGTTGACAAGGATATGTACTACTCCTGAGTGGTACGGTAATCCTGTCTTAAATATCATGTTGTTGGACAACAATGAACCTACGAACTATGGAGAAGCAATGGTGGGCCCGTGTTCCGACAAATGGATAGAAGCCAATAAATCCGAGATAGGATCCATGTATCAGAACAAAGTATGGACTTTGGTGGACTTGCCCGATGATCGGCAAGCCATTGAGATAAATGGATCTTTAAGAAGAAGACGGACATGGGCGGTAATGTTACCCTCTATGAAGCTTGACTTGTGGGAAAGAGTCTTTTCACAAGTTCAAGGAGTTGACTACGATGAGAATTTCTCACCCGTAGCGATGCTTAAGTCCGTCGGAATCAAGTTAGCATTAGCTGTATTTTTCGATTATGAAATCTGACAGATGGATGTCAAAAACAAGTTTTCTTACCAGTTTTTGTAAGAAAGAGTTGTATGTGATACAATCAAAGTTTTGTCGATCCTAAGGATGCTAAAAGGTATGCTGGCTCCAGCGATCCTTCTATGGACTAGAGCAAGCATCTCGGAGTCAGAATATATGCTTTGATGGAGTGATCAAAGCTTTTAGGTTTATACAATGTTTGCTAGAAACTTGTATTTACAAGAAAGTGAGTGGGAGCACTACAACATTTCTGATAAGTATATGTGGATGACATATTGTTGATTCGAAATGATGTAGAATTTCTGGAAAGCATAAATGGTTGTTTGAAGAGTGTTTTTCAAAGGAAGACCTGGATAAAGCTGCTTACATATTGGGCATCAAGATCTATAGAGGTAGATCAAAACGCCTGATGATACTTTCAAAGAACGCACACCTTGACATGTTTTTGAAGGAGTTCAAAATAGATCAGTCAAAGAAGGGGTTCTTACCTGAGTTGTAAAGGTGTGAAGTTGAGTAAGACTCAAAGCTTGACCACGACAGAAGAAAGAAGAAGGAAGAAGGTCGTCCCCTATGCTCTTGTCATAGGCTCTATACGGTATGCCATGCTAAAGTACTACACCTAATGCGTGCCTTGCCACATGTATGGCAAGAGGGTACAAAGGTGATCTAGGAGTGGATCACCAGATAGCAGTCAAAATTATCCTTAGAGGAATAAGGAAATGTTTCTCGGTTATGGAGGTGATAAAGAGTTCGACATAAAGAGTTACGTCGATGCAAGCTTAACACCTATCCGAATAGCTCTGAGTAGAGATACCGGATACGTATAATGGAGCAATAATTTGGAATAGCTCCAAGTGGAACGTGGTAGTAGCATATACGATATAAAGTTGTGCGAAATACATAGGGATCTGAATATGGCAAGACCCGTTGACTACAACCTCTCTCACAAGCATAACATGATCAAACCCAGAACTCATTGAGTGTTAATCACATAGTGATGTGAACTAGATTATTGAGTCTAGTAAACTCTTTGGATGTTGGTCACATGGCGATGTGACCTGTGAGTGTTAATCACATGGCGATGTGAACTAGATTATTGACTCTAGTGCAAGTGGGAGACTGTTGGAAATATGCCCTAGACGCCATAATAAATTGGTTATTACTATATTTCCTTGTTCATGATAATCGTTTATTATCCATGCTAGAATTGTATTGATAGGAAACTCAGATACATGTGTGGATACATAGACAACACCATGTCCCTAGTAAGCCTCTAGTTGACTAGCTCATTGATCAATAGATGGTTACAGTTTCCTGACCATGGACATTGGATGTCATTGATAACGGGATCACATCACTAGGAGAATGATGTGATGGACAAGACCCAATCCTAAGCCTAGCACAAAGATCGTGTAGTTTGTATGCTAAAGCTTTTCTAATGTCAAGTATCATTTCCTTAGACCATGAGATTGTGTAACTCCTGGATACCGTAGGAGTGCTTTGGGTGTGCCAAACGTCACAACGTAACTGGGTGGCTATAAAGGTTCACTACAGGTATCTCCGAAAGTGTCTGTTGGGTTGGCACGAATCGAGACAGGGATTTGCCACTCCGTGTAACGGAGAGGTATCTCTGGGCCCACTCGGTAGGACATCATCATAATGTGCACAATGTGACCAAGGAGTTGATCACGGGATGATGTGTTACGGAACGAGTAAAGAGACTTGCCGGTAACGAGATTGAACAAGGTATCGGGATACCGATGATCGAATCTCGGGCAAGTACAATACCGCTGGACAAAGGGAATTGAATACGGGATTGATTGAATCCTTGACATCGTGGTTCATCCGATGAGATCATCGTGGAACATGTGGGAGCCAACATGGGTATCCAGATCCCGCTGTTGATTATTGGCCAGATAGTTGTCTCGGTCATGTCTGCATGGTTCCTGAACCCGTAGGGTCTACACATTTAAGGTTCGATGACGCTAGGGTTATTAGGAAGACTTGTATGTGACTACCGAATGTTGTTCGGAGTCCCGGATGAGATCCCGGACGTCACGAGGAGTTCCGGAATGGTCCGGAGGTAAAGATTTATATATGGGAAGTTGTTGTTCGGGTTCCGGGAAAAGTTCGGTTTTTTCCGGTATTGTACCGGGAAGCTTCCGGAGGATTCCGGAGGGCCGAAAAATGTTCCACCACGTCCAATACAGCAGCATGGGCTGTAGGGGGGCGCCCTAACCTTAATGGGCCAAGGGCACCAGCCCCCCCCCCCCCCCAAGGCCCATGCGCATGGGAGAGGGGAAACCCTAAGGGGGAGGGCCTCCACTTGACTTGGGAGGCACTCCTCCCCCCTTGGCCGCCGCCCCAACCCTAGATGGGATCTAAGGGGGGGCGGCCCCCTCTCTCCCCACCTATAAATAGTGGAGGGGTGGGAGGGCGGCCACCCCCTTGAACCTGGCGCAGCCCCTCCCCTCCAATACCTCTCCTCCTCCGCGTGAGCTTGGTGAAGCCCTGTCGGAGAACTGCCACTCCATCACCACCACGCCGTCGTGCTGTTGTTGGACTCTCTTCCTCAACCTCTCCTTCCTCCTTGCTGGATCAAGGCGTGGGAGACGTCTCCATTCCATACGTATGTTGAACGCGGAGGTGCCGTCCGTTCGGCGCTAGGATCATCGGTGATTTGGATCACGACGAGTATGACTCCATCAACCCCGTTCACTTGAACGCTTCCGCTTAGTGATCTAAAAGGGTATGTAGATGCACTCTCCTTCCCCTCGTTGCTAGATTACTCCATAGATTGATCTTGGTGATGCGTAGAAAATTTTAAATTTCTGCTTCGATCCCTAACAGGGACTGCACGAGAGACTCAACGACGACGCTGCTAGGGGAGATTTCTGCGGAGGGTGTCTGTGGAGGGGTTGTAGATGCGGTGGAGAGGGACGGTCTGGCTACGGAGGGCTCGGACGAAGGCGCGGCTACGACATCTCGCACGGCTACTACAAGGTTTGTCGCTGGATCCCCGGCGGCTGCAGCCTGCAGTATCAGGCCAGTGCATGGCTGGCTCCTTGGCCTCAGCTACATGGACTTGTCCTGAAGGTTAAGGTTCACCCTCTTTTTTAATCTCAATGCATCATTACATCAGTATGAGTCTGTACAGTATATGCAGTAGCAGAGATCATGCACAACTTTGTCTAGCTCATGCCTATGTTTGTCTTTAATATATAGGATGGATCCAAACTAACTTATTTGCTGAAAATTAAATTGTTTTTAGTCATACTATTAGCTATTTCATGAACTACAGTATGATGATCCAAATCATTTGTGTTTGTGGGTGTGACCATGTGAACTGGATTAGGATGCAATGAAATTCAGAAGCAATAGAAATGTACTGTTTTTTTTGGAATGAGAAGTACCGAGCTGCTATTGCATGGTTAATTATTGGCATGCATGGCCTCAATGGATGTTAGGTACCGGATTAGTATATTTCTATGAGTATGAGATGAACGACATTCTTATCTGACATGTACAATTTCTACATGGTAGCCAAAGACTGCATGGAAAAAAGAAGGTTCCTCCTGAAGAAACTGAACACGAGAGTACAAATATGGGGTGCTAGGTAGGCAGGTAAGTGCAGAGAAGATAGAAGTGAAAATCTCTTCCAAACAAGTTTCATGAGGGGTAAAATTGTCTTTTCATGTGTCATTTAACACCGGTAGTAGTCAAAATGGATGAAAGTGTTACGAAGGGAATAAAATTTAGACGTGGTGTTACATAAGAAAGAAAAAAAATCAGTGTCAAATAGGGAACAAAATTTTAAGGCAGTGTTAAATAAAGAATTCTCTCGACAAAAAAAGGTTGGACCCCAGTTGCGAGTCGATGGTGGACTTGCAACTAGAAAAAAGGTCGGAACCCAGTTGTGAGTCGACAGTGGATTTGCAAATGGGATAAAAAAAGGTCGGATCCCAGTTGTGAGTCGAGGGTGGACTTGCAATTGGAACAAAAAAAGATCAGATCCCAGTTGCGCATCGAGGGTGGACTTGCAACTGGGACAAAAAGAGGTCGGGTCCGAGTTGCAAGTCGAGGATGGACTTGCAACTGGGACAAAAAAGCCAAGCCCCAATTGCAAGTCGAGGGTGGACTTGCAACTAGAAAAAAGGCCAGACCTCAGTTGCGAGTCGACAGTGGACTTGCAACTGGGACAAAAAAAGTCGGATTCTAGTTGTGTGTCGAGGGCGGACTTGCAACTGCGACAAAAAAGGTCGAACACCAATTGCGCATCGAGGATGGACTTGCATCTGGGACAAAAAAGGCCAAGTCCCAGTTGCGAGTCGAGGATGGACTTGCCACTGGGACAAAAAAAGTCAGACCCCAGTTGCGAGTCGAGGGACGACAAAAGTGAAGCCAAACATGCCTAGGCCAACAACAGGATACAAAATAAACAAACAACGACAAGCGAAGCGGAAGATAGAGCGCTTGCATGAAAACTGTGGGAACTAAATCAAACGATGATTTTAAAATAGACTTATAAAATTTTAATAATCATGAATTTAAAAAGTCCAAAAAAGAGAAAACAAAAAACAAAAGTTTTAAAACCAAAAAAGGAAGAAAGTTAAGGAGCCTGGTTCCAAAAGACCAAACGAAAACTACAAGTTGGCACCCTAGTGCCCTATAACTCACAGAGTGTACCTATACCTTGCATTGCCTTTCCCTCCTCTTTTTTCTTTTTCTTTTGAGAATGCCTCTCCGTCCCCGATCTCAATTACATTGCTTACAAAAAATTACAGCCGTCAAACACACGGACAGCTCAACCCACAAAAATTGCACAAAAGAAACTAGTTATTTTCACCATTAGGGTTTAGGGTTTAGGAAGACAACACGACACAACTGAGCAACAAACACGGCTGCATGGAATGTACAAGTGCGAGAGACAGTTGCACGAATCTTATAGCAAAATTTTATCCTATAATTGTGGGTTTAGATGTGAGATAACTATTTCACATCACATCTAGGTGTGAAATAGCAAGCCCGTTGCTAGAATCTATTAGGAATGCGGCCATTACACTAAAAAAGGAATGCGTGTCCATTATGGATAGGTTGAGGAGCATTCTTAATTAGATGAGTCTGTCTAGATACATCTAAATGTGACATAGTTATGTCACATCTAACCTAATGTCCACTAAACTTGTGGTCTATTTTTTTTGTCTGAGATTTTTTTTTGTTCCTTGGTGTGTTATTTGTGGGAGCTTAGATGTGACATCCTTAGAAAACATCTAGTTGTAAATTAGACAAACTGTAATTAGATTGCCTAACAATTTGATGCCACGGAGAGCACACTAAGTGCCCTCAACAAGATTAAGAGGGCATTCCTTTGGGCTGGAGCGGACAAGGTATCCGGTGGGCAGTGTAAGGTTAATTGGAAGACAGTTTGCAGACCAAAGAGGCTAGGTGGATTGGGTGTTCTAGACCTTCACATGTATGCGAGAGCTTTGCGACTGAGATGGCTATGGTATGAATGGAAGGAGCCCAGTAGAGCATGGGTGGGCATGAAAAACCCATGTGATTCCATGGACAGAGAGCTTTTCTACGCTGCTACGACTATCACCATGGGAGACGGGCGGATGACGCGCTTCTGGCACTGCCCATGGCTCGAGGGGAAAAAGCCCAAGAATGTTGCGCCCACCATCTTTGTGATATCTTCAAATAGGAGCAAGTCCGTGCAAGAGGCCATGCTAGATCACAGATGGATACAGTGGATTAACATGGAGACTGGACTATCGGTCTAGCATATTCGAGAATTTTGCAAGCTCTGGGAGAAGATAAGCAGGGTACACTTTTAGGTTGATCGGCCTGATGACATCAAATGGAACCTCACGTCAAACTACAATTACTCATCCGCCTCGGCTTACAAGGCGCAGTTTGCCGGAGCAGTTGCAACCAACATGACAAAGGTTGTTTGGGGGAACTAGGCGCCTCCAAAGTGTAAGTTTTTTTCGTGGCTTGTTATCAAGGATAGAGTGTGGACGGCTGACCGTTTGCAGCGACGAGGGTGGCCGAATTGCAATTTATGCCAACTATGCAAGAGGGAGCCTGAGACGGCGGCGCATTTACTATTTAAGTGTAGATACTCCACCCGCATATGGAACGCGGTGAGAATTGAGATGCTGGCTGGATGCGCCTAAGCTGGACACTATCGCTTGGACAGGGATCCCAACGGTCCAGGAGTGGTGGGCTACGACTGTGCTCGAGCGTGGGCACCGGAGAAAGGCCGTATCCTCACTTATATCGCTTGTATCCTGGGAGGTCTGGAAAGAGAGAAATGCAAGAGTTGTCCAGAAGAAATCTTCTATGCCAACAACTATGTTCGCGGGCATCAAAGTAGAGGCCAAGAATTGGGTCTTGGCCGGGGCTAAACACTTGGGACCTTTGATGCCGCGAGAGTAGCTCTGTTTTCTTTCATTTGTGGGGAGTAATGACCCTTTTGAGACATGGTTATTCTCTTCTTTTTTATTAACGAGATTAGGCAAAAAAATTGTCTCCGTTTAAAAAAAAATTGATGCCACGGCACACAAAATGTACAAAAGGTAGACTTTGATGGATGGACAAGTACAGATCGTGTGAGAGTGAAACAAAACAACAAGAGGACTAAAGCAAACTAGGTACAAACGGCTAGATGAAAGGCTTCATGGCTCGCAGCATAGAGTCCAAATTGATCTCGTGCAGACACACCTCAGAGATGCGGTTCTTCTTTGGGCCGCTCGTGTGAAGCAACACGAGGGCCTCCATTGTTGCAAGGTTGAACTGGACGAGCCCGACATTGCTCATGTCAAAGAGCACGGTGCCGCTCCTCTCCCCGAATCCCTCGAAGCTAACGGACTTGTGCACGTCCCAGTCCGGGCCGTCAATCAGCACTCGACGGCTCCACCCCGACTCCCACAAGGACCACATCGACATCACCCGGGCCTCCGACACGAGCAGGCTCAGCCTAGTCCCACACGCCGAAACGGCCAGCGTGATCGCGTTGTTGTTCTTGCAGCCCGACATTCTGCTAACGCAGCCCTGCGGCAGGTCGATCACGGTCGCCTGCGCCGTGTCGACGTCCAGAGCCACGATCTGGAGCTCGTCGGCTTTTGCTAGGTTGTGGCACCAGCCCGGGACGCATAACCAGTGCACGGTGCGTCCGATGATCACCGGGTGTTTGTTGCTGCCAAGCAGCGACCGGGGTGGTGGATGCACGGCGTGGTGGGCGGCACGGGCCGCGCTCCATTTGCCGTCCTCTGACGAGTAGATCTGGCTTGTCAGGTCCTCGTCGGCGACGAGCAGCTCGAAACAGTTGCCGTCGACGGTGAGCAGCGCGGGAGGGTAGTGGTCCCTTACGGCCATGGGAGGAAGAGGCAAGGCCTGGTCGGTGATGATATTGCTGCAGACCGTGAGCTGCTCATCATCCTCATATTGGCCGGGGCTTATGTTTTTGATGAGACGATATTGGTCGCGGCTGTAGGACCTTATGCGGCTGTAGCGGCGGAAGACGACGAGGCCGTCGCGCCAGGCCGCGGGCTCCAACCTGAGGCTTGCCAGTCTCGAGCGGACCGGGACGGGCTTGGAATCGGATGATGGCAAGGGCGTCTGGACTACGCGCGCGATGCGATTCACGTCCCTCTCCTCCAGCGTGTACGAGACGCGGCGGAGGAGCGTGGGGTCAAAGCCACGGAGGGCCAGGCGGCGGCGGAAGGCCGGGTCGAGGATGGCGCCGCGGAGGGGCTTGGAGGCGGCGGCGCACCGGACGATGGCCGCGGCGTCGGAGCGAGCGGCGATCTCCAGCAGGAGATCCACCGGCAGGGTTGCCGCCGCCGTCGTCTCGTCGCATGCACGCACGCACGCGCGTTTGATCGACATGGCCGTATTGTGTTTGTGCGTGTGTGCGGGACGACGTACCGCGGGGGCTTTCCCGCGGCCGGTCTGTATTTATTTGTCGGTCGTGGCCGTCATACGTACCGACCGACCTAGAGTGTAACTCGTCCACTACTACGAGTCGGAGTTTCATAGTTTCCACTGAGCAGATACATGCGCGCGCGTATACGTTTTTCTTTCTTCGGTTCGAAGAAAGGAAAAGCCATCTCCCCAGCCCGCCGCCAGGAGAGTTCCTCCACCGCTGTTCCTCGGACGGCTCCCCTCCATCCGTGACCTCGGTCGTCGGTGATGAGGGGGTCGCCGGATCCATGCGTGTGGATCGGTTTAGACCTACGTAGTCTAGATTTTTTTGGCTGTTCATCGTCTCATCTTCGGGCTTCGGCGACGGTGATGGCGGCGCTGAATAAAGATTCTTTAAATCCTTGTGGTCGGTTCTATGATTGGGGATGGATTTAGAAATCAGTTTGTTCAAGTAAGGATGGCGTGGCGGCGACGACATCCTCGTGGTGGACATGTGTCATCGGGCTCCGCTGTTGCTCCGGCGTCGGCACAGAGCTTGGGAGGTAGTCCAGGAGCGGTTGCATATTGTGGTCTGCACCGACGACAGCTGGAAGACGGAACGTGTGCTGTGTTCGTGGTTCATGGATGGCAGGTATGGTTTCCTCCTTCGGTGTCTTAGTCGTGGTGGGGTGCCAGATCTGGAGTTTGATCGCATGTCCGGGGTGTTGCCCCGGTCTGATTCATTCAACGGCAAGGACTTCACCTTTAGCGAGCCACCTTGGAGGTCTGCACTGCATATCAGCAATGGAGCCGCGTCGAACTCGGGTGAGAAGGTGATCCATCATTCTTTTTTTCGGTGGCTGTTGTGGTGGTGCCGAGGGCAGGTGACGGCCGTTGGTGTCATGCTCAGAAATGTTCTGCTATCTTTTTAGTTTTGTCATGACTTGTATTTTAATCTTTATGATATGAATGAGATACGTATAACCATGCAAAAAAAGATACATGCGTGCGCCCGCGAATCATTTTCTCTATCGAGACGAGCGACTAGAAACCCTAGCCGCCGCCAACCGAGCCTAGTCTTCCCGCGCCGTCCTCCGGCCGCTCCCATCCGTCGATGACCCCTCCGACATCGGTGGTGAGGGGTCACCGAATCCCGCGCATGTAGATCGTCTAACTTTAGGTTTTAGAGGCCTAGTAGCTTATGTTTTGGGTCATTCGATGTGTTGGTTTTGGTGGTGGTGACACAACACTGAATAAAGAAGCTCTAGAACCTTTCTTGGCGACGCTATCATCTCCATGGTTGGTGATGGATTTGGTAGCTAGTCTGCTCAAGCGTGGATGTCGTGACGGTAGCGGCATCCTTGTGGTGGATTTGTGTCGTTAAGCTCCGCAGTTGCGACGACGTCTCCTCTAGCGCCGGTGCGGACCTTGAAAGGTAGTTAGAAGCGGATGCAGATTGTGGTTTGAATTGACGACATCTGGAGGACGGATCGTGTGATGGGTTCGTGGTTGATGGTGAAAGTGCAATCATGCCCTTATATTATGTTTTGATGTTAATGACAATCTACATCTAGGGGACTAACAATGGTTGTCAAGTGAATCTCAGGTGTTGGTCCCCGGTTCATCAAATTGTGTGTGGATCAAGAGCATACGAAGTGGGTTCTCTCAAGGATGAAGTGTTAAAATGATGTTACATTTTGTTTCCTTGAGTATAGGATCCCGCACTATTAAGAGGGGATCGATTGGGTTCGTAACAGACTTGCTTGAGTAAAAATACTCCTTTCCATAGTTCTTTTTATCCCCTCTTAACTTTGAATCTTTCTGTCTCTGGGAGTGCCGGATGTCCGAGCCTCGTGCCGGATGTCCGGGCTGCTCCCCCGATGTCCGGGCCTCTTGCCAGATATCCGGGCCTAGCCATCCCAGAATGCACTTTTGTGCAGTGCTACTGCCGGATGTCCGGCCCTCTACGCCGGATGTACGGGCTCCCAGTGCTCGCCGGATGTCCGGCCTCCTTGCCGGATATCCGGGCATAGCTGTCCAGAGGACGTTTTTATGCTGGGCTGTGCGCCGGATGTCCGGCCACCTGCCGGATGTCCTGGCCTTTCTGTTATGCCGGATGTCCGGGCTTGACCCCCGGATGTCCGGCCCCTCTGTTTCCTGCTCTGTTTCTGCCTTGCTCTTCAAGTGGCTTGCCAGGCCGGATGTCCGGCCCCTAGCCCGGATGTCCGGCCTGCCCGTTCACTTGCACTACAACGGCCATATTTGAGCTCACACTATATATAGCCCTTCTTCCCCACGGGAGAGGGTTGACCATTCACTTTAAACAAACCCTAGAACACATTTCACTCTCTCTCTCTCACTCTTCACACCAAATCTTAGATCCCCAAGGGATTTGAGAGCTTTCGAGAGAAGTTGTCCGATCAAGTGATAGATCCACCCCTTCTCCTTCTTTGCACCAAAGGAATTCGTGATTTGAGCAAGTCTTGAGCTTTTCCCCTTTGATCTTGTTACTCTTGGAGGTTGGAGACTCCTAGGCGGTAGGAGTCTTTCGGAGAGGAATCGACCTTTGTGATTATCCCCAGAAAAGTTTGTGAGGGTTTGGAGACCACCCCAAGGTCTACCACTAGTGGTTGAGAAACGCCTTCGTGGTGTTGTCTCAAAGGGAGAATAGGGTGAGCCTTCGTGGTGTTGGTGTGCCTTCGTGATAACATCCACCTCTCTAACGGTGATGTAGCTCCCCTCCAAGGAAGTGAACATCGGCATACATCCTCGTCTCCCGGAGTTGTGGTTATTCCTAACCCTAACTCTTTACTTGTGGTTACTTGTCTCTTAGCACTTACTTATATCTATTGTGTTTGTTTATCTACTTACTTGTATTACTTATTTATCTTGCTTAGCACTTAGTACTACACTTACAATTGTTAGGCTCACTTTCATATTTCGCATTTGTGCCTAAAATTGCTAAGTAACAATTAAAATTTGTAATTGTACCTATTCACCCCCCCCCCTCTAGGTCCATCTCGATCCTTTCAATTGGTATCAGAGCCTCATTCTCTATTCTTGTGGCTTAACCGCCCTAGAGTGAGATGAACCCCGATGGGACTCCCCTTGTTGTAGATCCGAAGGATAAAGGCGCAGCTTCTTCTGAAGTAAAGACCTTTACTTCCGAGGATCTAGAACGGGCCCTTGCTAAGCAGAAGGAGGAGCATGATGCTTCTCTTGAGGCCTTGGTCCAAATGAGGATAGCCACGTTGTCCACGGTGCTTGCACCACTTTCGGGTGGTGCGGCTTCGAGGCCAACTGTGCCTACTCCGTCACTTGGTCAACAACCTCCTAGCAATGAACACTCCAGTGTTCCTTGGCTTTATGCAAGACCCCAAGTTGAGAAACCTAAATATAACCCTCAAGGCAAACCTCCTTTACTTGATGCCACTTCCGATTTTGCCTTGTGGAGAGTTGCTATGCAGGATCATCTTCGATATGGAAATGATGAGATGCTGGAGATCTTGGAGTATGGTTACCATGTGGTTGATCCAAAGAATCCTACACCAAGAGAAATTTATGGCAAGAATCTCAATGACACTGCAACCATGTGTATAAGGAGAGGTATGGTTGAAAAGCAAAGGAGACCTTTTATACACATCACAAGTGCTAAGGAACTATGGGAAAGTATTATAAGATTCAAGACCGGTACCTCCACCCTCCGGAGTGCTCAATATGAAATTGCCAAGGGGAAATTGCAAAACTTTTGTATGGAGAAAGGTGAAACTCCCAATCAACTCCTTGAGCGTCTCATGACTCTCACAGCTGATATTGAGTCATGTGAGTGTGACAAGACACAAGATGGATTCAACATGACAAGTTGCTTCATGCTCTTGCTCCATATCACCATCAAATGGTATGGGACATAAGACAACACCATGCCTTCAAGGAAATGACTACAGACGACATCATATCCACTTTCCAACTATTTGAAGAGTCAAAGGCAAATTCTACAAAACATCTTGCCATGCATGGTACTCCATCGTCAAAGATCAATCTTGCATTGAAGGCTAAGCATGCATGTGAAGATGAGCAAAGTGAAGAAGAAGAAGATGATGATAATGAAGAAGATGGTGATGAGGTTGAATCTGATGAGGGCCCTTCATATGAAGACATGGCTCTCTTTGTCAAGAAGTTTAGCGCAGGAAAATTTAAGGGAAGATTTCAAAAGAACAAAGTAAGAAAATGCTACAACTGTGAAGAAACCAACCACTTCTCAAACGAGTGCCCGTATGAGAAGAGAGAAGACAAACCAAGGTTTCCCAAGACCTTTCCCAAGAATAAGTTGCCAAATCCTTTGAACTCCAAGCTCAAGAAGAGAGATGGGAAAGCAATGGTTGATCAAGAAGAATCCGATCCGGATGATGTTAGTGGTGTTGCCGGAGTTGCTCAAGATTCTCAAAACACATTGAGGCTCGTCAACAAGAGTGGTGAAGTTGTCACCTACAACTACATGAAGGATTACAAGGGCAACGCTTACAAGTGTCTCATGGCGAAGGCCGTGGTAGAAGATGGAGAGGACCAACACTCTCCTGACAAGGTCAAGGTAACCCCACGATCAAATCCTCCTCTTTTCACTCCTTCTACTCCTAGTGATGAGTATCTTGATGCGGAGGATAGTTATGAGGATGATGATATAAATGATCCTATGCTTGCTAAACTAAATAAGTTCATGTGTTCCCTTAAAGCAAAGAAGCTCACTATGTTTCGTATGCTTATGGAGATGGTGAGTAAGCACACCATTTCCATTAAGGAACTCGAAACCCTCGTCACCGAGGAAAAGGAAAAATATGAAGTCATTGAGAGGAAAGTCCAATATGAGGAAGCACACAATGATGAACTGTGCTTAAAAATTGGTGCAAACATTGATGTTCATACTAGAGATCTTGCCTCCTTGAAAAAGGCTATCGACTCTTGCGAAGAGTTGATGAATGATAAAAGTAAGCTTGTAAAGTCTAATGCTTCTATCTCTAAGGATTGTGAGCTTCTATCCGTGTCCCTCAAGACCAAGGAAGAAGAGCTCACCCTTCTTACAAAGAGTTTTGAGACACTCAAGCTTACTTATCTTGAAACTCTAGCCAAGGCTTACTCTTCTCCTATTATCAATGTTGATGCTTGTACTACTAACTCTAGTAGTGATCTAGCATCTATTCTTGAGGAGAATCGCTTTCACAAAGCTCAAATCGAGAAAGGGCTCATGACATGTGCTCAAGGGCAAAAGAACCTCAATGAGGTGTTGAGCCAACACAATGAAGTGTTTGCCAAAGAGGGACTCGGGTTTGACCCGAGCACAAGCAAGAAGAAGACATCCTCTCAAAAGTGCACCACCCCTCTAAAAGAAACTTTTGTACAAGAAGGGCACAAGGAGAAAGGTAAGGTTGATTGTGGTAAGGCCACAAGGGGCATGCCCACTGTCAACAAGCCAAAAGAGTTCATGCATGCATCCTATGTTCTTCGTAAGACTAAGGATGGAGAAGTTTATGCAAAGTTTGTTGGTCCTTGAAATGCATTTCGGTTTTATGCTATTTGGGTCCCTAAGACCCTTGCGACTAACTTGAGAGGTCCCATTGCAAAATGGGTGCCTCTAACCAAGTAATAATTGTGTATAGGTTGCCTTCTCCGGTGGAGTAAAATGGGTGATTGATAGTGGATGTACCAATCATATGACCGAAGATAGCAAATTGCTCTACGACTTCATGGAAGCTATTCAACCATTTATGAGCATTATGTTTGGTGGAGGATCAAAAGGACAGGTACTCGGTTTGGGTAAGGTGGCTATCACAAATGACATGTCTCTTGCAAATGTCATGCTTGTCCAATCCCTTAAATATCATTTGCTTTCTCTTCGCCAATTGGCTTCTGTTGTCTATGATACACTATTTGGACTAACGGATGTGAAAGTCTTTAAGAGAGATACTCTCGAAGTGGCCTTTGTTGGAGAGTTGGATGGCAACCTTTACACAGTTGATTTCTCGAAAGAGAGCACATTCCATACAACTTGTCTAATGGCCAAGGCCGACAAGGGGTGGTTATGGCATCGCCAGCTAGCCCATGTCGGCATGAGAAATCTTCAAGATCACTTAAAGGGAAATCATATCCTTGGACTAACAAATGTCTCTTTTGAGAAAGATCGTGTGTCTAGTGCATGCATAGCCGGGAAGCAACATCAATCAAAGCACCCACCCAAGAATATTGTGTCTACTTCAAGGCCTTTGGAGCTCCTTAATGTGGATCTTTTTGGGCCTCCTTCATGGGATAGTCTTGGTGGGAAAAAGTATGTACGTGTCATTGTGGATGATTACTCAAGGTATACATGGGTCTTCTTCCTCAAATCCAAGGACGAGACGAAGATCACCTTCATTGACTTTGCCAAGCAAGCACAACGCAAGTTTGACAAAGAAATTCTGGCAATAAGAAGTGATAATGGATCCGAGTTCAAGAACTACACCTTGGAAGAGTTCCTTAGTGATGAAGGGATTGAGCATCAATATTCAGCTCCATACACTCCCCAACAAAATGGTGTTGCAGAAAGGAAGAACCGCACCCTTGTGGAGATGGCAAGGTCCATGTTGGATGAATACAAGTTGCCACATAGTTTTTGGGCCGAGGCCGTCAACACTGCATGTCATGCATCAAACCGGCTCTTCCTCCGCACGATATTGGAAAAGACTCCATATGAGCTCCTAACTGGGAACAAGCCAAATGTCAAGTACTTTCGTGTATTTGGGTGTAAATGCTTCATCCTCAACAAAAGAGAGTGGTTAGAAATCTAAATCCATTGAGGGCATATTTGTTGGCTATGGATCAAACTCTCACGCCTATAGAGTCTACAACAAATCCAATGGATGTGTTGTAGAAACTTGTGACGTGGTGTTTGATGAATTTAATGGCTCCCATGGGGAGCAAGTTGATCTAAGTAATGTAGGTGAAGATGATTCTTCTCAAGATATCTTGACGATGGGTGTTGGTGCACTTCTTCCAATGGAACAAGACCCTCATGATGATGAAGAAGAAGATGAAGGCCTCACACACCATCAAACTACTTCAACACCCATACCACCACAAGCCCCTATTACTCAAACAATGCCCATAGTCCATGTACAAGATGATGACCAAGTTCCTCTTCATGATAATCATCAAGAACAAGATCATCCTCGAGGGAAAGAACAAGAAAGTGCAATCATTGACAATGAACCTCAACAAATGCAAGAAGAAGAAGCAGATTTTCCACCACACATTAATGATCCATATGTTGAGGACGTGGATGATGGACATGAAGTTGAACCTCGCGAAACCTTAGCCTCCATCATGCCTCAAGTGGCCGGTCGTGTTGATGTTGATAAAATCCTCACCGGCATATCGGAAGGTAGAGTCACTTGTAAACAATTGACAAACTTTTGTGCTCACTTCTCTTTTGTGTCTAGTGTTGAGCCTCTCAAGATACAAGATGCGTTGATAGACAACGGTTGGCTCATTGCTATGCAAGAAGAGTTAAATAGTTTTGAGTGCAATCAAGTGTGGTCATTAGTCAAGAGGCCAACTACGGAACACAACGTCATTGGAACAAAGTGGATTTTCAAGAACAAGCAAGATGAGGATGGCGTAATCATCCGCAACAAGGCAAGGTTAGTGGCACAAGGGCACTCACAAGTTGAAGGTTTGGACTTTGGTGAGACCTTTGCCCCCATTGCCCGTCTTGAATCCATTCGCATCTTACTTGCTTATGCTGCTTTCAATGGCTTTACATTACATCAAATGGATGTGAAGAGTGCTTTCCTTAACGGTCCTCTACAAGAAGAAGTATATGTATCACAACCACCTGGGTTCGTTGACCCCGATCACAAAGACTATGTGTATAAACTTCATAAGGCTTTGTATGGCCTCAAACAAGCACCTCGTGATTGGTATGATCATCTTAAGAAGTTTCTACTCAATGATGGTTTTGTGAGAGGGGTGATCAATCCCACTCTTTTTACTAAGAGGGACAAAGGTGATTTGATCTTATGCCAAATCTATGTAGATGATATCATTTTTGGTTCTCCTAACATTCATTTATGCAAGAAGTTTGCGGCATCAATGACCAAGAATTTTGAAATGTCACTCAATGCAGATTTGAAGTTCTTCCTCGGCTTTCAAATTCAACAATTTCAAGAAGGAATTTTCTTGTCTCAAGCCAAATACCTTAAGGATATCCTAGCAAAATTTGGTATGACTGATGCTAGCCCATGTAAGACCCCCATGCCAATCAAAATTGTACTCACTGAAGACTCAAATGGTATCCCCTTCGACCCGTCTAAATACCGCTCTATGATTGGTTCATTGCTTTATCTTTGTGCATCTAGACCAGACATATGTTTAGTGTATGCATGTGTGTTAGATTTCAAGCTTCCCCTAGGGAAAGCCATCATAAGGCGGTTAAGCGTATTCTTAGATATCTTGTTCACACCCCAAAGTTGGGTCTATGGTACCCCAAGGATGCTAAGTTTGATCTCATTGGGTACATGGATGCGGATTGGGCTGGAGACAAAGTGGATCGTAAATCCAACTTCGGTGCATGTCAATTTCTTGGACGCTCCTTGGTAAGTTGGTCCTCGAAGAAGCAAAATTGTGTTGCCCTCTCCACCGTCGAAGCTGAATATATTGCAACCGCCAGTTGTGCAACTCAGTTACTATGGATGAGGTAAACTTTGAAGGATTACGGTATCACCTATAGACATGTACCCCTTCTATGTGATAATGAAAGTGCCATTAATATTGCTGAGAACCCCAAAGATCATACCAACACCAAGCACATTGACATTAGGTACCACTTCTTGAGAGATCATGTGGAGAATGGTGATATTGACATTGCTCATGTTGGCACAGATATGCAACTTGCAGATATTTTCACCAAGCCATTGGATGAAGCAAGGTTTTGTCAACTAAGGCGTGAACTTGGTATCTTGGAGCTTGACAACATTATGTGAAATCTAGTACTTATTCATGCATGAACATTCTATCTTGTCTTGATGTAGGCATATATTTAGGGGGAGACATTCAATTCATGAATATTCTCACCCTACATAATGCATAAATAGAACAAACACTCTCAAAGTTTCATGGTTCTCGAACTATGGGCTTTAATATGATGGAGTCATGACCATGTGCTCAAAGTCTACATCTTTGCGGTCCTATGGTCCATATGCTCAAACATGTGACCTCGGTCACCGCTTTTACCTTGCATGTATGGACCTTTCATTACTTATTTAAGTTGGGTGGTTATTTTTGAAGGAAATATGCCCTAGAGGCAATAATAAAGTTATTATTTATTTCCTTATATCATGATAAATGTTTATTATTCATGCTAGAATTGTATTAACCGGAAACATAATACATGTGTGAATACATAGACCAACAGAGTGTCACTAGTATGCCTCTACTAGACTAGCTCGTTAATCAAAGATGGTTATGTTTCCTAACCATGAACAAAGAGTTGTTATTTGATTAACGAGGTCACATCATTAGTTGAATGATCTGATTGACATGACCCATTCCATTAGCTTAGCACCCGATCGTTTAGTATGTTGCTATTGCTTTCTTCATGACTTATACATGTTCCTATAACTATGAGATTATGCAACTCCCGTTTACCGGAGGAACACTTTGGGTACTACCAAACGTCACAACGTAACTGGGTGATTATAAAGGAGTACTACAGGTGTCTCCAATGGTAGATGTTGGGTTGGCGTATTTCGAGATTAGGGTTTGTCACTCCGATTGTCGGAGAGGTATCTCTGGGCCCTCTCGGTAATACACATCAAATAAGCCTTGCAAGCATAATAACTAAGATGTTAGTTATGAGATGATGTATTACGGAACGAGTAAAGAGACTTGCCAGTAACGAGATTGAACTAGGTATTGGATACCGACGATCGAATCTCGGGCAAGTAACATACCGATGACAAAGGGAACAACGTATGTTGTTATGCGGTCTGACCGATAAAGATCTTCGTAGAATATGTAGGAGCCAATATGGGCATCCAGGTACCGCTATTGGTTATTGACCGGAGACGTGTCTCGGTCATGTCTACATTGTTCTCGAACCGTAGGGTCCGCACGCTTAACGTTACGATGACAGTTATTATGAGTTTATGCATTTTGATGTACCGAAGGTTGTTCGGAGTCCCGGATGTGATCACGGACATGACGAGGAGTCTCGAAATGGTCGAGACGTAAAGATTGATATATTGGAAGCCTATGTTTGGACATCGGAAGTGTTCCGGGTGAAATCGGGATTTTACCGGATTACCGGGAGGGTTACCGGAACCCCCCGGGAGCCAAATGGGCCTACATGGGCCATTGTGGAAAAGTGAAAGGGGCTGCCAAGGAGGGCTGCGCACCTCCCCCCTCCCCTAGTCCTATTAGGACTAGGAGAGGTGGCCGGCCACCTCTCTCTCTTTTCCTCTCCCTTTTTTCCAAGGAGTCCTAGTTGGAATAGGATTGGAGGGGGGAGTCCTACTCCCGGTAGGAGTAGGACTCCTCCTGCGCCTCCCTCTCTCTGGCCGGCCAGCCCCCCTCCCTCCAACCTTTATATACGGGGGCAGGGGACACCCCAAGACACACAAGTTGATCCTTGAGATCGTTCCTTAGCCGTGTGCGGTGCCCCCTGCCACCAAATTCCACCTCGATCATACCGTTACAGTGCTTAGGCGAAGCCCTGCGTCGGTAGTACATCAAGATCGTCACCACGCCGTCGTGCTGACGGAACTCTTCCTCGACGCTTTGCTGGATCGGAGCCCGAGGAACGTCATCGAGCTGAACGTGTGCTAAGAACTCGGAGGTGCCGGAGTAACGGTGCTTGGATCGGTCGGATCGGGAAGAAGACGTACGACTACTTCCTCTACGTTGTGTCAATGCTTTCGTTGCAATCTACTAGGGTACGTAGATCAGACTCTCCCCCTCGTTGCTATGCATCACCATGATCTTGCGTGTGCGTAGGAAATTTTTTGAAATTACTGCGTTCCCAAACAGTGGCATCCGAGCCTAGGTTTTTATGGTTTGATGTTATATGCACGAGTAGAACACAAGTGAGTTGTGGGCGATACAAGTCATACTGCCTACCAGCATGTCATTCTTTGGTTCGGCGGTATTGTTGGACGAGACGATCCGGACCAACCTTACGCGTACTCTTACGCGAGACCGGTTCCCTCGACGTGCTTTGCACATAGATGGCTTGCGGAAGACTGTCTCTCCAACTTTAGTTGAACCAAGTGTGACTACGCCCGGTCCTTGAGAAGGTTAAAACGGAGTCTATTTGACGAACTATCGTTGTGGTTTTGATGCGTAGGTGAGATGAGTTCTTACTTAAGCCCGTAGCAGCCACGTAAAACTTGCAACAACAAAGTAGAGGACGTCTAACTTGTTTTTGCAGGGCATGTTGTGATGTGATATGGTCAAGGCATGATGCTGATTTTATTGTATGAGATGATCATGTTTTGTAACCGAGTTATCGGCAACTGGCAGGAGCCATATGGTTGTCGCTTTATTGTATGCAATGCAATCGTGATGTAATGCTTTACTTTATTACTAAG
The DNA here is from genome assembly GCA_034509565.1 of Triticum monococcum. NCBI lineage: Eukaryota > Viridiplantae > Streptophyta > Magnoliopsida > Poales > Poaceae > Triticum > Triticum monococcum. The sequence goes on from CM067845.1 coordinate 619,562,098, forward strand.
CGGTAGTGATAGTCGTGGAAGCATAAGATTGGCGAGACGACAACGATGCTACGATGGAGATCAAGGTGTCGCGCCGGTGACGATGGTGATCATGACGGTGCTTCGGAGATGGAGATCACAAAGCACAAGATGATGATGGCCATATCATATCACTTATATTGATTGCATGTGATGTTTATCCTTTTATGCATCTTATCTTGCTTTGATTGACGGTAGCATTATAAGATGATCTCTCACTAAATTATCAAGAAGTGTTCTCCCTGAGTATGCACCGTTGCAAAAGTTCTTCGTGCTGAGGCACCACGTGATGATCGGGTGTGATAGGCTCTACGTTCAAATACAACGGGTGCAAAACAGTTGCACACGCGGAATACTCAGGTTATACTTGACGAGCCAAGCATATACAGATATGGCCTCGGAACACGGAGACCGAAAGGTCGAGCGTGAATCATATAGTAGATATGATCAACATATTGATGTTCACCATTGAAAACTACTCCATCTCACGTGATGATCGGTTATGGTTTAGTTGATTTGGATCACGTGATCACTTAGAGGATTAGAGGGATGTCTATCTAAGTGGGAGTTCTTAAGTAAACTGAACTTAAAAATTATCATGAACTCAGTACCTGATAGTATCTTGCTTGTTTATGTTGATTGTAGATAGATGGCTCGTGCTGTTGTTCCGTTGAATTTTAATGCGTTCCTTGAGAAAGCAAAGTTGAAAGATGATGGTAGCAATTACACGGACTGGGTCCGTAACCTGAGGATTATCCTCATTGCTCCACAGAAGAATTACGTCCTGGAAGCACCGCTGAGTGCCAGGCCTGCTGCAAGAGCAACACCAGAAGTTATGAACGTCTGGCAGAGCAAAGCTGATGACTACTCAATAGTTCAGTGTGCCATGCTTTACGGCTTAGAACCGGGACTTCAACGACGTTTTGAACGTCATGGAGCATATGAGATGTTCCAGGAGTTGAAGTTAATATTTCAAGCAAATGCCCGGATTGAGAGATATGAAGTCTCCAATAAGTTCTATAGCTGCAAGATGGAGGAGAACAGTTCTGTCAGTGAGCATATACTCAAAATGTCTGGGTATAATAATCACTTGATTCAATTGGGAGTTACACTTCCGGATGATTGCGTCATTGACAGAATTCTCCAATCACTGCCACCAAGCTACAAGAGCTTTGTGATGAACTATAATATGCAAGGGATGAACAAGACTATTCCCGAGCTCTTCGCAATGCTGAAAGCTGCGGAGGTAGAAATCAAGAAGGAGCATCAAGTGTTGATGGTTAACAAAACCACGAGTTTCAAGAAAAAGGGCAAAGGGAAGAAGAAGGGGAACTTCAAGAAGAACGGCAAGCAAGTTGCTGCTCAAGGGAAGAAACCCAAGTCTAGACCTAAGCCTGAAACTGAGTGCTTCTACTGCAAGCAGACTGGTCACTGGAAGCGGAACTGCCCCAAGTATTTGGCGGATAAGAAGGATGGCAAGGTGAACAAAGGTATATGTGATATACATGTTATTGATGTGTACCTTACTAATGCTCGCAGTAGCACCTGGGTATTTTATACTGGTTCTGTTGCTAATATTTGCAACTCGAAACGGGGACTACAGAATAAGCGGACACTAGCAAAGGACGAGGTGACGATGCGCGTGGGAAACGGTTCCAAAGTCGATGTGATCGCGGTCGGCATGCTACCTCTACATCTACCTTCGGGATTAATATTAGACCTAAATAATTGTTATTTGGTGCCAGCGTTGAGCATGAACATTATATCTGGATCTTGTTTAATGCGAGACGGTTATTCATTTAAATCAGAGAATAATGGTTGTTCTATTTATATGAGTAATATCTTTTACGGTCATGCACCCTTGAAAAGTGGTCTATTCTTATTGAATCTCGATAGTAGTAATACACATATTCATAATGTTGAAGCCAAAAGATGCAAAGTTGATAATGATAGTGCAACTTATTTGTGGCACTGCCGTTTAGGTCATATCGGTGTAAAGCGCATGAAGAAACTCCATACTGATGGGCTTTTGGAACCACTTGATTATAAATCACTTGGTACTTGCGAACCGTGCCTCATGGGCAAGATGACTAAAACACCGTTCTCCGGTACTATGGAGAGAGCAACAGATTTATTGGAAATCATACATACCGATGTATGTGGTCCGATGAATATTGAGGCTCGTGGCGGATATCGTTATTTTCTCACCTTCACAGATGATTTAAGCAGATATGGGTATATCTACTTAATGAAACATAAGTCTGAAACATTTGAAAAGTTCAAGGAATTTCAGAGTGAAGTTGAAAATCATCGTAACAAGAAAATAAAGTTTCTACGATCTGATCGTGGAGGAGAATATTTGAGTTACGAGTTTGGTGTACATTTGAAAAATTGTGGAATAGTTTCGCAACTCACGCCACCCGGAACACCACAACGTAATGGTGTGTCCGAACGTCGTAATCGTACTTTACTAGATATGGTGCGATCTATGATGTCTCTTACTGATTTACCGCTATCATTTTGGGGTTATGCTTTAGAGACGGCCGCATTCACGTTAAATAGGGCACCATCTAAATCCGTTGAGACGACGCCTTATGAACTGTGGTTTGGCAAGAAACCAAAGTTGTCGTTTCTTAAAGTTTGGGGTTGCGATGCTTATGTGAAAAAGCTTCAACCTGATAAGCTCAAACCCAAATCGGAGAAGTGTGTCTTCATAGGATATCCAAAGGAAACTATTGGATACACCTTCTATCACAGATCCGAAGGCAAGACTTTTGTTGCTAAATTCGGAAACTTTCTTGAGAAAGGAGTTTCTCTCGAAAGAAGTGAGTGGGAGGAAAGTAGAACTTGACGAGGTAACTGTACCTACTCCGTTATTGGGAAATAGTACATCACAGAAAACTGTTTCTGTGAGACCTACACCAATAAGAGAGGAAGTGAATGATGATGATCATGAAACTTTAGATCAAGATACTACTGTACCTCGTAGATCAACCAGAGTAAGATCCGCACCAGAGTGGTACGGTAATCCTGTTCTGGAAGTCATGCTACTAGATCATGATGAACCTACGAACTATGAAGAAGCGATGGTGAGCCCAGATTCCGCAAAGTGGCTTGAAGCCATGAAATCTGAGATGGGATCCATGTATGAGAACAAAGTATGGACTTTGGTTGACTTGCCCGATGATCGGCAAGCAATTGAGAATAAATGGATCTTTAAGAAAAAGACTGACGCTGATGGTAATGTTACTGTCTACAAAGCTCGACTTGTCGCAAAAGGTTTTCGACAAGTTCAAGGAGTTGACTACGATGAGACTTTCTCACCCGTAGCGATGCTTAAGTCTGTCAGAATCATGTTAGCAATTGCCGCATTTTATGATTATGAAATTTGGCAAATGGATGTAAAAACCCCATTCCTGAATGGATTTCTGGAAGAAGAGTTGTATATGATGCAACCAGAAGGTTTTGTCGATCCAAAGGGAGCTAACAAAGTGTGCAAACTCCAGCAATCCATTTATGGACTGGTGCAAGCATCTCGGAGTTGGAATAAACGCTTTGATAGTGTGATCAAAGCATTTGGGTTTATACAGACTTTTGGAGAAGCCTGTATTTACAAGAAAGTGAGTGGGAGCTCTGTAGCATTTCTGATATTATATGTGGATGACATATTACTAATTGGAAATGATATAGAATTTCTGGATAGCATAAAGGGATACTTGAATAAAAGTTTTTCGATGAAAGACCTCGGGGAAGCTGCTTACATATTAGGCATAAAGATCTATAGAGATAGATCAAAACGCTTAATTGGACTTTCACAAAGCACATACCTTGACAAGATTTTGAAGAAGTTCAAAATGGATCAAGCAAAGAAAGGGTTCTTGCCTGTGTTACAAGGTGTGAAGTTGAGTCAGACTCAATGCCCGACCACTGCAGAAGATAGAGAGAAAATGAAAGATGTTCCCTATGCTTCAGCCATAGGCTCTATCATGTATGCAATGCTGTGTACCAGACCTGATGTGTGCCTTGCTATAAGTTTAGCAGGGAGGTACCAAAGTAATCCAGGAGTGGATCACTGGACAGCGGTCAAGAACATCCTGAAATACCTGAAAAGGACTAAGGATATGTTTCTCGTATATGGAGGTGACAAAGAGCTCACCGTAAGAGGTTACGTTGATGCAAGCTTTGACACTGATCCGGACGATTCTAAATCGCAAACCGGATACGTGTTTACTTTAAACGGTGGAGCTGTCAGTTGGTGCAGTTCTAAACAAAGCGTCGTAGCAGGATCTACATGTGAAGTGGAGTACATAGCTGCTTCGGAAGCAGCGAACGAAGGAGTCTGGATGAAGGAGTTCATATCCGATCTAGGTGTCATACCTAGTGCATCGGGTCCAATGAAAATCTTCTGTGACAATACTGGTGCAATTGCCTTGGCAAAGGAATCCAGATTTCACAAAAGAACCAAACACATCAAGAGACGCTTCAACTCCATCCGGGATTTAGTCCCGGTGGGAGACATAGAGATTTGCAAGATACATACGGATCTGAATGTTGCAGACCCGTTGACTAAGCCTCTTCCACGAGCAAAACATGATCAGCACCAAGGCTCCATGGGTGTTAGAATCATTACTGTGTAATCTAGATTATTGACTCTAGTGCAAGTGGGAGACTGAAGGAAATATGCCCTAGAGGCAATAATAAAGTTATTATTTATTTCCTTATATCATGATAAATGTTTATTATTCATGCTAGAATTGTATTAACCGGAAACATAATACATGTGTGAATACATAGACCAACAGAGTGTCACTAGTATGCCTCTACTAGACTAGCTCGTTAATCAAAGATGGTTATGTTTCCTAACCATGAACAAAGAGTTGTTATTTGATTAACGAGGTCACATCATTAGTTGAATGATCTGATTGACATGACCCATTCCATTAGCTTAGCACCCGATCGTTTAGTATGTTGCTATTGCTTTCTTCATGACTTATACATGTTCCTATAACTATGAGATTATGCAACTCCCGTTTACCGGAGGAACACTTTGGGTACTACCAAACGTCACAACGTAACTGGGTGATTATAAAGGAGTACTACAGGTGTCTCCAATGGTAGATGTTGGGTTGGCGTATTTCGAGATTAGGGTTTGTCACTCCGATTGTCGGAGAGGTATCTCTGGGCCCTCTCGGTAATACACATCACATAAGCCTTGCAAGCATAATAACTAAGATGTTAGTTATGAGATGATGTATTACGGAACGAGTAAAGAGACTTGCCAGTAACGAGATTGAACTAGGTATTGGATACCGACGATCGAATCTCGGGCAAGTAACATACCGATGACAAAGGGAACAACGTATGTTGTTATGCGGTCTGACCGATAAAGATCTTCGTAGAATATGTAGGAGCCAATCTGGGCATCCAGGTCCCGCTATTGGTTATTGACCGGAGACGTGTCTCGGTCATGTCTACATTGTTCTCGAACCGTAGGGTCCGCACGCTTAACGTTACGATGACAGTTATTATGAGTTTATGCATTTTGATGTACCGAAGGTTGTTCGGAGTCCCAGATGTGATCACGGACATGACGAGGAGTCTCGAAATGGTCGAGACGTAAAGATTGATATATTGGAAGCCTATGTTTGGACATTGGAAGTGTTCCGGGTGAAATCGGGATTTTACCGGATTACCGGGAGGGTTACCGGAACCCCCCGGGAGCCAAATGGGCCTACATGGGCCATTGTGGAAAAGTGAAAGGGGCTGCCAAGGAGGGCTGCGCACCTCCCCCCTCCCCTAGTCCTATTAGGACTAGGAGAGGTGGTCGGCCACCTCTCTCTCTTTTCCTCTCCCTTTTTTCCAAGGAGTCCTAGTTGGAATAGGATTGGAGGGGGGAGTCCTACTCCCGGTAGGAGTAGGACTCCTCCTGCGCCTCCCTCTCTCTGGCCGGCCAGCCCCCCTCCCTCCAACCTTTATATACGGGGGCAGGGGACACCCCAAGACACACAAGTTGATCCTTGAGATCGTTCCTTAGCCGTGTGCGGTGCCCCCTGCCACCAAATTCCACCTCAATCATACCGTTACAGTGCTTAGGCGAAGCCCTGCGTCGGTAGTACATCAAGATCGTCACCACGCCGTCGTGCTGACGGAACTCTTCCTCGACGCTTTGCTGGATCGGAGCCCGAGGAACGTCATCGAGCTGAACGTGTGCTAAGAACTCGGAGGTGCCGGAGTAACGGTGCTTGGATCGGTCGGATCAGGAAGAAGACGTACGACTACTTCCTCTACGTTGTGTCAACGCTTCCGTTGCGATCTACTAGGGTACGTAGATCAGACTCTCCCCCTCGTTGCTATGCATCACCATGATCTTGCGTGTGCGTAGGAAAATTTTTGAAATTACTGCGTTCCCCAACAATTTTTATCTTAGTATGACCATAGATGACTCAGACTTCTACCCATATAAATCACTAAAAACTCCTTGGCGGAGTCTATATTCAAGTCTTTGTGTTGACTCCTTGAAAATCCATTCCCCATCCTTCTCTCTGTCCAGTGGCCGGACATCCGGGCCCTGTAACAAATCCCTGCTGCTGCGCAAGCCACCATCCTACATCTCCGGTGGCCGGATTTCCGGGCTGGTCCCCGGATGTCCGACCCATTGGACCTATTTCTTCTGCTCCCTGACCTCCAACCGCCGGATATCCGGGCCATGCCCCGGATGTCCAGCCCGTCGCCGCACCGTATAACGGAGGAGGGGCTCGGGCTTTATGGGGAGTTACTCACTCGCTCCCGTTTCCTCTCCCCATCTCACCACACAGCCCGTCGCCGCCGGGGTGTGCTCCGGCGCTGCCCCGGCCAGTCTCCGTCGATCTCCGGCCCCGATCTCCTGCCCACGGACTCTCCTCCTCCCGATCTACGACTCTATCCAATCCATCTCTTGGGTTGTGGCTTGAGTCTCTCGGGAGGGGCCGGTGTTCGGAGGGATTCACCATCGGAGTTCTTCATGGCTCGCACCAAGAACTGCGGTCCCACGCGTCCTGAGGTGTCTTCTCGGGTTGATCGCCGGCAAGGCTCAACCGGCATGCTCGGCCTAAGAAGAAGAAGACCACCACCAAGAAGAAGAAGCGGGCACCATCCACCAGTCCATCGGCCTCGGATCTAGATGATGCGGACTATGTTGGAGAGGAAGAGGATGACAGTGCACCAAGACAGTCTGTTGGGTAGTCCAAGCCCGGTACTAGGAGGGCGCCGGTGCCTCGAGTTCATGGTTCTGCCATGCCCATTACCCATGGTGGTCGCATCTCCATGGAGCTTCCTGACAGTTGAGGTCGCCCCACTCACGACTTCACAACTATGGGGGCGGGGCAATATCTTCAGTTTCGTCGGGATGTCAATCAATATGAGATGGTGGCTGATGCCGAAGATCCTCGGTTCCGGACTCGTATGCAGCAAGATCTCTATTCCAGTTTTGTCCATGGGCGTGGCCTTGCTCCTCACTCATACTTGGATCTCAACTTCCTGCGTGATAATCCTTCCATGTTCCTTAACGATCCGGTCAAGATCATTGATGACATGACTCTTGGTCCTGCAATGACCTTCAGGTGTGATTGGAGTGAAGCTGCCATCCTACAGTTTTATGCCACATGTTTCTTTGGTCCAGACAACACTCTCACTTGGATGACCAATGACACCACACTGAGCATCACCTATGATAGGTTTATTCAGATTTTGGGTCTCTCTGGTGTTGGCCATTGCATCCACAGTATGGATCCAGAGTACAAGCCCAAAGGGATTTGTGACGCCCCCGATTTAATCGTACACTAATCATACACGCAAACGTGTACGATCAAGATCAGGGACTCACGAGAAGATATCACAACACAACTCTACAAATAAAATAAGTCATACAAGCATCATATTACAAGCCAGGGGCCTCGAGGGCTCGAATACAAGAGCTCGATCATAGACGAGTCAGCGGAAGCAACAATATCTGAGTACAGACATAAGTTAAACAAGTTTGCCTTAAGAAGGCTAGCACAAACTGGGATACAGATCGAAAGAGGCGCAGGCCTCCTACTTGGGATCCTCCTAATCTACTCCTGGTCGTCGTCAGCGGGCAGCACGTAGTAGTAGGCACCTCCGGTGTAGTAGGAGTCATCGTCGATGGTGGCGTCTGGCTCCTGGACTCCAGCATCTGGTTGCGACAACCAGAAAGGAGGGAAAGGGGGAAAAGGGGGAGAAAGCAACGGTGAGTACTCATCCAAAGTACTCGCAAGCAAGGAGCTATACTACATATGCATGGGTATCAAATGGAATAAGGGTATCATATGTGGACTGAACTGCAGAATGCCAGAATAAGAGGGGGATAACTAATCCTATCGAAGACTACGCTTCTGGCAGCCTCCGTCTTGCAGCATGTAGAAGAGAGTAGACTGAAGTCCTCCAAGTAGAATCGTATAGCATAATCCTAACCGATGATCCTCCCCTCGTCGCCCTGTGAGAGAGCGATCACCGGTTGTATCTGGCACTTGGAAGGGTGTGTTTTATTAAGTATCCGGTTCTAGTTGTCATAAGGTCAAAGTACAACTCCGGGTCGTCCTTTTACCGAGGTACATGGCTATTCGAATAGATAAACTTCCCTGCAGGGGTGCACCACATACCCCAACACGCTCGATCCCATTTGGCCGGACACACTTTTTTGGGTCATGCCCGGCCTCGGAAGATCAACACGTCGCAGCCCTACCTAGGCACAACAGAGAGGTCAGCACGCCGGTCTAAATCCTATGGCGCAGGGGTCTAGGCCCATCGCCCTTTGCACACCTGCACGTTGCGTACGCGGCCGGAAGCAGACCTAGCCTAGTGGCTTTCCAGTCCAATCCGGCGCGCGCCACTCAGTCGCTGACGTCACAAAGGCTTCGGCTGATACCACGACGCCGGGATACCCATAACTGCTCCCACGTAGATGGTTAGTGCGTATAGACCAAATGGCCAGACTCAGATCAAATAACCAGATCTCGTTAAGCGTGTTAAGTATCCGCGAACACCGACCAGGGCCAGGCCCACCTCTCTCCTAGGTGGTCGGAACCTGCCCTGTCGCTCCGCCTCAAAGATCCACTCGCGGGTGCTCCTACGAGCCTACCCGTCTTTAGTCACCACATGTATCATGTATAAAGTATATAGTATATACCCGTGATCACCTCCCGAGTGATCACGGCCCGATAGTATAGCATGGCAGACGGACAAGAATGTAGGGCCACTGATGATAAACTAGCATCCTATACTAAGCATTAGGTTTGCAGGTAAAGGTAACAACAGTAGTAGCAAGGACAGGCTATGCATCAGTATAGGATTAACGGGAAGCAGTAACATGCTACACTACTCTAATGCAAGCAGTATAGAGAAGAGTAGGCGGTATCTGGTGATCAAAGGGGGGGCTTGCCTGGTTGCTCTGGCAAGAGAGAGGGGGCGTCAACACCGTAGTCGTACTGGGTAGCAGCGGCGTCGGTCTCGTTATCTAGCGGAAGAAGAGCGGGGAAGAAACAATGAATACAATGCAAACAGATGCATAACGATGCATGAAAAGACAAGTGACGGTGTTAGGGGTGCCCTAACGCGGTATGAGGTGATACCGGTGAAGGGGGGAAACATCCGGGAAAGTATCCCCGGTGTTTTGCATTTTCGGGTAGAGGACCGGAGGGGGAAAGTTGCGAGTTCGATAGGTTAGGGAGGTGTGGCGGACGAACGGGTTGCGTATCCGGAATCGTCTCGTCGTTCTGAGCAATTTTCATGTTGAAATTATTTTAATCCGAGTTACGGATTAAAAGATATGATTTTCTAATGATTTTATTAATTTCTGAGATTTAATTAATTATTTAATTAATTCGAAAATGATTTAATGACATCAGCATGATGTCATGCTGACATCAGCAGTCAACAGAGTTGACTTGGTCAACCTGACATGTCGGTCCAGGGGGGGACCCACCTGTCATTCTCTAATTAGGTTAATTAGGGTTTAGGTTAATCTAATTACAGTTTAATTAAACTTAACTAGTTAATTAAATTAATTAAACCGGATTAATTAACTTAATTAATTTCTTAATTAATTAATTAATAATTTTTATTAAATCATTTTCATTTTTATTAATTATATTTATTTTATTTTATTTTATTTTTAATTCCTTTTTTAAAACGTTCTGGGATTTGGGGCGTGGGGCCCCCATGTCATAGGCCCCTGGGGCCTTAGTGGGTTAGTGGGCGCTGGGTCACGGGCGTGCGGTTTTCGCCCGAACGGCGAGTGGTGCGGGGCTAGCGGCAGGGAGGCGGCGACGGGCAGCAGTGGAGGCGAGGCGGCGCTAAGCAGCGGCGGTGGCGGCAGGTGTAGCGGCAGGAGCGGCCAGAAGGAGCGGCTAGCTCCGGCGGCAAGGTTCATGGGGCGGCGCGGGGTCAGTGGCGAGGTGACGCGGTGGCGCGGGGCGCGGCCACCGTAGTGGGACGGCGAGGCCAGGGGCGGCAGGTGCGGGCGACCGCACGGGAGGGCACGGGCGAGCAAAGGCGGCTGCAGCAGACAGGGCAGCGGCGCGAGCGCCGGACGGAGCTGCGGGACGGGGAGGAGGAGGACCGGGACATGGCCGGGCGGAGGGCGACGCCGTCCGGGCAAGACGAGGCCGGCGCGGCGGAGGCACGCCGGTCAGGGCGAGTGCGCGCGAGACGGAGAGAGAGGGAGGGTCGGGGTCGAGGGCGCGGTCGGTGGTGCCGGTGCACGTGGCCGAGGCGACCAGGGGGGAAGGGCGCGGCGGCCGCGGCAGGGGAGCCGCACGTGGAAGTGGGGAGGGGCCGGGGGCGGGACGGCCCGGCGCGGGCGACGGTGGCGCCGGAGCGCGTCGAGCGGCGACGGTCGAGGCGACCTAGGGGGAGAGGAGGGCGAAGGGGGGAGCTCACGGGGGGGAGTAGGGCAACGGGGCAGTGGGCTCGGGGGCGGTCGGGGAAGACCGGCGAGGAGGAGGATGAGGAGGCGTCCGGCGGCGACGGGGCGGTCCGGCGACGAGGTCGGGGGGGGCGCGGCGCCTTTTTCCCCGATCCAGATCGGGGGAAGCGAGGGGGGCGAGCGGGGTGGGGCGAGTGGGGGGGGAGTCGGGATCGGGTGGGTTAGGGTTTGGGGGGGATGGATAAGGGGAGGGGGAAAAGGCCGGTTGGGCCTGCGCCCGAATGGGCCGGCCAACTGGGCCAGTAGGCCGGGGGAGGGGGTTCCCTCTTTCTTCTCTTTTTTTTTGTTTTGTTAGTTTCTTCCTCTTATTTATTTTCCCTTTCTGTCTTTATTTATTTTTAAATACTTAGGCAGTTTATAAAATTGTGTTTATTACACCATATTGACCTATGTAAAATATGGCATCTCCCGAACACTTTTGTTTTAAATTTTGAAAAACTTTTATTGTTTGCTTTGGTTTTGAAATCTGAAATCGAATGGGATTGGATCATCGCGAGGTTTTCAACAGTAAGAGTGGTGACGAGGCATCATTAGCAGAGGTTACTGTAGCTTGATTATCCGGGCGTTACAAATCTCCTCCACTACAAGAAATCTCGTCCCGAGATTTAGGAGGTAGAAGGAAACAACGCGGGGTATTCATCACGCAGGCGATCCTCGCGTTCCCAAGTGGCTTCGTCTTCAGAGTGATTCGACCACTGGACTTTGAGGAATTTGATCGCCTTCTGACGTGTGCGGCGTTCAGCTTGGTCAAGAATGCGGACCGGATGCTCTTTATAAGAGAGGTCCTATTGCAATTTGAGCACTTCATGATCCACCGCTCGGATTGCATCCTTGAAGCAACGGCGGAGTTGTGACACATGGAACACATCGTGAACCTGAGAAAGGTTCGGCGGAAGCTCCAGTTGATATGCCACCTTTCCACGCCTTTCGAGAATAGTGAAGGGACCGATATAGCGAGGAGCTAGCTTTCCCTTGATCCCGAAGCGGTGAGCACCCTTCATTGGTGTAACTCGAAGATAAGCCTTTTCGCCAGGTTGATAGACCATGTCTTGGTGATGACGGTCATACTGACTTTTCTGACGTGACTGAGCAGTCTTGAGATTCTCGCTAATAATGCGAACTTGTTCTTCGGCCTGTTGGATAATATCCGGACCGAAGAGTGGACGTTCCCCAGTTTCTGACCAGTTCAGAGGGGTTCGACACTTTCGTCCATATAGCACTTCGAAGGGGGACATCTTCAGACTAGCTTGATAGCTATTATTATAAGAGAACTCGGCATATGGAAGAGATTCCTCCCATTTCTTGCCGAATGAGATTACACAAGCTCGAAGCATGTCTTCGAGAACTTGGTTGACACGTTCAACCTGTCCTTGCGACTGAGGATGAAACGCGGTACTGAACGACAGATGAGTTCCCATAGCTTCTTGGAAACTCGCCCAAAACCTTGAAGTGAATAAGCTGCCACGGTCTGAACTGATAACCAGTGGGATACCGTGAAGTGAAACAATTCTGGCCATGTAGAGAGTAGCAAGCTGACTAGCAGTGATTGTCTCTTTGACCGCCAGAAAATGGGAAACTTTGGAAAGCCGGTCAATGACGACAAGAATAGCATCATTACCTTTCTGAGATTTGGGAAATCCAGTGACGAAGTCCATTTCAACATGGTCCCATTTCCATTCAGGAATAGAGATAGGTTGCAGAGTTCCAGCAGGCCTTTGATGCTCTGCTTTGATTCGGCGACAAACGTCACATTCAGCAACATAACGAGCAATGTCCTGCTTCATATTAGACCACCAGAATCTTTGACGAATATCCTGGTACATCTTTGTACTACCAGGATGGATGGACAGAGGCGTATCATGGGCTTCTTGCATAACCCCTTTAGTTTTATCCCGGTTTTTCTTCGAACATGGTACCACTAGGCGGCCTTTGAAATACAAGGCGCCGTCGTCAGCAACAGTGAAGAATGAGGGCTTTCCTTTTTTTGAGGTCGCGCTTAATCTTCAGGACTTCATCGTCACATTTCTGTATCCATTTGATGGTGTCCACAAGATCTGGTTTCGCAACCAGGGTATTGAGAGAACCCTTGGAAACAACATGGAGGTTCCGGTTGGGGAAATCTTCGGGAGGGGGAGCGAGTGATCCCGGAGGAACAATATGGAGGTTCAGCCTTCTAAATTCTTCAACAAGCGATGGGTGAACTTTGTGAACCTGGAGGTGGTTACAGTAATACTTGCGGCTCAAGGCATCAGCCATGACATTAGCCTTGCCGGGGGTATAGGATATACCCACGTCAAAGTCTGCAACAGTCTCCATCCATCTTTGCTGACGTAGGTTCAAATCTGGCTGAGTAAACAGATACTTCAGACTTTGATGGTCGGTGAAGATCTCGCAACGATTACCGAGAAGGTAATGTCGCGACTGCTTCAGTGCATGAATGACAGCAGCAAGCTCGAGGTCGTGAACTGGGTAGTTTTCTTCGTGAGGGCGCAGTTGACGAGAGGCATAAGCAATCACTATGCGCTCTTGCATTAGGACACAGCCTAATCCTTGACGGGAAGCGTCGCAGTAAATGACGAAGTCCTTCTTAGTATCAGGTGGAGCAAGTACGGGGGCAGAAGTCAACTTGTCTTTGAGCGCTTGGAAACTTTCCTGACACTTGTCTGTCCAGTCAAATTTGACACCCTTATGCAACAGATTAGTCAGAGGCCTGGCAATCTTGGAGAAGTTCTCGACGAATCGACGGCAATAGCTGGCGAGACCGAGAAAACTTCGGACTTGCTTGACGTTCTTCGGAGGAGTCCAATCGAGAATAGCCTGAACTCGTTCAGGGTTGACGACAATACCATCCTTGGAGATGACATGCCCAAGATAGGTTACTTCGGGGAGCCAGAATTCACACTTGGAATACTTAGCGTACAGTTGATGTTCTCGAAGCTTCTCCAGCACAAGACGAAGATGTTCAGCATGCTCTTCTTCGTTCTTGGAAAATACCAGGATATCATCCAGATAAACCACGACGAACTTGTCGAGGTAATCCATGAATATATAATTCATCAGCCGAGAAAAGGTGGCAGGAGCATTCGTTAAGCCGAATGACATGACGGTGTACTCGTATGACCCATACCGAGTCACGAAGGCGGTTTTTGGGATGTCCTCCTCACGAACACGGATCTGGTGATAACCCAACCTCAAGTCGAGTTTAGAGAACACTGACGAACCAGCCAGTTGATCATACAGATCATTGATCCGAGGAAGGGGATATTTATTCTGAATGGTAGCTTGGTTTATAGGACGGTAGTCTTGGACTAATCGGTTTGTCCCATCCTTTTTCTTAACAAAGAGAGAAGGTGCTCCCCAAGGAGAGCAACTTGGGCGAATGAAACCTTTGACAAGAGATTTGTCGATTTCCTCCTTAAGCTCAATGAGTTCATGCGGCGGCATCTTATAGGGTCGTTTAGCTATAGGGGTGGTGCCGGGTTTCAAGTCGATGATGAACTCGACAGCTCTAGCAGGGGGAATCCCTGGAAGTTCTTCTGGGAAGACATCTTGGAATTCACGAACGACGGGAATGTTTTCAATGCCCTCGAGTGGTGCAGTGTTCAACGCATTCAAGGCATAAAGTCGTGCCTCGGCGTTCTGAACTAGATGAGCTTGGTAAGCTATTATTTCGTCAGAAGGGTGTAGCAGATGGACGACCTTAGTGGCGCAAACTATAGAAGCAGTATGCGCTTTCAACCAATCCATTCCCAGAATGAGGTCTATGTTAGACGACTTCAAGATAATGGGAGAGGCATAGAATTCCAGCCCTTCGATTTCCACGGGGACATCGATGCCAACCAATGAGGTTTGACATTGTCCCACGGGGTTTTTTACCAATACCGAAGTGTTCATCTCCTCACATTTAACGTCATGCTTGTATGTAAAATCTTCTGACATGAATGAATGCGATGCTCCTGAATCGAATAAAACAGATGCAGGTACTGAGTTTACGAGGAGTGTACCCATCACGGTAGCAGGCTGGTCTTGGGCTTCGTTCAGATCAACATGGTTGGCATGAACGCGACCATAAGACCTGGCATTGTTGTTGCGGGGCTGGTTGTTTCCACGGCCAGTTGCTGGAAGGGCCAGTTGATTCTGTTTCTGGTTGCATTCCCTAGCACGGTGACCTGGTTGTCCACACCTGAAGCACAGACCATTTTCGGGAGTAGGAACAGGAGCTTGGGGTGGTGGAGCTGGAAGCCTTGGCTGCCTAGTTGGAGCAGTAGGCAGACGAGGTGCGGCATAGGACTGCCTTGGGGCAGGTGCATTCGGCTGGTACATGTTGTTGGGAATCCATATCTTGCGCTTCTGCGAGGACGGGCCCGAAGATGAGCCCGTGTCACGGCTGCGCCTGTGAGAGCTCTGGTATTCCTGCAGACCAGTTTCAACGTTGATGGCTTTGTTCACCAAGGTGGCGAAATCAGTAAAGTCATGCACGAGAAGCGCGAGCTTGATGTCAGCTTGAAGGCCATCACGGAACTTCTCCTGTCTGCGTGCGTCAGTTGCAATGTCCTCTTCAGCATAGCGGGACAAGTCCAGAAACTCCCGCTGATAAGCTTCCACAGTTTTGTTGCCTTGGGTGAGGTTGCGGAACTCACGCTTCTTCCGGTCCATGACTCCCTGAGGAATGAAGCGAGCACGGAAGGCAGCTTGGAAGTCTGGCCAGGTGATGATTGTCCCAGCTGGCAGGGTACGCCTGTGGCTGTCCCACCATTGAGATGCGGGTCCTTTCAGGAAGAATGAAGCAAAGGTGACATAGCTGGCAGGGGCTACATCAGCAGACTCCATCTCATAGGTGATGTCATGGAGCCAGTCATCAGCATCCAGAGGCTGAGTTGAGCTGCGGTACACAGTTGGGTTTAGGCGCATGAAATCCTGCAGAGTCACTTGGGTTGGCTGCTGGTTCATATTGGGGCGAGGGAACTGAGCCATAATATTCTCCATGAACTGACGATTCAGCTCAAACTATTGCATCATCCCAGCCATGTACTCAGGCGGTGGTGGGGGGTTGCCACCACGACCACGACCACCTGGTCTAACCATCCTGCTAATATTTAACAGGGGTAGTTCAGCATTTAGAAATTTGCAAAGACAAGAATCATTCATGAAGAAACATGCACAACGAAAGCAGCACGATAGATACTACATAGTAGTCGGCATATCTTACAAAGGAGACCATGCATAGAGTTCGTTACACAGAGTTCGGTACAAAGGCTAAGACATCATAGGCGGCACACAGGCTCGCGGCGAATGCATCTAACACTAACAAGCAAGTCTACATCAGTCCCACGCGGTACTGTGGAGGTAGGTGTAGCCCGACAGCTGGTAATGTGGCATCGGGTACACCATGTCGGCAACCTGGGGTCCGCGGTTACTCTGGTGAAGAACCTGATGCTCAAGTGGCAGAAGAGGACCAAGTGCGGGAGAGTAACCTCCCACCCCTGGCCAACCGACACCCTGGGGCATCACGGTCCTGGCGGGGTAGATAGCAGAACGCGACAGCTCCCCAAATCCGACGAAGGGGTGTAACATCGTCAGAGCACGGTAGAGGTGCTGACGAGTGGTGTACAACTCGTGGCGAAGAGCTCGGTTAGCTCGATCCAGCCCATCAGCATGCAGAACCAGGTTCTGATGGTAGAAGGGCTCTCGGGTGACAGTGGAGTAGGCAGTAGTGTAGTATCCCTCCGCACCAACATCGGATGCGATAGCAATGTGCCTGAAGGGGGAGGTGTCCAACTCCTGATACTCTCCACGAAGACGTGTCAGAGCAGCATAAGCAGCATCGTGGACCGCCATATCGATAGTCACTCCAACACCATGAGCAGTGTGCAGCACGGTAGTGGAGTCATACTCCCGAGAGTAGAGGTGGACGATGGCACGGTACTGCTCCTGGTTAAAGTCCTGATACTCCTCATAGACGGTGTACTCAGGGTGCCAGCGATAACCCAGATAGGTCATCATCTCAACCAACACAGTAGGTGATCCTGAGGCACCAATGGCCGTCGTGTGGCGCACGACCTGCCTCGTGGGTTCCATCTGAAAACAAAGATGTTTTAAAAGGAGTCAAATGACAATGTGGATAATGTTCAAATACCACTCTAAAGAATAACTAGGGCTTATCCAACTTTGGGGTGAATGTCGTAACGGGATCCTAGTGTCAGAGTTAGTAAATTCGTTTTAACCCGAATAGAAGAGAGATCAGAGTCCCAGAGCAAGGATCGAGGAGTAAAAGATCCTAATACCACCCAGACGGTGATGTGTGCCCGTAAGACACACAGCCGTGTTAGTAAAAGTTTTTGCAATGTCTAGACTCGACTTCGGCCAAGGAGTGTGGAAGGGGATTCCTACAGGCAGTCGGCTCTGATACCAACTTTGTGACGCCCCCGATTTAATCGTACACTAATCATATACGCAAACGTGTACGATCAAGATCAGGGACTCACGGGAAGATATCACAACACAACTCTACAAATAAAATAAGTCATACAAGCATCATATTACAAGCCAGGGGCCTCGAGGGCTCGAATACAAGAGCTCGATCATAGACGAGTCAGCGGAAGCAACAATATCTGAGTACAGACATAAGTTAAACAAGTTTGCCTTAAGAAGGCTAGCACAAACTGGGATACAGATCGAAAGAGGCGCAGGCCTCCTGCCTGGGATCCTCCTAATCTACTCCTGGTCGTCGTCAGCGGGCAGCACGTAGTAGTAGGCACCTCCGGTGTAGTAGGAGTCATCGTCGACGGTGGCGTCTGGCTCCTGGACTCCAGCATCTGGTTGCGACAACCAGAAAGGAGGGAAAGGGGGAAAAGGGGGAGAAAGCAACGGTGAGTACTCATCCAAAGTACTCGCAAGCAAGGAGCTATACTACATATGCATGGGTATCAAATGGAATAAGGGTATCATATGTGGACTGAACTGCAGAATGCCAGAATAAGAGGGGGATAACTAATCCTATCGAAGACTACGCTTCTGGAAGCCTCCGTCTTGCAGCATGTAGAAGAGAGTAGACTGAAGTCCTCCAAGTAGCATCGTATAGCATAATCCTAACCGATGATCCTCCCCTCGTCGCCCTGTGAGAGAGCGATCACCGGTTGTATCTGGCACTTGGAAGGGTGTGTTTTATTAAGTATCCAGTTCTAGTTGTCATAAGGTCAAAGTACAACTCCGGGTCGTCCTTTTACCGAGGGACACGGCTATTCGAATAGATAAACTTCCCTGCAGGGGTGCACCACATACCCCAACACGCTCGATCCCATTTGGCCGGACACACTTTTCTGGGTCATGCCCGGCCTCGGAAGATCAACACGTCGCAGCCCTACCTAGGCACAACAGAGAGGTCAGCACGTCGGTCTAAATCCTATGGCGCAGGGGTCTGGGCCCATCGCCCTTTGCACACCTGCATGTTGCGTACGCGGCCGGAAGCAGACCTAGCCTAGTGGCTTTCCAGTCCAATCCGGCGCGCGCCACTCAGTCGCTGACGTCACAAAGGCTTCGGCTGATACCACGACGCCGGGATACCCATAACTGCTCTCACGTAGATGGTTAGTGCGTATAGACCAAATGGCCAGACTCAGATCAAATACCCAGATCTCGTTAAGCGTGTTAAGTATCCGCGAACACCGACCAGGGCCAGGCCCACCTCTCTCCTAGGTGGTCGGAACCTGCCCTGTCGCTCCGCCTCAAAGATCCACTCACGGGTGCTCCTACGAGCCTACCCGTCTTTAGTCACCACATGTATCATGTATAAAGTATATAGTATATACCCGTGATCACCTCCCGAGTGATCACGTTGACGGACAAGAATGTAGGGCCACTGATGATAAACTAGCATCCTATACTAAGCATTAGGTTTGCAGGTAAAGGTAACAACAGTAGTAGCAAGGACAGGCTATGCATCAGTATAGGATTAACGGGAAGCAGTAACATGCTACACTACTCTAATGCAAGCAGTATAGAGAAGAGTAGGCGGTATCTGGTGATCAAAGGGGGGGCTTGCCTGGTTGCTCTGGCAAGAGAGAGGGGTCGTCAACACCGTAGTCGTACTGGGTAGCAGCGGCGTCGGTCTCGTTATCTAGCGGAAGAAGAGGGGGGAAGAAACAATGAATACAATGCAAACAGATGCATAACGATGCATGACAAGACAAGTGACGGTGTTAGGGGTGCCCTAACGCGGTATGAGGTGATACCGGTGAAGGGGGGAAACATCCGGGAAAGTATCCCCGGTGTTTTGTGTTTTCGGGTAGAGGACCGGAGGGGGAAAGTTGCGAGTTCGATAGGTTAGGGAGGTGTGGCGGATGAACGGGTTGCGTATCCGGAATCGTCTCGTCGTTCTGAGCAATTTTCATGTTGAAATTATTTTAATCCGAGTTACGGATTAAAAGATATGATTTTCTAATGATTTTATTAATTTCTGAGATTTAATTAATTATTTAATTAATTCGAAAATGATTTAATGACATCAGCATGGTGTCATGCTGACATCAGCAGTCAACAGAGTTGACTTGGTCAACCTGACATGTGGGTCCGGGGGGGCCCACCTGTCATTCTCTAATTAGGTTAATTAGGGTTTGGTTAATCTAATTACAGTTTAATTAAACTTAACTAGTTAATTAAATTAATTAAACCGGATTAATTAACTTAATTAATTTCTTAATTAATTAATTAATTAATTAATAATTTTTATTAAATCATTTTCATTTTTATTAATTATATTTATTTTATTTTATTTTATTTTTAATTCCTTTTTTTAACGTTCTGGGATTTCGGGCGTGGGGCCCCCATGTCATAGGCCCGTGGGGCCTTAGTGGGTTAGCGGGCGCTGGGTCACGGGCGTGCGGTTTTCGCCCGAACGGCGAGTGGTGCGGGACTAGCGGCAGGGAGGCGGCGACGGGCAGCAGTGGAGGCGAGGCGGCGCTAAGCAGCGGCGGTGGCGGCAGGTGTAGCGGCAGGAGCGGCCAGAAGGAGCGGCTGGCTCCGGCGGCAAGCTTCATGGGGCGGCGCGGGGTCAGTGGCGAGGTGACGCGGTGGCGCGGGGCGCGGCCACCGTAGTGGGACGGCGAGGCCAGGGGCGGCAGGTGCGGGCGATCGCACGGGAGGGCACGGGCGAGCAAAGGCGGCCGCAGCAGACAGGGCAGCGGCGCGAGCGCCGGACGGAGCTGCGGGACGGGGAGGAGGAGGACCGGGACATGGCCGGGCGGAGGGCGACGCCGTCCGGGGCAAGACGAGGCCGGCGCGGCGGAGGCACGCCGGTCAGGGCGAGTGCGCGCGAGATGGGGAGAGAGGGAGGGTCGGGGTCGAGGGCGCGGTCGGTGCTGCCGGTGCACGTGGCCGAGGCGACCAAGGGGGGAAGGGCGCGGCGGCCGCGGCAGGGGAGCCGCACGGGGAAGCGGGGAGGGGCCGGGGGCGGGACGGCCCGGCGCGGGCGACGGTGGCGCCGGAGCACGTCGAGCGGCGACGGTCGAGGCGACCTAGGGGGAGAGGAGGGCGAAGGGGGGAGCTCACGGGGGGAGTAGGGCAACGGGGCAGTGGGCTCGGGGGCGGTCGGGGAAGACCAGCGAGGAGGAGGACGAGGAGGCGTCCGGCGGCGACGGGGCGGTCCGGCGACGAGGTCGGGGGGCGCGGCGCCTTTTTCCCCGATCCAGATCGGGGGAAGCGAGGGGGGCGAGCGGGGTGGGGCGAGTGGGGGGAGTGGGGATCGGGTGGGTTAGGGTTTGGGGGGGATGGATAAGGGGAGGGGGAAAAGGCCGGTTGGGCCTACGCCCGAATGGGCCGGCCAACCGGGCCAGTAGGCCGGGGGAGGGGGTTCCCTCTTTCTTCTCTTTTTTTTTGTTTTGTTAGTTTCTTCCTCTTATTTATTTTCCCTTTCTGTCTTTATTTATTTTAAAATACTTAGGCAGTTTATAAAATTGTGTTTATTACACCATATTGACCTATGTAAAATATGGCATCTCCCGAACACTTTTGTTTTAAATTTTGAAAAACTTTTATTGTTTGCTTTGGTTTTGAAATCTGAAATCGAATGGGATTGGATCATCGGGAGGTTTTCAACAGTAAGAGTGGTGACGAGGCATCATTAGCAGAGGTTACTGTAGCTTGATTATCCGGGCGTTACAGGATTGATGCTTGCATGACTCTTGTAAAACCTCCCTCTCAGCTCACTGATGAAGAGAAAGCATATCCAGTCAATGAGGTATCCATCTTTCGTGCTCCCTTCTTCATCCTCTATCAGTGTGTGCTTCGCACACTCTACCCTAAGAAGGGAGATCGCTCGAGGGCTCGCAACTATTGCATTGACTTGATGGTTCGTATGCATGAGAAACCCACTGAGCCTCTGGACACAGCCAACTTCATTTGGCATGAGATCCGTCTTTGCAGCTTCATTCAGACACGCCAGTTCCCTCATGCTCCATTTATTCAGGCTCTGATTGATCACATTGCTCCCTTTGAGGTGGTTAAGCCAACTGTGCACTCCATTTGGAAGCCTCCTCCTCATATGCGCGTGGTAGCTCCTGCTCCTACTCAGCCTAGGAGGTCTGCTGGTGGGAGGACGGCTGCTCCCACTCCGCCCACTGGTTCTTCTGTTCCATCTTCCTCGACTGCTCCTCGTGGTCGTTTTGCATCATTCTTGGGTAAGGCTCAATCTGCTATCATGAAGGCAATCACTTTCAGCTATCAGCAAAATCATGATGTTCAGAAGCACCTAGTCATCTCCAAGAATCTGCTCAAACAGCGCCTCCGTGACCGTGGGAGTCCCGTTAGTGATGATGATCCTCTTCCCGCAGCTCCATCCTCGTCCACTTTCAGCTTTCCATCTCGTGCTGAGTACCACGAGTTCTTTGATGATGATGATGACATCCGCCAGGAGTGATTGAGCCTGTTTAGTTCTTCGCCCCTTTTTACTTGTTGTTGTCAAAGGGGGAGAAGTAGTATCTTAGTAATATGGTCATGCTATGAGATGTTATTTCAACTTTATGTTGCTACCTCTGGTACTTGTTCGTTTGAGACTATGTTACTATCGTGTGCCTGCTTGTTCGTCTGAGACTATGTTATGTTAGTGTGTGGCCATGAAATGTTCTCAATCTATTTGATGTGTTATGATCATTTCATATGTGCTTGTCTCTCTTTTTTTTCTTATCTCTTTGTGTTACATATGCTATCATACAAACTTTTGTGTTGGTCATCCTAATATACTCATCGCATGCACACAATGAGGGGGAGCTAAAAGCAAATTGTAACTAAACATATTTTGTATCCTTTTTGCTCTCATGATTGTCATTGCTAAGATTATTTATTACATTTATGATACTACATGTATGATTGTCATCAACAAACAAAAAGGGGGAGATTGAAAGTGCAATCATGCCCTTATATTATGTTTTGATGTTAATGACAATCTACATGTAGGGAACTAACAATGGTTGTCAAGTGAATCTCAGGTGTTGGTCCCCGGTTCGTCAAATTGTCTGTGGATCAAGAGCATACGAAGTGGGTTCTCTCAAGGATGAAGTGTTAAAATGATGTTACATTTTGCTTCCTTGAGTATAGGATCCCGCACTATTAAGAGGGGATCGATTGGGTTCGTAACAGACTTGCTCGAGTCAAAAATACTCATTTCCATAGTTCTTTTTATCCTCTCTTAACTTTGAATCTTTCTGTCTCTGGGAGTGCCGGATGTCCGGGCCTAGTGCCGGATGTCCGGGCTGCTCCCCGGATGTCCGAGCCTCTCGCCGGATATCTGGGCCTAGCCATTCCAGAATGCACTTTTGTGCAGTGCTACTGCCGGATGTCCAGCCCTCTACGCCGGATGTCCGGCCTCCTTGCCGGATATCCGGGCATAGCTGTCCAGAGGATGTTTTTATGCTGGGCTACGCGCCGGATGTCCGGCCACCTGCCGGATGTCCGGGCCTTCCTGTTATGCCGGATGTCTGGGCTTGACCCCCGGATGTCTGGCCCCTCCGTTTCGTGCTCTGTTTCTGCCTTGCTCTTCAAGTAGCTTGCCAGGCCGGATGTCCGGCCCCTAGCCCGGATGTCCGGCCTGCCCGTTCACTTGCACTACAACGGCCATATTTGAGCTCACACTATATATATCCCTTCTTCCCCACGGGAGAGGGTTGACCATTCACTTTAAACAAACCCTAGAACACATTTCACTCTCTCTCTCTCTCTCTCTCTCACTCTTCCACACCAAATCTTAGATCCCCAAGGGATTTGAGAGCTTTCGAGAGAAGTTGTCCGATCAAGTGATAGATCCACTCCTTCTCCTTCTTTGCACCAAAGGAATTCGTGATTTGAGCAAGCCTTGAGCTTTTCGCCTACGATCTTGTTACTCTTGGAGGTTGGAGACTCCTAGGCGGTAGGAGTCTTTCGGAGAGGGATCGACCTTTGTGATTACCCCCGGAAAAGTTTGTGAGGGTTTGGAGACCACTCCAAGGTCTACCACTAGTGGTTGAGAAACGCCTTCGTGGTGTTGTCTCAAAGGGAGAATAGGGTGAGCCTTCGTGGCGTTGGTGTGCCTTCGTGGTAACATCCACCTCTCTAACGGTGACGTAGCTTCCCTCCAAGGAAGTGAACATCGGCATACATCCTCGTCTCCCGGAGTTGTGGTTATTCCTAACCCTAACTCTCTACTTGTGGTTACTTGTCTCTTAGCACTTACTTATATCCATTGTGTTTGTTTATCTACTTACTTGTATTACTTATTTATCTTGCTTAGCACTTAGTACTACACGTACAATTGTTAGGCTCACTTTCATATTCCGCATTTGTGCCTAAAATTGCTAAGTAACAATTAAAATTTGTAATTGTACCTATTCACCCCCCCCCCCCTCTAGGTCCATCTTGATCCTTTCAGATGGCTGGCAGTTATGGTTTTCTCCAACATCTAGCCATTTTGAAGATCTGGCACCCCCGCACGACTAAGATCTGAAGCTTGATGACGTGTCCGGGGTGTTGCCCCGGCAGATTCGTTCAACGGCAATGACTTTGTCTTTGGGAAGCTACTTTTTGGAAGTCCGCAAAGCTGCATATCAGCGATGGAGCCAGGTCGATCTCGGGTGAATAGGTGATTCGTCGCATTTTTTGGTGGCCGCTGCGATGGTGCCGAAGGCAGATACTGGCAGTTGATGTCATGCTCAAAGGCTAAACATAGTATGTACTGTCGACACATGATGGACATGTACAATGGTTAAATCTTGTGATGTTTACTCATTGATACTAGCTAGTGGATAAGGAAGCAATATGCATGCATGTAATGATGGGTGACAATGTAATATTGCAATGTTTTACAACTTCTTATAGGGTATCAATCTAATATGTATGTATTATGTGCAAAACGCTGCCATGTCAGCAAAATGCCTCCTCAACAGTCTTATTTATTAGTTTCCCCATGGATTATCAGTGGTGGATTAGTGTTGATGCCCCCCCCCCCATAACACTATTATCAGTAGCAGGCACGTGTTGGGGAACGCAGTAATTTCAAAAAAATTCCTACGCACACGCAAGATCATGGTGATGCACAGCAACGAGAGGGGAGAGTGTTGTCTACGTACCAACGCAGACCGACTGCGGAAGCGATCACACAACATAGAGGAAGTAGTCGTACGTCTTCTTCCCGATCCGACCGATCCAAGCACCGTTACTCCGGCACCTCCGAGTTCTTAGCACACGTTCAGCTCGATGACGTTCCTCGGGCTCCGATCCAGCAAAGCTTCGGGGAAGAGTTCCGTCAGCATGACGACGTGATGACGATCTTGATGTACTACCGACGCAGGGCTTCGCCTAAGCACTACAACGGTATGATCGAGGTGGAATTTGGTGGCAGGGGGCACCGCACACGGCTAAGGAATGATCTCAAGGATCAAGTTGTGTGTCTATGGGGTGCCCCCTGCCCCCGTATATAAAGGCCAGGGGCAAGGGGGTCGGCCGGCTAGGAGGGAGGCGCACGGAGGAGTCCCACTCCTACCGGGAGTAGGACTCCTTCCCTCAAATCCTATTCCTAATAGGACTCTTCGGGAGAAAGAGAAGAGACGGGGGCCGGCCCCTTCTCCTAGTCCTAATAGGACTAGGGAAGGGGGGTTCGGCCGGCTAGCCTGTGGGCTGCCCCTTCTCTCTTTTCCACTAAGGCCCAATAGGCCCATTTGCCTCCTGGGGGGTTCCGGTAACCCTCCCGGTAATCCGGTAAAATCCCGATTTCACCCGGAACACTTCCGGTGCCCAAACATAGGCTTCCAATATATCAATCTTTACGTCTCGACCATTTCGAGACTCCTCGTCATGTCCGTGATCTCATCCGGGACTCCGAACAACCTTCGGTACATCAAAATGCATAAACTCATAATAACTGTCATCGTAACGTTAAGCGTGCGGACCCTACGGTTCGAGAACAATGTAGACATGACCGAGACACGTCTCCGGTCAATAACCAATAGCGGGACCTGGATGCCCATATTGGCTCCTACATATTCTACGAAGATCTTTATCGGTCAGACCGCATAACAACATACGTTGTTCCCTTTGTCATCGGTATGTTACTTGCCCGAGATTCGATCGTCGGTATCCAATACCGAGTTCAATCTCGTTACCGGCAAGTCTCTTTACTCGTTCCGTAATACATCATATCACAACTAACTTATTAGTTGCAGTGCTTGCAAGGCTTATGTGATGTGCATTACCGAGAGGGCCCAGAGATACCTCTCCGACAATCGGAGTGACAAACCCTAATCTCGAAATACTCCAACCCAACATCTACCATTGGAGACACCTGTAGTACTCCTTTATAATCACCCAGTTACGTTGTGACGTTTGGTAGTACCCAAAGTGATCCTCCGGTAAACGGGAGTTGCATAATCTCATAGTTACAGGAACATGTATAAGTCATGAAGAAAGCAATAGCAACATACTAAACGATCGGGTGCTAAGCTAATGGAATGGGTCATGTCAATCAGATCATTCTACTAATGATGTGACCTCGTTAATCAAATAACAACTCCTTGTTCATGGTTAGGAAACATAACCATCTTTGATTAACGAGCTAGTCTAGTAGAGGCATACTAGTGACACTCTGTTGGTCTATGTATTCACACATGTATTATGTTTCCGTTTAATACAATTCTAGCATGAATAATAAACATTTATCATGATGTAAGGAAATAAATAATAACTTTATTATTGCCTCTAGGGCATATTTCCTTCAGTCTCCCACTTGCACTAGAGTCAATAATCTAGATTACACTGTAATGATTCTAACACCCATGGAGCCTTAGTGTTGATCATGTTTTGCTCGTGGAAGAGGCTTAGTCAACGGGTCTGCAACATTCAGATCCGTATGTATCTTGCAAATCTCTATGTCTCCCACCTGGACTAAATCCTGGATGGAGTTGAAGCGTCTCTTGATGTGTTTGGTTCTTTTGTGAAATCTGGATTCCTTTGCCAAGGCAATTGCACCAGTATTGTCACAGAAGATTTTCATTGGACCCGATGCACTAGGTATGACACCTAGATCGGATATGAACTCCTTCATCCAGACTCCTTCGTTTGCTGCTTCCGAAGCAGCTATGTACTCTGCTTCACATGTAGATCCCGCTACGACACTTTGCTTAGAACTGCACCAACTGACAGCTCCACCGTTTAAAGTAAACACGTATCCGGTTTGCGATTTAGAATCGTCCGGATCAGTGTCAAAGCTTGCATCAACGTAACATCTTACGGTGAGCTCTTTGTCACCTCCATATACGAGAAACATATCCTTAGTCCTTTTCAGGTATTTCAGGATGTTCTTGACCGCTGTCCAGTGATCCATTCCAGGATTACTTTGGTACCTCCCTGCTAAACTTATAGCAAGGCACACATCAGGTCTGGTACACAGCATTGCATACATGATAGAGCCTATGGCTGAAGCATAGGGAACATCTTTCATTTTCTCTCTATCTTCTGCAGTGGTCGGGCATTGAGTCTTACTCAACTTCACACCTTGTAGCACAGGCAAGAACCCTTTCTTTGCTTGATCCATCTTGAACTTCTTCAAAATTTTGTCAAGGTATGTGCATTGTGAAAGTCCAATTAAGCGTTTTGATCTATCTCTATAGATCTTTATGCCTAATATGTATGCAGCTTCCCCGAGGTCTTTCATCGAAAAAAATTTATTCAAGTATCCCTTTATGCTATCCAGAAATTCTATATCATTTCCAATTAGCAATATGTCATCCACATATAATATCAGAAATGCTACAGAGCTCCCACTCACTTTCTTGTAAATACAGGCTTTTCCAAAAGTCTGTATAAAGCCAAATGCTTTGATCACACTATCAAAGCGTTTATTCCAACTCCGAGATGCTTGCACCAGTCCATAAATGGATCGCTGGAGTTTGCATACTTTGTTAGCTCCTTTTGGATCGACAAAACCTTCTGGTTGTACCATATACAACTCTTCTTCCAGAAATCCATTCAGGAATGCAGTTTTGACATCCATTTGCCATATTTCATAATCATAAAATGCGGCAATTGCTAAAATAATTCTGACGGACTTAAGCATCGCTACGGGTGAGAAGGTCTCATCGTAGTCAACCCCTTGAACTTGTCGAAAACCTTTTGCGACAAGTCGAGCTTTATAGACAGTAACATTACCGTCAGCGTCAGTCTTTTTCTTGAAGATCCATTTATTCTCAATTGCTTGCCGATCATCGGGCAAGTCAACCAAAGTCCATACTTTGTTCTCATACATGGATCCCATCTCAGATTTCATGGCCTCAAGCCACTTTGCGGAATCTGGGCTCACCATTGCTTCTTCATAGTTCGTAGGTTCATCATGATCTAGCATCATGACTTCCAGAACTGGATTACCGTACCACTCTGGTGCGGATCTCACTCTGGTTGATCTACATGGTTAAGTAGAATCTTGATCTGAAGCTTCATGATCATCATCATTAGCTTCCTCACTGATTGGCATAGGTGTCGCAGAAACAGTTTTCTGTGATGTACTATTTTCCAATAAGGGAGCAGGTACAGTTACCTCGTCAAGTTCTACTTTCCTCCCACTCACTTCTTTCGAGAGAAACTCCTTCTCTAGAAATGATCCATTCTTAGCAACGAATGTCTTGCCTTCGGATCTGTGATAGAAGGTATACCCAACAGTTTCCTTTGGGTATCCTATGAAGACACATTTCTCCGCTTTGGGTTCGAGCTTATCAGGTTGAAGCTTTTTCACATAAGCATCGCAGCCCCAAACTTTAAGAAACGACAACTTTTGTTTCTTGCCAAACCATAGTTCATAAGGCGTCGTCTCAACGGATTTTGATGGTGCCCTATTTAACGTGAATGCGGCCGTCTCTAAAGCATAACCCCAAAACGATAGCGGTAAATCAGTAAGAGACATCATAGATCGCACCATATCTAGTAAAGTACGATTACGATGTTCGGACACACCATTACGCTGTGGTGTTCCGGGTGGCGTGAGTTGCGAAACTATTCCACAATTTTTCAAATGTACACCAAACTCGTAACTCAAATATTCTCCTCCACGATCAGATCGTAGAAATTTTATTTTCTT
The DNA here is from genome assembly GCA_034509565.1 of Triticum monococcum. Taxonomy (NCBI): domain Eukaryota; kingdom Viridiplantae; phylum Streptophyta; class Magnoliopsida; order Poales; family Poaceae; genus Triticum; species Triticum monococcum. Next base: position 619,590,684 of record CM067845.1, read on the forward strand.
GTTACGATGATTTTCAACTTCACTCTGAAATTCCTTGAACTTTTCAAATGTTTCAGACTTATGTTTCATTAAGTAGATATACCCATATCTGCTTAAATCATCTGCGAAGGTGAGAAAATAACGATATCCGCCGCGAGCCTCAATATTCATCGGACCACATACATCGGTATGTATGATTTCCAACAAATCTGTTGCTCTCTCCATAGTACCGGAGAACGGTGTTTTAGTCATCTTGCCTATGAGGCACGGTTCGCAAGTACCAAGTGATTCATAATCAAGTGATTCCAAAAGCCTATCAGTATGGAGTTTCTTCATGCGCTTTACACCGATATGACCTAAACGGCAGTGCCACAAATAAGTTGCACTATCATTATTAACTTTGCATCTTTTGGCTTCTACATTATGAATATGTGTATCACTATCTTCGATATTCAACAAGAATAGACCACTCTTCAAAGGTGCATGACCATAAAAGATATTATTCATATAAATAGAACAATCATTATTCTCTGATTTAAATGAATAACCGTCTCGCATTAAACAAGATCCAGATATAATGTTCATGCTCAACGCTGGCACCAAATAACAATTATTTAGGTCTAATATTAATCCCGAAGGTAGATGTAGAGGTAGCGTGCCGACCGCGATCACATCGACTTTGGAACCGTTTCCCACGCGCATCGTCACCTCGTCCTTTGCTAGTGTCCGCTTATTCCGTAGTCCCTGTTTCGAGTTGCAAATATTAGCAACAGAACCAGTATCAAATACCCAGGTGCTACTGCGAGCTCTAGTAAGGTACACATCAATAACATGTATATCACATATACCTTTGCTCACTTTGCCATCCTTCTTATCCGCCAAATACTTGGGGCAGTTCCGCTTCCAGTGACCAGTCTGCTTGCAGTAGAAGCACTCAGTTTCAGGCTTAGGTCCAGACTTGGGTTTCTTCTCCTGAGCAACAACTTGCTTGCTGTTCTTCTTGAAGTTTCCCTTCTTCTTCCCTTTGCCCTTTTTCTTGAAACTAGTGGTTTTGTTAACCATCAACACTTGATGCTCCTTCTTGATTTCTACCGCCGCAGCTTTCAGCATTGCGAAGAGCTCGGGAATAGTCTTGTTCATCCCTTGCATATTATAGTTCATCACGAAGCTCTTGTAGCTTGGTGGCAGTGATTGGAGAATTCTGTCAATGACGCAGTCATCTGGAAGATTAACTCCCATCTGAATCAAGTGATTATTATACCCAGACATCTTGAGTATATGCTCACTGACAGAACTGTTCTCCTCCATCTTACAGCTATAGAACTTATTGGAGACTTCATATCTCTCAATTCGGGCATTTGCTTGAAATATTAACTTCAATTCCTGGAACATCTCATATGCTCCATGACGTTCAAAACGTCGTTGAAGTCCCGATTCTAAGCCGTAAAGCATGGCACACTGAACTATCGAGTAGTCATCAGCTTTGCTCTGCCAGACGTTCATAACATCTGGCGTTGCTCCAGCAGCAGGCCTGTCACCCAGCGGTGCTTCCAGGACGTAATTCTTCTGTGCAGCAATGAGGATAATCCTCAGGTTACGGACCCAGTCCGTGTAATTGCTACCATCATCTTTCAACTTTGCTTTCTCAAGGAACGCATTAAAATTCAACGGAACAATAGCACGAGCCATCTATCTACAAGCAACATAAACAAGCAAGATACTATCAGGTACTAAGTTCATGATAAGTTTAAGTTCAGTTAATCAAATTACTTAGGAACTCCCACTTAGATAGACATCCCTCTAATCCTCTAAGTGATCACGTGATCCAAATCAACTAAACCATAACCGATCATCACGTGAGATGGAGTAGTTTTCAATGGTGAACATCGTCATGTTGATCATATCTACTATATGATTCACGCTCGACCTTTCGGTCTCTGTGTTCCGAGGCCATATCTGCATATGCTAGGCTCGTCAAGTATAACCTGAGTATTCTGCGTGTGCAAAACTGGCTTGCACCCGTTGTAGATGGACGTAGAGCTTATCACACCCGATCATCACGTGGTGTCTGGGCACGACGAACTTTGGCAACGGTGCATACTCAGGGAGAACACTTCTTGATAATTTAGTGAGAGATCATCTTATAATGCTACCGTCAATCAAAGCAAGATAAGATGCATAAAAGGATAAACATCACATGCAATCAATATAAGTGATATGATATGGCCATCATCATCTTGTGCTTGTGATCTCCATCTCCGAAGCACCGTCATGATCACCATCGTCACCGGCGCGACACCTTGATCTCCATCGTAGCATCGTTGTCGTCTCGCCAATCTTATGCTTCCACGACTATTACTACCGTTTAGTAATCTAGTAAAGCATTACATCGCGATTACATTGCATACAATAAAGCGACAACCATATGGCTCCTGCCAGTTGCCGATAACTTAGTTACAAAACATGATCATCTCATACAATAAAATCAGCATCATGCCTTGACCATATCACATCACAACATACCCTGCAAAAACAAGTTAGACGTCCTCTACTTTGTTGTTGCAAGTTTTACGTGGCTGCTACGGGCTTAAGTAAGAACTCATCTCACCTACGCATCAAAACCACAACGATAGTTCGTCAAATAGACTCCGTTTTAACCTTCTCAAGGACCGGGCGTAGTCACACTTGGTTCAACTAAAGTTGGAGAGACAGTCTTCCGCAAGCCATCTATGTGCAAAGCACGTCGAGGGAACCGGTCTCGCGTAAGAGTACGCGTAAGGTTGGTCCGGATCGTCTCAACCAACAATACCGCCGAACCAAAGTATGACATGCTGGTAGGCAGTATGACTTGTATCGCCCACAACTCACTTGTGTTCTACTCGTGCATATAACATCCAACCATAAAACCTAGGCTCGGATGCCACTGTTGGGGAACGCAGTAATTTCAAAAAAATTCCTACGCACACGCAAGATCATGGTGATGCACAGCAACGAGAGGGGAGAGTGTTGTCTACGTACCAACGCAGACCGACTGCGGAAGCGATCACACAACATAGAGGAAGTAGTCGTACGTCTTCTTCCCGATCCGACCGATCCAAGCACCGTTACTCCGGCACCTCCGAGTTCTTAGCACACGTTCAGCTCGATGACGTTCCTCGGGCTCCGATCCAGCAAAGCTTCGGGGAAGAGTTCCGTCAGCACGACGGCGTGATGACGATCTTGATGTACTACCGACGCAGGGCTTCGCCTAAGTACTACAACGGTACGATCGAGGTGGAATTTGGTGGCAGGGGGCACCGCACACGGCTAAGGAACGATCTCAAGGATCAAGTTGTGTGTCTATGGGGTGCCCCCTGCCCCCGTATATAAAGGCCAGGGGCAAGGGGGTCGGCCGGCTAGGAGGGAGGCACAGGGAGGAGTCCCACTCCTACCGGGAGTAGGACTCCTTCCCTCAAATCCTATTCCTAATAGGACTCTTCGGGAGAAAGAGAAGAGAGGGGGGCCGGCCCCTTCTCCTAGTCCTAATAGGACTAGGGAAGGGGGGTTCGGCCGGCTAGCCTGTGGGCTGCCCCTTCTCTCTTTTCCACTAAGGCCCAATAGGCCCATTTGCCTCCCGGGGGGTTCCGGTAACCCTCCCGGTAATCCGGTAAAATCCCGATTTCACCCGGAACACTTCCGGTGCCCAAACATAGGCTTCCAATATATCAATCTTTACGTCTCGACCATTTCGAGACTCCTCGTCATGTCCGTGATCTCATCCGGGACTCCGAACAACCTTCGGTACATCAAAATGCATAAACTCATAATAACTGTCATCGTAACGTTAAGCGTGCGGACCCTACGGTTCGAGAACAATGTAGACATGACCGAGACACGTCTCCGGTCAATAACCAATAGCGGGACCTGGATGCCCATATTGGCTCCTACATATTCTACGAAGATATTTATCGGTCAGACCGCATAACAACATACGTTGTTCCCTTTGTCATCGGTATGTTACTTGCCCGAGATTCGATCGTCGGTATCCAATACCTAGTTCAATCTCGTTACCGGCAAGTCTCTTTACTCGTTCCGTAATACATCATCTCACAACTAACTTATTAGTTGCAGTGCTTGCAAGGCTTATGTGATGTGCATTACCGAGAGGGCCCAGAGATACCTCTCCGACAATCGGAGTGACAAACCCTAATCTCGAAATACGCCAACCCAACATCTACCATTGGAGACACCTGTAGTACTCCTTTATAATCACCCAGTTACGTTGTGACGTTTGGTAGTACCCAAAGTGATCCTCCGGTAAACGGGAGTTGCATAATCTCATAGTTACAGGAACATGTATAAGTCATGAAGAAAGCAATAGCAACATACTAAACGATCGGGTGCTAAGCTAATGGAATGGGTCATGTCAATCAGATCATTCTACTAATGATGTGACCTCGTTAATCAAATAACAACTCCTTGTTCATGGTTAGGAAACATAACCATCTTTGATTAACGAGCTAGTCAAGTAGAGGCATACTAGTGACACTCTGTTGGTCTATGTATTCACACATGTATTATGTTTCCGTTTAATACAATTCTAGCATGAATAATAAACATTTATCATGATGTAAGGAAATAAATAATAACTTTATTATTGCCTCTAGGGCATATTTCCTTCAGCACGAGGCCTGCCATTGATAACATGTTAGCAGTGGCGGGCGCCCTTCACCTCCTCGCTCGTCACTGGTAGGCTTTTGCACTCACTACTGCTAGGTTGTTTTGCAGTAGTGTTCCAGTGAAATGCGAGACATGATAATGATGCTCATTTGGAGAACTTGGAGTGTGAAATGACTTGGTTCATGGGAAGAGTAATCCTCATATAGAAGCATTAAACATTTTTTTGTGTAGCTACTTCAACTCCCTATGTAATATAGGTTCTTGAGTATATAGCAGATTATCAGGCAAGGCTAATGTTGATAATACCTATAGTAGGAGAGACTCATCATGGCATCCACTAGATCAGTTGTGGTCACTGCCACTGACAAACCGGCGCTCTTAGTTGATAATTTTTCTCATCATTGACTTCCATAAGGCCTACGACACCGTCCATGGTCCTTCCTTAGGGAAGTATTGATCTGCAAGGGATTTCATGATCGTTGGGTGACAAGGGTTGTGCAACTTGTCTCTAGTGGCCGCACGACCAAATATTAAAAGCGAGGTAGGGCCGTTCTACCCAAGTTTCTATGAGGTGAGATAGGGAGATCCCGTCTCCTTGTTCCTATTTAATATGGTCATGGATGCTCTTTCCGCGATCCTTAACAAGGCCAAGGCATCCGGTCACATTCAAGGAGTGGTTCCTCACCTCGTGGTTGTAGGGCACTCTATGCTGGAATACGCGGACGACACCATCATAATGGTCAAAGGATCTGACGCGGATATTTTGAGCCTCAAATTTCCCATACTTTGCTTCCAACAGATGTTGGGATTAACCATCAACTTTCATAAAAGTGAGGTCATGGTCATGGGGTATGATGAGACCATGCATCAAAGCATTGCCGACAGATTGAACTGTCGATTGGGGACCTCTTATCTAGGGACCCCATTAGTGATTCTAGACTCTCGGTGTCGGATCTTTGTTTGTCCGTCTCCAAGATTCAATATCGAGTTGAGCCTGGCAATGTAGGTGGCTCTCCAGATGGCATGGAAAATGCCCCTAAACTCGCCCCTGACTAGCCTTCTCATGTTCATTATGGGGTTCTACAGCCTCCATGAAACTCTTCATCATGAGATAGCCACTGTCCAATCAAAATTCTTCTAGGCATGCAAGGGTGATAAAAAAATACCATACGGTTAAATGGTCTCATTTGCAAATCTAATGACCGGCGAGGTCTAGGTATTGTGTCCTCCAAGTGGATAAACATTGATCTCCTGTCCAAGTGCCTTTGGCGCATAGCGAACAATGAGGGTGGGCTTTGGCTGGAGATTATCCGATCCAAGTACTTGCGGGGCCAAGCCTCTGGCGTTTTGTCAATGCTACGGGGCCTCCCAATGCTGACAATCTATAATTCAACTCCTTTCGGTTCTCCGGATTGGTACTTCGATTTTTGTAGGGTCTAGCTCATCCACTCTATTTTGGATTGACCGTTCGATGGGTGATATGCCGTTTACTGTCCGCTTCTCGAAGATTTTCTCCATTTGCTCCTTACCCTATATCTCGATTGAGGCTGCCATTATTGATCTTGGGAGCCATGCTTTTCGTCATGCGTTTGGCATTGCTGAACAAGATGCTTGGAAGGGCCTCTTGGAGTGTGTGGCCCTTCACACCCCGAGTTCCGATCGGGACCGGGTCTCCTGGCACCTTCAATCCGGTCACCGGTTCTCCACTAGATCCCTCTACCATGCCATTGCTCCCTTGACTAGCCAAGAACCCTTGATTTTACTTTCGAAAATGAAACTCCCCTTGAAGATCTGGATTTTCATTCGGCGGTGGATTCATGGTCCAGTACCTTCAGGGGTAGAGGTACTCAAACGTCATGGACCGGATGATGGTTTGTGTCCTCTTTGTGATACGGCACCAGAGGACTGAAATATATCTTATTCTGGTGTGTTTTAGCGTAATTCTTGTGGAGTTGCTTCAGGGAAGTGGTAGGTGGTGCCACACCAGCTTACCTGACCTCTTTGAGGAATTGATGGCCTGCCGGTAGGGACGCGCCACATGATGTGGATTGGGATCGGGGCCCTTTCTTGGACCCTTTGGACGATTCATATAATTAGCTAGTTATCGAACGCTTTCCGTTGCGACGCCCGATCGATGTGATATATAAATTTTGTGGCTTATACAAATTTGAAGGTCGCTTAGCAGCACCGCGGATCACGCAGCCGTTGATGTTCTATTGGTTGGCTTCAGGACCTTGGCTCTTCGCTTGTCTTCGCCCCTTCCATCGCCATCTCCAGAGCCAGATTAGCCGTGATTGCCGCTAACCCATGTGCGTCATTTTGTGGTTTTTTGCTTGTTGAGTTGGGGCCCTCAACATAGATCTGTTCCTATGTTTCATTTGTACTCTGTGAGTTGTTTTCATTCTTTCTTTTGTTGGTACCCGTCGTGGTTCCATTTGTTAACTTTGGATGCTTATGCCCTATGGTGCTTTATTTATAAAACGAGGCGTAAAGCCTTTTTTAATTGGTGCAGGTATGATACTCACAAATAGTGCAGGAGAGGTCATCATTGCCTCCTGTCAACTGTTGTTCTACTAAAACGAATACACTTGATTTTTTTTTTTTGAGAAAGAAATTACAAATGCACCGCTCACATACACACGAACACTCATTATTATGAACATACACACGCATACCTTATCTCTAGCTAGGAGCATTTCTGAAAGACTGAGGCGCCAAACCTTGAGATTGACAAAGTCACCCGATGCACTTTCCAATCGATGCAAACATCATCTCCCGCTGAACACACATCTCCGGAATGCCTAAAATAAAATTCAGAAAAATGTGAACATCCATGTCAAGTCTGAGAGACTTGAACTTTAATGGGCTGGTTCCACCAAAAAAATCTAACCATCTAAGTTTACACTCAATTTGCTATTCGTATGCATATCTTACAAACTCACACTCCCTACACATCCACCCCCACAGTGTTCTCACTAACCACAAGGACGTCGTCCGTCTCCTTTTTCGTGGTATCGTTGTCCCCCTCAGTGGGAGCCACAACCACTGACGCGTTGGGCTTGTACTCGTGCTGCCTTGCAATCACCACGAACACAACGAAGTTGACCACCCCAAGCACAGCCAGCATCCAGTAGAACAAGTCAAGCCTCCCCCTATCCAGGTTATTCCGTATCCATGCCCCTCTTGTCACGGTGTGGACAAGGAAAACGAGGAAGCTACTCAAGAAGAACCCCATGGACAACGTGACCAGAAAAAGCCCCGTGCTCATGGACTTCATCCTCTCCGGCGCCTCGCGGATGAAGAATTCGAGCTGCCCCACGTACGCGAACGCCTCGCCGGCGCCCACGATGAAGAACTGCGGCACCAGCCAGAACGCGCTGATGGCAACTTGCGACTCCCCGTTCGCCGCGTCGCGGCGCATCTTCTCGACTAGCGCGGCCACGACCATGGCCACGGTTGCGAAGACAAGGCCCGTTCCTACGCGCTGGAGCGAGGTGAGCCCCTGCGCGCGGCCGGTGAGGCGGGCGGCGAGCGGCACGAGGAGGCGCTCGTTGAGGGAGGTGAAGAGGAGGATGGAGAGGAAGAGGAAGACGGAGAGGGAACCGGCGGGGATTTCGAAGCCGGCATTGAGGCGACGGTCCATGCGGGTGGCTTGCTCCACGGAGAATGTGGTCATCTGGGAGTATATTGTCCAGAAGAGGATGCAGGTGGACCAGATAGGCATCAACTTCACCACCATCTTCACCTCCTCCACTTCCGTCATTGTTGAGGTTGATGCCTGCTCCTGCTTTTTCGGAGTTGCGGCCAGGTCGACTTGATCCATCACTGCAGCTTTGTCGAGGCACCTGCATGGGGATCACAAAAGTTAATCATGCACATTTTAAGTAAAAACATGGACAAATATCGTATATAATAGCAGTCTTGATAAATCTCGGTCGATTGAGACTTGGTTATGTCTCGGTCGATGATACATTGATAAGACAGTCTATCTTAAACCATCCCACATGATTTATTTTTTCTCTATTTTTGGATCTGGATCCATTTGAGTTTGGAGCAGAAGATCCATGTACCCGAGTTATCCTTTTTGTTAGCTTCCCTGGCACCTCCATCTCAACGTCGACACAGACATGACACGAGGACAAGTGGCGTGCTCGTACTAGCGGAAGAGTACACATCATAATTATGAAGTCCTAGCTGTCCCGGACGAACGGTGCTGATCCACAGTCCATGTTAACCATGGGAAATTATGTGGCTGATATCCAAAACACCATTTTGTTTATTTCGAATGAAATAAGATAAAATGATGATGGAAACAACGAACGATCGAGCAGTGATATTTGATATTATAATACGAACAGCTAGCCACATGCATATGATCCTACTCAGACAGCAAGTAGCACATCTTGTCAGCATCTTTAGGATGGAAATGGCCCATCCACCATTATTATTTTTGTGTGGTAGCGTTTACAATTTCGGTAACAGAAAATTTTGTATCTCATGCATGTATCCAAAATTTAGGTAATTTAAAAAGTGGATTTCAATCTATCAAAATCGACTTAACTTTAGTAAAAATTGGTCAAATTCAAATATTGTTTGAACGAACTTCATTAACATGTTTGAAATTAGCACGTAGTTACTCGTCGGCATCTAGTTAATGCAAATGGCCTCCAAAAAAAGTGATGTAAACATGGTTTTCACTCAGTGAGATTTCGATGAAATTCACTGAATTTCATTAATTTCAGCAGACATTGAAATATCTACCTTTTGGCCAAAATATTTCAGCAATTTTTCAGTAGTACACATGAATTCAAATATTTTTCAAATTACTTTTCAAAAAAATTCAAACATGTAATTGAATTCAGGTTAATATTTCAGCGTTTTGACCGAAATGCAAACTGAAATCACCGATATTCACTGAAATTCGGTGATTTCGGTTGGTGCTGAATTTTTCTTGAAATATAAATACTAATAATTACCTGAGCCTGTCAGTATGAGCCACCTTGGCCGTGTGGAATCCATTGAGCTCATCGGCATTGGCAGGGGTCGGCAGCTTGCGCTTCTTCCACGCCGTCCACAGCACCCTACCGATGACCGTGAGCGGGCTCCCCGCCGGCCGCCGGTACCGGTACTTGGACGTCCCCGCCACGAGCACGACGACGCCGAGGGCCATGGCGGCGGCCGACACGCCGTAGCCCCAGCCCCGTCCGACGTTGTCCTGCACGTACACCAGCACGGTGACCGCGAACAGGGACCCTAGGCTGATGCAGAAGTAGAAGCGGTTGAAGAAGAAGACCATGGCGCGCTCCTCCCGCGGGTTCCGGCCGTCGAACTGGTCCGACCCGAACCCCGACACGTTGGCCTTGAGCCCCCCCGCGCCGGCCGCGATGACGTACAGCGCCACGTACAGCAGCGTCAGCTGCCCGCCGCTCGCCGGCACGCACTCGTGCCCCTGCGCGCCCCGCGCGTCCACGCACGGCGGCGGCCTCATGCTCGGCACCACCGTGTCCACCGCCAGCAAGCTCACGCCCTGTTTGACGGATCGATTAGCGGCGCAATGCATGCAGACGTCGGGTACGAGTGGATGCGTAAGTGCGTGTGGTGGCTTACTGCGGCGGCGATGGTGGCCGAGACGGCGATGGTGAGGTACCGGCCAAGCTTGGCGTCGGCGAGGAAGCCGCCGACGATGCCGAGGAGGTTGAGGGTGCCCATGAAGTTGGTGACGATGGTGGCAGATTTGGCGTTGGAGAGGTGCAGCTCGCCGACGAGGTACGTCACCAGGTTCATGGATATGCCCATCACGCACACACGCTCCGCAAGCTCCGTCCCTGCACCAGCAAGTCCAGATTAACGCCATTGATGGCTTTACACGCGCCCTGAGCTCATTAATACAGCCTTCAAATTCAAGTGCGCCGGCTGAATGCGGCGCACATGACGGCGTACGTATACGTACCTAGGATAAGTCCGGCTCCGAGCCATCCCCCGGTCTTGGATTTGTCCACCGGGTTGCCGCGGAAGTCGACGGCATCATCGGCGTCGCTGTAGCCGCCATGGCCGCCGGCAGAAACCTGCATGTGTTTGCACAGAACCGTGAGCAACTCGCCATGCAATCTCATGCAGATGACTAATCATCCTCATGCAAGCATGTGCATGCCCACCCAGCTAATGTCTGGGCACTCACCATTGCCGGTGCTAGCTTGTGTACGTAGACAGGGAAGGAGGAGAGGAACGTTTGTGTTGTGAGGCAGGCTGAGAGGATGAGCAAGAGGTGATTTAAGCTAGCTAGCTCGTGGTTGTGGTTGATGCTGAGTTTCGCTGGTTGCTTGTCTGGATTAACTTCCGTTTTCTGGCCAGGTAGCGCGAAAAAGAGAAAAAGTGGAGATGATCTAGCGGCAGGGAGCGGGCAGGGACTGGAGGATGTATGCTGGCCACGTCTTTGCCATCGGACGGACAAGTAAGATGATGACCTGGGCGGTTGCGTGGTTTGTGACTTTGTGGTGGGTGGCTCTGGCTTGGCCAACATTTTCCGTGTAAGCTTTCTCCGTGTGGATTATGGACTCCGTACTATAAGCATATTCCGTACCGGTCCGCCCGTAGGTGTAACATAACATCAGTATTTTTGAATGATGTGAAGATTGCTCACCACGCCTGCCTGCCTGCCGCGCGGCAGGTGTAACATCAATATAATCCTAAACGTGCGGACCTATTACTTGAGTTTTATGCCCTGTTCGATAATCACCCACTCACGAAATCTGCGGAGCGAGGAAACTGCAACTCCACCATTTTAAACTACATCTCCGCCAACTCCGCTCCCGGAGGTGTGGAGCAGAGCGATACCGAACAACGCCTTACTCTCTGGCTCTCTGCCCCCCTCTAATTTCAGCCGGTGCAGGCCCCTGTCACCAATCCTACTGACCCATGTTAATAGATCCGTTAAATACATAACAAAGCCCCCATAGCTCTATCATTACTCGTGTAAGATTATCGACTCCGTGAGATAGGCTTGTAGCTAAACCTGGGTGTATTGCACTTTCCTTTTGTATTTTGTTTCTTGAAAAACTTGTAGCTAAACCTGGGTGTATTGCACCCTTGATGATTTGTGGCTTCGAATATGCATCAATATTTTAGAAACGCATGTGTTTATGGCCAATGAGCGGCTCACATTATGTCACACATACGGGATAACTTGCACGCAAGATAGGGCACTTAGAGTTCTCATTTTTATGTAAAAAGACTGTAATCCCCCTTTTAATAGTTGTAGCCATATCTCGCCATACTACAGTGGTAGTAGTGAAGACGTAGGGGTTAGCCGAGAGAGTTAAGTTGGACAAAAGAGGCACCAGAAATGGGTGCATCTTTGACAGGCAACACCCCTCCATCTCGTGCCTGGTGCAACAAATCCAAGACGACGCATGCCGATGGGCCAAGGCAGGGGCCTTCAGGTGAGATAGTTTGTTGCCCGAGAGATAGGCTTTTGTTATGGTGGGCAGAGCATCCCATGTCTCTGCTCCGAGTCATTCACCTTTGTGCCATCGTCAATGAGCACGTGTAAGTGATGACCGTACATCTGTACCATGTACACCCAACTCTTAAGGTGTGTTTGGTTCGAGAACGAAGTGAAATGGAATGTCATGATTTCATTCCACTGGAATGGGTTGGTTCCGTCCTTGTGTTTGATAGGGGCAATTCACGGGAATGGAATGGTTACATTTCGGTGTTTAGTTTCTGAGATGGAATGGAATGAATTTGTTGATTGCACCACTCAAATTATTGACTTTGGCATCAAGTACAAACAGGATACATGTAATAAAAAATTGTCAAATAAATGCTAGTTATTCCGTCATACACATGTTAAGAATCTGTCAAAATACAAGTATCTACATGTCAAAAATCTGTAAAAAAAAAATACAAGTATCTACATGTCCAAAAACTGTCAAAATACAAGTCATCCATCTACATGTTGAAAATCGAGCTTGCCGTGATTAGGAAAAGGTACCAAGGTGTTGTGATTAGGGATAATACAAGGCATCCACCTCTAAACGGTTCCCAAATCTTGTTGTGATAGCTACTAATGAAATCAATCATTGTTGTCGCCGCTTGCAGCTACTTGCCCAGTCGCCGGCCAGCACCAGAAATTCGCCACCGAGGGACTTGCGAGGTGCAGCCGCTCGTTGTATTCCAGCTTCAGCTAGCTTGGGCAAGGAAGCCGGAGGCCGGCGGAGCTCTGGTAGGCGATAGAGAGAGGCGTTGCCGGAGAGTGAGAGACGAGGAGACGCGGCGCCGGAGAAGGGGATAAGAAAGGGCGCAGAACGACAGGGAGTGGTGGCACTGGGATTGGGTTCGGAGACGAGGAGTCGTGGGGGAGGCAGGAGATGCGAGGCGTTCCGCGTGCTTCCTCCAAATCGGAGGTACGAGCGCGTTCCGCATCTCACGCGAATATTCTGTTTGAGGGAATGGATAGATTCCAATTCTTCGCTGCTACCGAACACAGGAATCAGGCCTAGAAACGTAATGGACCCGTTACATTCCACCCCATGACCTGAACCAAACACACCCTTACTTTCCTATCAATGTAGTGATACTCAATCTTTGCACATTCGGGAAAAAATTATGGAGCTTGTCAACGAAACCATGGCGAAGGCACCTAGTGTACTTTCATTGTGAGCTGACGCCCATCAGCCAAAGATGTGACATATTCCTCGGAACAAGCTTTCACCCTCTTTATATATAAAGCAATCACCAAACCAAGTACACGGTCTAAACACCTAAGCTCCATGACTACGTCCCCAGAAGGGAAAACGGCCCAAAGCATCGCCGCTGCCGAGTCCAGAAGGGACAAGGGTCTTCATCCGAAACCCTGGCACGAAGAGGACCACCACGACGATGTCTTCAAGAAGAAAGTGACGTCCGCAAGCGTCATCGTCGTCAGCGTCAAAGCGCAGAGCTTTCGCTCGGTGCCAAAGTTGTGCCATATTGACTTAGAAAATATAAGAGTATGCAAGCAGACACTAATAAACCAAAAACTTAATCACTTAAACAAAAACCAAATTTAGTGTCATGACAAAACATCGTTTAGAGTAAGACATATATTCTTTGCGACAATCTAAATATATATAGTAAGAGCAACTTCAATGTTTCGTCCGCTCATGTCCGTTTGGGTCCGCGCGGACAAAAACGACTGCCCAACGCACGGACCCATTTCCATTTTGCGTCCGCTTTGTGTCCGCGCGGACCCATTTCGGTCTCAAATTTGGGTTGCATTTGGGTCCGCGGCGGACACAAAGCGGATGCTTTGTGCGTGCTCCTCATCTGCTCCGTCCGCTGCATGCGAGATATGGCCTACCTGTCACAGGCTCACTTCTCTGTCCTCCTTTTTTCTGTACTGGCCCACCACCCACGCACCACATCTCGTCCCACACTGTGCTCCTCGCCGGCGCCCGGAACTACTCCTCGCAGGCGCCCGCAGCTACTCCTCGCCGGCGCCCGTCCCCCGTCCCCTGCCGGAGCTACTCTGCCCAGGCCTTGCCCTGCACCGCCGCCGCATGTGCTCGCCCTGCACCGCCGCTGCACGCGCCGCGCGCCACCGCGCTCGCCCTGCGCCGCCGCCGCACGCGCCCCCCGCCACCGCGCTCATCCTGCGCCGCCGTCGCACGCGCCCCCCGCCGCCGCACGCGCCCCGCACCGCTGCTCGCCTTGCGCCGCCGCCGCACGCACCCCCGCCACCGCGCTCGTCCTGCGCCGCCGCCGCACGCGCCCCGCACCGCTGCCGCACGTGCCCCGGTAGCCCCGCTCGCCATGCACCGCCACACTCGCGCCGCGTGGTGGCCGTGGTGCAGCTCCGGGACCCCCCGCGCACATCCAAACCGCGGGTACGGCGAGCTCGCGGGCACGGCGACGGGCGCGGCAGGACACGGAAGCGGGCGTGCAGGCGGTTGGACGCGGATGAGGTAGGACGCGGGCGCGGCGGCGCACGCAGCAGGACGCAGGCGCAGGCGCGGCGTGGTAGCAGGCCAGCGCGGGGCGCGCGGGCGGCGGATACGGGCAAGGCAGGATGCGGGCGGGGCGACGGGCATGGCGACGAGCACGACGAGCGCGGCGCCCATCAGGTGTTTGTTGAAATGTCGGGACATACATGTTCAAAATGGGTCCGCACTCCGTTGGGCACATCAGCTGACCCAAATACAAAAGCGGATACGGATGTCCATTTGGCCGACCCAAACAGACAAAAAGCGGACAAAATCCGCGTCCGTTTGGGTCTTCCATTGGAGTTGCTCTAACTTCTTATTTTCTATCGAATGGTCTGATCTGGAGTAGAATCAAGAAGTGATGCTTATATGGTTTGCATTTATTCATGGAATGGAACAAGTTGAATATGCAATAGAGGAAGTACATGACACTCGGTTCAAAGTACGTCTCACCCCCGTACGTATACTGCATCGTGCGTGGACGCACGTCATGTGCGCGTGGGCAGTGCAAAACACAGCCAGTTTGGTGGCGAGGAAGATCCGATGGATTTGTGGGGAGCCACCGCGTGAAGCCGGCCGTCGACGTGCCCCCCGGCCCGCGTGGACGCACAGCGCCGCCGGGCCACACGTAGAAGTCGGCTACGGCACTGCCACCTGCCACCAGGTGGCTGGCTCCGGGACGGAGGTTGCCGTCGACGCTGACTTGTCAAGATCTCACTGGCTGCCGCGGTTCGACGTGGACGGACGGCTCCTTCCTGCGCGACGGCAAGTCTGCCAAGCAGCCAGCTCCACCGGCCGAATGGAGTTTGAGTTGTTGGACTGGCCGGATGGGGACACGCATCCATGCAGGCCAGGCAATTCCGACGCTGACGTGGCGCCAGCTAGCGATTATCGGCAAGGCCAAGACAAAAATCAACCAGCTTCGGATGATTTGCGTGGCGGGACGTCTCTACAATCTCAGTTCATGCTTCTCATCGGTTTGATGCTTTTTTCGGTAGAGCTGAGCAGTATTTTCTCCCTGTTTGCCCACTACAAGAAAACACGCACTCAGCCGATGCCATACACGCGTGTGTAATCAGCACGATGGTTTTGGGAAAACGAAACTACTTTGTGCACCACGACTGGTCGCCGATTTATGCATGATTCATAATTTTTTTGAGCATCAGTGCAGACACAAGCGCTCATATACACGCGCATACACTCACCCCTATGAACACACACACGCATACCCTACCCCTATGAGCATCTCCGAGAGACTGAGCCGGCATATCATCTTGAGATTTACGAAGTCACCGTAGGTGCCTCGTCGTCGACGGGAACGTCTCCTCCCACTGAAAGCGCATCGCCGGAAATCCTGAAATAAATCCAGGAATAATGCGAGCACTAGAATTTGAACCCTGGTGGGTTGGGGATACCACTGTCCACCTAACCAACTCAACCACAGGTTGATTCGCATGCATGATTCATGATTCATAATTGGACGCTGTTGCATACACTAGTAGAAAAAGGGTCAAATATTTAGCTCGTTAGTCTCGGTTTATATTTGAGCCGGCACTAATGTGATCAATAATGCCGGTTCCAACGGCTAGGCGGGCGACGCTCATTAGTACCGGTTCGTGACGAACCTTTAGTATCGGTTGGAGCCACCAACCGATACTAAAGGTGGTGGCCTTTAGTACGGGTTGGTGGCTCCAACCGGTATTAAAGACCCCCCCTTTACTACCGGTTGGAACCACCAACCGGTATTAAAGGTGATGCGTTGCCACCCGCAGTGCATAATGTTTAGTCCCACCTCGCTAGTTGAGAGGAGCTCGCACCGGTTTATAAGCCCCGCCGCGGCTACCGTGTCGAGCTCCTCTCCAAGCAGGCCTTTGTGGGCCTATTGCAAGTCTTCTGCCCTGTGGGGCCTACTGGGCCGTCCGGGTCTGCATCCTGGCCTAACTAGATGTTGGATTTGTAGTCGTATGCAGGCCGTGCCGGCCCAGTTGGCGGGCTGTTTTTGCTTTATTTAAAAAAATCAAAAACAAAACCGGGACTAAAGGTCCCTCAAACCACGGCGTGCCTCGTGCCACATGGTTGCCCTTTAGCACCGGTTCGTGCTGAACCGGTACTAAAGGGGGGGGGGGGCTTACCGAATCGGCACTAAGGGCCTTACGAACCGGTGCTATTGCCCGATTCTGCACTAGTGATATGTTGCTTCCTCACACCAACGGTGTGATTAACAACGTTGTGTGTATAGCAGGTCTCTTGGGAAAAAGGCTCGTGCTACATGTTCGCCTCTCTTCTCCGTCCATCTCTCATGAAAACACAACCCGTGTTGTAAACCTTGTTGCAACACGACCCATGTCGTCTCCGGCATCCTCCACAACATCGGCTCCAGCACCGGTGACCGGCTCTTGCAACATTTTTTTTTAATTTTCACTGGGGGGAGAGTTTCCCCCACCTGAATATATTGATCATCGAAACGGGCAAAGCCCCCAGTTCATTACAGCGAGAGGTTTTGGGGCAACTCCGTAGAGTGCCAGAGATCACTACACCCTAACAATCAACGGGTCAGGGAAGGAAGGCCTGAAGCCATGAGTCGATGTGGATTCTATGGTCAGCAGGCAGTTTGCAACGCCATAGCACAGCGTCGTCTCTGCAGCAGGCGAGCACCCGATCTATCGACAGTTGTTGGCGTTGAAAGACGACCGAATTGCGATGCTTCCAGAGTTGCCAGCAACACAGCATGACAAACTCCAACTGCGAGCTCACCACCTGGGCCGCGCGCACCGCGAGTGCGCCCAGGTCACACGCCGTGGCACCGGCCGCCCCCACGCCCACCCTGTGCCAGAAAGCTTCCGCAAACGGGCAGCAAAAGAGCATGTGGTCGGCGGACTCAAGAACGGCCGGGCAAAGCGGGCAGCCGGCTTCATCCACAGCGACGATGTGTTTCCTGAGAAGCGTGTCGCGCGTGTGTATACGCTTCTGAACAAGGAGCCAGCTGAAGAACTTTACCCTGGGAGGAACGCGCGCGCCCCAGATCATGTCGGCGTAGTCGGCACACACGCCCCCGAAGCGCAGGAGCCCGTACACTGCAGCAGACGACAAAGCCCCTTTGGGCGCGCGTGCGCGGTTCAGCCGCCGCACGTCCGGCCCAGCCCTGCTTGGCGAGGCATCCACCAGAGTCTGCACCGCTTGGAGCTCCTGACGACCGACTCTCGTCAGTCGGGGGACAAGGAAACTGGCGATCCCGTGCTGCCTCGCTTGCCAGACAGTGGCCTCCTCATCCGTCGTGTGAGAGAGAAGAGCGGGGAAGGCGGCGCCCACCGCGCCGCAGGGGAGCCAGCAGTCCCACCAGAACGAGCACGCCCGCCCGTCTCCCACCTCCACCAAGGATATGGAGCGGTAGAGCGGGAGCAGCCTTGCCATGGAGTTTTTGTGTTCTCCCAGAGCGAGTTCGCCCCGAGACAGGAGCGAGTGACCGCCGGCCCCCTGCCATATCCAGGCCGCCCAGCGGACCCGGGCATCATGTGAAGCCGGTGCACCATTTTTAGCATAAGGCTTGTGTTCTGGGTTGCCAGGTCACGCACCCCCAGTCCTCCTTCGGCCTTCGCCCTGCACACGCGCTCCCACGCCACAAGGCATTGAGCGCAGGAGGCACGCTCGGCGACATTCCAAAGAAAGGAGTGACGAAGGTCGTCCAGCGCACTGAGCACGGGGGGCGGCAGGAGCATGGCCGCCATGGCGTAGGTGGGGAGAGTGTCCAGGACCGCATTGATCAGAACTAGGCGCCCGGCCGGAGACAGGAGGCGGGCAGCCCACCCAGCGAGGTATTTGTCCACCTTGGCGACCATGGGCAGGAAATCCGCGTAGCAAAGCTTCTCCCAAGACAGGGGGAGCCCGAGGTACGTCTGAGGGAATGCCCCGGTGTCGCAGCCGAGGATCCCCACCGCCTGAGCCCTGATCTCCTCATCGACGTGCACCAGGACCACCGTGCTTTTGCTGAAGTTGATGATGAGCCCGGTGGCGGCCGCAAACTGGTCTAGGAGCAGCTTGAGCCGCGCCGCTCCGTCCGCACACACTCGCATGATGATGAGTGTGTCATCCGCGTACTGGAGCACGACGGCCGGAGCATCGGGCACGATGGGGTGCCGAAGAACGCCGTCGCGGCGTATGAACCGCTGCAGCACATCGGCCACCACGAGGAAGAGGTACGGGGAGGTGGGATCCCCTTGTCGGAGGCCGCATTTGACCTGGAACCAGCGCCCCGGTACGCCGTTGAGCAAGACCGCCGAGCATGAGGAGTGGAAGAGGGTGTCCATCCAGTCGCACCAGGGTGGCAGAAACCCACACACAGCCATGATCTTGCGCAGGCTTTCCCAGTTGATGGAGTCGAAAGCCTTCACAAAATCGAGCTTCAGCACCAAGGTGGCAGCTCGCCTCCGGTGGTAGCATTGCACCAGCTCGGTGGCATAGACGAAGTTCTCCGAGATGCTTCGCCCACGGACGAAGTCGGACTGATCCTCGTCAATGAGATGAGAGATCTGCTGTTGGAGCCGCGACGTAAGCCCACGGCAGAGGATTTTGATGTCGCAATTTTGCAGGGAGACGGGGCGGAAGGACGTCGGGGATGGCACACCAGAGCCTTTCGGGAGCAGCGCAATGAAGGCGCGGTTGATCCCGTCCAGGCGAGCCGCCCCAGAGTGGAACTCGTCGAACAGGCGATGAAGATCGGCCGCCACGGTCACCCAAGCTACTTTGTAGAAGGCGGGCCCTAGCCCGTCGGGGCCGGGAGCGCTATTGCGATCAAGGGCCGCCACAGCAGCCTTGATTTCGGCCCGCTCGAAAGGCGCCACCAGCGCGGGCCCATCCACGATGGGTGCACTAGCATAGAGCGAATCCAGGTCAAAGCACCAGACGGGGGGTCTGGGCCGGCCCAGCATGGAGGAGAAGAAGCCCAGCAGCGCCGCAGCCTTTCCTGCATGGCACGTGACCAGTGCCCCTTCCACTTCCAACACGCCGATCGCGTTGCAGCAGCGACGATGCGAGGCCGAGGCGTGGAAGAACGCCGTGTTTTCGTCGCCGTCCCGCACCGCACGACACTTGCCGCGTTGGCGCCAGTGCACGCACTGCCGCAGGACAGAGGCAGCAAGGGCCGCCCTTGCATCACGTCGAAGAGAGTCTTCGCAACCTGAGAGAGCGCGGTTTTCCTCGAGAAAATCAAACAGGTCAATCAAGAACCTACAATCATTGTCAAAGGTGGGAATGAACCGGTGTTGCTTTTTCCAAACCTTGGAGGCGATCCTGAACGACTTCTTATGAGCAGCCAAAGCCCCAGCAGCATCCAAGGCACGAACCGACTGCGCCCATCGGGGGAGGGTGGCAGGAAGAAAAGCAGGGTCAAGAAGCCAGACGCTCTTGAAGAAGAATCTAGACGGTGTCGGGATTTTGGTGGAGGCCACGACCAAAAGCGGGATGTGGTCCGACGTGGTGCGGGGGAGAGACGTAAGAGACGTATTGGGGAAGGTGGCATTCCAAAGGTTGTCGAAGAAGACACGGTCTAGCCTAGCTAGGATGGGAGGAGTTTGACGGTTCGACCAAGTGTAAAGGCGATCGGAGAGATGCGCCTCGTGCATGGCCAAGGCGTTGATCAACGCATTGAAACGGGAGGCACGCACCGTGTCAAAATGCCCACCGTTCTTCTCACTAGCACAACGAATGAGGTTGAAGTCACCCACCGCAATCCAGGGGGTCGCGGCGTCATGGGTGACAGAGAGCATGTCATCGACAAAAGCCTCCGTGAGCGAGTGGTCAGAGGGGCCATACACGTTGGTGATCGTGAAGGGGGCATTAGTCACAACACAAAGGAGTTTAATGGTGAGAGAGAAGCGAGACTCCGATGAAGAGACAAGGGAAAAGGATGAGGGATCCCAGGCGGTGATGTAAGTGCATCTAGTGCCCCTTAGTGATTTTGGTGTATTGAAGACTTATAGGTTAAGGGACTAATGCGTTTGTGAGTGTACACAGGTCTATAAGTCAATGAGGAGTTTGATATTTACAGGAAAGTCGACCCCTAAAAATGAATATCTTCGACTAAAGATTTTGGTATTTCTGAAGACTTTCATGAAGACTTTGAAAGTGAAGAAATTGGTGTGTCCGTGAAGACTTGATATTCATGCGAGGAATATAAAGCTTGAAGACTTTCGTTTTTATAGTTTTGTTTTTCTCTTTCTTGAGTCATAGGAAACACCGTACTGTTAAAGGGGGTCGAGGAAATACTAAGGAAAAATTTCCATGTGATGCTCAACTCAAAATCCTACACCTACCAATCCCTTCGAGTGAAGTCATTGGAAATCTCATACAGTTCAGTCAATTTCTTCAGTGATAGAGACGAAGTTCTTCTGGTCTCTGAGGAATTTGTCCTGACTGAGGAGTTAGGAATTCGCCAATGCGGATTGCCTACACAATGAGGAACATGATAGCCCTGAGGATTTAGCTACTCAAAATTCTGACCGTTGATGTGCTATGCGCCAGCTGTCCCAAAATATCTATCCACCTAACGGTCATATCATTGAAGGGCATTTATGCCTTATCATGTCGGGCTGCTCCCTAGGCTATAAATAGCCGCCCCCTAGAACCACTAGCTGGTTGGCTACTCCAAGAGAAACTGACACTTGTCATTTGAGAGCAACCCATCCTCTGAGGACTTTGAGCGAAAATCATCAAGTGAGGAAAAACCAAATACTCAAAACCCAAACACCTATAAAGCCCAAGTGATTGAGCATAACTGAAGAGATTGATCCTGCGTGGATCCGATGCTTGTTACCTTTGAAGACTGTGCTTCTTCCAAACGGTTAGGCGTCATGGTCTAGAGCATCCAAGAGGAATTGTGGATCGCCGAGTGACCAAGTTTGTGAAGGTTTGGAAGTCGCTTGAAGACTTACCACGAGTGATTGGACGAGGTCTGTGTGATCTTAGTTCAAGGAGAATACGGTGAGGACTGGGTGTCATGAGCTGCGTGTTCAGGATTGGGTGTCCGGGACTGTGTGTCCTTGAGTTTAAATACTCAGCCGCTCCAACCAGATGTACAACTGAGACAGCAGTTGGAACTGGTCTACCAAATCATTGTCTTCACCAAGCTTACTGGTTCTATTCCCTCAACTCTTCCATTTCCTCATAACTGTGTTGTGTGTTTGTTCATATCTGTGTTTGGAGACTTTGACTGAAGACTTTCTCAATTTCCTCAGTTCTATTTCTTCAGTCTGTTTGTCTTCATCCTGTGTTATCCTGTGATTACGCTTCCTGTACTATGTGCCTGTCTTCATTTCATCATGATGACTATGCTTGTATTCTATTATGTTTACTTTTGAGTACTTATTTCGCTGCTAGTAGTTCTTCACTAAGGAATTTCCTCACCGACAAATTCCTTAGTGAAGAATTTCACAAAAATCGCCTATTCACCCCCCTCTAGTCGATATAACGCACTTTCAATTGGTATCAGAGCAAGGTACTCCCTTGTTCTGTGTGATTTTGGTTTAACCGCCTGGAGTTTTAGTTATGTCGACCGCAGGTATGATCAAGGTCTCTGCTGGGTGTCCTACCTTCGATGGGACGGACTACCCCTACTGGAAGAATAAGATGCGAATGCATCTTGAAGCAATTGATAACGATCTATGGTATGTTGTGGAAAATGGTGTTCCCTCAGTCACACCTTCTCTGAATGCTGCTGATGTGAAGAGATTCAAGCAACTCGACTCTCAAGCGAAGAATATCATATGTGGCCATCTGAGCAAAGGATAGTATGGTAGAGTGAGTGCTTTGGAGACAGCGAAGCTTATCTGGGATAGGTTGTCCAAAGTGAATGAAGGAGTCTCAACTCAGCGTGGCTCTCGAGTTGATGTTCTTCGCAATCTCTTCAACCGCTTCAAAAGACTCGACAATGAAAATGTTCAACAAACCTTCGATCGCCTCACTGACATCTCAAATGAGCATCAAGCACTTGGTGCCACTGATATCACCGACCATGAGATGGTGAAGAAATTGCTGAGATCGCTTGATCCCTCATTTGATACTCTGGCATTGATGATACAAGAACGTGCTGATTACAAGTCACTTGATCCCGCTGATATTCTCGAGAGGCTAAATACTCCTGAGTTCCAACTTGCTGAAAAGAGAGATCTCTATGGTTCAAGCTATGGCAGATCACGTGCACTAAAGTCCAAGGCATTGTCTGAGTCTGAAGATGAAGACTCTGATAGCAGCCTTGGTGATCCTGAAGAACTGAGCCATGATCTGGCTCTGCTCGTGAAGAAGTTCCAAAAGTTCTCAAGGCGTGGTCGCCTTGGAAGACCCTCAAGGAGCAATGATTCCTCATCAAGTGACTACAAGAGGAGGCTCTGCCACAAATGCAAGAAGCCTGGACATTACATTCAAGACTGTCCTCAATGGGAAAAGGAATCAAAGAAGAAGAAATACAAGGATTACAATTCTGATGATGCGAAGAAAAAGAAGAAATCCACAAAATCCTCATCATCAAAATCCTCAAGGCCTTCATATCACAAGAAGAGCAGCTCCAAGAAGGCCAGGGCATTCATTGGCAAGGAAATGGACTCTGAGGCTGAATCTGAAGAAAATGAGGAAGAGGAGTCATCTGAGGAGTCCGAATCTGGAGTGGCAAGCCTAGCTCTCGCTACTGCATTCGCCAGCAAGTCTATCTTCAACACTGAAGAAAATAACCTCACCAACAAAGCTGATGAAGGGGATGATGACTACGCTCCCACCTATTGCTTCATGGCAAAGGGTGCCAAGGTACTCAAATATACCTCATCTGAATCAAGTGAGAATGAATCTAATGAAAATCTTAAGCCCAGCTATTCTAAACTTGCTAAGATTGCTGTAAAACAACAAAGGGCTTTAGAAAAGGTTCAAAACATGCTAGACAAAAGTGATGATATGTTGGGTGAAGAAATGGATCGCACTAAAGCCCTGACTGAAAATCTTCAGAGATTTCAGACTAGGTTTGACAATCTTCAAAGTCATCATAACACTCTCTTATCCGATCATGAGAAGTTTTCTTATGAATTTCTTCAAAGAAAGCAAGACCTTGAGAAGCTAAGAGTGGGTTATGAAGATCTTCAGAAGGAGCGCGATTCATTACTTGCTCAACATATCAGTGCTTCTCAGGAAGAATTTGTTCCTCCATGCTTGAAGTGCATTGAACGTGAATCTGCTAATTCTTCACCTGAATGTTCAAATGCTGCTAATGTTTCAAATTCTTCACATGCCTCTGCTATCACTAATTCCTCATCTGAGGACATTGCTAGTATCACTGACGATGCAGGGCTGAAGGAATTGTACACGACAGGCATGTACAAAAGCCT
Organism: Triticum monococcum; assembly: GCA_034509565.1. Classification (NCBI taxonomy): domain Eukaryota; kingdom Viridiplantae; phylum Streptophyta; class Magnoliopsida; order Poales; family Poaceae; genus Triticum; species Triticum monococcum. The sequence goes on from CM067845.1 coordinate 619,614,646, forward strand.
CAAAGGGCATCAGGCTCTTTGTGATGTGCTTAAAAAGTAGATCCTCAACAGGAACCCTAGGAAAGAGGGTATTGCCTTTGAGAGGAAACTCAATGCTGATGGTACATATTGGAAGCGTGAGCAGTACCCCAAAACTACATGGGTTGCTGCAAAGGGACCTCCAGTTGATCCATCTAATTATCTGGATTTGCATGTGAATTTCCTCATTCTGATGATGAGTCAATTGACTCCAACTATAAACTGTTTAAAAATCAGAATGCCGAAGTATTTGCTAGATATGTTGGCACTAACTGCAGGAACGGTTCCCCTATGAAGAAAATTTGGGTTCCCAAAAGATTCCTTGAAAATCTTCAGGTGAATGTCATCATGACGCCACCTGTGAAGAATAGGAACCCCAGATCAAATTCTTCATATGGAACAAATTCTTCATATGGATTCAAGTCCTCATACGGACCAAATTCCTCATATGGATCAAAGTCCTCGTATGAACATCATCGTGCTAACCTGTCTGTTTCGCAGGGAAGATCTAAGGATTATGGATATGTGCATTATTCTTCAAATCATTATGTCCATAAGTCCTCGAAGAATTTCTCTGCATACTCTTATGCTTACTCTAACCCCTCGTATGTGAAACGAAATGGACTGGCTTCTATGCCATCCTTCTCGTATGGAGCTCGCAGAATGATGAACTCTTTGTCACCCCTTCAGATGTGGGTGGTGAAGAAAAAGAACTAATCTCTTCTGCAAGGTCAGGTCTCCAGACGCACGTAATCGTCTGAAGAATTTGCTAGAGACCTGAGCATGCCTGATAGGACGCAGGCTAATCATGAAGAAATGAACTTTCATTTCTCACGTCCTTATATTGCTTTATCAGTTCTTTTACTTGATGAAATTGATCTGATGAATTGATGTCATATTCTTCACTGATGAAGTATATGAGTAAGCTGCACTAATTCGTCTGCAGGATGATCAACCCAAAGCCACTGAGTGGGTCCTCGATAGTGGATGTACAAACCACATGACTGGTGACAAGAATCTATTGATGGATGCTCCATTATCTCCGTCGCATCTGAAGCATATCATCTTTGCTGACAAAGGCAAAAGTCAGGTATTGGGTCTAGGTAAGGTTGCGATTACAAAGGATCGACACATGGACAAAGTCATGCTTGTTGAGTCCTTAGGATACAACCTTATGTCTGTCTCAATGCTTTGTGATCTTGATATGGTTGTTGTCTTTGGCAAGTACCGTTGCGTTGTGGTTATGGAAGCTGACAATTCCAAAGTCTTCAAAGGCTTTAGGAGAGGAGACCTGTATATTGTTGATTTCTCTACAGGACCACAACCAGCCATGTGCTTACTTGCAAAAGCTTCAGAAGGCTGGCTCTGGCATTGACGACTTGGTCATGCAGGCATGAGGAATTTGCACACGCTTGCGAAGAAGAAGCATGTCATTGGCATCGAGAATGTCAAATTCCTCAAGGATCACCTATGCGGAGCCTGTGAAGCTGGGAAGATGACGAAGGCCAAGCATCCAGCAAAGACTATCATGACCACCACTCGCCCGTTTGAATTGCTTCACATGGATCTCTTTGGTCCTAATCATTATTCTGCTATTTCAAATGAAGCATCTCAATATGGCTTTGTTATTGTTGATGATTATTCTCGCTACACATGGGTACACCTTGTTACTTACAAACATGAAGTGCAGGAAGTCTTCAAATGATTTTCCTCGAGGGCTTCAACCAACTTTGGTGTGAAGATCAAGCACATCAGAAGTGACAATGGCACTGAGTTCAAGAATTCTGGTCTCGATGACTATCTTGATGAACTTGGTATTACTCATGAGTTATCTGCTCCTTACACTCCTCAGCAGAATGGCGTCGTGGAGCGCAAGAACAGGACTCTTGCTGAGATGGCTCGCACTATGCTTGATGAATACAAAACGCCTCGTCGTTTCTGGACTAAGGCAATTGATACTGCGCGCCACATCATCAACAGAGTATATCTTCACAAATTCTTCAAAAAGACTGCGTATGAACTCCTCACTGATAAGAAACCCAATGTAAGTTATTTCAAAGTCTTCGGTGCTAAATGTTGGATTAGAGATCCTCATCACAACTCAAAATTTGCACCGAAAGCACATGAAGGTTTTATGCTTGTTACGGAAAGGACTCGCACACCTACAGAGTCTTCAACAACGTTCTTCACAAAGTTGTTGAAACTGTAGATGTGCGGTTCGATGAAACTAATGGCTCGCAAAGAGAGCACCTACCTACTGTGATAGATGAACCCGCACCTGAGGAAACTATCAAGTTCAAGGCTACTGAGGATGTCATTCCTACTGAAGAATCTGCTGAAGAATTCATTCCAGAACATGAAGAACGTCGGGCTAATGCACCTAAAGAAAATGCTGAAGAAAATGATGCTGAAGAAAACGCTAATCAAATTCTTCAACGACAACCAGCTCATCCTCGCATTGCAAAAGAAGTGCAAGTTGAAAAGATCATCAATGACATCAAAGCGCCAGGTCCTCTCACACGCTCAAAAGCTTCACATTTGTCTAAATTTTGTGGGCACTATGATTTTGTCTCTATTACAGAGCCCACTAAGGTAGATGAAGCATTTCTGGAGCCTGAGTGGATTCAGGCCATGCAAGAAGAATTACATCAGTTCGAGCTCAACAATGTCTGGGAACTGGTCAAACGTCTAGATCCTCGCAAGCATAATATCATCGACACAAAGTGGATCTACCGCAACAAGCAAGATGAAAATGGCCTTGTGGTGAGGAATAAGGCACGGCTTGTAGCTCAAGGCTACACACAGGTTGAAGGAATTGATTTCGATGAAACTTTTGCACCTGTTGCTAGACTTGAGGCTATTCGCATATTACTTGCTTATGCTAACCATCATGATATCACTTTATATCAAATGGATATGAAAAGTGCATTCCTCAATGGTAAGCTTGAGGAAGAAGTATATGTTGCTCAACCCCCAGGTTTTGAAGATCCAAAGAATCCTGACAAAGTCTTCAGACTCAACAAGGCCCTCTATGGCCTCAAGCAGGCCCCACAGACTTGGTATGATACCTTGAAGGAACTCTTCATGAAGAAAGGCTTCAAACCCGGTTCACTCGACCCTACTCTTTTCACTAAATCTTATGATGGTGAATTGTTTGTGTGCCAAATATATGTTGATGATATTATCTTTGGTTGTACTGACCAACATTATAGTGATGAATTTGCCTATATGATGAGTGAAGAATATCAAATGTCTATGATGGGAGAGTTGAAATTCTTCTTAGGTCTTCAAATTCGTCAACAACGCAATGGCATATTCATATCTCAGGAGAAATACCTCAAGGATGTACTGAGGAAATTTGGCATGCAAGATTGCAAAGCTGTCAAAATTCCTATGCCCACAAATGGCCATCTGTGCACTGATGAAAATGGTATTGACTTCGATCATAAGGTATACCGCTCCATGATAGGTTCCTTATTGTACTTATGTGCATCTAGGCCAGATATAATGCTTAGTGTTTGCATGTGTGCCCGATTTCAAGCTACACCGAAGGAATCACACCATAAGGCTGTGAAGCATATTCTTCGATATCTAGCTCACACACCAACACTTGGATTATGGTACCCCAAGGGCTCGGTTTTTTATCTCATTGGATATTCTGACTCTGACTATGCTGGTGACCGTGTGGACCGCAAGTCAACATCTGGTACATGTCATTTCCTCGGACGATCTTTGGTTTGTTGGTCCTCGAAGAAACAGAACTGCGTATCACTATCTACTGTTGAAGCTGAGTACATTGTCGCTGGTTCTTGATGTGCCCAATTGCTATGGATGAAGCAAACTCTCAAGGACTACAGCGTCAACATGAAGAATGTGCCTCTCTTCTATGACAATGAGAGTGCCATGAAAATTGCTCACAACCTAGTTCAACACTCGAAGACAAAGCACATTCAGATTCGTCATCATTTTCTTCGTGATCATGTGTTGAAGGGCGACATTTCTATTGAGCATGTGAAGACTGAAGAACAGCTAGCCGATATCTTCACAAAGCCCTTGGATGAGAAGAGATTTAGCAAGTTGCGGTGTGAGCTAAATATCCTAGAATCTTCGAATGTTCTTTGAAAAGGACACTCATCCTAACACTTATGCAAAATTGATGACTTAGATGTGCAACACATGAAGAAACGTTTTTCTTCAATCAATGAAGAATAACACTCTTAGTGTGAAGAAATTAATGAAGAATTTGATTCTCAGAACCCTACGATAATTGTACGCGGTGTTTGAAATCATCATTCTTATACGGTGGGTCACGCCACCACCAAAAGTTGAAATTTCTCAAATTATTCATATTCTTCAACTTTGCATAGCCTTCACTGGTTCCGTCGTTTTTCTTCATTGGCTATATATATATATATGTATATATATATATATATGTCCTCTACAGCATTCACTTATTGCTATTTCTTCAAGTTGGTTTTCTGCTAAGTGAATGTGATCGGACCCTTCCCCTCTATGCTATACTCAACCCAATCTGTTCACAAATTCTTCATGTGTGTTCTATTTGAAACTCGTTCAAAATCTTCACTGTGTCCTTGTCAGCTGAAGAAATTGCGAACGGAACTTTAAAACCTATCTTATCGAAATTTTCGGCTTTGCCGCTCAAACCATTCCGCATTCCACGATACACTTATCCACTCACCCACGATCTAACACGATCTCCACCTCTCACTACGTGGGTGACACATGTCATGCGAATGAGAAGGGTTAGGGGCATGTTCGTCCAATTTCTTCGGGCGAGCAGTTTTTCACCGTGGCTATAAATACCCCTCCTTCCCTTCCTCACTTCTTTTACTCCGCTCGACCTCTCTCTCCAGCTCGAGCTTCTCAAACCCTAGCGCCGCCGCTACTTCATCGCCGCCGGTGAGGAAGAGCTTCACTGCCTTGACCTCGTCGCCGACGTACTCGCGCCGACCGTGGAAATCTTCACTCCGCCGTCGCCGTAGCTGTCTTCCTCCGCCAAGTTAGGGCGTGGAAGATCTGCACAAACGAACTTCACATCTCCTCACTCCAGTTCGTCGTGTTCTTCGTCCAGGGTAATTAAAAGTTACTTTTACTACCCTCATTGATTCGAATCATTATCTTCAAAATCTTCAAAGGTGTTTTTCTTCATAGATTCACACACTAAACACCTCACAAGTCATTTGTTCTTGACTCGTTTCTCTAAGCCATGTTGTTTCTTCAAGATTCCTCAAATGTGTGGATTTTTAATCTACACATCTCTGGAACCTAAAACAAAGAACGCTTAGTGAAATTCTTCAAGACTCATATGGTCAAATTCATCTAACTTGTTCTTTTCAAAAACCCTCTGAGAACGCATATGACCTCTCCAAATTCCGCGCAACTATACTCTGTTCACAGGTACACATGCCAGCTGCTGAATCACGAGGTTCTCATCAACTTAACTCATTTGCAGCGTTCCTCAAAGAAAAGTTGCATACTTCTTCAGAGAATTCAATTGTTCAAATTCCTCAACTGAAGAAAATGGCTGACGGTAAGAAGCCACAGAAGGGAGGAAAGAGGCCTGAGGTAAATACAGCGTTTGAGATCCCTGATGACATATATGTTGGGTATTGCACACCTACTGAGGAAACCAAGAATGAGCGCAAAGTGCGCATTCAGAAGATAGAGAGGAGATGGGCAAGAGAATGGAGGGAGTACAGATATCTCACTCCTAAGTACATGAAGAAATTCGCACTCAATCCTCCATGCCCAAGAGCTCCATTGGCACCTGGCCAAATCGCTGATCCCACCAGCCTCAAGCGCGATGAGGACTATCCTAATGAATGGGCCAAGCGCCAAGCCAAGCTGGCTAAGCAAGCCAGAGAAGCAGTGAGGAAATTTAATGAAGACTCTGCTGCTGCTGCTGCCTCTGCTGAGGCCTTTGCTGTCAAGCCAAAGAAGGCTATGTCAAAGAAGCCTGCGCGCAAGCCAAGTGCTTCACCAACAATGCCCTCAAGGCCAAGCTCCTCAGCAATGTCCTCATGGCCAGAATCCTCAAAGCCCTCACGGAAAATTCCTCATGCTGCTCCTGTTCCTCCAAAGCCTTCAGCTGTTCCGACTAAATCCTCAGCACCTGTGCATCTTGCCTCGTGCCAAAGGACTGCCGGCATCTCCATTGCCTCAGGTGTCTCAGCTAGTTCCTCAGCTGCCCCTCACTGCTGAAGACAAAGGCCACTCCTGGACGAGGTCCTCGCCCAAGTCCTCAAAAGAAGCAAGTCGCTTTCCAAGTGCCGTCTGATGAAGACGAAGCTGATGATGATGAACTTGCAGAAATCATCAGAGACAGGCAAGCCAGGGCCGCTAGAGCCAAAGGATCAGAGGTGCCACTGCTTTTGGATCTCAAACTGATCCTCGACTACATTGATGATTGGCACAAGGACCCCAACACTCCCTTGCCTGACTTTAAGCTGACTCCTGGCCAGAGTCACATGCTGACCCACTTCATTCAAGAAGAAAAGTTGAAATTTGAGAAGGCCAGGCAGATCAAGAAAGTGCAGTACAAGAAAGAGCACTATCTGAAGAAAAACGTTGTCTCTATGACAACTAAAGAACTTGTCACTATTTAGACTGAGATTAACAAACTCAGTGATGACTTTGACGCATATCGCGCTGATTGGCTTGGAGCCAAGGTTCGTTTTGTGAAACTTGCGGATAACTTCACTTCCAATGTTGCAGCCCCAACGCAACAGGAAATTCCTCAGGCTGAAGCATCTGCTCAGCCTACTGAAGAAAATGCCAGCACCGCTGATGACAATCAGGCTACTGAAGAAAATGTGAGTTCCTGGGCTGATGACTGCATTCCAACCGCTGAAGAAATTGCCAGGGCACCCACTAGTGGTGTGCCTGAAGAAACTGAAGAACTCAGAGCAACTGCATCAGTTGTGCCTGAAGAAAATCAACCAGATTCCTCAGTTGATCCTGCACCAACTTCACCAATCCTTCCATCTGCATCAGATGTGAAGAAGACCAAGGCTGCAGAGCGTGCTGCAGTGAAGAAAAGCAAAGCATCAGTTGCTTCAGATTCTTCAGCTCCGAAGAAAATGAAGCCTATGACAAGTTCATTTGCAAATATGATTGATGCTGTTCCCATCTCAACCAGGCCATCAAAGGACCTTGTTCCTTTTGATGAAGAATATGTGATTCCAGCGGATCTGATGAAGAAACTCCTTCTGCTGCTTTGTCTGAACCGTTGGATGAAGAAATTGAAGTGGATGCAATTCCTTCAACACCTATCATCTCCTCACCTATGCCTCAGTTCGCAGCTGAAGAGGCTGGCGTTGAAGAAATGGAAGATGAAGATGTGGACATTGGCTGCTCCACACCCGTAATCAGTGATGAATTCTGGGAAAGTCAACATCCAAACTCGCCAATGTTCACCCCTCTACAACAAATTCCTCAGTCCCCCACACAAACGGTTCACATGGGCTCTGAAGAAACTCATCCCACTGCATCTGTTCATGAGGAAATTCTGACCACTAGCGCTGAAGAAACTACAGCTGCTGAACAACCAACGACGCAGACTGCCACTGAGGAGGAACCAGAAATTTCTCAGCCTGAAGAACCTGCGATTGAGATTCCTGAGGTCGTGATGCAACTCACTGACACTCCTCTGCCGAAGCCAAAGGACCCATTCTCACGCAAGCAAAAGTTCAAGGCTGATGATTTCTTCGGCGAGCACGTATTCTTCGAAGATTACAACCCATATGACTCTGCTCGCATTAGGAAGAGGCGTTTCAGGACTGCTAGTCAAGCCAATTTCTATTCCTCAGTGATGTTCAACAAGGAGAAGATCTTCTACCATGAGCATATTCCTCACGTGGATATGGAATCTCTGTCGTGCTTCGCACCAGTCCTCAGTGTTCTTCACGACGCTGGACTGCTAAACTTTTGCTCTGACATCTGCGATTGGAATGAAGAACTGATTCTTCAATTCTATGCAACGCTGCACGTCACCGGAGATGCTGAAGATGTGAATTCATGGGTACTGGACTGGATGTCTGAAAACACTCACTACACTGCACCAGCCTCTGAATTGCTTCGTCCTCTACCACTCAGTACTCCCCTTGAAGAAGCTCGCTGCATCTACAGTGAACCCGAGCTCACACATCATTACATGCAGCTACTGATGAAACCTTTGAAGCCAGGTCAAGCACCAAGAACTAAATTCCTCGTGAAGAAATTGTTGTATGTGCCCAGAACTGTCTATCGTATTCTTACGAGGACAATCAGTCCCGTCAAAGGCCACGACTCATCTGATGAGGAAATTTTTGGCATCATGAAGAATCTGGTATTCAACATCGTTCATGGCATTCCCGTCAATTATCACGATTTCTTCATGAGGACTATGGCAAATGTTGCACTGTCACCGTTTGAGCTGAAGCCTTATGCACCTTGGATTATGAGATTCCTCAGGACAAGGTCTTCACTCAACTACAAAGCTGATTTCCAGAATCACCTTAGCTACTTGCCCCCAATTGAAGTCCTCAAGCAGACATATTCCTCAGTTGATGGAAAGGGCAAGGCACCAGCTGTAATAGATGAAGGCATTCGTCCATTGGATGGTCAGTTTCGCAAATCTGCATCTTATTCCACCAATGATGACTCTGCCACACATGACTCTGCCAATGCATGTTGGGGAACATAGTAATTTCAAAAAAAATCCTACGCACATGCAAGATCATGGTGATGCATAGCAACGAGGGGGGGAGTCTGATCTACGTACCCTTGTAGATCTCAATGGAAGCGTTGACAAAACGTAGAGGAAGTAGTCGTACGTCTTCTTCCCGATCCGACCGATCCAAGCACCGTTACTCCGGCACCTCCGAGTTCTTAGCACACGTTCAGCTCGATGACGATCCCCGGGCTCTGATCCAGCAACGCTTTGGGGAGGAGTTCCGTCAGCACGACGGCGTGGCGACGATCTTGATGTACTACCGACGTAGGGCTTCGCCTAAGCACTACAACGATATGATCGAGGTGGAATTTGGTGGCAGGGGGCACCGCACACGGCTAAGGAACGATCTCAATGATCAACTTGTGTGTCTAGAGGTGCCCCCTGCCCCCATATATAAAGGTTGCCAAGGTGAGGGCTGGCCGGCCAACTATGGAGGCGCAGGAGGAGTCCTACTCCTACCGGGAGTAGGACTCCCCCCCCAATCCTATTCCTAATAGGATTCCTTGAGAGAGAGAGAGAGAGGGAGAAGCGGGCCGGCCACCTCTCCTAGTCCTAATAGGACTAGGGGAGGGGGGAGGTGCGCAGCCCACCTTGGGCTGCCCCTTTCACCTTTCCACTAAGGCCCAATAAGGCCCATTTGGTTCCCGGGGGGTTCCGGTAACCTCCCGGTACTCCGGTAAAATTCCCGATTTCACCCGGAACACTTCCGATGTCCAAACATAGGCTTCCAATATATCAATCTTTATGTCTCGACCATTTCGAGAGTCCTCGTCATGTCCGTGATCACATCCGGGACTCCGAACAACCTTCGGTACATCAAAATGCATAAACTCATAATAACTGTCATCGTAACGTTAAGCGTGCGGACCCTACGGTTCGAGAACAATGTAGACATGACCGAGACACGTCTCCGGTCAATAACCAATAGCGGGACCTGGATGCCCATATTGGCTCCTACATATTCTACTAAGATCTTTATCGGTCAGACCGCATAACAACATACGTTGTTCCCTTTGTCATCGGTATGTTACTTGCCCGAGATTCGATCGTCGGTATCCAATACCTAGTTCAATCTCGTTACTGGCAAGTCTCTTTACTCGTTCCGTAATACATCATCTCACAACTAACATCTTAGTTATAATGCTTGCAAGGCTTATGTGATGTGTATTACCGAGAGGGCCCAGAGATACCTCTCCGACAATCGGAGTGACAAACCCTAATCTCGAAATACGCCAACCCAACATCTACCATTGGAGACACCTGTAGTACTCCTTTATAATCACCCAGTTGCGTTGTGACGTTTGGTAGTACCCAAAGTGTTCCTCCGGCAAACGGGAGTTGCATAATCTCATAGTCATAGGAACATGTATAAGTCATGAAGAAAGCAATAGCAACATACTAAACGATCGGGTGCTAAGCTAATGAAATGGGTCATGTCAATCAGATCATTCAACTAATGATGTGACCTCGTTAATCAAATAACAACTCTTTGTTCATGGTTAGGAAACATAACCATCTTTGATTAACGAGCTAGTCAAGTAGAGGCATACTAGTGACACTCTGTTTGTCTATGTATTCACACATGTATTATGTTTCCGGTTAATACAATTCTAGCATGAATAATAAACATTTATCATGATATAAGGAAATAAATAATAACTTTATTATTGCCTCTAGGGCATATTTCCTTTAGTCTCCCACTTGCACTAGAGTCAATAATCTAGATTACACAGTAATGATTCTAACACCCATGGAGCCTTGGTGCTGATCATGTTTTGCTCGTGGAAGAGGCTTAGTCAACGGGTCTGCAACATTCAAATCCGTATGTATCTTGCAAATCTCTATGTCTCCCACCTGGACTAGATCCCAGATGGAGTTGAAGCGTCTCTTGATGTGTTTGGTCCTTTTGTGAAATCTGGATTCCTTTGCTAAAGCAATTGCACCAGTATTGTCACGAAAGATTTTCATTGGACCCGATGCACTAGGTATGACACCTAGATCGGATATGAACTCCTTCATCCAGACTCCTTCGTTCGCTGCTTCCGAAGCAGCTATGTACTCCGCTTCACATGTAGATCCCGCTATGACGCTTTGTTTAGAACTGCACCAACTGACAGCTCCACCGTTTAAAGTAAACACGTATCCGGTTTGCGATTTAGAATCGTCCGGATCAGTGTCAAAGCTTGCATCAATGTAACCTCTTACGGTGAGCTCTTTGTCACCTCCATATACGAGAAACATATCCTTAGTCCTTTTCAGGTATTTCAGGATGTTCTTGACCGCTGTCCAGTGATCCACTCCTGGATTACTTTGGTACCTCCCTGCTAAACTTATAGCAAGGCACACATCAGGTCTGGTACACAGCATTGCATACATGATAGAGCCTATGGCTGAAGCATAGGGAACATCTTTCATTTTCTCTCTATCTTCTGCAGTGGTCGGGCATTGAGTCTGACTCAACTTCACACCTTGTAACAAGGCAAGAACCCTTTCTTTGCTTGATCCATTTTGAACTTCTTCAAAATCTTGTCAAGGTATGTGCTTTGTGAAATTCCAATTAAGCGTCTTGATCTATCTCTATAGATCTTTATGCCTAATATGTAAGCAGCTTCCCCGAGGTCTTTCATCGAAAAACTTTTATTCAAGTATCCCTTTATGCTATCCAGAAATTCTATATCATTTCCAATCAGCAATATGTCATCCACATATAATATCAGAAATGCTACAGAGCTCCCACTCACTTTCTTGTAAATACAGGCTTCTCCAAAAGTCTATATAAAGCCAAATGCTTTGATCACACTATCAAAGCGTTTATTCCAACTCCGAGATGCTTGCACCAGTCCATAAATGGATCGCTGGAGTTTGCACACTTTGTTAGCTCCCTTTGGATCGACAAAACCTTCCGGTTGCATCATATACAACTCTTCTTCCAGAAATCCATTCAGGAATGCAGTTTTGACATCCATCTGCCAAATTTCATAATCATAAAATGCGGCAATTGCTAACATGATTCTGACAGACTTAAGCATCGCTACGGGTGAGAAGGTCTCATCGTAGTCAACCCCTTGAACTTGTCGAAAACCTTTTGCGACAAGTCGAGCTTTATAGACAGTAATATTACCGTCAGCGTCAGTCTTTTTCTTGAAGATCCATTTATTCTCAATTGCTTGCCGATCATCGGGCAAGTCAACCAAAGTCCATACTTTGTTCTCATACATGGATCCCATCTCAGATTTCATGGCTTCAAGCCACTTTGCGGAATCTGGGCTCACCATCGCTTCTTCATAGTTCGTAGGTTCATCATGATCTAGTAGCATGACTTCCAGAATTGGATTACCGTACCACTCTGGTGCGGATCTCACTCTGGTTGATCTACGTGGTTCAGTAGTATCTTGTCCTGAAGTTTCATGATCATCATCATTAGCTTCCTCACTAATTGGTATAGGTGTCGCAGAAACAGTTTTCTGTGATGTACTATTTTCCAATAATGGAGCAGGTACAGTTACCTCGTCAAGTTCTACTTTCCTCCCACTCACTTCTTTCGAGAGAAACTCCTTCTCTAGAAATGATCCATTCTTAGCAACGAATGTCTTGCCTTCGGATCTGTGATAGAAGGTGTACCCAACAGTCTCCTTTGGGTATCCTATGAAGACACATTTCTCCGCTTTGGGTTCGAGCTTATCAGGTTGAAGCTTTTTCACATAAGCATCGCAGCCCCAAACTTTAAGAAACGACAACTTTGGTTTCTTGCCAAACCATAGTTCATAAGGCGTCGTCTCAACGGATTTTGATGGTGCCCTATTTAACGTGAATGCGGCCGTCTCTAAAGCATAACCCCAAAACGATAGCGGTAAATCAGTAAGAGACATCATAGATCACACCATATCTAGTAAAGTACGATTACGACGTTCGGACACACCATTACGCTGTGGTGTTCCGGGTGGCGTGAGTTGCGAAACTATTCCACAATTTTTCAAATGTACACCAAACTCGTAACTCAAATATTCTCCTCCACGATCAGATCGTAGAAACTTTATTTTCTTGTTACGATGATTTTCAACTTCACTCTGAAATTCTTTGAACTTTTCAAATGTTTCAGACTTGTGTTTCATTAAGTAGATATACCCATATCTGCTTAAATCATCTGTGAAGGTGAAAAAGTAACGATATCCGCCACGAGCCTCAATATTCATCGGACCACATACATCGGTATGTATGATTTCCAATAAATCTGTTGCTCTCTCCATGGTACCGGAGAACGGTGTTTTAGTCATCTTGCCTATGAGGCACGGTTCGCAAGTACCAAGTGATTCATAATCTAGTGGTTCCAAAAGCCCATCAGTATGGAGTTTCTTCATGCGCTTTACACCGATATGACCTAAACGGCAGTGCCACAAATAAGTTGCACTATCATTATCAACTCTGCATCTTTTGGCTTCTACATTATGAACATGTGTATCACTACTATCGAGATTTAACAAGAATAGACCACTCTTCAAAGGTGCATGACCATAAAAGATATTACTCATATAAATAGAACAACCATTATTCTCTGATTTAAATGAATAACTGTCTCGCATTAAACAAGATCCAGATATAATGTTCATGCTCAACGCTGGCACCAAATAACAATTATTTAGGTCTAATATTAATCCCGAAGGTAGATGTAGAGGTAGCGTGCCGACTGCGATCACATCGACTTTTGAACCGTTTCCCACGCGCATCGTCACCTCGTCCTTTGCTAGTGTCTGCTTATTCTGTAGTCCCTGTTTCGAGTTGCAAATATTAGCAACAGAACCAGTATCAAATACCCAGGTGCTACTGCGAGCTCTAGTAAGGTACACATCAATAACATGTATATCACATATACCTTTGTTCACCTTGCCATCCTTCTTATCCGCCAAATACTTGGGGCAGTTCCGCTTCCAGTGACCAGTCTGCTTGCAGTAGAAGCACTCAGTTTCAGGTTTAGGTCCAGACTTGGGTTTCTTCTCCTGAGCAGCAACTTGCTTGCTGTTCTTCTTGAAGTTCCCCTTCTTCTTCCCTTTGCCCTTTTTCTTGAAACTAGTGGTCTTGTTGACCATCAACACTTGATGCTCCTTCTTGATTTCTACCTCCACAGCTTTCAGCATTGCGAAGAGCTCGGGAATACTCTTGTTCATCCCTTGCATATTATAGTTCATCATGAAGCTCTTGTAGCTTGGTGGCAGTGATTGGAGAATTCTGTCAATGACGCAATCATCTGGAAGATTAACTCCCATTTGAATCAAGTGATTATTATACCCAGACATTTTGAGTATATGCTCACTGACAGAACTGTTCTCCTCCATCTTGCAGCTATAGAACTTATTGGAGACTTCATATCTCTTAATTCGGGCATTTGCTTGAAATATTAACTTCAACTCCTGGAACATCTCATATGCTCCATGACGTTCAAAACGTCGTTGAAGTCCCGATTCTAAGCCGTAAAGCATGGCACACTGAACTATCGAGTAGTCATCAGCTTTGCTCTGCCAGACGTTCATAACATCTGGTGTTGCTCCAGCAGCAGGCCTGGCACCCAGCGGTGCTTCTAGGACGTAATTCTTCTGTGCAGCAATGAGGATAATCCTCAGGTTACGGACCCAGTCCGTGTAATTGCTACCATCATCTTTCAACTTTGCTTTCTCAAGGAACGCATTAAAATTCAACGGAACAACAGCACGAGCCATCTATCTACAATCAACATAAACAAGCAAGATACTATCAGGTACTAAGTTCATGATAAGTTTAAGTTCAGTTAATCAAATTACTTAAGAACTCCCACTTAGATAGACATCCCTCTAATCCTCTAAGTGATCACGTGATCCAAATCAACTAAACCATAACCGATCATCACGTGAGATGGAGTAGTTTTCAATGGTGAACATCGTTATGTTGATCATATCTACTATATGATTCACGCTCGACCTTTCGGTCTCTGTGTTCCGAGGCCATATCTGCATATGCTAGGCTCGTCAAGTTTAACCTGAGTATTCTGTGTGTGCAAAACTGGCTTGCACCCGTTGTAGATGGACGTAGAGCTTATCACACCCGATCATCACGTGGTGTCTGGGCACGACGAACTTTGGCAACGGTGCATACTCAGGGAGAACACTTCTTGATAATTTAGTGAGAGATCATCTTATAATGCTACCGTCAATCAAAGCAAGATAAGATGCATAACAGATAAACATCACATGCAATCAATATAAGTGATATGATATGGCCATCATCATCTTGTGCTTGTGATCTCCATCTCCGAAGCACCGTCATGATCACCATCGCCACCGGCGCGACACCTTGATATCCATGGTAGCATCATTGTCGTCTCGCCAATCTTATGCTTCCACGACTATCACTACCGCTTAGCAATAAAGTAAAGCATTACATCGCGATTGCATTGCATACAATAAAGCAACAACCATATGGCTCCTGCCAGTTGCCGATAACTTGGTTACAAAACATGATCATCTCATACAATAAAATCAGCATCATGCCTTGACCATATCACATCACAACATGCCCTGCAAAAACAAGTTAGACGTCCTCTACTTTGTTGTTGCAAGTTTTACGTGGCTGCTACGGGCTTAAGCAAGAACTCATCTCACCTACGCATCAAAACCACAACGATAGTTTGTCAAATAGACTCCGTTTTAACCTTCTCAAGGACCGAGCATAGCCACACTCGGTTCAACTAAAGTTGGAGAGACAGTCGCCCGCAAGCCATCTATGTGCAAAGCACGTCGAGGGAACCGGTCTCGCGTAAGCGTACGCGTAAGGTTGGTCCGGGTCGTCTCGTCCAACAATACCGCCGAACCAAAGTATGACATGCTGGTAGGCAGTATGACTTGTATCGCCCACAACTCACTTGTGTTCTACTCGTGCAAATAACATCAAACCATAAAACCTAGGCTCGGATGCCACTGTTGGGGAACGTAGTAATTTCAAAAAATTTCCTACGCACACGCAAGATCATGGTGATGCATAGCAACGAGGGGGGGAGTCTGATCTACGTACCCTTGTAAATCGCAACGGAAGCGTTGACAAAACATAGAGGAAGTAGTCGTACGTCTTCTTCCCGATCCGGCCGATCCAAGCACCGTTACTCTGGCACCTCCGAGTTCTTAGCACACGTTCAGCTCGATGACGATCCCCGGGCTCCGATCCAGCAAAGCTTCGGGGAGGAGTTTCGTCAGCACGACGGCGTGGTGACGATCTTGATGTACTACCGACGTAGGGCTTCGCCTAAGCACTACAACGATATGATCTAGGTGGAATTTGGTGGCAAGGGGCACCGCACACGGCTAAGGAACGATCTCAATGATCAACTTGTGTGTCTAGAGGTGCCCCCTGCCCCCGTATATAAAGGTTGCCAAGGGGAGGGCTGGCCGGCCAACTATGGAGGCGCAGGAGGAGTCCTACTCCTACCGGGAGTAGGACTCCCCCCCCAATCCTATTCCTAATAGGATTCCTTGAGAGAGAGAGAGAGAGGGAGAAGCGGGCCGGCCACCTCTCCTAGTCCTAATAGGACTAGGGGAGGGGGGAGGCGCGCAGCCCACCTTGGGCTGCCCCTTTCACCTTTCCACTAAGGCCCAATAAGGCCCATTTGGTTCCCGGGGGGTTCCGGTAACCTCCCGGTACTCCGGTAAAATTCCCAATTTCACCCGGAACACTTCCGATGTCCAAACATAGGCTTCCAATATATCAATCTTTATGTCTCGACCATTTCGAGAGTCCTCGTCATGTCCGTGATCACATCCGGGACTCCGAACAACCTTCGGTACATCAAAATGCATAAACTCATAATAACTGTCATCGTAACGTTAAGCATGCGGACCCTACGGTTCGAGAACAATGTAGACATGACCGAGACACGTCTCCGGTCAATAACCAATAGCGGGACCTGGATGCCCATATTGGCTCCTACATATTCTACGAAGATCTTTATCGTCAGACCGCATAACAACATACGTTGTTCCCTTTGTCATCGGTATGTTACTTGCCCGAGATTCGATCGTCGGTATCCAATACCTAGTTCAATCTCGTTACTGGCAAGTCTCTTTACTCGTTCCGTAATACATCATCTCACAACTAACATCTTAGTTATAATGCTTGCAAGGCTTATGTGATGTGTATTACCGAGAGGGCCCAGAGATACCTCTCCGACAATCGGAGTGACAAACCCTAATCTCGAAATACGCCAACCCAACATCTACCATTGGAGACACCTGTAGTACTCCTTTATAATCACCCAGTTGCATTGTGACGTTTGGTAGTACCCAAAGTGTTCCTCCAGCAAACGGGAGTTGCATAATCTCATAGTCATAGGAACATGTATAAGTCATGAAGAAAGCAATCGCAACATACTAAACGATCGGGTGCTAAGCTAATGAAATGGGTCATGTCAATCAGATCATTCAACTAATGATGTGACCTCGTTAATCAAATAACAACTCTTTGTTCATGGTTAGGAAACATAACCATCTTTGATTAACGAGCTAGTCAAGTAGAGGCATACTAGTGACACTCTGTTTGTCTATGTATTCACACATGTATTATGTTTCCGGTTAATACAATTCTAGCATGAATAATAAACATTTATCATGATATAAGGAAATAAATAATAACTTTATTATTGCCTCTAGGGCATATTTCCTTCAGTCTCCCACTTGCACTAGAGTCAATAATCTAGATTACACAGTAATGATTCTAACACCCATGGAGCCTTGGTGCTGATCATGTTTTGCTCGTGGAAGAGGCTTAGTCAATGGGTCTGCAACATTCAGATCCGTATGTATCTTGCAAATCTCTATGTCTCCCACCTGGACTAGATCCCGGATGGAGTTGAAGCGTCTCTTGATGTGTTTGGTCCTTTTGTGAAATCTGGATTCCTTTGCTAAAGCAATTGCACCAGTATTGTCACAAAAGATTTTCATTGGACCCGATGCACTAGGTATGACACCTAGATCGGATATGAACTCCTTCATCCAGACTCCTTCGTTCGCTGCCTCCGAAGCAGCTATGTACTCCGCTTCACATGTAGATCCCGCTACGACGCTTTGTTTAGAACTGCACCAACTGACAGCTCCACCGTTTAAAGTAAACACGTATCCGGTTTGCGATTTAGAATCGTCCGGATCAGTGTCAAAGCTTGCATCAATGTAACCTCTTACGGTGAGCTCTTTGTCACCTCCATATACGAGAAACATATCCTTAGTCCTTTTCAGGTATTTCAGGATGTTCTTGACCGCTGTCCAGTGATCCACTCCTGGATTACTTTGGTACCTCCCTGCTAAACTTATAGCAAGGCACACATCAGGTCTGGTACACAGCATTGCATACATGATAGAGCCTATGGCTGAAGCATAGGGAACATCTTTCATTTTCTCTCTATCTTCTGCAGTGGTCGGGCATTGAGTCTGACTCAACTTCACACCTTGTAACACAGTCAAGAACCCTTTCTTTGCTTGATCCATTTTGAACTTCTTCAAAATCTTGTCAAGGTATGTGCTTTGTGAAAGTCCAATTAAGCGTCTTGATCTATCTCTATAGATCTTTATGCCTAATATGTAAGCAGCTTCCCCGAGGTCTTTCATCGAAAAACTTTTATTCAAGTATCCCTTTATGCTATCCAGAAATTCTATATCATTTCCAATCAGCAATATGTCATCCACATATAATATTAGAAATGCTACAGAGCTCCCACTCACTTTCTTGTAAATACAGGCTTCTCCAAAAGTCTGTATAAAGCCAAATGCTTTGATCACACTATCAAAGCGTTTATTCCAACTCCGAGATGCTTGCACCAGTCCATAAATGGATCGCTGGAGTTTGCACACTTTGTTAGCTCCCTTTGGATCGACAAAACCTTCCGGTTGCATCATATACAACTCTTCTTCCAGAAATCCATTCAGGAATGCAGTTTTGACATCCATCTGCCAAATTTCATAATCATAAAATGCGGCAATTGCTAACATGATTCTGACAGACTTAAGCATCGCTACGGGTGAGAAGGTCTCATCGTAGTCAACCCCTTGAACTTGTCGAAAACCTTTTGCGACAAGTCGAGCTTTATAGACAGTAATATTACCGTCAGCGTCAGTCTTTTTCTTGAAGATCCATTTATTCTCAATTGCTTGCCGATCATCGGGCAAGTCAACCAAAGTCCATACTTTGTTCTCATACATGGATCCCATCTCAGATTTCATGGCTTCAAGCCACTTTGCGGAATCTGGGCTCACCATCGCTTCTTCATAGTTCGTAGGTTCATCATGATCTAGTAGCATGACTTCCAGAATTGGATTACCGTACCACTCTGGTGCGGATCTCACTCTGGTTGATCTACGTGGTTCAGTAGTATCTTGTCCTGAAGTTTCATGATCATCATCATTAGCTTCCTCACTAATTGGTATAGGTGTCGCAGAAACAGTTTTCTGTGATGTACTATTTTCCAATAATGGAGCAGGTACAGTTACCTCGTCAAGTTCTACTTTCCTCCCACTCACTTCTTTCGAGAGAAACTCCTTCTCTAGAAATGATCCATTCTTAGCAACGAATGTCTTGCCTTCGGATCTGTGATAGAAGGTGTACCCAACAGTCTCCTTTGGGTATCCTATGAAGACACATTTCTCCGCTTTGGGTTCGAGCTTATCAGGTTGAAGCTTTTTCACATAAGCATCGCAGCCCCAAACTTTAAGAAACGACAACTTTGGTTTCTTGCCAAACCATAGTTCATAAGGCGTCGTCTCAACGGATTTTGATGGTGCCCTATTTAACGTGAATGCGGCCGTCTCTAAAGCATAACCCCAAAACGATAGCGGTAAATCAGTAAGAGACATCATAGATCACACCATATCTAGTAAAGTACGATTACGACGTTCGGACACACCATTACGCTGTGGTGTTCCGGGTGGCGTGAGTTGCGAAACTATTCCACAATTTTTCAAATGTACACCAAACTCGTAACTCAAATATTCTCCTCCACGATCAGATCGTAGAAACTTTATTTTCTTGTTACGATGATTTTCAACTTCACTCTGAAATTCTTTGAACTTTTCAAATGTTTCAGACTTGTGTTTCATTAAGTAGATATACCCATATCTGCTTAAATCATCTGTGAAGGTGAGAAAGTAACGATATCCGCCACGAGCCTCAATATTCATCGGACCACATACATCGGTATGTATGATTTCCAATAAATCTGTTGCTCTCTCCATGGTACCGGAGAACGGTGTTTTAGTCATCTTGCCTATGAGGCACGGTTCGCAAGTACCAAGTGATTCATAATCTAGTGGTTCCAAAAGCCCATCAGTATGGAGTTTCTTCATGCGCTTTACACCGATATGACCTAAACGGCAGTGCCACAAATAAGTTGCACTATCATTATCAACTCTGCATCTTTTGGCTTCTACATTATGAACATGTGTATCACTACTATCGAGATTTAACAAGAATAGACCACTCTTCAAAGGTGCATGACCATAAAAGATATTACTCATATAAATAGAACAACCATTATTCTCTGATTTAAATGAATAACTATCTCGCATTAAACAAGATCCAGATATAATGTTCATGCTCAACGCTGGCACCAAATAACAATTATTTAGGTCTAATATTAATCCCGAAGGTAGATGTAGAGGTAGCGTGCCGACTGCGATCACATCGACTTTGGAACCGTTTCCCACGCGCATCGTCACCTCGTCCTTTGCTAGTGTCTGCTTATTCTGTAGTCCCTGTTTCGAGTTGCAAATATTAGCAACAGAACCAGTATCAAATACCCAGGTGCTACTGCGAGCTCTAGTAAGGTACACATCAATAACATGTATATCACATATACCTTTGTTCACCTTGCCATCCTTCTTATCCGCCAAATACTTGGGGCAGTTCCGCTTCCAGTGACCAGTCTGCTTGCAGTAGAAGCAATCAGTTTCAGGTTTAGGTCCATACTTGGGTTTCTTCTCCTGAGCAGCAACTTGCTTGCTGTTCTTCTTGAAGTTCCCCTTCTTCTTCCCTTTGCCCTTTTTCTTGAAACTAGTGGTCTTGTTGACCATCAACACTTGATGCTCCTTCTTGATTTCTACCTCCACAGCTTTCAGCATTGCGAACAGCTCGGGAATAGTCTTGTTCACCCCTTGCATATTATAGTTCATCACGAAGCTCTTGTAGCTTGGTGGCAGTGATTGGAGAATTCTGTCAATGACGCAATCATCTGGAAGATTAACTCCCATCTGAATCAAGTGATTATTATACCCAGACATTTTGAGTATATGCTCACTGACAGAACTGTTCTCCTCCATCTTGCAGCTATAGAACTTATTGGAGACTTCATATCTCTCAATTCGGGCATTTGCTTGAAATATTAACTTCAACTCCTGGAACATCTCATATGCTCCATGACGTTCAAAACGTCGTTGAAGTCCCGATTCTAAGCCGTAAAGCATGGCACACTGAACTATCGAGTAGTCATCAGCTTTGCTCTGCCAGACGTTCATAACATCTGGTGTTGCTCCAGCAGCAGGCCTGGCACCCAGCGGTGCTTCTAGGACGTAATTCTTCTGTGCAGCAATGAGGATAATCCTCAGGTTACGGACCCAGTCCGTGTAATTGCTACCATCATCTTTCAACTTTGCTTTCTCAAGGAACGCATTAAAATTCAACGGAACAACAGCACGAGCCATCTATCTACAATCAACATAAACAAGCAAGATACTATCAGGTACTAAGTTCATGATAAGTTTAAGTTCAGTTAATCAAATTACTTAAGAACTCCCACTTAGATAGACATCCCTCTAATCCTCTAAGTGATCACGTGATCCAAATCAACTAAACCATAACCGATCATCACGTGAGATGGAGTAGTTTTCAATGGTGAACATCGTTATGTTGATCATATCTACTATATGATTCACGCTCGACCTTTCGGTCTCTGTGTTCCGAGGCCATATCTGCATATGCTAGGCTCATCAAGTTTAACCTGAGTATTCTGCGTGTGCAAAACTGGCTTGCACCCGTTGTAGATGGACGTAGAGCTTATCACACCCGATCATCACGTGGTGTCTTGGCACGACGAACTTTGGCAACGGTGCATACTCAGGGAGAACACTTCTTGATAATTTAGTGAGAGATCATCTTATAATGCTACCGTCAATCAAAGCAAGATAAGATGCATAACAGATAAACATCACATGCAATCAATATAAGTGATATGATATGGCCATCATCATCTTGTGCTTGTGATCTCCATCTCCGAAGCACCGTCATGATCACCATCGTCACCGGCGCGACACCTTGATATCCATCGTAGCATCGTTGTCGTCTTGCCAATCTTATGCTTCCACGACTATCACTACCGGTTAGCAATAAAGTAAAGCATTACATCGCGATTGCATTGCATACAATAAAGCAACAACCATATGGCTCCTGCCAGTTGCCGATAACTTGGTTACAAAACATGATCATCTCATACAATAAAATCAGCATCATGCCTTGACCATATCACATCACAACATGCCCTGCAAAAACAAGTTAGACGTCCTCTACTTTGTTGTTGCAAGTTTTACGTGGCTGCTACGGGCTTAAGCAAGAACTCATCTCACCTACGCATCAAAACCACAACGATAGTTTGTCAAATAGACTCCGTTTTAACCTTCTCAAGGACCGGGCGTAGCCACACTCGGTTCAACTAAAGTTGGAGAGACAGTCGCCCGCAAGCCATCTATGTGCAAAGCACGTCGAGGGAACCGGTCTCGCGTAAGCGTACGCGTAAGGTTGGTCCGGGTCGTCTCGTCCAACAATACCGCCGAACCAAAGTATGACATGCTGGTAGGCAGTATGACTTGTAACGCCCACAACTCACTTGTGTTCTACTCGTGCAAATAACATCAAACCATAAAACCTAGGCTCGGATGCCACTGTTGGGGAACGTAGTAATTTCAAAAAATTTCCTACGCACACGCAAGATCATGGTGATGCATAGCAACGAGGGGGGGAGTCTGATCTACGTACCCTTGTCGATCGCAACGGAAGCGTTGACAAAACATAGAGGAAGTAGTCGTACGTCTTCTTCCCGATCCGGCCGATCCAAGCACCGTTACTCTGGCACCTCCGAGTTCTTAGCACACGTTCAGCTCGATGACGATCCCCGGGCTCCGATCCAGCAAAGCTTCGGGGAGGAGTTTCGTCAGCACGACGGTGTGGTGACGATCTTGATGTACTACCGACGTAGGGCTTCGCCTAAGCACTACAACGATATGATCTAGGTGGAATTTGGTGGCAGGGGGCACCGCACACGGCTAAGGAACGATCTCAATGATCAACTTGTGTGTCTAGAGGTGCCCCCTGCCCCCGTATATAAAGGTTGCCAAGGGGAGGGCTGGCCGGCCAACTATGGAGGCGCAGGAGGAGTCCTACTCCTAACGGGAGTAGGACTCCCCCCCCCCCCCAATCCTATTCCTAATAGGATTCCTTGAGAGAGAGAGAGGGAGAAGCGGGCCGGCCACCTCTCCTAGTCCTAATAGGACTAGGGGAGGGGGGGCGCAGCCCACCTTGGGCTGCCCCTTTCACCTTTCCACTAAGGCCCAATAAGGCCCATTTGGTTCCCGGGGGGTTCCGGTAACCTCCCGGTACTCCGGTAAAATTCCCAATTTCACCCGGAACACTTCCGATGTCCAAACATAGGCTTCCAATATATCAATATTTATGTCTCGACCATTTCGAGACTCCTCGTCATGTCCGTGATCACATCCGGGACTCCGAACAACCTTCGGTACATCAAAATGCATAAACTCATAATAACTGTCATCGTAACGTTAAGCGTGCGGACCCTACGGTTCGAGAACAATGTAGACATGACCGAGACACGTCTCCGGTCAATAACCAATAGCGGGACCTGGATGCCCATATTGGCTCCTACATATTCTACGAAGATCTTTATCGGTCAGACCGCATAACAACATACGTTGTTCCCTTTGTCATCAGTATGTTACTTGCCCGAGATTCGATCGTCGGTATCCAAAACCTAGTTCAATCTCGTTACTGGCAAGTATCTTTACTCGTTCAATAATACATCATCTCACAACTAACATCTTAGTTATAATGCTTGCAAGGCTTATGTGATGTGTATTACCGAGAGGGCCCAGAGATACCTCTCCAACAATCGGAGTGACAAACCCTAATCTCGAAATACGCCAACCCAACATCTACCATTGGAGACACCTGTAGTACTCCTTTATAATCACCCAGTTACGTTGTGACGTTTGGTAGTACCCAAAGTGTTCCTCCGGCAAACGGGAGTTGCATAATCTCATAGTCATAGGAACATGTATAAGTCATGAAGAAAGCAATAGCAACATACTAAACGATTGGGTGCTAAGCTAATGAAATGGGTCATGTCAATCAGATCATTCAACTAATGATGTGACCTTGTTAATCAAATAACAACTCTTTGTTCATGATTAGGAAACATAACCATCTTTGATTAACGAGCTAGTCAAGTAGAGGCATACTAGTGACACTCTGTTTGTCTATGTATTCACACATGTATTATGTTTCCGGTTAATACAATTCTAGCATGAATAATAAACATTTATCATGATATAAGGAAATAAATAATAACTTTATTATTGCCTCTAGGGCATATTTCCTTCAATGCACCCAAGTCCACTCCTCAAGCCACCGCTCCGCGCGTGATGACTGACCGTGAACTTCTGATTAGTCTTCACCAGAAGGTGGATCGAAATCACAAATGGGTTAAGCCTCAGTTTGGTTCACTTCTTCACAACATGACTGCCACACACAATGCAGTGAAGAAAAAACACTACTACCTCCATCAAGTCTTCGGTCGCACCTGGGCAATCCTGTCACATCTGTATGGTGAAGAAGATCTGAAGAACATGGGTCTCAAAGAAGATTTTGACTGGTCTGCACCTCCACCGAAGAAATTCAAGAAGGTCCAAGTTCCTTCTCTGGTGGCCAGCCCATATTCTTCATCACGCGACACTGATGAACATGAAGATTTGGACGACACTGCGGCAGGCCCTACATCAATAAACGACCCCAACAACACTGGCGCTCCTTCATCAACATGATTATCTTCAGGGGCGTTAGTCCTCATTTTCGATCCTTTTGGTCATTCAATGACAAAGGGGGAGAAATATGAGTTAGTCTTCAAGCGGGTCTACTATATGGGCGTTTTTTTGCTAAGTTACAACTCTCGTTCTTCTGAAACTTTATTGGATCGAGTTGTAATCTTAAACCCGATGGTGCTCTGATACTTTTGATGCACTGTGCTCTGATACTTTTGATGCACTATTCTGCATGCTTATTCCTCGTTAATATTATTGCATGCATGCTGAATTTCATCAGGCACCATATTTCATCATGCATTTCAAATTCTTCATATCATATGTTAAATGCGTGTATGAATTACAAGATATAGGGGGAGATCTCCATGATTCAACTCTTCAAATGTGCATTGCTTAAAAAGCAAATTCCTCACTATGCACATCTTCAGGGGGAGTTCTTCTATATCTTGCAATCAAATTCCTCAATATCAGTAGTTACACTTAATATGTTTATCCCCGTTGAAAACTTAACCTATATTGTCATCAATCACCAAAAAGGGGGGGATTGTAAGTGCATCTAGTGCCCCTTAATGATTTTGGTGTATTGAAGACTTATAGGTTAAGGGACTAATGCATTTGTGAGTGTACACAGGTCTATAAGTCAATGAGGAGTTTGATATTTACAGGAAAAGTCGACCCCTAAAAATGAATATCTTCGACTGAAGATTTTGGTATTTTTGAAGACTTTCATGTAGACTTTGAAAGTGAAGAAATTGGTGTGTTCGTGAAGACTTGATATTCATGCGAGGAATATGAAGCTTGAAGACTTTCGTTTTCATAGTTTTGTTTTTCTCTTTCTTGATTCATAGGAAACACCGTACTGTTAAAGGGGGTCGAGGAAATACTAAGAAAAAATTTCCATGTGATGCTCAACTCAAAATCCTACACCTACCAATCCCTTCGAGTGAAGCCATTGGAAATATCATACAGTTCAGTCAATTTCTTCAGTGACAGAGACGAAGTTCTTCTGGTCTCTGGGGAATTTGTCCTGACTGAGGAGTTAGGAATTCGCCAGTGTGGATTGCCTACACAGTGAGGAACGTGATAGCCCTGAGGATTTTGCTACTTAAAATTCCGACCGTTGATGTGCTATGCGCCAGCTGTCCCAAAATATCTATCCACTTAACGGTCATATCATTGAAGGGCATTTATGTCTTATCATGTCGGGCTGGTCCCTAGGCTATAAATAGCCGCCCCCTACAACCACTAACTGGTTGGCTGCTCTGAGAGAAACTGACACTTGTCATTTGAGAGCAACCCATCCTCTGAGGACTTTGAGCGAAAATCATCAAATGAGGAAAAACCAAAACCCAAAACCCAAACACTTACAAACCCCAAGTGATTGAGCACCACTGAAGAGATTGATCCTGTGCGGATCCGACGCTTGTTACCTTTGAAGACTGTGCTTCTTCCAGGCGGTTAGGCGTCATGGTCTAGAGCATCCAGGAGGAATTGTGGATCACCGAGTGACCAAGTTTGTGAAGGTTTGGAAGTCGCCTGAAGACTTACCACGAGTGATTGGACGAGGTCTGTGTGACCTTAGTTCAAGGAGAATACGGTGAGGACTGGGTGTCATGAGCTGCGTGTTCAGGACTGGGTGTCCGGGACTGTGTGTCCTCGAGTTTAAATACTCAGCCGCTCCAACCAGACGTACAACTGAGACAGCAGTTGGAACTGGTCTACCAAATCATTGTCTTCACCAAGCTTACTGGTTCTATTCCCTCAACTCTTCCATTTCCTCATAACTGTGTTGTGTGTTTGTTCATATCTGTGTTTGAAGACTTTGACTGAAGACTTTCTCAATTTCCTCAGTTCAATTTCTTCAGTTTGTTTGTCTTCATCTTGTGTTATCCTGTGATTACGCTTCCTGTACTCTGTGCCTGTCTTCATTTCATGATGATGACTATGCTTGTATTCTGTTATGTTTACTTTTGAGTACTTATTCCGCTGCTAGTAGTTCTTCGCTAAGGAATTTCCTCACCGACAAATTCCTCAATGAAGAATTTCATAAAAATCGCCTATTCACCCCCCCCCCCTCTAGTCGATATAACGCACTTTCAGATGACGACGCCACCACAACTCCCATCGGCGTTTTTAGCCACAAACTGCGCAAAACAACCAGGGAGGAAGGAGAGAGCCTTCCTATGGCAAATCATGGCAAGTTTAGTCTCCTGAAAGCATATGAGACCGGGACGGGCCGCACACACGGAGTTTTTGACAATGTCGCATTTGTCACTAGCTCCTAAACCCTGGACATTCCAAGAAAGGATACGGAGAGAACGAACGGTGTTACAATTCATAGCAGCAATGCACACCGGGGCACCCGCGAAAGTACAGGAAGGGAAGCAGGAAAAAACAAAGACAGGGGATAAAACGAGCTACGGATACAAGCCATCGCGAAGGAGGCAGCGACATGAAACTACGAGGGGGGCACGCTAGCGCGCGCATGAAAGCCAGCAGCCAGGGGCAAACTAATCATCCCCGTGGACATGCACCGGGGCTTCGGGGATGCAAGCAGCAGAGCGCAGATCGGACACAGGCTTCATGCCCATAGGAGTGATCACCGCGTCCAGGATTTTGTCTTTCAGCACCCTAGATTTGAGCCTGGGAGAGTAGGCGGACATCGCGTCCTTGAGGGCGCGGAGCTTGATCACCTTGGCCTCCACGCTAACCCAGGTAGGGGCCTCCTTCCTAGCCAGACGCGCACTGCGGCGATGCTCGCCCCCGTCAAGAGGGGCGGCCGATGGCACAAGACAGTGCTCCACCGGCTCAGACTCGCAAATCTCCATGATGGAGAGCTGGGATAGAGGGCTGGCCGATCCAGAGGGGAACGGGGAGTCGGAGACACGGGGGACGGCCTAAGGAGGGGAGCGGTCGACACATCCAACCCCCCCCCCCACCCACTGCAGGAGGAGGAAGAGGAGGAGCCCCCAGCACCCGCAGCACGGAGGCCAGCTAGCGGCCGCCACCACGACCACGCCCGCGAGCTGAACCCAAGACGGCGCTAGCCCCTCGACCATGCCCCAGCGGATGCCCATGCAGAGCGGGATGCTTGTGGGCGAAGGGAGGGGGCGTCGTGTGGAAGAAGTTGATGTACTAGCCGTCCCTGGTGTAGGAGTCAGCCGCACGCCATACGTGCACCGGCCACACCGAGACCACGCGCGCGCCCCAGCGCCCCCCGAGCGACCAGACATCGCAAGGGACGTCTCTAGGGCTCCGGAGGCGAACGACCACCCGGACCGTGGCCAGCTCCTGCCCAGCCAGGGCGAGGGGGTCAATCTCCAAGACCTTGCCGAAGGAAGCGAAAGCCGCAGCGATGCCCGGCGGGTTGAAGAACTCGGCAGCGAAGCCCGTGGCCGCGAGCAGCGCACAGGAGTCGACATGGAGATCGACGCGCCCAAAAGCTTCTTCGCGATGGAGATCGATGCGGGCATCCTCATGCTGGAAAGGTTGGTGCTGCATCGCCTCTTCACGGTCGGCCACCGAGGCAAAGCGGAGGTACATGGCACCAACGGAGGACGGGATCGTCTCCGGGAGGAGGTGGCCGATGGAGCGCAGAACGGCGGCCTGGACCACCGTGGTGTCGTTGTGGAAGGCGTTCGACGGCTTGATGGTAATGACCGCTAGCCGCATGGCTGCGACGTAGTCCCCCTCCGGCATGAACACCTCGATGGAATTAGGGCGCAGCGACTCCGCGGCAATGGAGCGCGAGTCTCCGGTCTAGAGGGTGGAGATGGAGGAGCCAGTGCGCTCTGAGACTGAGGCACGCCCCCCAGCGGACCCCTCCTCACCTGCAGAGGGCAGGTCAGGAGGCCGGGCGGGAGCAGGAACGGGCTCAGGGTGGGCATGGCTAGGCGAGGAGGAGTGCACGGGGGAGGGCGGAGGAGAGGAAACCACCCCCGACGTGGAGATGTCCCGAAAACGGGGAGCAACATCCGCGGCCCCCTGGGAGCTTTCTCCCATATCCAGCACGCCCACGGTGTCCGTGAGGTTCGCCAGATGCATGGAAGTGCGGAGGCGAGCGGAGGGGTATGGCGTAGAGGCACAGCGCGGTGGCGGGGGCGGGGGCGGAGGAGGAAGGGGGTGGGGCGGGCGGGGGAAGCAGCGCCGGCATGGTGAGGGGGGAGAATGCGGCGGGAGGCCATGGAGCAGCGGGGGGAGCCGGCACGATGGCCGGAGACCCTGCAGCGACAGCAACGAACCGGGTCGCGGCAGTCACAGATGTAATGGAGGATGGAGAGATAGCGATAGCAGGCAGAAAGGGAAAGAGGAGGGGTGGGGCGAGGCGTTGGCTTAGAAAGAGGAAGGGGGAAGAAGCGCGTCCAAATACGAGCTCCGACGCACGCCAGAAGGGGAAGTAAACATCGTGGGCCCCGGCGTCGTGGGCCCCGGCGCCGCGGGATGGTCACCATCCAGGTAGTCAATGCAAGGCGGACGCCCAGAACCGATACCCCCAATGTCGCTGCGAGGGGCGACCGAATCCGTTGGAGAAACGGGAGCAGGATCCGCGTGGGGCCCAGACGATCCAACCGACGAATCACAGCACGAAATGAGGGCAGTTGGCAGGGGAAATAAACCAACGCAGGGGGGCCGGGATGGGATAGGGCACCAGATAGGGAGAAGTCTACCGCCCGGGACGCCCACGCGCAGTAACTCCAGGTGGGTGGGGTTTGAATTTGAGACGGGCGGCCCTCGCTCTCGCCACGGCGGCCGCAGCGCGAGCCCCACGACGCGAGGTGTGCAACGACAAGTTGATGGCCGTCATCAACCCAGAACCAACGGCGGCGACGAACTCGGCGACGGTGGCGCTAGCGACGCGCACTGAGAAGGCCAAATCGCCCGCCGCGACCGCCTCGAGGGATTCAAAGGGAGCGTAGAAGAAATAAGAGAGGAGGCCGGCCACGCCCTCCGCGGAGAAACAAGCCGCCGGAAAGGGAGCAGCGACCAAAAGCATGCCGGGATCGACAGGGGAGGGGTGGCGCGACGGCAAGAAAGGAACCCCGGACTGGAAAGCAGAAAACACACGGGCGTAGAAGGCTGTACGTGGACGAGGAACAAGGGCGCTGACGCAGCTGGGGGCTTTGGCTTCGCACGGCATCGCAGGATCCCCACCAATGGCGGAGCCGGCAACAGCAATGGAGCAGGGGTGGGAGGTGGCTACAGGGGAGGGGGGTGGGTGGGTGGTGTGGAATCGGCGGCGAGGCTCCCGGCGACGCCGACCAGGGGAGCCCGCGGGTCGCCCAGCGGGTCGCCTGGTGGTTCGCGAGAGCCAATCCTTGAAAAAACACTTGAGGTGGTGTGGAAAAACACTTGAGCGCTTGCAACATGGCGGTGTCTCCCACAACTTTGGCTCGCAGTTGCGCAGAACGAGACCGACCGTGGTGCATCACCCTGCCGTACTCACCCGTACGTGCCCGTCGCCGTTGGATCGAACACACAGAGTCAAACCGTAGACAAAGTCATGTGTAGGTGCATGCGTAGCAGGGCCGGCCCTGGGGTATGGCCGGAGGGGCGGCGGCCCAGGGCCCTGGCCGGAGGGGGCCCATGATGAAGTATACGCACATTGTATATAGCCCAGCAAAAAACGCATACAACATATAGCCCAACAGAAAAATAGGCAAGGAAAAAAGGCCCATCAGATAGCTAGTTGTGATTAGGGAAGCGTCAATGCATCACGCGAGATGAAGGGACGGTGCCACGACCGCTCGTTTCGCCTGTGTGAAACAAATCAATCCAAGAGTCTCATCGAGTCATCGTTTCGCTAATTCGCTGGTGCCTTCCTTGCTCGTCGGTTCGTCTTCGTCGTTCATCCTCTCCTCGATCGTCGGCCTGTGGCTCGGCGCCTCGGCCGCCACTGCATGCGCCACCGGGCAGTCCGGCCATCCGGCATCCATCAAGGCGGCAATACGCTATACGTATGTGAGGCGTGAGCGCACCACCTTCCTGATCCATCCCCCAAACCCCAATTTCATCGGTTTCTTTTATTCTTTAGTAAGTATTCAATTATTCATCCATGACTCATCCTCTAATTTCAGTGTACATGAAGTTTCAAAATTTTAGTGTATAATTTTCTAATTCAATCTTTCACAGTACGTATTCAACCATCCTAATTTTTTATCATTTTGTGTTGTCTAGGGTTCAATCATCAAATCTCAAGCTAAAGATGTGTCGTTGCAAGTTTACTTTTAATATTATGCAAATGAAGTAATATATATGTTTATATATCACGCACACGCATACATGTATATAGTCTTAGGTCATAAGGGCCCATGTCGCCGAGTTCGCCTAGGGCCTCCCAAAACATAGGGCCGGCCCTGATGCGTAGCTGCTGGTTGCTACAGGGTTGCATATTGCGCGCTCTGGCAGTCGTTATAAAATTCACGTTCATGCACAGAGAGGCTCGGGATGTTGGTCTTGGTCGTCGGCGCCAAAAATGGGCGAGAGGGTGAAAGAGAAAACTGAAAAGGGATTGAGGGAAGAACAGCTACAGCAAAAGCCAGAAGGGACCTTTCTATGATGGCGTCTACATGGTTGGAGCGTACGGCAAGGGAGGTTTTCTACCCCCATGGATGGTGGTGTGATTTACGGATAGGATCTACCGCTCCGTAGGCTGGACACGATTTATTGATTGGCATTGTATCGAATCATTTTATTTTTATGGTGCTCTGGACTTTTGGGTTGTGTGCATCTAGATATGCAGAGGCTGGGCTTTCTTTCGATACGATTGTATCACCTCGATATATCTATTCAATGAAAAGTCCTTTATCGGAAAAAAAGAAGCCAGAAGGGACCAAGGATAATCTCTGGTGGAAAAGAGTGTGATCTGATATATCATTGAAAACTCCTTTAAAACCTAGTGAGAAAATATAAGGAGAAAATGATATGACATATCATAATAATTGTCTCTTTTAACTCGATATGAGAAAATCCATAGGGTTTAGAGGACAATAAATATGTCGTGTATACTTTCCTAAAAACCCCGGTGGGGTAAACAGAAAGTATGACACATATGATCTCATGTTGATATTACCTCATTAAAAACCTTGATGAGAACCTTTAAAAGTAAACTCATAAAGGGAAAAAGAGTATAATATGATGCTTTGAACAGTAATTTAGGAAGTGAAGGAAATATGCCCTAGAGGCAATAATAAAGTTATTATTTATTTCCTTATATCATGATAAATGTTTATTATTCATGCTAGAATTGTATTAACCGGAAACATAATACATGTGTGAATACATAGACCAACGGAGTGTCACTAGTATGCCTCTACTTGACTAGCTCGTTAATCAAAGATGGTTATGTTTCCTAACCATGAACAAAGAGTTGTTATTTGATTAACGAGGTCACATCATTAGTTGAATGATCTGATTGACATGACCCATTCCATTAGCTTAGCACCCGATCGTCTAGTATGTTGCTATTGCTTTCTTCATGACTTATACATGTTCCTATAACTATGAGATTATGCAACTCCCGTTTACCGGAGGAACACTTTGGGTACTACCAAACGTCACAACGTAACTGGGTGATTATAAAGGAGTACTACAGGTGTCTCCAATGGTAGATGTTGGGTTGGCGTATTTCGAGATTAGGGTTTGTCACTCCGATTGTCGGAGAGGTATCTCTGGGCCCTCTCGGTAATACACATCACATAAGCCTTGCAAGCATAATAACTAAGATGTTATTTATGAGATGATGTATTACGGAACGAGTAAAGAGACTTGCCAGTAACGAGATTGAACTAGGTATTGGATACCGACGATCGAATCTCGGGCAAGTAACATACCGATGACAAAGGGAACAACGTATGTTGTTATGCGGTCTGACCGATAAAGATCTTCGTAGAATATGTAGGAGCCAATATGGGCATCCAGGTCCCGCTATTGGTTATTTACCGGAGACGTGTCTCGGTCATGTCTACATTGTTCTCGAACCGTAGGGTCCGCACGCTTAACGTTACGATGACAGTTATTATGAGTTTATGCATTTTTGATGTACCGAAGGTTGTTCGGAGTCCCGGATGTGATCACGGACATGACGAGGAGTCTCGAAATGGTCGAGACGTAAAGATTGATATATTGGAAGCCTATGTTTGGACACCGGAAGTGTTCCGGGTGAAATCGGGATTTTACCGGAATACCGGGAGGGTTACCGGAACCCCCCGGGAGGCAAATGGGCCTATTGGGCCTTAGTGGAAAAGTGAAAAGGGGCTGCCCACAAGGGCTGCGCGCCTCCCCCCTTCCCTAGTCCTATTAGGACTAGGAGAAGGGGCCGGCCCCCCTCTCTTCTCTCTTCTCCTTGAAGAGTCCTATTAGGAATAGGATTGGGGGGGAGTCCTACTCCCGGTAGGAGTGAGACTCCCCCTGCGCCTCTCTCCCAAGCCGGCCGAACCCCTCCCCCTGCTCCTTTATATACGGGGGCAGGGGGCACCCCATAGACACACAAGTTGATCATTGTTGATCGTTCCTTAGCCGTGTGCGGTGCCCCCTGCCACCAAATTCCACCTCGGTCATATCGTTGTAGAGCTTAGGCGAAGCCCTGCGTCGGTAGTACATCAAGATCGTCACCACGCCGTTGTGCTGACGGAACTCTTCCTCGACGCTTTGCTGGATCGGAGCCCGAGGATCGTCATCGAGCTGAACGTGTGCTAAGAACTCGGAGGTGCCGGAGTAACGGTGCTTGGATCGGTCGGATCGGGAAGAAGACGTACGACTACTTCCTCTATGTTGTGAGATCGCTTCCACAGTCGGTCTGCGTTGGTACGTAGACAATACTCTCCCCCTCGTTGCTATGCATCACCATGATCTTGCGTGTGCGTAGGAAAATTTTCGAAATTACTACGTTCCCCAACAGTGGTATCAGAGCCAGGTTTTATGGTTTGATGTTATTTGCACGAGTAGAACACAAGTGAGTTGTGGGCGATACAAGTCATACTGCCTACCAGCATGTCATACTTTGGTTCGGCGGTATTGTTGGACGAGACGATCCGGACCAACCTTACGCGTACTCTTACGCGAGACCGGTTCCCTCGACGTGCTTTGCACATAGATGGCTTGCGGAAGACTGTCTCTCCAACATTAGTTGAACCAAGTGTGACTACGCCCGGTCCTTGAGGAGGTTAAAACGGAGTCTATTTGACGAACTATCGTTGTGGTTTTGATGCGTAGGTGAGATGAGTTCTTACTTAAGCCCGTAGCAGCCACGTAAAACTTGCAACAACAAAGTAGAGGACGTCTAACTTGTTTTTGCAGGGCATGTTGTGATGTGATATGGTCAAGGCATGATGCTGATTTTATTGTATGAGATGATCATGTTTTGTAACCGAGTTATCGGCAACTGGCAGGAGCCATATGGTTGTCGCTTTATTGTATGCAATGCAATCGCGATGTAATGCTTTACTTTATTACTAAGCGGTAGTGATAGTCGTGGAAGCATAAGATTGGCGAGACGACAACGATGCTACGATGGAGATCAAGGTGTCGCGCCGGTGACGATGGTGATCATGATGGTGCTTCGAAGATGGAGATCACAAGCACAAGATGATGATGGCCATATCATATCACTTATATTGATTGCATGTGATGTTTATCCTTTTATGCATCTTATCTTGCTTTGATTGACGGTAGCATTATAAGATGATCTCTCACTAAATTATCAAGAAGTGTTCTCCCTGAGTATGCACCGTTGCCAAAGTTCGTCGTGCCCAGACACCACGTGATGATCGGGTGTGATAAGCTCTACGTCCATCTACAACGGGTGCAAGCCAGTTTTGCACACGCAGAATACTCAGGTTAAACTTGACGAGCCTAGCATATGCAGATATGGCCTCGGAACACAGAGACCGAAAGGTCGAGCGTGAATCATATAGTAGATATGATCAACATGACGATGTTCACCATTGAAAACTACTCCATCTCACGTGATGATCGGTTATGGTTTAGTTGATTTGCATCACGTGATCACTTAGAGGATTAGAGGGATGTCTATCTAAGTGGGAGTTCCTAAGTAATTTGATTAACTGAACTTAAACTTATCATGAACTTAGTACCTGATAGTATCTTGCTTGTTTATGTTGATTGTAGATAGATGGCTCGTGCTGTTGTTCCGTTGAATTTTAATGCGTTCCTTGAGAAAGCAAAGTTGAAAGATGATGGTAGCAATTACACGGACTGGGTCCGTAACCTGAGGATTATCCTCATTGCTGCACAAAAGAATTACGTCCTGGAAGCACCGCTGGGTGCCAGGCCTGCTGCTGGAGCAACGCCAGATGTTATGAACGTCTGGCAGAGCAAAGCTGATGACTACTCGATAGTTCAGTGTGCCATGCTTTACGGCTTAGAATCGGGACTTCAACGACGTTTTGAATGTCATGGAGCATATCAGATGTTCCTGGAGTTGAAGTTAATATTTCAAGCAAATGCCCGAAGTGAGAGATATGAAGTCTCCAATAAGTTCTATAGCTGCAAGATGGAGGAGAACAGTTCTGTCAGTGAGCATATACTCAAAATGTCTGGGTATAATAATCACTTGATTCAGATGGGAGTTAATCTTCCAGATGATTGCGTCATTGACAGAATTCTCCAATCACTGCCACCAAGCTACAAGAGCTTCGTGATGAACTATAATATGCAAGGGATGAACAAGACTATTCCCGAGCTCTTCGCAATGCTGAAAGCTGCGGAGGTAGAAATCAAGAAGGAGCATCAAGTGTTGATGGTTAGCAAAACCACTAGTTTCAAGAAAAAGGGCAAAGGGAAGAAGAAGGGAAACTTCAAGAAGAAC
The DNA here is from genome assembly GCA_034509565.1 of Triticum monococcum. Taxonomy (NCBI): domain Eukaryota; kingdom Viridiplantae; phylum Streptophyta; class Magnoliopsida; order Poales; family Poaceae; genus Triticum; species Triticum monococcum. Next base: position 619,650,329 of record CM067845.1, read on the forward strand.
AGCAAGCAAGTTGCTGCTCAGGAGAAGAAACCCAAGTCTGGACCTAAGCCTGAAACTGAGTGCTTCTACTGCAAGCAGACTGGTCACTGGAAGCGGAACTGCCCCAAGTATTTGGCGGATAAGAAGGATGGCAAGGTGAACAAAGGTATATGTGATATACATGTTATTGATGTGTACCTTACTAGAGCTCGCAGTAGCACCTGGGTATTTGATACTGGTTCTGTTGCTAATATTTGCAACTCGAAACAGGGACTACGGAATAAGCGGACGCTAGCAAAGGACGAGGTGACGATGCGCGTGGGAAATGGTTCCAAAGTCGATGTGATCGCGGTCGGCACGCTACCTCTACATCTACCTTCGGGATTAATATTAGACCTAAATAATTGTTATTTGGTGCCAGCGTTGAGCATGAACATTATATCTAGATCTTGTTTGATGCGAGACGGTTATTCATTTAAATCAGAGAATAATGGTTGTTCTATTTATATGAGTAATATCTTTTATGGTCATGCACCCTTGAAGAGTGGTCTATTCTTATTGAATCTCGATAGTAGTGATACACATATTCATAATGTAGAAGCCAAAAGATGCAGAGTTGATAATGATAGTGCAACTTATTTGTGGCACTGCCGTTTAGGTCATATCGGTGTAAAGCGCATGAAGAAACTCCATACTGATGGGCTTTTGGAACCACTTGATTATGAATCACTTGGTACTTGCGAACCGTGCCTCATAGGCAAGATGACTAAAACACCGTTCTCCGGTACTATGGAGAGAGCAACAGATTTATTGGAAATCATACATACCGATGTATGTGGTCCGATGAATATTGAGGCTCGTGGCGGATATCGTTATTTTCTCACCTTCACAGATGATTTAAGCAGATATGGGTATATCTACTTAATGAAACATAAGTCTGAAACATTTGAAAAGTTCAAGGAGTTTCAGAGTGAAGTTGAAAATCATCGTAACAAGAAAATAAAGTTTCTACGATCTGATCGTGGAGGAGAATATTTGAGTTACGAGTTTGGTATACATTTGAAAAATTGTGGAATAGTTTCGCAACTCACGCCACCCGGAACACCACAGCGTAATGGTGTGTCCGAACGTCGTAATCGTACTTTACTAGATATGGTGCGATCTATGATGTCTCTTACTGATTTACCGCTATCGTTTTGGGGTTATGCTTTAGAGACGGCCGCATTCACGTTAAATAGGGCACCATCAAAATCCGTTGAGACGACGCCTTATGAACTATGGTTTGGCAAGAAACCAAAGTTGTCGCTTCTTAAAGTTTGGGGCTGCGATGCTTATGTGAAAAAGCTTCAACCTGATAAGCTCGAACCCAAAGCGGAGAAATGTGTCTTCATAGGATACCCAAAGGAAACTGTTGGGTATACCTTCTATCACAGATCCGAAGGCAAGACATTCGTTGCTAAGAATGGATCATTTCTAGAGAAGGAGTTTCTCTCGAAAGAAGTGAGTGGGAGGAAAGTAGAACTTGACAAGGTAACTGTACCTGCTCCCTTATTGGAAAATAGTACATCACAGAAAACTGTTTCTGCGACACCTATACCAATTAGTGAGGAAGCTAATGATGATGATCATGAAGCTTCAGGACAAGATACTACTGAACCACGTAGATCAACCAGAGTGAGATCCGCACCAAAGTGGTACGGTAATCCAGTTCTGGAAGTCATGCTACTAGATCATGATGAACCTACGAACTATGAAGAAGCGATGGTGAGCCCAGATTCCGCAAAGTGGCTTGAGGCCATGAAATCTGAGATGGGATCCATGTATAAGAACAAAGTATGGACTTTGGTTGACTTGCCCGATGATCGGCAAGCAATTGAGAATAAATGGATCTTCAAGAAAAAGACTGACACTGACGGTAATATTACTGTCTATAAAGCTCGACTTGTCGCAAAAGGTTTTCGACAAGTTCAAGGGGTTGACTACGATGAGACCTTCTCACCCGTAGCGATGCTTAAGTCCGTCAGAATTATGTTAGCAATTGCTGCGTTTTATGATTATGAAATATGGCAAATGGATGTCAAAACTGCATTCTTGAATGGATTTCTGGAAGAAGAGTTGTATATGATGCAACCAGAAGGTTTTGTCGATCCGAAAGGAGCTAACAAAGTGTGCAAACTCCAGCGATCCATTTATGGACTGGTGCAAGCATCTCGGAGTTGGAATAAACGCTTTGATAGTGTGATCAAAGCATTTGGCTTTATACAGACTTTTGGAGAAGCGTGTATTTACAAGAAAGTGAGTGGGAGCTTTGTAGCATTTCTGATATTATATGTGGATGACATATTGCTGATTGGAAATGATATAGAATTTCTGGATAGCATAAAGGGATACTTGAATAAGAGTTTTTCGATGAAAGACCTTGGGGAAGCTGCTTACATATTAGGCATAAAGATCTATAGAGATAGATCAAGACGCTTAATTGGACTTTCACAAAGCACATACCTTGACAAGATTTTGAAGAAATTCAAAATGGATCAAGCAAAGAAAGGGCTCTTGCCTGTGTTACAAGGTGTGAAGTTGAGTCAGACTCAATGCCCGACCAATGCAGAAGATAGAGAGAAAATGAAAGATGTTCCCTATGCTTCAGCCATAGGCTCTATCATGTATGCAATGCTATGTACCAGACCTGATGTGTGCCTTGCTATAAGTTTGGCAGGGAGGTACCAAAGTAATCCAGGAGTGGATCACTGGACAGCGGTCAAGAACATCCTAAAATACCTGAAAAGGACTAGGGATATGTTTCTCGTATATGGAGGTGACAAAGAGCTCACCGTAAGAGGTTACGTTGATGCAAGCTTTGACACTGATCCGGACGATTCTAAATCGCAAACCGGATACGTGTTTACTTTAAACGGTGGAGCTGTCAGTTGGTGCAGTTCTAAACAAAGCGTCATAGTGGGATCTACATGTGAAGCGGAGTACATAGCTGCTTCGGAAGCAGCGAACGAAGGAGTCTGGATGAAGGAGTTCATATCCGATCTAGGTGTCATACCTAGTGCATCGGGTCCAATGAAAATCTTCTGTGACAATACTGGTGCAATTGCCTTGGCAAAGGAATCCAGATTTCACAAAAGAACCAAACACATCAAGAGACGCTTCAACTCCATCCGGGATTTAGTCCAGGTGGGAGACATAGAGATTTGCAAGATACATACGGATCTGAATGTTGCAGACCCGTTGACTAAGCCTCTTCCACGAGCAAAACATGATCAGCACCAAGGCTCCATGGGTGTTAGAATCATTACTGTGTAATCTAGATTATTGACTCTAGTGCAAGTGGGAGACTGAAGGAAATATGCCCTAGAGGCAATAATAAAGTTATTATTTATTTCCTTATATCATGATAAATGTTTATTATTCATGCTAGAATTGTATTAACCGGAAACATAATACATGTGTGAATACATAGACCAACAGAGTGTCACTAGTATGCCTCTACTTGACTAGCTCGTTAATCAAAGATGGTTATGTTTCCTAACCATGAACAAAGAGTTGTTATTTGATTAACGAGGTCACATCATTAGTTGAATGATCTGATTGACATGACCCATTCCATTAGCTTAGCACCCGATCGTCTAGTATGTTGCTATTGCTTTCTTCATGACTTATACATGTTCCTATAACTATGAGATTATGCAACTCCCGTTTACCGGAGGAACACTTTGGGTACTACCAAACGTCACAACGTAACTGGGTGATTATAAAGGAGTACTACAGGTGTCTCCAATGGTAGATGTTGGGTTGGCGTATTTCGAGATTAGGGTTTGTCACCCCGATTGTCGGAGAGGTATCTCTGGGCCCTCTCGGTAATACACATCACATAAGCCTTGCAAGCATAATAACTAAGATGTTATTTATGAGATGATGTATTACGGAACAAGTAAAGAGACTTGCCAGTAACGAGATTGAACTAGGTATTGGATACCGACGATCGAATCTCGGACAAGTAACATACCGATGACAAAGGGAACAACGTATGTTGTTATGCGGTCTGACCGATAAAGATCTTCGTAGAATATGTAGGAGCCAATATGGGCATCCAGGTCCCGCTATTGGTTATTTACCGGAGACGTGTCTCGGTCATGTCTACATTGTTCTCGAACCGTAGGGTCCGCACGCTTAACGTTACGATGACAGTTATTATGAGTTTATGCATTTTTGATGTACCGAAGGTTGTTCGGAGTCCCGGATGTGATCACGGACATGACGAGGAGTCTCGAAATGGTCGAGACGTAAAGATTGATATATTGGAAGCCTATGTTTGGACACCGGAAGTGTTCCGGGTGAAATCGGGATTTTACCGGAATACCGGGAGGGTTACCGGAACCCCCCGGGAGGCAAATGGGCCTATTGGGCCTTAGTGGAAAAGTGAAAAGGGGCTGCCCACAAGGGCTGCGCGCCTCCCCCCTTCCCTAGTCCTATTACGACTAGGAGAAGGGGCCGGCCCCCCTCTCTTCTCTCTTCTCCTTGAAGAGTCCTATTAGGAATAGGATTGGGGGGAGTCCTACTCCCGGTAGGAGTGGGACTCCCCCTGCGCCTCTCTCCCAAGCCGGCCGAACCCCTCCCCCTGCTCCTTTATATACGGGGGCAGGGGGCACCCCATAGACACACAAGTTGATCATTGTTGATCGTTCCTTAGCCGTGTGCGGTGCCCCCTGCCACCAAATTCCACCTCGGTCATATCGTTGTAGAGCTTAGGCGAAGCCCTGCGTCGGTAGTACATCAAGATCGTCACCACGCCATTGTGCTGACGGAACTCTTCCTCGACGCTTTGCTGGATCGGAGCCCAAGGATCGTCATCGAGCTGAACGTGTGCTAAGAACTCGGAGGTGCCGGAGTAACGGTGCTTGGATCGGTCGGATCGGGAAGAAGACGTACGACTACTTCCTCTATGTTGTGAGATCGCTTCCGCAGTCGGTCTGCGTTGGTACGTAGACAATACTCTCCCCCTCGTTGCTATGCATCACCATGATCTTGCGTGTGCGTAGGAAAATTTTCGAAATTACTACGTTCCCCAACAGGAAGATACTCCCCTGATACTCGCAAATCCTGAAGTCGTCGAATACCAATTCCATGAACATGTTTCTGAAATGTTCAAGTTGGTAGAGACTTCATAGACAAGTAAATGAGATTGTCACATGATTTGATTTGCAAGATGAGCAATATAGTGATATTGCTTACTATGTAACATGTTTGCATCTAGACAACACAAGCAACATTATCTTTGAGATAATGGTTGGTGGATGTAGCCACGAGGCCGTCTGTTTCGAAGACCTTCATGGGATGGCTACCACACCTAGCTGGAACACAAAGCTTGTCTATGATCTAGCATAGTAGGGATCTGATCAATGGATCCAATGATATTGGTGTCCAGATTTCTCTGAAACTGAAAGACTCGGACAAAATGTTTGATGCCTTGGAGATATCAAAAGATATTCTTGACTCCCAACCAATTGAGTTTGGTGGGTACAATGGCACAAGGATATGGAACTTTGTGTCCCAATATCTCAATCCCATAAAATCATGGTTTTAATGGATCTTTCTCTACATCTAAATAATGAAGTCATGTGAGTTATGGATGTATAAGATTTGTCCACAATGAATTTCTTCGATATATTTTGGATATAGATAACATAGTGTACCATAATGTATGAGTGAAGGTGCTCGAGGTTTTACCCAATCCTTCATCTCAAAACCCGCCATTAATATGATCATGTGCTTCGTCATTGCAGGAGTAATCCTTGTGTATGCCAGACATGCATGGGTAATCATCATTGTAGGAGTAATCCTTATGTATAAAGAACTCACTGTGTCGGTTGTACCAAAATGTGCCCAACAACAATAAGTCATATGGTGACTTATTGGTTTTTACACAATGTATGTTGCGTTTTGCATTTCGATTCAGAAGTGAGATTCCATTGGGAACCATCTATGTCTAAATCTAGTGATCAACATGGATATGTTATCACTACATCTATCAACTGCATAGATAGATGATTTTGTACTGCCAATTATATAAGTTATCGGAATGAGATTTCACCTCTGGAGAAGAGTTGGGTATCTGCGTGAACCCTTGTGCTACAATACATGCTCTATGTTTCACCACCTCATTGTTCTCAATTCTGTTTTCAGATAAAAAAACTGGTGTAGGTATTGCTTATGTGAATACCTTTCCTTTATTGAGCAAGATTATTTCTACCTAGATTATACCCTTTTGCTCGAGTTCAGTCCGAGTGTTGTTCACACTTTGCCATGGCCATGGTCTTTGGACCTGAATCATGTGAAAGGTTTTTTTCAATCTAGTTGAGAAATGTATGTCGACAATTGTAGACTTCCGGTTATATGTTTCTCCAGAATCTATATATCAATATAGAGTTGATGGAAATATCGTTACCCATGGTGATTGTTCACGATTTCCAATGCGGTTGAGTCGGGTATCCCGATGTCCCGGTCATTATGTGCACTATGACCTGGGTTGGTGGAGGTTTCCCGTCCACTGGGTGTATACTGCCCATTAGGTGTCTGCCAACGTGAAGTTGACTTTCATTTACTGATTCAGAGGCCTCGATATCCTTGCTTGCGAGAAGCCAAATCCTGATGTACTATTGCCATACTTCTCCCCCTGTTGCTGTGAACGGGGAGTTGATTAGTTTTGTTGGTACATCCACTCTTTCGGGCATATTTTTGCAGGATTGTAAGATTATGTGACACCTTTATTTTCAGTAAATGAATCTGGCATGTTATTTGTAATGTGTTGCAAATCTTCTAAACGCATGGTTCGGATCTTTGAGTATGTGGACTTGAGGCAGAAATGTGTTGAGCATTCCACTAATTTCCTGGCATTATGTATGGTACTTGAAATCTCTCCCTAATGCCTGGAAATGTTCCTCATTGAATCAACATACTGACCTTGAATAACTACCCATGTGAGGGGTTTGAGGTGTTGACGGTTATACAGTTATTCCTCATATAGATCCCAAATATATGTTGAGGGGCCAATGATGTATGTTGGGGTGTTGATATCGGTATGCAATCGAATTACCGCAGATAGGAAATACTTCGTAGATTTCCACATATCAAAGATAAAGGGGAATAACATTATGCAGTTTGGTCATGAGCGTGTAAAACTGCATGACTCCAACGTAAAGTTGGTAAGTTGCAATTATGAGGTTAAGATCATGGAATGAGCTTAATTCTTTGGATAAAGGATTCTACTAAACCAGTCTGAGTCTAGACATATAGGACAAAGTGTTAAACTTCAATCCTATGGCCATAGTGAAGGCACGCAAGGAGAATTCTACAACATTGTCCATTCAATTTTGATTGTAATTGATGTTCAGGATAATAAGCCAATGGTTTCATGTGGATAAAGCATACTTGAGACCATCGTATAGATGTGTCTTTTAGAACCATGGAATACCTGAATAGTCTAGTCAATGGTTAGGAAGAGCCTCTTACCTCGACTTGATGTGTTCAAGGAGTTTGAGTGGTTCAGCGTAGACTTTAAGGTGCGCGAGCCTTAAAATTAGGTTCCCTGCATGACATATAGTGCACATAAAATCCAAATATTGCTAGAATTTAGCATCATAATAGTCATAAAACAATGGAATTGTTGATAGTTTCTGTTTCAACCCAGTGTCCCGATGACCAAGGCGAGAATGCCAAGGTTGTCATGCAAAAGACATTCTGGAAAATTATCTTGTACGCAACATGTGCTATAGGTTTTGTAGTATGTGTAGTGCAATCATGATGATACATAGATAATTTGTTTGCCATATTCGTTGCATATGGTAAAGAGAAGATATTTCTCTTTGTGCCATCATAAGTTTCACTATGAAAACTATTTTGACAGATATCTCTATAGTTTAGTAGGATACGAGTTGACCCAGACACGATAAAGCATTCCCGATTCTGCTCGATTACCCATAGGGATAGTAAATATGATACACGTTGAGCCAACAATTACATTATCGTGCTTAGCAATTTTAAAATATCTCCTTTTATCTCGACGAGAATGGAAACATTTAACTTCCCCGAGTATAGAGTTTGTGGTGCATATGTCCACAAGATACATATTATCTTTTATCAGATTGACCCCTGCAGACATCTATATATAGACTTGAAGATTCTCAATATGAAAAATCATGGTCAGATATATAGAAAAACTACACTCTAGTTTGCTGCAGTTTTCGATGCAATATTATTCGTGTAGATGTTTTCTTTTTGCAAACGTTTTTTTTTGGGAAAAGGAGGTTAATTATGCAATGCTCCTTGCCTCCTTGTATATATCCTGCCAGGTTAATGACAAGATTATCGAGTATGCATGTATCTTGTATGACTGCGAGTTAGTATGCAGGACAAAGCATTCTGAATGCCTGCAAAGATGTGGTGAGATCCTCCAAGAGGTGTCCGGCATTCAGTGTGAGGGATGGAGCGCGATGAAACTTGCGTCAGCTTTGAAGATTTTAATCTTCCCTGATGATGACGACGACGATGAAGCATATCCCGAACTGGTAAATCATAGACCTTCGCATTTCAGTAGTTGTCGAAAGAAAAAAAAACATCACATCATGTAAATACGCCCATGGTTGTGTATTTCAGGAGGAATTCTCAGAAGATGAGCTCTGTAAGTTGAGGAATGATGGATCACTATATGATGGAAAACTTCTGAAGCGGACCTGTATGTGCGTGTACAACGAGATGGCGCGGGCCCGTAAACTTATGGCCACTACGGAGATACGACTGGAGCTGTTGCTCATGGAGTCCAAGGAAGCGCATGAAGAGCCTGAAGCTAAGCAGGAAATGGCTGAGAGTTGTTAAGCTGTTGTGAAAAGGAGAAGCTGCTAGTGATCTCCAACAGCAGCAGGCGTCCATGCTATCGCGTCGGACGACATGGCTGTCGGCCTGCGCGAGGGAGAAGCCTTCTAAAACGACGATTTTTGGAAATGGAGGTGTTCTAAAACGACGATGGCCACCACGCAATACAAGATTGTATTAGAGTTGAGAGTTGCATTTGAACTCTAGCAAAGGCTGAGGAGGGTAAAATATGGACTTGCCTCCGTAGTAAGAGAGTTCAATATGCACTGATGGCATTTTACATCTCCACAGTAACATGGGCAGGTACATAAAGCTATAAGTAAACACAGGAGTAGAATAATGACCTGTTGACCTATAGGATGAGGACACAGTTCATCCTTGCACTTGTGTTCGCCAGATTGACATTTATGCCGATGTTTTTCTTGGCGCCAGATGATTCCTCCTGCTGACTTTACGACGTGGTTTCTGTTTCTCAAAAGTAACTATGTAGTCGCGGTAAGGTGGGATCCGAGATCTCCATGCCAACACATCAAACTTGTCTTCATCATCAGGAATTTCAGCACCGGTTAGCAGTTGTTGCCATGTCAGTTTTGGCAGCTCACTTTGCTCCGGGCCAGTCTCCCTCAAATCGTAAGCCCAACATCCTTGAACCTTAGCCCCCACATAGGACGACTTGGTGAAGTTGATAGGGATATTTCTCTCGAAAAGGTCCTCGGGGTGTATGCCGAAGGAGCCATGCTTCCGAACCAGTTCTCTTATCCTCAGTAATATGTTGCACCAAAATTTAGTATCAGGATTAGCTCTTAATACCCCACCAATTATGTTTGCACCAAGAAAAGATCCGTTTAGGTGAGTAGCCAAGTGCATTCCCAGAGATGCCAGTTTTGGGTTCTCATCAGGATCCATGCTTCCAAAGGCAAGTGCCTTGAAGTACCAGTATTCTTCTTGCGGCAAACTCTTCATCCTGATGGGTTGGGCAGTTCCCATTTTAGCAACTTGATCTGCTCTGCCTATCACTACAATTTTACTGCCAGCACCTGGTATCTTCTGCAGGCATGATAGGAAGTTTTCCCATGCCGCCGCATTCACATCCCAGCTGAAATCAACAACAAATAAGTACTTCCCGCAGTCTGCTTCACAGTTCACCGTAAATTCTCCAATATGCGGGTCATCGCCTTTATAGAAAAACATGTCGGAGAAACGACCCCGCAACCTCTCATCCCTGCAAGCATGTTGCACCAGAGTTTTCTTTCCGACTCTGCACGGGCCGATGATCGGAAGGATGCTGAAGTTTGTTCCATCATGACTATCAACACTGGATAGTAAGAAGTGGAGGAGTTGCTCTTTCTCGATGTGGCGACCAAACATGCACTTATCCATGTGTAGATACGTATCATATGGCTGGCGAGACAGGCGAGGGCAGCTGCCAAGTAGCATCACAAACTCTCTCATATCTGCAGTATGAGCCTCCAAACTTTCAACAACACTTTTCAACTTTGTTGTGCTCCCGGTCCCAAATGCTACTGGTGTGTTCTTTGATATAGAAGCAGCAAAGCGAAGGCGCTTGGCGGTATTAAAAGTAGAAATGGCAAAAGATTGGCTCTGATGACTCACCTCATTATCTTCGACGCTCTCTTCTCCAAGGGACTGGACCCTGAGCCTGTCGAGGGTGTAGTACCCAAGATACATACCCTCGATGAGCGCCTTCAGCTGCCGGAGCATCCCTCGATTTGTGATGTGCCGCCCCTCTGCTTCTTCAACAACGCTGTGCATCCTCAGCAAGATGCGTTCCAGCCTTGTACGATCCTCCTCCTCGCATGTGTGGGTGCCATAACTTTGAGCCAGGAAAGAGATGAACCTGCTGACAAGATCACCCGCAGCTGCTGAAATCAGAACCTCCATGCTGAGCTGAGCTGAGATGAGACCTCCCTGGGAGCAATGACCAAATGGAAGATAATTTGCAGATTAAGAGCAGCAACACGATCCCAGAGGTGACTTGAAGGGGCCGGTCAATAAAGGCTGCAGTCTTCCAGAAGCATGACTTTTTCAACAAAGCTTAATCAGTGACTTAATGCAGTTCAAACAGTTGAATATTCCTACACCACAAAAAGTATTTATTTCAGTCTTTTGTTTATACATTTTAAAGAATGCAGCTGGAAGAACCATTTTGTGGTTTGTAAATATCAACAAGTCTCCTAATTCCACAAGTGGACTGCCTCAAAACAAAAACAATTACAAAAACTCCACAAATGGACCAAATACAAGAGTGTCACTTTCAGACTATTTTGATGTTTCTCTATTTTGTGCAGATGAGCAAAAACTTAACAAAATAAAGACAGCTACTGATGGGATACAAAAACAATAAGATGGCTCACCAACCAAATAAGATTTCCTCAAAACTTGTCACTGGATACTCTTACTGCAAAGATTAAGAACATCGTAGCACAGGTCATCATGGGCATTTTCCTGAACAATACCAATGGTTACTCGGGTGCTAAGCTCTCCAAAACATTAACAAATTTAGCACCCATGGCCACTCACGATTTTGTTTTACGTAATATTCCTCTGTAAATACTTTATAGTGATCTAAAACATCTTATATCTGTTTACAGAGGGAGTAACTATTAAGCACCCAGTAAGAATAAGGGAAAATAACCACGTGAAGTCCAAAACTGCAAAGCCTACATAGTATTGGTGGATGGTGCGTTGTATATCATACTACACTGTAACAGCTACTCCCTCCGTAAACTACTATAAGAGCATTTAGATCATTACTTTAGTAATCTAAACGCTCTTATATTAGTTTACAGAGGGAGTACAATATATAGTATTTGTTTCAAAGAGGCGGTAAGGATGTGCAGACATCATTATTTCAGATGAACTCACGACGACAGGTTGCTTGTTTTTCAGGCTCGGAGATTATTCAGTTATGGTTGTAACGAGAAAGAATCACAAATTCAGAATGCAATGCCTAAGATAGTAAGATGGCCTTTATGGAATGAAGTACTCTGGGACCAGGGACGAGACAGAGCATGCATGCAGACGCAGCTAGCGGAAACAGAGGAGCTGCTTCAGGCATGCTCTGTTTCTGGCAACCAATGCAAGCCAAATTTTTTTTGTACGGCCATCTTATTACATGCTCTAGAAGATAATTTTGCTATTCTAAAAATTTAGACCATAATGGGAAAGAAGAAAAAATTTAGACCATCTTACTACAGCTGGGTATATGCTCCTCGCAGCTCCTGTTGCTGTCATAGTTAGTAACACACTGATCATCTCAGCAATTATATTTCTTTTCTTTTCTTGCGGATGGGCAATTATATTTCTGGTATAATCATTCACCTTTTTCCTTTTTTTTCACCCAGGCATCCCCCTTTCCATTAATCGCTTTACAAAAAGATAGCAGTATCCAGCATATTACAACCATTCAAACACCGGCGCACCAGCAAAAACAAAAAACTACTACATTAGTGTGAAAAACGCTCTTCTATTATGGGACGGAGGGAGTCCAGACTACACTAGTGTCAGAAAACGCTCTTATATTATACTGTAGGACGGAGGAAGTCCGGGAAACCTGCACCTATTACATGACAAAAACCTGATACCACCAAAACTACCCAAACAGTATCATAGCAGTCTCACAAGACAGTAATAAAAAGACTAAAGCAAGACCAACAAACACATGACCAGACAAACGTTCCACGAACAAAAGCACCAGGCCACGATGAAGGATGAAGCGAGTCCCACGATCCTAGACTTTTCTCCTGAATCAGTACGCGATGATCGATCATATTCAGTACTGTAGTATTATTTCAGGGCAGCAAGCAGCACAAGAGGTTACAATAAACCATCACGTCATCATTACCAGGCCTGATCATTACACAAAGCAACGACGGTTAGGACACATGCAACAGGCGCCGCTTGTGCCTGCATAGCTTTTAATCATCTCTAAACACCCTCTAATTAGCACAGTATATTACAAGCATGTCAATCCTACAACGGGAGCAAACCACAACACACCAAATTCCTAGCTATAAACATATTTATTTATTTATTTAATAACTACGCCTGCTTCTACATTACAGCCGTCGCGGTATTATCACAGCAACTCCTGGTGCCGACAAGCAGCAAAGCCCTTACATAAGCTCAGGTTCCATCTGAAACTGGAGAAAGCACAAATCACTCAAGCTCAGGTTCCAGTGAATTAGATGGCCAGTGAGCAGACAGACAACTGAACCGACAAGCAGAAGCCCTTATAAGCTCAGGTTCCATCTGAAATTGGGGAAAGGACAAGTCAGGCTACAGAAATATCGTGGATCAACATAACACGAATCACTCGAGAATTAAGTTTCAGCAATAAAAACAGCGCACATACATGACATGAGCTTCTCATCAGGACATGTCAGCACCATGCAGAAGACACGACCAACACTCTGCTCTTCCAACCAAGGTAAAGGACTCCGTCCCTCTCCTCAAGCCTGTAGCAACTGTGGTAGCTATCCAGCAGTGTTTTGATGGTGTTGTTCACCACTGAACTCAGCGGGTACGGCCTGAACCCAGCCATTGCAAACCTAGCCTTCCATTTCCCAAACACCTCATGCCTCTCAACCCTTTCAGCACCCTCACACGCGATTAAATTGACGATATCCCTTGCGACACAGTGCTGCTCCGTGCTAATCCGTCTCTTGTCATCCCTTGGGAGAGCAACGTCTATTGACTCAAACATTGCCGTATAGTAGTCGAGAGTCTCCAAGTACCTTGGCAAGAATGCACTTGTGTTTGTGTTCGACTCCTGCTCAACAAGAGTCACCACCCTAGGGGACAGGCTCTTGATCATTCTTGCAATCCTGTCCCGGTGATTTTCCACGCTCACGCTTTCATCAGGAGTATGGTGCAGCTGATAGGCAAAATTCACTACAATAGCCTCCCCAGGTCTTATGTCCAGATGCTGAATATAAACCTCATGGCTAGCAGCACGAACAGCATTGAACTCAAAGGGCAGGCCACACGAAGCAGAGACACTATGCAATTTTGTCCCAACCATATCCAGTCCACCACCTCGGGCATAAGCAGAGTTTGAGTCATCTATACCAGTGATTCTTAGGAATGGTGGACCCCCGGGCCTCGCTGCAAGAGCCTGAATGATAGTTATCCACTGGCTCCCCTGTGCGATTTGGAAATCAATGATGTGAATGAAGTTCTCGCCTTTGATAGCTTCTGCTATGGCACCATTGGCTGACATGTAACCAAACTTGTAGAATGGGCAGATCTCACAGAGGAGATGCATGTAAGACATGAGCTCAGAGCCTGTAGGTTCTTTGCACTTCAAGGATTTATACAGCTTACTTCCAGAGAAAGAGAGCCTGGCCACAAGCCCTTCCAACATGTATGCTCCTAGGCGTTGCATTGGATCTCCAGAGACAGACACCAGCTGACCTAGCTCAGATATCAATAGTTCTGTCGCATACATATCATTCGCAGCAACAGCCTTACCACATGCTATGATCACCTGCTTCAAGTCTCCCGTGTCAATTCCCAGAAGCTGTCTCCAGTTATCTTGTTTCAAAGGGTGGTTGGCTTGCAATAAGCTCTCGGGGCTGTCAGAGGCTATGTCCAATTCAGGTCCAAGAATTGCATTTTCTAGCTCCTTTAGTTTACTCTGGAAATCCGGTATCTCGGTAACACATGAAGCAGTTGGGGGTGAATCATATGTGTGGTATGAGTGGCTATCATTCTGAGACAGGGGGCTCCCACTTATAGGGGAGATGCTATGAGAAGATGTCGAACTCTGTGTAGGATAAACACCATTTGCTGATGATGATTCGAGTGTGCAGTACTGTGCTTCAAATACTTGAGGATTGGAACTAATTTTCTGTGACCCATCACCTGAAGATGTGTAGTGAACATCCAGATGATTTTGCATCATATAGAACCGTCCATTTTCTGCTAAAGGCACTGAGTTGTTGTAGTACGCCATTTGTGAATCATCTGAGCATCTATACGTACGTTCTGAAGCCTTAGCTGACATACTGGTGATTGCAACCTTGTGGGACAAGCTCAAAATGAAGTTGATCCTGCCATCTTTAAAGTAAGTATAATTAGTATGTTGCTATCATCAACTGCACACCATCAAAGTCACAGAAGCCAAGGAAGGAATGCATAAGCGCATCCTGAATCAATTTTGAAGTTAACACCTGAACTCACATCAATTTTACATGGGCATATGGTTTTGAACCAAATTATATTTCAGAAAGTATAGAGCAAATGCAATGAAGACCATATGTTCAAGTAGACAAACATCATTTCAACAAACTCATATAAATTTAATTGTTGACCAAACAGTGTCAAGCCACATCAATTTGAAGTTGATGTTTCTAATCATTTCACGGTAAGAAGTAAGAAGAAGCAATTTCACCATATGCTTTCTTGCCACTCCTTGTTTAGCTACCAATATTTTGATAAGACAATTGCGAATCAAACAGACTGAACGCAGGTTATTAGATAAAGGAAAGCTTTTATTGAACCTCAGAAAATCAGATCAAGATGATTCAATTACTGAGATTCTATTTTGAAATACATCAATAACAGATCACATTCAAGGCCATAGTTCCACCATGTAATCATGTATACACCCCGCCGTCCCCTACCGCACATTGGTGGCTTCAGGCTTGTGCATAAGCCTGCTTCTGGCTGGCTGAGTGGCTGTGCAGAAGCCAAGTAGCAAAATGAACGGCTGACACGAATGCATTATTCTCTGGTCAATTTAGGCTCCACTTTATTCCCAGTTTGCTTTTAGGCTTTCTCTTTTTTCTTCCTTTCCTTTTAGATTATGTTTAATCGCCTAGTTGTAATTCGTTTTTGTTTTGTTTTGTTTGGTCGTTGTATCACTGGTGCTACCTTAGCGATGTGTTGCAGCCGTGTTCCAGAAAGAAAGAAAAAAAAAAGCATCCCCACTTTAGTTGTCTTTTCATCTACTACAGCATAGCCAATAGCAACCAGCGAGAATTCAATCGATGCATTTTTTTAAGAAACTAGGCATACTTTCATTCCCAATTTCGTCGAGAAGAAGCCTATCAAATTGGAAAAAAGAAATTGAATTATGAACCTGAGGGTGACCAGGCCCCATAGGACTTGAAGCAAGTGGATGAGCAGAGAAGCAATGGTATATCAAGAACAGGGCATAAATTAAATTACAGAGCTTTCTCTTAAAAACAAGAAAACAGACTATTATCACTGGGAATTTAGTTGTATTCAGCCGTAGACAAAATAGACTTCTATTTATACAAAGAAAATAGCATACGACTGTGACTAGAGATAGCAGAGGCAAACAGCTAAACCTAGTTTATTCTTCCTAGGTGCGGCGTGGGGACATTTCTGGAGGGGCAAACCGAGGACAAATTCATGAAATTGGTTAGCAGCAACAGCACAAAACGCCATGAACTTACAAAATTCAAGAGCAACCAAACAAGTAGCAGGGCTGCTGAGCAACATGAATCACATCACAAGCAAAACAAGCACAAGAAAGACAGGGCAGGGCCGCCATACCTATGCGGCCATCAAGAAACAGGCGGCGGCGCCGGAGAGTATCTCAGATCCTTGACCGGACAGCGCAAGAGACAAGAAGCGGATGGATGGGCGGTCGGGGTAAGGGTCAGGGGTGGAGGTGCTCCGAGTAGTACAAGAGAGGGAGGGAGGCAGGGAGGAGATAGGGGGATTGACGGAGCGGGCGGGGAGAGAAGTGGGAGGAGGGGAGGGGAAATGGGTGATGGAGACGGGTGGATGGATGGTGGGGAAGAAGAAAATGAGACGAGGCCTCTGGACTCTGGTTGATTAGAATAAGTGAAGTGGCAGCAGCATTACCAGCCGGCAGAACCGGCGGTGGGCCAGTGCTGGGGGCCGCCCGTAGCACTGGATATTTTCCAGGGGATAGCAGCGGCAGCGATTTGGGGGCGGGGCGGTGGCTTTCAGAAGAGCCAAGTAAAAATATTAAAAAATAAATAAAGACATATTTGATTAATTAATATTGAGAAAAACAAATGTCAGTTCAATGGATAGATAACTGGACGTACAACGATTAGTACAAATAAAATTGCATTAAGAAGCACACTAGTCTTCTTCCTCGGATTGTACGTCGTCATCCGCACCGAACCAAAAGCAAAGAAAAACGACACATGCAAACGCCCGCGCCATATTAGATTTTGAACACCACAACTCGCAAAACATCTACATCAGCACCGGTTGGCATAGATCCCAGGTCTGCCATGGATGGTGCCACGTACGCCCCTGTTGACTTCACTAACAGAGAGCATCTATAACTCGGCCTGACAAAAATGAGCTCCAAATGGCTGACATTTTTCACATACTGTAACCACACTTTCAATTTTCGACTCCCCATTTTCATACAACGTCATGGAACATTAGTTTGATCTATCGTATATAGATAAAAGTATAGATAGTAAAGTAGCTAAACTACTCATCATCGAATATCTCGATCACCTCCTTGCCGGAGCAACCCACCTCATGGTCATTAGCAGCCGGGTGAAACGCCGTCACCTCCTCGCCGCCCTCCTTGTCCACGAAAAGCTACTCGCACTTCATGTCCGTCTCGTGGATGAAGCGGCGGCTCACCGCCGCCTTCGCCTTTCAATGGACTCGAGGATGGCATACTACTCCGCCGTATCCTGCACATGGGCGGGCTCATACTTATGTTGGTGGGTCTCCCACGATATGATTATGTGTTATCTACTAATCAATCGATACTTATGTGGGAAAATATTCCGCTTCGGTGTCTACATGTACTATATTGATGCTATAATATCACATGTTGACACTTCTTTTTTAGGTGGTGAGAGGGAGCACAGAATTAATATATTTTTATAGGCTGATTGCTCCAGATTGATTTGAAAAAAAAAATCAACGCGAGCAAAATCATGAACCAAATCCAAAATTGAATACCTCAATTGATTGGAAAAGCTCCAAAATTTAGCAACATTGTGAATTAAAAGAAATTAATGAGAGTGCTCCTTGAGAAACTGTGGACCCAACCAAAATCGGATGGCCTAATTCTAAATTGGAGACTTCAATTGATTGTGAGGTCTGAAAAATTAAGATGCATAGTGTATTTATAGATAAATTGATTGATATGCACGTGCTTGTTTATTTCAGGAATTCTTAGGAGAAGAGCTTTAAAATTGAGGAATGACAGGTCTCTGTACGATGAAACTACCGAGATACAATTGGAGTTGTTGATCACGGAGTCGAAGGAAGCGTATGAAGATAGAGAGAGACTAAAGCTAAGCAAGAAATGGCTGCGAGTTGTGAAGCTGTTGAAAAGACATGGATAAGAGAGAAGTTGCAACCTCAACTAGGATGTATCAAAATGCCATGTGGTATTTCCCATTTCGCGTCTGACCATTCTTCTTCTTTGCTTGCTAGTGAAACTGCGATACTAAAAGGTTGCACAAAAAAGTCCCCACAAACAACTTGCAGCTATTGCTCTTCCTCTTCCTCTTCCTCGCCCTCGCCCTCTTCCTCTTCCTCGCCCTCCTCTTCACCTGCCGCCCACCATGCAATAAGGCCAAGACCATCTCCTTTGATACTTCCCTGTAAAACGATTTATTTACTCCGATCAATTACTCACGAAAGCCGTCGGCAGATGCATCCAGGTCTGGTGTGCCGCCAGAGCGGCGCACGCCGTGCTGTCACCGTATCTCTGTATGATAATACATGCACAAGGAAGAAGACATACATTGATCTGCATTGGAGCAAATGGCTTGTCGTCCTCCTTTTGCTCAACTGGTATAGGTGGGTACTTTATGCTAGACACCAGGAATCGTATCTGCACAGAGATTGCAATGATCATAAGCCTTTTTGTGGCTAGTGATTATATGAAATAGTAGCAATTGCTTTGGGTTAAACAAATAAATAGCTTTAGAAACCTCATCATCAATGTCAAGATGAAGTTCATCACCATCTTCAGTCTTCAACGCCCACCTACCGTCCTCCCCCCTGGAAATATATGAACAAGAAATGAGACATACAGAAAATAGAAAATAGAAAACAGAATGCCAGACATAAAATATGTTCCTAGTCAATCATAATTTAGGAAAAAGAAAATAAATCACTTTGTATCTTACTCTAGCTAACAACTATGCTCTGTAACTAAATAGAAGTGCATATGCTTCCAACTTCCTGCAAACACCATTCCTTTTTTTTCCTACACCTCTGTTTTGTTTTAGTTCCTGATGCACTCAGAGTACAGAGAGGGCACCTCTTCATAACAACCTAGCTCTGAGTACATACTAAATTGATGTAGAAGAAGTAAAATAACTGAAATGTTGACCTAAGAATAAACATTCTAATGCTTAATATAATATGGAGTAGAAGTGTGGAACACACTTCAATTTGCAAATAATACTAGTGACTGATGCTAAGGAGTATTAGTATTGGTCTAGGAGTCCTTATTAGGCTATTTCTCTTTCCTTCTACCCCAAGTCCTTATTAGACTATGTCCCTTTGGGCTATGCAATAGAGATATGCTTGCATCCATAACAACTGATATATGCTGCAAATAAAATTATAATCAGAGCAATGTGTTACCTCACTGTGCCAATTTGCATCAAGTGTCCCGGAATGCATATATCGCTGAAAAAATCAAGTGAAACTGAAGAAGGGAAACAGTGTACCAGTTAAAACTCATCATTTTGCATGTAAAGCTTCTCAAATGTAACCAATTACAAAGTGATAACATTATGATTGTCACTAGATCCAAGAACAGGATGGAAGCATGGATCATTTCAATCTTGTTGGCATACAAAGTACTAATACTCCAACATAGTTGGAAAGAGGAAGAAACAGGTCAGCAGTAACCAGTTAAATGTACCCCCAAAAAACGGAGTTAAAGGGGAAAGGACCTCTCCCTTAACTGTCTGCTGTTAGTTAGAAGTGAGACCTCTCCGCGGATAAACGCAGATAACACCCCGGCAGAGTCCTCGTGAGGATTAGAACACGGGTGGGCAGGTTGAACAACCTGAACTCCTGCCATGGAGCTAACCCAAGTTTTCATCTTTTGCTTAGACATTAGAATGGATAAATCATGATGAAATTATGAAAAGTTTCCCTGTAGTGGAAGATGTTATGAAAAGTAAAGACACAATTACTAGATATAGGCAGATGAATCCAAGCAAGGGGTTACAACTTGCAAACCAATTAGCAAACAATAAATCAAAAGGAAAATAACTAGGTTACCTTGTAAACCCTTCTCATCATATCCACTGATCTTCCCAACAAGAACCTCCCCAATAAAGGGCCTGAACATCAATAACCGAAAGGAAACCTGTCCAAGATGGGGAAAATGTAGGAAATCTAAGCATGATTTGTAAAATGTATAAAACCTCAACGAGGACACACATTTTGTAACAGCGATATCAGAAGAAAGGGCATCCACGATACAAGTTTGACATACTATTCATAGTGAGTTATTCACAACAAGTAGCACACCGGCTAGAAAAAAACTAGATTACCCACTTAGGCAATTGGATATTGACACCAAAATAGTAAATTAAATAAGTACAAGTTGAGGGGAACTACTGCTATTCAAAACTTTAGTTGTTTAAAACTGCTATTAAACAGTTTATAGTGTCTAAGAGACAAACTACCTAAGTGGCAAACTTATCGTATCAATCCGAAAAGTTCCAGTTCTATGTAAGCACAGCAATCAAATGTAAGGCACTGCTAAGAAAGGCTCCAGGGTAATTACATGAACACCAGTGAGAAACTGCACAGAAAAGGACTAACATACTGGAAATTCAGGTAGCCAACTCAATTGCACAAACTGAAGGGCATTGAAAAGAAATGTAGTGACCCTTTTAGGCATTGACTTGTTCAGAGCTTCCAGAGCATATACTAAAGAACATACAAAATTAATGAGTAGTAACATCTCATATTCCTTAGCAAAGATAAATGGATGGCAAAAATGATAGCACAAATTACTTTATACGTCGAGCAGCCCTCTCCTGGAAAGATGAATCCACCTTCGACGGTAAGGATGTCATAGACGGACACGCAGAGCCCGAGATTTGCAACCACCTGCAGTGCAATTCCAAACACAGATTGAGAAATACATTTAAGAATCATTTGGGTGTAAAAGAATTCTGGTACTGTGAACAAAATCTTGGCATTTACTGATGATTATGTGACCATGTTCACACTACCTTATCCAGCAAGAGCCTCTCAAGCTCGGCCTTGATGGCGTCGACAAGAGGGCGATTCAGCAAGTGTGGAGGCATCGGCAGGTTGTGCTCAATCTGGCTCAAAACGAACATCCTTCACGTCCAGTAGTGGAGCGAGGAAAATATTAAACCCTGGACAAGCTGCAAGCAGAAATGTCTAACCATATGATGTACTCCCTCTGTCCCATAATATAAGAACGTTTTTGGCACTACACTAGTGTCAAAAACGTTCTTATATTATGGGACGGAGGGAGTACCTAACAAGCCATAAATGCATAATTTAAAATTGAGAGGCACAAGCCTTGGATATTCGAAATAAATATAATCTTCAAAGCTGAGAGCCACGTATTCACAATACTTTCCAAGTAGAACAGGTAAATAACCAAGTAAATTTTCATACAGATAAACCAAACTGAGTGAATAGATGAGTACATCGACTAATTGCCTATTTTGACTGAATTTTCAGCATCCGAACTGACTAAGAGAATACTGGGAGAATTGAAGCTTTCCCCAAAAGGAGACGCATATTCCCTTAAGTTCTGCGCGTTTGCTCTCTTTTCTAAAATGTTTGTCCACTCTTCTCTGATGGTTTATCTGAAGTCAGTTTTACTGAAATGAAATCACTTAAACTATTTCTGTGATATCTGGTCAGAAAGAAACAATTTGGGGCAGGCCAGATAGTACTTCGTACTTGTGTAATATTTTGGATCATAAACTCTACAAACACACACAACTATAACTAGTCCTCTACTGTATAGTATACACTCTCTACTCTCTAGTGACTCTACTTGGTGACAGCCCTGGCTGAGCCGAAGTTCATAAACCAGTCATTTCCCTGGTGAGTTAGCAGTATGGGACTGAAAATTTCCAGTGCAGTTCATCTTATCCAGCGCAGTCCTGTTACACGGCCACCTTCCATGGATCTATGGGCTGCCATTCCTGGAAGCTAATCTGGAAGTGCTGGGCGCCGCCGCGAGTCAAGTTCTTCCACTGGTTAGCCAACCAGGACCGCTGCTGGATGGCAGAGAGGCTGGCTCACCGCGGTCTCCAACATCATCCCCGCTGCCTCCTATGTGACCAGCAGCCGGAGACGATGCGACATCTGCTGCTGGAATGCCCCCTAGCCCGACAGGCATGGCACGAGACCCTGGCCTGGCTACGCATACCGGCCCCGATCCCAACACAGGAACTGTCGCTTACGGACTGGTGGAACCATGCCAAGGACGACACGCCGCTGACCCTCCGCAAGGCCCTGAAATCTATCGCGCTGCTCGTGCCTTGGATGGTCTGGAAGCACAGGAACAGCTGCGTCTTCGACAATGCTACGCCCTCCCTTAACACGCTCCTAGATAGCATTCAGGACGAGGCCCGTTCATGGGCGGCAGCCGGGGCACCTGGCCTCCGACCTGCGCTGCCCCAAACCTGGGACGTACATTGATTCACCTGCTGTAACCCGCACATCCTAGGATGCCTGTAACTGAACCTCCCCTTTTTTTCAATGAAAAGAAACGCAAGGCTCTTGCGTTTTCTCGAAAAAATCTTATCCGAGTCGTGAGCTCCTCCCCCCGCTCCGCCGCTCGTCACCGGCACTGTAGAAACGGCCTGTGGCGGAGTCAGGATTGAAGCAAACCCCGGGCCAAATTTATTTTTTGTCAACATTGAAAAACTTTGGCACTTATGACACCCCAAAAATACCTCATGCAAAAAACATACGAAATAAAGCCCAGTTGCAATAAATCTAGAATGTAACCTCGATGCTTAACAATCTAACAAAAGAGAAAAAGCATGACAAAGCTACAAATCATCTATAGTGACGATCAGACAATGCATACACCAATTTCTATTTATGCAAAATGAATCAATTCGAGTTCCACCAACGCATTACACATACTCACATGCACACTCCATTCCATTTCAATTTCAGTCCAACATTTAAATCATCTATTCACCGTGACAAATCAGAGAATTCATACACCAATTCAACAAGACCAAATTACCTGCGAGAGTAAGGGCGCTGCGGCGGAAGTAGTCAGAGGCAGGCCACACACAGCCGGCGGCGGCAGAAGCACGGGCCCGGGGCGCAGGGGAAGAGCCCTTGGTCGCCTGGTCAGCTGCTCTGCTTGTCGCCGCCGCGGGGGAAGGCCGGCTGGCCGGGGCCAGCAGGGGCGCACGGCGCAAACGTAGAAGCAGCGCAGCACGGACAGGCTGCACGGGGCACGGCCACCGGGCGGGGAAAGGCCGGAAACGTGGGGGCGGCGCCGGCGGCGGACAGCAGAGCACCGGGCGGCGGCGTGCGTGCGTGCGTGCAGCCTGCGAGCGTTAGGTTTTTTTTTCTTTTTTTTTGAGGAAGCGTGCGTTAGGGAGGCCCCCTCCCCTACTCCGCGCATGTGTCGCGCAAACACGCACCAGCCTCGCGGCGCTCCCGTGGGCCGGCCCATATTTCCCGGAGTACAATGAAATATATTTTTTGTTCGTTTTATTATCAGTTTTTTGAGCCGTGTTTTTTATATTTAGTCGATCCTCTTAAAATAATTGAATGTTTTAAGAATGTCTGCGAATTATAAAAAATATTCATGAAATAAAAAATGTTCCATCAATTCAAAAAATGTTCATATATGTCAAAGATTGTTTTTGAATTTCATCAAATGTCCGTGGATTCACAAATATGTTCGTGAATACAAAAGTATTGGCGCCTTAAAAAAACATAAAATCATAAATTTGAAAATACTAATGTATTAAGAAATTTTCATCGATATGAAAAGGTTAGAAAATTACAAAAATGTTCTGGATTTCAAAAAATGTTCACAGATATAAAACAATTGTCTGGAAATTTAAAAATATTCATGAATTATAAATTATATTAAATTGAAAAGTGTTCCTGGTTTTTAAAAATGTCAGACATTTGAGAAATATTTCTAGATTTCAAAAACTATTCACCAACTCTAAAAATAAAATAATAATGGAAGAAAACCAACAAAACACATCAAGGAAACAAAAGCCGGTTCAGGAAAGGTCATAAGACTTCCCAAAACCAGTGGTAGAAAGATCGGAAAAGCCCAGAAATGGGCCGGCCCATATATGCATGTACGCTCTGAGCGGGTGCATGTTTGGTCCACATTTGTGGGCGCTAGAGCTATGTCTCGCATTAAACGAGATGGAAGGACCTCTCGCTGAAGGACTCCCACCGTTGCCCACAATATTGGGCTAGGCCCATTCATTCGATCTCTCGTGTTTTCTTCGCCGGTTCTTCGCTTTGGTTTTTCCTTTCTTTTTTCTTTTTTTTCGTTTCCTTTTTTCTTTAATTTTCATTATTTCTTCATTGGTTATCTATAGTTTTTAATTTTTTGAGATAGTATGATTTTTTTGGTTTTTCCATTGGTTGTCGTCTTTATACATTGGTTTTCTTTTCAATGGTTTTCTTTGTTTTCCTTTTTTTCATTTTAATTCGATTTCTTTATCTTTTTCTGTTTCCATTTGGCTTTCTTAATTTTTTTTGTTTCGCATGGGTTTTCTCAGCACACAATTACAACTTTAGTGTTCACATTAAACATTTTATGATACACCTTAAATATTTTTCAAACACATGATCTACATTTTTCTTACATATATTTTTGAACAATTTTTGGAATACACCTTCAGGACTTTCAAATAAACATTTAACATTTTTTAAATGCTTGATCAACATTATTCAAATACTTTCTCAACATTTTTTCAAATGCTTGATTAACATTTCATATATAAGATTGACAATTTTTAAATACATGGTCACCAATTTTTCTATAAACATTTAATATTTTTCAAATGCTTGATTAACATTTTTGAAATAAAATTAACATTTTTCTAATATATGGTCAATATATTTTCTATGCACATTTAACATTTTCTATGTATGATTAACATTTTTTAATGCATGATCAACATTTTTTCCATACACATTTAATAATTTCCAAATGCTTCATTAAATTCCTTGAAATACCTGATTAACATTTATATACAATGATAAAAAACAATTTGTTATTTTTAACGAATGGTAAACAATTTTTATATACACATTTAACATTTTTAAATGCTCGGCTAACATTTTTGAAATACTCATTCAACATTTTTTGAAATGCTTGACTAATAAATCCGTATATATAAACAAAATATCTCAACATTATTTTTTCTTTTTTACATCCGTTTATACTTCCAGATATTGTGAATAAATATATTTAAAAAGACTTTGAAAAAAAATATTTGGAAAAATGTTAGCCAAGCATATGAAAAATGTTGAATGTGCATAGAGAAAATGTTTCACATGTGTACGAAAAATGTATACAGAAAATTTTAAATGCATATTTAAATAATTTTAATTATGCATTTTCAAAAACAATGTTAAACAAGTCTTTAAAAAATATTGGTGGAGCATTTGATAAATGTTATGTTTGTATAGTAAAATTGTTGACCAAATATTAGAAAAGGTAATCTTTTGTTGTATTAACAAATGTTAAATTTGTATTTTTAAAATATTAATCAAGCATTTGAAAATGTTAAATGTATACACGAAATTATCTGACCATGTATTAGAGAAATTTTAATATTTTATTCGGAAAAACATATGAATCAAGAATTTGAAAAATGTTAAATGTGTATAAAACAGTGTTGAACATGTGTCAAAAAATTTTAATCTTGTAATTAAAAATGTTAATCAAGCATTTTAACATGTTTAAAAGTATATATAGGAAAACATATTGACCATGTATTAAACAAGTATGTATAGAAATGCTAATCAAGTATTTCAAAAATATTGACCATGTTTTGAATAGATGCTAAATTTGTATTCAAAAAGTATAAATCAATCATTTAAAAAAGTGTAAAATGTGTATAGAGAAAATGGTGACCATGTATTAAGTATATATTAATTTTTATTTGAAATTTGTTTAACATAGGTTAGAAAATAATTGTTAACATATACGAAAATGTAGAATGAAAAACAAAAGAAACAAAGAAGAATCTAAAAATGAAAACAAAAAAAAGAAACAAATGAAAATTTGAGAATGAAAAATCAAACCAAAGAAACAAATGCAAAAAAGAATGAAAAGACAGTGCAAGTCGATATAGAAACAAAGAATAACAAAAAACGTTGAAAACCAAGAAAGAAGCAAAAAACAATGAAAAAGGGAAAGAAAATAAAAACTGATAAAAACAGTGAAATAAACAAAGAAAAAACAAAAATATCAAAGAAGGAATAACAAAACCAAACAGAATAAAGCGAAAGGGGACACGGCTAATCATGATACTAGATATTCAAGATGTCCATAACCGGGGACACGGCTAATCATGATTAGTTTATTACACTCTGCAGAGGTTTGCGCACTTTTCCCCACAAGACTCGATCGCCTCCGTTGGGTTTCTCGTACTACAAGGTGTTTGAGAAACGGATGACCGAGACACAGTCTTTCAGAAGCGCTAGCACCTTACGATGGATAGACCGGTACACCTACTTTCCCCTACATCTGCTAGTCTACCCTGTAAGAGTTCGCACGACTTAGTCAACTATGCCAGAGCCCATAATGACTTGTGGCTGCACACGGAAGTATTTAGTATGAAAGATCTTATGATCCCTTTGAGCCTGGGTGGCGGTCCGAAAGAAAACAGGCAAGTCCTGATAGAAACCGGGTGCCTCAATCCACCCAGATGTGTGTTTAAGTTGCCACCTTAGATAAACCATTAAAATTATCAAAATCACATCTGTCATGGATATCACTCACCCAATCCACGTCTACTAGCATAGCATGGCATAATAAGCAAACGTAGAAGTAACTCCCAAAGGTTTCATGATAAACAGGTAATAGGTACTACCTCATCTACTTCCCATCCCATAATTTAATTAGATCCTAATCATGCAATATGTGAGGATTGATCTAATGCAATAAAACTGGGTTGTAGAAAAGGTATGATCAAAGTGTTACTTGCCTTGCTGATGATTCGCGAGTCCTAGAGATTCGAAATAACAGGCGGCGCAATCCGGGTAATCTATGGCAGACAAACAACAAGCATACAATAAGTACTCATCTAATGCACAGGTAAAACTCGAACAAGAGATCGAACCAGAAAGTTCAACTTAAGAACTCCGGTTGCAAAGAAAGAAAGAACCGAACAAAGTAACGGAAAATAAACGGCGGAAGAAAACAACTCGGTTCTAGCAAGTTGAAACTAGGTCAAGTTTTACAGTAGCAAAAACTTGTTTAAGTTGATTAGTCGGAACGGCGGTTTCGAGACGAAACTCCAGGCGCTTGAATCACCTGATTCCGATAAACGAGCGAGAAGATAAACTAGAACGAAGATCGGATCTGAAATCGCGATCGCGGAATAAATCCGACGAAAAGAAAAAAAAGAACGGTTAAACGAATGGACGTTCGTTAACCTAGAATAATCCGGTGATCACGTTCGTTAGGACGAACGGTCCGGCGAATGGTCGCTAAACAACTAAACCGGAAAAGAAAACGAAAACCGATCTAGGGTTTCGGAAGAAAAACCGAAACAAAGAACGAAAGAAAACCGGAATGATTTTTTTTTTAAAAACCGAACCGAGGAAAAAGGAGAGGTGCGGCGCGGGTACCTCCGGCGAGGGGCTCCGGCGGCGGTGGCGTGCAAGGGCAGCGGCGGCGGCGGCGTAAGGCGGCGGCGGCGGCGCTAGGGCGCGGGGTGGGAGGCGGCGCGGGGTGGTGTGGGAGGAGGGGGGTAGCTAGGTATTTAAAGGGGGGAGGGGGGAGAAAACTTGGGGGAGGGGGCAAGCAAGGCGGCGGCGGCAGCGGAGTCCACTTCGGACTCGGCGCGGGCGCGCGCGTGGGGAGGCCGGCCTGGCCTGGCCGGCTGGGCCTTGGCCCAGGCGGCGCGACGCGGATTTTTTTTAAAAGGTTTCGCGCGCAGGAAAAACAAAGAAAGAAAATCTAAACGAACTCCAAAATTCCCAAAGTCAATTTTCCTCGACTCCTAAAAATGAGTCGAACAAAAAGAACTTTTCTCGGGGCCTAGATGCAAATTTTTAAAAACGCGCATTTTTCCCTATCCAAATAAAATGCAAACAAACTCCGGAAGACAAAATTGAATTTATTTATTAAATCTTCTTTTTCCTAAATTTGGGAAAAGTCATATTATTTCCCTCTCTCATATTTTGATGTTGGAAAAATAATTGAAGATGAAATAAATAAAATCAAATGATCCTCTTTTCAAAATTTGAGAAAACTCAAATATGAAAATAACGAAATCTCCAACTCTCTCCGAGGTCCTTGAGTTGCGTGAAATTTCTAGGATCGACCAAAATGTAAGAAAATATGATATGCATTATGATCTAATGTATAACATTCCAAATTGAAAATTTGGGATGTTACAAACTGAAAGATCGTGGATGTCGCCTAGAGGGGGGGTGAATAGGCGTTTTAAAATAATTACGGTTTAGGCTTGAACAAATGCGGAATAAACCTAGCGGTTAATTTGTCAAGCACAAAACCTACAACACGTAGGCTCACCTATGTGCACCAACAACTTATGCTAAGCAAGATAGACTACTAGGTGATAGCAAGATATATGATAAGAAACAATATGGCTATCACAAAGTAAAGTGCATAAGTAAAGAGCTCGGGTAAGAGATAACCGAGGCACGCGGAGACGACGATGTATCCCGAAGTTCACACCCTTGCGGATGCTAATCTCCGTTTGGAGCGGTGTGGAGGCACAATGCTCCCCAAGAAGCCACTAGGGCCACCGTAATCTCCTCACGCCCTCGCACAATGCAAGGTGCCGTGATTCCACTAAGGGACCCTTGAGGGCGGTCACCGAACCCGTACAAATGGCAACCCTTGGGGGCGGTCACCGAACCCGTACACTTTGGCAACCCTTGGGGGCGGTCACCGGTATTCATCAAATTGCTCAGGGCGATATCCACAACCTAATTGGAGACCCCGACGCTTGCCCGGAGCTTTACACCACAATGATTGAGCTCCGAACACCACCAACCGTCTAGGGCGCCAAGGCACCCAAGAGGAACAAGCTCTAGGGTGCCCAAACACCCAAGAGTAATAAGCTTCTCAAACTTCACTTCCACGTATCACCGTGGAGAACTCAAACCGATGCACCAAATGCAATGGCAAGGGCACACGGAGTGCCCAAGTCCTTCTCTCCCAATCCCACCAAAGCAACTAATGCTAGGGAAGAAAATGAGAGGAAGAACGAAAGAAGAACACGAAGAACTCCAAGATCTAGATCCAAGGGGTTCCCCTCACTTAGAGGAGAAAGTGATTGGTGGAAACATGGATCTAGATCTCCTCTCTATTTTCCCTCAAGAACTAGCAAGAATCATTGGAGGGATTGAGAGTTAGCAAGCTCGAAGAAGGTCAACAATGGGGGAAGAACACGAGCTAAAAGGATTAGGTTCGTTGGGGAAGAAGACCCCCTTTTATAGGTGGGGAAGAATCCAACCGTTATGCTCACAGCCCGCACAGAGCGGTACTACCGCTCCAAGGAGCGGTACTACCGCTAGGGCGGAAGTACCCCTTTGAAAAACAACAGCGAGGAGGCAAAAGGCCAGTAGAGCCGCCGGAGCGGTACTACCGCTCGACCTCACGGTACTACCGCAAATGGTAGCGGTACTACTGCTTGCGAGCGGTACAAAAAAAAATACTTCCGAGCCTACTTCCGCTGAGCAAAACACGAGATTTTGGTCCGGAGCGGTACTACCGCTTAGGAGCCGCGGTAGTACTGCTCTGGAGCGGTACTACCGCTCAGGAGCCGCGGTAGTACTGCTCTGGAGCGGTAGTAAAAAATTACATCCGCTCTAGCCACGGTAGTACCGCTGCAGCCTTTACAAAAACAGCCATAACTTCTTCAAACGGACTCCGAATTCGACGAAACCAAGTTTGTTGGAAAGCTAGCGACAAGGGCTAACGCAATCTTGAAATAAATATCAATAAGAAGCAAATGAGAAAAGGCCCATAATAAAATGGTGAGGACCCTTCCTCGGATAAGACCGGTAAAACCTTCAACACCGAAAACATCATAGAAGACACATGCGAACTACGTTTTCGATGAACTCAAGCTTGTCATCAAGATGACCATAAGCTCTAAGACTCACAAAGAGAACCAAATAAGAACCAAGAAACATGATGCAAGGATGCAATGGTTTGAGCTCTCTACGAATGATACGATCAAGCTACTCATCGAGAGCCCCCCTTGATAGTACGGCAATCGATCCTATAACCCGGTCTCCCACTATCATCATGAGACCGGTAAAATAGAAAACCTATCAAGGGAAAACCTTTGCCTTGCACATGATCCACTTGAGCTAGATGATGACGATCTTGTCCTCCTCAAGATGGACCACCTTTCTTGATTGCGTTGGGTCGATGAAGACTAGATGATTGCTCCCCCATACCCCACTATGGGTGAGCCACTCTTAGGCACATCTTCACAAGTCCATTGACACCACAATGGATGGCAAGCTTCAAGCACTTGATCTCTTCGTGATTCTCCACTTGAAATTGCACACGGCAATCTTGATGACGATCACCACTTGATGTCATCCTTCCCATGGGTTGTATGATATCATCCTCTTGACGCAAGCCCATGGACACATACCTAACCCCACATAGACTCTCACATAGGCCATGGGTTAGTACACAAAGTGCAATGGACAATGCTTACCATACCATGGGATCACTTGATCCCTCTCGGTACATCTTCTACTCTTTGTGAGTTGATCAACTTGATTCACTCTTGACTTAGTCTTGATCAACCTTGAATCTTTCCAACTCTCTTCGTTTGGATGATGTCTTGAAGATAAACATGAATGATCACACAATCTTCTTCTTCAAGACATGCTTGCAATAAGCTCAACTCTCAAATGACCAATCTTTGGATAATTCCTTGAATAGCACCTTGGTCGACACAAACTCTCCTTGAAACCAACACATGTACTCCAAGAAAATCCTATGGACAAAACCTTCAAATATAACTCAAGGAAACCATTAGTCCATAGAGATTGTCATCAATTACCAAAACCAAACATGGGGGCACCGCATGTTCTTTCACAAACCTACCCCCTTAAGATGAATCTCGCCCTCGAGATTCGGGTTGGCTAGAAAATAGGTGAGGGTGGTCCTTGAGCAAATCTTCTTCTCTCTCCCAGGTGGCTTCATCCTCTGAGTGGTGGTTCCACTGAACTTTACAAAACTTGATAACCTTGCTGCGTGTAACTCTACTGGCAAACTCGAGAATCTTGACTGGTTTCTCCTCATACGTTAACTCGTCCTTCAACTGAATTGCTTCAAGCGGCACTGTATCTCTTAGCGGCACCTCCGCCATCTCGGCGTGACATTTCTTCAGCTGAGAAACATGGAATACGTCATGAACTCCTGACAGTCCCTCTGGTAATTCCAACTTATAAGCGACTTCTCCCATACGTTGCAAGATCTTATATGGTCCAACGAAACGTGGTGCTAATTTTCCCTTAACTCCAAAGCGCTTAACTCCTCGAAGTGGGGATACTCGGAGATAAACTCTGTCTCCGGTTTCGTAAACTGTCTCCTTGCGTTTTGAATCCGCGTAGCTCTTCTGCCTGGACTGGGCTACCTTGAGCCTATCGCGTATCAATTTCACCTTCTGTTCAGACTCTTTAATCAAATCGGGTCCAAACAACTGACGGTCTCCAACTTCGTCCCATGACAACGGTGTCCTGCACCTCCTTCCGTATAAAGCTTCGAAAAGTGCCATCTTCAAACTGGTTTGGTAACTGTTGTTATAAGAAAACTCCGCATACGGCAAGTTATCGTCCCAACTAGATCCATAATCTAGTGCACAAGCTCTCAGCATATCTTCCAAAATCTGATTGACTCTCTCGGTCTGTCCATCTGTCTGTGGATGAAAAGCGGTGCTGAACTCTAGCCTGGTTCCCAAAGTTTCATGCAACTGATTCCAAAACCTTGAGGTAAATTGGGTTCCTCTGTCTGATACAATACTCCTCGGAACTCCATGCAAACAAATGATCCTAATCATGTATATCTTTGCCAACTTAGCACTGGTGTAAGTGGTCTTGACTGAAATGAAATGTGCTACCTTCGTCAAACGATCAACTACTACCCATATCGAGTCATATCCTGCCTTCGTCCTGGGTAGTCCTGTGATAAAATCCATGCCTATCTTATCCCACTTCCATCCGGGTATCGGCAATGGTTGCAACAATCCGGCCGGCTTCTGATGCTCTGCCTTTACTCTATGACATACGTCACAAACTGCTACATATGCTGCAATATCCTTCTTCATTCCGGTCCACCAGAATGTTTCCTTTAAATCCAAATACATCTTGGTATTTCCTGGGTGAATCGAATAGGGTGAATCATGTGCCTCTTGTAGAATCAACTTCCTGATCTCCGGGTCATTGGGCACATAAACACGGTCCTCAAACCATAGGGTATCGTGCTCATCCTCATGAAATCCCTTTGCTTTTCCTTTGCTTAGTTTCTCCTTTATAGCAGCAATTTCCTTGTCAAATTTCTGAGCCTCTCTGATTTTATCCATCAATGTTGACTGAATCTCCAACGCTGCTACATAGCCTTTCGGAACTATCTCTAAACTTAGTTCACGAAGGTTTTCTAATAACTCCCGAGGCATTTCCTCCGTTATTAACGTATTGACATGGCTCTTACGGCTCAATGCGTCAGCTACTACATTAGCTTTACCGGGATGGTAATGCAATCTCATATCATAATCCTTGATGAGCTCCAACCATCTCCTTTGTCTGAGATTCAACTCCCTCTGCGTGAAAATGTACTTCAAACTCTTGTGATCCGTGTACACCTCACAATGATTTCCAATGAGGAAATGTCTCCATGTCTTCAATGCATGCATACGGCTGCTAACTCCAAATCATGGGTGGCGTAATTCAACTCATGAGGTTTCAGTTGTCGTGAAGCATACGAAACAACTCTCCCTTCTTGCATAAGCACTGCTCCAAGTCCTCGACGTGAAGCGTCGCAATACACCTCATAATCCTTGGTCTGATCTGGCAAAATCAACACTGGTGAGGTAACCAATCATTTCTTTAACTCCTGGAAACTAGCCTCACACTCCTCAGTCCATTTGAACTTAATATCCTTCTTCAACAACTCCGTCATAGGCTTTGCAATCTTTGAAAAATTCTCAATGAATCTCCGGTAGTATCCTGCGAGTCCAAGAAAACTCCGGATCTCTCCAACTGTCGTTGGTGCTTCCCATTCGGTTACGGTCTCAACCTTTGTGGGGTCAACTGCTATCCCTTCTCCGGATATAACGTGTCCGAGGAATCCTACTTCCTTCAACCAAAACTCACATTTGCTAAATTTGGCATATAACTGATGTTCCCTTAGTTTCTCCAAAACCAAACGCAAATGTTCTTTATTCTCTTCTTCATTCTTTGAATAAACCAGGATATCATCAATGAACACTACGACGAACTTATCCAAAAACTCCATAAACACTTTGTTCATCAGGTTCATAAAATAGGCAGGCGCGTTAGTTAGTCCAAATGACATAACGGTATACTCATACAGTCCATATCTCGTGGTAAAAGCTGTCTTGGGAATATCCTGTTCTCGAATCTTCAACTGGTGGTATCCTGATCGCAAATCGATCTTGGAAAACACTTTAGCTCCTTGCAAACGATCAAACAGATCATTAATCATTGGCAGTGGGTACTTGTTCTTGATGGTTACTTCATTCAATCCACGGTAATCAACAACCATCCGTAATGATCCATCCTTCTTCTCCACTAGAAGTACGGGTGATCCCTAAGGCGAAGAACTTGGGCGTATGTAACCTTTCTCCAGTAACTCCTTAATCTGATTCTTAATTTCTACCAAATCCTTTGCAGGCATCCGGTATGGTCTCTTTGATATTGGCCCAGTGCCTGGCAATAACTCAATCAAAAACTCAATGTCTCTATCCGGTGGCATGCCTGGCAACTCTTCCGGAAATACATCAGGAAAATCCTTTACCACTGATACTTCCTCTTGCACAACTCCTGTTAGGCAATTTACTTTTGTCCTATTTGGCACATGCCAGGATACATACTTGACCCTTCTTCCTTCTGGCATTGTGAGCAAAATTGTCTTACTAGCACAATCGATGTTTCCTCCATACATCGACAGCCAATCCATACCGAGGATTACATCCAGACCCTGGGATTCCAGAATGATTAAATCCATTGGGAAAACATGCCTTCCTATGCTTAATGGCATTTCAAAACATCCTTGACTGGCCATGTATTCTGCTCCTGGCGAGCTTACTAGCATAGGCGTTTTAAGAATCCTAGTGGGCAGTCTATATTTTTCCACAAATCCCCTTGATATGTATGAATGTGATGCACCAGTATCGAAAAGAACGAGTGCGGTAAATGACTTAACCAAAAACTTACCGATTACTGCATCAGGCTGATCTTCAACCTCCTCCACGTTAACGTGGTTCACCTGTCCCCTATTGAAAGGGTTCGGCTTCTTCCCTGAGCTCCCATTGCCATTTCCATTCTGGCCTTCAGGACATTCATTGGCATAATGTCCGGTCTTGAAACACTTGAAACAGGTGACTTGACTCAGATCTCTCTTGGCTAGGGTTGAGGGGGTGGTACGGTTCTGGCCGTTGCTTCCTCCATTCCCATTACCATTCTTGTGGCCATTGTGGTTGTGCGAACTACCTCCTCCATGGGTATGTTGAAACTGAAATCCCGATTTAGGGGTAAAACGGAGCTTCTGCTGGGCTCCTGAATTATACTTTCCTTGTCCATACTTCCTCTTGCGGTTCTCAATCTGTTGTTGCTTCCCTTCAATCATGATGGCACGATCTACCAACTCCTGGTAGTTGTTGAAACTTACTACCATCAACTGCATGCTTAACTCATCATTCAATCCTTCCAGAAACTTCTCCTGCTTAGTTGCATCCGTAGCAACGTCATCTGGGGCATAACGTGCTAACTTGCTAAAGTCGTCAACATACTAGCCAACTGTCCTTCCTCCTTGGCGTAAGTTGAGAAACTCACGTTTCTTCATGGCCATAGCTCTTGCTGAAACATGTGTAGTACGGAAAGCTTGCTGTAACTGATCCCATGTGACAGTGTCAACTGGGAAGGTGGCTGTGAAATTCTCCCAGCATGCTGCCGCGGGTCCTTCTAACTGATGTGCGGCAAACTTCACTTTCTCACCATCTGTGCATCCTGCAGTGGTCAACTCCCTTCCTATCTTGCGGAGCCAATCGTCTACTGCTATTGGCTCAGTGCTACTAGAAAACACCGGCAGATTTACCCTAAGGAAACGGGCTAAGTGGTCAACAGGTGGCGGCGGTGGTGGTGGGTTGTTGTTGTTGTTTTGCTGGTTCTGGACTAACATCTGCATCAATTGATTCTGCTGCTGAATCAACTGAGTGAGCTCCGGTGGAAATCCATTGTCATGTCTCGGTGGCATCTGAGGGTTTAGAAAAGATGAGGTATAAGAATAGAGTGAGGTCTAAAGAGAAAACACTACCCCAATGCACATGAGCAAATGCACACAAAATCACTTCATTCAATTCAAACAAGGGCATACAAACGGTCTAGATCTATCGAAAAAGTGCTCGAACTATAGTGTATACATGGGGGGGATACTACTAATATTTGGTGGTCATCTAGAAATTTGAACCGGTGGAAGACTCCATGATATCCGCTCCAGCTTCATCTTCAAAGTCGGGTTCACTTGGATCCGAATCGGTATCGTCGAGAATGATGTAGTTGTCCGGACATGCGACGTACATGTCTTCCTTCCTGGATGCTAACTCCCTCTTGAGTTCTTCAATCTCTTGCTTAAGATCACCGTTGTGTCTTGCTAGAGCTACGATCTCGTCCATGTAGTCCTTGCGTGTAGCCTTCAGTTCTCCTTCTAGCTCGATGATCCTTGCCTTCGCATTCTTCAACTCTATCATATCATTGCACATCTGGTTCTCGTGGCGTCGAATGTGCTGGTTTAACTCCTGGATGAAAGCTGCAATGGATCTATCCTTCTTGGTGCTGACTAACTCCCATTGTTCATCTCGGCGTCCGCAAATCTGGTAGATAGTGTCCTTGAGGTCTTCTTGATAAACTTCTCCAATGCGTCCTATGGTGATATGGGCTGCCATGCTCCTTCCTAGACTCCAGGTTGGTGCATTGAAAACACTACCTATGGGCTTTGTGATTGGCGCGAATGTCCTTCCCGGAACGTGAGCTTGAATCTTCCAGCGCTCCTCTTCAGGTAGAGTGGCGTTGAAGGTTCCCGTGAAACTTGGTAGTCCAATGTTTAGGTACTTGGTGACTTCCTTCAAGTGAAATCCAAAAGGTGTGCCTTCATCCGGTTGAGCGTACTTGATCTTCGCGTCCTTCATCCTAAAGGGTAGAAAAGATGAGGAGTTAGAAAATGAGGAAAGAATAGTGATCTATGGCTTTAACTTAGTGGTCGTGTCCTACAGTCAGCGTGTGCTCTGATACCATCTCTGTAGCGACCCGACCCGAATGGATCAAGTCTCTGTGCTCCTGTGTCATCCCTGGATCAGTAATGCTGACACCACACAGTACTTTGAAGGATTTATAGCAGAGTAGCAATCACACACTTATTACATCGGTGTCTCAAAAGAGAACTTATTACAATAAATATGGCTTAAGGCCATCTAATATCGATAACACCGGAAGACTCGGAAGATAAATGGGTCCATCAACTCCAACGGCATCACTGAGTATAGAATCACGACCTAAAAGCACCTTACTCGTCGTCTGAAAAGTCTGCAACATGAAAGTTGCAGCCCAAAAACGGGTCAGCACATGGAATATGCTGGCAAGGTAACACATAGAGAGTAATGGAATGTAACAGATATACTATATGCATGTTTGGCTGGTGGAAAGCTCTATGGTTACAGTTTTGCGTAAAGCCAGTTTTCCCTACTGCAAAGGAATAAATTTATTTAACTATCATGGTAGTTGAACATCGAGAATGGTTGACAGCATTCCGATCCCAATTAAGTGAACAATTAACACCCAACAATATTAATTAGAAGTAACATGATGAGATTCACAGGATATTCAAGTACTAGATACTCAAGATGTCCATAACCGGGGACACGGCTAATCATGATTAGTTTATTACACTCTGCAGAGGTTTGCGCACTTTTCCCCACAAGACTCGATCGCCTCCGTTGGGTTTCTCGTACTACAAGGTGTTTGAGAAACGGATGACCGAGACACAGTCTTTCAGAAGCGCTAGCACCTTACGATGGATAGACCGGTACACCTACTTTCCCCTACATCTGCTAGTCTACCCTGTAAGAGTTCGCACGACTTAGTCAACTATGCCAAAGCCCATAATGGCTTGTGGCTGCACACGGAAGTATTTAGTATGAAAGATCTTATGATCCCTTTGAGCCTGGGTGGCGGTCCGAAAGAAAACAGGCAAGTCCTGATAGAAACCGGGTGCCTCAATCCACCCAGATGTGTGTTTAAGTTGCCACCTTAGATAAACCATTAAAATTATCAAAATCACATCTGTCATGGATATCACTCACCCAATCCACGTCTACTAGCATAGCATGGCATAATAAGCAAACGTAGAAGTAACTCCCAAAGGTTTCATGATAAACAGGTAATAGGTACTACCTCATCTACTTCCCATCCCATAATTTAATTAGATCCTAATCATGCAATGTGTGAGGATTGATCTAATGCAATAAAACTGGGTTGTAGAAAAGGTATGATCAAAGTGTTACTTGCCTTGCTGATGATTCGCGAGTCCTAGAGATTCGAAATAACAGGCGGCGCAATCCGGGTAATCTATGGCAGACAAACAACAAGCATACAATAAGTACTCATCTAATGCACAGATAAAACTCGAACAAGAGATCGAACCAGAAAGTTCAACTTAAGAACTCCGGTTGCAAAGAAAGAAAGAACCGAACAAAGCAACGGAAAACAAACGGCGGAAGAAAACAACTCGGTTCTAGCAAGTTGAAACTAGGTCAAGTTTTACAGTAGCAAAAACTTGTTTAAGTTGATTAGTTGGAACGGCGGTTTCGAGACGAAACTCCAGGCGCTTGAATCACCTGATTCCGATAAACGAGCGAGAAGATAAACTAGAACGAAGATCGGATCTAAAATCGTGATCGCGGAATAAATCCGACGAAAAGAAAAAGAAGAACGGTTAAATGAACGGACGTTCGTTAACCTAGAATAATCCGGTGATCACGTTCGTTAGGACGAACGGTCCGGCGAACGGTCGCTAAACAACTAAACCGGAAAAGAAACGAAAACCGATCTAGGGTTTCGGAAGAAAAACCGAAACAAAGAACGAAAGAAAACCGGAATGATTTAAAAAAAACCGAACCGAGGAAAAAGGAGAGGTGCGGCGCGGGTACCTCCGGCGAGGGGCTCCGGCGGCGGTGGCGTGCAAGGGCGGCGGCGGCGGCGGCGCTAGGGCGCGGGGTGGGAGGCGGCGCGGGGTGGTGTGGGAGGAGAGGGGGGGGGTAGCTAGGTATTTAAAGGGGGGAGGGGGAGAAAACTTGGGGGAGGGAGCAAGCAAGGCTGCGGCGGCGGCAGCGGAGTCCGCTTCGGACTCGGCGCGGGTGCGCGCGTGGGGAGGCCGGCTGGGCCTTGGCCCAGGCGGCGCGACGCGGATTTTTTTTTAAGGTTTCGCGCGCAGGAAAAAAAAAGAAAGAAAATCTAAACGAACTCCAAAATTCCCAAAGTCAATTTTCCTCGACTCCTAAAAATGAGTCGAACAAAAAGAACTTTTCTCGGGGTCTAGATGCAAATTTTTGAAAACGCGCATTTTTCCCTATCCAAATAAAATGCAAACAAACTCCGGAAAACAAAATTGAATTTATTTATTAAATCTTCTTTTTCCTAAATTTGGGAAAAGTCATATTATTTTCCTCTCTCATATTTTGATATTGGAAAAATAATTGAAGATGAAATAAATAAAATCAAATGATTCTCTTTTCAAAATTTGAGAAAATTCAAATATGAAAATAACGAAATCTCCAACTCTCTCCGAGGTCCTTGAGTTACGTGAAATTTTTAGGATCGACCAAAATGCAAGAAATTATGATATGCATTATGATCTAATGTATAACATTTCAAATTGAAAATTTGGGATGTTACAGTAAAAAAGAAAGAAAGAAAAAAAAAAGTAAAAACATGAAAAGAAACAAAGGAAAATCGATAAAAAAATCCTGAAAACCCGGTGAAAATGCGGGTCTTTTCCTTCTAGTAGGTCCCGCCCTACTTACTTAACACAAACTCAATCTTGGCTTAGTGGCTAGTAGTGCTACGTAATAACCAGGAGATCCCGAGATAGATACCCTGGACGCTCCCTTTTTACCCTATTTCTTCCAAAATATGCACTAGTGGGTCGATCCATTACTGTAGACTCTTCGGGCGAGAGATCCTGATGTCTCACGTGAAGCGAGATATAGTCAACACGGACACTTGCCGACCTACACACTAAACAAGATATCCCCATCATGGAGCTTGTGGCATTTGGGCTGGGATACATTGTGTGCATTAGGATGGTCACATTTGGGAAAATGTTCGTCATGTATTTATAAGAAAATGTTCAAGGTGTATCTAGAAAATATTTCACATGATTTAAAAAAGTTCAACCTGTATTTGAAAAACTTCAACGTCTATTTGAAATACGCTTAAAAAGTATTTGAAAAAAATGGTCAAACATATATCTAAAAATTAAAAGAAAAATTGATGTAAACCGTAAAATAAAATCAAAGAAATTTTTTTTACAGGAAAGCAAAAAAATGATTGAAGGTTCTAAAAGCGGTTCATACCCCGCTCCACAGAACCTTCCCAAAACCTGCCGATTGGGCTAGCCACGAAGGGAAACCCCTTAAGGAGAGACTATCATCCATCTCGCGGTAGGCGAGATAAAGCTTTGCATATTGTCGCTGCTAAATCTCCTCCTCCTCTCCTTTTTACGATGATGAATGAAGTCCGACAAGAGATTGGGGATGCGTGACTTGGAGGGAGTCAGAAAGTAAGAAGAGCGTAGGCGGAGTTGAGTTTGGGGAGCAAGGGAGCGGGGAAGGGGGTGTAAGACAACTAAACAAGACAAGGGCATCCCCTTTTATTCGTTGTCTCCCGCGTGAGGAATCGAGTTCGGACTGTAACACTAGATGTCCGGCCCTTAAAAGCTTGTGTGGTTCATTATTTTGGAACTCATTATTTTTGGGCGCCCTCTAAAGCCAGCTCACCATCACGCACAGATATATGGGATGGTCTCTTCACAATTAGCACGTACAAGCAAAGGAGCATGTGGGTTGCAACAGAGAAAAAAACACTACACTCCCCTAACCCAATGATCATGACTCAATACCCTCAATAGGTCCACGTCCTTTATTTCAATACAAGACATCCCATCTGTGTTGCCACTTATCCTCCTTCCCATCCTCGCCGACTATGGTCTCAATGCTCACACAATCACAACATGTTTAAATACTATCAATCCTAAGGCGTCTCTCTCTCGGCATAAGATGAGAAATCTGTTTTTTCTATGAGGTTTTGACAAAGCTTGCATGAGTGTTCATTTCCAATCCGGATCGACACCGGCATAAAAAAGACGGATGATGCACTATTTATTGAGGTTGCCCTAAATAACATCTTTTAAAAATTAATAGATAAAATAACATCATATTCAGATTCTACATATTTTTATAATCAAATTTCATATATAAAATATTGAATTTGGAGTTAGGGCTTAAAAGACATGGATATCTTTTAAAAACATTTGATATGTAGTGCTTGTTGATTAACCCAAATATCAGGTGGTTTCTTGCAAAATTGAAAATTTGACTTGCAACTGGCATACTGGTTGATTACCAGAAACATAAGGAATTTTATGTAAAAACAAATATCTAACTTAAAACTAGAATGCAGGTTAATTATCAAAAACATTAGTGGGTTTTCTAGAAAATTGATGGACCAAGAATATATATTTCCTTTATTGCGTAGGCATAGATTTTACTTTTGGTGCAGGCGAGGTTGCCAAACGTGGAGTATCTCTCGGAAACGGCCGAGTGTGCTCCGCGCACCTTCTTAAAAAACCGGGTACGAAGATCATTTGGACATTAGATCGTATTCAAGTCAATCCTATTTATGGGCAACAAAAAAACAATAAATCATTCGTCTAGTTCCTCGGTTGCATTTGATTTTTGCACCAACGGCGCAACAGTTTATCGTATTTTGTGTATGGTTAGGTAAAAAAGAACTTTTGATAGTTCACTTAACTTCTTAGATGCATTTGGTCTTTGCGCCAAGTTTGCAACGGGTGAAGGTCATTTAATTCTTCGAAGAACACTTGTACATGACCCCGTGGTTGAACGTTGTAGTGTATGCAACTTGAGTGTTCCTTAATAAGCTGAGACCAGTGAGTAGGAGGTATATGCCCCACCCACGGGGGAGGCTACTGGCAGCTAAGTACTGATTATGATATTGAGTGAAATATGTTCGCACAAAACTTGTAATTCAAGGCATAGTTTACTGTAAAGTTGTGAATGGTCTAGCTTAACGCTCTAGGAGAAGTTTAACTTAACAGTCTATGCTAATACAATAATACATTAAATAAGTAGTAAAATTAGGCAAATCTTTAAATGAATATTTGAGATCTAATGAGGGTTGTTAGAATTAATGAGCTTGCCCCGTGTACATTTTTAAAAAAGTTAATAAAGCTAATCTTAAAGGCTTATGAATAAATGGCAAGTGGATGTGTTATTTTTAGTCTCACGCCAAAAATGGAGGAGGTGTGACACCAACTTAAATAATGGAGTCTTTTTTACTTCACTAAGGCCTTGTACATTTGTGGCATATAAATACAGATACGCAGATACAGATACCCATGATTAAAAGTAGTTTAAGGCTTCTAAATTGATTTTTTTTCTCTTCAATGCAAGTTACTACTAGTGGGCCTTATCAAAGAATAGAAAACGACTCTCACAACACATGCATCTCTATTCTCCACTTTATTTTTTCCAACCTTATACACCGGACCACACTTTTTCTCTCCAATCATCCGCCTTCTGCAAAAGACCTCGCTTCCTCATGCGAACCCATTTTTTCTGTTATCTGATTCTACATGACATGCGAGGCATCATCCTAGGGCTATGCATTGACCATGCCCTAAGCGATGGAAGTGAGAAGGAAAAGAGAACACCACACGCGTGAATTCGCCTTGCCTCGCCTGGCCGGCCTCTGGCAAGGGCATGACACGGACCGGGGCGAAGGGCACACGCATGCGATATGCGCACCGTCATCTGCCAGACTTGTATTATGACTACTGTTGCATGTGTGATATTGTTGTATATGTTTTTTTTCATATAAGATGGAATTGCCTAATATAACATGGGTTCCGCTGGAATCATCAGCTTTGGCTTGCTGGCC
The DNA here is from genome assembly GCA_034509565.1 of Triticum monococcum. Taxonomy (NCBI): domain Eukaryota; kingdom Viridiplantae; phylum Streptophyta; class Magnoliopsida; order Poales; family Poaceae; genus Triticum; species Triticum monococcum. Next base: position 619,692,857 of record CM067845.1, read on the forward strand.
ACCGTAAGAATCGATCCAGCAGGTAGCTAGGTTGCTTGGTACCTGAGCGTCTCTCGGCGTCACTAGCGCGACTGGCCGGAAAGCAATGGGCATAGCTAGCTTGTACGTCTGCACTCTCGATGAATTACTCGACGGCTGGGACGTCAAAGTCAGTGACCAAGGCCAACAAGGGATGGTGAAGGACGGTGCCGTAGAGGTAAGGGTGGGGTGGACGACGACGGGGAGGAGGCCACCGAGGCGAGTAGGTACAGCCGTCGGCATATGCACGGCCGCACAAGCATGATTTTACTCTCTCCGTTCCAAATTACCTGTCACGAATATGGATGTATCTAGATGTATTTTAGTTCTAGATACATTCATTTATGCGATGAGTAATTTGGAACGGAGGGAGTACGAAATTCCTTGTTCACGTCGAGATTTCGGTGCTGGCGAGGCTTGCCGGAGTTGCAAGGGCGTTTGAGGAAGGGGGGTTCCATTTCTTCGGTCACCAGGGCGGCAGACATGAGGAAAGAAAAGGAATTTTTTTAGAACCCTGATAAATGTCACACATGCGATATGAAGCAAGTTCGCCCTGGTGTTTTTTGATGACAAGTTTACTTATTAGAGCATGGCAACTTTTTGTTTGGATGACAAATTTTGGTTTTTTTGTGGTTGCTTTTTTTACGACAATTTTAATTATAAAAACATCAGGGCGGTGTTATTTCGTGTCACACGTGTGGCCTTTATCATTTGAATTTCTTTAAAGAGAGTCGCTAGGGTTGAGTAAAAATGGGAGGGTTGGGCTGCGTTCGGAGCTTAACTCAGGGGTTAAGGGTTTGAGGATTTGGCTAGGTGTGGTTAACTCCACAAAACGAAGAGTTAAAGGTTTTTAAGGGATTGGCTGAAAACGCTTTAAGAAAGTATCTGTCTCAGATATATGAATTTTGCCTGACACAACAGACAAACATAAAAATAGGACGTAGACCACAAAAAATATTTCACTAATATCAAAGATTGTGATTCTGGCATACAATGGCAGCCAGAATAATTCATAGTCCCTTAAGTCTCGAGTAATAGTACAATAAAAACATCATGATTGTATGGCCCCATGAATACTACAGTGAGGACACGTATTGGATCCATCATTACTCGCTGCTCCACATTGTGTATGACCGTATGTACTTCCTTCGTTCTTAAATATAGGTCTTTTTAGAGATCCCAATATGGTCTACATACAAAGTAAAATGAGTGAATTTACACTCTACTATGTCTATATGTATTCGTATGTAGTTAATATTGGTATCTTTGTAAAAACTTATATTTAAAAACGAAAGGAATAACATATAAACTGAAAATTGTGAAAGAATGTAAATGTGGTATGCAGAATGAGAGTGACCCAGATTTACTAGCCGAATCTGGCCGGGGCATCCGCTGGCCAAACTTACTCCACACTGGTCGATTGACATCAATGCCAAATTCCCTGTTTCTCTCCGGTATAGTTATCTTCCGATCTTCTGCAGCATCGGTCTGATTCTGACCCGAATTAGTATAAACAGTTCTCTCTCTAGTATCTACTCCATAAATGCAAGAAGAGAGCGACGTACAAATCAATCATTTTCTATTGTCCATCCCAATTTGAAATCGGAGCACATGCCAAACAGGGTGCACAACGGCAGGCTCTAGTGCCAAACGCCGCAGTTTGGTTACGCGATGTGAGTTTGATGTCACAAAATTTCAGAAATTTTTTGTTGTTTTTGAATTTACTGTTCATGGTGGTGTAGCCGTGTAGGGACAACCGGGAGCTACCACACCTTTCTCTAGCCAGAGGGATCCAGGGTGTTGAAATGCATGTGATGCCAGCGAGAGGGGAACCAATAGGAGGTGTCTAACTCCAATTCTAGCTGAGAGGAAGTCGATCTTTGGACGTTGGGGGACCAAGTATGGATGTTTGCAGGATTAATGGGGAGGATTATGAGAGCTGATCATGAGGGAAGCGCCCAGAAAGAAAAATGCGGCTTCAGACCTGGCTGACCTGTAGCTATTCCAGAATTATTAGTCGGCATGGAAGGTGACTCCAAAACAATAGCTGATGCTAATGGTAAGACAGGAGGAAAGGATACGGGTGAGCAAGAAAGAAAAACAAGCGTGGGGCTGTCGAAACAGCCCTGCAAGCAGAAATGAGACTAGTGGCATGGAATTGCCGGGACTTGGGGAATGGCCATGCAATTTGTGGGCTTCTGGATGTGCACAAGCGGGAAGACCCCAATATGCTATTTCTTTTAGAGCATCTCCAACAGCCACGCTAAACTAGCGCCGCGCCGCAAATTAGGCCGTTTTAGCGCGCGCGCAACACGGCGGGTCGCTCCAGCGGGCGCGCAAAAACGGCGCGCGCGCTATAACGGGTTGGGCGTGCGGTTGAAAACACTTACCCGCGCGGCGTATTTCGGGCGCCAGCTACAGCGCGCGGCACACTCGAGCGCTCGCGCCGCACTCTCTCCTCTCCTCGTCCTACGCCCCGCGCGCGCCGGCGCCGGCTCCCTGCCACCCACCCATGGACGCGCACACCGGCGCCCCGCTCACCCCGCTGTACAGCTGCGACCCCCCCGCCACCGCCGCCGCCGCCGGAAACCCTAGCGCGGGAAGCGCTGGCGTCGCCACTAGCCGGAGCTCCGCCGAGCATCGGCCTCGCGCGCAGCCTCTTTTTGCCGCCGTGGATGACCACGGCGCCGGGTGGCGTCGCGCCGGCGCCGTCCCGTGCCGCCGCCGCACCGTCGAAGAAGGTCCCCAATGCGGCGCGGACAAAGAAGGGCAAAACACCCGCGAAGAAAAACAAGGCGGCGGACGGCTCCGGCACCACGAAGGCGAGGGGAAAAAACCTTGCAGGGCGTTCGACGGCCGCGGCGGCTATCGAAGCGCCGGCGAGCTCACTCGTTGAGCCGGCCGCCGACGCGCACCACGTGTTCGACGAAATGCCCCCAAGGTGAAAAAAATTCCAACTTTTCTTTTCTTCTTATTTTTTCAATGCATCATCATCACATATAGATAGCTTATTTGCATTGTTCAAAAAACTTTGTAGTCTCAACGATGATGCATACATGTCCACTATGGGTGTTGGGTCCAACAATTCGCATTGGTCTCAAACCAATGACATCGATTTCGAAGACCATGAGTTTGAGGTGGACGAGGAGGGTGAGGGAATTGTTGAGGCGCCGAAAGGAAGAGCGGGCAATTACTCAACCAACGATGACAAGTTACTATGCCATACTTATTTGCAAGTGTCGAGGGATCCATCCATTGGAGGTGATCAAAGTAGAGACGCGTATTGGGGGCGAATGAAAGAACACTTTGATGCTCACAACTTGAGTGGAATTGACCGCTCCGAGAGATCACTTCGGTCCCGATGGTCGACAATCAACTCGGATTGTCAAAAGTGGGCGGCCGTACAAAAGGCAGTTGACAAGATTAACCCAAGTGGCACAAATGAGGATGATCGAGCAAGTGGCATCTCATATATGTTTATCATACTTGTTTTTGGTGACCGAAGTGCTAACTTGTTTTGTTTTTCTTGTAGTACAACATTGCACAAAACTTGTTCAAAGAAGAGACAAGGACAACCAAGAAGGGGAAGATCAAGAAAGGCAGGGTCTTTACCTTGCCTCATTGCTATGAAGTGTTAAAGGATGATGAGAAATGGAAGAAGCGTGATGGTTTGGAGGATTTGCATTTGAGCAACAAACGGAAGCGAGCAATTGAGATGAATGATGAGGAGGAGGAGGAGGATGCATCAAGTGATGACGGCAAGAGAAGCCCCACACCCAACTCAGTTTCATACTCGAAGCCAAAACGACCGGATGGGTGCAAGAAAGACAAAACCGAAAAAAAGAAGAGGAAAGGAGATGATGAGCTCAAAAATGCTATGGAAGCTATTGTGAAGAAAAGGGTCAAAGCCAATGAGGTGAGGAAAATGGCAAGGAACCAAGATGCCGTGGCCGAGGAGAGGAGGTTGGCGGCCGAGGAGAGAAGGGTGGTGGCCGAGGAGAGAAAGGTGGCTTTGGAGGAGAGGAAAGTGAGCAACGAGGAGCGAGCTAAGTTGTTGGAATGGGAGAAGCACTTGTTCTTCTTGGACAGATCTAACCTCAATGCGGCGCAAAAAGAGTATGTCAATCTTGCCCAACAAGAAGTCTTGATCCAAAAAAGAGCCTTGGTTCGTGCAATGGGTGGCGGTGGCCTCGGCGCCATGGATGGTGGTGGCCTCGACGCCATGGGTGGCGGTGGCCTCGGCGCCATGGGAGGCATGGGTGGCTTCGGAGCCATGGGAGGCATGGGTGCACATCTGGCCGCCATGGGAGGCATGGGTGCACCTCCGGCCGCCATGGGAGGTATGGGTGGCTTTGGAGCACCCTCCGACGCTATGGCCGCCATGGGAGGCATGATTTTTGCTTCTCTCATGGGAGGCATGGGTGCACCTCCGGCCGCCATGGGTGCAATGTCTTTCGATGTGCCTTCTCACACACATTCCCATGAAGATGTCGTTGAAGATCTTGCCAACACCGTTGGAGCTTCACATGATGCGGTGCGTGATGAGGAGAGGGGGGAAGGTTCATCTTCGGAGGCGGAAGAGTCGTCTTCGGAAGATGAGGACGAAGACGAAGACGGGGAAGATGAAGATTGATGTGTATTTCATGTCTTGAACTTTAGTTTGCATTTGAACTTGGTTGGATGAACTTGTGGGCATGAACTTTTATTCATCAACTTGTTTGTGTCAAATTTCACATGTTCATTTTTGTCCAAAATATCATATATGCAAAATGCCTGGCGAGTCGCGCGCGCTGTATTTTTGCGCTCTGCTGGAGCGGCGCGCGCGCGCTGCATTATAGCGCGGCTGCTGGAGCCAGTGCAGGCGGGCGCGCAAAACCAGCCGCAGCGCGTGCGGTAAACAGGTTTTTTGCGCGCGGCGCTTAGCGCGGCTGTTGGAGATGCTCTTAGCGACAAAGATGGTGAGAAGTAAGATTGAATGGTTGTGGTGGAAGCTTGGTATGCCACATATGGCAGTGAAGGGTTTTTGTGGGAAAGGAGGGGGTCTTGCAATGTTATGGAAGAGAGAGATAAATGTCAAGCTTTTAGATTTCAGGTTGAGGTACCACCTTGATACAGAAATAACAGAAGAGGATGGAATTTGTATGAAGGTTTACGGGTATATATGGTGAGAAAGTTAAAAGATGGAAGTTATTGCATACACTAAAGGCAAGGGGATCAAAAACATGGTTGTGTGTGGGAGATTTCAGCGAAATTTTACACCCATGGGAGAAGGAGGGAGGAGTGTCGAAATCACAGTCATGCATGGATCGTTTCAAGGAGGCTGTCCAGCCAGCAGTTGCTCTAGTTCCCCTGTTTGACGACAAGGACATATATCTGGCGGTGCTAGATTTTTATTTTACTCAATTAGTCTTACTATGTAATGAATTTGAATGGAAATGACTTTTGTGGGTGAATGAGCTAGACCTCAGTTCCCAATTTAACAGTTTTGTGTGTTTGTGAATTGGATCGAATGAATTTTCATTTCTCATTTCGTTTCTCTGCCCTCGGCAATCGTGTACCGTTTGCATTCACTACCCGTGTGTTCTTTAGCTTGAATCGCATACAGTTCGAGTTCATGTGGGATTCGCATCAGCAAATATAAAATATCAATACTTCGATTCACAAAAAAAGGGTAAGTAGGAAAATTAGATACAAACAAGAAATTCATAATATCGTTCATTACATAGATAGTTCATTACATATACTAGTGATGACAAAACAACAAAATAATTAAAGACGATATATTCATTACTAACTAAAATTCATAATAGCCTCGGCGGTCGATGTTGCGACTGCGGCGCTCCATGAGTTCCTGGTGCGCGCCAATTGCCAGTGTCGTGAGAGATCTCCTCCTCCTCGGTTTTGCAAATCACGAGGTGCTGATCTGCGGGTTGCCGGCGGGTGAGCGCCGTCGTACGGGCCATGCAAGAAGGCACACCGAAGCTCTTTCTCACTGACAGCATAGATCAGTCAACCCACTTCTATGCGTAGGTGAGGCGTTTATGAAAGATCGAGATGAACCTAGGCGAGGGGTGAATATGTATAATTATAATTTTTAATTACTTATTAACAATAGTAGGCAAGTGTGAAATATAAATACGAGCCTAACAATGGCTAAGGTGAGTCAATTTCTAGCAATAAAGGGTAGCAACAATAAAGTGAGTAAATCAACACCAACTTGGTGGTTCCAAACCGACAACAGAAAGACCTGCTATCCGTCATTGCTTTGGTGTGTTGGGATGTCTGGAAGCATGCAATTGTCTTCGACCAGGCACGCCCATCCCTGCCAAGAATCTGCATTCGCATTGCGCAGATTGTGGATGTGTGTGTGCGTCTTGTACTAATCACTTTGGGCTTTCTGGCCCCCCTTCTCCTGTAATATAAGATACGCATGCTTATGCGTATTCTAAAAAAACGTTTTCTCTCTCATCCTGTACATGCAAGAAGAGAGTGACGTGCAAATCGATCATTTTTTCTATTGTCCAACCAATTTGAAATCAAAGCACAAGCCCAAACGCTGCAGTTTGGGTATGCGATGTGGGTGCCCTGAGTGAGTAGTACGATTATTTGCCAATGTTAGGGCATGTACAACACACTCGCTAAGCGCAAAGCGCTAGGGATAAAATAATCCTGGTTGTTTTGGCGGTTTCGACGCTGTTGTGGTTTCGCATCGATGCCCAATGAAGAGCCCGGCGACTCAAAATCGCGTACGAATCCACCTCTTGGCGACCAGGCCCTTGTGAAAAGAAAAGGCCCAGGATATTAAGCACCCTTCCATTGAAGATGCCCTTAGAGGTATGGATCAGCACTAGTAGAAAACGGAGCTTTAGCGCCGGTTCGTAAGGGTCTTTAGTGCCGGTTGCATAACCGGCACTAAAGGTACCCCCCCCCCCCCCCCTCAGTATCGGTTTGGCACGAACCGGCGCTAAAGTGCCACCACGTGGCGTGAGGTCACGCCCTGGTATTAGGGACTTTTAGTACCGGTTGGTAACCTTTAGTATCGGTTGGTGTTACCAACCGGTACTAAAGGTTTTTTTTTGAAAATTTTCGAAATTTTTTTAATTTTTTTTCAATTTTAAATTTTTCTGAATTATTTGATGATTTAGTATCTAATCACCTCTCTTAACTGCTCAAGTGTGGATCACTCATTTCAAATCATCTAATTTTCCGACCGGTCACCCATCCCTCTCACTATTCTAGCCCGAGCACGCTTAACTTTTGGGTTATATTCTCCTTCGTTTCCGAGTCTGCACTTGTTGTTTTCCTGACAATAGTAAGATGTCAATCCTATTAACCCTCAGGAGTTTAGCTTGAGCATGAAGTCACACATTTCACCGTTTGAGTTTGAAACTATTATTCTAAAAAACAGTAATTATTTAGTAACGCTAATATTTCTTGAATAAGTTTGACCACAATTTGATCATAGTTTATCAGATTTGACCAAAATTCAAAAAATTGAAATAATTATTTAGTACTACTAATATTCTTGAATAATTATGTAGTAACATTAATACTTCTTGAATAAGTAGTTTGACCAGATTTAACCAATTTTTCTAAAAAAACTGAAATTTGACCATATCTTTTTTTCCTTTTGAAATTTGAGGATTCTAAAAAATTCCAAACAGGCCATAAGCCGTCTCCATCGGATGCGGATTTTCGTGCTGAATTTTTTTCATATATTATACGTTTTTTCCGACATCGTATGCAAAAGTTATAGCCGTTTTACATTTTCCCTACACTTTTTGCAAAACATGTTCAAATTGTAGTTTTCAAATTTTCCTAACTAGTAGATGTAGTAATGTTGAAGTTTTTATCATTTAATTTTGATTTTTTCAGAACTGAAATGGCGACACACCGGGGAGGGGGGGGGGGTAGAGTTTGAAAATTGCCCTATAGTGTCGGTTTGTGTCACAAACCGGTACTATAGGTCAGACCCCTTTAGTACCGGTTCATGGCACGAACCGATACTAAAGGTGATCGTGGGGCCTCGGCCTGACGCCAGCCTGTCACCACCCCTTTAGTACCGATTCGTGCTACAAACCGATACTAAAGGTTCAACACGAACCGACATTAATGCAAATCCGTTCGAACCGGCACTAATGATACCATTAGTACCGGGTCAAAATCAAACCAGCACTAATGTGCTTCACGTTTGACCATTTTTCTACTAGTGCAGGGAATCTGGCCATCAGCAGATTCTATTCTAATGTGTAACTTAATATACACATTGAATGAGTGGGACAATACAATCACAGTATATTAGTGTGTATTACTAGGACAAGTGAATTAAAACATGATTTTTTTTGTTCAATCTCGGCGCAAACAACACCGGCTCAAATACCACATGGGAGGTGAAACCATGTTGCCATCCACTTCGGCTCCCAACAACAACCATCAGGCCTGTCAAGAACCGGAGGCGAAACTTCTAACGATGGTCGCGTTATGTATATCGCATCATAATTTGACGTCATACCGTCCATGACGGTGCTCGGCCGTCATGGATTTGCCCCAAGCATGCTTAACGGATGTGCTCATAACGACGTTAACAGGTTTGCCACATCATCATTTGACATGGATCTGACACAGCAACCCATATAGGAATCGGCCCAGTTAAAATTTTGGCCCACCGGGTTCAATAGGGACGGCCCAAGCAATCAACCCAAATTAAAAAATTCAGCCCATTAAACTATGATCGGACCAAGGCCCACTAATTCACTACAAGCCATGCACCCACCTCTAATCTAATTTCTCTTCTCTTTAAAAAAAACTCTCATTTGTCTTCTCTTCTTCCATGGAAATTTTAAGTCAATATGTATTGTCAGAAACTATATTCTCATTTCATTAAATAAAATGGAAGTTACATAACCAAACCGGAAAATACATGTGAAAACGAGCAAAAAGATCCCTAAAAACTTAAAATTACCCAGCTACACTCCAGCTCCCTAAAAACTTAAAATTCATCTCCAGAAAATACATGTGAACACAAGCAAAAAGATCCCTAAAAACATAAAATTCATCTCCTCAAGAAGACAAAGCTACTCTCCAGCTCCGCAGCGCCGGTGGCGCTCGCCATATGTGAACTGGGGTTAATCCCCGTGCCTTTGTGGTCGCGGATCCGGCTGTACCCGCCGAAGTCATCAGAGGGACACACCATTTTCGCAACCATCTGCCTCGAACCATGCTCCTGAACGGCACTCTGTCTCCGAAGAATCCATGGAACCTGTATTACCTGCGTGTTGAAAAGCTCTAAGAATGGCTCAGAAAATCAAAAACGACAGGTATGGGAAATATCAAAAGCAACAGGTGGAGGGAAACCTGGTGGAAGATGCGGCTCACAGCCTGTCGAGGATCCCGCCGGTCTGATGCGACGGAATTCGACCAGGCGTGTCGTCAGGTGGAGGATGAAGCGGGATCTCGAGCACGCCCATAGTCGTCACGCCCGGCCCATCCATCTTCGGTACGAACCGTCGCTCATTGCAGCAAGTGGGCACCATCCACACCAACGGCAACGGCGCCGCGTGCACTAGTCTGCCTTCAGGGGCGTTCCCACCTGCGAGACGAGGCTAACATCACGGAGGCAGATGGTCATTGTGGGATGCAGAGGGGAAGATGGTCGTGGATGGCGAGGTCGCGGCGGCTACTAACCCGGCGGTTGGGGGGTGCAGAGGGGATGATGGCCATGGATGGCAAGGTTGGGATAGCTGCGGCCATGGATAGGGAGAGTGCCATGAAGGGGGAGAGTGCCATGGAGGGGGGAGGATCTGGAGGAGGCCGACCCAGAATTCATTTTTTTCAGTTATTCAAATAACCCAATAAGGCATCCTTGTGGAGTAACTTGGAAAAAAGAATTATCATATATATCACAACAAATTTTTCATGTAAGTATTGTTGCACACGAGGTGAACAACAAACTGGAAAAGCATGTGTGCGTACTTTTCATTTAGATCTGGAACATTATTTTTGGCACATATTTGAATAAATGTTGTAATAGACCAACAATTTTTCCAATATATTATTTTCTTTTGATGTACAATTATGTTTATTAAAATGTATGAATATTTCTCAAAAGTACAGAAACGTTGCAAATTTTGAAGAAAGATTAATTTTGTGTTCCCATAAACAATTTGCAAAAGATCAATTGTTTGATATGGATAATCCAAACTCCTATTTGCAACCTATGAAAAAATGGTTAACACAAATATGTTTTGTCAAACCATTTTTTCCTGTAACACAACTTGAATTATATGAGCGCATAGACTCATTAACACAAATATGATTTTTCATGCACATGTAGTTCAAAAATGAATTGTATGCATTAAATGCCTAGAAACGTACTAAAGGAGTTAAATATAGCAAAGGACCCCCAAAAGGCCAAATTTTGACATGTATCATGTAATTGTGTATGTTTAGTGTAGAAAACAATTCAAGGACAATGGATGAAGCAGTGGTCACTTCGCCTTCAAACCTGGTCGTTGCCTCTCGAAACCTAGATTCTTTCGTGAGATGATCCAGTTTCAAAGCAGCGCATGTTACAATTTTTATAAAACCTTCTCAAGTTTTTACCACAAGTTTTGGGTGTCATGTGTGGGTACCATGCCCAATTTCATGACTTTCAGACTTAGTTTGCATTTTTCAGAATTAAAAGGGTATACTCCATGCTCGGGATCGTGTCTTAGCACCATCATGTTTAGAATTTCTTTCCTTTTATTGCATAGGCCTAAACATAGACTTGCTAACAAAAAATGATTTTTCAAACAAATTTTGTAAACTTTTTCGTGCACCTGCAATTTAAAATTGAATTGTATTCATTAATTGCATTGAATGACTTAAATATAACAAACTGACTCTGAAAAAAGTCAAAATTTGATATGGTTTCATGTATTGGTGTATGTTGCATGCAATTTGACCAATAGAAAAAGCAATGGTCGTTTCATGTTCAAACCTGACCCGTCGCTTCTTGAAACCTAGTCTTTTCTTCTTTAGCTTAAATTGGTTAAAATATATTCTATGTTGTGTTTCGAGTCATCAGAATACGCATAGAACATTTTTTTAATATATTAATATATTACTCAGTGTACATTTTTTTAATATATTAGCATGTATCTATCGATGAACCTCTTCAAGCGATTTTCCCTTTCATTTTTTATGGATACAAACAATTTTTCTAACAATTGTTTTCAATTTTCCAAGTATTACTAATATTCTTGAATAATTATGTAGTAACATTAATACTTCTTGAATAAGTAGTTTGACCAGATTTAACCAATTTTTTTTAAAAAACTGAAATTTGACCATATCTTTTTTTCCTTTTGGAATTTGAGGATTCTAAAAAATTCCAAACAGGCCGTAGGCCGTCTCCATCGGATGCGGATTTTCGTGCTGAATTTTTTGATATATTATACTTTTTTTCCGACACCGTATGCAAAAGTTATAGCCGTTTTACATTTTCCTTACACTTTTTGCAAAACATGTCCAAATTGTAGTTTTCAAATTTTCCTAACTAGTAGATGTAGTAATATAACTACCTCTCGAAGGATTTTATTTTTAAAAGTTTTTATCATTTTCTTTTGATTTTTCAGAACTGAAATGACGACACACCGAGGAGGGGGGGGGGAGGGGGGGGAGGGGGGGTAGAGTTTGAAAATTGCCCTATAGTGCCGGTTTGTGTCACAAACCGGTACTATAGGTCAGACCCCTTTAGTACCGGTTCATGGCACGGACCGGTACTAAAGGTGGTTCGTGCCACGAACCGGTACTAAAGGTGATCTTGGGGCCTCGGCCTGACGCCAGCCTGCCATCACCCCTTTAGTACCGGTTCGTGCCACGAACCGGTACTAAAGGTTCAACACAAACCGGCATTAATGCAAATCCGTTCGAACCGGCACTAATGCTACCATTAGTACTGGGCCAAAATCAAACCAGTACTAATGTGCTTCACGTTTGACCCTTTTTCTACTAGTGCAGGGAATCTGGCCATCAGCAGATTCTATTCTAATGTGTAACTTAATATACAAATTGAATCAGTGGGACAACACAATCACAGTATATTAGTGTGTATTACTGGAACAAGTGAATTAAAACATGATTTTTTTTTCAATCTCGGCGCAAACAACACCGGCTCAAATACCACATGGAAGGTGAAACCATGTTGCCATCCACTTCGGCTCCCAACAACAACCGGCCTGTCAAGAACCGGAGGCGAAACTTCTAACGATAGTCGCGTCATGTATATCGTGTCATAATTTGACGTCGTACCGTCCATGACGGTGCTCGGCCGTCATGGATTTGCCCCAAGCATGCTTAACGGATGTGCTCATAACGACGTTAACAGGTTTGCCACATCATCATTTGACATGGATCTGACACAGCAACCCATAGAGGAATCAGCCCAGTTAAAATTTTGGCCCACCGGGTCCAATAGGGACGGCCCAAGCAATCAACCCAAATTAAAAAATTCAGCCCATTAAACTATGATCGGACCAAGGCCCACTAATTCACTACAAGCCATGCACCCACCTCTAATCTAATTTCTCTTCTCTTTAAAAAAAACTCTCATTTGTCTTCTCTTCTTCCATAGAAATTTTAAGTCAATATGTATTGTCAGAAACTATATTCTCATTTCATTAAATAAAATGGAAGTTACATAACCAAACCGGAAAATACATGTGAACACGAGCAAAAAGATCCCTAAAAACTTAAAATTACCCAGCTACTCTCCAGCTCCCTAAAGACTTAAAATTCATCTCCGGAAAATACATGTGAACACAAGCAAAAAGATCCCTAAAAACATAAAATTCATCTCCTCAAGAAGACAAAGCTACTCTCCAGCTCCCCAGCGCCGGTGGCGCTCGCCATATGTCAACTGGGGTTAATCCCCGTGCCTTTGTAGTCGCGGATCCGGCTGTACCCGCCGAAGTCATCAGAGGGACACCATTTTCGCAACCATCTGCCTCGAACCATGCTCCTGAACGGCACTCTGTCTCCGAAGAATCCATTGAACCTGTATTACCTGCGTGTTGAAAAGCTCTAAGAATGGCTCAGAACATCAAAAACGAAAGGTATGGGAAATATCAAAAGCAACAGGTGGAGGGAAACCTGGTGGAAGATGCAGCTCACAGCCTGTCGAGGATCCCACCGGTCTGATGCGACGGAATTCGACCAGGCGTGTTGTCAGGTGGAGGATGAAGCGGGATCTCGAGCACGCCCGTAGTCGTCACGCCCGACCCATCCAGCTTTGGTACGAACCGTTGCTCATTGCAGCAAGTGGGCACCATCCACACCAACGGCAACGGCGCCGCGTGCACTAGTCTACCTTCAGGGGCGTTCCCACCTGCGAGGCGAGGCTAACATCACGGAGGCAGATGGTCATTGTGGGATGCAGAGGGGAAGATGGTCGTGGATGGCGAGGTCGCGGCGGCTACTAACCCGGTGGTTGGGGGGTGCAGAGGGGATGATGGCCATGGATGGCAAGGTTGGGATAGCTGCGGCCATGGACAGGGAGAGAGGGGGAGAGTGCCATGGAGGGGGGAGGATCTGGAGGAGGCCGACCGAGATCCACTTCCTCACGGTGGAAGAGAAGAGGGCGTCTCATGCGTGGGCGTGAGGAAGCATAGAAAGAGGGGGAGCTTTCCTTGCCGTTGGATCTCAGGTGGAAGGACGGTTCACATCTGCGATCCGTGGGATGCTTAGTTCAACCAATCAGAGCGTAGTTTTGACCTCACACTGGATTGCCAATTCGGCTGGAAACTATAGCGGGCCACTGTTGATAGTGAGGCCGACCCAGAATTCATTTTTTTTCAGTTATTCAAATAACCCAATAAGGCATCCTTGTGGAGTAACTTGGAAAAAAGAATTATCATATATATCACAACAAATTTTTCATGTAAGTATTGTTGCACACGAGGTGAACAACAAACTGGAAAAGCATGTGTGCGTACTTTTCATTTAGATCTGGAACATTATTTTTGGCACATATTTGAATAAATGTTGTAATAGACCAACAATTTTTCCAATATATTATTTTCTTTTGATGTACAATTATGTTTATTAAAATGTATGAATATTTCTCAAAAGTACAGAAACGTTGCAAATTTTGAAGAAAGATTAATTTTGTGTTCCCATAAACAATTTGCAAAAGATCAATTGTTTGATATGGATAATCCAAACTCCTATTTGCAACCTATCAAAAAATGGTTAACACAAATATGTTTTGTCAAACCATTTTTTCCTGTAACACAACTTGAATTATATGAGCGCATAGACTCATTAACACAAATATGATTTTTCATGCACATGTAGTTCAAAAATGAATTGTACGCATTAAATGCCTAGAAACGTACTAAAGGAGTTAAATATAGCAAAGGACCCCCAAAAAGGCCAAATTTTGACATGTATCGTGTAATTGTGTATGTTTAGTGTAGAAAACAATTCAAGGACAATGGATGAAGCAGTGGTCACTTCGCCTTCAAACCTGGTTGTTGCCTCTCGAAACCTAGATTCTTTCGTGAGATGATCCAGTTTCAAAGCAGCGCATGTTACAATTTTTATAAAACCTTCTCAAGTTTTTACCACAAGTTTTGGGTGTCATGTGTGCGTACCATGCCCAATTTCATGACTTTCAGACTTAGTTTGCATTTTTCAGAATTAAAAGGGTATACTCCATGCTCGGGATCGTGTCTTAGCACCATCATGTTTAGAATTTCTTTCCTTTTATTGCATAGGCCTAAACATAGACTTGCTAACAAAAAATGATTTTTCAAACAAATTTTGTAAACTTTTTCGTGCACCTGCAATTTAAAATTGAATTGTATTCATTAATTGCATTGAATGACTTAAATATAACAAACTGACTCTGAAAAAAGTCAAAATTTGATATGGTTTCATGTATTGGTGTATGTTGCATGCAATTTGACCAATAGAAAAAGCAATGGTCGTTTCATGTTCAAACCTGACCCGATGTTCTTGAAACCTAGTCTTTTGTTCTTTAGCTTAAATTGGTTAAAATATATTCTATGTTGTGTTTCGAGTCATCAGAATACGCATAGAACATTTTTTTAATATATTAATATATTACTCAGTGCACATTTTTTTAATATATTAGCATGTATCTATCGATGAACCTCTTCAAGTGATTTTCCCTTTCATTTTTTATGGATTCAAACAGTTTTTCTGACAATTGATTTCAATTTTCCAAGGACTACTAATATTCTTGAATAATTATGTAGTAACATTAATACTTCTTGAATAAGTAGTTTGACCAGATTTAACCAATTTTTTTAAAAAAACTGAAATTTGACCATATCTTTTTTTCCTTTTGGAATTTGAGGATTCTAAAAAATTCCAAATAGGCCGTAGGCCGTCTCCATCGGATGCGGATTTTCGTGCTGAATTTTTTGATATATTATACGTTTTTTCTGACATCGTATGCAAAATTTATAGCCGTTTTATATTTTTCCTACACTTTTTGCAAAACATGTCCAAATTGTAGTTTTCAAATTTTCCTAACTAGTAGATGTAGTAATATAACTACCTCTCGAAGGATTTTATTTTTTGAAGTTTTTATCATTTTCTTTTGATTTTTTCAGAACTGAAATGGCGACACACAGGGAGGGGGGGGGGGGTAGAGTTTGAAAATTGCCCTATAGTGCCGGTTTGTGTCACAAACCGGTACTATAGGTCAGACCCCTTTAGTTCCGGTTCATGGCACGAATCGGTACTAAAGGTTAGACCTTTAGTACCTGTTCGTGCCACGAACCGGTACTAAAGGTGATCGTGGGGCCTCGGCCTGATGCCAGCCTGCCACCACCCCACGATCACCTTTAGTACCGGTTCGTGGGGTACTAAAGGTTCAACACGAACCGGCATTAATGCAAATCCATTCGAACCGGCACTAATGGTGCCATTAGTACCGGGCCAAAATCAAACCGGCACTAATGTGCTTCACGTTTGACCCTTTTTCTACTAGTGCAGGGAATCTGGCCATCAGCAGATTCTATTATAATGTGTAACTTAATATACAAATTGAATTAGTGGGACAACACAATCACAGTATATTAGTGTGTATTACTGGGATAAGTGAATTAAAACATGATTTTTTTTGTTCAATCTCGGCGCAAACAACACCGGCTCAAATACCACATGGGAGGTGAAACCATGTTGCCATCCACTTCGGCTCCCAACAACAACCATCAAGCCTGTCAAGAACCGGAGGCGAAACTTCTAACGATGGTCGCCCATCCATGGACATCGGTTTCCAACCACAAGCTGCCAGTTGATATGGCACCTACTCCACAAAAAAAAGGTTGCTCGTCAATTATTGCATGACAGCCCCCCCACCCCCCCCCCCCCCCCCCCCCCCCCCCTTTTCATCTTTGTTCAAAACTTCAAATCCTTCTCCTCGTTAAGAGTAAAGATGGTAGCTTCGTTCCCTCACAGAAGGGTGTTAATATATGCTCAAAAGAAAGAAGGGTGTTAATCACATTGATTTTGAATGGTTGTTTAGGATTGAGCGTTCCGGTTTAGTTATGAAGATAATTCACCTTCTTTTGTCCCTGGAGGTAACTCAGGGATGGAACCTTCGTTAACATAATGTGCAATATAAACTTATACACGGATTTTTAGAGGAATTAGTGTTTACATGGCAGCTTCTTAGATTTGAGGATCTTTGTCCTGAACATCTTTGTCGCTTTTTCAGAGCCATCTAAGGCCTTAAACTCCTCTGGGAAAAAAAATCTAAGGCCTTAAACAAGTACCTCGTGCATGTCATATATGCCTTGGGGCTGCTCTTTGAGATCATGGGTTTGTTGTCTCCACTACTTGACCTTCCGTTTTGGGTTAACAAAGTTTGGGGGTACCTTCAATCTCCTCGGAGTGCTCATTGGCCACGTTTCCAAGCGCAAGATAACCCAAGGGGTTGTGTTTTTTTTTTCCACCAATGCTGGGAGCCTTCACCGCTCCCATGAGGTGGTCCACGCGGTACATAAAGCACACCGTTGGTGTTATTCTATTCACAGCTACTCATGTGTTACATCTTTCATCTTCCCTCACCCTACACTCCACTTTCTTGGATGTGGACTGAGAATCGGCACCATGGGACTGTGGAACTGATATGGTTTCAGTCCTTATTGAGGATCTCCACATCTCATAGGGTCATCTTCTGGTGTTACTCTATGACAACATTGGTGCTAATGTGTTATGCACCCATAGTTATCACGTATGTTTGGGTATTCGTTTAAATTATCCAAACTGTATATGGTTGAGGTTTTTGTAGTGAGTTGTAATCATACATGTAGTACCATTCAAGGATAACGCGCTATATAACCATGCATACATCACAAGTACATACCACAAAGTTTCAAATTGCATTCACAAGTATAATCAAGTCGTTCCATTCATAACTGGAGATATGCTCTTAAAGAGGATTTTATTCTGCTTAGTTCAAGATCAGAGACAAACATGTTGTTTGTCTGCAGGAGTGGTTCTTTCTGCTCCACTCATTGTAACAGTTGTTGTACGGTCCGGTGCTTAAAAAAAGGTTTCAAATTGCATACATATCACATCATACAAGTTCATATACAGAGTATGTAGCTAGCTCGGAAGAACAACAATATATATAGCAACATAACCATACGTTACAAGTGTATGCCAAAGTGGCCGAGCTTATTAACTATTATATTATGAGACGGAGGGAGTACATAATATTGGACCCCAATAGCCAGCGAACATTCGCTGGGAAAGATGGCATTTGCGAACAATTTTGGTGGCATTTGTGCTGGTCAGAACATGGAACCTCCGCTGCAGTTCTGTTTTTCACCAGAAAATTGTCGTGCTTGCAAGCTAGAATTGCCATCTTTGCCATCCTTACGACAACTACAATTGCCATCAAAACGTTCACAATTGTCATCCCTCCCAGCGAACACTCACTGATTATCATTACTGTAAATATTATGGTGTAGGCGTAGCACATGACGACACATCAAACAAGATCGAGGGAGCTCCAGAAGATCACTCAGTCAGCTGCTGCAGGTTCCTGACGATGAGAGGGAGCCCGTACCTGGGCAATAGGGTGACGAAATTGCTGGGCTTGTGCACGTAACTGGGGGACAGGGAGAAGGAGAAGCTCCTGAGGATGGTGGCTATCACGATCTGCACCTCAACCATGGCAAAGTTCTGCCCGGCGCAGACCCTCGGCCCATATGAGAAGGCCAGCAGCGATCGTGAAAGTTTGGTGTCCACCGAGACGCCATTCTGGAACCTCATGGGGTTAAACTCGTCGGCGTCGGGTCCCCAGACCTCTTTGTCCCGGTGCAACATCAGCAGCGGGATTGATATCATCGTTCCTTTTGGCACCTTCGTGTTGGCGAGGATGGTGTCCGAGACGGTCTTCCTCTGCAGGAAAGTTAGGGGGCCATAGAGCCTCAGTGTCTCCAAGAGTAACATGTTAAGCTGCAAGTCACCACGGCAGGCACTCATTAGATGTATGCACGGTGCACTGCATGCAATAAGATTTTTTTTGTCGATCTATACCAGCTTGAGTTTGCCAAGGGTGTCAACCGGGGGTAGCTGGTGAGCAGGATATTCCCGTACGACCTCCTCCCTGACCATCTCCTGCCAGCGTGGGTAGCTGGCGAGCAGGAACATCGCCCAGGTGATGACGCTGGCGCTGGTTTCATACCCTGCTGCGAATAGAGTCCTGCACTCACCAATCATCTCCTGGGTGCTCAGAGTCTCGGCGCTGCTTCTACATGCCTGCAGCTGGAGCATCTGCCCGAGCAGGTCATCTTCGTAGACGCTGCTGGCAAGTCGTGCCTTTAGGATGTGCGAGATCTTGCTTGTCATGAGCTTGTCGAGCTGCCACGTCCGACGGTTGCGACGTGTCGGCAGGTACCTAGAAATAACCAATATTAATTCGACCGATTCATTCATTCTGGACGGTCTTTCGAGTTTCTACCTGAATCCAGGTAACGGGAGATCTGCGAACGCATATGCGGCAATCTCCATCTGCTCCCTTCCGGCGACCATCACCTCCCGGGCCTCCTCGTGGTCCTTGCCCAACATCACTCGCGCAATGACACCCATGGCTATCTCGTCGGAGTCATGCCTCATGTCTATCTCGGCTTGCTGCTGCTCTTGCAGTTGGGCGCACCACCGTTCCATCGCCTGCTGCATGCACTCCCACGCTATTGCTGACATGGACTGAAAACAAACATTCAAACGCATGTAATGTTCTCTTCCGATCCACTAAAAAATTGATATAGCAAATTTAGTAAGTAGTAACCTTGATCGTCTCCTGGTTGAAAGCCGGGTGGACGAATTTGCGGCGTCGCTTCCAGTCGTCTCCGTCTGCAAATATGACCCCGTTCCCTAGAATTGAGTCCAGGCTCGGATTCAAGTATTCTTTTTGGAACACGTCTGTCCTGTCGCTGAACATTTGCTTCACAAGCTCCATGTCAGTACAACACAGGGCTGGTGTCGGCCCCAACCAGTACAGGAATGTTTTCCCTGATTAATTGCACAGCACATACATGTGATTATATTTTATACTACACACCATAACGATCTGGGTACAGACGTTCAATTAGTTCATTACCATACTGGGAGGCCCATTTCCGGAAGAAGGGTTGCAGTGGTGATGCAGTCGTGGGAGCTGGTGTCCAGAGCCTTGGCTCTCCCGGCGACCAGCATCGTTTGGCACTCCGGCAGTGACCCAACCAGGAACCTGTAAGCCGGACCTTGGATGCCCTGCCGCCCGAACCACCTGGCCACAGCATATGGCCTCCAAAGCAGATACCATAGTGCTCTCGTGGTCACCAGCAGTATGAGGACGGCAGCCAGGGCTTGCCCCATGTTAGGCTCCATGACTCTACTTTTGGTAGTATATATGTGCTTAATTAACTTCTGATTGTTCTCTGGTTGCTGATGTATCTAGGTATTTATATAGCACTAGGCCCCACTTGCCTAGAGTTAGAATTTGTTTTCCGAAAAGAGAGGAATACCCTCGGCTATGCACACAGCCATAACTTTTTTAAGAAGTTATTAGATAGAGACCCAGGCCAGGTATAAGCATGCATTGCATTATAAATACACGGCAACCCACAAGGAAAGTTTGTGTACGTAGCAGGAAAGAGAATCAATTTAGTCTCTCTCGGTGTTGCAAGTTACAGCCAGAAATCGATTCCATGGCCAATAACAGCAGCGCTGATAAGCAGCAAGCGCAGGAGCTAGTTTGTGTGACGGGGGCAGGGGGCTTCATTGGGTCATGGGTGGTGAAGGAGCTCCTCCACCGTGGCTACCGTGCCAGGGGAACCGCTAGAGACCCAGGTACGTCTAAGCACATGCATCTTGCATATATACCTCCTAGTTACCTTTGCTAATCCATCACTTGCTTCAGTGGCGTCGTGCATCAATCATGTGAAGCGGACCGCAAGAACATCCACTTGCATACCTTGGAGGGAGCTGATGAGAGACTATCCTTGCGCCGCGCCGACGTCCTGGACTACGACAGCCTCCGTGCCGCCTTCGACAGCTGCCATGGTGTCTTCCATGTCGCCTCTCCAGTGTCCAACGATGTTGTCAGTTCACTTGCTATTTTGCAGCATATATACGTAATTACCATATATGTAATTAATGCAAGCTGCCTGTTCTCGGCCGCGGGGCTCTGTGTAGGAACTCATGCCAGTCGCCGTGGAGGGGACCAGAAACGTGGTGAACGCGGCGGCGGACATGGGCGTCCGCCGCCTTGTTTACACTTCTTCGTACGGCACAGTGCACATGAACCCCAACAGAAGCCCCGACACCATCTTGGACGAGACATGCTGGAGCGACTATGAATTCTGCAAACAGACAGGCTGGAGCGACCTAACATTCATTGCAATAATATTTAAGCACAAAAAACTAAATTAAAGTGAAAAAAACAGCCATGTATAAAAATAAAAAGAACAATGTTTGGAACTCAATCCACAAATCATAATAATGATGAGCAATCAGCTGAAATAGGTTCTTACCGGCCACCCCTGATCTTTTCTTTATTTTAAAAAACACCAAAACGGATGGATTTCGGCGAAAGTCAACCATTTTTAACTGAATCCCAAACGGAAACTTGACGTTTTCGGAACTGTCTGAAAAGAACATACTAGTATAGTATCTCTAAATGCAAGTGATACCAAAAGGCCCTCATAGCGTCTTAGAAACTTGCTATGCATATCTTTTGGCAGGTGCAGTGTTTGTTCCCAATTCAACAGTTTGTTTTTGCACATTGTTACCAATTAATTTGCGGCACCCGGAAGTCAAACTTTTTAACAAAAACTAAAATAAAATATGCGCGGTCGCGCCAAACCCAAGACCTCCCAAAGACCCAAACCGATAGGAAAGGCGGATTGATCAAGGATATAAGGAGCTCAAAAGCAATGGCCCGAAGCTGATTTCCAAACATAATACGCATGTAGTTCCTCGGTCCGGAATTACTTGCCATGGAAATGGATGTATCTAGACGTATTTTAGTTCTAGATGCATCCATTTCTGCGACAAGTAATTTTGGACGGAGGGAGTATGAAACAAACAGTGTGTGTCGTCTTAGGAATCTAACAATTTCATTGTGCAGAACTATTATTGTTGTGCCAAGATGATGGCAGAGATGGCAGCAACGGAGGAGGCAACCAGGAGGGGGCTGCAGCTGGCGGTTGTGGTGCCGCCAATGACCATCGGTCCCATGCTGCAGCGGTCCTTAAATGCCAGCAACTACCATGTCGCAAGGTACCTAATGGGTACTAAGAAGGCCTACCCCAACGCTGTCGCCATCTACACAGATGTCCGCGACGTCGTACATGCCCATCTTCTTGTCTATGAGCACCACCACGCCCGCGGCCGCTACCTCTGCTTCGGCACGGCACTACACCGCAGTTGCCTCCTCCAGTTGATCAGGGGTCTTTTTCCACACTATCCTATCACTTCCAAGTATGTTCGTTTACTCTGAACGAAATATCAACCTTCTGCATATGCGTGTCCATATCTATAACTGTACCGACTACCGATTTCTACCTCAACAGGTGTGAAGAGAACGACAAGTCCATGGCAAACCTGTACAGATTCTCCAGCCAAAGACTCGAAGACTTGGGCTTAGAATTCACTGACATGAGGAGAACTCTATATGAAACTGTAATATGCCTGCAACAGAAGGGTCATGTGCGTACCATTGTGCCATATCAGCGTTCGAGCTTATAGATCGGGATGTAGTGCGACCAACTTCCACATGCCCGGAAGAAAACTTGTAGGGAGGGGGGGGGGGGGGGGGGGGATCAGATATCAGATATGCTAGGTTTTTTTTTTGCATTAGAATGGATATATCATGATGAAATTATGATAAGTTTGCCAGCAGTGCAAGATGTTATGAAAATTGAAGACACGATACAATAAGTACGCATGAATTCAAGCAAGGGGTTACAGAAGGTTGAAAATCAATTAGCAAACAAAAAGGCAACGAGAAAATAACAAAGTCACCTTGTAAACCCTCCTCATCATATCCACTGATTTTCCCAACAATAACCTCCCCAAGAAAGGGCCTGAACATCAATAACCTAAAGAAAACCTGTCCAAAATGAGGAAAATGAAGGGAATCTAAGCATGATTTATAAAATGTATAAAGCCTCGGATTACGAGGTCATAAAGTTTGTGCTAACAGCGACATGAGAAGTGCAACCATGGTACAAATTTCACATACTATTTACAGTGAGTCATTCAAAAGAAGTAGCACACCGGCTCGGAAACAACAAGACTACCGACTTGAGGCAGAGAAATAATCAGCATTAACTAACAGCAAGGCAAACTGGATCTTGGCACCAAGTAGTCGGCTAAATAAGTAAAAATTGAGGGGAACTACTGCTATTCAAAGCTGTAGTTGTTTAAAACTAATATTAAACAGTTTAGTGTCTAAGAGACAAACTACCCAGCTGACAAACTTACCATATCAATCCCAAAAGTTTTAGTTCTATGCAAGCACATCAATCATATGCTAGGCACTACTAAGAAGGCTCTGGGGTTACATGCAACAGTGAGAAAGTGCACAGGAAAGAACTTAAACATACTGGAACTTCAGGTATCCAACTCAACTGCACAAACAGAAGGGCATGGAAAAGCAATGTAGTCACCCTTTTAAGCATTGATCTTGACAGAGCATATACTAAACAACATACAGAATTAGCAAGTAGTAACATCTCACATTCTTTAATAAACATAAATGGATGACAAAAATGATAGCACAAATTACTTTATACGTCGAGCAGCCCTCCCCTGGAAAGATGAATCCGCCTTCAACGGAAAGGATGTCATAGATGGACACACAGAGCCCGAGATTTGCAACCACCTGCAGTGCAATTCCAAACATAGATTTAGAAATACATTTAAGAACCATTGGGTGGAAAAGAATTCTGGTATTGTGAACAAAATCTTGGCATGTAGTGATGATTATGTGACCGAGTTCACACTACCTTATCCAGGAAGAGCCTCTCGAGCTCGGCCTTGATGGCGTCGACAAGAGGGCGATTCAGCAAGTGTAGAGGCATCAGCAGGTTGTGCTCAATCTGGCTCAGAACGAACATCCTTCACGTACAGTAGCATCTGAACTGATTAAGAGACTACTGGGATAATTGATGCTTTCGCCAAAAGGAGACCCATATTCCCTTAAGTTGTGCGCATTTGCTCTCTTTTCTAAAAATGCTTGCCCACTTCTTTGATGGCTTATCTGAAGTTAGTTTGAATGAAATGAAATCACTGAAACTGTTTGTTTATTTCTGTGATATCTGGTCAGAAAGAAACAATTTGGGGCAGGGCAGATAGTACTTGTGTAATATTTTGAATCATAAACTCTGCAAACACACACAACAATAACTAGTCCTCTACTGTATAGTATACACTCTCTACTCACTAGTGGCTCTCAACTCTATTGAGCCGAAGTTCACAGACCAGTCATTTCCCTGGTCAGTTAGCAGTATGGGACTGAAAATTTCCAGTGCAGTTCATCTCATCCGAGTCGCCGGGCGCCTCCTCCTGTTCCGCCGCTCGTCGTCGGCACTGTAGGAATGGCCTGTGGCGTTGTCAGGATTGAAGCAAACCCCGGGCCAAATTTATTTTCTGTCAACATTGAAAAACTTTGGCACTTATGACACCCCAGAAATGCCCCATGGGAAATAAAGCCCAGTTTCTCAATAAACCTAGAATTTAATCTCAATGCTTAACAATCTAACAAAAGAGATAAAACATGACAAAGCTACAAATCATCTATGGTGACAATCAGACAATGCATACACCAATTTCTATTTCTGCAAAATGAATCAATTCGAGTTCCATCAACACATTACACATACTCACATGCATACTCCATTCCATTTCAATTCCAGTCCAACATTTAAATCATCTATTCACTGTGACAATCAGAGAATTCATACACCAATTCAACAAGACCAAATTACCAGCGAGAGTAAGGGCGCCGCGGCGGCAGTAGCCAGCGGCAGGTCACACAGAGCCGGCGGCGGCAGAATCACGGGCCCGGGGCGCAGCGGAAGAGTCCTTCGTCGCCTCGTCGGCTGCTCTGCTCGTCGCCGCCGCGGGGGAAGGCCGGCTGGCCGGAGCCAGCAGGGGCGCACGGCGCAACGCAGAAGCAGTGCAGCACGGCCAGGATGCAAGGGGAACGGCCACTGAGCGCGGGGGGGAGGCCGGGAACGGGGAGGCGGCGCCGGAGTGCGTGCGTGCGTTCAGCCTCCGCGTGTTAGGTTTTTCTTTTTCTTTTTTTGATTGATTGAGGGAAGCGTGCGTCGTAGAGTTCGTGGCGTTTGGGCTGGGATACGTTGTGTGTGTTTGGGCTGGGAACTGGGCCTTGGCTGCGCTAAAATAATCCTACGCCCTGGGCCTAGTGGCCCTGGGTGCCTGGCACCCTGCTTCGCCTTGGGAATGGCCCACCGCCAATTCTCATTCTCAAAAAAAAAAAACCTGATGCTAAAAAAAACTGAAAAAAAAACCTCGCCGCCTCTCCAGCCACATCCACACCCATTTCCCGCCTCGCCGCCCACCGTTACCTCACCCACGTGAGGGAAGCCGCCATGGTAGAAACTGAAGCCGGCATGGTACTTCGACCACGTTAAATCGGAAGTGGAAGCTGTTGAAGCCGCTCTCTCAGTTCACTTCCAACTTGAAGAAATGAAATTGTGTTTTAGTTTCAATTATGAGTTGTTCTAGTAGATCATTTCAAATGGGATGTTCAACGTGCAACTTCTTTGTGTGCTCAAATCAATTTGCACGAGATGCAAATAAGATGATTGTATCACATACATAATTATAGAATACACACTTCATTTATAGTTTTATACATAGGGAGGGACTACGCAGTCTTGTTTCCAAGATTATCCCTACTACATATTTAATTACTTCATCTGTAAACTAATATATATAAAACATTTTAGATTGCTACTTTAGTAACCTAAAACATTTTATAGTATTAATTTACGGAGGTAGTACACCTTAACAAGGGATACTAATATTCCCACTAAACTACCCTAACTAACTAGAAATGTTGTCCGCACCGTCGCTGGCTTCGTCGTGCCTCCTCCTTAGCATGGGGGACATCCACCTCGCGTTGGACGAGCCATATGTGCTCTTGGGGGCATTGTTATTGCTCGTTGGCCCATTCCACGCTGACATGGTCCACCGAAGCCTCATATTCTAAGCGGAAACCCGCTCGATGAGCTCAATGTAGAATT
Organism: Triticum monococcum; assembly: GCA_034509565.1. Lineage (NCBI taxonomy): Eukaryota > Viridiplantae > Streptophyta > Magnoliopsida > Poales > Poaceae > Triticum > Triticum monococcum. The sequence goes on from CM067845.1 coordinate 619,718,659, forward strand.
CGGCAGTGTGCGGCCCGATGACTTTTATGGCAATTCGCCTCCATGTAGTCTACCCAGTCGTTGGCCCTCTGTTGTGCATCCTCCTCGGCGTGCATGCACTCCAGCAAGTCATCTTGGACTGATATGTCTAGCTGCTGCTGGAATGCAGCTTCTTCGCACCTACCCTCCGGCAAGAAACCCGAGATTGGCTCCGGCGAGTTACGACACATGTGTCGCATGTTGCACCCGGACGCGTGTGCGGGGCATGGCGGACGTTGCAAGGGGCGAGGGCAAGCGGCTAGCGGTGTCAGGGAGGTGGCACTTTTTACAAGGAGAGAGGCGGTGAGGAGTCTCTGGTGCACGCAGAGGAGCCACTAAGGGCGTGTTTGGTTGCAGTTTGAAACAGTACCTGCATTGCATGTCCATATCAACCCAGCCTGGTTGCTGAAATACAGCCTCATATGCAGCAGATGCAACCTGTTTGGTTGCCTGCATCGCATGGAGAGGGATTTACCCCCCTGCTGTTTGGTTGCCGTTTTTGTGCTTAGGGTGTGAGCAGATGCAAACTTCAACTGTTTGGTTGCAAACAGCGTTTTTGTTCTGCTCACCTCATTCAAATGTGGTGGCCTTACCACCACATGATCAACACAATAGCAACAACACAACAGAAAGATCAAACAAAGTAAGCAATGTAATGACAGCAAACTTAACACAGCAAGCAAAGAAAAGACAACAAACTACTTAATTACATAGCATAAGTCTAGATTAGAAGCAGGGGCATCCTCCTTCCCTGCTCCATGCCAGGGTGCTGCTCCTGGGCAAAATATGAACAAGTTACCAGCACAAGTCTCGCCACACACCATAAAATTTCTCCACTAACACCTTACTTAAGTTAACTACATAGCCTGATCGATGTTACCAACGCAATTGTGCCTGCTGCAACGAAACCTGCACATCACCGAGGAGCCGTGGTTGTAGATCTGAATCTTCAGTCCGAGTCCTGAGATGCGCACAACGACGAGGTCGTCGGGGACGATCCGGTCGTGGCGACAGAAGTAGTTCCAGCCCCGGCCAAGCACCATGTGCCTCTCGAAGTTCTGCACCTGCGCTTAGAACACGCACCGCTTGTTCGCCGACAACCTAACGACGCGCGGGAGCTGCTTGATGACCAGCCACGTGTTCATCACCTCCACGAACTTGGGAGGCACGACGAGCATGGCGAGGTCCTCGTTGTCCTTGATATACTGGTAGAAGCGCATTGGCTCCCTGGCCCCCTCCTCGTGGCCCTACCTCGGAGATCGTCCTCTTGAACGAGACACGCTCATGAAGGCGATCCTGCCAGGCAGGTCCACCTTCCCGAGCCACCTGTTCGTGGGGATGAAATCCTTGGCGCGCTCAGCTCCGACCACCACCTGAGCTCCTCCTCCCGATACATCATAGTTAGTCTTCAATATCTTGTCAGGTAAGATGACAAGTATTAGTGCACAAACTCTTTGCAAAATGGCACTGATCAGGGACATTTGCCCAAAAGCAAATGACACTGATCAGTCCACAAACTCTTTGAGGAAATGCCACTTATCAATGGCACTTGCTGTCAGCAAGTGCCATTGATAAGTTGCACATGGGTGCTAATGACACTTGTTGTTGGGCAAATGCCACTGATCGGTGGCACTGATCAGTTGACTTGCTTCTAGCATTCATCACTCAACATGAAGAACATGAACATGCCATCAGTCAACATGAATCTAGCATGAACACACCTACTAGCATGAACACAAATCATAGGACACACAAGCAGTAGCACAAGAAAAATTATCCTAACAGACACTGTACAAAACAAGAACAGATCAGTCCGATTGGATTCGATTGGGATCGCATCCAATCGGATCTGCTATAATCCTATCTAATCCTATCGAATCGACTAACTACTACCACATGCCTAAGAAATAAACATCTAATCTACATCTAGGAGCAAAGATTGAGGGGTTTAACTCACCGGAGCACGCGCAGCCGCGACGAACTGAGGCCGGGGTGAAAACCCCGGCGGGAAGGAGAGAGAGGGCGGAGCAGACGAGGAGCCGGCCCCGGCGACGGCATGCGGCCTCGGCCCCGTGCTCAACGCCACGCCGGAGGTCGAGAAGGACGGCCCGCCGACCGGAGAAAACCCTTGGACGGGGGTCAAGAAAACCCCCGTGGCCAATGAGGTCCCAAGAAGGGACGGCGCCGGTGCCGAGCCCAGGACCACGAGGTCCGGAATCTTCGGCGGAGCAGGAGCGGCCAACACCTCATTGTCCGGCACTCGTGGTGGTCGGCAGCAGATGGGGGACGGCGCGTGTAGCGCCGACGCCAGGTCGCGGCCCGAGTTCAGGACCCCGGCCAGCCAGCGCTCCTGGATGCCGGCGATGCGCTGGTCGGCGGGGGTCAGAGGGCGGCGCGGCGGTGGGCGCGACGGAGCCATCAGAGGAGAGGAGAGGGAGGGGCGGTGAGGGAGAGAGAGTGAGCGGTGAGAACAGTGCATCTGGGCGGTGACAGGAGAGTGAGGGGAGAGTAATGAGACGTCGCCTCCGTCTCCTGCGCTGCCCGAGGCGTGCAACTGCCTCGCACGCGTGGCCGCGCGCGGCCAGGCACGCGAGAAACCGCCGATTCGGCAGTTTCCGCCAAGCCAGGCTGCGGACTGCTTTAAGGTCCGTGCGGGCCTCAAACCGCATGCAGCCCTGGCAATCAAACAGGTCGCGCACACCCTGCGCGGGCCTGGGTGGGCTGCATGTGGACAACCAAACACGCCCTAAGTAAAAGTGGTCATGTCGAGTGGCGCGTTGTGCGAAACCCGACGGTACAAACGCTAAAATTCAATGCATGAGCCTGCATACATGCTTGCATGCACTGGCCTCCGTGGCGTGTGAATCCAACAATAAAAAAATATATATTCCATCAACGATGGTCACGAATAGCGGTAGGAATGGTTAAACGCGTCTCCTCGTCGGTGCAATTGACGTGGCGAAGCGGTGGGTCCCGGATGTAAGCAAATGGCTGAAGTAGACGGCAACTCACGGAGACAAACACATAATGGCATGGACCTAATTTATTTGCAAGCGCTTAGTGGCACATATCGAAATATGGAAGTTTGAGTGGCGGGACTCAAATATGTAACTTGGGCACTGGTTTGGACCGACTTTTCCCTTGATGTTAGGTAGGGCACTCCTTTCTGAGAGATGGAAACATGTTATTAGAATGTTTTCACGTAATCAGCCTAGAGTTGAAGATTTGCTAGCCTCATCAGCACAGTTTGGGCGCCTCACTGATGTGTGGGTGCAAGACGATGCCCCTAGTTTCATATCAAGCCATTTGGCTGCATTTTGTATCTGAATGATCAGTTAATAAAGTTCACCCTTTCGTTCCAAAAGAAAACAAATATAGTACTCCCTTCAATTCATATTAATTGACGTACACATAGTATAATTTTATACTAAAGTAGTATAAATATGCGTCAATTAAATTAGATCAGAGGGAATAAGAAAATAAACTTGACAAAACAGTGTGGCAAAGTGTGATTTTCTTTGGACATGCAAGAGTCTAAAGGTGTACAGGCTACCATCGTACATGGTCAGAATCATGATGTTGACATGTTGATTGTTCATGGTTTGGCAGCTTACCATACGGTTGCTTGCTGATGGTTTGAGACGTCTACTGTAGCAACTCGTGTTTCTCACATCTGTGTTTAGTCCTTCATTTTTCTTGTCTGGCTTCGCTTGTTTGACTGATTGGCTCTAAGACGATACTTAGGTATCTCTCGCCTGCAGGCTAGTACCGAAAACCTGTGATGCACAGGACGTCAAGTTAGAGGCGCCTCAGATTTGCTTAAGCGTCCTTACTAACTAGAGATGGAGCATGTGATTATCATGCGGCGCAGTACATGCGATCTTAGTACCCCCTCTGGAGGGGAATATAAATAGAGTACTATTGCATGATTATCACATACCCGACGCACATTATTAATGGTGCTTAAGAAAAATCTAAGGTGCATATAATTTTAAGGCTTGCACAGGTGCACACCTTCCACATGCTTTCGGTACTGGCTTGCGGGCGAGAGATACCTAACAATCGTCCTGGAGCCAAACGAGCAAAGCCAGACAAGAAGGGACCAAGCACACACGAGAGAAACAAGGCTTGCTACGTACAGTGGACGTCGCAAACCATCAAAAAGCAACCGTACGTATGCCAAGCCGCCAAGCCACGAGCAATCGACATATCAAGATCGTGATTCCGCCCATACAATGGTAGCCAGTACAACTTTAGGCTGGAAAGTTTAAAATAACAGTACTGGTACGAAGACATTGTAATCCTCGTGTGTGTTCTTCAAGAAAACATTGTGCAATAAAAACATATGATTGTCGATTTTGGCACCACAAATAGTACAGCGATAATGCAATTGTGTACTAGAGAAGTACAATGGGCCCATCGTTACTTTCTGGAGGAAAGACTTTACGTACTTGCTTAAGATCCATCAGTAGAAGGGAAAGCATGCTTTGCCATGCAATTTTGTCGTTGTGCATAAAGTTTACTAGTGGTTGGGGTCCTTTTTTTTGACCAAATACAATAGGGGTCCATCACAGTGAGCTGCTTGAGAGAAAAGTGTGTGTGGGTAGGGAAATATCATGTGCTACCGGCTCTTAGGTAATACTGTGATACGTGCTACTGAGAGCCGTTGGATCTCAGACCCGACGGCTCCTGGGAGCTCTTGAACGTTTTGCAAAAGAAAAGAAACATTGAGAATCTCAAAATTGTACGCAGGTACAATAGCTATTTAGATGTTGCTGAATCTGAGATCCAACGGTCTAGAAGCCCATATCACGGTATCACCTAAAGGCAAGTAGCACATGATATTTTCGTGTGCATGCGTTTCTCCATCTTAGAGAAAAAAGAACAAAAACTCACCTTCATCTTATAATCTTTTTAGAAAAACTCTCTCATACCAGCCAACCAACTTAAAATGACATCGCAAAAAGAAAAGAAAAACCTTACTTTCATATTAAAATTAAAAAGGAAAAAGGTTTTCTTAAAAAGAAATGTTTTCATGGCAGCCAGCCAGCATGTGCTATGTGGCATGGCTGGCTGCTCGCCCCTTCTTTCGGCCTTAATGGGTTTAATTTTCTTGCGTACGTGAAAGAAAAAGATAGCATGCAAAACGAGTGTGTGAAAGAGACTCTTGTCCGGCATCGTGCAGCACTTCAGCGAGTTAGTCATGGTACTACACATGGTTGGGACCACCACGTCCTGAAGCTTAGCCATGCTCCGTCCGAGCTGCCCTGCCCGTGCGGTGGGAGGACACTGTCTATAACCCATCAACAGTGGGAGGACACTGACCGAGAGCAATAATTCTAGACTTACGGACGAAGCTGTTACGGAGGGTTAATGAGAGGAGATATTTTCGTTAGGTGGACAGTGGTATTCCTAGCCCACTAGAGTTCAAGTCTTGGTGCTCGCATTTATCCTGAATTTATTTTAAGATTTCCGGCGATACACGTTTAATGAGAGGAGATATTTTCGTCGCCTACGAGGTGCCCTGAAAGCTGAACATGCCAAATAAAGTCCCAACTTCCATCATCTGACAACCAACCTAAACAGATCACCAAGGCTAAAGACCTACTAGACTTTGAACACGGAAAATGCAAACCGAACTGATCCCTCGAAGGACATAATCTGCAAAGAGCAAGCTTCACTAGGAGGTAGAGGAAGAAGTCTATTTAGCCACTGATCCTTAACACTATAGGACTCCAAATCCGCAAAGCCTTGATGACCTCACTTGCTATCTGCTCTACTAGAATAAAGAGGCGCGCGTTGCTGCGCTTGTCCATTTTGATAAAGAATGATAGAAATAATACAAAAACTGAACATAAAGGTATAGGTGAGATTCAAATTATATCACCTTAATGCAAAACCACAAGACAACTTGGGATAGAAACCTTGTATAGATTCTATCTTTTCATGGAGCATATAGAAAATATGACAATCCGGACACTACGCCATTCACATGATAAAAAGCAAAAATGTACATCCGACAAGAACGAAAGCATATAAGCTGGATGGTTTAACATTAAAGTGGATGCACATACACATTTCCTTAATGATATAGCTAGAAAATATGGTATTTTTATGTTTAATATGATAAGGAGAAAAAACATCACATGTGGAGATTTCCCTGCCTTTGCGCCTTTGGCGATTGTAGCACTGACGGGAGATGGTGATTAAAACTGAGGCAGCGGGAAGCACATAACCCATGGGGAGAGGATAAGCAAGGCAAAAGAGAAGTTAATTAACAAACTAATATTACTCTTTTGGTTGGCACATGCTCAGCTATGATAGTCTGATTTGACGACATCTGAGGATACTATAAAAATGTGTAGATATACAAAATGATGTGAAATGCATTTGCAAAGGGAAAATACGATGTAGCCCAATGGAGCAGAGGTGAGGGAATTGTTCTCGTTTCAGTAGAGTCAACCTGCAAATCATCAACTACTTCTGCATCAAGGTAAAATTAAAAATCTATACATCATAGGTAAATTTGTGAGTTTAACAACATATGAATAAATATTATAATCTATTAGTAACAGATATGAATAAAGTATTCTAGAAAAACATGTATGAATACCGAAGCATGCCATCAATAGTGTGAACATGGAAGAGACATTCGAGTATAGGCATTAGTGGTCGAGCTATATAAGATATCTAGTGAAGAAACGACTTAGCAATTGGAACCTGCAGTATTAAGTAATGTATTGAGAACAAAGCCTATTTGATTTTCGTTGATGACATTTGTTTTATCCATCCCTCTTCACCATCAACACCAAACTTAGAATTCTGCTTCTGAGATTTGTCGGACACTGAAAAATGCAGCAATCAAATTACTACAACTAAAGAAACCACTGATCAGATAGCTGGGTAGTACTACTATTTTGCATGGATCGGATCTGTATATTAATAAATGGGCATTGCAAAGGAAGCTCTGTGAGTTGAGAGGGATTAGACGGTAATTTGAACAAGCTTCTGTGGGCGGAGGAGATGGTGACTGTGGCAACCACCAGCTTCACTGCATCTCCTTTGCCAAACACGCTTCATTGCACCGCCAGAGCGTGTCCACCGCACACCCTCGTCGTTGGGAAGGGAGGATTGGAGGAACAGCGAGATCGACAACAAGAACATGCTTCCGTGGGGCATCTTCGTCGCCGGGAAGGGGGAGGTTGAGCATCCTGGAGGCGCGCCAAGGAGCAGCTGTCGTCCCCATCGGCAGACTGTGAAGCGGAGACAATGCTCCAATGCTGAGGCGTAGCAAGGAAACAATCCTGCGAAGGAGGAGAGACTACAGAGGCCCTATGCGCACGTCGAGGAGGATGGCTAACTGAGTCATGCCGAACGCCGCCACCGCCACAGGGAAAGTAAAGGTGAGGAGACGCCCTGCACCTCAACACGGGCTTGGGGAAAGAGAAGAGAAACCAACCGCGAGGCATCCCATACGCACTTTCCCAACCCAATTCGGCCCGATAAATGACATGAAGCCCAGGTAACTCTGCGGAGCAGCTACCCAAGAGACGAATGCAGATGACCAGACGATGCGCGATAGATGAAATCGAACGGCCAACGAATCAAAGCGTTGTGGTGACTCGTAGCTCGCCCCATTATACTGTTTCTTAATGAGTTTTGCCCCCAGCATCAGCACCTTTTGATTTTCCTCATTTATTATCTAAAAATAGCCCAGCAAGAAATCCAACGGAAAATTAGCCTGATGAGAACTATGGGATCATTGAACAACTTTCTCTCAAAAACAATATCATCTTTGCATCTTCATATAGTCCAGAACCCAGGGTATGGCAGAAACACCCACAAGTACAACTATCTAATATCTATATCAAAACTTCTAATCCATCTACCAAAATAGTCATTAAGATTGACTTCAGTTTTCTTAAATCAAAAGAACATTTAAAATGACTCGAAACCAATCTAGCTAAATACTGGAAGAACAGATGATCAACGGTTTTGTCCCGTCCACAACACACATAAAAATTATCGTCTTTCCATCCCCTCCCGAGCAAATTATCTCTAGTAAAATAATATTTTTAACCATAAGCCATAGAAAAACTTTGATTTCAGGAGGAATTTTATTTTTTTTCACAAAAATCCAAGAAAATCCACATTCAGAAACTATCGTCATTCTATATAAAGAGTTGACAAAAAAATTCCCATAGTTCTTCTAAAATTGAAACCATCCCAACCTTTAAGTTGTAACGCCCTCAATGCGACTATATCTCCCACGTGTCGAGGCACGACTTAGAGGCATAATCGCATTGAAGGCATATGTCGTAAGTGAGGTAATCTTCACACAACCCATATAATATAATAAGGGAAAGAGATACATAGTTGGCTTACAATCGCCACTTCACACAAATACATGAATAAAGCATTACATCATCCAAATACAATCAAGGTCCGACTACGAAACCAAAGTAAAAGAAGAACCCCAAATGCGACAAAGGTCCCCGATCGACCCCAACTGGGCTCCACTACTGATCAACTAGAACGGAAAACAACACAAAGGACAAGATCTTCATCGAGCTCCTCCTGAGCCTGGTTGCATCATCTGCTCGGTCTCAACGGCACCTGCAAGCTGGTTTTGGAAGTATTTGTGAGCCACAGGGACTCAGCAATCTCGCACCCTCGCGATCAAGACTATTTAAGCTTATGGGTAAGGTAAAGGTATGAGGTGGAACTGCAGCAAACGACTAGCATATTGAAGGAAATATGCCCTAGAGGCAATAATAAAGTTATTATTTATTTCCTTATATCATGATAAATGTTTATTATTCATGCTAGAATTGTATTAACCGGAAACATGATACATGTGTGAATACATAGACAAACAGAGTGTCACTAGTATGCCTCTACTTGACTAGCTCGTTAATCAAAGATGGTTATGTTTCCTAACCATGAACAAAGAGTTGTTATTTGATTAACGAGGTCACATCATTAGTTGAATGATCTGATTGACATGACCTATTTCATTAGCTTAGCACCCGATCGTTTAGTATGTTGCTATTGCTTTCTTCATGACTTATACATGTTCCTATGACTATGAGATTATGCAACTCCCGTTTGCCGGAGGAACACTTTGGGTACTACCAAACGTCACAACGTAACTGGGTGATTATAAAGGAGTACTACAGGTGTCTCCAATGGTAGATGTTGGGTTGGCGTATTTCGAGATTAGGGTTTGTCACTCCGATTGTCGGAGAGGTATCTCTGGGCCCTCTCGGTAATACACATTATACAAGCCTTGCAAGCATTGCAACTAATGAGTTAGTTGCGGGATGATGTATTACGGAACGAGTAAAGAGACTTGCCAGTAACGAGATTGAACTAGGTATTGGATACCGACGATCGAATCTCGGACAAGTAACATACCGATGACAAAGGGAACAACGTATGTTGTTATGCAGTCTGACCGATAAAGATCTTCGTAGAATATGTAGGAGCCAATATGGGCATCCAGGTCCCGCTATTGGTTATTGACCGGAGACGTGTCTCGATCATGTCTATATATATATACTAATGGCGCACCGTGGCAGAGTGCGCCATTACTAGTTTAAACTAGTAATGGTGCACTTTGCAACGGTGCGCCATTAGTAGTTTTGCAAAAAACAGAATAAAAAAATACAGTAGTGGCGCACTCCATGACTGGTGCGCCATTACTAGTTAGAACTACTAATGGCGCACTTTGCCCGGATGTGCCATTAGTATGTTTGTAAAAATGATTTTTTTGTTACTTGTGGCGCACCTTGTGCCCGGGTGTCTTCCACACTAATGGCGCATCGCCGCATGGTGCGTCATTAGTATATAGTAGTGGCGCACCACTTCTCTGGTGCGTCATTAGTGTCAATTTCATCTATAGCCCTTTTTCTAGTAGTGTCTTATATATATGCCCACGAGGCTCAAGCAATACAACAACAATTCCACCAAACCTCTCCCTCCTTTTAACAAAATGTTTGTTTCTAATTCTAAACAGGATACCTAAATACTTTCAAAGGAACATCTCTCAACAATTTTTCTTGCTAGCAACTAAATCTTTTTTCCATATTATCTTTCACACCTTTGGAATGTTTGTTTCTAATTCTAAACAGGATACCTAAATACTTTCAAAGGAACATCTCTCTATTTATAAGTAAGAATATCTCGATATAGCCAAGCTTTTCTATGGCTTCTCCAAAAAAGAAAAGTTCACTTTTATGGAAGTTTATAGTTAGGCTATACATCTGTTCAAAGCCACATAAAATAAATTAAAATATCTAGCAGAAGCACTCATCTCATCATCTCACAGCAGAAGAATTGTGTCATCAACATATTGTAACATATTGACCCCATGATCAAGAACCTCCCCCCTCCCCTGACCAAAAAAATACTCCTTTAAAAATCTCATTATGACTAGCCCTCTCCATTATAATAGCAAGGGTAATAATAGCTAAGTAGAGAGGCAGTGGACAGAGAACATCTCCTTCCTCAGTCCTTTATGAGCAGTTTTAATGTAAGGAACATTATTATTATTGACATTAATCCCCACATGACCACCTCTCATAGTACACATAACGGTGTCACTTTATTTATTAGGAGATCTGTTTAGTGTCAATACGTAATGCACAAAGAGCAATTTGATTTTATCATGTGCCTTTTCAAAGTCGATTAATAAGGCACTTTGTTTTTATGATATATAGTGTTTAGGGCGTCATGTAGTACAACAACCCCCCTCCATGATGTACCTACCTTCTAAAAGCAGTTTTAGTATGAGATATGACAGGGTTAGCCACCAGACTCAATCTATTCATGAGTACTTTGATGAAGTATGAGACATGTATTAGTACAAGTGTGATAACAGTTGTATACTTTGATAAGTCGGAAGCATATTTTAATAAGAACACGAGTTTTTCCAAAGTCAAAATGTCTATTTTGACCAAGTTTAAGATAAACTATCAACAAAATAATTAAATGTAAAACTATACTTCACGATGAATCTAAAAAGCAGTGAAGTATACCCTTGAACATGAGGGGCAACATTGCGGTAAAATATTTCATTCCTTTGAGTCCAGATACTCCTACAGCCCAAGATTATAATGTTCGGAATGATTCTCAACCAACAGTTTTTGAGTAAAAGTGCAATCCCCTAGTAGGTTTTTTTTTTTCGAAAAGGGGGACTCCCCGGCCTCTGCATCAGAACGATGCATACGGCCACATTTATAGATAAAATCCCCTAATAGGTAGAGAAGGGTTTCTTCTTGTCTTTCATTACCGATGGCATAGTCGTAACTTTGCAAGTGAAAGAAGGTTTCTAGTGTTAATTTTGTCATGTAACAACAGCCAGAAGAAGATATTTTATCTTTGAGGCACGTTTCCAGAGCTTTTTGAACAACACGTGAGCATCACCTTCACCTCTTAAGACTTTGAAAGACTGTACATCTTCATTGCAGAGTAGCTTCATGAGTTCCATCTTCCAAGAGTAGCTTCACTTTTCATTCTGAACCACATTTTGTCTCCACAGAATTGTGTTTTGCAGCAGCATGAACTGCTGATGAGCCTTGGCGCAGTGAAAGGTCTATGAACTATTTCTTCCAGGTTATCAACTTCCATAACATTCTGGAGAGATGCATGCTCATGTTGTTATTTTAGGCGCGAAGACGCAAATCTTCATCTGTTAGGCATAGCTGAGACCGAGGGAGGTTATTCAGTTACATTCAGCAATTTTTTTTTTTGACATAGGGAGAGTACATGATTATCTCGTATATGGTTGAGGTTATTGTAAAGAGTTGTAATCATGTGTGATACAAGGATGTCGTGCTGCAAGATCATACATCATAAGTATATTCCGAAGTTTCGCATTGCATACACATCACATCATACAAGTTCATATATGTAGCTTTGGAGGAACAACAATGGTGACATAATCATATGGCGTCACAAGTATATAATGTGCCAAAGTGGCTGGGGTTTATTTACTACTAGTAGGCGGGCTTAGAACATGACACATCACAACATCACAGAAGATCGAGAGAGCTCCTGAAGATCACCCAGTAGTCAGCTGCTGCAGGTTCCTGACGACGAGTGGGAGCCCGTACCTGGGCAGCAGGGTGACGAAATTGCTGGGCTTGTGCACGTAAGTGGGTGACAGGGAGAAGGAGAAGCTCCTGAGGATGGTGGCTATCACGATCTGCACCTCAACCATGGCAAAGTTCTGCCCGGCGCAGACCCTCGGCCCATATGAGAAGGCCAGCAGCGATCGTGAAAGCTTGGTGTCCACCGAGACGCCATTCTGGAACCTCATGGGGTTAAACTCGTCGGCGTCGGGTCCCCAGACCTCTTTGTCCCGGTGCAACATCAGCAGCGGGATCGACATCATCGTTCCTTTCGGCACCTTCATGCTGGCGAGGACGGTGTCCCAGCCGGTCTTCCTCTGCAGGAAAGTTATGGGGCCATAGAGCCTCAGTGTCTCCAAGAGTAACATGTCAAGCTGCAAGTCACCACGGCATGCAGGCACTTATTAGATGTATGTATGTACTCGTATATATGTAGAGTATGTACTCCATGGACAGCGATCGATATTCGATAGCGTACCAGCTTGAGTTTGCCAAGGGTGTCAAACGGGGGTGGCTGGTGACGGCAAGCAGGATATTGATATTCCCGGACGACTTCCTCCCTGACCATCTCCTGCCAGCGTGGGTAGCTGGCGAGCAGGAACATCGCCCAGGTGATGACGCTGGCGCTGGTTTCGTACCCCGCCACGAATAGAGTTCTGCACTCGCCGATCATCTCCTGGGTGCTCAGAATCTCGGCGCCGCTGCCACTGCGACATGCCTGCAGCTGCAGCATCTGCCCAAGCAGGTCGTCTTCGTAGACGCTGCTGGCAAGTCGCGCCTTTAGGATGTGTGAGATCTTGCTTGTGACAAGCTTTTCGAGCTGCCATGTACGACGGTTGCGGCGTGTCGGCAGGTACCTAGAATTATTAACCAATATTAACATTCATCAATTCATATATATTCCGGACGGTCTTGCAAGTTCCTGCCTACCTGAATCCAGGTAACGTAGGATCAGCGAATGCATATGCGGCAATCTCCATCTGCTCCCTTCCGGCGACCATCACCTCCCGGGCCTCCTCATGGTCCTTGCCCAACATCACTCGCGCAATGACACCCATGGCTATCTCGTCGGAGTCATGCCTCATGTCTATCTCGGCTTGCTGCTGCTCTTGCAGTTGGGCGCACCACCGTTCCATCGCCTGCTGCATGCACTCCCACGCTATTGCTGACATGGACTGAAAACAAACATTCAAACGCATGTAATGTTCTCTTCCGATCCACTAAAAAATTGATATAGCAAATTTAGTAAGTAGTAACCTTGATCGTCTCCTGGTTGAAAGCCGGGTGGACGAATTTGCGGCGTCGCTTCCAGTCGTCTCCGTCTGCAAATATGACCCCGTTCCCTAGAATTGAGTCCAGGCTCGGATTCAAGTATTCTTTTTGGAACACGTCTGTCCTGTCGCTGAACATTTGCTTCACAAGCTCCATGTCAGTACAACACAGGGCTGGTGTCGGCCCCAACCAGTACAGGAATGTTTTTCCTGATTAATTGCACAGCACATAGATATGGGATTGTATTTATATTACACACCATATAACGATCGATTACGTAGGTGGTTAGATAGGCACTCAATTGATTAATTACCATACTGGGAGGCCCATTCCCGGAAGAAGGGTTGCACAGTGGTGATGCAGTCGTGGGAGCTAGTATCCAGAGGCTTGGCTCTCCCAGCGACAAGCATCGTATGGCACTCCGGCAGGGACCCAACAAGGAACCTGTAAGGCGGACCTCGGATGCCCTGCCGCGCGAACCACCTGGCCACGGCGTACGGCCTCCAAATCAGATACCATGCTGCTCTTATGGTCACCAGCAGCATGAGGACGGTGGCCAGGGCTTGCCCTATGTTAGGCTCCATGACTGGCTCTTAGTACGTGCTTGACCTATGATTGATTGTTCTCCGGCAGCAGTTTTGTGGCACTTATATAGCAGCACTGGACCTAGACGGTATACCCACTTGCGTAGCTTTTTAAGTTAGAGCATCTCCCGCCGCGGTCCCAACAGGTCCTCTTCAGACGTTTTTGCCGCGCCGGCGCTCAAAATTCGGCCCAGTCGCGTCCTCAGGAACCCATTTTTCGTCGGTTTGGGCCGAAATCGGTGCCGGCGGCCCCAGGCCGAACCCGACGTGCTGGGGGCGCTCAGGGCGCCGGGCGAGCTGTTTTGGCGCGAAAACTCGGCGGGCCCGCCGAGTAAGTGGCACGCGCCTCGTCTTCCCCAGAACGCCTCGGTTTCCCGCGAGGAATCAATGGCAAGGATGCCGCCGGTCAGTCTTGCCATTGATTCCTCATCACGGGTGGCACATCATGGGCGGGCAAGCGCGACGACGCCTCCCCTTCTGCCACGCGTTCACACGGCCTGGGGCTATATAAACAGAGGCTTCCCTCGCCGCTGGCCACACCAGCCGCCGTCCCTCCCTTCCGCCGCCGAGCCCAAACCAGCCACTGTCCCTCCCTTCCGCTACCGAGCTCTGCCGCTCTCCCATCCCCCCCCCTTCTCCTTCTCTCTCCATGGCCGAACGCTTCCCCGGCGACGCCGCGGCGGTCAACGGCTTCGACCGCCGCACGCTCCAGGAGTGCGAGTCGTGGCTTCTCTTCGAGGCGAACATCCCGACGCCGCCGGACATGCGCGCCGGACCGACGGGGTGGATGCTCAGCTACGGCGGCGTCCCCATCCCCCCTGTGCCCGACGTCGACGTGTGCCCCGACCTCTTCACCGCCGAGGTCGGCCGCGTGCGGGCGTCCCTGTCGGAGGAGCAGCGCGCTCTCCCCCAGTACACCGCCGACAACCGTGTGGCCTAGACGAAATTACTTCCAGCGGCGGCAGGCGCAGAGGCTGGCGTCCACGAACGGGGCGCCGGTGGTCGGCAGCACAAAGAACAGCTAGCGATGGCCGCCGTGTCAGGTGAGGGGTCCCCGGCCGCACCCTCCACGACGTGATCGCACACTTCGAGGGCGGCAACAACCCGCCGCGGTGGCCGTGCCGGCCCCTCGCCGGAGCGCCGGGCCATGGCTGCCCAGGAGGTTCGCTGCCTCCTCCACCTCCCACTCTTCCTCCTCCTCCCGCTCCTCTTCCCACTCTTCCTTCTCCTCACGCTCCTCCTCCCACTCTTCCGGCTCGCCGACGCTCTTCGGCGTCAAGGCAGAGCCCGCCGCGGAGACGCCGCTCGGCCGGCGCACCCGCAGCGCCGGCATCGTCATCAACGAGGGCGGCCGGCGTGCCACCTCCTCGGCTCCTCCGCGTTTTGTCAAGCCGAAGACGGAGCCGGGGCTCGCCGCCGTCAAGCCGGAGCCGGGGCTCCCCGTCGTGAAGTCGGAGCCCGTCAAGGAGGAGGCGCTCGACGACGAAGCGGCCCTCAAATGGGTGTGCGATGACTGGGTGCAGATGGAGAGGGAGCGCCAGCTCGCCGCCTTCGCGCAGTTCGAAGCTCGTCGCCATGGCCGGGACAAGGGAGGCATTGTCGTCCTCGACAACGACGACGACGACGGCGCGCCGCCACCGCCTGTCCGCCATGAAGACACCGGGCAGGGGTCCAGCAGGGGCGGCCGCGCCATCAAGAAGGAGAAGGCCGCCGACAATGACGAGGACAGCGGAGACGTCGGCGACTTTGCCGCGCTAATCGACTTCTTCGCCCCGTAGTTTATTTTTTTAAAATAATTTATGTAAAATGCTGAACATGTTGAATATGAATATCAAGTTTGCCGAATTTTAGCCGAACTTTACCGAATTCAGTTTTTTTTAAATTAAAAAAAGCATTTGGGGCGATCGGCCCGCGTCGATTTTAGCGCCAGCTCGCCCCCAAGGGGCACGTAAAATCGGCGCCTGAGGGGCCAACAGCCGGAGATGTTCTTAGCATTAGGGACCCAGGTATGAGCTTGCATTATAAATACACGGCAACCCACAAGGCAAGTTGCAGCCAGAAATTGATTCCATGGCCAATAACAGCAGCGCTGAGAAGCAGCGAGCGCAGGAGCTAGTTTGTGTGACGGGAGGAGGGGGCTTCATTGGGTCATGGGTGGTGAAGGAGCTCCTCCACCGTGGCTACCGTGCCAGGGGAACCGCTAGAGACCCAGGTACCTCTAAGCACATGCATCTTGCATATATACCTCCTAGCTACCTTTGCTAATCCATCACTTGCTTCAATGGCGTCGTGCATCAATCATGTGAAGCGGACCGCAAGAACGTCCACTTGCAAACCTTGGAGGGGGCCGATGAGAGGCTATCCTTGCGCCGCGCCGATGTCCTGGACTGCGACAGCCTCCGTGCCGCCTTCGACGGCTGCCATGGCGTCTTCCATGTCGCCTCTCCAGTGTCTAACGATGTTGTCAGTCCACTGGCTACACTTTTGCAGCATACTTAATTACCATGTGCGGTGCAAGGAAGAAATGCTTGCTTGCTAATGGCAGCTACCTGTTCTCGGCTGACTGGCTCGATCTGTGTAGGAACTCATGCCGGTCGCAGTGGAGGGGACCAGAAACGTGGTGAACGCTGCCGCGGACATGGGCGTGCGCCGCCTTGTTTTCACTTCTACGTATGGCGCAGTGCACATGAACCCCAACAGAAGCCCCGACACCGTGCTAGACGAGACATGCTGGAGCGACTACGAATTCTGCAAACAGACAGGAGTATGATATTTCTGGAGCGATTGAACATTCATTGCAATAATTTTTAAGCACAAAATGGTAAATTGAGGTGGAAAAAACAGCCATGTATAATAAGCACAGTATTTGGAACTCAAATCACAAATCATAATAATGACAAGCAATCAGCTGGGATAGATTCTCACCGGCCACCTCCAATCCTTTATCCTATGGCTTTGCCTTTTGATTTTTCAAATATGGATAAATTTCAGCGAAATTCAGTACATCCCCTAGAAAAGTTTAGGCATTTAGATGCACATTAGAAGGTACCCCTTCAATCAAAAAGGATAATATAGTATTCTATATCCAAATCAATCTATTCAATAAGTTTGATCTGCATGCTAATATGGTGACAACCTTTTAAAGCAACTTTAAGATTCATGCAAACTTTTAAGGAGGGCGTATATACCGAAGCAAAACTCAATATCTAAATGAAAGTGATACCAAAAGGTCATCATAGCGTCTTAGGAACTTGCTACACATATCTTTCTGGAGACGCGTGTTTGTTCCCAATTCGACAGTTTGTTTTTGAACATTGTTACCAATTAATTTGTGGCACCCGGAAGACATACCTTTCTAACAAAAAATAAAATAAAATACAGGCGGTCGGGGTCAAACCCAAGACCTCCCAAACTGATAGAAAAGGTCAATTCGTCAAGGATATAAGGAGCTCACAAGCAATAGCCCGAAGCTAATTTCCAGACATAATACCCATGTATGAAACAAACTGTGTCTGTCATCTCAGGAAATTGATAATACCATTTTGCAGAATTTTTATTGTTGTGCCAAGATGATGGCAGAGATGGCAGCAACAGAGGAGGCAACCAGGAGGGGGCTGCAGCTGGTGGTTGTGGTGCCGCCAATGACCATCGGTCCCATGCTGCAGCCGTCTCTAAACGGCAGCAACTACCATGTCGTAAAGTACCTGATGGGTACTAAGAAGGCCTACCCCAACGCCGTCGCCATCTATGCCGACGTTCGCGATGTCGTAAGTGCCCACCTCCTCGTCTACGAGCACCACCACGCTCGCGGCCGCTATGTCTGCTTCGGCACGGCGCTACACCGCAGTTGCTTCCTCCAGTTGCTCAGGGGTCTTTTTCCACGCTATCCTATCACTTCCAAGTATGCTTGTGTACTCTCGATGAATTGTCAACCTTCTGCCTGTGCGCGCCCATATCTATATCTGTACCGATCGACTACCATTTTTTACCTCTACAGGTGTGAAGGGAACGACAAGCCCATGGTGAGCCCCTACAGATTCTCCAACCAAAGACTCGAGGACTTGGGGTTAGAATTCACTGACATGACGAAAACTCTATATGAAACTGTAATATGCCTGCAACAGAAGGGCCATGTGCCATATCAGTGTCTCATCATGCCATATCGGCGTTCGAGCTTATAGATCAGGATGTTGTGCGACCAACTTCCGCATACCCAGAAGTAAACAAATAAGGTCCATCTCAAAAGTTATTGTATGGACTTGTAAGGAAAAAAAATCAGATATCAGATATGCTTTATCTTTTGCATTAGAAATTTAGAATGGACATACCATGACGAAATTATGAAAAATTTGTCTGCAGCGCAGTATGTTATGAAAATTGGAGACACGGGTATTAAAAGGATGCGTGAATTCAAGCGAGGGGTTACAAAAGGTTGCAAGCCAATTAGCCAAATAAAAAGTCAACGAGAAAATAACCAAGTCACCTTGTAAACCCTTCTCATCATATCCACTGATCTTCCCAACAAGGACCTCCCAAATAAAGTGCCTGAACATCAATAACCCAAATGAAACCTGTCCAAGATGGGGAAAATGAAGGGAATCTAAGCATGATTTGCAAAATGTATAAAACCTCAGATTATGAGGTCATAAACTTTGTACTAACAGCGACATCAGAAGGACGTGCATCCACGGTACAAGTTTTACATACTATTTACAGTGAGTCATTCAAAAGAAGTAGCACACTGGCTAGGGAAAAGCAAGACTACCCACTTGAGACAGAAATAATCAGCATAACTTACAGCAAGGCAAACCGGATATTGACACCAAATATCGGTTAAATAAGTGAAAATTGAAGGGAATTACTGATATTCAAAACTGTAGTTGTTTAAAACTGATATTAGACAGTTTAGTGTCTAAGTGACAAACTTACTGTATCAATCCCAAAAGCTTCAGTTCTATGTACCTACATCAATCAACTGCTAGGCACTACTAAGAAAGGCTCCGGGGTTACATGCAACAATGAGAAACTGCACAGGAAAGAACTTACACATACTGGAACTTCAGGTATCCAACTCAATTGCACAAACTAAAGGGCATGGCAAAGTGATGCAGTCACCCTTTTAGGCGTTGATATGTACAGAGCTTACAGAGCATATACTAAACAACATATAGAATTAGTTAGTAATACTTCCTCCAGGATGGCAACAATTATAGCACAAGTTACTTTATACGTCAAGCAGCCCTCTCCTGGAAAGATGAATTCGACTTCAACGGCAAGGATGTCATAGACGGACACGCAGAGACCGAGATTCGCAACCACCTGCAGTGCAAGTCCAAACACAGACTGAGAAATACAATTAAGAACCATCGAATGGAACAGAATTCCGGTACTGTGAACCAAATCTTGCCATGCATTGATGATAACATGACCAAGTCCACACTACCTTATCCAGGAAGAGCCTCTCGAGTTCGGCCTTGATGGCGTCAACGAGAGGGCGAGTCAGCAAGTGCGGAGGCATCGGCAGGTTGTGCTCAATCTGGCTCAGAAGTCAGAACAAACATCATTCACGTCCAGAACTGGAGCAAGGAAAACATTAAACCCTGGACAAACTGCAAGCAGAAATGTCTAACCATATGATGTAGCTTGTAGGAGTACCTAACAAGCCATCAATGCATAATTTAAAAATTGAGAGCCACAAGCCTTGGATATTTGAAACAGATATAATCTCCAAAGCTGATAACCACATATCCACAATACTTTCCAAGTAGAACAGGTAAATAACCAAGTAAATGTTCATACAGATAAACCGAACTGAGTGTATAGATGAGAACATCTTAAGTTAGATTTAACGAAATGAAATCACTAAAATTATTTGTTTATTTTTGTGATATCTGGTCAGAAAGAAACAATTTGGGGCAGGGCAGGTAGTACTTCGTACTTAAGTAATACTACTAAGTAACAATCAGACCAGCGGCAGAAGCACGTGGGGAGGAGTCCGTCGATGCCTCGTCGGCTGCTCTGCTCGTCACCGCCGCAGGGGAAGGCCGGCTGGCCGGGGCCAGCAGGGGCGCACGGCGCAACGCAGAAGAAGTGCTGCACGGCCAGGCTCAACGGAGCACGGCCACCGGGACCTGAGCGCCGGGAAGGCCGGGAACGTGGGGACGGCCCCGGCAGCCTGCGGCGGACTGCAGAGCACTCGGCGGCGTGCGTGCGTGCGTGTGTTAGGTTTTTTCTCTTTTTTGAGGGAAGCGTTAGGTCTCGTGGCGTTTGGGCTCCGATACGTTGCGCGCGTTAGGCTAGACCCCGGGCCCATATTGTAATAAGGAAATACTGTATACGAATTTCGAATAAAAGTATGATAATATGTCTCAAAAAAAGAATAAAAGTATGATAATTTAGAAAAAATTGGCGGCTTACATCAAATTGAAAAGTAGTTTTTGAATTCACAAGAGAGCTCGAGAATGACAAAAAGCTTCAAAAAATTCCAAAAAAAGATGTTTGCTAATTCAAAAACTGTTCATAAAATTGAGAAAAGTTCACTAATTTGCACAATGTTCGTGGATATGTGAACAAATGTTGAAAATTGTCAACATTTTTTATAGGTTGCTTACCACATGGGCCATGTGTTAACTTCTCAACATTTCTTCAAATTGTGAACGTCTTTTAAAAAAACTAACATGGACAATTTTTGAAATCCCAAACATTTATTGAAACCGCAAACATTTTTATAATTTGCGAATAAAATTTTAGAAAATAAAAACAATTTAATTCCGAACAATTTTTTAAAATGTGAACATTTTTAGAACATGATTTTTTAACGGACATTTTTTTAAAATTCCAAACAAAATCTGAAAATATGAACATTTTTTGAATTCCCTTAAGATCTTTTGAATATGTGAACAAATTTTCTGAATGGAAACATTTTTTGGAATTCTGAACAAATTTTAAAAAACATGAACACTTTTTGGAATTCCCGGAACATTATTTGAAAACGTCATTTTTTTCAATATGTGAATAAAGAAGTCCGAACACTGAAGAGAAAGCAATCCTCGGTTATTAACTCTCCTCAATCTCAATTTGATACGTACCTAAAATATTAGTGATGCTTTGCAAAACAAGAATTCAAGATCGGCCTTTGCTACATTTCTCCTCGAAGTAAAGTTATAAAAACATATCAACATCTGCGTTGTCTTGTTTGATCCCACTGACGGCAAACTAACTAGCTAGGGCACCTTGGAGGAGGTGAGCTGCCCAAGTAAGAAGGGAAGAAAATTCTGTGGGACAGGGCCTCACAGTGTCCTGCCTGGCGCCCCTCCTCAGATTTTGACACCTCACACTTTGCACACATCTTAAAGCAGAATTAAATCCCTAATCACTTTGTTACGTATTTTGAAATGATACAACATCTATACATGATATGAAATCAATCACGTAGGTACTTCCATCTAACAGAACATAGCGATCATCTCCAGAGGCGGAGGACGAAAAAAATTTAAGGTGTGGCGAAGTCTTAACGAAAGAATTCTTTTGATGCAAATCGAAAGATTCAATACACATTACAAACAAAAAACCAAATACAATAAAATTGTAGGCATGTTTCAATAGGAAAATAACTTAAAACATACCGATAATGAAGCTTTCAATGGCGTATAGAAGACCCAGACAATGGCAATGCCTTACCCTCGTTCAGAAAATCATCCTTAATTTTACCAAGATCAATACTTTTGAAGATCTCTCGCTAAATATAACAAACCATCAAGTCATTAAGCCAACCATCTGTCATCTTGTTGTGCAACTCTGTCTTGATGATTTTCATTGATGAGAAGGCCCTTTCAATTGTTGTCGTCGTTACCGGTAGTAGCAATGCCAACTCAACGAGACAATAAATAGTAGGAAACATGACATGCCTTTCAAGTTGAACCATAATTATAGCTAGGCTTGCAATATCATGACAAGATCTAAAGTCTTTCAATTCTTCTCATATAGATAATGAATAGATCAAGGTTATCTTCTATATGTTCACATTCATAATTAGAGAAATCATCATGATAACTCTTTATGAGCCTAGCAAGCTTATTCAGGTTGAACCTAGAAAAAGAGTTTCTTGGGTCAAGACAAGAGAGGTTTTGGAGATACCTCATTAAAATGATGATCAAACTGTGGTGATGGAGCCTATAGTAGCATAGAAGGTGTCCACACGAAAAAATGAACAACCATGACAAGGTCTTTTTGAATTGTCCCGGAAGTCATTTTGGCATTTTTAAGACATAGCTCATCAAATGCAACCTTGCTACTGTTGCTGGAGCATGCTGCCGCCACTTTTTAAGCCCCAAACCGTCCGCCGCCGTAGCCTATCCCATCACCAGTCGCCAGCCTGGATCGTGACCTGACCAGCCGCCATCGCTGCGCTAGGGTTCGTCGCTTGCGCGTGCGTGTGGGTTGTCGCTCGATGGAATCGACGAGGTTGACCGCTTCATGTGTGTGCCAGCAGGCCCAACTCGTGCGTGCATGTGTGTGTCGGCCCAACTCGTGCGTGCGGCATGCCTGCGTGCCAGCGGCCTTTTTCTCGCTGCACTCGAACGATAATGATCGACAATATATGAGTATGTATAATTTTTCTTTTGCCCAGAATCAAGGTATGGCGGCTGCCATGCCTTGCCCATCGGGGGCCTCCGCCAGTGATCATCTCGTAGGTCATTGTGTCTCACGTTGCGCCGAACGTGGAGACACCGCCGCCACCTCTCCCATGGCAACCTATCCTTTTGCCGGTGATGACGATGTGTTTGGCTACGAAAAAAGTAGACCACCCACTTGAGACAGAGAAATAATCAGCATTATCTGACAGCAAGGCAATTGGATCTTGACACCAAAATAGTCAATTAAATAAGGGGCGTACTACATGTCATCCAATTCGTTGATACACGTTGTCCGTATCATTTCTTTTGCAACAAGGTCTTTGTTGCAAAATCTTCTCTTCTCTAATTTTTTGCAACAAAATTCTTGATGCAAAACTTTCTCTTCTCTAATTTCCTGCAACAAGATCCATGCTGCACAACCTCTTCTTTGATTTTCTGCAACAAGACCATAATTACACAAATTGCAACAACATCTCTGTCGCATCTAAAGATGCATGTTGCAAAAGTTGCAACACATCTCCTGCTGCATGGCTCACTTGCGCAGTCATCATTTGCTGCCACCGTTATGCAACAACATCGTTGTTGCAAAGAAAAGACGACAGATAGAGACGTGAGTGGTCAAGCAAGCCACCAAGGTGGTGGACGCCTCGCACTAGATCGTCCTGCGGATAAAGACGAAGGGATAGCAGGCCTTCGGAACCCCGCCTCTCATGATTCTGTACGGGATAGGGGCGATCAAGTTTTTGAGAAGCACACTCGCGCAACCGCTGGCAGCGACGACTTCACCAACGACGACTTCTTCCCCGACCTCGCCAACGACGACTTCTTTCCCGACCTCGACAACCTCTTCCTCAACGACATGGGCGACAACATCAACGCCAACGGTTCTGCTCCCGTTGCATAATATGTGATTATGTCCCTCTTGTACGAGATCATGGTAGAATTCATGCTTTTAGTCCGTGCCTTATATTCGACATGTTCATCGACTATGCTAGTACGCATGATTAGTTCAATCTCTGTTATTGTTATCATGATTTATTTTGTGTTTATTCAGATTAAATCTCGTAGTAATTTGCTCATATTTTCAACAAAAAAAGTAGACAAATTCAAAAAAATGCAAGCAGGATGCTCAAATGTATAATGTCCGTGCAAAATTTTATGAAGTTTGGACATTCAAGGAGTTCGTGGCAAAAAAGACAAATTATGGGTGTTTGACAAACATTTAAAAAACAATGTTCGGAGCCAATTTTGTCTGTTTTGCCGTGAGTTCCTTGAATGTACAAATACCCCAAAATTTTGCACGGACATCACCCATTTCATCATCTAGCTTGCAAAAAAAAATACAATTTCTTGTGAATTATTTGCTATTGTTTATGATTTTACTGTTTACCAGGAGTAGATGAGCCCGGGCTTATAGAATTGAATATCTGGTAAGGTTTTTGTCTTCCGTTCATTCTTTGGTCCTTCCTCTCCACTCCATCTCACTCGTTGTTGGTTTATTGATTTTTTTTCCTCCTGTTTTTCTGGAATTGGTTCACGTCTTATCGAGTAACCAAATAAAATCATGTTTTTCTTTAACTAAAAAATAACTATGATCAAATTGTCATTTATGGTATATAATCACATTGACAAGAAAATGGCTAGTAAATCACAATAACTGTGTAGTCCAAAATGTGCGCCTCCTTTGCACTACAAATAATAGTTTTGCTAAAGCACATCTAGATGTGTCATAAGTATTGCACATTTAAGTCCTATCTCATTGGTCTTACGTGAAAATTCGTGTGGGTATTTTATTTTTCCTTTTTTTATTATACTTGATTGAATCATATAGATATGCAATAATTAGGGCACATCTAGATCTACCCTAAACAAACCCAATAAATCTCTACTCCTAAAGGGGGAGATAATCAAATTTAGCCGGCCCATTTTACGTGTGCGCATTTTTGTTTTACGTTTTTTCTATGTTTCTTTTTTTGGGTTTCTTTTCTCTGTTTCATTTTTTCTATGGCCAATACGTTGGTTTTTGCTCGGCATACTATCAGAATCGGCACAGACCTGTACGTCATGGTGAGTTGGTAGCGTCATCTCCATTCCGGTTAAACCTCCCTCACCGACTTTTTTTTTCTATCCTACCAATTTTATTTAAACTGGTTTTTAGGCCACTGGTCTATTTAATCTGGTTTTATCTGCCAAACTTAGTAATGATGTTATGGAAAGGAATTAATCACGGTGATCGCTAATCAATCTTTAAAGACCAAATCTATGGAAAAGAATCTATTTTTTATAACACAAGGCAAAATTTATGGAAAGGATTCAATTTCAAATGCATCAATTCTTAAATTCACTGATCAAAAAGTGTTTAGCTCCTGATATTTTATTATGGTTGTCGACATATCCATTCACATATCACTCTGAGACACATTTTTTGTTGGGAGAAAAAAAAAAAGGAATAAAAGAAGAGGGATTTACTGGTGTGCAAGAAGATTTTGAATATGTGTGCGAGATATAACTAATGTTGAATTACAAAAATATATGCCCTCATTGCAACGCACTAGCAATTAACTTCCATCAGTAGAAGGTTACGTGAAGTGTCAGTATTATGTTTTGGTAAACAGTTTAGTTGAATCTATCATTGATGTGAAATTATGTGGGTATGTCCACTTGTCACATCAAAATTATATGGACACATGTGCGCCTCCTACTTATATTATGCGATAGATGCGGATCTGGATCTGGACAGGGATTGGGGTTGTTCTGTTTAATTACGGCTGTCCGAGCGGAGTAATTCTCCTACTCCCTCCGTCTCATAATATAAGAGTGTTTTTTATACTACACTAGTAATTAAAGAAGGCCAAACACAGTTCGTGTCTAAATTGGTATTCTAGTCAATTCAATACGGAGCCCTCCATTACGGACACCCAAATAGAGCGTAGAGAGAAAGAAATCCTCGGTTATTAACTTTCCTCAATTGTAGTGATGCTTTGCAAAACAAAAAGGGCGATGCTACATATCAATCGGCGGATAATTAAAAAAGATCCGCTGGCTTGCAGCATTGAGTGTACAACTTAACAGATGTCCAATCTACCCCGTAAGCAGCCACCTCTTTTCAAAAAGAGTGGTGTTGTAGAAGGCCCTTTGCAAGGCCAGCTTGTTGCAATCACCCAAGCATGTACTTCTTTATTTTTTCCAACAGAGGTTTTGTTGCAGAAATTTTTCACAACAAAGGTCTTGTTGCAGAATTTTTTATTTTTAAATTTTCGTAACAGAAGTCTTGTTGCGGAAATTTTTTGTAATAGAGGTCTTCTTGCAGAAATTTTAAATACCGTCTGCCAAAATCATTTTACAACAAGGGTCATGTTGTAGACTTTTTTGCAACTAAGCTCATGTTGCACAACTTTTTTTTTCTTTTTTTTGCAAATAGAGACCGTGACACGAAGAAGATTGTGTTGACGGTAGGATGAGCTTGAGGTGGTGGCGGCCATGGCCGGCTACGGCCGAGGCGAGAGCATTGTTGCAGGAGCTTGAGGTGGACGCAGGCAAGGCCGAGGCGGGCATTGTTGTAGGAGCTTGAGATAGTGCCAACCATGGCAAGCACTGCTCAAGGCGATGGTAGTGGCTGAGGTGGGCATTGCTACGCACGGAACACATGTTAACGAAGAGATAAGATGAGGGAGAAAAACATGGGTAGTTCAGTAGACACGTGTCTTATATGCTAACTCGTAAGATCTGGTCTCGTATAATTTTTTTAGGTATGTCTAAGGCACATCTAAATGTGCTCTAGTTATTACACATCTAAGTGAGTGAATTAAGCATAAAGAGGAAGAGAAAAAAGAAAAAAAAAATATCCACACAAATCTCAACGTAAGATCAATGACATAGGACTTAGATGTGCAATATTTATAGCACATCTAGATATGTTTTAGCAAAACCTGAATTTTCCCCCCCCTGGCGGGTAACCAAGAAGGCGGACACGAGCTGATAATCCGTCGTTTGATGTTAATCATTTCCCAACCAAAAATACAAGATGGGCGATCCTTAAAAAAATGTTAAAACAACACTAAAGGGAAAATACAAGAATATTTCGTTACGTTTGTTAAGATTTCTCGTCGAACTAATAACGCTATAAAATGGTATGAACCCCTACGCTCCGTCTTTGTTGGACCCTACGAAGGCAAACCAGCTAGCTAGGGCACCATGGAGAAGGAGGCGAGGCACCCAAGCAAGAAGGCTGGCGGGACGTCCACCGACTCCGGCGGCGCGACGGCGCTCGCGCTCCGCCTGTCAAACAAGATTTCCGACTGCGAGGAGCACGAGGGCCAGAACATCATGTTCTCGCCGCTGTCCATCTACACCGCGTTGGGCCTCCTGGCGGCCGGCGCCAGGGGCGACACCCTGGACGAGATCCTCGCCGTGCTCGGCGCGGCGTCACCGCGTTGGGCCTCCTGGCGGCCGGCGCCAGGGGCGACACCCTGGACGAGATCCTCGCCGTGCTCGGCGCGGCGTCGCGCGACGAGGTCGCGGGGATCGTGCGAGCCGTGGCAGAGCGCGCCCTCGTTGCCGACAACCCGTCCGGGCCGCTGGTCGTTACGTCCGCGTGCAGCGTCTGGTGCCAGAAAGATTTGCCACTGAAGCCGGCTTACCAGAAGGCCGCCGTCGAATCCTACAAGGCGGACGCACGCGCCGTCGACTTCATGAGAAAGGTCAGTACAGTAGTTCGTCGGCAAAACCATAGATCGATCTGTAAGACTGTAGCATGGTATATATTTCTCACTGTTTGTGCCTTTCAACCATGACCTATGTCTTTCCTTCATGCAGCCGGATGATGCAAGGGAGGAGATCAACAGGTGGGTCACGGAGGCCACGAAGAAGCTGATCACCTCCGTCCTCCCGCCGGGCTCAGTGCACGGCGACACCAGGCTCGTCCTCGCCAATGCTATCTACTTCAAGGGCAAGTGGGAGGAGCCGTTCGTCAAGAGCCGCACCAAAGACAAATTGTTCCACCGCCTCGACGGCAGAGACGTCCGCGTGCCCTTCATGACCGGGGGCAAAGGCCGCGATTACTTGGTGGCCTGCCATGACAGGTTTAAGGTGCTCAAGCTCCCGTACAAGCACGTGGCGGGCAGTGGCGCACGGTATTCCATGTGCATCTTCCTGCCGACGGCGCGCGACGGGCTGCGTAGCCTTGCCGACGAGATGGCGTCTGGCGGGCCAGGCTTCCTGTTCGACCACCTGCCCACTTGGTCAAGTAGCTTGACCAAGCTCCGGCTACCCAAGTTCAAGCTGTCCTTGTTCTGCAGCATGAAGAAAGCTCTGGGGAGCCTGGGGCTCCGGGCGGCGTTCGGCGAGGAGGCCGATCTGTCTGACATGGTGCAGGAGGACTCCGGTGGAAACGACGTGCCACTGCGGGTGGAGGACGTGTTCCACAGGGCGGTTGTCGAGGTGAACGAGGAAGGTAGCGAGGCGGCTGCATTCATCGACATGGGCATGGAACTTCGTTGCGGCAAAGTGCCTGTTGATGATTTCATCGTCAACCATCCGTTTGCGTTTTTCATAGTGGAGGAGGTGTCCCGTACGGTGGTCTTCGCCGGCCACGTCCTGGACCCTTCTAAGACCACGGCGTAACAGTGGCGGTGCTAGAATTATAAAACGGGGAATTAAGAAACTGTGTAGTCAATTGGCCACCCAGGTGAAGTGTGGCTTCACCACTGTGTAGTAACTATTCATCACGATTCACGAAACACATATGGTAGAAAATAGTAGAAACATTTGCGGGCTTGTTGTGTTGTTGCCTCCAACTTAGACCTTTCTCGTCTCCCTTCTCTCTTTTTTTGTTGTGATTGTATCATGGTTATGACTTTATCTATAAAGCAGCTCGTGGAGACTTTTTGGGTAAAATAGTGGAAACATTCATAACTGCACAACCATGTCGCATTGGCACCAAACACAACCATAAGATGTAGCGATCAGATGGGCAATTTCTGCCCGAGTAGATCCTTAAAAAAAGATGTAGCAATGTCAATGGGGCCTCTTTTAGTTTTGTAGGAATTCTGGAGGATGTAATTTTTTTAGACAAAATTTCTTTGAAGCCCTTTGATGTGTAGGAACGGGTTGTTATTCCTATATAGGATAGAAACCGATCCTTCACAGTTCAAAGAGAAAAAAACATTAGTCTAGACTTAGTGAAGAAATTATTATTCTATGCATCAAATGACATCTCTTTTTTTATGAACAACGCTAACGCCCACACGTGTGGTGGGAGCCAAACCTGACCACACGCCTTATAACACACAAACTACGCTATGTCACCGCATGCATGCATGTGGAAATCTTTTTAGATTTTTTGTTTTTAAAATGTTTTAACTCTTAAATGAAAAATTCGATTGAAGATCCGTTTTCACCATTAAATCCCTCGCGACGAGATCTTTGAAACTAGATCTCATATCAATATATTTTGACGATTTTTTTGGGTTAAAAGTTGCCGTGTCTATTGCACATGAATTACCATGATGACTACACTGAAGTTGCCATGATATGTTTCAGCTATTTTATTCTACATTTAAAAGTAAATTTTGACATATTATAAAACGGGGAATTAAGAAACTAGACATGCCATGCACCATAAACTAAAATTGCCACGATACATGCACTTAAAATTCCCATGGTTCATACAAAAACATATTTTCATGGTCAAAGTACTGGAATTGCCATAATAAAAAAACTAAAATTCCCATGATCTACAAACTAAAATTGCCACATGAGAACTTTAGTTTAAGCACTATGGCAACTATAGTGTAAACATCATGGCAACTTTTGGGCAAAAAAAAATTCCGTCGAAACATATCAACATGGGGTCTAGTTTTGAAGATCTCGTCGAGACGGATTTAATGATGAAAATGGATTTTTAATTCGCTTTTTAATTAGGATATAAAACATTTTTAAGCCGAATACTCAAAAGATTTCTGCTGATGTCATCTGTTCATACGTGGCAAAAAAATAGTGATGGAGGCGTGTGGCCGATGTGCAAACGCCCATACGTGTCGGCGTTAGTTTTTCCGTTTTTATAGGAATTGAGAGGTACTTCCTATGATTTTATTATTCCTATGATATTTCTATCTTATGAACCAAAGGAGACGTTGATTTCATTCTGTTATTCCCTTCCTTTAATGGTAATCATGCTTCACACATTGATCTAGTGTTCCTCCTCCTCACCACATCTTCTTAATTCTCGACGGAACATGTTGAGGTAGAGAATGGTGGCACCGTGCAATGCCCAACAAATATAACGGATTATCTCTTGCTTAAGCAAGTCTCGCCGGTTTGGTTTTTTAAACTATGGCGGAGAGAACATTATTTCATCTTCAGAGAGCCGGTGTCGCCCCACCTTTTTGAATAATAAACAAACACAAGGAGACGCCTAAGAACGGAGCAGGGGCCCTCCTGGCAGTAAGGGCCGATGTCCACCATGCCTCCATGGCCTAAGGCCACAGGAATGAGGCAGAACTTTAGAATGATTGTTTCACTCCTAGAATGGATGAACAAACCACACGACTTACATAGGATACTAGAATTGCCTTGTTATGCTTATTTGCTATCATAGGAGTTTTTTTTGCCGCGACTTACATGTTGACACGACACAATGGTGAGCTGTCTCATCTCTATTAGGAGTTTGTTGGTTTCGCTTCCATCGCTTGCACTCCTCCCATCGATACACACCCCCTTCCTATCGATTCTTTTTTAAATCATGTCACAACCCTTATTATTTTTTTCCAAACCGACCCCATCTCCTTGTTTCTGAGGGAGAGACCCTTGCAAAGCAATCAATTTTTTTCTTTCAAACCACACGATAACCCCATTAATTTATTTCCAAACCACCCCCACCTCCGTGTTTCTCGAGTAAAGAAATTCCTTGTAAAGCAATCAACAAATATTTTTTCAAACCATGTGATAGCCTTGTTGATTTATTTTCAAACTGACCCCACCTCCTCATTTCTGGGGAAGGAAATCCCTTGCAAAGCAATCAAACATAAATATTTTTTCAAACCACTTGATAACCCCCATTATTTTATTTTTAAACAGACACCAAGCTCATTGTTTCTAGGGAGACATATTCTTTGCAAAGCAATCAACAATTTTTTTTCCAAACCACGCGATAACCCCATTAATTTATTTCCAAACCGACCCTGCCTCCTCTTTTCCGGCGAAAGAAATCCCTTGCAAAGCCATCAATAGAAATCAAACAAATCTTTAATAGCAAGAAAGCCCTTGCTAGCAAACAACAAAATCAACTCATGTATATGTACGTACAAAATCTCACTCACATCATATCTTTTCTTGCATTTGCCTATGGATTCCCTTCCCACAATATTGTTGGGGAACGTAGCAGAAATTTAAAATTTTCTACGCATCACCAAGATCAATCTATGGAGTAATCTAGCAACGAGGGGAAGGAGAGTGCATCTACGTACCCTTGTAGATCGCTAAGCGGAAGCGTTCAAGTGAACGGGGTTGATGGAGTCGTACTCGTCGTGATCCAAATCACCGATGATCCTAGTGCCGAACGGACGGCACCTCCGTGTTCAACACACGTACAGCCCGGTGACGTCTCCTACGCCTTGATCCAGCAAGGGGAGAAGGAGAGGTTGGGGAAAACTCCATCCAGCAGCAGCACGGCGGCATGGTGGTGGTGGAGGAGCGCGGGACTCCAGCAGGGCTTCGCCAAGCACTACGAGAGACGAGGAGGGAGAGGGGTAGGGCTGCGCCAACAGGGGAGAGGCTGCGCCCCCACCTAGGGTTCCCTCCCTAGGGGTGGCGGCAGCCCCCAGACCCATCTGGGTGGCGGCCACAAGGGGGAGAGGGGGAGGCGCACCTGGGGTAGGCCTTAGGGCCCATCTGCCCTAGGGTTTGCCCCCTTTCCCTCTTGGAGGCGCCTTGGGCCTTGGTGGGAGGCGCCCCAGCCCACCTAGGGGCTGGTCCCTTCCCACTATTGGCCCATGTAGGCCTCCGGGGCTGGTGGCCCCACCTGGTGGACCCCGGACCCCTTCGGTGGTCCCGGTACACTACCGGTGATGCCCGGAACATTTCCGGTGGCCAAAACCATACTTCCTATATATCAATCTTTACCTCCGGACCATTCCGGAACTCCTCGTGACGTCCGGGATCTCATCCGGGACTCCGAACAACATTCGGTAACCGCGTACATACTTTCCCTACAACCCTAGCGTCATCGAACCTTAAGTGTGTAGACCCTACGGGTTCGGAAGTCATGCAGACATGGCCGAGACAACTCTCCGGTCAATAACCAACAGCGGGATCTGGATACCCATGTTGGCTCCCACATGCTCCACGATGATCTCATCAGATGAACCACGATGTCAAGGACTTAATCAATCCCGTATACAATTCCCTTTGTCCATCGGTACGATACTTGCCCGAGATTCGATCGTCGGTATCCCGCTACCTTGTTCAATCTCGTTACCGGCAAGTCTCTTTACTCGTTCCGTAACACATCATCCCGTGATCAACTCCTTGATCACATTGTGCACATTATGATGATGTCCTACCGAGTGGGCCCAGAGATACCTCTCCGTTTACACGGAGTGACAAATCCTAGTCTCGATTCGTGCCAACCCAACAGACACTTTCGGAGATACCTGTAGTGTACCTTTATAGCCACCCAGTTACGTTGTGACGTTTGGCACACCCAAAGCACTCCTACGGTATCCGGGAGTTGCACAATCTCATGGTCTAAGGAAATGATACTTGACATTAGGAAAGCTTTAGCATACGAACTACATGATCTTGTGCTAGGCTTAGGATTGGGTCTTGTCCATCACATCATTCTCCTAATGATGTGATCCCGTTATCAACGACATCCAATGTCCATGGTCAGGAAACCGTAACCATCTATTGATCAACGAGCTAGTCAACTAGAGGCTTACTAGGGACATGGTGTTGTCTATGTATCCACACATGTATCTGAGTTTCCTATCAATACAATTCTAGCATGGATAATAAACGATTATCATGAACAAGGAAATATAATAATAACCAATTTATTATTACCTTTAGGGCATATTTCCAACATATATATCTCAATCTCAACCCAATCAAAATGATCCTACTTTGAACTAGTGGAATAAAATTGCCCCGTCGCAATGCACGGGCATTTAGTTAGTATCTTTTACCTGAAAACGTAAGCAATCATGTTTTTAAGGGAAAATGTGAGTGGTCGTATCAGTTGTTGAAAAAAAAAAAGAACCTTGGCTAGGAGGGAACTATCCTATTCTTAACAGGAGTCCTATTTGGAGGGGGCACTCAAAGTCAAGAAATTGTAGCGAGGATGATGTGATGTGATGAGACAATGTTTAGCTAGAGCTCTGTCGATGGGCGTCCGATATTTGGGGTGTCGGTATTGGTATCAAGTGACCGGTTACAAGGTAAGTTGAGGTAACGAGACAAGTAAGTATTTCTATTGAAATACTCATGAGGGAATGGCTTTGATTTTGTGCAATAAGAAATGTAAACACAAATGGAAGGAAAAAAAAGGTAAAAAAATAATGCAATAAGGAAAGGATGAGCGAAAAGAAAACAAATGCAAGGTGTAAGCCAAGTCCCACATATCAAGCACTCGACTTCAACCTCGAAACATTAAATAGGAAAATGCAATATTATAAACTGAGTTTCATGGATCTGGTGCTCGGCTTACATGTAACCGCATTAAAAAAAGATTATGATAAATGCCACACGTGTGGCATGAACACATGGCAACTCCGAAAGTTTTTTGTGACAAATTTAGTGACACGAGGATGGCAATTTTAGTGGTTATAAGCATGGCAATTTCCTGTTCGGATGGCAAGTTTTAAAAACAATCTGATGGCAACTTTAGTTAGAAAAAAGTCAGAAGTCTTTGTGACACACGTGTGGCATTTATCATTTGAATAAAATAAATATTGTAAGCCAAGTTTGATGTGTCTGATGCTCGGCTTACACGTGAGCGCATTAAACAATGTTCTTGCTGTTTTCGTTGGGCCGCTAGGATCCGTGCTCGCGATCGGACGCTGGAGCTCTGAAAATCCGATATTACCCTATATTTTTTAGCCTTTTGAATATTAAATCGATATACGTACCTAAAATGTTAGTAATGCTTTGCAAAACAAGATCCGCAAGAGTGCCGTCCTTTGTTATGTTTCTCGTCGAACTATGAATGACCGTCAAAAGAGGGATCAACCACTGCGCCGTCTTGTTTTTGAACCTACGAAAGGCAAACTAGCTAGCTAGGGCACCATGGAGAAGGAGGCGAGGCACCCAAGCAAGAAGGCCGGCGGGACGTCCACCGACTCCGGCGGCCCGACGGCGCTCGCGCTCCGCCTGTCCAACAAGTTTTCGGATTGCGAGGAGCACGAGGGCCAGAACATCATGTTCTCGCCGCTGTCAATCTACACCGCGTTGGGCCTTCTGGCTGTCGGCGCCCGGAGCGACACCCTGGACGAGGTCCTCGCCGTGCTCGGTGCGGCATCGCGTGACGAGGTCGCGGGGATCGTACGAGCCGTGGCAGAGCACGCCCTCGCCGCCGACGACCCGTCTGGCCCGCTGGTCGTTACGTCGGCGAGCAGCGTGTGGTGCCAGAAAGATCTGCCGGTGAAGCCGGCCTACCGGCAGGCCGCCGTCGAGTCGTACAAGGCGGACGCACGCGCCGTGGACTTCGCAAGAAAGGTCAGTACTGTAGTTCGTCGGCGATGCCATCGATCTGAAGAGCATATATTTGTGCCTTTCCAGTTTCAACCCCTGATCGATCATATATATCTCTCCCCTGCATGCAGGCGGAGGATGCAAGGAAGGAGATCAACAGGTGGGTCGCGAAGGCCACAAAGAAGCTCATCACCTCCGTCCTACCGCCGGGATCAGTGCACGGCGGCACCAAGCTCGTGCTTACCAATGCCATATACTTCAAGGGTATATGTGGGAGAATGCCTTCAGCAAGAGCTACACCAAAGACCACAGGTTCCACCGCCTCGACGGCAGCACTGTCCATGTGCCCTTCATGGAGGGACGCAGCCATCACGAGTATCTAGTGGCCACCTATGACGGTTTCAAGGTGCTCTGTTAGAATAAATCCGAGGCGCTCCGTCGATCTACCGAGGACCAAGCAATCACACAAACACGACACCGAGATTTGTTAACGAGGTTCACCATCATGGCTACATCCCCGGGGTCTGACTACGGGCGCTCCTCCCCGTGACACCGTCACAATACCGCACCCCGGCCGCCCGGGCGCTGGCACACGCCGCCGGCTCCCCTGCGTGCCCGTGTTATTATGTTGGCATAGGTTACATCGTGTGTCTACCCTCGCTATATATGAGAGGCCTAGGATACAAGTGTCCTATTAGGACACAACTCCTACCCTGTCTACACACAGTCCAAAACCAAGTCCAACTGTAACCTACCTTGTACAATAATATTCGACATAATTCTAACAAACTCCACCTTGGCGAATATTCTCCACCACCTTGAATTCGTCCGTGCGTCGAACCTTCATGTACATTGGACTTGAGATACACCATGACCACCGCTGCTACTCCCAGACTCCATGTGACTCCACCTGCAACTGTAGTCCCTTCTTGTCTTCATCACAGTCAACACTCGAGCAAAAATTAAGTTCCTCGTTACTCTACTTTGTGCTCCCAACTTTCGGAGTATCCGCTCAACGCCATCACACACCGATCATTAATCTGCGTGAAAATGAACGACTCACATATTGGGTGTCACATATAAGAGTTACCTGAACTCAACATCACCGCTCTTTCATGACCGTCTGTCTGAAACTTGAAGGAATTTCACCATCGCTCTGTGTCACTGAGTCAAATTCACAGTTGTCTCACCCTTCTTCCAGATAGTCTCTGACATGTCCCACAGCTGTAGCACTCCGCCTCCTTCTGTACTAGTCATCCGCACTTTGCCATGTGCACTGAACACCACAGAATATACGGCCATGTACTCTCTCAGCTTTTGACCATTTTAGACTTTCCACCACTTTCTCAGATTCTCCATGGTCAACTCTTGTCCATCTTCCGGTACCGATAGACCCAGTCACCAACTTGAATCTGGTACTCGTCAACACTGCTTCAGCACCCTTTGCACACTTTGTCTGACCACATGTCTGACCACCAGTGCCTTGGTCTGTCACTGTGTCCCGTGCTTACCGCACGCCTCGCCGCTATTACCGCGTCGAGCCTCTGCTGTCCTGGTCGAGTCTCCCGGGTAGCTAGCCCCCACTATCTCAACTCCCACTGCAGAGAACCACCGATCATCACCGACCGATGCCGAGTATCACGCCTCCATCAGACCACTGGTACCCAGTCCGATCCACGTATCTCTCGCTATCCCGCTGAAATAGGCTTCGACTCTCCGTTAACTTACGCCGTAGCCCCTCCATCAGCTCAGAGTGAAGTCTTCCGTCTGACTCAAGCTCCACCTTCAACATGACTCCATGGTGGTTGTACGTGCCACCCTCCCGCGCCCTGTCAACTCCAAACTCGCATGTGCACCGTCTTGAATCAACCCTGCGCCATAGTCTGTCGAAGCCGCACAAGCCCTCAAGCCTGCACCACGTGTTTCCACGCCCCAGAAGTCGGCCACCATCAGCATCACGCTCCTATGTCGTCGTCGCTGAAATCACCGCCGTCCTCTGCTTTGACCGACATCCCCATCGATCCGTCAGACAGTCCAGTCCGACCCAGCCGAAATTATCCGACTGCAACCATACTTCACCCTGCGCCGTGTCCACCCGCACATCTTCGTGCATTGCCTGACGCCCTGTGTTTGCATGATCCCTCACTACGCGCTCCAGGCTCCACAAGCCTTATACGCATGTCGCCCTTGCCGCACATGCCATCTTCCATGGACCTGCGACCGCGCCTTTATTTTCTGTACCGTGCACTTCTACCATCCCGTACATACATGTACGTGTACCAAGCAAATAGAGCCAATTGAAGAATCCCTCTAGTAGCCTTCCCGTGTGGACAAGATCAAAAAATTCCCGTTCATCCTTGCTCACATGCAGCCCCAAAGCATCTTCGTCCCTGCTTTTTCTTTGCTTCCGATGGAAAATATGCACACACAGATATCTGGCGCCTTTTTTTCTTTAAACAAATCCTCGATCCATTACCTCTCGTCAGACCAACAAACCTTGCTCCCGATCAATTAGCTCACAGCCTAGTTCCACACGCTGACACACATCTATCAGCCCCGCCTGCTTTGAGTGGCTCCCATCAGCCCCGCATGGGCCTCACGTCACAGCACGCTGCATCCCGCCAACGGCCCACAGGCCATAGCTCCAGCTTGGGCCGCCCCAGTTCAGGCTGGGTTTCAGCCCTTGCACCGCGCTCTCGCAGCCTGTGCTGCTCCCGCCACTGGCTATGCTCGCTTGCTAGCGCTAGGGTTCCTGCCGCTCGATGCCTGGCACCGCCGCCACACAGCCGATCGAGCCGATCGACTGCACGTGCACCGCCAAAACGTCCGGTTGCTGCCTCCAATCGGTCTCATCATGCAAACCGTCTAGTTCAATCCGCCGAGAAGTGTCACCGCTCCCAATTGCTTCACCATGCCGATATCATCGCACGCACATCGCGCGGAGTGTCAAACCCATCGCCTCTGAACGCGATCTCGTCTCCTCTCTGCTTCCACGCAAACCATACGAAATTGGCACACCTCCTCTAGATCAACAATCCAGCAACTCCTCGAATCGAACCTCGCTCATGATACCACTTGTTAGAATAAATCCGAGGCGCTCCGTCGATCTACCGAGGACCAAGCAATCACACAAGCACGACACCGAGATTTGTTAACAAGGTTCACCATCATGGCTACATCCCCGGGGCCTGACTACGGGCGCTCCTCCCCGTGACACCGTCACAATACCGCACCCCGGCAGCCCGGGCGCTGGCACACGCCGCCGGCTCCCCCGCGTGCCCGTGTTATTATGTTGGCATAGGTTACATCGTGTGTCTACCCTCGCTATATATGAGAGGCCTAGGATACAAGTGTCCTATTAGGACACAACTCCTACCCTGTCTACACACAGTTCAAAACCAAGTCCAACGGTAACCTACCTTGTATAATAATATTCGACATAATTCTAACATGCTCAAGCTCCCTTACAAAAAGGCGGCCAACAATGGCGCCAGGTACTCGATGTGCGTCTTCCTCCCGACCGCGCGAGACGGGCTGCGCAGCCTCGCGGACGAGATGGCGTCCGGCGGGTCAGGCTTCCTGTTCGACCACCTGCCCACTAGGCCCCGTGAGGTAACCAAGCTCCGGCTACCCAAGTTCAAGCTGTCCTTCTTCTGCAGCATGAAGAAAGTTCTGGAGAGCTTGGGGCTGCGGGCGACGTTCAGCGAGCAGGCCGATCTGTCTGACATGGTGGAGAAGGACTCTGGTGGAAGCGACGTGCCGCTGCGGATGGAGGATGTGTTCCACAGGGTGGTTGTGGAAGTGAACGAGGAAGGCACCGAGGCGGCTGCGTCCACCGCCATCGATGTATATTTCTGCTGTGACTTTGAGGCCGTGCCTATTGATTTCGTCGCCAACCATCCGTTTGCTTTTTCATAGTGGAGGAGGTTTCCCGTATGGTGGTCTTCGCCGGCCACGTCCTTGACCCTTCTCAAACCGAATAAAATCTATCAGTGTATGATAGATATACAGTTTGTCTAATTCATATCTAAATGTTTTTTTAAGAATGTCATATCTAACCTCCTACAAATAAGACAATAACAAAGAACAAATAAAAAAGCTGAGACAAAAAAAATAGATCACAAACATAATGAAGATCAGGTTAGATGTGTTATAGACAGACCTATAGATATAGGTAGAAGAACTCTTGAATTAGTTCCGTAGTACTATATAGTACTTTTTGATCTTGATAACTGTCACATGTGTGACACGAACACATGACAATTCTAAATATTTTTGGGTGGAGTTTGGCAAACACTTAAGACATTGTGGAATTGTTTCACAGTTGAAGCCACCTGGAACACCACAGGGTAATGGTGTGTCCGGACATCGTAATCAAACCATATGAGATATGGTGTGATCTATGATGTCTCTTGCCGATCTACCGTTTTCATTTTGAGGTTATGCGTTAGAGACAGCTGCATTCACTTTAGATAGAGCACCATCCAAGTCCGTTGAGACGACGTCGAACATTGGTTTGGCAAGAAACCAAAGTTCTCGTTTCTTAATGTTTGGGGCTGCGATGCTTAAGCTTCAGCCGGAGAAGCTCGAACCCAAAGCGGACAAACACATCTTCATAGGATACCCAAAGGTGACAGTTGGGTACACCTTCTATCTCAGATCCGAGGGCAAATTGTTTGTCACTAAGAACGGGTCCTTTCTCGAGAAGGAGTTTCTCTCGAAAGAATTGAGTGGGAGGAAGATAGAACTTGATGAGGTTGTCGAACCTTTACTTCAACCGGAGAGTGATGCAGCACAAAAAGATGTTTTCTGTGACGCCTATGTCTGTTGAATAGGAAGTTAATGATAGTGATCATGAAGCTTTGGATCAAGTTGCTATCGAACCTCGTAGGTCGACAAGGATATGTACTACTCCTGAGTGGTACGGTAATCCTGTCTTAGATATCATGTTGTTAGACAACAATGAACCTACGAGCTATGGAGAAGCGATGGTGGGCCCGTATTCCGACAAATGGTTAGAAGCCATGAAATCCGAGATAGGATCCATGTTTCAGAACAAATTATGGACTTTGGTGGACTTGCCCAATGATCGGCAAGCCATTGAGATAAATGGATCTTTAAGAAGAAGACGAACGTGGGCGGTAATGTTACCGTCTATGAAGCTCGACTTGTGGGAAAGAGTCTTTTCACAAGTTCAAGGAGTTGACTACGATGAGAATTTCTCACCCGTAGTGATGCTTAAGTCCGTCGGAATCATGTTAGCATTAGCTGTATTTTTCGATTATGAAATCTGACAGATGGATGTCAAAGCAAGTTTTCTTACCAGTTTTCGTAAGAAAAAGTTGTATGTGATACAATAAAAGGTTTTGTCGATCCTAAGGATGCTAAAAGGTATGCTGGCTCCAGCAATCCTTCTATGGACTAGAGCAAGCATCTCGCAGTCGGAATATATGCTTTGATGGAGTGATCAAAGCTTTTAGGTTTATACAATGTTTGCTAGAAACTTGTATTTACAAGAAAGTGAGTGGGAGCACTACAACATTTCTGATAAGTATATGTGGATGACATATTGTTGATTCGAAATAATGTAGAATTTCTGGAAAGCATAAACGGTTGTTTGAAGAGTGATTTTCAAAGGAAGACCTGGATAAAGCTGCTTACATATTGGGCATCAAGATCTATAGAGGTAGATCAAAACGCCTAATGATACTTTCAGAGAACGCACACCTTCACATGTTTTTGAAGGAGTTCAAAATAGATCAGTTAAAGAAGGGGTTCTTACCTGAGTTTTAAGGTGTAAAGTTGAGTAAGACTCGAAGATTGACCACGGCAGAAGAAAGAGGAAGGACGAAGGTCGTCCCCTATGCTTTTGTCATAGGCTCTATACGGTATGCCATGCTGGGTACCACACCAGATGTGTGCCTTGCCACATGTTTGGCAAGAGGGTACAAAGGTGCTCTAGGAGTGGATCACCAGATAGCGGTCAAAATTATCCTTAGAGGAATAAGGAAATGTTTCTCGGTTATGGAGGTGATAAAGAGTTCGACGTAAAGAGTTACGTCGATGCAAGCTTAACACCTATCCGGATAGCTCTGAGTAGAGATACCGGATACGTATAATGGTGCAACAATTTGGAATAGCTCCAAGTGGAACGTGGTAGCAGCATCTATGATATGACATAAAGTTTTGCGAAATACATAGGGATCTGAATATGGCAGACCTGTTGACTACAACCTCTCTCACAAGCATAACATGATCAAACTCAGAACTCATTGAGTGTTAATCATATAGTGACATGAGCTAGATTAGTGACTCTAGTAAACTCTTTGGATGTTGGTCACATGGCGATGTGACCTGTAAGTGTTAATCACATGGCGATGTGAACTAGATTATTGACTCTAGTGACTC
Organism: Triticum monococcum; assembly: GCA_034509565.1. Lineage (NCBI taxonomy): Eukaryota > Viridiplantae > Streptophyta > Magnoliopsida > Poales > Poaceae > Triticum > Triticum monococcum. The sequence continues at coordinate 619,759,399 of CM067845.1, forward strand.
TAGTGCAAGTGGGAGACTGTTGGAAATATGACCTAGAGGCAATAATAAATTGGTTATTATTATATTATATTTCATTATTCATGATAATCGTTTATTATCCATGCTAGAATTGTATTGATAGGAAACTCAGATACATGTGTGGATACATAGACAACACCATGTCCCTAGTAAGCCTCTAGTTGACTAGCTCGTTGATCAATAGATGGTTACGGTTTCCTGACCATGGACATTGGATGTCATTGATAACGGAATCACATCATTAGGAGAATGATGTGATGGACAAGACCCAATCCTAAGCCTAGCACAAGATCGTGTAGTTCGTATGCTAAAGCTTTTCTAATGTCAAGTATCATTTCCTTAGACCATGAGATTGTGCAACTCCCGGATACCGTAGGAGTGCTTTGGGTGTACCAAACGTCACAACGTAACTGGGTGGCTATAAAGGTTCACTACAGGTATCTCCAAAAGTGTCTGTTGGGTTGGTACGAATCGAGACTGGGATTTTTCACTCCGTATGACGGAGAGGTATCTCTGGGCCCACTCGGTAATGCATCATCATAATGAGCTCAATGTGACTAAGCAGTTAGTCACGGGATCATGCGTTACGGAACGAGTAAAGTGACTTGCCAGTAACGAGATTGAACAAGGTATTGGGATACCGACGATCGAATCTCGGACAAGTAACATACCGATTAACAAAGGAAACTGAATACGGGATTGATCGAATCCCCGACATCGTGGTTCATCCGATGAGATCATCGTGGAACATGTGGGAGCCAATATGGGTATCCAGATCCCGCTATTGGTTATTGGCCGGAGAGGTGTCTCGGTCATGTCTGCATGGTTCCCGAACCCGTAGGGTCTACACACTTAAGGTTCGGTGACGCTAGAGTTGTTATGGGGAGTAGTATGTGGTTACCGAAGGTAGTTCGGAGTCCTGGATGAGATCCCAGACGTCACGAGGAGTTCCGGAATGGTCCGGCGGTGAAGATTCATATATTGGATGAAGAGTATTGGAGTCCGGAAGTGTTCTGGAGGTACCAGGCTATGGCCAGGATGGCCGAAAGGTGTTTCAGGAGCCCCGGCAAGTGTTGGAGGGCCTCATGTGCCAAAGGGGAAGGGGCAAACCAGCCCACTAAGGGGTGGTGCGCCCCCACACCCTTTCCCACGTTACTTGGGGAGGTGGGGCACCTCCACCAGGCTTGGGAGGCAAGCCTCCACCTGCTTGGCTTGGGGGGCAAGTCTCCCTAGGATTTTCCCTAGGGAGATCCAATCTGCTTGGCCGCCGCCCCCAGGGGAAACCCTAGGGTGCCTCCCCCTCTCCCCTTGCCCCTATATATAGTGGAGGGGTGGGAGGGCAGCCACACCTCTTCCCTGGCGCAGCCCTCCCTCCTCCTACACCTCCTCCTCCTCCATAGTGCTTGGCGAAGCCCTGCTGGAGAACCACGAGCTCCATTGCCACCATGCCGTCGTGCTGCTAGAGTTCTCCCTCAAATTCTCCTCTCCCCTTGCTGGATCAAGAAAGAGGAGACGTCCCCGGGCTGTATGTGTGTTGAACGCGGAGGCGCCGTCCGTTCGGTGCTAGATCGGATCTTCCGCGATTTGAATCGCCGCGAGTACGACTCCATCAACCGCGTTCTTGTAACGCTTCCGCTTAGCGATCTTCAAGGGTATGAAGATGCACTCCCTCTCTCTCGTTGCTAGCATCTCCTAGATTGATCTTGGTGACACGTAGGAAAATTTTGAATTATTGCTACGTTCCCCAACAGTGGCATCATGAGCTAGGTCTATGCGTAGTTTCTATGCACGAGTAGAACACAAAGCAGTTGTGGGCGTCGATATTGTCAATTTACTTGCCGTTACTAGTCTTATCTTGATTTGGCGGCATCGTGGGATGAAGCGGCCCGGACCGACCATACACGTACGCTTACGTGAGACTGGTTCCACCGACTGACATGCACTGGTTGCATAAGGTGGCTAGCGGGTGTCTGTCTCTCCCACTTTAGTCGGATTGGATTCGATGAAAAGGGTCCTTATGAAGGGTAAATAGAAATTTGCATATCACGTTGTGGTTTTGGCGTAGGTAAGAAACGTTCTTGCTAGAAACCTATAGCAGCCACGTAAAAACTTGCAACAACAATTAGAGGATGTCTAACTTGTTTTTGCAGCATATGCCTTGTGATGTGATATGGCCAAAAGGATGTGATGAATGATATATGTGATGTATGAGATTGATCATGTTCTTGTAATAGGAATCACGACTTGCATGCCGATGAGTATGACAACCGGCAGGAGCCACAGGAGTTGTCTTAATTTATTTATGACCTGCGTGTCAATTTAAACGTCATGTAATTACTTTACTTTATTGCTAAAGCGTTAGCCATAGTAGTAGAAGTAATAGATGACGAGACAACTTCAAGAAGACACGATGATGGAGATCATGATGATGGAGATCATGGTGTCATGCCGGTGACAACGATGATCATGGAGCCCCAAAGATGGAGATCAAAAGGAGCAAATGATATTGGCCATATCATGTCACTATTTGATTGCATGTGATATTTATCATGTTTTACATCTTATTTGCTTAGAACGACGGTAGCTTAAATAAGATGATCCCTCGTAATAATTTCAAGAAAGTGTTCCCCCTAACTGTGCACCGTTGCGAAGGTTCGTTGTTTCGAAGCACCATGTGATGATCGGGTGTGATAGATTCTAACGTTTGAATACAACGGGTGTAAGCCAGATTTACACACGCAATACACTTAGGTTGACTTGACGAGCCTAGCATGTACAAACATGGCCTCGGAACACGGAAGACCGAAAGGTCGAGCATGAGTCGTATAGAAGATACGATCAACATGAAGATGTTCACCGATGTTGACTAGTCCGTCTCACGTGATGATCGGACATGGCCTAGTTGACTCGGATCATGTTTCACTTAGATGACTAGAGGGATGTCTATCTGAGTGGGAGTTCATTAAATAATTTGATTAGATGAACTTAATTATCATGAACATGGTCTAAATTGTCTTTGCAAATATGTTGTAGATAAATAGCTCACGTTGTAGCTCCCTGTTTCAATACGTTCCTAGAGAAAGACCAAGTTGAAAGATATTATAAGCAATGATGCGGACTGGGTCCGTAGTCCGAGGAGTGTCCTCACTGCTACACAGAAGGCTTACGTCTTTGATGCACCGCTCGATGTGCAAACCCCTACAACATCGTCTGTGGATGTTGTGAACACCTGACAGACACATCCTGATGACTACTTAATAGTTTAGTGCACCATACTTTACGGCTTAGAATCGGGATTCCAATGACGTTTTGAACGCCATAAGACATATGAGATGTTCCAAGAGCTAAAATGGGGATTTCAGGCTCATGCCCGTGTTGAGAGGTATGAGACCTCTGACAAGTTCTTTTGCCAACAAGATGGAGGAGAATAGCTCAGCTAGTGAGCATGTGCTCAGAATGTCTGGGTGCTACAATCACTTAAATCAAGTGGGAGTTAAACTTCCAGATAAGATAGTGATTGATAGAGTTCTCTAGCCACTATCACTAATCTACTAGATCTTCGTGATGAACTATGACATGCAAGGGATGGAGTTGATCCCGGAGCTGTTCGCGGTGCTTAAGACTGCAAAAGGTAGAAATCAAGAAGGAGCATCGAGTGTTGATGGTTTAACAAGACCACTGGTTTCAAGAAAGGGCTAGAAGGGAAACTTCATGGATGGCAAACCAGTTGCCGCTCCAGTGAAGGAACCCAAGGTTGAACCCAAACCCGAGACTAAGTGCTTCTATTGTAAGAGGAACGGTCACTGGTAGCGGAATTACCCCAAATGCATGGTAGATAAGAAGGCTGGCAACTTCAACAAAGTATATACATGTTATTAATGTGTACCTCACTAGTACTCCTGGTGGCACCTGGGTATTGGATACCGGTTCAGTTGCTATTATTGGTGACTTGAAGCAAAAGCTACAAACTAAACGGAGACTGGCTAAGGGCGAGGTGACGATGTGTGTTGGAAGTGTTTCCAAAGTTGATGAGATCACCATCGCACGCTCCATCTGCCTTCGGGATTAGTATTGAACCTAGATAAATGTTATCAGGTGTCTACGTTGAGCATGAATATGATTAGATCATGTTCATTGCAATACGGTTATTCATTTAAGTTAGAGAATAATGGTTATTCTGTTTACATGAATAATACCTTTCATGGTCATGCACCCTATGTGAATGGTTAATTGAATCTTGGTCGTGGTAATACACATGTTCACGCCAAAAGATGTAGAGTTATTAATGATAGTACCACTTTCTTGTGGCACTGCCGCTTAGGTCATATTGGCGTAAGATGCATGAAGAAACTCCATGTCGATGGATGTTTGGAGTCACTTGATTTTGAATCGCTTGACACATGCGAGCCATGCCTCATGGGCAAGATGACTAAGACCCCGTTTTCTGGTACAATGAAACGGGCAAGTGACTTGTTGGAAATCATACATGCTGATGCGTGTGATCCAATGAGAATTGAAGCGTGCGGTGGATATCGCTATTTTCTCATCTTCACTGACGATTTGAGTAGATATAGGTATATTTACTTAATGAAGCACAAGTCTGAAACGTTTGAAAAGTTCAAGCGATTTCAGAGTGAAGTTAAGAATCATCATAACAAGAAGATCAAATTCCTACGATCTGATCAATGAGAATGTCTGAGTTATGAGTTTGGAAAACACTTAAGACATTGTGGAATTGTTTCACAGTTGAAGCCACCTGGAACACCACAGGGTAATGGTGTGTTCGGACGTCGTAATCAAACCCTATGAGATATGGTGCGATCTATGACGTCTCTTGCCGATCTACCGTTTTCATTTTGAGGTTATGCGTTAGAGACAGCTGCATTCACTTTAGATAGGGCACCATCTAAGTCCGTTGAGACGACGTCGAACATTGGTTTGGCAAGAAACCAAAGTTGTCGTTTCTTAATGTTTGGGGCTGCGATGCTTAAGGCTTCAGCCGGAGAAGCTCGAACCCAAAGCGGACAAACACATCTTCATAGGATACCCAAAGGTGACAGTTGGGTACACCTTCTATCTCAGATCCGAGGGCAAATTGTTTGTCACTAAGAACGGGCCCTTTCTCGAGAAGGAGTTTTGTAGGATCGAAAGTATGTCTAGAGGGGGGGTGATTAGACTACTTGACCGAATAAAAACTTAACCTTTTCCCAATTTTAGTTCTTGGCAGATTTTAGCTCTTTTAGGACAAGTCAAGCAATCATCACACAATTCAAGTAAGCATGCAAAGAGTATATTGGCAGCGGAAAGTAAAGCATGCAACTTGCAAGAATGTAAAGGGAAAGGTTTGGAGAATTCAAACGCAATTGGAGACACGGATGTTTTTCCCATGGTTCGGATAGGTGGTGCTATCCTACATCCACGTTGATGGAGACTTCAACCCACGAAGGGTAACGGTTGCGCGAGTCCACGGAGGGCTCCACCCACGAAGGGTCCACGAAGAAGCAACCTTGTCTATCCCACCATGGCCATCGCCCACGAAGGACTTGCCTCACTAGCGGTAGATCTTCATGAAGTAGGCGATCTCCTTGCCCTTACAAACTCCTTGGTTCAACTCCACAATATTGTCGGATGCTCCCTAGTGACACCTAGCCAATCTAGGAGACACCACTCTCCAAGAAGTAACAAATGGTGTGTTGATGATGAACTCCTTGCTCTTGTGCTTCAAATGATAGTCTCCCCAACACTCAACTCTCTCTCACAGGATTTGGATTTGGTGGAAAGAAGATTTGAGTGGAAAGCAACTTGGGGAAGGCTAGAGATCAAGATTCATATGGTAGGAATGGAATATCTTGGTCTCAACACATGAGTAGGTGGTTCTCTTTCAGAACATATGAGTTGGAAGTGTAGATGTGTTTTGATGGCTCTCTCTACGAGTGAAGAGGAGGTGGAGGGGTATTTAAAGCCTCCACACAAAATCCAACCGTTACACACAATTTACCAATCTCGGTGGGACCGAATCAACAAACTCGATCAGACCGAAATAGTAAACCTAGTGACCGTTAGAGATTTTCGGTGGGACCGACATGCAACTCGGTAGGACCGATTTTGTTAGGGTTAGGGCATAACATAATCTCGGTGAGACCGATTACAAAAACTCAGTGAGACCGATTTTGGTTATTAGCTAACCAGAGAGTTGGTCAGGCAAACTCGGTGGGACCGATTTGCTCTTTCGGTGAGACCGAAAAGTTACAAAAAGGAAACACTGAATTTACATTGCAATCTCGGTGGGACCGATCCGCTCTTTTAGTGAGATCGAAAAGTTACGAAAGGGAAACAGAGAGTTTGCAATCCCATCTCGGTGAGACTGAGATCCCTATCGGTAGAACCGATTTTCTAGGGTTCGGCAATGGCTATGACAAGTGAAACTCGGTGGCGCTGGGTTGAAAGAATCGGTAGGGCCGAGTTTGGCTTAGGGTTTAGGTCAAATGTGGATATGGGAAAGTAGTTGAGGGTTTTGGAGCATATCACTAAGCACATGAAGCAAGAGGCTCATTAAGCAACACCTCATCCCTCCTTGATAGTATTGGCTTTTCCTAAAGACTCAATGTGATCTTGGATCACTAAAATATAAAATGAAGAGTCTTGATCTTGAAGCTTGAGCCAATCCTTTGTCCTTAGCATTTTGAGGGTTCCACTTTCGACATCCATGCCATGCCAATCATTGAGCTTTCCTGAAATAATCATCTTGGAATAGCATTAGCTCAATGAGCTATATGTTGTTATGAATTACCAAAACCACCTAGGGATAGTTGCACTTTCAATCTCCCCCTTTTTGGTAATTGATGACAACATATATATCAAAGCTTTGACAAATGATAATAAGCATCAAATATATCGTCGCTTTGAGAAGTATGTGATAAGTAAGAGCTCCCCCTAAATTTGTGCATATTTAAAATTTGCTTTGGACTGCAAATGCACAAAGATTTAGAGTCATGGGTTACTCTTCCATGTCACATACACCTTGGTGGAGCGCTTAAAATGATAAGAATGAAATACATGCACTCATCACCAAGAAAAGTGAATGATCACATAAGATAGATAAGATAATAGCACTCACCAAGCATTAAGTGTAGCTTATGATCAAACACATGATCATCAATGTCTCACAGATAACGGCATAGTATCTCAAGCACTCAAAAGCAAACAAAGTTGAAAACCACCAAATAAAGCAAGAGAGAAAAAAACAACACTCTCTCTCTCTCGAAGCCTATGATCTATACATTTTTCTCCCCCTTTGGCAACAAGTTACCAAAAAGTTCCTAGAAAATGCATAGTGCTAGATCGACTCTCAGGCTTGGTCTTCTGGTGGTGGTGGAGTCTGGATCACTCCAAGGACGAAGCCTTCTGTAGACGTGGTTGGAGTTGAGGCTGAAGTAGATGCTGGAGCTGGTGGAACTGAAGCTGTAGCTGGTGCAGAAGTGGTGGCTCTGGTGTCAGCAACTGGCACTGCATATGATCTCTGAGCTCGTGGCACTCTAGCAAATGCATCAGTTGTAGTCTTGCCTCTCCTCTCCTGCATGTCATCCTGAAGTTGCTCCACTGCAGACTGAATCTCTGTTACTTTGACATACAAGTCATAGAACTTTTGTTCCATGATTCTTTCTAAGCTCTGCTGATTCTGAGTGAGGGTGGCCAGTCCTTGCTCAATCCTCAGTGTGGATGCAATCAAGTAACCAAGCTGCTCTTGTTTGGTTTTCAAGAAATACTCAGATGCCTTCTCTTGAGTTGGCATCTTGGCAGCTTTCTCCTTCCTTGCCTTCTCCTTCTGTGCTTGTGCTTGAGCTGATGATGGTTCATTCTCATTCATCACAACTTGGTTGTCCTCAAAGTCTGGATGAATAGGCAAGTGTTCCTTGTCCAACAAGTATGTGCCTGTGCCCATTTTTGAGTTGATTAGCTCCTGAATCTGAGGGGTATAACCACAGCTCCTCTTCTGATCTGCTGCAGTCCTCTTGATAGTCTCTACGATGAGGCTCATGACCTTGAATTTCTGAGGTACATCAAATACATGAAGCAAATTGATTGCATGGCCTCTGATCATCTTGTGATCACCTGACTTGGGCAAGAGAGTGTGCCTAAGGATCCAGTTAATGGTTGGCAGCCCTGACAGAAGGTAATGCACAGACCCAAACTTGAAAGTATCAAGTGCCTCGTTTGGAATTTCCTTGTACATATTGGACATAGAGTTGTGGTCCATCTTCTTCTTGGCATAGATATCCAAGTCATCCTCATGCTCCTCTGGGGCATTGATGAGCTACGCCCACTCAGCAACAGTAGATTGGTACCTCGTACCTTCAGACATCCATGTGATCCTTCCATCTGGGTAGAAGTGTGCTGTGGAGTAGAATTGCATAATGAGTTCCTCGTTCCACTTTGTGAGCTTCTGCCCAACAAAGTCTGCAACTCCACAAGCACCAAAACTGTCAATCACACCAGGATAGTGTTCCTCATTGTCCTTGATGTACTCCCAATCAACCCATCTCATGTCACAAACTACGGGCTTCTTATGAAGCAGCACTGTCTCATAGAAATCTTGTTGTTCCTTGGTGTGAAACATATAATCAACAGCAGTTCTTCTCCTTGAAGCATACGGGTCTGCTTCTCTCCATTTCCTCAGCCCTGAGTCTCTTCTGAGCTTCATGTCCTCAGCCACAGGATGAGCATCATTGTGATCTGGGATCTTGGGCTTGAGCTTTCTCAGAACATGCTCTTCATCATCTTCTTCAGCAGCTTCAGGCACTGGGGCCTTGTTCTTTTCAGTTGCAGGTATGCTCCTTGTATTCCTCTTGGGTGCTGACTTGGGCTTGGAGGCAGCTTTGGGTGCTTCTTTGGGCTTAGACGTGGCAGCCCCTGATCTTATAGCATCACCCATAAGCTTAGGTGCCTTAGGTGCTGGTGCAGCAACCTCTTCTTCTTCCTCTTCTTCCATGATGGAAGCCTTTCCAAGCACTCTGGCTACGATCTTCTTGACCCTTTCCTTCCTTTTCTTTCCTTCAGCAGCAACTGGCTCTATGGGTGCAGGCTTTTCAGGAATCTGAGTTGAAGCTCTGGCCTTTGGCATAGGCTGCCTACCTGCTGGCCTTTTAATTTTCAAGCCTGGCTTTGTGCCTTGAGCTGAGCCATATTCCTTCTTGAGCACAACTCTCTTTGATGTGGCTTCCTCTTCCTCTGGCACATAATCTTCATCCTCAGAATATGAAGTTCTCTTCTTCCTCTGTCTGGTGGCAGCTTTGGCAAATTGCTTGGGGTGCTCTTGCTGCCTTCATCTGAAGAACTGGAGGGACTAGTGCCCTCACTCATGTGCACTTGCTGTTCTGACACATTCTGGCTGTCACTCTGATCTGACATGATGAACAAGCTGACTGCTGACCCTGTGAAGAGTTTATAGATGAGGTAGAGTGGATGAGCATCACAAAATGCAGAGATTTTTGCAAAAAAATGACTCAAAATCTTAGTTTTAGTTTCTCACAGAAATCATCTCGGATCTACCGATTTTTAAACTCGGTGATACCGAAGCAGTTTTTGGAACCTAAACTAGTGAACTCGGTCAGACCGAGTCACACTTCGGTGGCACCGAGACTGCTAGGGTTTCACAAAGTTCCAAAATCGGTCACACCGATTAGTAATTATCGGTCAGACCGAGTTTCACTTGTGCAATGGCATAAGCCAAATCGGTGGGACCGAGTTTTTCAACTCGGTGGGTCCGAGATGGTTTCCGCGGAAACCTAACCCTAAAAATTTCAAATCAAAACTAATCTACGAATGCATTGAATGGATAGGAGTGTTTCAATCGTGGCAAGAATCATTAAAAACACAATGTGCTAGGAATCGTACGGGGAATAGCACTGTGATCGAGTCCATACCCTAGTTCGGCGGAGACTCGCTACGGTGGCAACGGTGGGGTTGAATTCCGTTGACGGCGATGGAGACCAGCGACTGGAGGCGGCTGGCGGCGAGGAGACGATCCGGAGACCACGATGGAAGAGCAAGCTATCGCGCGGGCGAAGGGGTTCGGAGAAATTTCCAAATTTTTGCCCGTGACTATATATAGCCCGACCCTGTCGGTGTGACCGAGTGGAACAACTCGGTGGCACCGAGATGCAAAACTGTATACAGTTATTGCAACTCGGTGTGACCGAATGGTTCAAATCGGTTGCACCGAGATCGAAAATTCAGATCAACTTAATGATCTCGGTAGGACCGAAAGTAGGATATCGGTCAGACCGAGAATCATAAAGAGGTTTTGGAAGTTTAAGTCTATGACGAATCGGGGACTCCGAGCGCTCCTCACACAGAGTGGTTCGAATCTGACTTGATCAAATTTTGTGATGCAGCATGAATAGAGTTTGAGACGAGAAAAGCATAGATAGCTAGAGGAGGTTCTTAGGCATTATTGTCCATCCACTTGGCAAAATAAGATAAAGCCGAACAATCAAAGCAACAAGTGGATGTCCTCGAATGAGTAAAATATGCAATCAGCATGCTCACACAATAAGATAGCAAATGAAATATGTGGCAAAGCATGCACAACCAATTCTAGCATCTATCAGGCAATTTACGATGACTAGGTCATCTATATATGAGTATATTGACTTAGGAGTCAAGTGAGAGCACTTGATCGTAGGTCATACTCATCATTTAAGCTCAAGTGGGGTTACCACTTTTACATAAAGCATTGTTGTGTTCACATCTTTAGAGTTGCTTTAGCTCAAGTCTTAGAGTAAAGCTCCCCCTAGATGTGATATCCCCCCTAAGAGGGATGAACTAACCTTGGGTTTTGTCGATGATGACTTCATGTAGATGTTGAAGATGTGGATGCTCAATGTTGATGTAGATCACTTGGAGATATCCATTTGAGTGAATTGCACTTTCAATACCTACATGGGTTAGTCCCACAAGGAACAAACAAGGATATCCATAGACATAGAGTGATGCACACACAAGATGATGTCCATGAAAACTTTAGGTTACCTTGTCCCTTGTCTTACCAACAAGAGGGTTTGTGACTCCTTGAACTAGTGCAAGATGTGGAAGTTGATTGCACTTGTTCTTGCCAAAATGATAAGAGTGAAGTATGTTGGCGGAATCACCCTCAAGAACTCTCTAGTTCTTCTTCTTTTGGATCCACATCATCTTGATGGGAATCCTTGGAGTTGTAGTCGTACTTGATGAAGTGGAACTTGAGGTAGTCTTGGGAATCCACTTGACTAAGGTCTTAGGAGCTTCTTCAAATGCATCAATTTCCTCTTGAAGCTTGTCCTTGCCTTTTTGCTCGTAGTCTTGTGGTGGAAGATCATCTTGAGCTTGTGTCCCCTTGAAAAACTTCTCTTGTTGAGGGACAAACTTTGTCTTGGGGTATTGATCTTCTTCCCATTCAACTCCATTGGCATTGAGCTTGTGTTCAAAACCAACACCTTAATTCTTCCGGTGCATTCCTTGCTTGCGCACAATTTCCTCGAAGTGCTTACTCCCGGCAAGGCTCTTGTACACTCCTTTCTCTATAATTCCCTTCAATAAGCTATTTTCTTTCTCAAGTGTAACTTGGCTAAGAGAATCATTAGTGGAATCAAGAGAACTACTAGAAGCAACAATATTGGATTTAGCATGATCATTGTTACTACTAGAGGAAGAATCTTTCTTGTTCTTGTTACTAGACTTGACTTGAGGCATGTAAGTGGATAAGAGTAAATGCTTGGCAATGTAAGAAGAACTTTTCTTGTGGAGATCATCATTGATTGCCTTTAAAAACTCATGCTCTTGCTCAAGATTGAGCTTTTCAAAGCGTAACTTCTCATGAGCTCTTAAAAGTTCTCGATGATCTTCGAAGATAGTTTCATGTGCTAACTTAAGAGTGTTTAGTTGTTTAGTTAGAGCCTCAATCTTCTCCTTATCATTGTCATTCGTTTTATCTTGATTAGCATGATTGATTGACGTTTCATCATAGTATTCATCACTAGAGTTGTCAACAAGTAAATCATCATCACCTAACAAGTCATCTTCATCACTATTAAAATCAACATACTCGGGGTGTGTTACCTTAGGACCTTTGGTCATGAAGCATCTTCCAATTCCTTCATTTGGTGAGTCAAATATGTCGTAGGAGTTGGTTGACACAAGTGCTAGACTGGCAACACCTTCATCTTGAGTATATTCGGAATCGGAGTGATAACTTCTCTCGGAGTGGTCGTCGGAGTCGGAGCCGGATACCCATTCACCAACATGAGCTTGATGTCTTCGTTTTGTGTAGCTCCTTGATGATTTTTCCTTCCTTTCCGAATCCTTGCTTCTCCGTGGGTATCTTCATTCATAACGATCATCTCTACTCCTTCTCTCTCTTAGTGGTGAATCTTCTCTTTTGCTTCTTCTTTTTGGAGAGTCTTCTCTTCTCTTGTAGGGAGCCGTACACTCATTGGAATAGTGTCCGGGTCTTCCACAATTGTAGCAGTTTCGCTCTTGACTAGAAGATCTTTTGTCATTGTAGGACCTTGACTTGGAGCTTCTATCTTTGCTTCTACTCTTGTAGAACTTGTTGAAGTTTTTCACCATTAAGCTCAATTCTTCATTGAAGTTTTGTTTCTCACTTGATGATGTAGGGGCTTCACATGAGGCTTTGTAGGCACCACTTGATTTGTTGTGAAGTTCCTCTTTATCCTTAAGTGACATCTCATGAGCAACAATTCTTCCAATTACCTCCGTTGGCTTGAGATCTTTGTAATTGGGCATCATTTGGATCAATGTGCACATCCGTTGAGACGACGTCGAACATTGGTTTGGCAAGAAACCAAAGTTGTCGTTTCTTAATGTTTGGGGCTGCGATGCTTAAGGCTTCAGCCGGAGAAGCTCGAACCCAAAGCGGACAAACACATCTTCATAGGATACCCAAAGGTGACAGTTGGGTACACCTTCTATCTCATATCCGAGGGCAAATTGTTTGTCACTAAGAACGGGTCCTTTCTCGAGAAGGAGTTTCTCTCAAAAGAATTGAGTGGGAGGAAAATAGAACTTGATGAGGTTGTCAAACCTTTACTTCAACCGGAGAGTGATGCAGCGCAGAAAGATGTTTTGTGTGGCGCCTACGTCTGTTGAATAGGAAGTTAATGATAGTGATCATGAAGCTTCGGATCAAGTTGCTATCGAACCTCGTAGGTCGACAAGGATATGTACTACTCCTTAGTGGTACGGTAATCCTGTCTTAGATATCATGTTGTTAGACAACAATGAACCTACGAGCTATGGAGAAGCGATGGTGGGCCCGTATTCCAACAAATGGTTAGAAGCCATGAAATCCGAGATAGGATCCATGTTTCAGAACAAATTATGGACTTTGGTGGACTTGCCCAATGATCGGCAAGCCATTGAGATAAATGGATCTTTAAGAAGAAGACGGACGTGGGCGGTAATGTTACCGTCTATGAAGCTCGACTTGTGGGAAAGAGTCTTTTCACAAGTTCAAGGAGTTGACTACGATGAGAATTTCTCACCCGTAGTGATGCTTAAGTCCGTCGGAATCATGTTAGCATTAGCTGTATTTTCGATTATGAAATCTGACAGATGGATATCAAAGCAAGTTTTCTTACCAGTTTTCGTAAGAAAAAGTTGTATGTGATACAATAAAAGGTTTTGTCGATCCTAAGGATGCTAAAAGGTATGCTGGCTCCAGCAATCCTTCTATGGACTAGAGAAAGCATCTCGGAGTCGGAATATATGCTTTGATGGAGTGATCAAAGCTTTTAGGTTTATACAATGTTTGCTAGAAACTTGTATTTACAAGAAAGTGAGTGGGAGCACTACAACATTTCTGATAAGTATATGTGGATGACATATTGTTGATTCGAAATAATGTAGAATTTCTGGAAAGCATAAATGGTTGTTTGAAGAGTGATTTTCAAAGGAAGACCTGGATAAAGCTGCTTACATATTGGGCATCAAGATCTATAGAGATAGATCAAAACGCCTAATGATACTTTCAAAGAACGCACACCTTGACATGTTTTTGAAGGAGTTCAAAATAGATTAGTCAAAGAAGGGGTTCTTACCTGAGTTGTAAGGTGTGAAGTTGAGTAAGACTCGAAGATTGACCACGGCAGAAGAAAGAGGAAGGACGAAGGTCGTCCCCTATGCTTTTGTCATAGGCTCTATACGGTATGCCATGCTGGGTACCACACCAGATGTGTGCCTTGCCACATGTTTGGCAAGAGGGTACAAAGGTGATCTAGGAGTGGATCACCAGATAGCGGTCAAAATTATCCTTAGAGGAATAAGGAAATGTTTCTCGGTTATGGAGGTGATAAAGAGTTCGACGTAAAGAGTTATGTCGATGCAAGCTTAACACTTATCCGGATAGCTCTGAGTAGAGATACCGGATACGTATAATGGAGCAACAATTTGGAATAGCTCCAAGTGGAACGTGGTAGCAGCATCTACGATATGACATAAAGTTTTGCGAAATACATAGGGATCAGAATATGGCAGACCTATTGACTACAACCTCTCTCACAAGCATAACATGATCAAACCCAGAACTCATTGAGTGTTAATCACATAGTGACATGAGCTAGATTAGTGACTCTAGTAAACTCTTTGGATGTTGGTCACATGGTGATGTGACCTGTAAGTGTTAATCACATGGCGATGTGAACTAGATTATTGACTCTAGTGCAAGTGGGAGACTGTTGGAAATATTCCCTAGAGGCAATAATAAATTGGTTATTATTATATTATATTTCATTATTCATGGTAATCATTTATTATCCATGCTAGAATTGTATTGATAGGAAACTCAGATACATGTGTGGATACATAGACAATACCATGTCCCTAGTAAGCCTCTAGTTGACTAGCTCGTTGATCAATAGATGGTTACGGTTTCCTGACCATGGACATTGGATGTCATTGATAACGGAATCACATCATTAGGAGAATGATGTGATGGACAAGACCCAATCCTAAGCCTAGCACAAGATCGTGTAGTTCGTATGCTAAAGCTTTTCTAATGTCAAGTATCATTTCCTTAGACCATGAGATTGTGCAACTCCCGGATACCGTAGGAGTGCTTTGGGTGTACCAAACGTCACAACGTAACTGGGTGGCTATAAAGGTTCACTACAGGTATCTCTGAAAGTGTCTGTTGGGTTGGTATGAATCGAGACTGGGATTTGTCACTCCGTATGACGGAGAGGTATCTCTGGGCCCACTCGGTAATGCATCATCATAATGAGCTCAATGTGACTAAGCAGTTAGTCACGGGATCATGCGTTATGGAACGAGTAAAGTGACTTGCCAGTAACGAGATTGAACAAGGTATTGGGATACCAACGATCGAATCTCGGGCAAGTAACATACCGATTGACAAAGGGAATTGAATACGGGATTGATCGAATCCCCGACATCGTGGTTCATCCGATGAGATCATCATGGAACATGTGGGAGCCAATATGGGTATCCAGATCCCACTATTGGTTATTGGCCGGAGAGGTGTCTCGGTCATGTCTGCATGGTTCCCGAACCCGTAGGGTCTACACACTTAAGGTTCGGTGACGCTAGAGTTGTTATGGGAAATAGTATGTGGTTACCGAAGGTAGTTTGGAGTCCTGGATGAGATCCCGAACGTCACGAGGAGTTCCGGAATGGTCCGGCGGTGAAGATTCATATATTGGACGAAGGGTATTGGAGTCCGGAAGTGTTCTGGAGGTACCAGGCTATGGCCAGCATGGCCGAAAGGTGTTTCGGGAGCCCCGGCAAGTGTTGGAGGGCCTCATGGGCCAAAGGGGAAGGGGCAAATCAGCCCACTAAGGGGTGGTGCGCCCCCCACACCCTTTCCCACGTTACTTGGGGAGGTGGGGCGCCTCCACCAGGCTTGGGAGGCAAGCCTCCACCTGCTTGGCTTGGGGGGCAAGTCTCCCTAGGATTTTCTCTAGGGAGATCCAATCTGCTTGGCCGCCCCCCCCCTAGGGGAAACCCTAGGGCGCCTCCCCCTCTTCCCTTGCCCCTATATATAGTGGAGGGGTGGGAGGGCAGCCACACCTCTTCCCTGGCGCAGCTCTCCCTCCTCCTACACCTCCTCCTCCTCCATAGTGCTTGGCGAAGCCCTGCTGGAGAACCACGAGCTCCATTGCCACCATGCCGTCGTGCTGCTAGAGTTCTCCCTCAACTTCTCCTCTCCCCTTGCTGGATCAAGAAGGAGGAGACGTCCCCGAGCTGTACGTGTGTCGAACGCGGAGGCGCCATCCGTTCGGCGCTAGATCGGATCTTCCGCGATTTGAATCGCCGCGAGTACGACTCCATCAACCGCGTTCTTGTAACGCTTCCGCTTAGCGATCTTCAAGGGTACGAAGATGCACTCCCTCTCTCTCGTTGCTAGCATCTCCTAGATTGATCTTGGTGACACGTAGGAAAATTTTGAATTATTGCTACGTTCCCCAACAAAATGCACCAAAAGTCCGGGAAGTGAACACGGTGTTGGAGTTATGTTTGACGTAGGTTGTTCTAGGATCACTTCTTGATCATAGTTGTTCGACTGTGCTTTTGCCTTCTCTTCTCGCTCTCATTTGCATATGTTAACCACCATATATGCTAGTCGCTTGCTGCAGCTCCACCTCATACCTTTTACCTTCCTATAAGCTTAAATAGTATTGATCGCGAGGGTGTGAGATTGCTGAGTCCCCGTGACTCACAGATACTTCCAAAACCAGCTTGCAGGTGCCGATGAGACCGTGCAGATGACGCAACCAAGCTCAAGAGGAGCTCGATGAAGATCTTGTCCTTTGTGTTGTTTCGTTTCTAGTTGATCAGTAGTGGAGCCCAGTTGGGGTCGATCGGGGGACCTTGTCGCATTTGGGGTTGCTCTTTATTTTGGTTCCGTAGTCGGACCTTGATTGTATCTGGATGATGTAATGCTTTATTCTTGTATTGTGTGAAGTGGTGATTGTAAGCCAACTATGTATTCTTTCCCTTATGTATTACATGGGTTGTGTGAAGATTACCTCTCTTGCGACATTGCTTTCAATGCGGTTATGCCTCTAAGTCATGCTTCGACACGTGGGAGATATAGCCGCATCGAGGGCGTTACAAATGAATCCTCTCATGACTGTGTGAATATGCCTGCTGTTGATTTAGCGCTGTTTGAAGGAGATCTCTGGCCCGACGTGCTTCAACCGCAACTGGTGACTCGCCGTCGGTTGGGAAGGCTGCCAGGCGTGAAGCGGCGGCCACAATATTGTCCAACGGGTTGGAATAATGCCCGGGAGGTGTTGGCACATACTGCGGCACAACGTTGTTCTGGCGAGGCGGGTCCATCGCGCGTGGCTGAACCGGCGCTCCTGTTCCCGGTGCCTCCGCCCGATTTAGTATGGGTTGGTTACCAGTTCCTGCTCCTGGTGTGTTGAAGAGATTTTGCGGCTCATAAACCGACGGGAGATGCGATCGGTACCTTCTTCTCATGACTTCCTCGGAAGCTTTCTGATCTAGCCTAATCCGGTAGGCATGTGCTTCCAATTCAGCCCGTTCTGTAGCCATCCTAGCGTTCTCCGTCGCCAGGTCCGCTTTAGCTTGAGCTATCTGATCTTTCACCTTTGCAATCTCCGCATTGTGCTAATCCCTGGCTGCTGCATCCACCTCTGCGGCCATCAACGTTGCCAAAGTGTCGAACAAATCAGATAGGACTTGGGCTGGAGGCGGCGCAGAGCTTCCTGCCCCTGCCGGCGTGGCCGTTGTTGAACCGGAGAGTATTGTTGCGGCGGCTGATGAATGAGGCGTTGATTCTGTGTCGGCCATGAAAATGGCGGCCCGGTTTGGCAGATCGGGGGAATCCGGTATACTGTTGCCCTCGGATCCTCCATCAATCCGACCGTTCTGCAACTGATAAAGCGATTCAGTCTCTCCAGAAGACTCGTCATCAGAACAAACCACGGTCTCTCCCTCGGACGCTAGCCCATCCTCGAGTCTTGCTCCATGGATGACCCCTACGAAAACATGCATCCTCACGGGCTGAACCGGCAAAGAACTTGCACGCCGAGCTGTTTCGATGATGTCGGTGCAGATGTCCGGCTCTGGGGTTGGTTCGCCGATCTTGCCGATGAAGACTTGAATCCCACCAAAGGGGACTAGGTACCCATATTCGATTGAATCGGCCTCGGGACCCCATCCTGCGTTGTCGATGTAGAGCTTGCCGTGACGACTCTTCGTCATTCGGCCCACAGCGTATCCCTTGAGTCCATCAAAGCTGCCCTTTAAGAACTCGAAACCATCGTGCGACAGCCCCACGGTGGGCGCCAACTGTCGTGGGTTTGTCACGGCAGATGTCCTTGTGAAAGGACTTAGTCGTAGAGCCATCGCTACGGGTTAGCTTAAAGGGGTTAAACCGGACAAGGGGACACGGGGAGTTTTATACTAGTTCGGCCCCATCAAGGAAGGTAAAAGCCTACGTCTAGTTGTGATTGGTATTGCTAGGGTTTCGAAGGCCAGGGAGCGAATCCACTTTGTCTGGCTCTCGAGTTGTTGTCCGTCCCTAAACCGCTGCCGGGTCGTCCATTTATATACATAGGTTGACGCCCGCTGGGTTACAGAGTCCCGAAGCCGGATCATAAATGTGTCTGGTTCGGTCTCTATCCTTCCTATCTTACAACACAAGTTACATGACCAGGTCGGTTTACATCTACAGGCTTTAACCCGCCTTTGGGCCTTGGGCCTTCGTAAAGCGCCATCATTCCTGCATCTTCATGGGCTTCTAATCTTCAAGGAGTTAACCCGGCTACTCCTGGCCGGTTTACGTCCAGTAGTAATATCCCCAACACCCTCCCCAGGCGTTTTTGTCGCGTCGGCGCCGAAAAAACGGCCCAATCTTCCCCCAGAAGCCCGTTTTTCGCCGCTCGGGCCGAAACTGGTGACGGCGGACCCAGGCAGAACCCGGCGCCCTGGGGGCGCCTGGGGCGCCGACACAAGCGAAAAAGGGCGCATGGGTCCGCCCTGTCGGCGAGTCCAGCGCCTATTCCAGTCGTTTCTTCCCGCTTTTCCCCCACTTCCCTCCCATTTTCTCCTTTCCTCCCGCCAATCTCCCTCTCGCTCGCCTCCCAGCCAGCCGCCATGCCACCGAAGAAGTACGTCGCCCCCCACGCGGCGGCAACCGCGACCGCCTCCGTCACCTAGCTGAAGCAGAGGAAGCCAAGGGCGCCATCGTCCAAGCCACCGGGCATGACAAACGCCGAGTGGAGGGCGGAAGTTCAGCGACGGGAGGCTGTCACCGCCGACCGGCGCAACAGGGCCATCGCCAAGAAAGGCCCGTGACAACGCGGCCCGCGCGGCTGCGGCTGCCGCTTCGGCAGACCAAGCTGAGGCCGAGGCGACTCGCGCGGGGATGATGAATCCACCCGACAGCCATGCCCAGTACGCTCCCTGGGGCCAGCAAAGCGTCGGCTCTCCGTCGCCGCAGCCATGGGGATCGCCCTCGCCGAGCTACAGAGCATCGACGAGGCGGTCAAGGCGGTCAAGGCATGGTACGAGGCGGTCAAGTCCTGTGAAGAAACACCGACCTGGCTTTCCTGCTGGGCGGGGCGGACATACTCCAGAGCACCGACGAGGCGGTCAAGGCGTGGTACTTGGCGGAGCGCGGCCTCATTCTGAACCAGCTTCCCTCGACACCGCTGCCGACGCCGACGCCCACGCCGACGCCGCCGTCAAGCCCCCGTGATGACGCCTCCACGACGCCCAGCAGCACTGATGCCGTGCCGACACCGCCCAGCGCAGAAGCAGCTCCGACACTGCCAAGCCCGCGCATGCCACCTCCGCCGACGCCTGGGGCAGAGCCCGCCGAGTGATGCGAACGCGAACTTCTGCCGCTGTAGGATCGAAAGTATGTCTAGAGGGGGGGTGATTAGACTACTTGACCAAATAAAAACTTAACCTTTTCCCAATTTTAGTTCTTGGCAGATTTTAGCTATTTTAGGACAAGTCAAGCAATCATCACACAATTTAAGCAAGCATGCAAATAGTTTATGGGCAGCGGAAAGTAAAGCATGCAACTTGCGAGAATGTAAAGGGAAGGGTTTGGAGAAGTCAAACGCTATTGGAGACACGGATGTTTTTCCCGTGGTTCGGATAGGTGGTGCTATCCTACATCCACGTTGATGGAGACTTCAACCCACGAAGGGTAACGGTTGCGCGAGTCCACACAGGGCTCCACCCAAGGGCAACGGTTGCGCGAGTCCACGAAGGGCTCCACCCACGAAGGGTCCACGATGAAGTAACCACCCACAAAGGGTCCACAAAGAAGCAACCTTGTCTATCCCACCATGGCCATCGCCCACGAAGGACTTGCCTCACTAGCGGTAGATCTTCACGAAGTAGGCGATCTCCTTGCCCTTACAAACTCCTTGGTTCAACTCCACAATCTTGTCGGAGGCTCCCAAGTGACACCTAGCCAATCTAGGAGACACCACTCTCCAAGAAGTAACAAATGGTGTGTAGGTAATGAACTCCTTGCTCTTGTGCTTCAAATGATAGTCTCCCCAACACTCAACTCTCTCTCATAGGATTTGGATTTGGTGGAAAGAAGATTTGAGTGGAAAGCAACTTGGGAGGGCTAGAGATCAAGATTCATATGGTAGGAATGGAATGTCTTGATCTCAACACATGAGTAGGTGGTTCTCTCTCAGAACATATGAGTTGGAATGGTGTGTGTGTTCTGATGGCTCTCTCACTGAATGAGAAAGAGGTGGAGGGGTATATATAGCCTCCACACAAAATCCAACCGTTACACACAATTTACCAATCTCAGTGGGACCGAATCAGAAAACTCGGTCTGACCGAAATAGTAAACCTAGTAACTGTTAGGAATTTCGGTGGAACTGACATGCAACTTGGTGGGACCGATTCGGTTAGGGTTTGGGCATAACGTAATCTCGGTGAGACCGATTACACAAACCCGGTGAGACCGAATTTGGTAATTAGCTAACCAGAGAGTTGGTCAGGCAAACTCAGTGGGACCGATTTGCTCTTTCGGTGAGACCGAGTGGAACTCGGTGAGACCGAAAAGTTACAAAGGGGAAACACTGAGTTTACATTGCAATCTCGGTGGGACCGATTCGCTCTTTCGGTGGGACCGAAAAGTTACGAAAGGGAAACAGAGAGTTTGCAACCCCATCTCGGTGGGACCGAGATCCTTATCGGTAGAACCGAATTGCTAGGGTTTGGCAGTGGCTAATGACAAGTGAAACTCGGTGGCGTCGGATAGGAAAAATCGGTAGGACCGAGTTTGGCTTAGAGTTTAGGTCATATGTGGATGTGGGAAAGTAGTTGAGGGTTTTTGGAGCATATCACTAAGCACATGAAGTAAGAGGCTCATTAAGCAACACCTCATCCCTTCTTAATAGTATTGGCCTTTCCTATGGACTCAATGTGATCTTGGATCACTAAAATATAAAATGAAGAGTCTTGAGCTTTTGAGCTTGAGCCAATCCATTGTCCTTAGCATTTTGAGGGTTCCACTTTCACATCCATGCCATGTCAATCATTGAGCTTTTCCTGAAATAATCATCTTGGAATAGTATTAGCTCAATGAGCTATATGTTGTTATGAATTACCAAAACCACCTAGGGATAGTTGCACTTTCAATCTCCCCCTTTTTGGTAATTGATGACAACATATAGATCAAAGCTTCGACAAATGATAATAAGCATGAAATATATCGTCGCTTTGAGAAGTATGTGATAAGTAAGAGCTCCCCCTAAATTTGTGCATATTTCAAATTTTCTTTGGACTGCAAATGCACAAAGAGTTAGAATCATGGGTTACTCTTCCATGTCACATACATCTTGGTGGAGCGCTCAAAATGACAAGATTGAAATACATGCACTCATCACCAAGAATAGTGAATGATCACAAACGATAGATAGAATGATAATATTTAAGCAAGCATTAAGCAAACATTAAGTGTAGCTTATGATCAAACACATGATCATCGATGTCTCACAAGCATAAGGACGTAGTATCAAGCACTCAAAAGCAGAAAAGGTTCAAAAAACCACCAAATAAAGCAAGAGAGAAACGCAACACTCTCTCTCTCTCGAAGCCTATGATCTATACATCTTCTCCCCCTTTGGCAAAAGTTACCAAAAAGTTCCTAGAACATGTATAGTACTAGATCGACGCTCAGGCTTGATCTTCAGGTGGTGGTGGAGTCCGGATCACTCCAAGGACGAAGGCTTCTGTAGATGTTGAAGTAGTCGCTGGAGTTGGAGCTGAAGTAGATGCTGGAGCTGAGGCTGTAGCTGGTGCTGAAGTGGTGGCTCTAGTGTCAGCAACTGGCACGGCAGACGACCTCGGGCCTCGTGGCACTCTAGAAAAAGCATGAGTCGTGGTCCTGCCTCTCCTCTCATTCATGTCTTCCTGGAGCTGCTCCACTGCAGACTGAACTTCCGTTACCTTGACATCCAAGTCATAGAACTTCTGTTCCATGATCCTCTCTAGGCTCTGCTGATTTTTAGTGAGGTTTGCCAAACTTTGCTCAATTCTCAGCGTGGATGCAATCAAGTAACTGAGCTGCTCTTGCTTGGTCTTCAAGAAGTACTCAGATGCCTCCTCTTGAGTAGGCATCCTGGCAGCTTTTTCCTTCCTCGCCTTCTCCTTCTTTGCAAATGCTTGTGCAGACGATGGCTCATTCTCAGTCATCACAACTTCATTGTCCTCGAAATCTGGACGGATGGGCAGGTGTTCCTTATCCAACAAATATACGCCCGTGCCCATCTTGGAGTTGATGAGCTCCTGAATCTGAGGGGCATATCCACAGCTCCTCTTCTGATCTGCCGCAGTCCTTTTGATCGTTTCCACTATGAGGCTCATAACTTTGAATTTTTGAGGCACATCAAACACATGTAGCAAGTTGATAGCATGGCCTCTGATCATCTTGTGATCTCCAGACTTGGGCAGAAGGGTGTGCCTAAGGATCCAGTTGATCGTAGGCAATCCTGATAGCAGATGATGCACTGAGCCAAACTTGAATGTGTCAAGAGCTTCATTGGGAATTTCCTTGTACATATTTGACATGGAGTTGTGGTCCATATTTTTCTTGGCATAGATATCCAAGTCCTCATCTTGCTCTTCTGGGGCATTAATGATCTGTGCCCACTCAGCCACTGTAGATTGATACCTTGTACCCTTAGACATCCATGTAATCCTCCCATCTGGATAAAAGTATGCCGTGGAGTAGAACTGCATGATAAGTTCCTCATTCCACTTTGTGAGCTTCTGCCCAACAAAGTCAGCTACTCCACAAGCACTAAAGCTATCAAATACTCCAGGATAGTGCTCCTCATTCTCCTTGATATATGTCCAGTCAACCCATCGCATATCACAGACAATGGGCTTCTTATCTAGCAGCACCGTCTCATAGAAATCCTGCTGCTCCTTGGTGTGAAACCTGTAGTCCACGGCAGTCCTTCTCCTTGAAGCATATGGGTCTGCTTCTCTCCACTTCCTGAGCCCTGAATCTCTCCTGAGCTTCATATCCTCAGCCACAGGATGAGCATTGTTGTGGTCTGGGATCTTGGGCTTGAGCTTCCGAAGGACATTCTCTTCCTCATCCTCAGCAACAGTCTCAGGCACTGGGGCCTTGTTCTTCTTAGCTGCAGGAATGCTCCGTGTGTTCCTCTTGGGCTTTGGCTTAGATGCAGCCTTAGGTGCTTCCTTGGGCTTGGATGTAGCTTCCCCTGACCTTATGGCATCTCCCATAAGTTTGGGTGCCTTGGGCGCTGGTGCAGCTGCCTCTTCTTCCTCCTCCTCTTCTACCATGATGGAGGCTTTCCCAAGCACTTTGGCTACAGTCTTCTTCACTCTTTCTTTCCTCTTCTTGCCTCAGCTGCAACGGGCTCAATGGGAGCAGGCTTCTCAGTTGAGGCTCTAGCCTTTGACATGGGTTGCCTGCCTGCTGGCCTCTTGATTTTCAGCCCTGGCTTTGAGCCTTGAGCTGGCTCAACTCTCTTGGAGGTGGCCTCTTCCTCTGCCACATAGTCCTCATCTTCTGAATCTGAGGTTTTCTTCTTCCTTTGTCTCATGGCAGCCTTTGGCAAATTGCTAGGAGTGCTCCTGCTGCCTTCATCAGATGAACTGGAGGAACTAGTGCCCTCACTCATCACCACTTGCTGCTCCGACAGATTCTGGCTATCACTTTGGTCTGACATGCTGCAAACTGACTGCTGACCCTGTGAATAGATTATAGAAGAGATAGAGTGGATGAGCATCACAAAATGCAGAGATTTTTGCAAAAAGAATGATCCAAAAACTTAGTTTTAGTTTCCCACTGAAATCATCTCGGATCTACCGATTTTCAAACTCGGTGATACCGAAGCAGTTTTGGAACCTAAACTAGTGAACTCGGTCAGACCGAGTCACAGTTCGGTGGCATCGAGACTGCTAGGGTTTCACTGAGTTCAAAAATCGGTCACACCGATAGTAATTCTCGGTCAGACCGAGTTTTACTTGTGCAATGGCATAAGCCAAATCGGTGGGACCGAGTTTTTCAACTCGGTGGGTTCGAGATGGTTTCGGCGGAAACCTAAACCTAGAATTTTCGAATCAAACCTAACCTATGAGCGTTTTGACTAGATAGAAGTTTATCAAACGTGGCCAGAAACAATGTGATCACAATGTGCTAGGAATCAGATTGAGGAATAGCACAAAGATCAAGTCCATACCCTAGTTCGGCGGGGACTTGCTACGGCGGCAACGGTTGGGCAGAAATCCCGTTGACGGCGATGGAGACCAGCGACTTGAGGCTGCTGGCGGCGAGGAGGACGATCCGGAGACCCAGGAGGCAGAGCGAGCTATGCGCGGGCAAAGAGGTTCCAGAGAAATTTCCAAAATTCTGCCCGTGACTATATATAGCCCGACCCTGTCGGTGTGACCGAGTGGAACAACTCGGTGGCACCGAGATTCATAACTGCGTGCAGTTACTGAAACTCGGTGAGACCGAAAGGTTCCAATCGGTTGCACCGAGATTGAAAACTTAGATCAACTTAATGATCTCGGTAGGACCGAAAGTGGAGTATCGGTCAGACCGAGAATCATAAAGAGGTTTTGGAAGTTTAAGTCTATGACGAATCGGGGACTCCGAGCGCTCCTCACACAGAGTGGTTCGAATCTGACTTGATCAAATTTTGTGATGCAGCATGAATAGAGTTTGAGACGAGAAAAGCATAGATAGCTAGAGGAGGTTCTTAGGCATTATTGTCCATCCACTTGGCAAAATAAGATAAAGCCGAACAATCAAAGCAACAAGTGGATGTCCTCGAATGAGTAAAATATGCAATCAGCATGCTCACACAATAAGATAGCAAATGAAATATGTGGCAAAGCATGCACAACCAATTCTAGCATCTATCAGGCAATTTACGATGACTAGGTCATCTATATATGAGTATATTGACTTAGGAGTCAAGTGAGAGCACTTGATCGTAGGTCATACTCATCATTTAAGCTCAAGTGGGGTTACCACTTTTACATAAAGCATTGTTTTGTTCACATCTTTAGAGTTGCTTTAGCTCAAGTCTTAGAGTAAAGATCCCCCTAGATGTGATATCCCCCCTAAGAGGGATGAACTAACCTTGGGTTTTGTCGATGATGACTTCATGTAGACACTGAAGATGTGGATGCTCAATGTTGATGTAGATCTCTTGGAGCTATCCATTTGAGTGAATTGCACTTTCAATACCTACATGGGTTAGTCCCACAAGGAACAAACAGGGATATCCATAGACATAGAGTGATGCACACAAAAGATGATGTCCATGAAAACTTTTAGGTTACCTTGTCCCTTGTCTTACCAACAAGAGGGTTTGTGACTCCTTGAACTAGTGCAAGATGTGGAAGTTGATTGCACTTGTTCTTGCCAAAATGATAAGAGTGAAGTATGTTGGCGGAGTCACCCTCAAGAACTCTCTAGTTCTTCTTCTTTTGGATCCACATCATCTTGATGGGAATCCTTGGAGTTGTAGTCGTACTTGATGAAGTGGAACTTGAGGTAGTCTTGGGAATCCACTTGACTAAGGTCTTAGGAGCTTCTTCAAATGCATCAATTTCCTCTTGAAGCTTGTCCTTGCCTTTTTGCTCGTAGTCTTGTGGTGGAAGATCATCTTGAGCTTGTGTCCCCTTGAAAAACTTCTCTTGTTGAGGGACAAACTTTGTCTTGGGGTATTGATCTTCTTCCCATTCAACTCCATTGGCATTGAGCTTTTGTTCGAAACCAACACCTTAATTCTTCCGGTGCATTCCTTGCTTACGCACAATTTCCTCGAATTGCTTACTCCCGGCAAGGCTCTTGTACACTCCTTTCTCTATAATTCCCTTCAATAAGCTATTTTCTTACTCAAGTGTAACTTGGCTAAGAGAATCATTAGTGGAATCAAGAGAACTACTAGAAGCAACAATATTGGATTTAGCATGATCATTGTTACTACTAGCGGAAGAATCTTTCTTGTTAGATTTGACTTGAGGCATGTAAGTGGATAAGAGTAAACGCTTGGCAATGTAAGAAGAACTTTTCTTGCAGAGACCATCATTGATTGCCTTTAAGAACTCATGCTCTTGCTCAAGATTGAGCTTTTCAAAGCGTAGCTTCTCATGAGCTCTTAAAAGTTCTCGATGATCTTCGAAAATAGTGTCATGAGCTAACTTAAGAGTTTTTAGTTCTTTAGTTAGAGCCTCAATCTTCTCCTTATCATTGTCATTCGTTTTATCTTGATTAGCATGATTAATTGGTCTTTCATCATAGTATTCATCACTAGAGTTATCGCCAAGCAAATCATCACCTAACAAGTCATCTTCATCACTATCGAAATCAACATACTCGGGGTGTGTTACCTTAGGACCTTTGGCCATGAAGCATCTTCCAATTCCTTCATTTGGTGAGTCAAATATGTCGTAGGAGTTGGTTGACACAATTGCTAGACCGGCAACACCTTCATCTTGAGTATCTTCGGAGTCGGAGTGATAACTTCTCTCGGAGTGGCTGTCGGAGTCGGAGCCGGATACCCATTCACCAACATGAGCTTGATGTCTTCGTCTTGTGTAGCTCCTTGATGATTTTTCCTTCTTTTCCGAATCCTTGCTTCTCCGTGAGTATCTTCGTTCATAACGATCATCTCTACTCCTTCTCTCTGTTGGTGGTGATCCTTTGCTTCTTCTTTTTGGAGAATCTTCTCTTCTCTTGTAGGGAGCCGTACACTCGTTGGAATAGTGTCCGGGTCTTCCACAATTATAGCAGTTTCTCTCTCGACTAGAAGATCTTTTGTCATTGTAGGACCTTGACTTGGAGCTTCTATCTTTGCTTCTACTCTTGTAGAACTTGTTGAAGTTCTTCACCATTAAGCTCAATTCTTCATTGAAGTCTTGTTTCTCACTTGATGATGTAGGGGCTTCACATGAGGCTTTATAGGCACCACTTGACTTGTTGTGAAGTTCCTCTTTATCCTTAAGTGACATCTCATGAGCAACAATTCTTCCAATCACTTCCGTTGACTTGAGATCTTTGTAATTGGGCATCATTTGGATCAATGTGCACACGGTATCATATTTTCCATCCAAGGCTCTTAGGATCTTCTTGATGATGAATCTATCGGTCATCTCTTCACTTCCTAAGCCGGCAATCTCATTTCTGATGAGAGCAAACCTAGAGTACATTTCAGCGACACCTTCACCATCCTTCATCTTGAACTTGTCAAGTTGGCTTTGAAGCACATCCAACTTGGATTCCTTGACGGAGTCGGTACCTTCGTGCATATCAATCAAAGTGTCCCAAATTTCCTTTGCATTCTCAAGGCGGTTGATTTTGTTGAATTCTTCGGGGCATAATCCGTTGAAGAGAATATCACAAGCTTGAGCATTGTATTGCAACATCTTCAACTCATCCGCGGTAGCTTCACGGTTTGGTTCTTTCCCATCAAAGAAGTCACCTTGCAAACCAACACACACAATAGCCCAAACAGCGGGGTTATGTCCAAGAATATGCATTTTCATTTTATGCTTCCAACTAGCAAAATTAGTACCATCAAAGTAAGGACCTCTATGGTGATAATTTCCCTCGCTAGACGCCATACTCTCCTAGGTTGTGAAACCAAGGCTATGACCACCAAAAGCTATGGAGATCAAGCAAAAGGAGACCAAAGCTCTGATACCACTTGTAGGATCGAAAGTATGTCTAGAGGGGGGGTGATTAGACTACTTGACCAAATAAAAACTTAACCTTTTCCCAATTTTAGTTCTTGGTAGATTTTAGCTATTTTAGAACAAGTCAAGCAATCATCACACAATTTAAGCAAGCATGCAAAGAGTTTATGGGCAGCGGAAAGTAAAGCATGCAACTTGCGAGAATGTAAAGGGAAGGGTTTGGAGAAGTCAAATGCTATTGGAGACACGGATGTTTTTCCCGTGGTTCGGATAGGTGGTGCTATCCTACATCCACGTTAATGGAGACTTCAACCCACGAAGGGTAACGGTTGCGCGAGTCTACACAGGGCTCCACCCAAGGGCAACGGTTGCGCGAGTCCATGAAGGGCTCCACCCACGAAGGGTCCACGAAGAAGCAACCACCCACAAAGGGTCCACGAAGAAGCAACCTTGTTTATCCCACCATGGCCATCGCCCACGAAGGACTTGCCTCACTAGCGGTAGATCTTCACGAAGTAGGCGATCTCCTTGCCCTTACAAACTCCTTGGTTCAACTCCACAATCTTGTCGGAGGCTCCCAAGTGACACCTAGCCAATCTAGGAGACACCACTCTCCAAGAAGTAACAAATGGTGTGTAGGTAATGAACTCCTTGCTCTTGTGCTTCAAATGATAGTCTCCCCAACACTCAACTCTCTCTCATAGGATTTGGATTTGGTGGAAAGAAGATTTGAGTGGAAAGCAACTTGGGAAGGCTAGAGATCAAGATTCATATGGTAGGAATGGAATGTCTTGATCTCAACACATGAGTAGGTGGTTCTCTCTCAGAACATATGAGTTGGAATGGTGTGTGTGTGTTCTGATGGCTCTCTCACTGAATGAGAAAGAGGTGGAGGGGTATATATAGCCTCCACACAAAATCCAACCGTTACACACAATTTACCAATCTCAGTGGGACCGAATCAGAAAACTCGGTCTGACCGAAATAGTAAACCTAGTGACCGTTAGGAATTTCAGTGGGACTGACATGCAACTCGGTGGGACCGATTCGGTTAGGGTTTGGGCATAACGTAATCTCGGTGAGACCGATTACACAAACTCAGTGAGACCGAATTTGGTAATTAGCTAACCAGAGAGTTGGTCAGGCAAACTCGGTGGTACCGATTTGCTCTTTCGGTGAGACCGAGTGGAACTCGATGAGACGGTAAAGTTACAAAGGGGAAACACTGAGTTTACATTGCAATCTCGGTGGGACCGATTCGCTCTTTCGGTGGGACCGAAAAGTTACGAAAGGGAAACAGAGAGTTTGCAACCCCATCTCGGTGGGACCGAGATCCTTATCGATAGAACCGAAATGCTAGGGTTTGGCAGTGGCTAATGACAAGTGAAATTCGGTGGCGCCGGATAGGAAAAATCGGTAGGACCGACTTTGGCTTAGAGTTTAGGTCATATGTGGATGTGGGAAAGTAGTTGAGGGTTTTTGGAGCATATCACTAAGCACATGAAGTAAGAGGCTCATTAAGCAACACCTCATCCCTCCTTAATAGTATTGGCCTTTCCTATGGACTCAATGTGATCTTGGATCACTAAAATATAAAATGAAGAGTCTTGAGCTTTTGAGCTTGAGCCAATCCATTGTCCTTAGCATTTTGAGGGTTCCACTTTCACATCCATGCCATGCCAATCATTGAGCTTTTCCTGAAATAATCATCTTGGAATAGTAGCTCAATGAGCTATATGTTATTATGAATTACCAAAACCACCTAGGGATAGTTGCATTTTCAGCCGCTCTATTTTTTGTACGCCTGTCTGATAGCCGAACTGTGACTTGCGATCGCCGGACTTGTGTGACGTCTTTTATGAGCGGAAACGATCAAGTTTGAATTTTCCGCGTCCTCAGGGCGGCGCGTGGGGTCGTGACTGGAAACTAGGTCGCCCCCAGAAGCCGAACTAGCGCCGGTTCGCCTTCAGACCGCTATTTTTTAGCGCCCTGTGGGGCCGAAGGGCTGGAGATGCTCTTAGGTGCTGCCGATGTATTGCTCAATGTATATATAGTACAGGTACACTGGTACAGCACAAGGCACGTGCATGAGATCGTGGAGATTATGCATGCAGGACGTGATGTTTGCTGTGCCTCTTTAGGCCCCGCTTGGAATAGGGGTAAATTTATACACCTGTATTACTTTTACAAGTGTATTTAACCAGCCATGTGTGATTTTCAACCAGAAATGAAAACGACCAATTGAGGTCTATATCTTTTACAGGTGTAAAGGTGAGGAAAACGACAATCCAATCAGGCCCTTAGGTTCTCCGTTCGGTGTTCATCCAGCTGAGCCAGGTGCTCCAGCATCGCTTTCGAGTGCAGCGTTCTCTCCCGCCAGAGCCTCGCCGGTGGTGTTCGCCCGGTGGGGCTGCGAGGTGCAGCTCTGGGAGCTCCATCCACAACACGTGTGGTGCATGATGAGCATGGACGCGCCGGGTCCGTACCTCTGTTAGATGCATGTCAAGTTCAGCAAGAAAATGTTCATGTAATATAATGTAGCAACATAAACTACGGCTTACAAGCAACCGCCGAGCTCAGCTCCTTCCTATGGATCTTGAGTCGGGTCGAGGAGGGAAGAGGGACAAGCAGGGGGAAGCTGGGCTGGGCGGAGGAGCGGCCATGCAGAATTGCAGAGTGGCGGCTGCTGCAGTACGGGGGAGGCAAGCCTGGCGGCGAGCGGTCAATCCATGGACCCCGGCGTTACGCCGGTCGAATGAGAGGACCGGCAAGAAGAAGACGACAAGGGTGATGCACGCCACGGGCGCCGTGAACCCCATTGCCACGCGCACGCGTTCCGTACGGCCGGAAGAGGAAGTGCAGCGCCTCCCCCACCGCCGACGCTGCCGAGCAGCGCCACCCTCGTGGTGAGGCGGAACAACAACAGCACGTCCGACTCCGACGTGTTGACACCGCGGCAAGGTCGTCTGCGGCGTGGCGACCAGAGCCGGCGTCCACTGCATCTCTTGCAACCCCGCCACGGCGCTCCGGGTCTTGTCGTCCCACGCTGGCGTCGGGGGCTCAGCGTCACGGGAGAGGCTCCTCTGATGTGCGGCAAGAAGAAGAAGACGACAAGGGTGATGCACGCCACGGGCGACGCGCACGCGTTCCGTACGGCCGGCGAGCTCTCGCATTGCCGGCAGTCGAAAGAGGAAGTGCAGCGCCTCCCCATGGCCTTGCCACCGCCGATGCCGACTGCCGAGCAGGAGCAGCGCCACCCTGTGGCTGGTGCAGCCTCGTGGAGAGGCGGAACAACGACAGCAAGTTCGTCTGCAGAGCCGGCGTCCACTGCATCTACTGCAACCCGGCCACGGCGCTCCCGGTCTTGTCGTCCCACGCTGGCATCGGGGCCTTAGCGTCACGGGAGAGGAAGAACCCGGCCCCGGCCAGCAGCAGCGTCGTGCCCCCGACAGTGCTGATGTCGAGACTGCCCCCACCGTTCTTGTGATCTTGTCGAGCGGGCTGGCGTTCGCCGTCTGTGCCGAATGTACCTTATGATCAAAGTCCATGACACCGGCACCGCGAGGATGCCACGTCCGACCACCGTCGGGGTGCTCGTCGGCGGGAGCAACCGTCACACAGGGACAGGGTACGTGTTCGCCGGACACGTGAAAGTCGATGACGAGGAAACGGAGAGTCGAGTACCCTGGTCGCCGGCGGATGAGTCGTCGCTCTCGTCCTTGAGCACCTCCAGGCCGGGCACGAGACGCGGACAACCGTGCTTAGCAAGGCGCTCTTCAAGGACGGCACGGCGTGCCAGCAGTGCTGCCAAAGTTGCACTTCTTTCTATTATAGATGCATGATAGGTTCAAATTCTTTGTTTTCCCCTTGGAATGATTTGAACATATTGTTTGTTTCTGTGAATTTAATCGTGCTGCAGAACCAGCGGGAGAAGATCAGCGAGCCATCCAAACACTGCAGTAATTGAAGACGGCCATGGAATGCCTGCAGAACAAACTAAAAATACTAGTACTAGCTATATCTGCTACTGTTTCTGTTCAGGGGAGAAACAGAGAGAGAGGTGTTGGGGACTTCGAGCTCCTGTACTGCTGGTGATACGGACGCTTTTGCACCCGGTGCTCTTTCGCTATATGTGCGTGATCATGTATCCACCAGCGTTTCTGCTCGTGTATGCACATACAAGTAAACTAGAGGATACCCCACCCCGCGCGTTGCTGCGGGAATTCCTTACATGATATGGATCACTATTTTTCTGTGAGATGGTATGTAACACGTTGAAAACTATTTGGTTGAATAGAAAATGCTCCCTCGCAAAAAGATTGACAAGAACAGTAGGAAGAAAAATGCCGACATAGACTGCTACGTGAATTAGAAGATATTCCGTTGCAAAACGACAGACAAGAAGAGTGGACGATTTAGAAAAAACACTTTGAATCACGATATGGAGCACTCATTAGATAAATGTAGTGGGCATATCAAGGGAAACTTTTCTGCCAATAGGCTGCAATGTGAATTAGGAAGTGTGTTAATGTGGAGTAGCATAAATTATCTATGGCGCAATTGTATACATACATGACTCAAAAGTGACAATGCATGCACTCTACAACGGTAACTTGATAAATATAAAATGCAACTCAGATGCAATCCAATCACAATACACATTTAATATACACGTCAATCTTTTTTAGAAAGGCATATAACAGTCCAATGTAGATTACTCTCTAGTAATATGGCACCTTATTGCAACATGAAATATTTTAATATTATTCTACTGAAAAACAAAGGATGAATTCATTGTGACCAGTTCACACATATAATAAAAGAGTTTCCCTAAAAGCAAGCGAGAAAAATAGTTTCAAATTGGTGGAGTACATCTTCACTTCTGACAAATTGCAACGGGGAGATGTAGAGTTATATACACATATGCAGGTAGGAAAAAAGCCTGTCACCAACATTAGCATTTTTCAAAAGGCGGTAGTCAACTTACAGCAAAACTTGAAGATTGATCTAAGAGGACAACAAATAATTTGATGCTTGGCAACTATGATAAAACTTCCATTCATGAAAAATGGGGGGCACACGAATGATCAAAATTCTTCACCGAGAAATCTGCTTAAAGGTATGAAATTTGCTAAGGCGCATTTTGTGGAGTATAGTTGCACGGCATAAGCAACATCGGTGAGTAATAACACAATTCTTGTACCCAAAACAATTTGTTGAGCATCAAGTTGAATGAAAAAGCAGCGGGCATCAATGATTAACAAAATAAAAAATGAATATATGATCACACACACACAAAAAAGGGAGAGGAATACGTGTGTGAAGTGACATCACTTTAATATGTCCTTGGAGCTACATCGAGGACATGGTAAGGGAAACAAATAATCCTCCGGTCCAAAAATACATGTATTTTAGATCAGAGGGGGTACCTTTTTGGAGCCTTGCAGGGTGGTCATAGGCCCTGATACTTAGACTATGTTTCTGACCGCCAGAGTTAGGCGTAGCTCCCTTTGCCCTTCTAATAACAACCACAGATAGCTGTAAGTAGTTTTTGTTGTACAAATTTCTTACTAATGCACTTTTGTATTTCTTACTTAGAACAAAGTAACAATCAGAAATTATAATCAGCAAATGATGCATTGAGATATGTATTTACGTTAATATGATGATCCATGTATCTACTATTTTCATGACAACATCAGCCAACACTTACTGTTTACATGAGTTTTTTTTTTTGCAAGGAAGGCGTACATGACTTGAAGCATAATTATTTATTTACTTACCTGGGTAAATCCGAGACTTGATGGTGATACAACATATGCTTTGAAGTAAACATTAAAACATTAAAACATGAATTTCGTATGGTCTCCCACAAAGCTAGAGAAACAATCTGCAGTGTCCAAGAATTGTAGACATGAATTTCGTATGGTCTCCCATAAAGCTAGAGAAACAATCTGCAGTGTCCAAGGACTGCTTGAACTGCTTGACAATCTGATCTAGAGTAAAAAGAATAATTAAGTTATGATATTGTGCATGTCAAATAAATTTCAGAACTCCACCTGTCCAAGTGCCATAACCATCAGTGGGGATTGCAAACAATACGAAAATTCGTTCTCCTGTGAATATAATTAGTAAGAAATGTCGCCTCGTACTGTAACTTGATGGTGTATGAAGCAGAATCGACAGTACGGCGAGGTCAATTTGAGAGATATAAACGGGGATCGATGTAAGTGATTAGTTACCTGCTCGTCGGCAAGGGCTACATCGATCCATACGGTGGATGCGCCGCAGGTGGCACCATAATTTTGATCACCGAGCGCATACAGAAGGGCCCTACATGCGCCGCGTCATGAAGCCCTTCACTGGTGCTCGGGAGCTTCGGATCGACTCCTCCTCTTAATTCACCCTGTCCAAGACGGTGGTGGTAAAGGGACGGCGGGGCTTCAACTTGGTCGCACCAGCAAATTGTTTTTCTATGGGCGAACTTGGTTACCAAGCAAATCCACTTGAGCGCCCGATAAACTGACATGAAACTACGGACATACTCATTTGCTTAAAAAGGGAGGATAACTCCATCCGTTACTCTTTATTTAGTGGGGAAGATGAAAAGCTGGCGTAGTAGCTGAAGAGAATAGTGGGAAATAATCGTTGGGTAATAATTGGGGAGACGTCGGGGTGAAGCACTCCAGCCGAAGAACAACTCATACACCATCAGAGTAAAAATAAAGGATTTAAGAAAAACATTGCTGACGTGGCCCATCCGATGAATTCATGAGGTTGGTAAAGTATGGCTGATGTGGCTCATTGCTGAGGTGGATAGTGTACATGTCAAGAGAAATACAATAGTGAGGATGAACTATTTAGGTATTATAGATTGCACAAAACCATCACATTGATGGCTACGTTATTTTTTTTTTTTGCCAGAAAACAACATGTCACAGGAGGAGCATCGCTACAACCTTTGCCCTCATGAATCACTGGTCGACAGAGGGCCAGATCTATGATGAATTCGCGAGCGAGGAGGTTGTGTCGGCCATGGCCGCGAAGAACCCAAACTTCCTCGAGGAGCAGAGAGCGCTCTACGAGGTCATGTGCAACGCTCGTGCGGCGACGCCTGACGTGTAGATGGCGCTGGAGGTCGAGGACGGGAACATCGGCAGTGTGTGTGTGTGTGTGTCATTATTGGCGCTGCTACGACCATGATGTCAGTCCGTCCACGTTCAGCCAGCGGAGTCCAACGAGGAAGAGTAGAATATGGGAGACAACGGCGCCTCGTGTCCCATGTGGGCCAGTCGGTGTCCCATATCTTATTCTTCCTCGCTGGTGATCGCAACTTCACTTCTCGGGCTCACGGCTGCGGGCATGGGCACGGAGGAGGACAACAAAACTTGGAGGATGTGCGCCGGAGGTGATTTAGACTAGGTCAGGGTCCAGACGCTTTTGTTTAATGAATATGTTGAAAATGTAATGAATGCGGTCCAGTTTAAATGAAATTCATCCGATTTGCATGAAAATCGTCTCGTCTATTCAAATCCCGTTTGGGTGGACCATCCTTACTGCTGGTTGATTTGGCGCCCGGTGGTGCGCGAGAGGGGGGCGGGATGGAATGATGCGCGCGTGATTTAGCGCCAGGTCGATCGATGGATCGTTCTAGGTGGATGGATCTGATCGTGTCGTGTGCAGCAACAGCGAATGGAATGGGATGCGCGCGTGGCAGGGCGCCCGTGGAGGTGGAGATGAAGCCGCGCGCGTGAATTGTGAGGGTGGATGGTTCCAGGGGGAGGGATCTGGTCCCGTGCAACAGCAAGGAACGATGGGAACGGCCGCTGGCATGCACAAACCTCCCCTCCCACGAACCTCCCCAGCTTCTCGTCGCTGACAACCATCTCCAGTTCTCCACCATCGCCGGTGCCAGAGAACTCAACACACAAATTTGGGGGGAAGAGTGTCGCCGAGAACGCAAGGGATTAGAAGCGTGGAATGAATGCTATCTTGAAACGACGTACCTCGCGCGGGGGGCTGGGGGTGGGAAGTAGATGCTCCATTTACTCGCTCACCCTCCGCCATGCCCGCAGATCGAGTAGATCTCCTCGTGCCCAGTGGCGGAGACAGGCCCATATCCTTTGTACACTGTAGTAGTTTACTATATATGACTGCTACTGTATATGAAGGCGACCTGCAGGGCTGGCTCCGCCCTTGCTCGTGTCGACATGGCTCACATAGATGTGCAACGTGACACGGAAACTGCACCATGGTGCATGGAGCCAAAATTTCTCCCTGTCAACACACCCACGAGTCCACCACAAACCCCTCGTTGTCGAGGAGGACGATCTGGTGTGTCTCCGATCGTCGGAAAACCGCCCCCTGCCGATAAACAAGCAATCTCACGGTGGGATGTGCCATGCGGAGAAGTGTGATGCACGAAAAGCCATCCGCCGATACTCGAGATGATGAAGGCATATATGAGCATGTGGATTGTAGAGTGGGCTTAAGTATGGTGAAGCTGGTTTTTAGCGGTCGTCGGGCGCAGAGTTTCACTAGGCAGGAGTAGTATGTCGCTTGGGTTTCAAAGCTCGTCACTCTAGAACGCGGATGCACGTGATCCGGTGGCCGCGCATACGGTACGATCATGCATGCACGAGCTCTCACGCCGATACGTGATCGGAGCGAGCGGGACGTACGGGCACGTGATCCGACCGACGGAGCGGAAGAGAGAAACGGTGCGGCCATATACACACACGAGCGTTTGAAAATTGAAAAACCCACGGTGCGACGTTGGCCCGATGGACGCACGCACGCACGGCGCGCGCGCAGCAGTTGCCGTTCCGGTGCAACGAGAGTGCGGGCGAGAGAAAGAGCGGTGGTGGAGCGCGCGTGTGTGGGTGGGTGGGTTGGGTAGGAAAGGGACGTGGGCGGGCGCGCGAGGGGACATGCACGGCCTGCGCCTGGCCACAACCGTCCAAACCCTTGCCCTGCGAGCTGCTGATCCGGCTGCCCGCTGCTGCGCCGGCCGGGCAAAAGCAAAGCGAAAGCCGCGCGGTGAGGTGCGTCGGCTGCCGGGCCATGACGTGCGTACGTTCCTGCCCTTGTCCGCGCGCGGCGCGGCGCGGCCAGGGAGGTGGCGTGGGTCTTACGGGCTGCGCGGGGTGGTGGTGGTTGATCTGGCGCCGGGAGGGATGGAATCATGGAAGGGTGGATCCGTGGATGGATGCGCGTGTGGCAGGGCGTCCATGGAGACCAACAAGGCGCTCGCGTGTGAATTGTATGATGGCGAGCCGGTGGATGGTTGGGCGATCTGGTCGTTTGCAACAACAACGGTGGAAATGCTAAAAAAACAACAACGGTGGAAGTGGGACGTAACGGCCGGCATGCACGCGCGTCTCTCACATGCACCGCACCTACCTGGGCGGATCGGTGGCACGGGTCCAAGGTTCTATAGTTCCATACCATGGATCTCCACTGTCTTATGGCAGTGAAACTTCCATCTTATACTTACTTCAAAGACAAGTTCGTGACATGAAATTCTAGTTACAAACTTCCATCTCGGGTGACAACATCTTATGATGCTCATCTCTGCTGTCTACTGTTGTTACAAACTCAAGGGATTCAGTGAAACAACATAGGTCCAGTTACTCTGAATCTTTGACGAATAACTGCAACCAAAAGACTATCAACTGAAAGTTTACTGCACAGAGAGAAAGCAGAGCACAAATTGTCTTTGCAGCTCATCAAACGTGCCTCGCAAGGGTTATTACAAACTCCTCCCACAGACATGCAAAACGAGCCGAAAACACTCCGGCGTGGATTCAGCCAAAGCATCATTTCGTATTCAACAATTTCTCAAGGGCACCCCACGAAATTCGCAGACAAGCCTGGCCAGAACGGCATGCCAAAGACGGACGAGATGATGGCGCCGGTCCATGCTCCGGTGCATGGGAATGGGACGGCGGCGAACAGCATCAGCCCGAGCCACTGGAACTCCTCGACGGGTGCAACCTTCCATCCCATCAGTTCGAAGAGGAGGTCCATTATCTGGGTTGCCCAAGCGCTTCTTTGCGAGTTTCTTTAGGTAGAGGATGATGAATGGCACAGGCACCATGTTCCTAGAGAAACAAAGAGTAGATGTAAAATTCTATGTATATTAAAAAAATATTTTCTAATATAGAGCATGAAACTTTTTCTAAAAAGAGATGTCAAAGTTGCTGACACTAGAGTGACAACTCGCAATTTACATTTCAGCCGCGCCACTGGAAATTGACCATAAAACATCATCATGGCCCAATACATCAACCAGGATAAGAAGAACTACTATAATATCAAATGCAATTTCAGCTGCGCCGCTGAAAAATGACCATAAAACATTATCACGACCTATATATAATATATCAATCATCAGAATGCAGAAAACACTAATATCAAATGCTAAATAGTACAGTACTTGGCTTCAACATCATCACGATTTTGCAGACGCGGATGTCACATAAGTACGTGACCTCCCCCCTCTCACTCTCTCTTCTGCACACTACAGAAATCTATTCAGAGTGGATTCTTTCCTGTTCTTCTAAAATGGAGGTGCAGATTTCCCCCGAATGTTAATGCATTGGAATTCTGCAGGAGGTTGTCAAAGACGTTTCAAATAGAGGCGACACTGACCTTTGTAGTAGTGAAAGGCGGGCAGCAGTTGAGTCGCGTGGTTGGGGCTAAGAAGGAAGAGCTTGAGAGGAAGATCAACACGTTCATCTCATCCTCCTAAACCTAACTGAATGCATGTACTCCAATATAAGTACTAGTTTCTCACTGGAAGTGGGCTCCTATGGCCTGTCCATATTGAAGTATTGAACTGCCTATTCTCCTGAAAATGCTGTCAGTTGTGGTATATTCATCTTATTGATGTCAATTCAAAAGAAGAAACAAGTCGCTGGTATAAGTTGTACTAGATTCATGCAATCCCCATAGCACATTGCTTCCAACCAAGAATTAATCACATGCACGGATCCATCTAGTGCAATGGATTAACGGTCCCCAGAATTCCTCAAACGAGCAAATCAAAAGGAGAGGGGATGTAATCGTCTCACTGCTATTCAGAGGTGATAAGCAAAGTCGGTGAGGAGGAGGCAATGGATAGCTCTCACTGGTAGGCGTTCTGTGCAGCCGACTTCAACACCGAGTCACCGACACAACATGGAGTTATCAGTGGGCTTTGTGTGCTGGACGGAGAGCGAAAAGGAGAGCCAGCGCGCCCAGGCCGGTAAAGACGTGCAACCGCTGCGGGCAGCGATGCTCGACCGCCTTTTCCTGGAGCGCATCAGCCAGCGGCTCTCAGATAGTCGACGTGTGAGTGGCATGGATTGGATTTTGGGATTGATCAGTGGTGATAGGATGAGGTAGAGGAAAGGGAGGAGAGAGACAGGAGGAAGAAGGCGAAATACTACCCGTATGTGCAAAACCAAGGTGTGGTGCATGCCACTCGAGCAAAACCATCAGCCACGCCATTAAAGCCGTTCCCAAAACCAGGCGGGGAGTATTGTGCCTTGTGGTCCTTCGGCCCCGGCTGTGCTGATTATGTCGCCTCTGGTTGCTGCTTCCAGTTGGTGGATGCTCAATACAATCTTCTTGTTTGTTGACTGCGTTGTTTTCTCCAATGGAATATAAAGCTCCTTAACTGGAACATGAGAGGGTTGAACAATCCAACCTGAGGAGGTTTCTACAGAAATTTTTGTCAGCTAACCAGTGCAATATTGTATGTCTTCAAGAAACTAAATTGGTTGATGTTGATAGAAGTATTGTGGCTGAAGTCATGGGTAGCAGAGTTACCGAGGACTTCGTCTTCAAAGCTGCTAATGGTAAAAGAGGTGGGATCCTGGTTACCAGCGCAGATGATTTTGCTATTTTCTTCAATTAGAATGCTTCAGGCTCTCACTTTATTACTGATACTATTACTGATCTGACAAATAATGTTGCTGTTTATGGGCCTCCAGAGGACAGTGATAAGATTATTGTTCTCAATGAGCTTAAGAGCATAAAGAACAGTGTGTTGCCCGGTTGGATGATTCTTGGGGACTTCAATCTTATTTGTCGTATCAGTGACGAAAGCAACTCCAACATTAATCTCAGAATGATGGGTCGCTTTAAAAATATGATTGAAGATCTTGAAATCCAAGAAATTGCTCTTAACGGAAGGAGGTTCACCTGGTCTAAGGAGAGAGAGTACACGGTTCATTCCAAAATCAATCGTGATAATCTTGGGAGCTGAGCCACTTGTAATATCAGTTGTCTCCGGCCTCAACTGCCATTTGGCATCACTGTCCAATTATCCTTCTGAAGATGGATGTCAAGCACTATATAGGGTTCAGATTTGATGCTTGCTGACCAAGGAAATAGGGATTCAGAGAGAAGGTGCTTGAGGTTGGGCTAAACATGTTCGCTCGAAGGACGCTGTAAAGATTCTGCACATCAAACTGTCAAGAACTACCCATGCTGTGAAACTGTGATATACAAGATTAAAGAAGGAAGTGAGATTCAGAAAGGAGGTGGCCACTGAGGTGATTTTTCAGCCGGACCTTGATCAGGAGGACCGTGGGCTATTTGCTAAGGAATGAAACCTTCGTTTTCTCGTGAAATTGAAGCAGTTTGGCATTGCAGCACTTGACAGAGTGAGATGGCGTCAGAGATCTTGTATTATGTGGATCAAATCTGGAGACGCAAACACAAAAGTTCTTCGCGTCAAATCGAATGACCCAGAACCACATTCTTGTTCTGAAAAATCTAAGGGGTGAAGAGACATCTGGCCATGATGCTAAAGCTCAGGTGATGCCGCATCACTTCAATTCCCTGCTCGGGGAGGCTTGCCAGAGACTTTATGGGGCTTAACTGGGATTTCCTGCAACTCCCATCGGCTGATACTCCGCACCTTGATGATACTTTCTCGCTTACGGAGCTCAAAGAAGCCATCTCAATCTGCATGTTGAGAAGGCTTCATGCCCAGATGGATTTATTGGGGCTTTAACAAAACCCGTGGGGATATCGTGTGCTCGGACCTTCTGACTGCCCTAGATCAAATGCATGAGTTGAGAGGTGATCACTGGCACCTGCTGAATACTGCCAATAATTTCTCATTCCAAAAAAAGATGCGGATTCTTCGCCTCTTGCTTCCGGCCTGTGAGTCATACGCATAGTATTGCTAAGATATTATGGAAGTTGATTTCTTCTCGCTGCCCTGGATTTGCATACCCTGATCTCTGAGAGCCAGAGCGCCTTCATTAAGAAAAGGTCGATCCAGGATAACTCTCTGTTTGTGAAGAACATTATCAAGGAAGCTCACTCGAAGAAAATACCTCTACTTTTCCTCAAACTGGACTTTGGTAAGGTGTTTGATTCAATCAGATGGGATGGCTCTTCAGGCTTATGTTTTCAGTGCTCGTCGGAGGGATCATTTTTCATTGAACCTGAGTTCTTCCTACTCAAGAGTTCTGCTCAATGGGAAGCCTGGTGGTACTTTTATTCATAGGAGAGGGCTGAGACAGGGAGACCTGCTTGCCCCAATGCTCTTCATTTTGGCCCTGGAACCTTTACAGTGCATTCTGGCGAAAACTACTGGTCATGGCCTCTTATCCCCTGTCATGCAAAGAGCTGAGAAGATGAGAATAAGGTTTTTATGCGGATGACGTTGCTCTCTTCTTGAACTATATCAAGGAGGAGCTTGTTGTGGCCTCGGGCCCCTTCATTTCTTTGGCAATGTCTCTGGTCTTGAGGTGAATCTCAACAAGTGTATGGCCTATCCTATTCGCTATGACCACCTGGGTTGTAACGCCCTCGATGCGGCTATATCTCCCACGTGTCGAAGCACGACTTAGAGGCATAACCGCATTGAAAGCAATGTCGCAAGTGAGGTAATCTTCACACAACCCATGTAATACATAAGGGAAAGAGATACATAGTTGGCTTACAATCGCCACTTCACACAATACATGAATAAAGCATTACATCATCCAGATACAATCAAGGTCCGACTACGGAACCCAAAATAAAAGAAGACTACCCCAAATGCTACACAGATCCCCGATCGTCCCAACTGGGCTCCACTACTGATCAACTGGAAACGGAACAACATAATGAACACGATCTTCATCGAGCTCCTCCTTGAGCTCGGTTGCGTCACCTGCACGGTTTCATCGGCACCTGCAAACTGGTTTTGGAAGTATCTGTGAGTCACGGGGACTCAGCAATCTCACACCCTCGCGATCAAGACTATTTAAGCTTATGGGTAGGTAAAAGGTATGAGGTAGAGCTGCAGCAAGCGACTAGCATATATGGTGGCTAACATACGCAAAGGAGAGCGAGAAGATAAGGCAAAGCACGGTCGAGAAACTATGATCAAGAAGTGATCCGAGAACAACCTACGCCAAACATAACTCCAACACTGTGTTCACTTCCCGAACTCCGCCGGAAAGAGACCATCACGGCTACACACGCGGTTGATGCATTTTAATTTAGTTTAAGCTTCAGTTTTTCTACAACCGGACATTAACAAATTCCCATCTACCCATAACCGCGGGCACGACTTTCGAAAGTTCAAATCCCTGCAGGGGTGTCCCAACTTAGCCCATCACAAGCTCTCACGGTCAATGAAGGATATTCCTTCTCCCAAGACAATCCGATCAGACTCGGCATCCCGGTTACAAGACATCCTCGACAATGGTAAAACAAGTCTAGCAAGACCACCCGCTGTGCCAACAAATCCCGATAGGAGCTGCACATATCTCGTTCCCAGGGCACACCGGATAAGCTAAGCGTATGGGAGCCAATGTAACCCAAGTTGCTAAGGGACGGCCCCGCATGGTGCTCTGGGTTGGGCCAACACTTAGAGAAGCACTGGCCCGGGGATTTAAATAAAGATGACCCTTGAGCCGGCCGACCCAAGGGAAAGAAAAGGCTAGGTGGCAAATGGTAAAACCAATGTTGGGCCTTGCTGGAGGAGTTTTATTCAAGGCGAACTGTCAAGGGGTTCCCATTATAACCCAACCGTGTAAGGAACGCAAAATCCGGGAACATAACACCGATATGACGGAAACTAGGGCGGCAAGAGTGGAACAAAACACCAGGCATAAGGCCGAGCCTTCCACCATTTACCAAGTATATAGATGCATTAAGATAAACAAGATAATATTGTGATATCCCAACAATAAACATGTTCCAACAAGGAACGATCTCCAATCTTCACCTTCAACTAACAATGCTATAAGAGGGGCTGAGCAAAGCGGTAACATAGCCAAACAACGGTTTGCTAGGACAAGGTGGTTAGAGGCTTGGCTTAACAATATGGGAGGCATGAAAAGCAAGTGGTAGGTATCGCAGCATAGGCATAGCAAAAGAGCGAGCAACTAAGCAAGCAAAGATATAAGTGATTTCGAGGGTATGGTCATCTTGCCTGAGATCCCGCAAGGAAGAAGAACGAGTCCATGAAGGAGACAAAAGAACGTAGTCGAACGAATCCTCATCACATGACGTTATCGGAACCAACCTGAAGAAGCACACCAGAAAGAAAGCAAACAACATAGTAAACAACCACCACATAATCATGGCATGATGCACAATCAAGTATGGTGCATGTCCGGTTTAAAGAAGCATGGCAAAGGGCACAAACAAAGCTACAAGTTAAGTGGAGTTCAATATGCAACGAGTTGCATATTGACGGAACACCACATCAATTATTTAGTTCTCTCTCGGTTATGTACCCACCAATATTAAATGTTGTTAAGCATGTCAAGAGATGATACATAACAAAACGATACCATCTAAACAATTTAAATGGGGCCGGGTATAACAAACAACAAACCCGGTAAATCCCCATATGCATTAGTAATTTAATGCAAACAACAATTTTAACCAATCTTGAAGTTGTTATCATGATGTGGATGACATGTTCAAGTTTATGCAATGTTTATTAAAGGTTGACAAGAGCATTATGAAGCATTTGTCACCGGGAGGAAAGAAAGGGTGTCACGGCGACAAATCCGAAAATGATGCCACGGCAACATATCGGTTTCGGTAGTTCATGGAGATACCGGTGTAAAGGAAGGGGGTGTGAGTGTGTCAACAGATGGTGGGAGTGATCCCGGTTACCGGGTGTCTCAAGAGTCGACGAAGGTGTCAAACGAGGGAACAACTAACGTTCACGGCCGGATTACAACAACCAACATGCATCTCATACAACTCATGCATACGGTCTATGGGTGGTCGTCGCGGGGTTATACCTTCGAAGCGTGCATTATCGGAACGGATCGAGTTCGGCGGTAGGGGTA
Source organism: Triticum monococcum (assembly GCA_034509565.1). Taxonomy (NCBI): domain Eukaryota; kingdom Viridiplantae; phylum Streptophyta; class Magnoliopsida; order Poales; family Poaceae; genus Triticum; species Triticum monococcum. The sequence continues at coordinate 619,803,930 of CM067845.1, forward strand.
CACGTGTCGAAGGGGAAATAGTTGTTCACAGGGTCGTCGTGGGAAGTAGCGGTTCACGCGACGGTAGTTGAACTTGACGTTTGCGTTACACGGGTCTTCGACGACGGTCGTCGTACATGGTTCGGAGTGGTACTTGCATCTTCGGACTTGTCGGTCTCGATTCTTGCGACGGTAGCGGTATACGTCTCGTTTTCGAAGAGGTACTTGGGGTCAATTGAACTTGTCGGTCTCGTCATCCAAAGGGATGCTTGACGTTCTTAGCGATTTCGAAGACGACGGTAGAGGTACACTTGTTGTAGGGGTACTTGTCGGATCCACGACGACGGTAGAGGTACAAACGTTCTCGCGGTACTTGGGTCGTCGTGGAACTTGTCGCTTGCGGTATTGATAGCTCGAAGGTGTACTTGGCGTGTCCAAGGTCTCCGGCCGTAGTGGTACTTGATGATACGGGTAGTCGAACTTGACGAAAGACGGATCTCCTCAGGGACTTGATGCATCCGAATTCTTCGGGTTTGTAGTAGTACTTGGCGTTTGGAGTCCGGGTCTTGCCGGTCTTGATGGTCTTTTGTTCCAAAACGAAGCATCACAAGGCCTCCGTTGGGCAGCAGCAAGGAGGCGATGGAGCGGGCACGCTCAAGGGAGAGCAGCAGAGGGCAGCACCAGCAGTGAGGCGATGGTGGTGGTCGAACGAGGCAGGGCTGTTGGGGAACGTAGTAATTTCAAAAAATTTCCTACGCACACGCAAGATCATGGTGATGCATAGCAACAAGAGGGGAGAGTGTTGTCTACGTACCCTCGTAGACCGAAGCGGAAGCGTTGACGCAACGTAGATGAAGTAGTCGTACGTCTTCCCGGTCCAACCGATCCAAGCACCGTTACTCCGGCACCTCCGAGTTCTTGACACACGTACAGCTCGATGACGCACCCCGGGCTCCGATCCAGCAAAGCTTCGGGGAGGAGTTTCGTCAGCACGACGGCGTGGTGACGATCTTGATGTTTAACCGTCGCAGGGCTTCGCCTAAGCACCGCTACAATATGATCGAGGTGTAATATCGTGGAGGGGGGCACCGCACACGGCTAAGGAACGATCACGAAGATCAACTTGTGTGTCCTAGGGTGCCCCCCTGCCCCCGTATATAAAGGAGCCAAGGGGAGGGGGCGGCCGGCCAAGGAGGGGCGCGCCAGGGGGGAGTCCTACTCCCACCGGGAGTAGGACTCCCTTCTTTCCTAGTTGGAGAAGGAGAAGGGGGGAAAGAGGAGGAAAAGGGGAAGGAAAGGGGGGCGCCCCCCTTCCCTTGTCCTATTCGAACTAGGAAGGGGAGGGGCGCGCGGCCACCTCCTGCCTCCTTCTCTCTTCTCCCTCAAGGCCCATGTAGGCCCAATAACCCCCCGGGGGTTCCGGTAACCCCCCGGTACTCCGGTAAAATGCCGATTTCACCCGGAACGATTCCGATGTCCAAATATAGGCTTCCAATATATCGATCTTTATGTCTCGACCATTTCGAGACTCCTCGTCATGTCCGTGATCACATCCGGGACTCCGAACAACCTTCGGTACATCAAAATACATAAACTCATAATGAAACTGTCATCGTAACTTTAAGCGTGCGGACCCTACGGTTCGAGAACAATGTAGACATGACCGAGACACGTCTCCGGTCAATAACCAATAGCGGGACCTGGATGCCCATATTGGCTCCTACATATTCTACGAAGATCTTTATCGGTCAGACCGCATAACTACATACGTTGTTCCCTTTGTCATCGGTATGTTACTTGCCCGAGATTCGATTGTCGGTACCAATACCTAGTTCAATCTCGTTACCGGCAAGTCTTTTTACTCGTTCCGTAATACTTCATCTCACAACTAACACATTAGTTGTAATGCTTGCAAGGCTTATGTGATGTGCATTACCGAGAGGGCCCACAGATACCTCTCCGACAAATGGAGTGACAAATCCTAATCTCGAAATACGCCAACCCAACATGTACCTTTGGAGACACCTGTAGAGCTCCTTTATAATAACCCAGTTACGTTGTGACATTTGGTAGCACACAAAGTGTTCCTCCGGTAAACAGGAGTTGCATAATCTCATAGTCATAGGAACATGTATAAGTCATGACGAAAGTAATAGCAACATACTAAACGATCAGGTGCTAAGCTAATGGAATGGGTCATGTCAATCAGATCATTCAACTAATGATGTGATCCCGTTAATCAAATAACAACTCTTTGTCTATGGTTAGGAAACATAACCATCTTTGATTAACGAGCTAGTCAAGTAGAGGCATACTAGTGACACTTTGTTTGTCTATGTATTCACACATGTATTATGTTTCCGGTTAATACAATTCTAGCATGAATAATAAACATTTATCATGATATAAGGAAATAAATAATAACTTTATTATTGCCTCTAGGGCATATTTCCTTCAGTCTCCCACTTGCACTAGAGTCAATAATCTAGATTACACAGTAATGATTATAACACCCATGGAGCCTTGGTGCTGATCATGTTTTGCTCGTGGAAGAGGCTTAGTCAACGGGTCTGCACATTCAGATCCGTATGTATCTTGCAAATATCTATGTCTCCCACCTGGACTAGATCCCGGATGGAATTGAAGCGTCTCTTGATGTGCTTGGTTCTTTTGTGAAATCTGGATTCCTTTGCCAAGGCAATTGCACCAGTATTGTCACAAAAGATTTTCATTGGACCCGATGCACTAGGTATGACACCTAGATCGGATATGAACTCCTTCATCCAGACTCCTTTGTTTGCTGCTTCCTAAGCAGCTATGTACTCCGCTTCACATGTAGATCCCGCCACGACGCTTTGTTTAGAACTGCACCAACCGACAGCTCCACCGTTTAATGTAAACATGTATCCGTTTGCGATTTAGAATCGTTCGGATCAGTGTCAAAGCTTGCATCGACGTAACCGTTTACGATGAGCTCTTTGTCACCTCCATATACGAGAAACATATCCTTAGTTCTTTTTAGGTACTTCAGGATGTTCTTGACCGCTGTCCAGTGATCCACTCCTGGATTACTTTGGTACCTCCCTGCTAAACTTATAGCAAGGCAGACATCAGGTCTGGTACACAGCATCATACATGATAGAGCCTATGGCTGAAGCATAGGGATCATCTTTCATTTTCTCTCTATCTTCTGCAGTGGTCGGGCATTGAGTCTTACTCAACTTCACACCTTGTAACACAGGCAAGAACCCTTTCTTTGCTTGATCCATTTTGAACTTCTTCAAAACTTTGTCAAGGTATGTGCTTTGTGAAAGTCCAATTAAGCGTCTTGATCTATCTCTATAGATCTTAATGCCCAATATGTAAGCAGCTTCACCGAGGTCTTTCATTGAAAAACTCTTATTCAAGTATCCCTTTATGCTATCCAGAAATTCTATATCATTTCCGATTAGTAATATGTCATCCACATATAATATCAGAAATGCTACAGAGCTCCCACTCACTTTCTTGTAAATACAGGCTTCTCCAAAAGTCTATACAAACCCAAATGCTTTGATCACACTATCAAAGCGTTTATTCCAACTCCGAGAGGCTTGCACCAGTCCATAAATGGATCGCTGGAGCTTGCACACTTTGTTAGCTCCCTTTGGATCGATAAAACCTTCTGGTTGCATCATATACAACTCTTCTTCCAGAAATCCATTCAGGAATGCAGTTTTTACATCCATCTGCCAAGATTCATAATCATAAAATGCGGCAATTGCTAACATGATTCGGACAGACTTAAGCATCGCTACGGGTGAGAAGGTCTCATCGTAGTCAATCCCTTGAACTTGTCGAAAACCTTTTGCGACAAGTCGAGCTTTGTAGACAGTAACATTACCGTCAGCGTCAATCTTCTTCTTAAAGATCCATTTGTTCTCAATTGCTTGCCGATCATCGGGCAAGTCAACCAAAGTCCATACTTTGTTCTCATACATGGATTCCATCTCAGATTTCATTGCTTCAAGCCATTTTGCGGAATCTGGGCTCACCATCGCTTCTTCATAGTTCGTAGGTTCATCATGATCTAGTAGCATGACTTCCAGAACAGGATTACCGTACCACTCTGGGGCGGATCTTACTCTGGTTGATCTACGAGGCTCAGTAGTAACTTGATCTAAAATTTCATGATCATCATCATTAAATTCCTCACTAATTGGTGTAGGTGTCGCAGAAATCGGTTTCTGTGATGAACTACTTTCCAATAAGGGAGCAGGTACAGTTACCTCATCAAGTTCTACTTTCCTCCCACTCACTTCTTTCGAGAGAAACTCCTTCTCTAGAAAGGATCCTTTTTTAGCAACGAATGTCTTGCCTTCGGATTTGTGATAGAAGGTGTACCCAACAGTTTCCTTTGGGTATCCTATGAAGACACATTTCTCCGATTTGGGTTCGAGCTTATCAGGTTGAAGCTTTTTCACATAAGCATCGCAGCCCCAAACTTTAAAAAACGACAACTTTGGTTTCTTGCCAAACCACAGTTCATAAGGTGTCGTCTCAACTGATTTCGATGGTGCCCTATTTAACGTTAATGCGGCCGTCTCTAAAGCATAACCCCAAAACGATAGCGGTAAATCTGTAAGGGACATCATAGATCGCACCATATCTAGTAAAGTACGATTACGATGTTCGGACACACCATTACGTTGTGGTGTTCCGGGTGGCGAGAGTTGCGAAACTATTCCGCATTGTTTCAAATGTACACCAAACTCGTAACACAAATATTCTCCTCCACGATCAGATCGTAGAAACTTTATTTTCTTGTTACGATGATTTTCCACTTCACTCTGAAATTCTTTGAACTTTTCAAATGTTTCAGACTTGTGTTTCATTAAGTAGATATACCCATATCTGCTTAAATCATATGTGAAGGTGAGAAAATAACGATATCCTCCACGATCCTCAACATTCATCGGACCACATACATCTGTATGTATGATTTCCAACAAATCTGTTGCTCTCTCCATAGTACCAGAGAACGGCGTTTTAGTCATCTTGCCCATGAGGCACGGTTCGCAAGTACCAAGTGATTCATAATCAAGTGGTTCCAAAAGTCCATCAGTATGGAGTTTCTTCATGCGCTTTACACCGATATGACCTAAACGGCAGTGCCACAAATAAGTTGCACCATCATTATCAACTCTGCATCTTTTGGCTTCAACATTATGAATATGTGTATCACTACTATCGAGATTCAATAAGAATAGACCACTTTTCAAGGGTGCATGACCATAAAAGATATTACTCATATAAATAGAACAACCATTATTCTCTGATTTAAATGAATAACCGTCTCGCATTAAACAAGATCCAGATATAATGTTCATGCTCAACGCTGGCACCAAATAACAATTATTTAGGTCTAATACTAATCCCGAAGGTAGATGTAGAGGTAGCGTGCCGACCGCGATCACATCGACTTTGGAACCGTTTCCCACGCGCATCGTTACCTCATCCTTAGCCAATCTTCGCTTAATCCGTAGTCCCTCTTTCGAGTTGCAAATATTAGCAACAGAATCAGTATCAATACCCAGGTGCTACTGCGAGCATTAGTAAGGTACACATCAATAACATGTATATCACATATACCTTTGTTCACCTTGCCATCCTTCTTATCCGCCAAATACTTGGGGCAGTTCCGCTTCCAGTGACCAGTCTGCATGCAGTAGAAGCACTCAGTTTCAGGCTTAGGTCCAGACTTGGGTTTCTTCTCTTGAGCAGCAACTTGTTTGCCGTTCTTCTTGAAAGTTCCCCTTCCTTTTCCCTTTGCCCTTTTTCTTGAAACTAGTGGTCTTGTTAACCATCAACACTTGATGCTCCTTCTTGATTTCCACGTCCGCAGCTTTCAGCATTGCGAAGAGCTCGGGAATAGTCTTATTCATCCCTTGCATATTATAGTTCATCACGAAGCTCTTGTAGCTTGGTGGCAGTGATTGGAGAATTCTGTCTATGACGCAACCATCTGGAGGATTAACTCCCAATTGAATCAAGTGATTATTATACCCAGACATTTTGAGTATATGCTCACTGACAGAACTGTTCTTCTCCATCTTGCAGCTATAGAACTTATTGGAGATTTCATATCTCTCAATCCGGGCATTTGCTTGAAATATTAACTTCAACTCCTGGAACATCTCATATGCTCCATGACGTTCAAAACGTCGTTGAAGTCCCGATTCTAAGCCATAAAGCATGGCACATTGAACTATCAAGTAGTCATCAGCTTTGCTCTGCCAGACGTTCATAACATCTGGTGTTGCTCCAGCAGCAGGCCTGGCACCCAGCGATGCTTCCAGAACGTAATTCTTCTGTGCAGCAATGAGGATAATCCTCAAGTTACGGACCCAGTCCGTGTAATTGCTACCATCATCTTTCAACTTTGCTTTCTCAAGGAACGCATTAAAATTCAACGGAACAACAGCACGAGCCATCTATCTACAATCAAACATAAACAAGCAAGATACTATCAGGTACTAAGTTTCATGATAAATTTAGGTTCAATTAATTTACTAAAAGAACTCCCACTTTGATAGACATCCCTCTAATCCTCTAAGTGATCACGTGATCCAAATCAACTAAACCATAACCGATCATCACGTGAAATGGATTAGTTTTCAATGGTGAACATCATTATGTTGATCATATCTACTATATGATTCACGCCCGACCTTTCGGTCTCCGTGTTCCGAGGCCATATCTGCATATGCTAGGCTCGTCAAGTTTAACCTGAGTATTCTGCGTGTGCAAAACTGGCTTGCACCCGTTGTAGATGGACGTAGAGCTTATCACACCCGATCATCACGTGGTGTCTGGGCACGACGAACTTTGGCAATGGTGCATACTCAGGGAGAACACTTCTTGATAATTTAGTGAGAGATCATCTTATAATTCTACCGTCAATCAAAGCAAGATAAGATGCATAAAAGATAGACATCACATGCAATCAATATAAATGATATGATATGACCATCATCATCTTGTGCTTGTGATCTCCATCTCCAAAGCACCGTCATGATCATCATCGTCACCGGCGCGACACCTTGATCTCCATCGTAGCATCGTTGTCGTCTCGCCAATCTTATGTTTCTACGACTATCGCTACCGCTTAGTGATAAAGTAAAGCATTACAGGGCGATTGCATTGCATACAATAAAGCGACAACCATATGGCTCCTGCCAGTTGCCGATAACTCAGTTACAAAACATGATCATCTCATACAATAAAATTTAGCATCATGTCTTGACCATATCACATCACAACATGCCCTGCAAAAACAAGTTAGACATTCTCTACTTTGTTTGTTGCAAGTTTTACGTGGCTGCTACGGGCTTAAGCAAGAACCAATCTTACCTACGCATCAAAACCACAACGATAGTTTGTCAAGTTGATGCCGTTTTAACCTTCGCAAGGACCGAGCGTAGCCACACTCGGTTCAACTAAAGTTGGAGAAATTGACACCCGCCAGCCACCTGTGTGCAAAGCACGGCGATAGAACCAGTCTCGCGTAAGCGTACGCGTAATGTCGGTCCGGGCCGCTTCATCCAACAATACCGCCGAACCAAAGTATGACATGCAGGTAGGCAGTATGACTTATATCGCCCACAACTCACTTGTGTTCTACTCGTGCATATAACATCAAACCATAAAAACTAGGCTCTGATACCACTGTTGGGGAACGTAGTAATTTCAAAAAAATTCCTACGCACACGCAAGATCATGGTGATGCATAGCAACGAGAGGGGAGAGTGTTGTCTACGTACCCTCGTAGACCGAAGCGGAAGCGTTGACGCAACGTAGAGGAAGTAGTCGTACGTCTTCCCGGTCCAACCGATCCAAGCACCGTTACTCCGGCACCTCCAAGTTCTTGACACACGTACAGCTCGATGACGCACCCCGGGCTCCGATCCAGCAAAGCTTCGGGGAGGAGTTTCGTCAGCACGACGGCGTGGTGACGATCTTGATGATTAACCATCGCAGGGCTTCGCCTAAGCACCGCTACAATATGATCGAGGTGTAATATCATGGAGGGGGGCACCGTACACGGCTAAGGAACGATCACGAAGATCAATTTGTGTGTCCTAAGGTGCCCCCCTGCCCCCGTATATAAAGGAGCCAAGGGGAGGGGGCGGCCGGCCAAGGAGGGGCGCGCCAGGGGGGAGTCCTACTCCCACCGGGAGTAGGACTCCCTTCTTTCCTAGTTGGAGAAGGAGAAGGGGGGAAAGAGGAGGAAAAGGGGAAGGAAAGGGGGGCGCCGGCCCCCTTCCCTTGTCCTATTCGGACTAGGAAGGGGAGGGGCGCGCGGCCACCTCCTGCCTCCTTCTCTCTTCTCCCTCAAGGCCCATGTAGGCCCAATAACCCCCCGAGGGGTTCCGATAACCCCCCGGTACTCCGGTAAAATGCCGATTTCACCCGGAACGATTACGATGTCCAAATATAGGCTTCCAATATATCGATCTTTATGTCTCGACCATTTCGAGACTCCTCGTCTTGTCTGTGATCACATCTGGGACTCCGAACAACCTTCGGTACATCAAAATACATAAACTCATAATGAAACTGTCATCGTAACTTTAAGCGTGCGGACCCTATGGTTCGAGAACAATCTAGACATGACCGAGACACGTCTCCAGTCAATAACCAATAGCGGGACCTGGATGCCCATATTGGCTCCTACATATTCTACGAAGATCTTTATCGGTCAGACCGCATAACTACATACGTTGTTCCCTTTGTCATCGGTATGTTACTTGCCCGAGATTCGATCGTCGGTATCCAATACCTAGTTCAATCTCGTTACCGGCAAGTCTCTTTACTCGTTCCGTAATACATCATCTCACAACTAACACATTAGTTGTAATTCTTGCAAGGCTTATGTGATGTGCATTACCGAGAGGGCCCAGAGATACCTCTCCGACAAACGGAGTGACAAATCCTAATCTCGAAATACGCCAACCCCACATGTACCTTTGGAGACACCTGTAGAGCTCCTTTATAATCACCCAGTTACGTTGTGACATTTGGTAGCACCCAAAGTGTTCCTCCGGTAAACGGGAGTTGCATAATCTCATAGTCATAGGAACATGTATAAGTCATGAAGAAAGCAATAGCAACATACTAAACGATCAGGTGCTAAGCTAATGGAATGGGTCTTGTCAATCAGATCATTCAACTAATGATGTGATCCCGTTAATCAAATAACAACTCTTTGTCTATGGTTAGGAAACATAACCATCTTTGATTAACGAGCTAGTCAAGTAGAGGCATACTAGTGACACTTTGTTTGTCTATGTATTCACACATGTATTATGTTTCCGGTTAATACAATTCTAGCATGAATAATAAACATTTATCATGATATAAGGAAATAAATAATAACTTTATTATTGCCTCTAGGGCATATTTCCTTCAAGGGCAGCTCGGTCGCGCGGGGGAAGAGGTCAAGGAAAACAAGGCGAGGCTGAAAGTGGGTCTCGGGCAGGGGTTGTCCATGACAGGAACAGAGGAGGTCGACGAGTGGCGGCGTTGGGTGCTTGTATGCAGGGAGGCAGCGGACACGGGAAGCTCGACGTGAGGGCGTCATGGTGAGGCACTCCGGCGACGAGGCTCGTGACAGGGAAGAAGCTGCTAGCTCCTGGTGGTGGAGGTCGACTCCGAGGCGAACACGGGGGAAGGCAGCGAGGAGGAAGGAGAGGCCGGCATGGTCGCGCACGCAGGTCGGCATCCTGTTGGCGGTCGTCGGCGAGGCACCATGGCCGAAGGCCAAGGTCAGGGTCTAAGAGGAGGAGCCCGGTGGTGCGGGTGCATCATGGTGATACGGCAGCACAGCGGAGGCTCGCGTGCAGGGGCATCGGGTGCGGGCGCTATGGCCGGACGCGGGGACGTCCGACGTCGGGTAGCCGTGGGTGTCTCTCGAGTGGCGCGCTCAAGCAAGCGACGAAGGCGCGATGGTGGAGAAAAAGGGGATCGAGAGGGAGTGGGACAGTGGGCGAGAGGTGCGGGTCGAGCGCGGCTCCCTGTTTCTAGTGGCGCGAGGTGGATCGGGGGAAGGGAGCGAGGGGTGAGGGAGCGAACGGCTAGGGTTAGAGCATGGGCTGCGGGAGATGGGCCTTGGAGCCGGCCCAGTGGGAAGGGTGCATGAGCTAGGCCTTGGCCAACAGGTGCGGCTGCTGGGCTCCCTCTTCTTTCCAAATTCTTTCCTTTCTTAAATTATTGTTTATATAAATAAACAACCAACAAATGGGGAAAAAACCAGGGGTTTTTGGTTAGGAATATGAGATATATAAATATATATCTGGAACCCTGGATTTATGTAGGGTTTTAATTAATTGCTCTGGCATTTTTAGAAGGTAGAAAAATAATTAGAGTTTGAATTATTCTCAAACTTCAATCATTTTTGAACCTGACCAAAACAACTTCGAATGGGATGAAATCTGGCAGAGAGGGTGTAGGAAAGAGGCAAAATTTACAAGGAAAAGATGAACATTAAAGGAGGAGGAATAAGGTCGCTTGCAAAGACATGAAAGAAGAAGGAAGTGAGAGGTGATGATGCATGGGTATGGCTTGAGAGAGAGATGACAAGGAAAATATATGAAGTTAAGTCGGATACAAGAAGAGTTGAAGAGTAATGCAATTGTGTGATGGGTGATTCCAAGATAATGGAATATTTAATATAGCTCCCTAATATCGGGAGGATATGTTATAAAGAGAATCACCATGTGAATTCCCTCGGTTTAAATGGATCGAAGATCCATACGGTTTATTTAGTTGAGTTAAGAAAAAGAAATGACATGATGGCATGATGACATGATGCAATGCACATGATGCAATGATGAATGCAGCAAACCAAACAAATTGCCCCACGAAACCCGGAAAGCCTGGAAGGCATCTGAAGCTCCGGTCTTGGGGCGTCACATGGGTCTACAGGATCTTTTATCTGCATTTAGTGGTTTGCTGGGGTCCTTGCCATGCAACTATTTAGGGCTTCCTCTCAGCACCAGGAACCGTAGAAGAATTGAACGCCAACCTCTCTTGGACAGAATTGCCGGGAGGTTGAAGCCATGGAAGGTAAAATTCATGCCCGAAAAGGAGTGTCTAACGCTTATCAATTCTGTGCTGACAGTGCTCACAAGTCAAAACCTATTTCTTCACTGTTTTCCCACCCTCCAAAATCCAAATGGATTATCAAAACGATAGACAAGATCAGGAGAAGTTTTCTCTGGTGTGGATAAGAGGCGCATAGTGGCAAGTGTTTAGTAAGCTGGATGAAAGTCTACTCGTCTAAATTCTGTTGGGGATTAGGAGTGAAAGACTTGGAGAATATTAGCAGGGCAATGCGGTTAAGATGGCTATGGTTCAAGTGGGACAATTTGGACAGACCATGTAAAGGACTGCCTGTTCCTTGCAATGCGACCAATCAGCAGCTCTTTGCAACATGCACTTTGATTCACATTGAATGGAGAAAAGGCCTCATACTGGTTCGACGATTGGCTTGATGGATTCCCTCTGAAAGATATGGCACCCAGCTTATACCGCACAATGATGTGTGTTCCATGTGTGACCAGGTGCTGGAATCAGCGAACCATCTAATGTTCGGATGTTCTTTTACTAAGCAAATTTGGTTTTCCTTCTCCTCCTTTCATCCTAGAGTTTCTGCCATTACCCCGAGGTCTTCCATCGCTGGCCGGTGGAGAAAACTTTCTCATGGAGTAAAAAATCCCCAATGCCGGAAGATGGCATCCATAGCTTATGCAGTCTGTCCCCTGTGGAAAGAGCGCTGCATGGGATCTTCCACAATGCCCAAGCCTCTGATGAGGGCATATCTTTAAGTCATGCTGACCTTCCATGTATAAGCCAGCTTGATCGAGAGTAATTGGCATGTATTTTTCTTTAGGTTTTTAGCTGGTTTTGAGCTATGTACAAAATTCCCCCTTCTTTAATTCAATGCAGAGCTCCTGGTGTGCCCGTAGAAAAACAGGCAGGGAAAGAGGTAACTATCTTTTGGGAGACTAAGAATGAAATTTTGTTTATGTGATAAAGTGAGCATAGCATATTACTTAGGGGCAAACCGTGAACCTTTTCCATTCAACTATAGTTGCTAACTTGCTAATTTCAGTCCCTTGATCATAATGTGCACTCCTCGGAATCAGCTCTAATACCATGTAGGAACAGCAAATCTGTAGTAACTAGTAAGCGACAATCAAGTGTCACTATCACTAAACCTTAGCAATGCACAACTAGTGAACTAGTACCAATTAACCTGAGCAAAAACAGATAAGAGCTAAGTTGTCTTAGAGATGGCCGTCGGTTAAGTAGCAACCTCAGTTCCACGCACTATCTAAAATGAGTCATATCTTAATATTCACTTAGTTTGCATGTCAGGGTAGGTATCATTTTGCAGCAGATGACTTATCTGCCCTTTAAACTTGTGTGTCAAAGGGCAGCAACACAAATTGATTTACTATGTTTCCCTCTTTGGGGCTGTTCTAATTATTCAGGTTTAATCTAATAGGAAACGGGGTTTATTTCAAGAAGCAAAAATAAAATGCTACAGAGGCAATCCACTTCAGCAGTAGTTGAAACAGTCGAACACCTTGAGGAACTGACACTAGATAAGAAATATACCACAAACTGCCAGGACGGTCAGCTGGACGGGGTGAAGGCGCATCCAATACCTGGCCGGAATTGCTCCGCGCAGCTCGAGCACCGGCAATGTGGCAAGTGTGAACACGACAGCCTCGTCGGGCCAGCCGAGGCTTCGCAGTGACACCGCCACCCGCAGCCTGAACCCGGACGCCTTGATGGAGTCCTCGGCCGCCACGAGTGCCGCGCCACGGTAGCCGAGCAGGGCGGCGGAGCCCAGGAGCGCGCCCAGCGCCAGCCGCCCCGCAAGCGCGGCCCAGTCATCGGGCGCCTGGCCCGGCTCCTCCGTCGCGTCACCGCCGCCTCGCGCCCGCGCCGGGGCTCTGGCGACGGGAGCGAGAGCTTTGCAGGGAGGCGGCGGAGGCTGGATCCCTCGGGCGGAGCGCGGGCGGTGGAGCCGCGAGAAGAGGCCTCCATCTCCAAAATGTCAGCGGGAGAAGCGAGCGCGTGGCGGCGAGAAGTACGGCCGCCATGGGCCCATGGCTGTCTGGATCAAGGACAGAGGATGCTTTAGTAGTTTAGGCCTTCTTTGGTTCATAAGATTAAAAAATCATAGAAATAGGGAAGTCACAGGAAATGAGATGACATACATCTCAAATTCTATGCATAGTTATAGAAAAGGAGATGTCCTTTGATTCACACCATAGGATTTTTTCCATTGAGTCTAGGCTAATGTTTATTTTCCTATGAAATGTGAAGGATAGGAAGAATTCCTTCATAGGAATAAGATTTCATTCCTACAAACCAAAGAACTCTGAAGGAATTTTTCTTATAGGAATCCTATCCTATGAAAATCTACAAAATTTCTCCAAACCAAAGGAGGCATTAGCTTACCGTCGCAGCCGTGGTGCTCTGCGGATTTGGTCGGTACGGACGGTGGTTACGAGGAGACGAGGGCTCGTTGGAGTTGGTCTCCTGCGTTTCAACTGTTCAACGAGCCACACGTGTGTCCAGTTTTTCTCTGGTTCAACTGCTAATCACCTATCACGAAAAAAAATAGCATATGCATTTTGAACAATGCCTCGCCAAATAAACCAGTATAGTTCACTTTTGGTTTTGTAGTGTGTTTTATGAGGGTGCTTGGATACGTTTTGACTAAAAGTAGTGGAACTAAAACTTGCTAGTCTCATCCATGCTTGAATTCAAATACTAAAGAGACTAAAATCAAGTTAATGAGCATTTATTATCCTTCAAACCCTCCAATCCAGAACTCGCATGTGTTAAAGGAGAGGAGTTAAATGAGGAGAGAGAGGACTAATCCACATTTTAGTAGGGGTACCCCTGACTAAAAAAAATTAGAGGGTGTTTGTTTCCAGAGACTTATTGGTTTAGGGACTTAAAAAAGTCTCTATAAGTCCCATCTAAACCAAATAGGAGGGACTTATAGGGACTTAAAGTGGGCATTTGGGACTTATGAAATAAGACTCTCAAGAAGAGACTTATAGGAACTTATAGTTGTAATATGGTCTGTTAGTCCATGTTAAGTCCCAGTAACCAAACAGGTAGGGACTTTTTAGGGACTTGGGACTTATAAGTTGGGACAAAAAAAGTCCTAAGACTTATGAACCAAACAGGGTCTCAAGACTAGTTTTAGCCCCTCTTTAGTCAAGGGTGCTTGGAACTTTAGCCTCTAAAAGAGACTATTTTTAGTCAGACTAAAAATAGTCCCTTAGATCCAAGCACCCCCTATACCGCTGAAAAAATAACACACTACAACACCGCTAATAGTCAACTATAGCATCCTAAGCAATTCCTTGTCAAATAAATCAGTGTATAATAGATTTTGTAGTGTGTTTAGATCACTGAAAAAAAGCACGCTATGGCACCACTAATACCAATCTATAGCGTTATGAGCAATTTCTCGCTAAATAAATCGGTGTATAATGTCTCGTTAATAGTGTGTATTTTAAAGGCGGCACTATAGCACACTAATTTTTTTCATTAGTTTAGACTAGACTAGATGTTTCTCATGGACTCCAGAAACTGCACAGGTCCCATCCTATCACTTTGTCCTCTCGCATCGATCTGGCGCAGCCGCATCTTCTTCTCTTCTCCCTCCTCCGGTTCAAATCAACCCTTCCTTTGGGAGTCGGGTCCAGTGCGGCAGGATAGGGCTAAAGTGGCAGGACACCACGCATGAGTCGAGCAGTTCGATGATTGGTGGGAACATCAAGCACTAGGTTTCCTTGTATTGGTTGATGGAGGCGCCATGGAAGATGGCCTTGAACGTCAAGGGTCTTCTTGTCCATCGTCCCGCTGGCGCCAGCGCCGCCTGTGGTCAACAACTCCCAGTAGATGAAGTGGTGCCCGAGGATGCTCTTGGTGCACACTTGGCTGGTGTAGTCCGTGGAGTGAATAGCATAAAACTACCACTTTTTGCCCGTTCCAAAAGACTACCATATGTTTTTTTTGAATGATAACTACCAAAATATGTGTCAGCTGTTTCAAAAAACCCAAATAGCCGGTGGTTAACATTTAATCGGGTTTATGACAGCTAGGGTCCGCTCCTAAACAAACCGTTTGTTTGACTGTTTAGTTTGGCCGTTAGCTTACATGTGGGACCTACATGCAAGATACCTAACACGAAAAGTGATAGTTTCATGCTACGCAGGCTAGTGGTTGATTTGGCGGCGGCTTTGCGTGGGAGGGTGGGATGGTCGGATGGATGGATGGATGGAATGGATGCGCGGGTGGCGGTGGAAGATTCATCCGTTAGTGGAAATCAAGGCGCGCGTGTGGGAATTGTGATGGGCAAGCGAGTCGGTCGATCGTTGTAGGCAGATTTGGTCGTATGTAACAATAACACAGTGGGACGTAACAGCCGGCGGCACGCACATGCGTACCGCTTGCACGTCTGTGGCACATGCACCACACCTGCTACCTAGGCGGATAAATGACATGACTCGAAGGTTCAAAATGGCTCTGGCAAAAGCAGCAAATCGTAAAGGACTGAACGAACACTGGTCGACATCCCATGCTATCTAGTACTAGAGAACGAGGGGGGAAGAGGATAAGGGAGGAAGGGACGGGCACATGTCTTCACGGCCAAGAAAGACACACCGCAACAAGGGGAGGGAGGGAGGCAGGAATCGCAGTACTGCGCAGAGGGAAAGGAGAGCAGAAATGTCTCCGCAACTAATTAAACATGGCTCGCAACGGTTATTATAACTCCTGGGACCACATACAAGAGCAGCCAAAAAACACTTAAAATCGGGCTCTGCATGACTTGTTGAGGGACAAACATATGTAGTATCTACTGTTGTTACAAATTGAAGGGATTCAATAACGGGACGGGCGTTCATAGCCACGGCTAGGAAATGCCACGACACCTGCGGGCCGGTAGGGGTGAGGGGGCAGGAGGAGCCGGGGGAGGCGAGCCATGCCGCCTTGAGATCGGATCTCGAGGAGGGGGGACGAGGAGCCGGGGGAGGCGCACTAGTAGAAAACAGGGCTTTGGTCCAGGCCGGGACAGCCCATTAGTCCCGGTTCAGTCCAGAACCGGGACCAATGTGGGCATTGGTCCCGGTTCGTGAGCCCAGGGGGCCGGCCGGGCCACGTGGGCCATTGGTCCCGGTTCATCTGGACCTTTTGGTCCCGGTTGGTGGGATGAACCGGGACCAATGGGCCTCGCTCCTGGCCCACCACCATTGGTCCCGGTTCGTGGCTTGAACCGGGACCAAAGGCTCCCCTTTAGTCCCGGCTCATGTCACCAACCGGGACCAATGAGGTGCCTATATATACCCCTCGCTCGCGAGCAGAGCACCCCAGTGCTCTGTTTTTCTCTGGCCGAGGGGGAGATGGCTTGGTGGTGCTCTAGCTCACCTCCTATGCACACAAGGTGTTCGATGGAATGCCCGAGCCACACTACTTAAGCTTTCTCCTCTCCAAGCTCCATTTTCCATAATATTTGTCTAGGTTTAGCGGTCCGTCACGCCCCGTCCCCGTCTTCACCGCCGTCGATCACCCGCGCCGAGCTCATCGCCGGCACCACCGTGGTGAGCCTCTTGTTTTATCTTCTTTCTGAAAGGAAAAATATTCTTACTTGTATGTTTACATAGATACTTGTATTATTTTCTTACTTTTATTATTGCATCTTATATAGTGCGATGGTTTTGGTATCCGCCCCCGTCGGCCCTCGTCCTGTCTATGATTCGGATGTGGTATATATATTATCTTTATAACTATTGGTTCATTTATTGTTTATGAAAATTATGCCGACCAACGTGACATAGATTTTATTTATGTAGGATGTATGTGAATCGGAGATGCCAACCGACCCTATTGTCGAGAGGTTAAATTTATTTGAAGAAGAAAACAATTTGTTGAAGGAAAAAATAAAAAAATTGAGGAGGAGAAGATGATATTGGAGTTGCATGTTGCGGATGTCGTCGATGATCACAAGATCAAGATGGATGCAATGCGCTTGAAGATTAGAAAGATTAGAAAATATGCCATTCATACCGAGGCTTGGTATCATTATGCCGTTGGATCAATTGTTACCTTGGTTGCAATTATGATCGCATTTGTTTTCGCATTGAAATGTTTTACATAGTTTCAATGTATGGTTTAATTAATTAGATGCTCTGGAGAGCTATATGTTGTTAGATGAGAACTATGTATGCACTTTGGTTTTAATGTGATGATGAACTTCTATTAATTTGGACACTTAATTATATATAATGCACGCAGATGAACCGGCAATGGATGTACGGTGACAGACACACCCGCGAGTACATTAAGGGCGTGCATGAGTTTCTCGATGCGGCTGAGGCAAACAAGCAGAATGGTTTTATGTGTTGTCCATGCACTGAATGTGGGAATACGAGGTC
This sequence comes from Triticum monococcum, assembly GCA_034509565.1. NCBI lineage: Eukaryota > Viridiplantae > Streptophyta > Magnoliopsida > Poales > Poaceae > Triticum > Triticum monococcum. Next base: position 619,821,419 of record CM067845.1, read on the forward strand.
TTACTCTAACCGGAAAATCCTTCACTCCCACTTGCTTTACAAGGGTTTCATGCCACACTATAATGTTTGGACGAGGCACAGAGAAATAGGGGTTATGATGGAAGACGGCGAAGAAGAAGAGTACGATGCAACTATGTGCCCTTGAATACGGTGATGCTGCAACGGGGGGAACTGGTGAAGATCAAGAGGAACCAGATGATGTGCCCAATGATGCTGCGCCGGGTGAAGCTGCTGAAGATCAAGAGGAACCAGACGATGTGCCCGATGATGATGATCTCCGTCGGGTCATTGTCGATGCAAGGACGCAATGCGAAAGTCAAAAGGAGAAGCTGAAGTTCGATCGCATGTTAGAGGATCACAAAAAAGGGTTATACCCCAATTGCGAAGATGGCAACACAAAGCTTGGTACCGTACTGGAATTGCTGCAGTGGAAGGCAGAGAATGCTGTGGCTGACAAAGGATTTGAGAAGCTACTGAAAATATTGAAGAAGAAGCTTCCAAAGGATAACGAATTGCCCGACAGTACATACGCAACAAAGAAGGTCGTATGCCCTCTAGGATTGGAGGTGGAGAAGATACATGCATGCCCTAATGACTTCATCCTCTACCACGGTGCATACAAGGATCTGAAGGCATGCCCGGTATGCGGTGCATTGCGGTATAAGATCAGACGAGATGACCCTGGTGATGTTGACGGCGAGCCCCCCAGGAAGAGGGTTCCTGCGAAGGTGATGTGGTATGCTCCTATAATACCACGGTTGAAACGTCTGTTCAGAAACGAAGAGCATGCCAAGTTGATGCGATGGCACAGTGAGAACCGAAAGAAAGATGGGAAGTTGAGAGCACCCGCTGACGGGTCGCAGTGGAGAAAAATCGAGAGAAAGTACTGGGATGAGTTTGCAAAGGACCCAAGGAATGTATGGTTTGCTTTAAGCGCGGATGGCATTAATCCTTTCGGGGAGCAGAGCAGCAATCACAGCACCTGGCCCGTGACTCTATGTATGTATAACCTTCCTCCTTGGATGTGCATGAAGCGGAAGTTCATTATGATGCCAGTTCTCATCCAAGGCCCTAAGCAACCCGACAACGAAATTGATGTGTACCTAAGGCCATTAGTTGAAGAACTTTTACAGCTGTGGATGGAAACGGTGTGCGTACGTGGGATGAGCACAGACAGGAGGAATTTAACCTTAAGGCGTTGCTGTTCGTGACCATCAACGATTGGCCCACTCTCAGTAACCTTTCAGGACAGACAAACAAAGGATACCACGCATGCACGCACTGTTTAGATGACACTGAAAGTATATACCTGGACAAATGCAGGAAGAATGTGTACCTGGGCCATCGTCGATTTCTTCCGACCAACCATCAATGTCGAAAGAAAGGCAAGCATTTCAAAGGCGAGGCAGATCACCGGAAGAAGCCCGCCATGCGCACCGGTGATCACGTGCTTGCTATGGTCAATGCTTTACACTACGTAATCTTTGGAAAGGGTCCCGGTGGACTAGCTGTTCCGAATGACGCTGAGGGACACGCACCCATGTGGAAGAAGAAATCTATATTTTGGGACCTACCCTACTGGAAATACCTAGAGGTCTGCTCCTCAATCGACGTGATGCACGTGATGAAGAACCTTTGTGTGAACCTGCTAGGCTTCTTGGGCATGTATGGGAAGACAAAAGATACACCTGAGGCATGGGAGGACCTGCAACGTTTGCACGAAAAAGACGGCATGCCTCCGAAGCAGTATAAAGGTCCTGCCAGCTACGCTCTTATGAAAGAAGAGAAAGAAATCTTCTTTGAATGCCTGCTCAGTATGAAGGTCATGACTGGCTTCTCGTCGAATATAAAGGGAATAATAAATATGCCAGAGAAAAAGTTTCAGAACCTAAAGTCTCATGGCTGCCACGTGATTATGACGCAACTGCTTCCGGTTGCATTGAGGGGGCTTCTACCGGAAAACGTCCGATTAGCCATTGTGAAGCTATGTGCATTCCTCAATGCAATCTCTCAGAAGGTGATCGATCCAGAAATCGTACCAAGGCTAAGGAGTGATGTGGCGCAATGTCTTGTCAGTTTCGAGCTGGTGTTCCCACCATCCTTCTTCAATATCATGACACATGTCCTAGTTCATCTAGTCGACGAGATTGTCATCCTGGGGCCCATATTTCTACACAATATGTTCCCCTTTGAGAGGTTCATGGGAGTCCTAAAGAAATATGTCCGTAACCGCGCTAGGCCAGAAGGAAGCATCTCCATGGGCCATCAAACAGAGGATGTTATCGGGTTTTGTGTTGACTTCATTCCTGGCCTTAAGAAGATAGGTCTCCCTAAATCGCGGTATGAGGGGAGACTGACTGGAAAAGGCACTCTTGGAAGAGACTCAATAATATGCAGGAACGGATATTCTTGGTCTCAAGCACACTACACTGTTTTATAGAACTCTACCTTGGTGACCCCGTATGTCGATGAACACAAGAACAGTCTGCGCTCCAAACACCCGGAGCAGTGCGATGACTGGATTACATGTGAACACATCAGGACTTTCAGCAGTTGGTTGGAAACACGTCTTAGAGGTGACAACACTGTTTGTGATGAGTTGTACTTGTTGTCCAGGGGATCATCTTTGACTGTATTGACTTACAAAGGATACGAGATAAATGGGAATACATTTTACACGATCGCCCAAGATCAAAAGAGCACCAACCAAAATAGCGGTGTCCGCTTTGATGCAGCAACCAAGAGCGGAAAGGACACATATTATGGTTACATAGTGGACATATGGGAACTTGACTACGGACCTGATTTTAAGGTCCCTTTGTTTAAGTGCAAATGGGTCAATCTGTTAGGCGGCGGGGTACAGGTAGACCCACAGTACAGAATGACAACAGTGGATCTGAAAAATCTTGGGTACACTGACGAACCGTTCGTCCTAGCCAATGATGTGGCACAGGTTATCTATGTGAAGGACATGTCTACCAAACCAAGAAAAAGAAAAGATAAGGAAGCGAATACATCATACGATGAGCCAAAGCGCCACATAGTTCTTTCAGGAAAAAGGGACATCCTAGGAGTGGACGGCAAGACAGACATGTCTGAAGATTATGAAAAGTTTCATGAAATTCCTCCCTTCAATGTCAAGGCTGGCCCAAGCATCCTGATAAACAATGAAGATTATCGATGGTGACGGCGCAATAAGCAAATGACACAAGCGAAGAAAAAGTGAAGACTTTCTCCCGCAACTATTATGATGATACCATGCCAACTTTGTAACACACGAACATGCTACCATTGTCCGTTTTGTACATGCACATGCTATGTGGGTGAAATTATGATACCATCCCAACTTTCAACTTTTTCAGAGTTCATTTGAAATGCTTTCATGTCTTATGGTTCGGCCCTCGTAATACCATGACCATTAGTCCCTGGCCCATGCCAACTTTCAACTTTCAACTTTCTAAAACTAATGGCACTAACAGAAAGTTTATAATTTTGCTCCTCGCCCCTGGCCCATGACCATTAGTCCCGGTTTGTGCCACAAACCGGGACTAAAGGGTTGGTCCTCGTTGCGGGCAGAGTTTAGTCCCACCTCGCCAACCGAAGGGGGCTCACACCGGTTTATAAGCCCTTCCCTCTCTGCCTTGTTGAGCTCCTCCCGAAGTGAAAATAGATGCCCTAATAGAGAAAAGTTTAACCTAAATTCATAGTGAATTTCTCTGAAATTCATAGAAATTTACTAGAAATTTAGGTTGAATTTTCTCTATAAGCGCATCTATTCTCATTTTTAGTAAGTTAATCACAAACTTGTGATTCAAACAATTTTCAAAGAATTCAAGTTTTAACTATTCAAATTTGAAAACTAATGGCACTAACATAAAGTCTATAATTTTTCTAAAACTAATGGCACTAACAGAAAGTTTATAATTTTGCTAACCTAAAAGCAAACAGAATTAAAAATTAAAGCAAAAAACAAAAGAAAATAAATAATGCAAAAAACAAATAAAAAATAGGAAAAAACTATTTTTATAGTAAAGTTAATCACAAAATAAAATAAATAAAGCAACAAAGAAAACAAAAAAACTAAAAAAGTGTTTTCAAATTTGAAAACTAATGGCACTAACAGAAAGTTTATAATTTTTCTAAAACTAATGGCACTAACAGAAAATTTATAATTTTGCTAACCTGAAAGCAAACAGAATTAAAAATTAAAGCAAAAAACAAAAGAAAATAAATAATGCAAAAAACAAATCAAAAAAACAGGAAAAAACTATTTTTATAGTAAATTTAATCACAAAATAAAATAAATAAAGGAACAAAAAAACTAAAAAACTAAAAAAAGTGTTTTCAAATTTGAAAACTAATGGCATTAACAAAAATTTTATAATTTTTCTAAAACTAAAAGCATAAATAATTAAAAAATAAAGCAAAAAATAAAAGAAAATAAATAAAGCAACAAAAAATGCCACCTAGTGGGCCACCACGGCCTGAATACGACTAGAAACCCTACCATGGGCCAGGATTCAGGCCCGCAGCAGGCCCAGTAGGCCCACAGGCATTGCAGTGACAGATTAAGCCCGAAAGCCTGCAGTTGAGAGGAGCTCGGGAGGGTGGGCGCAGCAGCGCTTATAAACCACTCTCGAGCTCTCTCAGCTAGCGACGTGGTACTAAACTTTTGACGCGGGGCAGCACAAGGCTATTGGTCCCGGTTAGTGGCACCAACCGGGACTAAAGGGGGCATTGGTCACGGTTCGTGGCACCAACCGTGACCAATGCCCCCCTTTAGTCCCGGTTGGTGCCACCAATCGGGACCAAAGGCCTCCGCTTCCCGCCCTTTGGGCTGCTGAAAAGAGACCTTTGGTCCCGGTTGGTGCCACCAGCCGGGACTAAAGGGGACCATTGGTCACGGTTGGTTCCACGAACCGGGACCAATGGTCTCAGTATATAAGAAAACACTTGTGAAATTTTCATTCAGTTCCTCATTCTCCCGCTGCCCCGCCGCCCTCTGCCCCGTCGCCCGTGCCCGTCGCCGCCACCGTCGTCGCCCGCGCCCATCGTCGCCGCCCCCGTCGCCGCGCGCCACCCCGCGCCGTCGCCGTCCGCCTCGCCGCGCCTCCCCGACGCCGTCGTCGCCCCGCTCCACCGCTGCCCCGACCTCGCCGCCTCGACGCCACCGCTGCCCCGCGTCGCCCTGACGCTGTCCCTGCCCCACGCGCCACCGCCTCTGCCTCAGGCCGGCCCCGACCCCTCCCCGTGCCCGTTGTCGCCGTTGCTCCGGGGAAGCACCACGCCGGCTCCCGCGACCCGTTCATCCCCGAGGCCGTTCGTCCGCCGCCACACCGATTCCAGCCGACGACCTCAACCTCTCCCCGCGCTGTGAGCCCCCGCCTCCTCCCCTTTCCTTCTCATTGCCGTCCCCGCATGCCATCCGTAAGCTCCACCGCCAACCATCGTCGCCGTCGCCGACCACCGCGGCCTATTTTTCATTTTTTTGTTAAGATGTATGTATGTATGTGTGTGTGTATGTATGTATGTATGTATGTATGTATGTATGTTCACTGTATATATAATGCTCTGTATATGCTGTATAATGCTCTTTATATGTTCATATGTAACATTTAAGAAAAAAAGTGTTGTGTTGTAGAAGAAAAGAGGAAGAAGGAAGAAGAAAGAAAAGAAGGAGCGTGTATATGTCCTTTTTTAGATTTTTTGTTGTTTGCATTTTTATAAAAATGTATATATGTATGTATGTTCTCTGTGTATATGGCAAAATTTCAGAATTTTTTGATTGATTTAGAATAGGTTTTCAGCAAGGAATTTGAATCTGGTTCAAATTTCATTTGAATGAAATTTAAAAAAGTTAAACTATGGATCAGAAGGTTTTGGTGAAATGGAGTGTGGGTACTGTCATGAAGTTGGAGTAATTTTTGTGGTTGTAAAAGAGTTTGGAAAATTTAGAATGTGCTAAATATGTCAAAAATGTTTTTTTGTTCATACAAAGTCTTTTATTCATAGAAAGTTTTTTGTTCATAGGCAGAAAGTTTTTATATATGACTATGGATATATGAGCAATGATGATCCATGGATGTATGCATTGATATATATATGTATTTTTGTTCATAGCATTTTTTCCATTTATATATGTATGTGGCTATAGATGGATATATATGAGAGGTTTCCTAGTGTCAAAGTATTGAAGAAATCCATGGCTTCATCATTAGCCGGAAGTAACCAGGGCATGACGAAGTCCTCCAAAGTTATTTTGGAATGGTGTCCCGGATAGGATAATTTGCCTTTTTGTATGAATTTCAGCAAAGGCCTTCCAAATAACGATATTTGGAAGGTTCTTGCTGAACTTTGTACCAAAAAGCGAATTATCCTATCTAGGACTCCGTTCCAAAATAACTTTGGAGAGCTGCGTATGCACCTGTTACTTTCGCCTAATGATGAAGACATGATTTTGTTGAATCCTTTGACACTAGGCAACCTCCCGACCCCTCGGCGATCCTCTCGAACATGAGAGGAAGAAGAGGATCGTCGAGGGGTCGAGGGTTCCAGGGTCGTCGAGGGTTCGAGGGGTCGAGGATCGCCGAGGGTTGAGAGAGAGGTTTCCTAGTGTCAAAGTATTGAACAAATCCATGGCTTCATCATTAGCCAGAAGTAACCAGGGCATGACGAAGTCCTCCAAAGTTATTTTGGAATGGTGTCCCGGATAGGATAATTTGTCTTTTTGTATGAATTTCAGCAAAGGCCTTTCAAATAACGATATTTGGAAGGTTCTTGCTGAACTTTGTACCAAAAAGCGAATTATCCTATCTAGGACTCCGTTCCAAAATAACTTTGGAGAGCTTCGTACCATCATGCACCTGTTACTTTCGCCTAATGATGAAGACATGGTTTTGTTGAATCCTTTGACACTAGGCAACCTCCCGACCCCTCGGCGATCCTCTCGAACATGAGAGGAAGAAGAGGATCCCTGAGGGGTCGAGGGTTCTAGGGTCGTCGAGGGTTCGAGGGGTCGAGGATCGCCGAGGGGTCGAGAGAGAGGTTTCCTAGTGTCAAAGTATTGAAGAAATCCATGGCTTCATCATTAGCCAGAAGTAACCAGGGCATGACAAAGTCCTCCAAAGTTATTTTGGAATGGTGTCCCGGATAGGATAATTTGCCTTTTTGTATGAATTTCAGCAAAGGCCTTCCAAATAACGATATTTGGAAGGTTCTTGCTGAACTTTGTACCAAAAAGCGAATTATCCTATCTAGGACTCCGTTCCAAAATAACTTTGGAGAGCTTCGTACCATCATGCACCTGTTACTTTCGCCTAATGATGAAGACATGGTTTTGTTGAATCCTTTGACACTAGGCAACCTCCCGACCCCTCGGCGATCCTCTTGAACATGAGAGGAAGAAGAGGATAAAAAAAGAGGAAGAAAAAAAAGAGGAGAAGAAAGAATAGAGGAGTTCTTCTCCTCTATTCTTTCTTCTCCTCTTTTTTTTCTTCTTCTTCCTCTTTTTTTTATCGGGAACGAGGGTCGTCGAGGGACATAGATCTAGTGTCGTTGTTGTCGATATATACCCCCTCCCGATAGCTTCAGCACGTGGGGGGGTCGATATTACCCCCTCCTTGAAGCGTTCTCGAGGCCACCCCAAACCCTTGAAGTGTTGTCGAGGCCACCCCAAACCCTAGAGAAGCAGCGTCGAGGCCACTAATTAATATGTATGATTCCTTACTATGATTAGGTAGCTAGTTCTACGTTTGCCACTAATATATCCATCTGTCATGTTTGAATAATAATTTCCATGTTGTAAATATTTGTAGAAACTATGGACACCGCCCGAGACGAAGCAAAAGAAGCATTGTTGAGGGACATAATCGCAGAAGGAAGTGATGCCGTCTCGTTGTTTCTCAACGACACCGATGGTCTGGAAGGAGAGGGTGAACAAGCTGGCTACGGTGACCTAATGCCGGTGCAAGAAGAAGAACATGAGGACGGCTCCGGTGACCCAATGCCGGTGCAAGAAGGAGACCGTGATGACAGCTCCGGTGACCGAACCGAGTCCGGCCAGGTATATATATTAGTTAAGCCTGTGCTGACTAGCTGATTGATGCATTCATTGTTTTGGTATGTACACATATTAATTAAGTCTTTGTTCTTTTTTCTAGCCCTCCGGATCGAGCACAACTTCGGTAAAGAGACGAGGCCCGAAGAAAAAGTTGAGCTCGGATGAAAGGTTTGAGATCATAGCAATCGCGCCCGACGGCTAACCGATTGAACCCATCTGAACAAAGAACGCATTTGTTGCTCAGTGCGGGGTTCTAGTTAGGGACAAGATCCCGATAAGCATCCAGCAATGGTTTAAGCCGGCTATAGAAGACCCTGAAGTGTCTTATGTCAATGATATGCAGAAAAATGATCTTTGGACTGAGCTGAAGTCAAATTTCACCCTACCGCCAGAGAATAATCCAGAGAACCCAGTTAAAGAGCAATTAATCAAGTATTTTGCTCTTAAGAGAATGGCAGAACTATTCAGGAGGTGGAAGAAAGAGCTGAATAGGTTTGTCAAAAATAATGAGACACCAGAATTCAAGGGCAGATATGAGAAGATCAGAGATCACTGGCCCACATTTGTGGCCCACAAGACATCGGAAAAGAGTAAGAAGATGTCGGCGACAAATAAGCAAAATGCTGCGAAGAAGAAGCATCACCATCGCACGGGGTCAGGTGGCTACCTCGTAGCCCGGCCTAAGTGGGCCAAGACTGAGAATGATCTGGTTCATAAAGGGATCGAACCAGAGACAATTAACTGGCCAGACCGTTGCCGGACTTGGTTCTTCGGGGCTGGCGGAACCTTGGACCCTGTAACAGGGAAGTGCATTTGGACGAACGATCAAATGGACATACCAGTCAAGAAGCTTAAGCAGTACATCGAAGCAGCGCAGCAAGGGACGTTCTTTCCAGACAGAGAGAACGACGAGCTCACAATGGCCCTCGGGAATCCTGAGCACCCTGGATGGACACGAGGCACGCCAGGCTCCATTCCGTGGAAGGTTGGGTTTCCGGACGCAGGCGGTTACAAATCCCATGAGAGGAGGAAAAAAGTGCAGCAGACCCAAATGCAGGTGCTGCAAGCAAGGGTAGACGCGATAGAGGAACGAGAAGCAAATCACAGCAAACGTACTGCCGAAGCTTCCCCCGAAGCTACCCCGCCATCTCAGCACAGAAGCAGCGTGGCTTCCACTGAGCTGCTTCAGCCGGAGCATGCCTTGACGGCTCCTGCCAGCTATCCCGTGGATGCTATCACGGAGTCTCAAAATTGCCACCTTATGACGCAATGGATGAATTTGAAGGTCAAGGCGGCTGTTGGCTCTCTTTATCCTACTGAACCCGGTGCAACTTTTCACTGCCGGCCGATTCCAGAAGGATATGCTAGGGTGATGGTGGATGAAATAACGGAGGGATTTGAGGACCTCCAGCTTGACCACCCTACCGGTGAAGGGGAGACTCGGCTGGGGTCTGCTCTGAAGACTCCATGCCTATGGCGGAAGGAGCTCGTCAACCTTCCGAACTAGACGCCTCCGTCTCCTCCTCCTCCTCCGGCGAGTGACGATCAAGGCCCTCGGCCGGCTCCTTCTCCGGCGCGTGGCGGCACTCCGCCTCCTTTTCCGCCTGCGCCGACGCGCCCGAGCAGCCAGCCTCCTCCTTCTCCGCCTCGTCAGCAAGGGCGGAAGAGACCCGCCGCCGCTCCGGCAGCTGCTCCGGCGCGTCATAGTCCTTCTCCTCCGTCTCGTAAGCAAGTAAAGAAGACAACCGCTCCGTCTGCTCGGCCGGCGTCTAGCAGTACAACCAGAGGTGGGAGGACATACAGATTCGGTCCTTCTCTGAAGAGTCCACAGAAGTTACCATACGAGAGGACCCCGGAGGAGAACGTGAAGATCATGCAAACCGAAGTGGATGACTGGTTTCAAGGGTTGAAAGTAAAGAGACATCCACCTCCGGAGGAGAAGGTAGATCCGGTGAAAGTGAAGCGCACTCTGGCTGCCCTGGCAAAATCACCCAAGTCTCCGCCGAAAGGCGACTATGAGCGCATTATTACAAAGACATGGGCCGAAGCGGAGCGGTCGGAAGTACAGTCAGTGATCAAAGGCTGAAAGAACGACGAGCAGCTGGGAAACAAATTGCCCAGCTCGGCGAACAAGCGAAGCAATCGTGCCCCCCGCTCAAGGTGCCTAGCGACATCGTCGATCCGAGGATGGTGCACGGTTATTGCAATGTTGACGATTACCTGCCCAACGATGTACATTATGATCCCATGGAGGTGCAGATACACAGATACGAGTACGGGAAGCCTCTCGTCAAAGATGAAAAATCTTTAACAACGATGATGCGAAGATTACATGATTGGTACTTGAAAATCTACAGAGAGTCTGGGGGAGGAGTACTTTGTATGCGAGAGTTAAACCGGAGCATGACCTCGTTGGAATTGAACTGTTGCCTATTCCATTTGAGGAGTTCTATCAGTTTTTCAATCAATTGGCCCTCGATAAAACAACGGTCACCTGCTACTGTCTATAAGTACTACTACTTCTGTCATTAAGTCTCTCTATATAGCTCATCTCTTTCATTGCATGTATTTATAATTATCCTCACTATATTATGCAGATTGAAGATCGCCGAATTGAAGAAAAGACAAATCGGTGATATTGGGTTCATTGACACATATCTCATAGATGCAACTGAGGTTGAACATTGTCCCAAAGATATCGAGGCCAACTTGCTACGATCATTCAAAAAAATGAAAACAAAGATATAATACTCTTTCCTTACAACTTCAAGTGAGTGTTACTGTCTTGTGCATATTCGGTTTCCCTTATATATTAGTCCAGGTTATAGTAATGTAATTGATGAGTTATGCATGCATGCGCAGGTACCACTATATTCTCCTAGAGATTAGGCTTGAGCAGGGAGTAGTAACTGTCTTGGACTCTAAACGAAAAGATCCCCAGGAGTATGCGGACATGACTGAAATCCTCAAGAAGTAAGTTAAATCGATCATTATCCACCATATCAGCAACTTTGTTCATTTCCTGATATCAAGTAATTGTTTTCTTTGTCCGGCAGGGTTTGGAGAAAATTCACCAGAAAAGTTCCGGGACTGCCGAAGGAGCTGGAATTTTGTAACGCCCCAGTTATAACTTTCCCAATTTGTACTCCAACTCTTGCCGTTTCCGGCGTTGAGTTATATTTATTTCTCGGGTTCGGGTCTTTGTCTCCGTGTGTTGTTTTCGTTGTCATGCATCTCATATCATGTCATCATGTGCATTGCATTCGCATACGTGTTCATCTCATGCATTCGAGCATTTTCCCCGTTGTCCATTTTGCATTCCGGCGCTCCGTTCTCGTCCGGTGGTCATTTCTAGCTTTCTTTCGTGTGTGGGGACTAAACATTTCCGGATTGGACCGAGACTTGCCAAGCGGCCTTGATTTACTACCGGTAGACCGCCTGTCAAGTTTCGTATCATTTCGACTTCGTTTGATACTCCAACTTTGCTCCATCATCTAGAGCGTTCGATCACGATCGCGTGGCCGGAATCCGCACCCCATTTGGACTCTCCTAGCTCCACTTATGCCTATAAATACCCCCCCCCCCCGAAATTCGGATCTCTCTCCCCCTCTCGAAACCCTAAAATCAGATCCGCCGCACACCGGACGTGTCCGGTGCCGGACTTTGTCCGCTCTGCGCCCTGCGCCAACCCCTCGCCACCACGTGGCACTTCCGCCGCCAGCCGCCGCCGAGGCCCGGGAGCCCGCGCCTGGCCCTCCCGGCCCGGTCGCCCCGCGAGCCGCCCCCGCGCCCCGCACCTCCATCCGCCGCCGCCTCTCCCATCTCCGGCGGACGCCGCCGACGCGGGCCACCCCGCGAGCCCAAGCCAGAGCTCGCCGCGCCACCGCCGCCTCACGCCGCCTCGTCGACCCCGCCGCTGCTCCACTCCACCGCCGCACCGCGCTGCTCCGGCCACCTCCAAGTCCCACGCCGCCCCGGCTTTCTTCTTCCTCTCCGGCCACCGACGAACTCCGGCGAGCTCCAAGTCCGGTCAACCTCAGGATCCACGCTGCCGATCCAGATCTGGATCTGAAACCCTAGCCGGTTGACTTTTTCCCCTCTCCCCCTAATTTTTTTTGTGCCTACTTTGACCGGTGATATCTCTGAATCCGTAGCTCCGATTTGGACATATAGTATATCAAAATGTTCGCCTCGACGAGTACATCATTTCATTCCATTGCATCATTTGCATTTGAGTTCATCTTGATGCCCGAAATGCTGTTATAAGAGGGCTTCATGAGTTAATTGTCAGATCTGCTAGTTCATCTTAGACTTTTGTCATTTTTGCCATGATTGTTGTGTGCATGATATGCCTGTGAGTCCTTCATATGTTTTGTTAAGCATCTTGTTATCTTTCCAGAGGTGCAACCCATGCATTTTTAGGATGTGTGTGGTGACTTGTGCAACCTTGCAAAGTGAGGCGCCCGGTAAATCTGTTTTTCAGGGTCTTAGTAGTTCTCACTAAGTCTGGGATTATTTAGTTCATGATGCCATATGTTCTTGCTGTTTCCTAGCGATCCGTGCCTCTTTTGAGGATGATCAGTAAAGGAGTTTTGTTAATATTGTTATGCTCTGTCCATCCATGTCTTTACTTGCAATTATGGAGCACCCTAGATTGAGTCAATCGAGCTCTACTTTTGCTTCGTTGTGAATCTGGGCAGATCGTCAACTTGTTTGCGATTTTGCCGGAGTTATTGTAGTTGATCCGTGCATGCTATGTCATTGTTCTTGCCATGTATAGCTAGCATTTTGTGCCTTTTTAATGGATGTATGCTTGCCTTGCCATGACTTGCACCGTAGTGAGTGCATCGAGCTCGTTTACATGCCTTCATGAGTTATATTTCAGCATGTCTCAGTTTTCACTAAGTCTGAAAACTGATTGTGTTTTAGCTATGTTCGTGTGCTCGTTAGTATATTTTGTGATCCCTTTTGGCCGCAGGTCACTTAGGGTCTTTCGTTAAGCTCATTGACTAGCTCCATGCCATGTTCTTCTTTGCCTTAATCAGGTCCTGTAGCATGTTGTTTTGTTGCTCCGAAGAGGGCTTCATGATCTGAAATTTCAGACAAGTGTTAATTTCACTAAGTCTGAAATCTGTTTTGCATTTGCATTTTTGCCATGCTTGTTTGAACCTCATAATGGATGAATTGGCCGTGGCTCAGTGCTAGTCTTTTGTTAAGCATCTTGAATGCTTCCCTGCTATGTATTTTGTTGCCATGTTTTGGTGCTGTAGCATGTTCATTTCATTGCATTTAGAGGCCTGCTTGCTGTAAATCGCAGACCGGTGTCATATTTGAGTCGCTTGCCATTTCCAAACCGTAACTCCGATTCCGGTGATCTTATATCGTTTTCAAGCGATTTCATCCCATCTTTCCAGTGGCACACTTGGTTTTCCAAGTTGAGGCCAGGTTCATGCATTTCCTGTCACATCTTGAATTTTGCATCCCGCATCGCATCCCGCATAGCATACCATCTTTGCATCTTATTATTTGAGTTTGCACGTGGTTGATTGTATCCTTGTTGCTTGTTTGTCTTGCTTGGGTAGAGCCGGGAGACGAGTTCGCTAACAAGGAGCCCGTTGAGTTTGCTTTTGAGGATCCAGTCAACTCTGACAGCTTTGCAGGCAAGATGATCATAACCTCGAAATCACTACTATCTTTGCTATGCTAGTTTGCTCGCTCTTGCTATGCCAATGCTACGATGCCTACCTTTTGCTTGCCAGCCTCCCAATTGCCATGTTGAACCCCTAACCCACCATGTCCTAGCAAACCGTTGATTGGCTATGTTACCGATTTGCTCAGCCCTTCTAATAGCGTTGCTAGTTGCAGGTGAAGATTGGAGCCGTTCCTTGTTGGAACATTTACTTACTTGTTGGGATATCATTATATTGCTATGTTATCTTAATGCATCTATATACTTGGTAAAGGGTGGAAGGCTCGGCCTCTCGCCTAGTGTTTTGTTCCACTCTTGCCGCCCTAGTTTCCGTCATATCGGTGTTATGTTCCCGGATTTTGCGTTCCTTACGCGGTTGGGTTATAATGGGAACCCCTTGACAGTCCTCCTTGAATAAAACTCCTCCAGCAATGCCCAACCTTGGTTTTACCATTTGCCACCTAGCCCCTTTTCCCTTGGGTTTCGTGGACTCAAGGGTCATCTTATTTTAACCCCCCCCCCCGGGCCAGTGCTCCTCTGAGCGTTGGTCCAACCTAGAGCACCGTGCGGGGCCGTCCCTTGGCAACTTGGGTTACGTTGGCTCCCGTACGCTTAGCTTATCCGGTGTGCCCTGAGAACGAGATATGTGCAGCTCCTATCGGGATTTGTCGGCACAGTGGGTGGTGTTGCTGGACTTGTTTTACCATTGTCGGAGTTGTCTTGAATTACCGAGATACCGAGTCTGATCGGAACGTCTTGGGAGGAGGTCTATTCCTTCGTTGACCGTGAGAGCTTGTCATGGGCTAAGTTGGGACTCCCCTACAGGGATTGAACTTTCGAAAGCCGTGCCCGCGGTTATGGGCGGATGGGAATTTGTTAATGTCCAGTTGTAGTTAACTTAAACATGAACTTAATTAAAATGAATTAACCGTGTGTGTTACCGTGATGGCCCCTTCTCGGCGGGGTCTGGGAAGTGGACACGGTGTTGGAGTTATGCTTGCGCAGGTTGTTCCTCTAGATTCTCGCTCGCGCTTTGCCTCCTCTTCTCTCTCTCTTTTGCGATAAGTTGGCCACCCTATATGCTAGTCGCTTGCTGCAGCTCCACATATATTTGCCTATCCTTCCCATAAGCTTAAATAGTCTTGATCGCGAGGGTGCGAGATTGCTGAGTCCCTGTGGCTCACAGATACTATAACTCCAGATGCAGGTCCAGGTGTTTCCGCTCCAGGTGACGAGTACGAGCTGAAGTGGGAGTTCGACGAGGACTCTCAGCGTTACTATGTGTCTTTTCCTGATGATCAGTAGTGGTGCCCAGTTGGGGTTTGATCGGGACCGTGTCGCATGTTGGGTTTTCTTCTATTTTGGCGTCGTAGTCGGGCCATGAGTGTTTGGATGATGTATGTTATTTATGTACTTTGTTGTGACGTGGCGAGTGTAAGCCAACTATGTATCTCCCCCTTTTATTACTTATCTTACATGGGATGTTGTGATGATTGCCTAACTTGCGACATTGCTTTCAATGCGGTTATGTCTCTAAGTCGTGCCTCGACACGTGGGAGATATAGCCGGATAGAGGGCGTTACAAATTTAGACACCCGAAAGTAAGTACTATAGTAGCATGTTCCGCGCATCTCCTAGTGATTCAAGCGCTAGTTTCATCAATACCATTTAGCATTCTTGCTTATCAGTTTGATTGACCTCTATTTCTTGTAAAGTGGTTGTGGCAGGAATAAGGGAATGATTTCTGTGGATACTACGTCTGCGAGTCCATCCGCCACACGACCTGTGAGCGGGGCGGGTACTCTGACGAACAATATGAAGTACGTAAATAACAACATTCACAATTTTATTTTATTACCATCATTTGTGTTGAGCTTCATTCATTCATATATATATGTATTGACCCCCTTCTTCAAATTAGATGTGTCAGAAGCGGGATGAACTCCTAGCACCAGCTCGCATGCGAGCAATTCAAGAGGAATTGGCGGCATTCTTTCTTGACCACGTGATCGCTGAAGACGGAGAATACTATGTGGACCATGAGTCCGTATGATTATATTTGTAAGAGATAATTATTGTATATATGTAGCCGGTAGTGTCGGATAGATATACGAGAACTTGTTGTTCGACCAATCTCTCGGAGAAGGAGAGGTGGTCGATATCACTTCTCTCTGTATGCATATATGTTCATGACGATCTTCTGTTTCCTTCGTTTGCTTACTAGCTAGCGTGTCTAGTCCTCTCTATATGTATGTATAGTACGTAGCGTCGACCAAGCACAGACATAAGAGAGGACACTTCCCTCTATTAATTATAGCTAGCTAACACAATATATGAAACACCTAAATTAACCCCCCCAAAACCCCCAACCCCCCGCCCCCCCTTTCAAAAAAACAAAAACCCCAGCAACAGAAATGCTGACGCGTGGATGCTGTTGGGTTTCGTAGTAATTTCAAAAAAAATCCTACGCACACGCAAGATCATGGTGATGCATAGCAATGAGAGGGGAGAGTGTGATCTAGGTACCCTTGTAGTGTTGGAAATATGCCCTAGAGGCAATAATAAATTAGTTATTATTATATTTCCTTGTTCATGATAATCGTTTATTATCCATGCTAGAATTGTATTGATAGGAAACTCAGATACATGTGTGGATACATAGACAACACCATGTCCCTAGTAAGCCTCTAGTTGACTAGCTCATTGATTAATAGATGGTTACGGTTTCCTGACCATGGATATTGGATGTCGTTGATAACGGGATCACATCATTAGGAGAATGATGTGATGGACAAGACCCAATCCTAAGCCTAGCACAAGATCATGTAGTTCGTATGCTAAAGCTTTTCTAATGTCAAGTATCATTTCCTTAGACCATGAGATTGTGCAACTCCTGGATACCGTAGGAGTGCTTTGGGTGTGCCAAACGTCACAACGTAACAGGGTGGCTATAAAGGTACACTACAGGTATCTCCGAAAGTGTCTGTTGGGTTGGCACGAATCGAGACTGGGATTTGTCACTCCGTGTAAACGGAGAGGTATCTCTGGGCCCACTCGGTAGGACATCGTCATAATGTGCACAATGTGATCAAGGAGTTGATCACGGGATGATGTGTTACGGAACGAGTAAAGAGACTTGCCGGTAACGAGATTGAACAAGGTATCGGGATACCGACGATCGAATCTCGGGCAAGTGTCGTACCGATAGACAAAGGGGATTGTATACGGGATTGATTAAGTCCTTGACATCGTGGTTCATCCAATGAGATCATCGTGGAACATGTGGGAGCCAACATGGGTATCCAGATCCCGTTGTTGGTTATTGACCGGAGAGTCATCTCGGTCATGTCTGCATGTCTCCCGAACCCGTAGGGTCTACACACTTAAGGTTCGGTGACGCTAGGGTTATAGAGATATTAGTATGCGGTAACCCGAAAGTTGTTCGGAGTCCCGGATGAGATCCCGGACGTCACGAGGAGTTCCGGAATGGTCCGGAGGTAAAGAATTATATATAGGAAGTGCTATTTCGGCCATCGGGACAAGTTTCGGGGTCACCGGTATTGTACCGGGACCACCGGGTGGGGCCACCTGCCCCGGGGGGCCACATGGGCTGTAGGGGGTGTGCCTTGGCCTATATGGGCCAAGGGCACCAGCCCCAAGAGGCCCATGCGCCAAGAGAAGAGGGAAAGGAAGAGTCCTAAAGGGGGAAGGCACCTCCGAGGTGCCTTGGGGAGGAGGGACTCCTCCCCTGGCCGCACCCTTCCTTGGAGGAAGGGCCAAGGCTGCGCCTCCCCCCTCTCCCTTGGCCCTATATATAGTGGGGGGAAGGGAGGGCAGCCCAACCTAAGCCCTGGCGCCTCCCTCTCCCTCCCATGACACATCTCCCTCCTCCCGCAGCGCTTGGCGAAGCCCTATTGGAATCCCGCTACTTCCACCACCACGCCGTCGTGCTGCTGGATCTCCATCAACCTCTCCTCCCCCCTTGCTGGATCAAGAAGGAGGAGACGTCGCTGCTCCGTACGTGTGTTGAACGCGGAGGTGCCGTCCGTTCGGCGCTAGGATCATCGGTGATTTGGATCACGACGAGTACGACTCCATCAACCCCGTTCTCTTGAACGCTTCCGCGCGCGATCTACAAGGGTATGTAGATCCACTCCTCCCTCGTTGCTAGATGACTCCATAGATAGATCTTGGTGACACGTAGGAAAATTTTGAATTCATGCTACGTTCCCCATCAGTGGCATCATGAGCTAGGTCTATGCATAGTTTCTATGCACGAGTAGAACACAAAGTAGTTGTGGGCGTTGATTTTGTTCAATATGCTTACCGTTACTAGTCCAATCTTGATTCGGCGGCATTGTGGGATGAAGTGGCCCAGACCGACCTTACACGTACTCTTACGTGAGACTGGTTCCACCGACTGACATGCACGAGTTGCATAAGGTGGCTAGCGGGTGTCTGTCTCTCCCACTTTAGTCGGATCGGATTCGATGAAAAGGGTCCTTATGAAGGGTAAATAGCAATTGGCATATCACGTTGTGGTCTTTGCGTAGGTAAGAAACGTTCTTGCTAGAAACCCATAGCAGCCACGTAAAACATGCAAACAACAATTAGAGGACGTCTAACTTGTTTTTGCAGGGTATGCTATGTGATGTGATATGGCCAAAAGGATGTGATGCATGATATATGTGATGTATGAGATTGATCATGTTCTTGTAATAGGAATCACGACTTGCATGTCGATGAGTATGACAACCGGCAGGAGCCATAGGAGTTGTCTTAATTTATTTATGACCTGCGTGTCAACATAAACGTCATGTAATTACTTTACTTTATTGCTAACCGTTAGCTGTAGTAGTAGAAGTAATAGTTGACAAGACAACTTCATGAAGACACGATGATGGAGATCATGATGATGGAGATCGTGGTGTCATGCCGGTGACGATGATGATCATGGAGCCCCGAAGATGGAGATCAAGAGGAGCAAAGTGATGATGGCCATATCATGTCACTATTTGATTGCATGTGATGTTTATCATGTTTATGCATCTTGTTTACTTAGAACAACGGTAGTAAATAAGATGATCCCTCATTAAAATTTCAAGAAAGTGTTCCCCCTAACTGTGCACCGTTGCAAAAGTTCGTCATTTCGAAGCACCACGTGATGATCGGGTGTGATAGATTCTTACGTTCACATACAACGGGTGTAAGCCAGATTTACACACGCGAAACACTTAGGTTGACTTGACGAGCCTAGCATGTACAGACATGGCCTCGAAACACAAGAGACCGAAAGGTCGAGCATGAGTCGTATGGTAGATACGATCAACATGAAGATGTTCACCGATGTTGACTAGTCCGTCTCACATGATGATCGGACACGGCCTAGTTGACTCAGATCATGTAATCACTTAGATGACTGGAGGGATGTCTATCTGAGTGGGAGTTCACAAGATGAACTTAATTATCCTGAACATAGTCAAAAGGTCTTCGCAAATTATGTCATAGCTCGCGCTTCAGTTCTACTGTTTAGATATGTTCCTAGAGAAAATTTAGTTGAAAGTTGATAGTAGTAATTATGCGGACTAGGTCCGTAAACTGAGGTTTGTCCTCATTGCTTCATAGAAGGCTTATGTCCTTAATGCACCGCTCAGTGTGCTGAACCTCGAACGTTGTCTATGGATGTTGCGAACATCTGACATACACATTTTGATAACTACGTGATAGTTCAGTTAAACGGTTTAGTGTTGAGGCACCGACGACGTGTTAAAACGTCGCGAAACATATGAGATGTTTCGAGGGCTGAAATTGGGATTTCAGGCTCGTGCCCATGTCAAGAGGTATAAGACCTCCGACGATTTTCTTAGCCTACAAACTAAGGAGAAAAGCTCAATTGTTGAGCTTGTGCTTAGATTGTCTGAGTACAACAATCATTTGAATCGAGTGGGAGTTGATCTTCCAGATGAGATAGTGATGTTTCTCCGAAGTCATTACCACCAAGCTGCTACAGCTTCGTGATGAACTATAATATATCGGGGACATATATGATGATCCTTGAGATATTCGCGATGTTTGACACCACAAAAGTAGAAATCAAGAAGGAGCATCAATTGTTGATGGTTGGTGAAACCACTAGTTTCAAGAAGGGTAAGGGCACGAAGGGATACTTCATGAAACGGCAATTCAGCTGCTGCTCTAGTGAAGAAACCCAAGGTTGAACCCAAACCCGAGACTGAGTGCTTCTGTAATAAGGGGAACAGCCACTGGAGCAGAATTACCCTAGATACTTGGTAGATGAGAAGGCTGGCAAGTTCGATAGAAGTATATTGGATATACATTGTGTTGATGTGTACTTTACTAGTACTCCTAGTAGCACCAGGGTATTAGATACCGGTTCGGTTGCTAAGTGTTAGTAACTCGAAACAAAAGGCTACGGAATAAACGGAGACTAGCTAAAGGTGAGCTGACGATATGTGTTGGAAGTGTTTCCAGGGTTGATATGATCAAGCATCGCACGCTCCCTCTACCATCGAGATTGGTATTAAAACCTAAATAATTGTTATTTGGTGTTTGCGTTGAGCATAGACATGATTGGACTATGTCTATCGCAATACGGTTATTCATTTAAAGAGAATAATGGTTACTCTGTTTATTTGAATAATACCTTCAAATGGTTTTACACCTGAAATGAATGGTTTATTGAATCTCGATCGTAGTGATACACATGTTCATGCCAAAAGATAGTAATGATAGTACCACCTACTTGTGGCACTGCCACTTAAGTCATATCGGTATAAAACGCATGAAGAAGCTCCATGTTGATGGATCATTGGACTCACTCATTTTTGGAAGGATTGAGACATGCGAACCATGTTTGTTGGTAGATATGCATGAAGAAACTCTATACAGATGGATCGTTTGGACTCACTTGATTTTGAATCACTTGAGACATGCAAATCATACCACATGGGCAAGATGACTGAAAGCCTCGTTTTCAGTAAAATGGAACTAGAAAGCAACTTGTTGGAAGTAATACATTTTGATGTGTGCAGTCCAATGAGTGCTGAGGCGTGTAGTGGATATCGTTATGTTCTTACTTCACAGATGATTTGAGTAGATGTTGAGTATATTTACTTGATGAATCACGAGTCTGAATTATTGAAAGGTTCAAGTAATTTCAGGGTGAAGTTGAAAGATCATCGTGACAAGAGGATAAAAGATCTATGATATGATCATAGAGATGAATATCTGAATTACGAGTTTGGCACAGAATTAAGACATTGTGGAAATTGTTTCACAACTAATACAGCCTGGAACACCGTAGTGTGATGTCCGAACATCATAACTGCACCCTATTGGATATGGTGCATACCATGATGTCTCTTATCGGATTACCACGATAGTTTATGGGTTAGGCATTAGAGACAACCACATTCACTTTAAATAGGGCACCATGTAATTCCGATGAGATGACACCATATGAACTATGGTTTAGAGAAACCTAAGCTGTCATTTCTTAAAAGTTTGGGGCTGCGATGCTTATGTGAAAAAGTTTTAGGCTGATAAGCTCGAACCCAAAGCGGATAAATGCATCTTCATAGGACACCCAAAACAGTTGGGTATACCTCCTGTCTCAGATTCGAAAGCAATAAGGGATTGTTTCTAGAATCGGGTCCTTTCTCGAGGAAAAGTTTCTCTCGAAAGAATTGAGTGGGAGGATGGTGGAGACTTGATGAGGTTATTGAACCGTCTCTTCAACTAGTGTGTGGCAGAGCACAGGGAGTTGTTCCTGTGGCACCTACACCAATTGAAGTGGAAGCTTATGATAGTGATCATGAAACTTCAGATCAAGTCACTACCAAACCTCGTGGGATGACAAGGATGCATACTACTTCAGAGTGGTACGTAATCCTGTCTTGGAAGTCATGTTGCTAGACAACAATGAACCTACGAGCTATGGAGAAGCGATGGTGGGCCCGGATTCCGATAAATGGTTCGAGGCCATAAAATCCGAGAGAGGATCCATGTGTGAAAACAAAGTGTAGACTTTGGCAGAACGGCTCGATGGTCGTGAGGCTGTTGAGTACAGATGGATTTTAAAAGGAAGACGGACAATGATGGTAAATGTCACCATTAAGAAAGCTCGACTTGTTGTTAAGATGTTTTCCGACAAGTTCAAGGAGTTGACTACGATGAGACTTTCTCACTCGTAGCGATGCTAAGAGTCTATTGGAATTATATTAGCGATTACTGCATTATTTATGAAATCTTGCAGATAGGATGTCAAAACATTGTTTCCTCGACGATTTTCTTGAGGAAAGGTTGTATGTGATACAACCGGAAGGTTTTGTCAATCCTGAAAGATGGTAATAAGTATGCAAAGCTCCAGCAATCCTTCTAAGGACTGGAGTAAGCATCTCGGAGTTGGAATCTATGCTTTGATGAGATGATCAAAGATTTTGGGTGTATACAAAGTTTATGAGAAACTTGTATTTCCAAAGAAGTGAGTGGGAGCACTATAGAATTTCTGATAAATATATGTTGACATATTGTTGATCAGAAATGACGTAGAATTTCTGGAAAGCATATAGGGTTATTTGGAAAGTGTTTTTCAATGGAAATCCTGGATTAAGCTACTTGAACATTGAGCATCAAGATCTATAAGGATAGATCAAAACGCTTAATGGTACTTTCAAATGAGCACATACCTTGACATGATCTTGAAGGTGTTCAAGATGGATCAGTCAAAGAAGGAGTTCTTGCCTGAGTTGTAAGGTATGAAGTTAAGACTTAAAGCTCGACCACGGCAGAAGAAAGAGGAAGGACGAAGGTCGTCCCCTATGCTTTTATCATAGGCTCTCTACAGTATGCTATGCTGTGTACCGCACTTGAAGTGTGCCTTGCCAGGAGTCAGTCAAGGGGTACAAGAGTGATCCAAGAATGGATCACAGGACAGCGGTCAAAGTTATCCTTAGTAACTAGTGGACTAAGGAATTTTCTCGATTATGGAGGTGGTAAAAGAGTTCGTCGTAAAGGGTTACGCCGATGCAAACTTTGATACTAATCCAGATTATTCTGAGTAGTAAACTGGATTCGTATAGTAGAACAGTTATTTGAAATGGCTCCGAATATAGCGTAGTAGCTGCATCTACAAGATGACATAGAAATTTGCGAAGTACATACGGATCTGAAAGATTCAGACCCGTTGACTATAACATCTCTCACAAGCATAACATGATCAAACCCAGAACTCATCGAGTGTTAATCACATGGTAATGTGAACTAGATTATTGACTCTAGTAAACTCTTTGGGTGTTGGTCACATGGCGATGTGACCTGTGAGTGTTAATCACATGATGATGTGAACTAGATTATTGACTCTAGTGCAAGTGGGAGACTGTTGGAAATATGCCCTAGAGGCAATAATAAATTAGTTATTATTATATTTCCTTGTTCATGATAATCGTTTATTATCCATGCTAGAATTGTATTGATAGGAAACTCAGATACATGTGTGGATACATAGACAACACCATGTCCCTAGTAAGCCTCTAGTTGACTAGCTCGTTGATCAATAGATGGTTACGGTTTCCTGACCATGGACATTGGATGTCGTTGATAACGGGATCACATCATTAGGAGAATAATGTGATGGACAAGACCCAATCCTAAGCCTAGCACAAGATCATGTAGTTCGTATACTAAAGCTTTTCTAATGTCAAGTATCATTTCCTTAGACCATGAGATTGTGCAACTCCTGGATACCGTAGGAGTGCTTTGGGTGTGCCAAACGTCACAACGTAACTGGGTGGCTATAAAGGTACACTACAGGTATCTCCGAAAGTGTCTGTTGGGTTGGCATGAATCGAGACTGGGATTTGTCACTCCGTGTAAACGGAGAGGTATCTCTGGGCCCACTCGGTAGGACATCATCATAATGTGCACAATGTGATCAAGGAGTTGATCACGGGATGATGTGTTACGGAACGAGTAAAGAGACTTGCCGGTAATGAGATTGAACAAGGTATCGGGATACCGACGATCGAATCTCGGGCAAGTGTCGTACCGATAGACAAAGGGAATTGTATACGGGATTGATTAAGTCCTTGACATCGTGGTTCATCCGATGAGATCACCGTGGAACATGTGGGAGCCAACATGGGTATCCAGATCCCGCTGTTGGTTATTGACCGGAGAGTCATCTCGGTCATGTCTGCATGTCTCCCGAACCCGTAGGGTCTACACACTTAAGGTTCGGTGATGCTAGGGTTATAGAGATATTAGTATGCGGTAACCCGAAAGTTGTTCGGAGTCCCGGATGAGATCCGGACGTCACGTGGAGTTCCGGAATGGTCCAGAGGTAAAGAATTATATATATGAAGTGCTATTTCGGCCATCGGGACAAGTTTCGGGGTCACCGGTATTGTATCGGGACCACCGAAAGGGTCCCGGGGGTCCACCGGGTGGGGCCACCTGCCCCGGGGGGCCACATGGGCTGTAGGGGGTGCGCCTTGGCCTATATGGGCCAAGGGCACCAGCCCCAAGAGGCCCATGCGCCAAGAGAAGAGGGAAAGGAAGAGTCCTAAAGGGGGAAGGCACCTCCGAGGTGCCTTGGGGAGGAGGTACTCCTCCCCTGGCCGCACCCTTCCTTGGAGGAAGGGCCAAGGCTGCGCCTCCCCCCTCTCCCTTGGCCCTATATATAGTGGGGGGAGGGAGGGCAGCCCAACCTAAGCCCTGGCACCTCCCTCTCCCTCCCATGACACATCTCCCTCCTCCCGCAGCGCTTGGCGAAGCCCTGTTGGAATCCCGCTACTTCCACCACCACGCCGTCGTGCTGCTGGATCTCCATCAACCTCTCCTCCCCCCTTGCTGGATCAAGAAGGAGGAGACGTCACTACTCCATACGTGTGTTGAACGCGGAGGTGCCGTCCGTTCGGCGCTAGGATCATCGGTGATTTGGATCACGACGAGTACGACTCCATCAACCCCGTTCTCTTGAACGCTTCCGCGCGTGATCTACAAGGGTATGTAGATCCACTCCTCCCTCGTTGCTAGATGACTCCATAGATAGATCTTGGTGACACGTAGGAAAATTTTGAATTTATGCTACGTTCCCCATCATGTAGATCAACAGCGGAAGCGTTGACGCAACGTAGAGGAAGTAGTCGTACGTCTTCCCGATCCGACCGATCCAAGCACCGTTACTCCGGCACCTCCGAGTTCTTAGCACACGTACAGCTCGATGACGCTCCCCGGGCTCCGATCCAGCAAAGCTTCGGGGATGAGTTCCGTCAGCACAACGGCGTGGTGACGATGATGATGTTCTACCGATGCAGGGCTTCGCCTAAGCACTACAACGATATGATCGAGGTGGAATATGGTGGCAGGGGGCACCGCACACGGCTAAGGAACGATCACGTGGATCAACTTGTGTGTCTAGGGGTGCCCCTTGCCTCCGTATATAAAGGATCCAAGGGGGGTGCGGCCGGCCCTATGGAGGCGCGCAGGAGGAGTCCTACTCCTACCGGGAGTACGACTCCCCTCCCGTTCCTTGTCCAACTAGGAGAGGTGGAGGGAGAATAGGAAAGGGGGGGGCGCCGCCCCTCCCTCCTTGTCCAATTTGGACTAGGGGGAGAGGGGGCACGCGGCCTGCCCTGGCAGCCCCTTCCTCTTCTCCACATTAGGCCCATGAGGCCCATTAACCCCCCGGGGGGTTCCGGTAACCCCCCGGTGCTCCGGTTTTATCCGAAACTTCTCCGGAACCCTTCCGGTGTCCGAATATAGTCGTCCAATATATCAATCTTTATGTCTCGACCATTTCGAGACTCCTCGTCATGTCCGTGATCACATCCGGGACTCCGAGCTAACTTCGGTACATCAAAATGCATAAACTCATAATAACTGTCATCGTAACGTTAAGCGTGCGGACCCTACGGTTCGAGAACAATGTAGACATGACTGAGACATATCTCCGGTCAATAACCAATAGCGGGACCTGGATGCCCATATTGGCTCCTACATATTCTACGAAGATCTTTATCGGTCCGACCGCATAACAACATACGTTGTTCCCTTTGTCATCGGTATGTTACTTGCCCGAGATTCGATCGTCGGTATCCAATACCTAGTTCAATCTCGTTACCGGCAAGTCTATTTACTCGTTTTGTAATACATCATCTCGCAACTAACTCATTAGTTGCAATGCTTGCAAGGCTTATGTGATGTGCATTACCGAGAGGGCCCAGAGATACCTCTCCGACAATCGGAGTGACAAATCCTAATCTCGAAATACGTCAACCCAACATCTACCTTTGGAGACACCTGTAGAGCTCCTTTATAATCACCCAGTTACGTTGTGACGTTTGGTAGCACACAAAGTGTTCCTCCGGCAAACGGGAGTTGCATAATCTCATTGTCATAGGAACATGTATAAGTCATGAAGAAAGCAATAGCAACATACTAAACGATCAGGTGCTAAGCTAATGGAATGGGTCATGTCAATCAGATCATTCACCCAATGATGTGATCTCGCTAATCAAATAACAACTCTTTGTTCACGGTTAGGAAACATAACCATCTTTGATTAACGAGCTAGTCAAGTAGAGGCATACTAGTGACATTAAGTTTGTCTATGTATTCACACATGTATTATGTTTCCGGTTAATACAATTCTAGCATGAATAATAAACATTTATCATGATATAAGGAAATAAATAATAACTTTATTATTGCCTCTAGGGCATATTTCCTTCAGATGCCTATTGGTCCCGGTTGGTGCCACCAACCAGGACCAAAGGGTCTCCTGCCTGGGCTCCGCGCACAGGCCACGTGGAGGCCCATCAATCCCGGTTCTGGATTGAACCGGGACTAAAGCGTCGTGGCATTAGTACCGTTCAGGAACCGGGACTAAAGGCCCTTACGAACCGGGACAACAGGCCCTTTTTCTACCAGTGGCGATCGTGCCGCCCTGAGACCGAGTCTCGAGGGGTGGGGTGGGGGTGAGGAGGGGTTGGGGCGTGTCGAAGAAGAAACTGCCCTGCCGCCACCAGTCCTCTGGCAACGGCGACAAGGGAGTGGGCAGAGAGTGGTGTCCCGGGCGGCGACGGTAGGTTTTCCCGCGTGTTGTCAGTCGCTTTGTCGAAGCAAGAAAGTAACATAGTCCTTGTTCTGTACTCCTTGCCTGGTATAGTCATCACTGGTAAATTAAATGTGATTACTGAATATTTTTTTGGCGTCTAAAGGAAGTAAGAAGAATACTTGGCGTGCTTTGAACTCTACGCGAGGAAGGCAAATATGAGTGGTGAAGCTGGGTTTTAACAATCGTTGGGCGTGGAGTGTGAGGATGGGAGTATATATATGTTAAGGTGGGTTTGAAACCTTGAGCCACGACTAGAAGGCAGGTGCACGGGAGTGGCCGTGCATACGGTACAGTCATGCATGTACACGAGGTCTGAGGGCGATACGTGACCGATGCGAGCATGACGGGCGCGTGATACGATCGACGGCCGAGCCGGGGTGGCGCGCGCGCGAGCGAGCGTGGAAGAGAGAAGAGAGGAAACACACGTACGCCCGCTGCGAGCAGTAGCCGTTCCGGTGCAACGGGGCTGCGAGAGAGGGAAAGTGTTGGTGGAGAAGAAAAAGACGTGGCCCGGCGGGGGACATGCACGGCCTGCGCCCTCCGACCCCTGCCCTGATCGTGATCTGCTCCGGCCGGGCGGGCGAAAGCAAAGCTAAAGGAAGCCGCGCGGCGAGGTGCCTGGGCTGCTGCGCCGTGACGTGCGTGTGCGTACGTTCCTGCCCATCTGCGCGGGCGGCCAGGGAAAGAGAGAGAGATGGAGGTGGCGTGGATCGTACGCGCTCCGCGGGAGGGAGGGAGGGATGGATGACATGGATGGGTGCGTGGCAGGGGCGTCCGTGGAGGTGGAGGTGGAGGTGGAGATGGCGAGCGCATGCACCGGACCTGCTGCTGCTGCCGCCGCCGCCGCCTAGGCTAGAGGCTAGGCGGATCGGTGACTCGAAACGGCTCTGCCAGAAGCAGCAGACCGGACCGGACGGCCGGACCCTGCTTGGCTTTCTATATGCTCTGTGTGGTCTGGAGACCGAGGGAGAGAGAAAGAGGAGCAGGGAGGGACAGGTGTCTTCGCCCCCTCCCCCGCAATATTTTACGTACTTCTCTGTCCTCCATCGGGATTGGGTGGGGGGTCCTGGGGATCAAGCTAGGACTGGGAGTCGCCGGCTGGCGTGGGGACCCACCAAACTCCACTTCACCCAGACTTTGCTCCGCAGCGCGGGCCAGCCGTCTCGGCTGGGCCATTGCATTCTCTGCACCAGATGATGCGCACCTCTCCTCCTCGCCCGTGATCACCTGCTCCCCTCTCTCGCCCATTGGCGAGGCGATGGGCGTTGCATGCATGCCGTTGCCCTCTGTTGTCTTCTTCTGCAACCAAACGCAACCAAGGAATCGAAGCAAGAACAAATATTTATGAGACAATAAATTCACCATCATCTAATTAATAAAATTGCCATGTTCTAATCTAACATTCTTAAAAAGTTGCTCCCCACTTCTCCCTATTATCTCATCATGCACACTGTCCACATCAGCATATTGCCACGTCAACATTCTCTCAACAGGCAGCCTCCACATCAGCAGGAAAAAAAATCAACAGATCATTAGATTCTCATCTGAGTGGGTCATCAATGTTGTTTTAGGCATTGATTCCCTCTGATCTCTAATCAGCTGCATGCGTGGGATCTCATCTAGACTTGCAAGTGGTCCTTCCGTTTCCAGTCTTAAAATACCACCGAAGCCCCAATGGTGTCAATTCGCATACAGGAAAGAAAGCCCAATCGTCCTGCACGATCCTTTTCGTTTCCTCTCTCCCCCTAAATAAATGACAAATCTTTTCCTCTGACAATAGATCCCTGAGCGCGGTCCGCTCCTCTGGCACAGTCGCCGGTCCGCGGCACCTCCCCTCCTCCTTCGCCTCTGCCGGCGCTGCCTGCTGCCTCCCCTCCTCCTCCGCCCCCACAGCTGTCCTTGGTGGCCTCCGCAGATGGAAGGCATGGATAGGCATGTGTTTGTGGGCGGAATCAGACTGGCCGATGGAGTTTCTCCGGGAAGGATGCTCTGCCCGGCGGCTCAAACATGGAGTAGATGCCGCGCCAGCCAAGTGTCCAGCCGGTGACAAGTTTCTTTTCGGCCTGGAAGGTATCTGCTGATGGTAACGCGGGGTTGGATCGACTCGAGTTTTCTTGAGAATTGCAGGGTGCTTGACCAGAGAACCAGCACAACCTCATGCATTTGTTAAAGGAGAGTCGGAGAAATAGTAGGAAAGGTAATTCTAACTTCACTATATTTTTTTTAACGATATTCTGTCTTGAAACGCTTGATTCTGGTGCATTGGTTGTTTCTTCAGGTTACTAATAGCATGGTCTAATCAATCGAGACCGGTCCTTCTCCATCGGATATTTTTAGCCAAGCTCACCGTTTTGGAGCGCCGACCAATACGTGATGCCGCTGGCCATGTATAGCTATGTGCAGTGTGGATTTGCCTAAATGATGCTCTTGAGAGAAGTCTTGGTCACTTTCACATTATCTGTGACAGCAAATTTTCGTATCTCCATCTCAGTGTCCACAAGGCTTTCTCACAAAAAAGGGTGTGTCACAAGGCATTTGATGAAACTCCAAGTAGGCTTGCATGTCAACATTTATATATGTAAATTTTAGGATCCCTCTGTTTCTGCTATAGCTGTTCATAATGTTCATTTTTGGAATAAAAGAAGTTCAACAGGTATGTTCCTAATCCACATTTTTTGTCATTGATTCTTGGGTATATATCAGCTATCCACAGCTTGCTCCTCAGGTTACTTTAATACATAAGCATATGGTACTGTTGCGCAACTCTGTACTTAAGCCATGGTCATGTATCGCTCAAACACATGTTACTTCTCCAAAAAAATACTTCTCGGTATATATATCGTTGTATAGTTAGCCAATTTTTTAGCATTGCAATTTTACCAATATGGATAAAAAAAAGTTACATAATTATCTCCTCACCATATACAACATGTAAACTGATTGCCTTACATTTTCAGGTTAATTATACTTCCATATGATTTATCAAGTGAGCTTTCTCCATGCTAATAAATCTACATTAAACATAGATGTTGTGCAGAACATCAGGTATATGTGAATTTTTCCCTTTCCCTTTTGAGGGAAGAAGGGATCTTAATTAAGAAACTATAGCAGTATAAGTACAGTCTCTAGCAACAACATGAGAGATCTGGTCCAATACCTGGGAGCTCCACACACCTCAGATACCGACCTGACGGACATAAGCCGCAATCTCATGGGCTACAAAGATGCTCTTCTGATCATAAGAAAAATACAACAAGAAAACTCTGGAATTTTGCGCCCCATGTCACTACAAATAGCACCAAGCCACGACATGTCCCATCCTTCGTTCTTCAGAGCAGAAACAAACAACAGTTACTTTAAATGTGATGGGCGCGCCTACACGACCGACATCAAGGCAAGCTCCCTATAAGCACTACAGGCCTACACGACCGACATCAAGGCAAGCTCCCTACAAGCACTTCGAAGTTTCCTTTGCCCCATGACATCTAACGAGGACTCTATGTGTATATATGTTTTAACTTTGAAATTAGTTACCAAGGTCTACAACTGATTGCTGCATATGTTTACTAATTCCAAATTTATTTTTTTAATGTTCTGACTTGGCTGAAATTAATGTTGCTTTACTTCGAAAATCATTCATCTTCCTATTAATCCTAAACCAATGCAGCCTACAAAGTTCCGCAGCAACGCGCGGGGTATTTTCTAGTTAATAAAATTACCATGCGGCACAAAATTGAAACTACTTATATAAAAATTGCCATGGTATACATAACAAAATTTCGATGGTGGCTAAAAACGCCATGGTCTAATAGGTACTCCCTCTGTCCCATAATCTAAGAGCGTTTTTGGCACTAGTGCAGTACAAAATTTATAAACAAACACGGACACATTTTGTTCTTTCAAAAGGATGGCTAACGGATACTTTTCTTTCAAAAGAGGGGAAATTAGGATTTTCGCATGAATATATAAAAAACTGCCATGTGACAAGTTGACAAATATATAAATGCCATGTGGACATTATGGAAAATTGTCCATGACAAAAAGGCTGTATAAAAAGTGAACGAAAAAAAAAAACTGATTGCCATGCCATGACACGGGTACAATTTAGTTTGACCACAACGGTGGTAGGTTGTCACGCGGTGACATTGGGGACACCCATGACATGACCCAAAACCGGCATGTAAACGATGCTCACCTCCTTGGATTTGGTAAATCCATCATATGGGCACATCAAGACCGCTAATAACAAAGGACCTTGCTCCATCATGCGCTCCCAATCTCCCAGGCAAGATGCTTGGACAGTTAACAAATTGGTCTTGCCGGGCGGAATCTAACTTCCTCCGTCGGGCTACATGCAGCTCTCATATCTCTATAGAAAGCGGTTGACTAAATGACTTCTCTGTATGGAATCTAGCTAGGGCAAGCCAATGAACACTATAGTCAAATGCTGGATCATCCTCATCTATCTCAACATCATCAAAGACTTCATCGTGCAGTTCGAGCTGGTAAAAATTCACCTAGATTAGAATTTTCAATGGCCACACCATCGCAGCTGGTTGTAGACTGGCGTCCGAAAACATCACACATGGGCTGTCGGAGAAGACGGACGTCACATGATCGTCCAAACCCTTGGCCATGGAGGAAAGGAACCCTAGCCACGCCGTAGGGGAAACTCGTCCGCTTATTAACTTCGACCTAAATTTTTTGACCAAGTTTATAGAAAACAATATGAACATTTACAATGACAAATCCATATAACGTGAAAATATGTTCAATGATGAAGCTAATGATATTGATTTGGTGGTGTATATGTTGATTTTTTCTACGACCTTGATCAAAGTTTAGAAAGTTTTAACATTAGACAAAGTTAATATGTGGAGTAAATAAAAACAAAGGCAGCGTTAGTTATGTGGATATATATATATATATATATATATATATATATATATATATATATATATATATATATATATATATATATATATATATATAGGCTTGCTAAACTATGCCTGCGCACATGCTGTTCTATCCTACGCTCCGGCCAGTACACATTAAGTAGCCCGAGTTAACCAAGCCGAAGGGCATGCACGTTGTGGGGAAAATTGGGCGTAACGTCTTACAACCAAAACCGCTAGTAGTAACAAGTTACCGGGCGCTAATTAGCAGAGCCATCCCTCGTACACCAAACTTTCACTTCATCGTAATTGCCATCGTAACATCGTAAAATGCCTAGCCGAACTGTTAATTCCTACCATCAGTAACCAGGCATATATGATCTAGTAAAGATGTTACTATCAGTATTATGGCAATAGTAACTGGCCTTGATGAAGTCGTAACGGATCATCACGATTACATTTTGTACCCACGTCCCGCATGATTGTAGTAATGCATTACTACATATATCAGCCTCGATCAAAGAATCTTTAACTTTTTTGTTCGTAATTTTTTTTTGCATTACCATCCACTCTTTTTTTATTGCTATCAGTTTTTGAGCATGTAGTAATGCGTTACTACATGTTTCGGGAAGGTTTTACTACGTTTACGGATGAAACCATAGACATCTCTCATCCCAGTAAAAAAAACCTAGATCCATTACCATCTATAGTTAATCTATTACTAGCAATGAATAGTGACCCAAATTCAGGACGTTGCGGAGCAACACATGGTAATGGAATTAAATGTGTTACTTTCTTTTTCACATGCCGTTACCCTCAACCATTCTTGCGGTGGAGACGCGACCCGAGCGCCTGGTTAGGAGTGGCCGGAGCGTAGGCTAAGCAACAATGCGGGCACGCTCACAATAGCGCAGCCGTATATATATATATATATATATATATATATATATATATATATATATATATATATATCTGTGTGTGTGTGTGTGTGTGTGTGTCTGTGTGTGTGTGTGTGTCTGTGTGTGTGTGTGGTGTAATAAGTGTGTCCAACAGAGGCAACTATTAATTCTATCCCAACTAAAAAAATAGTAGTTCTATAAATGCACCAGTTTTTATTATTTGTGCACACATACTTATTAAATGTTTAACTGAAATTAAGACTGCCCGTATGATATGGAAACGTCCCGAGTCGCAACCTGTAGCTAGCTAGCCAGACATCGAATGGAAACTTCAAACTCGTGTCTACAATACCATTTACACCTGACCCACCCGTGGTTATCGTTTTCGAAGCCATGGTTACAAAAGCAACTAGGTGTACTCACTCACAAAAAGGCCCTCGCGCTGCCGCACATTTTCCGAGACCGCCACACCGCGCGCACATTGTCATCCATGCACCCAAGCAGAGTCGGACAATTCTCCTGTGGACGACAACCTTTTTACGCATGATTCCGGACGGAACCATGAAATTTAGAACGCTAGCCACCCACTCCCATGTACGTGCATGGAATGTGGTCACCGCGTTAGCTAGGGTTTCGAGTCTTTATCAATAATAAAGATGCGTGACAATGGTTTGTATTTAACAATATTAAACTACCTGATGCATATAAAAGAATTCCCAACATGTTCTTCGATAATCAAATTG
This sequence comes from Triticum monococcum, assembly GCA_034509565.1. NCBI lineage: Eukaryota > Viridiplantae > Streptophyta > Magnoliopsida > Poales > Poaceae > Triticum > Triticum monococcum. The sequence continues at coordinate 619,854,842 of CM067845.1, forward strand.
ATTGAGTCAAAAATATCATTGCCAAAGGTTTAGAAGGAATGTCCATAATTATTGAAAACACGGTGATTACCTTTAGCACAAATAATGTTTAACATGGCAATCACTTCAAGCCCAACCCTTGGGACAATATCAAATACAAACAATTGTTTCTTTTATGCGCTATTTCAACCAATCACACAATTTAGAATAGAATATGAGCGCAAGTCTAGGTTCCATGCCCTAATCATTGGCATGAGAACGCAATGTTGGGGTTTCAAAAAGTCGAAAACAAAGAAAATATTGCATCAATGCAACTGATAATTAGGCCACGAAGAAGACTTTATAATTAATATTATTGCAAGGAGTTTGGATTGCCATGCAACTACAATCCACATGGAGCTATGTTTGAATGAAAGCTCTCCTCTGGGCTAGTGCAGGTGCATCCAACTTGCCTGCTAATGAAGACCTAAAGCTAATTTGAGGAGGCTCGTCATTGTACGAGACAAGTTCTATAATGTGAGGTCCCTATCAGTATATGAACCAATGAAAATCCCAAACGGTCGTGCCACGTGGCTCGACAGAAGGATTATTCGTCGAGTCCTTTTGTTTTACCGACGGCTCTCGGCGAACGGATGATTACACAGAGTACGCTCTATTGCGGAGTCATGTCCTTGGCACACAATTGTTTTTCCGTGTGCCCGTGAGTGGGAGCTTGGCACTCGGCAAATACGAATTTTCCAGTTTTGGTAGAGGGAAGGAGAAAGAGATTAGAAAGTCGGTAGCTCGTGGTTGGTTGACGCAGAGTGGATTGGCTAGTGAGCATGTAGTTGCGAGATAATGTGGTCCAAGAAACCGTCTCAGCCTGTAAAGACACACCCTCCTTCTTCCTCCCCCACCACGGTTGGCAACACCGGCGAAGGAGAGAGGAAGGAAGATGCCACTACTCTAGACAGAGGAATGGGAAAGAGAGGGCGAGTTAGCGCTTCGTAGTTAGTTGATGCGGAGTGGGCTGGCTAGCCAGCCCAACTGCGAGATAGTTTGGTGCAAGAAGAAACCCCACAACATTTTTTTAGGACACAGTTCACATTACTATTCATCCAATAAAGGTGTATTGGAAGCATCTACCCCGATTAGAAGTAACTAAAAACACTTTCCAAGTAAGTTCTATTTGTGATGATGTTGCCATTCTGAAATCAATCTTGGGTGAGAGAAGTCTATTTATTAAGTGGATAGACGTGTACGTAGAAATTTCAGTCCATAACCAAAAGGCCGGGGAGAGACGCCACAATGGCTGGGTTCTACCAATGCATGGGAATTAATTGTTTTTACACACACTTGCTCTTTAATTAAATGCACAAAATAAAACCAAAGATCACCAAAGTGCATGTACGAAAAATCTATGTTTTTCACCCGTTGGCAGCTCAATCATTCTCCATCCATCGGAATCGCAGCAACAACCACAATTTGAATCCAAAAAAAACCCTATTAAACTTAAGTACGAAAACACCTTTTTAGCATTTTTGTTCTTAAAAGGCAATGATTGTTTAACCATATGTTGATGTATCATTATTTTAATGTCAAATTGGTAGATTATTATCGCGAATCACTTTTATCTTGAGTTCACATACACACATTACATCATTTGATCAAGATTATGCTAGTTAGCATTCAACCTAAAAAAATTATCTTTATTTCATCATCACCTACTCGAGGACGAGTAGGGATTAAGTTTGGGGATGCTAATACGTCTCAAACGTGTCTATTTTTTTATTGATTCATGCTACCATATTATTACTTTTGTATACTTTTTATGCCAATTTATATTATTTTTCAGGATTAACCCATTAATTCAATGTTCGGTGTCAGTGGTTGTTTTCTACAGAAAAACAATATCTATGGAGGTAAAAAAACTCCTGAGAATTTAATACGGGTTTTTCAGGGCACGAAGGTTCTAGAAAAGCACCGGAGGGGCACGAGAGGAGCCATAGGGGCCCCTCACGACCTGGTGGTGTGACCAGGGCCTTGGCCAAGGACTATTCGATCACCAAGGTGGCAACCAGAGGCGGGCACCCACCCTACAACTACGAGCGAATACACCTCCTTCCTCCCCCACTTCGGCTGATAACATCGATGAAGGAGAGAGGAAAGGGGGGGGGGGGTTGAATTTAAAGGCCCTGGGCCAAACTTCGGTGGAGATAGGAAAGGGGGAAAAGAGAGAGCAAGTCGGTAGTTTGTAGTTTGTTGATGCAGAGTGGGTTGGCTATAGCTACCCAATCCGGTTGTGAGATAGTTTGATCCAAGAAACCAACATCTCAACATTTGTTGTATTCATAAGTCAGACATTACTGAACCGATAAAGGTTTATTGAAGAAATCTACCCAGATCATATATTAGCTCTATTTGTGATGATGTTACCATTTATAAATCAATCTCGCGCGGGAGAAGTCTATTTATCATGTAGACATATGTGTAGAAATCTCACTCGATAACGAAGAGACCGAGGAAAGACGCATACTTACTCCTTAATTGTGCTTACCAATGCATGAGAATTAGTTTAATTGTTTCTACACGCATATGTACTCTTTAATTAAATGTGCGAGATAAAACCAAAAATCAAGAAAGTGCATGTACGTACCAAAAATGAAAGATTTTTCACCCGTTGGCAGCTCAATCATTCTCCATCCATCGGAATCGCACCAGCAGCCACAATTTGAATTGAAATTCGAGAACAGTGGCGTTTGCAGCTGACCCAAACCCAAGCCCAAACCCAACCGTGGTTACCATTCCACCTGACCAAAACCGCTGTACCATGGTTACTTTACCAAAGCAAACCAGGTGCGGACAGCCGCGCAGTTTGCAGAAAGGCCCCTCGCGCCGCGGCGCATTTCCGAGGCCGCCCCCCGCGGGCGCGTTCTGATCCGCGCACCCGAAGCGAATCCAGATGTTTCTCCTCTGGACGACGCCCTTTTACACGCCGGTCCGGACAGAACCGCGAAATTCGTCCCACCTCCCCCTCCCTCTCCCACGTACGGACCACGCCATGCGCTCACCACCCCGCTGGCTGGCTAGGGTTTCGCCCACTCTCTCACCACCCCGCTCCGCCTAAAAAAGCCGCCTCGTCCGCGCCGATCCTCCCACCAACTCACCGCCGTCGTCATCCACTCCCTCCTTTCTTCCTCTCCAATCCACCGCCGCCGCCCTCCCACCACCACCTCCTCCCTCTCCCGCCATGGCCTACCGCGGAGGCGGAGGCCGATGGCAAGGGGGCCGCGGCGACCGGCAGCAGCAGTACGGCGGAGGTCGGGGCGCGCCGGCGGGAGGAGCGCGCGGGGCTTCCGGCTGGCCGCCTCCGGGCGCTTCGTCGGCGCCGCGTCCCGCCGCGACGGCGCCCTGCTACGGCACGCCCGTGGTGGCCGACAACCCCAACGCCACGGGGCCGCACCAGGGCGCCTACCAGCACGGCGTCGTCGTCCGCAACCCCGCCCCGACACCCTACGCCACCGTCCGCGCGCCGTCCCCCACGCCGGCCACCATCCGCGCTCCTGCTCCGACGCCCTCGCCGGCCGCGGCCCCGTTCCAGCCGGCCCGCGTCTCCGCCCCCGCTCCCGCTCCGCCGACCCCAGCGACCGTCGCCAAGGAGCTCGAGCAGAAGCTCTTCGTCACGGAGACCGCGCTGGCGCCGCCCGAGGAGGAGAAGGCCCCCGAGGTGGACCTCGCGCCGGTGTCGAAGAAGGGGCTCGCCCACCCCGCTCGGCCCGGCGCCGGCACCGTGGGCAAGAAGGTGATGATCCGCGCCAACCACTTCCTCGTCAACGTCGCCGACAACAACCTCTTCCACTACGATGTGAGCACGAACCCTACCCCCCTCCTTCTCTCTCTGTTTACGCTCTTCTATGCGCTTAGTTTTCGCCAGATCCGGCGTTCCCTGTGGGGTTCATGTACGTTAATCCGCTGTCCGAGTTCACTGATAGATGGATCTACTAGTTTACGATTGTAGTCGTCGCGCTGTTTTTTCCCGCTCTGCTTCGTTTTCTCACGTCCGCGTTAGTTGTTCACTCGTAGATCTACTTCGAAGCTGTATCGTACGTCGTCTTTCTCTTGTCCGCGCTATACTCATAGATCTGTTTTCTCCCGCTCTGCTTTCGTTTTTCTCCATGCGACGTGCGTCTCCGACCCCATCCATCCATCCACCCATCCATGGATGCTTGGTCGAGCGCTGTCGCTACACGTAGTGACGCCTCGGTGCTTCTCTCTTTTGCCTTTATAAAATCTTGCCGTTTTCTCTGGGTACATGCATGGGTGGTTTCTCCTGTTCTCATGCATGAACAGTGAGTTCTTGCAATGCAAAAGCCATCCTGCAGACAGTAGCTAGCGCTTCTTGTTTCGTCTCTGTCGTTGTTATCTTGGAAACTAGCAGTAGTAGATGTAGAGTAGACATTATTTCGGCAACTTTGCGGTCAAGGCTGCAGATTCTTGGGATCCGTTTTGGCTATAGACGGCAGGGGGTCGCCGTGAGATCCCATCCCATCCCATCCTTGTGGAGTGCCGGTCGGAGCCTCCCCGTCCCATGCAAGGCCACCCACCTTTTTCTTTCTTTGATTGATCTCCTGTGTCTTTCCCCGGCGTTCTTCTTTTGCGAAAGTTTTTCTGTCGTTGTTGGATGGTCTTGGTCTTATGGTTTCCGTCTGGTCCTTGTCCTCGTTCGGGGACAGAAGGGCAAAGCGACGAATTGCATACATTTTGGGCAAAGCAGGAGGCCTGTTGGTGTTGTTGCCCTTGCCACCTTTGTTGCTGCCTGGTGCACTTCTGTTTGTGATTCCGTTGGCTCTGCCCTGCCTGCATGCTTTTGGTTTTGTCTTTGCTCGGATGGATCTCCTGTAGCGCAAATCCGTGTGGCTCTCTGTGTTTGCATGCAGTCCGTCGTGGTCAACTTTCTTTTTTGGGGGAGATTCTTTTCCCCCTCTCGGTCCAGCCTTGGACGTTTTTTTTTCGCTGAATGGTCGACACGTACGGGGATTTAAATATTACTACTTTTTTGACGTGAGGTTTAATATTATTGTTTTTCAGCTTTTTACAGTTAGCTCTATTTTGCTTTAAAATCTCATTCTCTGCTCATACATGTATGCGTACCTCCTTTGTTGCCAAACTATTTTATATTCCAAATGCAAAAAAACTACTTTATATTCGTCTAGTCCATTTATAAATGGTGAATTGGCGACGAATTATTTTGCTACTCCTCGTAACAAGTACTCCTATCTGGTATACAGTCCGTAGTTCCTTTTTTAAAGTACAAACAGCACGCAGGTCCTTTTTTTTACTAGACGCAGTACGCAGGTCCTTTTTTCTATACTATACACACGGTACACAGGTCCGCTTATTGTATTCTGTACCGCATGATTGCACCAAGATTCGTGCCCTCGCACCCACCCCCACCATGCCGTCGCAGCCTCCCACTCAACCCCTCCTCACCCGGACGGAGCGCCGCCGCCCCTTCTCCGCCTCCGGCCCGTCAGGAACCCTAGCATGGCCGTGCCAGAAAATTACTCTACTGTGCTGTGCCCCCTTGAGTATTGGGAGTTCGATTTGGGATCCAGACTTCTTCCCCCACTTGATTGACTCTATACTACAGGGCTTCTTCCGTTTCAACTGGATTTTTTTCTGGTCTCTGTAAGTCGAAATGGAGGCCGGCACATGGTATGTCTTGCCGTTTGCCTGCTACATTTCCAGTCCTGCGATGCCACTAGCAGCTAATTTCGTTTATTGCCTAATTTTTGTTTACTGGTTTCTTAAGATCCGCTAGTTTTTCTTTCCCTCACAGATTGAATGAAGTATAGCATAAGTACTGAGAATTATAATATTTCATTTGATTTTTTTTTAAATTCATTGGACACTAATCAGAGGGCTAATCGTCTCTATTCTGTGTACTGAATGTAGAACAGAGTCTCTCTTGTTTGTGCATACATACTGATGTTGAAATGTGTTGCTGTAGGTCTCCATTAACCCGGAGTCAAAATCAAGGGCTGTGAACAGGGAGGTACTCAGTGAGCTAATCAAGTTGCACGGCAAGACATCCCTTGGGGGCAAATTGCCTGCCTACGATGGAAGAAAGAGTCTTTACACTGCAGGCTCACTCCCTTTTGAGTCTGAGGAGTTTTCTGTTACACTGGTTGCTCCGGAAAAGAAAGACAAAGAAAAGTAAGATTGGATTCTTTACCTTCAGTCTTGTCCAACTTGATTACCCATTGTATTTGTTTTTTAGCTACTAACTTGTTCCCTCTTCATTTGCAGGGCTGAAAGGGAGTACAAGATCACCATTCGGATTGCTGGGAGGACAGACCTGTACCACCTCCAACAGTTTCTCAAAGGAAGACAGAGGGATATGCCTCAAGAAACCATCCAAGTTCTTGATGTTGTCCTCAGGGAGTCACCATCCTGGAAGTATGACATCCACATTCCAGTTTCTTGCCATCAGTTTTTCTTCATCATACTAGCTAGTTCTCTAGAGCCCTAACACTATTGCACTTTTTCATTGCAGCTATGTCACAGTGTCCAGATCCTTCTTCACCACCACCTTTGGTCACAGAGGAGACATTGGTGAAGGATTAGAGTGCTGGAGAGGTTACCACCAGAGCTTACGTCCAACCCAGATGGGGCTGTCACTCAATATAGGTACTCCTCTCCCCTCCCCTCCCCTGTCTGTTACCGTTACTGTTATCCGATTGCGGTGTGTCCTAGCCTTGTTTATCTGATGATCTGCACTTCCATTTTTCAGACATATCTGCAACATCCTTCTTCAAGTCTGTGACAGTGGTCCAGTTTGTGCTAGAGTTCCTCAACTTACGTGATGCCTCGCGGCCTCTGACAGACAGGGACCGTGTTAAGGTACTATTCATCTATGCTAACCTAGTTTCAGAATCCATGTTATGTACATTGCACCATTTTATTGGCTTGAAATAGTTGACTAATCTGTTCCTATGCACTATATGCAGATAAAGAAAGCACTCCGTGGGGTGCGTGTCGAAACAAACCACCAGGAAGACCAAATCAGAAGATACAAGATAACAGGGATTACTCCTGTTCCTATGAGCCAGCTCATGTAATTAACTAACCTCAAATGCTATAATGTTTTCCATTATGTATTTTCTCTCTATGTTCTGGTGCAACTAATCAGGGTTGCTGGAATATTAAAAAGATGTGTAGTTGTATAGATTTTTGGCTTATTGCATCTTCATTGATGTTGGTGTGCCAGGAACTGGTTAGGGGAATAATTTTGTTTACAACATTCTTCCTGTGGCATATGCATTTGATTTTGGCAGCATAGCAAAGATCTGTTTGTGCCAAGTTGTTGCCTGTTCACAATTTTCCTTATGAATGTTTATACCACGGTTTCCTTTTTAGCATCTATCCATGATTATTGTTCCCTTTCTAATAGCACTCCACTCGTGTTGTTTTGTTTGTTGTTAGATTTCCTGTTGATGAGAGAGGAACAAGAATGTCAGTTGTTCAGTACTTCATGCAAAGATACAACTACAATCTGCAGTATACTTCTTGGCCCTGCTTGCAGTCTGGAAGTGATGCGTGGCCTGTGTATCTGCCTATGGAGGTATTGTGTTCATGCCTGCTTCATCATATTTGAATTATGCATTGTTTGCTCATGCTTCTCTACAAATTGATTGTAGGCGTGCAAGATTATTGAAGGGCAAAGGTACTCTAAGAAACTGAATGACAAGCAGGTCACCAACATACTTAGAACTACCTGTCAACGTCCCCAGCAGAGGGAGCAAAGCATTCGTGAGGTATGTACCTGTTGTCAACTGCATTCTGTAAATACCTGCCCATATCTTCTCACATGTGGTAGTTCATTCCAATCTGTTCGAACTCATGTAGTTAGGAATGTCCTTTTCAAGGCATATTTGTCATGTTTGCCTGTAATGTGCAGTCTTTCTCATAACACTCTTTTTCACACTCTAGATGGTTCTGCACAACAAGTATGCTGAGGACAAGTTTGCTCAAGAGTTTGAAATCAATGTCTGCAGTGACCTGGTCTCTGTTCCAGCCCGTGTGCTGCCTCCCCCCATGGTAAGAATGCTGTATTTTTCCCCCTTTCTCTGAGCTGCTTAACTGGAAGGATTTGTGGTAATCACATCCTTCGTATGTGTTTCAGTTGAGATATCATGATTCTGGAAAGGAGAAAACTTGTGCGCCAAGTGTTGGACAGTGGAACATGATTAACAAGGTATTTCCCTGTTCATTGTCTTCACTCCCAATTTTACTATGCATTACTTTTTCTTGGAACTAAATACATGGAGAACTTGTTGAGTTTCTTCTTTGTTTGTTCTTAATGTATTGGACAGGTCATTATTTTGTATGTAGCAACTCAAATTATTTTGCTTGATCGCATTTTATTGATCATGTAGTTTTCACACTGGTTACCTAAATTGAGAAACAGTTGAGCTTGTCTGTGACTTGGCTCATCATTTTGTATGTAGTATATCGATTATGGTACAAATGATAGGTCTCATTTGAGTTTTTTTACTGCAGAAAATGATCAATGGAGGAATCATAGACAACTGGGCCTGTGTGAGTTTTTCACGCATACCTCCTGAGGAGGTACACAGGTTCTGTTGTGATCTGATTCAGATGTGCAATATGACTGGAATGGTAAAAGGCTTGCATTGCTTTCCTGTTTCTCAGGCATTTATGATTTATGTGTGTATGTTATAGCTGACTGACTTGTGTTTTCCAACCCTGTAGTCTGTCAATCCAAGGCCACTTGTAGACAACCGATCAGCTAGCCCCAACCACATCGAGAATGCCTTGAGGGATGTATACAGGAGGACTACCGAAATGCTTGGAAAACAGGGAAGCGAAAAACAGCTACAACTGTTAATCGTAATCCTACCTGAAGTCAGTGGTTCTTATGGTATGCATATGGCTCCTCTGGTTAATCCCCTTCCACCTTCTCTTGGATTTCTGTAGATTCATGTGTGTGCCACGTTTAATTTTGCAGGGAAAATCAAGAAGGTTTGTGAGACTGACCTTGGGATCGTGTCTCAGTGCTGCCTGCCAAGGCATGCTGCCAGACCAAACAAGCAATATTTGGAGAATGTTGCACTCAAAATCAATGTGAAGGTAACATAACCACCTGGTCTATGTTTTACATTCAGTTTCCATGGAATGTTGATTCGTTGTCTACTTCGGTTTCTGTTGAATGTGATAATTCTGTGTCTTGACTAGGTCGGAGGACGCAACACAGTTCTGGAGAGAGCTTTTGTGCGAAATGGCATACCGTTTGTGTCCGAAGTCCCAACAATCATCTTTGGTGCTGATGTTACACACCCCCCACCTGGAGAGGACTCTGCATCATCAATTGCTGCGGTTAGTTCTTCCCCGTAGCTAACAGTTTGTCAATTCATTATTTGTTTCTATCTGAATTTATCTTTCAAATGGAATTATAATCTTGATGCACATACCTGTTGAGTACAAATAGACTTATCCATTTCTTTTTATTGGATTGATGTAGGTGGTGGCATCAATGGACTGGCCAGAGATCACCAAGTACAGCGGTCTTGTCTCTGCTCAACCACACAGGCAGGAGATAATTGAAGACCTCTTCAGTGTCACCAAAGATCCACAGAGGGGTAATGTCAATGGTGGCATGATAAGGTGAGTTTTGTGATTAGTCAGAGACGATTGCTAGCAATTGCCCTGTGGATCAACTACTAACCTGACATAATTTTCTCTACAGGGAGTTACTGATTGCCTCCCGCTGGAACACAGGCCAGAGGCCTGAGAGGATACTCTTCTACAGGTATGTGCACAATTTCATGACGCTCTTTTCATCCTGTCCATTCAACGGGACTGCCTGACTGATCATTCTCATGTACAGGGATGGCGTAAGTGAAGCCAATTCAGCCATGTTCTGCTTCATGAAATGGACGCAATCAGGAAGGTAAGTTGCATCAAATTTCTGCTTTGGTCTACCTCTTCTGATGTTATATCCCTGGCTTTTGTCATTCTGATGGTTTTTTACTTTGTTGTTACAAGGCCTGTGCCTCTTTGGAGGAGGGGTATATGCCCCCAGTCACCTTTGTGATTGTCAGGCATCACGCCAGGCTGGATATCCCTGAGGTTCCTGGGAGGTGTGATATGACTGACAAGAGTGGGGACATACTTCTTGGTTAGTAGTAACAGTCGTCGTATTTTGTCACTGATAACAACTGTCTCCGCTACTTGTTGAAGCATTGCTGATTATGATTGGGTGCATTTCTATTTCTGTTGTCCTGCAGGAACGTTGGCTGATAAATCAGAATTTGATTTCTACTTGTGCAACAATGCTGGCACTCAGGTACCCATTTCGCACACATGTTTTTTTTTCTATTCTTTTTATCTCCAATGCTTGCATACTGAGTGCTGCTTGTAAATCCTTCTCAGGGAACCAGCAGTTCAACACATTACCATGTTCTTTATGATGAGAATCACTTCACAGCCGATGCGCTTAAGTCGCTGACCAACGATCTCTGCTACACGTAATCCTCTCTTTCTTCCTCTCTCTCTCTCTCTCTCTCTCTCTCTCTCTCTCTGTGTGTGTTGTGTTATGACTCTGATGATGGTTTAATTCTGATCCATATGCAGCTCTACCTGCCGCACTCGCGCAGTCTCTGTTGGTGAGTTTTCCATGCTCCGTTTTCTGCTTCAATTTGCTTGAAGTTTGATCTGTTCTGATCTCTAGTAAAGTTTCCTTGATCTCTACTAGAGGTTGATCATATGACATGCCATTTCTTCTGTGGGTTGATGAATGTGTATTGAGGGCCTTTGGTCTGAAACTCAAAATTAGCATGAACTGCTTGACAAATAGGCTTAGTTTATTGATGAATAATGCATTGAGTAGTTTCCATTCCTCTGTAAGTTTATTAATGAACACACTGAGTAGTTTCCATTCCTTTGTTCTATGTCTTGTATGTTTACGTTGCATTGAAGCATCTTTCCCTTAGGAGCATATGCCGTTTAAAGACTTATTACTTGGTTAACATAGCCGTTGTTCTATTTCTACACCCTGTGACATTTACCTCCAGAAGAAGCTAACTTGGCTGAACTTGTAATGCAGTCACACCGGCGTACTATGCCCACCTGAAGGGTATAATTCGTGCGCGCTACTACGTGGAAGGGGACAGCTTAAATGCTGGATTGAACCCCAGGATTAGCGGTCAGTCGCTTCCAAAGATTTTACTGTTGGGAGGATGCAGAAGGTAAATCTTACACTCAGTAGTTTTCGCCCATCTGTTCTATGTCCATCCATGTTACATTGAATTTAACAAGACAGCATCTTTCCCCATTGGTATTTTAAGAATTAGTATACTTAACAATATAGATGTTGTTCTATTTTACACCCTCTGCTAGTTTATTGATGAACACATAGAGTAGTTTACATTTCACTTGACACTTTCCATTAGGATTTTATCACTTCACTTGACCAATTTTTTCGGTTGCATGTCAAATAGGAGGCAGGTACGCAGAGAGCCATCTCCCATACCCCCTGAGCTAAGGGTCCCATTGACGACTCAGGAGAATCTTTGGGACCATGTTCAGAAACATTACACTTTTCCTGATGTGTGGGTATTTAATCATCATGAGATTGAGGGCCAAGAAGAAGACGTTAACTTAATAGATGATGCTGGATGTATAATGGCGCTTGCGTTGACTCGCACTTTCGTCGACGCTCAGGATACACAACAATCTTGGAATGGCAAGATCTCAACGACAGATTTTATGATCATCAATGGGATTCCTGTCCTCCAGACGCCGCCACCATTTAAGGGTAATGATGAGATGTACAGAAAGGACAAATGTGCACTAAAAAGAATCCTGAGGCTGATCTTCCTCCGATTCGGAGGAGAGTTCCAATACATGGAACGGTTCCTTAATTTGTTAAGTGACCCTGTTTGTGTACTCCAGCCTTGGGCAAGAGAATATATAAAGAACCCCATGGTTTTTAAGACCACCGATCAAAAAGGTATATTAATCCTTTTCTCTTTCAAACTGCTCTTAAATGTTTCTTTAGAAATTTACAAGCTCATTTTCCTGACTTATTTTCTATGTGTTTCTTTTTGATGAATGCAGGGAAAACTGTCATAGGCATTTTTAAAATGTATAATGGATTGTCAGATGACAGGAAGGCTAGATTCCGTACTCTTGTTAACCAGGTTTGTTGCCCTTTTTGGCCAGACGCAAAGAATAATTATCATCTTTTACCTATCGTGCTGTTCCGTTGGAATGTTTTTGGGAAAGAATACAAGAACAACTCTTGGGGGTGCTTCCAGTGCCTTAGAAATTACGAGGTCCATGGAAAAACTGTAAGTTCCCTTAACAAATCATTCTTCTTTAACAAAACGAATGTCTTAGAAATTGGTTCTTTGTTTCTTGCTTGAGAGAGTGTTTATTTTGGTATTTTGTTTTTTTCTTCAACAAGTCATTCTAAGGTAAATTGTTTTGTTGTCTTAAACAGCTCTCATAATTACTCTCACATACATATCGGAAAGATTCTTGGAGATTTCGTTCCAGATGTTATAGAGAAAGTCCTAAGTTCTGGGGAGTTCCCTGAGATGATTGACGTTATTCAGCAGTAAGGTGATGATGATTTTTTCCCATTAAGCTTGCACACGAGCCTTCATCTGCATACCTTATCCATTTCGTTTCTCACATGTGCATGCAAACAGCAATTGCGTGAGAGGGCCATGTGGAGGTGCGCCAGCTCCCAAAGATCAAGGACAACGTCAAGGACGTCATGTTCTACTGCTGAGCTCCTGTGGAGCTGTTCCTTGTGCGCCCTGCCCTACCCTACCCTGAGTTGTGTGTGAGAGAAGCCTCAGATGGCGATGACTCTGTTTTGCCGTGGAGCTTGTTGCTCGTAGTTATGTGGTTCAATTCGTGGTAGCCAGGATATCTATGACCCTGTCTTTGTTACCTTCAACTCTACTTCGGACCTATCCTATGCTATGCAAGTGGTTCAAGTTACCAAGTGGTTTTGCTACTTGCCATATTGTTCTGTGCTATTCTGATCTTTGGCTTCTTTAAGTTTGATTCTTTTTTGGCTTTGTGGCTGGGATCTGGTGTACTATTTTGGTTCTGGATTCAAGTCAGAGGAGCAACTTGTTTGAGCTTCTCTTGGCTTGCACTCGGGCTTGTCCAGAATCCAAAACCAAATTGGTTGGCAAGTTTTAGATTCCACAGCCGAATTTGCCTTTGAACAACTTGTCTTTTTATTTTAATCCTGGTTCTTTGCAGAAGAGTTCTCCATTGTCTTGTAGATAGAGATCCATGTGGAGTTTTTTTAGCACTAAGTTCTCAAAGAGAGGTTGCTTCCAAGGACAAGTTTTCACAAGGGGCAGGATTTTTAGTTTCTAGTACCATGAATTTCATGGAGTTTGTGGCACGCATGTTTGTACCCATAATGTGGTCACTACACTTTCACTGTGTGTCCTTGTAAACTTGTTCCTTTTGGTAAGCTTTAGGCTATTTTAGTTGCTTGGCTTGGACTTAAGCACGACTCATCTTCATCTTCCGCTGCCGCCGTCCTAATCTATTTGCCTTTCCCGGATTCAAACACACCAGTTGCTTCACCTCATGGCTGCTTGCATCTCCTTCATCCGCTGGCACCAATGCCCTCCCTCTGATCCCCTGCCCTGCTTGTGGCGGGCGGCAGGGTTGTCAACTGGATCTTTTTCGACGGATCTAGCCCCGGCTCCAGGTTATACAAGTGTATTGAAAGTTGTAAGATTCCAACACTCGGTAATTTGTTTCCCTTCAATCTTATTTCAAAATCTCACCTCGCACCAGACTAAGCACCACCCCTTTGCCTGTTTTTTTTATGGAAAGGGGTTCCCCCCGCTCCATTTTATTATAAACGGAGCAAAGCGCGAGTCAACATGGAATGTTACAAGCATTCGGGCCTACCCGAAGGAATGGAGGACCGCACCCCTTTGCCTGTGCATAGGCAGCATCTTGCTCAATGTATTTGTGCGGCCAGTGGATCGTGTTGCTCCTTGCGGGCACCAATCTTCTGCTTGGCCTAGTTGTTTTTTTAGAAAAGGAGGATGAGCCCCGGCCTCTGCATCTCGGAGATGCATATGGCCACTTTATTAATTATTCTCGAGGACCTTACAAAGTATTACAAACAATATACCCGAATCCACCATCTTGGCAACATATGCCGCTACTCCTATCCATATGATGAAGGGATGCTAGCTGGGCCACTATCCAAACCACTCACTTAAACCTAACATCAAAAGCCGGAAGCCCCAGCCGAGCCACATACCGGGTCTGGGGCACAATCCGGTCAGACGCACTCATGTGTCGTCGCAGCCATCTTCCACAAGTCCATCTTCAGATTATATTGAGGCTTCTACCTTGTCTGGCCACTCTGCCATCGACGTCACCATGACGCCAGACAGCTACCTCCTCCTGCGCTAGTCCATCTCCGCACATCGGACGCCGAGCCTCCACAGCGCCATGCCGCCGATCTCCACCGCCATCAATGTGTGAGATGAAGTACCGCTCCACCACGGCAGGTACAAGGTAAGGAAGGGCGAGGTCCCCATCGGAGACACGACCGGAAGAGGAGCACAGCACCACGAGACAAATCAGACCTGCCCGGAGCTGCGGCGCAGTAGATCAGACGGGCCGCCACCAGGAACCAGACAAGCTCGCCATGCACGCCCAGCATCCCCATGCCCAAGTCGGCGCCTTCAAGAAGGTGACGACGCTGTGGCGCCGTCGCCGCTTAGCCACCGGGGCTAGGGTTTTCACCCGGGCGCAGGGGAAGGGGGAGGCAGGGGAAGTTGAGCCTCAGCGCCGCCATCAAGGAGAGAATGGCGTCCGGGACGCCATCGACACCGTGACCGCCACCGGCGGCCAAGGGTTTCCCCCGGCCAAGCATCCTGCCGCCACCTCCGAACCAGCCACAGCATCAGCAGGCGCGTGCACGCCGGAGATCCAGGCCGGCCGAAGGTCATGCGTCACGAGCAGACCAGATCGCCTCAGATCTGACGAGGGGAGTCCGGACCCTCCCCGCGCCACGACCATCGCCCACCGGGACCTCGCTACCCGCGCAGCCGAGGGGATCCGGCCAACCTCACCGACGAGCACTCCCTGCCGCCGGAGGAGCGCCGTCCGCACCAGTGAGGCCGCCGCCTCAGATCCGAGCCTTCACCACCGAAAGGGAGCGGCCAGAGGCCTCGCCGCCTAGTTGTGCGGATGTTATTGTTCAAGCGGCAGGACAATTAGAATTAGGTATCAAACTCTCCTCTTAGGACCGCAGTTCAGCACAAGTACTCAGGTGGAGGTATACCTACGTGATCGACTACGTCCATTGCTGCCGTCGAAATCCCACCGCTCCAAATTGTTCTTTTTATGTGTTTTTCTGATGAGATGATACAGGAGCATGCGTTGTGCACATCGCACATAACTTGCATGGAGAAAAGCTCAAGCTCCCCTTGACTAAGGTATGTATATCCAACTCAAATAATGTTATATGCAAAGACAAGGTGTAATCTTAGTGGTCACCCACCGATAAATCGTTGAATCGGATAATATTTTGAACATTGTGTTATTTATTGGAGCACTAGTTCATATGGGTATGTTCAATGCAGATTGACAAGCTCATCATGGGAGGGGGCAACGAGGCTGCCAAGGAGGTCACCTCTGACAGGAAGGACAAGAAGGTCGCCTCTGACGAGAAGGGCAAAGGGATCACCTCGGGAAAGAAGGACAAGATCAGCAGCCCTCCAAAAAGGGTTAAGAGATACAACCATTATGAGGAGAATACCAGCTCAACGCACTTCCAGAAACCGTCTTTGGACCTAAATTGGACTTCTACAGATGCCCTTGGCTTCAGCAAGCACCTCGTCCCCGTCCCATATTTGCGGACAACAAACAATGACAACATCTGGAAGGTCACCGCCCGAATGATCGGCGGCAGGCTCACCCTTGATAAGAGTTGGGTCGATTTCTATGAAGTTCACGAGGTCACGATCGGGTGCCCTATCACCTTAAAGTTGTTGAGTTCCGCGGACTTGAAGGTCTCAAGGACGAGGTCATTAAGGCGGTGGCAAAGTGTGGGCCACAACACAAAGCATTTGACATGGATGTCGAGGGTGCTGGTGGTGCTGAGGGTGCTTAGAGTGTTATCTCTACTATCTCCGCTATCCACTTTTAAGACTATATGTGTTATGACTGTTATAATTATGGTTTATCATATGGTTATGGTTGAGGTGAGTACTAAGGCGCCAATCGACCGGCCCAAATTTGAGCTGTCCACACGTAGCCACCCAATTTTAACGATTACACCCGTTTGATTTGGCGTCCTACTTCATCCACCTCGCCTCGTACGGGGTTGACTCTATCCTGGTTCTGCCTCCTCCTCCCCGCGAGCCCTCCCGCTTCTACCTTCGCCTCTGCCTCCGTCCACCTCACCCCCGCCTGCTTGCAGCTCCGGTGGGTACCCTCCCCGTCGACGGCATTGTGCCCGGGCGCAGGCCTGCCGTAACCGTTCAAGCTCTGCTTCGCCTGGTTGTAGCAAAAACGATTGCTAGTTCCAGCACAAATATGGTTCTAGCAAAAAAAATAATTGTAGAAAAAATCATGTTGGCGACGGCAACATCTTCTCGATTTGTAGCAAAATAGAAAATTGGTTCAAGCAAAAATCTTAAGTGGTTCCAGGAAAAAATAAAACATGGCGACTCGCATGTCGCAGCAAAATCAAATGCTGGTTCCAGCAAAAATCAAATATGGTGTCGCTGGCCCTGTCCGATCCCTTAGCACCGCACCTCGTCGGTGTCGCCGGCCATGTCCTCTCCTCTCGCCGCGCGAGGTGGTGGTGTCTCCCAAAGTAGCGCCCATTTGCGAGGGAGGACACGCGGATGGAGGCCGTCATGTTGGGGCATGGGATCGGCGACGCTAATCGCCGGCGAGATTTATCTGAGAGCCCGAGGAAAGAAAGACAAGCGAGGGGATAAGAGGAGACTCAGCGGTGGAAAAATGAATGGCTAGGAAGCATATGAGTGATAGGATAAGGAAAGCTGAAGCGGTGTGTGCATGGGACTGTTGCCAGCTTGGAGTTTCGTCCGGTCATTCGGCCCGCAACGTTTCCTTATGTATGTTGTTGTGTGTGTATTATGTTAACACTCCTAGTAAAAGCAGGAGTACTTGTGTTATATGTAACCAAACAGTTTTTTGCGTCTCGATCGGTGCTTATGTTGCATTGTTGCTGCTCAACGAGGCTAGAGGGGAAGGGGATGCAGGCAAACAAAGTATGTGCCAAACATGGTTTTTGACCTTTATTCACCCAGCCAGGCACATGTCAGCCATCCCAACAATAGTTGAAATTGTTGCTCCTCTTGGATTTGAAATGCGAAATACATGGACATCGATAAACTAAAATTTGCATTGAATCTCAATATAATGACATCTAGTAAGATACTTGGATTTTGTATTGGTGGGAGTAACTTAGGTAGTAACATAGCGCACTTCGAGAAATTTTTGCTTATGTGGCATTTTGTTAATGAGAAGTAGTAACATAATATGTTACTGTTGAAGGAAATATGCCCTAGAGGCAATAATAAAGTTATTATTTATTTCCTTATATCATGATAAATGTTTATTATTCATGCTAGAATTGTATTAACCGGAAACATAATAAATGTATGAATACATAGACCAACAGAGTGTCACTAGTATGCCTCTACTTGACTAGCTCGTTAATCAAAGATGGTTATGTTTCCTAACCATGAACAAAGAGTTGTTATTTGATTAACGAGGTCACATCATTAGTTGAATGATCTGATTGACATGACCCATTCCATTAGCTTAGCACCCGATCGTTTAGTATGTTGCTATTGCTTTCTTCATGACTTATACATGTTCCTATAACTATGAGATTATGCAACTCCCGTTTACCGGAGGAACGCTTTGGGTACTACCATGAAGGAAATATGCCCTAGAGGCAATAATAAAGTTATTATTTATTTCCTTATATCATGATAAAAGTTTATTATTCATGCTAGAATTGTATTAACTGGAAACATAATACATGTGTGAATACATAGACCAACAGAGTGTCACTAGTATGCCTCTACTTGACTAGCTCGTTAATCAAAGATGGTTATGTTTCCTAACCATGAACAAAGAGTTGTTATTTGATTAACGAGGTCACATCATTAGTAGAATGATCTGATTGACATGACCCATTCCATCAGCATAGCACCCGATCGTTTAGTATGTTGCTATTGCTTTCTTCATGACTTATACATGTTCCTATAACTATGAGATTATGCAACTCCCGTTTACCGGAGGACCACTTTGGGTACTACCAAACGTCACAACGTAACTGGGTGATTATAAAGGAGTATTACATGTGTCTCCAATGGTAGATGTTGGGTTGGCGTATTTCGAGATTAGGGTATTGTCACTCCGATTGTCGGAGAGGTATCTTTGGGCCCTCTCGGTAATGCACATCACATAAGCCTTGCAAGCACTGCAACTAATATGTTAGTTGTGAGATGATGTATTACGGAACGAGTAAAGAGACTTGCCGGTAACGAGATTGAACTAGGTATTGGATACCGACGATCGAATCTCGGGCAAGTAACATACCGATGACAAAGGGAACAACGTATGTTGTTATGCGGTCTGACCGATAAAGATCTTCGTAGAATGTGTAGGAGCCAATATGGGCATCCAGGTCCCGCTATTGGTTATTGACCGGAGACGTGTCTCGGTCATGTCTACATTATTCTCGAACCGTAGGGTCCGCACGCTTAACGTTACGATGACAGTTATTATGAGTTTATGCATTTTGATGTACCGAAGGTTGTTCGGAGTCCCGGATGAGATCACGGACATGACGAGGAGTCTCGAAATGGTCGAGACGTAAAGATTGATATATTGGAAGCCTATGTTTGGGCACCGGAAGTGTTCCGGGTGAAATCGAGGGTTACCGGAACCCCCCGGGAGGCAAATGGGCCTATTGGGCCTTAGTGGAAAAGAGAGAAGGGGCAGCCCACAGGCTAGCCGGCCGAACCCCCCTTCCCTAGTCCTATTAGGACTAGGAGAAGGGGCCGGCCCCCCTCTCTTCTCTTTCTCCCGAAGAGTCCTATTAGGAATAGGATTTGGGGGAAGGAGTCCTACTCCCGGTAGGAGTGGGACTCCTCCCTGCGCCTCACTCCTAGCCGGCCGACCCCCTTGCCCCTGGTCCTTTATATACGGGGGCAGGGGCACCCCATAGACACACAACTTGATCCTTGAGATCGTTCCTTAGCCGTGTGCGGTGCCCCCTGCCACCAAATTCCACCTCGATCGTACCGTTGTAGTGCTTAGGCGAAGCCCTGCGTCGGTAGTACATCAAGATCGTCATCACGCCGTCGTGCTGACGGAACTCTTCCTCGACGCTTTGCTGGATCGGAGCCCGAGGAACGTCATCGAGCTGAACGTGTGCTAAGAACTCGGAGGTGCCGGAGTAACGGTGCTTGGATCGGTCGGATCGGGAAGAAGACGTACGACTACTTCCTCTATGTTGTGCGATCGCTTCCGCAGTCGGTCTGCGTTGGTACGTAGACAACACTCTCCCCTCTCGTTGCTGTGCATCACCATGATCTTGCGTGTGCGTAGGAAATTTTTTGAAATTACTGCGTTCCCCAACAGTGGCATCAGAGCCTAGGTTTTATGGTTTGATGTTATATGCACGAGTAGAACACAAGTGAGTTGTGGGCGATACAAGTCATACTGCCTACCAGCATGTCATACTTTGGTTCGGCGGTATTGTTGGTTGAGACGATCCGGACCAACCTTACGCGTACTCTTACGCGAGACCGGTTCCCTCGACGTGCTTTGCACATAGATGGCTTGCGGAAGACTGTCTCTCCAACTTTAGTTGAACCAAGTGTGACTACGCCCGGTCCTTGAGAAGGTTAAAACCGAGTCTATTTGACGAACTATCGTTGTGGTTTTGATGCGTAGGTGAGATGAGTTCTTACTTAAGCCCGTAGCAGCCACGTAAAACTTGCAACAACAAAGTAGAGGACGTCTAACTTGTTTTTGCAGGGTATGTTGTGATGTGATATGGTCAAGGCATGATGCTGATTTTATTGTATGAGATGATCATGTTTTGTAACCGAGTTATCGGCAACTGGCAGGAGCCATATGGTTGTCGCTTTATTGTATGCAATGCAATCGCGATGTAATGCTTTACTAGATTACTAAACGGTAGTAATAGTCATGGAAGCATAAGATTGGCGAGACGACAACGTTGCTACGATGGATATCAAGGTGGCGCGCCGGTGACGATGGTGATCATGACGGTGCTTCGGAGATGGAGATCACAAGCACAAGATGATGATGACCATATCATATCACTTATATTGATTGCATGTGATGTTTATCCTTTTATGCATCTTATCTTGCTTTGATTGACGGTAGCATTATAAGATGATCTCTCACTAAATTATCAAGAAGTGTTCTCCCTGAGTATGCACCGTTGCCAAAGTTCGTCATGCCCAGACACCACGTGATGATCGGGTGTGATAAGCTCTACGTCCATGTACAACGGGTGCAAGCCAGTTTTGCACACACAGAATACTCAGGTTATACTTGACGAGCCTAGCATATGCAGATATGGCCTCGGAACACAGAGACCGAAAGGTCGAGCGTGAATCATATAGTAGATATGATCAACATGACGATGTTCACCATTGAAAACTACTCCATCTCACGTGATGATCGGTTATGGTTTAGTTGATTTGGATCACATGATCACTTAGAGGATTAGAGGGATGTCTATCTAAGTGGGAGTTCCTAAGTAATTTGATTAACTGAACTTAAACTTATCATGAACTTAGTACCTGATAGTATCTTGCTTGTTTATGTTGCTTGTAGATAGATGGCTCGTGCTATTGTTCCGTTGAATTTTAATGCGTTCCTTGAGAAAGCAAAGTTGAAAAATGATGGTAGCAATTACACGGACTGGGTCCGTAACCTGAGGATTATCCTCATTGCTGCACAGAAGAATTACGTCCTGGAAGCACCGCTGGGTGACAGGCCTGCTGCTGGAGCAACACCAGATGTTATGAACGTCTGGCAGAGCAAAGCTGATGACTACTCGATAGTTCAGTGTGCCATGCTTTACGGCTTAGAATCGGGACTTCAACGACGTTTTGAACGTCATGGAGCATATGAGATGTTCCAGGAGTTGAAGTTAATATTTCAAGCAAATGCCCGAATTGAGAGATATGAAGTCTCCAATAAGTTCTATAGCTGCAAGATGGAGGAGAACAGTTCTGTCAGTGAGCATATACTCAAAATGTCTGGGTATAATAATCACTTGATTCAGATGGAAGTTAATCTTCCAGATGATTGCGTCATTGACAGAATTCTCCAATCACTGCCACCAAGCTACAAGATCTTCGTGATGAACTATAATATGCAAGGGATGAACGAGACTATTCCCGAGCTCTTCGCAATGCTGAAAGCTGCGGAGGTAGAAATCAAAAAGGAGCATCAAGTGTTGATGGTTAGCAAAACCACTAGTTTCAAGAAAAAGGGCAAAGGGAAGAAGAAGGGAAACTTCAAGAAGAACAGCAAGCAAGTTGCTGCTCAGGAGAAGAAACCCAAGTCTGGACCTAAGCCTGAAACTGAGTGCTTCTACTGCAAGCAGACTGGTCACTGGAAGCGGAACTGCCCCAAGTATTTGGCGGATAAGAAGGATGGCAAAGTGAGCAAAGGTATATGTGATATACATGTTATTGATGTGTACCTTACTAGAGCTCGTAGTAGCACCTGGGTATTTGATACTGGTTCTGTTGCTAATATTTGCAACTCGAAACAGGGACTACGGAATAAGCGGACGCTAGCAAAGGACGAGGTGACGATGCGCGTGGGAAACGGTTCCAAAGTCGATGTGATCGCGGTCGGCACGCTACCTCTACATCTACCTTCAGGATTAATATTAGACCTAAATAATTGTTATTTGGTGCCAGCATTGAGCATGAACATTATATCTGGATCTTGTTTAATGCGAGACGGTTATTCATTTAAATCAGAGAATAATGGTTGTTCTATTTATATGAATAATATCTTTTAAGGTCATGCACCTTTGAAGAGTGGTCTGTTCTTATTGAATCTCGAAGATAGTGATACACATATTCATAATGTAGAAGCCAAAAGATGCAAAGTTAATAATGATAGTGCAACTTATTTGTGGCACTGCCGTTTAGGTCATATCGGTGTAAAGCGCATGAAGAAACTCCATACTGATGGGCTTTTGGAACCACTTGATTATTAATCACTTGGTACTTGCGAACCGTGCCTCATAGGCAAGATGACTAAAACACCGTTCTCCGGTACTATGGAGAGAGCAACAGATTTATTGGAAATCATACATACCGATGTATGTGGTCCGATGAATATTGAGGCTCGTGGCGGATATCGTTATTTTCTCACCTTCACAGATGATTTAAGCAGATATGGGTATATCTACTTAATGAAACATAAGTCTGAAACATTTGAAAAGTTCAAAGAATTTCAGAGTGAGGTTGAAAATCATCGTAACAAGAAAATAAAGTTTCTACGATCTGATCGTGGAGGAGAATATTTGAGTTACGAGTTTGGTGTACATTTGAAAAATTGTGGAATAGTTTCGCAACTCACGCCACCCGGAACACCACACGTAATGGTGTGTCCGAACGTCGTAATCGTACTTTACTAGATATGGTGCGATCTATGATGTCTCTTACTGATTTACCGCTATCGTTTTGGGTTATGCTTTAGAGACGTCCGCATTCACGTTAAATGGGGCACCATCAAAATCCGTTGAGACGACGCCTTATGAACTATGGTTTGGCAAGAAACCAAAGTTGTCGTTTCTTAAAGTTTGGGGCTGCGATGCTTATGTGAAAAAGCTTCAACCTGATAAGCTCGAACCCAAAGCGGAGAAATGTGTCTTCATAGGATACCCAAAGGAAACTGTTGGGTATACCTTCTATCACAGATCCGAAGGCAAGACATTCGTTGCTAAGAATGGATCATTTCTAGAGAAGGAGTTTCTCTCGAAAGAAGTGAGTGGGAGGAAAGTAGAACTTGACGAGGTAACTGTACCTGCTCCCTTATTGGAAAATAGTAGATCACAGAAAACTGTTTCTGCGACACCTATGCCAATCAGTGAGGAAGCTAATGATGATGATCATGAAGCTTCAGAACAAGATACTACTGAACCACGTAGATCAACCAGAGTGAGATCCGCACCAGAGTGGTACGGTAATCCAGTTCTGGAAGTCATGATGCTAGATCATGATGAACCTACGAACTATGAAGAAGCGATGGTGAGCCCAGATTCCGCAAAGTGG
This sequence comes from Triticum monococcum, assembly GCA_034509565.1. Taxonomy (NCBI): domain Eukaryota; kingdom Viridiplantae; phylum Streptophyta; class Magnoliopsida; order Poales; family Poaceae; genus Triticum; species Triticum monococcum. The sequence goes on from CM067845.1 coordinate 619,878,211, forward strand.
CTTGAGGCCATGAAATCTGAGATGGGATCCATGTATGAGAACAAAGTATGGACTTTGGTTGACTTGCCCGATGATCGGCAAGCAATTGAGAATAAATGGATCTTCAAGAAAAAGACTGACGCCGACGGTAATGTTACTGTCTATAAAGCTCGACTTGTCGCAAAAGGTTTTCGACAAGTTCAAGGGGTTGACTACGATGAGACTTTCTCACCCGTAGCGATGCTTAAGTCCGTCAGAATTATGTTAGCAATTGCCGCATTTTATGATTATGAAATATGGCAGATGGATGTCAAAACTGCATTCCTGAATGGATTTCTGGAAGAAGAGTTGTATATGGTACAACCAGAAGGTTTTGTCGATCCAAAAGGAGCTAACAAAGTATGCAAACTCCAGCGATCCATTTATGGACTGGTGCAAGCATCTCGGAGTTGGAATAAACGCTTTGATAGTGTGATCAAAGCATTTGGCTTTGTACAGACTTTTGGAGAAGCCTGTATTTACAAGAAAGTGAGTGGGAGCTCTGTAGCATTTCTGATATTATATGTGGATGACATATTGCTAATTGGAAATGATATAGAATTTTTGGATAGCATAAAGGGATACTTGAATAAAAGTTTTTCGATGAAAGACCTCGGGGAAGCTGCTTACATATTAGGCATAAAGATCTATAGAGATAGATCAAGACGCTTAATTGGACTTTCACAAAGCACATACCTGGACAAGATTTTGAAGAAATTCAAAATGGATCAAGCAAAGAAAGGGTTCTTGCCTGTGTTACAAGGTATGAAATTGAGTAAGACTCAATGCCCGACCACTGCAGAAGATAGAGAGAAAATGAAAGATGTTCCCTATGCTTCAGCCATAGGCTCTATCATGTATGCAATGCTGTGTACCAGACCTGATGTGTGCCTTGCTATAAGTTTAGCAGGGAGGTACCAAAGTAATCCTGGAATGGATCACTGGACAGCGGTCAAGAACATCCTGAAATACCTGAAAAGGACTAAGGATATGTTTCTCGTATATGGAGGTGACAAAGAGCTCACTGTAAGAGGTTACGTTGATGCAAGCTTTGACACCGATCCGGACGATTCTAAATCGCAAACCGGATACGTGTTTACTTTAAACGGTGGAGCTGTCAGTTGGTGCAGTTCTAAATAAAGCGTCGTAGCGGGATCTACATGTGAAGCGGAGTACATAGCTGCTTCGGAAGCAGCAAACGAAGGAGTCTGGATGAAAGAGTTCATATCCGATCTAGGTGTCATACCTAGTGCATCGGGTCCAATGAAAATCTTCTGTGACAATACTGGTGCAATTGCCTTGGCAAAGGAATCCAGATTTCACAAGAGGACCAAACACATCAAGAGACGCTTCAACTCCATCCGGGATTTAGTCCAGGTGGGAGACATAGAGATTTGCAAGATACATACGGATCTGAATGTTGCAGACCCGTTGACTAAGCCTCTTCCACGAGCAAAACATGATCAGCACCAAGGCTCCATGGGTGTTAGAATCATTACAATGTAATCTAGATTATTGACTCTAGTGCAAGTGGGAGACTGAAGGAAATATGCCCTAGAGGCAATAATAAAGTTATTATTTATTTCCTTATATCATGATAAATGTTTATTATTCATGCTAGAATTGTATTAACTGGAAACATAATACATGTGTGAATACATAGACCAACAGAGTGTCACTAGTATGCCTCTACTTGACTAGCTCGTTAATCAAAGATGGTTATGTTTCCTAACCATGAACAAAGAGTTGTTGTTTGATTAACGAGGTCACATCATTAGTAGAATGATCTGATTGACATGACCCATTCCATTAGCTTAGCACCCGATCGTTTAGTATGTTGCTATTGCTTTCTTCATGACTTATACATGTTCCTATAACTATGAGATTATGCAACTCCCGTTTACCGGAGGAACACTTTGGGTACTACCAAACGTCACAACGTAACTGGGTGATTATAAAGGAGTACTACAGGTGTCTCCAATGGTAGATGTTGGGTTGGCGTATTTCAAGATTAGGGTTTGTCACTCCGATTGTCGGAGAGGTATCTCTGGGCCCTCTTGGTAATGCACATCATATAAGCCTTGCAAGCACTGCAACTAATATGTTAGTTGTGAGATGATGTATTACGGAACGAGTAAAGAGACTTGCCGGTAACGAGATTGAACTAGGTATTGGATACCGACGATCGAATCTCGGGCAAGTAACATACCGATGACAAAGGGAACAACGTATGTTGTTATGCGGTCTGACCGATAAAGATCTTCGTAGAATATGTAGGAGCCAATATGGGCATCCAGGTCTCGCTATTGGTTATTGACCGGAGACGTGTCTCGGTCATGTCTACATTGTTCTCGAACCGTAGGGTCCGCACGCTTAACGTTACGATGACAGTTATTATGAGTTTATGCATTTTGATGTACCGAAGGTTGTTCGGAGTCCCGGATGAGATCACGGACATGACGAGGAGTCTCGAAATGGTCGAGACGTAAAGATTGATATATTGGAAGCCTATGTTTGGACATAGGAAGTGTTCCGGGTGAAATCGGGATTTTACCGGAATACCGGGAGGGTTACCGGAACCCCCCGAGAGACTAATGGGCCTATTGGGCCTTAGTGGAAAAGAGAGAAGGGGCAGCCCACAGCCTAGCCGCGCGCCCCCCCTTCCCCAAGTCCTAGTAGGACTAGGAGAAGGGGCCGGCCTCCCCTCTCTCTCCTTTCCCCCCGAGAGTCCTAATTGGATTAGGATTGGAGGGAGGAGTCCTACTCCCGGTGGGAGTAGGACTCCCCTGCGCCTCCCTCTCCCTGGCCGGCCAGCCCCCCTTCCTCCAACCTTTATATACGGGGGCAGGGGACACCCCAAGACACACAAGTTGATCCTTGAGATCGTTCCTTAGCCGTGTGCGGTGCCCCCTGCCACCAAATTCCACCTCGATCGTACCGTTACAGTGCTTAGGCGAAGCCCTGCGTCGGTAGTACATCAAGATCGTCACCACGCCGTCGTGCTGACGGAACTCTTCCTCGACGCTTTGCTGGATCGGAGCCCGAGGAACGTCATCGAGCTGAACGTGTGCTAAGAACTCGGAGGTGCCGGAGTAACGGTGCTTGGATCGGTCGGATCGGGAAGAAGACGTACGACTACTTCCTCTACGTTGTGTGGTCGCTTCCGCAGTCAGTCTGCGTTGGTACGTAGACAACACTCTCCCCTCTCGTTGCTATGCATCACCATGATCTTGCGTGTGCGTAGGAAAATTTTCGAAATTACTACGTTCCCCAACAGGAACAACGTATGTTGTTATGCGGTCTGACCGATAAAGATCTTCGTAGAATATGTAGGAGCCAATATGGGCATCCAGGTCCCGCTATTGGTTATTGACCGGAGACGTGTCTCGGTCATGTCTACATTGTTCTCGAACCGTAGGGTCCGCACGCTTAACGTTACGATGACAGTTATTATGAGTTTATGCATTTTGATGTACCGAAGGTTGTTCGGAGTCCCGGATGAGATCACGGACATGACGAGGAGTCTCGAAATGGTCGAGACGTAAAGATTGATATATTGGAAGCCTATGTTTGGACATAGGAAGTGTTCCGGGTGAAATCGGGATTTTACCGGAATACCGGGAGGGTTACCGGAACCCCCCGGGAGACTAATGGGCCTATTGGGCCTTAGTGGAAAAGAGAGAAGGGGCAGCCCACAGCCTAGCCGCGCCCCCCCCTTCCCCAAGTCCTAGTAGGACTAGGAGAAGGGGCCGGCCTCCCCTCTCTCTCCTTTCCCCCCGAGAGTCCTAATTGGATTAGGATTGCAGGGAGGAGTCCTACTCCCGGTGGGAGTAGGACTCCCCTGCGCCTCCCTCTCCCCGGCCGGCCGGCCCCCCTTCCTCCAACCTTTATATACGGGGGCAGGGGACACCCCAAGACACACAAGTTGATCCTTGAGATCGTTCCTTAGCCGTGTGCGGTGCCCCCTGCCACCAAATTCCACCTCGATCGTACCGTTACAGTGCTTAGGCGAAGCCCTGCGTCGGTAGTACATCAAGATCGTCACCACGCCGTTGTGCTGACGGAACTCTTCCTCGACGCTTTGCTGGATCGGAGCCCGAGGAACGTCATCGAGCTGAACGTGTGCTAAGAACTCGGAGGTGCCGGAGTAACGGTGCTTGGATCGGTCGGATCGGGAAGAAGACGTACGACTACTTCCTCTACGTTGTGTGATCGCTTCCGCAGTCGGTCTGCGTTGGTACGTAGACAACACTCTCCCCTTTCGTTGCTATGCATCACCATGATCTTGCGTGTGCGTAGGAAAATTTTCGAAATTACTACGTTCCCCAACAGTGGTATCAGAGCCTAGGTTTTATGGTTTGATGTTATTTGCACGAGTAGAACACAAGTGAGTTGTGGGCGATACAAGTCATACTGCCTACCAGCATGTCATACTTTGGTTCGGCGGTATTGTTGGGTGAGACGATCCGGACCAACCTTACGCGTACTCTTACGCGAGACCGGTTCCCTCGACGTGCTTTGCACACAGATGGCTTGCGGAAGACTGTCTCTCCAACTTTAGTTGAACCAAGTGTGACTACGCCCGGTCCTTGAGAAGGTTAAAACGGAGTCTATTTGACGAACTATCGTTGTGGTTTTGATGCGTAGGTGAGATGAGTTCTTACTTAAGCCCGTAGCAGCCACGTAAAACTTGCAACAACAAAGTAGAGGACGTCTAACTTGTTTTTGCAGGGTATGTTGTGATGTGATATGGTCAAAGCATGATGCTGATTTTATTGTATGAGATGATCATGTTTTGTAACCGAGTTATCGGCAACTGGCAGGAGCCATATGGTTGTCGCTTTATTGTATGCAATGCAATCGCGATGTAATGCTTTACTTTATTACTAAACGGTAGTGATAGTCGTGGAAGCATAAGATTGGCGAGACGACAACGATGCTACGATGGAGATCAAGGTGTCGTGCCGGTGATGATGGTGATCATGACGGTGCTTCGGAGATGGAGATCACAAGCACAAGATGATGATGGCCATATTATATCACTTATATTGATTGCATGTGATGTTTATCCTTTTATGCATCTTATCTTGCTTTGATTGACGGTAGCATTATAAGATGATCTCTCACTAAATTATCAAGAAGTGTTCTCCCTGAGTATGCACCGTTGCCAAAGTTCGTCGTGCCCAGACACCACGTGATGATCGGGTGTGATAAGCTCTACGTCCAAATACAATGGGTGCAAAACAGTTGCACACACAGAATACTCAGGTTATACTTGACGAGCCAAGCATATACAGATATGGCCTCGGAACACGGAGACCGAAAGGTCGAGCGTGAATCATATAGTAGATATGATCAACATAACGATGTTCACCATTGAAAACTACTCCATCTCACGTGATGATCGGTTATGGTTTAGTTGATTTGGATCACGTGGTCACTTAGAAGATTAGAGGGATGTCTATCTAAGTGGGAGTTCCTAAGTAATTTGATTAACTGAACTTAAACTTATCATGAACTTAGTACCTGATAGTATCTTGCTTGTTTATGTTGATTGTAGATAGATGGCTCGTGCTATTGTTCCGTTGAATTTTAATGCGTTCCTTGAGAAAGCAAAGTTGAAAGATGATGGTAGCAATTACACGGACTGGGTCCGTAACCTGAGGATTATCCTCATTGCTGCACAGAAGAATTACGTCCTGGAAGCACCGCTGGGTGACAGGCCTGCTGCTGGAGCAACGCCAGATGTTATGAACGTCTGGCAGAGCAAAGCTGATGACTACTCGATAGTTCAGTGTGCCATGCTTTACGGCTTAGAATCGGGACTTCAACGACGTTTTGAACGTCATGGAGCATATGAGATGTTCCAGGAGTTGAAGTTAATATTTCAAGCAAATGCCCGAATTGAGAGATATGAAGTCTCCAATAAGTTCTATAGCTGCAAGATGGAGGAGAACAGTTCTGTCAGTGAGCATATACTCAAAATGTCTGGGTATAATAATCACTTGATTCAGATGGAAGTTAATCTTCCAGATGATTGCGTCATTGACAGAATTCTCCAATCACTGCCACCAAGCTACAAGAGCTTCGTGATGAACTATAATATGCAAGGGATGAACGAGACTATTCCCGAGCTCTTCGCAATGCTGAAAGCTGCGGAGGTAGAAATCAAAAAGGAGCATCAAGTGTTGATGGTTAGCAAAACCACTAGTTTCAAGAAAAAGGGCAAAGGGAAGAAGAAGGGAAACTTCAAGAAGAACAGCAAGCAAGTTGCTGCTCAGGAGAAGAAACCCAAGTCTGGACCTAAGCCTGAAACTGAGTGCTTCTACTGCAAGCAGACTGGTCACTGGAAGCGGAACTGCCCCAAGTATTTGGCGGATAATAAGGATGGCAAAGTGAGCAAAGGTATATGTGATATACATGTTATTGATGTGTACCTTACTAGAGCTCGTAGTAGCACCTGGGTATTTGATACTGGTTCTGTTGCTAATATTTGCAACTCGAAACAGGGACTACGGAATAAGCGGACGCTAGCAAAGGACGAGGTGACGATGCGCGTGGGAAACGGTTCCAAAGTCGATGTGATCGCGGTCGGCACGCTACCTCTACATCTACCTTCGGGATTAATATTAGACCTAAATAATTGTTATTTGGTGCCAGCGTTGAGCATGAACATTATATCTGGATCTTGTTTAATGCGAGACGGTTATTCATTTAAATCAGAGAATAATGGTTGTTCTATTTATATGAATAATATCTTTTAAGGTCATGCACCTTTGAAGAGTGGTCTGTTCTTATTGAATCTCGAAGATAGTGATACACATATTCATAATGTAGAAGCCAAAAGATGCAAAGTTAATAATGATAGTGCAACTTATTTGTGGCACTGCCGTTTAGGTCATATCGGTGTAAAGCGCATGAAGAAACTCCATACTGATGGGCTTTTGGAACCACTTGATTATTAATCACTTGGTACTTGCGAACCGTGCCTCATAGGCAAGATGACTAAAACACCGTTCTCGGTACTATGGAGAGAGCAACAGATTTATTGGAAATCATACATACCGATGTATGTGGTCCGATGAATATTGAGGCTCGTGGCGGATATCGTTATTTTCTCACCTTCACAGATGATTTAAGCAGATATGGGTATATCTACTTAATGAAACATAAGTCTGAAACATTTGAAAAGTTCAAAGAATTTCAGAGTGAGGTTGAAAATCATCGTAACAAGAAAATAAAGTTTCTACGATCTGATCGTGGAGGAGAATATTTGAGTTACGAGTTTGGTGTACATTTGAAAAATTGTGGAATAGTTTCGCAACTCACGCCACTCGGAACACCACAGCGTAATGGTGTGTCCAAACGTCGTAATCGTACTTTACTAGATATGGTGCGATCTATGATGTCTCTTACTGATTTACCGCTATCATTTTGGGGTTATGCTTTAGAGACGGCCGCATTTACGTTAAACAGGGCACCATCAAAATCCGTTGAGACGACACCTTATGAACTATGGTTTGGCAAGAAACCAAAGTTGTCGTTTCTTAAAGTTTGGGGCTGCGATGCTTATGTGAAAAAGCTTCAACCTGATAAGCTCGAACCCAAATCGGAGAAATGTGTCTTCATAGGATATCCAAAGGAAACTATTGGATACACCTTCTATCACAGATCCGAAGGCAAGACTTTTGTTGCTAAATTCGGAAACTTTCTAGAGAAGGAGTTTCTCTCGAAAGAAGTGAGTGGGAGGAAAGTAGAACTTGACGAGGTAACTGTACCTGCTCCCTTATTGGAAAATAGTACGTCACAGAAAACTGTTTCTGCGACACCTATACCAATCAGTGAGGAAGCTAATGATGATGATCATGAAGCTTCAGAACAAGATACTACTGAACCACGTAGATCAACCAGAGTGAGATCCGCACCAGAGTGGTACGGTAATCCAGTTCTGGAAGTCATGATGCTAGATCATGATGAACCTACGAACTATGAAGAAGCGATGGTGAGCCCAGATTCCGCAAAGTGGCTTGAGGCCATGAAATCTGAGATGGGATCCATGTATGAAAACAAAGTATGGACTTTGGTTGACTTGCCCGATGATCGGCAAGCAATTGAGAATAAATGGATCTTCAAGAAAAAGACTGACGCTGACGGTAATATTACTGTCTATAAAGCTCGACTTGTCGCAAAAGGTTTTCGACAAGTTCAAGGAGTTGACTACGATGAGACCTTCTCACCCGTAGCGATGCTTAAGTCCGTCAGAATTATGTTAGCAATTGCCGCATTTTATGATTATGAAATATGGCAGATGGATGTCAAAACTGCATTCCTGAATGGATTTCTGGAAGAAGAGTTGTATATGATACAACCAGAAGGTTTTGTCGATCCAAAGGGAGCTAACAAAGTATGCAAACTCCAGCGATCCATTTATGGACTGGTGCAAGCATCTCGGAGTTGGAATAAACGCTTTGATAGTGTGATCAAAGCATTTGGCTTTATACAGACTTTTGGAGAAGCCTGTATTTACAAGAAAGTGAGTGGGAGCTCTGTAGCATTTCTAATATTATATGTGGATGACATATTGCTGATTGGAAATGATATAGAATTTCTGGATAGCATAAAGGGATACTTGAATAAAAGTTTTTCGATGAAAGACCTCGGGGAAGCTGCTTACATATTAGGCATAAAGATCTATAGAGATAGATCAAAACGCTTAATTGGACTTTCACAAAGCACATACCTTGACAAGATTTTGAAGAAGTTCAAAATGGATCAAGCAAAGAAAGGGTTCTTGCCTGTGTTACAAGGTATGAAGTTGAGTCAGACTCAATGCCCGACCACTGCAGAAGATAGAGAGAAAATGAAAGATGTTCCCTATGCTTCAGCCATAGGCTCTATCATGTATGCAATGCTGTGTACCAGACCTGATGTGTGCCTTGCTATAAGTTTAGCAGGGAGGTACCAAAGTAATCCTGGAATGGATCACTGGACAGCGGTCAAGAACATCCTGAAATACCTGAAAAGGACTAAGGATATGTTTCTCGTATATGGAGGTGACAAAGAGCTCACCGTAAGAGGTTACGTTGATGCAAGCTTTGACACCGATCCGGACGATTCTAAATCGCAAACCGGATACGTGTTTACTTTAAACGGTGGAGCTGTCAGTTGGTGCAGTTCTAAACAAAGCGTCGTAGCGGGATCTACATGTGAAGCGGAGTACATAGCTGCTTCGGAAGCAGCAAACGAAGGAGTCTGGATGAAAGAGTTCATATCCGATCTAGGTGTCATACCTAGTGCATCGGGTCCAATGAAAATCTTCTGTGACAATACTGGTGCAATTGCCTTGGCAAAGGAATCCAGATTTCACAAGAGGACCAAACACATCAAGAGACGCTTCAACTCCATCCGGGATTTAGTCCAGGTGGGAGACATAGAGATTTGCAAGATACATACGGATCTGAATGTTGCAGACCCGTTGACTAAGCCTCTTCCACGAGCAAAACATGATCAGCACCAAGGCTCCATGGGTGTTAGAATCATTACAATGTAATCTAGATTATTGACTCTAGTGCAAGTGGGAGACTGAAGGAAATATGCCCTAGAGGCAATAATAAAGTTATTATTTATTTCCTTATATCATGATAAATGTTTATTATTCATGCTAGAATTGTATTAACCGGAAACATAATACATGTGTGAATACATAGACCAACAGAGTGTCACTAGTATGCCTCTACTTGACTAGCTCGTTAATCAAAGATGGTTATGTTTCCTAACCATGAACAAAGAGTTGTTGTTTGATTAACGAGGTCACATCATTAGTAGAATGATCTGATTGACATGACCCATTCCATTAGCTTAGCACCCGATCGTTTAGTATGTTGCTATTGCTTTCTTCATGACTTATACATGTTCCTATAACTATGAGATTATGCAACTCCCGTTTACCGGAGGAACACTTTGGGTACTACCAAACGTCACAACGTAACTGGGTGATTATAAAGGAGTACTACAGGTGTCTCCAATGGTAGATGTTGGGTTGGCGTATTTCGAGATTAGGGTTTGTCACTTCGATTGTCGGAGAGGTATCTCTGGGCCCTCTCGGTAATGCACATCATATAAGCCTTGCAAGCACTGCAACTAATATGTTAGTTGTGAGATGATGTATTACGGAACGAGTAAAGAGACTTGCCGGTAACGAGATTGAACTAGGTATTGGATACCGACGATCGAATCTCGGGCAAGTAACATACCGATGACAAAGGGAACAACGTATGTTGTTATGCGGTCTGACCGATAAAGATCTTCGTAGAATATGTAGGAGCCAATATGGGCATCCAGGTCTCGCTATTGGTTATTGACCGGAGACGTGTCTCGGTCATGTCTACATTGTTCTCGAACCGTAGGGTCCGCACGCTTAACGTTACGATGACAGTTATTATGAGTTTATGCATTTTGATGTACCGAAGGCTGTTTGGAGTCCCGGATGAGATCACGGACATAACGAGGAGTCTCGAAATGGTCGAGACGTAAAGATTGATATATTGGAAGCCTATGTTTGGACATAGGAAGTGTTCCGGGTGAAATCGGGATTTTACCGGAATACCGGGAGGGTTACCGGAACCCCCCGGGAGACTAATGGGCCTATTGGGCCTTAGTGGAAAAGAGAGAAGGGGCAGCCCACAGCCTAGCTGCGCCCCCCCCCTTCCCCAAGTCCTAGTAGGACTAGGAGAAGGGGCCGGCCTCCCCTCTCTCTCCTTTCCCCCCGAGAGTCCTAATTGGATTAGGATTGGAGGGAGGAGTCCTACTCCCGGTGGGAGTAGGACTCCCCTGCGCCTCCCTCTCCCTGGCCGGCCGGCCCCCCTTCCTCCAACCTTTATATACGGGGGCAGGGGACACCCCAAGACACACAAGTTGATCCTTGAGATCGTTCCTTAGCCGTGTGCGGTGCCCCCTGCCACCAAATTCCACCTCGATCGTACCGTTACAGTGCTTAGGCGAAGCCCTGCGTCGGTAGTACATCAAGATCGTCACCACGCCGTCGTGCTGACGGAACTCTTCCTCGACGCTTTGCTGGATCGGAGCCCGAGGAACGTCATCGAGCTGAACGTGTGCTAAGAACTCGGAGGTGCCGGAGTAACGGTGCTTGGATCGGTCGGATCGGGAAGAAGACGTACGACTACTTCCTCTACGTTGTGTGATCGCTTCCGCAGTCGGTCTGCGTTGGTACGTAGACAACACTCTCCCCTCTCGTTGCTATGCATCACCATGATCTTGCGTGTGCGTAGGAAATTTTTCGAAATTACTACGTTCCCCAACAGGAACAACGTATGTTGTTATGCGGTCTGACCGATAAAGATCTTCGTAGAATATGTAGGAGCCAATATGGGCATCCAGGTCCCGCTATTGGTTATTGACCGGAGACGTGTCTCGGTCATGTCTACATTGTTCTCGAACCGTAGGGTCCGCACGCTTAATGTTACGATGACAGTTATTATGAGTTTATGCATTTTGATGTACCGAAGGTTGTTCGGAGTCCCGGATGAGATCACGGACATGACGAGGAGTTTCGAAATGGTCGAGACGTAAAGATTGATATATTGGAAGCCTATGTTTGGACATAGGAAGTGTTCCGGGTGAAATCGGGATTTTACCGGAATACCGGGAGGGTTACCGGAACCCCCCGGGAGACTAATGGGCCTATTGGGCCTTAGTGGAAAAGAGAAAAGGGGCAGCCCACAGCCTAGCCGCGCGCCCCCCCCTTCCCCAAGTCCTAGTAGGACTAGGAGAAGGGGCCGGCCCCCCCTCTCTCTCCTTTCCCCCTTGAGAGTCCTAGTTGGAATAGGATTTGAGGGGGGAGTCCTACTCCCGGTAGGAGTAGGACTCCCCCTGCGCCTCCCTCTCTCTGGCCGGCCAGCCCCCCTCCCTCCAACCTTTATATACGGGGGCAGGGGACACCCCAAGACACACAAGTTGATCCTTGAGATCGTTCCTTAGCCGTGTGCGGTGCCCCCTGCCACCAAATTCCACCTCGATCATACCGTTGTAGTGCTTAGGCGAAGCCCTGCGTCGGTAGTACATCAAGATCGTCACCACGCCGTCGTGCTGACGGAACTCTTCCTCGACGCTTTGCTGGATCGGAGCCCGAGGATCGTCATCGAGCTGAACGTGTGCTAAGAACTCGGAGGTGCCGGAGTAACGGTGCTTGGATCGGTCGGATCGGGAAGAAGACGTACGACTACTTCCTCTACGTTGTGTGATCGCTTCCGCAGTCGGTCTGCGTTGGTACGTAGACAACACTCTACCCGCTCGTTGCTGTGCATCACCATGATCTTACATGTGCGTAGGAAAATTTTCGAAATTACTGCGTTCCCCAACAACTGTAACATAGCGCTTGCCAAGACAAAATGAGTCTACAAACTATTAAATAAAGCCACATATGACACTACTAAGGCTGGTTATAGTGGGGAGTAACTTATACTAGTGTCATGCATATGACACTAGTCTAAGTTACTACCTTCATAGTGCAAAGTACTTCCTCCGTTTTTATTTACTCTGCATATTAAAGTTGACTGAAGTCAAACTTTGTAAACTTTGACCAAGTTTATTAAAAAAAATATAAATATTTACGATAACAAATCTATATGATGCGAAAGTACATTCAATATTGAATCTAATGATACTGTTTTGTTATTGTACATGTTAATATTTTTTCTATAAATTTCGTCAAAGTTTACAAAGCTTAACTTTGACCAAAGTTAATATGCGGAGTAAACAAAAACGGAGGGAGTAACATACTAGTAGTGTCATATGTAAATTCATTTAATGGCTTGTAGACTCATCTTGTGTTGGAAAACGCTATGTTACAGTAACATATTATGTTACCACTTCTCATTAACTACATGCCACATAAGCAAAAATTTCTCAAAGTGCGCTATGTTATTACTTAATTTACTCCCATTATGACTAGCCTAATATGTTACTTTGCACTATGAAGATAGTAACTTAGAGGGTGCTTGATACATTTTAATCTCATGACTAAAAGTAATGGGAGTAAAATTTGTTTGAGATGATAAGATATATGTGAAGGCGTCCAAATACTAAAGAGATTAAAATCAAGTTAACGAGCATTTATTATCATCCAAACCCTCCAATCCAGAACTCACATGTGTTAAAGCAGAGGAGTTAAATGAGAAGAGAGAGGACTAATCCACATTTTAGTAGGGGTACCCCTGACTTAAAAATTTTAGTCTCAAGACTAGTTTTAGCCTCTCTTTAGTCAGGGATGCTTCGAACTTTAGCCTCAAAGAGACTATTTTTAGTCAGACTAAAATAAGTCCCTTAAATCCACCCTCCCAGACTAATGTCATATGCATACACTAGTATAAGTTACTCCCCACTATGACCAGTCTATGCATACACTAGTATAAGTTACTCCCCACTACGACCAGTCTAAGATACTTGGCACATAGTACATGTACCAAGCGCACTTCACATATCTGTCGGATGCGGTAGTAAAGAGGGATAGGCTGTGAGAGCAGACATAATTAATGCCTGGCACATTTCTTTTATCTGTGTAAACTGAAAGAAGAGAGGCTCAATCTCAAACTTAAATAAAGACAGATTCTTAATTAAACATAGGAATATAGGATCTTAAAACATACGGGCTCTTAATTAAACATACGATTACAGGAACATGCATCGTTCACTCAAATAGATAACATCAGTGCATCATCTTCATCACATCAATGCCATATTTTGCCTGACTTGGTTCTAACTGTACCAGACCACTGACAAACATCATTTTCAATATGAGCATACCCGAAATGTTCAACACCAGTCACCAGACTCCAGGTCTTCACACGTTGCAGACCTTAATTTCTTTGAAGGACGAGTTGCAAACTTGTCATTGTCCCATGGCATCCCTTCAAAGCAAAAATTAACTTAGATATATACACTATCTAAGCATCTGACTGTTGTTTGCAATCAGTATTGACAGATAAGAAAATTGTTAAACAAGTGAAATGTGTTTGTTGGTTAAAAATCCACTTTAAAAAACGGCGTGCACAATAATAGTTCAACAAAAAAAGAAACAGGCAAACAAGAAACGTAAATGGCATTGGAGCAGGGGTACATTGTTAAACAAAACAAGTTTCACCCTAGATACTGATGTAAGCGTAATGACAGCATGCTCTTCGCCGTTAGCTCTCAAGTAACTTGTCACCACCAAATCTTTGTCCTTTTCTTTTTGCGACAACCAAACCGTTGTCTAAGAACACCACATATAGCCTTTGTGGCCTCAATGAGCTGATATGGCCTTGTTAAACTAGCTGGAAGGGCTACAGCTGGCGCACAGGGGACTGGTGGTGACCAGCCACAGACTGGTCGGCATTGTTGTGTGTGTGTTCAGGTGGCACAAGAAGGCTTAAATCAGCCAAAGAGCGGTGGACTCAAGAAACATGACAGCAGTCCAGGTGTAAGGATGCCCGATGAGGCATGAGAGGACGACCAAAACAGTTGGACGGCTTGTCGCCAGAATCAATATGAAGAAAGTCACATGAGAAGGCCAAAGAGGCTAATACTACAGGAGTTTTACCTAGAGGATTGCTTTTAACTGGCCCAGTATCCAGTTACACGATATAAGTAGCACACACTATCTGGAATAAAAGGATTCTGACAGAAACAGAAAAAGATGTGACCTCATTGACCCAAAGAGGCACACTCTGAAAGTTTTACCAACAGAGAAATATGTGTTGAAGCTTCATATATATTATCTCCAAAAGGTACAAGAGATTTGCTCCGATGTATTATCTCCGTTTCTAAATATAAGCCTTTTTAGAGATTCCATTCCAATACGGACTACATACGAGCAAAATGAGTGAATCTAAAAAGGCTTATATTTAAAAACGGAGGGAGCAGAAATTAGAGGACCATCCAGTTTTATGCTTTACACAAGAGCAAGCAGTTCCTAGAAGACTTCACTTTAAATAGCACACCAAATTAGTGGGCGACAGAAAAGGCTGCACGGTGAATCAAGAACTACATGTTAGATAATGGAGTCCCATAAAGAGCAAACGATTAAACAAAGAGAAATAGAGGATTCCAGACTCGCAAGGACAACTTGATGGCAGAAGGACCACTGGTATACAGTGTAGTGCACCTACACAACTGAGAGCTGCTAAACCCCAAACACTTGAACAGATAAAGAGAAGATTCATGGTAACAATATATTAAATGCTTCAGTTGATTAATAAATTACAATAAAAAAGCACCACCAGAGGTCCGGGACGCAAGCTCAGAAGGGAGCAAATTAAAAAAATTGAGACAGGGGTAGAATAATAGAGAATAACATGGGGCAAACAACGCTGATCAGTAGAGCACTACAGGCAGAGTGTTGACAGTGTACGCTAGCTAGCTACTAGGCATGCACCAAAGTCACGGTTCAATTACCTTTCAAAATCAATACAACCAACCAGGCACAGGCAGCATATGTGTTGCTATCATAGGTACGATAAATAACCCTACCCAACAGAGAGCTAAGCAAAGGCAATCATGCATGTCGCGTAATGTATAAGAACGTACAATGGACATCATTTGAATATTAAGAGAGCTTACCTGTTGAACTTTCAAGGTATTTGAAGAAGACAGTTGGAAGGAGGGGCATATTAGGAAACTCGCTTTTGTGATCTTTCACATGCACAGACCGCCGATTGATATATGGAGTACACAACCACGGAGATGCAGGGTTCATGTCAACCATGATCATGGAGGCCTCACCATGAAATTCCTGCTTCCTTAACAGGCAGTACAGAACATCCGGGTTATTGGGGGCGATGATTGGATACTCAGGAAGACGCCGAGGTACACTAGGTGTCAGCCAAAGACGATCCAGGTCGATCACATGATGTGGCTCCCACTTGAACCTGGAGTTAGCATCCATCATGTTCAAAGTCCAAATGGTGATTTTTTGGCTAGGCCGCTGCCCTTGGCAGCCAGTGTGTAACTCGGTGTGCAAGTCATTGTCAATGTGGACGAAGCGCATCTTGCCTTGGCTGATGGACACACTACGGAATCTCTCTGCGAAGCACCTTTCCTCACGTACCTCTGCAGTGTACTCTTCTTCTCCAGGGAAAGGCACGAAGTGGAGCACCCGAGATAAGCGCATATTACAGAAGTCAGATAGCAGGACGCCGCTGAAGTAGTCAACCCAGCACATGAAACGGCCATCAAGAGCGAGCACATGATCGGTTGACCAGAGGGTGGGGAACTGGCCATTGCTCTGGTCCTGCGGCTTTGGGGCATCCTGGATAGAGAGCCTCCACATCCGTGACCTGGAGTTGGAGTTGAAGATGCAGAGTTCGGCACACATGTAATAATTGCCTGTGGCATTTTTTTTCCGGTAGAGGTTGAGGTCGGCAACGATGTAGCGGCCTTCTTGGCGCCGCAGGATGCCTGTGGTGGAGTTATTCCCCAGGAACCTGTCATCATGGTACAGAGGGAGCTGCTGCACCGAGGGGGAAGGACCGGCGGCGGTGTAGACGAACAGATGTGTCGTGAAGGCGCCGTGGCGAGTCTGGCTCAGGATGCAGACGTGGAAGAGGACGAGGTCCTTGTCGATTGCCCTGACGTAGGGATAGGCGGGCTGCTTGAAGGGGGACACGGATTTGGCTGAGCTTTCCGGCCAGTGGAGATCGAGGTAGGAGGCCCCCCCTTGTGGAGGAGCCGCGAGGGTGAAGGAGACGTAGAAGGAGCGGCCGCTGTCCATGTCGACTTGAACGGCGGTCTTGTTCCCCTTGACAGCCTTGCGAGCAGCGCCTAGGCCGTTGTGGCAGTGGGTGCGGCCGATGCGATCCAGCATCACCGAATCGAGGATGACGACGGTCCCCTCCTCCGGATCTGGTACGGCTCCGGTGTCCATGGCGGTCTCCTCCTCCGGCTCTTGCGCGACTTCGGTGTCCATGGCGATCTCCTCCTCCTCCGGCTCTTGCGCGACTCCGGTGGCCATGGCGATCGGGCGGGATGGGGATGGGGATCGGGAATAGGCGACTGTTTTCTTCTCATGTCTTTTTTTTTCATTTTTCTTGTTTATTCGAAAGGGTTTTGTTCGGTGTGTTTTTTTCTTTTGTTCATTTCAATAAACTATTTTTCAAATTAATGAACTTTTCCAAAATCGATGAACGTTTTTCAAAATCGAAGAACTTTGTTCCAAATTCAATGAACATTTTTTGAATTGGATGAATTGTTTTTTCCAAACTTGATGAACTTTTTTCAGATTCGATGAACTTTTTTTGAATTCAATGAACTTTTTTCCAAAATAGATGAACTTTTTTCAAATTTGATGAAGTTTTTTTCAAATTCGACGAACTCTTTTCCAAAATTGATGAGTGTTTTTCAAATTTACGAACTAATTTTCAAAATTGATTTTTGTGAACTTTTTTACAATCGATGAACTTTTCTGAAATTGATAAACTCTTTTTGAGAATTGATGAACTTTTTTGAAAATTGATAAGCTCTTTTTGAGAATAGATGAATTTTTTGTTCAAAATTAATGAACTTTTTTCAGATTTTCTGGAAGTTTTTAAAAATCGATGAACCTTTTCAGATTTTTGTGAACTTTTTGGGAAAATGATGATTTTTTTTCTAATTCGTGTTTTTTTCTAAAATCTGTGGACTTCCGAGAAAAAAACATATTTTTGTCAAAAGAAATCACGCTGTTCTAAAATGTTTTCATATAATTTAAATATCTACGCAGCTACTGTTCTTATGTATCGTCGCGCTGCAATGTTTCATATATTCGTAGTAGCTCGAGTGGTCAACCAACCACTTGCTGGAGGTATTGATCGCGAGTTTGATTCCACGTGCAGCGCCATGTATGTCTGAGTTTTCTTTTTTCGCGCTACTACCTGTGTGTTCGTGGGCCTGGCCCATACCAGCAGGCGCGTGAGCGCCAGAAACTCCAACCAACGCTGAAGGCGCCGGTTAGGAGCTCTCGTTTCGGAGCACTCCGCGCGTGACAAGAGTCGCGCGCGGAGCGCTTCCGCGAGGGAAAACCAGTTGGCGCGGTTGGTTCCCGATTTTCCCTTTTTGGTTTGTGGTTTCCTGTATTTTACAGTTTTACCCTTGAACTACCAGAATTTTTCGTTTTCCCTTTCCACGCGAAAACACAAAGAAAATATCAGTTCGCGCGGTCGGTTCCCTGTTCTTTCTGTCCTTCTTTGCTGAATAGGTATTTTGTAGTACTTACTCTCCGCATTCTTTCTGTCCTTCTTTGCTGAATAGGTATTCATGAAGTGCTCTGGCTTTGTTCATAAATTTGAAATCTCATGGGACAAAAGTAGGAATCATGATTTTTCCATGGAGCCTGCTTGAAGGCTTTACCGGCCTCTTCTTGACCGAGATTTTCTTGTCTGAGCTGTTCTTAGATGATTGACCGATTGAATGTTCTCCTGATTCTTCCTGCAAACTTGTCAGATACGACATGGCATTTTTGTTGAACTCAAAGTCTTCCTGGTAAATCATTGCTGTTTTGATTTCATCTAATGTCTGCCCCATCTGTTTAAGCATATCGTATTGCTTCAGTTGGTCCGGGTCAAGGCTTAAAATAAATACATCAACTTCTTCATGCTTTTTCGTTGTTTTGTGTTTTAGGAAGTCTAAAGAGATGGTGCTGGAGGTGCCTTGCTAATTGCTTGTCGAGTCTGTTTCTTCTTGAAGAAGAACATGTTGTTTTTTCTGCTCGGAAACCTGTTCTTGTGTATTTGGTACGTCGTTGCTTCTGTCATCCTCTTTTAAATCAGTTCCTGTTTGTTCAAGTTGTTCTATGCTCGGGATTTTGCTGTTAATATTTTGCTCGTCCGTTTCCTCTTCACCATGCTGTGGTATCTTGTCGTCTGGTGGTTGTTGATCTGGTTCTATTGGTGGATCCTTTTCTTCATGGTCTGTGCAAGATTTTTGGGCGACGGCGTGGCTGCTGACATCCATAACCTCTTTGTGTTTACTGGATATATCAATAACTTCATGCTCTTTTGTGGTTGTCGCACGCATAATATGTTCTTTTGGCTCGGGATTTGGCAGAAACTCTTTTAGAATGCAACATTCTGTCTGTTGCATTTCTTTGTCTCCTATATTGACTTCATACTTCAGCATATCTGTTAGAATCAAATAATAATAATAATAAAAGAATATTACTTCTTTTAGTGTGATAAAATTGTAAGATTTAGTTTTTGAAAAGACTAACCTGTTGTACACTTGATTAATGACAGTTTGGTATTCCCTCTGTGTTGACTGATTAGTTGATATAGAATTTTTTTTCCTCAACTCTGGTACTTGTTCTGGCTCTAAGGTTGCTGCTGTTCCATCATTGGAGTAGTGCTTCAGGTTCATGTACATATAGAATGCGTAGTCCGTTCTGCATGTAGAGGATTGTTGTATTCAAGAAACGGAAAGAAGAGAAATGTTGGAGCAATGGTAGTGGTAATTGTTCCATTGAAAAGACAAAAAAACAGAATTATTTCAGTAATTGTAGTAGTAAATCTTGCATTGAAAACAAAGAAAGAAGTGAAATCTTGGAAGTGCTTACGTGTCTTCTCCTTGAAGTGGCACCTGCAGTTTAACCCTTTTGAAATGGTCGATGCTTTTTTGTGAAAGCTGTAGCTCTATGCTTGCGTGCTTCCATATTTTCATTAATTTGTTGGTTACATTGTTGAAGAATTCTATTGTGCCTGGATATGCAGTTGAAGAGTCAAGGAGTTCAAAGCGCTGTTTTTGCATGTTACCTGTAATGGTGAAGTAATGACTTATAGTTTTGTCTTGCTCAAACCCGTGCAACGAACATGGTAGAAGGAACTGCAAAACAAAAAATAAAAAGAAAACATTTGGAAATCTTCTTATATTTAGAAACATAAAATAAAAAGAGAACTTTGCATAACATATACGCAAGTTGATCTGCTTACCATGTTATAATCTTGCAATTTTTCTTCTTCTTGCATGTTGAAAAATGATGTAAGCCTGACAGGTAGTAATTTTTTTCTAATGTGTTCTTGATCATTATTTCTGTAGCACATTGGATCTTCGTCGTCAGCTTCCTTTATCGAGTGCTGCTTGTTTTGTCACAGATACACAAAGGGAATTTGTCAGTTCAGTTATAGGGGAAGTTTATCTATATATAAATTCATATATATTGTTTTAATCGTGATTCTTTTGCCGTGATCTTTACTTACAGTGTTGCTTAACGACATAATCTTTCTCCCTGTGCCATTTAGTTGTTTTCTCAAGATTGTTAGCATGGGCTCGATTGCTTCGGTGCGTATTGATTTACCGACCTTGAAGCTTTCGGCAACATGGCCTAGATTGACATCAAACTTGTTCATTGTAATGAAAAGCTTATCCCTGCAAAGTATATTTAGAAAAATGTTTTAGTTTACACATGATACAGTCAAATTGATCGTGTGTAATAATGTGTTTTGTGTTAGTTGCATGAACTTACATTTCTTTCCGTGTCCATGGCTTGCATACACCGTTGTACAGGTCTTCGATGGCTTTGTTGGCGGAATCACTATCTTTGCCCCCTTTCTCCATTGTGCCTGCGATGATTTTGAATTTAATGTAGATAATTCCAAGTCACAAGATCACAAGATAGCAATTAAGTTTCTATTGTCTTGCCTGCTTCGATGCTAGAAGATATGTCCTGTCCAGTGTTGTTCCTTTCTTGTTCTTCTTTTGCTTCTTGCGGCATGTTATGTTCTTCTTTTTGCGTTGTACCATTTTGTTCAGTTTCTGCTCCATCCTCATTTGAGTCGTCTGTGCCTTTCTTAGCATCATGTTTTTCCTTGTCAACTGCCATGTCTTGTTGGTGGTCTTTTCTGTCTTGTTTTTCAGTCTCGACCTGGTTGGTACTGACCTCTCTGCCAGGGGAATTGGCATCGTACGACGGTGTAGGGTTTTCTTCGATGGTTTATGCTTCTTTCTCTGGAACAATGTGTGTGTCTGCTTGACTGGTTGTATCTCTGCGGCCGCCTTCTTCGTGTTTCTGCGTTATCATTGAAATAATTTAACTTGCTACTTTATTTTAATTATAGCAGTTGTTATGGGAAAATAGCGAAGCGTTCTGTGCATGGTTTGAGCTATTTTGATTGTGATTAAGTCGTAATTTTGTGGAAACATTTTGTGCAACTTCACCTGTTGAGCTGTCGTTGGTAATGCTGGCTGTTCCACCCGTTCTTTGTTGAGTGTAGTTTCTTGGGGATCCTCCTGTTCTTTGTTTTGGTGTTCATCGTCACTGTCATGGTTTTTGTCTTGCAGCTGTTCAATCATAAAGGTGGCTAAGTTTGAGTGCATTTGAGTTCTCATGGGACTACTATATGTAACTTTACCTCCTCAATCGTTGCTGCTTCTGTTGTCTCTGCTACTGTTCTCGTTGCTGCTGCTGAATGTTGTGCTTGTTCTTCG
This sequence comes from Triticum monococcum, assembly GCA_034509565.1. Taxonomy (NCBI): domain Eukaryota; kingdom Viridiplantae; phylum Streptophyta; class Magnoliopsida; order Poales; family Poaceae; genus Triticum; species Triticum monococcum. The sequence goes on from CM067845.1 coordinate 619,899,676, forward strand.
TTGAGTGGAGGTTTTTGGGCATCTTCTTCTTCTTCTTCTTCTTCTTCTTCTTCTTCTTCTTCTTCTTCTTCTTCTTCTTCTTCTTCTTCTTTCTTTTGTAGTTCATCGCCGCTGCCGTCGTTTTTGTCTTGTAGCTTTTGAAACACACATGTGGCTAAGTGGCAGTGCATTTGTGGTTCCACATAGCTATTTTATACTTTGATAGGATCAACTTATGTAACTTTACCTTTTTAGTCGTTGTCGTTGCTGCCGTCTCTGCTGCGTGTTTTTCGGTGAGTGAATATTTTGGGGTTTGGTCTTCTGTGATGTTGATGACTACCGTTTGAAGAACATGTTGCCCTTCTTCAGTGCCCTCCTTTTGCTCATTGGTCTCCTCTCTCTGCGATGCAGGAAAGTAGTGAAATGTCAAATGCGTGTTTTTGAACATGTTGCCCTTCTTCAGTGCCCTCCTTTTGCCCGTATTTTGCCAAATTTGTAGTCATCTGGTCGTGCTTTTCCGTCCCTTTTCATGTCTGCTCTACCTATTTTTGCTAGGTCACTCTCTTTGAGATGGTTTGCTCGTGGCCAGAAGAGCTACTATGATAGTAAGCACCGTGATTTGGCTTTTGAGATCGGAGATCATGTTTACCTCCGCGTCTCTCCTATAAAAGGTACTCGTCGCTTCGGTATCAAAGGGAAGCTTGCCCCTAGATACGTGGGACCTTTCAAGATTGTCAGCAAGAGAGGCGACCTCGCCTATCAACTCGAGCTTCCTTCAAACTTTGCAAATGTTCATGATGTGTTCCATGTCTCTCAGCTTCGAAAGTGCTTCAAAACTCCTGACCGCACAGTCAACTTCGAGAACATTGAGCTCCAAGAAGATCTCTCCTATCGTGAGCACCCAGTTGCTATTCTTGAAGAGACTGAACGCAAGACTCGCAACAAGTCAATCAAATTTCTCAAAGTCAAGTGGTCACACCATTCCGACCGTGAAGCTACTTGGGAACGTGAGGATCACCTCCGTTCTGAGTACCCGGCGTTCTTTCAGTCCTGGATCTCGGGACGAGATCCTTTCGTAGTGGTGGAGTGTTGTAACGCCCCAGTTATAACTTTCCCAATTTGTACTCCAACTCTTGCCGTTTCCGGCGTTGAGTTATATTTATTTCTTGGGTTCGGGTCTTTGTCTCCGTGTCTTGTTTTCGTTGTCATGCATCTCATATCATGTCATCATGTGCATTGCATTCGCATACGTGTTCATCTCATGCATTCGAGCATTTTCCCCGTTGTCCGTTTTGCATTCCGGCGCTCCGTTCTCCTCCGGTGGTCATTTCTAGCTTTCTTTCATGTGTGGGGATTAAACATTTCCGGATTGGACCGAGACTTGCCAAGCGGCTTTGGTTTACTACCGGTAGACCGCCTGTCAAGTTTCGTATCATTTGGACTTCGTTTGATACTCCAACGGTTAACCGAGAGACCGAAAAGGCCTCGTGTGTGTTGCAGCCCAACGCCCCTTCAATTTGGCCCAAAACCCACCAAACTTTGCTCCATCATCTAGAGCGTTCGATCATGATCGCATGGCCGAAAACCGCACCTCATTTGGACTCTCCTAGCTCCACTTATGCCTATAAATACCCCCCCCCCCCGAAATTCGGATCTCTCTCCCCCTCTTGAAACCCTAGAATCAGATCCACCGCACACCGGACGTGTCCGGCTGCGCCGGACTTTGTCCGCTCCGCGCTCCGCGCCCCGCGCCAACCCCTCGCTGCCACGTGGCGCTTCCGCCGCTAGCCGCCGCCGAGGCCCGGGAGCCCGCGCCTGGCCCTCCCGGCCCGGTCGCCCCGCGAGCCGCCCCCGCGCCCCGCGCCTCCATCCGCCGCCACCTCTCCCATCTCCGGCGGACGCCGCCGCCGCGGGCCACCCCGTGAGCCCGAGCCGGAGCTCGCCGCGCCACCGCCGCCTCACGCCGCCTCGTCGACCCCGCCGCCGCTCCACTCCGCCGCCGCACCGCGCTGCTCCGGCCACCTCCAAGTCCCACGCCGCCCCGGCTTTCTTCTTCCTCTCCGGCCACCGACGAACTCCGGCGAGCTCCAAGTCCGGTCAACCTCGGGATCCGTGCCGCCGATCTAGATCTGGATCTGAAACCCTAGCGGTTGACTTTTTCCCCTCTCCCCCTAATTTTTTTGTGCCTACTTTGACCGGTGATATCTCCGCATCCGTAGCTTCAATTTGGACATATAGTATATCAAAATGTTTGTCTCGACGAGTACATCATTTAATTCCATTGCATCATTTGCATTTGAGTTCATCTTGATGCCCGAAATGCTGTTAGAAGAGGGCTTCGTGAGTTAATTGTCAGATCTGCTAGTTCATCTTAAACTTTTGTCATTTTTGCCATGATTGTTGTGTGCATGATATGCCTGTGAGTCCTTCATATGTTTTGTTAAGCATCTTGTTATCTTTCCATAGGTGCAACCCATGCATTTTTAGGATGTGTGTGGTGACTTGTGCAAGCTTGCAAAGTGAGGCACCCGGTAAATCTGTTTTTCAGGGTCTTAGTAGTTTTCACTAAGTCTGGGACTATTTAGTTCATGATGCCATATGTTCTTGCTGTTTCCCAGCGATCCGTGCCTCTTTTGAGGATGATCAGTAAAGGAGTTTTTTTAATATTGTTATGCTCTATCCATCCATGTCTTTACTTGCAATTATGGAGCACCCTAGCTTGAGTCAATCGAGCTCTACTTTTGCTTCGTTGTGAATCTGGGCAGATCGTCAACTTGTTTGCGATTTTGCCGGAGTTATTGTAGTTGATCCGTGCATGCTATGCCATTGTTCTTGCCATGTCTAGCTAGCATTTTGTGCCTTCTTAATGGATGTATGCTTGCCTTGCCATGACTTGCACCGTAGTGAGTGCATCGAGCTCGTTTACATGCCTTCATGAGTTATATTTCAGCATGTCTCAGTTTTCACTAAGTCTGAAAACTGATTGTGTTTTAGCTATGTTCGTGTGCTCGTTAGTATATTTTGTGATCCCTTTTGGCCGCAGGTCACTTAGGGTCTTTCGTTAAGCTCGTTGAGTAGCTCCATGCCATGTTCTTATTTGCCTTAATCAGGTCCTGTAGCATGTTGTTTTGTTGCTCCGAAGAGGGCTTCATGATCTGAAATTTCAGACAAGTGTTAATTTCACTAAGTCTGAAATCTGTTTTGCATTTGCGTTTTTGCCATGCTTGTTTGAACCTCATAATGGATGAATTGGCCGTGGCTCAGTGCTAGTCTTTTGTTAAGCATCTTGAATGCTTCCCTGCTATGTATTTTGTTGCCATGTTTGGGTGCTGTAGCATGTTCATTTCATTGCATTTAGAGGCCTACTTGCTGTAAATCGCAGACCAGTGTCATATTTGAATCGCTTGCCATTTCCAAACCGTAACTCCGATTCCGATGATCTTTATATTGTTTTCAAGCGATTTCATCCCATCTTTCCAGTGGCACACTTGGTTCTCCAAGTTGAGGCCAGGTTCATGCATTTCCTGTCACATCTTGCATCTTGCATTTTGCATCCCGCATCGCATCCCGCATAGCATACCATCTTTGCATCTTATTATTTGAGTTTGCACGTGGTTGATTGTATCCTTGTTGCTTGTTTGTCTTGTTTGGGTAGAGCCGGGAGACGAGTTTGATAACGAGGAGCCCGTTGAGTTTGCTTTTGAGGATCCAGTCAACTCTGACAGCTTTGCAGGCAAGATGATCATACCCTCGAAATCACTACTATCTTTGCTATGCTAGTTTGCTCGCTCTTGCTATGCCAATGCTACGGTGCCTACCTTTTGCTTGTCAACCTCCCAATTGCCATGTTGAACCCCTAACCCACCATGTCCTAGCAAACCGTTGATTGGCTATGTTACCGCTTTGCTCAGCCCTTCTTATAGCGTTGCTAGTTGCAGGTGAAGATTGGAGCCGTTCCTTGTTGGAACATTTACTTACTTGTTGGGATATCATTATATTGCTATGTTATCTTAATGCATCTATATACTTGGTAAAGGGTGGAAGGCTCGGCCTCTCGCCTAGTGTTTTGTTCCACTCTTGCCGCCCTAGTTTCCGTCATATCGGTGTTATGTTCCCGGATTTTGCGTTCCTTACGCGGTTGGGTTATAATGGGAACCCCTTGATAGTCCGCCTTGAATAAAACTCCTCCAGCAATGCCCAACCTTGGTTTTACCATTTGCCACCTAGCCCCTTTTCCCTTGGGTTTCGCGGACTCAAGGGTCATCTTATTTTAACCCCCCCCCCCCGGCCAGTGCTCCTCTAAGCGTTGGTCCAACCTAGAGCACCGTGCGGGGCCGTCCCTTGGCAACTTGGGTTACGTTGGCTCCCGTACGCTTAGCTTATCCGGTGTGCCCTGAGAACGAGATATGTGCAGCTCCTATCGGGATTTGTCGGCATAGCGGGTGGTGTTGCTGGACTTGTTTTACCATTGTCGGAGTTGTCTTGAATTACCGAGATACCGAGTCTGATCGGAACGTCTTGGGAGGAGGTCTATTCCTTTGTTGACCGTGAGAGCTTGTCATGGGCTAAGTTGGGACTCCCCTGCAGGGATTGAACTTTCGAAAGCCGTGCCCGCGGTTATGGGCAGATGGGAATTTGTTAATGTCCGGTTGTAGATAACTTAAACATGAACTTAATTAAAATGAATTAACCGTGTGTGTTACCGTGATGGCCCCTTCTCGGTGGGGTCTGGGAAGTGGACACGGTGTTGGAGTTATGCTTGCGCAGGTTGTTCCTCTAGATTCTCGCTCGCGCTTTGCCTCCTCTTCTCTCTCTCTTTTGCGATAAGTTAGCCACCATATATGCTAGTCGCTTGCTGCAGCTCCACATATATTTGCCTATCCTTCCCATAAGCTTAAATAGTCTTGATCGCGAGGGTGCGAGATTGCTGAGTCCCTGTGGCTCACAGATACTATAACTCCAGATGCAGGTCCAGGTGTTTCCGCTCCAGGTGACGAGTACGAGCTGAAGTGGGAGTTCGACGAGGACTCTCAGCGTTACTATGTGTCTTTTCCTGATGATCAGTAGTGGTGCCCGGTTGGGGTTTGATCGGGACCGTGTCACATGTTGGGTTTTCTTCTATTTTGGCGCCGTAGTCGGGCCATGAGTGTTTGGATGATGTATGTTATTTATGTACTTTGTTGTGACGTGGCGAATGTAAGCCAACTATGTATCTCCCGCTTTTATTACTTATCTTACATGGGATGTTGTGATGATTGCCTAACTTGCGACATTGCTTTCAATGCGGTTATGTCTCTAAGTCGTGCCTTGACACGTGGGAGCTATAGCCGCATAGAGGGCGTTACAAATTTAGACACCCGAAAGTAAGTACTATAGTAGCATGTTCCGTGCATCTCCTAGTGATTCAAGCGCTAGTTTCATCAATACCATTTAGCATTCTTGCTCATCAGTTTGATTGACCTCTATTTCTTGTAAAGTGGTTGTGGCAGGAATAAGGGAATGATTTCTGTGGATACTACGTCTACGAGTCCATCCGCCACACGACATGTGAGCGGGGCGGGTACTCTGACGAACAATATGAAGTACGTAAATAACAACATTCACAATTTTATTTTATTACCATCATTTGTGTTGAGCTTCATTTATTCATATATATATATATGTATTGACCCCCTTCTTCAAATTAGATGTGTCGGAAGCGGGATGAACTCCTACCACCAGCTCGCATGCGAGCAATTCAAGAGGAATTGGCAGCATTCTTTCTTAACCACGTGATCGCTGAACACGGAGAATACTATGTGGACCATGAGTCCGTATGATTATATTTGTAAGAGATAATTATTGTATATATGTAGCCGGTAGTGTCGGATAGATATACGAGAACTTGTTGTTCGACCAATCTCTCGGAGAAGGAGAGGTGGTCGATATCACTTCTCTCTGTATGCATATATGTTCATGACGATCTTCTGTTTCCTTCGTTTGCTTACTAGCTAGCTAGCGTGTCTAGTCCTCTCTATACGTATGTATAGTACGTAGCGTCGACCAAGCACGGACATAAGAGAGGACACTTCTCTCTATTAATTATAGTCATGGTTTCCTGGCTATGGACATGGGGATGTCATTGATAACGGGATCACATCATTAGGGGAATGATGTGATGGACAACACCCAATCCTAAGCTTAGCTCAAAGATCGTGTAGTTCGTTTGCTGTAGCTTTTCTGAATGTCAAGCATCATTTCCTTAGACCATGAGATTGTGCAACTCCCGGATACCGTAGGAGTGCTTTGGGTGTACCAAACGTCACAACGTAACTGGGTGACTATAAAGGTACATTACAGGTGTCTCCGAAAGTGTCTGTTGGGTTGGCACGAATCGAGACTGGGATTTGTCACTCCGTATGACGGAGAGGTATCTCTGGGCCCACTCGGTAATGCATCATCACAATGAGCTCAAAGTGATCAAGTGGTTGATCACGGGATCATGCATTACGGTACGAGTAAAGTGACTTGCCGGTAACGAGACTGAATGAGGTATTGGGATACCGATGATCGAGTCTCGGGCAAGTAACGTACCGATTGACAGAGGGAATTGTATACGGGGTTGCTTGAATCCTCGACATCATGGTTCATTCGATGAGATCATCGAGGAGCATGTGGGAGCCAACATGGGTATCCAGATCCCGCTGTTGGTTATTGGCCGGAGAACCGTCTCGGTCATGTCTACGTGTCTCCCGAACCCGTAGGGTCTACACACTTAAGGTTCGGTGACGCTAGGGTTGTAGAGATATGAGTATGCAGTAACCCGAAAGTTGTTAGGAGTCCCGAATGAGATCCCAGACGTCATGAGGAGTTCCGGAATGGTCCGGAGGTGAAGAATTATATATATGAAGTGCAGTTTCGGCCATCGGGAGAGTTTCGGGGTTACCGATATTGTACCGGGACCACCGGAAGGGTCCCGGGGGTCCACCGGGTGGGGCCACCCATCCCAGAGGGCCCCATGGGCTGAAGTGAGGAGGGGAACCAGCCCCTGGTGGGCTGGTGCGCCCCCCTTGGGCCCCGCATGCGCCTAGGGTTCGGAACCCTAGGGGAGGGGGCGCCTCCACTTGCCTTGGGGGTACTCCACCCCCTTGGCCGCCGCCCCCCTAGGAGATCCCATCTCCTAGGGCCGGCGCATCCTCCTAGGGGGCCTATATAAAAGGGGGGAGGGAGGGCAGCAACACCTCAAGTCTTGGCGCCTCCCTCTCCCCTGCTACACCTCTCCCTCTCGCAGAAGCTCGGTGAAGCCCTGCTGCGATCGCTGCTGCATCCACCACCACGCCGTCGTGCTGCTGGATCTTCATCAACCTCTCCTTCCCCTTGCTGGATCAAGAAGGAGGAGACGTCATCCGCTCCGTACGTGTGTTGAATGCGGAGGTGCCGTCCGTTTGGCACTTGGTCATTGGTGATTTGGATCACGGCGAGTACGACTCCATCATCCCCGTTCTCTTGAACGCTTCCGCTCGCGATCTACAAGGGTATGTAGATGCACTCTCCTCTCGTTGCTAGTTGACTCCATAGATTGATCTTGGTGAAACGTAGGAATTTTTTTTGTTTTCTGCAACGTTCCCCAACACCCTCGCCCTCCGCCGGACGCTCCGGTGGCGGGAGGAAGGGGGAGTCCCGATTTGCAACGTGTACATAGTGTAGGCGTGCCTAGGGAGCCAGCCAGTGGCGTCATGGAGGCGGCGGCGTGACTGGACCGGCTTTTTGCATGTGTTGGCCTCCCCTTCGACGGCGAAGTTCCGGTGGAGCTCCGCGGTGGACCAGCTCCTTTCTTCGTGCTCGCTGCTCGGTGGAGCGGCCATGCACGGTTCCACCGTGCCGGAGATCGAGGGATGGCGATTCGGGCGGTTGAAGATCTGGAGAAGGAAGGCGATGTTGAGATGTGCGACGACGACGACGGCCATTGGTGTAGGTCCTCAGGGACCGTTGATCGGAGACTTCCCGTTTCGCCTAGGGGCTGCTTCGATCCAAAGCGTCAGCGGGCAGCGGCGAACGACGTGTCACCGGTCGTCCACGCTGCCGGCGTAGTCGGGTTGCAGAGGGGCTTGGTTGTAATTTCCTTTTCTGTGTGGACCTTTCTGTAATTTGGCCGTTCTAATATCAACTCCTTTTCTCGCAAAAAAATAAACATGATGACTGTCACTCGTATATTTAGAGTGAGTTGGGATTAGTAAATATGAAAGGTGTTCCCGGCCTCTCTATGAAAGCCCATTAAAGGCCCATCGACATACAAGTACCTGGCCCAGATCACTTAACGTGTGTAAACCAAACGAAAAGGACTAAACCAAACCAAGAATACCTATTCTCTTTAATAGTTGCGACGACGACGGCGGCCATTGGTGTAGGTCCTCAAGGACCGTTGATCGGAGACTTCCCGTTTCGCCTGGGGGCTGCTTCGATCTAAGGCGTCAGCGGGCAGCGGCGAACAACGCGTCACCGGCTCGTCCACGCCGCCGGTGTAGTCGGGTTGTAGAGGGGCTTGGTTGTAATTTCCTTTTCTGTGTGGACCTTTCTGTAATTTGGCCGTTCTAACATCAACTCCTTTTCTCGCAAAAAAAACATGATGACTGTCACTCGTATATTTAGAGTGACTTGGGATTAGTAAATATGAAAGGTGTTCCCGGCCTCTCTATGAAAGCCCATTAAAGGCCCATCAACATACAAGTACCTGGCCCAGATCACTTAACGTGTGTAAACCAAACGAAAAGGACTAAACCAAACCAAGAATACCTATTCCTTTTAATAGTAGGTATAGATATAGATATAGATGAATCTGAATTTGCTTTGGTGTTATTTTAGTACAAACTCTTGATAGATCGATTATAAAGAATAACTTGGTGCTATTTTAGTACGAACTCTTGATTGATCGATCAGAAAGATTAACTTGGTGTTATTTTAGTTCGAACTCTTGGATAGATCGATCGGAAAGAATAGCTACAAACAATTTCTTCTTATGTTCTCCGCTAGATAGGAACTTTGGAGTGATTCTTCATCGCACTTTGAGGGATGATTATATAATCCAATTATATTAGCATTGTTGAGAGATTGCACTAGCGAAAGTACGGACCCTAGGCCTCATTTTCAAGCATTGCAATATGGTTTGGGCTCCATTTTATCGATTGCCACCTTGCTGTTTTTTATTGTTCTTATTACAAAAATTAATATGTACTATCCATATTACACTAGTATCACCATCTGTTCGCCGAACTAGTGCACCTATACAAATTACCATTGTATTTGGTGTGTTGGGGACACAAGAGACGTTTTATTATTTGGTTGCAGGGTTGTTTGAGAGAGACCATATTCATCCTACGCCTCCCACAGACTGATAGACCTTAGGTTGTCCACTTGAGGGAAAATTGCTACTGTCCTACAAAACTCTGTGCTTGGAGGCCCAACACGTGTCTACAAGAATAAAGTTGCGTAGTAGACATTAGTGGCGGAGTCCCAGTGGCGTACGATGACGGACAACAGGTAGTCCGTTCCGTGATCTTCCGCAGCACCAGGGTTGCTTAGTTCTTAATTAATGGTTCAAGCAATTTTTTGCGTCCATTTCAAAAAAAGTTATATCCAGATCTATGACCCTCTTTGAGAATCTCCATTCGAATGCTTAGAGCATCTACAACAGTACTCCCCAAATATGGCACCCTAGGCGCGTCCATGGACAGTGGCCAGGCAGTCCCCAAATCAGTGCACCCATAGCCGCATATCTCATATTCGACACCCTGTATTCATAAAATATCATGCAACATACTATGTAGATCACCAAACATCCAAAATCGACAGGAAACGAACACATAACAACACTAAAAGTTCACCAAACGGGCATAATTCACATAGTTCAACCGTCCAACAAATTCTAACTAGATAGTAGGAGCTAGATTATATAAACGAAGAGAGGGCCGAGCTTCACCACTTCCTCGTCGGCCCTTTGCCTTTGCGGTCACCGGCATTGTTGTAGGCGTCCGTGGTAGGAGGTGGGTCATCGTCGGAGCCGTCGTTGTCGTTGCCGTCGGAGGAGGAGGAAGAGGAGATGACAATGTAGCCCTTCAAGCGTCGGACGATGTGGTACTGCTTCTGCTTGGGCTTTGCCATCCTCACTGCCTCCGCCGCCTCCCACTCGGAATGCTTAATGCCAAGTCAGAATGCCTTGGCATTGATCCTCCGGAGCCGCCGAGCGTATGTCTCCGCCATCGTAAGTGACTGACGGTACAACCACTGGTGGAGCCGCTCATCCTTATTGGGCACCGCCGGCATCATGTGGTGGCGGCGGAGGACTGAGGTGCCGCGTCCGACATTGATCATGACATTGTTGTTATTGTCGTCGTCCATGTGAGTGCCCTCAGTAGCCAGTGCGACCACCACTGCTGTTACCAAATAGGGGAGGAGCGATCACCTCTGGCACGCCCTCTAGATCCATGCTTACGGTTACTTCTACAAGGGCTTTGTCCGTGCCTTCTATAGGTTTCGTCCGCATAGGTGTTGGAGCCTCCAGTGTTGTCACCTAGCATCTCAATTCGCTAGTCAAGCACGGAGATTTGTGAGAAGAGATGAACAAATATAGGAGACTTGATGATGCTTGTATGATTGCACGATGTATTGCTCTTCGTGCATAGGCATGCATATATGATGTAAAAAGGCGAGCCACGAACCTCAATTATATAAGGAACTAGGAGGCGGGCCCAATACACAATATGTATATAACACATATACTCAACCCCCCCCCCCCCCCTGTTGGAAATATGCCCTAGAGGCAATAATAAATTAAGTTATTATTATATTTCCTTGTTCATGATAATCGTTTATTATCCATGCTATAATTGTATTGATAGGAAACTCAGATACATGTGTGGATACATAGACAACACCATGTCCCTAGTAAGCCTCTAGTTGACTAGCTCGTTGATCAATAGATGGTTACGGTTTCCTAACCATGGACATTGGATGTCGTTGATAACGGGATCACATCATTAGAAGAATGATGTGATGGACAAGACCCAATCCTAAGCATAGCACTAGATCGTGTAGTTCGTATGCTAAAGCTTTGCTAATGTCAAGTATCATTTCCTTAGACCATGAGATTGTGCAACTCCCGGATACCGTAGGAATACTTTGGGTGTGCCAAACGTCACAACGTAACTGGGTGGCTATAAAGGTACACTACGGGTATCTCTGAAAGTGTCTGTTGGGTTGGCATGAATCGAGACTGGGATTTGTCACTCCGTGTAAACGGAGAGGTATCTCTGGGCCCACTCGGTAGGACATCATCATAATGTGCACAATGTGATCAAGGAGTTGATCACGGGATGATGTGCTGCGGAACGAGTAAAGAGACTTGCCGGTAACGAGATTGAACAAGGTATCGTGATACCGACGATCGAATCTCGGGCAAGTATCGTACCGATAGACAAAGGGAATTGTATACGGGATTGATTAAGTCCTTGACATCGTGGTTTATCCGATGAGATCATCGTGGAACATGTGGGAGCCAACATGGGTATCCAGATCCCGCTGTTGGTTATTGACCGGAGAACGTCTCGGTCATGTCTGCATGTCTCCCGAACCCGTAGGGTCTACACACTTAAGGTTCGATGACACTAGGGTTATAAAGGAAGTTAGTATGTGGTTACCGAATGTTGTTCGGAGTCCCGGATGAGATCCCTGACGTCACGAGGAGTTCCGGAATGGTCCGGAGGTAAAGATTTATATATGGGAAGTCCTGTTTTGGACACCGGAAGAGTTTCGGGGTTTATCGGTAACGTACCGGGACCACCGGGAGGGTCCCGGGGGTCCACCAAGTGGGGCCACCTGCCCCGGAGGCTTGCGTGGGCTAAGAGTGGTGAGGGATCAGCCCCTTAGTGGGCTGGTGCGCCTCCACAAGGGCCCAAGGTGCCCAAGAGGTGGAAAGGGGGCAAACCCTAATGGGATATGGGCCTTAGGGCCCATATTGGGGCGCCTCCCCCTTCTCCCCTCCCTTGGCCGCCACCCCTTGGCCCCATCTAGGGCTGACGCCCCCCTAGGGGTGGGAAACCCTAGAGGGGGCGCAGCCCTCCCCTTCCCCTATATATATGAGGCCTAGGGGCTGCCCACAAACGCGATTAGATCTCTCTTGGTGCAGCCCTGCGTCTCTCTCTCTCCCTCCTCTTTTGTGGTGCTTGGCGAAGCCCTGCAGGATTGCCACGCTCCTCCATCATCACCACGCCGTTGTGCTGCTGTTGGATGAAGTCTTCCTCAACCTCTCCCTCTCTCCTTGCTGGATCAAGGCGTGGGAGACGTCACCGGGCTGTACGTGTGTTGAACGCGGAGGTGCCGTCCGTTCGGCACTTGGTCATCGGTGATTTGAATCACGACGAGTACGACTCCATCAACCCCGTTCACTTGAACGCTTCCGCTTAGCGATCTACAAGGGTACGTAGATGCAACTCTCCTTCCCCTCGTTGCTAGTCTCTCCATAGATAGATCTTGGTGATACGTAGGAAAAATTTTGAATTTCTGCTACGTTCCCCAACAGTGGCATCATGAGCTAGGTCTATTGCGTAGATTCTATGCACGAGTAGAACACAAAGTAGTTGTGGGCGTTGATTTTGTTCAATATGCTTGCCGTTACTAGTCCTATCTTGATTCGGCGGCATCGTGGGATGAAGCGGCCCGGACCGACCTTACACGTACTCTTACGTGAGACTGGTTCCACCGACTGACATGCACTAGTTGCATAAGGTGGCTAGCGGGTGTCTGTCTCTCCCACTTTAGTCGGATCGGATTTGATGAAAAGGGTCCTTATGAAGGGTAAATAGCAATTGGCATATCACGTTGTGGTCTTTGCGTAGGTAAGAACCGTTCTTGCTAGAAACCCATAGCAGCCACGTAAAACATGCAAACAACAATTAGAGGACGTCTAACTTGTTTTTGCAGGGTATGCCATGTGATGTGATATGGCCAAAGGATGTGATGAATGATATATGTGATGTATGAGATTGATCATGTTCTTGTAATAGGAATCACGACTTGCATGTCGATGAATATGACAACCGGCAGGAGCCATAGGAGTTGTCTTTATTTATTTATGACCTGCGTGTCAACTTAAACGTCATGTAATTACTTTACTTTATTGCTAACCGTTAGCTGTAGTAGTAGAAGTAATAGATGACGTGACAACTTCAAGAAGACACGATGATGGAGATCATGATGATGGAGATCATGGTGTCATGCCGGTGACGATGATGATCATGGAGCCCCGAAGATGGAGATCAAAAGGAGCAAAGTGATATTGGCCATATCATGTCACTATTATTTGATTGCATGTGATGTTTATCATGTTTATACATCTTGTTTACTTAGAACGGCGGTAGTAAATAAGATGATCCCTTACAACAATTTCAAGAAGTGTTCTCCCCTAACTGTGCACCGTTGCTAAAGTTCGTCGTTTCGAAGCACCACGTGATGATCGGGTGTGATAGATTCTTACGTTCGAATACAACGGGTGTTGACGAGCCTAGCATGTACAGACATGGCCTCGGAACACATGCAAACACTTAGGTTGACTTGACGAGCCTAGCATGTACAGACATGGCCTCGGAACACAGAAGACCGAAAGGTCGAGCATGAGTCGTATAGAAGATACGATCAACATGAAGATGTTCACCGATGTTGACTAGTCCGTCTCACGTGATGATCGGACACGGCCTAGTTGACTCGGATCATGTAATCACTTAGATGACTAGAGGGATGTCTATCTGAGTGGGAGTTCATAAGATGAACTTAATTATCCTGAACATAGTCAAAAGGATTTTGCAAATTATGTCGTAGCTCACGCTATAGTTCTACTGTTTAGATATGTTCCTAGAGAAAAATTAGTTGAAAGTTGATAGTAGCAATTATGCAGACAGTAAAAGGCTTATGTCCTTAATGCACCGCTCAGTGTGCTGAACCTCGAACGTGGTCTGTGGATGTTGCGAACATCTGACATACACGTTTTGATGACTACATGATAGTTCGGTAATGTTAAATGGTTTAGAGTTGAGGCACCAAAGACGTTTTGAAACGTCGCGAAACATATGAGATGTTTCGAGGGCTGAAATTGGGATTTCAGGCTTGTGCCCATGTCAAGAGGTATAAGACCTCCGACGGTTCTTCTAGCCTACATACTAAGGGAGAAAAGCTCAATTGTTGAGCTTGTGCTCAGATTGTCTGAATACAACAATCATTTGAATCAAGTGGGAGTTGATCTTCCAGATGAGATAGTGATGTTTCTCCAAAGTCATTACCACCAAGCTGCTAGAGCTTCGTGATGAACTATGATATATCAGGGACATAAATGATGATCCTTGAGATATTCGTGATGTTTGACACCACAAAAGTAGAAATCAAGAAGGAGCATCAATTGTTGATGGTTGGTGAAACCACTAGTTTCAAGAAGGGCAAGGGAACAAAGGGATACTTCATGAAACAGCAATTCAGCTGCTGCTCTAATGAAGAAACCCAAGGTTGAACCCAAACCCGAGACTAAGTGCTTCTGTAATAAGGGGAACAACCACTGGATCGGAATTACCCTAGATACTTGGTAGATAAGAAGGCTGGCAAGGTCGATAGAAGTATATGGGATATACATTATGTTGATGTGTACTTTACTAGTACTCCTAGTAGCACCAGGGTATTAGATACCGGTTCGGTTGCTAAGTGCTAGTAACTCGAAATAAAAGCTACGGAATAAACGGAGACTAGCTAAAAGGTGAGATGACGATATGTGTTGGAAGTATTTCCAAGGTTGATCAAATATCGTATGCTCCCTCTACCATCGAGATTGGTGTTTGCGTTGAGCATAGACATGATTGGATTATGTCTATCGCAATACGGTTATTCATTTAAGGAGAATAATGGTTACTCTGTTTATTTGAATAATACCTTCAATGGTCTTACACCTAAAATGAATGGTTTATTGAATGTCGATCGTGGTGATACACATGTTCATGCCAAAAGAAAGTAATGATAGTACCACCTACTTGTGGCACTGCCACGTAAGTCATATCGGTATAAAACGCATGAGGAAGCTCCATGTTGATGGATCTTTGGGCTCACTCATTTTTGAAAAGTTTGAGACATGCGAACCATGTCTATTGGTGTATATGCATGAAGAAACTCCATGCAAATGGACCGTTTGAACTCACTTGATTTTGAATCACTTGAGACATGCAAATCATACCACATGGGCAACATGACTGAAAGCCTCGGTTTCAGTAAAATGGAACTAGAAAGCAACTTGCTGGAAGTAATACATTTTGATGTGTGCAGTCCAATGAGTGCTGAGGCATGTAGTGGATATCGTTATGTTTTACTTCACAGATGATTTGAGTAGATGTTGAGAATATTTACTTGATGAATCACGAGTCTGAATTATTGAAAGGTTCAAGTAATTTCAGGGTGAAGTTGAAAGATCGTCGTGACAAGAGGATAAAATATCTATGATATGATCATAGAGATGAATATCTGAATTACGAGTTTGGCACAGAATTAAGACATTGTGGAAATTGTTTCACAACTAATACAGCCTGGAACACCATAGTGTGATGGTGTGTCCGAACATCATAATTGCACCCTATTGGATATGATGCATACCATGATGTCTCTTATCGAATTACCACAATAGTTTATGGGTTAGGCATTAGAGACAACCACATTCACTTTAAATAGGGCACCACGTAATTCCGATGAGATGACACCGTATGAACTATGGTTTAGAGAAACCTAAGCAGTTATTTCTTAAAAGTTTGGGGCTGCGACGCTTATATGAAAAAGGTTTCAGGCTGATAAGCTCGAACCCAAAGCGGATAAATGCATCTTCATAGGACACCCAAAACTGTTGGGTATACCTCCTGTCTCAGATTCGAAAGCAATAAGGGATTGTTTCTAGAATCGGGTCCTTTCTCGAGGAAAAGTTTCTCTCGAAAGAATTGAGTGGGAGGATGGTGGAAACTTGATGAGGTTATTGAACCGTCTCTTCAACTAGTGTGTGGCAGGGCACAGAAAATTGTTCCTGTGGCACCTACACCAATTGAAGTGGAAGCTTATGATATTGATCACGAGACTTCGGATCAAGTCACTCCCAAACCTCGTAGGATGACAAGGATACGTAATCCTGTCTTGGAAGTCATGTTGCGAGACAACAATGAACCTACGAGCTATGGAGAAGCGATGGTGGGCCCGGATTCCGATAAATGGATCGAGGCCATATAATTCGAGAGAGGATCCATATATGAAAACAAAGTGTAGACTTTGGAAGAACTACTTGATGGTCGTAAGGCTGTTGAGTACAGATGGATTTTAAAAGGAAGACGGACAATGATGGTAAATGTCACCATTAAGAAAGCTCGACTTGTCGTTAAGATGTTTTCGACAAGTTCAAGGAGTTGACTACGATGAGACTTTCTCACTCGTAGCGATGCTAAAAGTCTGTTGGAATTATATTAGCAGTGACTGCACTATTTATGAAATCTTGCAGATAGGATGTCAAAACATTGTTTCCTCGACGATTTATGAGGAAAGGTTGTATGTGATACAACCGGAAGGTTTTGTCAATCCTGAAATATGCTAATAAGTTTGCAAAGCTCCAGCAATCCTTCTAAGGACTGGAGTAAGCATCTCGGAGTTGGAATGTATGCTTTGATGAGATGATCAAAGATTTTGGTTTATACAAAGTTTATGAGAAACTTGTATTTCCAAAGAAGTGAGTGGGAGCACTATAGAATTTCTGATGAGTATATGTTGTTGACATATTGTTGAACAGAAATGATGTAGAATTTCTAAGAAAGCATATAGGGTTATTTGAAAAGTGTTTTTCAATGAAAGCCTGGATTAAGCTACTTGAGCATTGAGCATCAAGATCTATAAGGATAGATCAAAACGCTTAATGGTACTTTCAAATGAGCGCATACCTTGACATGATCTTGAAGGTGTTCAAGATGGATCAGTCAAAGAAGAAGTTCTTGCCTGAGTTGTAAGGTATGAAGTTAAGACTTAAAGCTCGACCACGGCAGAATAGAGAGAAAGGACGAAGGTCGTCCCCAATGCTTAAGACATAGGCTCTACAGTATGCTATGTTGTGTACCGCACCTGAAATGTGCCTTGCCATGAGTCAGTCAAGGGGTACAAGAGTGATCCAAGAATGGATCGCAGGACAGCGGTCAAAGTTATCCTTAGTAACTAGTGGACTAAGGAATTTTTCTCGATTATGGAGGTGGTAAAAGAGTTCGTCGTAATGGGTTACGTCGATGCAAGCTTAACACCTATCCGGATAGCTCTGATTAGAGATACCGGATACGTATAATGGAGCAACAATTTAGAATAGCTCCAAGTAGAACGGTTATTTGGAATAGCTCCAAATAGAACGTGGTAGCTACATCTAGGAGATGACATAGAGATTTGTAAAGCACACACGGATCTGAAAGGTTCAGACCCGTTGACTAAAACCTCTCTCACAAGCAACATGATCAAACCTAGAACTCATTGAGTGTTAATCACATAAGTGATGTGAACTAGACTACTGACTCTAGTAAACTCTTGGGTGTTAGTCACATGGGGATGTGACCTTGAGTATTAATCACATAGTGATGTGAACTAGATTATTGACTCTAGTGCAAGTGGGAGACTGTTGGAAATATGCCCTAGAGGCAATAATAAATTAAGTTATTATTATATTTCCTTGTTCATGATAATCGTTTATTATCCATGCTATAATTGTATTGATAGGAAACTCAGATACATGTGTGGATACATAGACAACACCATGTCCCTAGTAAGCCTCTAGTTGACTAGCTCGTTGATCAATAGATGGTTACGGTTTCCTAACCATGGACATTGGATGTCGTTGATAACGGGATCACATCATTAGAAGAATGATGTGATGGACAAGACCCAATCCTAAGCATAGCACTAGATCGTGTAGTTCGTATGCTAAAGCTTTGCTAATGTCAAGTATCATTTCCTTAGACCATGAGATTGTGCAACTCCCGGATACCGTAGGAATACTTTGGGTGTGCCAAACGTCACAACGTAACTGGGTGGCTATAAAGGTACACTACGGGTATCTCTGAAAGTGTCTGTTGGGTTGGCACGAATCGAGACTGGGATTTGTCACTCCGTGTAAACGGAGAGGTATCTCTGGGCCCACTCGGTAGGACATCATCATAATGTGCACAATGTGATCAAGGAGTTGATCACGGGATGATGTGCTGCGGAACGAGTAAAGAGACTTGCCGGTAACGAGATTGAACAAGGTATCGTGATACCGACGATCGAATCTCGGGCAAGTATCGTACCGATAGACAAAGGGAATTGTATACGGGATTGATTAAGTCCTTGACATCGTGGTTCATCCGATGAGATCATCGTGGAACATGTGGGAGCCAACATGGGTATCCAGATCCCGCTGTTGGTTATTGACCGGAGAACGTCTCGGTCATGTCTGCATGTCTCCCGAACCCGTAGGGTCTACACACTTAAGGTTCGATGACACTAGGGTTATAAAGGAAGTTAGTATGTGGTTACCGAATGTTGTTCGGAGTCCCGGATGAGATCCCTGACGTCACGAGGAGTTCCGGAATGGTCCGGAGGTAAAGATTTATATATGGGAAGTCCTGTTTTGGACACCGGAAGAGTTTCGGGGTTTATCGGTAACGTACCGGGACCACCGGGAGGGTCCCGGGGGTCCACCAAGTGGGGCCACCTGCCCCGGAGGCTTGCGTGGGCTAAGAGTGGTGAGGGACCAGCCCCTTAGTGGGCTGGTGCGCCTCCACAAGGGCCCAAGGTGCCCAAGAGGTGGAAAGGGGGCAAACCCTAATGGGATATGGGCCTTAGGGCCCATATTGGGGCGCCTCCCCCTTCTCCCCTCCCTTGGCCGCCACCCCTTGGCCCCATCTAGGGCTGCCGCCCCCCTAGGGGTGGGAAACCCTAGAGGGGGCGCAGCCCTCCCCTTCCCCTATATATATGAGGCCTAGGGGCTGCCCACAAACGCGATTAGATCTCTCTTGGTGCAGCCCTGCGTCTCTCTCTCCCTCCTCTTCTGTGGTGCTTGGCGAAGCCCTGCAGGATTGCCACGCTCCTCCATCATCACCACGCCGTTGTGCTGCTGTTGGATGAAGTCTTCCTCAACCTCTCCCTCTCTCCTTGCTGGATCAAGGCGTGGGAGACGTCACCGGGCTGTACGTGTGTTGAACACGGAGGTGCCGTCCGTTCGGCACTTGGTCATCGGTCATTTGAATCACGACGAGTACGACTCCATCAACCCCGTTCACTTGAACGCTTCCGCTTAGCGATCTACAAGGGTACGTAGATGCAACTCTCCTTCCCCTCGTTGCTAGTCTCTCCATAGATAGATCTTGGTGATACGTAGGAAAAATTTTGAATTTCTGCTACGTTCCCCAACACCCCCCCCCCCCGCAGTCGAAGTGGCACCGCGGCTAACGCAAAGACTGGACCCGAACTCCTCAAATGACGCCGTAGGCAAGCCCTTGGTCATGGTATCGACAAATTGTTGGGAAGTAGGGACATGTAAAACATGAATATGGCCAAGGCCACCTGTTCCCGAACAAAATTAATATCCAACTCAATATGCTTGGTCTGTCGATGCCAGCACACTGTCCGAAGCCATGAATGGCCCAGTGCGCTTTATAACGATCAAGGGTACCATCAGGACGGAGCTTGTGTTCAAAGACCCACTTCCCGTAATCACGTTGGCATGTCGGGGACGGGGAACAAGCTGCCACATCCGGTTGTGCAACAGAGCGTCAAACTCCTCTTGCATAGTGAGTCACGAAGAGCGGCTCGAACGAAGGACGGCAATGGCGACGACTCAGAGGTGGACGCCGCATGGACATAGTCATCCAGGCGTAGCGCGAGCTCGGGCGAGAAACGCCCGTACGGGCACTGGTGACCGGACCGGCCACAGGCACCGGGGGTGCCAGGGGCGCCGGGGGGGGGGGTGCCGAGGGGGCCGCAGGCGCCAACGTCGGGGGTGCCGGGGACGCCAGCACCATGGCTGTAGGAGGCACCGCATGCGGGGGGTGCGCCTCAAAGCCAAGGGCGGGCCAAGAGAGGCGCGCGAGCGCCCTGGGAGAGGCGTCGAGGAGCCCGCGTCCCCGGTGGCGGGAGGAACAGTCGGGGGTACCTGCTGAGGCGAAAATACATGCTCATCAAAGTAAACGTGCCGGGAAGTGAACACACTGTGGGAGACGGGATCGTAGCACCAATATCCCTTGGAGTTAGAGGGGTAGCCGATGAAGATGCAAGCGACAGAACGAGGTGCGAGTTTGTGAGGTGCGGAGTCGGCAGTGCTAGGATAGCACAGGCACCCGAAAATACGCAACCATCATAAGATGGGGGCATACCGAAGAGAAGATGGTGAGGTGCATAGTTCCTCCGTGGGCGGCAGGGGCGAAGGTTAAGGAGAAGTGAAGCAGTAGCGAGTGCGTCTGACCAGAAACGAAGCGGCACATTAGCATGGAACATGAGCGTGCGAACGCAGTCGTTCAGAGTGTGAAGGACGCGTTCAGCTCGACCGTTCTGCTGCGAAGTATATGGGCACGTGAGACGAAAAAACGTGCCGTGGTGCGACAGAAAGGTGCGGAAAGCATGGTTGTCGAACTCTTTTCCATTGTCAGTCTGAAGAGCAAGGATGGGACGCCCAAACTACGTGATGACATAGGAGTAAAAAGCCATCAAAGTGGAGAGTGCATCCAACTTTCGTCGTAAAGAAACGTCCACACATAGTGAGAATAATCATCAAGGATAACCAGATAATGTAAATAGCCCGAATTACTAGGAACCGTAGAGGTCCAGACATCACTATGAATCAACTGAAAAGGAAAAGAAGCTATGGTGGTGGAGTTATTAAACGGGACGCGAACATGTTTGCCGACACGACATGCATGACATGTGTGATCCTGTATCTTATTACAACTGAAACTGAAACTCCTAAGAATATGACGAAGTGTGACGGGCTTGGGATGACCCAAGCGAGCGTGATAGAGATCGATGCCGGTGGAGAGAGCAACCGGTGCGGTGGTGGAGGTGGACGGCGGATGCACCGGATAGAGCTCGTCGAGGCTGTCACATCGGTGAAGTACCATCCTGGTTTGAGCATCCTTGACACAAAAAACAAGCTCGTCAAATTCAAGAGTAACAGGATTTTCACGAGTTAAACAACGAACGGAAACAAAGTTCTTAATAAGATGAGGTGACACAAGTATGTTAGACAAAGTAATAGGCATAGAATTAGAAGGAAAAGAAGTGTGCCCGACATGTGTGATAGGGAGTGTGGAACCGTCGCCGATAATGATGCGGCGGTCGGTGGTGACGGGAGTGAAGGAGGCAAGATTACCAGGATGAGCAAACATGTGAGCCGTAGCCCCGGTGTCCATGTACCAATCACCGCCTCCAGTGTAGTTGTTCGGCGTAGGCGCGGTGTGCAGCGCGGCGAGGAGCGCCGGATCCCAAGGCGCCGGCAGCAGGGCCGGCGAGGGCGGCGGCGGGGCCACAGGGAGACCGTAGGCGCCACTCAGCTGCGGTAGTGGGTATCCTCCATACGGCTGCGGAGCCGCGTAGTACGCCTGGTGCGCTGGCGGGCGCGGCAGGGGAAGGGTCGGTGCAGGAGCCCGTGGAACCGGCATGGTGTAGGCATGAACAACACCGGTGCACGGGTTGTAGCCGGAGGCCCACGGAGTGGGCACCTGGAACTGCTACTGCTACTGAAGGGGCGGGCCGGTGCCCTGCGACTGTGGCTGCTGACCGCCACGGTGCCCCCACGGCGCCGTACGGCGGGAGGGGCGGGTAGTCCATAGGGCAGCGGAAGCAGCCCCGGCTGCTGGGGCACTGGGTACGGCGGCTGCGCCGGGTGGCGCGGCGGTGGGGGTGAGGCCGGGGCAGCGGGAGGCGCCGAGGGCCCACCGCGAGTGGTGCCGGCGGCGAGAGTGGTGTGGATGTCCGCGCCTTCACCTGCTTCATCCGCCGCTCCTCCGAGCGGAGGTACGCAATGAACTTGGCGAAGGATGGGTTGGGGATGAGGCTGAGATTCGCCGCGGCATTGCCGAAGTCCTCGTTGAGCCCGACGGTGAGCGTGCTGAGGAGGAAGTCATCATCGATCTTCGCGCCAATATTGCGGAGCTCGTCAGTGAGAGTTTTCAGGCGGCGACAATAGTCGTCGACGGAGGTGTTGTCCTGGTGACACCCAAAAAATTCTTGCTGCAAAAAAACGTGATGATGGAGCTGGTTGTCGGTGAACAGCCCATTCAGCTTGATCCACGCGGCGCATGCGTCATCACCGTCCTGCACAACCGTCTGGAAGAGGTCCGGCGAGATGGTGAGGAAGAACCATCGGATGATCATGGTGTCGATGGTGGACCAGTCATGGAACTCGGGGACGAGGCTGGAGTCGACGTTCCCGTCCACGTGATCAACGAGATGATACTCTCGGAACACGAGGGAGAAGTATGTCTTCCACGTGTAGTAGGAGGAGTCCGCATGAGAGAGATAAATTGGCACCCGCTCGTAGATGTTCAGGTTGCGGAGTCGTTCACGTCGGGAGGGTTGGCATCGACGAACGGGTTGGAATTGGTGGACGCAGAGGACGTGACGAACGACATGGCGAAGGTGAGGCGGCTTCGACGGCTCTGGTGTGGCGGCAGCAGCGGGCGACGCGGCTTGCAGGCAGCGTGCGATGTGGCTGGTGGGGGGCGGGTGACGCGGCTTTGCGGGCGATGCGGCTGGCGGGGTTGGGCTGGCGAAGCGGGTTAGCGAGCGGGTGGCACGGGTGCGAGTGCGGGCGATCGATCGAGCGCGGCTGGCGATGCGGCTAGCGGACGAGTGGGACGATGTGGCTAGCGGGGATCGAGCGTGGCAGGGAGAGGTAGGAGCGGCGGTCAGCGCGGGAGGCGCGCAGGCGATGGCGGCTGGGTGGTGGCGGCGGCGGCGCGGAGGAGGCGTGCGGCGGCGACGGCAGCGGAAGACTAGGATGAAAATCTAAAAACTGATACCATGTATGATTGCACGATGTATTGCTCTTCATGCATAGGCACATATATATGATGTACAAATGTGGATCACGGACCTCAACTATGAAAAAACTAGAAGGTAGACCTAATATACAATATACATATAACACATATACTCAATAATGCTGATTGCTGCAATGATTGGATCATAGTCCTAATCGAGATCGATGAGGATATAATCGAGATCGATGAGGATGATTGGAGACCGGGCGACCAGCAGCCGCAAGTTCATCACCTAGGCTTTTTATCTTAGCGATGTAGGCGGGGACCGACATGGCACCCTTTTTGGTGTTGGCAATGGAGATCCTCAGGTTTGTAACTCGGGAAAGAGACTCTGAGGTGAACAACGTGATGATCGCAGCCTACAGATAAAACGTGGTTTCCTTCCCCAGAACTTGTGCGAGAATTTCTTTGGAGGAGAATTCAACAAGTAGCTAACAACTTGCTAATCCTTCTATATCCATCAGTGTACATGGGGTACATGGGATTTGGTGCGATGGAACATGGCTTTGTCCTCCTGCCGTTTTTCCACCATCATTGATGGCGCGGCATATGAGCCATCAAGAAGACTAGTGACGTGTGCGCCATGCAAGACCCGACATCAATTGATTCTTCCAGAGGAGGTAATTCTTCCTTGTCAATTTCACGGTTGGAGGTGGGCCGAGGTCGAGGGTGACGGCAGCCGAGTTGGAGGCTACGGCGTGACGTTTCTGTATGGTGTGTATGTAGCTAGAAGATAGGGAAGAGGTTAGCTCATATACCACGTAAAAGATTGGAGGGTTCCTACTCTCCAAGAGGGAAAGTTGCGTGGTATTTATTGATATGTGGCGGTGGCAATTGTTTACAGGATACGTAGAGGGAGATAGATATAGAGACTATACGATTTGAACAACCGTATCCATTTAGGGGGCATTTTTTTCTTTTAGAAAAGGAGGTTAAACCCTTCACTTCTGCATCAATCGATGCATGCAACCATCTTTATTAATTATTAATTATTTCACAAAGGTCCAAAAAGAACATACATCAGTACACCCGAAGCCATCACTCACACCTACAAATTCGATAATGTGGAGTGGTCTTACTTCCCATATCTAAAACCGATATCCTCGCCAGTCCATCCACATAATGTATCGGGACCAGCATCCGGTGCAGCCTACCTAAAGCGCATACCATACACACGTTTTAATTAGGAGCCGCCATCATCATCGGAGCATTGACCCATCTTCGGGAGAGAGATCTTCATCATCCTTGCCAGTCCAGACTTCTGTTGACGCCACCACGGCGCCCAACGGCGCCACCGCCCTGCGCTCGTCTGTCCAGACGCGAAGACTATGAAAGATCTGTCGTGCATAGCACCTGCCAACCAGGCATGACTCAGCATAGCACCTGTCGGCCACGCATGACTTGGCAACTCCACCGAAGCTCCGTGCAAGACGAAGCTGCTCCACCTCCTGCCTCTATCTTCCAGCGCTGCTCCACAAACGATGCTCCCAAGAGAGAAACGACACCGTAGTATCGCCATCGTCTGATCTGGAAGATCAGATTCTAGGGTTTCCCCCGAAGCAACACGAGTGGGTTGACAACAGTTACACGATGATGCCTTCATCAAGGTAACGACACAAAACACTGCCATCGCCCATCAACGGCTCAGTTTTCACCGGCAACTATGTCTCCCCGACTCGTAGCCGAGACTAGATGACGAATCTCGAGATCCGACCACCCAGCCACTGGCCGACTATCTCTGGCGGAAGAGATGACCACCACCGCCGGCTACACCGGCCAGAGCAGATCTGACCAGTGGTGCCGTCGACGCAACCAGCAGGCCTTCCATGCCGCCGCCGCCGTCCAAAGGCAGATAGCGCGCCGCACGCCCGAACAGGTCTGGCCTCCGAACCCGCCGCCCGCGCCGCCTCCGACGCCGCCGCACCGCAGCTGTCGCCATCATGCCGGTCGGATCGGGCGCGCCTCCGTACGAATCGGGGCCCTGCCCAACTCCAGAGACACCGGAGAGAGGTGATGTCCTCTGCCACCGCCGGCAGCCCCCGGACTTAGGCCGGCGGCGTCCCTCGACGGCGAGGGAGGGAGGAGAGGAGGGAGTGTGGAGTGGCGGCGGCTAGGTTTTTGGGCGCCGCCCGAGTCACCCTAGCAGCGCGGGGGGGGGGGGGGGGGGGGGGGCTTCATTACTACGAGTACATTTCCACGTTTTATGGAAGAAAATTATAATAAGAGACTAACTGAAATAAGTATAGGTCACCAAGATTTGGCACCTCGGGTTTGCTTGGTTGTGAGGAGAGATTGTTTGCTCTGCAGTTGCTCCTAGGGCATCATGTTGGCTCGGGCTGGCCTCTAATCTGCTGCAGCTGCCTAACACTTTGATCAACCAGGTTCGCGTTTAAGTATGCACATGCCAAAGTAACGAGTCCCAACAACCTTGCTGAAGATGTGCTGGTATCATGTTCTCCTTTCCAAAAGCTAGAATTAAACTATTTTATATGAGTAATAGCACAGAATCTTTAGATTTTCCTTTGTTTCACAAAACTGGTATTGGGTGACTCTGTGTAATTGAGTTGTAATACTTTGTTGTTGTTTTTTAATTAATAAAAATACCGTAGAACGACTGTTCTACGGTTCCGGTTAAAAAAAATAGTGCGCCAAATTTATGCATCAATGTGAAGTTCTTTTTGATGATGCAAGGCAGGTGTTCTGCCGATTTCATCAAGATATTAAGATAGGGAAGGGATAAAAAAATATAGAGTGTTGTCCCTATTTACAAGAGGTCAAACTCTCCCGAAAAAACTACATGGCTACATGCATGAAAAGTACATGGCTGAATTGGCTTTGATGTAATGAAATTAGGAGCATAAAACTTCTCAATTCTCAAAAAGGAAGGTGGTTTATACACGATATCCTTCCATGCAGTTGATAAACTCAATTTTGTGAAAGCTAGAATGTCTTATGCAAGAAAAATGAAATGTCTTTTTCTTTGCGGGGTAAAAACAGAATGTCTTAGAATTGGTTGCAAAAGAGATAAATTGCTTTGAAGTTTAGAGTATCTGCACTTATGGGGGAAGTAAGATAAATCGCTCGATCTTCTTTTGACCTGGCATCAAAATGAACAGATAAGAGAATTAGCTCGACATACTAGATGGACCAAATATCTTGACTTAACTACGACGCTGGATATGGATGCATGTGATTTTCTTTACCTCTTTGATCGTACAGTTGAGTTATAGGGCTTCTTTGGTCCGCAAGCCTTTGGAATCTAAGGGTATCTCCAGCCGCGCCCCCAGGAAAGCCTCTCCAGGCGTTTTTTTTTGCGTCGGCGTCGAAAAATCGGCCCAGTCGCGTCTCCAGGAGCCCGATTTTCGCCGGTCTAGGCCGAAAACAGCGCTGGCGGACCCAGGCCGAACCCGGCGCGCTGGGGGGCGTCCGGGGGCGCCGGGCGAATTTTTTTGGCACGAAAAAGCCGCGGGCCCGCCGCGTCAGCGACACGGCTCTCTTCTCACCCCTTCGTCGTCCTCATCGCCTCGTTTCCCGCAGCGAATCAATGCCAAAGCTGCTGCGCTGCCGCGCCGGTCAGCCTGCGCCATTGATGCCTCACGGGCGGCGCAGTGAAGGCCGGACGACGCGCGTCCCTCGCCTCCCTCACCCGCCACGCGTACACACGGCGGCCACGCGTACGGGCGGCGTCTCGGCCTATATAAGACGCACACCAGCGTGCTCGGCGATCACACTCTCTCGCCATCGTCGTTCCTCCTCTCCTCTCTCTCGCCGTCTCCAGTTCATCACCCATGGCCGAGCGCTTCCCTGGTGACGGCGCGGCGACGAACGGCTTCGGCCGCCGCCATCTCCACGAAGACGAGGCTCGCCTCCTTTACGAGGCCGGGTACCCGGTCCCGCCGGACATGCGGGTGCCCGGCGCGTGGAGGATCAGCGCCGGCGGCGTGCCGGTGCCACCACCACCCACCGGGGCGGCGCGGCGTGCGGAGATCGCACGCATCCGCGCGTCCCTGCCGCGGGCGGCGAGGGAGGGGCCACGGTACGTCCCCGACAGCCCGCTCTGGGAGCCCTACTTCCGCCGCCGTCACGCCGAGCAGCTCGAGGCCACCAACGGCGTCGTGCCCTCCGGCAGGCTCAACTCGAATGGCCGGCGCCGGTGGTGGGGCGTGCCCGGGCGCACGTTGGAGGCCGTCCTCGAGTACATCGAGGGCGGCAACACGCCGCGCCTCGAGTACCCCGCTCCCCCGTCCTTCTCACGCCGGGGAAGTTCCTGGACCCCGAGGCGCATGGAGATCGGGGGGTCCTCCTCGTCGTCCGGCGGCTCGCCCTGCCTCCGCCCCGTCAAGCCGGAGCCCCAGGGCACGCCGGTCAGTGCCCGCACGCGCAGCTCCGGCGTCCGCATCGGCGCCAACGCCTCCCCACCCACCGGCTACTTCGTCCTCGTCGAGCCCAAGCCGGAGCCTGTCCTCCCCGCGGAGTAGGAGGAGATAGCCCGGCGCGGCATCTCCGACGAGGACGTCCTGCGGTGGGCGCGGGACGACTACCTCCGCGACGAGATGGTCCGGCAGCGCCGGGCCCTGGAGGAGATCGCCGCCCGCAAGCGTGGGCGCGAGGACGAGCACGGCGCCGTGGTCCTCGACAGCGACGACGACGACGACGCCCCCGGACCGTCCAACCCGCCGCGCCAACCGGGGGAGGGATGCAGCAGGGACGGCGGAGGCGCAGGCGGGGGCGGCGACGACGACGACGACGACGACAGCGGTGATTACACGCGGTTCTAGAGCCTCCTCGGCATGTAAACCGCGTGGGCGGGCGGCGAGGCGGGTGGCGAGGGAGACGGCGTGGGTAGCCCGCGGAAGTTTTTTTCCTTTTTTGTAAAATATGTTTAAGTTTGAGCGAACTCGCCGATGTTTGCGTTAAATTTCAGTTGTGTTTGCGCCGTATTTGAATTTTAAGAAAAACGTGGGCGCCGCGACTGGGCGACATCACGCCCCCAGTGCGTGGTTTAGCGCCGGCGCGCCCCAGGGGGCGATTTTTTGGCCCCTCCTGGGGGGCCAACGGCTGGAGATGCCCTAAGAACATGCAGAACACTAGAATATCATAGAAATGCATAGGCAAAGTAGAGTATTAAGGAAACACCTCTCTCTTTTTTTGTAAATTTAGATGTTTGGTTCAGATGAATAGAGAAAACACAGTCGTATTAAAAGTCAACCTACATGCAAAATATAATTAGGATTGGGGATATAAATGGGCGTGATAAACGGCACCAGAAACCCGTTTAATTTTTTTTGTTAGCTCGATAGTTCATTTTCTGAGGAAAGAAATGTTCTTGAACTGTTAGATCGATAAGTGGACTTAAACGATGCGCCGTTTAGATCCCTAATTTGGATGTTAGTATGACACTGAAGATCTTGTTCTTAGTTTTTTGTGTAGTAATTATAAAATTAGTTTAGTGGGAATTGTAAATTCTTGAGTTTTCATTTTTGAATCAAATAAAAATTACCACAATTTTTTTTGCTCCAATCCTTTGAGCCGGACGAATGAATGGTGTGACGAACTGAAGATCTCCTATTATGTGTTTCTATTGAGTTTTCCTATATGAACAAAAAAGGAGGCATGTACAACAAAGGATGAGCACAGCAGCAGAATTGCACTTGGCTCGCAAGGCTACACTAGCTTTCTTTCCGAAATATGAAATACCGACCCAACAAAAAATATAAAAGTCAAAATCCGACGCACACAATAGCTGAGCTTGGGACGAATCACATTTCAGTGTAAGTTCTTTGTGACGTTGTACCCATCATTTAGACATTGCACATTAAGTTTTACATGTACTATAGACCAACCGTCTCGTCTTAAGGATTCTGCTTCCTATATAATCTCCTCTTCTTCACACGTTCGAATACCTGACCTCCCCTAGAACCTGCCGTGATTCTTTATGATTTTGGTATACACTTGATCAAATACTCGGCACCCAAGCGTGCATACGTAATTACGTATGATAAGAAAAGACAATGAAGAGTTCCAAGAATATGACAGAACAATGCTTAGGAATCA
The DNA here is from genome assembly GCA_034509565.1 of Triticum monococcum. NCBI lineage: Eukaryota > Viridiplantae > Streptophyta > Magnoliopsida > Poales > Poaceae > Triticum > Triticum monococcum. The sequence goes on from CM067845.1 coordinate 619,928,793, forward strand.
GGCCGGGTAATATTCACTGGTTTCAGCACAATAAATTTAAGGAAGATGCATGGGAAACATGTATAGTTTCAACTTAGAATTGTGAGGCATTAGAATAACCTATCGAGTAAGTGCCCGTTTTACAAGAAATGCAATACACACCGTCTGTAGTTGAGCGGGATAAAGCCGTGACTTCGACAAACTCCAAATAGGGTTGGCACAAACTCATTGTTTCTAGAAAAGAAGGAAAAGCTTTACACACACGTACGTCCATCCATACAGACAAGAGAGGCCATACTGTTGTACATGTGCTGTGTGCATGCTTCTTTGAGTTGTACGCGGTGTTCTGAACCAATGTACGTGCATGCCTGGAGTGAGAGTAGTCACAACTTTTAAGATCTCCTTTGGTTCATAGGATAGGAAAGTCATAGGAATAGAAAAGTCATAGAAAATGAGATGACATGTATCTGAAATTCTATGAATAGGAATAGAAAAGAAGGTACCTTTTGGTTCACATCATAAATTTTTTTTCATTGAGTCTAGGCTAATGTTTATTTTCCTATAAAATATGGAGGATAGGAAGAATTCCTCCACAGAAATATGATTCTATTCTTACAAACCAAAGGGCTCTAAAGGAATTTTCCTTATACAAATCCTATCTTATGGAATTCCTACAAAATTTCCTACAAACCAAAGCAGCCCTAAAGTTATAATTGAGTCAAGTGCGGGATGTGTGAGCGCCTGCACCTGTATTGTGTTAAAATAATTAAATTGATGAAGCTTACACATACTCCCTCTGTAATAATTTAAATAATTATAAGACGTTTCATACTCCCTTTGTAAAACGTTTACAATTGTTTAAGGGGGGTACGTACGTGCTTATTCGCCGCGGGATGAGCTGAAGTGGGACTTCCGCTGAAGCGCATGTGGCCGTCCCAGCATCGCCGGATCTCTTGAACGCGGTTCGTTCACCGCTTCACTGCGCGCGTGCCGTGCCGCCAAACCCCACCCACCATGTTCTCATCTTACTTGGGTTCGCGCCGATCCATCCCCACTCGTTCACTTCTCCACCTCGCCAGGCCGCCGACAAGGCACCTACGCCTACTCATCCCCCACCCCACCACCCTAGAGCAGCGCGGTGTACCACAAATACACTCTCAGCGAGGAGGCGATGGGTCGTGGGGCCTGAGCCCTGCGGCGGTGACGGCGCTGGTGGCGCTGCTCGGGCTTGGCGTCGCGGCATACATCGTTCTTGGTCTAAAAGACTACTGCTCTAGTTTCTATCCAGGGCCGGCCCTGAGGCATGGGCAGAGGGGCGACGGCCCAGGGCCCAGGCCGAAGGGGGCCCATGATGTAGTACACATATAGTATAGCCCAGAAAAAAAATAGATAAGGAAAAAATTATGAGAGGAAGAAAACAAGATAGGCTCGGCCCATCGGATCGCCTGGTAATGCGTAGCAAGACGTCGCACACGCAAGTCACAGCCGCTCGATGCACGCGTACGTGTGAAACAAATCAATCGGAATGTCTGGCTTTTTCTTTCTTCTCAAAAATAAAAAATAAAAATCTGACTTTTCCCATTCGTTGCTCGTCGGTTCTTCTTCGTCGTCTCATCTGCCCGTCGCTCTGTCGTTCCTCGCTCGGTGCCTCAGCCGCCCATTGTCTCCACGGCACGCAGCAATCCGACAACTCGGCCTTCCAGCAATACGGCAATACATATGTATGCGAACGCAGGTCCGTACCCAATATTCATGTTCGGATGTTCCTGATCCATTCGTCCATCCCTAATTTCAGTAGTTTCTTTAGTACGTATATTAAACTATTCATCTCATGAAGTATCTATTTTTTGATCTATAATTTTCTAATTCAATCTTTCATAGTATGTATTCAACCATCCTAATTTTTTGTCATTCTGTGTACATGTCTAGGGTTCTGATCATCTGATCTATAAATTTCTAATTTGTTGTCTACTCTTTGCTTCGTAATATTAGGACATTAGCATGCCATGTTGCATAAGAAGCATTTGTCGGGTGCTGAAAAAAGAAAAAAAGAAAGAAATACATCTGAGAATTCAACCACTAAAGGGTTCTTTGACAAAGTATTTTACATCTTCAAGTATTGTTGATGTCAGTGAAGAACATAGGCAAGGAACTAATCCCGAGCATGAAAATTCAAATGTTAAGGTCAATGAAGATTGTGAAAGTATACAGAGAAGCAAATAAATTTGTTTCCTATTTGAGGTAATCATCTCATGTTTGTTTTATTTTACATTGGCCAACAACTATTGTAGTCAAATTTCAAACTAAAGATGTGTAGTCGAAAGTTTACTTTTAATATTATGCAAATGAAGTTATATATATGTATCACGCAAACACATACGTATAAATATGGTCTTAGGACTTAAAGGGCCCATGTCGTCGAGTTCGCCTAGGGCCTCCCGAAACACAGGGCCGGCCCTGTTTCTATCTGTGGAAATATTTTCTTATGTTTATTGTTCTCTCCACACTATAATTAGTTTTTATCCATGATATACTCTGTTTTGTCAGTAGTTTAACTAAGTAGCTCAGTTACTTTTCTCCTTGTTTATAGTTAGTCTTGACTTGGATACTATCCTACCTCTTAAATATCTAAATTCTTAAATAAATAAACATGGTAAATTGCTAGTCTACCACTGAAGTCATAATCATACTATGCAGTATCATTATAAAACCAGTCCATAAGCTCTACGTCTAAAATCATACTCCTTTTTCTTTCGATAACTCCATAGTATTTTAGAAGCATCATAAACATAGGCACTTTGTTAAGTATGTCCTTATCATAAGCAATTGAACATGTCAAATGAAACTCCCAAGGGCACTTGTATTCCATAGCCATATTTTGCAATTATCTGGTATCACTTTAACTGGTTATTTTTGCTTTTGATGTTTCCAGACTATGCCAAACAGTTCGTAGAGGTCAAGAGTGGTGCTTCCAGTGAAGAAACAGAGTTACTGATGGACGAGCTAAAGCAGAGAGAGGAAAAAGCAACAGAAGCTCGGCAATAAGCGGATGTAAAATTGCTTGAGGCCAAAAAACTAGCTTCACGGTATCAAAAGGAAACTGACAGATGCAGTTCAGGTATGGATACATGTGAAGAAGCTAGGGAAAATTTAGCAGAGTCGTTGCTCGGCCAGAGGAAATTAACTGCTTTGTGGGAGAAAAGGGCTCGGGAACTCAGATGGAAACCCGTGAAACCACACCAAAATGATTAATGAACACTGAAGGATGGTGGTGAGTACAACATGCAAACCAATAGAGATCTCATTACAAACACGCTTCCTCGGTGATAGAGGTAAGGAAAAAAGGTTTCACTCCTGGTGACCTTGTCTCACTTTGCGCCACGACGAGCCCCCTTGTCCATAGTTAATTTATATTAGGTTTGTAGTATACGTCCATAGCTGCTTGTCAACATTGTGTTAAAATGGACATAGATTGACAAGACAAATTACATGTATGTCTTGAAATGGTGATCAGTTTCTTGGTTTTGCATGAATGATGGTATTGGAGGGGGAATTGCTCTTATTTGTACGATCTGCTAGACTGGATAGTTGTTTGATGAGTGGTGAACTCGCCCCCTCCCTCCCCCAAAAAAATTCTCATGATAGTTACTAGAGATAGTATTTTGGCCAAGTGACTATCGAAGGCACTGTCAAAGAAAGGGAGCTCGACTCCCAAAGACTTGTCCAAACCCTGTACTTTTTCATTTGAACTGTGCATGGCATTGTGATATGGACAACTTATGTGCTCATGCATTCTTTCTTCCAGAACTTCCATACACTCCTTTTCTGCTCGACGAAGAATTCAAGTTTTCAGCCAAACATGCTCACAGTAAATGAAAAGTCTCCCACAGTAAATGAAATGCCCGGCTTTTCCAACTCTCGGAACATGGGCAGAGTTCAACCTCTTATATAAACTCTTCATGTTCTTCTCTACCACGCGGCACGTCTTAGAAGTAGAGTATTTGTTGCTGTCTCTTCCTCATGAATTGGAATTGTAGGCTAGAACAGTATTGTTCAAGTGTGTTAGGAATGATAGGCAATAGGACTACCGGAAACAGCAGGTCACCAGCAGTCCGTGTGCACAAAGTGTTGTGTATGTCAGAGATACATCTCCATGCAACCAAGCTACTAGTAACATCCAGATCCAGGAAACAGGCTCGATGGCGAAGATGGAATTAATGAGAAGATGTGGAGCCTCAAGGAATGTGGAGGTACTCACACGCAAAAAAACTAACCGCCGGCAGCAGAAAAAAAACATGGTCCTTCCTAGTGCATCCTGTTTAGTAGGGTTAGTCGCCCATCTTGTGCACTAACCTGTCATGCTTGTACGTCCATGTGGCACTGTAGTAGCTGAAATATATGCACATGCCATAAGGAAAGACACAACAATCTTGCTCATGATATATGTTGGTGTACAAATTGCAATTCATGTCCTCGTTTCCAAAAGTGGAAGTTAAACCATTTTATACAAGAAACTAGAAGTTGAATTTATTATGTATCAGCGTGCATCAATCCCATGGAAATAAAATTTTGGGAGTGGAGAGCCCTCAATAAATAAGAAGGCACTTTCTACTACTTTCATTCGGTTGGATTTTTGAGAAAAATTATGTGCATTCAGTGTCACTGTCAGGAAAAAAACAAACGTCTTCAGAGTTGGTTGCATAAGAAAGAATGTCTGGAGAGTTTAGAGTATCTCCACATGTAAGATTTTGTGTGTAAATGTGCTCGGTCTTCTTTCCATGACCCAACATGAAAAGGATTAGACAAGTGAATTAGCAAGCTATCTCTCGACATGCTAGATGGACCAAACAACTAGCTACAGTGATTTGGCTAGGGCGATGGAATAACATGCTTGTTATTTTGTTCCCCTCATTGATTAGACGTTTAAGAAGGAACTTACCATAGTGGCACCATTTCATCTTGCTCACAAGCCCCCCCTACAATTCTCATGTATATCTTAGATGCCGGCCAAATTCCATAGACAAACATAAGTTCACACTCCTTCAAAAAAAAGTTCACAACCATGGATTGAACTTAGCTCGTCCGCCGTTGCTGGTCCCAGCATGTCGTCACAATGGTCACAAGTTCTACCTGCATCGCTCGTAGCACATAATCCCTCTAGTCATAGCATCTGCCATTACCACATGCAACATATAGTCCCACTGGTTGCAACATCTATCTTGTTGGTAGCAACACATTTTGCAACATGTATTGGTGCAATTCGCAGCATGTTGCCCAGCATTCAGAAGTGCCACTTGTATCCAAATTTGTGCATGACATCACTTAGATGCGACTTAGTTATCTCACATCTAGATATGCCCTAGACATACCCCCTGTTTAATTTAAGAGCTTACAACAAAACTACAACTGTGAAACTACCTGAACAAATAACCATGCAATGCACACGACAAGCAAAACAAAAGAGAAATGGAGAAAAGCACAACTTGTTTTTAACGGCATTCCTCAGGATACACCGGCACCAAGGACAGCCAAGCAAATGCAGCATAGAGGACCAGCCTACTGCCAAGAGGAGGATGTGATCTGCTTCGCACATTTGAAAGAAACCATATCAGTACTAGATACTCTCTGGGGCTATCTCAGCCCACTTTGTAGGATTTTTTCTGTTGCTATTTGTTCTTTTACACTTGTACCTTTCAAGTTTCAAAAATAAATAAAAATATACGTAGCAGAGTCCTATAGTTTCCTAAAAAAACAAAGCAACATCGTTCTCTAATGCCAAAGAAGTATCCAGGCCCCTCACCTTGGTTGGAAAGATGTCGCACCATCAGGGTGTAGAGGAATTCACATGAGTGTTTAGGAAGATGTCGGTCTCACAACAAATATTGAAACAACGCTGAGCGGAACCACCTCAACATGGGAGGCACACCACACCGGCTGTAGCACCACCAGCCCACAACACTCAAGTGCATAGCGAAAACTGATAGTGGGAATTGAAGATGAGAACTACAAAAATATCAGAACAGGTCAGTGGATATCGAGCACAAACCAAATGATCGCATTTGAGAAATCAGGCATCCACGACCACCGTCATATTGTAGCCACAAGGAACATGAACCCTATTCCCATCCATCCAAGATCGAGGGTGCCAAACAGCTGGGACACAACCATGGATGCCACTGCTGGAAAATACCACTAGAAGGATCATGGGAGCTCACATGTATATCGTTGTTACTCCAACAGGGATGTCATCCGTGCAATGGATTAGATGGGTACGAAGTTTGGCTAGCATTCAAAACCTTTCTTGTTTCATAGACACATGTCTACTTGCCTAAATCAATTAACAACAAAACGAGCTTAAATATTCTCATGTCTGTGTCTTTCAAAGCACATTGGCTCTGTTTAAAAGGGCAACATTGCATCTCAATCAAACATGTGGTGATGGCGGTCACAGGGATGTCATTAGTTTAAGATGGTGTAGTGCAGATTTACTTGAAGTGACCACCGAAGATATTTTCAAAGAAAGGGAGAGAAACTCCCGAAGACTTCTCAAAATCATGTTAGAGCTTTTTCATTTGAACTGTATGTGGTATTCTCCTAGACATCGTATGCCCTCGTTTTTCGGAATATCATCTATGTAAATGGAAATCAATCATCCCATGTTTCTTCTGGAACTTCCTTACGTACCTTCTCTACGCACAATAGGATTTAAGTTCTCAACCATACATGACCACAATAAATTAAACAACTGCATGTGTAAATTGTCGGAACATGGGCCGAGTTCAGCATTTTAACATAGACTCTTCAAATTATTCTACACCATACCACACTTCTTATAAAAGTAGAGTTGCTGGTGCTGCCTCTTTCTCTAGAATTGTAAATGTACACTCTAATAACATTGCTCAAGCGCGTCGACTAAAAAATTGTAGAGCGATAGAAATGGTAGGCAACAGGAGCACTGACACAGGTGTGTGCTATGCACATGGATCTAGTGACTTGCCTCGGGTAAATAACAACGTACTGAAGCCTTCTGTATCCTGCCACTCCTGCATATTGGACGGTCGAGATGAATAAGGACATATCCAGACTTGGTAGTTCTTGACAACTAGATCCAGTACTTCTTCGCTGTTGACATGATACTTAGCGCGACACCTTGTTGGCTTGATGGTCGGTGGATAGCCTGGTAGTACTGCAGCTTGAGAGCGCCGCCATCCTTGCTCACATACGACACACATAGCACCTCCTAGTGCAACATCCTTTGCTCCACCCTCTCGCTCTCCTCATAGCGACACACTCGAACAACATGATCATGTCGGCTGTCTATGCCACTTTTACCCCTAGCGCAACGGTAGCAATAGCACACTCGCCCTGCTTGCCTATGTAGTGCTTCATAAGCTATATTGATGCCTAAGCTTACAGACACTTACACTGCTCGCACCTACTCAAAATCCTCCACGTCGCCATGTTCAAGGCCTCCTATGACACTTAGCCATAAACTACGCAACACGATACTGGCGGCCCGGCAAGAAGGCGCCCTGTCCTATCATTGAAAGGAGATAGACTGATGGATAATCAAGTCACAACGTATTCTAGAACGCAAATTCCAACTCGTTATTCCCATATGTGCATAAGAAAGATTTTGGGGGATAAAAAGCGAGTTCACTAGTCCAATCCCATCACTAGTTACTTCTCCAAATTACCATGTCCCCCCTCGATTGCTTGCCAAACATGAGAAGGGAGGAAAAAGAAAGAAGTCTGAGGCTGACAAGTGGCCCTAGCAATTATTTAGCCTCCAAGGTAATTTTGTCTGGTTTGGACTCTAGCATGTAGAATAACTGTCGGATAGCTATTGGGAGGCTAAGATGAATAAGTAAGCTATCTTATAATTTAAGAGTTCAAAAAACTTATTCTAATGGCGATGCCCACGACAAACCGGCACCAGAGGTAGCCAAGAACACTGGCAGGGATGTGATCCGTCCAAAGGATTAGTTGGAAAAGAAATTTGGCCGACATCCTGAGCCTTTCCTGTTTGACATGCAGATGGCCATTGGCCACCCAGATTGATTGAAAACAGAAATGATCTTAAATTCTCTCGTCCTTGTCTTCACAAATGCATTGGCTCTATCGGAAAGGAAAAGATTGTATCTCATATCAAATTGGTGGCGTTGTTCTGGGAGGAGACAAGCATGGGGAATCGATTATTTTAAGATAGTGTGGTGCATATCTACTTGAGACAACCTTTCAATGGATTGACTTCCAATGACACTATCAATGAAAGGGATTGAGAATCTCAAAGACTTCTCTAAATTATGTTAGAGCTTTTCTTTCTGAAGTGCGCATGGTATTGCGCTAGACATCTTATGTGCATGTGCTTTCAATGTCTCTTCTATGTAAATGGAATTCATTCATCCCATCTTTCTTCCACAACTTTCTTATGTACCTTGTCTGCTTAACATTAAATTCAAGTTTTTAACCAATCATACCCTCAATAAATGAAATAACTGGATGAGCCAACTCTCAGACAAGGACAGAGTTCAGCCTCTTTACATAGAGTCTATATTCTCCTCTACCATATACTATTCTTATAAATAGAGTGTCTCTTCTTCTAGAATGGTAATTGCACACTCCCATAACATTGCTGGAGGACATTGACTAAAAAATTGTAGGGTGGTAGGAATGGTAGGCAACAGGGCAATGGGCACGGGCGTGTGCTATGCACATAGATACGGTGACTTGCCACTTGCAAGTAACACCCTTCTGCATCCTTCATCAGCTCCATATTTGTCAATAACGTGAACACCACCAAGGCTCCTACACATGATACAGGAGGGGAAGGAAGCGAACCCAACAGGACGATCCAGACGCAACGGTCCAATCACAAGTTCTCGGGCCCTCATTTGGTCTCGTACATGTTCATGAAGGAAGGTGAGTGGCAAGCCCGCAATGTTGCTTAAGTAGCTGGCCTGGTTAGCAAGGAGCCATCTCGGCGACGGGTGTAGTGCTTAGCTATAACCTGTATCTATTCTCCAATCTATGAATTTCTTCTTCCGCAAGATTGTGTAGCCAAATTCCTATGAGTAATCCATTGTGAGAGGATCTGTCAATTTGAATCAGAAGATGACCAGGATTGGCAACTCTCGATGACTGGATCCAATACGCCTTGACAATCTTCTCGATGGTCAAAGGTACACCTTCCTTGGTCGATTGCAGGCAGAGCACCTTGTAGTGCTTCATTTGGAGGGTGACGGCATGCTCGCTCCATAGGTGGCGCACACCTTTTAGTGTGGTGGGGTTCTCTTCGCCTGCTGCCGCTCTTCGTTTTGGCCTAGCCACGGCAAGTGCGTGACCCAGACTCCTTCGTGAGTGGCCCTCATTGATGCGGCATGCACCGCTGACGCAGTGGCAGCAATGGCACGCTCACCCGACTCGCGGATGAGGTGCTTCATATGCTATATTGATGTGCTCAGCTTACCGCCTACTCAACCTCCTCCGCAGTGCTATGTTCAAGGCCAACTAACATCTCAGCGATTTAGTCGCAAAACACACAACACGAGACCAGCAGCCCGTCAAAATGTTGGATGAAAGTGATACAATCGTATGGTTCGAGCTGGCTTCAATCTGGTTTTGAAACTATTCCCAGGTTTACATGCCCCCTTTGCTTGATTGCCAAATGTGAGAAGGGAGGAAAAATAAGTCTGAAGCTGAAAAGTGGCCCTAGCAATTATGTAGCCTCCAAAGTAATGTTGTCTAGTCTGGACTGTGGAGTGAAGAATAACTATCAGATAGCTATTGGAAGGCTAAGATGAATGAGTAAGCTATGTTATAATCTATGAGTTCACAAAGCTTGTTCTAATGGCGATGCCCATGACATAGCGGCACGAGAGGTAACCAAGAAAAATAGAGTAGAAAGGTTATGCCTATTGGGAAACGTAGCATGCAATTTCAAAAAAAAAAATCATATGGTGACGCAAGATCTATCTAGGAGATGCATAGCAACGAGAGGGGGAGAGCATATTCATACCCTCAAAGATCGCAAAGAGGAAGCGTTTATCAATGCGGTTGATGTAGTCGTACACCTTCATGATCCGTCCCGATCAAGTACCGAACATACGGCACCTTCGCGTTTAGCACACGTTCAGCTCGATGACGTCCTCGCCTTGTTGATCCATCAAGACGGGTGAAGTAGTAGATGAGTTCTGGCGACACGACGGCATGGTGACGGTGTTGGTGAAGAACAATCTCCACAGGGCTTCGCCAAGCACAACGGAAACTATGACGGAGGATTAACTAGAGGGGACGGGGTTGCTGGCACATGGCTTGGTGGTTCTTGATGTGTTCCAGGTGCTAGCCCTGCCCCTCTATTTATATATTGAGCCCTAGGGTCGAAACTTGGAGTAAAAGCCTCCTCAAAGTTGGTTGTGCCCGCAAGGAAGAGTCCTTCCTAGTCTTCCAGGACCAGACGCCACGGTTCTTGGCATCTGGCCCAGACGCCATGGGACTCGGCGTCTGGCCTAGGGCCAGACGCCAGGGTCTCCGGCACTTGGCCCCCCAGCCTCCTCAAAACTCCTTTTGCACCGAGCTAAAGCCTCGTGGGCTTCACCCCTTGGCCGAACCAGATCATCCTATATATCGAATCTTTACCTCCGGACCATTCCGGAGCTCCTCATCATGTTCGCGATCTCATTCGGGACTCCGAACAACATTCGGTCACCAACATACATAACTCATATAGTACTATATCGTCAACGAACGTTAAGCGTGCGGACCCTACGGGTTCGAGAACTATGTAGACATGACCGAGACACCTCTCTGGTCAATAACCAATAGCGGAACCTGGATGCCCACATTGGCTCCTATAGATTCTACAAAGATCTTTATCGGTCGAACCTTATGACAAAATATGTAACTCCCTTTGTCTACCGATATGTTACTTGCCCGAGATTCGATCATCGGTATCTTCATACCTTGTTCAATCTTGTTACCGGCAAGTCTCTTTACTCGTTCCATAATACATCACCTCGTGACTAACTCCTTAGTCGTTTGCTTGCAAGCTTATGATGTGTATTACCGAGAAGGCCCAGAGATACCTCTCCGATACTCGGAGTGACAAATCCTAATCCCGATCTATGCCAACCCAACAAACACCTTCGGAGATACCTGTAGAGCATCTTTATAATCACCCAGTTACGTTGTGACATTTGATAGAACACAAGGCATTCTTCTGGTATCCAGGAATTGTATAATCTCATAGTTGAAGGAATATGTATTTGACATGAAGAAAGCAATAGCAACAAAACTGAACGATCATTATGCTAAGCTAACGGATGGGTCTTATCCATCACATCATTCTCCTAATGATGTGATCCTGTTATCAAATGACAACTGATGTCCATGGTTAGGAAACCTTAACCATCTTTGATCAATGAGCTAGCCAAGTAGAGGCTCACTAGGGACACGGTGTTTGTTTATGTATTCACACATGTTTTTAGGTTTCCAATCAATACAATTCTAGCATGAATAATAAACCTTTATCATGAATAAGGAAATACTTCCTCCATCCCATAAAGTTAGACGCTTTTTAACACTACAATAGTGTTAAAAAGCGTCTTACATTATGGGACGGAGGGAGTATAAAATAACAACTTTATTATTGCCTCTACGGCATATTCCCTTCAGTCTCCCACTTGCACTAGAGTCCCTATTTACAAGAGGTAAAACTCAAAAAAAAAAACTACATGACTACATACATGGAAAGTACATGGCTCAATTGGCTTCGATGTAATGACATTAGGAGCATAAAACTTCTCAATTCTCAAAAGGGAAGGTGTTTTATACACGATATCCTTCCATGTAGTTGATAAACTCAATTTTGTGAAAGCTAGCATGTCTTATGCAAGAAAAATGAAATGTCTTTTTCTTTGCGGGGTAAAAACAGAATGTCTTAGAATTGGTTGCAAAAGAGATACATTGCTTTGAAGTTTAGAGTATCTGCACTTATGGAGGAAGTAAGATAAATCATTCGATCTTCTTTTGACCTGGCATCAAAATGAACAGATAAGAGAATTAGCTCGACATACTAGATGGACCAAATATCTTGACTTAACTATGACGCTGGATATGGATGCATGTGATTTTCTTTACCTCATTGATCATACAGTTGAGTTATAGGGCTTCTTTGGTCCGCAAGCCTTTGGAATCTAAGAATATGCAGAACACCACAATATCGTAGAAATGCATACGCAAAGTAGAGTATTAAGGAAACACCTCTCTCTCTTTTTTTGTAAATTTAGATGTTTGGTTCAGATGAATAGAGAAAACACAGTCGTATTAAAAGTCAACCTACATGCAAAATATAATTAGGATTAGGGATATAAACGGGCGCGATAAACGGCACCAGAAACCCGTTTAAATTTTTTTGTTAGCTCGATAGTTCATTTTCTTAGGAAAGAATTTTTCTTGAACTGTTAGATCGATAAGTGGACTTAAACGATGCGACGTTTAGATCCCTAATTTGGATGTTAGTATGACACTGAAGATCTTGTTCTTGTAGTTTTTTGTGTAGTAATTATAAAATTAGTTTAGTGGGGATTGTAAATTCTTGAGTTTTCATTTTTGAATCAAATAAAAATTACCACAATTTTTTTGCTCCAATCCTTTGAGCCGAACGAATGAATGGTGTGACGAACTAAAGATCTCCTATTATGTGTTTCTATTGAGTTTTCCTATATGAACAAAAGAGGCATGTATAACAAAGGATGAGCACAGCAGCAGAATTGCACTTGGCTCACAAGGCTCCACTAGCTTACTTTCCGAAATATGAAATACCGCCCCAACAAAAAATATAAAAGTCAAAATCCGACGCGTACAATAGCTGAGCTTGGGACGAATCACACTTCAGTGTAAGTTCTTTGTGACGTTGTACCCATCATTTAGACATTGCACATTAAGTTTTACATGTACTATATGCTAGAACAAATCCGAGGTACACGGTCGATCCATCGAGGAACAAGCAATCACAGATAATGACGACACCGAGATTTGTTAACGAGGTTCGGCGAACTCGCCTACTCCCCGAGGCAATGACTACGGGCGCTCCTCCCCGAGATACCGCAACACCGGCCACCCGGGCGCCGGCACAAGCCGCCAGCACCCCCTTGCGAGCCTGTCGCTATCTAGTCGTCATGGGTTACAACGTGGGGTGCCTCATCATATATAAGAGGCCAAGGGTACAACGTGTCCGACTCCGACACTACAAGTATCCTACCCACACTACAACACCAAGTCCAAGCGTAACCCAACTAGTACAAAATATTCGACACAAACACAACAAACTCCACCTTGGCGAATATTCTCCGCCACCTTGAATTTGTCCATGCGTCAAACTTCCATGTACTCCGGACTTGCGTTGTCTTCTTCGTAGCTTACCGAGAGCTACTCGACGAGTCTGCCCCAGACCCGCCGCCGCCGTGTGACCCCGCTGCTACTCCCGCAACTCCAGTCTCCGTGACTCCACCTGCAATAGTGCTCCCTTGCAACTTGTAAAGATGCAAAGCCGTCCTCGCTCCAATCATCACGGTCACCTCATCTTCCATGATTCTCATGGTCTTCTTATCCCGATCACAACGGAATACCATACCACCATCATGAAGAACTCCAAGCGAAATTAGATTCCTCCTTAGCCCTGGCACATGTCTGACTCCCCGAAGCATCCGCTCAACTCCGTCAAACATCTTGATTTTGATGTCACCTACTCCAGCAACACGATAACCTGTGTCATCGCCCACATAGGCTAAACCAAACTCACCAGACTTGTACGAAGAGAACCACTCCCTGTTGGGTGTCGCATGAAAAGAGCAAGCTGAATCCAACATCCACGCTTCACTTTTGGTTGACCGCTTGTCTGATACTATGAGAACATCACTACTGCTGTCTGAGTCATCACCATGAGTTGCCTTATTAGCACTGGCCCCACCATTGAGTTCTGGACAGTCCTTTCTCATATGTCCCCACTGCTTACACTTGTGACACTGTATATTCTTTTTCTTTTTCTTGTTCTTCCCAGCCTCATATCCCTTCCGCCACTGCTCACCCTTGACTAGCAAACCTTCACCATGAGAGACTTCCACCGCGTTCTTCTTTCTTATATCATAAGATAGCAATGCTGCAGTAATATCCTCATTCTTGACGGTCTCCTTGCCGTGCGTCAAAGTAGTGATTAAATGGTCATAGGATGATGGCAACGAACAAAGAAGCAGAATTGCCCTATCCTCGTCGTCAACCGTCGCACCCAAGCGTGCTAGATCCGTCACGACTTGATTAAAGGCGTTCATATACTCCACAAGATCTGACCCCTCCTGCATCCTCATCCCATACAACTTTTGCTTCAGATACACCTTGGTCGTCACAGTCTTGGACATAAACTGACTTTCCAGCTTCTCCCAGATCTTCTTCGGCGAATTCTCATCCATCACATGATAAATAACCTGGTCCGACAGACACAACCGTATAGTTCCGGCTGCTTTCAACTGTAACTCCTCCCAGTCATCCGCCTCCATCTTAGCTGGCTTGGCTTCCTGCAACAACGCCTTCAAGCATCCCTGTTGTGCCAACAAATCTTTCACCCTTGTCTGCCATAATCCAAAGCTTCCAGTTCCGTTGAACTTCTCCACCTCAAACCTGGTACCCGTTGGTGCCATGATTCTTTGTACGGCTGACTCCGTGAAAAATAACCAAGCAGTCTTCGCGTGATCCCCAAATACACGAACTCCGCGTACTACTAGCAAACGAACCAGTTGGTATTCACGTGAAAGTGCTCCTTGCACAACTCCAACGCTGGCTTATTGCTTTACCTAGCCTGTGCTTTCCGATGTACTGCTATGCATCAATGGATTTGTTTCTGGCCGATCTGTCTCTTGCCTCTTTGCGTCCAGCCGCTGCTGCTTTTAACATGTGCGTGCACGGGTGCAGCTGTCCGGCTCGAAGACGACTTCTTCCAGGACTCGGTCCCTTTTGTTTCCAAAACAATCTCGGTAGTTTGTGCCCTGCACGCAACGCGATGGACTGCTACATGCCTGGCTCAAGCCCGTGCGCACGTCTTGGAGTCCTTGGCCGTACGCACGCGCCCGACTCGGTCGGCTCGGCTAGCCCCACTGATCTCACGCGCGTCTATGCTTTGGACTTCCATCGCTGCACGGCTGCACGCCTTTCCGGTCCGAGCCGCTGCTGCTGCCTCCGCGTGATGCTTTCCAATCTCGGCGAGATCCCATCGAATAAGTCGAACCGCGCTATACGCAACGAGCTCTGGATCAACGCACAACAACCTCTTCGTAACCTTGCTCATGATACCACTTGCTAGAACAAATCCGAGGTACACGGTCGATCCATCGAGGAACAAGCAATCACAGATAATGACGACACCGAGATTTGTTAACGAGGTTCGGCGAACTCGCCTACTCCCCGGGGCAATGACTACGGGCGCTCCTCCCCGAGATACCGCAACACCGGCCACCCGGGCGCCGGCACAAGCCGCCAGCACCCCCTTGCGAGCCTGTCGCTATCTAGTCGTCATGGGTTACAACGTGGGGTGCCTCATCATATATAAGAGGCCAAGGGTACAACGTGTCCGACTCCGACACTACAAGTATCCTACCCACACTACAACACCAAGTCCAAGCGTAACCCAACTAATACAAAATATTCGACACAAACACAACACTATAGACCAACCGTCTCGTCTTAAGGATTCTGCTTCCTATATAATCTCCTCTTCTTCACACGTTCGAATACCTGACCTCCCCTAGAACCTGCCGTGATTCTTTATGATTTTGTTATACACTTGATCAAATACTCGGCACCCAAGCGTGCATACGTAATTACGTATGATAAGAAAAGACAATGAAGAGTTCCAAGAATATTACAGAACAATGCTTAGGAATCAGGCCGGGTAATATTCACTGATTTCGGCACAATAAATTTAAGGAAGATGCATGGGAAACATGTGTAGTTTCAACTTAGCATTGTGAGGCATCAGAATAACCTATGGAGTAAGTGTCCGTTTTACAAGAAGTGCAATACACACCGTCTGTAGTTCAGCGGGATAAAGTCGTGACTTTGACAAACTCCTAATACGGTTGGCACAAACTCATTGTTTCTGAAAAAGAAGGAAAATCTATACACGCACATACGTCCATCCATACAGACAAGAGATGCCATCCATACATGTGACGTGTGCGTGCTTCTTTGAGTTGTACCCGGTGCTCTTAACCAATGTACGTGCACGCCTGGAGAGGGAGTAGTCACAACTTTTAAAATTATAATCGAGTCAAGTGCTAGATGTCTGAGCGCCTGCACGTGTATTGTGTTAAAATAAAGTGATGAAGCTTACACATACTCCCTCTGCTCCAGCTCCCCGAAGGTACCCAACCCACCCCTCTTGCTGTCGGTGCCGGACCTACCCGCCCAGATCTCCTTGCTCTGCCCGTTCCACATGGCCCTTCTTTCCGTGCCTTTGCCGCGCAATTTCTCTGTGCTGAGCGAGCAATGCGTTTCGAGCCGCTGGCTATTTCCTTCTGCTGTGGAAGTGTGGATAGGCTACGAACTTGGCATGATATGAAATCTTGTGCGCAGAGCGAGCAGTGCGTTTGTAGTCGCTGGCTATTGCGTTCTGCTGTGGACGGGTCACGGCACGATTGTGGATAGGCTAGGAACTTGAATGTCCTAACAAGCATGCATAGCTTAACTTGCACTGTTTGTTCAATGCTTATTATGCATCAGATTTTGTATGCCTGGCCTTGCCATGGCTGATCGATTGTAACTTTAGCTATGCTTGAAATTCGAGGGTCAGACCAAGATGTTTCCAGTTATTCAAAAGTCAGAACATTGCTTCAGGTTGTAGCCTTATACTGGGAGTAATTATGTATTTCACTAAACAAGATAGAGTCGAGCGTAAACATGCCATGGTACTGAAAGGTTGACGCCTGTCCATATGAGCATTGCAATATTTCTTCTTTGATTGTCAAGTTCAATTTGTGATGCCTTCCTTTGTTCTTGGTCTAAAAGACTACTGCTCTAGTTTCTATCTGTGGAAATATTTTCTTATGTTTATTGTTCTCTCCACACTCTATAATTAGGTTTTATCCATGATATACTCTGTTTCGTCAGTAGTTTAAGTAGCTCAGTTACTTTTCTCCTTGTTTAAGAAGCATCCTAAACATAGGCACTTTCTTATGTATGTCCTTATCATAAGCAATTGAACATGTCAAATGAAGTACCCAAGGGCACTTCTATTCCATAGCCATATTTTGCAATTATCTAGTATCGCTTTAACTGGTTATTATTGCTTCTGATGTTTCCAGACTGTGCCAAACAGTTCAAAGAGGTTAAGATTAGTGCTTCCGGTGAAGAAACAGAGTTACTGATTGACGAGCTAAAGCAAAGAGGGGAGGAAGCAACATAAGCTCAGCAACAAGCGGATGTAAAATTGCTCGAGGCCAAAAAACTAGCTTCATGGTATCAAAAGGAGGCTGACAAATGCAGTTCAGGTATGGATACATGTGAAGAAGCTAGGGAAAAGTCAGCAGAGTCGTTGCTCGGTCAAAGGAAATTAACTGCTTTGTGGGAGGAAAGGGCTCGGGAACTCAGATGGAAACCCGTGAAACCACACCGTAATGATTAATGAACACTGAAGGATGGTGATGGATACAGCATGCGAACCAATAGAGGTCCCATTACAAACACGCTTCCTCGGTGATAGAGGTAAGGAAAAAAAGGTTTCACTTCTGGTGACCTTGTCTCACTTTGTGCCACAACGAGCTCCCTTGTCCATAGTTCATTTGTATTTGGGTTTGTAGTATACATCCATAGCTGTTTGTCAACATTGTGTTAAAATGGCCATAGATTGACACTCATCGCAAGTCTTGAAAGGGTGATCAGTTTCTTGGTTGTGTATGAATGATGGATGGTTGTTTAATGACTTGTATTTCTACGGTCTGGAGAACTGGATGGTTGTTTAATGACTTGTGACATTCCCTTTTCCCCCCAAATGCTCATGATAGTACGTGAGAAGAGAAGGAAGATGATGTAGTATATATTTATTTGAGATAATATTTTGGCCAAGTGACTACCGAAGACACTGTCAAAGAAAGGGAGCTCGATTCCCAAAGACTTGTCCAGACCTTCCATTTGAACTGGGCATGGCATTGTGATATGGACACCTTATGTGCCCGTGCATTCTTTCTTCCAGAACTTCCATACATTCCTTTACTGCTCGACGAGAATTTAAGTTTTCAGCCAAACATGTTCACAGTAAATGGCATATGTCCCACAATAAATGAAATGCCTGGCTTCTCCAACTCTCGAAACATGGGCATAGTTCAACCTCTTACGTAAACTCTTCATGTTCTTCTCTACCATATAAACTCTTCATGTTCTTCTCTACCATGTGGCACGTCTTATAAGTAGAGTATTTGTTGCTGTCTCTTCCTCTCATGAATTGGAATTGTAGGCTAGAACGGTATTGCTCAAGTGTGTTGATCAGAAAATGGTAAAGCTTGTTAGGAACGATAGGCAACAGGACTACCGGAAACAGTAGGTCGACAGCAGTCTGTGTGCACAAAGTGTTGTGTATGTCAGAGTTACATCTCCATGTAACCAAGCTACTAGTAACATCCAGATCCAAGCAACGGGCTCGATGGTGAAAACACAATTAACGAGAAGATGTGGAGCCTCAAGGAACATGGAGAACCACACACGTACAAAAAGCTAACTGGTTGCAGAAAAAGCAACATGTTCCTTCCTACTGCATCTTGTTTAATAGGGTTACTCGCCCATCTTCTGCACTAGCCTGTCATGCTTGGACGTCAATGTGGCACTGTACTAGCTGAAATATATGCACATTCCATAAGGAAAAACACAACAATCTTGCTCGTGATATATGTTGGTGTACAGATTGCAATTCATGTCCTCGTTTCCAAAATTGAAAGTTAAACCCTTTTATACAAGAAACTAGAAGTTGAATTTATTATGTATCAGCGGGCATCAATCCCATGAAAATAAAATTTTGGGAGTGGAGAGCCCTCAATAAATAAGAAGGCACTCTCTACTATTTTCATTCGTTTGGATTTTTGAGAAAACTGATGTGCATTCAGTGTCACAGTCAGGAAAAAAAAACGTCTTCAGAGTTGGTTGCATAAGAAAGAATGTCTGGAGAGTTTAGAGTATCTCCACGTGTAAGATTTTGTGCGTAAATGTGCTCGGTCTTCATTCCATGACCCAACATGAAAAGGATTAGACAAGTGAATTAGCGAGCTATCTCTCGACATGCTAGATGGACCAAACAACTAGCTAGAGTGATTTGGCTAGGACGATGGAATGACATGCTTGTTATTTTGTTCCCCTCGTTGATTAGACGTTTAAGAAGGAACTGAGCATAGTGGCACCATTTCAGCTTGCTCACAAGGTCCCCGTACAATTTCATGTATATCTTTGATGTCGGCCAAATTCCATAGATAAACATAAGTTCGCACTCCCCCAAAACAAAATAGTTCACAAGCATGCATTGAACTTAGCTCGACGCCAATCGTACCATGGTGTATCCACGATAAATAAACTTGGCACAAGAGAACAACTTAATAAGTCAAGTTGTCAACAACTCAACACCCAAAATGTGATTTCGGGACTCACACTTAGCTCCCACAAGCAAATACGGTCCAAATTCCCCTTCGGTACAATCCCCTCACCAATCGTATAAAAGGCAATATGGATCTTTGGTAAATCGTCCCCGCTTTGTACATATGGTGGATCGCCCAACTCACTATTTCATTCTAACCGCAGTAACCAACCGGGAAAGCCGTCGCAGTGTCCGTTGTACTCGATTGTAGCACGCCATCCAACTCGTCGCAGCATCCCTCGTTTTCGATTGTATCATGTTGTCGCAACAGTTACATCATCCTCCCTCGTCAAGACGGCTCTTGCAACATGTCTTCCTACCGCTTGCAACACGTCGTCCAAGCAGTTGCAGCGTCCGCCGTCGCTGGTTCTAGCATGTCGTCACAATGGTCACAACTTCTACCCGCATCGCTCGTAGCACGTATTCCCGCTAGTCATAGCATCTGCCATTACCGCATGCAACATATAGTACCACTGGTTACAACATTTGTCTTGTTGTTAGCAGCACGTTTTGCAACATGTATTGGTGCAATTTGCAGCATGTCGCCCACCGGCTGCAGCATTCAGACGTGCCACTCGTATCAAAATTTGTGCATGACATCACTTAGACACGACTTAGCTATGTCACATCTATATGTGCTCTAGACATACCCCATATTTTATTTAATAGTTTACAACAAAACTGAAGCTGTGAAACTGCCTAAACAAATAACCATGCAATGCACACAACAAGCAAAACAAAAGAGAAAAGGAGAAAGCACAACTTGTTTTAATGGCATTACCCATGATGCACTGGCACCAAAGACAGCCAAGCAAATGCAGCATAGAGGACAAGCCTACTGACAAGAGGAGGATGATGTTGATCTGCTTCGCACATTTGAAAGAAACAATATCAATACTCTCTAGGGCTATCTGAGCCCATTCTGTAACCCTTTTCTGTTGCCATTTGTTCTTTTATAGTTGTACCTTTCAACATTCAAAAATCAATAAAAATATGCGCGGCAGACTCCTGTAGTCTCCTAAAAACATATCAACATCGTTCTCTAACGCCAAAGAGGTATCCAACTCCCTCGCCTTGGTTGGAAAGACGCCACACCGTTAGGCTGTAGAGGAATTCAAATGAGTGTTCAGGAAGATGTCGGTCTCATAACAAATACTGAAACAATGCTGAGCAAAACCACCTCAACACGGGAGGCACACCGCACCAGTGGCAACCAACTGCCCACAACACTCAAATGCATAGGAAAAATCGATGGAGGAATTGAAGAAGATGAGAACTACAAAAATATCAGAACAGGTCGATGCACATCGATCACAAACCAGATGATTGCATTTGCGAAATCAGGCATCCACGACCATCGTCATATTGTAGCCACTAGGAAGATGAACCCTATTCCTTCCACCCAGGATCAAGGGTGCCAAACCGCTGGGACGTAACCATGGACGCCACTACCAGAAAATACCACTAGAAGGATCATGGGACCTCACATGTATATAGTTGTTACTCCGACAGGGATGTCATCCGTCCAACGGATTAGATGGGTATGAAATTTGGCTAGCATTCGAAGCCTTTCTTGTTTCACAGACACATGTCTACTTGCCTTTCAAATCAATTAACAACAAAATGAGCTTAAATATTCTCATGTCCTTGTCTTTCAAAGAACATTGGCTATGTCTGAAAGGGAAACATTGCATCTCAACCAAACAAGTTGTGATGGTGTGTGGGGAGATGGTCACAGGGATGTCATTAGGTTAAGATGGTGTAGTGCAGATTTACTTGAAGTGACCACCGAGATATTTTCAAAGATAGGGAAAGAGACTCTCGAAGACTTCTCTAAATCATGTTATAGCCTTTTCATTTGAACTGTATGTGGTATTCTACTAGACAACATATGCCCTCGTTTTCCAAAATATCGTCTATGTAAATGGAAATCAATCATCCCGTGTTTCTTCTGGAACTTCCTTACGTACCTTCTCTATGCACAATAGGATTTAAGTTCTCAACCATACATGACCACAATAAATGAAATAGCTGCATGCGTAAACTGTCGGAACATGGGCAGAGTTCAGCATCTTAACATAGACTCTTCAAATTATTGTGCACCATACCACACTTCTTATAAAAGTAGAGTTTTTGGTGCTTCCTTGTAATTGTACACTCTAATAACATTGGTCAAGCCCGTCCACTAAAAAATTGTACGGCGATAGGAATGATAGGCAACAGGAGCACTGACATGGGCGTGTGCTATGCACATGGATCCAGTGACTTAACGCTGGTAAATCACAATGTAATGAAGCCTTTTGTATCCTGCTGCTCTTGCATATCGGACGATCAAGATGAATCAGGACATATTCACGCTTGGTAGTTCTTGACAACTAGATCCAGTACATCTTCGCCGTTGACATGATACTCAGCGCAACACCTTGCTGGCTCGATGGTTGGCGGATAGCCTAGTAGTGTTGCAACTTGAAAGTGGCGCCATCCTCGCTCGACATACGGCACACATAGCACCTCCCAGTGCAACATCATTTGCTCCACCCTCTCACTCTCCTCATAGCGGCACACTCGAACGACATGATCATGTTGGCCGTCGATGACACTTGTACCCCAGCGCAACAGTAGCAACAGCATGCTCGCCATGCTTTCCTATGTAGTTCTTCATAAGCTATATTGATCTTTTAAGCTTATAGACACTTACACCGCTTGTGCCTACTCAAACTCCTCCACGTCGCTGCGCTCAAGGCCTCCTATGCTACTTAGCCATAAACTACGCAACACAATGTTGGCTGCCCGACAAGACGACGTCATGTCCTATCATTGAAAGGAGATCGACTGATGGATAATCAAGTGACGTCATACTCTAGAACATAAATTCCAACTCGTTATTCCCATATGTCCGTAAGAAAGAGTTTGGGATTAAAAGGCAAGTTCACTAGTCCAATCCCATCACCAGTTACTTCTCCAAATTACCATGTCCCCCATCGATTGCTTGCCAAACGTGTGAAGGGATGAAAAATAAAGAAGTCTGAGGCTGACAAGTGGCCCAAACGGGTATTAGGTTTGAGGTGGAGAAGTTCACGAAACTGGAAACCTTGGGTTATGGCAGACACAGATAAAAAATTTGTTGGCACAATAGAGATGCTTGAATGCGTTGCGGGAAGTCAATTCAGCTAAGATGGAATTATCATGTGATGGATGGAAATTCTTGGAAGAAGATTTGGGAGCCTCGAGCGTGTCATGCAGCCGGACAAATTTGGCTGGGTTGGACTGGACAGTCTGACGGATCGACGTGAGTTGGTTGGTATAGAAGATGGTGATGGGATTGGCGACGACGGCATAGGAGCGTGATGCTGATGGTGACCAACTTCTGGGCATGGAAACACGTGGCACAAGCCCAAGGCTTGTGTGGCTTCGACAAGACTATGGCACGGGCCGAGTTGATTCAAGATGGTGCACATGAGATCTTGAAGTTGACGGGGCGCGGGGTGGACTGATCATCTACCATGGAGTCATGTTGAAGGTGGAGCTAGATTGAGGGGCTACGGTGTAAGGATCCAGAGAATCGAAGCCTATTCAGCGGGAAAAAACGAGAGGCACGTAATTCGGACTAGAGCCCAATGGTCTGATGGAAGCGTGAAACTCGTCATCGGTTGGTGATGATTGGTGGTATTCTGCAGTAGGGGTTGAGTGGTGTGGTTTCGTCACCCTTGAGACCCGACCAGGACAACGGAGGCTCGATGCGGTAATAGCGGCGAGGCGTGCGATACGCACGGGACATGGAGATGGGCCAGGGCTCTGGTGGTCATACATGTGGTGAGACAACTGTGAATTTGACTCGGGATGACTACAAGTAATGGTGAAATTCCTTCAAGTTTCTGACAGGCGGTCAAGAAAGGAGCGGTGATGTTGAGTTCGGGTAACTCTTATTGAAGGAAATATGCCCTAGAGGCTATAATAAAGTTATTATTTATTTCCTTATATCATAATAAATGTTTATTATTCATGCTAGAATTGTATTAACCGGAAACATAATACATGTGTGAATACATAGACAAACAGAGTGTCACTAGTATGCCTCTACTTGACTAGCTCATTGATCAAAGATGGTTATGTTTCCTAACCATAGACATGAGTTGTCATTTGATTAACGAGATCACATCATTAGGAGAATGATGTGATTGACTTGACCCATTCCGTTAGCTTAGCACTTGATCATTTAGTTTGTTGCTATTGATTTCTTCATGACTTATACATGTTCCTATGACTATGAGATTATGCAACTCCCGTTTACCGGAGGAACACTTTGTGTGCCACCAAACGTCACAACGTAACTGGGTGATTATAAAGGTGCTCTACATGTGTCTCCGAAGGTACTTATTGGGTTGGCGTATTTCGAGATTAGGATTTGTCACTCCGATTGTCGGAGAGGTATCTCTGGGTCCACTCGGTAATGCACACCACAATAAGCCTTGCAAGCATTGCAACTAATGAGTTAGTTGCGGGATGATGTATTACGGAACGAGTAAAGAGACTTGCCGGTAACGAGATTGAACTAGGTATTTAGATACCGATGATCGAATCTCGGGCAAGTAACATACTGATGACAAAGGGAACAACGTATGTTGTTATGCGGTTTGACCGATAAAGATCTTCGTAGAATATGTGGGAGCCAATATGAACATCCAGGTTCCTCTATTGGTTATTGACCGGAGACGTGTCTCGGTCATGTCTACATAGTTCTCGAACCCGTAGGGTCCGCACGCTTAAAGTTCGATGACGGTTATATTATGAGTTTATGTGTTTTGATGTAACGAAGGAGTTCGGAGTCCCGGATGAGATCGGGGACATGACGAGGAGTCTCGAAATGGTCGATACGTAAAAATCGATATATTGGACGACTATATTCGGACATCGGAAAGGTTCCGAGTGATCCGGGTATTTTCGGGAGTACCGGAGAGTTACGGGAATTCGTATTGGGCCTTAATGGGCCATAAGGGAAAGGAGAGAAAGGCCTCAAAGGATGGCCGCACCCCTCCCCATGGGCTGGTCCGAATTGGACTAGGGAGGGGGGTGCCCCCCTTCCTTCCTTCTCCTTTTCCCTTCCCTTTCCTTCCCTCCTACTCCTACTACTTGGAAGGGCTCCTAGTTCTACTAGGAAAGGGGGATCCTACTCCCGATGGGAGTAGGACTCCCCTAGGGCGTGCCATAGAGAGGGCCGGCCCCTCCCCTCCTCCACTCCTTTATATACGTGGCCAGGAGGCACCCCATAGAAACAACAATTGATCCCTTGGATCTCTTAGCCATGTGCGGTGCCCCCCTCCACCATAATCCACCTCGGTCATATCGTGGCGGTGCTTAGGAGAAGCCCTGCGTCGGTAGAACATCATCATCGTCACCACACCGTCATGCTGACGGAACTCTCCCTCAAAGCTCGGCTGGATCGGAGTTCGAGGGACGTCATCGAGTTGAACGTGTGCAGAACTCGGAGGTGCCATGCGTTCGGTACTTGATCGGTCGGATCGTGAAGACGTACGACTACATCAACCGCGTTGTGCTAACGCTTCCGCTTTCGGTCTACGAGGGTACGTGGACAACACTCTCTCCTCTCGTTGCTATGCATCACCGTGATCTTGCATGTGCGTAGGAAATTTTTGAAATTAGTACGTTCCCCAACACTTATGCGTGACACCTAATATGTGAGTTGTTCACTATCACACAGGTTAGTGATCAGTGTGTGATGACGCTAGACTAATACTCTGAAAGTTGGGAGCACAAACTAGAGTAATAAGGAACTTAATTTTGCTCGAGTGTTGACTGTGATCAAGAAAAAAAGGGACTACAAGTTGCAGGTGGAGTCACATGGAGTCTTTGGAGTAGCAGCGGTACTCATGGGAGTAACTCAAGTCCAATGTACATGAAAGTTTGACGCATGGACAAATCTAGAGTGTTGGAGAATATTTGCCAAGGTGGAGTTTGTTAGAGTTGTGTCGAATATTGTGTACACGGTAGGTTACAGTTGGACTCTGAGTAGTATTGTGTTTACATAGGATATGGAGTCGTGTCCTAGTTTGTTAGAGTTCAGAAATATTATTCTAATGGCGATGCCCATGACACACCGGCACCAGAGGTAGCCAAGAACATTGGCAGGGATGTCATCTGTCCAAAGGATTAGTTGTATAAGAAATTTGGCCGACATCCTAAGCCTTTCTTGTTTGACATGCACATGGCCATTGGCCACCCAGATTGATTGAAAACAAAAATGATCTTAAATTCTCATGTCCTTGTCTTCCCAAATGCATTGGCTCTGTTGAAAAGGAAAACATTGTATCTCAAATCAAACTGGTGGCGTTGTTATGGGAGGAGACAATCATGGGAAATAGATTATTTTAAGATGGTGTGGTTCATATTTACTTGAGACAATATTTCAATAAACTGACTTCCGATGACACTATCAATGAAAGGGATTGAGACTCCCAAAGACTTCTATAAATTAAGTTAGAGCTTTTCCTTTTGAAGTGTGCATAGTATTGCGCTAGACATCTTATGTGCATGTGCTTTCAAAGTCTCTTCTGTGTAAATGGAATTCATTCATCTCATCTTTCTTCCAAAACTTTCTTACGTACCTTCTCTTCTCAACATCAAGTTCAAGTTTTTAACCAATCATGCCCACAATAAAAGAAATAATTGGATGACCCAACTCTCAGACAAGGGTAGAGTTCAGCCTCTTTACATCGAGTCTATGTTCTTATCTACCATATACTACTCTTATATAAATAGAGTGCTTCTTCTTCTAGAATGGTAATTGCACAGTCTCATGACATTGCTGGAGGTCTTTGACTAAAAAATTGTAGGGCGATAGGAATGGCAGGCAACAGGACAATGGGCATGGGTATGTGCTATGCACATAGAAATAGTGACTTGCCACTGGCAAGTAACACCCTTTTGTATCCTTCATCGGCTCCATATTTTTCAACAACGTGAACACCACATAGGCTTCAACACAAGAGAGAGGAGGGGAAGGAAGCGAACCCGATAGGGAGATGCAGACGCGATGGCCTAATCACAAGTTCTCGGGCCCCCAATTGGTCTCGTACATGTTCATGAAGGAAGATGAGTGGCAAGCCTGCGATGTTTCTTAAGTAGCTTGCTTGGTTAGGAAGGAGCCATCCGGGCGACGGATGTAGTGCTTAGCTATAACATGTATCTATTCTCCTATCTGGGAACTTCTTCCCCAAGATTGTCTAGCCAAATTCTTGTGAGTAATCCAGCATGAGAGGATCTGTCAATTTGAATCAGAAGATGACCATGATTGGCAGCTCTCGATGACTGGATCCAATAAGCCTTGACAATCTTCTGGATGCTCAAAGACACACTGATACGTCTCCATCGTATCTATAATTTTTTATTGTCTCATGCCGATATTCTACAAATTTCATATACTTTTGTCAATAATTTATATTATTTTTGGGACTAACATATTGATCAAGTGCCCAGTGCCAGTTCTTATTTGTTGCATGTTTTTGGTTTCGCAGAATATCCATATCAAACAAATTCCAAATGCGATAAAAATTTGCGGAGATTTATTTTGGAATATATGTGGTTTTTTGGAAGAAGAATGAACGCAAGATGGTGTCTGAGGTGGCCACTAGGCACCAAGGTGCGACCAGGGGGTGGCCGCACCCTGGTGGGTAGTGAGCACCTCGTAAGTCGGTTTGTGCCCTTCTTTGGCCTCAGGAAAGCTAATATCCAAAATAATCATGTCAAAATTTCATCCTAATAGGATTTACGGATCTCTAGGAATTTAAGAAACGCTTTTTGTCAGAAAATAGGGAATGCGAAACAGAAGAGAACACACACACACACACACACACACAGAGAGAGAGAGAGAGAGAGAGAGAGAGAGAGAGAGATCCAATCTCGGAGGGGCTCCTGCCCCTCCGCCGCCATGGCAGCCATGGATTAGAGGGGAAACTCTCCTCCCATCTAAGGGGTAGGCCAAGCAAGAAGAAGAAGGAGGGGGCTCTCTCCCCTCTCTTCCGGTGGCACTGGAGCGCCACCGTGGCAACCATCGTGACTGCGATCTACCGCAACAACTTCGCCGCCGTCATCACCAACTCTGTCCCCCTCTATGAAGTGGTGTAACACCTCTTCTGCCCACTATAATCTCTACTTCAACATGGTGCTCAACGCTATATATTATTTTCTAATGATGTATGGCTATCCTATAATGTTTGAGTATATTCTTTTTGTTCTATGGGTTGATTGATGATCGTGGTTGGTTTGAGTTGTATGTTTTATTTTGGTGATTTCCTATGGTGCCCACCGTGTCATGCACGTGTGAGGGATTCCTATTGTAGGGTGTTGCAATATGTTCATGATTCGCTTATGGTGGGTGGTGTGAGTGACTGAAACACATACCCGAGTAAGTAGGTTGTTGCGTATGGGAGTAGAGAGGACTTGATAATTAATGTTATGGTTGGGTTTTACCTTAATGATCTTTGGTAGTTCTGGATGCTTGCTAGAGTTCTAATCATAAGTGCATATGATCCATGTATGGAAAGTATGTTAGCTCATGCCTCTCCCTCATATAAATTTGCAATAATGATTACCGGTCTAGTTATCAATTTCCTAGGGACAAATCCTTCTCTTGTGTTACAAATATCTTTCTACTAAAAAACTAACTTTTATTATCTTGCAAATTATTCATAGTTGTATTCTAGCAAAGTACTTCTGGTTTTAGTCTTGCAAACTTATCTTCACACCTACAAAATAGTTTCATACTTGTTCTAGGTAAAGCTAACGTTAAAGTGTGTGTAGAGTTGTATCGATGGTTGATAAAACTTGAGGGAATATTGATTCTACCTTTAGCTCCTTGTTGGGTTTCACGCTTTTATTTATCAAAAAAGCTACAATTTATCCCCTATACTTGTGGGTTATCACACACCTTCCTCGGTCGATTGCAGGCGGAGTACCAAGTAGTGCTTCAGCTGGAGGGAGACGGCTTCCTCGCTCCATAGGTGGCGCACACCTTTTAGTGTGGCGGGGTTCTCTTCGCCTACTGCCACTCTTCGCTTCGGCCGAGCCATGGAAGGTGCGTGACCCGGACTCCTTTGTGAGCAGCCGTCGTTGATGCGGTGTGCACCGCGAGTGCAGTGGCAGCGTTAGAAGGAAGAGAGGGATTTGGTGAAATAGTTTGATTGTATTGCTTGAGCCTCGTGGGCATATATATATAGGAGTACATTATCTACTTGGAGTACAAGGCAAGCTAGAATATTTCCTAGTCTAACCTATGTTTCCTAATACAATCATGTTACTCAACATCCCCCCGCAGTCACAAAGGTAGCGACGCAGACGGTGAGACTGGAGAAGAATCCGAAGGCAAGCTGACGGACAACCCCCCACAGTCGTAACAGTCGACGCATCGCGGATTCGTGGCCGGAGTGGAAACCGACGAGGTTGCTCAAGCAAGGCGGTAGCCCTTTGTGCTGTTTGTCAATGTAGCCGAGAGCGTATGGTGGTGTAGCCGTGGTCGAGGTAGCCGTGCGAAGAATGCCGTGGTCGATGTCGAGTCGGGGTACCCGGTGTCGAGGAAGTCGCCATGGAGCCGCGGGCGTACCGGGGAGAAGACGTTGTTGATGATGCAACACGCTGGGGTTGCCAAGCCCGGGGACATATCGTAGACGAAGGCACGCACCAGTATTGACAGCACCGGGCATGCGTAGACGGACGAAGATGAAATTGACGAAGCGCCGCACCAGGCTTGCCAGGCCCGGGGACACGTCATGGACGAAGGCACGCTTTGGGGTTGCCAGCACATGTCATGCATAGACTGGGACCTGCACGAGCTGTACGCCATGTCGAAGAAGTCGGAGAAGCCAGCAGAGAAGGACTCGACGATGGTTGCAGCACCAATCGGCGCGGGCCCGATGTCGCCCGCGGTTGTCGGAGTAGACAAAGTGGTCGGGGTAGATGACGGCGACGCTGGCGACGGGCTAGTGTTGGACGAAGATGAAGGGGTTGGACGGACAGCGGCGGCGGTTACGGGGGTAGTCGCGGTGGTGGCCGAAGAAGAGCGGCTGCGGCGGCCTAACGACGACGGCGGCTAGGTTAGGAGCGCGGCGGTGATGCTCGAAAGAGGCGAAGAACCCGACAGCGTGACGAAGACCGGCGCGGACGGTGGCGTTCCCACGCCAAGGGAGACGGCGCGGCGCATCCCATAGGAGGTCGACACGCGTGATGGCAGAGTGGACCGCGGGCCGTGACGCTACGGCCGAAGGGGCGACGCAGTGGCGGCGGGAAGGTCGGGGCGACGGCGGGAAGACCTCGGGGCGGCGGCTGGGACCGTGGGCCGTGGCGCTGCGGCCCGAAGGGGCGACGCAACGGCGATGCGCGAGTCGGTGCAGCCGCGGGGACGGCCTCGGGCGGCGGCGGAGACCGCGTGCCACGCTCGCTACGGCCCGATGGGGCGACGCAACGGCAGCGCGACGGTCGGTGATGCCATGGAGACGGCCTGAAACGGACCTACTCGAGGCGGCGGTAGACCGCGGGCCGCGGCACTACGGCCCAATGGGGCGACGCAGCGGCAGCACGCGGGTCGATGCAGCCGCGCGGAAAACCACGGGGCGGTGCGGCGCTGCGGCCCGATGGGGCGACACAACGGCAGCCCGATGCTCAATCGGTGGAGAGGCGCGCTGAACTCGGGGACGATCTTCTCGGGGCCTGTGAAGGCGCGCGCCACCGATGGGCCAGGTCGGTAGCACTGCGTAGCTGAGGCGGATCGCGGCGGTGGGCGTGTGATCAATCCGATCACGCGCGAGCTGGGGGACGCCGCTCGGTGGAGGCGGGGTGGTGACGGAGTCCGAGATGAAGCCGACGACGGCGGGTGGCAGGGCGGCTATGATTGGCCGCCGCATGGCACGAGGCCGTCGGGGCGGGGTGAAGCAGGAGTCTCGGTTGGAGCAGGGCGGTGACGGTCGACGTAGACCGACGTGCGGGCCGGCGCACGACAGGGAAGGGCCGCCGCATGAAGCGTGGCCGCCGGGTCGGGGCGACCGGCGGGCAGACGCGCGGACGACGCGCGAGGCCACCGGGTCGATGAAGAAGCCGGCGATCGCGTGGGTGTTGGAGTAGAAGCGTACGGGGTCGACGGTGGCGGTGGGCGACGCAAACCGATCAAGATTAAATCAGAAAACCAAAAAGAAAAACGCCGATCAAAATGACTGGCAAGAGAGCGAAAAACCCAGAGCAAGGGCTCGGGAAAAAGACTCTTGGACAGCCGGCCAACACGACCGGCAGACGAATTGTAGGTACGGGCGCTGCGGCCCTTGGCGGCTGTCATGGAGGCCGACCGCCCCGGGGGCGGCGCGCAAGTGCGTAAGCGGCGGCGGCTAGGGTTTAAAATCGACTTGCGATAGATACCATATTAGAAGGAAGAGACAGATTTGGTGAAATAGTTTGATTGTATTGTTTGAGCCTCGTGAACATATATATAAGAATATACGATCTATTTGAAATATAAAGCAAGCCAGAATATTTCCTAGTTTAATTTATGTTTCCTAATACAATCACGTTACTCAACAGGCAGCAATGGAACACTCGCCCGACTCGTGGATGAGGTGCTTCATATGCTATATTAGTGCGCTCAGCTTACCGCCTACTCAACGTCCTATGCAGTGCTACGTTCAAGGCCAAGCTCAAGCTGACATCTCCTCCGCTATTTAGTCGCAGAACACGCAACACAAGGCCAGCAGCCCGTCAAAAAGCTGGATGAAAGTGGTACAATCGTATAGTTCGAGCTGGCTTTAATCTGGTTTTGAAAGTATTCCCAGATTTACATGTTCCCCTTCGCTTGATTTCCAAACGTGAGAAGGGAGGAAAAACAAAGAAGTCTGAAGCTGACAGGTGGCCCTAGCAATTATGTAGCCTCCAAACTAATATTGTCTGGTCTGGACTCTGGAGTGAAGAGTTACTATTAGATAGCTATTGGAAGGCTGAGATGAATGAGTAAGCTATGTTATAATTTAAAAGTTCACAAAGCTTGTTTTAATGGGGATGCCAACGACACAGCGGCACCAGAGGTAGCCAAGAAAAATGGAGCAGAAAGGTTATGCCCACGATTGAAAGAAACAATAACAGTACTGCTTGGGGCTACTTAGCCCCACTTCTTAGGCTTTTTTTGATATTCTTCTTTTACACTTATACATTTGAATATTTGAAAATCAACGAACATATATGTGAAATAATCATGTTTTTTTAGAAGCGTGACATAGTCATGTTGTTTTCCTAAAGAAACAACGAACCGTCCTTCTCTAACGCTGAAGAAGTATCCTTTTCCTCGCCTTGGTTTAAAAGGCACCATGCCATCGGGCTGTAGAGGATTTCTCCCGAGAGTTGAGGAAGATATTGGTCTCTCAGCAAACATTGAAACGACGCTGAGTAGGAAAACCTTGACGTGAGAGGCACACCGCGCCAATTGCACCGCCAGCCCACGGAAACTCGAGTGCAGAGGGAAAGCTAATGGGGAAACTTGAAGAAGAGGAGAACTATGGAAATAGAAACAAACTGAGGGACGTCGAGCGCAAACCAAATCACTGCATAAGAAAAATCAGACCCCATGGCCTCCATCACGTCGCAGCCACCGAGAAGGGGAACCCTATCCCCTTCCACTCAAGATCGAGAGAGCCAAACTGCCGGTACACAAGCACGGATGCCACCGGAGAACACAACCAGAAGAATTATGGGAGGTCACATGTATGTAGTTATATATTGCTCCGCCAGGGATGTCATCCCTCCAAATAATTAGTTGGAAAAGATATTTGGCTGACATACTAAGCGTTTCTTGTTTGACATACACATGGCCATTGTTCTTGCAAAAAAACTTTCAATCTATTCATCATCAATCATGATAGTACAATGAATACCAGAAATAAAAATAATTGCATCCAGATGCATAGACAATCTAGTGAAGACTACAAGTACTGAAGCGAGCCGAAGGCGCGCCACCATCTCGCTCCTTCTTCCGTGGAGCCGGGCAAAACTTGTTGTAGTAGACAGTAAGGAAGTCGTCATGCTAAGGCCCTTTAAGACCAGCACACTAGAACAGCAACCTCTGTCGTTAAAGAGATGCTTAGATCAGAAGAGTCGTTGGACATCCAGATTGATTGAAAACAAACATGAGCTTAAATTTTCCTGTCCTTGTGTTCCCAAATGCATTGGCTTTGTCGAAAAAGCAAACATTGTATCTCAATCAAACTGGTGGTGTTGGTCTGTGAGGAGACATTCATAGGGAATCAATTATTTTAAGATGGTGTAGTGCATATTTACTTGAGACAATATTTCAATGAAGTAATTCCGATGGCACTATCAATGAAAGGGATAGAGAGTCCCGGAGACTTCTCCAAATCATGTTAGAGCTTTTCCATTTGAACTGTGCATGGTAGTGCGCTACAAATCTTATGTCACTACCAGACTAATGCTCTAAGCCGGCGGCCCAAAGCCGTCAACATAGCCCCAAATGCCGTCGAAATGTGCATGGTATTGCGCTAGACATCTTATGTGCATGTGCTTTCAGAATCTCTTCTATGTAAATGAAATTCATTCATCCCATCTTTCTTTCTGAACTTTCTTACGTACCTTCTCTGCTCAACATTAAATTCAAGTTTTTAACCAATCATGCCCACAATAAATGAAATAATTGGAGGAGCCAACTCTTTACATATACTACTCTTATATAAATAGAGTTTTTGGTGCTGCCTCTTTCTCTAGAATGGTAATTGTACACTTTAATAACATTGCTCAATGGCACTGACTAAAAAAATTGTAGGGTGAAGAAATGGTAGGCAATGGTACCACGAGCACGGGCTTTTGCTATGCACATAGATTCAGTGACTTGCTGTTGGCAAGTAATGCCCTTCGGCATCCTTCTTCGGCTGCATATTTGTCAACGACCTGAACACTAACAACGCTTCAACACAGGAGGGAGGATAGGAAGGAAGCAAACCCAACAGGCTGGCCAATCACAAGTCCTCGGGCCCGCAGTGGGTCTCGTACATGTACATCAAGGAAGACGAGTGGCAAGCCTGCAACGCTGCATAAGTAGCTGGCTTGGTTCGGGAAGGAGGCATCCCGGCTTGGATCAAAGGCAAGACCAGCGGCAACTGTAGTGCTTAGCTATAACCTATATCTGATTCTCAAAAAAGAAAAGAAAAGGTTGTAACCTGGATCTCTTCTCCTCTCTGTGAACTTCTTTCCCAAGATTGTGTAGCCAAATTCCTGCAAGTAATCCGCCATGAGAGGAAGAGGATTCGTGCTAGTGTGCACCTAACAATATTGGGCGGTCAAGATGAATCAGAAGATGACCGGGCTTGGCAGCTCTCGACGAATGGATCCAACACGCCTTCACAATCTTTTGGATGCTCAAAGACACACCTTCCTCGATCGATTACAGGCATAGCACCTAGTAGTGCTTCAACTGGAGGATGGCCGCTCTTCGTCAAGCGCAACCGTGCGACATCATTTCGGTCGAGCCACGACAGGTGTGCCACCCGGACTCCTTCCTGAGCAGCCCTCGTTGAGGCAGTGTGCACCGCCGGTGTGGTGGCGCCAATGGCACGCTCGCTCGACTCACGGATGAGGTGCTTCATATGCTGTAATATGAATATGCAAAACACAAGAATATGACAGGAATGGTGTAACATGCAAAAAAAATAGAGTAGAGTTTTAGGAAACACGAGAATTTTACAAATTTAGATGTTAGTTCACATGAATATAAAAACATGAGAAGATATAGTCTTGTCTTCTACATCTAATTTGTATGGCCAGACATCTAAATTTGTGACATATTATATGGCCAGACATCTCTTCTCACCGACTCTGCTTTCTATATAGTCTTGTCTTCTACACACACTCCAATACTCAGCCCCCCATATACATACTCCGCTTGAACTTCCTATAGTTCTTTATGATTTTGCTCTACACTTGTTCAAATACTGAATAGCCAACTGTATAAATATGAGAAAAAAGGAAAACGCCGAGTTTCAATGATATAATGAAACAATGCTTACGAATATTGGCCGGATAACATTCATGGGTTTCGGCTCAACAAATTCAAGGAAAGATGCATGGGAAAGGGGTGTAGTTTCTTTTCTTTTTGTTTGGAAAAAAGGGTGTAGTTTCAACATAGGATTGTGAGGTATCAGAACACCTTGTCGAGTAAGTGCCTATTTTTTTGGAGAGATCGATGTTGTGTTTGAGTAAATTAAAGCGATAATGTGATGACTTCAACAAACTTCTAGTATGCTCAGCACAACAACTTTGTTTCTGAAAAAGAAGTAAAAACTTCTCAACCTCTGCATCCGCACATGCACATGTCCACCCATGTAGACAAGATGGCACTCATGCTTGTGTCATGCCCTTCTTTTGTTTGTTGTACCCAGTGCCAATGTACATGCCCTAGGGAGAGTAGATTACGACTTATATTGTGATCAAGTCAAGTGTGTTTTTATGTGAGCAAATATCAAGTCAAGTGTGTGCTTCTTCGGATTGTGAGTGCATCGTCGACAGCAATGAAGTGGACATGGCCCTCCCTCACGAGTTTGCCACTTGACCGCGTGCGTGCCGCCGAACCCACCCAACCCAACAGTCGTCCACCACGCTCTCATATCTCATCTGGGCTCGGGCCGGTCCGTCTCCACTTCCGCGCGTCCGGTCACTTCCACGCCCCCCACTCTCCCCTACTTCACCGGGCAGATCCTATTTGACGCCCGCAGGCGTCAAAAGGACGTGGCTCCGCTGAAGCCTGGCCACCCGACGCCCCAGTTTGGGCCGGCCCACGGTTGGCTGCTTTTTCTTCTTTTTCCCGTTTCTTTCATTTCTGTTTTTCTTTTTCTATTTCTTTTCTGTCTTTCTTTTTTCGTATATCATACACATTTCATTGCATATTTATATACAAACATGTTCATCTTATATTTAAGAAAATGTTAATTGTGTATTTTGAAATTGTTCAACATATACTCACAAAAATGTTCAATGAGTATTTAAATATTGTTTAGCGTATGTCACAAAAATGTTCAATGTGTATTTAATATTTGTTCGGCGTACATTAAAAATGTTCAGTGTGTATTTAAAAATTGTTCAGTGTATGTCAAAAAATGTTCAGTGTATATTTAAAATTTGTTCATCATTTGAAATTTCAAATTTTTTGTTCATGTTTTCAATAAATGCTGACATTTTTAAAAGTTTGATGAAATTTGTAAAAAAAAGTCAAGATTTCAAACGTTATGAAAAAAATTAAGAAAAATTGTTCATTTTCCCCAAGACATGTTGAAAATTTGAAAAAAGAAACGGATCTGCTGTTGTATATAGTACTTTAATTGATCAGGTGATATACATTGGTTCTTAAAGCTGGGCGCCGAAAATCTAGCACTAGGACTTGCCTGGTCTATTGGTTTGGACGAGCTATACACTAGCCGGAGATAACGAGTTCTCGAGCTCTCTTTCTGGCGCAACAGTTTTCTGGTGATTGTTTTTTTACGTGCCTGGATTTCGCTAGCTCCGACTGGGCCGGCCCGTTTGCGGTTCTGTTTAGCGAACGGTCGACAGCTTGACGCTCGCGGGCGTCATACAGGAGCTCCCACTTCACCACCGCGCCGGGCCGCCGACAAGACACTTGCGCCTCCCCAGTCCCCGCCCCGTCCGGCCGCCCTACCTCGCCCCGCTGCGCAGCGCGGCCGTACCACCGTCCACCCTCGGCACAGACAAATAGCTATTGCGGTCTGCTGTGGACGAGACACGGCAGGACTATGGATAGGCTATGAACTTGGCATGATAAATTAAATTGGTAGCTCCGTGGATTTTGATGTGGGCGTTCTAACCTGTGGCTTGAATGTCGCAACAAGCAAGCTTAGATTAGTTTGCTTAGTTTGTTTAATGCTTATGCATCCGATTATCTATGCCTGGCCTTGTGAAATTGTCAGAACTGATTGATTATAACTGTAAGTATGCCTTGCGAAATTGTCAGGACTGATTGATTATACCTATAAGTATGCTTGAAATTTTGGGGTGAGGAAAAAATGTTTTCAATTATTCAGAAATCAGAACATTGGTTCAGGTTGTAGCCTCTAACATGTGATTTAATGTCCTAACAAGCGTACATAGAATAGCTTGCTCTGTTTGTTCAATGCTTATGCATCAGATTTTCTATGCTTGGCCTTGCCAAGTTGCCATGACAGATTGATTATAACTGTAAGTATGCTTGAGCAAGATGTTTTCAGTTTTTCAGAAGTCAGAACATGGGCTCAACCTCTAGCTTTATACTGGGAGTAATTACTTATGGTCACTGAACAAGATGTAGTTGGATGTATAACATGCTTTGGCACCAAAAGGTCGATTGCCTATCTTGTCTCAACAGAGAATTCAAGTTCTCAACCAAACATGCCCATAATGAATGAAATAACTGCTTTTCCCAACACTTGGAACATTGGTAGAGTTCAACCCCTTACATACTCTTTGTATTCTTGTCTACCA
Source organism: Triticum monococcum (assembly GCA_034509565.1). Taxonomy (NCBI): domain Eukaryota; kingdom Viridiplantae; phylum Streptophyta; class Magnoliopsida; order Poales; family Poaceae; genus Triticum; species Triticum monococcum. The sequence continues at coordinate 619,965,958 of CM067845.1, forward strand.
TACGACTCATCTTATATATCTAGGTTACTTGGTAATGTTGCTCAACAATTGTAATTGTACACGCCAGTAATATTGCCTGAGCATGTTGACTGGAAAATAGTGCAGTGATAGGAATGGTAGGCAACGGGAGCATTGGCGCATTGGCAACATTATTTACTAGGTATAGAGGCAGAGGTCAAGGGTGTCCAGCACCTTGAAGGTTCTTGTCGAGAACTCACGATATTTATTCAGGAGTTTGCATATCAACTCTCATATGCTAGATGGACCAAACAATCTGACCAGTGCGATGGAATGGCATGCTTGTTACTCTGTTCCCCTCTTTGGTCAGGCATGTGGGTCCACAAAGTTAAGAAGGAATTGAGCATAGCAGCAGCATTTCAGTTCGTTCACTGAGGTCCCTGTATCATTCTCATGTATATCTTTGATTGCAATTTTTTTTGGTTGCTTACCAAGCAGGCCACTTGGTCATTCTCATGTATATCTTAGATGAAGCCAAAAGCCATGTGCAAAAATTGTAAACATCCCCTCCCCCGAAGTTCAGAACCACGCATTGAACTTAGCTCGTCACCAATCTCACTGCGGTGTAAGTTTTTTTTTGTTAAAAGACATATTGATATGTACATGACAAGGAGGCTGCCGCACCATATCATCTTAGGTAGTTGGTAGGTTGTTAGCTAGAGTTTATCTTCTCATTGTAATCTTATCTCTACCTAGCTTCCTCTTCAAGATGTAATCGTATCTAAACTGTATGCGCTATCAGGGAGGTGCGCCCCTACCTATAAACACGTACGGCGTCCCCTCGAGTTGAGGCACGACGCTTTCCGCCATCGCACATGGTATCAGAGCCCTTCTCTTCCACAATGTCTAAACCCTAAAACTCCATCCAGTGCAACTATGTCGTCTTCCTTCGGTGTCTCCCAGGCTGGCCCCAATGGCCAAGTCACGAAGAGGCTCTCCGGCACCAACTACGTCCTCTAGCGCGCGCAGATCACGCCGCAGCTGAGGGGCGCGGGTGTCTTTGGCTACGTCGACGACACGACACCGAAGCCGGCAAGGATCCTCCAAACCAAGGACAAAGATGGGAAGGAATCAACTGAGCCGAACCCTCTCCACTCCATCTGGGTGCGAGAGGACCAGCAGGTGCTCGGGTACCTGCTGAACAACCTCACCAAGGAGGTTCTTCTGTAGGTGACCGCGATCACCGCGGCACGTGAGCTCTGGACGGGGCTGTCGGGGATGTTCTCCACGCCGTCGCTCAGTCGTGTCAACAACATCATAACCTCTCCGGTGAACGCCCAGAAGGGCAACAAGACCGTCGCCACCTACTTCGTCGAGATGCTCGGCTTCGCCGATGAGCTGGCCGCCGCCGGGAAACCTCTCCAGGATGATGAACTCATCTCCTACATCCTGCACGGCCTCGACATGGACTACCAGCCACTCGTCTCCGCCCTCGATGCCCGCATCACCCCAGTATCCCTCGATGAGCTTTTTTCAATGCTTAGCAACTTTGATCAGAGGGTGGCGCAGTACCAGGGATCGAGCGGCTTCAATTCGTGGGCTAATGCCGCGATGCGCGGGGCCGGCAGCTACGCACATCATCGTGGTCCTCCTCGCTCCAAGGGCAAGCAGGGGAGTGGTGGCAGCAACGACGGGTCCAACTCCCGTAACGGACGGCCCAACTCCACCAACACTAGGGGTCGCCGTGGCGGTTCTTCTAGGTCGCGCCCAGACGTGGTGCGTTGCCAAATCTGCGGCAAACCGGGCCACACGGCGAGAGACTGCTGTTACCGGTTCGATGAGGATGAGGCCTCCTCTGAAGATGAAGAAAAGGTCGCTGCTGCCGACGACTCATATGGCGTCGATACCAATTGGTATCTTGGCAGCGGCGCAACAAACCACCTCACCGACGAACTAGAGAAGGTGACACTCAAGGAGAAATATCATGGCAAGGACTAGATCCACACCGCAAGTGGTGCAGGTATGAGGATATGTCACATTGGTCATTCATTTTTTCGTACCCCACGTGGAAAATTTCATCTTAGGAAAATTTTGCATGTCCCTAGCACTGACAAGAATCTTCTATTTGTCCATCGAATCACCCTTGATAATCATGTTTATATTGAATTTCATCCCTTCTTATTTTTGATCAATGATCAGGTCACGAGGAAAACTCTCTATCGAGGTAGATGTGTTCGAGGCCTTTACCCATTGATTCCGGAGCTTCGAAGATACAATAAAAAAAAGCTTGTGGTGCTATCAAGCTTTCAGCCACACGGTGGCATGACCGCTTAGGGCATACTTCATTTTCTTTAGTTGATCATTTACTTAAAAAGAATAACCTTCCGTTTGTTGGTGAGCGCAATATTGAAACCATTTGTGATTCTTGTCAAAGAGCGAAAATTCATCAACTTCCTTACCCTGTTTCAACTAGTGTTTCTACTCAACCGTTGCAATTAAATTTTTCTGATGTATGGGGTCCTGCCCCAAGCTCCGTTGGTAGACACACATACTACATAAGTTTCATTGATGACTATAGCAAGTCCTCTTGGCTCTATCTTCGTAAAAAAGGCCAGACGTGTTCCAAGTCTTTAAAAACTTCCAAGCTCTTATTGAACGTCAGTTTGACAGAAAGATTCTTGCTGTCCAATCCGACTGGGGAGGGGAGTACGAAAAATTAAACTCCTTCCAAACGCTAGGGATTTCCCATCATGTGTCATGCCCTCGTGCTAACCAACAAAATGGGTGTGCGGAATGTAAGCATAGGCACATTATTGAGGTTGGTCTTGCTCTCTTGGCCGGAGCTTCTATGCCCTTAAAATTTTGGGACGAAGCACTCCTCACTGCCGTACACATCATAAACATGCTTCCTAGTCGGGTTATCAACAATGAAATTCCCATAGAAAGGCTTCACCACACAAAACTAGATTATAAATCTCTTCGTGCCTTTGGATGCGCTTGTTGGCCGAATCTCCGCCCCTACAACAACCGCAAGATTATGTGTCGCTCCAAACAGTGTGCGTTTCTTGGGTATAGTGCTCAGCAGAAAGGTGTAAAATGCCTTGACATCTCTACTGGTCGTGTCTACATCTCTAGAGATGTTGTTTTTGATGAGACAAAATTCCCTTTCACTGATCTTCACCCTAGTGTCGGCGCCTTACTTCACAAAGAGATACTTATTCTACCACCTCACCTCTTCGGTCATGATCAAGGGGGACACGATAACTGTGATGATCATTTGTTGACTAATCCTCCTAACTATATGCATGAGCCTTGTGATGACACAGGACACCATAGTGGTGAAAATAGCGAAGAAAACGGTGAAAACAGCGAAGAAAATGGTGCAACAGTCTGCCCGTATCATATGTGTCACGGAGGAGGGAGCAAATTCGCCTCGGGATCCGGCGTGACAGCAGCGGTAGGTGGATCAGCCTCGGGATCCGGCGCGTCAGTAGCGGCAGGAGGATCTGCCTCGGGATCTGGCGCATCAGTAGCAAGAGCGCGCGGTGCTGCGCTAGGCACGCCAACGACGCCCGTCTCCGCGTCGGCCACGCGGCCCGCTGTGGTTGGCAGCGGCGGCTCCACCAGCCCGCGCGAATCAGAAACTGCCATGTGCCATGCTGCCGCTGGCCCATTCGGCTCGGGCTTCGGGAGCCAGCCGGCTGTCTACAAGCGGCGCGACGCGGTGCGATTAGCTGGCGCGCGACTAGACACAGCAGGCGCAGATTCCTGCCGGCCCGTGTTGGCTGGTCGGACGAGATCTTCTGCGCTAGACTCCTCTCGCGCACAACAGCCAGCTACCACAGAAGATCAGCCAGCAACTAACCCCGCCAAAACTGCTGGAGCAGGCGGATCTGCCTGGGATCAGGCGCAGATTCCAGCTCCTGATTCAGCCACGGGATCCTCTGTGGTGCAAAACAATGCTATTGCACAACAACGCCGTAGAAGACTACAATCAGAGATAAATAATCCAATTAATTCCAAGCACATAACCAAATATGGTATGATCTGTTCTACAGGTGAACCAGGTGAGCCCACACAGGAGGCCCTTGGTGATGAGAAGTGGGGAAAGGCAATGCATGAGGAGTATGTGGCACTACAGAAAAATAAAACATAGCATTTGGTTCCTCCAAAACAAGGTAAAAATCTCATTGACTGCAAGTGGGTCTTTAGGATCAAAAGGTAGTCTGATGGAGCAGTTGATCGTTACAAGGCAAGGATAGTTGCTAAAGGCTTTAAACAACAGCATGGCATGGACTATGAGGACACCTTTAGTCCAGTTGTAAAAGCTGCCACCATCCATCTTATTTTGTCTATTGCTGTTTCCAGGGGATGGAGTCTTCGACAATTAGACATACATAATGCGTTTCTTCACAGTGTTCTGGAAGAGGAGGTTTACATGAAACAACCTCTTGGGTTTGAAAACAAACATGAACCCTCTCATGTATGGAAGCTTGATAAAGCACTATTTGGATTGAAACATGCTCCCAGGACATGGTATTCTCGTCTCAGTAAAAAGATGCAAATGCTTGGCTTTGTTCCTCCAAAGTCTGACACCTCACTATTCATTTACAATAAGTCCAATACATCAATATTTGTTCTTATATATGTTGATGATATTATTGTCACAACTTCATCTGATGAGGCAATAACAGGACTATTGAAGGACTTAAGCACTGAGTTTGCCCTAAAGGACCGTGGTGATTTGCACTATTTCCTAGGGATTGAAGTAAAGAAGCACAAGGATGGACTTCATCTCTCCCAGGAAAAATATGCAAATGATTTGGTAAGAAAAGTTGGGCTGCAAGGTTGTAAACCTACCACTACTCCTTTATATAGTACAGAAAGATTGTCTCTCACAGAAGGAACAATTTTTAGTTCATAAGACATCACAAGGTACAGAAGTCTTGTGGGTGCACTTCAATACTTGACACTGACACGACCTGACATTTCTTTTGTTGTCAACAAAGTGTGCCAATTCCTTCATGCACCAAACACAGTTCATTTGACTGCTGCAAAACGTATAGTCAGATATGTGAAAGATACTATGAGCATTGATCTTAATTTTAGCAAGTCATCTTCTACTCTTGTTAGTGCCTTCTCTGACTCAGATTGGGCGGGATGTTTGGATGATAGATGTTCTACTGGTGGCCTTGCGGTATTTCTTGGACCTAATCTGATTTCTTGGTGTGCCAGAAAGCAAGCTACGGTTTCCAGGTCCAGTACAGAGGCAGAGTATAAGGCACTGGCTAATGCTATAGCAGAAATTATATGGATTCAATCCATCATTAAGGAGCTTGGTGTGAAAACTATTCAAGCTCCATGTCCGTGGTGTGATAATTTGGGTGCAACTTATCTCTCAGCAAATCCAGTTTTTCATGCAAGAACAAAACATATTGAGATAGATTTTCATTTTGTTAGAGAGAGAGTTGCTAATAAGCTCCTACACATTCGGTTCATACATTCCAAGGACCAGATTGCAGATGTGTTTACAAAAGCCTTGCCAATACAAAGTTTTGAGAACTTCAGATATAATCTCAACTTGATGAAGTTGTGATTAAGGGAGGGTGTTAAACGACATATTGATATGTACATTACAAGGAGACTACCGCGCCATATCATCTTAGGTAGTTGGTAGGTTGTTAGCTAGAGTTTATCTTCTCATTGTAATCTTATCTCTACCTAGCTTCCTCTCCAAGATGTAATCGTATCTAAACTGTATGTGCTATCAGGGAGGTGCGCCCCCTGCCTACAAACACGTACGGCATCCCCTCGAGTTGAGGCACGACGCTTTTCGCCATCGCACATTTTCTATAGTAAACAAACATCCATGATTCATGTACTTGGCACGAGAGAATAACTTGTAAGTAAACACCCAAACTGTGCTAGCTTTTGGGACTCCAATCTTAGCTTTCGCAAGAAAATATAGTCCAAACTATGGCAATGCCTCGTACTTTTCAGGTGTGGCCAGCAACATGCTCCTGGTGAACGATGAGGCCACTCTATGATGCTGCCACAACTTGTTGGGGATATTACTCTCGTGTCCTTTGTCCTGATTAACCCCTTTAAGCTTCCTAGTGCGATGGCCCTACGACTAAGTCCTTGCTCTAGGACATCTGCCGTGACAATTCCACGATAGTTGGCGCCCACCGTGGGGCCAGCGCACGGTGGATTTGAGTTCTTGAAGGGCAGCTTCGAAGGGCTCAGGGGATATGCTATGGGCCGGATGACCAAGAGTCGTCGCGGCAAGCTCTACATCGAGGACGAAGGCTGGGGCCCTGAGGTCGGCTCAATTGAGTACGGGTACCGGGTCCCCTTCGGCGGAATTCACGTCTTCATCGGCCGGATCGGCGAATCAGGTCCTGAGTCGGACATGCACACCAACCTCATCGAAACGGCTCAGCGCGCGAGGACCGCCCGTGTTCAATCTGCCGTGAAGCATGCCTTTGTAGGCTATGTCCACAGCGGTGAATACTCTGAAGGATCAGTGGAGGGCGGTGAGACGGCCGTCTGTTCTGACACTGCATCATCAACGGGCGAGACGGGCTCTTTGTACCAGCTGCAGGACGGCATGCTCGGGGGCTGTTCCAATGGCAGCAGTATTCCGGACCCCTTGAGCCACCGAATTGGGCCGGAGTCTTCATGGCAGGAACACAGCTGATACGTCTCCAACGTATCTATAATTTTTGATTGCTCCATGCTATATTATCTACTGTTTTGGATGTTTATGGCACTACTAGGAAAAGGCCTACTACTGGCGCACCAGTTTTGCCTACTAATGGCGCACTACTGGTGCGCCACTAGTACCACGCCACTAGTATTTTTTACTAATGGCGCACTAGTGGTGCGCCATTAGTATAGGCCACGGTGCGCCATTATTATAGGCCATTGGTGCGCCATTAGTATAGACCATGGCGCGCCATTAGTATTTTTGAATTTTGAAGGCGGGAAAATAGTAGTGGCGCACCATCTAACCCCCACCGTGCGCCATTGCTATTTTTGAATTTTGATTTTGGATCTGGATCGCGATTTTTTTGCCCATTTTTTGCTCGTTTTTTTGCACGATATTATTTCAAATTTTGTTCCCGTTTTTGGATCTTGTACGTTCTTTTGCCGTGTTCTTTTGCCGGAGAGGAGTTCGCCGGAGAGGAGGAAGAGGAGGTGACCGAAGAGGCGCTCGCCTACATCGCTGGAGAGGAGGAGGAGGAGGTCACCGGAGAGGAGTTCACCGGAGCATCGGAGAGGAGGAAGGAGAAACCATGAGGGGATGGGAGGAGAGGATGGAGAAGGAGCTCACCGGAGAGGAGGGAGGAGGAGCTCACCGGGGATGAGGGAGGAGGAGCTCACCGGAGAGGAGGGAGGAGAAACCGTGAGGGGAGGGGAGGACAGGAGGGAGGAGGTCGCCGGAGAGGAGGAGGAGGTCGCCGGAGAGGAGGAGGAGGAGGTCGCCGGAGAGGAGGAGGAGGTCGCCGGAGAGGAGGAGGAGGAGGAGGAGGAGGAGGAGGTCGCCGGAGAGGAGGAGGGTTGTATGGTGGAGGAGAGAAGGGAAGATGGAGTGGAGGAGATGAGGAGATGGAGTGGAGGAGAGGTGGAGTGAAGGAGAAGAATGAAGAGGTAAGGAGGAGAGGACACGCCCAGCCATATATACGGCATAGTAATGGTGCACCGTGGGCAGGTGTGCCATTACTAATTTTTTTAATTTTTTTGATTTATTTTGAATTTTAAAGGCGGGAAGATACTAATGGCGCACCAAGGGCAGGTGCGCCATTAGTAACTTTTTTTTTATTTTTTGATTTATTTTTGAATTTTGAAGGCGGGAAGATAGTAATGGCGCACCATGGGCAGGTCCGCCATTAGTAAGTTTGAATTTTTTTGCCTCTCCAGATCTTAAAAGCCTCGTATCTTTTTTCCTGTTAGGTTTTTGAGGATTTTGAAAATGTTTAACAAGGTTCCCCAGTTAAATTCGGATGTAACTTTTTGAGTAGATGATTTTTCATATAAAAAACTTTTTCATCCAAGTTCGTATGCAAAAGTTATGCCCATTTTTACAAATTCTCGAGAGATTTTGCAAAAAAGTCGAAAATTCATGTTTGTAAATTTTGCTAACAACTAGACCACATATCACATGGGAATCTTATTTTCTTTTATTTTTTGTTTGACATTTCTATCATTTTTTTTTGAAACTGAAAGGGCGGTCCACGGGAGGGGGGGAGGGGGGTGCATTCGGGGGAATGTTTGGGTAATGGCGCACCATGGGATGGTGCACCATTACTAGTTCAACTAGTAATGGCGCACCACTCCCACGGTGCGCCATTAGTAGTTTAAAAAATAAAAATAAAAAAATTGATTTTTTTGAAACATAATTACTAATGGTGCACCGTGGGAGGAGTGGTGCGCCATTATTAGACTAGTAATGGCGCACCACTCCCACGGTGCGCCATTTGTAGTTTTGAAAAAATTTAAAAAAAATTACTAATGGTGCACCGTGGATGTGGTGCGCCATTAATGGCGCACCAACACATGGTGCGCCATTTGTATTTAGTAATGGCGCACCACATGTACAGTGCGCCATTAGTGTCCATATTGGCTATAGCTGTTTTTGTAGTAGTGTGGGCTTTATTATACACTTTTATATCATTTTTGGGACTAACCTATTAACCCAGAGCCCAGTGCCAGTTTTTGTTTTTACCTTGTTTTAGGGTTTCAAAGAAAAGGAAAATCAAACAGAGTCCAATTGACCTAAAACTTCACGGAACTCATTTTTGGAAGGAAAGAAGCCCAGAAGACTTGAAGTGCATGTAAGGGAAGCTTCGAGGAGGCCACGAGGTAGGGGGTGCACCCACCCCCCTGGGTGCGCCCTCCACCCTCGTGGGCCCCTTGTGGCCCCCCTGACGTACTTCTTCCGCCTATATATCTCCATATACCCTAAAACTTCCGAAGGGCACGATAGTTCGGGAGTTCCGCCGCCAGAAGCCTCCGTAGCCAACAAAAGCCAATCTAGACCCATTCCGGCACCCTGCCGGAGGGGGCAATCCCTCTCCGGTGGCCATCTTCATCATCTCGGTGCGCTCCATGATGAGGAGGGAGTAGTTCTCCCTCGGGGCCGAGGGTATGTACTAGTAGCTATGTGTTTGATCTCTCTGTCTCGTGTTCTTGAGGTGGCACGATGTTGATGTATCACAAGCTTTGCTATTATAGTTGGATCTTATGATGTTTTCTCCCCCCTCTACTCTCTTGTAATGGATTGAGTTTCCCCTTTGAAGTTATCTTATCGGATTGAGTCTTTAAAGATTTGAGAACACTTGATGTATGTCTTGCCGTGCGTATCTGTGGTGATAATGGGATACCACGTGATTCACTTGATGTATGTTTCGGTGATCAACTTGTGGGTTCCGCCCATGAACCTATGCATAGGGGTTGGCAGACGTTTTCGTCGTGATTCTCCGATAGAAACTTTGGGGCACTCTTTGAGGTCGTATGTGTTGGTTGAATAGATGAATCTGAGATTGTGTGATGCATATCGTATAACCATACCCACGGATACTTGAGGTGACATTGGAGTATCTAGGTGACATTAGGATTTTGGTTGATTTGTGTCTTAAGGTGTTATTCTAGTACGAACTCTAGGGCTGTTTGCGACACTTATAGGAATAGCCCAACGGATTGATTGGAAAGAATAACTTTGAGGTGGTTTCGTACCCTACCATAATCTCTTCGTTCCTTCTCCGCTATTAGTGACTTTGGAGTGACTCTTTGTTGCATGTTGAGGGATAGTTATGTGATCCAATTATGATATTATTGTTGAGGGAACTTTGCAATACCGTTTACGCTCACTTTTATCATTAGTTACCTTGCTGTTTTTATAATTTCAGATTACAAATACCTTTATCTACTATCCATATACCACTTGTATCACCCTCTCTTCGCCGAACTAGTGCACCTATACAATTTACCATTGTATTGGGTGTGTTGGGGACACGAGAGACTCTTTATTATTTGGTTGAAGGGTTGCTTGAGAGACCATCTTCATCCTACGCCTCCTACGGATTGATAAACCTTAGGTCATCAACTTGACGGAAATTTGATACTGTCCTACAAATCTCTCACTTGGAGGCCCAACAACATCTACACGAAGAAGGTTGTGTAGTAGACATCAAGCTCTTTTCTGGCGCCCTTGCCGGGGAGGTGAGTGCTTGAAGGTATATCTTTAGATCTTGCAATCGAGTCTTTTAGTTTCTTGTTTTATCACTAGTTTAGTTTAAAAAAGAAAATTACAAAAAAAATGGAATTAAGTTTGTCTCATACGCTTCATCTTTTTAATATCTTTCGTGAGTATGATGGAAAGGATAATTGTGCTCAAGTGCTAGAAGAAGAAATCTATAAAATGTTTGGCACTAAATGTTTGAATGATGAGCATGATTGCAATGTTGTTAGTATGAATTCCTTGAATATCCACGATGCTAATGATATGCAAAGCCACAAGCTTGGGGAAGCTATGTTTGATGAAGATGATATTTTTTGTCCCCCAAGTTTTGATGAGAAAATTTATTATGATGAAAGCATGCCTCCTATTTATGATGATTATGTTGATGAAAGTGGTTTCGGAGAGGTCATGACTTTATTTTGTGACGAATCCACTATTCCGGAAGAGGTTCCAATTGATTATGAGAACAAAGTTTCTATCTATGATGATTATTGTGATGAATTGTATGCTATAAAGAATAATGATATCCATGAAACTTGTCATCATGATTTTAGTTTTCAATTGGATTATGCCTCACATGATAATTATTTTGTTGAGTTTGCTCCCACTATTATTCATGAGAAGAATTTTGCATATGTGGAGAATAATAAAAATTCTATGCTTGTAGATCATGAAAAGAATAATTTAGGTGCTGGTTATATTGTTGAATTCATTCATGATAGTACTGAAAATTATTATGAGGGAGGAATATATGCTTGTAGGAGTTGCAATAATATCAAGTTTCCTCTCTATGTGCTTAAAGTTTTAAAGTTATGCCTGTCTTACCTTCCTATGCAAGTTGATTCTTGTTCGCACAAGTTGTTTGCTCACAAAATCCCTATGCATAGGAAGTATGTTAGACCTAAATGTTCTAGTTATATTCTTCATGATGCTCTCTTAATGTTTCAATTCTTATCTTTAATATGAGCATCGTTGAAATCATCATGCCTAGCTAGAGGCGTTAAACGATAGCGCTTGTTGGGAGGCAACCCAATTTTACTTTTGTTCCTGTTTAGCAATAAATAATTTATCTAGCCTCTGTTATGATTGAGTTTTTTGTGTTTTAATTAGTGTTTGTGCCAAGTAGAACCTTTGGGAAGACTTGGGTGAAGTCTTTATGATCATGCTGTGAAAAACAGAAAATTTAGAGCTCACGAGAATTGCTGCAATTTTTATTTGGGAGTGCTATTTAGTTAATTCTTTTTGAAGATGATTAATAGATAAATTCCTCAGGTCCAGCAATTTATTTTAGAATTTTTGGGGTTCCAGAAGTATACGTTTGATCCAGATTACTACAGACTGTTCTGTTTTTGACAGATTCTGTTTTCGATGGGTTGTTCGCTTATTTTGATGAATCTATGAGTAGTATCGGAGGGTATGAACCATAGATAAGTTGGAATACGGTAGGTTTAACATCAATATAAATTAAGAATGAGTTCATTACAGTACCTTGAAATGGTGATTTATTTTCTTATACTAATGGAGCTCACAAGTTTTCTACTTTAAGTTTTGTGTTGTGAAGTTTTCAAGTTTTGGGTAAAGATTCGATGGACTATGGAATAAGGAGTGGCAAGAGCCTAAGCTTGGGGATGCCCAAGGCACCCCAAGGTAATATTCAAGTACAACCAAGAGCCTAAGCTTGGGGATGCCCCGGAAGGCATCCCCTCTTTCGTCTACTTCCATCGGTAACTTTACTTGGAGCTATATTTTTATTCGCCACATGATATGTGTTTTGCTTGGAGCGTCAATTTATTTTGTTAGGATTTGCTTGCTGTTATTTAGAACAATGTTTTTCATCTTTTATTTCAATAAAAGTGGCATTGATAGCCTTTACTATGCTATTTTAGAAGTCCACATGTTGCTGTTTGAAAATAGAAAGTTTACCGCTGTTGCAATAATTCCCTAGAAAAGTAATAATGTGATGCAAATGTTGAAAACTTTTGCATATTAAGATCTGATAAATTTACTACAGTGGGAATTTTCTTTCATAATTTTTGGAGCTAGGGAAGTATGGATCTTGCTGCACTCTTTACAGACTGTCCTGTTTAGGCAGATGGCTGTTATGTTTGCATTGTTTGCATATGTTTGCTTCTTTAATGATTCTATTTGAGGATAGGACTATTAAATATGCAGAGGCATTTAGTATGCAATGTTGAATAATAATTTTAGTATTTTGCTACAGTAGAGTATGATAAGGTTTTGGCAATGGTTCATACTAACTTATCTCACGAGTCCTTGTTGAGTTTTGTGTGGATGAAGCTTTTGAGATTTAGGGAGACCGTGATATGAGAGGAATTAAGGAGACACAAAAGATCAAGCTTGGGGATGCCCAAGGCATCCCAAGATAATATTTCAAGAAGTCTCAAGCATCTAAGCTTGGGGATGCCTCGGTTGGCATCCCACCTTTCTTCTTCAACAACTATCGGTTAGTTTCGGTTGATCCTAAGTTTTTGCTTCTTCACATGATGTTTGCCATTCTTAGAATGCCATTTTATTTTGTTTTGCTTGCTGTTTGAATAAAGTATCAAGATCTGAAATTATTAAATGTCAGAGAGTCTTCACATAGTTGCATAATTATTCGACTACTCATTGATCTTCACTTATATCTTTTGGAGTAATTTGTCATTTGCTCTAGTGCTTCACTTATATCTTTTAGAGCATGGTGGTAGTTTTATTTTGAAGAAATAGATGAACTCTCATGCTTCGCTTAGATTATTTTGGGAGTCTTCAATAGCATGGTAATTTGCTTAAAATCCTAATATGCTAGGTATACAAGATTAGTAAAAACTTTCATATAGAGTATTGAATACTAAGAGAAGTTTGATGCTTGATGATTGTTTTGAGATATGGAGGTAATAATATCAAAGTCGTGCTAGTTGAGTAGTTGTGAATTTGAGAAATGCTTGTGTTGAAGTTTGCAAGTCCCGTAGCATGCACGTATGGTAAACGTTGTGTAACAAATTTGAAACATGAGGTGTTATTTGATTGTCCTCCTTATGAGTGGCGGTCGGGGACGAGCAATGGTCTTTTCCTACCAATCTATCCCCCTAGGAGCATGTTCGTAGTGCCGAGGTTTTTGATGACTTGTAGACTTTTGCAATAAGTATGTGAGTTCTTTATGACTAATGTTGAGTCCATGGATTATACACACTCTCACCCTTCCATCATTGCTAGCCTCTTCGGTACCGTGCATTGCCCTTTCTCACATTGAGAGTTGGTGCAAACTTCGCCAGTGCATCCAAACCCCGTGATATGATACGCTCTTTCACACATAAACCTCCTTATATCTTCCTCAAAACAGCCACCATACCTACCTATTATGGCATTTCCATAGCCATTCCGAGATATATGGCCATGCAACTTTCCCCCGTTCCGTTTATCATGACACATTCATTATTGTCATATTTCTTTCCATGATCATGAAGTTGACATCATATTTGTGGCAAAGCCACCGTTCATAACTTTTCATACATGTCGCTCTTTATTCATCGCAATCCCGGTACACCACCGGAGGCATTCATATAGAGTCATCTTTGTTCTAGTATCGAGTTGTAATCATTGAGTTGTAAATAAATAGAAGTGTGATGATCATCATTTTCTAGAGCATTGTCCCAAGTGAGGAATAAAAAAAGAAGAGAAAGGCCATAAAAAAGAGAATGCCCAAAAAAAGAGAAAAGCCATAAAAAAGGGGGAGCCAAATAAAAAATGAGAGAAAAAGAGAGAAGGGACAATGCTACTATCCTTTTACCACACTTGTGCTTCAAAGTAGCACCATGATCTTCATAGTAGAGAGTCTCTTGTTTTGTCACATTCATATACTAGTGCCCTAGGTCTTCGTGAGAAAGCAAGTTGGATGCACACCGAGGGAGTCCTGGATTAGGGGGTCTCCGGACAGCCGGACTATATCCTTTGGCTGGACTGTTGGACTATGAAGATACAAGATTGAAGACTTCGTCCCGTGTCCGGATGGGACTCTACTTGGCGTGGAAGGCAAGCTAGGCAATACATATATGGATATCTCCTCCTTTGTAACCGACCTCGTGTAACCCTAACCCTCTCCGGTGTCTATATAAACCGGAGGGTTTTAGTCCGTAGGACAACAACCATAACATACAATCATACCATAGGCTAGCTTCTAGGGTTTAGCCTCTCTGATCTCGTGGTAGATCTACTCTTGTACTACCCATACCATCATTATTAATCAAGCAGGACGTAGGGTTTTACCTCCATCAAGAGGGCCCGAACTTGGGTAAAACATCGTGTCCCCTGCCTCCTGTTACCATCCGGCCTAGACGCACAGTTCGGGACCCACTACCCGAGATCCGCCGGTTTTGACACCGACATTGGTGCTTTCATTGAGAGTTCCGCTGTGCCGTCGCCACCAAGAAGGATGTCTCATCCCGTCTTTAAAGACGACACTATTGCTAAGGGAGCTTTGGCTATCGGCCAAACTCTCCGGCTAGGTGGTTTTCTTATGACCGCCTGTTCGGCCGCTGCGCCGACGATGACTTCTCGGGTCATCGAAAGCAATCTTCACGTCAACTCGAAACTCGCCGAGCAGTTAGATCCAATGGAGCTCTCTTCCCTGAACAAGCTCTTGGATTGCATCGCCGCCCTGGGAGTCGCTACAGACTACGATCAGATTGGGCCTAAACCCGATCTGAGAGAGATCAACTCCCCCAGGTCACCCATCACGTTGCAGTGGTGGAGGAACAATGCGGCAACCCTTCATCTATCTTAAGGACTAGCTATGTCCGGATTCCCGATCCCTCCAAGCCGGATACCCGCGGAGGGGAGGACGTCACTCAAGGCCTGAACCTAGAATCAGGCAGCGGGCTAGATTTATCGGAAAACATCCAAGAATCCAAACTTTCGAGTTCGGAAACTGCTTGGCCCCTGAGTCTCAGATTGGGCAAGGATTCGGATTCAATTCCACCCACCCACCCAAACATACGCGATCTATCCCAAATTAGGCAAGTGCCCGAAGAAACAGTACACCATTGCTGGGCCAGATTCCTCCTAGTCATGAGCAGGATAAAGGACTGCCGCGAGGAACACGCAATTTCATTCCTCTGCAATAATTGCACGGACAAGGGAATCCTCAACGCCATAAGTCGCCATGAAATTACACGCTTTGCCGACTTGGTGTCCATAGTACGAAAGTACTGTGCGATGGAAAGCGCCTGGAAAACCGAAATAAAATTTTGGGATAATCCGGCCCTGAATACAAACCCAGTCCGAAATAAAAGGGTGCATTATCACAATACACCTGGGTTAACTACCAAAAAGCAAAAGCCCTCTACGGGGCAAGGAACCATACTGGAGGGATGGCTCAACGGACCCTGCAAAATTCATAGTACAGCGGATGCAATACCAACGCACAGCCTTAGAGCATGTTGGATACTCCGACAGGTGGCCAAAAGTGGTGAGGATCTACTCCTCCCAAAAACCACAGAGCACCATCCCGTGGACAACAATACAATGTTAATGTTCTTTGAGACCTTCACGTCAAATAATAGATGCAAGCGAACACTCCGCAGCATGGCCGAAATCTGCCACATAGCAGAAATAAATCCTTGGAGTGACATGGCTATTACCTTCAATGCTAGTGACGAACCTAAATTCCGAACAGCCCGAGCACCAGCCGCACTGGTCCTCAGTCCAATCATGGACGGCTTTCGACTCACCAAGGTACTCATGGATGGCGGCAGCGGATTAAACCCCATCTATGAGGAAACTCTTGAAAAGATGGAAATAGACTGGAGCCGCATTGAGCAATGTAGCACAACCTTTAGAGGAATCATCCCTAGTTAGGAAGCACGATGTGCTGGGAAAATCACACTAGATGTGATATTCGGCACGCCGGATAATTACAGGTGTGAAGAAATTACATTCCAAGTGGCCCCGTTCAGCAGCGGATACCACGCTCTACTAGGGCGGGAGGCGTTTACAATCTTCCAAGCCATACCCCATTACGGGTACATGAAGCTCAAAATGCCCGGGCCCAATGGAATTATCACTCTTGCTAGTGATCTGGACATAGCACTCCGCGCCGAAAATAAGACAGACGCACTGGCCCTCGAGGCACTATCCGAAGCCCTAGCGGCCGAGGAACTAACTACGCTGCGCTCCATGGTGAACAGGGACGATGTGATACTCGATAAAAGATCCAAGTCCACCTCCTTTAAACCGGCGGACGAAATAGTCAAATTCCAAGTCCATCCAACGGACCCTACAAAAACAGCTTCCATTGGGGCACAATTAAACCCTGATGTCGATGCCGCACTGCGAGAGTTCCTACGCGAGAATGGGACATTTTTGCCTGGCACCCTTCAGACATGCCAGGAATCCCACGCAGGCTGGCTGAGCACAGCCTAAATATCCAAAAAGGATTCAAGCAGGCTCTTCGACGTTTCTCCGAGCCTAAGAGACAAGCCATGGGAGAGGAACTAGCCAAGCTATTGGAGGCCAGATTCATCAGAGACATAAAACATCCGGACTGGCTAGCAAACTTGGTGATGGTACCAAAGAAGGACAAATCCTGGCGCTTGTGCGTCGATTTTAAGGACCTTAACAAGGCCTGCCCAAAGGATCCCTTCCCCCTCCCCCGCATCAATCAAATCATCGATGCTACCGTAGGACACGATTCATTGTGTTTCCTGGACGCATACTCCGGCTACCATCAAATTAAAATGGCGGAGCCAGACCAAGCCGCAACGGCATTCATCACACCATACGGCCCATTCTGCTTCAACACAATGCTCTTCGGGCTCAAAAACGCCGGCGCAACATATCAGCGCATGATTCAGACATGTTTGGCAAACCAGATCGGCAAAACAGTGGAGGCATACGTGGATGACATGGTCGTTAAAACCAAGCATGTCGAAACTCTAGTAGACGACTTGAGGCTCACATTTGATAACCTCCGAATATATGACATCAAGCTCAATCCGGAAAAATGCATTTTCGGCGTACCGGCCGGAAAGCTCCTGGGATTCATTGTCTCCAGTAGAGGTATTGAAGCTAATCCAGCCAAAATCCGAGCGTTGTCACAGTTGGCTACCCCAACAGACCTCAAACAAATACAAAAATTGACTGGATGCGTGGCGGCTCTAAGCCGCTTTATCTCCCGCTTGGGAGAAAAGGCATTACCCCTTTATCGCCTCCTCCGGCGCATCGAACACGTCGAGTGGAGGGATGCCGCCTCGGTTGGACTCAACGAAATAAAAGCCATATTGGCAACAAACCCAGTCCTGGCCACGCCAAACATTGGCGAACCAATGCTATTATACATTGTGGAAACTCATCAAGTAGTAAGCGCAGTGCTCGTCGTCGAGCGAGAAGTGGACGGACACAAATTCCCCCTTCGAAAGCCGGTTTACTATGTGTCCACTGTCCTTACTCCATGCAAATCACGGTACCCGCATTATCAAAAGATAGCATACGCGGTATTTATGGCATCCCGGAAGCTGCGACACTACTTTCAAGAGTGTTCGAGAACAGTAGCCTCGGAAGTACCACTTAACGATATTATAAACAACCGCGATGCGACGGGCCGGATTGCCAAATGGGCCATTGAGCTCCTCCTGTTCGACATAACTTACAAGCCACGGCGAGCTATTAAGTCGCATGTTTTGGCTGACTTCGTCGCTGAATGGACGGAAGCCGAACTCCCTAAAGAGTATGACACATATTCAAACTGGATTATGCATTTCGATGGCTCCAAAATGTTGGCTGGTCTGGGGGCTGGCGTCGTTTTGACGTCCCCAACAGGAGACACCATTCAATACATACTACAGATAATGTATACGGACTCCAACAATGCAGCCGAATATGAGGCCCTTCTACATGGTCTCCGGATGGCAGTATCCATGGGCATTCAACGCCTAGAGGTGCGCGGGGATTCAAACCTCGCGATATCCCAAATAAATGGAGACTTTGATGCCAAGGATCCGAAAATGGCAGCTTATCGCAATGTCGTCCTAAAAATGTCACCTCGGTTCGAGGGGCTTGAATTTCACCATGTGGCTCGGGAAAACAATCAGGCGGCGGATATCCTCGCCCGCATCGGCGCAAAACGCGACGTGGTCCCTCCCAACATATTTCTGGAAAGGCTTTTCAAGCCATCCGTAGCATGGGAAGGGGACACCGGTAACAACAGTCCGGACCCGGCCAAAATGCCCGATACCGAACTCTCTGACACAATCGGAGGCTCCGCCACTGAAATAACACAGTCAGCCCACGAAAGAATGGCCATTATTGCCCCGTGGACAAAACCATTCCTGGCCTACCTAACTAGATAGGAAGTTCCAGAGGACCAAAATGAGGCACGCTGCATAGTGCGGCGATCCAAGGCCTACAGGGTCCATGAGGGAGAATTATACAAAAAAAAGCGCTACCGGATTCCTTCAAAGGTACATCTCCGAAGAGGAAGGGCGGGACCTTTTGGCAGAAATTCATGCCGGACTTAGTGGTCATCACGCCGCAGCCCGGGCTCTTGTAAGCAAGGCCTTCCGTACATGATTCTATTGGCCACCGGCCCGGGCAGATGCACAGGACTTGGTCCAATGTTGCGCCGGTTGCCGGCTCTTTGCAAATCAAAGCCACATGCCACCCACTGCCCTCCAAACAATCCCCATTACATGGCCCTTCGCGGTCTGGGGGCTTGACATGGTTGTACCCCTTAAAGGGGGGACCCACAATAAAAAATACTTATTGGTCATGGTGGATAAATTCACCAAATGGATAGAGGCTAAACCGGTTAAAATAGCCGAATTCGGACCGGTGATAGATTTCATATCCGGGGTTGTACACCGTTACAGCGTCCCCCACAGCATCATCACTGATAACGGCACGAACTTCACGGCCGACGAGGTAAAACTCTAGTGCAGCAAAATGGGCATCAAGCTCGATTATGCTTCAGTCTATCACCCACAAACCAACGGTCAAGTCGAACGAGCAAATGGTCTTATAATGAGCGGCATTAAACCCAGATTAGTGCGCTCCTTAACGGAGTCTGACACGCACTGGGTAGAGGAGCTTGACTCTGTACTCTGGGGGCTGCGAACCACGCCAAATCATAGTACCAGATATACACCGTTCTTTATGGTGTACGGCGTAGAGGCAGTCCTGTCCTGCGACATAATTCATCACTCACCTCGAGTGCGCATGTACGAAGAAAGAGAAGTAGACCTCGATCGGCAGGACAGTCTGGACACCTTGGAGGAAGAGTGCGATGTAGCCAAAGCACATTCCACATTTTACCAGCAACAGGCTCGCAGATACCAAAGCAGAGAAGTACGGGCCAAAACTTACAACGTTGGCGAACTAGTTCTACGGCTGCCGGATAAGAAAAAGAACAAGCTCGAGCTCAAATGGGAGGGTCCCTTTATTATCGACCAAGTTCTGACCGGTGGAGCATACCGACTGCAGGATGCATCGACTAGTCGACTCGAGCCGAACCCATGGAACGCGACCAGGCTCCGAAGATTCTACGCCTAGCACCGGACTTTATGTTAGTCCCCTCCCCTTTGTCCATTTTCTGTATATGCATCATCTGTCGTGTTTCCCTTTCTTTCTTTTATTTCTCTAGGCCTTCAAGGGTCACCTTGTGCCTCACTCATACATTACAGATGCGCTAGCCGCACTCTTCATACCTGGGGGCTTCTTTCACAGAAGCTTAAATTATTTACCTGGTCCTCACGCCCAACACATGTGTTATACTTCCGCATGTACCTTTTTCACCATTATATGCATCGATATGACTTAAGTTTTGGCCAAGTTGGGTTGCCTGGCTCTTGTATTTATACCCTACGTTCCCGTTAATTCGGCTAGGGCATAAGGGGAGCACCTCTGCAATTGTTACCGCCGGGTCAGCCGGACGTGTACCTCAGACTGGGTGAAGCCGAAAGCTAGCGTTCTTAAGGGAATATTCGGTCGGTGAACAAAAGATGACTTTTATTTATTATCCATATCTGCCCCAGATGCTTTTTCTGCGCTTCTTGTCGCAGTCCGAACATGCACTTTAGGGCATGCTTACCCAGGGAAAGGAACCCTTAACGGAACTATTCTCCCTGGAAGATGTTTCTTACTACCCATGTAATATAACATAAGTAGTTGGGCACTTGTCTGATAAAGCACTAATGACCCCTACGCATGGTCTCCACGCATGCCCCGGTTCTTACATAACCAAGAGGGTATTTGGATACACTCCGGACTGTCGGGTCCCGAGGTTGAAGGGAAAAGGTCCGTCACGACAAACGATCTACAATCCGGCTAGAAGGCATTATACATGTCACTTCAAAAATACATAGTCAATTTGACTGATTGAACTCCTCTTCAATACCATCCAATAGGTTGTCTAGTCTACAGTCCTGTTGGGAATACTTTGCGGCCAATTCTACTTGGCCGTACACTAAGCTCACAGGGATGTCCTTCCCATCAGGCCCCACAGGTCCGACTTCGGCCATGTGGTTCGGGTCAGCCTTCGTGTACCGTGTCTTCACCATTGCCCAGGCTTCCCTGGCGCCCTGACGGCAGGCCGATATCTTCCATAATCGGAAGCGCCGCCGTGCTCCCTTCAGCTTTTCTGCAAGCTCTCCAAGGCCTTCGGG
This sequence comes from Triticum monococcum, assembly GCA_034509565.1. Lineage (NCBI taxonomy): Eukaryota > Viridiplantae > Streptophyta > Magnoliopsida > Poales > Poaceae > Triticum > Triticum monococcum. The sequence goes on from CM067845.1 coordinate 619,986,811, forward strand.
TATGGAGATGGATGACCACAAGGCCTGGGCGACGCCTTGCATCACCTGCCGAACTCGTTCGTGCAGCTGTGAGAGCTCGGGAAGAAGGTCACCCGTTGAACCGGGCATTTCCTCGGTAGGACGACCTATTAGCATACCTACAGAAATAACTCTGTCAGCCAGCTTCCTCGCCGAACTCTTTTTCAAAGTTCGTTCAAGCACTTACTAAATATGCCGCGTCGAAGCCGCCGATTTTCCTTAACAGAGTCCGACAGTTGGGCACGAACATCTTGTAGTTCCACGCCCAGCTTGGTGTTGGCATCTTGGAGATCATTTTTCTCCTGCCTCACCCTCGTAAGCACGTTCTCACCGGCCTTCAGCTGGCGTTGGAGCTGCTACTTATCCGGATTTACTCCAGTGTCATCTGCAATTTTATTGTTAGATCTACATACACGCCGCATTCTATATGACACTTATCATTTGAAGGATATGTTACCAGAGGGGGTCTCTTTGGGCTCCCCTGCTGCGGCCAGTGCGGCCCGAAGTTGGGCTTTGTACTCTTCCAGCTCCTGAGACAGTTGAGTATTCTTTTCTGTAAGAACCTGCATAACAAATGATCCTTAAATTAGTTATCCTAATTGTTTCTAGTCTCAGGGGCTACTGATATATATATTCACCAAATTTTCTCACCCGTATGTCTTCTACATACTACTCCGTGGCTCTGGTTAGACCATTTTGAGCGGCACAGAGGTGCGCGTCTCCCGAGTTGAAGACATCCAATGCCTCTTGGGAGAAACAAGCGTCACGAAGAACAGTCCCGCGACGCCTGTGGTTCATGGCACTTTCCACCTCGGAATGGGTGGCGGACAGTTTATCTGCATCCTTTGTCGGAGGAGCACCCGGCGCACGCCTTGTATTCGTTCCCGCCTCCGAATCCAGCCTTGGAGGCTGGCTTGTGGAGGCGCGATTGGTAGCCTCTCCGGGTATAGTCCGGCAAGCACTCTTTTTCCTGAAAAGAAGGCATGGGCGTTAATATGCCTCTGAGAATAATATCTTGCAATAAGGACGGCGCGCCATACCGCTGCGCCGCTGTCTCAATCTGGACTGCGGGTCTTTTCAGCCTGCCTGGCCTCGCGTCCCCTTGTTGGCAAGTCGCCGCAGGCTCGGCCTTCGGCCTTGAGGACCTCCCCTGCAAAACACGGCTGTTATACAATGATCAAAAACACGCAAGGACGGATCCCTTTTTGAACTGCTGGGACTTCGGTCTCGGTCACCTGTGAGGCTAGAACTAGCCCAGGGTAATCGGTTGTAATGGCCACCAAAGCATTGTCATTACTCGATTGGTAAAATACCCCATCGATCAGCTCCATGGATGTCCGGATCCTCCTAGGAGGCCGGGTCAAGGGACCGTCCAGGGTCCTCGAGTTGTGGAGGAGGGCTATTTATCTCCTTTACAGCCTGGCGCAGCTCCTGCAATGAAATCGCTAGAATGAATACTTAACTACAGGAATACGAAATGGATGGGCGATAAAAAGTCTCCATTTACCCAACTCGGAGGATTGTACATAGAAAATCCGCCCTGCGGGTTGACACAAAGGAATTCCTCCTGTTCTCCCTTGTATAGAGTGGATAAGATCTTTATTAGATCAGCAGCCGATCCTGGCCCTTTGCGGCCGTGGCGGGTGGCGTCATCCTCCCCATTGAAATCGCTCATGGGGTGGCCTCTATACCGAAGCGGCTGCACCCCCTGCATGATGCATGTGGCCATGAACTCGATCATGGTCAATCCGGATCGAGCTAAAAAACTTATCCGGCTCATCAGGTAAAGAATGTCCCTGTCATCTTCCTCCAGGGAGCTCCGTGGACGCCAGCTCCGGCGCTTCTTCAAAGGGGCGTTGTCGAACTCAGGAAGGCCGATCCGAATAAGATCCAGGAGGGGGACGTCTTCTATATAAAACCATTCTGAAGGCCAGTGTTCGGGCGTCTTCTTTGGGGTCCCGGACAGGTATCTGGTCCTGGCAATACGCCACACTTCGGCTCCGCCCACTTGATTTATTGACCCCTTCTGAGAACGGGGCACAAGGCAGAACAGCTTCTTCCACAGAGCGAAATGAGCCTCACAGCCCAAAAACAAGTCGCAAAGGGCTACGAATCCCGTGATATGCAGCAGGGAGGCAGGCGTAAGATTGTGCAACTGGAGGCCGTAGAACTCCAGGAGCCCCCGGAGAAACGGATGAATTGGAAATCCGAACCCTCTTATTAAATAAGGGACAAGGCATACCCGCTCTCCCTTGGAGGGATTGGGAAGGCTCTCCGCTTGCTCTCCGCCATTATAGGTGGCGAGCCCGACTCGAACCGGGACCATGCACGCTGGGGGAAGAAATCCCTGGGACTGAAGCATCACTAATTTGTTGTGCGGGACGGAACATCTCTCCCAATATCCAGGCTTGGAGCTAGGGGTGCGAGAGGAGGAGCTGCGTCGACCGGCCATGAGGGAATGGATCTCTGTCGGGCGCGCTCCGATGAAGGCTCTCCAAGGGAGGATGATGTGATTTGGATCTGAATCCTCGTCTTTTTAAATAGGCGGCTCATTCACACAGCTAGGGGGGTAAATGTGAAAACACCCTGGCTCTTCACATTCGCTCGACACGTGGAAAGTGGCCATTATTGGGCGTGGAAGCCAAGGAGTGCAACATTCATAAGAAACCGGACATTATTTCGACAGGTACACAGAATTCGGAGAGGAACCCGCCTTGCAATGCCGAAGACAATACTGCGCGCCGGACTCATCGTCATTGAAGCCTGGTTCGGGGGCTACTGAGGGAGTCCTAGATTAGGGGGTCTCCGGACAGCCGGACTATATCCTTTGACCGGACTGTTGGACTATGAAGATACAAGATTGAAGACTTCGTCCCGTGTCCGGATGGGACTCTACTTGGCGTGGAAGGCAAGCTAGGCAATACGTATATGGATATCTCCTCCTTTGTAACCGACCTCGTGTAACCCTAACCCTTCCGGTGTCTATATAAACCAGAGGGTTTTAGTCCGTAGGACAACAACCATAACATACAATCATACCATAGGCTAGCTTCTAGGGTTTAGCCTCTCTGATCTCATGGTAGATCTACTCTTGTACTACCCATACCATCAATATTAATCAAGCAGGACGTAGGGTTTTACCTCCATCAAGAGGGCCCGAACCTGAGTAAAACATCGTGTCCCCTGCCTCCTGTTACCATCCGGCCTAGACGCACAGTTCGGGACCCCCTACCCTAGATCCGCCGGTTTTGACACCGACACACACCCACTTAGTTTCTTTTGTTGAGCTTTCATACATTTATAGCTCTAGTGCATCCGTTGCATGGCAATCCCTACTCCTTGCATTAACATCAATCAATGGGCATCTCCATAGCCCATTGATTAGCCTCGTTGATGTGAGACTTTCTCCTTTTTGTCTTCTCCACATAACCCCCTCATTATTCTATTCCACCCATAGTGCTATATCCATGGCTCACGCTCATGTATTGCGTGAAAGTTTATAGGTTTGAGATTACTAAAGTATGAAACAATTGCTTGGCTTGTCATCGGGGTTGTGCATGATGAGAGCATTCTTGTGTGCCGAAAATGGAGCATGACTAAACTATATGATTTTGTAGGGATGAACTTTCTTTGGCCACGTTATTTTGAGGAGATATGATTGCTTAGTTAGTATGCTTGAAGTATTATTATTTCTTATGTCAATATGAACTTTTGTCTTGAATCTTTCGGATCTAAATATTCATGCCACAATTAAGAAGAATTACATTGAAATTATGCCAAGTAGCACTCCCCATCAAAACTTCTGTTTTTATCATTTACCTACTCGAGGACGAGCAGGAATTAAGCTTGGGGATGCTGATACGTCTCCAACGTATCTATAATTTTTGATTGCTCCATGCTATATTATCTACTGTTTTGGATGTTTATGGGCTTTATTATACACTTTTATATCATTTTTGGGACTAACCTATTAACCCAGAGCCGAGTGCCAGTTTTTGTTTTTACCTTGTTCTAGGGTTTCGAAGAAAAGGAAAATCAAACGGAGTCCAATTGACCTGAAACTTTACGGAACTCATTTTTGGAAGGAAAGAAGCCCAGAAGACTCGAAGTGCACGTAAGGGAAGCATCCAGGAGGCCACGAGGTAGGGGGGCGCGCCCACCCCCTGGGCGCGCCCTCCACCATCGTGGCCCCCCTGACGTACTTCTTCTGCCTATATATCTCCATATACCCTAAAACTTCCGAAGGGCACGATAGGTCGGGAGTTCCGCCGCCAAAAGCCTCTGTAGCCATCAAAAGCCAATCTAGACCCGTTCCGGCACCCTGCCGGAGGGGGCAATCCCTCTCCGGTGGCCATCTTCATCATCCCGATGCTCTCCACGACGAGGAGGGAGTATTTCTCCCTCGAGGCTGAGGGTATGTACCAGTAGCTATGTTTTTGATCTCTCTCTCTCTCTCTCTCGTGTTCTTGAGGTGATACGATCTTGATGTATTGCGAGCTTTGCTATTATAGTTGGATCTTATGATGTTTTCTCCCCCCTCTACTCTCTTGTAATGGATTGAGTTTCCCCTTTGAAGTTATCTTATCGGATTGAGTCTTTAAAGATTTGAGAACACTTGATGTATGTCTTGCTGTGCGTATCTGTGGTGACAATGGGATACCACGTGATTCACTTGATGTATGTTTCGGTGATCAACTTGCGGGTTCCACCCATGAACCTATGCATAGGGGTTGGCACACGTTTTCGTCGTGATTCTCCGGTAGAAACTTTGGGGCACTCTTTGAGGTCCTATGTGTTGTGTTGGTTGAATAGATGAATCTGAGATTGTGTGATGCATACCGTATAACCATACCCACGGATACTTGAGGTGACATTGGAGTATCTAGGTGACATTAGGGTTTTCGTTGATTTGTGTCTTAAGGTGTTATTCTAGTACGAACTCTAGGGCTGTTTGTGACACTTATAGGAATAGCCCAACGGATTGATTGGAAAGAATAACTTTGAGGTGGTTTCGTACCCTACCATAATCTCTTCGTTCGTTCTTTGCTATTAGTGACTTTGGAGTGACTCTTTGTTGCATGTTGAGGGATAGTTATGTGATCCAATTATGATATTATTGTTGAGGGAGCTTACACTAGCGAAAGTATGAACCCTACGCCTTATTTCCACACATTGCAATACTGTTTACGCTCACTTTTATCATTAGTTACCTTGCTGTTTTTATAATTTCAGATTACAAATACCTTTATCTACTATCCATATACCCTCTCTTCGCCGAACTAGTGCACCTATACAATTTACCATTGTAGTCGGTGTGTTGGGGACAGAAGAGACTCTTTGTTATTTGGTTGCAGGGTTGCTTGAGAGAGACCATCTTCATCCTACGCCTCCTACAGATTGATAAACCTTAGGTCATCAACTTGAGGAAATTTGCTACTGTTCTACAAACCTCTTCACTTGGAGGCCCAACAACGTCTACAAGAAGAAGGTTGTGCAGTAGACATCAACAGCCCGGGCAGAACTCTACAGTAGCGGCGGCAACAGCTACCGGGTCGGCTGTAGCCAGGTTAGAAGACCCCGCGCGCCCTCCGGCTCAGATCTTGATGGACCTCGTGGATAAACTGACGACTCTGTTGACTGCCGTGGTAGAGCTAGCGGATAAGGCCCGACATGACGCAGAGGTGGCACGCGTACGTGAAGAGATGGTGCAAGCTAAGGAAAATCTAGCCGCAGAGGAAGTCAGGATGGCGGCAGAGCGGGCGGCTTTGGATGTTCATGCTCAACAGCTTCAAGCGGAGACCTTCCGGCTCTCGATGGATCTGAACGCGTTGAACGAGGTCATGAGGAGGAGGCATCAGAAAACTCAATCACATCTGCCTCTGACGCTCGGTCCTAGGAATCTTTTTCACACACCCGGAGCAGGGGGAAGTAACCCGCCGGAGGCACCCCAGATTACAACACCCGGCGCACCGGTCCAGCCGCGTGCCATGGATCCGCCTCGTATAATTACCGCTCCGCCTCATTACATCCCAACGCCGCCGGGTCACTTCTCCAACCCTTTGGAAAACCTCATCGCAGCATCGGCTCGTCTGGCGCCTCTTGCGATGGAAGGTGACCCACCGGCGGCAGTTGAAACACGGAGGGTAAGAGAACTTCTTCAAACAACTCTGGCATAGTAGGATGCATACTCCTATAGTCGAGACAGGATCCATTCAACTCCTCGCCCAAGCCGGAGCCCGATTTAAAGTAGGCATATGGAATCCGCAGATATGTCAAGCAATGCTCAACGCCACAACCGTCCATACAGGTATGAGACGGTGCGGGCTGGAGCCCTTAACTTGGCGGATCAGGAGAGGATTCGACAAGAGGCGGAATGAGCAGTTCAAATGGTAGCAGATCAGGTGGCTCATCAAACTTTTCCGGCTTATCCAGCAACCTTGGTCGAGGCAGGAGTGGCCACAAGAACCGGAGGCATTCCTTGCTTGGTGGCGGCCATACGTAATGAGCGTTTGCCAAAGGATTTTAAGGGGCCTCGTAAGGTGCCTAATTAAACAGCTGACTTACAGCCCGGGGCTTGGATTGAGAGTTATGAGATGACTATGGAGTTATTGGAGGTCAGCGATGCCGCAATGGCCAAGTATTTCACTATGATGTTAGATGGAACAGCTTGTACTTGGTTGAAGGGATTGCCACCCAATTCTATCGGCTCATGGGCGGAGTTGAAGGCCCGGTTCATCTAGAACTTTAAAGACACGTGTAAGCAGCCTATGTCGATTGTGGACTTGACCAATTGCAAGCAAGAGGGTGGTGAATCCACAACCCATTGGGTGCGCCGGGTCAAGGAGATAATACATTCATCTGATAAGATGGAAGCCGGCTCAGCAGTCTTAATGTTGGAGAAAAATTGCCATTTCGAACCTCTGAAGCAGAAGCTGGGGCGGCTCAAGCGTGACTATAATGACATGGGAACTTTGATGGTGGCTCTCGTCAAGTATGCTGATTCTGATACTACCAAGGACCCAATGTGTGATGAAGAAAAGGCAACGAAGGGAAAGAAGAACAGCAACGACAAGGGTCACCAGCATAACCCGGCGAATCAAGGAGGTAATAAATGTAAGGCTGATGAGTTTGTTGCTAACACCAATGCATAAGGCGGAAATCAACGGCGCAAGGGCAGACAGCACCCTCGGTCGGGCGGATCAGGTCCCACCCTTGAGCAATTATTGAATGAGCCTTGTCCAAAGCACGGCACCCGGGAAAAGCCAGCCACCCACATGTGGAAAGATTGTACGATCATGAAGGCGTTTAAAAATTCAAAACATGTTTGATGGAGGTCATGGCCCAGGTGGCGGCTCAGGTGGAGGCGGTTTCCAAGGCCCGGGCGCCGGCTTAGGTGGAGGAGGATTCCACGGTCAGGGCCATCCTGGTAACCAAGGAGGGTATAATCCGCAACCCGGCCAAGGTAATCAGCAGCAGCAGTCCGGATATCAGAGTAACCTGAAGCAGCTGAATAGTGGGCAATATCATGTATTCACCACTAGCATATGTAAGAGAGACCAGAAGCTTCACAAGAGGGCCGTCAATGCTGTTGAGCCGGCGGTTCCACGTTACTTACGTTGGTCAAAGCAGCCTATTGTGTGGACCAGAGAGGATCACCCACCCCGGATCGATAATCCGAGTCACTTGGCTTTGGTGGTGGCGCCTCAGGTTGGTGGATACAAATTCACTAAGGTACTCATGGATGGAGGCAGTAGCATCAACATCCTCTACTATGAGATGTTCCGCCGGATGGGATTGATTGATAAGAGTCTTAAACAATCCAACACTGTTTTTCACGGTGTGGTTCCTGGCAAGTCAGCATACCCAGTGGGTATGATCGAACTAGAAGTAGCCTTTGGGGATTAGTATGACTCCAGAGCAGAAAAATTAACCTTTGAGGTGGTTAAGATCAAAAGCCCGTATCATGCTCTGTTTGGACGGCCGGCTTATGCCAAATTCATGGCTCGAGCGTGTTATGTGTATTTGCAGCTTAAGATGCCGGGTTATAAGGGCACCATTACAGTACACGGGAGCCGGAAAATAACTTTGGAGTGTGAAGAAGGTGATGCTGCCTATGCTGAATCTGTCTGTGCAACAAAGGAGTTAAAATTTTACAAAGATCATGTTGACCCGGCAGACATGACGTCACTAAAAAAACCAACAGCAAAGCATGAGCCGGTGTTGAAGTTCAAATCAGCTGATGACACCAAGATGGTTGACTTTGTGCCTGGCGACTCATCCAAGCAGTTTATCATCAGTGCTAACTTGGATCCAAAATAGGAAAACGCGCTCATCGAGTTCATCCGTGAGAACCGGGACACCTTCGCATGGAAGCCTTCAGACATGCCGGGTATCCTGAGGGAACTCGCTGAGCACACTCTCAATATTGGTCCAAAGTTTAAACCTGTCAGACAATTTCTCCGACGGTTCAATGAAGAAAGGCGCAAGGCCATTGGAGAAGAGGTGGCCTGGCTTTTGGAAGCTGGGTTCATTGTAGAAGTCTTTCACCCAGAGTGTTTAGCCAACCTGGTTCTTATACTAAAAAACAATGGCACCTATCGTATGTGTGTGGATTACACCGATCTGAACAAGGCTTGTCCGACTGATCCTTTTGCCCTCCCCCGTATTGATCAGATCATTGATGCTACAGCGGGTTGCGCACGTTTGAGTTTTTTGGATGCTTATTTTGGTTATCATCAGATCAAGATGGTAGTCAAAGATTAGGAGAAGACAGCTTTTATCACTCCTTTTGGAGCTTTCTGCTATATGTCTATGCCTTTTGGGCTGAAGAGTGCCCAGGCGACTTACCAACGGCGTGTGCAGAATTGTCTTCATGATCAAATTGGACGTAATGTTCATGCTTATGTGCATGATATAGTGGTAAAATCTAGGAAGGAGGAAACCTTGGTCGCAGATCAGAAGTAGACTTTCGATAATCTCCGTGTCTACAAAATGATGCTTAACCCGGCTAAGTGTGTTTTTGGAGTCCTAGCCGGCAAGCTCTTGGGTTTTTTGGTGTCTAGCCGAGGTATTGAGGCTAACTCAGAGAAAATCAAGGCAATTACATCCCTGGCCAAACCAACATGCATCAATGACATTCAACGACTGGCTGGTCGTGTCGCTACTTTGAGCTGGTTCATAAGCCGATTAGGGGAGAAGGCAATGCCTCTGTATCAGATGATGAAGTAAAGAGGTGATTTTGTTTGGAGCGATGCTGCAAACTCTGCTTTTGAAGATGTGAAGACACAGATTGCTGAGCCACCGGTCCTGCCTGCTCCAATTGAGAAAGTGCCACTGCTGTTATACGTGGCCGCCAACTCACGAGCTGTTAGTGTGGCTATTGTGGTGGAGCGCAAGGAGGCTAGCAAGGAGCATCCGGTTCAACGGCTGGTTTACTACGTCAGTGAGGTGCTAATTGAATCCAAGTAACGATATCCACATTGGCAGAAGCTCGTATATGGGGTGTTCATGGCAAGCCGGAAGCTTAAGCATTATTTTCAGGGACATCCAATCACCGTGGTTAGCTCTGCTCCTTTGGGAGACATCATTCAAAACAGGGAATCCACTGGACGAGTCGCCAAGTGGGCGATTGAGCTTGGGTCTCATGGGTTGAAGTATGTGCCACGTACCTCGATCAAATCTCAAGCACTAGTTGACTTCATTAATGACTGGATAGAGATGCAGATGCTAGAAGAAAAACTAGACAACATGTATTGGACTATTCATTTTGATGGGTCCAGACAGTTGGAAGGCTCGGGGGCTGGAGTTGTTTTAACCTCTCCTCGAGCTGACAAATTTTGTTATGTGTTACGGTTGATGTTTCCTTGCACTAACAATGCAGCAACGTATGAAGCTTTGCTCCATGGTCTTAGAGTGGCAAAAGAGACGAGTTTGAGCTGGGTCAGATGTCTTGGCGACTCAGATCTAGTGGCTCAACAGGTATCAGGCAAATGGGATTCCAAGGTCCCTCTCATGGTGGCTTATCGCCGGGAGGTTGATGTTGTTGCAAGGCATTTTAAAGGTTATCATGTGGAGCATACTGACCTTCTAAAGAACGAAGCAGCTGATGCTTTAAGCCGGTTGGGGTCTCAAGCATAAGCCGGTACAACCTAACACCTTTTTGGATGTTTTTGCATAACCCGTCTGTCAAGTTGCCCATAGAAGAAGATTTAGCTGTTCCTGACCCGGAGCCGCAGTTGGTGGCGGCTCTTCATGTCATCCTAGATTGGACAGTGCCGTTCTTGGCTTACATGAACCGAGGAGAGTTGCCAGCGGATGAGACCCTGGATCGACAGATAACCCGGCGGTCTAAGTCAATGACGATTTCAGATGGAGAATTATAACGTCGCAGCGTCTCCGGAGCGTTTCAGCGATGTGTTTCCCCCGAAGAAGGTCAAGAAATACTTCGTGAGATCCATGAAGGCGATTGTGGTCATCACGCCGGGTCAAAATATATGGTGGCCAAGGCTTTTCGTCATGGCTTTTACTAGTTGACGGGTCACGCTGATGCAGAGGATCTGGTGATCAGCAGATGTGATGGATGTCAAAATTTTGCACGACGAGTGCATGTGCCGGCTCAAGAGCTCCGGATGATTCCAATCACTTGGCCGTTTGCAGTCTGGGGGCTTGACATGGTGGGACCTTTCAAAAGGTCTAAGGATAAAAAGACACATCTCTTAGTGGCAGTTGATAAATTCACTAAGTGGGTTGAGGCGGAGCCAGTAAGTAAGTGTGACGCGGCGACGGCGGTTCAGTTCATGAAAAAGGTGATCTTCCGTTTTGGTTTTCCACACAGCAATATCACTGACAATGGCACTAATCTGTCCCAAGGGGCTATGGAGGATTTTTGTCAACGAGAGCACATCCGGCTTGATGTTTCTTCTGTAGCTCATCCTCAATCCAATGGTCAGGCTAAGAGAGCAAATCAGGAAATTTTAAAAGGTCTCAAACCCCGGCTTATGGTTCCCTTACAGCGAACACCAGGTTGTTGGGTAGAGGAATTACCCTCGGTGTTGTGGAGTATCAATACCACACCTAATAGGTCTACAGGTTATACACCTTTCTTCATGGTGTATGAAGCAGAAGCAGTGTTGCCTAGTGACATCCGTCATGACTCGCTCCGTGTGGCGGCTTATGTTGAAGCTAATAATGAACAAGCCAGAAAGGATGCACTTGACTTGTTGGATGAAGAAAGAGACTTAGCAGCGGCTCGGTCAACAATTTATCAACAGGACCTGCGCCGTTATCACAGCCGCCGGGTCAAATCCAGGACTTTTCACGAAGGTGACCTGGTGCTCCGGCTCATCCAGGATCTGTCAGATGCGCACAAGATATCCCCACATTGGGAAGGACCCTTTGTGGTCAGCAAGAACTTAAACAACGGGTTGTATTACCTCATTGACGTTCGAGAACACAAAGATTCATGTAAGTCAGAGGAGGAGACCCGCCGGCTGTGGAACATTGCTCAACTTAGGCCATACTACACCTGAGCTACCGGCTCTCATCATGTACATACTTTTACATTGTATATACCATGATAAGTAATAAAGTAAGACCATCAGTCTCTTTTCTTTTCAAAGATTATGCATCTTTGTTATTTCTTATTTTCAAATGACTATTAAGGAGCTGATCATATTTGAATCAAGTCTAACCTTTTTTAGTCCGGCTTATGATCATATTCGAATCTAGCTGCAATTATCATGGTCACTTGGGGGCTTCCTATTCAAACATAGGTCGTATTCGGACCAAAGAGAACATAGATGTCATAACCCTCTTGATCGGCTCAAGGCCAAACTCACTACGGGGCTTCTTGATCGTCTCCGAATCATAGCTTAACCCCTTTTGGGTCCGACTTGGATCGTATTCGAATCAGGGTCGTTAAAAACCTCTCAAGGTCATTTGAGGGCTTCCTGTTCAAACATAGGTCGTATTCGAACCAAAGAGAACATAGCTATCGGTACCCTCTTGATCGGTGCAATGCCACAACCACTGGGGGCTCTATGGTCGTATTCGAACCTTAGCTTAACCACTTTGGTCCGGTTTACTGATCGTATTCGAATCAGAAGCCACCAACCTTTAAATATAAGGTTAAATCATACTTGTTAACTGTTATTTGCCTTTTAGTTTCTTGTTGGAAATAATTAGCATGATCTTCTTCGCCGGCTTCTCTATTTGACAACAAGGCTACCAAGGTATGATGATCATTAAAGTATTCAAAGTTATTGATTTCTCAGAAAGATTGAGTTATCTACTTCATTACCCGGGTTACTCAAGCCGGTGGTCTAAGGATCAAAGGTACAAGTATGGCTACTATTTATATATAATTGCCTACTGCATTAACTAAAGAGTTAGTTTCAGCCCTTGTCCTTTATTTATATATATTTTCTGTTTTATATTATGATAAACATATTGGATATAAGCCAGGTGTTTTACCCCATTCAGTTCTAAGCCGCCAAGCCAGTCTTTTCTCTTGTATCTACAGGGAACAGAGTTAAAGTGTTGCAGAAACAATCATCAAATATAATGCATATATTGCCATCAGGAAACTCGGAGTCACATACAGTGTTTTATGCACGATGGCATAAGCAAGGCATTCAGTGTTTTCACAGCTAAATTATTACACGGCTTTTTATAAGCCAATGAAGATGGTTATTATTCCTCCCTCGCCGGTTCACCGCCCTATGTTGGCTGGAAGTTGGGTTTTGACCAGTCAAAACCATTCACGGCGACGAATTCTGCTTCATCGTCGATCAGGCCTGCCGGGTCAACTTCTGGGGCAAATGTATTTTCTCTTACACGCGGGATCAAATCCGTCACCTTGTATGAGGGAGTCGCCATCTTCTTATTTTCAGCATCAAAACCCGGCTGATATTTGTCAATGTTGGTATCATCTCCAAGGGTAGTTGCCTGAGGCCGGACTCTGCGCACGCAAGCCATGAAGTCATCCTGCTCAAAGGGAGATCCGTCTTCCTTTACGGTGGGATAGCCTCTGGCCACGTCCGCCGGGTCTAGGTCTAGCACCCAAGACTTGGAGCGACTCGAGGAAGTCAAAGCCCCGGCTCGCGCAGAGGAGCGCTTCACTTCTTGAAATCTGGCAGGCATGATTGATTGTTTCTTCAAAATGTCGCCGAGCCAGTTGGGTCCTTGATTGGCAGGAGAGAAGGCGGGAAGTGCCCGTTGTGCGCCAATATACAATTTTTCTACTAAAGTGTACACTGCCTTCAGTTTAATCAAAGGATATTGGCTCAGGTTCTTGCTTCGTGGGCCTGCACATGTTTTAAAAACAAAGTCAGCTGGCGGCTTATATTCCGGATCAGCAAAAAGTACATAAGATTAAAAATGGACGGCTTACCAAAGATGGCGGCCACCATTTGAGACACCTGGCCCTTTAAGCCGTTAAGCTCTTTTGACACCTCTTTAAGGGATGCTTCAGCTCTCTCAGCGTGTTGTGTCAGAAGCATTTTTTCCTCTGCCCAGGTCTTCTTCTTGGCAGCCAAACTGGTCTTTAAGTTTTCCGTCTCAGAGAGACTTACTTGCAATTTGGAGTTAGCAGACTTGATTTCTGTCTCCTGACCTGCTAGCCGGGTCTTCGTATCAGCCAATTGCGAGTTCAGTTCAGATAAAGCATTATGCAAAAAGAGCATACTCAGATGAGTCAAGATTTCGCTTAAAGTTCAACAATCAAGATTCAAGTCTCAAGTACTTTACAAAAAACCACTTGACACTTGGGGGCTAATGTATGCCAAATCAAATTTTTATGACTCTAAAGACATACTTTAAGTCCCTAGTCCTTTACAAAGTAACAACACTTGGCACTTGGGGGCTAATGTATGCAATTCACCAAGTTTCTCAAGGTTAAGCCAGAATATTAAGTTCTTTGAATACGGTAAAAAACAATTTAAGGTACCGGCTCATTTATGATTAAAAAGAGCGGGCCCTTGGGGACTAGAGGTGAAGTTTTGTTCTATTTTATTAAATTCAAGAAAATCAAAGGTAAAGGTCTTGGCCTATATGCTAAAGTCTACAAATCATTCCGGATGTTTCATAATCTGAACACTTGGGGGCTGAAGGAATATAGATAAGCCGGAAGAACATACCTCATATTTCAGCTGCAACTGTTTGACCATTTCGATCTCAGAGTCGCGACTGGAGTGCACGTGGCTGAGATAGCCGGATAAAATATCATTGGCATTTAGATGGTCATAATTGGCAACGTCAAAGAACACTTTCTGGCTCTCCAATGCCTCTTGTTTCGTAGTGCATCGAGCCAGCATAGTTGGATTCCCTGGTTCAATAAAGCGACTCCTGGTGATCTAAACGTCTTGTGCAGACGGTGATGGCGGGTTGGCTGAGCTTGATGGTCTAGTAGAAGAAGGGTTCATAGTGGTCTCATCAAACAACAGCTCATGTGGATTTGCTACTGCCTCAATAGGCGGGTCTTCTGGAGCGTCGGTTAATGGAGAAGATGGCCTGGCCGGGTCAGATGCAAGCACCGGCGGGTCTTCCGCCAGTTTAGCTACCTTTGCCTTCTTGGATTTAGCTTGGCCACTAAGAAAAATGTTGCAGGATTGTCAGTATAAAGATACAATTTGAACAACCCGGAAAACATGAGGATTTTTCCTTACCCAGGGGAAGTCTTGAAGGCCGGAAATTGTGTGTGCGATGAGTCACCAGAAGAGCGAGACACCTCCTGAAAAGATAAAATAGAGTTAAAGTAATACAAGGGGAAGGATCCGTTAAACAGAGTTAAGGACAGAAAGAAGTAAACCTCATTCGGGCACTTCTGAGGAGTTTGTTGAAGAACGACAGCCGGCTCATCTTCAGTCCGAGCTTGCAGTTGTTGCTTTTTCAAACGGAAGTTGGGATCCAAGTGAGCTAAAGGGTTAGAAAACCTTACTTTACGGATCACTCGTCGAACTTTTTGTCTTGGCAAGGGCTCTGAGTCGAGGAAATGATAGTTACCTCTGCTTCCACAACCTGACTAGCCCTAGTGTCATCCTGGTAAGGATCAGTGTCAATAAGATTGTTAAAAAATTGGCCAAGGGAATCAAGGGCTACCTCCAAATCAAATGTGTCATCAAGCTTCATCCAATCTTCAGCAGTGTTATTTTTCTTCTTTTTCGACCTCCAAGTCATTTTCTTGGCGTTTATGGCGGTGGCTTTTGCTTTCTTGGCAGCCTCGTGGTCATACTTAACTTTCCAGAAGTCAGAGTTGCCCTGCAGACAGGTAAAAACAAGATAAAGAGTCAGGCAAGTATTAAAACAATATGGCTGGGAAAATACAAAGGAGGTAAATGACAATATCCTTACTTCTGGCACCGGGTTAAGCTGGCAGAAGGGGTTTAACCCGACAACACTGCAATCTTCGTATTTCCCGTTCACCAGAAGAGTTGACATTGAAACAATATCTTCTTCTGTTAATTGAACGAGGTTGTGACGAAGAGAGTCATCCGGGCCTCCACCATACTCATACATCAGCTTTGATCAACAGCTTAAAGGGATGACCCGCCATGAGATCCAGAAGCGGGTTAGATCAACGCCAGTTAACCCGTTCCCTAACAGAGCATTAATCCTTTTGATGGAGGGTATCAGCCTCTTACGTTCAGCGGCAGTAAGCTTGTCGGGAAGCGCAAACTTGGAGTCAAGACGATCGGGGCGATAACCCGGCAGTGGCTTCTCGTTTGCTGGTGAAGTGTCCTGGCAGTAGAACCAAGCCTGGTCCCAGTCCTTTGGGTGACTTGGTAAGACAATGAGGGGAAAGACGGCACCCTGCCGACGCTGAATTGATATGCCTCCAAGCTCTAAGCTAAGGCCGTTGGTGCACTCATTCTGCCGGTTCAGATAAAAGTATTCTCTAAATAACTCCACGACCGGCTCTTGTTGAAGATATACCTCATAGAGCACTTGGAAGTTACAGATGTTAGATACAGAATTGGGCCTGATATCTTGAGGGTGGAGTTTGAAAAGGTGGAGGACCTCTCTGAAGAACTTTGAGCCGAGCGGTGAGAAGCCATGGTTCATGTGGTCAGTGAAAATGATCACTTTGCCGTCTCTTGGATTGGGCCGTTCTTCTTCCGAGTCAGGGGCATGGTAAGCCATGACGGTTTTCGCTGGCAGAAATCCTATGGTGAAGAACTCTTTCAAACGTTCCTCGGTTACGGTTGAGGGAACCCAGTTATAGATGGTTAGTGCTTTGGACGGCATGATGTGCAAAGACGAACTGAAAAAGAAAGGCAACATGCCGGTTCAGTTTAATGGTGAGATTGACAGTTAAGTAATGATGATGCAAACAAGTAATGGCGGCTTAGTTAAGGGCTAATGAAATATAAGGAAAAATTAAGCCGGCATGGTAAGCCGCCATGACTACACATATTTGAGGAAGGCAAGTTAAGCTAAGTGTTGAGCCAAACAAGTTTCCTAAATTGTTTGGTATTATTCCAGATCAAATGGCTATTCAAAATGGAAAAAATTCTAGACCTAAAAAGTTTAGTGCAGAGGAGTCTGAAAGTTCTAAAGCAGCCTTTGAATCAGAAAAAGGGATCTGTGGATCAAGAAGAGGTACAAAAACACTACCACACGAGCATATATATAGTTTTTTGGATCATAAAAGGCTTGCAGTGGTAGAACTATGATGAACTATGATGAAATATGGAGAACACGCAGGAGCTCAGAAACCCTAATGCAGATATGATAAACAAAGGAAATAACACTTACAGTTGCAGGTTTTCTACGGAGATCGCCACGGTCTCTCTGGATCAGTTCGGGTTGATGCAGCGGCCAAAGTCGACGGAGATGAGGCGTGGCGGCGGCAGAGCTCAGGCAGCAGGGGGTTTGTGAGAGGAAGAAGATGGAGCAAAAGAGGAGAATGAGAAGGCCGAGACGTGCCTATTTATAAGGAAAGATGTGAACAGACGGGCGCGAAAATCGAGAAGAGCCGAATAATGATTATCTAGCTAAACAGACGCCTCGATTCTCGGGAAGCATTAAAATAACAGATCCGTTGGGAGATGATGTCATGAAAGTTCTTTGCATTTTCAAGAGATGACATCACGACGGGTTACGAAAACTTGAACGAAGATAAGAAGATGGATTTTTGTCTAAGTATTGAAGATTGACAAAGAATGAAATTCCAAGTCAACCTGGGGCCTAATGTTGGGGATATTACTATCAGTCATGACCCGCCCAGGAGGGGCCGGGTCAGCCCCAATGGCGGGTTACGCAAGAAGCCCAATAAACATTCAAGATGATAGTTTATTAAACCTTATAGAAGGCCCAAGGGCCTGGAGGCGGCTTAAGGCCCGATATTGTAAACCGCCGTATGTAAGGAAAGACTTGTAAAGAAAGGCATGTAAAGGAATCCACCGAGCCGGACACGATTATGAGCCGGCCGGGACTCTGTAGGCCACCAGGCATCAACCCATGTATATAAGGGATGACCCGGTGGCAGCTTAGGGTAAGAAACAACAAATCGATAACCAAGCCGACGAGTTGAGCCTCTTGGTGATCGAAACCCCAGCAATACCAATCCCAACTAGACGTAGGCTTTTACCTTCATCGTAAGGGGCCGGACTAGTATAAAACCCTCTCGTGTCCTTTGTCCCGATTAACCCTTTAAGCTTCCTAGTGCGATGGCCCTATGACTAAGTCCTTGCTCTAGGATATCTGCCGTGACAATTCCATGACACAACTGATTTTTTTCGAAAAGGGGGGACTCCTCGGCCTCTACATCAGAATGATGCATACGGCCACATTTATTAAATAAAGTAGGTTCAACAAGGTCTTAAAGTCTGGAAACAAAATAAAAAATAGTAGGCTCACACAGAGCCACAACGCCAAGTACAAAAGGCCCAACAAGCCACAACCGGCTGGCAAAAGAAAAGATAGGTAAACTAATTGCCTATTCTGTTACACGACCGCCATCCAAACCGGTTGAAGATATCCCGCGCTTTCAGAGCAATGGTCCGCGGGTAGGCTAACCCGAGGCCCATAACCTTTCAACACATCGGGGCTGACTGTGCCCCTCAAGACAACGGACGGAGAGCCGACTTCAGGAGGGCGGCTAGAGGAACAGCCAGCAGCCCATATGCGTCCGAGCCCTAGAGACGAGATCAAGACCGGCCGGCTCCGACTGGCGGCTTCCAGAGAAGCCGGCCATGGGGAGTCGGCCCACGACACCAGCAAAGCCCATGTCCTCACCAGGGGGATGGGACAGGGAGTGGCGACAGTAAAGCCCACTCCCTCCCCTTTTCCGAGGGATGGCCAGGGCACAGTGCATTGTACCAGCGGAGATCTCCGTCTGGCGCAGCACTGTTGCCATGCCATCCCTGATGTCAGCAACAGTGGGCGGAGTCCTGCACCCACGACAGTCTGACAGTATGATCCATGGAAGACGGGCCCTACCAGTCAGTGAGAGTCCGGAAGACGGCAAGGGTGCCACCAGTCGGACCCGTAGGGAGCTGACCTGCGGAAGTCGGCCTGCCCCTCCCATGGGTCCCACGCGCCATTAACCACACGAGACGGGGAGTGGCTACAGTAATCGCCTGCCAAGCGGTAGGCCTGTAGCCACGACCCCATGACCAAGCCTGCGTCATTAGAGGCACGACTACAGTAATCAGCAGCCGACATGTCAGGACTCTGATTCCAAGTCACATGGATCTAGCCGGTAACACCTCATATCACTTTGCGGCCTCACGCACGGTATTCCCACGGGTGTCGCCTTACCATGGCCCGGGACCGTTTGCGCCTTTGGCTCATGTATATGATAGTGTCGCTAGCATCCATATGACAGAGAACCCGGGCCGACATGGCTAGTCGTGAACCCAAAGCTGCACTAACCTATGGGGACATGCATACATGAATCACATCGAGCATGTGGGTCAACAGCGTGTGAATCCGGGCTGTAGCACTGGGCTAACAGGACTCCGGGAACCCGGGCTGTAGCAGGTTAGGCAGGACTCCAGATGTCACCATGTGACATTTCCCCGAAGGGACAGACACAGGAACGAAGTGAAACACATGCCGGCCAGTCAAGTGTCCTGAGCAGTAGTGCTGGGCTAGTAGGACTCCGGTGAACCGGGCTGTAGCGGACTAGTATGGCTCATGGAAGCACTAGACTACATTTCCCCATAAGAGAGGCTGCCAAGGATAAACAACTAGATTGTCAGATCCCACACATACCAAGCATTTCAATCATACACACAATATGCTCGATATGTGTAGATACAACATGGCATCACAACATAACTCTACAACTCAAGTATTTATTCATTAGGCTCCGAGGAGCGAGATATTACAAACATGGGTCTCATGACCCAACAATCATAGCATACAAATCAAGCACATGCGGAAGCTTAACATGTCTGAGTACAGACATCTACCAATGGAAAAGGCTAAGAAGCCTGACTATCTACCAGATCCTGCCGAGGGCACAAGATTGTAGCTGAGGTATCAAGCTAAACGTCGAAGTCCA
The DNA here is from genome assembly GCA_034509565.1 of Triticum monococcum. Taxonomy (NCBI): domain Eukaryota; kingdom Viridiplantae; phylum Streptophyta; class Magnoliopsida; order Poales; family Poaceae; genus Triticum; species Triticum monococcum. Next base: position 620,006,336 of record CM067845.1, read on the forward strand.
TGCAGAACTACTAGCGAGACTGAAGTCTCTCTGCAAAACATAAATTAAGCAAACGTGAGTACAAAGGTACTCAGCAAGACTTACATCAGAACTAGCTACATATGCATCGGTATCAACAAGGGGGGTGGTGGAGTTTAACTGCAGCAAGCCACCTTTGACTCAGTGGCTAACCTGAACTACGACTGCAAGCAACTCTTTTGAGGTGGCGCACACGAGTCCACATATTCACCATTCAATACACCACTATGGATCCGCTCCTGTCTCCCTACGAGAAGGCCATCCATAGCACTCACACTTATCTTGCGAGTTTTAGAGTATCCACTTTCACTTGTCTATGAACTTTTATAGGCAACCCAGAAGTCCTTTACCGCGGACACGGCTATTCAAATAGATCATTTATAACCCTGCAGGTGTGTACTTCTTCACACACGCTCTCGCCACTTACCACCATGTACACGTCGTGTATCTCGACAACCTTCAAGCGGAAGCCTGGCGAGGGAGTCGGCCACGACCTGACTAACCACACAAGTCTCTAGTCTAGGTTTATCGCCTATTCGGGTTCCATCCGCGAGGAAATCCGGCCGGAGTTTCGCTCACAGCTCCAAACGATGTGTGCAGGGTTCCCGAGACACCAAACGGGCGCCCGGTACACCGTGCCAGGGTGTATCTACCGCATCATAGCCCACCCCTAGGGTCAGCGCTACGCACAGCCACCAACACATATCCTACAAACACAAGAAACTAGTTGCAACTCGTGGACAGAGGGCAAGGGCAGTTAATAAGTCGAGAGGGTCCATTGGTTTTGGGCCCAATGCGTGGTAGTAGCTGTTCATGGATCAAAAACACAGAACTCAGTTCCTGAGGACGGTTTCAATGAGACAACCCACCATGTACTCCTACATGGCCTCTCACCGCTACCTTTACCAAATCGTGTTCACACACTTAGCTCACACCGTAGGACATGTTCATCACTGTTCCAATTCATCCCCTATGAATCAGACCTGACTCAACTCTAAGAGTAGCAGGCATGACAAACAAGCATGAATGAGTAGGCACATCAGGGCTCAAACAACTACTACTCATGCGAGTGGGTTTCATCTATTTACTGTGGCAATGACAGGTCATGCAGAGGATAAGGGGTTCAACTACTGCAGCAAGTACTAGTTGAATCGTTGTTGTTCTAATGCAGTAAAAGATAGCAGGAGCAAGAGAGTGGGATTGTATCGGAATGAGCAAGGGGGTTTTATTTGCCTAGCACTTCTGCAGATAGTATAACTCTTCATCGGTGTCATCGAACTCATTGTTGAAACACGTCTACTGAGAGGGGACAAATTCTGGCAAAGGAACATAAACAACATTCAATTAATGCAATGCACAAGCAAATGAATGATATGACATATTAAGGTACTGAATTGAGCTAATGCAACAAAAGTCATTTTAATTGAAGTGGAATTCAAACTACAACAAATTCCAACTCCAACCCTATTTTTCAAATTTACCTTAATCATGTTTTATCCTAATCAGTGGAGTTAACTTGCACAAACATGCATGAACATGGCATAAACAGATTCCTTGGATTTTTCTGATCATTTTTCATATATAAATTATTTCCATTGGAGTTATAGATTATTTTCTATGATTTTTGGAAGTTTTGGGCATTTTCTGGAATTTCCTGAATTAATAAAAACACCAGAAAAGCTTTATTGCGTCAGCATGACAGCAGCATGATGTCACCAGGTCAACCGAGGCTGTTCCAGGTCAAACCTGACATGTGGGGTCCATACGTCAGTGACACAGGCTAAACCAGGTCAAACCCAATGTTGACTGGGTTTGACCCTGCGGTAGGGCCCACTGTCAACGGCTGTTAGTGTGATTAACTGGTTGGGTTAGCGCCTAATGATGTCCACGTTAGCAGTCGTCGAAGTTTCGCTGGCGACGACCATTTCGCACGGAGGAGATCGTCGGAACTCCGCTACAGCCCACGGTTTGAGGCGGGGTTTGCTCCTACGTGCTCCTAGGAGTGAGCTGCGTCGACCAGTGGTGGTGGCCGGAGCTGCGGTGGCTAGGATCAATGGCGGCGACCGAAACGGCGGCGACCGGAGCTCGGGCGTTGATGGACTCGACGCCACAGTGCGCGGAGTGGCCAGCGGTTTGCGGCTACGGGCTCTACGGGTGCTCACGAATCCATTGGACACAGTCGTGTGACCAACAGGTCGCCGGAGTAACATCGGCGACGAGCTCGAGCGGAAGTGAGATTCGGCCATGGCGGGGCGGCGGTTATCAGACAGAAACAGAGGGGGCGAGCACGGGAGGAGGCGTACTAGCTCACAGGGAGGCGGCGAAGAGGGTCTGCGGGCTCGAGGACGCGCCGAGGAGGGCACACGGTCGCCGGCGATCTCGGCGGACCAAGGAAGAAGAAGGCGTCGAGGCGGCGCTTCGAGGCGTCCGGCGTCGCGTGAGTCGACGGAGAGGACGAGGTAGACGAGACGGAGCTTCTAGACTCGGGTGGAGGGCGAGGAGGTGGCTCCAGCCGCGGCAATAGCGAGCGGCGGCGACGGTAGCGCTGCGGGAAGAGAGCAGAGGAGGGGCAGGGGTTTCGGGAGAGAGGGGAGGAGCTTGAGAGAGTGAGCGGGAGGGTCCAGGGGGTCGCGGGCGTCTCCAGGCACAAATAGGCTCGAAGGGGAGGCCGCCAGCACGAAGCAGGAGGTGGAATCCTCAGGTGCGTGCGCGGGCGACACGGCGTCGTCCTCCTGGCAGGAGCTAGGAGATGACTGGAAACGGGCCTGGGGGGCTGGGCTAGCGAGCTGGGCTAGCTGGGCTGCCAGGTAAGCTACAGGTAATATCTGCTCTATCTTTTCTATTTTCTATTTTTCTGTTTTGTTTTAATTATTTTGCCATTGATTCAAATTCAAAAGTAAATCAAAACAGGGCAAAACCTTCTGAATATCTATATGTTGCCATTATGGACTTTTCCAAAGGCACATAAATAATTTCACGTCCTTTTGAAATATATTCTATATAAAATGAATATAATCCAAAAGTCAAATACTTATTGATTTAATTTCAAAGGCCCAAAATAAATATCCCTGAGACTCCAAAAATATTTGTTTGAGTTTTACTTCTTGCCAATATTTTTATAGCTTAAGAGGAACATTTTCTTGGGTTTGTTTGAAGCAATTTTTAATGTTGATCATTTTTTAGAAATGATCTCTGAGGTTTTCCACTTTCCCTAGTTCACATTTAAAAGGAATTTAAACATGATGCATGGATGCCACTCACTGATGCAACTAATTACAAAGCAGAATTCTAGGGCCGTGACAACTCACCCCCACTAAATAAGAATCTCGTCTCGAGATTCCAGCGTAGGGTAAGATGAAGGGGGACGCAAACTTAACCCAATCTTCATGATCCAAGTTGCACTTCATAAGAACGTTGGTTCGATCACCATCTTTGTCTCGATGTCTTGCTCTGAGAACTCCAACCAACATGACAATGAGAGTGAAGGGAAAACTCTAGAAGGATCGATCTTCTCAAAGATCGAACAACTCAGGATCAACTCATGGAATGAGACATAGGAACATCTCTCGAATTGAGACACAAAGTTCACATTAGGGTGATGGAAATAAGACGACGAGGATTCAAGTTGGTAGGTAGCAATTCCACTCTTGAGTAAGGTGGTGCAAGGTTTCAAAGTTGCGAGGAGATAATTGTCATGAACCCATAACAGGGCACCTCGGAGAAGGTGACTCGTTGAACTGTTCCCTTAAGTGGCAAAAAGAATTACTTTTGATCCATAAATCATTGAAACTCCTCATACCAGCTTGAGGCAATTTACAATTGATCGCTTGAGATAGCTCGAAGAAATGGCATAATCGGACTAGGATGGATGATGTGGACTACCTTGTTGAAGACAACGCAAGGGATGATTTTTCTTGCGCGTGCTCTCAAGAACTTGAGCATTTCCATATTCATCAAGGTTCTACCAACATCCGTGGCAAGGATCCTGGCAACACAGCATACTACCATGATGAGTAGTGATGGATGATGCGGATACAAAGGAAGATAACACCTTCTCAGATCTTCCCTTAGCGAGGCTATGGGAACATAATCTGGACGATCGACCAAGGGACATTTAGCACTCCGCTTCTAATGTTCTCCTTGATGAGCTAGCGTAATCCATTCATAGATATGGTTGGATATCTAGAACATCAAGTAAAAGGTCGGACTTCGGAAGCTCAAGAATCCATAAGGGATAACTACGGAGGCAGATCCTGCGAGATCCTTATGGGAAGGTGACCAACTTCTTCAACCAAGATACTACAAGAATAGGCCTTCCAGCTAGGTGTGTTAGCCACGACATCCACTTTACTGGGTTACAGAGAGACCAATATTATAGCTCTTGGGAAAACGTTCCAACCATCATATCTGCCTGAGATTCAGATCTGGTTGGTGTCAGGATATTCCAGACTCGTCGAGTCTAGAAAGAAAAATGATAGTTTTCAACATGAATCTACATTGCGAGATTCTCGGGAAATGGACTACGATAGTAAGCTCCAAAATATGAGCTGGTTTTGCTACAAATAGGTGAACACGTTGACCGAGGCAAGCGTGACCACGTGGTAGTCTTATAATAAAATACTGCCAAGTTCAGGTGGGGGAACCATCATCGAGGGCAACGAAGTCCTAACATAAGTCATGATTCTTAAGAAGGAACTTCTTCTCCATGAACAAATCAATCAGTGGCTTGGTGTGCTAGGGACACATATAGAATGAAGGTTGCAAGTCTCCAAACCACAGAATACTTCGCACGTATGCATGACTGATTTGGGATGATTCCAGAGGAAGCAAAACAAACTTTCTCAAATCCATGGTGGCAACTTGCATCAAATGCACATGATTCAAAGGAAGTCACTTCTTTCATCCAAGCGTATGCTCCATGAGCTAGCATGAAGAAATGCTTACAAAAGTTTCCAACACTAGCTTAATGTTCAACATGAATCATGGAGGAGATAAGATGCTACTGATGGGCTCAACAACAACTCATCGGGATTTCCATATCACTGGAATTCCACCATTATGTGAACAAGGTGATAGCACTGGTCAGTCCCAAAGATATAATGGTGCATGCTCGAGGGGTCAACCACAAGTAAGACAACATTACGAATATCGTTGGTTCTGATTTGGTTTGACAATAGCCCATACTCATATCAAGGTTTGGACAAGACAATAGATCCAATAACTGATCACGAGGACCAATCGATGAAGATATCATCTTTCTTCAACACACACACACACACACACAAGGATATCCCTTTGGAATGAACTAATTCAGACAAGCTTTTCTTCCAACTCTCCAAGTTGTTGTTTGGCTTAACCAACTAGCTCAGGGATATCCAACATAGATTCTTGGAGAAAAAGTGGTTTATTGGAAAACCAACTTGATCACGAACTCAACATATCGGTCAGGTGACAACCTGGTAATACTTCCGAGAAGATATTCGGAACAACACGAACCACCGATATGTTATTAAGCTTGAGAACAATCTTGCTTTTCAGAGCAAGATGATGGGACCAAGAGAGTGATGGATTGCCACAATCCTATCTCATTGATCGAAGAGTGCACCGAGAATAAGGACTAGGTAGCACGATCCATCTTAGGATGATGATTCAATAACCAACATGCTAAGAATGAAATTATTGTCCATTAGCTACCAAGCAACGGGTTGCTAGTAGTATTGATTTCACACATCATGGTTCACTTGTCGGCATTCCGGTTGCGACAACACGGGACCGAGGAATGAAACAATGATAGCGAGAAGTATCACTGCGTCAAGAATTCATAAGAGATGGTGCAATTCTCATGACAATCCTGACATAAAGGGGGTAATACTCCAGGGTAGAATAGAGCAAAAGCTGGATTGGCATTTGATCTGCAGAGCACAACTACTTTGACCCAATCCTGGAAATGGACGAGGTACTGGAGTTTGTTTCTCCTAGTCATTCCGGAATAGAACGACTTGACGGACCACAAGAATAAAAGGCATCGATGAACACAAATGCATACACACTCTTGGCTATCAACTGATAGAGGATGGTCAGAATACAACTGAAGAGGAACAACTCAAGGAACATATAACTTTCTGAGTTGTGGATGCATAGATTAGTATGTCGAGCAAAACTCAACATTTCTTCCGGAAAACCCATGCAGAAAGGTAGGACTGGCAGATTCAGAATGCAGAATGGAGAACTCATCAAGAGCACTCTAGTTGTGATCTTTTGGTTCAAAGAACTTCTGCCATAAGCAGTTCGTAGTGTTTGGAAGAAGGAACTACCACGGACCTCGAGGACTAATGCAAAGGTTACTAATATCCTAAAGGAACTAGCAACACTATCGACATGAGGTAAGTAGGGTGAGTCTCGGGTTCAAAACCCAGGAGTAGAATGCCTACTACAAAGTGGCATCACAGGATGCTTTCGAGAATGGTGGCCAGAATCATCACACCGGGAACAAAAAACATGGATAGATTACTAGATGGTTTCATAAGACACCTAGGGTCATAATAGTAGCTCCAACATATACGCCGAGGCAACGGAGTACCTCACAGACCGTGTAGTGTGCTTAATCTGGCCCAAAGGAACATCGAGAACGGGAAGAAGGAATTTACAAATGCATTAGACTATTTAGAAACCTGGGATGACTCGGACAGCATAACGGTTGTAAATGCTCAAAAAATATTTGAGACATCCAGCAAAATAGTGGCATAACCACTTAACATCACAATATCAAGGTTCTGAGGCCAGCTATGAACATACAGAAGTAATAGAAACTGAACTGAGACTTGAATCCAACAATCCTACAAGTCTACAGATTAGTAACATGTGATCCTGCTAGAAAGATGAGAAGCCTAGTTCTTAATCCCCGTAGAAGAGAAGAGGGTGACTCAGATCAGAAGGGCATAAGGCAAAGGAGTAAAAAGAGCCTTACGTTCCCTTCCACAATCAATTCCCTTATATAGCTAAAGCATTTCTAGACTCAACTTCGACCAGTTTGGCTTGGTAATCCTACAGGCAGTCAGGCTCTGATACCAAAGCTGTCAGGACCCCGAATCCAAGTCACATCGATCTAGCCGGTAACACCTCATATCACTTTGCGGCCTCACGCACGGTATTCCCACGAGTGTCGCCTTACCATGGCCCAGGACCGTTTGCGCCTTTTGGCTCACGTATATGATAGTGTCGCTAGCATCCATATGACAGAGAACCCTGGCCGGCATGGCTAGTCGTGAACCCAAAGCGGCAATAACCTATGGGGACAGTCATACATGAATCACATCGAGCATGTCGGTCAGCAGCGTGTGAATCCGGGCTGTAGCACTGGGCTAACAGGACTCCGGGAACCCGGGTTGTAGCAGGCTAGGCAGGACTCCAGATGTCACCCCATGACATTTCCCCGAAGGGACAGACATAGGAACAAAGTGAAACACATGCCGGCCAGTCAAGTGTCCTAAGCAGTAGTGCTGGGCTAGTAGGACTCCGGTGAACCGGGCTGTAGCGGACTACTATGGCTCATGGAAGCACTAGACTACATTTCCCCATAAGAGAGGCTGCCAAGGATAAACAACTAGATTGTCGGATCCCACACATACCAAGCATTTCAATCATACACACAATATGCTCGATATGTGTAAATACAACATGGCATCACAACATAACTCTACAACTCAAGTATTTATTCATTAGGCTCCGAGGAGCGAGATATTACAAACATGGGTCTCATGACCCAACAATCATAGCATACAAATCAAGCACATGCGGAAGCTTAACATGTTTGAGTATAGACATCTACGAATGGAAAAGGCTAAGAAGCCTGACTGTCTACCAGATCCTGCTGAGGGCACAAGATCGTAGCTGAGGTATCAAGCTAAACATCGAAGTCCATGCGGAACTACTAGCGAGACCAAAGTCTCTCTGCAAAACATAAATTAAGCAAACGTGAGTACAAAGTTACTCACCAAGACTTACATGAGAACGAGCTACATATGCATCGGTATCAACAAGGGGGGTGGTGGAGTTTAACTGCAGCAAGCCAGCTTTGACTTAGTGGCTAACCTGAACTAGGACTGCCAGCAACTCTTTTGAGGTGGCGCACACGAGTCTACATATTCACCATTCAATACACCACTATGGATCCGCTCCCGTCTGCCTACGAGAAGGCCATCCATAGCACTCACACTTATCTTGCGAGTTTTAGAGTATCCACTTTCACTTGTCTATGAACTGTTATAGGCAACCCAGAAGTCCTTTACCACGGACACGTCTATTCGAATAGATCATTTACATCCCTGCAGGGGTGTACTTCTTCACACACGCTCTCGCCACTTACCACCATGTACACGTCGTGTATCTCGGCCACCTTCAAACAGAAGCCTGGCGAGGGAGTCGGCCACGACCTGACTAACCACACAAGTCTCTAGTCCAGGTTTATCGCCTAGTCGGGTTCCATCCGCGGGGAGATCCGGCCAGAGTTTCGCTCACAGCCCCAAACAATGTGTGCAGGGTTCCCGAGACACCAAATGGGCGCCCGGTACACCGTGCCATGGTGTATCTACCGCATCATAGCCCACCCCTAGGGTCAGCGCTACGCACGGCCGCCAACACGTATCCTACAAACACCAGAAACTAGTTGCAACTCCTGGACAAAGGGCAAGGGCAGTTAATAAGTGGAGAGGGTCCATTGGTTTCGGGCCCAATGTGTGGTAGTAGTTGTTCATGGATCACAAACACAGAACTCAGTTCCTGAGGAAGGTTTCAATGAGGCAACCCACCATGTACTCCTACATGGCCTCTCACCGCTACCTTACCAAATCGTGTTCACACACTTAGCTCACACACAGTAGGACATGTTCACCACTGTTCCAATTCATCCCCGATGAATCAGACCTGACTCAACTCTAAGTAGTAGCAGGCATGACAAACAAGCATGAATGAGTAGGCACATCAGGGCTTAAACAACTCCTACTCATGCTAGTGGGTTTCATCTATTTACTGTGGCAATGATAGGTCATGCAGAGGATAAGGGGTTCAACTACCGCAGCAAGTACCAGTTGAATCGTTGTTGTCCTAATGCAGTAAAAGAGAGCATGAGCGAGAGAGTGGGATTGTATCGGAATGAGCAAGGGGTTTTTGCTTGCCTAGCACTTCTGAAGATAGTATAACTCTTCATCGGTGTCATCGAACTCATTGTCGAAACACGTCTACTGAGAGGGGACAAATTTTAGCAAAGGAACATAAACAACATTCAATTAATGCAATGCACAAGCAAATGAATGATATGACATATTAAGGTACTGAATTGAGCTAATGCAACAGCAAGTCATTTTAATTGAAGTGGAATTCAAACTACAACAAATTCCAACTCCAACCCTATTTTTCAAATTTACCTTAATCATGTTTTATCCTAATCAGTGGAGTTAACTTGCTCAAACATGCATGAACATGGCATAAACAGATTCCTTGGATTTTTCTGATCATTTTTCATATATAAATTATTTCCATTGGAGTTATAGATTATTTTCTATGATTTTTGGAAGTTTTGGGCATTTTCTGGAATTTCCTGAATTAATAAAAACACCAGAAAAGCTTTATTGCGTCAGCATGACAGCAGCATGATGTCACCAGGTCAACCGGGGCTGTTCCAGGTCAAACCTGACATGTGGGGTCCACACGTTAGTGACATAGGGGCTAAACCCGGTCAAACCCAATGTTGACTGAGTTTGACCCTGCGGTAGGGCCCGCTGTCAGTAGCTGTTAGGGTGATCAACTGGTTGGGTTAGCGCCTAATGACGTCCATGTCAGCAGTCGTCGGAGTTTCGCCGGCAACGACCATTTCGCGCGGCGGAGATCGTCGGAACTCGGCTACAGCCCACGGTTTGAGGCGGGGTTTGCTCTTACGTGCTCCTGGGAGCGAGCTGCGTCGATCAGTGGTGGTGGCCGGAGCTGCGGTGGCTAGGATCAACGGCGGCGACCGAAACGGCAGCGGCCGGAGCTCGAGCGTCAACGGACTCGACGCCACAGTGCGCGGAATGGCCAGCGGTTTGCAGCTACGGGCTCTACGGGTGCTCATGAATCCATTGGACATAGTCGTGTGACCAACAGGTCGCCGGAGTAATGTCGGCGACGAGCTCGAGCGGAAGTGAGATTCGGCCATGGCGGGGCGGCGGTTAGCAGACAGAAACAGAGGGGGCGAGCACGGGAGGAGGCGTACTAGCTCACGGGGAGGCGGCGAAGAGGGTCTGCGGGCTCGAGGACGCGTCAAGGATGGCACACGGTCGCCGACGATCTTGGTGGACCGAGGAAGAAGAAGGCGTCGGGGCGGTGCTTCGAGGCGTCTGGCGTCGTGTGAGTCGACGGAGAGGACGAGGTAGACGAGACGGAGCTTCTGGACTCGGGTGGAGGGCGAGGAGGTGGCTCCGGCCGCGGCAACAGCGAGCAGCGGCGACGGTGGCGTTGCGGGAAGAGAGCAGAGATGGGGCAGGGGTTTCGGGAGAGAGGGGAGGAGCTCGAGAGAGTGAGCAGGAGGGTCCAGGGGGTCGCGGGCGTCTCCAGGCGCGGATAGGCTCGAACGGGAGGCCGCCAGCACGAAGCAGGAGGTGGAATCCTCAGGTGCGTGCGCGGGCGACACGACGTCGTCCTCCTGGCAGGAGCTAGGAGATGACTGGCAACGGGCCTGGTGGGCTGGGCCAGCGAGCTGGGCTAGCTGGGCTGCCAGGTAAGCTACAGGTGATATCTGCTCTGTCTTTTCTATTTTCTGTTTTGTTTGAATTATTTTGCCACTGATTCAAATTCAAAAGTAAATCAAAACAGGGCAAAACCTTCTGAATATCTGTATGTTGACATTATGGACTTTTCCAAAGGCACATAAATATTTTCACGGCCTTTTGAAATATATTCTATATAAAATGAATATAATCCAAAAGTCAAATGCTTATTGATTTAATTTCAAAGGCCCAAAATAAATATCCCTGAGACTCCAAAAATATTGGTTTGAGTTTTACTTCTTGCCAATATTTTTATAGCTTAACAGGAACATTTTCTTGGGTTTGTTTGAAGCAATTTTTAATGTTGATCATGTTTAGAAATGATCTCTAAGGTTTTCCACTTTCCCCAATTCACATTTAAAAGGAATTTAAACATGATGCATGGATGCCACTCACTGATGCAACTAATTACAAAGCAGAATTCTAGGGCTGTGACACAACAGGACCCGCCAGCGGCGGGTGCGGCCTGTCGGCTCCGTACCGGACCAGTCAGCTAGGCTCACCAATCGGTGGGCCCCACAATCGGCCGGAGGGCCCGCATGCGAAGAGACTGAAAGCTGGGCCCTGTGTCCATACATTTTACCATTGTACCCTTGGGGGGTAGGCTTATATAAACCCCCGAGGGCACCCATGCAAAGGGTTCCGATTCATCAGAACTAGACCAGACCTTAGAGAAATGAGAGAGCTAGCCCTGCCTTCTCCTGTCCACAGATACAACTCGAGGAGCGCCTTTGTACTCACTTTGCCTTAGTGATCATGCGGAGACCCCGCAGAGCAGGACTAGGGGTGTTATCTCCTAGGAGAGCCCCGAACCTGGGTAAAGTATGCTGGCGTTCGTGTATACGCCTCATCCTGTTTCCAGGCACCAGCGATGTTCTACTCGCCCCCACCATGATAAGCCATCCATTGGCATATGTCGCACCCAACCCCCGACATTTGGCGCACACCGTGGGGCCTGGTGCACCGTCGTCCGGAGACCTGTTCTGGACGGGAACCCTTTTTCTCCCTGGCGAGCGCAGCCAGCCAGACACGCCAGACGGAGTCTACGCCGACGCGCTGCATGCATGGCACTGAAATCGCCTGCGCGGCCAGTTGCCTCGCCGATCTTGTCGGCGAGGTCCGCCACTCCGACGAGCCCACATGCGAGGAAGGCATGGGCGTCCCCGAGAGCCTCCTTGCGGGCCTCCTCAATCAACTCCATGTCGCCAGCGAGCCAGCTGGAAACTTGGAGTCCGTAGGCTCCACCGATCCGATGCTGGTCGACTCCGACACCGCGTCACTTGACGCGTTCCCCACCAACGTGGTGGTCTATGACGAACCGTTTCCTCGCGCGAAGAGCGGCGGAAGTGCCGTAACAGAAGTGCTTGTCATTGATCATGACGAGCACTCGGGCCGGGGTGATTATGAGCCGCTCAACGCGGCGCTACAAGACCTGGCCGCGCCCATTCCCGAAGACGTCGACACCGAGACGGTGGAGGCACGCCGCCGTCAGCTAGTCGAAGGCGCCAAAAAGCTGGCCAGCAGGAGACGCCTGTCAGAAGCCTACCAGTGCGAGATGGACCGCATTTTGGGCGGCACACTGGCTGCGGCTGGGCCTAGCCGCCTTGGCACTGTCCAACAGTGCGGCGCGGCTATCGCCGTTCTATTCGGGGCGAATCGCCCCGTCTACGCCACACCTGCGGAGAACATTCGAGCCGCCCAGGCGGCGGCTGACGAGCTAGACAAGTTCGAAGGTGAAGAACGTCGCTTGATGACGGAGCGCGTCCAACGACTCCTTGACGCGGCTGCTGAGAAAAATGAGGCCGGCTGCCACACCAATACGCCGCGCCGACAGAATGACAATCTGCTTCCGCGCTGAGACCAAGGCGCGGAATCTCGGACGCCAACTGGCAGCGTCCACAGAAGAAAGGACAAGGAGCCAGCTGCCAGCCGCAGTCGGACTCGCATCACCATAGAGCGCGACCGAGACGGCCGCCCAAGAATAGTGGAACGACGGGACGACCGTCCGCCTCCTCCCCCTCGGAAGGAAAGCCGAGTCTCCCCGCCGCTTGTTGATCACCCGACGCTTGGCGACCGCCTTGGTCGTCGAGAGGGAGTCAGAGAAAATGACGCCCGCAACCAGATCGACCATCTCCATCGATCCCTGGCGCTTGAAGAAGATGATGAGTTGGGTCTGCCGTGTTTTGGCCCCCGCATCCGAAATGAGCCCTTCCCCAAAGGGTTCACGCTCCCGAGAGATACACCCAAATACACCGGCTCCGTGAAGCCGGAAGACTGGCTGGTCGACTACTCCACGGCCGTCAGCATAGCAAACGGCAACAAGCGTGTTGCCGTGAAGTACGTTCCGCTAATGCTCCAAAGCACGGCCCGGACTTGGCTGAATAGCTTAAGGCCCCACAGCATCAACAGTTGGGTCGACTTCACTGATGCCTTCGTCCGCAACTTCACTAGCACGTACAAGCGGCCTCCCAAGCCTCACCAGCTCTCCTTATGTGTATAGGGCCCCAACGAGTCAACCCACGACTACCTCACGCGCTGGGCCGAGCTACGCAACTCCTGCGAAGGTGTGCATGAGGTGCAGGCCATTGAGTACTTCACCGCCGGATGCCAGGAGGGCACCCTCTTCAAGCACAAGCTTCTCTGTGACGAGCCGGCAACCCTCGATGAGCTGTTGATCATATCAGACAAGTATGCCATGGCCGACTCCTCCATGAAGACGGAGATTCAAGTCAGTGCGACCGGCAAGGTGGCTCCTCAGGCTCCTCGAACTCCGGCCGGAGACGCCAGTCGGCGTCAACAGAAGAATGACCACAAGCACAAAGCCCCACCATCAACTTCCACCAGTCGGTAGGTGGCGACAGTCGAAAACCAGCGGCCGGAAGGGCAGCCCCCGCCCAAATGCCAGAAGGGCGGCAAGCCCAACTGGCAGCCGGCTTTCTCAGAGCAGACCTTGGATGGACCTTGCAAGTTCCACAGTGGCACAAAACCGTCCAACCACACCACTCGGAAATGCCACTGGCTCGCCAGGATAGCCAAGGGAGACGGACTTTTGCCTCCCCCACCTGCGGGGCAGCCACCTCCTCCGCCCCATCAGTTGGCGGTCAGACTAGTCGGCGCAGTACCAGACGAGTACCCAGAAGAGCAGGGAGCTTATGTCGTGTTCACCAGTGTGGCCGACGATCGACGCAGTAGGCGGCAGCAACAGCAGGAGGTGAATGCAGTAGCGTCTGACACCCCAGAGTTTATGCACTGGTCTGAGAAGCCCATCAGCTGGAGCAGAGCTGACCACCCCGAAGTAATGCCCAAACCCGGCTCCTATGCCTTGGTTTTGGACGCCACCTCTGCCACGGACAAACGAGCTGCTCGCTTCCCCAGAGTCCTGATAGACGGCGGTAGCAGCATCGACATCCTGTACAAGGACACCATGGAGAAGTTAGGGATCAGGCAGAGGTAACTACAGTCTAGCCGGACGGTGTTCCACGGCATAGTTCCTGGCCTTTCCTGCTCTCCAATCGGCAAGATCTTGATCGACGTCCTCTTCGGAGAAAAGGATCATTTCCGCCGAGAGTCAATTTGGTTTGAGGTGGTGGACCTGGAGAGCCCATACCATGCGCTGCTTGGTCGGCCAGCCCTGGCCAAGTTCATGGCCATCCCCCACTATGCCTACCTCAAGATGAAGATGCCGAGTTCCAAGGGGATCCTGACCATAATTGGCGACTACAAGAAGTCGTCCGCCTGCGCATCAGAGAGCAATCGGCTGGCCGAGTCCCTCGTGATCGCAGCTGAGAAGCGACTGCTAGATCGGGTTGTGGCGATGGCAAGCAAACAGCCAGAGATGTTGCCTGATCCCAGAGAGTCAGAAACTGAGGGCTCGTTCAAGCCGGCCAAGGAAAGAAAGAAGATACCTTTGGACCCAGAGCACCCAGAGAGGTACGCTGTCGTAGGCGCCAACCTCGACAGCAAATAGGAAGGCGAGCTCGTCGATTTCCTCTGTGAGAATCGAGACATCTTCGCATGGTCCCCCAAAGACATGCCAGGTGTCCCGACGGAATTCACCGAGCACAAATTACACGTCTGATGTGATGCCAAGCCAGTCAGGCAGCCTTTGCGCCGCTTGTCGGAAGAGAAGAGGAGAGTTGTTGGAGAAGAAATAGCCCGCCTGCTTGCGGCCGGCTTCATCATGGAAGTATTCTTTCCAGAATGGCTGGCCAACCCGGTCCTGGTACTGAAGAAGAACAAGCAATGGCAAATGTGTATTGACTACACTAGCCTCAACAAAGCATGCCCCAGGACCCGTTCGCTTTGCCAGGATCGACCAAGTGATAGACTCCATAGCCGGATGCGAGCTGTTGAGTTTCTTGGATGCATATTCTGGGTATCACCAGATCAAGTTGAACCCGGCCGACAGGCTGAAGACTGCCTTCATCACGCCGTTTGGAGCTTTCTGCTACCTGGCCATGACGTTCGGCTTGAGGAAGGCCGGCGCCACCTTCCAACGATGCATGCAGAAGTGTCTCCTCAAGCAGCTCGGCAGAAATGCTCATGTTTACGTGGATGATGTGGTGGTAAAAACAGAGAAGCGTGGAACACTGCTGGAAGACCTCAAGGAGACCTTCGAGAACTTGCACCGATTTCATATCAAGCTCAACCCGGAGAAGTGCGTCTTCGGAGTACCAGCCGGCTAGCTCCTTGGTTTCCTGGTCTCCGAACGCGGCATAGAATGCAACCCTGTGAAGATGAAGGCAATTGAAAGGATGGAGGTACCCAGCCGACTGCTGGACGTACAAAAGTTCACCGGCTGTTTGGCATCCATCAGCCGATTTATTAGTCGGCCGGGCGAGAAGGCTCTTCCCCTGTACCAACTCATGAAGAAGACCACTTTTTTGAGTGAAACCACAAGGCGGACGAAGCATTTTTCCAACTAAAGAAGATGCTGACTACTCCACATGTCCTGGCAGCTCCGACTCCTAAGGAGCCCATGCTCCTCTACATCGCTGCCACCAGCCGAGTGGTCAGCACAGTCATTGTGGTAGAGCGCAAGGAGGAAGGCAAAACGCTACCAATCTAGAGACCGGTATATTGTTTGAGTGAAGTACTGTCGACCTCCAAGCAAAACTACCCCCACTACCAGAAGATGTGCTATGGTGTGCATTCTGCCGCCAAGAAATTGAAGCCTTACCTCCAAGAACATCCAATCACTGTGGTCTGCACAGCTCCTCTCGCTGAGATCATCGGCGGCCGAGACGCTTCGGGTCGAGTGGCCAAATGGGCCATAGATTTGGCCCCTATACCATCTACTACAAACCTCGCACTAACATCAAGTCACAAGCGCTGGTCGACTTCCTCGTCGACTAGGCCGAAACCCAGTATCTACCCCCAGCGCCCGACTCCACCCATTGGCAAATGCATTTTGACGGTTCCAAGATGTGCACTGGCTTGGGAGCCGACATCGTCCTCACCTCTCCCAAGGGCGACAAGCTCAAGTATGTGCTGCAAATCCATTTTGCTGCCTCCAACAACGTCACCGAGTACGATACACTCATTCATGGGCTCCGGCTAGCCAAAGAGCTCGGCATTCGCCGGATCCTGTGCTATGGTGACTCCGACTTGGTGGTCCAGCAGTCGTCAGGTGATTGGGACGCCAAGGACGCAAACATGGCAAGCTACCGCTTCCTCATACAACAACTCAACGGATACTTTGAGGGGTGTGAGTTTCTCCATGTACCAAGAAATGACAACGACCAAGCAGACGCCCTGGCGCGAATCGGCTCCACCCGTCAGGCGATACCATCCGGCGTCGCCCTCCAGCGCCTGCTCAAGCCGTCCGTCAGGCCATCACCAGAGTGAGACTCCATCTTTGTGCTGGCTCCTCCTGAAGTAGTCGGATCCGACTCAAGAGCCCCCGCAGACGGCACGAGTATTCCGGCAGGCGGCACAGTAATCGTGGCAGTCGCACCCGGCTCGGAGACTGCGACAGTCAGCCCGGAGACTGCAGAGCCCGGCCCGGGGACTGCGCCAATACGCCCGGGGACTTCATCAACACAACAAGCGGCCGTCGACTCCAACCCGCCACCTCCCGGCCCAGCCGCCCTCGTCCAAGTCGCAGTCTTGGCTGTTGCAGAAATCGCAGCACCTTCATGGGCCCAGCCCATCCTCAAATTCATAGTGAACAAAGAGCTGCCAGCCGATGAGATCTCGGCTCGGCATGTACAACGCCGGGCGGGAGCAATCACCATCGTCAATAGAGAGCTCGTAAGGCGCAGTGTCACTGGTGTTCACCAGCGATGTGTGGAGCCAAAGCAAGGCCAAGCAATCCTCAAAGACATCCATCAATGCGAGTGTGGCCACCATGCGGCTTCCAGAGCACTCGTCGCCAAAGCTTTCGGCCATGGCTTCTTCTGGCCGACTGCTCTTGAAGACGCGAAGTCTTCGGTCCAAAAATGCAAGGGGTGCCAAAAGTTCCGCTCTAAGCCTCATCAGCCGGCTTCGGTACTCAAAACTGTTCCTATTGCCTGGCCCTTTGCTGTTTGGGGCCTGGACATGGTCGGACCATTCAAGACGGCACGAGGTGGTTTGACTCACTTACTTGTCGCAGTGGACAAGTTCACCAAGTGGATAGAAGCAAAACCAATCAAGAGTTTAAATGGTCCCACCGCCATGACCTTCATCTTCGACATCATAACTCGGTACGACATACGGCACAACATCATCACCGACAACGGTACAAATTTTGCCAAAGTTGCCTTGGCCCGTTTCTGCATGATGCGGGGCATCCGACTGGACTTAGCGTCTGTTGCCCATCCGCAGTCCAACGGCCAGGTAGAGCGAGAAAATGGCCTAATCCTATCCGGCATCAAGCCTCGGCTGGTCGAGCCTCTCGAGCGCTCGGCAGGCTGCTGGCTTGATGAGTTGCCAGCCGTCCTCTGGAGCCTGCGCGCGACTCCAAACAATCAACCGGCTTCACGCCCTTCTTCCTCGTCTACGGTGCTGAAGCCTTCATCCCAATGGACATAGAGTTCGACCCCCTCGAATCACCATGTACACCGAAGAGGAAGCAGAAGAAGCACGTCAAGACGGCGTCAATCTGCTGGAAGAGGGCCGGCTACTGGCACTCAGCCGATCCAACATCTACCAGTAGAGCCTACGCCGATACTACAACCGGAAGGTCAAGCCGCGATCTTTCCAAGAAGGAGACCTTGTGCTCCGGCTGATTCAGCGAACAACTGGCCAGCACATGCTCTCAGCACCTTGGGAAGGCCCTTTCATCGTCAACAAAGTGTTGGGCAATGATTCCTACTACCTGATCGATGCTCAGAAGCCCCGAGCACGCAAGAGGGACTACTCCGGCAAAGAGATGGAGCGGCCATGGAATGCAAACCTCCTTCGAAGATTTTACAGTTAATGCAGTATGTATTACGCTACCTTTTGTATTAAAGTATGAAGACCTTGGGCCCCTCGAGAGGAGCTCAGGGATTGCCTTCTTTTATCTATATGATAAAGAGTTATGCATATGAATATGTTATTCTTCATGATGCCACTTGGCACCGGGTTCGACTAGTCGGCTCGGGGACTTGCCGACTTGAGCTATGGAACGACTTCCTGCAGCCGGACAAGTAATGTGTGGCACTTAAGCCGTCTCCTGTTAGAAGCCGCAAATTGCAGAGCGACTGTCCGGCGAACAGGAGTAAGGTAGAATGGGTGCCCATATGAAAAATGGCTAAGGACTCAAAGCTCGCTCAAAGTTTAAAGCCGGTTTTCAGCCTTTCACAACCGATTCTTTAGCAGTCGGCTTGCCGTTTCCTAAATTAACTTGCTAAAAACTCTAAAAGGCTAAGTACTTGCTTTCGAAAAGAAGCCAAGTTTTCGATCTAGCGGCAGTCTGCAAAGCGGCTGTCCGACTGGCAAGACGGCAACGAAGGGAAAGCGGCAAAGGAAAAAGTCAAAGAGCAATAAGCAAGAAGAGATAGAATGTGGATAAATATTTACATAGAAAGGCCCTTGGCTGAATCATCAAATAGAAGTTCAAGATACACCCAGTGGGTGGAATTGTGCAAAATAACAAGTTCATTGAGAATGCTAGGCAGGTAAAATAAAGATAAAGTGGTAGCCTAGGGAGCCGCGGGCGGACTCGGAGGACCGGAGGGTCGGCGGTGCCGGTTGCCGGGGCGGCCGGCTGGTTGGTCTCCACTTAATCACCTCTGGCAACAACTGGCTCAGTTGGGCGCGGCTCATTGCTAGAGGCACGGTCGAGCTGGGGCTGGCCGTCTGCCTCGACCTCTGGCGCCTCCTCCTCACCTTCCTCTTCGCCACTGGAGTCGATCACCTCCGCCGAGTCCTCGCTGTCGTCCGGGTTCAGCCCGAACCACTCTGGCGGCGCCTGCTCGCAGTTCTCAGCCTGCTCTGGGACGAAGACGCTGGTGTCGGTGTACTCCACGATCAACGCGGCGCGCTTGACAAGATCGTCTCCCACCGCTGCCAGCTCCGCCTGGGCCTCCAGCCGGAACGTGGCTAACTGGGCTAAGCTCAGCCCAGGATACCACGCCTTGGCGAATTCTAAAGCCCGGCGTGCTCCAGCCCGGCCCGAAGAACCCTTCTAGGCCTCAAGACGGCCGGCTGCGACCTCCAGCCAGTCGGCAGTCCGACTTGGGGTGCGCGGTGCCTGCATATCCGGCCATAGGGCGGCAATCGCCTGGGCGCCGACATGTTGAAGCCGGCGCAGTATCCGGTGGGCTGGCTGAAGGCGGGCCTCGATGCTAAGGATCTGCTCGCCAACAGTTCGGGGGGCGTTGGCGGCGATCTGTGCGTCGTTCGCCCTGCGTGCTTCACGATCAGCCTTGATGGCTTGATTGGCGGCGTCCGAATGGCCGGGGAAGAAGTCTGCTAAGGAAGAAGAACAAAGAAACAAGGTTAAATTTTTTTAAAGCCGACTCGACTAGTAGTCGGCAGCCCAGAAAAGGAAACGAGGGGAAGCTCACTATCGACAAGATCTTTGATTGCTTGGAAGCTGGAGACCAGCGTCGCCTCCTTGTCGGTCCAGGAGGAGCGCTCGGACGCAAATTCGGCGAGAAGGGCGGTCTCCTTGTGCTCCGCCTCCTTCTGGGCCCTCTGGAGCAGCTCCTTCTACTCTGTCAGCTGCGTAGCCAGCCGGTCACGCTCCTCCGCCAGCCGGCTGCACTCCTCCTCCTTGACGCGGAATGCGGTGTTGACTTCGCCCAGCTACTGCTGAAGGGCGGCGTTGGCTTCTGAAGAAGGAGGGGGAGGGGTGTCTGTCGTCAACAAAGAAGAAAGGTCGGCGGGGAGATCTGGCCTGACTGCTCAGCATCCGGCCCGAATCTCGGGGACTACAACCCGCGGGTGCGCCAGCGCACCCCCGTAGAAAAAGAAGAGGACTCACCCCGGCTGCCCGACAAGTTGGCGGTCCGCTTGGCCAGCTCCTCAACATTGGCGTTGAAGGAGGTCACGCGAAGATTGTGGTAATCCTGCATCAAAATTTCAGAAAAAGTGTTGGTACTTGGAACTCACCGATTAGAGTTCAGAGCCGCCCGCTCAGCAGCCGGCCCGAAACTCGGGGACTACACCCAGTGGGTGCACTGGCACGCCCCCACAAAGAAAAACAAGGAAGAAAAGCAAAAAGAAAGAATGCGTACCCGGATGGCCGTTCATGATGCCAGATATGCCTTGGTGCACTCCTTGATGGCGTCACCCTCGGCCCGGAGCTTGGCTAGGACGTCCAAGAGCGCCCGATTCAACGGGCCCGTCCTGCCTCCCCACACCCACCAGGTGGGCGCGACGCTCGACACCTCGGTGTCCGGAATCATGGAGCTCGTAGCGCCGGTCTCCAGAGGACGCGGTGCTGAGGCCGCCTTCATGAGACGACGGCGCGTTGGTGTACTGACCTCGAGGGCCAGGACCGTCGCCGCCGCGCCTCCGGTTGGCGGCACTGGCGGGTCTGCCGGTTGTCCGCCTGGCGCGCCTCCGGAGGGTGGCGGTGGCGGCACAATGACTTCTGGTGTAGCGGTGATTCACCGTCGGCGTCCCTCTCCATGACCGCGTTCTCATCGCCGACTTCCCCAGTCTGCGCCGTGAACTCCGGTGGCGGCGGCACGGAGTTCAAGGGGATGACAAACACCGCCGACTGGCGGTGTGCGGCTTCCTCTGCGCGCTTCTTCTCCGCGTTGGCGGCCCCGGCCTCCGCTAGCTTCTTCACAGCGGCGGCCCCCGCCTTGTCGGCTTCCGCCTTCTTCAAGCGGGTGGCTTCCCGCTCCTCACGCACCTCCCGCGCGTTCCACTCTGTCGCCTCCCAGAGGTCGGCGGCGGGATCAATCCGCCGGGTGGTGGAGGAGGTCTCCACCGACTTTATGACGGAGCCGGCGGCCGATTTCTCAAGAGAGAGAGGCGCCCTAAAGTCGGGAAAATAAAGTATAGGGATTTCAGACAGACTCAATAAAGAAACGTGAAGGTACGAAGGGAGGTAGTACTTACGCCGAAATCAGCTGCGGCGTCTTCACCACCTTGCGGAAGCGGTTGGCCTTTGCGGCCACTTAATCCCGCTTGGTCGCCGCGATTGAGCCCTTGGGCTTCTTCGGCCGGCTGCCGAACAGGCTCGTCCCAGCCCTGCGCTTCTTACCGCCGCCTCAAGTTTCCGGCGGCGTTGACGAGCCCGCGCCCGGCTAGCCGGCTCCTGGCTGGTGGCATGGGGCGACCTCCTCGTCATCATCAGGCCAGTCCTCGAGACTGGCCCCAAGTCTCGGACCACCTGACGCGCCGCCTCCTCCCTCATCGTCGTCCTCCAGGGCCACCGCCCCCAAGTCGGGGTCATCCACGTTGCTCTCCGCTCGGTCAGGGAGAAACTCGCGGTCCGGCACCACGGTGCCGACTGCTGGTTGGAGGAGGGGGTTCTGACCAAAGCCGACTGGTTAGAACGAGCAAGACAGACTCGGCAGTAAAGATGTCAGGAGAATCGAAGAAAAAGAGAGAAGGAAAACGACTCACCAGAGGCGGAGGGGCAACACGTGAATACGGCTCCTTGCCGAACTGCCACTCTTCGTTGAGGTCGCAGCTCGCAAGATAGTTCACCATGTAGGCTACCTCCTCGTGAGGCATCCCCTTGGTGCACATTTGGCTCGAGTCTCGGTGCCCGCTCATCTGGCAGATCATGTGGGGGCGACTTTGGAGGGGCAGCACTCGGCGCGCCACGAAGGTGGCCAGCAAGTCCGGCCCCGTCAGGCCCTCCGACTGTGCCAGTACCCGAAGCCGCGCAACGGCGCAGGCTCCTGTAGGCGTCAGCGTCCGGGCCCGGTGCGACCAGTTGGGCTGTTTCCCAATCACCCTCCGCGGAGACGTTCTTCACGTAGAAGTATGACCGCTGCCACATCTTCACCGACTTGATCACCCTGATAGAGGGAAATGGGTTGTCGGCCCCCGACCTCCGCACGGCGATGAACGTGCCGCACTGAGCCGGCACGCCTGCGGCTTGGGTGCCGAGCTTGGAGAAGAAGAACTCCCCCCAAAGCTCGATGGTGGGGAGAACATCGATGAAGCCTTTGCACAGGGTGACGAAGGCGGACAGTAGCACCACCGTGTTGGGGGTAAGGTGGTGCGGCTGGAGTCCGTAGAACTCGAGGAAGGAGCGGAAGAAGTTGCTTGCCGGCAGGCCCAGGCCGCGCAGGCAGTGCGAGCGGAAGACGACCCGCTCGCCCTCCTGCGGCGCCGGTGAAATTTCTCCCCTCAGCGCGGGGTAGACCCTCACGAGGTCCTCGCCAGGCAATCGACGCGTCTTGCGGAGGAAGTCGATGTGATCCTCGTGGACCTCCCAACCATCCCAGGTACCGGTGTGCGCCATCGGGGGCGTTACGGCGGAGGAAGAGCTCATCGTGAGCGGACCGCTGCAACGTTCGACGAGGCTCGAGGAGCAGAGAGAGAGAAGGAGAGGAAGCAGTGGGGAGGCGGGGCGCGCGTGCTCCGCCGTTTCCCCTCCTCCCCCTACTTATAGCCCAGTGGGCTGTGAAGCTGAGGGGGCGGTTGTGGGATTTATTGCGCCCACTACCCCACGCCCCCCGTGTTTATCGCGCAAAGTTACTGCATGCAGTAACTCCGTGGGAACCTCAACCGCCCCCCACGGCCGCAGCGGATCCGCTCACGTGCCGCGGCATGGTAGTAGTGGGCCCCGCCTGTGGACATGTCCTATTTCACGGACGGGTAGGCAGGCTGGCCCGGCCACTGGTTGCCACGTGGTGGGCACGAAGTGGGTGGCGGCCAAGAAGCTTAGCTTGTACGCCACTGAGTTCCCGCCAGGGGATTCAAAAGTATTTCTTGGACGAGTCAAAGTCAGGCGACTCCAACTCCTACCAGTTGGCTCGACAGAGTCAAGCAGAATCCCCACCTCAAGTACTCGGAGAATGAAGCTACTGAGGCTCCTCGGCTGGACGTCCATGGCGCCTCATCAGCTTCGGGGACTACTGTCGGAACAATGGGCCGCGGGTAGGCTAACCCGAGGCCCATAACCTTTCAAGACATCGGGGCTGACTGCGCCCCTCAAGACAACGGACGGAAAGCTGACTTCAGGAGGGCGACTGGAGGAACAGCCGGCAGCCCATATGCGTCCGAGCCCTAGAGACGAGATCAAGATCGGCCGGCTCCGACTGGTGGCTTCCAGAGAAGCCGGCCACGGGGAGTCTGCCCACGACACCAGCAAAGCCCATGCCCTCGCCAGGGGGGATGGGACAGGGAGTGGCGACAGTAAAGCCCACTCCCTCCCCTTTTCCGGGGGATGGCCAGGGCACACTGAATTGTACCAGCGGAGATCTCCGTCTGGCGCAGCACTGTTGCCATGCCATCCCTAACGTCAGAAACAGTGGGCGGAGTCCTGTACCCACGACGGTCTGACAGTACGATCCACGGAAGACGGGCCCTACCAGTGAGTGAGAGTCCGGAAGACGGCAAGGGCGCAGACCCGTAGGGAGCTGACCCACGGAAGTCGGCCTACCCCTCCCATGGTTCCCACGTGCCATTAACCAAACGAGACGGGGAGTGGCTATAGTAATCGCCTGCCAGGCAGCAGGCCTGTAGCCACGACCCCATGACCAAGTCTGCATCATTAGAGGCACGGCTACAGTAATCAACAGCCGGCAGGACCCGCCAGCGGCGGGTGCGGCCTGTCGGCTCCGTACCAGACCAGTCGGCTGGGTCCACCAATCGGTGGGCCCCAGCATTCGGCCGGAGGGCCCGCAGGCAAAGAGACTGACAGCTGGGCCCTTTGTCCATACAGTTTACTATTGTACCCTTGGGGGTAGGCTTATATAAACCCCCCAGGACACCCATGCAAAGGGTTCTGATTCATTAGGACTAGACCAGACCTTAGAGAAAGAAGAGAGCTAGCCCTGCCTTCTCCTGTCCACAGATACAGCTCGAGGAGCGCCTTTGTACTCACTTTGACTGAGTGATCATGCGGAGACCCCGCAGAGCAGGACTAGGGGTGTTATCTCCTACGAGAGCCCCGAACCTGGGTAAAGTACGCCGGTGTTCGTGTCTATGCCTCATCCCGTTTCCAGGCACCGGCGATGTTCTACTCGCCCCCACCATGATAAGCCATCCATTGGCATATGTCGCACCCAACACCCGACACGCGCTACCATCTCCCACCGGACAGATCCAGTAACCAAACGCTCCCTGGCCTCCGTCTGAATGAGTAAGGACCACATACAGATCAACGCAGTAGCCCGGAATAAAACCTGTAAAAAAATGAATAGTTGTTGTTCTGTTTAAAGCCCAATCATTTCTGTAGTTCCAAATTGCTCATGACAACGCGCATGCTCCTACACGAATGTGTCTAGCTGTTTCAGACTCTATCCCAACAAGCCACGTTCCAAATAACGCATTGACCAAATTCGGAGGAGTAATGTTAAAGGCAATTTGCACAGAGCGCCGCAAAACTCTTGCCAACGGGCAATCAAAAAAGAGGTGCTTGATAGTCTCATCCCGTTCACAATAACTACATTGAGTAGATCCTGTCCAGTTGCACTTAACCAAATTATTCTTTGTTAAAATGACTTGTTTATGCACAAACCACATAAACACTTTAATCATCAAAGGAACTTTGACTTTCCAAACATGTTTGGAACTAGGAATAACACTAGAGTTAATGATATCGATATACATTGATTTGACTATGAACTCTCCAGATCTAGTAAGCTTCCAGCACAACTGATCGGGCTGATGAGTTAACTGACCCTCCATCAGTCTACTCACCAAATGAAGCGATGCTTCCCGTCGTTCACCCACAAGCACCCTCCTAAACTAAATATTAAGGGGAATGGACTGCGTAATCGTTGCAACAAGAGAATCACAACGCTGAACAATACGATACAGGGACGGATACTGGATCGCCAAAGGTGTTTCACCAAGCCACGTATCCTCCCAGAAGCGAGTGGTGTTGCCATTACCGACATTAAACTTTGTTCTATTAAAGAAGGCAGCTTTGACTCTCATAAGCCCCTTCCAGAACGGCAAATCAGTTGATCTCACTGTCACCTGGGACAAAGTCTTGGACTGCAGATATTTATTACGAAGAATCTGCGCCCATGTTGCCTTAGTCTCAATTGACAACTTATACAACCACTTACTGAGAAGACATCTGTTCTTGACTTCAAGATTCTCAATACCAAGGCGCCCCTGGTCCTTTGGTCTACAGATGACATCCCATTTGGCGAGTCGGTATTTTCTCTTAAGTTCATCACTCTGACAGAAGAATCGGGATCGATAGAAGTCCAGCCTTTTCCTAACCCCAACTGGGACTTCAAAGAAGGATTAGAGAAACATAGGCATATTCGTGAGCACCGAATTAATAAGAATCAATCGGCCTCCATAAGACATGAGTTTTCCTTTCCAGCAACTCAGTTTCTTCTCAAACCGATCCTCGATGCACTTCCACTCTCTGTTTGTTAGCTTACGATGGTGAATGGGAATACCTAGGTACATAAAAGGTAAAGCCCCCAATTCACATCTAAAAAATTGTCTATAAGCCTCTTGTTCGTCCTTGGCTCTACCAAAGCAGGACAACTCGCTTTTATGAAAGTTAGTCTTCAATCCAGTCAATTGTTCGAATAAGCATAACACCAACTTCATATTTCTCGCTTTTGCCAAGTCGTGTTCCATAAAGATGATTGTATCATCAGCGTACTGCAGGATGGACACACCACCATCAAGTATATGAGGCACCAAGCCATCCACCTGACCGGCCTCCTTTGCCCTCCCTATCAGAATCGCCAACATATCAATCACAATATTGAACAAGATAGGAGACATAGGATCACCTTGTCTCAGGCCCTTGTGTGTATGGAAATAATGACATATATCATCATTCACTTTAATTCCAACACTCCCTTTTTGCGTGAACGATTCTACCTGGCGTCGCCAAGCTTCATCAAAACCCTTCATGCGTAAGGCCTGTTGAAGGAACGGCCATTTGACTTTATCGTACGCCTTCTCGAAATCTACCTTGAAAATAACTCCATCAAGTTTTTTCGTGTGAATCTCATGGAGCGTTTCATGAAGGACCACAACCCCTTCAAGGATGTTCCTGTCCGGCATGAAAGCAGTTTGGGTAGGCTGCACCACAGCATGTGCAATCTGTGTGAGCCTAATCGCCCTGACCTTGGTAAATTTTTTGAAACTAACATTAAGAAGACAGATGGGCCTGAATTGCTCGATTCTCACCGCCTCTGTTTTCTTAGGAAGCAGGGTTATCATTCCAAAATTAAGCTGAAAAAGCTGAAGTTGTCTCGAGAACAAATCATGGGACATCGGCAATAGGTCCCCTTTAATAATATGCCAACACTTCTTATAAAACTCAGCCGGGAAGCCATCCGGACCGGGAGCCTTATTATTTTTCATCTGTGAAATGGCCTCGAACACCTCCTTTTCCGGAAAAGGAGGGGCTAAAATATCGTTCTCAAGAGCAGTAAGTTGAGGAACATCCTCAACCCTAAACTCATCCAGAGACACACAGTTATCCTCTGGGGGTCCAAACAATTGTTTGTAGTACTTAGTAATGTATAACTTTAGGTTCTCTTGGCCGATAATCATACCCTCATCTTGTTCAAGCTGAAAGATTCTCTTCTTCCTATGTTTGCCATTGGCAATCATGTGGAAGAATTGAGTGTTCGCGTCCTCCTGGACAACTCTTCGTACCTTGGCCCGCAGTGCCCACTTTAATTCTTCTTCACAAAGAAGTTCTTTCAACCTCATCTCTGCGTCAAGCTTGGCATGAAGCTCTGCGGCTGGCAGAACCGTGGTTTCTGCTTTTACATCTAAGGATTGAATAAGGGTAAGGAGCCGTTCCTTTTCAACCTTATAAATCCCACTAAGATGTTTAGCCTACCCATGTAGGAAACTTCTTAGGTGCATAATCTTATTCTGCCAGCGCTCAAGCGCAGTCCTACCGCCTGCATCCTTAGCCCACTCTCTGGCTATGAGATCAAGGAAGCCTTCTCTTTCAAACCAAGCAAGCTCGAACGAAAATAAATTCTTGTTGCCCAGGTGGGAGGCCTTGCCAGAGTCAAGAAATAAAGGCATGTGGTCAGAAATACCACGAGAGAGAGCCTGAACTGTTACAAAGGGAAACTTCTATTCCCATTCGACACTTGCCAATACACGATCCAACTTTTCAGACGTTGGATTTTGCATTGCATTAGCCCGTGTGAACTTCCTACCCGAAAGCTCAATCTCTCTCAGATCCATGCTTTCAATGATAGTGTTAAACATGAACGACCATCTCCCGTCAAAGTTATCATTATTCTTCTTATCACGCCTCCTAATGATGTTAAAGTCCCCCCTACCAGGATTGGGACCTGCTCAGATCCGCAAACCCTAACTAGATCAGCCAAGAAATCCGGTTTGAATTCTGGCTGTGCGGCACCATACACCGCCACCAGAGGCCAGTCAAATCCATTAGTCTTGGATGGCACCCTGAACTTAACAGCAAAATCTCCCATGACCACACTTCGAACTTCGAGAGACTCGCATCTAACACCGAGTAGGATCCCACCTGATCTTCCTCACGGCGGCAGACAATGCCAGTCGAACTCAATACCACCCGATAAAGTATTGAGAAATTGTGGTGAGAAATTTTCTCTGCCAGTTTCTGACAAAGCAATAAAGTCCAATCTATGCTCGATAGACGCATCTGCAAGAAGCCTTCTTTTAGCCAAGTCCTTGAGACCTCTACTATTCCAAATGATTCCTTTCATATCTCGTCATGGAATTTTTTAGCCGTGCGGATCCTAGCACTCCTACGAACTGCGGACGTCGGGTAAATCTTCCGCTTCCATTTGCGCTTAGGGCTGATCTTACTCTCCAGCCGGTCCCCACAACCAGGCTCAGGAGGTCTTACTACAGTAATCTCGACACTCTCATCCTCCTCCTCAGGCTCAGAGACAGGATTAGCGAGATCGGCAAAAAAATTATCTAGCACCCGGACCCCCAAAGCATCAATATCGAAATCATTCATGGGTTTGACGGCAGCTAAGTTACGAATCATATCTAAAGCCCCCTCGGCCTCTAAATCTAGTAAATCATTTACGGAATTAGAAATTTCACCATCATTACTACCTAGTGAAATCCCTAATTGGTTTGCATTATCAACAATCTCATCGTTCGAAAAATGCAAGATTGAATTAGATGTATTAACCGACATACCAGTAGTGACCTGAACGTCACGAAGCTTGGCCGCCCTCATGGCGCACCCCTGCTGCATATCGTCCACCTCCGGATGGTCCTGAAGACGGCAGCTCAACCGTCGCCTCTCAGAAACCAGATCCGGAATCCCACCAAACGCTATAGCCTCCTCCCGAGTGAAGTTGCCCAGGGAGTGACCTCCTGCCATAACCCGAACACTCAACCGGTCTCCACGGCAGGGAGACGACACCGAGTTGGTTGATGGGGTAACATGGGCCGCCTTCCCACGCTCCCCATCCACCCCAGCCCGCCGGCCAAGGGTGCCCGCCGGCGCCAACGGAGGGGCGGCCACCCTAGGCACCGAGGAAGAAGAGGGCCCCGAAGCCACCTGCCTCGAGCCCCCTCCAAGGACCGGACCTGCCGCCTGCAGTTCCGACCTGGCGAGAGGTGAAGAGGGTTCCGAGGCCACCTGCCCCGGACCCCCTCCCGAAGATAACGCCTCCATCACGGAGACCTCGTCCGGTGCAAAAGGAGAAGAGGACTCCGAGGTCACCTGCCTCGAGCCCCCTTCAGAACTCGGAACCACCACCTGCAGCTCCGTCCTCGCAACAGAATCAGAGGGAGCCGAGAACAGCAGCCTCGGACCCCCCCCCCCTGAGCGACAACCCTCCACGGCCGGACCCACAGTCAATGGAGGAACAACAACAGTAGAAGGATCCTCCTCCTCCTTTCCCCTGACCGAGGTTGGCGAAGTCCCAAGGACAAGACCCGAAGCATCCTCAAAGTCCAACACGGGTAACTTGTGCTCAAAAGCCTCAAAAGACTCCACCCGCTCACTCCACAGTCTCGGCGGTGCAGAAGCAGGATCGATAGACCCAAATCTCAGAGTGGTCAAAGGCACCGACGAAGGTGGAGCCATCCCGTCCCCGGTCGTCTGAGCATCAGACCCCAGTCCCTCGGACATCTCTCGTCTAGGATCAGCGACCGGATTCTCCTTAACTCCCGCACCGTCATCACCCTCATGCATATCAACATCAGTCATGGTAGCTGCCTCGGCGAACAAGCTCTCATCCTCAAACTCAATCTCAAGGTTGTAAATCTGGCCTCGATATGACCACTTGACCACATCATGCAAAACTCAATGTCCAAAATACTAACCCGTAAACAAGCAACCCCATGAGCTCTAGTGAAGGCCATATCCACACGCTCAGGTTTTCCCACCATGATGCCCAAGCTAGCAACGACCCTAGCATCCTGCATAGGCTTCGAAGGAGCTCCCGAAAAACGCAGCCAAGCCTGGGTAAGAGGTTTACCCTGAGGCTCCACCAACTTCCACTCTTGGAAATCGAGGATGCCATCAGTACCTGGCACTTTGCACATCCCAAAACTCAGCAGTCTCTGCAAATCCTCCACCGACGGGAACTTAACCCTAAACAAGTTTGCCTCAAGACTGACAAGCTCCCAGTGGAAGTCCCCTGGAGCTAGCTCCCGGAGCCACTGCACAATTTGGGTCTCAGAGACTGCTCCTCTGGTCACTTTGACAATCCCAGTGGTCACACTCTGAGCCTCATCAGGAGCCTCCCTCTCAGCCGGAGACTCAAAGAACGTGAGTTCAGCACAGTACACTCCATACATCATAAGAGACGGTGCCTGATCCCTCAAAGGCGGACATGCCCCCGAGTCATGGGCTGGTTTGCCACAAGTATCGCATAAAACTGCCACACACTCAGCAATGAAATGGCCCTTCTCGCCACAGCGGTAGCATAACATTTTTTACTTCTTGCGCGCCCACTTGGCCGCCCTGTCCGAATCAGCCCTATCTGACGCCTCCACAGACACAGACCCGAATTCAACATTCCCAGGCACCTCCACATCAGCGAGTGCCGTCACCACCTCCATAGCCTGGCTAGACAACCCAGACTCCTGGTAACCCCACCAGCAACCGTCTGCTCGACCACAACTATATGCTGTCTTGGACGATAGCGGCCACCTCGACCGCCTCGGCCACCATGATGACCGCGGAAACCACCGCGGTGACGATGTCCCGGGCCTGACGCCCCTTCAACAAAGCCTCCCGTAGGACCCATGAAAGGCCTTTCAGCCGAACCATCGCTCTGCCAGGAATACCCCCGACCACCACCCGTGGACGAGGATCCCCGGTGTTGTCCATCTTCATATTCGTTATAACCATCGTCGCACCATTGACCACGAGGCGCAGTCGAATCACCACCACCAGCCGAAGCATGCGGCAACTGTGCCTGCTTCAGCACCGGCGCAGCTAAATGCTGCGACTGTCGGGCGACAAACTACGGCAGTCTGGCGCCGGACTGAGCCATCGCCGGTCGAGGCTGCAGGCCAGAAGCGGGGGGTGGCGGCCTCGGACCAGAAGCGCCTCTGCCCGTGGCAGCAGCAGGGCTCGACACTGGGGGTCGAGGATGCACACCACCCCGGCCCATCGCCGGCTGCGGCAGCACCACCGGCGCCGGGGGTCGAGCGCCCGGGGGACCAGACCCGCGGCCAACCGCGCCAAGGCCGAGCGCCCCGCTAGCTGCCAGCAGCCTAGGGCCGGACACCTCAATTGCCGCCCTGCCGGCACCAACGCCCGGCGACGGGGCAACCCCACCGCGGCCTGTCCCCAGCTGTGGGCCGTTTCCACCGCGTCCAGTTCCCGGTGGCGGGCCGTTCCCACTGCGTCCAGCCCCCGTCTGTGGCGCTAGCCCTCCACGGCCAGCACCACCCGCAGCGGCACTCTTGCCAGGAGGCGGCATAGCTCCTCGGCCAGCCATGGCCCGGAGTGGGGGGATGCGCCTTGGCCGCCCCGCACCACGCTCACAGAACCCCGGCCAGCCACGTCGCAAAACCCTAGATCGCAACGACGACAGACAGACTCGAGGATCGATCGTGCATGGGGCAACAGGAGAAGTCGACGTAGTGATCTTGTTAGACTGGGCCTCATACCCAGTTAACACCGGCCCAACTACGCGAAAGCCCAGCTCACTCAGAACCGGCCCAACCCCAGGCGCACCCAGCTCGCGGCCCAGGAGCGATTTCAAACGGTGTGCCCGCACCTGCGAGATCTCGACCGCATGCCCCACCGGCAATGGCGCCGCGGCCGCCGCCGGCGTCCGGGAAAGCCTTGCACGGCGCACAAGTCTCTTTTTCCTCTGAACATTAATCCACGAATCGGGCCTAATCAAATCAAAAAAAGTAAGATTGGGAAGACTAACCTTCAGGAGAGGTCCCTTCCTTGGCCGGATAGCCGTCGCCGCCGTTCTCCGGTGAACAACGCGACGAACCATCTCCTTCCTCTCGCCCGCGTGGAGCCCAACCCTCGCCGGATCGTCCACCGGCAAGATCTTGTCTACCATCGTGGCAACCTCGTCTTCGTCATAACCCCAATGGAAAAACTCACAAAACAGGTCGGAAGGGGTCGGCGTTGGCGGTGAGTCCGCCGGATCATCACCGTCCCCGTCCGCCTCCTCGTCATCTGATCCGGCCAGCGCCCAGTATCGGCCTCCAACCCGCAGGCGAGGCGCAGAAGCCGAGGACAGCGCCCCGGTGGCCGCCGCCCCGTTGCCCCGCGGAGTCGCCCGTCATTCTAGTTTCGAGCCTGCTGCCACAACTGATGCCACCGGCCAATACATTTTCTCCCTAGAAGCGCACATCTGCTTGATCAAGTGGCAACCTCGTCGTCACACTCGTGGGGAGGCATCGGCGAAAAGTACCGGGTGTTCTATAGTTCTTTTCTGGGGAGCGGTCTAACCTGTGACTTGGATGTCGTAACAAGCATGCATAGATTACCCTGCTAAGTTTGTTCAATGATTATGCATTGGATTTCAATGCCTGGCCTTCCCATGATTGATTTATTATAACTTTAAGCATGCTTGTAATTTGGGGGTGAGACCAAGATGTTTCAGTTATTGAGAAGTCAGAAGTCAACATATCAACATTGCAATATTTGTCGTTTAATTCTCAAGTTCAACGTGTGGTACCTTCTGGTTTTGTAATATACGTCCATAGCTGTTTGTCAGCAGTTTGTCAGCATTATGTTAAAAGGGCCATCATCACCTTTAGGTCTTGAAGGGATGATCAATTACTCGCTTGTCCTTTACGAATGATGGTAATGAAAAAGGAATCACTCTTATTTCTACCAACTTGTTGAGTGTAGTCTTATGTGCTTGTGCTTTTGAAATATCATGTTGCTTGTCAGTCTATGTAAATGAAAATTCATATATCGAATCTTGAGGATTGAAGTTTTCAACCAAACACGCCCACGATAAATGGAACGACTTTATACTGCTCTTCATGTTCTTCTCTACCATACTTCCTATATAAGTAGGTTTCTTGGTGCAGCCTCTTTCTCCAGAACTGTAGTTTCACACTAAATAATAATATTGGTCGAGTGTGTTGACTGGAAAATTGTGCAGTGATAAGAATTATAGGCAACGGGAGCACCGGTGACAGTGTATGCACAAGACTCGGGCAAAGACTCAGGGGGTCGAGCAGCGTTAGAACTGTTGCTGGTGCCACGATATTCACATCAGGAGCTTGCAAATCAACTGAGATGAGATTGTCGCTTGCTCAAGCAGTGAAGCTTTTCGGTTAGATCTTCAACAGTGAAGTGGTGCCTGATCATTTCATCTTCGTTCTTGAAGTAAAACAGAGCTTCTCCGCCTTCCCTGGAATGGAAGCCAGAATCTTAGGCCTGGACAGTGGACGACCTGAGCCATCAATTTCTAACCACCAACCGGTTCCATCCACCAATCCCTGCTACTGCTACAGATGCAAACAACTGCTTGATAGAACTGTTGGATCGACTAGGCTAGAGTTTCGGAATAGATCGGACTATCTGTGATCTGTACATGAGGGAGTATCTTCTCCTTGTGGCTCGAGGAGCTCACGGTGCCGGCCATGGTGACGGTAGCCAGTGATGGCGGAGAGGTCTACAGTGAAGTTGCTGGTGGCGTCGATGGGCTTCCCATCGCTTCAGTGCTTCCCTCTCGATCGGACTAGGGTTAGGAGTGGGGAACAGTGGCGGCGGTGAACCTCGTACCTTGTGCCCCTGGTCCCCACCTCCTCTTTATAGCACTGCGCGACAGGGGCCCACCAGCCTTGCTTGGGCTGGACGCCCTCGATCACGGCGTGGGTCAAGGGCCCAATGAGCCGTTGGGCCCATTGGTGAAGAGATCAATCTAACATTCTCCCCCTTGATCTTATCATATACTTTTAACTTTATACTTTGAAATAACTCTTTTCAAAGTACTTGTTCCATCACAGATTTGCATGTAGAGCATGTCTCATCATCACGGTCTATCCCGATAGAATCAACACCTACAACACACACCTCTGTTTTGAAACAGTTTCTTTAACCTTGGGCCCTTTTATTGTCCGGAAATTTTAGACTATACCATAAAACCCATGTCGACTGT
The DNA here is from genome assembly GCA_034509565.1 of Triticum monococcum. NCBI lineage: Eukaryota > Viridiplantae > Streptophyta > Magnoliopsida > Poales > Poaceae > Triticum > Triticum monococcum. The sequence continues at coordinate 620,040,255 of CM067845.1, forward strand.
GTGTTCTCCGAACACACTGGGCGGTAAGCCTTTAATAAGCAGATCTGCAAACACTTGTCTGTTGCTTTTATGCTCCAAGCATTTCAACATAATTCCGGACTTTATCCTTAACAACGTACAACTTTGTGTCAATGTGTTTGGCACCACACTTGACTCGTTGTCATAGGAGTGAATTACTTAACATGGTTATCGCTGTTGTCAACCATTATCAACTCTGGATACATGTCTCCTTAACCATTTTGCCTGTCCCTCAGCCTCATATCAAGCTTTAAAATATCTTTGCATCACATTGATGATAATTGTTTCATTCTTTGGAGCTTTTCCACACAAAAACCTCCAAGTATGAAAGTTAGCGACAATTGTGGATTTTGCTATACTTTCACAAGTCATGTCTTTATACTCACAATCTTTTGAGAGCACTTATTTCTTTCAGCATGAGGCGGATATCTTTGACTCCATTCCAGTGATCTATATATGGACTGAACATTGACAAAACAACCCGGATATGTGAACTGTGTCAGGGCAATATATTGAGCTTCCAATAGCTGAAGCATATGGTACCATATCCGTTTTCAATCTTTTCTCATCAACTTTTGGAACACTATAGTTTCTAGTTCTATTACCCTTGACTATAGGAACAAGCGTAGGTTTTCTCGCATGCATACTTTAGAGACATTTCTTAGCATGTCCATGTGACATTCCTAATACCCCCTTTTATTCTTTTCTTGGTGAATCTCGATAATTATAATGAGAGACACTCTACCGAGAACATTCTTTTGAACTTTGAGGACAAGAACTTCTTTTCTCCTCCTGCAGTAGATTGACATCACCACTAGCAGGTAGAATGTCATCCACATGCACAGAATTAGGAAATGAATTTCCCTTTCTATAACTTTGCACGAATACAATTGTACTCTCATTTTCTTTAACCCAAAATAACATACGATTCTTTTAACTTTAAATGTCACTGTCTAGAGACTTGCTCTAGTCCATTAAAAACTTCTTGAAGCAGTATCCCTTGTGTTCTTTACTTTCATCTGATGTAACTCAGATCATGATGTGGCATTTAACACTCATTGTAATCTATTTCCTTTGGAGTCACATTGACCTTGTAGACCCCTTACAGCCTACTGTTTTGGCTCCATTGGAAATTACTTATGAGTCTCAATGCTCGGTTGAACACTTTATATGAGGTGGGATCAACCTCCATTTGAATTTCACTAACATAGACTTTATAGTAATCAGAAGAATCTGATTATCTCATTCGTTAAGACCATCTGTGTCTCAGGTACTAGCACTTCTTTCATATGGGGCTGTTGTTGCTCTGTCATTGCCAAAAGGCAAATGAATTATATAGTCTTTGGTATTTTCATACCATGCTCCCCTAGATTACCCCATCTTCATTAAAATGGGGGTATCTATAAACTTTATTAGTTGGGTTTATTCTGGTAAGACTTTCTTCTTTATGGCACTTTTAAGCGCCGTCTTAGTATTCCTTAGTCTGCAGTCGAAACTGTAAAAGACCCAGGAATACAACTATTTCTTTTCTTTAGGGGTATTATTATGACCGTCGTACTCCCCCAGACGATCACATTCTTTAATGGATAATGTGCATCACATTATCTAGGGTATAGGGGAGTTTAATCATTCTTAATTTATTTAATATTTCTTTCTCCCCCTCGAAATGTGGCAAGAAATTTTCTGCCACAATTTCGAAAACCATTCATAACTTTTGTGAATTGAGAAAACTTCAATTATCTATTCCATTCATCGGATTACTTCATGCAAAATGAAGTTATCTGTTAACTGGTATGGGAGTACTTTTTCCTCATTCCATTTCAGAAACTCAACAAAGTTCTTCATCATTAGTACTTTTGCAAGTCACACTTGCATATCAATCTTATCTTTAGGTTCGTATCTATCTTTTATTCTCTTTGGATTTATTGAATCCTTAATGACCGTTACACATAAGATGTACGGTTGATACTAGGAAAGCATAATAGCTACTCCATACTTTTCTCCCAGAGTGGGACACATTAAACGCACATGAGTCATCATATCTTTCTCCTGTCATACATGATAAGTTCATTGCCAAAATTTCTCCTGCCATGTAGGATTTTTGACATAATACTATGTCAACTTTACCCAGTTATGCAGGTATTTTCCCAGACTTTTCCCCGCCATGCGGGTTTTATCATAATCCTCTTTTCACGCTATGCGGGTAATTCCCTGCAAGGAACATAAATGCCAGAATTGGCTCTTTGGACTGCATATGCAATCATCAAATTCAAAAAAAAAAATCAGAACGCTCTTTGACACACATGCTTAATCCGACGTTGGTCAAATTAAACACGCATGTTGCTTGTTTCATCTCAAATCATGTTGACTGAAAAATCTTCTTCATATAGAATACATGAAAGACATTCGTCAACCTTGGATTAATACCCAAGAATTCTTTTCTTTTGAAGCCATTCTTTAGAGAGAACATACTCCCTCACGTTATGACCTTTCCTGGTCATCTTTCGGGTCACAAGTACCCAGCCATTCGCTTTCACGAATGAAAGCATGGAAAACTTTTAGTGTGAGAAAACATAGGCAATAATCAACAATAATGAGCATAAAAATAACCCTACGTTGGTCTGGTTAAAAAATATGCACATTAAACTTTTGTAAAACTTCCTTTTTATACTCTAAATCACCGTTGTGGTGGAATTAGAATAAAACTCATTCTTCTACATTAATTCCATATCACCGTTGGGCGGAAATGGAAATAATGCATATAACTCATAATTGATGTGATGATAAAATTTCTATAAAGCGACTTTGCTAAGAAAATAATCATCATTATCAACTTTATTGCAGCGGAAAACTTTTAATATACATTTCTCAATCTTTACCAAATGCTCTGAAAATTGGTCACTTTGATACAAAAATTATCAGAGATTTGAACTTTTAACTATAAGACTCATTGAATTATAATATTGTCATCATCAACGTTGGTCAGAAAATAACAATACCATAATTAAACTTTAATCAAATATCTTTCTACTGTCATAGCAGGAGCTATCTGAATCTAATTTCACCCATAGGGGAAAAACATTGCTAACAGTTCTTCCAATTAAATTTTCCTATTGGTTCCAATTTAATTGGAGGATAAAACTTTTACTTTGCAGTGGAAACTTTACAATATGCTATTCAGAAACAATTTTGTACTCTTTTACTCTCTAAGCAATTTTAACCGGTTGGTTAAAAAATGCATTGGAGAAGCAACAATTTAATCTTTTACTTTAGTTCTATTCACTTTTAAAAGAGCACTTTTATTTTTATTTGCAGTTTTCCGTTGAAGATTCATTCTTTGCCCTTCTAGGGTTCTTTTGGGGGGGATCTTTTTTCTTTTGCTTTGATTTCTCTGTTTCTTTTCAACCGAAAAAATCTAACCCAATCTGGCTGATACCATTGATAGAACTGTTGGATCGACTAGGCTAGAGTTTTGGAATAGATCGGATTATCTGTGATCTGTACATGAGGGAGTACCTTCTCCTTGTGGCTCGAGGAGCTCACGGTGCCGGCCATGGTGACGGTAGCCAGTGATGGCGGAGAGGTCTACAGTGAAGTTGTTGGTGGCGTCGGTGGGCTTCCCATCGCTTCAGTGCTTCCCTCTCGATCGGACTAGGGTTAGGAGTGGGGAACAGTGGCGGCGGTGAACCTCGTACCCTGTGCCCCTGGTCCCCACCTCCTCTTTATAGCACTGCGCGACAGGGGCCCACCAGTCTTGCTTGGGCTGGACGCCCCCGATCAGGGCGTGGGTCAAGGGCCCAATGAGCCGTTGGGCCCATTGGTGAAGAGATCAATCTAACACTGCTGAGTGCGCTGGTGTACGCCATGTCCTGCGATTCCTCATCACCCAGCGTGTTGCAGCACCTGTTCTCTGAAAGAAAATCCCCATTACTGTAAATCTGTAATAGGCTAGATAGTAGCTTTCATGTACGTCGCTATCTCTCTGATACTAGCCATGGACCAGTAAGCAATAGCACCGAAAAGCTCGGTTGCACGCCACGCCCATAGAAGTGCCCGTCATCCCCCCCCCCCCCCCCCCCCCGAATAGACTCTTGTATTACTCAAGATTAGGGATTACAATCACGAATGGCAACGTTCAAAACCTCATCTGGCCCAGAACCTAAGTAAACCATGGTTCGGTCCTGTGTTCTACCAAAATTAGCCATTAAATTAGCTATTGATCATTTGTTTACTTCTGTTGTTGTCTATATACTCCCTCCGTTTTTTTATTCGGCATATAAAATTTGATGAAAGTCAAACTTTGTCAACTTTGACTAAGTTTGTAGAAAAAGATATCAACATCCATAATATGAAATCAATATTATTAGATGCACCATGAAATTAATTTTCATACCATATCGATATATTATTGTAAGTGTTGATTTTTTTTCTACAAAGTTAGTCAAACTTTGACTTTGATCAAATTTTATATGCAGACAAAAAAGAAATTAGGAAGTATTTAGGAACACTAATATTATGCTAAGAAGAAGCCAGCCAGATATCAACGGCTGATTTCATGAAGTGTCAACAATTCCAGAATTTATAGACTTAATTGGGTTGTACTCATATGGAGCACAAATTCCTGCACTAGCATATTCAAACGTGCATAGAGCACTTAAGTTATAATGTCATGGTTTCATTCTACACTCATGAAATACTCGATACCCAAGCATATATATGCATGACAAGAGAATGCAACTAAGAGTTCCCAGGGATATGACGGGACAATGCTCACGAGACATGGCTGGATTAGATTCATAGGTCTCGGCAGATTAAATTCAAGGAGGACACCCAAAAAAGTTGTTTAATTTTAACTTAGAATTACTAGTGTGTAACCGAGATACTCAACTCGCTGGGGAGTGTGATAACCGAGATTACTAGTGCTAATATTTCCAACAAGTAGTAGGAGGCATCAGAACAAGAGTAAGTGTGTGTGTTTTGGGGAGTGTGATACTCGACAGTCAATGGTTCGAACTCCGAAGTGGTGACTTCAACAAACTTGTAATATGGCCTCTAGAACCTATTCCTTCTTTTCAAGTAGCAAAAGCCTGTCATCCTCTGTATCCACATGTCCATTCCTTTGTTCAAAAAGAAGGAATACACATAGCCATCTACTCCCTCCGTTCTTAAATAAATATAAATTTTTGTAGAGATTTCACTATGAACCATATATAGATGTATGTAAATGCAGTTTAGAGTGTAGATTCATTCATTTTACTTTGTATGCAGTTCATAATAAAATTTTTACAAAGACTTATATTTAGGAATGGATGGAGTACATGTCCATTTTTGCAGAGCAGCAAGCTATACCTGTGCCGTGTGCATGCTTTTATGAGTTTACAAGTATTCTAAAGTCTAAACCAATGTACAGCCTTGAGGGAGACTAGTTTACAACATATTATGAAGCTCACACACACGTGCGTGCTTCTTCGGGTTGTACAGCCTTGTCGAGAAAACACACCCCGTCACCTCGTGGGACGAACTAAAGTCGACGTGGCCATTTCAGCACCGCCGGATCTCCAGATTTGATCACCCTCGTCACTTCATGGAATCACGGGTGCACTTCCTCACAGCAAAACTGCCAAACACACGTGAAACACAGAAACAGAGTCTCGAGCCCTCGAGCAAGAGTACGAAGATCAAGATCCTGTAGGGAAAATACAGAGCTTATTTTAGGTAATTCGGACTAACTTGTAAACGAAACCGTTGTCAGTACAAATCAATCTCAACTCTGAGAAGACACCCCATAATGTACAGTAACGTACCCACTAGCCAGGAATTCCAATTTAATCCTGCACTACTAGTCTACTACTGCCTACTAGTATCAAAGTTTAGTTTTGATCCTACATTTGGCCTTCCAATACTGTAAATTCCATCCCGCAAAAAAAATATTGTAATTTCCAATACTGCCTACTAGTCCACCCAATTTCCACATCTGTGAAGGAAGTGCATTTATCACGAACAAACAGTTAGAAAAATCATGAAAATGGAATCCCAGTTATATGAAATCGCATGCGTGATGGCATGACCTGGATTGTGGAATGGGGGTGTTAAAAAGTATTGTATACGTATATACGGTACTGTTATAAACCGTATATACATCTGATAGGATCTGGTGTTGCGTGAGTTGATTGTAAATCGGGTGGTTAGGTAGTTAGGATTTATCCTCATCTTGTATAGTTTTTCTTGAGGATCAATCCAGCCCTACCGAACCACCAAACCCTGTAATTTGCCGATGCCTATATAACACGCAGCGCGTCCCTGCGAGAGGCATATGCTTCAACCTATTCTTTCATGGTATTCAGAGCCTATTTTCTCTCCAACATCCAACCCTAGACATGGCTAGCTCCAGCACCGCCACCGCCGCCGCTTTCCCTCTCATCCCTATTGCTGACAAGCTTCACCGGGGCAACTACCTGGTGTGGCGCGCGCAAGCGCTAGCCATCGCCCGAGGAGCGCAGCTGATCAACCACCTCAACCCCGATCATCCGTTCCCAGAACCCAAGCTTGCTGACAAGGATGGCAAGCCAACCGATGTGCCCAACTCGGAGCATCTCATTGCACTGGCGCAAGACTCTCAGGTGCTGAGCTTCATCTTCAACTCGATCTCAGCCCCTGTGATGATCCAGGTTGCCCACTGCACCAAGGCCGCGGCGACATGGACCGCCATCAGGGAGATGTTTCTCTCCCAGACGCAGGCCAACATCGTCAACACGCGGATCGCCCTCTCCAACACCAAAAAGGGCACCGCGACCATCGCCGACTACATCGGGTGCATGAAGGCGCTGGGCGACGAGATGACTTCTGCAGGAAAGCCACTCGACGATGATGACATGGTCTCCTATATCCTCGCTGGACTAGACTACGACCACATCTCGTTTGTCTCTTCCATCTGTGCTGCGAGGACCGAACCGATCAAGGTAGCAGAACTCTACTCTCAGTTGATTGGTTTTGAGAAACGCCTTGCTATGTTCGAAGGTGGCAATCACTCCTCCCAGTCCTCGGCCAACGCCGTCTCCCGTGGCCGTGGTTTCGGCCGAAGTGGAGGTGGTCGCGGCAATGGTGGTCGTGGCAACGGAGGAGGTGGACGCGGCAACAGAGGCCGTGGCAATGGAGGCGGCGGCCGCGGCAATGGAGGTCGCGGCAACGGCAACGGAGGAGTTGATGATCTTCCTGAAGTCACCTGCCAGATCTGCAAGAGGCAAAACCACACCGCCCTCGAATGCTATAGCCGCTTCGACATCTCCTTCACCAAGAATGACAAGAGCGCAGGATCGGCCACCACTTCTTCCTATGGAGTGGACACAAATTGGTACCTTGATACAGAGGCTACCGATCACATCACCAGCGAGCTCGACGAGCTGACGGTCCGCAACAAGTACAATGGCAATGAACAAGTCCACACTGCAAACGGAGAAGGTATGGAAATTAGTCATATTGGTCAATCTACTGTTCGTACTCCAACTCGTGATCTTCATCTAAAAAACATCTTGCATGTACGTGATGCCACCAAAAATCTAATTTCCGCTCATCATTTGTCCACTGATAATCATACTTATCTTGAAGTTCACCCAAGTTTCTTTTTTGTTAAAGAACAGGGAACGAGGAAAACCCTTCTCCGGGGCAGATGTAGACGTGGTCTCTACCCCCTGTCATCGGCTCCTTTGAGTTCAAACAAGCAAGCTTTCGGCGTCAATAAACTGCCCACCGAGAGGTGGCACAGCCGGCTAGGACACCCTTCATCCACCATAGTGCGTCATGTCCTTAGCCAAAACAACATTCCTTTCTCTAGTAGTGAGTTGAATAAAAAAGGTGTTTGTGATGCATGCCAAATGGGCAAAAGTCACCAACTTCCTTATCCTAGTTCGCTAAGTGTTTCCAAAGCTCCTTTAGAGCAAGTGTTTTCCGATGTATGGGGGCCTGCCCGTGATTCTATCAATAAGAAAAACTATTATGTCTCATTTATTGATGATTACAGTAAATTCACATGGATATACCTCCTTAAACATCGATCTGAAGTGTTCAAAGTTTTTCATGAGTTTCAAACTCTTGTTGAAAGGTTATTCAATAAGAAAATCATTACTATGCAAACATATTGGGGTGGCGAGTATGAGCATCTTAACTCCTTCTTTCGCCAATTAGGAATCACTCATCATGTCTCTTGTCCGCATGCTCATCAGCAGAACGGATCAGCTGAAAGGAAACATCGACACATTGTTGATGTAGGCCTCTCCCTCTTAGCTCATGCTTCTATGCCCTTGAAATTCTGGGATGAAGCTTTTCTTTCAGCCACATATCTGATAAACTGCACCCCCAGCAAAGTAATTAATTTCAAAACTCCTTTAGCTCGTTTGTTTCAAGAGAAACCAAATTATCATTCACTTCATGTTTTTGGATATGCTTGTTGGCCAAATCTCCGTCCATACAATTCCAAAAAGTTAGCTTTCCGTTCTAAACAGTGTGTATTCCTTGGATACATCAATCTTCACAAAGGTTTCAAGTGCCTAGATGTTGCTGCCAGGCGTGTTTATATATCCTGTGATGTCATATTTGATGAGACAATTTTTCCATTTGCATCCTTAAACCCAAATGCAGGCACCCCTCTTCGCACCGAAGTATTGTTGCTTCCTAAAATATCTCTCTCTCTCTCTGAATCTATTGATCACGAGGGCGAACTTGTAGTTGATCAACAGACTAATTTTCGTACAAATTCTGAAGAAAATTCAGCTATTTTTCATCATTTTATGCACTCAGAACAAGACAAAAATAGCACTTAGCACGAGGAGGATCCAGGTGCTGCGGCAAGCGATCCTGAGGCAGCGACATGCGCAGACAGCGCGGTAGCAGCGGGCGCATGCGGCCCAGGCAGCGAATCTGCCGCGGGCTCAGCAGCAGGCGCGGGCGGCCTAGGCGGCGAATCAGTCTCGGGCTCGCCACCCAGGAAGCACCGCACGTCGCTGGCTGGCCCGCAGAATCCTGTCTCCCCTGGCGGGCCAGTAGTTGGAGGACGCGTTGCGCAAGATGGCCCAGGCGGCGAATCCCATGCAGAAGCGGCGTGTGGCGTGTCTGGTACGGCTTCTGAACGTCGGGACGTGCGATCCTCTGGCGCTGACAGCGGATCTGTCACGGGATCCCGTGCCGCTGCTCCCTCCTCTACGAGATCGTCTGTGGCACCCTCCGCTACAGCATCTGGTGTGTCAACCCGAGTAACCAGATCACAACATGGCCGGTATTGTGAAACCACAAGTACGTACAGATGGCACAATCAGGTATGACAAGTTAAAACCTCGTTTTGGAGGTTTGACAATCACTAGTGAGCCAAGAAATTTGCAGGAAGCTTTAAGTGACAAAAAGTGGGAAATGTCTATGAATGATGAGTATGATGCTCTTATTAGAAATAAAACTTGGCACCTAGTTCCACCAATAAGAAGTAAAAATATTATTGATTGTAGGTGGGTCTATAGGATTAAGAGAAAGGCAGATGGTCAAATTGACAGATACAAGGCAACATTAGTAGCAAAGGGTTTTAAACAAAGATACGGTATAGATTAGGAAGATACCTTTAGTCCTGTTGTTAAGGCAGCTAATATCAGACTTGTTCTCTCTGTTGCAGTTAAAAGTGACTGGAGCCTTAGGCAATTGGATGTTTAGAATGCGTTTCTTCATGGTGTTCTAGAGGAAGAAGTCTATATGAGACAACCACCTGGATATGAGATAAAGGGTAAAGAAAATTATATCTGCAAACTTGATAAAGCTTTGTATGGTCTGAAACAGGCACCTCGAGCATGGTACTCTAGGTTATGTGACAAACTTCAATCACTTGGTTTCAAACCATCAAAGGGGGATACTTCCTTGTTCTTTTATAGAAGAGGAAATATTATCATTTTTATGTTGGTATATGTTATTGATATTATTGTTGCTAGCTCATCACAGGATGCGATAGTAGCATTGCTGGAAGATTTAAGGAAAGATTTTGCCTTAAAAGATCTGGGTGACTTACATTATTTCTTGGGAATTGAAGTTAAGAAGGCGAAAGATGGCAGTCTTCTGACCCAAGAAAAATATGTCATGGATATATTAAAACGTGCAGGTATGATGAGCTGCAAGGTTTCAAACATGTCTCTCTCTACATCCGAAAAGTTGTCAAGAGAAGAAGGAGAACTGAGGGAGTCCTCGATTAGGGGGTCTCCGGGCAGCTGGACTATCTCCATTGGCCGGACTGTTAGACTATGAAGATACAAGATTGAAGACTTCGTCTCGTGTCCGGATGGGACTCTACTTGGCGTGGAAGGCAAGCTAGGCAATACGGATATGGATATCTCCTCCTTTGTAACCGACCTTGTGTAACCCTAACCCTCTCCGGTGTCTATATAAACCTAAGGGTTTTAGTCCGTAGGACAACAATCACAACATACAATCATACCATAGGCTAGCTTCTAGGGTTTAGCCTCTCTGATCTTGTGGTAGATCTACTCTTGTACTACCCATATCATCAATATTAATCAAGCAGGATGTAGGGTTTTACCTCCATCAAGAGGGCCTGAACCTAGGTAAAACATCGTGTCCCCTGCCTCCTGTTACCATCCGGCCTAGACGCACAGTTCGGGACCCCCTACCCGAGATCCGCCGGTTTTGACACCGACAAGAACCTTTGGGGGCTGAAGAGTCAATAAGGTATAGAAGCATGGTAGGAGATTTACAATATTTAACCTTAACAAGACCTGATATTTGTTTCCCTATAAACAAAGTGTGTCAGTTTTTGCATTCTCGTACCTCTCAACACATGATAGCAGTTAAAAGGATCTTAAGATATCTTAGAGGTACTATGAGTACAGGTCTCAAATTCACCAAGTCAACCTACAACTTTGTTACTGCTTTCTCGGATGCTGACTGGGCAGGATGTCCTGATGATAGAAGATCAACAGGGGGTTTCTGTGTTTTTTTTGGCCCAATCTAATCTCTTGGAGTGCACGTAAACAGGCTACTGTTTCTACATCAAGTACTGAGGTTGAGTATAAATCTTTGGCTAATGCTACAGCTGAGATTATTTGGGTTCAAACTCTTCTGCATGAACTTGGAGTAGCTCATTCACCAGTTGCTCGTCTTTGGTGTGACAACATTGGTGCCACATATTTGTCAGCAAATCCAGTATTCCATGCAAGGACTAAACATATAGAGGTTGATTATCATTTTGTTCGAGAAAGAGTAGCTAGCAAGCTACTGGATATTCGCTTTATTCCCACAGGTGATCAAGTTGCGGATGGTTTTACCAAGGCCTTATCATGGCGAAAATTGGAAGACTTCAAGAGCAATCTCAACTTGGTGACGTTATGATTGAGGGGGCGTGTTAGAAAGTATTGTACATGTATATACGGTACTGTTATAAACCATATATACATCTGGTAGGATCTGGTGTTGCGTGAGTTGATTGTAAATCAGGTGGTTAGGTAGTTAGGATTTATCCTCATATTGTATAGCTTTTCTTGAGGATCAATCCAGCCCTACCGAACCACCAAACCCTGTAATCTGTCGATGCCTATATAACACGCAACGCGTCCCTGCCAGAGGCATACACTTCAACCTATTCTTTCAGGGGGGATATCAAGAAATTGATAGGTAGGCAGGGAATAATGTGTTATTTTCAAAGTGCTACAAAAAAATTACCCAGGTGCAACACGTACATGTATGGAGCACCAGACTTTTCTGGTATTCACGCATTTAACACCAAGGACTAGGCTCAGTGTGTAACCGAAATTAAGAACCCTAGTACTCATATTTAAAAGGTCGTATGGATCCCTAGTTGGTGCAGAGGCCAGGGAGGTAAAACTCTTCCGCAATTTTAAAGAGAAACCTAGGGCCCCCACATCGTCTCCCCCTCCCCCGGCGACTTGGGTGGCGGCGCCCATCTCCTTCCCCTGGCCTCCTCACCACCTTCCCCACCCTCGCCGCCGGCAGGGGCTATCAGGGCAAAGCCCCTCGCAGTGGCCGGCGGAGAGGCCCTGTTCTTCGCGCCTCCGGAGGGCCGTGCGGGGCTGTCTCACCAGGTGGCGGAGTCGGGCGGATGCGGGGATCGGTGGCACAGCGGCGGCCAATCCTCTTCGAGACGGTAACGTGGTGGGGGAGGCCTCTTGCATGTTGGCTGCGTGCCCGCGACAGCGGCGGGTCAAATCAGATCTGACCTTGGAATCGAGGCGGCGGCATGATGGGCCTGCTCCTGTCAGATCTGATCCGACCGGTACGGCCTGTTCCATGCGCGGCGGCGGTGATCGGTGGTGGTCTCGTGCACACGATGCTGGATGGAGGGTCCTCGAGCGGATCCGGGTGAAAAACCTACTCTTGACACGTTGCCAAGGTCGGCGATGGAGGCATTTTTCTACGTCGTCCCCCTCTTGATCCCTATCTGCTACCTCCAGGGGAAACTCTAGATCAGTCGATCGGATGATGACGGCGCTCATGTGTCATACCCCTCTTGAGGGCATCATTCTTAGAGGTGTGCATAGGCTCGACGTACCAGTGGACGGCTTCTGGAGTGGAGGGCATTCCCTATGATGCATCGATGTTGTGGAGTCTTGGCGGCGAGACGCATCAAAGTCTCGGCGATGGATGCATGATGATGAATGCGCGTAGGCAGGAGGCACTGTCTGGCACCGTGGGGGCGTCGACGGCAGGCCTGGCAAGGTCGATGCATTGGTACCTGCTCTGAAGATGAATTCATGGAAGACGGCGACAACGACCTACGAGGGTGCGTCGGAGCGGTTTGTGCCCTAGACCCGATATGTGGCTAGGTCGGGGCCTCCGGCTTTAAATGTTAGACTAGGTGAGAGGTCTGGTATCGGCTCACACTTTCTGCACCCTTTTATCAATGGACAGGAGTAGCGATAGATGTTGTCAAAATGACGGCTTCAGACATATTGATATCTTACTTTGTAAGATCATTATAAATAATTAAAAAAAATGCCAGCATACATCTTTTAGATGCAGATGCCGGGGGTCATCCTCCTTTTCTTAAAAACACACATGTATCAGTATAGTTAGCCTCAACCAAGCACACATGCAAGGAGCTTGATTGACCTACGGTGGCGAGAAGGACGTGCGTCTCTGCCTGTAGACTCGTACATGAGTTTGGAGTTAGCGATCGTATCATCAAGATCCGAACACGGAGAGCAAGGTCGCGTAGGTGAGTTCGGAGAACCTTATTTCATCCTGAAAGGCCGTCATCATCTCGCCTTTCTGAATGAAAAATTTTATAGTACATTATAATACACCAGAGCACGTATATTATATTGGCAATCTAACATATGAGACTAACTGGACCTTTTTAAGTCCAATGATATTTTCGACCTAAATTTCATTATATCTTTAATTGGCCCAATTAAGTCCGGGGGTATTTTCCGACCTAATTTTTTCGATTAACTTAATTGCATTAACATTGCACTTAATTATAACACCAATCATTGTGCATACACATTTGAATTTCGGTTTGAGCGGTTCGTCCTCTCTCCTCCTCTCGAGCCCTAGCTTCCAGCGCCTTCGATCATCGCCGCATGCACTCGTCGTGTCACTCCTTCCTCCTCCTACTCCCCTCCCTTCCTCCTCATCCTACTCCCCCTCCCCCTCCATCGCAAGTCACCCCCCTCGGGGCGCGGCGCCAGATCTTCTAAGGAGCCACTAATCCCCTCCTTCCCCGACCCGACACCACCTTCCATGACGCGAGACCAGATCACCCTCATCGACGCGTATCAACTTTTTCATACCAGATCTTCAATGTAAGTGCCTAGCCATCTCAAATCTTCTCTGGTCTCTTTTGCATAGTACCAATAGGGTCGGATTTATTTAGGGTTTAGGATATGTCATACGAGGTTTAGGGTTTACGATTTGAGAAAGTTGTGACTAGATTTCTATTGAAAGGAAGTGTAATTCGGATTTAGCTAGGACATATTGAAGTACTTAGTTAGGGTTATGTGGCATGAGAAAGTTGTCAGAAGATTTGGATTCAAAAAAAGTTATTTTGGATTTAGATAGGAGATACTTTTGAATTGAGTTTCGAGATATTTTGAATTTAGTTAGGAGATAATTATTTTGTATGGAGTTTGTAGTTATTTTGGATTTAGTTAGGAGATAATTTTGGATTTAGTTAGGATATAGTTTAGAATGGATTTTGGAGATAATTGATCTATCAGGGCATTTTAAGGATTCATGGACTTTGGATTTAGTTAGGAGATCATCAGTTACAACAAGTACAATCAAATAAATATTTCTGGATTTAGTCAGGGCATATTTTATACTTACTTGGAGCTTTTGAAGGACTAAGTTAGGTACATGAATCCAATATGAAAAATTAAATCAATTATTTAAGCGGAGTAGTGCATAATTATTATGTATGCTACCCATCCGTAACATTGAATATCTGTTTTCGTTGGTAGCACTAAAGGAAATATGCCCTAGAGGCAATAATAAATTTGTTATTTTATATTTCCTTATTCATGATAAAGGTTTATTAGTCATGCTAGAATTGTATTGATCGGAAACTTAAATATATGTGTGTATACATAAACAAATACCTTGTCCCTAGTAAGCCTCTACTAGACTAGCTCGTTGATCAAAGATGGTTAAGGTTTCCTAACCATAGACATGTGTTGTCATTTGATAACGGGATCACAGCATGAAGAGAATGATGTGATGAACAAGATCCATCCGTTAGCTTAGCATATTGATCATTCAATTTATTGCTATTACTTTCTTAATGTGAATTACATATATGAAGGAAATATGCCCTAGAGGCAATAATAAAGTTGTTACTTTATATTTCCTTATTCATGATAAGGTTTATTATTCATGCTAGAATTGTAATGATCGAAATCCTAATTACATGCGTGAATACATAAAAAATATACTATGTCACTAGTGAGCCTCTACTAGACTAGCTCGTTGATCAGAGATGGTTAAGGTTTCCTAACTATGTTTCAAAAGAGTACTCTATTATAAAGCTGTCCTAAGCCCATAAGTTTGAAGCCAAGTGTTTTCTGGAGAGGGAATATTATACCTTGGCCTGAGAGCCGCCTAGTTCGTCATTGGTTTTCTTCATGGCGAGTTGACAACTCCGGGTCATCCTGCACCGGCTCTTCTTCCTCGGTCATCTAGAGGTCAGGCGACGTCCAGTCGATGTCGGTTAAGGCCCCGAAAGTGGCTTCATCATTGAGTATAACAGAATGATCAATGTTAGGAGCAAAGATATGCTTACGACGTGGATGAATGAGATTGACAACGTCATGGGCCGACGACTTAATCTTCTGATTGTTGCTATCGTAAGCCGCCGTATAATTGTTCAAGTTCAACTCGTCCACAGGTTTGCAGGCCAGAGGCTGCATCTATCGAACGCATCAATTGAAGTTCTCCTCCTGAAAGGGTGATTGATCATGTTTGAATTCTAGGCAACCGGTGGCTATCTCCTCTGGGTCAAGCTCCGATTGCCAGGCTTTGGCCCGACTAAGAGCAATGATGGCTCCGGCTCGGGTAGCTGATAGCTTCTGCTCTTCAATCTAGTTTGGGAAGGTGGATAAGTGATCCATCACAGACTTGATCTGACTTGGCGGTTTTCTATTGCCCCCCAAAGCCATAAGACTGCAAAGGGTGCCACTGTATAGCTGTTCAGTTAAAGAATAGATGGCCTTCATCTTCAATAGCATATCTTGGCCAAGGCTGGTAGTCCTGGCGCCTGTTAAAGACTAGAGTCACCGGCGGGTTAGACTTTTTACATTCATAAGAGTTCACCGGTGAGTTAAAGAATTGGCTTGACATATTATACTTACCTAAGATGGAGATTGTCATTTGATTAATATGTTGCTTTAAGCCGGATAACTCTTTAGTCACCGGCTTAAGCGCAGCTTGAGCATCTTCGGCCCTTTTCGCCAATGCAGCCTTGCAGTCACCCAAGCGGCTCTTTCAGCATCAAAGCTTTCTTTCAGCATCAAAGCTTTCTTTCAGCTTCTCCATTTCTTCAAACAAAGTTTTCAGCTCAAGCTTGGCCTTGGAAGTCTCTGATTATTGCAATTTTATATTCTTCCTTAAATCGCCCACTTTTGATGCTGCTATTCAATGTTGCCTGAAATATAATGATGAAGTGATGGTTCACAATCAATAATTAACTTTTGATGCTGCTATTATATTAAAGTCCCAAGCACACTACAAGTACTCTACTTGGCACTTGGGGGCTAATGTGGGTCAATTTATTTTTTATTGATAATTGGCGTGTCTTGTCAGGTTAAGGCGGCCCTTGGGGGCTGCATGTTTTGGTTTATTAAGTGATAGTAAGTCTCGGCTCAACTTGTCAGCTTAAGCCGGCCCTGAGAGGCTATGGATTGGAAGTGTTCATGAAGTCTCAAGCATAATCAATATCTTTACTTATATTTAAGACTTGGTGGCTACATGAGTATATATGGAAGAGGATTAGTATCATACCTCATAGCGCTCTTTCATGAGGTTAACTAAGACGGCTTCTAACTCATGGCTGGTGTGAAGGCGGCTTAGGTACCCCGCGTGGATGTCGCTTGCACTGAAGGCAGCATATAGCTCTCCAAATCCAGCTTGGTCTTGCCCTTATCAAAAGAACGAGATTCTTCTTTGGTGCCATGTTTGGCCAAAACTGTGGAAGCCCCTGGCACAGGGTAAGCTGTCCCATTGATGGTCACATCTGCAGAATTCTTGTCAAGAGGAACCTCTTCAGCTGGCTTTTGAGGAGTTGGCGGCTTATGACTCAACGGGTCATGAGTATCCGGCGGGTTAAGTTCCGCGTCCATTTGTTCAGGGAGGATGGCAGTGACTGTTGGTGGCGAGTCATTCATGGGTTCTTCTAGGTCTTGAGTATGGGCCTCGAAGATGTCGGTGGACTGTTTCTCCAGCTCAGTGTTTTGAGGATCTTTTGAAGACCCGCCAAGTTTCTGTTTCTTACTCGCCTTTGTTATTCCTCTGCAACGAAAGTACAAAGTATATCAGTATGCTATGACAAATCATTGATAAACAAATAGAAGCACTTACCCTTGGGCAAGTTTGAAGACAGGCATCTGAGTCCTAGAAGAGTCGCTAGATAATGGAGGCGTCTTCTGATAATTTGAGTTGGAAGGAGTAAGAGGTTGACGTATTTGGCCGGCTAATGGATACAGAGAGTCTAAGTTATGAGGCACGCTATGATGACGTTTGCGAGGAGCCGGTGTATTCGGTAAGCCAGAGACAAGGTCTTGAGAGTCGCCACTTAGAGTCGGGCGTCTTGCCTCATGTTGCTATTTCTTCAAAAGAAAGTTGGGATCCATGTAAGCAAGAGGATGAGAAAATTTCACCATCTGGATGACCCACCGAGTTTTCTATCCTGCCAAGGGTTCTGAGTCGGAGGAGACAGGGATTACCTCTGTTGCATCAGCATGACTTGTTGCTGCATCGCCCTGAGAAGAGTCGGCATCAACAAGTTGCACAAAAACACGACCAAGGGAGTTACGTTCTACCTCTGAATCATCATCAAGCTTGAGCAGATCTTCAGCGGTGGATTTCTTGGGACGACCCGGGCCTTGAGTTGTTGTTTTAGGCTTCTTGGTCAGAGTGGCAGCGGGCAATTTCTTCTTCAAAAAGGGGGAGTTGGCCTATTTAAACATACAAAAAAACTAAGAGAGATGTATACAAGAAGTAAGCAAAATGATAGATGGTATAAAACGCTTACATCTGGAACTGGATTGAGAACGCAGAAATTGTTCAGTCTCGTTTTGCTGCAGCTCTCGAGGGTCTCTCTGAGCAAAGACTTAGTAATTTCATTGATTTGCTGGCCTTCAAGACGTGTTTGATTGTATCTCTGTGGGTCTTTCACGTCACATGAGTATTGGTACATTAAGCCGGTACGGCAGCTCAAAGGCAAGATTCTCCAGGCGACCCAGCATCAGACCAAGTCAACACCAGTTAAGCCATTGGTTAATAAGGTTCTTATTCTTGAAAACGTAGGTGCACACTTGGCTCGTTCTGCAGCAGTAATCTGGTCGGGGAGCGGATGCCTAGGGCTGAGCCGGCAGGTGCAGAAGCCTGACAGAGGATTTTCACCCCCTGGAGAGGTGTCTTGGCAATAGAACCAAGTCTGATTCCAGACCTTGGGGTGACTGGGCAGTGTAGCTACAAGGATGACAACGTCCCTCCCCCTCTGGATTGAAATCCTGCTGATTTCAAGGCTAGGCCCATCTGTCATCTTGGTCTGGCAATTCAAGTAATAATATTCTCGGAATAGATCAACGTTGGTACACCTCACAGAAGACTTGGAAGTTGCATATATTGCACACAGAGTTAGGGCCGATATCTTGGGGTGTAGCTTTGTAGAAGTTCAGAACATCTCTAAAGAATTTTGACCCGGGTGGTGAGAAACCATGGAGGAGGTGATCTGCAAAGACTATAACCCCGCCTTCTTTAGGTTGAGGCGGAACTTCGGCTCCCGGGACTCGCTAGTGGATGACGTCTTTGGCTCGTAAAATGCCCATCTCAACATACTTGTTGAGAGATTGCTCGGTGATAGTAGAAACAACCCATTTTTGAAAGTGGATGCCTGAGAATAACGTGTGGCTGGTCAATATTATGATGAAGAACCACCCAATAATTACAAAATTCATGTTTAAGCTGGCCATTCCCTGGTGGATTATAAAATCATGATTAAGTTGATAAATATGGGCCGGCTGACATTGCCGACAGGTCATACAAGGTTCTGGATTTTTTGTAAAAGCTATGCATTATGACTAAGCTGGCTAAGTTCTGGCAGGTTACAAAGAGTTATTTAAGCCGCCATGGCGGTGAATGGCGGGTCAGTTAACTATCAAATACAGACAGTTGAGATTTTGCTAAGTGTGAGGCAAACAGGTTCCGCAAGTTTGCAGCTATATTTACGGATCTATGGCAGTTCGCAAAATAGAAGGTAATTGCTAAACCTAGGACATGGCTATGGAAGAGCTAGAGTGCTGAAGATTGAATCTCAGAAGGAGAGAATGAATATATGGTTGGAAACGCATGCTAAGGTTATCACTGCATGACTTTAGTATTAATTTGGGATTAAACTAAGCAACATGATGGTCAAACTATGATGAACTTGGATAAGCACAATGAAATCCGATGAACCCTATGAGCGGGATCGGTCTAACGCAGATCTAGATCAAGGAAAGAGCTTTACCTGGATGCTCTAGTGGAGAGCGGATGTGCGCCGCGGTTCTCTGGTTCGTTCAGGTTGATGCAACGGTCGGTGTTGAGGTCGCTGGAGAGGAATGGAGGTGGCGGAGCTCAGGGCGCGGTGGCAGCGTGAGGAAAACGAAGAAGTAAGGGGAAGGGGGTAAAAGTTAAAAATGAACCCCCTTGTGCCTATTTATAAGAAGTAAGGTGAAACAGTAAACAGCAGGTGCAGAAATCGAGGAGGCATCATCATTATCTTAACAGCAGAGGCGTCTCGATTCTCGGAATGGCTGATTACTGCAAAGTCCGTTATGATGTCACAAGTTTTTGAATATTCAATATCCATGATGTCATCGTAGGTTAAATGATTCAGTTTGCATGATGTCATGGCGGGTTACAGTGGATTATTCCAGGTTAAGTTCGGAAGACAATTCGCCAACTGAAGCATTGAAGATTGACATGAAAGAGTTCAAATCAATCTAGGGCCTAATGTTGGGGATATAACCCCGAGGTATGACCCGCCCATGAGGGACCGGGTCAGACAGTTGGTGACTTAACATGACAAAGGCCCAAGAAGGTGAAGTGTGAAGACGGCGGCCCATAAAGGCGGGTCTGGTGGAGGCCCAAGATCCGAAAATGTAAACCGCCGTATGTTAGCTTGCTTGTTAAGGCAAGGCGACTTAGAAACCAGGCCGGTCACGTTGTGTGATTCGGCTCGGACTCTTGTAAGCCTCGGGCCTCAACATGTGTATATAAAGGCGAGACCCGGCGGTGGGTTAACTCAAGAAAACAATTGATTAATAGCTAGGTCAAGCGTATTCGCTCCCTTGTAATCAAAACTCAAGCAATACAACTAGAAGCAGGACGTAGGCTTTTACCTCGTTGTGTTGGGCCGAACCTGGGTAAATCCTTTGTGTCATTTGTCCCGTTCAACCCTTCAAGCTAACCTACATTGTGATGGATCCACACCTAAGTCCTTTCACTAGGGCATCTGCCATAACAAAACCACGACAATGGGTGAACGAATTACTGTTGAGCAATTGACAGAAAAGCGCAAAGTTGTGACGATATCTAAGGCAATGATCATGAATATAGGCATCCCGTCCGTGAGAAGTAGACAGACTCCTGCCTACATCTACTACTATTACTCTACACATCAACCGCTATCCAGCATGCATCTAGAGTATTAAGTTCATAAGAATGGAGTAATATTAATGCCTTAAGTAAGATGACATGATGTAGAGGGATAAAATCAAGCAATATGATGAAAACCCCATCTTTTTATCCTTGATGGCAATAAAACAATATGTGCCTCGCTACCTCTACTATGTCACTGGGTGAGGACAACAAAGGATTGAACCCAAAACTAATCACCTCTCCCATTTCAAGAAATACTTATCTAGTTGGCCAAACCAAACCGATAGTTCGAAGAGAAATACAAAGATATCTTAATCATGCATAAAAGAGTTCAGAGAAGACTCAAATAATATTCATAGATAATCTGATGATAAATCCACAATTCATCGATCTCAACAAAACACACTGCAAAAAAATATTACATCAAATAGATATCCAAGAACATCGAGGAGAACATTGTATTGTAGATCAAAGAGAGAGAAGAAGCCATCTAGCTACTAGCTATGGACCCGTAGGTGTGTGGTTAACTACTCATGCATCATTGGAAGGGCAACAAGGTTGATGTATAGGCCCTCTGTGAGCAAATACCTCTCTGGCACATTGCCGGGAAAGCCCCCAAGATGGGATCTCACAGGAACAGAGGCTTGCGGCGGGGGGAACAAATTTGGTGGACGCTTCTGGTGGTTTGGGAATATTTGGGAATTTATAGCGCAAGAATTAGGGTTAGGAGACCCCCGAGGGGCACATAAGCCCTCAGGGTGCCCCCCCTAAGGGCGCGCCTGGAAGGCTTGTGGCCTCCTCGGCCATCTCCTACCTTCCTCTCCAAGCTCCGTGGATGTCTTATGTTCCAAGAAAAATCATCGCAAAGTTTTATTCCGTTCGGACTCCGTTTGATACTCCTTTTCTGTAAGACTCAAAAACAAGGAAAAAACAGAAACTGGCACTAGGCTCTGGGTTAATAAGTTAGTCATAAGAATAATGTAAAATAGCATGTTAATGCATATAGAACATCCAAAACAGTTAACATAATAACATGGAACAATAAAAAATTATAGATACGTTGGAGACATATCGTTGAGCTCCTCATTGGAACTCTTCGGCTTCCGATTCACCTCGGCTAGCTCCACAGTGTTGGCAATGGCTGCCGAAGATGAGGCCTGCACAACTGCTTATGCATGTCAGACTCCTAAGATATCTATTGCTAGATCCTCTGCCAATCCTTCTTTGTCTTGCCAGAGTCTCGGGGGCTACGACTCACTTTTACTATCCTTAGGGCTTTTGAATTATTCAACCCCCGCATGAGTTTTTCAAACTCACTTTGGGCTCGGGGGATAATGTCTATGTGACAGAATGATGACATAAGTAAAAAATTAAGTTATAAAAACCATTACATGCTTTACCTTGAAGCCCATCAAGAGGTCGCCGAAAGCCTCTTTCAGTCCGCTTTCAACGGATCGAATGAATTGTAAAACCGCGACCATTAGGGCGCGATGCTCTTCGATAACGGAGGAGCTATTCAAAGCCTCCTCTATCATGGTCGGCCAATCAGTCTTGAGCTGCTCGCTTACGGGAGGCACTGGTGGTGGCACCTCGGTTCTCCCTTCAGTGGAGGCCGGAATGGACAACTTCGGGGTCCTTGTGGGTTTCAGGACTATCTTTGGACTGTCCGAGCTGCCACTCTTAGTTCACCAGAAGGGATCCCCCCTCTTGGTGTTCGGCGACCGAGGTATTGACCTCGACCATGATGTCAACGCCCCCGCCCCCGTGTTTGGTCCAGGAGGGGTCTTCCGGGGAAGCACCTCCCCGATCTCCTTGATGATTAGGGAAGTGTAGTGTGCGACGCGGTCTCGCTCTCTACTAGCTCGGCAAGCAAAGAGCCCCCCTCCAAGTCCCGATCAGCGAGGAGGTCACGCGGAGGGCTACAATGTTGACATCATGCATATGGTTAGTAACTGATAACCCACAAGTATAGGGGATCGCAACATTTTTCAAGGGTAGAGTATTCAACCCAAATTTATTGATTCGACACAAGGGGAGCCAAAGAATATTCTCAAGTATTAGCAGCTGAGTTGTCAATTCAACCATACATGGAAACTTAATATCTGCGGCAATGTGTTTTATAGTGATTGTAACAATAGCAATGGAAAAGTAAATAAGCTAAGAACAATATATGGAAAGCTCGTAGGCATTGGATCGGTGATGGAGAATTATGCCGGATGTGGTTCATCATGTAACAATCATAACATAGGGTGACACAAAACTGGCTCCAATTCATCAATGTAATGTAGGCTTGTATTCCGAATATAGTCATACGTGCTTATGGAAAAGAACTTGCACGACATATTTTGTCCTACCCTCCCGTGGTAGCGGGGTCCTAGAGGAAACTAAGGGATATTAAGGCCTCCTTTTAATAGAGTACCGGACCAAAGCATTAACACATAGTGAATACATGAACTCCTCAAACTATGGTCATCACCGGGAGTGGTCCCGATTATTGTCACTTCGGGGTTGCCGGATGATAACACATAGTAGGTGACTATAGACTTGCAAGATAGGATCAAGAACTCACATATATTTATGAAAACATAATAGGTTCAGATCTGAAATCATGGCACTCGGGCCCTAGTGACAGGTATTAAGCATAGCAAAGTCATAGCAACATCAATCTCAGAGCATAATGGATACTAGGGATCAAACCCTAACAAAACTAACTCGATTACATGATAAAGCTCATCCAACCCATCACCGTCCAGCAAGCCTACGATGGAATTACTCACACACGGCGGTGAGCATCATGAAATTGGTCATGGAGTATAGTTGGTGATGACGATGGCGACAGATTCCCCTCTCCGGGGCCCCGAACGGACTCCAGATCAGCCCTCCTGAGAGAGTTTAGGGCTTGGCGGTGGCTCCGTATCGTAAAATGCGATGAATCCTTCTCTCTGATTTTTTTCTCCCCGAAAGTGAATATATGGAGTCAGGGTTGAGGTCGGTGGAGCGTCAGGGGGCCCATGAGGCAGGGGGCGCTCCCAGGGGGGTAGGGCGTGCCCCCCACCCTCGTCGACAGGTGGAGGCCCCGCTGACATGGATCTTCCTTCCAGTATTTTTTATATATTCCAAAATATTCTCCGTTGATTTTCAGGTCATTCCAAGAACTTCTATTTCTCCACAAAAATAACACCATGGCAATTCTACTGAAAACAGCGTCAGTCCGGGTTAGTTCCATTCACACTACAAGAAATATGTCAACTTATGACCTTCTGTCAGTGACCCTCGAAGAATTGGTCATAAATTTATGACCATTTTAGACCAATTGGTCAAAAGCTGTCTCGGGGGCTCTAAACCCTAAACCATAACAACCATTTTGGTCAGAAAGGTCATAATTTCATTAGAGGAAATGGTCATAAAGCAAACAGCGCTAGTCCGCTGCCTTATTTCTAGTTGTTAACGACCAATATAGATGGTCATAGCCTTGTAAATTGTGGTGGGTTGCTATGACTAGGCGCCACCTCATCAGTTTTGCCTATGTGTCATGTCCATGTGGCAGTTTTTGCCGTAGGTTGTGAAGCAACCTATATTTCTGTCATTCCCAAAATTCCCAAAAAAATCTCATAAATTCTTTGTGTCATATCTTTGTCAAATATGTACTAGTTCAAAAATAATTCAAAAATATTCATTTTCCTATTCTGTTCAGAACAATAGTTTGTGAAGGAAGTACCACTTTGGCTTGTCCAAATTGTATCCATTTTCTACAGTGCTTTCCTATGCCCAAATAACCATCCTTCGCCAAATTCCAGCTCAATCCATTCATTATTTTGAGCCCAGCTTCAACATTCGTATTTATGTCCAGTGTGGTACTTTGCAAAGCAAGTGCCACCTAGGCTCCTCCTTTTGAGCTGAAAATTTGTGAAGACGGTCTTCTTAGTAACTGATCATCCTCAGCCAAAACTCACACCCATTAGCGATGTACATTTCCCGTAGCGCTAATCAAACACTTGGGTGCTAATTCATCTTTGAGCATCGATCGATCTCCTCATGAGAATCTTATGTTGTAATATTCTTCCAAGCACCTACCTGGGGAGTTCCCAACCCACTAGACATGCCTAGGCCACCCAGAACACATGGCAACGCCACGGTCACGCGGGACCATGCGGCGGCCATGCGAGTTTACGCACTCTAGAGTTGGGGCCCCCGACCACCACACAAACCTCAACGTATCGCTACCAAACCATGTATTTATGATTAAATAGGTACTTATGTAACTAGAAATTATTTTTGGAAAAAATAAATAGCAAACTATGAGGCAGCTGCAGTTCAAATTTGACCCGCTTCCAACTGAATCAGCGGAAATTTGTCTTTTTCACGAGAAGTGGATCAAAACTATTTACACCCAACCATTTTTTCAATTGTGCATTAAATATGTCCTAGTATTTTAGAAAATTGATTTGGTCCAATTTTGCAATAAATATATTGTAGGTCCTTCATAAAAAAACCTCCTTTTGGGCACTCGAAAAATGGAAAATGGCTTTTTCGTCCAAAGAAAATGAAAACTTCCTTAGGCAACATTGTTTTCCATTCCAATATGCACCCTTGTGCACAATATGAGAGCATTTGAACAAACTATGCCATGAATGGGGCCATAAGATTGATCATTTGGCTTGAAAGCCATTGATCTCCATACGTGGTAGCTCGTTTCTGAGAACACTTTTTTAAAATAATTGCCGTATTACAAGTTTGTTATTTTTCCTGGGAACTTGGCCACATATGATGACACAATGCGAAGGTTTCCCAATTTTTTGATTTTTTTGAATTTTTTATGCCCGTTTCAAAATGAGGTCAAAACGGCGGGAATGACCGTTCCTAGCTAGTGGTTGAATCTTGGAATTTTTTTGGTGTTTCTCTGATTAAATAGATACTTATGTACCTAGAAATGATTTTTGGAAAAAATAAAGAGCAAACTACAAGGCAGCTACAGTTCAAATTTGACCCACTTCCAGCTGAATCGGCGGAAATTTGTCTTTTTCACTAGAGGTGGATAAAAACTTTTGAAACCCAACCATTAGGTCAATTGTGCATTAAATATGGCCTAGTATTTTAGAAAATTGATTTGGTCCAATTTTGCAACAATTATTTGGGAGGTCCTTCACAAAAAAACCTCCTTTTGGGCACTCGAAAAATGAAAAATGGTTTATTGGTCCAAAGAAAATGAAAACTTCCTTATGCAACATTGTTTTCCATTCCAATATGCACCCTTGTGCACAATATGAGATCATTTGAGCAAACTATGCCATGAATGTGGCCATAAGATTGATCGTTCGTCTTGAAAGCCATTGATCTCCACACGTGATAGCTCGTTTCTGAGAACACTTTTTACAAATAATTGCCGTATTACAAGTTTGTTATTTTTCCTGGGAACTTGGTCACATATAATGACACAATGCGAAGGTTTCCGAATTTTTTGATTTTTTTGAATTTTTTATGCTCGTTCCACAATGCGGTCAAAACGACGGGAATGACCGTTCCTAGCTAGTGGTTGAATCTTGAATTTTTTTTGGTGTTTCTCTGATTAAATAGATATTTATGTACCTATAAATGATTTTTGGAAAAAATAAAGAGCAAACTATACGACAGCTATAGTTCAAATTTGACCCGCTTCTAGCTGAATCGGCGAAAATTTGTCTTTTTCACGAGAGGAGGATCAAAACATTTTACACCCAACCATTTGGTCAATTGTGCATTAAATATGGCCTAGTATTTTAGAAAAATGATTTGGTCCAATTTTGCTACAATTAATTGGTAGATTCTTCACAAAAAACCTCCTTTTAGGTACTTGAAAAATGATTAAAAATAACTAGAAAGATTAGAAATGCATACAAATTGGTGCTTATCCATAAAATGTATTCTAACTCTAGTGAAAATTTGTGGGGTGCCCTTTTGCAAAATATTTTTGAAGCTACTTCACAAAATCCCTCTATTTTTTAGTACTTGGAAACTATTTAAATCAATGATTTTTTGAACCAATCGAAACTCTTCCCACGGATCGATGACATGGCGCCCATCCATCCATCCATCTCTCCATCCCACATCCATCCATCCATTTATCTACAGAAAAAATAAAAAAATGGAAAAGAGATACCCCACCCGCAGCCCAAACCCTAGCTCAGATCCCCCTTCCTCTGTCTCATTCCCGTCGTCCCTGGCGGCGGCGCACCACTCGTATCTTCTCCGCCAAACCCTACCCACCGACGCGAGCTCCTCTCCCCCGCACCACTCCTCGCCGCCGCCACCACCACCTACGGCGCCCGATCCCGCCCTCCGGTGGCGCCGAGCTCACCACGGTGACCCCATCCCTCCGCTCCTTCCTCTCATCGGGCCAGATCGGGCGCACGCATCCTCAAGTGGCCAAGCGCGACCCCCGATTCAGCCGAGGCCGCCGCCCGCCAACCCACCCCGTCCCTGATGCCTCACTCGGCGCCTTCCGCCGCAAGGCCGCCGCGCTCGCAACACCCTCGGTGCCGCACCTCCACCGCCACCTCCGCTGGCTCCTCGCCGACGCCCCCGCCTCGTGCGCGAGTGGCTGGAGCACGCCGTCCACCCCCGCGCACGCGGCGCTCGACGCGCTCGATGTCTTCGGTAATGGAAGCGCCCGGATCCCTCGGTTTCCTTCTTTGGTTTTTTCCTCCATTGATTGGCTTAGCTTCACTGACTGACGGGGAACTGATTTTGGCGTTTGCAGATACGGTGCAGGACATCAAGGACCTGGAGCACCCCTACTCGCTGGAGCAGATACGGTGTGTGCTCTCCCAGGAGTCCGTCTCTGTCTCCCAGTAGTCTGTCTCCGTCTCCATATCCGGTACGTATACCTGCAAGAATGTGATGCTCAAGGTTTCTAGTGATTATTAGGAGTTCGGTTTGGGGCTAGAAGGTGCTGCTCAAGGTTTCTAGTCCGTCTCCGTCTCAAGGTTTCTAGTGTTAATTTTCAATGTCAATTTACTTAGTTGCAGGCGTTCTCTCCTGCAGCATCTTGCACTCATCCACCTATGAGCCCTCCAATCTCTTCTTTATGATCCCCTTCCATTATAAGAAGCCAGAATCATTGTGGGTTTGTGGTGGAAATGTAGATTTACATTCATGATAAGATAATTAGCACAAATGGCCATTTCTCATCGATATCACAGTAGAGATTCAGAGTGTGATCTTGCAAGCACGCTGCATACAGAAACACAATGCCGAGTGCCTTTATTAAATAGATTAAAATAAGTCGCGCGGGTTTGCTTGCTTTTTGGGATTATATTTCCCAGTAGCTTGCTGATCCTACATAACTTCATTCTGTATGCGGATCTGCGACCTTCATGATGCATTTACTTATTGCAAGCGAAGCATCCTATATTATTCTCATCCTATATTATTCTTAGTGCAGGCCCGAGGTGTCTCCTCATCATCTACAACAAAGGATCCCCATTGCCCGCCACCAGCCTGTAGCAGAGGATCCCCACTCTGTTGGGATCAACACGAACACCCAGAACAGGTAAACAACTGGTAGCATGTCCAGCATCATCTCCTATCTGCACTGTGCTCTATCAATTTCTTCAGTCTGTATGTAATATAACTGCAGAACACATCTGAAACTTTGTATCCTATCTGCACTGGAGCCGCTGCCAGTTTCCCAGTAATTTTACCGACATTTAGCAGACTAAATAAATAAAAACAATAATGTTCGTTTATACTTGGTAACCCCATCTCCTGTCTCATTTTGGGGAGGAATTTTAGTAATAGCTGACAGAGTTCTGTTGTGCCGTAACAGATCATCAACATACACAGCCAGTGGAACTGCTACAAAGCACCAGATTTTTTTATGAAAGAAATCAAGTCAGATAATATATGTACAATTATTATGCACATACGTATGGTGACCGCTGATTGATTATTTTTGTGTTCTTGTGAATCCCATCTTTATTGACTAGCAGCACTCACACTTCGTATTACAAATCCTCCATGCATACAATCCAATTATATCAACATGTAGTTGCTTTGTATATCCTGTAAATAATTTGTTTGCACGCCCATTCTGCCATGTCAACGATGATGATTTAATTATGTTTTTTTGCCAATGGAAGGATTCACATGATGTGACGGACCTGCTGATGCCGGCTGTCTTCCCCGACGACTCCCATGAGCTGCTCCTGCCGTTGACCCTCCGCAACTCATTTGGCTTTTGCTCACTGTTTTTACTGTCATGTGCTGCTCATACTGTATGTACAACCTGTTGCTGAACTGAAGATGCTATTTGTCTTGTCATGCTATTTGTCTTGTCATGATTTTTGTCTTCTCATGTGCTGAAATTAAGGGGAGCATTAGATGCAAATCTATTGGTGTTGTTAAACTACTGGTAGGCTACCTACAAGCTAGAGGGAGAGCAAGGGACTGAATCCTGGCAACAGAACTACTGATGTAATATGCAAAGAACAAATTAAAACCATGTTCTTCATAATTGAAGGGTCTGATTGATATCGGTCTTTATTTTGACAGATATAATATGTATCCTTGCTTGTTATTTTCCTCTTTAGCAAATTGTAGACATGAATCTCTAGTTGACCTATTGCTTCATACACCTATATCGGTTCTATTACATATTTTTGAACTTGCTGCAAATTCTATTATATGTGAGGTCCTTCTGTTGCTACAAGCATTGACACAATATGCTGTGCGTAGGGATCTCTGCATCTGAGTCCCAGCCGTCCTCCGCAGCAAGGAGCTGGGCCAAGGGAGCAAGCAGTGCCGCTGGTTCCTTCGAGGATGCGTGCTGCTGGTCGAGTCTTGTGGAGAAGCAAGGCGAATCGGGCATCATCTCACTTGTGCCGCTATGGTAAGAGAAGAACGCCATCATCTCTAGCTATTTGAAGTTGTTTGAATCTGTTGCTTTATCATACATTCAGTCCATAAATTTGCATTTATGTGAAATTTCGTTAAATATATACTTTCCTGATAATCTATACACTAAAGATGGAGGTTTGAACAGCAACCAAGTTGCTGCACTCAATTAAATTAGCCTACTGACTAATCTAGTACAATATTAATTGTTGCTCTTCCACTGTTTCGGTATCTCTTGGTTTGCAATGGTACAGCTATATGTTGAATACACATCATGATATATACTTGATGAATCTGCCTGCTACATCTCAACTTGTGTATCTGTTTCGGTATCTCTTCCACTGTGTATCTGTTTTCTTGTATGAGTGGGTATCTCATTTTAACTAGTTGGAGAACAAAAAGCATGGTGCTAGCTAGCTCAATTTGTGTTATCATTC
This sequence comes from Triticum monococcum, assembly GCA_034509565.1. Taxonomy (NCBI): domain Eukaryota; kingdom Viridiplantae; phylum Streptophyta; class Magnoliopsida; order Poales; family Poaceae; genus Triticum; species Triticum monococcum. Next base: position 620,069,939 of record CM067845.1, read on the forward strand.
TAAATATATGTCATTTTCTTTAATGGTCTGTTCATAATATATTTGCCCCAGTTTTTCTAATTCTTCTCTCATTCATGTAACAGGGTGACAGAGGAAGCCATGTTGCCGTTTTGTTTGTTCCCAGCCTTGACTATGGTCGTCCAGCGAGTCCGGCATGTCGTCATTTTCTTGTAAAGCAGTATTGTATCACACTTGTAGAGCTTGTTACACATGTAGAGCTTGTAAAGTACTGTATTACACATGGTCATATGTATTGGCAATGTGATCTGGTTGCTCTTATTTGAAGTATCACGTGTGCTTTTTGTCTGCCAATTTAAATATTAGTTGAAATATGAAGAATATGAGCCTAATAGATGGGACTCATTTACCAGACCCAAACCTGACAACTGGGACTCAGTTATCAGAACCTGACAACTGGGACCCATTTAATAAAAAAAGGAAATTATAATTATTTAGACGAAAAGACCAAGGCCCAATAATAAAAAAGGCTGCAATGTTGGGCCAGGCCCATGAAGTCGACCAAAAATTGACAGAAAAAAATAAAGAAAGGCTGAATTAATGGGCTAGGCCCATGTAGAAAACTGAATTGGACCGGGCTGAATCTTGTGCCACATCAGCTTGCCACGCTGGATGCCTACGTGGACTGGGGAGGTTGCTAGTGAACAAAACAGAACAATAGGCTTATTTTGGTCATAAACGTTTGCGACCATTCCAGAAGAAAGGTCGCTATAGTCAGTTTACGACGGCCAGCTTTTGACCTTATGTTTTTGGTCACAAAAAGGTCACAAATGGAAATTTGTGACCATTCAGTGACCAATAGTGGTGGTCACAAGTTGACATATTTCTTGTAGTGTCAAATCATGCAAATTAGAGTCCAAAACAAGGGCAAAATTGTTTGGAAAAGTAGATGCGACGGAGACGTATCAACTCCCCCAAGCTTAAACCTTTGCTTGTCCTCAAGCAATTCAGTTGATAAACTAAAAGTGATAAAGAAAAACTTTTACAAACTCTGTTTGCTCTTGTTGTTGTAAATATATAAAGCCAGCATTCAAGTTTTTAGCAAATATTATGAAGTAACCGTATTCACAATAACATTTAGGTCTTATATTTACTCATATCAATGACATAATCAACTAGCGAGGAATAATAATAAATCTCGGATGGCAAAACTTTCTCAAAACAATCATGATATGATATAATAGGATGGTATCTCGCCAGCCCTTTCTGAGATCGCAAAACATAAATGGAGAGCACCTTTAAAGATGAAGAACTGACTAGACATTGTAATTCATGGTAAAAGCGATCCAGTCAAGTCATACTCAATGTAAACTAACAGTAATGAATGCAAATGATAGAGGTGCTCTCCAGCTGGTGCCTTTTAATAGGAGGGTGATGACTCAACATAAAAGTAAATAGATAGGCCCTTCGCAGAGGGAAGCAGAGATTTGTAGAGGTGCCAGAGCTCGGTTTTGAAATAGATATGAATAATATTTTGAGTGGCATACTTTTATTGTCAACATAACAACCAAGAGATGGCGATATCTTCCATGCTACACACATTATAGGCGGTTCCCAAACATAATGGTAAAGTTTATACTCCCCCTCCACCAACAAGCATCAATCCATGGCTTGCTCGAAACAACGAGTGCCTCCAACTAACAACAGTCTCGGGGGAGTTTTGTTTGCAATTATTTTGATTTGATTTGCATAAAGCATGGGACTGGGCATCCTGGTGACCAGCCATTTTCTCGTGAGTGAGGAGCGGAGTCCACTCCTCTTGAGATTAACCCGCCTAACATGGAAGATACAGACAGCCCTAGTTGATACATGAGCTATTCGAGCATACAAAACATAATGTTTATTTGAAGGTTTAGAATTTGGTACATACAAATTTACTTGGGACGGTGGGTAGATACCGTATATAGGTAGGTATGGTGGACTCATATGGAATAACTTTGGGGTTTATGGAATTGGATGCACAAGCAGTATTCCCGCTTAGTACAAGTGAAGGCTAGAAAAAGACTGGGAAGCGACCAGCTAGAGAGCGACAACAGTCATGAACATGCATTAAAATTAGTCAACACCGAATGCAAGCATGAGTAGGATATAATGCACCATGAACATATGTGACGGGGCCCTTAGTACGGTTAAGATTTAACAGCTTTGCAACAATAGTGTTGTGGGAGTCCTGGATTAGGGGCTCTCCGGACAGCCGGACTATCTCCATTGGCCGGACTGTTAGACTATGAAGATACAAGACTGAAGACTTCGTCTCGTGTCCGGATGGGACTCGGCGTGGAAGGCAAGCTAGGCAATACGTATATGGATATCTCCTCCTTTGTAACCGACCTTGTGTAACCCTAACCCTCTCCGGTGTCTATATAAACCGAAGGGTTTTAGTCTGTAGGACAACAATCGCAACATACAATCATACCATAGGCTAGCTTCTAGGGTTCAGCCTCTCTGATCTCGTGGTAGATCTACTCTTGTACTACACATATCTTCAATATTAATCAAGCAGGACGTAGGGTTTTACCTCCATCAAGAGGGCCCGAACTTGGGTAAAACATCGTGTCCCCTGCCTCCTGCTACCATCCGGCCTAGACGCACAGTTCGGGACCCGTACCCGAGATCCGCCGGTTTTGACACCGACATTGGTGCTTTCATTGAGAGTTCCTCTATGTCGTCACCGTTAGGCTTGATGGCTCCTACTATCATCGATAGTGATGCGGTCCAGGGTGAGACTTTTCTCCCCGGACAGATCTTCGTATTCGGCGGCTTTGCACTGCGGGCTAATTCGCTTGGCCATCTGGAGTAGATTGAAAGCTACGCCCCTGGCCATTAGGTTAGATTTGGAAGTTTGAATTACACGGCCAACATCCGTGGGGACTTGATCTTCGACGGATTCGAGCCACAGCCGGGCGCGCCGTACTGTCGCGATGGGTATGACCTAGCTCTGCCATCGGACGGTACCCCAGAGGCCGCGCCCGCATCCGCTCCAACCCTTAGCTCGGAGCCAACTGCGCCAATCGAGGACGTGTGGCTAGACACCGCCTCAGGGGCTGCAGTCTCGATGGCGATCGAGCCAAACACCAGCATAATTCTTTGCGCAGCCCGTGACTCCAAGGTGTCGGACTCTTTTCCGGACTCCGAACCATCCGCGCCCCTACTGATCGAATCCGATTGGGCGCCAATCATGGAATTCACCACCGCGAGTGTCTTTCAGCACTCGCCCTTCGGCGACATTCTGAATTCACTAAGGTCTCTCTCTCTCTCTCTCTTTGTCAGGAGAGCCCTGGCCGTATTATGGCCAACATGATTGGGATGCGGACGACGAAGAAATTTGACGCCCACCCACCACTCACTTAATAGCCACTGTCGATGACTCAACCGACATGCTCGACTTCGACTCCGCAGACATCAACGGTATGGACAACGATGCGGGAGGCGAAGAGGAACCACCGCCCACAGGGCGCTGGACATCCACTTCATCATATGACGTATACACGGTGGAGACACCAAAAGAAGACGACAAGGAGGAACGGAAGGACGCACCGAAGGCTTGTTCCCTCGAGAAGCAGTCAAAGCGGCGGCGCAAGCGCCACCCCAAATCCCGCCTCTCTAGAAGTAACGATCACACAGACCCAGCGTTGGAGCAGGGTGAACCACTGCCAGACCACGACAATACGGAGAATCAAACCGAACAAACCAATTCTATCAAAGATAATAGTCCGGACGACACAACGGCGGACAGGCACCAGGAGCAGTAGAATGCCCGTCAAAGGCTTGTTGGCACCGCAAGGAGTCTGAAAAAGCAAAAGCAAAGGCTCAAGGCTGCGCAGCACACACTCCAAATAAGATGGAGTAAAGTACTCAACATAGCAGCGAAGTACGGCGACAATCGCCCCACCAAGAGCTACGCAAAGGGGAAGTTGCTACCTGAATTCGATGAGGAGGCCTCAGACCCCTCACAACCAAAAATCAAAACAGCCACCTGGCCGGATAGACGACCTCACGGCCAACATAGAGCAGCAAACAATGCCACTCACAAGACAATACACGATTCACGCGAGGGCTTGCACCAAGAGGACAGCGCAACCAGATCCATCTATGGACCACGCAAGCGCGCCCCAGCATACGAGATAACACAACAAACGTCCGAACAACGTAGTACACCCAGATACAAGGGTGCCGCACACCCCCTATTTTTCACTGATGAGGTGCTGGATCATGAATTTCTAGAGGGATTCAAACCTGTAAACATAGAGGCATACGACGGAACAACAGACCCTGGGGTCTGGATTGAGGACTATATCCTCCACATTCATGTGGCTATAGGAGATGATCTCCACGCCATCAAGTACTTACCACTCAAACTCAAAGGGCCAGCTCGTCACTAGCTTAAAGGCCTCCCTGAAAACTCCATTGAAAGCTGGGTAGAGCTCGAAGACGCTTTTAGGGCAAACTTTCAAGGGACTTATGTCCGACCTCCGGACGCGGATGATTTGAGTCATATAACTCAACAGCCCAGAGAGTCAGCCCGAAAGCTTTGGAACAGGTTTCTTACTAAAAAGAACCAAATTGTCGACTGTCCGGACGCCGAAGCCTTGGCAGCTTTTAAGCACAGCGTCCGTGACGAATGGCTTGCCCGACACCTCGGCCAAGAAAAACCGAGAACAATGGCAGCATTAACAAGCCTCATGACCCGCTTTTGCGCGGGTGAGGACAACTGGCTAGCCCGATGCAGCACCAGCGACCCCAGTACATCTGAAGTTAGAGATGAAAATGGGAAATCACGGCGCAACAGCAATAACAAACGCCGGAATAAAGGAGACAGCATGAAGAGCACGGCAGTAAACGCCGGATTCAAAAGCTCTCGGCCAGGTCAGCAAAAGCCGCCCTCCAAAGGCGCCAGAGACGAACTGTCCAGCCTAAACAAAATTCTGGACCAAATATGTCAGGTCCATAGCACCCCTGACAAACCAGCCAATCATACCCATAGAGAATGTTGGGTCTTCAAGCAGTCCGGTAAGCTCAACGCCATACACAAGGGGGAGGATACACCAAGCGAAGATGAGGATGAGCCTCTCCAGGAAGACACTGGGGAACAAAAGAAATTTCCACCAGAAGTCAAAACAATAAACGTGTTACACGTGATCAATGGAAGAAACAAAACGACACTCCCATAAAAATACGCCCGAAGGCCTATCACCGCGGAGTCCTGCCACTGGTCGTCTCAACCGATCACTTTCGACCATTGTGATTACTCAGCAAGTATCCGGCGTGCAGGATGGGCTGCCCTGGTATTAGACAAAATAATTGACGGATACCACTTCACACGAGTCCTGATGGACGGTGGCAGCAGTCTAAACCTGATATACCAGGATACAATCCGCGAAATGGGGATAGACCCAACAAAAATTTGCCATAGCAATATTACCTTTAAAGGAGTAACACCAGGCCTAGGGGCTCATTGCACGGGCTCCCTGCTACTAAAAGTTATATTCGGCTTCCCCGATAACTTCCGTAGCGAACATTTAACCTTCCACATCGCTCCGTTCCAAAGTGGCTATCAAGCACTACTCGGACGCGAAGCTTTCGCTCGCTTCAATGCAATACTACACTACGCTTCCCTCACACTGAAGATGTCTGGTCCACGTGGCATCATTACAGTGAACGGAAGCATTAAGCGATCTTTGCGCGCCGAAGAGCGTGCGGCTGCCCTGGCAGCCGCACACTAAAAACGGCTTCACCAACTAAAGCATTTAGCAGGTCGTCATGACCTCGGACATGGTTAGACGAGTCCAGCGCAGCCATATGCAATTTATACCGGATCAATGATCACACCCCTATTACAAATACAAGGGGCTCAACGTGCGCAGACAAGTGGCAATTCTTACTCACCTTAAATTATACATGGTTTCTTTAAAAACTATCTTTTTGCACGACAGCTTTTTCACCTAAGCTCCTCTCTTTTACAGATAATCATCGTGCTACACCCGTCCAGGATACGGCACAACGTAGACACAGGCGCAGACGTGCAGCAGGGACCCGCTCCAAGGATTCTTTTTAGATTAAGACCCTGCGTAAACCTTTTTTACTGTCTCTTGTTGATACATATCCACCGAATTCTCAGCACAGTTGAGAAGGATGCTGATGTCTTGGCATGTGGCCCCGTCAGAATAATGCACGTACCTGGACACAAGCGGCTTCTTACAAACGACACTATTTCGGCCCGGTTTATACCATAAAAGACCGAATACCTTAGGGAGTGTTCGGCGTCGCGGGTTTGGCCTTATATGCATCAGCTCCGAATCATTGTCTTTGGTCGAATGTTGGGTTTGCTCGGCTCCTATGTTTTGGTGCCTTACGTTCCGCTTTACCGACTAAGGTAGCACCAGGAGAACTACTGCGATTGTGCCCTGGTTCATCCGGACGAGCACCTTAGTTGAGAATGCTGAAACTGATTGTCATGATATAGCGTGAGACTGGTCAACCACTCGATGACCTATTGGAATGTTAGAATTCCTCCGCCTTAACGAAGGGACATTTTACGGCCAGGAATGTACGCACCCCGCGATCGGGAGAGTGCGGAGCCACCAGGGGCTATCTAGTAGCCCCACTGTCAAACTCCTATGGCTAAGTGAAAGTGTTAAAGCATTATAGTACGGTTGCCTCGCTCGCTGCACTATCACCTCCTTATTAGGACCAAGACGTTGGGTTAAGTGTGAACACGCGTTTTTTGCGAGCACCTCCGCATTATATGCGTGGGGGTTGAAGCCGACGGCTGCAATCTTTCAGGTTATACACATGTATACATAAACGGCCGCACATCATAGCCTTATAAAAACTTCATAAAAGCATTGTGTTTACAATGAGAATACATATCACTCAAACATAATATTCTTTGAACATTGGGCCTCTATCAAATGAGCACCCTCGAGAACCTCCTCGAAATAATGCTCGGCTGCCACTCGGCCTATGGCCGAACCCTGCGCCGCGACTACGAAAGCGTCCATCTCCGCCCAGTATGCTTTAACACGGGCAAGGGCCATCCGCGAGCCTTCTATGAACGCCGACCTCTTCATCGCATTAATGTGCGGCACCGCACCAAGGAACTGCTGCACTAAGCTGAAATAGCTATCCGGCTTTTCTTCTCCGGCCACAGCTGATGCACAACAGCCCTCATGGCGAGTCCGGACAACCTATTCAGTTCGGCCCATTCGGCTAGTTGGTGAGTATATCTGGCCATGGGCCGGGCCGGGCCGGGCTTGGGTCGGGCCTAAAAAAGCCCAGGGGCAAAAAACTGAGGCCCAGGCCCTCCCAGGCCCTACCATCATGCCTACTTTTCAAGCCCAAGCCCGGCCCATCTCGTAAAAAGCCCTGAAAAGCCCTTAGGGCTTACGGCCGTGGGCCGGGCCTCTTCCTTAAAATGTCAATATGCCAAGCCCAAGCCCGTCCAGGCCCTGCTGATGGGCTCAAAACTCAGGCCCAAGCCCGACCCACGGTCAAGCTCATCGGGCCTAGGCCCTGGATTTTAGGGCCGGGCCTGGGTGGGCTGACAGGGCCGGGCCTGAGATGGCCAGGACTACTGGCGAGTCAATGAAATCGGACGCTCTGGAACGTTGAACTGTGACCAGAACAGCTTGTCCACTTCATGATCTGTCTGACCTTGGAAGTACTTGGCAGCATCGGCAGCACTCGCCGCCAAATCCATATACGCATCTGCCGAACTCCACAGCCGATCCAGAGGGGCATACCGTGGATCTCCGAACTTCCTCCATAACATGAAGGGTTTCCCAGCCGCAATATCCCCGTCTTCCCGCAGCTCCTCCTTCTTCGCTCTCATAGCAGAATGGGTGTCCTTCTCCGCCGCCGTGGCCTTCTCAAGGTCTGCTGCCTTTGCTCGGTTTTCCTTTTCAAGGACCCGACAACGGTCGGCAGTGTCTTTTAATTCCACGGCCATCTTGGCCATCTTCTCTTGGCTCTCGCAATGTGCGGCCTTCTCGGCCTTCAACTCTTCGGCCGCCTTCAAAGCAGCGGCATTACTAATCCTCGCTTGTTCCTTGGCTCAGGCAAGTTCTGCCTGCAAGGCTTCCACGGAGGCAACTCCATCTGTAGTCACAACATATTAAAGATTTTGGCATTATGCTGCTCTTACTATGTGGCGTTCACCAGATAATAACACTTACCCTGTGCCTCGTCCAGCCTCTTGTTAACAAGCTCGAGGTCGGCATCTGCCGCATTCAGTTGCCGTTTTAATTTGGCAAACTCACAAGTCTGGCTAGCCACCGGAGCCTCTACCACCTGCACATAAGGGCAGTCTGGTTATTGCCTGAGAATATGATCCTCTGTTCGCCGCCGTTCCCGATGGCAACCAGAGTCTCAGGGGCTACTATCTACACAGGGCACACCTAACACATGCAGTACTATCACATATTATCTTACGTACCTCAAAGCCTGTCAGTAGACTCATAAAGGCTTCATGTAATCCGCCTTCGGCGGACGAGATTCTCTCCATCACCGTACCCATCAGCACACGGTGTTCTTTTGAGATGGCCGCTCGCCCCACCAACTCCCTCAGAACGTCCGACCGCACACCAGACGGTGCCGGACTCTTTTGTCTGCTCTCCTTTGGAGCCATACGCTGGGTACTTCGGGGGTCTATGGGATTATCTTCTGGCCTCACCGGATTCGGAGAGGCCCTCCGTGATGACACTTCGGGGTCACCCGCTTCTGGAGCGGAGGAGTCCGGGAGAGGCGTTTCGCTCTCCATCATCTCTGGAAGAAGATCCCCCGAAGACGAGCTCAGATGAGAGGGGCTAAGGCCCGAACTGCAAGATATATGCAGTGGTTATTTTCTCAGAAGAAAGATAGCATACCTTAAAGTATTTTGGGATCACTTACGACTCGTTGGAGGGCAGATCCCCCCGCGGACTGTGTGCGGCAGGAACAGCCCCCAAGGCGGGACCTTCTGTGGGAGATTTCTTCTCCTGTTTGGAGGCTTCGACTCCGGATCCTCGGAAGCAGTCCTTTTCCTCCCCCGATTGTCCTCCTTCATGGAGACACTCATTCCCTTGGTTGGAACCAGCAGCGACGGGGGCCCGCGCCGCCCATATTATCCCCCCGGTATCTTCCTTCGAGGGCTCCGGGCAAGGTGCGACCTTGAGCATCTTTTCCAATACCGGATTTTCCAAACCCTCAAGGAGGGGGGGCCAAACACCGAATCATCTTCGCCTTCGTTAGCTAGTCCTGGTCAAAAAGCGAACTCGCACAAACAACTTCGAATAAAAGGCAGTGTGTTCGGCCAGAGGATTTCTTACTTGTTCGGTGGCGTGGTTACTGCTCAGGCCCAAGTCCTCGGTAATATCCGGACACTCGACTTGAGATCCGAAGAATGACTTGTACATCTCCTCGTGCATCAGGCCGAGGAAACTTTAAATGGCACGCGGTCCCTCTGGGTTGAACTCCCACAAGCGAAGGGGCCGGCGTCTGCAAGGCTGGACTTGCCGAACCAGCATAACTTGTACTACCACAACCAAATTAAAATCTCCCTCGAAGAGATCTCGAATGCGGCTTTGCAGTATAGGCACGTCCTTGGCTGGACCCCAGCTCAGGACTCTGCTAACCCATGACATCAGTTGTGGTTGGGGGGCCCGAATGAAAAGCGGGGGCAGCCGCCCACTTGGCACTTCGGGGAGCCGTGACGTAAAACCACTCCCGTTGCCATAATTCGGACACCTCTGGAAAGGAACCTTCCGGCCATGGAGCTCCTGCCATCTTGCCTATTGATGCACCTCCGCACGCTGCCTGTTGCCCCTCGATCATCTTAGGCTTTACTTCAAAGGTCTTGAGCTACAGGCCGAAGTGAGGGGTAACGCGGAGGAAGGCCTCACACGCGACAATAAACGTCGAGATGTGGAGAAAGGAGTCCGGAGCTAGATTGTGAAAATCTAGCCTGTAATAGAACATCAAACCCCTGACGAAAGGATCCAGAGTGAGGCCTAGACCTTGGAGGAAATGGGAGACAAACACAACGTTCTCATTGGGTTCGGGAGTAGGGACGACCTGCCCTTGAGCAGGCAGCCGATGCGAAACCTCGGCGGTCAGGTATCTGGCCTCCCTCAACTTCTTAATGTCCTCTTCCGTAACGGAGGAGGGCATCCATCGGCCTTGAAGGCTGGATCCGGACATGATTGAAGATCCGGAGCACCTAACCTGGGCTTTGGGTGTTAGAACTCGAGGCGGAGGAAGGGTTTGATTGAGCACGAGAGAGAAAAAGCAAAAACCTCGTCCCTTTATAAAGAGGGTGAATATCAAGCGTCCTCTCTGTAGCCGTTTAGGACTTGCCTATAATCTAGGAGTCCTAGACACGGTTGGGTTACCCACGACCACATTAATGAGAATCCCGTAATTGGGGGAACATGATCTCCGCTTCGGCAAGACATGTCATGAAACCGCCTCGCGTTATGTGTGGAGCTGGTTAAAAGAAACGGTTCGAATAATCTCCGGGCCATGACGTAACGTCATGCTGCCAAAACAAGCCAGCAAATTAGATCTGTGAAAACGTTATTCTCTCTGCGGGGGAATGTGGAATTTATTTTGCAGGGTCGGACACTATCCTCGTATTCAACTTCTTCTATCATGTATTCGGAGAAGGAACCCGCCTTCTAATGCCAAAGACAATACTGTGCGCCGGACTCATCGTCATTGAAGCCTGGTTCAGGGGCTACTATGGGAGTCCTGCATTAGGGGCCTCTTGACAGCCGGACTATCTCCATTGGCCGGACTGTTAGACTATGAAGATACAAGACTGAAGACTTCGTCTCGTGTCCGGATGGGACTCTACTTGGTGTGGAAGGCAAGCTAGGCAATATGTATATGGATATCTCCTCCTTTGTAACCGACCTTGTGTCGCCCTAACCCTCTCCGGTGTCTATATAAACCGAAGGTTTTAGTCCGGAGGACAACAATCACAACATACAATCATACCATAGGCTAGCTTCTAGGGTTTAGCCTCTCTGATCTCGTGGTAGATCTACTCTTGTACTACACATATCTTTAATATTAACCAAGCAGGACGTAGGGTTTTACCTCCATCAAGAGGGCCCGAACCTGGGTAAAACTTCGTGTCCCTTGCCTCCTGTTACCATCCGGCCTAGACGCACAGTTCGGGACCCCCTACAAGAGATCCGCCGGTTTTGACACCGACAAGTGCCCATACTAAATGTGTCATCACGGAACAAGGCATGGCACAAAATAACAATATCAGGGGCACTAAAGTTGCCACAGTTTCCACGACCAATTAAGCATCTACTAGCAAATATTTCGAAGTAACGTAAAACAGGAAAAATGTATGCTAGTAATTCTTGCATCGGAAACTTTCCACGTTTCCCTACATCAATTGTATCAATAAACCCTTCCACATCGTCACGATGCGGTTCCTCTACGCTGCCCTCAAAAGGGATCAAACAAACCCGACAAAAATCACGAAGTGACATCTCCTTATGTTCATCATATAAATAAAATTCCACCATAGGTGGTGAGCTCCTAGCATGGAAATGAAAGTTTTGCATAAAGATATTGGTGAGTAAGAGTTACTATTCATGTTGGTCGTGGAGGAAGGCGGTGAGGACTGCATTCTCAGCCAATTCATAGAAATCATCATAAATCTCGGTTGCTCTCAAGAAATCATCACAAGGCCATTCACATGGCCGAACTTCCGCGGTGCGAGGAAGATTATATTTGGGCCTCTTGTCCTCATCACTTTGCTTATCCTTCAAGCTCCGGCTCGATGAGCCCCTCAAAAATCTCTTCATCTTTTTTTCAAAATTTCTAAAAATTTTAGTAACTTCAAAATAAAAGTGAACCAAACTCAACAAAATTGATAGAAACTACTCCTACAAGTGCCTAGAGGCAATATCATGCATCAAAACTACTTTTGACCATATAAATTTGACATGCAAGCTCAAGAACAGGGTCACCTAAGCAGCAAAAATATGCAATGAATAAAGCACTAAAACAAAAACTAACTGGACCGTTGGAGGATTCACATACCAAGGAATAATCCCCCAAAGCAGTTTTGTGAATGGAGCTTTGAGCAAGGAGATAGAAAATGGCAGCAAAATGAGCTTGGACTCGGGTTTGAGCTGGTTGGTGATTTTTGTGGGAGGAAGAAGGGGTGTGTGGTGGCTGGAATAAGTGGAGGCGAGGCACCATGGGCCCACGAGCCAGGGGGCGTGCCCAGGGGGTAGGGCGCGCCCTAGACCCTCGTGGCCAGGTGCTTGCTCCCCCTGCTGTGTTCTCAGTGCCAGATATTCTCAAATATTCCAGAAAAAATTGTATTTAAATTTCAGGGCACTTGTAGAACTTTAATTTTCGGGGTATTTTTTATTAGATGGATAATTCAGAAAATAGACAGAATATACTATATTTGCTTTATTTCAACTAAATTGTAGAAAGTAAAAAGAGGGTATAGAGAGTTGTGCCTTCTAACTTCATTCATCTCATGCTCATCAAAAGGAATCCACTAACAAGGTTGATCAAGTCTTGTTAACAAACTTATTCCAAGTAACATGGAACCCGTGAATTTTCAAATAACACTATGTTACCTCAACGGGGATATGCACATCCCCAACAATAAGAATATAATATTTCTTCTTGACAGTAGGAAGAGGAAATTCAAAACCTCCAATAGTAATTATTGAACATTTTCCAATAGAATTTATACTGTGGACTTGAGGTTGTTTCCTCGGAAAGTGTACCGTATGCTCATTACCATTAATATGAAAAGTGATATTGCCTTTGGTGCAATCAATAACAGCCCCTGCAGTATTCAAAAAGGGTCTTCCAAGAATAATAGATATACTATCATCCTCGAGAATATCAAGAATAACGAAGTCTGTTAAAATAGTAACGTTTGCAACCACAACAGGCACATCCTCACAAATACCGACAGGTATAGCAGTTGATTTATCAGCCATTTGCAAAGATATTTCAGTAGGTGTCAACTTATTCAAATCAAGCCTACTATATAAAGAGAGAGGCATAACACTAACAACGGCTCCAAGATCACATAAAGCAGTTTTAACATAGTTTCTTTTAATGGAGCATGGTATAGTTGGTACCCCAGGGTCTCCAAGTTTCTTTGGTATTCCACCCTTAAAAGTATAATTAGCAATCAAGGTGGACAATTTAGCTGCCGGTATCTTTCTCTTATTTGTAACAATATCTTTCATGTACATAGCATAAGGATTCATTTTAAGCATGTCGGTCAAACTCATACGCAAAAAGATAGGTCTAATCATTTCAGCAAAGCGCTCAAAATCCTCATCATCCTTTTTCTTGGATGGTTTAGGAGGAAAAGGCATGGGTTTCTGAACCCATGCTTCTCCTTCTTTACCATGCTTCCTAGAAACAAAGTCTCTCTTATCATAACATTGATTCTTTTATTGTGGGTTATCAAGATCAACAGTAGGTTCTATCTCTACTTCATTGTCATTACTAGCTTGAGCATCAACACGAACATCATTATTAACATTATCACTAGGTTCATGCTCATTACCATATTGTGTTTCAGCATCAGAAATAGAAATATATTGGGATTCTCAGGTGTGTCATCAGCAGGTTCACTAGAAGCATGCAAAGTCCTATCATTTTTCTTTTTCTTTCTTTTAGAAGGACTAGGTGCATCAATATTATTTCTCTGAGAATCTTGCTCAATTCTCTTAGGATGGCCCTCAAGATACAAAGGTTCCCGAGTCATTTTACCACCTCTAGTCATAACTCTAACAGCATTATCATTTTTCTTACTATTTAATTCATTGAGAAAATCATTCTAAGCATTAAGTAGTTGTTCTACTTGAGTGGTAACCATAGAAGCATGTTTACTAATAAGTTTTAGTTCACCTTTAACATTAGCCATATAATCACTCAGGTGTTCAATCATATAAGCATTATGTTTCAATTGTCTACCAACATAAGCATTAAAATCTTCTTGCTTAACCATAAAGTTATCAAGCTCATCTAAGCATTGGCTAGCAAACTTAGTAGGAGGGATTTCAGCTTTATCATATATAGAGAGAGAATTTAACTTTACAACCTGTGTCGGGTTATCAAGACCATGTATTTCTTCAACAGGCGGTAAATTAAGACCATGCATTTCTTCAATAGGAGGTAAATTCTTAACATCTTCAGCTTTAATACCTTTTTCTTTCATAGATTTCTTTGCATCTTGCATATCTTCAGGACTAAGAAATAGAATACCCCTTTTATTCAGAGTTGGCTCAGGAGTTGGTTCAGCAATTGGATCAGGGATTGGATCAGGAAGTGTCCAATTATTTTCATTAGTCAACATATTATTCAATAAAATTTCAGCTTCATCTGGTGTTCTTTCCCTGAAAACACAACCAGCACAACTATCCAGGTGGTCTCTGGAAGCATCGGTTAGTCCATTATAAAGGATATCAAGTATTTCATTTTTCTTAAGAGGATAATCAGGAAAAGCATTAAATAATTGGAGAAGCCTCCCCCAAGCTTGTGGGAGACTCTCTTCTTCAATTTGTAGAAAATTATATATTTCCCTTAAAGCAGCTTGTTTCTTATGAGCGGGGAAATATTTAGCACATAAGTAATAAATCATATCCTGGGGACTACACACACAACCTGGATCAAGAGAATTAAACCATATCTTAGCATCACCCTTTAATGAGAACGGAAATAATTTAAGGATATAATAATAGCGAGTTCTCTCATCATTAGTGAACAGGGTGGCTATATCATTTAACTTAGTAAGATGTGCCAGAAAAGTTCCAGATTTATAGCCATAGAAAGGATCAGATTCAACTAAAGTAATTATCTCAGGATGAACACATAAATCATAATCCTTATCGGTAACAAAGATAGATGAAGTAGCATAAGCAGGATCATATTTCATTCTAGTATTCCAAGTTTTTTGTTTCAGCTTAGCTAATAATTTCTTAAGATCACTCCTATCATTGCAAGAGAGAAAATCTCTAGCAGTTTCTTCATCCATAACATAGCCCTCAGGTACAACAGGTAATTCATATCTAGGGGGAGAATCTTTATCATCACTATCATCAATATTATCAGTTTCAATAATTTCATTCTCTCTAGCCCTAGCAAGTTGTTCATCAAGAAATTCACCAAGTGGCACAGTAGTATCAAGCATAGAAGTAGTTTCATCATAAGTATCATGCATAGGAGAAGTGGCATCATCAATAACATGCGACATATCAGAATTAATAGCAGAAGCAGGTTTAGGTGTCGCAAGCTGATACGTCTCCAACGTATATATAATTTTTGATTGCTCCATGCTATATTATCTACTGTTTTGAATGTTTATGGGTTTTATTATACACTTTTATATCATTTTTGGGACTAGCCTATTAACCTAGAGCCCAGTGCCAGTTTCTGTTTTTTACCCTGTTTTAGGGTTTCGAAGAAAAGGAAAATCAAACGGAGTCCAATTGACCTGAAACTTCACGGAACTCATTTTTTGAAGGAAAGAAGCCCAGAAGACTTGGAGTGCACATAGGGGGGTCTGCGAGGAGGTCACAAGGCAGGGGGGCGCGCCCTCCACCCTCGTGAGCCCCTCGTGGCCCCCCTGACGTACTTCTTCCGCCTATATATCTCCATATACCCTAAAAACATCCGTGAGCACATTAGATCGGGAGTTCCACCGCCAGAAGCCTCCGTAGGCACCGAAAGCCAATCTAGACCCGTTCCGGCACCCTGCCGGAGGGGGCAATCCTTCTCCGGTCGCCATCTTCATCCTACGCCTCCTACGGATTGATAAACCTTAGGTCATCCACTTGGGGGAAATTTGCTACTGTCCTACAAACCTTTGCACTTGGAACCCAACAATGTCTACAAGAAGAAGGTTGTGTAGTAGACATCAAGCTCTTTTCTGGCGCCGTTGCCGGGGAGGTGAGCGCTTGAAGGTATATCTTTAGATCTTGCAATCGAACCTTTTTTGTTTCTTGTTTTAGCACTAGTTTAGTTTATAAAAGAAAACTACAAAAAATGGAATTGAGTTTGCCTCATATGCTTCGCCTTTTTAATATCTTTCGTGAGTATGATGGAAAAGAAAATTGTGCCAAGGTGTTAGAAGAAGAATGCATTAAAATGTTTGGCACCAAATATTTGAATGATGAGCATGATTGGAATGTTGTTAGTACGAATTCTTTGAATATCCATGATACTAATGATGATTGCACTAGTTATGATGAAAATGTCTCCTATAAACATGTCAATTTTTGTGGAGTGCATTGGGTTTGCAAGTACACACCAAATAGGGAACATAGATATTGCAAGAGGCATAAGTACTTCGAAACTAAATTGTTGCAAGAAAGTCTTGATGATTACGCTGAAAGATTCAATGTTTTTCGCGCCCCTTGTGAACTTTGCAATGAGCATGGTCATTTAAAGCTCCAATGCTATTTGTTTCATGATCAAGTCGTGTCCAAACATTGTGATAATTTGATTACCCTTGAGCATCATAAAGAGCTTAGATTACCCTTGAGCATCATAAAGAGCTTAGCCTTCTTTTAGGTTATGAAGAAATGAAACGTATAACTGAGGGTATTCCAAATTTTAATCTTGATAGAATTCTTGATTTTGATCTAGGGAATATTTATATGTATTGTGCGGTGAATTGCATTTAAAATCCTTATATTGCCAATTACATAAAGAAAAGAAAACAAATAGAGGATGAAGAGAATACTAATGAAAGGGAAGAGACTTCCCAATATCCTCCTATTATTTCTTATGATGAATCAGGTAACGAGGAGGAGCCTCCTATTCAACCAATCTCATTAATAAGCAGCTCCAAAAAGAGGATTGAACCCACACATGATGTGGTGAAGAAGAAGAAAAGAAAAAGGAAGAGAGGTAAAAAATATCTCTCCCAAATAATGCTGCTCCTATTACTATTGTGCCTCATGAAAATATAATTGTGGAAGATAATGATACTTCTTATGATCTTGAAAATCTTTTTGGCACTTGCTTGGAAGAATATGATAATTGCTATACTATTGGTGCTATCCATACTATTGATGATGAAAGTGATTATGCTTATGATATGAAAAGGCCCAAGCTTGGGGATGCTATGTTTGATGAAGATGATGTTTTTGAGAATATATTTGCTCCAATTAATGTTTGTCCCAAGCTTGGGGATGCTACGCTTAATGAAGATGATATTTTTAGTCTCCCAAGTTTTGATATGCAAATTTATAATGATGATAGCATGCCTCCTACTTATGATGATTATTGTGATGATACTTATGCTATAAAAAGTAGTGATTATATTTATAAAACTTGCCATGATTATGATTACCCCTTCTCTGAACATTACTCTTTTAATGTGTAAACAATTTATTGTATTCAAGTCTCTTATGATACTCCCACTATTCCGAATGAGAAGAATTTTGCTTATGTGGAGAGTAGTAAATTTCCTATGCTTGTAGATCATGAAAAGAATGCTTTAGGTGCTGGTTATATTGTTGAATTCATTCATGATGCTACTGAAAATTATTATGAGGGAGGAACTTATGCTTGTAGGAATGGCAATAATATCAAGTTTCCTCTCTATGTGCTTAATGTTTTGAAGTTATGCTTGTTTTACCTTCCTATGCTAGTTGATTATTGCTCCTATAAGTTGTTTGCTCACAAAATCCCTATGCATAGGAAGTAGGTTAGACTTAAATGTTCTAGTAATACTCTTCAAGATTCTCTCTTTATGTTACAATTCTTATCTCTTATGTGAGCATCATTGAAATCATCATGCCTAGCTAGGGGCGTTAAACGATAGCGCTTGTTGGGAGGCAACCCAACTTTACTTTTGTTCCTTGCTTTTTATTCCTGTTTAGTAATAAATAATTCATCTAGCCTCTGTTTAGATGTGGTTTTATGCTTTTAATTAGTGTTTGTGCCAAGTAGAACCTTTGGGAAGACTTGGGGAAAGTCTTGTTGATCATGCTGTAAAAAACAGAAACTTTAGCAATTTATTTTAGAATTTTTGATGTTCCAGATCTTGCTCTAGCTACAGATTACTACAGACTATTCTGTTTTTGACAGATTCTGTTTATCGTGTGTTGTTTGCTTATTTTGATGAATCTATGGCTAGTAAAATAGTTTATAAACCATAGAGAAGTTGTAATACAGTAGTTATAACACCCTTATAAATAAATAATGAGTTCATTGCAGTACCTTGAAGTGGTCTTTTGTTTTCTTTCGCTAACAGAGCTCACGAGTTTTCTACTTTAAGTTTTGTGTTGTGAAGTTTTCAAGTTTTGGGTAAGGATTTGATGGACTGTGGAATAAGGAGTGGCAAGAGCCTAAGCTTGGGGATGCCCAAGGAAGCCCAAGGTAATATTCAAGGATAACCAAGAGCCTAAGCTTGGGGATGCCCCGGAAGGCATCCCCTCTTTCGTCTTCGTTCATCGGTAACTTTACTTGGAGCTATATTTTTATTCGCCACATGATATGTGTTTTGCTTGGAGCGTCAATTTATTTTGTTAGGATTTTCTTGCTGTTATTTACAAAAATGTTTTACATATTTTATTTCAATAAAAGTGGCATTGATAGCCTTCACTATGCCTATGTTACAAGTATACATGTTGTTGTTTGAAAACAGAAAGTTTACCGCTGTTGCAATAATTCCCTAGAAAAGTCAGAATGTGATAAAATGTTGAAACTTTTGCATATTATGATCTGATAAATTTACTACAGTGGGAATTTTCTTTCATATTTTTTTGGAGGTAGGGAAGTATGGATGTTGCTGCATTCTTTACAGACTGTCCTGTTTAGGCAGATTGCTATTATGTTTGCATTGTTTGCATATGTTTGCTTCTTTAATGATTCTATTTGAGGATAAGACTATTAAATATGCAGAGGCATTTAGTATGAAATGTTGAATAATAATTTTAGTAATTTGCTACAGTAGAGTATGGTAAGGTTTTGGCAATGGTTCATACTAACTTATCTCACGAGTCCTTGTTGAGTTTTGTGTGGATGAAGCTTTTGAGATTTAGGGAGACCGTGATATGAGAGGAATTAAGGAGACACAAAAGCTCAAGCTTGGGGATGCCCAAGGCACCCCAAGATAATATTTCAAGAAGTCTCAAGCGTCTAATCTTGGGGATGCCCCGGTTGGCATCCCACCTTTCTTCTTCGACAACTATCGGTTAGTTTCGGTTGATCCTAAGTTTTTGCTTCTTCACATGATGTTTGCCATTCTTTGGATGTCATTTTTGTGCTTGCTGTTTGAATAAAATACCACGGCCTGAAATTATTAAATGTTAGAGAGTCTTCACATAGTTGCATAATTATTCAACTACTCATTGATCTTCACTTATTTCTTTGGGAGTAGTTTGTCGATGCTCTAGTGCTTCACTTATACCTTTTTAGAGCACGGTGGTGGTTTTATTTTATAGAAATACATGAACTCTCATGCGTAAATTATATCATTTTGAGAGTTTTAAATAGCATGGTAATTTTATTAAATAATCCTAATATGCTAGGCATCCAAGAATAGTAAAAACTTTCATATAGAGTATTGAATACTAAGAGAAGTTTGATGCTTGATGATTGTTTTGAGATATGGAGGTGATAATATCAAAGTCGTGCTAGTTGAGTAGTTGTGAATTTGAGAAATGCTTGTGTTGAAGTTTGCAAGTCCCGTAGCATGCACGTATGGTAAACGTTATGTAACAAATTTGAAACATGAGGTGTTATTTGATTGTCTTCCTTATGAGTGGCGGTCGGGGACGAGCGATGGTCTTTTCCTACCAATCTATCCCCCTAGGAGCACGGGCGTAGTGCCGAGGTTTTTGATGACTTGTAGATTTTTGCAGTAAGTATGTGAGTTCTTTATGACTAATGTTGAGTCCATGGATTATACGCACTCTCACCCTTCCATCCTTGCTAGCCTCTTCGGTACCGTGCATTGCCCTTTCTCACATACAGAGCGGTGCAAACTTCGCCAGTACATCCAAACCCCATGATATGATACGCTCTTTAACACATAAACCTCCATATATCTTCCTCAAAACTGCCACCATACCCACCTATTATGGCATTTCCATAGCCATTCCGAGATATATTGACATGCAACTTTCCACCATTCCGTTTATCATGACACATTCATCATTGTCATATTGCTTTGCATGATCATGTAGTTGACATTGTATTTGTGGCAAAGCCACCGTTCATAATTCTTTCATACATGTTACTCATGAGTCATTGCACATCCCGCTACACCGCCGGAGGCCTTCATATAGAGTCATACTTTGTTCTAGTATCGAGTTGTAATCATTGAGTTGTAAATAAATAGAAGTGTGATGATCATCATTTTCTAGAGCATTATCCCAAGTGAGGAATAAAAAAGAGAAAGGCCAAAAAAAAGAGAGAAGGCCCAAAAAAGGCCATAAAAAGAGAAGGCCAAAAAAAGAGAAAGGCCATAAAAAAGAGAAGGCTCCAGAAAAAGAGAGAAGGGACAATGTTACTATCCTTTTACCACACTTGTGCTTCAAAGTAGCACCATAATCTTCATGATAGAGAGTCTCTTGTTTTGTCACTTTCATATAATAGTGGGAAATTTTCATTATAGAACTTGGCTTGTATATTCCAACAATGGGCCTCCTCAAGTGCCCTAGGTCTTCGTGAGCAAGCAAGTTGGAACCCACAAGTTTCTTTTATTGAGCTTTCAAACATTTATAGCTCTAGTGCATCCGTTGCATGGCAATCCCTACTCCTTGCTTTAACATCAATCGATGGGCATCTCTATAGCCCATTGATTAGCCTCGTTGATGTGAGACTTTCTCCTTTTTTGTCTTCTCCACATAACCCCCATCATCATATTCTATTCCACCCATAGTGCTATATCCATGGCTCGCGCTCATGTATTGTGTGAAAGTTTATAAGTTTGAGATTACTAAAGTATGAAACAATTGCTTGGCTTGTCATCGGGGTTGTGCATGATGAGAGCATTCTTGTGTGACGAAAATGAAACATGACTAAACTATAATATTTTGTAGGGATAGCTTTCTTTGGCCATGTTATTTTGAGAAGACATGATTACTTTGTTAGTATGCTTGAAGTATTATCATTTTTATGTCAATATGAACTTTTGTCTTGAATCTTTCGGATCTGAATATTCATACCACAATTAAGAAGAATTACATTGAAATTATGCCAAGTAGCACTCCGCATCAAAAATTCTGTTTTTATCATTTACCTACTCGAGGACGAGCAGGAATTAAGCTTGGGGATGCTGATACGTCTCCAACGTATCTATAATTTTTGATTGGTCCATGCTATATTATCTACTGTTTTGAATGTTTATGGGCTTTATTATACACTTTTATATCATTTTTGGGACTAACCTATTACCCCAGAGCCCAGTGCCAGTTTCTATTTTTACCCTGTTTTAGGGTTTCAAAGAAAAGGAAAATCAAACGGAATCCAATTGACCTAAAACTTCACGGAACACAATTTTGGAAGGAGAGAAGCCCAGAAGACTTGGAGTGCACGTCGGGGGATGTGCGAGGAGGTCACGAGGCAGGGGGCGCGCCCACCCCCTGGGCGCGTCCTCCACCCTCGTGAGCCCCTCGTGGCCCCCCTAATGTACTTCTTCCGACTAAATATCGCCATATACCCTAAAAACATCTGTGAGCACATTAGATCGGGAGTTCCGCCGCCAGAAGCCTCCATAGCCACGGAAAGCCAATTTAGACCCGTTCTAGTACCCTGCCGGAGGGGGCAATCCTTCTCCGGTGGCCATCTTCATCCTACGCCTCATACGGATTGATAAATCTTAGGTCATCCACTTGAGGGAAATTTGCTACTGTCCTACAAACCTCTGCGCTTGGAGGCCCAACAACGTCTACAAGATGATGGTTGTGTAGTAGACATCACAAGCTTACTCAAAACAGAAGGTGGATCAAGTGTCGAGCTAGATGGCAGTTCCTTACCTCCCCTCATAGTTGAGGGATAAATCTTGGTTCTTGGGTCTTTCAAGTTCTTCATAATGATAAGCAGATATAAATCCCAAGTGACTCAAAGAATAGAGCTATGCTCCCCGGCAACGGCGCCAGAAAATAATCTTGATAACCCACAAGTATAGGGGATCACAACAGTTTTCGATGGTAGAGTATTCAACCCAAATTTATTGATTTGACACAAGGGGAGCCAAATAATATTCTCATGATCAAGTATTAACAGCTGAGTTGTCAATTCAACCACACCTGGAAACTTAATATCTGCAGCAAAGTGTTTAGTAGCAAAAGTAATATTTTTGGTGTTTTATAGTGATTGTAACAATAGCAACGGAAAAGTAAATAAGCGAAGAACAATATATGGAAAGCTCGTAGGCATTGGATCGGTGATGGAGAATTATGCCGGATGCGGTTCATCATGTAACAGTCATAACATAGGGTGACACAGAACTAGCTCCAATTCATCAATGTAATGTAGGCATGTATTCCGAATATAGTCATATGTGCTTATGGAAAAGAACTTGCATGACATCTTTTCTCCTACCCTCGCGTGGCAGCGGGGTCCTAGCGGAAACTAAGGGATATTAAGGCCTCCTTTTAATAGAGTGTCGCACCAAAGCATTAACACATAGTGAATACATGAACTCCTCAAACTACGGTCATCACCGGGAGTGGTCCTGATTATTGTCACTTCAGGGTTGACGGATCATAACACATAGTAGGTGACTATAGACTTGCAACATAGGATCAAGAACTCTCATATATTGATGAAAACATAATAGGTTCAGATCCGAAATCATGGCACTCGGGCCCTAGTGACAAGCATTAAGCATAGCAAATTCATAGCGACATCAATCTCAGAACATAGTGGATACTAGGGATCAAACCCTAACAAAACTAACTCGATTACGTGATAAATCTCATCCAACCCATCACCGTCCAACAAGCCTATGATGGAATTACTCACGCACAGCGGTGAGCATCATGAAATTGGTGATGAAGGAATGTTGATGATGACGATGGCGATCGATTCCCCTCTCCGGAGCCCCGAACGGGCTCCAGACCAGCCCTCCCGAGAGAGTTTAGGGCTTGGCGGCGGCTCCGTATCGTAAAACATGATGAATCCTTCTCTCTGATTTTCCCCCCGAAAGTGAATATATGGAGTCAGGGTTAAGGTCGGTGGAGCGTTAGGGGGCCCACGAGGCAGGGGCGCGCCCCCCACCCTCATGGGCAGGTGGAGGCCCCCTAACGTGGATCTTTCTTCCAGTATTTTTGATATATTCCAAAATAATTCTCCATTGATTTTCAGGTCATTCCGAGAACTTTTATTTTTGCACAAAAATAACACCATGGCAATTCCGCTGAAAACAGCGTCAGTCCGGGTTAGTTCCATTCAAATCATGCAAGTTAGATTCCAAAAACAAGGGCAAAAGTCTTTGGAAAAGTAGATACGACGGAGACGTATCAGTAACATACCTGACAATGGATGCACGGGAGAATCTTCCGATTCATGCCTTTGGGCAGGGGGATTGATGCTGGGGTTCCTTCGGGGAACCTCTTCGGAAGCCTCGGACTCTTCGGCCGAGATCGAGCTATCACCAGACAGGGCCACATTATCCCTACACTTCCCTCCCCCCACCCTCATGGACAGTTGGAGGCCCCCCTGACGTGGATCTTTCTTCCAATATTTTTTACATATTCCAAAATAATTCTCCGTTGATTTTTAGGTCATTCCGAGAACGTTTATTTCTGCACAAAAATAACACCATGGCAATTCTGCTGAAAACAGCGTCAGTCCGGGTTAGTTCCATTCAAATCATGCAACTTAGAGTCCAAAAACAAGGGCAAAAGTGTTTGGAAAAGTAGATACGACGGAGACGTATCAGTAACGTACCTTACAATGGATGCACAGGAGAATGTTCCGATTCATACCTTTGGGCAGGGGGATTGACGCCGGGGTTCCTTTGGGGAACCTCTTCGGAAGGCTCAGGCTCTTGGGCCGAGATCGAGCTATCGCCAGACGGGGCCACATTATCCCTGCACTGCCTCTTCGAGGAGGGATGAATTTTCTCGTCCTCGACGTCCTCGGACGCTGCCCTCTTCTTAATACAGGAGGAGGCACTCTCCTCCCCATCATCTCCCTGCCCCGCTTCCCCGTCATGGGCAGAGTGGGCCTAGGTTTTCCCGGACT
The DNA here is from genome assembly GCA_034509565.1 of Triticum monococcum. Lineage (NCBI taxonomy): Eukaryota > Viridiplantae > Streptophyta > Magnoliopsida > Poales > Poaceae > Triticum > Triticum monococcum. The sequence goes on from CM067845.1 coordinate 620,094,146, forward strand.
TGGTGTCCGGGGGCCCTCTTGGGGGGAGGCCTTCTCGGGCCTCCCGCTTCTCGTTCTTCTTCTTGTCTTTCTTTTCCAGTTCCTTGTACGGCGTCTCGGCCAACATTTTTGTCAGCACGACCATCCTAGGGCCCTTGGTGTTGCGCAACATAGCATGCAATTTCAAAAAAATTCCTACACGCACGCAAGATCAATCTAGGAGATTCTTAGCAACGAGAGGGGGAGAGTGTGTCCATGTACCCTCGTAGACCGAAAGCAGAAGCATTTGACAATGCGATTGATGTAGTCGAATGTCGGTGTACTACTGTAGGTACCCTAGTATCCCGAACTTGTGCACGGGCAGTCGCAGCGTCCCGCGGCAAGGCTTGCCGGGTGACCGCCAAGGTCCTCCGTGGTTCCTTTGGAGCCATTCAAGAACAAAGTATCCAAGACCCCGGCAAGAGGAGCTTGCCGAGAAGGAGACAAGACCCCGGCAAGAGGAGCTTACCGGGAAGGCCAACCAAGGCATCTCAAGGAACTTGCCGCGACGCACCACCCGTCCCGGCAACGCCCGATGAGCGACAAGCTCCCGGACGCGACAAGACAACAATCGCGGCAAGGCGCTTGCCGCGGCAAGCCTCCACTCTGTACCTGCGCTCCAGCACATCCACCAACGTGTCGCTCTGGGACCCTTCCAGGCGTACGTGGCGGGAAGCTGTGCAACTAGCGATACACGGTGGCAAGCGGCACTGACAAAATTGCCATCGTGGCGAGCGGTGGCGTCCCAGGCGGTCCCTTTTGCACTATTTGGGCGACGCAGACGGGCATTTAATGCCCTTGTCCCCTGCCGTTAGGGTTAGGTATGATACACTATAGTAGGCGGCGGTGCCAACCGCAATGCCTTTCCATTTTTGCCCTTGCCTACGGTGCCACTTGTCGGTGACCCCTTGAGCATATAAAAGGAGGCCCATGCGCAACGTAGAGGAGGGTCGGCCAAACAGAACGCTCACGCTCGGTCTCGTTAGCTGCGGGTGTGTACTGTAGCACTCGGCGCTCCCGAGCAAGAACACAATACAAACAACAAAGCAGGAGTAGGGTTTTACGCATCTGTGCGGCCCGAACCTGGGTAAACTGATCGCGTGCTCATGTGCTTCGCCTCGATCTGCTCTTCGTGCGATCTCCGCCCCCCTGCCGAACGAAAAGGGGCTCGGTCCACCGGTCCCATAGGTGTTCTTGGTTTAGTACCCCCAACATCTTTGGCGCGCCAGGGAGCAGGAGACGGCCCTGAAGGAGGAGGTCAAGGCCGGCAAGGCGCTGCTGGCCAGTGCCGCTGCCGCCCAGAGCACTTTTCCGGGTAAACTTGTTGAGGATGCGCCCGTTTGAACCTGGGTAAACTAATCGCGTGCTCATGTGCTTCGCCTCGATCTACTCTTCGTGTGATCTCTGCCCCCTGCCGAACCAAAAGGGGCTCAGTCCGCCGGTCCCATAGGTGTTCATGGTTTAGTACCCCCAACATCTTTGGCGCGCCAGGTAGGGGGCGCGTCGAGGTTGTGTGAACCTGATCCGGCGTTCGCACGAGCTTAATCTCCATCGTCTTCATCGACATGCTGCCGAAGAAGAAGGCTTCGGAGGCGGCTGCTCCGTCCACGCCGAGCCCACCATCGCTGGAGTAAACGGCTGGTGGGGTAGACGCCGGCGGCAGAACGGGCGTCAACGAGGGAGCTCATGGTGCTGCCAGGTCCAAGGACAAGGCTGCGCTGCCCATCGGCGGCGCAGTCGGCTCCCACAACGACCGAGCGCACTCCAAGACCTCGGCGTCCGTACATGCACCATGCCCATCCCAGGAGGCGCGGGAACGGCAGCGTCATGATACTCACGGTACCATACGCTTGCTGGACCAAGATCGAGCTGGTGGATCTCGGAGTGCTCAAGACCAGCATGCACGCCAACATGCTGGCGCGAACGGGGCACGGTCGCCTGGACGAGATACTGCTCCTTCTAACATGGTTAGAAGTCCGAGCATATCCCGCTCCTCACACCGTTTGCCACCGCCGCTCGCCACTTCAGCAGAAGCTTTGGCGCGGGCTCAACTGCTCCTAGACTACCCTCCAGCGGCAGACAAGATCGACGACTGAAGGGCCACCATTCAGAGTCTCATCGGCTTCGCCAACGGTGACAATCCACGGTAGCCGAGTACGTCGTAGCTGCGGCATGTCAGCCAGGCACGAACCGGTGGCGACAAGACCGGTGGGGGTGCAACCACCGTGCACTCTCCGCCCCGAAGGCCAAGATCGCCGACTCACCGGATCCACCCCGACAGCGACTCCACCGCATCATCGGATCCACGAGCTCGTCGCGATTAGTGCCAAGTTTTTCACGAACGACAGCAAGAAGACGCTCGTACTCGCATCTAGCGCCGAAGAGAAGCGCGGCGTCAATCAGACCAGCGCGCTGGGCCCTCTGTTGACATGCATGCGCCAGGGGAACCAGGCGACTTGACATACACGGTAGGTTGCCCTATGTTTACTCGTGAGCTGCAGCAAGTCCAGTGGCCAAACAAGAAGAATTTCAAGCCAGACGTACCAGAGAAGTACGACGGCAAGTCGCATCCGTCGGAGTTCCTCAGCATCTACACCATCGCGGTGCAAGCTGCCGGGGGACGGGACGACAGGATCCTTGCCAACTACTTCCCGCTGCTGCTCAAGCCCAACGTCAGGTCCTGGCTCATGCATTTGCCGGAAAACTCCATATCCTCCTGGGCAGATCTGTGCCATCAGTTTGTCGGCGCCCTTACAGGTGGCCACAAACCTCATGGCCAAGAGAGTGACCTTCACCTGCTCGCCCAGAAGGAAGGAGAGCCCCTGCGCAAGTACATTCAGAGATTCAGCCATGTACAGCACAACATCCCAGATGTCCACCCTGCCGTGGTCATCAGCGCGTTCCATCAGAACGTGCGTAACCGCAGGATGCGGGAAGAGATGGCGATGTGCAAGATCAGAGACATCAGTGAGCTGTATGCCCTGGCCGACAAGTGTGCACGTGCTGAGGAAGGGAGGAAACTCCCCGGAGAGAGTACATGAGCAGGAGGATCTGACTAGGGCCTGTCAAAGTGCGCCGCACTTAAATTACCTGTGGAACCAGGAATCTTTGTGCTCAAGCTGACTCGACCGTCCGTAACGCCATCAACTGGACAGAGCAAGAAGAGGAAGTTGATTTCTGGTGACTATTTTCCGGTAGAGCTTCCCGAAGCCGCAGCCAAGAAGGTCCCGAAGATCAACACCAAGAGTGCTGAGGAGCAGTCTGCTCCGGCAAGCCCTAGGGTTTGTTCCGTTGAAGCAGACGCTCCTGACAAGTTTTGCTCCGGCAAGCTTGCCGGGGAACGTGAAGCTCCGGCAGAGATACATGGAGGCATATGTGGTCACCACATTGGCGCAAGAGCACTTGCCGGCAAAGCATTCCGACAAGGTTTCTTTTGGCCGACAGCCCTCCAGGATGCAACTGCACAAGTGACCAAGTGTGAAGCGTGCCAGTTCCATTCCAAGCAGATACACCAGCTGGCTCAAGCTCTCCAGACGATCCCTTTATCCTGGACATTTTCGGTCTAGGGGCTCGACATCCTCGGCCCCTTTCCCCGAGCAGTCGGGGGCTTTGAGCACTTGTACGTCGCAATCGACAAGTTCACAAAGTGGCCGAAAGTGGAAGTAGTGAGGAAGGTGACAGCACAGTCAGCAGTCAAGTTCTTCAGGTCGATTGTTTGCCCTTTTGGGATCCCTAACAGGATAATCACCGACAACGGTACGCAATTTATGAGCCGCACCTTCATGCAGTACGTCCAAGATCTTGGCGCCAAGGTCTGCTTCGCTTCTGTTGCTCACCCAAGAAGCAACGATCAAGCGGAGAGGGAAAATGCGAAGTGCTGCGTGGGCTCAAGACCAGAACTTTCGACAGGCTGCACAAGTGCAGAAGAAACTGGATTGAGGAGCTGCCGGTGGTTCTTTGGTCGATCAGGACGATGCCAAATCGAGCCACTGGCCAGACACCTTTTGCTCTAGTCTATGGAGCAGAGGCAGTTCTCCCCACGGAACTCGTATATGGGTCACCTCGAGTGCTCGCTTATGATGAGCTCGAGCAAGAGCAGCTGCGACAAGATGACGCGCTGCTCCTTGAGGAAGACCGTCTTCAGGCTGCTGTGCGAGCTGCTCGCTACCAGCAAGCTTTGCGCCGCTACCATAGCCGCAAAGTTAATGCCAGAAGTCTCGAGGAAGGCGACCTTGTTCTTCGGCGTGTTCAGTCCGCCAAGAATTCCAACAAGTTGACGCCGAAGTGGGAAGGCCCTTACCGGGTGAAACGAGTTACTAGGCCTGGCGCTCTCCGCCTTGAGACCGAAGATGGCATTCCAGTGAGCAACTCCTGGAACATTGAGCATCTTCGTAAGTTTTACCCGTAGGGCGCGGTTGCCGGAACCCGTTCCGGTAACCACCTTTTGTACAAGTCTTGCCACTGTTGCATGTAATCCTTTGTACAAAGCCGGGCGCAGATCCCGTGCATAAAGATCATGTGCTCCGCACACCTTGTCGATTTCATGCTTTTTATTATTTGCATGTGTTATCTGACATTTTGTGCAGTACTTACCCCCGGTAAGCAACAATGAGCCATAAGGCTCCATATCTTTATTTTCTCCTCTCTCTTTTTTCTCAAGGAAAGGAAGGGTCCCTCGCCCACAAGTTTGAAGGGGGGGGGGGAAGGAGAAGATATGGTATGGACCAGGCGTCGTTCAAGAAAGTTCCGCCTTGCCGGGAAGCAAACGACAAAAAAACTAAGTTGCCAAAGTTTGAGCAATCAGATTTTTAAAATTTTTAAGTTATCTTCCTTGAACGACCGTACTTTGTATGGAAAACCTGTGCGCGGAGGAACCAACTCGTAGCTAGTTGCGCCCTTACTGTTGTTTCGAGTCCGCTCAACAACTTAAGTGAGTTGCGACTAGCTGCGACAAGGTTTCTTGCCGGTAGCGGCACCGCCAGCAGGCTGCTGACGTCCCGCACTCAGCGCTCGTGGCAAAGGTGCCTGCGCCGGCAAGTTCCCTAAAAGCGTAGGGCAAAAACATACAGAGGAAGGAATCAAGTAGAGGGAATAACATTGCAATCATTACCCGAAATAAATTTATATTACAAGATAGCTTGTTGCGGCTCTAACAGATTGTTTGCATAACATGACTAGCAGCGACAAGAAAAGAAGGAAACGGGCGGCCTAATCTATGCGATCGCCCTCAACCCTCTTGATCCCGCTCACCTTGTCCACAATGGGTGTGACAAGGGTCTTGAGCGCCTCCAGATCGGCATCCGGCGGCAGGGTCCTGAGGACGTTGGTGAGGTTGAGGCCCGGGTTGCGAAAGGCCACCTTCACCAGCACCTTCTGAAGAGCTCCCGCGCAGATCTTGCGCGACTCGTCGGCCAGCTACTTCGGGATCCTCTCCCGGAGTCGCCGGAGTGCCGTCACCACGCCTTTGAAGAACGAAGTGAGCTTGGCGCTGGGTTGGAGGTTCTCGTCGGAGGGATACCCGAGATCCTCCATCCCCAGCTACGCCAGCTCCTTGTCAATATCCGTGGCAACATCCACGAGACCCTCCGTCCAGTGCTCCACATTCTCCCGGAAAGTGCTCTGGGCGGCAGGGGCACTCGCCAGCAGCGCCTTGCCGGCCTTGACCTCCTCCTTAAGGGCCGTCTCCTGCTCCTTGGTGCCATCCAGCGTCTTGGTCAAAGTGATCAGCTTCAACTCAAGATCTGCATTGGAGTCCTTAGCGGCGTCAAGCTCCTTGCCCTTCTCGGCGAGACGGGCCTGCAGCTCTGAATGGCTGTGGGCGTCCTTCTCCCTCTCAAACTTGAGTGCGGCAAGCTCGTCACCGCTCGCCTTGAGATCGGCCTCCAGCTGCGCCACCTTCGTATCCAGCTCCTTCATGGCGGCCTCGGCAGCTGCGGCAGCATCCTCTGCACGTGGCAAGCTCCTCCTCGTGGCTATCAAGATGGACCTTCCGCTGCACCAGCTCGCCGTCATGCACGGACAGCTTCTCAGCGGCAAGCCTTTGTTGCTCTTCGACTTCAGCCTGCTCGAGGAGGAAGGCCTCCCGCTCCTCGGCAAGTCGCGCCCGCTCCTCTGCCAGTGAGCGGAGAGCTTCCTGGTGGTGACCCCGGAGCTCCTCCGCACGCTTCTCGATGTCCTCTCCCGCCTTCGCGACAAGCGCTTCGCGGGATTCTAGCTTGGCTTGCGGGGCACGGTAGAGCGACACCAGCTTCCGCAGCAGCCGCTCCTCCTCAGGCTCGCCGCTGCTGCTGCTTGGCGCGTCAAGCAGCGCCAGCCCGGCGGAGGCGAGCACCTCTCCGTCGATGCTTTCTCCTTCGACCGGCGCCCTGTAACTTGATGCCCAGGGGAGGTTGATGAAGATGTCGTCGCCGGCCTTCAAGTAGACGCCTGGCTGGGGCTCTTCGAAGCCTGACGCTGCGGCAGCGGCGGAGGGATCGGCGGTCGATGTAGCGCCTGGCACTCCTGCGACCTCAGGGCCGTCAGTGCAATCGCCAGATACCCCGCCTGCTTCTGCGCCAGCAGCCTTGGCGGTCTCTGCGCCGGCGGGCTCGTCAGCGCCGGCTGTTTCCCCGGCAGCAGCAGCGTCTTCGGCGGCAACCTCGATCTCCATCGGCTCCGCAGCAGATGGATCTGACAGCCGGAAAAGGGGAGAAGATTCAAGCAAATATCCAAAAAAGAAGATCAAAAGAAGAAGAACCCAAGGGAAGTTCTGAAGCGAGAAGGTTACCTGTGCCAGGTTCTGCAGACATGGTCTCCGCCGCTGGGGGGGCCGCTGGTGCTGTCCCTTGCCGGAGAACCATCCCTTGCCGGAGACTTCTCCCTTGCCAGAGAGCTCTCCCTTGCCGGGGACCTCTCCCTTGCCGGAGGACTCTCCCTTGGCATTTCGGGAGTGACCTCCGGGCGCTCCTGGTGGGGCTGCTCTAATCCTGCACAAGTCAACAGTCAGATATCAGCAAAGCAAGGATATCCATGCGCGCCCAACAGCGGAAAGCAAGCCATATACTTATGCTGGGGGCTGCTCTGGAGAACGGTTGCCGGGTCTGGCAAGGTTTTCTCGGGAGCATCCCCTGCTGTCGTGGTGGGCTCGTCCTCGATGACAATCACCGGAGCCTTGGCTCTCTTTGCTGCTCTCTGGGCCAGAGTCCTAAAAAGGAAGGAGTTCAGTGTAAATCAGATGAGATACAAGACAAAACAGCAAAAATTGAAGAACTACAAGTACAACAAGAGAATCTTACTCTTCTTCTTCTTCCTCGTCGGAGCTGAACGCGGAGAAGTCAAAGTCCGGCTCACGCCGGGCGCGAGAAGGTGGAGGAGTAGTTTCCCTTGGCCGCTTGGCGGGAATTGTGGTGGTGGTCCGCGACGACCCCGCTCCGGCTGCCGCCACGGCGCGAGAAGCGGCAGGAGCAGAAGCGGCGGTCCGGGTGGACCCCGTGCCAGTTGCCGCGGCAGCATGAGGCGCTCCCCCGGCAACGGTGCTTGCCGCGGTGGAGCGTGTCGCGCGGCGCGGCGACTGTCGACTCGCCCGCCGCCCTACTGCTTCCCCGGCCTTGCAGAGATGCCTTCTTGGTGGAGATGGGGGCGCTGCCTATGGCGAGCTATCTGACGATGAGGAGGATGAGGAATTGATCTCCAACGAGCCGCTCGTATCCTCGGCAGGCTCGCTCGGCTCAGCGTCACGCCCGGCAGACTCTTTCTTGCCGGCAAGCTCCTTCTTGCCAGCAAGCTCCTTCTTGCCGGCAAGCTCCTCTCGCTCAGCACGGCTTGCCGCTTCTGCTGCCTCTGCCTCCTCCATGGGGAATCCAAACTCACCCGCAGCTGCGGCTGCCGCTGCCTCTTCCAGCCTGGTGGCGATGCGCTTCAACTCCGCATCGGTGGTGTCGCGAGTGAGGCCATTCTTCTTGTCGGGGCGGATCGGCACTTCTACCAAGCAGTCAAAGAATTCCTGCACGACCTCGTCTGCAGGCTCTTGCCAAGTTGGCACAAGTCCATGCGAGTCGCACAGTGGCATCATTGCCCGGATGCGGTCGAGTGCGGAATTGTTGCACAATGGAACGACGCCCTGCGGCAACCTGAACACTTTGGGATGCTTGGGGTCGTACTTGAAGAGAAACTGGAACATCGCGTTGAGCTCCAAGACAGTGAAGTTGTAGTTGAGGCCCGGACGCAGCCTCATGATATCCGCCGCATTCTTGAACTCCCAGGCAGGCCTCCTCCATTCCTGCAGGGGGGCGATGCGGCGGCGAAGAAAATCTGCGCCAACGGCGCCTACAGTGAGTCCGGCAAGCCTGAGGCGTTGGATCCTGGTGACGGCAATCCTCAGCCTATCATCTTCCGGGGCCACATCGCTCCAATCGCTGCCGCGTAATGCCGGGGCTTGTCGCCGGGCGGTAAATGGCTGCGGGTTCTCCTCGACAATCTAGCACCAATCTGCTCTCCACTCCTCCCACTTGCCGCGGAACTCGCCCTCCAGATAAGAATCCTTCTTGCCGGCCCTTGAGATCCAGGCGATTCCGCCGGATAAAGGTTCTCCTCTCTCTCCTCGGGGCATAAAGAAGTGGCGGAAAAGGGCTACGTTGGGATGGACTCCGACAAAGTTTTCGCAGAGATGCGCGAAAATTGCCATGGTCAGAACGGCATTGGGGGTGAAATCAAGGAGGCAGAGCCGGTAGGTGTTCATGATGTCGCAGAAAAATTCAGAGAAGGGCGGGCAGAGCCCGCAGTAGAAGAACACGGCGAAGAAGGGATATCCGTTTGGAGCCATTTTATGAGCGGCGGCTGGAAGTACCTTCGTGCTCGGATGCGCTTGCGTCTCCGTCGACCAGAAGAGGTAGTAGTACTCCCTCAGCTCCTTCGCGGCAAGCTTGCGGGGGAAGATTGCTCGCTCCTTCCGCAGCGCCGCAAGCCGCTGTGCCTCGGTCGACTTCACAGCCTTCCCCTTGTCGGCTTTCGAAGCCATGGCAGAAGTGGTGGAGGGGGTCGACGGCGTTGGTGGTGCTGGTGGCGATAGGGGGGCAGGGCGCTCCTCTCTTTGCTTTGGGAAGATGGAGGTGCGGCGGAGGTTTCCAAGATTGGGAAAGCAACTGGCGAATGGGCGCACTACCCCTGCTTCCCCTTTCTTATAAAGGGGGAGGGGGCGGACGTTCCGCCTTTCCTAATAAAGAAACCACCCATGATCTCTCCCACGACGCCGCATTCGACGCGTGCCGTTTGGGGAGGGCGCGGTGGATGCGGAGAGAGACACGGCGTAACCCAGGCCGCGCGTGCCCGTGCAGTGTTTTGGGCCTGGCCCAACAGCGCTCGGCACCGTGTATGGCCCAGGCCCGGGGGCTCCTGTCGGTGTACTAGAGTAGGGGTACCCTAGTATCCCGAACTTGTGCACGGGCAGTCGCAGCGTCCCGCGGCAAGGCTTGCCGGGTGACCGCCAAGGTCCTCCGTGGTTCCTTTGGAGCCATTCAAGAACATAGTATCCATGACCCCGACAAGAGGAGCTTGCCGGGAAGGAGAGAAGACCCCGGCAAGAGGAGCTTGCCGGGAAGGCCAACCAAGGCATCTCAAGGAACTTGCCGCGACGCACCACGCGTCCCGGCAAGGCCCGGTGAGCGGCAAGACAACAACCGCGGCAAGGCGCTTGCTGCAGCAAGCCTCCACTCTGTACCTGCGCTCCAGCACACGAACACAATACAAACCACAAAGCAGGAGAATGGTTTTACGCATCCGTGCGGCCCGAACCTGGGTAAACCGATCGCGTGCTCGTGTGCTTCGCCTCGATCTGCTCTTCGTGCGATCTCCGCCCCCCTGCCGAACCAAAAAGGGGCTCGGTCCGCCGGTGCCATATATGTTCCTGGGATTAGCACCCCCGGCATCTTTGGCGCGCCAGGTAGGGGGCACGTCGAGGTTGTGTGAACCTGATCCGGCGTTCGCACGAGCTAAATCTTCATCGTCTTCATCGACATGCCGCCGAAGAAGAAGGCTTCGGAGGCAGCTGCTCCGTTTGCGCCGAACCCACCATCACCGGAGCAAACGGCTGGTGGGGTAGACGCCGACGGAAGAACGGGCGTCGACGAGGGAGCTCACGGTGCTGCCAGGTCCAAGGACAAGGATGCGCTGCCCATCGGCGGCGCAGTCGGCTCCCACAACGACCGGGCGCACTCCAAGACCTCGGCGTCCGTACATGCGCCGCGCCCATCCCAGGAGGCGCGAGACCGGCAGCGTCATGATACTCACGGTACCATACGCTTGCTGGATCAAGATCTAGTTGGTGGATCTCGGAGCGCTCAAGACCAGCATGCACGCCAACGTGCTGGCACGAGCGGGGCACGGTCGCCTGGACGAGATACTGCTCCTTCTAACATGGTTAGAAGTCCGAGCATATCTCGCTCCTCGCACCGTTCGCCGCCGCCGTCCGCCACTTCGGCAGAAGCTTTGGCGCGAGCTCAACTGCTCCTAGACTACGCTCCAGCGGCAGACAAGATCGATGACTTGAGGGCCACCATTCAGAGTCTCATCGGCTACGCCAACGGCGACAACCCACGGCAGCCGAGTACTACGCAGCCGCGGCAAGTCAGCCAGGCACGAACCGGTGGCGACAAGACTGGTGGGGGTGCAATCACCGTGCACTCTCCGACCCGAAGGCCAAGATCGCCGACTCGCCGGATCCACCCCGACAGCGACTCCACCGCGTCGTCGGATCCACGAGCTCGTCGCGATCAGCGCCAAGTTCTTCACGAACGACAGCAAGAAGACGCTCGTACTCGCATCGAGCGCCAAAGAGAAGCGCGGCGTCAATCAGACCAGCGCGCTGGGCCCTCTGTTGACATGCATGCGCCAGGGGAACCAGGCGACTTGCCGTACGCGGTAGGTTGCCCTGCGTTTACTCGTGAGCTGCGGAAGTCCAGTGGCCAAACAAGAAGAATTTCAAGCCAGACGTACCAGAGAAGTTCGACGGCAAGTCGCATCCATCGGACTTCCTCAGCATCTACACCATCGCGGTGGCGGCGGAACAACGGGAAGAAGAAAGGCAAAGATGTGCTAGTCGTTGAGCAGTCCGGCAACGACGGTGGCGCCAAGAAAGCCAAAGCTGGTAGCTCCAGCAAGGTGATTGCCGCATGCAGCAACTGCCAGGCTGTGGCGGTCGCCGACAAGCAGGACGGCACCGACAAGCAGTATTGCAAGATCCACCGCACCAAGGGCCATGACCTCCAGAGTTGTAAGAAAGTCGAGCAGCTTGTCCAGCAGCAAAAGGCTGAATACGAGCGACGCGACAAGGAGAGGGCCCAAGGAGGCGCTGGAGAATCCGGCAAGAAGCGCACCGGCCGAGGAGGACGCCGCGGCAAGGCCAAGCAGCGACAAGGAGACAGACCTCCCCGCGGCCGCGACAAGGATGAAGACGATGACGACGACGAAGACATGGATGATGTCGAGACCAGTGAGCAGGAGTTCCAGAAAGCCACAGAAGTCTTGTGCATTGACGGCGGTGCTTCTCTGCATACTTCGCACCGCCAACTCAAACAGTGGGCGCGGGAAGTCAATGCGGCAGAACCACCTGTCGAGTCACGCAAACTTCTGAAATGGTCCAGCACGCCTATCATCTTTGATATTGAGGACCACCCTGATCGCACAACTGCGGTCGGGTGCTTGCCGATGTTGGTTTCACCAACTATCCGCAACCTCAAGGTCACTAAGATGCTAGTTGACGGCGGGGCCGGCTTGAACCTGATCTGCTCCGCTATACTCCAGAAACTCTAGATCCCTGAAAGCGAGCTCGAAGAGACCGGCACATTCCAAGGAATTAACCCGGGAAGGATCAAGCCGAAGCGGAAGGCCACATTGCTAGTAACATTTAGCAGCGAGTTGAACTTCAGGACTCAGAGGGTCACTTTTGACGTTGCCAATTTTCCATTGCCTTACAATGGGATACTCGGCCGTCCAGCACTCGCCAAGTTTACGGTAGCCTCTCACTACGCATACAACATGCTCAAGATGCCAGGCCCGATAAGCGTCATCTCTGTCCCTGGCGACAAGAAGGATGCTCTTATCTGTGCCGACAAGATCTACCGGGAAGTAGCAGCCGCAACAGACCGCAGGTCACTCGCCGCTGAAGCTCCCGGGGGGAAGAGGAAGACCAAGTCCGGCAAGAGTTCTGATGCCCACTCCGGCAAGCACACCTCTTCGGAGTGCTACGCTGCCGTCGAGGACGCACCATCGAGCTCCACCGGCAAGTGTAAGAAGGCAATGGCGGCTCCGCCAGAGACCAAGAAAGTGTCCGCCAAGGAGAACGGCACTAGTGGTACCTTCACCATCAGTGCCACTCTTGACCCTAAATAGGAAAGCGCGCTCATTGCTTTCCTGCGGGCGAACGTCGACGTGTTTGCATGGCAACCGTCTGACATCCCCGGTGTTCCCAGGAAAGTAATTGAGCACCATCTTGCCGTTTGTCCTCATGCGCGGCCCGTCAAGCAGAAGGTCAGGAAACAAGCAGTGGAGCGCCAAGAGTTCATCGCAGAAGAGATCAAGAAATTGGAAGCAGCAGGCCTTGTTAGAGGAGTGCTCCATCCAACGTGGTTGGCCAATCCTGTAGTCGTGCGCCAGAAAAACGGGAAATGGAGGCTTTGTATCGACTTTACCGATGTTAATAAAGCTTGTCCCAAAGACCCATTTCCCTTGGCGCGCATTGACCAGATTGTTGACTCCAGGCCGGATATGACTTGCTTTCATTTCTTGACGCATACTCAGGATACCATCAAATCTTCATGGCAGAAGTGGATGAGGAGAAGACCGCATTCATTACTCCATGTGGCACGTACTGTTTCATACAGATGCCTTTCGGTTTAAAGAATGCTGGTTCAACATTTGTAAGGGTAGTCCATGTCGCTTTTGAGCCGCAAATACACAGAAATGTGGAAGCCTACATGGATGATATAGTGGTCAAGAGCAAGGATAGGGCAACTCTGATTCAAGATTTAGACGAGACCTTTGCAAATCTGCGCAAGATCAACCTCAAGCTCAACCCCGAGAAGTGTGTGTTTGGAGTCCCCTCCGGCAAGCTTCTCGGGTTCTTCGTGTCTCAGCGGGGAATTGAAGCCAATCCCGATAAGATCAAGGTCATTGAGCAGATCGAAGCACCAAAGCGCGTCAAGGATGTACGAAGACTTGCCGGTTGCGTGGCTGCTCTCAGCAGGTTTATCTCTTGGTCTGCTGAGCGCGCCCTGCCGTTTTTTAAAATTTTGAAAAAGGCAGGTCCAATGAAATGGACTCCGGAAGCGGAGGCTGCGCTGCAAGACTTGAAGAGATACGTGTCCTCCACTCCAACACTTGTCGCACCTAAGCCACAAGAGAAGTTGCTGCTGTATATAGCGGCAACCAATCAAGTGGTTAGTGCTGCGTTAGTAGCGGAGAGGGAGGCAGACGATGAGCCAGCAACCACGGCAAGCGCATCCAGCAACAAGCAGGGGGCTTCTCCGACAAGCTCTGGTCCCGACAAAGATGGATCGGCGCAGGTGCGCGAAGAGATGTAGAAGAAGATGGTGCAGCGTCCAGTTTACTTTGTCAGTTCCCTTCTGCAGGGGGCTAGGTCAAGGTACTCTGGTGTGCAGAAATTGCTTTTCGGCCTCCTCATGGCCTCGAGAAAGCTGCGCCATTACTTCCAAGCACATGAGATCACAGTTGTCACTCGCTTTCCGCTGAAGAGGATACTGCAGAATCCAGAAGCAACAGGCAGGATTGTTGAGTGGGCACTGGAACTGTCAAGCTTTGGCCTCAAATTTGAGAGTACTTCAACTATCCAAAGCAGAGCGTTGGTAGAATTCGTAGCAGAGTGGACGCCAACACCAATCTGCTCTCCACTCCTCCCACTTGCCGCGGAACTCGCCCTCCAGATAAGAATCCTTCTTGCCGGCCCTTTTGATCCAGGCGATTCCGCCGGATAAAGGTTCTCCTCTCTCTACTCGGGGCATAAAGAAGTGGCGGAAAAGGGCTACGTTGGGATGGACTCCGACAAAGTTTTCGCAGAGATGCGCGAAAATTGCCATGGTCAGAACGGCATTGGGGGTGAAATCAAGGAGGCAGAGCCCGTAGGTGTTCATGATGTCGCAGAAAAATTCAGAGAAGGGCGGGCAGAGCCCGCAGTAGAAGAACACGGCGAAGAAGGGATATCCGTTTGGAGCCATTTTATGGGCGGCGGCTGGAAGTACCTTCGTGCTCGGATGCGCTCGCGTCTCCGTCGACCAGAAGAGGTAGTAGTACTCCCTCAGCTCCTGCGCGGCAAGCTTGGGGGGGAAGATTGCTCGCTCCTTCCGCAGCGCCGCAAGCCGCTGCACCTTGGTCGACTTGACAGCCTTCCCCTTGTCGGCTTTCGAAGCGATGGCAGAAGTGGTGGAGGGGGTCGACGGCGTTGGTGGTGCTGGTGGCGATAGGGGGGCAGGGCGCTCCTCTCTTTGCTTTGGGAAGACAGAGGTGCGGCGGAGGTTTCCAAGATTGGGAAAGCAACTGGCGAATGGGCGCACTACCCCTGCTTCCCCTTTCTTATAAAGGGGGAGGGGCGGACGTTCCGCCTTTCCTAATAAAGAAACCACCCATGATCTTTCCCACGACGCCGCATTCGACGCGTGCCGTTCGGGGAGGGCGCGGTGGATGCGGAGAGAGACACGGCGTAACCCAGGCCGCGCGTGCCCGTGCAGTGTTTTGGGCCTGGCCCAACAGCGCTCGGCACCGTGTATGGCCCAGGCCCGGGGGCTCCTGTCGGTGTACTAGAGTAGGGGTACCCTAGTATCCCGAACTTGTGCACGGGCAGTCGCAGCGTCCCGCGGCAAGGCTTGCCGGGTGACCGCCAAGGTCCTCCATGCTTCCTTTGGAGCCATTCAAGAACAAAGTATCCAAGACCCCAGCAAGAGGAGCTTGCCGGGAAGGAGACAAGACCCCGGCAAGAGGAGCTTGCCGGGAAGGCCAACCCAGGCATCTCAAGGAACTTGCCGCGACGCACCACGCGTCCCGGCAAGGCCCGGTGAGCGACAAGCTCCCGGACGCGACAAGACAACAACCGCGGAAAGGCGCTTGCCACGGCAAGCCTCCACTCTGTACCTGCGCTCCAGCACATCCACCAACGTGTCGCTCTGGGACCCTTCCAGGCGTACGTGGCCGGAAGCTGTGCAGCTAGCGATACACGGTGGCAAGCGCCGCTGACAAAATTGCCATCGTGGCAAGCGGTGGCGTCCCTGGCGGTCCCTTTTGCACTATTTGGGCGACGCGGACAGGCATTTAATGCCCTTGTCCCCTGCCGTCAGGGTTAGGTATGATACACTGTAGTAGGCGGCGGTGCCAACCGCAACGCCTTTCCATTTTTGCCCTTGCCTACGTTGCCACCTGTCGGTGACCCCTTGAGCATATAAAAGGAGGCCCATGCGCAACGTAGAGGAGGGTCGGCCAAACAGAACGCTCACACTCGGTCTCGTTAGCTGCGGGTGTGTACTGTAGCACTCGGCGCTCCCGAGCAAGAACACAATACAAACCACAAAGCAGGAGTAGGGTTTTACGCATCCGTGCGGCCCGAACCTGGGTAAACCGATCGCATGCTCGTGTGCTTCGCCTCGATCTGCTCTTCGTGCGATCTCCGCCCCCCTGCCGAACCAAAAGGGGCTCGGTCCGCCGGTCCCATAGGTGTTCGTGGTTTAGTACCCCCGACATCGAACTTCTTCTCTTTCGACCGATCAAGCACCGAACGTACGGCACCTCCGAGTTCGGCACATGTTCAACTCGGTGACGTACCTCGAACTCTTGATCCAACAAAGTGTCGAGGGAGAGTTCCATCTATACGACGGCATGGTGACGGTGATGGTGATGTGATCCGCGCAGGGCTTCGCCTAAGCACTACGTCAATCAGACCAGAGGCGTAAACTATGCAATGGAGCGCCACACAGCTAGGAATCAATGTCTTGTGTTCTAGTAGTGCCCCCTGAAGGAAATATGCCCTAGAGACAATAATAAAGTTGTTATTTATATTTCCTTATATCATGATAAATTTTTATTATTCAAGCTAGAATTGTATTAACTGGAAACTTGATACATGTGTGAATACATACACAAAACAGAGTGTCCCTAGTATGCCTCTACTTGACTAGCTCGTGAATCAAAGATGGTTAAGTTTCCTGACCATAGATAGGTGTTGTTATTTGATGAACGGGATCACATCATTAGAGAATGATGTACTGGACAAGACCCATCCGTTAGCTTAGCATAATGATCGTTAAGTTTTATTCCTATTGCTTTCTTCATGACTTATACATATTCCTTTGACTATGAGATTATGCAGCTCCTGAATACCGGAGGAATACCTTGTGTGCTATCAAACGTCACAACATAACAGGGTGATTATAAAGATTCTCTACTGGTGTCTCCGAAGGTGTTTGTTGGGTTGGCATAGATCGAGATTAGGATTTGCCACTCCGAGTATTGGAGAGGTGTCTCTAGGACCTCTTGGTAATGCACATCACAATAAGCCTTGCAAGCAATGTGACTAATGAGTTAGTTACGGGATGATGTATTAAGGAACGAGTAAAGAGACTTGCCGGTAACGAGATTGAACTAGGTATGAGGATATCGACGATCAAATCTCAGGCAAGTAACATACTGATGACAAAGGGAATGACGTATGATGTCATTGCGGTTTGACTTATAAAGATCTTTGTAGAATATGTAGCAACCAATATGAGCATACAGGTTCCACTGTTGGTTATTCACTAGAGATATGTCTTGGTCATGTCTACATAGTTCTCGAACCCGTAGGGTCCGCACACTTAACGTTCGATGACGATCTGTATTATGAGTTATGTGTTTTGGTGACCGAAGATTGTTCAGAGTCCCGGATGAGATCACAGACATGATGAGGAGTCTCTAAATGGTCGAGAGCTAAATATTGATATATTGGACGATAGTATTTGGGCACCGGAATGGTCCCGGATTGTTTCAGGTATATTTTGGAGTACCAGGAGGTTACCGGAACCCCCCGGGGAAAGTAATGGGCCACTATGGGCCATAGGGGAGAGAGGAGGCAGCCTGCAAGGGGTGGTCGCCCCCCCCATGGGAGTCCGAATTGAACTAGTGGAGGGGGCGGCACCCCCCTTTCCTTCTCCTCCTCCCTCTCCTTACCCCTTTCCCCCTCCATGAGAAGGAATAAGAGGGGGCAAATCCTACTAGGACTGGGAGTCCTAGGAGCACTCCCCCCCACTTGGCGCGCCCCCTAGGGCCGGCCTCCTCCCTCTCCCTCCTTTATATACGTGGGCAGGGCACCCCTTGGACACACACCAATTGTTCCAAGCCATGTGCGGTATTTCACTCCATGGTTTACTCCTCCGGTCATATTCACGTAGTGCTTAGGCGAAGCCCTGTGCGGATCACGTCACCATCAACGTCACCATGTTGTCGTGCTGACGAAACTCTCCCTCGACACTTTGTTGGATCAAGAGTTCGAGGGACGTCATCGAGCTGAACGTTTGCTAAACTCGGAGGTGCCATACGTTCATTACTTGATCGGTTGGATCACGAAGACGTTCGACTTCATCAACCACATTAACCTAACGCATCCGCTTTTGGTCTACGAGGGTACGTGGACACACTCTCCCCCTCTCATTGCTATGCATCTCCTAGATAGATCTTGCGTGATCGTAGATTTTTTTTAAATTGCATGCTGCATTCCCTAACAGTGGCATCCAAGCCAGGTCTATGCATAGATGATATGCACGAGTAGAACGCAAAGAGTTGTGGGTGATCATAGTCATACTACTTACCACCAACATCTTATTTTGGTTCAGCGGTATTGTTGGATGAAGTGGTCTGGACCAACCTTACATGACCACGTTCATGAGACCGGTTCCACCGACAGACAAGCAACTTGTTTTGCATAAAGGTGGCTAGCGGGTGTCGGTTTCTCCAACTTTGGTTGAATCAGATTTGACTACTGCCGGTCCTTGTTGAAGGTTAAAACATCACACTTGATGAGAAATCGTTGTGGTTTTGATGCGTAGGTAAGAACGTTTCTTACTAGAAGCCCGTAGCAGCCACGTAAAACTTGCAACAACAAAGTAGAGGACGTCTAACTTGTTTTTGTAGGGCTTCTTGTAATGTGATATGGTCAAGACATGATGTGATATACATTGTTGTATGAGATGATCATGTTTTGTAAAAGTTATCGGCAACTGGTAGGAGCCTTATGGTTGTCTCTTTATTGTATGAAATGCAATCGCCATGTAATTGCTTTACTTTCTCACTATGCATTAGCGATAGTTGTAGAAGCAATAGTTGGCTACGACGCTATGATGGAGATCATGGTGTCAAGCCGTTGACAATGGAGACCATGATGATGCTTTGGAGATGGAGATCAAAGGCACAAGATGACGATGGCCATATCATGTCACATATTTTGATTGCATGTGATGTTTATCTTTTATGCATCTTATTTTGCTTAGTACGGAGGTAGCATTATAAGATGATCTCTCACTAAATTTCAAGGTATAAGCGTTCTCCCTGAGTATGCACCATTGCGACAGTTCATCGTGCCGAGACACCATGTGATGATCGGGTGTGATAAGCTCTACGTTCACATACAACGGGTGCAAGACAGTTTTGCACGTGCAAAATACTCGGGTTAAACTTGACGAGCCTAGCATGTGCAGACATGGCCTCGGAACACTGAGATCGAAAGGTCGAACGTGAATCATATAATAGATATGATCAACATAGAGATGTTCAACATTGAAAAGTACTCCATCTCACGTGATGATCGAACATGGTTTTGTTGATGTGGATCACGTGATCATTTAGATGACTCGAGGGATGTCTATCTAAGTGGGAGTTCTGAAGTAATATGATTAATTGAACTTGAATTTATCATGAACTTAGTCCTGATAGTTTTTGCATATCTATGTTGTAGATCAATGGCCCGTGCTACCCGCTCCCTTGAATTTTAATGTGTTCCTAGAGAAAGCTAAGTTGAAAGATGATGGCAGCAACTACACTGTTTGGGTCCGTAACTTGAGAATTATCCTCATTGCTGGACATGATAATTATGTCCTTGATGCACTGCTAGGTGCGAGTCCAGCTATAGGAGCAACCCCGGACGTTATGAACATATGGCAAGCTAAATCTGATGACTACTCGATAGTTCAGTGTGCCATGATTTACGGCTTAGAATCGGGACTTCAAAGACGTTTTGAACGTCATGGAGCATATGAGATGTTCTGGGAGTTGAAGTTAATATTTCAAACAAATGCCAGAGTTGAGAGATATGAAGTCTCCAACAAGTTTTATAGCTGCAAAATGGAGGAGAATAGTCCTGTCAGTGAACACATACTCATAATGTATGCGTACCATAACCATTTGACTCAGGTGGGAGTTAATCTTCCTGATGATAGTGTCATTGACAGAGTTTTTCAATCACTGCCACCAAGCTATAAAGGCTTCATGATGAAATATAATATGCAAGGGATGAACAAGACAAGTCCCGAGCTCTTCGCAATGCTCAAGGCCGCGGAGGTAGAAATCAAGAAGGAGCATCAAGTGTTGATGGTTAACAAGACCACTAGTTTCAGTAAAAAGGGCAAAGGGAAGAAGGGGAACTTCAATAAGAATAGCAAGCAAGTTGTTGCTCCCGGGAAGAAGACCAAGTCTGGACCAAAGCCTAAAACTTAGTGCTTCTACTGCAAAGGGACTGGTCACTAGAAGCGGAACTACCCCAAGTATTTGGCGGATAAGAAGGATGGCAAAGTGAAAGGTATATTTGATATACATGTTCACTACTGCAGGATGCTGCTAACGTGACACTACGATTAGAGACCCTTCAACGAAACTGTGTGTGATGCCATAATCGCAGATGGTGGTGTAAAAAACCCGTCAAAAAAGGTGCAAAATGTTTGCGATGGAGGATGCATCAAACACGGTTCAGATTTTAGTTGCGTGTGCGATGTAGGGCATACGTTTCAATTTAGTTAACTATTTGCGATGAGGAGGAACAAAATAAACGGGCAGCCAGATGGAGGTGTGTGCGATATACCGCATACGGTTCACTCGGATGAACTATTTGTGATTAGGCAACACAAAAGAAACGGTCAGCCAGATGAAGGTGTGCGCGATATACGGTATGCGGTTCACTCGGATGAACTGTTTGAGTTGAGAAATGAGAACAGAAACGGTTCAACTTAAAAAGATGTGTGTGATACGCGACAAATAGGTCTGTAATCAGAAACGTGTGTGAAGACCGATAATAACACAGATGGTTGCTGCTAATAAGATGTGTGTGTTGTGCGATGGGATTGCATACAGAACAACACACACACACACACACACACACACACTACTAGGAAAAGGGCTATAGATGGAATTGACACTAATGGCGCACCAGACATGTGGTGCGCCATTACTATATACTAATGGCGCACCATGTGTTGGTGCGCCATTAGTGTCCAAATACTAATGGCGCACCACATCCACGGTGCGCCATTAGTAAAAAAAATATTTTTTTTCAAAACTACTAATGGCGCACCACGCCACTATGCGCCATTAGTAACTTGGCCATCACTTCCACCGAATGCACCCCCCCCCCCCCCGTGGACCACCTTTTCAGTTTAAAAAAAATGATGGAACTGTCAAAAAAATAAAAGAAAATAAGTTTCCCATGTGATATGTTGTCTAGTTGTTGTGAAAATTTACAAATATGAATTTCGACTTTATTTGCGAAATCTCTCGAGAATTTGTAAAATGGGCATAACTTTTCCGTACGAACTCGGATGAAAAAGTTTTTTATATGAAAAATCATCTACTCGAAAAGTTACATCTGAAACATTTTCAAAATCCTCAAAAACCTAACAGAAAAAAAGATATGGGGCTTTTAAGATCTGGAGAGGCAAAAAAATTCAAAAAAATTCAAACTTACTAATGGCGCACCTGCCCATGGTGCGCCATTAGTATCTTCTCGCCTTCAAAATTCAAACTAAATCAAAAAATAAAAAAAAGTTAGTAATGGCGCACCTGCCCGCGGTGCGCCATTACTATGCCGTATAGATGGTTGGGCGTGGTCCTCTCCTCCTTCATTCTTCTCCTCCACTCCACCTCTCCTCCACTCCATCTCCTCCTCTCCTCCACTCCATCTTGCCTTCTCTCCTCCACCATAGTACCCTCCTCCTCTCCGGCGACCTCCTCCTCCTCCTCTCCGGCGACCTCCTCCTCCCTCCTCTCCTCCCCTCCCCTCCCCTCACGGTTTCTCCTCCCAACTCTCCGGTGAGCTCCTCCTCCCTCCTCTCCGGTGAACTCCTCCTCCCTCCTCTCCGGTGAGCTCCTCCTCCCTCCTCTCCTCCCATCCCCTCATGGTTTCTCCTTCCTCCTCTCCGATGCTCCGGTGAACTTCTCTCCGGCGACCTCCTCCTCCTCCTCTCCGGCGAACTCCTCCTCCTCCTCTCCGGTGATGTAGGCGAGCACCTCTCTGATGACCTCCTCCTCCTCTCCGGCAAAAGAACACAGCAAAAGAACGTACAAGATCCAAAAACAGGAACAAAATTTGAAATAATATCGTGCCAAAAAACGAGCAAAAAATGGGCAAAAAAATCATGATCCAGATCCAAATTCAAAATTCAAAAATAGCAATGGCGCATGGTGAGGGTTAGACGGTGCGCCACTACTATTTTCCCGCCTTCAAAATTCAAAAATACTAATGGCGCACCAGTGGCCTATACTAATGGCGTACCAGTGGCCTATACTAATGGCGCACCGTGGCCTATACTAATGGCGCACCAGTGGTGCGCCGTTACTAAAAAATACTAGTGGCGTGATACTAATGGTGCACCAGTGATGTGCCATTAGTAGGCAAAACTGGTGCGCCATTAGTAGCCCTTTTCCTAGTAGTGACACACACACACGGACACATACACACACACACACACACACACACACACACTTATAAGGACATGCTTGCATAAGCAAATTAAACATCCACTCTTACATAGGTGGCTACTACAATCATGGCATTTGCACACACCAAAGTAAACTATTACATGCATAATTACATAGGTGGCTACTACACACATTACATTTCCACACACCAATAAAGTAAACTATATATTACATGCATGATTAACTAGCATAAACGATCATCTGATTATCATCTACTTCTTGTCACGCTTGCTCTGCTTGTTGCTCGATCCGGGCTTGTCGATTTTGGTAACAAGGCACTTCCTCATGTGAACGATCTACCTATGCATCTCGTAGCATGTGTACACACTCTTGGCCACGAACCTGAGATGAGGTTCATCCAGTTGCCGCATCTAGGCCCTGTGCCAGGATAGGGGACTTGTTCTCTCGGCATCTTGCTTCATCTTTTCGTAGTAGGGGTCGATGATGGCTGAGGCGAGTTTGACCAGGGAGTCCTTCTTCGTGCTGCCCCAGACCCTGTAGTGATCATGGATTTCAACAAGGTTCTTGTAGGCCAAGCCCGTAACACAGAGAGCGTTTACATCATCGGTGGTTTCCACTGTGGCGAACTTGTAGTTGGTGCTGTTGACAAAC
The DNA here is from genome assembly GCA_034509565.1 of Triticum monococcum. Classification (NCBI taxonomy): domain Eukaryota; kingdom Viridiplantae; phylum Streptophyta; class Magnoliopsida; order Poales; family Poaceae; genus Triticum; species Triticum monococcum. The sequence continues at coordinate 620,116,745 of CM067845.1, forward strand.
CTGTCGAAATGGTCGCAAGGCTCTGTGGCCATGCAGTAGTGGTAGATGACAACATGATGGCCCACGCTCAATTGGGCGACGGCAACCTTCTGATCTATGCCAGGACGACCGTTGTTGATGTAGTCGTCCACCATGGTCGGGTCGATGGTGTACACCACTGAGAGATCGGTCTCCCTCGCGTGGGTCTCCACTCTATGCTCGCCGAACTCCATTGGAGCGCTGCTGGACATCCCCTCTCTATGTGTCGTTGTGGGTGTGCTTGTTCTGTTGTGGGGCGCGATCGAAAGGTTGAAGAGACTAAGGTTATAATGGCCACGGGAATTAAAGGGGAAGCCGGACGGCCAGGAATATCGGCAGGCCCTGATGGCAGTTCTAATTTGCAGCACGTAACTCTATCGTGCCGCACGTAACTGCATCGCGTGGCAACACGCGCAGCGCAACCGCATGCATATGGGGGCCCCGATGTGATCGTGCGCACGCCCAACCGCTGGCAGAGCGCGCGCGGAGAGACGCGAGCAGAGCGCTCTGCGGTCGCCTCAATGGCGAGCAACCATATATAACACGCAAGGAAAAGCTTCCCACAAGCCGAGCACGCCGACAGACGCAAGCAGAGCGCGCCACGGCGCCTAATGACGAGCACAGCGCTCTGCGGCACCTAACGGCCGCGAGCAGGGCTTGCTGAGGGACACGAGTAGAGGCCGACACAGTGATATGTGGCAAATAAGACAAAATGTACGAGCGATATCGGAGACATCAAGCACGGATCAGATTAGAGTTGTGTGTGCGATACGTGGCATACAGTTGATCCATCAGAGCTGTTTGTGATGGATTAAGCCATGTGTGTTGCGCGCAAATGCTTGCTGGTATATAACCTTAAATTTGACCAAAAAAGTGTTAATGCATGTTATAAAAATTGTATAGCTAGAAACTATGTTCAAATACGACTCCAACGATATAATCTTTGGCGACATGCATTCGTATTTTACTAGTTAATTACTACTTATAAACCAGGACGGGGTTCTAGTACGTAATTAAATCGCAAACATTTTTTTGTATTAACCATATGTGTACGTGTCCTTTCGTCCTCCTCTCGCACGTCTTGTCACCCCGCTGCCGCAAATGGCTTACAGCGCAAGCTTGCGCAGCGCGCGGGGGCGTTCTTTTGGCCAAACAGTAGCTCCAATGGATCGTCGGTGAGTACGTTCCCGCGCAACCTCGCAGGTTCCTGTGCAAGCTTCCCGCCCGACTCAGTGAAATCCCCCAAAATCCCAATGCTTACTGGCCTGCTATAAAAACCCTCAAGGCAGTGAGTCCTGCGTCGTATTTTCCCCTCCCTCCCTGTAGCTTATCACGTGTGCTTCTCCCACAATCTCCAATGGCACCGATCCGTCGTCGTCGCTCAGCCACTCTACCGTCATCAGAGGACAGCTCCAGCTGGGAGGCTACACCGCGGTGGTGACACAGTCCCCGATGTAGTGTAGTGTGCGTGGCGTCCCTGTTGGGTGTGCGTGGAACACCCACCACACGCTCCGTCATAGCTACCTATCAGCAGCTGTTGCCGGCCGCCAGCCCACCATCGATCAACGGGATCATCACACGCTCCGCCACCGCCGCCCGAAGGAGGGAGGCAGAGGTGGAGGCCCACACGTGCGTCAGCGACCTTGCGCGCTACATCGAGTTCCTGCGGGAGGAGGAGGAGGGCCCCGTTGAGCATGCAAAGAGCCTTACCGCAGCCGTGACCGAAGCACACACTGATGCAGAGGCGAGGAATCAGGAGATCTACGAGTAGTCTGGCCGCTTCGAGAGGGATCATCTGGAGCAGCAGTGGGCATTCGAGCTGCCGAGCGTCGCTGAACGTGCAGCAGCGGCAGGCACCGTATTGCATTTCTCCAACTTGTCGGTAGGCTCCTCCTCCTCTGCCTCTTACTGAACGTTCATCTGACTATAGATGTGTGGTCGAACTGTACAATGTACTTAAAATTAGCTAGTATATATAGTTGAACTAGCTATTTCAGTAAATGGTTGGCCACAATTGGGGAAAAGTTTGGTTGGTTCAGCTGTCGAGTTGAACTGTTTGTATAACTTAAGAACGGCTGCTTAATCTATGAATGAAATCTATGCTTAATTACTGAATTTTAGTTGCAAAAATTAGATAGTGCTAGTGATTTGTAGCTGCATATTTTGACAAATCACAGTGTTAGAAGGATTGACAAATGGCAATGTTACTAAATCAACAAATGCCAATCTTTCCAGTTTGACAAATGGCAACATACGCAATATGACAGATGCAAATCTTACCAAATTGTTTGTACGTGGTTACACACGGGTCATCCAAAACAACCGTTTGCGTTGAAGGGATGCATAAATGCTGCACCGTGGATTTTCCCTCGACTTAAGGCGGAAGACCATAGCTCTCACTTTGCATACGGGTGTTCTATCTAAAACGTTTGCAATCAAGAGCTGCAGAAATACTGCTCGACACATTTTCTCTTGGCTTCCTGGGGAAGCTGTCGGCACGCCTTCCGTTTAGTCAAGCACTGAAGCACCTGTCCGCTAGGCACCTCCTAGCCATTAAAAGAATGAGGCGTGGCGTCACGTGAATGGTTAACGGAATGCACACAATTTAAATTATACAAAACATTTGAGATTTTACATGGCAGCTATTTGTTTCAAAATGCCTTTGTTGGCTGTTATTCGAGTGCGCCTTCTCTCAAAATGGACACAAAAAATACCACATCATGTCGGGTGCCATTCCATTATAACATGCAAAGTTTCATGAATGTCAGACGAGTTTCAGATTTACTAGAATTTAAAAACATAGTATGTCAACATTTTGCCGGCAATCAATAGTGCCCTGGCATTTGAAATTCATTCCCATTTCTTAAGCATGCCCCGAAAGACACATATTTGATTTTTCAACCAATTTATATGCACTGGAGCTTGTGCATGTGGTTCAAATTTGAATTATGCACATGAAATGTCTAGAAAACCCAGTTAATGTATAAAAATGTCCAAATGAACCCCGAAAAATTCCAAAAGTAAACACAACACTCCTATTGCTCTATGTTGACACTAGAATTTTTTTTGAAAGCAATAAAAGGCAAAAGATATCGTTTCGACCCAAAGGTGACACGTTCCCTACTAAAACCATCACACTTGTCATGAGAAGCTAAGGTTTGTGAGAAGTTTATACCCAAACCTGCCCCAAATGGGACAAAAATTTTACCACGGCATGTTGATGCCGCTCCATGATAGCATGCCAAGTTTCATAATTTCAGAGGAGTTTTGTATTTACTAGAATTAAAAAACAAAGTATCTCAATGTTTTGCCGGCAATCAACAGTGCCCTGGTGTTGAAATTAGTTCACATTTCTTTCTTGGGACCTAAGCATGCCAAGAAGGACACATATTTGATTTTTCAACAAATTTTTATGCACTGGAGCTTGTGCATGTAGTTCAAATTTGAATTGTGCAGATGAAATGCCTAGAAAACCCAGGTAATGTATAAAAATATACAAACGAACCCCGAAAAATTCCAAAAGTAAACACAACACTCCTGTTATTCTATGTTGACACTAGAAAATTTTTGAAACCAATAAGAGGCAAAGGATATCGTTTCGTCCCCAAAGGTGGCACGTTCCCTACCGAAACCATCACGCTAGTTGTGAGAAGCTAAGGTTTGTGAGAAGCTTATACCCAAACCTGCCCCAAATGGAACAAAATTTTTATCATCGCTTGTTGATGCCGCTCCATGATAGCATGCCAAGTTTCATGAATTCCAGACAAGTTTTGGATTTGCCAGAATTTAAAAACTAGGTATCTCAATGTTTTGCCAGTAATCAACAGTGCCCTTGTGTTTGAAATTCATTCCCATTTCTTGCATGGGGCCTAATCATGCTCCGAATGACACAGATTTGATTTTTCAACCAATTTATGTGCACTGGAGCTTGTGCATGTAGTTCAAATTTGATTTATGCACATGAAATGCTTAGAGAACCCTTAATGTATAAAAATGTCCAAACGAACCCCAAAAATTCCAAAAGTAAACACAACACTCCTGTTGTTCTATGTTGACACTAGAAAAATTTTGAAACCAGTAAGAGGCAACCGATATCATTTCTTCCCAAAAGGTGACACATTCCCTACCGAAACCATCACACTTGTGGTGAGAGGATAAGGTTTGTGAGCAGCTTATACCCAAACCTGCCCCAAATCGGACAAAGAATTTACCAAGGCATGTTGATGCCGCTCCATGATAGCATGCCAAGTTTCACGAATTTTAGACGAGTTTTGGATTTACTAGAATTTAAAAACTAGGTATCTCAATGTTTGCCGCCGAGTGACGGTGGCAGGGTGTTTGAAATTCATTCTCATTTCTTCCATGGATGCTAAGCATGCAAGCAAGGACACAGATTTGATTTTTCAACCAGTTTATATGCACTGGAGAATGTGCATGTAATTCGAATTTGAATTATGCACATAAAATGTCTGGAAAGCCCAGTTAATGTATAAAAATGTCCAAACGAACCCCAAAAAATTCCAAAATTGAACACAACACTCCTGTTGTTCTATGTTGACACTAGAAAATTTTTGAAAGCAATAAGAGGCAACGGATATCATTTTATCCCCAAAGGTGGCATGTTCCCTACCGAAACAATTACGCTTGTTGTGACAAGCTAAGGTTTGTGAGAAGGTTATACCCAAACCTGCCCCAAATGGGACAAAAAATTTACCACGGCATGCTGATGCCGCTCCATGATAGCATGCCAAGTTTCATGAATTTCAGATGAGTTTTGGATTTACTAGAATTTAAAAAGCAGGTATATCAATGATTGCGGCCGAGTGACTATGGCAGGGTGTTTGAAATTCATTCCCATTCTTGCATGGGACCTAAGCATGCAACCAAGGACACCGATTTGATTTTTCAACCAGTTTATATGCACTGGAGAATGTGCATGTAGTTCAAATTTGACTTATGCACATAAAATGCTTGGGAGACCCAGTTAATGTATAAAAATGTCCAAACGAACCCCCAAAAATCCAAAATTAAACACAACACTCCTATTGTTCTACGTTGACACTCGAAAAATTTTGAAATTAGTAAGAGACGGTGAATATCTTTTCGTCCCCAAAGGTGGCACGTTCCCTACCGAAACCATCACACTTGTTGTGAAAAGCTCTGGTTTGTGAGAAGCTTATACCCAAACCTGCCCCAAATGGGACAAAATTTTTACCACGACATGTTGATGCCGCTCCATGATAGCATGCCAAGTTTCATGAATTTCAAACAAGTTTTCAATTTACTAGAATTTAAAAACCAAGTATCTCAATGTTTGCGGCCGAGTGACGGTGGCAGGGTGTGTGACATTCATTGCCATTTCTTGCATTGGACCTAAGCATGCAACCAAGGACACATATTTGATTTTTCAACCCGTTTATATGCACTAGAGCATGTGCATGTAGTTCAAATTAGAATTATGCACCTGAAATGCCTACAAAACCAAGTTAATGTATAAAAATGTCCAAACGAACCCTGAATAATTCCATTTTTTGACGACAGACCTATAGTTGCATGTTCACTGCAGATAAAAGTTCTAGCAATTCAAACACCATCATTTGTAGTTGTGACCCAATTACGTAATTCAAATCAAGATGATAAATGGAGTAGATCGCACAGAGTTTATTATCACCAATCGTGTGAGATGCAGCACAAAATATCTTGGAGCACCATCGGTGTATAGTACGCCTATGGCTTACGTGAGAAGGTGTGTCGACTACAGTCCATAGCCGGCGTGTCAAGCACACTAGCTCACTCCCCAAATATCATTTCACTCTTCATTCGTCGCCGGTGAAAGATGGGGACGTGGACCCACGTCGTGAGGGAAACTTCAGCGGCCCACTCCGGTGAGAGCGCCACCGCAGCCGCTAGGCGCGTCCTAACAAGCTTCATGAGGGCGACCGCAGTCTGCGTCTGGGTAGCAAAGTCGGCCCAAACGGCCGCTGTTGCATTTCAGGCGGCGGCAGCAGCATCTGCCTCAGGGATAGCAACTGGTGAGAACGGCTGATACGTCTCCAACATATCTATAATTTTTTATTGCTCCATGCTATATTATCTACTGTTTTGGATGTTTATGGGCTTTATTATACACTTTTATATCATTTTTGGGACTAACCTATTAATCCAGTGCCAGTTTCTGTTTTTACCTTGGTTTAGGGTTTTGAAGAAAAGGAAAATCAAACGGAGTCCAATTGACCTGAAACTTCATGGAACTTATTTTCGGATCAGAAGAAGCCCAAAAGACTTGGAGTGCATGTCAGGGGACCTTCGAGGAGGCCACGAGGTAGGGGGCCGTGCCCACCCCCCTAGGGCGCGCCCTCCACCCTCGTGGGCCCCTCGTGGCCCTCCTGACATACTTCTTCCGCCTACATATCTCCATTTACCCAAAAACATCCGGGAGCACAATAGATCGGGAGTTCCGCCACTAGAAGCTTCCGTAGCCACCGAAAGACAATCTAGACCCGTTCTGGCACCCTGCTGGAGGGGGCAATCCCTCTCCAGTGTCCATCTTCATCATCCCAGTGCTCTCCATGACGAGGAGGGAGTAGTACTCCCTCGAGGCTGAGGGTATGTACCAGTAGCTATGTGTTTGATCTCTCTCTCTCTCTCGTGTTCTTGAGGTGATACGATCTTGATGTATTGCGAGCTTTGCTATTATAGTTGGATCTTATGTCTCTCCTCCCCCTCTACTCTCTTGTAATGAATTGAGTTTCCCCTTTGAAGTAATCTTATCGGATTGAGTCTTTAAAGATTTTAGAACACTTGATGTATGTCTTGACGTGCGTATCTGTGGTGACAATGGGATACCACATGATTCACTTGATGTATGTTTTGGTTATCAACTTGCGGGTTTCACCCATGAACCTATGCATAGGGGTTGGCACACGTTTTCATCGTGATTCTCCGGTTGGAACTTTGGGGCACTCTTTGAGGTGCTTTGTGTTGGTTGAATAGATGAGTCTGAGATTGTGTGATGCATATCATATAATCATACCCACGGATAATTGAGGTGACATTGGAGTATCTAGGTGACATTAGGGTTTTGTTGATTTGTGTCTTAAGGTGTTATTCTAGTACGAACTCTAGGGTTGTTTGTGACACTTATAGGAATAGCCCAACGGATTGATTGGGGAGAATAACTTTGAGGTGGTTTCGTACCCTACCATAATCTCTTTATTCGTTCTCCTCTATTAGTGACTTTGGAGTGACTCTTTGTTGCATGTTGAGGGATAGTTATGTGATCCAATTATGCTATTATTGTTGAGGGAACTTGCACTAGCGAAAGTATGAACCCTAGTCCTTGTTTCCTATCATTGCAATACCGTTTACGCTCACTTTTATCATTAGTTACCTTGCTGTTTTTATAATTTCAGATTACAAATATGTTTATCTACTATCCATATACCACTTGTATCACCATCTCTTCGCCGAACTAGTGCACCTATACAATTTACCATTGTATTGGGTGTGTTGGGGACACAAGAGACTCTTTGTTATTTCGTTGCAGGGTTGCTTGAGAGAGACCATCTTCATCCTATGCCTCCCACGGATTGATAAACCTTAGGTCATCCACTTGAGGGAAATTTGCTACTGTCCTACAAACCTCTGCACTTGGAGGCCCAACAACGTCTACAAGAAGAAGGTTGTGTAGTAGACATCAAGATCTTTTCTGGCGCCATTGCTGGGGAGGTGGGTGCTTGAAGGTATACCTTTAGATCTTGCAATCGAGTCTTTTAGTTTCTTGTTTTATCACTAGTTTAGTTTATAAAAGAAAACTATAAAAAATGGAATAGAGTTTGTCTCATACGCTTCACCTTTTTAATATCTTTCGTAAGTATGATGGAAAGGATAATTGTGCTCAAGTGCTAGAAGAAGAAATCTATAAAATGTTTGGCACTAAATATTTGAATGATGGGCATGATTGCAATGTTGTTAGTATGAATTCCTTGAATATCCATGATGCTAATGATATGCAAAGCCACAAGCTTGGGGAAGCTATGTTTGATGAAGATGATATTTTTTGCCCCCCAAGCTTTGATGAGCAAATTTACTATGATGAAAGCAAGCCTCCTATCTACGATGATTATTGTGATGACACGTATTGTCAGGGGTGCTAATCCCACGAACACCTATGGGACCGGCGGACCGAGCCCCTTTTTTGTTCGGCAGGGGGGCGGAGATCGCACGAAGAGCAGATCGAGGCGAAGCACACGAGCACGTGATTAGTTTACCCAGGTTCGGGCCGCACGGATGCGTACAACCCTACTCATGCTTTGTGGTTTCTATTGAGTTCTTGCTCGGGAGCGCTGATTGCTACAGTACACACCAGCAGCTAGCGAGACCCAGCGTGAGAATGATCCTCCCCCCTTTTCCCCCTATGTTGCGCATGGGCCTCCTTTTATATGCTCAAGGGGTCACCGACAGGTGGCAACATAGACGAGGGTAAAAATGGAAAAGGCGTGGCGGTTGGCACCGCCGCTTACTACAGTGTATCAAACCTAACCCTGACGGCAGGGGACAATGGCATTAAATGCCCGTCTGTGTCGCCTAAATAGTGCAAAAGGGACCGCCAGGGACGCCACCGCACGCCACGATGGCGATCTTGTCAGCGCCGCTTGCCACCGTGTACCACTGGCTGCACAGCCTCCCGCCACGTACGCCTGGAAGGGTACCAGAGCGACACGTTGGTGGATGTGCTGGAGCGCAGGTACAGAATGGAGGCTTGCCGCGGCAAGCGCCTTGCCGCGGTTGTTGTCTTGTCGCGTCCGGGAGCTTGTCGCTCACCGGGCCTTGCCGGGATGCATGGTGCGTCGCGGCAAGTTCCTTGAGATGCCTTGGTTGGCCTTCCCGGCAAGCTCCTCTTCCCGGGGTCTTGTCTCCTTCCCAGCAAGCTCCTCTTGCCGGGGTCTTGGATACTTTGTTCTTGAATGGCTCCAAAGGAACCACGGAGGACCTTGGCGGTCACCCGGCAAGCCTTGCCGCAGGACGCTGCGACTGCTCGTGCACAAGTTCGGGATACTAGGGTACCCCTACTCTAGTACACCGACGGGAGCCCCCGGGCCTGGGCCATACACGGTGCCGAGCGCTGTTGGGCCAGGCCCAAAACAGGGCACGGGCACGTGCGGCCTGGGTTACGCCGGATCTCACTCCGCATCCACCGCGCCCTCCCCGAACGGCACGCGTCGAATGCGGCATCGTGGGAGAGATCGTGGGTGGTTTCTTTATTAGGAAAGGCGGAACGTCTGCCCCTTCCCCTTTATAAGCAAGGGGAAGCAGGGGTAGTGCGCCCATTCGCCAGTTGCTTTCCCAATATTGGAAACCTCCGTCGCGCCTCCATCTTCCCAAAGCAAAGAGAGGAGCGCCCTACCCCCTATCGCCACCAGCACCACCAACACCGTCGACCCCCTCCACCACTTCCGCCATGGCTCCGAAAGCCGACAAGGGGAAGGCTGTGAAGTCGACCGAGGCGCAGCGGCTTGCGGCGCTGCGGAAGGAGCGAGCAATCTTCCCCCCCCCCCCAAGCTTGCCGCGAAGGAGCTGAGGGAGTACTACTACCTCTTCTGGTCGACGGAGACGCGAGCGCATCTGAGCACGAAGGTACTTCCAGCCGCCGCTCATAAAATGGCTCCAAACGGATATCCCTTCTTCACCGTGTTCTTCTACTGCAGGCTCTGCCCGCCCTTCGCTGAATTTTTCTGCGACATCATGAACACCTACGGGCTCTGCCTCCTTGATTTCACCCCCAATGTCGTTCTGACCATGGAAGTTTTCGCGCATCTCTGCGAAAACTTTGTCGGAGTCCATCCCAACGTAGCCCTTTTCCGCCACTTCTTTATGCCCCGAGTAGAGAGAGGAGAACCTTTATCCGGCGGAATCGCCTGGATCTCAAGGGCCGACAAGAAGGATTCTTATCTGGAGGGAGAGTTCCGTGACAAGTGGGAGGAGTGGAGAGCAGATTGGTGCTGGATTGTCAAGGAGAACCCGCAGCCATATACCGCCCGGCGCCAAGTCCCAGCAGTACGCGGCAGCGATTGGAGCGACGTGGCCCCGGAAGATGAAAGGCTGAGGATTGCCGTCACCAGGATCCAACGCCTCAGGCTTGCCGGACTCATTGTAGGCACCGTTGGCGCAGATTTTCTTTGCCGCCGCATCGCCCCCCTGCAGGAACGGAAGAGGCCCGCCTGGGAGTTCAAGAATGCGGCAGATATCATGAGGCTGCGTCCAGGCCTCAACTACAACTTCACTGTCCTGGAGCTCAACGCGATGCTCCAGGAGCTCTTCAAGTATGATCCTGATCATCCCGAAGTGTTTAGGTTGCCGCAGGGCGTCGTTCCGATGTGCAACAATTCCGCGCCTGACTGCATCCGGGCAATGATGCCGCTGTGCGACTCGCATGGACTTGTGCCAACTTGGCAAGAGCCTGCAGACGAGGTCGTGCAGGAATTCTTCGATGGCTTGGTAGAACAGCCGATCCGCCCCAACGAGAAGAGTGGCCTCACTCGCGACACCACCGATGCGGAGTTGAAACGCATCGCCACCAGGTTGGAAGAGGCGGCGGTAGCCGCAGCTGTGGGCGAGTTTGGATTCACCATGGAGGAGGCGGAGGCAGCAGAAGCGGCAAGCCGTGCCGAGCGAGAGGAGCTTGCCGGCAAGAAGGAGCTTGCCGGCAAGAAAGAGTCTGCCGGGCATGACGCCGAGCCAAGCGAGCCTGCCGAGGATACGAGCGGCTCGTTGGAGATCAATTCCTCTTCCTCCTCCTCGTCAGACAGCTCGCCGCAAGCAGCGCCCCCATCTCCACCAAGAAGGCGTCTTCGCAAGGCCGGGGAAGTAGTAGGGCGGCGGGCGAGTCGACAGTCGCCGCGCCACACGACACGCTCCACCGCGGCAAGCACCGTTGCCGCAGGAGCGCCTCATGCTACCGCGGCAACTGGCGCGGGGTCCACCCGGACCGCCGCTTCTGCTCCTGCCGCTTCTCGCGCCTCGGCGGCAGCCGGAGCGGGGTCGTCGCGGACCACCACCACAGTTCCCGCCAAGCGGCCAAGGGAACCTACTCCTCCACCTTCTCGCGCCGAGCGTGAGCCGGACTTCGACTTCTCCGCGTTCAGCTCCGACGAGGAAGAAGAAGAAGAGTAAGATTCTCTTGCTGTACTTGTAGTTCTTCAATTCTTGCTGTTTTGTCTTGTATCTCATCTGCTTTACTCTGAACTCCTTCCTTTTTAGGACTCTGGCCCAGAGAGCAGCAAAGAGAGCCAAGGCCCCTGTGATTGTCATCGAGGACGAGCCCACCGCGACAGCAGGGGATGCGCCCGAGACAACCTTGCCGGACCCGGCAACCGTTCTCCAGAGCAGCCCCCAGCGTAACTATATGGCTTGCTTTCCGTTGTTGGGCGCGCATTGTCGCGACCGGTTTTCTGGGGTATAATATCCAAAAAAATGGCCCTTGTGTTCACCAGCCCCAGGATTACTGTTAGCTGATGAGGCACCAACTTGATAAAGAAATTCAAGCAAGAGTACAAAATATGTAGTACAAGACCATTGTGGTCTATGAGTACATCAAATGGTTCTAGTGGTTGAGGGCGGAAGCGGTTTATGGATCACCATGGTCTATGGGACTCCATTTCCCACAGGAACAGCTGACCAGGTTAACTCCTATCTTCGCGAGGCTGCTATCACCGTTGCTTAGGTCCCGAGGCTGTCATCGCCACGCTCCTCTTCAAGCAAGCAATCTGGCCAAGACAATAGCCAGGGACAAGCCAGTGAGTACGTTGAATGTACTCGCAAACATTAAGAACACAGGCATAATATAATTGATCAACATACACTGAAATATTCTATGATCACATCGTCAGTCATAAATAAAACCTTGATGCATGCAAGCAGGTTATTTATGTGCAACCGGAATATGTAATGACAGAATAGTAATAAAATGCACCGATCGGATGTCTGAAGCGACGTCTCGAAAGGATAGTAAAAGTGAGCATGCCTCAGTCGGGCGTCTTAGCGACACCACATAAAGGGCTTATAAAGTAAATAAAATAACAAGCATGCCACAGTCGGGCGTCTGAGTGACGCCACATAAAGGGCTTATGAGGAAAAGAAATAACAAACATGCCTCAGTCGGTCGTCTGAGCGACGCCACATAAAGGGCTTATATGAAAATGAAATAACGAACATGCCACAGTTGGGCGTCTGAGCGACGCCGCATAAAGGGCTTATATGAAAATGAAATAACAAACATGCCACAGTTGGGCGGCTGAGCGACGCCGCATAAAGGGCTTATAATCATAGTGAATGTCCAGGAGGTGGCACCGTCCCAGGGATATTCATTATTTCAAACAATGCAAACGGTTAGTCCACAATGATAACAACCATAACCATCATATATCACATGTCATCATCAATATTCGAGTTTAGTGGTTTCTCCTCCGAAGACCGACACTAAGACCGACACTTGACCCATTCCAGACTGTAATCCTTAACCATGGACACGGCTATTCGAATAGGTTTTATATCTCTGCAGAGAGTGTACTCTTTACCCATGAGTAAGGGATTCCTTTAGTCCATCGGACTAATTCCGTCTACGGTCTTTTAATTGAAACACACCTGACTTGCACACACCAGCTTTTACTCGTGTCTGGAATCACCCACGACACTTGTTAAGCAAAACTCTAAGTGGGGAGGCTACAACCTCGCGTAGCATGGGATCAAATTTCTATCGCACGCTCTAAGGGGTGCCCCCCTCTCGGTCCCAACCGGATACACCCATGCCCCCGGACCAGGTGGCATGCCTACCGGCTACAACCGATATCTTCCACCATGGCCTCTCTGTACGGTGTGTGCCAAGACAAGGGTTAACAACTTACTGAACCATACCCCACCTACGATAGGGACCAGTGGCAGTACGAAACAAGTATGGGGGTTACCGGAACAAGACTCGATCTATGGCCGACTCAGGAGGCTTATGAGTTTCCTGCATGACATGTATATCAAATATATTTCAACCGACGAAATCACCACCCATTATACCTTACTATGCCATACCGGACATAACCGTCCCGACGGGGACCAGCGACAAGCTCACTCCTACCCAAGGCAGAGGCTTTCCCGGATTCCTTTCCGGCATGCATGCAAGACACATGAGCATGATTACCATCACAAGTATATTCATTTCCAACAGCAAGGAAATCACTAATATGCATCCATGCAAAATGATCATATCACATGAAATAACAAGTTCTCCGAAATAAGGTGGTGTTATAAATGTGTCAACTAACTCACCAAAAATATTATTCCGGGCTTCAGAATGCTTGCCTTCAAGTTGTGGAGGGGTGAGGTGCTCTCCAAAACTTTTGAAAGTTTTCTTCTCTTCCAAAATCCTATTTTCAAAAATATGCAAATAACACATATTTCAAAAACAGTACAAAAAAGTGGTTTTGGATTTTTTTTAAATAAATAAATCTTAAAATAAACTAGACAGAATTTGAGAGATGTAGGAAAAAGAATCAATTCATTTGGAGTTATATTTAAAAAGTTATAGGCAGTCAAAGTTGTGGTCAAAAACTGTTTTTAAAAATAAAACAAAAAGAAAACGTTTCAGAAGGAAATACGCTTTCGGTGCAGGGAAAACGTATTGGGGAGTTATACGTCTTCACTTAGCACGCGTGGCGGTGGGGTGGGTCACTGACAGTGGGTCCAGGGGCCCACTGGTCAGGTTTGACTAGTATTCCTTTCCCTCTCCTTCCTCTGCCCGAGAGGGGGCGGGACTCCGGCGATCGTCGCTGGCGATTGGCGTCTCCTTTCAGGGTCCCGAGGGCGGGGATGGATCCGCCACTCAAGGGCGGTTCTCCCGGTGGTTGTCAGGCAGGAGGGGACGGAGGGAGCTGCCGGCGGTGAGCTTCGCGGCGGACGGTGGCCGTCGGGCAAAGTGATTATGGGGCTGCGGTGGCTCCCGATCAAAATTGAGCAGGGGGTTGGGTTCATGGGAGGAAGGGGAAGTTCTTGGTGAAGAGAACGGAGAAGGGGAGGCCTTGGTGGCGCCGGAACGGCCGGGGCAGTGGCGGCGGCTGGAGTTGCCGGAGACGGTTAAGAAAGCCTCCCTGGGTCGAATGCGAGCTAGGGGAGCGTTATTAGGGTGGCCTGAGGTTGCCTGCGTGCTCGGGGGAGTTCGGGGACCTCCCTTTATAGCACGTCCAAGTCGGTTTGCGGCGGCCGGGGATAAGAACGGCGGTGAACCACCTCTCTGTGATGCAGGGCGACGTGACGGTGGCTGGTCGTCTCCAGGAGCTACCTACGAATGCTACACTGTCCATGGAGGCAGGCTGGCGCGCTGTGGTGGTCGGGGCGGTGCCGACCATGGCAGGAGCGGGTGCGGCCGCGGGCGTGCCGCCAAGAGGGCTCTGGTGGCGGCACTGTAGGGCGCCAGGGGGCGGTCGGGGCCTTTGGCGTGACGTGGCGAGAGGGAGAGGATCAGGACGAGCTCGGGGAAGTTTATCCAGGGGCGTGCTGGCTCGGGCGCGAGCACGTGCAAAACGCGTGCTCTGCTCGCGCTCCGGGCGTGCACGGCACTCGTTCGACGAAATGCCAGGGCGACCAAAACTGCTATACAGCTAATGCAAATCCACAGGCCTAGGTTAGAGACCGTTAGTAGGCTACTAGACAACTTGGTTAGGACAGGTGGGAAAGTTCACAACACAAACTTACAATCATGCCAAAACTGCTCATGCCCATAGTGTGTTTGACAAAATGCCAGAGGCATCTAGGCAGGTCTTGGAGTGGCCAAAAACTCCAGATGGTAGTCTCTTTAGATGAATAAGAAGGTGGTGAAGTTAGTTTGCCAAAAGCAGATACTTGTTAGTGCAAGTTTTGCAAAACTACAATTCTGGACAGGAGATAAATGGCATTATTTCTTGAACCAAAAATAATCCAATGGGTGCATGCTCCTGGATTTAGGGGTTTGGTAGGGCTGTCTACAAGTAGGAGAAAGCACAAGGTCACTGGAGCAAAAATAAATAGGGTTGCAGTAGAAATCACAAGGCTGGACCAGAATGGAAAAGAGGTTGATTCACTCAAAATTTTCAAAGAACAACACTAGGTTTTTGCATAATGTTGAATCGTATGTTACTATCAACATCCCATAATTTTGGTGGAGGCCAGAAAGAAATATTTAAATGGGTTGTAGTGCAAAATTGCACTCTAGACCAGAGAAGAAAAATTGATGCAGAGCTCAAAATATTACAAGAATAAAATATATTTTGCATAAAAGTGATTTAAAAACATCACATGACATCTCCAAATTTTTGTGGGATTTTTTAATGAATTTATCAAATGGTTGTAGTTCAAATATGGCCATATAACCTTGGAAAACCATTTTTCAAGAAAATAAAGATCAAGCAAATTAATTATGTAATTAGTTCTACTAATAAAAGAAAAGTTTTTCTTGAGAGGTTAAACAAGTCCAAAACATATTTGAAAAGTTTTCACTTTGGGGGAAAACTCCATGATAACAAGGGAGAAAAAAGGTTCAAAAATAAAAAGGGAGCCCAAAAAATAAAAGTTTTAATTTCCTGGCAAAATTTTAATAAAACAAGGCCAAAAAAATTTGGGGTGTCACAACACTACCCCCCTTAAGAAAAATCTCGTCCTCGAGATTTGATAAGGGTTGTTTTTTTCAAAAAAAAATCTTCCCTGATAGTTGGAACCAAAAAGCTTACTCATAGCACAAACTTTGTGTGGCCGGGGTTGGTTTTTTGGTACGCTTGAAGTAAAAATGCAACCGTTCACCGACGTACACAAGCATGGTAAAAAAATCGAGGCGGTCAAGCAAACAACATTCAATCATGGCAACACACAAATACAGGGCGTGGCCGTACTAAGGCTCGGTACTAATCGAGTAAATTAGTCTACCTCATTCATATCCAAGCGGGCGTGCCTTGTGGATGTCGAGGCTTCTCTTTGGGTCTCACTGTCGGGATTAGCTGGAGTGGGTTGAGGGGCTGCAGGCTCGGGGTAGCGATGATGACCATCTCAGGGATTGTTGGCCACAACCCCATTGGAGTGTGCTCCCAAGAGGCGACGAAGCACTTCTGGGGTCATCGAAGCACCTTGGCCGACGGCTGGGGCAGATCTCAGGGACTCGATCGGGTGCCCAAACAGCACGGCTGGGTTGTCGGCGTTGGGCTCGTTCTCTTCTCTCGCCGGGGCTCGATGAACCAGCTCTCCACGAGCTGCAATTAGATCCATGGTGATTTGATCGAACTGTTCCTCTAGTGCACCTACATAGCGCACTAAGTGCAACAATGCAGGATCCGTTTCGTGATCTCCGTTGGCAACTTGGGGTGGTCTACCATACCCTTCACGTCTGGGGTAGTAGTGGAACGAGCGACAGTTAACTCTGGGCGACAAGTGCCGGAGATGAACTATAGCTTCTCGAGCAGCTAGTTGAATGGCTTGTGGCTCAAAGGAAGTCGCCCTTCCAGTGAACCTGTAGGGGCGCTCGGGTGCTAGACCCCTACCATAGATCTGCACAATGGCCCAGAATTGATGGCTCTCACCGCTCATGGACCCTTGGTACACAACATATTCTGGGGGCTCTTCTAACGCATAGGCACGACGGGTGAGGTTTGCGAGTATGGTCACAAAGCCTCCAAGGTTGGTTGCTGTGGTCTCATTGTGGACGATGGGTCCTGGCATTCTAGCTCGATTTGGGTAGAGGCTGTGCAGTGTTGGGTTGAGGCTAGCGTGCCCTTTTATAGAAAAGGGAACGGAGCCTTCCTTCACACGCTTGCGAGAAGGACTATTCAGGATTCGGTCACTGGCGCATGAGCGACAGGTTGGGTTGATAGGTTGGGCACCGACTGCCAAAAGGTGTCGGGTCACAGTGTGACTATCTTGCAAGGGAAGCTTGACTGGGGTTTGGCTGAGGTCTGGTGGGTTGGTTTATCTAAGTCTATTGACCTGGCTAAGATAGGATTAGCCAATGGTCAGCCTGGCTCTGATACCAAGTTTGTCGCGACCGGTTTTCCGGGGTATAATTTCCAGAAAATGGCCCTTGTGCTCACCAGCCCCAGGATTACTGTTAGCTGATGAGGCACCAACTTGATACAGAAATTCCAAGCAAGAGTACAAAATATGTAGTACAAGACCATTGTGGCCTATGAGTACATCAAATGGTTCTAGTGGTTGAGGGCGGAAGCGGTTTGTGGATCACCACGGTCTATGGGACTCCATTTCCCACAGGAACAGCTGACCAGGTTAACTCCTTTCTTCGCGAGGCTGCTATCACCGTTGCTTAGGTCCCGAGGCTGTCATCGCCACACTCCTCTTCAAGCAAGCAATCTGGCCAAGACAATAGCCAGGGACAAGCCAGTGAGTACTTTGAATGTACTCACAAACATTAAGAACACAGGCATAATATAATTGATCAACATACACTGAAATATTCTATGATCACATCGTCAGTCATAAATAAATCCTTGATGCATGCAAGCAGGTTATTTATATGCAACCGGAATATGTAATGATAGAATAGTAATAAAATGCACCGATCGGATGTCTGAAGCGACGTCTCGAAAGGATAGTAAAAGTGAGCATGCCTCAGTCGGGCGTCTTAGCGGCACCACATAAAGGGCTTATAAAGTAAATAAAATAACAAGCATGCCACAGTCGGGCGTCTGAGCGACGCCACATAAAGGGCTTATGAGAAAAAGAAATAACAAACATGCCTCAGTCGGGCGTCTGAGCGAGCCACATAAAGGGCTTATATGAAAATGAAATAACGAACATGCCAAAGTCGGGCGTCTGAGCGACGCCGCATAAAGGGCTTATATGAAAATGAAATAACAAACATGCCACAGTCGGGCGTCTGAGCGACGCCGCATAAAGGGCTTATATGAAAATGAAATAACAAACATGCCACAGTCGGGCGTCTGAGCGACGCCACATAAAGGGCTTATAATCATAGTGAATGTCCAGGAGGTGGTACCGTCCCAGGGATATTCATTATTTCAAACAATGCAAACGGTTAGTCCATAATGATAACAACCATAACCATCATATATCACATGTCATCATCAATATTCGAGGTTAGTGGTTTCTCCTCCGAAGACCGACACTTGACCCATTCCAGACTGTAATCCTTAACCATGGACACGGCTATTCGAATAGGTCTAATATCTCTGCAGAGAGTGTACTCTTTACCCACGAGTAACGGATTCCTTTAGTCCATCAGACTAATTCCGTCTACGGTCTTTTAATTGAAACACACCTGACTTGCACACACCAGCTTTTACTCGTGTCTGGAATCACCCACGACACTTGTTAAGCAAAACTCTATGTGGGGAGGCTACAACCTCGCGTAGCATGGGATCAAATTTCTATCGCACGCTCTAAGGGGTGCCCCCTCTCGGTCCCAACCGGATACACCCATGCCCCCGGACCAGGTGGCATGCCTACCGGCTACAACCGATATCTTCCACCATGGCCTCTCTGTACGGTGTGTGCCAAGACAAGGGTTAACAACTTACTGAACCATACCCCACCTACGGTAGGGACCAGTGGCAGTACGAAACAAGTATGGGGGTTACCGGAACAAGACTCGATCTATGGCCGACTCAGGAGGCTTATGAGTTTTCTGCATGACATGTATATCAAATATATTTCAACCGACGAAATCACCACCCATTATACCTTACTATGCCATACCGGACATAACCGTCCCGACGGGGACCGGCGACAAGCTCACTCCTACCCAAGGCAGAGGCTTTCCCGGATTCCTTTCCGGCGTGCATGCAAGACACATGAGGATGATTACCATCACAAGTATATTCATTTCCAACAGCAAGGAAATCACTAATATGCATCCATACAAAATGATCATATCACATGAAATAACAAGTTCTCCGAAATAAGGTGGTGTTATAAACGTGTCAACTAACACACCAAAAATATTATTCCGGGGTTCAGAATGCTTGCCTTCAAGTGGTGGAGGGGTGAGGTGCTCCCCAAAACTTTTGAAAGTTTTCTTCTCTTCCAAAATTCTATTTTCAAAAATATGCAAATAACACATATTTCAAAAACAGTACAAAAAAGTGGTTTGGAATTTTTTTAAATAAATAAATCTTAAAATAAACTAGACAGAATTTGAGAGATGTAGGAAAAAGAATCAATTATTTGGAGTTATATTTAAAAAGTTATAGGCAGTCAAAGTTGTGGTCAAAACTGTTTTTAAAAATAAAACAAAAAGAAAACGTTACAGAAGGAAATACGCTTTCGGTGCAGGGAAAACGTACTGGGGAGTTATACGCCTTCACTTAACACGCGTGGCGGTGGGGTGGGTCACTGACAGTGGGTCTAGGGGGGCCACTGGCCAGGTTTGACTAGTCTTCCTTTCCCACTCATTCCTCTGCCCGAGAGGGGGCGGGACTCCGGCGATCGTCGCCGGCGATTGGCGTCTCCTTTCGGGGTCCCGAGGGCGGGGATGGATCCACCGCTCAAGGGCGGTTCTCCCGGTGGTCGTCAGGCAGGAGGGGACGGAGGGAGCTGCCGGCGGCGAGCTTCGCGGCGGACGGTGGCCGTCGGGCAAATTGATTATGGGGCTGCGGTGGCTCTCGATCAAAATTGAGCAGGGGGTTGGGTTCGTGGGAGGAAGGGGAAGTTCTTGGTGAAGAGAACGGAGAGGGGGAGGCCTTGGTGGCGCCGGAACGGCCGGGACAGTGGCGGCGGCTGGAGTTGCCGGAGATGGGGAAGAAAGCCTCCCTGGGTCGAATGCGAGCTAGGGGAGCGTTATTAGGGTGGCCTGAGGTTGCCTGCGTGCTCGGGGGAGTTCGGGGACCTCCCTTTATAGTACGTCCAAGTCGGTTTGCGGCGGCCGGGGATAAGAACGGCGGCGAACCGCCTCTCTGTGCTGCAGGGCGACGTGGCGGTGGCTGGTCGGCTCCAGGAGCTACCGACGAATGCTACACTGTCCATGGAGGCGAGCTGGCGCGCTGTGGTGGTCGGGGCGGTGCCGACCATGGCAGGAGCGGGTGCGGCCGCGGGCGTGCCGCCAAGAGGGCTCTGGTGGCGGCGCTGTAGGGCGCCAGGGGGCGGTCGGGGCCTTTGGCGTGACGTGGCGAGAGCGAGAGGATCAGGACGAGCTCAGGGAAGTTTATCCAGGGGCGTGCTGGCTCGGGCGCGAGCACGTGCAAAACGCGTGCTCTGCTCGCGCTCCGGGCGTGCACGGCACTCGTTCGACGAAATGCCAGGGCGACCAAAACTGCTATACAGCTAATGCAAATCCACAGGCCTAGGTTAGAGACCGTTAGTAGGCTACTAGACAACTTGGTTTGGACAGGTGGGAAAGTTCACAACACAAACTTACAATCATGCCAAAACTGCTCATGCCCATAGGGTGTTTGACAAAATGCCAGAGGCATCTAGGCAGGTCTTGGAGCGGCCAAAAACTCTAGATGGTGGTCGCTTTAGATGAATAAGAACGTGGTGCAGTTAGTTTGCCAAAAGCAGATACTTGTTAGTGCAAGTTTTGCAAAACTACAATTCTGGACAGGAGATAAATGGCATTATTTCATGAACTAAAAATAATCCAATGGGTGCATGCTCCTGGATTTAGGGGTTTGGTAGGGCTGTCTACAAGTAGGAGAAAGCACAAGGTCACTGGAGCAAAAATAAATAGGGTTGCAGTAGAAATCACAAGGCTGGACCAGAATGGAAAAGAGGTTGATCCACTCAAAATTTTCAAAGAACAACACTAGGTTTTTGCATAATGTTGAATCGTATGTTACTATCAACATCCTATAATTTTGGTGGAGGCCAGAAAGAAATATTTAAATGGGTTGTAGTGCAAAATTGCACTCTGGACCAGAGAAGAAAAATTGATGCAGAGCTCAAAATATTACAAGAATAAAAGATATTTTTGCATAAAAGTGATTTAAAAACATCACATGACATCTCCAAATTTTTGTGGGATTTTTGAATGAATTTATCAAATGGTTTTAGTTCAAATATGGCCATATAACCTTGGAAAACCATTTTTCAAGAAAATAAAGATCAAGCAAATTAATAATGTAATTAGTTCTACTAATAAAAGAAAAGTTTTTCTTGAGAGGTTAAACAAGTCCAAAACATATTTGAAAAGTTTTCACTTTGGGGAAAAACTCCATAATAAAAAGGGAGAAAAAAGGTTCAAAAATAAAAAGGGAGCCCAGAAAATAAAAGTTTTAATTTCCTGGCAAAATTTTAATAAAACAAGGCCAAAAGAATTTGGGGTGTCACACGCATGGATATCCTTGCTTTGCTGACATCTGGATGTTGGCTTGTGCAGGAGCAGAGCAGCCCCACCAGGAGCGCCCGGAGGCCGCCCCCGAAACGCCAAGGGAGAGTCCTCCGGCAAGGGAGAGGTCCCCGGCAAGGGAGAGCTCTCCGGCAAGGGAGAAGTCTCCGGCAAGGGAGGGTTCTCCGGCAAGGGATAGCACCAGCGGCCCCCCGGCGGCGGAGACCATGTCTGCAGAACCTGGCACAGGTAACCTTCTCGCTTCAGAACTTCCCTTGGGTTCTTCTTCTTTTGATCTTCTTTCTCTTTTTTTGGATATTTGCTTGAATCTTCTCCCCTTTTCCGGCTGTCAGATCCATCTGCTGCGGAGCCGATGGAGACCGAGGTTGCCGCCGAAGACGCTGCTGCCGCCGGGGAGACAGCCGGCGCTGACGAGCCCGCCGGCGCAGAGACCGCCAAGGCTGCCGCCGCAGAAGCAGGCGGGGGATCTGGAGATTGCACTGACGGCCCTAAGGCCACAGGAGCGCCAGGCGCTACGTCGACCGCCGATCCCTCCACCGCTGCCGCAGTGCCGGGCTCCGAAGAGCCCCAGCCAGGCGTCTACTTGAAGGCCGGCGACGACATCTTCATCAACCTCCCCTGGGCGTCAAGCTCCAGGGCGCCGGTTGAAGGAGAGAGCTTCGACGGAGAGGTGCTCGCCTCCGCCGGGCTGGCGCTGGTTGATGCGCCGAGCAGCAGCAGCAGCAGCGAGCCTGAGGAGGAGTGGCTGCTGCGGAAGCTGGTGTCGCTCTACCGCGCCCGGCAAGCCAAGCTGGAATCCCGTGAGGCACTTGTCGCGAAGGCGGGAGAGGACATCGAGAAGCGCGTGGAGGAGCTCCGGGGTCACAAACAGGAAGCTCTCCGCTCCCTGGCAGAGGAGCGGGCACGACTTGCCAAGGAGTGGGAGGCCTTCCTCCTCGAGAAGGCTGAAGTTGAAGAGCAACAAAGGCTTGCCGCTGAGAAGCTGTCCATGCCGGAGGGCGAGCTGGTGCAGCGGAAAGTCAATCTCGACAGCCATGAGGAAGAGCTTGCCGCGCGCGAGCGAGCAGTTGGCGGAGCCCTCAAGCAAGCAGACGATGCTGCCGCAGCTGCCGAGGCCACCAAGAAGGAGTTGGAGACGAAGGTGGCGCAGCTGGAGGCCGATCTCAAGGCGAGCGGTGACGAGCTTGCCGCGCTCAAGCTTGAGCGGGAGAAGGACGCCCACAGCCATTCGGAGCTGCAGGCCCGTCTCGCCTAGAAGGGCAAGGAGCTTGACACCGCCAAGGACTCCAATGGAGATCTTGAGTTGAAGCTGATCACTTTGATCAAGACACTGGACGGCGCCAAGGAGCAGGAGACGGCCCTGAAGGAGGAGGTCAAGGAGCACTTTCCGGGAGAATGTGGAGCACTGGACGGAGGGTCTTGTGGATGTTGCCGCAGACATCGACAAGGAGCTGGCGCAGCTGGGGATGGAAGATCTCGGGTATCCCTCCGATGAGAACCTCCAACCCAGCGCCAAGCTCACCTCGTTCTTCAAAGGCGTGGCGACGGCCCTCCGGCGACTCCGGGAGAGGATCCCGAAGCAGCTAGCCGACGAGTCACGCAAGATCTGCGCGGGAGCTCTTCAGAAGGTGCTGGTGAAGGTGGCCTTCTGCAACCCGGGCCTCAACCTCACCAACGTCCTCAGGACCCTGCCACCGGATGCCGATCTGGAGGCGCTCAAGACCCTTGTCGCACCCATTGTGGACAAGGTGAGCGGGATCAAGAGGGTTGAGGGCGATCGCGTAGACTAGGCCGCCCGTTTTCTTCTTTTCTTGTCGCTGCTGGTCATGTTATGCAAACAATCTGTTAGAGCCGCGACAAGCTATCTTGTAATATAACTTTATTTCGGGTAATGATCGCAATGTTATTTCCTCTACTTGATTCCTTCCTTTGTATGTTTTTGCACTACGCTTTTAGGGAACTTGCCGGCGCAGGAACCTTTGCCGCGAGCGCTGAGTGCGGGACGTCAGCAGCCTGCTGGCGGTGCCGCTACCGGCAAGAAACCTTGTCGCAGCTAGTCGCAGCTCACTTAAGTTGTTGAGCAGACTCGAAACAACAGTAAGGGCGCAACTAGCTACGAGTTGGTTCCTCCGCGCACAGGTTTTCCATACAAAGTATGGTCGTTCAAGGAAGATAACTTAAAAATTTTAAAAATCTGATTGCTCAAACTTTGGCAACTTAGCTTTTCTGTCATTTGCTTCCCGGCGAGGCGGAACTTTCTTGAACGACGCCTGGTCCATACCATATCTTCTCCTTCCCCCCCGGCAAACTTGTGGGCGAGGGACCCTTCCTTTCCTTGAGAAAAAAGAGAGAGGAGAAAATAAAGATATGGAGCCTTATGGCTCGTTGTTGCTTACCGGGGGTAAGTACTGCACAAAATGTCATATAACACATGCAAATAATAAAAAGCATGAAATCGACAAGGTGTGCGGAGCAGATAAGCTTTATGCACGGGATCTGCGCCCGTCTTTGTACAAAGGATTACATGCAACAGTGGCAAGACTTGTACAAAAGGTGGTTGCCGGAACGGGTTCCGGCAACCGCGCCTTACGGGTAAAACTTGCGAAGATGCTCAATGTTCCAGGAGTTGCTCACTTGAGTGCCATCTTCGGTCTCAAGGTGGACAGCGCCAGGCCTAGTGACTCGTTTCACCCGGTAAGGGCCTTCCCACTTTGGCGTCAACTTGTTGGAATTCTTGGCGGACTGAACACGCCAAAGAACAAGGTCGCCTTCCTCGAGACTTCTGGCGTTAACTTTGCGGCTATGGTAGCGGCGCAAAGCTTGCTGGTAGCGAGCAGCTCGTACAGCAGCCTGAAGACGGTCTTCCTCAAGGAGCAGCGCGTCATCTTGTCACAGCTGCTCTTGCTCGAGCTCATCATAAGCGAGCACTCGAGGTGACCCGTATACGAGTTCCGTGGGGAGAACTGCTTCCGCTCCATAGACTAGAGCGAAAGGTGTCTAGCCAGTGGCTCGATTTGGCGTCGTCCTGATCGACCAAAGAACCACCGGCTGCTCCTCGATCCAGTTTCTTCCGCACTTGTGCAGCCTGTCGAAAGTTCTGGTCTTGAGCCCATGCAGCACTTCAGCATTTTCCCTCTCCACTTGACCGTTGCTTCTCAGGTGAGCAACAGAAGCGAAGCATACCTTGGCGCCAAGATCTTGGATGTACTGCATGAAGGTGCAGCTCGTAAATTGCGTACCGTTGTCGATGATTATCCTGTTAGGGATCCCAAAACGGCAAACAATCGACCTGAAGAACTTGACTGCTGACTGTGCTGTCACCTTCCTCACTGCTTCCACCTCAAAACACTTTGTGAACTTGTCGATTGCGACGTACAAGTACTCAAAGCCCCCGACTGCTCGGGGAAAGGGGCCGAGGATGTCGAGCCCCCAGACCGAAAATGGCCAGGATAAAGGGATCGTCTGGAGAGCTTGAGCTGGCTGGTGTATCTGCTTGGAATGGAACTGGCACGCTTCACACTTGGTTACTTGTGCAGTTGCATCCTGGAGGGCTGTCGGCCAAAAGAAACCTTGCCGGAATGCTTTGCCGGCAAGTGCTCTTGCACCAATGTGGTGACCACATATGCCTCCATGTATCTCTGCCAATAGCTTTTGTCCATCTTCCCAGGGAATACACTTCAATTTCACACCGTTGAGTCTTCTTCTGTACAGTGTGCTGTCGACAAACTGGTACATACTTGACTGCCGGGCTACTCTTTCCGCTTCTTCCTGCTCTTCGGGAAGTTCTCCTGTCTGAAGGAAACGGACAATCTGCTGTGCCCATGCTGGAGCTTGTGGCTCGACAACAAGGACTAAAGGCATATCTGCTGCTGCGGGAACGTCCGCTTCTATGGCAAGGGCCTGTGGCTCTGCCAGAGCTTGACGTTCCCTGGCAAGCTTGCCGGAGCAAAACTTGTCGGGAGCGTCTGCTTCAACGGAACAAACCCTAGGGCTTGCCGGAGCAGACTGCTCCTCAGCACTCTTGGTGTCGATCTTGGGGACCTTTCTTGCGGCGGCTTCGGGAAGCTCTGCCGGAAAATAGTGACCAAAAATCAACTTCCTCTTCTTGCTCTGTCCAGTTGATGGCGTTACGAACGGTCGAGTCAGCTTGAGCACAAAGATCCCTGGTTCCACAGGTAATTTAAGTGCGGCGCACTTTGACAGGCCATCGGCAATGTCGTTCTGAGCTCTTGGGACATGCTCCATCTGTAGGCCGTCAAAGTGCTCTTCTAGCTTTCTCACTTCATCAATGTAGGCTTCCATCAACGGACTCTGATAACTCTTGTTTACTTGGCGGACGACAAGCTGCGAGTCACCCCTGATAATGAGCTTCTTGATCCCAAGGTCTGCCGCGATCCTGAGACCGGCAAAAAAGCCTTCATACTCTGCAGTATTGTTTGTTTCTTGCTCCTTGGGAAAGTGCATCTGGACTACGTACTTGAGGTGCTCTCCGATGGGTGCGACAAGCAGCACGCCAGCGCCGGCGCCTTGCAGCGAGAAGGGACCGTCAAAGTACATGAGCCACTCTTTGCTTGCTTCCTTGACGGGGATGCTTGTCTCTGGAATTTCTTCATCTGGTGTCGGCGTCCACTCTGCTATGAATTCTGCCAATGCTCTGCTTTGGATAGTTGAAGTACTCTCAAACTTGAGGCCAAATCTTGACAGTTCCAGTGCCCACTCAACAATCCTGCCTGTTGCTTCTGGATTCTGCAGTATCCTCTTCAGCGGATAGCGAGTGACAACTGTGATCTCATGTGCTTGGAAGTAATGGCGCAGCTTTCTCGAGACCATGAGGAGGCCGAAAAGCAATTTCTGCACACCAGAGTACCTTGACCTAGCCCCCTGCAGAAGGGAACTGACAAAGTAAACTGGGCGCTGCACCATTCTCTTCTGCATCTCTTCGCGCACCTGCGCAGATCCATCTTTGTCGAGACCAGAGCTTATCGGGGAAGCCCCCTGCTTGTCGCTGGATGCGCCTGCCGGGGTTGCTGGCTCTTCATCTGCCTCCCTCTCTGCCACTAACGCAGCACTAACCACTTGATTGGTTGCCGCTAAATACAGCAGCAACTTCTCTTGTGGCTTAGGTGCGACAAGTGTTGGAGTGGAGGACAGGTATCTCTTCAAGTCCTACAGCGCAGCCTCCGCTTCCGGAGTCCATTTCATTGGACCTGCCTTTTTCAAAATTTTGAAAAATGGCAGGGCGCGCTCAGCAGACCGAGAGATAAACTTGCTGAGAGCAGCCACGCAACCGGCAAGTCTTCGTACATCCTTGATGCGCTTTGGTGCTTCGATCTGCTCAATGGCCTTGATCTTGTCGGGATTGGCTTCAATTCCCCACTGAGACATGAAGAACCCGAGAAGCTTGCCGGAGGGGACTCCAAACACACACTTCTCGGGGTTGAGCTTGAGGTTGATCTTGCGAAGATTTGCAAAGGTCTTGTCTAAATCTTGAATCAGAGTTGCCATGTCCTTGCTCTTGACCACTATATCATCCATGTAGGCTTCCACATTTCTATGTATTTGCGGCTCAAGAGCGACATGGACTACCCTTGCAAATGTTGAACCAGCATTCTTTAAACCGAAAGGCATCCGTATGAAACAGTACGTGCCACATGGAGTAATGAATGCGGTCTTCTCCTCATCCTCTTCTGCCATGAAGATTTGATGGTATCCTGAGTATGCGGCAAGAAATGAAAGCAAGTCACATCCGGCCATGGAGTCAACAATCTGGTCAATGCGCGGCAAGGGAAATGGGTCTGTGGGACAAGCTTTATTAACATCGGTAAAGTCGATACAAAGCCTCCATCTCCCGTTTGCCTTGCGCACGACTACAGGATTGGCCAACCACGTAGGATGGAGCACTCCTCTGACAAGGCGTGCTGCTTCCAATTTATTGATCTCTTCTGCGATGAATTCTTGGCGCTCCACCGCTTGTTTCCTGACCTTCTGCTTGACGGGCCGCGCATGAGGACAAATGGCAAGATGGTGCTCAATTACTTTCCTAGGAACACCGGGGATGTCAGACGGTTGCCATGCAAACGCGTCGATGTTCGCCCGCAGGAAAGTAATGAGCGCGCTTTCCTATTTAGGGTCAAGAGTGGCACTGATGGTGAAGGTACCACCAGTGCCGTCCTCCTTGGCGGACACTTTCTTGGTCTCTGGCGGAGCCGCCATTGCCTTCTTACACTTGCCGGTGGAGCTTGATGGTGCGTCCTCGATGGTAGCGCAGCACTCCGAAGAGGTGCGCTTGTCGGAGTGGGCATAAGAACTCTTGCCGGACATGGTCTTCTTCTTCCCCCCGGGAGCTTCAGCCGCAAGTGACTTGCGATCTGTTGCGGCTGCCACTTCCCGGTAGATCTTGTCGGCGCAGATAAGAGCATCCTTCTTGTCGCCAGGGACAGAGATGATGCTTATCGGGCCTGGCATCTTGAGCATATTGTATGCGTAGTGAGAGGCTGCCATGAACTTGGCGAGTGCTGGACGGCCTAGTATCCCATTGTAAGGCAATGGAAAATCGGCAACGTCAAAAGTGACCCTCTCAGTCCTGAAGTTCAGCTTGCTGCCAAATGTTACTGGCAACATGACCTTCCCCTTCGGCTTGCTCCTTCCCGGGTTGATTCCTTGGAATGTGTCGGTCTCTTCGAGCTCGCTGTCAGGGATCTGGAGTATCTGGAGTACAGCGGAGGAGATCAGGTTCAAGCCGGCCCCGCCGTCAACTAGCATCTTAGTGACCTTGAGGTTGCGGATAGTTTGTGAACCCAACATCGGCAAGCACCTGACCGCAGTTGTGCGATCAGGGTGGTCCTCAATATCAAAGATGATAGGCGTGTTGGACCATTTCAGAAGTTTGCGTGACTCGACAGGTGGTTCTGCCGCATTGACTTCCCGCACCCACTGCTTCAGTTGGCGGTGCGAAGTATGCAGAGAAGCACCACCGTCAACGCATAAGACCTCTGTGGCTTTCTGGAACTCCTGATCACTAGTCTCGACATCATCCATGTCTTCATCGTCATCGTCATCTTCATCATTGTCGCGGCCGCGGGGAGGACTGTCTCCTTGCCGCTGCTTGGCCTTGCCGCGGCATCCTCCCCGGCCGGCATGCTTCTTGCCGGATTCTCCAGCGCCTCCTTGGGCCCTCTCCTTGTCGCGTCGCTCGTATTCAGCCTTTTGCTGCTGGACAAGCTGCTCGACTTTCTTGCAACTCTGGAGGTCATGGCCCTTGGTGCGGTGGATCTTGCAGTACTGCTTGTCGGTGCCATCATGCTTGTCGGCGACCGCCACAGCCTGGCAGTTGGTGCATGCGGCAATCTCCTTGCCGGAGCTACCAACTTTGGCTTTCTTGGCGCCACCGTCGTTGCCGGACTGCTCAACGACTAGCACATCTTTGCCTTTCTTCTTCCTGTTGTTTCGCCGCCGGTTTTTCTTTGCCGGGGCAGCATCCTCGCTGTCAGATCCTCCTGCTCCTGTAGTTTCTCCGGGGAGTTTCCTCCCTTCCTCAGCACGTGCACACTTGTCGGCCAGGGCATATAGCTCACTGACGTCTCTGATCTTGCACATCGCCATCTCCTCCCGCATCCTGTGGTTACGCACGTTCTGATGGAACGCGCTGATGACTGCGGCAGGGTGGACATCTGGGATATTGTGCTGTACATGGCTGAATCTCTGAATATACTTGCGCAGGGGCTCTCTTTCCTTCTGGGCGAGCAGGTGAAGGTCACTCTCTTGGCCATGAGGTTTGTGGCCGCCTGTAAAGGCGCCGACAAACTGATGGCACAGGTCTGCCTAGGAGGATATGGAGTTGTCCGGCAAGTGCATGAGCCAGGACCTGACGTTGGGCTTGAGCACCAGCGGGAAGTAGTTGGCAAGGATCTTGTCGTCTCGCCCCCCGGCAGCTTGCACCGCAATGGTGTAGATGCTGAGGAACTCCGACAGATGCGACTTGCCATCGTACTTCTCTGGTACGTCTGGCTTGAAATTCTTCCTGCTGGGCCACTGGACTTGCCGCAGCTCATGGGTAAACGCAGGGCAACCTGCCGCGTACGGCAAGTCGCCTGGTTCCCCTAGCGCATGCATGTCGACAGAGGGCCCAGCGCGCTGGTCTGATTGACGCCGTGCTTCTCTTCGGCGCTCGATGCAAGTATGAGCATCTTCTTGTTGTCGTTTGTGAAGAACTTGGCGCTGATCGCGACGAGCTCGTGGATCCGATGACGCGGTGGAGTCGCTGTCGTGGTGGATCCGGAGAGTCGGCGATCTTGGCCTTCGGGGCGGAGAGTGCACGGTGGTTGCACCCCCAGCGGTCTTGTCGCCACCGGTTCGTGCCTGGCTGACTTGTCGCGGCTGCGAAGTACTTGGCTGCCGTGGGTTGTCGCCGTTGGCGAAGCCGATGAGACTCTGAATGGTGGCCCTCCAGTCGTCGATCTTGTCTGCCGCTGGAGGGTAGTCTAGGAGCAGTTGAGCTCGCGCCAAACCTTCTGCTGAACTGGCGGGCGGCGGCGGCGAACGGTGCGAGGAGCGAGATATGCTCGGACTTCTAACCATGTTAGAAGGAGCAGTATCTCGTCCAGGCGACCGTGCCCCGCTCGCGCCAGCACGTTGGCGTGCATGCTGGTCTTGAGCGCTCCGAGATCCACCAGCTATATCTTGATCCAGCAAGCGTATGGTACCGTGAGTATCATGACGCTGCCGGTCTCGCCCCTCCTGTGATGGGCGCGGCGCATGTACGGACGCCGAGGTCTTGGAGTGCGCCCGGTCATTGTGGGAGCCGACTGCGCCACCGATGGGCAGCGCGGCCTTGTCCTTGGACCTGGCAGCACCGTGAGCTCCCTCATCGACGCCCGTTCTTCCGCCGGTGTCTACCCCACCAGCCGTTTGCTCCGGCGATGGTGGGTTCGGCGCGGACGGAGCAGCCTCCTTCGAAGCCTTCTTCTTCAGTGGCATGTCGATCAAGACGATGGAGATTTAGCTCGTGTGAACACCGGATCAGGTTCACACAACCTCGACACGCCCCTACCTGGCGCGCCAAAGATGTCGGGGGTGCTAATCCCATGAACACCTATGGGACCGGCGGACCGAGCCCCTTTTTGGTTCGGCAGGGGGGGGGGCGGAGATCGCACGAAGAACAGATCGAGGCGAAGCACACGAGCACGCGATCAGTTTACCCAGGTTCGGGCCGCACGGATGCGTAAAACCCTACTCCTGCTTTGTGGTTTGTATTGAGTTCTTGCTCGGGAGCGCTAATTGCTACAGTACACGCCAGCAGCTAGCGAGACCCGACGTGAGAATGATCCTCCCCCCTTTTCCCCCTATGTTGCGCATGGGCCTCCTTTTATATGCTCAAGGGGTCACCGATAGGTGGCAACATAGATGAGGGTAAAAATGGAAAAGGCGTGGCGGTTGGCACCGCCGCTTACTATAGTGTAGCATACCTAACCCTAACGGTAGGGGACAAGGGCATTAAATGCCCGTCTGTGTCACCTAAATAGTGCAAAAGGGACCGCCAGGGACGCCACCGCACGCCACGATGGCGATCTTGTTAGCGCCGCTTGCCACCGTGTACCGCTGGCTGCACAGCCTCCCGCCACGTATGCCTGGAAGGGTCCTAGAGCGACACGTTGGTGGATGTGCTGGAGCACAGGTACAGAATGGAGGCTTGCCATGGCAAGCGCCTTGCCGCGGTTGTTGTCTTGTCGCGTCCGGGAGCTTGTCGCTCACCGGGCCTTGCCGGGACGCGTGGTGCGTCGCGGCAAGTTCCTTGAGATGCCTTGGTTGGCCTTCCCGGCAAGCTCCTCTTGCCGGGGTCTTGTCTCCTTCCCGGCAAGCTCCTCTTGCCGGGGTCTTCGATACTTTGTTCTTGAATGGCTCCAAAGGAACCATGGAGGACCTTGGCGGTCACCCGGCAAGCCTTGCCGCGGGACGTTGCGACTGCCCGTGCACAAGTTCGGGATAGTAGGGTACCCCTACTCTATTACACCAACACGTATGCTTTAAAGAATAATGATAACCATGAAACTTGTCATCTTGATCTTAATTTTCAATCACATGATAGTTATTTTGTTGAGTTTGCTCCCACTATTATTCATGAGAAGAATTTTGCTTGTGTGGAGAGTAGTAAATTTTCTATGCTTGTAGATCATGAAAAGAATGCTTTAGATGCTGGTTATATTGTTGAATTCATTCATGATTCTACTGAAAATTATTATGAGGGAGGAATATATGCTTGTAGGAATTGCAATAATATCAAGTTCCCTCTTTATGTGCTTAAAATTTTGAAGTTATGCTTGCTTTACCTTCCTATGCTAGTTGATTCTTGTTCCCATAAGTTGTTTGCTCACAAAATCCCTATGCATAGGAAGTGGGTTAGGATTAAATGTGATAGTCATATTCTTCATTATGCTCTCTTTATGTTACAATTCTTATCTTTTATGTGAGCATCATTGAAATCATCGTGCCTAGCTAGGGGCGTTAAACAATAGCGCTTGTTGGGAGGCAACCCAACTTTATTTTTATTCCTTGATTCTTGTTCATGTTTAGTAATAAATAATTCATCTAGCCTTTATTTAGATGTGGTTTTATGCTTTTAATTAGTATTTGTGCCAAGTAGAACCTTTGGGAAGACTTTGGGAAAGTCTTGTTGATCATGCTGTAAAAAAAACAGAAACTTTAGCGCTCACGAGAATTGCTGCCCTTTTTATTTGGAAAGTGCTATTTAGTTAATTCATGTTGCAGATGATTAATAGATAAATTCCTCATGCCCAGCAATTTATTTGAGAATTTTATGAGTTCGAGAAGTTTACGTTTGATCAAGATTACTACAGACTGTTCTGTTTTTGACAGATTCTGTTTATTATGTGTTGTTTACTTATTTTGATGAATCTATGGCTAGTAAAAGAGTTTATAAACCATAGAGAATTTGGAATACAGTAGGTTTAACACCAATATAAATAAATAATGAGTTCATTATAGTACCTTGAAGTGGTGATTTATTTTCTTATACTAACGGAGCTTCCGAGTTTTCTGTTAAGTTTTATGTTGTGAAGTTTTCAAGTTTTGGGTAAGGATTCGATGGACTATGGAATAAGGAGTGGCAAGAGCCTAAGCTTGGGGATGCCCCAGAAGGCATACCCTCTTTCGTATTCATTCATCGGTAACTTTACTTGGAGCTATATTTTTATTTACCACATGATATGTGTTTTGCTTGGAGCGTCATTTTATTTTATTTAATTTTGCTTGCTGTTTGAATAAAATACCATGATATGAAATTATTAAATGTTAGAGAGTCTTCACAAAGTTTCATAATTATTTGACTACTCATTGATGTTCACTTATATCTTTCGGAGTAGTTTGTCATTTGCTCTAGTGCTTCACTTATATCCTTTTAGAGCACGGTGGTGGTTTTATTTTATAGAAATAGGTGAACTCTCATGCTTCACTTATATTATTTTGAGAGTTTTAAATAGCATGGTAATTTGCTTAAATAATCCTAATATGCTAGACATCGAAGAATAGTAAAAACTTTCATATAGAGTATTGAATACTAAGAGAAGTTTGATGCTTGATGATTGTTTTGAGATATGGAGGTAATAATATCAAAGTCGTGCTAGTTCAGTAGTTGTGAATTTGAGAAATGCTTGTGTTGAAGTTTGCAAGTCCCGTAGCATGCACGTATGGTAAACATTGTGTAACAAATTTGAAACATGAGGTGTTATTTGATTGTCTTCCTTATGAGTGGCAGTCGGGGATGAGCAATGGTCTTTTCCTACCAATCTATCCCCCTAGGGGCAAACGCGTAGTGCCGAGGTTTTTGATGACTTGTAGATTTTTGCAATAAGTATGTGAGTTCTTTATGACTAATGTTGAGTCCATGGATTATACGCACTCTCACCCTTCCATCATTGCTAGCCTCTTCGGTACCGTGCATTGCCCTTTCTCACATTGAGAGTTGGTGCAAATTTCGCCGGTGCATCCAAACCCCGTGATATGATACGCTCTTTAACACATAAACCTCCTTATATCTTCCTCAAAACAGCCACCATACCTACCTATTATGGCATTTCCATAGCCATTCCGAGATATATTGCCATGCAACTTTCCACCATTCCGTTTATCATGACACATTCATCATTGTCATATTGCTTAGCATGATCATGTAGTTGACATAGTATTTGTGGCAAAGCCACCGTTCATAATTCTTTCATACATGTCACTCTTGGTTCATTGCATATCCCGGTACACCGCTGGATTCATTCATATAGTCATACTTTGTTCTAGTATCGAGTTGCAATCATTGAGTTGTAAATAAATAGAAGTGCGATGATCACCATTTTCTAGAGCATTGTCCCAAGTGAGGAAAAAAAGAAAAAAAAAAGAGAAAGGCAAAAAAAAAGAAGGAGAAAGGCCATAAAAAAGAGAAAGGCAAAAAAAATGAAAATGAGAGAAAAAGAGAGAAGGCACAATGCTACTATCCTTTGCCACACTTGTGCTTCAAAGTAGCACCGTAATCTTCATGATCAAGAGTCTCTTGTTTTGTTACTTTCATATACTAGTGGGAATTTTTCATTATAGAACTTGGCTTGTAAAGTCCAACAATGGGCCTCCTCAAGTGCCCTAGGTCTTCGTGAGCAAGCAAGTTGGATGCACACCCACTTAGTTTCTTTTGTTGAGCTTTCATACATTTATAGCTCTAGTGCATCCATTGCATGGCAATCCCTACTCCTTGCATTAACATCAATCGATGGGCATCTCCATAGCCCATTGATTAGTCTCGTTAATGTGAGACTTTCTCCTTTTTGTCTTCTCCACATAACCCCCTCATTATATTCTATTCCATCCATAGTGCTATGTCCATGGCTCATGCTCATATATTGCGTGAAAGTTTATAGGTTTGAGATTGCTAAAGTATGAAACAATTGCTTGGCTTGTCATCGGGGTTGTGCATGACGAGAGCATTCTTGTGTGACGAAAAAGGAGCATGACCAAACTATATGATTTTGTAGGGATGAACTTTCTTTGGCCATGTTATTTTGAGAAGACATGATTGCTTAGTTAGTATGCTTGAAGTATTATTATTTTTATGTCAATATGAACTTTTATCTTGAAAATATGGATCTGAATGTTCATGCCACAATTAAGAAGAATTAAATTGAAATTATGCCAAGTAGCATTCCACATCAAAAATTCTGTTTTTATCATTTACCTACTGAAGGACGAGCAGGAATTAAGCTTGGGGATGCTGATACGTCTCCAACGTATCTATAATTTTTGATTGCTCCATGCTATATTATCTACTCTTTTGGATGTTTATGGGCTTTATTATACAATTTTATATCATTTTTGGGACTAACCTATTAACCCAGAGCCCAGTGCCAGTTTCTGTTTCTACCTTGTTTTAGGGTTTCGAAGAAAAGGAAAATCAAACGGAGTCCAATTGACCTGAAACTTCACGGAACTTTTTTTGGATCAGAAGAAGCCTAGAAGACTTGGAGTGCACGTCAGGGGACCTTCGAGGAGGCCACGAGGTAGGGGGGCGCGCCCTCCACCCTCGTGGGCCCCTTGTGGCCGTCCTGACATACTTCTTCCACCTATATATCTCCATATACCCTAAAAACAACCGGGTGCACAATAGATCGGGAGTTCCTCCACCAGAAGCCTCCGTAGCCACCGAAAGCCAATCTAGACCCGTTCCGACACACTGCCGTAGGGGGAAAACTCTCTCCGATGGCCATCTTCATCATCCCAGTGCTCTCCATGGCAAGGAGGGAGTAGTTCTCCCTCGGTGCTGAGGGTATGTACTAGTAGCTCTGTGTTTGATTTCTCTCTCTCTCTCTTGTGTTCTTGAGGTGATACGATCTTGATGTATCGCGAGCTTTGCTATTATAGTTGGATCTTATGTTTCTCCTCCCCCTCTACTCTCTTGTAATGAATTGAGTTTTCTTTTTCAAGTAATCTTATCGGATTGAGTCTTTAAAGATTTGAGAACACTTGATGTATCTGTTGCCGTGCGTATCTGCTGTGACAATGGGATACCACGTGATTCACTTGATGTATGTTTTGGTGATCAACTTGCAGGTTCCGCCCATGAACCTATGCATAGGGGTTGGCACACGTTTCATCGTGATTCTCCGGTAGGAACTTTGGGGCACTCTTTGAGGTCCTTTGTGTTGGTTGAATAGATGAATCTGAGATTGTGTGATGCATATCGTATAATCATACCCACGGATACTTGAGGTGACATTGGAGTATCTAGGTGACATTAGGGTTTTGGTTGATTTGTGACTTAAGGTGTTATTCTAGTACGAACTCTAGGGTTGTTTGTGACACTTATAGGAATAGCCCAACGGATTGATTGGAAAGAATAACTTTGAGGTGGTTTCGCACCCTACCATAATCTCTTCGTTCGTTCTCTGCTATTAGTGACTTTGGAGTGACTCTTTGTTGCATGTTGAGGGATAGTTATGTTATCCAATTATGCTATTATTGTTGAGGGAACTTGCACTAGCAAAAGTATGAACCCTAGGCATTGTTTCCTATCATTGCAATACCGTTTACGCTCACTTTTATCATTAGTTACCTTGCTATTTTTATAATTTCAGATTATAAATACCTTTATCTACTATCCATATACCACTTGTATCACCATCTCTTTGCCGAACTAGTGCACCTATACAATTTAGCATTGTATTGGGTGTGTTGGGGACACAAGAGACTCTTTGTTATTTGGTTGCAGGGTTGCTTGAGAGAGACCATCTTCATCCTACACCTCCCATGGATTGATAAACCTTAGGTCATCCACTTGAGGGAAATTTGCTACTGTCCTACGAACCTCTGCACTTGGAGGCCCAACAACATCTACAAGAAGAAGGTTGTGTAGTAGACATCAGCGGCACAACAGATGTCCGTTCCACAACGGCGGCCTTAGCCCTGATGGAGGCCGCCCACTACCTTGTCGAGGCCGTCCATGCCCAGCTCTTGGCGTTCACCGCACAAATCGAACGAAGCTTCTTCGACAACGGTCGGCAACCCACCGCGAAGAGTTGGCAATCGCCAAGAGAGTTCGAGCAGCTGTCCGTTCCTGCGCAGCATACCTTGCCACGACGGAGCCCGCCAGAGCCCAGATCGCAGCCGCCCACGCCCAGCTCGTGGCGGCCTATTCCAAATATATGGCGGACGCGTATAGCAAGATGCTTGCCGAGTATGGTGCAATTGATGTCATGGAGCCCCTTCCCCAGGAGACCGTCGGGCGCGAGCTGGACATGGAGGAGGCAGCGGAGAATGACGAGCACCAGCTATAGTAGTACTATTTGTTTTGTTTAATTAAGAGCGCCGGTCTTTAATTTGTTAGAGTAAAGTTTAGGTCAGCTAGGTCTATTTAATTGCTGAACTTGCTCGATTAAGAAGTTAGTCTCCTTTGTGTACCCAAATTATGCAATGACATGGATGACGACTGTAACCAGGGAAATTCGAACCAAAATTTTTTATGTTCAAACTCAACACACACAAGTTAAGCTATCTGAATCGTTTGCGATGTTCACATATCATACATAGTACTGAATAAGGGACCGTGTCTGATGACACTTTACGCGCTAGTTTTTTCGCTGAAGCGATCCTAAATTTTCGTCTTCGTGGAAATATCTACCTCCCCATCCACTCCCCCTTACCAAAAGCCACATTTCCCCTGTTTCTGCCGTCCTTTCCAAGTTGAAACCTTCACTCCTTGCTTGCAGGGATGCCGCCTCCTCGCCGGTGACCCTCCTTCACGCTGCTCTGCCTCGCCTATCCAGGCAGGTAATCCACCCCCAACCCCCATCCTCCTCCTCCTTCCACATCCCACATGCCCCAACTGCCGGCGCCAGCGCGACACCTTCCATCCAAATCACCGACCCCCTCTACCAAATAAGCGTCGCCCTAAGCCATGGTGCACGCAGTATAGGCAGGATCCCAAGGACTATTTGGCAGCGGCGAAGCAAATGCCGCCCGCACGCGCGGATGAGGTTGCGATGTCTACCTTTCTTGTCGACCTCCAGATCTTGGAGGAGCACCTCGCCGTCGAGGTCACCGTCGACGCCTCGCATGCCGACGACGCGACGCGGCTAGCTATTTGGTTCAATTCTACAATGCGATGTTCAATTGTTGTGGGTGCATTCTTTTATTGTATACCATGTGAGAAATAAATCTAATTTGGTTGTACTAAATACATAAGAAACAAATACAATTTCTATATTTCCAAGTTGTTAAGCATGCTTGGTTTGGTTAACTTTCTGATCTTCTATAAGGAGTATGTTATATTGTGCAATGTGGTGCTCAGTTAATGTTTTGTTCATTTGTTGTGGTGTTTAGCTAACTGCTTGGTTCAACTCTACACTGCGATGTCCAATTGTCATGGTTAGAATTTTGTGTTGTTGTGCATGTGAGGAATAAATCAAATTTGGCTGCACTTAATACATGAGAAACATATAGAAGTGCTATATTTCCTAGTTCTAAATCATGCTTGGTTGGATAAAACGGTTTTCCATGTGGCTTGGATTAATCTGATGAATCTGCAATGTGTTTATGTTTAATCAACATATTTTACTGATAGCCTGCGAACTCCTAGTTAACCTGATGACTAACTACCTTATATGTGTTGCAGGGAAACAATGGGAAGCACTGAGGTTTACAATCGAGGTGAGCACATGCATGGTCCATTGTCTAATCACATTATTGGGCAATTGGAGGAACCATTCTAATGTTTAGGTTTTTAACAATTTGGTCTTGCACATGTAGGTCCTCTTGTCAGAGGTTTTTGACCCACTGTTCGACCCTTTTTGCATATGAGGAAATGAGTTGTCCATGAATATCAGTCAAGTCAAGAAACTCAGAAAGATTGTTAGGATAAAGAAATTAGCAACAAAAACAATAAGACCTTTGTATGCACAATGAAGAAGGCATCAGTTCACAACAGGATGGTACTAACTATTATACCTTGCCTTTTTTATTCCTTTGCCCCATTTCCTATATAGAGAAGATATTTATGCACATCCTTGTTTCCAGGCCTTTCCAAAGCAGTCCACTGATGATTACCTCTCAAACCACCTGTATGGTCAGGAGGCAAGGAAGGTATTCATCTACACCCACGGTTCAATATTAAAGTGTTCCTAAAGAGGACGAAGGATGGACAGTCAATCATCCACAGGCACTGGCCTAAAGTTACAAAGACCTTCAACATCAATGAAGGCTCAATATTCACCTTTTGCTTCAGCAGTTTTCTAGATGAGATACATCTGTCTATGTACCGTCTATGATGCTAATTTCGAAAGGTCCTGGTGTAGTTGTGTAATGGGGTAGCTGAGTGCTGAAGCTATATGATGTTGTACTCTGATGTATTTAAATTATCAAAATGAAATATATTGTGTGCTTAATATGAAATGTCAATTAGATTAATAAATGTATTATGAATAATCGGATGATTAGCCTGCTAATTGGGTTTTGCTATTGCAAACCGTTGTTCAAAAAATACCGTGGGCGATGACCTCACGCAACGCACACAGTTTCTAGGAATAAACCATGTTGGATCAATGAAATCACACACGACTTTCTCTTGAAAACTGTTTGCATTAGGCCACCTTGCGCAAACGTTTACCACATAAAAATTGTGTCTGATGGACAACCTTTGCCACATAGTTTATTCTACAGACCGTGTGTGATGCATTCAATAACGCAAACGATTTAACAGGAAAAATTGTGTGTGATGTACCTGTGAAAGGAAACGTTTTCCTTGGAGCATCTGTGTGGGATGTACATACAAACGGAAACGTTTAGGGGGACTAAGTGTGTGGGATGTACTTGCGATCGGAAACAATTCCGCTATATAATTGTATTTTTTAGCTCTACTATACGTATTTCTGTATTTGAGCGCTCACGGGTCGCACACGACCTCATTTTGTCGAGCATGTTTGCCAGGAGGGCATATCCCC
Source organism: Triticum monococcum (assembly GCA_034509565.1). Taxonomy (NCBI): domain Eukaryota; kingdom Viridiplantae; phylum Streptophyta; class Magnoliopsida; order Poales; family Poaceae; genus Triticum; species Triticum monococcum. The sequence continues at coordinate 620,156,075 of CM067845.1, forward strand.
GACGGTTTCTGGGTCATGTGGGAAGGACCCCCTATCGCCCACACTCACTTGGCGACGGTTCCAAATGTCGTCGCGGAATGGGGTTAAAAACCGTTTGTATAGGACCGACGCGTACCAGTGGTTATTGATGTGTACCTTACTAATGCTCGTAGTAGCGCCTGGGTATTTGATACTGGTTCTGTTGCTCATATTTGCAACTCAAAATAGGGGCTACAGATTAAACGAAGATTGGCTAAGGACGAGGTGACGATGCACGTCGGAAATGGTTCGAAGGTCAATGTGATTGCTGTCAACATGCTACCTCTACATCTACCTTCGGGATTAGTTTTAGACCTGAATAATTGTTATTTAGTGTCAGCGCTGAGCATGAGCATTATATTTGGATCTTGTTTGATGCGAGACGGTTATTCATTTAAATCAGAGAATAATGGTTGTTCTATTTATATGAGTAATATCTTTTATGGTCATGCACCCTTGATGAGTGGTCTATTTTTGTTGAATCTCGATCGTGGTGATAGACATATTCATAATATTGATGCCAAAAGATGCAAAGTTAATAATGATAGTGCAACTTATTTGTAGCACTGCCGTTTAGGTCATATTGGTGTACAGCGCATGAAGAAAGTCCATGTTGATGGGCTTTTGGAATCACTTGATGCTTGCGAACCATGCCCCATGGGCAAGATGACTAAGACTCCATTCTCCGGAACAATGGAGCGAGCCACTGACTTATTGGAAATAATACATACTAATGTATGTGGTCCGATGAGTGTTGAGGATCGCGTGTCAGGACCACGATTCCATGTCACATCGATCTAGCCGGTAACACCACATATCACCTTGCGGCCTCACGCACGGTATTCGCACGGGTGTCGCCTTACCATGGCCCGGGACCGTTTGCGCCTTTTGGCTCACGTATATGATAGTGTCGCTAGCATCCATATGACAGAGAACCCAGGCCGACATGGCTAGTCGTGAACCCAAAGCGGCAATAACCTATGGGGACAGGCATACATGAATCACATCGAGCATGTCGGTCAGCAGCGTGTGAATCCGGGCTGTAGCACTGGGCTAATAGGACTCCGGGAACCCGGGCTGTAGCAGGCTAGGCAGGACTCCGGATGTCACTGCGTACATTTCCCCGAAGGGACAGGCACAACAATGAAGTGAAACACATGCCGGCCAGTCAAGTGTCCTGAGCAGTAGTGCTGGGCTAGCAGGACTCCGGTGAACCGAGCTGTAGCGGACTACTATTGCTCATGGAAGCACTAGACTACATTTCCCCATAAGAGAGGCTGCCAAGGATAAACAACTAGATTGTTGGATCCCACACATACCAAGCATTTCAATCATACACACAATATGCTCGATATGTGTAAATACAACATGGCATCACAACATAACTCTACAACTCAACTATTTATTCATTAGGCTCCGAGGAGCGAGATATTACAAACATGGGTCTCATGACCCAACAATCATAGCATACAAATCAAGCACATGCGGAAGCTTAACATGTCTGAGTACAGACATCTACAAATGGAAAAGGCTAAGAAGCCTGACTATCTACCAGATCCTGCCGAGGGCACAAGATCGTTGTCGAGGTATCAAGCTAAACGTCGAAGTCCACGCGAAACTACCAGCGAGACCGAAGTCTCTCTGCAAAACATAAGTTAAGCAAACATGAGTACAAAGGTACTCAGTAAGACTTCCATCAGAACTAGCTACATATGCATCGGTATCAACAAGGGGGGTGGTGGAGTTTAACTGCAGCAAGCCAGCTTTGACTAAGTGGCTAACCTGAACTACGACTGCAAGCAACTCTTTTGAGGTGGCGCACACGAGTCCACGTATTCACCATTCAATACACCACTATGGATACGCTCCCATCTCCCTACGAGAAGGCCATCCATAGCACTCACACTTATCTTGCGAGTTTTAGAGTATCCACTTTCACTTGTCTATGAACTGTTTTAGGCAACCCAGAAGTCCTTTACCGCGGACACGGCTATTCGAATAGATCATTTATAACCCTGCAGGGGTGTACCTCTTCACACACGCTATCGCCACTTACCACCATGTACACGTCATGTATCTCGACAACCTTCAAGCGGAAGACTAGCGAGGGAGTCGCCATGACCTGACTAACGACCCAAGTCTCTAGTCAAGGTTTATCGCCTATTCGGTTTCCATCCGCGAGGAGATTCAGCCGGAGTTTCGCTCATAGCCCCAAATGATGTGTGCAAGGTTCCCGAGACACCAAACTGGCGCCCAGTACACCATGCCACGGTGTATCTACCGCATCATAGCCCACCCCTAAGGTCAGCGCTACGCACGGCCGCCAACACATATCCTACAAACACCAGAAACTAGTTGCAACTATTGGACAGAGGGCAAGGGCAGTTAATAAGTCGAGAGGGTCCATTGGTTTCGGGCCCAATGCGTGGTATCAGCTGTTCATGGGTCACAAACACAGAACTCGGTTCCTGAGGACAGTTTCAATGAGACAACCCACCATGTACTCATACATGGCCTCTGACCGCTACCATTACCAAATCGTGTTCACACACTTAGCTCACACATAGTAGGACATGTTCATCATTGTTCCAATTCATCCTCGAAGAATCAGACCTGACTCAACTCTAAGCAGTAGCAGGCATGACAAACAAGCATGAATGAGTAGGCACATCAGGGCTCAAACAACTCCTACTCATGCTAGTGGTTTTCATCTATTTACTGTGGCAATGACAGGTTATGCTGAGGATAAGGGGTTCAACTACCGCAGCAAGTAACAGTTGAATCGTTGTTGTCCTAATGCAGTAAAAGAGAGCAGGAGCGAGAGAGTGGGATTGTATCGGAATGAACAAGGGGGTTTTGCTTGCCTGGCACTTTTGAAGATAGTATGGTTCTTCATCGGTGTCATCGAACTCATCGTCGGAACCACGTCTATCGAGAGGGGACAAATACCGGCAAACAAAGAGGAACACAATCAATGCAATGCAACAATTATGATGCATGATAATGTCATGGCAATATGCTGTTGATTGAGCTAATGCAACTAGCAATCATGTTAAATGAAGCTGGTTTGAACCAAGGGTTCAAATTCAAACTCCATATGTGCTTATTTAAATGTCAATTATGCAAATTGCCCAGTACAGCAACCCTAGGGTTTTCAAACATGCATGCAAATGCCATAAACAGATTCCTTGATTTTTTTCTGATAATTTTTCATATATAATTTATTTCATTCTGAGTTATAGATAATTTTCTATGAATTTTAGAAGTTTTGGCTATTTTTTGGAATTTTCCGAATTATTTAAAATCCAGAAAATCATTTACTGCATCAGCATTGCCTCATGCTGACCTCAGCAAGTCAACTGCGGCTGACCAGGTCAAACCTGACCAGTGGGGTCCACTGGTCAGTCACATAGTGCTGGCTCGAGTCAACGACAGGTGGGACCGGTCAAAGGCCACGTCAGCAAAGTCAACCTGACATGTGGGCCCGGTGGGTTAGTCTAAGTTAATTAGGGAATAAATTCCGGGGTTAATTCGCACGTGGGGCCCAGTTGTCAATGACTCCAGGGGGGTAATCAGTAGGGTGCTTAGGCCCTAATGATGGTGCCAAGTGAGCCACCGGCGTTTAACCACCGGCGACGATAGACCGCGGTGGTGCCCTCTTCAGGTTTGCTCTACGGGCCACCGTTCAACGCGCGGAAGGGCGCGTTTGAAAGAGGGGAGAGAGACGCATCCGTGGGTGGCCGTGGTTCGAGCGGGGATGGGCGGAGTCAACGACGACGACCAAAACTGCGGTGGCCGGAGCACGGTGGGTTGCGGGTTTGGGGTTACGGTGCACGAGAGGGGGAGATGTTGGCGGCTACGGTCTCGTGGGGTCATTCTAAGCATGGTAGTGTACTCAGGTGGAAGCTCCAGTGGCTATAGTCACAACGGCAACATGGCGCGGCGGAGGCGAGCTTCGGCTCTAGTGAGAACGAGGGCTACAAGGTGCAATCGAGGTGGGGAAGAGAGGGGTTCGAAGCGGTAGCTCACACCGGTTGTAGGGGGCGTCGAAGTGGGCTCGGGGAAGCACGGACGGCGTCGTGGCATTGCCAGCGATCTTGGTGGCCCGAGGTAGAAGACGACGATGTCGAGGGCGTTGCGGTGCTTCCCAGCTCACGTGGCTTGGTGGGGTATACGGGGACGGCGGGGCGGAGCTCCCGAGCACGTTTGATGGGCAAAGGAGGGCCTATGGCTATGGCAACAGCGAGCGGCGGCGACGGGCATGCTCGGCCATGGGGGGGGGGAATCAGAGGAGCGAGGGGGAGGGAGGTCCAGAGAGCGAGGGAGCAGTGAGAGGGGGGTCGGGGAGGTGGTGTGGCACTCGTGGAGGCGTCCAGGCCCTCGACGGCAAGGAGGAGCTGGCGAGGCGCGTGCGAGCGCACCGCGGCCACACGCTCATCCTCCTGGCAAAGGAGGAAGACGGCAGGGGAGGGGCCAGGTGGGCCGGGCCGGCCACTTGGGCCGCCAGGTAAGGTCCAGGTGGGCTTCTCTCTCTCTGCTTTCCTTTTTTATTTGTTTCTGTTTTCTATTTTTCTGCTGCTGTTTTGGCTTTAGTAAAAATACTAAAGCATTTTGTAAAATGCTGCAATAATTTGTGGACACTCTATGGATTATTCCAGTGGTCCACATTTAAATTCAGCATTATTTGAGCATTTAAATTATTTATAGTGTTTAAATGCCCAAATTCAAATATGATATGATTTAATTCAAAAATCCATGAATGACCTTGAAACATGTGCATCATTTTTGTGAGAGGTTTTAACCTTTTCTAAAAATGATGAACATTTTTAAAGGCATTTTAGGTTTCTTGAAAAGGCTTATGGCTGACCCTATTTGATTTAATTTTTGGTGCTATTTGTCATCCCCATTTCAACTTTCTGAGAAATTTAACATGATGACATGAATGCCTTAATGCAACTAATGACAAGCAAATTCTAGGGCTGTGACAACTCACCCCCACTAAACACGAATCTCGTCCCGAGATTCAAGTCGTGAGGTAAGAAATCAGAGGGGACACAAAGCTAACACGATCTTCATGATCCAACTGCCCTTCTCGGAGATGTTGATCCGCTACATCATATTGATTATGACATCCTTTCCTTCGAGAACTTCATCCAGCATGGTGACAAGAGAGCAAGACAACCTCACAAGACTGGATCATCGATCTTAATGAACACAAGATCAACTCACGGAATGAGACGTAGAAACATCCCTTGAGGTGAGACGCAGAACACACATCAGAGATGATGGATGAGAAACATATGACAAAGGTTCAAATTGGTAGGCAACAATTCGACGCTTAAATAGATGGTGAAGGGGTTTCAAAGTAGTGAGGAGTTAAGTTGCCCATGATACCATAACGGGACACCTCAGGGAAAGGTGACTCGTAGAGCATTTACCTTGAGTGGCAAAAAGAATTACTTTTGATACAAAGATCATTGAAACTCTTTATACCAGCCTGAGGTAATCACAATCGATCGTTGGAAGGGGTTCGAAAGAATGGCATACTCCTAGTAGGATGGATGATGTGGACTCCTTGTTGAAGACAACGCAATGGATGATTTTTAGCTTATCATCGGAAATGGATGGGACCCATATGGTAAGTCCACTTTTGAAGATGATCTTGAACAACAACTACTGAGGTGCAAGCTGGGAACAAAATGCAAATATTGGGAATGATTCTGGTAACTAGGAAAGAACTCGACAGTCGAGAGTGTTTCCAACGTTCCAATGGTTATAGAGTCATCGAAGAAACTGAGAGAACAAGGATCCCTAAGGAACAACTTCAAGAATAAGTCACACTAAATTCTCATGGAGAAGACGGTAAAATAGCTCAATCAAGATACTACAATGATAGATCTTCTGTCTAGGTGTGTCGGCCAGAACATCAACCTTATCGGGGACCTACATCATAGATCTTGGAAAAGTTCCAACCATCATATCAGCCTGAGATTTAGATCTGGTTGGTAGCAGGATATTCCAGACCCATCGAGTCTAGAAGAAAATGAAAGTTTGCAACACAAATTGACGAGATGGCGTTGTGAGATTCTCGGGAGATGGACTATGGTAGTAAGCTCCAAAACATGAGTTGATTCTGCTAAAACCCTGTGAACACGTTGTCCCAAACAAGCATGAACACATAGCAGTCTTATAATGAACACTACCGAGTTCAAGTGGGTAACCATCATTGTGGATAACAAAGTCCTTGCATAAGTCATCATTAGCTCTTAATAAGGAACTTCTTCTCCTTGAACAAATCAATCAGTGGCTTGGTGTGCTAGGAACACATACAGAATGGAGGCGGCCAACCTATCATACCATAGAGTACTTCGCACATAGGCATGACTAACTTGGGATGATTCCAGAGGGAGCAAAAACAGGCTTTCTCGAATCCACGGTGGCAACTTGCATCAGATGCACATGAATTAGAGGAAGTCACATCTTTCAACCGGACATATGCTTCATGAACGGGACATGAGGGCAATGCTTATAAAGTTCCAACACTAGTGTAATGTTCAACATGAATCATGGGGGAGACAAAATGTTGCTGATGGGCTCAACAACAAATCATCAGAATTTCCATATCACTGGACTTCCACCATCATGTGAACACGGTGATAGCATTGGTCAGACCAAAGATGTAATGGTGTATGCTCGAGGGATCAACCGCGAGTAAGACAACATTACGAACATCGTTGGTTCTGATTTGACTTGACGATAGCCCATACTCAAGTCAAGGTTTGACAAGGCAATAGATCCAACAACGGATCACGAGGACCAATCGATGGAGATATCATCTTTCTTCATCACACACACACACAAAAAGATATCCCTTAACATGAACTAAGTCAGACATGCTTTATCTTCCAACTCTCCAAGTTGTTGTTTAGCTCGACCAACTAGCTCAGGGATATCCAACACAGATTCTTGGAGAAGGCGTGATTTATAAGAAAACCCATTTAATCACGAACTCAACATACCGGTCAGGTGACAACCAGGTAATACTTCCGAGAAGATCTTTGGAAAATCACAAACCACCGATATGTTACTAAGCTTGAGAAGAATCTTGCTTTTCAGGACAAGACGATATGATCAACTAAGCAAGGGATTGAATACTCCTAACTCATTGATCGAAGAGTGCACCAGAAATAAGGACTAGGTAGCACAATCTATCTTAGAATGATGATTCCATAACCAACATGCTAAGAATGAGAATATTGTCCATTAACTACCAAGCAACGAGGTTGCTAGGAGTACCGATTTCACACATCACAGTTCTCTTGTTGGCATTCCGGTTATGGCAACACGGGACCGAGGAATGAACGATGATGGCGAGAGTAACGCTGCATCAAAAATTCATAAGAGAAGGTGCAATTCTCATGATGTTCCTGACATAAAAGTGGGTAATACTTCAGGGTAGAACAGAATCAAAGCTTGATTGCATTTGATCTGCGGAATACAACTGCTTTGACCCAATCCTAGAAATGGATGAGGTACTGGAGTTTGTTTCTCCTAGTCATTCTGCGCAAGAATGGCTTGACGGACTACAGGAATAATAAGCACCGATAACACGGATGCACAATTACTCCTGACTATCAATTGATAGATGATGGCTGGAATACAAATCAAGAGGGACAACTCAAGGGAACATATATCTTTCTGAGTTGTGGATACAAAGGTTAGTGTGTTGAGCAAAGCTCAAGATTTCTCCCGGATAACCCATGCAGAAAGGTAGAGCTCGCAGATTCACAATGTAGAATGGAGAACTCATTAAGAGCACTCTGGTTGTGATCTTTTAATTCAAACGAATTTCTGCCAAGGATGATTCATGGTATTTGGAAGGATGATATACCACGGACCTCGAAGACTATCACAAAGATTACTAATATCCTAAAGATACGAGCAACACTATCAACATGAGGTAAGTAGAGTGGATCTTGGGTCAAGAACCCAGGAGTAGAATACCTACTACTAAATGGCATCGCGGAATGCTTTCGAGAATGGTGGCCAGAATCATCACACTGGGGATACAAAGCATTGCTAGATTACTAGGTGACTCCCTAAAACACCTACGGTCATAATAATAGCTCCAACATATATGTCGAGACAATAAATTACCTCAACGCACCAGTTAGTGTGCTTATTCTGACCATAAAGGACATCGAGAATGGAAAGAAAGGATTGCAAATGCATCAGATTATCTAGAAACCTGGGATGACTCGGACAGCATAATGGTTGTAAATGCTCAAAAGATTTGAGACATCCTGCTAAATGGTGGCATAACCACTCAACATCACAATACCAAGGTTCTGAGGCCAGCTATGACATATGGAAGTAGTAGGAACTAAACTGAGGCTTAAACTCAACATTCCTAGGCAACTACGGTTTAGTAACACGTCATACTGAGAGATAGAAGAGAAGCCTAGTTCTTAACCCCGTAGAAAAGATAAGATGATTAAGATCAGAAGGTCATGAGGATAAGGAGTAAAAAGAGCCTTACGTTCCCTTCCACAATCAATTCCCTTATATAACTAAAGCATTTCTAGACTCAACTTCGACCAGCTTGGCTTGGTAATACTACAGGAAGTGAGGCTCTGATACCAAAGCTGTCAGGACCCCGATTCCAAGTCACATTGATCTAGCCGGTAACACAACATATCACTTTGCGGCCCCACGCATGGTATTCCCACGGGTGTCGCCTTACCATGGCCCGGGACCGTTTGCGCCTTTTGGCTCACGTATATGATAGTGTCGCTAGCATCCATATGAGAGAGAACCCGGGCTGACATGGCTAGTCGTGAACCCAAAGCGGCACTAACCTATGGGGACAGGCATACATGAATCACATCGAGCATGTCGGTTAGTAGCGTGTGAATCTGGGCTGTAGCACTGGGATAACAGGACTCCGGGAACCCGGGCTGTAGCAAGCTAGGAAGGACTCCGAATGTCACCGCGTGACATTTCCCCGAAGGGACAGACACAGGAATGAAGTGAAACACATGCCAGCCAGTCAAGTGTCCTGAGCAGTAGTGCTGGGCTAGTAGGACTCCGGTGAACCAGGCTGTAGCGGACTACTATGGCTCATGGAAGCACTAGACTACATTTCCCCATAAGAGAGGCTGCCAAGGATAAACAACTAGATTATCGGATCCCACACATACCAAGCATTTCAATCATACACACAATATGCTTGATATGTGTAAATACAACATGGCATCACAACATAACTCTACAACTCAAGTATTTATTCATTAGGCTCCGAGGAGCGAGATATTACAAACATGGGTCTCATGACCCACCAATCATAGCATACAAATCAAGCACATGCGGAAGCTTAACATGTCTGAGTACAGACATCTACAAATGGAAAAGGCTAAGAAGCCTGACTATCTACCAAATCCTGCCGAGGGCACAAGATCGTAGCTGAGGTATCAAGCTAAATGTCGAAGTCCACGCGGAACAACTAGCGAGACTGAAGTCTCTCTGCAAAACATAAGTTAAGCAAACGTGAGTACAAAGGTACTCCGCAAGACTTCCATCAGAACTAGCTACATATGCATCGGTATCAACAAGGGGGGGTGGTGGAGTTTAACTGCAGCAAGCCAATTTTGACTCAGTGGCTAACCTGAACTACGACTCCAAGCAACTCTTTTGAGGTGGCGCACACGAGTCCACATATTCACCATTCAATACACCACTATGGATCCTCTCCCGTCTCCCTACGAGAAGGCCATCCATAGCACTCACACTTATCTTGCGAGTTTTAGAGTATACAATTTCACTTGTCTATGAACTGTTATAGGCAACCCAGAAGTCCTTTACCGCGGACACGGCTATTCAAATAGATCATTTATAACCCTGCAGGGGTGTACCTCTTCACACATGCTCTCGCCACTTACCACCATGTACACGTCATGTATCTCGGCAACCTTCGAGCGGAAGCCTGGCGAGGGAGTCGGCCACGACCTGACTAACCACACAAGTCTCTAGTCCAGGTTTATCGCCTATTCGGGTTACATCCACGAGGAGATCCGGACGGAGATTCGCTCACAGCCCCAAACAATGTGTGCAGGGTTCCCGAGACACCAAACGGGTGCCCGGTACACCGTGCCACGGTGTATCTACCGCATCATAGCCCACCCCTAGGGTTAGCGCTACGCACGACCGCCAACACATATCCTACAAACACCAGAAACTAGTTGCAACTACTGGACAGAGGGCAAGGGCAGTTAATAAGTCGAGAGGGTCCATTGGTTTCGGGCCCAATGCGTGGTAGTAGCTGTTCATGGATCACAAACACAGAACTCAGTTCCTGAGGACGATTTCAATGAGACAACCCACCATGTACTCCTACATGGCCTCTCACCGCTACCTTTACCAAATCATGTTCACACACTTAGCTCACACACAGTAGGACATGTTCATCATTGTTCCAATTCATCCTCGATGAATCAGACCTGACTCAACTCTAAGCAGTAGCAGGCATGACAAACAAGCATGAATGAGTAGCCACATCAGGGCTCAAACAACTCCAACTCATGCTAGTGGGTTTCATCTAATTACTGTGGCAATGACAGGTCATGCAGAGGATAAGGGGTTCAACTACCGCAGCAAGTAACAGTTGAATCGTTCTTGTCCTAATGCAGTAAAAGAGAGTAGGAGCGAGAGAGTGGGATTGTATCGAAGTGAATAAGGGGGTTTTGCTTGCCTGGCACTTCTGAAGATAGTATAGTTCTTCATCGGTGTCATCAAACTCATTGTCGGAACCACGTCTATCGAGAGGGGACAAATACCGGCAAACAAAGAGGAACACAATCAATGCAATGCAACAATTATGATGCATGATAATGTCATGGCAATATGCTGTTGATTGAGCTAATGCAACTAGCAATCATGTTAAATGAAGTTGGTTTGAACCAAGGGTTCAAATTCAAACTCCATATGTGGTTATTTAAATGTGAATTATGCAAATTGCCCTATACAGCAACCCTAGGTTGTTCAAACATGCATGCAAATGCCATAGACAGATTCCTTGAATTTTTCTGATGATTTTTCATATATAATTTATTTCATTCTGAGTTATAGATAATTTTCTATGAATTTTAGAAGTTTTGGCTATTTTCTGGAATTTTCTGAATTATTTAAAATACAGAAAATCATTTACTGTGTTAGCATTGCGTCATGCTGACCTCAGCTAGTCAACTGTGGCTAACCAGGTCAAACCTGACCAGTGGGGTCCACTGGTCAGTCACATAGTGCTGGCTCGAGTCAACGACAGGTGGGACCAGTCAAAGGCCACGTCAGCAAAGTCAACCTGACATGTGGGCCCGGTGGGTTAGTCTAAGTTAAAAGGGAATAAATTCTGGGGTTAATTAGCGCGTGGGGCCCAGTTGTCAATGACTCCGGGAGGGTAATCAGTAGGGTGCTTAGGCCCTAATGATGGTGCCACGTCAGCCACCGGCGTTTAACCGCCGGCGACGACTGACCGCGGAGGTGCCCACTTCGGGTTTGCTCTACGGGCCACCGTTCGACGCGCGGAAGGGCGCGTTTGAAAGAGGGGAGAGAGACGCATCCGTGGGTGGCCGTGGTTCGAGCGGGGATGGGCGGAGTCAACGACGACGACCAAAACTGCGGTGGCCGGAGCACGGTGGGTTGCGGGTTTGGGGTTACGGTGCACGAGAGGGGGAGATGTTGGCGGCTACGGTCTCGTGGGGTCATTCTAAGCATGGTAGTGTACTCAGGTGGAAGCTCCAGTGGCTATAGTCACAACGGCAACATGGCGCGGCGGAGGCGAGCTTCGGCTCTAGTGAGAACGAGGGCTACAAGGTGCAATCGAGCCGGGGAAGAGAGGGGTTTGAAGCGGTAGCTCACAGCGGTTGTCACTACACCACGACACTGCATCCCCAACAACCAGATTTGTTGGGAATACATGTTCTGCCAATAGATAGTCGGTCGGGAAAGACTATTGCCGACCGACCTTGTCTGTTGGGGAAAGCCCAGACGGGAAAACCCTTTCCCGACCTACTTCTTGTTGGTGATGGGGTATCTTTCCCGACCAACATTCTGTTGGGCCTTCCCTAGGCCTTTCCCGACCAACAGTTTGCTGGGGCTACTATGGGCCTTCCCCTACCGACTATCAGACAAGGATTTATTTCCCTACCAACAATCTGTTGGGATGCCATGGGCCTTTCCCAACCGACTATATGACAACGTATTCTTTCCCAACCAACATTATGTTGGGCCTAGCATTAGCCTTTCCGACCGATTGTTAGACTGTTTTTTTTCTGCTGACCATCATCCATTAGCCCTCCCATAGGTGGACTTCGAATTACCAACAGAATATACATCAAGTTACATTGCATGTCATCCAAAAATATTGAACTAGATGCAAACAATAACAACATACATTTCATTAATTTTCTCATATAAATACCTCATCTGTTAGTAACTAATGACCATCCAAGTTTCCTATAAACTAATGAAACTAATTAAGCAGAGTAAACATTATTGTTTATTGCCTAAGAGCAAAAATTCCTCACATTATTTTCTAGAATTTGTCTTAAGAGGCACATCATCTGCCTTGGCTCCTTATAGTGGGCAACTAAATACACATCCTCACAGCCTTCAACCAAGATCCTTGTGTCCTTCTAGTACTTGACATCAAAGCCTTCCTTCTAAATATCATTGCAGAACATCCTCCAGTTTGAAAATCTTCAAGTCAAAATCCCTGGTTAATATTTCTGCACGGTAACTGGACAACGTGATATTTTCTTGAAGCTGCCTTTAGTATCATTTCATACCAAAGCAACTAAAGAGAATTCATTATCACTTATGGGGAAATGGGTAGCTTTAGCTCCCCTCTTTTATGTTTCCTGTAACTTCTTTTGCTATATCCTAGGATACTTGAAAGGAGTAACAAATCTAGGAGAGAAAGCATTTGCTAAATGAAAGGACAATTCTCTCTTTAGGACATGGGGGATACCGCTCTTTAGGCCATTCCTGCATGAATGAAAGGAGTAAGAAATTAGATGATTAATAATAGGTAGCAGCAAAAGCATTTCCTAAGCAACGAATTTACCCATGGGGATAGGTGGAGCCTTCAATATTTGCAAATCAGTGACATGCTCAAAGTCCTCTGCTATAGGCAAGTCACTTGCTATCACAAACAACAATTTAATATCTCCTTCAAACGTTACTTCACCAACAAACCGAGGCTCCAAATCCTGGTAAAAGCCATGGTATGATTAGTAATGTGAAAAATACTCTGAAACAAGAAAAAAATGGTACCGTAATCAGAAGACAGAAAATTACTTTCACAAACCATCATAATACAACACAAAAAAATTAGCCTGACAAAATCAGTTCGCCTTGACACTGTTAGAAAATGCAGCAGAAAGAAATTCTTATAAAAGACTCACCTCTTGAATGCAAAGAAAGTGACATATTTGAATGTATCTTTGAAGCCAAGATCTGTTTGTGACCTTTGTCCACCATGCTACTACATTTTCCAAATCATTCACTGAAAAACAACAGAAAACAAAACTTTATGCCAAGCCTGCTATCAAAAGAAAAAACATGTGTAACCAGTTCATGAAAGTACTTTTTAGAAAATTACAAAACAATAATGAAGCTTAATTAACTGTTGCACATAAAGAACTTTACTGCTTCAAGGGCTTCTCTATTTCCATGAAGCAAAGCAACATAGATTTTTTTAAGATATTATTAAACTTATGGCCTAGTTCAAATCTGCACACTGCAGCACATAGAGAGAGGAGGGAGGGGAGGGAGAAGCCAAGTGAGAGATTGAGATCTTACCGATGTCGTTGCTGCCATGGATAGGCACCTGGTCACTGAAAGTTAGTTGGGGGAGATGGGTGTCAAACAACTAAATTTTAATAAAAAACAACCAGAAGAAGTATATCGCTATATAGCTCTGTACATTGACTAGTAACAATCAATGTTGGTCTATCTTCTCTTGTTACTTGGTGATGGTATACACAATATTTTGGTTATTCTCGTCATCTAAACATTGTCTCAGATAATGTATATAGTTCATAGCTTACATGGTTCAATAGAATTGTGAGACTGATTCATGAATATACTTTTTAGAAAACTCAAACCAATAATGATGCAAGTCAACATAAAAGAACTTTACTGCTTCAACCAGAGGGCTAGAAATGAAAGGTAGGCCAGAGTTCTCACAAGAGTTTGTCTATGGCACGGTAGATGCCAGTCAAACCAAAACTAACAAGCAACCCTTCACAATAATGAATTACGACAATCTTTCTTATTCTGCATCTCTGGTTCCTTCACTTCAGGTTCTATCTTCTCCTCCGCAGCTTCTTGAATGTCTTTCCAGGGACGAGCTCTACAATGTCATCGTCATCATCCTGGGCAGCACCAATGCTGGCGCCAGCCTTAGCACCAGACATATACTTCTGGAACTGCTCAGCAAGCCTCCGCTGAAACTTCTCAGAGAATAAATTAGCAATTACATTGCACAAAGTCTAGCCTCTCTAGGTTCCCAATTTTTCAGAACCAGAACAACACTCAAGAGGGTAACCTATGGTGACAAGCAGTGGTGGAGCTTCAAAGAAATTTCAGAAGGGGGAGGGGGAAAGCTACAAAATGATATGATTTTGTTTTTGGAATATCAAAGTACAACCACACGTTAGAATTGGTAGCATGTTGAGCATATTGATCTTATCTGCTTACAAAATACTCCCTCCATCCGGAAATACTTGTCGGAGAAATGGATGTATCTAGACGTACTTTAGTTCTCGATACATCCATTTTTCTTACAAGTATTTCAGGACGGAGGGAGTACATTTCTAACACCAATTACATATAAAGTCAGTCGAATTGTGTGCCATTTTCCCAAAGTACCATCATAGTTAACATGCATAGTGCATGGCTAAGTTCTGTCCTCCAAGTTATAGCATGTGAATTACTTATGAAAATCCACTAAGAAAATTAATTATGACAACCTAGATCAACAAAATTTGTCATCCATGCTTTATTACTCTGTAAAATATTGAGCAAAAGGTGTACAATAACTAGAACCTAGGAGTCCTTAATATAAATATATAATATATTATATGTTTATATAAATGTTTGTAATAAACAAAGTACATAAAAAATCTATGAATATGTCGGCGAAGGGTGAACACCTAGCTCAATATATGGATTGAAAATACTGGTGGTTAAATTTTCACCAGTGTGCAAAACAGAGCAATAATAAATTCCTCTACAACAAGACATAAATCCAACAGTTTGTTTGCTTGCTGTAACCGCAACATCAGGTCAATATTAGGTCTATGTGCACAACAATTTCAGGTTTCTATAATTTTACCTAATTATGCAGTGACATTTTTATGACTGCCAACAAACATCAAAAACCAACAATATAGATCGTGTTCTACTACAAATGAGCTAGTACCCAGAAAAATGATCACTTCTAGTTACTTTTGCCAACTTTAGTCCCAATGGATGAAATTGACTTTTTCTTGTCTGGATCATGTTCCTTGCTCAGAAAACTATGAGGTTGCCCCGTGCGAACAACGGAGACATGAAACCACCAATGTTACAACTTACAACAAATAGTTTGATTTCATTTGTTCATAACATTCTGATATTTAAAATATCCGGGAAGCAGGGCATAAATAAGATGCTCTTCAGGTTAAAGTACTGCAACCATCATTAGCATCATATAGTTCCGTCAGATTAATAAACATGAAAAGAAACACAAGCATGTGGTCACATCATTATAAACTAAGCTCGAGCTCGAAATAAGCAATTGCAAGCATGTGCAGCCTCACTTTTGCAAATAATTTTCTAATCATCCCTTGCTTGTATAGTTACGGAGTAGTGTTTTATTATATGTACTTGCAATTGGGGCTCTTGGGGAACTATCCTGTAGCCTAGATGATTTTCAGGTTGACATATAACCTGATGAAGGAGTGACGCCTCACCTGCATACATGAAGCCATTAATAAACCAATGAATTGTGACTACGGAACCAACAAAATCTAAGATTTATATCATACCTACATGACCCCAAATTGTAGACATTGGGGCAACAGTTTTTAGAGCCAATGGATCCATATAGCTACCAGATATTTCACACCTATTCAATTCAAAATCCCGGCAGATATGAATTGCATGTCAATGGGGCGTGCCATACAGTCAAGCATCATGGTAGCAAGGCATGGGGCCACAGTTATCTTCTCAAATCACATAGTAAACGTAGAAATAGCTTCCAAATCCACACATAATATAAACCTGCACATGTGAAAGGAAAAGTTATGGACTTATACTAGAAAATTTCTTCGACCAGTCCATCCAGCAGGTCGATTTCTGGAGATAAAGTCGTTGTCTCACAAGGAAATACCTAACAGCAGAGGTAGCAAAAGCCATGCCTTTAGAGGGACTATAATCGGCCCACAGTCCTAATCAGATCTGGCAAGGGGCATCTCGGAGCATACCTTCTTGGCCGGCGGCACATAGGGGCGATGGCTGAGCTTGGGCGCAGAAGAAAAGGGCAGCCGTCGGCAGGGTGTGGACGGCAACGGCAGGACCACCTGTGCATATAGGGTGGTGTGGTGAGCGACGGGGGAGGGGGATAAGCAGGATAGAAGAGAGCACCTGGAGGCGGAGGGTGCTCGAGGGCGTAGCAACACGGAGAGAACCTCACAGCAGAGGCTGCTCGAGCCCGTGGCGGCGGTGAGAGCCTCTGCAGGTGGAGGCCGAGCGAAGCGCAGCGGAGAGAGAGCTCGAGCCTAGCTGCGGCTGTGTGGAGTGGGCTCAGTGGTGCGCATGCTGAAGTAAGTGAGGGAGATGGGGAGGGGGTTGCGTCCTCGCCGGCTGGAGAGCACGCAGCCGGCCGCAGAGAGTAGCATCGGCGGCGGACAGAGAGCTCGAGCATGGCGGCGGCGGATGTAGAAATTGGGTGGGGGTTGAGGGATTTGGGGATTTAGGAGCGAAAGGGGAAAAAGAGAGGGAGTTTTCAGTGGGCTAGGCTAATTTTGGCGCTAACTTTTTGTGTTCCCCCATGCGCGACTGGTTGGCCCAATTAGCTGCCAACAGTCGGTCGGCATTAATCCCCGACCCATAGTCTGATGGAAGTCCTCGTATTCCCGACCGATGACCTGACATTAAATAAATGAGCATTCCTGACCGACCCTCAGTTGCTACGCATATGCATTACCGACCAACAGTCTGATACAACTTTTCCCAACCGACGGTCCGATGGTATTAGAGACTTTTCCCAACAGTCGTTGGTAGGGAAATCTGGTGCGTGGTGTAGTGTGTAGGGGGCGTCGAAGTGGGCTCAGGGAAGCACACACGGTGTCGTGGCATTGCCGGCGATCTCGGTGGCCCGAGGTAGAAGACGACGATGTCGAGGGCGTTGCGGTGCTTCCCAGCTCATGTGGCTCGGTGGGGTATACGGGGACGGCGTGGCGGAGCTCCCGAGCACGTTCGATGGGTGAGGGAGGGCCAGTGGCCGTGGCAACAGCGAGTAGCGGCAACGGGCATGCTCGGCCATGGGGGGGGGGGGAATCAGAGGAGTGAGGGGGAGGGAGGTCCAGAGAGCGAGGGAGAAGTGAGAGGGGGTCGGGGAGGTGGTGTGGCACTCGTGGAGGCGTCCAGGCCCTCGACGGCAAGCAGGAGCTGGCGAGGCGCGTGCCAGCGCACCGCGGCCACGCGCTCATCCTCCTGGCAAAGGAGGAAGACGACAGGGGAGGGGGCCAGGTGGGCCGGGCCGGCCACTTGGGCCGCCAGGTAAGGTCCAGGTGGGCTTCTCTCTCTCTCTGCTTTCCTTTTTTATTTGATTCTGTTTTCTATTTTTCTGCTGCTGTTTTGGCTTTAGTAAAAATACTAAAGCATTTTGTAAAATGCTGCAATAATTTGTGGACACTCTATGGATTATTCCAGTGGTCCACATTTAAATTCAGCATTATTTGAGCATTGAAATTATTTATAGTGTTTAAATGCCCAAATTCAAATATGATATGATTTAATTCAAAAATCCATGAATGACCTTGAAACATGTGCATCATTTTTGTCACAGGTTTTAACCTTTTGTAAAAATGATGAACATTTTTAAAGGCATTTTGGGTTTATTGAAAAGGCTTATGGCTGACCCTATTTGATTTAATTTTTGGTGCTAGGGTTTGTCATCCCCATTTCAAATTTCTGAGAAATTTAACATGATGACATGAATGCCTTAATGCAACTAATGACAAGCAAATTCTTGGGCTGTGACATCGCGGCGGGTATCGTTATTTTCCGACCTTCACAGAAGATTTAAACAGACATGGGTATATCTACTTAAGGAAACACAAGTCTGAAACATTTGAAAAGTTCAAAGAATTTCAGAGTGAAGTGGAAAATAACCATAACAAGAAAATAAAGTTTCTACGATCTGATCGCGGAGGCGAATATTTGAGTTACGAGTTTGGTCTTCATTCGAAACAACGTGGAAATAGTTTCAAAACTCACGCCACCTGGAACACCACAGTATAATGGTGTGGTTGAATGTCGTAGCCATACTTTATTAGATATGGTGCGATCTATGATGTCTCTTACTGATTTACCACTATCGTTTTGGAGTTATGCATTAGAGACAGCTGCATTCACGTTAAATAGGGCACCATCTAAATCCATTGAGACGACACCGTATGAACTGTGGTTTGGCAAGAAACCTAAGCTGTCATTTCTCAAAGTTTGGGGTTGCGATGCCTATGTGAAAAAGCTTCAGCCTGATAAACCCGAACCCAAATCGGAAAAGTGTGTCTTCATAGGTTAGCCAAAGGAAACTGTTGGGTACACCTTCTATCATAGATCTAAAGGCAAGATATTTGTTGCTAAGAATGGATCCTTTCTAGAGAAGGAGTTTCTCTCGAAAGAAGTGAGTGGGAGGAAAGTAGACTTGATGAGGTAGTTGTACCTTCTCTCGAATTGGAAAGTAGTTCATCACAGAAATCAGTTCGAGTGATGCCTACACCAATTAGTGAGGAAGCTCATGATAATGATCATGAAACTTCAGATCAAGTTACTACTGAACCTTGTAGGTCAACCAGAGTACGTTTTGCACCAAAGTGGTACGGTAATCCTATTATGGAAGTCATGTTACTAGACCATGACGAACTTACGAACTATGAGGAAGTGATGATGAGCCCAGATTCCGCAAAATGGCTTGAGGCTATGAAATCTGAGATGGGATCCATGTATGAGAACAAAGTATGCTCTTTGGTTGACTTGCCCGATGATCAACAAGCCATAGAAAGTAAATGGATCTTCAAGAAGAAGACTGACGCTAATGGTAATGTTACTTCTACAAAGCTCGACTTGTTGCGAAAGGTTTTCGACAAGTTCAAGGAGTTGACTATGATGATACCTTCTCACCCGTAGCGATGCTTAAGTCTGTCCGAATAATGTTAGCAATTGTCGCATTTTATGATTATGAAATTTGGCAAATGAATGTCAAAATTGCATTCCTTAATGGATTTCTTAAAGAAGATTTGTATATGATGCTACCAGAAGGTTTTGTCGATCCAAAAGGTGCTAACAAAGTGTGCACGCTCCAGCGATACATTTATGGACTGGTGCAGGCCTCTCGGAGTTGGAATATGTGCTTTGATAGTGTGATCAAAGCATATGGTTTTATACAGACTTTTGGACAAGCCTGTATTTACAAGAAAGTGAGTGGGAGCTATGTAGCATTTCTAATATTGTAGGTGGATGACATACTGTTGATTGGAAATCATATAGAATTTATGCAAAAAGCATAAAATGATATTTGAATAAGAATTTTTCAATGAAAGATCTCAGTGAAGCTGCTTATATATTGGGCATCAAGATCTATAGAGATAGATCAAGATGCTTAATTGGACTTTCACAAAGCACATACCTTGATAAAGTTTTGAAGAAGTTCAAAATGGATCAGTCAAAGAAAGGGTTCTTGCCTGTGTTACAAGGTGTGAACTTGAGTCAGACTCAATGCCCGACAACTGCAGAAGATAGAGATAAAATGAAAGTCATTCCCTATGCTTCAGCCATAAGTTCTATCATGTATGCAATGCTATGTACCAGACTTGATGTGTGCCTTCCTATAAGTTTAACAGGGAGGTACCAAAGTAATCCAGGAGTGGATCATTGGACATCGGTCAAGAACATCCTGAAATACCTGAAAAGGACTGATAACCCACAAGTATAGGGGATCAATTGTAGCCTCTTTCGATAAGTAAGAGTGTTGAACCCAATGTGGAGCTAAAGGTAGAACAAATATTCCCTCAAGTTCTATCGACCACCGATACAACTCTATGCACGCTTAACATTCGCCTTACCTAGAACAAGTATGAAACTAGAAGTAATTTGTAGGCGTTGTTGGATAGGTTTGCAAGATAATAAAGAGCACGTAAACAAAAGCTAGGGGCTGTTTAGATAAAGACACAACTGAGTTAGTTTCAGTAGATAGCTTGTTGTCACACAAGAAAGTTATTTGCCCCTGATACGTATCCATCGTTTTGGACTCTAACTTGCATGCTTTGAATGGAACTAACCCGGACTGACGCTGTTTTCAGTAGAATTGCCATGGTGTTATTTATGTGCGGAAACAAAAGTTCTCGAAATGACCTGAAACTCCACGGAGATTATTTTTGGAAATAAAAAAATACTGGCAAAGAATCAAGGCCAGGGGGCCCACACCCTAGTGATACGTCTCCAACGTATCTACTTTTCCAAACATTTTTGCCCTTGTTTTGCACTCTAACTTGCATGATTTGAATGGAACTAACCTGGACTGACGTTGTTTTCAGCAGAATTGCTATGGTGTTATTTATGTGCAGAAACAAAAGTTCTCGGAATGACCTGAAACTTCACGGAACATCTATCCGGAAATAATAAAAAAATCCTTGCAAAAGATGAAGACCAGGGGGCCCACCACCTGTCCACTAGGGTGGGGGGTGCACCTGCCCCCCTAGGGCGCGCCCCCCTACCTCGTGAGCCCCCTGGAGCTCCTCCGACCTCAACTCCAACTCTATATATTTGGTTTCGGAGAGAAAAAAATCAGAGAGAAGAATTCATCACGTTTTACGATACGGAGCCGCCGCCAAGCCCTAGAACCTCTCGGGAGGGCTGATCTGGAGTCCATTCGGGGATCCGGAGAGGGGAATCCGTCGCCATCGTCATCATCAACCATCCTCCATCACAAATTTCATGATGCTCACCGCCGTGCGTGAGTAATTCCATCGTATGCTTGCTAAACGGTGATCGGTTGGATGAGATCTAACATGTAATCGAGTTAGTTTTGTTAGGGTTTGATCCCTAGTATCCAATATGTTCTGAGATTAATGTTGCTATGACTTTTATATGCTTAATGCTTGTCACTAGGGCCCAAGTGCCATGATTTCAGATCTGAACCTATTATGTTTTCATCAATATATGAGAGTTCTTGATCCTATGTTGCAAGTCTATAGTCACCTACTATGTGTTATGATCCGGCAACCCCGAAGTGACAATAATCGGGACCACTCCCGGTGATGACCGTAGATTGAGGAGTTCATGTATTCATTATGTGTTAATGCTTTGGTCCGGTACTCTATTAAAAGGAGGCCTTAATATCCCTTAGTTTCCATTTGGACCCTGCTGCCACGGGAGGGTAGGGCAAAAGATGTCATGCAAGTTCTTTTCCATAAGCAGGTATGACTATATTCGGAATACATGCCTACATTACATTGATGAATTGGAGCTAGTTCTGCATCACCCTATGTTATGATTGTTACATGATGAATCGCATCCGGCATAATTCTACATCATCGATCCATTACCTACGAGCTTTCCATATATTGTTCTTCGCTTATTATTTTTCCGTTGCTATTGCTATCATCATTACAAAATACCAAAAACTTTACTTTTGCTACTGTTACCTTTTGCTACCATTACCACTACTATCATATTACTTTGCTACTAAATACTTTGCTGCAGATATTAAGTTTCCAGGTGTGGTTGAATTGACAACTCAGCTGCTAATACTTGAGAATATTCTTTGGCTCCCCTTGTGTCGAATCAATAAATTTGGTTTGAATACTCTACCCTTGAAAACTATTGCGATCCCCTATACTTGTGGGTTATCAAGACTATTTTCTGGCGCCGTTGCCGGGGAGCATAGCTCTATTCTTTGAGTCACTTGAGATTTATATCTGCTTATCATTATGAAGAACTTGAGAGATCCAAAACCAAGATTTATCCCTCAACTACGAGGGGAGGTAAGGAACTGCCATCTAGCTCCGCACTTGATTCACCTTCTGTTTTGAGTAAGCTTGCGACACCTAAACCTGCTTCTCCTATTCGTTGTGATATGTCGCATGTTATTGATGATGCCACTTCTGCTATGCATGATCCTTATAATGAAACTACTTCTATGCCTGATACTACTGCGCCTGTCGAGGATATACCCCGCAATATGACGCGGGCGGAGTTGTAAACCGGCTGGGACTTGGTAAATCGGCAGGTGATAAACCGGCAGGAGTTAAGGCAGACAATGTGAAAACCGGCAGACAATGTTAAACTGGCAGACAATGTTAAACCGGCAGACAATGTTAAACCGGCAAACAGTGATAACTGGGTTGCTAGGGGTTATGAAGCCCAAGACATTATGAAGCCCAAGATGTTAAGAAGCCCATGAAGATAAGTTAGAATAGTTAAGTCTTAAGTCCGAGTTGGACTCTACATGTAACCCGCCTCTTCAACATATATAAGGAGGGGTAGGGCTCCCCAAAGAGGGACAAGCTACAAGCAGGAAAACAACAATCTCTAGGGCTAGACAGAATTAGAGGAGAGCGGTTTACGGCGACTCCCTCGTGATGATAATGAGATCTATCCTCAAACAGCATGTAGAGTTGTTACTGGATGATGTTTCCCGGGGCCCGAAGCTGTCTAAATCCCTGTCTTGTGTTGCGTCTCTCGACTCCGCTCAACCCCTCTCAAGCTACCATATAGATGCTTTGGCCTCACGACTAAGTACTGACACTAAGGACATCTGCCGTGACAAAACCACGAAAGTTGGCGCCCACCATGGGGCCCGCGCACGGTGGTGTTGAGTTCTTGAAAGGATCTCATCTAGGTTTTGAGAAATTTGCATCCGGATAAAGAAAGGACCGGTTTTTTGGAAGGATCTATATCAACTTTGAGTTAACTGAATTGAGGTCAGAAATTTTATGGGCAGTAACCAACAGCTCTGTTAACAAGATTGACAGGGAAAATCCCAAAGATTTGGCACAAGCCGCCGCGCTTATCAGTAGGATCATCTACTATCACCAAACGAGCAAATCCAACATGGAAACCTGGAGGACGACCCGGACGTGGGCGGTCAAACCGGCCACGACCCGTGATTGGCGTTGTTTTTGTCTTTAACTCGCCCGAGGAGTCGCCTGGTGCAGTCTCGCATGTTGACCCGCCTCCACATCTGACGGACTCCGCCTTGTTTTCAACTCCAAGTCGCTGCAGCCTGCGTGGCCTTCGAGCCTCGCTGAGCCGCCTGCTGCGGACACCGCGGCCTCCCCAAAGCCGCCGGACTTCCTTGCGCCGCTCTGTCTCCGCCTCGCTGCTGTGCTCCGGCCCTCTGCTTCCAAACCCACCTAGTGCTACTCCAAGTCGCCAAATTCCGTGGCCATGTAGTTGATACAGAGCACTGTATTGGCTCCAGATTGAGTTGGACTCAGACTCGTCGACTGAGCGCCCGCCTGGAATCCGACCTGAGTCGCCACATCGACCCGTCGCAGTCTTCTGCCACCTCAAGCCTCTGCCCTTCTCCGTGTTAAACCGCCCGTGAGACGCATCGCGCCCGCCGCTGGTTCGCCACACGGCCATCCGCTGTTAAATTGCCGGCCCTGAGCCGCCATGTGTAGCATCAAGTCACAGCGGCCTGTCCTGATCCGTCCTCACCTTCCGCTTTGGTAGATTTGTCGTGAACCGCCGTTGGGCCTTGTTCCCGTGATGAATCGTCATCGCGACTTGTTTCCTCCGAATTGCCATCGGGCCTTGACTTGTCTGCGGTTCAAGTCGACATCGGGCGCGGCTCGCTGCTAAACATAGCATTTGGGAACTGCTCGACACCCCTAATCTGGGGTGTGGCTATGTCATTATATAGAGGTACTTAAAGGGTACAATACAAGGTTACAGTACAGATATACAGAGGCTACGTAAATACAGTCTAACACCCTCCCTCAATCTTAACTATATCCTGAAGTACAAAGTAAGTTAAGATTGCGCCTACAGCCTACAAACTGTGGTTGTGGAAGAGGCTTCGTGAAGATGTCAGCAAGTTGATCTTTTGACGAGATGAACTTGATACAGAGTAGCTTCTGTGCAACACGTTCCCGAACAAAGTGATAATCCATCTCAATGTGTTTTGTCCTAGCATGAAACACCGGGTTAGAAGAAAGATATGTCGCACCAATGTTGTCACACCATAGGACCGGAGGACGAGCTTGAGGAACACGCAACTCTCTCAACAGAGACTGTACCCATATGATCTCAGCAGTTGCATCAGCAACAGCTTTGTACTCAGCCTCAGTACTACTGCGAGACACAATTGCTTGCTTGCGAGCATTCCAGGCGATCAAGTTAGGACCCAGAAATACCGCATAGCCCCCCCGTGGATCGCCTGTCATCTGGACTACCAGCCCAATCTGCATCAGAGAAAGCCGAGAGCTCATATGATGGTGCAGACTGAAGAAGCAAACCATAGGAGGCACTCAGGCTGACATAGCGCAAAATACGCTTCACAGCTGACCAGTGAGACGTCCTCGGTGCATGCAAAAATTGACAGACACGGTTGACTGCATAGGAGATATCAGGCCTGGTAATAGTAAGGTATTGCAGACCACCAACAATACTGCGATACTCAGTAGCATCATCAGACGAGAGAGGGTCACCATCAAGAGCAGACAACTGATCAGTGACAGACATCGGAGTGCTAATATGCTTGCACGTGAGCATTCCAGCACGACGCAACAAGTCCAAGGCGTACTTTTTCTGAGTGAGAGTCAAACCAGCAGAGGACCGCGAAACCTCAAGACCAAGGAAAAAGTGAAGAGCACCTAAATCCTTGACAGCAAAATCATCACTGAGAGCAATCACAAGGCGATCAGCAGCACCAGCAGAGGAACTGATGAGAATGATATCATCAACATAAACCAAAAGATACATCGTAACCTCGGGGCACTGGAGGAGAAACAGTGACGTATCAGCAGTGGATGGAGTAAACCCAAGAGCCCGAAGCACAGATCCAAGGCGAGCATGCCATGCACGAGGAGCCTGTTTGAGCCCATACAATGCCTTAACCAGACGACACAGATGATGAGGTCGTGTCGGATCAACAAAACCAGGTGGCTGATGCATATAAACTTCCTCCTCCAGAACGCCATGCAGAAAAGCGTTCTGTACATCAAGCTGACGAAGGAACCATCCGCGAGTAACCGCAAGAGACAGTAGTAATCGAATGGTAGTAGGCTTGATGACAGGACTAAAAGTGTCTTCATAATCAAGACCATACCTCTGTTTGAAGCCCTTGGCAACTAACCATGCCTTGTAGCGTTCAATGGAGCCATCAGCATGTCTCTTGACTTTGAAAACCCACTTGGAATCAATGACATTGACACCGGCCAACGGAGGAACAAGACGCCAAGTATCATTCTGTTGGAGGGCCTGAAACTCTTGTTCCATTGCAGCACGCCAATGAGGAATACTCTGTGCAGCCTGAAAGTGACGAGGCTCTGCAGTAGGATCGCCAGCAGTGTGAGCCATGCACGCAGCAATCCACGCAACCGTGCCATCTGTCCGCTTCTTTGGACGAAAAACGCTAGACTGGCTCCGTGTGCGAGGACGATGAGTGACAGCCGGTTCGACTGGAAAGGTCGGTGCAGCAGAGGATGTTGACGAGGCCAGCACCGAGTCGGACGAGTCAGGCACGCCGGTGACCGAGGCAGGGCCGGTCGGCGACCCCAGCGCCGAGGCGGACCGGGCTATCATAGGTGACGGGGCCTCCGAGCTGGCTCCAGCAGCAGCCGGCCCGGGCGAGAGGCCCGCCAATGGCCCGGGCGAGCCACACGAGGCTAGCGCTGGCGAGGCCTGCGCGTCGGGCGAAACGGGCGCTGGCGAGGCCACTGGTGCTGGCGAGGCAGACGAGGCTGGCGCAGGCGAGCCCAGCACCCGTGGGGCCAGCGTGGAGCCAGGCTGACCCTGCACCCGCGAGGCAGGCGAGGCGGTGACGGGTTGGCGGGCGCTGCCCGTCATGCATGGCACATGCACGTCCCGACCAGAAAGCTCATCAGTGACCTGTTCATCAAGTAGCTCGAGCCGGGCACCGCGTCCAATACCTGCAGCATGATTAGGAAGCAACGAAGGGGCATATGCAACATCCACAAATTGATCAGGCGTAGGTGTGGCACAGGCACCGGTGGTGTAGAAGTGGTAGGATCGGTCGGAAGTGCACGAAAAGGGAAAACATTTTCATCAAACACAACGTCACGAGAGATGTAGACGCGGTTGGTAGGAACATGCAAGCACTTGTACCCTTTGTGAAGAGAACTATACCCGAGAAAAACACACTTCTTAGACCGAAACTCTAGCTTGCGTTTGTTGTAAGGGCGCAAGTGAGGCCAACATGCACAACCGAACACTTTGAAAAAAGTCTAGTCTGGAGTCTCATTAAGAAGAAGTTCAAGAGGGGTTTGCAGTTTCAGAAGTCGTGAGGGAAGCCTGTTTATGAGGAAACAAGCTGTGGAGAAGGCATCACTCCAGAACCGAAACGGAACGGAGGCATGAGCAAGCAAGGTTAGACCAGTTTCAACAAGATGGCGATGCTTACGCTCGGTAGTACCATTCTGCTGATGTGTATGAGGACATGACACGCGGTGCGAAATCCCAAGTTTGTTAAAGAACGAGTTGAGGTTGTGATATTCACCCCCAGTCGGATTGGACATGGATGATTTTATGTTTAAGAAGACGCTCAACGTGTGTTTGAAACTGAATGAAGACGTCGAACACATCAGACTTACGTTTAATAAGATATAGCCAAGTAAAGCGACTGTAAGCATCAATGAAACTGACATAATAATTGTGACCACTAACGGATGTCTGAGCATGACCCCATACATCAGAAAACACAAGCTCAAGAGGGTGTTTCACAACCCGACTAGACTCTGAAAAAGCAAGCTGATGACTCTTGCCCTGCTGACAGGCATCACAAATAGTTTCAGCAGTTTTATTGGACACAACTGGAAGATCATGACGATGCAAAACATGTGGAACTATGGGAGCCGCCGGGTGACCAAGGCGCGCATGCCAGTGCGTAGGCAACACACGAACACCACTGAACACCTGAGGAGAGGACGGCATGGAAAGTGGGCGCGGCGCATCAAGTGCATACAGGCCATGGCGAAGACGACCGCTAAGTAGAACGGCCCTCGTGTCCCGATCCTTGATAAAGAAACGAAAATGGTGAAACTCAGCAAGGACATTATTATCACGAGTAAGTTGAGGAATAGACAACAAACTACGCGTAGCAGAAGGAACACGAAGGACATTGGAGAGAAGCAATGTGCAAATATTGTGTGCAAGGAGAGAGGCCTGACCAACATGGGAGATGCGCATACCTGCTCCATTGGCGGTGTGCACCTGATCATGACCATAATATAGCTCCTGAGTGGAGAGCTTGCCCATCTCACCGGTGAGGTGGTTGGTAGCTCCAGTGTCCATGTACCATGCAGGATCAACGGAGTAAGACGGAGTACGGCCATGATCATGACTCGTCACAGCAGCGGCGGCCTGCTTGTCGTTCCCTTTGCCGTTGTTGCCGAGGCCCAGAAAATCTTGCTTGTAGCGACGATGGCAGCGAGAGGCTATGTGGCGCTCAAGACCACACAACTGGCAGGCCTGTTGAGCACCACAAGAGGAACCGCACGCCACCGGCTGGTTACCACCTGTGATGGTCGGAGCACTGCCCCGCGAGGCCGGTTGTGAAGGCAGCCCCGGTCTGCCTCCTGAAGATGATGACCATGGGGGCTTGCCACGAGTGGCGGCATTGGCGGAGGCGAAACTGGGGGAGGCTCGGTGCGCCTTAATGCGCTGCTCACGGCCAAGCAGACGTGCATAGAGCTCACGAGGTGGAAGCGGGTCATCACGATCATGAACGTTCTCGATGAGATTGTCATAATCACCATCAAGCCCATTAAGCACGAAGGTGTTGAACTCCTCATCCTGCAGCGACTGGCCAACTGAGGCCAACGTGTCGGCGAGACCCCGCATCTTGTTGAAGTAGTCGGTGATGCTGAGGTCACCAAGCTTCGTCTCACCCAGTTCGGTGCGTATAGAGTGAGCACGCGCCTGAGACTGAGAGGCAAAATTGGTGTGAAGTGCCGCCCACCCCTCCCGGGACGTAGCGGCGAAGATGTCCAGGGACGAGACGCTCGGAGTGAGCGAGGACTGGATGGCGGAGAGGATGGCCTGATCCTGAGCCACCCAGGTGTGGTACGCCGGGTGATGAGGAGGCGGACACGGGGTGGATCCGTCAACGTAGCCCTCCAGATAGCGACTCCGCAGAAGAGGGAGCACCTGGGCACGCTAGGACAGGTAGTTGTCCGGCGCGAGCTTCACCGGCAGTAGATGCAAAAAGTAGAACGGCGCAGGCACCGTGGCCGAATCAACAGGGGCAGGCGGTGATGCATATAGGCCCATCGACGAGGCCGCCCCATGGTGCACGGGATACACCGAGTAGGGCGGGTAGGAGGAGCCGGGGGACGCCACCCTGGGAGCACCGTAAGGTGCCGCAGGGACACCGTGGTAGGGTGCCGCGAGAGCACCATGGTCGGCCGCGGTCGAAGCAGGCGCCAGGTAGGGTTGAGGCGGCGCGGGCGCCGAGTGGGGTTGCGGCGGCGGCGCGTAGTAGGCGTGCGGTGACGGGGCGCCGTAGGATTGTTGCAGGGGCGGCGCGCCATAGGGCTGAGGCAGCGCCGGCCAGGACGACGGAGGCGGCGGCCCACCATGGATCGCGGGAAGGCCGCCCGCAGGAGGAGCAGCACCAGAGGGAGCACCGATCGGGTGAGCGCCGCCGTCTCCCGATCCGATCGGGGAGCGAGGCGACGACGAGACTCCGTTGGCCATCGCGAGAGGCTGCGAGGCAAGGAACGGCGAGGCAGGAGCGAGAACCGGCCCCGCAGCGGCGGCGGAAGGAGCCAGGATCGGTGCGACGGCGGCGGTGGAGGCGGCAGCGGAAGACATCGTAACCTAATCTGATACCATATTAAACATAGGATTTGGGAACTGCTCGACACCCTGGCTATCTCATTATATAGAGGTATTCAAGAGGTACTCCCTCCGTTTGTATTTAGTCCGCATATTAGTTTTGGTCAAAGTCAAGCTTTGTAAACTTTGACTAAGTTTATAAACAAAAATATTAACATATACAATAAAAAATCAATACCATTAGATTCATTATTGAATGTACTTTCACATCATATAGATTTGTTATAATAAATGTTTATATATTTTTCTATAAACTTGGTCAAACTTTGCAAAGTTTGACCTCGGTCAAACCTAATATACAGACTAAATAAAAACGGAAGGAGTACAATACAAGGTTACAGTACAGATATACAGAGGCTACGTAAATACAGTCTAACACTCGCCTCACCGTTTCTACAGATTCGTCAGAGCTGCCCTCCAAGTCGTCTTCCACTTCGGTCTCAGTATCGGCCACCGCCGAGTCACCCATGCCCAAATTTTTCTTCATCATCGCCGGGTTGCGCCTGAGCCGTACGGCCTTGGCCTACCTTTGCTCCGACTCGAGCTGACAGCCGCCTTGTCGTGGCTTCACCTTCTGTGTTAATCCGCCGTCGGGGACCTTCAAACCGCCGTCTCGCATGGCTGGATGCCTCCTCAGTTACAACCGCGCCAAGCTAACCCGGCGTTGCGGCCTCCAAGCAGTTTCGGCGAATCGTCATCACCACCGAATCACCTGGTTCGCAGTGAAACGCCGGCCTCTACGGCCTCTACGCCGGCCATGCCTTGTCAGGCACGATCTGGCTACGCTCAAGAAACAGGCTTCCCCTGCTATGCTCGAGGGACGGAGAGTCGTTGGCAAGTTGCAGCCTCTCATCTATGGACGCGATGAACCGCCGGACAAGTTGCTTCACCGACTCGCCGGTGTTGCCCCGGTCGTTTTCCTTCATCCCGACCAAGCCGCTGTTGAACTCTCCGGCCGGTTGCTCTCTGTCATGGCCGGAGTCAAGCCGTCGTACTGTCAGCGGTTCTGTTTCAGTCACCTCCGAGTCCGCTTCAAGTCTGTAACCTCGCCTCCTCTACACCGCCATGGGTCCAAGAACTACTATCTGAACAAATATACACAAGATGACTCTGGTACTAAAAAGTCACCCCGTGATCCACTCCCATCAAGCAAAACTGTCTGGGTCAAATACTAGTGGAAGCGTGGGGCACATCATCAAGTACTAGTACACGTGTACTGATTGATTTTGGAGAAGTATGCTTACGTGAAGGCTACTGGTAATTTGGATTTTGTTCAGCTAGTACTGCTGGTTGATCAAATAGTGCAACCAGTCGCATCAGTCAAAGAGCAAGCACGTGGCCATCAATTTGTGCATTTTAGTACTAATGGACGCACGCATGTCAGACGAGCTGTGGTGGCCGCTTTAGGGCATCTCCGTTCGGCCTCCCAGTGCGCCTAAATAAAACGGGCTGGAGGCGTGCCGGCGCTAGTTCGGCCCCTGGGGGCGACCTAGCTCCCAGTCACGCCCCCAAGCGCCGGTCCCAGGATGCGGGAAATTTAAACCTTGTCGTTCCCGCTCTCAAAAGACGCCACAAATCCGGCGATCGGACGTAGTTTGGCGTTACAAAAAACAGAGCGCCGCACGCCGCATGTTCGCGTGCGCAATGATTCACTCGACGGGGTCGGCTCCAGGCGTTGGCGGAGTCGGCGTGCGCGGGTTCAGCGGTGTCGAAGCTGCTTCGGGGCTGGGCTGTGTCGGCGCAGCTTCGGCACTGCTGGGCGGCGATGTAGAGGCGTCGTTCGGGCTTGGCGTCCCTGTGGTCGTGGGCGCGGGAGCTTGTGTCGTCGGCGTTGCCGTCTGCATCTGGTTGAGGATGAGGCCGCGCTCCGCCATGTACCACGCCCTGAGCTGCTCGTCGTTGCTCTGGAGCATGCCCGCCCCGCCCATCAGAAAAGCCATGTCGGTGTTCCTCTTCTTCGCGGTGACGTTCGTCCGGAGCAGGTCGAGCTTGATGGCGCTGTTCTTCATCAGCGATGACCACCGCGCCTCGGTCTTCTCTTCACGTTGGACGGCCCGGGCCTGGGCGTCGGCGAGGCAATGCTCGATGGACTCCTGCACCCGCGTGGTTGCCGTGTCGGCGTTTTTCCCCTTCTTTGCCAATTTGTGGCCGTCCGACCGCCCCTCTGACGCGCCCGGAGTCGTCGCGTCCGGCTTGTATGTCTCCTTGGCCTTGTCGAGGGTACGTCGGACTTCCGCCCACTTCTCGCACTTGTCAATGCGCTTGTAGACGTGGAGGTGCTTGAAGTCGGCGCCTTGGTTGTTGCACCGATACATGGTGAACATACGTAGCAGCTGCGCGGAGGAGCAAACAATTGGCGGGCGGCGGGCGTTGACGACGAAGAGATGCGAGCGAACGGCGTGCGTACCTGATCCTCAACGCTGGCGCCGCTCTCCAGGCGAGCCGCGACCTCCTCGGCGATTTCATGCCATTTGTTGCACGCCAACTGGATACGCCCCCAATGGTTCGCCATCGTCTTGGAGCGGCGCTGCATGTAGACGCCTTTGAAGTACGGGTCGACGAGCTTCCGCTCGTCGAACTCGGCCTTGATGCGGTCCCAGTACGTCTCGAAGCTCTGGTTTGTGCCGGTGGTCAGGTCGAGGCAGATGACTTTTCATGCTTCGGCGAGGCATTCCTCCTCCTTGGATGTTGTCGTGGTTTTGTCACGGCAGATGTCCTAGAGAAAGGACTTAGTCGTGGAGCCATCGCGACGGGTTAGCTTGAAGGGGTTAAAGCGGACACAGGGACGCAAGAGAGTTTATACTAGTTCGGTCCCTTCGATGAACGTAAAAGCCTACGTCTAATTGTGATGGAATTGATGGGGTTTCGATGACTAGGGAGCAAACAAGCTTCGCCTATGTCTCGAGTTGTTGTCTGTTGTCCTTGAACCGCCGCCGGGTCGTCCCCTTATATACACGGGTGACGCCCGTCGGTTCATAGAGTCCCAATACCGGCTCATAGATGTGTCCGGTTTGGTCTCTACTTATTCCTAACTTACAATACAAGTTAAATACCAACGCCGGTTTACGGCTATAGGCCTTGAACCGACTATGGGCCTTTAGCCCTCATCTGCCCTCATGGGCTTTAACATGCTCAACTACTGATGAAGTTAATCCGGCCTGTCCTGGCCGGTTTACGCCCAGTAGTGATATCCCCAACAGATGTCCACTTGATGCGCGCTTCGCCTGTCCTAGCCGCCCGCTTCTTCTTCTGGCGCCCCTTCGTCGGATGAGGAGTTGGCTCCTCCTCCTCCTCGTCCTTGTCCTCCTCCTAGGGATCCCGCGCTTCGTGCGCGTCCTCGCCGTAGACGTAGCCGAGCTCGGCCTCCATGTCACCGCTGAGATCCACTACCTCGTCCTGTGTTGCGAACCCGGGAGACGCGACGGCCGCGGTCGATCCTGTCGCGATGATGTCGTCCATGTCGGCTCCTGCGTCGTCCGTGTCGCCGAGGTGTGAGAAGGGCAGCGGCCCACGGCGGAGATGGGGCGTCGGTGTGGTCGCGTAGGCGGTGGGCGGTGAGTAGTTGTATGGAGGGTACTGCACGCCGACGAAGGCGGGCGAGGGTGTGCGCGTCACGGGGTGGCCATGGGGGAAGGTCACGTTTGGGTTGAACCCCCCGTGCGCGTCGCCGTCGGCGTAGCCGGGCGACAACGATCCCCATGGAGATCCGACGCCTTGCTGTCCCCAGGGCGCGTACTGGGTGTGGCTGACGACGGGTGGATTCATCATCCCCACGTGGTCGACCGATGAGGAAGACGCCGCCGCACGCGCCGCGTTGTCGCGGGCCTTCTTGGCAATGGCCCGGTTCCGCCGGTTGGTGGTGACTGCGTCGCGTCGCTGAACTTCCACTCTCCACTCGGCGTTCGACATGCCTGGTGGCTTCGATGGCGGCGCCCTCGGCTTCCTCTGCTTCGGCTGGGCCACGGTGCCAGTCATGGTTGCCGCCGCGCGCGGCATGGCGTACTTCTTCGGCGGCATGGCGGCGACTGGATGGCGAGCTGGAGGGGGTTTGGCGGGAGAAAGGGAGGGAATGGCGGGAGGAAGGCGAGCAAGCGGAGGAGATGCGAGGGAAAAGCGTCAAGAAGCGGCGGGAAAAGGCCCTCGGGTCGCCGCCAGGGCGGGCCCACGCGCCTTTTTCGCTTGTGCCGTCTCCCCAAGCGCCCCCAGGGCGCCGGGTTCGGCCTGGGTCCGCCGGCACCAGTTTTGGCCTGAGCTGGCGAAAAACGGGCTTCTAGGGGCGCGATTGGGCCGTTTTTTTGGCGCTGGCGCGGCAAAATTGCCTGGGGAGGGCCTGTTGGGGGCGCGGCTGGAGATGCCCTTACCCGTCGAAGGACAATCTGTCAAGTCAGATTCCCACGCAGTACCAATTTCATTGTTATACGTTTACAAACATTTTGATGGACAATGCATCACATGGAAACCATCTGTCGTCCAGATATATCAGGTGATATTTGTCTAATTTATTTTTATTGGTACTTATTCATTCTTGTGAGAACAACTACTCTGTCCTACAGTGTTGTTATATGCAGGACAATTATTCACTATAAAGGTGACGTCAAGACCCCGAGCACAGGAGTGTGAGCCGGTGACATTTGCATTGCTGTCTGCACGTATTACGCTGCCTGATGATACGCGTGCAAGTCGCTGCCCCCATTGTCCGGTTTATGTTAACACGAGGTCGACTCATCCGTCAGCGTCTGCGGCCGACTTGTGTGTCCGCGCCGGCTCACAAATGCTACAACCGCATACGACTCTCTCATCTGCACCGGCTTACAACGCGGAAGACAACTTGCTCGTCCGCACCGGTTTACAAATGCAACGACCGACTTATCTGTCCGCTCCCATAGCGGACTCACCCATGATTAATTTCAGCTTCACCATGGTGATC
This sequence comes from Triticum monococcum, assembly GCA_034509565.1. NCBI lineage: Eukaryota > Viridiplantae > Streptophyta > Magnoliopsida > Poales > Poaceae > Triticum > Triticum monococcum. Next base: position 620,190,366 of record CM067845.1, read on the forward strand.
ATCAACCCCGCGGACTATAAACCGCCATATTGGTGCGAATTTAAATGCTGTCAGAAAATTTCCGGCTTAAAAAGAAGGATTCCGGTTTAAAATCCAGCGCAAGGGAAAGCTATCTCCCACAAAGCTTTGAAGCTCTCAGTATCCAGTTTAACAATTTCCGGTTCAACAAGAGTAATCTCTTGCAAGTTCGAGTTCTCAGAAAAAATTAAAGGGACCAAAGAGGGTCTGCTGCACTGCACAGCTCAAACATAGGTACCCTTTGAGCATAGCTCACAATATCATTTGGGGGGCTTCCTGTTCAAACATAGGTGTATTCACCAAAGAGAGCATAGCATTACTACCCTCTTGATCCGGCTAGCAAGCCAATATTATCATAAGAGCACAGCTCTGGTTATTTTCGTAATCCGGCTATCAAGCCAATATTATCATAAGGGGCCAAAGAGAGTCTGCTGCACAGCACAACTCAAACATGGGTATCCCTTGAGCACAGCTCACAATATCACTTGGGGCTATGTTCGAGTCATAGTCACACCTCTTGGTAGGCTTAAAGCCACTAGGGAAATCACTTGGGGGCTCTGGTCGTATCCGAACCATAGCTTATACCGTCTTGATCAGCATAAGGGCGCCAGGGAAATCACTTGGGGGCTTGGTCGTATCCGAACCATAGCTACACCTCTTGATAGGCATAAGGCCACCAAGGAAGTCACTTTGGGGCTATGGGTTCGAACCATAGTTACACCTCTTGATAGGCATAAGGGCACCAGGGAAATCACTTGGGGGCTTGGTCCTATTCGAACTATAGCTACACCTCTTGATCGGCACAATGCCACAATTATGACTACATGGGGGCTCCGGTCGTATCCGAACCATAGCTTAAAACCCTCTTGATCATATATATATATATCATCATATATTACATCATACATCATCATTATATCATCATAGCATGTATCATATGTGCATGGATATACCGGCGTCTTTGACCCGGCTCGGTTTTCAACTATAAGTTGTCAGTACATGATCAGTCCTAATCCGGCGTTCATTAATTTGGTCTGGTTTTGACTATAAGTCGCCAGTATTTTATATGGTTAATCCGGTGTTTATCACAACCCGGTACAGTTTTATCATAAACCGACACAATATGGAAGGAGTTATCAGTACTCAAGATTGGGGTTATCACCCTTACTACAAAAATTTGGTAAACCAACGATGTGATCCAATGTCACAGGTATGATATATTTCATATTTGATTATTCTTAAGTGCAGCCTTGGTTATAAACCTGGGTTATATGTTGGGCATTATGACCCGTCCGGCGGTAAACCACGAGAACACTTTAAACTTGTTGTATGCAGAAACAGGTTGAATAAAGCATGGTTATAAAATCACCGGCGTTTATTAACCCGGTCTGGCTTTTGACTATAAGTCGCCGGTGTATGATGAGAAATTATCCGGTGTTTATTAACCCGGCTTGGCTTTGGACTATAAGTAGCCAGTATATATTTGGATTGCGCCCTTAGAATTATGCGCTTATAAATCATTGGGTATATTATTCAAATAGCCAACATGGCTGGATGTTTATTATGGTTATCAATAACCAGTATTATGATTAAGGTTTTCAAAGTTGCTTTAGCGCAAATGGCTATCATATTATCAATAGATATGATTTATTCTACAATTGAAGGAATAGTCCCGAGTTGCTGCAGGCTTATGACCCGGCACTTGGGAGCTACATTATTTCAGTTGAAATTACATTAAATACACAAGTCTCATGTCGCTGCAAGCATGCACCATGACACTTGGGGGCTAATGCTAAGTCATTTTTTTTGCTCACCTCATTGAAGACCCTACTCATCACAACCTAATGAGCCGGCCCTTGGAGGCTAGCAATTGCTCTTGTTAAAAATTCAAGGTACACAAATTTTCATTTATCATTGAAGGGTCGACTGCTCAGTTGGTAAAGCACAAGGCTCTTAACCTTGTGGACATGGATTCAAGCCCCATGATGGGGGTTACATCATATGATGTTATTTTCATTGAAGTATATATCAAAGTCCCAGCTCAATATTATCTTACCGAGCCGGTCCTTGGGGGCTACACGTTGCTGTTATATTCTACATGATCATATTTTCAAAGTCCCTGCTCATTATTTGCATAATGACCCGGCCCTTGGGGGCTACATTGGTTGAAGTTTTTTATGAGCATCAGGAAATTACAAGTCCCAGGTTGCTGCAAGCATGACAACCCGGCACATGGGGGCTACATATGTGGAATAATCGGTTCTAACTAGTGATTGAGATGAACAACCTGGTTTTCTTCAAGCTTGTGACATTCATATTGAAGCTAGTCTTAAGTAGTTTCTGCGCTCCCTTCTTAAGACTTGGGGGCTACAAGTGATATGCATACAAAGGAGGTATATTTTCAAGCTTGATGTTAACAAACAGTTATGATCCAGTGCCATCAATATTTGTAAACCGGCAAAGTTCTACATTCTTAAACCGGCTGAAGATCAGATGAGTATTTCAAAGACCAATATTTTTGTTAAGCATTGGGAGCTGAGTCAAAGAAGTTATTCTTCACAATATTTTTCTGTGACAAACCAATGCCAGCAAATTGATTATGAAGCTGGCCTATTGACCCGGATTTTCTGCAAGGAAATGACAAGGATTTAAAGAGGATCAGGATCAGTTTAACATGGATAAATCCAAATTAAATTGGGGGCCAATGTCGGGGATATACCCCGCAATATGACCCGGCCGGAGTTGTAAACCGGCTGGGACTTGGTAAACCGGCAGGTGGTAAACCGGCAGGAGTTAAGGCAGGCAATGTTAAAACCGGCAGACAATGTTAAACCGGCAGACAATGTTAAACCGGAAGACAATGTTAAACCAGCAGACAATGTTAAACCGGCAAGCAGTGATAACTGGGTTGCCAGGGGTTATGAAGCCCAAGACTTTATGAAGCCCAAGATGTTAAGAAGCCCATGAAGATAAGTTAGAATAGTTAAGTCTTAAGTCCGAGTTGGACTCTACATGTAACCCGCCTCTTCAACATATATAAGGAGGGGTAGGGATCCCAAAGAGGGACAAGCTACAAGCAAGAAAACAACAATCTCTAGAGCTAGACACAATTAGAGGAGAGCCGGTTTACGGCGACTCCCTCGTGATGATAATGAGATCTAGCCTCAAACAGCATGTAGGGTTGTTACCGGATGATGTTTCCCGGGGCCCGAAGCTGTCTAAATCCCTGTCTTGTGTTGCGTCTCTCGATTCCGCTCAACCCCTCTCAAGCTACCACATAGATGCGTTGGCCTCGTGACTAAGTCCTGACACTAAGGACATCTGTCGTGACAAAACCACGACAGTGCCACTTGGTGAATTTCTTGATGAACAACTTGCTAGGGTTAGAGAGAATGAAAATATTGAATATGATAATATTGATGAAAGTGATGATGAAGACTTGCCCGTTGTTCCTAAGGGTTTTGTTTTTGATAAAGAAGCTTCGTTAGCTATTTTAGCTTGCAAAGATAGTTATGAACTTAAGAGGTTCTTAGCTAAATGGAATAAGCAATCTCTAAATGCTAGGATGAAACCTGGCCTGCTTTTGCTACTTCACCTATATTTGTTACTGATAAGGATTATGAATTCTCTGTTGACCCTGATATAATTACTTTGGTTGAATCTGATCCTTTTCATGGCTATGAATCTGAAACTGTTGTGGCACATCTTACTAAATTAAATGATATGGCCACCCTGTTCACTAATGATGGGAGAACTCGTTACTTTTATATCATTAAAATATTTCCGTTCTCATTAAAGGGTGATGCTAAGATATGGTTTAATTCTATTGATCCTGGTGGTGTGCGTAGTCCCCAGGATATGATTTATTACTTCTCTGCTAAATATTGCCCTGCTCATAAGAAACAAGCTGCTTTAAGGGATATATATAATTTTGTGCAAATTGAAGAAGAGAGTCTCCCACAAGCTTGGGGGAGGCTTCTCCAATTACTTAATGATTTTCTTGATCATCCTCTTAATAAAAATGAAATAGTCGATATCTTTTATAATGGACTAACCGATGCCTCCAGAGATTACCTGGATAGTTGTGCTGGTTCTGTTTTCAGGGAAAGAACACCGGATGAAGCTGGAATTCTATTGAATAATATGTTGACAAATGAAAATAATTGGACACTTCTTGAGCCTATTCCGAAACCAACTCCGAAGAAAAGAGGTGTTCTATTTCTCAGTCCTGAAGATATGCAAGAGGCAAAGAAATCTATGAAAGAAAAAGGTATTAAAGCTGAAGATGTTAAGAATTTACCTCCTATTGAAGAAATACACGGTCTTAATTTACCGCCTGTTGAAGAAACATATGATCTTAATCCATTACCTATTGAAGAAGTACATGGTCTTGATAACCCGACATAGGTAGTAAAGGTAAATTCTCCCTATAGATATGATAAAGCTGAAATCCCTCTTATGAAGTTTGCTAGCCCATGCTTAGGTGAGTTTGATAAATTTATGGTTAAGCAAGAAGACTTTGATGCTTATTTTGGTAGACAATTGAAATACAATTCAAATATTGTTGAACACTTTGGTGATTATATGCCTAATGTCAAAGGTGAACTTAAACTTATTAGTAAACATGCTTCTATGGTTACCACTCAAGTAGAAAAAGTACTTAAAGCTCAAAATGATTTGCTCAATGAATTGAATAGTAAGAATAATGATAACGCTGTTAGAGTTATGACTAGAGGTGGTAGACTGACTCGGGAACCTTTGTATCCTGAAGGCCACCCTAAGAGAATTGAGCAAGATTCTTAGAGAAATAATGTGGATGCACCTAGTCCTTCTAATAGGAAGAAAAAGAAAAATGATAAGACTTTGCATGCTTCTAGTGAACCTATTACCGAAACACCTGAGAATCCAAATGATATTTCTATCTCTGATGCTAAAACACAATCTGGTAATGAACCTGAAACTAGTGATAATATTAATGATAATGTTCATGATGATGCTCAACCTATAATGATACAGAAATTGAACCTGATGTTGATCTTGATAACCCACAATCAAAGAATCAACGTTATGATAAGAAAGACTTTGTTGCTAGGAAACACGGTAAGAAAGAGAGCCTTGGGTTCAGAAACCCATGCATTTTCCTCCCAAACCATCCAAGAAAAAGGATGATGAGGATTTGAGCGCTTTGCTGAAATGATTAGACCTATCTTTTTGCATATGCAATTAACTGATATGCTCAAAATGAATCCTTATGCTAAGTATATGAAAGATATTGTTACAAATAAAAGAAAGATACTGGAAGCTGAAATTTCCACCATGCTTGCTAATTATACTTTTAAGGGTGGAATACCAAGGAAACTTGGAGATCCAGGAGTACCTACTATACCATGCTCCATTAAAAGAAACTATGTTAAAACTGCTTTATGTGATCTTGGAGCCGGTGTTATTGTTATGCCTCTCTCTTTATATCGTAGACTTGATTTGAATAAGTTGACACCTACTGAAATATCTTTGCAAATGGCTGATAAATCAACTGCTATACCTCTCGGTATTTGTGAGGATGTGCCTGTTGTGGTTGCAAACGTTACTATTTTAACAGACTTCGTTATTCTTGATATTCTCGAGGACGATAGTATATCTATTATTCTTGGAAGACCCTTTTTGAATACTGCAGGGGCTGTTATTGAATGCACTAAAGGCAATTACACTTTTCATGTTAATGGTAATGAGCATACGGTACACTTTCCGAGGAAACAACCTCAAGTTCATAGTATCAATTTTATTGGAAAAATTCCATCGATTATATTTGGAGGTTTTGAATTTCCTCTTCCTACTGTCAAGAAGAAATATGATATTCTTATGATTGGGGATGTGCATATCCCCGTTGAGGTAACATAATGTTATTCGAAATTTCTCTGGTTCCATGTTATTCTGAATGAGTTCGTTAACAAGACTTGATCAACCTTGTTAGTGGATTCCTTTTGATGAGCATGAGATGGATGAAACTAGAAGGCACAACCTGCTGTACCCTCCTCTTACTTTCTGTTATTTATATAAAATAAAATAAAAATAGTATTTTTCTGTTTGTTACCTGATTTATTCGTGCAATATAAAAATACCCCGAAAATAAAAGTTCTCCAAATGCCATAAAATTTAAATATGATTTTTTCTGGAATATTTGAGAATATTTGGCACTGAGAACACAGCAGGAGGAGCTGGCACCTGGCCACGACGGTCTGGGGCGCGCCCCCTGCCTCGTGGGCCCACGGTGGACCTCCTCCACTTATTCCTGCACCCACACACTCCTTCAACCTCCCACAAACACGAATATCCAGCTCAAACCCGAGCCCAAGCTCATTTTGCTGCCATTTTCGATCTCCTTGCTCAAAGCACCTCTCACAAAACTGCTTGGGGAGATTGTTCCTTGGTATGTGACTCCTCCATTGGTCCAATTAGTTTTTGTTCTAGTGCTTTATTCATTGCAAAATTTATGCTACCTAGGTGACCATGTTCTTGAGCTTGCATGTCAAATTTATATGGTTCCAAGTAGTTTCGATGCATGATATAGGCTCTAGGCACTTGTAGGAGTAGTTGCTATCAATATTATTGAGCTTTGTTCACTTTTATTTTGAAGTTACTAAAAATTTCTGATTTTTTCAGAAATTAATGAAGAGATTTTTGAGGGGCTCATCGAGCTGAAGCTCGAAGGAAAAGGCACAGAAGTTTAAATATAATCTGCCTTGCACCGCGGAGGTTCGGTCGTGTGAATGGCCTTCCGATGATTTCTTGAGAGCAGTCGGGATTTATGAAGATTTTTATGAATTGGCTGAGAATGCAGGCCTCACCGCCTTCCTCCACGACCACGCGAACAGTATCTCTTACTCACTAATATTTTTGTGCAAAACTTTCAATTCCATGCTAGGAGTTCACCACCTGCGGTGGAATTTTATTTATATGATGAGCATAAGGAGATGTCACTTTATGATTTTTCTCGGGTTTGTTTGATCCCTTTCGAGGGTAGCGTAGAGGAACCACATCGTGATGATGTGGATGTGTTTATTTATACCATAACTGTAGGGGAAACAAGGAAGGTTTCCGATGCACGAATCACTAGCATACATTTTCCTATTTTACGCTACTTTGCAATATTTGCTAGTCGTTGCTTAATTGGTCGCGGAAACTGTGGACACCTTAGTATTCCTTATATTATTATTTTGTTCCATGGTTTATTCGGTGATAACTCTATTAGTATGGGTGGTATTATTGCTAAACGGTTAAGTCTGAACCGTACCAAGGGGCCCATCTTTGGAGGCATTTATGCTTCACGCCTAGCTGCACATTTCAGCATACCTATTAGGCATTATGAGAAGGAAGAAAAATTGCTTCCCACTATTTATTTAGATTATAAGAGTATGGTGGCACATGATTTTATTGTTAAGAATAGGGAAGGAGAGCTTAAATACAAATTGTTCTTTGATAAACATCATCTGAGACTATTACCCTGCCTGCTCCTTCCTTGTTTGATTTATCTGCAGGTAAGTACCTTGTTCCGTTAGAGGCTATTCACGCCAACCGGAACCCTCCATCAGCCACAGAGCCAGAGTCGGAACCACAAGTTGATCATCCACAACATTCTAATTACCATTGGGATCCGGAAATGATTGCCAACCAGTGGCAGTCAGAATCTTCTTCTTTGCAGTACGACCCCAACTATTATTATGGATATCCTCCAGGCCAACCGTGGCCATAGACCAATTTAGGCCAAAAGCCTAAGCTTGGTGTCAGTGTACTAAAGTAGGGGTACCTTAGTATCCCGAACTTGTGCACGGGCAGTCGCAGCATCCCGCGGCAAGGCTTGCCGGGCGACCGCCAAGACCCTCCGTGGTTCCTTTGGAGCCATTCAAGAACAAAGTATCCAAGGCCCCCGCAAGAGGAGCTTGCCAGGAAGGAGACAAGACCCCGGCAAGAGGAGCTTGCCGGGAAGACCAACCAAGACATCTCGAGAAGCTTGCTGCGACGCGCTGCGCGTCCCGGCAAGACCCGGTGAGCGACAAGCTCCCGGACGCGACAAGACAACATCCACGGCAAGCTACTACTCCGCGGCCCGCGCTCCAGCTCACCCACCAACGTGTCGCTCTGGGACCATTCCTGGCGTACGTGGCGGGAGGCTGTGCAGCCAGGGGCATGCGGTGGCAAGCAGGCGCTGACAAGATAGCCATCGTGGCAAACGGTGGCGCCCCTGACGATCCCTTTCCGTCCTGTCTAGGCGACACAGACAGGCATTTAATGCCTTTGTCCCCTGCCGTCAGGGTTAGGTACGATACAACTGTAGTAAGTGGTGGCGCCAACTACCACCTCTTTTACCCTTTTACCCTCATCTCTGTTGCCACCTGTTGGTGACCCCTTTGACATATAAAAGGAGGCCCATGCGCAACAGGGAGGGGGGAGGACGACCATTCTCACGCTCGGTCTCACTAGCCACCCAAGTGTACTGTAGCATTCGTTGCTCTCGAGCAAGAACACAACACAAATCAAAGCAGGAGTAGGGTTTTACGCATCCGTGCGGCCCGAACCTGGGTAAACTGATCACGTCGTTCATGCATTCGCCTCGATCTGCTCTTCGTGCACTCTCCGCCCCCCTGCCGAACCGAAAGGGGCCCTGGTCCGCCGTGGTCCCATAGGTGTCCGAGGGATCAGCACCCCCGACATCTTTGGCGCGCCAGGTAGGGGTGCGTCGAGGTTGTGTGAACCTGATCCGGCGTTCGCACGAGCCGAACTTTCGTCATCTTCATCAACATGCCACCGAAGAAGAAGATTTCGGAGGCAGCTGCTCCGTCTGCGCCGAGCCCGCCATCACCGGAGCGAACGGCTGGTGGAGTAGGCGCCGGCGGAAGAGCGGGCGCCGACGAGGGGACTCATGGTGCTGCCAGGTCCAAGGACAAGACTGCGCTGCACGCCGGCGGCGCGGTCGGCTCCCACAACGACCGAGCGCACTCCAAGACCTCGGCGTCCGTACACGCTCCGCGCTCGTCCCAGGAGGCGTGGGACCAGCAGCATCATGGTACTCACGGTACCATACGATTGCTGGGCCAAGACCAAGCTGGCAGATCCCGGAGCGCTCAAGACCAGCATGCGTGCCAGCATGCTGGCACGAGCAGGGCACGGTCGCTTGGACGAGATACTGCTCCTTCTAACGTAGTTAGAAGTCCGAGCATATCCCGTTCCTCGCACCGTTCGCCGCCGCCGCCCGCCACTTCGGCAGAAGCATTGGCGCGGGCCCAACTGCTCGTAGATTACCCTCCAGTGCCAGAGAAGATCGATGACTGGAGGGCCACTATCCAGAGCCTCATCGGCTTCGCCAACGGTGACACCCCACGGCAGCTGAGCGTATCGCTGCCGCGGCAAGTCAGCCAGGCGCGAGCCGGTGGCGACAAGACCAGCAAGGGTGCAACCACCGTGCACTCTCCGCCCCGAAGGCCAAGATCACCGACTCGCCGGATCCACCTCGACAGCTACTCGACCGCGTCGTCAGATCCGCGATCTCGTCGGGATCAGCACCAAGTTCTTCATGAGAGACAACAAGAAGACGCTCGAACACGCATCGAGCACCGAAGAGAAGCGCGGCGTCAATCAGACCTGCGCGCTGGGCCCTCTGTTGATATGCATGCGCCCGGAGAGCCAGGCAACTTGCAGTATGCGGTAGGTTGCCCTGCGTTTACCCGCGAGCTGCAGCAAGTCCAGTGGCCCAGTCAGAAGCATTTCAAGCCAGACGTACCGGAGAAGTACGACGGCAACTCGCACCCGTTAGAGTTCCTCAGCATCTACACCATTGCGGTGCAAGCTGCCGGGGGGCGAGACGACAAGGTCCTTGCCAACTACTTCCCGCTGGTGCTCAAGCCCAAAGTCAGGTCCTGGCTCATGCACTTGCCGGACAACTCCATATCCTCTTGGGCGGACTTGTGCCATCAGTTTGTCGGCGCCTTTACGGGCGGCCACAAACCACATGGCCAAGAGAGTGACCTCCACCTGCTTGCCCAGAAGGAAGGAGAGCCCCTGCGCAAGTATATCTAGAGATTCAGCCGTGTGCAGCGCAACATCCCAGACATCCACCCTGCCGCGGTTATCAGCGCGTTCCATCAGAACGTGCGTAATCGCAGGATGCGGGAGGAAATGGCGATGAGCAGGATCAGAGACGTCAGTGAGCTATACGCCCTGGCCGACAAGTGCGCACGCGCTGAGGAAGGGAGGAAACCCCCCGGAGAGACTACTGGAACAGGGGGATCTGACAGTGAGGATGCCGCCCTGGCAAGGAAAAACCGGAGGCGTGACAGGAAGAAGAACGGCAAGGAGGTACTAGTCGTTGAGCAGTCCGGCAATGATGGTGGCGCCAAGCAAGCCCAAGTTGGCAGCTCCGGCAAGGTGGTTGCCGCGTGCACCAACTGCCAGGCTGTGGCAGCCGCCGACAAGCAGGACGGCTCCGACAAGCAGTACTGCAAGATCCACCGCACCAAAGGCCATGATCTCTAGAGCTTCAAGAAGGTTGAGCAGCTTGTCCAGCAACAAAAAGCTGAGTATGAGCGGCGCGACAAGGAGAGGGCCCAAGGAGGCGGTGGAGAGGCCGGCAAGAAGCGCGCTGGCCAGGGAGGACGCCGCGGCAAGGCCAAACAACGGCAAGGAGACAGACCTCCCCGTGGCCGCGACAAGGATGAAGACGAAGACGAAGATGAGGACATGGATGATGTCGAGAACAGTGAGTAGGAGATTCAGAAAGCTACTGAAATCTTGTGTGTAGACGGCGGTGCTTCTCTGCATACTTCCCACCGCCAACTCAAACAGTGGCTGCGGGAAGTTAATGCGGCAGAGCCACCTGTCGAATCGCGCAAGCTTCTGAAATGGTCCAGCACGCCTATCATCTTTGACATTGAGGACCATCCTGATCGCACAACTGCGGTCGGGTGCTTGCCTTTGTTGGTTTCCCCAACAATCCGCAACCTCAAAGTCACTAAGATGCTAGTTGACGGCGGGACCGGCTTAAACCTGATCTCCTCCGCTGTGCTCCAGAAACTCCAGGTCCCGGAGAGCGAGCTCGAAGAGACCGGTACATTCCAAGGAATTAACCCGGGAAGGAGCAAGCCGAAAGGGAAGGTCGCGTTGCCGGTGACATTTGGTAGCGAGATGAATTTCAGAATGGAGAGGGTCACTTTTAACGTTTCCTATTTCCCATTGCCTTACAATGGGATACTTGGCCGTCCAGCACTCGCCAAGTTCATGGCAGCCTCTCACTATGCATACAACATGCTCAAGATGCCAGGCCCGATAAGCGTCATCTCTGTCCCTGGCGACAAGAAGGATGCCCTTATCTGCGCTGACAAGATCTACCGGGAAGCAGCTGCTGCGACAGACCGCAAGGCACTTGCCGCTGAAGCTCCCGGGGGGAAGAAGAAGACCAAGCCCGGCAAGAGCTCTGATGCCCACTCCGGCAAGCGCACCTCCTCGGAGTGCTGCGCTGCCGTCGAGGACACACCATCGAGCTCCACCGGCAAGTGTAAGAAGGCAATGGCAGCTCCACCACATACCAAGAAGGTGTTCGCCAAGGAGGATAGCACTGGTGGTACCTTCACCTTCAGTTCCACGCTTGACCCTAAATAGGAAAGCGCGCTCGTTACTTTCCTGGGGGCGAATGTCGACGTGTTTGCATGGCAACCGCCTGATATCCCCGGTGTTCCCAGGAAGGTAATTGATCACCATCTTGCCGTTTGTCCTCATGCGCGGCCCGTCAAGCAGAAGGTCAGGAAACAGGCAGTGAAGCACCAAGAATTCATAGCAGAAGAAATCAAGAAATTGGAAGCAGCAGGCCTTGTCAGAGGAGTGCTCCATCCCACGTGGCTGGCCAATCCTGTGGTAGTGCGCAAGGCAAATGGAAAATGGAGGATTTGTATTGACTTCACTGATGTTAATAAAGCTTGTCCCAAAGACCCATTTCCCTTGCCGCGCATTGACCATATTGTAGACTCCACAGTCAGATGTGATTTGCTTTCATTTCTTGATGCGTATTCAGGATACCATCGGATCTTCATGGCAGAAGAGGATGAGGAGAAAACCGCTTTCATTACTCCATGTGGCACGTACTGTTTCGTACGGATGCCTTTCAGATTAAAGAATGCTGGTTCAACACTTGCCAGAGTAGTCCATATCGCTTTGAAGCCACAGATACACAGAAATGTAGAAGCTTACATGGGTGATATAGTGGTTAAGAGCAAGGACAGGGCAACTCTGATCCAAGATTTAGAAGAGACTTTTGCAAATCTGCGCAAGGTCAACCTCAAGCTCAACCCCGAGAAGTGTGTGTTTGGAGTCCCTTCCGGCAAGCTTCTCGGGTTCTTTTTGTCTCAGCAGGGAATCGAAGCCAATCCCGACAAGATCAAGGCCATTGAGCAGATCGAAGCACCAAAACGCGTCAAGGATGTACGGAAGCTTGCCGGTTGCGTGGCTGCCCTCAGCAGGTTTATCTCTCGGTCTGCTGAGCGCGACCTGCCATTTTTCAAAATTTTGAAAAAGGCAGGTCCCATGAAATGGACTCCGGAAGCGGAGGCTGCGCTGCAGGACTTGAAGAGATACCTGTCCTCCACTCCAACACTTGTCGCACCTAAACCACAAGAGAAGTTGCTGCTGTACATAGCGGCAACCAATCAAGTGGTTAGTGCTGCGTTAGTAGCGGAGAGGGAGGCAGATGACGAGCCAGCAACCGCGGCAAGCACATCCAGCGATAAGCAGGGGGCTTCCCCGACAAGCTCTGGTCCCGACAAGAAAGGATCTGCGCAGATGCAAGAGGAGATACAAAAGAAGATGGTGCAGCGCCCAGTTTACTTTGTCAGTTCCCTTTTGCAGGGGGCTAGGTCAAGGTACTCTGGTGTGCAGAAGTTGCTTTTCGGACTTCTCATGGCCTCGAGAAAGCTGCGTCATTACTTTCAAGCACATGAGATAACAGTTGTCACTCGCTTTCCGCTGAAGAGGATACTGCAGAACCCAGAAGCAACAGGCAGGATTGTCGAGTGGGCACTGGAACTGTCAAGCTTTGGCCTCAAATTTGAGAGTACATCAACAATCCAAAGCAGAGCATTGGCAAAGTTCATAGCAGAGTGGACGCCAACTACAGACGAAGAAATTCCGGCGACAAGCATCCCCGCCAAGGAAGCAAGCAAAGAGTGGCTCATGTACTTTGACGGTGCCTTCTCGCTGCAAGGCGCCGGTGCTGGCATGCTGCTTGTCGCGCCCACCGGAGAGCACCTCAAGTACATAGTCCAGATGCACTTTCCCAAGGAGCAAGCGACAAACAATACTGCAGAGTATGAAGGCTTGCTTGCCGGTCTCAGGATCGCGGCAGAACTTGGGATTAAGAAGCTTATTGTCAGGGGTGACTCGCAGCTTGTCGTCCGCCAAGTGAACAAGAATTACCAGAGTCTTTTGATGGAAGCTTACGTTGACGAAGTGAGAAAGCTAGAAGAACACTTTGACGGCCTACAAATGGAGCATGTCCCAAGAGCTCAGAATGACATTGCTGATGGCCTGTCGAAGTGCGCTGTGCTTAAATTACCTGTGGAATCAGGGATTTTTGTGCTCAAGCTGACTCTGCCGTCCGTAAAACCACCAACTGGACAGAGCAAGAAGAGGAAGTTGATTTCTGGGGACTATTTTCCGGCAGAGCTTCCCGAAGCCCCCGCCAAAAAGGTCCCCAAGATCAACACCAAGAATGCTGAGGAGCAGTCTGCTCCGGCAAGCCCCAGGGTGTGTTCTGTTGAAGCAGGCACTCCCGACAAGCTTTGCTCCGGCAAGCTTGCCGGGGAACGTCAAGCTCCGGCAGAGCCACAGGCTCTGGCCGTGGAAGCAGATGTTCCCGCAGCAGCAGAATTGCCTTTAGTCCTTGTTGTCGAGCCATAGGCTCCAACATGGGCGCAGTAGATTGTCCGTTTCCTTCAGACAAGAGAACTTCCCGAAGAGCGGGGAGAAGCAGAAAGAGTAGCCCGGCAGTCTAGTATGTACCAGTTTGTTGATAACACACTGTACAGAAGAAGACTCAACGGTGTGAAATTGAAGAGTATTCCCCGGGAAGATGGACAGAAGCTGTTGGCAGAGATACATGGAGGCATATGTGGTCACCACATTGGCGCAAGAGCCTTTGTCGGAAAAGCATTCCGGCAAGGCTTCTTCTGGCCGACAGCCCTCCAGGATGCAACTGCACAAGTAACCAAGTGTGAAGCGTGCCAGTTCCATTCCAAGCAGATACACCAGCCAGCTCAAGCTCTCCAGACGATCCCTTTATCCTGGCCATTTTCGGTCTGGGGGCTCGATATCCTCGGCCCCTTTCCCTGAGCTGTCGGGGGCTTTGAGTACTTGTACGTTGCAATCGACAAGTTCACAAAGTGGCCGGAAGTGGAACCAGTGAGGAAGGTGACAGCACAGTCAGCAGTCAAGTTCTTCAGGTTGATTGTTTGCCGCTTTGGGATCCCTAACAGGATAATGACCGACAACGGTACGCAATTTACGAGCCGCACCTTCATGCAGTACGTCCAAGATCTTGGCGCCAAGGTCTGCTTCGCTTCTGTTGCTCACCCGAGAAGTAACAGTCAAGCTGAGAGGGCAAATGCTGAAGTGCTGCGCGGGCTCAAGACCAGGACTTTCGACAGGCTGCACAAGTGCGGAAGAAACTGGATCGACGAGCTGCCGGTGGTTCTTTGGTCGATCAGGACGACGCCAAATCGAGCCACTGGCCAGACACCCTTCGCTCTGGTCTATGGAGCGGAGGCGGTTATCCCCACGGAACTCGTATACGGGTCACCTCGAGTACTCGCTTATGATGAGCTTGAGCAAGAGCAGCTGCGTGAAGATGACGCGCTGCTCCTTGAGGAAGATCGTCTTCAGGCTGCTGTACGAGCTGCTCGCTACCAGCAAGCTTTGCACCGCTATCATAGCCGCAAAGTTAACGCCGGAAGTCTCGAGGAAGGCGACCTTGTTCTTCGGCGCGTTCAGTCCGCCAAGAATTCCAACAAGTTGACGCCGAAGTGGGAAGGCCCTTACCGGGTGAAACGAGTCACTAGGCCTGGCGCTGTCCGCCTTGAGACCAAAGATGGCATTCCGGTGAGAAACTCCTGGAATATCGAGCATCTTCGTAAGTTTTACCCGTAAAGCGCGGTTGTCGGACCCTGTCCGGCAACCACCCTTTTGTACAAGTCTTGCCGCTGTTGCATGTAATCCTTTGTACAAAGCCAGGCGCAGACCCTGAGCACAAGTAAATGAAGCGCTGGCGCCCTGAGTTATAGCATGCATGCTAGATCGAGTCCCGTCCTTGGTTAGGGTTGATAGTGCTTAACAGCGGCTAACCCCTAGCTTAGAGGTCGAGTGTGCGTCCCTTTGCCTTTCTTTCGTTTCCCTTGGTTCGCAGGGCTCGCATATCCTTGCCGGACCGCTTGAGGACGAAAAGGAGAAGAAGGACGTACCGGCATCTGGACCCCGGCAAGCCAGTGTTGCCGGGGGATGCAAGTACCAAGATTCACCCGCGGCAAGCCAGAGTTGCCGGGGGCTCCAATCTCAGATAAGTCTTCCATCCCTCATCATGCATTCTCTTATGGACTGAGGAATACGAAACCTCGTTTCTTCCTGAAAACTACCGTGCTCCCTTAACTCTAGGCCCTGGGGCTCGTTCCTGGGGCCAGGTTTGGTCGTAGTCGCGGCAGCAAAGGGATGGAACGAGGGGGCCGCACCCGCCTCGTCCCTGCCTCCGCCAAAAGCGTGAGAAAGGTCGAGCGACGTGGGAAGACGGCAGGGCCTGTTGCCGGGAGAAGAAATGTCTATCTGAAAGATACCAAGGATTTGCTCCTTGACGTGGGTTCTACCCGCGAGACAAATGACCCGGCAAGCATCCCCTTTTCATTTAAAAACATTCCACTCAGGTACAGTCCATAGAGGATGAAAAACATGAAAGAGAGGATTACAAGTTTTAAATGCAACTAAGGCCCGAAGGCTTACAAATTAAAAAGATAAGATGCTCGTAATCCCTTTCTTGTCCCTCTCTTCAGGACGTAGGTCAAGGAGGCGGAAAGGGCAAAAGGGGCGCCCAGGCGAGCTACGGGTGCCAGAAGACACCAAGAGAACATCCCGGGGGACGTCCGAAGGCTGGACGGTGATGGCGGCGCCGGAAGCAGGGCTCGAAGACGAGGCGGCAGGACGTCAGCACGCCGTCGAGGGCACCACGCCCTCGTACTCCGACTTGACGGCCTTGCCGCCAGCCCTCTTCCTCTTCCGCAGCCTCCCTACGCCAGCCGCCCAAGGAGACGACCCCGGGGAGTTCAAGGAGCCGGCGACACGGATGATGGGGTCGCCGGTGCCGCACGGAGCGGCGCCCGACACCTAGTCGGACCCGTCATCCTGCCGCCCGCTACCCTCGTCGTCGCTGTCGCTCCCCTCCTCGTCACTCTCGCTCGAGGAGGAGTCTTCGCTATCGGAGGAGCTGTCCACGCAGCACCTTGCCCGAATGCCGAAGCACCTGAAGACCTTGACGGAGAGGAGATCACCCTCCATCAAACTAAAATGGAGGGTGGGCCCCGCTGTCAAGCTGTGGATGCGGGCGAACGTCTTCCACCCTCGACCAAGATACGTCACATTAGGGGCTAGGAATTCAACACGGACTCGCGTGCCGCTGATCCCACAACCCCTCATGTGCAGTCTCAGTGTCTCGGGCGGGTCCAACTCCACCACGCTCGCAAACGGAGCTGGGAGTCGGAGGCAACGACGAGGCGCCCGGCGCAGCCTGACAAAGAACTCGCAGGGGTCGTCCCCAGTATGGACCGCCGCGGGAAGAGGAACCGCCGGCGGAGGCGAAGCCGGCGCGCCGCCCCGTCCACCTCTGTCCCGAGCGCCTCGACCTCGTCCTCGACCTTGTCCACGACCTTGCCCCCTCCCTCTTCCTATTACGGCTGGCTCTGCCACCACGGGTGCGGGAGAGGGAGGGATGCGCTGTCTGGCGGCAACCCTCGCCGCCACCGATGAAGGACCAGGGTTCCCTTTCTCCATGGCAAATGAGAAAAAGGGGAGCAGAAGCTGAAGGAAGGAGGAGATGAGAGAATGCAGGCTTCCGTCCTCCCCTCCCACTCTTTATAAAGGAGCGAGGTGGGGGCTCGGCCGCCCCGCTCAGCGAATCAGGACACGGGAAGAGCAGGGAGCTGGGGCCGACCTGCTGCCTCGACCCGCGACGGCCCGGTTTTCCGCCTCCACCGTCCGTGACCCCAAGCGCATGGGAGCCGGGTGGCAGGCGTGCAGAACCGAGGCGACAGATGGGGTGGCCTCTCCCCACCCCATGATCGTGGGGAGTGGACACCTCGAAAACCGCCCACGATCTCCGCCACGATGCCGTGTTTGACGCGTGCCGTACGGGGAGGGCGCGGTGGATGCGGAGTGAGTTATGGCGTAACCCAGGCCGCGCGTGCCCGTGCACTTTTTTGGGCCTGGCCCAACAGCGCTCGGCATCGTGTATGGCCCAGGCCCGGGGGCTCCTGTCGGTGTACTAAAGTAGGGGTACCTTAGTATCCCGAACTTGTGCACGGGCAGTCGCAGCATCCCGCGGCAAGGCTTGCCGGGCGACCGCCAAGACCCTCCGTGGTTCCTTTGGAGCCATTCAAGAACGAAGTATCCAAGGCCCCGGCAAGAGGAGCTTGCCGGGAAGGAGACAAGACCCCGGCAAGAGGAGCTTGCCGGGAAGACCAACCAAGACATCTCGAGAAGCATGCTGCGACGCGCTGCGCGTCCCGGCAAGACCCGGATAGCGACAAGCTCCCGGACGTGACAAGACAACATCCGCGGCAAGGCGCTTGCCGCGGCAAGCTACTACTCCGCGGCCCGCGCTCCAGCTCACCCACCAACATGTCGCTCTGGGACCGTTCCTGGCGTACGTGGCGGGAGGCTGTGCAGCCAGGGGCATGCGGTGCCAAGCAGGCGCTGACAAGATAGCCATCGTGGCAAACGGTGGCGCCCCTGACGGTCCCTTTTCGTCCCGTCTAGGCGACACAGACAGGCATTTAATGCCTTTGTCCCCTGCCGTCAGGGTTAGGTATGATACAACTGTAGTAAGCGGCGGCGCCAACTACCACCTCTTTTATCCTTTTACCCTCATCTCTGTTGCCACCTGTCGGTGACCCCTTTGACATATAAAAGGA
This sequence comes from Triticum monococcum, assembly GCA_034509565.1. Lineage (NCBI taxonomy): Eukaryota > Viridiplantae > Streptophyta > Magnoliopsida > Poales > Poaceae > Triticum > Triticum monococcum. The sequence continues at coordinate 620,208,590 of CM067845.1, forward strand.
GGCCCATGCGCAACAGGGAGGGGGGAGGACGACCATTCTCACGCTCGGTCTTGCTAGCCACCCAAGTGTACTGTAGCATTCGTTGCTCTCGAGCAAGAACACAATACAAATCAAAGCAGGAGTAGGGTTTTACGCATCCATGTGGCCCGAACCTGGGTAAACTGTCGCGTCGTTCGTGCGTTCACCTCGATCTGCTCTTCGTGCACTCTCCGCCCCCCTGCCGAACCGAAAGGGGCCCCGGTCCGCCGTAGTCCCGTAGGTGTCCGAGGGATCAGCACCCCCGACACTTGGGGGAGTACGTATTTCTCACCGACATTACATTCATGTTCACACACTCATTGCTAGATGTCGGTGCTCATACTTTTTCATTGTATCATGCATGCTAGTTTATTTCCTTTTTATGCTTTCTTCTTGTGTGTTTAATAAACCTTAAGAAAAAACAAAAAAATTTAGTTGTAGCTTTTAATTAGTTTACTTTCCATGCTTGTAGTAGTAATTAAAAAAAGAAAACCCAAAAAGATTTCATGTTCTTCTTTTGCTTGTTGGGAGCTTTCGCGTGTAAATAGTTTTATTTCTTTTCTTTGGGGGTCAATAGGAGAAGACCATAATTAAATTGTTGAAGTAGCTCTTATATGCATTATGGTTGATCTGACAAAAGAGCCCATATTGCCTTGTCTTCTCCTATTTATTGAATGCTTGCAGATTCCAGCTTAGTCCAATGCACGTGCACTATTATTATTATTCACACTATTCGGTCGTGTAAGTGAAAGGCAATTATGACGATATATGATGGACTGGCTGAGATGAGAAGAGCTGGTACGAACTCGACCTCTCTTGTTTTTGTAAATATGATTAGTTCATCGTTCCTGATTCAGCCTATTATGAATAAACATGTTTGCAATGACAACTAGAGATCATAGTTTCTTGTGCCATGCTTGATTAGCTAAGAGCTTATAATGGTTTACCTTGCGTGCCAACATGCTATTAAAATGGTTGTGATGTGGTATGATAGGATGGTATCCTCCTCTGAATGATTTAAGTGACTTGACTTGGCGCATGTTCACGCATGTAGTTGAAACAAAATATACATAGCCTTCACGATATTTATGTTCATGGTGGATTATATCCTACTCATGCTTGCATTCGGTGTTGATTAATTTTAATGCATGTTCATTACTGTTGTCGCTCTCTAGCTGGTTGCTTTCCAGTCTTTTTCTAGCCTTCACCTGTACTAAGAGGGAATACTGCTTGTGCATCCAACTCCATAAACTCCAAAGTTATTCCATATGAGTCCACCATACCTACCTATATACGGTATCTACCTGCCGTTCCAAGTAAATTTGTATGTGCCAAACTCTAAACCTTCAAATAAATATCCTGTTTTGCATGCTAGAATAGCTCATGTATCAACTAGGGTTTTCTGTATCTTCCATGTTAGGCAGGTTATTCTCAAGGGGAGTGGACTCCGCTCCTCACTCACGAGAAAATGGCTGGTCATCGGGATGCCCAGTCCCATGCTTTATGCAACTCAAATCAAAATAATTACAAACAAAACTCCCCTGGGACTCTTGTTAGTTGGAGGCACTCGTTGTTTCGAGCAAGCCATGGATTGATGCTTGTTGGTGGAGGGGGAATATAAACTTTACCATTCTGTTTGGGAACCGCCTATAATGTGTGTAGCATGGAAGATATCGCCATCTTTTGGTTGTTATGTTGACAATGAAAGTATATCGCTCAAAATATTATTCATCTCTATTTCAAAATCGAGCTCTGGCACCTCTACAATTCCCTGCTTCCCTCTGCGAAGGGCCTATCTATTTACTTTTATGTTGAGTCATCATCCTCTTATTAAAAAGCACCAGTTGGAGAGCACCACTGTCATTTACATTCATTATTGTTGGTTTACATTGAGTATGACTTGACTGGATCTCTTTCACCATGAATTACAATGTCTAGTCAGTCCTTGATCTTTAAAGGTGCTCTGCATTTATGTTTTGCGGTCTCAGAAAGGGCTAGCAAGATACCATCTGGTTATATCATATTATGATTGTTTTGAGAAAGTGTTGTCATCCAAGATTTATTATTATTGCTCGCTAGTTGATTATGCCATTGATATGAGTAAACATGAGACCTAAGTGTTACTGCTAATGTGGTTAGTTCATAATCTTTGCTGAAAACTTGAATGTTGGCTTTACATATTTACAACAACAAGAGCAAACCGAGTTTGTAAAACTTTTTCTTTATCACTTTCAGTTTGTCCACTGAATTGCTTGAGGACAAGCAAAGGTTTAAGCTTGGGGGAGTTGATACGTCTCCATCGTATCTACTTTTCCAAACACTTTTGCCCTTGTTTTGGACTCTAACTTGCATGCTTTGAATGGAACTAACCCGGACTGACGTTGTTTTCAACAGAATTGCCATGGTGTTATTTATGTGCAGAAACAAAAGTTCTCGGAATGACCTGAAACTCCATGGAGATTATTTTTGGAAATAATAAAAAATACTGGCAAAGAATCTAGGCCAGGGGCCCACACCCTAGCCACGAGGGTGGGGGCGCGCCTACCCCCCTGGGCGCGCCCCCTACCTCATGGGCCCTGGCACTACTAGGAAAAGGCTAATTAGTGGCGCACCTGTTTTGGCCATTAATGGCGCACTACAGGTGCGCCACTATTACCACGCCACTAGTAACAAATATTAATGGCGCACCTCTGGTGCGCCATTAGTATTGCAGGTAACAGTGGCGCACCCTGTAGTGCGCCATTACTATTGCTATAGGTGAACCGCTGGTGACCTTTTTTTTGATTTTTTCTGAATTTTGAAGGCGGGAAAATAGTAGTGGCGAGCCATCTAACCCCCACTGTGTGCCATTGCTATTTTTGAATTTTGAATTTGAATCTGGATCGCGATTTTTTTGCCCTTTTTTGCTCGTTTTTTGCATGATATTTTTTCAAATTTTGTTGTCGTTTTTGGATCTTGTATGTTCTTTTGCCAGAGAGGAGGGCCGAGATCACCGGAGAGGAGGAGGAGGAGGTCACCGGAGAGGAGCTCGCCTACATCGCCGGAGAGGAGGAGGAGGTCGCCGGAGAGGAGTTCACCGGAGAGGAGGGAGGAGAAACCGTGAGGGAAGGGGAGGAGAGGAGGGAGGAGGAGCTCACCGGAGAGGAGGGAGGAGCAGATCACCGGAGAGGAGGGAGGAGGAGCTCACCAGAGAGGAGGGAGAAGAAACTTTGAAGGGAGGGGAGGAGAGGATGGAGGAGGAGGTCGCCCGAGAAGAGGAGGAGGAGGAGGTCGCCGGAGAGGAGGAGGGGAGTATGGTGGAGGAGAGGAGGGGAGATGGAGTGGATGAGAGGAGGAGATGGAGTGGAGGAGAGAACAATGAAGAGGTAAGGAGGAGAGGACCCCGCCCAGCCATATATACGGCATAGTAATGGCGCACCGTAGGCAGGTGCGCCATTACTAACTTTTTTAAAAAAATTGATTTATTTTGAATTTTGAAGGCGGTAAGATAGTAATGGCGCACCTTGGGCAGTTGCGCCATTACTAACTTTTTTTATTTTTTTGATATAGTTTGAATTTTGAAGGCGGGAAGATAGTAATGGCGCACCATGGGCAGGTGTGCCATTACTGAGTTTGATTTTTTTGCCTCTCCAGATCTTAAAAGGCCCGTAACTTTTTCTGTTAGGTTTTTGGGGATTCTGAAAATCTTGAACGGGGTTCCCATTCAAGATATGTAACTTTTCCAGTAGATGATTTTTCATATAAAAACTTTTTCATCGGAGTTTGTATGCAAAAGTTATTCCCATTTTACAAATTCTCGAGAGATTTTGCAAAAAAGTCGAAAATTCATGTTTGTAAATTTTGCTAACAACTAGACCACATAACACATGGGAATCTTATTTTCTTTTATCTTTTGACATTTCTATCATTTTCTTTTATTTTTTTAAATGAAAAGGCAGTCCACGGGGGTGGGGGGTGCATTTGGTGAATTTTTTGTAAGGCTCAGATAGTAGTGGCGCACCATGGACAGTGTGCCATTACTAGTTTGAACTAGTAATGGCGCACTGTACCCTGGTGCACCATTACTAGTTTTGAAAAAAAAGAAAAAAAATTGTTAGTAGTGGTGCACAGAGTTTGTGGTGCGCCCGCCATTAATAGTTTTGGAAAAAATTGTTAGTAATGGCGCACCGTGTGTGTGGTGCGTCATTAGTAATGAGGACACTAATGGCGCACCTGTATCTGGTGCGCCACTGGCGCACCACATACATGGTGCGCCATTAATGTCCATATTAGCTATAGCCCTTTTCCTAGTGGTGTGGAGCTCCACCGACCTCAACTCCAATTCCATATATTCGTGTTCGGGGAGAAAAAAAAATAAAGAAGAAGGATTCATCGCGTTTTATGATACGGAGCCGCCGCCAAGCCCTAAACTCTCTCGGGAGGGCTTATCTGGTGTCCGTTCGGGGCTCCGGAGAGGGGAATCCGTCGCCGTCGTCATCATCAACCTTCCTCAATCACCAATTTCATGAAGCTCACCGCCGTGCGTGAGTAATTCCATCGTAGGCTTGCTGGACGGTGAGGGGTTGGATGAGATTTATCATGTAATCGAGTTAGTTTTGTTAGGATTTGATCCCTAGTATCCACTATGTTCTGAGATTGATGTTGCTATGACTTTGCTATGCTTAATGCTTGTCACTATGGCCCGAGTGCCATGATTTCAGATCTGAACCTATTATGTTTTCATGAATATATGTGAGTTCTTGATCCTATCTTGCAAGTCTATGGTCACCTACTATGTGTTATGATCCGACAACCCCGAAGTGACAATAATCGGGACCTCTCCCGGTGATGACCGTAGTTTGAGGAGTTCATGTATTCACTATGTGTTAATGCTTTGGTCCGGTACTCTATTAAAAGAGGCCTTACTATCCCTAGTTTCCGCTAGGACCCCGCTGCCACGGGAGGGTAGGACAAAAGATGTCATGCAAGTTCTTTTCCATAAGCACGTATGACTATATTCGGAATACATGCCTACATTACATTGATGAATTGGAGCTAGTTCTGTGTCACCCTATGTTATGACTATTACATGATGAACCACATCCGGCATAATTCTCTATGACCGATCCAGTGCCTACGAGCTTTCCATATATTTTTCTTCGCTTATTTACTTTTCCGTTGCTATTGTTATCATCACTATAAAACAAGAAAAATATTACTTTTGCTATCGTTACCTTTTGCTATCGTTACCACTACTACCAAATTACTTTGCTATGAAACACTAGCTGCAGATATTAAGTTTCCAGGTGTGGTTGAATTGACAACTCAGCTGCTAATACTTGAGAGTATTCTTTGGCTCCCCTAGTGTCGAATCAATAAATTTCGCTTGAATACTCTACCCTCGAAAACAGTTGCGATCCCCTATACTTGTGGGTTATCAGTCCCTAGGCAATCGATAACTAGACCGGCAATCATTATTGCAATTTAATTTGAGGGAGAGGCATAAGATAACACTAGCAAGCATCCGCAACTACTAAAGATCATTAAGGTAAAACCCAACCATATCATTAAAGCATCAAGTCCTCTTTATCCCATACGCAAACAACCTACTTACTCGGGTCTGTGTTTCTATCACTTACGCCACCCACCATAAGCAAATCATGAACATATTGCAAGCTGTACAGCAGGGATCCCTAACGCTTGCGCGACACGGAGAACACCATAGGACAGCACCAATAATAAAACATGCAACTCAAACCAATCACGATCATCATTTAGTCCATAGGACAAAACTGATCTACTCAAACATCATAGGATAGACATACATCATTGGGAAATAATATATAGCATTGAGCACCATCTTTAAGTAGAGATTACAGTGGGTAAAAGAGGGGTACACCGCTGCATAGAGGACGGAAGAGTTGGTGATGATGGCGGTGAAGTTGTTGGTGTAGATTGTAGTGATGATGATAGCCCCGGCGGCGTTCCTGTGCCACCAGAAGAGAGGGGGAGAGAGGCCCCTCCTTCTTCTTCTTCCTTGACCTTCTCCCTAGATGGGAGAAGGGTTTCCCCTCTGGTCCATGGCCTCCATGGCGGCGGAGGGGTGAGAGCCCCTCCGAGATTGGATCTGTTGCTCTATCTCTCTTTGTTTCTGCGTTGGATGATTCTGCCCTTTCACCGTTTCTTAAATTCCCGGAGAACCGTGACTCCGGTTGAGATGAATTTTGGACACGATCTATATACGGATATTCGCTTTCTTGCAGCGAAAGAAGGGCGTCAACCGCCTTACGGGGTGGCCACGAGGGCCCGGGGCGCGCCTAATGCCCTGGTGCTCGCCCCCTGCCTTATGGCCCCCTCGGGCATCGTCTTGCATTGATTCCTCTTCCCAAAAATCACATATATTCCAAAAAATTCTCTCTCGGTTTTTATTCCATTTGGACTCTGCTTGATATGGATTTTCTGCAAAACAATAAACATGCAACAAAAAGGAACTGGCACTGGGCACTGGATCAATATGTTAGTCCCAAAAATAGTATAAAAAGTTGCCAAAGGTATATGAAAGTTGTATAATATTGGCATGGATCAATCAAAAATTATAGATATGACGGAGACGTATCAGCATGCCCAAGTTTAATTATTGCTCGTCCTCGAGTAGGTAAATGATAAAAAAGATAATTTTTGATGTGGAATGCTACCTAGCATAATCTTGATCATGTAATCTAATCATGGCATGAAAATTAAGACACGAGTGATTCAAAGCAATAGTCTATCATTTGACATTAAGACAATAATACTTCAAGCATACTAATAAAGCAATCATATCTTTTCAAAATAACATGGCCAAAGAATGTTACCCCTACAAAATCATATGGTCTGTCTATGCTCCATCTTCACCGCACAAAATATTCAAATCATGCACAACCCCGATGACAAGCCAAGCAATTGTTTCATACTTTTGACGTTCTCAAACCTTTTCAACTTTCACGCAATACATGAGCGTGAGCCATGGATATAGCACTATAGGTGGAATAGAATATGATGGTGGAGGTCGTGTGGAGAAGACAAAAAGGGAGAAGTTCTCACATCGACGCGGCTAATCAACGGGCTATGGAGATGCCCATCAATTGATGTCAATGCGAGGAGTAGGGATTGCCATGCAACAGATGCACTAAGAGCTATAAGTGTATGAAAGCTCAAACTAGAACTAAGTGGGTGCACATCCAACTTGCTTGCTCATGAAGACCTAGGGCATTTGAGGAAGCACATCGTTGGAATATACAAGACAAGTTCTATAATGAAAATTCCCACTAGTATATGAAAGTGATAACTCAAGAGACTCTCCATATGAGGAATATGGTGCTACTCTGAAGCACAAGTGTGGTAAAAGGATAGTAACATTGTCCCTTCTCTCTTTTCTCTCTTTTTTTTATTTTTTCTCTTTTTTTTCTTTTTTTCTTTTTTAGGCTTCTTTGGCATCTCTTTTCTTTTTTTTTGGGGGGGGGGGGGCTTCTTTGGCCACTTTTATTTTGATAACTTCACATGGGACAATGTTCTAATAATGATGATCATCACACTTTATTTACTTAGAACTCGATACTAGAACAAAATATGACTCTATATGAATGCCTCCGGTGGTGTACCGGGATGTGTATTGATCTAGAGTAGCAATGACATCAAAAAACGGACAAGCCATGAAAACATCACGCTAGCTATCTTATGATCATGCAATGAAATATGACAATGATGCCCAAGTCATGTATATGAAGATGATGGAAGTTGCATGGCAATATATCTCGGAATGGCTATGGAAATGCCATAATAGGTAGGTATGGTGGCTGTTTTGAGGAAGATATAATGTCGGTTTACTAAAGTAGGGGTACCTTAGTATCCCGAACTTGTGCACGGGCAGTCGCAGCGTCCCACGGCAAGGCTTGCCAGGTGACCGCCAAGATCCTCCATGGTTCCTTTGGAGCCATTCAAGAACAAAGTATCCAAGGCCTCGGCAAGAAGAGCTTGCCGGGAAGGAGACAAGACCCCGGCAAGAGGAGCTTGCCGGGAAGGCCAACAAAGGCTCAGTGAACCACAAGCTCCCGGACGTGACAAGACAACAAACATGGCAAGGCTCTTGCCGCGGCAAGCCCCCCCCCACTCTGTACCTGCGCTCCAGCACATCCACCAACGTGTCGCTTTGGGACCCTTCCAGGCATACGTGGCGGAAAGCTGTGCAGCCAGAGGTACACGGTGGCAAGCGGCGCTGACAAGATCGCCATCGTGGCAAGTAGTGGCGTCCCTGGCGGTCCCTTTCTGCACCATCTAGGCGACGCAGACAGGCATTTAATGCCTTTGTCCCCTGCTGTCAGGGTTAGGTATGATAACACTGTTGTAGGCGGCGATGCTAACCGCAGTGCCTTTTCCATTTTTGCCCTTCTCTACGTTGCCACATGTTGGTGACCCCTTGAGCGTATAAAAGGAGGCCCATGTGCAACATAGAGGGGGTCGGCCAACAGAACACTCTCACGCTCGGTCTCGTTAGCTGCCGGAGTGTACTGTAGCACACCGCGCTCCCGAGCAAGAAATCAATATAAACACAAAGCAGGAGTAGGGTTTTACGCATCCGTGCGGCCCGAACCTGGGTAAACCGATCGTGTCGCTCGTGCGCATCGCCTCGATCTGCTCTTCGTGCTATCTCCGCCCCCTGCCGAACCGAAAAGGGGCCCGGTCCGCCGTGGTCCCATAGGTGTCCGTAGGATCAGCACCCCCGACATCTTTGGCGCGCCAGGTAGGGGTGCGTCGAGGTTGTGTGAACCTGATCCGGCGTTCGCATGAGCCAAATCTCCATCGTCTTCATCGACATGCCGCCGAAGAAGAAGGCTTCGGAGGCGGCTGCTCCGTCTGTGCCAAGCCCTCCATCGCCAGAGCAAACGGCTGGTGGGGTAGACGCCAGCGGAAGAACGGGCGTCGACGAGGGAGCTCACGGTGCTGCCAGGTCCAAGGACAAGGCTGCGCTGCACATCGGCGGCGCGGTCGGCTCCCACAACGACCGGGCGCACTCCAAGGCCTCGGCGTCCGTACATGCACCGCGCCCATCTCAGGAGGCGCGGGACCAGCAGCATCATGGTACTCATGGTACCATACGTTTGCTGGGCCAAGATCAAGCTTTGCGGATCCCGGAGCGCTCAAGACCAGCATGCACGCCAACATGCTGGCGCGAGCATGGCACAGTCGCTTGGACGAGATACTGCTCCTTCTAACGTAGTTAGAAGTCCGAGCATATCCCGTTCCTCGCACCGTTCGCCGCCGCCGCCCGCTACTCCGGCAGAAGCTTTGGCGCGAGCTCAACTGCTCCTAGACTACCCTCCAGTGGCGGACAAGATCGATGACTGGAGGGCCACAATCCAGAGTCTCATCGGTTTTGCCAATGCCGACAATCCACGGCAGCCGAGTACTTCGCTGCCGCGGCAAGTCAGCCAGGCACGAGCCGCTAGCGACAAGACCGGTGGGGGTGCAATCACTGTGCACTCTCCGCCCCGAAGGCCAAGATCGCCGACTCGCCGGATCTACCACGACAGTGACTCCACTGCGTCATCAGATCCACGAGCTCGTCGCGACCAGCGCCAAGTTCTTCACGAACGACAACAAGAAGACGCTCGTACTCGCATCGACCGCCGAAGAGAAGCGCGGGGTCAATCAGACCTGCGCGCTGGGCCCTCTGTTGAATTGCATGCGCCAGGGGAACCAGGCGACTTGCCGTATGAGGTAGGTTGCCCTGCGTTTACCCGTGAGCTGCGGCAAGTCCAGTGGCCCAGCCAGAAGCATTTCAAGCCAGACGTACCGGAGAAGTACGACGGCAAGTCGCACCCGTCGGAGTTCCTCAGCATCTACACCATCGCGATGCAGGCTGCCGGGTGGCGAGACGACAAGGTCCTTGCCAACTACTTCCTGCTGGTGCTCAAGCCCGACGTCAGGTCCTGGCTCATGCACTTGCCGGATAACTCCATATCTTCTTGGGTAGATCTGTGCCATCAGTTTGTTGGCGCCTTTACAGGCGGACACAAACCTCATGGCCAGGAGTGTGACCTCCACCTGCTTGCCCAGAAGGAAGGAGAGCCCCCGCGCAAGTATATTCAGAGATTCAGCCGTGTACAGCGCAACATCCCAGATATCCACCCTGCCGCGGTTATCAGCGCGTCCATCAGAACATGTGTAACCGCAGGATGCGGGAGGAGATGGCGATGAGCAGGATCAGAGACGTCAGTGAGCTATATGCCCTGGCCGACAAGTGTGCACGTGCTGAAGAAGGGAGGAAACTCCCCAGAGAGAATGCTGGAGCAGGAGGATCTGACAGCGAAGATGCTGCCCCGGCAAAGAAAAAATGGCGGCGCAATAACAAGAAGAAGAAAGGCAAAGATGTGCTAGTCGTTGAGCAGTCCGGCAACGACGGTGGCGCCAAGCAAGCCAAAGTTGGTAGCTCCGGCAAGGAGGTTGCCGCATGCACCAACTGCCAGGTTGTGACAGCTGCCGACAAGCAGGACGGCACCGACAAGCAGTATTGCAAGATCCACCGCACCAAGGGCCATGACCTCCAGAGCTTCAAGAAGGTTGAGCAGCTTGTCCAGCAGCAAAAAGCTGAGTACGAGCGGCGCGACAAGGAGAGAGCCCAAGGAGGCGGTGGAGAAGCCGGCAAGAAGCACGCTGACCGGGGAGGACGCCGCGGCAAGGCCAAGCAGCGGCAAGGAGACAGACCTCCCCGCGGCCACGACAAGGATGAAGACAAAGACGATGACGAAGACATGGATGATGTCGAGAACAGTGAGCAGGAGTTTCAGAAAGCTACAGAAGTCTTGTGCATTGACGGCGGTGCTTCTCTGCATACTTCCCACCGCCAACTCAAACAGTGGCTGCGGGAAGTTAATGCGGCAGAGCCACCTGTCGAATCGCGCAAGCTTCTAAAATGGTCCAGCACGCCTATCATCTTTGACATTGAGGACCACCCTGATCGTACAACTGCGGTCGGGTGCTTGCCGCTGTTGGTTTCGCCAACCATCCGCAAGCTCAAGGTCACAAAGATGCTAGTTGACGGCGGGGCCGGCTTGAACCTGATCTCCTCCGCTGTACTCCAGAAACTCCAGATCCCTGACAGCGAGCTCGAAGAGACCGGCACGTTCCAAGGAATTGACCCGGGAAGGAGCAAGCCGAAAGGGAAGGTCACGTTGCCGGTAACATTTGGCAGCCTCTCACTATGACGTTGCCGATTTCCCATTGCCTTACAATGGGATACTTGGCCGTCCAGCGCTCGCCAAGTTCATGGCAGCCTCTCACTATGCATACAACATGGTCAAGATGCCAGGCCCGATAAGCGTCATCTTTGTCCCTGGCGACAAGAAGGATGCCCTTATCTGCGCCGACAAGATCTACCGGGAAGCAGCAGCCGCTACAGATCGCAAACCACTTGCCGCTAAAGCTCCCGGGGGGAAGAGGAAGACCAAGACCGGCAAGAGCTCTGATGCCCACTCCAGCAAGCGCACATCTTCGGAGTGCTGCGCTACCATCGAGGACGCACCATCGAGCTCCACCGGCAAGTGTAAGAAGGCAATGGCAGCTCCGCCAGCGACCAAGAAGATATCCGCCAAGGAGGATGGCACTGGTGGTACCTTCACCATCAGTGCCACTCTCGACCCTAAATAGGAAAGCGCGCTCATTGCTTTCCTGCAGGCGAATGTCGACGTGTTTGCGTGGCAACCGTCTGACATCCCCGGTGTTCCCAGGAAAGTAATTGAGCACCATCTTGCCGTTTGTCCTCATGCGCGGCCCGTCAAGCAGAAGGTCAGGAAGCAAGCAGTGGAGCGCCAAGAATTCATAGCAGAAGAAATCAAGAAGTTGGAAGCAGCAGGCCTTGTCAGAGGAGTGCTCCATCCTACGTGGTTGGCAAATCCTGTAGTCGTGCGCAAGGCAAATGGAAAATGGAGGCTTTGTATTGACTTTACTGATGTTAATAAAGCTTGTCCCAAAGACCCATTTCCCATGCCGCGCATTGACCAGATTGTTGACTCCACAGCCGGATGTGATTTGCTTTCATTTCTTGACGCATACTTAGGATACCATCAGATCTTCATGGCAGAAGAGGATGAGGAGAAAACCGCATTCATTACTCCATGTGGCACGTACTGTTTCATACGGATGCCTTTCGGATTAAAGAATGCTGGTTCAACGTTTGCAAGAGTAGTCCATGTCGCTCTTAAGCCACAAATACACAGAAATGTGGAGGCCTACATGGATGATATAGTGGTCAAGAGCAAGGACAGAGCAACTCTGATTCAAGATTTAGAAGAAACCTTTGCAAATCTGCGCAAGGTCAACCTCAAGCTCAACCCCGAGAAGTGTGTGTTTGGAGTCCCTTCTGGCAAGCTTCTCGGGTTCTTTGTGTCTCAGCGAGGAATTGAAGCCAATCCCGACAAGATCAAGGCCATTGAGCAGATTGAAGCACCAAAGCGCGTCAAGGATGTACGAAAGCTTGCCGGTTGCGTGGCTACTCTCAGCAGGTTTATCTCTCGGTCTGCCGAGCGCGCCCTGCCATTTTTTCAAAATTTTGAAAAAGGGAGGTCCAATGAAATGGACTCCGGAAGCGGAGGCTGCGCTGCAGGACTTGAAGAGATACCTGTCCTCCACTCCAACACTTGTCGCACCTAAGCCGCAAGAGAAGTTGCTGCTGTACATAGCGGCAACCAATCAAGTGGTTAGTGCTGCGTTAGTGGTGGAGAGGGAGGCAGATGATGAGCCAGCAACCGCGGCAAGCGCATCCAGCGATGAGCAGGGGGCTTCCCCGACAAGCTCTGGTCCCGACAAGGATGGAACTGCGCAGGTGTGTGAAGAGATACAGAAGAAAATGGTGCAGCGCCCAGTTTACTTTGTCAGTTCCCTTCTGCAAGGGGCTAGGTCAAGGTACTCTGGTGTGCAGAAATTGCTTTTCGGCCTTCTCATGGCCTCTAGAAAGCTGCGCCATTACTTCCAAGCACACGAGATAACAGTTGTCACTCGCTTTCCGCTAAAGAGCATACTGCATAATCCAGAAGCGACAGGCAGGATTGTCGAGTGGGCACTAGAATTGTCAAGCTTTGGCCTCAAATTTGAGAGTACTTCAACTATCCAAAGCAGAGAATTGGCAAAATTCATAGCAGAGTGGACGCCAACACCAGATGAAGAAATTCCAGAAACGAGCATCCCCATCAAGGAGGCAAGCAAAGAGTGGCTTATGTACTTTGACGGTGCCTTCTCGCTGCAAGGCGCCAGCGCTGGTGTGCTGCTTGTCGCACCCACCGGAGAGCACCTCAAGTACGTAGTCCAGATGCACTTTCCCAAGGAGCAAGCGACAAACAATACTACAGAATATGAGGGCTTGCTTGCCGGTCTCAGGATCGCAGCAGACCTTGGGATCAAGAAGCTCATTGTCAGGGGTGACTCACAGCTTGTCGTCCGCCAAGTAAACAAGAATTATCAGAGTCCGTTGATGGAAGCCTACATTGATGAAGTGAGAAAGCTAGAAGAGCACTTTGACGGCCTGCAGATGGAGCATGTCCCAAGAGCTCAGAACGACATTGCCGATGGCCTGTCAAAGTGCGCCGCACTTAAGTTACCTGTGGAACTAGGGATCTTTGTGCTCAAGCTAACTCAACCGTCCGTAACACCATCAACTGGACAGAGCAAGAAGAGGAAGTTGATTTCTGGCGACTATTTTCCGGCAGAGCTTCCCGAAGCCGCCGCCAAGAAGGTCCCCAAGATCAACACCAATAGTGCTGAGGAGCAGTCTGCTCCGGCAAGCCCCAAGGTTTGTTCTGTTGAAGCAGACGCTCCCGACAATTTTTGCTCCGGCAAGCTTGCCGGGGAACATCAAGCTCCGGCAGAGCCGCGGGTTCTTGCCGTAGAAGCGGATGTTCCCGCGGCAGCAGACATGCCTTTAGTCCTTGTCGTCGAGCCACAAGCTCCAGCATGGGTGCAGCAGATTGTCCATTTCCTTCAGGCAGGAGAACTTCCCGAAGAGCAAGAAGAAGCGAAAAGAGTAGCCCGGCAGTCTAGTATGTACCAGTTTGTCGATAACACACTGTGCAGAAGAAGACTCAATGGAGTGAAATTGAAGTGTATTCCCCGGGAAGATGGACAAAAGTTGTTGGCAGAGATACATGGAGGCATATGAGGTGACCACATTGGCGCAAGAGCACTTGTCGGCAAAGCATTCCGGCAAGGCTTCTTCTGGCCGACAGCCCTCCAGGATGCAACTGCACAAGTAACCAAGTGTGAAGCGTGCCAGTTCCATTCCAAGCAGATACACCAGCCAGCTCAAGCTCTCCAGACGATCCCTTTATCCTGGCCATTTTCGGTTTGGGGGCTCGATATCCTCGGCCCCTTTCCCCGAGCAGTCGGGGGCTTTGAGTACTTGTATGTTGGAATCGACAAGTTCACAAAGTGGCCGGAAGTGGAACCAGTGAGGAAGGTGACAGCACAGTCAGCAGTCAAGTTCTTTAGGTCGATTGTTTGCCGTTTCGGGATCCCTAACAGGATAATTACCGACAACGGTACGCAATTTACGAGCCGCACCTTCATGCAGTACGTCCAAGATCTTAGCGCCAAGGTCTGCTTCGCTTCTGTTGCTCACCCGAGAAGCAACGGTCAAGCGGAGAGGACAAATGCTGAAGTGTTGCGCGGTCTCAAGACCAGGACTTTCGACAGGCTGCACAAGTGCGGAAGCAACTGGATCGAGGAGCTGCCGGTGGTTCTTTGGCGATCAGGACGACGCCAAATCGAGCCACTGGCCAGACACCCTTCGCTGTAGTCTATGGAGCGGAGGCAGTTCTCCCAACGGAACTCGTATACGGGTCGCCTCGAGTGCTCGCTTACGATGAGCTTGAGCAAGAGCAGCTGCGGCAAGATGACGCGCTGCTCCTTGAGGAAGACCGACTTCAGGCTGCTGTGCGAGCTGCTCGCAACCAGCAAGCTTTGCGCCGCTACCATAGCTGCAAAGTTAACGCCAGAAGTCTCAAGGAAGGCGACCTTGTTCTTCGGCGCGTTCAGTCTGCCAAGAATTCCAACAAGTTGACGCCGAAGTGGGAAGGCCCTTACCGGGTGAAACGAGTCACTAGGCCTGGCGCTGTCCGCCTGGAGACCGAAGATGGCATCCCAGTGAGCAACTCCTGGAATATTGAGCATCTTCGCAAGTTTTACCCGTAGGGCGCGGTTGCCGGAACCCGCTGTTTCATGTAATCCTTTGTACAAAGCCGGGCGCAGACCCCGTGCATAAAGATCATGTGCTCAGCACATCTTGTTGATTTCGTGCTTTTTATATTTTGCATGTGTTATCTGACACTTTGTGCAGCACTTATCCCCGGTAAGCAACAACGAGCCATAAGGCTCCATATCTTTTTCTCCTTCTTCTTTTTTCTCTCAAGGAAAAGAAGGTTCTCTCGCGCACAAGTTTGCCGGGGGGGAGGAGAAGATACGGTATGGACCAGGTGTCGTTCAAGAAGGTTTCGCCTTGCCGGGAAGCAAACAACAGAAAAGATAAGTTGCCAAAATTTGAGCAATCAGATTCCCTTTAAATTTTTAAGTTATTTGCCTTGAACGACCGTGCTTTGTATGGAAAACCTGTGCGCGGAGGAACCAACTCGTAGCTAGTTGCGCCCTTGCTGTTGTTTCAAGTCCGCTCAACAACTTAAGTGAGCTGCGACTAGCTGCGACAAGGTTTCTTGTCGGCTGCGGCACCGCCAGCAGGCTGCTGACGTTCCGCACTCAGCGCTCGCGGCAAAGGTGCCTACGCCGGCAAGTTCCCTAAAAGCGTAGGGTAAAAACATACAAAGGAAAGAATCAAGTAAAGGAAATAACATTGCAATCATTGCACAGAATAAAGTTATATTACAAGATAAGCTTGTCGTGGCTCTAACAAATTGTTTTCATGACATGATCAGAAGCGACAAGAAAAGAAGAAAATGGGTGGCCTAGTCTACACGGTTGCCCTCGACCCTCTTGATCCCGCTCACCCTGTCCACAATGGGTGCAACAAGGGTCTTGAGGGCCTCCAGATCAGCATCCGGCGGCAAGGACCAGAGGACGTTGGTGAGGTTGAGGCCCGGATTGCGGAACACCACCTTCATCAGCACCTTCTGAAGAGCTCCCGCACAGATCTTGCTCGACTCGTCGGCAAGCTGCTTCGGGATCCCTTCCCGGAGTCGCCGGAGTGCCGTCGCCACGCCCTTGAAGAAAGAAGTGAGCTTGGCGCTGGGTTGGAGGTTCTCGTCGGAGGAGTACCCGAGATCCTCCATTCCCAGCTGCGCCAACTCCTTGTCGATGTCGGCGGCAACATCCACGAGCCCCTCCGTCCAGTGCTCCACATTCTCCCGGAATGTGCTCTGGGCGGCGGCAGCGCTCGCCAGCAGCGCCTTGCCGGCCTTGACTTCCTCCTTTAGGGCCGTCTCTTGCTCCTTGGCGCTATCAAGTGTCTTGGTCAAGGCGATCATCTTCCACTCAAGATCTGCAGTGGAGTCCTTGGCGGCGTCAAGCTCCTTGCCCTTCTCGGCGAGGCGGGTCTGCAGCTCCGAGTAGCTGACGGCGTCCTTCTCGCGCTCAAGCTTGAGCGCGGCAAGCTCGTCGCCGCTCGCCTTGAGGTCGGCCTCCAGCTGCACCACCTTCGTTTCCAACTCATTCTTGGCAGCCTCGACAGCTGCGGCAGCGTCTTCGGCTTCTTTGAGAGCTCCGCCAACCGTTCAATCGCGCGCGGCAAGCTCCTCCTTGTGGCTGTCAAGATCAACTTTCCGCTGCACCAGCTCGCCCTCTTGCACGGACAGCTTCTCAGCGGCAAGCCTTTGCTGCTCTTCGACTTCGGCTTTCTCGAGGAGGAAAGCCCTCTGATCCTCGGCAAGCTGCTCCCGCCCTGCTGCCAAAGACCGGAGAGCTTCTTGATTTTGGCCCCGGAGCTCCTCCGCGCGCTTCTCAACATCGACTCCCGCCTTGGCGACAAACGCGTCCCGGGAATCCAGCTTGGCCTGTCGGGCGCGGTAGAGTGATATCAGTTTCCGCAGCAGCCGCTCCTCCTCAGGCTCGCCGCTGCTGCTGCTTGGCGCGTCGACTAGCGCCAGCCCGGCGGAGGCAAGCACTTCTCCGTCGAAGATCTCTCCTTCGACCGGCGCCCTGGGGCTTGACGCCCAGGGGAGGTTGATGAAGATGTCGTCGCCGGCCTTCAAGTATATGCCAGGCTGGGGCTCTTCAGAGCCTGGCGCGGCGGCAGCAGCGGAGGGGTCGGCGGTCGGTGCAGCGCCTGGCGCTCCTGCAGCCTCCGGGTCGTCAGTACGATCGCCGGACCCCCCGCCTGCTTCTGCTGCGGCAGCCCTGGCGGCCTCTTCGCCGGCAGGCTCGTCGGCGCCAGCTGCTTCCTCGGTGGCAACAGCGTCGTCGGCGGCAACTTCAGTCTCCATCGGCTCTGCAGCAGATGGATCTGACAGCCGGGAAAGAGGAGAAGAATCAAACAAATATCTGAGAAAAAGAAAGAAGAAGAAGAAGAAGATCAACAAGAAGAAGAAGCCAATGGAAGTTTTGGAGCAAGGAGATTACCTGTGCCAGGCTCTGCGGTCGTGGTCTCCGTCGCCTGGGGGCCGCTGGTGCTGTCCCTTGCCGGAGACCCCTCCCTTGCCGGGGGCTCCTCCCTTGCCGGAGCCTCCTCCCTTGCCGGAGAGCTCTCCCTTGCCGGGGACCTCTCCCTTGCCGGAGGACTCTCCCTTGGCACTTCGGCGGCGGCCTCCGGGCTCTCCTGGTGGGGCTGCTCTGCTCCTGCACAAGTCAGCAAACAATATATCAGCAAAGAAAGAGTCTTCGTGCGCACCCAACAGCGGAAACCAAGCCAGATACATACGCTGGGGGCTGCTCTGGAGAACAGCTGCCGGGTCCGGCAAGGTTGTCTCGGGCGCATCCCCTGCTGACGAGGCGGGTTCATCCTCGATGACAATCACCGGCGCCTTGGCTCTCTTTGCCGCTCTCTGGGCCAGAATCCTAAAAAGGAACAGATTCAGAGAAAAGCAAGTGAGATGTAAGACAAAAACAACAAGGATTGAAGCACTGTGAGTATAACAAGAAAAACTTACTCTTCTTCTTCTTCCTCGCCGGAGCTGAACACGGAGAAGTCAAAGTCTGGCTCGCGTCCGGCGCGGGAAGGTGGAGGAGTGGGTTCCCTTGGCCGCTTAGCGGGAGCAGAAGCTGTGGTCCGGGAAGACCCTGCTCCAGTTGTCGCAGCGGCGTGGGGTGCTCCCGCGGTAACGGTGCTTGCCTCGGTGGAGCGTGTCGCGCGACGCGGCGACTGTCGACTCGCCTGCTGCCTCGCCACGTCCCCGACTTTGCGGAGACGCCTTCTTGGTGGAGATGGGGGCTCTGCTTGTGGCGTGCTGTCTGAAGATGACGACGAGGAGGAGTTGATATCCAACGAGCTGCTTGTCTCCTCGGCGGGCTCGCTCCGCTCGGCGTCACGCCCGGCAAGCTCTTTCTTTCCGGCAGTCTCCCCTTGCCCGGCGAGATCTTTCTTGCCGGCAGGCTCCTCTTGCCGGGCAAGCTCTTTCTTGCCCGCAAGCTCCTCTCGCTCGGCATGGTTTGTCGCCTCTGCTACCGCTGCCTCCTCCAAGGTGAATCCGAACTCGCCTGCCGCTGCAGCTGCCGCCGCCTCTTCCAGCCTGGTGGCGATGCGCTTCAACTCTGCCTCGGTGGTGTCGCGAGTGAGGCCATCCTTCTCATCAGGGAGGATCTGCACTTCCACCAAGTTGTCGAAGAACTGCTGCACGACGTCGTCTTCAGGCTCTTGCCAAGTTGGCACGATTCCGTGCGAGTCGCACAGCGGCATCATTGCCCTGATGCGGTCGAGCGCAGAGTTGTTGCACAACGGGACGACGCCCTGCGGCAACCTAAAGACTTCTGGGTGGTCAGCATCATACTTGAAGAGCTCCTGCAGCATTGCGTTGAGCTCCAAGACAGTGAAGTTGTAGTTGAGGCCCGGGCGCAGCCTCATGATATCGGCCGCGTTCTTGAACTCCCAGGCGGGCCTCCTCCGTTCCTGCAGGGGAGCGATGCGGCGGCGAAGGAAGTCTGCGCCAACGGCGCCTACAGTGAGTCCGGCAAGCCTGAGGCGTTGGATCTTGGTGACAGCAATCCTTAGCCTGCTGTCCTCTGGGGCCACGTCGCTCCAGTCGCTGCCGCGCGCTGCTGCTACTTGGCGCCGGGCGGTAAATGGCTGCGGGTTCTCCTCAACTATCCAACACCAATCTGCTCTCCACTCCTCCCACTTGCCGCGGAACTCTCCTTCCAAATACGAATCCTTCTTGCCGGACCTTGAGATCCAAGCAATTCCGCCGGACAGAGGCTCTCCTCTCTCTACTCGGGGCATGAAGAAATGGCGGAAAAGAGCTACGTTTGGGTGGACTCCGACAAAGTTTTCGCAAAGGTGTGCGAAAACTGCCATGGTCAGGACGGCGTTGGGAGTGAAATCAAGGAGGCAGAGGTCGTAGGTGTTCATAATGTCACAGAAGAATTCGGAGAAGGGCGGGGAGAGCCCGCAGTAGAAGAACACGGCGAAGAAAGGGTAGCCGTGTGGAGCCATTTTGTGAGCGGAGGCCGGGAGTACCTTGGTGCTCGGATGTGCTCGCGTCTCCGCCGACCAGAAGAGGTAGAAGTACTCCCTCAACTCCTTCGCGTCAAGCTTGGGGGGAAGATGGCCCGCTCCTTCCGCAGCGCTGCAAGCTCCTGCGCCTCGGTCGACTTCACGGCCTTCCCCTTGTCGGCTTTCGGAGCCATGGCGGAGGTGGTGGAGGAGGTCGACGGCGTTCGTGGT
Source organism: Triticum monococcum (assembly GCA_034509565.1). NCBI lineage: Eukaryota > Viridiplantae > Streptophyta > Magnoliopsida > Poales > Poaceae > Triticum > Triticum monococcum. The sequence goes on from CM067845.1 coordinate 620,228,436, forward strand.
GCTAGTGGCAATGGGGGGAGCAGGGCGCTGCTCTCTTGCTGCTTTGGGAAGACGGAGGCGGGGCGGAGGCTTCTGAGATTGGAGAGGAAAAGGGGCGAGTGGGCGCACTACCCCTGCTTCCCCTTGCTTATAAAGGGGGAGGTGGCGGACGTTCCGCCTTTCCCAATAAAGAAATAGCCCACGATTTCTCCCACGACGCCGCGATCGACGCGTGCCGTGTGGGGAGGGCGCGGTGGATGCGGAGTGAGATACGGGGTAACCTAGGCCGCGCGTGCCCGTGCCCTGTTTTGGGCCTGGCCCAATAGCGCTGGGCACCGTGTATGGCCCAGTCCCGGGGGCTCCTGTCGGTGTACTAAAGTAGGGGTACCTTGGTATCCCGAACTTGTGCACGGGCAGTCGCAGCGTCCCGCGGAAAGGCATGCCAGGTGACCGCCCAGATCCTCCATGGTTCCTTTGGAGCCATTCAAGAACAAAGTATCCAAGGCCCCAGCAAGAAGAGCTTGCCGAGAAGGAGACAAGACCCCGGCAAGAGGAGCTTGCCGGGAAGGCCAACCAAGGTTCGGTGAACGACAAGCTCCCGGACGCGACAAGACAACAAACGCGGCAAGGCTCTTGCCGCGGCAAGCCCCCCCCCCCCCCCACTCTGTACCTGCGCTCCAGCACATCCACAAACGTGTCACTTTGGGACCCTTCTAGGCGTACATGGCAGAAAGCTGTGCAGCCATAGGTACACGGTGGCAAGCGGCGCTGACAAGATCGCCATAGTGGCAAGCAGTGGCGTCCCTGGCGGTCCCTTTCTGCACCGTCTAGGCGACGCAGACAGGCATTTAATGCCTCTGTCCCCTGCCGTCAGGGTTAGGTATGATAACACTGTTGTAGGCGGCGATGCTAACCGCAGTGCCTTTTCCATTTTTGCCCTTCTCTACGTTGCCACCTGTTGGTGACCCCTTGAGTGTATAAAAGGAGGCCCATGTGCAACGTAGAGGGGGCCGGCCAACAGAACACTCTCACGCTCGGTCTCGTTAGCTGCCGGAGTGTACTATAGCACACCGCGCTCCCGAGCAAGAAATCAATATAAACACAAAGCAGGAGTAGGGTTTTACGCATCCGTGCGGCCCGAACCTGGGTAAACCGATCGTGTCGCTCGTGCGCATCGCCTCGATCTGCTCTTCGTGCTATCTCCGCCCCCTGTCGAACCGAAAAGGGGCCCGGTCCGCCGTGGTCCCATAGGTGTCCGTGGGATCAGCACCCCCGACATATAAGGAGGCTTATGTGTGATAGAGCGTATCGTATCACAGGGTTTGGATGCACCGGCGTAGTTTGCACTAACTCTCAAAGTGGGAAAGGGCAATGCACGGTACCGAAGAGGCTAGCAATGATGGAAGGGTGAGAGTGTGTATAATCCATGGACTCAACATTAGTCATGAAGAACTCACATACTTATTGCAAAAATCTATTAGTCATCGAAACAAAGTACTACGCGCATGCTCCTGGGGGGGTAGATTGGTAGGAAAAGACCATCACTCGTCCCCGACCGCTACTCATAAGGAAGACAATCAATAAATACCTCATGCTCCAACTTCGTTACATAACGGTTCACCATACGTGCATGCTACGGGAACCACAAACTTCAAAACAAGTATTTCTACAATCCACAACTACCCACAAGCATGACTCTAATATCACCATCTTTATATCGCAAAAATATTGCAAGGAATCAAACATATCATATTCAGTGATCTACAAGTTTTATGTAGGATTTTATGACTAACCATGTGAATGACCAATTCCTGTCATCTCTCTAAATAGATATAAGTGAAGCAAAAGAGTTTAATTCTTTCTACAAAAGATATGCCCACGCTCTAACAAATATAAGTGAAGCAAAAGAGCATTCTACAAATGGCGGTTTTTTATGTGTAGGGAAATAGGCAATCCAAACTTCAAATGATACAAGTGAAGCACATGAAGCATTCTATAAAGCCATACTCAAAAAATATAAGTGAAGTGCAATGAGCATTCTATAAATCAACCAAGGGCTATCTCATACCAGCATGGTGCATAAAATAAAATTGAAAACTAAATGCAAAATACGCTCCAAGATTTACACATATCATGTGATAAATAAAAATATAGCTCCAAGTAAAATTACCGATGATTGTTAGAAGAAAGAGGGGATGCCTTCCGGGGCATACCCAAGCTTGGTTGCTTGGGAGTCCTTGAATATTTCCATAGGGTGCCTTGGGCATCCCGAAGCTTAGGCTCTTGCCACTCCTTATTCCTTCATCCATCGTGATCTCTCCCAAAACTTGAAAACTTCAATCACACAAAACTTAACAGAAAGTTCGGTAAGATCCGTTAGTATAATAAAGCAAATCACTACTCTAATTACTGTGAAAACCAATTCATATTTTGTTTTTACATTGTAGCTACTGTAATATAACTTTTCCATGGCTTAATCCATTGATAGAAATCGATAGTTTCATCAAAACAAGCAAACCATGCATCAAAAACAGAATCTGTCTTAAACAGGGCAGTCTGTAGTAATCTGAACATTCTCCATACTTATGGTACTCCAAAAATTCTGAAACATTTATGAAAAATAAATAATTTGTATAGAAAGACAGTTCAAGAAATTTCAGAACCGTTTGACGTTCCAGTAAAAAATGTAAAATCGCGCACTACAGCCAAAGTTTCTGTCCTGCACCGCACAAACCAACAAGCAATGTAAACATCCTAAAGGCAAACCTTGGCACATTATTTTTAGAATGCAATGGAATTGTACAAGGGGATAATTATTTTTGTTGTAAAGTTTCTGTAATCAAGATTCACAAAGTTTCCGTGAGCATGAACAAAGTTCAAGGAGCTCCCCCACTTCAACAATGCTTGTCTCTCTCACTTTCACTTTCCTTTTTGAAAAGTTTTCCGTTCCCCTCTTTATTTTTTTTGTTTTTACACTATATAAAAGCACTCAACAGAAATAAATGATTCTTTAAAACTTCCGGGTTGTCTCCCTGGCAGCGCTTTCTTTAAAGCTATTAAGCTAGGCACAAGGCGCTCAAGTAATGAATCCACCCGGATCCCAAGGTATATCAAAGACAATTTTAATTAACAATGATTTGTGATTTAGTAGTGAGCACAAAGCAACATATATCATGTAATGACGAAGTCTAACTCTCTTCCTATGCATCGTCATGTCTTAAAAGAACAATTCATGCTTACATAGTAAAGGCCAATGCATAGTATAAACACTTTCTTGCAATTTTATCATATTGGAAACATGGAGAGGCGGAGATGTAGTTACTCTCTCATAATAATTGCAAGTAGGAGAAGCAAGAGCATGCATATTATATCTATCAAAATCATTATGTGTAGTAGTAAAACGCAACCCATCAATATAATCCTTAATAAGGGCAAACTTCTCCGATATAGTGTAGTCGGGAGAATTCAAAACTATAATAGGACTATCATGTGTGGGTGCAATAGCAACAATTTCATGTTTAACATAAGGAACTATAGCAAGTTCATCTCCATAAGCATAATTCATATTGGCATCTTGGCCACAAGCATAGCAAGCATCATCAAAAAGGGATATTTCAAAAGAATCAACGGGATCATAAAAATTAGCATAGCAATCATCGTTCGGTAAGCATGAAGGGAAATTAAACAATGTATGATTTCAAGAGTTACTCTCATTAGAAGGTGGGCACAGGTAGCTAATATGCTCTTTCTCCTTTTGTTCTTCGCTCTCCTCATCATCTATTTCATCCAATGAGCTCACAGTTTCATCAATTTCATCTTCCATAGACTCCTGCAAAATATTAGTCTCTTCTCAAACAACGGAAACTTTCTCAATAAATCCATCAATATCGTAATTTTATTTATAATTCTCGTAGCAATATTTAAGGATAGCTAAATTTTCAGGTCTATAAACAGAATCATCAAAATCTTCAAACTCTTTAAACAAAGATTCAATTTCATAAGCACCCATAAAAGCAACGAATTCTTCTATTTGTTCCACATCATAATAATCATATATACCATTAGCATAAGAGGCCAAGGTTTCATCATCATTAAATTCACATGAAAAGGGAAGGTGTGGAGCCTTCATCCTAGAGCAACAAGTATAATCATATCTCAAGCATAGTTGCCGAGCATACCAATGCAACATATAAATAAGATCCCATAATAGTTTCCCTTTTTGAGTCAAGCGATAATCCCTAAAGTATTCACGTTGATCCAACGTTACTCCCATTATAAAGTTGAATGGGGTTTTCTCAGGATTATCAAAGTAGTACATAATATCTTTCACATAATGAGCATCCAGGCTTTTAGGAAGTTCCCCATCTCCATCAGTAGCAAGTAAACCTAATTTTTATTGGTATTTCGTGTTCCGTATCCATAACTAAAGATAGAGAACAACTTAGAACAGCAAATAAAAATTACTTATTGATAAAGCAAACAAGCACACACGAGAATATTCACCCCGCGCTATAACTCCTCGGCAACGGCGCGAGAAAAAGGTCTTGATAACCCACAAGTATAGGGGATAAATTGTAGCCTCTTTCGATAAGTAAGAGTGTCAAACCCAACGAGGAGCTAAAGGTAGAACAAATATTCCCTCAATTTCTATCGACCACTGATACAACTCTACGCACGCTTAACGTTCGCCTTACCTAGAACAAGTATGAAACTAAAAGTACTTTGAAGGTGTTGTTGGATAGGTTTGCAAGATAATAAAGAGAACGTAAATAAAATCTAGGGGCTGTTTAGATAAAGACGCAATTGAGTTAGTTTTAGTAGACACCTTGTTGTCACACAAGAAAGTTATTTGTCCCTAGGCAATCGATAACTAGACCGGTAATCATTAATGCAATTTTATTTGAGGGAGAGGCATACGCTAACACACTTTATCTTCTTGGATCATATGCACTTATGATTGGAACCCTAGCAAGCATCCGCAACTACTAAAGATCATTAAGGTAAAACCCAACCATAGCATTGAAGCATCAACTCCCCTTTTATCACATATGCAAACAACCTACTTACTCGGGTCTGTGTTTCTATCACTCACGCCACCCACCATAAGCAAATCATGAACATATTGCAAACCCTACAGCGGGGAGCCCTCATGCTTGGGCGACACAAAGAGCACCATAGGACAGCACCAATAATAAAACATGCAAATCAAACCAATCACGATCATCAATTAACCCATAGGACAAAACAGATCTACTCAAACATCATAGGATAGCCATACATCATTGGGAAATAATATATAGCGTTGAGCACCATGTTTAAGTAGATATTACAACAGGTAAAAGAGGGGTTACACCGCTGCATAGAGGGGGGGAAGAGTTGGTGATGATGGCGGTGAAGTTGTTGGTGTAGATTGCGGTGATGATGATGGCCCCGACGGTGTTTCGGCGCCACCGGAAGAGAGGGGGAGAGAGCCCCCCTCCTTCTTCTTCTTCCTTGACCTTATCCCTAGATGGGAGAAGGGTTTCCCCTCTGGTCCATGGCCTCCATGGCGGCTAAGGGGTGAGATCCCCTCTGAGATTGGATCTGTCTCTCTGTCTCCCTCTGTTTCTGCGTTGGCTGATTCTGCCCTTTCACTGTTTCTTAAATTCCCAAAGATCCGTAACTCCGATTGGGCTGAACTTTGGATACGATCTCTATCTGGATATTAGCTTTCTTGCAGAAAAAGAAGGGCATCAACTAGCTTACGGGGTGGCCACGAGGGCCCAGGGCGCGCCTGACCCCCTGGGGTGCACCCCCTGCCTCGTGGCCCCCTCGGGCATCATCCCACGTTGATTCTTCTTCCCAAAAATCACATATATTCCAAAAAAATCTCCGTCAGTTTTTATCCCGTTTGGAATCCGTTTGATATGGATTTTCTGTGAAACAAAAAACATGCAATAAACAGGAACTAGCACTGGGCACTGGATCAATATGTTAGTCCGAAAAATAGTATAAAAAGTTGCCAAAAGTATATGAAAGTTGTATAATATTGGCATGGAACAACAAAAAATTATAGATATGACGGAGACGTATCAAGGACTAAGAATATGTTTCTCTTTTATGGTGGTGACAAAGAGCTTGTTGTAAATGGTTATGTCGATGCTAGCTTTGACACTGATCCGGATGACTCTAAGTCGCAAACCGGATACGTATTTATATTGAATGGTGGAGCTGTCAGTTGGTGCAGTTCCAAGAAGAGCGTCGTGGCGGGATCTACGTGTGAAGCAGAGTACGTAGCTGCTTCGGAAGTAGCAAATGAAGGAGTCTGGATGAAGGAGTTCATATCCAATCTAGGTGTAATACATAATGCATCGGGTCCAATGAAAATCTTTTGTGACAATACTGGAGCAATTTCCTTAGCAAAGGAATCCAGATTTCACAAGAGAACCAAACACATCAAGAGACGCTTCAACTCCATCCATGATCAAATCAAGGAGGGAGGCATAGAGATTTGCAAAATACACATGGATCTGAATGTTGCAGACCCGTTGACTAAGCCTCTTCCACGATAAAAACATGATCAGCACCAAGACTCCATGGGTGTTAGAATCATTACAATGTAATCTATTATTGACTGTAGTGCAAGTGGAAGACTGAAGGAAATATGCCCTGGAGGTAATAATAACATTGTTATTTTTTATTTCCTTATATCATGATAAATGTTTATTATTCATGCTAGAATTGTATTAACCGGAAACTTGATACATGTGTGAATACATAGACAAAAAAGAGTGTCCCTAGTATCACTACAAGGATACCCTCTATAAAGCAACACATATTTTACAACATTTTGACTATAGGTTGCAAAATTTATGGTAGATACGCATATAAGCATTGTACCATATGTGTTGCAGGCTTGTAGCTCGTGACCTATTGTGGTACAATTGCGACCGGCCAAACTCAAACAAAGCCGAACACATAAAACCAGCCTCTTGTCTAGCCCGGCCCAAGTTGGTTGTCATATTAACCTAGATCTTTCCCCCTCTCGAGCCTATAGGCTCCCTCGCCGGCCGCCTCCCCTCGACCTACCCTGCATCCCGGAGCGCGCCCCTCACCGCTCGCCTGAGATCCTCCGTCCCGGCTCGCCGCCCCTCACCAGTCACCACTCCCCTGCGACCCTCCATCCCGGCGCACCGTCCCTCGTCACCACTCCCCTCATACCCTGCATCTCAGCGCGCCGCCCCTCGTCATCGCTCCCCTGCGACCAACTGCGTCTACTACCTCCGCATGGGGGCCTGCGACTACGGGAAGAGCTGCAGCTACAACCACCCTTGCGATCACGCTGCCGCGGTGAGCCGGGCCGCTCCTCTTGTCCCAATTTTGTTTCCCCCATCATGCTCTGCTTCACTTCAGTCTAGTTGGGGATTGCTACTTACGACTTGTCAATCCCTGATAATGAACGACGGACTGAATTAGAGCTGGTTGGTGTGGAGGGGAGCTTCCAGCTAAAGCCTCTTTCTCTGATTGAATTGATTCTAGTTGTGGCTTAGGAGCTTGTCACCAGTCCATGGAAGTGAAACTTGATTGTGCAATCGTTGGTTGTTGTTATTGATTATGTGATTGACTGATTGTATAATAAGGCTTGTTGTCCTATTCTCGTGGTTGATGTTGATGATTCAAAGTTCCACTTTCCGCTTACGGTGCCACTTGCTTATGTTGTAGGACTGATCATTCACTCTGTCATATGGTCATATTTGTTTCCGAGACTTTAGAGCAGGTTACAATATCAATTTTCTCTACTAAGTAATAATTACCGCCACTCGGTGTAGAGAAATGCAATGGCACTCAAGCACTGAATATGTTGCAATGGACATGGCCCCAAAACTTTCTCCCTCTCTTTTATTTGAGTCACAATTCAGTAATTTTTTTACATATTTAATTCGCTTAAAAGACCATTTAGATCTCTATGTTCTCTACTACTACAAACTGAGGAGCAACTTGATAGCTTTATGCAGCTTTGTCGACTAGGCCGCTGTGACGCTGGGGGAGAAGGACATCGGTGCAGAGCATGGCAAAGCCGAGTACTTGTTGGATCTGAGGGTTTCTGATCCACAGTTCTCCGCATGATCATTCATCAGCATCTGGTGACATTAACACTCAGCTGCATAAGGCTTTCTCCCCACTACAGTTGGAGTTCAAGAGCGTAAGGAAGGTAATCTGGTGATTAATCACTGTTGCTTGTCACAAAACTCTGAAAAATATTACTGAGTACATCTACAACGAGCTATGCTTGCCATTTAAAAAGATGTTTATGTTAGCTGCATGTCATATCAATTTTTTTATGCAAGCAGATCTTGCGATTTACTTATGATTTATGAACAGAAATTGTTTACTGCGTAACCCCTAAATATAGTAGAAGAGAAACAAATCTTGTAAAACTATGCTGAGACGAGTAGTACTTATTTAGTCAAGCGACATGTTAGATAAAATTCCACACCTATGACAACTTATCTGACTTCTGTATTTTTTAAAGATAGCTGAACTAGATTGTGTTCCAAGAATACAAAACCATGGATGTTTTCCATTTATTCACTTGGCTTTTGGAATTTGATTGATGTCCCCTTCTCCTATTATTAACAACACATACCTACACGGTTCTGTCTGCTGGTTTGCCAAATTCTAGACCCTTTTGTTGTTCGTGCTTCCACTTTATACCATGCTTGCCTACATCCGTAGTGTCACTCCTTTATTCTCTTGATGTGCTTTTCCTTTACAACGAAGAATACACACCATGCGGAAAAGAGAAGTACAATTGTAGCATATGGCAACTTTATAAATACTTCCATGTTTCTGATTCATCATGAGGTCATGTATTGATGGACTGCAAAAAGAAAAAGAAAAATAATGTCAATTGTTTATATATCACTTTAATTGGCATGGTCCATCTATAGTGTCGTTCAATTATTAGACCACATTCAATATTATTTTTTGGATTCCTGCAACTTCCAACTAAATAGATCGATGTATCTATATCTGATTTGTATTTGTAGTCTACAAACAAGACATCCTAATTATTTGTTCGAACATACTACAGTTTTGTTTTCTCTGCCGTGTCTTCTCCTTTTCTTAATAGTGTCACTGCCTTTGATTTATCTGCTCAGATGTGCTATTTAGAGTTTGATCTGGATATATACTAGCTATTTTATTAGGAGTTGGTGGTAAAGATGAACTAATGGTTGATCCGCCCTGCTGTCCATGCTGCACTTCGTGCAAAATCATTGGGTCAGTACCGGGGGTACTTCATTTATGATGGATCTTATGCTTCAAAGCTTCTTTTATTGTCTAATATGTTTTATTTGTACTAATTTGGTAAACTTAATTTATCTTTTGGCTTAATATGTCCTAGGTATTGATATAGTAATATTTTTTACTTGATTAATTGCCAAACATACTGCTTCAGTATCTTCCAGTAGGTGCCTCAGAATTATGCAGTTGATCACACCATACTGCTACTCGAATAAAAATGTCTATGTTTGTGTTCTACACTAAAGCTATCATATGAAGTTTAATTATTTTCAGCGTCCATCACCAAAACTACTTTGTTTGTAGTGAAAGGCTTCATAGAATTTCATAGATGTTACACATCATGAGATTAACCTGTAGAAGAATGTATTCATAACCTTATAGTAGAGGAAAAGATGCAAACTTGACATATCTTGGCCTCTCATCCTTTTCTGTTATATGTCGCGTTTCTATTAATTATTTTGCTTGACATGATTCTGCGAATGGTAACTTTGATTTTCTCCAACAGGTAGGAACAAAAGTATTTTTAATGATCCTAAAAAATCATAACACATGTAGCTCTTGCTACAGTTGTAAGTTGTGATCCTAAATTTGAACTTGATGGTGCTGAAATTATTAATGAATTCTGGGTAGTGCATGCTGATATGGCACTTGTGAAAACTGAAGATTGGGTATGGAGTGGCAAAAACTGCAGTACTCTTGGCAATGCAGATTTGTTTTTGCATCTCAACCTTTGTAAGTGACTAATATCCTGCCTCTATCACTACTTGCATCATGTCAATGCATTGTGTGTTAACAGTTCATTTTGTTTTTTTTTGTTTGTAGATTCAAAAGATAAATGGATGATTCTATTGGTGTGTGTGGCAAGTATACTACAAGGATGGTGATGATGATGTCGTTCCTGTTCATGATGATGAAGACAGATGGTTTCAGTTTGAGCTAAGTTGTAGGGACGATGTTCGTCGGTTGTGTTTTAGTTAAGTTGTAGGGATTTTATGGATGCTTCCAATTTAAGTTTCGCCGTCAAGAAACATTTAGATTATACTTCCCATTTGGATGATTTTTGTTGTGTAATGTCCACTATTGTAATCCAACAGTTTTATTTAATATATGATTTCTTCCTCCCTTGAGTATATTCTCTTGTTTTTCTTTACTGGGAATTCATAATTATCACCATTATGTAAAGCACAAATTTAATTGCTGGCATTATGTATAAAAAAATTATTATTCACATTATATATGACCCGAAGTGTTGCAAACTCTCCGTTGCCAAGCCCTGGAACTTTGTTTCCTATACAATAAGCACCAACACATAGAAGTGTTGTACAAGTCTGTTTTATGTGTTGTATTCTTGCAACGGTCTCTTTTACCAACGATAATATAAGTGTTGCATTATGCGCTAGCAACACCGGATAAGGCAACACATCCTAAACCGTTGGTAAAGACACTAACAACGCATATATGGACTTCTAGATACGGAAAAATGCGTTGCTAAAGAGGGGTTCTTGTTGTAGTGTATGCCTCTACTGACTAGCTCGTTAATCAAAGATGGTTAGGTTTCCTGACCATAGACATGTGTTGTCATTTGATGAATGGGGTCACATCATTAGAGAATGATGTGATGGACAAGACCCATCCATTAGCTTAGCAGAATGATCGTTAAGTTTTACTGCTATTGCTTTCTTCATGACTTATACATGTTCCCTGGACTATGAGATTATGCAACTCCCGAATACCGGAGGAACACCTTGTGTGCTATCAAATGTCACAACACAACTGGGTGTTATAAAGATGCTCTATAGGTGTCTCCGAAGGTGTTTGTTGGGTTGGCATAGATCGAGATTAGGATTTGTCACTCCAAGTATCGAAGAGGTATCTCTGAGACCTCTTGATAATGCACATCACAATAAGCCTTGCAAGAAATGCGATTCATGAGTTAGTTATAGGATGATGTATTATGGAACGAGTAAAGAGACTTGCTGGTAATGAGATTGAACTAGGTATGAGGATACCGACGATCGAATCTCGGGCAAGTAACATACCGATGACAAAGGGAATGGCGTATGTTGTCATTGCGGTTTGACCGATAAAGACCTTCGTAGAATATGTAGGAACAAATACGAGCATCCAGGTTCCGTTGTTGGTTATTTTACCAGAGATATGTCTCGGTCATGTCTATATAGTTCTCAAACCCATAGGGTCCACGCGCTTAACGTTCGATGACGATTTGTATTATGAGTTATGTGTTTTCGTGACCGAAGATTGTTTGGAGTCTCGAAATGGTCGAGAGGTAAAGATTGATATATTGGACGATAGTATTCGGGCACCGGAATGGTTCCGGCTCGTTTCGGATATTTTTTGGAGTACCGGGAGGTTACCGGAACCCCCCGGGGGAAAGTAATGGGCCACTATGGGCCATAGGGGAGACAGGAGGCAGCCCAGAAGGGGTGGCCACACACCCCCCCTTGGGAGTCCGAATTGGACTAGTGGAGAGGGTGGCGCACCCCTTTCCTTCTCCTCCTCCCTCTCCTTCCCCCTTTCCCCCCTCCATGAGAAGGAATAAGAGGAGGGAGAATCCTACTAGCACTAGGAGTCCTAGTAGGACTCCCCCCACTTGGCGCGCCCTCTAGCTGGCCTCCTCCCTCTCCCTCCTTTATATACGTTGGCAGGGCACCCCTTGGAGACACACCAATTTTTCCAAGACGTGTGCGGCGCCTCCCTCCATGGTTTACTCATCCGGTCATATTCACGTAGTGATTAGGTGAAGCCCTGCGCGGATCACATCACCATCACCATCACCATGTCGTCATGCTCATGAAACTCTCCCTAGACACTTTGTGGATCAAGAGTTCGAGGGACGTCATCGAGCTGAATGGGTGCTGAACTCGAAGATGTCGTACGTTCGTTACTTGATTGGTTGGATCACGAAAACATTTTGACTATATCAACCGCATTAACCTAATGCTTCTGATTCTGGTCTACGAGGGTACGTGGACACAATCTCCCCCTCTCATTGCTATGCATCTCCTAGATAGATCTTGCGTGATGGTAGAGTTTTTTTAAATTTCATGCTACGTTCCCCAACTTGGATGCTCATATTGGTTCCTACATATTCTACGAAGATCTTTATCGGTTGTACTGTAATGACAACATACGTTATTCCCTTTGTCATCGATATGTTACTTGCCCAATATTCGATCGTCGGTATCTTCATACCAAGTTCAATCTCGTTACCGGCAAGTCTCTTTACTCGTTCCATAATACATCATCCTGTAACTTACTCATTAGTCACATTGCTTGCGTGGTTTATCATGATGTGTATTACCGAGAGGGCCCAGAGATACCTCTGCGATACTCGGAGTGACAAATCCTAATCTCGATCTATGCCAACCCAACAAACACCTTCGGAGATACCTGTAGAGCATCTTTATAATCACCCAATTACATTGTGACATTTGATAGCACACAAGGTATTCCTCCGGTATCCAGGAGTTGCATAATGTCATAGTCAAAGGAATATGTATATGACATGAAGAAAGCGATAGCAATAAAACTGAACGGTCAATATGCTAAGCTAATGGATGGGTCTTGTCCATCACATCGTTCTCTTAATGATGTGATCTCGTTCATTAAATGAAAACACATGTCTATGGTTAGGAAACTTAACCATCTTTGATTAACGAGCTAGTCTAGTAGAGGCTCACTAGGGACATGGTGTTTTGTCTATGTATCCACACATGTATGAAGTTTCCGGTTAATACAATTCTAGCATGAATAATAAACATTTATCATGATATAAGGAAATATAAAATAACAACTTTATTGTTGTCTGTAAGGCATATTTCCTTCAGTCTCCCACTTGCACTAGAGTCAATAATCTTGTTCACATCACCATGTGATTTTACTCCAATACTTCACATATTTATGTGATTAACACCCATAGTTCACATCGCCATGTGACCAACATCCAAAGGGTTCATTACAGTCAATAATCTAGTTCACATTGCTATGTGATTAACACCCAAAGAGTACTAAGGTGTGATTATGTTTTGCTTATGAGAGAGGTTTAGTCAACGGGTCTGTCACATTCAGATCTCCGTATGTTTGCAAATTTCTATGTCTACAATGCTCTGCATGGAGCTACTCTAGCTAATTGCTCCCACTTTCAATATGTATCCAGATTGAGACTCAGAGTCATCGGGGTTGGTGTAAAAGCTTGCATCGACGTAACTCTTTACGATGACCTCTTTATCACCTCCACATCCATTAAACATTTCCTTAGTCCTCTTTATGGCTGAGGCATAGGGAATTTCATTCATTCTCTCTCTATCTTCTACTATGGTCGGGTTTTGAGTCTTACTCAACTTCACACCTTGTAACACATGCAAGAATCCTTTCTTTGATTGATCCATTTTAAACTTCTTCAAAACTTTATCAAGGTATGTGATTTGTGAAATTCCTATTAAGCATCTCGATCTATCCCTGCTCAATATGTAAGTAGCTTCACTAAGATCTTTCATTGAAAAACCTTTATTCAAGTATCCTTTTATGCTATCCAGAAATTCTATATCATTTCCAATCAACTATATGTCATCCACATATAATATTAGAAATGCTATAGAGCTCCCACTCACTTTCTATTAAATACAGGCTTCTCCGAAAGTCTATATAAAACCATATGCTTTGATTGCCTCATCAAAGCGTATATTCCAACTCTGAGATGCTTGCACCATTCAATAGATGGATCGCTCAGCTTGCACAATTTGTTAGAACCTTTAGGATCGACAAAAACATGCTCATTGCATCATATACAACTCTTCTTTAAGAAATCCATTAAAGGATGTAGTTTTGACGTCCATTTGCCAGATTTCATAAAATGCGGCAACTGCTAACATGATTCGGACAGACTTAAGCATCGCTACAGGTGAGAAAGTCTCATCATAGTCAACTCCTTGAACTTGTCGAAAACCTTTCGCGACAAGTCAAGCTTTGTAGATAGTGACATTACCATCAGCGTCAGTCTTCTTCTTGAAGATCCATTTATTCTCAATGGCTCACCGATCATCGGGCAAGTCAACCAGAGTCCACACTATGTTCTCATACATGAATCCTATCTCAGATTTCATGGCCTCAAGCCATTTATTGGAATCTGGGCTCATCATCGCTTCCTCATAGTTCATAGGTTTGTCATGGTCTAGTAACATGACTTCTAGAACAGGATTACTATACCACTCTGGTGCGGAACATGCTATGGTTGACCTACGAGGTTCAGTAGCAACTTGATCTAAAGTTTCATGATCGTTATCATTAGCTTCCTCTCTAGTTGGTGTAGGTATCATGGGAACGGTTTTCTGTGATGAGCTACTTTCCAATTCGAGAGAAGGTACAATTACCTCATTAAGTTCCACTTTCCTCCCACTCACTTCTTTCGAGAGAAACTCCTTCTCTAGAAAGGATCCATTCTTAGCAACAAAGATCTTGCCTTCGGATCTGTGATAGAAGGTGAACCCAATAGTTTCTTTTGGGTATCCTATGAAGACGCACTTCTCTGATTTGGGTTCGAGATTATCAGGCTGAAGCTTTTTCATATAAGCATCGCAACCCCAAACTTTAAGAAACGACAACTTTGGTTTCTTGCCAAACCATAGTTCATACGGTGTCGTCTCAAAGGATTTAGACTGTGCCCTATTTCACGTGAATGCAGCTGTCTGTAATGCATAACCCCAAAACTATAGTGGTAAATCGGTAAGAGACATCATAGATCGCACCATATCTAATAAAGTATGGTTATGATGTTCGGACACACCATTACACTGTGGTGTTCCAGGTGGCGTGAGTTGTGAAACTATTCCACATTGTTTCAAACGAAGGCCAAACTCATAACTCTAATATTTGCCTCCGGGATCAGATCATAGAAACTTTATTTTCTTGTTACGATGATTCTCCACTTCATCTGAAATTCCTAGAACTTTTCAAATGATTCAGACTTGTGTTTCATCAAGTAGATATACCCATATCTGCTCAAATTATCTGTGAGGGTCACAAAATAATGATACCAACCGCGTGCCTCGACACTCATTGGACCGCATAGATCGGAATGTATTATTTCCAATAAGTCATTGGCTCGCTCCATTGTTCTGGAGAACGGAGTTTTAGTCATCTTGACCACGAGGCATGGTTCGCAAGTATCAAATGATTCATAATCAAGTGATTCGAAAATCCCATATGCATGGAGTTTCTTCATGCGCTTTCCACCAGTATGACCTAACTGACAGTGCCACAAATATGTTGCACTATCATCACCAACTTTGCATCTTTTGGCATCAATATTATGAATATGTGTATCACTACGATCGAGATTCAACAATCTATTAACATTGGATGTATGACCATAGAAGGTTTTATTCATGTAAACAGAACAACAATTATTCTCTAACTTAAATGAATAATCGTATTGCAATAAACATGATCCAATCATATTCATGCTCAACGCAACCACCAAATAACATTTATTTAGGTTCAACACTAATCGCGAAGGTAGAGAGAGTGTGTGATGGTGATCGTATCAACCTTGGAATCACTTCCAACACACATCGTCACCTCGTCCTTAACTAGTCTCTATTCATTCCGCAACTCCTGTTTTGAGTTACTAATCTTAGCAACTGAACCGATAACGAATACCCAGGGATTTCTACGAACATTAGTAAAGTACACATGAATAACATGTATCTCAAATATACATTTGTTCATTTTGCCATCCTTCTTATCCGCCAAGTATTTGGGGCAGTTCCGCTTCCAGTGACCATTCCCTTTGTAGTAGAAGCACTCAGTTTCAGGTTTGGATGCAGCTTTGGGCTTCTTCCCGAGCGTGGCAAGTTTCTTTCCATTCTTCTTGGAGTTCCATCTCTTTCCCTTTTGCCCCTTTTCCCTGAAACTAGTGGTCTTGTTAACCATCAACATTTGATGCTCTTTCTGATTTCTACCTTTACTGATTTCAGCAACGCGAAAAGCTCAGTAATCGTTTTCGACATCCCTTGCATATTATAGTTCATCACGAAGTTCTAGTAACTTGGTGATAGTGACTAGAGAACTATGTCAATCACTATCTTATCTGGAAGACTAACTCCCGCTCGATTCAAGTGATTGTAGCACCCAGACATTCTGAGCACATGCTCACTAGCAGAGCTATTCTCCTCCATCTTGTAGGCAAAGTACTTGTCAGAGGTCTCATACCTCTTGACATGGGCATGAGTCTGAAATACCAATTTCAACTCTTGGAACATCTCATATGTTCCATGGTGTTCAAAACATTTTTGAAGTCCTGGTGCTAAGCCGTAAAGCATGGTGCACTAAACTATCAAGTAGTCATCATACCGAGCTTGTCAAACGTTCATAACGTCTGCATCTGCTGCTGCAATAGGTGATGAAGCTATGTGCCTAGGGTAGGGGCACGGACCCGTCCTAAAGAGCCCTACCCGAGGACATCCCTAGAAGAAGTCACCTTTCAATCAACTTGAAGGTATCCCACTCGACGGGTTCAAGACACTCGACCAAGAAGCTATCACTCGACCATGAAGCCAACCACTCGACTGCCAGAAGACCTAAAGTCACTCCGCAGGCAAACGGTCGGCTATTAAGTAGTCTTTATGGTCGTTATAGCACTTTATTAGGGGCGTTACCAGTAACGCCCAACCTTAAATGTACCAAAACCCCTGCATTACTGAGGGCAGGAGGGGGCCGGCGAACTCTATATAAGCCACCCCCTCCTCAGTAAGAGGGGTTCGCACCCCTGTTATCTACACACACATAATCCAATCGACCGCCTCTGGGCACCGAGACGTAGTGTTGTTACTTCCTCCGAGAAGGGCCTGAACTCGTAAACATTGTGTGCTTACAACTTCCCAATAGCTAAGATCTAGCCTCTCCATACACACCCCCCTACTTTACTGTCAGACTTAGAACCACGACAGTTGACGCCCACCATGGGGCAGGAGTCTTAGCACCTAATTAGAGAAGTTGCGATTTTTTCCGATCCATTTGATCATGGTTTCCTGCGGAGTTTTGGTAGAGGGCCGCGAGATCCGTCTCAGCGCTCTCACCTTCATCGCCGACGACTTCGCTTGGCTTCAGGAGGCGTCGCTCGACATCGAAGCGATCCCCGTCCGCGGTGCGACGCACTTCCGCGCATGCATTCGTGGCGTCCTCCTGCGGCCGCCATCGACCCAATATCGGTCGGCCCCCATGTCGTCTCCCCGCCCCGTCTCCCACCAGCGCAAGCGCTCAGGTCGGTCGAGACTCCAGCGGTGGGTGAGGCACGCCGAGGCCCGCCAGTCGGCGGCCCCGCAAGTCGCGGCAATCGAGCCCAACGAATCCCTCTGCGGCCTGTTCGACCTGTCGACTGGCTCCGCGGAGACCACATCCGAGTGCGACAGCAGCGACCCTTTGGCTGAGGTTCTGGCAGTCGAGGGGACACACAGTCCTCTCGGATTCCCTCGCGCTGATGGAGGCGCAGGTGGGGGCGACCCGTCGCGTCCCCATGACGAGTACCTCCCCGAGCCTCTCACGTCATTGCAGCGAGAGGAGCTCCGCCGCCGGAACATGGACGCGCTCCACACTCCTATTGTTGGGGAAACCCCTGAAGCCCGGGCCTTGGAGGACGCGCGCTTGGCTAACCTGGCCGAGTGCACTCGACTGGAGAATCTGCAGCGAATACTCGACGAGCAAGCGCGTCAGCGAGCTCCCGAGTCCAGTCGACGACAGCAAGCTCCCAAGTCCAGTCGACGTCAGCTCTTCCCACAGCCGCAGGTATACCGAACCCAAGTTCAGAATTTGGCCGCCGCGGCCCGTATAGCGGAGTCAATTCAGCCCTCCCAGTCGGAGGCTGGCAGGGGCCTGTTGCAGACCAGAGCGTTGCTCCGAGCAGCGGGAAACCAGAATTCCGTCGTTTCTCAGTCGCGGAACAGGATCCACAGTCGATCCGTTGCAACAGAAACAGTCCAGTCGGCTCACAGCCCGAGATCGCCCCCGAGGCGTGAGGGACGTGAAGACCGGCACGATCAGTACAGAAGAAATGAGCAGTATGATCACCGACCCGACCGTGATGATCGATGTCGAGTGCCAACCCCTCCCCCGAGGAGTGGGTCGTGTGCGCCTCGACATCGAGATGACAGGCGCCCCCATAATGTTGGGCATAGGATTCCAGTCGACCCCAGGGACCCAGGCTTTGACGCGAGATCCATCCTCGTTCAAGGTTTGGTTGACAGGAACAGAGCTCATCGAGAGGGCCACAACAGAGATACGCCCGCCGGCAGCAGGGTACATGCTTCGGGGCCAGAATGTTTCAGTCGAGCCATCAGGGCCGCAGTGATTCCTCCCAACTTCAGGCTGGCGACTAGAGTCAGCAAGTTCACCGGTGAATCCAAGCCTGACAATTGGCTCGAGGATTACCGAGTGGCTGTACAGATTGGCAGTGGCAATGATGAGGTGGCCATGAAGCATTTGCCTCTCATGTTAGAGGGCTCAGCCAGGGCGTGGTTAAATCAGTTGGCACCCAGCAGCATCTACACTTGGGAGGACCTCTCCCGAGTGTTCGTCACAACCTTTGAGGGAACATCCAAGCGACCTGCAGGCCTTACAGAGTTGCGGTCTTGCGTGCAGAAACCGAATGAAACTCTGAGGGATTATATCCAGAGGTGGATCACATTGCATCACACAGTTGAGAATGTGCCAGACCACCTAGCAGTTTGTGCCTTCAAGGAAGGCGTTAAGTACAGGGAACTAAATCTGAAGTTCGGTCGAACTGGAGAGATGTCTCTGAATCGGATGATGGAGATTGCCACCAAGTACGCTAATGGTGAAGACAAAGACCGACTCAGAAGTGGAAAACTCAAATCAGTCGCCCAAGAAACCGGAGGAAACTCCAGTCGGAAGCAGAAGCGGAAGGCCGAGCCAGCCGCTCCCGGGGAGGCCCTGGCCGTGGCCCAGGGAAGCTTCAAGGGGAAACCCAAGGGCACCTGGAAGCCCAAGAAAGTCAAGGATCAGGATGGGAATGATGTTTTGGACCTGCCATGTCACATCCACACCAAGAAAGACGAAGAGGGTAACTTTATTTACCCAAAACATACCACTCGACAGTGCCGGCTCCTAATCCAGCAGTTCCAGGGCAAGCAGCCCAAAGATAAGGAAAAAGAGCCGGACAGGGTTGAGGTCAAGGAAGACAGTGACGATGGATACCCCCAAGTCAACTCCACCCTGATGATTTTTGCCGATGTCGAAAGTAAGAGTCGACTAAAAGTCATTAACCGTGAGGTGAACATGGTTGCTCTGGCAACCCCCAGTTACCTGAAGTGGTCTCAGACTGCCATCACATTCGACCAGTCTGATCACCCGATGCACATTGCCACCCCTGGGAGGCAAGCTTTGGTGGTCAATCCAGTTGTCGAAGGCACTCGACTGACCAAGGTATTGATGGATGGCGGCAGTGGCCTGAACATACTGTACGCTAAAACTTTGAAAGGAATGGGCATTCCTATGTCCAGACTCAGTACCAGTAACATGAGCTTCCACGGAGTCATTCCTGGGAAGAAAGCCGAGTCACTCGGCCAGATTGCTCTTGATGTGGTTTTTGGTGATTCAAAGAATTACCGCAAGGAAAAGTTGACATTCGAGGTTGTGGACTTCCAGAGTGCTTATCATGCCATTTTGGGCAGGCCAGCTTACGCACGCTTCATGGCTCGACCATGTTACGTGTATCTCAAACTGAAGATGCCTGGCCCCAAGGGTGTGATCACTATTATGGGCAACCGAAAGAAAGCAGAAGAGTGTTTTCAGAAGGGATCAAAGATCGGTGATGCTCAGATGGCAGTGGTCGAGCTGAAAGAGTACCAAAAGACTGCCGATCCGAGTGAACTGCTTCGAGCTAAGAAGCCTGCTTCAGAATCAGCTTTTCAGTCGTCTGGTGAAACAAAGACAGTCCACATTCACCCGACCGACCCCGACGCTGCTCCGACTCACATCTCGACGACGCTCGACTCCAAATAGGAAGAAGCGCTCATCCAGCTCCTCCATGAGAACTGGGATATCTTCGCATGGAAACCCTCTGACATGCCTGGAGTTCCCAGAGGGCTGGCTGAGCACCGTCTACGAGTCGACCCAAAATTCAAGCATGTGAAGGAACATCTTTGACGGTCCGCCGTCCAGAAGAAGTAAGCCATTGGCGAGGAGGTGGCTCGGCTCTTAGCAGCGGAGTTCATCCGAGAGATTTACCACTCCGAGTGGCTCGCCAATGTCGTCATGGTCCCCAAGAAGGACAAGTCACTTCGCATGTGCATTGATTTCAAACATATCAATCGGGACTGCCCGAAAGATCATTTTCCTCTCCCTCGCATCGACCAAATAGTCGACTCGACTGCGGGGTGCGAGAGATTGTCTTTTCTAGATGCCTATTCCGGGTACCATCAGATCCGTCTGTATGGGCCCGACGAGATCAAAACAGCTTTCATCACTCCATTCGGATGCTTCTGTTATGTCACCATGCCGTTCGGCCTCAAGAACGCTTGAGCCACATTCATGAGAATGATTCAGAAGTGTTCACTCACTCAAATCAGTCGGAATGTGGAGGCATACATGGATGATATTGTGGTCAATCCCGGAAAGGTTCCGACCTACGGGCAGACCTTGCTGAAACCTTTGCCAACCTCAGGAGGTACGATATCAAGCTCAATCCATCAAAGTGCACTTTCGGAGTTCCAGGTGGAAAGTTACTCGGTTTTCTCTTTTCCGAACGGGGGATCGACGCCAATCCTGAAAAAATTGGCACCATACTCCGGATGAAGCGTCCTGTACGCGTGCACGATGTCCAAAAGCTTACAGGGTGCTTGGCCGCTTTAAGTCGATTCATTTCTCGTCTCGGTGAAAAGGCATTGCCTCTTTACCCACTGATGAAGAAGTCTGACAAGTTCGAGTGGACTCTAGAAGCTGATGCAGCGTTTGCAGAGCTCAAAGCTCTGCTCTCCACCCAGCCGGTGCTTGCTGCCCCAATCAGCAAAGAGCCTCTGCTGCTTTACATTGCAGCCACAGGACAAGTTGTCAGTACAGTGCTTACGGTCGAGCGGGAAGAGGAAGGAAAGGCCTTCAAAGTTCAACGCCCAGTATATTATGTGTCTGAAGTTTTGACCCCTTCAAAACAAAGATACCCTCACTACGAGAAGCTTGTATATGTGATTTATATGACCACGAAGAAAGTTGCACATACTTCTCTGACCACTCCATTACAGTCGTCAGCGACGCCCCACTATCAGAGATTCTGCATAACAGAGACGCAACTGGTCGAGTGGCTAAGTGGGCGATTGAACTCCTTCCCTTAGATATCAAGTTTGAAGCAAAGAAGGCTATCAAGTCCCAAGCAATCGCAGATTTCATCGCCGAGTGGATTGAACAGCAACTTCCGACTCAAGTTCACTCGGAGCACTAGACCATGTTCTTCGATGGATCTAAGATGCTGAATGGTTCCGGTGCGGGGGTAGTCCTAGTCTCCCGCCGAGGAGATAAGCTCAGATATGTTCTCCAAATTCACTTCGATTCCTCCAATAATGAAGCAGAGTATGAAGCACTTTTGTATGGGTTGCGCATGGCCATTTCACTCGGCGTCCGTCGCCTCATGGTCTATGGCGACTCAGATTTGGTGGTTAATCAAGTGATGAAGGAGTGGGACGTTAGGAGTCCGGCAATGACTGGTTATTGCAATGCAGTGCGAAAGCTAGAAAAGAAATTCGAGGGGTTAGAGCTTCATCACATCCCCCGACTGAAAAATCAGGCTGCTGACGATTTGGCAAAGATAGGCTCCAAGAGAGAAGCCATTCCCAGCAATGTGTTCCTGGAACACATTCACTCGCCGTCAGTCCAAGAGGATCCTTTCACAGAAGAAGCCCCGCAGCCGAAAAGTGCCACAGATCCGACTGAAGATGAAGTACCTGCGGTGGTCGACCTAATCATGGAAGTCTTGGCAATCACCCCTGACTGGACGATACCATACATCGCGTATATCCTAAGGAAAGAACTCCCAAAAGATGAGGAAGAGGCTCGACAGATCGTCCGCCAATCCAAGGCCTTCACAGTCATAAAGGGACAGCTATATAGAGAGAGCGCGACTGGAGTCGGTCAGAAATGCATAACACCAGCAGAGGGTCAGATAATCCTTAATGATATCCACTCGGGGACCTATGGTCACCATGCGTCCTCTCGGACTATTGTGGCTAAAGCATACCGAGCGGGATTTTAGTGGCCCAGAGCAAATGAGATGGCAAAAGAGATAGTCGACAAGTGTGGAGGGTGCCAGTTCTACTCCAACATGTCACACAAGCCTGCATCAGCCCTGAAGACCATTCCACTCGTCTGGCCCTTTGTCGTCTGGGGACTGGACATGGTTGGTCCACTAAGAACAGTCAGGAGTGGATTCACTCATGTGCTTGTGGCAGTCGACAAATTTACCAAATGGATCGAAGCTAAGCCCATCAAGAATCTCGATGCTTGCACTGCTATCAGTTTCGTCAGAGGGTTAACATTCAGATATGGAGTCCCGCATAGCATCATCACTGACAATGGGTCAAACTTTGATTCGGACAAGTTCAGAGCTTTTTGCGCCTCTCAAGGCACACGAGTCGACTACGCATCGGGCGCCCATCCCCAGTCGAATGGACAAGCTGAGAGAGCAAATGGTCTGATTCTCAAAGGACTAAAGCCTTGACTGATGCGTGATCTCAAGCACGCGGCAGGCGCTTGGGTCGACGAGCTTCCGTCAGTTCTGTGGGGATTAAGGACCACCCCTAACCGGTCGACTGGAAGAACTCCATTCTTTCTCGTTTATGGAGCCGAAGCAGTTCTGCCGAGTGACCTTCTTCATAACGCACCTCGAGTCGAACTTTACACCGAAGATGAAGCAGAACAGGCCCGGCAAGATGCAGTCAACCTCTTAGAAGAAGAGAGGGAGATCGCCATGATCAGATCGACCATTTATCAGCAAGACTTGTGCCGGTTTCATGCCCGGAATGTGAAGAGTCGAGCCTTCCAAGAAGGAGATCTGGTCCTCCGAGTGGATCAACAGAAACCACACAAGCTTGCTCCTACTTGGGAAGGCCCCTTCATCATCACCAGAGTCCTCCACAATGGAGCGTACCACCTCTACAATGTTGATCGCCAGATCGACGAGCCACGAGCTTGGAACGCGGAACTGCTCCGCCCCTTTTACACTTGAGTTCTCCCTTAGACGAGATGTAATAAGAAAAAAATCTGCATTTCATTTTTATCAAAGACAAGAGTGTTCCAATAATTGCTATCACTTTGTTTGCATACAAAATCCCCCAGTGGGTGACTTGGCTGCGAATCCGTTTCGCCTAAGTTTGAAAACATCCTACCGAGTGGAGAGCAATCCTCCCACTCGGGTGCTTAGCTGCAGTCCAGTACTCGCCTAAGTTCTCCCACTCGGAGGCTTAGCTGCAGTCGAGCACTCGCCTAAGTTTGAAAAACCCCACCGAGTGGAGAGCAATCGTCCCACTCGGGGGCTTAGCTGCAGTCTAGTACTCGCCTAAGTTCTCCCACTCGGAGGCTTAGCTACAGTCGAGCACTCGCCTAAGTTTGAAAAACCCCACCGAGTGGAGAGCAATCCTCCCACTCGGGGGCTTAGCTGCAGTCCAGTACTTGCCTAAGTTCTCCCACTCGGAGGCTTAGCTGCAGTCGAGCACTCGCCTAAGTTTGAAAAAACCCACCGAGTGGAGAGCAATCCTCCCACTCGGGGGCTTAGCTGCAGTCCAGTACTCGCCTAAGCTCTCCCACTCTGAGACTTAGCTGCAGTCAGGCACTCGCCTAAGTTTGAAAAATCCTACCGAGTGGAGAGCAATCCTCCCACTCGGGGGCTTAGCTGCAGTCCAGTACTCGCCTAAGTTCTCCCACTCTGAGTCTTAGCTGCAGTCAGGCACTCGCCTAAGTTTGAAAAATCCTACCGAGTGGAGAGCAATCCTCCCACTCGGGGGCTTAGCTGCAGTCCAGTACTCGCCTAAGTTCTCCCACTCTGAGACATAGCTGCAGTCAGGCACTCGCCTAAGTTTGAAAAATCCTACCGAGTGGAGAGCGATCCTCCCACTCGGGGGCTTAGCTGCAGTCCAGTACTCGCCTAAGTTCTCCCACTCTGAGACTTAGCTGTAGTCAGGCACTCGCCTAAGTTTGAAAATCCTACCGAGTGGAGAGCAATCCTCCCACTCGGGGGCTTAGCTGTAGTCCAGTACTCGCCTAAGCTCTCCCACTAAGAGACTTAGCTGCAGTCAGACACTCGCCTAAGTTTGAAAAATCCTACCGAGTGAAGAGCAAACCTCTCACTCAGAGGCTTAGCAGCAGCCCAGCGCTCGCCTAAGTACAGGACTCGACCCAATCAGCAAGAAGTTATGCCACAAATACAAAGGGTATTCCGAGTGAAGATCAAGTTCCACTCGACAGATCAAACCGCGAAGATATTCAACAAGAAATCAAGTTCGGATAAAGCCTAAAAGGTCCCAGACCTCAGATCAAAGTACTCGAGCCCTCAGCTCGGCAGAGTTTAACGGTTACAAATCCACTCGGCATTCCGAGGCAAATTTAAGGAGAAGCATAAAAGTTTTTCATTCCTCAGGCGTAGGATTGGCAGGGGCGACGAACTCATCCAAGTCGATCCCGTCTGCAATACGGGTGGCAGCAGCAATAAAGGTCTCCATGAAGTCTTGAAAGTTGTGCCTCTTGGTATTGGCGACTTGGATGGCGGCCAGCTTCTCTTCTCGTGCCTCCTTGCAATGGACGCGGACTAGAGACAGAGCCACATCAGCGCCGCACCGAGCAGAAGACTTCTTCCACTCCTGCACTCGGTCAGGGATTCCGTTAAGTCGAGTCATCAGAGACTCGAGATCGTTCTGGAGCGTAGACTCTGGACAAAGTGTCGGGTCAATCCGCGACATGGCAACCTTCAGCCGAGCCAAGTAATCCACGACGCCGTCAATGCGAGATTCCAGTCGGAGCAGATTCATGGCAGCTTCATCATTCACCGGCGAGTTGATTGGATCCAAACCTGTTTCAATCCGCCGAGTCTCCTCCTCAAAGTTCTGGCAAAGCTCTGCATACACGATCCAAGGATAAGTCAAATTTCATAGACTGAGTCGACACTAAAAAACCAGTCAGAACCGAATGTGCATCTTCAAGCTTGATGTACAATTTCTTGGCGAGGCTCCTCAAGTAGCTCTCCAGGTCGTCCCTCCTGCGAGCGACGCCTTCCATCTTCTCGATCAGGGAGAGGTTCTCCTTCTTCCAACGTGAACACTCCCTGTTGGCTTCATCCAGAGCAGTCTTTAGCCTGGTATTCTCTTCTTCTAATTGGCCGACCGAAGTCAGCTTCTGTGTGGCCAGAGCGGTCTTGTCATCAGCCTCCTTACGGGCAGCAGCCAAGTCTTGATCCTTCTTCGCCAAAGCTTCGCTCAGTTTTTCTGCCCAAAAAAATGATGGTTGATTCAGAAATAGCAGAGGGGTACTCAATCCTAAAAACAAAACCAGTCGACAAAGTCGTCTTACCAGCGGCGCCATCTCTGACCTTCTGCAGCTCTGTTCTGGCCAGCTCTAGATCAAGGGTCAGCTGAATCCGCTGCTTCTCCAACTCAGTATAGCGAGATGCAAGTTCGCAGGAAAATGGCGACGTTTCAAAGACCACAGCCGAATCAAAAACATTCGACAGTAGTCTCGGGGACTACACCCAGTGGGTGCACTCAGCGTGCCCCCACTGGTTCGACCAAAAAAAGAAGGGAGAAAGTCGACTGTCCGCAGTCGACCGGATACAGTTCCATTCGACGTGGCCTGACCAGACCGAGTGAAGAAATACAGATACAGTAACACAATGTAAAGACTATAGTTGACTGCTAGCAGTCCATCGTAGTCTCGGGGACTACACCCGGTGGGTGCACTCAGCGTGCCCCCACTCGTCCAAGAATTGGTAAACACACCCAGTGGGTGTACAGATACAAAAGATCTTCAAAAAAAAGAGAGACTCTTCAAACGATCAAGTGTCGAGTCGACTGACCTGGACATTGCTCTGAAGAGCCGAACTCGCGTCATAGGCTGCTTGGCTGGCCTCCCGAGCCATCTTCACTTGCTCCATCATGACCCCCGCCTGGCGTATAGCCTCCTTTGCAGCAGCCACTTGGTCCTCGGGGACGGGGTACGCAGCAAAAAGCGAAGATGGATCCGCAGTCGACGCCGAAGGCCGCACACTCGACAGAGGGTTGGCGAAAGTCACAGAAGCCCGAGTGGTGTTGCCACCATCCCGAGCCATGGTCTCAGACGCCGGAGTAGGCTGGGGAGTCCTGTCAGCCGACGACCTCTTGTTCCTCCTCATCCTCAGCGGTTCGTTGTCGTCGTCATCCGGGAGGTCGATAACATGAGGAGGGGCTGCAAGGGAAACATTCAATCGACCAGAATTGCAAGAAATGACCAGTCGACTCAAAAATAGAACGTCAGTAATCGTACCAGGGTTGGAGGTAACAACATCCCCCATCTCTTGGTCGTTGTCCTTGGCGGAGACCTCAGAAGTAGCAGCGCTGCAAATCTCGAAAAGTCAGTCAGTTGGCTCAATGAATCGACCAAGGATCCGTCCACGGTCGACGAAGGAAAACAAGCTTTATTACCCGGAAATGGTAGGGACAGCTATCTTCATCTTGGGCAGAGCCTTGGGCGGCTTGGACAGTGTCGTGCGTGGGTGCTTGGGGACCTTCCCAGTAGGCGTTGGAGAAGAGGTCCGAGGGTGTTTTGACGACGGCCCAACGGAGGCAGTCGCCTTACCGCGTTCCTGCGCCAGGTCATGTGCGAGCTTGGATCGCCTCTCTGGGAGAGGGGGTTCAACCTCCTCCGCCTCCTCCTTGCTGGAGAAGATGTCGTCGCCTCCCTCTCCTTCATCATCAGACTCCCACTCACCTAGGTCATCCCCGCTTTCGCCTCCACTCGCCTCCCCTTCCTCAGTCGACCCCTGTGCCCCGTTGGGCGTCGAGTACATCTCGGTGGTCGCCTGGAAAACAGCAAACAAGACGAAAGTCAATCGACCTACTCAAAGAAGACCAACACAGAAAACAAGATTTCAGTCGGGAGCATAAAGACATACCTGGTCCACTTCGTACGAATTGTCGAGTGGAATGACCCTCCTGGCTCCTCAGGGGTTGTCTTTGTTCCCCGTGATGCTCGACAGCCACCCCTCCAGCATCTCGTCGGTGACCTCCTCAGGGTGGATCCGAGTGGTGTCCTCGAGACCTGAGTACAGCCACATCGGGTGGTCACGAGCCTGGAGTGGTTGGATTCGCCTCTTGAGGAAGACTTCCAGCAGATCCATTCCAGTCACACCCTCACGGACAAGCTCAACCACTCGACCCGCCAGCACCTTGACCTGGGCCTTTTCTTTCAGTGTCACCTTTAGAGAAGCAGTTTTTTTGGCTCGGTCGAGAGAGAAAGACGGGAGACCAGTCAACTGCCCTGGGGTCGCCTGGTCCTGGCAGTAGAACCAAGTTGCCTGCCAACCTCGGACCGACTCTGGGAAAGTGATGGATGGAAAACAGCTCTTTCCCCTCTTTTGGATCGCCAAGCCCCCGCACAACTGGATCACTTGCGTCCTCTCATCACTCGACATGGCCTTCTTGACCGATTGAGAGCGACAAGTAAAAATGTGCTTGAAAAGCCCCCAATGTGGGCGGCAACCCAGGAACGCCTCACACATGGAAATGAAAGCAGCGAGGTAGACAATGGAGTTTGGAGTAAAGTGATGGAGCTGCGCTCCGAAGAAGTTCAAGAAATTCCGGAAGAAAGGATGGGGCGGCAGAGAAAACCCTCGGTCGATGTGAGTGGCCAGGAGCACGCACTCACCGTCACGGGGTTGAGGTTCGATCTCTCCCCCCGGAAGACGCGCGGCTTTGTGGGGAATGGCTCCCCCCTCGACCATGTTGTCGAGATCCTCTTGCCGGAGCACCGACGGCATCCAGTCGCCCTGGATCCAACCTTTGGGCAGGGCGGTCCTGGAGGAAGATCCGCCACGTGCAGACCTCTTCCCTTTCCCCGCCGCCGCCGCCTTCTTCGCGCGCTCCAGAGCAGTCGTCTTGCCCTTCACCATCGTCACTGGCGAAATCTCGAACGGGTTTGCGGCGCTAGGGTGAGAGCGGAGGTGGCGGAAGAAGTTGCGAAGGGAGAGAGGAAGAAGAAGAAGAGAGAAGTACGCACACTGATGGGAAACTCCGAGCCGGCAACTTATAAGGAGCCGCTCCCGACTGGCTGACCGGTAGGCCCAGGCTATCCAGTCAAATCCCACAGCAGGCGCGCGCAGTACGTGGTGAAAAAGGCGATGCGGGGATCGAGGAGCCTCTGCGTTGTCACTTCCGATTACTGCGGCCGCCCCCGTCCCACGCGCTTCCCAAAAAATCCGAATCCCGTGACATCCGCTGGCTGCAGAACAACTTGTCAAAACAGAAGACCCCGCGCGCACCGGCGCTCGGTATGTCACAGGTAAAGAAATCCACTCGACGAAAGGCCTGGAATGGATCAAGGCGACTGAAAGAGGTTGATGACGTCATCCATGACGGTCGACCCAGAACGAGGCACTCATATAGTCCAAAGAACCAGTCGGAAAGGTCACCAACCCTTTCTCACTCTAACCTCGATCCATTCGGGGGCTAATGATGAAGCTATGTGCCTAGGGTAGGGGCACGGACCCGTCCTAAAGAGCCCTACCCGAGGACATCCCTAGAAGAAGTCACCTTTCAATCGACTTGAAGGTATCCCACTCGATGGGTTCAAGACACTCGACCAAGAAGCTATCACTCGACCATGAAGCCAACCACTCGACTGCCAGAAGACCTAAAGTCACTCCGCAGGCAAACGGTCGGCTATTCAGTAGTCTTTATGGTCGTTATAGCACTTTATTAGGGGCGTTACCAGTAACGCCCAACCTTAAATGTACCAAAACCCCTGCATTACTGAGGGCAGGAGGGGGCGGCGAACTCTATATAAGCCACCCCCCTCCTCAGTAAGAGGGGTTCGCACCCCTGTTATCTACACACACATAATCCAATCGACCGCCTCTAGGCATCGAGGCGTAGGGCTGTTACTTCCTCCAAGAAGGGCCCGAACTCGTAAACATTGTGTGCTTACAACTTCCCAATAGCTAAGATCTAGCCTCTCCATACACACCCCCTACTTTACTGTCAGACTTAGAACCACGACAATAGGTCCGTCACCTAGCGGTGCATCAAGGACATAATTCTTCTGTGCAGCAATGAGGATAGTCCTCAGATCACGGACCCATTCCGCATCATTGCCACTATCATCTTTCAACTTAGTTTTTTCTAGGAACATATCAAAAATAAAACAGGGGAGCTATACGCGAGCTATTGATCTACAACATAGATATGTAAGTACAATCAGGACTAAGTTCATGATAAATTAAGTTTAGTTAATCAAATTACTTTAGAACTCGCACTTAGATAGACATCCCTCAAGTCATCTAAATGATCACATGATCCAAATCAACTAAACCATGTCCGAGCATCACGTGAGATGGAGTAGTGTTCAATGGTGAACATCTCTATGTTGATCATAGCTACTATATGATTCACGTTCGACCTTTCGGTCTCCAGTGTTCTGAGGCCATGTCTGTACATGCTAGGCTCGTTAAGTTTAACCCGAGTTTTCCGCATGTTCATCACGTGGTGTCTCAGCACGACGAATTGTCGCAATGGTGCATACTCAGGGAGAACACTTATACCTTGAAAGTTTAGTGAGGGATCATCTTATAATGCTACTGCTGTACAAAGCAAAATAAGATGCATAAAAGATAAACATCACATGCAATCAAAATATGTGACATGATATGGCCATCATCATCTTGTGCCTTTGATCTCCATCTCCAAACCACTGTCATGATCTCCATCGTCACCGGCTTGACACCTTGATCTCCATTGTAGCATCGTGGTCGTCTTGCCAACTATTGCTTCTATAACTATCGCTAACGCATAGTGATAAAGTAAAGCAATTACATGGCGTTTGTGTTTCATACAATAAAGAGACAACCATAAGGCTCTTGCTGGTTGCCAGTAACTTTTACAAAACATGATCATCTCATACAATAACGTATATCACATCATGTCTAGACCATATCACATCACAACATGCCCTGCAAAAACAAGTTAGACATCCTCTGCTTTGTTGTTGCAAGTTTGATGTGGCTGCTACGGGCTTCTAGCAAGAACCGTTCTTACCTACGGATGAAAAACCACAACGGTGATTTATCAAGTTTGCTATTCTAACCTTCAACAAGGACCGGCCGCAGTCAAATTCCATTCAACTAAAGTTGGAGAAACAGACACCCGCCAGCCACCTTTATGCAAAACTAGTTGCATGTCTGTCGGTGGAACCGTCTCATGAACATGGTCATGTAAGGTTGGTCCGGGCCGCTTCATCCAACAATACCGCCGAATCAAAATAAGACATTGGTGGTAAGCAGTATGACAATCACCGCCCACAACTCTTTGTGGTAAGCAGTATGGCGTAGCATGCAATTTCAAAAAAAAATCCTACGCTCATGCAAGATCTATAGAGGAGATGCATAGCAACGAGACGGGGAGAGTGTGTCCACGTACCCTCGTGGACCGAAAGTAGAAGCGTTTGACAACTCGGTTGATGTAGTCGAACTTCTTCTCGTTCCGACCGATCAAGCACCGAACATACGACACCTCCGAGTTCTACGCACGTTCAGCTAGATGACGTCCCTCTAACTCTTGATCAAGCAAAGTGTCGAGGGAGAGTTCCATCAGCACGACGGCGTGGTGACGGTGATGGTGAAGTGATTCGCGCAGGGCTTCACCTAAGCACTACATCAATATGACCGGAGGCATAAACTCAAGTGTTGGAGGGGAGGAGAAGAAGCCAAGGGGGCGCCCCAAGTAGGAGGAATCCTACTTGGGCGCCTCCCAATTCGGCCTTCCCCCTTCCATGTCCATCCGGAGGGGGAAGGAAGGAGGAGGGACGAGGGAAGGAAGGGGGAGGCTGAATCTCTCCCCTTCCTTTCTCCATTCCCCTCTTTCCTTCACCCTTATTTCGGCCTACATGTGGCACACCAGCCCATTATGGGCTGGTATGTCCCCTTCTTGGCCCATTAAGGCCCATGTAATTGCCGGGGGGATGCCCGGAACCCCTTCCGATGACCCGATATGGACCCGGTACCCCCGGAACACTTCCGGTCTCCGAATACCATCGTCCTATATATAAATCTTTACCTCTCGACCATTTTGAGACTCCTCGTCATGTCCGTGGTCTCATCCGGGACTCCGAACAACATTCGGTCACCAAATCACATAACTCATATAATACAAGATCGTCATCTAACGTTAAGCATGCGGACCCTATGGGTTCGAGAACTATGTAGACATGACCGAGACACCTCTCCGGTCAATAACCAACAGCGGAACCTGGATGCTCATATTGGTTCCTACATATTCTACGAAGATCTTTATCGGTTGTACCGTAATGACAACATACGTTATTCCCTTTGTCATCGGTATGTTACTTGCCCAGTATTCGATCGTCGGTATCTTCATACCAAGTTCAATCTCGTTACCGGCAAGTCTCTTTACTCGTTCCGTAATACATCATCCTATAACTAACTCATTAGTCACATTTCTTGCATGGTTTATCATGATGTGTATTACCGAGAGGGCCCAGAGATACCTCTCCGATACTCGGAGTGACAAATCCTAATCTCGATCTATGCCAACCCAACAAACACCTTCGGAGATACCTGTAGAGCATCTTTATAATCACCCAGTTACGTTGTGATGTTTGATAGCACACAAGGTATTCCTCCGGTATCTGGGAGTTGCATAATCTCATAGTCAAAGGAATATGTATATGACATGAAGAAAGCAATAGCAATAAAACTGAACGATCAATATGCTAAGCTAATGGATGGGTCTTGTCCATCACATCATTCTCCTAATGATGTGACCTCGTTCATCAAATGACAACACATGTCTATGGTTAGGAAACTTAACCATCTTTGATTAACGACCTAGTCTAGTAGAGGCTCACTAGGGACACGATGTTTTGTCTATGCATCCACACATGTATCAAGTTTCCAGTTAATACAATTCTAGCATGAATAATAAACATTTATCATGATATAAGGAAATATAAAAGAACAACTTTATTACTGCCTCTAGGGCATATTTCCTTCACTCGGGCAGTGGGGCCGGGCCATCGATCCGCACAACTTTCTCTAGCCAGCTCTGTGAATGCGGGGAAGAAAGGGTCATGTTCCTTGTTAAAAGGTAGTAACCAAACATAAGAGTAAAACTTTACAGTACCTTCCGAGGAGGTTGTGCGACGTCGAGGCCGAAGTCTTCTTCCTTGGACGGCCAGTCCTTTTGGGGCTTGAACAACACCTTCCACAGCTTGTCATGGGTGGTGCGGTAGAAGCGGAGCATGGTGTAAGGGTCTTTGGGCTTGTAGGGCTACATTGGGGAGGCCCGATGTTGGCAAGGCGGGAGGCGGAGGCAAAGCATGACCTGAGCCACATTGGTCAGCTCGACTTTCTTCTTTATCTTCTTCAGCCACTCCATATCCGTTGAGGACCCCCAGTCAAGACCTTTCTTGGTCTATGACACTAGCCTCGTGGGAGGCTCGGATTTGAATGCGAAGGGTGCTGCCGAGCCCTCGCTGCGTAGTTCAATTATTGCTATATTTTGATGGTATCTATAAAGGGACCTTCCGGCCACTCGACCCAGGGGAGCTTGCTGATCATCGTCCCCCCGCAGTCCGCCTGCTGGCCGTCGACTATCTTCGGCTTGACATTGAAGAGCTTTAGTCACAAGCTGTAGTGTGGCTGGACCTGCAGAGAGGCCTCACATATGATGACGAGGGCCGAAATATGCAAGAAGGAATGCGGGGCAAGATCGTGAGAATCCAGCCCATAGAAGAACATCAAACCCCTAATAAAGGGGTGGAGCAGAAAGCCAAGCCCTCGGATGAAGTGGGGGATTAATACCACCCTCTCACCATGCCTTGCGTGGAGATGACCTGGCCCTCCTCTAGAGCGCAATGGGCGACGTTGGTCGGAAGATAGCCGGCGCGCTTGAGCTCCTGGATGTCGTCATCGATGATGCAGGAGGCCTCCCACTTGCCCATGGAACCGGAGCCGGCCATGACCGGATTGGGAGAGCAGCATGGGAGGATTTGGAGGAGAAATGGATCTAGGCGCTTGAGCTCAAGAGGTTGGGAAGGCGATAGCAATGGGGATCGGAGAGGCGTATGGAGGCCTTCGTGGCTGCTCTCCTTTTAAAAGATGCCATAATACCGAGAGCCCCTTTACTGCGCCATTGACCTAACCTCTTCCTGATATAATCGTGTCATTATGTGCGCATGGGATAACCCAAATCATCGATCATATCCCTTAAACAACGGGGCACGTTCTTCATATTGATGGGACGTGCCAATGGAGGAGCTGCCTCGAACCACGAATCGCGTTTTCACAATTGGTTAATAATTGTGGCCGGCTGTGACCTTTCGCTAAAAGTTGTCAGAACACTATTCACACTTGAGCGGCTGGACTTCGAGGTTAAGTATATCATACAGTCCGGGCACTATTCGGACAGTGCACGGCCAGACATGGCGGGGTGACCGTTGAGGGTTTTGCTAAAGGTAGTTGTACACCCGGCGTAAGCACTATGGGAAAAGGGAACTTGTCCACAAAGTCGATGATCCACATATATACCTCGGCTTTGAAGACTAGTTCGGGGGCTATGAGAGTCCTGGACTATGGGGTCATTTGGTTGTTGGCCTACCTCTTATGGGCCGGATAGGTGGGCCGCTCTATGACTATAGCTGGAAGGCCGAACTATAAGGTGACTCCGTGTTCGGGTAGAAAACCTTCGAAGCCTTGGTGTGTCCTTCAAGTAAGGATGGTAGAATTGACATGTTTATCCCCTGATGGCAACTGACCATGTGTAACCCTAGGTACCCCCGGTGTCTATATAAACCAGGGGGTTTACTCCGTAGAGGCTAGAAGAATGATCATCCTACTCACCTAGGGTTTAGCTCATACGATCTCGTGGTAGATCAACTCTGTAACCATATACACACATCAATATAATCAAGCATGACGTAGGGTTTTACCTCTTCGAGAGGGTCCGAACCTGGATAAATATTGTCGATGTGTTCCCTGTTCCCCATTGATCCATGATCCAAAGCTCGGGACCCCCTACTCGAGATCCGCTGGTTTTTTACCCCGACGCCGACCAATTTTATCACAGTTGCAACTCCACCCTTTATACGCAACTGGAGGTCTGGCCCATTTTTGTTCCAGTTGGAAGTCCATCTTCGACACGCCACTAGGCACGATCCATTTTTGTCTCAGTTACAAGTGCACCCTAGACAGACAAATGCATGCCCGCAACGAGACTGCAATTAGAGGCAGGAGGATGATTGTCGGCAAGTTGCATCTCCACATTAAAAAAATTCAGGATTTTTACTTTTTTATATAAAAAATCACGAACATTTTGTATAAAATATGAACTTTTTTATAAATCATGATTTTTTTATATTCATATTTTTAAATGGAGCCTTCCGTTGATTTAATCTAGCCACATAAATCCTCAATAATAGTATATTTAGACATAGTAAGTAATAGTATATGCTCCGTTGTTTGGGCACATGGAGGAAGTTGCAGTGTCTTTACCTGATGCGTTGGTTATTCCCCACGGTATGAGAATAATTAATTTCCTGCAGCAAGCAGACAAAGCTACATGACATTTGTTTGGTTTTGTTAGTTAAGTCTTATGCGATGGACCCAATAAGAACAATATAATAAGGTCTATAGTAAAAACAAATATCATACTTAAATGTGAGAGTTTTAAAGTAAAAATAAACAAGAGAGTTCTAAAGTAAAAATAAACGAGAGTTGCAGGTTTTTGTTTTTTATGATGTGAGATGATATCACACTTAAATGTGAGATATTATCCCACGTCTAGATGTAATATGGATAGACTCTTTGTAAAATCAATAAAGGATTGCTAAGAGCAAAAGTTGTAGATAACAATATTGGCAGCATCAAACAAGCACTAATCGGATGGATCAGACGGCCTGTGACCCAGCAGGGTCACGCTTCAGCATGCCAGTGTGCGTGAGCAGCGCCCAGAGGTGGGTGATGAACTCCCCTCCTCTTGCTAGGGCCTCTAGGTGAGCGCGGGCCTGGGCGTCCTCACACGGCGCGATGTACAGCATCATCTCTGCCCAGAAATCAGAGAGCACCTTCCAGCGCAGCACCGGCCCCTCGATTTCCTCAGTGAGCTGCCTCGCGAGCCGGCCACCAAGTACGACGAGTGATTCATCAGCATCATCACCAGCATCATCGACGAGGCTCATCAGTTTCTTACACTTGCCCTCCATCTTCTTTGCCCCTTGAAGCAAATGGCGCGCTTCGGCGACTGTTTGGCTGAGCATCAATGCCGAGTCGGAGCTGTGCCCGGGCAAGAGGTCGGGCGCGAAAGCGATGAGGTAAGCACAGTAATCCGACAAACTGGTGGCCACCAAGTGCGTGTCAACTGCACCTGTGTCTTCTTTGGAGGGCGCCAGCAGCTTCTTGTCTTCCGGATGTTGGTCTAGCTGGTGCTTGCAGAAGGTTGTGGCAATGTGCCAGACCAGCATGGTGTATGTGGCCGTGCCATTGCTAGCTTTGCACGCCGACGGTAGCTTCTCAAGGACGCCATTCTTCTCCAGCGATCTTACCCCGTTGGTCAGGCGGCCATTACTTCCGATGAGAGAATCAACGACTGCTTGCTTCACCTGTCCGGGCAGCTTGAGTGGCTTCTTTTTCCTACGCCCCTCCTGTGCCTTGTCAACCAGGCACAGTGTCACATAGTGAAGAAAATTGCTCGTTCGACCATCGAACTCGTCCAGGAGAGAGTACCGCCCAAGCTTGTCCTCCCATGGTCTGAGCGTCTTCAAGCTCAAGAGGAGCCTCATGATTATCTGAAAGAAACAGCCTTTCCTCTGCAGCAGAGACCTGGTGACATAGCTCCGGATCAACGCCACCTTGAGCCAACCTGACGCCATGTGCAGATACAGCTGGAACACCTCCAAGAATGTCACTCCGGCCATTAAGATAAGTGTGGTGTAGAGAT
This sequence comes from Triticum monococcum, assembly GCA_034509565.1. NCBI lineage: Eukaryota > Viridiplantae > Streptophyta > Magnoliopsida > Poales > Poaceae > Triticum > Triticum monococcum. The sequence goes on from CM067845.1 coordinate 620,264,909, forward strand.
ATATGTCAGAGTGGTGCTCGTTTTGCTTGAGAATCTTGAAATGTGCAAAGAGCTCATAGGTGAGCCAGGAGCAGAGTATGACCATGGCCAGAGGTAAACAGAGCGCCAAGAAGCGACCCTTGTGGTAGAGGTAAGGGTACCTAGTGTAGTACAAGTCATGGACGAAAGCAAGCTCTACCTCAATGACCCTGAATGCTCGCTCGTACTGCCTGCCTCCGGCGAGCAGGCCTTGGAAGACAAAGGCACGGGTTTTCTCAAGCCCCACCTCGGCGAGGGGGAAGCCAGCGAACCTTCGGTTCAGCATCTTGGACAGGGCCATGGAGAGGCACACGTCCTTGAGCTGCGACCCTTTCTTGGTGTCGGAGCGCAATAGGCTCCCTTTGCATTGCCAGATCTGTTCAACGGTGGTGACCTTGGCGTAGTCCTCCTCCTTGTACCCTACCCTACTCCCGGCCCCGGGTCGGTATTTGTATTTCTTCCTACGCTCGCCCCCAACCACGTACCGGTAGCCTTCCATGGTGACGGGGTTGAGATCCAGTTGCAGCTGCTCCTGGTGCTGCATGTAGTCGGCGATGAGCTTGACGTTCTGGCACAGCAGGTGGGACTTGCTGGCCATCCTCATGGATGTCAGCCGCGCGTACGACTGAAGGACGATGACGAACAAGATGGCCCAGAGCGGGACCTCCAGGTAGCGCGAGTCCGAGTCGGTGCGGAAGTAGACCACGGAGACGAAGATGTAGACCACCAACGCCCCCTTGATGAGGTGCTTCATGTAGAAGCTCTTCCAGTTGTCGACGTCGTTGAGGCTGCACACCGTGAGGCTGTCGGTGCTGCCGAGGAGCAGCAGCAGGCACACCGCCCACACCGGGAACTCGTCGACGTAGTACCGGGAAGACTGCATGAGGCCGAGGGTGTAGCTGACCAGCGTGTAGGAGAGCGCGTAGGTTCCCGACACCACGACGTGGAGGAGCTTGTGGCTCGACCTCCGGCGTAGGGACCCCAGCACATGCAGGAGGAACAAGGCGAGCACGCCCACCACGACGAGACCAGTTATGAGCGGAACATGATCCTTGCGGCGGTATACATATACTTCTACACATGGACCAGCATCAGCTGTGCTACCAGAGTAGGGAGAGGGACTTATACCGGCGGCAGCCATGGTATCTGCCGACTCGGCCCCGATCGAGTAGGCAGGCTATGTGGCTAATTTGCTTGTACTCCTATCGGTGCAAGTGTTGCCTTCTATACGTTATCCTCGGACTACGTTTTATAGCCTGCAAAGAGGAGGAAGCTGCTGCGAGCTGCACACTAGCTTTTTTTTGTCTTTTTCTCTGAGGAATGCGTGATGCACTATATTTATTTATTTTTAGATTCGTGCTGCACTAGTTAGAACCTCGGCCGTGCCTGTCACCGCGGGGGATCGACGACTTTTTCTTATTTTTTGGCAATGGGGGCTTCGACGTCGACGACTTGACTAGCCCCCGGCCCGTCGTCTCTCCATGATTGAAACGGGCTATAGGTTGATTGGCTACACTAAAATAAGGCCTACTTGCCATGTACTAAAATAAGGCCTACTTGCCATGTGCTAAAAAGGCCCGCTTGGGGGACTAGCATCGTCAAGAAAATAAGGCAGAGAAAGTGCCCAAGTGGCTGCAAAGTCAGAAGAAGTCACGAAATCACTAGTTGAGGAGTACTTGTTGCAAAGATCACTTCAATTTCCCTGGTTGCGACAAGTGGTGCACATACAGCATGTCACTTGTCGCAATATGAGAGTTTTCCCTTTTTTTCATAGATCTATTTATTTAAAATGTTTTATCTCTCAAATCGTGCGTCCAAATCTCAAACCACTTTCATTATTGGATTTCTCACGTCGAGATCTTCAAAACTACATCCCATGTTAATAGATTTTGATGATTTTTTTACGAAAAAATCGAACGAGGAAACCAAACCAGGAGCATGGGTTTTTTCCTTTTTGAAAAAGGCACGCTTGTGCCTCTCACGAAATCACAACCGTGCCTCTTGCGGAAGCAAAACTGTGATTCTCGCGGAAGGAAAAAATGAGAAAACATGTTTTTTCCGTCTCCGAGGAGGCACGGCCGTGACTCTCACGAAAGCACAACCGTGCCTCTCACGGAAGCAAAACCGTGACTCTCGCGAAAGAAAAAAAAAACAGAAAACGCATTTTTTTCGTTTCCGAGAGGCGCGGCCGTGACTCTCACGAAAGCATAACCATGCCTCTCGCGGAAACAAAACCATGACTCTCGCGAAAGAAAAAAAACAGAAAACATGATTTTTTTTTTCCCATTTCGGAGAGGCATGGCCGTGACTCTCGCAAAAACACAACCGTGCCCCTCGCGGAAGCAAAACCGTGACTCCCGCGAAAGAAAAAAAAACAAAAAACACGTTTTTTTTGTTTCCTCTCGCGAAAGCACACCCGTGCCTCTTGCGGAAGCAAAACCGTGACGGCCGTGACTCTCGCGAAAGCACACCCGTGCCTCTTGCGGAAGCAAAACCGTGACTCTCGCGAAAAAAATAGAAAACACGTCTTTTTTTGTTTCCGAGAGGCACGGCCGTGATTCTCGCAAAAGCAAAACCGTGCCTCTCGCGGAAGCAAAACTGTGCCTCTCGCGGAAGCAAAATCGTGACTCTCGCGAAAGAAAAAAAAGAAAATGCGTATTTCACGCAAAAAAATCAATTTTTTTATTAAAAAGCTGAGGAAGACCGGTGGAAAACCAAAACGTCAAAAAAAACCAGAAAACCCGTTTAAAAAGCTGAAAACGCGTGCAAAAAAATAAAAAATAAAATACGGAGGGACCGCCCAGAGTGCGACACGTGACGAATGGCTGAGAGTGCACCAAGTGGCGCTGATCGTTGCGAGGCTCCCGAAGGAGCGCTTGTTAACTAGTTGCTCTCAGAAGTCATTCTCAAAACAAAAAACAAGTCAGAAGAAGTTAGGGTTTGAGGGCGATTCGGTCCCTCGCCTACGGCTCTATCTTCTTGTTGAAGTGTGGGGACCTCAGGCCTCCTTTGGTTCATATGATAGGACAATCATGCAAATAAGAAAGTAATAGGATATGAGATGACATGTATATATCTCAGTTCCAATAGAAAAAAACATGTTACTTGGATCATAGGAAAGGAATTTTTCCATTAGGTTTGAGTTAATGTATTTTTTTTGTTTCTGAAATTTGAAGCATAGGATTCAATCATACCTAGGAATAAAAGTCCATTACTACAAATTAATGGGCTCTAGAGAAAAAATTTCGTTAGAATTCCTATCTTGTTGTATTCCAACAAATCAAAAGGCTCTATAGAAATTTTTTCTTTAGAATTCCCATCCTGTTGTATTCCTAGAAATTAAAGGAGACCTCAGAGTATATAGATCCTTGTCAGCGTTTTTTTAGCAGTAGGCATAGCACTTTTGCAAATAATATTTAGTTTGGTTTTTTCTCTAGCGTGGTATGGCCATGAAGTTAAAGAGGTCGTGCCATCACATAATGATGTGTTATGTTATTGTGTTGTGTTGCTACTAGGAACACGCAACAAAACTAATCTAAAATATTATTGGGCAAAGAGAAATAAAACCCAAAAACTGCAAAAGTAAATATGGGAAACCGGGAAAACCGATGTGGTCGCCTCTCTTTGCACCACGTGTCCAGCATGGAGCGGAACAGGAAACCTCCTCGCGACGCCATGTTGCACCACTTGTCATATGCGAATGGGACACAAGGTGACCCCACGAAGTACCTCTTTACTACTGATTTTGGCTTTTTAGTACATTTTTTAGAAATATATTTGTAAAATTAGTTTAAAACAAATTGTTAAAAAAGTTACAACATGTTCATATGCTTGAAAACAAATCATCGCATATTTATATAAATTGTTCATCTCGCGTGGAGATGGTGATGAGCATCATTAGAGTGAATGCATCACGTAGCCGAGTATGTCCCCGAGGTGGTTAAGTTCCAGTGGATGGTGTCGTCTTGGTTATGGAGGAGGGTGATTTGACTAATGAGATTCGAGAGAGACACGAATTCACCCAGCTGCTGAATGGTGTGCAGCCTAGCCACCGCCCTGATCCAGTTCTCGTTCATGAGCTCGCTGTGCACCGATCTGTTCTTTCTTGAGGCAAACTTGTAGAGCTGTGGAGCAAGAAGCTTGAGTGGACCGTTACATGTCCAGTTGTCATGCCAGAACAGCGCCTTCTACCCATTGCCTTCCTTGGCTCCTACTCTCGTTTCAACGCAACCAAGGTCTGGTCTGCAAATGCTGAGCCCAAGTGCAAGTTCTTTGCTTGGCTTGCTCTACACGGAAGAATCCTCACTGCGGATATGCTGGCTGTGAGGGGATGGCCTCATGAACCCAGATGCCTGCTCTGTCTCCAACAGCCTGAAACAGCAATCCACCTCTGCAAAGACTGCCCTTTCACGGTCGTGGTCTGGAACCAGGTGAACACCTGGACTAACAAAGGCGTTCCTATCTCGGGCTTCCTCCCCGAGCCAGGAAACATGTCTGACTAGTGGGACAAGACTCTCATTTCACAGCCCAATCAAGTGCGCAAGAGGCGCAGTGGAAGAATCATCTACACGATATGGTCCATACAGAAGGAGCGAAACAGGCGGGTGTTCACGGGACTAAGGTTGATGCATCGCGAGGTGGCGGCTCTAGCCCTAGATGCAATCAATCAGCGCGACCTGGCGTTTGTTGGCACCCTGCTAGCCGTAGGCATTGTGTCGTGGTTTTGTCACGGCAGATGTCCTCGTGAAAGGACTTAGTCGTGGAGCCATCTCTACGGGTTAGCTTAAAGGGGTTAAACCGGACAAGGGATGCGAGAGCTTTATACTAGTTCGGCCCCTTACGATGAAGGTAAAAACCTATGTCTAGTTGTGATGGAATTGCTGGGGTTTCGATGACCAGGGAGCGAATCCGCTTTGCCTAGCTCTCGAGTTGTTGTTGTGTCTTGTCCCTAAACCGTCGCCGGGTCATCCCTTTATATACATAGGTCGACACCCGTCGGTTTACAGAGTCCCGAGGCGAGATTATCAATGTGTCCAACTCGGTCTCTATCCTTCCTATCTTACAATGCAAGCTACATGGGAAAGTCGATTTACATCTACAGGCCTTAACCCGCCTTTGGGCCTTGGGCCTTCGTAAAGCGCCACCATCCTCACGTCTTCATGGGCTTCTAATCTTCATAGAGTTAACCCGACTACTCCTGGCCGGTTTACGTCCAGTGGTAATATCCCCAATATTAGGACCCAGATTGATTTGAACTTGTTCATGTCAATCTTCAACACTTAGAAAAATTCTTGCCCTGGCACCTTCACATGGATCTTGTAAACCGCCGTGACGTCATCCTTCAGATCCGCAGTAAACCGCCATGATGTCACCTATTCGTTGAAGCTGAAGATGCCCTTTATTAATGAGCATCCAACCATCGAGGCGACAACTTTCTTAAAGATCCATTTTTTAGCTCCTCGATTCTCGCGCCAGTAGCTTATCTCTTCGCCTTATAAATAGGGCCGAGGCCCCCTTTTTATTTTTCCTCCTCTGCCTCTTCGTCTCTTCTTCCTCCTCGCGACGTCCCTGCACTTGAGCGCCGCCGCCGTTGTCGAACTTCGCCCCTGCCTCATCGTCGGCCGCTGCGTCAACCTGATTGGACCAGAAAAGTGTGGCGCATCTCCTCCGTTCCTGTAACACTGGTAAGCCCTCTCTCTTTCTGCCTTAGATCTTCGCCATTAGGGTTTGTATTCATTCGGAGTTCATCGAAGTTCTAGAGTTGTTCTTCCTTGTCCTTCTTGATAGCATCGTAGGCTAGTCTTAGATCTGTTTTAGCCCTTGCACGACCGTAGCCACAATCTCATCCTTCCTTTATAGATCACTCCTTTATATAGACAATAACTCTTTTGACTCTGACGAACTGGTTAAACACCTGAAGCTTTTAGGTCTGAATATATTCCAGTTTTTCTGTCACCCCTTAGATCTGAAATCACCATATAAATCTGTGAAACCTGTTTCCCTCACTTAGGTATTTTTAGATCTGTACCCTCCACACCAATCTAGGCGGTTTAACTTTTTGAAGTATGATAATCCGGCAGGTACCATTAGTCCCCTTTTAAACCGCCGATGTATTTATACTCCGGTTTAACAGTATGCATATACCTCTGCTTTTGTTCATTGCTTTATCATTCATAAATACTCTATCGTCGGTGGTTTATAACTTCTTCCGATTTACCAATTTCACATGCTTGGATTCCTTTTCCCTGTTGTACCTCATGCATCACCATTAACGAATCGTAAACCGGCATTATTTTCTTCCCAGCTTTTCACTTGCAATGGCCAAGCAGTTTTATTCCTACAATTGGGTCCCCTCCCGGGTTACAGAGGAGCAACTGAACGGAATGGTCAAGATTGGTACCTTACCGAAGAAAAATGAAATCTGGTGGCGAGTTCCTGGGCCGGAAAATCCTCCTACCCCCAAGCAGGGTGAAGTAGTGGTGTTTGTTGATCACATAGGCCGTGGCTTTAAACCGCCCGGATCGAAGTTTTTTCGAGATGTTCTTGCCAGCTTTCAACTCCACCCTCAAGATATTGGACCCAACTCGGTATCCAATATATGCAACTTTCAAGTTTTTTGTGAAGCGTACCTACAAGAAGAACCAACTGTCAAGTTGTTCTGGCATTTCTTCCATTTAAACCGGCGCACTGAATTCATAGATGGACCCAATACTGAACTTGGCAGCGTCTCTATTCAGAAAAGGAAAGAAGTTGAGTTTCCTCATGCCAAACTTCACAGTAACCCAAAGGAGTGGAACCAAACTTGGTTTTATTACAGAGACACCTCTCCCGAAGATGAGAACCCTCTGCCGAGTTATCGTGCACACCGGCTCGCTAATACTCATCCACTTCCGCAACGACTAATTGCCTAGGAACGGGCCTCGTACGCACCTCGACTCGCCAAGCTTAGAGCCTTCCTGGACAACGGTTTAACAGGCATGGACTTCGTCCGTTGCTGGATATCCTGGAGCATTTTGCCCTTAAGTCGCCGCTCCGGCTTAATGTGTGAGTATACTGGTGATGTACAAGACTCTCAATGTCATATCAATATTCAGCTAACAGATGAAGAAGTCACTGAGTCTGTGAAGAAAATGTTGAACGAACCGGAAGCTGTCTACAGTAAGACCGGGTTAAGTCCCTTTTACACGCAAAACAAACCGCCGGCTGTAAGTATTATCTGTGCTTCCGCTTTACACCTGATATTTTTGGACTGTGCAATCTTTGAATACCCTCTGCCCATTCTTAAACAGGGTGATGATCCGTTCTGGAAAAAGAAACCTCAAGAGAAAGCGGTGAAGCCTTCTCGTCCTAAAACGAAGGCCGTCAAGAAAACCACAAAGAGGAAGGCACCTGAACCCATCGGTTTAGAGCTTGATGATGACCCGGATGAACCGGAAGCAGAGGTAGAACTTGATTCACTTGGTTCACTTTTCATGCATCTCATTAACAATGATATTTATCAGGAGGACGTTGAAGGCAGCCAAGCTATCGATGCAGAGGTAATTATCCTTTCCTCCGGTTCAGATCCTCTTCCAACACAAAAAATCTGTCAAGCAGTCCGAAAAGCAAGCTTTTCTCACCCTCTTGCTCACTTGGATCCAACATTTATTTTGAAGAAGCAGCAGCACGATGCTCGCTGCACAACCCGACACAGCGGCCAAACGGTCACTTCGACTGGTTTACCAAATACCCCGGTCCGAAAACACCGACCTGAGGTCTCACCCACTTCTGACACTTCTTATCCCAAGGCCGGCTATTTCCGAAAACCTCTTAATCCGTCCGATTCAAATTATCAGGTGACACCTCCTTCATCCTCTGTCGAGTCAACAGCGACACAACTCCCTCCTCTTAAGACCGTTGTTGGGTAAGTTTTAACTGAATCTATTGAAGCTTTGTATTTGCATGCTGTTTTCATCCTTGCATCTTTTCCTTTTCAGAGCCAAGGCTAGACCCAGCAAGAAAACTCAGGTGAATAAACCATCTAAAGAAATGGTTGTTGAACTGGAGCAAACCGCTGAACCGGAAGGTCCCCATGCAGACATTGTTGTTCATGAACCACCCCCTCCGGATCATGATGTGAATGAGCAAGCAGAAGCTGAAGTAGCAGATCTTGCCGACAAACCGACGAGCCCAGTTCATAATGACGATGGACCGCCCAGTCTGGTGAAGGCTATTGATATCCCAACAACTCCAACACAGACTACTAGTAATAAGGAAGATGATGTTGTCATCACTACTGTTGGTCATACCTCTCCTGGCAACCCTGTTGCTTTATCCAAACATAGTGCTAAAGAAGAACATGTTGCAATGGAAAAAGGAAAATGGAGCACCAATTTGCCAAGCTATGCCCACCTTAGTGCTGAAGAAATCCATTCTGGCTTTCTCAACCGTGTGCACTCAAACCGTGATTATGAAGCCGGTTTAGTGAATCTGATGAAGGAGCGCTATGAGGTACTTTCATTATTTGTCCTTTCTTAAATCCAATTTGTAAGGATCAACTCTAGTAGCCCCCAAGGGCCGGTTTAGGATGGCAATCATAAATCGGGACTTTGTAATATCTTGACCCTTGCAGGCTTATCTTTCACATATCCAGTAATCTTAAAAATAAACCGGTACTTAATCATTGTTTGCCTATACTTTTCGCCTGTATAGTCCCCAAGGGTCGGTTTATCTTTCCAAGGTAAATCGGGTCTTTAATCCATGCTTCCATTTGAACAGATGTACATTATCCCCCAAGTGTCAAGGATAATGCTTGCATTGTACTTGAGACTTGCAAAAAACATTGATGACAGAGCAAATAGGCATTAGCCCCCAAGTACAAAGTGCATAACTTGTTATACGCTTGGTACTTCAAATATACATAGCCCATTGATGATATATCTTGCCTTTGTAGGCCGAGCTGAGTAAGAAGGACGCTCATACCGCTGACCTTCAGGAGAACATTAAATCTCAGCAAGCGGAGGCTTCCAAGGCCAAGGAAGAACTGACTAATGCCTTAGCAGCCATGGAGAAGATGAAGGAAACCTTTAATAAAGAGCGTGCAGACTGGGAGACAGAGAAGGCCGGTTTAACAAAGAAGGTCGAAGACGCAGAACCAGCCCTGAAGTCGGTGGTTGAAGAACTAACCGGCTTAAAACGGCAGATTAATGCCATGACCTCTGCTGTATTGGGTGAGTATCCTCATATGAAGTTTTTCCAATTCATAATATCTCATCAATGGCCGGTTTACTGATGCTTTACCATGACAGGGACCCGCATCACTCATCTGGGTTCCGACATGCGGATGAAGCTTAAAGCGGCCTATACTTTGATAGAACAGCTGTATTCTAGATCCCAGCGAGCCATTTGCACTGCAGCTTATAACAAGCCTCCTCCAATGCTGATAAAAGAAACCATTGAAAAACTGGCCATGTTGCCTGCCCGGTTGGATGAACTAAAGAGATCAGCCGCAAGGTCAGGTGCGCTGACCGCGCTAATCCGGGCCAAGGCGTGAATTCCAGATCTTGAACCGGCAGATATCAGCAAAGGTTATCCTAGTGTGAAGGAAGACGGTTCAGATTTCAACAATGATGATCTCCGAAGGCTGACAAAGGAAATGCGGCCTATAGCAAGCAAATTGGCGGATGACACAGATCTATCTCATTATCAACCGGTTTATGATGTTGAGGGGAAAAGACAGCCTGCGCCAATTCATGATGTAGAAGATCTTGTTCCGCCGATTAGTAAGCATACTTATGCCCCTGACATTGACCCTTCCAACCTTATTCATGAAGAAGCCATTTTTCAAGCCTTAACTGGAATCGATTGGTCAACGATTGATTTCCAGCGACTGGGTAGGGATGAGGAGAATGCACCCGCTCAAGATGACCCTCAATCGTCAAGCCGTCCGGATGAAGAATCTTAATCCGGAAGCCGGCTTAATCATTTGCCAAACTTGTTGAAACAATTACCCTGTGTTGGCACTAAAGCGCCTTGTAATAGGCTAGTTCAAATACTTATCTGATTATGCCATCGAGCATACTTGTTTTGCTTGACATTGATAACTCGCCATGCTTTTGGGATCTATTATATGCATAATCCATAGTGGCTTTATTTAGCTTATTCCTGCAAAAAAAATTGAAAGTGTCCTAGCGGTTTACCGCTGGACGGGTCATGGTGCCCAAACATATATATAACCTGGATGCCGAACCAAGGCTGTAATATGTAGATATAAAATAGATGATACCTGTGGTATATCTCGTTTGGCTTACCAACTGTTGTTATAACAAAAGGTGATAACACCAATCTGGAGTGTTGATGACTCCTTGCATCCTTGTCGGTTCATACCGAAATCTTTCTGGGTGATGGTAAACACCGGTTTATGCCTATAATTATGGTGACCTGTAGTCAAACCAGACCGGAGCAATATTATTGCCGAATTAAAACCGACCATGTACTGACAACTTAGCGTTGAAAGCCATGTCGGGTTGTAATAAACACCGGTTTATCAGAAAATATTCATAAATCCCTTATCAAAAGATGTTTAAAATAGCAAATACAAAAGAAATATGCAAGGCTTTTCATGGGCTGCCAGGCCCTAAATCGAGGCTTTTCATGGGCTGCCAGGCCACTGAGTTAAACCATTTTTCAAAGCCTTTTAAGGTGGACCTCAATATTTAACCAATCATCGTTTTAACTTTGACAAGTTCAGGGTCTATGAGATTGACTTGTCCAACGTTCGATGGGTCATACCAGGTTTACCTGGATGGAGTGGCTTACTTAAAAAGGCAAGATAACCCGGGATTTTAGGTGAATACACCTGGCTTCCTAGCCTGGCTTGGTAGCCTATTACAAGGGTGCAAGCTCGTTGTTCTTTGAGAAGCAAGGAGCCCCCAAATAATATTTGAGCTATGCTCAGTGGTTACCTATGTTTGAGTTGTGCTTTATGCAACAGACTCTCTTTGGTTGTTCCACATAATTTCCTTTTGGCTTTAAGCCTATCAAAAGGTGTAGCTATGGTGTAAATAGAACCAAGCCCCCTAGTGATTTCCCTTTTTGGTCTTAAGCCGATCAAGAGGTGTAGCTATGGTTCGAATACGACCAAGCCCCCTAGATATTTCCTTTATATCTGTGTGGCTTTATAGGCCGGGTTAATAGAACTCCGCTTTGTAAGTATAAGCCCCCATGTAACCACACATGATGTAAAAAAAAGAACAGAGACCCCGCTTTAGCTGAGGCTTCGGTTTATTATATAATATATACATTGTAATAAGTATGTACATAAGAAGAGCCTGTCGCTCAAGTATAGTAAGACTGAATAAGAGCTATATTCCATGGCCGCCGGGTCTCCTCCTCCGATTTGCGTGAGTCTTTGTGCTCTCGAACATCGATAAGGTAGTATGACCCGTTGTGCAGGTTTTTGCTGACCACAAAAGGTCCTTACCAAGGTGGGGATAACTTGTGCATATCAGTCTGATCCTGGATGAGCCGGAGCACCAGATCGCCCTCTTGAAAAGTTCTGGTCTTAACCCAGCGGCTGTGATAACGTCGGAGATCTTGTTGATAAATCAACGACCGCGCCGCTGCGAGATCACGCTCCTCATCTAACAGGTCCAGTGAGTCCTGACGTGCCTTCTCATTTTCAGCTTCAACGTAAGCTGCCACACGGGGCGAGTCATGACGGTTGTCACTAGGGAGAACCGCCTCTGCTCCGTAAACCATGAAGAAAGGCGTGTAACCCGTAGATCTGTTTGGTGTGGTGTTGATACTCCATAATATGGAAGGTAACTCCTCCACCCAACAACCCGACGTCCGCTTTAAAGGAACCATAAGCCAAGGTTTAATACCTCTCAAAATTTCTTGATTTGCCCTTTCTGCTTTGACCATTAGACTGGGGGTGAGCCACTGACGCTACATCAAGCCGGATGTGCTCACGTTGACAAAATTCCTCCATAGCACCCTTGGACAGATTAGTACCGTTATCAGTTATAATGCTGTGTGGAAAACCAAACCGGAATATCACCTTTTTGATGAATTGGACCGTCGTGGCTGCATCACACTTACTGACTGGCTCTGCCTCTACCCACTTGGTAAACTTATCAACCGCCACCAACAGGTGGGTCTTTTTGTCCTTGGACCTCTTAAAGGGTCCAACCATATCTAGCCCCCAAGTTGCAAGCGGCCAAGTGATTGGAATCATTCTCAACTCTTGAGCCGGAACATGAGCGCGGCGTGCAAATTTCTGACAACCGTCACACCTTTTTACTAAATCCTCAGCATCAGCATGAGCCGTCAACCAATAGAAGCCATGACGAAAAGCCTTAGCCACCAAGGATTTTGAACCGGCGTGGTGACCACAATCTCCTTCATGGATTTCTCGCAAAATCTCACAACCCTCTTGAGGAGACACACAACGCTGAATTGCTCCCGTGACGCTGTAATGATGTAGCTCCCCGTTGATAACAGTCATTGACTTGTATTGCCAGATTATCTGCCGGGCCAAGATTTCATCATCCGGTAACTCGCCCTGGTTCATGTAAGCCAGGTACAGGACTGTCGAATCCGGTATAACATGCAAAGCCGCCACCAACTGGGCCTCCGCGTCAGGAATAGCCAACTCCTCCTCTGTGGGTATCTTGACCGACAGGTTATGAAGTACGTCGAGGAAGACATTAGGTGGCACCGGTTTACACTGAGAGCCTAGACAACTTAAAGCGTCCGCCTCTTCATTCTTCCGCCGGTCTATATGGTCAACTTGATAACCCTTGAAATGACCAGCCACTATGTCCACCTCTTGTTGATATGCAGCCATGAGTGGATCCTTAGAATCCCAAGTGCCAGATACCTGCTGAGCCACCATGTCCGAGTCACCGAAGCACTTAACCCAGCTTAAGTTCATCTCCTTAGCCATCCTCAGACCATGGAGTAAGGCCTCATATTCAGCTGCATTGTTAGTGCAAGGGAACATTAAGTGGAGAACATAACAAAACTTATCACCTCGTCGGGAATTTAATATGACTCCAGCCCAGAGCCCTCCAACTGTCTAGACCCATAAAAGTGAACGGTCCAATCTGTGTTATCTGGCTTTTTCTCCGGTGCCTGCAACTCTGTCCAATCATTGATGAAGTCCACAAGTGCTTGGGATTTGATTGTTGTGCGAGGCATATATTTTATCCCGTGAGGTCGAAGCTCAATAGCCCATTTGGCAATCCGGCCAGTTGCTTCTCTGTTTTGAATGATATCTCCCAAAGGGGCTGAACTGACCACTGTGATAGGATGACCCTGAAAATAATGCTTTAGCTTTCGGCTTGCCATGAAAACCCCATACACCAGCTTCTGCCAATGCAGATACCTCTGCTTTGACTCGATAAGCACCTCGCTGATATAATAAACCGGCCGTTGAACCGGATACTCATTTCCAGCCTCCTTGCCCTCCACAACAATAGCCACACTAACAGCCCGAGCATTAGCAGCCACATATAGCAATAAGGGCTCTTTATCGACTGGAGCCGCAAGGACTGGCAGTTCAGCTAACTGTCTCTTCAAATCCTCAAACGCTTTATCAGCCGCGTCGCTTCAGACAAAGTCATCCGTTTTCTTTAGCATCGGATATAAAGGGATAGCCTTCTCCCCAAGACGACTGATAAACCGGCTCAAAGCCGCAATCCGGCCAGTGAAACGTTGAACGTCATTGATACATGCCGGTTTAGCCTGAGAGGTGATAGCTGTGATCTTCTCCCGATTAGCCTCAATGCCCCTGTTAGACACCAGAAAACCCAAGAGCTTGCCTGCCGGAACACCAAAGATGCATTTGGCCGGATTAAGCATCATCTTATAAACCCGTAGGTTATCAAAGGTTTCCTTCAAGTCATCTATCAATGTTTCCTCCTTCCTAGATTTCACCACAATGTCATCCACACATGCATGAACATTGCGCCCAATCTGCTTATGAAGACAATTCTAAACACAGCGCTGATAAGTCGCCTGGGCGCTCTTGAGCCGAAAAGGCATAGATACATAGGAGAAGGGTCCAAAGGGAGTTATGAAAGTTGTCTTCTCCTGGTCTATAACTGTCATTTTGATCTGATCATAACCAGAATAAGCATCCAGAAAACACAAACGGTCACGCCCCGCCGTAGCATCAATGATTTGATCAATACGAAGGAGAGCAAAGGGGTCAGCTAGACAAGTCTTGTTCAAGTCCGTGTAGTCCACACACATCCGCCAAGTGCCATTTTTCTTAAGAACCAGCACCGGATTAGCCAGCCACTCAGGGTGAAAGACCTCCACGATAAACCCTGCGGCCAACAGCCGAGCTACCTCCTCACTGATACGTCTCCAACGTATCTATAATTTTTGATTGCTCCATGCTATAATATCTACTATTTTCGACATTATTGGGCTTTATTATCCACTTTTATATTATTTGGGACTAACCTATTAACCGGAGGCCCAACCCAGAATTGTTGTTTTTTGCCTGTTTTAGGGTTTCGAAGAAAAGGAATATCAAACGGAGTCCAAACGGAATGAAACCTTCGGGAGCGTGATTTTCTCAATGAACAAGACCCGGAAGACATGGACCCTATGTCAAGAAAGAAAAGAGGAGGCCACGAGGTAGGGGGCGCGCCTACCCCCCCCCCCCCCCCAAGCGCGCCCTCCACCCTCGTGGGCCCCCTGTTGCTCCACCGACGTACTCCTTCCTCCTATATATATCCACGTACCCCCAAACGACCAGAAGAGGAGCAAAACTCTAATTCCACCGTCGTAACTTTCTGTCTCCACGAGATCCCATCTTGGGGCCTGTTCCGGAGCTCCGCTGGAGGGGGCATCGATCACGGAGGGCTTCTACATCAACACCATAGCCCCTCCGAGTAAGTGTGAGTAGTTTACCTCAGACCTACGGGTCTATAGTTAGTAGCTAGATGGCTTCTTCTCTCTTTTTGGATCTCAATACAATGTTCTCCCCCTCTCTTGTGGAGATCTATTCGACGTAATCTTCTTTTTGCGGTGTGTTTGTTGAGACCGGTGAATTGTGGGTTTATGATCAAGTCTATCTATGAATAATATTTGAATCTTCTCTAAATTCTTTTATGTATGATTGGTTATCTTTGCAAGTCTCCTCGAATTATCAGTTTGGTTTAGCCTACTAGATTGATCTTTCTTCCCATGGGAGAAGTGCTTAGCTTTGGGTTCAATCTTGCGGTGTCCTTTCCCGGTGACAGTAAGGGCAGCAAGGCATGTATTGTATTGTTTCCATCGAGGATAACAAGATGGGGTTTTCTTCATATTGCATGAGTATATACCTCTACATCATGTCATCTTGCTTAAGGCGTTACTCTGTTTTTAACTTAATACTCTAGATGCATGCTGGATAGCGGTCGATTAGTGGAGTAATAGTAGTAGATGCAGGCAGGAGTCGGTCTACTTGTCTCGGACGTGATGCCTATATACATGATCATACCTAGATATTCTCAGAACTATGCTCAATTCTGTCAATTGCTCAACAGTAATTTGTTCACCCACCGTAGAATACTTATGCTCTTGAGAGAAGCCACTAGTGAAACCTATGGCCCCCGGGTCTATCTTTATCATATTGATCTCCTACTACTTAGTTATTTCCTTTGCTATTTACTTTGCCTTTATTTTACTTTGCATCTTTATCATAAAAATACCAAAAATATTATCTTATCATATCTATCAGATCTCACTCTCATAAGTGGCCCTATAGGGATTGACAACCCCTATTTGCGTTGGTTGCGAGGATTTATTTGTTTTGTGCAGGTGCAAGGGACTCACGCGTAGCCTCCTACTGGATTGATACCTTGGTTCTCAAAAACTGAGGGAAATACTTACGCTACTTTGCTGCATCATCCCTTCCCCTTCGGGGAAAACCAACACAGTGCTCAAGAGGTAGCAAGAAGGATTTATGGCACCGTTGCCGGGGAGGTCTACGCAAAAGTCAACATACCAAGTACCCGTCACATACCCTTATCTCCCGCATTACATTATTTGCCATTTGCCACTCGTTTTCCTCTCCCCCACTTCACCCTTTCCGTTTATTCGCCCTCTCTCTCCCTATCCTCCCTCTCTTTCTCCATTTGCCTCTTTTTGTTCCCTTGCTTTTTGTTTGCTTGTGTGTTAGTTTGCTTGCTTTTCATGATAGCTCTACCTAAATTTGGTGACCTTCACCTTAAAAGATTAGAAGAGATCGAAAGCAATGTCAGGAGTTTTATGGTCTTGCAATTTGAACATAATAGTTTCTTCAGAAACAAGCTTAAAGAACAAAAAAGTTTTATGAATTTTATGAATAAATAGCTTGATGATATGTCTAAAGAATTCGATGGTTTAAGATCCCAAATTGCTCATCTTGAGAAAATAACTGCTGAAATTTCGGATAGGCAGGCTACCTTAGTTAATAAGATGGCCGCTAAACCGGATTGCTATGAAAATAAAGATGAAGATCTAAAAGTTATTGATGTGTCCCTTATTAAATCATTGTTCTACAATATGAATCTTGATAATGATGGGACTGAATATGATCCACCTTTACCTAGAAGGCGTTCCAAGAATTCGGAATTTGTTGATCTTGATGCTAAATTTGATAAAAGTGAGGTTGAAGAAATTAAAACCCTAGATGTTGCTAAACCCACTATTATGGATTTCAAGGAATTTAACTATGAAAATTGCTCTTTGATTGATTGTATTTCCTTGTTGCAATCCGTGCTAAATTCTCCTCATGCTTATAGTCAAAATAAAGCGTTTACTAAACATATCGTTGATGCCTTGATGCAATCTTATGAAGAAAAACTTGAATTGGAAGTTTATATCCCTAGAAAACTTTATGATGAGTGGGAACCAACTATTAAAATTAAAATTAAAGATCATGAATGCTATGCTTTATGTGATTTGGGTGCTAGTGTTTCCACGATTCCAAAGACTTTGTGTGATTTGTTAGGTTTTCGTAATTTTGATGATTACTCTCTAAACTAGCACGTTGCGGATTCTACTATTAAGAAACCTATGGGGAGAATTAATATGTTCTTATTGTTGCAAATAGGAATTATGTGCCCGTAGATTTTATTGTTCTTGACATAGATTTCAATCCTTCATGTCCTATTATTCTTGGTAGACCTTTCCTTAGAACGATTGGTGCAATTATTGATATGAAGGAAGGAAATATTAGATTCCAATTTCCATTAAGGAAAGGCATGGAACACTTTCCTAGAAAGAAGATTAAATTACCTTATGAATCTATTATGAGAGCCACTTATGGATTGCCTACCAAAGATGGCAATACCTAGATCTATTCTTGCTTGTTATGCCTAGCTAGGGGCGTTAAACGATAGCGCTTCTTGGGAGGCAACCCAATTTTATTTTTATTCCTTGATTTTTGCTCCTGTTTAGTAATAACTAATTTATCTAGCCTCTGTTTTGGTTGTGTTTTTTGTGTTTAATTAGTGTTTGTGCCAAGTAGAACCGTTGGGAAGACTTGGGGAAAGTCTTGTTGAACTTGCTGTAAAAAACAGAAACTTTAGCACTCACGAGAACTGCTGCCATTTTTATTTGGAGAGTGCTATTTAGTTAATTATTTTTGCAGATGATTAATAGATAAATTCCTCACGTCCAGAAATTTATTTTAGAATTTTTGGGGTTCTAGATCTTGCGGTAGCTACAGATTACTACAGACTGTTCTGTTTTTGACAGATTCTGTTTTTCATGCGTTGTTTGCTTATTTTGATGAATCTATGGCTAGTAAAATAGTTTATAAACCATAAATAAGTTGTAATACAGTAGGTATAACACCAATATAAATAAATAATGAGTTCATTACAGTACCTTGAAGTGATCTTTTATTTTCTTTCGCTAACGGAGCTCACGAGATTTTCTACTTTAAGTTTTGTGTTGTGAAGTTTTCAAGTTTTGGGTAAAGATTTGATGGATTATGGAACAAGGAGTGGCAAGAGCCTAAGCTTGGGGATGCCCATGGCACCCCCAATATAATCTAAGGACACCTAAAAGCAAAAGCTTGGGGATGCCCCGGAAGGCATCCCCTCTTTCGTATACTTCTATCGGTAACTTTACTTGGAGCTATATTTTTATTCGCCACATGATATGTGTTTTGCTTGGAGCGTCTTGTATTATTTGAGTATTTGCTTGTTAGTTTACCACAATCATCCTTGCTGTACACACCTTTTGAGAGAGCCATACATGATTTGGAATTTGTTAGAATACTCTATGTGCTTCGCTTATATCTTTTGAGTTATATAATTTTGCTCTAGTACTTCACTTATATCTTTTAGAGCATGGTGGTGGATTTGTTTTATAGAAACTATTGATCTCTCATGCTTCACTTAGATTATTTTGAGAGTTTTAATAGCATGGTAATTTGCTTAAAATCCTAATATGCTAGGTATTCAAGATTAGTAAAATTTTCTTAAGAGTGTTTTGAATACTAAGAGAAGTTTGATGCTTGATGATTGTTTTGAGATATGGAGGTAATAATATCAAAGTCGTGCTAGTTGAGTAGTTGTGAAATAGAGAAATGCTTGTGCTGAATTTTCAAGTCCCGTAGCATGCACATATGGTAAACGTTATGCAACAAATTTGAAACATGAGGTGTTATTTGATTGTCTTCCTTATGAGTGGTGGTCGGGTACGAGCGATGGTCTTTTCCTACCAATCTATCCCCCTAGGAGCATGCGCGTAGTACCGAGGTTTTTGATGACTTGTAGATTTTTGCAATAAGTATGTAAGTTCTTTATGACTAATGTTGAGTCCATGGATTATACGCACTCTCACCCTTCCATCCTTGCTAGCCTCTTCGGTACTGTGCATTGCCCTTTCTCACATTGAGAGCTGGCGCAAACTTCGCCGGTGCATCCAAACCCCGTGATATGATACACTCTTTCACACATAAACCCCCTTATAACTTCCTCAAAACAGCCACCATACCTACCTATTACGACATTTCCATAGCCATTCCAAGATATATTGCCATGCAACTTTCCACCATTCCGTTCATCTTGACACATTCATCATTGTCATATTACTTAGCATGATCATGTAGTTGACATAGTATTTGTGGCAAAGCCACTGTTCATAATTCTTTCATACATGTCACTCTTGGTCCATTGCATATCCCGGTACACCGCCGGAGGCATTCATATAGAGTCATACTTTGTTCTAGTATCGAGTTGTAATCATTGAGTTGTAAATAAATAGAAGTGTGATGATCATCATTTTCTAGAGCATTATCCCAAGTGAGGAATATATAAAAAAGAGAAAGGCCACAAAAAAAAGAAAGGCCATAAAAAAGAAAAAATAGAAAGGCCATAAAAAAGAAAAAAGAGAAAGGCCATAAAAAGGCCCAAAAGAAAAAAATGAGAGAAAAAGAGAGAAGGGACAATGTTACTATCCATTGCCACACTTGTGCTTCAATGTAGCACCATAATCTTCATGTTAGAGAGTCTCTTGTTTTGTCACTTTCATATACTAGTGGGAATTTGTCATTATAGAACTTGGCTTGTATATGCCAACAATGGGCCTCCTCAAGTGCCTTAGGTCTTCATGAGCAAGCAAGTTGGATGCACACCCACTAGTTTCTTTTGTTGAGCTTTCATACATTTATAGCTCTAGTGCATCTGTTGCATGGCAATCCCTGCTCCTTGCATTATCATCAATCGGTGGGCATCTCCATAGCCCATTGATTAGCCTCGTTGATGTGAGATGTTCTCCTCTTTTATCTTCTCCACATAACCCCCCTCATTATATTCTATTACACCTATAGTGCTATGTCCATTGCTCGCGCTCATATATTGCGTCAAAGTTTATAGGTTTGAGATTACTAAAGTATGAAACAATTGTTTGGCTTGTCATCGGGGTTGTGCATGATGAGAGCATTCTTGTGTGACGAAAATGAAACATGACTAAACCATATTATTTTGTAGGGATGAACTTTCTTTGGCCATGTTATTTTGAGAAGAAATAATTGCTTTATTAGTATGCTTGAAGTATTATTATTTTCATGTCAATATGAACTTTTGTCTTGAATCTTTCGGATCTGAATATTCATACCACAATTAAGAAGAATTACATTAAAATTATGCCAAGTAGCACTCCGCATCAAAACTTCTGTTTTTATCATTTACCTACTCGAGTACGAGCAGGAATTAAGCTTGGGGATGCTTGATACGTCTCCAACGTATCTATAATTTTTGATTGCTCCGTGCTATATTATCTACCGTTTTGGACATTATTGGGCTTTATTATCCACTTTTATATTATTTGTGGGACTAACCTATTAACCAGAGGCCCAGCCCAGAATTGTTGTTTTTTGCCTGTTTTAGGGTTTCGGAGAAAAGGAATATCAAACGGAGTCCAAACAGAATGAAACCTTCGGGAATGCGATTTTCTCAACGAACAAGACCTGGAAGACTTGGACCCTACGTCAAGAAAGAAAAGAGGAGGCCACGAGGTAGGGGGCGCGCCTACCCCCCCCCCCCCCCCCCAGGCGCGCCCTCCACCATTGTGGGCCCCCTGTTGCTCCTCCGACGTACTCCTTCCTCCTATATATATCCACGTACCCCCAAACGATCAGAAGAGTAGCAAAAACCCTAATTCCACCGCCATAACTTTCTGTATCCATGAGATCCCATCTTGGGGCCTGTTCCGGAGCTCCGCCGGAGGGGGCATCGATCACGGAGGGCTTCTACATCAACACCATAGCCCCTCCGATGAAGTGTGAGTAGTTTACCTCAAACCTACAGGTCCATAATTAGTAGCTAGATGGCTTCTTCTCTCTTTTTGGATCTCAATACAATGTTCTCTCCCTCTCTTGTGGATATCTATTCGATGTAATCTTCTTTTTGCTATGTGTTTGTTGAGACCGATGAATTGTGGGTTTATGATCAAGTCTCTCTATGAATAATATTTGAATCTTATCTGAATTCTTTTATGTATGATTGGTTATGTTTGCAAGTCTCTTCGAATTATCAGTTTGGTTTGGCCTACTAGATTGATCTTTCTTGCAATGGGAGAAGTGCTTAGCTTTGGGTTCAATCTTGCTGTGTCCTTTCCAGGTGACAGTAAGGGCAGCAAGGCATGTATTGTATTGTTGCCATCGAGGATAACAAGATGGGGTTTTCTTCATATTGCATGAGTCTATCCCTCTACATCATGTCATCTTGCTTAAGGTATTACTCTGTTTTTAACTTAATACTCTAGATGCATGCTGGATAGCGGTCGATGAGTGGAGTAATAGTAGTAGATGCAGGCAGGAGTCGGTCTACTTGTCTTGAATGTGATGCCTATATACATGATCATACCTAGATATTCTCATAACTATGCTCAATTCTGTCAATTGCTCAACAGTAATTTGTTCACCCACCGTAGAATACTTATGCTCTTGAGAGAAGCCACTTGTGAAACCTATGGCCCCCAGGTCTATCTTTATCATATTGATCTCCTACTACCTAGTTATTTCCTTTGCTATTTACTTTGCCTTTATTTTACTTTGCATATTTATCATAAAAATACCAAAAATATTATCTTATCATATCTATCAGAACTCACTCTCGTAAGTGGCCCTGTAGGGATTGACAACTCCTATTTGCGTTGGTTGCGAGGATTTATTTGTATTGTGCACGTGCGAGGGAATCGCGCGTAGCCTCCTACTGCATTGATACCTTGGTTCTCAAAAACTGAGGGAAATACTTATGCTACTTTGCTGCATCATCCCTTCCTCTTCGGGGAAAACCAACGCTGTGCTCAAGAGGTAGCACTCACCAATAGCCTTACGCCTTTCTTAGTTGAAGCGGCGGAGAAACTGCCTCACTGGTTTAAACTTATGATCTATATTAAGTGTGTGCTCAGCGAGTTCCCTCGGTACACTTGGCATGTTAGAAGGCTTCCATGCAAAGATGTCCCGGTTCTCATGGATGAACTCGATGAGCGCGCTTTCCTATTTGGGATCCAGGTTAGCGCTGATGTTGAACTGCTTGGATGAATCGCCAGGAAGAAAATCAACCATCTTAGTGTCTATAGCCGATTTAAACTTCAACGCCGGATCATGCTCCGTAGTTGGTTTTTTCAAAGAAGTCATGTCTGCCAGATTAACATTGTCCTTATAAAACTTCAGCTCCTCTGTGGCACAAACCGACTCAGCATAAGCCGCATCACCCTCTTCACATTCCAAAGCAATCTACCTGCTCCCATGTACTATGATGGTCCCCTTATGACCCGACATATTAAGCTGTAGATAAACATAACACGACCTCGCCATGAACTTGGCATAAGCTAGTCGTCCGAACAGGGCATGATACGGACTCTTGGTTTTCACCACCTCAAAAGTCAACGTTTCTGACCTTGAATCATGATCATCTCCAAAAGCCACCTCTAGGGCTATCTTACCCAATGGATACGCCGATTTACCAGGCACCACACCGTGAAAAATGGTGTTCGACGGTTTAAGACTCTTATCTGTCAGTCCCATACGGCGGAAGGTATCATAATAAAGGATATTGATACTGCTCCCCCCATCCATAAGCACCTTGGTGAACTTATACCCCCCAACTTGAGGTGCCACCACTAAGGCCAGATGACCCGGATTATCAACCCGGGGTGGGTGATCCTCTCGACTCCATAAAATGGGTTGCTCAGACAAGCGTAGATACGGAGGCACCGCCGGTTCAACGGAGTTCATGGCCCTTTTATGAAGCTTCTGATCACATTTACACAAGCTAGTGGTGAAGACATGATACTACCCACTATTCAACTGCTTCGGATTACTCTGATAACCCGATTGTTGCTGCTGCTGATTCCCCTGATGGTTATAACCTCCCTGATTACCCTGATAACCTTGATTACCATGTCCAGTTTGATTGCCTTGGAACACTGAACCGGAGCTGTTACCTCCATAACCTGGCCCATGAAATCCACCTCCTGAACCGCCGAGCGGGCCATTGTCGTATTGAAATAGATTGGAATTTTTGAACTCCCGCATAATGAAGCAATCCTTCCAAATATGTGAAGCTGGCCTCTCCTTCGATCCATGTTTTGGGCAAGGCTGATTTAGCAGGCGTTCAAGATTGGGACCTAATCCTCCACCCCGCTGGGGCAGTTTACCCTTGCGACACTGACCGTTACCCTGGGCATTGGTGTTAGCCACAAAGCCCAAGCTATTGTCTGCCTTGCGCTTACCATTGTTCCCATGACCTGCCGGATTATGCTATTGTCCCTTGGCACTGCCGTTCTTTTTCCCCTTCCCCAGTTTGTCATCCTCAGACTCAAGGTTTTTGGTACTATCTAAATCGGCATATTTCACCAAAGCAGCCATAAGGGTTGACATGTCATTGCAGTGCCGTTTGAGCCTTCCTAACTTCAGTTTTAATGGCATGAACCGGCAATTGCCTTCCAACGTCAAAACTGTTGTATCCGCGTTGATGTGGTCTGATGAATGCAGAATATATGTGACTCGCTTCACCCAATGGGTCATCCTCTTGAACACAAGCGGTCAGGTCCATAGTCGACATTGGCTGCTTACACGTATCCTTAAAAATCTGGATAAACCGGTTTTTTAACTCGGCCCATGACCCAATGGAGTTAGCCGGTAAGCTCTTTAACCAAGTACGAGTTGTCCCCTCCAACATCATGATAAAGTACTTAGCACACACTGCTTCATCCACATGATAAAGCTCTTTAACCAAGTACTAGTGCAAGTCCTCTCAACAATAATAACATAATGGGATCACATAACTATCCCTCAACATGCAACAAAGAGTCACTCCAAAGTCACTAATAGCGGAGAACAAACGAAGAGATTATGGTAGGGTACGAAACCACCTCAAAGTTATTATTTCCAATCAATCCGTTGGGCTATTCCTATAAGTGTCACAAACAGCCCTAGAGTTCATACTAGAATAACACCTTAAGACACAAATCAACCAAAACTCTAATGTCACCTAGATACTCCAATGTCACCTTAAGTATCCGTGGGTATGATTATACGATATGCGTCACACAGTCTCAGATTCATCTATTCAACCAACACATAGAACCTCAAAGAGTACCCAAAGTTTCTACCGGAGAATCACGACGAAAATGTGTGCCAACCCCTATGCATAGGTTCTTGGGCGGAACCCGCAAGTTGATCACGAAAACATACATCAAGTGAATCACATGGTATCCCATTGTCACCACAGACACGCACGGCAAGACATACATCAAGTGTTCTCAAATCTTTAAAGACTCAATCCGATAAGATAACTTCAAAGGGAAAACTCAATCCATTACAAGAGAGTAGAGGGGGGAAGAAACATCATAGGATCCAAATATAATAGCAAAGCTCGCGATACATCAAGATCGTATCACCAAAAGAACACGAGAGAGAGAGTGAGAGAGAGAGAGAGAGAGAGAGAGAGAGATCAAACACATAGCTACTGGTACATACCCTCAGCCCCGAGGGAGAACTACTCCCTCCTCGTGATGGAGAGCACCGGGATGATGAAGATGGCCACCGGAGAGGGATTGCCCCCTCCGGCAGGGTGCCGGAACGGGTCTAGATTGGTTTTCGGTGGCTACGGACGCTTCTGGCGGCGGAACTCCTGATCTATTGTGCTATCGGATGTTTTTAGGGTATATGAAAATTGTAACATCCGAAAATTCTAAATTTTGGAATGTTATAATAAATAGATAGATTTGATTGTTTGTTTGATTATTGTGTGATTGGTTGACTGAAAGTGAGTGAAATTCGAAATTTTTGAAAGTTAAATGAGAGGGAATAAAAGGACTTTCCCAAACTTTCATCCTTGCTTTTGATCCCCGAGAATTCAAATTCTTTTCAAAATACAAAACCCTAGAGAGAAGATGACATGACTTCTTCCATTAAAATAAATGAAAAGGGTGTTCGAAAATATTTGAATTCCATTTGGAAAACATTTCCAATTCAAAAACTTCATGCAACTCAATGATTTTCATGAGAGAAGATAAAATGACTTCTTTAAAACATATGAAATATGAGTTGGGAGTTTCGAAGAATCAAATTCAGAGTCCTTTTGAATTTATTTTCAATTTCGAGTTATTTGAGTTTTATTCAAATTATTTTTCTCCAAAAATAAAATATATGGAAAATAGGGTAACATGATTCCCTACATTAGAAAATTGGAGAAAAATTAATTTGAAATCATTTTGGTATTTTTAAAATAATTTTTGTTGGATTTTATTAGACCAGTAGCACTCTTTGAATTATTTGAATTTGTGTGAATTTTATTTAATGCTAGAAAAATGTTCATGTCGTAGAAAATCTTTTTCTGAAAATTTTGATATATTATATGCCTATATAATATTTTAATTATTTTATTTGTCCCGGAAATGTTTTTTAAAAAAAAACTCCTTTTCTCCCACCGATTAGGCCGGCCCAGCTCCCAGGCCAGGCCACGGCCCAGAGCCCAGCCGCGCCCGAAGCCGCTCCGCTCCGCTCGCCCGCTCGTGCCTACGATTGGTCGCCGCCTCGCTCAGCCACCGACAGGTGGGACCCACCTGTCGGGTTCGTCCCCGACCTCTTGCCGGAGTCCCGCACGTGCACGCTCCGCCGGCCGACGCCGTGCTCAACCCGGAAGCCCCCTCGCCTTGCCCCTCGCCCAAGGCGACCCCCCCTATATAAACCCTCGACCCCTGTCCCATTTTCGCCTCGAACCGCAGCCGCCCTCACCTCCCCACGCCCCACGCAAACTCGCCGGAGTTCGCGAGCTCCGCCGAGATCTGCCACCATTGCCCCACACTCCACCGCCGCCTACGCCCAACGCTGCCACCACCACCGGAGTCCCCTCGTCGCGCCGCGCCTCCCCATGGGTTCGCCCGAGCCGGAGAGCCACCGGAGCCACCGCCCCGCTCGAAGTCGACGCCGCTGCCGCCGCCTTCTCCGGCGATGTCGAGCCCAACCGCCGCGGTAACGCCCCGTCTCTCCTCGTCAGTCCGATCGTAGATCTAGGGCTAGGATTAGATCGTCTATTTTTTTCTTCGAGTCGTTTTTCTTTAATTGACGAACGTTCGTTCGATAAACTTCTGAAGCGAACGGTTACAGCCAGTAAGATTCTGCCACGTAGCCAGGGACCCGGTTGCAATTAGTTTTCCTTACCAAATAGTCCCTGTTCTTCAAACGGTCATAACTTTTACACCGTTTGTCCAAATTCAACGAAACCAACACCCACTTTTTCGTTATGATCCCCTCTATCCAGTAAAACAACTCAAACATGTTTTTGAAAAGTTTAATATTTGAATTAGACCATATTTGAATTCAAACTTTGTTTGATCATAACTTTAGTTTCGTAACTCTGTTTGATTTGAGTTGATTCTTTTTGCAAATCGAACCTCTTGACCTAAACTTTCTGATAAGGCCAAATTCACATAATTTTGGTACTGTTAGAAATTGTTTTATGTTGCAAGAGCTATTTGCTTGGTTTTGATGTTTTCCCGAATCGTCTTCTTCGTTCTTTCTGATCTTTTGAGTGATTGCTTATGTGTGGTTACTATTGCTTGCTTACGATAGATTGACCGGAGTGTGACGAGTAGAACTATCAAGAGTTTTGAGTGTGAATCATCTTCATCAACATTGCAGGTAAGTTCACACTTTGATCATACCTCTTTCATACCCAGTTTTTATTGCATTAGATCAAAACCTCCAACATTGCATGATTAGGATCTAATTAAATTGTGGGATGGGAAGTAGTTGAGGTAGTACCTATTACCTATTTATGATCAAACCCTTGGGAGTTACTATTACATTATGCTTACATTGCCATGCTATGCTCGTAGACGTGGATTGGGTTTTGAGAGTGTTCATGACAGATGTGAGCTTGTTAGTTAATGGTTTACTTAAGGTGGCAACTTAAACACACATCTGGGTGGATAGAGGTACCTGGTTATTCCAGGATTGCCTGTCTAGGCACTTGGGTAGACCAGGATTGCCTGTTTTTTTTATGGACCACCACCCAGGCTCAAAGTGATCATGAGACTATTCATACTAGAAACTTCCGAGTGCAGCCACAAGCTATTATGGGCTCTAGCATAGTTGACTAAGTCGTGCGAACTCTTACAGTGGTAGACTAGCAGATGTAGGGGATGTAGGTGGTACGGTCTACCCGATCGTAAGGTGCTAGCGCTTCTGAAAGACTATGTCTCGGTCATCCGTCTTCTCAAACACCATGTAGTGCGAGAAACCAAACCGAGGCGATCTAGTCTTGTGGGGAAAGTGCGCAAACCTCTGCAGAGTGTATAAACTAATCATGGTTAGCCGCGTGTCCCCGGTTATGGACATCTTGAGTATCTAGTACCTGGATTATCATGTGAATCTCATTATGTTAATTTAAATTAAATTTTGTTGGGTTTTAATGATGATGCTTAATTGGGATTGAGAATGCTGTCAACCATTCTCAATGTTCAACAACCACCATAATAGTTAAATAAAATTTATTCCTTTGTAGTAGGGAAAAATTTGCTTTTCGCAAAAACCTTATAACCATAGACCTTTTCCACCAGCCATATATGCATGTAGTGATAGCCGTTGTTCATCATTTCTCTATGGTGTGAATTTTCCAGTACATTCAATGTACTGACCCTCTAGGGCTGCAACGTCTCATGTTGCAGGATATCTTACGACGAGTAAGTGATACGTTAGGGTTACGATTTCTACACTCAACCTTGCCGTTGGTGTTGATGGGAATCCACAACCTTGTTAGTTCCGCTATTTTGGATTGAGGTAATAGTATTTACGTTACTTATACATGTGATTTACCTCTGTTATAAATCCTCGAGTACTGTGTGTGTCAGCATACCGATCCAGGGATGACACTTAAGCACAGAGACTTGATCCATTCGGGTCGGGTCGCTACAAAAATTTATAGGTGGAAGAAGTATGTCAGGGGAGCCACGAGGGGCCCACGAGGGTGGAGGGAGCACCCAGGGGGGTGGGCGCGCCCCCCTACTTCGTGGCCTCCTCGAAGCTTCCCTTACATGGACTCCAAGTCTTCTGGGCTTCTTCTGATCCAAAAATAAGTTCCGTGAAATTTCAGGTCAATTGGACTCCGTTTGACTTTCCTTTTCTGCGATACTCTAAAACAAGGAAAAAAAAGAAACTGGCACTGGGCTCTAGGTTAATAGGTTAGTCCCAAAAATCATATAAAATAGCATATAAATGCATATAAAACATCCAAGGTTGATAATATAATAGCATGGAACAATCAAAAATTATAGATACGTTGGAGACGTATTGTAGCGCCCCAAGACCGATGTGCCAGGTGTCGTCCAGTTATTTGCTGTTGTTGCCTTGTCATTGCTTGCGTGTCATGCATCTCATATCATGTCATCATGTGCATTGCATTTGCATACATGTTCGTCTCATGCATCAGAGCATTTTTCCCGTTGTCCGTTTCTCAATCCGG
This sequence comes from Triticum monococcum, assembly GCA_034509565.1. Classification (NCBI taxonomy): domain Eukaryota; kingdom Viridiplantae; phylum Streptophyta; class Magnoliopsida; order Poales; family Poaceae; genus Triticum; species Triticum monococcum. The sequence continues at coordinate 620,293,378 of CM067845.1, forward strand.
CGCTCATATGTCACCCGGTGTCCCTTTCTACCTCTTTTCGTGTGCGGGTGTTAAACGTTTTCGGATTGGACCGAGACTTGTCATGCGGCCTTGGTTTACTACCGGTAGACCGCCTGTCAAGTTTCGTGCCATTTGGACTTCGTTTGATACTCCAACGGTTAACCGAGGGACCGAAAAGGCCTCGTGTGTGTTGCAGCCCAACACCCCTCCAAAGTGGCCCAAACCCCACCTAAACCTCCTCCATCATCTAGATCGTTCGATCATGATCGCGTGGCCGAAAATCGCACCTCATTTGGACTCTCCTAGCTCCCTCTATCTATATATATATATATATATGTGATCCCCTCCCCCAAAATTCGCGGTACAAACCCTAGTCCTCTTCCACCTCGCGCCCAGACATTTCTTACACCGATGGACATGTCCGCCCTCCACCTCGCTCCGGCGAGTGGTGTAGCGCCACATCACCCCCCCCCCCCCCCCCCCCGCCGCCGCCAGCCAACCGGCGACGGCCACCTCTTCCCACACCACGCCCTCATCTCTCCTCCGTCGCCTCGTGCCCGTGCGGCCCAGATCCGGCCCGCGGGGCCCGAACCGGGCCACCAGCGCCCTCGAACCGCCGCCGCCCCGCGCCTGGGCGTCCCCGCCGCCTCGGGCGCCCCGCGCCGCCGCACCCACCAGGCACCGCCGCCCGCCTCTTTCGCCGCCTCACCGCCTCATCGCCGGCGCCGCACCTCACCACCCACCGCTGCCGAGCCCATCGCGAGCCCGCCCGGGCCCGGATCTGCGCCGCCACCGCCGCGGGTCTCCCGCGCCCTAGCTCCACTGCTTCGTGCCTGTCGCCGGCGAGCTCCGTCGCTGTCGTGTGCGCCGCATCCCGCCGGCGCCGCCCTCCGCCGCCGTTCGTCTCCGCGCGCTGCCCCGCCTTCCGCCGGCCGCCCCTCCGTCCCGCGCCGGGCTCGCCTCCTCCCTCGCGTCCTCCGGCGACCCCACGACGCGCCCCGACGCTGGTGTCCCGCCGACGTGCGCCGCCGCCCCTGTCTCCCTCGATCCAGGCGAGATCGAGGAGGAGGAGGGCCACCTCGTCGCCGGCCACATGGGCCACGGCCCAGCCTCCCCGCCGGCCCACTTCCTCCGGCCCGTTGTTTTTTTTCCGCGAGGTGAAAAACTACTAAGTCCTAGTAATCTTTAGGCTACTTCATCGCATCATAACTTCATCACCGTTGCTCCGATTCGCGCGTGTAGCATATCAGAATGTTTGTCTCGGCGAGTACATCATTTCATCTCATTGCATCATTTTCATTTGAGATCATCTTGATGCCCGAAATGCTGTTGGAAGAGGGCTATGTGATGATTATGTCAGATCTGTTTCAGCATATGGCCTTTTGTCATTTTTGCCATGATTAATGTGTGCATGCTATGATCCTGAGCTCTACATGTGTTTTGTATAATGCCATGCCATCTTTACAGGGGTGTATGCCATGTATTTTTGTGATCTTTGTGGTGACTAGCACAAGCATGCAAAGTAGCTTACTCAATGATGCTGTTTTCAGGGAATTAGAATTTCACTAGGTCCTTACCCTGTCATTATTTTTATGCCATATGTTCATGTTGTTTCCTAGTGATCCGTGCCTCTTTTGAGGATGGTCAGTAAGGATGTTTTGTAGATAATGTTGTGCTCTATCTATCCATGTGTTTTTTTTGCATTTATGGAGCACCCTAGCTTGAGTCAATCGAGCTCTACTTTTGCTATAAAATGTTCCTGCAGATAGTTAACATGTTTAGCAATTTTGCCAAGCTTGTTGTTGTTGATCCGTGGATGCTATGTTGTTGTTCTTGCCATGTCTAGCTTCCATGCCATGTGTATTTGCTGGGTGCATGCTTAGATTGTTATTCCATGCTTTGTAGTGAGTGCATCGAGCTCGTAAACATGCCTACTCGTTAACTGTTTTGCCATGCTCTAGTTTTTCACTAAGTCTGAATCTGTTTATGTTTTTGCTATGTTCACATGCTTGCAATTGTATTTTCTGATCCCTTTTGGTTTATGGTCAGTAATGGACTTTTGTTATATGCTTAGAGTAGCTTCATGCCATCCCTTGCTTTGCCATGATATGTTCCTGTATCATATAGTTATCATGCTCTAAACATTGCTTCCTGATGATAAATTCCTGACATGTTAATTTCACTAAGTCTGAAACCTGTTATCTTTTGCACTTTTGCCATGCTTGTTTGAACCTGTTAATGAGTGAATTAGCCGTTGCTCAGTGTTCATCTTTTGTCATGCATCATGAGTGGATCCCTGCCATGTATTGTTTTGCCATGCTTGAGTGCTGTAGCTTATTTATCTTGATGCATTTAGATGGTCTTGTGCTGATTATCGCAGACCGGTGCCATATTTGTTTTGCTTGCCATTTCCAAACCGTGCATCCGATTCCGGTGATCTTTATATTGTTTTCAACCGAAATCATCTCACCTTTCCAGTGGCACTCTTGGATTTCCATGTTGAGGCCAGGTTCAATCATTCCTTTCCAAATCATGCATATGCACCGCATACCGCATCCCGCATATCATACCATGTTCATGTGTTGGTTGTTTACTATGTTGTGTGCTTCTTTCCGGTGTTCCTCCTTCGGGTTGGTTCCGATAACGTCGTGTTTGTGAGCAACCGTTCATCTACGTCCATTTGTCTTCTTCATGGTCTCGTTCTTCTTCCTTGCGGGATTTCAGGCAAGATGACCATACCCTCGAAATCACTTCTATCTTTGCTTGCTAGTTGCTCGCTCTTTTGCTATGCCTATGCTGCGATACCTAACACTTGCTTATCTTGCCTCCCATATTGTTAAGCCAAGCCTCTAACCCACCTTGTCCTAGCAAACCGTTGTTTGGATATGTCACCGCTTTGCTCAGCCCCTCTTATAGCGTTGTTAGCTGTAGGTGAAGATTGGAGCTTGTTCCATGTTTGGAACATGGTTATTTTGTTGGGATATCAAAATATCTCTTATTTAATTAATGCATCTATATACTTGGTAAAGGGTGGAAGGCTCGGCCTTATGCCTGGTGTTTTGTTCCACTCTTGCCGTCCTAGTTTCCGTCATATCGGTGTTATGTTCCTGGATTTTGCGTTCCTTACACGGTTGGGTTATAATGGGAAACCCTTGACCGTTCGCCTTGAATAAAACTCCTCCAGCAAGGCCCAACCTTGGTTTTACCAGTCACCGCCTAGCCTCTTTTTCCCTTGGGTTAGGCCAGCCCAAGGTTCATCTTTATTTTAAACCCCCGGGCTAGTGCTTGTCAAAGTGTTGGTCCAACCCAGAGCACCGTGCGGGGCCGTCCCTTGGCAACTTGGGTTACGTTGGCTCCCGTACGCTTAGCTTATCCGGTGTGCCCTGAGAACGAGATATGTGCAGCTCCTATCAGGATTTGTCGGCACAGCGGGTGGTCTTGCTGGACTTGTTTTACCATTGTCGAGGATGTCTTGTAACCGGGATGCCGAGTCTGATCGGAATGTCTTGGGAGAAGGAATATCCTTCATTGACCGTGAGAGCTTGTGATGGGCTAAGTTGGGACACCCCTGCAGGGTTTTGAACTTTCGAAAGCCGTGCCCGCGGTAATGGGCATATGGGAATTTGTTAATGTCCGGTTGTAGAAAACCTAAAGTCTACCTTAATTAAAATGCACCAACCGCGTGTGTAACCGTGATGGTCTCTTCTCGGTGGAGTCCGGGAAGTGAACACGGTGTTGGAGTTATGTTTGAAAGTAGGTTGTTCTAGGATCACTTCTTGATTATAGTTTCTCGACCGTGCTTTTTGCTTCTCTTATCGCTCTCATTTGCGTAGGTTAGCCACCAAATATGTTAGTCGCTTGCTGCAGCTCCACCTCATACCTTTACCTTACCCATAAGCTTAAATAGTCTTGATCGCGAGGGTGCGAGATTGCTGAGTCCCCGTGACTCACGGATACTTCCAAAACCAGCTTGCAGGTGCCGATGACGCAACCAAGCTCAAGGAGGAGCTCGTTGAAGATCGTGTTCGTTATGTTGTTCTGTTTCCAGTTGATCAGTAGTGGAGCCCAGTCGGGACGATCGGGGATCTGTGTAGCATTTGGGGTAGTCTTCTTTTATTTTGGTTCCGTAGTCGGACCTTGATTGTATCTAGACGATGTAATGCTTTATTCATGTATTGTGTGAAGTGGCGATTGTAAGCCAACTATGTATCTCTTTCCCTTATGTATTACATGGGTTGCGTGAAGATTACCTCACTTGCGACATTGCTTACAATGCGGTTATGCCTCTAAGCCGTGCTTCGACACGTGGGAGATATAGCCGCATCGTGGGTGTTACAAGTTGGTATCAGAGCCTTCCCTGATTTTAGGAGCCCCTGCTTGATCGAATCGCTGGCGTTGTTGAGTCTAGAAAATGTTTTAAGTCATTTAGGATTATATATATCAGAGAGTAGAACTTCTTTTTACTCCTCAGTCCCTTCATCGCTCTGGTGAGGCATCCTAACATAGAGTTTTGACTCTTCTCTTCTCAAATTTCACTAAAAAAATTTAGGATCACGCGGGTATCTTGGAATCGTTCTGATGGTTTTGTGACGAGAACATTGTTCTTGGTGCCTCCTGACAGTTAGGGGTTGTGGCAGTGTCCCAGGGAGTTGAGCTCCGAGGTGTTGTCGTCACAATTTTATCGTTGCAGTTCTGGAATACCTGAGTTCGCCGACATCGAAAATCTCTTTTATGTAGTTGTTGGTGAGATAACATCGACGCCACCCAGTACTGGGGCGGGAGTTCGGGAGTATTGCCATAACTTGTATAATGGATGCTTTTCGAAGGTTGAGGTAAATGATTTCCGAAGGTTTCTTGCTTATGTGTTGAAGGATGGATATAGCTGGATGTAGGATTTGCTAGATTTGGGTGAGATATTAGGCTTCCCCAGTATCCCCAACACCTGATTGCATAACCGGAAAGTTTCGGGAGTTTATAAGTGGGAATTCAAGTAGCTCTTAGGATATCTTTCCGACAGATATATGCTATGAAATTGGGGTTCGACGTCTAGTGGTCCGCCTATCCACGGTTGGTTTTACAGTGGTCTTGTTGTGTCTTAAAGAGTTCTTGGCTATGCCGACTCGGGGACGCTTCGTATATCATGTGCACTGCCTTGTACATGATGGTGATGTACGATCGAGCCCGTGTAGGCCCTACCACGAAAACTTCGGACGAAATCTCTATCATATTTTTGTTCCGGCTTATTTTGCAAGCCAATCCTTTGTTCTATTTTGAGTGGTGGTATTCGAGTTGCTTCAATGTCAAGTGTTGATCCAATAACTTCCCTAAACGGTGTTCTCATACTCCTATGCGAATACTAATCCTTCTTGATCATCGAGTTTGTCAGTTCAACTTCTTTTCAACTAGCGTGTTCCTCTTCAAGTGGATCCGTTCTTTTCAAAATCCGCAAGATCAATTATCAGTTCTTATCAACGGCGTTTTCTTCACCCGTTCCAAGTTGTCTTTGTTTTCCCGCCCTCCCACCGTTTTTCTTTGAGGACTAAGATTTCTTATTCAAGTATCCATCTTATTGATGTGAAGTCTCTCCATTCTTTTCCTTCAATGTTCTTATCCGGTGATTCTCATGAAGATACTAACAGCGCCTCAAGGTCTTCATTCTTAATTTTTTTTTCTTCGGTGGATTCAAGTAAAGCTTTGTTGATCATATCCTTTTTCCTCGTTTCAAATACCTTCTCATACCGGCGCACCTCATAATAATTCATTTCTCGCTATTCAATTGTTCCGGGGTGCTCAAGATATCTCGAAGATTCGTGCTTCCACTCTGCTTTCATTCAAGCTTTTTCGAGGATGTTGTCTCATTCAAGCCTTTTATTCAACCGGTGCAATCTCTCCTTTTCAATTAATTGTTCAACGGTGTTTCTTTTGAGTGGGCCCTAACCCACAGGTCTTTTCCCAGGATCTTACCTGACTCTTCTTATTTTCCCGGAGCTATCCTCAATTTTTTCGAAGTTTGACGTAAGAATGATTTATCATCAGTCAAATGCCTTTCTCCAAGATCGGTTAAATTCTTTCATCGTTGGATCAACCTTTCCATTCTTCATTCTGGAGTGCCTCAATAATTCTTAGTGGTGTTTCTCATCGTCATTCTCTGCATTTGTAGACCGAAGAAGAGTTTTACCTCCATATCTTATCCATTTTCTCAGAGATTCGTGGTTCTAGTTCGAGGCCATCCTCGCATAATTGTTTTTGATCATGAGATATTCTTTTCACCTTTCTGGAGCATTTCATGAGCTGTTTCCATTTCTTTACTCCGAAGCCCATCATTTCAGAAGATTTATTCATTCTCAGCTTTCAGTTATCGTTCTCCAAATCTTACCGGTGCTTCATTCAAATATCCTCTAATCAGCTCGGGATCTCTTCGTTTCAGTTGTATCTAAATCCCCTCAAGTATCATCATCCGTTCTCTAATCCTTACCAGTGATTCATCTTTTTTCCCTTCGTTCATTTTCGATTCTTATGGTGGTTCGTTCAAGATTTCTCTTCCTTGTTTATCATATCAATTCATTCGTTCTTTCCAATCCTACCGGTGGTTCGTGGAAGACCTTTCTCAAGTTTATGATATATCTCTCTTCAATACTTTGCAACGGAAATAAGTAGTGTGCCAAATCCATTGTTTATCATCAATTTAATTGATGAAGGACAAGCATAACAAAATTCTTATCCTTGTTCATCCAAGTGATTAATTCCTTATTCTGGAGTTTCATTGAAAAATTCTTGGTTTCTTTTGCTCATCTTTCTTTTCCGGAGTTCCAAGTTTCCACTTTATCTCGTCGCAAAGCTTCATATAATCATTGCAAGGCTTCAACCTTACTCTTTTCATCTTTCTTTTCGATTGATCATTCTTTTGTTACCGGAGTTCTTCATGGAGACTCTACATGTTGGTTCATCAAGAATTTAATTCGTTCTCGGAGTGTTCATCGATATTCTTTTCTAAGGAGCTCAAGCATTTTTAATCTTGAAATTCTGAGTGCTATTCTTTCACGCATATCTTTTGAGGTGGTGTTATGTCATTCTTGATAATTTTCCCTTCGTGCTTCATGATTCACAAGTTATCAAGAATGAGATATTTTAAATCCATCAACCTCTGCACTGGAATTATCTTGGGTTATATTTCACCTAAAGCCTTCTCTAAGGATTGTTGCTATTTATGGTGCTTATAAATGACCCAAGTTCTTCATTTATCCTTTCAGTGAGATAAGTTTCTCGTCTCCTTGTTCTTATCAATCCAATTCTTTTTCCCGTGAGTGGCAGGTTGTCACATCATAATTTCAAGATGTTTTCCATAAGTCCACTACATCCTTGTTCTTTTCATTGTTGGTTTTCCAACAACTCCGTTCTAGCATTTGTTGTAAGTGTGCTCTCTCAAGATCGTGTTTCCCTTCGTTCATTCCATTCCATTCTTACTTTTGTTACGGAGGCATTGTGTTGCTGCTCTCTTCAAATCTTCTTCTGGTTCTGGTAAGGATCTTGTTCTTGTCATGCTTATCCATTTAACCGGAGTGTTGTGTCCCTTTGCTCAAGCTCTTTCATTTTATCAAGTTTTTCATCTCTTTTCAACCGGAGTGCTGTCCGAGATCTTTCTTACCCCTTGTTCCATTCATTCAATAGTTACGGAGGCAGTGTATTGTGATTTCATCAAGTATCTCCTCATCTTATCAAGTTCTTATTCAATTCCTTTTCTTTTCAATCGGAGTGCTGCCCGAAGTTGTTCTTCCTTGTTCCTCTTTTCTAACAGGGTGTTTTCAACTTCGTTCATCTCCGTTGTATTCTTTTCTCGAAATGGCTTAACTTTTTCAAGGTTCTTTGGTTTCAATCATTGGTCAAAGAAGCAACTTAGTTTTACCTCTTCTCTTTCTCTTCCGTTGTCCCTCCGGTGCCATTCTAGATCTCGGGACGAGATCCTCTCGTAGTGGTGGAGTGTTGTAGCGCCCCGAGACCGATGTGCCAGGTGTCGTCCAGTTATTCGCTGTTGTTTCCTTGTCATTGCTTGTGTGTCATGCATCTCATATCATGTCATCATGTGCATTGCATTTGCATACATGTTCGTCTCATGCATCCGAGCATTTTTCCCGTTGTCCGTTTCTCAATCCAGCGCTCATATGTCACCCGGTGTCCCTTTCTACCTGTTTTCATGTGCGGGTGTTAAATATTTTCGGATTGGATCGAGACTTGTCATGCGGCCTTGGTTTACTACTGGTAGACCACCTGTCAAGTTTCGTGCCGTTTGGACTTCGTTTAATACTCCAACCGTTAACTGAGGGACCGAAAAGGCCTCGTGTGTGTTGCAGCCCAACACCCCTCCAAAGTGGACGAAAACCCACCTAAACCTCCTCCATCATCTAGAGCGTTCGATCACGATCACGTGGCCAAAAACCGCACCTCATTCGGACTCTCCTAGCTCCCTCTACCTATATATATGTGATCCCCTCCCCAAAATTCGCGGTACAAACCGTAGTCCTCTTCCACCTCGCGCCCGGACATTTCTTACACTGACGGACATGTCTCCACCTTGCTCCGGCCAGTGGCGTCGCACCACGTCACCCCGCCGCCGCCGCCAGCCAACCGGCGACGGCCACCTCATCCCACACCACGCCCTCCTCTTTCCTCCATCGCCGCGGGCCCGTGCGGCTCAGATCCCGCCCGAGAGGCCCGAACCGTGCCACCAGCACCCTCGAACCGCCGCCGCCCCACGCCTGGGCGTCCCCGCCGCCTTGGGCGCCCCGCGTCGCCGCACCCACCAGGCGCCGCCGCCCGACTCTTTCGCGGCCTCGCCGCCTCATCGCCGGCGTCGCGCCGCCCGTGCTCCGCTGCGCCTCGCCGCCCACCGCCGCCAAGCCTATCGCGAGCCCGCCCGGGCACGGATCTACGCCGCCACCGCCGCGGGTCTCCCGTGCCCTAGCTCCGCCGCCTCGTGCCTGTCGCCGGCGAGCTCCGTCGCCGTCGTGCGTGCCGCATCCCGCCGGCACCGCCCTCCGCCGCAGTTCGTCTCCGCACGCCGCCTCGCCTTCCGCCGACCGCCCCTCCATCCTGCGCCGGGCTCGCCTCCACCCTCGCGTGCTCTGGCGACCCCACGACGCGCCCCGACGCCGGCGTCCTGCCGACGTGCGCCGCCGCCCCTGTCTCCCTCGATCCAGGCGAGATCGAGGAGGAGGAGGGCCACCTCGTCGCCGGCACATGGGCCACAGCCCACCCTCCCCGCGGCCCAGCTCCGTCCCTGCCGGCCCACTTCCTCCGGCCCGTTGTTTTTTTTCCACGAGGTGAAAAACTGCCAAGTCCCAGTAATCTTTAGGCTACTTCATCGCATCATAATTTCATCACCGTTGCTCTGATTCGCGCGTGTAGCATATCAAAATGTTCGTCTCAGCGAGTAGATCATTTCATCTCATTGCATCATTTTCATTTGAGATCATCTTGATGCCCGAAATGCTGTTGGAAGAGGGCTATCTGATGCTTATGTCAGATCTGTTTCAGCATATGGCCTTTTGTCATTTTTTCCATGATTAATGTGTGCATGCTATGATCCTGAGCTCTACATGTGTTTTGTATAATGCCATGCCATCTTTACAGGGGTGTATGCCATGTATTTTTGTGATCTTTATGGTGACTAGAACAAGCATGCAAAGTAGCTTACTCAATGATGTTGTTTTCAGGGACTTAGAATTTCACTAAGTCCTTGCCCTATCATTATTTTTATGCCATATGTTCATATTGTTTCCTAGTGATCCGTGCCACTTTTGAGGATGGTCAGTAAGGATGTTTCGTAGATAATGTTGTGCTCTATCTATCCACGTCTTTTTTTTTGCATTTATGGAGCACCCTAGCTTGAGTCAATCGAGCTCTACTTTTGCTATAAATGTTCCTGGCAGATTGTTAACATGTTTAGCAATTTTGCCAAGCTTGTTGTTGTTGATCCATGGATGCTATGTTGTTGTTCTTGCCATGTCTAGCTTCTATGCCATGTCTATTTGCTGGGTGCTTGCTTAGATTGTCATGACATGCTTTGTAGTGAGTGCATCGAGCTCGTAAACATGCCTACTCGTTAACGGTTTTTCCATGCTCCAGTTTTTCACTAAGTCTAAATCTGTTTATGTTTTTGCTATGTTCACATGCTTGCAATTGTATTTTCTGATCCCTTTTGGTTTATGGTCAGTAACGGACTTTTGTTATATGCTTAGAGTAGCTTCATGCCATGCCTTACTTTGCCATGATTTGTTCCTGTAGCATATAGTTATCGTGCTCTAAACATTGCTTCCTGATGATAATTTCCTGACATGCTGTTAATTTCACTAAGTCTGAAACCTGTTATCTTTTGCACTTTTGCCATGCTTCTTTGAACCTGTTAATGAGTGAATTAGCCGTAGCTCAGTGTTCATCTTTTGTCAAGCATCATGAGTGGATCCCTGCCATGTATTGTTTTGCCATTCTTGAGTGCAGTAGCTTATTTATCTTGATGCATTTAGATGGTCTTGTGCTGATTATCGCAGACCGGTGCCATATTTGTTTTGCTTGCCATTTCCAAACCGTGCATCCGATTCCGGTGATCTTTATATCGTGTTCAACCAAAATCATCTCACCTTTCCAGTGGCACTCTTGGATTACCAAGTTGAGTCCAGGTTCAATCATTCCTTTCCAAATCATGCATATGCACCGCATCCCGCATCGCGCATATCATACCATGTTCATGTGTTGGTTGTTTACTATGTTGTGTGCTTCTTTCCGGTGTTGCTCCTTCGGGTTGGTTCCGATAACGTCGCGTTTGTGAGGAACCATTCGTCTACGTATGTTTGTCTTCTTCATGGACTCGTTCTTCTTCCTTGTGGGATTTCAGGCAAGATGACCATACCCTCGAAATCACTTCTATCTTTGCTTGCTAGTTGCTCGCTCTTTTGCTATGTCTATGTTGCGATACCTACCACTTGCTTATCTTGCCTCCCATATTGTTAAGCCAAGCCTCTAACCCACCTTGTCCTAGCAAACCATTGTTTGGCTATGTTACCGCTTTGCTCAGCCCCTCTTATAGCGTTGTTAGTTGCAGGTGAAGATTGGAGCTTGTTCCATGTTTGGAACATGGTTATTTTATTGGGATATCACAATATCTCTTATTTAATTAATGCATCTATATACTTGGTAAAGGGTGAAAGGCTCAGCCTTATGCCTGGTGTTTTGTTCCACTCTTGCCGCCCTAGTTTCCGTCATATCGGTGTTATGGTCCCGGATTTTACGTTCCTTACACGGTTGGGTTATAATGGGAACCCCTTGATAGTTCGCCTTGAATAAAACTCCTCCAGCAAGGCCCAACCTTGGTTTTACCAGTCACCGCCTAGCCTCTTTTTCCCTTGGGTTAGGCCAGCCCAAGGGTCATCTTTATTTTAAACCCCCGGGCCAGTGCTTGTCGAAGTGTTGGTCCAACCCAGAGCACCGTGCGGGGCCGTCCCTTGGCAACTTGGGTTACATTGGCTCCCGTACGCTTGGCTTATCCGGTGTGCCCTGAGAACGAGATATGTGCAGCTCCTATCAGGATTTGTCGGCACAGCGGGTGGTCTTGCTGGACTTGTTTTACCATTTTCGAGGATGTCTTGTAACCGGGATGCCGAGTCGGATCGGAATGTCTTGGGAGAAGGAATATCCTTCGTTGACCGTGAGAGCTTGTGATGGGCTAAGTTGGGACACCCCTGCAGGGTTTTGAACTTTTGAAAGCCATGCCCGCGGTTATGGGCAGATGGGAATTTGCTAATGTCCGGTTGTAGAAAACCTAAAGTCTACCTTAATTAAAATGCACCAACCACGTGTGTAACCGTGATGGTCTCTTCTTGGTGGAGTCCGGGAAGTGAACACGGGTTGGAGTTATGTTTGAACGTAGGTTGTTCTAGGATAACTTATTGATCATAGTTTCTCGACCGTGCTTTTTCCTTCTCTTATCGCTCTCATTTGCGTAGGTTAGCCACCAAATATGCTAGTCGCTTGCTGCAGCTCCACCTCATACCTTTACCTTACCCATAAGCTTAAATAGTCTTGATCGCGAGGGTGCGAGATTGCTGAGTCTCCGTGACTCACAGATACTTCCAAAACCAGCTTGCAGGTGTCGATGACGCAACCAAGCTCAAGGAGGAGCTCGTTGAAGATCGTGTTCGTTATGTTGTTCCGTTTCCAGTTGATCAGTAGTGGAGCCCAGTCGGGACGATCGGGGATCTGTGTAGCATTTGGGGTAGTCTTCTTTTATTTTGGTTCCCTAGTCGGACCTTGATTGTATCTGGATGATGTAATGCTTTAATCATGTATTGTGTGAAGTGGCGATTGTAAGCCAACTATGTATCTCTTTCCCTTATGTATTACATGGGTTGTGTGAAGATTACCTCACTTGCGACATTGCTTACAATGCGGTTATGCCTCTAAGCCATGCTTCGACACGTGGGAGATATAGCCGTATCGTGGGTGTTACTCGTATCAGCATCCCCAAGCTTAATTCCTGCTCGTCCTCGAGTAGGTAAATGATAAAAACAGAATTTTTGATGTGGAATGCTACTTAACATATTTATCCATGTAGTTCTTTTTATTGTGGCAAGAATATTCAGATCCATAAGATTCAAGACAAAAGGTTAATATTGACATAAAAATAATAATACTTAAAGCATACTAACTAAGAAATCATGTCTTCTCAAAATAACATGGCCAATGAAAGCTATCCCTACAAAATCATATAGTCTGGCTATGCTCTATCTTCATCACACAAAATATTTAAATCATGCACAACCCCGATGACAAGCCAAGCAATTGTTTCATACTTTTGATGTTCTCAAACTTTTTCAATCTTCACGCAATACATGAGCGTGAGCCATGGACATAGCACTATAGGTGGAATAGAATGGTGGTTGTGGAGAAGACAAAAAGGGAGAAGATAGTCTCACATGGACTAGGCGTATCAACGGGCTATGGAGATGCCCATCAATAGATATCAATGTGAGTGATTAGGGACTGCCATGCAACGGATGCACTAGAGCTATAAATGTATGAAAGCTCAACAAAAGAAACTAGTGGGTGTGCATCCAACTCGCTTGCTCACGAAGACCTAGGGCATTTTGAGGAAGCCCATCATTGGAATATACAAGCCAAGTTCTATAATGAAAGATTCCCACTAGTATATGAAAGTGACAACATAGGAGACTCTCTATCATGAACATCATGGTGCTACTTTGAAGCACAAGTGTGGTAAAAGGATAGTAGCATTGCCCCTTCTCTATTTTTCTCTCATATTTTGGGGGGGCCTTCTCTTTTTTTATGGCCTCTTTTTCCTCTCTTTTTTATTTGGGCTTCTTTGGCCTCTTTTATTTATTTATTTTCGTCTGGAGTCTCATCCCGACTTGCGGGGGAATCATAGTCTCCATCATCCTTTCCTCACTGGGACAATGCTCTAATAATGATGATCATCACACTTTTATTTACGTACAACTCAAGAATTACAACTCGATACTTAGAACAAGATATGACTATATGAATGCCTCCGGCGGTGTACCGGGATGTGCAATGACTCATGAGTGACATGTATGAAAGAATTATGAACGATGGCTTTGTCACAAATACGATGTCGACTACATGATCATGCAAAGCAATATGACAATGATGAAGCATGTCATAATAACGGAACGGTGGAAAGTTGCATGGCAATATATCTCGGAATGGCTATGGAAATGCCATAATAGGTAGGTATGGTGGCTGTTTTGAGGAAGGTATATGGTGGGTGTATGATACCGGCGAAAGGTGCACGGTACTAGAGAGGCTAGCAATGGTGGAAGGGTGAGAGTGCGTATAATCCATGGACTCAACATTAGTCATAAAGAACTCACATACTTATTGCAAGAATCTATTAGTTATCGAAGCAAAGTACTACGCGCATGCTCCTAGGGGGATAGATTGGTAGGAAAAGACCATCGCTCGTCCCCGACCGCCACTCATAAGGAAGGCAATCTATAAATAAATCATGCTCCGACTTCAACGGTTCACCAACTTCAACACAAGTATTTCTCAAATTCACAACTACTCACTAGCATGACTCTAATATTACCATCATCATATCTCAACACAATCATCAAGTATGAAACTTCTCATAGTATTCAATGCACTCTATATGAAAGTTTTTATTATATCCCTCTTGGATGCCGATCATATTAGGACTAATTTCATAACCAAAGCAAATTACCATGGTGTTTAGGACTCTCAAAATAATATAAGTGAAGCATGAGAGTTCATCTATTTCTATAAAATAAAACCACCACCGGGCTCTAAAAGGATATAAGTGAAGCACTAGAGCAAATGACAAACTACTCCGAAAGATATAAGTGAAGATCAATGAGTAGTCGAATAATTATGCAACTATGTGCAGACTCTCTAACATTTAATAATTTCAGATCTTGGTATTTTATTCAAAAAGCAAGCAAAGCAAAATAAAATGAGTTGACACTCCAAGCAAAACACATATCATGTGGTGAATAAAAATATAGCTCCAAGTAAAGTTACCGATGAACGAAGACGAAAGAGGGGATGCCTTCCGGGGCATCCCCAAGCTTAGGCTCTTGGTTTTCCTTGAATATTACCTTGGGGTGCCTTGGTCATCCCCAAGCTTAGGCTCTTGCCACTCCTTATTCCATAGTCCATCGAATCCTTACCCAAAACTTGAAAACTTCACAACAAAAAACTTAACAGAAAACTCGTAAGCTCCGTTAGTATAAGAAAATGAATCACCACTTCAAGGTACTGTAATGAACTCATTCTTTATTTATATTAGTGTTAAACCTACTGTATTCCAACTTCTCTATGGTTTATAAACTATTTTACTAGCCATAGATTCATCAAAATAAGTAAACAACACATGAAAAACAGAATCTGTCAAAAACAGAACAGTTTGTAGTAATCTGGATCAAACATATACTTATGGAACTCATAAAATTCTCAAATAAATTGCTGGACCTGAGGAATTTATCTATTAATCATCTGCAAAAATAATTAACTAAATAGCACTCTCCAATAAAAAATGGCAGCAGTTCTCGTGAGCGCTAAAATTTCTGTTGTTTTACAGCAAGATCAACAAGACTTTCCCCTAGTTTTCCCAAAGGTTCTACTTGGCACAAACACTAACTAAAAGCATAAAACCACATCTAAACAGAGGCTAGATGAATTATTTATTAGTAAACAGGAACAAAAAACAAGGAACAAAAATAAGGTTGGGTTGTCTCCCAACAAGCGCTATCGTTTAACGCCCCTAGCTAGGCATGATGATTTCAATGATGCTCACTTAAAGGATAAGAATTGTAACATAAAGAGAGCATCATGACGAATATGACTAGCACATTTAAGCCTAACACTCTTCCTATGCATAGGGATTTTGTGAGCAAACAACTTGTGGGAACAAGAATCAACTTGCATAAGAAGGTAAAACAAGCATAACTTCAAAACTTTAAGCACATAGAGAGGAAACTTAATATTATTGCAATTCCTACAAGCATAAATTCCTCCCTCATAATAATTTTCAGTAGCATCATGAATTCATTCAACAATATAACCAGTACCTAAAGCATTCTTTTCATGATCTACAAGCATAGAAAATTTATTACTCTCCACATAAGCAAAATTCTTCTCATTCGGAATAGTGGGAGTATCATAGGAAACTCGAATACTATAAATTGTTTCCACATTAAAAGAGTTATGTTCAGAGAAGGGGTAATTATAATCATGACAAGTTTTATAAATATAATCACTACTTTTTATAGCATAAGTATCGTCACAATAATCATCATAAGTAGGAGGCATGCTATCATCATTATAAACTTGCATATCAAAACTTGGGAGACTAAAAATATCAATTTCATTAAGCATAGCATCCCCAAGCTTGGGACAAATATTAATTGCAGCAAATATATTCCCAAAAACATCATCTTCATCAAACATAGCATCCCCAAGCTTGGGCCTTTTCATATCATAAGCATAATCACTCTCATCATTAATAGTATGGATAGCACCAATAGTATAGCAATTATCATATTCTTCCAAGCAAGTGCCAAAAACATTTTCAAGATCATTAGAAGTATCATTATCTTCCACAATTATATTTTCATGAGGCACATTAGTAATAGGAGCACCATTATTTGGGAGGGGTACCTTTTTACCTCTCTTCCCTTTTCTTTTCTTCTTCTTCACCACATCATGTGTGGGTTCAATCCTTTTTTTGGAGCTCCTTATTAATGAGATTGGTTGAATAGGAGGCTCCTCCTCGTTACCTGATTCATCATAAGAAATAATAGGAGGATATTGGGAAGTCTCTTCCCTTTCATTAGTATTCTCTTCATCTTCTATTTGTTTTCTTTTCTTTATGTAATTGGCAATATAAGGATTTTCAATGCAATTTACCGCACAATACACATAAATTTTCTCTAGATCAAAGCCAAGCAGTTTATAACGGGAAAATTATGGAAGATAATTAGTTATACGTTTTATTTCTTCATAACTCATAAGCAAACTAAGTTCATTATGATGTGCAAGGGAAATCAAGTCATCACAATTTTTGGACACGATACGATCATGAAACAATTTGCATTGGGTATTGAAATGATCATGTTCATTGCAAAGTTTACAAGTATGGCCAATATAATTTAAATTTTCAGCACATTCATCTAGCCTTTCTTGCAACAATTTAGTTTCTAAGTACTTATGCCTCTTGCAATATCTATCTTCCCTATTTGGTGTGTTCGTACAAACCCAATGTACTCCACAAAAATTGACATGTTTATAGGAGACATCATAACTAGTGCAATCATCATTAGTATCATGGATATTCAAAGAATTCGTACTAATAACATTGCAATCATGCTCATCATGAAAAGATTTAGTGCCAAACATTTTATAGATTTCTTCTTCTAGCACTTGAGCATAATTATCCTTTCCATCATACTCACGAAAGAAATTAAAAAGATGAAGCGTATGAGACAAACTCAATTCCATTTTTTCGTAATTTTCTTTTATAAACTAAACTAGTGATAAAACAAGAAACCAAAAGATTCGATTGCAAGATCTAAAGATATACCTTCAAGCACTCACCTCCCCGGCAACGGCGCCAGAAAAGAGCTTGATGTCTACTACACAACCTTCTTCTTGTAGACATTGTTGGGCCTCCAAGTGCAGAGGTTTGTAGGACAGTAGCAAATTTCCCTAAAGTGGATAACCTAAGGTTTATCAATCCGTAGGAGGCGTAGGATGAAGATGGTCTCTCTCAAACAACCCTGCAACCAAATAACAAAGAGTCTCTTGTGTCCCCAACACACCCAATACAATGGTAAATTGTATAGGTGCACTAGTTCGGCGAAGAGATGGTGATACAAGTGGTATATGGATAGTAGATAACTGCTTTTGTAATCTGAAAATATAAAAACAGCAAGGTAACTAATGATAAAAGTGACCGTAAACGGTATTGCAATGATAGGAAACAAGGCCTAGGGTTCATACTTTCACTAGTGCAAGTCCTCTCAACAATAATAACATAATGGGATCACATAACTATCCCTCAACATGCAACAAAGAGTCACTCCAAAGTCACTAATAGCGGAGAACGAACGAAGAGGTTATGGTAGGGTACGAAACCACATCAAAGTTATTCTTTCCAATAAATCCGTTGGGCTATAACTATAAGTGTCAGAAACAGCCCTAGAGTTCGTACTAGAATAACACCTTAAGACACAAATCAACCAAAACCCTAATGTCACCTAGATACTCCAATGTCACCTCAAGTATCCGTGGGTATGATTATACGATATGCGTCACTGTAACGCCCTCGATGCGGCTATAGCTCCCACGTGTCGAGGCACGACTTAGAGACATAACCGCATTGAAAGCAATGTCGCAAGTCAGGGCAATCATTACAACATCCCATGTAGTACATAATAAAAGGGGGAGATACATAGTTGGCTTACACTCACCACGTCACATCAGAGTACATAAATAACATCCATGAAAACAATCACTCATGGCCCGACTACGGCGCCAAAATAGAAAGGAACCCAACATGCGACAAGGCCCTGAATCAAACCCCAACTAGGCACCACTACTGATCATCGGGAAAGGAAACATAATAACGCTGAGAGTCCTCGTCGAACTCCCACTTGAGCTCGTAATCGTCACCTGGAGCGTAATCACCTGGACCTGCATCTGGAATTATAGTATCTGTGAGCCACGGGGACTCAGCAATCTCGCACCCTCGCGATCAAGACTATTTAAGCTTATAGGAAGGGTAAGGCAGTATTATGTGGAGCTGCAGCAAGCGACTAGCATATGTGGTGGCTAACTTATCCGCAAAAGAGAGCGGGAAGAGGAGGCAAGGCACGAGCGATAATCTAGAGGAACAACCTGTGCAAGCATAACTCCAACACCGTGTCCACTTCCCGGACTCCGCCGAGAAGAGGCCATCACGGTAACACACTCAGTTGATTCATTTTTAATTAAGTTAAGATTCAAGTTATCTACAACCGGACATTAACAAATTCCCATCTGCCCATAACCGCGGGCACGGCTTTCGAAAGTTCAATCCCTGCAGGGGGTCCCAACTTAGCCCATGACAAGCTCTCACGGTCAACGAAGGAATAGACCTCCTCCCAAGACGTTCCGATCAGACTCGGTATCTCGATAACTCAAGACACTTCGACAGGTTAAAACAAGACCAGCAACACCGCCCGAATGTGCTGACAAATCCCGATAGGAGCTGCACATATCTCTTTCTCAGGGCACACTCAGATTGTCCTAGGTACGGGTAGGCTAGCCCAGAGTTGCCCCTGGTGGCCACCGGTAGCTGACAGGTGGACCAACACTCAGAGGAGCACTGGCCCGGGGGGGTAAAATAAGATGACCCTTGAGTCTGCAGAACCCAAGGGAAAGAAAAGGCTAGGTGGCAAATGGTAAAACCAAGGTTGGGCATTGCTGGAAAAGCTTTAATCAAGGCGAAATATCAAGGGGTTCCCATTATAACCCAACCGCGTAAGGAACGCAAAATCCGGGAACATAACACCGATGTGACGGAAACTAGGGCGGCAAGAGTGAAACAAAACACTAGGCGAGAGGCCGAGCCTTCCACCCTTTACCAAGTATATAGATGCATTAAGATAACATAGCAATATGATGATATCCCAACAAGTAAATAAATGTTCCAACAAGGAACGGCCTCCAATCTTCACCTGCAACTAGCAACGCTATAAGAGGGGCTGAGCAAAGCGGTAACATAGCCAAACAATGGTTTGCTAGGACATGGTGGGTTAGAGGCTCAACATGGCAATTGGGAGGCTGGCAAGCAAAAGGTAGGCATCGTAGCATTGGCATAGCAAGAGCGAGCAAACTAGCATAGCAAAGATAGTAGTGATTTCGAGGGTATGATCATCTTGCATGCACAGTTGTCAGAGTTGACTGGATCCTCACAAGCAAACTCAACGGGCTCCTCGGTAGCGAACTCGTCTCCCGGCTCTACCCAACAAGACAAACAAGCAACAAGGATACAATCAACCACGTGCAAGACCAAGCAATATGATGCAATGAAGATATGCTATGCGGGATGCGATGCAGGATGCAAAATGTAAGATATGATAGGAAATGCATGAACCTGGCCTCAACTTGGAATTCCAAGTGTTCCACTGGAAAGAGGGGATGAAATCGCTTGAAAACGATATAAAGATCATTGGAATCGGAGTTACGGTTTGGAAATGGCAAGCGTTTTAAGATATGACACCGGTCTGCGATTTACAGCAAGTAGGCATCTAGATGCAACGAAATGAATATGCTACAGCCACCAAACATGACAACAAAATACATGGCAGGGATGCACACAAGATGCTTAACAAAAGACTAGCACTGATCCACGGCCAATTCATCCATTAAGAGGTTCAAACAAGCATGGCAAAAACGCAAATGCAAAACAGATTCCAGACTTGGTGAAATTAACACTAGTCTGAAATTTCGGATCACGAAGCCCTCTTCAGAGCAGCAAAACAACATGATACAGGACCTAAACATGAAAAGTAAGAACATGGCATGGAGCTACTCAACAAGCTTAACAAAAGTCCCAAAGTGACCTGGGGCCAAAAGGGATCACAAAATATATTAACGGGCACACGAACATAGCTAAAACACAATCAGTTTTCAGACTTGGTGAAAACCGAGACATGCTGAAATATAACTCACGAAGGCATGTAAACAAGCTCGATGCACTCACCATGGTGCAAGTCACAGCAAGACAAGCATACATCCATTAAGAAGGCACAAAATACAAGCTAGACATGGCAAGAAAAATGGCATAGCATGCACGGATCAACTACAACAACGCCGGCAAAATCGCAAACGAGTTGACGATCTGCCCAGATTCACCACGAAGCAAAAGTAGAGCTCGATTGACTCAAGCTATGGTGCTCCAAAATTGCAGACAAAGACATGGATGGATAGAGCACAACATGAATAACAAAACTCCTTTACTGATCATCCTCAAAAGAGGCACGGATCACTAGGAAACAAGCTGAACATATGGCATCATGAACTAAAATATCCCAGACTTAGTGAAAATCATTAAGTCCCTGGAAACAGATTTACCGGGTGCCTCACTTTGCAAGCTTGCACAAGTCACCACACACATCCTAAAACTGCATGGGTTGCACCCCTGGAAAGAAGACAAAATGCTTAACAAAATATATGAAGGACTCACAGGCATAGCATGCACACATTAATCATGGCAAAAATGACAAAAGTCTAAGATGAACTAGCAGACATGACAATTAACTCATGAAGCCTCCTTCTAACAGCATTTTGGGCATCAAGATGAACTCAAATAAAAATGATGCAATGGAATGAAATGATGTACTCGTCGAGTCAAACATTTTGATATATAATATGACCAAATCGGAGCTACGGATGCAAAGTTACGGGCGGTCAAAGTAGGCATAAAAACATAGGGTTTGGAGGGAAAAGTCAACCATCGGGTCAAAATATCTCAGATCCAGATCGGGATCTCGCGGGCACGGACTTCGAGGTTGACCGCGGGGCACTGTTCACCGGAGTTGGAGCTCGCCGGCGGAGGACCGCAGGGGCGTGGGGAGGCTCGCCGGAGCCCGACCCGGCCGCCGAAGGAGCCGGACGAGGGCGGCGGGGCCCGGTGGTGGCCACGGCGAGGTTGGACGGCGGCGGGCGCGCCGGCGGATGGCGGGGCCGCGACTCGAGGTGCGGGCCAACGACGATGGCGAGCGGCGGCGCCGGTGCCCCGGGTGGCCGGCCGCGAGGAGGGTGGCGGCGGCTGCGGGCGTGAGGCGGCGGGGCGATGTGGTCCTGCCACGTGGCGGCTGGCGAGTGAGCGGGATGCGGTGGCGGACGCTGTCCGGCCGGGGGCGGACACGTCCGTCGGTGGAGATCTTTTTTTTTAAGTAGGGTTTGGACGGGGAAGATGAGATCCGAAAATGGAGGGGGTATAAATAGGCATAGAGGGAGCTAGGAGAGTCCAAATGAGGTGCGGTTTTCGGCCACGCGATCGTGATCGAACGCTCTAGGACATGGAGCAGAGTTTGGTGGGTTTTGGGCCAAATTGGAGGGGTGTTGGGCTACAACACACACGAGGCCTTTTCGGTCCCTCGGTTAACCGTTGGAGTATCAAACGAAGTCCAAATGATACGAAACTTGACAGGCGGTCTACCGGTAGTAAACCAAGGCCTCTTGGCAAGTCTCGGTCCAATCCGGAAATGTTTAATCCCCACACACGAAAGAAAGCTAGAAATGACCACCGGAGGAGAACGAAGCGTCGGAATGCAAAACGGACAACGGGGAAAATGCTCGAATGCATGAGATGAACATGTATGCAAATGCAATGCACATGATGACATGATATGAGATGCATGAAAAACGAAAACAACACACGGAGACAAAGACCCGAACCCGAGAAATAAATATAACTTAATGCCGGAAACGACAAGAGTTGGAGTACAAATTGGGAAAGTTACATCTGGGGTGTTACAGTCACACAATCTCAGATTCATCTATTCAACCAACACATAGAACCTCAAAGAGTGCCTCAAAGTTTCTACCAGAGAATCACGACGAAAACGTGTGCCAACCCCTATGCATAGGTTCATGGGCGGAACCCGCAAGTTGATCACGAAAACATACATCAAGTGAATCACGTGGTATCCCATTGTCACCACAGACACGCACAGCAAGACATACATCAAGTGTTCTCAAATCTTTAAAGACTCAATCCGATAAGATAACTTCAAAGGGAAAACTCAATCCATTACAAGAGAGTAGAGGGGGGAAGAAACATCATAGGATCCAAATATAATAGCAAAGCTCGCGATACATCAAGATCGTATCACCTCAAGAACACGAGAGAGAGAGAGAGAGAGAGAGATCAAACACATAGCTACTGGTACATACCCTCAGCCCCGAGGGAGAACTACTCCCTCCTCGTCATGGAGAGCACCGGGATGATGAAGATGGCCACCGGAGAGGGATTGCCCCCTCCGGTAGGGTGCCGGAACGGGTCTAGATTGGTTTTCGGTGGCTATGGAGGCTTCTAGCGGCGGAACTCCCGATCTATTGTGCTCTCGGATGTTTTTAGGGTATATGAAGATATATATGCGGAAGAAGTACGTCAAGGGAGCCACGAGGGGCCCACGAGGATGGAGGGCGCACCCAGGGGGGCTGGGCGTGCCCCCTACCTCGTGGCCTCCTTGAAGCTTCCCTTACATGGACTCCAAGTCTTCTGGGCTTCTTCTGATCCAAAAATAAGTTCTGTGAAGTTTCAGGTCAATTGGACTCCGTTTGATTTTCCTTTTCTGCGATACTCTAAAACAAGGAAAAAACAGAAACTGGCACTGGGCTCTAGGTTAATAGGTTAGTCCCAAAAATCATATAAAATAGCATATAAATGCATATAAAATATCCAAGGTTGATAATATAATAGCATGAAACAATCAAAAATTATAGATACGTTGGAGACATATGAGGGGGTAAATCGGCAGTGTAATTGGGCACCTTACGAGGGCCTTTAAAATCCTTGGGTCGTCGCACATTACGCAAAGCGGGGGTGAGACATGGCACCCCTAAGAACTGAAGACCACACTTGGCTCCACTGAAGCGGTAGGACGAACCGGAGTAAGCTGACGAGCTGCATGATGTGCTGCTAACTCAGCTTCTTGACGTGCACGACCATGATCCACCACATCTTGCGCATTAGCACCACCACCCGCCGGGTTATGCCCTCCCGGTGAGTTATGGTGATGTGCACTGCTTGACATGGTCGGTTCATCAATGTGCCTGTTGTAGCTCCGACTTGGACGGGGGGTGGAGTGAATCCTCTCGCGACTATGCGAATAAGCCTGCTGTTGGGTTAAAGCTGTCTGAAGGAGCTCTCTGGCCCGTCGTGTCTCAATTGCCACAGGTGACTCGCCGTCGATTGGGAGAGCTGCCAATCGTGAAGCGGCGGCTACTATGTTATCCAACGGGTTGGAGTAATGCCCCGGGGGCGTCAGAACATGCTGTGACAAAATGTTCTTCTGACGAGGCGGGTCCATCGTGCGTGGTTGAACTGGCGCTCCTGTTACCGGTGCCTCCGTCCGGTTTATCACTGGCTGGTTACTGGTTCCCGCTCCTGGCGTGTTGAAGAGGTTTCTTGGCTCACAACCCGGCGGGAGGTGCGACTGGTATCTCCTCCTCATGACATCATCTGAGGCACTCTGATCCAGCCTAAGCCGGTATGCCTGAGCTTCTAACTCGGCCCGTTCTATAGCCATCCTGGCGTTCTCTGCTGCCAGGTCCGTTTAGCCTGAGTTATCTGATCTTTCACCTTCGCAATCTCCGCGTTGTGCTGATCTCAGTTTGCTGCATCCACCTCTGCTGCCAGCAATGTTGCTAAAGCGTCGAACAAATCAGACAAAACCTGAGCCGGAGGCGGCGCAGAGCCCCCTGCCCCTGCCGGCGTTGTTGTTGCTGAACCGAAGATCATTGCCACAGCTGTAGAAGAGTCATGTGCTGGCTATGTACCGGCCATGAAGACCGCGACCCGGCTTGGCAGATCGAGGGGGTCCGGAATACTGTTGCCAACGGAACCTCCACTAATCCGGCCATCCTGCAGTTGGTACACGGACTCGGTCTCTCCGGTTGAAGACTCGTCGTCGGAACAGACAACGGTTTCCCCATCAGATGCTGGTCCATCCTCTTATTCCGCTCCATGAATGACACCTACGAAGACATGCCTTGCTGCAGGCTGAACCTGGGCAGGGCTTGCACGCTGAGCCGTCTCGATGATGTCGGTGTAGATGTCCGGATCAGTGCCCGGTTCGCCGATCTTGCCGATGAAGACGTGAATTCCGCCAAAGGGAACCCGATACCCGTACTCAATTGAACCAGCCTCGAGACCCCATCCTGCGTCATCAATGTAGAGCTTGCCGCGACGACTCTTGGTCATCCGACCCACAGCGTATCCCTTGAGTCCTTCAAAGTTGCCCTTCAAGAACTCGAAACCATCATGCGATAGCCCCACGGTGGGCGCCAACTGTCGTGGTTTTGTCACGGCAGATGTCCTCGTGAAAGGACTTAGTCGTGGAGCCATCACTACAGGTTAGCTTAAAGGGGTTAAACTGGACAAGGGATACGAGAGTTTTATACTAGTTCGGCCCCTTACGATGAAGGTAAAAGCCTACGTCTAGTTGTGATGGAATTGTTGGGGTTTCGATGACCAGGGAGCGAATCCGCTTTGCCTGGCTCTCGAGTTGTTGTTGTGTCTTGTCCCTAAACCGCCGTCGGGTCGTCCCTTTATATACATAGGTCGACACCTGTCGGTTTACAGAGTCCCGAGGCCGGATCATCAATGTCTCCAACTCGGTCTCTATCCTTCCTATCTTACAATGCAAGCTACATGGGAAAGTCGGTTTACATCTACAGGCCTTAACCCGCCTTTGGGCCTTGGGCCTTCGTAAAGTGCCACCATCCTCACGTCTTCATGGGCTTCTAATCTTCATAGAGTTAACCCGGCTACTCTTGGCCGGTGTACGTCCAGTAGTAATATCCCCAACACATTGGTTAATCTAGTTCTAGGTGTTTCTCTTTTTGTGGTTTCTGCGACGTTCCCTATAAACGCTCGCCCCTCTGTAAATTGCGTCCTTTCGCCATCTCTTCTATAAGAAAAAGGCAGTGCTCCTGCCGGTTCCTCAAAAAAATGCATCACGTAGACATCACACCTTTAGTTGTTTTTTTGTGTGAAGTTGTTGCCCTTCCATTACGTTTTGGCAGAGATCTTGACGTTTGGCAGCCTGCACTAATTGAGGATCATTATGGATTCTTCATTTATCCCTCATGACTTTTCATCTTTTTAAATGGGCAACTTAATGGAATTTGAAAATCTTTATTGGTAATCAAACATGTGTGACTCAGCGAGTGGTAGTGTCGCTGCTCCAATCCACCTTCAATCTTTTTACTAAAGCGTTTGCAGTATTTCGATTTGCAATAATTCATAATATGGAGAACATCTCTCTAAGGGTGTCTGTATTGGCAGTCTCCGTGTTGAACTAGTTGGTATACCAATTCAATAAGGAAACACTAATGGCCTAAATACGACTTTGCTTGTTTGGTTGTTCACCGAATTGGGTCATCGAACCCTATTGAGGTTTCAATACTGATTGTTTGGATGGCAAACTCTGGAATTGCATAGCGAGTGAGTATGAACATAATGCTCTGTTCTACATGCATCAAAACTAAATTTGTACAATGTGTGACTATAATGGAGCGATTATATAGTAATAAAAAGTAATAATATTGTCAAAATGCATCACAAAAGCAAACAATATGCACTCAACAAAGCACAAATAATAACATTTTTTCCGCCAAAAAAGTCAGATAATTCAAATAGGTAATGTTAAATTCATCATAGCATGTTATTTCTATATAACCCATCATACTGTTCTCTCAGCAAGTACTTTCTAAGACTATATTGCTGCTTCTCCTCACTAATGCATCCTAAAATCCTCTGTTCCCCATGCGAACGAATATAAGCTAGCCCAAGACAAATTGATTTAACATATATTGTTGCCAACACTTTTTATATTTCTTGTTTTCTTTTCCTCGGTAGTTGAAGAAATCAAATCCAGTTCAGACATGGTGCATCTACAAAGCACAAACTTCATGTTTAAGTTAGATTTCAGACAATATTTTATTCAACAAAGAATAGAAATTCAGAGCATATGCACATACATCATTTATTAAGAGCATCATTCAATACATGACCAACAGACACATAACATCACTAACCATCTCAGAGCAGCACAAAAAATTAGAGCATCAGTAAAATTCAGTTCATCAATCAAATTTAGAGCATCACCATCCTAGAGAGCACTAAAATTCAGACCAGTGAACGTTGGAAGGAGGGTGAGGGAAGGGAGGAACCGAAGAAGTGGTCACCAAACTGGGAAGTAGAAGAGGTGGCCAGGTAAGAGAAGTGGGGGGTTGAGTTGTTGCCGATGGTTAGGAAGGGGAGAAAAGGAAGGGGAGGAAGGGGAGTGGGGTGTAACACCGTCGATGCGACTATAGCTCCCACGTGTCGAGGCACGACTTAGAGACATAATCGCATTGAAGGCAAATGTCGCAAGTTAGGCAATCTTCACAACATCCCATGTAATATAGATAATAAAAAGGGGAGATAATATAGTTGGCTTACACTCGCCACATCAATCAAGTACATTCAAACACTCATGGCCCGACTACGGTGCCAAAATAAAAGACAACCCAACATGCGACACGGTCCTGATCACCCCAACTGGACACCACTACTGATCATCAGGAAAAGAAACATAGTATCGTTGAGAGTCCTCGTTGGACTCCCACTTGAGCTCAAGCGCGTCACCTGGAGTGGAATCATCAGGCCCTGCATCTGGTATGGAAGTAATCTGTGAGCCACAGGGACTCAGCAAATCTTGCACCCTCGCGATCAAGACTATTCAAGCTTAATAGGTAGGGAAAGGAAAATATGTGAAGCTGCAGCAAGCGACTAGCATATATGGTGGCTAACCTGTTCGCAAAAGAGAGCGAGAAGAGAAGACAAAGCACGGTCGAATAACTAGAGGACAACCTGCGCAAACATTACTCCAACACCGTGTTCACTTCCCGGACTCCGCCGAGAAGAGACCATCACGGCAACTCAGACTGTTGATTCATTTTAATTAAGTTAAGGTTCAAGTTATCTACAACCGGACATTAACAAATTCCCATCTGCCCATAACCGCGGGCACGGCTTTCGAAAGTTCAAATCCCTGCAGGGGAGTCCCAACTTAGCCCATGACAAGCTCTCACAGTCAACGAAGGAATAGACCTCCTCCCGAGACGTTCCGATCAGACTCGGTATCCCGGTTCTTTAAGACAACTCCGACAATGGTAAAACAAGTCCAACAACACCACCTGCTGTGCCGACAAATCCCGATAGGAGCTGCACATATCTCGTTCTCAGGGCACACCGGATAAGCTAAGCATACGGGAGCCAACGTAACCCAAGTTGCCAAGGGACGGCCCCGCACGATGCTCTAGGTTGGACCAACGCTCAGAGGAGCAATGGCCCGGGGGTTTAAAATAAGATGACCCTTGAGTCCGCGAAACCCAAGGGAAAAGGCTAGGTGGCAAATGGTAAAACAAAGGTTGGGCATTGCTGGAGGAGTTTTATTCAAGGCGGACTGTCAAGGGATTCCCATTATAACCCAACCGCGTAAGGAACACAAAATCCGGGAACATAACACCGATATGACGGAAACTAGGGCGGCAAGAGTGGAACAAAACACTAGGCGAGAGGCCGAGCCTTCCACCCTTTACCAAGTATATAGATGCATTAAGATAACAAGGCAATATAATGATATCCCAACAAGTAAATAATGTTCCAACAAGGAAAAGTCTCCAATCTTCACCTGCAACTAGCAACGCTATAAGAGGGGCTGAGCATAGCGGTAACATAGCCAATCAACGGTTTGCTAGGACATGGTGGTTTAGAGGTTTGACATGGAAATTTGGGAGGCTTGAAAGCAAGTGGTAGGCATCGTAGCATGGCATAGCAAAAGCGCGAGCATCTAGCAAAGCAAAGATAGTAGTGATTTTGAGGGTATGATCATCTTGCCTGCAAAGTTGTCAGAGTTGACTGGATCCTCGAAAGCAAACTCAACGGGCTCCTCTTTAGCGAACTCGCCTCCCGGCTCTACCCAAACAAGACAAACAAGCAAACGGAACACAATCAACCACGTGCAAAGCTCAAACAATATGATGCAAGGATGGTATGCTATGAGGGATGCAATATGTGATGCATATGCAAGATTTGACAAGGAATGCATGAACCTGGCCTCAACTTGGAAAACCAAGTGCGCCCCTGGAAAGATGAGATGAAATCGCTTGAAAACGATATAAAGATCGCTGGAATCGGAGTTACGGTTTGGAAATGGCAAGCGTTTCAAATGACACCGGTCTGCGATTTACAGCAAGTAGCCATCTAAATGCAACAAGACGAACATGCTACAGCACCCAAACATGACAATAAAATACATGGCAGGGATGCATTCATGATGCTTAACAAAAGTCTAGCACTGAGCTACGGCCAATTCATCCATTAACAGGTTCAAACAAGCATGGCAAAAATGCATATGGTAAACAGATTTCAGACATAGTGAAATTAACACTTGTCTGGAATTTCAGATTAGATAGCACTCTTTGGAACAACAAAACTACATGCTACAGGACCTGAACATGGCAAAGTAAAACATGGCATGGAGCTACTCAAAAAGATTAACAAAAGTCCCTTAGTGACCTTGAGCCAAAAGGGATCAGAAAACACATTTGCAAGCATGTGAACATAGCAAAAGCATAAACAGTTCTCATACTTAGTGAAAACTGGAGCATGCTGAAACAGATCTCAAGTAGGCATGTTTACGAGCTCGATGCACTCACTACGGAGCATGTCATGATAATCTAAGCATACACCCATCAATAATACACAAAATGCAAGCTAGACATGGCAAGAACAATAACATAGCATGCACGGATCAACTACAACATCCTCGGCAAAATTGCTAACAAGTAGACAATCTGCCCAGATTCACGAAGTAGCAAAAGTAGAGCTCGATTGACTCAAGCTAGGGTGCTCCATAATTGCAAACAAAGACATGGATGGATAGAGCACTACAAGATTAACAAAACATCCTTACTGATCATCCTCAAAAGAGGCACGGATCACTAGGAAACAACATGAACATATGGCAATATGAGTTAAACAGGTCAAGGACTTAGTGGAAATGCTAAGTCCCTGAAATCAGCATTACCAAGTGCCTCACTTTGCAAGCTTGTGATAGTCAACACACACATCACAAAAATACATGGGTTGCACCTTTGGAAAGATGGCAAAACCCTTAACAAGACATATGTAGAGCTCATGGGCATATCATGCACACAATAATCATGGCAAAAATGGCAAATATCTAAATGGAGCAGCAGATCTGACAATTATCTCAAGTAGCACTCTTCTAACAGCATTTCGGGCATCAAGATGAACTCAAATGAAAATGATGCAATGGAATGAAATGATGAACTCTCTGAGGAGAACATTTTGATATGCTATATGCCCAAAACGGAGCTACGGATGAGGAGATACAACATGATGAACATGAGCAAATAATCTCCAAACTTGGGCGGAAAAAAGGTCAACCCTAGGGTTTGAAACCAGATCTGAGATCCAGCGGCACTGTAGCGGATCGGGGTCGCCGGAGCCTTCGCCGGAGCTGAAGACCGCGGTGGCCGGAGACGACGAAGTTCACCGGCGGATGGCGAGGGAGAGGGCGGAGATGGAGTTGGCGCTCCCTGGCGCGGCGACCGGAGCTTCGGGGCGGCGCGGGCGCGCTTGGCGAGGAGAGGCGGGGCGGTGAGGTGGCCCAGCGGCCGGCGACGAGGTGGTAGTCGGCGTGGGCCGGCGCCGGAGTAGAAGGCGGCGTGGAGGAGCCGCGGAGGGAGGCGGGCGCCGGCGTGGAGTAGGCGGGCGGCGGGTGCGGTGCGGGCCCGGGGGCCGGCGGCGGGCCCGAGCGGGCCGCTGCGGGGCATGGTGGCGGGGCCACGCGTCAGGCGCGCATAGGCTGCGGACGGCGGCGGGAAGATGTCCGGCGGGATCTGGACATGTCCGGCGGCGGCGGATGAGGTTTTTAGGGTTTCGGAGAAGGAAGAACCGAGAATTTCGGAAGGGGGGGTATATATAGGCATAGGAGGAGCTAGGAGAGTCCAAATGAGGTGCGGTTTTCGGCCACGCGATCGTGATCGAACGCTCTAGATGATGGAGAGGGTTTTGATGGGTTTTGTGCCAAATTGGAGGGGTGTTGGGCTGCAACACACACGAGGCCTTTTCGGTCCCTCGGTTAACCGTTGGAGCATCAAACGAAGTCCAAATGGTACAAAACATGACAGGCGGTCTACCGGTAGTAAACCAAGGCCGCTTGACAAGTCTCAGCCCAATCCGGAAATGTTTAATCCCCACACACGAAAGAAAGGTAGAATTTACCACCGGAGGAGAACGAAGCGCCGGAATGCAAAACGGACAACGGGGAAAATGCTCGAATGCATGAGATGAACACGTATGCAAATGCAATGCACATGATGACATGATATGAGATGCATGACAACGATAACAACACACGGAGACAAAATCCGAACCCGAGAAAATAAAATACTTAAGGCCGAAAACGGCAAGAGTTGGAGTACATATTGGGTAAATTACATCTGGGGTGTTACAACACTCCACCACTACGAAAGGATCTCGTCCCGAGATCTAGGACTGAAAGAACGCCGGGTACTCAGAACGGAGGTGATCCTCGCGTTCCCAGGTAGCTTCACGGTCGGAATGGTGTGACCACTTGACTTTGAGGAATTTGATTGACTTGTTGCGAGTCTTGCGTTCAGTCTCTTCAAGAATAGCCACTGGGTGCTCACGATAAGAGAGATCTTCTTGGAGCTCAATGTCCTCGAAGTTGACGGTGCGGTCAGGAGTCTTGAAGCACTTTCGGAGCTGAGAGACATGGAACACATCATGAACGTTTGCAAAGTTTGAAGGAAGCTCGAGTTGATAGGCGAGATCGCCTCTCTTGCTGACAACCTTGAAAGGTCCCACGTATCTGGGGGCAAGCTTCCCTTTGATACCGAAGCGACGAGTACCTTTCATAGGAGAGACGCGGAGGTAAACATGATCTCCGATCTCGAAAGCCAAATCACGATGCTTACTATCATAGTAGCTCTTCTGGCGGGATTGGGCTGCTTTGAGGTTATCTCGAATGACTTTGGACATTTCCTCTGCCTCTGTGATTAAGTCATTTCCCAAAAGCTGACGTTCACCGGTTTCGGACCAGTTGAGAGGGGTACGGCACTTCCTGCCATACAGAATTTCAAATGGGGCCTTGCCCGAAGTTGCTTGAAAACTGTTGTTGTAGGATAATTCAGCATATGGAAGACAATCCTCCCACTTCATGCCGAAGGAGATCACACAAGCCCTGAGCATATCTTCAAGAATCTGGTTGACACGCTCGACTTGACCGCTAGTTTGTGGATGGAAAGCTGTGCTGAAGCAGATGTTGGCGCCCATGGCCTTCTGAAAAGAATCCCAAAACTTGGAGGTAAAGATGCTGCCACGGTCTGAAGAGGTCACTTTTGGAATACCATGCAGAGAGACAATTCGAGAGGTATAGAGTTCCGCCAATTGAGCTGCAGTGATTGACTCTTTGATAGGCAGAAAGTGAGCCACTTTGGTGAGTTTGTCGATGACAACGAATATAGCATCATTGCCACGCTTGGACTTTGGAAACCCAGTCACGAAGTCCATTTCAATGTGGTCAAACTTCCATTCTGGAATGGAAAGAGGTTGGAGGAGACCAGCTGGCCTTTGGTGTTCTGCCTTCACTCTTCTGCAGACATCACACTCATTCACGAATTGAGCAATCTCGCGCTTCATTCGAGTCCACCAATAAGCCTGCTTGAGGTCCTGATACATCTTCGTGCTCCCAGGGTGGATGGAGAGGAGAGAATTGTGAGCCTCGTTCATGATCACTTTACGAAGGTCACCTTTGGGCACAACAATACGATCCTCGAAGAAGAGAGTATCCTTGTCATCAAGGCAGTAGCACTTGTACTTGGGTTGACTCTTGGCAATCCCAATCTTCACCTTCTTCACCATAGCATCAAGAAGCTAAGCTTGGCGAATCTGGTCTTCTAAGGTAGGAGAGACTTGAAGGTTGGCGAGGAAACCTTGAGGAACAGCTTGCAGATTAAGTTTGCGGAAAGCTTCACAAAGCTTGGGTTGATAAGGCTTGAGAATCAGACTGTTGCAATAAGCCTTCCTGCTCAATGCGTCAGCAATCACATTGGCCTTGCCTGGAGTATACTCGATACTCGGATTATACTCTTGAATCATTTCGACCCATCGAGTTTGCCTGAGGTTGAGATTAGGCTGAGTGAAGATGTACTTGAGACTCTTGTGATCAGTGAAGATGTCCACTTTTCTTCCCAATAAGAGATGTCTCCAAGTCAAAAGAGCATGCACAACTGCCGCCAACTCGAGATCATGAGTGGGGTAGTTCTTCTCATTGGGCTTCAACTGGCGAGAGGTATAAGCCACAACTTTCTTCTCTTGCATCAACACTTCACCGAGACCTTGGAGAGAGGCATCACAAAAGACCTCGTACGGTTTGGATTCATCAGGCGGAGTCAGAGCTGGAGCGGTGACCAATTTCTCTTTCAAAGTGTTGAAAGCAATGTCACACTCCGGAGACCAAACGTACTTGACGTGCTTCTGGAGAAGATTTGAGAGAGGCTTCGCGATCTTAGAAAAGTTTTCAACGAATCTTCGGCAGTAGCTTGCGAG
Organism: Triticum monococcum; assembly: GCA_034509565.1. NCBI lineage: Eukaryota > Viridiplantae > Streptophyta > Magnoliopsida > Poales > Poaceae > Triticum > Triticum monococcum. The sequence goes on from CM067845.1 coordinate 620,326,352, forward strand.
ACCGAGGAAGCTACGGAGTTGCTTCACGTTTTGAGGAGGTTCCCAATTCACAATTGCAGACACCTTCTCAGGATTCACCGCAATGCCCTTGGCAGAGATGATATGACCAAGATAAAGAACCTCATCAAGCCAAAATTTGCACTTGGAGAACTTGGCGTAGAACTGGTGTTCTCTGAGCTTATCGAGTACCAAACGCAAGTGCTCGGCATGATCTTCCTTGTTCTTCGAGAAAACCAGAATTTCGTCGAGATAGACCAAAACAAAGTCCTTGGTGTAGGCGTTGAAGATGAAGTTCATCATGCGAGAGAACGTCGGAGGAGCGTTGACGAGACCAAAAGACATGACAGTGTATTCATATGAACCATAGCTTGTCCTGAAAGCCGCCTTGAGAATATCTTGCTCACGGATTCGAATCTGATGATAACCCATACGGAGATCAAGCATGGAGAATACTTGGGCACCCTTGAGTTGTTCGAACACCTCATTGATGTTGGGAAGTGGGTATTTGTTCTTGATGGCCTTCTTGTTCAATGGACGGTAATCAACACAAAGTCAGTCCGTTCCATCCTTCTTCTTCACAAAAAGAACACCACAACCCCACGGAGAAGAACTAGCCCGAATGAGACCCATTCTCTCTTGAATATCGAGTTGCTTCTTCAGCTCCTTCAACTCTTCAGGTCCGAGCTTGTAAGGACGTTTGCACACTGGTTCCGTGCCAGGCTCAAGATCGATGACGAATTCAACTGGCCGGTGCAGAGGCATTCCTGGAAGCTCTTCTGGAAAGACATCTTGATATTCGCAAACGACTGGAATTTGTGAGATAGCATCCAGTTAACCCTTCTCATTGAGAGAAAATAGACGGATGGTATCGTCATTCGCGACAAAGACAATTACATCCTCAGACAAATGAGTCAATTGAATCTGTCTGGCTACACAATCAAGCTGAGCCTTGTGCTTAGAAAGCCAATCCATCCCGAGAATAAGATCAATATTCGAATTACCAAGGACCAATGGAGAAGCCCGAAACTTGAAATCACCCATCATGATAGAAACATCCGGGACTATTGAAGTAGCCCTCATAGACTTAGCCGGAGAAACCACTCCCATAGGTTTACTCAACATTTGCGAAACGAAGTCATGCTTGGAAACAAATTATCTTGACATGAAACAATGCGATGCACCAGTGTCAAAAAGAACTTTTGCGGGAAAAGAGTTAACTGGAAAGTTACCCATGATGACATCTGGCGAGTCCTCTGCCTGAGCTGCATTCACCATGTTAACCTTGGCGTGCTTGGGGTTATGCTTGACCACAGCTGTACTTGCCGATCTCATAGGAGGAGGAGGAGGAGGAAGACGCCTCTGGTTGAAGCATTTGTTGGCATAGTGACCCTTCTATTGGCACTTGTTGCACGTGACCTCTGAAAGCGGACGGTGATACGAAGCGCTCGATCTTGGAGCTTGAGACGAAGTCTTGTTCTGAAAGCCAGGGTTGGGTGGGTGGGAAGATCCACTGCCACCTTTGCTCTTTTGCTGATACGGCTGACGGAACGGAGGAGGAGGAAGCCAATACTTCTGCTGCTTGGCCACTTGAGTAGAGGAAGAAGGAGTAGCATCTCTGACTCGCTTCTTGGAAGCATCACACCTCAGTTGAGCAGCCTCTTGCTTCAATGCCATGTTGTAGAACTCATCGTACCTCAAGGGTTCAAAGAGAACAAGAGCTAGCTGAATTTCTTCTCTGAGACCACCCCTGAACTGGTATATCAGGCTCTTCTCATCAGGGACGTCCTGCTTGGCAAAGCGGGCGAGCTTCTGAAACAACTTGTTGTAGTCATAGACAGACAAAGAGCCTTGCTTTAGGTTGCGGAATTCCTCACGCTTGCTTTCAACCACGCTCTGAGGAATATGATGAGCTTTGAAATCTTGACGGAATTCATCCCAGGTAATCGCACGTCCACCTCTAGAATCCTTGTACTGCTGGAACCATTCTGCAGCTTGATCTTTGAGTTGGAAGGAAGCGAACTTGATGAATTCCTCAGGCCTGACGTTACTGCACTCGAAATGCTTGCACAGATCCACGAGCCAATCGTCAGCATCAGTTGCCTCAACACAATTGCTGAAAGTCTTTGGCCTGTTAGCAAGGAACTGGTTGAGTGTAGCAAAGTGATTCTGATTGTTGCCTTGGTTCCCTTGGTTGCCTTGATTGCGCTCTTGGAGAATTTGCATGATCAACTGTGTGTTTGCATTGGTTGCGGCCATCACAGCTTGCCATGCCTCCGGAGGAGGTCGAGGTGGTGGCGGATCCTGATTCTGATTCTGATTGGTGCTCTTAGCTGGAGCCATCCTGAAGAGGTTGACCACTGTTAGCACATTGACAGATAAAATGAAGCTGAATCCAACGGAATGAAAATAGCAACATATAGTCTTCACATCGGAACAAAATGAACAAATGCATTCCTCTTGAAATGGTCACATATCCATAAATTGAGAAGCCACTTAGAATTTATGTAGAGAAATAAATCAACAAGGTACGGATCAAGAACGAATACTCGGTAAGAAATCCCAATCTCAAACCAAATATCCGTGGAAGAAGAACTAGAGCTACTTGAATTCCCACCTATGAAACTCCCGAACCTTTCCGGTTATGCAATCAGGTGTTGGGGGTACAGGGGAAGCATAATATCTCACCCAAATCTAGCAAATCCTACATCCAGTTGTATCCATCCTTCAACACATAACCAAGAAAAACTTCGGAAACCATCTACCTCAACCTTCGAAAAGCATCTGTTATACAAGTTATGGCGATACTCCCGAACTCCCGCCCCAGTACTGGGTGGCGTCGAGGTTATCTCACCAACGAAATGCATAAAAGAGATTTTCGATGTCGGCGTACTAAACTCAGGTATTCTAGAACTGCAATGATAAAATTATGACGACAACACCTCAGAGCTCAACTCCCCGGGACACTTCCACAAAACCCCTGACAGGAGGCACCAAGACAATGTTCTCGTCACAAAACCATCGGAACGATTCCAAGATACCCGCGTGATCCTAAAAAACATTTTAGTGAAATTTGAGAAGAGAAGAGTCAAAACTCTATGTCAGGATGCCTTACCAGAGCGATGAGGAGACTGGGAAGTAAAAAGAATTCCTAAACTCTCCGATATATAATTCCTAAATGACTCAAAACATTTTTCTAGACACAACTCGACTGCTAATAACGATCAAGCAATGGGGCTCCTAAGGTCGGGGAAGGCTCTGATTACCAACTTGTAACACCCTCGATGCGACTATAGCTCCCATGTGTCGAGGCACGACTTAGAGACATAATCGCATTGTAGGCATATGTCGCAAGTTAGGCAATCTTCACAACATCCCATGTAATATAGATAATAAAAGGGGAGATAACATAGTTGGCTTACACTCGCCACGTCAATCAAGTACATAAATAGCATTACAACATTCAAACACTCATGGCCCGACTACGGCGCCAAAATAAAAGACAACCCAACATGCGACACGGTCCCGATCACCCCAACTGGGCACCACTACTGATCATCAGGAAAAGAAACATAGTATCGTTGAGAGTCCTCGTCGAACTCCCACTTGAGCTCAAGCGCGTCACCTGGAGCGGAATCATTAGGCCCTACATCTGGTATGGAAGTAATCTGTGAGCCACAAGGACTCAGCAAATCTCGCACCCTCGCAATCAAGACTATTCAAGCTTAATAGGTAGGGCAAGGAAAATATGTGGAGCTGCAGCAAGCGACTAGCATATATGGTGGCTAACCTGTTCGCAAAAGAGAGCGAGAAGAGAAGGCAAAGCACGGTCGAATAACTAGAGGACAACCTGCGCAAACATTACTCCAACACCGTGTTCACTTCCCAAACTCCGCCGAGAAGAGACCATCACGAAACTCACACTGTTGATTCATTTTAATTAAGTTAAGGTTCAAGTTATCTACAACCGGACATTAACAAATTCCCATCTGCCCATAACCACGGGCACGGCTTTCGAAAGTTCAAATCCCTGCAGGGGAATCCCAACTTAGCCCATGACAAGCTCTCACGGTCAACGAAGGAATAGACCTCCTCCCGAGACGTTCCGATCAGACTCGGTATCCCGGTTCTTCAAGACAACTCCGGCAATGGTAAAACAAGTCCAGCAACACCACCCGTTGTGCCAACAAATCCCGATAGGAGCTGCACATATCTCGTTCTCAGGGCACACTGGATAAGCTAAGCGTACGGGAGCCAACGTAACCCAAGTTGCCAAGGGACGTCCCCGCACGGTGCTCTAGGTTGGACCAATGCTCAGAGGAGCACTGGCTCGGGGGTTTAAAATAAGATGACCCTTGAGTCCGCGAAACCCAAGGGAAAAGGCTAGGTGGCAAATGGTAAAACCAAGGTTGGGCATTGCTGGAGGAGTTTTATTCAAGGCGGACTGTCAAGGGGTTCCCATTATAACCCAACCGCGTAAGGAACGCAAAATACGGGAACATAACACCGATATGACGGAAACTAGGGCGGCAAGAGTGGAACAAAACACTAGGCAAGAGGCCGAGCCTTCCACCCTTTACCAAGTATATAGATGCATTAAGATAACAAGGCAATATAATGATATCCCAACAAGTAAATAATGTTCCAACAAGGAACGGTCTCCAATCTTCACCTGCAACTAGCAACTCTATAAGAGGGGCTGAGCAAAGCGGTAACATACCCAATCAACGGTTTGCTAGGACATGGTGGGTTAGAGGTTTGACATGGCAATTTGGGAGGCTTGAAATCAAGTGGTAGGCATCGTAGCATGGCATAGCAAAAGAGCGAGCATCTAGCAAACCAAAGATAGTAGTGATTTCGAGGGTATGATCATCTTGCCTGCAAAGTTGTCAGAGTTGACTGGATCCTCGAAAGCAAACTCAACGGGCTCCTCGTTAGCGAACTCGTCTCCCGGCTCTACCCAAACAAGACAAACAAGCAAACGGAACACAATCAACCACGTGCAAAGCTCAAACAATATGATGCAAGGATGGTATGCTATGCGGGATGCAATGTGTGATGCATATGCAAGATTTGACAAGGAATGCATGAACCTGGCCTCAACTTGGAAAACCAAGTATTCCACTGGAAAGATGAGATGAAATCGCTGGAAAACGATATAAAGATCGCCGGAATGGAGTTACGGTTTGGAAATGGCAAGCGTTTCAAATATGACACCGGTCTACGATTTACAGCAAGTAGCCATCTAAATGCCACAAGATGAACATTCTACAGCACCCAAACATGACAATAAAATACATGGCAGGGATGCATTCATGATGCTTAACAAAAGTCTAGCACTGAGCTACGGCCAATTCATCCATTAACAGGTTCAAACAAGCATGGCAAAAATGCATATGGTAAACAGATTTCAGACTTAGTGAAATTAACACTTGTCTGGAATTTCAGATCAGATAGCACTCTTTGGAGCAACAAAACTACATGCTACAGGACCTGAACATGGCAAAGTAAAACATGGCATGGAGCTACTCAAAAAGATTAACAAAAGTCCCTTAGTGACCTTGAGCCAAAAGGGATCAGAAAACACATTTGCAAGCATGTGAACATAGCAAAAGCATAAACAGTTCTCATACTTAGTGAAAACTGGAGCATGCTGAAACAGATCTCAAGTAGGCATGTTTACGAGCTCGATGCACTCACTACGGAACATGTCCTGATAATCTAAGCATACACCCATCAAGAATACACAAAATGCAAGCTAGACATGGCAAGAACAATAACATAGCATGCACGGATCAACTACAACATCCTCGGCAAAATTGCTAACAAGTAGACAATCTGCCCAGATTCACGAAGTAGCAAAAGTAGAGCTCGATTGACTCAAGCTAGGGTGCTCCATAATTGCAAACAAAGACATGGATGGATAGAGCACTACAAGATTAACAAAACATCCTTACTGATCATCCTCAAAAGAGGCACGGATCACTAGAAAACAACATGAACATATGGCAATATGAGTTAAACAGGTCAAGGACTTAGTGGAAATGCTAAGTCCCTGAAATCAGCATTACCAAGTGCCTCATTTTGCAAGCTTGTGCTAGTCACCACAAACATCACAAAAATACATGGGTTGCACCTCTGGAAAGATGGCAAAACCCTTAACAAAACATATGTAGAGCTCATGGGCATATCATGCACACAATAATCATGGCAAAAATGGCAAATATCTAAATGGAGCAACAGATCTGACAATTATCTCAAGTAGCACTCTTCTAACAGCATTTCGGGCATCAAGACGAACTCAAATGAAAATGATGCAATAGAGTGACATGATGTACTCTCTGAGACGAACATTTTGATATGCTATATGCCCAAAACGGAGCTACGGATGAGGAGATACAACATGATGAACATGAGCAAATAATCTGCAGACTTAGGCGGAAAAAAGGGTCAACCCTAGGGTTTGAAACCAGATCTGAGATCCAGCGGCACTCTAGCGAATCGGGGTCGCCGGAGCCTTCGCCGGAGTTGAAGACTGCGGTGGTCGGAGACGACGAAGTTCGCCGGTGGACGGCGAGGGAGAGGGCGGAGATGGAGTCGGCGCTCCCTGGCGCGGCGACCGGAGCTTCGGGGCAGCGCGGGCACACTTGGCGAGAGAGGCGGGGCGGTGAGGTGGCCCGGCAGCCGGCGACGAGGTGGTAGCCGACGCGGGCCGGCGCCGGAGTAGAAGGCGGCGTGGAGGAGCCACGGAGGGAGGCGGGCGCCTGCGTGGAGCAGGCGGGCGGCGGGTGCGGTGCGGGCCGCGGGGGCCGGCGGCGGGCCGCGGCGGGGTGTGGTGGCGGGGCCACGCGTCAGGCGCGCATAGGCGGCGGACGGCGGCGCGAAGATGTCCGGCGGCGGCGGATGAGGTTTTTAGGGTTTCGGAGAGGGAAGAACTGAGAATTTCGGAAGGGGGGCTATATATAGGCATGGGAGGAGCTAGGAGAGTCCAAATGAGGTGCGGTTTTCGGCCACGCGATCGTGATCGAACGCTCTAGATGATGTAGACGGTTTTGGTGGGTTTTGGGCCAAATTGGAGGGGTGTTGGGCTGCAACACACACGAGGCTTTTTCGGTCCCTCGGTTAACCGTTGGAGCATCAAACGAAGTCCAAATGGTACAAAACTTGACAGGCGGTCTACAGTAGTAAACCAAGGCCGCTTGAAAAGTCTCGGTCCAATCCGGAAATGTTTAATCCCCACACACGAAAGAAAGGTAGAATTGACCACCGGAGGAGAACGAAGCGCCGGAATGCAAAACGGACAACGGGGAAAATGCTTGAATGCATGAGATGAACACGTATGCAAATGCAATGCACATGATGACATGATATGAGATGCATGACAACGATAACAACACACGAAGACAAAACCCGAACCCGAGAAAATAAAATACTTAAGGCCAGAAACGGCAAGAGTTGGAGTACATATTGGGTAAATTACATCCGGGGTGTTACATGGGGGAGATAAGGATGGTGCAGGGGATAGATGGAACGATAGAAACCGAAGGGGAGAAGGGGAGCATATGAGTCAATGTCACTGCATGAAGTAGCAAAACCAGAGGTGGTGCGGACACGAAAAACATCACCAGATAAATAGGAGGAGCCGGGGAGTAGGTGGAAGGGGATGGAATGGGACGTCGATGGAGGCGGGCTATGACACATCGCTAGTAGAGGAGAGGGGCGAAGGGGTAACTATGAGGTGCCCGCCGTCGTGGATCTCAGTGGTCGCCGGGCATCGCCTCCCTTCTGTCCTTCTTGGTTTTATTAGTGTTCACACAACTGAGAACCATGCTAGAAGTAGAGGGCGCAAAATGCCTACCAGTGGCGGGCTAGGCAAAATTTGGTGCTCGCCACCGCTAACAGGTACCAGTGGCGGGCGCCATTTTATGCCCGCCACAGGTAACTAAGATATAGCATCAGCGAGCCTAGAACCATGCCTGCCACTATGCATTAAAAAATAGAGGAATTACTCGCCAGCGACGATTCCTATTGTTGAATCCTCGTCCAAGTAAAGACGAGGGAGGCGGCGTTCAATTGATGGTGGATATTTCAGAGAGAAGGTGTGTAATGCGGGAATGGTGTTGTTGTGATTCTTTATTTGATTGAGATGGATGACAATGGCCACCACATGCCCATAATCCCGTGCTCCCGTCGATGCAGCCCACTCCAGGAGAGGTGGGTGTGCGGCAGCGGGGCGGTTGCCCTCGAGCTTGTAGACAAGGAGAACCTCCGCGGGAAGAGTTGGCATCGAACCCTAGCATCGGTAGTGGTTAAGCTCAAGCAGATATCCACGTGAGGAGATTGGCAGGGCCTGCATAGATTGGCCGGAGCTCCAGCAAATCAAGTTGGGAGAGAGAGAGAGAGAGAGATGATATGTGAGAGACATAAGCGATAGAGAGATACATTTGTGCTTGCATGTTGAGTGTGGACGGGTGGGTGAGAGCCGCCTCATCAATCTGTGGGAGCTTGGATTGGCCAATCAGAATGCACCAGCTACCAGTGGTGGGCTCTAGAGTGCACCCACCACTAGTAATATAGTCCGCCCCCCACATCCAGGGAAATGTCAGCAAGAAAAAATTATGTCCCATACACTAGAGACCCTAGATCCCAGCAACTGACATATAGGTTATTGTCAATTTTATTCTAAGAAAGGACAAAAATCCCGAGACTTGGAATGGTGTCATGATATATCAAATAGAGACTATGGTAAAAAAAAGTGAGAGTGTTTTGCAAATATTATCACGTAGACTACTTATAAAATTAGGCTGCCTGTAATGGTAGCATCATAGGTAGTATCATGCATGCCAACTAAGCAATTTTGATAAGATGGCATAGAATTAAATGAAGAAAGAGGTGCTTTAGTATCATATCATGATACCGTATCGTACTAAATGATGTGCTACTTTGTGTCATGCATGACAATAAATGTAGTCTTCTATGATACCAACATATAATACTTTGCATTATGCATGATACTAATATATGATACTCCTATTACAACCAGCCTTAGACCATCTTCATGGAAGAAACTCAGTTTCAAGAGCAAACGACCCTGGTTTGCATGTGAAGCAACCATTGCTTCGCCCATTGGCCTGGACCTTGTTTCCACAATCAACACACACCATTCTATGTATAATTCCAAAATTAGACCTTTTGGGGGGTCTGTTTACTACTCATTAAAGCCTTTAAATGTGTTTTAAGCATTTAATGTATATGATTCAAAGCTGAACTATAGATACATGAAATAATTGCCAAAAATGGGTTGAAAATCCTTATTGGTGGTCTTTACTGTATGGCTAGTCCTTATGTAAGGAAATAAGAGGGGTCCCAGACACCAGATGACCGCGGTTTGAGCATCACCATGGGGGTTATTGTCATTTTACTCTTGAAAAATTCAAACAACGCCTGAAACTTAGCATGGTTTCATGAGGTGTGATTATGTTTTGATAATGTTGCAAATGTAGTCACATAGACTGGTTACAAACTGAAGCATCTCCATTGAAGAAAGTATGCTTTCAAGAGAGAACGGACCAAGTGTGCATGTGAAGTGACCACTGCTTCGCTGGTTGGCCTTTAAAAAATGTCCACACTAAACAAATGTAATTTTTTACATTTTTCGGGGTTTGATTGGTATATTTAAGCTACTTAAGAAAGTATGTTTAAAGAAGGAATGGACTAGGTTTGCATATGAAGCGACTGCTGCTTCTTTGGTTGGCCTTGAAGCTTTCTCCATACTCATCAGACACCATTCCATTTGACATGTCAAAACTTGGCATTTTTCGGCTTTATTTGCTATATGTAAGCCATGAAGTACATTTACCTCCATGAAATGCATAAAAATCCATTTAATATCTGAAAAATTGCAAATTAATCCTAAAAGTGCCAAACTATTACATGGAACTTCAATGATGTACCTTTAATGTAGAAAATTAATTGGAGGATGATCATAATAAGACACTAATAACCCTAACTTTATAAAAAATGGCAAAGCAAATACCAGTGGCGGGCATTAATAAATACCCGCCACTGGTACATACCACCCATGAGTATATATATCAACCCGAAATGACCAGTGGCGGGCACATACTCCAGTACCAGTGGCGAGCAAAAATATATGCAAACCACTGGTACTTTGGGGCAAAATAACGATAGAGCCAAAAAATAACAATGGAGAGCAAAAAATATGTGCCTGCCACTAGTAACTCAAACACCAGCAATTATCGTGCGATATATGCCTATCACTTTAATTTTAACCCATAGCTAATCTGAGCGGACGTTACTAGCGGCGGGCGCAAAGTGGCGCCCACAACTGTATGGGCATGATTTTGTACTTGTGACTGATAAGTTGCCAAATTACCAGTGGGCAGGTGCTAGAGTGCGCCTATCACTAATATGACCCCATCTATAAACAGTGTCCTAATAGTGTCGTAGGGAGAAAGAAATGGTCGAAGTGATAAGTTTTGCAGAAGGAGAACAAATTGGCCAAAATCGAAGCGGGAGTGCTCGATTGGTATTGCGGGAAGCGAGGGCGCATGCGAGCGAAATAGGTACAGTAATGAATATTGTTTTCATCTTTTCTTTCAGAGTACATCCAAATAACTGAATTGACAAACAACTAGAATGAGACTGGGGAACACCAAACCCAATTCAGCCTTGCCATTGTAGACATACAAACGCAGGGTAAGAGTTTTTATTATAATTTTTAGTTATTGGAGTTACCCTCTTGTTCCTTGGACTTCGGATCCAAAGCTTGTATTTGTAAAGTCGACTATGGATAAAGTTACACACGTTTCTAAGAGCAACTCTAACTGTTCCCCTGCAAATCTTTTCGTAAAACCAGTTTTTTGGCTTCCTGTAACTTTTACGGGATTTTCTCTAGGGAGCAACTTTTGTCAGTTTCAGTAAACATCATCCCCCATTTTTTTGTCTTTCATTAAAAAAAACTAGGTAAACGACCTAGGGACCGCCGGTCAGTGAAAACTGCAACGGCCGCCAGTGGGCGGCGACGTGAGACTGTGCGATGCCCGACCAGCGGGCTGCGATGCAGGCGCGTGGTGGTTGCCAGCAAGGGGCTACATGTGGCAATGTGGCCGTGGGCGGTGGCACATTGGCAGCGACAGCACAGGCAGCGGGCAGCACGAGCAGCGGACGGCGATGGCATGAGTGGCGGGTGGTGGCGCGACCGACAGCGCGTCGGTATCCCAGCATGGCGACAAGGCGGTGTTCTGGCGGGGCAATGATGTTCTAGTGGGCAGCGCGCGGAAGTTCCAGACAGCTACAATCCCGCAAAAATGGCATAGGACAGTAATCTTTTTGTAAACATGTGGGGAGAAAAGACCATTTTTACGGGATCTCTAAAGTTAAGGTCACTTTACGGGATTTGTTGGAGAGGTTTTTTTTGCCTCAACTTCCTGTAAACAGCGATTAATTTAGAGATAGGGGACTGTTGGAGTTTTTCTAAGAAAAATGGGTGGAAAGCCTATCTTGACAATGTTTATCCAAAAGGGTTTGACACGATCCATTTCTGAACCGCCGTCCAACACATCGAGGTTTTAAAATAAGACGATGCCCTCGTATCCATTGATGCTGAGAAAAATTGTAACAGAAAAGTGTGTGTGGCGCAAGAAACTACAGGCTTCTGGAAATCGTGTTCCTTACCATGTCAGACGATGACTTGACGCATGAAAAGTGTGTGCAAAGCCTATGCTAACAATGTTTATCTAAAAGGGTTTGACATGATTCATTTCTGAACCGCCCGTCTTGTACATCAAGGTTTTGAACTAAGACGATGTCCTTGTATCCATTGAGCCTCAAAAAATTGTAACAAAAAAGTGTGGGTGGCGCAAAAAACTATAGGCCTCTGGAAACCATGTTCCTTACCATGTCAAACGATGACTTAACGCCCATGGGTGTCGCACTCCTTGGAGGCGTCCATTTTCGTGATGCTCCCTTGCCCTGGCACTCAGTGCCCCAAGAGAAATCCTTGATTCGGCTCCATCTATCTCAGGATGATGGCGCGTCATGCGTGTCGTTTCCTTTCTTGTAGCATCTCCATGGCGTCTGTCCTACACAGGGTGGCCTTTGTCTCGTGTCTCCTTGTTAGACCGTAGGCGCGGGCGGTTTGTGTTCTGGGTGGCCCTGGAGCTAGCGTGTGGAAAGTCCTGGGGAGGCCTCGGCCTCACGTCGCTCTTTGACATAGTTAAAGGCACACCGGTGTCACGGGGTCTTGTCTACGCTATGTCATTCAACCTCGTCGATGGCACACCGGTGCCCTCGCACGGTCTCATCTATATATTGTGTTCTGACCGTGTCGACGACTATCCTCAGCTTGTTGGTGCTTGTTTAGTGTCTCGAAGTTCCCGGCCGGGATGCCTCGTCTGGAGAGGCGTGATTCTGGACTATGATTGAGTTAAACCTATGGTCCATGCCGTCCGATTCACCAGCCCTCTGCATGTGGATCTGTGTCCCTTTTGAATTCGACTTTTTTGGTTAAGGCTTAAATAGTTTTAGGTCCACGTTAAGCACTTCCCCCTAGGCCTGGGCAGGATAGGGTTTTTTTCTGGACTGATGGGCTGGCACGCATTACTAGGCATGTTGTAGCATTTGTGCCAGGCCTAAGGAATAAAATACTTGTCATTAACCCGCAAAAAAGAATTACTTGTCATTACTGTGAGGCATTAGATACTTTTGCCAGTTATATTTTCTTATCTTTCTTTTGCAGGCAATATTTTCTTATCAGTAAATTATGGCCAGCTAAAAAACGCCAATTATGCCTATAGATATGATGTGCCATTCATTTGAAAAAAAAAACAAGTATGAATCATCTTCAGAATAGAAAGAATAGTTCGAGTAGAAACAACCAGCACATATATATGATTATAATATGTGCGATAAAGAAATATGTCATTGTCAACCTTAAGCTAAATTTTTTATCACCTCTAGTGCTTTATAGTCATTGTCGGGCTCAATTGAATTTGCAAAATTACACATCAGCATCCCTTAGCCTATAATTTATACAAGTCTCTAGTGCAAAATAAAGTTAAATTTTAATGACCATGAATAGAACCACATGCACCAGCAAGGAAATATTAAGGTTTAGCAGATTTTTTTTAGTAGTGTACTACCTTTTACCGAATGCAAATACATGTTGAATTTAATCTCCCAACTTCATGCATGTCTTGGGTTGAGAGCTGTCACCCGTACCAAGGCAATAAAAAATGTAAAGTGTTTTGTTCCTGGACAACATTCGAAATGTCCAATGCAACATCACTATTTTATTATCTATGCTGTGAGCATCATGTAGGGTTATTTAGGAATCGAAACTACTATGCAAACGACAAACGCTGGCCGATTTAGAGACGACACTACATCCAACGGCTGTGCTACAGTGTATCCCATGCCTGGATGGTTTGATTGACTATATCGTCCCAAAATCGGCTATGCAGCATCGTCTGCGTAGCAGCACTCTTTAGCAATGCAGGGGATCATGATCATCACTAAACTACTTGCGCCATGCATGATTGCTCTCACCATCTCCCACAAACAGTTGGCGCCCCTAGCGCTCGCGTCGCCTCTAGGCGGGCGACTCGGGCTCCCTAGCTGCCGCCGCCTCCAGGCCCTCCCTCCCTCCTGATTCTCCGTCGTCGCCGGAGGAGGCCGACGAGCGAAGCTCGCCCAACGGACGGCGAACAGCGGACCTTCCTCCTCTCCTCGCGAGGGGATCCTCTGGCCGAAACGTGATGGCGAACCTGGTCGCCCGGCGTGGAGGCGGAGTGGGCGTGATGGGGCGGCGGAGTGGGCGTGATGGGGCGGCGGCCCGATCGGATTTCGGCAGCGGTTGTTGAGGGAGTCCTGGATTAGGGGGTCCTCGGACTGCCGGACTATATACTTTGGCCGGACTGTTGGGCTATGAAGATACAAGATTGAAGACTTCGTCCCGTGTCCGGGTGGGACTCTCCATTGCGTGGAAGGCAAGCTTGGCAATTCGGATATGTAGATCTCCTTCCTTGTAACCGACTCTAGGTAACCCTAGCCCCCTCTGGTGTATATATGAACCGGAGGGTTTAGTCCGTAGGACAAAAAACAACGATCATAATCATAGGCTAGCTTCTAGGGTTTAGCCTCTACGATCTCGTGGTAGATCAACTCTTGTAATACTCATCTCATCAAGATCAATCAAGCAGGAAGTAGGGTATTACCTCCATCGAGAGGGGCCGAACCTGGGTAAACATTGTGTCCCCCGCCTCCTGTTACCATCTGCCTTAGACGCACAGTTCGGGACCCCCTACCCGAGATCCGCCGGTTTTGACACTGACATTGGTGCTTTCATTGAGAGTTCCACTGTGTCGTCACCATAAGGCTTGATGGCTCCTTCGATCATCGGCAACGATGCGATCCAGGGTGAGGTTTTTCTCCCCGGAAAGATATTCGTATTCGGCGGCTTCGCACTGCGGGCCAACTCGCTTGGCCATCTGGAGCAGATCGAGAGCTACGCCCCTGGCCGTCAGGTCAGGTTTGGAAACTTAAACTATACTGCAGACATCCGCGGAGACTTGATCTTCGACGGATTCGAGCCCGTGTCAGGTGCGCCACACAGTCAGGACGAGCATGACTTAGCTCTGCCGCCAGACAGTGTTCGGGAGATCACACCTGTGGCAACTCCGGCCCTCGATCCGGAGCAGATCACGCCGTCCAAGGACGGGTGGATAGACCCTGCCACGGAGGCCTCAGAGTCGATAGAGCCGAATACTGACTTCACCTCCTACGAGGCCTGTGTTGCCGGATCCTTGGATTCGTCCCCGGCCACGGGCTCCGAACCGCCTGCGTCCGTGCCTATCGAATCTGATTGGGCGCCGATCATGGAGTTTTCCTCCGTGGATATCCTTCAGCACTCGCCCTTGGGCGATGTGCTAAATTCATTAAGGTCTCTCTCCTTGTCAGGAGGCCCTTGGCCGAACTATGACCGGCTTGAGAGGGAAGCGGACGACGAAGAAATTCATTCCCCACCCACCACCCACCTAATAGCCACTGTCGAGGACTTAACCGACATGCTTGATTTCGACTCTGAAGACATCGACGGTATGGACGACGATGCAGGAGAGGAACAGGAACCACCGCCCACAGGGCGCTGGACAGCCACTTCATCACACGATATATACATGGTGGATACACCCAAAGAAAACAATGACGAGGAACGGAAGGAGGCAGCGGAGGATAATCCCCTCGAGAAGCAACCAAAGTGACGATGTAGGCGCCCTCCAAATCCTGCCTCGGCAAAAACAATGATAACAGTGCAAGAAAGAATAATACCCCGGGCGACTCCAAAGCAAACGACGACCACATGGACCCAGCAATAGAGCAGGATGAACTAGCGGACGACGAACATAGTATGGAGTCGCTGTCCGATCACGACGACGCCGAGGGTAAAGCTCATCAACCTATCTCCGGAGAGGAGAACAGTCCGGACGACGATGCACACATCATGCGAGAAAGGCACTTGGAGCAAGAGGACCTTCACAGAAGGCTTATTGCCACCGCGACGAGTCTGAAGAAGCAGAAGCAATTGCTTAAGGCCGCGCAAAATACACTCAACAGTAGATGGAACAAAGTGCTTGACACTGAAGAAAAGTACGGTGGCAGCCGCCACACAACGAGCTATCCAAAGTGCAAACTGCTGCCTGAATTCGATGACGAAGCTTTAGAGCTTATACAGCCAAAAAATAAAATGGCCGATCAGCCGGACCGACCACCCCGTGGCCGCGATAGGACGGCTAACGATGTTGCACATAAGTCAGCACACGATTTACGTGAGACCTGCACCAAAAAGCCGGTATGACCAGGTCCATCTACGGATCTAGGAAGCGTGCTCCGGCATAGAATCAAAATCGAACACTACAACCGTCAGAATGCCATGACATATCCAAATATAGGGGTGCCGCGCACCCCCTATGCTTCACCGATGAGGTTCTGGATCACAAATTTCTAGAAAGATTCAAACCCGTGAACATAGAGGCATACGACGGAATGACAGACCCTGGGGTCTGGATTGAGGACTTTATCCTTCATATCCACATGGCTCGCAGAGATGATCTCCACGCCATCAAATATTCGCCCCTCAAGTTGAAAGGACCAGCTCGGCACTGGCTGAAGAGCCTCCCCGAACTCAACTGGAAGTTGGGAAGAGCTTGAAGATGCTTTTAGGGCTAATTTTCAAGGGACCTATGTCCGACCTCCGGATGCCGATGATTTAAGTCATATAATTCAACAGCCCGGAGAGTCAGCCCGAAAGCTTTGGAACAGAGTCCTCACTAAGAAGAATCAAATTGTCGACTGCCCGGACGCCGAAGCCTTAGCGGCTTTCAAACACAGTGTCCGGGACGAATGGCTCGCCAGACACCTCGGCCAGGAAAAATCGAGGACAATGGCAGCCCTAACAAGCCTTATGACCCGCTTTTGTGCGGGCGAAGACAACTCGCTGGCTCGTAGCGGCACCGGCAACCCGGGCACATCCGAAGTCAGGGATGGCAACGGGAAACCGCGACGCAATAAAAGCAAGCGCCGAAACAATGAAGACAGCCCAGACAACACGACGGTAAACGCCGGATTCAGGAGCTCTCAACCCGGTCAACGGAAAAAGCCATTTAAAGGTAGCAGAGATGGACCGTCCAGCCTAATCAAGATTCTAGACAGATTATGTCAGATTCATGGTACCTCCGACAAACCTGCAAATCACACCAACAGAGAATGTTGGGTCTTCAAGTAGGACGACAAGCTAAACGCCGAACACAAGGGGAGGGAGACACCAAGCGAAGACGATGATGAGCCTCGCCAGCCGAACACTGGGGGACAGAAAAAATTCCCACCAGAGGTCAAAACAGTGAACATGATTTATGCAACTCACATACCGAAGAGGAGGCGCCAGCACGCACCCCGAGACATATACGCTGTGGAGCACGTCACCCCCAAGTTCAACCCTTGGTCGGCCCGCCCGATCACTCTTGATCGCAGGGATCACTCGACTAGTATCCGGCACGGAGGATGGGCTACCTTGGTGCTAGACCCAATAATTGACGGATACCACCTCGGAGGTGCCGTCCGTTCGGCACTAGGATCATCGGTGATTTGAATCACGACGAGTACGACTCCATCAACCCCGTTCACTTGAACGCTTCCGCTTAGCGATCTACAAGGGTATGTAGATGCACTCTCCTTCCCCTCGTTGCTAGTCTCTCCATAGATAGATCTTGGTGACACGTAGGAAAATTTTGAATTTCTGCTACGTTCCCCAACAACCCTAGCCCCCTCTAGTGTATATATAAACCGGAGGGTTTAGTCCATAGGACAAAAAACAATGATCATAATCATAGGCTAGCTTCTAGGGTTTAGCCTCTACAATCTCGTGGTAGATCAACTCTTGTAATACTTATATCATCAAGATCAATCAAGCAGGTAGTAGGGTATTACCTCCATCGAGAGGGCCCGAACCTGGGTAAACATTGTGTCCCCCGCCTCCTATTACCATCCGCCTTAGACGCACAGTTCGGGGCCCCCTACCCAAGATCCGCCGGTTTTGACACCGACAGTTGTGCCTCCACGGCTGTGGGGGCAGCGTGGGGCCGGCCATGGCGGCTGGTGGCGGCGGATCTGGAGCCCCCACCCCAATCGGTTCCCCTCCGGATGGTGCGGGCTCGGGCGCCGGCCTGGCAACCCTGAGCGGCGGTGGGCGAGCACCGAGGCTGCCCCCACTCACTGGCGTGGTTGGGGTGACCAGAGGTGTGTGCGTGAGGTCGGCATCGTTCGGAGTCGGCTCTGACGTGCGCGGCGGTGGGAATCTGGCAGGCGGCGGCCGACTGTGAATCCCAATAGCGTCATCTACGACTCGATCTGCTTTGGTTCGTGCTAGTTCCAATGCCTACCCGGTGCTGGCTAGACGGATCTGGCGGGTGGGCATGGATCAAGGGAAAACTCCAGGCCGGCGTGGTGGCCACACCAAAGTCGACGCCCTCGGTGCCGATTCCCTTTTTGGAGGCTTCGGTGTGGATCCTACGCACCCACATCTGCCATGAGCGCAGGCAAAAGCCTCTGGTTCTCTGTTTGGGCGACGATGGCACTTTAGTGTCATGTTCATTCCTGAAGACGTCAGCCGAGGACTGCTCAGGGTGGTGGAGTTGCTGGTAGTTCGGAGTCGACGCGAGATGGCATGTAGGTGGAGCGGTGTGGCATCAACAGTATCATCGACGGTGGGTCTCGGCGGCATGGCACAGTGAAGACTCGGCGTCCGATACGCGGAGATGGACTCGCGCAGGAGGAGGAAGCTGACTGGCGTCATTGTGGCGTCGACGGCAACTAGACCGTGCAAGTAGATGCAGCAGTACAACTCTGAAGATGGATTGATGGCAGGTGACTGCGGCGGCATCATACCCGACAGGCGTCCTGGATGGGACCTCTGGTCTTTAATGTTAGGTTTGGCTGCGATGTCTGTTTGGTATTAGGCCCAAACTATCAGCATCCCTTCATTATTTGGATAGGAATAGCGACCAATGTTGTCTAAACGGTGGCTTTAGTCTTGCTGTTGTATTACTTTATAATGCCTTGTGTGAACAATTAATAAAGTGGTTGCATGCATCGTCCATTTCTAAAAAAACAAGCAGTTCGCGCCATGCATTGATTAATACACTATGCACAGATTCCCATAAATGATGTGGAGAGATTACTGATGTTGAGTGTAAGTTTGGATGAACCATGGTTCTGTTCAGTCTGCTATTTGCCCTTGGATCGGTGGTGACACATAGGTGTCACGGGGTCTCAGATGCGTTATGTCCTTCGGCCTTGCTGACGGCACACTGGTGCCCTCGCACGATCTTAGGATGTCTGATGACTTTCGACTATGCCAGCAACGTTCCTCTGTAGACTGGTGCCTGGTCCCGTATAATCCTTCATCCTGGTGGTTTCTGCTTTCGATGTCGGCTTGAGCCTGGGGCATTGGCATTGGCTCTCGAGGGGTTCCGTTTGCTTCTGGCTAGCCTCTCCTTTCTTTTTGGGTATTCCTCTTGCTTTGCTTGTTTGCTTGGGCTTTCGGCCCGTAATCTCTGAGCCTCGTGTGTGACCTAAATATGAGAATGGTTTCATACTTAAATCATATTTGAACCTTACCCATACATAGATCTCTTAAAACCATACTTGAACCATACCCGTTTAATGCCATTTTCAGCCCAACCAAAATTAAACCCTCTATTTTTTCCACCCAAACCAATTTAAACCCAATACATAACCGTGGGTTTAAACTCAATACATAACTATGGGTTTGCTTCAATGTATATATGATTGCACAAATCGACATGTTAAGAAGCAAATGACATAGAAAAGGCATAAATGCATCTACAACAGTTTGGTAAAAAAAGTTATCGTTGAAATACGGTCAACACACAGCAAGAGTCAAAAAGACAATGCCCACGACTGAAAAGCTCACTGACAAGTGTATTAAAACCAATTGCTTAGCCAAAGCACAAGCAAACACATTCGATTTGCATGTGGTGTTTCCCCATAATACATAATTACATAGTGTATCGCAGCATGTATGCGGATCATAGATACTCGTTGTCGATGCGTCGTTACTTATTGCACATAACCAATGCCCAGAAATCGGTTTGGACCCATAGTTTATAGCCGTTAATAACCAAACTGTTTAAGCCCATAACCAACTATATCCAAATTGGTTTCTTCACATACCCAAACCAAAACCAAACTAAAAAAGTTTTAGCCCAATAAAACATGAACCAATCAAACCCAAAGTAAAAACCAAACCGTTTCACCTAGTTTTTTAATAACCATTCTCAGGTTTAGTGTGACCCAATATAAATTACTGCTTTTGCCATTTGGCTAAGAGAAATGTTCAGGTGTGCAGTTTGCATAATTTTGTTCATGAGTCTAGGAACTCAAATTTCGAGGCTTACAATTTAGCGAAGCATGCTTTACACTTAAGGGTTGGCCGTTATGTCTTGTTAGGCCAACCTGATGATCTTTTATTCGTTCATGTAAACATTATGACGGTTCAGTAAAGCTTCGCGAGATTGTTTAAAACAAGGTGGGCAGTTTGCCCCCATGAGCTTTCAGAAAAAACCACCGCACCATGTTACATGCATTACTCGATGCCTGAGGCCAGGGGACTCGCCGTTTCATAAATAAGAACTCCATGACATTTGGCTAAGGGACATTCTATCTAGTAGGAAAGACTGTCCTCCCATAGATACCAACTGTGTTCGGAAGTGCTGGCGTGAAAAGTTGTTCCCGATAGATACCAGAATTCCAAGCAGATGCATTATTGGCATCTCTCATATTTGGGAACAAGATTTGTGGTACACAAGTGTGGGGGCACCGTCTCTCGCCCGTGCTTTTTCTTTTGGCTTTCGATTTTTAAACTTTCATGTTTTTTGATTAAAAAGTCTAAATTAAGTTATGTTTTCATATTCGTGTTTCTCGTGACGAGGGCTTTCAAATAAGACCCATTTTGATGAATTTTAAAAATAAATGTTAAGTTTCAACTCTTGAAACTTAGTACACGCAAAATAAAATCATGATATTTGTTTCTACGACCGACAAAAAAAATATCTTAGAATTTTATCTATAAACTTTGTAAAAGCAAGCGAGAAAATCACAAGTTTCGGATAAAGTATCATAACTTTCAATGGCTGAAACTTAAAACTTATTGTGTCCTCTTGCAGGATCCAAATACTTCACGAATCACGAGGCAATCGAGCGGCCAGGCCAGTCTTGGCAGCTGCGTGCCACTGCACCTGCGTGCCCATGCGAATTTCCAGATATATTTGGCAATGATATGCTAGCAATATGTTTCATGTTTTTCTCGCTCATAATTAATCCTCAATAATTCATTTTCTTCGGACAACCTGTTAGGGTAGTTGTTCTGACCTCGGACGTGAGAAATAACTGAACAATGTATTATGTATCAGTTTGTCTAATTCACATCTAGATGTTTTTTAAGGATGTCACATCTAACCTGCCATAAATATATAATGCAGCAACAAGAAACAAAAAATATTAAGACAAAAAAATAGATCACAAACAGAGTGAAAATCAGCTTGATGTGTCCTAAACAGACCCATTCTGTATGCGGAGAGTCCTTGGAAGCCAACTGGCCTAGTGGCATCGTAAAAAATGTTTTTTTGGCAAGAAAAATGTTGCCCAAGTGGCTTCCCGGTTGCACCAGCTACACTCCTATTGACTAGCAACTTTTATTTTGCGGGGGTCCTATTGACTAGCAACTAACACTGAACAACCCTTGTGGTTCGTGGACCAAGGTATGTCGTTGTAACCGAACATATGCCTCCATGGCCAATGAGCCAGTAGTTCCATGGATGCCAAGCGATGTTCCACCACATCCTCCGGACGGTGGTAACGTCCGTAAAACATGCCAAACCTAGTTGGGACGGCACGAGAAGTGGTCTAATGGCCAACTGACATGATCCCAAATTAAAAAGATCCCCAATTAATGTTAGATTAACTCGCGTTGACATTCTAGTCTCACAAAGAAACTTGTAATGACATAGTTGGTTTTGCGCCAACCTGGACACAGGGAAACCAAACAAGACGAGACGGGTGGTCGGCTCTGGCGCTGGCTTGACGCAAGCCCAATGTCTTTTTCCCTGCAGTGCTCGTCAATAGAGTCGGAGTTGTTTGGTCACCGGCGCGTGTGGCCGTTTGGCATCGACCGACACAGGTCTTGACGCTTGTTCGCAGTGAGAACTTCTTTGGTGGTTGTCGGTGGTGGAGTCAGAGTTGCCTTTGTGGATGCTTGATGACGATGACGCCGGGCTGCAACCTCAACGACGTGTGCGTTCTTGTGTGGGTTGCCATGTTGCTCAATGTGCCTTATTTTTGCGGGCGTGATGTGACAGTTTTTGTTCAGTTTTCGGTAATTAACTGACAATTTTGTTTGATCTTTTTTAGTGAATCGGACTTTAATGAACTGCGTTTAAAAGAAAACAAGAGTGTGGTTTCGGCCCCTGTTTGGTTAGCACTGATATGGCATGTTTGAAAGTCACACACACACACACACACACACACACACACACACACACACACACACACAGCAGGATAATACGAGCATTAAGTGACTAATAATCTGACGATGTTTTTTTCGACAAATGATATTTTTATTCAGTCTATATCAAGCTGATACAACCGCACTCAGTGGTGTAGGTCATTTTTATACTAAACAACTATCCATGATACATGAACTTGCCACAAGAGAATAACATTGTAAGTCAACACCCAAAATGTGCTGCTTTTGGGACTCCAAATTTAGCTTTCGCGAGAAAATAGGGTCCAAACACTACTGGAATTTACTATTTTGCCGAGTACAAAAAAATTCGACGAAAGCCATTTCACACTTGGCAAAGACTTTGCCGAGTATTGTTCTCGGCCCAGGGTACTCTATCTGAATCCTGACATTGCCGAGAACCAGAACACGCACTTTGCCGAGCGCTAAAACGAGGACTCGGCAAAAAAAAAAAGCAGACTGTACATGACGGAGTTGTCAAGTGCAAACGGCCATGCCACCTGGCACTTGTTTGCCGGGTACCATAAAAAAGGTTCTCGACATACATCGAATAAACCGAATGTTATTTGCTTGCCGAGCCATTTGCATAGATGCTCGACAAACACTAGTGCACATCGTCACACTCGTGGGGACGTATTGGCGAAAAGTACCGGGAGATCTGTAGTTCTTTTTTGGGGAGCGCTCTAACTGTGACTTGGATGTCGTATCAAGCATGCATAGATTAGCTTGCTAAGTTTGTTCAACGATTATGCATCAGATTTTCAATTCCTGGCCTTGCCATGACTGATTGATTTATAACTTTAAGCATGCTTGAAATTTGGGGGGAGACCAAGATATTTCAGTTATTTAGAAGTCAGACCAAGGGCTCGGCGTGTAGCTTTACACTGGTCACTGAACAAGGTAGACATGATAATGAAAGGTTGATTATCCTCGCCGCCGCCAGCAGCGCCGCCGGGCGAAGCCTGGCCGGCAAGGACGGCAGCAGGGCTCCCCCTTCGCGCGAATAGGTTAGCACGGGACGACCATTCGTGAGAAGGCGCCAGACTTGCGCGGGGTGCGGCGGTGCTGCGTATGGATCCTGGCCGCGGCATGCGTTGCGTGTCGGCTACTGGGGCTCGTGCTCACGGCGTGGTGCGGCCGCTACGAGAGAGGCTGGACTTGGTGGTCGCTTGCATCGTCGGGTTCAGGTCAGATCCTTTTGGATCCAGGGCCCGGACGCCGTCGGCCAGCGCAGGATGGTGGTATTCATCGGTGACCAGGTCGGATCTTCATTGATCCGGCGCCTAGATGGATCTACGCCTGTGGCTCACCTCGATCTGCAGT
This sequence comes from Triticum monococcum, assembly GCA_034509565.1. Classification (NCBI taxonomy): domain Eukaryota; kingdom Viridiplantae; phylum Streptophyta; class Magnoliopsida; order Poales; family Poaceae; genus Triticum; species Triticum monococcum. The sequence continues at coordinate 620,349,786 of CM067845.1, forward strand.
GGGTTGAGCCTATGGTACTTTCCTCTCTGGAGGTTTCGTGTCTTGGCTTGCTGCTAGATCCAGAGCAGATGGAATTTGGTGGTACAGGTTGAGGACCAGAGGAAACTTTGGTCGGCTAGCTCGGCCCGGCATCGGCGACGGCTTCGACATCGTTACCTTTCTTGAAGGCGAAGCCGAGGTCCCTCCTTTCCACCTCCGACCCCCACCCAAGCGAAAGTCCAAAATCCGACTTGGAATGGACGGCGGCGGCGCCCTACGCTTCATGCCCTCCATGGAGGCGCCATCTTCGGAGGCTTGGGTGTTTGGGGGAGAGTTGTTGTGGGTGAAGGGCTCCGCGTGTCAGCTCCAGCAGCGGCAATGGTGTGAAGGTTGGCAGGAGGAGCAGCGTTCTATCTACCGCGTTGGATGCGTCTGGTAAGAAATGTCAAGTCATGCCTGACCGACAGGTGCTACGTTGTGGCATGCCTGGTCGACAGGTGCTACGCACGACAGATCTTCCAGAGTCTCAGCGTCGGGATGGACGAGCGCAGGGCGGTGGAGTCGTTGAGCGCCGTGGTGGCGTCAACGGATGGCCGGACTGGCTCTGGTGGTTTGCTTTATCTTAAAGCGGGGCGAAAGCCTTTTTTGGTAAGGATGATGCAGATCTCTCTCCTAAAAATGGGACAGCGGTTCGATGATGATGTCGGCTTCTAAAACGTGTGCATGTGGTGTACGCTTTAGATGTGCTGCACTGGTTGTTTTTCCGATATATTATATGGATGGATCGGTGACGACATCAGCTATAGATATGAGGAGTGAGAGCACTCCACAATATCAAGTTCGTAGGTGTGAGTGGTGACTTTGGGTGGCTTGATGTATGTTCTTATCAGACCTTCGTAGAATAATTAATAAAGATGGCAGCATGCATCGATCAATGCAGAGGCCGGAGGTTTAACCTTCTTTTAAAGAAAAATCACATATGAAGATTGCAATATTTGTTGTTTAATTCTTAAGTTCAACCTATGATACCTTTTGGTTTTGTAGTGCACGTCCATAGCTGTTTGTCAGCATTATGTTAAAATGGTCTTGATGGGGTAATAAATTACTCGCTTGTTGTCTATGAATGATGGTAATGAAGAAGGAATCGCTCTTATTTCTTTTCTTTTTTTTGAAATTGAATCGCTCTTATTTCTACCGACTTGTTGAGTGTAGTCTATGTGCTTGTGCTTTCGATATATCATGTTGCTTGTCAGTCTATGTAAATGAAATCCATATATCGAATCTTGAGGATTGAAGTTTTCAACCAAACACGCCCACGATAAATGAAACGACTTTATACTGTTCTTCATGTTCTTCTCTACCATATCAGTACCACGCTTCCTATATAAGTAGGTTTCTTGGTGCAGCCTCTTTCTCAAGAACTGTAGTTGTATACTGAATATTATTATTGGTCGAGTGTGTTGACTGGAAAATTGTACAGTGATAGGAACGATAGGCAACGGGAGCACCGGTGACAGTGTATGCACAAGACTCGGGCAAAGACTCACGGGGTCGAGCAGAGTTATTATTGTTGCCGGTACCAGAATATTCAGTTCAGGAGCTTGCAAATCAACTGAGATGAGATCGTCGCTTGCTCAAGCAGTCAAGCTTTTCGGTTACATCTTCAACAGTGAAGTGGTGCCTGATCATTGCATCTTCGTTCTTAAAGTAAAACAGAGCTTCTCCGCCTTCCCTGGAATGGAATGGAAGCCAGCATCTTAATCCTGGACAGTGGACGGCCTGAGCCATCAACTTCTAATCACCAACCGGTTCCATCCACCAATCCCTGATACTGCTACAGATGCAAACACCTGCTGAATGCGCTGGTGTACGCCATGTCCTGCGATTCCTCGTCACGCAGCGTGTTGCAGCTCCTGTTTTCTGAAAGAAAATCCTCATTGCTGTAAATCTGTAATAGGCTAGATGGTAGCTTTCCTGTACGTCGCTATCTTTCTGCTACTAGCCATGGACCAGTAAGCAATAGCACTGAAAATGCTCATGAGTCATGGCCGGGTTACATTCATAGGTCCCAGCAGAATGAATTGAAGGAAGGTACCTAAAAAATTTGTTTAGTTTTAACTTAGGATTAGGAGGAATCAGAACAAGATTAAGTGTCCGCGTTTTGGGGAGTGTGATATTCGACAGTCAATGGTTTGAACTCCGAAGTGGTGACTTCAACGAAGTTGTAATATGGCCTCTAGAACCTATTCGTTTTTGAAAAGAAGCAAAATCCTGTCATCCTCCGTATCCACTTGTCCATCCCTTTTCTAAAGGAGGAAAAAAACCCGGTCTCTGCATCAAGTGATGCACAGAGCCATCTGTTAACATGTAATATAGCCTGTGTATATCATTGCACATGTACTTTTACTTCCTTGTATATGTTATAACATTGTGTAATCAATCAACACAAAGAGCAATTCTATCCGCTAGCTTGGTATCAGCTTCCAGGTTCCCCTATGGCTGAGAAATTCTCCTCCTCCTCCTCCTCGGCCACTAGCGCTGCCACCTCCCCGGTCACCAGCACCGCCACCTCGCGGTGATCCTTACCCAGCACGTGTACTACCGCCGGCGCCTCTCCCTCTGCTGCTGCTGGCTCTCGCCACCCTTCATCTTCGGCGGCACCTCTGCCCCCTTCAGCTCACAGTTCGCGCCCCTATTTTCCTCTACCGCGACACCGCCGCCACCCCCTTCGGCTCTCCCTGCTCGCAACCCCATCTTCAATGACCACATCACCAACCACATCAAATTCCTCCTCAACCCCGACGACCACAACTACCACAAGTGGAAGTCCTTCTTCTTCATGGTCTTGATCTGGTACGGCATCACACACACTTTATTGAGCAGCCTACCACAAGCTCGATGCCCACCTTGTCCTTTGGATCTATGCATCGCTCGCTGACCCCCTCGTCGACCACGTCGTAGGTGCCACCTCCACCTAGATCTCTGGACAAGGATCCGTGACTACTTCCTCGCCAATCACGTGTTTCGGTACATGATGCTCAACCGGCAGTGCCGCAATCTCAAGCAGGTGGATCTCCCGGTCGCTGAATACACTCATGGTATGAAGTTCCTCACCGTCGGGCTTGCGGACATAGACCATGCTGTCACCAAGGTGGATCTCACCACCCAATTCCTCCACAGCCTCGCCACCATCCGCGTCATCTTGGGGGACGTCGTTCCTCTGCCGTTGTTCGTGATGGTGTTCTCCCGCGTCAAGCTAGCCGAGGAGAACTTGGCCCAATGCGTCACCGATGAGAGTGCCACCATTCTCACTTTCACTGAGGGCACCGCCTCCTCTAGGAGCTTGTATGGCCAGACCGGCCCATCCGACGCACGCCAGGCTGATCATGCCGATCGCTCCACTGAGCGCGACAATGACCGTGGGCAGCAGCAAGGCGGCGGCTATGGCAACCTCCAGGAGAATGGTGACCATGGACGCGAGCGTGGCCGCGGACGTGGTGATCAAGGCAACCGCATCAACGACACTTCTCAATGCCACATATCAACCCCTACATGGGCTTCTTCACCCCCTGTGGCATGGACTTACCCTCCGCGTGTCCCGGCTGGATCCCCAGAACTCCGTCGGTGTCCTAGGCCCGGCCGTGCCCGGGCTCCCATGCCCAGGCTTACACAATGCAATTCTCGGGCTACCCTGCACCGCCACAACACCAATAGCCATCATGGGACACTCTCAAGATTTCCCAAACTGCAGCAACATGTCGAACGAGTGGTATCACGACAGTGGCGACTGCACTACAAAAAGAACACATCCATGATGATACGTATTTGTCATAGTAGGTCACGTTTTCTATCACGCATGTACATCCGTGACGATTTTAGGACAGAATCAAGATAGTCATACATGTGTTGCCGTGGAAGTGTTCCATGACAATACTCCATTTATCATCACAGAAGTGTCCACTTCTGTTATGATAATTGGTGCGTCCCGGAAGTGTTTTCGTCAAGGGTAACCGACACGTGGAAGCCACCGTAACGGGTCGTCGTTAAGCTATCAGGCACGGGTTTTAGATCTGATACCCGTTAACAGCCACAACCAATGACAATTTCCACGTGTCAATTTCTCATGTTATTGTTGATATTAATCGTGTAGAACCTCACCACTTGTAGTGTGCAAAATGTTAGGATATGTGTATTGGAGTGACGTAATCAAAATTCTGAATTCTAGGTACAAATCTTGGATCCATGTTTGTAAATGGCAAAATAACGATAATTAGTTAGCTGATTCGTCAATTGTTTGGCAGGGTTCTTGTATATATACTAAGTCCCTAAGTTTTTGGTCGAATGTTCAAGCCATCAATCAATACATTAGTATCAATAAGATTAAGGCCAAGTATTTTGTAGCATGATGATTTAGACGGTATTAGAAAAAAAATTGATTAATAGGAAACATGTAGGTAGTTGGTATTCTTCTAAAGATTCAGATGGAATTTGAATGTATGTTAAGATTAGGTCAACACGATGACAACCCTAGTCTTTGATAAGTGTTGTGCATGTGTTGTGGTGGTATTCCTGCGCATCAACATTAGCAATCTGCTCCTAGCTTATGCCAATGGTCCACGACAAGCGAGGGAAATATCTTGTGGTATAATTAATATTTTAAAAAAAATAGTGTACATATAGTCCATGCTATGTTGCTCATAGCACAACAGATATCATAGCACATTCACCATATCTCGAATGGGAAAGTATCGAGCAGACAGTTCCATTGCTAGTACCCTTAGAAGGCCATAGTTGAAATCCTAGGTTTTAGAGTTAAAGTTGAAATCCTAGGTCACATGTACATGAAATAATTTCGACATGTAGATTTTGTTGATGATATATGAGATGCAAGTACACTAAACTATACTCCAACCCAAAACCTCATGCATTCTGGAACAAAGAAAGTTTTATATTTATGGACGACACTTGAATATCTATGAAAAACACCCGATATGTTATTCCACTGACCCATAACTATACCAATAAATTGATGTAACCTTGATCGTGTGCAAAATAATATCAAGACTGGTCAAATTCACAATGTCATTTTGCCGCAAAAAAAATTCACAATGGCATTAGAGACATATAACTTGACAAAAAATCATAATCATGTTATTTTGTTTTGGTAGTAACATATATTCATAGAAATAATCAAATAATAGCTTTCAATGTGAGACCATATATACAAAGAAGTTCTTGTATATTTTATTAAAATAATAAGTACTTTGTGTATAGGATTTAAGGACGGCTCTCGGCAACATAAAATAGCACATAATGATCCAGTAATTCCTAAGTAATCCATCAAAGTTCCCTCTAAACTTGATTGAATGCATAAAAATATTGTGATTTCTCAAAGTAAATAGCATTAGATATATTATAATGAATAATATTTCATAATGTGTCGAGTTGCATCCTGGAGACTACCTATATTGAAAAAATAATGTGCTCCCAAACAAACAAATTATATTTAGGTATGACTCTGAACAACATGAAATAACTGGAGATGATACCTGCATGTTGCAATGGGATCGGATGCAGTAATTTCAATGAGATTTGGCGGTATGAAACTTTAGTATTCTGATTAGCATTATGAGAATTGAAACTCAAACACATATAATTTAATATATTCAGTTATTAAATAGCTAGAAAAATTATTGAACATAAGTAACATATATGATGCATGTTAAGGTGAGTTTTTTTTCATGCATAGTGGCATAGTGAGTTGGCAGAGTTGCAGGTAGAGAGAATTAAATTTAGCGGTGCATGCATGATGTCATGATGAGTTAGCATAGTTGCATGTCAAGATAATTGAGCTACTTGGGGATCAACTATTTAGGTATATTAGGATATCTATATCTATACCTACTAATAAAGCAAGGTGTGTTTCTCTGATTTTTTTTATCTGTTCACCATCCAAAAGATTTTTTTTCTACTCGAGATGGTACTAATTTTTTGTCCGTTCGTCTATTGATGGAAATAGCCAAGCTTTATTCATCGAAAACCACATGAAGTGGGATACAGTTCAGGTCGCGGGGTTGGCCAAACCAAACGTGGCGCCCCGGACCCAAGGAAAGAGAATGCCTGGCTAACTTAATTATGAGCTTCTAAGTTGTTCAAACGACCTTCAAAACAAAAATTACATAAAACGGTAACTTTTGGACTCTAATCTCCTTGATGATGACACCATAAGGTCCATTGCTCTCGTTGTGGATAGCCCTTACCACCTCCTTTGCGTCAGAAGATATGACAAACTGATTTATATGAAGATCAGCTGTGAGTGCCAGGCCTTCCCGACACGCAATTGCCTCCAGCGTCGCGGGATCATCCACTCCTCTAATTACCAGGGCAGAGCTTCCGAGGAACGTCCCCATGTTATCTCTGCAAACCGCCACAGCTGCCCCCCTGCTTCCTATTATGCACCCCGCATCGACGATAATTTTTGCAAACCCCGCAGGAGGAGCTTGTGGTTTCCTTCCGCCGGATAGTCCACCATGGGTTCAGCCCGATCCGGTTCCTGTCTCCCATTGATCACCTCCAGCTCATTGATGTACCTGTCAACGAACGACATGATCGCATGTGGGCTCTGAAAAGTGCCTTCATGAATGGCCTTCCGCCTTGCTGCCCAGATAGCCCATAACGTCACCGAGAGCTTAACAAATTGATCGTGAGTTAAAAGCTCCATTAGAGTGAAGAGCCAATGCTTAGCCTTTGGCTCAGTTGTTGCTGCCATTTTTTGTAACAGATCTCCTTCTACGAGCGCCCAGGTACACCGAGCCATTGTGCAATCTAGGAGTGAATGTCTCCACGAATCGGGTGCCCCGCATAGACCACATGAGTTTGATTGTGCCATATTTCTTCTCGCCGGGACATCATTTGTTGGGATCGAATGCTTTAACAGTCTCCAAAGAAACATCCTGACCTTTCCAAGTACTCTAGTTTTCCACAAACTCTTCCAAGATCTTTCCTCCATCGATGCGCTTGATGTGCCCGAGTTATTTTCCAGCCACGCTTCTCTTCTAGATCTGGTAGCCACAAGCATGCGATATGCCGAGCGGACCGAGAAGATGCCATTCTTTTCGTAATGCCAACTCCAAAAATCTGGGATATTGCGAGTGCATAAGGGAATACTAAGAATAACTTGAGTGTCCATCGGCATAAACACAGACTCCACTTTTTCTCTATCCCACCCAGCTGATGTGCTATCTATAAGCTCAGACACAAGCAGCGGCGGGTTTTGGGTAATACAGCCATAAGGTTTCATCATCTCCTCCCTAGGCAACCAATTATCTTCCCAAATCCTTGTCGTCTCTCCGGTGCCAATGCGCTTAATTAGGCCAATTTTCAATGTGTCACGGCCCTCTACGATTGCTCTCCAAATCTGGCTAGGGTGATTCCCTAGAGGAGCTTCTATGATCGAACAACTTGGATAATATATGCTTTTTAAAGTGCGCGCGCTAAGAGAGTCTGGCTCCTGCAATAGCTTCCATGCCTGTTTGGCTAACATAGCCAAGTTAAATAGCTCAAAATCCTTGAAACCGAGCACCCCCCCATGCCTTTTGGTTGAGTCATAGTTTTCCATGAAACCCAGTGAGGTTTACGCTTTCCTTCTTTGCCCCCCACCAAAATTTCCGGATTTAACATTGTAAGGGCTTATTTATCCCTACGGTGTTTTGGTGATTGATGACAATGCATTTGCGGACTAATCATGTGCTTTGAGTGCTTTCAGATATTCATTCTTCGGCACGGAACGATTATTTCCCCTCGGCGCTCTACTCAAGACGGTGTAGTCTATTCCGTGACTTTGTTGGTGGACTAAGTTTCGTAGTAGTCACCGTACTATCAAGAGGGGGTCCGCTTCGGTATGGTTTGGGTGGAATCAACACGTACACGTTCTCATCACACCCTCCGTTTCTTTCCGCACCTATGGGGCCTTTCTTCTCTTCCTTCTTCTGCTTGTCCAGGACCCAGCGGTAGTACCGCGGGCAACAGCGGTAGTACGGCTGAGACTCACTAAGTGGCAGTACTGCTCCCGGAGCGGTAGTACCGCTCCCCGGAGTGGTAGTACCGCTTGGTGGCCTCAGCAGCAGTACCTCTGCGGTTCCGTGCTCCTACCGTCCTGTCACTGCGTTTGTAGCGGTAGTACCGCTCCTCGGAGTGGTAGTACCGCTTGCTGGGCTCAGCCGCAGTACCGTTGTGGCTTTGTGCTCCTTCCGCTTCGTTTCGTGCGCGCATTTTCTCGTGTCGGGTTTTGCGGTACTAGCTGCGGCAGTAGTGGCGGTAGTGCTGCTTGTGAGCGGTAGTACCGCTCTGCGTCCGCGGTAGTACCGCCCTGGGGCCCAGCCCCAGCCCTTCTCTTCTGGCGCGGCAGTACCGCTGAGGGGGAGCGGTAGTACCGCTTAGGGGCGGCAGTACCGCTCTGCCTCCGTGGCAGTGCCGCGCTCTGCGGGGCTGAGTGGGGGGTAACGGTTGACTTGTTTCCCCCACTATAAAAGGGCTCTTTCTCCTCCCTCTTTGCCCCACCTCTTCCCCCAACCTTCATTATTGCCCAAGCACCATTTATTGCTCAAGCTCCATTGAATACCCCAAGCTTCTTCTTGCCCGATCTATCTCCCTAGCCAATCAAACTTGTTGATTTGCTCGGGAGTGATTGAGAAGGCACCGATCTACACTTCCACCAAGAGATTTTTGATTCCCTCACTCATCCTTAGCGGATCTTGTTACTCTTGGGTGTTTGAGCACCCTAGACGGTTGAGGTCATCTCGGAGCCATATTCCATTGTGGTGAAGCTTCGTGGTCTTGTTAGGAGCCTCCAATTAAGTTGTGGAGTTTGCCCCAACCTTGTTTGTAAAGGTTCGGTTGCCGCCTTCAAGGGCACCAATAGTGGAATCACGGCATCTCGCATTGTGTGAGGGCGTGAGGAGAATACGGTGGCCCTAGTGGCTTCTTGGGGAGCATTGTGCCTCCACACCGCTCCAACGGAGACGTACTTCCCTTCAAAAGGAAGGAACTTCGGTAACACATCCTCGTCTTCACCGGATCCACTCTTGGTTATTTCTTACCTCTTACTTGTGCAAGCTCTTTAGTGTTTATCCCCTTGCTTGCTTGTGTGCTCGTTGTTGTTGCATCATATAGGTTGTTAATCTAGTTGCACATCTAGACAACTTACTTTGATGCAAAGTTTAATTTGATAAAGAAAAGATAAAAATTGGTAGTTGCCTATTCACCCCCCCTCTAGTCAACCATAAAGATAAAAACATGTTTATGTGCTTGTTACAGCAAACCGAAAAAACAGTGGTAGAAAAAATGTATCCATTTTATAAAATGTCAGGGCCGCTGCGGCCATCACCGCCAAGCACCAAAAAAGTTGCCGGTTGCGGCAAAACTGAAAGGTGTTTCCAGCTAAAACAAAACAAATTAAGCAAAAACACGGCGGCCAACGTCGTCGCCGCCCAGCACCATCGTTGCCGGTTGGAGCAAAATTGAAAGTTGGTTCAAGCATTGTTGCTTGAGAGCATCTCCATCCATTGGTCCCCAGGTGGCGATTTTATGCGTCCCCTGGGGGCGAGCGGGCGCTAAAATCAGCGCGGGGAGAGCGGGTTCCCAGTTGCTCGCCCCAGGGTCGTCCCAGACGCGGTTTTTATTTTATTTTAAAAAATATGAATTCGGCAAATTTCGGCTAAATTCGGTAAATTGGACAGAAAAGTTCGGCTAAATTCGGCGTTATATAAATTATTTTAAAAAAAGACATCTACGAAGCGAAGAAGTCGCTGAGGGCGGCGAAGTCGCCGATGTCGCCGCCATCCTCGTCGTCGTCGGCGGCTTTCTCCTTCTTGATGGCGCGGCCGCCCCTACTGGACCCCTGCCCGACGTCTCCATGGCGGACCGATGGTGGCGGCGCGTCGTCGTCGTCGCTGTCGTCGTCGAGGACGACGACGCCTCCCTCGTCCCGGCCACTGCGCCGAGCTTCAAACCGCGTGTAGGCGGCGCGCTGGCACTCCAGCTTTGTGTGCGCCCAGTCGTCGCGCGCCCATTTGAGGGCCGCTTCATCGTCGAGTCCGGGCTCCGTCTTCACGGCAGGGAGCCTCGGCTCCGGCTTGACGGCGGCGAGCCCCGGCTCCGTCTTTGGCTTGACGAAGCGCGGAGGAGCCGAGGAAGAGACGCGCCGACCGAGCGGCGTCTCCGCGGCGGGCTTGGCCTTGACGCCGAAGAGCGCCGGAAGAGTGGGAGGAGGAGCGGGAGGAGGAGGAAGAAGAGGAGGAGCCGAACCTCCTGGGCGCCCACGACCTGGCGCTCTGGGGGGGGGGGACGGCCGCCGCGGCAGGGTATGCCAGCGGCGGGTTATTGCCGCCCTCGAGGTACTCCAGCACCTCGTGGAGCGTGCAGCCCGGGACACCCCACCAGACGCGACGGTCGTCGCTGTTCTTGACGCCGCCCACCACCGGCGCCCCGTTCGTGAACGCCAGCCGTTGCGCCTGCCGCCGCTGGAAGTAGTCCGCCCACGCCGCGTGGTTGTCGGCGGCGTACGGAGGAAGGGCGCGCTGCTCCTCCATGAGGGATGACCGCACTCGGTTGACCTCGGCGGCGAAGACGCCGGGGCGCGCGTCGACGTCGGGCACCGGGGGGTGGGTGGGGAGGCTGCCGTTGCTGAGCCTCCACCCCGTCGGCCCGGTGCGCATGTCCGACGGCGCCGGGATGTTGGCCTCGAACAGCAGCCATGCCTCCCACTCCTGGAGCGAGCGGCGGCCGAAGCCGTTGGCCGCCGCGGCGTCGCCGGGGAAGCGTTCGGCCGTCGCTGGAGAGGGAAGGGAAGAGGAGGACGGGGGAGATAGCAGAGTTAGGCGGCACGGACGGGAGAGAGCAGAGACTCGGCGGCGGCTGGCTTGGGCTCGGGCTGGTGTGGCCAGCGGCGAGGGGGAGCGGCGGGTTTTATAGCCCACACCGTGTATACGCGTGGCGGGAGGGAAGGTGTCGGTGCGCCACCGTGAGCAATCAATGGCAAGGCTGACCGGCGGCAGCCTTACCATTGATTCTCCGCGGGAAACCGAAGCACTCTGGGGAAGACGAGGCATCGTCTCGCTGGCGCGGCTGGCCCGCGGCTTTTTCGTGCCAAAACCGCTCGCTCCGGCACCCCAGGCGTCGGGTTCGGCCTGGGTACGCTAGCGTCAATTTAGACTCAAATCAGTAAAAAACGGGTTTCTAAAGACATGACTAGAGTGATTTTTGGACGGCGACGCGAGAAACACTTAGGAAGGACCCGTTAAGGACGCGGCTGGAGATGCTGTGAGGTTGTACCACTTCGGGTGGCTGATCCGAGCATCTCAGGTGGCTGATTTCAGCGCACCGAGAAAGCCGACTCCATCATCGCAGCTTCGGGGTGTGCAGGTGGTAGCCAGCACAGCGGTAACTTCAGCGCGTGTGTGCGGCTTGCCGCAAAATCGCTTTGCTGCCTCGCGAGGTCCGAAACGACAGGCGGCCGTGCACGGGGGAGATTGGCGATGTCCACCAGCACGACGGTCGGCTGCGCAACAAAATTATGGATTCAGCCTCACGCAGTTGGGGGAGGAAGCTGCATCTACAGCAATGTTGGGTGGAAGAAAGAAGACGAGAGAGGAGGCGAACGAAAAGAACAGGGGAAAAAGGCGTGGTGGAGATCATGGAAGAGAGGATAAGGTTTCACCCTATGAACCAAAGATCTGGGCGGGTGCTCACATTTTAAATATTGCACATTAAATTGTGTATGTAGTATACAAGCAACCATCTCTGGTCACGGATTCTGCTTTCTTAAAATCTCCTCTCACTCACACATTTCAACACCCAATCCTTGATAAATTACTCAATACCAAAGTGTGTGTGTGCGTGCGCGCGCGCGTGTGGGTGACAAGAGAAGACAACGGGAGAATTCCAAGAATACGATGGAACAATATTATGGTTACGTAATATCTTCGAGCTTGACAAAATTCGAGGAAAATGCATGTGAAAGATGTGTAGTTTCAACTTAGGATTGGGAGGCATAGGAACAACCTATCAAGCAAGTGTCCATTGTTTTAGAAGCTCGGCACTTCGAGCCCGTAGGTCTACGGGACAACAGAGTGACTTTGATGAACTTCTAACAACAACATGGCCTGAGAACCTTTTCATTTCTAAAAAGAAAGCAAAAACCATCCCAGTATCGCCGTATCTCTAGATTTGGTCACCACCCACCCTCACAGGCATAGTTTCAAAAAACAAATCGGCAATCGAGCCGGTGAGGCAGTCCGTTCACGTGTTCACCGAGCGGGCCACCGATTCATTGGTTCATTGGTGAGAAAAACCAGGATATTTAAGCTATTTTTCAAATTGTTGATCTCAAGTCAAATGGAAAGGCGTTGCTAGCATTGGTTCGATCCCAGGTTTACCAACCATTTTATGAATATTTCTCTGGATTTTTTATATTAAAAGACAATTGGCTGCTAAAAAACCGGAGAAGGCGTCGGTTCCCCTTTTTTCTTATCAGACCGCTCGGCCCGACCCGGTTTTCAAAACTCTGCCCGTGGATTCACCACTTCGTCGTGCGCGTGCCGGACCCACCCACCACACGTCCCCTCCATTTCATTCGGTCCGGGCCGGTCTGTCTCCACTTGCGCGCGTCCGGTCCGCGCCCACTCACTCGCTCCCACTCCCCCTCTTTACCCCCCCACGCCGCCGCGCCGAGCCACCGACGAGGCACGCCATCCCAGTCCCCACCCCACCACCTCGCCCCGCAGCGCAGCGCGGCCGTACCACCATCCGCCCTCGGTGCAGACTCAATGGCGGGAGGGTCATCGTCGTCGTCGTCGTCGTCGTCATCGTGGGGCCCGAGCCCCGCGGCGGTGACGGCGCTGGTGGCGCTGCTCGGGCTCAGCGTCGCCGCCTACATCGTCGGCCCGCCGCTCTACTGGCACGTCGCCGAGGCGCTCGGCCGCTCGCCGGGGGGCTGCCCCGCCTACGCCTGCGACTGCGACGCGCTCCCTTTGCTCCAGCTCCCGGAAGGTACCCGCCCCTCTTGCTGTCGGTGCCCCCCTGGCCCGACCTACCCGCCCAGATCTCCCTGCAAGCCCGCGCTCTGCAGAGTTATACTTTCTGTCTGCGATTTCGTCCGCAGAGCGAGCAATGCGTTTGTGGCCGCTGCCTATTGCGTTCTGAGCCTGGCCTTGCCATGACTGATTGATTATAATTTAAGTATGCTTGAAATTTGGGGGTGAGGACAAGATGTCTTCAGTTATTCAGAAGTCGGAACATCGGTTCAGGTTGTAGCCGAGTAATTATGTATGGTCACTGAACAAGATAGAGCTAAATGTATAACAAACATGCCATGGCACTGAAAAGTTTATGCCTATCTTGTCTTTGTGCTATCACATATGAGCATTGCAATATTTGTTCTTTTTTTTGGGTGAATGGCAATGTTTGTTCTTTGATTGTTAAGTTCCACCTGCGATGACCTTAGTCTAAAATATGTCTACTGCTCTAGTTGCTATCTGTGGAAATATTTTCTTATTTATTCTTCTCTCTGGACTCCATTGTTCCATTGTTAGTTTGTATCCATGATATACTCTGTTTCGTCAGTGGTTTAAGTAAATAAACTCAGTTATTTTATCCATATTTACAGCTAGTCTTGATTTGGATATTATGCTACCTCTGAAATATATTAACTCTTAAGCAAATAAACATGGTAAATTGCCAGTCTACCTCTGAAGTAATAATCATACTATGCAGTATCATTACAAATCTAGTCCATAAGCTGTCTAAAAGTCATACTTATTTTCTTTGCAATAACTCCATAGTATTTTTGAAGCATTGCCTTGTCTGTAAACATAGGCACTGTGTTATGTATGTCCTTATCATAAGCAATTAAACATGTCAAACGAAGCACCCAAGGTCACTTATATTCCATAGCATATTTTGCAATTATCTTGTGACTGGTTTAACTGGTTATTATTGCTTCTGATGTTTCCAGACTGTGCCAAGCAATTCAAAGAGGTCAAGAGTCGTGCTTCTGGTGAAGAAACAGAGAAGAGTATCACAGAGATGCTGATAGAAGAGCTAAAGCAGAGAGAGGAGGAGGCAACAGAAGCTCAGCAACAAGCCGATGTAAAGTTGCTCGAGGCTAAAAAACTAGCTTCACAGTATCAAAAGGAGGCTGATAAATGCAGTTCAGGCATGGATACATGTGAAGAAGCTAGGGAGAAATCTGCAGAGTCGCTGCTCGGTCAAAGGAAATTAACTGCTTTGTGGGAGGAAAGGGCTCGGGAACTCGGATGGAAACCCGGGAATGACAAACCACACCAGAATCAGTAATGAACACTGGAGGATGGTGATGGATGCAGCATGCCAACCAATAGAGATCTCATTACAAACACCCTTCCATGGGCTAGAGGTAAGGAAAAAGGGTTCCAATTCTGGTGACCTTGTCTCACTTTGTGCCACGACGGGCTCCCTTGTTCATAGTTAATTTATACTGGGTTTGTAGTATACATCCATAGCTGTTTGTCAGCATTATTATAAGATGGCCATAGAATGGCACTCATCACCTGTAAGTCTCGAAAGGGTGATCAGTTTCTTAGTTGTTGTTTATGAATGATGGTAGTGAAGAAGGAATTGCTCTTATTTCTACAAACTTGTGGATTGGATAGTTGTTTGATGAGTTGTGAGATCCCTTTTTTTAACCCCAAATTCTCATGGTACTACCGAGAAGAGAGGGAAGATGGTGTAGTATATATTTATATGAGATGATATTTTGGTCAAGTGACTACTGTAGAGACTGTCAAAGAAAGGGAGAGTGACTCCACAGACTTCTCCAAACCTGTCAGTACTTTACAATTTGAACTGTGCATGGTATTGTGATAGACAAATTATATTCTTGTACTTTTTTTTCTTCTAGAACTTCTGTACGTTCCTTTTATGCTCTGACAGAGAATTCATGTTTTCAACCTAAGATGCCCACAATAAATGAAATATCTGCCATGTTCTTCATGTTCTTTTCTACCCTTTCGCATGTCTTATATAAGTAGAATTTGAACTCTTACATAAACTCTTCATGTTCTTTACCATGTCGGGCGTCTTGTATAAGTAGAGGTTTTGGTGCAACGTCCTCCAGGAATTGTAATTGTATGTTCTAATAATGTTGCCCAAGCGTGTTGAGCGGAAAATGGTAAAGATTGTTAGGAATGATATGTAATGGGGCTACCGGAAACAACAGCTGTCCAAGCAGCTGTCTAAGCGTGTTGAGTATTGGAAACTTAATTCATGTATCAATGTGTATCAACGTCATCAAAATAAAATTTTGGAGTGGAGAGCTCCTCAATTGAAAAGGAACCTATTTTGTACGATGGTACTATTTATGGTTGCGAGTTTTATTTTTGAGAAAACTGATGTGCATTTAGTGTTACTGTCAGGAAAAAGAGAGTATTCAGAGTTGGTTGCATAAGAAAGACATGTCTTGAGAGTTTAGAGTATCTCCACGTGTGAAATTTTTGTGTGTAAATGTGCTTGATCATCTTTCCATGACCCCGCACAGTGCAATGAGGAAGATTGCACAGAATGATGATAATGAAAAGAAAATGCTTGTTTCTACCAACTTATTGATGGGATAGTTATTTGATGAGTTGTGAAATTCCTTTTCCCCAAATTCTCATGATATTACTTCAAAAGAGAAGATGGCGTCAGACATATTTACTTGAGATGATACTTTATCATTTAAACATTGTCAAAGAAAGAGAGAGAAAGATCCAAAAGACTCTGGCAGTACTTTTCCATTTGAGCCGTGCTTTCAAAATCTCATGTTGTGCACGTCAGTAAAAAAAAAGAGTTTATGTAAAAAATGGACAAATGGAGATATTGTTCGCAAAAAAAATGAAAACAATGGACAAGCGGAGATAGGGATTTACAAGTTTGCAATTGCAGCAAGGAAAAAGAATAAACGACAAAGAAATTACGGGGAGCATGGAGAGTTGGGAAGAAAAGAGATTAGTGGAAGGATTAAAGAGTTAATTAATGAATTGTTTGGGCCTACAAGTCCACGTGGCATGTGTTGATTGGGCCTGCACCATAATAGGTGCGGCGACTGCACCTGAGCCGAACCCCTAAAAACCTATTAGTTTTGCTACTACTTCACATTTAGATGTGAAATAGTTATCTCACATCTAACTTTTTAACCATTGAATCTTGTCTGTCTTTAATATTCACACACACCTTTTTTTTTAGAAAACACACACACCTGATCTGGTGCTTGTCCTTTGTTGCGTTGTCTCGCCGTAGGTATGGGCTTCTTTCTTACGTGGCCTGTCTTTTTCTTTTCTTCCTCTTTGTTCGTTGCAGCTATCAGTGATTCCTTTTGCAACGAAATGCATGTGTGGCTCAGTGCTGCGTATACGTGCTACGCTTCTGTTCCCATTGGAACGAAGTATAGCTGTCAGCCTTTTTTATAAGTTTCTCATGTACTACCAGCTTTTGGCTAGAAGTTTGCGACTGGTTTTTTGTTTTCTCTCTTTGCTTTTTGATGATTTTGTTTTTCAATTTTTAATTTATTTGTTTCCTTTTCCCTTTCGTGTTTTTTGGTTTTTAATTTTTTAAATTCATGTTTTTTGTTTTGTTTTTTCACTTTTATTTTAAATATCTCTATTTTAGTTTTCCGGATTTGCTAATTCTCATCTAGATGATTTTTAGCTATGTCACACCTAGGTTATTCATCGCACGATCAAATATGTAAATTTCGTGCAAAATTGTTTTGTTCACATGCATGTGCCTTGTGTCGCGTTGTTGTTTACGTTGTCGGGCCAGTTTTTGGCGTCGCTCCGGTGGCTGTTATTCTCGTTGTCTCCCATGTTTGCGCCGATGTTAGTACATGGGCATCTGTTTAACAAACGTGACTATATTTTTGTATATCGAGTAACATGCCTCATTTCACTCTCTCTTTCTCCCGTTGAATTGCGGCTCAGTTTTTTTCTTTTACATCTTGTTTTTTTATTTACTTTTTGATTTTTTTTAGTTTTGTGTAGTTGCCTCAGTTACAAGTTCACCTTTGACTCACATTTGGGCCCATAGTTTGTTTCATTTCTAATTGCAAGTTTGCCCTTGACTTGCAGCTGGACTTGTGGTTTGTTTTTTGTCCTAGTCGTAAGTCCACCCTCGACTCGCAACTCGTGTTGTGGTTTTTGTGTAGTTGTCTCGGTTGCAAGTCCATCCTCGACTCGCTACTCGCATCATAGTTTTGTGTAGCTGTCCCAGTTGCAAGTACACCAACGACACATAACTAGGCTCATAGTTTGCTTCATCCCAGTTGCAAGCCGACCCTTGACTCGCAACCCGACCCGTGGTTTTTTATCCCAGTTCCAGGTCCACCATTGGCTTGCAATTGGGCCTGTAGTTTATTTCATCCTAGTTGCAAGTTGACCCTTGACGCACAACTGTGCTCGTAGTTTCGTTGTTTTCCTAGTTGCAAGTCCACAATCGACTCACAACGGGGTCATAGTCCTCCGAGTTGCAAACCCCCCTCCATTTGCAACTGGAGCTTGTGTTTTGTTTTTCCATCTCGATTGCAAATCCACCCTAGACTCACAACATGGCCCATAGTTTATTACATCTCAGTTGCAAGTCAACACTTGACTTGCAAGTGGGCTCGTAGTTTCGTAGTTGTCCCAGTTGCAAGTCCACCATCAATTTGCAAATGGGTTCGTAGTTGTCCCAATTGCAAGTCTGCACTCGACTTAGAGCTGGGCATTTTTTATATTTTCATCCTAGATGCAAATCCGCGCTCAACTCGCAAATGGTATAGTGTTTTGTGTAGTTGTCCCAGTTGCAGGTCTGCCCTTAACTCGCAACTGGGACCTTAATTTGTTTCATCCCAGTTGCAAGTGTACCCTGGACTCGCAACTGCTCTTGTAGTTTCATAGTTGTCCTAGTTGCAAGTCCACCCCCGGCTAGCAACTTGGCCCATACTTTTATTGTTGTCCCAGTTGCAAGACCACCCTCCGACTCGCAACTGGACTGTAGCTTGTTTTCATCCCAATTGCAATTCCACCCTCGTCTCATAACTGGTATCGTAGTTTTGTGTAGTTGTCTCAGTTCCAAGTCCACACTCGACTCGCAACTAAGCCCATAGTTTGTTTTTCATCCCAGTTGCAAGTCCACCCTCGAATGGCAACTGAGATTGTAGTTTGTTTTCCATCCAAGTTGCAAGTCCACCCTCGACTCGAAATTAGGCTCGTGGTTATCTCAGTTGCAACTCCACCTCGGACTCATAGATTGGCTCGTATTTCGTTGTTGTCCTAGTTGCCAGTCTACCCTCGACTCGCAACTTGGCCCGTAGTTTGCTATTGTCCCGGTTGCCAATCCACCCTCTGACTCGCAACTAGGCCCGTAGTTTTTTTGTCACCTTAGCTTGCAAGTCCGAAGGGGAGCCTTTGGCGCAGCGGTAAAGCTATTGCCTTGGTCACGGGTTCGAGTCCTAGAAACAGCCTCTTGCATAAATATAGGGAAATGTTGCACATTATAGACTCAAAGTTATCGGGCCCTTTCCCGGACCCCATGCAAGCGGGAGCTACGTGCACGAGTCTGTCCTTTTATTTAGCTTGCAAGTCCACCCTCGGCTCGCAAACTAGTGTCGTAGTTTTGTGTAATTGTCCTAGTTTCAAGTACGCGCTCAACTCGCAATTAAGCCCATAATTTTTTTCATCTCATTTGCATGTTCACCCTCGACTCGCAACTAAGCTCATGGTTTTCCCTGGTTCAAGTCCACCCTTGAATCGCAATTGGTTTGGTAGTTTTGTGTAGTTTTCCCAGTTGCAAGTCCACCCTCGACTCGCAATTGGGCCCATAGTTTTTCTTGTGACCTTAGTTTTCAAGTCCACCCTTGGCTTGGAAACTGTTATTGTAGATTTGTGTAGTTGTGCCAGTTACAAGTCCACGTTGGACTTGCAACTAAACTCGTAGTTTCACTATCCCAGTGGTAAGTTCACCCTCGACACACAACTGAGACTGTAGTTTGTTTTTCATCCTGGCTGCAATTCCACCCTCGACTCGCAACTAAGCTCGCAGTTATCTCAATTGCAGGTCCACCCTTGACTCGCAACGTGTCTCGTAGTTTTGTATAGTTGTCCCAGTTGCAAGTCCATTCTCGACTCGCGACTTGGCCCGCAGTTTGTTTTCATCCTAGTTGCATGTCCACCCTCAACTCACAAATGGGCTCAAAGTTTATTTTCGGCTTAGTTCGCAAGTCCACCCTCATCAACTTATAACTAGCACCGACCTTTTTTGTTTTCTGCTCCTAGTTGCAAGTCCACCCTCTACTTGCAATCATGCTTTTTTTACTTCCTTTTGTTGCCTTAGTTACAAGCACGCCATCATTTTCGCGAGTAGATCATCATATTTTATTCTTCGCTCCCAGTTGCAAGTCCACCACCGATTTGCAATTGAGCTCCAGGTTTTTTCCGCAAATACAAATTACATCAACTTGCAACTGGGGTGATTAACCAACATTTACCTAAGGTACAATTCCATTATCAATGCGCAAAATGTGAGCCCCGACCCTGACAATTACTCGTCCACCTTTAGTTTTTTTTGCCCTATTTACCTGCTCAACTTTGTTTGTGTTTTACATTTTTGGGCACAACCCATTTAGAGGGATCCATGTTTTCATGTTCTTTTTTTGAAAAAGAAACCATTTATATGATTTTTAGTTCCCAACCCATTGAGCTAGTTCTTTTTTTTTCAAAATCTCATAGTTCTATACAATTTTTTAAATGCTCCCATTTCCCCTCTCAAAAAAGTTCCCATTTTCATAATTTGTTCGTGTTTCTAAAAAAGTTTGGATTTTTCAAAAAATTGTTCATGATTTCAAATTTTGTTCACGTTTCCAAAAAAATATTCATTTTTTTGCGTTTTATAAAATATCCGGTGTTTCAAAATTGTTCAAATGTTTCAAGAAATGATCAACAAAAAAATCAAAAATGCTTCAAATCTGACATTGCAGTAAGATTTCTGAACATTTTTTATTTCATTAATATTTTTATATTATGATTTTATTTAAATGTACTACTATTGTTTTGCCTGGCACACAACACACATGTTTGGTGTGTCTTTGTTATAGAACAACACCCGTGGTGTCCCTTGTCTTTTTTTCTGCTTTTGCATGTGTATGTCAGATTTGGCTTTACAAGCAATGAACCTTTTTCTTTCTGCACGCGTGCATTATTTATTCATGGGATTTTTTGCAGCTTTTTGTATGCCCAGATACTAGCCCGTGTGACTTTTCTTTTGTCTTTGTCCCTGTTTGCTGCATTGGTCCAAGCAAATTGTGGATGAAACAGGCTAGAAGTTTTAAAAGGCCTACACGGGGAATGAGGTGAGGACAAAGGCTTTTGATTTGAGTAACACAGTCACGACAATTTCAGATTACAAGAAGACGTGACAATTTCAAATAGACATTGACACAAACAACGAAGGGGTTAGCTGGGCTGGGCGGATCGGGAGCAATGAAGGGGTTTGTTGTTTGTGAAGGGAGGGCCACATTATAGGATGATGTCACATTAGATGTGAGGTATTATCTCACATCTAGATGTGACATAGTCAGACCCAAAACCCATCAGTCTACGTAAATGGAATCAATATATCCAATCTTTCTTTCCAAACTTGCGTACTTACCTTTTCTACTAGACATATAATCCCTTCGTTCCTAAATATAAGACATTTTAGAGATTTCAATATGGACAACATACGGAGCAAAATGAGTGAATCTACACTTTAAAATATGTCTATATACATCTATATGTAAAAAGGCTTATATTTAGAAACGGAGGGGGTAGAATTCAAGTTTTCAACAAAGCATGAAACAATAAATGAAATAATGGTATGTGTCAACTCTTAGAACATGGGCAGAGTTCAACCTCTTACCTAGACCCTTTTATATTCTTCTCTACCATATCACACTTCATACAAAGTAGGGTTTTGGACTTTTGGTGCTCCCTCTTTCTCACGAATTCTAATTTTTACACTTTTGTGATATTGCTCACGCGCGTTGCCTGAAAAAGTGTATGATCATAGGAATGATAGGGAATGGGAGCACCAAGAATAGTATTCACTAGGGATGTAGGTAGAGACAAAAAGAGACAAGCGGGGGGTAGACTCCTCCATTGATCTGCCACCCCCAACAAATCCTAGTTTGGACTAAGTCCTTCTTAGTATGAGTCTATATGACCACATAAAAATGAAAACACTTGATCTCCTCATTGTCAATACATTCGCACGTCCAACAACACTATGACAGAACATACCAATTGAAAAAAACCTTGATTGTCTCAGAGGCCCTCAGAACGTAGCCTTTAAACATACATGTGCATGGCGTGCTCCGCCGTCCTAATAATACCCAATTTGATAATTTGATGGAGGGCACATGCATATTATCTTTTCATTATAACTTTCTATGAAAGTTTTGTGAGCCTACTAACAGAGATAGTAAATTCGATTCATATTTCTACAAAGGGAATTGATCAAACAAGCCACGTGGTATGACCACATGACAAATAACCCACTCAATGTTCATTAGTCATCGTTGTCAATAAATAATGACATGTCGATAAATAATGGCATGATACTCGCTTCATCAACACTATATGTTCATCGGCAGGTCTGTGCAGCCTCTGGATGAGTAGTTTTTATAAGCTTATATACATTAGCATTGTTCAACAATAAAACTTTGAACCAAAAAATAGTTAATCCAGCATAACAAAAATGAATCATCTCTAATTCTAAGTGTGCCTAAGAGATCATGCAAATTTGATAATTCACTAGGTATTTGAAAAGGGTTTTTTTTCCTCCATCGTCTCATTATTTGATATTGGTTAGGTATAAACCTTGCTAATTTTGTGTTTATTTTAACAAAAGAAATTAGAGCCTAGATCGATTTGTACACCAAGATGTCGATCCAAATCAAGGAAATACATTTAAACCATCTCCCAAACCAAAATCTACCGAGTATCATTCAACGGCAGAGCGGTAGCTGTCGTGGGTGTGTAGTTGCTGCTCCAACTAGGGTGTCATCCGTCCCAAGGATTAGATAGGAAAGAAATTTTGTAGACATCTAAAGCTTTTCTTCTTTGACACACACATGTCCATTGGCCATTTGGACTGATTGATAATAAAAAACGAGCTCGAATTGGTCTTCCCTTGTATTCCAAAGTGCATTGGCTCTATCTAAAAGGAAAATGTTGCATCTCCAATCAAACTGGTGGTCCTAGCTAGTGTGAGAGGAAACAAACACGGGAATCCATTAGTTTAAGATGGTGTAGCACATATTTAATGAAGATGATATTTTTAGTAAAGTGACTATGAAGGCACTGTAAGAAAAAACGAAAGAGGCCCTTGGTGACTTCTTCAACTCATGTTAGCACTTTTCCATTTGAACTGCGCATGGTATTGTGCTAGACATCTTATGTGCTTGTACTTTCAAAATATCATCTATGTAGGAATTCATTCATCTCATCTTTCTTCCAGAACTTACTTGTGTACCGTTTTAAAATTGGCTTATGTACATTTTCTGCTCAACATAGAATTCAAGTTTTCAATCAAACATGCCCAGAATAAGTGAAATAATTGCATGTGCCAACTCTCTGAATATGGGCACAGTTCACCCTATTTACATAGACTCTTCACATTATTCTGTACCATACCACACTTCTTATATAACTAGAGTTTTTGGTGCTGCCACTTTCTCTAGAATTGTAATTGTACACTCAAATAACATGGCTCGAGTGCATTGAGTGGAAAAATTGTAAGGCGATAGGGAATGGTAGGCAACAGGAGCATCAGCACGGGAGTGTGCTATACACATGGATTTTGTGACTTGCCGCTGGCAAACAACGTAACTAAACCTTTCATATCCTTCATAGGCTGCATACCGGATGGTCAAGATGATTCAGAAGATATCCATGCTTGGTATCTCTTGACGACTGGATCCAACATGCCTTCATAATCTTCTTGTTGCTCAGTTGGAGGCGGAGCACCTGGTAGTGTTGCAGCTTGCGGGAGGTGGCATCCTAGCTGTACAGGTGAGGCTGTAGCGCATAGTGTTGTAGAATTCGCTTCACCTGCTAGAGCTCCTCGTCGCGGTGCAACCACGTGATGTTGTTTCGGTCGAGCCATGGCGGGTGTGTGGCCCTGACTCCTTTGTGAGCGGCCTTCATTAATGTGGTGTGCACCGCCGGTGAAGTTGGAAGCAATGACACACTTGCTAGACTCGCCGACGAGGTGCTTCGTAAGCTACTAATCTGCTCAGCTTACCGCCTACTCAAGCTCCTCTATAACACCGCATTCAAGGCAAAGCCTACCCTATTTAGTCATACAACATGCAACACCTAGCCAACAACCCACTACAAAGCATCAAGGCACCCTACCCTGCGTGACAGATTGCAAGGAGATATATATTTTCAGAGAAAAGGTATAGCGTCCGTCTTTATAAATAAGGCAAACTGACAAGTCATCCAACAAATGATGCACTTATGCACTTTTGCACATTCATGTAAGGAGAACCACCTCTTCTGCACTTTTGCACATTCATGTAGAGGAGAGCCACCTTGGACAGGGTGCGCTAGAGGCAAGAAGTGCGCGAACTTTGTTTGTTTGTCGACGATCACCAATAGGTAGTTGAACTTGCCGGATTGGGGGAGGCCGTCGATGAAGTCCATCGTGATCATCTCCTACAAAATGGATGGTATTGGTAGTGGTTGAAGGAGCCCCGGGCTGGCAGCTCGATCCGGCTTTGCGTGCTGACAGATTTGACAACAACATATGTTGTTGTTGACGTGTATCTTCATCTTTGGCCACGCAAATAGACGACGGACACGACGGTAAGTTGCTGGGATCCTAGAGTGCCCTCCCATTGGGCTGTCATGCCACGCTTCAATGATGAGCTGTTGCAGCGATGTTGAGCCTCCCAACCAAATGCGTCCGCAGAAACTAGAGCATGCTATGGGTGATGGTGAAGCGAGTAATTGCATAAAACCACCACTTTGAGGGCTAGGTTTGTGAAAAACACTAGGATACAGATTCGTTGCAGAACGCACCATGTCTAGCGTAATTGTTTTGCAAAAACCACTGATCGGCGGATCGGGCCGTGTTAAGTGAGTTTATGACAGGTGAGGCCCGTTTTTTGCCTACATGGCACTCCAGGCCGACCCGACAGCTGGCAGACGGCGTTAGACGGTGCCGTCGCCATCGTTCGGTCCTAGCAGTCAAAAGCGTGAACCGTTGCCACTTCTCCACCACTCTTCTTGCTCGCTCCTCACTCGTGCATCTCTCACTCTCGCTCTGTTCTTGCTCGCCACATCCATCGCTGCCACGCCGCCCCGCGGCCACAGCGCCATGGTGTCGTGGAGTGATGGGTCGGATAGCAGCGAGCACACCGTGGAGTACATGAGCTCAGCTTCTGACGACGGCACCATTAAGGTCATTTCTCAGAGTTAGAGTAGGGTTTGATATTTGGGGATTTCTTGAATGAGATTCTTTTCAAACTATGGACCAAATCTCTGTTATTCCTTTGCACTCCAGGTTCCTGCTAGCACCGAAGACTCAGATTTCGAGGGCCCTGAGACAGATATGTATGTTTTGTCCCATGGACACGGGAAGGCGGCAGAAAGGTGTGTTGCTTTTGAAGGGATTCACACTGGCAAGAGGTTTCTTTGTTGTGCAGAGAAGGTATGGTTCCAACTTAACTAATTGGAAGTTGTTGATTAACTTAACAGATCAGTCATTTGTTTGCCATGGACATGTAATGTGGCACTCCAGCAGGCATTGTATTATATTGTGAAGTTTGGACAGTGGATTCATTAATTATTTACTCTGCCAGCATTGTTTACCCTATTTCTGGCAACATTGTTTAGTTAGATCATTTTGTTAACTCTGCCAGGTTAGCATATTTTAAGACAGAAGTTGCATGAGCACACCAGCATTGTTTAGTCTAGATCTAGCAACATTGTTTAGTTAGGTTATTTTTTAACTCTGCCATGTTAGCTTATTTTAGGATAGAATATTCATGGGTTAGCACACCAGCATTGTTTACTTAGTAGTTGTTTACTTTAGGGCAAACCATTGTTTTTCTTTAGGATGTTTGCTTTAGGACATGTTTAAATATTATATATTTAGCTTGCATGATCTGAATTTTTAGTATAAAGTAATCAAGCCTATCATTGTAAGAAAGTCACTGTTATGCAATTCTTTATGTTAATACTATTTTTTCAGGAAGGTAAAAACTGTGGACTAGTAGAATGGATTGATCCATCTTGGCCCAATACCCTTGAGAATGCACTATCCAAGTTACGGTCTATGTATGAACAAAGTAAGATAGACAGGATTGAGGAATGTATGATGCATTCATTTACTGTTCATGACCTGACACAAGAGAAGAAGAAATTCCAGGGCAGCTATGAGAAGTTGGTTGAAGATGTCAATGCACTTATGGATGCCCAGGAGTAGAGCACAGTGATAGAAAGGAAAGATGTTGAAACAACCAAGTTGCAGGAGAAGTATGACACTGTGAAGAACATAGCAGTTGCTCAAGCTACTGTCATTAGGAACATGAAGTTGAAGCTAGATGAAGAGAGGAAGAATTTGCAGATTCACATTGATGAGCTCAAGAAGACAGTTGAAGAGAGCAATGTGAAGCTAGAGGGGATCAAGGCCATCATAAATGGATAAGTAGTGCAAGACAAGAATGGGCAATATCATTTGGCATTTGCTGACCTTTTGCAGGGTGTGGTTTGGCATTTGCTGTAATGATAGTAGTTTAAATTCTATTAACTATGAGTACTCCTGAACTATTGATATGTAATCTTAAGTAAGATGTTGGCATTTGAACTAGTGCTGAATGTGGTGGTATTTAAACTAGTGCTGAATGTCAAACTATGATTATGTATGGATTTGAACTAGTGCTGAATGTGGTGGTATTTAGAGCTGGTTAATGTTATCTTAAGTAATATGTTTGCAATTGATGATTTTGGCTTTAGTTAGAGTTTTTGGCTTTTTATCGACGTCGAGGCTTCAAGTAGGGTCAATTAGGGTTTTTGGCTTTTTATCAATGCCGAGACATCAAGTAGGGTCAAGTGAGGGTTTTTGGCTTTTTATCGATGCCGAGGCATCAAGTAGGGTCAATTAGGGTTTTTGGCTTTTTATCGATGTCGAGGCTTCAAGTAGGGTCAATTAGGGTTTCTGGCTTTTTGTCGACGCCGGGGCTTCAAGTAGGGTCAAGTGAGGGGTTTTGGCTTTTTATCAACGTTGAGGCATCAAGTAGGCCAAGTTAGGGTTTTTTGGCTTTTTATCGACGCCGAG
This sequence comes from Triticum monococcum, assembly GCA_034509565.1. NCBI lineage: Eukaryota > Viridiplantae > Streptophyta > Magnoliopsida > Poales > Poaceae > Triticum > Triticum monococcum. The sequence goes on from CM067845.1 coordinate 620,376,135, forward strand.
GCATCAAGTAGGGACGAGTTAGGATTTTTGGCTTTTTGTCGATGCTGAGGCTTCAAGTAGGGTCAATTAGGGTTTTTGGCTTTTTATAGACGCCGAGGCATCAAGTATGCCAAGTTAGGCTTTTTGGCTTTTTATCGATGCCGAGGCATCAAGTAGGGTCAAGTGAGGGTTTTTGGCTTTTTATCGATGCCGAGGCATCAAGTAGGGTCAAGTGAGGGTTTTTGGCTTTTTATCGATGCCGAGGCTTCAAGTAGGGTCAATTAGGGTTTTTGGCTTTTTGTCGACGCCAAGGCTTCAAGTAGGGTCAAGTGAGGGTTTTTGGCTTTTTATCGACGCCGAGGCATCCAGCAGGCCAAGTTAGGGTTTTTGGCTTTTTATCGACGCCGAGGCATCAAGTAGGGACAAGTTAGGGTTTTTGGCTTTTTGTAGATGCCTAGGCTTCAAGTAGGGTCAATTAGGATTTTTGGCTTTTTATCGACGTCGAGGCATCAAGTAGGCCAAGTTAGGCTTTTTGGCTTTTTATCGATGTCGAGGCATCAAGTAGGGTCAAGTGAGGGTTTTTGGCTTTTTATCGATGCCGAGGCTTCAAGTAGGGTCAAGTGAGGGTTTTTGGCTTTTTATTGACGTTGAGGCATCAAGTAGGCCAAGTTAGGGTTTTTGGCTTTTTATCGACGTCGAGGCATCAAGTAGGGACAAGTGAGGGTTTTTGGCTTTTTGTCGATGTCGAGGCTTCAAGTAGGGTCAATTAGGGTTTTTGGATTTTTATCGATGCCGAGGGATCAAGTAGGCCAAGTTAGGCTTTTTGGCTTTTTGGCAACGCTGAGGCATCAACTCGGGGCAAGTTAGGGTTTTTGGCTTTTTATCGATGCCGAGGATTGTCAATTAGGGTCAAGTAGCACCATCACCATCATCACAAGAGTAACATAGTACTACTAGAATGCCATAGTAGTTTGACACAAGGTTTAAAACTGGAGTAGCACTACATCAATTGATCATCACAGGACTATTAGAATTCCAAAGTTTGACAGCATCAAGACAACTTAGTTTCACACAACTGGAGTAGTAGAACAGTACCAACACAACATAGTTTGATACAGCGTCAAGACAACATTGTCACCATTCTGCACCAGAGGCAGTCAAGTATCCCTTCATTCTGTTGTTGGGCCTCCTGACTCTCTGAGAACCATCACTTGGTCTTGGAGGCATGAAAGCTAACCTTGGTCTCTTTGCAGCAGCTGATGAAGATCTGGTTGCTGGTGCCTTACCCTTGGGAGCAGCTGGTGCCTTACTCCTTGGAGCAGCTGATGAAGATTTACTGGCTGCTGCCTTACCCTTGGGAGTAGCTGGTGCACTACCAGCAGCTGATCTAGTTGGCCTCCTGGCTGGTGTGGTATTAGTAGCATATGTTGCCCTCCTTGCTGGAGCTGGTCTACTGGCAGCAGATGTTTCCCTCCTTGATGATCCACCAGCAGTGTCGGCAGTAGAGGCTGCAGTCCTTGCAGGTGCTGGTGCACTTCTACTATCAGGTGGGTTAGAGCTGGTGCTTAGCTGCAATGAAACAAGTAGTTTAATATTAGTAAGTAACAAAGTAACAACAAATTTAGACCTACTATTAGCAAAGTGGTTACCTGATGTTTGTTCTTTCTCATAGCAAGTGCAGGCCTGAGAGCATCATGGCAATTGGTGTACCTATGGCCAACCTTTTTACAGTTGGAGCAGGTAATTGAGGTCATCCTTGAAGTGTTTTTGGGTGCTGGCTTCTCAAATTGGCCCTTTCTCCTCTTAGTCTGTGCTCTGCCCTTGTGTTCTTTGAAAACAGGAGGCTCAATGTCCAACTATCTGTCCTTGGCCACATGTCAGGGCCAGGTACAGGATATATTATAGGACTGTAAGCTGCCAGGTACATAGGTTTTTCGAAGAAATCATGAACAAATTCCTCTGGCTGAAGCTTAGCCTTGTGTATAGCAGAAACAACATGATTGCAAGGAATTGCTGTCATATCCCACTTCTTACACCCACAAGTCCTATGTGCTAGGTTGACAGCATATGTTCTCTCCCCACTAGTAACTTGGTAAAGGTTGGGGCCAGCCATCAATGATTGGCAGTTTCTAGACCACTTCTTTGCTTCCTCCAATTTCTCTGCATATGTTGCACAAATCTCCCATTTGACAGTCCAAGTCTTGGTTCTATTTGCATTAAACTTGACAATAAACTTTTTTCTAATCCCATCAACCATGGTCCTTATTGGCTTAGCCCTGACATCTAGAACCCACTTGTTGAAAACCTCACTTAGGTTATTAACTACTAAATATATTTTGCAATTTGTGTCCATGGCATGTCTGGCCCAAGTGTGCTTTGGGATTTTACTAAGCCAAGCCCATGCTGCCTCACACACTCTCTCTTCAACTCATCCATTGCAACATTAAAACCATGCTTAGGGTATGAGTAATTTGCTTCATCCATGTATTTCTTTAATTTTGGCCCTCTAAACCCAGCATTTTGAAAGTTCTGGTAAATGTGTCTGAGGCAAAACCTTTGTGGACAATTGGGAAAGACTCTGTTTATGGTTTTAAGCAGGCCCTGTGTGAAATTAACTAAAACTTAGTGACTAACTTAGTGACTACACCTAAATGAAATTAACTACTATAAAGAACTAAATGATTGTGTATAGAAAGTAACTACAACTAAATGAAAGTAACTACTAGAAAGAACTAAATGAATACTAGCACAAGTGGATTTCATTACCTTTTGCCTATCAGAAATGATTATGTAGTTACCAAACTTCCCAGATTGGCCACCTAGTGCTACCCTCAGCTGATACAAAAACCAAGTCCAGGAATCTGTGTCCTCCTTGTCAGCAATTCCAAAAGCAATGGGAAATATATTATTGTTCCCATCTCTTCCAGTAGCAGCAAGGATCTGTTGACCAGTAGTGAGCTTTATGAAGCATCCATCCAAACCTATAACAAGTTAACAAGTCAGCGGGAACTAGTTGAAAACAAACATTAGTCAAACACACATTAGACCTATACCAAGGAATTACCTATGAATGGTCTGCAGCCACTGAGAAACCCTTCTTTGCATCCATTTAGGCAAAAGAATAATGCATGAAACCTAGGGTTTTTGCTTGAATGCTCCCTCAGATATCTTGTTGTCACTATACACCTTGAACCTGGATTAGTATCTAGCACAGCCTGCAAATAATCCATAATCCTAGTGTACTGGGCCTTCTGATCTCCTAGCACAACATTCTTTGCTGCCTTCCTAGCCATGTATGCCATGTGGGTTGATATTTCCACTCCATACTTGCTCTTTGCTGTGTTAATTATAGTAGTGATTGTTGTGCGTGGGTCATTTCTGATTGCTTCCTCACAAAATTTTGCAACCCACTTAGCAGTAACTTTTGTGTTCACTGACACAGAAGGGGAAGTGTGCATCAAATAATGCTTCCTTATGGTAAATGTCTTCTCATTTGCAATCTAAGAAGCTGCTACATAAAAAGGGCATGTCTCATCTATGCATTGTGTTATAACCCTGTCACTTCAATTTCTATGGTACTCATAGTTCCTGTTCTGTGCAATGTGCATTTGTCTAAAGTGCATTCCTGAACTGGTACACATCAAGGAAGCAAAGATGCTTCACAAATTGTTCATCTGGGTGAGCTCTCTTCTCATCATACCATATCCTTTTCTTCATCTTATTAGCTCTGCTTTTCCTCCCATTAGGCAAAACATATGCCAATGCCTCTGCACCATCATTATCTTCCACACCCAAGTCCATTGGTTTCCTGTCTTCATCAGATGATGGTATCCAATCCCCCTCAAACAACTCCTCTACACTTGCATGTGATCTACTTGTTGGGCCTTTTCTATGTTTCTTCTCCCTTTTCTTCTTTTGTCCATCTTGCCCTACCTTCTCCTCTTGTTCCTCTTCCTCCACTTCCTCATCCTCTTCCTCCTCTGCATCCTCTTCTTCACTTTCAGGCTCATATAGTGCATCCTCCTCCTCCTCCTCCTCCTCCTCCTCCTCTGTCTCATACATTTCCTCAACATATGTGTCCCCTTCAAAATGAAGGAGTGGATCTTCCCTCTGTCTTTTCATCTCATCAAGCCTAGCAAGGATATCACCATATTCTTCCAAATTATCATCATCACTATCCTCCTCATTATCCATCACTGCAGCATTTCTCTTCAAATAAGTGTCCTTCTCTTTATTTTTCTTATTATTCCTAAACATTTCAATTTCCTTCCTCCTTGTCTCCTCCATAACCTTTTCAATTTCCATTTGGTCCTCTGAATTGTTTACATGATTTTCTTCCACTTGTACATAACCTAAAGCAAGTTGCTCCTCCAAATTTTTAGTGCTATGTTGTGTTTGAAACTGTATGGGCATTGGCTCCACTTCTGCTGCTTCTGAACTTGCTGCTGCTACATGCACATTTCCTGCACTGAACAACACTCCTTCTTCATCTATCTGAAGGAAATATGCCCTAGAGGCAATAATAAAGTTGTTATTTATATGTCCTTATATCATGATAAATGTTTACTACTCATGCTAGAATTCTATTAACAGGAAACTTAGTACATGTGTGAATACATAGACAAATAGAGTGTCACTAGTTTGCCTCTACTTGACTAGCTTGTTGAATCAATGATGGTTATGTTTCCTAACCATAGACATGAGTTGTCATTTCATTAACGGGATCACATCATTGGAGAATGACGTGATTGACTTGACCCATCCGTTAGCTTAGCACGTTGATCGTTTAGTTTGTTGCTATTGCTATCTACATAACTTATACATGTTCCTATGACTATGAGATCATGCAACTCCTGAATACCGGAGGAACACTTTGTGTGCTACCAAACGTCACAACGTAACTGGGTGATTATAAAGGTGCTCTACAGGTGTCTCCGATGGTGTTTGTTGAGTTGGCATAGATCGAGATTAGGATTTGTCACTCTGATTGTCGGAGAGGTATCTCTGGGCCCTCTCGGTAATGTACATCACTATAAGCCTTGCAAGCAATGTAGCTAATGAGTTAGTTACGGGATGTAGAATTAAGGAACGAGTAAATAGACTTGCCGGTAATGAGATTGAACTAGGTATTGAGATACCGACGATCGAATCTCAAGCAAGTAACATACCGATGACAAAGTGAACAACGTATGTTGTTATGAAGTTTAACCGATAAAGATCTTCGTATAATATGTAGGAGCCAATATGAGCATCCAGGTTCCGCTATTGGTTATTGACCGCAGACATATATCGGTCATGTCTACATAGTTCTTGAACCCGTAGGGTCCGCACGCTTAACGATCGGTATTATGAGTTTATGTGTTTTGATGTACTGAAGGTAGTTTGGAGTCCCGGATTTGATCACGGACTTGATGAGGAGTCTCGAAATGGTCGAGACATAAAGATTGATATATTGGACGGCTATATTCGGACACCGGAAGTGTTCCGGGTGATTTCGGAGAAAACCGTAGTGCCGGAGGGTTACCGGACCCCCCCCCCCTGGGGGAAAGTTGGGCCTTCATGGGCCATAGGGAAGAGGGGAGGCAGCCCACAAGGGGCAGCCACGCCCCCTCCCTATATGTAGTCCGAATTGGACTAGGGAGGGGACGCCCCCCCTTTCCTTCTCCTCTTCCTCTCCCTTTCTTTCCTCCCCTTCTCCTCCTAGTAGGACTAGGAAAGGACAAATCCTACTCCTACTAGGAGGAGGATTCCTCCTCCCTTGGCACGCCACTAGGGCCGGCCGGCCTCCCCCTTGCTCCTTTATATACAGGGGCAGGGGCACCCTAGGACACACAAGTTGATTGTTTCCAGCCGTGTGCGGTGTGCCCCTCCACCATAATCCACCTCGGTCATATCATAGCGGTGCTTAGGTGAAGCCCTCTTCCAGTAGCATCATCATCACCATCATCACGCCGTCGTGCTTACGAAGCTCTCCCTCGAAGCTCTACTGGATCGTGAGTTCGTGGGACGTCACCGAGCCGAACATGTGCAGATCGCGAAGGTGCCGTACCTTCGGTGCTAGGATTGGTCGATCATGAAGACGTACGACTACATCAACCGCGTTGTCATAACGCTTCCGCTTACGGTCTACGAGGGTACGTAGAAAAAACTCTTCCCTCTCGTTGCTATGCATCACCATGATCTTGTGTGTGCGTAGGATTTTTTTTGAAATTACTGTGTTCCCCAACAATGGCATCCGAGCCAGGTCTATGCGTAGATGTTATATGCACGAGTAGAACACAAAGGAGTTGTGTGCGTGGGTATATACCTATTGCTTGCCTTCACTAGTTGTTTCTTGATTCGGTGGTATTGTTGGATGAAGCGGCCCAGACCGACATTACGCGTACGCTTACGCGATACTTGTTCTACCGACGTGCTTCGCACACAGGTGGCTGGTGGGTGTCAGTTTCTCCAACTTTAGTTGAATCGGATTCAATGAACAGGGTTCTTTCTGAAGATCAAAAAGCAATCACTATACCGCGTTGTGGTTTTTTGATGCGTAGGTAAGAACGGTTCTTGCTCAGCCCGTAGCAGCCACGTACAAATTGCAACAACAAAGTAGAGGACGTCTAACTTGTTTTTGCAGGGCATGTTGCGATGTGATATGGTGAAGACATGAAGCTAAATTTTATTGTATGAGATGATCCTGTTTTGTAACACAGTTATCGGCAACTGGCAGGAGCCATATGGTTGTCGCTTTATTGTATGAAATGCAATCGCCATGTAATTGCTTTACTTTATCACTAAGCGGTAGTGATAGTCATAGAAGTAATAGTTGGCGAGACGACAACGATGCTTTGATGGAGATCAAGGTGTCAAGCCGGTGACGATGGTGACCATGACGGTGCTTTGGAGATGGAGATCAAAAGCACAAGATGATGATGGCCATATCATATCACTTATATTGATTGCATGTGATGTTTATCCTTTATGCATCTTATTTTTCTTAGTTCGGCGGTAGCATTATAAGATGATATCTCACTAAATTTCAAGGTATAAGTGTTCTCCCTGAGTATGCACCGTTGCTAAAGTTTGTCGTGCCGAGAAACTACGTGATGATCGGGTGTGATAAGCTCTACGTTCACATACAACGAGTGCAAGCCAGTTTTGCACACGCAGAATATTCGGGTTAAACTTGACGAGCCTAGCATATGCAGATATGGCCTCAGAACACTGAGACCGAAAGGTCGGGCGTGAATCATATAGTAGATATGATCAACATAGTGATGTTCACCATTGAAAACTACTCCATCTCATGTGATGATCGGACATGGTTTAGTTGATGTGGATCACGTGATCACTTAGATGATTAGAGAATATCTATCTAAGTGGGAGTTCTTAAGTAATTTAATTAATTAAACTTTAATTTATCATTAACATAGTACCTGATAATATTTTGCATGTCTATGTTGTTGTCGATAGATGGCACGTGATGTTGTTCTGTTGAATTTTAATGCGTTCCTAGAGAAATCTAAGTTGAAAGATGATGGTAGCAACTACACGGACTGGGTCCGTAACTTGAGGATTATCCTCATAGCTACACAGAAGAATTACGTCCTAAAAGCACTGCTAGGTGACAAACCCGCTGCAGGAGCAACGCCAGATGTTGTGAACACCTGGCAGAGCAAAGCTGATGACTACTCGATAGTTCAGTGTGCCATGCTTTACGGCTTAGAACCGGGACTTGAACGATATTTTGAACGTCATGGAGCATATGAGATGTTCCAGGAGTTGAAGTTAATATTTCAAGAAAATGTCCGGATTGAGAGATATGAAGTCTCCAATAAGTTCTACAGCTCCAAGATGGAGGAGAATAGTTCTGTCAGTGAACATTGATACGTCTCCAACGTATCTATAATTTTTTATTGTTCCATGCTATTATATTATCAACCTTGGATGTTTTATATGCATTTATATGCTATTTTATATGATTTTTGGGACTAACCTATTAACCTAGAGCCCAGTGCCAGTTTTTGTTTTTCCTTGTTTTAGAGTATCGCAGAAAAGGAAAATCAAACGGAGTCCAATTGACCTGAAACTTCACGAAACTTATTTTTGGACGAGAAGAAGCCCATGGAGTATCGGAGATGGACCAGGAGAGTCCCGAGCTGCCCACGAGGGTGGGGGGCGCGCCCACCCCCTGGGCACGCCCCCTGCCTCGTGGACAGCCCGGAGGTCCACCGCCGTACTTCTTCCTCCCATATATACCCATATACCCTAAAAACTTCGGGGAACACAATAGATCGGGAGTTCCGCCGCCAGAAGCCTCCGTAGCTGCCGAAAACCAATCTAGACCCGTTCCGGCACCCTGCCAGAGGGGGAATCCCTCTCCGGTGGCCATCTTCATCATCCCGACGCTCTCCATGACGAGGAGGGAGTAGTTCTCCCTCAGGGCTGAGGGTATGTACCAGTAGCTATGTGTTTGATCTCTCTCTCTCTCTCTCTCGTGTTCTTGAGGTGATACGATCTTAATGTATCGCGAGCTTTGCTATTATAGTTGGATCTTATGATGTTTCTCCCCCTCTACTCTCTTGTAATGGATTGAGTTTTCCCTGTGAAGTTATCTTATCTGATTGAGTCTTTAAGGATTTGAGAACACTTGATGTATGTCTTGCGTGGGATACCCATGGTGACAATGGGGTATTCTATTGATCCACTTGATGCATGTTTTGGTGATCAACTTGCGGGTTCCGCCCATGAACCTATGCATAGGGGTTGGCACACGTTTTCGTCTTGACTCTCCGGTAGAATCTTTGGGGCACTCTTTGAAGTACTTTGTGTTGGTTTGAATAGATGAATCTGAGATTGTGTGATGCATATCGTATAATCATACCCACGGATACTTGAGGTGACATTGGAGTATCTAGGTGACATTAGGGTTTTGGTTGATTTGTGTCTTAAGGTGTTATTCTAGTACAAACTCTATGATAGATTGAACGGAAAGAATAGCTTCATGTTATTTTACTACGGACTCTTGAATAGGTCGATTAGAAAGGATAACTTTGAGGTGGTTTCGTACCCTACCATAATCTCTTCGTTTGTTCTCCACTATTAGTGACTTTGGAGTGACTCTTTGTTGCATGTTGAGGGATAGTTATATGATCCAATTATGTTATTATTGTTGAGAGAACTTGCACTAGTGAAAGTATGAACCCTAGGCCTTGTTTCCTAGCATTGCAATACCGTTTGTGCTCACTTTTATCATTAGTTACCTTGCTGTTTTTATATTTTGAGATTACAAAAACCATTATCTACTATCCATATTGCACTTGTATCACCATCTCTTCGCCGAACTAGTGCACGTATACAATTTACCATTGTATTGGGTGTGTTGGGGACACAAGAGACTCTTTGTTATTTGGTTGCAGGGTTGTTTGAGAGAGACCATCTTCATCCTACGCCTCCCACAGATTGATAAACCTTACGTCATCCACTTGAGGGAAATTTGCTACTGTCCTACAAACCTCTGCACTTGGAGGCTCAACAACGTCTACAAGAAGAAGGTTGTGTAGTAGACATCAAGCTTTTTTCTGGCGCCGTTGCTGGGGAGGTGAGTGCTTGAAGGTATATCTTTAGATCTTGAAATTGAATCTTTTTGTTTCTTGTTTTATCACTAGTTTAGTTTATAAAAGAAAACTACAAAAAACAATATGGAATTAAGTTTGCCTCATACGCTTCATCTTTTTAATATATTTCGTGAGTATGATGGAAAGGAAAATTGTGCCAAAGTGTTAGAAGAAGAATGCATTAAAATGTTTGGCGCTAAATATTTGTATGATGAGAATGATTTCAATGTTGTTAGTATGAATTCCTTGAATATCCATGATGCTAATGATATGCAAAGCCACAAGCTTGGGGAAGCTATGTTTGATGAAGATGATATTTTTTGTCCCCCAAGTTTTGATGAGCAAATCTATTATGATGAAAGCATGCCTCCTATTTATGATGATTATATTGATGAAAGTGGATTTGGAGAGGTCATGACTTTATTTGGTGATGAATCCACTATTTCAGAAGAGGTTCCAATTGATTATGAGAACAAAGTTGCTACCTATGATGATTATTGTGATGACTTGTATGCTATAAAGAATAATGATATCCATGAAACTTGTTGTAAGGGAATATTTATTCCTAAGGTGTTTTGGTGACTGATAACAATGCTTTTGCGGACTAATCGTGTGCCTTGAGTTTCCCAGACGTTTCATCGCTAGGCACAACACGGTTTGGTGCCCCTCGAAGACTATTAAAGACGGCGTTTTCTACGTTTCTTTTTTGGTGGATTTGAGCCATAGGAAAGCCGTACTATTAAGAGGGGGTCCGCGTCGGAAAGGTTCGGGTGGAATCATCATGTACACGTTTTCTTCCTTGTCTCCTCCTTTCCCTTTCGCACTGGAGCATCCTCCGTTTTTCCTCTTTGTCTTGTCCTGGTTGCTGATGATGGGCTTGCGGTAGTACTGCTCCCTGGAGCGGTAGTACCGCAGGCACCTGCGGTAGTACCGTGCTGCGGCACGGTAGTACCGCAGGAGCCCACGGTAGTAGCGCTCCCCCGGAGCCATAGTACCGTGGCCCCCAGGCCAAGTGCCGCTTCATCGCGGTAGTAGGGGTGGATGTAATTTTTTACATCCTCGCCTCCGCGGTAGTACCGCACCCAGTGCGTGGTAGTACCGCGCGCGGCCTGGCTCAGCTGCCAGGCGGTAGTACCGCTCCTTAGCAGTAGTACTGTGTCAGATTTTTGCATCGTCTGTTTTCCAACGGAAGTAGGCACGGATGTATTTTTATTCATCCGCGCTCTTCCCAGGCTAGGAGATTCCTACCTTGCGGTAGTACCGCGCCTGCGGCAGTACTGCCCTCAGCCCTTGTGCTACAGGTCTGCCCTAGCTCCTGCTGTGGTAGTACCACAGTCCCTCACGGTAGTGCCACGTGGCCTTGCGGTAGTACCGCTGGTCAGGGGCGGTAGTACCGCATGGCCTTACGGTAGTACCGCCGGTCAGGGGCGGTAGTACCGCATGTCGCGGGCTGGTTAGGTGGATAACGGTTGGATTTTGTCCACAGCTATATAATGGGTGTCTTCTTCCTCTAGTTGACTACTTCTTCCAACCCTAAGCTCCATTGTTGCTCCAAGCTCCATTTTCGCCCGATCTCACTCCCTAGCCAATCAAACTTGTTGATTTGCTCGAGAGTGGTTGAGAAGGCCCCGATCTACACTTCCACCAAGAGAAATTTGATTCCCCCCACTAATCCCTTGCGGATCTTGTTACTCTTGGGTGTTTGAGCACCCTAGACGGTTGAGGTCACCGCGGAGCCATAACCCATTGTGGTGAAGCTTCGTGGTGTCATTGGGAGCCTCCAATTAAGTTGTGGAGATTGCCCCAACCTTGTTTGTAAAGGTTCGGTCGCCGCCTCCAAGGGCACCAATAGTGGAATCATGGCATCTCGCATTGTGTGAGGGCGTGAGGAGAATACGGTGGCCCTAGTGGCATTTTGGGGAGCATTGTGCCTCCACACCGCTCCAACGGAGACGTACTTCCCTTCAAAGGGAAGGAACTTCGGTAACACATCCTCGTCTCCACCGGCTCCACTCTTGGTTATCTCGTGCCTTTACTTGTGCAAGCTTATTTGTGATATATCTCTTGCTTGCTTGTGTACTTATCATTGTTGCATCATATAGGTTGCTCACTTAGTTGCACATCTAGACAACCTACTATGATGCAAAGTTTAAATTGTTAAAGAAAAGCTAAAAATTGTTAGTTGCCTATTCACCCCCCCCCCTCTAGTCAACTATATCGATCCTTTCAATTGGTATCAGAGCCTCGTCTCTTTATTAAGGACTTTACCGTCCGAAGAGTATGGTTGACGTCGTAGAAGGTGAGGAGGAGCACTCCGGTGCAAATCAGGTATCTTCTACAGGAGATGGGGGAACCGCGGTCTCTCATGAGGAGTTTAATGTGGTGTTGGACACATTGAAAACCTCTATGACGACCGAGGTCAAAAGCATGTTTAATGAATTCTTAGAAGGGCTTAAACTTTCCACTGCACCGTTGAAAGTGGGTGATCCCACCAACAAGGTGACGGATGCTACCTCCGACAAGGGGGAAGCTACTAGCGAGAAAGCCATTCCTTCTAGTGGTAAAAGTGGCACCGACATCTTTGCCCATGTGGAACCTCCACTTGTCTATGGTGGACCTCTCCCTTCCACTCATTTGAATCATGCCGGCCCGGCCCCTAAGATTGAGAAGAATGTAGAATTTGATTCTTGGGTCTATCGTTTTAAGCGTCATTTAAATCATGTGAACACTAACCTTTGGAGAATCATTGAAGAAGGTTTCTATCCGCATGACCGAAGCAACTTCACTCCTAGAGAAGCCGTGGATAATCAATTCAATGAGAATGCTCTCTTCATCATTCAAGAAGCTATCCCACCTGAAGACCTTCCTCATCTCCGGCCCTACTCCTTGCCCAAAGATGCTTGGCGCCAAGTGGTTTCCCTCTACTGGGGAAGCTCAACTATGAAGTGGTGCAAGATGAAGCTGATGAGTTTGCAATGAAAGAAGATGAAGAACCTCGTGAGCTCTATCGGAGGGTAACCAAACTCGCGGTCTCGCTCCGAGATCATGGAAGAAAGGACACGGATGACAATTGGATCAAGCGCGAATTCCTCAAGGCAATGATGCCCTACCACAAAGCCATGTCCTCTGTCATTCGTCAAAGGCCGGACTTCCACACCTTGTCCTCAAGTGATGTGTTGGATGAGTTCGTTGCTATGAGCATCTTGGACAAGACCGCCGACAATGCGGTACTTCGCTCTCAAAGAGTAAAGAAACCCAACCTTGCTCTAAAGGCCAAGGTTAGTATGGAGGAAGAGGATGAAGAGGAAGAAGAGGAGAGCAACCTCGAAGATACGAAGTATGCCTATCGTGAACACATGGCCCCTGCTTCAAGGCAATTTTGGAGCAAGAAGAACTCAAGGCCTAACTTCAACAAGAACAATTCAAGTGGCGCAAAGGGCAAGCAACGAGTGAGGACTTGTTTCAATTGTGGCAATGTAAGCCACTTTGTTGCGGAGTGCCCTTATGAGAAGAGGGAAGACAATGGTGGCAAGCTCATCCGAAAGGACAAGGCCAAGTCGTTCCACAACAAGAGCAACTTCACCAAGAAGACTCCTCCCAAGGCATTGGTGGTACAAGAAGAGTACAATGAGGATGATGACGATGATGAAGATGGTGAGTTGGTTGCCATGGTCTCCGTTGCCATTGCAACGACTCCACGGGTGTCTCTCTTCGACTCACCCAATGAGAGCATCACCGCCAAGTGCCTCATGGCTAAAGCCACCAACAAGGTAACCCCCAACATCAAAACCACCATCATTAATCATCCTTCTTAGATGGATAGCATTGATGAACATGAGGGAACTAATGTGGAGGTGAATGAGTTTGAGGCCTTTATGGGTAAACTCAAGGGTAAATCTAAGAAGCACTTTGTTGCTCTCTTGGAACAACTTGGTGAAGCCAATGACATGATCGAGGCTCACGAAGATACCATCTCTAAGATGGAGGGGCATAGTCGTGACTATGCCGATGAGATTTCGGATCTTTCCAATGCTCTTGAGGAAGAGCATGGTCTTCGTTTGGCTCTTGAGGAGTCTCACAACGATGATCATGCTAGATTAAAGAAAGATCTTGATCATGCCCTTGTTGTTTCTCGTGTGCTAAACTCCGAGAAGGCAAAGCTTGGGGTTGATCTTGCTAGACTCAAAGAGGAGTTTGACATTCTTGACAAGGCTCACAAAGTCTTGAAGGGTGTTCATGCTACCCTCAAGGAGTTTCATGATCAACTCCAAGTGAAGCTAACCAAGGAGAAAGCCACATTTCCTTGTATGGTGTTAATTGATAATGCAAATGCTACTAACCCTTGTTGTGAGCATGTGCATCTTATTAAGGAGAATTTTAAGTTGAAGGAGCAACTTGAGAAAGGCCTTGTGTCATGCATACAAGGTGAGAAGAACCTAAATAACCTTTTGAGAAATCAAAAGGAAGTTGCGGCCAAGGAGGGGATTGGGTTCTCACCCAAGCCCAAGAACAAGAAGAAGGATAACAAGACCAAACGACCTCCTCCTCTCAAGCAAACTTTTGTGAAGGAGGGAGAGAGTACTTCCAAGGAGAAGAATAACAATGCGAAGGGTGGCGGTGTCAAAAAGGGCAATGCCACCCCTCCCAACAAAGTCGGTGACTTTAATCCTTCTTATGTGTTATGTCGTGCTAGTGATAGGCATGTCTATGCCAAATTTGTTGGTTCTCCTCATGAGTACATTGAATGGTCTATTTGGGTTCCTAAGACCCTTGTTACTAACATCAAAGGACCCATTACAAAATGGGTACCTAAAACCAAGCATTAATCTCTTGTAGGTGTTTGCTTCCGGTGGGGGATCATGGTTGCTCGATAGTGGAGCTACAAATCATATGACCGGAAGCAAGGACTTGGTGGTGGACGTGCACAAGATTCCATATATGCCCACCAATGTCGAGTGGGGTGATGCCTCATCTTCTAAGGTATTGGTCTTTGGCAAGGTTGTCATCTCTCATGATCTCACGATCGAGAAGGTCATGCTTGTTGAGTCCCTTGCATACAATTTACTTTCCGTTCGTCAACTTGCAATCATGGGCTTTGCCACTTTCTTTGATATTGATACCGTGGCCCTCTTGTGGAGCAAGACTCTTAAAATAGCCTTTGTTGGGCATGTCGGGAACGGTCTATATGTGATTAACTTTTCAGAGCGACCCCGTGACGTGCCTAATGGCTAAAGTTGATGTGGGATGGCTTTGGCATCGCCGTTTAGCCCATGTTAATATGGGATCTTTGCAAAGTCTTCTCAAGGGGGACCATGTCCCTGGACTAATGAATGTTAGTTTTGCTAAAGATCGTGCTTGCAGTGATTGTATCGAAGGAAAGCTTCATGAGAAGGCTCACCCTCCCACGACTATCATTTACTCGAAGAGGCCTTTGGAGCTCCTTCACTTGGATCTCTTTAGGCCTCCATCCTTTGATAGTCTTAGGGGTAGGAAGTATTGCTTGGTGATTGTGGATGACTATTCAAGATATACTTGGGTGTATTTCTTCAAGAGGAAGAGCGAGACCCAACAAACCATCATTGACTTTGTAAATGAAGCACAACGTCAACACAATGCAAAAGATCTTGACAATAAGATGTGACAACGGCACCGAGTTCAAGAACTACACCTTGGATGAGTTTCTTAGTGATGAAGGGGTCAAGCATCAATATTCCGCACCCTACACCCCTCAACAAAACGGCATTGCGGAGAGGAAGAACCGGACGTTGATGGATGCGGCAAGGACCATGATGGCGGAGTTCAAGTCTCCATACAACTTTTTGGCCGAAGCCATCAACACCGCATGTCATGCATCCAATCGGCTCTACCTCCGCAAGGGCTTGAACAAGACTCCATATGAGATACTCACTGGTAACAAGCCCAACCTCAAGTACTTTCGGGTGTTCGGGTGTAAGTGTTTCATTCTCAAGAAAGATGTTCGGTTGTCTAAATTTGAGGCTAGAGCTTATGAGGGCGTATTTGTTGGTTATGCTACAAACTCTCATGCTTACCGTGTCCTCAATAAATCCACGAGACTTATTGAGGAGACGTGCAACATGGTGTTTGATGAGAATAACGGCTCCCAAGTGGAGCAAAGTGGCTCTTGTGATGTAGGTGATGAAATTCCTCCTCAAGCCATAAGAAGAATGGGTGTTGGTTTTATCCTACCCATTGAGGTACCCCTTGTGGCCGAAGGAGAAGGACAATGCTCCACTCAAGTGGAGCCATCACCAACCCAAAGCCCACACGCTTCCAAAGAACAAAGTGAAGGCCCTCATCCTCATGAACAAGACCAAGGGCAAGATCATGCTCAAGACGGTGTTGACACACCAAGTGATGCCCAAGGTCAAGTTCTCTCCTTCGAGCAAGTTCAAGATCAAGAACAAGCTCAAGACGTCGCTCAAGATGATCAAGTGACCGCTCCTCAACTCACCACCTAGGAGGAATTGGAGCGTCGTGCCACCAAGATTGCTTCCAAGCTCTCCACCAAGGGTCATCTCATGAAGAATGTACTTGGAAGCATTCAAAAGGGGGTAAGCACTCGTAGACAATTGGCAAACTATTGTGAACATCACGCGTTTGTCTCTTGTGTTGAACCCCAAAAGGTATATGAAGCACTCGAAGATCCGGATTGGCTTAATGCCATGCATGAAGAACTCAACAACTTCGAGTACAACAAGGTGTGGAGATTAGTGCCAAGGCCAACGGGGAACCACAATGCCATTGGAACCAAGTGGATATTTAAGAACAAGAAAGATGCTCATGGGACCATCATTCGCAACAAGGCAAGATTGGTGGCACAAGGCTACTCCCAAGTCGAGGGTATCGACTATGGTGAAACCTTTGCTCTCATTGCTCGCCTTGAATCCATTCATTTGTTGATTGCTTATGCTTCTCATCACAACTTTAAGTTGCAACAAATGGATGTGAAGAGTGCATTTCTTAATGGTCCTATTAATGAGTTGGTCTATGTCAAGTAAACCCCCGGGTTCGAGGATCCCTACTTTCCCGATCATGTGTATCAACTTGATAAGGCACTCCATGGGCTTAAACAAGCCCCACGTGCGTGGTATGACCACCTTACCGAGTTGTTACAAGATCATGGGTTTGAAGTTGGGCTAATCGACCCCACTCTTTTTACTAAGAAGGTCAAAGGGGAGTTGTTTGTATGCCAACTATATGTTGATGACATTATCTTTGGTTCCCCTAACAAAGCTTTCAATGAGGAATTCAGCGCTCTCATGACCTCAAAGTTCAAGATGTCTTCCATGGGAGAGTTGAAGTTCTTTCTAGGATTCGAAGTGAAGCAAAGAAGAGAAGGAACCTTCATCAACCAAGCCAAATACACTCAAGACATGCTCAAGAGATTCAAGCTAAGTGATGCCAAGCCGGCTTCCACTCCAATGCCCACCAAGTGCCAACTTGACATCGATCCCAATGGTAAAGCGGTGGATCAAAAGGTATATCGCTCCATGATTGGATCCTTGCTTTACCTTTGTGCATCTAGACCGGATATCATGTTGAGTGTGGGAAGTTGTGCACGGTTTCAAGCCGCACCTAAGGAAAGTCACTTTGTGGTGTTCAAGCGAATCTTTCGATATTTGGCTCATACCCCAAACTTTGGCTTATGGTACCCAAGAGGAGCAAACTTCAAGCTTGTAGGGTATTCGGACTCTGATTGGGTGGGAGACAAAGTGGATAGGAAGTCCACTTCCGGAGGGTGCCAATTCCTTGGTTGCTCTTTGGTAAGTTGGTCTTCCAAAAAGCAAAGTTGTGTGTCTCTCTCGTCCACCGAAGTGGAGTATGTAGCGGCCGGTAGTTGTTGTGCACAACTCTTATGGATGAGGCAAACTTTAAAGGATTACGGTGTCATTTGTGACAAAGTGCCTCTTTGGTGTGACAATGAAAGTGCCATCAAGATTTCTCTCAACCCGGTGCAACACTTCAAGACAAAGCATATTGAGATTCGGTATCACTTCATCCGGGATCACATTAGGCAAGGGGAGATCGAGCTCAACTACGTCAACACTCATGATAACCTTGCCGATATTTTCACGAAGCCGTTGGATGAAGCAAGATTTTGCGAGTTAAGGCATGAGCTAAATATCATTGATTCGATCAATGTTGCTTGAACCCTTGCGCACCCCACTATGGGAGTCCTGGATTAGGGGGTCTCCGGACAGCCGGACTATCTCCATTGGTCGGACTGTTAGACTATGAAGATGCAGGATTGAAGACTTCATCTCGTGTCTGGATGGGACTCTACTTGGCGTGGAAGGCAAGCTAGGAAATATGGATATGTGTATCTCCTCCTTTGTAACCGACCTTGTGTAACCCTAACCTCTCCAGTGTCTATATAAACCGGAGGGTTTTAGTCCGTAGGACGACATACAATCATACCATAGGCTAGCTTCTAGGGTTTAGCCTCTCCGATCTCGTGGTAGATCTACTCTTGTACTACCCATATCATCAATATTAATCAAGCAGGACGTAGGGTTTTACCTCCATCAAGAGGGCCCGAACTTGGGTAAAACATTGTGTCCCCTGTGTCCTGTTATCATCCGCCTTAGACGCATAGTTCGAGACCCCCTACCCGAGATCCGCCGGTTTTGACACCGATATTAGTGCTTTCATTGAGAGTTCCTCTGTGTCGTCGCCGTCGGGCTTGATGGCTCCTACTATCATCGATAGCGATGCAGTCCAGGGTGAGACTTTTCTCCCCGGACAGATCTTCGTGTTCGGCGGCTTTGCACTGCGGGCCAATTCTCTTGGCCATCTGGAGCAGATTGAAAGTTACACCCCTAGCCACCAGGTCAGGTTTGGAAGCTTAAACTACACGGCCAATATTTGTGGAGACTTGATCTTCGACGGATTCGAGCCTCTGCCTTGTGCGTCACGCGGTCACGATGTGTATGAGTTACCTCTACCATCGGACAGTTTTCAGGAGATCGCACAGGCAGCCGCTTTGACCCTCAATTCGGAACCAGTTGCGCCGTCCATGGACGGGTGGATGGACCACGCCACGGAAGCCTTACCCTCAGCGGCGATCGAGCCAAACATCGACCTTACCTTGCACGAGAGCCGTGTTGTTAAACTGCCGGATCCTTCTCCGGCCACGGACTCCGAGCCGCCTGCGCCCGTTCCTATCGAATCCGATTGGGCGCCGATCATGGAGTTTACCTCCGTGGATATTTTTCATCATTCGCCCTTTGGTGACATACTGAACTCATTAAGGTCTCTCTCCTTGTCAGGAGGATCCTGGCCGAACTACGTCCGGCAGGACTGGGATGCGGACGACGAAGAAATTCGTGGCCCACCCACCACCCACTTAGTAGCCACTGTCGATGACTTAACCGACATGCTCGACTTCGACTCCGAAGACATCGACGGTATGGACAACGATGCGGGAGACAAAGAGGAACCACTGCCCACAGGGCACTGGACAGCCACCTCATCATACGATATATACATGGTGGATACACCCAAAGAAGGCAATGGCGACGAGATAGCGGAGGATGACCCCTCCAAGAAGCAACCCAAGCGCCGACGTCAGCAGCGCCGCTCTAAGTCCCGCCAAAGCAAAAGTGGTGATACCGGCACAGGAGATAATAACACCCCGGATAGTGCCGAAGACAACAACAATCCCCTCCAGCAAGATTTAGAGCAGGAGGATGGAGGAGCCAGCCCTCCTGAGAGAGCGGCAGATGGAGAGGCGGAGAATGATAATTACATGTCCCCCTCCGAAGACGAGGCAAGCCTCGGCGACGATGAATTCGCCGTGCCAGAGGATCCCGTCGAACAAGAGCGCTTCAAACGCCGGCTTATAGCCACGGCAAATAGCCTTAAGAAAAAGCAGCAACAACTTCAAGCTGATCAAGATCTGCTAGCTGACAGATGGACTGAAGTCCTCGCGGCCGAAGAATATAAACTCAAGCGCCCCTCCAAGAGTTACCCAAAATGCATGTTGATACCCCGACTGGAGGAAGAAGCATATGACGCGGCTGATCGGCCACCTCGTGGCCGCGATAGAGAGGCATTCCAGCCAAAAACTCAGCCTGCACCCCGACGCCATTCAAATAAAAAGGCATGGGGAGATACGCCAGACCTGCGAGACATATTCGAGGACAAAGCAAAGCATGCAAGATCGATCTGCGAATCACGAGGTGTGCCACTATGCGAGACGATAAACGTCACACCGGATACAGTAAAAGTAAATCCAGCCGGGCCGAACACAGCGGGCAAGACCCATTCGAGTTATGTCATGATATAGCCCAATACAAAGGCGCCACACACCCCTTATACTTCACAGACGAAGTAATGGATCATCAAATCCCAGAAGGTTTCAAACCTATAAATATTGAATCATACGACGGCACAACAGATCCTGCGGTATGGATCGAGGATTTCCTCCTCCACATCCACATGGCCCGCGGTGATGACTTACACGCCATCAAATACCTCCCACTAAAGCTTAAGGGACCA
Source organism: Triticum monococcum (assembly GCA_034509565.1). Lineage (NCBI taxonomy): Eukaryota > Viridiplantae > Streptophyta > Magnoliopsida > Poales > Poaceae > Triticum > Triticum monococcum. Next base: position 620,396,240 of record CM067845.1, read on the forward strand.
GCGTAGCATTGGCTTAACAGCTTGCCAGCAGAGTCCATTAGCTGTTGGGAAGATCTAGAAGCTGCATTCCTCGACAACTTCCAGGGCACTTATGTGCGGCCACCAGATGCCGATGACTCGAGCCACATAATTCAGCAGCCAGAAGAATCGGCCAGGTAATTCTGGACTCGGTTCCTAACAAAGAAAACTCAAATTGTCGATTGTCTGGATGCAGAGGCCCTAGCGGCTTTCAAACACAACATCCGCGACGAATGGCTAGCCCGGCACCTTGGTCAGGAAAAGCCGAAATCTATGGCAGCCCTCACGACACTCATGACCCGCTTTTGTGCGAGAGAAGACAGCTGGCTGGCTCACAGTAATAACATATCAAAGAACCATGGTACTTCGGATACCAAGGACGGCAATAGCAGGTCATGTCGCAACAAACATAAGCGCCGCATTAACAGCGATAATACTGAGGATACGACAGTCAATGCCGGATTCAAAGGCTCTAAACCCGATCAGCAGAAAAAGCTATTCAAACAAAGTACACCGGGCCCGTCCAGCTTGGAACGTATACTCGATCGCTCGTGTCAAATACACGGCACCCCAGACAAGCCAGCCAATCACACCAACAGGGATTGTTGGGTGTTCAAGCAGGCCGGCAAGTTAATTGCCGAAAACAAGGACAAGGGGCCACATAGCGATGACGAGGAGGAGCCCCGGCAGCCACACACCAAAGGACAGAAGAGGTTTCCCCCACAAGTGCGGACGGTGAACATGATATACGCAACCCACATCCCCAAGAGGGAGCGGAAGCGTGCGCTCAGGGACGTATATGCGTTGGAGCCAGTCGCCCCAAAGTTCAATCCATGGTCCTCCTATCCGATCACTTTCGATCGCAGGGACCATCCCACTAGTATCCGTCATGGCGGATTCGCCACACTGGTTCTGGACCCAATCATTGACGGATTTCACCTCGCTCGAGTCCTTATGGATGGCAGCAGCAGCCTGAACCTGCTTTATCAGGACACAGTGCACAAAATGGGTATAGACCCCTCAAGGATCAAACCCACAAAAACGACCTTTAAGGGCGTCATTCCAGGCGTAGAGGCCCATTGCACAGGCTCAATTACACTGGAAGTGGTCTTCGGATCCCCGGATAACTTCCGAAGCAAAGAGTTAATCTTCGATATAGTCCCGTTCCGCAGTGGTTATCATGTAGTGCTCGGGCGAATTGCATTTGCGAGATTCAATGCGGTACCGCATTATGCATACCTCAAGCTCAAGATGCCAGGACCTTGCGGGGTTATTACAGTCAATGGAAACACATAGCGCTCTCTCCGAACGGAGGAGCACACCGTGGCCCTCGCAGCAGAAGCACAAAGCAGCCTCTCAAGGCAATCCACTAGTTCGGCGTTTCAAGACCCGGACACCTTCAAGCGCGCTCGGAGCAATCGACAACTAGACCGCCTGGCGCGATTTGAGCTCGCGTAGTAATGCGGCCCCCACCCCAGTCCTAGCCAAACGGCAAAACTCGTGCCACGCATACATAATTACGCATTAAAAATACCATGGGCACAGGTGGGGAGGGGGCACAACTGCGGCATGCCCCAAGACGCGGCTTAAACCGCACTAGGGGCTTCCCGTTTGGTTATTTTTCTCTTTTTCAGGACCTTAATCTCTGGAAACCCTGCCCGGCAGCACTATTGCCGAACACATGATGCAACAACCAAGAAGGCAGAAAGCTACGTCACACCACGGAATTCCCAGGTGGATTACAATAACGAGCGAAATATTTGATTTAATACTATTCCTTAGCTTGCCCTTGGAAGGGACATAGTCCTACTCTTTGCTTATCACACCATCTGTATCATTCTGCTTTAAACGCACCTTTTTGAATAAACAATGCATAACATTACGACTATTATTGCATTCTTGTTATACATATATGTGTTCATTAATGACGCCTTGCAACCGTACACTTTGGTACAGCCAATACACCAGGGGCTTACGTACCCCACAATATGGTGTGAAAAGTCCGAACACTTTCACAAGTGCGGCACCCCGAACTTATAGCATTATATGCATCAGCTCCGAATCATGTCTTTGGTCAAATGTTGGGTTTGCCCGGCTCCTATGTTTTGGTACCTTACATTCCGCTCTATCGGCTAAGGTAGCGCTAGGAGAACTACTGCAATTGTGCCCCGGTTCTGCTGGGCTAAGCACCTCAGTAGAGAAAGCTAAAACTGACTGTCATGATAAGGCGAGAGACTGGTCGTTGTTCGGCAAGGTTTTCGAGTCCCTAAAGACTTATGCCGCTTAGAGCGAGGGGCCGGCCCTGTCCGGCTTAAAGGCGTGTATCGCGCCCCGAATTTGGCGTTCCGAATACCAAGGGCTTTGCTGAAATTTAAAATTATAGAATTCTATGGCTAAGTGAGAGTGATAAAGCATTATTAGTCCGGTTGCCTTGTTCGTTGTGCTGAGCACCTCCCTCGAAGGACCCAAACATGGGAACAAGAGTGCTCAGGTTTATCCCGAACACCCCAGCACTCGTGGCATGGGGGCAGAAGCCGAGGACTAGCCATCTCTCAGATTGGATAAAGAGCCAAACATACGGTAATATTTTAAATTCACACAAGCATTGCATAGCGCATATGAAACAAGTTTTCATCATACAGGATCACACGAGCAAGTCTACTCAAATATTACATCCTTTGAACATTCGTCCGCTACAAGACGGGCACCCTTCAGGACACCCTCATAATATATTTCGGGGGTGCGATGCTCCTTGCCCTGCGGCAGCCCTTCCTTGATCAGCTTCACGGCGTCTAGCTTGGCCCACTGCACCTTCACACGGGCGAAAGCCCGGCGTGCACCTTCGATGCAGACGGACTGCTTGACGACCTCCAGCCGTGGGCAGGCATCCACAAGCCGCCTCACCAGGCCGAAGTAGCTGTTCGGAAGGGCGTCGCCAGGCCATAGCCAGACTATAAACCCCTTCATGGCCTGTTCGGCCGCCTTGTGCAGCTCGACCAGCTGCTTTAGCTAGTCGCTCAGAGGCATCGAGTGTTCGGTCCTAGTATATTGAGACCAGAACAGCTTCTCCGTTGAGCTTCCCTCCTCGGCCTGGTAAAATTGTGCGGCATCCGACATGCTGCGGGGCAAATCTGTGAATGCTCCTGGAGAGCTCCGAATTCGGGTAAGTAATCGGTAATTTACTTTTACATGCTTGCTCTGCATATAGAATGACTTACCCACCTCTATCTTCTTCATTGCGTCGATCTCCTAGAGGGCCTTTTGGGCTTCGGCCTTGGCACTTTTTGCGCTCTCGAGGGCCGCGGCAAGCTCAGACTCTCGCGTCTTCGAGTCAAGCTCCAACGCCTCGTGCTTCGTCACGAGAGCCTGGAGCTCTTGCTGCACCTCGCCCACCCAAGCCTCTTGCTTTTCTCACTCGGTGCGCTCCTTGGCTGCTTTATCTTCGGCCTTGGACAGCGCTTGCTTCAGGGTCGCCACTTTGGTCGTGGCCCCTGGCAAATTCATGATGATCCTGCCATTTTGCAATCGCACTCTTTTTATACATATCCACAGACTAGGTACTACTTACCTTTGTTCTCCTCAAGCTGCCTCTTGGCAAGGCCGAGCTCGTCCTGGGACCCTTTAAGGTCCTGCTTCAGTAAGGCGACCTCCGCAGTCAGTGCGGCGGACGCCGGCAGCGAAGCCTGCATATGCATATTGACATACTCATATTAGACTCCTGCGATATTGTTTGATCCTCTGTTTGGCTTTTCTTTGTGAACACTGAACAGAGCATCAGGGGCTACTGTCTATGCGGTAATATTTTCCTATATTTTAAACACTTACCTCAAAGCCTGTTAGAAGGCTGGCACAGGCTTCAGTCAATCCCCTCTTAGCGGACTGAACCTTCTGGATCACCGCACTCATGATAGTACGGTGCTCCTCGTCGATGGAAGCGCTGCGAAGCGCTTCCAGCAGATTGCTCGGCGCCTCTGGATGGACAGAGGTCACTGGTACAGGCGTCTCGCCCCTCTTAGAAGGAGGCCGCCTGCCCGAGTCCGGAACCACTGGAGGTTCCGGCGCGGTGCTCGACTGAGGGCCGAACTCGGAGCTCTTAGGGGCCTTGTCCCCTCGGCTCCCGGAGTTCGGGAGGCCGCCTTGAGGTGCCTCCGGGACTGTCTCCCCTCGACCCGGTGCCTCGTGAGACAGCACCTCGGCGTCGTCCGCAGGATGAGGGGAGGTGGCGGTCGGGACTGGATCGCTATCTATATCCGATGAGCCCAGGGAGCCGTCCGATGATACATCAATACGGGCTCGGGGCGGCCTGCATAATCATATTTCGGCGTTAGGTGAAGTAGTGCGACAAAGGAATACTATGAGTTACTCTGGTATCCGAATACTTACGACTTCCCCAGGGGCTTGGCCCTAGGCAGCCACTCCTCTTCGCCGTCGGCGGTGGTGGTAGAGCTGTCCGGAAGGAGAGTCCCCCTTCTTGGACCCTTCGACCTCCCCAGTTGGGGCGGCCTTCCTTTTCTTGTCTCCCCCGTCTGGAGGGGGAGCATCTTCTTCTGCCTCCTCGTCTTCAGGGGAGGATTGCGCCGTAGAGTCCTCGGACGGTGAGTCCGATGACGCATGGCGTCGGGAACTCTTTCGGGTTCCCTTGGCCTTCTTGGTCTTCTCCGGCACCGTATAAGGAGCCGGAGTCAGCATCTTCATCAGAAAAGCGTCTGCTGGGCCTTCGGGCAAAGGAGCTAGACAGTTGATTTGTCCGGCCGTCTCCTGCCAGTCCTGTCAAAGGTACTGGAATTTAGATCCCGCATAGAGTCAATCTACGAAAAATAAGTATCCTATAAGAGGTAAAACAGCTTACTGCACTAGCTTGGCGCTTCACGCTGAATCCGCGATCCTCAGTAATGGGAGGGGGGACCTCGGCGCTCTTGAACATCACCCTCCAGGCATCTTCGTGAGTTGTGTCGAAGAGCCTGTTCAGAGTTTGGTGCTGCGCCGGGTCGAACTCCCACAAGTTGAAGGCCCGTTGCTGGCACGGGAGGATCCGGCGATGGAGCATGACCTGGACTACGTTGACAAGTTTGAGCTTCTTGTTCACCATGTTTTGAATACATGTTTGGAGTCCGGTTAGCTCTCCCGAACTACCCCAGGATAGGCCCTTCTCTTGCCAGGAGTTAAGCCGTGTGGGGAAGCCAGATCGGAACTCGGGGGGCCGCTGCCCATGTAGGGTCACGCGGCTCGGTGATGTAGAACCACCCCGATTGCCACCCCTTTATGGTCTCCATGAAGGAGCCCTCGAGCCATGTGACGTTGGGCATCTTGCCCACCATGGCGCCTCCGCACTCCGCCTGGCGGCCATTCACTACCTTCGGCTTGACATTGAAAGTCTTCAGCCATAAGCTGAAGTGGGGCTTGATGCGGAGGAAAGCCTCGCACATGATGATAAACGCCGAGATGTTGAGGATGAAGTTCGGGGCTAGATCGTGGAAATCCAGGCCGTAGTAGCACATGAGCCCCCGGACAAATGGGTGGAGAGGAAATCCCAATCCGCGGAGGAAATGGGTGAGGAACACCACCCTCTCATGGGGCCTGGGGGTGGGGATGAGCTGCCCCTCCTCTGGGAGCCTGTGCGCGATGTCGTCGGGCAAGTATCCGGCTCTCCTCAGCTTCTTGACGTGTCCCTCCGTGACGGAGGAGACCATCCACCTGCCTCCCACTCCGGACATGGTTGGAGAAGGTCGAGGTAGGAAATGCGAACTTGGGCGCTGGAGGTCGAGTGTGCGAAGGTCGATGAGCAAAGGAGGAAGAAGGCGTGGATGAAAAGGTAAATCCTCGTCCCTTTATATGGGCGGACGAAACTATGCGTCCCCACTAGCCTGGTAAAACTCGCTTCTCCCCCAAGCGTCGTAATCGATGGCACGGTTGGGTTACCCACACCCGTATTGATGAGAATCCTGTGATAAGGGGACATGATCTCTGCTTTGACAAGACGTGTCAAAAAACTGCCCCGCGTTATGTGCGGGGCTAGTTAAAGGAAACGGTTCGAATAATCACCGGGCCGTGACATAATGTCATGTTGCCAAAACAAGTCAGCAAATTGGATTTGTGGAAATATTATTCTCTCTACGGTGGTATGTGGAACTTATTTTGTAGGGTCGGACACTATCCTTATATTCAAATTCTTCCGTGGTATATTCGGAGGAGGAACCCGCCTTGCAATGTCGAAGACAATACTGCGCGCCGGACTCATCATCATTGAAAGCCTAGTTCAGGGGCTACTGTGGGAGTCCTGGATTAGGGGTCTCCGGACAGCTGGACTATCTCCATTGGCCGGACTGTTAGACTATGAAGATGCAGGATTGAAGACTTCGTCTCGTGTCCGGATGGGACTCTACTTGGCGTGGAAGGCAAGCTAGGCAATATGGATATGTGTATCTCCTCCTTTGTAACCGACCTTGCGTAACCCTAACCGCTCCGGTGTCTATATAAACCGGAGGGTTTTAGTCCGTAGGACGACATACAATCATACCATAGGCTAGCTTCTAGGGTTTAGCCTCTCTGATCTCGTGGTAGATCTACTCTTGTACTACCCATATCATCAATATTAATCAAGCAGGACGTAGGGTTTTACCTCCATCAAGGGGCCCGAACCTGGGTAAAACATTATGTCCCCTGCCTCCTATTACCATCCGCCTTAGACGCACAGTTCGGGCCCCACTACCCGAGATCCGCCGGTTATGACACCGACACCCACCATACTCTTCTTGTTGTTTTGTTTAGGTGTAGGCATGGACATAGGGGGAGTGTTGTTCTCTCAATGAACTCTCCCTCTCCCATTATGCATAAATTGATCAACTCTTCCACATTAGCCATTTTTGATGGTACTTGTGCTTCAAAGACGAGTTTTGGTCATGGGCCCAAGGATAGTTCTTCGCGGTGCCATACCAACTGACTCAAACATAGGTGGCTCCGGCCATGGCCCTCTCTTTGGAGAGGTTGTGTCTCGAGGTTTTTTCTTGTTGTCTCTTGCCTTTCTTTCTTTGTGTTGAGCGTGTTCTTGTGGTGTCTTGTTGGCTTGAAGATTCGGTGCGAAGACCTCTTTTTCTTGTCTGAAACGTGCAACTTCTTGAGCCAGCGGTACTACCGCGGCCAGCCAGAGTACTACCGCGTATGGAGTGCACGGTACTACTGCACCTAGCATGGCAGTAATTTTTTACTGCCGCCTGGGAGAGCGGTACTACCGCTCAGGTGCGGTACTTCCCCCGAGCGGTACTACCGCGCTGACGAGTGCGTGGGGGTTATGACTCAGGCAGGGGAGTTCTAACTCCCCATACCCATTCACTTATCTCTCTCCCCACCATCTCTCTCTCTCTCTCGCTCGCTCGCTCAAGAATGGCGTTGGAGGTCCTCGCTGGATCTCCGTCTCCGGCCACTCTCCTCGAATTCCGACCGGTGGGATCGTTCCCCACCACTTCCTCTTGCCATGGAACAAGGTTTCTCCCCAAATCCCTCTCTTCCTTGGTTGTTCTTTCACTTCTAGGTTTTTGGGGAGATGCATGTTGTTCTTGAGATTTTAGGCCAAATCTTTGCAAGAGTAGGATGTAGGAGAGTCATGTTGCATAGAAATTATACTTGATATATTCTCATGTGGTAGATTTGACCAACCATAGTACTGCCGTGGTTTCGCGGTTCTTCTCAGATTCAAAAGTGGTTCGGATCTGACGCGGTGCGGTACTACCGCGCCTCTTGTGCTGTACTACCGCCCGTTCGGTGCGGTACTACCGCATGTGCTGTGGCACTAAGCTCTTACTACCGCTCCAAGCCACGGTACTACCGTGACCTCACACGGTACTACCGCGACTAGGAGCGGTACTAAAATTTTAGTACCACACGACCTGGCAGTACCACCGTTGGTGTCCAATCTCTCTTGTGGCATTTACCACGTATGCTTTCTACTTGTTTCTCTTGTTTTGCTAAGGTCTTTGCATTGATTCTTCTCGCTCTTTGTGTGTGCTTTCTCTTGTTTCTTAGGTGGTGGCTCTCGCCGTTCCAATCCCAGTCGTGACACTGGCTCCAAGCGACTGCGCAATCATCAAGATGAAGCATCAGAGGGCTCTAGTGCCCCCAAGTGCAATGTCAAGACCACCGCTAGCAAGAACAAGGAACCCGCTAAGGGCATGGACGAGATTCCCCTTGCTGAGTACATCGAACGCCGGAAGATCAACCCTTATATGAATGCTCGTGCTACCCTCAGAGGCAGTGAATTGTTTTGGACCAAGCAGCAGACTCTCGATTATCTGGATGTAATCAAGAACAAGCAAAATACCTACGTGGATGTCAAGTGGATAGACATGAATCACTTGAGGAAGGACAAGTTTCGTGAGTACTTTGGAGAAGCTCTGGATTTGGTGGAGCAGTCCGGTATTGAACATGTGATCTCTTTCCACCTTGACTATGACTCTGAGCTTATCTGTCAGTTCTTTGCCTCAGTTTACTTTCACCCCGGGGAGGAGCGGAGGATGACCTGGATGACCAATGGTCGTAAGTTGACTGCTACCTGGAAGGAGTTCATGGATCTCCTCCATGTTCCTGATGACGGGCTCACCACACCCGTTGGTGTTCGCCCCCATGCCAATCCTGAGTTTGCTAGCAAGAACAAGTTATAGCCGTTCTATGTTGAGGAGGTGCTTCCCAGTGGCAAGTCGACATGGGTGCTGAACTCCTTTCTGGATATCATGCATCGCATCTTCCACAACTCTCTGTTCCCTCGCATTGGCGACAAGGATAAGGTTCATGTCTATCTGGTGGATATGATGCTCCTGTGCGAGGAGGCGTGTGTGTCTCAGTGTCGGTGTAATGGGACACGGATACCTCGAAGATGGCGAGATAATATTTCAAGACATCGGGGCTAGCGAAGCCCCTCAGTCCGACTGCCCGGCCCCTCCTGCCGGCTCCTCGTCCGACTGCACTACCCGGCCGGCCGCCGACTGCCGGCCACCGACTACGCCAACCGGTCGGCTGCCGACAGCAGCCCGACCCGACATCGACGAGACAACCGTACCGCGGCGCCATCATCTACAGTGTACCGTGTCCCCTGGGTACTGATTTATAAAGTATCCCAGGGGACAAGCATGCCATGTGCCATGCCACTAGCCATGCCTACTTGGCTTGGCATGTAAGCTACCCAAGGTAGCTTACATCCAACGCCACCACCCACATAGCTTACATGGTAAGCCAACTCCCACTATAAATACCACCACACATCCATCCATCCAGGGGGATGGCCACTCACGCCCACACACAAGCTAGCAAGCTAGCTTTCCATCCATCCATCACATGAGCCCACATATATGGCCATTAGCATGGCCGGCCACTAGCATGCCTTGTATAGGCATTTACCAGATCAGATGCCAATGGCACTGATCCCAGATACAGCTCTAGGAGCACCTTGTACTGCCCGATGTACACCACATATATATACTCAGACATGCAGGAGTAGGGGTATTATCTCTCCGAAGAGCCCCGAACCTGGGTAAACCACCGCGTGCTACTCGCATACCCGCTCCCGGTCCTATCAGCAGCAGTCCTACCCACACACTAAGCCCTTGTGGCATCTGTCGACTCGCAAGCACCCCGTGAGAAATACCACGACAGTTGGCGCCCACCGTGGGGCCGGGTGCCCCGCACCGGCCAGCTCCCACGCGCCCGGCTTGCTTCGCCCGTGCGCTCGCAGCCGGCTGCTCTGGTGGCCGGATGGGAGAAAAGCCAAAGAGCGGCTGCCCAAAAAAAGAAGAGGCCGATTGCCTTGTGGCCGGCTGGAAAAAATTGCCGACTGCCCGCAAGGCCGACTTGGTGGAAAAAAAAGAAAAGAAAAGAGAGCAGCCTATACGTCTGCCCGCTACAAGAGAAGAAATGAAAAAACATCCGTCTATCCGTCCGCCTGCCTCGCCACTCGGATGGCTAGACGCAACCCGGCCTGCTTGCCTGCTTCAACATCAGGCCGGCAAGAGCGCCGGCACTGCTGCCCGTTTGCCTACACCCAGCGGGTGCGCTGACGCGCCCCTGCGAGAGAAGAGAAGACAAAGTAGTTGCCGGAAGATCCGGCCCGACTGCTCAGCAGTCGGCCCGAATCTCGGGGGCTACACCCAGCGGGTGCGCTGACGCGCCCCCGCGAGAGAAGAGAAGACAAAGTAGTTGCCGGAAGATCCGGCCCGACTGCTCAGCAGTCGGCCCGAATCTCGGGGGCTACACCCAGCGGGTGCGCTGACGCGCCCCCGCGAGAGAAGAGAAGACAAAGTAGTTGCCGGAAGATCCGGCCCGACTGCTCAGCAGTCGGCCCGAATATCGGGGGCTACACCCAGCGGGTGCGCTGACGCGCCCCCGCGAGAGAAGAGAAGACAAAGTAGTTGCCGGAAGATCCGGCCCGACTGCTCAGCAGTCGGCCCGAATCTCGGGGGCTACACCCAGCGGGTGCGCTGACGCGCCCCCGCGAGAGAAAAGAAGACCAAGTAGCTGCCGGAAGATCCGGCCCGACTGCTCAGCAGTCGGCCCGAATCTTGAGGGCTACACCCAGCGGGTGCGCTGACGCGCCCCCGCGAGAGAAGAAGAACGCAAGGTAGTTGCCGGAAGATCCGGCCCGACTGCTCAGCAGTTGGCCCGAATCTCGGGGGCTACACCCAGCGGGTGCGCTGGCGCGCCCCTGCGAGAAAGAAGACAAAACAGCTGCCGGAAGATCCGGCCCGACTGCTCAGCAGTCGGCCCTACACCCAGCGGGTGCGCCGGCGCACTCCGCGAGCGCCGAGTCGCGCCGGCTATCTTCGACGACCGCGACTACACGAAAATCAATGTGAGCTCCTCACCCGCATATTTTTGCATTACGCAAGCACGGATAACCCCGAGCGTTGGTCGGGGGCTGCCTCCGCATTTTATTACAATAGCATCACTGTTTGCCCCGGCGCCAGCCAGAGTTGGCCCGGGGGCTGGCCGCTTGGCCTGAGACGTTAGTTCCCGCAGACGGCTTAGTACCGTGTGCGGTACCAAAGGCCCACTCTTAGCCACAGACCGCAGAGCGGCTGCCGACTAGCAAGAGTCAACGCTGGAGGCCACCCACGCGAAAAACGTCCGGGAAGAAAAACGTTCGGGCGACCCGACCGTTTTCCTTTTACAAGTATCTACTCGGTTGAATCTGCTCCCAGACTCTGAGTACTGTACACTCCACTTCGCGGCCCACTCTCAGCCACAGACCGCAGAGCGGCTGTCCGGCAAGCAAGAGCACAAGCCAAAAAGCGGAGGGAACACGAAAAAGATTAAGGGGGCTCGGACGAAACCGAGTCGGCACCCTCCGCATAAAACTTGCAATGCTAAAAGCAAGCATTCGATATATCTGCACGGACTAACTCTGTCCTTTTTATGATTATTTTCATGAACATTTGCCAAAAAACCTCCGCCCAACTTTGCCAAGTTGCCCGGAGGCTCGGGGGCTACTGTCGGTGTAATGGGACACGGATACCCCGAAGATGGCGAGATAATATTTCAAGACATCGGGGCTAGCGAAGCCCCTCAGTCCGACTGCCCGGCCGCTCCTGCCGGCTCCCCGTCCGACTGCACTACCCGGCCGGCCGCCGACTGCCGGCCGCCGACTACGCCAACCGGTCGGCTGCCGACTGCAGCCCGACCCGACATCGACGAGACAACCGTACCGCGGCGCCATCATCTACAGTGTACCGTGTCCCCTGGGTACTGATTTATAAAGTATCCCAGGGGACAAGCTTGCCATGTGCCATGCCACTAGCCATGCCTACTTGGCTTGGCATGTAAGCTACCCAAGGTAGCTTACATCCAACGCCACCACCCACATAGCTTACATGGTAAGCCAACTCCCACTATAAATACCACCACACATCCATCCATCCAGGGGGATGGCCACTCACGCCCACACACAAGCTAGCAAGCTAGCTTTCCATCCATCCATCACATGAGCCCACATATACGGCCATTAGCATGGCCGGCCACTAGCATGCCTTGTATAGGCATTTACCAGATCAGATGCCAATGGCACTGATCCCAGATACAGCTCCAGGAGCACCTTGTACTGCCCGATGTACACCACATATATATACTCAGACATGCAGGAGTAGGGGTATTATCTCTCCGGAGAGCCCCGAACCTGGGTAAACCACCGCGTGCTACTCGCATACCCGCTCCCGGTCCTATCAGCAGCAGTCCAACCCACACACTAAGCCCTTGTGGCATCTGTCGACTCGCAAGCACCCCGTGAGAAATACCACGACAGTTGGCGCCCACCGTGGGGCCGGGTGCCCCGCACCGGCCGGCTCCCACGCACCCGGCTTGCTTCGCCCGTGCGCTCGCAGCCGGCTGCTCTGGTGGCCGGATGGGAGAAAAGCCAAAGAGCGGCTGCCCAAAAAAAAAGAAGAGGCCGATTGCCTTGTGGCCGGCTGGAAAAAATTGCCGACTGCCCGCAAGGCCGACTTGGTGGAAAAAAAAGAAAAGAAAAGAGAGCAGCCTATACGTCTGCCCGCTACAAGAGAAGAAATGAAAAAACATCCGTCTATCCGTCCGCCTGCCTCGCCACTCGGATGGCTAGACGCAACCCGGCCTGCTTGCCTGCTTCAACATCAGGCCGGCAAGAGCGCCGGCATTGCTGCCCGTTTGCCTACACCCAGCGGGTGCGCTGACGCGCCCCTGCGAGAGAAGAGAAGACAAAGTAGTTGCCGGAAGATCCGGCCCGACTGCTCAGCAGTCGGCCCGAATCTCGGGGGCTACACCCAGCGGGTGCGCTGACGCGCCCCCACGAGAGAAGAGAAGACAAAGTAGTTGCCGGAAGATCCGGCCCGACTGCTCAGCAGTCGGCCCGAATCTCGGGGGCTACACCGAGCGGGTGCGCTGACGCGCCCCCGCGAGAGAAGAGAAGACAAAGTAGTTGCCGAAAGATCCGGCCCGACTGCTCAGCAGTCGGCCCGAATCTCGGGGGCTACACCCAGCGGGTGCGCTGACGCGCCCCCGCGAGAGAAGAGAAGACAAAGTAGTTGCCGGAAGATCCGGCCCGACTGCTCAGCAGTCGGCCCGAATCTCGGGGGCTACACCCAGCGGGTGCGCTGACGCGCCCCCGCGAGAGAAAAGAAGACCAAGTAGCTGCCGGAAGATCCGGCCCGACTGCTCAGCAGTCGGCCCGAATCTCGGGGGCTACACCCAGCGGGTGCGCTGACGCGCCCCCGCGAGAGAAGAAGAACGCAAGGTAGTTGCCGGAAGATCCGGCCCGGCTGCTCAGCAGTTGGCCCGAATCTCGGGGGCTACACCCAGCGGGTGCTCTGGCGCGCCCCCGCGAGAAAGAAGACAAAACAGCTGCCGGAAGATCCGGCCCGACTGCTCAGCAGTCGGCCCTACACCCAGCGGGTGCGCCGGCGCACTCCGCGAGCGCCGAGTCGCGCCGGCTATCTTCGACGACCGCGACTACACGAAAATCAATGTGAGCTCCTCACCCGCATATTTTTGCATTACGCAAGCACGGATAACCCCGAGCGTTGGTCGGGGGCTGCCTCCGCATTTTATTACAATAGCATCACTGTTTGCCCCGGCGCCAGCCAGAGTTGGCCCGGGGGCTGGCCGCTTGGCCTGAGACGTTAGTTCCCGCAGACGGCTTAGTACCGTGCGCGGTACCAAAGGCCCACTCTTAGCCACATACCGCAGAGCGGCTGCCGACTAGCAAGAGTCAACGCTGGAGGCCACCCACGCGAAAAACGTCCGGGAAGAAAAACGTTCGGGCGACCCAACCGTTTTCCTTTTACAAGTATCTACTCGGTTGAATCTGCTCCCAGACTCTGAGTACTGTACACTCCACTTCGCGGCCCACTCTCAGCCACAGACCGCAGAGCGGCTGTCCGGCAAGCAAGAGCACAAGCCAAAAAGCGGAGGGAACACGAAAAAGATTAAGGGGGCTCGGACGAAACCGAGTCGGCACCCTCCGCATAAAACTTGCAATGCTAAAAGCAAGCATTCGATATATCTGCACGGACTAACTCTGTCCTTTTTATGATTATTTTCATGAACATTTGCCAAAAAACCTCCGCCCAACTTTGCCAAGTTGCCCGGAGGCTCGGGGGCTACTGTCGGTGTAATGGGACACGGATACCCCGAAGATGGCGAGATAATATTTCAAGACATCGGGGCTAGCGAAGCCCCTCAGTCCGACTGCCCGGCCGCTCCTGCCGGCTCCCCGTCCGACTGCACTACCCGGCCGGCCGCCGACTGCCGGCCGCCGACTACGCCAACCGGTCGGCTGCCGACTGCAGCCCGACCCGACATCGACGAGACAACCGTACCGCGGCGCCATCATCTACAGTGTACCGTGTCCCCTGGGTACTGATTTATAAAGTATCCCAGGGGACAAGCATGCCATGTGCCATGCCACTAGCCATGCCTACTTGGCTTGGCATGTAAGCTACCCAAGGTAGCTTACATCCAACGCCACCACCCACATAGCTTACATGGTAAGCCAACTCCCACTATAAATACCACCACACATCCATCCATCCAGGGGGATGGCCACTCACGCCCACACACAAGCTAGCAAGCTAGCTTTCCATCCATCCATCACATGAGCCCACATATACGGCCATTAGCATGGCCGGCCACTAGCATGCCTTGTATAGGCATTTACCAGATAAGATGCCAATGGCACTGATCCCAGATACAGCTCCAGGAGCACCTTGTACTGCCCGATGTACACCACATATATATATTCAGACATGCAGGAGTAGGGGTATTATCTCTCCGGAGAGCCCCGAACCTGGGTAAACCACCGCGTGCTACTCGCATACCCGCTCCCGGTCCTATCAGCAGCAGTCCAACCCACACACTAAGCCCGTGTGGCATCTGTCGACTCGCAAGCACCCCGTGAGAAATACCACGAAAGTTGGCGCCCACCATGGGGCCGGGTGCCCCGCACCGGCCGGCTCCCACGCGCCCGGCTTGCTTCGCCCGTGCGCTCGCAGCCGGCTGCTCTGGTGGCCGGATGGGAGAAAAGCCAAAGAGCGGCTGCCCAAAAAAAAAGAAGAGGCCAATTGCCTTGTGGCCGGCTGGAAAAAATTGCCGACTGCCCGCAAGGCCGACTTGGTGGAAAAAAAAAGAAAAGAAAAGAGAGCAGCCTATACGTCTGCCCGCTACAAGAGAAGAAATGAAAAAACATCCGTCTATCCGTCCGCCTACCTCGCCACTCGGATGGCTAGACGCAACCCGGCCTGCTTGCCTGCTTCAACATCAGGCCGGCAAGAGCACCGGCATTGCTGCCCGTTTGCCTACACCCAGCGGGTGCGCTGACGCGCCCCTGCGAGAGAAGAGAAGACAAAGTAGTTGCCGGAAGATCCGGCCCGACTGCTCAGCAGTCGGCCCGAATCTCGGGGGCTACACCCAGCGGGTGCGCTGACGCGCCCCCACGAGAGAAGAGAAGACAAAGTAGTTGCCGGAAGATCCGGCCCGACTGCTCAGCAGTCGGCCCGAATCTCGGGGGCTACACCCAGCGGGTGCGCTGACGCGCCCCCGCGAGAGAAGAGAAGACAAAGTAGTTGCCGAAAGATCCGGCCCGACTGCTTGGCAGTCGGCCCGAATCTCGGGGGCTACACCTAGCGGGTGCGCTGACGCGCCCCCGCGAGAGAAGAGAAGACAAAGTAGTTGCCGGAAGATCCGGCCCGACTGCTCAGCAGTCGGCCCAAATCTCGGGGGCTACACCCAGCGGGTGCGCTGACGCGCCCCCGCGAGAGAAAAGAAGACCAAGTAGCTGCCGGAAGATCCGGCCCGACTGCTCAGCAGTCGGCCCGAATCTCGGGGGCTACACCCAGCGGGTGCGCTGACGCGCCCCCGCGAGAGAAGAAGAACGCAAGGTAGTTGCCGGAAGATCCGGCCCGGCTGCTCAGCAGTTGGCCCGAATCTCGGGGGCTACACCCAGCGGGTGCTCTGGCGCGCCCCCGCGAGAAAGAAGACAAAACAGCTGCCGGAAGATCCGGCCCGACTGCTCAGCAGTCGGCCCTACACCCAGCGGGTGCGCCGGCGCACTCCGCGAGCGCCGAGTCGCGCCGGCTATCTTCGACGACCGCGACTACACGAAAATCAATGTGAGCTCCTCACCCACATATTTTTGCATTACGCAAGCACGGATAACCCCGAGCGTTGGTCGGGGGCTGGCTCCGCATTTTATTACAATAGCATCACTGTTTGCCCCGGCGCCAGCCAGAGTTGGCCCGGGGGCTGGCCGCTTGGCCTGAGACGTTAGTTCCCGCAGACGGCTTAGTACCGTGCGCGGTACCAAAGGCCCACTCTTAGCCATAGACCGCAGAGCGGCTGCCGACTAGCAAGAGTCAACGCTGGAGGCCACCCACGCGAAAAACGTCCGGGAAGAAAAACGTTCGGGCGACCCGACCGTTTTCCTTTTACAAGTATCTACTCGGTTGAATCTGCTCCCAGACTCTGAGTACTGTACACTCCACTTCGCGGCCCACTCTCAGCCACAGACCGCAGAGCGGCTGTCCGGCAAGCAAGAGCACAAGCCAAAAAGCGGAGGGAACACGAAAAAGATTAAGGGGGCTCGGACGAAACCGAGTCGGCACCCTCCGCATAAAACTTGCAATGCTAAAAGCAAGCATTCGATATATCTGCACGGACTAACTCTGTCCTTTTTATGATTATTTTCATGAACATTTGCCAAAAAACCTCCGCCCAACTTTGCCAAGTTGCCCGGAGGCTCGGGGGCTACTGTCGGTGTAATGGGACACGGATACCCCGAAGATGGCGAGATAATATTTCAAGACATCGGGGCTAGCGAAGCCCCTCAGTCCGACTGCCCGGCCGCTCCTGCCGGCTCCCCGTCCGACTGCACTACCCGGCCGGCCGCCGACTGCCGGCCGCCGACTACACCAACCGGTCGGCTGCCGACTGCAGCCCGACCCGACATCGACGAGACAACCGTACCGCGGCGCCATCATCTACAGTGTACCGTGTCCCCTGGGTACTGATTTATAAAGTATCCCAGGGGACAAGCATGCCATGTGCCATGCCACTAGCCATGCCTACTTGGCTTGGCATGTAAGCTACCCAAGGTAGCTTACATCCAACGCCACCACCCACATAGCTTACATGGTAAGCCAACTCCCACTATAAATACCACCACACATCCATCCATCACATGAGCCCACATATACGGCCATTAGCATGGCCGGCCACTAGCATGCCTTGTATAGGCATTTACCATATCAGATGCCAATGGCACTGATCCCAGATACAGCTCCAGGAGCACCTTGTACTGCCCGATGTACACCACAGATATATACTCAGACATGCAGGAGTAGGGGTATTATCTCTCCGGAGAGCCCCGAACCTAGGTAAACCACCGCGTGCTACTCGCATACCCGCTCCCGGTCCTATCAGCGGCAGTCCTACCCACACACTAAGCCCTTGTGGCATCTGTCGACTCGCAAGCACCCCGTGAGAAATACCACGACATTCAGACTCAGCCACTTGATGTCTCACACATCATGTGCTGTGAGCTTCGGTTTGCGGTGTTCACCCGCAAGGTTCCTATCTATGGACCATACCTGTTTCTGTTGATCTCCACGACTTGGGAGAAGATGTACCCTGGTGATGAGTTCCTTGCTCCAAACTGGATTCGGCATGAGCCCATCAGTCTCCGTGTCAAGCCCAACTGGGCCAACACTACTACTCGTGCTGAGGCGTCTGCTGCTAGGAGGGCTGTTGATGAGGAGGAGGCTGGAGCAGAGGATGTTGCTGAGGACCGTGCTGCTAGGTCTTCCCATCCTTCCTCTGAGCCCTCGTGGGCCAAGAAGTTGAAGGACAAGATGAAGACTCTGTTCTGCATGCAAGCAAAGGGGCAGTACAGGACTCACGTGGCATCCAAGGAGAGTCACCGCCACGATAAGAAGATTATGAGGGTCTTTGGAGAGGACGTCTCTGGCGGTTCTGAGGAGGTCATCATGCCAGAGGCTGCATGGATTGTGAAGCAAGGCTACAAGTGGACTAATTCTGAGGAGGACATCGAGGAGACCGTCCCCGCCGCCGAGTCTGACGAGGAGCACGAGGAGAGTTGGGATGATTTCTCTACCTGAGCCACCCCTTGAGTGTAGGTGTCCTCTCTGCCTTTTTGGCGTCTCGATGCCAAAGGGGGAGAGAGTGTAGGTGTCGGTGTCAAAACCGGTGGATCTCGGGTAGGGGGTCCCGAACTGTGCATCTAAGGCGGATGGTAACAGGAGGCTGGGGACACGATGTTTTACCCAGGTTCGGGCCCTCTTGATGGAGGTAAAACCCTACGTCCTGCATGATTTATTCTTGATGATATGAGTATTACAAGAGTTGATCTACCACGAGATCGGAGAGGCTAAACCCTAAAAGCTAGCCTATGGTATGATTGTATGTTATTGTGTCCTACGGACTAAAACCCTCCGGTTTATATAGACATCGGAGGGGGCTAGGGTTACACGAGGTCGGTTACAAAGGAGGAGATATCCATATCCGTACTGCCTAGCTTGCCTTCCACGCCAAGTAGAGTCCCATCCGGACAGGAGACGAAGTCTTCAATCTTGTATTTTCATAGTCCAACAGTCCGGCCAAAGGATATAATCCGGCTGTCCAGAGACCCCTAATCCCGGACTCCCTCAGTAGGGCTTTGCGTGCTTGCGAGTCGTGTGTCGTGTTTGGTGTGTTTTTTTTTGTCGTTTGGACCGTTTGATTTTGGTTTGGTTTGCGCCTTTGAGACTTATCCTTCATATGGTGTAAGACATATGCACTCTATCCTATCTTAGTGAGCTTATGATTGTGCTACTTATGTTATCCTCGTATTTGCTATCTTGTCTAGTGTTAGCCTTACTATTGCAAGATATGCCTTGTCTCTAAAATATAGGGGGAGTTTTGATCCTAGTATGTGTGCCGTGCAGTCCAAAGCACCCATCTAGTTTTCACACATCTAAGGGGAGCCCATCTATATTCTAGAGAGGAGGGGTTTGCGTATGCTCAATATTACTTCCCTTTGTGCAAATCCCGTATTGTCATCAATCCACCAAAAAGGGGGAGATTGTAAGGGCATATTTATCCCTAAGGTGTTCTGGTGATTGATGACAATGCTTTTGCGGACTAATCGTGTGCCTTGAGTTTCCCAGATGTTTCATCTCTAGGCACAAGACGGTTTGGTGCCCCTCGAAGACTATTAAAGACGGCGTTTTTCTACGTTTCTTTTTTGGTGGATTTGAGTCGTAGGAAAGCCGTACTATTAAGAGGGTGTCCGCGTCGGAAAGGTTCGGGTGGAATCATCACGTAAACGTTTTCTTCCTTGTCTCCTCCTTTCCCTTTCACACTAGAGCATCCTCCGTTTTTCCTCTTTGTCTTGTCCTGGTTGCTGATGATGGGCTTGCGGTAGTACTGCTCCCTGGAGTGGTAGTACCGCAGGCACCTGCGGTAGTACCGTGCTTCGGCGCGGTAGTACTGCAGGAGCCCACGGTAGTACCGCTCCCTCGGAGCCGTCGTACCGTGGCCCCCAGGCCAAGTGCCGCTTCATCACGGTAGTAGGGGCAGATGTAATTTTTTACATCCGCGCCTCTGCGGTCGTACCGCACCCAATGCATGGTAGTACCACGCGCGGCCTGGCTCAGCTACCAGGCGGTAGTACCGCTCCTTGGCGGTAGTACTGTGTCGGATTTCTGCATCGTCTGTTTTCCAGCGGAAGTAGGCACGGATGTATTTTTATTCATCCGCGCTCTTCCAAGGCTAGGAGATTCCTGCCTTGCGGTAGTACCGCAAGGGGGAGCGGTGGTACCGCGCCTGCGGTAGTACCGGCCTCAGCCCTTGTGCTACAGGTCTGCCCTAGCTCCTGCTGCTGTTGTGGTAGTACCGCGGTCCCTCACGGTAGTGCCGCATGGCCTTGCGGTAGTACCGCTGGTCAGGGGTGGTAGTACCGCATGGCCTTACGGTAGTACCGCTGGTCAGGGGCGGTAGTACCGCATGTCGCGGGCTGGTTAGGTGGATAACAGTTGGATTTTTTCCATAGCTATATAAGGGGTGTCTTCTTCCTCTAGTTGACTACCTCTTCCAACCCTAAGCTCCATTGTTGCTCCAAGCTCCATTTTCGCCTGATCTCACTCCCTAGCCAATAAAACTTGTTGATTTGCTCGGGAGTGGTTGAGAAGGCCCCGATCTACACTTCCACCAAGAGAAATTTGATTCCCCCCACTAATCCCTTGTGGATCTTGTTACTCTTGGGTGTTTGAGCACCCTAGACGGTTGAGGTCACCGCGGAGCCATAGTCCATTGTGGTGAAGCTTCGTGGTGTCATTGGGAGCCTCCAATTAAGTTGTGGAGATTGCCCCAACCTTGTTTGTAAAGGTATGGTCACCGCCTCCAAGGGAACCAATAGTGGAATCACGGCATCTCGCATTGTGTGAGGGCGTGAGGAGAATACGGTGGCCCTAGTGGCATCTTGGGGAGCATTGTGCCTCCACACCGCTCCAACGGAGACGTACTTCCCTTCAAAGGGAAGGAACTTCGGTAACACATCACCGTCTCCACCGACTCCACTCTTGGTTATCTCGTGCCTTTACGTGTGCAAGCTTATTTGTGATATATCTCTTGCTTGCTTGTGTACTTATCATTGTTGCATCATATAGGTTGCTCACTTAGTTGCACATCTAGACAACCTACTTTGATGCAAAGTTTAAATTGTTAAAGAAAAGCTAAAAATTGTTAGTTGCCTATTCAACCCCCCCCCCCCCCTCTAGTCAACTATATCGATCTTTTCACATGTCATCATGATTTTAGTTTTCAATTGGATTATGCCTCACATGATAGTTATTTTGTTTAGTTTTCTCCCACTATTATGAATGAGAGGAATTTTTCCTATGTGGTGAGTAGTAAATTTTCTATGCTTGTAGATCATGAAAAGAATTTATGTGATGGTTATATTGTTGAATTCATTCATGATGCTACTGAAAATTATTATGAGGGAGGAATATATGCTTGTAGGAGTTGCAACAATATCAAGTTTCCTCTCTATGTATTGAAAATCTTGAAGCAATGCTTGTTTTACCTTCCTATGCAAGTTGATTCTTGTTCCCATAAGTTGTTTGCTCACAAAATCCCTATACATAGGAAGTGGGTTAGACTTAAATGTGCTAGTCATATTCTTCATGATGCTCTCTTTATGTTTCAATTCTTATCCTTTATGTGAGCATCATCGAAATCATCATGCCTGGCTAGGGGCGTTAAACGATAGCGCTTGTTGGCAGGCAACCCAATTTTATTTTTGTTCTTTACTTTTTGATCCTGTTTAGTAATAAATAATTCATCTAGAATCTTTTTAGATGTGGTTTTATGCTTTTAATTAGTGTTTGTGCCAAGTAGAACCTTTGGGAAGACTTGGGAAAGTCATGTTGATCTTGCTGTAAAAAACATAAAATTTAGCGCTCACGAGAATTGCTGCCATTTTGTATTGGAGAGTGCTATGAAGTTAATTATTTTTGCAGATGATTAATAGATAAAGTACTCACGTCCAGAAATTTATTTTAGAATTTTTGGAGTTCCAGAAGTATTCGAAACCTACATATTACTACAGACTGTTCTGTTTTTGACAGATTCTGTTTTTCGTATGTTGTTTGCTTATTTTGATGCATCTATGGCTAGTAAAAGAGTTTATAAACCATAGAGAAGTTGGAATACATTAGGTTTAACACCAATATAAATAAAGAATGATTTCATTACAGTACCTTGAAGTGGTGATTTGTTTTCTTTTACTAACGGAGCTCACGAAGATTTTCTTTTAAGTTTTGTGTTGTGAAGTTTTCAAGTTTTGGGTAAGGATTTGATGGATTATGGAACAAGGAGTGGCAAGAGCCTAAGCTTGGGGATTCCCAAGGCACCCCAAGGTAATATTCAAGGACAACCAAGAGCCTAAGCTTGGGGATGCCCCGGATGGCATCCCCTCTTTCGTCTTTGTTCATCGGTAACTTTACTTGGAGCTATATTTTTATTTACCACATGATATGTGTTTTGCTTGGAGCTTCATTTTATTTTATTTTGTTTTGATTGCTGTTTGAATAAAATACAAAGATCTAAAATTCTTAAATGTTAGAGAGTCTTCACATAGTTGCATGATTATTCGACTACTCATTGATCTTGACTTATATCTTTAGGAGTAGTTTGTCATTTGCTCTAGTGCTTCACTTAGATCCTTTTAGAGCACGGTGGTGGTTTTATTTTGAAGAAATATATAAACTCTTATGCTTCACTTATATTTTTTTATGAGTCTTTTAGAACAGCATGGTAATTTGCTTTGGTTATGAAATTAGTCCTAATATGATGGGCATCCAAGAGGGATATAATAAAAACTTTCATATAAAGTGCACTGAATACTATGAGAAGTTTGATGCTTGATAATTGTTTTGAGATATGAAGATGGTGATATTAGAGTCATGCTAGTTGAGTAATTGTGAATTTGAGAGATACTTGTGTTAAAGTTTGTGATTCCCGTAGCATGCATGTATGGTGAACCATTATGTGATGAAGTCGGAGCATGATTTATTTATTGATTTTCTTCCTTATGAGTGGCGGTCGGGGACGAGCGATGGTATTTTCCGACCAATCTATCCCCCTAGGAGCATGCGCGTAGTACTTTGTTTCGATAACTAATAGATTTTTGCAATAAGTATGTGAGTTCTTTATGACTAATGTTGAGTCCATGGATTGTACGCACTCTCACCCTTCCACCATTGCTAGCCTCTCTAGTACCGCGCAACTTTCGCCGGTACCATAAACCCACCATATATCTTCCTCAAAACAACCACCATACCTACCTATTATGGCATTTCCATAGCCATTCCGAGATATATTGCCATGCAACTTTCCACCGTTCCGTTATTATGTTGGGGAATGTAGTAATTTCAAAATTTTCCTACGCACACGCAAGATCATGGTGATGCATAGCAACGAGGGGGAGAGTCTGATCTACGTACCCTTGTAGATCGCAACGGAAGCGTTGACACAACGTAGAGGAAGTAGTCGTACGTCTTCTTCCCGATCCGACCGATCCAAGCACCGTTACTCCGGCACCTCCGAGTTCTTAGCACACGTACAGCTCGATGACGATCCCCGGGCTCCGATCCAGCAAAGCTTCAGGGAGGAGTTCTGTCAGCACGACGGGGTGGTGACGATCTTGATGTTCTACTGACGCAGGGCTTCGCCTAAGCTCTACAACGATATGATCGAGGTGGAATATGGTGGCAGGAGGCACCGCACACGGCTAAGGAACGATCTCAATGATCAACTTGTGTGTCTAGAGGTGCCCCCTGCCCCCGTATATAAAGGATCCAAGGGGGAGGGGCTGGCCGGCCAAGAGGAGGGCGCAGGAGGAGTCCTACTCCTACCGGGAGTAGGACTCCCCCCCCAATCCTATTCCAAATAGGACTCCCAAGGGGGAAAGAGAGAGAGAGGTGGCCGGCCACCTCTCCTAGTCCTAATAGGACTAGGGGAGGGGGAGGCGCGCAGCCCACCATGGCAGCCCCTTTCACCTTTCCACTAAAGCCCAATAAGGCCCATATGGCTCCCGGGGGGTTCCGGTAACCTCCCGGTAATCCGGTAAAATCCCGATTCTACCCGGAACACTTCCGATATCCAAATATAGGCTTCCAATATATCAATCTTTATGTCTCGACCATTTCGAGACTCCTCGTCATGTCCGTGATCACATCCGGGACTCCGAACTACCTTTGGTACATCAAAATGCATAAACTCATAATAACTGTCATCGTAACGTTAAGCGTGCGGACCCTACGGTTCGAGAACAATGTAGACATGACCGAGACACGTCTCCGGTCAATAACCAATAGCGGGACCTAGATGCCCATATTGGCTCCTGCATATTCTACGAAGATCTTTATCGGTCAGACCGCATAACAACATACGTTGTTCCCTTTGTCATCGGTATGTTACTTGCCCGAGATTCGATCGTCGGTATCCAATACCTAGTTCAATATCATTACCGGCAAGTCTCTTTACTCGTTCTGTAATACATCATCCCGCAACTAACTCATTAGTTGCAATGCTTGCAAGGCTTGTGTAATGTGCATTACCGAGAGGGCCCAGAGATACCTCTCCGACAATCGGAGTGACAAATCCTATTCTCGAAATACGCCAACCCAACATCTACCATTGGAGACACCTGTAGAGCTCCTTTATAATCACCCAGTTATGTTGTGACGTTTGGTAGCACACAGAGTGTTCCTCTGGCAAACGAGAGTTGCATAATATCATAGTCATAGGAACATGTATAAGTCATGAAGAAAGCAATAGCAACATACTAAACGATCGGGTGCTAAGCTAATGGAATGGGTCATGTCAATCAGATCATTCAACTAATGATGTGACCTCGTTAATCAAATAACAACTCTTTGTTTATGGTTAGGAAACTTAACCATCTTTGATTAACGAGCTAGTCTAGTAGAGGCATACTAGTGACACTCTGTTTGTCTATGTATTCACACATGTATTATGTTTCCAGTTAATACAATTCTAGCATGAATAATAAACATTTATCATGATATAAGGAAATAAATAATAACTTTATTATTGCCTCTAGGGCATATTTCCTTCATATTATTACACGCTTCATCATTGCCATATTGCTTTGCATGATCATGTAGTTGACATCGTATATGTGGCAAAGCCACCATTCATAATTCTTCCATACATGTCACTCTTTAGTCATTGCACATCCCGGTACATCGCCGGAGGCATTCATATAGAGTCATATTTTGTTCTAAGTATCGATTTGTAATTCTTGAGTTGTAAGTAAATGAAAGTGTGATGATCATCATTATTAGAGCATTGTCCCAGTGAGGAAAGGATGATGGAGACTATGATTCCCCCATAAGTCGGGATGAGACTCCGGACGAAAAATTAAAAAAGAGAAAAAAGAGGCCATAAAAAAGAGAAAATGCCCAAATAAAAAATAAAATAAAATAAAATGAATAAAATAAAATAAAAAATGAGAGAAAAAGAGAGAAGGGGCAATGCTACTATCCTTTTACCACACTTGTGCTTCAAAGTAGCACCATGATCTTCATGATAGAGAGTCTCCTATGTTGTCACTTTCATATACTAGTGGGAATCTTTCATTATAGAACTTGGCTTGTATATTCCAATGATGGGCTTCCTCAAAATGCCTAGGTCTTCGTGAGCAAGCGAGTTGGATGCACACCCACTAGTTTCTTTTGTTGAGGTTTCATACATTTATAGCTCTAGTGCATCCGTTGCATGGCAATCCCTACTCACTCACATTGATATCTATTGATGGGCATCTCCATAGCCTGTTGATACGCCTAGTTGATGTGAGACTATCTTCTCCTTTTTGTCTTCTCCACAACCACCATTCCATTCCACCTATAGTGTTATATCCATGGCTCACGCTCATATATTGCGTGAAGATTGAAAAAGTTTGAGAACATCAAAAGTATGAAACAATTGCTTGGCTTGTCATCGGGGTCGTGCATGATTTAAATATGTTGTGTGGTGTAGATGGAGCATAGCCAGACTATATGATTTTGTAGGGATAGCTTTCTTTGGCCATGTTATTTTGAGAAGACATAATTGCTTAGTTAGTATGCTTGAAGTATTATTATTTTTATGTCAATAGTAAACTTTTGTCTTGAATCTTATGGATCTGAATATTCTTGCCACAATAAAGAGAATTACATGGATAAATATGTTAGGTAGCATTCCACATCAAAAATTATGTTTTTATCATTTACCTACTCGAGGACGAGCAGGAATTAAGCTTGGGGATGCTGATACGTCTCCAACGTATCTGTAATTTTGATTGTTCCATGCTATTATATTATCAACCTTGGATGTTTTATAAGCATTTTTATGCTATTTTATATGATTTTTGGGACTAACCTATTAACCTAGAGCCCAGTGCTAGTTTCTATTTTTTTCCTTGTTTTAGAGTATCGCAGAAAAGGAAAATCAAACGGAGTCCAATTGACCTGAAACTTCACGGAACTTATTTTTGGACTAGAAGAAGCCCACAGAGTATCGGAGATGGACCAGGAGAGTCCCGGGCTGCCCACGAGGGTGGGGGCGCGCCCACCCCCCTGGGCGCACCCCCTGCCTCGTGGACAGCCCTGAGGTCCACCGACATACTTCTTCCTCCCATATATACCCATATACCCTAAAAACTTCGGGGAGCACAATCGATTGGGAGTTTCACCGCCAGAAGCCTCCGTAGCCACTGAAAACCAATCTAGACCCGTTCCGGCACCCTGCCGGAGGGGGAATCCCTCTTTGGTGGCCATCTTCATCATCCCGGCGCTCTCCATGACGAGGAGGGAGTAGTTCTCTCTCGGGGCTGAGGGTATGTACCAGTAGCTCTGTGTTTGATCTCTCTCTCTCTCTTGTGTTCTTGAAGCGATACGATCTTGATGTATCGCGAGCTTTGCTATTATAGTTGGATATTATGATGTTTCTCCCTCTCTAGTCTCTTGTAATGGATTGAGTTTTCCCTTTGAAGTTATCTTATCGGATTAAGTCTTTAAGGATTTGAGAACACTTGATGTATGCCTTGTGTGGGATACCCGTGGTGACAATGGGGTATTCTACTGATCCACTTGATGTATGTTTTGGTGATCAACTTGCGAGTTTCGCCCATGAACCTATGCATAGGGGTTGGCACACGTTTTCGTCTTGACTCTCCGGTAGAATCTTTGGGGCACTCTTTGAAGTACTTTGTGTTGGTTTGAATAGATGAAACTGAGATTGTGTGATGCATATTGTATAATCATACCCATGGATACTTGAGGTGACATTGGAGTATCTAGGTGACATTAGGGTTTTGGTTGATTTGTGTCTTAAGGTATTCTAGTACGAACTCTATGATAGATTGAACGGAAATAATAGCTTCATGTTATTTTACTACGGACTCTTGAATAGATCGATCAGAAAGGCTAACTTTGAGGTGGTTTCGTACCCTACCATAATCTCTTCGTTTGTTCTCCGCTATTAGTGACTTTGGAGTGACTCTTTGTTGCATGTTGAGGGATAGTTATATGGTCCAATTATGTTATTATTGTTGAGAGAACTTGCACTAGTGAAAGTATGAACCCTAGGCCTTGTTTCCTAGCATTGCAATACCGTTTGTGCTCACTTTTATCATTAGTTACCTAGCTGTTTTTGTATTTTCTGATTACAAAAACCTATATCTACTATCTATATGGCACTTGTATCACCATCTCTTCGCTGAACTAGTGCACCTATACAATTTACCATTGTATTGGGTGTGTTGGGGACACAAGAGACTCTTTGTTATTTGGTTGCAGGGTTGTTTGAGAGAGACCATCTTCATCCTACGCCTCCCACGGATTGATAAACCTTAGGTCATCCACTTGAGGGAAATTTGCTACTGTCCTACAAACCTCTGCACTTGGAGGCCCAACAACGTCTACAAGAAGAAGGTTGTGTAGTAGACATCAAACATATACTCGGAATGTCTGGTTACCACAACCACTTGACTCAACTGGGAGTTGATACGTCTCCAACGTATCTAATTTTCCAAACACTTTTTCCCTTGTTTTGGACTCTAACTTGTATGATTTGAATGGAACTAACCCGGACTGACGTTGTTTTCAGCAGAATTGCCACGATGTTGTTTTATGTGCAGAAAACAAAAGTTCTCGGAATGACCTGAAACTCCACAGAATATCTTACAACAAATAATAATAAATCATCACCAAAGATGAAGACCAGGGGGCCCACACCCTTCTCACGAGGGTGCCCCCCCCCTAGGGCGTGCCCCCCTACCTCATGGGCCCCCTGGAGACCCCCCGACTCCAACTCCAACTCTATATAACTGCTTTTGGGGAGAAAAAACTAAAGGAGAAGAAATCATCGCGTTTTACGATACGGAGCCACTGCCAAGCCCTAAAACCCCTCGGGAGGGCTGATCTGGAGTCCGTTCGGGGCTCTGGAGAGGGGGATTCGTCGTCGTCGTCATCATCAACCATCCTCCATCACCAATTTCATGATGCTCACCGCCATGCTTGAGTAATTCCATCGTAGGCTTGCTGGACGGTGATGGGTTGGATGAGATTCACCATGTACTCGAGTTAGTTTTGTTAGGGTTTCATCCCTAGTATCCACTATGTTCTGAGATTGATGTTGCTATGACTTTGCTATGCTTAATGCTTGTCACTAGGGCCCGAGTGCCATGATTTCATATCTGAACCTATTATGTTTTCATCAATATATGAGAGTTCTAGATCCTATCTTGCAAGTCTATAGTCACCTATTATGTGTTATGATCCGTTAACCCCGAAGTGACAATAATCGGGATACTTACCGGTGATGACCGTAGTTTGAGGAGTTCATGTATTCACTATGTGCTAATGCTTTGTTCCGGTTCTCTATTAAAAGGAGGCCTTAATATCCCTTTGTTTCCGTAAGGACCCCGCTGCCACGAGAGGGTAGGACAAAAGATGTCATGCAAGTTCTTTTCCATAAGCACGTATGACTATATTCGGAATACATTCCTACATTACATTGACGAATTGGAGCTAGTTCTGTGTCACCCTATGTTATGATTGTTACATGATGAACCGCATCCGGCATAATTATCCATCATTGATCCGATGCCTACGAGCTTTCCATATACTGGTTTACGCTTATTTACTTTCCCGTTGCTATTGTTACAATCACTACAAAATACCAAAAACATTACTTTGCTACTCTTTTGTTACCATTACCATCACTATCATATTACTTTGCTACTAAACACTTTGCTGCAGATACTAAGTTTCCAGGTGTGGTTGAATTGACAACTCAGCTGCTAATACTTGAGAATATTCTTTGGCTCCCCTTGTGTCGAATCAATAAATTTGGGTTGAATACTCTACCCTCGAAAGCTGTTGCGATCCCCTATACTTGTGGGTTATCAGGAGTTAATCTTCCTGATGATAGTGTCATTGACAGAGTTCTTCAATCACCGCCACCAAGCTACAAGAGCTTCGTGATGAACTATAATATGCAAGGGATGGATAGGACAATTCCTGAGCTCTTTGCAATGCTAAAGGCTGCGGAGGTAGAAATCAAGAAGGAGCATCAAGTGTTGATGGTCAAAAAGACCACCAGTTTCAACAAAAAGGGTAAAGGGAAGAAGGGGAACTTCAAGAAGAACAGCAAGCCAGTTGCTGCTCAAGTGAATAAACCCAAGTCTGGACCTAAGCCTGAGACTGAGTGCTTCTACTGCAAAGGAACTGGTCATTGGAAGCGGAACTGCCCCAAGTATTTGGCGGAGAAGAAGGATGGCAAAGTGAAAGGTATATTTGATATACTTGTTATTGATGTGTACCTTACTAATGCTCGCAGTAGTGCCTGGGTATTTGATGCTGGTTCAGTTGCTAACATTTGCAACTCGAAACAGGGGCTACGGATTAAGAGAAGATTGGCTAAGGACGAGGTGACGATGTGCGTGGGAAATGGTTCCAAAGTCAATGTGATCGTCGTCTGCACGCTACCTCTACATCTACCTTCGGGATTAGTTTTAGATCTAAATAATTGTTATTTGGTGTCAGCGTTGAGCATGAACATTATATCTGGATCTTGCTTGATGCGAGATGGTTATTCATTTAAATCAGCGAATAATGGTTGTTCTATTTAATATTTATATGAGTAATATCTTTTATTGTCATGCGCCCTTGATGAGTGGTCTATTTTTACTAAATCTTGATAGTAGTGATACACATGTTCATAGTATTGAAGACAAAAGATGGGGAGTTGATAATGATAGTGCAACTTATTTGTGGCACTGCCGTTTAGGTCATATTGGTGTAAAGCGCATGAAGAAACTCCATTCTGATGGACTTTTGGAATCACTTGATTATGAATCACTTGGTACTTGCAAACCATGCCTCATGGGCAAGATGACTAAAACTCCGTTCTCCGGAACAATGGAGTGAGCAACAGAGTTATTGGAAATCATATATACTGATGTATGTGGTCCAATGAACATTGAAGCTCGTGGCGGATATCGTTATTTTCTCACCTTCACAGATGATTTGAGCAGATATGGGTATATCTACTTAATTAAACATAAGTCTGAGACATTTGAAAAGTTCAAAGAATTTCAGAGTGAAGTGGAAAATCATCGTAACAAGAAAATCAAGTTTCTACTATCTGGTCGTGGAGGTGAATATTTGAGTTATGAGTTTGGACTTCATTTGAATCAATGCGGAATAGTTTCACAACTCACGCCACCTGGAACACCACAACGTAATGGTGTGTCCGAACGTCGTAACCGCACTTTATTAGATATGGTGCAATCTATGATGTCTCTCACTGATTTACCACTATCATTTTGGGGTTATGCTTTGGAGACGGCTGCATTCACATTAAATAGGGCACCATCTAAATCCATCGAGACGACACCTTATGAACTGTGGTTTGGCAAGAAACCCAAGTTGTTGTTTCTTAAAGTTTGGGGCTGCGATGCTTATGTGAAAAAGCTTCAACCTGATAAGCTCGAACCCAAATCGGAGAAGTGCGTCTTCATAGGATACCCAAAAAAATTGTTGGGTACACCTTCTATCAAAGATCCAAAGCAAAAATATTTGTTGCTAAGAATGGATCCTTTCTAGAGAAGGAGTTTCTCTCAAAAGAAGTGAGTGGGAGGAAAGTAGAACTTGACGACGTAATTGTACCTTCTCCCTTATTGGAAAGTAGTTCATCACTGAAATTAGTTCCAGTGATTCCTACACCAGTAAGTGAGGAAGTTAATGATGATGATCATGAAACCTATGATCAAGTTACTACCGAACCTCGTAGGTCAACTAGAGTAAGATCCGCACCAGAGTGGCACGGCAATCCTGTTCTGGAAGTCATGTTACTTGACCATGACGAACCTACAAACTATGAGGAAGCGATGATGAGCCCAGATTCTGCAAATGGCTTGAGGCCATGAAATCTGAGATGGGATCCATGTATGAGAACAAAGTGTGGACTTTGGTTGACTTGCCCGATGATCGGCAGGACATAGAGAATAAATGGATCTTCAAGAAGAAGACTGACGCTGACAGCAATGTTACTATCTACAAAGCTCGACTCATTGCAAAAGGTTTTCAACAAGTTCAAGGAGTTGACTACGATGAGACTTTCTCACCCGTAGCGATGCTTAAGTCCGTCCGAATCATGTTAGCAATTGCTGCATTTTATGATTATGAAATTTGGCAAATGGATGTCAAAACTGCATTCCTTAATGGATATCTTAAAGAAGAGTTGTATATGATGCAACCAGAAGGTTTTGTGCAAGCTCCAGCGATCCATTTATGGATTGGTGCAAGCCTCTCGGAGTTGGAATATACACTTTGGTAGTGTGATCAAAGCATATGGTTTTATACAGACTTTTGGAGAAGCCTGTATTTACAAGAAGGTGAGTGGGAGCTCTGTAGCATTTCTGATATTATATGTAGATGACATATTGCTGATTGGAAATGATACCGAATTTCCGAATAGCATAAAAGGATACTTGAATAAGAATTTTTCAATGAAAGACCTCGGTGAAGCTTCTTATATATTGGGCATCAAGATCTATAGAGATAGATCAAGACGCTTAATTGGACTTTCACAAAGCACATACCTTGATAAAGTTTTCAAGAAGTTCAAAATGGATCAAGCAAAGAAAGGGTTCTTTCCTGTGTTACACGGTGTGAAGTTGAGTCAGACTCAATGCCTGGCCACCGCAGAAGATAGAGAGAAAATGAAAGGTGTTCCCTATGCTTCAGCCATAGGCTCTATTGTGTATCAGACCTGATGTGTGCCTTGCTATCAGTTTAGCATGGAGGTACCAAAGTAATCCAAGAGTGGACCACTGGACAGCGGTCAAAAATATCCTGACTGAAAAGGACTAAGGATATGTTTCTCGTATAAGGAGGTGACAAAGAGCTCGTCGTAAACGGTTACGTCGATGCAAGCTTTGACACTGATCCGGATGACTCTAAGTCACGGATACGTGTTTTTATTAAATGGTGGAGCTGTCAGTTGGTGCAGCTCCAAGTAGGGCGTCATGGCGGGATCTACGTGTGAAGCAGAATACATAGCTGCTTCGGAAGCAGCAAATGAAGGAGTCTGGATGAAGGAGTTCATATCCGATCTAGGTGTCATACCTAGTGCATCGGGTCCAATGAAAATCTTTTATAACAATACTGGTGCAATTGCCTTGGCAAAGGAATCCAGATTTCACAAGAGAACCAAGCACATCAAGAGACGCTTCAATTCCATCTGCGATCAAGTCAAGGAGGGAGACATAGAGATTTGCAAGATACATACGGATCTGCATGTTGCAGACCCGTTGACTAAGCCTATCTCACGAGCAAAACATGATCAGCACCAAGACTCCATGGGTGTTAGAATCATTACAATGTAATCTAGATTATTGACTCTAGTGCAAGTGGGAGACTAAAGGAAATATGCCCTAGAGGCAATAATAAAGTTGTTATTTATATTTCCTTATATCATGATAAATGTTTATTATTCATGCTAGAATTGTATTAACCAGAAACTTAGTACACGTGTGAATACATAGACAAACAGAGTGTCACTAGTTTGCCTCTACTTGACTAGCTCGTTGAATCAATGATGGTTATGTTTCCTAACCATAGACATGAGTTGTCATTTGATTAACGGGATCACATCATTGGAGAATGATGTGATTCACTTGACCCATCCATTAGCTTAGCACGTTGATCGTTTAGTTTGTTGCTATTGCTTTCTCCATAACTTATACATGTTCCTATGACTATGAGATCATGCGACTCCCGAATACTGGAGGAACACTTCGTGTGCTACCAAACATCAAAACGTAACTGGGTGATTATAAAGGTGCTCTACAGGTGTCTCCGATGGTGTTTGTTGAGTTGGCATAGATCGAGATTAGGATTTGTCACTCCGATTGTCGGAGATGTATCTCTGGGCCCTCTCGGTAATGTACATCACTATAAGCCTTGCAAGCAATGTAGCTAATGAGTTAGTTACGGGATGTAGCATTGCGGAACGAGTAAAGAGACTTGCCGGTAACGAGATTGAACTAGGTATTGAGATACCGACGATTGAATCTCGGGCAAGTAACATACCGATGACAAAGGGAACAACGTATGTTGTTATGCGGTTTGACCGATAAAGATCTTCGTAGAATATGTAGGAGCCAATATGAGCATCCAGGTTCTTCTATTGGTTATTGACCGGAGACATGTCTCGATCATGCCTACATAGTTCTCGAACCCGTAGGGTCCGCACGCTTAACATTCGGTGACGATCGGTATTATGAGTTTATGTGTTTTGATGTACCGAAGGTAGTTCGGAGTCCCGGATTTGATCACGGACATGACGAGGAGTCTCGAAATGGTCGAGACATAAAGATTGATATATTGGACGGCTATATTCGGACACCGGAAGTGTTCCGGGTGATTTCAGAGAAAATCAGAGTGCTAGAGGGTTACCGGAACCCCCCCCCCCCCCTCCGGGGGAAAGTTGGGCCTTCATGGGCCATAGGGAATAGGGAAGGCAGCCCACAAGGGGCAGCCGCGCCCCCTCCCTATAGGGAGTCCGAATTGGACTAGGGAGCCCCCCCCCCCCTATCCTTCTCCTCCTCCTCTCCCTTCCTTCCTTCCCCTTCTCCTCCTAGTAGGACGAGGAAGAAGGAATCCTACTCCTACTAGGAGGAGGATTCCTCCTCCCTTGGCACGCCACTAGGGCCGGCCGGCCTTCCCCCTTGCTCCTTTATATACGGGGGCAGGGGCACCCTAGGACACACGAGTTGATTGTTTCTAGCCGTGTGCGGTGCCCCCCTCCACCATAATCCACCTCGGTCATATCGTAGCGGTGCTTAGGCGAAGCCCTGTTCCGGTAGCATCATCATCACCGTCATCACGCCGTCGTGCTGACGAAGCTCTCCCTCGAAGCTCTACTGGATCATGAGTTCGTGGGACATCACCGAGCCAAACGTGCGCAGGTCGCGGAGGTGTCGTACCTTCGGTGCTAGGATCGGTCGATCGTGAAGACGTACGACTACATCAACTGCGTTGTTGATGTATACTACACAACCTTCTTCTTGTAGACGTTGTTGGGCCTCCAAGTGCAGAGGTTTGTAGGACGGTAGCAAATTTCCCCCAAGTGGATGACCTAAGGTTTATCAATCCGTAGGAGGCGTAGGATGAAGATGGTCTCTCTCAAGCAACCCTGCAACCAAATAACAAAGAGTCTCTTGTGTCCCCAACACACCCAATACAATGGTAAATTGTATAGGTGCACTAGTTCGGCGAAGAGATGGTGATACAAGCGGTATATGGATGGTAGATAATAGTTTTTGTAATATGAAAATATAAGAACAGCAAGGTAACTAATGATAAAAGTGAGCACAAACGGTATTGCAATGCTTTGAAACAAGGCCTATGGTTCATACTTTCACTAGTGCAAGTTCTCTCAACAATAATAACATAATTGGGTCACATAACTATCCCTCAACATGCAACAAAGAGTCACTCCAAAGTCACGAATAGCGGAGAACAAACGAAGAGATTATGGTAGGGTACGAAACCACCTCAAAGTTATTCTTTCCAATCAATCCGATGGGCTATTCATATAAATGTCACAAACAACCCTAGAGTTCATACTAGAATAACACCTTAAGACACAAATCAACCAAAATCCTGATGTCACCTAGATACTCCAATGTCACCTCAAGTATCCGTGGGTATGATTATACGATATACATCACACAATCTCAGATTCATCTATCCAAACCAACACAAAGTACTTCAAAGAGTGCCCCAAAGTTTCTACCGGAGAGTCAAGACGAAAAAGTGTGCCAACCCCTATGCATAGGTTCATGGGCGGAACCCGCAAGTTGATCACCAAAACATACATCAAGTGGATCAATAGAATAACCCATTGTCACCACGGTTATCCCACGCAAGACATACATCAAGTGTTCTCAAATCCTTAAAGACTCAATCCGATAAGATAACTTCAAAGGGAAAACTCAATCCATTACAAGAGAGTAGAGGGGGGAAGAAACATCATAGGATCCAAATATAATAGCAAAGCTCGCGATACATCAAGATCGTACCACCTCAAGAACACGAGAGAGAGAGAGAAAGAAAGAGAGAGAGAGAGAGAACAAACACATAGCTACTGGTACATACCCTCAGCCCCGAGGGAGAACTACTCCCTCCTTGTCATGGAGAGCACCGGGATGATGAAGATGGCCACCGGAGAGGGATTCCCCCCTCTGGCTGGGTGCCGGAATGGGTCTAGATTGGTTTTCGGTGGCTACAGAGGCTTCTGGCGGCGGAACTCCCAATCTATTGTGCTCCCCGATAGTTTTAGGGTATATGGATATATATATATATATATATATATATATATATATATGCGGAAGAAATACATCAGGGGAGCGACGAGGGGCCCACGATGGTGGAGGGCGCGCCCAGGGGGTGGGCGCGCCCCCTGCCTCGTGGCTTCCTCGTTGATTCCTGACGTGCACTCCAAGTCTCTTGTATTGATTTCTTTCCAAAAATAACGTTTCCAAAGGTTTCATTCCGTTTGGACTCCGTTTGATATTCCTTTTCTACGAAACACTGGAACAAGGGAAAAACATAAACTGGCACTGGGCTCTGGGTTAATAGGTTAGTCCCAAAAATCATATAAAATAGCATATAAATGCATATAAAACATCAAGGTTGATAATATAATAGCATGGAACAATCAAAAATTATAGATACATTGGAGACGTATCAGCATCCCCAAGCTTAATTCCTGCTCGTCCTCGAGTAGGTAAATGGTAGAAACAGAATTTTTGATGTGGAATGCTACCTAACATATTCATCATGTATTTCTCTTTATTGTAGCAAGAATATTAAGATCCATAAGATTCAAGAAAAAAGTTTAATATTGACATAAAAATAATAATACTTCAAGCATACTAACTAAGCAATCATGTCTTCTCAAAATAACATGGCCAAAGAAAGTTCATCCCTACAAAATCATATAGTTTAGTCATGCTCCATTTTCGTCACACAAGAATGCTCTCATCATGCACAACCCCGATGACAAGCCAAGCAATTGTTTCATACTTTAGTAATGTCAAACTTTTTTCAACTTTCACGCAATACATGAGCGTGAGCCATGGATATACCACTATGGGTGGAATGGAATATAATGAGGGGGTTATGTGGATAAGACAAAAAGGAGAAAGTCTCACATCAACGCGGCTAAACAATGGGCTAGGGAGATGCCCATCAATTGATGTCAATGCAAGGAGTAGGGATTGCCATGCAACGGATGCACTAGAGCTATAAATGTATGAAAGCTCAACAAAAGAAACTAAGTGGGTGTCCATCCAACTTGCTTGCTCACGAAGACCTAGGGCACTTGAGGAGGCCCATTGTTGGAATATACAAGCCAAGTTCTATAATGAAAATTTCCCACTAGTATATTAAAGTGACAAAACAAGAGACTCTCTATCATGAAGATCATGGTGCTACTTTGAAGCACAAGAGTGTGGAAAAAAGGATAGTAGCATTGTCCCTTTTATTTTATTTTATTATTTTATTTTATTTGGCCTTTCTTTTTTTTGCCTTTCTTTTTTGGGGGGGACAATGCTCTATTAATGATGATCATCACACTTCTATTTATTTACAACTCAAAGATTACAACTCGATACTAGAACAAAGTATGACTCTATATGAATGCCTCTGGCGATATACCAGGATAGCAATGAATCAAGAGTGACATGTATGAAAGAATTATGAACGGTGGCTTTGCCACAGATACAATGTCAACTACATGATCATGCAAAGCAATATGACAATGATGGAGCGTGTCATAATAAAAAGGAACGGTGGAAAGTTGCATGGCAATATACCTTGGAATGGCTATGGAAATGCCATAATAGATAGGTATGGTGGCTGTTTTGAGGAAGATATAAGGAGGTTTATGTGTGACAGAGCATATCGTATCACGGGGTTTGGATGCACCGGCGAAGTTTGCACCAACTCTCAATGTGAGAAAGGGCAATGCACGGTACCGAAGAGGCTAGCAATGATGGAAGGGTAAGAGTGCGTATAATCCATGTACTCAACATTAGTCATAAAGAACTCACATGCGTATTGCAAAAATCTACAAGTCATCAAAAACCAAGCATTATGCGCATGCCCCTAGGGGGATAGATTGGTAGGAAAAGACCATCGCTTGTCCCCGACCGCCACTCATAAGGAAGACAATCAAATAACACCTCATGTTTCAAATTTGTTACACAACGTTTACCATACGTGCATGCTACAGGACTTGCAAACTTCAACACAAGTATTCCTCAAATTCACAACTACCCAACTAGCACAACTTTGATATCACTATCTCCATATCTCAAAACAATCATCAAGTATCAAACTTCTCTTAGTATTCAATGCACTTATATGAAAGTTTTTATTATACCCCTCTTGGATGCCCATCATATTAGGACTAATTTCATAACCAAACCAAACTACCATGCTGTTCTAAAGACTCTTAAAATAATACTCCCTCCATTCCTAAATATAGGGTGTATAGTTTTTGGCACGGAAATTAAAGAACACACATGAAGGGAAAAATTCACAAGTTTTGGGCGAGATTTCACCTGACTAATTGACATGAGAAAATAGAGGAGCTTCCTTGGTATAAGGAAATGTAATCAAATCCCTAAAAAAAATATCCAAACAAGTGGTGCAATGCAATACACCTTATATTTTGGTATTTTTCTCAAAAAACTATACACCTTATATCCAGGAAAGGAGGGAGTATAAGTGAAGCATGAGATATCAATTATTTCTTCAAAATAAAACCACCACCGTGCTCTAAAAAGATATAAGTGAATCACTAGAGCAAATGACAAAGTACTCCGAAAGATATAAGTGAAGATCAATGAGTAGTCGAATAATTATGCAACTATGTGAAGACTCTCTAACATTTAATAATTTCAGATCTTGGTATTTTATTCAAACAGCAAGCAAATCCTAACGAAATAAATTTACGCTCCAAGCAAAACACATATCATGTGGTAAATAAAAATATAGCTCCAAGTAAAGTTACCGATGAACAAAGACGAAAGAGGGGATGCCTTCCGGGGCATCCCCAAGCTTAGGCTCTTGGTTGTCCTTGAATATTACCTTGGGGTGCCTTGGGAATCCCCAAGCTTAGGCTCTTGCCACTCCTTATTCCATAGTCCATCGAATCTTTACCCAAAACTTGAAAACTTCACAACACAAAACTTAACAGAAAACTCGTAAGCTCCGTTAGTGAAAGAAAAAAAACACCACTTCAAGGTACTGTAATGAACTCATTATTAATTTATATTGGTGTTAAACCTACTGTATTCCAACTTCTCTATGGTTTATAAACTCTTTTACTAGCCATAGATTCATTAAAATAAGCAAACAACACACGGAAAACAGAATCTGTCAAAAACAGAACAGTCTGTAGTAATCTGTAACTAACGCAAACTTCTGGAACCCCAAAAATTCTAAAATAAATTTCTGTACGTGAGTAATTTATCTATTAATCATCTTCAAAAATAATTAACTAAATATAACTCTTCAATAAAAAAATGGCAGCAATTCTCGTGAGCGCTAAAGTTTCTGTTTTTTACAGCAAGATCAACAAGACTTTCCCCAAGTCTTCCCAACGGTTCTACTTGGCACAAACACTAATTAAAACATAAAAACTCAATCATAACAGAGGCTAGATAAATTATTTATTGCTAAACAGGATCAAAAAGCAAGGAACAAAAATAAAATTGGGTTGTCTCCCAACAAGCGCTATCGTTTAACGCCCCTAGCTAGGCATGATGATTTCATCATTTCAATGATGCTCACATAAAGGATAAGAATTGAAACATAAAGAGAGCATCATGAAGAATATGACTAACACATTTAAGTCTAACCCAATTCCTATGCATAGGGATTTTGTGATCAAACAACTTGTGGGAACAATAATCAACTAGCATAGGAGGGCAAAACAAGCATAACTTCAAGACTTTAAGCACATAGAGAGGAAACTTGATATTATTGCAATTCCTACAAGCATATATTCCTCCCTCATAATAATTTTCAGTAGCATCATGAATGAATTCAACAATATAACCAGCACCTAAAGCATTA
Organism: Triticum monococcum; assembly: GCA_034509565.1. Lineage (NCBI taxonomy): Eukaryota > Viridiplantae > Streptophyta > Magnoliopsida > Poales > Poaceae > Triticum > Triticum monococcum. Next base: position 620,435,485 of record CM067845.1, read on the forward strand.
TTTTCATGATGCATAAGCATAGAATATTTATTACTCTCCACATAAGCAAACTTCTTCTCATGAATAGTAGTGGGAGAAAACTCAACAAAATAACTATCATGTGAGGCATAATCCAATTGAAAACTAAAATCATGATGACAAGTTTCATGGTTATCATTAATCTTTATAACATACATGTCGTCACAATAATCATCATAGGTAGCAACATTGTTCTCATAATCAATTGGAACCTCTTCCGAAATAGTGGATTCATCACAAAATAAAGTAATGACCTCTCCAAATCCACTTTCATCAATATAATCATCATAAATAGGAGGCATGCTTTCATCATAATAAATTTGCTCATCAAAACTTAGGGGACAAAAAATATCATCTTCATCAAACATAGCTTCCCCAAGCTTGTGGTTTTGCATATCATTAGCATCATGGATATTCAAAGAATCCATACTAACAACATTGCAATCATGCTCATCATTCAAATATTTAGTGCCAAACATTTTAATGCATTCTTCTTCTAGCACTTGAGCACAATTATCGGAATCCTTATTCTCATGAAAGACATTAAAAAGATGAAGCATATGAGGCATCCTTAATTCCATTTTTTATAGTTTTCTTTTATAGACTAAACTAGTGATAAAACAAGAAACTAAAAGATTCGATTGCAAGATCTAAAGATATACCTAAAAGAAATATGCCCTAGAGGCAATAATAAAGTTATTATTTATTTCCTTATATCATGATAAATGTTTATTATTCATGCTAGAATTGTATTAACCGGAAACATAATACATGTGTGAATACATAGACAAACAGAGTGTCACTAGTATGCCTCTACTAGACTAGCTCGTTAATCAAAGATGGTTATGTTTCCTAACCATGAACAAAGAGTTGTTATTTGATTAACGAGGTCACATCATTAGTTGAATGATCTGATTGACATGACCCATTCCATTAGCTTAGCACCCGATCGTTTAGTATGTTGCTATTGCTTTTCTTCATGACTTATACATGTTCCTATGACTATGAGATTATGCAACTCCCGTTTGCCGGAGGAACACTTTGGGAGCTACCAAACATCACAACGTAACTGGGTGATTATAAAGGAGCATTACAGGTGTCTCCAAAGGTACATGTTGGGTTGGCGTATTTCGAGATTAGGATTTGTCACTCCGATTGTCGGAGAGGTATCTCTGGGACCTCTCGGTAATGCACATCACATAAGCCTTGCAAGCATTGCAACTAATGAGTTAGTTGTGAGATGATGTATTACAGAACGAGTAAAGAGACTTGCAGGTAACGAGATTGAACTAGGTATTGGATACCGACAATCGAATCTCGGGCAAGTAACATACCAATGACAAAGGGAACAACGTATGTTGTTATGCGGTCTGACCGATAAAGATCTTCGTAGAATATGTAGGAGCCAATATGGGCATCCAGGTCCCGCTATTGGTTATTGACCGGAGACGTGTCTCGGTCATGTCTACATTGTTCTCGAACTGTAGGGTCCGCATGCTTAAGGTTTCGATGACAGTTATATTATGAGTTTATGAGTTTTGATGTACCGAAGGAGTTCGGAGTCCCGGATGAGATCGGGGACATGACGAGGAGTCTCGAAATGGTCGAGATGTAAAGATCGATATATTGGACGACTATATTCGGACATCAGAAAGGTTCCGAGTGATTCGGGTATTTTTCAGAGTACCGGGTAGTTACGGGAGAAGTAATGGGCCTTGATGGGCTTTAGTGGGAAGAGGAAAAGGCTGCTGCGCCCCCCTCCCCTTTGGTCCGAATTGGACTAGGGAAAAGGGGGTCGGCCACCTCTCCTTCTCCTCCTATTCCTTCTCCCTTCCTCCCCTCTTGGTGGACTCCTACTAGGACTTGGAGTCCTAGTAGGACTCCCTATCCTGGCCGCACCTTTGCCTTGGCCGGCCTCCTCCTCCTCCATCCTTTATATACAAGGGCAGGGGGCACCCCATAGACACACAAGTTGATCCTTGAGATCGTTCCTTAGCCGTGTGCGGTGCCCCCTGCCACCAAATTCCACCTCGATCATATCGTTGTAGTGCTTAGGCGAAGCCCTGCGTTGGTAGTACATCAAGATCGTCACCACGCCGTCGTGCTGACGGAACTCCTCCCCGAAGCTTTGCTGGATCGGAGCCCGGGGATCGTCATCGGGCTGAACGTGTGCTAAGAACTCGGAGGTGCCGGAGTAACGGTGCTTGGATCGGTCGGACCGGGAAGAAGACGTACGACTACTTCCTCTACGTTGTGTGATCGCTTCCGCAGTCGGTCTGCGTTGGTACGTAGACAACACTCTCCCCCTCGTTGCTATGCATCACCATGATCTTGCGTGTGCGTAGGAAAATTTTCGAAATTACTACGTTCCCCAACAATGGCATCCGAGCCTAGGTTTTATGGTTTGATGTTATTTGCACGAGTAGAACACAAGTGAGTTGTGGGCGATACAAGTCATACTGCCTACCAGCATGTCATACTTTGGTTCGGCGGTATTGTTGGACGAGACGACCCGGACCAACCTTACACGTACGCTTACGCGAGACCGGTTCCCTCGACGTGCTTTGCACATAGATGGCTTGCGGAAGACTGTCTCTCCAACTTTAGTTGAACCAAGTGTGACTACGCCCGGTCCTTGAGAAGGTTAAAACGGAGTCTATTTGACAAACTATCGTTGTGGTTTTGATGCGTAGGTGAGATGAGTTCTTACTTAAGCCCGTAGCAGCCACGTAAAACTTGCAACAAACAAAGTAGAGGACGTCTAACTTGTTTTTGCAGGGTATGTTGTGATGTGATATGGTCAAGACATGATGCTGATTTTATTGTATGAGATGATCATGTTTTGTAACCGAGTTATCGGCAACTGGCAGGAGCCATATGGTTGTCGCTTTATTGTATGCAATGCAATCGCGATGTAATGCTTTACTTTATTACTAAGCGGTAGTGATAGTCGTGGAAGCATAAGATTGGCGAGACGACAACGTTGCTACGATGGAGATCAAGGTGGCGCGCCGGTGACGGTGGTGATCATGACGGTGCTTCGGAGATGGAGATCACAAGCACAAGATGATGATGGCCATATCATATCACTTATATTGATTGCATGTGATGTTTATCCTTTTATGCATCTTATCTTGCTTTGATTGATGGTAGCATTATAAGATGATCTCTCACTAAATTATCAAGAAGTGTTCTCCCTGAGTATGCACCGTTGCCAAAGTTCGTCGTGCCCAGACACCACGTGATGATCGGGTGTGATAAGCTCTACGTCCATCTACAACGGGTGCAAGCCAGTTTTGCACACGCAGAATACTCAGGTTATACTTGACGAGCCTAGCATATGCAGATATGGCCTCGGAACACGGAGACCGAAAGGTCGAGCGTGAATCATATAGTAGATATGATCAACATAACGATGTTCACCATTGAAAAACTACTCCATCTCACGTGATGATCGGTTATGGTTTAGTTGATTTGGATCACGTGATCACTTAGAGGATTAGAGGGATGTCTATCTAAGTGGGAGTTCTTAAGTAATATGATTAAATTGAACTTAAATTTATCATGAACTTAGTCCTGGTAGTATTTTGCAAATCATGTTGTAGATCAATAGCTCGCGTTGTTGCTTCCCTGTGTTTATTTTGATATGTTCCTAGAGAAAATTGTGTTGAAAGATGTTAGTAGCAATGATGCGGATTGGATCCGTGATCTGAGGTTTATCCTCATTGCTGCACAGAAAAATTATGTCCTTGATGCACCGCTAGGTGACAGACCTATTGCAGGAGCAGATGCGGACGTTATGAACGTTTGGCTAGCTAAATATGATGACTACTTGATAGTTTAGTGCACCATGCTTAATGGCTTAGAATCGGGACTTCAAAGACGTTTTGAACGTCATGGACCATATGAGATGTTCCAGGAGTTGAAGTTAATATTTCAAGCAAATACCCGAATTGAGAGATATGAAGTCTCCAACAAGTTCTATAGCTAAAAGATGGAGGAGAATCGCTCAACTAGTGAGCATATGCTCAGATTGTATGGGTACTACAATCGCTTGAATCAAGTGGGAGTTAATCTTCCAGATAAGATAGTGATTGACAGAATTCTCTAGTCACCATGACCAAGTTAGTAGAACTTCGTGATGAACTATAATATGCAAGGGATAACGGAAACAACTCCCAAGCTCTTCGTGATGCTGAAATCAACGAAGGTAGAAATCAAGAAAAACATCAAGTGTTGATGGTTGACAAGACCACTAGTTTCAAGAAAAGGGCAAAGGGAAGAAGGGGAACTTCAAGAAGAACGGCAAGCAAGTTGCTGCTCAAGTAAAGAAGCCCAAGTCTGATCCTAAGCCTGAGACTAAGTGATTCTACTGCAAAGAGACTGGTCACTAGAAGCGGAACTACCCCAAATGATTGGAGGATAAGAAGGATGGCAAAGTGAACATAAGTATATTTGATATACATGTTATTGATGTGTACTGTACTAGTGTTTATAGCAACCCCTCAGTATTTGATGCTAGTTCAGTTGCTAAGAGTAGTAACTCGAAACGGGAGTTGCAGAATAAACAGAGACTAGTTAAGGGTGAAGTGACGATGTGTGTTGGAAGTAGTTCCAAGATTGATATGATCATCATCGCACACTCCCTATAATTTCGGGATTAGTGTTGAACCTAAATAAGTGTTATTTGGTTTTTGCGTTGAGCATGAATATGATTTGATCATGTTTATTGCAATACGGTTATTCATTAAAGTAAGAGAATAAATTGTTGTTCTGTTTACATGAATAAAACCTTATATGGTTACACACCCAATGAAAATAGTTCGTTGGATCTCGATCATGGTGATACACATAATCATAATATTGAAACCAAAAGATGCAAAGTTAATAATGATAGTGCAACTTATTTGTAGCACTGCCGTTTAGGTCATATTGGTGTAAAGCGCATGAAGAAACTCCATGCTGATGGGATTTTGGAATCACTTGATTATGAATCACTTGATGCTTGCGAACCGTGCCTTTTTGGGCAAGATGACTCAAACGTCGTTCTTCGGAACAATGGAGCGAGCAACAGATTTGTTGGAAATCATACATACTGATGTATGTGGTCCGATGAATATTGAGGCTCGCGACAGGTATCATTATTTTCTGATCTTCACAGATGATTTGAGCAGATATGAGTATATCTACTTGATGAAACATAAGTCTGAAACATTTGAAAAGTTCAAAGAATTTCAGAGTGAAGTGGAAAATCATCGTGACAAAGAAAATAAAAGTTTCTACGATATGATCGCAGAGAAAAGTATTTGAGTTACGAGTTTGGCCTTCAGTTAAAAACAATGTGAAATAGTTTCACTACTCACGCCACCTGGAACACCACAGCATAATGGTGTGTCCGAACGTCATAACCGTACTTTATTGGATATAGTGCAATCTATGATGTCTCTTACCGATTTACCACTATTGTTTTTGGGGTCATGCATTAGAGACAACTGCATTCACGTTAAATAGGGCACCATATAAATCCGTTGAGACGACACCGTGTGAACTATGGTTTGGCAAGAAACCTAAGCTGTCGTTTCTTAAAGTTTGGGGTTGCGATGCTTATATGAAAAAGTTTCATCCTGATAAGCTCAAACTCAAATCGGAGAAATGTGTCTTCATAGGATATCCAAAGGAAACTATTGGATACACCTTCTATCACAGATCCGAAGGCAAGACTTTTGTTGCTAAATTCGGACACTTTCTAGAGAAGGAGTTTTCTCTCGAAAGAAGTGAGTGGGAGGAAAGTAGAACTTGAAGAGGTAACTGTACCTACTCCCTTATTGGAAAATAGTACATCACAGAAAACTGTTTCTGCGACACCTATGCCAATTAGTGAGGAAGCTAATGATGATGATCATGAAGCTTCAGGACAAGATACTACAGAACCACGTAGATCAACCAGAGTGAGATCCGCACCAGAGTGGTACGGTAATCCAGTTCTGGAAGTCATGCTACTAGATCATGATGAACCTACGAACTATGAAGAAGCGATGGTGAGCCCAGATTCCGCAAAGTGGCTTGAGGCCATGAAATCTGAGATGGGATCCATGTATGAAAACAAAGTATGGACTTTGGTTGACTTGCCTGATGATCGGCAAGCAATTGAGAATAAATGGATCTTCAAGAGGAAGACGGACGTTGATAGTAGTGTTACTATCTACAAAGCTAGAATTGTCGTAAAAGGTTTTTGACAAAGTTCAAGGTGTTGACTACGATGAGAGCTTCTCACTCGTATCTATGCTCGAGTCTGTCCGAATCATGTTAGTAATTGCCGCATTTTATGAAATCTGGCAAAAGGATAAACAAAACTGCATTCCTTAATGGATTTATTAAAGAAGAGTTGTATATGATGCAACAGAAGGTTTTGTCAATCCGAAAGGTGCTAACAAAATGTGCAAGCTCCAGCGATCCATCTGTGGACTGGTGCAAGCATCTCGGAGTTGGAATATACGCTTTGATGAGTTGATCAAAGCATATAGTTTTATACAGACTTGCGGTGAAGCCTGTATTTACAAGAAAGTGAGTGGGAGCACTACAACATTTCTGATAAGTATATGTGAATGACATATTGTTGATCGGAAATAATGTAGAATTATTCTGTAAAGCATAAAAGGAGTGTTTGAAAGGAGTTTTTCAAAGAAAGACTTCGGTGAAGCTGCTTACATATTGAGCTTCAAGATCTATAGAGATAGATCAAGACGCTTGATAAGTTTTTTCAATGAGTACATACCTTGACAAGATTTTGAAGTAGTTCAAAATGGAGCAGTCAAAGAAAGAGTTCTTGCCTGTATTTTAAGGTGTGAAGTTGAGTAAGACTCAAAGCCCGACCACGGCAGAAGATAGAAAGAGAATGAAAGTCATTCCCTATGCCTTGGCCATAGGTTCTATAAAGTATGTCATGCTGTATACCAGATCTATTGTATACCCTGCACTGATTTAGCAAGGGAGTACAATAGTGATCTAGGAGTAGATCACTGGACAGCGGTCAGAATTATCCTTAGTGAAATAAGGATATGTTTCTCGATTATGGACGTGACAAAAAGGTTCGTCGTAAAGGGTTACGTCGATGCAAGTTTTTGACACTGATCCAGATGATTCTAAATCTGGATACATATTGAAAGTGGGAGCAATTAGCTAGAGTAGCTCCGTGTAGAGCATTGTAGACATAGAACTTGCAAAATACTTACGGATCTGAATGTGACAGACCCGTTGACTAAAATTATCTCACAAGCAAAACATGGTCACACCTTAGTACTCTTTGGGTGTTAATCACATAGAGATGTGAACTAGATTACTGACTCTAGTAAACCCTTTGAGTGTTGGTCACATGACGATGTGAACTATGGGTGTTAATCACATGGTGATGTGAACTATTGCTGTTAAATCACATGGCGATGTGAACTAGATTATTGACTCTAGTGCAAGTGGGAGACTGAAGGAAATATGCCCTAGAGGCAATAATAAAGTTATTATTTATTTCCTTATATCATGATAACTGTTTATTATTCATGCTAGAATTGTATTAACCGGAAACATAATACATGTGTGAATACATAGACCAACAGAGTGTCACTAGTATGCCTCTACTTGACTAGCTCGTTAATCAAAGATGGTTATGTTTCCTAACCATGAACAAAGAGTTGTTATTTGATTAACGAGGTCACATCATTAGTAGAATGATCTGATTGACATGACCCATTCCATTAGCTTAGCACCCGATCGTTTAGTATGTTGCTATTGCTTTCTTCATGACTTATACATGTTCCTATAACTATGAGATTATGCAACTCCCGTTTACCGGAGGAACACTTTGGGTACTACCAAACGTCACAACGTAACTGGGTGATTATAAAGGAGTACTACAGGTGTCTCCAATGGTAGATGTTGGGTTGGCGTATTTCGAGATTAGGGTGTGTCACTCCGATTGTCTGAGAGGTATCTCTGGGCCCTCTCGGTAATGCACATCACATAAGCCTTGCAAGCACTGCAACTAATATGTTAGTTGTGGGATGATGTATTACGGAACGAGTAAAGAGACTTGCCAGTAACGAGATTGAACTAGGTATTGGATACCGACGATCGAATCTCGGGCAAGTAACATACCGATGACAAAGGGAACAACGTATGTTGTTATGCGGTCTGACCGATAAAGATCTTCGTAGAATATGTAGGAGCCAATATGGGCATCCAGGTCCCGCTATTGGTTATTGACCGGAGACGTGTCTCGGTCATGTCTACATTGTTCTCGAACCGTAGGGTCCGCACGCTTAACGTTACGATGACAGTTATTATGAGTTTATGCATTTTGATGTACCGAAGGTTGTTCGGAGTCCCGGATGAGATCACGGACATGACGAGGAGTCTCGAAATGGTCGAGACGTAAAGATTGATATATTGGAAGCCTATGTTTGGACATCGGAAGTGTTCCGGGTGAAATCGGGATTTTACCGGAATACCGGGAGGGTTACCGGAACCCCCTGGGAGACTAATGGGCCTATTGGGCCTTAGTGGAAAAGGAGAAAAAGGGAAAAACCCACAAGCTGGCCGGCGCCCCCCTTCCCCAAGTCCTAGTAGGACTAGGATAGGGGCCGGCCCCCCTTCTCTCTCCTTTTCTCCCCGGGAGTCCTAATTGGATTAGGATTGGGGGGAGGAGTCCTACTCCCGGTGGGAGTAGGACTCCCCTGCGCCTCCTCTCCCTTGGCCGGCCGGCTCCCCTCCTCCAACCTTTATATACGGGGGCAGGGGGCACCCCAAGACACACAAGTTGATCCTTGAGATCGTTCCTTAGCCGTGTGCGGTGCCCCCTGCCACCAAATTCCACCTCGGTCATATCGTTGTAGAGCTTAGGCGAAGCCCTGCGTCGGTAGTACATCAAGATCGTCGCCACGCCGTCGTGCTGACGGAACTCTTCCTCGACGCTTTGCTGGATCGGAGCCCGAGGATCGTCATCGAGCTGAACGTGTGCTAAGAACTCGGAGGTGCCGGAGTAACGGTGCTTGGATCGGTCGGATCGGGAAGAAGACGTACGACTACTTCCTCTATGTTGTGTGATCGCTTCCGCAGTCGGTCTGCGTTGGTACGTAGACAACACTCTCCCCTCTCGTTGCTATGCATCACCATGATCTTGCGTGTGCGTAGGAAAATTTTCGAAATTACTACGTTCCCCAACAGCAATATGAACCCTAACCCTAGGAGTACACTAGCAATGCAATTGAATGGAGAACGGGAAGGGGAAGAGCAAAGAAAAGTGGATCTCACTAGACACCGCCGTAGGATGACCCGATGTGCTGGCTTCCCGTCGGATTGGCCTTCGCCGCCGCAGCGAATGCTCTCGCCACCCGGTATTCCATCGAATACTGCGGGTCCTCCTCCTCCGATTCCTCCGTCGGCTTGCTAGGGTTCAAGCTCCTGCAAAGCTCGCCTGGATCCACTGCTGGTCCTCCTCCGCTACCTATGATGCGTGCGGCGCTGCCGGGCGGAGCACCGCCACCAGCAACTCCACCTTTCCCCAGACTACGCATCTCTGTAGTGCGAGGGGCAAGGGGGAGATGGCGGCGGGAGCGAGGGGGGAACAAGAATGGGGAAAAGGAGATGGATGCGGGGATGACTAATGAGACCTAACACGCCGTCTGCCGGCTGTCGGGACGGCCTGGAGTGCCACGTAGGCGAAAAACAGGCCCCACCTGTCATAAACTCACTTAACACGGCCCGACCCGCCGATCAGTGGTTTTTGCAAAACAATTACGCTAGACGTGGTGCGTTCTGCAGCGAATCTGTATCCTAGTGTTTTTCGCAAACCTAGCCCTCAAAGTGGTGGTTTTATGCAATTTACTCCGGTGAAGCGCCCTTTGGGATCTGGTCGGACTGCTAGCTGCTCAAGCAGTTTTTGTGCCTAGGGGTTTGAATTGTAACTGGCCAAGATATCGTCCAGCCGCGCCGGCTGATACGAGGTGACTAAAGTGAGTACTTCATCTGGTTCACCGCATGACAGAGCATCCGCTGCGTTGTTTTCAGCCCCCTTTTTGTATTTGACCGAGTATTGTAGCCCTAGGAGTTTCGTGAATGCCTTCTGCTGCTGCGGTGTCGGTAACCACTACCCCTAGAGGTAGACTCGAAATTTTTGATCAGTGAAGACGACGAATTCTCCGTGCTGAAGGTACGGCCGCCACAGGTCCACGACTACGATCACTGCGAGTTACTCCTTATCCTATGTTGACAGGCCTTGGTATCAAGGAGACAAATGCTTTGCTCATAAACGCGATCACGTGCCCCCCTTGTTGTAGGACAACGCCAATGTTGTGCTCGCTGGCATTCGTCTTGATGCAAAAAGGTTAGAGAAGTCCGGCAGCGCAAGCACCGGCACGGTGATCAGCTGTGTCTTGAGCAGTTGGAAGGCTGTCTCAGTGGCGTGTGTCCAAACAAAGGGCACCCCCTTTTTTAGAAGATTAAACAGTGGTCGTGCTATCACTCCAAAGTTTCGCACGAATCGCCAGTAGTAACCAGTGAGCCCCAGGACGATGTGTATGGCCTTGACGTTTGTTGGAGTTTTCTAGTCAGAGACGGCTTGGATCTTGGCCGGCTCGGTTGCGACTCTGTCCGCGCTGACCACGTGCCCCGGGTATGATAGTTGTTTCTAACCAAACGAGCACTTGCTAAGCTTGACCTTCCAGTGGTCCCGGCAGAGGAGTTCGAGCACTTGGAGCAAGTGATCGATGTCATCTCGCAGGATGCGGCTGAAGACGAGGATGTCGTTGAAAAAGAGCAGCATGCAACGTCGTAGGAGGGGGTGGAGCGTGTGAGTCATGGCACCGTTGAATGTTGCTGGTACGCACGCAAGCCCAAAGGAGACCACCTTGTACTCGAAGTGGCCGGAATGGTCTGAAACACCGTCTTGAACTCCTCCCCTTCCACGAGCCTGATCTGGTGGTAGCCTGCGCGCGGGTCCAACTTGGAAAACCAGTGCGCACCGTGCAGCTCGTCGAGCAGTTCTTCAATGATCGGTGTTGGAAACTTGGCGGTCCATGGTAAAGAAAGGAACCATAGGAAAACATAGACAGCGAAGGGATGTGTTGCTAAACCAAATGGGAAAAAATAAATATGCCATTGCTGATGTGGCATATGAGATGAGGTGGATAGACTGCATGTGAAGGAAATTGAGGGAGAGGGAGAGGGATTGGTTGCTCTTTACAAACCGAATGTTGACGGGATCAACTTCTTAAGAACGTAAGATGTGATAGTACTGATCTTGTTTAGTATTGGGACATTAAATTGTCCACGTGTACCACGCGACCAATCATCTCTCTGCTTCTCATGAATTCTGCTTCTTATATAAACCAATCTTCTCTTCTCACAGAATCCAAATCCAGACACTCATATGCATATTCATTCACATCTTTGCTCCTTTGTTCGTGATTTGGTTCTACACGTGGTCCAGTACGCAAATAGCCTAGTGCACATATGTGATGAGAGAGGACAACGAATAGGTTTCAAGAATACATCGTAGCAATGCTTCAAATTAGAGTTGGGCCATACATGCATGTTTTAGTTTAGGATCGCATATTCAAGGGAAGACGCATATATTTTTTGTTCTCGCGGAGCGGAAGGTGCCTAGATTTGGGGTTGGAAGGCATCGGAAATACCTATCCGAGCATCTTCGAGGTCTGGCGAGGGGTCTGAATCCAATCAAGGCCAGGTCGCCGTGCAAATAGAGCAAGGAACGTCACCAACCAGTGAAGGCCTAGCCACCAAACTGAAAGCCCTCCTATCCGCATTTGTGCTTATGTGGATATTTGGATTATCCTGAGAAGCTCGTGTGCTTGCTTTGTGAGACCATCGTGCGGACTGGCAGCAAAGTCTAGAAGTAACATTTGATCAATTTGCAGTACAGGACCGTGTTGGGAATATTCTTACCAGGACAAGGCCTGTCACAATAATGTTTTTTTTATCGGGACCATAACTCTGAAAAGCAAGATCTCCTTTTATCATCTCGTCCAAGAGAGAAAGTTCTTCTAATTCTATGAATCTTTCTAGAATCCTTTTCTCTTGAATATCAGTTAAGAGAGTTTCGGATTGCCTGGTATTCCACCAATTCTTAATCCAAAGTTCCAGACATTTGTTAAATGAGGAAGAGACCCCCCAAGGCAAAAGTACGATAAATACAAGATATAGTAAAGAAGGCAATGATTTCTTTTTTTTTATTTTTGATCTGTAAATGGAGTTGTTAATGAATATGCTTCATTCGCTGACTCTATTCCATTCCCTGACTCTATATGATGATATTTCTATTTCTCTGAAGCAAAAACTCTATAGGTTTGATACCCTGTATCTATTCTTCTTTTTTGTATATTAGTTATTAGTGGAATTTCAGTGCATTGGGTTCTTTCTTAGATCTAGATGGAATGAAATAGTGAAATAGAATAAAAAAAAGCCCTTTCAGATGAAAAAGGAAGAATAGTATGCGATATATCTCACTTGGATAAAAAAATTAAAAGCAAATTTCTCTTATCCTCGTTTGTTCCTTCCTTCAGATAAATACTTAAAAATCCCCTTACAATAACAAATCCAATTTAGAAGGGACTTCCTCCCCGCATTGAGAAAACTTTTCTTCTTCCAATTCTTCTTTTCTTCATTCAACTCAGTTCAAAAAAGATACCTCAAAATACTTCAATTGGTACGCGCAAGAAATAGGCCAATTTGGCAGCTTTTTGTTCAATTTCTCGTGGAGTAAAAAATTTATCATCAGTACGAGTCAAGGGAATGATCCCCTAGCCCCGGATTTCCATATAAAGAATACGACGAGGATAAAGACCCTCTTTAACCTAAATTCTAATTGATTGGATATCCTGCATAAGGAATCAAAGGAAGACGCGGCGTTTTATTCCAGGGAATCCCCAACGAAAAATGCACACTATTCCCTCTTTTCTATCGAATCGGTCATAACCACTACCTACATTCCACAAAATAGTACACCACAAGTAGGAGCTAATGAATAGGCATGCGATTCCGTAGAAAGACATCACGACCCCCTGCGGAAAAAGAAGAATTTCTTGAGATGCAAGTATAGATATAATATTCTTACCAAGATAACTGGAAATCCCAACCAATAAGAATCCTAGTGAACCTAGAAAAAGAATACAGGCCCAGAAAAAATTACCCCTTTTTCGAGAACCTTTTAGAAGTTCTACCCATATGTGTTCTGATCGCCAATTCATATTAGATATACTAAATCCAGCAGCGGTCGATTGAAATTGAGAGAATAAGCTAAATAATTTTGACTTTACTTTTTTTTATTCTGAAATCGCCTTCAGCAACTAGTACTCTTGTGAAATAATAGGTTAGATACATTGACTTTCTATTCAAAAAATATTCGTTGACTCAATTAAAATAAATAAAATAAAACTCGCAATACCTGGCTCTGCATATTCATGCATTTATGCTCGTAGCCTATATCCGCATCCGTAGCCGTTTTTCATTTGTGTGTAGAAAGTGTGTGTAGAAAAAGCCACATACCCTACCATATTATATTACTTACACTAAAAAATACTAGACAATCTTATTTTTTTGCACATAAAGAAATAAAGAAGTCATTGCAATTGCCGGAAATACTAAGCCTACTAAAGGCACGAAAATAGAAGGTAAGTTTAAATCCGTCATGGAATAGGTGTCTCAATTCAAATTCAAAAAATATCTTAAGATTCTTATGATATAATTAAGTATATCTATTATAAGGAATATTGACTATTGTATTGTATTTTTTATTTTTAGTTTGAAAAATATTCTATAAAAAAATGAAAGGATAATAAGAAGATTCCAAAAAAGGAGAACTAATTAAAAAGATTTTATTTTGATTTTCCCATCCTCATGGCCTTTCTATCTTTCTAATCTAATTTGAAATTGGATTCAAAAGAAAGCGGTTAGGATTTACTTCCTGCATACATACTTCTCTAGAAGCGCATACAATAATGCGTGGTAAAGGCGGAAAAATAGTATATTCAATCAAAATCAAAGGGCAAATTATCTTACCTACTATAGATCCCCTACTATCCTCTTAGACTTTAAAAGGCGATATACCACCCAAAGAAAGGGTATGAAAATTCCGGGTGGAGTTAGCTTTTCGACGAAGGCCCGTCCCGTGCAGCAAAGCCCTGTTAGTAAGACCCCCCGCAATAATGGATTATAGAAGAATATTATTCCAAATACTCCTCTGGACGCATATAGTAGCATTGCGATTCCGAATCTTTTTTATTTATGAATGTGAACAGAAAAAAATCATTGTATCGTTGGGTCGGAGCGGAGGTTTGGTCCAGAAAAATAAGGAACAAAACGTCTACTCTACCGCATTGAAGTCTATAGCGATGTATTTCCACGAAAGTATAATTCTTACCATGGGGATATGATCCTTTCTTTTGAACTAAACGTCTCTACGATGGGTCCAGGTTCTATGTCCAATCCCAAATCAAGGATTTCTCGCTCTTGATCGGAGTCATAAACTAAAAAAACTACCTTTTTATCCTTTTTCTCAAGGTTATAGAAAACTTCCTTATCTAGTTCTAGCATTTTGAAAAAAATGCTTCTTTTTTACACACAGTTCGAGTCACTTGTTGACTCACGATTACGCCTGTTAAAAGTTTCAAACGTCCTCTTTTTTGAAATTGAAAGAGAGTCCTATAAAAAGGTCTAACTTCCAAACTATGTCTTTTTTCATTCATTCTCCTTTAGTTTTTTTCTCTATCTAGAAGTGGAATAGAATAACCCGGTTGAAGGGTAATGATCATATGTCTGTAATGCATTGTATGGCCCAGAATAGGTCCTATTCTTCTACCTTTTCCAGGTAGTCAATGGCTATTCACAGCTACCACCTTAACACCAAAGAAGAGTTCGACCCAATGCTTTATTTCTGTCTTAGTGAATCCCGATTCGACATTAAAAGTATATTGATTCTTTCCCAATAAACGAAGAATTTTTGCTATAAAAATCCACCCTTGTTAGTGCCTTTTCTGACTTTGACTGTGACTGAGCAGGATGTTTAGATGACAGGCAATCAACAAGTGGCTTTGCAGTACTTTTTTGGACCTAACTTAATCTCATGGTATGCAAGAAAACATGCCATGATTTCAGGGTCAAGCATAGAAGCAGAATACAAAGCATTGACTAATACAACACCAGAAATTATCTGGGTTAATTCATACTAAAGGAACTTGGGATACGTAAACTCTAGGTCCTTTGTGTGATAATCTTGGTGCAACATATTTATCTGCTAATCATATTTTTCAAGCAAGGACCAAGCACATTGAAATAGACTATCATTTTGTAAGTTAAAGAGTTGCCAAGAAGGAATCAGATATTCGGTTTGTGCATTCAAAAGATCAAGTTGCAGATGACTTTAGCAAAGCATTGCCTACAAGACCATTTGAAGAATTCAAGCATAATCTGAACTTGGCGAAGTTCTGACTAAGGGACGGTGTTAATATTATACTGCGTATAGAATTAGGAGTTGTTAGATAGGTTGTTAGGCATGATATTTGTTTTAACTTTTCCTTATCTCCTGTAATTGTCCTTACGTGAGGTTCATGTTCGATTCGATGTATGCGCCCACGGGATTTGTGCCCTGATCTATCAATATATATATGACATGCGTGCCTCCTTTGGAGGCTGAGACACTTCACCCAAATTCAAAGTTGGTAATCCATGTGCTTGTGCTTTCAAAATCTCACGGTTTGTGTGTCTATCTGTGTAATCGACTCCACCACACACCCAATCTTTCTTCGAGAACCTTCATCCATACAATTTCTACTAGACAGAGAATTCAAGTCTTCAACCAAACATGCCAACAATGAATGACATAATTGCATGGGCCAACTCTCGAAACATGGAGGGAGCTCAACCTCTTACATAGAGACTACTCATGTTCTTTTCTGCAATGCAGCAGTTCTCATATAAGTATTTTTGCACATTGCTAGCTCTTTCTCGGGAGTTTAAACCAAACGCTCGAGGAATACTGCCAAAGCGCGTTGACGTATAGAGGGTTAGGATTTAGGAATGCTAGGCAACGGGAGCATCAGCACAAGTCCGTTCAAAGTGGAGTTCATGTCGCACTTATAGCTCCATGTAATCACAATACTAGTACCATCCAGATAGAAGATAAGAAAGTGCACTGCAGAGTCGGGAATTTCCTGAGTAGCAAGACTAAATCGATGAGATGATTTGGAGCACCGAGCAAGCTGACAACTTACCAGCTATAGGAATAAGCATAGGCCACTGGCTTTGCTTGGACGTCTGTTTGGTCTAGTGGATTCTTTTGCGTGGGATTGACCGCGGATCGCTGCACGCCTACACCAAGCTGCCATATGATCAGCAAGGTCAGTGTCCAAACATGCACATGTCAGAAGGAACTTCCAAGCAGTCTTGATCATGATGTCTTGGTGTAGAAATTATAGTTATTCCCTTGTTTCGAAAAGCATGACTGAAAATATGAGTAATCCCAAAAAGAATTTATGTATAGTTATGTATCAATTTCATGGGAATAAAATTGCGCGTGACGAGCTCCTTGATTTGGGAAAAAAATATGTCTTCTGCTACATTTTTGCGGTTGAAGAACTTTGTCTGTGAAAACCGATACTCCTATGGTTACTATCAGGAAAAAGAACGTCTTCAAAGTTAGGCGCGCGATAAAAAGACGCTGCTCCTGAGTATATAGTACTATCTCTACACGTGGATTTACTTTTTCATAAAATGTGCCTGATATTTTTAGCACGGCACGACATGAGAAGGAACAAACAAGTGAATTAGCAAAATGTCTTTCGCTATGCTAGATGGAGCAAATATCTTGATGCAATGATCTAGATGCAAAGAGAGCCTTGACTCAGTGGTTGGGCATGCAGTTATGCAGCTTAATGACCCAAGTTCAATTTCTACAAATTGACAGGTGATGCACAGGGGTTTTTTCCTATTTATTGAGGATCAAGTTTGATGAATGGTGAGACCAGTCATCAAAAAATATCTTGATACTCATTTAAAAAAATTTGAGAATCATGTTTATCTTCGTACTCATACTAAAATGGCCGTATACATCCCTAGTTGGTGCAGAGACCGGGGAAGTTAAATTCTCCCCCATTTTAATATATGTTTGATTTGAGAGCATCTCAACAGCCGCGCTAAACTAGCGCCGCGCCGCAAAATAGGCCGTTTTAGCGCGCACGCAACGCGGCGGGTCGCTCTAGCGGGCGCACAAAAACGGCGCGCACGCTATAACGGGTTGGGCGCGCGGACAAAAACACTTAGCCGCGCGGTGTATTTGGGGCGCCAGCTGCAGCGCGTGGCACACTCCAGCGCTCGCGCCCGCACTTCCTCTCCCACTTCCACCCCCCGTCCGATCGCGCCGCCGCCGCCGCCCGCGCCCCCGGCGAACGTTCAGGCTTCCCCGGCCTATCCCCGCGCGCCTGCGCTTCCGCCCCTTCCCCTCCTAGTCCCGTCGGCCCTCGCGCGCCTCCGTCGTCCGAGAAATAGCGCCCGAGCGCTCGCTGCCGCGCCGCGCCACGCCCGCAAGGTGTTTGACAAAACGCCTACAAGGTATGTATTGCTCAAACTTCATGAATTTGATGCATGTTTTGAATTGTAGTTTTTATAGTATAGTATTGAACATTGTAGATGAGTTCGTCGTATGATTCTTCCGAAGAAGAATTTGATATTGAAGAGGAAGAAGATCTTGCAATGATCCTAGCTATGCATATAAAAAAACCGAAGCACGGTGGTTCGGTTATGGGTTGGCAGAAAATTTGGAGGGACAGGATCGATGCCCATAATATATTGATCAGGCATTATTTTGCGGAGAATCCCATATACCCCGGGTCGTATTTTCGTCGCCGGTTTAGGATGAGCACCGAGTTGTTCAGGCGCATTGCAGAGAAACTAGCGAGCCATGACCTTTTTTTCAGCAAAGGAGGAATGCCGCCGGAGAGCTCGGGCATAGCACCTTTCGGAAGGTGACAGCCACTTTGCGTATGTTGGCATACGGTATACCGGCTGATCTTGTTGATGATCACTTGGCTATGGGTGAGAGCCAAGCCATCATGTGTGTCAAGCGCTTTGCAGTGAAAATTGTGCAAGTGTTTGGCGAGGAGTATTTGAGATCTCCCAATGCTGAAGACGCCGCAAGGCTATTGGCGATGAACAAATCTCGCGGTTTTCCTGGCATGCTTGGCTCAATAGATTGCATGCATTGGAGTTGGAAGAATTGTCCAAAGGCATGGCATGGGCAATTCCACGGCCAAAAAAAGGGTTCCACTATAATCCTTGAAGCGGTGGCCGATCAGGAGACTTGGATTTGACATGCATTCTTTGGAATGCCTGGATCTTTGAATGACATCAATGTTGTCAACCGGTCACCACTGATGAATAAGATTGCAAACGGTGAGTTGCCACCTGTGCAGTTTGTAGCAAATGGCCGTACGTACAACTATGGCTATTATCTAGCCGATGGCATCTATCCAAAGTGGCAAACCTTCGTGAAGCCGTTGAAAAAGCCGGAAGGTAAGAAAAATCTTGACTTCCACAATGCTCATGCGGCGGCTAGAAAAGATGTGGAGAGAGCATTCGGGATTTTGCAAGCCCAATTTGCTATTGTGAGAGGACCGGCTAGATTTTGGGATCAAAAAATGCTTTGGTACATCATGCACGCTTGTGTGATCATGCACAACATGATCATTGAGAATGAGCGTGGCCAAGATTTAGACTACTCACAGTATGAGCTCTTGGGAAATCCCGTGCGAGTGCGACGGAGGGCTGAAAGGGTAGCCCGTTTTATTGCCTGCTATCATGCCATTCGGTGTTAATCAACGCACAATGAACTTCAGAATGATTTGATTGAAGAATGGTGGGCATGGCATGGACGACAAAGAGCATGATGATATCTGCATTCGACATTGTATTGTTCATGAACTATTTGTTGTGTTTATTGCATTTGTTGTACTGATTGATAAACTATCTGTTTGAGTTGTAATGATAACGAAATTGAACTATTTATTGTCAATTTATTTTGTTTGTTTGATCTTTTTTGCTATGTATATGTGGTTTGTGCGGCGCGCGTGCTGTATTTTTGTGCTCAGCTAAAGCGGCGCGCGTCCGCTGCATTATAGCGCGGCTGCTGGAGCCAGCACAGGCGGGCGCGCCAAACCAGTCGAAGCGCACACGGCAAACATGTTTTTTGGGCGCGGCAGTGCGGCTGTTGGAGATGCTCGGAGGAAGCGGGCGAACCGGTACGTACAGCTTCTATCCTTTCTCTCTTTTCTTTCTCCTCTCTCCTCTCCTTTTCCTTCCTCCACCACCTACCACACATAGCCGAAGCGGGGAGGGGCTCGCGCGGCCGTGGCGCAGCACACATGGCCGGGGAGGGGCTCGCGCTCGCCGGGCGTACAGGCAGCAGCTGGGTCGGGGTCGAGCTCCAGCCCCACGCGCGCGGTCGTGGCCTGGGTGGGATGGGGCGGACGGGGCGGCATGGCCGAGGACGAGGACGACGCGGCGGACATGGCGGCTGCAAGCGCGGCGACGCCAGCTCCGCGCCATGCCGCCACTTCCCCAGGAGCACGAGGAGGCCGCGTCCCTCACCATCCAAAGAATCCTCTCCTCCTTGGCTTCGTCCCACCCTTGGCTGTCCACGGGATCTCCGGCCATGGCCGTCCTGCAGGGCCCGCTGCTCGGCGGCGGCGGCGTGTCACCGGACGTGAGCTCCCCGGTGGGCATCGCCGTGGCGCTGCTCGCCCTGGCCGGCGTCCTGCTGCTGCTCCTGGGCCCCGGCGCGGAGCCTGCCGCTGATCGGGGCCGGAGCTCGAGGGTGTCTGGCGCGCGGGAGAGCCGGCACGATGGAGTCCGGCGCGGCTGCGGTGGCCGCGGACGACGAGCGGTGCTCGGAGGTGGGCGCCACGGCGCTGCGGGCGGGCGGGCACGCGGTGGACGCGGCCGTGGCGGCGGCGCTGTGCCTGGGCACGGTGCACCCGATGTCGAGCGGCCTCGGCGGCGGCACGTTCATCGTGGGGAGCTCAACGGCTGGGAACACTCTTCCCCCCCGGCGTAAAATATCCGCCGGTAGCTCCCCAGGCGACGAAAAAAATGCCTCCTGAGGAGCTCAACGGCTGGAGATGCTCTTAGGCTCAACACATTCATGGCAAGATACATCGACCTTTTTCTTTTCGAGGAGGGAAGATGCGTACACTTAGGGTTGGAAGGCATCGGAAAGGCCCATTGAGTATCAAGCAAGAATCTTTTCAAGCAAAGTAAGATCCACCACCAATGGCCCGATTGTGATGCCTCCATGCCTTGTGAGAGCCGGTATGTTAGTGACAATGGTGGACAATGAGGTCCTAGTCCAGGAAGACGTTGATAGGACCCCCGTGACTCGAGTCTGGAGGGGGTACACATGTCAAGAAGAAGAACCTATGGAGTGAGTCATGAGATGGGTGTAGGTGTGCGTGGTCTATGGGTCAAGAGACCTGCTTTGTAAATGTGTGAGCGTGGGATTACAAGAGGCTGGATTCCGCCCCTGTAGCTTATCGAGGAAATGAGAATTATCTGAGCTCTCATCTGCCCTCTCTGTATCCCATCCTTTCTTCTATGTTCTTCCCCTTCTCCGATCTCAAGTTACCTTCCGATCTGTTATTTCCCCTAATTCTACTAGCGGGCCATCACACGATCTGGGATTTTCACCACCATGAACAGGTTCTAACTGTTGATGTTTAATCTTGTTGTCCGGCGTGTTTCCTCTGTTTTCATCTACCTTCAGTGTGTGTAGTTTCTTCAGAGAAAAATTCAGATAGAGAGAGCTAGAGTTCAGATCACCCCTGATTTCCAACACTAACAAACTCTAAATAACACCAACCACCAAACTGAAGTATTGATCGATGCCAACCCACTTGCCGAGAGTGCACCACCATGAACAGGCTCTAAGAAGCTCTAAATAACACCAACCGGCTATAGGAAATAATAGTAGGCCACCGGTTTGTCATGTGATCAGCAAGGCTAATGTTCAAACATGCACATGCCAGTAGCAAACTTCCAAGCAATCTTGATCATGATGTCTTAGTGTTCAAATTGCAGGTATGTCCTCGTTTCCAAAAGCAGGAACTGAAGTATGAGTAATCGCAAACTGAATTTATGTATCGTTATGTATCAATTTCATGGTAATGAAATTGCCAGCGACGAGCTCCTCAGTCCGGGGAAAATATGCCTTTCTTGCGACATTTGCTGTTGCAGAACTTTCTATGTGAAAAACTGAAAACTGATATGCCCGCACGGCTACTATCATGGGAAAAAAAGGCTCCTGAGTATATAGCATCTCTACACATGGAATTTTTTTTTTTAAATTATGAATGTGCTCGATCTTTTTTCCATGACACGACATGAGAAGGAACAAATAAGCGAATTAGCAAAATCTCTCTCCATATGTACCAAATAGGTGTGTGTTCATGCCTGTTAACCGCACAAGCTAGATCACTACAGCTTGTGCGTTGAACAGGCATGCGTTCATGCTATTAATTTGTTTCCCTCTCTTATCATACATCTGGAATGATTACTATGCTAAGCTGTCGGATTTTGACAAAACAAAAAAACGGTGAAAGGCACCTGGCGAGAGTACCTACTGCTGCTGTGCTACCTCCAACTATGAACAAAGTAGACAAAAAAAATTGAGCATAGCAACGGCTGCAGAGCTATTGCGCCTCTCACTCGTCAGGTTCCAGTATCCTTCTTTTGGAAATCTTAGATGCCGCCCAAAGAACGTAATAAAAGGGGGGAAAGAAAATCAAAGCCACCCATTAAGCCGAGCTCAACACCAACCACCACTCGATGCAATTTATTTCCAGCATGATACTCATTATGGGAAATGTTGCGCATTAAACTATCCGTGTACTAAAACGACCATCTCTTTTCACGGATTCTGCTTCACATATATCTTCTCTTCTCACACATTCTAATACACGGGCACCCCTATATATCTTATCGTCACTTCTTTCCATGTGATACAATTCTACACTTGACTCAATGTATATATGATAAAAGAGAATAAGATGAATAGTTCCAAGTAGATGATAGAAACAGTTATTTGAAGTATAGCCCGGTAAAATAAATTTAGGCTCAACACATTCAAGGCAAGATGTGTTGACTTTTTTGTTTTGAGGAGGGGAAAATGCGTAGACTTAGGATTGGAAGGCATCAGAAAGATATAAGGTCCAAGAGTCATATTAGGATGAGTAAGATCCACCACCAAAGGCCCGATTGCAAGCCTTGGTCACCCATGAGCGTCGCTGTGTCAATGATGAACACCAAGATCTAGAAGGGTCGACATTAAGAACCAATGAGTGAGCCGCAAGAGTTGGGTTCAGGTGTGTAGTCTATGAACCATGTGTCCCACTTGTAAGTGTAAGAGTGTGGGTTTAAAAGAGGCTGGATGCCATAGAAAATGAGATTTATGTGAACTCTCACCTACCCTCTGTGTATCCCATCCTTCCTTTTTTGTTCCTCCCCTTCTCCAATCCAAGTTACATTCCAATCTATGATTTCCCTTCGTTCTACTAGCGGGCCATCACACCGATCTAGGATTTTCACCACCATTAACAGGTTCTAACAAACTCTAAATAACACCAACCACCAAACTTATGTATTGAGTGATTCCACCCCACTTGCTGAGAGTGCACCACCATGCCGATCTGCACAACCACATGTATGTTGGTTGCAACACATTTACGCTCGCGTGAAGAACTTGTATGCTTGTAACAAACACATTAATTTTCCTACGTGTCGATTCCTCAACTACAAATGGTATCAGTGCTACAAAGCAGTCCACAACGAAACATCTTGGCAACTACCAACATTTGTTACTGTGTTAAGGCAACTAAAGCAAAACATCCACTGCAAAACGGTGGCAACTAAGCAAAATTCTCTGAGCGACTAATAGTTAATCATAAGCGGAGAACTTTTAATTCCTCCCCCACTTGGTTGCGCGACGGCAAAGCATCCAGTATTCTCTAATGCCAATATGCATCCAGGGCAGTGGTGAAGACGGCAGATGCAGTGTTGTAGGTATCCTGATATAACAAAGAAGATGGTGTCACGAATGCCATAATAAGGAATAAACCTAAACAACGAGATAAGTAGCAACCTTGTGCCCCTGAGGATTCCATGTGCCAGTTCTTTGCAGAAGGGGAGAGCGATCCCGTTGAAAACTTTCTGGTAATGTGGCCCGATTACTTGTCCTGCATTTAGCATCATTTATGTTTAAAAAAACTCAGCTGATAGAAATTGCAAGTGTTAGAAAAAATAACAGCACAACAGGCATGGCGCTCACACATGTTCAGAAGGAAATGATTACTAAAAGTGATTGAACAAAAAAATAGAATAGATAGTGCTAACTTCTATAGTAATACTACACCAACAAATAAGTAGGGTATGAGCATACGATAAAAATGTAGAGAGAGAGCTTACCAAGGGTGTTATAGTTACAGTTAAGTTCTGAAACTAGTGGTACTGAATGTACATGGATGGGTTCATCTGTTTCCCTTTCGCCAGATAAACTGGTTGAATGATATTCAACTGATAGAGCATCATCATCAGTAGATACAGATGACGATGACATAGGAAGGAACATTAATCCAGCAGGAAACCTTTGCCTCCTTGTCACCCATAGAATTACCGCAGCATAAGGAGTAGAGTGGATTATACAAATTGCAGTTTCCAACACTATACACAAACAGATGATTGTGCTGCTCAAGATAGAGAAAAATATGTAGAATATAGAAGCTGTGGGTAGAAGAAGCAAGACTGGTGTAAACAACAGTGAACCAACCACATGTTGTTCAACCGTGTAGTCATAGCTATCTAATCTCTGCCTAAGAGGATTCCACTTGCGCCCTCTGTTAATAATACAAGCACATATCAGTAAGTCTGCAAGAAATTTACAGCAAAAAAATCTAATGAAGAAACAAAAGAAATTGGGAGTTTAGTTTCCAATTGCCACACATTCATTTATATTTCCGCAACTGATTAATTCATCACATTAACTTTCATCAAAATAACAACAGCAATGAAGCAAGAAGATGAGAAACGAACATCATCAAAGTTTAAGATTGAGATGTTATGGGGATAATAATTAGCGCTTTTGTGTCGGCTAGGACTACTGGGGTCTCTAATCCCATTTGCTCCCCTAGCTTTCGTCTCTCAGTGTCGTCTCTAGAAGAGTTTTGCTCCCCAACATATTTCTAAATGCTAGATTTCCACCATAAGCTTAATCAACTTGCTATTAGCTTCTACTCCATCTACAAGGGACCTGGCTCCATAACTTGCTTCTAAACATAAGATATCTGACAATCCGACTACTGTAATAACTTACAACAAAATATGGTAATTGCAGATTGTTAGTTAAGTAATTATCTGACACTAGTCATTCAACACCACAATCGAGTTTATGTTGCAAACAAGCTATTTTTATACTTAAAAAATGTCATATGAATGAAGGAAGCAGAATCGGTGCAGTGCATTCATGGTCACATGAACCCATCACTAAAATAGTACACATGCACAATTTTTTAAAAATAAGCAAAATATTCATAGTAAAATAACAGTTTCAGCATGTATACATGTAAAATTTGGTACAAAACCATGATGATGATGCCACTGTACAAAATACATAACTGTATGACTAATCTGTTGTGCTACAAGTGTGATTTGTTGTCTTCTGTGGACGATCCACATATATGACCATATTTTTGCAGAATTTTTACATGCACAACACATGTAGTTCTAGTGCCATGAATCCTTTTTGAGATTTCTTATATTGTAAAGTAATTAAACACAAAAACTTCATATGATCATAGGTGCATTTACCCATCAACATACCAACATTTTTACCTGAAAAGACGCCACAATGATGTCACTGTCTGAATCTGCCTTGAATATATTAAGGAGATTAACCACTGAAGCATGGTAACATGCAACGTCGCAAGCTGGATAATGTCAATGAAGATTGAAACAGGAACCGTGAAGCCTAAAAGAATTCCAGAAAATGCAAGGCCTTGAATGATATGCCTAAGGAAGCCTCCCACCATGAACCAAAGGGTAGAATATATTTGGATTGCATTCAGAGAAATCATGCCTAGAAGCTCTGCTAACTCAGTATTCAGTTTAAAGCCTGCTGGAACACCCATCAGCCACACACAACCAGATCTCAAGACAGCATCTGTCATGTAGTGAAGAAGAGCAAAAATCCAAGAGCAAATAGTCTCCATGTTCAACAATAGTGCTGCTCCAAGGATGAAACCCATCAGAAGATCCATGATAATATTTGACCATAAAGCATGCTTCTGGATTGCAGCTCTGTGTGCATATTCGACATTAACAGAGGAGCTGCATAGTATAAGCAGTAACATACTCAAATAATGTACCAAGGATAGCTCAATAAAAGCTTAGTTTTAACAATAATTCATTTTATCATAACTATTAACAGCTAATATATCTAATCTCAACTTTTAATATTGGGGAAGCACAAAGGTTCCTTACATCAAGGTTAAATGAATCAACAAACTGAAATTAAATACAGTCATCAGCTATCATAAAGCAAGGAAACCAAGTGAGTTTGGCAATACCATTTGACATCTCTAGAAAAGATAACTAGTCAATGGTAACTTAAGTTATAATGGTAGAATTAAGCAGCACCATAGGCATCCCAAGTTTACCTTAGGGACGTATCTTGGAGGAAAATCGGCCAATAAAGAATTTGGGAACAACGGAGATGCATGTTTTTCCATGAGTGTCTGAAAACCTTTTGTAATATAAAGTGCTCAGAGACATGGCTCAAACATTTTCGGAACAGTTGAATGAAGATGTAGATAATAGTCGATACTGAAGCTAAAATTATTCCTGTGAAATGTTGTACCACTTGAACTAAGGCATCAAACCTGAATAAACAACCAGCAGTCAGGACAAAGGAAGAAAAAGAAAACAGTGTCCATCAGAGAAAATAGATAAAAGATGATGCTTACACAGTTGCAAACAAGAAATGAGCCGCAGAACTGTTATTAGTAGTTTTCCAAGCAACTGACAATCTAGCTGAATTTGAACAATTAAGCGCCAACACAATCGGATCCTTCAAACATAAACATGGACCACATTATCTAGTTGTTCAAATTAAACTGTAATAACATGTAAAAGCATCAAGGCGCATACCAAATCAAGAAATGGTCTTCTCTTTTGCAGATTATTTATCCAATTTGGCTTTTTGAAGGGAGACTTCATCCTATAAGGTGCATCCTCACCCAGGGAGAAATGGTTTCTACCAGCAACAGGAATATCATAAAGTATGACCTACATTGAACAGTATTGAAGTAACTGATCACAGTAAAACAATTGAACAGCACTGAAGGAAATAAATTAAAATGATTCAAACTATGATTGCCACAAGGATGTCAGAAGTGAGAGTTGACTTACATACGTGGCAATGATTAATTTCAGCCTTCTGGTCATCAAGATACAAATGATGAAGCACTGGAATTTGATTCAGATTGCATTTCAAGCTCTTGTCAGGCTTACAGCAGAAGTGCACCCAGTCACCACCTTTCACTACTGACTTCTTGTAAGTATCCAGAAAACCGTCTAATACACTACAATCACATTCCCATTTTCCATTACTCTCACTTTGGTCTTGATCTTCAATTCCCAATGGTCCATTAAATGCAATAGAACAGTCTTGTTTTGTGTCAGAATGCTGTGTCTGAACAACTTGAGGCCGCAACGGCTGATATTTTTGCTTAACACAGCAGCCTTCAAAATCTCTTGGAAGATGTACAACACAATCCCCAAGGATGGTAAATGCTGCAGATTCTTGTAGCACTGTTGGCATCCTTTTATTTGAGGAAAAGATAGCAGTCTACCAAGAGATAAAACATTCAGCAATGCAGCCATCAATAAAAAAACTAAAAACAGTTATTCATAATCAAGCAATGGTCCTGGTATCAAACATGTGATGCGTACCCATAATGTATGTCTCCATTTTTTAGTATCTGAATGGAAGATTGCAGTAATCAAGGAACAGTCTTGGTATCAAAACATGTGACATTGCGATAAGAATCTAAGTAAAATATAAGATTAAAGGTTATAAAATAGCCCGCCACAAAAGGCTAATCAGTACTTGTAAAGGGAAAGCTATCATATTTTATAAATAGTATAGGGATGTGCAGAAAACATCCAGCATATTTGTCCTCAACATTTCCAAGTCAGCTGTTTGGAATAAAAAAATATTTGGTTCAAATATTCAGAGCCTTTCATCAGACATATAAAGTTCATTCAGGACGATGGAGGTGTTACAAGAAACACATTCAACCGCCTGACCATAACATGTATATGATCATTACCTCTTCATGGGTTGTTTAGTTTATGGAACACACATATACTACATTCAGCTAATGACGCCATCTACAGATTTCAAGGGATGGAAGAGGGTCATATTAAAATCTTTGTGAAACATCCCCAATTAACAAGTCCCGCTAATATCTTGCCTCTGGCACATGCAGGAAGATTTTATCACTTTAGTCCCCGAATGAGCTCATTCCGTTTTGCTAACCAGACACAAACTTGTTGGATTAGGTAATGCATTTCAACTAGTGAAAACACAAACCAGAAGGATCAGGTGACTCCAGGATAAGACCATCCCTGCAAAAAGTATCCCTTTGGTTCCTGAGGATTTTAACTCAGTAAACTCCTATACCGAAGTCTTAGCTGTTATAGAAGCATGTGTATACATCACTAGTTAATAAATAGCAATTCAAGGACTGGTTCAGCCTGCTTAACCATGAAGCAGCACACAGCTCCAGCATATTTTTTTAACTGGGAAGGGGCTTCAAATAAAGAAGCTATGTGTGTATCTCATTGACTCTAACAGTGTAACAGTGCAGCTAAAAGTCAACAATGTAACAAAATCAATTAATGCTTTACAACAAACAAACAAAATAGGTCTAGTTTGGTTGCCTACTACACTTCTGCCAAGCGCGGCATGCCATACACTTTTCTGCATCGTAGTTTATTATGCTACAATAAATGGGGAGAACCACCTAAAATTGTTTGCCTTCTTAAGTGACCCATTACACATTAAATTAGGTTAGTTCGCCCTAAAAGAACAAAGCTCTTCATAGAAATAAAAAAATGAACCGCACTGGCCACTGTCACACGCTCCATATAAATGGAATAAGATAGCAAAGTACATTTAACAGCACCATTTATACTATTTGCTGCCATAACTGACCTGGAAGGTGTCGAGGTTGGGGAAAGACTGCAAGATCTCTCCCTGGGAGACGAATGCTGCGACAACAATATCGACTGATCCCGCATGGGGGAAGAGCCATCCGAACAGGAGATATCTGGTAGAGACGGACTCCAATTCAGACTGATGTTGCTGGCGCGGCCACCAGATCCTGCACCGGTCCATGCAGGAAAAGACTAAACGTGGGGCATAGGGAGTTCAGCTGGACCCAGAAGGCTCTGGAATTGCACCTGCACCACAGAATCGCAGGCACAAATTCCTATTTGCTCAACCGAGATTGATCTTCCGTGGCCTGCGCTGAAGAAGAACCGGATCAAACAATGTCTGGAATAGTTTAGTAGGGTATCATGTACTAGCAAATAACTGAATGGAGGTAAAAAAATATTCAAATTTGGTATCAAACACCCATCAGATGGGAGAATTGATGATTTGATGATATGCCCTTTGGTCCAATGTAATGGGTCTTTTACCCTTTCCTTCATGTGCAAACAGTTAAATTGCCCTATCTCTCTTATTAATCAGTTTCTATTCAAAACAGCAAATACCCCTAAACGAATAGACCTCAGTACCACTATTCTGACATAGTAGAGAACTATTTGCAAGCAGACTCACTCTCCCACTTATGTATTCATCTGCCAACCACTCACAAGAATTAACAAATAAGTCAAGATTTTACAAGTTCAAGTCACAAATACCATAATATCTCACATGTTCGCATAAGAACCAAAACTGAAGGAGATCAGTGGCAGAACCAGAATTAGAGAAAATCCCAGGCATAACTAAACGCCTACAACGAAAGCATATAAAATACGGCTGGATTGTACAATAAGATACTAGTATGGAGATACAAAAGAGTATCAAATCTTTCATCTTCCATTTCTGCAGCATGAAACGAAACTGATAACAAAGCACATCAACTTGAGTAAATCCAACGCGTATGCGTAATTTCAATCCAACTGTTCAACGCACTATATGCATCCTTGATTTAGAACGTCATGCGTCAGTTTATACAACCTAGAACTTAGAAATTACCCTGTGGGGGGTACGGCTGCGGGCTTCCCCTGTCGAAAGCCGAGTAGTAGGCAGCGGCCAGCAGCTCATGCGCTGAGCCTGCACGAGTCAGCGAGACCGGCAGCGACCCGGCGGCTGGGTGGAGGCCGCAGGGGGGAGGCCGGCAGGGAGTACTGCTGCGCGCAGTAGGGGAACGGCGCGGTCGAGCTCGGGCTCGCGCGGAGGCGGACGCGAGAAGCAGCCGGACAGCGAGAGGCCGGAGTGGGCGGCGGGCGGCGGGCGGCGGGGGCAGAGGCGGTCGCGCGACCTCCGGAGATGCGTGGGAGGGGCGGAGGGATCGACTGGGGTGCTGCTGTGTATCCCTCGCATCGCTGGGTGCTAGATGGGCCTGGCCCAGGACGTGGGTCTTCCAGTGTGTGTGGGAGCGTATGGTGAAGTTTTTTTATAGCCTAAAAAAACTTCTTTCTTTTTTATTTCGAGTGGTTTTATTTTAATTTAATGAAATAATGGACTTTAAAAATGTGCATAAATTTACATATTCTAGATAAGATGGAAATTTTTCAAAATTTAAAAATTATTTTGCAAAACTGTTCATGCATTTGTAAAATGTTTGCATTTCAGAAAATGTTCGCCACCTCAAAAAATGTTCACGAATTTGGAAAATATACATGAATTTGAAAAAAATAGATAAATTCAAGCCTAATTGTAAATTGAAAGAATTTTCGTGAAATACAAAACATCTTCATGAATTATAAAAATGTGGATTCAAAATATATTTGTGAATTCAAAAAAGTTCATGGATACAAAAAGTGTGCACCCATTCATAAAATGTTTGCGCATTTAGAAAAAGTTCGTGAGTAAAATATTGTTCATGTATTTAAAAAACATCATGAATTCCAAATTTGTTCATGTATTTAAAAAACATCATGAATTCCAAATTTGTTCATGAATTTAAAAAATATTCGCGGTTTTGAAAAAAATGTTCACCAATTTAATAATGCTCATGGATTTAAAAAAATCATAGAACTGGAAAATGGTCATGAATTTTAAAAAAATCACATATTTGAAAAAATGGTCACCAATTCATATAATGTTCCATATTATAAAAGTGTTCACTAATTTGGAATATGTTCAAGAATTTGGAAAGTGTTCACAAATTTCAAAAAATGTTCGTGAACTCAAATTTTAGAAAATGTTCACAGTGCAAAAAATCAGGTGTCTGGTTTGTTGGGTAGCATGCGATTCCACGCCCGCATGAATCTTAAAGTACTCACGGACCAGGCTGAGGGAGGAACAGCCGAATTGGCCGTTTTTTTCAAAGCCGGGCTCGTGAGAGCCACGCGTGCCTCTCGCCAGCATGTGTTGGTAAGAACAAGAGACAACAGGGCATCTCACAACTCTCTCCCCTCACCGCCCATCGCCCATTCACACGACACTCCTCTCTCACTCTATCACTCCCCTATGATTTTTTCGATGGCCGACCCTCAACTGCGCCGCCCCCACTCCTATCCTTATTGGCAGCAACCCGATCCAGGTGCGGTGGGTGGCCGGCCTGACCAGGTAAGGAATTGACCTGCAGACGACTATCCGGTCGTTGTTCCCCATTTGTAGCAGGTCACAGTCAGTGACCATTGACCCACCATCGGCATTCATGCCGATCGATGCGGTCATTGGCAGCACATCACTGCGATAGCGGAGGGAAGCATGTCGGTTGCAGCGGGAAGCCCATTGGTCGTGCCCAGGTGGGTTTTTTTTACTCTTGTGTGATGCTCTTCTGTCCTATTGCTCCAACCCAGGCAAAGAGGAGTGCGGCCGAAGCCTTGATGACTGTGCCCCCTCACATTGTGACCTCCAATGGTTGGGTCATCCACGTCGGCCCAACCCTTGTTCCTGCCAGGGTTTGGTCTGCGATAACTGGTCGCTTCGACGGCAACTGCTTCGGCGCAGGTGGTAATCAATTTGTTCCCCATGCTCCCATTCATAGGGTTTTTTCTTCCATTCCAATGCAATTTGATTTGAATTGAATTTATTTCATACATGCTTGCTAGGTTGTTGGCATGATGAGAATGGTAGCTAGTGAAAGGTCGTGGATGTCGCCTAGAGGGGGGGTGAATAGGCGCTTTAAAATAATTACGGTTTAGGCTTGAACAAATGCGGAATAAACCTAGCGGTTAATTTGACAAGCACAAAACCTATAACAACTAGGCTCACCTATGTGCACCAACAACTTATGCTAAGCAAGATAAACAACTAAGTGATAGCAAGATATACGACAAGAAACAATATTGCTATCACAAAGTAAAGTGCATAAGTAAAGGGCTCGGGTAAGAGATAACCGAGGCACGTGGAGACGACGATGTATCCCGAAGTTCACACCCTTGCGGATGCTAATCTCCGTTTGGAGCGGTGTGGAGGCACAATGCTCCCCAAGAAGCCACTAGGGCCACCGTAATCTCCTCACGCCCTCGCACAATGCAAGATGCCGTGATTCCACTAAGGGCCCCTTGAGGGCGGTCACCGAACCCGTACAAATGGCAACCCTTGGGGACGGTCACCGAACCCGTACACTTTGGCAACCCTTGGGGGCGGTCACCGGAACCCGTCAAATTGCTCGGGGGCGATCTCCACAACCTACTTGGAGACCCCGACGCTTGCCCGGAGCTTTACACCACAATGATTGAGCTCCGAACACCACAAAGATTGGGGTTAACTCCCCAACGACACCACGAAGCTTCACCACAATGGAATATGGCTCCGAGGTGACCTCAACCGTTTAGGGCACCCAAGCACCCAAGAGGAACAAGCTCAAGGGTACCAAGCACCCAAGAGTAATAAGCTTCTCAACTTGTAACTTCCACGTATCACCGTGGAGAACTCAAACCGATGCACCAAATGCAATGGCAAGGGCACACGGAGTGCCCAAGTCCTTCTCTCCCAAATCCCACCGAAGCAACAAATGCTAGGGAGGAAAATGAGAGGAAGAACGAAGAAGAGAACACGAAGAACTCCAAGATCTAGATCCAAGGGGTTCCCCTCAAATAGAGGAGAAAGTGATTGGTGGAAATGTGGATCTAGATCTCCTCTCTCTTTTCTCTCAAAAACTAGCAAGAATCCATGGAGGGATTGAGAGTTAGCAAGCTCGAAGAAGGTCAACAATGGGGTAAGAACACGAGTTCAAAGGATAAGGTTCATTGGGGAAGAAGACCCCCTTTTATAGGAGCTCCCGAATCCAACCGTTATGTGCTCAGCCCGCACACAAGCGGTACTACCGCTTAGCATGGTCAAAGCACCCCAACGAGAGAGAAAAACATGAGCTGAAAAACTGCCAGAGAGGTAGAGCAGTATGAGCGGCACTATCGCTGTAGCCAACGGTACTACCATTGGCCGCAGTGGTACTGCCGCTTGGCCCAGCGGTACTATCGTACAAGAGCGGTACTACCGCTCCTACTGCAGCTGAACCCGACACGAGAAGAGCAGGACCCAAAATTGAGGCGGTAGAAGAGCGGCACTGCAGCGGTACTATGGCTGAGAGCTCCAAGCGGTACTACCGCTTGGGCTCGCGGTACTACCGCTGGGACTAGACAAAAACCACACTCAAGAAAACAAGAACTGCCATAACTTCTGCATATGAGCTCCGAATTGAGCAAACTCAAGCTTGTTGGAAACAAGACGACGAGTAGCATCAAAACAGTGACTGGTTATAGTAAGAAGAGGCAGGGGAGGTATGCCTAACAAATGGAGGAGTGAGACCTCCAACAGAGAAGAACGAGCATAACCTCCAACATCGAAAACATCATAGAAGATGCATGTGAACTCCATTTTTGATGAACTCGAGCTTGTCATCAAGATGACCAAAAGCTCTAAGACTCACAAAGAGAACCAAACAAGAACCAAGAAAGATGATGCAAGGATGCAATGGTTTGAGCTCTCAACTAACGATACGATCAAGCTACTCATCGAGAGCCCCCCCCCCCCTGATAGTACGACAATCGATCCTATAACCCGGTCTCCCAACTACCATCATGAGACCGGTAAAATAGAAAACCTATCAAGGGCAAACCTTTGCCTTGCACATAGTCCACTTGAGCTAGATGATGACGATCTTGACTCCCTCAAGTTGGACCATCTTTCTTGATTGTGTTGACTCGATGAAGACTAGTTGATTGCTCCCCCATACTTCACTATGGGTGAGCCACTCTTCCGCACATCTTCACAAGTCCATTGTGAAGGAAATATGCCATAGAGGCAATAATAAAGTTATTATTTATTTCCTTATATCATGATAAAAGTTTATTATTCATTCTAGAATTGTATTAACCGGAAACATAACACATGTGTGAATACATAGACAAACAGAGTGTCACTAGTATCCCTCTACTTGACTAGCTCGTTAATAAAAGATGGTTATGTTTCCTAACCATGGACAAAGAGTTGTCATTTGATTAAACGGGATCACATCATTAGTTGAATGATCTGATTGACATGACCCATTCCATTAGCTTAGCACCCGATCGTTTAGTATGTTGCTATTGCTTTCTTCATGACTTATACATGTTCCTATGACTATGAGATTATGTAACTCCCGTGTGCCGGAGGAACACTTTGTGTGCTACCAAACGTCACAATGTAACTGGGTGATTATAAAGGTGCTCTACAGGTGTCTCCAAAGGTACATGTTGGGTTGACGTATTTCGAGATTAGGATTTGTCACTCCGATCGTCGGAGAGGTATCTCTGGGCCCTCTCGGTAATGCACATCACTTAAGCCTTGCAAGCAATGCAACTAATGAGTTAGTTGCGAGATGATGTATTACGGAACGAGTAAAGAGACTTGCCGGTAACGAGATTGAACTAGGTATTGGATACCAACGATCGAATCTCGGGCAAGTAACATACCGATGACAAAGGGAACAATGTATGTTGTTATGCGGTCTGACCGATAAAGATCTTCGTAGAATATGTAGGAGCCAATATGGGCATCCAGGTCCCGCTATTGGTTATTGACCGCAGACATGTCTCGGTCATGTCTACATTGTTCTCGAACCCGTAGGGTCCGCATGCTTAAGGTTTCAATGATAGTTATATTATGAGTTTATACGTTTTGATGTACCGAAGGTTGTTCGGAGTCCCGGATGTGATCACGGACATGACGAGGAGTCTCGAAATGGTCGAGACATAAAGATTGATATATTGGAAGGCTATGTTTGGATATCGGAAGTGTTCGGGTGAAATCGGGATTTTACCGGAGTACCGGGAGGTTACCGGAACCCCCCGGGAGCTATATGGGCCTTAGTGGAAAAGAGAAGAGGCAGCCTGAGATGGGCCGCGCACCCCTCCCCTCCCTTGGTCCGAATAGGACAAGGAGAGGGGGCCGGCCCCCTTTCTCTTTTCCCCCCTCCGCGAATCCTATTCCAACTAGGATTGGGGGGGCAATCCTACTCCCGGAGGGAGTAGGACTCCTCCTGGCGCGCCGCCTCTAGGCCGGCCGCACCCTCCCCCCTTGAGCCTTTATATACGGAGGCAGGGGCACCCCAGAGGAACACAAGTTGATCCACGTGATCATATTCTTAGCCGTGTGCGGCGCCCCCTGCCACCATAGTCCTCGATAATATTGTAGCGGTGCTTAGGCGAAGCCCTGCGACAGTAGTACATCAAGATCATCACCACGCCGTCATGCTGACGGAACTCTTCCCCGACACTTTGCTGGATCGGAGTCCGGGGATCGTCATCGAGCTGAACGTGTGCTAGAACTCGGAGGTGTCGTAGTTTCGGTGCTTGATCGGTCGGGCCGTGGAGACGTACGACTACATCAACCAAACGCTTCCGTTATCGATCTACAAGGGTACGTAGATCACACTCTCCCCTCTTGTTGCTATGCATCACCATGATCTTGCGTGTGGGTAGGAATTTTTTTGAAATTACCACGTTCCCTAACAGTGGCATCCGAGCCTGGGTTTTATGTGTTGATGTTATATGCACGAGTAGAACACAAGTCAGTTGTGGGCGATATAAGTCATACTTCTTACCAGCATGTCATACTTTGGTTCGGCGGTATTGTTGGATGAAGCGGCCCGGACCGACATTACGCGTACGCTTACGCGAGACCGGTTCTCCCGACGTGCTTTGCACATAGGTGGCTTGCGGGTGACAGTTTCTCCAACTTTAGTTGAACCGAGTGTGGCTACGCCCGGTCCTTGCGAAGGTTAAAACAACACCAACTTGACAAACTATCGTTGTGGTTTTGATGCATAGGTAAGATTGGTTCTTGCTTAAGCCCGTAACAGCCACGTAAAACTTGCAACAACAAAGTAGAGGACGTCTAACTTGTTTTTGCAGGGCATGTTGTGATGTGATATGGTCAAGACATGATGCTGAATTTTATTGTATGAGATGATCATGTTTTGTAACCGAGTTATCGGCAACTGGCAGGAGCCATATGGTTGTCGCTTTATTGTATGCAATGCAATCGCGTTGTAATGCTTTACTTTATCACTAAGCGGTAGCGATAGTCGTGGAAGCATAAGATTGGCGAGACGACAACGATGCTACGATGGAGATCAAGGTGTCGCGCCGGTGATGATGGTGATCATGACGGTGCTTCGGAGATGGAGATCACAGGCACAAGATGATGATGGCCATATCATATCACTTATATTGATTGCATGTGATGTTTATCTTTTATGCATCTTATCTTGCTTTGATTGACGATAGCATTATAAGATGACCTCTCACTAAATTATCAAGAAGTGTTCTCCCTGAGTATGCACCGTTGCGAAAGTTCTTCGTGCTGAGACACCACGTGATGATCGGGTGTGATAGGCTCTACATTCAAATACAACGGGTGCAAAACAGTTGCACACGCGGAATGCTCAGGTTATACTTGACGAGCCAAGCATATGCAGATATGGCCTCGGAACACGGAGACCGAAAGGTCGAGCGTGAATCATATAGTAGATATGATCAACATAGTGATGTTCACCAATGAAACTACTCCATCTCACGTGATGATCGGACATGGTTTAGTTGATTTGGATCACGTGATCACTTAGAGGATTAGAGGGATGTCTATCTAAGTGGGAGTTCTTTAAGTAATTTGATTAATTGAACTTAAATTTATCGTGAACTTAGTACCTGATAGTCTCTTGCTTATGTATGTTTGATTGTAGATAGATGGCCCGTGCTGTTGTTCCGTTGAATTTTAATGTGTTCCTTGAGAAAGCAAAGTTGAAAGATGATGGTAGCAATTACACGGACTGGGTCCGTAACTTGAGGATTATCCTCATTGCTGCACATAAGAATTACGTCCTGGAAGCACCGCTGGGTGCCAGGCCTGCTGCTGGAGCAACACCAGATGTTATGAACGTCTGGCAAAGCAAAGCTGATGACTACTCGATAGTTCAGTGTGCCATGCTTTACGGCTTAGAATGAGGACTTCAACGACGTTTTGAACGTCATGGAGCATATGAGATGTTCCAGGAGTTGAAGTTAATATTTCAAGCAAATGCCCGGATTGAGAGATATGAAGTCTCCAATAAGTTCTATAGCTGCAAGATGGAGGAGAACAGTTCTGTCAGTGAGCATATACTCAAAATGTCTGGGTATAATAATCACTTGATTCAGATGGGAGTTAATCTTCCAGATGATTGCGTCATTGACAGAATTCTCCAATCACTGCCACCAAGCTACAAGAGCTTCGTGATGAACTATAATATGCAAGGGATGAATAAGACTATTCTCGGGCTCTTCGCAATGTTGAAAGCTGCGGAGGTAGAAATCAAAAAGGAGCA
Organism: Triticum monococcum; assembly: GCA_034509565.1. Lineage (NCBI taxonomy): Eukaryota > Viridiplantae > Streptophyta > Magnoliopsida > Poales > Poaceae > Triticum > Triticum monococcum. The sequence continues at coordinate 620,472,639 of CM067845.1, forward strand.
TCAAGTGTTGATGGTCATCAAGACCGCTAGTTTCAAGAAAAAGGGCAAAGGGAAGAAGAAGGGGAACTTCAAGAAGAACAATAAGCAAGTTGCTGCTCAAGAGAAGAAACCCAAGTCTGGACCTAAGCCTGAAACTGAGTGCTTCTACTGCAAGCAGACTGGTCACTTGAAGCGGAACTGCCCCAAGTATTTGGCGGATAAGAAGGATGGAAAGGTGAAAAAGGTATATGTGATATACATGTTATTGATGTGTACCTTACTAATGCTCGCAGTAGCACCTGGGTATTTGATACTAGTTCTGTTGCTAATATTTGCAACTCGAAACAGGGACTATGGATTAAGTGAAGATTGGCTAAGGATGAGGTGACGATGCGCGTGGGAAACAGTTCCAAAGTCGATGTGATCGCGGTCGGCACGCTACCTCTACATCTACCTTCGGGATTAGTATTAGACCTAAATAATTGTTATTTGGTGCCAGTGTTGAGCATGAACATTATATCTGGATCTTGTTTAATGCGAGACGGTTATTCATTTAAATCAGAGAATAATGGCTGTTCTATTTATATGAGTAACATCTTTTATGGTCATGCACCCTTTAAGAGTGGTCTATTCTTATTGAATCTCGATAGTAGTGACACACATATTCATAATGTTGAAGCCAAAAGATGCAGAGTTGATAATGATGGTGCAACTTATTTGTGGCACTGCCGTTTAGGTCATATCGGTGTAAAGCGCATGAAGAAACTCCATACTGATGGACTTTTGGAACCACTTGATTATGAATCACTTGGTACTTGCGAACCGTGCCTCATGGGCAAGATGACTAAAACACCGTTCTCCGGTACTATGGAGAGAGCAACAGATTTTTTGGAAATCATACATACAGATGTATGTGGTCCGATGAATATTGAGGCTCGTGGCGGATATCGTTATTTTCTCACCTTCACAGATGACTTAAGCAGATGTGGGTATATCTACTTAATGAAACATAAGTCTGAAACATTTGAAAAGTTCAAAGAATTTCAGAGTGAAGTTGAAAATGATCGTAACAAGAAAATAAAGTTTCTACAATCTGATCGTGGAGGAGAATATTTGAGTTACGAGTTTGGTGTACATTTGAAACAATGCGGAATAGTTTCGCAACTCACGCCACCCGGAACACCACAATGTAATGGTGTATCCGAACGTCGTAATCATATTTTACTGGATATGGTGCGATCTATGATGTCTCTTACTGATTTACCGCTATCGTTTTGGGGTTATGCTTTAGAGACGGCCGCATTCACGTTAAATAGGGCACCATCAAAATCCGTTGAGACGACGCCTTATGAACTATGGTTTGGCAAGAAACCAAAGTTGTCGTTTCTGAAAGTTTGGGGTTGCGATGCTTATGTGAAAAAGCTTCAACCTGATAAGCTCGAACCCAAATTGGAGAAATGTGTCTTCATAGGATATCCAAAGGAAACTATTGGATACACCTTCTATCACAGATCCGAAGGCAAGACTTTTGTTGCTAAATTTGGAAACTTTCTGGAGAAGGAGTTTCTCTCGAAAGATGTGAGTGGGAGGAAAGTAGAACTTGATGAGGTAACTGTACCTGCTCCCTTATTGGAAAGTAGTACATCACAGAAAACTGTTTCTGCGACACCTACACCAATTAGTGAGGAAGCTAATGATAATGATCATGAAATTTCAGGACAAGATACTACTGAACCTCGTAGATCAACCAGAGTGAGATCCGCGCCAGAGTGGTGCGGTAATCTTGTTCTGGAAATCATGCTGCTAGATCATGATGAACCTACGAACTATGAAGAAGCGATGGTGAGCCCAGATTCCGCAAAATGGCTTGAAGCCATGAAATCTGAGATGGGATCCATGTATGAGAACAAAGTATGGACTTTGGTTGACTTGCCCGATGATCGGCAAGCAATTGAGAATAAATGGATCTTCAAGAAGAAGACTGGCGCTGACGGTAATATTACTGTCTACAAAGCTTGACTTGTCGCAAAAGGTTTTCGACAAGTTCAAGGGGTTGACTACAATGAGACCTTCTCACACATAGCGATGCTTAAGTCTGTCCGAATCATGTTAGCAATTGCCGCATTTTATGATTATGAAATTTGGCAGATGGATGTCAAAACTGCATTCCTGAATGGATTTCTGGAAGAAGAGTTGTATATGATGCAACTGGAAGGTTTTGTCGATCCAAAGGGAGCTAACAAAGTGTGCAAGCTCCAGCGATCCATTTATGGACTGGTGCAAGCCTCTCGGAGTTGGTATAAACGCTTTGATAGTGTGATCAAAGCATTTGGTTTTATTCAGACTTTCGGAGAAGCCTGTATTTACAAGAAAGTGAGTGGGAGCTCTGTAGCATTTCTGATATTATATGTGGATGACATATTACTGATTGGAAATGATATAGAATTTCTGGATAGCATAAAGGGATACTTGAATAAGAGTTTTTCAATGAAAGACCTCGGTGAAGCTGCTTACATATTAGGCATAAAGATCTATAGAGATAGATCAAGACACTTAATTGGACTTTCACAAAGCACATACCTTGACAAGATTTTGAAGAAGTTCAAAATGGATCAAGCAAAGAAAGGGTTCTTGCCTGTGTTACAAGGTGTGAAGTTGAGTCAGACTCAATGCCCGACCACTGCAGAAGATAGAGAGAAAATGAAAGATGTTCCCTATGCTTCAGCCATAGGCTCTATCATGTATGCAATGCTGTGTACCAGACCTGATGTGTGCCTTGCTATAAGTCTAGCAGGGAGGTACCAAAGTAATCCAGGAGTGGATCACTGGACAGCGGTTAAGAACATCCTGAAATACCTGAAAAGGACTAAGGATATGTTTCTCGTATATGGAGGTGACAAAGAGCTCATCGTAAACGGTTACGTTGATGCAAGCTTTGACACTGATCCGGACGATTCTAAATCGCAAACTGGATACGTGTTTACATTAAACGGTGGAGCTGTCAGTTGGTGCAGTTCTAAACAAAGCGTCGTGGCGGGATCTACATGTGAAGCGGAGTACATAGCTGCTTCGGAAGCAGCAAATGAAGGAGTCTGGATGAAGGAGTTCATATCCGATCTAGGTGTCATACCTAGTGCATCGGGTCCAATGAAAATCTTTTGTGACAATACTGGTGCAATTGCCTTGGCAAAGGAATCCAGATTTCACAAGAGAACCAAACACATCAAGAGACGCTTCAATTCCATCCGGGATCTAGTCCAGGTGGGAGACATAGAGATTTGCAAGATACATACGGAGCTGAATGTAGCACACCCGTTGACTAAGCCTCTTCCATGAGCAAAACATGATCAGCACCAAAGCTCCATGGGTGTTACAATCATTACTGTGTAATCTAGATTATTGACTCTAGTGCAAGTGGGAGACTGAAGGAAATATGCCCTAGAGGCAATAATAAAGTTATTATTTATTTCCTTATATCATGATAAATGTTTATTATTCATGCTAGAATTGTATTAACCGGAAACATAATACATGTGTGAATACATAGACAAACAGAGTGTCACTAGTATGCCTCTACTTGACTAGCTCGTTAATAAAAGATGGTTATGTTTCCTAACCATGGACAAAGAGTTTTCATTTGATTAAACGGGATCACATCATTAGTTGAATGATCTGATTGACATGACCCATTCCATTAGCTTAGCACCCGATCGTTTAGTATGTTGCTATTGCTTTCTTCATGACTTATACATGTTCCTATGACTATGAGATTATGTAACTCCCGTGTGCCGGAGGAACACTTTGTGTGCTACCAGACGTCACAACGTAACTGGGTGATTATAAAGGTGCTCTACAGGTGTCTCCAAAGGTACATGTTGGGTTGACGTATTTCGAGATTAGGATTTGTCACTCCGATCGTCGGAGAGGTATCTCTAGGCCCTCTCGGTACTGCACATCACTTAAGCCTTGCAAGCAATGCAACTAATGAGTTAGTTGCGAGATGATGTATTAAAGAACGAGTAAAGAGACTTGCCGGTAACGAGATTGAACTAGGTATTGGATACCGACGATCGAATCTCGGGCAAGTAACATACTGATGACAAAGGGAACAACGTATGTTGTTATGCGGTCTGACCGATAAAGATCTTCGTAGAATATGTAGGAGCCAATATGGGCATCTAGGTCCCGCTATTGGTTATTGACCGGAGACATGTCTCGGTCATGTCTACATTGTTCTCGAACCCGTAGGGTCCGCACACTTAAGGTTTCGATGACAGTTATATTATGAGTTTATACGTTTTGATGTACCGAAGGTTGTTCGGAGTCCCGGATGTGATCACGGACATGACGAGGAGTCTCGAAATGGTCGAGACATAAAGATTGATGTATTGGAAGCCTATGTTTGGATATCGGAAGTGTTCCGGGTGAAATCGGGATTTTATCGGAGTACCGGGAGGTTACCGGAACCCCCCGGGAGCTATATGGGCCTTAGTGGAAAAGAGAAGAGGCAGCCTAAGATGGACCGCGCACCCCTCCCCTCCCTTGGTCCGAATAGGACAAGGAGAGGGGGCCGGCCCCCCTTTCTCTTTTCCCCCCTCCGCGAATCCTATTCCAACTAGGATTGGGGGGGGGGGATCCTACTCCCGGAGGGAGTAGGACTCCTCCTGGCGCGCCACCTCTAGGCCGGCCGCACCCCCCCCCCCCCCTTGAGCCTTTATATACGGAGGCAGGGGCACTCCATAGGAACACAAGTTGATCCACGTGATCATATTCTTAGCCGTGTGCGGCGCCCCCTGCCACCATAGTCCTCGATAATATTGTAGCGGTGCTTAGGCGAAGCCCTACGACAGTAGTACATCAAGATCGTCACCACTCCGTCGTGCTGACGGAACTCTTCCCCGACACTTTGCTGGATCGGAGTCCGGGGATCGTCATCGAGCTGAACGTGTGCTAGAACTCGGAGGTGCTATAGTTTCGGTGCTTGATCGGTCGGGCCGTGGAGACGTACGACTACATCAACCAAACGCTTCCGTTGTCGATCTACAAGGGTATGTAGATCACACTCTCCCCTCTCGTTGCTATGCATCACCATGATCTTGCGTGTGCGTAGGAAATTTTTTGAAATTACTACGTTCCCCAACACATTGTCACCACAAAGGACGGCAAGCTTCAAGCATTTGATCTCTTCATGATGCTCCACTTGAACTTGCACACCGCAACCTTTCTTGATTGTGTTGACTCGATGAAGACTAGTTGATTGCTCCCCCATACTCCACTATGGGTGAGCCACTCTTCCGCACATCTTCACAAGTCCATTGTCACCACAAAGGACGGCAAGTTTCAAGCATTTGATCTCTTCATGATGCTCCACTTGAACTTGCACACCGAAACCTAACCCCACAAAGAACCCTCACAAAGACCATGGGTTAGTACACAAAGCGTAATTGACAATGCTTACCATACCATGGGATCACTTGATCCCTCTCGGTACATCTTCTACGCTTTGTGGGTTGATCAACTTGATTCACTCTTTGACTTAGTCTTGATCAACCTCTCACAAGACCAATTTTTAGGCAATTCCTTGAATAGCACCTTGGTCGACACAAACTCTCCTTGAAAGCAACACATGTACTCCAAGAAAAGCCTATGGACAAAACCTTCAAATATAACTCAAGGCAACCATTAGTCCATAGAGATTGTCATCAATTACCAAAACCAAACATGGGGGCACCGCATGTTCTTTTAGCTAGGTTGTTACATTGATTAGAATGCTTGCTAGGTTGTTGCTATAATCAAAATGCTTGCTACGTTGTTAGTATGATTAGACTACTTGGTAGGTTGTTGTTGTGTGCATGCATGATCATACTACAATGCTTGATACATGATCATACTACAATGCTTGATACGTTCTTACTATGTTCTTGTTGTGTGAATGCCTTCATCATCATCTTCATCCACAAACCCTAGCCGTCACCATTTTCCATCTCCATAGCCATCACCACCGCCACAGTGCTCTCTCATCTAATTCATACTTGTAATCGTGCATATCGCAAGGCATCCATTGTAAGACATATTTGCAACCAATCAATCTCAAGATGTGGTCTTCAATGTTTTCTTCTCGCGATCTAATCTTCATGTGTGAGTAGTTCGATAAGGTATGGGTTGAGGCATGAGCCTTGCAACCCAAGGTATTTGTTGAGGGGATCAATGGAAGGCTTTGACATAACGTCCCGTATGTGTGAAATAAAATTGTTCTATGAAGATGTCTCTTGTCTTGTTCGCGATCTTCATCCCTGCGGGTACCCAGGATCATGGAGATCGAGCACTGGTGAGGCTAGGAGCAAGGAGACCGTGAAGTGTTATACCGAACACTGGTGACAGTAAGGTTCAGTAGGGTAACATGGATCATATCCTTGGGATAAATGAGTGTAGTCATTGAACGCCAAAGCTCCTGTCTGATTTCATTATATTAATTATCAAGGCAAACCCGCGCGACGGATAGGGCCTACGGTAGGACAACTGATTCTTAATGCAAGACTCGTGCCGTTCAAGATGTTATTTGGACACATCCCCCACTTCGATTCGTAACAAGCATGTCTCAATTGGTGACTTCCAATGCACAAATTAATATCATGTTTGATCCCAGCGCAAATACAAGGTTGTAAGCATTAAGACCTCATACCCGTACCTCTTTTTACTATAAGTGTTTGAATCACTATTTGTTTGTTGATCCGGTCAAAACCTGGATTTGACACTTTGACAAAAGTTTGCTAGAGACCATCGCTTCAAGCGAATCTTCCTCTCATGAGTTCGATAACCCAAGGCCACCTCTGGGGAAATAGGTGTGCGATACTTTTTTTGTTCCAATATCGAATCAATAAAATGAGGTATCAAAGATGCATAATTTTGATGCATAAAGAATTGGCAGAAACAATATATACCAAAAAGTTTCGCATTTCCTCAAGCTTTCCAACGTCATATTATTTGCTGCATTAAGACATACGGTTAAAAAATTAATTCAAAAATACGAACTCGGTGGAACTTGTACCGTTTTCTAAACTACTTTTAAACCGTTCAATATTAGAAAAAACTTTCAACGTGAAAAGGTAGCGCATTTTCATAAGCTTTTGAACGCCATATCATTTGCCTCAATTGGATTAGCCGTTTAGAAATGGCATCGAAAATATGAACTCGGCTGGTCGGTTTGCAAAATTTTACGATTACGATTTTCCAAATTACTCTTTAACCATGGGGAATTAGAGAAAACTATAAACATGTGGAAAGAGCGGTTTTGCAGCAGCTTTCCAACTGATACGTCTCCAACGTATCTATAATTTTTGATTGCTCCATGCTATATTATCTACTGTTTTGGACATTATTGGACTTTATTATCCACTTTTATATTATTTTGGGACTAACCTATTAACCGGAGGCCCAGCCCAGAATTGTTGCTTTTTGCCTATTTTAGGGTTTCGAAGAAAAGGAATATCAAACGGAGTCCAAACGGAATGAAACCTTCAGGAACGTTATTTTCTCACCGAACATGATCCAGGATACTTGGACCCTACGTCAAGAAACAAAGGAGGAGGCCATGAGGTAGGGGGGCGCGCCTACCCCCCCCCCCCCCCCAGGCGCACCCTCCACCCTCGTGGGCCCCCTGTTGCTCCAGCGACGTACTCCTTCCTCCTATATATACCTACGTACCCCCAAACGATCGGATATAGAGCCAAAACCCTAATTCCACCACCGTCACTTTCTGTATCCACGAGATCCCATCTTGGGGCCTGTTCCGGAGCTCCGCCGGAGGGGGTATCCATCACGGAGGGCTTCTACATCAACACCATAGCCCCTTCGATGAAGTGTGAGTAGTTCACCTCAGACCTACGGGTCCATAGTTATTAGCTAGATGGCTTCTTCTCTCTTTTTGGATCTCAATACAATGTTCTCCCCCTCTCTTGTGGAGATCTATTCGATGTAATCTTGTTTTTGAGGTGTGTCTGTTGAGAACAATGAATTGTGGGTTTATGATCAAGTCTATCTATGAACAATATTTGAATCTTCTCTGAATTCTTTTATGTATGATTGGTTATCTTTGCAAGTCTCTTCGAATTATCACTTTGGTTTGGCCTACTAGATTGATCTTTCTTGCAATGGGAGAAGTGCTTAGCTTTGGGTTCAATCTTGCGGTGTCCTTTCCTAGTGACAGTAGGGGCAGCAAGGCACGTATTGTATTGTTGCCATCGAGGATAACAAGATGGGGTTTTGATCATATTGCATGAGTTTATCCCTCTACATCATGTCATCTTGCTTAAGGCGTTACTCTGTTTTCATGAACTTAATACTCTAGATGCATGCTAGATAGCGGTCGATGAGTGGAGTAATAGTAGTAGATGCAGGCAGGAGTCGGTCTACTTGTCTTGGACGTGATGCCTATATACATGATCATACCTATATATTCTCATAACTATGCTCAATTCTATCAATTTCTCAATAGTAATTCGTTCACCCATCATAAAATACTTATGCTCTTAAGAGAAGCCACTACTGAAACCTATGGCCCCCGGGTCTATCTTCATCATATTATTCTTCCAATACTTGGTTATTTCCTTTGCTTTTTACTTTGCTTTTATTTTACTTTGCATCTTTATCACAAAAATACCAAAAATATTATCTTATCATATCTGTCAGATCTCACTCTCGTAAGTGGCCGTGTAGGGATTGACAACCCCTTATCGCGTTGGTTGCGAGGATTTATTTGTTTTGTGAAGGTGCGAGGGACTCGCGCGTAGCCTCCTACTGGATTGATACCTTGGTTCTCAAAAACTGAGGGAAATACTTACGCTACTTTGTTGCATCATCCCTTCCTCTTCGGGGAAAACCAACGTAGTGCTCAAGAGGTAGCAAGAAGGATTTCTGGCGCCGTTGCCGGGGAGTCTACGGAAAAGTCAATATACCAAGTACCCATCACAATCCTTATCTCCCGCATTACATTATTTGCCATTTGCCTCTCGTTTCCCTCTCCCCCACTTAACCCTTGCCGTTTTATTCGCCCTCTCTCTCTATCCTCCCTCTCTTTCTCTATTTGCCTCTTTTTGCCCGCTTGCTTTTTGTTTGCTTGTGTGTTGGATTGCGTGCTTGTCACGATGGCTCAAGATAACACTAAATTGTGTGACTTTACCAATACCAACAACAATGATTTTATTAGCACTCGGATTGCTCCTCTTACCGATGCTGAATCTTGTGAAATTAATGCCGCTTTGCTGAATCTTGTCATGAAAGATCCGTTTTCCGGCCTTCCTAGTGAAGATGTCGCTACCCATCTAAATAGCTTCGTTGATTTGTATGATATGCAAAAGAAGAAAGATGTGGATAACGATATTGTGAAATTTAAGCTATTTCCTTTTTCGCTTAGAGATCATGCTAAAGCTTGGTTTTCGTCTTTGCCTAAAAATAATATTGATTCTTGGAATAAGTGCAAAGATACTTTATCTCTAAGTATTTTCCTCCCGCTAAGATCATCTCCCTTAGAAACGATATTATGAATTTTAAGCAACTTGATCATGAACATGTTGCACAAGCTTGGGAGAGGATGAAATTAATGATACATAATTGCCCTACTCATGGTTTGAATTTGTGGATGATTATACAAATTTTTTATGCCGGATTGAATTTTGCTTCTAGAAATCTTTTAGATTCAGCCGCGGGAGAAGCTACTAAACTTTATAGAGAAGCTACTAAATTTTTTATGGAAATCACTTTAGGAGAAGCTACTAAACTCTTAGATAATATTATGGTTAATTATTCTCAATGGCATACTGAAAGATCTACTAATAAAAAGGTGCATGCGATAGAAGAAATTAATGTTTTGAGTGGAAAGATGGACGAACTTATGAAATTATTTGCTAATAAAAGTGTTTCTTCTGATCCTAATGATAGCCCTTGTCTACTTTGATTGAGAATAATAATGAATCTATGGATGTGAATTTTGTTGGTACGAACAATTTTGGTAACAACGCGTATAGAGGAAATTTTAATCCTAGGCCTTATCCTAGTAATCCCTCTAATAATTATGGTAATTCCTACAAAAATTCTTATGGAAATTATAATAAGATGCCCTCTAATTTAATATTAAAAAATTTATTACTTTGGAAAAGAATTTCAACGCTTTGATTGAAGAAAAATTGCTTAAGATTGATGAGTTGGCTAGGAACGTTGATAGAATTTCTCTTGATGTTGATTCTTTGAAACTTAGATATATTCCACCTAAGCATGATATCAATGAGTCTCTCAAAGCCATGAGAATTTCCATTGATGAGTGCAAAGAAAGAACCGCTAGGATGCGTGCTAAGAAAGATGCCTTTATAAGAGCGTGTTCTTCTATTTCCTATGAAAATAAAGATGAAGATCTAAAAGTTATTGATGTGTCCCCTATTAAATCTTTGTTTTGCAATACGAATATTAATAATAATGGGACTGAATATTATCCACCTTTACCTAGAAGGCATTCCAAGAATTCAGAGTTTTTAGATCTTGATGCTAAAATTGATAAAAGTGGGATTGAAGAAATTAAAACCCTAGATGTTGCTAAACCCACTATTTTGGATTTCAAGGAATTTAATTATGAAAATTGCTCTTTGAATGATTGTATTTCCTTGTTGCAATCCGTGCTAAATTCTCCTCATGCTTATAGTCAAAATAAAGCATTCACTAAACATGTCGTTGATGCCTTGATGCAATCTTATGAAGAAAAACTTGAATTGGAAGTTTCTATCCCTAGAAAACTTTATGATGAGTGAGAACCAACTATTAAAATTAATATTAAAGATCATGAGTTCTATGCTTTATGTGTTGGAAATATGCCCTAGAGGCAATAATAAATTGGTTATTATTATATTTCCTTGTTCATGATAATCGTTTATTATCCATGCTAGAATTGTATTGATAGGAAACTCAGATACATGTGTGGATACATAGACAACACTATGTCCCTAGTAAGCCTCTAGTTGACTAGCTCGTTGATCAATAGATGGTTACGGTTTCCTGACCATGGACATTGGATGTCGTTGATAACGGGATCACATCATTAGGAGAATGATGTGATGGACAAGACCCAATCCTAAGCCTAGCACAAGATCATGTAGTTCGTATGCTAAAGCTTTTCTAATGTCAAGTATCATTTCCTTAGACCATGAGATTGTGCAACTCCCGGATACCGTAGGAATACTTTGGGTGTGCCAAACGTAACAACGTAACTGGGTGACTATAAAGGTGCACTACGCGTATCTCCGAAAGTGTCTGTTGGGTTGGCACGAATCGAGACTGGGATTTGTCACTCCGTGTGACGGAGAGGTATCTCTGGGCCGACTCGGTAGGACATCATCATAATGTGCACAATGTGATCAAGGAGTTGATCACAGGATGATGTGTTACGGAACGAGTAAAGAGACTTGCCGGTAACGAGATTGAACAAGGTATCGGGATACCGACGATCGAATCTCGGGCAAGTATCGTACCGATAGACAAAGGAAATTGTATACGGGATTGATTAAGTCCTTGACATCGTGGTTCGTCCGATGAGATCATCATGGAGCATGTGGGAGCCAACATGGGTATCCAGATCCCGCTGTTGGTTATTGACCGGTGAACGTCTCGGTCATGTCTGCATGGTTCCCGAACCCATAGGGTCTACACACTTAAGGTTCGATGACGCTAGGGTTATAAAGGAAGTTTGTATGTGGTTACCGAATGTTGTTCGGAGTCCCGGATGAGATCCCGGACGTCACGAGGAGTTCCAGAATGGTCCGGAGGTAAAGATTTATAAATGGGAAGTCCTGTTTTGGTCACCGGAAAAGTTTCGGAGTTTATCGGTAACGTACCGGGACCACCGGGAGGGTCCCGGGGGTCCACCAAGTGGGGCCACCAGCCCCGGAAGGCTCCATGGGCCAAGTGTGGGAGGGGACCAGCCGCAGGTGGGCTGGTGCGCCCCCCACCAAGGCCCAAGGTGTTGGGGAACGTAGTAATTTCAAAAAAATTCCTACGCACACGCAAGATCATGGTGATGCATAGCAACGAGAGGGGAGAGTGTTGTCTACGTACCCTCGTAGACCGAAGCGGAAGCGTTGACGCAACGTAGAGGAAGTAGTCGTACGTCTTCCCGGTCCAACTGATCCAAGCACCGTTACTCCGGCACCTCCGAGTTCTTGACACACGTACAGCTCGATGACGCACCCCGGGCTCCGATCCAGCAAAGCTTTGGGGAGGAGTTTCGTCAGCACGACGGCGTGGTGACGATCTTGATGTTTAACCGTCGCAGGGCTTCGCCTAAGCACCGCTACAATATGATCGAGGTGTAATATCTTGGAGGGGGGCACCGCACATGGCTAAGGAACGATCACGAAGATCAACTTCTGTGTGCTAGGGTGCCCCCCTGCCCCCGTATATAAAGGAGCAAGGGGGAGGCCGGCCGGCCCTTGGGTGCGCCAAGGAGAGGGGGGAGTCCTCCTCCTAGTGGGAGTAGGACTCCCCTTTCCTAGTCCAACTAGGAATAGGGAGGGGGAAGGAAAGAGAGGGAGAGGGAGAGGGAAAGGGGGGGCTGCGCCCCCTCCTAGTCCTATTCGGACTCCCCATGAGGGGGGGGCACCTCCTGGGCTGCTGCCCTCTCTCTCCCCTCAGGCCCAATAAGGCCCATTACTTCCCCGGGGGGTTCCAGTAACCCCTCCGGCACTCCCGTTTTATCCGAAATCACCCGGAACAATTCCGGTGTCCGAATATAGTCGTCCAATATATCGATCTTTATGTCTCGACCATTTCGAGACTCCTCGTCATGTCCATGTTCACATCCGGGACTCCGAACAACCTTCGGTACATCAAAATACATAAACTCATAATAACTGTCATCATAACGTTAAGCGTGCGGACCCTACGGTTCGAGAACAATGTAGACATGACCGAGATACGTCTCCGGTCAATAACCAATAGCGGGACCTGGATGCCCATATTGGCTCCTACATATTCTACGAAGCTCTTTATCGGTCAGACCGCATAACAACATACGTTGTTCCCTTTGTCATCGGTATGTTACTTGCCTGAGATTTGATCGTCGGTATCCAATACCTAGTTCAATCTCGTTACCGGCAAGTCTCTTTACTTGTTTCGTAATATATCATCCTGCAACTAACTCATTAGTTGCAATGCTTGCAAGGCTTAAGTGATGTGCATTACCGAGAGGGCCCAGAGATACCTCTCCGACATTCGGAGTGACAAATCCTAATCTCAAAATACGCCAACCCAACATGTACCTTTGGAGACACCTGTAGAGCTCCTTTATAATCACCCAGTTACATTGTGACGTTTGGTAGCACACAAAGTGTTCCTCCGGCAAACAGGAGTTGCATAATCTCATAGTCATAGGAACATGTATAAGTCATGAAGAAAGCAATAGCAACATACTAAACGATCGGGTGCTAAGCTAATGGAATGGGTCATGTCAATCAGATCATTCAACTAATGATGTGATCCCGTTAATCAAATAACAACTCTTTGTCCATGGTTAGGAAACATAACCATCTTTGATTAACGAGCTAGTCAAGTAGAGGCATACTAGTGACACTCTGTTTGTCTATGTATTCACACATGTATTATGTTTCCGGTTAATACAATTCTAGCATGAATAATAAACATTTATCATGATATAAGGAAATAAATAATAACTTTATTATTGCCTCTAGGGCATATTTCCTTCAGTCTCCCACTTGCACTAGAGTCAATAATCTAGATCACATCGCCATGTGATTTAACATCAATAGTTCACATCTTTATGTGATTGGTTCACATCTCCATGTGACTAACACCCAAAGGGTTTACTAGATTCAATAATCTAGTTCACATCGCTATGTGATTAAGACCCAAAAAGTGATCATGTTTTGCTTGTGAGAGAAGTTTAGTCAACAGGTCTGCCACATTCAGATCCGCATGTATTTTGCAAATTTCTATGTCAACAATGCTCTGCATGGAGCTACTCTAGCTAATTGCTCCCACTTTCAATATGTATCCAGATTGAGACTTAGAGTCATCTGGATCAGTGTCAAAACTTGCATCGACGTAACCCTTTACAATGAACCTTTTGTCACCTCCGTAATCGAGAAACATATCCTTATTCCAGTAAGGATAATTTTGACCGCTGTCCAGTGATCTACTCCTAGATCACTATTGTACTCCCATGCCAATCAGTGTAGGGTATACAATAGATCTGGTACAAAGCATGACATACTTTATAGAACCTATGGCTGAGGCATAGGGAATGACTTTCATTCTCTTTCTATCTTCCGCCATGGTCGGGCTTTGAGTCTTACTCAATTTCACACCTTATGACACAGGCAAGAACTCTTTCTTTGACCGTTCCATTTTGAACTACTTCAAAATCTTGTCAAGGTATGTACTCATTGAAAAAACTTATCAAGCGTCTTGATCTATCTCTATAGATCTTGATGCTCAATATGTAAGCAGCTTCTTCGAGGTTTTTCTTTGAAAAAAACTCCTTTCAAACACTCCTTTATGCTTTGCAGAATAATTCTACATTATTTCCGATCAACAATATGTCATTCGCATATACTTATCAGAAATGTTGTAGTGCTCCCACTCACTTTCTTGTAAATACAGGCTTCACCGCAAGTCTGTATAAAACTATATCCTTTGATCAACTTATCAAAGCGTATATTCCGACTCCGAGATGCTTGCACCAGTCCATAGATGGATCGCTGGAGCTTGCATATTTTGTTAGCACCTTTAGGATTGACAAAACCTTCTGGTTGCATCATATACAACTCTTCTTTAAGAAATCCATTAAGGAATGCAGTTTTGTTTATCCATTTGCCAGATTTCATAAAATGCGACAATTGCTAACATGATTCGAACAGACTTAAGCATAGATACGAGTGAGAAACTCTCATCGTAGTCAACACCTTGAACTTGTCGAAAACCTTTTGCGAACATTCTAGCTTTGTACATAGTAACACTACTATCAGCGTCCGTCTTCCTCTTGAAGATCCATTTATTTTCTATGGCTTGCCGATCATCGGGCAAGTCAACCAAAGTCCACACTTTGTTCTCATACATGGATCCCATCTCAGATTTCATGGCCTCAAGCCATTTATCGGAATCTGGGCTCATCATTGCTTCCTCATAGTTCGTAGGTTCGTCATGGTCAAGTAACATGACCTCCAGAATAGGATTACCGTACCACTCTGGTGCGGATCTCACTCTGGTTTACCTACGAGATTCGGTAGTAACTTGATCTGAAGTTACATGATCATCATCATTAGCTTCCTCACTAATTGGTGTAGTAGTCACAGGAACAGATTTCTGTGATGAACTATTTTCCAGTAAGGGAGAAGGTACAATTACCTTATCAAGTTTTCTACTTTCCTCCCACTCACTTCTTTCGAGAGAAACTCCTTCTCTAGAAAGGATCCATTCTTAGCAACGAATGTCTTGCCTTCGGATCTGTGATAGAAGGTGTACCCAACTGTCTCCTTTGGGTATCCTATGAAGACATATTTCTCTGATTTGAGTTTGAGCTTATCGAGATGAAACTTTTTCACATAAGCATCGCAACTCCAAACTTTAAGAAACGACAGCTTAGGTTTCTTGCCAAACCATAGTTCACACGGTGTCGTCTCAACGGATTTAGATGGTGCCCTATTTAACGTGAATGCAGCTGTCTCTAATGCATAACCCCAAAACTTTAGTGGTAAACCGGTAAGAAACATCATAGATTGCACTATATCTAATAAAGTACGGTTATGACGTTTGGACACACCATTATGCTATGGTATTCCAGGTGGCATGAATTTGTGAAACTATTCCACATTGTTTTAATTGAAGACCAAACTCGTAACTCAAATATTCATCTTCTGCGATCATATCGTAGAAACTTTTATTTTTGTTACGATGATTCTCCACTTCACTCTGAAATTCTTTGAACTTTTCAAATGTTTCAGACTTGTGTTTCATCAAGTAGATATACTTATATCTGCTCAAATCATCTGTGAAGATCAGAAAATAATGATACCTGCCATGAGCCTCAATATTCATCGGACCACATACATCAGTATGTATGATTTCCAACAAATCTGTTGCTCGCTCCATTGTTCCGGAGAACGGAGTCTTAGTCATCTTCCCTATGAGGCATGGTTCACAAGCACCAACTGATTCATAGTCAAGTGATTCCAAAAGCCCATCAGCATGGATTTTCTTCATGCGCTTTACACCAATATGACCTAAACGGCAGTGCCACAAATAAGTTGCACTATCATTATTAACTTTGCATCTTTTGGTTTCAATATTATGAATATGTGTATTGCTATGATCGAGATCCAATGAACCATTTTCATTGGGTGTGTAACCATATAAGGTTTTATTCATGTAAACAGAACAACAATTTATTCTCTTACTTAAATGAATAACCGTATTACAATAAACATGATCAAATCATATTCATGCTCAACGCAAACACCAAATAACACTTATTTAGGTTCAACACTAATCCCAAAAGTATAGGGAGTGTGCGATGATGATCATATCAATCTTGGAACCACTTCCAACACACATCGTCACTTCACCCTTAACTAGTCTCTGTTCATTCTGCAACTCCCGTTTCGAGTTACTACTCTTAGCAACTGAACTAGCATCAAATACTGAGGGGTTGCTATAAACACTAGTAAAGTACACATCAATAACATGTATATCAAATATACTTATGTTCACTTTGCCATCCTTCTTATCCGCCAATCACTTGGGGTAGTTCCGCTTCCAGTGACCAGTCCCTTTGCAGTAGAAGCACTTAGTCTCAGGCTTAGGATCAGACTTGGGCTTCTTCACTTGAGCAGCAACTTGCTTGTCGTTCTTCTTGAAGTTCCCCTTCTTCCCTTTGCCCTTTTCTTGAAACTAGTGGTCTTGTCAACCATCAACACTTGATGTTTTTCTTGATTTCTACCTTCGTTGATTTCAGCATCACGAAGAGCTTGGGAGTTGTTTTCGTTATCCCTTGCATATTATAGTTCATCACGAAGTTCTATTAACTAGGTGATGGTGACTAGAGAATTCTGTCAATCACTATCTTATCTGGAAGATTAACTCCCACTTGATTCAAGCGATTGTAGTACCCAGACAATCTGAGCACATGCTCACTAGTTGAGCGATTCTCCTCCATCTTTTAGCTATAGAACTTGTTGGAGACTTCATATCTCTCAAATCGGGTATTTGCTTGAAATATTAACTTCAACTCCTGGAACATCTCATATGGTCCATGACGTTCTAAACGTCTTTGAAGTCCTGATTCTAAGCCATTAAGCATGGTGCACTAAACTATCAAGTAGTCATCATATTGAGCTAGCCAAACGTTCATAACTTCTGCATCTGCTCCTGCAATAGGTCTGTCACCTAGCGGTGCATCAAGGACATAATTCTTCTATGCAGCAATGAGGATAAACCTCAGATCACAGATCCAATCCGCATCATTGCTACTAACATCTTTCAACACAATTTTCTCTAGGAACATATCAAAATAAACACAGGGAAGCAACAACGCGAGCTATTGATCTACAACATAATTTGCAAAATACTACCAGGACTAAGTTCATGATAAATTTAAGTTCAATCTAATCATATTACTTAAGAACTCCCACTTAGATAGACATCCCTCTAATCCTCTAAGTGATCACATGATCCAAATCAACTAAACCATGTCCGATCATCACGTGAGATGGAGTAGTTTCATTGGTGAACATCACTATGTTGATCATATCTACTATATGATTCACGCTCGACCTTTCGGTCTCCGTGTTCCGAGGCCATATCTGTATATGCTTGGCTCGTCAAGTATAACCTGAGTATTCCGTGTGTGCAACTGTTTTGCACCCGTTGTATTTGAACGTAGAGCCTATCACACCCGATCATCACGTGGTGTCTCAGCACGAAGAACTTTTGCAACGGTGCATACTCAGGGAGAACACTTCTTGATAATTAGTGAGAGATCATCTTAAAATGCCACCGTCAAACTAAGCAAAAATAAGATGTATAAAAGATAAACATCATATGCAATCAAAATATGTGACATGATATGGCCATCATCATCTTGCTTCTTTGATCTCCATCTCCAAAGTACTATCATGATCTATATCGTCACCGGCATGACACCATGATCTCCATCATCTTGATCTATATCAATGTGTCGTCACGTGGTCGTCTCGCCAACAATTGCTCTTGCAACTATTGCTATCGCATAGCGATAAAGTAAAGCAATTATTGGACGCTTGCATCTCATGCAATAGAGAGGCAACCATAAGGATTTTGCCAGTTGCTGATAACTTCAACAAAACATGATCATCTCATACAACAACTTATATCTCATCACGTCTTGACCATATCACATCACAACATGCCTTGCAAAAACAAGTTAGACGTCCTCTACTTTGTTGTTGCAAGTTTTACGTGGCTGCTACGGGCTTAAGCAAGAACCAATCTTACCTACGCATCAAAACCACAATGATAGTTTGTCAAGTTGTTGCTGTTTTAACCTTCGCAAGGACCGGGCGTAGCCACACTCGGTTCAACTAAAGTTGGAGAAACTGTCACCCGCAAGCCACCTATGTGCAAAGCACGTCGGGAGAACCGGTCTCGCGTAACCGTACGCGTAATGTCGGTCCGGGCCGCTTCATCCAACAATACCGCCAAACCAAAGTATGACATGCTGGTAAGCAGTATGACTTATATCACCCACAACTCACTTGTGTTGTACTCGTGCAAATAACATCAACACATAAAACCTAGGCTCGGATGCCACTGTTGGGGAACGTAGTAATTTCAAAAAAATTCCTACGCACACGCAAGATCATGGTGATGCATAGCAACGAGAGGGGAGAGTGTTGTCTACGTACCCTCGTAGACCGAAGCGGAAGCGTTGACGCAACATAGAGGAAGTAGTCGTACGTCTTCCCGGTCCAACCGATCCAAGCACCGTTACTCCGGCACCTCCGAGTTCTTGACACACCCCGGGCTCCGATCCAGCAAAGCTTCGAGGAGGAGTTCCGTCAGCACGACGGCGTGGTGACGATCTTGATGTTTAACCGTCGCAGGGCTTCGCCTAAGCACCGCTACAATATGATCGAGGTGTAATATCATGGAGGGGGGCACCGCACACGGCTAAGGAACGATCACGAAGATCAACTTCTGTGTGCTAGGGTGCCCCCTGCCCCCGTATATAAAGGAGCAAGGGGGAGGCCAGCCAGCCCTTGGGTGCGCCAAGGAGAGGAGGGGAGTCCTCCTCCTAGTGGGAGTAGGACTCCCCTTTCCTAGTCCAACTAGGAATAGGGAGGGGGAAGGAAAGAGAGGGAGAGGGAGAGGGAAAGGGGGGGCCGCGCCCCCCCTCCTAGTCCTATTCGGACTCCCCATGAGGGGGGGGGGGCGCCACCTCCTGGGCTGCTGCCCTCTCTCTCCCCTCAGGCCCAATAAGGCCCATTACTTCCCCGGGGGGTTCCGGTAACCCCTCTGGCACTCCGGTTTTATCCGAAATCACCCGGAACAATTCTGGTGTCCGAATATAGTCGTCCAATATATCGATCTTTATGTCTCGACCATTTCGAGACTCCTCGTCATGTCCATGATCACATCCGGGACTCCGAACAACCTTCGGTACATCAAAATACATAAACTCATAATAACTGTCATCGTAACGTTAAGCGTGCGGACCCTACGGTTCGAGAACAATGTAGACATGACCGAGATACGTCTCCGGTCAATAACCAATAGCGGGACCTGGATGCCCATATTGGCTCCTACATATTCTACGAAGATCTTTATCGGTCAGACCGCATAACAACATACGTTGTTCCCTTTGTCATCGGTATGTTACTTGCCTGAGATTCGATCGTCGGTATCCAATACCTAGTTCAATCTCGTTACCGGCAAGTCTCTTTACTCGTTCCGTAATACATCATCCCGCAACTAACTCATTAGTTGCAATGCTTGCAAGGCTTAAGTGATGTGCATTACCGAGAGGGCCCAGAGATACCTCTCCGACATTCGGAGTGACAAATCCTAATCTCGAAATACGCCAACCCAACATGTACCTTTGGAGACACCTGTAGAGCTCCTTTATAATCACCCAGTTACGTTGTGACGTTTGGTAGCACACAAAGTGTTCCTCCGGCAAACGGGAGTTGCATAATCTCATAGTCATAGGAACATGTATAAGTCATGAAGAAAGCAATAGCAACATACTAAACAATCGGGTGCTAAGCTAATGGAATGGGTCATGTCAATCAGATCATTCAACTAATGATGTGATCCCGTTAATCAAATAACAACTCTTTGTCCATGGTTAGGAAACATAACCATCTTTGATTAACGAGCTAGTCAAGTAGAGGCATACTAGTGACACTCTGTTTGTCTATGTATTCACACATGTATTATGTTTCCGGTTAATACAATTCTAGCATGAATAATAAAAATTTATCATGATATAAGGAAATAAATAATAACTTTATTATTGCCTCTAGGGCATATTTCCTTCACAAGGCTCAAGGAAGAGGGGAAGGGGCAAACCCTAGGGCAGATGGGCCCTAAGGCCCATCCTGGTGCGCCTCCCTCTTCCCCTCCACCTGGCCGCACCCTAGATGGGTTTTTGGGGCTGTCGCCACCCCTAGGGAGGGAACCCTAGGTGGGGGCGCAGCCCCTCCCCTTCCCCTATATATACTTGAGGTTATGAGGGTTGCAAGAGATATGATTTGATCTCTCCCTGACGCAGCCCTACCTCTTCCCTCCTCGTCTCTTGCGGTGCTTGGCGAAGCCCTGCTGGAGTACCACGCTCCTCCACCACCACCACGCCGTTGTGCTGCTGCTGGATGGAGTCTTACTCAACCTCTCCCTCTCTCCTTGCTGGATCAAGGCATGGGAGACGTCATCGGGCTGTACGTGTGTTGAACGCGGAGGTGCCGTCCGTTCGGCACTAGGATCTCCGATGATTTGGATCACGACGAGTACGACTCCTTCAACCCCGTTCTCTTGAACGCTTCCGCTTAGCGATCTACAAGGGTATGTAGATGCACTCTCCTTCCCCTCGTTGCTGGTTTCTCCATAGATAGATCTTGGTGACACGTAGGAAAATTTTGAATTTCTACTATGTTCCCCAACAGTGGCATCATGAGCTAGGTCTATTGCGTAGATTCTATGCATGAGTAGAACACAAAGTAGTTGTGGGCGTTGATTTTGTTCAATATGCTTACGTTACTAGTCCAATCTTGATTCGGCGGCATTGTGGGATGAAGCGGCCCGGACCAACCTTACACGTACGCTTACGTGAGACCGGTTCCACCGACTAACATGCACTAGTTGCATAAGGTGGCTGGCGGGTGTCTGTCTCTCCCACTTTAGTCGGATTGGATTCGATGAAAAGGGTCCTTATGAAGGGTAAATAGCAATTGGCATATCACGTTGTGGTTTTGCGTAGGTAAGAAACGTTCTTGCTAGAAACCCGTAGCAGCCACGTAAAACATGCAAACAACAATTAGAGGACGTCTAACTTGTTTTTGCAGGGTATGCTATGTGATGTGATATGGCCAAGAAGAATGTGATGAATGATATGTGATGTATGAGATTGATCATGTTCTTGTAATAGGAATCACGACTTGCATGTCGATGAGTATGACAACCGGCAGGAGCCATAGGAGTTGTCTTAATTTATTTATGACCTGCGTGTCAACATAAACGTCATGTAATTACTTTACTTTATTGCTAACCGTTAGCTGTAGTAGTAGAAGTAATAGTTAGCGAGACAACTTCATGAAGACACGATGATGGAGATCATGATGATGGAGATCATGGTGTCATGCCGGTGACGATGATGATCATGGAGCCCCGAAGATGGAGATCAAAAGGAGCAATATGATATTGGCCATATCATGTCACTTTTTGATTGCATGTGATGTTTATCATGTTTATACATCTTATTCTTAGAACGATGGTAGTAAATAAGATGATCCCTCATTAAAAATTTCAAGAAGGTGTTCCCCCTAACTGTGCACCGTTGCGAAAGTTCGTCGTTTCGAAGCACCACGTGATGATCGGGTGTGATAGATTCTTACGTTCGAATACAATGGGTGTTGACGAGCCTAGCATGTATAGACATGGCCTCGGAACACATGCGAAACACTTAGGTTAACTTGACGAGCCTAGCATGTACAGACATGGCCTCGGAACACAAGAGACCGAAAGGTCGAGCATGAGTCGTATAGAAGATACGATCAACATGAAGATGTTCACCGATGTTGACTAGTCCGTCTCACGTGATGATCGGACACGGCCTAGTTGACTTGGATCATGTAATCACTTAGATGACTAGAGGGATGTCTATCTGAGTGGGAGTTCATAAGATGAACTTAATTATCCTGAACATAGTCAAAAGGTCTTCGCAAATTATGTCGTAGCTCGCGCTTCAGTTCTATTATTTAGATATGTTCCTAGAGTAAATTTAGTTGAAAGTTGATAGTAGCAATTATGCGGACTAGGTCCGTAAACTGAGGATTGTCCTCATTGCTTCATAGAAGGCTTATGTCCTTAATGCACCGCTCAGTGTGCTGAACCCCGAATGTTGTCTGTGGATGTTGCGAACATCTGACATACACATTTTGATAACTACGTGATAGTTCAGTTAAATGGTTTAGAGTTGAGGCACCGAAGACGTTTTGAAACGTCACGAAACATATGAGATGTTTCGAGGGCTGAAATTGGGATTTCAGGCTCGTGCCCACGTCAAGAGGTATAAGACCTCCGATGATTTTTCTTAGCCTGCAAACTAAGGGAGAAAAGCTCAATTGTTGAGCTTGTGCTCAGATTGTCTGAGTACAACAATCATTTGAATCGAGTGGGAGTTGATCTTCCAGATGAGATAGTGATGTTTCTCCGAAGTCATTACCACCAAGCTGCTAGAGCTTCGTGATGAACTATAATATATCAGGGACATATATGATGATCCTTGAGATATTCGCGATGTTTGACACCACAAAAGTAGAAATCAAGAAGGAGCATCAATTGTTGATGGTTGATGAAACCACTAGTTTCAAGAAGGGCAAGGGCAAGAAGGGATACTTCATGAAACGGCAAATTAGCTGCTACTCTAGTGAAGAAACCCAAGGTTGAACCCAAACCCGAGACTAAGTGCTTCTGTAATAAGGAGAACAGTCACTAAAGCAGAACCACCCTAGATACTTGGTAGATGAGAAGGCTGGCAAGGTCGACAGAAGTATATTGGATATGCATTATTATGTGTACTTTACTAGTACTCCTAGTAGCACCAGGGTATTAGATACCGGTTCGGTTGCTAAGTGTTAGTAACTCGAAACAAAAGGCCATGGAATAAACGGAGACTAGCTAAAAGGTGAGATGACGATATGTGTTGGAAGTATTTCCAAGGTTGATCAAATATCGTACGCTCCCTCTACCATCGAGATTGGTATTAAAACCTAAATAATTGTTATTTGGTGTTTGCGTTGAGCATAGACATGATTGGATTATGTCTATCGCGATATGGTTATTCATTTAAGGAGAATAATGGCTACTCTGTTTATTTGAATAATACCTTCAATGGTCTTGCACCTAAAATGAATGGTTTATTGAATCTCGATCATAGTGATACACATGTTCATGCCAAAAGATATAAGATAGTAATGATAGTACCACCTACTTGTGGCGCTGCCACTTAAGTCATATCGGTATAAAACGCATGAAGAAGCTCCATGTTGATGGATCTTTGGGCTCACTCGTTTTTGAAAAGTTTGAGACATGCGAACCATGTCTATTGGTGTATATGCATGAAGAAACTCCATGCAAATGGACCATTTGGACTCACTTGATTTTGAATCACTTGAGACATGCAAATCATACCACATGGGCAAGATGACCGGAAGCCTCGGTTTCAGTAAAATGGAACTAGAAAGCAACTTGTTGGAAGTAATACATTTTTGATGTGTGCAGTCCAATGAGTGCTGAGGCGTGTGGTGGATATCGTTATGTTCTTACTTCACAGATGATTTGAGTAGATGTTGAGTATATTTACTTGATGAATCACGAGTCTGAATTATTGAAAGGTTCAAGTAATTTCAGGGTGAAGTTGAAAGATCGTCGTGACAAGAGGATAAAAGATCTATGATATGATCATAGAGTTGAATATCTTAATTACGAGTTTGGCACAGAATTAAGACATTGTGGAAATTGTTTCACAACTAATACAGCCTGCAACACCATAGTGTGATGGTGTGTCCGAACATCATAACTGCACCCTATTGGATATGATGCATACCATGATGTCTCTTATCGAATTACCACGATAGTTTATGGGTTAGGCATTAGAGACAACCACATTCACTTTAAAGAGGGCACCACGTAATTCCGATGAGATGACACCGTATGAACTATGGTTTAGAGAAACCTAAGCTGTCATTTCTTAAAAGTTTGGGGCTGCGACGCTTATGTGGAAAAGTTTCAGGATGATAAGCTCGAACCCAAAGCGGATAAATGCATCTTCATAGGACACCCAAAACAGTTGGGTATACCTCCTGTATCAGATCCGAAAGCAATAAGGGATTGTTTCTAGAATCGGGTCCTTTCTCGAGGAAAAGTTTCTCTCGAAAGAATTGAGTGGGAGGATGGTGGAGACTTGATGAGGTTATTGAACCGTCTCTTCAACTAGTGTGTGATAGAGCACAGGGAGTTGTTCCTGTGGCACCTACACCAATTGAAGTGGAAGCTTATGATAGTGATCATGAAACTTCAGATCAAGTCACTACCAAACCTTGTGGGATGACAAGGATGCGTACTACTTCAGAGTGGTACGTAATCCTGTCTTGGAAGTCATGTTGCTAGACAACAATGAACCTACGAGCTATGGAGAAGCGATGGTGGGCCCGGATTCCGATAAATGGCTCGAGGCCATAAAATCCGAGAGAGGATCCATGTATGAAAACAAAGTGTAGACTTTGGCAGAACAGCTCGATGGTCGTAAGGCTGTTGAGTACAGATGGATTTTAAAAGGAAGACGGACAATGATGGTAAATGTCACCATTAAGAAAGCTCGACTTGTCATTAAGAAGTTTCCCGACAAGTTCAAGGAGTTAACTACGGTGAGACTTTCTCACTCGTAGCGATGCTAAGAGTCTGTTGGAATTATATTAGCGATTACTACATTATTTATGAAATCTTGCAGATAGGATGTCAAAACATTGTTTCCTTGATGATTTTCTTGAGGAAAGGTTGTATGTGATACAACCGGAAGGTTTTGTCAATCCTGAAAGATGCTAATAAGTATGCAAAGCTCCAGCAATCCTTCTGAGGACTGGAGTAAGCATCTCGGAGTTGAAATGTATGCTTTGATGAGATGATCAAAGATTTTGGGTGTATACAAAGTTTATGAGAAACTTGTATTTCCAAAGAAGTGAGTGGGAGCACTATAGAATTTCTGATGAATATATGTTGTTGACATATTGTTGATCAGAAATGACATAGAATTTCTGGAAAGCATATAGGGTTATTTGGAAAGTGTTTTTCAATGGAAAAGCCTGGATTAAGCTACTTGAACATTGAGCATCAAGATCTATAAGGATAGATCAAAACGCTTAATGGTACTTTCAAATGAGCACATACCTTGACATGATTTTGAAGGTGTTCAAGATGGATCAGTCAAAGAAGGAGTTCTTGCCTGAGTTGTATGAAGTTAAGACTTAAAGCTCAACCATGGCAGAATAGAGAGAAAGGACGAAGGTCGTCCCCTATGCTTAAGACATAGGCTCTACAGTATGCTATGCTGTGTACTGCACCTGAAAATGTGCCTTGCCATGAGTCAGTCAAGGGGTACAAGAGTGATCCAAGAATGGATCACAGGACAACGGTCAAAGTTATCCTTAGTAACTAGTGGACTAAGGAATTTTCTCGATTATGGAGGTGGTAAAAGAGTTCGTCGTAAAGGGTTACGCCGATGCAAACTTTGACACTAATCCAGATTATTCTGAGTAGTAAACTGGATTTGTATAGTAGAACAGTTATTTGGAATAGCTCCAAATAGAACGTAGTAGCTGCATCTAGGAGATGACATAGAGATTTGTAAAGCACACACGGATCTGAAAGGTTCAGACCCGTTGACTATAACCTCTCTCACAAGCATAACATGATCAAACCCAGAACTCTTTGGGTGTTAGTCACATGGGGATGTGACCTTGAGTGTTAGTCACATATCGATGTGAACTGGATTATTGACTCTAGTGCAAGTGGGAGACTGTTGGAAATATGCCCTAGAGGCAATAATAAATTGGTTATTATTATATTTCCTTGTTCATGATAATCGTTTATTATCCATGCTAGAATTGTATTGATAGGAAACTCAGATACATGTGTGGATACATAGACAACACCATGTCCCTAGTAAGCCCCTAGTTGACTAGCTCGTTGATCAATAGATGGTTACGGTTTCCTGACCATGGACATTGGATGTCGTTGATAACGGGATCACATCATTAGGAGAATGATGTGATGGACAAGAACCAATCCTAATCCTAGCACAAGATCATGTAGTTCGTATGCTAAAGCTTTTCTAATGTCAAGTATCATTTCCTTAGACCATGAGATTGTGCAACTCTCGGATACCGTAGGAATACTTTGGGTGTGCCAAACATCACAACGTAACTGCGTGACTATAAAGGTGCACTACGGGTATCTCCGAAAGTGTCTGTTGGGTTGGCACGAAACGAGACTGGGATTTGTCACTCCGTGTGACGGAGAGGTATCTCTGGGCCCACTCGGTAGGACATCATCATAATGTGCACAATGTGATCAAGGAGTTGATCACGGGATGATGTGTTACAAAACGAGTAAAGAGACTTGCCGGTAACGACATTGAACAAGGTATCGGGATACCGACGATCGAATCTCGGGCAAGTATCATACCGATAGACAAAGGGAATTGTATACGGGATTGATTAAGTCCTTGACATCGTGGTTCATCCGATGAGATCATCTTGGAGCATGTGGGAGCCAATATGGGTATCCAGATCCCGCTGTTGGTTATTGACCGGTGAACGTCTCGGTCATGTCTGCATGGTTCCTGAACCCGTAGGGTCTACACACTTAAGGTTCGATGACGCTAGGGTTATAAATGAAGTTTGTATGTGGTTACCGAATGTTGTTCAGAGTCCCGGATGAGATCCCGGACGTCACGAGGAGTTCCGGAATGGTCTGGAGGTAAAGATTTATATATGGGAAGTCCTGTTTTGGTCACCGGAAAAGTTTCGGGGTTTATCAGTAACATACCGGGACCACCGGGAGGGTCCCGGGGGTCCACCAAGTGGGGCCACCAGCCCCGTAAGGCTGCATGGGCCAAGTGTGGGAGGGGACCAGCCCCAGGTGGGCTGGTGCGCCCCCCCACCAAGGCCCAAGGCTCAAGGAAGAGGGGAAGGGGGCAAACCCTAGGGCAGATGGGCCCTAAGGCCCACCCTGGTGCGCCTCCCTCTTCCCTTCCACCTGGCCGCACCCTAGATGGGTTTTTGGGGCTATCGCCACGTCTAGGGAGGGAACCCTAGGTGGGGGCACAGCCCCTCCCCTTCCCCTATATATACTTGAGGTTATGAGGGTTGCAAGAGATATGATTTGATCTCTCCCTGGCGCAGCCCTACCTCTTCCCTCCTCGTCTCTTGCGGTGCTTGGTGAAGCCCTGCTGGAGTACCACGCTCCTCCACCACCACCACGCCGTTGTGCTGCTGCTGGATGGAGTCTTACTCAACCTCTCCCTCTCTCCTTGCTGGATCAAGGCATGGGAGACGTCATCGGGCTGTACGTGTGTTGAACGCGGAGGTGCCGTCCGTTCGGCACTAGGATCTCTGGTGATTTGGATCACGACGAGTACGACTCCTTCAACCCCGTTCTCTTGAACACTTCCGCTTAGCGATCTACAAGGGTATGTAGATGCACTCTCCTTCCCCTCGTTGCTGGTTTCTCCATAGATAGATCTTGGTGACACGTAGGAAAATTTTGAATTTCTGCTACGTTCCCCAACATTATGTGATTTGGGTGCTAGTGTTTCCACGATTCCAAAGACTTTGTGTGATTTGTTAGGTTTCCGTGATTTTGATGATTGCTCTCTAAACTTGCACCTTGCGGATTCCACTATTAAGAAACCTATGGGAAGAATTAATGATGCTCTTATTGTTGCAAATAGGAATTATGTACCCATAGATTTTATTGTTCTTGACATAGATTGCAATCCTTCATGTCCTATTATTCTTGGTATCCCTTTCCTTAGAACGATTGGTGCAATTATTGATATGAAGGAAGGAAATATTAGATTCCAATTTCCATTAAGGAAAGGCCTAGAACACTTTCCTAGAAAGAAAATTAAATTACCTTATGAATCTATTATGAGAGCCACTTATGGATTGCCTACCAAAGATGGCAATACCTAGATCTATTCTTGCTTTTTATGCCTAGCTAGGGGCGTTAAACGATAGCGCTTGTTGGGAGGCAACCCAATTTTATTTTTATTCCTTGCTTTTTCCTCCTGTTTAGTAATAAATAATTTATCTAGCCTCTGTTTAGGTTGTGTTTTTTGTGTTTTTTGTGTTTAATTAGTGTCTGGGCCAAGTAGAACCGTTGGGAAGACTTGGGGAAAGTCTTGATATCTTGCTGTAAAAAATAGAAACTTTAGCGCTCATGATAATTGCTGCCATTTTTATTTGAAAAGTGCTATTTAGTTAATTCTTTTTGAAGATGATTAACAGATAAATTCCTCACGTCCAGCAATTTATTTTATAATTTTTGGGGTTCCAGATCTTGCGCTAGCTACAGATTACTACATACTATTCTGTTTTTGACAGATTCTGTTTTTCGTGTGTTGTTTGCTTATTTTGATGAATCTATGGCTAGTAAAATAGTTTATAAACCATAGAGAAGTTGGAATACAGTAGGTTTAACAAAAATATAAATAAAGAATGAGTTCATTACAGTACCTTGAAGTGGTCTTTTGTTTTCTTTCGCTAACGGAGCTCACAAGATTTTCTACTTTAAGTTTTGTGTTGTGAAGTTTTCAAGTTTTGGGTAAAGATTTGATGGATTATGGAACAAGGAGTGGCAAGAGCCTAAGCTTGGGGATGCCCATGGCACCCCAAATATAATCTAAGGACACCTAAAAGCCAAAGCTTGGGGATGCCCCGGAAGGCATCCCCTCTTTTCGTTTACTTCTATCGGTAACTTTACTTGGAGCTATATTTTTATGCACCACATGATATGTATTTTGCTTGGAGCGCCTTGTATGATTTGAGTCTTTGATTTTTTAGTTTACCACAATCATCCTTGCTATACACACCTTTTGGGAGAGCCATACATGATTTGGAATTTGTTAGAATACTCTATGTGCTTCACTTATATCTTTTTTGAGTAATATAGTTTTGCTCTAGTACTTCACTTATATCTTTTAGAGCACGGTGGTGGATTTGTTTTATAGAAACTATTGATCTGTCATGCTTCACTTAGATTATTTTGAGAGTCTTAAATAGCATGGTAATTTGCTTACATAATCCTAATATGCTAGGTGTTCAAGATTAGTAAAGAAATTCTTATGAGTGTTTTGAGTACTAAGAGAAGTTTGATGCTTGATGATTGTTTTGAGATATGGATGTAATAATATCAAAGTCGTTCTAGTTGAGTAGTTGTGAATTTGAGAAATGCTTGTGTTGAAGTTTGCAAGTCCCGTAGCATGCACGTATGGTAAATGTTATGTAACAAATTTGAAACATGAGGTGTTATTTGATTGTCCTCCTTATGAGTGGCGGTCGGGTCCGAGCGATGGTCTTTTCCTACCAATCTATCCCCCTAGGAGCATGCGCGTAGTGCTTGGTTTTTGATGACTTGTAGATTTTTGCAATAAGTATGTGAGTTCTTTATGACTAATGTTGAGTCCATGGATTATACACACTCTCACCCTTCCATCATTGCTAGCCTCTTTGGTACCGTGCATTGCCCTTTCTCACATTGAGAGTTGGTGCAAACTTCGCTGGTGCATCCAAACCCCGTGATATGATACGCTCTTTAACACATAAACCTCCTTATATCTTCCTCAAAACAGCCACCATACCTACCTATTATGGCATTTCCATAGCCATTCCGAGATATATTGCCATGCAACTTTCCACCATTCCATTTATCATGACACATTCATCATCGTCATATTGCTTAGCATGATCATGTAGTTGACATAGTATTTGTGGCAAAGCCACCGTTCATAATTCTTTCATACATGTCACTGTTGGTTCATTGCATATCCCGGTACACCACCGGAGGCATTCATATAGAGTCATATCTTGTTCTAACTATCGAGTTGTAATTCTTGAGTTGTAAATAAATAGAAGTGTGATGACCATCATTCATAGAGCATTGTTCCAAAAAAAAGAGAAAGGCTAAAAAAAGAAAAAAAGGCCAAAAAAGGGGACAATGCTACTATCCTTTGCCACACTTGTGCTTCAAAGTAGCACCATAATCTTCATGATAGAGAGTCTTTTGTTTTGTCACTTTCATATACTAGTGGGAAATTTTCATTATAGAACTTGGCTTGTATATTCCAACAATGGGCCTCCTCAAGTGCCCTAAGTCTTCATGAGCAAGCAAGTTGGATTCACACCCACTTAGTTTCTTTTGTTGAGCTTTCATACATTTATAGCTCTAGTGCATCCTTTGCATGGCAATCCCTACTCCTTGCATTAACATCAATCGGTGGGCATCTCCATAGCCCATTGATTAGCCTCGTTGATGTGAGACTTTCTCCTTTTTTGTCTTCTCCACATAACCCCCCTCATTATATTCTATTCCACCCATAGTGCTATATCCATGGCTCACGCTCATGTATTGCGTGAAAGTTTATAGGTTTGAGATTACTAAAGTATGAAACAATTGTTTGGCCTGTCATCGGGGTTGTGCATGATGAGAGCATTCTTGTGTGACGAAAATGGAGCATGACTAAACTATATGATTTTGTAGGGATGAACTTTCTTTGGCCATGTTATTTTGAGAAGACATAATTGCTTAGTTAGTATGCTTCAAGTATTATTATTTTTATGTCAATATGAACTTTTATCTTGAATCTTTCAGATCTGAATATTCATATCACAATTAAGAAGAATTACATTAAAATTATGCCAAGTAGCACTCCGCATCAAAAATTCTGTTTTTATCATTTACCTACTCGAGGACGAGCAGGAATTAAGCTTGGGGATGCTTGATACGTCTCCAACGTATCTATAATTTTTGATTGCTCCATGCTATATTATCTACTGTTTTGGACATTATTGGGCTTTATTATCCACTTTTATATTATTTTTGGGACTAACCTATTACCCGGAGGCCCAGCCCAGAATTGTTGTTTTTGCCTATTTTAGGGTTTCGAAGAAAAGGAATATCAAACGGAGTCCAAACGGAATCAAACCTTCGGGAACGTGATTTTCTCACCGAACATGATCCAGGAAACTTGGACCCTACGTCAAGAAACAAAGGAGGAGACCACGAGGTAGGGGGCGCGCCTACCCCCCCCCCCCCCAGGCGCGCGCTCCACCCTCGTGGGCCCCCTGTTGCTCCACCGACGTACTCCTTCGTCCTATATATACCTACGTACCCCCAAACGATCGGATACGGAGCCAAAACCCTAATTCCACAGCCGCCACTTTCTGTATCCACGAGATCCCATCTTGGGGCCTGTTCCGGAGCTCCGCCGGAGGGGGTATCCATCACGGAGGGCTTCTCCATCAACACCATAGCCCCTCCGATGAAGTGTGAGTAGTTCACCTCAGACCTACGGGTCCATAGTTATTAGCTAGATGGCTTCTTCTCTCTTTTTGGATCTCAATACAATGTTCTCCCCCTCTCTTGTGGAGATCTATTCGATGTAATCTTGTTTTTGCGGTGTGTTTGTTGAGACCGATGAATTGTGGGTTTATGATCAAGTCTATCTATGAACAATATTTGAATCTTCTCTGAATTCTTTTATGTATGATTGGTTATCTTTGCAAGTCTCTTCGAATTATCAGTTTGGTTTGGCCTACTAGATTGATATTTCTTGCAATGGGAGAAGTGCTTAGCTTTGGGTTCAATCTTGCGGTGTCCTTTCCCAGTGACAGTAGGGGCAGCAAGGCACGTATTGTATTGTTGCCATCGAGGATAACAAGATGGGGTTTTCATCAATTGCATGAGTTTATCCCTCTACATCATGTCATCTTGCTTAAGGCGTTACTCTGTTTTCATGAACTTAATACTCTAGATGCATGCTGGATAGCGGTCGATGAGTGGAGTAATAGTAGTAGATGCAGGCAGGAGTCGGTCTACCTGTCTTGGACGTGATGCCTATATACATGATCATACCTAGATATTCTCATAACTATGCTCAGTTCTGTCAATTGCTCAACAGTAATTCGTTCACCCACCGTAAAATACTTATGATCTTGAGAGAAGCCACTACTGAAACCTATGCCCCCCGGGTCCATCTTCATCATATTAATATCCCAATACTTAGTTATTTCCTTTGCTTTTTTACTTTGCATCTTTATCACAAAAATACCAAAAATCTTATCTTATCGTATCTATCAGATCTCACTCTCGTAAGTGGTCGTGTAGGGATTGACAACCCCTTATCGCGTTGGTTGCGAGGATTTATTTTTTTTGTGAAGGTGTGAGGGACTCGCGCGTAGCCTCCTACTGGATTGATACCTTGGTTCTCAAAAACTGAGGGAAATACTTACGCTACTTTGTTGCATCATCCCTTCCTCTTCGGGGAAAACCAACGCAGTGCTCAAGAGGTAGCACCAACGCCATTTTATTTGCCCCATTTCAATAAACGGTTTATAAATGCGATCGAAAATACGATTCACATTTTTTATGAAGAAAAAACGGTTTTCAAAACTGCTCTTAGACCACTTACATTTTTCCAAAAATTCAATTTCAGTCGTGATCGTCGTGTGCACAACTTTCCAACGGTATATTGAAAGTCTCATTTGGAAAATGTTGCGGGAAGTTCAACCTGTCACCAAGGGAAGTTCAGGTCGAACAACTCAGGCGGGAAAATTGCAAGAGACGCAAGTTCATCACGTCCCGAGAGCAAATCCGACAACGAGCGTGTAAGTGCATCTATTGCCCTTAGTGATTTTAGTGTATTGAAGACTTATAGGTTAAGGGACTAATGCGTTTGTGAGTGTACATAAGTCTATAAGTCTATGAGGAGTTTGATATTTACAGAGAAAGTCGATCCCTAAAAATGAATGTCTTAAACTGAAGACTTTGGCCTTCTGAAGACTTTGATAGTGAAGAAATGGGCGTGATCCTGAAGACTTGATATTCATGCGAGGAATATGAAGCGTGAAGACTTTTGTTTTCGTAGTTTCGTTTTCTCTTTCGTTAGTCATAGGAAACACCGTACTGTTAAAGGGGGTCGAGGTAAAACTAAGGAAAAGTTTCCAAGTGATGCTCATCTCAAAATCCGACACCTACCAATCCTTTCGAGTGAAGCCATTGGAAATCTCATACAGTTCGGTCAATTTCTTTAGTGACAGAGATGAAGATCTTCTGGTCTCTGAGGAATTTGTTCCGACTGAGGAGTTAGGAATTCGCCAGTGCGGATTGCCTACAAGTGAGGAACATGATAGCCCTGAGGATTTGAACCTCAAATTTCCGACCATTGTTGTGCTATGCGCCAGCTGTCCCAAAATATCTTACCCACCTAACGATCATATCATTGAAGGGCATTTATGTCTTATCATGTCGGGCTGCTCCCTAGGCTATAAATAGCCGCCCCCTACAACCACTAGCTGGTTGGCTGCTCTGCGAGAAACTAACACTTGTCATTGTTCCTGTGTGAACTGACGTTTGTTACCTGTGAAGACTGTGCATCTTTCAGACGGTTAGACGTCATGGTCTAGAGCATCCAAGAGGAAATTGTGGATCGCCGAGTGACTGAGTTTGTGAAGGTTTTGAAGTCACCTGGAGACTTACCATGAGTGATTGGGCGAGGTCTGTGTGACCTTAACACAAGGAGAATACGGTGAGGACTGTGTGTCCTTAGGTTTAAATACCTAGCCGCTCCAACCAGACATACGACTGTCACAATAGTTGTAACTGGTCTATCAAATCACTGTCTTCACCGAGCTAACTGGTTATATCTCCTCAACCCTTTCATTCCTCATTCTGTGTTGTTGTACCTGATAGTTACTGTTTGAAGACTTTGACTGAAGACTTTCTCAATTTCCCCAGTTCAATTTCTTCAGTCAGTTTGTCTTCAGCTTGCATATCCCGTGTTTACGCTTCCTGTACTCATTGCTTGTTTTCATCTCATCATGTTGATTGTGCTACTGCTTAGTTATGCTTACTTCTGAGTTCTTATTCCACTGGTAGTTGTTCGTGACTTAGGAATTTCCTCAGCGACGGATTTGTAAAAATCGCCTATTCACCCCCTCTAGTCGATATAACGCACTTTCAGAGTGAGATTCCTATTTAAAATGGGCATTTAGTTGCTAAAAACCATTTCTAGATTACACTTACATCACACAGAACATGACTGGCCAAAATAATTCATGCGAGGAGACATGGTTGCGAAGATACCCCGAAGGTAGGGTTCCTACAGAGGGAAGTTCATGGTGTGTAACTCAGGAAGTTCATGTTGTGATCAGAATAATATTCCTCATCCCGTGATTAGAATAGTGTTTATACACACTACAACATGAGTGTATATGAGACATGTGGGGTAACTACCCCTGGGTGGTAGGATGTATTTTCCCAAATCTCCCTTGGGTGGTATCATGACCCCAAACAGTGTCTGAGGTGCTTCTAGGGTGTTGCAAGAGCTATTTCCTACATATATGCTACTACATATGTTTCCTTCCATGTTGAACAATGATCCCTGAATTAGCGCATGTGATGTGGTACTAAGATTACTTTGTTTTTGTTGCAGTTTTAGAACATAAATGTGTGCTAATTCCCAACAAAGGACCACCACGGTAGCATCAAATCTTTGCACAAGGGAGGTTGCAGGCTGAGGAGTCTAGCCAGAACCCAGCGAAATAGAGAGGCTCAGACTTGGTAATGTTGCAACACACTTCTTCTCCAATCGGTCAGCGCCATGGCCACACAAGGTTTAACAAAGAAGTAGCCCAAATTATATATTTGAACAGTTATTTGGCATAACGCCATATTCAAATGAGGACGGCGGATATACAGCGAGGAGGAGACGAATCTCCTCCCCCTTCCACTCCAGGTGACAGAGCTGGCAAAGGAGAAGGGGAGAGCAGGCGGCGGGAACAAGGAAGTTCATGGATAGTTCAGAAGGGGAGAGAGGAAAATATGGGGGGGGGGGTCTCTAAGTGGTAAAAGTTGGACAATTAGTAGGTACTAGGTCTTACCTCGGCTTTTGTCTATAAGCTACTTTCTTAGCTTATGGCTTCTTGGGACCAAAAGATACATCTTTTTTCATGTATGCGCATTCTAGCATTGCCACTCTCACCATCAACATAGAGGATGCCAAATAGAGTCTTCAACGTTGAGTGAAAGTTGTGGCTCGTCGGTTTTGGGTACTTCGACTTCCCGTTGGATGCCTAGGGCAAGCTCTCGGGTGACCCAGAATGCTCGGTCACATTTCCTTGTGCAACTTGGCGTTCATTGACCCCAGGTCCAACGCATGCAATCCTTAGCCGGAGAACTTTGTAAAAAGAAACTATTCTTCATCGACCCAGCTGGGAAAAACATCATGACGAGTCTCGTGGGCGGAAGTGGGGGCATATCTTGGTGTGAGGTCCTTGCCCTTGCATGGGAGGACTTGACACCGTCAACAACCTATGATTATGAATCCCATTGCCATGTGGGGGCGTATGTCGTCTTGTGTGGAACCACTGTCTCTTGAAATGACCATCTATAGCGCGGGCATTGTGGAGAAAGCCAACAAAATTTATGAGAAAGTTAGAACTAAACGCTCTTATATTTCTTTCCAGAGGGAGTAATTGCCATCCCCGACTAACCCGTAGAAGCGCGGGCGGGCGATGTGATAGAATGAGAATGATTTTTTATGAGAAAAATAGTGAGGAATGTTGTTTTTACTCCCTCCGGTCCTTTTTAGTTCGCATATAAGATTTGTCTGAAGTCAAGCCTCGTAAAGTTTGACCAACTTTATAGAAAAAAACATCAACATTCATAATGTGAAATCAATACCAGCAGATACGTCATGACTTAAAGTTTCATACTGTATAACTTTAACGTAGTAGATGCTGATATTTTTTGAGGTAATAGCACCCCAGGTCCTTATACTTGCAAGTCAGGTGATGCTTTAGTCCCTGAACTTGCAAAAGTAGATTATTTCATCCCTGAACTTGCATTGGAGGTGCAAAATTGGTCCACAGCCACTCACAGCTCGATGAGTGGATGCCAAGTGGCCTGGCTGGTCAGCGCGTCGCATTTTGCACATAGCCCCCCTGCCTTATTTGCTTATCAACCTGCACTTCATCACAAATGTGAGACCTGTGTTGGTATATTCGTTGGAATATTCTACTTTGTCGGCAGCTCACCCTCCGCTCACTTCTCTGCTCCCTCGCTTCCTTCCCTGCTCCAGCTCGCCGCAGCCTCCAGCTTGCCGCCATGGTTTCTTGGAGTGAAGGTTCCAGCTCATCGTCCGACGGCTACTCTGTCACAAGTGAGGTGAGTAGATCTACTATGACTCTGCCAGTTAGGGTTTGGGCAAGAAGGGGGGATTTTTCTGAAAATATTGTGTTGTAGGCTCCTGGTCCTGCCACCATTTTTTGCTCTGAGTGGACAAGACTTGCTCCAGATCTTCCAGCTAGATGTGAACACCAGTGTGTGTGTGAGAAGCTTGTTTCCTTTGAATCAGTTGATAGTGGAAGGAGGTATCTAGCTTGTGCACAAAAGGTTAGTAGATCTACAGTTTAATCAAGCTTGGGACAACATGTTGTTTGTTAATTTAATTGAATTGTTTACAGTTAACAGCATCTTGTTTATGTACTTAGCTGAATTTAAGTGAACTAACTTAATTGACCTTAACTCAACATAAATGAACTTTACTGAGTTAACTGAACTTAACTGACTTTACTGAACTGATCTGAACTTAACTGAATTTTTCAGTTAACAGCATCTTGTTTGTGTAGTTAACTGAATTTAAATGAACCAACTGAACTTAATTGAACTTAACTGAACTTAAGAGCATATTGTTGGTGAATTTAACTGAACCCAAACTTCTTCATGTATGTAAAGTTGTGTTCTTTCTTATTTTGTAGGAAATACCAAAATGCAAGTTTGTGGAGTGGATTGACCCTGAATGGCCTGCCACTCTGAAGATGAGTTTAGCTAGGGTTTGGGGCATGTATGATGATGAGAACAAGCTAAGGATCAGTGAGAATTTACATCTTGCTGAAGAAAATCTTAGGGTTGTGAGAGAGAAAGAAAAGATGGAAAAAGAACTGAGGTTTTTTAAACTGGATTTTCCTAAGATGGTGGCTGACAAGGAGCAGGCAATTACTGAGTTGGGCAATGCAAGACTTGCTGTTTCTGACCTAAAGCAAGAGCTTGAGAAGAAGAAGCTGTCTGCTAAATCTAGCACTAGCATTCATCAGGTTGTGAGGACTAAGGCAGAGAAAGAGAGGGATGAAATGAAGCAACAGATGGAGAAGATGAAGGAAGAGATGGACAAAGTGCTGTCCCAGAGGGATGAGCTGAAGAAGGAGAAGAAGAAACTAGAGTACATGATTGGTGACTTGTTCAGGCACAAGGAGGAGACCAAGAGCAAGATAAGGAGGGTGAAGGAGATCTTAGATGAATTTGAGTAATTCATTGTTGATGTAATGCTGCCTTAAATAGTAGCTATTAATTGCTTGCACTCTTTTAGTGAACTTGGTTGATTTGTATGCCAGTATCCTGTAAGGCACTGAATTTGTATGACTGCCTCTAGTTAACTGAATTTTTATCACTGCCCAAGTTATGTTGTTTGAAGGTGTTATTACATAACTGAATTTTTTGACAGTGTTACTGAAGATTCAGTAAACTGATTTTTTTGACAGTGTTAGTGAATATTCAGTAAACTGAATTTTTGACAGTGTTACTGAACATTAGTAAACTGAATTTTTTGACAATGTTACTGAATATTCAGTAAACTGATTTTTTGACAGTGTTACTAAAGATTCAGTAAACTAAAGAGAGATGCAGTAGTACTAACTGAATAGTAAACTGAATATGATTTTGACCTAAAGAGAGATGCATTAGTACAGATTAAGTATCTGCTGAATCTACAGTATTAAATTTATGCTAATTTTGGACACAACAGCACATCACATGCTATCCACAGCACATTTGTACTGCAACATGGCAAAGGCAGGACCATGGCAAAACACAGCAGCATGGCAACTACAACAGCAGCAACATTGTAACCAAATTGAAGCAACATGACAAAAATAGCAACATTGCAGCATATCATCACCCTAACATCATAGCATAGCAGTTCAACGATAACCTTGCATAAACTTGCAGCAGTTCCCATAGCAGCATTACAAATAACTTATGTGCTGAATCTATAAACAACACACCTAACTTAACTAAACGCAAAATAGTTCTAACTTATATGCTGAACTTATAAGCAGCATACCTAACTACTTCATCTTCTTCTTCAGTCTTCCTTCGTTCTTCTTCACATCTTCAGGCGTTTGAGATGTTCGGAGCGGCGCACCTCCCCTGCAGAAGACCTCTTCACAGCCTTGTCGCCGATCCTGGCCGGCTCCGCCACCGCGTCCTGCACTACCTCCTCCAGCAACTCTTGCTTGACGATGTCGGGCACGTCTGGAAGCAGGTCCACTTCGATTGGACTAGCCCTGTGACCACCCTCCCTGGGGTCGACGACGGGCACCACCATCTGGATCTCCGGCTCGTCGTCTAACAGGACGACAACCTCTATCTCCTCCTCCTCGGAAGAAGTGCCAGTGTCCCCCCTGTAGCCAGAGTCGTTGTCGGAGTCGACCTTGCAGTACTCGGAGTCGTCATCGTCGGACAAGTCCGCATCGGAGATGTCGTCGTGGATGAGGAGCTCGGGCTGGAATCTATCCTAGTAGGCGGTGTTCACCGGCGCGGGGAGGGCCAGGACGACGTCGCGCACGCTCTGCGCCTTGGACGCGACGCGGAACGGATCCGGGTGCGGCGAGGGCGTGGTGGCGGAGCGATACATCCACCACCTCGCGCGCTGCCTCGCGTCGTCGGAGCGCGTCTCCATCATCGCGAAGCGGAGGATTAGCGGAGGCGCAACCCCCGGCCCGGGGGCATTGCCCGCCGCTTCTCGTCGTCCGTCATGATCTTGATGAGGCCACGCGCGTGATGGCGCATCATGCCGATGTTGGGGAACCAGCGCGCGATCTCCCTTAGATCCGCGCGGGCCGCCTCGTCGTCATGGGCCAGATCTTCGATCGCTCGCTGCCACGATGGAGTGTTGTCCATGGCGTCGGCAGCAGCATTGAGCTCGACGGCGAGCGAGGGTTTCAATGCGGGGCGTGGAAGTTGGTGGAGCGACGAGACCGAAGAGACGTGGGTGGACTGGGCAGGGGAGTGGAGCTGGTTGAGTGGGCGAGTTCAGCGGTGGGTGGTCTTAAAGGGCTGGAAACCGAACAGGCGGAAGAAACGAGGGCGCATAATAACTACCTAGTTACATACAACCTAACAAATCACTACTACTATTCTACTGGCATTGTTCTCAGCGTTTGTAACAACAGGTCCTGGGCTCGAGCCCCAGGCACACCATTTTTTAAAATTTTTGAATTTTTTCACAATCATTTAGGTTACTAATTATTGAAATTTATCTGCTTCTTCATTTAACTGCATATCTGCATTTTATCTGGATTTGCAGTTATCTGCATTTTCAGTTAACTGCATCTGCAGTTATCTGCATTTTCAGTTAATTGCATCTTCAGTTCAGTAACACATGCATGAATAATAAGCAGCGCATCCATGCATCATATAACTTAATTGAATCAGTGGCAATTTAAGCCATCCATAAGTAACACATCCATGCATCATATAAGTTAGTTACAAAAAAGGGCAATGAATGCCATTGTGAGCCACAGTTTGCCATCAAAAAACAGGCAATTTAAGCCACTGTTCGCTTAACAAAAAAGAATGGTAGGCAATCACTACCACCAACTGGCACACAATCACTGATGTGGTGCCATGAAATCATCAGCAGGAGCATTGAGATCAGGAACTGTCCTCTGATCTCCAAACAGTAGCCATCTCCATCCTGAATATGGAACATTTGATGTTCCTCTCCCTACAGATGGAACTTCTCCTCCTGCCCAAGCAGTTGCATTTGCTGCTCCTTCTGGCCAAGCACTTGCATCTGGTGCTCCAGTTGGAACTTGGTCATCTGCATTTGCTCCTCTGCCTCTCCCTCCAGTGGCACTTGCTCCTCTTCCTCTTCCTCCATAGCATTAACTCCTCTGCCTCTCCCTGCAGTTGCACTTGCTCCTCTTCCTCTCCCTCCAGTTGCACTTGCTCCTCTTCCTCTCCCTCCATTTGCATTTGCTCCTCTGCCTCTCCCTGCGGTTGCACTTGCTCCTCTTCCTCCAGCAGCAGCAACATCTGAATTTCTTGCTCTTTTCCTTCCTCTTCCCCTACCAGCTGCAGTTGCATTATTTTCAGCTTGTGTGCTTGCCCTTGT
Source organism: Triticum monococcum (assembly GCA_034509565.1). Lineage (NCBI taxonomy): Eukaryota > Viridiplantae > Streptophyta > Magnoliopsida > Poales > Poaceae > Triticum > Triticum monococcum. The sequence goes on from CM067845.1 coordinate 620,513,377, forward strand.
TTGCCTCCCTATGTGCATTTCTGTAGTCACTCTTGGCTGAGGCATGGAAGCACCAGCAGCAGCAACAAATGAAGAAAGCTCAGGCAGTGGCACATGAACCCTTTCAGCACCTCTTCTTGTAGTCTCTCTTTAAGCCATGTTGTACACCATACTGGTTGGTGACTCAGTTGGGTCCAGCCTAGGATCTGGGTGGCTAGGGAAGATGTTCTGCAAAGCACAAAACTCAGTTAGAGTCATTTAAATTTAGTTAGGTTAAGTTAAGTTCAGCTAAATACAGTTAGGTTCAGCTAAGTTCAGTTAGGGTTCAAATACAGTTAGGTTCAGTTAGAGTTCAGGTAAGTTCAGCATATAAGTTGAACACTGAAATTACCTGGAGAAAAGATGGGTCATCATAGTTTTCATCAACCTCTTCTACACCCTCCTGAATGTTAGTTTCCTGCCATGTGTAGTGACCTTTTCTGTTGTGATCGGCTCTACCACAAATTGAGCAATGCATTGTAAGACCTTTTCTGTTCAAAACCCTGACACCATTCTTGATCTTCTCCTCTGATCTCTGCTTCCTGTTCTTCTTGGGCCTCCCCAACTGTTTAGTGAAGACAGGTGGAAATATCTTATATCCATTCTGTTTCTCCCACTCCTTTGGGTCTCCTAGAGGGACTAGAGTGTACCCATATGCCTTGAGATATGTTTCAACAGTATAGCATTCATGAACCATTGTCTGAGGATCAATTCTCTCCTCCCTGCAACAAGCTACAGCATGCCCACAGGGTACTCCCCCTAACTGCCATCTCCTGTAATCACAAGTGTGCAAGCAAAGGTTCACTGTGTAGCTGGAATTACCTGACTGAACTTTAAAGATCTGCTGGCCAGCTTCTAATACATGGCAATTTGCAGCAAACTCAGTATTCTTGTCCAATTTCTTCTTGATCTTAGGGCATATCCTCTGGTGAGTCCACTTTTCTATAGCTTCTCTCTGCTTACTCACTAGCATGTGCATGATCTTGTAAAATATGTATTCAAGCATACCAAGCAATGGCATCTCTCTGCCATCAAGGATGTAGCTGCACAAAGAGTGGAAGAATGCAGTCATAGTTATGTGTGATGTGTATAAAGTACTACTGATATGTTCAAAGCACATAGTTAAAAACCAAATTTGACAAGTAATTCACCTGTTAAACACTTCAGAGTTATTGTTGAGCAGAATATCACATTTTGGAAATTCACTGAAAAATGCTTTGCACCAAGTCTTTGGTTCCAGCCTTTCAGTCCAATGAAATGCAGCTGGGCAGTGATCATCCATCTTCTTACAATTTTCTCTCCACTTAACTTTGTTAGGTGATCTTGCAATGGACCACAGGTCTTGCTTCAGAACCTCCCCTTCGTGCTTCTCATTGAAGTTCTGGTAGATGTGCCTCACACAAAACCTATGTTCTGCATCAGGCCAAACTTTCTGCACAGCATTTATTAAACCCTTCTGCTTGTCACTCATAATTGTGTAGGGAGCAGTGTTAATGATATTTAGATCATCTTTCAAACTTGTCAGAAACCACTCCCATGAACCAGTGCATTCTACTTCCACCCAACCCATTGCAATTGGGAAAATGCAGTCATTAGGATCAATACCTACAGCACTAAGCAGCACTCCTTTGAACCTTGTTTTCATATGACAGCCATCAATGAATATAATTGGCCTGCAGCCCTTTAGCCACCCTCTTTTGCATGCATCATAAGACCAATCCAATGTTTTCAAACACTTCCTGCCCAATGGAAACTTGGTATCCTTGGCAAGTTCAGTAGTAACCAGAAATGTAGACCCAGGATTTTTGGTCCTTAATTCATGCCCATAATCCCTTAACCTACTGAACTGCTCCTCCTCCTCACCATGGATTTGATTAAGTGCTTGCTTTCTAGCCCTTGCTAACTTCCATCTGTTAGGGGTGCAATTGAACTCACTAGTGCATTTTCTTAAAAATGTGCCAAGTGACATCTTCTGGTCATCTCTGAACTCATCTATGAAAAAGTTGCACAAGAATTTAGCTGTCAAATCTTTTAGTTTCCATTTCTTCTGGCAAACATGCTCTGAATTGTAAGCCTTTATGACAAATCCTCCAGTCCTATTATCATAGCTAGCCTTAAGCAGCCAAGGGCAGCCTATAGTACACACTGCCTCCAATCTTATCTTATCATTCTTCACCTTCTTGATCTGCACTCTGTTCCTTATAGAATATGCAGTAAGAGCTTTCCTCAGCTCAACCATATCAGCAAAGACCATGCCCACTTTAAAAATAGGGGATTTCATGTCCACCTTGCTATTGAAAGCTTTGAACTTGTACTTAAGTTGCTCATGTTCTTCAGTGGAGATGTCAAGGTCTTCATCTTCAAGTAAATAGTCAGGCTCAACCTCTTCCTCCTCTAGCTGAGCTTGTTCATTAACACCAAAGTCAATGTTCTCTTCATAAAGATCATCATCACCATCATCTATGTCATAATCACTGTCACTAAAATCTGAATCTGCCAGAACTGTATCTTCAGACTGTGCACCATAACTAAGCAAATTATCTTCAGACTAAAAACCTGCTGCAACCTCTGAAAGGGGACATTCAACATTGACTGAAATGAGGCTGTGAGATGATGTTGCACTGGCTACAACAACATTTGAGGTGGCCAATGTGTCTGGGCTCTGAAATGATGACACTATCAAATCTTGCCTAAAGTTACTGATGAAATCTGAATGGTCCACCATGATTACAAGCACTTTCTGCTTAGCACTTTCTATGATCATTTGCTGCACATCCTCATCACCTCTAATTCTCACCATCCCATCTGAAATTGCTTTTCCAGGTCTTTGCCAGTAAATTATGTGCTCATGGACAGGATATCCCAGCCATTTTAGATGCTCTTCAATGAATGCATATGAGAATGACCCAGCATCAACATAGTCAATCACCTCCACAGATGGATTGTAATACTCCATGCTATTTGTTGGTCCATAGAATATTCCACCATGCTCAAGTTCTAGTGTGAAGAAAGGAGTATACACACTCTGTCCCATTGCCGAATCACACACTGCACCCACATAGAGCATAATATAAGCACAAACATCAACATAACAAGTATACAGCAGAATATAAGCACAAAGTCAGTTAACTGCATCTTGTAGATGCAGTTAGTTAACTGCAAACATTTAATTAACTACCTCTTACAGATTTAGGGACCAAGCCACTACAACAAAAATATATACAATATAGTTAACTACCTCTTATACTCTTATAGCAACTGAAGAAATATCAGCTACTGCATCTCCAAGTGCAACAATATAGTTCACTGAAGAAAAGTTCAGTTAACTGAAGAAAAGTTCAGTTAACTATATCTTGCAGATTAATTGAACAAATCTAGTAACAACTGGGTATTTATGTTACAGTCGTCTCCTACCTATTCAACACACTTTGCAATGGCTACCCAGGGTCACTAAATACACAACAGCACATGAACCCTAAACCTTTGCCAAAATAGAAATACCTAAACCCTAGACCAAAATTTGTGGTCAAAATCAGTTCTTTAATCCGCTGCAAGAACACTAGGCAACAGGTACCACTGGATGTACAAGAATCGCTCTCAAAACAAACTGATCCGCCGGTGCTACGGGCGACAATGGAGGAGGAGCAAAGTAGAGGAGGACGAACAGAGAAGATGAAGAAACGAACCATAATCTGGAGGAAAGACGCCGTGCGGCCTAACTTGATGGACGGAAGGAGGCGGCTGCACACCGCCGGTGAGCTCCGGCGATGTCGCCATGATGGCTGACGTCAGCCCGCGGCTCCAGCTCCAGCGGCAGCAGCTCGCGCGGTCGGAGTGGCGAGGACAGAAGAGGAACAGGAGTTATTAACCCAGGGAAGACAACATTTATTCAGGTGCCACTTGGTGATGAAGTGCGGGTTGATAAGCAAATAAGTCAGAGGGGCTATGTGCAAAATGCGACGCGCTAAACAGCCAGGCCACTTGGCATCCACTTGTCGAGCTGTGAGTGGCTGTGGACCAAATTTGCACCTCCAATGCAAGTTCAGGGATGAAATAATGCACTTTTGCAAGTTCAGGGACTAAAGCATCACCTGACATGCAAGTATAAGGACCTGGGGTGCTATTACCTCATATTTTTTCATATGAATATGGTCAAACTTTGCGAAGTTTGACTTCGTTCAATTCTTATATGCAGAGTAAAAAGGACCGGATGGAGTACCAAATATGTAAAGTCTTTAACCAAAATCCTACCCCATAATAAATGTAGATTAACACTCGTATATATCCCACCAGAATCACCCCCAAATCTCGCTCTCCGTTAAAAAAAAGGAAGGAGACGCCCTCAAAAAGCTCAAAAGGGGCGCTCCGATGCCCGGGGCTCGGCTCGACCCACGCGCACGGGAGCAGAGGGAGGGGGGCCCCGCCGGGCCTGCTGCCTCCCCGCCCCACTCGCTGACTCCGCCTTCCCTCTCCTCCGCTCCGATTTTAAATTTCGAAACCCCCCTCCCCCCCGTCCCCCGTCCCCCGTCCTCCCCCCCTTAAACCTCGCCTCCTCTGCCTGCCTGCCTGCCACTGGGCGGACGCAGGCACGCGCACGCGCAATCGGCTCCGGGAGGCGGATGAAATCTCGCCTCCTCCGCGGCTCCAAGGCTCGGCGCTCGGCGAGGGGGACGCGGTGAGGAGGTGGTGGACGGGGATGGGGTGCCTGTTCGACTGCTTCCGCGCGGCCGGCGGCGAGCCGCGCGCCGGCCGCGCCCGCGCCCAGCTCGTCTCCTCCTCCGTCGTCCCCAACACCAAGGTTTGTTTCCCCCTCTCCCGTCGTGCCCCGCGCGGAACCCGTGTGTGCCCGCTCCCGGACGCGGATCAGCTAGCTGGGGCGTGGAAATTTCGGCCGCGATTGGTTAATTTTGTTCGTTTTTTTTTATTTTCGGTCCGTGCCGATCAGGTTGGCGACAGGAGGGCGCCGCCGTCCAGGAACGCGCTGTCCGCAGTGTTCCTGCGCGAAGGTCTGCATTTTTTCCCCCTTCCGTTTTTGCGTTTCTCCTTCTCGAGCCGTTCAATCCTCTGCTCGGTTCTGACGCTGTCGTGCGCTTCTTTGGTGTTCGATTTTTGTATTGTTGGTGAAGATGAGGGATCGCAGGCCACGAGCTCGGGGTCGGACCGGGACGCCGGGAGCAACAGGGTGGATCCGGAGCTCGTGCACGAGGAGGTATGGCGATCGGTTCTCTGAATCTGGCCCGGTTCAGATCTGCTTCCTTGCTAATCTATTCTGAGCTGTATCTTGCCACTTGAGACCTGAATTTTGTCTGGCTAGTGACGCATGTGCATCAGTTTCAGCATTTTCAGTACACAAAGAGGGATTATGTCTTCATATGCATGATGCTTCTGGCGTTAGCGCTATTGGCATTCGCACTGACACTAACTGCACAAAAATGCAGCACTGCACTTGTGAGCTGGCTGTTGCTCATTTCTTTGTTTGCACTGATATAGGAGTTCAATGGATCAGGCCATTATAGCTTCTGTAGTTGCGTTTATAATGACAATCGATCGGTGGCTTTTCTTCTCTTGAATCTACATTGCTCTTTGTAGCTAACTGCTAATCTTACACACGGGTCACTCAGTGAGGATGAGAATTTGCTACTCATACATAACTCACTCAGGTGGCAGTGGATTTATAGCAGTGAATTCAACATGTTGATTACCCGCATATATGTTCTCAGCAACAGACTGACTTTCACTGATATTAACAGGCCACTATCCTCAAAAATGGCGGTGCACTGTTGGAAACTCCAAATGAAATCCTTAAAGGGCCTGAAAGCACGGATTCAGCTCTGCAGTATGAAACACATTCAGTGCTGCGAACTGCCTTGTCTGAAAACATGAATTCCATGCAAGTACTGAAGGCTGATGAATGCCAAACTCCTTCAGCGTCTCATCAAAGCTCCTATCCGCCAGATGCTACAAGGTATGCAGACCTCATGCTATCTGCTGAAATACCAATGCCTTTAGTCTGTTCACTGTTTCTGAAGAGTCTGGGATTTTCTCTTCACTTTAATAAGTGGATAGATTAAATAATGTCGATGTTTTTACTTCTTGATGACAGCTCTTCTAGGAATGGTTGCGATGCATCAAACCAGCATGATACTCAACCTGTGAGCAAGAGCATAGACTCTGACGGTGTGAATAATGAGCCTGTGCTCGACTGTGGGATCAAGTTAACCACCTTGGAGTCATGCTCTGTCACCAGTAATGATGATATCTATCTGGATGGATCCAAGTCTTCACCCTTTTCAACTCCTTTGAAAGTGAATGGTGGGATACATACTCCAGTTAACACTCAGGTACCTGACTTGGAAGAGTTAACAGACGAGAACTGTACTAGGTCTTGTTCGCATGATTTGCACGAAGGGCTGAATTCCTCTCAGGATCTCGGACATTGTGGAGTGTACAGAGAAGATCCCTGCCAGCCTGATATATGTGACGAGGATCTCAAGGGTGCAAAGAATGACAGTCCGGATTTGGTTGAAACTTCAATATCTGATGAATGTTCCGTGTTCCAGAACTCTGAGGGTTCTGTATCATCTTATAACAAGACAAGTGATAGCACATCTTTTGTGGAGAAATGCCAGGCCACTGATGTAACAGTTCATGCCAGAAGAAATAAGGTGATTACAACAAATAGTGGTTCAGATGTCGAATTCCCAAGTTTGTCCCAGTGGTTGAAGCCTCCAAGTTCCAGTAAGGTGATCAGAGATGAAAGCTATACAAGTGACACATTTAATTCTGCTAAGAGTTCTGATGAGGATAGGCCTATCATTGGAATGGTCGCGGCTCACTGGAAATCCGAAGAGCCAGATAATTTTACTCCTAAATGGTGGGATGGAAATGGCATTCCCAACTCTACAAATAAGTACAAAGAAGTAAAGTCTATTTCTCATTCTCTTAGTTTCTGTTACTTAATTATGTAGAAGTGGCTTACCCCTAGGAATAATGCATTACATGATCAGGATCAGAAGGTTAGTTGGCACGCGATGTCATTCGAGGAGAGGCTTGAAAAGGCTTTATCTGAAGAGAAGCTGCTTTCTCAAAGGTTCAGTATTTCCTTCCGTTTCACATCAAATATGCTTTGATTTGGCCAAACGTGTTTTAAAATCTTTCGAGTGCATAATCATTCCTTCTTTCAATGGTGTAATTTGATGTTCTTGTTTGATTTTTGCAGGAAATGCTCCACTGGAAACACATCTCACTTTTCAGGTGTAGAAGGTGAGGAAAGTGATACTGCTGCATCTAACCATCTACGTGTTGCTGCTTTTACATGATGTCTTGGTCTGCGAAGAGTTATGAAGCTTCCAAGTAATTTGGCTTTTTGCTGCCACATTCCTAATGGCTTCTGCACAGTTTTGTTAACCTCTACTATCCTCCAGTATGTAGCTTCTAGAAGCGGTCGTTCTATCGACCGCTTTATATTAAAGGAGTACTCTTCCTAGTTCCAAGACAAATCAACATTGTTGATTTCAAATATAATTGACATCAAGATTCTTAACTAGTACTTCTGAATGTTATGTTCTGGTCTTTGTGTGGTACTTTCTTCTATTCCGTCCATGATATGCAGTTTTAGTTCCTGATACTAGTTGTCTTACCTTTCGTAAGCACGACTGCCACAACCGAGAAATAATGTACAGTATTTCGTAAGCAGAAGAGAAATTATCACTCCTTCCTGTTTACCTTGGAAAAGGATGCGAATAAATTCTGACGTATTGTTAAAAGACTTTTGATGTCTTGTCATCACTCTTCAATGGTGTCTTTCTTCAACCAGAATTTGCCTTTACATCCTTGTCCGCGACGAATTCTGAAGGTTTTGATTTGACTGTTTCTATTCCAATGCTGCTTTGCTAGGCCATTCTATTAGGTTAACATCCGGAACACTAAACAGGCAATTGTATGGCCTCCTAGGTCAGACAAGACATCCTGCAATTATCCATATCTGTTTTTGCAATTATCCAAATGCGCTGATAAATATTTAAGCCAAACAGGTAGTTAACATGAGTAAAATGTTTGACCTGGCTCGATGTTTCCTGCCCATATGATATATATTCAAGTTTTTGGAGTCTATAGACGACAATTTCATGCTCGAGGAAGTCCCACCCAGCCCCCAGAATGCTATGTCCTTTTCGTTAACTGTTCGTGGCAGTGACCTAAGCAAAGATGTGTTCTTGAGTTTGATAGTTTGACATCATGTAAATTTTTATTCACTCTCATGCTTCAAGTGAGTCAAGAACATTGAATTACAGCATCAACCTGGGAGTTCACCAGGGTGCTGATAGAGTCAAATTGGGAGGCCAGCACAAGAAATCTTGAAAATGACGCTTACATCACCTTTCTACTATTTAACATAATAGAGAATACATTTTTCTTTGGTAAATGACAAAATGTACCCGGGAGATGAATCTAGGAGCGACAAACTGGATGCGTGTAGAACTGATTATTTTTGTTCACTTAACTCTGAAAGTGATAAGAAATCTGGTGTGGAAAAACACTTTTACATTTCCCTGTATTTGGTTCCTTGGTATATATGCTCCTGCTTGCCAAGAATACTTTTACCGCTGCCAAAATATATGAAAAATATTAGACATATACAGGTTCTTGTCCGTTTTTTTGTTTCAAAAGTTTATGGAAAAAACACAAGTATTCAGGTCTGTGCTAAAAAAGCTGAGCGCCAATCTTTTTTTTACCAAGGAAGCATACTTGTTCATTTTTGCATGAAAATTTTCACGAACACATCAAACACTAACAGGAGGAACATGCACGCAATAAAAAACGTATTTTCTACTCTATTGTTCATTTGTTTCGATTTTACTGTACAACCAGTAACATTAAGTTACTTGTGCATATCTGAGTGACCAGAACAAGGTACAAGAATGATCACACATGGCTGATTGAATTAAACAATGCCTGGGGCAAATATTTATGTCACTCTTACTATGTTGCACACACGAGTCATACTATGTATCACAAACACACATGGTTCATACACTACTCCCTAGATCCAAAATAAGTGTAGCAGTTTTGAACTAAGGTTGAACTAATCTTAGTTCAAAACTGCGACACTTATTATGGATCGGAGGGAGTAGATCAGATCCAAGAGAAATCAAAAGAGAGAAAGCTCTGCCGGTGAAGCTCTGCTGACTATAGGCCTCAGCTCTCTGTGGTGCGGGCCCTGCATGTCAGTTCCTCACTCGACAGCATCTGTTCTAGCGTGTCGGCGAATTCTGTTTGTCTACCCTGAACAACTCTGAAGATGTTCGTAGCTTGGCCGATCAACCGTATGATCTATAGTCGTAAAACCCTGTCGGATCGGTGACCTCCATCATCCTCGCGATCTCCTCCAAGTACCCCTCGACCTTGTAGAAATCGTTGGCGGCGACGGCGTGGCTGTTCTCGTTCTGGTGGAAGGAGGCGGCCGTCGACAATGGGCTCTGTAGTTTCTGCTCCGGCACCGGCGCGGCGGCGGCTGCCGCGCTCCATTGCCCCTGGAGCTGCTGGTTGGGCATGGTGTCCTCGTAGAAGAAGTTGCCGCTGTCCACCGTGCCCATCTGACTGACGTACTGCTGCTGGTGCTGGTGCTGGTGCTGGGGGATGCATGGAGCGGCGGGTGCCGGAGCCTGCATGCAGTTCATGTACTCGTCGCCGGCCTCGGACGACTCGAAGCTCCCCGTGTTGGAGCTCGAGTCGGCGGCGGACGGCGCCGGCGCCGGCCTCCACGGCTGCTGCTGCTTCCGGTAGGTGATGGTCCTCCTGAAGATCCTGCAGATGGTCCACACCTCCTGCATTTTCAGGTCACACGTCAGAGGGTCAATCTTACACTTTACAGTAGGGTAGCGCACCGTGACTTTGTGTGGAAATGGAATGCACGCGCGGACCACTTACGGCTTCCTGCATGCTCGGGGAGGAGTTGGTGACGGCGGCCGGCGGTAGGCGGAACTCGTGCATCATCCAGTCGGTCTTGGTGCCCTTGCCGGCGCTGCCGCGGTAGTAGACGAGCGACTTCTTCAGCCCGATGGAGACGCCGGAACTGGCGCCGCCGCTGCCGGCGGAGTAGATGGGCCGGTCGATGCCGGTGGCCTTCCAGAAGCCGGAGCCCGTGACCCGGTTGGGCCGGATGCTGTTCCGGTACTTCCTGCCCCTCAGGCAGAAGAAGTACCACTCTTTCTCCCCACCGACCGTGCTCGCCTCTGCGTAATTTGCCACACTCTGTCAGATAAAAGTCTGTTGTCCTAGAAAGGAAACTGTATTTGCTGATGCATGGACATGGAGAGAAGGAACTTACTGGGGAGATCCCATGGGTCGTGCTTGTAGATGTCCATCTCCCGGATGACCTCGATGCGGAGCGGCTTCCTGGCCACCTTGCGGCGGAGGTAGAAGGTGACTAGCTCCTCGTCGGTGGGGTGGAACCGGTACCCCGGCAGCACCACGTCGTCCTCCTCCTCCTCCTCGTCCCCGGCGCCGCCGAGCACCACCTCCCCGTCGCTCATCACCTTCTCCATCTCCAACTCCATGGCGCTCATCTTCGTCTTGGCCACCATCGTGGATCTATCCATCTTAGCTAGCTAGCAAGCAACTCTTCTTGCTCGCTGGTTGCCGCTGCCTCTGCGCTTAGTTCTACGGACCCTCTCGATGTAATCTCTTAAGTGTGCATATGCGTAATGCGTTGTATATATAGGATAGGAGGCTCTTGGTGGCCTTGGGGTTAAGTAGATGAAGGTGAAAGCTTCACTTTCGGGGTTTATATATAAATGAGAGCTCTGCAACAAGTTAAAGGAGGTGACATAATTCTGGTCTAAGTCGCTTGGTCTGACTTGTCTCGCCACGGCCGATCTTGACGAATCTTCACAGCCGCACCTTCCGGTTTTACCGGCTATATAGCTGTGCTTGCATGTGTTACCCTGTAAAAAGAGTGTTAATTTGTCTGTGCGAATCGGAAAGCATAGGTTAATTAAATGCACGTGAGAACAAATCAAAAGGCATGAGCTCATACTTACAAACATATATAGCCTCTGACTGAGTCCTTTGATAAGACAGAAAGGAATATTTACGAACGTATTCGGTTTTGTTGTGAGATCTAGAGAGGCAGAGACAGGGAGATCTTAGTTGCACGACTTGTTTGTTTGCAATGACGCATGCGATGTTGCTAGCCACTTCCTTCCTTAATTTACTGCTTTCTGACTTGGTTTAAAGGATGGGTTAGTTTGTGCATGTCAACTGAAGAAGCGTACGGTACGGAGATGAATCGGGCAACGAAAAAAGGGAAGAAACCTTGGGGGGCACTCTGGTGGAGCAAAGTAAAGAAGATTGTTTTTGTTAAAATCAAAAGTAAAGTGGGTTGTTGAAGTAAGTCGTTTTGCAACACACTAAAAAGAACCGTGGATGATGACGAGGAGCAGGATATGTAGATAGCCTTTGTTGACGGCGGAGCAAATGTGAGCAATGCTGCAATAACGCGTAGACAACATATCATAATATCATATGATATCTTCCAGAAGGTGCGCTTAACATCGGTTCTGGCTTTGTTATTATGCATATTATTACTTTTTCCATCTCAAAATACAGTGCACATTAGTTTTTCTCCTAAGTCAGGCTTCGTAAGTTGGACCAAGTTTAAAGAAGATATATTAAAGTTTACAACACCAAATATGTGTGACCTAAGAATATATTTCATGATGAATCTAATCGTACATAGAATTTGGTATTGTAGGTGTTTATAATTATTTCTATAAACTTGGTAGATTTTACAAAACTTTGACTTCAGATAAAATTAATATGCACAATATTTTGACATAGCGGGAGAACAACATAGACCCACATTTCCCACACACAAAAAAATATAGACCCACATTCACACACTCATATGTTGCCTTTCAAAGATCAAAAGTGTATATCCAGTGGCTCGCCCAACATCTTGGTCTTGCGTGTATTGTACATGTGAATAGTAAGATTTTTAACGTTTTCTTGAAACCACCCCCTCAATATTACAATTTTAGGCAATCCTGCTCCATCAATGTGTATAACCTACGACACATTGGCAGCCAGGTTAATATCGATTTATCCTACTGCATCAGTATATATAGTTGGAAATACATCTAATTTCCCAAAAAGGGTGCACCTAGAGCTTAAGACGATTAATGGTAAAATAATTAAAGGTCTAACGAGTTCACTGAGTGTTTCAGGTATTTTGAGCAGGATGCTAGTTAGGAAGTTCACTTAGACACTCCAAAAAGTTCAAACCAATACTACAATATGTATTTTTAGTTCTTAGTAAGTCGTTTTTGGATGAATTAATAGTAAAGTGTGTTGTCGCAGTTAGTCGTTTTGCCACACACTAAAAAGAATCATGGTAGATGGAGAGGAGCATAATATGCATGTAGCCGTTTGTTGATGGTGGAGCAAATGTGAGCAATGCTGCGATGACAGTATGACACATACACAGGTGTTATCAGTCATGCCAGAAGGTGATTGATTAATGTTGGTTTTGACTAAGTATATATCCTAGTACTCCCTCAACATTGCTCACATTTTATTGGCATCTCTATATGAGAAGCAAGCCTTGATTAATGTTGATTGAGTGTTCTTTTTTCTGAAAGGAAAATCAAGCCTCGAAACATCCACATCCTTGTGTGCTCACAATCATAATTTTATTGCAAAAGAGGACATGCATTAGGATGAAGGATTTCGTTTCCAAATTAGAAAAAAATGACAAGCAAAATATTATCGTATGGCAATCGTCTTTGGAATTTACCACTACGCATAATAGTCTTCTTCTCCACCATCCGTAACAACCATATCACTAGGGTCAACATTTACCGCCACCAAGGTGCACGAACCAGTAGGCAACACAATACTTAAAAAGAAACACCTTTAAGATGTGACCCCATGAGCCAACAGAGGCCAGATTTAGAGAAATTAATCTGGAAACAGAGCATAGAGTCAATCAGAACAATGGGTCGACGCAATACGTCCATGCCGACCGATCAAGGCAGCAATTTTTCATAGAAGGAAACATTTGCTCGTCAGCAGATCCACCAATACCGCACAAGTAAAGCCGCGCAGCGACTCGTGCCGAGCACATATATTTCTCTCACAAGGTCCTGATTTTCTTTGAAAAGAAAATGTGACACGTTTACCTGCCGGAAGACAAGGCCATCTTTTCTTGGGGCAAAAACCATGACACGTCGCCCATTGCATTCATGGCCAAGCAACCAATCCAGCGATCAAAAGGTAAACATGTTGTTCTTTTCTGCAAGACAAGATTAGTCCAGCAACACAGGGTCTGGACTAAAACGGCCGTACGCGTTGAAGAACGTTGGAACTTCTTTACGAGGTGAAAGAATGTTGGAACGTTGAAAGCGACGAGCGAACCAGGCAATAATCCTAAACTATGAACACCATATGTAATGCCACGTAATCTTCTAAACTACTCTAACATCCACTGATTTTCAAGGGGTGGGCCCCTCCCTTCCCTAAATATCAATCATAATTCTCCACCTTGGTTTTTGCGTAAACGTTTGTAAGTCTAGCATTGCCACGAACCGGGACGCATTCCACAACACAAGATACACACACAAAAGAGAACCTCACCTATTTGTCGTTTTCCATGGCCCACGTCAGACCAGGTCAGCCGCCGCGCCGTCTTCTTTTTGCGGGCCCACAGCGCAAATGCGCGCGGACCGGGACCACCCATCTGCATGCATGCATGCATGTATGCCACATCCGCATCCACGCGAATAAGCACGATTTCATGGAGGCTAAGGCCTCCTTTGGTTTGGAGGAATTTCATAGGAATTCTAGAGGATAGGATTTTTAGGCTTCTTTTGATTCATAGGATAGGATTATTGTAGAAATAGGAATCTTGTAGGAAATGAGATGACATGTTCTCAAATCCTATGAGTAAGAATAGAAAACAAGATGTCATTTGGTTGACACAAAAGGAATTTTTTCATTGAGTCTAGGCTCATTTTTATTTTCCTATGAAATGTGGAGGATAAGAACCAATCCTATATAGGAATAGGAATCCATTCCTATGAACCAAAGGGCTCTAAAGAAAAAAATCCTATAAGAATCCTATCCTCTAGAATTCCTATAAAATTCCTCCAAACCAAAGGAGGCCTTATAGGATTTTTTTCCTTTAAAGCCCTTTGATTCATAGGAATAGATTCCTATTCCTACATAGGATTGGTTCCTATCCTCCACATTTCATAGGAAAATAAAAATGAGACTAGACTCAGTGGAAAAATTTCTTTGGTGACAACCAAATGACATCTCATTTCCTATTCCTACTCATAGGATTTGGGATACATGCCATCTCATTTCCTACAAAATTCCTATTCCTACAATAATCCTATCCTATGAACCAAAAGAGGCCTTAGGCCTTTTTTGATTCATAGGATAGAATTATCGTAGAAATAGGAATTTTGTAAGAAATGAGATGTTATGTATCTCAAATCCTATGAATAGAAATAGAAAACGAGCCGCCGTGCGTCTCCTCTTGCTCCCCTCACGCCGCCGCCGGCCCATATCCCGTGCATCCAGCCCTACTTCATGCACCGGGCGAAACGGCCGCCACTGCCGGAGCGGCCCTCGGCGGCGAGGAGGCCCATGTAGACACGGCGCCCGCTGCCAATTCCCGATCCCGCGCCTCCAGCCCCTCTCGCCCCACCTCTGATCCCTCCACGGCCTCCACCGGCGACGCCGCCAACCGCAGCACCGATCCCTTAATCTAGGGGTTCCCGCTGCCGGATCACGCCGGGGGGCCTCCAAAAGTGCTGTTGTGCGCGCGGTTGATGCTAAGGAGAAGTGTTAGAGTTGTCGCATGTTACTGATCTGACTGAACCGGTCGCGTCTTATCCCATGCTTAACCATAGTTATGGTTCGTGCTTAGTACGTACCACGTACTACAAGGTCTATCGCTTTTTTCCTTCATTTCTGCGCTTACATATATTCATACGTGCGTACTACCCTTATATACTACAAATGAAGTACATATATTTCAGTTGCGGAGGCAGGGGGTGCTGGCAGGGGCTCTCACAAATACACTTATATGTATTCCTAGTCCTTTATTTGTCAGACAAAATTAGCTAGATTTAAGTGATTTGGCCCCCTCTAACATTATATGACATGTTTTGGCCTCATTTATATTTAGTTTCTGGTTCCGCCACTGACTCCCTCCATCTGGAATTACTCGTCGAAGAAATGAATGTATGTAGATGTATTTTAGTTTTATATACATCTATTTTTATTCATCTCTACGACAAGTAATTTTGAACGAAGGGAGTATGACACCAGCTGCTAATTTCTGCGGTGTAAAAGTGACCTTCGTACCGACATGATTTTCAGGTCTTGACTATTACAACTTTGTACCTAGACAAGTAAGAGCGTTTGAAGTCTCGACTACAACATATATAATTCACGGATGTGGGGAGATCCACGTAGGCCCCTGCGGAGACAAAGAGGTTCTAGCGCTACAGGCAAAACCAAAAGTCTTGACTACACCATGAAAGTACACCGGTATAGCCTTTTGGTAGCTTTTTCCTCTCCATGGTTATGCACCACCAACCGGATGTCTTCTTCAAGTTTCCTACAAGTCCGCTTTCCAAACAGCCAGGCTTTTAGCGACAGAATTCAATCAAACACATCTTTGGTACATAGTCTTTCCATGTCAAAATACAGTGCATATTAATTTTTTCTCCTAAGTCAGGCTTCGTAAGTTGGACCAAGTTTAAAGAAGATATATTCAAGTTTACAGTACCAAATATGTGTGACCTGAAAATATATTTCATGATGAATCTAATCGTATATAGAATTTGGTATTGTAGATGTTTATATATTTTTGTAAACTTGGTAAGATTTTTAAACTTTGGCTTAAGATAAAATTAATACGCACAATATTTGACATAGAGAGAGAACAACATAGACCCACATTCATAAACTCGCATGTTGCCTATCGAATATCGGAAAACGTATATCCAATGGCTTGCACAACATCTTGGTTTTCCATGTATTGTACATGTGAATAATAAGTGAAAAATAATAATAATAAGTTTGTTTTAGTGTTTTCTTGAAACCACCCCCTCAATATTAAAATTTTAGGCAATCATGCCCCATCAATGTGTATATCCTACACACTAATTTAGTTTGTGCATATCAACTGAAGAAACGTACGGTACGGAGATGAACCGGGCAATGAAAAAGAGAAGAAGAAACCTTGGGGGACACTCGGGTGGAGCAGGGGAGCAAAGTAAAAAAGTAGGTGTTTTTGGATAGATCAAAAGTAAACTCGGTTGTAGTAAGTCGTAAAAGAAGCATGGCTGATGGAGCGGAGCAGGATATGTAGGTAGCCTTTGTTGACGACGGTGGAGCAAATGTGAGCAATGCTGCGATGACACGCGCGTACATGTGTCTTATCTTCCAGAAGGTGATTGATTAATGTTGGTTCTGGCTAAGTAGGTTTTCTTACTTGGATTTCGCTATACATCTAACGTCAGATTTTTAGGCGTGGCAAATCTGACTCCGCCCTGATGTCAAATTTGCCATGCTAAAAAACTTGAAGTCACTTTTGAATGTTGCAGACAAAATAATTTTAGAGTGCACCAAAATATGTGATTTTTTTGAAATAATATTTTAGATTTCAAGATTACAAATTTCACTTAATTTTAACCTAATTTAAATTTATTTTTAAAATAGTTTGAATCTAGAATGCAATTTCAGGGTTAAAAATACTTTGGGCCCACCAAAATATGCGGAATTTCAGATATCTCATTGAAATTTCGTTGTGATTTTTACGCTCGTGTTGCCTTTTTGAAAACTATGCCCATTACTCCCTCCATTGCAAAACATAGTGCATAATTGCATATTCAATTTTTTTTCTAAGTCAGGTTTTATAATGGTTGACTAAGTTTAAAGAAGATATATTAATATTTACAATACCAAATATGTATCATATTAGAATATATCCTGTGATGGATATAATGGTATTGTAGGTGTTGATGATTATTTTCATTAACTTGGTGAAATTTCATAAAGTTTGACCTAAGACAAAATTAATATGTGCTATATTTTGACATAGAGGGATCGAGTACAACATAGACATACATTGTTTTTTTTGGGGGGGGGGGGGGGGGAGGGGGGGGGGGGGGTTGAAGGAATTTTCTTGCATATGTGAATTAGCAAAAGCATTGTTCTCATGTTAATCAACGATAAAGGCATATACAATGATGTGATGCCAGCTTTCTTGTAAAAAATGTGACATAGGATTTTGGTGACTTTAGAAAAGAGAGGATGACGTGGGAGGGGGTTGTCTTCATTTAGTTATGAGATGAGCTTTAAATCCTTACAGTAATATGTTTTTCTCCATTAAATGGATGATCTGTTAGTCACATACTCCTTCCGTCCGAAAATAAGTGTCCGTAGAAAGTTGTGCTTAAGTTGAGACACTTATTTTGGGATGGAGGGAGTATTTTCTATTCAATATTTAGTCATGATCACAAAATTGAGACACATGTATTGATTACTTACTAGACATAATACTAAGAGATAGCACAGTATAGTACTCCCTCCGTCCCAAAATTATTGTCTTAGATTTTTCTAAATACGGATGTATCAAGTCACTTTTTAGTATTAGATACATCCGTATCAAGACAAATCTAAGACAAGAATTTTGGGACGGAGGGAGTATGTTCTATTGCCATCTCTATATGAGGTGAAGGTCATTTTTTTTAAGGAAAAACAAGCCTCAATGCATCCGCATCCTTGGGTGCGCACAATCATAATTTTATTGCAAAAGATGACATGCATTAGGCTGAAGAACTCCGTTTTCCAAATTACAAAAGAAAAACAAGCAAAATAGTATCATAAGGTGATTATCTTTGTAATTTTCCGCTGCCATAATAGTCTCCTTCTCCATCATGCATAACAATCATATTAGCAAAGATCAACATTCACTGCCACCATGGTGCACAAACTAGTACACAACACAATTCTTAAAAATTACACCTTTAAAATGAGATCCCATGAGCCAACAGTCTGGAGTTGGAGCTATTACGTTGGAAACAGAGCTTAGAGCCTGTTTGGATTACAACCCGAACCTGCCAAGCTAAAAAATAGTCGTTGACCAAGTGCCTGGGCATATGCTTCGATTGAAGCCAATTATTTGGCGTGCTGACACCAGCCCAGTTTTCCAGTTTAATTTGACGCCAATCTTTGGCGAAATGAGGGCAAGCGAAGGGAGCACCAGTATTTTGGCGCGCCCATGATTTGGCGTGGCCAATACGGGCAAGATCCAGACATCCCCTTAGAGCCAATCAGAAACAATGGGTCGACCCATCCATGTTGACCGATCCATGCAGCGAGGGAACATCTGCTCATCATCGAATCCACCAATACCGACAACTACCATTGCTCCCGCACAAGCGAAGCCGCACAACAACTCATGCCGATCACATACATTTCTCTCACAAGTCTCTGTTTTAAATTTTCTTCAAAATAAAATGTGATACGTTTACATGCCAAAAGGCACGACAACGTCGAGGCCGTCTTTTCTTGGGGCAGAAAAAGATGACACGTCGTCCATTGCATTCGTGGCCAAGCAACCAATCCAGCGATCGGTCGAAAGGGTAAACAAGTTGTTCTTTTCCGCAAGACAAGATTAGTCCGGCGACACAGGGTCTGGACTAAAACGGCCGTGCGTGTTGAAGAACGTTGGAACTTTTTTACGAGGTAAAGTGAAAGAATGTTGGAACGTTGAAAGCGACGAGCGAGCGAGGGCGCACTCCCGAACACAAGATACGCGCGCGCACACCAAAGAGAACCTCACCTACTGCCTACCTACTGGTCGTTTTTCCATGGCCCACGTCGGACCAAGTCAGCCCCCGCACTGTCTGTTTTCGCGGGCCCACGGTGCACATGTGCGGGGACTGGGACCACCCGTCTGCATGCATGCATGTACGCCACGTCCGCATCCACGCATGCAGCTGCGCGACTAAGCACGATTTCGTGGAGGCTAAAGCACGATCACTCCGGCGGCCAAGCGGGATTTTTTCCAGCTAATCCTGCTGATACTGCTACGTACGTACTCTATCAATGTACTTGGTCGCGTACGTGTTACTGGCTGACTGAACTGGTCGCCCATGCCTAACTATAACTATAGTTATGGTTTCGTGCTACAAGGTCTAGTGCTTTTCTGCTTCATTTTTTTCCGTGCGTACATATACTCATACGTACGCAGTAAATTCTATATTGTATAGTACGAGGCTAGCTGTTCATTTCTGCGATGTAAAACTGATCCTTCGTGCCATGCTGCTCAGGTCTTGACTATTACAACTTTGTACCTAGACAAGCAAGTGCATGTAGGTTGGTCGGTATATAATTCGCGGATGTGGGGAGATGCACATAGGCCCCTCGGAGAGAAAGGAACCATGAAATCTTGACTACGCCATTAAAGTACACCGGTAGATTTTTCCTCCCCATGCATGGTTATGCACCACCATAAAGTCGGCTTTCCAAACAGCCAGGCTTTTAACGACATAATTCAGTCAAACACATCTTTGGTATTACATAGTCTCAAGTTTCTTTTAGGGTTTTGAGGGCTTGGACATATTGTGAAAAAAGATCTCTAGTGATGTGTTTGGATGTACTCCAGATTTTAGCCTCCAAATTGGGAATTGGTGTTCAAAAGCCCCCAAATTCCATTTTTCTGTATGGCCTTAGTATTCACCGATGGAACCACGCGCGCTCCCATACCAAGCGCTGCCTCCCACATTGCAGTGACATGTCAAACAGTGCAACTGGTCAGTAAAAAAAAACTTTTGACTTTACATGGCCATGCAGAACAACATCCGCATGACCATGACCTTTGGCATCCGACTCGCTTCTTCTCGGAAGGTGCCGTTAACCAATTAAAAACTAGGAAGCTTTGGAATCTCTACCGTTTCCCATGGCACCAACAACAGGGAAGAACATTTCTCCCACCCTCTGGTCTTTCATATTTTGCCATTTTATTTGCACAAGAATGCCCCATCTCATCCTTCTTAACCTTCCGAGGGAGAGAAAACGTCGTCTTTGAACGGCTCTTGTCCTCAAATCAAGAGACGACATCGTATCGATGCTCCACTTCTCAACAGAGAAAACAAGAACTGGCACAGGAGAAAAGGCCGCCCCCTTGTGAGTTATTTTTTTACTTGGAACACATCGTATCATGCATGTTTGTATATGTACAACTAATCAAAGTCACTGACTGTTTATGTTTGAGATGACCGAGTAAACTAGCTAGTGTGAATTCTCAACTGGAAGCAGCATATTACCACGTCGTTTTTGTTAAGATAAGCAACACTTGTCACCTTTTTTAGGTTAGCCATGGATCGAGAGAAGTGACTGGTGGGATAATTGATTGACATGATCTGCCGGCCGTCACAGTTAATCAAGCGCAGGAGTCGTTCCAAGATTGCCCAGCTTGTCTGCCAAGTGCCAAAACAAAGTAGATTAGCTTAATCGGTCCATGCTAATCCCCAGTTGACGTATTAGTTCGATTGCACTTTCGAAAAATGGGAACCAGGCTTGGTTTGATGCAATTTTTGTTTCTATTACGTACTGAGTGACTAGAGACACGTGTCATATATTTTTCTGGGATGTGGTATTTTCTTGCTAGATTTCAGACTGATTAGGTCAAATGCATATCTTTTGTTTCTGTCACGTAGCACAGACCAGAGACAAGTGTCAGCTATTTTCCGGGATGTGATATCGAGGCTCTGGAATTGTCGTGCTTGATTTCAGACTGAACCCAAACAAACAAAACTCATGTGATCATCCAAGCCGACAAGTTTTTTCTAAGCACGTTGGTTATTATCCTGCCCACAGATATGATGCTTAGTGAGCTTTGAAATCTATCTGGTTTTTCTTCAGAGATTTTGATTTATGGACAGAAGTTATACGAAAATTATGTCCCAGCCCATTACTCCCTCCGTCTCATAATATAAGAGCGTTTTTTACACTACTGTAATGACAAAAACGTTCTTATATTATGGGACGGAGGGAGTACTATTTAGAATTGTAGACGAGTACCGAGTAGAAAGATCACGAATGTGTTACATATCTGGTTACTATTTCTGATACGGTCTCATATTTTATTTTTTTAATATTCTGGTGCTTGTGGAATTCTATGTAACCTATTTTGTCAAAAAGATCGGGATATTATCTCCCCTCTGAACCATGCAGATACATCAGTAGAAGTTGAATTGCTCACTCCTTTCAGTACATCAGTTTGTTCTATTTTGTCATGAAACAGTACAGTGGGTCAACCCTTAGGCCCCTTCTGTCCAACCAACTCATAGGAAAAATGAAGCAAAAATCAGGGCCCATGAACTCAACATCAAAGGATGAAAAATATACGTTTGCGCCAAATAATTCACTGAAGACTAGTTCTGAGGAGTATCATTTTCAGAGATTAGACACTCACCAAATGCAGCATAGTTATGCTGCTCCTGTGATGATCCATGACTTAATTATTATTACAACTTTACAAGTTTTAGAGTGGTTGGGCTTTTTTTAGAACCGTTCGTTGATGTCGATCTAACGGCAGACAAATACGAAGTACTGGGTAGTACTCCGATGAAAGTACGCGAAAGTACTAAAACGAGTGGGGCCGGTACTCGTGACAAGGTGGGGACGCGTTTTAATCTAGGGGCAGTTTAGTCCTAGGAAAATTTGCACGCGCCGCCCCTCTCGTCGAATGAATAACCGCCGCCATGGTGCTACACATTCCACAATTACTCATCGGCGGCCATCTCCTCCCTCTCCTCCATGTCCACCGCAGTCATCTCCTCCTTCTTGCCGCTGCAACTTCGCTCCACTCAGGCAACCCCCCACCCCCACCCCCTCTTCCATGGCAGATCGAGCTGATGGCCGGCGGCGAGAACACCGACTTCGTGCAGATCGCCGGCGGCGACCAGGTCAAGTTGGCCAGGTTGAGGGAGATCCGTTCTTGGTTTGACAACACAAGGCAGATGAGCTGGACGGCAATGGCCACTCTCAAGAATTTGATGAAGAAGGAGAGGGCAAAGCTTTTCCCCCAGCCCGCGCAACCGATTCAGAAGATCGAGATCCTCCTCTGGGCGATGGAGCAGGCCAATTCGTCCAGCGAGTGGACCAGGCGGAGGTGGTGGGCGTTCAGATCCAGGGTAGAGCATCCACTGGATCAGGAACCCACCGTGCACGAGGTGCCGTTGCAGATTGTGCAGCCTCCAACCGAGTCACCGGAGACTTCGAAGCGCAAGATGAGGAGGACAATGGTCGCGACCTCTCTTCCCCGCCGTTCTCCACGCTTCCCTCGCCGCTCTCCTCGTCTGAACGGCGGCGGTAGCTATGTTTAGAGTAAGCTTCCCCACTCCTCATCTTTCTACTGCTCGTGCTTACATCGTGGTGATACTGATCATAATAGCTCAGAGAGGGAATGCTAGATGACATTTTAATCTCAATGAATTGCATGAACATTTGAGTACATGGATTTGGAGGATGGATTATGATGTATGTGAACCCTAGGCATCATATGAACCCTAGGAAAAATTAGTAATGTTCTAGTAGACACTGAAATATTTCGGTACACACCGGTAGGCACTGAAATATTGCGGAATTGCCCTAGGCAAAATTTGTAATGTTGTAGTGGTGGACACTGAAATATTTCGGTACACACCGGTAGGCATTGAAATATTTCGGTACTGCCCTAGGCAAAATTTGTAATGTTGTAGTGGTAGACACTGAAATATTTCGGTACACACCGGTAGGCACTGAAATATTTCGTTACTACAATTTCAATACACACCGATGCACACTGAATTATTTCACTACTGCAGTTTCAGTACACACCGGTACACACTGAAATATTTCAGTACTGCAAATTCTATACAAAGTTGGCATTTTTTCATTTATGTGCGAATTAATCCATGCATCATATGGCCTAACTTTGTACATGAGTTTGGGTCAATTTCATGTCTATTTATTGTTAAAATTATTATCATGCCATGAAACACAAGACAAGTCACTGACCCAAGCTTGCAAAGATGCCATATCAATGTTGCTGATATGAAATATGCATGTTTTCACCTAGTCTTGTGTCTGAATTAAAACTGAGCATTTTTTCTTGATGGTATCCATGGATCTAGAACTCCTATGAATTTGCTCATGTTGGATGTTTTGTTCTCCATCATTTGTACTAGCATTCCGTGCGATTAGATGCCATGACAAGACCCCTGGCATATTTATTTTCTTGCCTCCAACATCACATGTGTTTTTGCAGGAAAAAACCTGGAGTTCACCAGGCTGGCTGAAGTTGTGAGGCTGGGAGGCTGATGGTGCTGCTACTGGCTGATCCTTCTTCTTTCAGTTTTTGTTCGTCATTTCTCAAGCCATTGGACCAGGGCTACTTCCCTATGTGTTGTTAATGTATTAAGTAGTTCCTTCGAATTTGTAGTATTAGTTAGTTTCAATGTGGAAGTACCTTAATTTTTAGGAACGAAATGTTGCTATATATGACCAAGGATTTCATACCTTAATCTTTGGATAATTAATTATGTGAACTATTGGATGTGGTGCATAACGAAACGCCTCTACCATTGATACCAGTTCAACATGTCGGTCCAATTAGAGACCAGCCACTACCATATAGAACAGTTAGCATTTTATACTACAACCTAGCACGTACAAAACATCACACAGTGGAAGCACATCCCTAAGCACCTTGCATTGTACAAGGTCTTAGAGACAAGCCTCTACCATATATAACAGTTACCATGTCACACTACAGCCTATAAAACATCACACAGTGGAATAATCATAGCTAGTAGAGCATTAGGTACCAGTTAATAATAGTTGCAATCCATCACAAGCAATAGTACCTAGATATGAGTAGATATAGGTACGGTAATACATGACAAGTACTCGCAAACAAGAGCTAACATAACAAGTTCATTTCAGATTGATACATGGCTCACCCCAGTTCTAAATGAGGTGGATGGTGATCAACTGATCATCATCCTCAAGTCATGGCGACGGGTGTTCGCAACAGTGAGTAGGATGGCCTGTCCTACCCGAAGATTCTTGGCATGAAGGAACTTCTTCCACCCTGCCCTGCTCAAGACAGTGCGACCGTCCGTGTCCACTGCATAGGCACAGCTAGTGATGGAGCCCGTTCTGGTAAGGCATAGTCTAGCAGTCATGCCTTCTTTGTCCGGGTCGATGCCACAGCTATCAAGTAACCTATTAGGTAATTTCTGAAAACAGTTGACATGATCATATACATTAGTGGAAATAGCAAAACAGTTGACATGATATATGATCATGTCACGTGCAATTATCAACAAAGCATACACTTCAAGACACATATATCATTGGATTCAACACTGAGCATATATATCATCACATCAGTACACTATACGCCAAGCATCAAATTACTACAGTAATTAGGCATATCATTAGATTACTGCGTACACTAAGCATATCATCTCATATTACTACAGTACATGCATGTCATAAAATTCTTCACTAAATGAATTCTAAACTAGGCCTCTCATCACAGTACTACAACATGCATATCATATGAACTACTACACTAACTAAGCATGTATATCATGTAATTACCACACTAAGTAACATACCATGATATGATGTTTAACATTCGTCCTTGTGAGGCGGGTCACGAATGGCTTCCCTAGGTAGTCTTCACGTAGCGGAAGCATGTCCCAGAGGTTGCCGATTTCCTCGTCGCCCAGTCTGAGTCCTTGGGCATACCGGTATTCAACAAGTGGGTTCTCATCATCATCTGAATCGTCATCATCTGAATCAGCACCATCTTCCTCCTCATGAACTTCATCCTCACTATCCAGAATCAAATTTAGATAGATAACAGAAATCCTGGGCCTATCTTTTCTGAAGGAGAAGCTGATCAATTCACCCCCATTAAGAGCATGCGGGCGATGAAACGATCCTAATCATCTCCTCCTATCTGGGTTATCTTTCGCCCCTTCTCGACCTGCATAGTGTATGGGCCCCCAAGAGCATCGAAGGTCACGGTGTCTACGACGAGCTCATTGAGTGCCAATCTCACATTGCATGGTATGATCTATGTAAGATAAAAACAAATAATAGACACAATACATTAGTGGAAATAAAAAAAAACAAAAAGAATGTACTGTCAGAAGGTTCATATAAATTGTTACCATTGCAAAAACAAAAGAAGGCTGGAGGTAGATGCCGAACAGCGTGGCAGTAGAAAGGCTGGTCCGGCACCGTGAGTTGCAGCGTCCACATTGTGCTTCCTCCATTCTACACAGAACGTGTTGAACTCTAAGTTGAATTCTACATAGTACAATACAAAGATCATACATATAATAAATCATAGTGATAACCTATACTGGCAATGGCCAATCAATCTATTTTCTATCATCTACGTAATAAAGCAATGCCAATGACAATGGCAATGCCCGTCTCATCTAAACCTGGGAATAGTTCGACATCCAAACTAAAACCAGTCCAATCCACAACACACATCAAAACCAAACCAATCCAGATATTTTCATTTAGAATCTAGACCAAACCGAACTATACATGCTCGTCATCCAACCCAGTCCAAACCGTTTTCAACTTTTGGATTGAATCCAAAGGTTCAAACCGTGGACAAAGCCATATGCGAGGGCACGTCATGAATCTAGATCAGACATGGCGTAAAAACTCGAGAGAGCCGACGAGCTCCGGCCAGCAACAACGGCTCTTGGATTTGAAGCAGTAGTAGGTGGTAGTGGCGGCTCAAACTAATTGATTGATTTGGTCTCAAACCATAGAAACCAAATCAAGATCCAATCCAAAAACTAAGTTTCAGTCCAAACCAATCGGCTCAAATCCGCCTCCGTAGGGAGACGCGGTTGGGGAAGGGAAGAAGAGGGGAGATCTCACGTACTTGCCGGGGTTGGCGGCGGCCGCGCACTGGCAGCGAAGAGAGGGGTCGTCGAGACGGGGAGAAAGAAAGATGTGGTACATGTGGTGGCTCGGTTGTGTGGATGATAAGGGGACCCACTTGTGAGACCGATAGCAATTGATGGCAAATAGTAGGAGGTGCACGACCGTGTGCACGACCGCCACGTCCCCACGTGGAATGGGGACGGCCGGGTGGGTGTGTCAAGTCAAATCGGCACCCGCGGCTTCTCGGTAACTCCAAGAGGCAGGAGCAGTGCATTTCTTCCCCAAATCGGGTAGAAAACCCTCGTCCTCTCCCCACCCTCTCTTCCTTCCTCACCACCACACCACCCTCTCCTCCTTCCTCACCACCCTCCTCCCTTCCTACGCCTCCCTCCTCCTGTCTTCGACCGACGATGAAGCGCGGACGTGAAGATGCGGCGGACGAGCTGGAGGCAACCATCAGAGCAGCGCAGTCTGCTGCCGTGGCTGCAGCCGTAGGTGGAGCGGCAGAGTCCGCCGTAGCGGCGGAAGCTGCCGGTGCAACGACCATTGTGCCTGCTCCCGCTGCCATCGCAGCCGTCGAGGCACCCGTCGGCGAGCACAAGGTCGGGGAAGATCTGGAGGAGGAGGAGATGAGAAGGCGTAAGCGCAAGGTTCATGACGAAATCGAAGAGCTCTTCGAGGAGAACGCCATAAAGGAGTTCGACTTAGATTGCAGGAAGGGCAGTGACTTCGACGAGGATGCCATCGACGAGCTATCTGAGGTAGTACTCTGTTTTTTGCTCTGTTTTTTTCATGACATTGGGGTTTTTCTTGTAAACTAGATGAGCATCAATTTCACTTGGGCGTGCTAGTTCTACGTATGTAGGATTGTAGGGATCTAGCATAGATCTTCATGTTGGATGTGGATTTTTAAATCTGATTCACATTCTGATTCCAGCAGATACTCTGGTTTTTTTCATGGCATTAGGGTTTGTCTTGTTAACTAGATGAGCATAAGTTTCACAAGAGATACATTAATGAAAGAAGTGGGGTAATGAACCCAAATACAAGAAAATGTTCATGGCGGGGATACATTAATGAAAAAAGTGGGTTAAACAATGGATATATGGCAGGATTCTCCATTGGCTTCCCAAGGACAGTGACAAAATGCTGCAGTTCCTGATTCATTTTAGTTTATGTAGATGAATTAATTTGCACACATGTTCATATATGATTAATTTGCACACATGTTCATAGATGATCCATTTGCAAATTCTATAAAGATTTCCATTTTGCAAAGGAAGTGATCGCTCCCTTAATAATTATGGGCTGACAGTACATATCCACTGGATACCAAAAAAAATCAAAACATTTCATCTAGCCAATTTTCCACAGTATGTTATCTAGATGATCACATCCACATCTCTCATCAATATGAGCAGTGAGACACCCCATAGCTCCTTTACCAATTTCCTTCCGAAACTTATCAGGGTCTGACAATGTTGGAGAAGCATTATTGCCACTGTCAGAAAGAATAATGGTTTCTTCATTCCAGTAGATAGAACAAACCCCCCTTGTGTGAAACATGGAGGAGTATAATGAAGCCATTTTTCTGATTCCAATAAGAATTACACCTGTAACAAGTATCAAATATCATTAAACCAAGCCACTTCATGAAGTCTTTCATGTGTTAATTATTTACTACTTGTGCACTAATCTATAAATGCAACTATTCCACCGTCCATATTTATGCATGTCAGTTTCTTTGGCTTAATTATGTATGTGCACATACGCCTTGTTTCTAGCAAATAGATAGTTGCCATGTTACACATGTGTACTTTCAAAACATTGTAATTAAAGTCAATGTACCATAATAGATTAGCTGAGTTCTTCTATCTCTACTCCTAATGGAGCAGTTGGTAGTCTCGCTTTCAGGTTTTTTTCGTCCCATCTTCCATGTTTTTTGGGTACCTCGTCCCACCTCACACTGAGCTGCCACGAACCGAAAAAACCGCGTACCGAAGCGCCCACCCGCCCCACGTGCTCCAGGGCCTAACCTCCGATCGCACCAAAGACAATCCAGCAAAAAAACCTACGAAAATTAACCAGCAAAAAAAACCCTAATGGAGGAGTTGGTAGTCCGGTACGGTTTATTTTCAATACTTTCCTAATGACAAAAGATCACAGATCTAACTTTCCTACCTTAGCCAAATCAAGGAATCTCTCTCATTAATGCAATTTGCTTTAGGAAACAAATAATAGATTCTTTCCTACCTTAGCCAAATCAACGAATCTCTCTCATTAATGCAATTTGTTTTAGGAAACAAAAAATAGATTCTTTCCTACCTTAGCCAAATCAACGGATCTCTCCCATTAATGCAATTTGCTTTAGCAAACAAATAATAGATTCTTTCCTACCTTAGACAAATCAACGGATCTCTCTCATTAATGCAATTTGCTTTAGGAAACA
Organism: Triticum monococcum; assembly: GCA_034509565.1. Taxonomy (NCBI): domain Eukaryota; kingdom Viridiplantae; phylum Streptophyta; class Magnoliopsida; order Poales; family Poaceae; genus Triticum; species Triticum monococcum. The sequence goes on from CM067845.1 coordinate 620,541,836, forward strand.
AATAATAGATTCTTTCCTACCTTAGCCAAATCAACGGATCTCTCCCATTAATGCAATTTGCTTTAGCAAACAAATAATAGATTCTTTCCTACCTTAGCCAAATCAACGGATCTCTCTCATTAATGCAATTTGCTTTAGGAAACAAATAATAGATTTTTAGGGAACAAATAATCTCTAATCTCTATCTCTAATCTCTAATTCTCTAATAATAATAATAATAATACCTAAAAGAAACGCAGCGTTCCGTTTCCCGTCTTACTTCGTCGAGCCTCCCTCCCGTGCGCTGTTGGTTTTTCCTGCGTACTTTCCACCCCAAACGTGATTCGTTCTTCTTAATTACGTGGTCCCACCCCCATGCGATCCGGCAAAAGAACCAGCAAAACCGTCATATACACACGCACGCAAGCAATGAAAAATCCACGCAAGCCGTCTCTCCTCCTCCCTGTTCAAACCCTAGCCGCCCCTTCCCAGTTGACGCCGCTAGCGAGTAGCGCGTAGCACAGGCACCAGTGCGGCCCTTCCGCGACCCCCCTTGACCTCGCAATGAAACAACTCGTCGACATCGACGATGAGCCGATGCGTCCGGTGTTGATTCCCATGGATGGGTCAAGCAGGACAGGGGGCGGTGGATCCGGGACATAGCCATGAAGTCTGCTTCGATGCATGCCCTGTATTGTCTCAAGTGCATGGGTCGATCCTGGACGGCGGGCGATGGATCAAGGACGTACATAGCAGCTTTCACCTACGCAAACGGCTGGCTACTCAACCTCGTCTCGGCAGTGACAGCGGCCAGGTCTGGTTAGCTACCATTTATCTTTAATACATGCCATGAAAGGCGATCAAGAGGAGCAATCATAAGCAACAAGGTGTTCCAAGGCTACGAGCGCCAGTACTGCGACTCTGCGTCTGCGAGGTCTTCGCCAAGATCGCCACCCTCTCTTCCCGTGCCTATTTCTATTCGCTGTTGTTGGTTTCGTCTTACATGGTGAGATCTAAGCAGACAAGATGAAACAGAGGCTCTCTGAGATCCAGTCCGACGTGCAGGATACTGAATCGCTGGTAAATACTAGATTGTGTTTTATGATTTGATCATCCATTCCGCTGCCTTACATACTGTCTTTGGGACACTATAAGAACTAGGCATGTGATTTTGGCAGGTGGAGGCTTCATTTTGGATGTAGGTGAATGTGTGATTTCTGGAAGCTTTGTATATTAACTTCATGATCTGCTCTTGATTTCCTTCTTGGGGACTAGATTTGAAGATTTGCCAGCTACACCATCTAAAAATCAGGCTGCTGATCCGGGTACATTGCTACTCGGCCTTGCGTTCAATTGAAGTTTTCTGAGATCAACTCTTCTAAAACTTCAAAATGAGTAGTCCTCGTATTTTGAGGTTGCTACTTGCACATTGTTCATCTTTCAGTCAATTTTGTTCCATTATTTTGCACTCTATCTGCCAATTTGATTGCATGGTATAGGGCGTGATGGTGGCGTGGGCACCGCACGGGGTAGGAGCAGTGCCCTGCATAGGCCAGCCCATGCCAGGAGCTAGCATCGCGCCAACGCCTCCATGAATGCCGCCATGACGCGTTGCATGGTGTTATTGTCGGGTGTGGCCCCCAACATCGTGATGTATGCTCAAGCATGTCGTTTGTGGCTTCAAGCCGCCTGGTGGCCACCGTGGCATCGTGGCTAAACAAGAGGTTGGTGATGAAGAGCCTGCGCTCGTCCAGGCGGATATGGCGGAGCATCCACGACGATGTGGATGCGGCTGCAGCCGTGGCCAGATGGAGAAGCCTTAGGTCCTGGTAGATTATCTACTGATGGCATAATCCTCCAGAGCTACAATAGCCAGAAAGATGCCTTGACGTGGGGAAGCCTCGCTGCTGGAAGCGCCATCAGTGATCTGATTTGAAGAGTCCAACAAGAGGTCAATGGAATTCTCATCTCCAATATGTTCGCATTCTAACATGTCCTTGTTGATTCAGCTATTACATTGTGTCACAGTTCACTTGTTTTTCACATTTTTTCGTACTACTATGCACTGGAATGTCCATGTTTGCTAATTTGCAGATTGAATTGTTCTGATAAAATATGCTAATATATGTCACTTCTTTCTGAAAGGCATCCAGAACTCTTAACTGCATTGCTCCGGTGATAACTTTTTCTTATTGTTGCCATTTTGTGTTCCAGTCAAGATTTTCTTCTTTCACAGACATTAGAAGTCTAGAACTGGGATAAAAATAAATAAAGTTTGGAATAAGCTAGAATCTTAATAATCTCCAATATCTGCTCCACATGTGTGGAATCAATCATCCAGATATATATACTCGGATTGATGCAGCCATGCCCAATAAGAATCTTCATGTAAATAAATCGAAGGATTCTCTACTGATGAATAGTGAGCTGCACCAAACATCATATGGTCTTTTCATTTTCGTGGTAAGACTGGACTGACCTCAAGACTTAAGTATCTCGGAACCATGCTTTTCCTGCGTATGTTTCAACATGCTATTACATGGTCTATTAAGTGCGTGTGAAGATTCTTGAATTTACCCTGACATTATGGAACCTTTGTGCTGAAACAATTAAATATATTAATCTATAATGATAGCAATGAAGACACGTAGTTCTGTTATCAGTACAGTGCAGATGGTCATGTGGCCATTATGGCCTATCTTCAGTATTGTGGTTAACATTGACAGGATTAATGTAATCTTTGAAACGACATGTTCCATTTTCCCTATGTATTTTTTGTTCAGATGCCCTACTACTGTTTTATTGACTGCAGGCAATCTATTTTGTGTGGTATGATTTTGTTTGTTGGAGAGATACTAGCTGCCCCTTTTCCACCTGTTAGTAAGTTTTGTAGCAGACTTCTTAATTGATATTATAGACGTTCTAAGGTAGACGTGGTATTTTCAGTTAGACTGATTTCTTGTATTTTATCCACTGTTATAGGAGTTTGTTACCTTTGTTTTTTGATCGAAAATTAAAATGTGCATGCATTGTCGAAGTTTGTGAAGTAGAATTAATAACCTTCTGGTTATTGATCAATATATATACTACCTCCGTTTCAGTTTACAAGTCTTACGCGTATACCTAGGTTACCAATTTTATCACCTTAATATAAATTATATAACATAAAAATTATACGGTTTGAAAATAGAACATCTGAAGTTTATATTGTTATATTTTTTATAATATATGACTTGCATTAGGTTGGTCAAATTGACGACCTAGGGGCACGCGCACGCCCTGTAAACTGAGAGAGAGGTAGTATCTTGGATGTCCCATAGCAACGCAAGGGCATTCAGCTATCCTTGAAAAAAAAGAACTGTCAAACCGCTCAAGAACCTACCAGGTCAAGCCTATCCCTCCGCTGTTTGGCACTGCCTACCCCCTCTCCCCCGAATACCGCGACAGGGAAGATCCGGTCCATCGAGAGAGACCGATGCTGTCGACCATTGATGTCGCATGGGAGATCTGCGACAGTGGAAACATGCTCCCCTTCGCGCCAACGGCGCCTCGAGGTCACTGACACGAGTGACCCAGCGATTCGCCGCTGCCATCCCGAGCTACTTTGCCAACGTCGTGGGCATGGGCTACTGGCCTTCCAGGTACTCGACCGCCGGGCTTATCGAATTGGGCCGCCACGGTGCTGCTGGCCGCCGCCGGTCTCACTATAGATGCATCATGTGCCGTCGGCCATGCCAGCATCGCCGCCTATGTTTCCCAAATCAGTTACCCGTACGGTCCATGCATACCCGGAGATGTTGGTGTGTTCACACTTCTCATGGATCTTTGTATTAGCCTGATAGTGTTGGGATCTCGAAATTTTGCTGTAGGTGAAGAAGGGATTCCTATCTTGAAATTCTGCTGTAGGTGAAGCGCCTCCTGTAGGCCATGGAGATGACCAGGGATGCATTGGGAGGCGGGCGACATAAAGCGTTGGAAAGGAGTATTGTATTATGTATGGTCCTTCTTCGCTTTTTGAAAGGTTGTATAGTCGTTTTGATACATAAGATATAATTTCAGGTTCTACATACATATTGGTTTGAGATGTTTTCATTTTTTATCATTTCAATGAATAATGCAATCTGGATTTGTTTTATCATGCCAATTTGAGGCATTCTGTATGGGCTGGTTGGAGGAATATTATTTTTTGACGCACTATGTGTGAACATGTTGAAGGGGCATGACCATCAACGAGCTTGTGGAAGAAGTTTGAATGTGAGTAGCTCCTATCTTTTGTGTACTTATTGTCAGTCTATCAATCAAAGGGCAGAATGATTACACATGCAGTTATTTTGGTGTGAGCTTTGACAAGGGATGGCGATTGTTATGCTGAAGAGGCTAAAATCTTCCTCGGTAAGTGATGTGCATTATGCATCTGATAAAAAAAGAGGATTTAGGGAGTTGATTGTGCCCATGAGAGGTGGTCCTGATATTAGGCTTGCTATAACATGTCATATTTAACATGTTATGTTCTTTACCAACCAAATGTTCACATTTTAGATTATGAAGAATGATGACCTCAAAGACAAAGAGCTCCAAGAACTCGGTTCTGAAACTCTTGGTTGGTCTGAGTAATGAAATGTGACCCTACTGGAAGTTCTAGCTCATTTCAGTTCTTCTCTTTTCCATTTAATTATCTATTTCATTCCAAGCTAACTGTCTTACATACCTATATCTTTCAATGCAAGACTACATGAGGACTATGGTCTATGGGATATCAAGCTCCTTCACATAATCTGCATCAGTTCTTCTGGAGAATAATGTGTATGCATGGTCTACAATGGAGTTTACAAGATAGATTCACTTACTCAAAGATTCAACCTAACATTTTCCATAAGGATTATGTATGTTATACCAACTCTCAGTAATCTCTACTACTAATGTCTTAGTTGGTAGTCTCGCCTCACTCCACCTCATCCCACCACTCCTATCTTTCGCCCACCTGTGACATCATCACATCACAACATTGGGCTGGCCCATTAACGTGTATGTGAACGCAATTCTCCCATCGCCTGCCCTCCTCGCGATAATCCCGACGCCCTCGTGCTGCCGTCCTGTTCTCCCTGATCTCCTCTACCAGCGTGCCTTCCTTGCAATCCTCCCAACGTGTCCTCGCGTCGCCGTCCTCTTATCCCCAAACTCCTCTACCAGGGGGACTCCTCTGTGACCCAGGCGGAGCGAACATTGTACGCAGGTTTTTTTGGCTTTCACCGGTTCGTTCTCTACCCCTCCTCCATGACTCCCTCGCCATCGATTTTTTCGACGTCTAAATGCAATCCCTCCGTGGGGAAGTATGGTGTGAAGGAGAGAGGCCGCGATGGCGAAGGTGAGGTGGGCGTCAACCCGTTTTAAAGGAGAGGGCTCCAGCGAGAAATGTCTCACTATGGCGAAAACCGAGCGGAAGGGCAGGGTCCGACAGGAAAACATAAGGGTGTGTCATGGGGTGGAGTTTTTATGTTGGGTATGCATGTTGGAGATAACAGGGTTCATAGTTTAGACATTTTTCTCTCCAATACGGTCTGGATTTGTGGGAGCCTGGACTGTCGCATTGTTACATTTTTCATACAGTGTATCATAAAGTGTATCATACATCACATCCTTTATTATATACAGTATAGCCCTTCAATATGGCCATGTTTATGCTACACTAGATCACGGGAACCTGTCGTCGACCTTGAGGTTGGTGTATGAGAGAGAAATAAGCTTCAATATTAATAATTTGTCTGATTCATTTATATACAGTATAGCCCGTAGCAACGCACGGGCGTTTTACTAGTGTTTACTAATTCACTAATTCACAGGAGGATGACGACGACGTGGACTACAGCATGGACAACAGGCACAGCAAGAGCCCGTACACCCTGAGGCATCTGATTGTTGGGAAGATCAAGTATCGATTCTTTGGCAAGATTGGGTGCCCTTTCTGTTGCAAGGTGATCGGTGGCGGCATAGATGGCATGATCCAGCATGCCTTCAGCACTGACAATGGACATGGTAAGAAGCATAAAGCCAGTACTCTGGCTAAACATGCTGCCTACGCACGCTTCCTCGAGATTGTTAAAGTCAATGAGCCCTACAACATGCATTGAAGAAGGGAGAGAAGTGATGTGCTGCTAGAGTGCTGCTGCTGCCCCAGGACCGCCGTGTCCTGTTATGTTATGTATGTTTGTTTGTTGTTGGAGTCTAAACTGATGTCCTATGGTGTGTCTGAACCTATGCTGAGCGGTGGTTGATCTGTCGTTTATGTTAAGAGTTTGCTGCTACTCTGGTTTAGTATTCCTAGTTGTTAATACTATTTTGGTGATGCATGTTTAAGCCTTGTACAATGCTAGATGCTTAGGGTGGTGCTTAGAAAAATAAACAGGGTATTTTTGAAGCACCAGTGCCTATTTCTACAGGAGAGACGCCTAGTTATGCGTCTACCCTGTACAAATAACCACATGTGCTTAAGAAAAGCCTGGTTATTTGTATAAGCAACTCCCCTAAGAACCTTGCATTGTACAAGGACTTAGCAACTCAAGTATCGTACGGTGGTCTATGTTATGGTTGCTGTGTTATTCTTCCGTACGATGATGCATGCTAGGAACTCTCATAATATGACTATGGTAGTTATAGCTTGGCATGACTATGTTTAGTGTATAACTTAGCATGTTCCTGCCATATCTATGAGCAATTACAACTGAACTATGCATTAATTTTTGACAAAATTAAAGCATGCAAATGATTGCCGGTTCCACCTATTGCCAAATCAAGCTTTGTACTGATGATGCATTAGATATTGCAATAAGTAGAGGATGCTCATGATTGCCAAAAGTACCTATTTCCACTTTCTGATAAGAACTAAACGTGTATCAAATGATGCTAAAAGTAGAGCATGAGCATGAGCATGTATCAATGCATTAGATATTGCAATAAGTAGAGGATGCTCATGATTGCCAAAAGTACCTATTTCCACTTTCTGATAAGAACTAAACGTGTATCAAATGATGCTAAAAGTAGAGCATGAGCATGAGAATGTATCAATGCATTAGATATTGCAATAAGTAGAGGATGCTCATGATTGCCAAAAGTACCTATTTCCACTTTCTGATAAGAACAAAACGTGTATCAAATGATGCTAGAAGTAGAGCATGAGAATGAGCATGTATCAATTGATGATCAATTGATGCTACCTATTTGTGTTTGAATGGGCTCAATAAAGCTGGTGCTGGTTTATGCTCTCTGCGTGACCGTGATGGTAACGAAGACACTTGGTTGGCTATGGTCTTGCTGTCGAATTTAAGTTTCAGTTCTTTAAGACTCTTTGTTTTTGCTGCTTGCTCAGGATCGACTAGCTTTCTCGGGCGTCCACGTGCTCTCTTCCTTTTGGGGGAGTTGGGTGCACCATTTTTGGGGGAGTTGGGTGCACCGGTATCCTTCTGAGAGTTGGATGTGTCAGGTTCATTGGAACCATCGGGATTGTTGACTAATTGTACGTCATCTTTTGAAGCATTAGGTAGAACTGCTTGCTGGGCATCGTACACCTCCTTCTGTATAAGAGAGAGTGCTGCATTAGTTCTAATCATGAGACTTATGAAATAAATGATATATTCTTCCTTGCCTATATTGGGGAACTTATATGATTCAAGACGAAGCGCATTGCAATTTGAATGCAGTAAGGCCGTACATATTTTCCACCTGAAAATATCTATCCTTGCCTATATTGGATAACCGACACTGACGTCAGCATAGCTTTCAAGCTAAACAAAGTACAAATTTAAATTAGGCATTCAATTACCTGGTTCAAAATATCGGTCATTTCATCCCCGTTCCATGACAACATGTACTGCAGTGTCCAAACCGCACAAGAAGTCCTGCGATGTTTAGTTAAAGATCAGTAATCTTATTCGTGCATGCAAATAATAATTTATGAGGCCATGCGTACCCATCGGTCTGTTGTGGTATGTTCTCATAGCGTTTTTGGTCCATTTGGCAAAATTGATGTTATTAGCTGGTGATATCAACCCTTTCTTGACAGCTTTGTCAATGCAGAACTGAATCGAGTCCACCTAGGGTACGACGAGTTATACATAGGGTTACGGTACTTTGGGAGCTCATGTTCCATGCGGATCAAAAGAGGCAGCAAGAGAACACTTACAAGAGAATCTTCCTTGGTCTTGTCGCAATGATAATTCATGGAGTTCAGAGTCTGAATTTCTTTTTTGTCAAAATTAAACATCATTAGCATCCAATGGTTTTGGTGTACATTGAGGGGACATGCACCTGCAGTAAAATTTGGGTTGGGTTGAGAACCGAAATTTGTCGTGTACAGTGTGTACGTAAACTATGAAAATGTGGAAAACGTGTACCTTTCGGCGCCCTACAAATTTTCCTGCTACACGAGCTAATCATGAGGCTGCACGTCCAACAGGAACCACCCCCTTCATTTGTAACAACTTTTCGGTTTCTTGAGGGGATATGATTGAGGTAGTATCATTCTCAATTTGGCTAATGCGAGCATATGCCATAATAACCTGCCAAATTTTCAATCATACAATAATAAGATAGTTGTTGCAGTAATGATGTAGAATAGAGTATAATGGGCTTACATCACCATAAATGTATTTGTCGTCGAAATTTCGCTTCAGATTTTCTGCTGTGAGGGAAATGTCTCCGATTCTAGCTATTTCAACAGAGTCATATGTTCCACGGATGTAAACGGCTGTCTCTAAGTCCTCATCCGTGAACTTGTAATCATTACCAAAGACAGGCTTCATCGGAGTTAATTGTGGTTCCTCATTGTTTTCCGTCACATGTCTTGCACTTGGTGTACTCGAAGTCCCTGTCATGAATTGGCTAGCCCTAGGAGTTCTTGTCAGGGATGAATTGCACACATTGACTTGATCCTACAATGAACAAAGGTAATTCATCATCAGTTTGTTACTTTTAGATATTAACGTGTTGGGCCAATTTTGATCACCTGCACGCCTCCTTTCTGTGACACTGATTGTCGGTTCCTTGTAAATTCGTATTTGAAGTCCTGTAACAATGCAAACAATAATGAACATGAAGGAACATATTCATAAAAAATATAAAATGCACAGTATGACATACATAGAGTTCCCTTCTTAAGTCTTTAATTTCGTCCTCGGCCTTCGACAACCTAAGATTAGTGCCAGTTTTAGTCTTCATGTCGATCAAGTCTTCGCCTAGAGTCTGGTATTTGACATCAAATCTGTGCTCAATTTCCATTAACTTCCTGCATACCTTCTTTTCATGATCAGCAATGCGTGCATTCATGACTTCAACTACCATTTCAATCTGTGTAAACAAAATAAAACCCCATTGATAACAATAGCTAAATGAATGAGGTTCCATGACACCTATTTGTGATATTGCAAAAACAAATAGTCTTTGGAGTACATACTTGCTGGCTACTAAATTGTTGTCCTTGTGATGGTGCTCGATACGAATCATGTTGATGCACATGTTCATCTTTTTTTCTTGGAAAATTATTAGAATTCTCGGACGGTCGTTGAGGAGCACAAATTTCCATGACAGCCTATTTTTTAAAATATAATGAACCATTAGTACCAAATAAAAAGTCGGATATAGAAAGTTCAATTGTAGATAGGTACCAGCCCGTTATGAAGACCTCCTTTCTCGTAAGCATCGCTTCTTAAAGTAGCCATCATTTCGTCCCATCGTGCGATCAATGGAGGGGGTCTAGAAGCATACATTAATCGGCCACTACACACGTGCTCCCAGTACCAATACTACACAATAAATTAGGTCATCACCACACAGATATGCAACAGAACAATAATTAAAGGACATTAAGTAGTGATGTATCACTAACCTGGAGCAGAATTAGATTTCCTTGTAGATTTACGTGATCTCGATTTCTAAACTTGTGAACGGACTTGAAGAAGTGATTAAGTGTGAAACATCCCCAGTTAAATTTCCGAAGGTTTTCAAGATTTGTAACAAGGTTGAGAAATTTCGAGTCCACATAATGTTGTGCTGTTGGTGCTAGAACAGTACCAATTGCGTATAGAATGAACCGCCTCAGGAAATCGCTGTCTGGGGCTTTGGAAGCTCGGATTGCCGTTTCAAGGTCAGAAATCAAAATTTGCCCATTGTTTGCATAGGCGGTAAACAATTCTGTGTCGGTTTGCATTTCCAGATGTGGCTCTATATCCTCCCCTTCTATCGGAATGCCAAATATACCTTGCACGTCCTCTTTTGTTATAGGAATTGGCGTTTTACCGATGGTAATGGATTGCGTGTCCATATCTATGCTCTTGGCTAGTCTAACCAACATTATGCGCCGTAGAGTCACTTCATGCATCTGGGTTAGACCGCCAAGACTGGTTTCTGATATGATGTACTTTTTGTGGTCTTGTGACAACAGTTTCATGGTTTTTCCGAACCTTGTCTGTGAGCATACTAACTTCATATGACCATGCTTTTCGGCGAGTTCCTGTTACATGCCATTAAATATTACTGAGTACACATGAATTATGTGTACGAAACGATTGTACACAAACAGTAAATTACTTACCGCATCGGTAATTTCGGAGATGGGCTTTTCTCCATTATTAAGGTTCGTATCTGAAACTGACATTGCTGCCTCATATGCAATGATAAAATCAGGCTCAATTAATCTGATTTTTTTTGGAAAATGCATAACAAAATTAGCAGAGAATTAATTTTAACAAAATTAACTGGGTCATTTAACATATGATCCACTTATGGGTTTAAGCACAGAACCTATTTGGGTGCAAAACCTATGAGGGTTCAACAACTAAAGCATCGGCGGACAATGATTATAAAGAGTTACGATCAGCTAATACCTTATCTCGGAGATGGTGCCACCGAGTAGATGGCGGCGGTTAGTGCGTCGGAAACTATAAGTGCCGGTATAGCGCGGTCGATGGCGCAAAGGAAAAACGGTGCGTTCACGTGAGGAGGAGGTGGCGAGAAGAACACTGACGTCTGAGCCCTCAGATCACGTTGGCGGTGGGCGGCGAGTGGTGGCCGCCGACTCCTGTATTCCGTGGGTGACCGGCGTCTCTGATCTGATCTTGCAGCGGTCGTGGGAGGTGCGAACGGCCCGGGTGGTTAGAATGCGGAGCTGTAATCGCGGGATTTAGGAAGGGGTGGGCCGCGTGAGTTATGTGAGATGTGGATAAATGATATAAAGAAATAAGAAAATCTTGTGAACTCGGTGTGGGGTTTACGGGGTTTAGGGTTTAGGGGTTTAGGGGTTTAGGGTTATCAGGGGTTAGGGTTATCAGGGTTTAGGGTTGAGTGTTTACATGCAAGCCCGGAAATGCGCGTGTCAGAGAACGTACTTGCATGTATATGTACTAATGATCCCAAACTTTCTTAATGGCATCCCATGACCACATAGAGAATGAATGCATAATGGTTTCCATGTTGGGTAAAATTTTGAATGTTTTTACGGTTTAGTGGGGGGGGGGGGGTTAGGGTTATCAGGGTTTAGGGTTTAAGGGTTTTAGGGTTCACGGAACTATGTTTGTCTTACGGTGGACGTAGCACACACACCGGACATTGGTGAAGCGTTGGTCTACAATGGATTCCCTCCGATAGCATCGATCCGATCCGTTGAATGGCTTGGCCGACAAACTTCGTGCCACATAGAGCATGCATCCATCCACTGGACCGGATCAATGTTGGGTTGGTTTCATACAGGTGAGGAAAGCAGCTAGTGCTTTCGGAGTGTTGACATGCTAGGCCGAAAATGCGCGTGTCAGAGATCGTACTTGCATGTATAATCCCAAAAAAAAATCATGGCATCCCATGACCCCATAGAGAATGCATGCATAATGGTTTCCATGTGGGGCAAAAATTTGAATGTTTTTACGGTTTAGTGGGGGGGGGGGTTAGGGTTATCAGGGTTTAGGGTTTAAGGGTTTTAGGGTTGACGGAACTATGTTTGTCTTACGGTGGACGTAGCACACACACCGGACATTGATGGAGCGTTGGTCTACAATGAATTCCCTCCGGTACCATCGATCCGGTCCGTTGACTGGCTCGGCCGACAAACTTCGTGCCACATAGAGCATGCATCCATCCACTGGACCGGATCGATGTTTGGTTGGTTTCATACAGGCGAGGAACCCAGCTAGTGCTTTCGGGGTGTTGACATGCTAGGCCGGAAATGCGCGTGTCAGAGATCGTACTTGCGTGTATAATCTCAAAAATCTTTCATGGCATCCCATGACCACATAGAGAATGCATGCATAATGGTTTCCATGTGGGGCAAAAATTTGAATGTTTTTACGGTTTAGTGGGAGGGGGGGTTTAGGGTTATCAGGGTTTAGGGTTTTAGGGTTGACGGAACTATGTTTGTCTTACGGTGGACGTAGCGCACACACCGGGCATTGATGGAGCGTTGGTCTACAATGGAGTCCCTCCTATAGCATTGATCTGGTCCGTCGACTGGCTCGGCCGACATACTTCGTGCCACATAGAGCATGCATGCATCCACTGAACCGGATCAATGTTGGGTTGGTTTACATGTACATGTACAGGGACCCGAAATGCGCGTGTCAGAGATCGTACTTGCGTGTACATGTACCATCCGTTCCATCCACTGGCTGGGCTGACAACCTTCGTGGCACATTGTTCACATTGTCCAATTAACACTTTGTATAGATTTTTTTGGTAAAAAATGAACGAAATAATACAACTAATCTGAACGTAACGTTTGGCATGTATCAAACCAAGTTGCCACTATTCCTCAAAAAAAGGAACCCAGTTAGCCACTAATTGCGCCAACCATATCTCGTAATTACGAACGAAAATGGGTTGACAATTATATCTGGAAATTCTTGGACTGAATTTATTGCTCTTCCTTTTTTAGAATGGTGGGCCGCGGGTTGGCACGGGCACGGCGATGGCTCGAGCTTGTGTGATATGTGGTTCGACCTGTTGGGGAACGTAGTAATTTCAAAAAATTTCCTACGCACACGCAAGATCATGGTGATGCATAGCAACGGGAGGGGAGAGTGTTGTCTATGTACCAACGCAGACCGACTGCGGAAGCGATCACCCAACGTAGAGGAAGTAGTCGTACGTCTTCCCGATCCGACCGATCCAAGCACCGTTACTCCGGCACCTCCGAGTTCTTAGCACACGTCCAACTCGATGACGATCCTCGGGCTCCGATCCAGCAAAGCGTCGAGGAAGAGTTCCGTCAGCACGACGGCGTGGTGACAATCTTGATGTTCTACCGACGCAGGGCTTCGCCTAAGCACTGCAACGATATGATCGAGGTGGAATTTGGTGGCAGGGGGCACCGCACACGGCTAAGGAAAGATCTCAATGATCAATTGTGTGTCTATGGGGTGCCCCCTGCCCTTGTATATAAAGGATGGAGGAGGAGGAGGCCGGCCAAGGCAAAGGTGCGGCCAGGATAGGGAGTCCTACTAGGACTCCAAGTCCTAGTAGGAGTCCACCAAGAGGGGAGGAAGGGAGAAGGAATAGGAGGAGAAGGAGAGGTGGCCGGCCCCCTTTTCCCTAGTCCAATTCGGACCAAAGGGGAGGGGGGCGCAGCAGCCTTTTTCCTCTTCTCACTAAAGCCCATCAAGGCCCATTACTTCTCCCGTAACTACCCGGTACTCCAAAAAATACCCGAATCACTCGGAACCTTTCCGATGTCCGAATATAGTCATCCAATATATCGATCTTTACGTCTCGACCATTTCGAGACTCCTCGTCATGTCCCCGATCTCCTCCGGGACTCCGAACTCCTTCGATACATCAAAAGTCATAAACTCATAATATAACTGTCATCGAAACCTTAAGCGTGCGGACCCTACGGTTCGAGAACAATGTAGACATGACCGAGACACGTCTCCGGTCAATAACCAATAGCGGGACCTGGATGCCCATATTGGCTCCTACATATTCTACGAAGATCTTTATCGGTCAGACCGCATAACAACATACGTTGTTCCCTTTGTCATCGGTATGTTACTTGCCCGAGATTCGATCGTCGGTATCCAATACCTAGTTCAATCTCGTTACTGGCAAGTCTCTTTACCCGTTCCGTAATACATCATCCCGCAACTAACTCATTGGTTGCAATGCTTGCAAGGCTTAAGTGATGTGTATTACCGAGAGGGCCCAGAGATACCTCTCCGACAATCGGAGTGACAAATCCTAATCTCGAAATACGCCAACCCAACATCTACCATTGGAGACACCTGTAGTACTCCTTTATAATCACCCAGTTACGTTGTGACGTTTGGTAGTAGCCAAAGTGTTCCTCCGGTAAACGGGAGTTGCATAATCTCATAGTCATAGGAACATGTATAAGTCATGAAGAAAAAGCAATAGCAACATACTAAACGATCGGGTGCTAAGGTAATGGAATGGGTTATGTCAATCAGATCATTCAACTAATGATGTGACCTCGTTAATCAAATAACAACTCTTTGTTCATGGTTAGGAAACATAACCATCTTTGATTAACGAGCTAGTCAAGTAGAGGCATACTAGTGACACTCTGTTTGTCTATGTATTCACACATGTATTATGTTTCCGGTTAATACAATTCTAGCATGAATAATAAACATTTATCATGATATAAGGAAATAAATAATAACTTTATTATTGCCTCTAGGGCATATTTCCTTCAGTCCGGATATGAACTAGGTATGACACCTAGATCGGATATGAACTCCTTCATCCAGACTCCTTCGTTTGCTGCTTCCGAAGCAGCTATGTGCTCCGCTTCACATGTAGAGCCCGCTACGACGCTTTGTTTAGAACTGCACCAACTGACAGCTCCACCGTTTAAAGTAAACACGTATCCGGTTTGCGATTTAGAATCGTCCGGATCAGTGTCAAAGCTTGCATCAACGTAACCTCTTACGGTGAGCTCTTTGTCACCTCCATATACGGGAAACATATCCTTAGTCCTTTTCAGGTATTTCAGGATGTTCTTGACCGCTGTCCAGTGATCCATTCCAGGATTACTTTGGTACCTCCCTGCTAAACTTATAGCAAGGCACACATCAGGTCTGGTACACAGCATTGCATACATGATAGAGCCTATGGCTGAAGCATAGGGAACATCTTTCATTTTCTCTCTATCTTCTGCAGTGGTCGGGCATTGAGTCTTACTCAATTTCACACCTTGTAGCACAGGCAAGAACCCTTTCTTTGCTTGATCCATCTTGAACTTCTTCAAAATTTTGTCAAGGTATGTGCATTGTGAAAGTCCAATTAAGCGTTTTGATCTATCTCTATAGATCTTTATGCCTAATATGTATGCAGCTTCCCCGAGGTCTTTCATCGAAAAACTTTTATTCAAGTATCCCTTTATGCTATCCAGAAATTCTATATCATTTCCAATTAGCAATATGTCATCCACATATAATATCAGAAATGCTACAGAGCTCCCACTCACTTTCTTGTAAATACAGGCTTCTCCAAAAGTCTGTATAAAGCCAAATGCTTTGATCACACTATCAAAGCGTTTATTCCAACTCCGAGATGCTTGCACCAGTCCATAAATGGATCGCTGGAGTTTGCATACTTTGTTAGCTCCTTTTGGATCGACAAAACCTTCTGGTTGTACCATATACAACTCTTCTTCCAGAAATCAATTCAGGAATGCAGTTTTGACATCCATTTGCCATATTTCATAATCATAAAATGCGGCAATTGCTAACATAATTCTGACGGACTTAAGCATCGCTACGGGTGAGAAGGTCTCATCGTAGTCAACCCCTTGAACTTGTCGAAAACCTTTTGCGACAAGTCGAGCTTTATAGACAGTAACATTACCGTCAGCGTCAGTCTTTTTCTTGAAGATCCATTTATTCTCAATTGCTTGCCGATCATCAGGCAAGTCAACCAAAGTCCATACTTTGTTCTCATACATGGATCCCATCTCAGATTTCATGGCCTCAAGCCACTTTGTGGAATCTGGGCTCACCATCGCTTCTTCATAGTTCGTAGGTTCATCATGATCTAGCATCATGACTTCCAGAATTGGATTACCGTACCACTCTGGTGCGGATCTCACTCTGGTTGATCTACGTGGTTCAGTAGTATCTTGATCTGAAGCTTCATGATCATCATCATTAGCTTCCTCACTGATTGGCATAGGTGTCGCAGAAACAGTTTTCTGTGATGTACTATTTTCCAATAAGGGAGCAGGTACAGTTACCTCGTCAAGTTCTACTTTCCTCCCACTCACTTCTTTCGAGAGAAACTCCTTCTCTAGAAATGATCCATTCTTGGCAACGAATGTCTTGCCTTCGGATCTGTGATAGAAGGTATACCCAACAGTTTTCTTTGGGTATCTTATGAAGACATATTTCTCCGCTTTGGGTTCGAGCTTATCAGGTTGAAGCTTTTTCACATAAGCATCGCAGCCCCAAACTTTAAGAAACGACAACTTTGGTTTCTTGCCAAACCATAGTTCATAAGGCGTCGTCTCAACGGATTTTGATGGTGCCCTATTTAACGTGAATGCGGCCGTCTCTAAAGCATAACCCCAAAACGATAGCGGTAAATCAGTAAGAGACATCATAGATCGCACCATATCTAGTAAAGTACGATTACGACGTTCGGACACACCATTACGCTGTGGTGTTCCGGGTGGCGTGAGTTGCGAAACTATTCCACAATTTTTCAAATGTATACCAAACTCGTAACTCAAATATTCTCCTCCACGATCAGATCGTAGAAATTTTATTTTCTTGTTACGATGATTTTCAACTTCACTCTAAAATTCCTTGAACTTTTCAAATGTTTCAGACTTATGCTTCATTAAGTAGATATACCCATATCTGCTTAAATCATCTGTGAAGGTGAGAAAATAACGATATCCGCCGCGAGCCTCAATACTCATCGGACCACATACATCGGTATGTATGATTTCCAACAAATCCGTTGCTCTCTCCATAGTACCGGAGAACGGCGTTTTAGTCATCTTGCCTATGAGGCACGGTTCGCAAGTACCAAGTGATTCATAATCAAGTGATTCCAAAAGCCCATCAGTATGGAGTTTCTTCATGCGCTTTACACCGATATGACCTAAACGGCAGTGCCACAAATAAGTTGCACTATCATTATTAACTTTGCATCTTTTGGCTTCTACATTATGAATATGTGTATTCCTATCTTCGAGATTCAACAAGAATAGAACACTCTTCAAAGGTGCATGACCATAAAAGATATTATTCATATAAATAGAACAACCATTATTCTCTGATTTAAATGAATAACCGTCTCGCATTAAACAAGATCCAGATATAATGTTCATGCTCAACGCTGGCACCAAATAACAATTATTTAGGTCTAGTATTAATCCCGAAGGTAGATGTAGAGGTAGCGTGCCGACCGCGATCACATCGACTTTGGAACCGTTTCCCACGCGCATCGTCACCTCGTCCTTTGCTAGTGTCCGCTTATTCCGTAGTCCCTGTTTCGAGTTGCAAATATTAGCAACAGAACCAGTATCAAATACCCAGGTGCTACTGCGAGCTCTAGTAAGGTACACATCAATAACATGTATATCACATATACCTTTGCTCACTTTGCCATCCTTCTTATCCGCCAAATACTTGAGGCAGTTCCGCTTCTAGTGACCAGTCTGCTTGCAGTAGAAGCACTCAGTTTCAGGCTTAGGTCCAAACTTGGGTTTCTTCTCCTGAGCAGCAACTTGCTTGCTGTTCTTCTTGAAGTTTCCCTTCTTCTTCCCTTTACCCTTTTTCTTGAAACTAGTGGTTTTGTTAACCATCAACACTTGATGCTCCTTCTTGATTTCTACCTCCGCAGCTTTCAGCATTGCGAAGAGCTCGGGAATAGTCTTGTTCATCCCTTGCATATTATAGTTCATCACGAAGCTCTTGTAGCTTGGTGGCAGTGATTGGAGAATTCTGTCAATGACGCAGTCATCTGGAAGATTAACTCCCATCTGAATCAAGTGATTATTATACCCAGACATCTTGAGTATATGCTCACTGACAGAACTGTTCTCCTCCATCTTACAGCTATAGAACTTATTGGAGACTTCATATCTCTCAATTCGGGCATTTGCTTGAAATATTAACTTCAACTCCTGGAACATCTCATATGCTCCATGACGTTCAAAGCGTCGTTGAAGTCCCGATTCTAAGCCGTAAAGCATGGCACACTGAACTATCGAGTAGTCATCAGCTTTGCTCTGCCAGACGTTCATAACATCTGGCATTGCTCCAGCAGCAGGCCTGTCACCTAGCGGTGCTTCCAGGACGTAATTCTTCTGTGCAGCAATGAGGATAATCCTCAGGTTACGGACCCAGTCCGTGTAATTGCTACCATCATCTTTCAACTTTGCTTTCTCAAGGAACGCATTAAAATTCAACGGAACAATAGCACGAGCCATCTATCTACAAGCAACATAAACAAGCAAGATACTATCAGGTACTAAGTTCATGATAAGTTTAAGTTCAGTTAATCAAATTACTTAGGAACTCCCACTTAGATAGACATCCCTCTAATCCTCTAAGTGATCACGTGATCCAAATCAACTAAACCATAACCGATCATCACGTGAGATGGAGTAGTTTTCAATGGTGAACATCGTCATGTTGATCATATCTACTATATGATTCACGCTCGACCTTTCGGTCTCTGTGTTCCGAGGCCATATCTGCATATGCTAGGCTCGTCAAGTTTAACCTGAGTATTCTGCGTGTGCAAAACTGGCTTGCACCCGTTGTAGATGGACGTAGAGCTTATCACACCCGATCATCACGTGGTGTCTGGGCACGACGAACTTTGGCAACGGTGCATACTCAGGGAGAACACTTCTTGATAATTTAGTGAGAGATCATCTTATAATGCTACCGTCAATCAAAGCAAGATAAGATGCATAAAAGGATAAACATCACATGCAATCAATATAAGTGATATGATATGGCCATCATCATCTTGTGCTTGTGATCTCCATCTCCGAAGCACCGTCATGATCACCATCGTCACCGGCGCGACACCTTGATCTCCATCGTAGCATCGTTGTCGTCTCGCCAATCTTATGCTTCCACAACTATTACTACCGTTTAGTAATCTAGTAAAGCATTACATCGCGATTACATTGCATACAATAAAGCGACAACCATATGGCTCCTGCCAGTTGCCGATAACTTAGTTACAAAACATGATCATCTCATACAATAAAATCAGCATCATGCCTTGACCATATCACATCACAACATACCCTGCAAAAACAAGTTAGACGTCCTCTACTTTGTTTGTTGCAAGTTTTACGTGGCTGCTACGGGCTTAAGTAAGAACTCATCTCACCTACACATCAAAACCACAACGATAGTTCGTCAAATAGACTCTGTTTTAACCTTCTCAAGGACCGGGCGTAGTCACACTTGGTTCAACTAAAGTTGGAGAGACAGTCTTCCGCAAGCCATCTATGTGCAAAGCACGTCGAGGGAACCGGTCTCGCGTAAGAGTACGCGTAAGGTTGGTTCGGATCGTCTCAACCAACAATACCGCCGAACCAAAGTATGACATGCTGGTAGGCAGTATGACTTGTATCGCCCACAACTCACTTGTGTTCTACTCGTGCATATAACATCAAACCATAAAACCTAGGCTCGGATGCCACTGTTGGGGAACGCAGTAATTTCAAAAATTTTCCTACGCACACGCAAGATCATGGTGATGCACAGCAACGAGAGGGGAGAGTGTTGTCTACGTACCAACGCAGACCGACTGCGGAAGCGATCTCACAACGTAGAGGAAGTAGTCGTACGTCTTCTTCCCGATCCGACCAATCCAAGCACCGTTACTCCGGCACCTCCGAGTTCTTAGCACACGTTCAGCTCGATGACGTTCCTCGGGCTCCGATCCAGCAAAGCATCGAGGAAGAGTTCCGTCAGCACGACGGCGTGATGACGATCTTGATGTACTACCGACGCAGGGCTTCGCCTAAGCACTACAACGGTACGATCGAGGTGGAATTTGGTGGCAGGGGGCACCACACACGGCTAAGGAACGATCTCAAGGATCAAGTTGTGTGTCTATGGGGTGCCCCCTGCCCCCGTATATAAAGGCCAGGGGCAAGGGGGTCGGCCGGCTAGGAGGGAGGCGCAGGGAGGAGTCCCACTCCTACCGGGAGTAGGACTCCTTCCCCCAAATCCTATTCCTAGTAGGACTCTTCGGGAGAAAGAGAAGAGAGGGGGGCCGGCCCCTTCTCCTAGTCCTAATAGGACTAGGGAAGGGGGGTTCGGCCGGCTAGCCTGTGGGCTGCCCCTTCTCTCTTTTCCACTAAGGCCCAATAGGCCCATTTGCCTCCCGGGGGTTCCGGTAACCCTCCCGGTAATCCGGTAAAATCCCGATTTCACCCGGAACACTTCCGGTGCCCAAATATAGGCTTCCAATATATCAATCTTTACGTCTCGACCATTTCGAGACTCCTCGTCATGTCCGTGATCTCATCCGGGACTCCGAACAACCTTCGGTACATCAAAATGCATAAACTCATAATAACTGTCATCGTAACGTTAAGCGTGCGGACCCTACGGTTCGAGAACAATGTAGACATGACCGAGACATGTCTCCGGTCAATAACCAATAGCGGGACCTGGATGCCCATATTGGCTCCTACATATTCTACGAAGATCTTTATCGGTCAGACCGCATAACAACATACGTTGTTCCCTTTGTCATCGGTATGTTACTTGCCCGAGATTCGATCGTCGGTATCCAATACCTAGTTCAATCTCGTTACCGGCAAGTCTCTTTACTCGTTCCGTAATACATCATCTCACAACTAACTTATTAGTTGCAGTGCTTGCAAGGCTTATGTGATGTGCATTACCGAGAGGGCCCAGAGATACCTCTCCGACAATCGGAGTGACAAACCCTAATCTCGAAATACGCCAACCCAACATCTACCATCGGAGACACCTGTAGTACTCCTTTATAATCACCCAGTTACGTTGTGACATTTGGTAGTACCCAAAGTGTTCCTCCGGTAAACGGGAGTTGCATAATCTCATAGTTACAGGAACATGTATAAGTCATGAAGAAAGCAATAGCAACATACTAAACGATCGGGTGCTAAGCTAATGGAATGGGTCATGTCAATCAGATCATTCTACTAATGATGTGACCTCGTTAATCAAATAACAACTCCTTGTTCATGGTTAGGAAACATAACCATCTTTGATTAACGAGCTAGTCAAGTAGAGGCATACTAGTGACACTCTGTTGGTCTATGTATTCACACATGTATTATGTTTCCGGTTAATACAATTCTAGCATGAATAATAAACATTTATCATGATGTAAGGAAATAAATAATAACTTTATTATTGCCTCTAGGGCATATTTCCTTCACTACCGACGCAGGGCTTCGCCTAAGCACTGCAACGATATGATCGAGGTGGAATTTGGTGGCAGGGGGCACCACACACGGCTAAGGAAAGATCTCAATGATCAATTGTGTGTCTATGGGGTGCCCCCTGCCCTTGTATATAAAGGATGGAGGAGGAGGAGGCCGGCCAAGGCAAAGGTGCGGCCAGGATAGGGAGTCCTACTAGGACTCCAAGTCCTAGTAGGAGTCCACCAAGAGGGGAGGAAGGGAGAAGGAATAGGAGGAGAAGGAGAGGTGGCCGGCCCCCTTTTCCCTAGTCCAATTCGGACCAAAGGGGAGGGGGGGCGCAGCAGCCTTTTTCCTCTTCCCACTAAAGCCCATCAAGGCCCATTACTTCTCCCGTAACTACCCGGTACTCCGAAAAATACCCGAATCATTCGGAACCTTTCCGATGTCCGAATATAGTCGTCCAATATATCGATCTTTACATCTCGACCATTTCGAGACTCCTCGTCATGTCCCCGATCTCATTCGGGACTCCGAACTCCTTCGGTACATCAAAACTCATAAACTCATAATATAACTATCATCGAAACCTTAAGCGTGCGGACCCTACGGTTCGAGAACAATGTAGACATGACCGAGACACGTCTCCGGTCAATAACCAATAGCGGGACCTGGATGCCCATATTGGCTCCTACATATTCTACGAAGATCTTTATCGGTCAGACCGCATAACAACATACGTTGTTCCCTTTGTCATCGGTATGTTACTTGCCCGAGATTCGATCGTCGGTATCCAATACCTAGTTCAATCTCGTTACTGGCAAGTCTCTTTACTCGTTCCGTAATACATCATCCCACAACTAACTCATTGGTTGCAATGCTTGCAAGGCTTAAGTGATGTGTATTACCGAGAGGGCCCAGAGATACCTCTCTGACAATCGGAGTGACAAATCCTAATCTCGAAATACGCCAACCCAACATCTACCATTGGAGACACCTGTAGTACTCCTTTATAATCACCCAGTTACGTTGTGACGTTTGGTAGTAGCCAAAGTGTTCCTCCGGTAAACGGGAGTTGCATAATCTCATAGTCATAGGAACATGTATAAGTCATGAAGAAAAAGCAATAACAACATACTAAACAATCGGGTGCTAAGCTAATGGAATGGGTTATGTCAATCAGATCATTCAACTAATGATGTGACCTCGTTAATCAAATAACAACTCTTTGTTCATGGTTAGGAAACATAACCATCTTTGATTAACGAGCTAGTCAAGTAGAGGCATACTAGTGACACTCTGTTTGTCTATGTATTCACACATGTATTATGTTTCCGGTTAATACAATTCTAGCATGAATAATAAACATTTATCATGATATAAGGAAATAAATAATAACTTTATTATTGCCTCTAGGGCATATTTCCTTCACGACCCGCGGTCAGTGCACATGTTTTCGAAGCCCCGAAAAGATCACGCTCGTTAAAAGAAAACTTGCATCGAAGCGCATTACTTCAAAATAACTAATTAACCCTACAATCACGGATATATACCTTCCCATTCTACCGCATATCTACCCTATCCTAACCACCCCCATCTACCTTGTTTTTCCTCACATAGCCATCGCCGGGATCGCGCCTTCACTTCTCAAGCGACCATGCCGACGCCGGATTAAAAAGGTCTCCACGGCTTCTCTCATCTTCGATTGCAGTGCTGATTATTTTTTCCATTGATTCGACCAACAAGTAATTTCCAAAGAGATTAGAAAATCTAGCTTTTGCCATAGTTGAGTAGTTCTGGTGTGATTCGAGTACAGGATGTCATGCAACAGCTTTTTGATTGATAGTTTGTACTAGTTGATCGTACGAACTAATTATGAATATTTCTTCATGGTCGTATTGTTTCGAATTAGTTGGATGAGGGTGTGGATACAGTTTTCATACTATGGGTATATGTGTTGCTGTAGGGACCATGGTCTCAGAGGCGCATAACAACCGTGCGGAGTACGACAAGTCTTTGCATGAAGCGCGTCGGGAAACTGACTTGAAGGTGCAAAAGGATCGCATTGAGGTAGATAAGAAACTGAAAAAAGAACGTTCATACGTGGACAGGATGATAAAGGAGGAGCGTGAGGAGTTTTCTCGTAAGATGGCGAAGATGCGTCTTGAGATTGAAGAAAAGCATAAGAGGGACTATGAGTACATGGAAAAAAAGTTTGTCTTAGGCTACAAGGAAATGCATCAAACATTGCAGAAGGACCGGAAGCTTGTGGACAGTATTATACAGACAGAGCGAGTCAGGATGGATGCCTATGTGTTGCAGGCACGTGCGGATATGGACAGTAAGCTGCTACAGGAGCGGTCGGACATGGATTATAAGGCCATGCTGGAGAAGGTCCGCTTGGAAGGACATATGTTAGAAGACCGTGCGATCTCATGGCCACCCCGACAACATGTCTTCAATTATTCTCCCCCTGTAAGTATCTCGCACCGATTCTATATATTAAGGACCTACGTATTCTATGATACAAACATCTTCAATTTGTGGCAACCTTATGTCGGCGATTGTATGTAGGCTAAGCATCATGAGACGACACAGTCGCCATTCACTCGAGACATTGCGATAGAGTCACCCGTTCAATGCCACATCAGTCCACCCCAACAACATATCGTCAATTCTTCCCTTGTAAGTACCTCGCAATGATGCATACCCAAGATATGGTATGACCTTTCAAAACTTGTGTGTAAACCCACTATCGATGTTTCATACGCAGGATAAGAAACCTATGATGGCAGAGTCCCCAGTCACACCACATGAAGGATACATTCCACATAACAAGGTGAGAAGGTTTGAGATGGCACAATCCCCAGTCACTCCACATGAAGGATACATTCCACAAAAGCAGGTAACAACGCCGCAATGTTGCTATGCACATAAAAAATTATGTTTGCCCCTTTACTCATTGAATGTATTAACTCTGATGTGGGATACTAGGTGCTGGTCATGGAATTTTTTTAGTAGGGATGATGAGATGTCACATGTCCCGAGAGCATACTTTGATGAACACCCGGCAGAAGTCAGAATTTTTGAACCCGCCAAAGTGACCTAGGATCTCATTATGACTGAAATGAGAGATACTTTTGGTTGCAAACTGGGAGCAGAACTGTACTACTTCTTACCCGGGTCTATGTGGAAGCTACCAGAAGGAATGTTCTTGATTGCAGGACCAGATGATGTACAAAAAATGCTTTCTGGTCTGAATGGCAGCAAGACATGTCACCTGTGCATTGTGTACAATAGAACTACGGGTTGTTTTCCCGAGGATGACATTGATTCCGAGGTTCAAATTTTACATGTTACATGCATCTAGTTTATGGCTACGTCTTTTTTGAGTTCTTCCTAATACAATTCCTATGGTTTTCTACAGGAAGTGAGAATCCAAGAAATGGAGGGTCTTGCTAGAGAGTTGGCAGAGAAATACCAAGAACAACTTAAGTTGTATGGTTAGATTGATGTTAAAGAGAAAAAGATTGAAGCACATGGGTCATTGCCAAGCCCGACACAATCTCCAACGACGCAACGCAAGAGGTCACTGGATTTTGGCAGTGCAGAAGACAATATGGAGTAGGCTCAATTGTTTTTCAACCAGTTTAAGCTTCAAACCAGGATTATTTAGTTGCAAACAAACATTTTGTTTTCTGTTTCACACTATGTTCGCATTTATGGTACAATTTATTCATGAGACAGTTCTTTGAACAACAATGCATGTGTTTTATGATCAATCATACAGTTGTTTGTGAGTTGTTTTTGAGATGGCATTGTGTCTAAAGAAGTTTCCATCTATAAAACTTGGCACGCAGTTGCATCGGAATCGCGTATCACGCGAGAGGCGTGCATCGCACGGGAGCGCGTCGCACGCGAGCTTGTTTTCGGGTAGAAATCATAACATATTTTGGATAGATAAAGTTCACGTCCGCCACCCGCGCATGCAAACCCACGTCGCCGCCATTCCCATGCATGCATGCCTCAGGCGCAGACAACGAGACGGCCCATCCGAATTAGGCCCATCCGAAGTAGGCCATTAGAACCCTCCCCCACTCCACCTATTATCCTCGCACTGTGGCCTCCCTCCCTCCATCGCCAGATCCCCCACTCGTCCCCCTCTGTCCGCCGCCCCTGCGCACCGTCGGCGACTCCACCCCCGCGCCCCCCGAACGGGATCGGCCGGATCCATCTCCTCAACCACCGCAGGATAGCGCAGGTACCCCAGTTTCTGTTCACGTCTCAATGGTATCCATGCTGATAATGCTTGGTAGATCGACTGAGTGTAGCAATTTTGTGCCACCAATCCACTTTTCAGCAAAATACTTGCTAGAAAACCATCTGAAACTTGTGATGCTTGCTACTGTATAATATAGGACTTTTCAAAGTTCTGTTATGATGGCACTATTGGACACATACAGTAGAGCTGCGTTTTTAGTTGTTATACTTTCAGTTACCATCACTACTTGGGAAAGGCCGAATTGGATGCATTCAGGTCTGCAGTTGATAGTGTATCATCATAATGTAGGTGCTGTGTTGTGTGATTCTTCATGCTGAGAACTTCAGCTTTTTCAGTTATAATGAAAGGCTTCTGTATAAAAAAACTACTAAATGATCAAAAAAACTTCTAGACAACATTCTGTATGATCTGACCAAAACTTGAACTAAATGATCACCAAAAGTTGAAGGATTTTGCATCACATCACAACCATAAGTGTTCTGCACCAGCATCATAACAATCACATAACTATATAACAAAAGCAAACTTGTTCATCATTACAAAAGCAAACTTGTCCAACATAACAAAAGCTAACTTGTTCAGCATTACAAAAGCAAACTTGTTCGACCACATAACTGCAAACTGAGACACATAATACCACAAACAACTCAATATCCCTAGTAGTAGGGGTCATCCCAATGATCCTCCGCCTCTTGCCAGTACTCCAAACCTTCTTTGACGATTTTGATTTTCTTCCATGCCTCATAGGTGACGTACGCATCTTTCGCTGCGTACTCGATGAGGTTGTTTGGCAGTGGGCTGTCCCCCATAGTTTGTGGTCCAATTCCTTGTTGATCTTCTGCTTCATTTCCTTGTACGATGGGTGGATGAGGCTGGCTACAAACTCAGCCAAAGCCTGCCACTTCTTTCCATTGTTTGGAACTCTCCATTTGCGCTGCATGTCGACGTACTTGTCGGGGTTGAACTCCAAACCAGACAATTTCAGCTTCTCCTTGTCACCTCCAATGGAGAAGCCAACAAAGGTGTACAGCTTCTTCTCCTGCAGGAGCGGGCGGAGTTCCTTGGGCCTGCATCAAATTAATCTGGTGCATCAAATTCATCTACTTCAAAAACTTCAGAAACTACTAATTAGACATAAAATTCAGAACTAGTATTGCATCTACTCCAGAACTTCAGAACTAGTATTGCATCTACTTCAGAACTTCAGAACTATTGCATCTACTTGAGAAACTTCAGAAACTTCAGAACTATTGCATCTACTTGAGAAACTTCAGAAACTACTAATTAGACAGAAACTTCAGAACTAGTATTGCGTCTACTTCAGAACTTCAGAACTATTGCATCTACTTCAGAAACTTCAGAAACTACAGAAACTACTAATTCGACAGAAACTTCAGAACTTCAGAACTAGTATTGCATCTACTTTAGAACTACAGAACTATTGCGTCTGCTTCAGAAACTTCAGAAACTACTAATTAGACAGAAACGTCAGAACTTCAGAAACTTCACAACTGGATGTTTTTACCATTTGGTTGCCACGGTGATGTGGTATACCAGGACGAGATCCTCCACGCATAACTGTAGAACTGCAGCCTTTTGCGGAGGTTCGTCTTCCCTCGTATACTCGACATCAACGCCTATCGACCGAGAAAGCATGCCGCCGAGCCTCCTCCTGATCTCGCGGATCCTCTTGTCGGCTTCGTCTGGATTGCTGGTGCATACGACATCCAACTTCTCCTTCTTCAGGTGGATATCAACCATGAGCGGCACGGTGTAGTCCTGCTTCTGCCCGGGGACCGGAACGTCGTCGTCGACCACCAGCAGCTCCTTGCCAGACGCCTCACCTTGGTGATGCTTGGCAGATGGAGGGGAGTTGCTCCACGATGCCTCCGCCATTCTCTTGGCAGACGGAGGGGAGTTGCTCCATGATTCCTCCGCCATTGCCCTCCTGGCCAACGATGGTGGAGGCAGAGGGGAGTTGCTTGATGGTGGAGGCAGAGGGAGGAAGATGGAGCGGCAATGGAATGAGGAGGGAGGCAGATTGAGCGGCAATGGAATAGGAGGGGAGTTCCTTGCGTCGTGGGGAGTTGCCAGTGGAGGGGAGTCATGGGGAGTTGCCAGTGGAGGGGAGATGTGGGGAGTTGCCTCGAAAACTCAAATGTCCTGCCCTTTGGCCCTCGAAAAATCTGGAGGGGAGACATGGGCCCTTTGGTTTGTCCTGTTTCTGAAACAAAACAAAAAAATAACAGCCATATTTTGCTCTCACTCCAACCATATTAAGAGATCAAAAATGGCACCAAAAAGTCACTGCAGCCATCCTAAATGCATCCATCGATCGTTCTTTATTTTTTCTAACATTCCGTGTTCTGTGCAGTGAGATAGACACAACGCTACAAATGCAGGCTGACAACGCCCGCGATTTCATGACCATCAGGACAGACGGCGGCTTCATCCACGCTCCGGTCCCATGAGTCGAGTCGAAAGTAGTGATGCTATGTGTAGTTCTGAAACATTGATTGGCTCATGTTGTAATTAAACTTTAATTAATTGTATGTCTCCTTGGTTTGGACAGTCGTTCAACTTAGATGTAATCGATGCTATTTATTACTAGGACCATGAATTGTGCTATTAATGTCTTGCTTTTCTCTTCCGATCCTTTTGTTGCATACTTATTTATTGCTTATGTATTGTCTGTTGTTTGGCTTGTGCATAGAGATGCCGTCGTATGTCGTGTACAAGGGTAAGGTTCCCGGAGTCTACGACGACTGGGAGGAGTGTCGGAGACAGGTTCACCGTTTCAGCGGTAACAGTTACAAAAGGGTACACCACTAGGGCGGAGGCGGAATCTAGATACGCCCGCTATCTAGCGGGAGAGAGGAGGGAGCGTTGGAGGAACCGGATGAAGACCAGTTTCATCGTGATGACCGCAACTCTCTTCTATGTGATGGTAGTTTAGATGATCGATATCGACTTGTAATGTGAAGACAAACTCGCTACTCGCGGTCTCGAGACTTGTAATGTTCTATCTTTGTTCAGTCTTTTGAATTCGGAGACTAATATGATGAATTGTATTCGGAGAGCTATCTTCTATTGTATTCGATGAATGTGCTGTTGCTGTGTGGTGCTGTCTATATTCTGTCCAATAATATATTTTGTAACCTGTGAAAATATCAAAAATGTGCATTTTTTCGACCACCTCCAAATCACCTCAGTTTTTGCACACATGATCTCTTCCACAAACAAAACTAGGTTTCCAAGTTTTTGTATTTTTTTGAATTTTTTTGAATTTATAATGCCCTCTAGACTGATTGCTGAAAACATCGGTCTATGCCTCAAGGGGGCATTGTAAAATAATTTTTTTCAAAATTTTCTTGCATACACATGTTTTGCACATGTGGGTCACCATGTACAAGAAAATTTGGGTGATTTGGAGGTGGTGGAAAAATTCACGTTTTTTCAAAAACTGGCTTAAGACCAAATGGTCCCTCCGGGAATGCGGGCATTTTTTCGACCACCTCCAAATCACCTCAGTTTTGGCACACATGATCTCTTCCACAAACAAAACTAGGTTTCCAAGTTTTTGTATTTTTTTGAATTTTTTTGAATTTATAATGCCCTCTAGACTGACTGCTGAAAACATCGGTCTATGCCTCAAGGGGGCATTGTAAAATATTTTTTTTCAAATTTTTCTTGCATACACATATTTTGCACATGTGGGTGACCATGTACAAGAAAATTTGGATGATTTGGAGGTGGTGGAAAAATTCACGTTTTTTCAAAAACTGGCTTAAGTTAGACCAAATGGTCCCTTCGGAAATGCGGGCATTTTTTCGACCACCTCCAAACCACCTCAGTTTTGGCACACATGATCTCTTCCACAAACAAAACTAGGTTTCCAAGTTTTTGTATTTTTTTTTGAATTTTTTTGAATTTATAATGCCCTCTAGACTGACTGCTGAAAACATCGGTCTATGCCTCAAGGGGACCTGCATGCAAGAGTCGGGGACCTGCATGTGAATAGTGATTCATCAAGGCCTTGACAGCTACTGGCACAGCGGAGATGAACGTGCATGGAGGTTTTTCAAAGATTTCCAAGCACACCCTAGTGGGCCCTACTTATTTAAAAAATACGTCAGTCATTATTGCTCTGTAAATGAAGAATATGCATGATGATTATGAATATGCATGACAACCATAGTAAGGGTGAAGAATCATAGTGCCCAATTTGTCGAAATACATCATCATTCTTAAAGTTGGACATCAAATGATACACACAGAAAATGGAAACGAAAGATGTCAAACTAATACAGTAACATGGCAGTACAACCGCACTTCACTAAATTACTGTCACGATGAAATAGAATGTAAAGACCACGTCACACAAAGCTGAATGGCACACGACTTTCTCTGGCTCATCGTCGGTTCATGCTATATGTAGATATCACAGTTCAGCCTCGAGATCCTACACAGAAGAATACAATAAATCACATGGACATCAATTATGAGTAAAACACATGAAAAAAAATATGAACATATTTCGTACCTATAGCAATTTAGCGCATTTACATCGATTGTGACCTGGTTTCTTGCAATAGCCACAGATATTCTGTGATCTTGACTTCTTTGTCTTTGCCTGCAGCCTTTTCTTCGGTGCACCTCGTCCTGGCACATGCACGGGATCCAGAAACTTATCAACTTTCTGCGAGTGCAGCATCAATGGGCCAAACCTAATGCTGTTATGCTGAGCATTAGTTGACTCCTTGCTGTCAGCTTGTTCAAAACTTGATTGCTTGCCATGATGTTGTGCTTGCAAAAGCATCTTTAGACGGTGATAGTCCTCATCAGAGTGGCATGCCAGGAAACTTGCGGCGTGACTACAATTCCGCAACTCGCAGTACCTCTGCAGGCTTACCGAATAGTCATACATCTGGTTTTTTCTGGTAGGTGTGTATGCACATTTTGCATTCATAGTCCACCTAGTGGGAACACAACAACCGGGCAGAATTGTTTGTTTTAAAATCCCCAATATGTAAAAAATGTGGGAACATGGTGTGCCTGCGCATTCCAGCTTATGGCAAGAACAACTTACCCTGTGCAAAAGACCTCCTTGCTCTTCAATGCGCACTCCAAACTTTTTATCCATTCTTTCCTACTTGGACACAACATAAGTGGAATCTTCTGATCCATCTAGTATCTCTCTAATCTGACATTTGCTGACAGCATCTATGCTCCATAAGACCATCTTAAAGACACTAGGTGTGAAAACTGTTGCGGCATGTTTCTCAAGCGGCGAAGCATTTTCCTCTATAAATGGAACGGACTGCAAGGCTTCGACGTCATGGAGAGCTTCGTTAATCCGTCGCGACGCAAGGCAACGCTCATAGTGCTCTAGCATTTCAAACAACGACATCTTACCCTCAAGATGCGTATGTAGCACAGAGTTCAAGCTCTCACTCCTCTGATTGCTGCTCAATCCTAGGAAACAACGCCCGTCAAGATATGGAGCACACCACAACTTTCAGCCCAGAACAGTCCCTTCAGATGGCCATGCTCGTCTACCAAGTACTTGAAGAAAAAAATCCACATCTCGCTCTCGCCTCGCCATCATGTGCATGATCACCGATTTAGCATCACCGGCACTGATTGTCTCCTGCTTATTAGCATGGCAGAAATTATAAATGTCCCTCTTTATGCATCCAACCTTATCAAATCCACCGTATTGAAAGCACAAAATATCCATAATACGGTATTTGCGGATCCCACATTTTTCCATGTCCGCAATGTCCGCTTTCTACTCATCGCTAATTCGTCTGTGCAAACGCAGTAGACAAGAAAGATCCCGTGGGGCTAGAGGATGGCCGTGCTCATCGATGAAATCCTTGACAAACCACCGACCGGTTTCCTCCTGTCTCGTAATGACCAATTTAGCATTACACCCAACACGAGTTAAACTTCGTGGCCTCCTCTTTCTATCTTCCATCTTTCTTTTCATGTGCTTATCTTCGCGAAACCCTTGACGACTACACACAATTTTCCTTAAAATTATGTATTTGTTGGATCCATCCCACTCAACGTAGCTTTTCCTCACACTAAAACCTTTTTCAAGAGCATATTTGTTGTAGAATTCATAGCCTTCAGCCTCACTATCAAACATCTTGCTGATAACATTTACATACTCGAACATACTCTCATCACTTGCATACGCCATGTCTTCCTGCATATGACATGTGAGGGAAACCAATCATCAACATCTTTCTGTTTATCAATGTTGCAGGTGTA
Organism: Triticum monococcum; assembly: GCA_034509565.1. Taxonomy (NCBI): domain Eukaryota; kingdom Viridiplantae; phylum Streptophyta; class Magnoliopsida; order Poales; family Poaceae; genus Triticum; species Triticum monococcum. The sequence goes on from CM067845.1 coordinate 620,573,764, forward strand.
AAATAGCTCATAGGCAAAGACAAGTGCATGGAAAAGACTTTGCTGGTTTGACATGTGAGGGAAACCAATCATCAACGTCCAACAAGTAGTATCTCATCTTCCTTTAAACTATATTTCATGCGCTATGCAAACCTAAAGTGATGATGACTTTAATAAACTAAATTAAGTGAACTATGGAACCATTATCTCATCTTCCTTTAGTATATCTCATCTCAAACGTCAACATCTTACTTAAACAAACATGATGCGATTAGCTCAAGAGAAACTATGCCACGATGAAGCTTTCCATTCGTTGTTCTAGTCCGTACCCGGATCTTGTGGGGTTGAGGTTGTACTGCATGCACGGTGGAGGGGCGCAACGGCCAAGAGAACGAGCAGAACGCCAAGCCGAATTCATACCTTAAGGATGGTACGCGCGAAGAGATGGGATCGCCCGCTGCGGTCACCGCCCATTCAGCCGGCGCAGATCCGGCCTTCTTCTTCTTCGGTGACGGCGTGGGGGGCTGGGGTTGGTTGGGTGGAGGACGAGGACGATGAATTTATTCCTCTCGCCGGGCAGGTCGAGGACGGAGAAGGTCAGGAGCGGCGAGCGGCGACGAATAGATCGGAGGAGGATTCTGAACTGGATCGAGTAGACATGGATCTGGTTCTCAGGTGATCGTTTCAAGAAAAGATATTCCCCCCTGGACCATTATGCCCTTATCACAATTAACACATTAAATTTAATCAATTAAAATTCCCCGCAAGATCTGACGGCTAATAAAAATCAGACGTGATCTGACATGTAAGTACTGCTAAGTACTCCGAGTACTAACCCAATCACCATAAAACAGCTCTTACAACTTATATGACATGGAAACGTTCAAAACGTTTAGGATTACTCTCTCTTGCTTCCAACCAAAATCCTACTATTAGGTCAGAAGAACTGCTGCAAAATAATAGCAGCAGCATAAGCATAGTGTGATACAGTATATGTAATTAACAATCGTACCTAATCCTGGGCAGAGAGAATACCCAGGAAGCTAGCTCAAATTCGACACGATTAACAAGGTCAAGCAGCCATAATCCATTCCAACCATCGCGTTCAAGGTTCAGTGACAGAATTGTTCCTTTCAAGTTGGCCGGCAGTATCCTTCCATGAGCTAAGGGAAATGTGAGATAACTATGCCACTGTTTTCGAGTCTGCTCAAGCTAATATCCATGTGCTTCCTCTTCTGTGCTCCATAGAAAATTTCTTCTCAACTTGTCAAATTTCTTGGTGAACCAGCTATTGGGAGAGAAAGCAGTGAGAAAATATGTGATGGTGGCTGTGAGGGCCGAATTGATCAGATCTAGTCTGCCCGTTCTGTTCATCAGATTCCCTTTCTAGATAGCTAATCTGGATTTACCCTTGTCCAATAAAGGTTGCAGCTCTGTTCGTCTCAAGTTTCTCATGGACAGAGGTAGTCCCAGGTATTTGCAGGGAAAAGAACCCACTGAACCTCCAAAGTTGGTTATCAGATTTTGTACACTACTTTGCTGACACTGAATGGGGTAAATCACACATTTATTGGGGTTGATAGTAAGACCCGAGATGCTCCCAAATACATCAAGAATTCTGATAATGGCCTCAATCTGCCGGCGATCCGGAGAGGCAAAAATTGCTGCATCATCCGCATAAAGACTGGCCCTCATTCTTGCAACATTCCATGGCATCGGAGTTAGAATACCCTGAGCAGTTGCCATGGTATGAATGGAAGCGAATCTGTGCGCCACTAAGCGTGGGTGGCCTGGGAATCAAGGAAATACATGCTTTTGGTCGGGCGCTAAGACTGCGATGGCCATGGTATGAATGGGACAATCTGGACAGGCCATGGAAAGGGACCCCGATTCCTTGCAATCAAACAGACCTGAATTTATTTGCGGCCTGCACTTCGATTTCGCTCGGAGATGGTAATCTGGTGAATTTTTGGGAGCATAGATGGTTACAGGGCGGAGCACCCAAGGAATTGGCCCCTGAACTATTCCAGATGGCTAGGTCCAAAAGACTTTCTGTTAATCAGGCCCTTAGTGGAGGTGCTTGGATGAGAGGCCTTCAGGTTATCAACTCTTCTATTATGTGGAACAAAGTGGCGAAGCTAAAGAAAAAAGGCCAACCGGTTGATGAGTGCACAGCGGCTGCATATATTGCTTGGAATATTTGGCTTGAGCGAAACAGAAGGATATTTAAGACCATCAATCAATCCAGTTCGGCTGTACTCCTTAGAGCGAAAGATGAGTTGATCCTTCTGATGGAGGCATGGGAGTAGTAGCTGATTGGGTAGCGGGGCTGTTAGCAGCACTAGGCTACCAATATTAGCTTTTTTGTTATTATGCTCTGATCTCGTTATGCCCCCCCTCTTATCTGGTTGTCGATCCTCTACTGGCAACACTGTACAGTTTCCCCCCTACTATAATGAAAAAGGCAGAACACCTGCCAGTTCCCGCTCAAAAAAAAGCTAATATCCAAATTCCTGTTAGTCGTGTTATGCATGCATGTTCTGTTCCTTGTTTCTTGCGATCTCTTCGCCACCGCCGACCCTCGACTACAGTGGTGGGAACTAGGCTGGAAGCAAAGAGACCAAGATGATGGCTAAGTATTAAGGGGCAGCAAATGCAGATGACCACCCAATAGTTCTACTTTTGAATGGGCAGAATGGCAAGGGTTGAATTGTGTTGTGAAAGTCGGACTCTCCGCAGAGGATTATATTTGATATAGTGACTTCTAGGTCACTCGAGACGGATTACTGCGATTCAGTCCTAATAATAATATAGAAAAGTGTCTTTGGTCGAGAAAATCAATCCGGTGAGTCTCATGATCTGATCATCAAGTTGAACTAATGATGGTCAATTACTTAAGCAGGCGAATGTTACTCACATGCTGATTTACCCCTAGGAGAATTTCATGGCCATCATTCGGGGTTCTTTCATCACAGAACAACTACCCAAAAAGTGAAAAGTGAAGGTAACACAATGCTAATCTTAGGATTTGGGACCGCCTTAATGCCTTTGCCTGAACAGTCAAACTGTGTTGATTGAGATATCTTACAAAATTACACCGTTATCACAAAGTACTTCTCCTTGCAATCTATCCATCAGAGAGTTCAGTGGACTTTAAACGTTATCAATGACAGGTGGAATGTAAGGGCAGTCCTAGTGCACTACTAATATATCTTAAGCTATATCTACTGACTAAATAGATGTTTAGAAACTACCTCATTTAATGTTTTTTGTGAGAGAGAAGTTATGAGATATCTTGGATTTAGTGCGAAGATCTGGACTATCTAGATTAAGATATGGTTGCTCTTTCTTGCCTCATCATGATCAACAAAAATGGTTGGGATACTGTTCAAGAGCTTCCAGTTGAACATTCTTCATTTCTAGAATAGGGTAATTAATTCTTCTGCGTGCCCCAAAAAAGGAGTAGACGGTATGGATTGCATGAATCCTTCCAATGGAACGCGAGAATCTTTCATGATTCCCATGGAATGGAATTCTTCTCTTATGTTTGAACTTATTTCCTTCACAGAAGTTATTTTCGCCAGGCTGATGACAAGAGTTGAATTTTTGGGCATAAACTTGGTGTTGTCAATTTGCACGACCAAAAGGGTAAACGACTAGATGATATGAATTGCGGGAATTTTTCCATTAGAATGCGACAACCCTTTTTCGACGCCAATGTAATTTGAATCGTTCTCTAAAATTTCCGAACTTAATGCGAGTTAATTTTGTCAGGCTGGTGACAAGAGTTGAATTTTAGGCACAAATTTGGTGTTGTCAATTTTCATGAACATGGTTGATTTATGCTAGTAGGTTAGCTTTGATATAGTGAAACAATGCATATAACACTGTTATAAGTTATGCCGTGGATCTTTTTTTTTGCGAAAAGGACTCAGATCTATTATAGAAGTTCACTAGAAATACAAAGCACCCAAACATAATATAAAATACATAAAGACCCCTGCACCACCGAACGACCACCCCCGCCGCCAGAATGAGTCGCCGACGCCCCACAGTATCGCCACTCCCATACCATAGCTGAACCGACCTTGTCGATGACAGTCGAAAAGTCTTCATGCATGTGCCTCTAAGGGTCGGCGCCCGGGAGCCGCAGTCATCGCCGTTGATCTCTTGAATCATTTAGAAGAACCTGATACCGTTGCGTACGCCCGGCGAGAAATCCTAACCTTGCCGCCCCAAGGAGCCGGCAGGGATCTATGTTGGAGCTCCTTCTAACCCATCCATGTGGACGAACTTGGGGAGGCTTGGAGCCTGGAAGACTGCTCGAAAAAGAAGTATCGCCATCCGTCCGAGCGTCATTCTTGTGAGGACTAAAACCCTGACCCGTCTACTAGCCGGAGCCAAGGCTCCAGGATTCTCCTCACCTTCATCGGCCGCTAGAGAAGCAGGCAGAGGGGAGGTGAATGTACGTGCTCGCCGATGGGGATTGAGGGGTGGAAGGCTTTGCCCTAATAGTCTTGTGAGAGGGGAAAGAAAGAGCTAAGTTACGGTATGGATTAATATTGACGTAAATGGTCATGATCTAGGCCGACCTGGATGGGAAGTCAAATAGTTAATGAGGCTTACAATATATATACTTCTTTTTACATAACACTGCAACTATCCAATGAAGCTTCAAGGAGTTTAAATGTTTGATGTGGATTGCAGCAAAGAGATTCAGTGCAGACTTTTTGACAAAGAATTTGCACTTCTATCTTGATGCTATGCATTCAATGGTAGCTTTGACACTGCAACAATTTAAATCATCACTGTGTATTGAACTGGACGCCCCCAATAATCTGGGGGCCTTTCTGGTCTTTTATGAATTATTAGTCAATTATGAATTTTTCCGGACCATTTCTATAGTTATCGACTTACTGATCAACAAAAAGAATTGGGATATTGTTCAAGAACTTTCAAATAGAACATTCTTTGATTTCTAAAACAGGGTAATAAATTCTTCTCCATGCCCACAAAAAAAAGAGTCATTAGTATAAATTGTGTGAATTCTTCCAATGGAACACGAAAATCTTTCTCGATTCCAACATAATTGAATTGTTCTCTAAAGTTTCAAACTTCCAACCATCACGGAAGTTATTTTCGCCTGGCTGATGACAAGAGTTAATTTTTTTTGGGCGTAAAATTTGTGTTCTCCATTTGCACAAACATAGAAAAAAAGGTAATACATTCTTCCGTGTGCCCAAGAAGGGGCAGCTGAAACATATTCCGATGCTACTACCATTCCTTGTCATAGTTTCTTTATGCTTTTACTAGCTGGCATAACAAACTTTTATCATACATACAAATTAATCACTAAGAAACAAGCCCCAAGTACATGATCTTTGAAGTAGGAAACCCAATGGTCACAACATAAGGTTAATAAAACGCAGAGTAGCATAATTGTTTGATAAACGGAGACAAAGGGAGTTTTTATTAACTCAAAATTCAGCATCAAGCGGATACAAAGCATGATGAACGATGTCCGTCCTCTGTACAATAAAGATGTACACAACCACCAAGAACTATCTGACAAGGTAAAAACGACAAATTGACATTGGAGAAGATATTTTGCCACTACAAAACAATGTCATTTTCACATAGCCAAAACGACCATAGCAAGACAAACGCTCCCACCCTAGTTAGTGTACTAAACTTATTTGATATTCCTTCAAGCCATTGCACATATATATTGGCAACACTTGCGGGAAGATACGAATTGAATGCTATTTGGATTACTGGCCACATAGAACACACAAATTTGCATTGAAAAAATGTGTTTAATTGTATTATCGTGAGTACAGGCCTACACAATCTTGTCTCGTTTAATTCACATTAGGGAGTAAATATACCAGATCGTCATCTCGGGGTCATCATCACGACTCACAGAGCCAACCCCACTGCCACCCCAACAACCCCTCCCTCCAGCCTTCTCTTTAGACTTCTCCCTAAGTTATTGTTGTTCTTAAGAAAATGATCGGACTGAGCGTGCCCTATCATACTTGATCTGAGGACCTGCCTTGATGTGCTTAGAAGTACCTGAAATAAGATTTTCAGAGAGTCTCGGGCCAAAATGTATGACATCCCAACTTAATAAGAATGATATACTACTCATATCAATAAGGTACACCTTCTTTTTCAGGAGCCCATCCGAGAAGAACCTGAAAGTTAGGCGTGCTTGACTTGGAACAATTTGAGGATGAGTGACCGTCTGGGAATTTGATTCTGGGTGTGCACGAGTGAGGACAAAGTGCGCAGAAAAGACTAGTGTTAGTATGTGTGACCAACCTAAATCCTAGATGCAACGGTCAGGAACCGGGGATGAACTGGTTGGTTTGACCGGGGTGTTACAAAATGGCCCTCACTTCGCATGGCAAACGGACATTTTCATTCATTGTCGGTGTAACAGGTAAATCCTGGTGACTTCTGACATTTGCTTGTTCCCCAGAGAGCTTCTTGTGGCCCGTCTGTAAGGCATGCCATGAATTCAGGTGAAGTACTTCACAATCATCCAACGTAGACATGATCCAATGTCGCTAGCTAAGACTCGTTAGAGGACGCCTTGAAGTCTTCGTCCAAACTAGGTAAGACTCAGAGCTACTAAGACATGCAAGATTGTCTTTGAACTATCATAGTTGGACCCAAACGTTCCACTCCGTCGGAGTGATGGCCTGACGATTTTGACCACCGTTGAGGTGTTGCCCAGTGTGTACATAACTATTAGAGTTGTGCTCGAAATCTTTGAGTTGTTGAAGCTAATGCTCTCATGAACTAGCTGTCATTAGGGTGATGCCCTGACATCCATAATTTTGCCAGAGGTTGCTCTTTGGACAACAAAATCATCGGAGATCCATTTTTGCATTGGTGGATGAGGATATCGACAATCAAGTTGTGTGTCTTGCTTACTCTTTGGTTTCTTATTTGTTAGGTCTCTTGTAATCTCATCTTTCAGCATCTTGTACCTTGTATCTTTGTTGTTTCCTACTTATCAAGGTGTCATTAATTTAATGCCGGGCCTAGGCCTCCTTTCTCAAAAGTAAAAAGCTATACTTCGTGTTTCCTTGCCACTTGCCGCAAGTGTGGTTGTCTTTAGTTAGTAGTTAGCACAACCCCCTTCGATGATGCCACATGAAAATCTGAACTCTTAGTGGGTATCTTCGTTTCCTTTTTGTATTGTCCGCTGGAATTTCTGAATGCGAGAGTGCATGGTACATACAGTCAATATTGAAGGAAGGACCCATTCACAATTAGAATCCAGTGAAACACATCGTGTCCTTATGTTGGGCTAATCCAATCCAAACGAGATAGAATATGCTGTCATGACACAAATAGGGGCCGACCAATACCGCCTAAAGGATGCATCCGACGACATGATCTGATCACATACACAAGAGTATCATTCTTATGGCGTACAATGCAGTAATATTAGAGTAGCATAATAAATGGGCAACATAGTTCATCCAGATAATTAACTTATCTTTGCTCAGATGTATCGTATTAGCACAAAAAAATGTCGATGAAAAGCAAATCACTACCTCATCACAATCAATGCAAAATAACTCCATCCAGATCAAAATAACTTCATCTAGATTTGCACAGGCTAAAAAATGGACCCAGACATCCCCTTCCCGTGAGCATGTCCTTGGCATCGTTCATCTTGAAAGTGATGTAATGGTTGCCGCCATCATCAAGATAGTTGGCTACCATGAGGGCATGGCCAACGCTCCAACTTGGAGTGCTGCCCCATAGAAAAAGGTGCTTATGTGGAGGAGAGAAGGAAAAAGACGAGTGCTTGCAGAGATGAACGACCTCTTGCAGAGGAGACGGGTGCTTCGTCCAAAAAGTGAAAGAAAGGAAGAGAAAAGGACCGGTCCGCTACATGTGTAGAGGGGAAAGAAAGGGAGGTATGACACATCTGTGGTCCGGTCAAGCTATGCATGCATTGGACAGAAAAAACTTGTACAATGGCCTCAACCTACATGGCACATGGGGCAGCTACATGGTGTTGCCCCCATTGTACATGCCCTTACCTTCTTGTTGGGCTCCTTTATCTTGTCCATGTGCAGCATGCTCTCTAAAGCAGCAAGGGGTAGCTCTGGTTTACAATGCCACATTCATATTTTCAGTGTATCTATGTAAGAGCATGACTACTATACTACCATGTTATCTATAGCATCATCTGTAGTCACCCATATAGTAAGGCGGACTATAAGGTTGACAATTAGACTAGTACATGTATCAATCTTTTTGTTTTCTTTTTCTTCGTATTGTTGGAGGACATGTAGAACTAGGCTTTTGCATGAGAGTCCACTCCCCTTATTTTTTCATATCTTCCCCCTCCACATAAGCAAAAGTGATGTAAGTAGGCTATAAGGGCATCTCTAGCACATCCCCTATACTAGAACTACCAAAAGTGCACCCTATCCCACTTTGCTTTTTTAGGGAATCCCGTACTACAACTAGCAGATCCCCTAAAACCTACTTTTCTAAAGTATACATTTCGTTCACGCAATTCATTGAGCACGTAGGTTGCGTTGGCGAGGAAAGCCATGTCGGCGAAACTACACGAGGTGCACGTCATCTCGGACTCCATGAACACCACCACCTTCATTCTCCTCCTCCTCCCCTGCCGCCACCCGGCTGCATATCTTGCGTCGACCTTAGAGCATGGAGGCCACACTCCTCGGAGCCGCCGGTCTGGAAGTATGCGAGGAAGAGGGACCGAGCATGTCGCTTCGTCCGCGTGAGACAGCCGTCCAAGCGCACCCCAGGGGTCTACTGCCACCCTTATTGTTCTGCAGGGCACGAGGTAGTTTGGGCAAGGGCCGCCCGGTTGGTAGCTTGCGGTGGCGCAAGGGGAAGAAGGAACTCTCAGCATAGGGGCACCCGTACTTGGTAGATCGCGATGACACAACACGCACATGCGCGCACACCGGGGGGCACAGAACACACACACCCACACGAATCGATCTTGCCCGCTTCTGACCATGGCTCCACAGGCGAATCATGAAATTCTTCGTTGTCGGCGGGATTTCAGCGCCGACGAGGGTCGCCGGAGTAGCATGGCGGTGTGGGATTTCATTTTTCTGTTCATCGGAGCAGCGAACCACCGGCAGCGCGAGTTCCGATGGCGGCATTGTGGCAAAAGGGCTGCGCGGCTGTCTCCCTACTTTTGCTCTAGGGTTGCTAGTTGGACCGAATATAGTCATTTGGGGAAGATTTTTAGGGAGCCAAACTTATACTTTTTAGTAAAGTTGGTTTTAGGGTATCTGCCAGTTACTCTCTCCGTCCGGGTTTATTAGGCCTAAATACAACTTTTCTTAGACCAAGACACATAGTACTTTGCTCACATTAATTCTTCCATTCCACTCCAATGCACTCTTTCACATGCATACAGCCAATGAAAAAGCACACATGAAGTGTATTAACTTTTCAGTCATGACACCAACAACAATAGCTTTCAATACAATCAATGAAATGGTTGTGTGCATGCACCTTTCCAACGCGTGACCTTATAAAAGGGGACATGCTTGTGATGCTGAGAGGCCTAATAAACCCGGATGAAGGGAGTAGTGCTTAACTCCATAAAAACTCATTTTTGCTCCTCAAATCTAGGCTTTCGAGGAGCCCCTTATTATAGTTTGCTCTAACTCAAAAAACAATCGTACTTACATCATTTCAATTGCATAGGATCGGCTATGACTTCAGTGACATTGTTAAGATGTTAACAAGGACAAGATGGACCCAACCAATCAGGTACATGAGCCCATCAATAAAGACTGCTGCTTCCCCGGACAACCCGAGACCACACTCAGCCGCCAGGACTCCATTTCAAGACCCTCCGATGACCCGATTCAACCAATCCACAGGCAGCACAGAAGGTAGAAGCCGAGTACTACCCGGTCGCCTGTCGCCATCGTCGGTTTCCAGACACTGTCGCTGTTCCGCCGTCCCTTTCAGTTTCCGAAGCAGCCGAGTGTTACCGAAGCCGCCGGGCGCAACGGCGGCCAGCGAGGCGGCAGGAGTGACCGGCCCGTCGGCGAACTCGTGGGAGCCTACGGAGCCGAAGAGTTTACTGCTGATCAACAGTATGATCTGTAGTCGTAAAGCCCTGCCGAATCGGTGACCTCCAACATCCTAGCGATCTCCTCCAAGTACCCCTCGACCTTGTAGAAATCGTTCGCGGCGACGGCGTGGCTATGGTCATTCTGGTGGAAGGAGGCGACGGCCGTCGACAACGGATTCTGCTGTTTCTGCTCCGGCACCGGCGCGGCGGGTGCGGCGTTGCATCCCCCCTGGAACTGCTGGTTGTGCATGTTGTCCTCGTAGAGGAAATTGCCGCTGCCCACCGTGCCCGTCTGACTGACGTACTGGTGCTGGTGCTGGTGCTGCTGGGGGATGTACGGATCGGCGGGTGCCGGAGCCTGCAGGCAGTTCATGTATTCGTCGCTGGCCTCGGACGACTCAAAGCTCCCCGTGTTAGAGCTCGAGTCGGCGGCGGACGGCGCGGGCGCCGGCCTCCACGGCTGCTGCTGCTTCCGGTAGGTGATGGTCCTCCTGAAGATCCTGCAGATGGTCCACACCTCCTGCATTTTCAGGTCACACGTCAGAGGGTCAATCTTACACTCACACCGCGCCACATCACACGTGCCCGCACCGTGATTTTTGTGTGGAAACGGAATGCACGCGTGGACCACTTACCGCTTCCTGCATGCTCGGGGAGGCGTTGGTGGCCGCGGCCGGCGGTAGGCGGAACTCGTGCATCATCCAGTCGGTCTTGGTGCCCTTGCCGGCACTGCCGCGGTAGTAGACGAGGGACTTCTTCAGCCCAACGGACACGCCGGAGCCGGAGCCGCCGGCGGAGTAGATGGGCCGGTCGATGCCCGTGGCCTTCCAGAAGCCGGAGCCGGTGACCCGGTTGGGCCGGATGCTGTTCCGGTACTTCCTGCCCCTCAGGCAGAAGAAGTACCACTCTTTCTCCCCACCAACCGTGCTCGCCTCTGCGCAATTTGCAAGTCAGATAGAAAGTCTTTGTCCCAGAAAAGAAATTGCACTTGATCAAGCCATGGCGCACGATGATGCATGGAGAGAAGGAGCTTACTGGGGAGATCCCACGGGTCGTGCTTGTAGATGTCCATCTCCCGGATGACCTCGATGCGGAGCGACTTCCTGGCCACCTTGCGGCGGAGGTAGAAGGTGACCAGCTCCTCGTCGGTGGGGTGGAACCGGTACCCCGGCAGCACCACCTCCTCCTCCTCCTCCTCCTCCTCGTCCCCGGCGCCGCCGAGCACCACCTCCCCGTCGCTCATCACCTTCTCCATCTCCAACTCCATGGCGCTCATCTTCGCCTTGGCCACCATCGTTCTAACGTATTGCTTGCTGCTGCTTCTTTGCCTAGTTCTATACTTGTATGGATCTTGTTCCTTGTGTCGTGCATATGCGTTGTATATATAGGAAGCGCTTGGTGGCCTGGGAGCTAAGTAGATGAAGTTGCTTGGTCGGACTTCTCCCGCCACACAGCGGATCTTGAGGAATCTTCTTCACAGCAGCAGCTTACTCCCTCTGTCTTTTAAAGAGTGTACTTCCAACTTTGTTGGATGGTCAAATTATATCAAAGTTTGACCGAGTTTATGCAAAAGTATAACAATCTTTGTGAAACCAAATAGCTATATGATGAAAATATATTTTAACATGAATCTAATGCTACTAATTTAATGACATAAATGTTGGTGTATTATTATCTAAATACGGTCAAACATTAAAAAGTTTGACTTTCCAACAAAGTTGGAAGTACACTTTTTAAAGAACGGAGGGAGTACTTTGAAAGGATGTTAATTTGTTTGCGCCAATGAGAAAGCTTACTGCGTACATAGTACTAGCTTATTATAACATGCAAAGTGCATGCAACTTGGCACCCGATCGATAGAGAAGTCTTTTTTTAACACTAGTACACAAACGCTTATATATATGCGCATACATTTACCTTTATGAACACACACATACGCACACCGGCCCTATCCTTATGAGCACCTTCAAAAGAGTGAGACACGTATCGTCAGAAATCCTGAAATAAATTCTAATTAAATTCGAGCATCATATGTACCCTTTCTATGGGTTAAGAATACTACTAGCTATCTAACCATTCAACTATAGATTGGTTCGTCAATAGAGAAGAGTCACTTCGTGTCCACCATAGATAGATGTGGGAAACTAATCAAGGGCATGAGCTCATCATACGTACGTACTACGTATTACATAGCCTCTGACTGAGTCCTCTGATATGAGAGAAAGGAACATGTGCAAACGTATTCGGTTGTGTTGGTGTCCAAGGGTAGATCTTATAGTGACACAAAGAGATATCTTGGTTGGACGATTTCTTTCTTATTTCTTTTGTGATGACGCATGCGATGCTGCCAAGTGCTAACTAAGTACCACCGGACTAAGACACGGATCGACTGTACTCTCTCTGACTTGGCAATGACATGATGTTGTGCATATCAACTGAAAAAAAATCGTATGGTGCGGAGCTGAATCGGGCAAGAAAGAAGAAACGTTTGGGGGACAATCTGGTGGATTAGGGGAGCAAAGTAAAGTAGTTGGTTGTTTTTGGATCAAAAGTAAGATGGGTTGTAGTAAGTCGTTTTGCTACGCGCTAAAAACAACATGGATGATGGAGAGGAGCAGGATATGTATGTAGCTTTTGTTGACGGTGGAGCAAATGTGAGCAATAATGCTGCGATGACACGTACACATGTGTCTTTTTTTTGGCGGGGACGTACACATGGGTTATCTTCAAGAAGGTGACCCATTGATTAATGTCGGTTCGGCTAAGTATGCTCGTGTTGCCTTTTTTTTTAACTATGCCTTATTACTCCTTCCATAGAAGAAAATATAGTTCATAACGGTGTGTTCGGTTTTCCTAAGTCAAGTTTTATAAAGTTTGACTAAGTTTAAAGAAGATAAATCCATATTTCCAATACCAAATAAGTTTCATATATTAAAATATGAGAGTATCTCGTGATGAATATAATGGTGTAGATTTTGTATTGCAGGTGTGGAAGATTATTTTTGTAAGCTTGGTGCAATTTATGAAGTTTGACTTAAGACAAAATTAGTGTGTGATGTATTCTTAGATAGAGGGAGTACAACATTGACACACATTCATTTTTTTGTTGAGTTGAAGGAATTTTCTCGCATCTGAGTATTAGAAAAAAACAATTTTCCAATGTGAATCAACGAACAAAATGTGTGCTATACAATGACGTGACGCCTCAAAAAAGCATTTTTTCTAATGTGAATCAACGAATAAAATGTGTGCTATTATATACAAGCCAAAGCCGTAGAACGACTCGTGTGCCTAGTAATACATTTCTCTCACAAGGCTCTGTTTTTTTCGTCCGAAAGAAAATGTGACACGTTTACGTTTACGTGGCAGAGGACATTTTTTCCGATAAAGGGCATTTTATAAACTCAAAAATGTAGCATCAAGCGGATACAAAGCATTATGAGTAATACCCGGCCTCTGCATAACTAAGATGCACACAGCCAATTCTAAAAAGTTTGATAGAAAGAAAAGAATTAAAATCGACAAAACGGCAACAGTAGAGTCCTATAGACCGACACTATATATGCCTATGTCGAAAGTAGTGGTGGGTCAATCCGGAGGTTATGCTGCCACCCATGTTGGGAAAAAACCTCCGTAGCCACCTGCTCCAATCGCGTACACACCGTCTTGAACAGCGGTTGGTACTCCGCTCGCTGTAGTATAGACCACGTACGAAGCGAGTGCGTACACCGGAAAATAACATGTAGAGGAGAAGCATTATTGTCATTAAAAACCAAATCATTTCTACATAGCCATAGCGACCATATTAAGGCATACGCTCCCACCCTTATTAGCGTTTTGAACCTATTTGGAATACCGTCCAATCAATGACCAAAAATATTGGCAACACTTGTGGGCGGATACAAATTTGATGCTATTTGGATGACTGACCACGTAGAACGTGCAAACTTGCATTGAAAAAAGAGGTGTTTGATTATCTCGTCATGAGTACAAAAACAACACTTCTTACTCCCTTGCCAGTTGCGCCGTGCGAGGTTGTCTTTGGTTAGCAGAACCCCCCTACGAAGATACCACATGAAGATTTTGACCTTTAGTGGAATCTTCGATTTCCATAGTTTCTTATTATTATTCACCGGTACCTCAGAATGCGTGAGTGCACGGTACATGGAGTCTACTGTGAAAGACCTCGATGTAGTAAGGTTCCAGCGAAACACATCTCGGCCTTGTGTCAGGTTAATCGAATCCAGCTTGGACAATAGATTATACCATGACGTAAGGCGAGGCCCAATCAAATCTCGCCTGAATGAAATATTCGGCGGGGATGAACTGAACACCTGCGCAATAGTATTATTCTTCTCGCGAGCAATGATGTACAAGGCTGGATATTGTTCTCGAAGACTGGCATTGCCTAGCCAGATGTCTTCCCAGAAACGAATCTCTGACCCGTCCTTTATCGCGAAAGACCCAAAGCGAAAAAGATGTTTCTTTGTCGCCATTAGGCCAGCCCAAAAGTGAGAGTCTCCAGGTTTCCAATATGCCTGAGACACCGCCTTTTGGCCTAAATACTTGTTGTGTAGCATGGTTTGCCAAACACCATCCTCAGTAAGTAGTTTGAACAACCATTTACTAAGTAGGGCCTCATTCTTGACCTGTAGGTCATGAATTCCAAGGCCACCTTGGTCTTTTGGTCTACAAACCACACTCCATTTGGCCAGTCTATATTTTTTTCTTTTCCCCGTCTCCTTGCCAAAAGAATCTGGATCTAAAATAGTCCAATCTTTGCAAGACCCCATTTGGTAGTTGGAAGAAAGAAAGCATAGAGAGAACCATATTTGTGAGGACAGAGTTAATCTAAACCAACCGTCCCCCAACTGAGAGCATCTTTCCTTTCCAACTGCTCAACCGTTTCTCTAGACGCTCCTCTACATGCTTCCACTCCGCAATAGTGAGACGCCGATAGTGAATCGGTATTCCCAAATACTGTTGGAAATATGCCCTAGAGACAATAATAAATTAGTTATTATAATATTATATTTCATTGTTCATGATAATCGTTTATTATCCATGCTAGAATTGTATTGATAGGAAACTCAGATACATGTGTGGACACATAGACAACACCATGTCCCTAGTAAGCCTCTAGTTGACTAGCTCGTTGATCAATAGATGGTTACAGTTTCCTGACCATGGACATTGGATGTCGTTGATAACGGGATCACATCATTAGGAGAATGATGTGATGGACAAGACCCAATCCTAAGCCTAGCACAAGATCGTGTAGTTCGTTTGCTAAAGCTTTTCTAATGTCAAGTATCATTTCCTTAGACCATGAGATTGTGCAATTCCCGGATACCATAGGAGTGCTTTAGGTGTGCCAAACGTCACAACGTAACTGGGTGGCTATAAAGGTTCACTACAGGTATCTCCGAAAGTGTCTGTTGGGTTGGCACGAATCGAGACTGGGATTTGTCACTCCGTGTAACGGAGAGGTATCTCTGGGCCCACTCGGTAGGACATCATCATAATGTGCACAATGTGACCAAGGAGTTGATCACGGGATGATGTGTTACGGAAAGAGTAAAGAGACTTGCCGGTAACGAGATTGAACAAGGTATCGGGATACCGACGATCGAATCTCGGGCAAGTACAATACCGTTGGACAAAGGGAATTGAATACGGGATTGATTGAATCCTCGACATCATGGTTCATCCGATGAGATCATCGTGGAACATGTGGGAGCCAACATGGGTATCTAGATCCCGCTGTTGGTTATTGGCCGGGGAGTTGTCTCGGTCATGTCTGCATGGTTCCCGAACCCGTAGGGTCTACACACTTAAGGTTCGATGACGCTAGGGTTATTAGGAAGACTTGTATGTGATTACCGAATGTTGTTCGGAGTCCCGGATGAGATCCCGGACGTCACGAGGAGTTCCGGAATGATCCGCAGGTAAAGATTTATATATGGAAAGTTGTTGTTCGGGTTCCGGGAAAAGTTCGGTTTTTTCCGGTATTGTACCGGGAAGCTTCCGGAAGATTCCGGAGGGGTCCGAAGGTCCGGAAAATGTTCCACCACGTCCAATACAGCAGCATGGGCTGTAGGGGGCGCCCTAACCTTAATGGGCCAAGGGCACCAGCCCCCCCAAGGCCCATGCGCATGGGAGAGGGGAAACCCTAAAGGGCAGGGCCTCCACTTGACTTGGGAGGCACTCCTCCCCCCTTGGCCGCCGCCCCCAACCCTAGATGAGATCTATGGGGGGCGACCCCCTCTCTCCCCACCTATAAATAGTGGAGGGGTGGGAGGGCGGCCACACCCTTGAACCTGGCGCAGCCCCTCCCCTCCAATACCTCTCCTCCTCCGCGTGAGCTTGGCGAAGCCCTGCCGGAGAACTGCCACTCCATCACCACCACGCTGTCGTGCTGCTGTGGGACTCTCTTCCTCAAGCTCTCCCTCCTCCTTGCTGGATCAAGGCGTGGGATACGTCTCCGTTCCGTACGTGTGTTGAACGCGGAGGTGCCGTCCGTTCGGCGCTAGGATCATCGGTGATTTGGATCATGACGAGTACAACTCCATCAACCCCGTTCACTTGAACGCTTCCGCTTAGCGATCTACAAGGGTATGTAGATGCACTCCCCTTCCCCTTGTTGCTAGATTACTCCATAGATTGATCTTGGTGATGCGTAGAAAATTTTAAATTTTTGCTACGATCCCCAACAGTGGCATCATGAGCTAGGTCTATGCGTAGTTTCTATGCACGAGTAGAACACAAAGCAGTTGTGGGCGTAGATATTGTCAATTTACTTGCCGTTACTAGTCTTATCTTGATTCGGCGGCATCGTGAGATGAAGCGGCCCGGACCGACCTTACACGTACTCTTACGTGAGACTGGTTCCACCGACTGACATGCACTAGTTGCATAAGGTGGCTGGCGGGTGTCTGTCTCTCCCACTTTAGTCGGATGGGATTCGATGAAAATGGTCCTTATGAAGGGTAAATAGAAATTGACATATCATGTTGTGGTTTTCGCGTAGGTAAGAAACGTTCTTGCTAGAAACCTATAGCAGCCACGTAAAAACTTGCAACAACAATTAGAGGACGTCTAACTTGTTTTTATAGCATATGCCTTGTGATGTGATATGGCCAAAAGGATGTGATGAATGATATATGTGATGTATGAGATTGATCATGTTCTCGTAATAGGAATCACGACTTGCATGTCGATGAGTATGACAACCGGCAGGAGCCATAGGAGTTGTCTTAATTTATTTATGACCTGCGTGTCAACATAAACGTCATGTAATTACTTTACTTTATTGCTAAAGCGTTAGCCATAGTAGTAGAAGTAATAGATGACGAGACAACTTCAAGAAGACAAGATGATGGAGATCATGATGATGGAGATCATGGTGTCATGCCGGTGACAACGATGATCATGGAGCCCCAAAGATGGAGATCATAAGGAGCAAAATGATATTGGCCATATCATGTCACTATTTGATTGCATGTGATGTTTATCATGTTTTACATCTTATTTGCTTAGAACGACGGTAGCTTGAATAAGATGATCCCTCACTAAAATTTCAAGAAAAGTGTTCCCCCTAACTGTGCACCGTTGCGAAGGTTCGTTGTTTCGAAGCACCACGTGATGATCGGGTGTGATAGATTCTAACGTTCGAATGCAACGGGTGTTGACGAGCCTAGCATGGACAGACATGGCCTCGGGACACATGCGGAACACTTAGGTTGACTTGACGAGCCTAGCATGTACAGACATGGCCTCGGAACACGAAAGACTGAAAGGTCGAACATGAGTCGTATAGAAGATACGATCAACATGAGATGTTCACCGTTGATGACTAGTCCATCTCACGTGATGATCGGACACGGCCTAGTCGATTCGGATCATGTTTCACTTAGATGACTAGAGGGATGTCTATCTGAGTAGGAGTTCATTAAATAATTTGATTAGATGAACTTAATTATCATGAACATAGTCTAAATTGTCTTTGCAAATATGTTGTAGATAAATAGCTCACGTTGTAGCTCCCTGTTTCAATACGTTCCTAGAGAAAGATTAAGTTGAAAGATATGAAGGAAATATGCCCTAGAGGCAATAATAAAGTTATTATTTATTTCCTTATATCATGATAAATGTTTATTATTCATGCTAGAATTGTATTAACCGGAAACATAATACATGTGTGAATACATAGACAAACATAGTGTCACTAGTATGCCTCTACTTGACTAGCTCGTTAATCAAAGATGGTTATGTTTCCTAACCATGGACAAAGAGTTGTTATTTGATTAACGGGATCACATCATTAGTAGAATGATCTGATTGACATGACCCATTCCATTAGCTTAGCACCCGATCGTTTAGTATGTTGCTATTGCTTTCTTCATGACTTATACATGTTCCTATGACTATGAAATTATGCAACTCCCGTTTGCCGGAGGAACACTTTGGGTGCTACCAAACGTCACAACGTAACTGGGTGATTATAAAGGAGCATTACAGGTGTCTCCAAAGGTAGATGTTGGGTTGGCGTATTTCGAGATTAGGATTTGTCACTCCGATTGTCGGAGAGGTATCTCTGGGCCCTCTCGGTAATGCACATCACTTAAGCCTTGCAAGCATTACAACTAATGAGTTAGTTGCGAGATGATGTATTACGGAACGAGTAAAGAGACTTGCCGGTAACGAGATTGAACTAGGTATTGGATACCGACGATCGAATCTCGGGCAAGTAACATACCGATGACAAAGGGAACAACGTATGTTGTTATGCGGTCTGACCGATAAAGATCTTCGTAGAATATGTAGGAGCCAATATGGGCATCCAGGTCCCGCTATTGGTTATTGACCGGAGACGTGTCTCGGTCATGTCTACATTGTTCTCGAACCGTAGGGTCCGCACGCTTAAGGTTTCGATGACAGTTATATTATGAGTTTATGAGTTTTGATGTACCGAAGGAGTTCGGAGTCCCGGATGAGATCGGGGACATGACGAGGAGTCTCGAAATGGCCGAGACGTAAAGATCGATATATTGGACGACTATATTCGGACTTCGGAAAGGTTCCGAGTGATTCGGGTATTTTTCGGAGTACCGGAGAGTTACGGGAATTCGCCGGGGAGTATATGGGCCTTATTGGGCCATACGGGAATAGAGGAAAGAGTCCAAAAGGAAGGAGGCCTGCGCCCCCCCCCCTCTAGTCCGA
The DNA here is from genome assembly GCA_034509565.1 of Triticum monococcum. Taxonomy (NCBI): domain Eukaryota; kingdom Viridiplantae; phylum Streptophyta; class Magnoliopsida; order Poales; family Poaceae; genus Triticum; species Triticum monococcum. The sequence goes on from CM067845.1 coordinate 620,593,067, forward strand.
ATTGGACAAGGGGCGCAGCCCCCTTTTCCTTATTCCTCTCCCCCTCTTTCCCCTTCTCCTACTCCAACAAGGAAGGAGGGAGTCCTACTCCCGGTGGGAGTAGGACTCCCCTTGGCGCGCCTCCTCCTAGGCCGTCCACCCCCTCCCCCTTGCTCCTTTATATACGGAGGCAGGGGGGCACCCCATGACACACAAGTTGATCATTGAGATCGTTCCTTAGCCGTGTGCGGTGCCCCCTGCCACCAAATTCCACCTCGATCATATCGTTGTAGTGCTTAGGCGAAGCCCTGCATCGGTAGTACATCAAGATCGTCACCACGCCGTCGTGCTGACGGAACTCCTCCCCGAAGCTTTGCTGGATCGGAGCCCGGGGATCGTCATCGAGCTGAACGTGTGCTAAGAACTCGGAGGTGCCGGAGTAACGGTGCTTGGATCGGTCGGATCGGGAAGAAGACGTACGAATACTTCCTCTACGTTGTGTCAACGCTTCCGTTGCGATCTACAAGGGTACGTAGATCAGACTCTCCCCCTCGTTGCTATGCATCACCATGATCTTGCGTGTGCGTAAGAATTTTTTTGAAATTACTACGTTCCCCAACAGTGCCATCCGAGCCTAGGTTTTATGGTTTGATGTTATTTGCACGAGTAGAACACAAGTGAGTTGTGGGCGATATAAGTCATACTGCCTACCAGCATGTCATACTTTGGTTCGGCAGTATTGTTGGACGAGACGACCCGGACCAACCTTACGCGTACGCTTACGCGAGACCGGTTCCCTCGACGTGCTTTGCACATAGATGGCTTGCGGGCGACTGTCTCTCCAACTTTAGTTGAACCGAGTATGGCTACGCCCGGTCCTTGACAAGGTTAAAACGGAGTCTATTTGACAAACTATCGTTGTGGTTTTGATGCGTAGGTGAGATGAGTTTTTGCTTAAGCCCGTAGCAGCCACGTAAAACTTGCAACAACAAAGTAGAGGACGTCTAACTTGTTTTTGCAGGGCATGTTGTGATGTGATATGGCAAGGCATGATGCTGATTTTTATTGTATGAGATGATCATGTTTTGTAACCAAGTTATCAGCAACTGGCAGGAGCCATATGGTTGTCGCTTTATTGTATGCAATGCAATCGCGATGTAATGCTTTACTTTATTGCTAAGCGGTAGTGATAGTCGTGGAAGCATAAGATTGGCGAGACGACAACGATGCTACGATGGAGATCAAGGTGTCGCGCCGGTGACGATGGTGATCATGACGGTGCTTCGGAGATGGAGATCACAAGCACAAGATGATGATGGCCATATCATATCACTTATATTGATTGCATGTGATGTTTATCTTTTATGCATCTTATCTTGCTTGACGGTAGCATTATAAGATGATCTCTCACTAAATTATCAAGAAGTGTTCTCCCTGAGTATGCACCGTTGCGAAAGTTCTTCGTGCTGAGACACCACGTGATGATCGGGTGTGATAGGCTCTACGTTCAAATACAATGGGTGCAAAACAGTTGCACACGCGGAATACTCAGGTTATACTTGACGAGCCAAGCATATACAGATATGGCCTCGAAACACGGAGATCGAAAGGTCGAGCGTGAATCATATAGTACATATGATCAACAAAATGATGTTCACCGATGAAACTACTCCATCTCACGTGATGATCGGACATGGTTTAGTTGATTTGGATCACGTGATCGCTTAGAGGATTAGAGGGATGTCTATCTAAGTGGGAGTTCTTAAGTAATATGATTAATTGAACTTAAATTTATCATGAACTTAGTCCTGGTAGTATTTTGTAAATCATGTTGTAGATCAATAGCTCGCGTTGTTGCTTCCCTATGTTTATTTTGATATGTTCCTAGAGAAAATTGTGTTGAAAGATGTTAGTAGCAATGATGCGGATTGGATCCGTGATCTGAGGTTTATCCTCATTGCTGCACAGAAGAATTATGTCCTTGATGCACCGCTAGGTGACAGACCTATTGCAGGAGCAGATGCAGACGTTATGAACGTTTGGCTAGCTCAATATGATGACTACTTGATAGTTTAGTGCACCATGCTTAATGGCTTAGAATCGGGACTTCAAAGACGTTTTGAACGTCATGGACCATATGAGATGTTCCAGGAATTGAAGATAATATTTCAAGCAAATACCCGAGTTGAGAGATATGAAGTCTCCAACAAGTTCTATAGCTAAAAGATGGAGGAGAATCGCTCAACTAGTGAGCATGTGCTCAGATTGTCTGGGTACTACAATCGCTTGAATCAAGTGGGAGTTAATCTTCCAGATAAGATAGTGATTGACAGAATTCTCTAGTCACCATGACCAAGTTAGTAGAACTTCATGATGAACTATAGTATGCAAGGGATGACGACTCCCGAGCTTTTCATGATGATGAAATCGATGAAGGTAGAAATCAAGAAAAACATCAAGTGTTGATGGTAGACAAGACCACTAGTTTCAAGAAAAGGGCAGAGGGAAGAAGGGGAACTTCAAAAAGAACAGCAAGCAAGTTGCCGCTCAAGTGAAGAAGCCCAAGTCTGGACCTAAGCCTGAGACTGAGTGCTTCTATTGCAAAGGGACTGGTCATTGGAAGCGGAACTACCCCAAGTATTTGGCGGATAAGAAGGATGGCAAAGTGAACAAAAGTATATTTGATATACATGTTATTGATGTGTGCTTTACTAGTGTTTATAGCAACCCCTCAGTATTTGATATTGGTTCAGTTGCTAAGAGTAGTAACTCGAAACAGGAGTTGCAGAATAAACAGAGACTAGTTAAGGGTGAAGTGACGATGTGTGTTGGAAGTAGTTCCAAGATTGATATGATCATCATCGCACACTCCCCTATACTTTCGGGATTAGTGTTGAACTTAAATAAGTGTTATTTGGTTTTTGCGTTGAGCATGAATATGATTTGATCATGTTTATTGCAATACGGTTATTCATTAAAGTCAGAGAATAATTGTTGTTCTGTTTACATGAATAAAACCTTCGATGGTCATACACCCAATGAAACAAGTTCGTTGGATCTCGATCGTAGTGATACACATATTCATAATATTGAAACCAAAAGATGTAAAGTTAATAATGATAGTGCAACTTATTTGTAGCACTGCCGTTTAGGTCATATTGGTGTAAAGCGCATGAAGAAACTCCATGCTGATGGGCTTTTGGAATCACTTGATTATGAATCAGTTGATGCTTGCGAACCATGCCTCATGGGCAAGATGACTAAGACTCTGTTCTTCGGAACAATGGAGCGAGCAACAGATTTGTTGGAAATCATACATACTGATGTATGTGGTCTGATGAATATTGAGGCTCGCGACAGGTATCATTATTTTCTCATCTTCATAGATGATTTGAGCAGATATGAGTATATCTACTTAATGAAATAGAAGTCTGATACATTTGAAAATTTCATATAATCTCAGAGTGAAGTAGAAAATCATCGTAACAAGAAAATAAAGTTTCTACGATTTGATCGTGGAAAAGAGTATTTGAGTTACGAGTTTGGTCTTCAGTTAAAACAATGTGAAATAGTTTCACTACTCACGCCACCTGGAACACCACAGCATAATGGTGTGTCCGAACGTCATAACCGTACTTTATTGGATATAGTGCAATCTATGATGTTTCTTACCGATTTACCACTATCGTTTTTGGGGTCATGCATTAGAGACAACTGCATTCACGTTAAAAAAAGGGGCACCATCTATATCCGTCGAGACGACGCCTTATGAACTATGGTTTGGCAAGAAACCAAAGTTGTCGTTTCTTAAAGTTTGGAGTTGCGATGCTTATGTGAAAAAGTTTCATCTCGATAAGCTCAAACTCAAATCAGAGAAATATGTCTTCATAGGATACCCAAAGGAAACAGTTGGGTACACCTTCTATCACAGATCCGAAAGCAAGACTTTTGTTGCTAAATTCGGAAACTTTCTGGAAAAGGAGTTTCTCTCGAAAGAAGTGAGTGGGAGGAAAGTAGAACTTGATGAGGTAACTGTACATCCTCCCTTATTGGAAAGTAGTACATCACAGAAACCGGTTTCTGTGACACCTACACCAATTAGTAAGGAAGCTAATGATGATGATCATGAAACTTCGGATCAAGTTACTACCGAATCTCGTAGGTAAACCAGAGTGAGATCCGTATCAGAGTGGTACGGTAATCCTGTTCTGAAAGTCATGTTACTAGACCATGACAAACTTGCGAACTATGAGGAAGCGATGGTGAGCCCAGATTCCGCGAAATGGTTTGAGGCCATGAAATCTGAGATATGATCCATGTATGAGAACAAAGTTTGGACTTTGGTTGACTTGCCCGATGATCGGCAAGCAATTGAGAATAAATGGATCTTCAAGAGGAAGACGGACGTTGATAGTAGTGTTACTATCTACAAAGCTAGAATTGTCGCAAAAGGTTTTCGACAAGTTCAAGGTGTTGACTACGATGAGAGTTTCTCACTCGTATCTATGCTTAAGTCTGTCCGAATCATGTTAGCAATTGTCGCATTTTATGAAATCTGGCAAATGGATAAACAAAATTGTATTCCTTAATGGATTTATTAAAAAAGAGTTGTATATGATGCAACCAGAAAGGTTTTGTCAATCCTAAAGGTGGTAACAAAATATGCAAGCTCCAGCGATCCATCTATGGACTGGTGCAAGCATCTCGGAGTCGGAATATACGCTTTGATAAGTTGATCAAAGGATATAGTATTATACAGACTTGCGGTGAAACCTGTATTTACAAGAAAGTGAGTGGGAGCACTACAGCATTTCTGATAAGTATATGTGAATGACATATTGTTGATCGGAAATAATATAGAATTATTCTGTAAAGCATAAAGGAGTGTTTGAAAGGAGTTTTTCAAAGAAAGACTTCGGTGAAGCTGCTTACATATTGAGCTCCAAGATCTATAGAGATAGATCAAGACGCTTGATAAGTTTTTTCAATGAGTACATACCTTGACAAGATTTTGAAGTAGTTCAAAATGGAGCAGTCAAAGAAAGAGTTCTTGCCTGTATTACAAGGTGTGAAGTTGAGTAAGACTCAAAGCCCGACCACGGCAAAAGATAGAAAGAGAATGAATGTCATTCCCTATGCCTTGGTCATAGGTTCTATAAAGTATGCCATGCTGTGTACCAGATCTATTGTATACCCTACCACTGAATTTGGCAAGGGAGTACAATAGTGATCTAGGAGTAGATCACTGGACAGCGGTCAGAATTATCCTTAGTGAAATAAGGATATGTTTCTCGATTATGGACGTGACAAAAGGTTCGTCGTAAAGGGTTACGCCGATGCAAGTTTTTGACACTAATCTAGATGACTCTAAGTCTCGGTCTAGATACATATTGAAAGTGGGAGGAATTAGCTAGAGTAGCTCCATGCAGAGCATTGTTGACATAGAAATTTGCAAAATACATGTGGATCTGAATGTGGCAGACCCGTTGACTAAGATTCTCTCACAAGCAAAACATGATCACACCTTAGTACTCTTTGGGTGTTAATCACATAGCGATGTGAACTGGATTACTGAATCCAGTAAACCCTTTGGGTGTTGGTCACATGGCGATGTGAACTATGGGTGTTAATCACATGATGATGTGAACTATCGATGTTAATCACATGGTGATGTGATCTAGATTATTGACTCTAGTGCAAGTGGGAGACTGAAGGAAATATGCCCTAGAGGCAATAATAAAGTTATTATTTATTTCCTTATATCATGATAAATGTTTATTATTCATGCTAGAATTGTATTAACCGGAAACATAATACATGTGTGAATACATAGACAAACAGAGTGTCACTAGTATGCCTCTACTTGACTAGCTCGTTAATCAAAGATGGTTATGTTTCCTAACCATGGACAAAGAGTTGTTATTTGATTAACGGGATCACATCATTAGTTGAATGATCTGATTGACATGACCCATTCCATTAGCTTAGCACCCGATCGTTTAGTATGTTGTTATTGCTTTCTTCATGACTTATACATGTTCCTATGACTATGAGATTATGCAACTCCCGTTTGCCGGAGGAACACTTTGGGTGCTACCAAACGTCACAACGTAACTGGGTGATTATAAAGGAGCATTACAGGTGTCTCCAAAGGTAGATGTTGGGTTGGCATATTTCGAGATTAGAATTTGTCACTCCGATTGTCGGAGAGGTATCTCTGGGCCCTCTCGGTAATGCACATCACTTAAGCCTTGCAAGCATTACAACTAATGAGTTAGTTGCGAGATGATGTATTACGGAACGAGTAAAGAGACTTGCCGGTAACGAGATTGAACTAGGTATTGGATACCGACGATCGAATCTCGGGCAAGTAACATACCGATGACAAAGGGAACAACGTATGTTGTTATGCGGTCTGACCGATAAAGATCTTCGTAGAATATGTAGGAGCCAATATGGGCATCCAGGTCCCGCTATTGGTTGTTGACCGGAGACGTGTCTCGGTCATGTCTACATTGTTCTCGAACCGTAGGGTCCGCACGCTTAAGGTTTCGATGACAGTTATATTATGAGTTTATGAGTTTTGATGTACCGAAGGAGTTCGGAGTCCCGGATGAGATCGGGGACATGACGAGGAGTCTCGAAATGGCCGAGATGTAAAGATCGATATATTGGACGACTATATTCGGACTTCGGAAAGGTTCCGAGTGATTCGGGTATTTTTCGGAGTACCGGAGAGTTACGGGAATTCGCCGGGGAGTATATGGGCCTTATTGGGCCATACGGGAATAGAGGAAAGAGTCCAAAAGGAAGGAGGCCTGCGCCCCCCCTCTGGTCCGAATTGGACAAGGGGCGCAGCCCCCTTTTCCTTATTCCTCTCCCCCTCTTTCCCCTTCTCCTACTCCAACAAGGAAGGAGGGAGTCCTACTCCCGGTGGGAGTAGGACTCCCCTTGGCGCGCCTCCTCCTAGGCCGTCCACCCCCTCCCCCTTGCTCCTTTATATACGGAGGCAGGGGGGCACCCCATGACACACAAGTTGATCATTGAGATCGTTCCTTAGCCGTGTGCGGTGCCCCCTGCCACCAAATTCCACCTTGATCATATCGTTGTAGTGCTTAGGCGAAGCCCTGCATCGGTAGTACATCAAGATCGTCACCACGCCGTCGTGCTGACGGAACTCCTCCCCGACATGGACATTGGATGTCGTTGATAACGGGATCACATCATTAGGAGAATGATGTGATGGACAAGACCCAATCCTAAGCCTAGCACAAGATCGTGTAGTTCGTTTGCTAAAGCTTTTCTAATGTCAAGTATCATTTCCATAGACCATGAGATTGTGCAACTCCCGGATACCGTAGGAGTGATTTGGGTGTGCCAAATGTCACAACGTAACTGGGTGGCTATAAAGGTTCACTACAGGTATCTCCGAAAGTGTCTATTGGGTTGGCACGAATCGAGACTGGGATTTGTCACTCCATGTAACAGAGAGGTATCTCTGGGCCTACTCGGTAGGACATCATCATAATGTGCACAATGTGACCAAGGAGTTGATCACGGGATGATGTGTTACGGAAAGAGTAAAGAGACTTGCCGGTAACGAGATTGAACAAGGTATCGAGATACCGACGATTGAAACTCGGGCAAGTACAATACCGCTGGACAAAGGGAATTGAATACGGGATTGATTGAATCCTCGACATCGTGGTTCATCCGATGAGATCATCGTGGAACATGTGGGAGCCAACGTGGGTATCCAGATCCCGCTGTTGGTTATTGGCCGGAGAGTTGTCTCGGTCATGTCTGCATGGTTCCCGGACCCGTAGGGTCTACACACTTAAGGTTCGATGACGCTAGGGTTATTAGGAAGACTTGTATGTGATTACCGAATGTTGTTCGGAGTCCCGGATGAGATCCCGGACATCACGAGGAGTTCCGGAATGGTCCGGAGGTAAAGATTTATATATGGAAAGTTGTTGTTCGGGTTCCGTGAAAAGTTCGGTTTTTTCCGGTATTGTACCGGGAAGCTTCCGAAAGGTTCCGGAGGATTCCGGAGGGGTCCGGAGGTCCAGAAAATGTTCCACCACGTCCAATACAGCAGCATGGGCTGTAGGGGGTGCCCTAACCTTAATGGGCCAAGGGCACCAGCCCCCCAAGGCCCATGCGCATGGGAGAGGGGAAACCCTAAAGGGGAGGGCCTCCACTTGACTTGGGAGGCACTCCTCCCCCCTTGGCCGCCGCCCCCAACCCTAGATGAGATCTATGGGGGCCGGCCCCCTCTCTCCCCACCTATAAATAGTGGAGGGGTGGGAGGGCGGCCACACCCTTGAACCTGGCGCAGCCCCTCCCCTCCAATACCTCTCCTCCTTCGTGTGAGCTTGGCGAAGCCCTGCCGGAGAACTGCCACTCCATCACCACCACGACGTCGTGCTGCTGTTGAACTCTCTTCCTCAACCTCTCCCTCCTCCTTGCTGGATCAAGGCGTGTGAGACGTCTCCGTTCCGTACGTGTGTTGAACGCGGAGGTGTCATCCGTTCGGCGCTAGGATCATCGGTGATTTGGATCACGACGAGTACGACTCCATCAACCCCGTTCACTTGAACGCTTCCGCTTAGCGATCTACAAGGTTATGTAGATGCACTCCCCTTCCCCTCGTTGCTAGATTACTCCATAGATTGATCTTGGTGATGCGTAGAAAATTTTAAATTTCTGCTACGATCCCCAACAAATACCTCATCGGGAATTGGCCATGCGTGCAACCAAACAGGTTAGCATAATCACCCGCCGACTCAATGGCTGCTCCAAAGCAGAACAATTCGCTTTTATGGAAGTTAATTTTAAGACCCGACATTTGCTCAAACGCTGAAAGCAATAGTTTCATGTTTCGAGCCTTGTCCAGGTCATGTTCCATAAAAAGAATTGTGTCATCTGCATATTGCAGAATAGAGAGGCCACCATCCACAAGGTGTGGCACTACTCCTGCAATCTGGCCATCCTGCTTAGCACACTCAATCAGAATAGCTAACATGTCAGCAACAATGTTAAATAACATTGGGGACATGGAGTCACCCTGCCACAGTCCTTTTTTGTCTGAAAGTAATGGCCTACATCATCATTGACTTTGATGGCCACACTACCTCAAGTTACAAAGTTTTGGATCCACTGGCGCCATTTATCGGAGAAACCTTTCATCCTTAGAGCTTGTTGGAGGAAATACCATTTGACCTTGTCATATGCTTTTTCAAAGTCAATTTTGAATACTACTCCACTCATGTTTTTCCGGTGCATTTCATGAACGGTCTCATGCAAGATTACAACCCCATCGAGTATATTCCTTCCTTGCATGAACGTCGTTTGAGACGGTCGGACCACATGTTCAGCCACAGAGTTTAACCTATTCGTAGCCACTTTGGTGAAAATCTTAAAGCTGACATTAAGGAGGCATATTGGTCTGAACTGTTGGATCCGTTCGGCCTCCTTAACCTTCGGCAACAAGACAATCTCACCAAAGTTAAGTCTAAATAGATCAAGTCTGTCGGCATGAAGACAATTGAACAATTCCAGAAGGTCAGTCTTGATGATATCCCAGAAATTCTGATAGAATTCTGCGGGGAAGCCATCAGGTTCTGGAGCTTTGTTGTGTTCCATCTGGAACACCGCCACTATCACCTCCTCTTCTGAGAATGGTGCCGTAAGGATATCATTTTCTTCTGCCGTGACCTATGGAATATCATCTGTTCGAGTCTCATCAAGGGTGATGTTTACTTCAACCGTCGCCCTGAACAGAGATTTGTAGTATTTCGTGATGTACCTTTTGAGCTCTTCCTGACCATTGATCCGCCCCTCATCTTGTTGGAGACTGTAAATACATTTCTTCCTGTGTCGCCCATTGGCAATCAATTGGAAGTATCTTGTATTACTATCACCCATCAAAATGATGTCAGCTTTAGATCTCTGGTAGTATTTGATTTCCTCTTCTCGCAAAAGCCTAGCCACCTTCTCATTGGATTGATTTTTCAATTCAATCTCTTGTTGAGATAAGGTGCGCGTCTCTGCAATCTTGTCGAGGTCGTCAATAATGATGGGGAGCCGTTGTTTTTCTTTTTTATATATATTCCGTTGGTGTGTTTCGCCCATCCAGTAAGGTGTTGCCTCATGGCCCTTATTTTAAAGTTCCATCTCTGAATCGGTGTACGACCAATGGCAGGCCGCTCCCAAACATTCTTAACTATGTCCACAAATCCTTCCCTATGCAGCCATCCCAATTCAAATTTGAAGGGGCGACGGGTGGGTGGATTTGTAGAGTTAGAATCCAGAATGATGGGTGCATGATCCGATAATGCCTCGATACGCTCAAGGGCTCGCACGGTTACAAGAGGAAATTTTAGTTCCCATTCGGTGTCCATGAGTACCCTCTCAAGCTTCTCATATGTCGGCACAGATCGATTATTAGCCCATGTGAACTGCCGCCCCGACATAATGGCCTCTCGAAGATCCAAACTTTCTATCACAGCGTTGAATAGAAAAGGCCAATGGGTGTCGAAGCGGTCATTATTTTTCTCTTCCTGGTACCTAAGGATATTAAAGTCCCCTCCAATCAGCATTGGATATGGGTTATCTTTAGCCAAGTTCACCAATTCCCAAAGAAAAGCCGCTTTATGTTCATCTTGGGCAGCCCCATAGACAGCGACGAGAGTCCATGTGAAATTATCAGCCTTGTTTCTTAGGTGAAATTTTATATGAAATTCACCGATCGAGAAGGCCAACAAGTCCATGACTGACGTCAGTATCCCAAGAAGGATTCCTCCAGACCTTCCACGAGCTGGTAGACTGTGCCATATGTAGTCGAAACCTCAAAAATGCGAGCGAAAGTCACACTTACCAGCCTCAGAAATTGCCACAAAATCCAATCCATGTTCCCGAACACAATCACCGACGTGTTTATGTTTAGCCAAGTCTGAGAGACCTCTGCTATTCCAAAACATGCCTCTCATGTGGAAACTCGTATGGGTGTGGAGCTCTTCGCCTTCTTGGGCGGTTTTTGTTTCTTTTTAGAGAAGTGTGATTTAGATTTCCGCGTGGACACTGTGAAGTCACAAAACATGGACCCAGGTCTTGCGTCATCCAATCCAACCTCGGTAACCTCACCAACCAAGTTGGAGATAAGCGGACCATGATATTTGGCATCCGCTTCATCATCCTCATCGGTTTCGGGGTTCGGTAATGTGGTAGGACACTTTAGAGAAACCTTTAATCGGTCGATCTCCATATATTTAATCGTGGCAGAGGACATGACAACATCAAGGCCATCTTATCTTGGGCCAAAAAAAGCATTGCACGTCGCCCATTGCATTCGTGGCCAAGTAACCATTGCAGCGATATCCAAAGATACAACCCCACCTGCAACTGCAAACAAATCAGGGCATGTACAATGGTTGATAAGATGATTTTATTTTAAGTCTTGCATGTTATTTAGAGAGGTTAAAAAATGTCTACAATGGGTCATCTTTTAGCCTTATCTTCAATAACTAGCTATTCCTAAAAATATGGTGAGATATATTGTGCTAAAAGATCACCTCTTGTCTTTTCTTAAATAAGAGAAGACAAGCCTTTCCTTATGAGTTCTCTCTCCTCCACCTCATCATTTATCCCACGTGGCACTCCTAAGATAGCACAATTGTACATGCCCTCATGTTGTATTTCTGCAAGGCAACATGCTCCTGCAACTGGACTAAAACGTCCATACGCGCTGGCGCTGAAGAACGTTGGAACCCTTTTTGGTGGTGAAAGAATGTTTTTTTGAATTGTTTGCATAATGTTGGCCCGGCCTGACCCCGCGTCGCTCTCACGGGCGACACGCGGGAGACCCAACCGCCGGCCACCTCAAGCCCCTCTCCTCCATCCTCCCCTCGCCGTCGTCGTCGGAGGCGACCAGGCTAAGCCTGTGCTGCGGATGGTGGCAGCGGGGCGAGCTCTCTCTCGTGGCGCGGTGTTTTCCCCTCAGATTCAAGGCCGAGGCGGGGGCCGACCATGGCATTTGCGTGGCCTGCTCCTCCATGCGCGACGGCGCGCTGTTGGCTACCAGATCCGCGCACCGCCCCGATCTGATCCGGGGTGCCGCGACGCCGTGGGGGCTGCAGGCTCGGCCTGGTTTAAGGGGGCGGTCCTAGGGTTCCTCAAGTGACAAGATGAAGATCTGCCTGGCGCCTGTCCTTGATCTGGTCGGAGTGTTGGGTTTCGGAAGGCTCCGCCGACGAACTCCCATGGGCGTGTTATGCCTGGAGATTGCTAGATTGGGTGGGATTCGATCGTGCCCACTGGTTTTCCATTAAGGAGGGAGCGGTGCGAAGCTCTGCTATCTTTGCCATCATGGGATATGTTTAGTTCCATGGTGAAGTCAGAGGCGGAAAATGTCATGGAAGCCAAGATCGAAGGACTAGTAATGGTGATAGGAGCCTTTTGTGGCGATGAGGAACTTGCTTGGAGTTTCGGATTTTGTAGCAGCGGTATGTAAGTGGGGGCGGCAGCACAGGTGCAGTTCAAAGTCTTACATCTCAAGGTGAAAATCTAAGATCTGGCCGTAATTGATTGCCTGGCAATGGTCTTATTGAAGACGTTGTTTTGAGAGCAGGGACTATCTCAAGATCTACGATCGGGTGACGACGGCGCTTGTGCACTATTTTCTTCTTTGAGGCGTCATTTTTGGAGAACTTAGACTTCAGGTGTTGTTTTGATGGTTGTTGTACTATTGCTGCATGGATTAGAATTTTGTAATGCCATTAGGGTATTGCGTTGTTGCAGAAGCCAAGTGTAATTGGTATTTTTGTGATATTAATATATTTTCTTTATCGAAAATAATGTTGGGGCAACGATTGAAACTTGAAAGCGACGAGGACGCATTCCCGAGCGCGCGCGCACACAGTCGTTTTCCATTGCCGGCGGCGGAACAGGTCAGCCGCCGCTCCGTCTACTCATGAGGGCCCACGATGCACGTGCGCTCGGACTACCCATCTGCATGCATGCATGCCACGTCGGCATCCACGAATGCCGCCACGCGACTAAACAAGATTAATTTGGTGGAGGCTGAGCACGATTGCTCCCGCGGCTAAGCAGGAAATTTCCAGCTAATTCCTGTTACGTGTGTAACTATGTATGTGCTTCGTCACGTGTTACTCACTGAACTGGTCTCGTTTTTTCCATGCTTTTTTTTTAAACATCAATACAAACACAAGCGCTCATATATACGCCTTGATTCGTGCTCAGCTACCTTGGTTTGTGCTCAGCTCAGTACTTACTCCCTCCGTTTTTATTTAGTCCGCATATTAGCTTTGGTCAAAATTAAGCTTTGTAAGTTTTAATTAAGTTTATAAACAAAAATATTAATATATACAATAAAAATCAATACCACTAGATTCATTATTGAATGTACTTTCTCATCATATAGATTTGTTATGATAAATGTCTATATATTTTTCGATAAATTTGGTCAAATTTTGTAAAGTTTGATTTCGGTCAAATCTATGCAGACTAAATAAAAACAGAGAAAGTACGTACGTACCACAAGGCCTGGAGCTTTTCTACTTCATTCATTACCGCGCGTTTGTGCGTAAAAGTAAAACTGGCTTTCGTACGATGTTTCTTTTCAATGCTTTTATTTTGGCGGGTAGCCATTACAACGTTGTACTTGTACCAACACAAATAAGTGCATTTAGGCTGGGCTGTAGCCTTGCACCATGCAGTGGAGGTCTTCACTACTCAACATAATTCACGGATATGGGGAGATCCACCTGCGGAGAGAAAGGTTCTAGCGCTGAGTCTTGACTACACCATGATTAGCTTTTCCCTCTCCGTGGTTAGATTCATATAAGATAGTTTTATCTTAGTAATGTAAAGATGACAAGAGAAATATAGTGTACAATTCGTTGTCTCTTAATCTTATCTGCAGTAACAGGATATTCTAAAAATGTGATGAGACATTTGTTGCTAACAGATCACAATAAAATATAGTGTACAATGGGTTGTCCTTTTTCTAACACAATATAGACGCAGGTGCTCATACATACGCACATACACCCATTTCTATGAATGCACGCACGCACACCCTACTCCTATGGGCACCTTTGAGAGACTGAGCCGCATATCATCTTGAGATTGACAAAGTCGTCATAGACGCCTTCGTAGTCAACGAAACGTTTCCTCCCACTGAACGCACATCGCCAGAAGGTCTGAAATAAATCCAGAAAAATGTGAGCATCAATGCAAGTCTAAGACTTTAATTCTGGTGGGCTGGGGATATTACTGTCCTCCTAACCATCCAACCACGAGTTAGTTCGCCAATGGATTGTCTCTTGATCTTATTATACACCACCAACCAAGTGTCTATACAAATTTCCTACAAGTCCGCTTTCCAGAAAGCCAGGCTTTTAACGAGAGAATTCATTCAAACACATCTTTGGTACATAGTCTCAACTTCTCCTGGTGTAGGGTCTCGAGGGCTTGGACATATTGTAAAAAATGTCCAATAAACATGTGTTTGGATGTTGATATTGTGCCTCCAAATTGGGAATTGGTATTCGGAACTCTCTAATTCCATTGTTTGGATGGTCTTGGTATTGACCAATGGAATCATGCTCCAATACAAAGTCTCGAACATTTGCAGGCACCCTTCCTCAATGCCAATCCCAGAACCTCTATATCATTCATCTGACGCCGCCATATTCCGCGAAACATACCTGTTTGCTCCATCGCGAGAAAGGAAAACAAAAGCAGGTGTATCTCTTCCTCCCTCCTTTTCCTCTTCTCTTCATTGTGATATAAATTAGGGGTAGGGAAAATGTATAGATAACTCCGCTGTGTGATTTGATCAATAGAAGAGAGCTCCAGATTATATTGGTGTCTACTTTGTCACTGGCAACGCGGTGCCGTAACGGTAGGGCGAGGGCCGGACTTATTTATTTTTGCGAAAATCCCAAAAACAGGGAATAGGGTGGAGACTAGGGGAAGGTTGGATTCTTTATTTTTACTGGAAATCCCTAAAATTAGCCAGTGCAACATTGCAACAAAGTGGTTTTAGAATTTATTTATTTTTTTTGCGGGTGAACAACGTGGTTTCAGTTATCCACAAGAGGTGCCACGCTAAAAAGTCGGCATGGAAAGGGAACAAAGAGAGATAATGTACTTGTTAAAAAAAACTGTAAGATTTTACAGTGGAACAATATACTGTAATTATTTTTCTGTTCTACATGCATCATCATAATTTACACTCACAAATCGTAAAGCTTATATACTTAAGCAATCTATGGACAATTGGCATGACTGAACATTGAAGACATCGTCTGTCTAAATCGTACGCTCCTTTAGGTCGCAATGAAAAAATACAGTGACATGTAGAACGGTTCAACTGGTCAGTAAAACAACAAACCCCGTTGGACTTACATGGCTATGTAGACAAAATTCACATGACCATGAGTCCATGACCTTTGGCATCCGATTCGTTTCTTCTCGGAAGGTGCCGCTAACCAATTAAAAACTTCAGAAGCTTTGGAATCTTTTACCGTTTCCCATAGACATACACGTCACCGCGCACGCGTACGCCAGCCAGTAATAATATTACTGATGCACCAACAACAGGGAAGAACAATTCTCCCACTCTTTCATCTTTCACCTTTCACCTTTCACCTTTCTATTTGGAGAAGCCTCATCTCATCCTTCCGAACCTTCCAAGAGAGAGCGAAAGAAAAATGGCGCCTTTGAACGGTTCTTGTCCTCTAGTCAAGAGTCGACATTGGATCGATGCTCCACATCTCAACACAGAAAACAAGAACTGGCACGGGTGAAAAGGCTGCCCGTGGCGAGTTTTTTACTGGGTGCTGCACATTGGTCACAAGATCTTCATGTTTGTATAGTCACTGATTGTTTGTGTTTGAGATGACTGAGTAAACTAGCCAGTATGAATTCTCAACTGGAAGCAGCATATTACCGCCTTGTCTCTGTTAAGATAAGGGACACTTGTTGCCTTTTTTTAGGTTAATTAACCATGGGTGGAGAGAAGTGACTGGTGGGGTTATTGATTGACAGGATCAAGCGCAGGAGTCGTTCCAAGGTTGCCCAGCTTGGCTGCTAATACACAGTAGATTAGCTTAATCGGTCCATGCTAATCCCTAGTTACCGTATTAGAGTTCGATTGCACTTAGGGAAAATGGGTGCCAGTCTACCAGACTAGGTTTGATGCAAATTTTGTTTCTAGTTACGTACTGGGTGATTTGTTTTTCTGGAATAGGTCAAATGCATATCTTTTGTTTCTAGCACGTAGCACTGACAAGAGACAGGTGTCAGCTATTTTCTGGGACATGATAACGAGGCTCTGGAATTATCATGATAGATTTCAGACTCAAACCCCAGCAAACAAAAATCGTGTGATCATCCAAGGCGACAAGTGTTTTTTAAGCACGTTGGTTATTATCCTGGTCACAGATTTTTTTGGTGAGCTTCGAAATTTATCTGGCCGTCCTTCACAGATTTCAACTGATGAACAGAAGTTATACGAAAATTATGCCCAGCCTATTACTATTCGAAAGACGACTACTGAACAGCAAAATCGTGAATGTATTAGACATCTGGTTACTATTTCTGATACGGTCTGTAGATTTTATTTTTTAAATATTCTGATGCTTGTGGAATTCTATGTAAACTTAGTTTGTCAAAAAGATCGGCATATAATCGTGATACAGCAGTAGAAGTTGAATTGCTCACTCCTTTCAGTACAACGGTTCCCTGTATTTCGTCCAGGAAAAGTACAGTGCGTCAACCTTTAGCCCTTTCTGTCCAACCAACTTATAGAAAAGATGGAGCCCGAATCAGGGCCCAAGAACTAAACACCAATAGATGAAATGTACTTTTGCGCCAAATAATTCATTGAAGACTGTAGTTCTTAGCGACATCATTTCAGAGATTAGAGACACCTCTCACAAATGCGGTATAGTAATGCTGTTCATACTGTCAGAAGAGCAACTTCTGCAAGATAAATAAGTACTCTTTCCATTCCAAAATAAGTGACTCAACTTTATACTAACTTTGTATCAAAGTTAGTATAAAATTAAGTTACTTATTTTGCGACGGAGGGAATAGATAATAGCAACATCATAAGCATTGTACCATACAGCCTATGTACTCCCCCCGCTTCTTTTTAGTTTGCATATAAGATTTGTCCGAAGTCAAAGTATCTTTACTTTGACCAAACTTATAGAAAAAAGTATCAACATTCACAATACCAAATCAATGTTTTTAGAATCATTATGAAATGTAGTTTCATAGTATATATAGTTGGTATTGTGAATGTTTATATTTTTTAATACAAATTTGGTCAAACTTGGTTGAGTTTGACTTGACAGAAATCTAATACGCGAAGTAAAAGGGACCGGAGGGAGTAACTAAGAATTGTACCTGGTCCTGGACAGAGAACATCCAGGAAGCATGCTTTACAAGCCAGCTCAAATTCGAAATGATCTACAAGGTCAAGCAGCCACAATGCATTCCAACCATCGCATTCGATGTCTAGTGACAGAATTGTTCCTTTCAGGTTGGCCGACAATATCTTTCCCTGAGCAGTATCCTGCAACAGGGGAACCAAGGAAAAATATGAGATAACTATGTGACTGTTTTCAGGTCTGTTCAAGTTACATAAATCTTCATCACTGTCAGTCGTGTTATGCATGCATGTTCTGTTCCTTGTTTCTTGCGATTTCCTCATCGCCGCCGATCCCCGAGTACAGTAGGAGGAACTAGGCTGGAAGCAAAGTGACCAAGATGAGGGGCTCCGTTTTTTTGGAAGTTCTTCTGTTGGCTCCGCACACAAGGTGATGGCTAAGAGCAACTCCAACGAGCGTTGTCCGTTTTTTGTCCGTTTGCGTCGGCCAGGCGGACATGCGCGTCCGTATTTTAAAATGAGTCGGCTTGACCGCTCAATGAGGAGGCCGACCCAAATGTGCCGCCGTGGAAAAAAATTAATAAATTGCACGAAGTAAACATAATTAAACATGAAGTGGCCGGTCAAACGCCGGTCAAAGTTCACCTAAATCTAATAAACATTAAAAAAAGTCTGCGCCCGCCTGCTGCCGCCCGGCATGCTACCCTAGACGTCGTCGGCCTTACTCTTGCCCTTGTCGTCGATGCCGCCGTCGTCGGTGAGGTCAATGAAGACCGGAGCAGGGCCAGCCCACCCGAATGCCGCCTGGTACGCTGCCAGGTCAGCCTCCTCTGGCGTCTGCTGGGGCGGCGGCATTGCGGCAAGCCGCGCGTGCTCCTCCTCCTCCCCCTTGAGCCGGAGCGCCTCCGCGTCGCGTTGGAGCATGGCATCATAGCGCATCTGCTCCTCGTCGTCGGCCTGCTCCTGGCGGAGGCAGTGCTCCTCCCATCGCTCGAGGTGGGCCGCCTCCTCCTCCGGCGTCGCGGCGAAGTGGACGGGAGGCGAGCTCACCCACTCGCGGTACTGACCCGTCCACGAGTAGGCCTCCTCCGGTCAAGTGGGGGGAGGCGGGGAGAGCTTACGCGTCGGCTCTGGCTCCGACTCCGACTCCGGCTTGGGCTGGACGGGCGGCAACGGTGGCGGTGGCGGCACGAAGAGCGGGGTATGGACAGAGTCCCCCGCTGCCGACAGGGCAAGGGCTTGCTCCAGCCCATCCCAGTGCGCGTCCTCATCGAGGCGGCTAGCCTCCAGCGCGTGCTGCATGGCCTCCTCGAGGCCGGCTTGGTACTCCGCCTCCGCCTCCATGTCCTCCGGCTCTACCTGCGTGGGCGGCGGTGGGAACGGCAGCGGGACGACGTCGACACCCGAGCGCCGTTGCTCCTCGTGTTCGAGGGCGAACCACGCTTCCCAGTTGGGGGAGTCGGCGGCGTACTCTGGCAGTCGACGCTGCTCCGGCGTGAGCTACACGCGGCGCCTGCGCACCTCGTCGTCGTGCGCCCGTTGGGTACGAGGAACCGTCGGCACCGGGATCCGCTGCGGATCCAGATGCCAATGGTGCGGCAGCGTGACATCGGGGTACGGAGTTGGCTGCCTGTACTCCTAGTGCCACCGCGCTTGGTGCACCGGGATGTGCAGGCGCCGGCGACCAAGGCGGAAACGCGTTGCCGCCGGAGGAGGAGGAGGGGGAAGGGGAGCACGGGAGGACGAGGCGTCGGGGGTGCCCTTGCCCTTGCCATTGCTGCTGCCGAAGAGGCCCATGGCTAGGGTTTGCGGTCACCGGCGAGGAAGCAAAGGGAGTGGTGGGGGCCAGATGTGGACGAGAGAAGTGGATGAGGCCGACCCCGCCGCGCACGTGGTTGAAAAATGACGCTTCCACTGGCTGATGCGTGGGCCCGCTGTCGGTGGTCGTCATAAATAAGATGACCGGTGGCGGTTGGGTGGCCACCGGATGGGGACGCGGCGGACGACGAGGAGACGCGCGGCGCGTCCACGCCGACGCATTTCAGACACAATTTTGGATCGGAAATGGGTCGGCGCGGACGCCAGGCGGACACGATTTGAGTTTGGATCGACACGTTGGGCCATCATTTTTGTCCGCGCCGACTCAAACAGACGCGGATGGATGAAATGAATCGCCCCATTGGAGTTGCTCTAAGTTAACCATCCAGTAGTTCTACTTTTGACTGTATAAAATGGCAAGGGTTGAATATTTTGTACTACTATAAGACCTTTGTGTTGTCAAATCTGGACTCTCCGCAGAAGATTATATTTGATATAGTGACGTCTAGGTCATTGTATGCTTGGATTGACCATTCTGCCTGGGATGGATTACTGCGATTCGGTCCTGTGATGAAACCATAACATCAAGCAGAAGTGTCCTCAAAGAGATCTATTCTGACTTGGTCAAGAAAATCGGCCCCGTGAGTAACATGATCTGGTCATCAACTTGAACTAATGATGGTTAATTAATTAAGCTGGTTGCATGTTAATCACATGCTGATTTACTCCCAGGATAATGTGAAGGCCAATCAGGGTTTTTTCATCACAGAAAAAATGCCCCAAAAGTGAAATTTTAAGGTAACAGTGCTATCCTAGGAATTCGGACTGCCTGATGGATTTGCCTGAACAGACGAGCTGCGTTGTTCATCATCTTTGTCAGAAATTATTACAAAATTACACTATTACTACAAAGTTTTGCAACTTGCAATCTATCTATTGTCAGAAAGTTTGATGAACTTCAGACACTACTAGCAAGATGCCCATGCGTTGCACGGAAAATCAAGATGCATTTGTATAAGTAATTTATGTCGTGAGAGAAAAGAATGAACAAGAGAAGACCTTATTTGCAAATGTGGAGAGGGGCGTGTGTATCTTTTTGCAAAATTGCCATAGTTTTCTTTCTATCCGTCAGATATAAATCGGACGACCTATATTGCAGGATGACATGCACACCATCATCACCAACTCTGTTTTTATAAGAGTATAGATCAATGACAGGTTGAATGTAAGTGGTTTGCGGTCTTTCTAGGTTCTTGATAAGCGTGCTCTTAATGAAAAGTTGAACAGACTCAATAGAGGAAAATTCAAAAAAAGAGTTAAACAGAGTTAATGCAAGCTGCACTGTATGAAGAATGTCTGCTATTACAAGGCGACGACTCATGCACTAGATTTTGACACTGCAACAATGTCAATTATGAATTGTTCTGGACCATTTATGCGGTCATCGACCTACTGATCAACAAAAATATTTGGGATACTGTTGAAGAGCTTTCAATTGAACATTCTTCATTTTCTGGAACAGGGTAATAAATTCTTGTGCGTCCCGACAAAAGGAGTAGACGGTATGAATTTCGTGAATTCTTCCAATGGAACGCGAGAATCTTTCCCAATTCCCATGGAATTGAATTGTTCTCTAAAGTTTCAAACTTCATTTTTTTGATAAAGGGTGCTTTTATTATCTCAAAATGTAGCATCAAGCAGATACAAAAATATTAAAAGTTTCAAACTTCATGCTTTCACATAAGTTATTTTCGCCAGTCTGATGACAAGAGTTGAACTTTTGGGCATATAATCTCGAGTCGTCAATTTGCACATAGAGAATTTCGGACAAATAGGTTCCGTGTGCCCAAAAAAGTAAACGAGTAGATGATATGAATTGTGGGAATTTTCCAATAGAATGTGACAATCCTTTTCGATGTGCACGCAATGGAATCATTCTCTGAAATTTCCAAACTTCCTGCATCCGCAGAAGTTCTATTTGTGAGGCAGACAACAAGAGTTGAACTTTTGGTATAAATTTGGTGTTGTCAATTTGCGATGTGTATGAATATATGACAAACAGCGGTCATTTGGTTAAGATCTAGACCAAACTGGAACGGGAAATGAAATAGTTAATGAGGCTTACATGCTTCTTTTTACAGAACACTGCAATCTCCAATGTTCAACTGGAGCTTAAATGTTTGATGTGGATTGTGCAGCAAAGAGATTCAGTGCAGACTTTTCGACAAAGAATGTCCACTACTCCTCTCCATGGTATGCATTTAATGGTAACTTTGACACTGTCTATTGAATTGGACATTCCCCAGTAATCCGGGGGAGCCTTTCTGGTCTTTTATGAATTATTACGAGCTTTCTAGAAGAAACAAATGCCTAGACAATTTCTACAGAGATAATATCAACCTGGTGTAGCTGAACATATTCTGATGCTACAAGCATTCTTTGCCTTAAAAAAATTATGCTTTTACTAGCTGGCATAACAAACTTTTAGCATGCATACAGATCAATTGGTAAGCAACAAGCCCGAAGTTTACTCGGCTTCCACAAGTTGCATCTTTGTTCAGATGTATGGTATCAGCACAACAATGTTAATAATGTCAATGGAAAGCGAATCACTACCTCATCACTAACAATGCAAAATAACTTCCATCTCATATGCACTAGCTAAAAAATGGACTAGGATTTTCCCTTTCCCATGAGCCATGAGCATGTACTTGGTCTCGTTTATCTTGGAAGTGATGTGATAGCTGCCGTCACCATCAGGGTGGTTGGCTACAATTACCCCCTTGTGGGCCTCCTTTACCTTAAGCACGACAGGGGGATACCTGTAGTTAACAATGACAGTTCCTTATTTTCAGCATCTCAATGTAACTCAAAAAACAACTATACATCATTTCAGTTGCACAGGATTTCAGCTACATTATCAAGATACAGGTTAATAAGGACATGACGGAGAAGAAATAGCACCTTACCCCAAGGATCAATTCCGCTTCCCTTCTGCTCATATCTCTCTCAAATCCGCCGGGATAAAATTTAAGGCTTGCCATGCCTGAATCATGTATCTGCTTCCCATTGCAGAAGCAGCCACTGACTGCCTAGCTAGCTACCAGCCCGTGGTACCAGAGAATGTTCCAGGACACTTATGCGATCGATGACAGTGCTAAAATTCAGAATCATACTCCAAACATATATGAGTAAGCTTGTGAATTTTGTGCAGGTTTTCCAACAATATACACAATAGGAGTAATAAGGAAGAAACTCATCATGATATAAATTGCATTTTGACCCAACCATGGACCACATATTCCTAAACGCAGCCCCATGCCCACCACCGATGCCTTCTCGTTCCTCTTCTGGGTCGAGGATGACAGACTGACGCCGGCGCCACCAAAGCAAAATAGGAGCATGCCCATATCACTGTCGGCGCGAATCCGTGCCTAATTTGGATCATGTACTAAGTAGTTTTTGTTTCCCCTTCAGGTTTGTTTCCAAATCCTTCAAATTTCATGAATCACAGATGACCCTACAATGTATACATATTCACATGCTTGTATTCCATAGTAGGGGAAGGAGCCAATAAGTTTGCAAAAGGCCGAAGATCGTGTGCTTCGTATGGAGATCGACCTTGAGTGCTCAAGCATGAACTTGGTGTCCAAATCTTCTTCTCCGTCATCAATAACAACCATATCGCTGGGATCATCATTCAGCACCACCATTCCACATACTTCCTCCGTCCTATAATATAAAAACATTTTTAAAGCTAACATAGCTTGAAAAACGGTATTATATTACGGGATGGAGGGAGTATATAATAGAGAACACCATGAACCATATCGTCAATACTAGAGTGAATTCCGGTTTTTACCCCTTATTTTGACATTTTTGACACTAATTACCCCATTTAGCGAGATTTCATCCATTTTACCCCATTTAACAAAAATGTTGCCACAATTTACCCTGTTTAAATTTTTTTGAGCATTCTGACCGGTCAGTCACAATTGTTAGGTCCAGCTGGCAGATGCCACATCAGTGATTTTTCCTGGCTATTTTTCTCACTTTTGAACCGGGCCACGTAGCTTCTCCCGATCGGCTCGGCCCGATGACGGTCGCTCGCATCACGGCCAACGCACAACGCCCAAGTCGGCTGTGCGCCACGCTCGCCTCCAGTGACTTCTCGTTTGCGTTGCTCGCCCCAATCAAACATGCAAACTGATTTCCGTATAAGCATCAAATTCCTCTAGCATGTTTCGTCATGCCTGCATCATCTGTTAACTCAACCATGGAGTTCCCATTGGCCACCTTCTTATGGTAATAAACGTTGTCCCAAGGGTTGGAACCCAATTCCTTGATCTTATCCTTTATATCTAAATAACTAATGAAACCCCTCTCAATCATCTCTAGCTCTGGATTCTTGTATCCACGGACATGTAAAATATGCCTAACACTCCACATCTTGGTTGCCATCCGCTTTGTGCAGGAAGAATATAAATGAATTAGTGGCTGCAATCATAATAAATCATAATCTACTCTAATAAGGTAAAAATAAACATGTTTCAGCATGCATCATAAGATACAAAGATCCAAAATTCTTTTACAGCTAGCAAGTAGCAACAGATGCTATCACTTATACATGTATTAACACTCTTCCTGTTAACACATTTGCTACCTAGATATTCAGATTTGTAGGTGTATCAGAGTAAGTAAAGTAGTATATTTCAACACATCTAATCCATAGAACCATGCATACTTAAGGCCCTATATGATAAATGAAGAAAAACATACATGATTTTAAATTATATCAATAAAAAATTCTTCGATAATTTATTTAATGGTAATATGCCACACTGATCAAGTATAGTCGTCCCATCATAATACTTCAAACAGGAAACGAGCTGAGTAGCAAGAAAAATAGGTAGAAAAAAACTGTTGACGTGGCATGCCAGCCAGTCAGAACGCACACAAAAATTAGAATAGGGTAAATTGTGGTAACACTTTTGCTAAATGGGATAAAACGGATGAAATCCGGTTAAATGGGGTAATTAGTGTCAAAAATGTCAAAATAGGGGGTAAAAACCAGAATTCACTCTCAATACTAACATCTAATATCCCTCCCGCACAAGAAAACAACTTGTGCTGAGAACATACCCTTTTTTTTAGAACATACATGTCTCTCTCAAGGCACTCTTGTCTCCTTTCTTCGATGGGTAATAAAAGGCGGTTTCTTTTCTGAAAGACGACATACTTGTCGAACTTTTATCTTGAAGGGAGAAGAATGTTGGAACGTTGAAAGTGAGGGCGCGACGCATTGCGGAACAGAAAAGGACCTCACCTAACAATCGTTTTCCACGTCAAACCGGGCCAGCCGCCGCACTGTCTGCTCGGACCACTCTTCTGCATGCAGATGCAGCCACATCCACACCACCTGTTCGCACGCCACAAGCATGTGACGCAGCTAAGCAAGCTTTCATGGAAGCGAAGCGGGGATTAGTGCTGCAGCTAAGCAGGATTTTCAGCTACTCTGCATATTAGAGTTCACCGAAATCAAATTTCGTATAGTTTCATCAAGTTTACAGAAAAGAATATAAATATTTACCATAACAAATCTATATGATGTGAAAGTACATTTAATAATTAATCTAATGGTATTGATTTGTTATTGTATATTTTAATATTTTGGTCTATTAATTTTGTCAAAATTTATAAAGCTTGACTTTGACCAAAGGTAATATGCAGAGTAAATAAAAACGAAGGGAGTATTTCATCCACGGAAAAATAGCACACTAATAGCACGCTATAGCGTGTAGAGAATTATCTCACAAAATAAATCAGTGCTGTTTTTTTTTCCTTGACTTCATCATGTCACTGCTGAACTGGATGCGCTTTTCCCGTGCCTAACCCGCAAAAAAAGGTATTCACTGTTATGTCCCGTGCACTATAATCACTGAAGTCAACCAACCTGTCCATATTCGTGCCTACATTTTAGTGTATGTGTGGCTGCTCATCTCTGCGATGTAAAACTAACCTTCGTACGATATGCTTTTCAAGTGCTCCATCCTCTTCTTAGATAAGTGCATGCACACTGCACAGTGTGGTTCAAGAGGTAAAGGGTATACTGGAGATTTTTTGGGAGGTTTTTGAACCCAAATATTTAGGCCTTCCAGTTCCTGAAGGGAGAATGCATAAAGGTAATTTCGAAATAGTACAACAGCGGTTGAGGAAGAGACTTATAGATTGGAGTGAGCAATATTCTTCCTCAGGTGTGAAGGAGATTCTAATCAGATCAGTGGCTCAGGCCTTCCCAGCTTATGTCATGAGTGTGTTTAAACTCCTCGTCTCAGTATGTGATGAGTTGACTCGTATGATACGCCAATATTGGTGGGGAGTGGAGAATGGGAAGAAGAAAAGGCTTGGATGAGCGGGGACAAATTGAGACTCCCCAAATCCATGGGGGGCATGGGTTTTCGAGACATGAGGGCTTTTAACCAGGCCTTGCTAGCCAAACAGGCCGGGAGATTACTTGAGATGTCGGGCAGCTTATGTGCTCGGTTATTGAAAGCAAAGTACTATCCATCTGGTTATCTTTCGGATATGGCCTTCCCCGCCAATGGTTCTGCTGTCTGGAAGGGAATTTTATATGGACTAGAGTTGTTGAAGAGAGGTGTCATTTGGCGTGTGGGCAACGGTACTTCAATTCGTACATGGCGGGATCCCTGGATTCCATGGCCCTATTCCTTCCGGCCTGTATCTCCGAAAGGATCATGTCGCTTTAACCATGTATCGGATTTCTTGGATGCTAATGGTGCGTGGCGAGTGGATCGCTTGACAGGAGCTTTTTGGCCCATGGATGATGTTCAAATCCTAAAGATCAGAACCTCACCTTGTCAATGTTCTGACTTTCTCTCTTGGTTTCCGGAGAAGAGCAGTCTGTTTATGGTGAGAAGCGCTTACAAGCTGGCGACTCAAGAGCATAATTGTACCTTCGCTGTTGGTGCATCAAGCACGAACCCGGATGGTCGACGCACCTTGTGGAAGAGTGTTTGTCGATCAACAGTGCCCCAAAAGATGAAAATCACATCTTGGAAAGTGGCGACTGGTACGTTGGCCACACATCAAATACAAGAGGTTCAGGCGCATCTCGACTCGCTCAACATGCCCACTTTGCGGTGTGGAAGAGGAAAGCACATTTCACGCATTGATCTCCTGCACACATGCACGAATTTTGTGGGTTAATATGCCACGGAGATGGCCTCTCATAGGCGATGATTTTCTGACCGATAGTGGCAAGGAGTGGTTCTTACACTTGCTGAACAAGTGCCCTGGAGATATTCGAGACATGATCATCATGTTAACGTGGCGAATCTGGCAGTTGCGCAACGACTTGGCCCATGGTAAGGACATCCCACCTGTCCTAGCCTCGGTTGAGTTTTTGGACAGCTACTACAAGTCTGTCAAGCTCGCTGGTATGTACTCAGAAGAACAAATTGTGAAAGGAAAGATGCAGCCTACCATGTTTGTCAAACCTGCAGAGAAGAAGTTAATCAATCCAGCTCCTTGGCTGGCACCTGTTGTGGGCACGGTAGCCCTCTCGGTCGACGGATCATTCCAGGAGGCCGACGGGTCAGCGTCTGCAGGCATGGTCCTAAGGAACAACAACGGGTCTCTTATATTTGCTTCTTATCGTTCATCTTTCATTGCAATGACTTGCTGGAAGCGGAACTGCATGCGATCATGCAGGGCATGGCGTTCGCAATCCAACATTCTACTCTTC
Source organism: Triticum monococcum (assembly GCA_034509565.1). NCBI lineage: Eukaryota > Viridiplantae > Streptophyta > Magnoliopsida > Poales > Poaceae > Triticum > Triticum monococcum. The sequence continues at coordinate 620,620,054 of CM067845.1, forward strand.
CAGTCATACTTCAGTCGGATTCCTCTGTAGCCCTATCAAGCCTGTCAGATGACGCGCTTAACTTGCTGAATTAGGTCACTACTGTCGATGGGGGCTTCTGGGGCGACTGGGGCGAGTCCCCGGGCGACTCCCCGGGAGAACGCTGCGCCGGGTCCTTCCGCCTCGGCGGCTGCTAGGACGGGCATCGGCGGCCGCTTCTGGGCTCTACTGGCCACGGACGAGGAGTAGGCCGACGGAGATAGCGACGACTCAGAGGGTCCGCCGCCGCCACCGACGCCTTCGGATCTAATCGGTGATCTATTTCATGCAGGGTATGACGAAGAAGAGGTGGCCACTACCGTGGACACGGTTGTGCCGGTGGAGGATCCGGCGAGGATTGGGCTTCATCCGAACGAGAGGATGGAATTAGTACGCCGTGTCGTTCACCGGAGAACTGCGGCATCGGCGGTCAGGCCGTGGAAGGGGCCGTTGCCTAAGGTACGCCTTCCAAACCTCACGTTGTTCGATTTAATTCATCCGGATTCATGGACGTTGGTCAAGAAGAGGAGGGCGAATCGCCGGTCGAGAGACGGATCGCTGCCGGCGGCGCCGGCAGTGCTGCCATCGAGGCTGCCAAGCGGGATCAGAGGGGCTCGCAGCGATCAATTGAACGAGTTACTGGGCCGGTTTGGGCCGAATCCTACGGGCGTTGAAGCCTTGCTATGTGGGTCGGAGATGGCTGGGTATGAGGCCCAGGCCAAACCGGGCGCCACATGCATTGCTTCTATCGCAGCATGCACGGACGTGATTTCCTCATACGCATGCGAGGCTGCATCTTCTCCTAGGGTTCATCGGCGCAGGACTCCTCTTCTACCTCCGTGCGGTCCTGGCCGTGCTCGCCGGATTCCTCCTCTGCGGGCGATGGCCGGTCGAGGAGCGAGTGGGCCGCCTGCAACAAAGCCCGCAGCGAAGCCCCAAGCGGCTGCGGGTAGGGCCGGGGCAGTCATGCCGCCGACGCCGCCTGGGAGTGCTGGTCGAGGGGCCCCCGTCGTGGGGCTTGGCGCAGCCGGTGCTGGGCTTGCGGTAGCCGGTGCCGGACAGGGCGCTCCCGCCCCCGCGGGACGGGCTGGTGGCAGCCACGGATCACGACCGCCCGTGCCTGCGGCGGCTAGGCCGCCGGTGCTACCTACGGGAAGTGGAGGACTCGCGGGTCCCCGATCTACGGGGCCATCGCCTGCCAGGCCGCCGATGCTACCCGCGGGAAGAGGGGGCTCAACAGGGCCGCGGCCTCCGGGGCCGTCGCCTCCGATGGCCACTGCCATGGGTCGTGGCGGCGGGTCTGGCCCTAGACCTGTGGTGCCGGTCCCGGGTGCTGCTCCGTCCCGGGCTGCTCCGCCGCCCCACTATGCCGCGAGGCCGGCTCAGTATCGGTCGGGATCTTCACAGCCGGTTTGAGAGTCTTTTGAGTCGCCCCGTGGTCAGTGGGGTGATGATGGTGTTGATGCGTATGATGACGGACAGCATCGGGGTTCCTCGTCTACCGGTGGAGGCCGAGGCTATACTTGGCAGAGTGACGGGTCTGCTGAGAGACCATTCCTCGGACCTCCCGGTGGCTTTGTCGAGGGGGCATCCGGTCCGGATCACCGCCAGAGAGGTGGTTTCCGTGGACATCGGGGTGGTCGGGGTGGGGGCCGTGGAAGGTTTCGTCGGCAGCCTCCGCCTCCGGCTGTTGTTGACCATGTGGCTACTGTGGTTGAGACAGGTACTACTCAGTCTACAGACATTGATACTCAGGCGATGGAGGTGGTAACGGCCCTGGCCAAGGTTGATGTTCCGGTGCCTGGGGCTGTGGGTGAAGCATCAGACAGGTCTGATTCCGAGAGGGCGGCCAAGTGGGCGCGCAAGAAGGACAAGATGCTATGTTACCGGTGTGGTGAGAAGGGCCATTTTATTGCAGAGTGCGTCGCCAAGCTGTGTGACTCGTGCGGCAAGCTTGCACATGATTCGGGTGATTGCCCGTTAGTGCGTGACCAGGCTCCATCCCTGACCATGTATGAGCTGTACTGTGCGGAGTTATTGTTTTTTGAGTCCCCGGCCGCGAGGGAGATTCCCGAGGATACACAGCGCCTGACTACCGGGATTGTGAAAGCAACTCAAGGAGAGGTGACTGAAGCTCAGATTATCCGGAGGCTTCAGGAGTTGGCACCGGGGGACTTTCAGTGGGAGCTGGTCAGCCTCGAAGCTAATGTCTTTAAGGTGGATTTCCCTTCTGTGGAGGATTTACAGAAATTGCTGAGTTTTGGCTTGTGTAGAGTTCCTGGTACTACGTGTATTTTGGAGTTTCACGAGTGGGCGAAGGTGGAGCCTAAAGGCAAACCGCTCACGCAGATCTGGTTGCATTTTTCTGGGGCTCCATCTAAGCCTTTGCAGGACGCTCGAGTGGTAGCCAGTATGGGTATCATGGTGGGAAAGACGGAGAGAGTGGATATGGCTTTCACTCGGGCTCATGGAGTGGCTCGGGTGTTGGTGAGTGTTCTGAATGTTGATTTCGTGCCTGATGTGGTTCACTGGACATATAGGGGAGAGGTTTTCCCGCTCGACATAGAGTTTGAGAACGTTGAGATGTTTGCTGAAGAGGTGGCTGGGGATGATGTTGATATGCACGAGAGTGATGGTGGTGCTGGAGCCAAGGGGGCGCCAAACGAGTCTGCTGGAGAGGGGTCGCCCGGGTCTCGCCCAGTTGCTCAGTTGCCTGGGGAGGGGACCGGAGTTGAGCCGACACCGTCGGTGCCCACGACGACTCTACGTTTTGGGTCCTTTGCGCCTGCTTCTGCGCCGCCCAAGCTGTGGAGTGATAGGATGGAGACTGATGATGCGTTTGAGCACACGCTTCCTTCTTTGGACTTTGCGGGGACTGCAGTTCGGGATGTTGAGACGGAGGTCGCTCATATTTCCCTTGCTACGCCGGTTGAGGTGGCTCCGGCTTCGTCCTTTATGACTGAGAGGGACCTTGGGGGCGGGGGTCAGGGCAGGTGGCCTTGCCCTCTTCCCTTCTTATACAGATGCCCGTGACGCCGGCCACGTCGGGGCCGGCCAGTGCTTGGAGTGGGAGCCCGAGGCAGGTGGCTTCGGTTCTTCCTCCTCAGGCCTTGGCTGGGGCGCCCGCATCCCCCGGGACGCTGGGGGAGGAGGGGCTGGGGCAGGTGGCCCTAGACCGCCCTTCCTCGTCTGCGGTCAGGAGGACTGCACCGTTGGCGACTTCGCCGATTCACTCTGAGCCGGTGGGCGGGGCAGGAGTAGGGAGTGGGCAGGTGGCCCCAGCTGTCCCGCCTCCTGCCATACCCGCCGGGCACTTGTCCGAGGGCTTTGGGAGCCCGCCGCTTCCTCATTCTCGAGAGGAGGTTGTTGCCTTTGGCGGTATCCCAGACCCGGTCTCGACGGGGAGACGGATGAGTGCTCGCGTTCTGGACCTTCCGGAGGTGGACGATATGCAGCAGCGGTGCGCTATGAGGGCGGCCAAGCTTCATGATGCTGCGATCTCTGTCGGTATGTCCGCTAACATATCTAATTCTTTATTGCATTTTGCTCCTGAGGAGATTGTTAATAATGCAAACCAATTAGGAGTTTCACTAGGCGCTACTGATTTTGAAATCTCCAATTCGGTGAATGATATGTTAGATTTAGAGGCGGAGCGGGCCTTAGAAACTATTCGTAATCTTGCTGCGGTCAAACCTGAAGGAAATATGCCCTAGAGGCAATAATAAAGTTATTATTTATTTCCTTATATCATGATAAATGTTTATTATTCATGCTAGAATTGTATTAACCGGAAACATAATACATGTGTGAATACATAGACAAACAGAGTGTCACTAGTATGCCTCTACTAGACTAGCTCGTTAATCAAAGATTGTTAAGTTTCCTAACCATAAACAAAGAGTTGTTATTTGATTAACGAGGTCACATCATTAGTTGAATGATCTGATTGACATGACCCATTCCATTAGCTTAGCACCCGATCGTTTAGTATGTTGCTATTGCTTTCTTCATGACTTATACATGTTCCTATGACTATGAGATTATGCAACTCCCGTTTGCCAGAGGAACACTTTGTGTGCTACCAAACATCACAACGTAACTGGGTGATTATAAAGGAGCTCTACAGGTGCCTCCAATGGTAGATGTTGGGTTGGCGTATTTCGAGAATAGGATTTGTCACTCCGATTGTCGGAGAGGTATCTCTGGGCCCTCTCGGTAATGCACATTACACAAGCCTTGCAAGCATTGCAACTAATAAGTTAGTTGCGGGATGATGTATTACAGAACGAGTAAAGAGACTTGCCGGTAACGAGATTGAACTAGGTATTGGATACCGACGATCGAATCTCGGGCAAGTAACATATCGATGACAAAGGGAACAACGTATGTTGTTATGCGGTCTGACCGATAAAGATCTTCGTAGAATATGCAGAAGCCAATATGGGCATCCAGGTCCCGCTATTGGTTATTGACCGGAGACGTGTCTCGGTCATGTCTACATTGTTCTCGAACCGTAGGGTCCGCACGCTTAACGTTACGATGACAGTTATTATGAGTTTATGCATTTTGATGTACCGAAGGTAGTTCAGAGTCCCGGATGTGATCACGGACATGACGAGGAGTCTCGAAATGGTCGAGACATAAAGATTGATATATTGGAAGCCTATATTTGGATATCGGAAGTGTTCCGGGTAAAATCGGGATTTTACCGGATTACCGGGAGGTTACCGGAACCCCCCGGGAGCCATATGGGCCTTATTGGGCTTTAGTGGAAAGGTGAAAGGGGCTACCATGGTGGGCTGCGCGCCTCCCCCTCCCCTAGTCCTATTAGTACTAGGAGAGGTGGCCGGCCACCTCTCTCTCTCTTTCCCCCTTGGGAGTCCTATTTGGAATAGGATTGGGGGGGGAGTCCTACTCCCGGCAGGAGTAGGACTCCTCCTGCGCCCTCCTCTTGGCCGGCCAGCCCCTCCCCCTTGGATCCTTTATATACGGGGGCAGGGGGCACCTCTAGACACACAAGTTGATCATTGAGATCGTTCCTTAGCCGTGTGCGATGCCCCCTGCCACCATATTCCACCTCGATCATATCACTGTAGAGCTTAGGCGAAGCCCTGCGTCGGTAGAACATCAAGATCGTCACCACGCCGTCGTGCTGACGGAACTCCTCCCCGAAGCTTTGCTGGATCGGAGCCCGGGGATCGTCATCGAGCTGTACGTGTGCTAAGAACTCGGAGGTGCCGGAGTAACGGTGCTTGGATCGGTCGGATCGGGAAGAAGACGTACGAGTACTTCCTCTACGTTGTGTCAATGCTTCCGTTGCGATCTACAAAGGTACGTAGATCAGACTCTCCCCCTCGTTGCTATGCATCACCATGATCTTGCGTGTGCGTAGGAAAATTTTGAAATTACTACGTTCCCCAACAGTGGCATCCGAGCCTAGGTTTTCTGGTTTGATGTCATGTGCACGAGTAGAACACAAGTGAGTTGTGGACGATATAAGTCATACTGCCTACCAGCATGTCATACTTTGGTTCGGCGGTATTGTTGGACGAGACGACCCGGACCAACCTTACGCGTACGCTTGTGCGAGACCGGTTCCCTCGACGTGCTTTGCACATAGATGGCTTGCGGGCCACTGTCTCTCCAACTTTAGTTGAACCGAGTGTGGCTACGCCCGGTCCTTGAGAAGGTTAAAACGGAGTCTATTTGACAAACTATCGTTGTGGTTTTGATGCGTAGGTGAGATTGGTTCTTACTTAAAGCCCGTAGCAGCCACGTAAAACTTGCAACAACAAAGTAGAGGACGTCTAACTTGTTTTTGCAGGGCATGTTGTGATGTGATATGGTCAAGACATGATGCTAAATTTTATTGTATGAGATGATCATGTTTTGTAACCGAGTTATCGGCAACTGGCAGGAGCCATATGGTTGTCGCTTTATTGTATGCAATGCAATCGCGATGTAATGCTTTACTTTATCACTAAACGGTAGCGATAGTCGTGGAAGCATGAGATTGGCGAGACGACAACGATGCTACGATGGAGATCAAGGTGTCGCGCCGGTGACGATGGTGATCATGGCGGTGCTTCAGAGATGGAGATCACAAGCACAAGATGATGATGGCCATATCATATCACTTATATTGATTGCATGTGATGTTTATCTTTTATGCATCTTATCTTGCTTTGATTGACGGTAGCATTATAAGATGATCTCTCACTAAATTATCAAGAAGTGTTCTCCCTGAGTATGCACCGTTGCGAAAGTTCTTCGTGCTGAGACACCACGTGATGATCGGGTGTGATAGGCTCTACGTTCAAATACAACGGGTGCAAAATAGTTGCACACGCGGAATACTCAGGTTATACTTGACGAGCCAAGCATATACAGATATGGCCTCGGAACACGGAGACCGAAAGGTCGAGCGTGAATCATATAGTAGATATGATCAACATAATGATGTTCACCGATGAAACTACTCCATCTCACGTGATGATCGGACATGGTTTAGTTGATTTGGATCACGTGATCACTTAGAGGATTAGAGGGATGTCTATCTAAGTGGGAGTTCTTAAGTAATATGATTAATTGAACTTAAATTTATCATGAACTTAGTACCTGATAGTATCTTGCTTGTTTATGTTGATTGTAGATAGATGGCTCGTGTTGTTGTTCCGTTGAATTTTAATGCGTTCCTTGAGAAAGCAAAGTTGAAAGATGATGATAGAAATTACACGGACTGGGTCCGTAACTTGAGGATTATCCTCATTGCTGCATAGAAGAATTACGTCCTGGAAGCACCGCTGGATGCCAGGCCTGCTGCTGGAGCAACACCAGATGTTATGAACGTCTGGCAGAGCAAAGCTGATGATTACTCGATAGTTCAGTGTGCCATGCTTTACGGCTTAGAATCGGGACTTCAACGACGTTTTGAACGTCATGGAGCATATGAGATGTTCCAGGAGTTGAAGTTAATATTTCAAGCAAATGCCCGGATTGAGAGATATGAAGTCTCCAATAAGTTCTATAGCTGCAAGATGGAGGAGAACAGTTCTGTCAGTGAGCATATACTCAAAATGTCTGGGTATAACAATCACTTGATTCAGATGGGAGTTAATCTTCCAGATGATTGCGTCATTGACAGAATTCTCCAATCACTGCCACCAAGCTACAAGAGCTTTGTGATGAACAAGACTATTCCCGAGCTCTTCGCAATGATGAAAGCTACGGAGGTAGAAATCAAGAAGGAGCATCAAGTGTTGATGGTTAACAAGACCACTAGTTTCAAGAAAAAGGGCAAAGGGAAGAAGAAGGGGAACTTCAAGAAGAACGGCAAGCAAGTTGCTGCTCAGGAAAAGAAGCCCAAGTCTGGACCTAAGCCTGAAACTGAGTGCTTCTACTGCAAGCAGACTGGTCACTGGAAGCGGAACTGCCCCAAGTATTTGGCGGATAAGAAGGATGGCAAGGTGAACAAAGGTATATGTGATATACATGTTATTGATGTGTACCTTACTAATGCTCGCAGTAGCACCTGGGTATTTGATACTGGTTCTGTTGCTAATATTTGCAACTCGAAACAGGGACTACGGATTAAGCGAAGATTGGCTAAGGACGAGGTGACGATGCGCGTGGGAAACGGTTCCAAAGTCGATGTGATCGCGGTCGGCACGCTACCTCTACATCTACCTTCGGGATTAATATTAGACCTAAATAATTGTTATTTGGTGCCAGCGTTGAGCATGAACATTATATCTGGATCTTGTTTAATGCGAGACGGATATTCATTTAAATCAGAGAATAATGGTTGTTCTATTTATATGAGTAATATCTTTTATAGTCATGCACCCTTGAAGAGTGGTCTATTCTTGTTAAATCTCGATAGTAGTAATACACATATTCATAATGTAGAAGCCAACAGATGCAGAGTTGATAATGATAGTGCAACTTATTTGTGGCACTGCCGTTTAGGTCATATTGGTGTAAAGCGCATGAAGAAACTCCATACTGATGGACTTTTGGAACCACTTGATTATGAATCACTTGGTACTTGCGAACCGTGCCTCATGGGCAAGATGACTAAAACACCGTTCTCCGGTACTATGGAGAGAGCAACAGATTTGTTGGAAATCATACATACAGATGTATGCGGTCCGATGAATATTGAGGCTCGTGGCGGATATCGTTATTTTCTCACCTTCACAGATGATTTAAGCAGATATGGGTATATCTACTTAATGAAACATAAGTCTGAAACATTTGAAAAGTTCAAATAATTTCAGAGTGAAGTAGAAAATCATCGTAACAAGAAAATAAAGTTTCTACGATCTGATCGTGGAGGAGAATATTTGAGTTACGAGTTTGGTGTACATTTGAAAAATTGTGGAATAGTTTCGCAACTCACGCCACCCGGAACACCACAGCGTAATGGTGTGTCCGAACGTCGTAATCGTACTTTACTAGATATGGTGCGATCTATGATGTCTCTTGCCGATTTACCACTATCGTTTTGGGGATACGCTCTAGAGACGGCCACATTCACGTTAAATAGGGCACCATCAAAATCTGTTGAGACGACGCCTTATGAACTATGGTTTGGCAAGAAACCAAAGTTGTCGTTTCTGAAAGTTTGGGGCTGCGATGCTTATGTGAAAAGGCTTCAACCTGATAAGCTCGAACCCAAATCAGAGAAATGTGTCTTCATAGGATATCCAAAGGAAACTATTGGATACACCTTCTATCACAGATCCGAAGGCAAGACTTTTGTTGCTAAATTCGGAAACTTTCTTGAGAAGGAGTTTCTCTCGAAAGAAGTGAGTGGGAGGAAAGTAGAACTTGACGAGGTAACTGTATCCGCTCCCTTATTAGAAAGTAGTACATCACAGAAAACTGTTTCTGCGACACCTACACCAATAAGTGAGGAAGTTAATGATAATGATCATGAAACTTCAGAACAAGATACTACTGAACCTCGTAGATCAACCAGAGCAAGATCCGCGCCAGAGTGGTACGGTAATCCAGTTCTGGAAGTCATGCTACTAGATCATGATGAACCTACGAACTATGAAGAAGCGATGGTGAGCCCAGATTCCGCAAAGTGGCTTGAAGCCATGAAATCTGAGATGGGATCCATGTATGAGAACAAAGTATGGACTTTGGTTGACTTGCCCGATGATCGGCAAGCAATTGAGAATAAATGGATCTTCAAGAAAAAGACTGACGCTGACGGTAATGTTACTGTCTATAAAGCTCGACTTGTCGCAAAAGGTTTTCGACAAGTTCAAGGGGTTGACTACGATGAGACCTTCTCACCCGTAGCGATGCTTAAGTCTGTCCGAATCATGTTAGCAATTGCCGCGTTTTATGATTATGAAATATGGCAGATGGATGTCAAAACTGCATTCCTGAATGGATTTCTGGAAGAAGAGTTGTATATGATGCAACCGGAAGGTTTTGTCGATCCAAAGGGAGCTAACAAAGTGTGCAAGCTCCAGCGATCCATTTATGGACTGGTGCAAGCATCTCGGAGTTGGAATAAACGCTTTGATAGTGTGATCAAAGCATTTGGTTCTATACAGACTTTCGGTGAAGCCTGTATTTACAAGAAAGTGAGTGGGAGCTCTGTAGCATTTCTGATATTATATGTGGATGACATATTGCTGATTGGAAATGATATAGAATTTCTGGATAGCATAAAGGGATACTTGAATAAGAGTTTTTCAATGAAAGACCTCGGTGAAGCTGCTTACATATTAGGCATAAAGATCTATAGAGATAGATCAAGACGCTTAATTGGACTTTCACAAAGCACATACCTTGACAAGATTTTGAAGAAGTTCAATAGATCAAGCAAAGAAAGGGTTCTTGCCTGTGTTACAAGGTGTGAAGTTGAGCCAGACTCAATGCCCGACCACTGCAGAAGATAGAGAGAAAATGAAAGATGTTCCCTATGCTTCAGCCATAGGCTCTATCATGTATGCAATGCTGTGTACCAGACCTGATGTGTGCCTTGCTATAAGTTTAGCAGGGAGGTACCAAAGTAATCCAGGAGTGGATCACTGGACAGCGGTCAAGAACATCCTGAAATACCTAAAAAGGACTAAGGATATGTTTCTCGTATATGGAGGTGACAAAGAGCTCACCGTAAGAGGTTACGTTGATGCAAGCTTTGACACTAATCCGGACGATTCTAAATCGCAAACCGGATACGTGTTTACTTTAAACTGTGGAGCTGTCAGTTGGTGCAGTTCTAAGCAAAGCGCCGTAGCGGGATCTACATGTGAAGCGGAGTACATAGCTGCTTCGGAAGCAGCGAACGAAGGAGTCTGGATGAAGGAGTTCATATCCGATCTAGGTGTCATACCTAGTGCATCGGGTCCAATGAAAATCTTTTGTGACAATACTGGTGCAATTGCTTTGGCAAAGGAATCCAGATTTCACAAAAGGACCAAACACATCAAGAGACGCTTCAATTCCATCCGGGATCTAGTCCAGGTGGGAGACATAGAGATTTGCAAGATATATACGGATCTGAATGTTGCAGACCCGTTGACTAAGCCTCTTCCACGAGCAAAACATGATCAGCACCAAGGCACCATGGGTGTTAGAATCATTACTGTGTAATCTAGATTATTGACTCTAGTGCAAGTGGGAGACTGAAGGAAATATGCCCTAGAGGCAATAATAAAGTTATTATTTATTTCCTTATATCATGATAAATTTTTATTATTCATGCTAGAATTGTATTAACCGTAAACATAATACATGTGTGAATACATAGACAAACAGAGTGTCACTAGTATGCCTCTACTAGACTAGCTCGTTAATCAAAGATTGTTAAGTTTCCTAACCATAAACAAAGAGTTGTTATTTGATTAACGAGGTCACATCATTAGTTGAATGATCTGATTGACATGACCCATTCCATTAGCTTAGCACCCGATCGTTTAGTATGTTGCTATTGCTTTCTTCATGACTTATACATGTTCCTATGACTATGAGATTATGCAACTCCCGTTTGCCGGAGGAACACTTTGTGTGCTACCAAACGTCACAACGTAACTGGGTGATTATAAAGGAGCTCTACAGGTGTCTCCAATGGTAGATGTTGGGTTGGCGTATTTCGAGAATAGGATTTGTCACTCCGATTGTCGGAGAGGTATCTCTGGGCCCTCTCGGTAATGCACATTACACAAGCCTTGCAAGCATTGCAACTAATGAGTTAGTTGCGGGATGGTGTATTACAGAACGAGTAAAGAGACTTGCCGGTAACGAGATTGAACTAGGTATTGGATACCGACGATCGAATCTCGGGCAAGTAACATACCGATGACAAAGGGAACAACGTATGTTGTTATGCGGTCTGACCGATAAAGATCTTCGTAGAATATGCAGGAGCCAATATGGGCATCCAGGTCCCGCTATTGGTTATTGACCGGAGACGTGTCTCGGTCATGTCTACATTGTTCTCGAACTGTAGGGTCCGCACGCTTAACGTTACGATGACAGTTATTATGAGTTTATGCATTTTGATGTACCGAAGGTAGTTCGGAGTCCCAGATGTGATCACAGACATGACGAGGAGTCTCGAAATGGTCGAGACATAAAGATTGATATATTGGAAGCCTATATTTGGAGATCGGAAGTGTTCCGGGTAAAATCGGGATTTTACCTGATTACCGGGAGGTTACCGGAACCCCCCGGGAGCCATATGGGCCTTATTGGGCTTTAGTGGAAAGGTGAAAGGGGCTGCCATGGTGGGCTGCGCGCCTCCCCCCTCCCCTAGTCCTATTAGGAGTAGGAGAGGTGGCCGGCCACCTCTCTCTCTCTCTCTCTCTTTCCCCATTGGAAGTCCTATTTGGAATAGGATTTGCGGGGGGGGGGGAGTCCTACTCCCGGTAGGAGTAGGACTCCTCCTGCGCCCTCCTCTTGGCCGGCCAGCCCCTCCCCCTTGGATCCTTTATATACGGGGGCAGGGGGCACCTCTAGACACACAAGTTGATCATTGAGATCGTTCCTTAGCCGTGTGCGATGCCCCCTGCCACCATATTCCACCTCGATCATATCGTTGTAGAGCTTAGGCGAAGCCCTGCATCGGTAGAATATCAAGATCGTCACCACGCCGTCGTGCTGACGGAACTCCTCCCCGAAGCTTTGCTGGATCGGAGCCCGGGGATCGTCATCGAGCTGTACGTGTGCTAAGAACTCGGAGGTGCCGGAGTAATGGTGCTTGGATCGGTCGGATCAGGAAGAAGACGTACGACTACTTCCTCTACGTTGTGTCAACGCTTCCGTTGCGATCTACAAGGGTACGTAGATCAGACTCTCCCCCTCGTTGCTATGCATCACCATGATCTTGCGTGTGCGTAGGAAAATTTTGAAATTACTATGTTCCCCAACAAAACCCATGAATGATGAGGAAATTGATGCGTTAGGGGTTAGAGTGCTAAATAATCTTTGCGCGGATCTAGCACCTTCTAATCAGGAGTCGGAGGGCGATGATGCGCCCTTAGAGGATGGAGGTATCAATACCGTTCTGCCCGGTTATGAGGACCGGGGGACGGAGCCAACTAACCCAAGGTGTAAGTGGAAGCGAAAGATTTATCCCGATTCTGCAGTTCGTAGGAGTGCTAGGATTCGGACTGCTAAAAAATTCCATGATGAACTATGAAAGGAATCTTTTGGAATAGCAGAGGTCTGAAGGACTTGGCTAAAAGAAGGTTTCTTGCGGAAGCTTCTCTGGAACATCGGTTAGATTTCATAGCTCTATCGGAAACCGGTCGAGATAATTTTGCACCGCAGTTTCTTTCCTCTCTTGTGGGTGGTCTTGATTTCGATTGGCATTGCCTCCCGCCACGAGGTAGATCGGGAGGTATCTTACTGGGTGTGAGATGTGATTCCCTTGAAGTCCGGAGTGTAGTAATGGGGGACTTCGCGGTAAAGTTTTGAGTTAGGTCTAAAGTTGATGGGTTCAACTGGGCTTTAGTAGCGGTGTATGGTGCCGCCCAACCCGAGCTTAAACCGGAATTCCTGGCGGATCTTGTTCGGATATGTGGGTCTGAGCAGCTTCCGATTTTGGTCGGGGGCGATTTCAATATCATTAGAAGGAGAGAGGAGAAGAACAATGATAATTTCGACGGCAGGTGGTCGTTTATGTTCAATACTATTATTGAAAGCCTAGATCTACGGGAGATAGAGCTTTTTGATAGACAGTTTACCTGGGCTAATGCTATGCCCAGCCCGACATATGAAAAGCTTGATCGGGTTCTCGCCAGTGTCGAGTGGGAACAGAAGTTCCCTCTTGTAACGGTGCAAGCTCTCACGCGGGGAATCTCCGATCACACACCGTTGTTCGTTGACTCAGGGGAGCCGAACCATATAGGAAACAAAAACACATTCTCTTTTGAGATGGCATGGTTCGAACGCGAGGGGTTCTTAGACATCATAGCCAGGGAGTGGGCCAAGGGTGTTGGAGGAAGGACGGCGGTCGAGCGTTGGCAGAATAAGATTAGGCATTTGAGAAGTTTCTTACGGGGTTGGGCTAAGCACCTCGGTGGGGTGTATAAGATTGAGAAGGATAGGCTCCTCTCTCTTGTACAGGCCTTGGACGTAAAAGCCGAATCCGTGATGTTGTTGCCTGCCGAGCTCCAGGTTAAAAATGAGGCGGAGAAGAGGCTGAAAGAACTTCTCTGCGAAGAAGAATTGAAGTGGGCTTTGCGTGCCAAGGTCCGTAGAGTAGTCCAAGGGGACGCGAATACTCAATTCTTTCACCTCATTGCTAATGGTAAGCATAGAAAGAAGCGGATCTTTCAGCTAGAGCAAGATGAGGGCACTATTTTAGGTTAGGATAATCTTAAAACCTATATTACCGAATACTATAGACAGTTATTTGGACAGCCGGAGGACAATTGTGTGTCCCTCGACGAGTCCAGGATCGAGGACGTGCCTCAATTGTCTGCTGCTGGTAATGATATCCTGGTTGCCCCGTTCTCGGAGAAGGAGGTGTTCGATGCTATTGCACAAATGAAGAACAATAAGGCTCCCGGTCCGGATGGGTTCCCGTCTGAGTTCTATAAAAAGTGCTGGCACATTGTTAAGGGGGATTTACTACCAATGTTTCATGATTTATTCTCTGGACAGCTTCAACTATTTCACTTAAATTTTGGAACTATCACATTGCTCCCGAAGAAAGCGGATGCGGTGAGGATTGAGCAGTTCCGACCGATCTGCCTCCTCAATGTTAGTTTCAAAATCTTCACCAAGGTCGGGACTAATAGGCTCACACAGATTGCGCAGTCTGTGGTGCAGCAATCCCAAACTGCTTTCATGCCGGGCAGGAACATCCTTGAAGGGGTGGTTGTTCTTCATGAAACGCTCCATGAAATCCATACCAAAAAATTAGATGGAGTAATTTTTAAGGTGGATTTTGAAAAAGCGTACGATAAGGTTAAGTGGCCATTCCTCCAACAGGCATTGCGTATGAAAGGTTTTGATGAGGCCTGGCGCCGACAGGTCGACTCATTTACGCAAAAAGGGAGTGTGGGAATTAAAGTGAATGACGACATAGGTCATTATTTCCAGACACATAAAGGCTTAAGACAAGGAGATCCGATGTCCCCTATCCTGTTTAACATTGTGGTGGATATGTTAGCAATTTTGATAGGAAGGGCTAAGGAGAATGGCCAGGTGGGTGGGTTGGTACCTCATCTTGTCGAGGGAGGTGTTTCCATCCTTTAGTACGCCGATGATACAATCATCTTTATGGAGCATGATTTGGCCAAGGCGAGAAATATGAAGCTAGTGTTATGCCTGTTTGAACAATTGATCGGGTTAAAGATTAACTTTCATAAGAGCGAGTTGTTCTGCTTTGGTAGAGCCAACGACGACCAGGAGTCTTATAGGCAATTGTTTGGGTGTGAGTTGGGGAGATTACCATTCTCTTACCTTGGTATTCCGATTCACCATCGTAGGCTAACAAACAGAGAATGGAAATGCATCGAGGATCGATTTGAGAAAAAACTGAGCTGTTGGAAGGGTAAGCTCATGTCATACGGTGGCCGTTTGATATTGATTAATTCGGTGCTCACGAGTATGCCTATGTTTCTCTTATCTTTCTTTGAGGTCCCAGTTGGTGTTAGGAAACGACTGGACTTCTATCGACCGCGTTTCTTTTGGCAGGGTGATGAACTTAAAAGAAAATACCGGCTTGCTAAATGGGACATCATCTGTAGACCGAAAGACCAAGGGGGTCTTGGGATTGAAAATCTTGAAGTTAAGAACAGATGCCTTCTTAGTAAGTGGCTGTGGAAGCTGTCTTCCGGGACTGAGGCCATGTGGGCGCAGATCCTCCGCAACAAGTACCTCTAGACTAAAACATTGTCCCAGGTCGCAGTCAGGCCGACTGATTCGCCTTTCTGGAAAGGACTAATGAAAGTCAAACAATCTATGTTCAATAGGACGAGATTTGTTATTGGAAACGGTACAAGTACACGTTTCTGGGAGCATGCTTGCCTTGGTGAATCACCTTTAGCCATTCAATATCCGTCTTTATATCGGATTGCTCAACGACGTGAGGTGTTCGTGGCAACGGTATTCCAATCTGTCCCCCTTAATATTCAGTTTCGACGGTCGCTAGCGGGCAATCGTTGGGAAGAATGGCTCCATCTAGTTAGGAGACTGATGGAGACTCAACTTTCTCACCACCCCGATATATTGCGCTGGAAGTTGACTAGATCTGGAGAATTTACAGTTAAATCAATGTATAGTGATGTTATTAATTCGAATGCTATTCCAACTTCCAAGTATGTTTGGGCTGTCAAGGTTCCTTTAAAAATTAAAGTGTTTATGTGGTTTGTCCATAAACAAGTTATTTTAACAAAGGACAACTTGATTAAACGCAATTGGACAGGACCTACTAGGTGTACTTTCTGTGATCGGGATGAGACGATTAAGCATTTATTCTTTGATTGCCCATTGGCCCAAGTTCTTTGGCGGACGGTCCATATTGCTTTTAATATCACTCCACCAACTTCGGTCAATGCTTTATTTGGGACATGGCTGAAGGAAATATGCCCTATAGGCAATAATAAAGTTATTATTTATTTCCTTATATCATGATAAATGTTTATTATTCATGCTAGAATTGTATTAACCGGAAACATAATACATGTGTGAATACATAGACCAACAGAGTGTCACTAGTATGCCTCTACTTGACTAGCTCGTTAATCAAAGATGGTTATGTTTCCTAACCATGAACAAAGAGTTGTTATTTGATTAACGAGGTCACATCATTAGTTGAATGATCTGATTGACATGACCCATTCCATTAGCTTAGCACCCGATCGTTTAGTATGTTGCTATTGCTTTCTTCATAACTTATACATGTTCCTATAACTATGAGATTATGCAACTCCCGTTTACCGGAGGAACACTTTGGGTACTACCAAACGTCACAACGTAACTGGGTGATTATAAAGGAGTACTACAGGTGTCTCCAACGGTGGATGTTGGGTTGGCGTATTTTGAGATTAGGGTTTGTCACTCCGATTGTCGGAGAGGTATCTCTGGGCCCTCTCGGTAATGCACATCACATAAGCCTTGCAAGCACTGCAACTAATATGTTAGTTGTGAGATGATGTATTACGGAACGAGTAAAGAGACTTGCCGGTAACGAGATTGAACTAGGTATTGGATACCGACGATCGAATCTCGGGCAAGTAACATACCGATGACAAAGGGAACAACGTATGTTGTTATGCGGTTTGACCGATAAAGATCTTCGTAGAATATGTAGGAGCCAATATGGGCATCCAGGTCCCGCTATTGGTTATTGACCGGAGACGTGTCTCGGTCATGTCTACATTGTTCTCGAACCGTAGGGTCCGCACGCTTAACGTTACGATGACAGTTATTATGAGTTTATGCATTTTGATGTACCGAAGGTTGTTCGGAGTCTCGGATGTGATCACGGACATGACGAGGAGTCTCGGAATGGTCGAGACATAAAGATTGATATATTGGAAGCCTATGTTTGGACACCGGAAGTGTTCCGGGTGAAATCGGGATTTTACCGGAATACCGGGAGGGTTACCGGAACCCCCCGGGAGGCAAATGGGCCTATTGGGCCTTAGTGGAAAAGTGAAAAGGGGCTGCCCACAAGGGCTGCGCGCCTCCCCCCCTTCCCTAGTCCTATTAGGACTAGGAGAAGGGGCCGGCCCCCCTCTCTTCTCTCTTCTCCTTGAGGAGTCCTATTAGGAATAGGATTGGGGGGAGTCCTACTCCCGGTAGGAGTGGGACTCCCCCTGCGCCTCTCTCCCTGGCCGGCCAAACCCCTCCCCCTGCTCCTTTATATACGGGGGCAGGGGGCACCCCATAGACACACAAGTTGATCATTGTTGATCGTTCCTTAGCCGTGTGCGGTGCCCCCTGCCACCAAATTCCACCTCGGTCATATCATTGTAGAGCTTAGGCGAAGCCCTGCGTCGGTAGTACATCAAGATCGTCACCGCGCCGTTGTGCTGACGGAACTCTTCCTCGACGCTTTGCTGGATCGGAGCCCGAGGATCGTCATCGAGCTGAACGTGTGCTAAGAACTCGGAGGTGCCGGAGTAACGGTGCTTGGATCGGTCGGATCGGGAAGAAGACGTACGACTACTTCCTCTACGTTGTGAGATCGCTTCCGCAGTCGGTCTGCGTTGGTACGTAGACAATACTCTCCCCCTCGTTGCTATGCATCACCATGATCTTGCGTGTGCGTAGGAAAATTTTCGAAATTACTACGTTCCCCAACAGTGGCATCCGAGCCTAGGTTTTATGGTTTGATGTTATTTGCACGAGTAGAACACAAGTGAGTTGTGGGCGATACAAGTCATACTGCCTACCAGCATGTCATACTTTGGTTCGGCGGTATTGTTGGGTGAGACGATCCGGACCAACCTTACGCGTACTCTTACGCGAGACCGGTTCCCTCGACGTGCTTTGCACATAGATGGCTTGCGGAAGACTGTCTCTCCAACTTTAGTTGAACCAAGTGTGACTACGCCCGGTCCTTGAGAAGGTTAAAACGGAGTCTATTTGATGAACTATCGTTGTGGTTTTGATGCGTAGGTGAGATGAGTTCTTACTTAAGCCCGTAGCAGCCACGTAAAACTTGCAACAACAAAGTAGAGGACGTCTAACTTGTTTTTGCATGGCATGTTGTGATGTGATATGGTCAAGGCATGATGCTGATTTTATTGTATGAGATGATCATGTTTTGTAACCGAGTTATCGGCAACTGGCAGGAGCCATATGGTTGTCGCTTTATTGTATGCAATGAAATCGCGATGTAATGCTTTACTTTATTACTAAGCGGTAGTGATAGTCGTGGAAGCATAAGATTGGCGAGACGACAACGATGCTACGATGGAGATCAAGGTGTCGCGCCGGTGACGATGGTGATCATGACGGTGCTTCGGAGATGAAGATCACAAGCACAAGATGATGATGGCCATATCATATCACTTATATTGATTGCATGTGATGTTTATCCTTTTATGCATCTTATCTTGCTTTGATTGACGGTAGCATTATAAGATGATCTCTCACTAAATAATCAAGAAGTGTTCTCCCTGAGTATGCACCGTTGCCAAAGTTCGTCGTGCCCAGACACCACGTGATGATCGGGTGTGATAAGCTCTACGTCCATCTACAACGGGTGCAAGCCAGTTTTGCACACGCAAAATACTCAGGTTAAACTTGACGAGCCTAGCATATGCAGATATGGCCTCGGAACACAGAGACCGAAAGGTCGAGCGTGAATCATATAGTAGATATGATCAACATGACGATGTTCACCATTGAAAACTACTCCATCTCACGTGATGATCGGTTATGGTTTAGTTGATTTGGATCACGTGATCACTTAGAAGATTAGAGGGATGTCTATCTAAGTGGGAGTTCCTAAGTAATATGATTAACTGAACTTAAACTTATCATGAACTTAGTGCCTGATAGTATCTTGCTTGTTTATGTTGATTGTAGATAGATGGCTCGTGCTGTTGTTCCGTTGAATTTTAATGCGTCCCTTGAGAAAGCAAAGTTGAAAGATGATGGTAGCAATTACACGGACTGGGTCCGTAACCTGAGGATTATCCTCATTGCTGCACAGAAGAATTACGTCCTGGAAGCACCGCTGGGTGCCAGGCCTGCTGCTGGAGCAACGCCAGATGTTATGAACGTCTGGCAGAGCAAAGCTGATGACTACTCGATAGTTCAGTGTGCCATGCTTTACGGCTTAGAATCGGGACTTCAACGACGTTTTGAACGTCATAGAGCATATGAGATGTTCCAGGAGTTGAAGTTAATATTTCAAGCAAATGCCCGAATTGAGAGATATGAAGTCTCCAATAAGTTCTATAGCTGCAAGATGGAGGAGAATAGTTCTGTCAGTGAGCATATACTCAAAATGTCTGGGTATAATAATCACTTGATTCAGATGGGAGTTAATCTTCCAGATGATTGCGTCATTGACAGAATTCTCCAATCACTGCCACCAAGCTACAAGAGCTTCGTGATGAACTATAATATGCAAGGGATGAACAAGACTATTTCCGAGCTCTTCGCAATACTGAAAGCTGCGGAGGTAGAAATCAAGAAGGAGCATCAAGTGTTGATGGTTAACAAAACCATTGGTTTCAAGAAAAAGGGCAAAGGGAATAAGAAGGGGAACTTCAAGAAGAACAGCAAGCAAGTTGCTGCTCAGGAGAAGAAACCCAAGTCTGGACCTAAGCCTGAAACTGAGTGCTTCTACTGCAAGCAGACTGGTCACTGGAAGCGGAACTGCCCCAAGTATTTGGCGGATAAGAAGGATGGAAAGGTGAACAAAGGTATATGTGATATACATGTTATTGATGTGTACCTTACTAGAGCTCGCAGTAGCACCTGGGTATTTGATACTGGTTCTGTTGCTAATATTTGCAACTCGAAACAGGGACTACGGAATAAGCGGACGCTAGCAAAGGACGAGGTGACGATGCGCGTGGGAAACGGTTCCAAAGTCGATGTGATCGCGGTCGGCACGCTACCTCTACATCTACCTTCGGGATTAATATTAGACCTAAATAATTGTTATTTGGTGCCAGCGTTGAGCATGAACATTATATCTGGATCTTGTTTGATGCGAAACGGTTATTCATTTAAATCAGAGAATAATGGTTGTTCTATTTATATGAGTAATATCTTTTATGGTCATGCACCCTTGAAGAGTGGTCTATTCTTATTGAATCTCGATAGTAGTGATACACATATTCATAATGTAGAAGCCAAAAGATGCAGAGTTGATAATGATAGTGCAACTTATTTGTGGCACTGCCGTTTAGGTCATATCGGTGTAAAGCGCATGAAGAAACTCCATACTGATGGGCTTTTGGAACCACTTGATTATGAATCACTTGGTACTTGCGAACCGTGCCTCATAGGCAAGATGACTAAAACACCGTTCTCCGGTACTATGGAGACAGCAACAGATTTATTGGAAATCATACATACCGATGTATGTGGTCCGATGAATATTGAGGCTCGTGGCGGATATCGTTATTTTCTCACCTTCACAGATGATTTAAGCAGATATGGGTATATCTACTTAATGAAACATAAGTCTGAAACATTTGAAAAGTTCAAAGAATTTCAGAGTGAAGTTGAAAATCATCGTAACAAGAAAATAAAGTTTCTACGATCTGATCGTGGAGGTGAATATTTGAGTTACGAGTTTGGTATACATTTGAAAAATTGTGGAATAGTTTCGCAACTCACGCCACCCGGAACACCACAGCGTAATGGTGTGTCCGAACGTCGTAATCGTACTTTACTAGATATGGTGCGATCTATGATGTCTCTTACTGATTTACCGCTATCGTTTTGGGGTTATGCTTTAGAGACGGCCGCATTCACGTTAAATAAGGCACCATCAAAATCCGTTGAGACAACGCCTTATGAACTATGGTTTGGCAAGAAACCAAAGTTGTCGTTTCTTAAAGTTTGGGGCTGCGATGCTTATGTGAAAAAGCTTCAACCTGATAAGCTCGAACCCAAAGCGGAGAAATGTGTCTTCATAGGATACCCAAAGGAAACTGTTGTGTATACCTTCTATCACAGATCCGAAGGCAAGACATTCGTTGCTAAGAATGGATCATTTCTAGAGAAGGAGTTTCTCTCGAAAGAAGTGAGTGGGAGGAAAGTAGAACTTGACGAGGTAACTGTACCTGCTCCCTTATTGGAAAATAGTACATCACAGAAAACTGTTTTTGCGACACCTATACCAATTGGTGAGGAAGCTAATGATGATGATCATGAAGCTTCAGGACAAGATACTACTGAACCACGTAGATCAACCAGAGTGAGATCCGCACCAGAGTGGTACGGTAATCCAGTTCTGGAAGTCATGCTACTAGATCATGATGAACCTACGAACTATGAAGAAGCGATGGTGAGCCCAGATTCCGCAAAGTGGCTTGAGGCCATGAAATCTGAGATGGGATCCATGTATGAGAACAAAGTATGGACTTTGGTTGACTTGCCAGATGATCGGCAAGCAATTGAGAATAAATGGATCTTCAAGAAAAAGACTGACGCTGACGGTAATATTACTGTCTATAAAGCTCGACTTGTCGCAAAAGGTTTTCGACAAGTTCAAGGGGTTGACTACGATGAGACCTTCTCACCCGTAGCGATGCTTAAATCCGTCAGAATTATGTTAGCAATTGCTGCGTTTTATGATTATGAAATATGGCAAATGGATGTCAAAACTGCATTCCTGAATGGATTTCTGGAAGAAGAGTTGTATATGATGCAACCAGAAGGTTTTGTCGATCCGAAGGGAGCTAACAAAGTGTGCAAACTCCAGCGATCCATTTATGGACTGGTGCAAGCATCTCGGAGTTGGAATAGACGCTTTGATAGTGTGATCAAAGCATTTGGCTTTACAGGCTTTTGGAGAAGCCTGTATTTACAAGAAAGTGAGTGGGAGCTCTGTAGCATTTCTGATATTATATGTGGATGACATATTGCTGATTGGAAATGATATAGAATTTCTGGATAGCATAAAGGGATACTTGAATAAAAGTTTTTCGATGAAAGACCTCGGGGAAGCTTCTTACATATTAGGCATAAAGATCTATAGAGATAGATCAAAACACTTAATTGGACTTTCACAAAGCACATACCTTGACAAGATTTTGAAGAAGTTCAAAATGGATCAAGCAAAGAAAGGGTTCTTGCCTGTGTTACAAGGTGTGAAGTTGAGTCAGACTCAATGCCCGACCATTGCAGAAGATAGAGAGAAAATGAAAGATGTTCCCTATGCTTCAGCCATAGGCTCTATCATGTATGCAATGCTGTGTACCAGACCTGATGTGTGCCTTGCTATAAGTTTAGCAGGGAGGTACCAAAGTAATCCAGGAGTGGATCACTGGACAGCGGTCAAGAACATCCTGAAATACCTGAAAAGGACTAGGGATATGTTTCTCGTATATGGAGGTGACAAAGAGCTCACCGTAAGAGGTTACGTTGATGCAAGCTTTGACACTGATCCGGACGATTCTAAATCGCAAACCGGATACGTGTTTACTTTAAACGATGGAGCTGTCAGTTGGTGCAGTTCTAAACAAAGCGTCGTAGCGGGATCTACATGTAAAGCGGAGTACATAGCTGCTTCAGAAGCAGCGAACGAAGGAGTCTGGATGAAGGAGTTCATATCCGATCTAGGTGTCATACCTAGTGCATCGGGTCCAATGAAAATCTTCTGTGACAATACTGGTGCGATTGCCTTGGCAAAGGAATCCAGATTTCACAAAAGAACCAAACACATCAAGAGACGCTTCAACTCCATCCGGGATTTAGTCCAGGTGGGAGACATAGAGATTTGCAAGATACATATGGATCTGAATGTTGCAGACCCGTTGACTAAGCCTCTTCCACGAGCAAAACATGATCAACACCAAGGCTCCATGGGTGTTAGAATCATTACTGTGTAATCTAGATTATTGACTCTAGTGCAAGTGGGAGACTGAAGGAAATATGCCCTAGAGGCAATAATAAAGTTATTATTTATTTCCTTATATCATGATAAATGTTTATTATTCATGCTAGAATTGTATTAACCGGAAACATAATACATGTGTGAATACATAGACCCACAGAGTGTCACTAGTATGCCTCTACTTGACTAGCTCGTTAATCAAAGATGGTTATGTTTCCTAACCATGAACAAAGAGTTGTTATTTGATTAACGAGGTCACATCATTAGTTGAATGATCTGATTGACATGACCCATTCCATTAGCTTAGCACCCGATCGTTTAGTATGTTGCTATTGCTTTCTTCATAACTTATACATGTTCCTATAACTATGAGATTATGCAACTCCCGTTTACCGGAGGAACACTTTGGGTACTACCAAACGTCACAACGTAACTGGGTGATTATAAAGGAGTACTACAGGTGTCTCCAATGGTGGATGTTGGGTTGGCGTATTTCGAGATTAGGGTTTGTCACTCCGATTGTCGGAGAGGTATCTCTGGGCCCTCTCGGTAATGCACATCACATAAGCCTTGCAAGCACTGCAACTAATATGTTAGTTGTGAGATGATGTATTACGGAACGAGTAAAGAGACTTGACGGTAACGAGATTGAACTAGGTATTGGATACCGACGATCGAATCTCGGGCAAGTAACATACCGATGACAAAGGGAACAACGTATGTTGTTATGCGGTCTGACCGATAAAGATCTTCGTAGAATATGTAGGAGCCAATATGGGCATCCAGGTCCCGCTATTGGTTATTGACCGGAGACGTGTCTCGGTCATGTCTACATTGTTCTCGAACCGTAGGGTCCGCACGCTTAACGTTACGATGACAGTTATTATGAGTTTATGCATTTTGATGTACCGAAGGTTGTTCGGAGTCCCGGATGTGATCACGGACATGACGAGGAGTCTCGGAATGGTCGAGACATAAAGATTGATATATTGGAAGCCTATGTTTGGACACCGGAAGTGTTCCGGGTGAAATCGGGATTTTACCGGAATACCGGGAGGGTTACCGGAACCCCCCGGGAGGCAAATGGGCCTATTGGGCCTTAGTGGAAAAGTGAAAAGGGGCTGCCCACAAGGGCTGCGCGCCTCCCCCCCTTCCCTAGTCCTATTAGGACTAGGAGAAGGGGCCGGCCCCCCTCTCTTCTCTCTTCTCCTTGAGGAGTCCTATTAGGAATAGGATTGGGGGGGAGTCCTACTCCCGGTAGGAGTGGGACTCCCCCTGCGCCTCTCTCCCTGGCCGGCCGAACCCCTCCCCCTGCTCCTTTATATACGGGGGCAGGGGGCACCCCATAGACACACAAGTTGATCATTGTTGATCGTTCCTTAGCCGTGTGCGGTGCCCCCTGCCACCAAATTCCACCTCGGTCATATCGTTGTAGAGCTTAGGCGAAGCCCTGCGTCGGTAGTACATCAAGATCGTCACCACGCCGTTGTGCTGACGGAACTCTTCCTCGACGCTTTGCTGGATCGGAGCCCGAGGAACGTCATCGAGCTGAACGTGTGCTAAGAACTCGGAGGTGCCGGAGTAACGGTACTTGGATCGGTCGGATCGGGAAGAAGACGTACGACTACTTCCTCTACGTTGTGAGATCGCTTCCGCAGTCGGTCTGCGTTGGTACGTAGACAATACTCTCCCCCTCGTTGCTATGCATCACCATGATCTTGCGTGTGCGTAGGAAAATTTTCGAAATTACTACGTTCCCCAACAATGGCTTAATGGGGTTGAGCCTAAATTAGCAAGACATATTCGGGTTGGAGTTTGCGTTTGTTATGGACTATCTGGAATTGCAGGAATGATTTGGTTTTTAACAGAACATCACGGATTCATTTTTTGCAGGTTATTTTCCGAGCTACGGCACTGATCCATTCGTGGTCGCTACTCACTCCGATGGAGGCCAGGGATCATTTGGTTACTGGATCTATCCACTGGGAGATGGTAGCTCGGGATATCTTCAACCGGTTTGGATGGCGGTCATGTAATAGGATAGGCAATTAGTTTTCCTATCTCTTTTTATCCAGCCGGTTGTGGCATCTTTTTCGGGCTAGTTTGTGTATCTAGCCGTATGTCGCTCTGTGTGAGCTGCATTTATCCTTTGCTTTTTGTTTGGCTGGAGACTGTGGAACCTTGTGGGCATTTTTTGGTTAATAAGATGGCCGTATGCATCGTTCTGATGCAGAGGCCGGGAAGATCCCCCTTTTCGAAAAATAAAGAAAAAAAATCAAGCCTGTCAGATGATTCTTTGGTTCGGTCGGCCTATGGCCAGTTGGTTCTAGAGATTAACGATCTCCTTGGTAGTAGGGAGTTTGTGCCTCGAAAAATTAGTCGCAATCAAACTAGAGTTGCCGATTGGTTAGCTAATTATAGCCGGTCTGAGCGAGCTACAGTTGTGTGGCTTGGCTCGGTTCCACCTTGTATCGAGGACTTGTGGCCTCTTGACTGTAACTCTATGAACTTGCAATAAAACTCCTTTTACCCTCGCAAAAGAAAAGAGACTAGAACTGTGTACCAATATTAGGCTGTGAAGAATAGCAATGCATTTCAACTTTTCAAGTCATGACTAGTACTCCCTCTGTCTCAAAATATAAGATCATTTTTAAGACTATAATCATGTAAAAAATGATCTTAATTTTGGGACGGAGGGAGTACAACATATAATTCATGAATGTGGGCAGATCCACATAGGCCCTCGTTGAGAGAAAGGTTATAGCGTGACGAGAGAAACATATGTATAGATGACTCACATTAAGATTTGATCAATAGAAAGAGAACTCCCAACTATATTCTTGCTTGCTTCCTCATTGGCAACACAGTGCCCTAGTGATCTCTTATTAAACATCGTCCATAAAATTCGCATATTTTGACAGCTCCTAAGAGCAACTCTAACCAACTCTACTAAAATCGCCTCAACAAATCCAAAGGTTGGTAGCGTCAGGAAAATTTCATGGTGGTTATTGGCGGGGTTTTTTAGGAAGTTGAGCAGGAGAGGGTTGGACTTGTTTTATTTTAACTTGCTGAAGATCCCTAAAATGCTAGGGGAATAGGGTGGAGAGTAGGGGAGGACTGGACTTTCTTTTCGCTGAAAATGCCTAAAATAGGGAATAGGGTGGAGAGTGGGGAGAGTTGGAGTTTCTATTTTTGCTAAAAATCTTAAAATCAGTCCGTACAACAATACGACAATGTGATATCAGTTTTCTGCAAAAGGTGCCACACTGATTTTCTTTTGGCGTTCAAAGCAAACAAATAGACATAACACACTTGTTTTTAAAAAAAAAATCTGCAAGATTATCATAGTTGATTTACGTGCATACTGTAATTATTTCTCTGTTATATGTGATGTCATCTTGGTTTACATTCACAAATTATAAAACTTAAATTTAAGCAATATATCGACAATTGGCATGAAAGAACGACATAGACAATGGTTTACCCACATTCGTATGTGCTCTTAGGTTATACTTCCTCTGTCAGGATTTATAGGTCCAGCTGGTATTTTGGATGAAGTTTTGACTATATTACTTCTGTCCCAAAGAACTTGTCTTAGATTTATCTAGTATTTAAAAAAGTTTTCAATGATACATTTTTAATATATAAATACTCTTTATATTAGTTAAATTTATTGTCAAAGATTGATCAAAACTACGAGGGAACTTATATACCTGGACGGAGGAGGTACTGGTACAGTAGAATGCCATGTCAAACGATGCAGTTGGTCAGTAAAAAACAAATCCCATTTGACTTACATGGCTACGGGTGCAGACAATATCCACATAACCATGACCATTGGCATCCAATTCGTTTCTTCCTCGAAGGTGTGGCTAACCAATTAATTTCTTTGGAAGCTTTGGAATCTCTACCGTTTCCATGGACATACACATCACCACGCACGGGTCCACTAGTAACAATAATACTGCACCAAGAACAGGGAAGAATGCATCTCCCTCCCAACTGATCTTTCACCTTTCACCTTTCTATTTGCGGAAGAAAGCCACGTCTCATCCTTCTGTGCCTTCTGAGAGCAAAAAACGGCGCCTTTGAACGGCTCTTGTCCTGTCCTCTAGTCAAGAGACAACGTCAGAGTCGGATCGATGCTTCACTTCTCAACACAGAAAAAAGGAACTGGCACATGAGAGCACGTACTTACCCGTGGTGATTTTTTGTTGTCTGCACCCTAGTCACACGATTATGTTTTTATCAAAGTTTTAAATAGCGCGCTAAACCTCTTAGAGACGGACCTCTTCTAAATGCTATAACGTGCTATGATGGTGCTATAGCATGCTATTTAAAATGTTTGCTTATGTGTTTGGACAAAAGACTTCTTAGCGCAAGACCTTTTCTAAACGCTATAGCGTGCTATAGCGGTGATATAGTGAGCTATTTAAAACCATGGTTTTTATACACAGAACTAAATAAAGTCAGACAGTACCGGAAATCCGCTGGTGCTCCCGAGAGCGCACGTTCCTGCATGTGAAAAATATATTTTAAAGTGTGAAAAAATTCCAAACAAAGATTTGGCGCATACATCTTGACATTATATATGTGCACGTCAAGTTTCGGAGAAAACCGATATTTTTTGTGGCTTGTGTAAAAAAGACAAAAGGATGTCTTGTGAAAAGCAATTTTTAACACTGGATTTTGTCTTTTTCACACACAACACATAAGTTGTCGGTTTTTTGCGAAACGACTTTACGAGCATGTACAATATCGAGATGTACGTGCCAAGTTTTTGTTTGGAATTATTTGACATTTCAAAATATGTTTAAAACAGATTTTTAAAACCAGGAGCGCGCTCCCATGTGCCAAAATGCTACTCTCCAGACAGTACGGATTAATTTATGATTAAGGTGTACTAAGAGGAGGAACAAGCTAGTGTGAACTGTAAGTGGAAGCAGCATATTACTGCTTTGTTTTCCTTAGGATAAGCGACACTTGCTTGTCACCTTTTTTAGATTAACCAATAACCATGGGTCGGGACAAGTGACTGGCGGGGTTATCGTCTTATCGACCTGATCTGTCGGCCGTGACAGTTCAAGAGTCATTCCAATAATTGCCCAGCTTGTCTGCCAAAAACAGTAGATCAGCTTAATCGGTCCATGCTAATGCTTAGTTAACGTATTAGAGTTAGATTCCAATTGGGAAAAAAAGGGAAAGGGACTAGGTTTGATGCACTTTTTATTGTTTCTATATATATCACGTGCTGACTAGACACAAGTATCAGCTATTTTCTGGGATGTGATATCGAGGCTCTGAAGTTTCATGCTAGATTTCAGACTGAAACCCAAACAAAAATATCATGTGTGATCATCCATGTAGAAAAGCTTTTCTTGTTCTTTTTGTGCACGTTGGTTATTAGCCAGCTGGCAACAGATGTTTGGTGAGCTTTGAATCTTATATGTTCTACAGAAAGCTGAAGAAAATTATATCCCAGCCTACTACTATTCACACGACCACCGAGTAGCAAAATCGCAAATGTATTACTCCCTCCGATCCGCAATAGTTGCCGCTGATTTAATATAAAGTTGTACTATATCAACGACAATTAATATAGATTAGAGGAAGTAGATATCTTGTTACTTCCACCTTTAAGCTATATCCATATTAACTACATACATACTAAAATGAGTGGACATACATACTAAAATGTGTTTAGAACTTTAGATACATACAAATCAAGAAAAAGCAAAAATGTCTTATATTAGTGAGCTGAGGGAGTACTATTTCTGATATGGTCTCAGATATTTTTGTAAAATATTCTGATGCTTGTGGAATTATCTGTAATGTAACCCATCTTGTCAAAAAGATCGTCATATTATTGCCCCTACAGATATACATTAGTAGAAGTTGAATTGCTCACTTCTTTCAGTTCTGCGGTTCCCTGTATTTCGTCCAGAAGAAGCACAGTGCGTCAACCTTTAGGCCCTTTCTCTCCAACCAACTTATAGCAAAAGTCAGGGCCAATGGATACTTCTGCGCCTAATAATTCACTGAATACTGTAGCTCTGTGCAACATCATTTCAGAGATTGGAGACACTCACAAATGCAGCATAGTAATGCTGCTCATGTGGTGATCCGTGACTTATTATATTACAACTTATATGACATGGAAAAGTTTAGGATTATTCTCTCTTGGTTCCAACCAAAATCCTACTATTAGGTCAGAAGAAGAACTAATGCAAACTAATAGGAGCAACATAAGCATAGTGTGATGCACTATATGTAACTAAAGATCGTACCTAGTCCTGAACAGAGAGGACACCCAGGAAGCGTTCGATACAATCGACAAGGTCAAGCAGCCACAATCCATTTTCCAACCATCGTGTTCGAGGTTCAGATCAGAATTGTTCCTTTTAGGTTGGCCGGCAGTATCTTTCCATGAGTAGTATCCTGCCACAGGGGAACCAAGGGATATGTGAGATAACTATGTGACTGTTTTCAGGTCTGCTCGAGCTAAAATCCTCATCGCTGCCAGTCTGTGTTATGCATGCATGTTATGTTCCTAATAGGGAAGGGTTGATGATGCCCTGGCCTTGTCGATGACAGCCGGAAAATCTTCATGCAGCTATCCCTAAGGCCTAGCGCCCCAGAGCCACAATCATCGCTGTTGAACCCTTGAATCGATCAGAACACCTGACATCAATTCTTTCCGCCGCTTACCCCGGCGATAAGTTCTAACCTCGCCGCCCCGAGGAGCTGGCAGAAATCTACATTAGAGCTTCTTCTAATCCGTCCCGACAGACTAACTTGGGGAGCTCAGAGCCCAGAAGACTGACTCAAAGAAGAAGTATCACCATCCGTTCGAGCGACACCTCTTGAGGACTAAAACCCTAGCCTATCTACTAGACAGAGCCGAGACAGTAGGATTCTCCTCCCCGCCATTGCCCGTCGTAGCAGCAGGCAGAGGGAAGGTGAATGCACGGGCTCGCCAAAGGGGATAGAGGGGAGGAGGGCTTTGCCCATGATATGAATTAATATGGATGAATAGATGGTCATGATCTAGGTTGAACTGGATGGGAAGTCAAGTAGTTAATGAGCTTACAGTATATATGCTTCTTTTTACATAACACTACAAATCTCCAATGAAGCTTAAAGGAGTTTAAATGTTTGATGTGGATTGCAGCAAAGAAATCCAGTGCAGACTTTTCGACAAAGAATATCCATTGCTCCTCTCCATGCTATGCATTCAATGGTAGCTTTCACACTGCAACGATTTAAATCATCGTTGTGTATTGAATTGATGTCCCCAGTAATCTGGGAAGCCTTTCTAGTCTTTTATGAACTATTAGTCAACTATGAGTTGAGGGCTGCTCCAGGGATGCTATTTGGACCATATATAGTTATTTGGCGGATGGTTTTTAGGGAGACAAACTTATAATTTTAGTAAATTTGGTTTTAGGGGATCCTCTAACTAATGCTTAGGCTAACTCTAACCCATCCCCTATAAATAAAGGAGGATCCGTACGAGTAATTCTTTTGTGGAGTATATTTACTCCACTAAGTTTTGGCCCGACCTAACCGATCCCCTAAATATAACGGAGCAAAAAAATCATCCAATTTCATTTTCGTCCACTAAAACAAATTTCTTTGCATCTTTATGTCATTGAATGACATTTTGATACATTGGAGCACATAATTTACCAATTCTTTGCTACGAGAATGAAACCAAAGAAAACAAGAACCACAATTAGACATTTTATATATCCAACTTCCATAAGTTGTCCCGCTAGTTGGATTAATATTTTCTTGATGTCTTCATTGTTGATTCTTTGTATTGGCTTCTCAAACTTGCACACTTCTTTTTTCTTCAGTTCCGACAAATTCGATATTGCGTCGCATCTAGTCTCATCTCTAGTCTCTACTCTAGAGAGAAATGCGTGAACATCTATCCAATTTCTCTCCATCAATAGATACGATGTAATCTTCTTCCCAATACCAAAATTTGCATCCATCCTACACACATATTTAAGCAAACAATGAGCTAGAAACAGCGCAAAATCCGGTGAACAACCGAATCAAAAGAAGCACTCATCCCATCTTTTTTGCACTTGAAGAACAACCCTCCGAGGTGTTCCGGCATTGTGGAAACGTGGTGCACCACCTGCCGCAGGCAGTCATCACACTTAATGACCGGCAACAGGGAGCCGATGAGCTGCTGGGTCAGTGCCGAGCCCGGCCGACGTCCGGGCGTGTCTATCTAGACGAACCATCAACGAGTGAGTTTTGAGTGGCTAGAGGCGGAGGCCATACCTGCATGCGGCGCAGAGGCATTGTCGGGGATGTGCGATTCAGTACATGGCCAATCCATGACAAAGGCGTCGTTGCCGACGCCGGATGTGTCAAATCCGGCCACAACGGCGGCAGTAGCAGATCTACCGATTCTGTGGCGGTGACAGCATGGAGAGGCACACATCCGGGTGGGCAAGGACCGCGGCGGGAGGATGGGTTTTGGGAGCCCCTTATTATACTTTGCCTAACTCAAAAAACTATCAAACGTCATTCCAATTGCACATGATTAGGATTTCAGTGACATTATGAAGATACATGTTCACAAGGACAAGATGGACCCAACCAAATGATTTAGTTCAACCACAGGTTCCTCAATTCATGTCAGATACATGAGCCCAGCCAGGCAAAACAGCTATTGTTCTCTTGTATACTGTTCGTCTCGACCAGCGCGGCACAGGAGATTACGGCTGCTGCCGTCAGTGACTGCCGCTGCTTCCCTGGACCATCCTCGCCGCCGGGACTCCACTTCAAGACCTTCCGATGACCCGATTCAACCAATCCACTAGACACCACCAGAGGGTAGCAGCCGAGTACTACTACCTGGTCGACGTCGGAACAGTAAACCCCATCCCTAATTGGGCAGACGGATCGGCAGGAAGCTTCCACACCGTCGCTGTTCAGCCACCTTTCAGCTTCCCTGAACTCCTGAAGATCATCGATACTGAGCTTCTCTAGAACGACGTGAGAACGGCCGGTGTGGGAAGGAGGGTGAACTATGGTGTTACCGAAGCCGCCGGGAGACGGCGGCGAACGAGGCGGCCGGACCGGACCGTCGGCGAACTCGCGGGAGCCTACGGAGCCGGGGAGTGGAGGGTGCGTACGAAGCTCGGCCCTCTGTTTGCTGCTGATGAACCATATGATCTGTAGTCGTAAAACCCTGCCGGATCAGTCACCTCCATCATCCTCGCGATCTCCTCCAAATACCCGTCGAGGGCCTCGACCTTGTGGAAATCGTTGGTGGCGACGGCGAGGCTATGGTCATTCTGGTGGAAGGAGTCGGCCGTCGACAATGGATTTTGCGGTTTCTGCTCCGGCATCGGCCCGGCAGGCGGAGCGTTCCATTGTCCCTGAAACTGCTGGTTGTGCATGGTGTCCCTGTAGAAGAAGTTGCCGCTGTTCACCGTGCCCGTCTGACTGACGTACTGGTGCTGCTGCTGGGGGATGCAAGGAGCGGCGGCTGCCGGAGCCTGCAGGCAGTTCATGTACTCGTCGCCGCCCTCCGACGACTCGAAGCTCCCCGCATTGGAGTTCGAGTCGGCGGTGGTGATGGCGGTGGATGGCGTCGGCGCCGGCCTCCACGGCTGCTGCTGCTTCCGGTAGGTGATGGTCCTCCTGAAGATCCTGCAGATGGTCCACACCTCCTGCATTTTCAGGTCACACACGTCAGAGGGTCAATCTTACACTCACACCGCACCACATCACACGTGCCCGCACCGTGATTTTTGTGTGGAAATGGAATGCACGCGTGGACCACTTACCGCTTCCTGCATGCTCGGGGAGGAGTTGGTGGCCGCGGCGGCGGCGACCGGCGGGAGGCGGAACTCATGCATCATCCAGTCGGTCTTGGTGCCCTTGCCGGCACTGCCACGGTAGTAGACGAGCGACTTCTTCAGCCCGATGGACACGCTGGAACCCGAGGCACCGCCGGAGGCAGCGGAGTAGATTGGCCGGTCGATGCCGGTGGCCTTCCAGAAGCCAGAGCCGGTCACCCTGTTGGGCCGGATGCTGTTCCGGTACTTCCTCCCTCTCAGGCAGAAGAAGTACCACTCTTTCTCCCCACCAACCGTGCTCGCCTCTGCGTAATTTGCAAGTGGACGATGGCACTGTCAGATTAGAAGTCTTGTTCTAGAAAAGAAATTGCATGGAGAGAACGGAGATGGAACTTACTTGGGAGATCCCACGGGTCGTGCTTGTAGATGTCCATCTCCCGGATGACCTCGATGCGGAGCGGCTTCCTGGCCACCTTGCGGTGGAGGTAGAAGCTGACCAGCTCCTCGTCGGTGGGGTGGAACCGGTACCCCGGCAGCACCACGTCGTCGTCATCCTCCTCGTCTCCGGCGCCGAGGACCACCTCCCCGTCGCTCGTCGCCTTCTCCATCTCTATGGCGCTCATCTCCGCCTTGGCCACCATTATAAATCAATCTCAGCTAGCTATCTAGCAAAGCTTCTCCTGCGATCTTGCCTTTGTTCTCGTTTATACGTCTTGCTTGCTGCTGTTTCTACTCTGCCTAGTTCTACACTTGTATGGATCTTCTTCCTTGTGTTGCGCGCGCATATGCGTTGTATATATAGGGTAGGAAGCTCTTGGTGGCCTTGGAGTTAAGAAAATTAAGGTGAAAGCTACCGAGGCGAGGGCTCTGCAAGAAGGTAAGGAGGTGACATAATTCCAGTCTAAGTCGCTTGGTCTGACTTCTCTCGCCACAGTCGATCTTGACGAATCTTCTTCACAGCAGCTTCTCATTTACGTATTGTGCTTGCATGTGTACCATCTAATAACATTTCTAGCCAATCCCTTAAATCTTTAGAGCAACTCGCGACCCATTTCGTCCACCTGCGTCTGTTTGAATTGGTGCGGGCAAAAATGGTGGCCCAACGCGTCGACCCAAACCTAAATCTTGTCCGGTTCGTGTCCGCACCGACGCATTTGTGGCCCAAATTTACGTCTCAAATGCATCAGCACGGATGCGGAACAGACGCCACGCGCGCCTTCTCGGTGTCCACCGCAGCCCCACCTGGCGGTCGTCCAACCGCCCGTGGCCAACCTGGTCAGCTTAATTTATGACCTGGAGCTCACGCGTCAGCGACGTCGGTCATTCTTTTTTTAAGCCGACCGTATGGCGGGGCTGTCCTCATCCGAATCGTCGTCCACATCTAGCAAGCTTTGCTTTCCCGTCGCCGGCAAACCCTAGCCGCCGCCACCACCACAGCGAGATGGGGCTCTTCTTCGGCGCCAATAGCAGCAAGGCCAAGGGCAAGGCCCCCACCATCCCTTTCCCTTGGAGTTCTTCCCGCCTCCGCCGGCGCCGGCTCACCGGCAGAGGCAGCGCGTGAACGTGCCAGTGCACCAGACGGAGTGGCACTGGCAGCACCGCGTGCCTCTCCTATACCCCGACGTCACCCTGTCGCACGACTGGCATCTGGATCCAGAGAGAAACCCAATGCCGATGGTGCCGCGGTCGGCTAGGGCGCACGCGAAGGAGGTGCGGCGCCGGCGGGCGCTGCTGACGCCGGAGCAGCGCCGCGACCCCGCCTACGCAACCGACTCGCCCAACTGGGCGAGGTGGTTCGCCTTCAAGCACGAGGAGGCGAGGCAACACGGCGTGCGCGACGTTGACCGCAGTGTGCCGCCGCCGCCGCTCATCGTCCGCGAGGAGGACCAGGCGGCCCTTGCGGCGGTCTATCGGGAGAGCGAGAAGGACGAGCGACACAGGGTGGAGGCGGTGGAGGAAGAGGAGGCTCGGTATGAGGCGGCCATGGCGCAGGCCATTGCCCTCTCCGCGGCGGGTGACTGCGTGCTGCCGCCGGTGGCCCCGCCATCCCCTCCCCGACGCCATGTCAAGGACGAGCCGGAGCCGCAGCTGGAGCCCGAGCCCGAGCCGTCTGCCATCGAGCGCTACTCCTGGACAGGAGTATTGCACGAGTGGGTCTCCGCGTCACCGGTTTGGATGGAGGTGACGCCGGCGCAGGACGCGGCATACCTCGAGATGTGGCGCCAGCAATGGCTGGCCCAGGAGCGCTGTCGCGGCGAGTATGAGGAGATGCTTGAGCGCGACCTCGAGGAGAAGGAACGCGAGGCCGAGGAGGAGGCGTGCCAGGCCGCGGCTGCACAGGCGGCCGCACAGCCTCCCGTGGCGGCACAGCTGCCCGCGGCCGACATCGCCGTCGCCTGGAACACGGCATTCCCTTAGGCTGGCCCTACGCCGACGCCCATCGACCTCACCGACCCCGAGGACGACGACGCCGCCGCCTAAGGTAGCGCGCCGCCTCGTAGTTTAGTTTGCTTTTAGTTTTATTTAATGCTAATGTGGACGCGTGGACTCTCGCCGGCCTTCCTCGCCGGATTTAATGTTTAATTAAGTTGTTTTTATATTAAATATGCATACATTGTTTTTTGTCGGTGCTATCAAAATGGGTTGAGCGAGCATTGGACGTATATCCCGACCCAAACGCGAAAGCGGACGTTCGTGTTCGTCTGGCCGACCCAAATAGATAAAAAAACAAACAAAATCGTCGTCCGTTTGAGTCAGCCTGTTGAAGTTGCTCTCATAGGACCAAATTTAAGAGCTAGCCGCATCTAGCTTAACTCTTAAACAGTTAGATGGTTGGAAATTAAGAAGGCCCAGGCCGACCCCGTGAAAATCAAGTGGTTGATTGGTTAAGAAAACTCGAAACGTAGCTTTACGTGATAAAATTATGTAGGTGTAGCATTTTTGAAAAAATTAAGGAGTTATCTCTGCAAGGCAGCCCAACTCTCACATTTTTATTCTTCCGGTGCCACTTCTCAGATAATTTTGGCCTCTCATCCTTCTTTTTTCGATAAGGAGTATTATTATTGATTTAAAATGTAGCATTAAGCGGATATAAAACATAATAAACATCACCCGGCCTCTGCATAACTAAGATGCACACAGCCAAACAAAAACAAATTAAAAGAAAATACAAAAGGCGACATATCAACAACAATAGGATCATATAGGACCGGTGGTCCGCCTATGTCAAAGGAGTTGGTGCGGCTATCCGTAGATTATGCTGCCACCCATGCTGGGCGAAGACCTCCCTAGCCACCCGCTCCAACCGCGTACACACCGCCTTGAATAGCGGTTGATACTCCGTTCGGTATAGTAAAGAGACTTGCCGGTAAATAAGCGAGTGCGTACACACCACGTATGAAGCGAATGCGTACAACGGAAAATAACCTATAAAGGAAAGGTGTTTTTACCCTCGAAAACCAAATCATTTCTACATAGCCAGAGTGCCCATAATAAGGCATATGCTCCCACCCGAACTAGCATTTTAAACCTATTTGAAATGCCGTCCAACCAATGACCAAAAATATTGGCAACACTTGTGGGCAGATACAAATGGCCTCTCATCCTCCTACGTGAGCCGTCACCACTTCTCGCCACCACCATCCAATTTCACCGCCGCGGACACCGCAGCCCCCAATTCCAAATGGAATGGAACTGGAAGGCTCCTCCGCTACCACGCCGACTGCAACGCCGTCAGAATCGACCCCTCTACGGCTGTCTGCGCCAACGAAAAGGTTGGGAACAAAAAGGTTGGATGAACTATATGCATGTTTTAATTTAAATTGCTCTATTAGATAAACTATATGCATGTTTATGGTTTTTGTTGTGTATGTTGAATTTGAATGAGTGATGAAATATCATCAGTTGTACAAAATGTACGTGATAAAGGCTAGAAGAATTTGTCTACAAAAAATTAGAGAGTTAAATATACGGGTTCGGCTTGGTTCCGTCATCTTAAATGGAGCAAACTTTTAAGAAACCAAGTATATAAACATCTCCAACATCAACCCTCAAACCGCCCGCATATGTCCGGACATGTTTTGCCACTCAACGTGGGCCTGTATCGATCCTCCGGGCTTTTCGGGCGTGCTTTTTCCCGTTAACCGGAAACAAACTGGGGGAGGGGGGGGGGGGTTATGGGCGTCTGGACCGCTGACACGCCCGCTCCTGACCGCTCTGGTACACAAAAAAACCCTCCTCCCTCGCCCGCGTGCGTTCCCACCTGGCGCCAACTGCCCACATCCATGCCATTGTAGAGCGGTCACTCAGCAATGACACTGGCCCAGAGCGGACGCGACCTCTCACTGGCGCCGGCATTGAAGTATCGCGTCGGCCGAGGGAGCCGCCCTCGCCGCGTCCTCGGTGTCCATGCATGTTCAATGTCGGAGCGGTGTTTGCTGTACGGGGTGCGACGGATATCTATCACGTCCGTTCAGTGCCCGTCTGTCTATATCCCGCCATTAAGCAGGCTTGCCGGCCAAGGAACCAACTCCGACGTCGTGCATTGACGCACCCAGATGCTTGGCCTCATCGGAATTCGCTATTTAAAGACGGCCACACACGGCTATCTCCACACCACAACACATCCGCCTCCCTTTGCTTCACATCCGCGACGACCACGAGTAGGAATGCTCTATGGGATAATCTATCGCCGGAGATGAAACACGAGGTGGTTGCCCTTACAGACGCCTGGCAGTCTCTTCGTGCCAGGCGAATCTAGCAAGGCATGCCAGCCAACTCGCCCGACGTCTCTGACAACGACCTCATGGCCTCCGATGATGACACGTCGCCCGAATCCATGTCGGTGCAAGCCGGCCTAACCATGGAGTAGGCGGCTAGGCGCAAGCGCACTACGACACTGTCATGGCGGCGGAGGAGTTGCAACTTGCACCGACTCTTCTGTTGGCATTCCGGTAGGGTCAGGAGGAGCGGAGGTACAACATGTTCCTCCTCGAGCAACATCCGCTAGTGGAGGGCCAAATCTACGGCGAGCCTGCAAGTGAGGAGGCTATGGACGCCATGGCGGCAACGAACCGGAACTTCATTGTGGAGCAGCGCACGATCTACGAGGCCACGCGTGTCGCCCACAACGAAGTTTCGCCGCAGCTGGATGCAAACATGGCCGCCAGTTGTGCCTCCTATGCGCCACCGTTGAACTATCGGGGTTGCACGTGGCAGGTGGATAGTGACGGACCGTCCACGTCCATCGTCGACCTTATGTCCACCGACGTCGGCGACAGAAAGATTGCGGACTCCTTCGTGGATGAGTAGGGCATGGGAGGTTGCGGGGCATTATGTCCCAAGTGGGCTGATCCGTCTCCCATGTTCTACTATTTCTCGCTGAGGACCACACCTTCACTTCACGGGTCTTACCGTCGCCGCTCATGGAGACGGCAGATGGAGCAGATGGTCACCAATGCGGAATAGAGAGGAAGTGGACGACGGCCACCGACATAGGATGGGTTTAGAGTATGTTCCTTTATTTTATTATTCTAAATATTCGAAATGTAATGAAAATCCATCGTGTTTGCATGAATCTTGTCCGGTTTATATGAAAATCCGTTGTATTTGCATGAATTTCGTTCAGTTAGTTGAAAATTTGTTTAAAATGTATGGGGACAGTATTAGATGGCGGTCTCCGGCATCAATGTCCGTGGACGGATGCCGGAGAGAATTTACCGGTTGACGTTGGAGATGCCCTAAGAAGGCATACAAGGAGTTAAAATGAGTGTCAATTTTTCTGTGCTCATGGGAAAGCATGCATAGGTTAGTCACATGCAAGAACAGTAGTCGGCCGCACGCGCGTGTGCATAGCATAGGTTAGAAGAGAAACTAATCAAAGGGCATGAGCTCATACACAGTACACAGCCCTTGACTGGTCCCTGCACAAAGAGAAAGGAATATTTGCGAACATATTCGGTTTTGTTGTTGTCAAGGGTAAAGATCGAGATCTAGTCTAGACTCTAGAGACACAAAGAGAGATCTTGGTTGGACGACTTCTTTCTCAGCAATTTCTTTGTGATGACGCATGCGATGGTGCAAAGTGCTAAGTACCACCGGGCTAAGGCACGGACCAACTGTACTCTCTCAGTCTGCCTGACCTGGTTTAAAGGATGTTGTGCCCAGCTTGTGCATGTCAACTGGAAACAATCGTACGTACGGAGGTGGATCGGGCAGGAAAAAGAGAATAATTAAACCTTTGGGGGACACTGCTAAAGTAGAGCAACAAAAGCAAAGTAGGTCAGTGTAAGAAAAAGTAAAACATGTTGTTTTTTGAACCAAAGTATGGTGGATTGCAGTAAGTCGTTTTGCCACACACTAAAAAGAACCAGCACGGAATGGATCGTGGAGGAGCAGGATATGTATGTAGCCTTCGTTGACTGTGGAGCTAATGTGAGCAATGCTGCGGTTACACCTACACATTTATGTTAGAGGTTCTTTTAGAAGGCGGTTAGCAGAGTCATGCTATCGGCTCCATCATCATAATAATAGCTATTATGACGATTTTGGCAACAACAAAAAATCATCAGAGCAGAGCCGCCATTTTGTGAGGATTATGAAGCACCCTCCATATCTGGTCTCTCAGTCGCCATATTAGCATCTCGAGGCTGCCTGTAGCACAAGTCATATAGCAGTCACATGTAGGTTGCACGTGGCGAGGAAACATGAACCTTGCTATACAGACGACAATACTATTCATGCACGACACTAAAAATCCAGCCGCACATGCATGTCCACAACGGAACGACGGCCGCCGATTCTTAGTCGTCCACAGATGGTTCACATTTTTTCATCTGTAGAGCAGTTTTGAGGAAACATCAAGTGGTCACCCACCTCACGTGGGATGGCGAGAAACTTGGGGAAAAGGATATCCCATTGACGAGTGGGACCCACAATTATGGAGGTGGCAAATATCAAGACTATGAGCTTGCGTGTTACCTCTCAAGCATCCATAATATTTTTGGGGAGGAGTGCACTTCAAAACAATTATGCAGGGTGGCTGCGCTTTTGACGACTCTGCTAGAGTTGTGTCAAGTATATAATGTGTTGTCTTATAACATAGACACGCAAACGCCTCATATAAAAATTTATACTATTAAGATATAAGAGGGGGACTTGACGTGGAATGAGGGTTAAGCATTTTGCAAAAGTCATCAGAGTCCCTCAAATATTTACAAGAAAAACTCATTTCTTCGGTTTTACACACGTCTGTGAGTGTTGGACAAGTCGGTCGGTGCTTATGCTTTCTTTGCGACACGGAAGCCTGTTAGTATTCGCCTAAATGTGGAAAACTAGGATGGTAGGAGGAGCTAGAGGGCCTTTAGGGTTCCAGCTCCCCCCCCCCCCCCCCCCCCAACACACCCACCCACCCACACCCACACTGTTGTGCCCTCTCGCTCCTTTTTTGGGTCGATAACGACGGACTAGCGCCTGGTGCCACCAAAGCTAACCAGGAGCACGACCACGTCACTCCTAGCGCAAAATTCATGCCTAGTGTGAATCATGTAGTAAGCGGTTTTTATTTCTCCTTCTGATTTGCCTCCTAGATCTTTCGAAATGCCAACGCTCAATTATGCATTTTGAGGAAATTTTGGGTATAACTGATGGTCCTGGATTGTAGACATATTTTCACTCGCCAGTAACATGTATCTATGTACTAGCTGAACGAGCCAACCTGTTTGTAAAAGTCTAAAGATCATCTAGTTCGTATGGAAATCTGTTTGAATGGTTGAGTATGAACTTAGTACCCTAGCTCAAGGAAAAATAAGCAGGCCTTGGTGACTGAAACCACGACACACGACATCCTTGGGTGTGCACAAGCATAATTTTATTGCAAAAGATAACATGCATTAGGGATGAAGGAGTCTGTTTCCAAAATAGAAAAAAAATGAAAAGCAAAATATTATAATAATCATATCGATGGGGATCAAACATTCACCACCACCACCACCACGACGCACGAACCGGTAGAGAACACGCTACTAAAAAACCTTTAAGATGAGATCCCAGCAGCCAAGAGAGGCCATATTCGGAGTTATCACCTCCAAACATAGCTTAGAGCCAACAACAAACAATGGGTTGATACAATACACTCATTCCCCTCGGTCCAGGCAGTAAGTTTTTCTCTTGGAGTGTGACATCTGGGTTAATAGGCTTGATAGACTACTCATATCAATAAAGTGCAGTTATTTTCTGAAAGCTCGTCTCCAAAGAACCTCTGGTTAAGCGTGCTTGGCCTTGAGGTAATTTGAGGATGGGTGACTGATCATTAAGTTGATCTCGGGGTGCGCAAAATGAGGACAAAGTGTTCAAGAACAAACCAGCGTCGGTCTGTGGAGCCAGTGTAGATCCTAGGTGGTAGCCAGTTGTAATAGCTGGAATCGGTGGCTATGGCTGGGGCATTAAAAAATTGTATCAGAGTCGACTCTCATGGTTACACGGGTGTGTGTGGGTTAGGGGTGTGGGCATGTGGCGCATGCCAAGCGTGGCCTGTCAAGGCACACGACATGGCACATGTGTCGACACTGGACGACAAAAGTGTGCCAAGAGGGAAGGTTCATGTTGCGCCGACGAGGACGTCAGATCCTTGGGAAGGGGGGGTGGCATCCTTGTCATTAAGATTGATAGACTATTCATATTGATAATGTGCACCTTCTTTTCCGAAAGCTTTTCTGCAGAGAACATCCAAGTTAAGTGTGAGGATGGGTGATCAACCAGGAAGTTGAATGCAAGTCCACACCGGTGAGGAAAAATTGTGGAGGAAAGACCGGTGTTGGTATGGTCTAGTGTATATCCCAAGTGGTAGCTAAGCGTAATGTTCGTGAACCGGTGGCTATGGTCGATGTGTTGCAAAAGTGTATCGGAGTCGACTCTCATGATTACACGGGCGTGTGTGTATCATGGGCTCCAACATGTGGTGTATGGCGCGTGTGTTCTGTCAAGGCATATAGCATGGCACATGTGCCGACACTGGACAAATATGCGTGTGCCAAGAGGGAAGGTTCCTGTTGCGCCGATGAGGACGTCGGATCTTTTAGGGGGGAGGGGGGTTGTATGTGACATTCTGATTAATAGGATTAGTAGACCATTGATATATCCGATAATGTTCACCTTATTTTTCAGAAACTCATCTCCAAACAACCTCCATGTGAAGTGTGCTTGATTTTGGGGTAATTTGACAACTGGTGACCGATCAGGAAGTTGATCCTGAATGTACATGAGTGAGCATAAAGTACACAGAAAACACCAATGTTGGTATAGGCCAGTGTAGATCTCAGGTAGTAGCCAGACGTAACAGCCGCGAACCGGTGGCTGTTGTTCAGGCATTACAAAGTCATATCAGTGTCCAGTCTTGGGGCCAAAAGAAAAATTACGCGTCTCCCTTCGCAACAAGGTCAAGTAACCATTTCAGATTGAACAAAAGGCAGGTTATTTTCCCCGGGACGATAGGCTCCTACAACATGGGGTCTCGACTGAAATGGCCGTACGCGTGGAAAACATTTAACCGGTTGAAGATGTTGGAGCTCTTTTTTTTAGGGAAGAAGAAAGTTGGAACGTCAAGAAATAAAGGGGCGACGCGATGCATTTCGGGAGAAAACAAAAACAGACCTAGCAGGATTACTGCTGCGGCTAAGCAGAGCTTTCAGCTAATCCTGATTGAGCCGGCTGTGTTTTTTCCACGCCTAACTAATTAGGTTCGTGCTTATTACTACAAGGTTTCGCTATCGTCCCGTACATTATTAATCACCAGAATAGACCGATCCATCTCCGTACGTACAATCCGCGGCAGGTGTGGTGAACAATTTTCAAATCATTCAAATTTCCGCACGTACATTCTACTGTATGTGTCGTTGTTCATCTTCGGGATGCAAAATTGACCTCTGTACGATTACACGGTCGTCTTGACTATCACAACTATGTACCAACATTGTATAACACATTAAGTTCTAACTATAGCATGATTCCACGGATGTGGGAGATACACGTAGGCCCTCGTGGAGAAAAAAGATGAACCGCTGAAAGGATATAAAAGAAAGAAAAGAAAGTCTTCTTGACTATCACAACTATGTACCGACATTGTACAACATATTAAGTTCTGACTATAGCATGATTCCACGGATGTGGCAGACACACGTAGGCCTTTGTGGAGAAAAAAGTTGAACCGCTGAAAGGGCAATTTTTTTTAACATTGTACAATTGCAGGACCTCATAGCTGCGCAGATACATCCATCTCTATAAACGCACGCATATATGACCTAAGGGCTTGTTTGGCTTAGGGGTTATCTTGCAGGTTTATGAGAGCTATAATAAGTAATTTATCTTGCAGGTTTATGAGAGCTTGGACATATTGTGAAAAATGCCTAAGGGCTTGTTTGGCATAGGGGTTAGAGGGGGATAAGTGGGGATTATCCCCAAAGTGATTGGGTGAAACCTATCCCTTCATCCAATTCCCTCAATCCTGGAGAAAACACTAGGTCAGGGTAGTGGATTGAACAATTAATATAAGCTTCTCGGGTTTTTGTGGTGATTATCAGGGTTCAAACACTCCAATACCACCCTACCAAACAACCATTTTGGATTTTCATGATCGATTGGTATTATCCACATAATCCCTCTAATAGTTCTCTACCAAACAAGACCTAAGGGAGGTTATGTAGAAGCCACCATCAGCGGGGCCCCTGCACCTAGTATGTTGCTGCGACGTGAGTTGGTCCTGCCCTAGTCAAGTCAATTTAATTTACCTCTCACCCTCAGCCCGCCCCCCTCCTGGCGTGCACGCCAGGTTTTGGGTTCCATTATTTGAGTCCCATTTGGATACCTATTTGAATCCCCCATAAGGCATAATATAAAATTAGGGCTAGAGCACACATGTATATGGATAACTTCCAGTCAAACATGTATACATGAGTCCACTATTATCTAGATTTCATCAGTAGAACAGAACTCAACACCAATATCATTCTTTACTCCGTCATTGGCAACACGATGCCCTAGTGATGTCTAAATAAAAATTGTCATGTAACTTGGAAATTTTTTGACAATGCCTAAGAGCAACTCTAATCAACTCCACTAAATTTGCCTCTCTAAAGCCCTTTTAGGGTGGCTCCCTAGAATTGAATAAGCTCCACAAGTGGTAGCTAAAGACATCACATGACATCAGTGGTTGGTAGCTGAAGGGAAAATTTCATGGCGGTTGGTGGTAGCTGGTTTTGGTGGTACAATGGCGGGAGGATTGGAGGTGAGTTGAGTAGGGAGAGGGTTGGGCTTGCTTATTTTTTGTTGAACATACTAAATTAATATGGTGGAGAGTAGGGAAGGGGGTGGGACAGCTCCAGCCAC
The DNA here is from genome assembly GCA_034509565.1 of Triticum monococcum. Lineage (NCBI taxonomy): Eukaryota > Viridiplantae > Streptophyta > Magnoliopsida > Poales > Poaceae > Triticum > Triticum monococcum. The sequence continues at coordinate 620,664,292 of CM067845.1, forward strand.
TATAACAATGTGATTTCAGTTATCCGCAAGAGGTGCCACATTGACGTTTTTGGCACTAAAAGATAACAAAGTGAGATAATGTCACTTGCTTGTAAAAACCATATGTAAGATTTTTGTAGCCAATTTACATATTGTGGTTATTTTTCTGTTGTATATGATATCATCTTAATTTACACTCACAAATTGTGCTTATATTTAAGCAATCAATCAACAAATATATAGTTTTGAAAAAATGTAGCAATGCTAATTTTCTCATTCATTAAGAAAGGGGTCATCGGAGCCAGAAAATTACAAGAAAATACTAGGAAGAGATGAAAAAATCCCATCGTGACCAAACAACGGGAGAATTGCAAGGAAATACAAGAGATCAAATAAATCACACCAAGAGCAACAAAGGAGCTACACGGATGGAAAGACTATCACAAATCTCGCCGGTGCAACCAACGCATGGGGAATATTTCAACTTTCATCCTCACTTACCAAGTAAGGCGAGAGCTCTTTGAGCTTGACGTCCGGTTGTCCCCGACAACACTCCTCAAAAGAGGGGGAGGACTGTTGAAAGGAAATGCGGCATTGTAAGGTGATTCACAGACTCGCTAATCCGGCAGATGAGACCATCAGGCTCTTGCACAAAACTGGTCAAATGGCGAGACAAACAGACACACACCTCAGTATGGACCTACACCAGAAGCAAGAAGAACTCGGACCAGCCATCACGAACACCAGCAGCCTCGGTTAAAACCAACCAACACCTGCAACCACGAACCTCAAACCGGCCAACCGGCAGGAAAGAACATTATAGACATCGGTTTGTGTAAATCATGCTTGCCCGTAGGTCGTATTACCTCCATCGTGTTTATTAGTCCCCCTCGCATTTTGGGTCAAAATTGACCATAGATTCAACTAGCAAAATATAATGTATATGTACTCCCTCCAATCCATATTATTGGTCGCTGGTTTAGTACAAAGTTGTATGAATCGAGTAACAAAAAAATTTATCATCGAAAACTTATTTTAAATGCTAATCTATCAACATAATTTTTATGGCATACAATTCATATTTTGCTAGTTAAATCTAAGGTCAAAGTTTAGCACAAAATACAAAAATACTAATAAATCTGGATGGATGGTAAAACACAGCGCCATGTCCAACGGTTTGACTTCCATGTCCATGCATGAAGACAACATCCACATGACCGTGACCATTGGCATCCGATTCGTTTCTTCTCGGAAGGTGCGGTTAACCAACCGAAACTTTGGAAGCTTTTGGAACCTCGACCGTTTCGGCGTTTCCCATGGACATACACATCACCACGCACGCGTCCACCAGTAAAAACACCTATATACTGCACCAACAAGAGCAAAGAATACTTCTCCCTCCCTCTGATCTTTCATCATCCACTTTTCCATGCGTTTGCAGAAGCCCCATGTCATCCTTCTGGACCTTCCGAGGGAGAGAAAGAAAAACGGCGCCTTTGAACGGCTCTTGTCCTCTAGTCAAGAGGCGACGTCGGGTCGATGCTCCACTTCTCAAAGCAAAAAACTGGAACTGGCACAAAAGAAAATGGTTGCGTGTACCCCTGGCGAGTTTTTAACTGGGGTGCTGCAGATTTGTCACACGGTCATGCATGTTTGTATAGACACAATTAAGCAAAGTCAGTGGGTATGTTCATTTTTTATGTTTGAGATGACTGAGTAATAACTAGCTAGTGTGAACTGTAACTGGAAGCAGCATATTGGCGCTTCATTTTTCCTAACATAAGCGACACTTTTCACCCTTTTTAGGTTAACCAAGGTCCGAGGCAAGTGAATGGTAGGGTTATTGACAGGATCTGTCGGCCGTGACAGTTTATCAAGCGCTGGAGTCGTTCCAAGATTGCCCGGCTTGGCTGTTAAAAAACAGTTGATTAGCTTAATCGGTCCATGCTAATCCACAGTTAACGTGTTACAGTTCGATTGCACTTGGGAACCAATACTAGGTAAGAAGATGCATATCATCCCGCAAAATAAAAATGCATATCTTTTGTTTCTGTCACGTAGCACTGACCGGAGGCAAGTGTCAGCTATCTTCTAGGATGTGAGATCGAGGCTCTGGAATTGTCATGCTAGATTTCAGACTGAAACCCAAACAGACAAAAAACATGTGATCATCCAAGGAGAAAAGTTTTTTTAAGCACGTTGGTTATTATATTAGCCTGGCCACAGATGTTTGGTGAGCTCTGAAATGTATCTCTTCTTTCTTCAGAGACTTGAATTGATGGACGTACAGAAAGCTACATATAAGCTATACGGAAATTATATCCCAGCCTGTTACTATTCAGACGACTGACGAGTAGCAAAATCGCAAATGTATGAGATTTTCTTTTAAAAATATTCTGACGCCTCGTGGAATTCTTTGTTACCTATCTTGTCAAAAAGATCGTCATATTATCTTCCTTCTGAACCATACGTATGCATCAGTAGAAGTTGAGTTGCTCACTTCTTTCGGTACAGCAGTTTCTTGTATTTTGTCATGAGACAGTACAGTGGGCTCTGAAATGCATGCAAATGTATTAGGTATCTGGTTGCGTTTCTGATGTGGCCTCAGATCTTTAAAAAATATTCTGATGCCTTGTGGAATTCTGTGTTGTTGCCTATCTTGTCAAAAAGATGGGCATATTATCTCCCATCTGAATCATACGTATACATCAGTAGAAGTTGAATTGCTCGCTTCTTTCGGTGCAGCAGTTTTCGGTATTCTGTCCTGAAACAGTACATTCGGCCCTTCCAGTCCAGCCAACTTATAGGGAAATGAAGCAAAGATCAGGGCCAATGAATTCACCATCAACAGACGAAAATGTACTTTTGTACCTAATAATTCATTGAAGACTGTACTAGTTCTTAGCAACATTCTTTCAGAGATTAGAGACACTCACAAATGCTGCATAGTAATGCTGCTGATACTGTCAAATGTGGCAACAGGCCTACATCTGATGACCCTTGACTCACCACAACTGATATGACATTGAGTGGTTCAGTGCAATTATGGTTGTCCTCTCTTGCTTTCAACCAAAATCCGACTGTTAGGTCAGAAGAGGAACTGCTGCAAATTTATAGCAGCAGCATAAGCATAGTGTGATATAGTATGTGTAACTAACAATTGTACCTGGTCCAGGACAGAAGGAATAGGCGGGAAGCCAGCTCAAATTCGATATGATAGAAGGGGTCAAGCAGCCACAATTCATTCCAAGTTTCCAACCATCGCGCTCGGTGTCCAGTGACAGAATTGTTCCTTTCTGGTTGGCCGGCAGCATCCTTCCATGAGCCAAGGGAAATGTGAGATAACTATGTGACTGTTTTCAGGTCTGCTCAAGCTACATAAATCCTCGTCGCTGTCAGTCGTGTTATGCATGCATGTTCTGTTCCTTGTTTCTTGCGAATTCTTCGCCGCCGTCGATCCCAACCCAAGTACAGTGGGAGGAACTAGGCTGCAAGCAAAGAGACCAAGATGAGGGGAGGGCCCCCTGTTTTTTGGAAGTTCTTCTGCTGGTCCCACGGACAAGATGATGGCTGAGTATTCAGGACTCAGGAGGAGCAAATGCAGATGACCACCCAATAGTTCTACTTTTGACTGGACAAATGGCCGAGGGTTGAATATTTTGTACTACTATAAGATGTTTGTGTTGTCAAATTTGGACTGCCGGCAGAATATTACATTTGTTATGGTGACTTCTAGGTCACCGTATGCTCGGATTGACCATTCCGCCTGGGACAGATTACTACGATACGGTCCTGTGATGAAACCTTAACATCAAAAGGTGTCCTCAGAGAGATCTGTGATTTGGTCAAGAAAATCGACCCCGCGAGTTACATGATCTGGTCATCAACTTGAACTAACGATGGTTAATTACTTAAGCCAGCTGCATGTTAATCACGTGCTGATTTACTCCCAGGGTAATGTCAAGGCCATGATTCAGGGTTCTTTCATCACAGAAAAATTACCCCAAAAGTTAGAACTTAAGGTAGCAGTGCTATATGCCTGTATTAGGATTTCGGACTGCCTTGATGCATTTGACTGAACAGACGAACTGCGTTGGTCGCCATCTTCATAAGATATTATTACAAAATTGCACTGTTACCACAATGTTTTGCAACTTGCGATCTATCCATTGTTAGAAAGTTCAACAAACTTCAAACATTATCAATGACAGTTTGAATGTTCAACGAACTTCAAACATTACCACAATGGTTTGGGGTCTTTCTAAGAGTTGAACGAAGTTAATGCAAGCAGCACTGCGTGAAGAATGTCTGCTACCACATGATGATGGCTCATACACGAGATTTTGACACTGCAACAATGTCAATTATGAATTGGTCTGGACCATTTCCGCAGACCGCGGTCATCGACTAACTGATCGACCAAAATAGTTGGGGTGCTGTTCAAGAGTTCCATTTGAACATTCTTCATTTTTTAGAACAGCGTAATAAATACATTTGCGTGCCCACAAGAAAATGAGTATTTAGACAGTATGAGTTGCTTGAACTGAATTGTTCTTTAAAGTTTCTGACTTCCTGCCTTAAGCATCAGTTATTTTCGCCAGGCTGATGACAAGAGTTTGAATTTTTGGGCATAAACTTGCTGTCGTCAATTTGCGCAAACAGGATTTCAGACAAAAAGGTAATGAATTCTTCAGTGTGCCCATAAAGGTAAACAAGTAGATGATATGAATTGCATGAATTATTCCAATAGAATGCGACAATCCTTTTTCGATGACCACGTAATTGAATCGTTCTCTGAAATTTTCAAACTTCTTGCGTCCACAGAAGTTAGACTTTTTGGGCACAAAATCCGTGTTGTCAATTTGCATGAACAGGGGCTGACGGATTTATGATAGTAAAGTTAGTTTGCCATAGTAAAACATTGCATCTTTAACTGTTACAAGTCGCACTGTGGATGAATATTTGACAAACAGCTGTCATTTTGGTCAAGATATAGCCTGAACTCCCCCACAAAAAAGGATATAGCCTGAACTGGAACAATATCTATGCTTCTTTTTACAGAACACTGCAAATCTCCAATGAAGCTTTCAACTGGAGCTTAAATGTTTGATGTGGATTGTGCAGCAAAGAGATTCAGTGCAGACTTTTCGACAAAGAATGTCCACTGCTCCTCTCCATGCTATGCATTTATTGGTAGCTTTGACAGTGCAACAATATATTCATCACTGTGTGCTGAATTGGACATTTCGGGGTGGGGTGCTATGGTCTTTTATGAATTACTAGGAGCTTCCTAGAATAGAAGAAACAAAAAGCTGGACAATTGTTACAACAGAGATAAGATCAACCTGATGCATGAAACATTTACTGACGATATGATCGTAAACAGTTTATGCTTTTATCAGCAATGACATTAAACAATGAGAAACAAACTGATAGCATACACACACATCAGTAAGCAACAAGCCCCAAATTACAATCTTTCAAGTAAGACAGCCCAATGGTCACAACAGAAGGTTAGCATAATATCTGGAGCCGCTGAGTAAACTTACATCAGCCACATAATCAAGTTACTCTGTTTCCATAAGGTGCATCTTTGTCAGATGCACGGTATCAGCACAACACTGTTAATGATGTCGATGGAAAGCGAATCACTACCTCATCGCGAACAATGCAAAATAACCTCCATCTCGTATGCACTGGCTAAAAAATGGACCCGGATTTGCCCTTCCCCATGAGCATGTCCTTGGCCTCGTTTATCTTGGAAGCAATGTAATGGCTGCCGCCACCATCAGGGTGGTTGGCTACCATCACCCTCTTGTGGGCCTCCTTTATCTTGTCCAGTGCAGCACGCTCTCTGAAACAATGACAGTTTCATATTTTCAGTAACTCAAAAAGCAACTGTACATCATTTCAGTCGCACAGGACTTCAGCGACATTATCAAGATACAGGTTAACAAGGACAGGATGGAGAAGAAACATCACCTTACGCCAAGGATCAATGCGGCTTCTCTTCTGCTCATCTCCCTCTCAAATCCACCAGGATAGAATTTACGCACACGTGGCATCGCAGCCCGGATTCGAAAGGCCTGCCATGCCTGAATCATGAATCTGCTTCCCATGGCAGCAGCAGCTACCGACAGCCCAGCTACCAGCGGCGTAGCCTGTGGTACCAGAGAATGTTCCAGCACACTGATTAGATCGATGACAGTGCTAAAAATTCAGAATCATACTCTGAACATGACATCATGGGTAGGCTTGTGAATTGTGTGCAGGTTCAGTTATGCATTCCAACAGATACTGCACAATAATAGAGAAGAAATTCATCCTGATATAACTGCAAATTGGACCCAACCAAATGATTCAGTTCAACCACAAGTTCCTAAATCCATGCCAGGTACACGAACCCAGCCAGGCAAGACTGCTATCGTTGTCTGGCACTGTTCGTTTGGACCAGCGCGGCGCAGGGGATCACGGCTGCTGCAGTGAGCGACTGCTGCCGCCTCTCCGGACCAGCGGACCACGCTCGCCGCCGGGACCCTGCGATGGCCCGATTCAACCAACCCACCAGGCACGCTAGCAGCCCCGCCAGTACCGGCCCGGTCGCCGTCGCCGACGGCGGAACAGGAAACCCCATCCCGAATTGGGGGGGACTGACACGCAGGAAGTTTCCCAGGCACTGTCGCTGACCCGCCGGACCCGGCTCGGGAGGGGCCTATATCTCTCTTATCTACATCTACCTAGCGACAGAGGCCGGAGCCGCGGGGCACGGCAGGAGGAACGACACAGGACGGCGACGCCGGATCTTCACTGGAACGACGCGAGAAGGAAGGGCCGGGGTGGGGAGGAGGGCGTACCATGGCGCGACGGCGGCGAGCGAGCGAGCGAGGCGGCCGGAGCAGCTCCGTCGGCGAGCTCGGGGGCGGAGGCGGCGGGCGGGGTTTGGGTGCCTCTGTGGGCGGGTTCGTTGCGGATTAAGGCGCGCTCTTCTTGTGCAGCAAGAAAGAATCGAGAGTGGGAAAAGGAGGAGGGGTCGGTTTCCTTCTCTTTTTTTAATTTTTATTTTTTGCTTCGTTATAAGATGAGAAATTGTTTGGTTCATCTTGGGGAAGAAGAAGAAGAAAAGAATATGCGGCGGCGGCGGAGGGCACGCGGCGGGACGCTTCCGGAGAAGGCCGGAACACGCGCGCCCCCGGTCGTTCGAGAAGGCCCGCGAGGCCATCAAGAAATAGGGGAGCCTCATTGCGGAAATCCAACTCAAACGGGCCGGCCCGCTCTGCCCGTCACAGGGGTTTCTCTTTTTCTTCTTCGGTTTTTAGTCGGCCATTCACCTAACAAAGCCACATACTTTTTTAAAACCTCTGAAAAGTATTTTTATAAAAGAAATCAGTATGTGTTACATACTATGCAAAAGTCCAGCTTACATAAAGAAGCTTAATCTATATTCAATGAATGTTTGGTGTGTGTTATAAATAAGTCGTATAATTTTTAAAAAGGTCTATTGTATATATAAAATAAAAGAATATTAATCATATGCTAGAAACATTTCCGCTATATTATTAATAAATGTTCACCATATATTACAAAAAATTAAAAATTAAGAAAATGTAAATAATGAAAGAAAATAAAAGAAGGCCCAAAATCTGAAAAAGCAAACAAAAACAAAATAAAAAACCAAGAGCAAAACCACACACACAAAAACAAAAAAAAACAAAAATGCGCAAACGTGGCGAGTGAGCCGACCCATATTGCCTCACGTTTCTGGCGCACCAATATGATTCAGGCAGATGTCCCATAGGATTTTTCAAGATTCTTTTCCCACCACCTGAACTATGGGCCAGTTCTTTTGGACGATTCTCTCAGAATTGCCCCCCTCCTCAGCTTCTCCCAGAATTGCTAGTTCATATTTTTTTTTCAATCCTAACTAATTAAACCTTAAGTAGATATAATTGTAAAGAAAATATGAAGAGGCGATCCTGGAAGAAGCTGGAGAAACGCCCAAAAAAACTGGGTCTATATCTCGCCTATAGTGGGTATAACTATCATCTCGTCTGAAAGCTTTCTTCCCTACTGTAGCTGCTCGGCCAGCTCATTTGTCTTTATTTCGTTAGCTGGGACACTCGCTCGTGAAAGTCGTTCCACCTCTCCACATTTTTGGTTTGGTTTTGTGAGAGGGGGGTGTCATTTTTTTCTTCTGTTCAATTATTCGGTTCTCTCTTTTTCTTCATCAGTTTTCTATTTTTTTACATCGGTTTTATTCACTTCTTTCATGGTTTTTTTATTTCTGTTTACATTGTTTTTCTTTGTTTCTCTCTTCCTTTTTCACTGGTTTTTACTCCTTTCCTTTTTTTTCTTGTTTCTTTCTTCGTTTTCATCGGTTTTCTTTTTTCTTGCTCCTTTCTTCCGTTTCTTAGGTTTTCACCATCTTTCTTTTTTTTATTATTCATGACATGTCTAAAACTTTTGGTACATATTTGTACATTTTTCTCCGCGTCAGCAACATTATTTGTATATGTTTAACAATTTTTCAAATGGGTGATTAACATCTTTTATAATTTTATTTTTGAGTACTACTTTTGTTATACATATTTTACATTGTTATATGTACCAGGGCATTTTTAATACATGTTTAACATTTTTTAATATATAATTAATACTTTATACATGACCAATATTTTTAATACACGTTCTATAATTTTTGTATACATACGGATTATTTTTGTACACCTTTAAAAAAATTAACACGTGATTAACACTGTTTCATACACATTGTACATATTCATATATATTAGAAATATTTTGTATATATTTTTAACATTTTAATGTGTTTTTTACATTTTTTTTAAAACATACATATTTGAATATTTGTTGTTCAAATATGTGTTAAATAATTTTTTCAATAATTCTTGAAACTTTTTTTCTGGACACTATCAATATTTTTTAGAAGTTGCACCAACATTTTCTAACACTACACAAAAACTTTTTTTCAAACTTAAATATTTTTTTGATATACATATTATGTTTTGTCGAAATAAAAAAGAAAAAAAGAAAATTGAGTAAGCCAAATAACGAAATCTGAAAAAAAAAGGAACGGTGTAAACAGGGCGGCCAGTCCCGGTCTGTTAGCTTGAAGCGAGATATAGGGCCTGTTCGGAAATGGCCCGGCTCCTCTGAATCCTCAACTGCTCTTCCACCCAAAATGATGCTCCTTCTAAAAAAATAGCGCTAAAAAAAACTGTTCGGCAAACAGTTTCGCTCCCGATCCAGGAGGAGAGGCAGAACTGCATAAACGAGCGAGTCAGGCGCAGCCGCTCCAACCGTTTTCCACTTGGCGGTGGCAATTCTTCCGTAAATCTTATCAACTCTGTGATTTTTCAGTTCTGAGATCCTGAAAACTGTAGCTCCGTGGAATTGCACTGTAGCCTGCTCCGCTCCAGATTTTCAACTCCGCAGAGTTCGGGCGTTCGGCGCCGCTCCACCGGCTCCACAAGCGGAGTTGAGGAGTGGAGGGAATCCAAACACGCCCATAGTCTCGCGCCCTTTTCCCATTGGCTCTGCACAGGTAGGCTAGCTACTAAGCTCGCATCAGATAGTCTGCTCCTGTACAAGCGTTTTCTCACGCCGCGTCGCCGCCGCGATTTGAGAAATTTAGGTCCCCTCGCCTCTGGCTACCATCTTGGCGCTCAGAGGTGAGGGGACCTTGAATCTTCAAGACCTTTATGTTCTTCACCAACTTCTAGTGATCATTATAGTTTTATAAGAATTAATTTTCTCTTGTTTTTTTGGAGATGTCATAAGGTTAGAGAGTTTTCTGTCCTTGTAGATCCGATCATTTGAATATGATGGGTTTTTGTTGTGTCAAGCTTTTTTAGTTGGTCTGATTCTTTGTGGAGGTGAAGTCTTTCATCGATATCACGGTGAAGATATAGTGATTCAACGGCCTGCACTTTTAGGGGATCATCCCCGGCCCAAGTACGTTCATCGATCAAGACTTTTCATCTTTTTGGATGGACGACTCAAGGCGCTTCCAAAAACCATTATTGGTATTGTTTGTGCGGGTGAAAGAGCGACAACATCATCGCTATAGTTCAATTGCAACCTCTTTATCGAAGTATTTGGAGTATTTCTTCAAGCAGATATTGATACCTTGAAGAAGGTGTTTTCAAGAGATTTCGTTGTAATTCTTAGTCATAGGAGTATTTTGTATTTTCTTGGATCTTAGGTCCAAATCAATGTATCTGTAAAAAAATTGACAGTCAGTGTACCTGTAATTATTATGAGTATGAAACAAATTAGAGGTATTTATCAAAAGAAAAACTACTAAGCTCGCTTCATGCCTTATCTACCGGTTTCGAGAAGGTTCAAATGGTTTTCTTCTTTTTCCTTTTTATGTGTTTTCTTTTGTTTTATTGGTTTTCCATATTCTGAATTTTCTTCTTGCATTTTCTTGTTTTATTTTTTTACTGTTTTGAAAATTATGAACATCTATTTATATCGAGAATTTTTTTTCACATTTGTTAACAGTTTTAAAAATTAATTAATATCTTTTGAAATTTGGTAAACATCTTTGTTTATTTTTCTGAAATTAAAGAACATTTTAATTATTAACATTTACAAATTCGTTTCAAAATTATGGAAATTATTAGTTGATTATTTTTTAAAACTAAAAAGTAATTTTCAAATACAAAAGGTTGTCATAATTTTTTAATTAGAACTCACAAATTATAAACATATTTCCAAATCCATAAACATGACTTTTACTTCAAGTACATTTTTTTACCTTTTACGAATGTTTAAAAAAACGCGAATATTTTTCATTTTTTGGGCATAATATATATTCTCTCGGTTTTCTTCCTCTCTATTTTTTTACCTTCACTTCTGCAAATGTGCTGAGGCGCAACTAGGGTGACTAGCCAACCAGCCGAAGCGAGCGCCTTGTGATGTGTTTTGTGTCATCCTTCAACGTGTTGCACACAGAGTAGGAGATTGCTTTTAATTTTTATTATTTCTGGTGTTCATTCTACTGCCATGATTGAAGATGAATAGATCGAAAGTTTTCTCGCAAAAAAGGGGCGGCGATGATAGTTGTGAAACGATGGATACAAGGATACTTGTGCGAGGCCGAACCAAACATGTTCATATGCGAGATGTTCAGATCCTTTTTTCGCTGACTATACCCAAGTGGAACAGAACAAGTTCTAGCAAAAAGAGAATAACCTCTTAAAAAGGTAAAAAAGAAAACCAAAAAGTTTGTGTCGGTTTCACTCAAAACGTCAATAGGTTAGGCAAGACCTATCCCTAACTGCGGACTCCGAAGTTGACAATGTCGAACAAAAAAGCTGCTCAAAGTCGGGCAAAACACTAATTAATTAAGATGTTTTTTGGGGCGTAAGGTGTCACACCTATGACAAGCTCAGACAACTACCGGCCAAGCAAGAGGGGCAGTAGATCCGCCTGCGGTGATGGGGTATTGTATGGAAATGAGTTGCAAACAATATGGCAAACAAACAAGTACGTATCATTTTATTAAGGTTGTACCTGATTACTACCCGACCTACATAATTTATACAATTGTTCTCTCCATAGAAATAACGAGCTCTTAGCATTCTGGGATGTGGATTCACGGCTGGCCACACATGTCGTCGACTAAGCAATGTTTTTCACCGCCTGGGCCAACACCTCGGTTACTCATGTAATTCATTAGAGGCGTTTTGGGCCGCATGTTGTCATATCATCATGTCATAGATCGATGAAGGGAGGAAACACTAGTACATGTGGAGTGCTGTCTATGTTTCTTGTGCTAGGTGCTCGCCTTTGATAGTACCGTTGGATCGGCATGCAGGGAAGGTGCCATTGTCATGGACCGAAGAACTAGGGGTGACTAGATCTTCTGGAAGAGGACACAGCGCCATCATTTGTATAGAGTTTCTCGGATTAAATAAGCAGTGTTTACTTTATCGAGGCTGGTGACAACCTTCTACGTGTGAAAGTATGGACTCTTCAACCATACCTATGCTTTCGAGCGATACCACATCTTAGTTCATCCCCACTAAAACCACGAAAACAACCACCACCAAAGGAACCGCCATGCATGAAATAAACCCTATAAAGGAAACCACAACAAAGTGTGTACTTACTTCTAGGTTTACTTATGCGTGAATGGCCGGAGTAAATGCAATATGTTTTAAGCATCATCACCCGATAAACAATATCCCTTTCCTTCTAAAATGCATTATCTACTGTAATAGTACGTAAGTCACTGATTAAAGAAAATCTTTGAACAATAGTCATTTCCTAGTACAACGTAATAATAGAGCTAAAACTAATACACGCATCTTGCATAACAAAGGAGAAAGTAGTGCATGCTTAGAAATGCTTCATGGCTTCCAGTAAATCCAGTACAGAGAGTAGATCAACCTCGTGCAAGAACAAGCGCGCGACCCGCACTACGTTTCCAGGGCCACTGAGACTCGTGACGACAGGCACTTTCTTCATAGTTCCAAGGTCGAGCCGGAGTAACTCACCGCTGTTTATACCAGACCTTGGCTGGGATAGGATGACGGCACCGCTCCTCCCCCCGAACCCCTCGATTCTCAACGGCGCAAGGGCATATTCGTAGGGAGAGAACCCCACCTGCCTCGCGATCTCCAGAGTGTTGATAACCACCCGCCGGCTCCATGTCGCCGCTGTCAACGTCCACATCGCTATGCCGCAGCTCTCGGCGACTAGCAAGCACAACCGACCGTGCACTGAGGCCAGGTGGAGGTGCTCGTTTTTCTTACTGGTCGCCATTCTGGAGAAGCAGCCCCGTGGGAGCTTAATCATCGTCGCCTCCGGCGCGTCGAGGTCCAGAGCGAGGACATGGTCCCAATAGGAGACGGCGTGGACATGACAGGGCCAGTAGACGGTGCGACCGATGACGGCAGAGCAGTAAGAGCCGACATGTTTGTCTGGGTGGGGGACGGAGACCTGGTGGACGGCGCTCCATTGACCGCTCTTGGACGAGAATGTCTGGTGGAATTGTATGTTCTTGTCAGCGACGAGCAGCTCGAAGGAGCGGCCGGCGTCACCGATGCTGAGCACGACGTGGAGGCACGGGTCCGGCAAACTGGCGGGTGGGAGTGAGGTGACATGACCGGTGAATGCGTCGCACACCCGCAGCTTGACATCAAGGCCTTGGGGGTGCCGGCAGAGGACGAGCAGGCTGCCCCGCGAGGCCACGGCCCTGAGCGGGTCCGGGAAGCTAAGTTCGTCGAGGCGGGCAGCGAGCTTTGTTGGCCCTGGGGTGTGGATGACGCGGTGGGTCGTGACATCGCCGCGTTCCCGGTAGGAGACGCCGAGGAGGAGGGCGCGATCGAAGCCGCCGTGGTGGCGGGCCATGATGCTGCGCCGGAAGGCCCGGTCGAGGATGCCGCGCCGAAGGATCCTGCTGGTCGCGGCACAGCGGACGATGGCTGTGACGTCGGCGCGAGCAATGATTTCTAGAAGGAGATCCACCGGGAGGGCCTCCGACAACGGCGCCGCCGCTGTCCGGCCGCACCAACGTTTCCACATTGTCTTGATCCACCGGGAGGCGGGAGCGATGATGTCGAGAAGGAGATCCACCGCGAGCGCGAGGTACCTGAGCGCGCGATCCAGGGACTCTCGCATCTTGTAGGAACAGTAGCTAGGAGTCTGCCGTAAATAAAAAAGCAATGAGAGGCACGGTTAGGAGAGCTGCTGCAACCGAACGGTGAATTCCCAATCCCAGGTGAAAACCAACTACTAGAACCGGGAGTAGTACACGGATTATTTGACAGTTCAACTCTTCAAATACTACCATGCTACGAGTACATGGGTATTGGAGCAACGAGCATGCAAACAATGGCCTTGGTCATTTCAGCAAACACCTTGCGTGCGCTTCCGGCTCGCCGGCGACCCTCGCATTACTTATCTACTTCCTCTTCCTCCTCCTCCTCATCGTCATTGTCCACGATGGATCCGGCGCGCATGTCCAGCGTGAACCCGTCCCACCCCTCCCCATCGGAGGCGTCCTCCTCGCCGTCCGCGGCGGCCGCCGGTTCCACGTCCTCCAGGTGCTCGACGTCTCCGTAGGCGTCGGCCTCGCCGTCGGAGGTGGAGTACCCGTCAGGCCTCGTGGGCGGCATCCGCCGCGCCATGCGCGCGTAGCCCCGGCCGTCGACGGCGCGGGGGCGGGCCTCCGGCTCCGGGCGGCGTCGGGCCAGTGTCGCCGCGGCCGTCACTGGCCGGCGAGGGGGCCAGGCCGCGCGCCCGCGTAGCAAGGAGGCCGCGCGGCGGAGCATGCCGTGCGCGTCTGTGCTGTGCGAAAGCGTGGGAGCCGGATGAGTGCCTCTGTGCCTGAGCGGCGATACTCAACCTTTCCCAAGAGGCTAGAAAGCAAGGGGGGGGAAGGAGAGCGTACCGCGATTTTACCGAAGCCGCGGGGCGCAACGGCGACGAGCGATCCGGCCGGACCGGTCCGTCGACGAACTCGCCGGGTTCTGCAACAAAGAAACGGCGGCGATGTGGAGGAGGGGGGTGCGCAAGAGGAGGATGCGGCGGAATTATTTCTCCTTCTCGTCGTGGGGACGCTTTTCTTTTTACTAAGGGACACCAGACGTTTCTGGAACGCACGCGCGCGAAGGCCCACAAGGCCCGTACGAAAGCCCAGCGTGTGGGAGCGTTGTGGATAGGGCTGTGCAGAATACCGAGCCCATTAAAAGTAGGACTTGTATTTTCAATTTCTATTGACTAAACTCTTATTTCACAAAAAAACAAAATTGACGAAACTCTTGGGTAATAAAGGGGGCCAGCTTTCACCCAGTTTTCTTCTGATGAAAAAGTGCAATTTCTAAGATACTTTTTCATCCAAATTACTACCTTCTCGATTGGTGGGAAATCCAAAAAAGTTTCTGTTACTTTCACTTGAAATGTCAGTGGGCGTACTTGATTAGACAAGAGTTTTCATCATTGAAAGTGCTATATGGCTGACGTCAGTTTTTAACAATCTCCAGCGAACGTACTAGCTGCCGTTGGATGACGGCATGGATCTTGGCGCAGAGGGAGGAGACACGTGTGGGAACGTTGTGGTGGTGTTAGCTATGAAAATGTGATAAATTTGTCAAAATTGTCTGAGCAATTTTTTTGAAGAATTTAAATAAAAAATTAGGATAGGGGATCTACTAGCTGACATCATTTCAGTAATTTCTCAGGAAAATGGGATCGGGAGAAGATTTTGGACTTTTAGCATAAGGAATCTGCTAGAAAGGCTCTTATAAAGTTGGACTTGGGACAAAATCTCTTGTCCAATGAAAAGTGACCGATGAAATGAATAATGCTTTTCTCGCCCCCTATACGGTCGAGGAGGTTCGGAAAGCCCTATTTGATAGATGATTTAAAAGCGCCGGCCCCTGATGGCCTCAATTTTATTTTTTACAAAAGATTTTGGTCCATGTAGGGGGATGACCTGATGAAGAGGTTCTTCAGGCGGTAAATACTTCTTGTATACCGCCTGGGTGGATTGGTACTGCAACTGTAATGATCTCAAAGATTACTTCTCTGGAAATGGTAACTCAATTTAGACCAATCAGTTTGTGCAATGGGGTGTATAAGGTTATTTCAAAAATGATTGCTGCTCGTCTAAAGATAATCCTATTAGATATTATCAGCCCAACTCAAAGTGCTTTTGTGCCCAGAAAAAAATGATTGCACACAATATCTTAGTGGCATATGAGTGTTTCCATACAGTAAAGAATAAAGGGCGGGTAAAGATGGTCTGTGTGCCATCAAATTAGACTTGCAAAAAGCATATAATCGAGTTGAGTGGTCTTTCTTAAAGGAAATTATGTTGAAACTAGGATTTAAAGAGAATTGAGTGAATTTAATTATGCAAAGTGTATCCTTTGTGGAGTATCGGATCCGTTTTAATGACGAAGAGACTAAGAGTGTTAAACCTACTAGAGGATTGAGGCAGGGAGATCCCATCTCTGCCTACTTATTCTTGTTATGTATAGAGGGCCTGATTGCCCTTTTAGCTAATGCAGAGGAGAATGGAAGCATTTCCGGTATACAGGTTACCAGATATGCCCCATCAATTTCTAATCTCCTCTTTGTTGTTGACTCTTGATCCTTATACGAACCAATTCCATGAGTGTGGAGGCTTTGAAATCAGTTTTGTATTCTTATTGTGCCGCCTCGGGGCAAATGGCGAGTGTTGAAAAATCTAATATATTTTTTAGTCCCAATACAAAAGTGGAAGACAAGGCACACATATGTATAATTCTAAATATTATATGACTGAAGTCCTCAATGAAAATTACTTGGGCTTGCCCGCCAATGTGGGTATGGACAAAAGCAATTATTATGAAATTTAGTGGATGGAAGAAAAATTGTTATCTAGCGGATGGAAGTAAATTTTGCTCAAATATGTTGTACAAGCCATCCCCTCCTATGCCATGTTCGTCTTTAAAATGCCTAAAAAAATTGCAAAGGAATTATTCACATGATGTCGCGATTTTGGTGGGGTGAGGAGGACAACCAGAAGAGGATGGATTGGATGGCATGGTGGAAGATGTGTGTTCCAAAAGATGAAGGAGGTATGGGCTTCTGAGATGTACATTGTTTCATTCTGGCATTGTTAGCTAAACAAGCGTGCCATCTTCTTGATAATCCTGATTTTTTACGTGCCACTATCTTGAGAGCTAAGTATTTCGCTAAGGGCGATTTGATGAATGCTAGTTTAAAGAAGAGGTCCTCTTTTACTTGGCAAAACATTATAGCGGGAGTCAACTCCTTAAGAAATGGTTATATCTGGCGAGTTGAAAATGAATAAAATATTGATATTCGAAGAGATGCATGGATCCTTAATTGTGCAAATAGAAAAATTATTACTCCTAAAAGAGGGCATCTTCTGTCAAAGGTTGTTTGGCTTATGAATCAATATCTCTATTATTAAAGAAGGATTGAACGTTGTGATGGTTCGACCTTCCCTTTTGTTCGATGTGATTCTCCTCGCGCGATTTCCTGGATATATATCAGTCAACCGCACACGTCGTAAAAATGCCAAGCCCCGCATGCACGATGCTAGCCCTCAAGTCGATTCCCACTTTGCCTGAAAATCTCCACGACCACCTCTCGCGGAACCGCCGTCTCCTGATTTGAGTGCCACAGATCCCTTCGCTTGTCTCCCTCGGTTTCCTTCCTCGCCTCACGCCAGTCCAATGTTTCTCCTTCGCGGCTCCACACATCCCGTCATGGGAGGAGGGCGATGGTGCCTACCGCCTGCTCTCGTCCGCAACGGCCCCGGAACCGAGACCCGCTCCACTACACCACTCCTTCGAGATCAGACGATACGGGGCAGGGCCACAACCCCCGAGGGCTCCCCGGAACCGAGAACCTTCTTCGTCAAACTCAGCAAGAGAACATCTCCCGGACTTCAACGCCATCGGCTGCCTTCCATGTTTCCCTTTCTAAAACCGTGCTGTTGGGCCGTGCGGGGCGGCCCCACGATGCCCGGAGGCCCGTTCCGCTAGCTCGCTCCACCGGCGCCAACGCAGGTTCCAGCACCGGAGCGACTACATCGCCGACGCCTTCCTGCCGGTGGCGCCGATTGCACAGTGGCCTTCCACTCCTCAGCGGACGTCAAGGAGCTCACCCAAAACAATCGGCCAGACCCCATCGGCCGTGGCGGCGCTGTCGACTGTCGTCATCCACAGACTCGCTCTCGTCGGTGCAGACCGGCGTGCACGCAGAACGGGCAGGATCACGGCAGGCCAAGGCGGGCGACGCCAATGGTAATGACCCGCTGTCAGCCCTCCAGGCTCCAGTCCTTCGTTCTCATCGCTAGATGCGTTTTGTTCTCCTTTTCCTTTATGTTTGTCTGACGAAACCCAAGAGGCAGCTTACTAATCTTCAGCGGACAAATGGTAAAGAGTTGCTTTGCATTCTCCGCTTGATTTTTTGGATTATATAGAAATATACTTATTTTTAGTTATATATCTGATATTTGCATTTTTCTTAACTTTCTAAGAATTTGTGGGCGAGCTCTCTGTCATGTCTTTGCATTCGTTTCTAACTGGCACATGCTAATGATTCCAATGATGTTATCAGGGGGCTAATATACGATGGGCCTTCTTGGTGGATGTGAGAACATGCACTAGGGTTTGCAAGACAAGCGGAAGTGGAAAAAATGTCGAAGTTATGGTGATGTAGTCAAAACTTGACCAAACATTTGCCATGTGTCTTCGTGAAATAGAACATCATAATGTAAATGCCTGAACTACTTTATCACTTCATAGCGTTGATTTAGAAGAATTTTCATGACATTCTTTTTTTTTGAAACGGAGGCAATAGATTTGCCTTATATATTATTAATTAAGACGGACCTACATGGAGCTAGCCCCCTCATCGCACCCAAGAGGGGTGACTCGGGCGGAACCATAGCACAGGCACCACCCCTTCCCTTCCGACCCTGCACCCTCCACCCCCTCCCCCCCCCCCCCCCCCCCCCCCGCTGCCACAAAAGGAGCCTCCGGTAAACCGGCCGCGAGGCTGGCAGCGGTGGCAGGTCCTCATACTCCTTGCGTGACTGATGGCGGTGAGGGTCCATCCTTCTCGCATTGCGGGATCTCCGGCCGGAGCTTCACGACGGCCCTAGACGGCGTGGTTCGTTCGGCGGAGATGGGCACCAGGGCGGTGGCCGCGAAGGCGGCACGAGCAACTGGTTTGGGGTGCTCGGTGTGGCTCAACTACTCATCTCCGCGTGGTCCTTGGTTTCTTTTTGCTCTCAGATGATGTTCTGCCGGTTGCCGACCCTCATGGATCTGGTCGTTGACAAGTTCCGGAATGTTCCGCCAGAGATCTTTATTGGGTGCTTGACGCCTGTAGATTGCCCGGTCGGATGGGATTCAGTCGTGTGCGCCCCTATTTCAGCCCGAGTGGCTTCGGGAGGGTGTGACGCGAAGCTTCATTGTCTGTTGACATTATGGGACACGTCGGTATTTCGATTTCCATGATGAATACAGTCGTGGAGAACATCATGATGGCTGAGGTCTGAGGCCTTGGAATGGCGTATCGAGTCTTCATGGTGATGTGGACTTTGTTTGGTGATTCATGATTCGTACAATGGCATCGGCAAGTGGGGCGGCAACACAGGCAAAGTACAGAGTCTTAGCTTTCAGTGTGAAAACCCAAGGTCTGGCATTAATTGGTTGTGTCTGGCAGTGAACTTGTTGAAGGCATTGCTTTGAGAGCGGGAATCTTCTCCAGGGTGAAAAACTAAGATCTAGGATTGGACAATGACGGTGCTTGTGCACAGTTTTCTTTTTGGAGGCGTCGCTTTCGGAGAACTTGGACTTCGGATGTTGTCTAGGTGGTGGTTCATGCTGCAGTCACAAGGAATTGATCATTGTAGCGGGATCTTTCTTTTTTCTTCTTTTTTTTTGGTTGTGTGCTTCCTGTAGGGTGCAAATGGTGCAACCCACGAGCATTGTAAGGGATGTCATAGCTTTTCTATTTGGTGTGTTGGTGCCGGATCTCTTAATTGGCCCACCAATCTCTGACGGAATCCTCGATGTGCCAATCCGAATTTTCGAAGTCAATCAAGTGCAACCAATCATTAACCATGTTTCAAGGTGAAACAACATTTGTAAAAGAGGCGTGGATCGAATTCCTGGACTTTCTTGCATAGAGGATAAATATCACAATTATGCTATCCATGTTTGGCCAATGAAGGTCCATGATGAAGGTAGCCAAGGAGAAATGGTATGGTGCACATGATGGCCAAAATGAAGGGAGGAAAAGAATATTCACGCTTATACTATGTAGTGAAAACTAAACATATGTTGTGCTCTATGGATTTGAAAAAATAAAATAAGTGACACACACGTGCTTTGTTTGTTATTCCGTGGCAATCAAGTGCAACCAATCATTAACCATGTTTCAAGGTGAAACGACATTTGTAAAAGAGGCATGGATCGAATTCCTGGACTTGCTTGCATAGAGGATACATATCACAATTATGTTATCCATGTTTGGCCAATGAAGGTCCATGATGAAGGTAGCCAAGGAGAAATGGTATGGTGCACATGATGGCCGAAAGGAAGGGAGGAAGAGAATATTCACGCTTATACTATGTAGTGAAAAACTAAACATATGTTGTGCTCTATGGATTTGAAAAAATAAAATAAGTGACACACACGTATTTTGTTTGTTATTCCGTGGCAACGCACGGGTATTTAGCTAGTTATTATATGATGGTATATATGCTAGAAGCCCAAGCAAAAAACACCTATTTAGAAGCTTTTTGTTTTTTTGTCAAAGTAAAAAAGCTGCAAAAGCAGAAGTAAAAGTCCAAACAAACATGATCTCTATTGAATGATTCTTACCCGTGGTTTAGTAGAAATAGAAATGGCTTGGCTGAGCTGGGATAAAATGAGGCTTCCTAAGTCGAAGGGTGGCATAGGATTCAGAGATATGAGGGCATTCAACCAGGCCTTGCTTGCTAAGCAGGCGTGGAGATTAATTGACAGCCTAGACAGTTTATGTGCACGTTTACTGAAGGCTAGATACTATCCCCGAGGTAACCTGCTTGACATGGTTTTCTCTGGTAATGCGTCAGCAGTGTGGAAGGGAATTGAGCATGGCCTTGATCTTGTCAAAAAAGGATTAATATGGCGAGTGGGTGATGGGTCTCTGATCCGTATTTGGAGAGACCCATGGATTCCTTGTGGTAAAGGCTGTCGTCCTATTACTCCTAAGCGAAATTGTCGATTTAATTGGATTGCGGATTTCCTAGACGAACATGGCGCCTGGAATATGCAACGGCTCCAAGAACATTTTTGGCATATGGATATACTGGAAATTGTAAAAATCAGAACCTCCTCAAGAAACCGGCAGGATTTCTTGGCTTGGTTCCCTGAGAGGAACGGTTGTTTCACTGTTAAGAGTGTGTACAAGCTAGCATCTGCTGAACATGATGATCTATTTGTTGGGGGCGCATCGAGCAATTTTCCAGAGGGAGACCGCTCTTTATGGCGCTGCATTTGGAGTTCATCAGTACCACAAAAAATGAAAATAATGGCGTGGAAAACTGTATCAAGGGCGCTGGCAACAAATCAATGCAAATCCTATCGGCACTTGCCCATGCGTAGTTCATGTCCGATTGTGCCCTGGAGGTGGAGACATCATTCCACGCACTTGTTACATGCAATCACGCTGCAGTACTATGGGACTTAATGCGTAGGATCTGGCCGCTGCCCGGCCGCGACTTGTTGATTAATACGGGAAGAGATTGGCTTCTGAGTTTGCTTTCTTCATGCAACGGCACCGTTCGGGATATGATAATCATGTTGATTTGGAGGATCTGGAACTTATGTACAGACATGGTTCATGGTAAAGAAGCTCCTCCACCTCAAATATCTGTTGATTTTCTGCATAGTTGCTTTAATTCGTTGCGGCTATCAAGGATATATACTATAGAGAAGATTATTAAGGGGAAAATGATATGTGAAGATTTACTTCCATCTCCTGTAATCAAGGTCTCACCGCCGCCCCCGCCATGGCTACAACCCCCTGTAGATCATGTGGCCCTCTCGGTGGCGGAGCATTTTCAGAGGCTGACGGGTCGGCGGCCGCCGCCGGTACGGTCCTACGAAGACATGACGGGAGTGTTATTTTCGCGGCATACATGTTCTTATTTAACTGTAATGATGCGTTGGAGGCCGAGATTCACGCTTTGATGCAAGATATGGCACTAGCGAAACAACACTCAGAAGGCCCGATCATTGTGCAGTCTGATTCCTTAACAGCATTGGCTTCTCTCAAAGGCGATAATCTGGATCGCTCTGCTGTCATCTAGTTGCTGAGATAAAGTTTTTGATAATTGATAGGGAGTTTATTCCCCAAAAAATTTCCCGTGAACAAAATAGGGTAGCAGATCGTTTGGCTAGTTATAGTCGATATGAATGTACTACTGCTATATGGCTACACCATGATCCTCCGTGTATTGAGGCACTACTGCCACTTGACTATAACCCTATCATTATGGAATAAAACTCCTATTTGCCCCGCGAAAAAAAAAGAAAGGGCAGAACCTTCTTATTGGTTTTCCCGCAGCAAAGTCTTGTGGCTACATTTTCAAAGCATCTCCAACAGCCGCGCCAAAAGACGTGCGCGCACGGTAAATTGGCTTTATAGCGCGCGCGGGACGTTTACGCGCGCTCCAGCGGTGGCGCGAAACTAGCGCGCGCGGAAAACGATTGCGCGCGCGAGGGAAAAGGCGGCCGCTCGCGCGCTACATTTGGCACACCGCGTCCGGCGCGCCTATAAATTGCAGTGCCTCCGCCGCTCTCTCCATCGCCCTTTGCCACTCTCTCCGTCTCTCCATCGCCCCCTGCTGCGCTCTGCCGCCGACACGCCACCACCGCGCCACGATGCCGCCTCAGCGCCGGGGAGGTACGGGCTACCGCGGCGTTTGCGTGCGTCCATCTGGCACCTACTCCGCCGAGATTCGGTCGGGCGGCGGCATGCGGCTCCGTCTCGGAACTTTTTACACCGCCCAGGAGGGCGCCCGCGCGTATGACACTGCAGCGTGGCGCCTCCTGCGGTCCCGTCGGGACATGAACTTCGCCGACGTGGCGACACGGGAGCGCGCACAGGAGTTGACGCCTTTCCCGCGGCTTCTCACTGTCGAGGATCATCGCAAGCACCGGAGGCGGGAGCATCGTCTCAAGCTGGCCGAGATGGACGAGCAAGCCATGACGCTGTGGAGTCATCGCTTCCCGGAAGACACCAACGAGGAACAGTTCTTCGCCCAGAGGAGGGCGAGGAGGGCGAAGAGAAGAGAGGAGCGAGCCGACTATCGCGAGGACAAGCGAACGCGGAAGGCGGTCGCTAAATACAACCAAGCGTTAGGAGATGTGTCCTCCTGAAACTCCGGCGATGAGCGGTTCCTTGACGCCTACGCTCCGACGTCGGAGGAGGACATCACTGAGACAGAGTCCGAGTTGAACGAGTAGTAGTAGGAGAACTATCTACGAAACCAAATATGAAGTAGAAAAAACTGAAATATAGCGCGTCTGCTGGAGTGGCGTGGGCGCGCTTTAATTTGCGGCGGCCGCTGGAGCCAGCGCATCGCTGCACGCAAAAGCTGGCTAACTCGGCGCTGTATCGCGACTTTTAGTGCACGGCGCGTTGCGCGGCTGTTGGAGATGCTTTCATAGGATCTGTACACTTTGTGCAATTCTACTACTTTGAATGAATTGCAAAAAAAAAAAAAAAGTTCCAGTCGGTAACGCAGTAGACAACATGCATGTTCAGAAAGATTTCATGACTTGAAGCAAAGTGGTTAAATCCGTCTCATGCAAGAAGACGCACGTGATGGACCCATCCGTCCAGTTAGGGATCCTGGTGACGGGCTTGGTTCCTAGGTCGAGCCGGACGAGCTTGCTTCCGTCCACCCGCAGAATAACAGCTTCGCTTCAACCCGGCAATCCGATTCATAGGTGACCACGCTTTATGGGCATCCGACCCGAATGAGTAGGGTATGGTTCGCTATATTCACCCATGGGTTAGCATTGGTAAAAGTGGGCAGATGCATCCAAGTTTAGTATCACCTCGCCTAGCTAAGGAAAAGTGCGGCTTCGGCATCACTATAAAGGTAGCAGGTGGACACCTAGTTCCTTGCGCTCTGCCGTGTCAATATACGTAATACTATACGCGAGCTTTTTAGACCATTATCTATATGAATATATAGACATCCAAATATGCACATGCTATTGGAGATGCTCTAAGATGGCCACGCACGGAGGCCAAGAGGAGGTGCTTGTCTTTCTTGTGAAGCATCATTCTGATTCAGAATTTCTGGACAAGCATCCTGGCGGGAGCTGTATAGTCGTCTTCTCCGCCGCGTCAACGTCCAGAGCGCAAGCGAAGATCCCGTAGGACCCCTCCCATTCTCAGAAGTTGGCAGGGCAGAGCCAATAGACGGTGCGGCCAATGACGACGGCCGGGCGGGAGGAGGCACACAGATGGGGCGGGCATTGCTTAGGGAGGGGGGCTTCTCGGACAGCTCCCCATTGACCCTCGAAGAAGTTCTTCGAGGAGAAGATCTAGAACTTCATATGATTGTCCGCGAGGAGCAGCTCGTAGGAGCTCCCGACGTTGGAAAAATATATAATAAAACACCTGCATCCAGGTCTTTTTTATCTAGCCATCCATTTTTCGTATTGTAATTCGTGCAAGTATATTTTTATTTTTTATTTCTCCCATACAGAACATATCTTAAAGTAAAAACCTATGCAGCGTGACAAATCTTTCTAAGTACAATCTAGGATAAATCTTTCAGATTTTTCTGTCAAACATAAATATAGAAAATACATTTTGTTTGATTAAAAAAAATCATATTTTTAGTATTTATGTCGGATAATTTTTTTTAAAGATTTATCCTAGATTCTATTTAGAAAGCTTTGCCACGCTACACAGGTTTGAACTTCAAGATATGATTTATGCGGAAGAGAAAAAAATTCATATAGAAAGTTAGTTGTGCCGCACGAATCTTAAAGTGATATTGAAGATCTAAGATAACAGGGCCGGGGTGCATGTGCTCTAAAAATCCAAACCCGGCGTTGCCGCCGTCGCCGCTGCTGAGGAACGCGTGGTAGTCGTCGCGCACGCTGGTGGGAGGGAGATGGGCGATGCGGCCGGTGACGGTGTTGTAGACGTGCAGCTCTAAGAGGCCGGGAGACTCGGGGTCGATGGAAGGAACTTTGTAGCGGCGACGGAGGAGTAGGCCGTCGCGCGCCGCCAGGGACTCGAACGGTTTCCAGAGGCTGCTGTCGGTGTCGAGGAGGACGCAGTGCTTGGATGGAGACGGGGTGTGGATCACGCGACGGGCGGGCACCACGCTGTATTTGGTCCACCGAAGGAAGGAGAGTCCAAGGAGGAGGGCGGGGTCGAAGCCGGAGCGCGAGGCGGCAACGGAAGGCGGGGTCGAGGATGGCGCAACGGTCGATCCTGCTGGTCGCGGCGTAGCGGACGAGGTTGTCAGGTCGGAGCGCGCGACGATCTCGAGCAGGAGATCGATCGGGAGGGCTCCTGTCACCGGCGCTGTCGTGCTCTCCGTGCTGCTGCACCTGCGAGCGCGTCGTTCGGTCGACATCGTCGTTGGCTTGTTAGGCGTGAGATCGTTGGACTCTCTTTTTCCTTCCAGCAGTCACGACTCATGACTCGTAGAATATTGGAAGCTCTAGCTTTTTTTTAGGATCATTGGAAGCTGTAGCTTTTTTTTTGACAACGCTAAAGCCCACACGTGTGGTGGGAGCCAAACCGCCCGCACGCCATTTAACATATAGACTACGCCATGTCAGCGCATGCATGCATGTTTTAGTTTTTAAGATGTTTTATCTTTTAAATGAAAATCTGATTGAAGATCCATTTTCACCTTTAAATTCTTCGCGACGAGATCTTCGAAACTAGATCTCATATCAATATATTTCGATAAAATTTTATTTTGGTTAAAAGTTGTCATGTCTATTGCACATGAATTGTCATGATGTTTACACTAAAGTTGCCATGATATATTTCAACTATTTTCTTCTATATTTAAAAGTAAATTTTGATATATTATAAAACATGGAATTAAGAAACTAGACTTGCCGTGCACCATAAACTAAAATTGCCATGATACATGCACTTAAAATTGTCATGGTTCATACAAAAAAATAATTCATGGTCAAAGTAATGGAATTGCCATCATCAAAAATTAAAATTGCCATGATCTACAAACTAAAATTGCCACATGGCAACTTTAGTTTAAGCACCATGGCAACTACAGTGTAAACATCATGACAACTTTTGAGCAAAAAAAATCGTCGAAACATATCAACATGAGGTCTAGTTTTGAAGATCTCGCCGAGACTGATTTAATGGTGAAAACGGATTTTTAATTCTCTTTTTAAATTAGGAGATAAAATATTTTTAAGTCGAAAACCAAAAAGATTTCTGTTGATGTCATCTGATCATATGTGACAAAATAAATGGTGATGAAGGCGTGTGAGTGGTGTGCAAACGACCACACGTGTGGACGTTAGTTTTTCCGTTTTTTTAAGGTAATGGAAGCTCTAGCTAACCAAGGTATCTCTAGGGTTCCTATTCTCCAAGGTATCTCTAGCTAACCAACGTTTGCTTTGCTGCTGCTGTTGTAGAAGGTTTAACCAAATAGAGGAGTTTATGAGGGGGAGGGATTAATGGAGAATTGAGGGGATTGGGTGAAAGAGAGGGATTAACCAAATCCTCTCAGATCCCCCTCCACTCCGGGGCTGCAAAACCTCCCCTGTCAAACGAGGCCTTAGGGACATTCCTCTTTGTACTACATTGTTTGCGATGTTGATATTAATAAAGTAGAGCCCATTTTGAGGGTTTCAGTTTGCGAAAGAAAAGGCCATCACTGTGTATGAATGTGCAAAATTGGGTATTAAAACATTACACAGTTTCGGCAACAATTCGAATATCACTGTTCCCGAATTACACGGTTTGCGAAAGAAAAGGCCATCACCTCAATTAGCACTCTATATATACCCATAATAACGTAGTACAAATAATGCAGTAAATAATGGAATTGACAGAGCGCATGACCTAGCTACATGCATGTTCAGAAATACTTCATGGCTTGAAGCAAAGAGACCAAATCTTCCTCGTGCCATAACAAAAACGGGTACGCCACCAACGCATTTCGCGAGCAATGGAGCTTGGTGACGACCTTGGTTCCTAGATCAACCCGGAGGAGGTCGCTGCTGCCCCGCACGATAACTGTGCCGCTCCTCTCTCCGAACCCCTCAATAACATATCGAGGAGGCGAGCCGACCTGATCCACCTGCTTCTCAAACTCCACCCTACCGATCCCCAGCCGCCAGTTCCAGGTCGCCGGGGACTCAGGCGACGAGGCCGGCGTCAAGGTCCACATCGATATCCCACCTCTCACGGCGACGAGCAAGCTCAGACGGCCACGCACGGAGGCCAAGAGGAGGTGCTCGTCTTCGTCACGGAGGATCCTTGTGGTTGTGGAGGTGCAGCCTGGCGGGAGCTTCATGGTCGTCGCCTCTGCCGCGTCGACGTCCAGAGCGACGATGCCGTCCGGCTGGTACCCAATCTGGGCGTTTAGGAGGCAGCAGAGGCAGAAGACGGTGCGGCCGATGACGGCGGGACGGGACACAAGCAGCCGTTTCGGCTTTTGGTGGTGCTCGGCGACGGAGGCTTGGCGGATGACGCCCCATTGGCCATGCTTCGAGGAGAAGGTCCGGAACCGCATGTTCCTGCTGTAGACGAGCAGCTCGTAGGAGCCACCGGCGTCGCCGACGCTGAGGAAGACGGGCGCGTACGTCTCGTCGAATTTGGGACAGGAGGTTACGTCTCCGGTGAAGGTGTTGCAGACGCGCAGCTGGAGGTTACCTGACCGCCCGTACCGGCAGAGAAGGAGCAGGCCGTCGCGAGACGTCCGGGGCTGGAACGAGTCAGGGAGGCTGTGGGTGCCCGGGCGGATGTGGATCTGGGGCGGAGTTGGGGTGGGGATCACACGAGGGATGTGTCGCCGTCGCAGGTAGGAAACACCGAGGAGGAGGGAGGGGTCGAAGCCGCGGCCATCGGTCGCAGACAGGAGCGCCAGGGGGCGGCGGAAGGCCAGGTCGACGATGGCGCGGCGGAGTATCCTGCAGGTGGCGGCGCAGCGGACGACGGTTATGGCGTCGGTGCACACGACTATCTCGAGCAGGAGATCGACCGGGAGGGGTTCCCTCGCCGGCGCCGTCCTGCTGCACTTGCGACGGCGTCGTTTGGACGACATCGTCGGCTTGTTGTAATCCAGCCTAGCTAGGCAGGGTTTTTGGAGAATCTAATCTAGGTACAGTATAGGTTTTTATTTTATACAGTTTGTTGACGGAAGAAAATTTGGGTTGCTACCGTTTTGGAAAACGACTCTTTGTTCGTACACTTATAGGACTTGTAAAAGAAAGTTTATTTTTAAGGAAGGGCAACATGAGTAGCTTTATTGATCTCAAACAGAATTACATCGTCCAACAGTTTGAAAACCAGACATGCCGAAGGCTCATCGGTCCAAGTGTTACAACAATTTTATTACTATAAACTATAACTAGCTGCACATGCGCCGCTTGGTTTGAAGAACCAAGACAGTGTTTAAAGATAAACTTCCTACTTAATGAAGATACATCCATGCATTCTGTGAATACCGTAGCAGCAACGTCCCATCATCTTGTCTGTCCTTCTACCCGGATTTTTTGTGGAGAAAAAACCAGGTAGAAGGACAGAAAGGATGATGAAATGTTGCTACCCGGTTGAAACCAAGTGAATTTGCAAAGATCAAGCTGTCCCTTATTGCTATAGCTTTCGAAGTAACCATGTCAAGTGCGTTTGGAATATATTTGTATTGGGCTGTCAGAAAATTACCTTTCACGTCTCTGATGACTGCCGCCGAAGCACCAACACCCTCATCTACAAAGAAAGAAGCATCAACATTTAATTTAACAAACATTGGATTGGGTTTTACCCATCTTTGATCTCTTGCAACTTGGTTCTTTGAATTTGCTTTGTGACAGTTATTTGTAATTGCTAGGAACCTGTAGTTAGGAATTTTTTGGTGGCTATTTCTGTGGGGCACTCCGGGCGCTGGCCAACCAGCCTAATTTTCGGCCGGTCACCTATAGCAGTCGTCTGATTGTTTTATTTCGCACCATACAACGTTCCCTCCTGCATCGTCACTCACCTATGCTTGTTCAATGCACTGAACCCTGCCACCACGTCCGTTTGCTCTTGCGAGGCTAGCAGCTCGTTCGCTCGCAGAGCCTCAATTCGCGTCTGTCGCTCGTTGCAGACACTTCGTTCTCCCTTTGTGTCGTGGATCTGTCACGGCAAATGTCCTTAGTGCCAGGACTTAGTCGAGAGGCCAACGCATCTATGTGGTAGCTTGAGAGGGGTTGATCGGGATGAGAGACGCGAGGCGGATTAACACACAAGACAAGGGTTTAGACAGCTTCGAGCCTCGGGAAATATCAACCGGCAATAACCCTACATGCTGTTTGTGGCTAGGTCGTATTCCGTATGCTCATGAGGGAGTCGCCACATAAACCGGCTCTGCTGTAGTTGTGTCTAGCCCTCGAGATTATCCAGCCTGTCCCCCTTGGGGTGCCCTGCCCCTCCTTATATAAGTTGGAGGGGCGGGTTACATATGGAGTCCTAGTAGGATTAGGATTAGTCTACCTTCTATTACAAACCGGATACAAGTCCGGGTCTTGATTCCTTGTAAGGGAAATATTCCTTACACCTTCCCTCTTAAGCCGGCCCACCATCACATGAACCGGCCTACTGGGCCTTGGGCCTTATCGTCCGTCTGACCCGCCCGCCGGGTCACCGATGAGTTGCAATGTTCAGGCGGGTTGCCCGTAAACCGCCAGGTCCGGACGGGTCGCCAGTGAGTCGCCAAGCTCCAGCCAGGTCATACATCTGGCGGGTTACACCACAGGGTATATTGTAACGCCCCAAGACCGGAGCTTCAGATGCCTTCGAGGGTTTCCGAGATCCGTTGTGGGATTTGTTTTTGCTTGTTGCATTCATCATTGCATCATGTGCATTGCATCATGTCATCATGTCTTTAATCTCTCCAACTCAACTAAATAAACCGTATGGATCTTCGATCCATTTAAATTGAGGGAACTCACATGGTGGTTTCTCTTTAATACATACCCTCCCGATATTTAGGAAGATATTATAAAATATTCCATTGTTTTGGAATTACCCTTGAACCCACTTGCATATTAAATTCCTTGGTCTTTTCTTCATCAAGTTTTGACTCTCTAGCCTTGCCAATATTTCTTTTACCATTTTCCAGAGCTCTACCAAAATTCTAACATTTTTGGATACTCCTAAAACCTCATTCTAGTTCAAACCCATTTGAATTAAATTCAAATGAGTTTGAATTCTTACCGTTCGATCTGGCCTTTTCTATTTTCTCGGAACAATCATATTTTGTGAGTTCGAGAAAATTATCCCCATGCCCAAAATCTTTCCCTAACCCTCTCTTTCTTTTCCTTTCTTTATTTTTATTTTCTGCTAAAGAAATATGAGGATGAGAGAGAGAGAGAGAGCCCAGCTAGCTGGCCCATCTACAGCCTAGACCGGCCCAAACCTCCCCTGGGCCAGCAGACCCGCGGTAACCCCAGCCACCAGGGAGCCCAACTCCTCTCTCTCTCTCTCTCGATCCACTCCCCATCTCCCTCCCTCGCGCCGCCACACACACTCACATTGCTCAGGAGAGGAGCGCACGCCCCGTGCTCGATTCCCTCCTCCCTCGATGCGCCGCTAGAGAGGGAGAAAGAGCAGCGCCACACCTCCCTCTTCTTCCCCTGCTCCGATCAACGCCGAACCGCCGTCCTCGGCTACCCCGTTCCCGCGCGCGCCGTGGCGCCCTCCAGCTGCGTCGTGCCCGTCGTCCACCGCCGCTCCGGCCGTCTTCGCCGGAGTACCACTAGGAAGCCGGGCCCCTGTGCGCCATGGCCTTCCTCCAGCTCCGAGTTGGTGCTTCTCTGCTCCACGCGCTTGTCCTGGAGTTCGCCGCCGCCAAGCATCACCCTCATGCCCTCCTCCTCGCCTTCAAGCCCCGCGCCCGGTTCCCTCGAGGTCCAGTGCCGCCGCCTTCCCCACTCCGGAGAGGCTGCCGCCCTGCTGCTTCGTCCCCACCCCACCAGGGCCTCCCTGCCCTTGCCCTCCTTCTTCCCGCGTCCACGGCCTCCCTGCCTGCAAGCCACCGGCAACAGCGCCACCGCTGCAGTTCAGCGGCAAGCTCCTCCAGCCGCGCCTCCATTTCCATGGCCTCGCGTGCCTTGTCCTGTATCGTCTCCAGACGGTGACTGATGAGCCCCGCGGCCGGTTGCCCACATTTTCGCCGGACCTCCTCTACCACGAGTCCCGTGCCCGCTTCCTGCCGCTGCTCACGCACCGCCCGGCCTTGCTGCTGCCCACCAGAGGCCTTTTTGGCTCGCGTTGTTTGGGGTCGACAAGGACGAGAACACCAAGTACCACAACTACAGCCGGTGTGTTTTTTGTCAAGTCCGACTACAACAAACGACTATGCGACGAGACGCCAAGTATCACTACACCCGGAAACCTCAGACTCGTCAAGTCCGACAACGATTGTGCACAACTACCATCACCCCCGGAAACATCAGATGCGTCAAGTTCCTTTTTGAAAAGTGTGCCACTACCGCCGTCTTCGGAATCGCTAAGAACGACAAGTACCTTGACGCCCGATGCATAGAACAACTACCGTCGTCGATGACCCGGGTAGCAGAAATGCCAAGTACCCCTTCGAGTTGACGAGACCGACAAGTTCGAAGACCCCAAGTACCTCTTCGAAACGATTGAGTACCACTACCGTCGACCCTCAAAGACCCCGTGGACGTCAAGTTCCTCGTTGTGACCCCGAACACCTACGGAGTGTGTACAACTACGAAGTGAGAACGACTACTTCCCACTACGACCCATGAACGTCTAGTTCCGTCAACATCCCATCGAACCCAAACCGTCCGGAGATGCTCGCTTCAAAGGTATAACCCCGAGAGGACCGCCCGTGAACGAATGCATGTGTTGTATGAGATGTATGTTTGGATGTATCCTCCCGTGAACGTTAGGTGTTTCCCTCGCTTGGCACCGTCGTCGGACAGTGGGAACCCGGTATCCGGAGCCACCCCACCATCCTTGCATGACACACTCCCGTCACTTTTCCTTTTGCACCGGTATCTCCATGAGCTACCGGAACCGATATGTTGCCATGGCATCATTTTCGGATTCGTTGCCGTGTCACCCCTTTCGTTTTCCACCACGATGACAAATGCTCCATAATATGCTCATGTCAACTTGTATTAAAAATTGCATAAACTTGCACATGTCATCCGCATCATGATAACAACATCAAGAATGTTAAAATTGTTGTTTGCATTAAATTGCTAAATGCATATGGGGATTTACCGAAATTGTTGTTTGATGTTTCCGGCCCCATTTAAATTGCTTAGATTGTGTTGTTTACTTTTGCTTCATCTCTTGCCATGTTAATCAACATTTAATATTGTTGGGTACATAAACAAGATCGAACTAAATAACTTGAATGTGGTGTCTCGTTGCATATTGAGCTGCACTTAACTTGTAGTTTTGCTTGTGCACTTTGCCATGCCATGCCTCATTAATCCGGACATGCATCATACTTGGTTGTGCATCATGCCTTGTTTATGTGATGGTTGTTTACTATGTTGTTTGCTTCTTTCCAGGTTGCTTCTCTCGTTAGCTTCGGTTTCGTTCCGGAGTTGTGAGGATTCCTTCGACTACGTCCGTTTGTCTTCTTCATGGACTCGTTCTTCTTCCTTGTGGGATTTCAGGCAAGATGACCATACCCTCGAAATCACTTCTATCTTTTCTTGCTAGTTGCTCGCTCTATTGCTATGCCGCGATACCTACCACTTGCTTTATCATGCCTCCCGTATTGCCATGTCAAGCCTCTAACCTACCTTTCCTAGCAAACCGTTGTTTGGCTATGTTACCACTTTGCTCAGCCCCTCTTATAGCGTTGCTAGTTGCAAGTGAAGATGAAGTTTGTTCCTTGTTTAGAACATGGATTTTTGGGATATCATTATTATCTCTTATTTACTTTAATGCATCTATATACTTGGTAAAGGGTGGAAGGCTCGGCCTTATGCCTGGTGTTTTGTTCCATTCTTGTCGCCCTAGTTTCCGTCATACCGGTGTTATGTTCCTTGATTTTGCGTTCCTTACGCGGTTGGGTGTTATGGGAACCCCTTGACAGTTCGCTTTGCATAAAACTCCCCCAGCAAGGCTCAACCTTGGTTTTACTTTTGCCTCACCTAGCCTTTTTCCCTTGGGTTTCCGAAGCCCAAGGGTCATCTTTATTTTAACCCCCCCCCCCCCGTGCCAGTGCTTGTCTAAGTGTTGGTCCAAACCTGTCAGCCGCTGATGGCCACCAGGGGCAACTCTGGGTTGGCCTACCAAAATCTTGGACAATCCGGTGTTGCCCTGAGAACGAGATATGTGCAGCTCCTATCGGGATGTCGGCGCATCGGGCGGTCTTGCTGGTCTTGTTTTACCATTGTCGAAATGTCTTCTAACCGGGATTCCAAGTCTGATCGGGTCTTCATGGGAGAAGGAATATCCTTCGTTGACCGTGAGAGCTTGTGATGGGCTAAGTCGGGACACCCCTGCAGGGTTTGAACTTTCGAAAGCCGTGCCCGCGGTTATGTGGCAGATGAGAATTGGTTAATATCCGGTTGTAGAGAAGTTGACACTTAACTTAATTAAAATAAATCAACCGCGTGTGTAGCCGTGATGGTCTCTTCTCGGCGGAGTCTAGGAAGTGAACACGGTCTTGTGTTATGCTTGAACGTAAGTAGCTTCAGGATCACTTCTTGATCACTTATAGTTTCTCGACCGTGCATTGCTTCTCTTCTCGCTCTCATTTGCGTAAGTTAGCCACCATATATGCTTAGTGCTGCAGCTCCACCTCACTACTCTTTCCTACCCATAAGCTTAAATAGTCTTGATCTCGCGGGTGTGAGATTGTTGAGTCCTCGTGGCTCACAGATACTTCCAAACAGTTGCAGGTGCCGATGATACTAGTGTAGATGACACAACTGAGCTCAAGTGGGAGCTCGATGAAGATCGTGTTCATTGTGTTGTTTCGTTTCCAGTTGATCAGTAGTGGAGCCCAGTTGAAATGATCGGGGATCTAGCATTTGGGGTTGTCTTCTTTTACTTTGGTTCCGTAGTCGGGCCTTGATTGTATTCTGGATGATGTATGTTTAACTTGTATTTGTGTGAAGTGGCGATGGTAAGCCAACTCTTTATCCATTCTTATTCAGTACATGGGATGTGTGAAGATTACCCCTCTTGCGACAAACCTACCATGCGGCTATGCCTCTAAGTCGTGCTCCGACATGTGGGAGATATAACCGCATTGTGGGTGTTACATATATCCCCAACATTAGCCCCCAGTTTAGTTTAGATTTATCCATGGTAAACTTATCCTACAAAATAAGACCAACTTTGATAGATTATACGCCGGGTCGAAGGTCCTTCTGAGCCGACACTTGATCATCGTTAAGTCCTTGTCATTTCCTTGTTGTTGTATACATGCCCATGATCTCATAGCAAATCTTCTTTAGCAGATATGTTTCAACTTTGTCAATGCAAAAATCCAGATACTTCTTTTAAAAATCCGTGTCAATAGGCCAGCTTCAGAGTCAATTTGTGCACATTGGTCTCTTGTAGAGAAATATTGTAAGAAATAATCCACTTGAGTTGGCTTCCAAAGCACCGGCTTAAAAAATATTGGTCTTGAAATACTCATCTGATTTTAGCCGGCTTAAGGATGTAGAACTTGTCAGTTTATTCTTGCCACAATTGTCGGTTTGTAAATATTGATAGCACCGGGTCATAATTGTTTCTAACATCAAGCTTGAAAATGTACCTCTTATATCCATATCACTTGTAGCCCCCAAGTCTTAAGAAGGGAGCGTAGTAACAACTTAAGACTTGCTTCAATATGAATGTTGCAACCTTAAAGAAATCCAGGTTGTTCATCTCAATCACTAGTCAAAACTGAATATTCCACATATGTAGCCCCCAAGTGTCGGGTTGTCATGCTTGCAGCAATCTGGGACTTGTAATTGCCTTATACTCATGAAAACTTCAACCAGTGTAGCCCCCAAGGGCCGGCTCAGTAAGATAATACTGAGCTGGAACTTTATATATACTTCCTTTGAAAATAACATCCTATAATGTAGTCTCCATCGTAGGGCTTGAACGCACGTCCACAATATTAAGAGCCTTGTGCTTTACCAACTGAGCGATGGGCCCTTCAATATAATGGATTTAACTTGTGTACCTTGAATTTTTAACAAGAGCAATTAGTAGCCCCCAAGGGCCGGCTCATTACGATGTGATGAGTCACGTCTTCAACGAGGCAAGTAAGAAATGACCTTGCATTAGCCCCCAAGTGTCATGGTGCATGCTTGCAGCGACATGAGACTTCCATATTTGGTATAATCATGATTTGAATAATATAGCCCCCAAGTGCCGGGTCGTAAGCCTGCAGCGACTCGGGACTATTCCTTTCATTGCAGAATAAATCATATCCATTGATAAATAAATAATAGCCATTGCGCCGGAGCGACTTTGAAAACCTCAATCATAATATTGGTTATTGATAACCATAATAAAAAAACCAGCCATGTTGGCTATTCAAGATTTGAATAATATAATATGGTATGAAAACCTCAATCATTCAACATCATCATGAAAATCCAGCCAATTTTGGCTATGAAAGATGTGAATACCTTATCGGTTGACAAGTAAATCCGTAGTTTAAATATTCGGCGGCTCTTGGCCAATGGCGAATTAATGCACATTCATTGTAAGCGGGAATTTTTTATAACCCGACGGCTTATAGCCTTTGAGAAAATCCAGAATGGATAACCCTTTTGAAACATCAATTTTGATGATGAGCTTGAACTTAATCATTTATGGAAGCCATAGCTCTGCATGTTCTGCACAAAGTTTAAATAACATATGCCAAATGCTCTGCATGTACTGTATTAAAGTCCAAATGCTCTGGTTTGTTGTCACAGTGCCCGCGGTGCAACGCAAGCTTGTTGTGTCGCCTGATCCACTGCCTTGCCTGCTCTCTGTTGACTTGCACGCTTTCAATGCCTCACTGTTACTGCTGCTATCGACTGAACACATTAGGTGCCATCCGTCAAGACTCAAGAGTCCTATCCAATGGAAGTCTGAATAGCGTTAGGAGATGACCTGTCATAGCAAGCAAAAAAACACTATTGCAATGGCTCATGTAGGTCTCCAATTCCAAATCACCTTGCTTGAGTGCTCGTATGAGCTCTGGATATGCTCTGTATTGCCCCAGGTTATATACTAATTTGTCACTTTTGGCGAAATGTGGTGAAGCTATTTCTTTGGTTTGAGAGAGTTTATCTGTTTTTCTGAGTATACACAAGGTTCTCTGGTTGTCTAGATTAATTAATAGGATGGAAGTTTAAGTTTGTTGAAGCTGTTTTTAGAGCCTGGGATCTGCTTCGGTTTCATTCTCTTCGGCTCTTCTCTTAAAATACTTGACCGGATGCCGCTGATAGTTAATACATCAGTAGCTTGGATGGCTTTGTATTTGTACTCTTTAGATTTATAACTCTTCAAGAATTGTAATGGAATATTTTCTAGGTTGTCTTGATCTAGAGCCTTTATCGCCTCTTCAGTAATCTATAGGAAAAAACTTTTACCTGAAGCATCCTATTGAACATATGTTCCTTAGTACATATAACTGATAATTGCTGTCATGTGTACTGCATATTGTATGGTATGCAATCCACTTATCAGGATTCGTCTGCAGTAATAATGGAATATGTATTAACGAAGGTATAATCCTAGTGATATTTTTTAGCTTTGGTATCACTTCTGCCCTTGGTAGGAGATCTTTGACCAGGACACCATTGTACAAAAGGTAATTGATAACCCACAAGTATAGGGGATCGCAATAGTTTTCGAGGGTAGAGTATTCAACCCAAATTTATTGATTCGACACAAGGGGAGCCAAAGAATGTTCTCAAGTATTAGCAGCTGAGTTGTCAATTCAACCACATCTGGAAACTTAATATCTGCAGCAAAGTGTTTAGTAGCAAAGTAATATGATAGTAGTGGTAACGATAGCAAAAGTAACGGTAGCAAAAGTAATGTTTTTGGTATTTTGTAGTGATGATAACAATAACAACGGAAAAGTAAATAAGCGAAGAACAATATATGGAAAGCTCGTAGGCAATGGATCAGCGATGGAGAATTATGCCGGATGTGGTCCATCATGTAACAGTCATAACATATGGTGACACAGAACTAGCTCCAATTCATCAATGTAATGTAGGCATGTATTCCGAATATAGTCATTGATACGTCTCCGTCGTATCTACTTTTCCAAACACTTTTGCCCTTGTTTTGAACTCTAACTTGTATGATTTGAATGGAACTAACCTGGACTGACGCTGTTTTCAGCAGAATTACCTTGGTGTCGTTTTATGTGCAGAAAGCAAATATTCTCGGAAAGTCCTGAAACTCCACGGAATACCTTAGAAAAAATAATAAAAAATGCTCGCCAAATATGAAGACCAGGGGGCCCACACCCTTTCCACAAGGGTGGGGGGTGCCCCCCCTAGGGCGCGCCCCCTACCTCTGTTGGGTTATGCAGTAATTTCAAAAAATTTCCTACGCACACGCAAGATCATGGTGATGCACAACAACGAGAGGGGAGAGTGTTGTCTACGTACCAACGCAGACCGACTGCGGAAGCGATCACACAACGTAGAGGAAGTAGTCGTACGTCTTCTTCCCGATCCGACCGATCCAAGCACCGTTACTCCGGCACCTCCGAGTTCTTAGCACACGTTCAGCTCGATGACGTTCCTCGGGCTCCGATCCAGCAAAGCGTTTAGGAAGAGTTCCGTCAGCACGACGGCGTGATGACGATCTTGATGTACTACCGACGCAGGGCTTCGCCTAAGCACTACAACGGTACGATCGAGGTGGAATTTGGTGGCAGGGGGCACCGCACGGCTAAGGAACGATCTCAAGGATCAAGTTGTGTGTCTATGGGGTGCCCCCTGCCCCCGTATATAAAGGACCAGGGGCAAGGGGGTCGGCCGGCTAGGAGGGAGGCGCAGGGAGGAGTCCCACTCCTACCGGGAGTAGGACTCCTTCCCCCAAATCCTATTCCTAATAGGACTCTTCGGGAGAAAGAGAAGAGAGGGGGGCCGGCCCCTTCTCCTAGTCCTAATAGGACTAGGGAAGGGGGGTTCGGCCGGCTAGCCTGTGGGCTGCCCCTTCTCTCTTTTCCACTAAGGCCCAATAGGCCCATTTGCCTCCCAGGGGGTTCCGGTAACCCTCCCGGTAATCCGGTAAAATCCCGATTTCACCCGGAACACTTCCGGTGCCCAAACATAGGCTTCCAATATATCAATCTTTACGTCTCGACCATTTCGAGACTCCTCGTCATGTCTGTGATCTCATCCGGGACTCCGAACAACCTTCGGTACATCAAAATGCATAAACTCATAATAACTGTCATCGTAACGTTAAGCGTGCGGACCCTACGGTTCGAGAACAATGTAGACATGACCGAGACACGTCTCCGGTCAATAACCAATAGCAGGACCTGGATGCCCATATTGGCTCCTACACATTCTACGAAGATCTTTATCGGTCAGACCGCATAACAACATACGTTGTTCCCTTTGTCATCGGTATATTACTTGCCCGAGATTCGATCGTCGGTATCCAATACCTAGTTCAATCTCGTTACCGGCAAGTCTCTTTACTCGTTCCGTAATACATCATCTCACAACTAACACATTAGTTGCAGTGCTTGCAAGGCTTATGTGATGTGCATTACCGAGAGGGCCCAGAGATACCTCTTCGACAATCGGAGTGACAAACCCTAATCTCGAAATACGCCAACCCAACATCTACCATTGGAGACACCTGTAGTACTCCTTTATAATCACCCAGTTACGTTGTGACGTTTGGTAGTACCCAAAGTGTTCCTCCGGTAAACGGGAGTTGCATAATCTCATAGTTATAGGAACATGTATAAGTCATGAAGAAAGCAATAGCAACATACTAAACGATCGGGTGCTAAGCTAATGGAATGGGTCATGTCAATCAGATCATTCTACTAATGATGTGACCTCGTTAATCAAATAACAACTCCTTGTTCATGGTTAGGAAACATAACCATCTTTGATTAACGAGCTAGTCAAGTAGAGGCATACTAGTGACACTCTGTTGGTCTATGTATTCACACATGTATTATGTTTCCGGTTAATACAATTCTAGCATGAATAATAAACATTTATCATGATGTAAGGAAATAAATAATAACTTTATTATTGCCTCTAGGGCATATTTCCTTCAGTCTCCCACTTGCACTAGAGTCAATAATCTAGATTACACAGTAATGATTCTAACACCCATGGAGTCTTGGTGCTGATCATGTTTTGCTCGTGGAAGAGGCTTAGTCAACGGGTATGCAACATTCAGATCCGTATGTATCTTGCAAATCTCTATGTCTCCCACCTGGACTAAATCCCGGATGGAGTTGAAGCGTCTCTTGATGTGTTTGGTCCTCTTGTGAAATCTGGATTCCTTTGCCAAGGCAATTGCACCAGTATTGTCACAGAAGATTTTCATTGGACCCGATGCACTAGGTATGACACCTAGATCGGATATGAACTCCTTCATCCAGACTCCTTCGTTTGCTGCTTCCGAAGCAGCTATGTACTCTGCTTCACATGTAGATCCCGCTACGACGCTTTGTTTAGAACTGCACCAACTGACAGCTCCTCCGTTTAAAGTAAACACGTATCCGGTTTGCGATTTAGAATCGTCCGGATCAGTGTCAAAGCTTGCATCAACGTAACCTCTTACGGTGAGCTCTTTGTCACCTCCATATATGAGAAACATATCCTTTGTCCTTTTCAGGTATTTAAGGATGTTCTTGACCGCTGTCCAGTGATCCATTCCAGGATTACTTTGGTACCTCCCTGCTAAACTTATAGCAAGGCACACATCAGGTCTGGTACACAGCATTGCATACATGATAGAGCCTATGGCTGAAGCATAGGGAACATCTTTCATTTTCTCTCTATCTTCTGCAGTGGTCGGGCATTGAGTCTTACTCAATTTCATACCTTGTAACACAGGCAAGAACCCTTTCTTTGCTTGATCCATTTTGAACTTCTTCAAAATTTTGTCAAGGTATGTGCTCTGTGAAAGTCCAATTAAGCGTTTTGATCTATCTCTATAGATCTTTATGCCTAATATGTAAGCAGCTTCCCCGAGGTCTTTCATCGAAAAACTTTTATTCAAGTATCCCTTTATGCTATCCAGAAATTCTATATCATTTCCAATTAGCAATATGTCATCCACATATAATATTAGAAATGCTACAGAGCTCCCACTCACTTTCTTGTAAATACAGGCTTCTCCAAAAGTCTGTATAAAGCCAAATGCTTTGATCACACTATCAAAGCGTTTATTCCAACTCCGAGATGCTTGCACCAGTCCATAAATGGATCGCTGGAGTTTGCATACTTTGTTAGCTCCTTTTGGATCGACAAAACCTTCTGGTTGTACCATATACAACTCTTCTTCCAGAAATCCATTCAGGAATGCAGTTTTGACATCCATCTGCCATATTTCATAATCATAAAATGCGGCAATTGCTAACATAATTCTGACGGACTTAAGCATCGCTACGGGTGAGAAAGTCTCATCGTAGTCAACCCCTTGAACTTGTCGAAAACCTTTTGCGACAAGTCGAGCTTTATAGACAGTAACATTACCGTCAGCGTCAGTCTTTTTCTTGAAGATCCATTTATTCTCAATTGCTTGCCGATCATCGGGCAAGTCAACCAAAGTCCATACTTTGTTCTCATACATGGATCCCATCTCAGATTTCATGGCTTCAAGCCACTTTGCGGAATCTGGGCTCACCATCGCTTCTTCATAGTTCGTAGGTTCATCATGATCTAGCATCATGACTTCCAGAACTGGATTACCGTACCACTCTGGTGCGGATCTCACTCTGGTTGATCTACGTGGTTCAGTAGTATCTTGTTCTGAAGCTTCATGATCATCATCATTAGCTTCCTCACTGATTGGCATAGGTGTCGCAGAAACAGTTTTCTGTGATGTACTATTTTCCAATAAGGGAGCAGGTACAGTTACCTCGTCAAGTTCTACTTTCCTCCCACTCACTTCTTTCGAGAGAAACTCCTTCTCTAGAAATGATCCATTCTTAGCAACGAATGTCTTGCCTTCGGATCTGTGATAGAAGGTATACCCAAAAGTTTCCTTTGGGTATCCTATGAAGACACATTTCTCCGCTTTGGGTTCGAGCTTATCAGGTTGAAGCTTTTTCACATAAGCATCGCAGCCCCAAACTTTAAGAAACGACAACTTTGGTTTCTTGCCAAACCATAGTTCATAAGGCGTCGTCTCAACGGATTTTTATGGTGCCCTATTTAACGTGAATGCGGCCGTCTCTAAAGCATAACCCCAAAATGATAGCGGTAAATCAGTAAGAGACATCATAGATCGCACCATATCTAGTAAAGTACGATTACGACGTCCGGACACACCATTACGCTGTGGTGTTCCGGGTGGCGTGAGTTGCGAAACTATTCCACAATTTTTCAAATGTACACCAAACTCGTAACTCAAATATTCTCCTCCACGATCAGATCGTAGAAATTTTATTTTCTTGTTACGATGATTTTCAACTTCACTCTGAAATTCCTTGAACTTTTCAAATGTTTCAGACTTATGTTTCATTAAGTAGATATACCCATATCTGCTTAAATCATCTGTGAAGGTGAGAAAATAACGATATCCGCGACGAGCCTCAATATTCATCGGACCACATACATCGGTATGTATGATTTCCAATAAATCTGTTGCTCTCTCCATAGTACCGGAGAACGGTGTTTTAGTCATCTTGCCTATGAGGCACGGTTCGCAAGTACCAAGTGATTCATAATCAAGTGATTCCAAAAGCCCATCAGTATGGAGTTTCTTCATGCGCTTTACACCGATATGACCTAAACGGCAGTGCCACAAATAAGTTGCACTATCATTATTAACTTTGCATCTTTTGGCTTCTACATTATGAATATGTGTATCACTATCTTCGAGATTCAACAAGAATAGACCACTCTTCAAAGGTGCATGACCATAAAAGATATTATTCATATAAATAGAACAACCATTATTCTCTGATTTAAATGAATAACCGTCTCGCATTAAACAAGATCCAGATATAATGTTCATGCTCAACGCTGGCACCAAATAACAATTATTTAGGTCTAATATGAATCCCGAAGGTAGATGTACAGGTAGCGTGCCGACCGCGATCACATCGACTTTGGAACCGTTTCCCACGCGCATCGTCACCTCGTCCTTTGCTAGTGTCCGCTTATTCCGTAGTCCCTGTTTCGAGTTGCAAATATTAGCAACAGAACCAGTATCAAATACCCAGGTGCTACTGCGAGCTCTAGTAAGGTACACATCAATAACATGTATATCACATATACCTTTGCTCACTTTGCCATCCTTCTTATCCGCCAAATACTTGGGGCAGTTCCGCTTCCAGTGACCAGTCTGCTTGCAGTAGAAGCACTCAGTTTCAGGCTTAGGTCCAGACTTGGGTTTCTTCTCCTGAGCAGCAACTTGCTTGCTGTTCTTCTTGAAGTTTCCCTTCTTCTTCCCTTTACCCTTTTTCTTGAAACTAGTGGTCTTGCTAACCATCAACACTTGATGCTCCTTTTTGATTTCTACCTCCGCAGCTTTCAGCATTGCGAAGAGCTCGGGAATAGTCTTGTTCATCCCTTGCATATTATAGTTCATCACGAAGCTCTTGTAGCTTGGTGGTAGTGATTGGAGAATTCTGTCAATGACGCAATCATCTGGAAGATTAACTCCCATCTGAATCAAGTGATTATTATACCCAGACATCTTGAGTATATGCTCACTGACAGAACTGTTCTCCTCCATCTTACAGCTATAGAACTTATTGGAGACTTCATATCTCTCAATTCGGGCATTTGCTTGAAATATTAACTTCAACTCCTGGAACATCTCATATGCTCCATGACGTTCAAAACGTTGTTGAAGTCCCGATTCTAAGCCGTAAAGCATGGCACACTGAACTATCGAGTAGTCATCAGCTTTGCTCTGCCAGACGTTCATA
The DNA here is from genome assembly GCA_034509565.1 of Triticum monococcum. Lineage (NCBI taxonomy): Eukaryota > Viridiplantae > Streptophyta > Magnoliopsida > Poales > Poaceae > Triticum > Triticum monococcum. The sequence goes on from CM067845.1 coordinate 620,707,136, forward strand.
ACATCTGGCGTTGCTCCAGCAGCAGGCCTGTCACCCAGTGGTGCTTCCAGGACGTAATTCTTCTGTGCAGCAATGAGGATAATCCTCAGGTTACGGACCCATTCCGTGTAATTGCTACCATCATCTTTCAACTTTGCTTTCTCAAGGAACGCATTAAAATTCAACGGAACAATAGCACGAGCCATCTATCTACAAGCAACATAAACAAGCAAGATACTATCAGGTACTAAGTTCATGATAAGTTTAAGTTCAGTTAATCAAATTACTTAGGAACTCCCACTTAGATAGACATCCCTCTAATCCTCTAAGTGATCACGTGATCCAAATCAACTAAACCATAACCGATCATCACGTGAGATGGAGTAGTTTTCAATGGTGAACATCGTCATGTTGATCATATCTACTATATGATTCACGCTCGACCTTTCGGTCTCTGTGTTCCGAGGCCATATCTGCATATGCTAGGCTCGTCAAGTATAACCTGAGTATTCTGCGTGTGCAAAACTGGCTTGCACCCGTTGTAGATGGACGTAGAGCTTATCACACCCGATCATCACGTGGTGTCTGGGCACGACGAACTTTGGCAACGGTGCATACTCAGGGAGAACACTTCTTGATAATTTAGTGAGAGATCATCTTATAATGCTACCGTCAATCAAAGCAAGATAAGATGCATAAAAGGATAAACATCACATGCAATCAATATAAGTGATATGATATGGCCATCATCATCTTGTGCTTGTGATCTCCATCTCCGAAGCACCGTCATGATCACCATCGTCACCGGCGCGCCACCTTGATCTCCATCGTAGCAACGTTGTCGTCTCGCCAATCTTATGCTTCCACGACTATTACTACCGTTTAGTAATCTAGTAAAGCATTACATCGCGATTGCATTGCATACAATAAAGCGACAACCATATGGCTCCTGCCAGTTGCCGATAACTTAGTTACAAAACATGATCATCTCATACAATAAAATCAGCATCATGCCTTGACCATATCACATCACAACATACCCTGCAAAAACAAGTTAGACGTCCTCTACTTTGTTGTTGCAAGTTTTACGTGGCTGCTATGGGCTTAAGTAAGAACTCATCTCACCTACGCATCAAAACCACAACGATAGTTCGTCAAATAGACTCCGTTTTAACCTTCTCAAGGACCGGGCGTAGTCACACTTGGTTCAACTAAAGTTGGAGAGACAGTCTTCCGCAAGCCATCTATGTGCAAAGCACGTCGAGGGAACCGGTCTCGCGTAAGAGTACGCGTAAGGTTGGTCCGGATCGTCTCAACCAACAATACCGCCGAACCAAAGTATGACATGCTGGTAGGCAGTATGACTTGTATCGCCCACAACTCACTTGTGTTCTACTCGTGCATATAACATCAAACCATAAAACCTAGGCTCGGATGCCACTGTTGGGTTATGCAGTAATTTCAAAAAATTTCCTATGCACACGCAAGTTCATGGTGATGCACAGCAACGAGAGGGGAGAGTGTTGTCTATGTACCAACGCAGACCGACTGCGGAAGCGATCACACAACGTAGAGGAAGTAGTCGTACGTCTTCTTTCCGATCCGACCGATCCAAGCACCGTTACTCCGGCACCTCCGAGTTCTTAGCACACGTTCAGCTCGATGACGTTCCTCGGGCTCCGATCCAGCAAAGCGTTTAGGAAGAGTTCCATCAGCACGACGGCGTGATGACGATCTTGATGTACTACCGACGCAGGGCTTCGCCTAAGCACTACAACGGTACTATCGAGGTGGAATTTGGTGGCAGGGGGCACTGCACACGGCTAAGGAACGATCTCAAGGATCAAGTTGTGTGTCTATGGGGTGCCCCCTGCCCCCGTATATAAAGGACCAGGGGCAAGGGGGTCGGCCGGCTAGGAGGGAGGCGCAGGGAGGAGTCCCACTCCTACCGGGAGTAGGACTCCTTCCCCCAAATCCTATTCCTAATAGGACTCTTCGGGAGAAAGAGAAGAGAGGGGGGCCGGCCCCTTCTCCTAGTCCTAATAGGACTAGGGAAGGGGGGTTCGGCCGGCTAGCCTGTGGGCTGCCCCTTCTCTCTTTTCCACTAAGGCCCAATAGGCCCATTTGCCTCCCGGGGGGTTCCGGTAACCCTCGATTTCACCCGGAACACTTCCGGTGCCCAAACATAGGCTTCCAATATATCAATCTTTACGTCTCAACCATTTCGAGACTCCTCGTCATGTCCGTGATCTCATCCGGCACTCCGAACAACCTTCGGTACATCAAAATGCATAAACTCATAATAACTGTCATCGTAACGTTAAGCGTGCGGACCCTACGGTTCGAGAACAATGTAGACATGACCGAGACACGTCTCCGGTCAATAACCAATAGCAGGACCTGGATGCCCATATTGGCTCCTACACATTCTACGAAGATCTTTATCGGTCAGACCGCATAACAACATACGTTGTTCCCTTTGTCATCGGTATATTACTTGCCCGAGATTCGATCGTCGGTATCCAATACCTAGTTCAATCTCGTTACCGGCAAGTCTCTTTACTCGTTCCGTAATACATCATCTCACAACTAACACATTAGTTGCAGTGCTTGCAAGGCTTATGTGATGTGCATTACCGAGAGGGCCCAGAGATACCTCTCCGACAATTGGAGTGACAAACCCTAATCTCGAAATACGCCAACCCAACATCTACCATTGGAGACACCTGTAGTACTCCTTTATAATCACCCAGTTACGTTGTGACGTTTGGTAGTACCCAAAGTGTTCCTCCGGTAAACGGGAGTTGCATAATCTCATAGTTATAGGAACATGTATAAGTCATGAAGAAAGCAATAGCAACATACTAAACGATCGGGTGCTAAGCTAATGGAATGGGTCATGTCAATCAGATCATTCTACTAATGATGTGACCTCGTTAATCAAATAACAACTCCTTGTTCATGGTTAGGAAACATAACCATCTTTGATTAACGAGCTAGTCAAGTAGAGGCATACTAGTGACACTCTGTTGGTCTATGTATTCACACATGTATTATGTTTCCGGTTAATACAATTCTAGCATGAATAATAAACATTTATCATGATGTAAGGAAATAAATAATAACTTTATTATTGCCTCTAGGGCATATTTCCTTCAACCTCGTGGGCCCCCTGGAAACCCTCCGACGCCAACTCCAACTCCAACTCTATGTATTTGCTTTCAGAGAGAAAAAAAATCAAAGAGAAGAAATCATCGCGTTTTACGATACGGAGCCGCCACCAAGCCCTAAAACCTCTCGGGAGGCTGATCTGGAGTCCGTTTGGGGCTCCGGAGAGGGGGATTCGTCGCCGTCGTCATCATCAACCGTCCTCCATCACCAATTTCATGATGCTCACCGCCGTGCGTGAGTAATTCCATCATAGGCTTGCTGGACGGTGATGGGTTGGATGAGATTTATCATGTAATAGAGTTAGTTTTGTTAGGGTTTGATCCCTAGTATCCACTATGTTCTGAGATTGATGTTGCTATGACTTTGCTATTCTTAATGCTTGTCACTAGGGCCCGAGTGCCATGATTTCAGATCTGAACCTATTATGTTTTCATGAATATATGTGAGTTCTTGATCCTATCTTGCAAGTCTATAGTCACCTACTATGTGTTATGATCCGGCAACCCCGAAGTGACAATAATCGGGACCACTCCCGGTGATGACCATAGTTTGAGGAGTTCATGTATTCACTATGTGCTAATGCTTTGTTCCGGTTCTCAATTAAAAGGAGGCCTTAATATCCCTTAGCTTCCAATAGGACCCCGCTGCCACGGGAGGGTAGGACAAAAGATGTCATGCAAGTTCTTTTCCATAAGCACATATGACTATATATGGAATACATGCCTACATTACATTGACGAACTGGAGCTAGTTCTGTGTCACCCTATGTTATGACTGTTACATGATGAACCGCATCCGGCATAATTATCCATCACAGATCCGGTGCCTACGAGTTTTCCATATACTGGTTTACGCTTATTTACTTTCCCGCTTTTACTATTACAATCACTACAAAATACCAAAAACATTACTTTTGCTGTCTTTACTTTTGTTGCCGCTACCACCACTATCATATTACTGTGCTACTAAACACTTTGCTGCAGATACTAAGTTTCCAGGTGTGGTTGAATTGACAACTCAGCTGCTAATACTTGAGAATATTGTTTGGCTCCCCTTGTGTCGAATCCATAAATTTGGGTAAAATACTCTACCCTCGAAGACTGTTGCGATCCCCTATACTTGTGGGTTATCAAGACCTTTTTCTGGCGCCGTTGCTGGGGAGCATAACTCTATTCTTTGAGTCACTTGGGATTTATATCTGCTGGACACTATGAAGAACTTGATAAATCCAAAAACCAATATCTATCCCTCAACTACGAGGGGAGGTAAGGAACTGCCATCTAGCTCTGCACTTGATTCACCTTCTGTTATGAGTAAGTTAGCGACACCTACACCTGCTTCTGCTATTCGTTCCGATATGTCGCATGTTATTGATGATGCCACTTATACTATGCATGATACTTATGATGAAACTACTTCTATGCCTGATACTACTGTGCCCCTTAGTGAATTTCTTGAAGAACAAATTACTAGGGCTAGAGAAAGAGAAATTGATGAAACTGAATACGATGATGATAGTGATGATGAAAATATGCCTGTTATTCCTGAAGGTTATCATTTTTATAAAGATGCTTCTTTAGCTATTTTAGCTTGCAGAGATAGATATGAGCTTAAGAGGTTATTAATGAAATGGAACAAAGAATCACTTAGAGATAAAATGAAACCCGATCCTGCTTTTGCTACTTCACCTATATGTGTTCCTGATAAAGATTATGAATTCTCTATTGATCCTGATATAATTACTTTGGTTGAATCTGATCCGTTTTATGGCTATGAATCTGAAACTGTTGTGGCACATCTTACTGAGTTAAATGATATAGCTGCCCTGTTCACTAATAATGAGAGATCACGTTACCTCTATTTACTCAAAATATTTCCGTTCTCATTAAAGGGCGATGCTAAGATATGGTTTAATTCTCTTGATCCTGGTTGTGTGCGTAGTCCCCAAGATATGATTTATTACTTCTCTGCTAAATATTTCCCTGCTCATAAGAAACAAGCTGCTTTGAGGGAAATATACAATTTCGTGCAAATTAAAGAAGATAGTCTCCCACAAGCTTGGGGGAGGCTTCTCAAGTTACTTAATGCTTTGCCTGATCATCCTCTTAAGAAACCTGAAATACTTGATATCTTTTATAATGGACTAACTGATGCTTCCAGAGATTACCTGGATAGTTGTGCTGGTTCTCTTTTCAGGGAAAGAACACCTGATGAAGCTGAAATTCTATTGAATAATATGTTGACAAATGAAAATAATTGGGCACCTCCTGAGCCAGCTCCTGCTCCAATTAATGATCCTATTCCTAAACCAAGTCCGAAGAAGAGAGGTGTTCTATTTCTCAGTCCCGAAGATATGCAAGAGGCAAAGAAATCTATGAAAGAAAAAGGTATTAAAGCTGAAGATGTTAAGAATTTACCTCCTATTGAAGAAATACATGGTCTTAATATACCGCATGTTGACGAAGTATATGATCTTAATCCTTTATTCATTGAGGAACCTCCCGATATCCCGACACAGGTAGTAAAGGTAAATTCTCTCTATAGATTTGATGAAGGTGATATCCCTCACTATAAGTCTGCTAGGCAATGCTTTAATGAGGTTGATAATTTTATTGTCAAACAAGAAAATTTCAATGCTTATTTTTGTAGACAATTGAAATATGATTCCGATATAATTAAATACTTGGGTGATTATATGGCTAATATTAGAGGTGAACTTAAACTTGTTAGCAAACATGCTGCTATGGTTACCACTCAAGTAGAACAAGTACTTAAGGCTCAAAAAGAATTGCTCAATGAAATGAATAGTAAGAAAAATGATTATGCTGTTAGAGTGGCTACTAGAACTGGTAGAATGACTCAGGAACCTTTGTATCCAGAAGGCCACCCTAAGAGAATCGAGCAAGATTCTCAGAGAAATAATATTGATGCACCTAGTTCTTCTAAAAAGAAGAAAAAGAAAAATGATAGAATTGTGCAAACTGCTAGTGAACCTATTGCTGAACCACCTGATAATCCAAATGGTATTTCTATGTCTGATGCTGAAACACAATCTGGTAATGAACATGAGCCTAGTAAAAATATTAATGATGATGTTCATGATGATGCTCAACCTAGTAATGATAATGATGTAGAAATTGAACCTGCTGTTGATCTTGATAACCCACAATCAAAGAATCAACGTTACAATAAAAGAGACTTTGTTGCTAGGAAACATGAGAAAGAAAGAGAACCTTGGGTTCAGAAACCCACGCCTTTTCCTCCGAAACCGTCCAAGAAGAAGGATGATGAGGATTTTGAGCGCTTTGCTGAAATGATTAGGCCTATCTTGTTACGTATGCGATTGACTGATGTGCTCAAAACAAATCCTTATGCTAAATATATGAAGGATATCATTACTAATAAAAGAAAGATACCAGAAGCTGAAATTTTCACCATGCTTGCTAATTATACTTTTAAGGGTGGAATACCAAAGAAACTTGGAGATCCCGGAGTACCTCCTATACCTTGCTCCATTAAAATAAATTATATTAAAACTGCTTTATGTGATCTTGGAGCCGGTGTTAGTGTTATGCCTCTCTCTTTATATCGTAGACTTGACTTGAATAAGCTGACACCTACTGAAATATCTTTGCAAATGGCTGATAAGTCGACTGCTATACCTGTCGGTATTTGTGAGGACGTGCTTGTTGTGGTTGCAAGCGTTACTATTTTAACTGACTTTGTTATTCTTGATATTCCCGAGGATGATAGTATGTCTATTATTCTTGGAAGACCTTTTCTTAACACTGCAGGGGTTATTATTGATTGCAACAAAGGCAATGTCACTTTTCATGTTAATGGTAATGAGCATATGGTACACTTTCCGAGGAAACAACCTCAAGTTCATAGTATCAACTCCATTGGAAAAATTCCATCGATTATATTTGGAGGTTTTGAATTCCCTCTTCCTACTGTCAAGAAGAAATATGATATTCTTATTATTGGGGATGTGCATATCCCTGTTGAGGTAACTTAGTGTTATTTGAAATTTCTCCGGTTTCATGATTATCGGAATGAGTTTGTTAACAAGACTTGATCAACCTTGTTAGTGGATTCTTTTTGATAAGCATGAGATGGATGAAATTAGAAGCACAAACTTCTGTACCCTCTTTATATTTTCCGTAATTTAGTAGAAATAAAGTAAAAAATAGTATTTTTCTGTCTGTTTCCTGACTTATCCGTGCAATATAAAAATATCCCGAAAATAAAAGTCCTCAGAAAGTCATGCCAATTTAATATGATTTTTTCGGGAATATTTGAGGATTTACTGTGCAAAAATTACCGCGGGAGGAGTTGCCACCTGGCCACGAGGGTGGTGGGCGCGCCCCCCTCCCTAGGGCGCGCCCCCCTGCCTCGTGGGCCCACGGTGGCCCTCCTCCACTTATCCCAGCACCCATCTTCTTCCTCTGCCTCACACAAACCCGAAAAACCAACTCAAGCACGAGTTCCAGCCACTTGTGCTGTGATTTTCGATCTCCTTGCTCAAAGCACCTTTCGCAAAACTGCTTGGGGAGATTGTTCCTTGGTATGTGACTCCTCCATTGGTCCAATTAGTTTTTGTTCTAGTGCTTTATTCATTGCAAATTTATGCTGCATAGGTGACCATGTTCTTGAGCTTGCATGTCAAATTTATATGGTTCCAAGTAGTTTTGATGCATGATATAGGCTCTAGGCACTTGTGGGAGTAGTTACTATCAATATTATTGAAGTTGGTTCACTTTTGTTTGAAGTTACTAAAAAATTCAGAATTTTTCAGAAAATGATGAGGAGATTATTGAGGGGCTCATCGAGCCAAAGCTCAAAGGAAAAGGCACCAAAGCCTAAGTATAATTTGCCGCGCACCGTGGAGATTCGGGCGTGTGAATGGCCTTCTGATGATTTCTTGAGAGCAGCCGGTATATATGAAGATTTTCATGAATTGGCTCACAATGCAGGCCTCACCGCTTTCCTCCACGACCAATGCGATCAGTATCTCTTACTCACAAATACCTTTGTGCAAAACTTTTATTTTCATCCTAGGAACTCACCACCTACGGTGGAATTTCATTTATATGATGAGCATAAGGAGATGTCACTTTTTGATTTCTGTCGTATTTGTTTAGTCCCTTTTGAGGGCAAGACAGAAGAACCACACCATGATGATGTGGAGGGATTTATTAATAATATCATTGTAGGAGAAACCAGGAAGGTTTCCGATGCACGAATCACTAGCATACATTTTCCTGTTTTACGTTACTTTGCATTATTTGCTAGTCGTTGTTTAATTGGACGCGGAAATTGTGGAAACCTTAGTATCCCTGATATAATTATTCTACTCCAAGGTTTATACAGTGATAACACTTTTAGTATGGGTGGTATTATTGGCAGACGGTTAAATATGAACCGTACTAAGGGCCCCATCTTTGGAGGCATTTATGCTACACGCCTAGCCGCACATTTTAACATACCTATTAGGCATGCTGAGAAGGAACAAAAGGTGCTGCCCCGTGTTTATCTAGATCATAAAAGTATGGTAGCACATGATTTTATTGTTAAGAATAGGGCAGGGGAGCTTAGATATCAATTGTTTTTTAATAAACATCATCCTGAGACTATCACCCTGCCTGCTCCTTCTTTGTTTGATTTGACTGCAGGCACATACCTTGTTTCGTTGACGGCTATTCACGCCTACCGGAATCCTGCACCCACTGAGGAGCCAGAACAGGAACCACAAAACGAGCCCCGACGACAATCTATTTATTCTTGGGATCTAGAGATGACTGTCAGCCAGTGGCAGTCTGAGTCTTCTTCTTCATCACAGTATGATCTCAACTATTCCTCCTCATTACAGTACGACCCCAACAACTATTATTATGGATATCCGCCAGGCCAGCCGTGGCCATAGACCAACTTAGGCCAAAAGCCTAAGCTTGGGGGAGTACGTATTTCTCACCGACATTACATTTATGTTCACACACACTCGTTGCTAGATGTCGGTGCTCATACTTTTTCACTGTAATATCCATGCTAGTTTATTTTCCTTTTCCTGCTTTCTTCTTATGTGTTTAGTAAACCTTAAGAAAAACAAAAAAAATTAGTAGTAATTTACTTTCCTGCTGTAGTAGTAATTAAAAAGAAAACCCAAAAAAATATTTCCTGCTCTTCTTTTGCTTATTGGGAGCTTTCCCGTGTAAATAGTTTTATTTTCTTTTCTTTTCTTTGGGGGTCAGCAGGAGAAGACCATAATTAAATTGTTGAAGTGGCTCTTATATGAATTATTGTTGATTTAACCCAGAGCCCATATTGCCTTGTCTTCTCCTGTTTCTTGAATGCTCGCAGATTCCAGCTTAGTCCAATGCACGTGCACTCTTATTATTATTCACACCGTTCGGTCGTGCAAGTGAAAGGCAATTATGATGATATATGATGGACTGATTGAGATGATGAAAGAACATGCGGTGCCCCCATGTTTGGTTTTGGTAATTGATGACAATCTCTATGGACTAATGGTTGCCTTGAGTTATATTTGAAGGTTTTGTCCATATGCTTTTCTTGGAGTACATGTGTTGATTTCAAGGAGAGTTTGTGTCGACCAAGGTGTTATTCAAGGAATTATCCAAAGATTAGTCATGTGAGAGTTGAGCTTATTGCAAGCATGTCTTGAAGAAGAAGATTGTGTGATCATTCATGTCTACCTTCAAGACATCATCCAAATGAAGAGAATTGGAAAGGTTCAAGGTTGATCAAGACTAAGTCAAGAGTGAATCAAGTTGATCAACTCACAAAGCGCAGAAGATGTACCGAGAGGGATCAAGTGACCCCATGGTATGGTAAGAATTGTCAATTATGCTTTGTGTACTAACCCATGGTCTTCGTGAGAGTTCTTTGTGGGGTTAGGTTGCGGTGTGCAAGTTCAAGTGGAGTATCACGAAGAGATCAAATGCTTGAAGCTTGCCGTCCTTTGTGGTGACAATGGACTTGTGAAGATGTGCGGAAGAGTGGCTCACCCATAGTGGAGTATGGGGGAGCAATCAACTAGTCTTCATCGAGTCAACCCAATCAAGAAAGGTGGTCCAACTTGAGGGAATCAAGATCGTCATCACCTAGCTCAAGTGGACCATGTGCAAGGCAAAGGTTTGCCCTTGATAGGTTTTCTATTTTACCGGTCTCATGATGGTAGTTGGGAGACTGGGTTATAGGATCGATTGCCGTACTATCAAGGGGGGCCCTCGATGAGTAGCTTGATCGTATCGTTCGTTGAGAGCTCAAACCTTTGCATCCTTGCATCATCTTTCTTGGTTCTTGTTTGGTTCTCTTTGTGAGTCTTAGAGCTTATGGTCATCTTGATGACAAGCTTGAGTTCATCGAAAACGGAGTTCGCATGCATCTTCTATGATGTTTTCGATGTTGGAGGTTTTGCCGGTTCTTCTTGGTTGGAGGTTTCACTCCTCTATTTGTTGGCATACCTCCCCTGCCTCTTCTTGGTCGCTGTTTTGATGCTACTCGTCGTCTTGTTTCCAACAAGCTTGAGTTTGCTCAATTCGGAGTTCATATGGAGAAGTTATGGCAGTTCTGGTTTTCTGGAGTGTGGTTTTTCTCCTGGACCCAGCGGTAGTACCGCGGGCCACAGCGGTAGTACCGCTGAGGCTCACTAAGCGGCAGTACCGCTCCTCGGAGCGGCAGTACCGCTCCTCGGAGCGGTAGTACCGCTTGATGGCCTCAGCAGCAGTGCCTCTGTGGATCCGTGCTCCTACCGCCTCGACACAGTGGTTGGAGCGGTAGTAAGGCTGCAGTCCACTAAGCGGTAGTACCGCTCCTCGGAGCGGTAGTACCGCTTGCTGGGCTCAGCCGCAGTACCGCTATGGCTTCGTGCTCCTTCCGCTTCGTTTCGAGTGCGCATTTTCTCGTGTCGGGTTTTGCGGTACTAGCTGCGGTAGTAGTGGCGGTAGTACTGCTTGTGAGCGGTAGTACCACCCTACCTCCGCGGTAGTACCGCTCTGGGTCCCTGTCCCAGCCCCTCTCTTCTGGCGCGGCAGTACCGCTGAGGGGGAGCGGTAGTACCGCTTATGAGCGGTAGTACCGCTCTACCTCAGCGGTAGTACCGCTCTCTGCGGGGCTGTGTGGGGGATAACAGTTGGATTTTCCCCCTCCTATAAAAGGGGGTCTTCTTCCCCATTGAACCCAGCCTTTTTGAGCTCGTGTTCTTCCCCCATTGTTGACCTTCTTTGAGCTTGCTAACTCTCAATCCCTCCATGGATTCTTGCTAGTTTTTGAGGGAAAAGAGAGAGGAGATCTAGATCCACATTTTCACCAATCACTTTCTCCTCTATGTGAGGGGAACCCCTTGGATCTAGATCTTGGAGTTCTTGGTGTTCTCTTTCTTGTTCTTCCTCTCATTTTCCTCCCTAGCATTAGTTGCTTCGGTGGGATTTGAGAGAGAAGGACTTGGGCACTCCGTGTGCCCTTGCCATTGCATTTGGTGCATCGGTTTGAGTTCTCCACGTGATACGTGGAAGTTACAAGTTGAGAAGCTTATTACTCTTGGGTGCTTGGTACCCTTGAGCTTGTTCCTCTTGGGTGCTTGGGCGCCCTAGACGGTTGTTGGTGTTCGGAGCTCAACCATTGTGGTGTAAAGCTCCGGGCAAGCGTCGGGGTCTCCAATTAGGTTGTGGAGATCGCCCCGAGCAATTTGACGGGTACCGGTGACCGCCCCCAAGGGTTGCCAAAGTGTACGGGTTCAGTGACCGCCCCCAAGGGTTGCCATTTGTACGGGTTCGGTGACCGCCCTCAAGGGTCCCTTAGTGGAATCACGGCATCTTGCATTGTGCAAGGGCGTGAGGAGATTACGGTGGCCCTAGTGGCTTCTTGGGGAGCATTGTGCCTCCACACCGCTCCAAACGGAGATTAGCATCCGCAAGGGTGTGAACTTCGGGATACATCGTCGTCTCCTCGTGCCTCGGTTATCTCTTACCCGAGCCCTTTACTTATGCACTTTACTTTGTGATAGCCATATTGTTTCTTGTCATATATCTTGCTATCACATAGTTGCTTATCTTGCTTAGCATAAGTTGTTGGTGCACATAGGTGAGCCTAGTTGTTTTAGGTTTTGTGCTTGACAAATTAACCGCTAGGTTTATTCCGCATTTGTTCAAGCCTAAACCGTAATTATTTTAAAACGCCTATTCACCCCCCCCCCCCTCTAGGCGACATCCACGATCTTTCAGATGAGAAAAGCTGGTATGAACTCGACCTCTTTTGTTTTTGTAAATATGATGAGCCCGTCGTTCTTGATTCAGCTTATTATGAATAAACATGTTTGCAATGACAATTAGAGATCATAGTTGCTTGTGCCATGCTTGATTAGCTATGAGTTATAATGATTTACCTTGTGCGCCAACATGCTATTGAGATGACTATGATGTGGTATGATGGGGTGGTATCCTCCTTTGAATGATTTAAGTGACTTGACTTGGCACAAGTTCACGCATGTAGTTGAAACAAAATCAATATAGCCTTCATGATATTTATGTTCATGGTGGATTATATCCTACTCATGCTTGCATCCAATGTTTATTAATTTTAATGCATGTACATGCTGTTGTCGCTCTCTAGTTGGTCGCTTCCCAGTCTTTTTTTAGCCTTCACCTGTACTAAGCGGGAATACTGCTTGTGCATCCAATCCCTTAAACCCCAAAGTTATTCCAGATGAGTCCACTATACCTTCCTATATGCGGTATTTACCTGCCGTTCCAAGTAAATTTGTATGTGCCAAACTCTAAACCTTCAAATAAACATTCTGTTTTGTATGCTCGAATAGCTCATGTATCAACAAAGGCCGTCCTTATCTTCCGTGTTAGGCGGGTTATTCTCAAGAGGAGTGGACTCCGCTCCTCACTCACGAGAAAATGGTTGGTCACCGGGATGCCCAGTCCCATGCTTTATGCAAACTAAATCAAAATTAATTGCAAACAAAACTCCCCCTAGGACCTGATGTATGTTGGAGGCACTCGTTGTTTCGAGCAAGCCATGGATTGATGCTTGTTGGTGGAGGGGGAGTATAAACTTTACCATTCTGTTTGGGAACCGCCTATAATGTGTTTAGCATGGAAGATATCTCCATCTCTTAGTTGTTACGTTGACAATGAAAGTATACCGCTCAAAATACAATTTATCTCTATTTCAAAACCGAGCTCTGGCACCTCTACAAATCCATGCTTCCCTCTGCGAAGGGCCTATCCATTTACTTTTATGTTGAGTCATCACCCTCTTATTAAAGAGCACTAGCTGGAGAGCACAACTGTCATTTGCATTCATCACTATTAATCTATGTCGGGTATGACTATGATTGGATGTCTTTTACCATGAATTACAATGTCTAGTCAGTCCTTGATCTTTAAAGGTGCTCTGCATTTATGTTTTGCGGTCTCAGAAAGGGCTAGCGAGATACCATCTTGTTATATCATATTATGATTGTTTTGAGAAAGTGTTGTCATCCGAGATTTATCATTATGACTTGCTAGTTGATTATGCTATTGATACGAGTAATTGTGAGACCTGAGAATTATTGCAAATGTGGTTAGTTATGATCTATGCTGAAAACTTGAATGCTGGCTTGACATAGTTACAACAACAATAGCAAACAGAGTTTGTAAACGTTTTTCTTTCTTTCGGTTTTTCAACTGAATTGCTTGAGGACAAGCAAGGGTTTAAGCTTGGGGGAGTTGATACGTCTCCGTCGTATCTACTTTTCCAAACACTTTTGCCCTTGTTTTGGACTCTAACTTGTATGATTTGAATGGAACTAACCTGGACTGACGCTGTTTTCAGCAGAATTACCTTGGTGTCATTTTATGTGCAGAAAGCAAATATTCTCGGAAAGTCCTGAAACTCCATGGAATACCTTAGAAAAAATAATAAAAAATCCTCGCCAAATATGAATACCAGGGGGCCCACACCCTTTCCATGAGGGTGGGGGGCGCCCCCCCCTAGGGCGCGCCCCCCTACCTCATGGGCCCCCTGGAAACCCTCCGACGCCAACTCCAACTCTATATATTTGCTTTCGGAGAGAGAAAAAAATCAGAGAGAAGAAATCATCGCGTTTTACGATACGGAGCCGCCGCCAAGCCCTAAAACCTCTCGGGAGGGCTGATCTGGAGTCCGTTCGGGGCTCCGGAGAGGGGGATTCGTCGCCGTCGTCATCATCAACCATCCTCCATCACCAATTTCATGATGCTCACCGCCGTGCGTGAGTAGTTCCATCGTAGGCTTGCTGGACGGTGATGGGTTGGATGAGATTTATCATGTAATCGAGTTAGTTTTGTTAGGGTTTGATCCCTAGTACCCACTATATTCTGAGATTGATGTTGCTATGACTTTGCTATGCTTAATGCTTGTCACTAGGGCCCGAGTGCCATGATTTCAGATCTGAACCTATTATGTTTTCATGAATATATGTGAGTTCTTGATCCTATCTTGCAAGTCTATAGTCACCTACTATGTGTTATGATCCAGCAACCCCGAAGTGACAATAATCGGGACCACTCCCGGTGATGACCATAGTTTGAGGAGTTCATGTATTCACTATGTGCTAATGCTTTGTTCCGGCTCTCTATTAAAAGGAGGCCTTAATATCCCTTAGTTTCCAATAGGACCCCGCTGCCACGGGAGGGTAGGACAAAAGATGTCATGCAAGTTCTTTTCCATAAGCACGTATGACTATATACGGAATACATGCCTACATTACATTCATGAATTGGAGCTAGTTCTGTGTCACCCTATGTTATGAATGTTACATGATGAACCGCATCCGGCATAATTATCCATCACTGATCCGGTGCCTACGAGTTTTCCATATACTGGTTTACGCTTATTTACTTTCCCGCTTTTACTGTTACAATCACTACAAAATACCAAAAACATTACTTTTGTTGTCTTTACTTTTGTTGCCGCTACCACCACTATCATATTACTGTGCTACTAAACACTTTGTTGCAGATACTAAGTTTCCAGGTGTGGTTGAATTGACAACTCAGCTGCTAATACTTGAGAATATTCTTTGGCTCCCCTTATGTCGAATCAATAAATTTGGGTTAAATACCCTACCCTCGAAAATTGTTGCGATCCCCTATACTTGTGGGTTATCAGTCATACGTGCTTATGGAAAAGAACTTGCATGACATCTTTTGTCCTACTCTCCCGTGACAACGAGGTCCTAACGGAAACTAATGGATATTAAGGCCTCCTTTTAATAGAGTACCGGACCAAAGCATTAACACATAGTGAATACATGAACTCCTCAAACTACGGTCATCACCGAGAGTGGTCCCGATTATTGTCACTTCGGGGTTGCCGGATCATAAAACATAGTAGGTGACTATAGACTTGCAAGATAGGATCAAGAACTCGCATATATTCATGAAAACATCATAGGTTCGGATCTGAAATCATGGCACTCGGGCCCTAGTGACAAGCATTAAGCATAGCAAAGTCATAGCAACATTAATCTCAGAACATAGTGGATACTAGGGATCAAACCTAACAAAACTAACTCGATTACATGATAAATCTCATCCAACCCATCACCGTCCAGCAAGCCCACGATGGAATTACTCACGCACGGCGGTGAGCATCATGAAATTGGTGATGGGGGATGGTTGATGATGACGATGGCGATGGATTCCCCTCTCCGGAGCCCCGAACGGACTCCAGATCAGCCCTCCCGAGAGAGTTTAGGGCTTGGCGGCGGCTTCGTATCGTAATACGCGATGAATCCCTCTCCCTTATTTTTTTCTCCCCAAACACGAATATATGGAGTTGGAGTTGATGTCGGTGGAGCTCCAGGGGGCCCACGAGGCAGGGGGCGCGCCTAGGGGGGCAGGCGCGCCCCCACCCTCATGGCTAGGGTGTGGGCCCCCTGGCCTCAATTCTTCGCCGGTATTTTTTATTATTTTCGAAAATAATCTCCGTGGAGTTTCAGGTCATTCTGAGAACTCTTGTTTCTGCACATAAATAACACCATGGCAGTTCTGCTGAAAACAGCGTCAGTCCGGGTTAGTTCCATTCAAATCATGAAAGTTAGAGTGCAAAACAAGGGCAAAAGTGTTTGGAAAAGTAGATACGATGGAGACGTATCAACTCCCCCAAGTTTAAACCTTTGCTTGTCCTCAAGCAATTCAGTTGACAAACTGAAAGTGATAAAGGAGAACTTTTACAAACTCTGTTTGCTCTTGTTGTTATAAATATGTAAAGCCAGCATTCAAGTTTTCAGCAAGGATTATGAACTAACCACATTCACAATAACACTTAGGTTTCATGTTTACTCATATCAATGGCATAATCAACTAGCGAGCAATAATAATAAATCTCGGATGACAACACTTTCTCAAAACAATCATGATATGATATAACAGGATGGTATCTCGCTAGCCCTTTTTGAGACCGCAAAACATAAATGCAAAGCACTTTAAAGATCAAGGACGGACTAGACATTGTAATTCATGGTGAAAGAGATCCAGTCAAGTCATACTCAATGTAAACTAACAGTAATGAATGCAAATGATAGCGGTGCTCTCCAACTGGTGCTTTTTAATAAGAGGGTGATGACTCAACATAAAAACAAATAGATAGGCCCTTCGCAGAGGGAAGCAGGGATTTGTAGAGGTGCCAGAGCTCGATTTTGAAATAGAGATGAATAATATTTTGAGCGACATACTTTCATTGTCAACATAACAACCAAGAGATGGCGATATATTCCATGCTACACACATTATAGGCGGTTTCCAAACAGAATGGTAAAGTTTATACCCCCCCCCCCTCCACCAACAAGCACCAACCCATGGCTTGCTCGAAACAGCGAGTGCCTCCAACTAACAACAGTCTCGGGGGAGTTCTATTTGCAATTATTTTGATTTGATTTGCATAAAGCATGGGACTGGGCATCCCGGTGACCAGCCATTTTCTCATGAATGAGGAGCGGAGTCCATTCCTCTTGAGAATAACCCACCTAACATGGAAGATACAGACAGCCCTAGTTGATACATGAGCTATTCGAGCATACAAAACAGAATATTTATTTGAAGGTTTAGAGTGTGGCACATACAAATTTACTTGGAACGGCAGGTAGATACCGTATATAGGTAGGTATGGTGGACTCATATGGAATAACTTTGGGGTTTATGGGATTGGATACACAAGCAGTATTCCCGCTTAATACAGGTGAAGGCTAGAAAAAGACTGCGAAGCGACCAGCTAGAGAGCGACAACAGTCATGGACATGCATTAAAATTAATCAACACCGAATGCAAGCATGAGTAGGATATAACGCACCATGAACATAAATATCGTAGAGGCTATGTTGATTTTGTTTCAACTACATGCGTGAACATGTGCCAAGTCAAGCCACTCGAATAATTCAAAAGAGGATACCACCCTATCATACCACATCACAACCATTTTAATAGCATGTTGGCACGCAAGGTAAACCATTATAAGCTCCTAGCTAATTAAGCATGGCATAAGCAACTATAATCTCTAATTATCATTGCAAACATGTTTATTCATAATAGGCTAAATCAGGAACAATGAACTAATCATATTTACAAAAAACAAGAGAGGTCGAGTTCATACCAGCTTCTCCCATCTCAATCAGTCCATCATATATCCTCATAATTGCCTTTCACTTGCACGACCGAATGATGTGAATAATAATAACAGTGCACGTGCATTGGACTAAGATGGAATCTGCAAGCATTCAATAAACAGGGGAAGACAAGGCAATATCGACTCTTGGTTAAATCAACAATAATGCATATAGGAGTCACTTCAACAATTTAATCATGGTCTTATCCTCTCGATCCCCAAAGAAAATAAAAGAAATAAAACTATTTACACGGGAAAGCTCCCAACAAGCAGAAGAAGAACAGGAAATCTTTTTGGGTTTTCTTTTTAATTACTACTACAAGCATGGAAATTAAAACTAGCTAAAAGCTACAACTGATTTTTTGGTTTTTCTTAAGGTTTATTTCAAACACACAAGAAGAAAGCATAAAAAGAGAAAATAAGCTAACATGGATATTACAGTGAAAGGGCACCGACATCTAGCAATGAGTGTGTGAACAAGAATGTAATGTCGGTGAGAAATATGTACTCCCCAAGCTTAGGCTTTTGGCCTAAGTTGTTCTATTGCCACGGATGGCCTGGCGGATATCCAAAGTTGTAGCTAGGGTCGTACTGAGATGCAGTAGTCATTGCATCGTGAGCTGTAGCTTGGAGGCGAGCTATCTCAGCCCTCCTCTTATACTCTTCCGCCTCCTCTCTGGTTATAAAATATCTCCCTTTTGGCTAAAAGTCAAAGAAAGTAGAAGCAGGAAGAGCGATGTGATAGGCGCGTCGTCTGTCAAAGATTAATCGGTACTGGAGGAACTGACCGTTCCTCTCAACAAAATGATGACGAACCATAGCCTCATAATTCAAATAAGTAGGAGGCAACTCAATATCATCCTCACGTATGGCTATACCAAGAAAATTAGTTATACATGTTGCATAAATTCCACCAAAGAAATCTCCATTAAATCTATTATGATGCAACCTACGTGCAACAATGGCTCCCAAATTATAATGTTTATCTCCTAGCACAGCACTCCTAAGAATACTGAGGTCAGGTACACACATATGACATGCTTCATCTTTACCATTTATGCACCTACCTATGAAGAGAGCAAAATAATGTATAGCAGGAAAATGAATGGTCCCTATGGTAGCTTGTGCTATATCTCTAGATTCCCCTACAGTTATACTAGCAAGAAAATCTCTAAACTCATATTTGCAAGGTTCACTAGTACTACCCCATTTTGGAAGTTTGCAAGCTGTGGTAAAATCCTCTAAGTCCATAGTATAAGAATTTTCATAGAGATCAAACAAGACAGTTTGAGAACTGCGTGAAGATGAAAAATCAAACCTCCTCACAAAGGAACTAGTGAGATAGTGGTACTGACGGCACTTTGATGCCTCGAAGCTCACAAGATCAACGTTAAGCAAATATGTGTTAAATTCTTCCTTAATTCATGCTCGATCCATGAAGTCCTCTGAAGGCCATTCACAAGGCCGCACTGGGGCGTCCCTTGGTGGTTCATCATCAGCATCACGCATTGCAAACCTGGGTCCTTGCTTCCTTGAAGGACCACCTTGGTACATTTTCCTAAACATATTTCTTCCTCTAAAAAATTTCTGAAATTTTTAGTAACTTCAAATAAAAGTGAACCAAGCTCAACCAAATTGATAGCAACTACTCCTACAAGTTCCTAGAGCCTATATCATGCATTAGAACTACTTGGAACCATATAAATTTGACATGCAAGCTCAAGAACATGGTCACCTAGGCAGCACAAATTTGCAATGAATAAAGCACTAGAACAAAAACTAATTGGACCAATGGAGGAGTCACATACCAATGAACAATCCCCCAAAGCAGTTTTGTGAGAGGTGCTTTGAGCAAGGAGATCGAAATCACAGCAAAATGAGCTAGAACTCGTGCTTGAGCTAGCTGGTGATTTTTTTGGGAGGAAGAAGAAGTGTGTGGGTGCAGGCATAAGTGGAGGGGAGCCACCGTGGGCCCATGAGGTAGGGGGCGCGCCCTAGACCCTCATGGCCAGGTGCCAGCTCCCCCTGCTGTGTTCTCAGTGCTAGATATTCTCAAATATTCCGAAAAATCATATTAAATTGGCAGGGCCTTTGGAGAACTTTTATTTTCGGGGTATTTTTATATTGCACGGATAATTCAGAAAACTGACAGAAAATACTACTTTTACTTTATTTCAACTAAATAACAGAAAGTAAAAGGAGGGTACAGAAGGTTGTGCTTTCTAAATTCATCCATCTCATGCTCATCAAAAGGAATCCACTAACAAGGTTGATCAGGTCTTGTTAACAAAATCATTCTGAATAACATGAAACCGGAGAATTTTCGAATAACACTAGGTTACCTCAACGGGGATATGCACATCCCCAACAATAAGAATATCATATTTCTTATTGACAGTAGGAAGAGGATATTCAAAACCTCTAATAGTGATTGTTGAAATTTTTCCAATAGAATTTATACTGTGGACTTGAGGTTGTTTCCTCGGAAAGTGTACCGTATGCTCATTACCATTAACATGAAAAGTGACATTGCCTTTGTTGCAATCAATAACAGCCCCTGCAGTATTCAAAAAGGGTCTTCAAAGAATAATAGACATACTATCGTTATCGGGAATATCAAGAATAACAATGTCATTTAAAATAGTAATGTTTGCAACCACAACAGGCACATCCTCACAAATACCGACATGTATAGCAGTTGATTTATCAGCCATTTGCAAAGATATTTCAGTAGGTGTCAACTTATTCAAATCAAGTCTACAATATAAAGAGAGAGGCATAACACTAGCACCGGCTCCAAGATCACATAAAGCAGTTCTAACATAGTTTCTTTTAATGGAGCATGGTATAGTTGGTACTCTGGGATCTCCAAGTTTCTTTGGTATTCCTCCCTTAAAAGTGTAATTAGCAAGCATG
Source organism: Triticum monococcum (assembly GCA_034509565.1). Lineage (NCBI taxonomy): Eukaryota > Viridiplantae > Streptophyta > Magnoliopsida > Poales > Poaceae > Triticum > Triticum monococcum. Next base: position 620,727,860 of record CM067845.1, read on the forward strand.
GTGGAAATTTCAGCTTCTAGTATCTTTCTTTTATTAGTAACAATATCTTTCATGTACTTAGCATAAGGATTCATTTTAAGCATATCAGTCAAACGCATACGCAAAAAGATAGGTCTAATCATTTCAGCAAAGCGCTCAAAATCCTCATCATCCTTTTTCTTGGATGGCTTAGGAAGAAAAGGAAACCCAAGGCTCTCTTTCCTTACCGTGTTTCCTAGCAATAAAGTCTCTTTTATCACAACGTTGATTCTTTGATTGTGGGTTATCAAGATCAACAGCAGGTTCAATTTCTACATCATTATCATTACTGGGTTGAGCATCAACATGAACATCATCATTAACATTTTCATTAGGTTCATGTTCATTACCAGATTGTGTTTCAGCGTCAGAGATAGAAATATCATTGGGATTCTCAAGTGGTTCAGCAATAGGTTCGCTAGAAGCATGCAAAGTCCCATCATTTTTCTTTTTCTTCCTTTAGAAGGACTAGGTGCATCAATATTATTTCTCTGAGAATCTTGCTTGATTCTCTGAGGATGGCCCTCAGGATACAAAGGTTCTTGAGTCATTTTACCACCTCTAGTCATAACTCTAGCGGCATTATCATTTTTCTTACTATTCAATTCATTGAGCAAATCATTCTGAGCTTTAAGTACTTGTTCTACTTGAGTGGTAACCATAGAAGCATGTTTACTAATGAGTTTAAGTTCACCTTTAACTCTAGACATATAATCACCCAAGTGTTCAATCATATAAGCATTTTGTTTCAATTGTCTACCAAAGTAAGCATTGAAGTCTTCTTGCTTAACCATAAAGTTATTGAACTCATCCAAACATTGGCTAGCAAACTTAGTAGGAGGGATTTCAGCTTTATCATATCTATAGAGAGAATTTACCTTTACTACCTGTGTCGGGTTATCAAGACCATGTGTTTCTTCAATAGGTGATGGATTAAAACCATATATTTCTTCAACAGGCGGTAAATTAAGACCATGTATTTCTTCAATAGGAGGTAAATTCTTAACATCTTCAACTTTAATACCCTTTTTCTTTCATGGATTTCTTTGCCTTTTGCATATCTTCAGGACTGAGAAATAGAACACCCCTTTTCTTCGGAGTTGGTTTAAGAATAGGCTCAAGAGTTGGCTCAGGAGCTGGCTCAGGAAGTGTCCAATTATTTTCATTTGTCAACATATTATTCAATAGAATTTCAGCTTCGTCCGATGTTCTTTCCCTGAAAACAGAACTAGCACAACTATCATGTTGGTCTCTGGAAGCATAGATTAGTCCATTATAAAAGATATCAAGTATTTCATTTTTCTTAAGAGGATGATCAGGCAAAGCATTAAGTAATTGGAGAAGCCTCCCCCAACCTTTTGGGAGACTCTCTTCTTCAATTTGCACAAAATTATATATATCCCTTAAGGCAGCTTGTTTCTTATGAGCAGGAAAATATTTAGCAGAGAAGTAATAAATCATATCCTGGGGACTACGCACACAACCAGGATCAAGAGAATTAAACCATATCTTAGCATCACCCTTTAATGAGAACGGAAATATTTTAAGGATATAAAAGTAGTGAGTTCTCTCATCATTAGTGAACAGGGTGGCTATATCATTTAACTTAGTAAGATGTGCCACAATAGTTTCAGATTCATAGCCATAAAAAGGATCAGATTCAACCAAAGTAATTATATCAGGATCAATAGAGAATTCATAATCCTTATCAGTAACAAAGATAGGTGAAGTAGCATAAGCAGGATCATATTTCATTCTAGCATTCATAGTTTTTTGTTTAAGCTTAGCTAATAATTTCTTAAGATCACTTCTATCATTGCATGCAAGAAAGTCTCTTTTAGTTTCTTCATCCATAACATAGCCCTCAGGCACAACAGGCAATTCATATTTATTAGGAGAGCCTTCATCATCACTTTCGTCAATATTATCAGTTTCAATAATTTCATTCTCTCTAGCCCTAGCAATTTGTTCATCAAGAAATTCACCAAGTGGCACAGTAGTATCAAGCATAGAAGTAGTTTCATCATAAGTATCATGCATAGCAGAAGTGGCATCATCAATAATATGCGACATATCAGAATTAATAGCAGAAGTAGGTTTAGGTGTCGCAAGTTTACTCAAAACAGAAGGTGAATCAAGTGCAGAGCTAGATGGCAGTTCCTTACCCCCCTCGTAGTTGAGGGATAAATCTTGGTTCTTGGATCTTTCAAGTTCTTCATAATGACCAGCAGATATAAATCCCAAGTGACTCAAAGAATAGAGCGATGCTCCCCGGCAACGGCGCCCGAAAATAGTCTTGATAACCCACAAGTATAGGGGATCGCAACAGTTTTCGGGGGTAGAGTATTCAACCCAAATTTATTGATTCGACACAAGGGGATCCAAAGAATATTCTCAAGTATTAGCAGCTGAGTTGTCAATTCAACCACACCTGAAAACTTAATATCTGCAGCAAAGTGTTTAGTAGCAAAGTAATATGGTAGTAGTGGTAACGATAGCAAAAGTAACGGTAGCAAAAGTAATGTTTTTGGTATTTTGTAGTGATGATAACAATAACAACGAAAAAGCAAATAAGTGAAGAACAATATATGGAAAGCTCGTAGGCAATGGATCAGTGATGGAGAATTATGCCGGATGTGGTTCATCATGTAACATTCATAACATAGGGTGACATAGAACTAGCTCCAATTCATCAATGTAATGTAGGCATGTATTCCGAATATAGTCATACGTGCTTATGGAAACGAACTTGCATGACATCTTTTGTCCTACCCTCCCGTGGCAGCAGGGTCCTAACGGAAACTAAGGGATATTAAGGCCTCCTTTTAATAGAGTACCAGACCAAAGTATTAACACATAGTGAATACATGAACTCCTCAAACTACGGTCATCACCGGGAGTGGTCCCGATTATTGTCACTTCGGGGTTGCCGGATCATAACACATAGTAGGTGACTATAGACTTGCCAGATAGGATTAAGAACTTACATATATTCATGAAAACATAATAGGTTCAGATCTGAAATCATGGCACTCGGACCCTAGTGACAAGCATTAAGCATATCAAAGTCATAACAACATCAACCTCAGAACATAGTGGATACTAGGGATCAAACCCTAACAAAACTAACTCGATTACATGATAAATCTCATCCAACCCATCACCGTCCAGCAAGCATACGATGGAATTACTCACGCACGGCGGTGAGCATCATAAAATTGGTGATGGGGGAAGGTTGATGATGACGATGGCGGCGGATTCCCCTCTCTGAAGCCCAGAACGGACTCTAGATCAGCCCTCCCGAGAGAGTTTAGGGCTTGGCGGCGGCTCCGTATCGTAAAACGCGATGAATCCCTCTCCCTTATTTTTTTCTCCCCGGACACGAATATATGGTCGGTGGAGCTCCAGGGGGCCCATGAAGCAAGGGGGGCGCGCCCAGGGGGGCAGGCACGCCCCCACCCTCGTGGCTAGGGTGTGGGCCCCTGGCCTTGATTCTTTGCCAGTATTTTTTATTATTTCCAAAAATAATCTCCGTGGAGTTTCAGGTCATTTCGAGAAATTTTGTTTCTGCACATAAATAACACCATGGCAGTTCTGCTGAAAACAGCGTCAGTCCGGGTTAGTTCCATTCAAATCATGCAAGTTAGAGTGCAGAACAAGGGCAAAAGTGTTTGGAAAAGTAGGTACGACGGAGACATATCAGTAATCACCCAGAATTCGTGGGCAATGTAAAATTTGCAGTATGGTATTTTCAGGCGGTAGTTACTCGAGTGTCGGCCTTTGGGCCTTTAGATCTTCTTGATCGATAGTCCTGATTGTTTGGATCTGCCCCCTGTGGGTCTTTTATTGGGATAGTAGATTAATGATTTATCCAGTTCTACACATTGCATGCTTGTCACAAACTTAAAGAAAAGATTTTGCTAAATGTTCTTTCTTACTGAATTAGCTTCAGGACAGATGGTGAGTTACTCGAGTGTCAACTTTTTCTGTATCCTTGTTTCACTTTTTTTTAGAATTAATGATTTGTCCAGTTCTGCACACTGCATGCTCGCCACAAACTTTTAGAAAAGATTTTGATAAATGTTCTTTCTTACTGAACTAGCTTCAGGACAGATGGCGGGTTTCATAACAATTTGATCTTTTTTGTGTGTTGTAGGTTTGGTACTAATTTCTCGAATAAATCATGCTTTTTTCAACAACATCTATTGAGCCAAGAGATCTGATAAACAAAGAAGGATAGGTGTTTCTGCGGGAGCAGCAGGAGACCTTGCACGCGGACACCCTCCCCTTCTCCAGGTAACACCATTGAATCCCATGGTCTACAAAAAATTGGTCTTTCCATTGGAACTTCATCTAAATTTTGGCCGCTCTTGGGAGTTTTTGTTCCAATCAGATCCCGTATCCGCTGGAACTGAAGGTGATCTAGGTTGTGGATTCAGGGTAGTGTGTGGGATTTCCAGTAGAACAGTAGCTTCAGAGATGTCTCTTCTTGGTGCCGCTATCTCTTGTGTGGACATCCTTGTTGTACTCACGCCGGTGCTAGACTCAATGCATAAGACTAATGTTATCAGGGAATGCACATTGACAGGTTATGGACTCCTATGTCTTTTCGTTTATTCGTAAATAAATGGGATATTAGAAAGTGTGCGGTCCAAATTTGGCTCATACCATACAAAAGAGTATTTGTATTGTTTTCTCAAAAAAAGAAAGTATTTGAATTGGTTAGGTGGAAACATATTATTAAAATTGTTTGGTTTATTTTTGTTTCTTTTAGGCTTCAATCTTGAAATAAATTGTTCAAAGCAGTATTCACATTGTGATCAATCTCCATTCCATGCAGGTAAGCACTAAGTTTGGTTGGTGATGGTTGTTTATTGATTAATACATGCATGATCCTCTTCTGTAGAGCTAATTTAATGGGAACACTTTTTATAAGTTGCCCGAAATGGTTTCTCCTTTTTGTTTTATTCCAAACTTATCATCACCAGCAAATATAACTCCCAAGAGTTACTTGTGAGCCCTGCAAATATTATTGCAGCGCAGTGGTTGGCCTTGTAACGTGTCATGTAGTATTTCCGTTACTGAACACTGGTGATGTTTGAACAATCTTTCTTGCATTTTTAATGTTCAAATGTTACTACTCTGTTTGCTGGGGGATGTTCATTTTTCAAATATATTTTTATTGCCTTTTCTTTATCTATTAGAGCTATGTTCTATTGTTTAAGCAACCTTCTTTGACAAGCCACTCACTCTTTTGGGAATACCCTAACAACAGTTTATGTTGTCCAGGCAAACTCAGCTCCTGAACACTACATTGAGAAAGAAAGGGAAGCGAAGAGCCTATGTTTTATGTTTGGGTGATGGCATCAAAAGTTAATGCAAACTATACAAGATATGCATGGAAATATTCTTGTGTTGCGTACCGTGTCAGTCAAGTCAAGACCTCACGTTGAAAGATATCACTAAAAGGATAGTTATCATTGTAAAAAGAACACTATCTTGTACTAGAATATTACCATGATGCTAATAGAATAGCATGGAAAGGTGTTCGCCTAATGGATGATGGGTACAACTACCAAACAAATCAGTACTTTTTTGGTACTTACCATTGCTTTTCATGATAATGCCTTATATTTGTTATACGATTGTTGGGAATAAAGGAAATAATTTTTGGTGTAGCAAAATGAGAGTGATAATGCACCCAAGATTCCTGACAGTGTATAAGAAGTTCAAACGTATTGGGCAATAAGTAATTAGTTTCGTCTTTACTCTGCAATGTTAAATTATAGCGTTTCTTCAATATTTTCAACTTCATTATTATTAGGACATCTTTACTTTATATTTTCTTAAATATTTTTTAATTATAGTGTTTCGTCTTTACTTCATTATTACAGCAGTCGTCACATCGGAGCGCGTGATGACCGCGCCGCTACATTTGCCAACGCCTCGTTTGGTGGTCGACATCGTCGATCGGCTTGTTGTTCAACGCGTGTCACTTCTAGTCCAGGCAGATTATTCGTGACATCGTTTCCCTCTCTTTTTTGCAATGTCTAGGGCATATTTAGATGTGACATAACTATGTCACTTTTAAATTGATGTCCACTCTGATTGTGGTCTATTTTTTTGTCATGGTTTTTTATGTTGCTGCATTATATATTTGTAAAAGCTTAGATGTGACATCCTTCAAAAACATCTAGATGTGAATTAGATAAACTGTTTTTTTTTTCCGCCTTTTTGTCGTTGTGGGATCCTCGGACTCACTTTTCCGTGCCATCTGCCAGGACGCACGCGCGGGCACGACTCGTACTCGTAGAGCAACTGGAAGCGCTATAATCATTAAGGAAGGGTAACTTAACACGACAACCGATTGGCGATTTCTGTGGAAGCCGATCGTTTGAATCGGGAGGTTATGAATCAATCAGATTTCGTACAACGGATATCAGCACCATATGCCACGGCTAATCCGATTTTAAAACGGCCGTCGTGTTCCTCCCCGGGCCGGACGGCAACTCCGAAACCCAGCCATGGCGATGCACCGTTGCGCTACGCCATAGAGATGGAGAGATGCTCCTATTCCTATATAATATGAAAAATTGACACGACTTGCGCATTGACCCCTCGGTCGCGTCAGCCAAGTAGCGCACCGAGAAGAACCCGGTCGATTTCTACCCTGCCCAGCGGTTGCCTTCGCCGAGACGAAAGTGAAATTTCCACGAAGCCGCGCACGTCGATCTCGATCTGCTCTGCTTGTAACATCCGCCGCGGAGCGGCAGACAAAGGTAGCGCGCGTGGGCACGGTCCGTCTGCTGGTCAGGCAGCCATGTACTCCGGCGACGCGTCGACCAGCGAGGATCCGCGGGCGTGCCGGGGGCCGTCGAGGCGCCGGCTGCGGAGCCGCGTGACCGCCGTCCGGGCGCCGCCGCTCGCCGACGTGCTGCGGGAGCGCGCGCTGGTGCACCTCCCGCCGGCGGCCGCCGCGCGCCTCCGCCTCGTGCACCCGTCCTGGGAGCGCCGGCTCGCGTCCCCGCTCTTCGCCGTGGCGCACGCGGCCGCCCCGCGAAGGATGTCGGGGATCTTCATCCCCAAGGCCGGGTTCCTCCCGTTCGACGGGCCCGACGACGCCGTGCCGTCCCCGACGCTCGCCTTCGCCCCGGCCTCGGAGGGGGTCACCGTGCTGTCGTCGTCGCGCGGGGTCGCGTGCTGCTACTCGCCGGCCGACGACGCGTTCTTCGTGTGCAACCCGGCCACCGCGTCCTGGGCGCCCGTCCCGTCCCCGCCGTGCCGGACCTGGCCGCGCCCCGCGGTCGTCGTCCTCTTCGACGCCACGCCCTACAACTTCCGCGGCGACTACGCGCTCGTCTGCGCCGCCGAGTGCGCGCCGGGCTCCGGCGCCTACTGCTTCCTGGTGTTCACGTCCGGGACGGGCGCGTGGCGGGCTACCGACGCGGTCGTGCCCGCCGAAGGGCTCGTCGCCGCGTCGGGCGTGGCGGCCGGTGGGACGGCGTGGTGGCGGACGAGCGTCGGCACGGCCGTCGGGTACAGCCCGCTGACGGGGCGCGTCGAGATGGTACTCTGCCCCGGCGACAGCGGCATGTGGGAGATCGGCTCGGCCGGGGGCAAGCTCCACTGCGCCGTGCGTGATCATGACAACAGCGTCGCCGTTTTCCGGCTTGACGAGGACGGGAGCTGGGAGGAGGCCGCCGCGAGGGTGCCCATCGGGGAGCTGCTGCCACGCCGGCTGACAAAGCCCGCGGGGCACGAGACCGGCGAGGCGAGCGGGCAGGAGCTGGTCGCCCAGTCTTCCTTCATCGTGGAGGAGGAGGTGGTGCGGCTGGACGACGGCGTGCGGCTCCTGGGGTTCCAGGGCGCGGAGCTGGAGGTGGTGGCGCTGGCCGGCAGGCGGCTGGTGGCGTTGGACGTGCGGACGCGGCGGCGGCGCGAGGTCAGGGTGCCGGTGGCTCAAGAGGACGACGAGGAAGAGGAAAAGGAGGAGAAACGGTGGGACGGCGCGGAGTACGCCGCGCACACCAACACGCTGGCGCTGGTCGCGCCCGCCGTGCTCGCGTGCGAGCCGATGCTCGTGGAGGAGCGACCAGACGCCGGAAAGGTGTGTTGAACTGATGCTTGTGGAGGAGCGACAGGACACACATTTGGATACTCAATCCAAATGTGTGTTGAACTGCATTGCATTTAGACTGGTTACAGTGGAAGTAACATCACTAGTAACATCACACTTTTCAAGATAATTTTGCTTATGTGGCACATATTTAATGATGAGAGAGGTGATTAACTTAGCTAGTTAGGCCTCTCCCAATGCAATGGTGCTTAGATGAGGTGCTAAGTGCATTAAATACCTTAGCAACTCAACTCCCCAATGCATAGGTGCTTAACTTGTTGTTGCTAAGCACACTTTATTTAATAAGTTAACACCTAAAGTCTTTCATGCATTGGTCAAATTGTTTCATTTAAGTGGTTTGCCTAGGTTCTCACGCTTGGCATTGGTTCTTCCTGAGGTCACCAAAGTGCTCTCTCCCCTCTTTAAATGATGTGCCATGTCATTTTTCCGCTTATGTGGCATGCTTAGCACCTGTCCACGATGGAGCACTGGGAAAAGCCTTGCTATAATATGTAATATCACACATACCAAGACAATATGAGTCTATAGGCTAATAAATAAACCATAACATGACAACACACATATGAAGATAGTAATATAGCCTAATAAAATGTGATATTACTAATCTAAGTTACTCCCCATTGTGACTAGTCTTAGAAACCGAGGGTGTACTACGCGCGCGCGTGGGAACGGCCGATTTCCGACAGGTTGTTATGTTCCTGGTTTGGAAAGTGCGTAGGATTACTTATTCCCAATCGCTGTCCTGAAATCAGTGGATTGAGTAGATTTGCAATAAGTGGGGTTTAAACAGGGGCCCCAGAGATTAGGCGTGGGTCCTGCATCTCATGTCGTGCACGTTATCCTTGGCCTCGTCACATTTAAACTGATGTTCATTTTGTTTGCGGTTTATTTTTTTTTAGTTGCTGCATTATATATTTACGGGGACTTAGATGTGACATTCTTAAAAAATATCTAGATGTGAATTAGATGAACTGTTTTTAATTACGGTTGCCAAAAAGGAACAACGCGGCCTCCGTGGTCGGAAAGCGAGCGTTCAGATGCGCGCGTGCGAAGGAGTCAATTCGTGCAATTACTCTTTTTTCAGAATTAGTTGATGCTTACCATACATCCGTTTGAGTGTCAACTAATTTCGGATGAAGTATGAATTTACTTTGTTTTGTCGCATATTACCATCATGGACTCACGACAAGGTTGGAAAGAGATCACTGTATCTACATGCATGATAGCTCCACCCCCTTCTCGGTGTTGCACCGCCACCCAAACTCCTCCCTCTCCCGCACTTCCTCCCCCTCCCCCCCCAATGCCGCTGGGTCCTGTTGTTGCGGCGGCGGCAACCTCGGGGATGCTCCTCGTGTTGGAGTTGGCAACCGTCTGGGTCGACTAGGGTGACGATTGCGATTCTGCGACACGGGCATGCCGGTGGAGCATTCCCGAGGATGTGGTGGCGGGGTTGATGCAGCGCATCAGCGGTTCCTCGGCATTGCTGCCTGAAGAGGGGCGAGTCGGGGTCCCGGTGTAGATCTGGTGTAATCGGTGGCGGCTGCGGTGGGCCACTGCGGGGTGGCAGGCTGGTTGGGATGTGGCGATTCTGGCTGGCATTTGTAGTTTCGTGGCGAGGGCGATGAGCCATGCGGAAGGACGACGAGTGTTGGTCATGATGCGCGGATCTGTTCTGCAACCGGCAGTTGCGTTGGTTGCTCTTAACCCTGTGTGAGGTTGTGCAGCGACGCGTGAGGGGCTGGGATGTCGGCCCCGGGGTGGGGTCATTGGTGGGCCTTGTCATGGCTGCTGTGGGGGCACACATCGAGAGCTTTGAGTGTGGATCTGGCCCTCCCGGCAGGCACGGTGCCTATCACGGCTGAAGCGGATAGTGTTTTTACGTGGTGGTGAGCGACAGAGCTGGGTTTGTGCAACAGCTTGCTTCCCATGGAGGTTGTCAGGGTGTCAGAACTCCGGGCGAAAGCCTAGCACCGAAGTTGATTGATGCTGACCATGAAGACACCTCGTGTGTCGTCTTTTCCTTATTGGGGGCGTGTTCGTGAGCTTGTTTCTACCTCCATCATCGTCTCGGTATCCGGGTGAAAACTCAAGCTCCGTCGGACCGGGCAACGATGGCATCTACGATGATACATCTTCTTGCAGGTGTCTGAAGGAAATATGCCCTAGAGGCAATAATAAAGTTATTATTTATTTCCTTATATCATGATAAATGTTTATTATTCATGCTAGAATTGTATTAACCGGAAACATAATACATGTGTGAATACATAGACAAACTTAGTGTCACTAGTATGCCTCTACTAGACTAGCTCGTTAATCAAAGATGGTTATGTTTCCTAACCATGAACAATGTGTTGTTATTTGATTAACGAGGTCACATCATTAGTTGAATGATCTGATTGACATGACCCATTTCATTAGCTTAGCACCCGATCGTTTAGTATGTTGCTATTGCTTTCTTCATGACTTATACATGTTCCTATGACTATGAGATTATGCAACTCCCGTTTACCGGAGGAACACTTTGTGTGCTACAAAACATCACAACGTAACTGGGTGATTATAAAGGAGCTCTACAAGTGTCTCCAAAGGTAGATGTTGGGTTGGCGTATTTCGAGATTAGGATTTGTCACTCCGATTGTCGGAGAGGTATCTCTGGGCCCTCTCGGTAATGCACATCACATAAGCCTTACAAGCAATGTGACTAATGAGTTGTTGCGAGATGATGTATTACGGAACGAGTAAAGAGACTTGCCGGTAACGAGATTGAACTACGTATTGGATACCGACGATCGAATCTCGGGCAAGTAACATACCGATGACAAAGGGAACAACGTATGTTGTTATGCGGTCTGACCGATAAAGATCTTCGTAGAATATGTAGGAGCCAATATGGGCATCCAGGTCCCGCTATTGGTTGTTGACCGGAGATGTGTCTCAGTCATGTCTACATTGTTGTCGAACCGTAGGGTCCGCACGCTTAATGTTACGATGACAGTTATTATGAGTTTATGCATTTTGATGTACCGAAGTTAGTTCGGAGTCCCGGATGTGATCACGGACATGACGAGGAGTCTCGAAATGGTCGAGACATAAAGATTGATATATTGGATGACTATATTCGGACACCGGAAGTGTTCCGGGTGATTTTGGAGAAAACCGGAGAGCCGGAGGGTTACCGAAACCCTACCGGGAGAAGTAATGGGCCATATGGGCTTTAGTGGAGAGAGAGAAGGGCTGCCAGAGGTGGGCCGCACGCCACCTCCTCCCTAGTCCGAATTGGACTAGGGGAGGGGGCGGCGCCCCCCCTTTCCTTCTCCCACTCCACCTTTTCCCCCTCCTAGTAGGAGTCCTACTCCTACTAGGAGGAGGACTCCTCCTTGGCGTGCCACACCTGGCCGGCCGGCCTCCTCCCCTTGCTCCTTTATATACGGGGGCAGGGGGCACCTCTAGACACACAAGTTGATCCTTGAGATCGTTCCTTAGCCGTGTGCGGTGCCCCCTGCCACCATATTCCACCTCGATCATATCGTTGTAGTGCTTAGGCGAAGCCCTGCGTCGGTAGAACATCAAGATCGTCACCACGCCGTCGTGCTGACGGAACTCCTCCCCGAAGCTTTGCTGGATCGGAGCCCGGGGATCGTCATCGAGCTGTACGTGTGCTAAGAACTCGGAGGTGCCGGAGTAACGGTGCTTGGATCGGTCGGATCGGGAAGAAGACGTACGACTACTTCCTCTACGTTGTGTCAATGCTTCCGTTGTGATCTACAAGGTTAAGTAGATCAGACTCTCCCCCTCGTTGCTATGCATCACCATGATCTTGCGTGTGCGTAGGAAATTTTTTGAAATTACTACGTTCCCCAACAGTGGTATCAGAGCCTAAGTTTTATGGATTGATGTTATTTGTACGAGTAGAACACAAGTGAGTTGTGGGCGATATAAGTCATACTGCCTACCAGCATGTCATACTTTGGTTCGGCGGTATTGTTGCACAAGACGACCCGGACCAACCTTACGCGTACGCTTACGTGAGACCGGTTCCCCCGACGTGCTTTGCACACAGGTGGCTTGCGGGCGACTGTCTCTCCAACTTTAGTTGAACCGAGTGTGGCTACGCCCGGTCCTTGCGAAGGTTAAAACGGAGTCTATTTGACAAACTATCGTTGTGGTTTTGATGCGTAGGTGAGATTGGTTCTTGCTTAAGCCCATAGCAGCCACGTAAAACTTGCAACAACAAAGTAGAGGACGTCTAACTTGTTTTTGCAGGGCATGTTATGATGTGATATGGTCAAGACATGATGCTAAATTTTATTGTATGAGATGATCATGTTTTGTAACCGAGTTATCGGTAACTGGCAGGAGCCATATTGTAACGCCCCATATGTAATCTTCCCCAATTGTACTCCGACTCATGCCGTTTCCGGCATTAAGTTATATTTAATTCTCGGGTTCGGGTCTTTGTCTCCGTGTGTTGTTTTGTTTTCGTGCATCTCATATCATGTCATCACGTGCATTGCATTCGCATACATGTTCATCTCATGCATCCGAGCATTTTCCCCGTTGTCCGTTTTGCATTCCGGCGCTTCGTTCTCCTCCGGTGGCCATTTCTAGCTTTCTTTCGTGTGAGGGGATTAAACATTTCCGGATTGGACCGAGAATTGCCATGCGGCCTTGGTTTACTACCGGTAGACCGCCTGTCAAGTTTCGGGGCATTTGGACTTCGTTTGATACTCCAACGGTTACCCGAGGGACCGAAAAGGCCTCGTATGTGTGCAGCCCAACACCCCTCCATTTTCGCCCAAAACCCACCAAACTCAGCTCCATCGTCTCGGTCGTTTGATCACGATCGTGTGGGCGAAAACCGCACCTCATTTGGACTCTCCTAGCTCCCTCTATGCCTATATATACACCCCCCGTTTTCGGATCTCTCTTCCTCCCCGAAACCCTAATATCGCCCCCGCGCCCGGCCGGACGCGTCCGCCCGCCGCCGCCAGCCTATCGCCCCGTGCCACGTGTCCCTCCGCCGTCCCTCCTCGCGCCGGCCCGCGCGGCCCAGGGAAGGCCCCCGCGGCCCAAGCCGCCCCGCGCCCGCGCCTGGGCGCCGCGCCGCCGTCTCCTTCCTCCCGCTGCCCGCGCGCCGCCCGGTGCTCCATCGCCGCCACCACGCGCCCTCACCGGCCGGCGTGCCTCCCCGACACCGGCGGCCGCCGCCTCTTCTCCCGGGTCGCTGACCTCCTCCTCCGCGCGGGCGCAGCTCCGCCGCCGCCGCCTCTTCGGGTCGGATCCGGTGGGGATCCGCCGCCCCACCTCGCCGGACTTCGTCCCGGCGATCTCCCCGGCGAACCCCGGCTCCCTCCTTCCTCTCCGTCGCCGGTCGCGTCCGGGAGCTACAGTGATCGGCGCGGTTGCTACAGTAGCTCCAGATCGGATCTGGGTTGACTTCTCCCCCCTCTAACCCTAATTCCGTAATTTTTTATGCGATGTTTGACCTGCCATAACTTTGCATCCGTAGCTCCGATTTGGGCGTATGATATGTCAAAATCTTCGTCTCGACGAGTACATCATTTCATTCCATTGCATCATTTGCATTTGAGGTCATCCTGTTGCCCAAAATGCTGTTGGAAGGAGGCATGTTGAGTTAAACTGCAGATCCGTTAGTCCAACATGCACTTTTGTCATTTTTTGCCATATTTAATCCGTGCATGATATGCCTGTGCCCCTTTGGGATGAATTGTTAAGCATGTTGTCTTCTTTCCATAGGTGCCTTCCATATATTTTTAGGATGTGTGTGTTGTCTTGTGCAAGCTTCCGAAGAGGGCTACCTGAGATTACAGATTTCAGGGACTTAGTGATTTTCACTAAGTCTGAGCCGTTTTAGTTCACGATGCTATTTGTCCGGCTTGTTTCCTAGTGATCCGTGCCTCTTTTGAGGATGATCATTAAGAGTGATTTGTTATGCTTGTTGTGCTTAATCCATCCATGTCTTTACTTGTTATGTTGGAGCACCCTAGGTTGACTCAATCGAGCTCAACTTTTGGATAGTTGCTGTTTTGGGCAGATCGTGAACTCTTTTGCGACTTTGCCGGTGTGATTGCTAGTGATCCATGCATGCTATGCCATTGTACTTGCCATGCCTAGCTAGCATTTTGTGCCTTCTTAATGGATATATGCTTGCCTTGCCATGACTTGCACCGTAGTGAGAGCATCGAGCTGGTTTATATGCCTCCGTGAGTTATTATTTCAGCATGTCCCAGTTTTCACTAAGTCTGAAAACTGATTGTGTTTCATCGATGTTCGTGTGCTCGGTAGAGTATTTTGTGAACCCTTTTGGCCCCAGGTCATGTTGGGTGTTTTGTTAAGCTTGTTGAGTAGCTCCATGCCATGCTCTTACTTGCCATGTTCAGGTTTTCCTTCATGTTGTTTTGCTGCTCCGAAGAGAGCATCGTGGTCTGAAATTTCAGACTAGCGTTAATTTCGCTAAGTCTGAAATCTGTTTTGCTTATTCAGTTTTGCCATGCTTGTTTGAAGCCCTTAATGGATGAATTTGCCTATGCCTCAGTCATGATGATTTGTTAAGCTTGATGAGTACATCACTGCCATGCAATTTGTTTTCATGTTGGGTGGCTGTAGCATGTTCATTTTGTTGCATTTAGGAGGCATGTTGTTGTAAATCGCAGATCGGTTCGTTTAGTAAAACGCTTGCCATTTCTTAACCGTAGCTCCGATTGCCATGATCTTTATATCGTTTTCAGGGGATTTCTTCCCCTCTATCCAGTGGCACACTTGGATTTCCAAGTTGAGGCCAGGTTCATGCATTTCCTGTTACATGTTGCATTCTTGCATCCCGCATCGCATCCCGCATAACATGTCATCTTTGCATCGTATTGGTTGCCCTTGCACGTGGTTGATTGTATCCTTGTTGCTTGTTTGTGTTGTTGGGTAGAGCCGGGAGACGAGTTCGCTAACGAGGAGCCCGTTGAGTTTGCTTTTGAGGATCCAGTCAATTCTAACAACTGTGCAGGCAAGATGATCACACCCTTGAAATCACTACTATCTTTGCTATGCTAGTTTTCTCGCTCTTTTGCTTTGCCAATGCTACGATGCCTACCACTTGCTTGTCAGCCTCCCAATTGCCATGATTGAGCCTCTAACCCACCTTTGTCCTAGCAAACCATTGATTGGCTATGTTACCGCTTTGCTCAAGCCCCTTCTTATAGCGTTGCTAGTTGCAGGTGAAGATTGGAGCCGTTCCTTGTTGGAACATTTATTTACTTGTTGGGATATCATTATATTGCCATGTTATCTTTATTCATCTATATACTTGGTAAAGGGTGGAAGGCTCGGCCTCTCGCCTAGTGTTTTGTTCCACTCTTGCCGTCCTAGTTTCCGTCATATCGGTGTTATGTTCCCGGATTGTTGCGTCCCTTACGCGGTTGGGCTATAATGGGAACCCCTTGATAGTTCGCCTTGATTAAAGCTTTTCCAGCAATGCCCAACATTGGTTTTATCATTCGCCACCTACCCCTTTTTTTCCCTTGGGTTTCCGGAGCCCGAGGGTCATCTTTATTTTAGCCCCACGGGCCAGTGCTCCTCTGAGTGTTGGTCCCACCGAGCGATGTCCGGGGCTACCAGGGGCAACTCTGGGCTGGCCTACCCGACGTCTTGCTCATCCGGTGTGCCCTGAGAACGAGATATGTGCAGCTCCTATCGGGATTTGTCGGCACATCTGGGTGGTGTTGCTGGACTAGTTTTGACCTGTCGAATCATCTTGTTGTACCGGGATACCGAGTCTGATCGGTGGGTCCTGGGTGGAGGTCTATTCCTTCGTTGACCGTGAGAGCTTGTTATGGGCTAAGTTGGGACCCCCTGCAGGGATTGATCTTTCGAAAGCCGTGCCCGCGGTTATGGGCAGATGGGAATTTGTTAATGTCCGGTTGTAGATAACTTGAACTTAATTAATTAAAATGAATCAACTGTGTGTGTTGCCGTGATGGCCTCTTCTCGGCGGGGTCCGGGAAGTGGACACGACGTTGGAGTTATGTCTGCGTAGTCTGCTCTATGTAGTTTCCGCTCGTGCTTTGCCTTCTCTTCTCGCTCTCCTTTGCGAATAAGTTAGCCACCATATATGCTAGCCGCTTGCTGCAGCTCCACTCACATTACCCCTTCCTTACCTACTTAGCTTAAATAGTCTTGATCGCGAGGGTGCGAGATTGCTGAGTCCTTGTGGCTCACAGATTACTATTACACCAGATGCAGGGACCGATGATACTCCTCCGGATGGCGCGTTCGAGCTGAAGTGGGAGTACGACGAGGACTCTCAGCGATACTATGTTTCTTTTCCTGATGATCAGTAGTGGTGCCTGCTCGGGGTTCGATTCAGGGATTAGTCACATGTTGGGGAGTCTTTTCTATTTTGGCGCCGTAGTCGGGCCATGAGTGTTTGTATGATGGATGCTATTCATGTACCTTGATGTGACGTGGCGAGTGTAAGCCAACTATTATTATTATTCCCCCTTTTATATTATATATGTACATGGGTTGTGTGAAGATTGCCTCACTTGCGACATATGCCTTCAATGCGATTATGCCTCTAAGTCGTGCCTCGACACGTGGGAGATATAGTCGCATCGAGGGTGTTACAAGTTGGTATCAGAGCCTTCCCCGACCTTAGGAGCCCCATTGCTTGATCGTTTCTAGCAGCCGAGTTGTGTCTAGAAAAATGTTTTGATTCCTTAGGAATTATAGATCGGAGAGCTTAGGAATTTTTTTTACTTCCCAGTCTCCTCATCGCTCTGGTAAGGCATCCTGACGTAGAGTTTTGACTCTTCTCTTCTCGAATTTCACTAAAAAAAATTTTAGGATCACGCGAGTATCTTATTTTGTTCCGATGGCTTATGATGAGAATACTGTCTTGGTGCCTCCTGTCAGGGGTTTAGTGGAAGTGTCCCGGGGAGTTGAGCTCTGAGGTGTTCTCATCATAATTCTATCATTGCAATTCTGGCATACTTGAGATATGTGCGCGACATCGAAAATCTCCTTTATGCAGTTCGTTTGTGAGATAACCTCGACGCCACCCAGTACTGGGGCGGGAGTTCGGGAGTATCGCCATAACTTGTATAACGGATGCTTTTCGAAGGTTGAGATAGATGGTTTCCGAAAGTTTCTTGGTTATGTGTTGAAGGATGGATGCAGCTGGATGTAGGATTTGCTAGCTTGGGTGAGATATTATGCTTCCCCTGTATCCTCAACACCTGATTGCATAACCGGAAAGTTTCGGGAATTTCATAGGTGGGAATTCAAGTAGCCTTAGGATATCTTTCCAACAGATGTGTGATATGAAATTGGGGTTCGACGTCTAGTGGTTCGCCTATTCACGGTCGATTTTACAGTGGCCTCGTTGTGTCTTAAAGAGTCCTTGGCTATGCTGACTCGGGGACGCTTCGTATGTCATGTGCACTGCCTTGTACATGATGGTGCTGTACGGTCGAGCCCGTGTAGGTCCTACCACGAACACTTCGGACGAAATTTCTATCATGTGTTTGTTCCGGCTTATTCCGCAAGCCAACCCTTGGTTTTATTTCGATTTGTGGTATTCGTTCTTCTTCGGCGTCATATGTTGATTCCATCCCTCGTTGATGTACCTCTTCAACGTGATTCTTCGTGGCTTCGCAATTTAGGAATATGTGACCACTTCAAGAGAAGTGCATTCGTTCATTTTGTTCGGATGTGAAGACTTATGTTGCAATTTTCATTCCGTTGGATTCACCTTCTATATTTCTATATTTCTGTGCTAATGGTGGTCAACCTCTTCAGGATGGCTCCCGCTAAGAGCACCAGTCAGAACCAGAATCAAGATCCTCCGCCACCTCCGCCTCCTCCGGAAGCATGGCAGGCTGTGATGGCTGCTACTAATGCAAATACTCAGCTGATCATGCAAATCATCCAAGAGCGGAATCAAAGCAGTCAAGCGAATCAAGGCAGCAACCAGAACCAGTTTGCAACTCTGAATCAGTTCCTCGCAAATGGTCCAAAGACGTTCAGTAACTGCGTTGAGGCTACCGATGCTGATGATTGGTTAGTCGATCTGGGCAAGCATTTTGAATGTAGCAACGTCAGACCTGAAGATTTCGTCAAGTTCGCGTCTTTCCAGCTCAAGGATCAGGCCGCAGAGTGGTTTCAGCAGTACCGGGATTCCAGAGGTGGACGTTTGATCACTTGGGATGATTTCCGTCGTGATTTCCGCGCTCATCACATTCCTCAAAGTGTGACTGAAAGCAAACGTGAAGAATTCCGCAATCTGAAGCAAGGCTCTTTGTCTGTCTATGACTACAACAAGTTGTTCCAGAAGCTCGCCCGTTTTGCCAAGCAGGATGTTCCTGATGAGAAGAGCATGATTTATCAGTTCAGGGGTGGTCTTCGTGAAGAAATTCAGCTCGCTCTTGTCCTCTTCGAGCCGCTGAGATACGATGAGTTCTACAACATGGCACTGAAGCAAGAGGCTGCTCAGCTCAGGTGTGATGCTTCCAGGAAGCGAGTCAGAGACACTTCGTCTTCGTCCTCTACTCAAGTGGCCAAGCAGCAGAAGTATTGGCTTCCTCCTCCTCCGTTCCGTCAGCCGTATCAGCAGAAGAGCAAAGGTGGCAGTGGTTCGTCCCACCCACCCAACCCAGGCTTTCAGAACAAGACTTCGTCTCAAGCTCCAAGATCAAGTGCTCCGTATCACCGTCCGCTCTCAGAGGTCACGTGCAACAAGTGCCAACAGAAGGGTCACTACGCCAACAAGTGTTTCAACCAGAGGCGTCTTCCTCCTCCTCCTCCTGTCAGATCGGCAAGTACAGCTGTGGTCAAGCATAATTCCAAGTCCGCCAAGGTCAACTTGCTGAATGCAGCTCAGGCAGAGGACTCGCCAGATGTGGTTATGGGTAATCTTCCCGTCAATGACATTCCCGCAAGAGTACTTTTTGATACTGGTGCATCTTTATCATTTTTATCGAAACCTTTTGCTTCCATGCATGAGGTGCATACTGTTGATTTGCCTAAGCCGATAGCGGTCTCGTCTCCGGGATTGTTCATGAACACCAAAATGATGGCTCCAGATGTTACTATCACGTTGGGCGACTACAAGTTTCTTTCTTCCCCAATGGTTCTTGGCAATTCTGATATTGACCTCATTCTTGGGATGGACTGGCTCTCTAAACACAAGGCTCACCTCGATTGTGCAGCCAGGCAGATTCAACTGACTCATTCCTCTAAAGATGTCATTGTTTTTGCTGCTCAGGATAATACCATCCGGTTATTCTCTCTCAATGAAAAGGGTGAATTGGATGCTATTTCGCAGATTCCGGTTGTTTGTGAGTATCAAGATGTCTTCCCTGAAGAACTCCCAGGCATGCCTCCAAACCGGCCGGTTGAATTCGTTATTGAACTTGAGCCCGGTACAGAACCGGTGTGCAAACGGCCTTACAAGCTCGGCCCCGAAGAGTTGAAGGAGTTGAAGAAACAGCTCGATGTGCAAGAAAGAATGGGTCTCATTCGGCCTAGTACTTCTCCGTGGGGTTGTGGTGTTCTTTTTGTGAAGAAGAAGGATGGAACGGACCGACTTTGTGTTGATTACCGTCCATTGAACAAGAAGACCATCAAGAACAAATATCCACTTCCCAACATTAATGAGCTATTCGAACAACTCAAGGGTGCCCAAGTATTCTCCAAGCTTGATCTCCGTATGGGTTATCATCAAATTCGCATTCGTGAACAAGATATTCCAAAGACGGCATTCAGAACAAGCTATGGGTCATATGAATACACTGTTATGTCTTTTGGCCTCGCTAATGCTCCTCCGACGTTCTCACGCATGATGAACTTCATCTTCAACCCCTACACCAACGACTTTGTTTTGGTCTATCTCGATGATATCCTGGTTTTCTCGAAGAACAAGGAAGATCACGCCAAACACTTGCGTTTGGTTCTTGACAAGCTAAGGAAACATCAATTCTATGCCAAGTTCTCTAAGTGTGAGTTTTGGCTCGATGAGGTTCTTTATCTTGGTCATATTATCTCTGCCAAGGGTATTTCCGTGGATCCTGAGAAGGTGTCTGCAATTGTTAATTGGGAACCTCCTCGGAATGTGAAGCAACTCCGTAGCTTCCTCGGTCTTGCAAGTTATTGCCGAAGATTCGTTGAAAACTTCTCCAAGATCGCGAAGCCTCTCTCAAATCTTCTTCAGAAGCACGTCAAGTGCGTTTGGTCTCCGGAGTGTGATGTTGCTTTCAACGCTTTGAAAGAGAAATTGATCACTGCTCCAGTTCTAACTCCGCCTGATGAAACCAAGCCGTACGAGTTCTTTTGTGATGCCTCTCTCCAAGGTCTCGGTGCAGTACTGATGCAAGAGAAGAAAGTTGTTGCTTATACCTCTCGCCAGTTGAAGCCAAATGAGAAGAACTACCCCATTCATGATCTTGAGTTGGCGGCAATTGTGCACGCATTGTTGACTTGGAGACATCTTCTCTTGGGAAGGAAAGTGGACATTTTCACTGATCACAAGAGTCTCAAGTACATCTTCACTCAGCCTAATCTCAACCTCAGGCAGACTCGATGGGTCGAAATGATTCAAGAGTACAATCCGAGTATCGAGTATACTCCAGGCAAGGCTAATGTGATTGCTAACGCGTTGAGCAGAAAAGCATATTGCAACAGTCTGATTCTCAAGCCTTATCAACCCGAGCTTTGTGAAGCCTTCCGCAAACTTAATCTGCAAGTTGTTCCTCAAGGTTTCCTTGCCAACCTTCAAGTTTCTCCTACCTTGGAAGACCAGATTCGCCAAGCCCAGCTTCTTGATGCTATGGTGAAAAAGGTAAAGATTGGTATTGCAAAGAGTCAATCCAAGTACAAGTGCTACCGACTTGATGACAAGGACACTCTCTTCTTCGAGGATCGAATTGTTGTGCCCAAAGGTGAACTTCATAAAGTGATCATGAATGAGGCTCACAACTCTCTCCTCTCCATCCACCGTGGGAGCACGAAGATGTATCAAGACCTGAAGCAAACTTATTGGTGGACTCGAATGAAGCGCGAGATCGCTCAATTCGTGAATGAATGTGATGTCTGCAGAAGAGTGAAAGCAGAACACCAAAGGCCAGCAGGTCTCCTCCAACCTCTCGCCATTCCAGAATGGAAGTTTGACCACATTGAAATGGACTTCGTGACTGGGTTTCCTAAGTCCAAGCGTGGCAATGATGCTATATTCGTTGTCATCGACAAGCTGACCAAAGTGGCTCATTTCTTGCCTATCAAAGAGTCAATCACTGCAGCTCAATTGGCGGAGCTCTACACCTCTCGCATTGTCTCTCTGCACGGTATTCCTCAAGTGATATCTTCAGACCGTGGCAGCATCTTTACCTCCAAGTTTTGGGATTCTTTTCAGAAGGCCATGGGCACCAGCATTTGCTTCAGCACTGCTTTCCATCCTCAAACAAGCGGTCAAGTCGAGCGTGTCAACCAGATTCTTGAAGATATGCTCAGGGCTTGTGTTATCTCCTTCGGCATGAAGTGGGAGGATTGCCTTCCTTATGCTGAATTCTCGTACAACAACAGTTTCCAAGCAAGTTCCGGCAAGGCCCCGTTTGAAATTCTGTATGGTAGGAAGTGCCGTACACCTCTCAACTGGTCTGAAACCGGTGAACGTCAGCTGCTGGGTAATGACCTGATCACAGAAGCAGAAGAAATGTGCAAGGTCATTCGTGATAACCTCAAAGCAGCCCAGTCTCGTCAGAAGAGCTACTACGACAGCAAGCACCGTGATTTGGCTTTCGAGATCGGAGATCATGCCTACCTCCGCGTCTCTCCTATGAAAGGGACTCGTCGCTTCGGTATCAAAGGGAAGCTTGCCCCCAGATACGTCGGGCCTTTCAAGATCGTCAGCAAGAGAGGCGACCTCGCCTATCAACTCGAGCTTCCTGCAACCTTTGCCAATGTTCATGATGTGTTCCACGTCTCGCAACTCCGAAAGTGCTTCAAGACGCCTGAGCGCACCGTCAACTTCGAGGACATTGAGCTCCAAGAAGATCTCTCCTACCGTGAGCACCCAGTTGCAATCCTTGAAGAGACTGAACGCAAAACTCGCAACAAGTCAATCAAGTTTCTCAAAGTCAAGTGGTCACACCATTCCGACCGTGAAGCTACATGGGAACGCGAGGATCACCTCCGTTCTGAGTACCCGGAGTTCTTTCAGTCCTAGATCTCGGGACGAGATCTTTTCGTAGTGGTGGAGTGTTGTAACGCCCCATATGTAATCTTCCCCAATTGTACTCCGACTCATGCCGTTTCCGGCATTAAGTTATATTTAATTCTCTGGTTCGGGTCTTTGTCTCCGTGTTTTGTTTTGTTTTCGTGCATCTCATATCATGTCATCACGTGCATTGCATTCGCATACATGTTCATCTCATGCATCCGAGCATTTTCCCCGTTGTCCGTTTTGCATTCCGGCGCTTCGTTCTCCTCCGGTGGCCATTTCTAGCTTTCTTTCGTGTGTGGGGATTAAACATTTCCGGATTGGACCGAGAATTGCCATGCGGCCTTGGTTTACTACCGGTAGACCGCCTGTCAAGTTTCGGGTCATTTGGACTTCGTTTGATACTCCAACGGTTACCCGAGGGACCGAAAAGGCCTCGTGTGTGTGCAGCCCAACACCCCTCCATTTTGGCCCAAAACCCACCAAACTCAGCTCCATCGTCTCGGTCGTTCGATCACGATCGTGTGGGCGAAAAACGCACCTCATTTGGACTCTCCTAGCTCCCTCTATGCCTATATATACACCCCCCCGTTTTCGGATCTCTCTTCCTCCCCGAAACCCTAATATCGCCCCCGCGCCCGGCCGGACGCGTCCGCCCGCCGCCGCCAGCCTATCGCCCCGTGCCACGTGTCCCGCTGCCGTCCCTCCTCGCGCCGGCCCGCGCGGCCCAGGGAAGGCCCCCGCGGCCCAAGCCGCCCCGCGCCCGCGCCTGGGCGCCGCGCCGCCGTCTCCTTCCTCCCGCTGCCCGCGCGCCGCCCGGTGCTCCATTGCCGCCACCACGCGCCCTCACCGGCCGGCGTGCCTCCCCGACACCGGCGGCCGCCGCCTCTTCTCCCGGGTCGCTGACCTCCTCCTCCGCGCGGGCGCAGCTCCGCCGCCGCCGCCTCTTCGGGTCGGATCCGGTGGGGATCCGCCGCCCCACCTCGCCGGACTTCGTCCCGGCGATCTCCCCGACGAACCCCGGCTCCCTCCTTCCTCTCCGTCGCCGGTCGCGTCCGGGAGCTACAGTGATCGGCGCGGTTGCTACAGTAGCTCCAGATCGGATCTGGGTTGACTTCTCCCCCCTCTAACCCTAATTCCGTAATTTTTTATGCGATGTTTGACCTGCCATAACTTTGCATCCGTAGCTCCGATTTGGGCGTATGATATGTCAAAATCTTCGTCTCGACGAGTACATCATTTCATTCCATTGCATCATTTGCATTTGAGGTCATCCTGTTGCCCAAAATGCTAATGGAAGGAGGCATGTTGAGTTAAACTGCAGATCCGTTAGTCCAACATGCACTTTTGTCATTTTTTGCCATATTTAATCCGTGCATGATATGCCTGTGCCCCTTTGGGATGAATTGTTAAGCATGTTGTCTTCTTTCCATAGGTGCCTTCCATATATTTTTAGGATGTGTGTGTTGTCTTGTGCAAGCTTCCGAAGAGGGCTACCTGAGATTACAGATTTCAGGGACTTAGTGATTTTCACTAAGTCTGAGCCGTTTTAGTTCACGATGCTATTTGTCCGGCTTGTTTCCTAGTGATCCGTGCCTCTTTTGAGGATGATCAGTAAGAGTGATTTGTTATGCTTGTTGTGCTTAATCCATCCATGTCTTTACTTGTTATGTTGGAGCACCCTAGGTTGACTCAATCGAGCTCAACTTTTGGATAGTTGCTGTTTTGGGCAGATCGTGAACTCTTTTGCGATTTTGCCGGTGTGATTGCTAGTGATCTATGCATGCTATGCCATTGTACTTGCCATGCCTAGCTAGCATTTTGTGCCTTATTAATTGATATATGCTTGCCTTGCCATGACTTGCACCGTAGTGAGAGCATCGAGCTGGTTTATATGCTTCCGTGAGTTATTATTTCAGCATGTCCCAGTTTTCACTAAGTCTGAAAACTGATTGTGTTTCATCGATGTTCGTGTGCTCGGTAGAGTATTTTGTGAACCCTTTTGGCCCCAGGTCATGTTGGATGTTTTGTTAAGCTTGTTGAGTAGCTCCATGCCATGCTCTTACTTGCCATGTTCAGGTTTTCCTTCATGTTGTTTTGCTGCTCCGAAGAGAGCATCGTGGTCTGAAATTTCAAACTAGCGTTAATTTCGCTAAGTCTGAAATCTGTTTTGCTTATTCAGTTTTGCCATGCTTGTTTGAAGCCCTTAATGGATGAATTTGCCTATGCCTCAGTCATGATGATTTGTTAAGCTTGATGAGTACATCACTGCCATGCAATTTGTTTTCATGTTGGGTGGCTGTAGCATGTTCATTTTGTTGCATTTAGGAGGCATGTTGCTGTAAATCGCAGATCGGTTCGTTTAGCAAAACGCTTGCCATTTCTTAACCGTAGCTCCGGTTGCCATGATCTTTATATCGTTTTCAGGGGATTTCTTCCCCTCTATCCAGTGGCACACTTGGATTTCCAAGTTGAGGCCAGGTTCATGCATTTCCTGTTACATGTTGCATTCTTGCATCCCGCATCGCATCCCGCATAGCATGTCATCTTTGCATCGTATTGGTTGCCCTTGCACGTGGTTGATTGTATCCTTGTTGCTTGTTTGTGTTGTTGGGTAGAGCCGGGAGACGAGTTCGCTAACGAGGAGCCCGTTGAGTTTGCTTTTGAGGATCCAGTCAATTCTAACAACTGTGCAGGCAAGATGATCACACCCTTGAAATCACTACTATCTTTGCTATGCTAGTTTTCTCGCTCTTTTGCTTTGCCAATGCTACGATGCCTACCACTTGCTTGTCAGCCTCCCAATTGCCATGATTGAGCCTCTAACCCACCTTTGTCCTAGCAAACCATTGATTGGCTATGTTACCGCTTTGCTCAAGCCCCTTCTTATAGCGTTGCTAGTTGCAGGTGAAGATTGGAGCCGTTCCTTGTTGAAACATTTATTTACTTGTTGGGATATCATTATATTGCCATGTTATCTTTATTCATCTATATACTTGGTAAAGGGTGGAAGGCTCGGCCTCTCGCCTAGTGTTTTGTTCCACTCTTGCCGTCCTAGTTTCCGTCATATCGGTGTTATGTTCCCGGATTGTTGCGTCCCTTACGCGGTTGGGCTATAATGGGAACCCCTTGATAGTTCGCCTTCATTAAAGCTTTTCCAGCAATGCCCAACATTGGTTTTATCATTCGCCACCTACCCCTTTTTTTCCCTTGGGTTTCCGGAGCCCGAGGGTCATCTTTATTTTAGCCCCACGGGCCAGTGCTCCTCTGAGTGTTGGTCCCACCGAGCGATGTCCGGGGCTACCAGGGGCAACTCTGGGCTGGCCTACCCGACGTCTTGCTCATCCGGTGTGCCCTGAGAACGAGATATGTGCAGCTCCTATCGGGATTTGTCGGCACATCTGGGTGGTGTTGCTGGACTAGTTTTGACCTGTCGAATCATCTTGTTGTACCGGGATACCGAGTCTGATCGGTGGGTCCTGGGTGGAGGTCTATTCCTTCGTTGACCGTGAGAGCTTGTTATGGGCTAAGTTGGGACCCCCTGCAGGGATTGATCTTTCGAAAGCCGTGCCCGCGGTTATGGGCAGATGGGAATTTGTTAATGTCCGGTTGTAGATAACTTGAACTTAATTAATTAAAATGAATCAACTGCGTGTGTTGCCGTGATGGCCTCTTCTCGGCGGGGTCCGGGAAGTGGACACGGCGTTGGAGTTATGTCTGCGTAGTCTGCTCTATGTAGTTTCCGCTCGTGCTTTGCCTTCTCTTCTCGCTCTCCTTTGCGAATAAGTTAGCCACCATATATGCTAGCCGCTTGCTGCAGCTCCACTCACATTACCCCTTCCTTACCTACTTAGCTTAAATAGTCTTGATCGCGAGGGTGCGAGATTGCTGAGTCCTTGTGGCTCATAGATTACTATTACACCAGATGCAGGGACCGATGATACTCCTCCGGATGGCGCGTTCGAGCTGAAGTGGGAGTACGACGAGGACTCTCAGCGATACTATGTTTCTTTTCCTGATGATCAGTAGTGGTGCCTGCTCGGGGTTTGATTCAGGGATTAGTCGCATGTTGGGAAGTCTTTTCTATTTTGGCGCCGTAGTCGGGCCATGAGTGTTTGTATGATGGATGCTATTCATGCACCTTGATGTGACGTGGCGAGTGTAAGCCAACTATTATTATTATTCCCCCTTTATATTATATATGTACATGGGTTGTGTGAAGATTGCCTCACTTGCGACATATGCCTTCAATGTGATTATGCCTCTAAGTCGTGCCTCGACACGTGGGAGATATAGTCGCATCGAGGGTGTTACACATATGGTTGTCGCTTTATTGTATGCAATGCAATCGCGATGTAATGCTTTACTTTATCACTAAACGGTAGCGATAGTCGTGGAAGCATAAGATTGGCGAGACGACAACGATGCTACGATGGAGATAAAGGTGTCGCGCCGGTGACGATGATGATCATGACGGTGCTTCGGAGATGGAGATCACAACCACAAGATGATGATGGTCATATCATATCACTTATATTGATTGCATGTGATGTTTATCTTTTTATGCATCTTATCTTGCTTTGATTGACGGTAGCATTATAAGATGATCTCTCACTAAATTATCAAGAAGTGTTCTCCCTGAGTATGCACCATTGCGAAAGTTCTTCGTGCTGAGACACCACGTGATGATCGGGTGTGATAGGCTCTACGTTCAAATACAACGGGTGCAAAACAGTTGCACACGCGGAATACTCAGGTTATACTTGACGAGCCAAGCATATACAGATATGGCCTCGGAACACGGAGACCGAAAGGTCGAGCGTGAATCATATAGTAGATATGATCAACATAATGATGTTCACCGATGAAACTACTCCATCTCACGTGATGATCGGACATGGTTTAGTTGATTTGGATCACGTGATCACTTAGAAGATTAGAGGGATGTCTATCTAAGTGGGAGTTCTTAAGTAATATGATTAATTGAACTTAAATTTATCATGAACTTAGTACCTGATAGTATCTTGCTTGTTTATGTTGATTGTAGATAGATGGCTCGTGCTGTTGTTCCGTTGAATTTTAATGCGTTCCTTGAGAAAGCAAAGTTGAAAGATGATGGTAGCAATTACACGGACTGGGTCCGTAACTTGAGGATTATCCTCATTGCTGCACAGAAGAATTACGTCCTGGAAGCACCGCTAGGTGCCAGGCCTGCTGCTGGAGCAACACCAGATGTTATGAACGTCTGGCAGAGCAAAGCTGATGACTACTCGATAGTTCAGTGTGCCATGCTTTACGGCTTAGAATTGGGACTTCAACGACGTTTTGAACATCATGGAGCATATGAGATATGTCAGGAGTTGAAGTTAATATTTCAAGCAAATGCCCGGATTGAGAAATATGAAGTCTCCAATAAGTTCTATAGCTGCAAGATGGAGGAGAACAGTTCTGTCAGTGAGCATATACTCAAAATGTCTGGGTATAACAATCACTTGATTCAGATGGGAGTTAATCTTCCAGATGATTGCGTCATTGACAGAATTCTCCAATCACTGCCACCAAGCTACAAGAGCTTCGTGATGAACTATAATATGCAAGGGATGAACAAGACTATTCCCGAGCTCTTCGTCAATCTTTCTCCTCGATTCCTCCAGATCTCCCGACTCCCATAACAGCGCCGCCACTCCCATGCGTTTCCGATTCCAAGGTCACCGCTGGCCATTTATGGAGATTAAAGGCGAAAATCCGTTCCCATATCAGCTCTCCTTCCCTTCTCAATGTTCTTCGTTCCCCATCAACTAGATGTTGGAAACATGGAGACGGTAGGTGTTCTTCTTTTCTTCCTTCCCATAATCCCGTCCCTCCTTAATTAAATAGCTATGTCCTCCTGCTCTGAGGAGTCCACATCTACCTGCACAGGTGTTCTTCTGATATTCACTAGATCTAAGTGTGAGAGTCCTCGGGAGTCAGGAGATTAGGAGAACTGCAACATGGGGGAAATTATTCAGTTCTTGCTGTCGTCTTCTCGTCCGTGCTGAATACTGCAACCTGCGGATCTGGCAATCTAGATCCACATCAATCCATATTCATGTGTGTTTGTTCCCTATATTAATCATTTATGCTAACTGTTCCTGTTAGTGTCATGTCGTCTAGAAAGTGTTTATCTGGTAAAAAAGAACAGTAAAAGGCAGCTCAAAGATGAATTGGTAGAAACCCAAAAAGGACCAATTGACAAATTTTTCAGAACTAGTAATTCTTCTAGAGAACCCCTGGAACTGGCCATAGTAAGTGTTGAAGAGCAACTGACTAAGAATACAGATGCTACTAATGATGATATGAACGATGGTGATAATAATTCCAGCCAACATGAAAAGTTGAAAACCTAAGTCACTAACCAAATTCAGAAACACCGGGAGTCGATGAACAACAATCATGCACTGTTGATATTTTGCATCCTCCAAACTATGACAATATGATTGATATGGATAGGGATATTTTAGTTGAGATAGTAATTCTAGACATAATTCTAGACAAAATGAATTCTCCG
The DNA here is from genome assembly GCA_034509565.1 of Triticum monococcum. Lineage (NCBI taxonomy): Eukaryota > Viridiplantae > Streptophyta > Magnoliopsida > Poales > Poaceae > Triticum > Triticum monococcum. The sequence continues at coordinate 620,756,789 of CM067845.1, forward strand.
TTGTTAAAATTTAGTAAAACGAGATTATGTGGAATTACATTATTTCATTACTATCATGGTGTAGTTCTCCTTATCAATAAATAAATTGTACTGTCAATTCTAAAGACCAAAGATCATCGTCTAGGCTATGCACTAGATATTTACTTTTTTTTAAATAGAAAATAATTTTAGATTTCGAATCAACAAGGGCCCCTTGTTGATGTCTTGCCCCAGGGCCCCGCAAATCTGTGGGCCGGCCCTGGCGGCGACGTGGAGCCGACATCTAGTGATCGGCAATCAAGAGATCAAGAGGCAGACGGGGCTGGAGGAGAGCTACCACCTCAGGAGCCCACGTTTTAGCTTCCACGGGTTCGGGGAAAGGAGCGGCTCCATGATCATGTCACTGGACAAGCGTGGCCAGATCTTCCGGCTCGACATTGGAGCTATGGAGGACCAGGAAGCACCCGTTGTCAGGAGGCTCACTAGCCCGGGAAGTGTGTCGGTCCGACGATCGATCTACCGATTGTTCTTGCACGAGACAGATTTCATCTCTTTGCAGCAGGGCATGAAATCATTCTGAGCATGACTATATTGTGGAGTACCTGCTTTGCTCCTTCTTTTCTTTCTTATATGTAACTCATGTGTGTTTTAAACTTTTATTATTATTGCGTTTTAGATTGGGCACAAAAAGTAGCTCAATCCCCTCCATTCAATTCTTTATTGGACCAAGGTTTCTATCGAGAAACTTTGATACGGTTCAGAAACAATTGGATACATTTGAATTTAAACATTGAGACAATAGTATGCCTATGTGTCAGCATACACACTGTAACTACTACTGAACCTGACGGAAACGGGGACGACTCACCTGAAGGCACTGCTTCTGTTCCAACCGTTGTCGACAACTTGTCTACTGTTGAAGAGAAGGAAGAAGGCTGTCAAGGTCTACACGGCCCAACACTCTACGCCGAGTGTTTACCTCTTTGCCGAGAGCCAAAACACGGGCACAGAGCAAAGCGACGTAAGCCGAGAGACTTACTCGGCAATAGATGCAGCACGACAAACACATGCATTTACACCAAGACAATATGTAAAACATACTCGGCAAAAACAAGAAACTCGGCAAACACTTTGTATGCCGAGAGCCAAACAATGAGCTCACGACAAAGAGGTGCCATGTGGCAAGTTCGGCAGTGGTTAACGGCTCGCTTCAGTGCTTGTAGTCGTCGCTAGATGGTCTATGAATCTGGATGTAATTTTTATTTTTTCTAATATTCGTTGTACTGCCATGATTGAAGATGAATAGATCGTCAGATTCCAAAAAAAAAGATGTGCCCTGAACATTCCGTCAGGATTCTCCCAAAATCTGCCCCTCTCTAGCTTCTCCTAGAATCTTTGACCCCCTTTTGTTTTACAATCCTACCTAATTAGACCCTAACTAGGTAGGATTGTAAAATAAATGGGGCTCAAAAATTCTGGGAGAATCTGGGTAGGGCGTCAGATTCTAGGAGAATCTTGCAAAAAAACTGGGCCTAAATATAACATACAAGCTAAAATTGTGTAAAAAAAATACAAGCTAAAGCAGAAAAGAGAATCCAAAAAAGATGTTTGTGGACCGAATTTACATAGCCCAAACCGGTGGCACGGCCCATTACTTCTTTATAAAAACAATCCTGGTCAGGAAGAAGGCATGGCCGTGGCCCAATCTGCCTTTCGGTCCATGTGTATTAGGACTTAGACAGAGCCCGTGCTGAGCGTTTCCCTGCCCACGCGAGCGGCATGACTGTGAACAAAGGCGACCCTATATCTTGCCATCAGCAAGAGGGGAGGAACCCTCGCTGAAGGAAAGACCACAATGGGCCGGCCCAGGAGCACGGGACGCCACAGCCTCATTTCTCTTTTTTTAATGTTTAATGTTTTCTATTTTCGTTTTTTGCTTTATTTTTGTGCTTTTTTATACTTTCAAATATTTTAAATACTTGAAAAATGTTGAACAAGTACTTGAAATTTTTTGACCAAATATTTGAAAAATGTTGAGCAAGTATATGAAAATATTAATCAAGTATTCAGAAAAATGTTGAACATGTATAGAGAAATTGTTGATCAATGATCATGTACTAAAATATGATAAACTTTTATGATCATTTTTATAAAAGTTTTAATCAAGCATTTTAAAAAATGTTGAACAAGTATTTGAAAAATGTTAATCAGGTATTTGGGAAATCTTAATTGTCTATAGAAAAATTGTTGACCATGTATTAAAAATATTAATATTGCATTTAAAAAGTATTAATTAATCATTTAAAAAAGTTGCATGTGCATATAAAAATGTCAACCATATCTTAAAAAATGATAATCTTGCATTTCGAAGATGTTGAAAATGTGTATAGAAAAAATGTGACCATGTATTAATGAAAAGGCTAATCTTGTATTTTGAAAATGTTAAATAATAATTTGAAGATTGTTAATAAAGCATTTGAAAAATATTGAATATGTGTATAGAAAATATGTTGACCATGTATTCAAACATCATAAACTCGAATTTGAAAAATGTTATTGACATATACGAAAACTATATAATGAAAACTAAAAGAAATAAACGAAATAAAAATAAAAATGCTAATATTGTAAGTTTTTTAAACAAGCATTTCGAAAATGTTGAAAGTGTGTATAGACATGTTTTTGATGATGTATAAAAAATGTTAAACTCATATTTAAAAGATGTTAAACGTGTGTTTGAAAAATGTTTTAGACGTATACAAAAAATGCAGAATGAAAACTAGAAGAAAGAAAAGAAAAAAACAATGAGAAGTGAAAAAGAAAGCAAAACAAAAAAGGAAACAAAAATATAACTGACGAAACAAATGCACAAAGTATGAAAAACAGTAAAAATCAATAAAGAGGGAAAGAATAACAAAAAAAGTTGACAAACAAGAAATAAAAAAAAAAGAAAAATGACGAAGGAAATGAGTAAGAAAAGGAAAACCAATAAAACAATGAAAAAATACAAAGGAAAAAACAAAAGGGAAACAGAAAAAAGGAGGAGAAATAAGGAAAAAACAAAAAGAAAAGAAAACTGGAAAAAGGAAAACAAAACCTGTAGAAAGCCAAATAAAAATGAAGAAAAAAGGAAAGAGAAAAAACTAGGAAAAACCTTTGGAAATGTCGCTCGTTTTCGCCTCAAGTAGGTCATACCCTAGTTCTATGCCACAAATTGGACGCTGGCTTGTTGGCTACCACAACAGCCAACTATCAAGGAGAACAAGGACCGAAACCCTTTTGAGCTCCCTTTTTATCCGCTTATTATCATTTTATTGTCCGCGAGTGCGCGAACAAGCCTCGCGCCCCATCAGGAGAAATCATTTGTTTAAGGGGGTCTGCAAAAGGGGAAAAAAAACTACCTTGGGTGCTCACAAATGGCAATCTGGGAGTTTTTACTTTTCATGTAGATTTGTTTTTCAAAATGTTTTAGCTCTTAAACTGTGCATCGAAATTCTGAACTGTTTTCATCATCGGATTCGTCACCACGAGATCTTTGAAAGTAGATCCCATGTTTATAGGTTTTGATGAACATTTTTCTCCACAAAAAATCCTAGGAAAAACTGCTAAGAGACTCGTAGCTAAAAACTTTTTTTTTCTATATCTTTTTTCTCTTTCCAAGAGACACAATTGTGTTTCTTGCGGAAGCAAATCTATGCCTCCATGAAAAGCATATATGTGCCTCTTCTGGAAAAAAAGCACAGTTGGGCCTCTCGCGAAAGCCAAAAAAAAGGACGCGGTTTTCACTTTCCGAGCGGCACAACTATGCCTCTGACGAAAGTAAATATGTGCCTTCATATGAAAACAAATATGTGCTTCTCATGAAAGCAAAAAATAAATGTGTTTTTGCGAACCAATATGTGGTTGGTTGGTTAGGAGGACAGTATTATCCACAGCACACGCGAGTTTAAGTCTAGACTTGACATTGGTGCTCGCATTCCCTGAATTTATTTCGGCGATGTGCGTTCAGTGGGAACAGACGTTTCCATCGACTACGAGTGCATCTATGACGACTTCATTAATCTTAAGATGATGTGCGACTCAGTCTTTTGAGGTGCTCATAGGGATAGTGAGTGAGTGTGTGCGTTCATCTGGATGAGTGTATGTGCGTTTGTATGAGCGTTTCATGCATGTACTGTGTTAAACAATGTTTTTTCTCTTTTTTCTAAGAGGCACATGTGTGCCTCCCGTGGAATAAAATCTGTGCCCGAAAGAAAAAAAATACGTTTTTTCTTTGCGAGAGTCATGGAAGAAAAAACATTTTTTTGCTTTTCCCCAACATTTCAGGGAAAATCGAGAAGCAGAAAAAACCCCTAAAACCTATCTAAATCCTGAAAACACATACAAAAAATAAATAAGATAAAATTCTGAGGGAGGACACGTGACGGCATCTGTGAACGTGCCAAGTAGTGCACTCTCAACCCACCAAAAGTACCATAGAAGCGAATCAACCTGTGGTTGAGTTGGTTAGGTGGACAGTGGTATCCCCAATCCACCAGGGTTCAAATCCTGGTGCTCGCATTATTCCTGGATTTATTTCAGGATTTCCGGCGATGCGCTTTCAGTGGGAGGAGACGTTCCCGTCGACGACGAGGCGTCTACGGTGACTTCGTAAATCTCAAAATGATATGCCGGCTCAGTCTCTCGGAGGTGCTCATAGGGGTAGGGTATGCATGTGTCCATTCATAGGATGAGTGTATGCGCGTGTATATGAGCGCTTGTGTTTGTACTGATGCTTAAAAAAAAAGTACCATAGAAGCTCCCACAAAGGGTACGCCTCGGTTAATTGCTCTCCTCATCGGGCGATTCCACCCAACCTCGATCGATCGGCTATGTCTCGCCCATACTACAAGCGAACAACTACGGGCTGACTCTTTAGTTGGTTCGCTCGTTCCCTTCGCTCGCCCGCGTCTGGTCGTTGCATTCAATATGTTTTTTCTCTGGTTTTCTTTGTGTTGTCACTGGTTTTTTCTTTTTTCTTCTTTTGTTACATGTTTGCATTTTCGATGTTTTTCAATGATTTTCTTTGCCTTTTCTTTTTCTTCTATATACTTTGCTTTTCTTTCTTCCTTTTTTGGAGTTCTTAGGTTTTTTTATTTCTTCGCTTTTCTTTTTGCTTCTTTGTCATTTCTCTGTCTTTTCAATACATTTCTAATTTTTCATACACATTTTACATTATTTGTATACATGTAAAATATTTGTTTTACGAGTTTCGTGTTAAACCGTTTTTTAACAATAAAATATTTTTTAAATATGGATCATTTTTTACATTGTACAAACATTATACGAAAATGATGTAAACACATTTTTTAAACAGGTGAATAATTTTTAAAATGTGACGTTTTTTTAGAAAAGGAGGATGACCCCCGGCCTCTGCATCTGGGAGATGCATAGGGCCACTTTATTGATTATTCTTGAGGACCTTACAAAGTATTACAACAATAAGTCTGAATCCACCATCTTGGCAACATATGCCATTACTCCTATCCAAAATGATGAAGGGGTGCTAGCTGGGCCACTACCCAAACCACTCACCTAAGCCTAACATCAAAAAGCCGAAAATTGAAACATATTCGGAAGCCCCAGCCGAGCCACATACCGGGTCTGGGGCACAATCCGGTCAGACGCACTCGTGTGTCGTCGCCACCATCTTCCGCATGTCCATCTTCAGATCATATTGAGGCTTCTACCTTGTGTGGCCACTCTGCCATCGACGTCACCATGACGCCAGATAGCAACCTCCTCCTGCGCGAGTCCATCTCCTCGCATCAGGCGGCGAGGCTCCACAACGCCATGCCGCCGATCCTCGCGCGCCATGAATGAGTGAGATGAAGTACCGCTCCACCACGGCATGTACAGGGTGAGGAAGGGCGAGGTCCCCATCGGAGACACGGCCGGAAGGGCCGCCGCCAGGTGTTGGGGAACGTAGTAATTTCGAAAATTTTCCTACGCACACGCAAGATCATGGTGATGCACAGCAACGAGAGGGGAGAGTGTTGTCTACGTACCAACGCAGACCGACTGCGGAAGCGATCACACAACGTAGAGGAAGTAGTCGTACGTCTTCTTCCCGATCCGACCGATCCAAGCACCGTTACTCCGGCACCTCCGAGTTCTTAGCACACGTTCAGCTCGATGACGATCCTCTGGCTCCGATCCAGCAAAGCGTCGAGGAAGAGTTCCGTCAGCACGACGGCGTGGTGACGATCTTGATGTAATACCGACGCAGGGCTTCGCCTAAGCACTACAACGGTATGATCGAGGTGGAATAAGGTGGCAGGGGGCACCGCACACGGCTAAGGAACGATCTCAAGGATCAACTTGTGTGTCTTGGGGTGTCCCCTGCCCCCGTATATAAAGGTTGGAGGAGGGGGGCCGGCCGGCCAGGGAGAGGGAGGCGCAGGGGGAGTCCTACTCCTATCGGGAGTAGGACTCCCCCTTCCAATCCTATTCCAATTAGGACTCTCGGGGGAAAGGAGAGAGAAGGGGGGGCCGACCCCTTATCCTAGTCCTACTAGGACTTGGGGAAAGGGGGGGGGGGGCGCCGGCCAGCTATGGGCTGCCCCTTTTCTCTTTTTCCACTAAGGCCCAATAGGCCCATTAGTCTCCCGGGGGGTTCCGGTAACCCTCCCGGTATTTCGGTAAAATCCCGATTTCACCCGGAACACTTCCTATGTCCAAACATAGGCTTCCAATATATCAATCTTTACGTCTCGACCATTTCGAGACTCCTCGTCATGTCCGTGATCTCATCCGGGACTCCGAACAACCTTCGGTACATCAAAATGCATAAACTCATAATAACTATCATCGTAACGTTAAGCGTGCGGACCCTACGGTTCGAGAACAATGTAGACATGACCGAGACACGTCTCCGGTCAATAACCAATAGCGGGACCTGGATGCCCATATTGGCTCCTACATATTCTACGAAGATCTTTATCGGTCAGACCGCATAACAACATACGTTGTTCCCTTTGTCATCGGTATGTTACTTGCCCGAGATTCGATCGTCGGTATCCAATACCTAGTTCAATCTCGTTACTGGCAAGTCTCTTTACTCGTTCCGTAATACATCATCTCACAACTAACATATTAGTTGCAGTGCTTGCAAGGCTTATGTGATGTGCATTACCGAGAGGGCCCAGAGATACCTCTCCGACAATCGGAGTGACAAACCCTAATCTCGAAATACGCCAACCCAACATCTACCATTGGAGACACCTGTAGTACTCCTTTATAATCACCCAGTTACGTTGTGACGTTTGGTAGTACCCAAAGTGTTCCTCCGGTAAACGGGAGTTGCATAATCTCATAGTTATAGGAACATGTATAAGTCATGAAGAAAGCAATAGCAACATACTAAACGATCGGGTGCTAAGCTAATGGAATGGGTCATGTCAATCAGATCATTCAACTAATGATGTGACCTCGTTAATCAAATAACAACTCTTTGTTCATGGTTAGGAAACATAACCATCTTTGATTAACGAGCTAGTCTAGTAGAGGCATACTAGTGACACTCTGTTTGTCTATGTATTCACACATGTATTATGTTTCCGTTAATACAATTCTAGCATGAATAATAAACATTTATCATGATATAAGGAAATAAATAATAACTTTATTATTGCCTCTAGGGCATATTTCCTTCAGTCTCCCACTTGCACTAGAGTCAATAATCTAGTTCACATCGCCATGTGATTTAGCAGCAATAGTTCACATCACCATGTGATTAACACCCATAGTTCACATCGTTATGTGACCAACACTCAAAGGGTTTACTAGAGTCAGTAATCTAGTTCACATCTCTATGTGATTAATACCCAAAGAGTACTAAGGTGTGATCATGTTTTGCTTGTGAGATAATTTTAGTCAACGGGTCTGTCACATTCAGATCCGTAAGTATTTTGCAAAATTCTTTGTCTATAATGCTCTGCACGGAGCTACTCTAGCTAATTGCTCCCACTTTCAATATGTATCTAGACCGAGACTTAGAGTCATCTAGATTAGTGTCAAAACTTGCATCGGCGTAACCCTTTTATGATGAACCTTTTTTATCACGTCCATAATCGAGAAACATATCCTTATTTCACTAAGGATAATTCTGACCGCTGTCCAGTGATCTACTCCTAGATCACTATTGTACTCCCTTGCCAAATCAGTGCAGGGTATACAATAGATCTGGTATACAACATGACATACTTTATAGAACCTATGGCCAAGGCATAGGGAATGACTTTCATTCTCTTTCTAGCTTCTGCCGTGGTCGGGCTTTGAGTCTTACTCAACTTCACACCTTGTAATACAGGCAAGAACTCTTTCTTTGACTGCTCCATTTTGAACTACTTCAAAATCTTGTCAAGGTATGTACTTATTGAAAAACTTATCAAGCGTCTTGATCTATCTCTATAGATCTTGAAGCTCAATATGTAAGCAGCTTCACCGAAGTCTTTCTTTGAAAAACTCCTTTCAAATACTCCTTTATGCTTTACAGAATAATTCTACATTATTTCCGATCAACAATATGTCATTCACATATACTTTATCAGAAATGCTGTAGTGCTCCCACTCACTTTCTTGTAAATACAGGCTTCACCATAAGTCTGTATAAAACTATATGCTTTGATCAACTCATCAAAGCGTATATTCCAACTCCGAGATGTTTGCACCAGTCCACAGATAGATCGATGGAGCTTGCATATTTAGTTAACATCTTTAGGATCGACAAAACCTTCTAGTTGCATCGTATACAACTCTTCTTTAGCAAATCCATTAAGGAATGCAGTTTTGTTTATCCATTTGCCAGATTTCATAAAATGCGGCAATTGCTAACATAATTCTGACGGACTTAAGCATCGCTACGGGTGAGAAGGTCTCATCGTAGTCAACCCCTTGAACTTGTCGAAAACCTTTCGCGACAAGTCGAGCTTTATAGACAGTAATATTACCGTCAGCGTCGGTCTTTTTCTTGAAGATCCATTTATTCTCAATTGCTTGCCGATCATTGGGCAAGTCAACCAAAGTCCATACTTTGTTTTCATACATGGATCCCATCTCAGATTTCATGGCCTCAAGCCACTTTGCGGAATCTGGGCTCACCATCGCTTCTTCATAGTTCGTAGGTTCATCATGATCTAGTAGCATGACTTCCAGAACTGGATTACCGTACCACTCTGGTGCGGATCTCACTCTGGTTGATCTACGTGGTTCAGTAGTATCTTGTCCTGAAGCTTCATGATCATCATCATTAGCTTCCTCACTAATTGGTATAGGTGTCGTAGAAACAGTTTTCTGTGATGTACTATTTTCCAATAAGGGAGCAGGTACAGTTACCTCGTCAAGTTCTACTTTCCTCCCACTCACTTCTTTCGAGAGAAACTCCTTCTCTAGAAAGTTTCCGAATTTTAGCAACAAAAGTCTTGCCTTCGGATCTGTGATAGAAGGTGTATCCAATAGTTTCCTTTGGATATCCTATGAAGACGCACTTCTCCGATTTGAGTTTGAGCTTATCAGGATGAAACTTTTTCATATAAGCATCGCAACCCCAAATTTTTTAAGAAACGACAGCTTAGGTTTCTTGCCAAACCATAGTTCACACGGTGTCGTCTCAACGGATTTAGATGGTGCCCTATTTAACGTGAATGCAGCTGTCTCTAATGCATGACCCCAAAAACAATAGTGGTAAATCGGTAAGAGACATCATAGTTTGCACTATATCCAATAAAGTACGGTTATGACGTTCGGACACACCATTATGATGTGGTGTTCCAGGTGGCGTGAGTAGTGAAACTATTTCACATTGTTTTAACTGAAGACCAAACTCGTAACTCAAATATTTGTCTCCGCGATCAGATCGTAGAAACTTTATTTTCTTGTCACGATGTTTTTCACTTCACTCTGAAATTCTTTGAACTTTTTCAAATGTTTCAGACTTATGTTTCATCAAGTAGATATACTCATATCTGCTTAAATCATTTGTGAAGATCAGAAAATAATGATACCTGTCGCGAGCCTCAATATTCATCGGACCACATACATCAGTATGTATGATTTCCAACAAATATTTTCTCGCTCCATTGTTCCGGAGAACGGCGTTTTAGTCATCTTGCCCAAAAGGCATGGTTTGCAAGCATCAAGTGATTCATAATCAAGTGATTCCGAAAGCCCATCAGCATGGAGTTTCTTCATGCGCTTTATACCAATATGACTTAAACAGCAGTGCCACAAATAAGTTGCACTATCATTATTAACTTTGCATCTTTTGGTTTCAATATTATGAATATGTGTATTATTAAGATCGAGATCCAATGAACTATTTTCATTGGGTGTGTAACCATATAAGGTTTTATTCATGTAAACAGAACAACAATTTATTCTTTTACTTAAATGAATAACTGTAATAAACATGATCAAATCATATTCATGCTCAACACAAACACCAAATAACACTTATTTAGGTTCAACACTAATCCCGAAAGTATAGGGGAGTGTGCGATGATGATCATATCAATCTTGGAACTACTTCCAACACACATCGTCACTTCACCCTTAACTAGTCTCTGTTTATTCTGCAACTCCCGTTTCAAGTTACTAATCTTAGCAACTGAACTAGTATCAAATACCGAGGGTTTGCTATAAACACTAGTAAAGTACACATCAATAACATGTATATCAAATATACTTATGTTCACTTTGCCATCCTTCTTATCCGCCAATCACTTGGGGCAGTTCCGCTTCCAGTGACCAGTCTGCTTGCAGTAGAAGCACTCAGTTTCAGGCTTAGGTCCAGACTTGGGTTTCTTCTCTTGAGCAGAAACTTGCTTGCCGTTCTTCTTGAAATTCCCCTTCTTCCCTTTGCCCTTTTCTTGAAACTAGTGGTCTTGTCAACCATCAACAATTGATGTTTTTCTTGATTTCTACCTTCGTTGATTTCAGCATCACGAAGAGCTTGGGAATAGTCTTGTTCATCCCTTGCATATTATAGTTCATCACGAAGCTCTTGTAGCTTGGTGGCAGTGATTGGAGAATTCTGTCAATGACGCAGTCATCTGGAAGATTAACTCCCATCTGAATCAAGTGATTATTATACCCAGACATTTTGAGTATATGCTCACTGACAGAACTGTTCTCCTCCATCTTGCAGCTATAGAACTTATTGGAGACTTCATATCTCTCAATTCGGGCATTTGCTTGAAATATCAACTTCAACTCCTGGAACATCTCATATGCTCCATGACGTTCAAAACGTCGTTGAAGTCCCGATTCTAAGCCGTTAAGCATGGTGCACTAAACTATCAAGTAGTCATCATATTGAGCTAGCCAAACGTTCATAACGTATTCACACATGTATTATGTTTCCGGTTAATACAATTCTAGCATGAATAATAAACATTTATCATGATATAAGGAAATAAATAATAACTTTATTATTGCCTCTAGGGCATATTTCCTTCACAAACATAGGCTTCCAATATATCAATCTTTACGTCTCGACCATTTCGAGACTCCTCGTCATGTCCGTGATCTCATCCGGGACTCCGAACAACCTTCGGTACATCAAAATGCATAAACTCATAATAACTTTCATCGTAACGTTAAGCGTGCGGACCCTACGGTTCGAGAACGATGTAGACATGACCGAGACACGTCTCCGGTCAATAACCAATAGCGGGACCTGGATGCCCATATTGGCTCCTACATATTCTACGAAGATCTTTATCGGTCAGACCGCATAACAATATACGTTGTTCCCTTTGTCATCGGTATGTTACTTGCCCGAGATTCGATCGTCGGTATCCAATACCTAGTTCAATCTCGTTACCGGCAAGTCTCTTTACTCGTTCCGTAATACATCATCTCACAACTAACATATTAGTTGCAGTGCTTGCAAGGCTTATGTGATGTGCATTACCGAGAGGGCCCAGAGATACCTCTCCGACAATCGGAGTGACAAACCCTAATCTCGAAATACGCCAACCCAATATCTACCATTGGAGACACCTGTAGTACTCCTTTATAATCACCCAGTTACGTTGTGACGTTTGGTAGTACCCAAAGTGTTCCTCCGGTAAACGGGAGTTGCATAATCTCATAGTTATAGGAACATGTATAAGTCATGAAGAAAGCAATAGCAACATACTAAACGATCGTGTGCTAAGCTAATGGAATGGGTCATGTCAATCAGATCATTCAACTAATGATGTGACCTCGTTAATCAAATAACAACTCTTTGTTCATGGTTAGGAAACATAACCATCTTTGATTAACGAGCTAGTCAAGTAGAGGCATACTAGTGACACTCTGTTGGTCTATGTATTCACACATGTATTATGTTTCCGGTTAATACAATTCTAGCATGAATAATAAACATTTATCATGATATAAGGAAATAAATAATAACTTTATTATTGCCTCTAGGGCATATTTCCTTCACCAGGAACCAGACAAGCTCGCAATACACACCCAGCATCCCCATGCCCAAGTCGGCGCCTTCAAGAAGGTGACGGCGCTGTGGCGCCGCCGCCGCTTAGCCACCGGGGCTAGGGTTTTCACCCGGGCGCAGGGGAAGGGGGGAGGCAGGGGATGTTTAGCCTCGGCGCCGCCACCAAGGAGGGAATGGCGTCTGGGACGCCATCGGCGCCGTGACCGCCACCGGCGGCCAAGGGTTTCCCCCGGCCAAGCACCCTGCCGCCACCTCCGAGCCAGCCACCACATCCGCAGGCGCAAGTACGCCGGAGATCCAGGCCGGCCGGAGGTCATGCATCACGAGCGGACCAGGATCGTCTCCGATCTGATGCGGGGAGCCCGGGGCCTCCATGCGCCAAGACCTGCGCCCACCGGGACCTTGCTGCCCGCGCAACCGAGGGGAACCGGCCTACCTCACCGACGAACACTTCCCGCCGCCGGGGGAGCGCCGTCCGCACCAGCGAGGCCGCCGCCTCAGATCCGGACACCACCAAAAGGGAGCGGTCCCTGCCGCCACCATCCCCGGGCATCCCCGCAGCCGTGGCCGCGCCCACCCCCATCGACGCGCAGCCAAGGGCGCGCGCACCAGGCGTCGGACGAGCACGCAGCCAGGCGCACAGATCCTAGGCTCCAGAGGGCGCCAACGGATCTCCCCTCTCGACGTGCCAGACTGGCCAGGGATAACGCCCCGCCGCCGCCTTCCTCGAGGCCGGCCCGGGCTTCGCCGGCGAGCGCCCTCTGGCGGCGGCGAGACAGGTAGGAGGGGGCGGGGACTGTGGCGGCGCTAGGGTTTCTACCCCCGTGTCGCCAGAGCTAGGCGACGCGGGGGTCGGTACTATCTTTACATTTTTTAATTATCACAAACCTTTTTTCATACATATGATTAACAATTTTTGTATACACAAATAACATTTTGTAACTTTTATATTTACATTATATATTTTTTGTATACATCAGAAACATTTTCCTATACATGTTTAACATTTCTTAAATGCATGATTAACAATTTTCAATTTTTTTAATGGAAGTGCTCTAGTAAGGTATATATTTGGAATATTTGGAAATAAGTACAAGTAAAAAAAAGTAAATATAAATGTGAAGAAAAAAATGAGGAAACACGCGTGACATCATCATGAAGTTAACATGGTGGGGCACCTGGTTACAGGGCCGGCCCGTTTCCAGCTCCTGCAGGCGAGCCGTGCCTAGGCATCACATCAGGTGGCAGATAGCTCGTAGGTTAGCTAGGTCAGGTACTTCTTTCCCTTTTGGGCGTCATATTTGGTTGGGCACATCAAGTGACCCAATCGCTTTTCCTGTAAACATTGGTATTAATCAATAAAGACCTAGCTTTCTTGCTAAAAAAAGGTGGCACATAGCTGTGCCCTCTATCGGTTGCCATACCACGGTGCCCCCGATTGGCCGTCGCTCAACCGGTGGCCAAAAGCTGGGAGATGGCACCACGTCAGACGACGCCATAGATGTCGCTTTGTGCGAAAAGTGTTGACTCTTGGAAAAAAATATTGGCGACATATGTGAAGGCTCCTTGTAATTTATATTAACTGTTGGTGATTTTAATTTTTTATTGTGAAAACTTGTATTACTCAAACTCAAGTGTTACAATCATGACGTATGATGTCAATGACTTTCTCTGGATCAGATCCAAACCACACAGTTGTTCAAACTTGTGATTGTTGGCGACTTTTCTTACAAGAGTATTATTGAGATGCCAGAAAAGTCGCACAGGTGATATGTAATTGAGATGGCAGCTATATAACTAAGAAAGCAGCAACATCACTGTATTAATTGTCTGCCAATGGATCGAAATGCCTGGAGGCTTTAAAAATGGACGTGTGAATGCTGCCCAAAGTTGTTGAGTCTCGGACCTGCATTTTCCACTGCTGGCATGCAACGCCTTCAATTGCCGCCACATCTCGTCCATCTGATAACAACTTGGGCATGTGAGGATTGCTCATTTAGTTTTGCTTTCAAGATAGTACGTACAAATAGTGTTGCTATCCGGAGTGCAAGTAAATAGGAGTAAGAGACATCGGTGAGTTTCTTTTTAAAGCATATTCAGATTAAGTGCTTGAAAATTATTTTGCTACCGATTTTTTGTCATATGTTATCACTTATTTAAACGTATGTGGCCACCACATCCTTCGTCTTCTTTTTCCCCGATAAAGGACACTATTTATTGACCCATAAGGAAGCATTAAAGGAATACAAACACACATTTGGTTTTTGCATGATTAGGTTGCACAAAAACACAATCAATACCAACACAAAAACACAAAAAAATCATGCCATCAAAGAGCAAAAAACATACAAGACCGGAGCTACGTCTAGGTGAAAAACAAAACCGTAGCGACCCGCAAAATGCAACAACAACCATTGGTGCCAACCATGTCATGACAACATAATGAGCGCGAGCAAGGTTCTTCAAAAACAACGTCTCAGTGTAGGAAGCAATGCATGAAGGTCACCATCGCTGGATCCAACCATTGAATGCCAGATCCTGAGCTTTCACCACAAAGATCAGGTCCGAAGAAACTTCAAGCAAAACCTCATGTGCCGCCGCTTATCAGGTATAATCAACTAAAGGTCGGACCTGGGATTTTAAACACCGAGTTCAAGATAGGGTACTCGAGAAGCATGATTAAATCAAACTCCTCATGTGCCGCCGCCTCCACTTTTCACGATCTCATTAGCTGCATACACGCACGACCATGACGCGAGATTCCACGCAAGTGATGACCATGCCCGCATAAGCATGCAATCGAGCCGCGACAAGAGCTCCCCGCCACTCAAAGCTTCGAATGATGAAATCTCCTTTGAAGATGGAAAAGGTCACCAACATTGTCAATATATGCAATTTGGGACACTCCGGGCTATAAATGAAAAACTATTATATCAAAATATACAATCAAAACAGGGATGCAACAGAAACATGTGATGTAATTAAAAATAATGTAGTTCAAACGACCACAGAAGAAAGTGTAGTAACATGTGATCCAGTTGAAAAAATATAGTTGAAACACGCGATGCAGTATAAAAAACTAAATTTGGAAAAATGTTGTTAAAACATGCGAGACAGTTGATAAAATGAAGTTACCGCCTAGATGGAGGTCCAGAGGCGGCAACGAGTTTTGCTCACGGCACACCGCCGGTGGATGTAGGAGGAAGAAGACTTAGGCTCCCTCAAAAATGTAAATGTATTTTTAAATTTTGGTAAGCATTTTTTTTAGGATTTGTATGCAAAATAAAATTGTAAAAAAGGTAATATTGAGTGACAGCTTCGAATCATCCCTAATTCATTTGCAACGGCAATTAGAAATTGCATTTGTCCTCGCAGCCAACCTACAAGTAGACACGCAACAGCAGCACCAGAATAGGAACACAAGCTTTAAATTGCCCACCAACCTTCACCACCACCATAACTGCCACACATCTGAGCACCAAGCCCTCACTCACTGACTCAAGCTACGAGCTCAGCAAGCTCAAGGAGAAAAAATATCTGCATCTGACGGCACCAAGCCCCGTCCGGCCGTCCATTGCTAGCTGGAGAGGAAGGTTCGATGGACAAGACGGTGTACACCGTGAAGGTGGGCGAGGCGACGCCGGCCGCCGGCGGCAGGCCGGCGGCCGGGCCGGTCTACCGGAGCATCTACGCCAAGGACGGCCTCATGCGGCTTCCGCAGGAAATCCATTCCCCATGGGACTTCTTCAGGTTCGTTCATGGGTCCTGGCAGCATGCTGATTTCTTTACACTCCATTCCTAAGCATTCTGTCATGACATTATATACTAAGTTTCAGTGATCCCAGCGCTGAAGGTGTTGAGATTTCAGAGAACTTTGTTCATTTTTTTCCTTTCTGTTTCCGTACGTTCCTGCAGTGGAGCAGTCAAGAAGTATCCCAAGAACAGAATGCTCGGCCGGCGCCAGGTTTCTGAGGGCAAGGTAAAGCAGAGTAATTCAGTAAAATGGGCAAAATGGTAATTAAAAAAGGGATTTTGATTTGGGAGGATGCAAAATTTTGGTGTGAAATTCAGGCTGGTGACTATGTGTGGCAAACGTATGAACAAGTGTACCAGAAGGTTATCCAGATTGGAGCAGCTATCAGAGGCTTCGGCGTTAAGCCGGTGAGTCAAGAATCTTGCTCTGTCTTTAAACGCTGAGAATTTTTTTCGATCTTGGAATCCATAGCAGAGTGTTTGTTCGACATTGTTGATTTGTGTTGGTAGGGGGCTCACTGTGCCATATATGGGTCCAACTGCCCAGAATGGGTCATGGCCATGCAGGTGAGAGTTCATGATATTGATATTCATCTATGTCAAAAAGGTATATTTCAGGAACATTTTGTGAACTGATGTGAGATTTCACTTTGATTGTACTGTTTGTTCTGCAGGCTTGCAACAGCCAAGGAATTTGTTATGTACCACTGTATGACACCCTCGGTACGTTCACGATGCTTGCTCACACACACTAAGACACAAACCTCTATGTGAATGCACAAGGGTTCATGAAGAACACTTTTTATTTGGGAGAATAATCTGTCCAATATTAGTGTATTTTTTTCTCCAAACAATGATAATTTACATTAGTCCATGAATGGAAGTCTGGATTCTTAACCATGTTTTGCTTTGCACCTTGCAATGTTGTATTGACTGGATAAGTTACAACGCAATGCAGGACAAAATGCAGTTGAATTTATCTTGGACCATGCTGAGATCTCCATAGCCTTTATGCAGGAGAGCAAGATAAAATCAGTAAGCAAAACCATATATCTTTGACTACTATGAGCATTACCTTAACTATACAAAATATTGTTGTCTTCTGCGTGGCGTCATACATATTAGCATATCTCCAGTAAATGCTACTGTTTCTATAGAGTTGATTAATAGGAACTGAGATACAATAAAAGCTAGCCCTGAACCTGGAGAAATCAATGTTACTAAGCTTGAGATTAGTTGCGAAGACCACAGTTACACATCATTCTTTCCGACACATCTAATTAGTCCCTGAACTGCAATTTTTCAGATTGTCGCCGTACTCCCAAAGTGTACAGCCCACATCAAAGGTTAGCTATCTGGGGTCCGGACATCAACTATTCCCGATTTTGTGTGATTAATTTCTTACTTTATATGTGCAACCTCAGCCATTGTTAGTTTTGGAGATGTGACGATTGAGCTGAAAAGGGAAGTTGAACAATTAGGAGTTTCTTGCTTTTCCTGGGAAGAATTTTCTACAATGGTTAGTGTGAGTTCCTATTAAACTACTCCATTACAAGATCGTAAATGGTCTGACCCATAAAATGCTCTTTTAACAGGGAGAAGACATTCAAGAACTTCCTAAGAAACAAAAGGACGACATTTGTACAATCATGTATACCAGTGGAACAACAGGAGAGCCAAAGGGTGTGATAATCACGAACAGGGCTATCGTAGCTGGGGTTACGACCACAGAGCACCTCCTCCAATTGACAGATAAAGTGGTAAACCTTTATTTACATGCGTCAAAACTAGAATTTCAGTGGGGCTTTTCCCTGTACAGGTCTCCCTTTTTCTTTTCGAAAAAGGTTAAACAAAAGAACAACGATCGAGCATGAATGTGTTCTTATTTATAAATAATTCGTAAGTAGTTTTTCACAAAAATATTTTAATCAAAAAATAGTGAAAAATGGTCATGGTTTGTTCATCTTTGATTTAGAGCTTTGTTTTCCTATCATGTCAACCTGATAAATATTAGTGTTTAATGATAACCTAAATCAAAATATGTTTGCAGGTGGACGAATATGATTCATACTTTTCCTATCTTCCATTAGCTCACATTTTCGATCAAGTAATCGGGAATTACTGCATCTCCAAAGGGGCTTCCATTGGATTCTGGCAAGGGGTATGGAGCTATATCTTGCAAGCAAAAAACATTATGTCACTTGTCTGTAACTTCATCCTCTAAGAGGCAAAACTTTCTTAATAGGACATTAGGTACCTGATGGAGGATGTGCAAGTGATGAAACCAACAATATTCTGTGGTGTTCCTCGCGTTTATGATCGTATATACACAGGTATAATGCAAACCTCCATAATTGTTGTTCCAAAATTCCCACCGTATTGTGTTCTTTGTCATAATTGGGGAATCTTGTGAACTGAAGGTATCAACCAAAAAATTCAGTCTGGAGGGCTAATAGCCAAGCACCTTTTTCAGTATGCTTACAACTAGTAAGTATTTTCAACAAGATTAAATAAACACCTACTTTTTAACTCTTTTTCAGTATATGCTTACAACTCGTAAGTATTTCAACAAGGTTAAATAAGCATCTAATTTTTACTCCCTTTCATGTTTTGAGTTTAAACATAACTAACCCATCAAATTGTCATCAGCAAACTTGGCAACTTAATGAACGGATTCAAACAGCATGAAGCATCGCCATTTTTTGACAAAATAGTCTTCAGCAAAGTACGTAAAATATTTGAAGTTCCCATGTTTCTTTATTTTTACTCCATTGGTATATATTTAAGATTCTTTTATCATTAATGTTACAGATAAAGGAAGGGCTTGGAGGCCGCATACGTCTCATGCTATCAGGCGCGGCACCTTTGCCAAGACACATTGAAGAGTTCATGCGAGTTACCAGCTGCAGTGTCCTCGCACAAGGATATGGTGAGACTGTTAGAATTCTTATGACAACTCTGCTCATCATAACCATATTAGCAAGTTTGTCCTTGGTTCTTTGGTCATGACTCGGTTCATGGGTTCAGCGGTTAACTTGTTATGGACTATGATGATGTGAAATCAATATCAGTAATCTTATCTTAAATTATTTACATAACTCTAGTTACTACCAGTATCCTAGAAATCTAGTTACTTCTGATGCCGAGGGATGATAAACTGTTAACCGTGCAATTGGTATGCAGGGCTCACTGAGAGCTGCTCGGGATGCTTTACGTCGATCGCCAACGTTATTTCGATGATTGGGACGGTTGGCCCTCCCGTGACGGCAGTCGAGGCACGGTTGGAGTCCGTTCCTGAAATGGGCTACGACGCGCTCTCCAGTGCGCCGCGAGGCGAAATCTGCTTGAGGGGACACACCTTGTTCTCTGGGTACTACAAGCGTCCTGACCTCACAGAGGAAGTGTTCTCAGATGGATGGTTCCACACAGGTGCAGCCCTTTTTCTTCCATTCCTAAGCGTACCGCACAACACATCAATGAACATATATGGTCCCTAACAAAATTTGCAACCAATTTATGTACTAAGGTGATATCGGGGAGTGGCAACCGGATGGCACGATGAAGATCATCGACAGAAAGAAGAACATCTTCAAGCTGTCCCAGGGGGAGTATGTAGCAGTGGAGGTCCTGGAAAGCGCATACGCGCAGTCTCAACTCGCTGCGTCGGTACGATAAGCAAAACGGAATGAATAAATAAATAAAATTGCTGTGGGTCAGATTCATGGTTTTGTTCAGATGTAACTGACCAAGAGTCTCTCCTCTTTGAACAAGGTTTGGGTCTACGGGAACAGCTTCGAGTCCTTCCTCGTTGCTGTGGTCGTCCCTGAGAAGCAAGCCATTGAGGACTGGGCTGCACTTAACGGCAAGTCTGGTGACTACGCTGAGTTGTGCAATGATCCGAAGGCAAGGAGGTACATCCAGGATGAGCTGAATCAAACCGGCAAGAAACTCGGGGTACGTCATCGTCGATACACGGATAAATTTAGCAAGCTATGATCTGCCCATTTTTTTCCCATCATAAGCTATGATCTCTTGCCATGCATGCAGTTGAGAGGATTTGAGATGCTGAGGGCCGTTCACCTGGAGCCAGTGCCATTCAGCATCGACAAGGACCTGATCACCCCAACTTTTAAGCTCAAGAGGCCCCAGCTGCTCAAACATTACAAGGTTAGAGAGAACAAACTTCATCATGCTCGTATCAGTTAGTGGTTTTTGGTTCACAAAGAGAACAAAATTATGCTGCAGGATCGTGTTGATCAGCTGTACAAGGATGCCAAGATGGGAACTGCACAATGAAAAATGGTGGTTAAACATCAGCAAGTGGATATGAGCTTTCTGAATGTTTCCTCAAGAGTCAAAACTAGTATGATACTATGATGTAGCAACGGGAAGGAAGTTGGCTACGGCTCGAGGCGGTGACACTTTGTACCACTACTACTGCATTCAAGACCCGGATCCAGCATAGATCTGCATTCAAAAGATACATGTCAAAATAAAAATGTATTTGCACATAATGTGCTACTTTTTTTTTCTCGAGCGAACATAATGTGCTAGTTAGAGCCGGTAAAGTTATCTTAGCTTGTAATCCTTACTACAAACAAGATTAATGGATAACTTTGATATATATAAACCACTACAAAGTTACCGCTTTTGAGAAAGGGCGCTGCTACGCGTCGGCCGCCTCGCGAGCCATTAGATCCGACACAATCTTACCGCTAAACGTCTTGCTCTACTTTGCAACAAACTTCTTGTTGCGGAAACATTTACAAAGAGGTTGTGTTGCGGTTTTTTTTGCAACATAGATTGTGTCATGGGATTTTCTTTGAAACATAGGCTGTGTCATGGGATTTATTTTTTTGCAACAAAGGTTGTGTTGCAGAAAGAAAATGTATTCACTTTTTTTTTGCAACATTGGGATATCGATGTGGACGCTGTCGCCGGCCACCTCTGGCTCGACAGAGACATGGAACTGACAACTAGTTATTGGAGCGGCGGAGATGCTGAGGCAGGCGGGTTTCGAGGTCTACGATAACCTCACGTGCACACCCAGGTGCCCACTAGGCACCAGGGCGCGCCTCCCCCTCCTTCCGAAACCAAACCCTCCCGCGCCGCCCCCACGAGGCAACGGGAAGGGCCCTTCGATCTCCGCCGATGGTCGCCTCCTCCTGCCTCCCCCTCCCTCGCCGCCGCCTAAAGGCGCGGCCTTTTGCACTCAACACCCTAAAGCTTTGTTTTCTTACAAAGAAGGCCAAATTTTTGTAAAAGTCAGGAGTAGAAATTTCGACAGCATAACACGTTGGTTAGCCGGAGATCCGAGGTTCATAATAATTACATATTGTGTTATAACTGAGATATATAAATACGGTGGGGACGAGCGCCGACGACGAGGGTTGACTCGGGGCAGAGCCAGGGCGGCCATGGCGCCAGGAAGTGTTGTGAAGGGAGAGAGAAGGCGACGGGGACGCGACCTCGTGGCACGCAAGTTCGGCGATGAGCTCCCCGACGCAGCTGCCGGAGGTGAGGCAGAGGCGGCGGGGAGCTGCGGTCAATGGCGCGGGGAGGCGGCGCTGGGGAGGAGCTCATGGACGAGCGCGGGCTCGAGGCGGGCCCCGATGGGCTTCCCAGGGCTCGATCTGGGTCCTAGCGGGCCGTGGCGGCAGGGCTGGGCGAGGGGGGGCGACGTGGCGGCCTCTGGTTGGCCGAGGGCGTCGGTTGCGGTGGCGTAGCCCATGGGACAGCGACAAGTGGCGGCGAGGGAGTGGTTGGGCACATATTTCAAGGCAAGGGTGGCGGCTAGAGGTAGGGGTGAAGGAAATATGCCCTAGAGGCAATAATAAAGTTATTATTTATTTCCTTATATCATGATAAATGTTTATTATTCATGCTAGAATTGTATTAACCGGAAACATAATACATGTGTGAATACATAGACCAACAGAGTGTCACTAGTATGCCTCTACTTGACTAGCTCGTTAATCAAAGATGGTTATGTTTCCTAACCATGAACAAAGAGTTGTTATTTGATTAACGAGGTCACATCATTAGTTGAATGATCTGATTGACATGACCCATTCCATTAGCTTAGCACCCGATCGTTTAGTATGTTGCTATTGCTTTCTTCATGACTTATACATGTTCCTATAACTATGAGATTATGCAACTCCCGTTTACCGGAGGAACACTTTGGGTACTACCAAACGTCACAACGTAACTGGGTGATTATAAAGGAGTACTACAGGTGTCTCCAATGGTAGATGTTGGGTTGGCGTATTTCGAGATTAGGGTTTGTCACTCCGATTGTCGGAGAGGTATCTCTGGGCCCTCTCGGTAATACACATCACATAAGCCTTGCAAGCACTGCAACTAATATGTTAGTTGTGAGATGATGTATTACGGAACGAGTAAAGAGACTTGCCGGTAACGAGATTGAACTAGGTATTGGATGCCGACGATCGAATCTCGGGCAAGTAACATACCGATGACAAAGGGAACAACGTATGTTGTTATGCGGTCTGACCGATAAAGATCTTCGTAGAATATGTAGGAGCCAATATGGGCATCCAGGTCCCGCTATTGGTTATTGACCGGAGACGTGTCTCGGTCATGTCTACATTGTTCTCGAACCGTAGGGTCCGCACGCTTAACGTTACGATGACAGTTATTATGAGTTTATGCATTTTGATGTACCGAAGGTTGTTCGGAGTCCCGGATGAGATCACGGACATGACGAGGAGTCTCGAAATGGTCGAGACGTAAAGATTGATATATTGGAAGCCTATGTTTGGACATAGGAAGTGTTCCGGGTGAAATCGGGATTTTACCGAAATACCGGGAGGGTTACCGGAACCCCCCGGGAGACTAATGGGCCTATTGGGCCTTAGTGGAAAAAGAGAAAAGGGGCAGCCCATAGCTGGCCGGCGCCCCCCCCTTTCCCCAAGTCCTAGTAGGACTAGGAGAAGGGGCCGCCCCCCCTCTTTCTCCTAGTAGGACTCCCCTGCGCCTCCCTCTCCCTGGCCGGCCGGCTCCCCCTCCTCCAACCTTTATATACGGGGGCAGGGGACACCCCAAGACACACAAGTTGATCCTTGAGATCGTTCCTTAGCCGTGTGCGGTGCCCCCTGCCACCAAATTCCACCTCGATCATACCGTTGTAGTGCTTAGGCGAAGCCCTGCGTCGGTAGTATATCAAGATCGTCACCACGCCGTCGTGCTGACGGAACTCTTCCTCGACGCTTTGCTGGATCGGAGCCCGAGGATCGTCATCGAGCTGAACGTGTGCTAAGAACTCGGAGGTGCCGGAGTAACGGTGCTTGGATCGGTCGGATCGGGAAGAAGACGTACGACTACTTCCTCTACGTTGTGTGATCGCTTCCGCAGTCGGTCTGCGTTGGTACATAGACAACACTCTCCCCTCTCGTTGCTGTGCATCACCATGATCTTGCGTGTGCGTAGGAAAATTTTCGAAATTACTGCGTTCCCCGACAGTGGCATCCGAGCCTAGGTTTTATGGTTTGATGTTATTTGCACGAGTAGAACACAAGTGAGTTGTGGGCGATACAAGTCATACTGCCTACCAGCATGTCATACTTTGGTTCGGCGGTATTGTTGGGTGAGACGATCCGGACCAACCTTACGCGTACTCTTACGCGAGACCGGTTCCCTCGACGTGCTTTGCACATAGATGGCTTGCGGAAGACTGTCTCTCCAACTTTAGTTGAACCAAGTGTGACTACGCCCGGTCCTTGAGAAGGTTAAAACGGAGTCTATTTGACGAACTATCGTTGTGGTTTTGATGCGTAGGTGAGATGAGTTCTTACTTAAGCCCGTAGCAGCCACGTAAAACTTGCAACAACAAAGTAGAGGACGTCTAACTTGTTTTTGCAGGGCATGTTGTGATGTGATATGGTCAAGGCATGATGCTGATTTTATTGTATGAGATGATCATGTTTTGTAACCGAGTTATCGGCAACTGGCAGGAGCCATATGGTTGTCGCTTTATTGTATGCAATGCAATCGCGATGTAATGCTTTACTTTATTACTAAACGGTAGTGATAGTTGTGGAAGCATAAGATTGGCGAGACGACAATGATGCTACGATGAAGATCAAGGTGTCGCGCCGGTGACGATGGTGATCATGACGGTGCTTCGGAGATGGAGATCACAAGCACAAGATGATGATGGCCATATCATATCACTTATATTGATTGCATGTGATGTTTATCCCTTTTTATGCATCTTATCTTGCTTTGATTGACGGTAGCATTATAAGATGATCTCTCACTAAAAATTATCAAGAAGTGTTCTCCCTGAGTATGCACCGTTGCCAAAGTTCGTCGTGCCCAGACACCACGTGATGATCGGGTGTGATAAGCTCTACGTCCAAATACAACGGGTGCAAAACAGTTGCACACGCAGAATACTCAGGTTATACTTGACGAGCCAAGCATATACAGATATGGCCTCGGAACACGGAGACCGAAAGGTCGAGCGTGAATCATATAGTAGATATGATCAACATAACGATGTTCACCATTGAAAGCTACTCCATCTCACGTGATGATCGGTTATGGTTTAGTTGATTTGGATCACGTGATCACTTAGAAGATTAGAGGGCTGTCTATCTAAGTGGGAGTTCCTAAGTAATTTGATTAACTGAACTTAAACTTATCATGAACTTAGTACATGATAATATCTTGCTTGTTTGTGTTGATTGTAGATAGATGGCTCGTGCTATTGTTCCGTTGAATTTTAATGCGTTCCTTGAGAAAGCAAAGTTGAAAGATGATGGTAGCAATTACACGGACTGGGTCCGTAACCTGAGGATCATCCTCATTGCTGCACAGAAGAATTACGTCCTGGAAGCACCGCTGGGCGACAGGCCTGCTGCTGGAGCAACGCCGGATGTTATGAACGTCTGGCAGAGCAAAGCTGATGACTACTCGATAGTTCAGTGTGCCATGCTTTACGGCTTAGAATTGGGACTTCAACGACGTTTTGAACGTCATAGAGCATATGAGATGTTCCAGGAGTTGAAGTTAATATTTCAAGCAAATGCCCGAATTGAGAGATATGAAGTCTCCAATAAGTTCTATAGCTGCAAGATGGAGGAGAACAGTTCTGTCAGTGAGCATATACTCAAAATGTCTGGGTATAATAATCACTTGATTCAGATGGGAGTTAATCTTCCAGATGACTGCGTCATTGACAGAATTCTCCAATCACTGCCACCAAGCTACAAGAGCTTCGTGATGAACTATAATACGCAAGGGATGAACAAGACTATTCCCGAGCTCTTCGCAATGCTGAAAGCTGCGGAGGTAGAAATCAAGAAGGAGCATCAAGTGTTGATGGTTAGCAAAACCACTAGTTCCAGAAAAAGGGCAAAGGGAAGAAGAAGGGAAACTTCAAGAAGAACAGCAAGCAAGTTGCTGCTCAGGAGAAGAAACCCAAGTCTGGACCTAAGCCTGAAACTGAGTGCTTCTACTGCAAGCAGACTGGTCACTGGAAGCGGAACTGCCCCAAGTATTTGGCGGATAAGAAGGATGGCAAAGTGAGCAAAGGTATATGTGATATACATGTTATTGATGTGTACCTTACTAGAGCTCGCAGTAGCACCTGGGTATTTGATACTGGTTCTGTTGCTAATATTTTCAACTCGAAACAGGGACTACGGAATAAGCGGACACTAGCAAATGACGAGGTGACGATGCGCGTGGGAAACGGTTCCAAAGTCGATGTGATCGCGGTCGGCACGCTACCTCTACATCTACCTTCGGGATTAATATTAGACCTAAATAATTGTTATTTGGTGCCAGCGTTGAGCATGAACATTATATCTGGATCTTGTTTAATGCGAGACGGTTATTCATTTAAATTGGAGAATAATGGTTGTTCTATTTATATGAGTAATATCTTTTATGGTCATGCACCTTTGAAGAGTGGTCTATTCTTGTTGAATCTCGAAGATAGTGATACACATATTCATAATGTAGAAGCCAAAAGATGCAAAGTTAATAATGATAGTGCAACTTATTTGTGGCACTGCCGTTTAGGTCATATCGGTGTAAAGCGCATGAAGAAACTCCATACTGATGGGCTTTTGGAACCACTTGATTATGAATCACTTGGTACTTGCGAACCGTGCCTCATAGGCAAGATGACTAAAACACCGTTCTCCGGTACTATGGAGAGAGCAACAGATTTATTGGAAATCATACATACTGATGTATGTGGTCCGATGAATATTGAGGCTCGTGGCGGATATCGTTATTTTCTCACCTTCACAGATGATTTAAGCAGATATGGGTATATCTACTTAATGAAACATAAGTCTGAAACATTTGAAAGGTTCAAAGAATTTCAGAGTGAGGTTGAAAATCATCGTAACAAGAAAATAAAGTTTCTACGATCTGATCGTGGAGGAGAATATTTGAGTTACGAGTTTGGTATACATTTGAAAAATTGTGGAATAGTTTCGCAACTCACGCCACCCGGAACAGCACAACGTAATGGTGTGTCCGAACGTCGTAATCGTACTTTACTAGATATGGTGCGATCTATGATGTCTCTTACTGATTTACCGCTATCGTTTTGGGGTTATGCTTTAGAGACGGCCGCATTCACGTTAAACAGGGCACCATCAAAATCCGTTGAGACGACACCTTATGAACTATGGTTTGGCAAGAAACCAAAGTTGTCGTTTCTTAAAGTTTGGGGCTGCGATGATTATGTGAAAAAGCTTCAACCTGATAAGCTCGAACCCAAATCGGAGAAATGTGTCTTCATAGGATATCCAAAGGAAACTATTGGATACACCTTCTATCACAGATCCGAAGGCAAGACTTTTGTTGCCAAATTCGGAAACTTTCTAGAGAAGGAGTTTCTCTCGAAAGAAGTGAGTGGGAGGAAAGTAGAACTTGACGAGGTAACTGTACCTGCTCCCTTATTGGAAAATAGTACATCGCAGAAAACTGTTTCCGCGACACCTATACCAATCAGTGAGGAAGCTAATGATGATGATCATGAAGCTTCAGAACAAGATACTACTGAACCACGTAGATCAACCAGAGTGAGATCCGCACCAGAGTGGTACGGTAATCCAGTTCTGGAAGTCATGATGCTAGATCATGATGAACCTACGAACTATGAAGAAGCGATGGTGAGCCCAGATTCCGCAAAGTGGCTTGAGGCCATGAAATCTGAGATGGGATCCATGTATGAAAACAAAGTATGGACTTTGGTTGACTTGCCCGATGATCGGCAAGCAATTGAGAATAAATGGATCTTTAAGAAAAAGACTGACGCTGACGGTAATATTACTGTCTACAAAGCTCGACTTGTCGCGAAAGGTTTTCGACAAGTTCAAGGAGTTGACTACGATGAGACCTTCTCACCCGTAGCGATGCTTAAGTCCGTCAGAATTATGTTAGCAATTGCCGCATTTTATGATTATGAAATATGGCAGATGGATGTCAAAACTGCATTCCTGAATGGATTTCTGGAAGAAGAGTTGTATATGATACAACCAGAAGGTTTTGTCGATCCAAAGGGAGCTAACAAAGTATGCAAAATCCAGCGATCCATTTATGGACTGGTGCAAGCATCTCGGAGTTGGAATAAACGCTTTGATAGTGTGATCAAAGCATTTGGCTTTATACAGACTTTTGGAGAAGCCTGTATTTACAAGAAAGTGAGTGGGAGCTCTGTAGCATTTCTAATATTATATGTGGATGACATATTGCTGATTGGAAATGATATAGAATTTCTGGATAGCATAAAGGGATACTTGAATAAAAGTTTTTCGATGAAAGACCTCGGGGAAGCTGCTTACATATTAGGCATAAAGATCTATAGAGATAGATCAAAACGCTTAATTGGACTTTCACAGAGCACATACCTTGACAAGATTTTGAAGAAGTTCAAAATGGATCAAGCAAAGAAAGGGTTCTTGCCTGTGTTACAAGGTATGAAGTTGAGTCAGACTCAATGCCCGACCACTGCAGAAGATAGAGAGAAAATGAAAGATGTTCCCTATGCTTCAGCCATAGGCTCTATCATGTATGCAATGCTGTGTACCAGACCTGATGTGTGCCTTGCTATAAGTTTAGCAGGGAGGTACCAAAGTAATCCAGGGATGGATCACTGGACAGCGGTCAAGAACATCCTGAAATACCTGAAAAGGACTAAGGATATGTTTCTTGTATATGGAGGTGACAAAGAGCTCACCGTAAGAGGTTACGTTGATGCAAGCTTTGACACTGATCCGGACGATTCTAAATCGCAAACCGGATACGTGTTTACTTTAAACGGTGGAGCTGTCAGTTGGTGCAGTTCTAAACAAAGCGTCGTAGCGGGATCTACATGTGAAGCGGAGTACATAGCTGCTTCGGAAGAAGCAAACGAAGGAGTCTGGATGAAGGAGTTCATATCCGATCTAGGTGTCATACCTAGTGCATCGGGTCCAATGAAAATCTTCTGTGACAATACTGGTGCAATTGCCTTGGCAAAGGAATCCAGATTTCACAAAAGGACCAAACACATCAAGAGACGCTTCAACTCCATCCGGGATTTAGTCTAGGTGGGAGACATAGAGATTTGCAAGATACATACGGATCTGAACGTTGCAGACCCGTTGACTAAGCCTCTTCCACGAGCAAAACATGATCAGCACCAAGGCTCCATGGGTGTTAGAATCATTACAGTGTAATCTAGATTATTGACTCTAGTGCAAGTGGGAGACTGAAGGAAATATGCCCTAGAGGCAATAATAAAGTTATTATTTATTTCCTTATATCATGATAAATGTTTATTATTCATGCTAGAATTGTATTAACCGGAAACATAATACATGTGTGAATACATAGACCAACAGAGTGTCACTAGTATGCCTCTACTTGACTAGCTCGTTAATCAAAGATGGTTATGTTTCCTAACCATGAACAAGGAGTTGTTATTTGATTAACGAGGTCACATCATTAGTAGAATGATCTGATTGACATGACCCATTCCATTAGCTTAGCACACGATCGTTTAGTATGTTGCTATTGCTTTCTTCATGACTTATACATGTTCTTATAACTATGAGATTATGCAACTCCCGTTTACCGGAGGAACACTTTGGGTACTACCAAACGTCACAACGTAACTGGGTGATTATAAAGGAGTACTACAGGTGTCTCCAATGGTAGATGTTGGGTTGGCGTATTTCGAGATTAGGGTTTGTCACTCCGATTGTCGGAGAGGTATCTCTGGGCCCTCTCGGTAATACACATCACATAAGCCTTGCAAGCACTGCAACTAATATGTTAGTTGTGAGATGATGTATTACGGAACGAGTAAAGAGACTTGCCGGTAACGAGATTGAACTAGGTATTGGATACCGACGATCGAATCTCGGGCAAGTAACATGCCGATGACAAAGGGAACAACGTATGTTCTTATGCGGTTTGACCGATAAAGATCTTCGTAGAATATGTAGGAGCCAATATGGGCATCCAGTTCCCGCTATTGGTTATTGACCGGAGACGTGTCTCGGTCATGTCTACATTGTTCTCGAACCGTAGGGTCCGCACGCTTAACGTTACGATGACAGTTATTATGAGTTTATGCATTTTGATGTACCGAAGGTTGTTCGGAGTCCCGGATGAGATCACGGACATGACGAGGAGTCTCTAAATGGTCGAGACGTAAAGATTGATATATTGGAAGCCTATGTTTGGACATAGGAAGTGTTCCGGGTGAAATCGGGATTTTACCGGAATACCGGGAGGGTTACCGGAACCCCCCGGGAGACTAATGGGCCTATTGGGCCTTAGTGGAAAAAGAGAAAAGGGGCAGCCCATAGCTGGCCGGCGCCCCCCCCCCTTTCCCCAAGTCCTAGTAGGACTAGTAGAAGGGGCCGGCCCCCCCTCTTTCTCCTTTCCCCCCGAGAGTCCTAATTGGAATGGGATTGGAGGGGGGAGTCCTACTCCCGGTGGGAGTAGGACTCCCCTGCGCCTCCCTCTCCCTGGCCGGCCGGCTCCCCCTCCTCCAACCTTTATATACGGGGGCAGGGGACACCCCAAGACACACAAGTTGATCCTTGAGATCGTTCCTTAGCCGTGTGCGGTGCCCCCTGCCACCAAATTCCACCTCGATCATACCGTTGTAGTGCTTAGGCGAAGCCCTGCGTCGGTAGTACATCAAGATCGTCACCACGCCTTCGTGCTGACGGAACTCTTCCTCGACGCTTTGCTGGATCGGAGCCCGAGGATCGTCATCGAGCTGAACGTGTGCTAAGAACTCGGAGGTGCCGGAGTAACGGTGCTTGGATCGGTCGGATCGGGAAGAAGACGTACGACTACTTCCTCTACGTTGTGTGATCGCTTCCGCAGTCGGTCTGCGTTGGTACGTAGACAACACTCTCCCCTCTCGTTGCTGTGCATCACCATGATCTTGCGTGTGCGTAGGAAAATTTTCGAAATTACTGCGTTCCCCGACAAGGGGAAGGGGTCTAGGGGCTAGGGTTGCCCAAATTTAGAAGGGGATGGTGTTTAAATAGCTAGAGGGAGCTAGAAGAGGTGTATTGAGGAGCCGTTTTCGCCCACACGATCATGATCCGACGACGAAGAGTATGGAGGGGAGTTAGATGGGCTAGTGGGCTGTTGTGGAAAGGTGTTGGGCTGCAAAGAGAAGGCGAGATACGGTCCGGTTCGTCTCGGAGTACCGAAATGTCCGACAGTTAACTCGGTTAACCGTTGGGGCATCAAACGACCTTCAAATGGAACGAAATTTGTCAGGCGGTCTACCGGTGATATACCAAGACCGTTCGTCAACTCTCGGCCCATTCCGAGAACGTTTTTCTCGCGCTCATAAAACAAGATCTTGAGGTGTGGCGAGTGCGTGCGAGTGTGAAAGGACTCGGAGCGGACAACAGAGAGAACCGGGAGACCCGGACGGATGCAAGTTTTGAAAAACCATGCAGATGAAATGCACATGATGACATGGCAAAGTGCAACACGCAAGCAAATGACATGGCAACAACGGCAAATAACTGGAAGATATCTGGCGCATCGGTCTCGGGGCGTTATACCCCCATCCGACTATCATCGACTAGCATCACATCATCCGCAAAGAGCATACACCATGGGTCCATGGAATATCTCCTTGTATATCCCATGTGACCTCATCCATCACCAGAGCAAAAAGATAAGGGCTCAAAGCTGACCCCTGGTGCAGTCCAATTTTAATCGGGAAGTCATCAGTGTCGCCATCACTTATTCGAACACTTGTCACAACATTATCACACATGTCATTGATGAGGGTAATGTACTTTGCTGACACTTTGTGTTTCTTCAAGACCCACCACATGATATTCCATGGTTTCTTATCGGAGGCATTCTCTAAGTCAATGAATACCATATGCATGTCCTTTTTTTGCTCCATGTATCTCTCCATGAGTTCTTGTACCAAGAAAATGGCTTTCATAGTCGACCTCCCAGGCATGAAAACAAACTGATTTTTGGTCACGCTTGTCATACTTCTTAAGCGGTGCTCAATGACTCTCCCGCAACTTCATTGTATGTCTCATCAGTTTAATTCTTCCTAGAACAAAAAAATTCACAAAATCAATTATTTGCACTTTCAGGTTTCAGAAAGTGCAAACTACCCAACTGTACAATTTTAAACCCGAATTTGTACGGAAAGAAATTCTAAACTAGCGATTTGCATAATTTCCCTCATGTGCAAGGATTTGTATCAAGCATCAATTTCCCCTCAAAATGGATGGCATTATTTAAGTTGACTTGTTTGTGCATGTGTATGCGGTGTCTCTGTCTTGGTGCATGCTATGCTTGTTGTGTGCCTGCGAGTTACACATAAGTTACTCATCTGGCTTGTCATGTCAGATGCAGGAGATTAGGGCATTGCTGTGGATACTGCTTTTGAGCGCTAGGATCGTGCCCCGGCAGGGTCAGCCCTCACCGTCGTCGTGTTCCACTGTGTGTTCGGCTTCCTGGTTTGCTTGCGCACGTGCCGGCCGGCTTTAGAGTTTGTTGCGGCAGTCCGTCCTGTACGTATTTAGGTCTGCATGCAATATGGTCAGCTAGTAACCGCCCCGATTTTTGCGATCGCCTTCCTTCCATCCATGCACCGGAGGAAGTTCGGGAAAATCGTTGATCAGTTTTGAAGTCGCCGTTGCTGGCCATGTCGACCAAAAGACGCCAACGTGTTCTCACTCGCACGCCGCCGGCACCGGCGTCGGCGACGGAGACGCTCTCAGTCGATCTCGTGCTCGAGATCGTCGCCCGCGCCGACGTGAAAACCATCGTCCGCTGCGCCGCAACCGGCAGGACCCTCCGCCTCGCCATCCTCCACCCGGCCTTCCGCCACCGCCTCGCGCTTCAAGCAGCGGCCGGCATCGAGTTCGACCCCGCCCTCCTCGTCGGCGTCTCGTACCTGAAATACTACGGCGACGACAGCAGCGACGACACCAGTACCTCCCACGGCGTCGTTCGTACCGTCGAGCCAACCCGGCGTCCCGCCCTCCAGGACGCCGTCAGCATCCGTCCCCATCGGCGGTTCAAGCCCGTGGCCGCCCGAGATGCTCTGTTCCTCCGCTGGCGCGGTTCGTCCCAGGTCGACCTGCACGTCTGCAACACGCTCACGGGCCAGGTCACCGAGCTACCTTGCGCCGCCCTGCCCGACGTGCACCATCGCGTCCTGCTCAGCGTCGGCGACCTCGGTGGCTCATTCGAGGTGCTCGTCGCGGACGAAAGCATGCGATTCCAGATCTTCTCGTCCAAACACGGCAAATGGGGCGCCGTCCGCGAAGCATCCGTCACCTGGCACGACACGCACCCGACAAGCACCTGCGCACGCCCGGCCATCATCGGCCGCACCGTCTACTGGATCATCCGCGAGGGCCGCTGGAAACACTACCTCGCTCTGGACGTCGACGCGGCGGAGGCCACCGTGATGGACCTCCCGCCAGGCTTTGCCTCCAGGATGCTGCGCTGCCATTACAGCGAGAAGCACGTCCTCCTGGCCTCGGTGCGTGGCCAGCTGAGCTTGTTCGTCACGGAGACCCTTGGGATATCGATGTGGACGAGAACCTCTGGCTCGGGCTCGGCGGCGACATGGAACCGGCGGCTGGTGATCGGGGCGAGCGAGATCTTGAGGCAGGCGGGATTCTTACATTTGAGGAGCGATCTCACGCACACACCCTTTGACCTCGAGGGGTTCGGGCAAAGAAGCGGCTCATTGATCATGTCTGCGTGCTCTCGCGTGCTCTTCCGCCTCGACATTGGAATGAAGGAGGCACCCGTCGTCGTCAAGAGGATCGGCAGCCTGGAAAGTGGCCGTGTCAAGGACGTCTTCTTCCACGAGATAGATCAAGTCTCTTATCTGCAGGCCATGAATTTTTTCTGAGCGCGCACTTTTTTGCGTTCTTTCTTCTTTCTTATGCAACCTTTTCTTTCATCTTTTGTTAGTAGCAAAAATTCTCCAGCAACATATGGCCAATTTTGTTTCATCTTTGTTAACTTTCACCGGTGAGGAAAAGATCCCCACATGAATATATTTCAAAGCCATCTCGCAAGCACAAGGCCATTGAAAGGAAAGTTAGTCGCGCCACAAGCCGGCGTGAGCTTTAAGTTCAGGTTTGTTTGAGATGGTTTGACCATAGAGAGAGAACAGAGAGAGTGTTTCTTACTATATCTGCCACCGTTAGACATTGCTGATGGAAGGCATTCCTCACATCCCAAATTTTCCAAGGCAATGTAAGGATAACGAAGATGGTGTGGAATGTGCGGCAGCCTTGCGTCCAGCTCGGTTTCCCATATGTTTTTAAAGGGGGTGACGGACTGTTGGATTCTTACTTTCCTTCATATCCAAGCAAAAGCATGATAATGAATGAAGAGGTGGAGTCGATCCTTGTCATGTGCCATGCACATTGGACACATGTTTTTACGAGTGTTGAGTCGATCAAGATGTAGGAGAAATTTTTTGGATGGCAAGCAAGATGCCGAGATGCAGTCGAGCTTGGGGTCGGATCGGCAATGCTACACTTACGCGCTCATTCCTACTGAATGGAGTTACAGGCAGAGCTGGGACACATCGATTGGAACCAGTAGAGGATGGGTCCCGCACTGAAAATCAAGGGGAGGAAAAGAGACTGGTGGAAGGGAGTCCGTAAGTGGTTTCCGTGAAGAGTTTGGCCGTAAATGTAGAATTAATGGGGTCAGATAGTACAGTACTATAACTCGCGACCATATTAAATGGCCTTTCGGGTAACATGGAATCGCGGAAAATACTATCAGCAGAACATTTCTCCACAAAGACAATTGTATCGACGGCAGGGGCTACGCGCATGCAAGGAAGGTCAAATAGGTCACCATAACATACGAGCATCAGTTTGGCTGAGGTCTGGTCCTGATGAGATTGATTTGATGTACCGTAACGATTGTAATCCTCAAGATTAAGCAATAAAATCTCTTTTACCCCGCAAAAAAGGAAGGTTGCATGTAGCATGCAGCTGCTCTTATCAGAGGGCTACACGCGCGTGATCGGACGGCTCCGTGGGCGACAGAATGAGCCGGTTGAATCTGATCTCTTTTCATCTGATTAACTAGTAACCACCCGATTTTAGCGATGGCCTTCCATTCAATTGGTCCGGAAATCGCTGCTCAGTTGTGGGTGTGGCGTTTTCGAAGGAAGATAACA
Source organism: Triticum monococcum (assembly GCA_034509565.1). Lineage (NCBI taxonomy): Eukaryota > Viridiplantae > Streptophyta > Magnoliopsida > Poales > Poaceae > Triticum > Triticum monococcum. The sequence goes on from CM067845.1 coordinate 620,791,705, forward strand.
TGGGGGCCTGTGGAGCAATTCTGTGGGACTGGCATGTTCATTGCAGCAGCTATGACTAAGCTACAATTGGTTGTAATTCAATCTAGGTGCAATCAGACTGCATGGTTCTAATAGAAACTCTGCAACAAACATGACACTCTATGATGGCAGGCCCAATTCTTGAGGAATGCCGGTTACTTTTAGTTGGTTTCGGGAAGGCCGTTTTAGAGCATTATAATTGTGATTCTAATATGGTAGCTCATGTGCTAGCGCAAAATGGTCGTGCTAATCCATCAAACTTGTGATTGGATTCACCTCCTGCTTTTATTTCTGAACTTTTAGCGGATGACATAAGCGTTTTTGATATTAATAAAGATAGCCATGATAACCTTTCTCTGGAAAAAAGTTGAAAACGCATTGTGGCATATACTCTATGTGGTGCAAGCTGTAAAATCTTGGAATCCTTAGCTTGGCTGCTTTTTATAAGGAAAAAGCTTTCAAACAACCGACTGATCTTCTCGCCGCATCCGCCGCTCGCGTGACCGTCAGATTGCGACCGACTGGTCCATTGAATCGTGGTTGTGCGTGCACCTTGGGACCAGGCACCACTTGCCTTTGGCGATAGCAGGCAACGATAACCACATGTGTGAGGCAACATCGTTCGACCCCTTGCAGAAAAACTCGTAAAAATAATCCTGCAACAAGACATTTGTTACGAAAAATTTCTACAACGAGATTTATGTTGCAGAAAAATTCATAAAAATGATTCTGCAATAAGACTTGCGGAAAAATTCCGCAACAAGACCTCTGCTGCAAAACAAATTCTGCAACAAGACCCTAGCTGCAGAAAATACTGCAACAACAGACTTGTTGCAAATATGGCTTGTCACATAGGTAGATCGGACGCCATCCGCAGCTCCATCCAATGGTCACGGATGCGGCGGATCTTTTTATATTATCCGCTGGCGGATGCGTAGCGTTTTCCTTTTTATAACTAGTCAATGTGTACGTGCAATGCATGTTAATTTGAAAGTATATTTAGTGCATGCGGATATTAATTATGATATTATTTGTGTGTTATTATATGATTAGCACTATATTTGGCATGAAATTAACTGCACACTAAACGTGTTGAGCGCTCGATATTGAAGAAATTTAGGTTGTTAGATTGACATGATTTGGTGGCCGAGATTAATTGGATCTGCTCTTTGGGTCTTTTTATATTGATATATACAGGTTTACTATTTCACATCTAGATGTGAGATATTATCTCACATCTAACTCTCTCATCCTTAAGGACAAAACAAATCCATGGAAGACTTAAAAAAAAAATTCAAAGATGAGGAAGTTAGATGTGAGAGGGAGTTAGATGAGATAATATCTCACATCTAGATGTGACATAGACAGACCCGTAGAAGGAAAAATACGACATCTAGTTATACAGATGTGAGATAGAGATACCCATCTACAATATTGTGACATAGATAGACCCATCTACAACTGGAGGCCCCGACTTATACAATATTGTGACATAGACAGACCCATCTACGACTTTTTTTTAAACCTTGGTTTTAGGTCTTATCTAGGACACATCTAGATGTGACATAACTATGTCACATCTAAATATGACATCATCCTATGTCACTAAAGAAACAAGCCCATCCATTGTCTGTTGTATGTTTGTTTGTCTCAATTTCATGTTATTTGTGTGTTTTGTTCGTGAGACAAGCGCCCAGGCCCAGCCCATAAAACAAAACCACTCTCTCCATTTTTGTATACAAGGCCACAAACCCATATTACAGATACCAAGGCAAAAGTTAATGCATGCCTAAGTCAAAGTTGCAAGCCAGCTTGTCTCCTTATTTGCCGTGTTAATTAATGTGTATTTTCTCTCCCACGCACAACATGCCAATGCTCTCACTCCTCTTTGATTGATTAATGAGGCACATGCAAGCCATCCTTCTCATTCCGGCATGCATGCAAGGGATACTTAATATCTTCCTTTGCTAGTATGAGGCAAACACCATTAATTTTGCTTTGATTAGTGTTAGTGGCCTTATATAGTTACAAACTATAATTTTAATAGTGGCCTTGCATATAAAAATGGAGGGAGTAAAACGTACTTGCTGTCCTCAGCCACAGTGTTTGAGTACCATGCCAGCACAAGTACCCAGTGTCTTTCACTCTTCACTAAACTGCCAAAATTATAAAAACTAGCCAACGCATATGCGTGCGTGGATTCGTGTAGCCTTAGTCACATGCACGCACAGTTGCTCATCACGTACTACTAACACAAGAAATTAGAGGGAAAATTGATCGATGTGCATGGAGTATACCTATGGCATGCATGCATGGTTTTTAAATGTACAGTGGGTTGGTGTGGGATTGACATGTAGACTGGCCTGTATGCTCCTACAAAAATAGAGTTACGTTGTTTGTGTAAAAATAGTGATTATACAATATTGATCACACTAAAACCAAGGTTTAGAAAAAAAATAAAAGTCGTAGTTACAAGTCGATGGTTAACTTGCAAATTGGACCCGTAGAAACACACTCCCCTCCCCCTCCCACCAATTGCGAGTCGATGGTTGACTTGCAACTAGGGCCGTACAAAACACACTCCCTCTCCCCTCCTCAGTTGCGAGTCGATGGTTGACACGCAACTAGGGACCAGGACAAACACAGGCACCCTTAGTTGTGAGTCGATGGTCGGCTTGCAACTAGGGCCCCTGACAAACATACGCACCCTTAGTTGCGAATCGATGGTTGACTTGCAACTAGAGTCCCCGACAAACATATGTACCCTTAATTGCGAGTCGATGATCGACTTGCAACTGGGGGCCCCGACAAACACACGCACACCCTTAGTTGCGAGTCGACCACCGACTTGCAATTGGGGGCCCTGACAAACACACGCACCCTTAGTTCCGAGTCGATGGTCGCCTTGCAACTGGAGGCCCCGACAAACACACGCACCATCAGTTGCGAGTCGATGGTCGGCTTGCAACTGGGGGCCCCAACAAACAGACACACCCTTAGCTGTGAGTCGATGATTGACATGCAACTGAGCCCTACAAAAACAGCCACCACCCTTAGTTGTGAGTTGCTGGTTAACCTGCAACTAGGGCCTGTACAAAAAACTGGTTCCCCTCCACCCCTAGTCGCGCGTTGATGGTTGACTTGCAACTGAGGGCCGTACAAAACACACTCCCTCTCCCCTCCTCACCTGCAAGTCGATCGGTAGACTTGCAACTGGGGGCCCTCGATAAACACACACATACACCACCCCCCTCACTGTATCGAGTGCATGGTTGACTTGCAACTGGGACCCGTACAAAATATGCTCCCCTCTCCAGTTGCACGTTTGTGGTTTGCCATGCAACTGGGGACCACGACAAACACAAGCACCCTTAGTTGCGAGTTGATGGTCAACTTGCAACTGGGGCCCCAACAAACACACGCACCCTTAGTTGCGAGTCGATTGTCGGCTTGCAACTAGGGGCCCCGACAAACACACACCTTTAGTTGCGAGAAGATGACTCAGGACCATGACAAACACACACACCCCTTAGTTGTGAGTCGATGGTCGGCTCGCAACTGGGGGCCTCGACAAAGACACACACACACACACACACACACACACACACACACACACACACACACACTTAGTTGCGATTTGATGGTTGACATGCAACTGGGCCCTTCAAAAACAGCCGCTATCCATAGTTACGAGTCGACGGTTAACTTGCAACTAGGGTCCATACAAAAAACATGCTCGCCTCTGCCCCCTAGTTGTGTGTCGATGGTTGACTTGCAACTAGAACCCATACAAAACACTCTACCCTCCCCAGTTGCATGTTGATGGTTGACATGCAACTGGGGACCATGACAAAAATGCACGCATCGTTAGTTGTAAGTCGATGGTCGGTTTGCAACTAGGGACCCCGACAAACACACACAGACCCTTAGTTGCGAGTCGATGGTTGACATGCAACTTGGGACCACGACAAAACACACAGCCTTAGTTGTGAGTGGATGGTTGATATGCAACTGGAGACCACGACAGAAGCACACGCACCCTTAGGTGTGAGTGGATGGCCAGCTTGCAACGGGGGACCTGACAAGACACACACCCTTAGTTGTGAGTCGATTGGTGACATGCAACTGGGGACCATGACGAAACACACATACCTTTATTTGCGAGTCAATGGTTGGCTTGCAATTGGGACCTTGAGACACACACACCCTTAGTTGCGAATCGATGGTTGACATGGAACTGGGGACCACGACAAACACACGCACCCTTAGTTTTGAGTTGATGCTCGACTTGCAACTAGAGACTGCAACAACCCCCCCCCCCGGTTGTGAGTCGATGATTGAATTGCAACTCCAGGCGTACAAACAAACTTCCCTTGATCAGGGAGTTTACAGACATATGCCTAGCAGGGGCGCATGTCCAAGTCAAAAATGACCACAACACCCTTCTGAAGAGAAAAGTCAGAAGTGAATTTCTTTCAACCACTGCCCTTGATCATGGTCTTGTGTACCCCCTTCACAAGATCGATAGAGTACTTTGGTCCATGGGCTTCAAATCGCATGTACTTGCTGTTAACGTCATTGACGTAGACCCTTGCATTGCACGGCTCCAGTTGCGTGTGGAGGATGGACTTGCAATTCGAACAAAAATGGGTCGGGACCTCAGTTGCGCATCGAGGTTGGAGTTGCAACTAAGACAAATGGCCCCCTCCCCTAGTTGCATATCGAGTGTGCACTTGCAACTAGGACAAAAATATTGGTCGGCCTTAGTTGCATATCGAGGGTGGACTTGCAACTGGGATGAAAACAAAACTACGGACCTAGTTGTGAATTGAGGGTGGACTTGCAACTGGGACAACTACGAAACTATGAGCCCAGTTACAAGTCAAGTGTGGACATGCAACTAGGATGTGATGAACTACGGACCTAATTCCCACTCAAGGGCGGACTTGTAGCTGGGATAACTACACAAAACTATGATACCATTTGCGAGTAGAGGGTGGACTTGCAACAAGAACAATAACAAGCTACAATCCTAGTTGCGAGTCAATGTGGACTTGCAACTTGGATGGCAACCAAACACATGCCCAATTTCTAGCTGTGGGTGGACTTGCAACTAAGGCAACTACGAGCCCATTTGTGAGTCGAGGGTGTACTTGCAACTGGGACAACTACGAGCCCATTTGCGAGACAAGGATGAACTTGCAACTAGGACATGGGCTTGCAACTAGGACAACCACAAAGCTACAAGCCCAGTTGCGGGTCAAGGGTCGACTTACAACTGGTATGAAACAAATTATGGTCTCAACTGCGAGTCAAGGGTGGAATTGCAACTGGGATGAAAAACAAAAACACATGCTTCAGTTGCGAGTCGAGGGTGGTCTTGCAACTCAGACAATTACGAGCCCAATTGCTAGTCGAGGGTGAACTAGCTTGCAACTCGGGCAACTACCAAAATACGAGGCCAGTTGCGTGCAAGGGCCGACTTGCAACTGGGACAATAACAAAACTACGAGCCCAATTACGAGTCGAACGTGAACATGCAACTGGGATGAAAACCAATACATATGCCCAGTTGCTAGGTGATGGTGGACTTGTAACTTGAATAACTACGAGCCCATTCACGGGTCAGGGGTAGACTCCATAAATTCACCACTAGGACACAAAAAGAACACAACGAAAATGAACAAAAAGGAAACATGCCACGTACCCAAAACAACAACATATATGGGCATGTGAAAAGAAATGCGAGAACAATCCGACATGGAACAAATGGGACATGAGGACGCGCGATAAAAAAGAACAAGTTGACATAGGTATGCATGATCGAGTTTGTGCGAACATTAAAGCAAATAAACCAGATAGTTATAGTTAAATTTATAGTTAAATGAGGCATCACTAAATCTATCTAGATGAGATTTGCTGCAAATCGGAAAGAAATCTACTTACGCTCTCATCGAACTACACGCTCAAACCAAAATAAACAAAAGATGCGAATAAAAAGAGACATGCCCATGAAATGTAGACCGACGCTTCCTCTCTTTGTCTGTCGGGGTCTGCCACTTGACCAAAGGGCATGGTCGACTAGAGCTTCGAAAAACTACAACCCACAAAATAAACTCAATGCACAAAATATAAAAATGGCCAACTAAAAAATAGTCATATCAGGCCTCGCTGCTTCACGAAGGACGAACAAAAAACATAACACAACGACAACGAGCAGAACGCAAAACACACCTATATCTAACAATATGTGAGTTAGACGAGACATTGTTAACTCTTATCGCGCCACAGGACCCTCAGCCGCGCCACAAAAACGGTGAAACAAAAGACGCACACGCGAGCAAGCTGACAAGTAGACACCAGACATATGGCGCGACACGGGACGCTTGCGGCGAAACAACCCGACCAAGATTTTCACGGCATTTAAAGCAAACAGATGACAGAGCGAAAACAATACAAAAATTTAAAACAAATAAATAAACAAGGAAAAAAGAAATGGAAAGGAGGAAATAGAGAAGACAAATAGAAACAAAAAATCATGAATTTAAAATAGTTCATAATTTAAACAAATAAGGAAATAAAAAAGTAAAAGAAAATGGCGAATACATGGAACTTGGTCGTGACAAAAAAAATTTGAAACAAGTCGAGACATTAAAAGGCTTGACTATTTCACAACTAAATCATGCTTTTACTTTCCGAGTATGTATTTTTTCACAACAGAAGAAAATGACACATCAGCCTATAACTTTGCTAGCATGGCAATGGCCCCAGGCAGCAAGGGGACACAATCTAAAAAAACAAAGTCAGCCCAGGTAAAACACAAGCCCACACCAGGCACACAAAGGCATACAAAAAAAACAAGAAAACATTCTGAAAAAAAAACCACACAAAAAAACAGCGTGACAAGGAGACACCAGTGGAACGCACGCGCGAAGAAAAGCAATTTTTTGCACGAATCTTGAAGCTTTAATGTGTGATGGATAATCTAGATGTGACATTATAACTAAAAAACATCTAGATATGATTTAGTCAAACTGTTTTAGAATTGCCCGCGGCAGTCCGAACTGTTAAGTCCGGATTTACTTCTATAATAACCGCCCCGATTTCCTTCCCCTTTATAATCGCTGGAGATTAGCTTCCCCTCAATGATCCGTGCCTCCGGTAAATTCGCACGCCGACGATGTCAACCACAACACGCCGACGTGTTTGCACGCCGCCGGCGTCTGCGTCGGCGAGGAAGACTCTCTCGGTCGATGTCCTGCTCGAGATCGTCGCCTGCTCTGACGTCACAACCATCGTCCGCTGGGCCGCAACCGGCAAGATCCTCCGCCGCGCCATCCTCGAGCCGGCCTTCCACCGCCGGCTCGTGGCGGCCGGCTTTCAGTTCGACCCCGCCCTCCTCTTCGCCGTCTCGTACGAGTCGTACCTGAAATACGGCAGCCACAGACGGTACACCCTCCGCGTCGTTCATACCCGCGAGCCAAGCCGGCGCCGCGCCGACGAGGACGCCATCAGCATCCATCACCATCGGTGGTTCAAGCCCGTGGCCGCCCGAGATGTTCTGCTCCTCCGCTGGTGCGACGCGTTCCGCGTTTCTTCCCGGGTCGACCTGCACGTCTGCAACATGCTCACCGGGCAGGTCACCGAGCTACCTCTGGCCACCGTGTCCGACGTGCGCCAGAACCAATACGTGCTGCTCAGCGTCGGCGACGTGGGTGGATCGTTCGAGGTGCTCGTCGCGGACGACGACACGCGATTCCAGATCTTCTCGTCCAAGCAAGGCAGATGGGGCGTCGTCCGCCAAGCCTCCGTCGCCCGGCACCGCCCGATAAGCAGCTCCTCCCTCCCGGCCATCATCGGCCGGACCGTCTATTGGCTCGTCCTTGTGAACGACCGGCAACGCTACTACCCGGGCGGGCCGGGCCCGGAGAGGATCCTCGCCCTAAACGTCGACGCGGCGGAGGCAACGATGATGAAACTCCCGCAGGGCTGCATCTCCAGCCTGATGCCCTACCGTCACAACGACAAGCACCTCCTCCTGGCATCGGTGCGTGGCCAGCTGAGCTTGCTCGTCACGGACAGCCTTGGGATAACGATGTGGACGTTGACCTCGAGGGGCTCGGCCTCGGCGGCGACATGGAACCGGCAGCTGGTGATCGGGTCTCGGGAGATCTTGAGGCAGGCAGAGCTAGAGGTGGGCGATGATCTCACGCGCGTATGCGTTGACCTCGAGGGGCTCGGGGAAAAAAGCGGCTCCTTGATCCTGTTTGTGGGCTCTGGCATGCCCTTCCGACTCGACCTTGGAATCAACGAGGAGGAGGCACCCATCCTCAAGAGGCTCGGTAGCGTCGAAAGTTTGGCTGTCAAGGAAGTGTTCTTGCACGAGATAGATCGGTCCTCTTTGCTGCAGGCCATGAAATCTTTCTGAGCGTGCACTGTCTTGCTTTCTTTCTCGTTTCTCATTATGCAATCTTTTCTTTACTTTCTTCATTCATAGCAAATTAGCAATGCACTACAATATGTGGATGATTACTAGGGTAGGGTAATTTTGGGGATGATATCTTCTAGCCCTCGTCATCAGTTACGCCCATTGTTGCACCCAGATCGGCCAAATGTGGGCGCCCCTATGCCTCGCTTATAACGTGATGTAAGGAAGCCTCGTGTCAGGGGAGCGCCACGGCCTCCTTTTTATTTTTCAGGTTTTTTATTTTGTTTTTATTATTTCGTTTATATACTTTCAAATATTCTAAATAAATATATTACGAAAAACACTTCACACAAAACATTTAGAAAGATTGCTAATTAAATATTTGAAAATTGTTAAATGTGTATAGAGAAAATGTTTCTCATCTATACGAAAAATAAATACAAAAAATACAGAATATGTGTGAAATTTTTTGATAATGTATTCAAAAAAATGTAATGTAGCATTTACAAAATATTAAATAATTATTTGAATTTTGTTTAATCAAGCATTTGAAAAATGTTAAATGTATATAGATTTTTTTACCATGTATTCAGAAAACAAATCTTGTATTGTATTTAAAACATGTTAAACTTATATTTAAACATTTTTAATCAAGCATCTAACAAATGCTAAATCTATATAGAAAAAATGTTGACCATGTATTAAAAAATGTTAAGCTCAGAGGGCTTTTCTCTCTTGTTTGTAATTTTACCTCTTGCCCGGTACACCTTTGTGCAAAGACTAGCGTTCTTCTGTCTTTTCAATTTCGTCAGGTCGGTACGTACGTGGCTTGTACTATGATCTTTATGATATAAATGAGACACGTACTACCATGCAAATATCGCATCTGAAAAAATGTTTATCAAGCATTTGATAATTGTAAAATGTGTATAGAAAATAGGTTGACCATGTATTAAATTTTAAATATTGTATTTGAAAAATGTTAATCAAGCATTTAAAAATGTTTAACATGTGTATAGAAAAATGTTGATCATGTATTCAAAAAATGTTAATCTTGTATTTGAAAAATGTTAACCAAGAATCTGGAAAGTGTTGTGCATATAACATATGTTTACTATGCATTCAAAAATGTTAGACATGTATTTGGAAAATATTAAATCCTACATTCAAAAACAAATCTTGACGTACACGAAAAATAAATAATGAAAACCAAAACAAACAAACAAAAATCGATGAAACCAAGAAAGCAACAAAGAAAACCAAGAAAAAGCGAAAAAACCAATGAAAACAATGAAGGAAAGAAATAAAAACAAAGAAAACCCAAAAAACCATGAATAGCAATGAAAGAAATGAAGAAAACCAAAAATGATAGGCAAAGAAAAAAAGTAACAGTTGAGAAAGAAACAAAGATAACCAGTTAAAAAGAAAGGGAAAAGAAAAGAAAAGAAAAGAAAAGAAAGAACCAATGAAACCGAGAAAGAAACAAATAAAACCGGTGAAAAACAGAGAAAACGAGAAAACCTGTGAAGAAATAGAAAGAAAAACGAAAACGAAAAAGAAACCTAGCGAGTGAAACCCAACGAACGAAACAAGCAAACGACCCAAGACCTCGAAGGGCAGGCACATATATTTGGGCCTGGACCAGGGAGAAGTCGGGATTGTTTACGGTATGATCTGTGTATCGGGCGACTATGGAAAGTTGCGCTCAAATAGCCTATTGCAATCCATCTATTTGTTTCGCGTTTATTCCAATGAGAGAAAGTGCTACGTTCTGATAGACGATCAAATCGATCCAGCAGAAGCTAGTTTGGTATGTACATCTACGGCACAAGATGGATGGAAGTCTCACATAGGGCACAAAATGAAGTTTGGGTATCAAAAAGGGAAAACATAAATTTACGGGGCCGAAAAGGGAAGCAAATTTTAAGAAAGGGCCAAATAAGAAATTCCCAATGTTTTACCCAAAATTCGTGTATTCTAGTGGCGGGTGGTGAAGAACCTTCTTCCATCCAATAGCGAGCTAAAGAGAAGGCACATCAAAACCCTGTCAAATTGTCCTATGTGTGGACATGACAATTTAACACCGTTCCATATTTGATGGAGTGTGGTGATGCACGATGATTCCGGGAGGCGGCAGTGCATTTTTTCGGCAGCAAGATACCTAGGCTAAACCCACTAACATGGGATCACGATATCCTAGACTATTGTCTGATACTGAAGGATGATACACCGATCATGGTTACTCTAATGTGATCTATCTGGCACTCCCAAAACAACTATTCCCATGGAGAGAAGGAGTACCAGCCACAACAGTCCATGATCACCATTGAGGAGATCGGTGGTGCCCTAGAGTTGTCATTGAAAGAGAAGGAGCAGATTATGTGCAAGCCAAGGTGGCAGTCTTCAAAGGCGGGTTGGACGAAGGTCAACACAGATGGTGCGATAGACTGTGTTAGGGCAATGGAAGGGCTCAGCCTCATTGCCTGTGGCCACTAAGGAGCAGTGCTTGAGGCGAGAAATGTAAAGTATGAAGGGATCACCGAACCCCTATCAATTGAGTTGCTAGCTTGTTGGGATGCGTTGTTGATGGCGGATAATCGTGGTGTTCAAAATCTGATTGCTGAGACTGATTGTCAGGACATTGTATGCTTGTGGGACATACCTCGGAAGTCCATAGGTTTCACATCTTATGTGAGATGAAGGAGTTGAAGAACCTTTTCTAAGGATTTGAACTACGATATTCTAGTCGTAAGACCAATTCGACGACCACCGTTTTGTTGGGGAACGTAGTAATTTCAAAAAATCCTACGCACACGCAAGATCATGGTGATGCATAGCAACGAGAGGGGAGAGTGTTGTCTACGTACCCTCGTAGACCGAAGCGGAAGCGTTGACGCAACGTAGAGGAAGTAGTCGTACGTCTTCCTGGTCCAACCGATCCAAGCACCGTTACTCCGGCACCTCCGAGTTCTTGGCACACGTTCAGCTCGATGACGCTCCCCGGGCTCCGATCCAGCAAAGCTCCGGGGAGGAGTTCCGTCATCACGACGGCCTGGTGATGATCTTGATGTTCAACCGTCGCAGGGCTTCGCCTAAACACCGCTACAATATGACCGAGGTGGAATATGGTGGAAGGGGGCACCGCACATGGCTAAGGAACGATCACAAAGATCAACTTGTGTGTCTATGGGGTGCCCCCTGCCCCCGTATATAAAGGAGTGGAGGAGGGGAGGGCCGGCCCTCTCTATGGCGCGCCCTAGGGGAGTCCTACTCCCACCGGGACTAGGATTCCCCCTTTCTTAGTCCAAGTAGGAGTCCTTCCAAGTATTAGGAGTAGGAGACAAGGAAGGGGAAGAGGGAAGAGAAGGAAGGAGGGGGCGCAGCCCCTCCCCCTAGTCCAATTCGGACTAGGCCTTGGGGGGGGGGGGTGCGGCCTGCCTCTCCCTCTCCCCTAAAGCCCAATAAGGCCCATATACTTCTTCTCCCGTATTCCCGTAACTCCCAGGTACTCCGAAAAATACCTGAACCACTCGGAACCTTTCCGATGTCCGAATATAGTCGTCTAATATATCGATCTTTATGTCTCGACCATTTCGAGACTCCTCGTCATGTCCCCAATCTCATCCGGGACTCCGAACTCCTTCGGTACATCAAAACTCATAAACTCATAATATAACTGTCATCGAAACCTTAAGCGTGCGGACCCTACGGGTTCGAGAACAATGTAGACATGACCGAGACACGTCTCCGGTCAATAACCAATAGCGGAACCTGGATGCTCATATTGGCTCCCACATATTCTACGAAGATCTTTATCGGTCAGACCGCATAACAACATACGTTGTTCTCTTTGTCATCGGTATGTTACTTGCCCGAGATTCGATCGTCGGTATCTCAATACCTAGTTCAATCTCGTTACCGGCAAGTCTCTTTACTCGTTCCGTAATACATCATCTCGCAACTAACTCATTAGTTGCAATGCTTGCAAGGCTTATGTGATGTGCATTACCGAGAGGGCCCAAAGATACCTCTCCGACAATCGGAGTGACAAATCCTAATCTCGAAATACGCCAACCCAACATGTACCTTTGGAGACACCTGTAGAGCACCTTTATAATCACCCAGTTACGGTGTGACGTTTGGTAGCACACAAAGTGTTCCTCCGGCAAACGGGAGTTGCATAATCTCATAGTCATAGGAACATGTATAAGTCATGAAGAAAGCAATAGCAACATACTAAATGATCGGGTGCTAAGCTAATGTAATGGGTCATGTCAATCAGATCATTCACCTAATGATGTGATTCTGTTAATCAAATAACAACTCTTTGTCCATGGTTAGGAAACATAACCATCTTTGATTAACGAGATAGTCAAGTAGAGGCATACTAGTGACACTCTGTTTGTCTATGTATTCACACATGTATTATGTTTCCGGTTAATACAATTCTAGCATGAATAATAAACATTTATCATGAAATAAGGAAATAAATAATAAATTTATTATTGCCTCTAGGGCATATTTCCTTCAGTCTCCCACTTGCACTAGAGTCAATAATCTAGTTCACATCGCCATGTGATTTAACATCAATAGTTCACATCACCATGTGATTAACACCCTTAGTTCACATCGACATGTGACCAACACTCAAAGGGTTTACTAGAGTCAATAATCTAGTTCACATCGCTATGTGATTAACACCCAAAGAGTACTGAGGTGTGATCATGTTTTGCTTGTGAGAGAAGTTTAGTCAACGGGTCTGCCACATTCAAATCCGTAAGTATTTTGTAAATTTCTATGTCAACAATGCTCTGCACGAAGCTACTCTTAGCTAATTGCTCCCACTTTCAATATGTATCCAGATTTAGACTTAGAGTCATCTAGATGAGTGTCAAAATTTGCATCGACGTAACCCTTTACGACGAACCCTTTTTGTCACGTCCATAATTGAGAAACATATCCTTATTCCACTAAGGATAATTTTGACCGCTGTCCAGTGATCTACTCCTAGATCACTATTGTACTCCCTTGCCGAAATCAGTATAGGGTATACAATAGATCTGGTACACAGCATGGCATACTTTATAGAACCAAGGCATAGGGAATGACTTTCATTCTCTTTATATCTTCTATCGTGGTTGTGTTTTGAGTCTTACTCAATTTCACACCTTGTAACACAGGCAAGAACTCTTTCTTTGACTGTTCCATTTTGTACTACTTCAAAATCTTGTCAAGGTATGTACTCATTGAAAAAACTTATCAAGCGTTTTGATCTATCTCTATAGATCTTGATGCTCAATATGTAAGTAGCTTCACCGAGGTCTTTCTTTGAAAAACACCTTTCAAATACTCCTTTATGCTTTGCAGAATAATTCTACATTATTTCCGATCAACAATATGTCATTCACATATACTTATCAGAAATGTTGTAGTGCTCCCACTCACTTTCTTGTAAATACAGGCTTCACCGCAAGTCTGTATAAAACTATATGCTTTGATCAACTTATCAAAACGTGTATTCCAACTCCGAGATGCTTGCACCAGTCCATAGATGAATCGCTGGAGCTTGCATATTTTGTTAGCACATCTAGGATTGACAAAACCTTCTGGTTGCATCATATACAACTCTTCTTTAATAAATCCATTAAGGAATGTAGTTTCTTTTATCCATTTGCCAGATTTCATAAAATGCGGCAATTGCTAACATGATTCGGACAGACTTAAGCATAAATACGAGTGAGAAACTCTCATCGTAGTCAACACCTTGAACTTGTCGAAGACCTTTTTGCGACAATTCTAGCTTTGTAGATAGTAACACTACTATCAGCGTCTGTCTTCCTCTTGAAGATCCATTTAATCTCAATGGCTCGCCGATCATTGGGCAAGTCAATCAAAGCCCATACTTTGTTCTCATACATGGATCTAATCTCAGATTTCATGGCCTCAAGCCATTTCGCAGAATCTGGGCTCATCATCGCTTCCTCATAGTTCGTAGGCTCGTCATGATCGAGTAACATGACCTCCAGAACAGGATTACCGTACCACTCTGGTGCGGATCTCACCCTGGTTTACCTACGAGATTTGGTAGTAACTTGATCTGAAGTTACATGATCATCATCATTAGCTTCCTCACTAATTGGTGTAGTAGTCACAAGAACAAATTTCTGTGATGAACTACTTTCCAATAAGGGAGATGGTACAATTACCTTATCAAGTTTTCTACTTTCCTCCCACTCACTTCTTTCGAGAGAAACTCCTTCTCTAGAAAGTATCCATTCTCAGCAACGAATGTCTTGCCTTCGGATCTGTGATAGAAGGTGTACCCAACAGTCTCCTTTGGGTATCCTATGAAGACATATTTCTCCGATTTGGGTTTGAGCTTATCAGGATGAAACTTTTTCATATAAGCATCACAACCCCAAACTTTAAGAAACGACAACTTTGGTTTCTTGCCAAACCACAGTTCAGATTGTGTCGTCTCAACGGACTTAGATGGTGCCCCTTTTTAATGTGAATGCAGCTGTCTTTAATGCATAACCTCAAAAACGATAGTGGTAAATCGGTAAGAAACATCATAGATTTGCACTATATCTAATAAAGTACGGCTATGACGTTCGGACACACCATTATGCTGTGGTGTTCCAGGTGGCATGAATTTGTGAAACTATTCCACATTGTTTTAATTGAAGACCAAACTCGTAACTCAAATATTTGTCTCCGCGATCAGATCGTAGAAACCTTATTTTCTTGTCACGATGATTTTCCACTTCACTCTGAAATTCTTTGAACTTTTCAAATGTTTTAGACTTATGTTTCATCAAGTAGATATACCCATATCTGCTCAAATCATCTGTGAAGGTGAGAAAATAACGATACCCGCTACAAGCCTTGATATTCATTGGACCATATACATCAGTATGTATGATTTCCAACAAATCTGTTGCTTGCTCCATTGTTCCGGAGAACGGCATTTTAGTCATCTTGCCCAAGAGACATGGTTCGCAAGCATCAACTGATTCATAATCAAGTGATTCCAAAATCCCATCAGTATGGAGTTTCTTCATGCGCTTTACACCAATATGACCTAAACGGCAGTGCCACAAACAAGTTGCACTATCATTATTAACTTTGCATCTTTTGGCTTCAATATTATGAATATGTGTATCATTACAATCGAGATCCAACAAACCATTTTCGTTGGTGTGTATGACCATAGAAGGTTTTATTTATGTAAACAGAACAACAATTGTTCTCTAACCTAAATGAATAACCGTATTGCAATAAACATGATCAAATCATATTTATGCTCAACGCAAACACCAAATAACACTTATTTAGGTTCAACATTAATCCCGAAAGTATAGGGAGTGTGCGATGATGATCATATCAATCTTGGAACCACTTCCAATACACATCGTCACTTCACCCTTAACTAGTCTTTGTTTATTCTGCAACTCCCGTTTTGAGTTACTAATCTTAGCAACTGAACTAGTACCAAATACTGAGGGGTTGCTATGAACACTAGTAAAGTACACATCAATAACATGTATATCAAATATACTTATGTTCACTTTGCCATCCTTCTTATCCGCCAATCACTTGGGGTAGTTCCGCTTCCAGTGACCAGTCCCTTTGCAGTAAAAGCACTTAGTTTCAGGCTTAGGACCAGACTTGGGCTTCTTCACTTGAGCAGCAACTTGCTTGCTGTTCTTCTTGAAGTTACCCTTCTTCCCTCTGCCCTTTTCTTGAAACTAGTGGTCTTGTCTACCATCAACACTTGATGTTTTTCTTGATTTCTACCTTCGTCGATTTTAGCATCACAAAGAGCTTGGGAATCGTTTCCGTTATCCCTTGCATACTATAGTTCATCACGAAGTTCTACTAACTTGGTGATGGTGACTAGAGAATTCTGTCAATCATTATCTTATCTGGAAGATTAACTCCCACTTGATTCAAGCGATTGTAGTACCCAGACAATCTGAGCACATGCTCACTAGTTGAGCGATTCTCCTCCATCTTTTAGCTATAGAACTTGTTGGAGACATCATATCTCTCAACTCGGGTATTTGCTTGAAATATTAACTTCAACTCCTGGAACATCTCATATGGTCCATGACGTTCAAAACGTCTTTGAAGTCCCTATTCTAAGCTGTTAAGCATGGTGCACTAAACTATCAAGTAGTCATCATATTGAGCTAGCCAAATGTTCATAACGTCTGCATCTGCTCCTGCAATAGGTCTGTCACTTAGTGGTGCATCAAGGACATAATTTTTCTGTGCAGCAATGATGATAAACCTCATATCACGGATCCAATCCGCATCATTGCTACTAACATCTTTCAACATAGTTTTTCTCTAGGAACATATCAAAACAAACATAGGGAAGCAACAACACGAGCTATTGATCTACAACATAGATATGCTAATACTACCAGGACTAAGTTCATGATAAATTTAAGTTCAATTAATCATATTAGTTAAGAACTCCCACTTAGATAGACATCCCTCTAATCATCTAAGTGATCACGTGATCCAAATCAACTAAACCATGTCCGATCATCACGTGAGATGGAGTAGTTTTCAATGGTGAACATCACTATGTTGATCATATCTACTATATGATTCACGCTCGACCTTTTGGTCTCCAATGTTCTGAGGCCATATCTGCATATGCTAGGCTCGTCAAGTTTAACCTGAGTATTCGGCGTGTGCAAAACTCTCTTGCACCCGTTGTAGATGGACGTAGAGCTTATCACACCCGATCATCACGTGGTGTCTGGGCAAGACGAACTTTGTGAAGGAAATATGCCCTAGAGGCAATAATAAAGTTATTATTTATTTCCTTATATCATGATAAATGTTTATTATTCATGCTAGAATTGTATTAACCGGAAACATAATACATGTGTGAATACATAAACCAACAGAGTGTCACTAGTATGCCTCTACTTGACTAGCTCGTTAATCAAAGATGGTTATGTTTCCTAACCATGAACAAAGAGTTGTTATTTGATTAACGAGGTCACATCATTAGTTGAATGATCTGATTGACATGACCCATTCCATTAGCTTAGCACCCGATCGTTTAGTATGTTGCTATTGCTTTCTTCATGACTTATACATGTTCCTATAACTATGAGATTATGCAACTCCCGTTTACCGGAGGAACACTTTGGGTACTACCAAACGTCACAACGTAACTGGGTGATTATAAAGGAGTACTACAGGTGTCTCCAATGGTAGATGTTGGGTTGGCGTATTTCGAGATTAGGGTTTGTCACTCCGATTGTCGGAGAGGTATCTCTGGGCCCTCTCGGTAATACACATCACATAAGCCTTGCAAGCATAATAACTAAGATGTTAGTTATGAGATGATGTATTACGGAATGAGTAAAGAGACTTGCCAGTAACGAGATTGAACTAGGTATTGGATACCGACGATCGAATCTCGGGCAAGTAACATACTGATGACAAAGGGAACAACGTATGTTGTTATGCGGTCTGACCGATAAAGATCTTCGTAGAATATGTAGGAGCCAATATGGGCATCCAGGTCCCGCTATTGGTTATTGACCGGAGACGTATCTCGGTCATGTCTACATTGTTCTCGAACCGTAGGGTCCGCACGCTTAACGTTACGATGACAGTTATTATGAGTTTATGCATTTTGATGTACCGAAGGTTGTTCGGAGTCCCCGATGAGATCACGGACATGACGAGGAGTCTCGAAATGGTCGAGACGTAAAGATTGATACATTGGAAGCCTATGTTTGGACATCAGAAGTGTTCCGGGTGAAATCGGGATTTTACCGGATTACCGGGAGGGTTATCGGAACCCCCCGGGAGCCAAATGGGCCAACATGGGCCTTAGTGGAAAGGTGAGAGGGCAGCCCACATAGGGCTGCACCTCCCCCCTCTCCCTAGTCCTATTAGGACTAGGAGAGGGGCCGGCCACCTCTCTCTCTCTCTCCCCTTTGAAGGATTCCTAGTTGGACTAGGATTGGAGGGGGGAGTCCTACTCCCGGTAGGAGTAGGACTCCTCCTGCGCCTCCCTCTCTCTGGCCGGCCAGCCCCCCTCCCTCCATCCTTTATATACGGGGGCAGGGGACACCCCAAGACACACAAGTTGATCCTTGAGATCGTTCCTTAGCCGTGTGCGGTGCCCCCTGCCACCAAATTCCACCTCGATCATACCGTTACAGTGCTTAGGCGAAGCCCTGCGTCGGTAGTACATCAAGATCGTCACCATGCCGTCGTGCTGACGGAACTCTTCCTCGACGCTTTGCTGGATCGGAGCCCGAGGATCGTCATCGAGCTGAACGTGTGCTAAGAACTTGGAGGTGCCGGAGTAACGGTGCTTGGATCGGTCGGATTGGGAAGAAGCTGTACGACTACTTCCTCTACGTTCTGTGATCGCTTCCGCAGTCGGTCTGCGTTGGTACGTAAACAACACTCTCCCCCTCGTTGCTATGCATCACCATGATCTTGCGTGTGCGTAGGAAAATTTTCGAAATTACTACGTTCCCCAACAGTGGCATCCGAGCCTAGGTTTTATGGTTTGATGTTATTTGCATGAGTAGAACACAAGTGAGTTGTGGGCGATACAAGTCATACTGCCTACCAGCATGTCATACTTTGGTTCGGCGGTATTGTTGGGTGAGACGATCCGGACCAACCTTACGCATACTCTTACGCGAGACCGGTTCCCTCGACGTGCTTTGCACATAGATGGCTTGCGGAAGACTGTCTCTCCAACTTTAGTTGAACCGAGTGTGACTACGCCCGGTCCTTGAGAAGGTTAAAACGGAGTCTATTTGACGAACTATCGTTGTGGTTTTGATGCGTAGGTGAGATGAGTTCTTACTTAAGCCCGTAGCAGCCACGTAAAACTTGCAACAACAAAGTAGAGGACGTCTAACTTGTTTTTGCAGGGCATGTTGTGATGTGATATGGTCAAGGCATGATGCTGATTTTATTGTATGAGATGATCATGTTTTGTAACCGAGTTATCGGCAACTGGCAGGAGCCATATGGTTGTTGCTTTATTGTATGCATTGAAATCGCGATGTAATGCTTTACTTTATTACTAAGCGGTAGTGATAGTCGTGGAAGCATAAGATTGGCGAGACGACAACGATGCTACGATGAAGATCAAGGTGTCGCGCCGGTGACGATGGTGATCATGACGGTGCTTCGGAGATGGAGATCACAAGCACAAGATGATGATGGCCATATCATATCACTTATATTGATTGCATGTGATGTTTATCCTTTTATGCATCTTATCTTGCTTTGATTAACGGTAGCATTATAAGATGATCTCTCACTAAATTATCAAGAAGTGTTCTCCCTGAGTATGCACCGTTGCCAAAGTTCGTCGTGCCCAGACACCACGTGATGATCGGGTGTGATAAGCTCTACGTCCATCTACAACGGGTGCAAGCCAGTTTTGCACACGCAGAATACCCAGGTTAAACTTGACGATCCTAGCATATGCAGATATGGCCTCGGAACATAGAGACCGAAAGGTCGAGCGTGAATCATATAGTAGATATGATCAACATAACGATGTTCACCATTGAAAACTACTCCATCTCACGTGACGATCGGTTATGGTTTAGTTGATTTGGATCACGTGATCACTTAGAGGATTAGAGGGATGTCTATCTAAGTGGGAGTTCCTAAGTAATTTGATTAACTGAACTTAAATTTATCATGAACTTAGTCCTGGTAGTATTTTGCAAATTATGTTGTAGATCAATAGCTCGCGTTGTTGCTACCCTGTGTTTATTTTGATATGTTCCTAGAGAAAATTGTGTTCAAAGATATTAGTAGCAATGATGCGGATTGGATCCATGATCTGAGGTTTATCCTCATTGCTGCACAGAAGAATTATGTCCTTGATGCACCGCTAGGTGACAGACCTATTGCAGGAGCAGAAGCAGATGTTATGAACGTTTGGCTAGCTCAATATGATGACTACTTGATAGTTTAGTGCACCATACTTAACAGCTTAGAATCGGGACTTCAAAGACGTTTTGAACGTCATGGACCATATGAGATGTTCCAGGAGTTGAAGTTAATATTTCAAGAAAATACCCGAGTTGAGAGATATGATGTCTCCAACAAGTTCTATAGCTAAAAGATGGAGGAGAATCGCTCAACTAGTGAGCATGTGCTCAGGTTGTCTGGGTACTACAATCACTTGAATCAAGTGGTAGTTAATCTTCCAGATAAGATAGTGATTGACAGAATTCTCTAGTCACCATGACCAAGTTAGTAGAACTTCGTGATGAACTATAGTATACAAGGGATGACGAAAACGACTCCCGAGTTTTTCATGATGATGATGTTGGGGAACGTAGTAATTTCGAAAATTTTCCTACGCACACGCAAGATCATGGTGATGCATAGCAACGAGAGGGGAGAGTGTTGTCTACGTACCAACGCAGACCGACTGCGGAAGCGATCACACAACGTAGAGGAAGTAGTCGTACGTCTTCCCGATCCGACTGATCCAAGCACCGTTACTCCGGCACCTCCGAGTTCTTAGCACACGTTCAGCTCAATGATGATCCCCGGGCTCCGATCCAGCAAAGCTTCGGGTAGGAGTTCCGTCAGCACAACGGCGTGGTGACGATCTTGATGTACTACCGACGCAGGGCTTCGCCTAAGCACTACAACGGTATGATCGAGGTGGAATTGGTGGCAGGGGGCACCGCACACGGCTAAGGAACGATCTCAAGGATCAACTTGTGTGTCTATGGGGTGCCCCCTGCCCCCGTATATAAAGGCCAGGGGCAAGGGGTTCAGCCGGCTAGGAGGGAGGCGCAGGGAGGAGTCCCACTCCTACCGGGAGTAGGACTCCTTCCCTCAAATCCTATTCCTAATAGGACTCTTCGGGAGAAAGAGAAGAGAGGGGGGCCGGCCCCTTCTCCCAGTCCTAATAAGACTAGGGAAGGGGGGTTCGGCCGGCTAGCCTGTGGGCTACCCCTTCTCTCTTTTCCACTAAGGCCCAATAGGCCCATTTGCCTCCCGGGGGGTTCCGGTAACCCTCCCGGTAATCCGGTAAAATCCCGATTTCACCCGGAACACTTCCGGTGCCCGAACATAGGCTTCCAATATATTAATCTTTACTTCTCGACCATTTCGAGACTCCTCGTCATGTCCGTGATATCATCCGGGACTCCGAAAAACCTTCGGTACATCAAAATGCATAAACTCATAATAACTGTCATCGTAACGTTAAGCGTGCGGACCCTACGGTTCGAGAACAATGTAGACATGACCGAGACACGTCTCCGGTCAATAACCAATAGTGGGACCTGGATGCCCATATTGGCTCCTACATATTCTATGAAGATCTTTATCGGTCAGACCGCATAACAACATACGTTGTTCCCTTTGTCATCGGCATGTTACTTGCCCGAGATTCGATCGTCGGTATCCAATACCTAGTTCAATCTCGTTACCGGCAAGTCTCTTTACTCGTTCCGTAATACATCATCTCACAACTAACATATTAGTTGCAGTGCTTGCAAGGCTTATGTGATGTGCATTACCGAGAGGGCCCAGAGATACCTCTCCGACAATCGGAGTGACAAACCCTAATCTCGAAATACGCCAACCCAACATCTACCATTGGAGACACCTGTAGTACTCCTTTATAATCACCCAGTTACGTTGTGACGTTTGGTAGTACCCAAAGTGTTCCTCCGGTAAACGGGAGTTGCATAATCTCATAGTTATAGGAACATGTATAAGTCATGAAGAAAGCAATAGCAACATACTAAACGATCGGGTGCTAAGCTAATGGAATGGGTCATGTCAATCAGATCATTCTACTAATGATGTGACCTCGTTAATCAAATAACAACTCCTTGTTCATGGTTAGGAAACATAACCATCTTTGATTAACGAGCTAGTCAAGTAGAGGCATACTAGTGACACTCTGTTGGTCTATGTATTCACACATGTATTATGTTTCCGGTTAATACAATTCTAGCATGAATAATAAACATTTATCATGATATAAGGAAATAAATAATAACTTTATTATTGCCTCTAGGGCATATTTCCTTCAGTCTCCCACTTGCACTAGAGTCAATAATCTAGATTACACTGTAATGATTCTAACACCCATGGAGCCTTGGTGCTGATCATGTTTTGCTCGTGGAAGAGGCTTAGTCAACGGGTCTGCAACATTCAGATCTGTATGTATCTTGCAAATCTCTATGTCTCCCACCTGGACTAAATCCCGGATGGAGTTGAAGCGTCTCTTGATGTGTTTGGTTCTTTTGTGAAATCTGGATTCCTTTGCCAAGGCAATTGCACCAGTATTGTCACAGAAGATTTTCATTGGACCCGATGCACTAGGTATGACACCTAGATCGGATATGAACTCCTTCATCCAGACTCCTTCGTTTGCTGCTTCCGAAGCAGCAATGTACTCGGCTTCACATGTAGATCCCGCTACGACGCTTTGTTTAGAACTGCACCAACTGACAGCTCCACCGTTTAAAGTAAACACGTATCCGGTTTGCGATTTAGAATCGTCCGGATCGGTGTCAAAGCTTGCATCAACGTAACCTCTTACGGTGAGCTCTTTGTCACCTCCATATACGAGAAACATATCCTTAGTCCTTTTCAGGTATTTCAGGATGTTCTTGACCGCTGTCCAGTGATCCATTCCTGGATTACTTTGGTACCTCCCTGCTAAACTTATAGCAAGGCACACATCAGGTCTGGTACACAGCATTGCATACATGATAGAGCCTATGGCTGAAGCATAGGGAACATCTTTCATTTTCTCTCTATCTTCTGCAGTGGTCGGGCATTGAGTCTTACTCAACTTCACACCTTGTAGCACAGGCAAGAACCCTTTCTTTGCTTGATCCATCTTGAACTTCTTCAAAATTTTGTCAAGGTATGTGCATTGTGAAAGTCCAATTAAGCGTTTTGATCTATCTCTATAGATCTTTATGCCTAATATGTATGCAGCTTCCCCGAGGTCTTTCATCGAAAAACTTTTATTCAAGTATCCCTTTATGCTATCCAGAAATTCTATATCATTTCCAATTAGCAATATGTCATCCACATATAATATTAGAAATGCTACAGAGCTCCCACTCACTTTCTTGTAAATACAGGCCTCTCCAAAAGTCTGTATAAAGCCAAATGCTTTGATCACACTATCAAAGCGTTTATTCCAACTCCGAGATGCTTGCACCAGTCCATAAATGGATCGCTGGAGTTTGCATACTTTGTTAGCGCCTTTTGGATCGACAAAACCTTCTGGTTGTACCATATACAACTCTTCTTCCAGAAATCCATTCAGGAATGCAGTTTTGACATCCATCTGCCATATTTCATAATCATAAAATGTGGCAATTGCTAACATAATTCTGACGGACTTAAGCATCGCTACGGGTGAGAAAGTCTCATCGTAGTCAACCCCTTGAACTTGCCGAAAACCTTTCGCGACAAGTCGAGCTTTATAGACAGTAATATTACCGTCAGCGTCAGTCTTTTTCTTGAAGATCCATTTATTCTCAATTGCTTGCCGATCATCGTGCAAGTCAACCAAAGTCCATACTTTGTTCTCATACATGGATCCCATCTCAGATTTCATGGCCTCAAGCCACTTTGCGGAATCTGGGCTCACCATCGCTTCTTCATAGTTCGTAGGTTCATCATGATCTAGCATCATGACTTCCAGAACTGGATTACCGTACCACTCTGGTGCGGATCTCACTCTGGTTGATCTACGTGGTTCAGTAGTATCTTGATCTGAAGCTTCATGATCATCATCATTAGCTTCCTCACTGATTGGCATAGGTGTCGCAGAAACAGTTTTCTGTGATGAACTATTTTCCAATAAGGGAGCAGGTACAGTTACCTCGTCAAGTTCTACTTTCCTCCCACTCACTTCTTTCGAGAGAAACTCCTTCTCTAGAAATGATCCATTCTTAGCAACGAATGTCTTGCCTTCGGATCTGTGATAGAAGGTATACCCAACAGTTTCCTTTGGGTATCCTATGAAGACACATTTCTCCGCTTTGGGTTCGAGCTTACCAGGTTGAAGCTTTTTCACATAAGCATCGCAGCCCCAAACTTTAAGAAACGACAACTTTGGTTTCTTGCCAAACCATAGTTCATAAGGCGTCGTCTCAACGGATTTTGATGGTGCCCTATTTAACGTGAATGCGGCCGTCTCTAAAGCATAACCCCAAAACGATAGCGGTAAATCAGTAAGAGACATCATGGATCGCACCATATCTAGTAAAGTGCGATTACGACGTTCGGACACACCATTACGCTATGGTGTTCCGGGTGGCGTGAGTTGCGAAACTATTCCACAATTTTTCAAATGTATACCAAACTCGTAACTCAAATATTCTCCTCCATGATCAGATCGTAGAAACTTTATTTTCTTGTTACGATGATTTTCAACTTCACTCTGAAATTCTTTGAACCTTTCAAATGTTTCAGATTTATGTTTCATTAAGTAGATATACCCATATCTGCTTAAATCATCTGTGAAGGTGAGAAAATAACGATATCCGCCACGAGCCTCAATATTCATCGGACCACATACATCGGTATGTATGATTTCCAACAAATCTGTTGCTCTCTCCATAGTACCGGAGAACGGTGTTTTAGTCATCTTGCCTATGAGGCACGGTTCGCAAGTACCAAGTGATTCATAATCAAGTGATTCCAAAAGCCCATCAGTATGGAGTTTCTTCATGCGCTTTACACCGATATGACCTAAACGGCAGTGCCACAAATAAGTTGCACTATCATTATTAACTTTGCATCTTTTGGCTTCTACATTATGAATATGTGTATCACTATCTTCGAGATTCAACAAGAATAGACCACTCTTCAAAGGTGCATGACCATAAAAGATATTATTCATATAAATAGAACAACCATTATTCTCTGATTTAAATGAATAACCGTCTCGCATTAAACAAGATCCAAATATAATGTTCATGCTCAACGCTGGCACCAAATAACAATTATTTAGGTCTAATATTAATCCCGAAGGTAGATGTAGAGGTAGCGTGCCGACCGCGATCACATCGACTTTGGAACCGTTTCCCACGCGCATCGTCACCTCGTCCTTTGCTAGTGTCCGCTTATTCCGTAGTCCCTGTTTCGAGTTGCAAATATTAGCAACAGAACCAGTATCAAATACCCAGGTGCTACTGCGAGCTCTAGTAAGGTACACATCAATAACATGTATATCACATATACCTTTGCTCACTTTGCCATCCTTCTTATCCGCCAAATACTTGGGGCAGTTCCGCTTCCAGTGACCAGTCTGCTTGCAGTAGAAGCACTCAGTTTCAGGCTTAGGTCCAGACTTGGGTTTCTTCTCCTGAGCAGCAACTTGCTTGCTGTTCTTCTTGAAGTTTCCCTTCTTCTTCCCTTTGCCCTTTTTCTTGAAACTAGTGGTTTTGTTAACCATCAACACTTGATGCTCCTTCTTGATTTCTACCTCCGCAGCTTTCAGCATTGCGAAGAGCTCGGGAATAGTCTTGTTCATCCCTTGCATATTATAGTTCATCACGAAGCTCTTGTAGCTTGGTGGTAGTGATTGGAGAATTCTGTCAATGACGCAATCATCTGGAAGATTAACTCCCATCTAAATCAAGTGATTATTATACCCAGACATTTTGAGTATATGCTCACTGACAGAACTGTTCTCCTCCATCTTGCAGCTATAGAACTTATTGGAGACTTCATATCTCTCAATTCGGGCATTTGCTTGAAATATTAACTTCAACTCTTGGAACATCTCATATGCTCCATGACGTTCAAAACGTCGTTGAAGTCCCGATTCTAAGCCGTAAAGCATGGCACACTGAACTATCGAGTAGTCATCAGCTTTGCTCTGCCAGACGTTCATAACATCTGGTGTTGCTCCAGCAGCAGGCCTGTCACCCAGCGGTGCTTCCAGGACATAATTCTTCTGTGCAGCAATGAGGATAATCCTCAGGTTACGGACCCAGTCCGTGTAATTGCTACCATCATCTTTCAACTTTGCTTTCTCAAGGAACGCATTAAAATTCAACGGAACAATAGCACGAGCCATCTATCTACAAGCAACATAAACAAGCAAGATACTATCAGGTACTAAGTTCATGATAAGTTTAAGTTCAGTTAATCAGATTACTTAGGAACTCCCACTTAGATAGACATCCCTCTAATCCTCTAAGTGATCACGTGATCCAAATCAACTAAACCATAACCGATCATCACGTGAGATGGAGTAGTTTTCAATGGTGAACATCGTCATGTTGATCATATCTACTATATGATTCACGCTCGACCTTTCGGTCTCTGTGTTCCGAGGCCATATCTGCATATGCTAGGCTCGTCAAGTTTAACCTGAGTATTCTGCGTGTGCAAAACTGGCTTGCACCCATTGTAGATGGACGTAGAGCTTATCACACCCGATCATCACGTGGTGTCTGGGCACGACGAACTTTGGCAACGGTGCATACTCAGGGAGAACACTTCTTGATAATTCAGTGAGAGATCATCTTATAATGCTACTGTCAATCAAAGCAAGATAAGATGCATAAAAGATAAACATCACATGCAATCAAATATGTGACATGATATGGCCATCATCATCTTGTGCCTTTGATCTCCATCTCCAAACCATCGTCATGATTTCCATCATCACCGGCATGACACCATGATCTCCATCATCTTGATCTAAATCAATATGTCGTCACATGGTCGTCTCGCCAACTATTGCTCTTGCAACTATTGCTATCGCATAGCGATAAAGTAAAGCAATTATTTGGCGCTTGCATCTTATGCAATAAAGAGACAACCATAAGGCTTTTGCCAGTTGCCGATAACTTCAACAAAACATGATCATCTTATACAACAACTTATAACTCATCACGTTTTGACCATATCACATCACAACATGCCCTGCAAAAACAAGTTAGACGTCCTCTACTTTGTTATTGCAAATTTTACGTGGCTGCTACGGGCTTAGCAAGAACCAATCTTACCTACGCATCAAAACCACAACGATAGTTTGTAAAATAGACTTCGTTTTAACCTTCGCAAGGACCGGGTGTAGCCACACTCGATTCAACTAAAGTTGGAGAAACAGTCACCCGCAAGTCACCTATGTGCAAAGCACGTCGGGGAAACCGGTCTCGCGTAAGCATACGCGTAATGTCGGTCCGGGCCGCTTCATCCAACAATACCGCCGAACCAAAGTATGACATGCTGGTAGGCAGTATGACTTATATCGCCCACAACTCACTTGTGTTCTACTCGTGCATATAACATCAAACCATAAAACCTAGGCTCGGATGCCACTGTTGGGGAACGTAGTAATTTCGAAAATTTTCCTACGCACACGCAAGATCATGGTGATGCATAGCAACGAGAAGGGAGAGTGTTGTCTACGTACCAACGCAGACCGACTGCGGAAGCGATCACACAACGTAGAGGAAGTAGTCGTACGTCTTCCCGATCCGACCGATCCAAGCACCGTTACTCCGGCACCTCCGAGTTCTTAGCACACGTTCAGCTCAATGATGATCCCCGGGCTCCGATCCAGCAAAGCTTCGGGTAGGAGTTCCGTCAGCACAACGGCGTGGTGACGATCTTGATGTACTACCGACGCAGGGCTTCGCCTAAGCACTACAACGGTATGATCGAGGTGGAATTGGTGGCAGGGGGCACCGCACACGGCTAAGGAACGATCTCAAGGATCAACTTGTGTGTCTATGGGGTGCCCCCTGCCCCCGTATATAAAGGCCAGGGGCAAGGGGTTCGGCCGGCTAGGAGGGAGGCGCAGGGAGGAGTCCCACTCCTACCGGGAGTAGGACTCCTTCCCTCAAATCCTATTCCTAATAGGACTCTTCGGGAGAAAGAGAAGAGAGGGGGGCCGGCCCCTTCTCCCAGTCCTAATAGGACTAGGGAAGGGGGGTTCGGCCGGCTAGCCTGTGGGCTGCCCCTTCTCTCTTTTCCACTAAGGCCCAATAGGCCCATTTGCCTCCCGGGGGGTTCCGGTAACCCTCCCGGTAATCCGGTAAAATCCCGATTTCACCCGGAACACTTCCGGTGCCCGAACATAGGCTTCCAATATATTAATCTTTACGTCTCGACCATTTCGAGACTCCTCGTCATGTCCGTGATCTCATCCGGGACTCCGAACAACCTTCGGTACATCAAAATGCATAAACTCATAATAACTGTCATCGTAACGTTAAGCGTGCGGACCCTACGGTTCGAGAACAATGTAGACATGACCGAGACACGTCTCCGGTCAATAACCAATAGCGGGACCTGGATGCCCATATTGGCTCCTACATATTCTATGAAGATCTTTATCGGTCAGACCGCATAACAACATACGTTGTTCCCTTTGTCATCGGCATGTTACTTGCCCGAGATTCGATCGTCGGTATCCAATACCTAGTTCAATCTCGTTACCGGCAAGTCTCTTTACTCGTTCCGTAATACATCATCTCACAACTAACATATTAGTTGCAGTGCTTGCAAGGCTTATGTGATGTGCATTACCGAGAGGGCCCATAGATACCTCTCCGACAATCGGAGTGACAAACCCTAATCTCGAAATACGCCAACCCAACATCTACCATTGGAGACACCTGTAGTACTCCTTTATAATCACCCAGTTACGTTGTGACGTTTGGTAGTACCCAAAGTGTTCCTTCGGTAAACGGGAGTTGCATAATCTCATAGTTATAGGAACATGTATAAGTCATGAAGAAAGCAATAGCAACATACTAAACGATCGGGTGCTAAGCTAATGGAATGGGTCATGTCAATCAGATCATTCTACTAATGATGTGACCTCGTTAATCAAATAACAACTCCTTGTTCATGGTTAGGAAACATAACCATCTTTGATTAACGAGCTAGTCAAGTAGAGGCATACTAGTGACACTCTGTTGGTCTATGTATTCACACATGTATTATGTTTCCGGTTAATACAATTCTAGCATGAATAATAAACATTTATCATGATATAAGGAAATAAATAATAACTTTATTATTGCCTCTAGGGCATATTTCCTTCAGATGAAATCGATGAAAGTAGAAATCAAGAAAAACATCAAGTGTTGATGGTTGACAAGACCACTAGTTTCAAGAAAAGGGCAAAGGGAAGAAGGGGAACTTCAAGAAGAACGGCAAGCAAGTTGCTGCTCAAGTGAAGAAGCCCAAGTCTGATCCTAAGCCTGAGACTAAGTGCTTCTACTGCAAAGGGACTGGTCACTGGAAGTGGAATTACCCCAAGTGATTGGCGGATAAGAAGGATGGCAGAGTGAACATAAGTATATTTGATATACATGTTATCGATGTGTACTTTACTAGTGTTTATAGCAAACCCTCAGTATTTGATACTAGTTCAGTTGCTAAGATTAGTAACTCGAAACGGGAGTTGCAGAATAAACAGAGACTAGTTAAGGGTGAAGTGACCATGTGTGTTGGAAGTGGTTCCAAAATTGATATGATCATCATCGCACACTCCCCATAATTTCGGGATTAGTGTTGAACCTAAATAAGTGTTATTTGGTGTTTGCGTTGAGCATGAATATGATTTGATCATGTTTATTGTAATACGGTTATTCATTTAAGTAAGAGAATAAATTGTTGTTCTGTTTACATGAATAAAACCTTATATGGTTACACACCCAATGAAAATAGTTCATTGGATCTCGATCTTAATAATACACATATTCATAATATTGAAACCAAAAGATGCAAAGTTAATAATGATAGTGCAACTTATTTGTGGCACTGCTGTTTACGTCATATTGGTATAAAGCGCATGAAGAAACTCCATGCTGATGGGCTTTCGGAATCACTTGATGCTTGCGAACCATGCCTTTTGGGCAAGATGACTAAAACGCCGTTCTCCGGAACAATGGAGCGAGAAAAGATTTGTTGGAAATCATACATACTGATGTATGTGGTCCGATGAATATTGAGGCTCGCGACAGGTATCATTATTTTCTGATCTTCACAAATGATTTGACCAGATATGAGTATATCTACTTGATGAAACATAAGTCTGAAACATTTGAACAGTTCAAAGAATTTCAGAGTGAAGTGAAAAATCATTGTGACAAGAAAATAAAGTTTCTACAATCTGATCGTGGAAAAGAGTATTTGAGTTACGAGTTTGGTCTTCAGTTAAACCAATGTGAAATAGTTTCACTACTCACGCCACCTGGAACACCACAGCATAATGGTGTGTCCGAACGTCATAACCGTACTTTATTGGATATAGTGCAATCTATGATGTTTCTTACCGATTTACCACTATCGTTTTGGGGTCATGCATTAGAGACAGCTGCATTCACGTTAAATAGGGCACCATCTAAATCCGTTGAGACGACACCGTGTGAACTATGGTTTGGCAAGAAACCTAAGCTGTCGTTTCTTAAAGTTTGAGGTTGCAATGCTTATGTGAAAAAGTTTCAACCTGATAAGCTCAAACCCAAATCGGAGAAATGTGTCTTCATAGGATATCCAAAGGAAACTATTGGATACACCTTCTATCACAAGACCGAAGGCAAGACTTTTGTTGCTGAATTCGGAAACTTTCTAGAGAAGGAGTTTTCTCTTGAAAGAAGTGAGTGGGAGGAAAGTAGAACTTGACGAGGTAACTGTACCTGCTCCCTTATTGGAAAATAGTACATCACAGAAAACTGTTTCTGCAACACCTATACCAATTAGTGAGGAAGCTAATGATGATGATCATGAAGCTTCAGGACAAGATACTACTGAACCACGTAGATCAACCAGAGTGAGATCCGCACCAGAGTGGTACGGTAATCCAGTTCTGGAAGTCATGCTACTAGATCATGATGAACCTACGAACTATGAAGAAGCGATGGTGAGCCCAGATTCCGCAAAGTGGCTTGAGGCCATGAAATCTGAGATGGGATCCATGTATGAGAACAAAGTATGGACTTTGATTGACTTGCCCGATGATCGGCAAGCAATTGAGAATAAATGGATCTTCAAGAAAAAGACTAACGCTGACGGTAATATTACTGTCTATAAAGCTCGACTTGTCGCAAAAGGTTTTCGACAAGTTCAAGGGGTTGACTACGATGAGACCTTCTCACCCGTAGCGATGCTTAAGTCCGTCAGAATTATGTTAGCAATTGCTGCGTTTTATGATTATGAAATATGGCAAATGGATGTCAAAACTGCATTCCTGAATGGATTTCTGGAAGAAGAGTTGTATATGATACAACCAGAAGGTTTTGTCGATCCAAAGGGAGCTAACAAAGTGTGCAAACTCCAGCGATCCATTTATGGACTGGTGCAAGCATCTCGGAGTTGGAATAAACGTTTTGATAGTGTGATCAAAGCATTTGGCTTTATACAGACTTTTGGAGAAGCCTGTATTTACAAGAAAGTGAGTGGGAGCACTACAACATTTCTGATAAGTATATGTGAATGACATATTGTTGATCGGAAATAATGTAGAATTATTCTGTAAAGCATAAAGGAGTGTTTGAAAGGAGTTTTTCAAAGAAAGACTTCGATGAAGCTGCTTAAATATTGAGCATCAAGATCTATAGAGATAGATCAAGATGCTTGATAAGTTTTTTCAATAAATACATACCTTGACAAGATTTTGAAGTAGTTCAAAATGGAGCAGTCAGAGAAAGAGTTCTTGCCTGTATTACAAGGTGTGAAGTTGAGTAAGACTCAAAAGCCCGACCACGGCAGAAGATAGAAAGAGAATGAACGTCATTCCCTATGCCTTGGCCATAGGTTCTATAAAGTATGTCATGCTGTATACCAGATCTATTGTATACCCTGCACTGATTTGGCAAGGGAATACAATAGTGATCTAGGAGTAGATCACCGGACAGCGGTCAGAATTATCCTTAGTGAAATAAGGATATGTTTCTCGATTATGGACGTGACAAAAAGGTTCGTCGTAAAGGGTTACGTCAATGCAAGTTTTTGACACTGATCCAGATGAATCTAAAGTCTCAATCTGGATACATATTGAAAGTGGGAGCAATTAGCTAGAGTAGCTCCGTATAGAGCATTGTAGACATAGAACTTGCAAAATACTTACGGATCTGAATGTGACAGACCCGTTGACTAAAATTATCTCACAACCAAAACATGATCACACCTTAGTACTCTTTGGGTGTTAATCACATAGATATGTGAACTAGATTACTGACTCTAGTAAACCCTTTGAGTGTTGGTCACATGACGATGTGAACTATGGGTGTTAATCACATGGTGATGTGAACTATTGCTGTTAAATCACATGGCGATGTGAACTAGATTATTGACTCTAGTGCAAGTGGGAGACTGAAGGAAATATGCCCTAGAGGCAATAATAAAGTTATTATTTATTTCCTTATATCATGATAAATGTTTATTATTCATGCTAGAATTGTATTAACCGGAAACATAATACATGTGTGAATACATAAACCAACAGAGTGTCACTACTATGCCTCTACTTGACTAGCTCGTTAATCAAAGATGGTTATGTTTCCTAACCATGAACAAAGAGTTGTTATTTGATTAACGAGGTCACATCATTAGTTGAATGATCTGATTGACATGACCCATTCCATTAGCTTAGCACCCGATCGTTTAGTATGTTGCTATTGCTTTCTTCATGACTTATACATGTTCCTATAACTATGAGATTATGCAACTTCCGTTTACCGGAGGAACACTTTGGGTACTACCAAACGTCACAACGTAACTGGGTGATTATAAAGGAGTACTACAGGTGTCTCCAATGGTAGATGTTGGGTTGGCGTATTTCGAGATTAGGGTTTGTCACTCCGATTGTCGGAGAGGTATCTCTGGGCCCTCTCGGTAATACACATCACATAAGCCTTGCAAGCATAATAACTAAGATGTTAGTTATGAGATGATGTATTACGGAACGAGTAAAGAGACTTGCCAGTAACGAGATTGAACTAGGTATTGGATACCGACGATCGAATCTCGGGCAAGTAACATACCGATGACAAAGGGAACAACGTATGTTGTTATGCGGTCTGACCGATAAAGATCTTCGTAGAATATGTAGGAGCCAATGTGGGCATCCAGGTCCCGCTATTGGTTATTGACCGGAGACGTGTCTCGGTCATGTCTACATTGTTCTCGAACCGTAGGGTCTGCACGCTTAACGTTACGATGACAGTTATTATGAGTTTATGCATTTTGATGTACCGAAGGTTGTTCGGAGTCCCCGATGAGATCACGGACATGACGAGGAGTCTCGAAATGGTCGAGACATAAAGATTGATATATTGGAAGCCTATGTTTGGACATCAGAAGTGTTTCGGGTGAAATCGGGATTTTACCGGATTACCGGGAGGGTTACCGGAACCCCCCGGGAGCCAAATGGGCCAACATGGGCCTTAGTGGAAAGGTGAGAGGGCAGCCCACATAGGGCTGCGCCTCCCCCCTCTCCCTAGTCCTATTAGGACTAGGAGAGGGGCCGGCCACCTCTCTCTCTCTCCCCTTTGAAGGATTCCTAGTTGGACTAGGATTGGAGGGGGGAGTCCTACTCCCGGTAGGAGTAGGACTCCTCCTGCGCCTCCCTCTCTCTGGCCGGCCAGCCCCCCTCCCTCCATCCTTTATATACGGGGGCAGGGGACACCCCAAGACACACAAGTTGATCCTTGAGATCGTTCCTTAGCCGTGTGCGGTGCCCCCTGCCACCAAATTCCACCTCGATCATACCGTTACAGTGCTTAGGCGAAGCCCTGCGTCGGTAGTACATCAAGATCGTCACCACGCCGTCGTGCTGACGGAACTCTTCCTCGACGCTTTGCTGGATCGGAGCCCGAGGATCGTCATCGAGCTGAACGTGTGCTAAGAACTCGGAGGTGCCGGAGTAACGGTGCTTGGATCGGTCGGATCGGGAAGAAGCTGTACGACTACTTCCTCTACGTTGTTTGATCGCTTCCGCAGTCGGTCTGCGTTGGTACGTAGACAACACTCTCCCCCTCGTTGCTATGCATCACCATGATCTTGCGTGTGCGTAGGAAAATTTTCGAAATTACTACGTTCCCCAACACTTTGGCAACGGTGCATACTCAGGGAGAACACTTTTATCTTGAAATTTAGTGAGAGATCATCTTATAAAGCTACCGTCGAAATAAGCAAAATAAGATGTATACAAGATAAACATCACATACAATCAAAATATGTGACATGATATGGCCATGATCATCTTATGCCTTTGATCTCCATCTCCAAAGTACCGTCATGATCTTTATCGTCACCGGCATGACACCATGATCTCCATCATCTTGATCTATATCAATGTGTCGTCACGTGGACGTCTCGCCAACTATTGGTCTTGCAACTATTGCTATCGCATAGCGATAAAGTAAAGCAATTATTTGGCGCTTGCATCTTATGCAATAGAGAGTCGACCATAAGGCGTTTGCCAGTTGCCGATAACTTCCACAAAAACATGATCATCTCATACAACAACTTATATCTCATCACGTCTTGACCATATCACATCACAACATGCCCTGCAAAAACAAGTTAGACGTCCTCTACTTTGTTGTTGCAAGTTTTACGTGGCTGCTACGGGCTTAGCAAGAACCGTTCTTACCTATGCATCAAAACCACAACGATAGTTTGTCAAGTTGGTGTTGTTTTAACCTTCGCAAGGACCGGGCGTAGCCACACTCGGTTCAACTAAAGTTGGAGAAACTGACACCCGCTAGTCACCTGTGTGCATAGCACGGCGGTAAAACCAGTCTCGCGTAAGCGTACGCGTAATGTTGGTCCGGGCCGCTTCATCCAACAATACCGCCGAACCAAAGTATGACATGCTGGTAAGCAGTATGACTTATATCACCCACAACTCACTTGTGTTCTACTCGTGCATATAACATCAACGCATAAAACCTAGGCTCGGATGCCACTGTTGGGGAACGTAGTAATTTCAAAAAATCCTACGCACACGCAAGATCATGGTGATGCATAGCAACAAGAGGGAAGAGTGTTGTCTACGTACCCTCGTAGACCGAAGCGGAAGCATTGACGCAACGTAGAGGAAGTAGTCGTACGTCTTCCCGGTCCAACCGATCCAAGCACCGTTACTCCGGCACCTCCGAGTTCTTGGCACACGTTCAGCTCGATGACGCTCCCCGGGCTCCGATCCAGCAAAGCTCCGGGGAGGAGTTCCGTCAGCACGACGACGGGGTGACGATCTTGATGTTCAACCGTCGCAGGGCTTCGCCTAAGCACCGCTACAATATGACCGAGGTGGAATATGGTGGAAGGGGGCACCGCACAGGGCTAAGGAACGATCACGAAGATCAACTTGTGTGTCTATGGGGTGCCCCTGCCCTCGTATATAAAGGAGTGGAGGAGGGGAGGGCCGGCCCTCTCTATGGCGCGCCCTAGGGGAGTCCTACTCCCACCGGGAGTAGGATTCCCCCTTTCCTAGTCCAACTAGGAGTCCTTCCAAGTA
This sequence comes from Triticum monococcum, assembly GCA_034509565.1. Taxonomy (NCBI): domain Eukaryota; kingdom Viridiplantae; phylum Streptophyta; class Magnoliopsida; order Poales; family Poaceae; genus Triticum; species Triticum monococcum. The sequence continues at coordinate 620,827,665 of CM067845.1, forward strand.
TTAGGAGTAGGAGACAAGAAAGGGGAAGAGGGAAGAGAAGGAAGGAGGGGGCGCAGCCCCTCCCTCTAGTCCAATTCGGACTAGGCCTTGGGGGGCGCGCGGCCTGCCTCTCCCTCTCCCCTAAAGCCCAATAAGGCCCATATACTTCTTCTCCTGTATTCCCGTAACTCCCCGGTACTCCGAAAAATACCCGAACCACTGGGAACCTTTCCGATGTCCGAATATAGTCGTCCAATATATCGATCTTTATGTCTTGACCATTTCGAGACTCCTCGTCATGTCCCCGATCTCATCCGGGACTCCGAACTCCTTCGGTACATCAAAACTCATAAACTCATAATATAACTGTCATCGAAACCTTAAGCATGCGGACCCTACGGGTTCGAGAACAATGTAGACATGACCGAGACACGTCTCCGGTCAATAACCAATAGCGGAACCTGGATGCTCATATTGGCTCCCACATATTGTACAAAGATCTTTATCGGTCAGACCGCATAACAACATACGTTGTTCCCTTTGTCATCGGTATGTTACTTGCCCGAGATTCGATCGTCGGTATCTCAATACCTAGTTCAATCTCGTTACCGGCAAGTCTCTTTACTCGTTCCGTAATACATCATCTCGCAACTAACTCATTAGTTGCAATGCTTGCAAGGCTTATGTGATGTGCATTACCGAGAGGGCCCAGAGATACCTCTCCGACAATCGGAGTGAAAAATCCTAATCTCGAAATACGCCAACCCAACATGTACCTTTGGAGACACCTATAGAGCACCTTTATAATCACTCAGTTACGTTGTGACGTTTGGTAGCACACAAAGTGTTCCTCCGGCAAACGGGAGTTGCATAATCTCATAGTCATAGGAACATGTATAAGTCATGAAGAAAGCAATAGCAACATACTAAACGATCGGGTGCTAAGCTAATGGAATGGGTCATGTCAATCAGATCATTCACCTAATGATGTGATCCCGTTAATCAAATAACAACTCTTTGTCCATGGTTAGGAAACATAACCATATTTGATTAACGAGCTAGTCAAGTAGAGGCATACTAGTGACACTCTGTTTGTCTATGTATTCACACATGTATTATGTTTCCGGTTAATACAATTCTAGCATGAATAATAAACATTTATCATGAAATAAGGAAATAAATAATAACTTTATTATTGCCTCTAGGGCATATTTCCTTCACGTTTTTGTGTGTGAAAACACCGGTTAGCTAGATTAGCACTAGATTTTCAAGTTTCTTCTATAATTTATGGTGTAATCCCTGGCTGACTGACTGATCTTGTTAAGCTAGACATGCTTGCGCGTGTTGAATAAAGAACCTAAAGGTGTTGAGCTTTTAAAAAACAAGCGAACGAGAAATAGGTGTGCTAGGGGCGTCATCCTCGTGGTGGCGGCGGCGCTGCGTCTGCTCCATCTGCCTCAGCTTTTGCCCCACTTCGGCGTCAGTTACGGCGTCAAGAAGGTGCAAAGCATAGGTTCCTGCCGTTCTTCGTGAGCGGTGGGGTTAGGGTGTTCTTGCCGGCTGTGCGTAGGGGCGGTTGGTGTCTTCCTGGGCTTAGACGGTGAGGTGGAGGCGTTGGCTGCGTTAGAGGATATTTTTTCCTTCGATCTCTTCCTTGCTTCAGCGGCGTGTGCTCCGGTGCCGGCGGGAGATCCGGAGGGTTTAGGTTGTGCTGGAGCGTGGTTTTGCATCGGCTCGGCTGACATCGGGGCTCTGAGATTTTTCGCTTTGGATCCGGCTATGACGGCTTTGACTCCGGGATGTTTGGCAGTGACAAATTCCCGTCCGTGCGATACTACAAGGTTCACCAACGTCTGGCAGCGAAGCGGCTGTCGGAGCGGTTGCGGCATCGCGCCATCGGCCTATCCAGGAGGTAGAAGGCGTGAGGCTTCCAAGGGACCATTCTATAATTTATTTCTCTTTCGGGGTTGCCTTGTACTGCTGCTCTATGCTAATTGATATGAGGGTCTTTTCGAAGAAGAGGGAGAGAGAGAGAGAGAGAGAGAGAGAGAGAGAGAGAGAGAGATTCTTATCACATCCGCCACCATTAGGCATTGCTGGCGGAAGGCATTCCTGACATCCCAAATTTTCCAGAGCAATGTGAGGATAACGAAGATGGTGAGGAGTGTGCGGCAGCCCTGCGGGCGGCTCGGTTTCCCATATGTTTTCAAAGGGGGTGATGGAGAGTTGGATTCTTACTTTCCTTCATATCCTAGCAAATGCAGGATAAGGAATGAAAGAGGTGGAGTCGAGCCTTGTCACGGGCCATGCACATTGCGCATGTGGCGGTACGTCAAAGGTTTTTGTGTTGCATGTTTTAACGAGTGTTGAGTCGATCAAAATGCAGGAGCCATCCGAAATTTTTAATTTTGGATGGCACACAAGATGCCGAGATGCAGTCGAGGTTGGGGTCGGATAATTGTGTAGAAGCAGGGCATGTTGCCTTTGTGGAGAAATGTTCCGCTGATAGTATTTTCCGTGATTCCGTGTTACATAAAAGGCCAATTAGTATGGAAGTTCTGCGGATAATATCATCCATTTATGGCGACAGGGAACATTGCATTTGTTGACTAAAGGTGGTCATGTTTCATTGTCTATTTTTGCAATATACACATGTAGCATAAGACGCAGATGAGATGTCCTGTATCAATGCAATTCCACGCACGCTAGGAAGTTGTACACATGGCATTTTTATCGTATATAGCATGATATTTTCATAAATACGATTGCAAAATTGATAAACTTGCAACGTCGCGTCTCTAGCTTACATGTGCGTCCTACTCACAAGTCGCAACAACGATGAACATCTTTGCAACCTCTATGTAGTCAACATTCGCACGCCCGACTTGTGGCAGGGTCCACATAGTGGGCTTTGTAGTAGCAAAAGAACAATGACAACCGGTCTTGCACCGGCGTGCTTCCGGCTTGTAGAAAGAGGTGGTCGACCCTTGCAGCACCCGCATGTCGCGCTTGCAGCAGCGACACCCGATCAGGGATCAATGTTGTATGTAGGTCAACAAGGTGAACAAGTCTTTGGCTAGCGAGGCAGACTAGTCCATGCATGCACTACCGTGTTGAAAGTGAAAAAGGCAATTGTATCGACGGTAGTGAAAAAGGCTGCATGCATGCAGCCGTTCTTATCAGAAGGCTACGCCCGCGTGATCGGACGGCTCCGCGGACGACAGAATCAGCCGGTTCAATCTGATCTCTTTCCATCTGATTATAACTAGTAACCGCCCGATTTTAGGGCTGACCTTCCATTCAATTGAGCCGGAAATCGCTGTTCGGTTGAAGATTTGCTATTCCCCCGATAACCCGAGCCGCCGGTTGCTCAGAGTCCCACCATCTCACCTTCCTAGACACGAGAAGAAGCCGACCATGTCGACCAAAAGACACCGACGTGGTCGTAAGCCGCCGCCCTCGTCGTCGGCGAGGGAGGACCTCTCGTTAGATCTCCTGCTCGAGATCGTCCTACGCTCTGACGTCACGACCGTCGTCCGCTGCGCCGCGACGGGCAGGGCCCTCCGCCGCGCCATCCTCGACCCGGCCTTCGGCCGCCGCCTCGCGCTTCAAGCAGCCGCGGCCAAGTTCGACCCCGCCCTCCTCCTCGCCGTCTCGTACCATGAATTCGACTACCAAAGCAACACCCCCAACTATCGCATCATCCATGCCCCAGACCAAGCAAACCAGCGTCTCGCCTGCCTGGACGCCGGCACCATCCACCCCCCGTGGCTCACGCCCCTGGTCGCCAGAGACGGTCTGTTCCTCCACCGGTGCGTTTACCGTTCTCTTGGCCGCATCTCCCTGCACGTCGTCAACACCCTCACCGGCCACGTCACCCACCCACCTCTAGACACCGTGCCCGAGGCGTACCGACGCGCCTTGCTAAGCGCCGGCGATGGTGGCTCCTTTCGACCTGCTCCTCGCGGACAATAGCATGCGGTTCCAGATCTTCTCGTCCAAGGACGGCAAATGGGGCGCCGTCCACCAGGCCTCCTTCGCCCCCCCCCCCCCCCCCCCCCCCCGCCCCCCGCACCACCCCCAAACAAATGGGGTGGTTTTTTCCTATCCCGCCGTCGTCGACGAAAAAGGATTTTCCCCCGCTTTGTATTATAAAGCAACCAACTGATACAACCGACGATAGGGGCTGGGGCGGAAGCAGCACAAACACGTCCAAAAGAAAGGAAAGAAAAAAGAAAAGAAACAAATGCCGATAACGGCGGATCGACAAAAACGACGAAGCCTCGTGACCGCTGCGTCCACCGGAGATCACCCACCAAGCTCCGAGACTCCGAAGTGTTGGTACCCAACAACACCTCCAAGAAGGGACGCGACGATGACGACGCTGCTGCCAAGGGTTTCCCCCGGTACACGGCGAGGAGAGAGGAAGGGTAGCCCCGACGCCCTCCAAGAAGGTCCGGCGGCACCCTCAGGCGCCACCGCGTCGGTGTCGGCCAAGCCAACAAAGATTTCTCCCGATCTCAGCCCCTACCTCAGGCACTCTGGAGCTCGCCACCAGACCGACCACCACCCTGCGCCAACACGAACACGAAGCTTCCCACGCTGTCTCACCATAGCACCACGAAGATGGTCTCCACAACGGAGAAGAGGAGCCGGGACTAGGGCAACAGCACCATCGGCATACGGGAGGGCCCCACCTCCACCGTCCACGACGGTAGCCGACCAGACGCCATGGCAGGAGCCTACCGGGCCGTCGTCGGCCGCACCATCTACTGGATCTACCGTCGAAGCGGCTCGCGAATGAACCCGGAGTGGAGGATCCTCGCGCTGGACGTCGACGCCGCGTAGGCAACGACGATGGACCTCCCGGCAGGCTGCATCTCCAGCATGATGCCCTACAAGGACAAGGGCGAGCAAAGCCTTGTGGACCAGCACCTCCTCCTGGCCGCGGTGCATGGCCGGCTGAGCTTGTTCGTCATGGAGAGCATTGGGATATCGATGTGGACGCTGTCGCCGGCCACCTCTGGTTCAGCAGAGACATGGAACCGGCAACTAGTTATTGGTGCGGCGGAGATATTGAGGCAGACGGGTTTCATAGTCTATGATAACCTCAGGCACACACCCTTTAACCTCGAAGGCTTCAGGGAACGAAGCGGCTCCATGATCCTGTCTTTGGGTTGTGGCCAGCTCTTTCGGCTTGACCATGGGAGGGGAACTTTTGGTCTATGGGGACATATGCACCCTATATGGGAAAAAAATTTAGTAATTCAACAAAAAGTCAAAAATTCCTAAAAATATTTTTGAAATAAACTTGACCTTCTATTGTATTCGTGAGAAAAAAATATCCCTTTGACTTCTTTTCAAAAAAGACAAATTTTTGGCTAAAATAGTGTGAATAGTGACCTATAATAGCAAATAAATTTTGTCTTTTTTGCTGTGAGGTCAACTTTTGTTTTTTTTTCGTCGGGATTTTTATACTAGTGCATAAGTAAGTCAAGTATTTTGTCAAAATAGTTCTTACCTATTTTGACTTTTTATTAAAAAATTAAAAATAAATCCCCATATAGGGTGCATATACCACCAGGAACACAAGTGTATTTCCCCTTGACCATGGAACTACGGAGGAAGCACCTGTTGTCACGAGGCTGATTAGCCCTGGAAGTGTTCAGGTCTCGGGAGTGTTCTTGCATGAGACGGATCGGATCACTTTGTTGAAAGCCATGAAATCCTTCTGAGAGCTTAAACACAATTGCCCTTTTGCCAGCCCCATGAGCAGGAAGGTCTGGGGGGTAGCATATGCAATAATTAAACCATTCGGCATTGTGTCGATGTAGATATTCTCTTATGCAAAAGAAACTTCAACAATAGCATGTGGCTGTTTGTGTGCAGGGATTTTGCAGATATTTTCTTAACTCTCGTCCGTTTAGGAGGAGAATATTGCGTATGTTCGCTAAGCTTGATGACATTTCATTCTCTATTGTTGTGATATACATGAAGATGTAAAAATATATGTTATTGCTTGGCAACACGTTAGTAACACACGGATTTTTTTGAAGTACGCAAATTGCATACCATATTTTATAGAAGGGAGATATTTGATTACAAGAGACCTAACGAGATGCGAACATCATCGTTGGTGCACCCACTCCAAAGAAACTAGCAAGCTACTCTCTCACAAAACGTTATAACCCTCCTATTCCATTCCTAAATTGGATGCATGGAATTTAAATTGGACGCACATGGTTGTGTAGAAGTTGTTAATATCAGTTATTAATATTAATAAAATATAGAGACTTTTAAGTTTGACAAAAGATTGAACAAAATATGATAGAATTATTATGGATTTTGTGGTTGATTTTGTAGGTAACTGCGTGTAGATATCTCTAGATAAAGTATAATAAACTTTGTGGTCTAAGTTAGATTCATGCACAACGATCTTGAGGTAGATCATCATGTACTTTGTATTCCATCACAATCAATACAACAGAATAGGGACGTAGGGTTTTACCTCTTCGAGAGAGCCCGAACCTGAGTAAACATCGTGTCTCTTGTTCGTCATGTTACCATCTAGCCAAGATCACCAGCTCGGGACCGCCTACCCGAGATTTGCCGGATTTAACCCGGCCCGACGGGAGGGGGCTCGGTCGTCGGGATGCTGCTCCTGGCTTGGGAGGGTGTCTCGGGCGTCAATGCCGTGGGGGTGAGCTGCTCCTTCCCATGGGCTTGCTTCTCCTTGCTTACCACGGGATAGGTGGCGGTGAGGACGGGAACCGGCAGGAAATTGCCTGGGAAGGCCTGATCTATAGGCGGAAGGGAGGATCCAGCCGGTGACAGGTGGGGCGGGGCTTGGCGGTGGGAATGACGGTAGCTGGAGTTTTGGGAGGGAGAACATGAGTGAGAGGGGGAGATACGTGTGAGGTACCGGTGTTCCTGTTGCTTACCTGTTCGAGCGAGCAAGGGTGGTCGAATCATTTTGTTTTGCGGTGGCACTGTGGTGGTAAATAAGAGGAACTCCAGATTCGGGAAAACAGGGAGCCCAAGATCACTTCGTGAATTTAGCTTCCTGGATCAAAAGCGTTCAGGCTGGCTACTCTCTGAAAATTTGTGAAGTTTGGAGCTAGAGAGATTCAGAACAGACCCGTAGATATGCTTTAGCAAAACCGATTAACAAAATACTGAAATTTGTAAAAGTTTTTCGCAAAAGTTTTTCCGCAACACCATCTATGTTGCAAAAGGACGAATATGAAGAAAAAAAATTGTAACACAACCTTATTGCAAATGTTTCTGCAATATGAGCTATGTTGCAAAGGGTTTTGCAAAACGGGCTTTGTTGCAATTGTGAGGACGAGACCGGGCCGCTAAATCTAGACGTAGCCAAATCTAACGGTTGTCGAGGTGGCGGATCTTTTTGAAAGATCCGAGATGGATTTTGTGGTTGATTTTGCATGTGACTCCGTGTAGATATCTTTATCTATAGATAGAGTTTAAATAAACTCTGCGTGTCATGTATACAAATTTACGCCCTGTTCACGTTAGTGTCCGTGTCCGTGTGTGGGTCCTCGATATGAACGGCAGTAGCAGCGTGTCCTAGTCCTAGTCCAACACAAGTTCCCTGCATCGATCGCCTATAAACATACGGCGTACGTTTGATCTCGAGGAAGTACAACAGCAGCACACGAGTTCTTTCGATTTCGATTAGCCAACACAAAGGCGAAGGCGAAGTACGTACCGGGAGTTGCCGGCGGCCATGGAGGAGTGGGTCTTTCTCGGCGACAGCGGCAGCGACGCCGAGACCGTGTGCTCCGTGGACGACAGCGGGAGCGAGGCGGGCTTCGCCATGGTGCAGCGCGGCCGAAGCCATGCCGCGGAGAGCCGTGCCAAGGCTGAAGGCGGCAAGAACCAAGACAAGGAGGAGGAGAGCGACGAGGACGAGGACGATTACTTCGACCTCAACCTCCCGGCCCTCGCGGGCAGCAAGGCCGTCTTCGGCGCCAACGGAGATTGCTTCGATTTCGATCTGGCGGCTAGCATCCTGAGCATGGGCAGCGTTGGGTACGACAGCGGGTTCCACGGCGCCGACGCCGAGGACGACATTGACACGCTGAGCCTTGGCGCGCCGGACGGCGACGGCGACGGCACCGTGCACCCAGAGCGCGTCCTCTGTGCCCACTGCGCCAAGATCGACGCCGACCAGAGCTCCCACGCGGCGAAGCTGGTCACGTACGATGACATCGATACTGGCAGCTCTGACGACGAGCTCTCAGACGAGGATGACACCGATCAGAGCTCCGACATGGCCGGATTGGTCAAGTGCGACGACATTGATACTGGCAGCTCTGACTTGTCGGAGAGCGACTACGGCGATGACGGCGAGCTCTCAGACGAGGATGACACTGACGGCTCTGTCTGGGCGGAGTTGGTCAACTACGACGACATCGACACCGGCAGCTCTGACTCGTCGGAGAGCGACCACGACGGCAACGATGAACTGTCGGACGAGGATAACACCGATGGCAATGTCGCTCCGCAGCAGCGCCGCTTGACAGCCATAGCAACGTCGCGGCCCCCTTGTGCACCCCACCTCTTCTTCACCCAACCGAGCCGATCGACTTACAAGAGCACCGACGCGGACGCGGAGGAGGACGACGACGAAAGCACCATGAATTCCTCCGACGCGGCGGAGGACGACGACGACTATGAAACCGAGAGCTACTCCGCCAAGGGTGACAATGGCGACGATCACACCAAGACCTCTTACACGTCGTTGACTCACCGGGACGAGGTTATCTCAGGGTTCGTCGGCACGATGATGACTAGAGCAGATGCGCTGGCGCGGTTCGACGCGGTGGAATCGGCGTTGGAGCTCCCGCAGTACAATCTGAGCAGATCCGACGTCCACGCCTGGAAGGCCGCCCTCGGCAAGGGGAGGGCGGAACTTGCCGCCCGGCCGCGGCCCCCCGTCGCGCCCCACCTCTTCTTCACCCAGCCGAGCCGATCGACCTAGCTCCCGACGCAACTTTCAGATTTTGATTGAAATTGAAATATATACTCCATTGTCAGTACCGTGTGCTTCCATCTTATCCAGCTATAAATTTTTACGTCTGCTAGGGCTTTATTACAGTGTTGTATGAAATTAGTCACACTGTATTGATTAGTGTTTATCTTAATTATTAGTTACTGGCTTACTGCACATGCAATTGGAGTGTCGGATGCTTTGTTATAGTGATTTCTTCACGAGTATATTTCGATCTCAGTATTAGCAGTTTTTAATTTTACTAAGACCATATCTGCAGTATTATGTTGCGATTTCACAATCCACAATTAAATTCTCCTTGCAACTTGTGGTTAGCGTAGGATTTACTACAATTGCCATGAAAAGAAAAATTATAATAAGGGGCATGCGCTGGTCTTTTTAAAAGATCGGCCGGTTTGACGCATCGAGCAGCCGAAAGTTACTATCCAGCATTGCAACAGATGTCGTGTTGAGAAAATTTCTTGCAACAGACATCTTGTTACAGAATTTTTTGCAATGGACATCTCGTTGCATAATATTTTTTAAAAATTTCTACAACAACCATCTTGTTGCTTTTTTTTTTTGCAACAGAGGAGTTGTTGCAGGATTATATTTCTACAAAAAGAAGTTGCGTCACATTACAGTAGTCGTTCGCCGCCAAGATTTACAACAATACCGTTGTTGTTGAAATAGGTGCTTGCACTTGCATTTATGTTGAGGACGCGTGGCACAAGGCGGCAGACGCATCGTGATTATCAGCTGACTGAGGGCAATCGTTTGCCTTATAATACATACATGTTGCAACTATGTGTTTTTTTTTGAGCGGTCAACGGGGGGCGATCGCCCACCTGAACTCATTTTTGTATTAATAAAAGACAGCGGGTCGGTGATTACAAAGCTCTGCGGAGTAGAGAGAGAGAGAGAGAGAGAGAGAGAGAGAAGGGGGGAATCAGTTACAATAGATTCACACCACAGTAGCAACGCGGCACAGTCAACGTGGGAGGGTGCCTGGACCACCCACAATCGGAGATGCTCCCAGACCGAATGCCGCAAGTCAAGATCGGAGCTCCGAATGTTATCGAACACCATCCGGTTCCGGGTCTTCCAAACAACCCAAAGGACACAACACATTGCGGTGCTTAGCAGCGGACGAGCCCAGGAGGGGTGGCCGGCAGGCAGTGAAGGCATGCCAAACCAAATCAACACAACAATCGACGGGCATACTGTGGCGGTCGAGAACGCGCTCCCACATCGGATGCAAGCGGGGACACTCGAAGAACAGGTGCACGATCGTCTCAGCCCGACCGGGGCAAAAGGGGCCGTCATCATGTTCGAGGGAGCCGATCCGATGCAGGAAGCCCCGCGTACGAGTGTTACCGTGTCGCAGAACCCAGACAAACAGCTTGACCTTGATGGGCATGAAGCCATCCAATTGAGGTCATGCAGGGGGAGCTCACATCCGGAAAGCTTGATCCTACGGTACACCGCGCTCGCCTTGAACTGAGGACACTCACCCTAAACTAGTATTCGCTCGTCACCCACCTCAGAGAACTGGACACGATCGAGAGCCGATCGAAGCAGGCAAAGTTCCAATCCTGCAGTTCTGGACAAACGATCGTGCACGGGGATTGCATCAGCACCAAACCGACCAAAGTCCCCCAGGGTTGCTTCGGGGCGGAGACAGTGTGAATAAGCTACGAGACAGTGTTTGTGTGGGTTCTGCGACACGGTAACACTCGTACGCAGGGCTTCCTGCATCGGATCGGCTCCCTCGAACATGATGACTGCCCCTTTTGCCCCGGTCGGGCTGAGACCACAATGCCAATCCAACCCGGCCGACCACACGACAAACGAACCATCCATCTACACACATAACTGATTCCCCCCTTCTCTCTCTCTCACCTTCTAGGTTCATTATGTGTGTAGATGGATGGTTCCTTTGTCGTGTGGTCGGCCGGGTTGGATTGGCATTGTGGTCTATGTAGTGCGGTGGTTGTGTTGTGGCATCGGTGGAGATTCTCGCCGACGTGGGGCATTGTGGCGTTCTTGTTTTCTTTTTGTCAGGACAAGTGATTCTTTCCCAAGGTGGTTTAGCGTTAAGAAGGACACAGACCACAATGCCCAATCCAACCACCGCACTACATAGACAACAAAACAGTAAGGCCTTGTTTGATAGCAAAGTATTTTCTAAGTATTTTAAGAATACTACAGTTTTTCCAAATATCATAGTTTTATTTACTGTGACCTGTTTGGTTAGCACTAAATATTGTGTTATTAAAACTAGAGTATTCTTGAAACTGTAGTAATTTCTCTACATAAAAAAAGAATTCTGGACCTCTTTTTTTAAAACAGAGCAAGGAAAGAAACGAGCTAGCTAGGTTGGGTACATACGTACCTTGTGATGGATGGTTGGTACGTACCTTGCCTGTTCGGTTTTTGCATTCTCCTGTTCTTATGCACGCGTATGGTAAGATAAGGGCCACCTAGCTAGCTGTCGGGCATAACGCACCAGAAATTGTAAAGAAGCCAGCTACGCGTGTTTACCCTGCTAACGGTAAGCTATATGCTAGCTAGCTGCATGTGCATGGCAGATAAGTTGAATGCAACAGAAAAAATATTCGATTACTTCAGTTTTGGATACTTCAGTTTATTTCACCATTTGCTATCAAACACAGCCTAAACCACCTTGGGAAAGAATCACTTGCCCCTGCTAATACGGTTTTTGACGTTGCGTTTGACCATTGACAAGATTGACGATATATGAGATGTACGATATAGAAATTGTATCATTAGAAACTCCTCTCACATGCAAATCTAATGGTATGCTTTGTGTAACACGCACTAGATGTTGGAGGTGTATCTATTTTGACTCTAAAAGCACTTGATTAGTTAGTCTATGTTCAACGAGATCGACAAAACAACTCAACTGCAAGGGATAGGGCTCTCGTACCCAGCCGCCACTAGGGTTTCTTCTGCATCCCACCGACGTCGTCACCCGTCCACCTCGTCTCCTGTGGACTTAAGGCCATGGAGGCTTGGGGGATTCTAGATCTTGTCGGCGGGAGGTCCTCGTTTTGGGATGCTTTTCTGAGTTTTCTTAGGGTTTGTGTCCTGCTGATACGTCTCCGTCGTATGTACTTTTCCTAACATGTTTTCTCTTGTTTTCGACTCTAATTTGCATGATTTGAATAAAACTAACCCGGGCTGGCGTTGTTTTTAGAAGAACTATCATGGTGTTGTTTTTGTGCAAAAATAAAAGTTCTCGGATTGGAACGAAACTTTGCAAGGATTTTTTATACAATAAATAAGAATTTCTGGAGCCAAGAACCACCGGAGGGGGGGCACCTGGGTGGGCATAACCCACCAAGGCGCCCCCCCTCCAAGCGCGCCCAGGTGGGTTGTCCCTACCTGGTGGCCCCGCAGACTTCAACCATGATACTATAAAATCACATATTTTCAGGAAAAAAATCAGGGAGAAGAATTATCATGTTTCACGAGACGGAGCCGCCACCACCTCCTGTTCTTCATCGGGAGGCCAGATCTGGAGTCCGTTTGGGGCTCTAGAGAGAAGGATCTTTGATCTTCGTCATCACCAACCCTTTTCCATCGCCAATTCCATGATGCTCCCACCCAAGAGTGGGGAATTCCTTCGTAGGCTCACTGGTCGGTGAGGAGTTGGATGAGTTTCATCATGCAATCGAGTTAGTTTTGTTAGGGCTTGATCCCTAGTATTCATTATGTTCTGAGATTGATGTTGCTATGACTTTGCCATGCTTAATACTTGTCACTTTGGGTCCGTGTGCCATGATTTCATATCTGAACCGTTTATGTTATCATCATTATATCTATGTTCTAGATCCGATCTTGGTAAGTTAAAGTCACCTACTACGTGTTATGATCCGGCAACCCCGGAGTGACAATAGTCGGGACACATCCTGGTGATGACCGTAGTTTGAGGAGTTCATGTATTCATCGTGTGTTAATGTTTTGTTCTGGTTCTCTATTAAAAGGAGGCCTTAATATCCCTTAGTTTCCAATAGGACCCTGCTGCCACGAGAGTGTAGGATAAAAGATGTCATGCAAGTTGTTTCCATAAGCACGTATGACTATTTACGGAATACATGCATACATTATATTTATGAAATGGAGCTAGTGTCGTATCACCCTAGGGTATGACTATTATGCACTGAATATCATCCAACGAATTCACCGATCCAATGCCTACGAATTTCTCTTATAGTATTCTTGCTAAGTTACTATTGCTATTGTTATTGTTGCACTTGCTACTACTATCAAAACTATCATACTACTTTGCTACTAGTCACTTTGCTGCAGATAATTAATCTCTAGGTGTGGTTGAATTGACAACTCAACTGCTAATACTTGAAAATATTCTTCGGCTCCCCTTGTGTCGAATTAATAAATTTGGGTTGAATACTCTACCCTCAAAAACTGTTTGGATCCCCTATACTTGTGGGTTATCACCTGCTCAGGGATACGAGGCGGCAACGACTCTCTGAAGATGGAATAAGGTTCTCCTCGCCCATCCCCTGTCTCGGTGGTTCTTCTAGCGTCATCTGAGGGCGTTGGAGATTTGTCTCTGGCGGATCTTGCGGGATTCATTCGGTGTTCATCTTCGATGGATCCATGTGGATTCGGTCTTTGTTCATGTATTCATGTGTTTACAAGTCAGATTCTTTCGATCTAAGCTTCTCTTTAATTGCGGCGCTTGCTATTCTAGTGCGGTGGTCCTATAGGGCCTTAGCAGGATGACTTCCTAACTGTCTACTACAACAAGTTTTGCCCGCCTCTAGTGAGGGAGGAGCGATGACGGCGGCGCGCCTTCGGCTCATTTCAGTGCTTGTAGTCGTCGCTAGGCGGTCTACGGATCTGGATGTAATTTTTGTTATATATGGTATTCATTGTACTATCATTATTGAGGATGAATAGATTGGAATTTTCCCCGCAGAAGAAGGATGAAATAGCTTTCCCGAAAGAAAGAAACAAATGACATAGCTTGCAATAGATTTTTTTTAAACAATGCTTGGAACTAATAAAATTATATGGGAAAATCAAGATAATATTGTCCTCCAGTTTACCAATAATTGTGAAACAAAATAGCAGCATCCAAATCCTTTGTGATGGCCAGTCAACCAAAAAGGATGAGTGAACACAATCAGAGTTATATGATTTTAACTTTCCACTTTGGCTTGAGGTATATGGTTTTTTATACTTGCATATAACCCACATACAACTGAATTTTAGATGCACTTCTTATGCGGTACCATCATGGAGTCCATAGGCGGAGTACATTTTGTACCTCATTATATGTTTTATCAAGATATTTTATTCATTTTTTGTACACGCTACTTCGTTAACTATTGTAAAAGCTTCGGTCTAAATGCAGTATTAATAGCAACCTATAGGAACTAGCTGATCGATCCATTAGCAGAATTTTTTTAAAAAAATGATGCTACATATCTATTAATAATTCATCATTTCACAAGTGTGACTGGTTGAGGGAGTCCTCGATTAGGGGGTGTTCGGGTAGCCGGACTATACCTTCAGCCGGACTCCTGGACTATGAAGATACAAGATTGAAGACTTCGTCCCATGTCCGAAGGGGACTTTCCTTGGCGTGGAAGGCAAGCTTGGCGGTGCGGATATTCGAGATCTCCTACCATTGTAACCGACTCTATGTAACCCTAACCCTATCCGGTGTCTATATAAACCGGAGGGTTGTAGCCCGTAGGACATCAACTCCATATACGACAATCATACCATAGGCTAGCTTCTAGGGTTTAGCCTCCTTGATCTCGTGATAGATCTACTCTTGTACTACCCATATCATCAATATTAATCAAGCAGGACTTAGGGTTTTACCTCCATCAAGAGGGCCCGAACCTAGGTAAAACATCGTGTTCCCTGCCTCCTGTTACCATCTGGCCTAGACGCACAGTTCGGGACCCCCTACCCGAGATCCACTGGTTTTGACACCGACATTGGTGCTTTCATTGAGAGTTCCTCTGTGTCGTCGCCTTTAGGCCCGATGGCTCCTTTGATCATCAACAACGATGCGGTCCAGGGTGAGACTTTTTCCCCAGACAGATCTTCGTCTTCGGCGGCTTCGCTCTGCGGGCCAATTCGCTTGGCCACCTGGAGCAGATCGAAAGCTACGCCCTTGGCCAGCTAAGTCAGGTTTGGAAGCTTAAACTACACGGCTGACATCCGCGGAGACTTGATCTTCGACGGGTTCGAGCCACGGCCAAGCGCGCCGCACTATCTCGAGGGGCATGATCTAGCTCTGCCTCCGGACAGTGTCCTGGAGGCCGCACAAGCATCGGTTCCGACCCCTAACTCAGAGCCTATTGCGCCAATCAAGGACGAGCGGTTGGACGTCACCTCGGGGGCTGCGATCTCAAAGGCGATCGAGCCGAACACTAGCCCCGCACTCTGCATGACCCGTGACTCCGAGGATCCGGACTCCTCCACGGACTCAAAACCCCCCGCGCCCCTTCCAATCAAATCCGATGGGGCGCCGATAATGGAGTTCACCGCCGCAGACATCTTTCAGCACTCACCTTTTGGCGACATCCTGAATTCTCTTAAGTCTCTCTCTTTATCAGGAGAGCCCTGTCCGGATTACGGTCAGCGAGGGGGGGATACAGACGATGAAGAAATTCAAAGCCCACCCACCACCCACTTCGTAGCCAATGTCGATGATTTAACCGACATGCTTGACTTCGGCTCCGAAGACATCGACGGTATGGACGACGATGTAGGTGACAAACAGGAACCAGCACCTGTAGGGCGCTGGAAGGCCACCTCGTCATATGACATATATATGGTGGGTACTCCAAAAGATGGAGATGGCGATGGAACAGTGGGGATGACACCCCCAAGAAACAGCCAAAGCGCCGGCGCCAGCGGCGCCGCTCTAAATCCCGCCAAAGCAAAAACGGTGATTCCGGCACGGGAGATAATACTACCCCGGATAGCACCGAAGAACACCCACCTCAGCAAGATTCGGCATAGGAAGATGGAGAAGCCAGCCCTCGTGAGAGAGCGGCAGACCGAGAGGTTGAGGATGATAACTATACGCCTCCCTCCGAAGACGAGGCAAGCCTCGATGACGACGAATTCGTCATACCATCAGACCCCGCCGAACAAGAGCGTTTCAAACACAGGCTTTTAGCCACGGCAAGCAGCCTCAAGAAAAAGCAGCAACAGCTTAGAGCTGCCCAAGATTTGCTAGCTGACAGATGGACTGAAGTCCTTGCGGCCGAAGAGTATGAACTCGAATGCCCCTCCAAGAGTTATCCAAAGCGCAGGCCGCTACCCCGATCAGAGGAGGAAGCATCTACATCACCAGCGCATGACATGGCAGACCGGCCACCTCGTGGCCGCGACAGAGAGGCCTCTCGGTCCTCCACCCAAGCCATGCCCCGACGCCGCTCAACTAAGGCATGGGAAAATGCGCCAGACCTGCGAGATGTACTGGAGGATAAGGCAAGACAAACAAGATCGATCTACGGATCGCGCAGGCGCCCTACGGCACGTGACGATGATCTTCACTCCGGATACAACAAATCCGGCCGGGCCGAACACAACAGACATAGCTCTTCCGAGCTGCGTCGTGATATAGCCCAGTACAGAGGCGCCGCACACCCTCTATGCTTCACGAATGAAGTAATGGATCATAAAATCCCAGAGGGTTTCAAACCCGTAAACATCGAATCATATGATAGCACAACAGATCCGGCGGTATGGATCGAGGATTATCTCCTTCAAATCCACATGGCACGCGGCGATGATCTACACGCCATCAAATACCTCCCGCTCAAACTTAAAGGACCGGCCCGGCATTGGCTTAACAGCTTGCCAGCAGACTCAATCGGTTCTTGGGAGGACCTGGAAGCCGCATTCCTCGACAACTTCCAGGGCACTTACGTGCGACCATCGGATGCCGACGACTTAAGCCACATAATTCAGCAGCTAGAGGAATCGGCCAGACAATTCTGAACACGGTTCCTAACAAAGAAAAACCAGATAGTCGACTGTCCGGACGCAGAGGCCCTAGCAGCCTTCAAGCATAACATCTGCGATAAATGGCTTGCCCGGCACCTGGGACAGGAAAAGCCGAAATCTATGGCAGCCCTCACGACACTCATGACCCGCTTTTGCACGGGAGAAGACAGCTGGCTAGCTCGCAGTAACAACTTATCAAAGAACCCTGGTAATTCGGATACCAAGGACAAAAGTGGCAGGACATGTCGGAATAAGAAAAAACGCCGCGTTAGCAGCGACAGCAATGAAGACACGGCAGTCAATGCCGGATTCAAAGGCTATAAATCCGGTCAGCGGAAAAAGCCATTCAAAAAGAATACTCAGGGCCCGTCCAGTTTGGACCGAATACTCGACCGCTTGTGCCAGATACATGGCACCCCCGAAAGGCCAGCCAATCACACTAACAGAGATTGTTGGGTGTTCAAGCAGACAGG
Source organism: Triticum monococcum (assembly GCA_034509565.1). Taxonomy (NCBI): domain Eukaryota; kingdom Viridiplantae; phylum Streptophyta; class Magnoliopsida; order Poales; family Poaceae; genus Triticum; species Triticum monococcum. The sequence goes on from CM067845.1 coordinate 620,845,158, forward strand.
CAAGTTAAGAGCCGAAAACAAAGGCAAGGGGCTGCACAGCGACGACGAGGAGGAGCCCAAGCCGCCGAACAACAATGGACAGAAGGGCTTTCCCCCACAAGGGCGGACGGTGAACATGATATACGCAACCCACATTCCCAAGAGGGAGCGGAAGCGTGCGCTACGGGACGTATACGCGATTGGAGCCAGTTGCCCCAAAGTTCAACCCATGGTCCTCCGGCCCGATCACTTTTGATCGAAGGGACCATCCCACTAGCATCCGTCATGGCGGCTTCGCCGCATTGGTTCTCGACCCAATCATCGATGGATTTCATCTCACAAGTGTCCTGATGGACGGCGGCAGTAGCCTGAACCTGCTTTATCAGGATACAGTGCAGAAAATGGGCATATATCCCTCAAGGATTAAGCCCACAAAAACGACCTTTAAAGGCGTTATACCAGGTGTAGAAGCCAACTGTACAGGCTCAGTAACACTTGACGTGGTCTTCGGATCCCCGGACAATTTCTGAAGCGAAGAGTTAATCTTCGATATAGTCCCGTTTCGCAGTGGCTATCATGCCCTGCTCGGACGAACCACATTCACAAAGTTCAATGCGGTGCCGCAGTACGCATATCTCAAGCTCAAGATGCCAGGCCCTCGAGGAGTAATCATGGTCAACGGAAACACCGAATGCTCCCTTCGTACGGAGGAGCACATGGCGGCTCTCGCAGCGGAAGTACAAAGTAGCCTTCTTAGGCAATTCTCCAGTCCGGCCGTTAAAAAGCTAGACACTACCAAGCGCGCCCGGAGTAACCCACAGCAGGATCGCCTGGCACACTCTGAGCAAGCGTAGCAATGCGGCTCCAACCCCAGCTCTCGCGACATAGCGAAACCAGTACCTCGCGTACATAACTACGCCCTTGAAATACCATGGGCACAGGGGACGGGGCACAATAACGGCACGCCCAAAATATGGCTTAAAACGTACTAGGGGCTGCCGGATTCTTTTTTTTAATTTTTTCTTACTTTCAGGACTCCATACTTCGGACGACCTGTTCGGCAATTCGACTGCCGCACAAACGATGCAAGATCCAGGGAGACAGACAAGCCATGCCGCATTATGGAACTCCCAGGTGGTCTCTGTTACGAGTGGTATACCTATTTTAAATACAATTCCGTGGCCTGCCCCTGGTCAGGACATACTAAATAGTCCAATATCTTTTGCTCACCGCACTATTTGTATCGTTCGGCTTTGATAAATAGCCTCTCTATAAACAATGCATAGCTTTCTGTCTATTTTTTGCATTATCTTCTTTTCACATATATGTTTATTAAATGACATGATTGCACCCATACAACATGGTACGTCAAACACGCCAGGGGCTTCAGTACCCCTCATAATGGTGTGAGAAGTCCATACACTTTCACAAGTGCAGCACCCTGAACTTATAGCACTATATGCATCGGCTCCGAATCATGATTTGGGTCAATATTTGGGTTTGCCCGGCTCCTATGTTTTGGTGCCTTACGTTCCGCTGTATCGACTAAGGTAGCACTAGGAGAACCACTGCGATTGTGCCCCGGTTCAGCTGGGTTAAGCACCTCAGTGGAGAAAGCTAAAACTGACTGTCATGATGTGGCGAGAGACCGGTCGCTGTTCGAGTCCCTAAAGGCTTATGCCGTTTCGAGCGAGGAGCTGGCTTTGTCCGGCCAAGGCGTGGATAGCGCCCCGAACTCGGTCTTCCGAACTAGGGGCTTCGCCGAAATTTAAAATTATAGAGTTCTATGGCTAAGTGAGAGTGTTCAAGCATTATAGTCCGATTGCCTTGTTCATTGTGCTGAGCGCCTCCCTCGAAGGACCCAACTATGGGAAAAAGAGCGCTCAGGTTTATCCCGAACACCCCAGCACTAGTGGCATGGGGGCAGAAGCCGACGACTGGCCATCTCTCAATTTTTTGATAAACGGCCGCACGGAAAGTGATATTTTAAATTCAATAAGCATTGCTTAGCGCATATGAACAAGTTTTCAGCGCACAGGATAAACACGAGCGAGTTCATTCAAAAATCACATCCTTGGTACATTCATCCGCCACAAGGTAGGCACCTGCAAGAACATCCTTGTAGTAGTTCTCGGGCTTGCGATGCTCCTTCCCCGGCGGCGGCCCGTCCTTCACAAGCTTCTCACCGTCTAGCTTACCCCAGCGCACCTTTGCACGGGCAAGGGCCCGACGGGCACCTTCGATGCAGACGGAGCGCTTGATGACCTCGAGCCTCGGACAGGCCTCCACCAGCCGCCGCACCAGCTCGAAATAGCTCCCAGGCAGGGCCTCTCCGGGCCACAGCCAAACTATGAAGCCCTTCATGGCCTGTTCGGCCGCCTTGTGGAGCTCGACCAGCTGTTTCAGCTGGTCGCTCAAGGGCACAGGGTGTTCGGCCTCAGAATACTGAGACCAGAACACCTTCTCCATCGAGCTACCCTCTTCAGCTCGGTAGAATGCGGCGGCGGCGGATACACTGCGGGGAAGATCTGCGAATGCCCCTGGAGAGCTCCGGATTCGGGTAAGTAACAAGTAGTTCACTTTTATATTTCTGCTTTGCATAAAGAATGCCTTACCCGCTGCTATCTTCCTCATCTCCTCCAACTCTTGGAGGGCCTTTTGGGCTTCGACCTTGGCAAACTTGGCAGTCTCTAGGGCCGTCGCGAGCTCGGATGCTTGCGCCTTTGACTCAAGCTCCAAACTCTCATGTTTTTTCATGAGAGCCTGAAGCTCTTGCTGCACCTCGCCGACCTGAGCCCCAAGTCTGTCTCACTCGGTGCGCTCCGCGGCCGTTTTCTTTTCGGCCTCAGACAACGCCTGCTTAAGGGTCACCACCTCAGTCGTGGCCCCTACAATAAGCAGCACAATCCTGCTATTCTTTTTGCAATCACGCCTTTTTATAGGCACTTTTTCTGTAAGGTATTTCTTACCTTCTTTCTCCTCGAGCCGCCGCTTGGCAAGGCCGAGCTCTTGCTCAGTCCGCTCGAGGTCCTGCTTCAGGACACCCACCTCCGCAGTCAGTGCGGCGGTGGATAGCAGCGAAGCCTGCATACGCATATTGACTCTTTTTTTAGACTCCTGCGAAATTTAATAGATCCTCTATTCGGCTTTTCTTTCTGAACGCCAAACAGAGCATCAGGGGCTACTGTCTATGCGGTAATATTTTTACATATTTTTACTTACCTCGAAGCCTGTTAGAAGGCTAGCGCAAGCTTCAGTCAGTCCGCTCTTGGCGGACTAAACCTTCTGGATCACCGTACTCATAATAGTACGGTGCCCCTCGTCGATGGAGGCGTCGTCAAGCACCTCTAGCAGATTGTCCGGCACCTCCGGTTGGACGGTGGCTGCCGGCTCAGAAGGCTTGCTCCTCTTGGAAGGAGTTCTCCTACCGCGGTCCGGAACTGTGGAAGTTTCCGGCGCAGTGTCCGGCACAAAGCCGGACTTGGAGCCCTGCGGAGCCTTATCCCCTTCACTCCTAGAGTCCGGGAGGTTGCCTTGTGGCTCCTCCGGGACCACCTCCTCCTGCCCCAGAGCTTGTCGCGATGCCACTTTGGCGTCGTCTGTAGTGCGGGGGGAGACAGCGGGCGGAACTGAGTTCACGTCCGATGAGTCCAGGGAGCCACCCGACGATTCGTCGAATTCGGCCCGGGGCGGACTGCATAATTACATTCGACATTAGGGAAAGCTGTGCAACAAAGGAACATCATGAGTTACTCTGATATCCGAACTTACGATTTCGCCGGACGCTTGGCCCTGTTTGGCCACTCCTCTTTGCCCTCTTCGGCATCGGGGGCGTAGTCCGGCGGAGGGGTCTTCCTTTTCCTAGACCCCTCGGCCTCCCCCATTGGGGCGACCTTCCTCTTCTCTCCTCCCTCCTCTAGGGGGGGAGAGCTTTCTTCTTCCTCCTGCTCCTTGTTTTCACAGGAGGAGGGCGTCTCAGACTCATCAGATGACGAGTCCGACACCACCACGTTGCGGGCACTCTTTCGAGTCCCCGTGGTCTTCTTCTTGTGCTTCTTCTCCGGCACCACATAAGGCGCCGGAACCAGCAGCTTCACTAGTAGAGCTGGGGCTGGGTCTTCGGGCAGCGGAGCCGGACAGTTAATCGGTCCAGATATCGCCCGCCAAGCCTGTCAAAGGTAAGGGAGTTTAGATCCCGCATAGAGTCAAACTATGAAAAAAGCTTAACATCCTGTAAAAGGTGTAGATGGCTTACCTCGCTAGCGTGACGCTGCGAGCTGTATCCGCGGTCCTCGAAAGCGGATGCGGGAGCCTCGGCGCCCTTGAATAGCATCTTCCAGGCGTCTTCGTACGTCGTGTCGAAGAGCTTGCTGAGGGTTTGATGCTGCGCCGGGCCGAACTCCCACAGATTAAAATCCCGTTGTTGGCACGGGAGGATCCGGCAGACGAGCATAACCTGGATTACATTAACAAGCCGGATTGGCTTGTTCACCAGGGACTGGATGCATGTTTGCAATCCGGTCACCTCTTTTTCGTCACCCCACGACAGGCCCATCATTTTCCAGGACATAAGCCGCGTGGGGGGTCCTGATCGGAACTCGAGGGCTGCGGTCCATTTCTGATCGCGTGGCTCGGTGATGTAAAACCACCCGGATTGCCATCCCTTTAGGGTCTCCACAAAAGAGCCCTCGAACCATAGGACGTTGGCCATCTTACCCGCCATGGCGCCTTCGCACTCCGCCTGGCTGCCGCGCACCACCTTGGGCTCGACGTTGAAGGTCTTGAGCCAGAGGCCGAAATGAGGGCGGACGCGGAGAAAAGCCTCGCACACGACGATAAACGCCGAGATGTTGAGGATGAAGTTCGGGGCCAGATCATGGAAATCCAGGCCGTAGTAGAACATGAGCCCCCGGACAAATGGGTGGAGTGGAAAACCCAGTCCGCGGAGGAAGTGGGGAAGAAATACTACCCTCTCATGGGGCCTTGGGGTGGGGAGAAGCTGCCCCTTTTCGGGAAGCCGATGCGCGATGTCCTTGGACAGGTATCCGGCCTTCCTTAGCTTCTTGACTTGGCCCTCCGTGGTGGCGTAGACCATCCACTTGCCTGCCGCTCCGGACATTGCTGGAGAAGGTTGAGGTGGGAAGTGCGGGCTTGGGCGCTGGAGCTTGAGTGCGCAGGAGATGGATAGGCAAAGGAGGAAGAAGGCGTAGGTAAAAAGGTGGATCCTTATCCCCTTATATGGGCGGATGCGGTTGTGCATCCCCACCAGCCTAGTAAAACTCGCTTTGCCTCCCAAGAGCCGTGATAAGTTGCGCGGTTGGGTTACCCACGTCCGTATTGATGAGAATCCCATAAAAGGTGGTACACGATCTCTGCTTTGACAAGACGTGCCAAGGAAACTGCCTCGCAAAACGTGCTGAGGTGGAAAAGTAAAAACGATTCGAGTAAAGGACTTGGCCGTAGTGTGATGATGCACTACGGAATACGTTAGTAGATTTGATTTGTGTTAATATTATTCTCTCGATGGCAATATGTGGAAGCTTATTTTGCAGAGCCGGACACTACTCTTGGTGTTTACGATCTTCTATGAAGGACTTGGAGGAGGAACCCGCCTTGCAATGCCGAAGACAATTTGCGCGCCGGACTCGTCATCATTGAAGCTTGGTTCAGGGGCTACTGAGTGAGTCCTGGATTAGGGGGTGTTCGGGTAGCCGGACTATACCTTCAGCCGGACTCCTGGACTATGAAGATACAAGATTGAAGACTTCGTCCCGTGTCCGGAGGGGACTTTCCTTGGCGTGGAAGGCAAGCTTGGTGGTGCGGATATTCGAGATCTCCTACCATTGTAACCGACTCTATGTATGAAGGAAATATGCCCTAGAGGCAATAATAAAGTTATTATTTATTTCCTTATATCATGATAAATGTTTATTATTCATGCTAGAATTGTATTAACCGGAAACATAATACATGTGTGAATACATAGACAAACAGAGTGTCACTAGTATGCCTCTACTAGACTAGCTCGTTAATCAAAGATGGTTAAGTTTCCTAACCATGAACAAAGAGTTGTTATTTGATTAACGAGGTCACATCATTAGTTGAATGATCTGATTGACATGACCCATTCAATTAGCTTAGCACCCGATCGTTTAGTATGTTGCTATTGCTTTCTTCATGACTTATACATGTTCCTATGACTATAAGATTATGCAACTCCCGTTTGCCGAAGGAACACTTTGTGTGCTACCAAACGTCACAACGTAACTGGGTGATTATAATGGAGCTCTATAGGTGTCTCCAATGGTAGATGTTGGGTTGGCGTATTTCGAGAATAGGATTTGTCACTCCGATTGTCGGAGAGGTATCTCTGGGCCCTCTCGGTAATACACATCACTTAAGCCTTGCAAGCAATGCAACCAATGAGTTAGTTGCGGGATGATGTATTACGGAACGAGTAAAGAGACTTTCCAGTAACGTGATTGAACTAGGTATTGGATACCGACGATCGAATCTCGGGCAAGTAACATACCGATGACAAAGGGAACAACGTATGTTGTTATGCGGTCTGATCGATAAAGATCTTCGTAGAATATGTAGGAGCCAATATGGGCATCCAGGTCCAGCTATTGGTTATTGACCGGAGACATGTCTCGGTCATGTCTACATTGTTCTCGAACCGTAGGGTCCGCGCGCTTAACGTTACGATGACAGTTATTATGAGTTTATGCATTTTGATGTACCGAAGTTAGTTTGGAGTCCCGGATGTGATCACGGACATGACGAGGAGTCTCGAAATGGTCGAGACATAAAGATTGATATATTGGAAGCCTATTTGGATTTTGGAAGTGTTCCGGGTGAAATCGAGATTTTACTGGAGTACCGGGAGGTTACCGGAACCCCCCAGGAGCCATATGGGCCTTATTGGGCTTTAGTGGAAAGGTGAAAGGGGCTGCCATGATGGGCTGCGCGCCTCCCCCCTCCCCTAGTCCTATTAGGACTAGGAGAGGTGGCTGGCCACCTCTCTCTCTCTCTTTCCCCCTTGGGAATCCTACTTGGAATAGGATTGGGGGGGGGAGTCCTACTCCCGGTAGGAGTAGGACTCCTCCTGCGCCCTCCTCTTGGCCGGCCAGCCCCTCCCCCTTGGATCCTTTATATACGGGGGCAGGGGGCACCTCTAGACACACAAGTTGATCATTGAGATCGTTCCTTAGCCGTGTGCGGTGCCCCCTGCCACCATATTCCACCTCGATAATACCGTTGTAGTGCTTAGGCGAAGCCCTGCGTCGGTAGTACTTCAAGATTGTCACCACGCCGTCGTGCTGACGGAACTCCTCCCCGAAGCTTTGCTGGATCGGAGCCCGGGGATCGTCATCGAGCTGTACGTGTGCTAAGAACTCGGAGGTGCCGGAGTAACGGTGCTTGGATCGGTCGGATCGGGAAGAAGACGTACGACTACTTCCTCTACGTTGTGTCAACGCTTCCGTTGCGATCTACAAGGGTACGTAGATCAGACTCTCCCCCTCATTGCTGTGCATCACCATGATCTTGCGTGTGCGTAGGAAATTTTTTGAAATTACTACGTTCTCCAACAGTGGCATCCGAGCCTAGGTTTTATGGTTTGATGTTATTTGCACGAGTAGAACACAAGTGAGTTGTGGGCGATACAAGTCATACTGCCTACCAGCATGTCATATTTTGGTTCGGCGGTATTGTTGGACGAGACGACCCGGACCAACCTTACGCGTACACTTACGCGAGATCGGTTCCCCCGACGTGCTTTGCACACAGGTGGCTTGCGGGCGACTGTCTCTCCAACTTTAGTTGAACCGAGTGTGGCTACGCCCGGTCCTTGCGAAGGTTAAAACGGATTCTATTTGACAAACTATCGTTGTGGTTTTGATGCGTAGGTGAGATTGGTTCTTGCTTAAGCCCGTAGCACCCACGTAAAACATGCAACAACAAAGTAGAGGACGTCTAACTTGTTTTTGCAGGGCATGTTGTGATGTGATATGGTCAAGGCATGATGCTAAATTTTATTGTATGAGATGATCATGTTTTGTAACCGAGTTATCGGCAACTGGCAGGAGCCATATGGTTGTCGCTTTATTGTATGCAATGCAATCGCGATGTAATGCTTTACTTTATCACTAAGCGGTAGCGATAGTCGTGGAAGCATAAGATTGGCGAGACGACAACGATGCTATGATGGAGATCAAGGTGTCGCGCCGGTGACGATGGTGATCATGACGGTGCTTCGGAGATGGAGATCACAAGCACAAGATGACGATGGCCATACCATATCACTTATATTGATTGCATGTGATGTTTATCCTTTTATGCATCTTATCTTGCTTTGATTGACGGTAGCATTATAAGATGATCTCTCACTAAATTATCAAGAAGTGTTCTCCCTGAGTATGGACCGTTGTCAAAGTTCGTCGTGCCCAGACACCACGTGATGATCGGGTGTGATAAGCTCTACGTCCATCTACAACGGGTGCAAGCCAGTTTTGCACACGCAGAATACTTAGGTTAAAACTTGACGAGCCTAGCATATGCAGATATGGCCTCGGAACACGGAGACCGAAAGGTCGAGCGTGAATCATATAGCAGATATGATCAACATAACGATGTTCACCATTGAAAACTACTCCATCTCACGTGATGAACGGTTATGGTTTAGTTGATTTGGATCACGTGATCACTTAGAGGATTAGAGGGATGTCTATCTAAGTGGGAGTTCTTAAGTAATTTGATTAATTGAACTTAAACTTATCATGAACTTAGTACCTGATAGTATCTTGCTTGTTTATGTTGATTGTAGATAGATGGCTCGTGCTGTTGTTCCGTTGAATTTTAATGCGTTCCTTGAGAAAGCAAAGTTGAAAGATGATGGTAGCAATTACACGGACTGGGTCCGTAACTTGAGGATTATCCTCATTGCTGCTCAGAAGAATTACGTCCTGGAAGCACCGCTGGGTGCCAGGCCTGCTGCTGGAGCAACACCAGATGTTATGAACGTCTGGCAGAGCAAAGCTGATGACTACTCGATAGTTCAGTGTGCCATGCTTTACGGCTTAGAATCGGGACTTCAACGACGTTTTGAACGTCATGGAGCATATGAGATGTTCCAGGAGTTGAAGTTAATATTTCAAGCAAATGCCCGAATTGAGAGATATGAAGTCTCCAATAAGTTCTATAGCTGCAAGATGGAGGAGAACAGTTCTGTCAGTGAGCATATACTCAAAATGTCTGGGTATAATAATCACTTGATTCAGATGGGAGTTAATCTTCCAGATGATTGCGTCATTGACAGAATTCTCCAATCACTGCCACCAAGCTACAAGAGCTTCGTGATGAACTATAATATGCAAGGGATGAACAAGACTATTCCTGAGCTCTTCGCAATGCTGAAAGGTGCGGAGGTAGAAATCAAGAAGGAGCATCAAGTGTTGATGGTTAACAAGACCACTAGTTTCAAGAAAAAGGGCAAAGGGAAGAAGAAGGGAAACTTCAAGAAGAACGGCAAGAAAGTTGCTGCTCAGGAGAAGAAACCCAAGTCTGGACCTAAGCCTGAAACTGAGTGCTTCTACTGCAAGCAGACTGGTCACTGGAAGCGGAACTGCCCCAAGTATTTGGCAGATAAGAAGGATGGCAAGGTGAACAAAGGTATATGTGATATACATGTTATTGATGTGTACCTTACTAGAGCTCGCAGTAGCACCTGGGTATTTGATACTGGTTCTGTTGCTAATATTTGCAACTCGAAACAGGGACAACGGATTAAGCGAACACTGGCAAAGGACGAGGTGACGATGCGCGTGGGAAACGGTTCCAAAGTCGATGTGATCGCGGTCGGCACGCTACCTCTACATCTACCTTCGAGATTAATATTAGACCTAAATAATTGTTATTTGGTGCCAGCGTTAAGCATGAACATTATATCTGGATCTTGTTTGATGCGAGATGGTTATTCATTTAAATCAGAGAATAATGGTTGTTCTATTTATACGAGTAATATCTTTTATGGTCATGCACCTTTGAAGAGTGGTCTATTTTTGATGAATCTCGATAGTAGTAATACACATATTCATAATGTTGAAGCCAAAATATGCAGAGTTGATAATGATAGTGCAACTTATTTGTGGCACTGCCATTTAGGTCATATCGGTGTAAAGCGCATGAAAAACTCCATACTGATGGGCTTTTGGAACCACTTGATTATGAATCACTTGGTACTTGCGAACCGTGCCTCATGGGCAAGATGACTAAAAACCGTTCTCCGGTACTATGGAGAGAGCAACAGATTTGTTGGAAATCGTACATACCGATGTATGTGGTCCGATGAATATTGAGGCTCGTGGCGGATATCGTTATTTTCTCACTTTCACAGATGATTTAAGCAGATTTGGGTATATCTACTTAATGAAACATAAGTCTGAAACATTTGAAAAGTTCAAAGAATTTCAGAGTGAAGTTGAAAATCATCGTAACAAGAAAATAAAGTTTTTACGATCTGATCGTGGAGGAGAATATTTGAGTTACGAGTTTGGTGTACATCTGAAAAATTGTGGAATAGTTTCGCAACTCACGCCACCCGGAACACCACAGCGTAATGGTGTGGTCGTAATCGTACTTTACTAGATATGGTGCGATCTATGATGTCTCTTATTGATTTACCGCTATCGTTTTGGGGTTATGCTTTAGAGACGGCCGCATTCACGTTAAATAGGGCACCATCAAAATCCGTTGAGACGACGCCTTATGAACTATGGTTTGGCAAGAAACCAAAGTTGTCGTTTCTTAAAGTTTGGGGCTGCGATGCTGATGTGAAAAAGCTTCAACCTGATAAGCTCGAACCCAAATCGGAAAAATGTGTCTTCATAGGATACCCAAAGGAGACTGTTGGGTACACCTTCTATCATAGATCCGAAGGCAAGACATTCGTTGCTAAGAATGGATCATTTCTAGAGAAGGAGTTTCTCTCGAAAGAAGTGAGTGGGAGGAAAGTAGAACTTGACGAGGTAACTGTACCTGCTCCCTTATTGGAAAGTAGTACATCACAGAAAACTGTTTCTGCGACACCTATACCAATTAGTGAGGAAGCTAATGATGATGATCATGAAACTTCAGGACAAGATACTACTGAACCTCGTAGATCAACTAGAGTGAGATCCGCACCAGAGTGGTACGGTAATCCAGTTCTGGAAGTCATGCTACTAGATCATGATGAACCTACGAACTATGAAGAAGCGATGGTGAGCCCAGATTCCGCAAAGTGGCTTGAAGCCATGAAATCTGAGATGGGATCCATGTATGAGAACAAAGTATGGACTTTGGTTGACTTGCCCGATGATCGGCAAGCAATTGAGAATAAATGGATCTTCAAGAAAAAGACTGACACTGACGGTAATATTACTGTCTATAAAGCTCGACTTGTCACAAAAGGTTTTCGACAAGTTCAAGGGGTTGACTACGATGAGACCTTCTCACCCGTAGCGATGCTTAAGTCTGTCAGAATCATGTTAGCAATTGCCGCATTTTATAATTATGAAATTTGGCAGATGGATGTCAAAACTGCATTCCTGAATGGATTTCTGGAAGAAGAGTTGTATATGATGCAACCGGAAGGTTTTGTCGATCCAAAGGGAGCTAACAAAGTGTGCAAGCTCCAGCGATCTATTTGTGGACTGGTGCAAGCCTCTCGGAGTTGGAATAAACGCTTTGATAGCGTGATCAAAGCATTTGGTTTTATACAGACTTTTGGAGAAGCCTGTATTTATAAGAAATTGAGTGGGAGCTCTATAGCATTTTTGATATTATATGTGGATGACATATTGCTGATTGGAAATGATATAGAATTTCTGGATAGCATAAAGGGATACTTGAATAAAAGTTTTTCGATGAAAGACCTCGGGGAAGCTGCTTACATATTAGGCATAAAGATCTATAGAGATAGATCAAGACGCTTAATTGGACTTTCACAAAGCACATACCTTGACAAGATTTTGAAGAAGTTCAAAATGGATCAAGCAAAGAAAGGGTTCTTGCCTGTGTTACAAGGTGTGAAGTTGAGTCAGACTCAATGCCCGACCACTGCAGAAGATAGAGAAAAAATGAAAGATGTTCCCTATGCTTCAGCCATAGGCTCTATCATGTATGCAATGCTGTGTACCAGACCTGATGTGTGCCTTGCTATAAGTTTAGCAGCGAGGTACCAAAGTAATCTAGGAGTGGATCACTGGACAGCGGTCAAGAACATCCTGAAATACCTGAAAAGGACTAAGGATATGTTTCTCGTGTAGAAGGTGACTAAGAGCTCACCGTAAGAGGTTACGTTGATGCAAGCTTTGACACTGATCCGGACGATTCTAAATCGCGAACCGGATAAGTGTTTACTTTAAACGGTGGAGCTGTCAGTTGGTGCAGTTCTAAACAAAGCGTCGTAGCGGGATCTACATGTGAAGCGGAGTACATAGCTGCTTCGGAAGCAGCGAACGAAGGAGTCTGGATGAAGGAGTTCATATCCGATCTAGGTGTCATACCTAGTGCATCGGGTCCAATGAAAATCATTTGTGACAATACTGGTGGAATTGCTTTGGCAAAGGAATCCAGATTTCACAAGAGGACCAAACACATCAAGAGACGCTTCAATTACATCCGGGATCTAGTCCCTGTGGGAGACATAGAGATTTGCAAGATACATACGGATCTGAATGTTGCAGACCCGTTGACTAAGCCTCTTCCACGAGCAAAACATGATCAGCACCAAGGCTCCATGGGTGTTAGAATCATTACTGTGTAATCTAGATTATTGACTCTAGTGCAAGTGGGAGACTGAAGGAAATATGCCCTAGAGGCAATAATAAAGTTATTATTTATTTCCTTATATCATGATAAATGTTTATTATTCATGCTAGAATTGTATTAACCGGAAACATAATACATGTGTGAATACATAGACAAACAGAGTGTCACTAGTATGCCTCTACTAGACTAGCTCGTTAATCAAAGATGGTTAAGTTTCCTAACCATGAACTAAGAGTTGTTATTTGATTAACGAGGCCACATCATTAGTTGAATGATCTGATTGACATGACCCATTCAATTAGCTTAGCACCCGATCGTTTAGTATGTTGCTATTGCTTTCTTCATGACTTATACATGTTCCTATGACTATGAGATTGTGCAACTCCCGTTTGCCGGAGGAACACTTTGTGTGCTACCAAACATCACAACGTAACTGGGTGATTATAATGGAGCTCTACAGGTGTCTCCAATGGTAGATGTTGGGTTGGCGTATTTCGAGAATAGGATTTGTCACTCCGATTGTCGGAGAGGTATCTCTGGGCCCTCTCGGTAATACACATCACTTAAGCCTTGCAAGCAATGCAACCAATGAGTTAGTTGCGGGATGATGTATTACCGAACGAGTAAAGAGGCTTGCCAGTAACGAGATTGAAATAGGTATTGGATACCGACGATCAAATCTCGGGCAAGTAACATACCGATGACAAAGGGAACAACGTATGTTGTTATGCGGTCTAACCGATAAAGATCTTCGTAGAATATGTAGGAGCCAATATGGGCATCCAGGTCCCGCTATTGGTTATTGACCGGAGACGTGTCTCGATCATGTCTACATTGTTCTCGAACCGTAGGCTCCGCACGCTTAACGTTACGATGACATTTATTATGAGTTTATGCATTTTGATGTACCGAAGTTAGTTCGGAGTCCCGGATGTGATCACGGACATGACGAGGAGTCTCGAAATGGTCGAGACATAAAGATTGATATATTGGAAGCCTATTTGGATTTCGGAAGTGTTCCGTGTGAAATCGAGATTTTACCGGAGTACCGGGAGGTTACCGGAACCCCCCAGGAGCCATATGGGCCTTATTGGGCTTTAGTGGAAAGGTGAAAGGGGCTGCCATGATGGGCTGCGCGCCTCCCCCCTCCCCTAGTCCTATTAGGACTAGGAGAGGTGGCTGGCCACCTCTCTCTCTCTCTTTCCCCCTTGGGAATCCTACTTGGAATAGGATTGGGGGGGGGAGTCCTACTCCCGGTAGGAGTAGGACTCCTCCTGCGCCCTCCTCTTGGCCGGCCAGCCCCTCCCCCTTGGATCCTTTATATACGGGGGCAGGGGGCACCTCTAGACACACAAGTTGATCATTGAGATCGTTCCTTAGCCGTGTGCGGTGCCCCCTGCCACCATATTCCACCTCGATAATACCGTTGTAGTGCTTAGGCGAAGCCCTGCGTCGGTAGTACTTCAAGATCGTCACCACGCCGTCGTGCTGACGGAACTCCTCCCCGAAGCTTTGCTGGATCGGAGCCCGGGGATCGTCATCGAGCTGTACGTGTGCTAAGAACTCGGAGGTGCCGGAGTAACGGTGCTTGGATCGGTCGGATCGGGAAGAAGACGTACGACTACTTCCTCTACGTTGTGTCAACGCTTCCGTTGCGATCTACAAGGGTACGTAGATCAGACTCTCCCCCTCGTTGCTATGCATCACCATGATCCTGCGTGTGCGTCGGAAATTTTTTGAAATTACTACGTTCTCCAACAATGTAACCCTAACCCTATCCGGTGTCTATATAAACCGGAGGGTTGTAGCCCGTAGGACATCAACTCCATATATGACAATCATACCATAGGCTAGCTTCTAGGGTTTAGCCTCCTTGATCTCGTGGTAGATCTACTCTTGTACTACCCATATCATCAATATTAATCAAGCGGGACGTAGGGTTTTACCTCCATCAAGAGGGCCCGAACCTGGGTAAAACATCGTGTTCCCTACCTCCTGTTACCATCCGGCCTAGACGCACAGTTCGGGACCCCCTACCCGAGATCCGCCGGTTTTGACACCGACACTGGTGATGACAAGCAATAGTACTGAAGTGTGGGTTCTTTCTCACTCTCAATCCGTCTTTGTCTTTATGCTGAATATCATGGTTAATTTCCAATTTACAATGTCAAGTAGGCAAACCCAGAGTATATCTCACTAAACCAGGAGAAACCTTGGAGATTATGGTCCTCAATGAAAACTTTTATGCACAAGAAGAATTTGTAATGGGATAACACCAAACTTGTTGTGTAAAGAGTAAAGACACCAAAGACAAGGAAGTTATTCTTACGGTAAAAAGAACTTGTAGCACCTCAACTCAAATGAGAACCACATACCTGCATCGCTTCCCAGCAACATCACTAGTGTCAGTCGCTCCACCAAGCATTGATAGATCTCGTTGTCGAAGCATTCTTCCAAGAAGAGATACGCAATCATCAACAAGAGGACTGTGCACGGTTCAGAAGGCCATAGGTCCATGATTATGGCCATGCATTATCCATGGGGCATGTAGAAACAAGTATAATCAATATTGCAGTTCCATGTAGGAGATGGGAGGTAGAGAAGCCTTAGATGTCTCACAAAGACTATGACGAGGAGTTGCCCCTACCAGAAAAGAAAACCCTAACCTAAACTACTAGTCGGAGCCGAGGCACCGGGATCTCCCCACCTCCAACGCACCCTAAATGGCAGACAAAGGGGAGGTGGATCCACGGGGTCGCCTGGGAATTTTAGAGGGGATGAGTTCCCTAGTCCCCGGAAAGGGAAATAGAAACCCTGGCCGGGATGTTTCTAGTTCTCGTAAAGTTGCTGTAAGTGCATCTAGTGCCACCCCTAGTTGGTTTTGGAGTATTAACGACAAACCTAGCTGAGGGACTAATGTGTTTGTGAGAATTGCAGGATAACACAGGTAGAAGTCCCTCATTGATTCGGTTTAGCTACCAGAGATGACCCCCAGAAATGTACGAAGACATTGTAGACAATGGTGGTTCATGAAGACATTCATGTCGAAGACGATGACATATGAAGACTCCCCATGAAGCCTTTGGAACTCGAAGACTTAGATCCTTCGTAGTTTTACTTTATTCATGTTGTGTCATAGGAACCACCGTACTGTTAAGTGGGGTCCAAGAGAACCAGTCAGGATGACTGAAGTGATGCCTAATTCAAATCCTATGTCTTCGAGTGAAGACAATGAGAGAAAATCTTGTCCAGAGTCAGACAAGTCAGCTTTACTTGCAGCCCAAGTAAAGTTGCCGTGAGAGTTCAAAATCCGACCGTTAGTACACGTGTCAGTTCCTTAGTAACCCAGGGTCATTTCGGACAAATCAGGTCAGGGTTGCCAAGTGGCTATAAATAGTCCACCCCCACAACCATAAACGGTTGGCTGCTCAGATTTCAGTGCACGGCTTTTGTCGTTTGAGAGCAACCCACCTCGAAGCCTTTGAGAGAAAATCCTTAGTGAGGAGAAAAGCCCTAACCACCCAGAGCCAGAGTAATTGGGCATCACTTAAGTCTTCCTGTCTGAGTGATCTGAAGACTTATTACACTTGAGGACTGTGCATCCTCCAGACGGTTAGGCGTCGCGTTCTGAGCATCCAAGAGGAATTGTGGATTGCCGGTGAACGAAGTCTGTGAAGGTTTGGGAGTCTACCTTGAAGACTTACCAGAGTGATTGGGCGGGGTCTGTGTGACCTTAGCTCAAGGAGAAAACGGTGAGGACTGGGTGTCCTGAGCTGCATGTTCAGGACTGGGTGTCCGGGACTGTGTGTCCTTTGGTTTAAATACCTAGCCGCTCCAACCAGACGTACAGTTGTCACAGCAACTGGAACTGGTTCAACATATCATTGTCCTCAACGTGTCACTGGTTTCATCTTCACCCCCCTTTACTTACCAGTACACATTGTGAAGCTATTGCATGCGTGCTTTATCTTCTGTCTTCACAACATGACTGTATGATCTGTTTGGCTTCATAACTTCTTCCAACCTGATCCTCAATACACTGATGCTATTTGTCTCTGTGATTTCACTACATTGTATATTTGACTATGGCTTGCGTTGTGTAATCTACCTTCCGCTGCATAGTGATAGGCTTGTTCACTCTGTTTGTCTTCATAACTTCCACGTTTTGAAGACTTTGATAAAAATCGCCTATTCACCCCCCTCTAGTCGATATAACGCACTTTCAATTGGTATCAGAGCAAGGTGCTCCCTTGTTCTGTGTGATTCGGTTTAACCACCTGGAGTTTTAGCTATGTCGACTGCAGGGATAATTAAAGTCTTCGCTGCGTGCCCCGTCTTCGATGGAACTGAATATCCCTACTGGAAGAATAAGATGCGCATGCATCTTGAAGCCATTGAGGTCGACCTATGGTATGTCGTTGAAAACGGCGTTCCCAAGGCTGGAGAAGGTGTCACTGCGGCTGATGTCAAGAAGTTCACTCAACTGGACTCCACTGCCAAGAATATCATCTGTGGTCATCTGACCAAGGGACAGTACGGCCGTGTGAGTGCCTTGAAGACATCCAAGCTGGTCTGGGACTGGCTCTCCAAGGTCAATGAAGGCATCTCAACCCAGAGAGATCAGAGAATCAGTGTTCTTCGCAATCTCTTCAACCGCTTCAAGCGAAATGACAATGAGAATGTCCAGCACACATTTGACCGGCTCACTGACATCACGAATGAGCTTCAAGCCCTCGGCGCCACTGAGATCACCAAACATGAAATCGTCAAGACGCTGCTAAGATCACTTGACAGTTCATTTGACATCCTAGCCCTGATGATTCAAGAACGTCCAGACTTCAAGACACTCGATCCGTCTGACATACTTGAGAGGCTCAACACACATGAGTTTCAGCTTTCTGAGAAAAGAGATATCTACGGTCCAAACTATGGGCGAACTCGTGCCTTGAAGGCAAAAGCTGTGTCATCATCTGAAGAAGAATCTGACAGCAGTTCTGATGATCCTGAAGACATTGGACGGGAACTTGCAATGCTAGTGAAGAAGTTCCAGAAATTCACCAAGAAGAAAGGCTTCAGAAAGTCTTCACGATCAAGCTCAAGGAATGATGAAGCCTCTGCGCATGACTACAAGAGGAAAACTTGTCACAAGTGCAAGAAAACTGGACACTTCATCTCTGAGTGTCCACAATGGGACAATGAGAACAGAAAGAAAAAGAAGAGCAAGGAATATGACTCTGACGATAAGAAGACGAAGAAATACTCAAAGTCTTCGTCCAAGTCTTCCTCAAAGTCTTCATCACATAAGAAGAGTTCATCTGGCAAGGCTCGTGCGTTTGTTGGCAAGGAAATGGATTCAGAGAAGGAGTCCGCTTCTGAGGAGGCAGAGGTGGAGTCTGAGGAGGAGTCTGATTCAGGCATTGCGAGTTTGGCTACAGCCTATGTCGCCAAGTCCATCTTCAACGCTGAAGTCAATGACTCCATCACCATCACCGATCCAAATGACAAGGACGACTCTACTCCCACCTACTGCTTCATGGCACGTGGTGCCAAGGTAAACACACGCACTACTCACTATCGAACATCTAGTGACGATGACTCTGATTTTTATTCAAAACCCAGTTACAAAACACTTGCAAAAATTGCAACTGAACAACAAAAGGCCATGGAACATATTCAAAAATTGTTAGACAGAAGCGATGATCTGTTGGGTGCTGAAATGACTCATTCTGAATCCTTAATTGAAGACATAAAAAATCTTCATGTTAAGTATCAGGAACTCGAAGATCGTCTTGAGACTCTCTCAACTACTCATGAAAAGCTTTCCTATGATTATCTTCAGAAGAAGCAAGATCTTGAGAAGTTGAGAGCGGATCATGAAGATCTTCAAAAGGAAAACGAGTCACTTCGAGCCGAACAGATCAGTTCTGCTCAGGAAGGATTTGAACCACCATGCCTTAAATGCATTGAGCGTGATAATGCTATTTCTATTGCTGAATGTTCCACTACTACTGCTGTTGCAATATCTTCAACGGTTGAAGTGGTAACTAACCCCTCTGCTAAGGACACCACTGCTATTGCTGATGAAAATGCTAGGTTGAAGACATTGCTTGAAACAGGGATGTACAAAAGTCTCAAAGGACATCAGACACTATGTGATGTCCTCAAGAAGCAGATTCTGAACTGAAACCCTAGCAAAGAGGGTGTTGGGTTCGTGAGGAGAATTAATGCAGATGGCTCTTACTGGAAACCTGAGCAGTACCCCAAAACCACATGGGTTGCTGCAAAGGACTCCTCATCAGATCCATCCAATCTATCTGGCTTCACTTGTGCTAATCCAATTATCATTGATGAATCCTTTGATGCAAACTATAAACTGTTTAGGAATCAGAATGGTGAAGTATTTGCCAGGTACATTGGTACTAACTGCAGGAATGGACCGCCTATGAAGAAGATCTGGGTTCCAAAAACGTGTCTTGAGAATCTTCCTGTGAATGTCCTCATGACACCTCACATGAAGAAGACAAACCTCAGATCAAAGGCTTCATATGGTCCAAAGGCTTCATACAGACAGAGGACTCATCTGAGTCGCACTAACACAAATGTTTTGCAGGTAAACCGTGCTCAGGCATATGAGAGCGGTTCTTCAAACCGTCATTCTCATATGACCAAAAACTATTCTGCCTATTCTTATGAGTACTATTGCCCACCTGCTAGACTGTTTGCCATGGCTCCAAAGCCAAAATTCTCAGATGCTGCACTTAGACTTATTGCTTCTAAGCCACCCTTGAAAATGTGGGTGGTTAAGAAAGCTTAACTCTCTTTTGCAGGGAAAGGTCTCCAGCACAAAACCAAAATCTTCTGATGCTATTGCTGGGGACCTCAGAAATCTTGTGGGGCGCAAGATCAAATGCCCAAATGGCATCACTATGTATTTCGTACCTGAATCGCATGCTACTCTCCCTACTTGTCCTAACCTGGATCTCAGTTTTCATAATCCACTGGTTCGTCAAATGTTTTTGCTTCACAACACTCTTGGTGAAGCCTATCCCCCTAACTGCACTGTAGGGTACGACACCAGTGACTTCAGAGTCTTCAGAATGGATTATTGACAGTGGGTGTACAAATCACATGACTGGCAAAAGAAGTCTCTTTATGGACTCAACCTTACGTCCATCTGACAAGAGCCACATCACATTCGCTGACACTGGTAAAAGTAAGGTACTGGGTCTGGGTAGAGTTGCAATCTCAAAGGATCAACACATGGATAAAGTCATGTTTGTTGAATCCCTTGGCTTCAACTTAATGTCTGTCTCAATGCTTTGCGATTTAAACATGATTGTAATCTTTGGAAAATATCGTTGTCTGGTACTAATGGAATCTGACAAGTCTCTAGTGTTTGAAGGGTATCGAAAAGATGATTTGTACGTGGTAGATTTCTCAGCAGGGCCACAGCTTGCAGTTTGTCTTCTCGCAAAGGCTTCAGAATGCTGGCTTTGGCATCGAAGACTTGGGCATGCTAGCATGAGGAACCTCCACACCCTTGCGAAGAAGAAGCATGTCATAGGCATCGAGGGCGTCAAGTTCAAGAAAGATCACTTATGCGGTGCCTGTGAAGCTGGGAAGATGACAAGGGCAAAACATCCTTCGAAGACAATCATGACCACTACTCAACCCTTTGAACTGCTTCACATGGATCTCTTCGGTCCTACCCACTACTCAACTTTCTCCACTACTTCTTGCCTCTATGGCTTCGTCATTGTTGATGATTACTCTAGATATACTTGGGTGTACATAATCCTTTACAAGACTGAAGTGCAGGATGTCTTCAGACGCTTCGCAAATCGGGCAATGAACAATTATGGCGCCAAGATAAAGCACATCAGAAGTGACAATGGCACAGAATTCAAGAACACCGGCCTTGGCACATATCTTGATACATTGGGCATCACTCATGAATTCTCAGCTCCATACACGCCACGACAGAATGGCATCGTCGAACGCAAGAACAGAACACTCATTGAGATGGCCAGAACAATGTTAGATGAGTACAAGACACCAAGAAAATTCTGGACTGAAGCCATTGACACTGCATGCCATACTATCAACCGTGTATATCTTCACAAGCTGCTGAACAAGACATCTTATGAACTTCTGACTGGCAAGAAGCCAAATGTAAGTTACTTCAGAGTATTTGGATCAAGATGCTGGATCAAGGACCCTCACCACACCTCAAAATTTGCCCCAAAAGCACATGAGGGCTTCATGCTTGGATATGGAAAGGATTCGCACTCCTACAGAGTCTTCAATCTCTTTCACTACAAAGTGGTTGAAACAGTGGATGTGCGGTTCGATGAGACCAATGGGTCACAAAGAGAGCAACTACCAGATGTGCTAGATGAAGTTCCAGCCAGTGAATCAATCAAGCTAATGGGAACTGGAGAGATTATACCTACTGAAGCCCGTCCTGAAGAAGAACTTATCATCTCAGCACCTGATCCACATGAAGACAATGCTCAGCCTGAAGACATTCCTCCCCATGACAACGTAGATCAGCAAGAGCAAAGTCTTCGACCCCTACATCCTCGTGTTGCCAATGAAGTACAGATTGACAGGATAATTGACAGCATCAATGCACCTGGTCCACTGACTCGTTCAAGGGCAACTCAACTGGCAAACTTTTGCAGACACTTCGCATTTGTTTCAATCACAGAACCCAAGAAAATTGATGAAGCCTTTATGGAACCTGAATGGATTCAAGCTATGCAAGAAGAGCTTCAACAATTTGAGCTGAACAATGTATGGGAGTTGGTTAAGCGTCCTGATCCACGGAAGCATAACATAATAGGCACCAAATGGATATATCGCAACAAGCAAGATGAGCATGGCCAAGTCGTCAGAAACAAGGCTCGTCTCGTTGCTCAAGGATATACTCAAGTGGAAGGCATTGACTTCGATGAAACATTTGCTCCTGTTGCCAGACTTGAAGCCATCCGTATACTGCTGGCCTATGCAAATCATCACAACATAATCCTGTATCAAATGGATGTAAAAAGTGCCTTCCTCAATGGCAAAATTGAAGAAGAAGTGTATGTTGCACAACCACCTGGGTTTGAAGATCCAAAACATCCTGACATGGTGTACAAGCTCAAAAAGGCACTATATGGCCTCAAACAAGCCCCTCGGGCCTGGTATGATACACTCAAATACTTCCTGAAGAGCAAAGGCTTCATACCTGGTTCCCTGGATCCCACTCTCTTCACAAAGACATATGATGGTGAACTGTTTGTGTGCCAAATATACGTGGATGACATTATCTTCGGCTGCACCAATCAGAAGTACAGTGAGGAGTTCGGATATATGATGCAAGAGCAATATCAGATGTCTATGATGGGGGAGCTGAAATTCTTCCTCGGTCTTCAGATACGGCAACAACGCAATGGCATCTTCATATCTCAAGAGAAATATCTCAAAGACTGCCTGAAGAAGTTCGGTATGCAAGACTGCAAAGGCTTCACAACACCAATGCCAGCCAAACATCATCTGGGTCCTGACGACAATGGTAAAGAGTTCGATCAAAAGGTATACTGCTCCATGATTGGTTCTTTGCTTTATTTATGTGCATCTAGGCCAGATATTATGCTTCGTGTTTGCATGTGTGCTCGGTTTCAAGCGGCACCAAAGGAGTCGCATCACTTAGCAGTGAAGCGAATTCTTCGATATTTGGCTCACACACCAACTCTAGGGTTATGGTATCCAAAGGGCTCAGAGTTTGATCTGGTTGGATTTTCGGACGCTGATTACGCTGGTGACAAGGTTGATCGGAAGTCCACATCAGGCACATGTCACTTTCTGGGCCGATCTCTTGTCTGTTGGTCTTCAAAGAAGCAGAACTGTGTATCTCTCTCCACTGCTGAATCTGAATACATTGCTGTTGGATCCTGCTGCGCTCAGCTTCTATGGATGAAGCAAACCCTCAAGGATTATGGCATTCATCTGAAGCAAGTGCCACTTTACTGCGACAACGAAAGCGCCATCAAGATTGCCAACAACCCAGTTCAGCACTCGAAGACAAAGCACATTGAAATTCGTCATCATTTTCTCAGAGATCATGTTACAAAGGAAGACATTGATATCATACACGTCAACACTGAAGAGCAATTGGCAGATATCTTCACCAAGCCCTTGGATGAGAAGAGATTTTGCAAGTTACGGTGTGAGCTAAATATCTTGGAATCCTCAAATGTCCTGTGATCAGGCACACATCCTAACACTTATGCATGATGATGACTTAGATGTGCAACACACAAAGTAACATATATCTTCAATCAATGAAGACATACCGTCCAAGTGTGAATACATTAACGTGGAATTTGACCTCGGAGCGCCACGATAATTGTGCGCCGTGTCTGGGTCCAATACTTCCTATACGGTGGGTAGCGCCACCACCAAAAAATTTCTGCTTGAAGTGTTTTACTCATGGCATTACATTTGCTATGTCTTCACATTTGCTTTGGCTTCAATCTCAACATGTCTTCATGATTAACTTCACTATGTTGATTACATATGCACTGGTGTTCTGTCCTCTACAGCATTCACTTATAGCTATGTCTTCTTGTTTGAATCTTTTGAACTAAGTGAATGTGATCGGACCCTAACCTCTCCATGCTTCCTACCTCAAACTCTCTCTCTCTCTCCAAGTCATATGCACTCTATTGAAACTGTCGAATGTCTTCACTGCATCCCTGTCAGAAGAAGACACAGAGACAAACTTCAAAACAGCTTTCAATGTTTATCCATCAACTAGAATTCTGGAGAAGTAGGAACGACTCCCGACAAACCAGGCGTGCGTGGGGTGAAACGGCCCCCACAATTCCGCATGCTGGCCATGTACTGATCAGATGCGAATCGCCAGGGGCACCTGAGTAATAGCGCAGTGCCGCCCATATCCCTATATATACACGTTTCACTGCGGTCATTATCTCTTCTTCCTCCCTCGCACAAACCCTAGCGCCACCGCTAACTCTCAACGACGTCGGCGACGAAGTGCTTCACTGCCGCGACCTCTCCGACGCCGTTCTCACGCCGACAGCGGACATCAGTCTCTCCGCCGTCGCCCTAGGTGTCTTTCGTCGCCAAGTTAGGGCACGGAGGATCGAACTGCTTGGCCTCACCTCTCATCTCGTCTAGCAGTTCCAAGTCTGGTAAATAAAAAGCCTTTTTACAGCCTCTTTTGATCCTATTGATCCATCACTTTCTGCCAAAAGAGGTTTCTATTCCTTCAAGTTTCATTCCTCTTGTCTGAATCTCATAACATGCCTAGCATATTCACTTGTTCTTCATGAAGTAGTTAGATTCCTCACTTGTACTGATCTATGGGTTCGTACAAATCTGGAACCAACTTCTTTTCTATAAAGTGAATGTCTTCGCATGATGAGGTCAATGTCTTCTAAACTGATTTATCTTCAAAATCTTCTGAGAATGCATATGACCTCTTCCCCTTCCCTCGCACCTCAATGCTGTCACAGGTACATGTCCATGGGAGAATCTTTTGGTTCTCATAGTCTGCATTCATTTGCAGAGTTCCTACAGCGTCACATCAATTCACCCGAAGCAAGTTCCTGTTGGTCAAGCAAAAGGAAGCCTTTGAAGCCTTTGAATCCTTTGCAGCCTTTGAATCTTTTGAAGCCTTCCAAGTTAAGCTTCATGGCATCCGAGAAACAATCAAGGAAGGGAGGCAGACAGAGACGGGGTGACACATCTAAGGATCTGCCTGAAGATTTGGCAGAAATGTACCAAACAGATCCTGAAGAAAGCTATGGTCAGCGCAAGACACGAATCCAATGGATTCAAAGATATTGGGCAGAGCAGTGGTTCCAATACCGCTTCGTCACCAAAGAATATGCAGAGAAGTGCGCCATCAAGAGGCCATGAGGAGATGCCTTGTACAAGAATCTCGTACCCCGAACCAGAGACGAAGCCATTGCTCAAGGCTTCTTTCCGTGCATGGTCAGGGGACAACAGCCAGCTAATGCACATCCATCATCCCTTCTCTGGTGTCGCGATGACACTCTGTTCAAGCGCAACTTCCAATTTGCCCAGAACTCTGCGAAGCAAAACAAGAAGGAGTTTGGGTTGGACTTCAACCCTGGTCCCTCCAAACCAAGGGCAGATGGCACACGCGACGCTAATCCCAATGTCATCGGGCCATTTGCCAATCTCGAAGGCCTCATCACTCACATTATAGTCCAAGGGACTGCCGTGAACGACCCTCCAACAGACACTGAGTCTGATGATGCTCCTACTGCCCCAGAGCCGAAGCAGATGAAGAAGAAGCCAAAAGCTTCCAAGCCAGTCGCTTCTCCCAAGATCTCCAGAGCGAAGCCATTGGCCGCTGCACCTCCTGAAGCCAGTGTGCAGTCTGAAGACTTATCAAGACTCTCCAAGCCTCAAGAAGCAAAGAAACCACAGCCACACACCAGCAAAGAGCTAACTGCCGCTGCCGTTCTTCGCTGCGAAGCCATTGATCTGTCCAGTGACGAAGATCTTGGTGATGACGCTCTTGAGCAGCTCATCAAGAGCAAGGAGGAGGCTGAAATCTTCAACAACCTACCACTGTTTGATGCAGCAATCATCCACAAATTCATTGATGAGTGGTTTGAAACACCCAACATCAGCTTCGACGATCTGCAGCTGCCCATTGGCCTCAGCGTAGCCTTCCAAGGAGCTATTGCTTCAGAACTCGCTATTGCCCAGCGCATCGTGGAACTGAAGCAAAAGATAGATTTTGAAAAGGCTCAGTTCAAGCAGAACATGGCCACGCTCAGCGTCCAAGAAATCAAAGACTTCAAAGTCATGCTGCATGAGTTGAAGGAAAACTTTATGCAGAAACGTGCAGAGGCTCAGGGTTCACGCGAGCGCATGAAGAATTCGGCTGATCTCTGTGTACAGGCCTACAATGAGGCCGAGAAGCGAAAGGTACTTGGGCGTCCCGGCATCGACCCCAGGATGGCCGCTAAGAAAAAGAAGACGCCCACTGTGGCTGAAGAAGAGGCTCCACGCCAAGAAGCTGTTCCAACTGTCTTCCCCACCGCCAAGCCTAGCTCGAAGCCAAAGCGCTCAACCGCTTCAGAGCTTAAGAAGACAAGGATAGCCGAAGCTAAAGCAAGGAAGAGGAAACACCCTGAAGCCTCTCCTTCAGACCCCACCATCAAAAAGCGCAAGTCCAAGAAGTCTCGGGCTGCTCCCACAGAGCCCTTGATAGTCGAACCCCTTTCCGTTCGCCTTCCTCATGAAGATCGTCAGATGACCGTCCATGAGCCTGCTCTCACCGAGGCTCCGCATGATGAAGACATTCCAGCAACCGACCCCACTGCTGCTGAAGACATTGGTCTCCAAGACAATGTACAAGATGATACAGTCCTTCCTCAGCTCGAAACGAGTGAATTGCTCAGCATTGGTCGTCCCCTGACGCCAATCACACAAGATGCATCGTGGGCAGATCGCCCACAGGAGGAAGAGGATGAGCCCCAGCCCGCTGCAACTCCACCGGCATCGCCTGCATTCCGTAGGCTTCGCAAAGGACCAAGGGCTCAGACTGCTGACGACATTCCGGCTGCATCAGCCGAAGAACATGCAGAAGAGCATGAAGAACCTCAAGCTCCATCTCCCCCACACCAGCAAGAAGAAGTTCTCAAGGAGGCTGACACCACTGCGCCTGCCACACATAATACTGAAGCATTTGTGGAGCCCGACCAACCAACAGCTTCAAGAGATACTGAAGCCACTGCCTCTGACCCTTCTGTGCATGTGTCTGCTGCCGGACCACAGTTCAATTATCATATTGCGCACAGGCCCCAGGTACAGAAGCCAATCCCACGACTGCCAAGGTTCCCAGGTCCAGTCACTGCTCCTGGCTCCTTCAATGTCAATAGCTTCAGGGCAGACAACACTTTCTTCAACCGCTCCAAGAACCCTTACTCAAGGGAAAAGATTGTGTCAGATAGGTTCTGGAGCTACCCACAGCGCAGCTACTACTCCTGCGTCCTCTACAACCAGAGCCGTATCTTTCCACATCAGCGCCTTGAAGTTGAAGCTTTTGCTGGTCTGCCTGGTCTGGAAGAAGCCCTGGACTGCTTCAAGCAAGTTGGCCTGCTGCCGTTTGTCACGGATGAAGAGCACTGGAATGAAGAGCTTCTGATTCAGTTCTATGCCACATTGCACATCAAGGGCTACAACAGAGATCCGAAGACTTGGGTCCTGGAGTGGATGACCGGCAACGTCCATCATGAAGCCAATGCATTTGACATCATTGAGCTCACCGGCCTACCCACTCCAGGCGAACTCTTCGAAGAAGGCTGCCAACTCCATGCTGAAGCAGTTGAGAGCATATTTCAGCGACCTGAGCCAAATATGAGTCAGATGCTCTCAATGATGAAGCCATTGCCTTCTGACGCACCTTACCCGACGGAGTTCTTTGTTGAAGACTTAGAGTACCTGCCTAGAACTATCTATCACATCATCAGGCGGACTCTATGGCCCATTAAGGGGCACTCTCGATATGCCAAGGTTGAAGGTGCCATGAAGACTCTCATCTTCTGCATCCTGCACGGCAAATGCTTCAATGCCCGGGATCTCTTCATACGTCAACTTGCTGCGTCTGGCTCAGATCTCTTTGGTCTGAAGATTTATGCGCCATGGGTTATGAGGCTAATCAAGCTCCACTCTGCAATATCATATCAACCCTCAGCCCGCAACCACAGAATCTTCTTACCTGATGTGGACACCTCTGCTGAAGCGATTTATCCTGAGCCTGCCAAACAGCCACTAAGTCTTCAGAATGCAGAACACCAAAGCTTCACTCAACATGATGAAGGTGTTGAAGCCATTTCCAGAGTCTATCCAATGGCTGGTACCACACGTGCCCCTGCATCCACTGAAGCCACTGACAGCGAAGCTGCACAGAGACCCAAGAAACGCGCTCGTACACTCACTGATCGTGAACTTCTTGTGGCTCTGCATCAAAAGCAAGATAGGCATCACGACTGGCTCAAGAGGCAGATGCACAGTATCATGCAAGACGTCAATCGCATCAGGAATCTGGCCACCAAGAACGCCTTCGTCGCACATGAAACTTGTCGCCGCACTTGGAAAGGCCTCACAATGATGTGCACTGAAGCTGAATTGCAAGAGGATGGCTTCAAGGAGCGATTCAAGTTTGACTCCACACCCCCCAGAAGAGCGGTGTTGCGTGGAACTCCGTCGCTTGAAGAATCCGAGTTCTCTTCCTCTGCTGCCACCGTGACGGGAAAAATCTTTGAGGAAGAAGACGACGCTACATCACCACCAATGTCTTCAGCGCGCGTCGTCACTGCACCAAGCTCGCCTGCACCACCAAACGCCTCCACCGACCCTGCTGCGCCTGGGAACGCATAGAAAACTCAATGTCTTCAAACCTTTTTGGTCATCACTGACAAAAGGGGGAGAAGCATATGATGTTTATAGTCTTCAAGCGGGTCAATAATATGGGCGGGTGCTTTATATTTTGCATTTTGCTTCGTGCTTACAACTCTCGTTTTGCTACATTTGGTTCTTTGAGTTGTAACACTTAAACTTGATGGTCGTCTGCTACTATGTTTGCCACTGTGTTTTTGCGAAGATAAATTCCGCATGTACGACGATAATTTCCGCACTCTTATCATTTCGCAGACGTCCATTTTTCATTATGCATATCATTGTCTTCATATATCTTTACGTGCATGATGGATTTTCATCATAAGTTGAAGTGGATTCCCACAAATACAACCTGCTATGTGCATTTGCATTCCAGAAGCAAATCACTTGTATGCACATCTTCAGGGGGAGCCCTTGCAGCTTATGAAGACAATTCCTTTACAATTTCACAAATTATATTCCCCGTTGAAAACTTCAACTAGTTTGTCATCAATCGCCAAAAAGGGGGAGATTGTAAGTGCATCTAGTGCCACCCCTAGTTGGTTTTGGAGTATTGACGACAAACCTAGCTGAGGGACTAATGTGTTTGTGAGAATTGCAGGATAACACAGGTAGAAGTCCCTCATTGATTCGGTTTAGCTACCAGAGATGACCCCCAAAAATGTACGAAGACATTGAAGACAATGGTGGTTCATGAAGACATTCATGTCGAAGACGATGACATATGAAGACTCCCCATGAAGCCTTTGGAACTCGAAGACTTAGATCCTTCGTAGTTTTACTTTATTCATGTTGTGTCATAGGAACCACCGTACTGTTAAGTGGGGTCCAAGAGAACCAGTCAGGATGACTGAAGTGATGCCTAATTCAAATCCTATGTCTTCGAGTGAAGACAATGAGAGAAAATCTTGTCCAGAGTCAGACAAGTCAGCTTTACTTGCAGCCCAAGTAAAGTTGCCGTGAGAGTTCAAAATCCGACCGTTAGTACACGTGTCAGTTCCTTAGTGACCCAGGGTCATTTCGGACAAATCAGGTCAGGGTTGCCAAGTGGCTATAAATAGTCCACCCCCACAACCATAAACGGTTGGCTGCTCAGATTTCAGTGCACGGCTTTTGTCGTTTGAGAGCAACCCACCTCGAAGCCTTTGAGAGAAAATCCTTAGTAAGGAGAAAAGCCCTAACCACCCAGAGCCAGAGTAACTGGGCATCACTTAAGTCTTCCTGTCTGAGTGATCTGAAGACTTATTACACTTGAGGACTGTGCATCCTCCAGACGGTTAGGCGTCGCGTTCTGAGCATCCAAGAGGAATTGTGGATTGCCGGTGAACGAAGTTTGTGAAGGTTTGGGAGTCTACCTTGAAGACTTACCAGAGTGATTGGGCGGGGTCTGTGTGACCTTAGCTCAAGGAGAAAACGGTGAGGACTGGGTGTCCTGAGCTGCGTGTTCAGGACTGGGTGTCCGGGACTGTGTGTCCTTTGGTTTAAATACCTAGCCGCTCCAACCAGACGTACAGTTGTCACAGCAACTGGAACTGGTCCAACATATCATTGTCCTCAACGTGTCACTGGTTTCATCTTCACCCCCCTTTACTTATCAGTACACATTGTGAAGCTATTGCATGCGTGCTTTATCTTCTGTCTTTACAACATGACTGTATGATCTGTTTGGCTTCATAACTTCTTCCAACCCGATCCTCATTACACTGAAGCTATTTGTCTCTGTGATTTCACTACATTGTATATTTGACTATGGCTTGCGTTGTGTAATCTACCTTCCGCTGCATAGTGATAGGCTTGTTCACTCTGTTTGTCTTCATAACTTCCACGTTTTGAAGACTTTGATAAAAATCGCCTATTCACCCCCCTCTAGTCGATATAACGCACTTTCAGTTGCCTTGTTTGAAAACATGTTTCAGAGGTTCCTTGCTATGTTGAAATTTTCATTTCATAGGAATGCATCGATGCATATTTTCTTCCATGGTGGATGCGTTAGTTAATGATGTTAAAGGTCTCGTTGCACCAAATTATCAACGAAGAATCTATACAACTGTGTTGTCAAGGAACACCCAACATAGCGGAGATAATGACTACGAACGCTCCTTCGAGTGTGATAAATCATCTTGATACAACCGATGACGAAAGTAGTGTAGGCCTCCAATAGTCTCAGTTCAGCTATCACAAAAACCGGCCTTCCATTTCCATATATATCAGGCCCATGTTCCATGCCTAGCCAATCAGCCAGGGGTATATAATTTCAGCGAAATTTCAAAACTTCCGATGGGTAGTCAAATATTTGTAACCACAATTTTTATAGGATGAAATCCAAAATTCTCTTTTTTGTGATGTCGGAATTTTACATGTTACTGAAAAATTGTTTGATTCCCCCCTAGGGCCTTTATATACCAACTATAACCACATATGTATACATTCAAATAATGAAATGTTAAACTAAGATAAAATCACCGCCACAAAGAAAAGAGCCTAAACTCAAATCATGTTCACTACTTGAATGTTTTGTTGACAATAAAAAAACTATGCTCTAAATCGAAAGAAATAATGTAATAGTTAACCATGTTGAGAAAATCGTTAACTGGTAGCTGCTCAGTTGGCTGGTGAGTAGAAGATTAATAGGCTGATCGGCAAGGTAATCAACCAATTAATCATTCAATTTATTAGTTTATCAGCTACTTAGTGACCCTATGAATTCAGATTAATCGGCAAGTTAACTGATTAATCGGGCAAATTCTTGAACATAGATAGTTAACTAAGCCTACCTTAGGTGAGTATGTTCTTTGACTTTTAGATAAAATTCATAAGCATGATTTTATAGATAAAGTCATCAAGCACTAACAAACATGCTAAGTTCAGAAACCCCGGTTAAGAACTGTCACTGCAGCAATAACACAAACAAGTGGCACACACGACCGAGACCATACGCACTACTAACTAAAGAAACGCAAAGCACCACCACCCTCCTAGGTCGACTAAGCTTGATCCAACACGAGATAGAATTCGCTTTAGAGCATCTCCAGCCGTTGGCCCCCGGGGGGCTCGAAAAATCACCGCCTGGGGACGACCCGGCGCTAAAATCAGCTTAGGGCCGACCAGGTTCCCAGCTGCAAGCTCCAGGGTTGCCTCTAGAAGGCTTTTTAAAGGAAATGAAAAGAAATTCGGCTATAATTCGGCAAACGGGCATAAATTTTGGCGACTTAAACAGTTTTTTACATAGCAAACTTAGAATTTACTTAAAAACAAAGGCCGCAACTATAGGAAAAACTCGCTAAACTCGGCGAAGTCGCCGCCATCATCATCTTCCTTCTCCTCCTTCACGTGACCGCCCCTGCTGGACCCCTGCCCGAAGTCGCCCTGGCGGACCGGTGGCGGTGCATCGTCGTCGTTGTCATAGAGAATGACGACGCCTCCCTCATCGCAGCCATGGCGGTGAGCGGCGATCTTCTCTAGGGCGCGGCGCTGGCGCTCCAACTCCAGCCACACTCAGGCCTCCCGCGCCCACTTCATGGCCGCCGCATCGTCGAACCCTGCCTTCGTCTTCACGCGGGCGAGCCCCGGCTCCATCTTCGACTTGACGAGGCGGGGAGGAGCCAAGGAGGAGGCGCACCCGCCCTCGTTGATGACGATGCCAGCGCTGCGGGTGCGCCGGCCGAGCGGTATCTCCACGGGCTCGGCCTTGACGCTGTAGAGCGCCGGCAAGACGAAGGAGTGGGAGGAGGAGGAAGAGGAGCTGGTCCTCCTCGGCATCCATTGGTCGCCGCTCCGACGGGGGGGGGGCGTGGCGGCAGGGTACGTGAACGGTAGCTTGTTGCCGCCCTCGAGGTGCTCAAGGACGGCATGGAGCGTGCGGCCGGGGCGCCCCACCACAGGCGGTGCCCCTCGCTGTTCTTGGTCCCCTGCACCATCGGTGCATTGTTGGTGGAGGCCAGCCGCTCCGCCTGCCGGCATTCGAAGTAGGCCGCCCATGCCTGGTGGTCACCAGTGGCATACTCCGGGCGGGCCCGCTGCTCCTCCGTCGGTGACGCCCGCACATGCTCGACCTCAGCGTTGAAGTAATCGAGACGTGTGATGTCGGGCAGCGGGGGCACGGGGATGCCCCTGGCGCTGAGCCTCCACCACCCCGGCGCGCGCATGTCGGGTGGCACCAGGATGTTTGCTTCATGCAGGAGGTGGGCTTCCCACTCGTGCAGCGAGCGGCGGCCGAAGCCATTGGTCGTCGCCCCGTCGCCGGGGAACCTCTCGCCCATCGTCTGCGGCGGCGGAAAGTGTTCGTCGCCGGCGGTTGTGCACGGGGAGAGAGGGGGGCTGCGGGCGGGTGCGTCTCTGGCGAGGGAGGTGCTGCTTTATATAGCGGTCGAGAGGCAGCGTTGTGTGTACGCGTGGTGGGAGGGGGCACGTCGCCGCACCGTGCCGCCCATGAGGAATCAATGGAAGGCTGACCGATGACAACATTGGCATTGATTCCCCGCGGGAAACGAGGCATTATGAGGACGATGAGTCATGGGTTGCTGACTTGATAGGCCCGCCACTCGTTCGCATCAAAACCAATTACCCCGGCATCCCCAGCCGCCCCCCAGCGCGCCGGATTCGGCATGGGTCCGTCGGCGTCAGTTTCGGGTCAAACTGACAAAAAATGGACTTTTGGACGCGATTAGGCCGGATTTTGGACGCCAGCGCTAAAAAAGGACCTTGGGATGCGGCTGGAGATGCTCTTACTCCACACACTCGCACCACGCACGTAGCACGTTTTTTTCTTGATGTCTATCTATGTCACATCTAGATGTGATAATATCTCACATCTAACATGACATTTATTGTTTTGTTGCCCTCACCTTGTCAACTACGCTCGCTTCCTTCCCAGTGTGTCATTGCCGCTGTCAACCTTGTCTCGTGTTGTTTGTCCAGCCCAAAACCACGTTGCCACACCCAGCCCCGCTCCAGATGTGTTGACATAGTCCTTGTCATTGTTGCTGGGCCTTGTAATTGTTGCTGGGCCTTCAGGGTTATATTTTTTGTTTATTCTTTTCATTTTGTTTTCTTTTTTGTTTCTTTTCCTTCGAGCCGGCCTATTGGAGCGACAAAAAAACTAAGTTGTGACATCAGCAGATCTTTTATTTGTTTTTTCGTGTTGTTTTCCTTTTAATTTATTTTCCTTCCGATCGGCCGACTGGAGCGACGAAACAAAAACAATTTTTAACAAAGTCGCTGCAAATAGGAATCGAACTTGGGACAACATAACAGTCACCTTGAGCTCCTACCACTCCAATAGATAGCCGCTATCGATTTTCACCAAGAGGGGAGTATATAAGAACATAGTAAACTGTCCAGATT
This sequence comes from Triticum monococcum, assembly GCA_034509565.1. Taxonomy (NCBI): domain Eukaryota; kingdom Viridiplantae; phylum Streptophyta; class Magnoliopsida; order Poales; family Poaceae; genus Triticum; species Triticum monococcum. The sequence goes on from CM067845.1 coordinate 620,878,743, forward strand.
AGAACACAATCTTGCAAGAAACCATTTTTTACGAATTGTGAACAATTTGAAATGTGGAATATTTTTTGAAACACAAATAATTTTAAAATTTCAAACAGTCTTTTTCAAATGTGAATAAACTTTTTAGTTCTGAACATTTGTTGACAAATAAAAACAAAATTTGGTATTCCGAACAATTTCATGAAGAATTTATGAAAATCCCCGGACACTTTTTCAAAATTCCAACCATTTTTTGAAAAATACGAATAAATTGAGTTCATTTTTATTTTAAACATAAATTTTCAATTAAAAATTATGTTTTCCACCATTTAGAAAATATCGACATTTGAAAAATGTTCATGCATTTCAAAATAATGTTTATGATGTTTTAAAAAATCTATTACACAATGAAAAAAAAATTTCTTAACATTAAAAGAAATTTTTGTGACAATTTTTTAAAGAAACTTCGTGCATTTTAAAAAAATCATGACATTTTCTAGAAGTTCATGAAGGATTGTTCTTGCTTTTCATGCGAAGAGAATGTTGGACATGCAATTAGCCGCCCCCCTCCCCACACACAACGCCTCCGCAACCCGAACCATCCGCGCCTAGTTGCAGTAGCATTGAAGGTGTGCAAATGTAGTCGGGGGACAACACTGGTAGTTGCAAATTGAGGGTGGATGAAACAAACTATGGGCCTAGTTGCGAGTCAAAGGTGGACTTGCAACTTGGATGAAAAACAAATGCACATGCCTAGTTGCGAGTCAAGGTTGTGCATGCAATTGGGAGAAATACGAGCTGAGTTATGACTCGAGGCTGGACTTAAAACTAGGACAACTACAAATTACGAGCCCAGTTGCGAGTCAAGCGTCGACTTGCGACTGGGATAAAGCAACCTATAGTCCTAGTTGTGAGTCAAAGATGGACTTGCAATTGGGATGAAAGACCAAACATGGGCCTAGTTGCAAGTCAAGGGTGGGTTTGCAACTGGGTTAAAACAAAACTACGGGCCTAGTTGCGAGTCGAGGGTGAAATTGTAACTAGGACAACAAAAACTACGATCTCAGTTGCGACTCGAGGGTGGACTTGCAACTGAGCTAAAAACAAAACACATGATGAGTTGCAAGTCGAGGGTGGACTTGCAATTAGGACAACAACAAAATATGGGCCCAGCTGCATGTCAAGGGTGAACTTGCAACTGGGACAACAACAAAACTACGATCCATGTTGCAAGTTAAGGATGAACTTGAAATTAAGACAACTAAGAAACAACGAGCCTAGTTACGAGTCAAGGGTCGACTTGCAACTGGAATGAAAAAAACTACAATCCCAGTTGCGAGTCAAGAGTGGACCTGCAAATGAAAAACAAAACATGCCTAGTTGCAAGTCGAGGGTGTCCTTCCAACTGGGAGAACTATGAGCCCAGTTGCGAGTGAAAGATGGACTTGCATCTGGGACAACTATGAAGCTACAAGCCTAATTGCAAGTCAATGATCGACTTGCAATTGGGATGAAAGACAAAACACATGCCCAGTTACGAGTCAAACTAGGCTTGTAGGGTGGACTTGAATGTTAGGGTGGACTTGCATTAGGGACAAAAATGGTCGGGCCCCCAGTTGCATGCCGAGGGTGGATTTGCAACAGGGACAATAAAATGGGCCACACCAAGTTGCATATGAACGGTGCACTCGCAAAAGTAGGACAAGAAAATAGGCATGCCAAGTTGCATGTTGGGGATGGACTTGCAACTAAGACAAAAAAATGGGACAAGGCCCAGTTACATGTCAGGGGTGGACTTGCAACTGGGACAAAAAGTGGTCGGGCCCTAGTTGCGTGTCAAGGGTGTACTTGTAACTAGAACAAGTAATGTGTCAGGCCAACTTGCGCATGAATGGTGGACTCGCAAGTAGGACAAAAAAGAGGAAGGCCCAGTTGCATGTTGAGGATGGACTTGCAACTCAGATAAAAATGGATAGACCCACATCCCCCCTCGCCCAGTTGTGTGTCGAGAGTGGAGTTGCAACTAGGGAAAAATGGGTTACTCCATGTTGCGTATGAACGGCGGACTCACAAAGTAGCACAAGAAAAGAAACGTGGTCCAGTTGAATGTTGGGGGAGGAGTTGTAACTGGGACAAAAAATGGGTGGACACCCCTCCACCCTCCCCCAGTTCTGTGTCGAGGGTGGACTTGGGACTATGGAAAAAACATTGCGTTTCAAATTTGAATGCAACTCAGACCAAAAACCGAGGACCACCCATTTGCATGTTGAAAGTAGACTTGCAACTAGGACGAAAAATGTGGCGTGCCCAGTTGCATGTCGGCTATGCAGTTGCGACTGAGACAAAAGGGCCGGGGCCACAATTGTGTGTGGCACATTGAGGGAGTCCTGGATTAGGGGGTGTCCGGATGGCCGGACTATACCTTCAACCGGACTCCTGGACTATGAAGATACAAGATTGAAGACTTCGTCCCGTGTCCGGAAGGGACTTTCCTTGGCGTGGAAGGCAAGCTTGGCGATATGGATATGTAGATCTCCTACCATTGTAGCCGACTTTGTGTAACCCTAACCCTCTCCGGTGTCTATATAAACCGGAGGGTTTTAGTCCATAGGACAAGATACAGAACAACAATCATTCCATAGGCTAGTTTCTAGGGTTTAGCCTGTCCGATCTCGTGATAGATCTACTCTTGTACTACCCATATCATCAATATTAATGAAGCAGGACGTAGGGTTTTACCTCCATCAAGAGGGCCTGAACCTGGGTAAAACTTCATGTCCCTTGTCTCCTGTTACCATCCGGCCTAGATGCACAGTTCGGGACCCCCTACCCGAGATCCGCCGGTTTTGACACCAACATTGGTGCTTTCATTGTGAGTTCCTCTCTGTCGTCGCCGTTAGGCTTGATGGCTCCTACGATCATCAATAGCAATGCAGTCCAGGGAGAGACCTTCCTCCCCGGACAGATCTTCGTCTTCAGCGGCTTCGCACTGCGGGCCAATTCACTTGGCCATCTGGAGCAAATCGAAAGCTATGCCCCTGGCCGTCAAGTCAGATTTGGAAGTTTAAACTGCACGGCTGACATCCGCGGGGACTTGATCTTCGATGGATTCGAGCCACTGCCGAGCGCGCCGCACTGTCACGACGAGCATGATCTAGCTCTGCCGCCAAATAGTGACCTGCAGGCCGCACCCGCATCGGCTTCGACCCTTAATTCAGAGCCAACTGCGCCGATCGAGGATGGGTGGTTGGACGCTGCCTCGGGGGCTGCGATCCCAACGGCGATCGAGCCGAACACCAGCCCCACACTCCGCGAGACTCGTGACTCCAAGGAGCCGGACTCCTCTCCGGACTCCGAACCCTCCACGCCCCTGCCGATCGAATCCGATTGGGCGTCGGTCATGGAGTTTACTGCCGCGGACATCTTTCAGCACTCGCCTTTCGGCGATATTCTGAAGACACTAAAGTCTCTCTCTTTATCAGGAGAGCCCTGGCCGGACTACGGTCAGCAAGGTTGGGATACGGACGATGAAGAAATTCAAAGCCCACCCACCACCCACTTTGTAGCCACTGTCGACGATTTAACCGACATGCTCGACTTCGACTCCGAAGACATCGATGGTACGGACGCCGATGAAAGAGACGATGAAGAACCAGCGCCTATTGGGCCCTGGAAAGCCACCTCGTCATATGACGTATACATGGTGGACGCACCAAAAGATGACGACGAGGAGCGGAAGGACGCACCGAAGGCGTGTTCCCTCGAGAAGCAATCAAAGCGATGACGCAAGCGCCGCCCCAAATCCCGCCTCGACAGAAATAACGATCACACAGACCCAGCGCTGGAGCAGGATGAACCGCTGCCGGACAACGGCAATCCGGATAATCAAACCGAACAAACAAATTCTATCAAGGATAATGGTCCAGACGACAAAACGCCGGACAGGCACCCGGAGCAGCAGAATGCCTGTGAAAGGCTTGTTGCCACCGCGAGGAGTCTTAAAAAGCAGAAGCAAAGGCTCAAGGCTGCGCAAGACACACTCCAAATCAGATGGAGTAAAATACTCAACACAGCAGCGAGGTACGGCGACAATCGCCCCTCCAAGAGCTACCCAAAGCGGAAGCTCCTACCTGAATTCGATGAGGAGGCCTCAGACCCCCCACAACCAAATATCAAAGCAGCCACCTGGCCGGATAGACGACCCCTCTACCACAATACAACATGTGACCCATGCGAGGGCTCGCACCCAAAGGACGGCGCAACAAGATCCATCTATGGACCACACAAGCGCGCCCCAGCATACAATGCAACACAACAAACATCCGAACAACGCAGTACACCTAGCTACAGGGGTGCCGCACACCCCCTATGTTTCACCGATGAGGTGCTGGACCATGAATTTCCGAAGGGATTCAAACCCGTAAACATAGATACATACGACGGAACAACAGACCCTGGGGTCTGGATTGAGGACTACATCCTTCATATCCATATGGCTCGAGGAGATGATCTCCACGCCATCAAGTACTTACCCCTCAAGCTCAAAGGGCCAGCTCGTCACTGGCTTAAAGGCCTCCCCGAAAGCTCCACTGGAAGTTGGGAAGAGCTCGAAGACGCCTTTCGGGCAAATTTTCAAGGGACCTATGTCCGACCTCCGGATGCGGACGATTTGAGTCATATAACTCAATAGCCCGGAGAGTCAGCCCGAAAGCTTTGGAACAGGTTTCTTACTAAAAAGAACCAGATTGTCGACTGTCCGGACGCCGAAGCCTTGGCAGCTTTTAAGCATAGCGTCCGTGACGAATGGCTTGCCAGACACCTCGGTCAAAATAAGCTGAGAGGCCGCATTAACAAGCCTCATGACCCGCTTTTGCGTGGGTGAGGACAACTGGCTAGCCAGATGCAGCACCAGCGACCCCAGTACATCTGAAGTTAGAGATGGAAACGGGAAATCACGGTGCAACAGTAATAACAAACGCCGGAATAAAGAAGACAGCACGAAGGGCACGACAGTAAACGCCGGATTCAAAAGCTCTCGGCCAGGTCAGCAAAAGCCGCCCTCTAAAGGCACCAGGGATGAACTGTCCAGCCTCAACAAAATTCTGGACCAAGTATGTCAGATCCATAGTACCCCTGGTAAACCTGCTAATCATACCCACAGAGAGTGTTGGGTCTTCAAGCAGTCCGGCAAGCTCAACGTCGTACACAAGGGGGAGGATACACCAAGTGAAGACGAGGACGAGCCTCCCAAGCAAGACACTGGGGAACAAAAGAAATTTCCACCAGAAGTCAAAACAGTAAACGTGTTACACGTGATCAAGGGAAAAACAACGCGGCACTCCCAGGTAAATATACCCAAGTGCCTGTCACCGCGAAGTCCTGCCACTGGTCGTCTCAACCGATCACTTTCGACCATCGCGATTACTCAGCAAGTATCCGACGCGCAGGATGGGTCTAATGCCCTCGATGAGTCTATATCTCCCACGTGTCGAGGCACGACTTAGAGGCATAACCGCATTGAAAGCAATGTCGCAAGTTAGGCAATCTTCACAACATCCCATGTAATATATAGATAATAAAAGGGGAGATACATAGTTGGCTTACACTCTCCATGTCAATCAAAGTAAATAAATAGCATTACAACATTCAAACACTCATGGCCCGACTATGGCGCCAAAATAAAAGATAAACCCAACAAGCGACATGGTCCCGATCACCCCAACTGGGCACCACTATTGATCATCAGGGAAAGACACGTAGTATCAGCGTGAGTCCTCGTCGAATCCCACTTGAGCTCAAACGCGTCATCTGGAACGGAATCATCAGGCCCTGCATCTGGTTTGGAAGTAATCTGTGAGCCACAGGGGCTCAGCAATCTCGCACCCTCGCGATCAAGACTATTTAAGCTTAATAGGTAAGGCAAGGTAAATATGTGGAGCTGCAGCAAGTGACTAGCATATATGGTGGCTATCCTGTTCGCAATAGAGAGCGAGAAAAAGAGGCAAAGCGCGAACGAGTAACAAGAGGGCATCCTGCGGCAAGCATTACTCCAACACCGTGTTCACTTCCCGGACTCCGCCGAGAAGAGACCATCATGGCAACTCACACAGTTGACTCATTTTAATTAAGTTTTGGTTCAAGTTATCTACAACCGGACATTAACAAATTCCCATCTGCCCATAACCGCGGGCACGGCTTTCGAAAGTTCAAATCCCTGCAGGGGAGTCCCAACTTAGCCCATGACAAGCTCTCACAGTCAACGAAGGAATAGACCTCCTCCCGAGACGTTCCGATCAGACTCGGTATCCCGGTTCTTCAAGACACTTCGACAAGTTAAAACAAATCCAGCAACACCACCCAGATGTGTCGACAAATCCCGATAGGAGCCCCACATATATCGTTCTCAGGGCACACCGGATGAGCAAGACGTCGGGTAGGCCAGCCCAGTGTTGCCCCTGGTAGCCCCGGACATCGCTCGGTTGGACCAACACTCAGAGGAGCACTGGCCCGGGGGGCTTAAGTAAGATGACCCTCGGGCTCCGGAAACCCAAGGGAAAAAGAGGCTAGGTGGAAAATGGTAAAACCAAGGTTGGGCATTGTTGGAAAAGCTTTAATCAAGGCAAACTATCAAGGGGTTCCCATTATAACCCAACCGCGTAAGGAACGCAAAATCCGGGAACATAACACCGATATGACGGAAACTAGGGCGGCAAGAGTGGAACAAAACACTAGGCGAGGGGCCGAGCCTTCCACCCTTTACCAAGTATATAGATGCATTAAGATAACATGGCAATATAATGATATCCCAACAAGTAAACAATGTTCCAACAAGGAACGGTCTCCAAACTTCACCTGCAACTAGCAACGCTATAAGAGGGGCTGAGCAAAGCGGTAACATAGCCAATCAACGGTTTGCTAGGACATGGTGGGTTAGAGGTTTGAAATGGCAATTTGGGAGGCTTGAAAGCAAGTGGTAGGCATCGAAGCATGGCATAGCAAAAGAGCGAGCATCTAGCAAAGCAAAGATAGTAGTGATTTCGAGGGTATGATCATCTTGCCTGCAAAGTTGTCAGAGTTGACTGGATCCTCGAAAGCAAACTCAACGGGCTCCTCGTTAGTGAACTCGTCTCCTGTCTCTACCCAAACAAGACAAAGAAGCAACAAGGACACAATCAGCCACGTGCAAGGCTCAAACAATATGATGCAAGGATGGTATGCTATGCGGGATGCAATATGTGATGCATATGCAAGATTTGACAAGGAATGTGTGAACCCGGCCTCAACTTGGAAATCCAAGTGTGCCACTAGAAAGATGAGATGAAATCGCTTGAAAACGATATAAAGAACCCCGGAATCGGAGTTACGGTTTGGAAATGGCAAGCGATTCAAATATGACACCGGTCTACGATTTACAGCAAGTAGCCATATAAATGCAACAAGATGAACATGCTACAGCACCCAAACATGGCAACAAAATACATGGCAGGGATCCCTACAAGATGCTTACCAAAAGATGAACACTGAGCTACGGCCAATTCATCCATTAACAGGTTCAAACAAGGATGGCAAAAATGCATTTGACAAACAGATCTCAGACTTAGTGAAATTAACACTTGCCTGGAATTTCAGATCATATAGCACTCTTTGGAGCCATAAAACTACATGCTACAGGACCTGAACATGGCAAAGTAAGGCATGGCATGGAGCTACTCAAAGATCTTAACAAAAGTCCCTTAGTGACCTTGAGCCAAAAGGGATCAGAAAATACATTTGCAAGCATGTGAACATGGCAAAAACATAATCAGATCACAGACTTAGTGAAAACTGGAGCATGCTGAAAATAGATATCAAGTAGGCATGTTTACGAGCTTGATGCAGTCACTACAGAGCAAGTCATGACAAGCTAATCATACCCCCATCAAGAATACACAAAATACAATCTAGACATGGCAAGAACAATAACATAGCATGCACGGATCAACTACAACATCCTCGGCAAAATCGCTAACAAGTAGACAATCTGCCCAGATTCACGAAATGACAAAAGTAGAGCTCGATTGACTCAAGCTAGGGTGCTCCATAATTGCAAACAAAGACATGGATGGATAGAGCACTACAAGGTTAACAAAACATCATTACTAATCATCCTCGAAATAGGAACGGATCACTAGGAAACAACATGAACATATGGCCATATGAGATAAACAGGTCAAGGACTTAGTGGAAATGCTAAGTCCCTGAAATCAGCATTAACGAATGCTCCACTTTGCAAGCTTATGCTAGTCACCACACACATCACAAAAATACATGGGCTGCACCTCTGGATAGATGGCAAAACATATAACAAAACACATTTAGAGCTCATGGGCATATCATGCACACAATAATCATGGCAAAAATGACAAATATCTAATTAGAGCAGCAGATCTGACAATTATCTCAAATAGCACTCTTCTAACAGCATTTCAGGCATCAAGATGAACTCAAATGAAAATGATGCAATGATATGAAATGATGTGCTCTCTGAGGCGAACATTTTAATATGCTATATGCCCAAAACGGAGCTACGGATGCAAAGTTATAGCACCATGAACAGAGCAAAATATTTAGGGTTTCGGGGAAAAAAGTCAACCGTCCAAATCCTCAGATCCAAATCTGGCGTGGATTTCGAGGATCGCCGCCGTTATTGTTCACCGGCGAGAGCTGGGACAGCCGGAGCAAGAGGTGGTCCGGTGGGGGAAGTCGCGGGATGGGGCGGAGGAGGTCGCCGGAGCCGGAGCTAGCCGTGGTTTCGGCGGGCGGCCGGCGGAGCGCGCCGGCACCGGACACGGGGCGGCTTGCTGCGGTCGGTGGCCGAGGCGGAGAGGCGGCGGCGGCTCGTCGGCGTCGGGGAAGGAGAAGGGCGCGGGCGGCGGGTGGATCTGGCCCGCGGGAGGCGGCGGCTCGGGCCGGGGGGCCCCGCCTGGGCCTGGGCGGGCCGGCGAAGTGGGCGCGGGCGCTGGCCACTCCCAGAGCGACACGTGGCGGCGGTGGGATGAAGCGGACGCATCCGGCCAGACGGAAAAATGTCCGCCGGCGCGTGGAGACGAAGGGGACTAGGGTTTCGGGGGAAGGAGAAGGAGAATTTCGGAGGGGGTCTTTATATAGGCATAGGAGGAGCTAGGAGAGTCCAAATGAGGTGTGGTTTTCGGCCACGCGATCGTGATCGAACACTCTAGATGATGGAGAGGGTTTTGGTGGGTTTTGGGCCAAAATGGTGGGGTGCTGAGCTGCAACACACCCGAGGCCTTTTCGGTCCCTCGGTTACCCGTTGGAGCATCAAACGAAGTCCAAATGGTACGAAACTTGACAGGCGGTCTACCGGTAGTAAACCAAGGCCGCTTGGCAAGTCTCTGTCCAATCTAGAAATGTTTAATCCCCACACACGAAAGAAAGGTAGAAATGACCACCGGAGGAGAACGAAGTGCCGGAATGCAAAATGGACAACGGGGAAAATGCTCGGATGCATGAGAAGAACATGTATGCAAATGCAATGCACATGATGACATGATATGAGATGCATGACAACGATAACAACACACGGAGACAAAGAACCGAACCCGAGAAAATAAAATAACTTAACGCCGGAAACGGCAAGAGTTGGAGTACATATTGGGAAAATCATATCCGCGGTGTTACAACACTCTACCACTACGAAAGGATCTCGTCCCGAGATCTAGGACTGAAAGAACGCCGGATACTCAGAACGGAGGTGATCCTCGCGTTCCCAGGTAGCTTCACGGTCGGAATGGTGTGACCACTTGACTTTGAGGAATTTGATTGACTTGTTGCGAGTCTTGCGTTCAGTCTCTTCAAGAATAGCAACGGGGTGCTCACGATAGGAGAGATCTTCTTGGAGCTCAATGTCCTCGAAGTTAACGGTGCGGTCAGGAGTCTTGAAGCACTTTCGGAGATGAGAGACATGGAACACGTCATGCACATTTGCAAAGTTTGAAGGAAGCTCGAGTTGATAGGCGAGATCGCCTCTCTTGCTGACAATCTTGAAAGGTCCCATGTATCTACGGGCAAGCTTCCCTTTGATACCGAAGCGACGAGTACCTTTCATAGGAGAGACGCGGAGGTAAACATGATCTCCGATCTCGAAAGCCAAATCACGGTGCTTACTATCATAGTAGCTCTTCTGGCGGGATTGGGCTGCTTTGAGGTGTAACACCCTCGATGCGGCTATATGTCCCACGTGTCGAAGCATGACTTAGAGGCATAACCGCATTGAAAGCAATGTCGCAAGTGAGGTAATCTTCACACAACCCATGTAATACATAAGGAAAAGAGATACATAGTTGGCTTACAATCGCCACTTCACACAATTACATGAATACAACATTACATCATACCGATACAATCAAGGTCGGACTACGGAACCAAAATAAAAGAAGAACCCCAAATGCGACATGGTCCCCGATCGACCCCAACTGGGCTCCACTACTGATCAACTAGAACGAAACAACACAAAGGACAAGATCTTCATCGAGCTCCTCCTGATCTTGGTTGCATCATCTGCACGGACTCATCGGCACCTGCAAGCTGGTTTTGGAAGTATCTGTGAGTCACGGGGACTCAGCAATCTCGCACCCTTGCGATCAAGACTATTTAAGCTTATGGGTAAGGTAAAGGTATGAGGTGGAGCTGCAGCAAGCGACTAGCATATATGGTGGCTAACATACACAAATGAGAGCGAGAAGAGAAGGCAAAGCACGGTCGATAAAAGTATGATCAAGAAGTGATCCTATAGCAACCTACATCAAGCATAACTCCAACACCGTGTTCACTTCCCGGACTCCACCGAAAAGAGACCATCACGGTAACACACGCGGTGGTTGATGTATTTTCATTAAGGTCAACTTCAGGTTTTCTACAACCGGACATTAACAAATTCCCATATGCCCATAACTGCGGGCACGGCTTTCGAAAGTTCAAATCCCTGCAGGGGTGTTCCAACTTAGCCCATCACAAGCTATCACGGTCAACGAAGGAATAGACCTCCTCCCAAGACATTCCGATCAGACTCGGTATCTCGGTTCTACAAGACATTTCAACAGGGTAAAACTAAACCAGCAACACCGCCCGAATGTGTCGACAAATCCCGATAGGAGCTGCACATATCTCTTTCTCAGGGCACACCGGATTGTCTAAACTTCCGGTAGGCCAGCCCAGAGTTGCCCCTGGTGGCCACCGGCGGCTGACAAGTTGGACCAACACTCAGAGGAGCACTGGCCCGGGGGGGTAAAATAATGATGACCCTCAGGAGCGCGACTCCCAAGGGAAAAGAAAAGGCTAGGTGGCAAATGGTAAAACCAATGTTGGGCATTGCTGGAAGAGCTTTACTTAAGGCGAACTGTCAAGGGGTTCCCATAATTACCCAACCGCGTAAGGAACGCAAAATCCGGGAACATAACACCGATATGACGGAAACTAGGGCGGCAAGAGTGGAACAAAACACCAGGCATAAGGCCGAGCCTTCCACCCTTTACCAAGTATATAGATGCATTAATTAAATAAGAGATATTGTGATAACCTAACAAGTAAACATGTTCCAACAAGGAACAACATCTCCATGTTCCAACAAGGAACAAAATTTCAATCTTCCCCTACAACTAACAACGCTATAAGAGGGGCTGAGCAAAGCGGTAACATAGCCAAACAACGGTTTGCTAGGACAAGGTGGGTTAGAGGCTTGGTTCAACAATATAGGAGGCATGATAAGCAAGTGGTAGGTATCGCGGCATAGGCATAGCAAAAGAGCGAGCAACTAGCAAGCAAAGATAGAAGTGATTTCGAGGGTATGATCATCTTGCCTGAAATCCCGCAAGGAAGAAGAATGAGTCCATGAAGAAGACAAATGGACAAAGTCGAACGGATCCTCACAATCACGACATTATCGGAACCAAACCGAAGAAGCAACACCGGAAAAGAGCAAACAACATAGTAAACAACCCACATGAACATGGTATGATATGCGAGATGCGGTATGCGATGCATATGCATGATTGGACAAGAAATGCATGAACCTGGCCTCAACTTGGAAATCCAAGAGTGCCACTGGAAAGGTGAGGTGATTTCGGTTGAAATCGATATAAAGATCACCGGAATCGGAGTTACGGTTTGGAAATGGCAAGTGATTCAAATATGGCACCGGTCTACGATTTACAGCAAGGAGCCATCTAAATGCAACAAGAGGAACATGATACAGCACTCAAACATGACAACAAAATACATGGCAGGGATGCATTCAAGATGTTTAACAAAAGTCTAGCACTGAGCTACGGCCAATTCATCCATTAACAGGTTCAAACAAGCATGGCAAAAATGCAAACGGTAAACAGATCTCAGACTTGGTGAAATTAACACTTGTCTGGAATTTCAGATCAGATAGCACTCTTCGGAGCAACAAAACTATATGCTACAGGACCTGAACATGACAAAGTAAAGCATGGCATGGAGCTACTCAAAGAGCTTAACAAAAGTCCCTTAGTGACCTTGAGCCAAAAGGGATCACAAAATACATTTGCAAGCATGTGAACATGGCAAAAACATAATCAGATCATAGACTTGGTGAAAACTGGAGCATGCTGAAACATAACTCAAGTAGGCATGTTTACAAGCTCGATGCACTCACTACAAAGCAAGTCATGATAAGCTAAGCATACATCCATCAAGCATACACAAAATGCAAGCTAGACATGGCAAGAACAATAACATAGCATGCATGGATCAACTATAACATCATCGGCAAAATTGCAAACAAGTTGACAATCTGCCCAGATTCACAAAGTAGCAAAAGTAGAGCTCGATTGACTCAAGCTAGGGTGCTCCATAATTGCAAACAAAGGCATGGATGGATAGAGCACTACAAGATTAACAAAACATCATTACTGATCATCCTCAAAAGGGGCACCGATCACTAGGAAACAACATGAACATATGGCATCATGAACTAAACAGCTCAAGGACTTAGTGGAAATGCCAAGTCCCTGAAATCAGAATTACCAAGTGCCTCACTTTGCAAGCTTGTGCTAGTCACCACACACATCACAAAAATACATGGGTTGCACCTCTGGAAAGATGACAAAACCCTTAACAAAACATATGTAGAGCATCAGGGCTTAACATGCACACAATAATCATGGCAAAAATGACAAATGTCTAAGATGGAGGAGCAGATCTGACAATTAACTCAAGTAGCCCTCTTCTAACAACATTTAGGGCATCAAGATAAACTCAAATGATGATGATGCAATGAGATGAAATGATGTACTCTCTGAGATGAACATTTTGATATGCTATATGCATGAATGTGAGCTACGGATGCAAAGTTATGATGCGATGAAGATAGGCACATGAATCTGAAATCTCAGGACTTAGAAGAAATTTACCCCACGGAAAAAGTCAAGCGGGACGAGGTGGTGCGGGACGGCGCGGATCTGGGACGGAGGACGCCGTTTGGTTGAGCGAGCGGGTGGATCTGATCCCGGTTGGCGCGGATGACGAGGACGGCGGATCTCGCCGGAGACAGCGGGGACGGCGGCCGGAGAGGAAGAAGATGGCCGGAGAGGAGCGGGGCGGCGCATCCGGGGGGCGGCGAGGTTCGGGGTGGCGCGGATCGCGCCGGCGTACAGTGGCGGCGGCGGAGCGTGGATTCCGGGGGCGAGCGCCTCGGGCGCGGCGAGGTCCGGCGACCGGACCCAGTGCGGCGCGGCGGCGTGCGGCCGCGGATGCTGAGGACGCAGGCGGGTGGTGGCGAAGGCCGGGCGGCGGCGGATCCGGGCCCCGCGGGCCAGATCTGGGCCACGCGGGCCCGTGGCGGCGGAGGAGAGAGGAGGAGGCCAGGTGGCACGCGGGGGTTGGCCTGGAGCGGTGGCAGGGCAACGTGGCGAGCTCCGATAGGCCGGAGTGAGGTGGCGGCGACGGCGGACATGTCCGGCCGGTGGTGGAGATTTTGTCCGGCGGCGCGAGGAGCGGGACTAGGGTTTGATCTGCGCGAGATTTTTGGAGGGAATCACATATTTATAGGTAGAGGGAGCTAGGAGAGTCCAAATGAGGTGTGGTTTTCGGCCACACGATCGTGATCCAACGACCGAGATGATAGAGCAGGTTTAGGTGGGTTTTGGGCCACTTTGGAGGGGTGTTGGGCTGCAACACACATGAGGCCTTTTTGGTCCCTCGGCTAACCGTTGGAGTATCAAACGAAGTCCAAATGGTACGAAACTTGATAGGCGGTCTACTGGTAGTAAACCAAGGCCGCTTGGCAAGTCTCAGTCCAACACCCAAAGGGTTTACTAGATTCAATAATCTAGTTCACATCGCTATGTGATTAACACCCAAAGAATGATCATGTTTTGCTTGTGAGAGAAATTTAGTCAACGGGTCTGCCACATTCAGATCCTTATGTATTTTGCAAATTTATATGTCAACAATGCTCTGCACAGAGCTACTCTAGCTAATTGCTCCTACTTTCAATATGTATCCAGATTGAGACTTAGAGTCATCTGGATCAGTGTTAAAACTTGCATCGACACAACCCTTTACGACGAACCCTTTTTTGTCATGTCCATAATCGAGAAACATATCCTTATTCCACTAAGGATAATTTTGACCGCTGTCCAGTGATCTACTCCTAGATCACTATTGTACTCCCTTGCCAAAATCAGTGTAGGGTATACAATAGATCTGGTACACAGCATGGCATACTTTATAGAACCTATGGCCAAGGCATAGGGAATTACTTTCATTCTCTTTCTATCTTCTACCGTGGTCGGGCTTTGAGTCTTACTCAATTTCACACCTTGCAACCCAGACAAGAACCCCTTTTTTGACTGTTCCATTTTGAACTACTTCAAAATCAGCGTCTTGATCTATCTCTATAGTGAAGGAAATATGCCCTAGAGGCAATAATAAAGTTATTATTTATTTCCTTATATCATGATAAATGTTTATTATTCATGCTAGAATTGTATTAACCGGAAACATAATACATGTGTGAATACATAGACAAACAGAGTGTCACTAGTATGCCTCTACTTGACTAGCTCGTTAATCAAAGATGGTTATGTTTCCTAACCATGGACAAAGAGTTGTTATTTGATTAACGAGATCACATCATTAGATGAATGATCTGATTGACATGACCCATTCCATTAGCTTAGCACCCGATCGTTTAGTATGTTGCTATTGCTTTCTTCATGACTTATACATGTTCCTATGACTACGAGATTATGTAACTCCCGTGTGCCGGAGGAACACTTTGTGTGCTACCAAACGTCACAACGTAACTGGGTGATTATAAAGGTGCTCTACAGGTGTCTCCAAAGGTACATGTTGGGTTGACGTATTTCGAGATTAGGATTTGTCACTCTGATTGTCGGAGAGGTATCTCTGGGCCCTCTCGGTAATGCACATCACATAATCCTTGCGAGCATTGCGACTAATGAGTTAGTTGCGAGATGATGTATTACGGAACGAGTAAAGAGACTTGCCGGTAACGAGATTGAACTAGGTATTGGATACCGACGATCGAATCTCGGGCAAGCAACATACCGATGACAAAGGGAACAACGTATGTTGTTATGCGGTCTGACCGATAAAGATCTTCGTAGAATATGTAGGAGCCAATATGGGCATCCAGGTCCCGCTATTGGTTATTGACCGGAGACGTGTCTCGGTCATGTCTACATTGTTCTCGAACCCGTAGGGTCCGCACGCTTAAGGTTTCGATGACAATTATATTATGAGTTTATGTGTTTTGATGTACCGAAGGAGTTCGGAGTCCCGGATGAGATTGGGGACATGACGAGGAGTCTCGAAATGGTCGAGACGTAAAGATCGATATATTGGACGACTATATTCGGACATCGGAAAGGTTCCGAGTGATTCGGGTATTTTTCGGAGTACCGGAGAGTTACGGGAATTCACCGGGAGAAGTATTGGGCCTTAATTGGCTTTAGAGGGAAGAGGAGAAAGGGCCTGCTGCGCCCCCCCTCCCCTCTAGTCCGAATTGGACTAGGGAAAAGGGGGCCGGCCACCTTTCCTTCTCCTCCACTTCCTTCTCCCTTCCTCCCCTCTTGGTGGACTCCTACTAGGACTTGGAGTCCTAGTAGGACTCCACATCCTGGCCGCACCTAGCCTTGGCCGGCCTTCTCCTCCTCCATCCTTTATATACAGGGGCAGGGGGCACCCCATAGACACACAAGTTGATCCACGTGATCATATTCTTAGCCGTGTGCGGTGCCCCCTACCACCATAGTCCTCGATAATATTGTAGCGGTGCTTAGGCGAAGCCCTGCAACAGTAGTACATCAAGATCGTCACCACACCGTCGTGCTGACGGAACTCTTCCCCGACACTTTGCTGGATCGGAGTCCGGTGATCGTCATCGAGCTGAATGTGTGCTAGAACTCGGAGGTGCCGTAGTTTCGGTGCTTGATTGGTCGGGCCATGAAGACGTACGACTACATCAACCGCGTTGTCATAACGCTTCCGCTGTCGACCTACAAGGGTGCGTAGGTGAAATTACTACATCAACCGCGTTGTCATCACCCAACGTTGTGTTCTACTCGTTGCTATGCATCACCATGATCTTGCGTGTGCGTAGGAAAATTTTGAAATTACTACGTTCCCCAACAGTGGCATCCGAGCTTGGTTTTTATGTTGATGTTATATGCACGAGTAGAACACAAGTGAGTTGTGGGCGATATAAGTCATACTGCCTACCAGCATGTCATACTTTGGTTCGGCGGCATTGTTGGACGAGACGACCCGGACCGACATTACGCGTACGCTTACGCGAAACCGGTTCTCCCGACGTGCTTTGCACATAGGTGGCTTGCGGGCGACAGTCTCTCCAACTTTAGTTGAACCAAGTGTGGCTACGCCCGGTCCTTGCAAAGGTTAAAACGGAGTCAAATTGACAAACTATCGTTGTGGTTTTGATGCGTAGGTGAGATTGGTTCTTACTTAAGCTCGTAGCAGCCACGTAAAACTTGCAACAACAAAGTAGAGGACGTCTAACTTGTTTTTGCAGGGCATGTTGTGATGTGATATGGCCAAGACATGATGCTAAATTTTATTGTATGAGATGATCATGTTTTGTAACCGAGTTATCGGCAACTGGCAGGAGCCATATGGTTGTCGCTTTATTGTATGCAATGCAATCGCGCTGTAATGATTTACTTTATCACTAAGCGGTAGCGATAGTCGTGGAAGCATAAGATTGGCGAGACGACAATGATGCTACGATGGAGATCAAGGTGTCGCGCCGGTGACGATGGTGATCATGACGGTGCTTCGGAGATGGAGATCACAGGCACAAGATGATGATGGCCATATCATATCACTTATATTGATTGCATGTGATGTTTATCTTTTATGCATCTTATCTTGCTTTGATTGACGGTAGCATTATAAGATGATCTCTCACTAATTATCAAGAAGTGTTCTCCCTGAGTATGCACCGTTGCGAAAGTTCTTCATGCTGAGACACCACGTGATGATCGGGTGTGATAGGCTCTACGTTCAAATACAACGGGTGCAAAACAGTTGCACACGCGGAATACTCAGGTTATACTTGACGAGCCAAGCATATACAGATATGGCCTCGGAACACGGATACCGAAAGGTCGAGCATGAATCATATAGTAGATATGATCAACATAGTGATGTTCACCAATGAAACTACTCCATATCACGTGATGATCGGACATGGTTTAGTTGATTTGGATCACGTGATCACTTAGAGGATTAGAGGGATGTCTATCTAAGTGGGAGCTCTTAAGTAATATGATTAAATTGAACTTAAATTTATCATGAACTTAGTCCTGGTAGTATTTTGCAAATTATGTTGTAGATCAATAGCTCGCGTTGTTGCTTCCCTGTGTTTATTTTGATATGTTCCTAGAGAAAATTGTGTTGAAAGATGTTAGTAGCAATGATGCGGATTAGATCCGTGATCTGAGGTTTATCCTCATTGCTGCATAGAAAAATTATGTCCTTGATGCACCGCTAGGTGACAGACCTATTGCAGGAGCAGATGCAGACGTTATGAACGTTTGGCTAGCTCCATATGATGACTACTCGATAGTTTAGTGCACCATGCTTAACGGCTTAGAATCGGGACTTCAAAGACGTTTTGAACGTCATGGACCATATGAGATGTTCCAGGAGTTGAAGTTAATATTTCAAGCAAATACCCGAGTTGAGAGATATGAAGTCTCCAACAAGTTCTATAGCTAAAAGATGGAGGAGAATCGCTCAACTAGTGAGCATGTGCTCAGATTGTCTGGGTACTACAATCGCTTGAATCAAGTGGGAGTTAATCTTCCAGATAAGATAGTGATTGACAGAATTCTCTAGTCACCATGACCAAGTTAGTAGAACTCCTTGATGAACTATAGTATGCAAGGGATGACGAAAACGACTCCCGAGCTTTTCATGATGATGAAATCGATGAAGGTAGAAATCAAGAAAAACATCAAGTGTTGATGGTAGACAAGACCACTAGTTTCCAGAAAAGGGCAGAGGGAAGAAGGGGAACTTCAAAAAGAACAGCAAGCAAGTTGCTGCTCAAGTGAAGAAGCCCAAGTCTGGACCTAAGCCGGAGACTGAGTGCTTCTACTACAAAGGGACTGGTCACTGGAATCGGAACTACGCCAAGTGATTGGCAGATAAGAAGGATGGCAAGGTGAACATAAGTATATTTGATATACATGTTATTGATGTGTACTTTACTAGTGTTTATAGCAACACCTAAGTATTTGATACTAGTTCAGTTGCTAAGATTAGTAACTCGAAACGGGAGTTGCAGAATAAACAGATACTAGTTAAGGGTGAAGTGACGATGTGTGTTGGAAGTGGTTCCAAGATTGATATGATCATCATCGCACACTCCCTATAAATTCAGGATTAGTGTTGAACCTAAATAAGTGTTATTTGGTGTTTACGTTGAGCATGAATATGATTTGATCATGTTTATTGTAATACGGTTATTCATTTAAGTAAGAGAATAAATTGTTGTTCTGTTTACATGAATAAAACCTTATATGGTTACACACCCAATGAAAATAGTTCGTTGGATCTCGATCGTAGTGATACACATAATCATAATATTGAAACCAAAAGATGCAAAGTTAATAATGATAGTGCAACTTATTCGTAGCACTGCCGTTTATGTCATATTGGTGTAAAGCGCATGAAGAAACTCCATGCTGATGGGCTTTTGGAATCACTTGATTATGAATCAGTTGATGCTTGAGAACCATGCCTCATGGGCAAGATGACTAAGACTCTGTTCTTCGGAACAATGGAGCGAGCAACAGATTTGTTGGAAATCATACATACTGATATATGTGGTCCGATGAATATTGAGGCTCACGATAGGTATCATTATCTTCTGATCTTCACAGATGATTTGAGCAGATATGAGTATATCTACTTCATGAAACATAAGTCTGAAACATTTGAAAAGTTCAAAGAATTTCAGAGTGAAGTGGAGAATCATCGTAACAAGAAAATAAGGTTTCTACAATCTAATCGCGGAGACAAATATTTGAGTTACGAGTTTGGTCTTCAATTAAAACAATGTGGAATAGTTTCACAAATTCGTGCCACCCGGAACACCACAGCATAATGGTGTGTCCGAACGTCATAGCCGTACTTTATTAGATATAGTGCAAATCTATGATGTTTCTTACCAATTTACCACTATCGTTTTTGAGGTTATGCATTAAAGACAGTTGCATTCACGTTAAAAAAGGGGCACCATCTAAGTCCGTTGAGACGACACAATCTGAACTGTGGTTTAGCAAGAAACCAAAGTTGTCGTTTCTTAAAGTTTGGGGTTGTGATGCTTATTTGAAAAAGTTTCATCCTGATAAGCTCAAAACCAAATCGGAGAAATGTGTCTTCATAGGATATCCAAAGGAAACTATTGGATACACCTTCTATCACAGATCCGAAAGCAAGACTTTTGTTGCTAAATTCGGAAACTTTCTTGAGAAGGACTTTCTCTCGAAAGAAGTGAGTGGGAGGAAAGTAGAACTTGACGAGGTAACTGTACCTGCTCCCTTGTTGGAAAGTAGTACATCACAGAAAACTGTTTCTGCGACACCTACACCAATAAGTGAGGAAGTTAATGATAATGATCATGAAACTTCAGAACAAGATACTACTGAACCTCGTAGATCAACCAGAGTAAGATCCGCGCCAGAGTGGTACGGTAATCCAGTTCTGGAAGTCATGCTACTAGATCATGATGAACCTACGAACTATGAAGAAGCGATGGTGTGCCCAGATTCCGCAAAGTGGCTTGAAGCCATGAAATCTGAGATGGGATCCATGTATGAGAACAAAGTATGGACTTTGGTTGACTTGCCCGATGATCGGCAAGCAATAGAAAATAAATGGATCTTCAAGAGGAAGACGGACGTTGATAGTAGTGTTACTATCTACAAAGCTAGAATTGTCGCAAAAGGTTTTCGACAAGTTCAAAGTGTTGACTACGATGAGAGTTTCTCACTCGTATCTATGCTTAAGTCTGTCCGAATCATGTTAGCAATTGCCGCATTTTATGAAATCTGGCAAATGGATAAACAAAACTGCATTCCTTAATGGATTTCTTAAAGAAGAGTTGTATATGATGCAACCAGTAGGTTTTGTCAATCCTAAAGGTGCTAACGAAATATGCAAGCTCCAGCGATTCATCTATGGACTGGTGCAAGCATCTCAGAGTTGGAATACACGCTTTGATAAGTTGATCAAAGCATATAGTTTTATACAGACTTGCGGTGAAGCCTGTATTTACAAGAAACTGAGTGGGAGCACTACAACATTTCTGATAAGTATATGTGAATGACATATTGTTGATCGGAAATAATGTAGAATTATTCTGTAAAGCATAAAGGAGTTTTTGAAAGGAGTTTTTCAAAGAAAGACTTCGGTGAAGCTGCTTACATATTGAGCATCAAGATCTATAGAGATAGATCAAGACGCTTGATAAATGTTTTCAATAAATACATACCTTGACAAGATTTTGAAGTAGTTCAAAATGGAACAGTCAAAGAAAGAGTTTCTTGCCTATGTTACAAGGTGTGAAATTGAGTAAGACTCAAAGCCCGACCACGGCAGAAGATAGAAAGAGAATGAATGTCATTCCGTATGCCTTGGTCATAGGTTCTATAAAGTATGCCATGATGTGTACCAAATCTATTGTATACCCTACCACTGAGTTTGGCAAGGGAGTACAATAGTGATCTAGGAGTAGATCACTGGACAGCGGTCAAAATTTTCCTTAGTGGAATAAGGATATGTTTCTCGATTATGGAAGTGAAAAAAGGTTCGTCGTAAAGGGTTACGCCGATGCAAGTTTAGACACTAATCTAGATGACTCTAAGTCTCGGTCTAGATACATATTGAAAGTGGGAGCAATTAGCTAGAGTAGCTCCATGCAGAGCATTGTTGACATAGAAATTTGCAAAATACATGCGGATCTGAATGTGGCAGACCCGTCGACTAAGATTCTCTCACAAGCAAAACATGATCACACCTTAGTACTCTTTGGGTGTTAATCACATAGCGATGTGAACTAGATTACTGAATCTAGTAAGCCCTTTGGGTATTGGTCACATGGCGATGTGAACTATGGGGGTTAATCACATGATGATGTGAACTATCGATGTTAATCACATGGTGATGTGATCTACATTATTGACTCTAGTGCAAGTGGGAGACTGAAGGAAATATGCCCTAGAGGCAATAATAAAGTTATTATTTATTTCCTTATATCATGATAAATATTTATTATTCATGCTAGAATTGTATTAACCGGAAACATAATACATGTGTGAATACATAGACAAACAGAGTGTCACTAGTATGCCTCTACTTGACTAGCTCGTTAATCAAAGATGGTTATGTTTCCTAACCATGGACAAAGAGTTGTTATTTGATTAATGGGATCACATCATTAGATGAATGATCTAATTGACATGACCCATTCCATTAGCTTAGCACCCGATCGTTTAGTATGTTGCTATTGCTTTCTTCATGACTTATACATGTTCCTATGACTATGAGATTATGTAACTCACGTGTGCCGGAGGAACACTTTGTGTGCTACCGAACGTCACAACGTAACTGGGTGATTATAAAGGTGCTCTACAGGTGTCTCCAAAGATACATGTTGGGTTGACGTATTTCGAGATTAGGATTTGTCACTCCGATTGTCAGAGAGGTATCTCTGGGCCCTCTCGGTAATGCACATCACATAAGCCTTGCAAGCATTGCGACTAATGAGTTAGTTGCGAGATGATGTATTACGGAACGAGTAAAGAGACTTGCCGGTAACGAGATTGAACTAGGTATTGGATACCGACGATCGAATCTCGGGCAAGCAACATACCGATGACAAAGGGAACAACGTATGTTGTTATGCGGTCTGACCGATAAAGATCTTCGTAGAATATGTAGGAGCCAATATGGGCATCCAGGTCCCGCTATTGGTTATTGACCGGAGACGTGTGTCGATCATGTCTACATTGTTCTCGAACCCGTAGGGTCCGCACGCTTAAGGTTTCGATGACAATTATATTATGATTTTATGAGTTTTGATGTACCGAAGGAGTTCGGAGTCCCGGATGAGATTGGGGACATGACGAGGAGTCGCGAAATGGTCGAGACGTAAAGATCGATATATTGGACGACTATATTCGGACATCGGAAAGGTTCCGAGTGATTCGGGTATTTTTCGGAGTACCGGAGAGTTACGGGAATTCGCCGGGAGAAGTATTGGGCCTTAATGGGCTTTAGTGGAAAGAGGAGAAAGGGACTGCTGCGCCCCCCTCCCCTCTAGTCCGAATTGGACTAGGGAAAAGGGGGCCGGCCACCTTTCCTTCTCCTCCACTTCCTTCTCCCTTCCTCCCCTCTTGGTGGACTCCTACTAGGACTTGGAGTCCTAGTAGGACTCCACATCCTGGCCGCACCTAGCCTTGGCCGGCCTCCTCCTCCTCCATCCTTTATATACAGGGGTAGGGGGCACCCCATAGACACACAAGTTGATCCACGTGATCATATTCTTAGCCGTGTGCGGCGCCCCTGCCACCATAGTCCTCGATAATATTGTAGCGGTGCTTAGGCGAAGCCCTGCGACAGTAATCAAGATCGTCACCACGCCGTCGTGCTGACGGAACTCTCCCCCAACACTTTGCTGGATCGGAGTCCGGGGATCGTCATCGAGCTGAACGTGTGCTAGAATTCGGAGGTGCCGTAGTTTCGGTGCTTGATCGGTCGGGCCGTGAAGACGTACGACTACATCAACCGCGTTGTCATAACGCTTCCGCTATCGATCTACAAGGGTACGTAGAACACACTCTCCCCTCTCGTTGCTATGCATCACCATGATCTTGCGTGTGCATAGGAAAATTTTGAAATTACTACGTTCCCCAACATATAGATCTTGATGCTCAATATGTAAGCAGCTTCACCAAGGTCTTTCTTTGAAAAACTCCTTTCAAACACTCCTTTATGCTTTGCAGAATAATTCTACATTATTTCTGATCAACAATATGTCATTCACATATACTTATCAGAAATGCTGTAGTGCTCCCACTCACTTTCTTGTAAATACAGGCTTCACCGCAAGTCTGTATAAAACTATATGCTTTGATCATATCATCCAAGCGCATATTCCAACTCCGAGATGCTTGCACCAGTCCATAGATGGATCGCTGGAGCTTGCATATTTTGTTAGCACCTTTCGGATTGACAAAACCTTCTGGTTGTACCATATACAACTCTTCTTTAATAAATCCATTAAGGAATGCAGTTTTGTTTATCCATTTGCCGGATTTCATAAAATGCGGCAATTGCTAACATGATTCGGACAGATTTAAGCATAGATACGAGTGAGAAACTCTCATCGTAGTCAAGACCTTGAACTTGTCGAAAACCTTTTTGCGACAATTCTAGCTTTGTAGATAGTAACACTACTATCGGCGTCCGTCTTCCTCTTGAAGATCCATTTAATCTCAATGGCTCACTGATCATTGGGCAAGTCAATCAAAGTCCATACTTTGTTCTCATACATGGATCTCATCTCAGATTTCATGGCCTCAAGCCCTTTCGCGGAATCTGGGCTCATCATCGCTTCCTCATAGTTCGTAGGCTCGTCATGATCTTTATCGGTCAGACCGCATAACAACATACGTTGTTCCCTTTGTCATCGGTATGTTACTTGCCTGAGATTCGATCGTCGGTATCTCAATACCTAGTTCAATCTCGTTACCGGCAAGTCTCTTTACTCGTTCCGTAATACATCATCTCACAACTAACTCATTAGTTGCAATGCTTGCAAGGCTTATGTGATGTGCATTACCGAGAGGGCCCAGAGATACCTCTCCGACAATCGGAGTGACAAATCCTAATCTCGAAATACGCCAACCCAACATGTACCTTTGGAGACACCTGTGGAGCACCTTTATAATCACGCAGTTACGTTGTGACGTTTGGTAGCACACAAAGTGTTCCTCCGGCAAACGGGAGTTGCATAATCTCATAGTCATAGGAACATGTATGAGTCATGAAGAAAGCAATAGCAACATACTAAACGATCAGGTGCTAAGCTAACGGAATGGGTCATGTCAATGAGATCATTCATCTAATGATGTGATCCCGTTAATCAAATAACAACTCTTTGTTCATGGTTATGAAACATAACCATCTTTGATTAACGAGCTAGTCAAGTAGAGGCATACTAGTGACACTCTGTTTGTCTATGTATTCACACATGTATTATGTTTCCGGTTAATACAATTCTAGCATGAATAATAAACATTTATCATGATATAAGGAAATAAATAATAACTTTATTATTGCCTCTAGGGCATATTTCCTTCAAAGTTGTGCTGAAACGGATGTTGGTGCCCATGGCCTTCTGAAAAGAATCCCGAAACTTGGAGGTAAAGATGCTGCCACGGTCTGAAGAGATCACTTGTGGAATACCGTGCAAAGAGACAATCCGAGAGGTATAGAGTTCCGCCAATTGAGCTGCAGTGATTGACTCTTTGATAGGCAGAAAATGAGCCACTTTAGTGAGTTTGTCGATGACAACGAATATAGCATCATTGCCACGTTTGGACTTTGGAAACCCAGTCACAAAGTCCATCTCAATGTGGTCAAACTTCCATTCTGGAATGGCAAGAGGTTGGAGGAGACCCGCTGGCCTTTGGTGTTCTGCCTTCACTCTTCTGCAGATATCACATTCATTCACGAATTGAGCAATCTCGCACTTCATTCGAGTCCACCAATAAGCCTGTTTGAGGTCCTGATACATCTTCATGCTCCCAGGGTGGATGGAGAGGAGAGAATTGTGAGCCTCGTTCCTGATCACTTTACGAAGGTCACCTTTGGGCACAACAATACGATCCTCGAAGAAGAGAGTATCCTTGTCATCAAGGCGGTAGCACTTGTACTTGGGTTGACTCTTGGCAATCCCAATCTTCACCTTTTTCACCATAGCATCAAGAAGCTGGGCTTGGCAAATCTGGTCTTCCAAGGTAGGAGAGACTTGAAGGTTGGTGAGGAAACCTTGAGGAACAACTTGCAGATTAAGTTTGCGGAAAGCTTCACAAAGCTCGGATTGATAGGGCTTGAGAATAATACTGTTGCAATAAGCCTTCCTGCTCAATGCGTCAGCAATCACATTGGCCTTTCCTGGAGTATACTCGATACTCGGATTATACTCTTGAATCATTTCGACCCATCGAGTCTACCTGAGGTTGAGATTAGGCTGAGTAAGTGAAAATGTCCACTTTTCTTCCCAATAGGAGATGTCTCCAAGTCAAAAGAGCATGCACAACTGCCGCCAACTCGAGGTCATGAGTGGGGTAGTTCTTCTCATTGGGCTTCAACTGGCGAGAGGTATAAGCCACAACTTTCTTCTCTTGCATCAACACTGCACCCAGACCTTGGAGAAAGGCATCGTAAAAAACCTCGTACGGCTTGGATTCATCAGGCGGAGTCAGAACTGGAGCAGTGATGAATTTCTCTTTCAAAGTGTTGAAAGCAATGTCACACTCCGGAGACCAAACATACTTGACGTGCTTCTGGAGAAGATTTGAGAGAGGCTTCGTGATCTTTGAAAAGTTTTCAACGAATCTTCGACAGTAGCTTGCGAGACCGAGGAAGCTATGGAGTTGCTTCACGTTCTGAGGTGGTTCCCAATTTACAATTGCAGACACCTTCTCAGGATTCACCGCAATACCCTTGGCAGAGATGATATTACCAAGATAAAGAACCTCATCGAGCCAAAATTCGCACTTGGAGAACTTGGCGTAGAACTGGTGTTCCCTCAGCTTATCGAGCACGAAACGCAAGTGCTTGGCATGATCTTCCTTGTTCCTCGAGAAAACCAGAATGTCGTCGAGATAGACCAAAACGAAGTCATTGGTGTAGGCGTTGAAGATGAAGTTCATCATGCGAGAGAACGTCGGAGGAGCGTTGACGAGGCCAAAAGACATGACAGTGTATTCATATGAACCATAGCTTGTCCTGAAAGCCGTCTTGGGAATATCTTGCTCACGGATTCGAATCTGATGATAACCCATACGGAGATCAAGCTTGGAGAATACTTGGGCGCCTTTGAGTTGTTCGAACAGCTCGTTGATGTTGGGAAGTGGGTATTTGTTCTTGATAGTCTTCTTGTTCAATGGATGGTAATCAACACAAAGTCGGTCCGTTCCATCCTTCTTCTTCACAAAAAGAACACCACAACCCCACGGAGAAGAACTAGGCCCGATGAGACCCATTCTCTCTTGAATATTGAGTTGCTTCTTCAGCTCCTTCAACTCTTCAGGTCCGAGCTTGGAAGGACGCTTGCACACTGGTTCCGTGCCAGGCTCAAGATCAATAACGAATTCAACTAGCCGGTGCGGAGGCATTCCTGGAAGCTCTTCTGGAAAGACGTCTTGATATTCGTAAACGACTGGAATCTGCGAGATAGCATCCAATTCACCCTTCTCATTGAGAGAAAACAGATGGATTGTATCATCACGAGCGGCAAAGACAATTATATCCTCAGACGAATGAGTCAATTGAATCTGCCTGGCTGCACAATCAAGATGTGCCTTGTGCTTAGAAAGCCAATCCATTCCGAGAATAAGATCAATATCCGAGTTACCAAGAACCATTGGAGAAGAAAGAAACTTGTAATCGCCCAATGTGATAGTAACATCCGGAGCCATCATTTTGGTGTTCATGAACAAACCCGGAGAAGAAACCGCTATCGGCTTAGGCAAATCAATAGTATGCACATCATGCATAGATGCAAAAGGCTTCAATAAAAATGATAAAGATGCACCAGTGTCAAAAGGAACTCTTGCGGGAATGTCATTAATAGGAAGGTTACCCATAATCACATCTGGCGAGTCCTCTGCCTGAGCTGCATTCAGCAAGTTGACCTTGGCGGACTTGGGGTTATGCTTGACCATAGCTGTACTTGCCGATCTGACAGGAGGAGGAGGAGGAAGACGCCTCTGATTGAAACACTTGTTGGCATAGTGACCCTTCTGTTGGCACTTGTTGCACGTGACCTCTGAAAGCGGACGGTGATACGGAGCACTCGATCTTGGAGCTTGAGACGAAGTCTTGTTCTAAAAGCCAGGGTTGGGTGCGTGGGAAGATCCACTGCCACCTTTGCTCTTCTGATATGGCTGACGAAACGGAGGAGTTGGAAGCCAATACTTCTGCTGCTTGGCCACTTGAGTAGAGGAAGAAGGAGTAGCATCTCTGACTCGCTTCTTGGAAGCATCACACCTCAGTTGAGCGGCCTCTTGCTTCAATGCCATGTTGTAGAACTCATCGTACCTCAAGGGCTCAAAGAGAACAAGAGCTAGCTGGATTTCTTCTCTGAGACCACCCCTGAATTGGTATATCATGCTCTTCTCATTAGGGACGTCCTGCTTGGCAAAGCGGGCGAGCTTATGGAACAACTTGTTGTAGTCATAGACAGACAAAGATCCTTGCTTCAGGTTGCGGAATTCCTCACGCTTGCTTTCAACCACGCTCTGAGGAATATGATGAGCTTTGAAATCTTGACGGAATTCATCCCAGGTAATCACACGTCCACCTCTGGAATCCTTGTACTACTGGAACCATTCTGCAGCTTGGTCTTTGAGTTGGAAGGATGCGAACTTGACAAAGTCCTCAGGCCTGACGTTACTGCACTCGAAATGCTTGCACAGATCCACGAGCCAATCGTCAGCATCAGTTGCCTCAACACAATTGCTGAAAGTCTTTGGCCCGTTAGCAAGGAACTGGTTGAGTGTAGCAAAGTGATTCTGATTGTTGCCTTGGTTGCCTTGGTTCGCTTGATTGCGCTCTTGAAGAATTTGCATGATCTGTTGGGCAACGTAGTAATTTCAAAATTTTCCTACGTACACGCAAGATCATGGTGATGCATAGCAACGAGAGGGGAGAGTGTTGTCTACGTACCAACGCATACCGACTGCGGAAGCGATCACACAACGTAGAGGAAGTAGTCGTACGTCTTCCCGATCCGACCGATCCAAGCACCGTTACTCCGGCACCTCCGAGTTCTTAGCACACGTTCAGCTCGATGACGATCCTCGGGCTCCGATCTAGCAAAGCGTCAAGGAGGAGTTCCGTCAGCACGACGGCGTGGTGACGATCTTGATGTACTACCGACGCAGGGCTTCGCATAAGCACTACAACGGTATGATCGAGGTGGAATTTGGTGGCAGCGGGCACCGCACACGGCTAAGGAACGATCTCAAGGATCAACTTGTGTGTCTAGAGGTGCCCCCTGCCCCCGTATATAAAGGTTTCAAGGGGAGGGGCTGGCCAGCCAAGGTGGGAGGCGCAGGAGGAGTCCTACTCCTACCGGGAGTAGGACTCCCCCCTCCAATCCTATTCCAACTAGGATTCCTTAAAGGGGAGAGAGAGAGAGGGTGGCCGGCCCCTTCTCCTAGTCCTAATAGGACTAGGGGGAGGGGGAAGGTGCGTAGCCCTTGTGGGCAGCCCTCTCACCTTTCCACTAAGGCCCATGTAGGCCCATTTGGCTCCCGGGGGGTTCCGGTAACCCTCCCGGTAATCCGGTAAAATCCCGATTTCACCCGGAACACTTCCGATGTCCAAACATAGGCTTCCAATATATCAATCTTTATGTCTCGACCATTTCGAGACTCCTCGTCATGTCCGTGATCACATCCGGGACTCCGAACAACCTTCGGTACATCAAAATGCATAAACTCATAATAACTGTCATCGTAACGTTAAGCGTGCGGACCCTACGGTTCGAGAACAATGTAGACATGACCGAGACACGTCTCCGGTAAATAACCAATAGCGGGACCTGAATGCCCATATTGGCTCCTACATATTCTACGAAGATCTTTATCGGTCAGACCGAATAACAACATACGTTGTTCCCTTTGTCATCGGTATGTTACTTGCCCGAGATTCAATCGTCGGTATCCAATACCTAGTTCAATCTCGTTACTGGCAAGTCTCTTTACTCGTTCCGTAATACATCATCTCACAGCTAACATCTTAGTTATAATGCTTGCAAGGCTTATGTGATGTGTATTACCGAGAGGGCCCAGAGATACTTCTCCGACAATCGGAGTGACAAATCCTATTCTCGAAATACGCCAACCCAACATCTACCATTGGAGACACCTGTAGAGCTCCATTATAATCACCCAGTTACGTTGTGATGTTTGGTAGCACACAAAGTGTTCCTCCGGCAAACGGGAGTTGCATAATCTCATAGTCATAGGAACATGTATAAGTCATGAAGAAAGCAATAGCAACATACTAAACGATCGGGTGCTAAGCTAATTGAATGGGTCATGTCAATCAGATCATTCAACTAATGATGTGACCTCGTTAATCAAATAACAACTCTTTGTTCATGGTTAGGAAACATAACCATCTTTGATTAACGAGCTAGTCAAGTAGAGGCATACTAGTGACACTCTGTTTGTCTATGTATTCACACATGTATTATGTTTCCGGTTAATACAATTCTAGCATGAATAATAAACATTTATCATGATATAAGGAAATAAATAATAACTTTATTATTGCCTCTAGGGCATATTTCCTTCAGTCTCCCACTTGCACTAGAGTCAATAATCTAGATTACACAGTAATGATTCTAACACCCATGGAGCCTTGGTGCTGATCATGTTTTGCTCGTGGAAGAGGCTTAGTTAACGGGTCTGCAACATTCAGATCCGTATGTATCTTGCAAATCTCTATGTCTCCCACCTGGACTAGATCCCGGATGGAGTTGAAGCGTCTCTTGATGTGTTTGGTCCTTTTGTGAAATCTGGATTCCTTTGCCAAGGCAATTGCACCAGTATTGTCACAAAAGATTTTCATTGGACCCGATGCACTAGGTATGACACCTAGATCGGATATGAACTCCTTCATCCAGACTCCTTCGTTCGCTGCTTCCGAAGCAGCTATGTACTCCGCTTCACATGTAGATCCCGCTACGACGCTTTCTTTAGAACTGCACCAACTGACAGCTCCACCGTTTAAAGTAAACACGTATCCGGTTTGCGATTTAGAATCGTCCGGATCAGTGTCAAATCTTGCATCAACGTAACCTCTTACGGTGAGCTCTTTGTCACCTCCATATACGAGAAACATATCCTTAGTCCTTTTCAGGTATTTCAGGATGTTCTTGACCGTTGTCCAGTGATCCACTCCTGGATTACTTTGGTACCTCCCTGCTAAACTTATAGCAAGGCACACATCAGGTCTGGTACACAGCATTGCATACATGATAGAGCCTATGGCTGAAGCATAGGGAACATCTTTCATTTTCTCTCTATCTTCTGCAGTGGTCGGGCATTGAGTCTGACTCAACTTCACACCTTGTAACACAGGCAAGAACCCTTTCTTTGCTTGATCCATTTTGAACTTCTTCAAAATCTTGTCAAGGTATGTGCTTTGTGAAAGTCCAATTAAGCGTCTTGATCTATCTCTATAGATCTTTATGCCTAATATGTAAGCAGCTTCCCCGAGGTCTTTCATCAAAAAACTTTTATTCAAGTATCCCTTTATGCTATCCAGAAATTCTAAATCATTTCCAATCAGCAATATGTCATCCACATATAATATCAGAAATGCTACAGAGCTCCCACTCAATTTCTTGTAAATACAGGCTTCTCCAAAAGTCTGTATAAAGCCAAATGCTTTGATCACACTATCAAAGCGTTTATTCCAACTCCGAGATGCTTGCACCAGTCCATAAATGGATCGCTGGAGTTTGCATACTTTGTTAGCTCCCTTGGATCGACAAAACCTTCTGGTTGCATCTTATACAACTCTTCTTCCAGAAATCCATTCAGGAATGCAGTTTTGACATCCATTTGCCATATTTCATAATCATAAAATGCGGCAATTGCTAACATGATTCTGACGGACTTAAGCATCGCTACGGGTGAGAAGGTCTCATCGTAGTCAACCCCTTGAACTTGTCGAAAACCTTTTGCGACAAGTCGAGCTTTATAGACAGTAATATTACCGTCAGCGTCAGTCTTTTTCTTGAAGATCCATTTATTCTCAATTGCTTGCCGACCATCGGGCAAGTCAACCAAAGTCCATACTTTGTTCTCATACATGGATCCCATCTCAGATTTCAGGGCCTCAAGCCACTTTGCGGAATCTGGGCTCACCATCGCTTCTTCATAGTTCGTAGGTTCATCATGATCTAGTAACATGACTTCCAGAATTGGATTACCGTACCACTCTGGTGCGGATCTTACTCTGGTTGATCTACGTGGTTCAGTAGTATCTTGTGCTGAAGTTTCATGATCATCATCATTAGCTTCCTCACTAATTGGTATAGGTGTCGCAGAAACAGTTTTCTGTGATGTACTACTTTCCAATAAGGGAGCAGGTACAGTTACCTCGTCAAGTTCTACTTTCCTACCACTCACTTCTTTCGAGAGAAACTCCTTCTCTAGAAAGTTTCCGAACTTAGCAACAAAAGTCTTGCCTTCGGATCTGTGATAGAAGGTGTATCCAATAGTTTCCTTTGGATATCCTATGAAGACACATTTCTCCAATTTGGGTTCGAGCTTATCAGGTTGAAGCTTTTTCACATAAGCATCGCAGCCCCAAACTTTAAGAAACGACAACTTTGGTTTCTTGCCAAACCATAGTTCATAAGGCGTCGTCTCAACGGATTTTGATGGTGCCCTATTTAACGTGAATGCGGCCGTCTCTAAAGCATAACCCCAAAACGATAGCGGTAAATCAGTAAGAGACATCATAGATCGCACCATATCTAGTAAAGTACGATTACGACATTCGGACACACCATTACGCTGTGGTGTTCCGAGTGGCGTGAGTTGCGAAACTATTCCACAATTTTTCAAATGTACACCAAACTCGTAACTCAAATATTCTCCTCCATGATCAGATCGTAGAAACTTTATTTTCTTGTTATGATGATTTTCAACTTCACTCTGAAATTCCTTGAACTTTTCAAATGTTTCAGACTTATGTTTCATTAAGTAGATATACCCATATCTGCTTAAATCATCTGTGAAGGTGAGAAAATAACGATATCCGCCACGAGCTTCAATATTCATCGGACCACATACATCGGTATGTATGATCTCCAATAAATCTGTTGCTCTCTCCATAGTACCGGAGAACGGTGTTTTAGTCATCTTGCCTATGAGGCACGGTTCGCAAGTACCAAGTGATTCATAATCAAGTGGTTCCAAAAGCCCATCAGTATGGAGTTTCTTCATGCGCTTTACACCGATATGACCTAAACGGCAGTGCCACAAATAAGTTGCACTATCATTATCAACTCTGCATCTTTTGGCTTCTACATTATGAATATGTGTATCACTACTATCGAGATTCAACAAGAATAGACCACTCTTCAAAGGTGCATGACCATAAAAGATATTACTCATATAAATAGAACAACCATTATTCTCTGATTTAAATGAATAACCATCTCACATTAAACAAGATCCAGATATAATGTTCATGCTCAACGCTGGCACCAAATAACAATTATTTAGGTCTAATATTAATCCCGAAGGTAGATGTAGAGGTAGCGTGCCAACCGCGATCGCATCGACTTTGGAACCGTTTCCCACGCGCATCGTCACCTCGTCCTTTGCTAGCGTCCGCTTATTCCGTAGTCCCTGTTTCGAGTTGCAAATATTAGCAACAGAACCAGTATCAAATACCCAGGTGCTACTGCGAGCTCTAGTAAGGTACACATCAATAACATGTATATCACATATACCTTTGTTCACCTTGCCATCCTTCTTATCCGCCAAATACTTGGGGCAGTTCCGCTTCCAGTGACCAGTCTGCTTGCAGTAGAAGCACTCAGTTTCAGGCTTAGGTCCAGACTTGGGTTTCTTCTCCTGAGCAGCAACTTGCTTGCTGTTCTTCTTGAAGTTCCCCTTCTTCTTCCCTTTGCCCTTTTTCTTGAAACTAGTGGTCTTGTTGACCATCAACACTTGATGCTCCTTCTTGATTTCTACCTCCGCAGCTTTCAGCATTGCGAAGAGCTCGGGAATAGTCTTGTTCATCGCTTGCATATTATAGTTCATCACGAAGCTCTTGTAGCTTGGTGGCAGTGATTGGAGAATTCTGTCAATGACGCAATCATCTGGAAGATTAACTCCCATCTGAATCAAGTGATTATTATACCCAGACATTTTGAGTATATGCTCACTGACAGAACTGTTCTCCTCCATCTTGCAGCTATAGAACTTATTGGAGACTTCATATCTCTCAATTCGGGCATTTGCTTGAAATATCAACTTCAACTCCTGGAACATCTCATATGCTCCATGACGTTCAAAACGTCGTTGAAGTCCCGATTCTAAGCCGTAAAGCACGGCACACCGAACTATCGAGTAGTCATCAGCTTTGCTCTGCCAGACGTTCATAACATCTGGCGTTGCTCCAGCAGCAGGCCTGGCACCCAGCGGTGCTTCCAGGAAGTAATTCTTCTATGCAGCAATGAGGATAATCCTCAAGTTATGGACCCAGTCCGTGTAATTGCTACCATCATCTTTCAACTTTGCTTTCTCAAGGAACGCATTAAAATTCAACGGAACAACAGCACGAGCCATCTATCTACAATCAACATAAACAAGCAAGATACTATCAGGTACTAAGTTCATGATAAGTTTAAGTTCAGTTAATCAAATTACTTAAGAACTCCCACTTAGATAGACATCCCTCTAATCCTCTAAGTGATCACGTGATCCAAATCAACTAAACCATAACCGATCATCACGTGAGATGGAGTAGTTTTCAATGGTGAACATCGTTATGTTGATCATATCTACTATATGATTCACGCTCGACCTTTCGGTCTCCGTGTTCTGAGGCCATATCTGTATATGCTTGGCTCGTCAAGTATAACCTGAGTATTCTGCGTGTGCAACTGTTTTGCACCCGTTGTATTTGGACGTAGAGCTTATCACACCCGATCATCACGTGGTGTCTGGGCACGACGACCTTTGGCAATGGTGCATACTCAGGGAGAACACTTCTGGATAATTTAGTGAGAGATCATCTTATAATGCTACCGTCAATCAAAGCAAGATAAGATGCATAAAAGATAAACATCACATGCAATCAATATAAGTGATATGATATGGCCATCATCTTGTGCTTGTGATCTCCATCTCCGAAGCACCGTCATGATCACCATCGTCACCGACGCGACACCTTGATCTCCATCGTAGCATCGTTGTCGTCTCGCCAATCTTATGCTTCCACGACTATCACTACCGCTTAGTAATAAAGTAAAGCATTACATCGCGATTGCATTGCATACAATAAAGCGACAACCATATGGCTCCTGCCAGTTGCCGATAACTCGGTTACA
Organism: Triticum monococcum; assembly: GCA_034509565.1. Taxonomy (NCBI): domain Eukaryota; kingdom Viridiplantae; phylum Streptophyta; class Magnoliopsida; order Poales; family Poaceae; genus Triticum; species Triticum monococcum. The sequence continues at coordinate 620,913,676 of CM067845.1, forward strand.
AAACATGATCATCTCATACAATAAAATTTAGCATCATGCCTTGACCATATCACATCACAACATACCCTGCAAAAACAAGTTAGACATCCTCTACTTTGTTGTTGCAAGTTTTACGTGGCTGCTACGGGCTTCAAGCAAGAACTCATCTCACCTACGCATCAAAACCACAACGATAGTTCGTCAAATAGACTCCGTTTTAACCTTCTCAAGGACCGGGCGTAGCCACACTCGGTTCAACTAAAGTTGGAGAGACAGTCGCCCCCAAGCCATCTATGTGCAAAGCACGTCGAGGGAACCGGTCTCGCGTAAGCGTACGCGTAAGGTTGGTCCGGGTCGTCTCGTCCAACAATACCGCCGAACCAAAGTATGACATGCTGGTAGGCAGTATGACTTGTATCGCCCACAACTCACTTGTGTTCTACTCATGTAAATAACATCAAACCATAAAACCTAGGCTCGGATGCCACTGTTGGGGAACGTAGTAATTTCAAAATTTTCCTACGTACATGCAAGATCATGGTGATGCATAGCAACGAGAGGGGAGAGTGTTGTCTACGTACCAACGCAGACCGACTGCGGAAGCGATCACACAACGTAGAGGAAGTAGTCGTACGTCTTCCCGATCCGACCGATCCAAGCACCGTTACTCCGGCACCTCCAAGTTCTTAGCACACGTTCAGCTCGATGACGATCCTCGGGCTCCGATCCAGCAAAGCGTCGAGGAGGAGTTCTGTCAGCACGACGGCGTGGTGACGATCTTGATGTACTACCGACGCAGGGCTTCGCCTAAGCACTACAACGGTATGATCGAGGTGGAATTTGGTGGCAGGGGGCACTGCACACGGCTAAGGAATGATCTCAAGGATCAACTTGTGTGTCTAGAGGTGCCCCCTGCCCCCGTATATAAAGGTTTCAAGGGGAGGGGCTGGCCGGCCAAGGTGGGAGGCGCAGGAGGAGTCCTACTCCCCCCCCTCCAATCCTATTCCAACTAGGATTCCTTAAAGGGGAGAGAGAGAGAGGGTGGCCGGCCCCTTCTCCTAGTCCTAATAGGACTAGGGGGAGGGGGAAGGTGTGCAGCCCTAGTGGGCAGCCCTCTCACCTTTCCACTAAGGCCCATGTAGGCCCATTTGGCTCCCGGGGGGTTCCGGTAACCCTCCCGGTAATCCGGTAAAATCCCGATTTCACCCGGAACACTTCCGATGTCCAAACATAGGCTTCCAATATATCAATCTTTATGTCTCGACCATTTCGAGACTCCTCGTCATGTCCGTGATCACATCTGGGACTCTGAACAACCTTCGGTACATCAAAATGCATAAACTCATAATAACTGTCATCGTAACGTTAAGCGTGCGGACCCTACGGTTCGAGAACAATGTAGACATGACCGAGACACGTCTCCGGTCAATAACCAATAGCGGGACCTGGATGCCCATATTGGCTCCTACGTATTCTACGAAGATATTTATCGGTCAGACCGCATAACAACATACGTTGTTCCCTTTGTCATCGGTATGTTACTTGCCCGAGATTCGATCGTCGGTATCCAATACCTAGTTCAATCTCGTTACTGGCAAGTCTCTTTACTCGTTCCATAATACATCATCTCACAACTAACATCTTAGTTATAATGCTTGCAAGGCTTATGTGATCTGTATTACCGAGAGGGCCCAGAGATACCTTTCCGACACTCGGAGTGACAAACCCTAATCTTGAAATACGCCAACCCAACATCTACCATTGGAGACACCTGTAGTACTCCTTTATAATCACCCAGTTACGTTGTGACGTTTGGTAGTACCCAAAGTGTTCCTCCGGTAAACGGGAGTTGCATAATCTCATAGTTATAGGAACATGTATAAGTCATGAAGAAAGCAATAGCAACATACTAAACGATCGGGTGCTAAGCTAATGGAATGGGTCATGTCAATCAGATCATTCAACTAATGATGTGACCTCGTTAATCAAATAACAACTCTTTGTTCATGGTTAGGAAACATAACCATCTTTGATTAACGAGCTAGTCAAGTAGAGGCATACTAGTGACACTCTGTTTGTCTATGTATTCACACATGTATTATGTTTCCGGTTAATACAATTCTAGCATGAATAATAAACATTTATCATGATATAAGGAAATAAATAATAACTTTATTATTGCCTCTAGGGCATATTTCCTTCATGATCAACTGCGTGTTTGCATTGGTTGCGGCCATCACAGCTTGCCATGCCTCCGGAGGAGGTGGAGGTGGTGGCGGATCTTGATTCTGATTCTGATTGGTGCTCTTAGCGGGAGCCATCCTGAAGAGGGTGACATCCATTAGCACATTGATAGACTAATATTGAAGTTGAATCCAACGGAATGAAAATTGCAACATATAGTCTTCACATCCGAACAAAATGAATGAATGCATTCCTCTTGAAATGGTCACATATCCATAAATTGAGAAGCCACTTAGAATTTAGGTAGAGAAATAAATCAACAAGGTACGGATCAAGAACGAATAATCGGTAAGAAATCCCAATCTCAAACCAAATATCCGTGGAAGAAGAACTAGAGCTACAAGAATTCCCACCTATGAAACTCCCGAACCTTTCCGGTTATGCAATCAGGTGTTGGGGATACAAGGGAAGCATAATATCTCACCCAAATCTAGCAAATCCTACATCCAGTTGTATCCATCCTTCAACACATAACCGAGGAAAACTTCGGAAACCATCTACCTCAACCTTCGAAAAGCATCCGTTATACAAGTTATGGCGATACTCCTGAACTCCCGCCCCAGTACTGGGTGGCGTCGAGGTTATCTCACCAACGAACTGCATAAAAGAGATTTTCGATGTCGGCGTACTAAACTCAGGTATTCCAGAACTGCAACGATAAAATTGTGACGACAACACCTCGGAGCTCAACTCCCCGGGACACTGCCACAACCCCTAAAGACAGGAGGCACCAACAACAATGTTCTCATCACAAAACCATCGGAACAATTCCAAAATACCCGCGTGATCATAAAAAAATTAGTGAAATTTGAGAAGAGAAGAGTCAAAACTCTACGTCAGGATGCCTTACCAGAGCGATGAGGAGACTGGGAAGTAAAAGGAATTCCTAAACTCTCCGATATATAATTCCTAGATGACTCAAAACATTTTTTTGACTCAACAACGGCTGCTAAAAACGATCAATCAGTGGGGGCTCCTAAGGTCGGGGAAGGCTCTGATTACCAACTTGTAACGTCCTCGATGCGGCTATATCTCCCACGTGTCGAGGCACGACTTAGAGGCATAACCGCATTGAAAGCAATGTCGCAAGTTAGGCAATCTTCACAACATCCCATGTAATATATAGATAATAAAAGGGGATATACATAGTTGGCTTACACTCGCCACGTCAATCAAAGTACATAAATAGCATTACAACATTCAAACACTCATGGCCCGACTACGGCGCCAAAATAAAAGATAAACCCAACAAGCGACACGGTCCCGATCACCCCAACTGGGCACCACTACTGATCATCAGGGAAAGACACATAGTATCGGCGTGAGTCCTCGTCGAACTCCCACTTGAGCTCAAACGCGTCATCTGGAACGGAATCATCAGGCCCTGCATCTAGTTTGGAAGTAATCTGTGAGCCACAGGGGCTCAGCAATCTCGCACCCTCGCGATCAAGACTATTTAAGCTTAATAGGTAAGGCAAGGTAAATATGTGGAGCTGCAGCAAGCGACTAGCATATATGGTGGCTATCCTGTTCGCAATAGAGAGCGAGAAAAAGAGGCAAAGCGTGAACGAGTAACTAGAGGGCATCCTGCAGCAAGCATTACTCCAACACCGTGTTCACTTCCCAGACTCCGCCGAGAAGAGACCATCACGGCAACTCACACAGTTGATTCATTTTAATTAAGTTAAGGTTCAAGTTATCTACAACCGGACATTAACAAATTCCCATCTGCCCATAACCGCGGGCACGGCTTTCAAAAGTTCAAATCCCTGCAGGGGAGTCCCAACTTAGCCCATGACAAGCTCTCACGGTCAACGAAGGAACAGACCTCCTCCCGAGACGTTCCGATCAGACTCGGTATCCCGGTTCTTCAAGACACTTCGACAAGTTAAAACAAATCCAGCAACACCACCCAGATGTGCCGACAAATCCCGATAGGAGCTACACATATCTCGTTCTCAGGGCACACCGGATGAGCAAGACGTCGGGTAGGCCAGCCCAGTGTTGCCCCTGGTAGCCCCGGACATCGCTCGGTTGGACCAACACTCAGAGGAGCACTGGCCCGGGGGGCTTAAGTAAGATGACCCTCGGGCTCCGGAAACCCAAGGGAAAAAGAGGCTAGGTGGAAAATGGTAAAACCAAGGTTGGGCATTGTTGGAAAAGCTTTAATCAAGGCAAACTATCAAGGGGTTCCCATTATAACCCAACCGCGTAAGGAACGCAAAATCCAGGAACATAACACCGATATGACGGAAACTAGGGCGGCAAGAGTGGAACAAAACACTAGGCGAGAGGCCGAGCCTTCCACCCTTTACCAAGTATATAGATGCATTAAGATAACATGGCAATATAATGATATCCCAACAAGTAAACAATGTTCCAACAAGGAACGGTCTCCAAACTTCACCCGCAACTAGCAACGCTATAAGAGCGGCTGAGCAAAGCGGTAATATAGCCAATCAACGGTTTGCTAGGACATGGTGGGTTAGAGGTTTGACATGGCAATTTGGGAGGCTTGAAAGCAAGTGGTAGGCATCGAAGCATGGCATAGCAAAAGAGCGAGCATCTAGCAAAGCAAAGACAGTAGTGATTTCGAGGGTATGATCATCTTGCCTGCAAAGTTGTCAGAGTTGACTGGATCCTCGAAAGCAAACTCAACGGGCTCCTCGTTAGCGAACTCATCTGCCGGCTCTACCCAAACAAGATAAACAAGCAAAAAGGACACAATCAACCACATGCAAGGCTCAAACAATATGATGCAAGGATGGTATGCTATGCGGGATGCAATATGTGATGCATATGCAAGATTTGACAAGGAATGCGTGAACCTGGCCTCAACTTGCAAATTCAAGTGTGCCACTGGAAATATGAGATGAAATCGCTTGAAAACGATATAAAGAACACCGGAATCGGAGTTACGGTTTGGAAATGGCAAGCGATTCAAATATGACACCGGTTTGCGATTTACAGCAAGTAGCCATATAAATGCAACAAGATGAACATGCTACAGCACCCAAACATGGCAACAAAATACATGGCAGGGATCCCTACAAGATGCTTAACAAAAGATGAACACTGAGCTACGGCCAATTCATCCATTAACAGGTTCAAACAAGCATGGCAAAAATGCATTTGACAAACAAATCTCAGACTTAGTGAAATTAACACTTGCCTGGAATTTCAGATCAGATAGCACTCTTTGGAGCAATAAAACTACATGCTACAGGACCTGAACATGGCAAAGTAAGGCATGGCATGGAGCTACTCAAAGAGCTTAACAAAAGTCCCTTAGTGACCTTGAGCCAAAAGGGATCAGAAAATACATTTGTAAGCATGTGAACATGGCAAAAACATAATCAGATCATAGACTTAGTGAAAACTGGAGCATGCTGAAAACAGATATCAAGTAGGCATGTTTACGAGCTCGATGCACTCACTACAGAGCAACTCATGACAAGCTAAGCATACCCCCATCAAGAATACACAAAATACAATCTGGACATGGCAAGAACAATAACATAGCATGCACGGATCAACTACAACATCCTTGGCAAAATCGCTAACAAGTAGATAATCTGCCCAGATTCACGAAATGACAAAAGTAGAGCTCGATTGACTCAAGCTAGGGTGCTCCATAATTGCAAACAAAGACATGGATGGATAGAGCACTACAAGGTTAACAAAACATCCTTACTGATCATCCTCGAAAGAGGAAAAGATCACTAGGAAACAACATGAACATATGGCCATATGAGATAAACAGGTCAAGGACTTAGTGGAAACGCTAAGTCCCTGAAATCAGCATTAACGAATGCTCCATTTTGCAAGCTTGTGCTAGTCACCACACACATCACAAAAATACATGGGTTGCACCTCTGGATAGATGTCAAAACATATAACAAAACACATGTCGAGCTCATGGGCATCATGCACACAATAATCATGGCAAAAATGACAAATATCTAATTGGAGCAGCAGATCTGACAATTATCTCAAATAGCACTCTTCTAACAGCATTTCGGGCATCAAGATGAACTCAAATAAAAATGATGCAATGAGATGAAATGATGTGCTCTCTGAGACGAACATTTTGATACGCTATATGCCCAAAACGGAGCTACGGATGCAAAGTTATAGCACGATGAACGGGGCAAAATATTTAGGGTTTTGGGCAAAAAAGTCAACCGTCCAAATCCTCAGATCCAGATCTGGCACAGATTTCGAGGATCGCCGCCATTACTGTTCACCGGCGAGAGCTGGGGCGGCCGGAGCAAGAGGTGGTCCGATGGGGGAAGTCGCGGGACGGGGCGGAGGAGGTCGCCGGAGCCGGAGCTCGCCGTGGTTTCGGCGGGCGGCGGGCGGAGCGCGCCGGCACCGGACGCGGGGCGGCTTGCAGCGGTCGGTGGCCGAGGCGGAGAGGCGGCAGCGGCGGCTCGTCGGCGTCGGGGAAGGAGAAGGGCGCGGGCGGCGGGCTGATCTGGCCCGCGGGAGGCGGCGGCTCGGGCCGGGGGGCCCCGCCTGGGCCCGGGCAGGCCGGCGAAGTGGGCGCGGGCGCTGGCCACTCCCGGAGCGACACGTGGCGGCGGTGGGATGAAGCGGACGCATCCGGCCGGACGGAAAAATGTCCGCCGGCGCGTGGAGACGAAGGGGACTAGGGTTTCGGAGGAAGGAGAAGGAGAATTTCGGAGGGGGTCTTTATATAGGCATAGGAGGAGCTAGGAGAGTCCAAATGAGGTCCGGTTTTCGGCCATGCGATCGTGATCGAACGCTCTAGATGATGGAGAGGGGTTTGGTGGGTTTTGGGCCAAAATGGAGGGGTGGTGGGCTGCAACACACCCGAGGCCTTTTCGGTCCCTCGGCTAACCGTTGGAGCATCATACAAAGTCCAAATGGTACGAAACTTGACAGGCGGTCTACCGGTAGTAAACCAAGGCCGCTTGGCAAGTCTCGGTCCAATCCGGAAATGTTTAATCCCCACACACGAAAGAAAGGTAGAAATGACCACCGGAGGAGAACGAAGCGCCGGAATGCAAAACGAACAACGGGGAAAATGCTCGGATGCATGAGAAGAACACGTATGCAAATGTAATGCACATGATGACATGATATGAGATGCATGACAACGATAACAACACACGGAGACAAAGACCCGAACCCGAGAAAATAAAATAACTTAACGCCGGAAACGGCAAGGGTTGGAGTACATATTGGGAAAATCATATCCGGGGTGTTACAATGGGCTGCCCTGGTATTAGACCCAGTAATTGGCGGATATCACTTCACACGAGTCTTGATGGACGGTGGCAACAATCTAAACCTAATATATCAGGATACAATCCGCGGGATGGGGTTAGACCCCACAAAAATTCGCCATAGCAATACTACCTTTAAAGGAGTAACACCAGGCCCAGGGGCTCGTTGTACGGGCTCCCTCCTACTACAAGTTATATTCGGCTCACCCGATAACTTCCGTCGCGAGCATTTAACCTTCCACATCGCTCCGTTCCAAAGTGGCTATCAAGCACTGCTCAGACGCGAAGCTTTCGCTCGCTTGAATGCAATACAACACTACGCCTCCCTCACACTCAAGATGCCCAGTCCACGTGGCATCATTTCAGTGAACGGGAATATCAAGCGATCTCTGCGTGCTGAAGAGAGTGCGGCTGCCTTGGCAGCCGCACACTAAAGGCGCCCGGACCAGCGAAAGCATCCAATAGGTCGTCAAGACCTTAGACATAACTAATCAAGTCCGGCGCCGCTATTTATACCGAATAAGCGGTCACACCCCTATTTCTCAATACAAGGGGCTCAACGCGCGCAGACAAGTGGCAATTTTTTCTCATCTTGAATTATACATGGTTTCTTTGAAAACTATCTTTTTGCACGACAACTTTTTCACCTAAGTTCCTCTCTTTTACAGACGATCATCGTGCTACACCCGTCCAGGATATGGCACAACGGAGACACAGGCGCAGACGTGCAGCATGGACCGCTCCAAGGATTCTTTTTAGATTAAGACCCTGTGTAAACCTTTTTTACTGTCTCTTGTTGATACATATCCACCGTTGAGAAGGATGCTGACGTCTTGGCATGTGGCCACGCCAGAACAATGCACGTACCTGGACATAAGAGGCTTCTTAGAAAGGCCATTATTTAGGTCCGGTTTATACCACAAAGACCAAATACCTTAGGGAGTGTTCGGCATCGCGAGTTTGGCCCTATATGCATCAGCTCCGAATCATTGTCTTTGGTCAAATGTTGGGTTTGCCCGGCTCCTGTGTTTTGGTGCCTTATGTTCCGCTTTACCGGCTAAGTTAGCACTAGGAGAACTACTGCGATTGTGCCCTGGTTCATCCGGACGAGCACCGCAGTAGAGAAAGCCGAAAACTGACTATCATGATATAGCGTGAGACTGGTCAACCACTCGATGACCTGTTGGAATGTTAGAATTCCTCCGCCTTAACGAAGGGCCGTTTTCCGGCCAGGCATGTACGCACCCCGGGATCGGGAGAGTGCGGAGCCACCAGGGGCTATCTAGTAGCCCCACTGTCAAACTCCTATGGCTAAGTGAAAGTGCTAAAGCATTATAGTCCGGTTGCCTCGCTCGCTCCGCTATCACCTCCTTAATAGGACCAAGATGTTGGGTTAAGTGTGAACGCATGTTTTTTGCGAGCACCTCCACATTATATGTGTGGGGGTTGAAGCCGACGGTTGCAATCTTTCAGGTTATACACATGTATACATAAACGGCCGCCCAGGAGGCATCATATTACTTTCAGGCAAAAGTATAAAAATAGCCTTATAAAAATTCATAAAAGCATTCGCTTACAATGAGATTACATATCACTCAAATATAATATTTTTTGAGCACTGGGTCTCTATCAAACGAGCATCCTCAAGAACTTCTTCAAAGTAGTGCTCAGCAGCCATTTGGCCTATGGCCGAATCCCGCGCTGCAACAGTGATAGCATCCATCTCCGCCCAGTATGCTTTCACACGGGCAAAGGCCATCCATGAGCCCTCTATGCATGCCGACCTCTTCATCGCATTAATGCACGGCACCACGTCAAGGAATTGATGCACCAAGCTGAAATAGCTGTTCATTTTTGGCCTTTCCGGCCATAGCTGATCCACAACAGACCTCATGGCAAGTCCGGACAACGTATTCAGTTCGACCCATTCGGCTAATTGGTCAGTCAATGAAAGCGGACGCTCAAGAGAATGGAATTGTGTCCAAAACAGCTGGTCCACTTCACGGTCCGTCTGACCCTGGAAGTACTTGGCTGCATCGGCAGCGCTCGCCGCCAAATCCATATACACATCCTCCGAACTCCACAGCCGATCCAGAGAGGCATACCATGGATCTCCGAACTTCCTCCGCAACATAAAGGATTTCCCAGCTACAATATCCCCGGCTTCCCGCAGCTCCTCCTTCTTCGCCCTCATAGCAGAGCGGATGTCTTTTCTCGTCACAGCAGCCTTCTCAAGATCCGATGCCTTCTCTAGGTTTTCCTTTTCAAGAACCCGGCAACGGTCGGCGGCGGCTTTTAATTCTATGGCCATCTTGGCCATCTTATCTCGGCTCTCGCCATGCGCGGTCTTCTCGGCTTTCAACTCTTCAGCCGCCTTCAAAGCAGCCGCATTACTAAACCTCGCTTGTTCCTTGGCTCGGGCAAGTTCTGCCCGCAAGGCTTCAACAGTGGCAGCTCCATCTGCAGTCACAACATATTAAAGATACTGGCATCATGCTGCTCTTACTATGTGGCGTTTACAAGATAACGACACTTACCCTATGCCTCGTCAAGCCTTTTGTTAACAAGCTCGATGTCGGCGTCTGCAGCATCCAACTGCCGTTTTAAATGGGCAAACTCGCTAGTCCGGCTAGCCACCGGAGCTTCCATCACCTGCACATAGAGGCAGTATGGTTATTACCTGGGAATATGATCCTCTGTTCGTCGTCGTTTCCGACGACAACCAGAGTCTCAGGGGCTACTGTCTACACAGGGCACACCTAGCATGTGCAGGACTATCATACATTATTTTACGTACCTCAAAGCCTGTCGGTAGACTCATAAAAGCTTCATGCAATCCGCTTTCGGCGGACGTGATTCTCTCCATCACCGTATTCATCAGCACACGGTGTTCGTCTGAGATGGCCGCTCGCCCCACCAACTCCCTCAGAACATCCGATTGCACACCAGACGGTGCCGGACTCTTTTGTCCACTCTCTTCGCGAGCCGGACACTTGGAGCTTCGGGGGTCAACGGGATTATCTTCTGGCCTCACCGGACTCGGAGAGGCCCTCCGCGACGACACTTCAGAGTCGCCCGCTTCCGGAGCGGAGGAGTCTAGAGGAGGCGTTTCGCTCTCCATCATCTCTGGAAGAAGATCCCCCGAAGACGATCTCATTTGAGAGGGGCTAAGGCCCGAACTGCAAAGATATATGCGGTGGTTATTTTCTCAGAAGAAAAAGATGGCATACCTGTACTATTAAAGTATTTCGGGTCACTTACGACTCGCTGGAGAATTGACCCCCCCCCCCCCCCCCCCGCGGACTTTGTGCGGCAAAAGCACCCCCCCCCCAAGGTAGGACCCTCTGTGGGAGGCTTCTTCTCCCGTTTGGAAGCTTCGGCTTCCGAATCCCCGGGCGCAGTCCTTTTCCTCCTCCGGTCGTCTTCCTTCATGGAGACGCTCGCTCCCTCGGTTAGAATGGGCAGCGTTGGGGGCCCGCGTCCGCCCGTATTATCCTCTCCGGTAGCTTCCTTCAAGGGCTCCGAGCAAGGTGCGACATGGAGCATCTTTTCCAATATCGGATTGTCCAAACCCTCAGGGAGGGGGGCCGAACACCGAATCAACTTCGCCTTTGTTAGCCAGTCCTGGTCAAAAAGCGAATTCTTAGAAATAACTTCGTAACAAATGAGAGATAGTATGTTCGGCCGGAAGATTCCTTACCTGTTCGGCGGCGCGGTTACTGCTCAGGCCCACGTCTTCGGTGATTTCCAGATACTCTACCTGAGGTCCGAAGAATGACTTGTACATCTCCTCGTGCGTCAGGCCGAGGAAATTTTGAATGACACGCGGTCCCTCGGGATTGAACTCCCACAAGCGAAGGGGACGGCGTTTGCAAGGCTGGACTTGACGAACCAGCATAACTTGTGTTACCGCAACCAAACTAAAATCTCGATTGAAGAGATCTCGAATGCGGCTTTGCAGTATAGGCACGTCCTTGGCTGGACCCCAGCTCAGACCTCTGCTGATCCATGACATCAGTTGTGGTGGAGGGCCCGAGCGGAAAACAGGGGCAGCCACCCACTTGGCACTTCTAGGAGCCGTGATGTAGAACCACTCCTGTTGCCACAATTCAGACACCTCCGGAATGGAACCTTTGGGCCATGGAGCTCTCGTCATCTTACATATTGAGGCACCTCCACACGCTACATGTTGCCCCTCGATCATCTTCGGCTTCACTTCAAAGGTCTTGAGCCATAGGCCAGAGTGAGGGGTAACCCGGAGGAAGGCCTCACACACGACAATAAATGTCGTGATATGAAGAAAGGAGTCCGGAGCTAGATCATGGAAATCTAGCCCGTAATAAAACATCAAACCCCTGACGAAAGGATCCAGAGCAAGGCCTAGACCTCGGAGGAAGTGGGAGACGAACACGACGTTCTCATTGGGTTCAGGGGAGGGGATGGCCTGCCCTCGGGCAGGCAGCCGATGCGAAACCTCGGCGGTCAGATATCTGGCCTCCCTCAACTTTTTGATGTCTTCTTCCGTGACGGAGGAAGGCACCCATTGGCCTTGAAGGCTAGATCCGGACATGATTGAAGGTTCGGAGCACCTGACCTGAACTTTGGGTGTTTGAGCTTGAGGAGGGGGAAGGATTCGATTGAGCACGGGAGGAAAAAAATAAAAGCCTTGTCCCTTTATAAAGAGGGTGAATATCAAGCGTCCTCTCCGTGGCCGTTTGGACTTGCCTATAGTCTAGGAGTCCTAGAAGCGGTTGGGTTACCCACTCCCGTATTGATGAGAATCCCGAAATAAGGGGACACGATCTCTGCTTTAACGAGATGTGCCAAGGAAACCGCCTCGCATGACACGCTGAGGTGGGACAATAAAACGATTCGAATAAAGGCTTGGCCGTGGTGCGATGTCACACTACGGAATACGTCAGCAGCTTAGATTTGTGTAAATATTATTCTCTCTATGGCAATATGTGGAAACTTATTTTACAGAGCCGGACACTATCTTTGTGTTTAAAATCTTCTATGAAGTACTTGGAGGAGGAACCCGCCTTGCAATGTCGAAGACAATCTGCGAGCCAGACTCGTTATCATTGAAGCCTGAATCAGGGGCTACTGAGGGAGTCCTGGATTAGGGGGTGTCCGGATGGCCGGACTATACCTTCAGCCGGACTCCTGGACTATGAAGATACAAGATTGAAGACTCCGTCCCGTGTCCGGAAGGGACTTTTCTTGGCGTGGAAGGCAAGCTTGGCGATATGGATATGTATATCTCCTACCATTGTAACCGACTTTGTGTAACCCTAACCCTCTCTGGTGTCTATATAAACAGAAGGGTTTTAGTCCGTAGGATAAGATACAGAACAACAATCATACCATAGGCTAGTTTCTACGGTTTAGCCTCTTCGATCTTGTGATAGATCTACTCTTGTACCATCCATATCATCAATATTGAGAAACAGTATAACGGAGCAAGCTATGGCTCACCATAACGATTTCATCTTGTCAGCCGTTGGATCGTGCTATTTAAAGTTGTTGATCTTACAGGTCCCACGACTTGAGTTTCTGCGTCCGTTACGACATTAAGGGGCCGCTACTCTGAGGGCCGACCTAGCCAACCTCTCCTTAATCGGGCCGACTGACTGTTAACTCATAGATAGGCCCAAAAGGTTGGTACACAAGGCCCGTACCGTGCTTTCCATCACTCTCTCTGTCTCAATTATACCCCCCAAAAAAAATCTCTTTCGAGCGATCGATTCGTCCCGACGTTGTGCATCCCTACGGCGGAGGAATAATGGGAGGTAGCTCGGACGTCTCCTTCCATTACTGCTGCTCGGAGTGAAGGCGCGTTACTCATTGTTTGCCTTTTTTTTGCCTTTGCTCCCTTATATATGGATTAGAGTAGCTCTTTCTTGCAGATTTCCGGACATTATTTCGTTTTTTCTTTGGCGTGGATAGAAGCCTATCCCTATCTTGAATCTAATCTGGCTACTGGTGCATATACTGTTTGTTAATTAATGGACGAGAAGCTGCTTGGATGGGCTCGGGTGGCGATGGCGGCGTTGTCTACTTTGTCGTATCCCTTCACCTCGTCCGCCTCCCCTAGGACTGTTCTTTCTTGTTCTGCATGTTCTTTGATGGACTTTTTGTTTCGTTTTATATTGATAAGACATTTGAATCACGTGAGGGAATATCCTTGTGATGAGGAAGGCCAAGAATCGGTACTGAAATTATGAAATATGCACAGATATCATGTTGGGTTGTGAACTTGCAATTTTGTTCCGTTATCATCTATGAGCATGAAACTTGTCCGAGTGTGATGATTTATGCCTGAGTCAGACCATCCTGGCATGATTTTTGCGTTGATCAAATGCTGACGATCCGGTGATCTGTCGAGTTGAGAATTTCATTTATGTCATAACCATGCTTATGGTAGATTTGTTCCTCCGATTAGGACTAACATCGTTTATGCTTGATGTACTCAGGAAAAGTTCACTCGCAGGGTGCTATTTGTTTAGACTTCTAATTAAAGCAAGATCTATTCGCTTCCCTATTTTGTCTCAAGATTTTGTGTATTATACTACTGAAAACCCGATGTTAGGTAGTGAAGGAAACATGTGGTTTCCCAATCAATTATTCATAAATTTCAATTACTCCCTCCGGTCCTTTTTCCTCTGCATATAAGAATTGTTTGAAATCAAACTTCGTAAAGTTTAACCATATTTATATGAAAAGATATTAACATCTACAATGCTAAATTTATACAGTATGAAAACTAAAGTCATGACGCATCTGATGTTGTGGATTTCACATTTTGGATGTTGGTATTTTTTTTATAAAATTAGTCAAAGTTTACGAGGTTTGACTTCAGATGAATTTTATATGCGAACTAAAAGGGACCGAAGGGAGTACTTATAAGAAATTTTTATTACAGTTTATTTTTAGAATGAACGGGCGCTGCAACGCGCACCTTTATGGTCTAGTTAATCAAGCAGGACATAGGGTTTTACCTCTATCAAAAGAGGGCCCGAACCTAGGTAAAACTTCGTGTCCCTTGCCTCCTGTTACCATCCGGCCTAGACGCACAGTTCGGGACTCTCTACTCGAGATCCGCCGATTTTGACACCGACACACATCGACTTAAAACTATGATAAAAAATGGGGTAAGGCTCGATTGCATGTCGGGGGTGTACTTGCAACTGAAAAAAAAAGCGGCCAGGCCCCAGTTACGCATCGAGGGTGGACTAGCAACTGAGGTAAAATTTGGGTCAACCTATCCCCCACCCGCCCAGTTACGTGTTGACCGCGGACTTGCAACTTGGAAAATTAATGGGTTAGGACAGAATATGTATGACCGATGGAATCGCAAGCAGGCCCAGTCATCAATGGATGATGGATTTGCATATGTGATAAAAAAAGAGTCGAGTCTAGTTGTGAGTCCATGTGAACTTGCAAAAACAACAAATAAAGCCCAAAAAGCGAGTTGACGATGGACTTGTAAGTGGAACAAAAACAACAGATCGATCCTAATTACAAATCGAAGGATGGTTTGCAACTGAGGTGAGGAAAAAAGTCGAACCCATTTGCGAACAAACGAGTACGAGCAAATCCCCTGGTCGACTCGTCCATCCCCCTTGTGTCGGCTATATTGAAAAACCAAAAGGAAATAGAGCGAAAAAATGAGTAGGTAACAACAGAATGGATGTGATATAGAAGTAGCGACTGGCGAAAACCTGTCGCTTGCAATTCTATAACACATACCAGTAACAAACAACAAAAAAGGGTTGTGAGAATGGTCCAAGAAAAAGCAAAACATGTCGAGCAAAAAATGGGCCTAAAAAGAGCGCGCCTGACACGAATGACCTGATATACTGGACATCGGGAAGACTTGGCCTAGAAACAACGCATCGAAACGGGCTGCCAACAAGCCATGATAAATGTGTCAACAATAGTGAATCCAAACTGGCCAACAAAAAGATGTGCGACAAAACAAATAGTCACCATGGAGGCGAAGGATCGAGCGCTTGAATAAAAATTACAGGCACTAAATTGAATGGTGACAAACTTAGATGAGACATCATTTCGTATGCAAAAATATATATATGAATTTAGAAGGTGTTTTTATAAAAATATTCACAAACTTGAAATAAGAAAAAAAAATAAGACAAAATGAAAAATAAATAAATAAAATACAAACTGACACAAAAGGAAAAATGAAAAAAAAAAGAGAACAGATAGAAATAATAGTGAAAAGAAAGAAATTTTAAAAAAAGTTGGTAATGAAGGAAAGAGAATGGAAAATGAAAGAGAGTGACGATAGAGAGTTAGAGGAAATCGATCAGCACTCTTGGTATACATGGGTTGGACGGCAGACTTACAAATCTCGCAGGCCAACTAAAACGAATAAAAAACAGAAAACAAGCGGAGCCGATCCTCAAAACGGCTACTTAACAGGTTGACAAACAAAAGAAACGAGAACATTTCAAAACAATGACCACAACGAAGCACACTACAGAACAATGTGAATCGTAGTTGCACGAGATTTACACCATCAATAGATCAAATGGCCAAACTTCGATGTGAGATAAGTATTTCACATCTAACACAAAGTTTTTATTTATTTATTTGATGAAAACAAAAACTGATGCAAGTCCACATGAGATGAAGAGAGAGCGAAGAATGCAAAAGATGGCAAATACGCTGGGTATTTCCATCTATTCCCTACAACTCTCGTAGCAGCCCATTAGATAATGCAAAAGATAAAAGCAGGCCCAAGCCCAAACGCAAGGACAACAGGCCATACAACACACAACGGAAGGAACAAAAGCTACCTACGCGGTACGCCGTACCCGTACGCGGGACGACCAAGGAACGATGCCGCAACGCGGCCAGCGATACGAATCAGAGCGCACGAAAAAACGAACAACAAAAAAAATCCAACAGTGATGGACTTAGATACTACTCCTTCTATCCCAAAATGTAAGACGTTTTACGTCGTCTTACATTTTGACGTTTTACGTCTTACATTTTGGGACGAAGGGAGTAGATGTGAAATAGCAGATCCGTTTTTCTTGTGGAATCAGTCCATCCAATTTAAGTCAGATTTGTCATGGGTGGGCGCATGTTTGTCTGAATTTATTTGACATGTTGATGATGCGTACGAAACGTAGGAATCGACCAGTGTCAGTCCACGTACGTGACTGCCAAGTGGTCCGCCCATCCACGGCAGCCTGGAGCCGTGGAGAGCCCACGGCGGCGACCGGCCAGCCCCACACGTCACGACCTGGCGTCCATCCACGGCGGCGACCAACCAGCCCCACACCACACGTCACGGCCTGGCTGCGGATGAGGCGAACACCAACCACCCGCAAAGATCGGGCGCCGACGAGCACGGCAGCGGCAACCAACCCCCGAAGCTGAGGCCCCGCGCGCCGCCGCCGCAACAGAAAAACAGAGGAGAGCGAGACACGGCCGCGCAACGGCGACAGGGGAGGAGAACAGATCCCGCGCCCTGCATTTGCCCTGCTATCTTCCTCCACCGGTGAGATGGTCGGAGGGATGAAACCGACGCGACAAGCCGGCCGGCGGTCGTCATGGCGGCGGCGGTGCTATGAGCAATGAGCACGACACGGCCTGGATTTCTTTGCAAGAAGACGCATCTCCGATCGCGTGCCGCGGTGGTTGGCTTCTCGAATCCTTCTTGTGTACGTAGCCGTCATGTCGTCCAACTCCTCCTCGGCCGCCCCACCGCCGCCCTCCAAGAGCAGCCCTCCTCCATCGGCAGCCCCGCCGCCGTCACCGTCCATCTCCAATTCGTCCTCGCCGGCGCCGTCCAGCTCCAACGACCCCTCGCCTCCGCCTGCGCCGCCCAAGTCCAATGGCGCCCCGGCGTCGCCAGCAAGGGTTCCGTCTCCACCAGCCCAATCATCCAGAGGCTCCGGTGACTCGAGCAGGTCGTCACAGACTTCTGCGCACCGTGTCAGCCCCAACACCACGGCCGAGATCATTTTCGCCGCCGCCGGGGCGGCGATGCTCCTCGCGCTCCTCATCGCGGCCTGCGTCTGCTGCTCGAGGAGGACGGCGCCGAGGCGGAGGCGGAAGCCTCACAATCCCATGCATTTCTACGCCGATACCTCCGGCAACAAAGGTAAAACGCAATGCTCACAAAGTTGCCATCGATCGCCATTGCATGCTCGTGGTGCTGTTCCTCTTGCTCTTGATTTGCATACGTGTTGTTAACCACAGCCGGCAGCACGTACTACACCGGCGGGCCGCAGCCGCAGTGCCAGAGCGGCACCGGCGCGGGGCCGTCGACGAGCACGTCCCGCCCACCCGGGGCAGCCTGGCCGTTGCCGCCCGGCATGAACTCGGGCGTCTACTCCAGCCCGCGCGACCAGCCGACGTCACCGCCCGCACCGCAGGAGACGCTGGGGCTCGGCAGGGGCACGTTCACCTACGAGGAGCTCGCGGCGGCGACGGGCGGCTTCTCGCAGTCGAACCTGCTCGGGCAGGGCGGGTTCGGGTACGTGCACAAGGGGGTGCTCCCCAGCGGCAGGGCGGTGGCCGTGAAGCAGCTCAAGTCCGGGAGCGGGCAGGGGGAGCGCGAGTTCCAGGCCGAGGTGGACATCATCGGCCGGGTGCACCACCGCCACCTCGTGTCCCTCGTCGGCCACTGCATCGCCGGCGCCAGCCGCATGCTCGTCTACGAGTTCGTCCCCAACAAGACGCTCGAGTTCCACCTCCATGGTCAGTTTCTCTGCCTCCGTCGCCGTGCACAACTTCCAGGAGTTAGCTGACACAGACTGATGGTTTCAGGGGAAGGGTTGCCGCCGATGGCATGGCCGACGAGGCTGCGCATCGCGCTCGGGGCGGCGAAGGGGCTCGCCTACCTGCACGAAGACTGTGAGCATATCCCTAACTTGTCTCCACATCTCCATCGTTGCCTTGCCGGAATCACATTTGTCATGCTCGTGTGCCGACAATGAAGGCCATCCACGGATCATCCACCGCGACATCAAGTCGGCCAACATCCTCCTGGACAACAACTTCGAGGCCATGGTGGCGGACTTCGGGCTGGCCAAGCTGACGTACGACGGCATCACGCACGTCTCGACGCGGGTCATGGGGACGTTCGGGTACCTGGCGCCGGAGTACGCGTCGAGCGGGAAGCTGACGGAGAAGTCGGACGTCTACTCCTACGGCGTGATGCTGGTCGAGCTCATCACGGGGCGGCGGCCCATCGACGCCACCGCGCACTTGGTCCTGGAGGACGGCCTGGTCGAATGGGCGAGGCCGGCCCTGTCGCGCGCGCTCGCCGACGGCGACTACGACGCCGTCGCCGACCCGAGGCTGCAGGGCAGCTACGAGCCGGTGGAGATGGCGCGCGTGGTGGCCAGCGCCGCCGCCTGCGTCCGCCACTCGGCCAAGAAGCGCCCGAAGATGAGCCAGGTGCCGATGCCATAGCACTCGCCGGCGCCGCACCGCACACTTGACACGCACTTTGTCTCCCATGGATTTTCATGGCGTGTGGCAATGGTGACATTTTGTTTTACCTCGGGTGCAGATCGTGAGGGCGCTGGAGGGCGACATGTCGCTGGAGGACCTGAACGACGGGGTGCGGCCGGGGCAGAGCAGGCTGTTCGGGGAGGGGGCGGGGTCGTGCAGTTCCGACATGAACCGGACCAAAGTGGTGGTCGTGGCGAGCCCCGAGTACAGCGGCAGGTTCGGACGGCCCTCGCCGGTCAGCAGCGACAGGCCAATCTCCGACGAGATGAGTCCGGCGGAGAGACAGCAGCCGCACCTCTGACCGATTCTGTGGTTTTCTCCTTGCCGTACGTCTGGGTAGTTTGTTCATGTGCTATTTCTAACATTTCGTGTTACCGATTAGTGTTGGTGTGGAGAACCATACATGTCATGTTTGGACATAGAAAGAGCCATTGAAAAGGTTTCTTTCTTCTGTAGACAACAGCAATGCATTTATATAAAAACAATAATGTACGTACTCAACTAAACTGAAAAATATTGTGTTGCTCTTGACACGAGAGGTAAGCTATCTCATAGAGTATCACAATATCCTACCCCAACCAAATAATCGCCATTATTCTCAACTGACGATATCTGAGGATATAACTCAACTTCGCTTTTTAGAATTTATTTCTTATTTCTTCGACAAAATATATTGAACAGTCCCTGCTACATAGGCGTTCCATGTGAGTGTACAACTACAATTTGAGTCATATCCATTAGGATTACTTTCCTGGGTGCATGTGTTAGTTCTCATTGTGTTTTTTAGGTTAGTTCTTATTGTTATAGTGATGTTCACCATGATACAAAGGTCTAGTTACACCATTTTTAGCAAAGAAAATCTGCAAACCAACATTTGAACTAAAATAAAGTATGGATCTCAACTCTAAGTATTGTGCAACATGCTGAAATTTATAACAGTTGATCTAACTTGACATATATCAAACACACGGTTCACAACGAATACGTCAATGCATAATACAATCACAATTTGCATAGATTTGAATCTCACTTTCTTAATAAAACATTAACGAACCAACATTACATAGCCATTCTGTAAAATAGGCACCAGAAGGAATAGGATTTGAAAAAATATATTCTTCACAAGCATTTTCACGTTTACCTTATGTATACACATGGGGCGCAACAAAACATACATATCAAATCCACTAGTAACAAATGGTCCACTCTTTTATAACAATGGTATGCTTTTAATAGTAGCTCATATCACCAAGCTACATCATCAGTCATGAAAGAACACATTTTTGCCATCTAATGCGCCGAAATAACCTTAGGCTATCAAACTTAATCAAAAGATACAAGCTATCTCACAAACTAATCAACACATATGGGAAAGAAAACTTCAAATCAAGGTAAACACAAGGATCACATAAGTGAAAATCCCTTTCAAAAAGAAAGAATCACAAGCCTTGCGAGGCAATCTTCGACCATATAGATAAACAAATGCAAAGGGTGGGACTCAATCACCATGCGGCAAATTTTAGCATGCTCCCTCTTACCTCCCCTTTTCGCATGAGAGGTAAGAGTACACGATAGATCTGAGCCATTGATTAATTAAGTAGTGGTCTGATTAACTTTTATCTTCGTACTCCCACTAGGCATGTTGAAGCCTTATTCCCAGTGCCTCCCATTGCCACACATTCTACTAATTTGGGAAAAGCCACTTGGCCAACTAAGTTGACATCCTGATTGTCTCAAAACCCACGTGTACATTGTTGAAGGATGATTCATATGGCATTGGTAATATAAAGACTCGACGGAGCAGGTCATTCCTTGATTTAATTCTAGTTGCATGTACCTATTGTTGTTGTGCATTGATGCATATAAAGAAGGAAAATATCCTGTTGGTAGACTCATAAATTTTAATGGCTATGTCGCCTACAATGGTTAGTTGATTATTTCATGATATTTAATGATAAAGCTCGCAACTTTGCTTTTTAGAGTTCATACATCCAAAATATTAAACCATTTGCATGTAATGGTAACTATAGTAGAAGCGGTTGCCTCAAGTCCTCCTTAGCATGCCTTGTTCAAAGTATGCACCAATGTTCCTTTGCTACACTGGAATTCCATGTGAGTGTACAACTACAACTTGTGTCATATCCATGTAGGTTTGCTTTCCTTGGTGCATGTGTTAGTTGTTGTTGTTCTCGTGGTGCTCGCCATGATATGAAGGTCTAGTTACACCGCTTTACCAATAAAAATATGCAAACCAACATTTGAACTAAACTCAAATATGAATCTCAACTATAAAAATTGTGCAACATGGTGAAATTTGTAACAGTTGACATAACATGACATATATCAACACATGGTTTACAACGGAATACGTCAATGCATGATGTGGTCACAAATTTCATAGACTTGAATTCCACTTTATTAATAAAAGATTAACCAATCAAAACTACAGAGCCACTATCTAAAAGAGGCACCAGAAGGAATAACATTTGAAAAATAATTCTTCACAAGCATTTTCACATTCACCTTGTGTATACACATGGGGTGCAACAAGACATACACATTAATTCCACAAGTAACAAGGTGTCCAATCGTTCATAACAATAATATACTTTCAATAGTAGCTCGTTTTTTGGATGCGGCTAAACTGCACCCGGGTTCACATGAGCCCTACGATGAGCAGTAAAATCATGAAAAATAGAAAACACCTCTTAATTTGGTTTCTAATTAGAGGTGTGGATACAATTGACTACTAAGAGGGAGTGGTGTTGCATCATATCAACTGTTGATTTGCCGAGTATTTTAAATTCTGAATGATTTTTCTTTCCTTCAACATAAATTGTTAAGTATCATTCTCCAAGATTCAATCCTCTTATCGCATACAATGTTGCTCCCTATTCCTACCCTGAAGCAATGTTCCACGCGATCTTCTGTCATGCCCTCATGTCAGATGGCATACTTGGCAGACTGCTACACTAGCCCGCCATCACCCTCCAGCTGTGTTGTTTTTCCCTAATTGATCATTCTTTAGTGGTTTCACAACTAGAACCATAGTAAAATTATTAACTAGAATACTGCTCGAAAGGACCATAAATCCCTACAGAAATAACCACCATTGTGAAATCCAGCCTATCTTATAGAATTGATGCCATGGAGCTTATTTCTTCTCACACTGGTAGAAAAGGGCAATAAAAGTGACCTCCACAATTTAATCACTCATGATGAAGAAGTCCCCCCTTTGGTCCTAAGTGAAATCCTTACACATTCTAGAAGCTTTGGACTCTTTCATATTCAGTAGCCGTAAGATTCCTCTTAAGGAAACCAGGGGTGGAGAGCTCTAGGGAATTGTAGGCATGGACCCTTATTATCGCATGGGTATGAGTCAACCTAGCCTGAAATGCCTAAGTGCGGAATGGGAATGCCCGAAAATCTCTTCTGCTTGATAGTTTTGTAATAAAGATATAGAATTTTGTACCTCTGTCCCATATTAACAGTCGCTCAGATGGTTGTATCTAGCAGTAAGATACGTCGAAATACATCAAAGTATTTGTATAACATGATATCACAAGCGAGTGTAAGAAAGTGATGCATCTGTTGCATCGGCCACTTTAGCTTGGCAAGTGGCGAGGCACGCCATTGCCTCTCTTTATTGTAGTTTAGCTATCCAACAATATCCACAGCCACATGTCTTACCTCATCCTCTTCCTCTCTACAGGATTAGAGATCGCCACAACCCCCTCCCTCTATGGGCATGGTGCACTCCCTTGACGTTGTCCGCCACACCTACTCTCAATCGACCTTCGGGCATCCCTCACCACCAGTCCTCGCAGGGCCCCTTATTCGTTTCTGGCAATGCAGGGGAAAGGGAAGGAGAGGACAAGCAAACGCGACTCCTACGACGCGGCTGCTCACGAGGATCGGCCCCTCGGACTCAGCCAGAGCCCTCCTCGCGCTCCATCGGGGCGCGACGATGGGATGACCCGCCACCGTCCTCGAAGCGAGCCCGACAGCATGGCGGCTGGTCGTAGCCGCCGCTGCTGGAGCTTTCGTCGGAGGAGGAGCTGCCGTAGCTGGGCGAACCGCGGCCTCCGCCGAGGGCAAGGCCACCCTCGTGCTCGTCACGGCCATCGCCAAGGCCAAGCACCTCGCCACCATCGTCGTCGTCTTCAGGGCAGCATCCGGCGCGGGGACCGTCTTCCCCGAACACCCTCATGAAGAGGGTCGCTGCGCCGTCGTACTTGAAGTGGAGCGTGCCCTGCCTGCCCAGGCCGTGCGCGCGGGCGAACGTCTACCAGCCGCGGGCCAGTGCTACGTTTCCTGTAGCGGGGATCTCCACTGCGACCCACGAAGCCTTGTTGTAGCGGTCGTCGGCCTGCAGCCAGAGACCGCCGGGACCTGGGGCCGACAGTTCACCGACGAAGGAGTGCGAAAGTTGAAGCCAAGTGCCGGTCGTGTTCTCCGACCACACGACAAACTCCGGCAGCACCTCCGCCGAGTGGAAGCGCGGCCGGGGAGGCCAGGCGACCATGGCGTACCTCCCCTCATTGACAGGGCCGCCCCGACCTAAGCGGCTCTCGCCGCGCGAAGAAGCGCTGTCACGGCCGCCAGGGACGACACCGGACCCCGAGGGAGTTCGCCCACGCCCACGAGGGACCGCAGCGGGGGTTGCGGCATGCTTGTGCGGGCGACCGCGCCCCCTCTTAGGCGGTGGCGAGCCGGGCCCCTCCTGGCGAGCTTTCCCCTTCTCAGCGGCCGAGAACGTCTTCACCGGCGCCATGAGTGTCGCTGCCGAGCGGCGGAACAAGAAGGAAGAAGAAGAAGCGGGTGGAATGAAGGAAGAGATGAGCGACAGGGGCTCTGCCCCTCCCCACATTTATAGCCAAGGGGAGGCCAACTGCCGGCCTCCATGACCTAAGGTAATGATGACCTTTTTCTACATGCAACATGGACTCGTTAAGTCAGGCAGTTGTCGAGGCAGCGTGGGGAAGCAGAGACGCCCACGACCGGTCAATCGCCACGCATCGATCAAGGTCGCATGCTATTGGGGCCCGCGGCGCTCCGCACTTGACCCTTGGCTTCGCCGTGAAGCCAAGCACGAGCGCGTTTTAGGCCCGGGGGCTACTTCGGCGTCCTGGGAACGGGGGTACCCATACTTGCCTGCCTGCGGCCCAGGGCGTGGCTCCACCAGCGGCCTGGTATGGCCCATCTTCATCAGCAAACACTCAAGACCCTCACGAGGGCCCAAGCCTCGCGAGACGGACGACACAAGACCTCCTCAGGGGAAGCCTTCCTAGGCTGGCTCGCGAGGAGTGGAGAGATCAAGGCGAGGGGCACCTCGTGAGGTTTCCGTGACATGAGCCATGACGACCAAGGCCAGGCAGGCGCCAGGCGGACGCCAACGCGCGCAGAGTACTGGTTGCCTCTTTGGTGCTAAAGGGACAGGCGCAGGCGAGGAGTCTCGAGGCATCAGGCAAAGGTTTCCATATCGGTGCAACGAGACCAAGACCAGCAGGACGGCAGGACGGAGGTCATCACGGAGCCCACGACGGCGTCAACACCAGAGCCTTTGGTAGGCGAGGATCATCTTTTGTCAAGATAGCTTGTACTAGATGTCCCCCTTCAAATTGGCCGTTGTGGGATCCCTTCCCGCCTAATATTTGGGACGAGGACCCGGGCCTCTATAAATAGGACTAGCCATCCACATAGGAAAGGATGGATCAGTCAGACCATCCTCACCACATAAGCTCATCGAGCTCAAGAACACCTCTCCTTAGGAGGTTGTTCTTCCCTTGTACTTGTTCATCCCCAGCCTACAAGGCAATCCACCACACCACACTGAAGTAGGGTATTACACTGCAACGGTGGCCCGAACCAATATAAACTCTTGTGTCTCTTGTTCCTCGGGTTCGGCGAGCTAGGCTTTGAGATCATTGCGAGAGTGTGAGCTAGGGGAAAGAGATCTTCATGCGCTCCCCAAAGTTCGAACCTCAAGGGTTTAGCCGGGACCCGTAATTCGACATACTTGACATTAGAAAATCTCTAGCAAACGAACTACACGATCTTGTGCTATGCTTAGGACTGGGTCTTGTCCATCACATCATTCTCCTAATGATGTGATCCCGTTGTCAACGACATCCAATGTCCATGGTCAGGAAACCACAACCATCTATTGATCAACGAACTAGTCAACTAGAGGCTTACTAGGGACATGTTGTGGTCTATGTATTCACACATGTATTACGGTTTTCGGTTAATGCAATTATAGCATGAACAATTGACAATTATCATGAACAAGGAAATATAATAAAAACTATTTTATTATTGCCTCTAGGGCATATTTCCAACAAGGGCGGCGGATGGACCTGATGGCCCCGGTAGGAGTGCTGTGCGCGGGCGGCTAGGGGCTCCTGGGAGTGGATCTACATCTGGGAATGAACAAGTGAACGATCGAGGATCTCACCTTAGGTTTGAAAAAATATGGAATAAACCTAGCGGTTAATTTTTCAAGCACAAAACCTGCAACAACTAGGCTCACATATGTGCATCAATAACCAATGCTAAGCAAGATAAACAACTAAGTAATGCAAAAAATATAACATGAAACACAGTGGCTATCACAAAGTAAAGGGCTTGGGTATGAGATAACCGAGGCATGCAGAGACGACGATGTATCCCGAAGTTCACACCCTTGTAGATGCTAATCTCTATTTGGAGCGGTGTGGAGGCACAATGCTCCCCAAGAAGCCACTAGGGCCACCGTAATCTCCTCACACCCTCGCACAATGCAAGATGCCGCGATTCCACTAAGGGACCCTTGAGGGCGGTCACTAAACCCATACACTTTGGCAATCCTTGGGGCGGTCACCGAACCCGTACACTTTGGCAACCCTTGGGGCGGTCACCGGTACCCGTCAAATTGCTCGGGGTGATCTCCACAACCTAATTGGATACCCTGACGCTTGCCTAGAGCTTTACACCACAATGATTGAGATCCGAAGCACCACCAACCGTCTAGGGCACTCAAGCACCCAAGAGGAACAAGCTCAAGGGTACCAAGCACCCAAGAGTAATAAACTTCTCAACTTGTAACTTCCACGTATCACCGTGGAGAACTCAAACCTATGCACCAAATGCAATGGCAAGGGAACACGGAGTTCCCAAATCCCTCACTCTCAAATCCCATCAAAGCAACGAAAGCTATGGAGGAAAATGAGAGGAATAACAAGAAGGAGAACACCAAGAACTCCAAGATCTAGATCCAAGGGGTTCCCCTCACATAGAGGAGAAAGTGATTGGTGAAAACGTAGATCTAGATCTTCTCTCTCTTTTCTCCCCAAAACTAGAAAGAATCCATGGATAGATGAGAGATAGCAAGCTCGAAGAAGGTCAACAATGGGGGAACAACATGAGCTGAAAGGATAGAGACCATTGGGGAAGAAGGCCCCCTTAAATAGGTCTCCCCAAATCCAACTGTTATGTGCACATGTCATGCACAAGCGGTACTACCGCTGCCTAGAGCGGTATTGTAGCTTATAAGCGGTACTACCGCTTCCCAGAGCGCTACTACCTCCGATAAGCGATACTACCGAGCGGTATTACCGCTTATAAGCGGTACTACCGCTTAAAAACTGACATGCGAATGAAACAACGATAACTTTTGCGTACGAGCTCCGAATTTGACGAAATCAAGTTTATTGGAAAGCTAAAGACAAGGGCTAACACAATATTGATAGACATATCAATAAATAGCAATTGATAAAATAGCCAAAATAAAATGGTGAGAACCCTTTCTCAAATAAGACGGGTAAAAACTCCAACACCGAAAACGCAAAAGAAGATGCATATGAAATTGGTTTTCGATGAACTAGAGCTTGTCACGAAGAAGAAAAAAATCTCCTAAAGTCACAAAGTGAAAATACAAACAAGAACCAAGAAATATGATGATGCCAAGAATGCAATGGTTTGAGCTCTCACCGAACGATACGATCAAGCTACTCACTCGAGAGCTCCCTTGATAGTACGGCTACAGATCCTATAATCTGGTCTCCCAAATAACACCATGAGACCGGTAAAATAGAAAACCTATCAAGGACAAACCTTTGACTTTCATATAGTCCACTTAAGCTAGACGATGACGATCTTGACTCCCTCAAGTTAGACCACCTTTCTTGATTGCATTGGCTCGACGAAGACTAGTAGATTACTCCCCCATACTCCACTATGGGTGAGCTACTCTTCGGCGCATCTTCACAAGTCCATTGTCACCACAATGGATGGCAAGCTCCAAGGATGATCTCTTCATGATGCACCACTTGAACTTGCACACTGCAATCTTGATGACGATCACCACTTGATGTCATCCTCCATGGGTTGTATGAGATCTTCCTCTTAATGCAAACCCATGGAAACATAGTTTGGGAGACCAGATTATAGTATGAGATCTTCCTCTTGTATGAGATCTTCCACTTGATGCAAACCCACTAGTTTGATGCAAACCCGGGGGCCATAGTTTTCACTACAGGCTTCTCTCTCAAACACATAGCATACGGTGGGTGAACAAATTGCTATTGGGCAATTGATAGAAAAGTGCATAGTTATGACGACATACAACACAATGATCATGTATATAGGCATCACATCCGAGACAAGTAGACCGACTCCTGCCTGCGTCTACTACTATTACTCCACCAATCGACTGTTATCCAGCATGCATCTATGATATTAAATTCGTAAAAAAAAGGGAGTAACGCCTTAAGCAAGATAACATGATGTAGACAAAGTAAACCCAATCAATATGAATAAACCCCGTCGTTTTACCCTTAATGGCAACAATACAAATACATGTCTTGTCCTCTTCTGTCACTGGGATATAGAGCACGGCAGGATTGAACCCATCACAAAGCACCTATCTCATTGAAGATAAATCAAACTAGTTGGCCAAACCAAACGGATAGATCAAAGAGAAATACAAAGCTATAAAAAGCATGCATAATAAAGTTCAGAAAAGACTCAATTACTTCTCATAAATATTCAGATCATAAATACACAATTCACCATATCTCAACAAACACACCGCAAAAGAAGATTACATCGGATAGAACTCCAAGAACACCGAAGAGAACATTGTATTGCAGATCAAAGAGAGAGAAGAAGCCATCTACCTACTAGCTATGGACCCATAGGTCTATGGTGAACTACCCACGCATCATTAGAAGGCGACAAGGATGATGTAGAAGTTCTCCATGATCGATTCTCCCTCCGACAGAGTACCGGAAAAGGCCTCCAGATGGGATCACGGAAGAACAAAAGTTTGCGGTGGTGGAAAAAGGGTTTCAGGTGGCTCTCTGTTGGTTTCCCAATTTTTGAGAATTTACAGAAGTGGAATTAGGTCAGCGGGAGCCTCATGGGGCCCAACAAAACAAGATCAACTGACAAAAGAAACCAACAAACTTTAAATACAATTTTCCTTCCGTAACTACAAAAGTGAACACCAAATGAGCATTAAATTTATTTTTTAAATAGCAACCATTAGTCCCTTATCCTAAAATGGCAAATAAATCTAGAACAGAAAAACAGCATGAGAAATGTTTTTGTAAGTCATGCTTTGTAGTTGGCCTTTCTTTTCATACCTCAAGTGCTCACCCAAGTCTATGGCATGTTCATAATGGTGAACATCAGATGAACTTTGCCACGAGTATCATAACAGTACTCCAATTATTTTTGAATGATACCAAAAGAACTATTCTAAGTAATCAACTTTGCTAACCAGCAAACATTATGAGCCATATATTGCAATGAATAGATTGACTCGCCCCCATGCACATGCCTGCCGACAAACTGTCATTGTGTGCCTACCCAGTAAAATTCCCTCATGAACATAGATGTACAGGACGAGAGGATGGAGGTCGGGAATGAGGGGACCTTCCATATGACATATTTTGCATCATATAGAAACCTGACGCGGAGGGGTTGTGCAACCGGGTCGGTCCACAGGACGGGAGGTGGCAAATCACGTACACGAGAAAATGGAGCTGGCGCTTGCTGGGATTCGAACCAGCGACCACCCACTTATGTGTGTGTACTGCTAGCCACTATTGTTGTCGAATTCTAGTGACGCATTTACAGCGTGACGCTTAAAGATCTAAATGCGACAAATACGACCAAATTTTGAAAATCCCAAAGTTTTGAGCAAAAGTAACGTGGGAAATATTTGAAAATCGTGAACATTTTTTTAATTTAGAGAACAAAATTTGAACACGGATTTTTTTGGAAATCCCGAACATTTTTCGAATTTAGAGAACAAAATTTTGAAATCGAGAAAAAATATTTAAAAATCCTGAACATTGTATGAAAAAAGCAAACATTTTTTTAATTTAGAAAACAGAATTTTCAAATGGAGATCAAAATTTGAGCATGGGAACAATTATTTGAAAAGCCCGGATATTTTTTTGGAAAATAGGGACATTTTTTGAATTTAGAGAACAAAATTTTGAAATAAAGAATCGCAAACATTTTCAGTATAATGTGAACATTTTTAAAATTTAAAGACTTTTGTTAAATTAAGAATAATTTAGAAATCCTGAACACACGCAAACAATGTTTCTAATACATGAATAAACATTTAAAATTGGAAACATTTTTTGGAAAAATTGAAATTCTAATAATTTTTGAACATTTTTTGAAACAAAGGGAACTAATTCCAAAATTCTAATAAATGAACTTCTGAACTTTTTTTGAAATTTCCGAACAAAATTTGGAAAACTAAACATTTTTTGAAATTTTGAACACAATTGTAAAATGTGTACATTTTTTAAATTTCTGAACACTTTTTGGAAAAAAAGATATAGAAAAAGAAACATAAGAAGAAAGGTTAGAAAAATAAACAAAAAAGAAAAAATGGAGAGAGAGAAAAACAGACTCAGGAACCTTCTAGAAGGTTCCCAATGCCGGAAAAAACCAATCACTGAAATGCTTAATGGGCCGGCCCAACCTGAACTATCGTTTGATCTCCCTGTGTGAAAGCATCATGTGAATTTAAGACAAACACCCAAAACAATTCAATTTCAACTATCTAAAACGCCTTACAAAAGTGAATGGAGGGAGTATATGATTTTCCAGGAATGAGAAGGCCAGCATCGTGTGGCAACATCGCCAGAGCTAGATTCTGCTTGGGATGAATTTGTGGTTTAAGTTTGACTGGTCAAAGTGAAGTTGCTACGTCTGATTATTTTCACGTGACCCTGTAGGTTTTTTGAGACAAACGTGACCCTCTAATGTGTTGGGAGAGACATAGAGAGGTTCCCTATGGGTCATACAAACATTAACTTACTTCGGGCTCTTCCTATATTGTAAGAAAGTGATGCCCGTGCACTTGTGTCGGCCACTTTAGCTTGGGAAGTGACGAGGCACACCATTACCTTTCTTTATTGCCATCTAACAATATCCACAGGCCACTGCCCCTTCCTCTATGGGCATGGTGCATGCCTTTGACATTGTCCTCCGCAACTCCTCTCAATCAAGCTTCGGGCATCTCTCACCACCAGCCCCCCTGGTTCCCCGCCCTTGACCGCCATGCCTTTCTCGCCAACCTAGAGCTGCCCGACATGTCTTGCCTGAACATAGATTGACCCCATCCACAGAAAGGTTACATCATCCATCGACGTAGTTGAAAAGAAGGGAAGCATAGACGATGCGTGCTATCATGCATTTGTTTTAGCATGGAATGGAGCACTAGAAGGAGATGTGCCTGTCCATGCACCCTTTTTTTCTTAGGGCATCTCCAGCCGCGTCTCCAAGAAGGCCTCCCGAGACGATTTTTTTACGCCGGCGCCGAAAAATGGCCCAGTCGTGTCCCCAGGAGTCCGATTTTCGTCGGCCTGAGCCGAAATCAGCATCGGCGGATCCAGGCCGAATTCGGCGCGCTGGGGGGGGGGGGGGGCACCGGGGCGAGCGATTTTGGCGCGAAAGAGCCGCGGGCCAGCCGCGTCAGCGACACCGCGCCTCGTCTTCCCCCAACGCCTCGGTTTCCCGCGGGGAATCAATGGCAAGGACGCCGGTCAGCCTTGCCATTGATTCCTCACGGGCGGCGACGTTGAGCTCGACGACGACGCGACCCTGGAATGGGCACGCCTGGACTCCCTGAAAATGGCAAGGGAGCGCCAGTGCGCCGCCCTGCGGCGCTTCGCGCAGCGCCGCCGGGGCCGCGACGAAGGAGGAGTCATCGTCATCGACAACAACGACGACGAGGACGCGCCGCCGCCGCCACCAGTCCGCCGTGGCAATGTCGGGCAGGGGTCCAGCAGGGATGCCCGCGTCAAGGAGGAGAAGGCCGCCGACGACAACGGCGGCAAGGATGGCGATGACGACGGCGACTACTCCGAGTTTCTTTTTTAGATTAGATATATATTTGCTATGTAATAAAAATCCGCGAACATGTCTATATGCCGAACTTTGCCGAAATTTGCTATATATTTTTCTTTTTGAAACACGCATGGGACGGCTCTGGGGCCGGCGGCTGGGACCAACTCACCCCCAGGCTGATTTTTTGCGCCGGCTCACCCCCAGACGGCGATTTTAAGCGCCCTCCTAGGGGGCTGAAGATGCTCTTAGTAGCTAGGTACATGAAACATCACTACTTTAGCCGTGTTATTATAGGAGCGTGGCTCAAGTACGTGCATGGCATACCTTACCGCAAGGTAGATTTGAACAGAAAAGAGACAGAACGGAAGATGCATCCGTGGCATACATCTGTTTTGAGCATGCAGGTTCGTGCACCACTAGAGGGACACGTGCATGCTTGTTATATCAAAGAGCACTTGACCAGATCCATTGCGTGATCCTTTTGCATGTATCCACAATTCCACATAAGACAAGGTTACGCATCAAGCGATATGTGCTATTTCGTGTGGCTCGGCGATTGCAGACATCTCTATGAAAGGATAAATACGATGGTGCGCTTGCTTATGGATAACTCAAATGTTCTTGGATGGACAAGCGGGACGTGATTATGTGTTGCATTTAAGACTACTATGAAAATAGCCTATTGCAACGAGCGCGCAATGGTGTTGCAATATGTCCCTATTGTAAAATACGTATATATTTCAGAAGATAAACACTAGTCAATCACCAATACAATGCCAGCAATTCATAGAAGACTGTAATAAGACTGGCCACAATAGACTAGTAACATGATATCATGTTATTAGTCTATGTTACTACCTTTATAATGGAGAATAACATATGCGTGGTAACATGCAACACTTTATTTATTAGGCTATAGACTCATTTTGCTTTGATATGTGTGATGTTACTCATACTACTAGTAACTAGCAATGTTACTACTTTCTTCCATTTTTTTTTATTGCTTGTCACATCATCTATTTTATATAAATATGTGTGATGTTACTACCTATGTTAGTAACACTGTGGGTAGTCTAAAGCCCTAGCAGATGCAAAAATAGCTGGATAGGATGGTAGCATACGACATTGACAATGGCGTATACATTTCAATTTTAATCAAAATCTAGAAGTTGTGTGGCATTGTGTATGAGCTAGGTCGACTGGCTCTACTGGATGAAGAAGAGATGGGGCGCGGCAGGGGGCTGTGGCGGCGCTTCCGCACAGCAATTTCGCCCCTGGCCTTGTCAAGGGCGGCTTTCCAATCGGATCTGCTCAAATCGTAGAACGGAAGCTCCAACAATAATTCCATTGCGTCGAACAGGGTTAGCGCATTTGCTCTTGTCATCGCTATGTTGACGAACTCTGAGATAGCACTATCACGGCCACTCCCCTCCTCCGCGTCGGAGTAAGTCGAGCCGCTCGGCTGGGGGAAGAAGAGGTGAGGCTCACCAGGGGGCCGCACCTGGCGCCATGGTGGCGGTGCCATGGCTGCCAAGCGGAGCTGCTGTGCTGAATCTTTAATAAAATCGTCCAAGGCGGCCTGCCATAAGGGATCAATGTAGGGTTTGCGCGGTTCGTCGGCCCCCACCGTATCAGAGCGCTTATCGTCCTCATCGTCGTACTTGACCAACTCTGAGATAGCACTATCGCGGTCGCTCTCATCTGTGTCGGAGGAGTAAGTCGAGCGGCTCGGTTGGGGGAAGAAGAGGTGGGGCGCACCAGGGGGCCTCACCTGACGCCATGGTGGCGGTGCCATAGCTGCCAAGAGACGCTGCTGTGCTGAATCTTTTATAAAATCGTCCAAGGGATCAATATAGGGTCTGCACGGTTCCTCGGTCCCCGTCGTGTCAGAGTGCTCATCGTCCTCGTCGTACTCGCTCTCCCACGAGTTAGAGCTGCCAGTGTCAATGTCGTCGTACTTGATCAACTCTGCCGCGTCGGAGCTCTGGTCGGTGTCGATGTTGGCGCAGTCGCCGTCCGCCGCGCCAAGGCTCAGCGTGTCAATGTCGTCCTCACTGTCGGCACCATGGATCCCGCTGTGGTACCCAACACTGCCCATGCTCAGGATGCTAGCCGCCAGATCGAGATCGAAGCAATCTCCGTTGGCGCCGAAGACGGCCTTGCTGCCTGCGAGGGCCGGGAGGTTGAGGTCGAAGTAATCGTCATCGTCGTCGCTCTCCTCCTCGTCTTGGTTCTTGCCGCCTTCAGCCATCGTCGCACGGCTGTCCGCGGCCCGGCTTCGGCGGAGCTGCACCATGGCAAAGTCCGTCTCGCTGCCCTTGTCGTCCATGGAGCACGCGGTCTCGGCGTCGCTGCCGCTCTCCCCGAGAAAGACCCAGTCCTCCATGGCCGCCGTCAACTCCCGGTTGTTCGCCCTCGCCTTTGTCGTCTTGGCTGATGGAAATCGAAGGAACTCGTGTACTATTGTTGTGCTTCCTCGAGAACAGACGTACTACGCCGTATGTTTATAGGCGATCGATGCAGGGATCTTGTGTTGGACTAGGAATAGGACACGCTGAACCTGCCGTAGTAACACGAATCCTACTTCTACTCAAGTACTCAACCCCATATACTACTCCGTATTTCATATCGACCGTTACATACTTACATGGATATATGGATACGGATATGGATACTGACAACTTTTTTCTAGAATACGATTCGGATACTAACATGAACACGGATTAAATATGTATTCTAGTATGAGGCAAGCACAAGTGTTAAAAAAGAGGCAAGCACGAAGTCTCCTGCAAATTTCATGGGAAATGATTAGCATCCACCGGCGGATTGCTCCAAAGCGTCCACCGCCTCAATCATCTATCACGTGTCCATGTGGCCCCGCTTGTTGTCCACCTTTCCTTCCCGGAAACATCACAAATTCACAATCCTATTGCTCTCATCTCACCTGGGAACAGTTGCAAGGCCTCAGCTCACATGGGCATCAGTTGTAAAAAGACTATAAATTTTTGCAACAAGATCTCTGTTACAGAATAATTCTGCAACAAGGCCTTCATTGTGAAAAAATCATATAAATTTCATGACTTCTGTAACGAGACTTGTCACAAAAATTTCTGCGACAAGACCTCTGTTGCAAGGAAAAAAACTGTAACAGGACCTTTGTTGCAAAAAAATGAAAATATGTAACTAGACTTATGTTGTAAAAAATTCTGCAACACCACCCATGTTGCAAAAGTCCTTCCGCAAAATCATCTATGTTACAAAAAGATGAAGACGAAAAAAAAGTTGCAACACAACCCCTGTTCGCTCGTACTACATGCGTCCCACGTGAC
Organism: Triticum monococcum; assembly: GCA_034509565.1. Lineage (NCBI taxonomy): Eukaryota > Viridiplantae > Streptophyta > Magnoliopsida > Poales > Poaceae > Triticum > Triticum monococcum. The sequence continues at coordinate 620,948,333 of CM067845.1, forward strand.
ATGTGCCCCTGACTCCTCATGGCTCCCCTCAATTTTTTCTGCAACAACACCAATGTTGCAGAAGTTTCTCCCAAAACATAAGCTATGTTGCAAAAAAAATGAAGACATTTTTTTTCAACATACCTCTATTGTAAAAAAAATATGCAACAAAACCTCGTTTGCAAAAAATGTTCTGCAACACAGACCATGTTTTAGAAAGATAAACAGTGGTTCCGACGTTTTGCAACAAGCATCCTGTTGCGGGGTTTGTTCTGCAACACCACTCTTGCAAAAGGGAGATGACCCTCGTGGATGGGAGATCGGATGGCGCCCGCGTCCATCGGCCAACAACCAACGAGGTGGCGGGCGTTTTCTATTTATCTGCCGCCCGACGCCTGGCGTGGCCCAAATTTCATGTACTTTATCATATTTTTGTTCTACTTTGTGAAACTTAAAAATGTATGTACTTGTTAATTAATATTAAGAACTTTTACACAGCCTCAACGATGGGGGTATATGTACATTCAATTTAAGCTTCCGTGGATTATTAGCAAATCCGAGTAATATAAACTTTTGCATTGTCATGTTTTCATACTGCCTTTGCTTTTAACTTTTTATTTACTGCACATATTATTTTTACTAGCAAAACGGACCACACGTTGCAACAGGAGAAAAAATCATAATCTCCAATGACCATGACCATATTTCGTTGCATCATCCAGATACACTATCACTCACATTTTCATTAAACCGTGAACAATTTTTTAAAATCATGCACATTTTGTTAAACTCGTGAACATATATGAAATTGCAAACATTTTTACATATTTTTAAATATTTTCTAAAATCATGAACATTTTTTGAATTCATGAACATATATAATATTTGCAAACATTTTTGAAAATTTTGAACATTCTAAACATAGTTTTTGAATATGTGAACATTTCTGGAATTGACGAATAATTTTTGGAAATTGGTGGAACAATTTTTGAAATTCAGGAACATTTTTTTGATTTAGCCAACATTTTTTGAAATGCATGATCATTTTTTGAATCAGCAAAAATATTATGAATAAATAAAATATTTTATAAGTCACAAACAGTTTTTGAATTTTCAGGATATTTTTAAATTCATGAACATTTTTGGAATTGGCGAAGTTTGGTTCATTTCATTATAAAAATTAATACATGGACTTTTTAAAACAATCATGAATATCTTCTGATTTACTAAAAATTTATTTTAAAAAAACTCAAACTTTTTTGAACACGCGAACATTTTTTTAAAAATCATGAACATTTTCTGAATCCACAAACATTTATGAATTATTAAAAACTTCTCATTTTTTATTTTCGGAACTTTTTTTAAGTCCCAAATTATTTAAAGTAGAAAAATGAAGACAAAAAAGAAAAACAGGAAATAAAAACAAAATCTTAAAACAGGCTGCCCAGAGATGGGCCAGCCCAAACAGGTTCCTGTGTCTTCTCCTAGCGCGTAGAGCGCAGTGTAGAAGGTTTCTACTGGGCCGGCCCATGCGGGGATTCTCCTGTGTGAAAACATTTTTTTTCACTTATAGGTGGCATATGTTGGTAATATTTTGCAACTTTATGGGCAATTTCGATGACGTACCGTCAGAAGCAATAGCCCCTTTATTAGTAGGTAGGTTTTGAGTAACTTACGCTTTTAACTAGGGGACTAGTGGATTGGTGTGAATGTTACTCCCTCCGTTCGGAATTACTTGTCTCGGAAATGGATGTATCTAGAACTAAAATACATCCAGATACATTCATTTCTGCGACAAGGAATTCCGAACGGAGGGAGTATATGTCAAGTCAAAGTAAGGAAGTTCTGATTAAAGCAGTAGCTCAAGCCGTTCTCACATATGTGATGAGTATATTCTGGCTACAAACCTCAGTTTGTGATGATCTTACTCGGCTCATACGCCAATATTGGTGGGAAGTGGAGAATGGGAAAAGAAAGATGGCCTGGTTGAGCTGGGATAAGATGAGACTACCAGAGTCCAAAGGGGGTATGGGGTTCCGAGATATGTGTGCCTTTAACCAAGCGCTTCTAGCTAAGCAAGCTTGGAGATTAGTCGAGTTAGCGGACAGTTTGTGTGCACGCTTGTTGAAGGCAAAATATTTCCCCAATGGCAATCTTCTAGGCACGTTGTTTTCTGGTAAGTCATCAGCAGTATCGAAAGGTATTGAGTACGGACTTGAACTTGTTAAGAAAAGTATAATTTGGAGAGTGTGGGGTTGCTCTTCCATTACAACATGGAGACATCCATGGACTCCTAGGGGGTGTCCTTCAAGCCGGTGACACCTAAACAAAACCGCGAGTTTAATTGGGTCTCGGATGTTTTGGATCAAAATGGTGCTTGAGATGTTCATCGTCTTCAGGACCACTTCTGGCCCATGGATGCGCGTGAAATTGTAAAAGTTGCACTTCACCGAGACAACGGGAGGATTTCTTTGCATGATTTTCAAAGAAGCGTGTGCACTTTTCTATCAAGAGTGCATATCGACTCGTGGCAGGTCCTCAAAATGATTTGTTCGCGGCTGGGGCCTCAAGCTCGACCCCAGGAGGGGATCAGGCCATTTGGAACTTAATCTGGCAGTCGAAGGTTCCCCAAAAGCTGAAGATCATGGCTTGGAGTGTAGTGTCGGGTGCCCTTGCTACCATGGCTTGCAATGCTTCTAGGCACTTGTCCACATGTTTGACCTGCACCTCATGTGGTGTAGAGGACTAGAAAGCTTCCATGCATTGATTTTTTTGTAACCACACTAGGAGTATTTGGGAGAGGATGATGACTAGATGGCAACTACCTGCTGATTACCAACTAGTTGAGATGGGCAAGAACTTCCTACTTAACATTTTGAAAGTGCATCTAATCCCCGGGTGGTTTTGGTAATTCATAACAACATATATGTCATTGAACTAATGCTTATTCAAGATAGATTTCAGAAAAGTTCAATGATTGGCATGGCATGGGCATGAGAATGTGGACCCCTCAAAATGCTAAGGACATGGATTGGCAAAGCTTCAGGACTCTACATTTTTGGTTAAGTGATCCAAGATCACACTGAGTGTATAGGAAAGACAATACTATTAAAAGGGGATGAGGTTTTGATCATAACTCAATTGCTCAAGTGCTTGATGATATTGCTTCGAAAACCCTCAGCCACTTTCTCCTAGTCATATTTGTCCAAACCCTAAAAATCCAACCGTGTCCCATCAAAAACTTCCCATACGGACTCACCGAGTTGGTCCTATACATTGCCATAGCCAAACCCTAGAGTTTCGGTCCCACCGAGATGACGATCGGTCCCACTGATTTGCACTGGCCAAGTTTCTGTAACCTTGTCGCCTCACTTCGAAATTACCGAGTTGAAGCGGTCGGAATTACCGAAAGGCAGTCTCGCTTAGGTCATCACATATCGGTCTCACCGAGATTCTCACTTCGGTCCCACCAGAAAGCCCAAACGTTCAAATCTTTTACACAGACCGGTCTCACCTAGATTTTGGATTGGTGTCACCGAGTTGAATCAGAAGGCTTGTAACAGTTGGATTCTGGGTAAAGATTATTTATACCCCTCCACCCCCACCTACTCTCTAAGAGAGCCATCAGAATGAAACTACACTCTCACCATTCATTTTCTATGAGATAATCACCTACTCATGTGTTGAGATCAAGTCATTCCAAACCCACCATTTGAACCTTGATTTCTAGCCTCCTCAAGTTGCTTTCCACTCCAATCCTTCTCCTACCAAAGCCAAATCTGCAATAGAGTGATTGAGTGTTGAGGAGACTATTATTTGAAGCACAAGAGCAAGGAGTTCATCATCAACAACACCATCTATTACCTTCTGGAGAGTGGTGTATGTCTCCTAGATTGGTTATGCATCACTTGGGAGCCTCCAAGATCTTGTGGAGTTGAACCAAGGAGTTTGTAAGGGTAAGGAGATTGTCTACTTCGTGAAGATCTACCCCGAGTGAGGCTAGTCCTCCGTGGACATAAACCATGGTGGAATAGACAAGGTTGCTTCTTCGTAGACCCTTCGTGGGTGGAGTCCTCCGTGGACTCGCGCAGCCGTTACCCCCCATGGTTGAAGTTTCCATCAACGTGGATATACGACATCACCACCTATCAGAACCACGCCAAAAATCACCGTGTCTTCATTGCGTTTGATTTCTTCGATCCATCCTTTACATTCATATGTAAAGTCTTTACTTTCCGCTGCTCAACTCTTAGACTTGCATGTGTAGGGTGTTACTTGACTTGGTAGAATTGCTAAAACTTTCCTACAACTAAAATTAGGAAAATGATAAGTTTTTTTCGCCAAGTAGTCTAATCACCCCCCGTCTAGACATACTTTTCATCCTACATGTTTTGCATGGATGTTCGGAGGACGTTCGTGACCGTGTTATTATGCTAATATCGTGAATTTGGCAGCTGCACAATGACTTGGTTCACGGTAAGGAGGTACCCCCATTAATATTACTGTGTAGTTCCTTGATAGCTATGTAAAAATGAAAGTAAAAACAAATAGATCAAACCCAATGATATCACTATGAACACACACACAGAAGATATATGGGATCCGCACAACCAATGGGTGAGCTCAAAATGTGCAACCACGGAAAATGCTCTTGTTGTGTGAATACTAGAGAGACGCTAGCTCGATTGCTCAAATGGGCTAGATACGCATGTGCACCAACCTATAAGAGAAACGTGTCGTCTTCAATCCCAACTATGCTACGTATGAGGTGTCGAAGATGATATGCAAACATGACTCGATGCTATTGCTTACAAGCTCTTTGTTGCTCCTCTTTTGCTTAAAAGCTTTTCTTGTTTTTTCTTCTGAAGCTAGAGCCAAGTATGATATGAGACAAGTATGTAAGATATGCACGGGACAGACTTATGGCACTAAGATGGTAACAAGATCACTATGGTGCACAAAAGCGTGGCCCAGCAATTCTCAACTTGCTAGTCTCGATGGGTAATGTAACGCCCTCGATGCGGCTATAGCTCCTACATGTCGAGGCACGACTTAGAGGCATAACCGCATTGAAAGCAATGTCACAAGTTAGGCAATCTTCACAACATCCCATGTAATATATAGATAATAAAAGGGGAGATACATAGTTAGCTTACACTCGCCACGTCAATCAAAGGACATAAATAGCATTACAACATTCAAACACTCATGGCCCGACTACGGCGCCAAAATAAAAGATAAACCCAACATGCGACACGGTCCCGATCGCCCCAACTGGGCACCACTACTGATCATCAGGGAAAGACACATAGTAACAGCGTGAGTCCTCGTCGAACTCCCACTTGAGCTCAAGCGCGTCATCTGGAACGGAGTCATCAGGCCCTGCATCTGGTTTGGAAGTAATCTGTGAGCCACAGGGACTCAGCAATCTCGCACCCTCGCGATCAAGACTATTTAAGCTTATAGGTAATGCAAGGTAAATATGTGGAGCTGCAACAAGCGACTAGCATATATGGTGGCTAACCTGTTCGCAAAAGAGAGCGGGAAGAGAGGGCAAAGCGCGAACGAGTAACTAGTGGACAACCTGCGACAAGCATTACTCCAACATCGTGTTCACTTCCCGGACTCTGCCGAGAAGAGACCATCACGGTAACTCACACAGTTGATTCATTTTAATTAAGTTAAGGTTCAAGTTATCTACAATCGGACATTAACAAATTCCCATCAGCCCATAACCGCGGGCACGGCTTTCGAAAGTTCAAATCCCTGCATGGGAGTCCCAACTTAGCCCACGACAAGCTCTCACGATCAACGAAGGAATAGACCTTCTCCCGAGACATTCGATCAGACTCGGTATCCCGGTTCTACAAGACACTTCGACAAGTTAAAACAAATCCAGCAACACCGCCCGAATGTGCCGACAAATCTCGATAGGAGCTGCACATATCTCGTTCTCAGGGCACACTCAGATGAGCTCTCCATACAACTAAAACCAAACCTCGAGTTTCCCCAAGGGCGCGCTGCACAGGACTCTAGTTCGGACCAACACTCAGAGGAGCACTGGCCCGGGGGGGGGGGGGTTTAAATAAGATGACCCTCGGGCTCCGGAAACCCAAGGGAAAAGAGGCTAGGTGGCAAATGGTAAAACCAAGGTTGGGCATTGCTGGAAAAGCTTTAATCAAGGCAAACTATCAAGGGGTTCCCATTATCACCCAACCGCATAAGGAACGCAAAATCCGGGAACATAACACCGATATGACGGAAACTAGGGCGGCAAGAGTGGAACAAAACACTAGGCAAGAGGCCGAGCCTTCCACCCTTTACCAAGTATATAGATGCATTAAGATAACAAGATAATATAATGATATCCCAACAAGTAAATAATGTTCCAACAAGGAACGGTCTCCAATCTTCACCTACAACTAGCAACGCTATAAGAGGGGCTGAGCAAAGCGGTAACATAGCCAATCAACGGTTTGCTAGGACATGGTGGGTTAGAGGTTTTGACATGGCAATTTGGGAGGCATGATAAGCAAGTGTAGGCATGATAAGCAAGTCGTAGGCATCGTAGCATAGGCATAGCAAAAGAGCGCGCATCTAGCAAAGCAAAGATAGTAGTGATTTCGAGGGTATGATCATCTTCCCTGCACAGTTGTCAGAGTTGACTAGATCCTCGAAAGCAAACTCAACGGGCTCCTCGTTAGCGAACTCGTCTCCCGGCTCTACCCAAACAAGACAAACAAGCAACAAGGACACAATCAACCATGTGCAAAGCTCAAACAATATGATGCAAAGATGGTATCCTATGCGAGATGCGATATGTGATGCATATGCAAGATTTGACAAGGAATGAATGAACCTGGCCTCAACATGGAAACCCAAGTGTGCCACTGGAAAGTTGAGATGATATCGCTTCAAAACGATATAAAGATTACCGGAATCGGAGTTACGGTTTGGAAATGGCAAGCAATTCAAATATGGCACCGGTCTGCGATATACAGCAAGTAGCCATCTAAATGCAACAAGATGAACATGCTACAACACTCAAACATGGCAACAGAATACATGGCAGGGATCCATTCATGATGCTTAACAAAAGAGGAACACTGAGCTATGGCCAATTCATCCATTAACAGGTTCAAACAAGCATGGCAAAAATGCATTTGGTAAACAGATTTCAGACTTGGTGAAATTAACACTTGTCTAGAATTTCAGATCAGGTAGCACACTTTGGAGCATGAAAACTATATGCTACAGGACCTGAACATGGCAAAGTAAAGCATGGCATGGAGCTACTCAAAGAGCTTAACAAAAGTCCCTTAGTGACCTTGAGCCAAAAGGGATCAGAAAATACATTTGCAAGCATGTGAACATGGCAAAAACATAATCAGATCACAGACTTAGTGAAAAACTGGAGCATGCAAATCAGATATCAAGTAGGCATGTTTACGAGCTCGATGCACTCACTACAGTGCATGTCATGACAATCTAAGCATACATCCATCAAGAATACACATTATACAAGCTAGACATGGCAAGAACAATAACATAGCATGCACGGATAAACTACAACATCCTCGGCAAAATCGCTAACAAGTAGACAATCTGCCCAGATTCACAAAATAGCAAAAGTAGAGCTCGATTGACTCAAGCTAGGGTGCTCCATAATTGCAAACAAAGACATGGATGGATAGAGCACTACAAGATTAACAAAACATCCTTACTGATCATCCTCAAAAGAGGCACGGATCACTAGGAAACAACATGAACATATGGCATATTAATATAAACAGGTCAAGGACTTAGTGGAAATGCTAAGTCCCTGAAATCAGCATTAACGATTGCACCACTTTGCAAGCTTGTGCTAGTCACCACACACATCACAAAAATACATGGGTTGCACCTCTGGAAAGATGACAAAGCATATAACAAAACACATGTAGAGCTCAGGGGCATATCATGCACACAAAAATCATGGCAAAAATGACAAATATCTAAATGGAGCAGCAGATCTGACAATTATCTCAAGTAGCACTCTTCCAACAGCATTTCGGGCATCAAGATGAACTCAAATGAAAATGATGCAATGAGATGAAACGATGTACTCTCTGAGACGAACATTTTGATATGCTATATGCCCAAAACGGAGCTACGGATGTGGAGATACAACATGATGAAAATAGCAAAATGATTAGGGTTTCGGGCAAAAAGTCAACCGAGGCAAAATGGATCTGGATCTCGCCGGAGCACGCAAAATGAGGTGTTGGAGAACGTTGCAGAAAACAAAAATTTTCCTACGGTTTCACCAAGATCCATCTATGAGTTCATCTAGAAACGAGTGATCGGATTGCATCTACATACCTTTGTAGATCACGCGCGGAAGCATTCAAAGAACGGGGATGAGGAAGTCGTACTCGACGTGATCCAAATCACCGGAGATCCTAGCGCCGAACAGACGGCACCTCCGTGTTCAACACACGTACGGTCAGCGTGACATCTCCTCCTTCTTGATTCAGCAAGGGGGAAGGAGAGGTTGATGAAGATCCAGCAGCACGACGGCGTGGTGGTGGATGCAGGAGTCACCACAGCAGGGCTTCGCCGTTCTACTGCGAGAGGGAGAGGTGTAGCAGGGGAGAGGGAGGCGCCAAGAGTCAAGGGTGCGGCTGCCCCTCCCCCCTTTATATAGGCCCCATAGGGGTGCGCCGGCCCTAGGAGATGGGATCTCCTAGGGGGGGGGCGGCGGCCAAGGGGTGGAGTGCCCCCCCAAGCAAGGTGGGGCGCCCCCCACCCTAGGGTTCCCAACCCTAGGCGCATGGGGTGGGCCAAGGGGGGCGCACCAGCCCACTATGGGCTGGTTCCCCTCCCCACTTTAGCCCATGGGGCCCTCCGAGATGGGTGGCCCCACCCGGTGGACCCCCGGGACCCTTTCGGTGGTCCCGGTACAATACCGGTGACCCCCGAAACTCTCCCGATGGACGAAACTGCACTTCCTATATATAATTCTTCACCTCCGGACCATTCCGGAACTCCTGCGATGTCCGTGATCTCATCCGGGACTCCGAACAACTTTCGGGTTACTGCATATTCATATCTCTACAACCCTAGCGTCACCGAACCTTAAGTGTGTAGACCCTACGGGTTCGGGAGACATGTAGACATGGCCGAGACGGCTCTCCGGTCAATAACCAACAGCGGGATCTGGATACCCATGTTGGATCCCACATGCTCCTCGATGATCTCATCGGATGAACCACGATGTCGAGGATTCAAGCAACCCCGTATACAATTCCCTTTGTCAATCGATATGTTACTTGCCCGAGATTCGATCGTCGGTATCCCAATACCTCGTTCAATCTCGTTACCGGCAAGTCACTTTACTCGTACCGTAATGCATGATCCCGTGACCAGACACTTGGTCACTTTGAGCTGATTATGATACTGCATTACCGAGTGGGCCCAGAGATACCTCTCCGTCATACGGAGTGACAAATCCTAGTCTTGATCCGTGTCAACCCAACAGACACTTTCGGAGATACCCGTAGTATACCTTTATAGTCACCCAGTTACGTTGTGACGTTTGGTACACCCAAAGCACTCCTACGGTATCCGGGAGTTACACGATCTCATGGTCTAAGGAAAAGATACTTGACATTGGAAAAAATCTAGCAAACAAACTATACGATCTTGTGCTATGTTTAGGAGTGGGTCTTGTCCATCACATCATTCTCCTAATGATGTGATCTCGTTATCAATGACATCCAATGTCCATAGTCAGGAAACCATGACTATCTGTTGATCAACGAGCTAGTCAACTAGAGGCTTACTAGGGACATGTTGGTGTCTATGTATTCACACATGTATTACGATTTCCGGATAACACAATTATATCATGAATAAAAGACAATTATCATGAACAAGGAAATACAATAATAATCCTTTTATTATTGCCTCTAGGGCATATTTCCAACAGTCTCCCACTTGAACTAGAGTCAATAATCTAGTTACATTGTGATGAATTGAACACCCATGGAATTCTGGTGTTTATCATGTTTTGCTCTAGGGAGAGGTTTAGTCAACGGATCTGCTACATTTAGGTCCGTATGTACTTTACAAATATCTATGTCTCCATCTTGAACATTTTCACGAATGGAGTTGAAGCGATGCTTGATGTGCCTGGTCTTCTTGTGAAACCTGGGCTCCTTGGCAAGTGCAATAGCTCCAATGTTGTCACAGAAGAGTTTGATCGGCCCTGACGCATTGGGTATGACTCCTAGGTCGGTGATGAACTCCTTCAACCAAATTGCTTCATGCGCTGCCTTCGAGGCTTCCATGTACTCCACTTCACATGTAGATCCCGCCACGACGCTCTGCTCGCAACTGCACCAGCTTACTGCCCCACCATTCAAAATATACACGTATCCGGTTTGTGACTTAGAGTCATCCAGATCTGTGTCGAAGCTAGCATCGACGTAACCCTTTACGACAAGCTCTTCGTCACCTCCATAAACGAGAAACATTTCCTTAGTCCTTTTCAGGTACTTCAGGATATTCTTGACCGTTGTCCAGTGTTCCTTGTCGGGATTACTTTGGTACCTACCTACCAAACTTACGGCAAGGTTTACATCAGGTCTGGTACACAGCATGGCATACATAATAGACCCTATGGCCGAGGCATAGGGGATGACACTCATCTCTTCTATATCTTCTGCCGTGGTTGGACATTGAGCTGAGCTCAATTTCACACCTTGCAACACAGGCAAGAACCCTTTCTTAGACTGATCCATATTGAACTTCTTCAATATCTTATCAAAGTATGTGCTTTGTGAAAGACCTATGAGGCGTCTTGATCTATCTCTATAGATCTTGATGCCTAATATATAAGCAGCTTCACCAAGGTCCTTCATTGAAAAACTCTTATTCAAGTAGGGCTTAATGCTGTCCAAAAGCTTTATATCATTTCCCATCAAAAGTATGTCATCTACATATAATATGAGAAATGCTATAGAGCTCCCACTCACTTTCTTGTAAACGCAGGCTTCTCCATAAGTCTGCATAAACCCAAACGCTTTGATCATCTCATCAAAGCGAATATTCCAACTCCGAGATGCTTGCACCAGCCCATAAATGGATCGCTGGAGCTTGCATACCTTGTTAGCATTCTTAGGGTCGACAAAACCTTCCGGCTGCATCATATACAATTCTTCCTTAAGGAAACCATTAAGGAATGCCGTTTTGACGTCCATTTGCCATATCTCATAATCAAAGTATGCGGCAATTGCTAACATAATTCGGACGGACTTCAGCTTCGCTACCGGTGAGAAAGTCTCATCGTAGTCAGCCCCTTGAACTTGCCGATAACCCTTAGCGACAAGTCGAGCTTTATAGATGGTAACATTGCCATCCGCGTCCGTCTTCTTCTTAAAGATCCATTTGTTTTCTATCGCTCGCCGATCATCGGGCAAGTCTGTCAAAGTCCATACTTTGTTTTCATACATGGATCCTATCTCGGATTGCATGGCTTCAAGCCATTTGTTGGAATCTGGGCCCGCCATCGCTTCTTCATAGTTCGAAGGTTCACCGTTGTCTAACAACATGATTTCCAAGACAGGGTTGCCGTACCACTCTGGTGCGGAACGTGTCCTTGTGGACCTACGAAGTTCAGTAGCAACTTGATCTGAAGTTTCATGATCATCATCATTAACTTCCTCTCTAGTCAGTGCAGGCACCTCAGGAACATTTTCTTGAGTTGCACCACTTTCCGGTTCAAGAGGTAATACTTCATCAAGTTCTACTTTCCTCCCACTTACTTATCTCGAGAGAAACTCTTTCTCTAGAAAGGATCCATTCTTGGCAACAAAGATCTTGCCTTCGGATCTGAGGTAGAAGGTATACCCAATAGTTTCTTTAGGGTATCCTATGAAGACGCATTTTTCCGACTTGGGTTCAAGCTTTTCAGGTTGAAGTTTCTTGACATAAGCATCGCATCCCCAAACTTTTAGAAATGATAGCTTAGGTTTCTTCCCAAACCATAATTCATACGGTGTCGTCTCAACGGATTTTGACGGTGCCCTATTTAAAGTGAATGCGGCAGTCTCTAAAGCATAGCCCCAAAATGATAGCGGTAAATCGGTAAGAGACATCATAGATCGCACCATATCTAATAGAGTGCGATTATGATGTTCGGACACACCATTACGCTGAGGTGTTCCAGGCGGCGTCAGTTGTGAAACTATTCCACATTTTCTTAAATGTGTGCCAAATTCGTGACTCAAGTATTCTCCTCCACGATCTGATTGCAAGAACTTGATTTTCCTGTCACGTTGATTCTCAACCTCACTCTGAAATTCCTTGAACTTTTCAAAGGTCTCGGACTTGTGTTTCATTAAATAGACATACCCATATCTACTCAAGTCATCAGTGAGGGTGAGAACATAACGACAGCCACCGCGAGCCACAACACTCATTGCACCGCACACATCAGTATGTATGATTTCCAATAAGTTGGTTGCTCGCTCCATTATTCCTGAGAACGGAGTCTTGGTTATTTTACCCATGAGGCATGGTTCGCACGTGTCAAATGATTCATAATCAAGAGACTCTAAAAGTCTCTGCATGGAGCTTCTTCATGCGTTTGACACCTATGTGACCAAGGCGACAGTGCCACAAGTATGTGGGACTATCTTTATCAACCTTACATCTTTTGGTACTCACACTATGAATATGTGTAGCATTACGCTCGAGATTCATTAAGAATAAACCATTCACCATCGGAGCATGACCATAAAACATATCTCTCTTATAAATAGAACAACCATTATTCTCGGATTTAAATGAGTAGCCATCTCGTATTAAACGAGATCCTCATACAATGTTCATGCTCAAACTTGGCACTAAATAACAATTATTGAGGTTCAAAACTAATCCCGTAGGCAAATGTAGAGGTAGCGTGCCGACGGCGATCACATCGACCTTGGAGCCATTCCTGACGTGCATCGTCACCTCGTCCTTCGCCAGTCTCCGTTTATTCCGCAGCTCCTGCTTTGAGTTACAAATGTGAGCAACTGCACCGGTATCAAATACCCAGGAGCTACTATGAGTACTGGTAAGGTACACATCAATTACATGTATATCACATATACCTTTCGTTTTGTCGGCCTTCTTGTCCGCTAAGTATTTGGGGCAGTTCCGCTTCCAGTGACCACTTTCCTTGCAATAAAAGCACTCAGTCTCGGGCTTGGGTTCATTCTTTGACTTCTTCCCGGCAGCTTGCTTACCAGGCACGGCAACTCCCTTGCCGTCCTTTTTGAAGTTCTTCTTACCCTTGCCTTTCTTGAACTTAGTGGTTTTATTCACCATCAACACTTGATGTTCCTTTTTGACTTCTACCTCTGCTGATTTCAGCATTGCAAATACTTCAGGAATGGTCTTTTCCATCTCCTGCATATTGAAGTTCATCACAAAGCTCTTGTAGCTCGGTGGAAGCGACTGAAGGATTCTGTCAATGACCGCGTCATCCGGGAGATTAACTCCCAGCTGAGTCAAGCGGTTATGTAACCCTGACATAGTGAGTATGTGCTCACTGACAGAACTATTTTCCTCCATCTTACAACTGAAGAACTTGTCGGAGACTTCATATCTCTCGATCCGGGCATGAGCTTGAAAAACCATTTTCAGCTCTTCGAACATCTCATATGCTCCGTGTCTCTCAAAACGCTTTTGGAGCCCCGGTTCTAAGCTGTAAAGCATGCCGCACTGAACGAGGGAGTAATCATCGGTACGTGTCTGCCAAGCGTTCATAACGTCTTGTTTTGCAGGGAGAACAGGTGCTTCACCTAGCGGTTCTTGTAGGACATAATCTTTCTTGGCAGCTATGAGGATGATCCTCAGGTTCCGGACCCAGTCCGTATAGTTGCTGCCATCGTCTTTTAGCTTGGTTTTCTCTAGGAACGCGTTGAAGTTGAGGACAACATTGGACATTTGATCTACAAGACATATTGTAAATATTTTAGACTAAGTTCATAATAATTAAGTTCATCTATTTAATGAACTCCCACTCAGATAGACATCCCTCCAGTCATCTAAGTATAACATGATCCGAGTTAACTAGGTCGTGTCCGATCATCACGTGAGACGGACTAGTCAACATCGGTGAACATCTTCATGTTGATCGTATCTTCTATACGACCCATGCTCGACCTTTAGGTCTTCTGTGTTCCGAGGCCATGTCTGTACATGCTAGGCTCGTCAAGTCAACCTAAGTGTTTGCATGTGTAAATCTGTCTTACACCCGTTGTATGTGAACGTTGGAATCTATCACACCCGATCATCACGTGGTGCTTCAAAACAACGAACTGTCGCAACGACGCACAGTTAGGGGGAACACTTTCTTGAAATGATTATGAGGGATCATCTTATTTGCTACCGTCGTTCTAAGTAAACAAGATGCAAAAACATGATAAACATCACATGCAATCAAATAATAATAGTGACATGATATGGCCAATATCACATAGCTCCTTTGATCTCCATCTTGGGGCTCCATGATCATCTTGTCACCGGCATGACACCATGATCTCCATCATCGTGTCTCCATGAAGTTGCTCGCCAACTATTACTTCTACTACTATGGCTAACACGTTTAGCAATAAAGTAAAGTAATTTACATGGCGTTTCTCAATGACACGCAGGTCATACAAAAAATAAAGACAACTCCTATGGCTCCTGCCGGTTGTCATACTCATCGACATGCAAGTCGTGATTCCTATTACAATAGCATGACCATCTCATACATCACATATATATCATTCATCATTCATCACAACTTTGGCCATATCACATCACAAAACACTTACTGCAAAAACAAGTTACACATCCTCTAATTGTTGTTGCAAGTTTTACGTGGCTGCAATAGGGTTCTAGCAAGAACGTTTTCTTACCTACGTGAAAGCCACAACGTGATTTGTCAACTTCTATTTACCCTTCATAAGGACCCTTTTCATCGAATCCGCTCCAATTAAAGTGGGAGAGACAGACACCCGCCAGCCACCTTATGCAACTAGTGCATGTCAGTCGGTGGAACCGGTCTCACGTAAGCGTACGTGTAAGGTTGGTCCGGGCCGCTTCATCCCACAATACCGCTGAAGCAAAATAAGACTAGTAGCGGCAAGAAAGTTGACAACATCTACGCCCACAACAAATTGTGTTCTACTCGTGCAAAGAGAACTACGCATGGACCTAGCTCATGGTGCCACTGTTGGGGAACGTTGCAGAAAACAAAAAAATTCCTACGGTTTCACCAAGATCCATCTATGAGTTCATCTAGCAACGAGTGATTGGATTGCATCTACATACCTTTGTAGATCACGCGCGGAAGCGTTCAAAGAACGGGGATGAGGAAGTCGTACTCGACGTGATCCAAATCACCGGAGATCCTAGCGCCGAACAGACGGCACCTCCGTGTTCAACACACGTACGGTCAGCGTGACGTCTCCTCCTTCTTGATCCAGCAATAGGAAGGAGAGGTTGATGAAGATCCAGCAGCACGACGGCGTGGTGGTGGATGCAGGAGTCACCGCAGTAGGGCTTCGCCGTTCTACTGCGAGAGGGAGAGGTGTAGCAGGGGAGAGGGAGGCGCCAAGAGTCAAGGGTGCGGCTGCCCCTCCCTCCCCCCCTTTATATAGGCCCCCTAGGGATGCGCCGGCCCTAGGAGATGGGATCTCCTAGGGGGGGTGGTGGTCAAGGGGTGGAGTGCCCCCCAAGCAAGGTGGGGCGCCCCCCCCACCTTAGGGTTCCCAACCCTAGGCGCATGGGGTGGGCCAAGGGGGGAGCACCAGCCCACTATGGGCTGGTTCCCCTCCCCACTTTAGCCCATGGGGCCCTCTGGGATGGGTGGCCCCACCCGGTGGACCCCCGGGACCCTTCCGGTGGTCCCGGTACAATACCGGTGACCCCCGAAACTCTCCCGATGGACGAAACTGCACTTCCTATATATAATTCTTCACCTCCGGACCATTCCGGAACTCCTCGCGACGTCCGGGATCTCATCCGGGACTCCGAACAACTTTCGGGTTACTGCATATTCATATCTCTACAACCCTAGCGTCACCGAACCTTAAGTGTGTAGACCCTACGGGTTCGGGAGACATGTAGACATGACTGAGACGGCTCTCCGGTCAATAACCAACAGCGGGATCTGGATACCCATGTTGGCTCCCACATGCTCCTCGATGATCTCATCGGATGAACCACAATGTCGAGGATTCAAGCAACCCCGTATACAATTCCCTTTGTCAATCGATATGTTACTTGCCCGAGATTCGATCGTCGGTATCCCAATACCTCGTTCAATCTCGTTACCGGCAAGTCACTTTACTCGTACCGTAATGCATGATCCCGTGACCAGACACTTGGTCACTTTGAGCTCATTATGATAATGCATTACCGAGTGGGCCCAGAGATACCTCTCCGTCATACGGAGTGACAAATCCCAGTCTTGATCCGTGTCAACCCAACAGACACTTTCGGAGATACCCGTAGTATACCTTTATAGTCACCCAGTTACATTGTGACGTTTGGTACACCCAAAGCACTCCTACGGTATCAGGGAGTTACACGATCTCATGGTCTAAGGAAAAGATACTTGACATTGGAAAAACTCTAGCAAACGAACTATACGATCTTGTGCTATGTTTAGGATTGGGTCTTGTCCATCACATCATTCCTAATTATGTGATCTCGTTATCAATGACATCCAATGTCCATAGTCAGGAAACCATGACTATCTGTTGATCAACGAGCTAGTCAACTAGAGGCTTACTAGGGACATGTTGGTGTCTATGTATTCACACATGTATTATGATTTCCGGATAACACAATTATAGCATGAATAAAAGACAATTATCATGAACAAGGAAATATAATAATAATCATTTTATTATTGCCTCTAGGGCATATTTCCAACACGAGGTTCGCCGGGGTCGGTGCCGGAGCGTCGCCGGACTTGAAGGAGGCACGCTGGACGGACTTGCCGGTCTTGGGGGCGGCGCGGACGACGGTGGGCGGCGCTCGGCGGCCGGGTGGTGAGGCGCGCGGGCGGGGTGGCGCGCCGGAGCAGCGGCCGGTGGCAGAGGTGCGGCGGCTCGGCACCGAACTGGGGAAGAGGTGGCACGGCCCGGTCGGATGGAGGAGAGGGCCGGCCCCGGGCCCTCGCGGGCCGGCGGTGGCGGGTGGCGAAGTGGGCACGGGGGCGCCACGTGGCGAGCGGCTATTGGCGCGGGCCAGCGGACGGACGTGTCCGGCTAGACTTCGGACATGTCCGGCGGCTGTGGAGGATGGATCTAGGGTTAGGGGGAGAGTGGAACCACGAATTTCGGAGGGTGGTCTTTATATAGAGGTAGAGGGAGCTAGGACTGTCCAAATGAGGTGCGGTTTTTGGCCACACGATCGTAATCGAACGCTCTAGATGATGGAGAAGGTTTTGGTGGGTTTTGGACCAACTTGGAGGGGTGTTGGGCTGCAACACACACGAGGCCTTTTCGGTCCCTCGGTTAACCGTTGGAGCATCAAACGCTGTCCAAATGGTACGAAACTTGACAGGCGGTCTACCGGTAGTAAACCAAGGCCGCTTGGCAATTCTCGGTCTAATCCGGAAATGTTTAATCCCCACACGCGAAAGAAAGGTAGAAATGACCACCGGAGGAGAACGGAGCGTCGGAATGCAAAACGGACAACGGGGAAAATGCTCGAATGCATGAGACGAACACATATGCAAATGCAATGCACATGACATGATATGAGATGCATGACAACGACAACAACACATGGAGACAAAAACCCAAACCCGAGAAAATAAAATAACTTAACGCCGGAAACGGCAAGAGTTGGATTACATATTGGGGAAATCATATCCGGGGTGTTACAACACTCCACCACTACGAAAGGATCTCGTCCCGAGATCTAGGACTGAAAGAACGCCGCGTATTCAGAATGGAGGTGATCCTCGCGTTCCCAGGTGGCTTCCCGGTCGGAATGGTGTGACCACTTGATTTTGAGGAATTTGATTGACTTGTTGCGAGTCTTGCGTTCAGTCTCTTCAAGAATAGCAACGGGGTGCTCACGATAAGAGAGATCTTCTTGGAGCTCAATGTCTTCGAACTTGACAGTGCGGTCAGGAGTCTTGAAGCACTTTCGAAGCTGAGAGACATGGAACACGTCATGAACATTTGCAAAGTTTGAAGGAAGCTCGAGTTGATAGGCGAGATCGCCTCTCTTGCTGACGATCTTGAAAGGTCCCACGTATCTAGGGGCAAGCTTCCCTTTGATACCGAAGCGACGAGTACCTTTCATTGGAGAGATGCGGAGGTAAACATGATCTCCGATCTCAAAAGCCAAATCACGGTGCTTACTATCATAGTAGCTCTGCTGGCGGGATTGGGCTGCTTTGAGGTTATCATGAATGACTTTGCACATTTCCTCTACCTCTGTGATTAAGTCATTTCCCAAAAGTTGATGTTCGCCGGTTTCAGACCAATTGAGAGGGGTACGGCACTTCCTGCCATACAGAATTTCAAATGGGGCCTTGCCCGAACTTGCTTGAAAACTATTGTTGTAGGAGAATTCAGCATATGGAAGACAATCCTCCCACTTCATGCCGAAGGAGATCAGACAAGCCCTGAGCATATCTTCAAGAATCTGGTTGACATGCTCGACTTGACCGCTAGTTTGAGGATGGAAAGCTGTGCTGAAGCGGATATTGGTGCCCATGGCCTTCTAAAAAGAACCCCAAAACTTGGAGGTAAAGATGCTACCACGGTCTGAAGAGATCACTTGTGGAATACCGTGCAGCGAGACAATTCGAGAGGTATAGAGCTCCGCCAATTGAGCTGCAGTGATAGACTCTTTGATAGGCAGAAAGTGAGCCACTTTAGTGAGTTTGTCGATGACAACGAATATAGCGTCATTGCCACATTTGGACTTTGGAAACCCAGTCACGAAGTCAATCTCAATGTGGTCAAACTTCCATTCTGGAATGGCAAGAGGTTGGAGGAGACCAGCTGGCCTTTGGTGTTCTGCCTTCACTCTTCTGCAGACATCACATTCATTCACGAACTGAGCAATCTCGCGCTTCATTCGAGTCCACCAATAAGCCTACTTGAGGTCCTGATACATCTTCGTGCTCCCAGGATGGATGGAGAGGAGAGAATTGTGAGCCTCATTCATGATCACTTTTCGCAGGTCACCTTTGGGCCAACAATACGATCCTCGAAGAAGAAAGTATCCTTGTCATCAAGGCGGTAGCACTTGTACTTGGGTTGACTCTTGGCAATCCCAATGTTCACCTTTTTCACCATAGCATCAAGAAGCTGGGCTTGGCGAATGTGGTCTTCCAAGGTAGGAGAGACTTGAAGGTTGGCGAGGAAACCTTGAGGAACAACTTACAGATTAAGTTTGCGGAAAGCTTCACAAAGATCGGGTTGATAAGGCTTGAGAATCAGGCTGCTGCAATAAGCCTTCCTGCTCAATGCATCAGCAATCACATTGGCCTTGCCTGGAGTATACTCAATACTCGGATTATACTCTTGAATCATTTCGACCCATCGAGTTTGCCTGAGGTCGAGATTAGGCTGAGTGAAAATGTACTTGAGACTCTTGTGATCAGTGAAAATGTCCACTTTTCTTCCCAATAAGAGATGTCTCCAAGTCAAAAGAGCATGCACAACTGCCACCAACTCAAGGTCATGAGTGGGGTAGTTCTTCTCATTGGGCTTCAACTGGCGAGAGGTATAAGCCACAACTTTCTTCTCTTGCATCAACACTGCACCAAGACCTTGGAGAGAGGCATCGCAAAAGACCTCATACGGTTTGGATTCATCAGGAGGAGTCAGAACTGGAGCAGTGACCAATTTCTCTTTCAAGGTGTTGAAAGCAATGTCACACTCTGGAGACCAAACGTACTTGACGTGCTTGTGGAGAAGATTTGAGAGAGGCTTCGCGATCTTAGAAAAGTTTTCAACAAATCTTCGACAGTAGCTTGCGAGACCGAGGAAGCTACGGAGTTGCTTCACGTTCTGAGGTGGTTCCCAATTCACAATTGCAGACACCTTCTAAGGATTCACCGCAATGCCCTTGGCAGAGATGATATGCCCAAGATAAAGAACCTCATCGAGCCAAAATTCGCACTTGGAGAACTTGGCGTAGAACTTGTGTTCCCTGAGCTTATCGAGTACCAAACGCAAGTGCTTGGCATGATCTTCCTTGTTCTTTGGAAAGACCAGAATGTCGTCGAGATAGACCAAAACAAAGTCATTTGTGTAGGCGTTGAAGATGAAGTTCATCATGCGAGAGAAAGTCGGAGGAGCGTTAACGAGGCCAAAAGACATGACAGTGTATTCATATGAACCAAAGCTTGTCCTGAAAGCCGTCTTGGGAATATCTTGCTCACGGATTCGAATCTGGTGATAACCCATACGGAGATCAAGCTTGGAGAATACTTGGGCACCTTTGAGTTGTTCGAACAGCTCGTTGATATTGGGGAGTGGGTATTTGTTCTTGATGGTCTTCTTGTTCAATGGATGGTAATCAACACAAAGTCGGTCCGTTCCATCCTTCTTCTTCACAAAAAGAACACCACAACCCCACGGAGATGAACTAGGTTGGATGAGGCCCATTCTCTCTTGAACATTGAGTTGTTTCTTCAGCTCCTTCAACTCTTCAGGTCCGAGCTTGTAAGGACGCTTGCACACAGGTTCCGTGCCAGGCTCAAGATCGATGATGAATTCAACTGGCCGGTGCGGAGGCATTCCTGGAAGCTCTTCTAGAAAAACGTCTTGATATTCGCAAACGACTGGGATTTGCGAGATAGCATCCAGTTCACCCTTCTCATTGAGAGAAAACAGACGGATGGTATCACCGCGAGCGGCAAAGACAATTACATCCTCAGACGAATGAGTCAACTGAATCTGCCTGGCGGCACAATCAAGATGCGCCTTGTGCTTAGAAAGCCAATCCATTCCGAGAATAAGATCAATATCCGAGTCACCCAGAACAATAGGAGAAGCTAGAAATTTGTAGTCGCCCAACGTGATAGTAATATCCGGGATGCAGAAATTAGCTATCATCTGTTTGCCCGGTGACACGATTTGCAAAGAATTTTGCAGATACTGATAATCGCACTCATACTTTGATGCAAAAGGTTTGGAAATGAAACAATGCGATGCAACAGTGTCAAAAAGAACTTTTGAAGGAACATCGTTAACAGGAAGGTTACCCATGATGACATCTGACGAGTCCTCTGCCTGAGCTGCATTCATCAAGTTGACCTTGGCGTGCTTGGGGTTATGCTTGACCACAGCTGTACTTGCCGATCTCATAGGAGGAGGAGGAAGACGCCTCTGATTGAAGCACTTGTTGGCATAGTGACCCTTCTGTTGGCACTTGTTGCACATGACCTCTGAAAGCGAACGGTGATACGGAGCACTCGATCTTGGAGCTTGAGACGAAGTCTTGTTCTGAAAGCCAGGGTTGGGTGGGTGGGAAGATCCACTGCCACCTTTGCTCTTCTGCTGATACGGCTGACGGGACGGAGGAGGAGGAAGCCAATACTTCTGCTACTTGGCCACTTGAGTAGAGGAAGAAGGAGTAGCATCTCTGACTCGCTTCTTGGAAGCATCACACCTTAGTTGAGCGGCCTCTTGCTTCAATGCCATGTTGTAGAACTCATTGTACCTCAAGGGCTCAAAGAGAACAAGAGCTAGCTGGATTTCTTCTCTGAGACCACCCCTGAACTAGTATATCATGCTCTTCTCATCAGGGACATCCTGCTTAGCAAAGCGGGCGAGCTTCTGGAACAACTTGTTGTAGTCATAGACAGACAAAGAGCCTTGCTTCAGGTTGCGGAATTCCTCACGCTTGCTTTCAACCACGCTCCGAGGGATATGATGAGCTTTGAAATCTTGACGGAATTCATCCCAGGTAATCACACGGCCTCCTCTGGAATCTTTGTACTGCTGGAACCATTCTGAAGCTTGGTCTTTGAGTTGGAAGGAAGCGAACTTGACGAAGTCCTCAGGCCTGACGTTACTGCACTCGAAATGCTTGCATAGATCCACGAGCCAATCGTCAGCATCAGTTGCCTCAACACAATTGCTGAAGGTCTTTGGCCCGTTAGCAAGGAACTGGTTGAGTGTAGCAAAGTGATTCTGATTGTTTCCTTGGTTGCCTTGGTTCGCTTGATTGCGCTCTTGAAGAATTTGCATGATCAACTGTGTGTTTGCATTGGTTGCGGCCATCACGGCTTTCCATGCCTCCGGAGGAGGGGGAGGTGGTGGCGGATCCTGATTCTGTTCTGATTGCTTCTCTTAGCGAGAGCCATCCTGAAGAGGGTGACGACCGTTAGCACATTGACAGGTAAAATGAAGCTGAATCAAACAGGTTGAAATTGCAACATATAGTCTTCACATCCGAACATAAGAACGAATGCATTCCACTTGAAATGGTCACATATCCATAAATTGAGAAGCCACTTAGAATTTAGGTAGAGGAATAAATCAACAAGGTACAGATCAAGAACGAATACTCGGTAAGAAATCCCAATCTCAAACCAAATATCCGTGGAAGAAGAACTAGAGCTACAAGAATTCCCATCTATGAAACTCCCGAACCTTTCCAGTTATGCAATCAGGTGTTGGGGATACAGGGGAAGCATAATATCTCACAAAAATCTAGCAAATCCTACATCCAGCTGTATCCATCCTTCAACACATAACCGAGAAAAACTTCGGAAACCATCTACCTCAACCTTCGAAAAGCATCTGTTATACAAGTTATGGCGATACTCCCGAATTCCCGCCCCAGTACTGGGTGGCGTCGAGGTTATCTCACCAACGAACTGCATAAAAGAGATTTTCGATGTCGGCGTACTAAACTCAGGTATTCCAGAACTGCAACGATAAAATTGTGACGACAACACCTTGGAGCTCAACTCCCCGGGACAATGCCACAACCCCTAAAGACAGGAGGCACCAAGAACAATGTTCTCGTCACAAAACCATCAGAACGATTCCAAGATACCCGTGTGATCCTAAAAAAAATTTAGTGAAATTTGAGAAGAGAAGAGTCAAAACTCTACGTCAGGATGCCTTACCAGAGCTATGAGGAGACTGGGGAGTAAAAAGAATTCCTATACTCTCCGATATATAATTCCTAAATGACTCAAAACAATTTTTCTAGACTCAACAATGGCTGCTAAAAACGATCAAACAATGGGGGCTCCTAAGGTCGGGGAAGGCTCTGATACCAACTTGTAACGACCTCGATGCGGCTATAGCTCCTACGTGTCGAGGGATGACTTAGAGGCATAACCGCATTGAAAGCAATGTCGCAAGTTAGGCAATCTTCACAACATCCCATGTAGTATATAGATAATAAAAGGGGAGATACATAGTTGGCTTACACTCGCCACGTCAATCAAAATACATAAATAGCATTACAACATTCAAACACTCATGGCCCGACTACGGCGCCAAAATAAAAGATAAACCCAACATGTGACACGGTCCCGATCGCCCCAACTGGGCACCACTATTGATCATCAGGGAAATACACATAGTAACGGCGTGAGTCCTCGTCGAACTCCCACTTGAGCTCAAGCGCGTCATCTGGAACAGAGTCATCAGGCCCTGCATCTGGTTTGGAAGTAATCTGTGAGCCACAGGGACTCAGCAATCTCGCACCCTCGCGATTAAGACTATTTAAGCTTATAGGTAAGGCAAGGTAAATATGTGTAGCTGCAGCAAGTGACTAGCATATATGGTGGCTAACCTGTTCGCAAAAGAGAGCGGGAAGAGAGGGCAAAGTGCGAACGAGTAACTAGAGGACAACCTGCGACAAGCATTACTCCAACACCGTGTTCACTTCCCGGACTCCGCCGAGAAGAGACCATCACGGTAACTCACACAGTTGATTCATTTTAATTAAGTTAAGGTTCAAGTTATCTACAACCGGACATTAACAAATTCCCATCTGCCCATAACCGCGGGCACGGCTTTCGAAAGTTCAAATCCCTGCAGGGGAGTCCCAACTTAGCCCATGACAAGCTCTCACGGTCAACGAAGGAATAGACCTTCTCCCGAGACATTCCGATTAGACTCGGTATCCCGGTTCTACAAGACACTTCGACAAGTTAAAACAAATCCAGCAACACCGCCCAAATGTGCTGACAAATCCCGATAGGAGCTGCACATATCTCGTTCTCAGGGCACACTCAGATGAGCTCTCCATAGAACTAAAACCAAACCTTGAGTTTCCCCGAGGGGGCGCTGCACATGACTCTAGTTCGTACCAACACTCAGAAGAGCACTGGCCCGGGGGGGGGGGGTTAAATAAGATGACCCTCGGGCTCCGGAAACCCAAGGGAAAAGAAAGAGGCTAGGTGGCAAATGGTAAAACCAAGGTTGGGCATTGCTGGAAAAGCTTTAATCAATGCGAACTATCAAGGGGTTCCCATTATCACCCAACCGCGTAAGGAACGCAAAATCCGAGAACATAACACCGATATGACGGAAACTAGGGCGGCAAGAGTGGAACAAAACACTAGGCGAGAGGCCGAGCCTTCCACCCTTTACCAAGTATATAGATGCATTAAGATAACAAGATAATATAATGATATCCCAACAAGTAAATAATGTTCCAACAAGGAACGGTCTCCAATCTTCACCTGAACTAGCAACGCTATAAGAGGGGCTGAGCAAAGCGGTAACATACCCAATCAACGGTTTGCTAGGACATGGTGGGTTAGAGGTTTTGACATGGCAATTTGGGAGGCATGATAAGCAAGTGGTAGGCATCATAGCATAGGCATAGCAAAAGAGCGAGCATCTAGCAAAGCAAAGATAGTAGTGATTTCGAGGGTATGATCATCTTGCCTGCACAGTTGTCAGAGTTGACTGGATCCTTGAAAGCAAACTCAACGGGCTCCTCGTTAGCAAACTCGTCTCCCGGCTCTACCCAAACAAGACAAACAAGCAACAAGGACACAATCAACCACGTGCAAACCTCAAACAATATGATGCAAGGATGGTATGCTATGCGGGATGCGATATGTGATGCATATGCAAGATTTGACAAGGAATGAATGAACCTGGCCTCAACTTGGAAACCCATGTGTGCCACTGGAAAGGTGAGATGAAATCTCTTGAAAACGATATAAAGATCACCGGAATCGGAGTTACGGTTTGGAAATGGCAAGCAATTCAAATATGGCACTGGTCTGCGATATACAGCAAGTAGCCATCTAAATGCAACAAGATGAACATGCTACAGCACTCAAACATGGCAACAAAATACATGGCAGGGATCCATTCATGATGCTTAACAAAATAGGAACATTGAGCTACGGCCAACTCATCCATTAACAGGTTCAAACAAGCATGGCAAAAATGCATTTGGTAAACAGATTTCAGACTTAGTGAAATTAACACTTGTCTGGAATTTCAGATCAGGTAGCACACTTTGGATCATGAAAACTATATGCTACAGGACCTGAACATGGCAAAGTAAAGCATGGAATGGAGCTACTCAGAGAGCTTAACAAAAATCCCTTAGTGACCTTGAGCCAAAAGGGATCCGAAAATACATTTGCAAGCATGTGAACATGGCAAAAACATAATCAGATCACAGACTTAGTGAAAAACTGGAGCTTGCAAATCAGATATCAAGTAGGCATGTTTACGAGCTCAATGCACTCACTACAGAGCATGTCATGACAATCTAAGCATACACCCATCAAGAATACACATTATACAAGCTAGACATGGCAAGAACAATAACATAGCATGCACGGATAAACTACAACATCCTCGGCAAAATCGCTAACAAGTAGACAATCTGCCCAGATTCACGAAATAGCAAAAGTAGAGCTCGATTGACTCAAGCTAGGGTGCTCCATAATGGGAAACAAAGACATGGATGGTTAGAGCACTACAATATTAACAAAACATCCTTACTGATCATCCTCAAAAGAGGCACGGATCACTAGGAAATAACACGAACATATGGCATATTAAGATAAACAGGTCAATGACTTAGTGGAAATGCTAAGTCCCTGAAATCAACATTAACGATTGCACCACTTTGCAAGCTTGTGCTAGTCACCACACACATCACAAAAATACATGGGTTTCACCTCTAGAAAGATGACAAAGCATATAACAAAACACATGTAGAGCTCAGGGGCATATCATGCACACAAAAATCATGGAAAAAATGACAAATATCTAAATGGAGCAGCAGATCTGACAATTATCTCAAGTAGCACTCTTCCAACAGCATTTCGGGCATCAAAATGAACTCAAATGAAAATGATGCAATGAGATGAAATGATGTACTCTCTGAGACGAACATTTTGATATGCTATATACCCAAAATGGAGCTACGGATGCGGAGATACAACATGATGAAAATAGCAAAATGATTAGGGTTTCGGGCAAAAAGTCAACCGAGGCAAAATGGATCTGGATCTGGATCTCGCCGGAGCATGCAAAACGAGGTTCGCCGGGGTCGGTGCCAGAGCGTCGCCGGACTTGAAGGAGGCACGCCGGTCGGACTTGCCGGTCTTGGGGGGGCGCGGACGACGAGGGGGGCGGCGCTCGGCGGCCGGGCAACGAGGCGCGCGGGTGGGGCGGCGCGCCGGTGCGGTGGCTCGGCTCCGAAACTGGGGAAGAGGCGGCGGGGCGCGCTGGCGCGGCCCGGTCGGATGGAGGAGAGGGCCGGCCCCGGGCCCTCGCGGGCCGGCGGCGGCGGGCGGCGAAGTGGGCACGGGGGCGCCACGTGGCGAGCGGCTATTGGCGCGGGCCGGCGGACGGACGTGTCCGGCTAGACTTCGGACATGTCCGGCGGCTGTGGAGGATGGATCTAGGGTTAGGGGGAGAGTGGAACCACGAATTTCGGAGGGTGGTCTTTATATAGAGGTAGAGGGAGCTAGGAGTGTCCAAATGAGGTGCGGTTTTCGGCCACGCGATCGTGATCGAACGCTCTAGATGATGGAGAGGGTTTTGGTGGGTTTTGGGCCAACTTGGAGGGGTGTTGGGCTGCAACACACACGAGGCCTTTTCGGTCCCTCGGTTAACCGTTGGAGCATCAAACGAAGTCCAAATGGTACGAAACTTGACAGGCGGTCTACCGGTAGTAAACCAAGGCCGCTTGGCAAGTCTCGGTCCAATCCGGAAATGTTTAATCCCCACACGCGAAAGAAAGGTAGAAATGACCACCGGAGGAGAACGGAGCGCCGGAATGCAAAACGGACAACGGGGAAAATGCTCGAATGCATGAGACGAACACGTATGCAAATGCAATGCACATGATGACATGATATGAGATGCATGACAACGACAACAACACACGAAGACAAAAACCCGAACCCGAGAAAATAAAATAACTTAACGCCGGAAACAGCAAGAGTTGGATTACATACTGGGGAAATCATATCCGGGGTGTTACAGGTAAGCCACGCGAAATGGCTCGGGTTATCAATGCAAAAGCAAGGGTGAGATGTCGTCGAGGTTACCGTCCGATCGTACGGTAAGAATAAAGTTGGTGAAGCCGGTGACTCCACCTCCATATATTGAGTTTCGGGGAGAAAAAAATCAGGGAGAAGAAATCATCACGTTTTACGATATGGAGCCGCCGCCAAGCCCTAAAACCTCTCGGGAGGGCTGATCTGGAGTCTGTTCGGGGCTCCGGAGAGGGGAATCCGTCGCCATCATCATCATCAACCATCCTCCATCACCAATTTCATGATGCTCACCGTCGTGCGTGAGTAATTTCATCATAGGCTTGCTGGACGGTGATGGGTTGGATGGGATCTATCATGTAATCAAGTTAGTTTTGTTAGAGTTTGATCCCTAGTGTCCACTATGTTCTGAGATTGATGTTGCTATGAGTTTGCTATGCTTAATGCTTGTCGCTAGGTCCCGAGTGCCATGATTTCATATCTGAACCTATTATGTTTTCATCAATATATGAGTGTTCTTGATCCTATCTTGCAAGTCTATAGTCACCTATTATATGTTATGATCCGTTAACCCCGAAGTGACAATAATCGGGATACTTACCGGTGATGATCGTAGTTTGAGGAGTTCATGTATTCACTATGTGTTAATGCTTTGTTCCGGTTCTCTATTAAAAGGAGGCCTTAATATCCCTTAGTTTCCGTAAGGACCCCGCTGCCACGGGAGGGTAGGACAAAAGATGTCATGCAAGTTCTTTTCCATAAGCACATATGACTATATTCGGAATACATGCCTACATTATATCAACGAACTGGAGCTAGTTCTGTGTCACCCTAGGTTATGAATGTTACATGATGAACCGCATCTGGCATAATTCTCCATCACTGATCCATTGCCTACGAGCTTTCCATATATTGTTCTTCGCTTATTTACTTTTCCGTTGCTATTGCTATCATCACTACAAAATACCAAAAACATTACTTTTACTACTGTTACCTTTTGTTACCGTTACCACTACTATCATTTTACTTTGCTACTAAACACTTTGCTGCAGATATTAAGTTTCCATGTGTGGTTGAATTGACAACTCAGCTGCTAATACTTGAGAATATTCTTTGGCTCCCCTTGTGTCGAATCAATAAATTTGGGTTGAATACTCTACCCTCGAAAACTGTTGCGATCCCCAATAGTTGTGGATTATCAAGACTATTTTCTAGCACCGTTGCCGGGGAGCATAGCTCTATTCTTTGAGTCACTTGGGATATATATCTGCTTATCATTATGAAGAACTTGAGAGATCCAAAAACCAAGATCTATCCCTCAACTACGAGGGGAGGTAAGGAACTGCCATCTAGCTCTGCACTTGATTCACCTTCTGTTATGAGTAAGTTTGTGACACCTACACCTACTTCTGCTATTCGTTCTGATATGTCGCATGTTATTGATGATGCCACTTCTGCTATGCATGATACTTATGATGAAACTACCTCTATGCCTAATACTACTATGCCACTTAGTGATTTTCTTGATGAACAACTTGCTAGGGCTAGAGAGATTGAAAATATTGAATCTGATGATACTGATGAAAGTGATGATGAAGAATCACTTGTTATTCCTATGGGTTATGTCTTTGATCAAGAAGCTTCTTTAGCTATTTTAGCTTGCCAAAATAGAAATGAACTCAAAAGATTATTAGCTAAATGGAGTAAGCAATCTCTAAATGCTAGAATGAAACCTGACCCTGCTTTTGCTACTTCACCTATCTTTGTTACTGATAAGGATTATGAATTCTCTGTTGATCCTGATATAATTACTTTGGTTGAATCTGATCCTTTTCATGGTTATGAATCTGAAACTGTTGTGGCACATCTTACTAAATTGAATGATATAGCCACCCTGTTCACTAAAGATGAGAGAACTCATTACTTTTACATCCTTAAAATATTTCCGTTCTCATTAAAGGGTGATGCTAAGATATGGTTTAATTCTCTTGATCCTGGTTATGTGCGTAGTCCCCAGGATATGATTTATTACTTCTCTGCTAAATATTTCCCTGCTCATAAGAAACAAGCTGCTTTAAGGGATATATATAATTTTGTGCAAATTAAAGAAGAGAGTCTCCCACAAGCTTGGGGGAGGCTTCTCCAATTACTTAATGCTTTGCCTGATCATCCTCTTAAGAAAAATGAAATAGTTGATATCTTTTATAATGGACTAACCGATGCTTCCAGAGATTACCTGGATAGTTGTGCTAGTTCTGTTTTCAGGGAAAGAACACCGGATGAAGATGAAATTCTATTGAATAATATGTTGACAAATGAAAATAATTGGACACCTCCGGAGCCAATTCCTGAGCCTATTCCTAAACCAACTCCGATGAAGAGGGGTATTCTATTTCTCAGTCCTGAAGATATGCAAGAGGCAAAGAGATCTATGAAAAAAGGTATTAAAGCTGAAGATGTTAAGAATTTACCTCCTATTGAAGAAATACATGGTCTTAATTTACCGCCTGTTGAAGAAACATATAATCTTAATCCTTTACCTATTGAAGAAACTCATGGTCTTGATAACCCGACACAGGTAGTAAAGGTAATTTCTCTCTATAGATATGATAAAGCTGGAATCCCATTAACTAAATTTGCTAGCCCATGCTTAGATGAGTTCGATAAATTTATGGCTAAGCAAGAAGATTTTAATGCTTATTTTGGTAGACAATTGAAATACAATTCAAATATGCTTGAACACTTGATTATATGGCTAATGTTAAAGGTGAACTTAAACTTATTAGTAAACATGCTTCTATGGTTACCACTCAAGTAGAACAAGTACTTAAAGCTCAAAATGATTTGCTCAATGAATTGAATAGTAAAAATAATGATAATGTTGTTAGAGTGGTACTAGAACTGGTAGTATGACTCAGGAACCTTTGTATCCTAGAGGCCACCCTAAGAGAATTGAGCAAGATTCTCAGAGAAATAATATAGATGTACCTAGTTCTTCTAAAAAGAAGAAAAAGAAAAATGATAGGACTTTGCATGCTTCTAGTGATCCTATTGTTGAAACACCTGAGAATCCAAATGATATTTCTATTTCTGATGCTGAAACTCAATCTGGTAATGAACCTGAAACTAGTGATAATGCTAATAAAAATGTTCATGATGATGCTCAACCTAGTAATGATAATGATGTAAAAATTGAACCTGGTGTTGATCTTGATAACCCACAATCAAAGAATCAACGTTATGATAAGAAAGACTTTGTTGCTAGGAAACATGGTAAAGAAAGAGAGCCTTGGGTTCAGAAACCCATGCCTTTTCCTCCCAAACCATCCAAGAAAAAGGATGATGAGGATTTTGAGCGCTTTGCTGGAATGATTAGACCTATCTTTTTGCATATGCGATTAATTGATATGCTCAAAACCAATCCTTATGCTAAGTATATGAAAGATATTATTACAAATAAAAGAAAGATACCGGAAGCTGAAATTTCCACCATGCTTGCTAATTATACCTTTAAGGGTGGAATACCAAAGAAACTTGGAGATCCAGGAGTACCCACTATACCATGCTCCATTAAAATAAACTATGTTAAATCTGCTTTATGTGATCTTGGAGCCGGTGTTAGTGTTATGCCTCTCTCTTTATATCATAGACTTGATTTGAATAAGTTGACACCTACTGAAATATCTTTGCAAATGACTGATAAATCAACTTCTATATCTATCGGTATTTGTGAGGATGTGCCTGTTGTAGTTGGAAACGTTACTATTTTAACGGACTTTGTTATTCTTGATATTCCCGAGGACGATAGTGTAAGTGCATCTAGTGCCACCCCTAGTTGGTTTTGGAGTATTGACGACAAACCTAGTTGAGGGACTAATGTGTTTGTGAGAATTGCAGGATAACACAGGAAAAAGTCCCTCATTGATTCAGTTTTCCTACCAGAGATGACCCCTAAAAATGTATGAAGACATTGAAGTCAAAGGTGGTATATGAAGACATTCACATTGAAGACTATGACAAGAGAAGACATCGCATGAAGCCTATGGAGCTCAAAGACTTAGATCTTTCGTAGTTCCTTTTATTCTTTGTTGAGTCATAGGGACCACCGTACTGTTAAGTGGGGTCCAAGAGAACCAGTCAAAATGACTGAAGTGATGCTTAACCAAAACCTATGTCTTCGAGTGAAGACTATGAGAGCGAATCTTGTCCAGAGTCGGACAAGTCAGCTTTGCTTGTAGCCCAAGTAAAGTTGCCGTGTGGGTTTGAAATCTGACCGTTGGAACACGTGTCAGTTCCTTAGTGACCTAGGGTCATTTTGGACAAATCAGGTCGGGTTGCCTAGTGGCTATAAATAGCCCAACCCCTACAACCATAAACGGTTGGCTGCTCAGAGTTAGTGTACGGCTTTTGTCGTTTGAGAGCAACCCACCTCGAAGCCTTTGAGAGAGAATTCCTTGCGAGGATAAAGCCCTAACCACCCAGAGCCAAAGAGAATTAGGCATCACTTAAGTCTTCTTGTCTGTGTGATCTGAAGACTTATTACACTTGAGGACTGTGAATCCTCCAGCCGGTTAGGCGTCGCGTTCTGAGCATCCAAGAGACATTGTGGATCGCCGGTGAACGAAGTCTGTGAAGGTTTGGGAGTCTACCATGAAGACTTACCAGAGTGATTGGGCGAGGTCTGTGTGACCTTAGCTCAAGGGGAATACGGTGAGGACTGGGTGTCCTGAGCTACGTGTTCAGGACTGGGTGTCCGGGATTGTGTGTCCTCAGGTTTAAATACCTAGCCGCCCTAACCAGACGTACAGTTGTCACAGCAACTGGAACTGGTCCAACAAATCATTGTCTTCAACGAGTCACTGGTTTCATCCTTCCCTTCTCTTTACTTACTATTACTCCTTGTGAAGTCATTGTATGATTACACTATCTTTTATCTTCACTGAGTGACTGCGTGTTCTGTTTGGCTTCATAATATCTTCCTACCTGATCCTTACTACATTGCTGCTATTAGTCATTGTGCTTTCACTCCATTGAATATTTGACTATGGCTTTCCTAGTGTAGTCTACCTTCCGCTGCAGGGTAATAGGTTTATTTCTATTGTTTGCCTTCATAACTTCCATGTTTCGAAGACTTTCATAAAAATCGCCTATTCACCCCCCCTCTAGTCGATATAACGCACTTTAAATTGGTATCAGAGCAAGGTACTCCCTTGTTCTGTGTGATTCGGTTTAACCACCTGGAGTTTTAGCTATGTCGACTACAGGGATAATTAAAGTCTCCGCTGCGTGCCCCGTCTTTGATGGAACTGAATATCCCTACTGGAAGAATAAGATGCGCATGCATCTTGAAGCCATTGACGTCGACCTATGGTATGTCGTCAAGAACGACGTTCCCAAGGCTGGAGAAGGTGTCACTGCTGCTGACGTCAAGAAGTTCGTTCAACTGGACTCTACTGCCAAGAATATCATGTGTGGTCATCTGACCAAAGGACAGTATGGCCGCGTGAGTGCTTTGGAAACATCTAAGCTAGTCTGGGACTGGCTCTCCAAGGTCAATGAAGGCGTCTCAACCCAGAGAGATCAGAGAATCAGTGTCCTTCGCAACCTCTTCAACCGCTTCAAGAGAAATGACAATGAGAATGTCCAGCTCACGTTTGATCGACTCACTGACATCACGAATGAGCTTCAAGCCCTTGGCGCTACTGAGTTCACCAAGCACGAAGTCGTCAAGACACTACTAAGATCACTTGACAGTTTGTTTGACACCCTAGCCCTGATGATTCAAGAACGTCCTGATTTCAAGGCACTCGATCCGTTTGACATACTTAAGAGGCTCAACACACATGAGTTTCAGCTTTCTGAGAAAAGAGATATCTACGGTCCAAACTATGGGCGAAATCGTGCCTTGAAGGCAAAAGCTGTCTCCTCATCTGAAGAAGAATCTGACAACAGTTCTGATGATCCTAAAGACATTGGAAGGGAACTTGCTATGCTTGTGAAGAAGTTCCAAAAATTCACCAAGAAGAAAGGCTTCAGAAAGTCTTCCCGATCAAGCTCAAGGAATGATGAAGTTTCTGCTCATGACTACAAGAAGAAAACATGTCACAAGTGCAAGAAACCTGGCCACTTCATCTCTGAGTGTCCGCAGTGGGACAATGAGAACAAAAAGAAGAAGAAGAGCAAGGAATATGACTCTGACGACAAGAAGAAGAAGAAATACTCAAAGTCTTCTTCCAAGTCTTCTTCAAAGTCTCCATCACACAAGAAGAGCTCATTTAGCAAGGCACGTGCGTTTGTTGGCAAGGAAATGGATTCAGAGGAGGAGTCTGCTTCTGAGGAGGCAGAGGTGGAGTCTGAGGAGGAGTCCGATTCTGGCGTCGCAAGTCTGGCTACAGCATACGTTGCCAAGTCCATCTTCAACACTGAAGACAATGACTTCATCATCAACACCGATGCAAACGACAAGGACCACTCCGCTCCTACCTACTACTTCATGGCACGCGGTGCCAAGGTAAACACACGCACTACTCACTATCAAACGTCTAGTGACGATGACTCTGATTGTGGTTCAAAACCCAGCTACAAAACACTTGCTAAAATTGCAACTGAACAACAGAAAGCTATGGAACATATTCAAAAACTGTTAGACAAAAGCGATGATATGTTAGGCGCTGAAATGACTCGATCTGAGTCCTTAATTGAAGACATAAAAAATCTTCACGTTAAGTATGAGGAACTTGAAAGTCGTCATGAAACGCTCTCAACAACTCATGAAAAGCTTTCCTATGATTATCTTCAAAGGAAGCAAGATCTTGAGAAATTGAGAGCGGCTCATAAAGATCTTCAAAAGGAAAACGAGTCACTTCGTGCCGAACAGATCAGTTCCGCTCAGGAAGGATTTGAACCACCATGTCTTAAATGCATTGAGCGTGATAATGCTACTACTGTTGCTGAATGTTCTACTGCTACTACTGTTGCAATATCTTCAACTGTTGATGTGGGAACTAACCCCTCTGCTGAGGATTCCACTGCTATTGCTGATGAGAATGCTAGGTTGAAGACATTGCTTGAAACAGGGATGTACAAAAGTCTTAAAGGGCATCAGACACTATGTGATGTCCTCAAAAAGCAGATCTTGAACCGAAACCCGAGGAAAGAGGGTGTTGGGTTCGTAAGGAAAATGAATGCTGATGGCTCTTACTGGAAACCTGGGCAGTACCCCAAAACCACATGGGTTGCTGCAAAGGAATCTTCAGCAGATCTATCCACTCTATCTAGCTTCACTTGTGCAAACCCCATGGTCATTGATGAATCCTTTGATGCAAACTATAAACTGTTTAAGAATCAGAATGGTGAAGTGTTTGCTAGGTACATTGGTACTAACTGCAGGAATGGACCGCCTATGAAGAAGATCTGGGTTCCGAAAAAGTGTCTGGAGAATCTTCCTGTGAATGTCATCATGACACCACACGTGAAGAAGACAAACCTCAAACCACAGGCTTCATACGGTCCGAAGGCTTCATACAGACAGAGGACTCACCTGAGTCGCACTAACGCAAATGTTTTGCAGGGAAACCATACTCAGGCCTATGAATATGAGCATGGTTCATCAAACCGCCATGTTCATAAGACCAAGAACTATTCTGCTTATTCTTATGAGTACTATTGTCCGCCTGCAAGACTTTTTGCTAGGGCTCCAAAGCCAAAGTTCTTAGACGCTGCACTTAGACTTATTGCTTCTAAGCCACCCTTGAAGATGTGGGTGGCTAAGAAAGCTTAACTCTCCTTTGCAGGGAAAGGTCTCCAGCAGAAAACCAAAATCGTCTGACACTATTGCTGGGGACCTTAAACATCTTGTAGGGCGCAAGATCAAATGCCCGAATGGTCTTACTATGCACTTCGTTCCTGAATCGCTTGCTAATCTCCCTATCAGTCCTAATCTGGATCTAAGCTTTCATAACCCACTGGTTCGTCAAATATTTTTGCTTCACAATTCTCTTCGTGAAGCCTATCCCCCTAACTGCACTATAGGGTACGACACCAGCGTCTTCAGAATGGATTATTGATAGTGGGTGTACCAATCACATGACTGGCAAAAGAAGCCTTCTTGTGGACTCAACCTTACATCCATCCGACAAGAGTCACATCACATTTGCTGACACTGGTAAAAGTAAGGTACTGGGTCTAGGTAGAGTTGCAATCTCAAAGGATCAACACATGGATAAAGTCATGCTTGTTGAATCCCTTGGCTTCAACTTAATGTCTCTCTCAATGCTTTGCGATTTGAACATGATCGTAATATTTGGAAAATATCGCTGCCTTGTACTAATGGAATCTGACAAGTCTCTAGTGTTTGAAGGGTATCGGAAAGATGATTTGTATGTAGTAGATTTCTCGGCAGGACCACAGCTTGCCGTATGTCTTCTGGCAAAAGCTTCAGAATGCTGGCTCTGGCATCGGAGGCTAGGGCATGCTGGCATGAGGAACCTCCACACCCTTGCAAAGAAGAAGCATGTCATAGGCATCGAGGGCGTCAAGTTCAAGAAAGATCACTTATGTGGTGCCCGTGAAGCAGGAAAGATGACGAGGGCCAAACATCCCTCGAAGACAATCATGACAACCACTCGACCCTTCGAACTGCTCCACATGGATCTTTTCGGTCCCACTCATTATTCAACTCTTACTACTACTGCTTGTCTCTATGGCTTTGTCATTGTTGATGATTATTCTAGATATACTTGGGTGCACATAATCCTCTACAAGACTGAAGTGCAGGATGTCTTGAGACGCTTCGCCAATCGAGCAATGAACAACTATGGCGCCAAGATAAAGCACATCAGAAGTGACAATGGCACTGAATTCAAGAACACTGGCCTTGATACATATCTTGATACCTTGGGCATCACACATGAATTCTCAGCCCCGTACATGCCACAGCAGAATGGCATCGTCGAACGCAAGAACAGAACACTCATTGAGATGGCCCGAACGATGCTTGATGAATACAAGACTCCAAAAAAATTCTAGCCTGAAGCCATTGATACTGCATGCCATTCAATCAATCGTGTTTATCTTCACAAGCTTCTGAACAAGACATCTTATGAGCTCCTTACTGGCAAGAAGCCAAATGTCAGTTACTTCAGAGTATTTGGAGCCAGGTGCTGGATCAAGGATCCACGTCAGACTTCAAAATTTGCACCAAAAGCACATGAGGGTTTTATGCTTGGATATGGAAAGGATTCGCACTCCTACAGAGTCTTCAATCTCTTTCATTATAAAGTGGTTGAAACAGTGGATGTGCGGTTTGATGAGACTAACGGTTCACAAAGAGAGCACCTCCCAAATGTGCTAGATGAAGTTCCATCCAGCGAATCAATCAAGCTTATGGGAACCGGAGAAATCATACCCTCTGAAGCTCAACCTTAAGAGGAACTTATCATCTCTGCACCTGATCAACCTGAAGACAATGCTCAGCCTGAAGACAATCCCACTAACAATGACAATGATTAGCAAGAGCAAAACCTTCGCCCTGTACATCCTCGTGTTGCCAATGAAGTGCAGATTGAGAGAATAATTGACAGCATCAATGCACCCGGTCCGCTCACTCGATCAAGGGCAACTCAGCTGGCAAATTTCTGTGGGCACTTTGCATTCATCTCAATAACAGAACCCAAGAAAGTTGAAGAAGCCTTCATGGAACCTGAATGGATTCAAGCTATGCAAGAAGAGCTTCAACAATTTGAGCTGAATAATGTATGGGAACTGGTTAAGCGTCCTGATCCTCGGAAGCACAATATAATAGGCACCAAATGGATATACCGAAACAAGCAAGACGAGCATGGTCAAGTTGTCAGAAACAAAGCTCGTCTCGTTGCTCAAGGATATACTCAAGTGGAAGGCATTGACTTTGATGAAACATTTGCTCCTGTGGCTCAACTTGAAGCCATACGCATACTGCTGGCCTATGCAAATCATCATAACATACTTCTGTATCAAATGGATGTGAAGAGCGCCTTTCTCAATCGCAAGATTGAAGAAGAAGTGTATGTTGCACAACCGCCTGGCTTTGAAGATCTGAAACATCAAGGGCAACTCAACTGGCAAACTTTTGCGGACACTTCGCATTTGTTTCAATCACAGAACCCAAGAAAATTGATGAAGCCTTTATGGAACCTGAATGGATTCAAGCTATGCAAGAAGAGCTTCAACAATTTGAGCTGAACAATGTATGGGAGTTGGTTAAGCGTCCTGATCCACGGAAGCATAACATAATAGGCACCAAATGGATATACCGCAACAAGCAAGATGAGCATGGCCAAGTCGTCAGAAACAAGGCTCGTCTCGTTGCTCAAGGATATACTCAAGTGGAAGGCATTGACTTCGATGAAACATTTGCTCCTGTTGCCAGACTTGAAGCCATCCGTATACTGCTGGCCTATGCAAATCATCACAACATAATCCTGTATCAAATGGATGTAAAAAGTGCCTTCCTCAATGGCAAAATTGAAGAAGAAGTGTATGTTGCACAACCACCTGGGTTTGAAGATCCAAAACATCCTGACATGGTGTACAAGCTCAAAAAGGCACTATATGGCCTCAAACAAGCCCCTCGGGCCTGGTATGATACACTCAAATACTTCCTGAAGAGCAAAGGCTTCATACCTGGTTCCCTGGATCCCACTCTCTTCACAAAGACATATGATGGTGAACTGTTTGTGTGCCAAATTTACGTGGATGCCATTATCTTCGGCTGCACCAATCAGAAGTACAGTGAGGAGTTCGGATATATGATGCAAGAGCAATATCAGATGTTTATGATGGGGGAGCTGAAATTCTTCTTCGGTCTTCAGATACGGCAACAACGCAATGGCATCTTCATATCTCAAGAGAAATATCTCAAAGACTGCCTGAAGAAGTTCGGTATGCAAGATTGCAAAGGCTTCACAACACCAATGCCAGCCAAACATCATCTGAGCCCTGACGACAATGGTAAAGAGTTCGATCAAAAGGTATACCGCTCCATGATTGGTTCTTTGCTCTACTTATGTGCATCTAGGCCAGATATTATGCTTAGTGTTTGCATGTGTGCTCGATTTCAAGCGGCACCAAAGGAGTCGCATCACTTAGCAGTGAAGCGAATTCTTCGATATTTGGCTCACACACCAACTCTAGGGTTATGGTATCCAAAGGGCTCAGAGTTTGATCTGGTTGGATTTTCGGACGCTGATTACGCTGGTGACAAGGTTGATCGGAAGTCCACATCAGGCACATGTCACTTTCTGGGCCGATCACTTGTCTGTTGGTCTTCAAAGAAGAAGAACTGTGTATCTCTCTCCACTGCTGAATCTGAATACATTGCTGCTGGATCCTGCTGCGCTCAGCTTCTATGGATGAAGCAAACCCTCAAGGATTATGGCATTCATATGAAGCAAGTGCCACTTTACTGCGACAACGAAAGCGCCATCAAGATCGCCAACAACCCAGATCAGCACTCGAAGACAAAGCACATTGAAATTCGTCATCATTTTCTCAGAGATCATGTTGCAAAGGAAGACATTGATATCATACATGTCAACACTGAAGAGCAATTGGCAGATATCTTCACCAAGCCCTTGGATGAGAAGAGATTTTGCAAGTAACGGTGTGAGCTAAATATCTTGGAATCCTCAAATGTCCTGTGATCAGGCACACATCCTAACACTTATGCATGATGATGACTTAGATGTGCAACACACAAAGTAACGTATATCTTCAATCAATGAAGACATACATTCTAAGTGTGAATACATTAACGTGGAATTTGACCTCGGAGCGCCACGATAATTGTGCACCGTGTCTGGGTCCAATACTTCCTATACGGTGGGTAGCGCCACCACCAAAAATTTTCTGCTTGAAGTGTTTCACTCATGGCATTACATTTGCTATGTCTTCACATTTGGTTTGGCTTCAATCTCAACATGTTTTCATGATTATCTTCACTATGTTGATTATATATGTACTGGTGTTCTGTCCTCTACAGCATTCACTTATAGCTATGTCTTCTTGTTTGAATCTTTTGAACTAAGTGAATGTGATCGGACCCTAACCTCTCCATGCTTCCTACCTCAAACTCTATCTCTCCA
The DNA here is from genome assembly GCA_034509565.1 of Triticum monococcum. NCBI lineage: Eukaryota > Viridiplantae > Streptophyta > Magnoliopsida > Poales > Poaceae > Triticum > Triticum monococcum. The sequence goes on from CM067845.1 coordinate 620,987,939, forward strand.
AGTCATATGCACTCTATTGAAACTGTCGAATGTCTTCACTGCATCCTTGTCAGAAGAAGACACAGAGACAAACTTTAAAACAGCTTTCAATGTTTTTCCATCAACTAGAATTCCGGAGAAGTAGGAACGACTCCCGACAAACCAGGCGTGCGTGGGGTGAAACGGCCCCCACAATTCCGCATGCTGGCCACGTACTGATCAGATGCGAATCGCCAGGGGCACCTGAGTAATAGCGCAGTGCCGCCCGTATCCCTATAAATACACGTTTCACTGCGGTCATTATCTTTTCTTCCTCCCTCGCACGAACCCTAGCGCCACCGCTAACTCTCAACGACGCCGGCGACGAAGTGCTTCACTGCCGCGACCTCTCCGACGCCGTTCTCACGCCGACAGCGGACATCAGTCTCTCCGCCGTCGCCCTAGGTGTCTTCCGTCGCCAAGTTAGGGCATGGAGGATCGAACTGCTCGGCCTCACCTCTCATCTCGTCTAGCAGTTCCAAGTCTGGTAAATAAAAAGCCTTTTTACAGCCTCTTTTGATCCTATTGCTCCATCACTTTCTGCCAAAAGAGGTTTCCATTCACTCAAGTTTCATTCCTCTTGTCTGAATCTCATAACTTGCCTAGTATATTCACTTGTTCTTCATGAAGTAGTTGGATTCCTCACTTGTACTGATCTATGGGTTCGTACAAATCTGGAACCAACTTCTTTTCTATAAAGTGAATGTCTTCGCATGATGAGGTCAATATCTTCTAAACTGATTTATCTTCAAAATCTTCTGAGAATGCATATGACCTCTTCCCCTTCCCTCGCACCTTAATGCTGTCACATGTACATGTCCGTGGGAGAATCTTTTGGTTCTCATAGTCTGCATTCATTTGCAGAGTTCCTACAGCGTCACATCAATTCACCCGAAGCAAGTTCCTGTTGGTCAAGCAAAAGGAAGCCTTTGAATCCTTTGAAGCCTTTGAATCTTTTGAAGCCTTCCAAGTTAAGCTTCATGGCATCCGAGAAACAATCAAGGAAGGGAGGCAGACAGAGACGTGGTGACACATCCAAAGATCTGCCTGAGGATTTGGCAGAATTGTACCAAACAGATCCTGAAGAGAGCTATGGTCAGCGCAAGACACGAATCTAATGGATTCGAAGATATTGGGCAGAGCAGTGGTTCCAATACCGCTTCGTCACCAAGGAATATGCAGAGAAGTGCGCCATCAAGAGACCGTGGGGAGATGCCTTGTACAAGAATCTCGTACCCCGAACCAGAGACGAAGCCATTGCTCAAGGCTTCTTTCCATGCATGGTCAGGGGACAACAGCCAGCTGACGCACATCTGTCATCCCTTCTCTGGTGTCGCGATGACACTCTGTTCAAGCGCAACTTCCAATTTGCCCAGAACTCTGCGAAGCAAAACAAGAAGGAGTTTGGGTTGGACTTCAACCCTGGTCCCTCCAAACCAAGGGCAGATGGCACACGCGACGCTAATCCCAATGTCATCGGGCCATTTGCCAATCTCGAAGGCCTCATCACTCACATTATAGTCCAAGGGACTGCCGTGAACGACCCTCTAGCAGACACTGAGTCTGATGATGCTCCTGCTGTCCCAGAGCCGAAGCAGATGAAGAAGAAGCCAAAAGCTTCCAAGCCAGCCGCTTCTCCCAAGATCTCCAGAGCGAAGCCATTGGCCACTGCACCTCCTGAAGCCAGTGTGCAGTCTGAAGGCTTATCAAGAGTCTCCAAGCCTCAAGAAGCAAAGAAATCACAGCCACACACCAGCAAAGAACTCACTGCCGCTGCTGTTCTGCGCTGCGAAGCCATTGATCTGTCGAGTGACGACGATCTTGCCGATGACGCTCTTGAGCAGCTAATCAAGAGCAAGGAGGAGGCTGAAATCTTCAACAATCTGCCTCTGTTCGATGCAGCAATCATCCACAACTTCATAGATGAGTGGTTTGACACACCCAACATCAGCTTTGATGATCTGCAGCTGCCCATTGGCCTCAGCGTAGCCTTTCAAGGAGCTATTGCTTCAGAACTCGCAATTGCCCAGCGCATCATGGAACTGAAGCAAAAGATCGATTTTGAAAAGGCTCAGTTCAAGCAGAACATGACCACGCTCAGCGTCCAATAAGTCAAAGACTTCAAAGTCATGCTGCACGAGTTGAAGGAAAACTTTACGCAGAAACATGCAGAGGCTCAGGGTTCACACGAGCGCATGAAGAATTTGGCTGATATCTGTGTGCAGGCCTACAATGAGGCCGAGAAGCGAAAGGCACTTGGGCGTCCCGGCATCGACCCCAGGATGGTCGCTAAGAAAAAGAAGACGCCCACTGTGGCTGAAGAAGAGGCCCCACGCCAAGAAGCTGTTCCGATTGTCTTCCCCACCGCCAAGCCTAGCTCGAAGCCAAAGCGCTCAACCGCTTCAGAGCTTAAGAAGACAAGGATAGCCGAAGCTAAAGCAAGGAAGAGGAAACACCCTGAAGCCTCTCCTTCAGACCCCACCATCAAGAAGCGCAAGACCAAGAAGTCTCGGGCTGCTCCCACAGAGCCCTTGATAGTCGAACCCCTTTCCGTTCGCTTTCCTCATGAAGATCGTTAGATGACCGTGCATGAGCCTGCTCTCACAGAGGCTCCGCATGCTGAAGACATTCCAGCAGCCGACCCCAACGCTGCTGAAGACATTGGTCTCCAAGACAATGTGCAAGGTGATGCAGTCCTTCCTCAGCTCGACACGAGCGAAATGATCAGCATTGGTCGTCCCCTGATGCCAATCACACAAGATGCATCGTGGGCAGATCGCCCACAGGAGGAAGAGGATGAGCCCCAGCCCACTGCAACTCCACCGGCGTCGCCTGCATTCCGTAGGCTTCGCAAAGGACCAAGGGCTCATACTGCTGAAGACATTCCGGCTGCATCAGCCGAAGAACATGCAGAAGAGCATGAAGAACCTCAAGCTCCATCTTCCCCACACCAGCAAGAAGAAGTTCTCAAGGAGGCTGACACCACTGCGCCTGCCACACATAATACTGAAGCATTTGTGGAGCCCGACCAACCAACAGCTTCAACAGATACTGAAGCTACTGCCTCTGACCCTTCTGTGTCTGTGTCTGCTGCCGGACCACAGTTCAACTATCATGTTGCGCACAGGCCCCAGGTACAGAAGCCAATCCCACGACTGCCAAGGTTCCCAGGTCCAGCCACTGCTCCTGGCTCCTTCAATGTCAATAGCTTCAGGGCAGATAACACCTTCTTCAACCGCTCCAAGAACCCTTACACAAGGGAAAAGATTGTGTCAGATAGGTTCTGGAGCTACCCACAGCGCAGCTACTACTCCTGCGTCCTCTACAACCAGAACCGCATCTTTCCACATCAGCGCCTTGAAGTTGAAGCTTTTACTGGTCTGCCTGGTCTGGAAGAAGCCCTAGACTGCTTCAAGCAAGTTGGCCTGCTGCCGTTTGTCACGGATGAAGAGCACTGGAACGAAGAGCTTCTGCTTCAGTTCTATGCCACATTGCACATCAAGGGCTACAACAGAGATCCGAAGACTTGGGTCCTGGAGTGGATGACCGGCAACGTCCATCATGAAGCCAATGCATTTGATATCATTGAGCTCACCGGCCTACCCACTCCAGGCGAACTCTTCGAAGAAGGCTGCCAACTCCACGCTGACGCAGTTGAGAGCATATTCCAGTGACCTGAGCCAAATATGAGTCAGATGCTCTCAATGATGAAGCCATTGCCTTCTGACGCACCTTACCCAACGGAGTTCTTCGTTGAAGACTTAGAGTACCTGCCTAGAACTATCTATCACATCATCAGGTGGACTCTATGGCCCATTAAGGGGCACTCTCGATATGCCAAGGTTGAAGGTGCCATGAAGACTCTCATCTTCTGCATCCTGCACGGCAAATGCTTCAATGCCCAGGATCTCTTCATACGTCAACTTGCTGCGTCTGGCTCAGATCTCTTTGGTCGGAAGATTTATGCTCCATGGGTTATGAGGCTAATCAAGCTCCACTCTGCAATATCATATCAACCCTCAGCCCGCAACCACAGAATCTTCTTACCTGATGTGGACACCTCTGCTGAAGCGATTTATCCTGAGCCTGCCAAACAGCCACTAAGTCTTCAGAATGCAGAACACCAAAGCTTCACTCAACATGATGAAGGTGTTCAAGCCATTTCCAGAGTCTATCCAATGGCTGGCACCACACGTGCCCCTGCATCCACTGAAGCCACTGACAGCGAAGCTGCACAGAGACCCAAGAAACGCGCTCGTACACTCACTGATCGTGAACTTCTTGTGGCTCTGCATCAAAAGCAAGATAGGCATCACGACTGGCTCAAGAGGCAGATGCGCAGTATCATGCAAGACGTCAATCGCATCAGGAATCTGGCCACCAAGAACGCCTTCGTCGCACATGAAAACTGTCGCCGCACTTGGAAAGGCCTCACAATGATGTGCACTGAAGCTGAATTGCAAGAGGATGGCTTCAAGGAGCGATTCAAGTTTGACTCCACACCCCCCAGAAGAGCTGTGTTGCGTGGGACTCCGTCGCTTGAAGAATCCGAGTTCTCTTCCTCTGCTGCCACCGTGACGGGAAAAATCATTGAGGAAGAAGACGATGCTACATCACCACCAATGTCTTCAGCGCACGTCGTCACTGCACCAAGCTCGCCTGCACCACCAAACGCCTCCACCGACCCTGCTGCGCCTGGGAACGCATAGAAAACTTATGTCTTCAAACCTTTTTGGTCATCACTGACAAAAGGGGGAGAAGCATATGATGTTTATAGTCTTCAAGCGGGGCGGGTGCTTTATTATATTTTGCTTCGTGCTTACAACTCTCGTTTTGCTACATTTGGTTCTTTGAGTTGTAACACTTAAACTTGATGGTCGTCTGCTACTATGTTTGCCATTGTGTTTTTGCGAAGATAAATTCCGCATGTACGACGATAATTTCCGCACTCTTATCATTTCGCAGACGTCCATTTTTCATATGCATATCATTATCTTCATATATCTTTACGTGCATGATGGATTGTCATCATAAGTTGAAGTGGATTCCCACAAATACAACCTGCTATGTGCATTTGCATTCCAGAAGCAAATCACTTATATGCACATCTTCAGGGGGAGCCCTTGCAGCTTATGAAGACAATTCCTTTACAATTTCACAAATTATATTCCTCGTTGAAAACTTCAACTAGTTTGTCATCAATCACCAAAAAGGGGGAGATTGTAAGTGCATCTAGTGCCACCCCTAGTTGGTTTTGGAGTATTGATGACAAACCTAGTTGAGGGACTAATGTGTTTGTGAGAATTGCAGGATAACACAGGTAGAAGTCCCTCATTGATTCGGTTTAGCTACCAGAGATGACCCCCAAAAATGTACGAAGACATTGAAGACAATGGTGGTTCATGAAGACATTCATGTCGAAGACAATGACATGTGAAGACTCCCCATGAAGCCTATGGAACTCGAAGACTTAGATCCTTCGTAGTTTTACTGTATTCATGTTGTGTCATAGGAACCACCGTACTGTTAAGTGGGGTCCAAGAGAACCAGTCAGGATGACTGAAGTGATGCCTAATTCAAATCCTATGTCTTCGAGTGAAGACAATGAGAGAAAATCTTGTCCAGAGTCAGACAAGTCAGCTTTACTTGCAGCCCAAGTAAAGTTGCCGTGAGAGTTCAAAATCCGACCGTTAGTACACGTGTCAGTTCCTTAGTGACCCAGGGTCATTTCGGACAAATCAGGTCAGGGTTGCCAAGTGGCTATAAATAGTCCACCCCCACAACCATAAACGGTTGGCTGCTCAGATTTTAGTGCACGGCTTTTGTCGTTTGAGAGCAACCCACCTCGAAGCCTTTGAGAGAAAATATTTAGTGAGGAGAAAAGCCCTAACCACCCAGAGCCAGAGTAATTGGGCATCACTTAAGTCTTCTTGTCTGAGTGATCTGAAGACTTATTACACTTGAGGACTGTGCATCCTCCAGACGGTTAGGCGTCGCGTTCTGAGCATCCAAGAGGAATTGTGGATTGCCGGTGAACGAAGTCTGTGAAGGTTTGGGAGTCTACCTTGAAGACTTACCAGAGTGATTGGGCGGGGTCTGTGTGACCTTAGCTCAAGGAGAAAATGGTGAGGACTGGGTGTCCTGAGCTGCGTGTTCAGGACTGGGTGTCCGGGACTGTGTGTCCTTTGGTTTAAATACCTAGCCGCTCCAACCAGACGTACAGTTGTCACAGCAACTGGAACTGGTCCAACATATCATTGTCTTCAACGTGTCACTGGTTTCATCTTCACCTCCCTTTACTTACCAGTACACATTGTGAAGCTATTGCATGCTTGCTTTATCTTCTGTCTTCACAACCTGACTGTATGATCTGTTTGGCTTCATAACTACTTCCAACCTGATCCTCATTACACTGAAGCTATTTGTCTCTGTGCTTTCACTGTATTGTATATTTGACTATGGCTTGCGTTGTGTAATCTACCTTCCGCTGCATAGTGATAGGCTTGTTCACTCTGTTTGTCTTCATAACTTCCACGTTTTGAAGACTTTCATAAAAATCGCCTATTCACCCCCCCTCTAGTCGATATAACGCACTTTCAATTGGTATCAGAGCGAGGTGCTCCCTTGTTCTGTGTGATTCGGTTTAACCACCTGGAGTTTTAGCTATGTCGACTGCAGGGATAATTAAAGTCTCCGCTGCGTGCCCCGTCTTCGATGGAACTGAATATCCCTACTGGAAGAATAAGATGCGCATGCATCTTGAAGCCATTGATGTCGACCTATGGTATGTCGTTGAAAACGGCGTTCCCAAGGCTGGAGAAGGTGTCACTGCGGCTGATGTCAAGAAGTTCACTCAACTGGACTCCACTGCCAAGAACATTATCTGTGGTCATCTGACCAAGGGACAGTACGGCCGTGTGAGTGCCTTGAAGACATCCAAGCTGGTCTTGGACTGGCTCTCCAAGGTCAATGAAGGCATCTCAACCCAGAGAGATCAGAGAATCAGTGTTCTTCGCAATCTCTTCAACCGCTTCAAGCGAAATGACAATGACAATGTCCAGCACACATTTGACCGGCTCACTGACATCACAAATGAGCTTCAAGCCCTCGGCGCCACTGAGATCACCAAACATGAAATCGTCAAGACGCTGCTAAGATCACTTGACAGTTCATTTGACATCCTAGCCCTAATGATTCAAGAACGTCCAGACTTCAAGACACTCGATCCGTCTGACATACTTGAGAGGCTCAACACACATGAGTTTCAGCTTTCTGAGAAAAGAGATATCTACGGTCCAAACTATGGGCGAACTCGTGCCTTGAAGGCAAAAGCTGTGTCATCATCTGAAGAGGAATCTGGCAGCAGTTCTGATGATCCTGAAGACATTGGAAGGGAACTTGCAATGCTAGTGAAGAAGTTCCAAAAATTCACCAAGAAGAAAGGCTTCAGAAAGTCTTCACGATCAAGCTCAAGGAATGATGAAGCTTCTGCGCATGACTACAAGAGGAAAACTTGTCACAAGTGCAAGAAAACTGGACACTTCATCTCTGAATGCCCACAGTGGGACAATGAGAACAGAAAGAAGAAGAAGAGCAAGGAATATGACTCTGACGACAAGAAGACGAAGAAATACTCAAAGTCTTCGTCCAAGTCTTCCTCAAAGTCTTCATCACACAAGAAGAGTTCATCTGGCAAGGCTCGTGCGTTTGTTGGCAAGGAAATGGATTCAGAGGAGGAGTCCGCTTCTGAGGAGGCAGAGGTGGAGTCTGAGGAGGAGTCTGATTCAGGCATTGCAAGCTTGGCTACAGCCTATGTCGCCAAGTCCATCTTCAACACTGAAGACAATGACTCCATCACCATCACCGATGCAAATGACAAGGATGACTCTACTCCCACCTACTGCTTCATGGCACGTGGTGCCAAGGCCATGGAACATATTCAAAAACTGTTAGACAGAAGCGATGATCTGTTGGGTGCTGAAATGACTCGTTCTGAATCCTTAATTGAAGACATAAAAAATCTTCATGTTAAGTATCAGGAACTCGAAGATCGTCTTGAGACTCTCTCAACTACTCATGAAAAGCTTTCCTATGATTATCTTCAGAAGAAGCAAGATCTTGAGAAGTTGAGAGCGGATCATGAAGATCTTCAAAAGGAAAACGAGTCACTTCGAGCCGAACAGATCAGTTCTGCTCAGGAAGGATTTGAACCACCATGCCTTAAATGCATTGAGCGTGATAATGCTATTTCTGTTGCTGAATGTTCCACTGCTACTGCTGTTGCAATATCTTCAACTGTTGAAGTGGTAACTAACCCCTCTGCTGAGGATACCACTGCTATTGCTGATGAAAATGCTAGGTTGAAGACATTGCTTGAAACAGGGATGTACAAAAGTCTCAAAGGACATCAGACACTATGTGATGTCCTCAAGAAGCAGATTCTGAACCGAAACCCTAGCAAAGAGGGTGTTGGGTTTGTGAGGAAGATTAATGCAGATGGCTCTTACTGGAAACCTGAGCAGTACCCCAAAACCACATGGGTTGCTGCAAAGGAATCCTCATCAGATCCATCCAATCTATCTGGCTTCACTTGTGCTAATCCAATTATCATTGATGAATCCTTTGATGCAAACTATAAACTGTTTAGGAATCAGAATGGTGAAGTATTTGCCAGGTACATTGGTACTAACTGTAGGAATGGACCGCCTATGAAGAAGATCTGGGTTCCAAAAACGTGTCTTGAGAATCTTCCTGTGAATGTCCTCATGACACCTCACATGAAGAAGACAAACCTCAGACCAAAGGCTTCATATGGTCCAAAGGCTTCATACAGGCAGAGGGCTCATCTGAGTCGCACTAACACAAATGTTTTGCAGGGAAACCATGCTCAGGCATATGAGAGCGGTTCTTCAAACCGTCATTCTCATATGACCAAACACTATTCTGCCTATTCTTATGAGTACTATTGCCCACCTACTAGACTGTTTGCCAGGGCTCCAAAGCCAAAATTCTCAGATGCTGCACTTAGACTTATTGCTTCTAAGCCACCCTTGAAGATGTGGGTGGTTAAGAAAGCTTAACTCTCTTTTGCAGGGAAAGGTCTCCAGCACAAAACCAAAATCTTCTGATGCTATTGCTGGGGACCTCAGAAATCTTGTGGGACGCAAGATCAAATGCCCGAATGGCATCACTATGTATTTCGTACCTGAATCGCATGCTACTCTCCCTACTTGTCCTACCCTGGATCTCAGTTTTCATAATCCACTGGTTCGTCAAATGTTTTTGCTTCACAACACTCTTGGTGAAGCCTATCCCCCTAACTGCACTGTAGGGTACGACACCAGTGACTTCAGAGTCTTCAGAATGGATTATTGACAGCGGGTGTACAAATCACATGACTGGCAAAAGAAGTCTCTTTATGGACTCAACCTTACGTCCATCTGACAAGAGCCACATCACATTCGCTGACACTGGTAAAAGTAAGGTACTGGGTCTAGGTAGAGTTGCAATCTCAAAGGATCAACACATGGATAAAGTCATGTTTGTTGAATCCCTTGGCTTCAACTTAATGTCTGTCTCAATGCTTTGCGATTTAAACATGATAGTAATCTTTGGAAAATATCGTTGTCTGGTACTAATGGAATCTGACAAGTCTCTAGTGTTTGAAGGGTATCGAAAAGACGATTTGTACGTGGTAGATTTCTCAGCAGGGCCACAGCTTGCAGTTTGTCTTCTCGCAAAGGCTTCAGAATGCTGGCTTTGGCACCGAAGACTTGGGCATGCTGGCATGAGGAACCTCCACACCCTTGCGAAGAAGAAGCATGTCATAGGCATCGAGGGTGTCAAGTTCAAGAAAGATCACTTATGCGGTGCCTGTGAAGCTGGGAAGATGACAAGGGCAAAACATCCTTCGAAGACAATCATGACCACTACTCAACCCTTCGAACTGCTTCACATGGATCTCTTCGGTCCCACTCACTACTCAACTTTCTCCACTACTGCTTGCCTCTATGGCTTCGTCATTGTTGATGATTACTCGAGATATACTTGGGTGCACATAATCCTTTACAAGACTGAAGTGCAGGATGTTTTCAGACGCTTCGCAAATCGGGCAATGAACAATTATGACGCCAAGATAAAACACATCAGAAGTGACAATGGCACAGAATTCAAGAACACCGGCCTTGACACATATCTTGATACATTAGGCATCACTCATGAATTCTCAGCTCCATACACGCCACAACAGAATGGCATCGTCGAACGCAAGAACAGAACACTCATTGAGATGGCCAGAACAATGTTAGATGAGTACAAGACACCAAGAAAATTCTGGACTGAAGCCATTGACACTGCATGCCATACTATCAACCGTGTACATCTTCACAAGCTGCTGAACAAGACATCTTATGAACTTCTGACTGGCAAGAAGCCAAATGTAAGTTACTTCAGAGTATTTGGATCAAGATGCTGGATCAAGGACCCTCACCACACCTCAAAATTTGCTCCAAAAGCACATGAGGGCTTCATGCTTGGATATGGAAAGGATTCGCACTCCTACAGAGTCTTCAATCTCTTTCACTACAAAGTGGTTGAAACAGTGGATGTGCGGTTTGATGAGACCAATGGGTCACAAAGAGAGCAACTACCAGATGTGCTAGATGAAGTTCCAGCTAGTGAATCAATCAAGCTAATGGGAACTGGAGAAATTATACCTTCTAAAGCTCGTCCTGAAGAAGAACTTATCATCTCAGCACCTGATCCACATGAAGACAATGCTCAGCCTGAAGACATACCTCCCCATGATAACATAGATCAGCAAGAGCAAAGTCTTCGACCCCTACATCCTCGTGTTGCCAATGAAGTGCAGATTGACAGAATAATTGATAGCATCAATGCACCTGGTCCACTGACTCGATCAAGGGCAACTCAACTGGCAAACTTTTGCGGACACTTCGCATTTGTTTCAATCACAGAACCCAAGAAAATTGATGAAGCCTTTATGGAGCCTGAATGGATTCAAGCTATGCAAGAAGAGCTTCAACAATTTGAGCTGAACAATGTATGGGAGTTGGTTAAGCGTCCTGATCCACGGAAGCATAACATAATAGGCACCAAATGGATATACCGCAACAAGCAAGATGAGCATGGCCAAGTCGTCAGAAACAAGGCTCGTCTCGTTGCTCAAGGATATACTAAAGTGGAAGGCATTGACTTCGATGAAACATTTGCTCCTGTTGCCAGACTTGAAGCCATCCGTATACTGCTGGCCTATGCAAATCATCACAACATAATCCTATATCAAATGGATGTAAAAAGTGCCTTCCTCAATGGCAAAATTGAAGAAGAAGTGTATGTTGCACAACCACCTGGGTTTGAAGATCCAAAACATCCTGACATGGTGTACAAGCTCAAAAAGGCACTATATGGCCTCAAACAAGCCCCTCGGGCCTGGTATGATACACTCAAATACTTCCTGAAGAGCAAAGGCTTCATACCTGGTTCCCTGGATCCCACTCTCTTCACGAAGACATATGATGGTGAACTGTTTGTGTGCCAAATTTACGTGGATGACATTATCTTCGGCTGCACCAATCAGAAGTACAGTGACGAGTTCGGATATATGATGCAAGAGCAATATCAGATGTCTATGATGGGGGAGCTGAAATTCTTCCTCGGTCTTCAGATACGGCAACAACGCAATGGCATCTTCATATCTCAAGAGAAATATCTCAAAGACTGCCTGAAGAAGTTCGGTATGCAAGATTGCAAAGGCTTCACAACACCAATGCCAGCCAAACATCATCTGAGTCCTGACGACAATGGTAAAGAGTTCGATCAAAAGGTATACCGCTCCATGATTGGTTCTTTGCTCTACTTATGTGCATCTAGGCCAGATATTATGCTTAGTGTTTGCATGTGTGCTCGATTTCAAGCGGCACCAAAGGAGTCGCATCACTTAGCAGTGAAGCGAATTCTTCGATATTTGGCTCACACACCAACTCTAGGGTTATGGTATCCAAAGGGCTCAGAGTTTGATCTGGTTGGATTTTCGGACGCTGATTACGCTGGTGACAAGGTTGATCGGAAGTCCACATCAGGCACATGTCACTTTCTGGGCCGATCACTTGTCTGTTGGTCTTCAAAGAAGCAGAACTGTGTATCTCTCTCCACTGCTGAATCTGAATACATTGCTGCTGGATCCTGCTGCGCTCAGCTTCTATGGATGAAGCAAACCCTCAAGGATTATGGCATTCATATGAAGCAAGTGCCACTTTACTGCGACAACGAAAGCGCCATCAAGATCGCCAACAACCCAGTTCAGCACTCGAAGACAAAGCACATTGAAATTCGTCATCATTTTCTCAGAGATCATGTTGCAAAGGAAGACATTGATATCATACATGTCAACACTGAAGAGCAATTGGCAGATATCTTCACCAAGCCCTTGGATGAGAAGAGATTTTGCAAGTTACGGTGTGAGCTAAATATCTTGGAATCCTCAAATGTCCTGTGATCAGGCACACATCCTAACACTTATGCATGATGATGACTTAGATGTGCAACACACAAAGTAACGTATATCTTCAATCAATGAAGACATACATTCTAAGTGTGAATACATTAACGTGGAATTTGACCTCGGAGCGCCACGATAATTGTGCGCCGTGTCTGGGTCCAATACTGAAGGAAATATGCCCTAGAGGCAATAATAAAGTTATTATTTATTTCCTTATATCATGATAAATGTTTATTATTCATGCTAGAATTGTATTAACTGGAAACATAATAAATGTGTGAATACATAGACCAACAGAGTGTCACTAGTATGCCTCTACTTGACTAGCTCGTTAATCAAAGATGGTTATGTTTCCTAACCATGAACAAGGAGTTGTTATTTGATTAACGAGGTCACATCATTAGTAGAATGATCTGATTGACATGACCCATTCCATTAGCTTAGCACCCGATCGTTTAGTATGTTGCTATTGCTTTCTTCATGACTTATACATGTTCCTATAACTATGAGATTATGCAAATCCCGTTTACCGGAGGAACACTTTGGGTACTACCAAACATCACAACGTAACTGGGTGATTATAAAGGAGTACTACAGGTGTCTCCAATGGTAGATGTTGGGTTGGCGTATTTCGAGATTAGGGTTTGTCACTCCGATTGTCGGAGAGGTATCTCTGGGCCCTCTCGGTAATACACATCACATAAGCCTTGCAAGCATTATAACTAAGATGTTAGTTGTGAGATGATGTATTACGGAACGAGTAAAGAGACTTGCCAGTAACGAGATTGAACTAGGTATTGGATACCGACGATCGAATCTCGGGCAAGTAACATACCGATGACAAAGGGAACAACGTATGTTGTTATGCGGTCTGACCGATAAAGATCTTCGTAGAATATGTAGGAGCCAATATGGGCATCCAGGTCCCGCTATTGGTTATTGACCGGAGACGTGTCTCGGTCATGTCTACATTGTTCTCGAACCGTAGGGTCCGCACGCTTAACGTTACGATGACAGTTATTATGAGTTTATGCATTTTGATGTACCGAAGGTTGTTCGGAGTCCCGGATGAGATCACGGACATGACGAGGAGTCTCGAAATGGTCGAGACGTAAAGATTGATATATTGGAAGCCTATGTTTGGACATAGGAAGTGTTCCGGATGAAATCGGGATTTTACCGGAATACCGGGAGGGTTACCGGAACCCCCCGAGAGGCTAATGGGCCTATTGGGCCTTAGTGGAAAAGAGAGAAGAGGCAGCCCACAAGCCTAGCCGGCGCCCCCCCTTTCCCAAGTCCTAGTAGGACTAGGAGAGGTGGGCCGGCCCCCTCTCTCTCCTTTCCCCCCCAAGAGTCCTAGTTGGAATAGGATTGGAGGGGAGGAGTCCTACTCCCGGTGGGAGTAGGACTCCCCCTGCGCCTCCTCTATCTTGGCCGGCCAGCCCCCCTCCTCCAACATATATATACGGGGGCAGGGGGCACCCCATAGACACACAACTTGATCCTTGAGATCGTTCCTTAGCCGTGTGCGGTGCCCCCTGCCACCAAATTCCACCTCGATCGTACCGTTGTAGTGCTTAGGCGAAGCCCTGCGTCGGTAGTACATCAAGATCGTCACCACACCGTCGTGCTGACGGAACTCCTCCCCGAAGCTTTGCTGGATCGGAGCCCGGGGATCGTCATCGAGCTGAACGTGTGCTAAGAACTCGGAGGTGCCGGAGTAACGGTGCTTGGATCGGTCGAATCGGGAAGAAGACGTACGACTACTTCCTCTATGTTGTGTGATCGCTTCCGCAGTCGGTCTGCGTTGGTACGTAGACAACACTCTCCCCTCTCGTTGTTGTGCATCACCATGATCTTGCGTGTGCGTAGGAAAATTTTCGAAATTACTACGTTCCCAACAGTGGCATCCGAGCCTAGGTTTTATGGTTTGATGTTATTTGCACGAGTAGAACACAAGTGAGTTGTGGGCGATACAAGTCATACTGCCTACCAGCATGTCATACTTTGGTTCGGCGGTATTGTTGGTTGAGACGATCCGGACCAACCTTACGCGTACTCTTACGCGAGACCGGTTCCCTCGACATGCTTTGCACATAGATGGCTTGCGGAAGACTGTCTCTCCAACTTTACTTGAACCAAGTGTGACTACGCCCGGTCCTTGAGAAGGTTAAAACGGAGTCTATTTGACGAACTATCGTTGTGGTTTTGATGCGTAGGTGAGATGAGTTCTTACTTAAGCCCGTAGCAGCCACGTAAAACTTGCAACAACAAAGTAGAGGATGTCTAACTTGTTTTTGCAGGGTATGTTGTGATGTGATATGGTCAAGGCATGATGCTGATTTTATTGTATGAGATGATCATGTTTTGTAACCGAGTTATCGGCAACTGGCAGGAGCCATATGGTTGTCGCTTTATTGTATGCAATGCAATCGCGATGTAATGCTTTACTTTATTACTAAGCGGTAGTGATAGTCATTGAAGCATAAGATTGGCGAGACGACAACGTTGCTACGATGGAGATCAAGGTGGCGCGCCGGTGACGATGGTGATCATGACGGTGCTTCGGAGATGGAGATCACAAGCACAAGATGATGATGGCCATATCATATCACTTATATTGATTGCATGTGATGTTTATCCTTTTATGCATCTTATCTTGCTTTGATTGACGGTAGCATTATAAGATGATCTCTCACTAAATTATCAAGAAGTGTTCTCCCTGAGTATGCACCGTTGCCAAAGTTCGTCGTGCCCAGACACCACGTGATGATCGGGTGTGATAAGCTCTACGTCCATCTACAACGGGTGCAAGCCAGTTTTGCACATGCAGAATACTCAGGTTATGCTTGACGAGCCTAGCATATGCAGATATGGCCTCGGAACACAGAGACCGAAAGGTCGAGCGTGAATCATATAGTAGATATGATCAACATGACGATGTTCACCATTGAAAACTACTCCATCTCACGTGATGATCGGTTATGGTTTAGTTGATTTGGATCACGTGATCACTTAGAGGATTAGAGGGATGTCTATCTAAGTGGGAGTTCCTAAGTAATTTGATTAACTGAACTTAAATTTATCATGAACTTAGTCCTGGTAGTATTTTGCAAATCATGTTGTAGATCAATAGCTCGCGTTGTTGCTTCCCTATGTTTATATGTTCCTAGAGAAAATTGTGTTGAAAGATGTTAGTAGCAATGATGCGGATTGGATCTGTGATCTGAGGTTTATCCTCATTGCTGCACAGAAGAATTATGTCCTTGATGCACCGCTAGGTGACAGACCTATTGCAGGAGCAGATGCAGACGTTATGAACGTTTGGCTAGCTCAATATGATGACTACTTGATAGTTTAGTGCACCATGCTTAATGGCTTAGAATCGGGACTTCAAAGACGTTTTGAACGTCATGGACCATATGAGATGTTCCAAGAGTTTAAGATAATATTTCAAGCAAATACCCGAGTTGAGAGATATGAAGTCTCCAACAAGTTCTATAGCTAAAAGATGGAGGAGAATCGCTCAACTAGTGAGCATGTGCCCAGATTGTCTGAGTACTACAATCGCTTGAATCAAGTGGGAGTTAATCTTCCAGATAAGATAGTGATTGACAGAATTCTCTAGTCACCATCACCAAGTTAGTAGAACTTTGTGATGAGCTATAATATGCAAGGGATAACAGAAACAACTCCCAAGCTCTTCGTGATGCTGAAATCAACGAAGGTAGAAATCAAGAAAAACATCAAGTGTTGATGGTTGACAAGACCACTAGTTTCAAGAAAAGGGCAAAGGGAAGACGGGGAACTTCAAGAAGAAACGGCAAGCAAGTTGCTGCTCAAGTGAAGAAGCCCAAGTCTGGTCCTAAGCCTGAGACAAAGTGCTTCTACTGCAAAGGGACTGGTTACTGGAAGCGGAACTACCCCAAGTGATTGGCGGATAAGAAGGATGGCAAAGTGAACATAAGTATATTTGATATACATGTTATTGATGTGTACTTTACTAGTGTTTATAGCAAACCCTCAGTATTTGATACTAGTTCAGTTGCCAAGAGTAGTAACTCGAAACGGGAGTTGCAGAATAAACAGAGACTAGTTAAGGGTGAAGTGGCGATGTGTGTTGGAAGTGGTTCCAAGATTGTTATGATCATCATCGCACACTCCCTATACTTTCGGGATTAGTGTTGAACTTAAATAAGTGTTATTTGGTGTTTGCGTTGAGCATGAATATGATTTGATCATGTTTATTGTAATACGGTTATTCATTTAAGTAAGAGAATAAATTGTTGTTCTGCTTACATGAATAAAACCTTATATGGTTACACACCCAATGAAAATAGTTCGTTGGATCTCGATCGTAGTAATACACATAATCATAATATTGAAACCAAAAGATGCAAAGTTAATAATGATAGTGCAACTTGTTTGTAGCACTGCTGTTTAGGTCATATTGGTGTAAAGCACATGAAGAAACTCCATGCTGATGGGTTTTTGGAATCACTTGATTATGAATCAGTTGATGCTTGCGAACCATGCCTCATGGGCAAGATGACTAAGACTCTGTTCTTCGGAACAATGGAGCGAGCAACAGATTTGTTGGAAATCATACATACTGATGTATGTGGTCCGATGAATATTGAGGCTCGCAACAGGTATCATTATTTTCTGATCTTCATAGATGATTTGAGCAGATATGAGTATATCTACTTGATGAAACATAAGTCTGAAAAGTTTAAAGAATTTCAGAGTGAAGTGAAAAATCAACGTGACAAGAAAATAAAGTTTCTACGATCTGATCGCTGAGACAAATATTTGAGTTACGAGTTTGGTCTTCAGTTAAAACAATGTGAAATAGTTTCACTACTCACGCCACCTGGAACACCACAGCATAATGGTGTGTCCGAACGTCATAACCGTACTTTATTGGATATAGTGCAATATATGATGTTTCTTACCGGTTTACCACTATCGTTTTTGGGGTCACGCATTAGAGACAGCTGCATTCACATTAAATAGGGCACCATATAAATCCGTTGAGACGACACCGTGTGAACTATGGTTTGGCAAGAAACCTAAGCTGTCATTTCTTAAAGTTTGGAGTTGCAATGCTTATATGAAAAAGTTTCATCCTGATAAGCTCAAACTCAAATCGGAGAAGTGCGTCTTCATAGGATATCCAAAGGAAACTATTGGATACACCTTCTCTTACATATCCGAAGGCAATACTTTTTGTTGCTAAAATTCGGAAACTTTCTGGAGAAGGAGTTTCTCTCGAAAGAAGTGAGTGGGAGGAAAGTAGAACTTGACGAGGTAACTGTACCTGCTCCCTTGTTGGAAAGTAGCACAACACAGAAAACTATTTCTGTGGCACCTACACCAGTTAGTGAGGAAGCTAATGATGATGATCATGAAACTTCAGAACAAGATACTACTGAACCTTGTAGATCAACCAGAGTAAGATCCGCGCCAGAGTGGTACGGTAATCCTTTTCTGGAAGTCATGCTACTAGATCATGATGAACCTACGAACTATGAAGAAGCGATGGTGAGCCCAGATTCCGCAAAGTGGCTTGAAGCCATGAAATCTGAGATATGATCCATGTATAAGAACAAAGTATGGACTTTGGTTGACTTGCCTGATGATCGGCAAGCAATTGAGAATAAATGGATCTTCAAGAGGAAGACGGACGTTGATAGTAGTGTTACTATCTACAAAGCTAGAATTGTCGCAAAAAGGCTTTTCGACAAGTTCAAGGTGTTGACTACGATGAGAGTTTCTCACTCGTATCTATGCTCGAGTCTGTCCGAATCATGTTAGTAATTGCCGCATTTTATGAAATCTGGCAAAAGGATAAACAAAACTGCATTCCTTAATGGATTTATTAAAGAAGAGTTGTATATGATGCAACAGAAGGTTTTGTCAATCCGAAAGGTGCTAACAAAATGTGCAAGCTCCAGCGATCCATCTGTGGACTGGTGCAAGCATCTCGGAGTTGGAATATACGCTTTGATGAGTTGATCAAAGCATATAGTTTTATACAGACTTGCGGTGAAGCCTGTATTTACAAGAAAGTGAGTGGGAGCACTACAGCATTTCTGATAAGTATATGTGAATGACATATTGTTGATCGGAAATAATGTAGAATTATTCTGTAAAGCATAAAGGAGTGTTTGAAAGGAGTTTTTCAAAGAAAGACTTCGATGAAGCTGCTTACATATTGAGCTTCAAGATCTATAGAGATAGATCAAAGACGCTTGATAAGTTCTTTCAATGAGTACATGCCTTGACAAAGATTTTGAAGTAGTTCAAAATGGAGCAGTCAAAGAAAGAGTTCTTGCCTGTACTATAAGGTGTGAAATTGAGTAAGACTCAAAACCCGACCACGGCAGAAGATAGAAAGAGAATGAAAGTCATTCCCTGTGCCTTGGCCATAGGTTCTATAAAGTATGCCATGCTGTGTACCAGATCTATCGTATACCCTACACTGATTTTGGCAAGGGAGTAAAATAGTGATCTAGGAGTAGATCACTAGACAGCGGTCAGAATTATCCTTAGTGAAATAAGGATATGTTTCTCGATTATGGACGTGAAAAAAGGTTCATCGTAAAGGGTTACGCCAATGCAAGTTTTGACACTGATCTAGATGACTCTAAGTCTCGGTCTAGATACATATTGAAAGTGGGAGCAATTAGCTAGAGTAGCTCCATGCAGAGCATTGTTGACATAGAAATTAGCAAAATACATATGGATCTGAATGTGGCAGACCCGTTGACTAAAGATTCTCTCACAAGCAAAACATGATCACACCTTAGTACTCTTTGGGTGTTAATCACATAGCGATGTGAACTAGATTACTGAATCTAGTAAACCCTTTGCGTATTGGTCACATGATGATGTGAACTATCGATGTTAATCACATGGTGATGTGATCTAGATTATTGACTCTAGTGCAAGTGGGAGACTGAAGGAAATATGCCCTAGAGGCAATAATAAAGTTATTATTTATTTCCTTATATCATGATAAATGTTTATTATTCATGCTAGAATTGTATTAACCGGAAACATAATACATGTGTGAATACATAGACCAACAGAGTGTCACTAGTATGCCTCTACTTGACTAGCTCGTTAATCAAAGATGGTTATGTTTCCTAACCATGAACAAGGAGTTGTTATTTGATTAACGAGGTCACATCATTAGTAGAATGATCTGATTGACATGACCCATTCCATTAGCTTAGCACCCGATCGTTTAGTATGTTGCTATTGCTTTCTTCATGACTTATACATGTTCCTATAACTATGAGATTATGCAACTCCCGTTTACCGGAGGAACACTTTGGGTACTACCAAACGTCACAACGTAACTGGGTGATTGTAAAGGAGTACTACAGGTGTCTCCAATGGTAGATGTTGGGTTGGCGTATTTCGAGATTAGGGTTTGTCACTCCGATTGTCGGAGAGGTATCTCTGGGCCCTCTTGGTAATACACATCACATAAGCCTTGCAAGCATTATAACTAAGATGTTAGTTGTGAGATGATGTATTACGGAACGAGTAAAGAGACTTGCCAGTAACGAGATTGAACTAGGTATTGGATACCGACGATCGAATCTCGGGCAAGTAACATACCGATGACAAAGGGAACAACGTATGTTGTTATGCGGTCTGACCGATAAAGATCTTCGTAGAATATGTAGGAGCCAATATGGGCATCCAGGTCCCGCTATTGGTTATTGACCGGAGATGTGTCTCGGTCATGTCTACATTGTTCTCGAACCGTAGGGTCCGCACGCTTAACGTTACGATGATAGTTATTATGAGTTTATGCATTTTGATGTACCGAAGGTTGTTCGGAGTCCCGGATGAGATCACGGACATGACGAGGAGTCTCGAAATGGCCGAGACGTAAAGATTGATATATTGGAAGCCTATGTTTGGACATAGGAAGTGTTCCGGATGAAATCGGGATTTTACCGGAATACCGGGAGGGTTACCGGAACCCCCCGGGAGGCTAATGGGCCTATTGGGCCTTAGTGGAAAAGAGAGAAGAGGCAGCCCACAAGCCTAGCCGGCGCCCCCCCTTTCCCAAGTCCTAGTAGGACTAGGAGAGGTGGGCCGGCCCCCTCTCTCTCCTTTCCCCCCCAAGAGTCCTAGTTGGAATAGGATTGGAGGGGAGGAGTCCTACTCCCGGTGGGAGTAGGACTCCCCCTGCGCCTCCTCTATCTTGGCCGGCCAGCCCCCCTCCTCCAACATATATATACGGGGGCAGGGGGCACCCCATAGACACACAACTTGATCCTTGAGATCGTTCCTTAGCCGTGTGCGGTGCCCCCTGCCACCAAATTCCACCTCGATCGTACCGTTGTAGTGCTTAGGCGAAGCCCTGCGTCGGTAGTACATCAAGATCGTCACCACGCTGTCGTGCTGGCGGAACTCCTCCCCGAAGCTTTGCTGGATCGGAGCCCGGGGATCGTCATCGAGCTGAACGTGTGCTAAGAACTCGGAGGTGCCGGAGTAACGGTGCTTGGATCGGTCGAATCGGGAAGAAGACGTACGACTACTTCCTCTACGTTGTGTGATCGCTTCCGCAGTCGGTCTGCGTTGGTACGTAGACAACACTCTCCCCTCTCGTTGCTGTGCATCACCATGATCTTGCGTGTGCGTAGGAAAATTTTCGAAATTACTACGTTCCCAACAAATACTTCCTATACGGTGGGTAGCGCCACCACCAAAAAAATTTCTGCTTGAAGTGTTTCACTCATGGCATTACATTTGCTCTGTCTTCACATTTGGTTTGGCTTCAATCTCAACATGTCTTCATGATTATCTTCACTATGTTGATTATATATGTACTGGTGTTCTGTCCTCTACAGCATTCACTTATAGCTATGTCTTCTTGTTTGAATCTTTTGAACTAAGTGAATGTGATCGGACCCTAACCTCTCCATGCTTCCTACCTCAAACTCTATCTCTCCAAGTCATATGCACTCTATTGAAACTGTCGAATGTCTTCACTGCATCCTTGTCAGAAGAAGACACTGAGACAAACTTTAAAACAGCTTTCAATGTTTTTCCATCAACTAGAATTCCGGAGAAGTAGGAACGACTCCCGACAAACCAGGCGTGCGTGGGGTGAAACGGCCCCCACAATTCCGCATGCTGGCCACGTACTGATCAGATGCGAATCGCCAGGGGCACCTGAGTAATAGCGCAGTGCCGCCCGTATCCCTATAAATACATGTTTCACTGCGGTCATTATCTCTTCTTCCTCCCTCTCACGAACCCTAGCGCCACCGCTAACTCTCAACAACGCCGGCGACGAAGTGCTTCACTGCCGCGACCTCTCCGACGCCGTTCTCACGCTGACAGCGGACATCAGTCTCTCCGCCGTCGCCCTAGGTGTCTTCCGTCGCCAAGTTAGGGCACGGAGGATCGAACTGCTCGGCCTCACCTCTCATCTCGTCTAGCAGTTCCAAGTCTGGTAAATAACAAGCCTTTTTACAGCCTCTTTTGATCCTATTGCTCCATCACTTTCTGCCAAAAGTGGTTTCCATTCACTCAAGTTTCATTCCTCTTGTCTGAATCTCATAACTTGCCTAGTATATTCACTTGTTCTTCATGAAGTAGTTAGATTCCTCACTTGTACTGATCTATGGGTTCGTACAAATCTGGAACCAACTTCTTTTCTATAAAGTGAATGTCTTCGCATGATGAGGTCAATATCTTCTAAACTGATTTATCTTCAAAATCTTCTGAGAATGCATATGACCTCTTCCCCTTCCCTCGCACCTTAATGCTGTCACAGGTACATGTCCGTGGGAGAATCTTTTGGTTCTCATAGTCTGCATTCATTTGCAGAGTTCCTACAGCGTCACATCAATTCACCCGAAGCAAGTTCCTGTTGCTCAAGCAAAAGGAAGCCTTTGAAGCCTTTGAATCCTTTGAAGCCTTTGAATCTTTTGAAGCCTTCCAAGTTAAGCTTCATGTCATCCGAGAAACAATCAAGGAAGGGAGGCAGACAGAGACGTGGTGACACATCCAAAGATCTGCCTGAGGATTTGGCAGAATTGTACCAAACAGATCCTGAAGAGAGCTATGGTCAGCGCAAGACACGAATCCAATGGATTCGAAGATATTGGGCAGAGCAGTGGTTCCAATACCGCTTCGTCACCAAGGAATATGCAGAGAGGTGCGCCATCAAGAGACCGTGGGGAGATGCCTTGTACAAGAATCTCGTACCCCGAACCAGAGACGAAGCCATTGCTCAAGGCTTCTTTCCATGCATGGTCAGGGGACAACAGCCAGCTGACGCACATCTGTCATCCCTTCTCTGGTGTCGCGATGACACTCTGTTCAAGCGCAACTTCCAATTTGCCCAGAACACTGCGAAGCAAAACAAGAAGGAGTTTGGGTTGGACTTCAACCCTGGTCCCTCCAAACCAAGGGCAGATGGCACACGCGACGCTAATCCCAATGTCATCAGGCCATTTGCCAATCTCGAAGGCCTCATCACTCACATTATAGTCCAAGGGACTGCCGTGAACGACCCTCCAGCAGACACTGAGTCTGATGATGCTCCTGCTGCCCCGGAGCCGAAGCAGATGAAGAAGAAGCCAAAAGCTTCCAAGCCAGCCGCTTCTCCCAAGATCTCGAGAGCGAAGCCATTGGCCACTGCACCTCCTGAAGCCAGTGTGCAGTCTGAAGGCTTATCAAGAGTCTCCAAGCCTCAAGAAGCAAAGAAATCACAGCCACACACCAGCAAAGAACTCACTGCCGCTGCCGTTCTGCGCTGCGAAGCCATTGATCTGTCGAGTGACGACGATCTTGCCGATGACGCTCTTGAGCAGCTAATCAAGAGCAAGGAGGAGGCTGAAATCTTCAACAATCTGCCTCTGTTCGATGCAGCAATCATCCACAACTTCATAGATGAGTGGTTTGACACACCCAACATCAGCTTTGATGATCTACAGCTGCCCATTGGCCTCAGCGTAGCCTTTCAAGGAGCTATTGCTTCAGAACTCGCAATTGCCCAGCGCATCGTGGAACTGAAGCAAAAGATCGATTTTGAAAAGGCTCAGTTCAAGCAGAACATGACCACGCTCAGCGTCCAAGAAGTCAAAGACTTCAAAGTCATGCTGCACGAGTTGAAGGAAAACTTTACGCAGAAACGTGCAGAGGCTCAGGGTTCACGCGAGCGCATGAAGAATTTGGCTGATATCTGTGTGCAGGCCTACAATGAGGCCGAGAAGCGAAAGGCACTTGGGCGTCCCGGCATCGACCCCAGGATGGCCGCTAAGAAAAAGGAGACGCCCACTGTGGCTGAAGAAGAGGCCCCACGCCAAGAAGCTGTTCCGATTGTCTTCCCCACCGCCAAGCCTAGCTCGAAGACAAAGCGCTCAACCGCTTCAGAGCTTAAGAAGACAAGGATAGCCGAAGCTAAAGCAAGGAAGAGGAAACACCCTGAAGCCTCTCCTTCAGACCCCACCATCAAGAAGCGCAAGACCAAGAAGTCTCGGGCTGCTCCCACAGAGCCCTTGATAGTCGAACCCCTTTCCATTCGCTTTCCTCATGAAGATCGTCAGATGACCGTGCATGAGCCTGCTCTCACAGAGGCTCCGCATGCTGAAGAAATTCCAGCAGCCGACCCCAACGCTGCTGAAGACATTAGTCTCCAAGACAATGTGCAAGGTGATGCAGTCCTTCCTCAGCTCGACACGAGCGAAATGATCAGCATTGGTCGTCCCCTGATGCCAATCACACAAGATGCATCGTGGGCAGATCGCCCACAGGAGGAAGAGGATGAGCCCCAGCCCACTGCAACTCCACCGGCATCGCCTGCATTCCGTAGGCTTCGCAAAGGACCAAGGGCTCATACTGCTGAAGACATTCCGGCTGCATCAGCCGAAGAACATGCATAAGAGCATGAAGAACCTCAAGCTCCATCTTCCCCACACCAGCAAGAAGAAGTTCTCAAGGAGGCTGACACCACTGCGCCTGCCACACATAATACTGAAGCATTTGTGGAGCCCGACCAACCAACAGCTTCAAGAGATACTGAAGCTACTGCCTCTGACCCTTCTGTGCCTGTGTCTGCTGCCGGACCACAGTTCAACTATCATGTTGCGCACAGGCCCCAGGTACAGAAGCCAATCCCACGACTGCCAAGGTTCCCAGGTCCAGCCACTGCTCCTGGCTCCTTCAATGTCAATAGCTTCAGGGCAGATAACACCTTCTTCAACCGCTCCAAGAACCCTTACACAAGGGAAAAGATTGTGTCAGATAGGTTCTGGAGCTACCCACAGCGCAGCTACTACTCCTGCGTCCTCTACAACCAGAACCGCATCTTTCCACATCAGCGCCTTGAAGTTGAAGCTTTTACTGGTCTGCCTGGTCTGGAAGAAGCCCTGGACTGCTTCAAGCAAGTTGGCCTGCTGCCGTTTGTCACGGATGAAGAGCACTGGAACGAAGAGCTTCTGCTTCAGTTCTATGCCACATTGCACATCAAGGGCTACAACAGAGATCCGAAGACTTGGGTCCTGGAGTGGATGACCGGCAACGTCCATCATGAAGCCAATGCATTTGATATCATTGAGCTCACCGGCCTACCCACTCCAGGCGAACTCTTCGAAGAAGGCTGCCAACTCCACGCTGACGCAGTTGAGAGCATATTCCAGCGACCTGAGCCAAATATGAGTCAGATGCTCTCAATGATGAAGCCATTGCCTTCTGACGCACCTTACCCAACGGAGTTCTTCGTTGAAGACTTAGAGTACCTGCCTAGAACTATCTATCACATCATCAGGTGGACTCTATGGCCCATTAAGGGGCACTCTCGATATGCCAAGGTTGAAGGTGCCATGAAGACTCTCATCTTCTGCATCCTGCACGGCAAATGCTTCAATGCCCAGGATCTCTTCATACGTCAACTTGCTGCGTCTGGCTCAGATCTCTTTGGTCTGAAGATTTATGCTCCATGGGTTATGAGGCTAATCAAGCTCCACTCTGCAATATCATATCAACCCTCAGCCCGCAACCACAGAATCTTCTTACCTGATGTGGACACCTCTGCTGAAGCGATTTATCCTGAGCCTGCCAAACAGCCACTAAGTCTTCAGAATGCAGAACACCAAAGCTTCACTCAACATGATGAAGGTGTTGAAGCCATTTCCAGAGTCTATCCAATGGCTGGCACCACACGTGCCCCTGCATCCACTGAAGCCACTGACAACGAAGCTGCACAGAGACCCAAGAAACGCGCTCGTACACTCACTGATCGTGAACTTCTTGGGGTTCTGCATCAAAAGCAAGATAGGCATCACGACTGGCTCAAGAGGCAGATGCACAGTATCATGCAAGACGTCAATCGCATCAGGAATCTGGCCACCAAGAACGCCTTCGTCGCACATGAAACCTGTCGCCGCACTTGGAAAGGCCTCACAATGATGTGCACTGAAGCTGAATTGCAAGAGGATGGCTTCAAGGAGCGATTCAAGTTTGACTCCACACCCCCAGAAGAGTTGTGTTGCGTGGGACTCCGTCGCTTGAAGAATCCGAGTTCTCTTCCTCTGCTGCCACCGTGACGGGAAAAATAATTGAGGAAGAAGACGACGCTACATCACCACCAATGTCTTCAGCGCGCGTCGTCACTGCACCAAGCTCGCCTGCACCACCAAACGCCTCCACCGACCCTGCTGCGCCTGGGAACGCATAGAAAACTCTATGTCTTCAAACCTTTTTGGTCATCACTGACAAAAGGGGGAGAAGCATATGATGTTTATAGTCTTCAAGCGGGGTGGGTGCTTTATTATATTTTGCTTCGTGCTTACAACTCTCGTTTCGCTACATTTGGTTCTTTGAGTTGTAACACTTAAACTTGATGGTCGTCTGCTACTATGTTTGCCATTGTGTTTTTGCGAAGATAAATTCCGCATGTACGACGATAATTTCCGCACTCTTATCATTTCGCAGACGTCCATTTTTCATTATGCATATCATTGTCTTCATATATCTTTACGTGCATGATGGATTGTCATCATAAGTTGAAGTGGATTCCCACAAATACAACCTGCTATGTGCATTTGCATTCCAGAAGCAAATCACTTATATGCACATCTTCAGGGGGAGCCCTTGCAGCTTATGAAGACAATTCCTTTACAATTTCACAAATTATATTTCCCGTTGAAAACTTCAACTAGTTTGTCATCAATCACCAAAAAGGGGGAGATTGTAAGTGCATCTAGTGCCACCCCTAGTTGGTTTTGGAGTATTGACGACAAACCTAGTTGAGGGACTAATGTGTTTGTGAGAATTGCAGGATAACACAGGTAGAAGTCCCTCATTGATTCGGTTTAGCTACCAGAGATGACCCCCAAAAATGTATGAAGACATTGAAGACAATGGTGGTTCATGAAGACATTCATGTCGAAGACAATGACATGTGAAGACTCCCCATGAAGCCTATGGAACTCGAAGACTTAGATCCTTCGTAGTTTTACTGTATTCATGTTGTGTCATAGGAACCACCGTACTATTAAGTGGGGTCCAAGAGAACCAGTCAGGATGACTGAAGTGATGCCTAATTCAAATCCTATGTCTTCGAGTGAAGACAATGAGAGAAAATCTTGTCCAGAGTCAGACAAGTCAGCTTTACTTGCAGCCCAAGTAAAGTTGCCGTGAGAGTTCAAAATCCGACCGTTAGTACACGTGTCAGTTCCTTAGTGACCCAGGGTCATTTTGGACAAATCAGGTCAGGGTTGCCAAGTGGCTATAAATAGTCCACCCCCACAACCATAAACGGTTGGCTGCTCAGATTTTAGTGCACGGCTTTTGTCGTTTGAGAGCAACCCACCTCGAAGCCTTTGAGAGAAAATCTTTAGTGAGGAGAAAAGCCCTAACCGCCCAGAGCCAGAGTAATTGGGCATCACTTAAGTCTTCTTGTCTGAGTGATCTGAAGACTTATTACACTTGAGGACTGTGCATCCTCCAGACGGTTAGGCGTCGCGTTCTGAGCATCCAAGAGGAATTGTGGATTGCCGGTGAACGAAGTCTGTGAAGGTTTGGGAGTCTACCTTGAAGACTTACCAGAGTGATTGGGCGGGGTCTGTGTGACCTTAGCTCAAGGAGAAAACGGTGAGGACTGGGTGTCCTGAGCTGCGTGTTCAGGACTGGGTGTCCGGGACTGTGTGTCCTTTGGTTTAAATACCTAGCCGCTCCAACCAGACGTACAGTTGTCATAGCAACTGGAACTGGTCCAACATATCATTGTCTTCAACGTGTCACTGGTTTCATCTTCACCTCCCTTTACTTACCAGTACACATTGTGAAGCTATTGCATGCTTGCTTTATCTTCTGTCTTCACAACCTGACTGTATGATCTGTTTGGCTTCATAACTACTTCCAACCTGATCCTCATTACACTGAAGCTATTTGTCTCTGTGCTTTCACTGTATTGTATATTTGACTATGGCTTGCGTTGTGTAATCTACCTTCCGCTGCATAGTGATAGGCTTGTTCACTCTGTTTGTCTTCATAACTTCCACGTTTTGAAGACTTTCATAAAAATTGCCTATTCACCCCCCCTCTAGTCGATATAACGCACTTTCATGATGCAAGAGCAATATTAGATGTCCATGATGGGAGAGCTGAAGTTCTTCCTCGGTCTTCAAATACGACAGCAACGCAACGGCATATTCATATCTCAAAGATTGCCTGAAGAAGTTCGGTATGCAAGACTGCAAAGGCTTCACAACGCCAATGCCAGCCAAACATCATCTAGGTCCCGACGACAATGGCAAAGAGTTCGATCAAAAGGTATACCGCTCCATGATTGGTTCTTTGCTTTATCTATGTGCATCTAGGCCAGATATTATGCTTAGTGTTTGCATGTGTGCTCGATTCCAAGCGGCACCAAAGGAGTCGCATCACTTAGCTGTGAAGCAAATTCTTCGATATTTGGCTCACATCCCAACTCTAGGATTATGGCATCCAAAGGGCTCAGAGTTTGATTTGGTTGGATTCTCGGATGCTGATTATGCTGGTGACAAAGTGGATCGCAAGTCTACATCAGGCACATGTCACTTTCTGGGACGATCACTTGTATGTTGGTCTTCAAAGAAGCAGAACTGTGTATCTCTCTCCACTGCTGAATCTGAATACATTGCTGCTGGATCTTGCTGCGCTCAGCTTCTATGGATGAAGCAAACACTCAACGACTATGGCATTCATCTGAAGCAAGTGCCACTTTACTGCGACAACGAAAGCGCCATCAAGATTGCCAACAACCTAGTTCAGCACTCGAAGACAAAGCACATTGAAATTCGTCATCACTTTCTCAAAGATCATGTTGTGAAGGAAGATATTGATATCATACACGTCAACACTGAAGAGCAATTGGCAAATATCTTCACCAAGCCCTTGGATGAGAAGAGATTTTGCAAGTTACGGTGTGAGCTAAATATCCTGGAATCCACAAATGTCCTGTGATCAGGCACACATCCTAACACTTATGCATATTGATGACTTAGATGTGCAACACACGAAGTAAAGTATATCTTCAATCAATGAAGACATACATTCTAAGTGTGAATACATTAATGTGGAATTTGACTTTGGAGCGCCACGATAATTGTGCGCCGTGTCTGGGTCTAATACTTCCTATACGGTGGGTAACGCCACCACCAAAATGTTCTGTTTGAAGTGTTTCACTCATGGCGTTACATTTGCTAAGTCTTCACATTTGGTTTGGCTTCAATTTCAACATGTCATCATGATTATCTTCACTATGTTGATTATATATATATATATATATATGTTGGGGAACGTAGTAATTTCGAAAATTTTCCTACGCACACGCAAGATCATGGTGATGCATAGCAACGAGGGGGAGAGTGTTGTCTACGTACCAACGCAGACCGACTGCGGAAGCGATCACACAACGTAGAGGAAGTAGTCGTACGTCTTCTTCCCGATCCGACCGATCCAAGCACCGTTACTCCGGCACCTCCGAGTTCTTAGCACACGTTCAGCTCGATGACGATCCCCGGGCTCCGATCAAGCAAAGCTTCAGGGAGGAGTTCCGTCAGCACGACGGCGTGGTGACGATCTTGATGTACTACCGACGCAGGGCTTCGCCTAAGCCCTACAACGGTATGATCGAGGTGGAATTTGGTGGCAGGGGGCACCGCACATGGCTAAGGAACGATCAACAATGATCAATTGTGTGTCTAGAGGTGCCCCCTGCCCCCGTATATAAAGGGGCAAAGGGGGAGGGGTGCGGCAGCCATAGGAGGTGTCCTACTCCCGCTGGGAGTAGGACTCCCCTCCAATCCTATTCCAAATAGGACTCCCCAAGTGGGGAAAGAGAGAGGGGCTGGCCGGCCACCTTCCCTAGTCCTAATAGGACTAGGGGAAGGGGGGGAGGCGCGCAGCCCATGGGGTAGCCCTTTCACCTTTCTACCAAGGCCCATGTTGGCCCATTTGCATTCCGGGGGGTTCTGGTAACCTCCCGGTAATCCGGTAAAATTCCCAATTTCACCCGGAACACTTCCGATGTCCAAACATAGGCTTCTAATATATCAATCTTTATGTCTCGACCATTTCGAGACTCCTCGTCATGTCCGTGATCACATCCGGGACTCCGAACAACCTTCGGTACATCAAAATGCATAAACTCATAATAACTGTCATCGTAACATTAAGCGTGCGGACCCTACGGTTCGAGAACAATGTAGACATGACCGAGACACGTCTCCGGTCAATAACCAATAGCGGGACCTGGATGCCCATATTGGCTCCTACATATTCTACGAAGATCTTTATCGGTCAGACCGCATAACAACATACGTTGTTCCCTTTGTCATCGGTATGTTACTTGCCCGAGATTCGATCGTCGGTATCCAATACCTAGTTCAATCTTGTTACCGGCAAGTCTCTTTACTCGTTCCGTAATACATCATCCCGCAACTAACCCATTAGTTGCAATGCTTGCAAGGCTTAAGTGATGTGTATTACCGAGAGGGCCCAGAGATACCTCTCCGACAATCGGAGTGACAAATCCTAATCTCGAAATACGCCAACCCAACATCTACCTTTGGAGCCACCTGTAGTACTCCTTTATAATCACCCAGTTACGTTGTGACGTTTGGTAGTACCCAAAGTGTTCCTCCGGTAAACGGGAGTTGCATAATCTCATAGTCATAGGAACATGTATAAGTCATGAAGAAAAGCAATAGCAACATACTAAACGATCGGGTGCTAAGCTAATGGAATGGGTCATGTCAATCAGATCATTCAACTAATGATGTGACCTCGTTAATTAAATAACAACTCTTTGTTCATGGTTAGGAAACATAACCATCTTTGATTAACGAGCTAGTCAAGTAGAGGCATACTAGTGACACTCTGTTTTGTCTATGTATTC
Source organism: Triticum monococcum (assembly GCA_034509565.1). Lineage (NCBI taxonomy): Eukaryota > Viridiplantae > Streptophyta > Magnoliopsida > Poales > Poaceae > Triticum > Triticum monococcum. Next base: position 621,018,898 of record CM067845.1, read on the forward strand.
ACACATGTATTATGTTTCCAGTTAATACAATTCTAGCATGAATAATAAACATTTATCATGATATAAGGAAATAAATAATAACTTTATTATTGCCTCTAGGGCATATTTCCTTCAATATACACTAGTGTTCTGTCCTCTACAGCATTCACTTATAGCTATGTCTTCTCGTTGAATCTTTTGAACTAAGTGAATGTGATCGGACCCTAACCTCTCTATGCTTTCTATCTCAAACTCTATCTCTCCAAATCATATGAATTCTATTGAAACTGTCGAATGTCTTCTCTGCGTCCTTGTTAGCAGAAGATACAGAGACAACCATTAAGTCTGTTTTCAATGCTCATTCCTTCACCTGAAAACCAGAGAAGTGGGAACGACCACCCGACAATCCAGGCGTGCGTGGGACGTGGAACAACCCCCGATATGCTTCATGATGGCCACGTGTTCCTCAGATGTGAATCGCCAGGGGCACCTGTGTAATAACACAATGTCGCCCCTGTACCTATAAATACACACCTCACAGCAGTCATTATCTCTTCTTCCACTCTCGCACGAACCCTAGCGCCATCGCTAGCCCTCGACGACGCCGGCGACGAAGCGCTTCGCTGCCGCAACCTCTCCGACGCCGTCTTCACGCCGACCGCGGACATCGTCTTCTCCGTCGTCGCCGTAGGTGTCCTCCGTCGCCAAGTTAGGGCACGGACGATTGAACTGCTCGGCCTCCTCTTCCACTCCGTCTAGCAGTTCTTCGTGTGGTAAATAAAACCTCCTTTTTACGGCCCCTTTGATCCTATAGCTTTATCACTTTCTACCACAAGCAGTTTCTATTCACACAAGTTGGATCTCTTTCATACTACATCTCATAACATGCCTAGTATATTCACTTATGCTTCACAAAGTAGTTAGATTCCTCACTTGTACTGATCCGTGGATTTGTACAAATCTGGAACCAACTCCTTATCTATGAGTGAATGTCTTCGCACGATGAGGTCAATGTCTTCTAAACTGATTTATCTTCAAAGTCTTCTAAGAATGCATATGACCTCTTCCCCTTCCCTCGCACCTTAATGCTGTCACAGGTACATGTCCGTGGGAGAATCCCTTGGTTCTCATAGTCTACATTCATTTGCAGAATTCTTACAGTATCACATAAATTCCCCGAAGCCAGTTCCTATTTTTCCAGCAAGCGAAAACCTTTGAAGCATTTGAACGTCTTGAAGCCTTTCAGTTTAAAGTTCATGGCTTCAGAAAAATCAGCAAGGAAGGGTGGCAAAAAGCGTCGAGGAGAAACGTCAAGAGATCTGCCCGATGACCTCTCAGAGCTGTACAAGACAGAACCTGAAGAGGACTACAATCAGCACAAGACACAAATCCAATGGATTCGACGCTATTGGGCAGAACAGTGGTTCAAGTACAGATTTGTGACCAAGGAATATGCTGAAAAGAATGCCATCAAGCGACCATGGGGAGACATCCTCTACAAAAATCTTCAACCCAGGACCAGAGATGAAGCCATTGAACAAGGCTTCTATCCCTGCATGGTCCGTGGACCACAGCCTGCGGATGCTGACCCATCGTCCCTGCTATGGTGTCGTGACGACAATCTGTTTAAGCGCAACTTCCAGTTTGCCCAGAACTCAGCGAAGCAGAACAAGAAGACTTTGGGTTTAGATTTCAAGCCTGGTCCCTCTGCTCCCCGTGCCGATGGAACTCGCGAAGCTGAACCCAATATTCTTAGGCCCTTCTACAACCTTGAAGGTCTCATCACTCGCATCGTGGTTCAAGGGACAGCCGTGAATGAGCCTGCAGATGACGCTGAATCAGATGAAGCGCCTGCAGCGCCGAAGCCAAAGAAGCTGAAGCAGCCAAAAGCTTCAAAGCCGGCCTCTGCACCAAAAATCTCATGGGCGAAGCCACTGGCAACTGCACCTCCTGAAGACAGTGTGCAGTCTGAAGATTTGTCACGCATCTCCAAGCCCAGAAGGTCAAGATGCCTCTGCCTCACAACGGCCAAGAGCTAACTACTGCTGCCATTCTGCGCAACGATGCCATTGATCTGTCAAGTGATGAAGATCTTGTAGATGACACTCTTGAGCAACTCATCAAGAGCAAAGAAGAAGTAGAAATCTTCAATGATCTGCCTCTCTTTGATGTAACAATCATCCACAACTTCATTGATGAGTGGTTTGACATGCCAAACATCAGCTTCGAAGATCTGCAACTACCCATTGGCCTCAGTGTCGCCTTCCATGGCGCCATTGCTTCAGAGCTAGCTCTCGCTCAGCGCATCATCAAACTGGAGCAAAAGATTGACTATGAAAAGGCTCAGTTCAAGAAGCATATGGCCAAGCTCAGCGTGCAAGAGGTGAAAAACTTCAAGATTATGCTGCACGAGCTCAAAGAAGCCGTTCTCAAGAAACGCGCAGAAGCTCAGGGTTCTCGGGAGCGCATGAAGAGCCTAGCTGACAAGTGTGTGCAAGGCTACAACGAAGCTGAGAAGCGCAAGGCCCTTGGGCGTCCGGGCATTGATCCCAGGATGGCTGCTAAGCAGAAGAAGAAGCCCATTGTGACCGAACCTCTCGCACCAAGGCAGGAAGCAGATCCCATTGTCTTCCCAACTAGCATGACTGGCTCGAAGTCAAAGGCCCGGTCAACTGCTTCAGAGCTGAAGAAGACGAGGACTGCTGAGGCTGAAGCCAGGAAGAGGAAACATCCTGAAGCCTCTGCTACTGCCCCCTCCAAGAAGAAGAGGAAGACCAAAAAAGAACGGGCTGCTCCCACAGAGCCCTTGATTGTTGAACCCATTTCCATGGTTCGTCCTGACGCTGAACGCCAACTGACAATCCATGAGCCTGCTTTCACAGAGGCTCATGAAGCTGAAGACTTTCCAGCAGCTGATCCCATCGCTGCTGAAGACATTGGTCACCATGACCATGTAGAAGATGGTGCAGTCCTTCCTCAGCTCGAGCACAGCGAACTCATCAGCATTGGTCGTCCTCTGACGCCAATCGCTCAGGATGCTTCATGGGCTGATCGCCCACAAGAGGAGGAAGACTTTGAGGCCCAGCCAACTCTAACTACACAGGCGTCGCCTGCGTTGCGCGGGCTTCTCAAAGGACCAAGGCCTCCAGTCTCTGCGTCTGAAGCTGAAACTGCTGAAGACATTCCGGCTGCATCAGCCGATGAAGAAGAAGTTCCACAAGCTGCTACTCCCCTGTCCCACTAAGAAGCGGTTCTCGAGGAGAACGTGATTGTGACCGACCCTCCAGCTCGTCAAGTGGAGCTTGAAAATCTTGAGGCTACCACCACCAACACCACTGAAGCCACTGACGCTGTCATGGCTGAAGCTAATGTGGAGCCTTCACCAACCAAAGCACCAGAAGTCAGCGAAGCCACTAATCCCACTGCTTCTGTCCCTGCGCCTACTGCCGGTCCTCAGTTTGACTATCATGTTGAGCACAGGCCTCAGGTACAGAAGCCAATCCCAAGATTGCCCAGGTTCCCAGGTCCTGCATCAGCACCTGGATCCTTCAATATCAATGGCTTCAGAGCAGACAACACATTCTTCAATAGCTCCAGGAACCCCTACTCAAGGGAAAGAATATCATCTGATCGGTTCTGGAGCTATCCGCAGTGAAGCTATTACTCCTGCATTCTTTACAGTCAAGGTCGCATCTTCCCACACAAGCGTCTTGACATTGAAGCAATAGCTGGTCTGCCCTGTCTGGAAGAAGCTCTGGATTGCTTCAAATAGGTTGGGTTACTGCCGTTCGTCACTGACCAAGAGCATTGGAATGAAGAGTTGCTGCTCCAATTCTATGCCGCACTTCACATCCGCGGGTACAACAGAGATCCGAAGACTTGGGTCCTGGAGTGGATGACAGGAAATGTTCATCACGAAGCCAAAGCCTTTGACATCATTGAGCTCACTGGTCTACCCACTCCTGGCGATCTCTACGAATCCGGCTATCAACTTCACAGTGAAGCTGTGAAGAGTATCTTTCAGAAGCCTGAACCTAACATGAGTCAGATGCTCGGTATGATGAAGCCATTGCCCCAAGATGCTGAATATCCCAAAGAGTTCTTTGTTGAAGACCTTGAGTATCTGCCAAGAACTATTTATCACATCATAAGGCGAACTCTCTGGCCCATCAAAGGACACTCTCCACATGCCAAGCTGGAAGGTGCAATGAAGACTTTGGTCTTCTATATTCTTCATGAAAAATGCTTCAATGCATAGGACTTCTTCATTCGCCAACTTGCTGCATCAGGATCTGATCTGTTTGGCTTGAAGTTCTACGCCCCATGGGTAATGCGGCTGATCAAACTTCACTCCGCTATCTCATATCAGCCATCTGCTCGCAATCATTAGATTTTTCTGCCTGATGTGGATATGTCTATTGAAGCCATCTATCCTGAGCCTGCCAAGGAACCTCTAAGTCTTCAGAATGCAGAGCATCAAAGTTTTTCTCAGAACATTGAAGATCTTGAAGCAGTCACTCGTGTGTATCCTTTGGCTGGCACTACACGTGCACCACATCCTGCTCTCACTGAAGCCATTGACAGTACAACTGCCCCACGACCCAAGAAGCGCACTCGTTTTCTCAATGACCGAGAGCTTCTTGTGGCTCTTCATCAGAAACGGGATAGGCATCATGACTGCGTGAAGCATCAAATGCAAAGCCTCTTGGTGGATGTTAATCGCATTCGCAATCTTGCCACCAAGAATGCCTTTGTTTCCCATGAAACCTCTCGACGCACATGGAAAGGGTTGACGCTGATGTGTTCTGAAGATGATCTTCAAGAGGATGGCTTCTCTGAGCGCTTCAAGTTTGACTCCACACCCCCTCGAAGGGCAGTGCTGCGATGAACTCCATCTCTTGAAGACTCTGAGTTCTCTTCCTCTACTGCAACTGTGAATGCCAGAGTGATCGAGGATGAAGACGATGCTACTTCACCGCCACCTCCCTCAGCATGCTTCGACACTGCTCCAAGCTCCTCTGCACCGCCGAACACCACCGACGACCCAGCTGCTTCACCTACTCTTCATGGGAACGAGTAGATGCTCTATGTTTTCAAACCTTTTTGGTCCTTACTGACAAAAGGGGGAGAAACATATGAGTTTGATAGTCTTCAAGTGGGTCCATATGGGCGGGTGCTTCATATTTTGCTTTGTGTTTACAACTCTCGTTTTGATACATTTGGTTCTTTGAGTTGTAACACTTAAACTCGATGGTCGTCTGCTACTTATTTGCCACTTTGTGATGCGATGATAAATTCCGCATGTGCGACGATAAATTCCGCATTTAGATCATTTTGCAGACGTCCATTTTCCATTATGCATGTCATTATCTTCACATAGCTTCACATGCATAGTGGATTGTCATCATAAGTTGAAGAGGATCTCCACAAGCACAACCTGCCATGTGCATTTGCATTCCAAAAGCAAATTACTTATATGCACACCTTTAGGGGGAGCCCTTGCAACTTATGAAGACAATTCCTTATCCTTTACAATTTCACATATTATATTCCCCGTTGAAAACTTCAACTAGTTTGTCATCAATCACCAAAAAGGGGGAGATTGTAAGTGCATCTAGTGCCACCCTAGTTGGTTTTGGAGTATTGACGACAAACCTAGTTGAGGGACTAATGTGTTTGTGAGAATTGCAGGATAACACAGGAAAAATCCCTCATTGATTCAGTTTTCCTACCAGAGATGACCCCTAAAAATGTATGAAGACATTGAAGTCAAAGGTGGTATATGAAGACATTCACATTGAAGACTATGACAAGAGAAGACAGCGCATGAAGCCTATGGAGCTCAAAGACTTAGATCTTTCGTAGTTCTTTTTATTCTTTGTTGAGTCATAGGAACCACCGTACTGTTAAGTGGGGTCCAAGAGAACCAGTCAAAATGACTGAAGTGATGCTTAACCAAAACCTATGTCTTCGAGTGAAGACTATGAGAGCGAATCTTATCCAGAGTCGGACAAGTCAGCTTTGCTTGTAGCCCAAGTAAAGTTGCCGTGTGGGTTTGAAATCTGACCGTTGGAACACGTGTCAGTTCCTTAGTGACCTAGGGTCATTTCGGACAAATCAGGTCGGGTTGCCTAGTGGCTATAAATAGCCCAACCCCTACAACCATAAACGGTTGGCTGCTCAGAGTTAGTGTACGGCTTTTGTCGTTTGAGAGCAACCCACCTCGAAGCCTTTGAGAGAGAATTCCTTGCAAGGATAAAGCCCTAACCACCCAGAGCCAAAGAGAATTAGGCATCACTTAAGTCTTCTTGTCTGTGTGATCTGAAGACTTATTACACTTGAGGACTGTGAATCCTCCAGCCGGTTAGGCGTCGCGTTCTGAGCATCCAAGAGACATTGTGGATCGCCGGTGAACGAAGTCTGTGAAGGTTTGGGAGTCTATCTTGAAGACTTACCAGAGTGATTGGGCGAGGTCTGTGTGACCTTAGCTCAAGGGGAATACGGTGAGGACTGGGTGTCCTGAGCTACGTGTTCAGGACTGGGTGTCCGGGACTGTGTGTCCTCAGGTTTAAATACCTAGCCGCCCTAACCAGACATACAGTTGTCACAGCAATTGGAACTGGTCCAACAAATCATTGTCTTCAACGAGTCACTGGTTTCATCCTTCCCTTCTCTTTACTTACTATTACTCCTTGTGAAGTCATTGTATGATTACACTATCTTTTATCTTCACTGAGTGACTGCGTGTTCTGTTTGGCTTCATAATATCTTCCTACCTGATCCTTACTACATTGCTGCTATTAGTCATTGTGCTTTCACTCCATTGAATATTTGACTATGGCTTTCCTAGTGTAGTCTACCTTCCGCTGCAGGGTAATAGGTTTATTTCTATTGTTTGCCTTCATAACTTCCATGTTTCGAAGACTTTCATAAAAATCGCCTATTCACCCCCCCTCTAGTCGATATAACGCACTTTCAGATAGTATGTCTATTATTCTTGAAAGACCCTTTTTGAATACTGCAGGGTGTTATTGATTGCACTAAAGGCAATGTCACTTTTCATGTTAATGGTAATGAGCATACGGTACACTTTCCGAGGAAACAACCTCAAGTTCATAGTATCAACTCTATCGAAAAATACCATCGATTATATTTGGAGGTTTTGAATTTCCTCTTCCTACTGTCAAGAAGAAATATGATATTCTTATTATTGGGGATGTGCATATCCCCGTTGAGGTAACATAGTGTTATTCGAAATTTCTCCGGTTCCATGTTATTCGGAATGAGTTCGTTAAGAAGACCTGATCAACCTTGTTAGTGGATTCCCTTTGATGATCATAAGATGGATGAAACTAGAAGGCACAACCTTCTGCACCCCACTTTTACTTTTTGTTCATTATATTAAATAAAATAAAAATAAATATTTTTCTGTCTGTTATCTGATTATCCGTGCAATATAAAAATACCTCGAAAATAAAAGTTCTCCAAATGCCCTGAAATTTAAATATGATTTTTTTGGAATATTTGAGAATATTTGGCACTGAGAACACAGCAGGGGGGTCAACCACCTGCCCACGAGGGTGGAGGGCGCGCCCTACCCCCCTGGGCACGCCCCTGCCTCGTGGGCCCACGGTGGCCCTCCTCCACTTATTCCTGCACCCACACACTTCATCTTTCTCTTACAAACACGAATATCCAGCTCAAGCACGAGTTCTAGCTCATCTTCCTGCCATTTTCGATCTCCTTGCTCAAAGCACCTCTCACAAAACTGCTTGGGGAGATTGTTCCTTGGTATGTGACTCCTCCATTAGTACAATTAGTTTTTGTTCTAGTGCTTTATTCATTGCAATTTTTTGCTGCTTAGGTGACCCTGTTCTTGAGCTTGCATGTCAAATTTATATGGTCAAAAGTAGTTTTGATGCATGATACATGCTCTAGGCACTTGTAGGAGTAGTTGCTATCAATATTATTGAGTTTGGTTTACTTTTATTTTGAAGTTACTAAAAAAATTCAGAATTTTTCAGAGAAAGAAATATGCTTAGGAAAATGTTCCAAGGTGGTTCTTCAAGGAAGCAAGGACCCAGGCTTGCAATGCGTGATGCTGATGACGAGCCACCAAGAGACTCTCCAGTGCATCCTTGTGAATGGCCTTCTGAGAACTTTATGGATCGAGCGGGAATTAAGGAAGAATTCAACGCATATTTGCGTAACGCTGATCTTGTGAGCTTCGAGGAAGAGAAGTGCAGCCAGTATCACAACCTCACCAGTACCTTTGTGAGGAGATTTGAATTTTCAACTTCACGTAATTCTCCAATTGTCCTGTTTGATCTTTATGATAATTCTTACACTATGGACTTAGAGGATTTTATCACTGCATGCAAACTTCCACAATGGGGTAGTATAAGGGATCCTCGCAAATCTGAATTTAGAGATTTTCTTGCTAGCATAACTGTAGGAGAATCTAGAGATATTACACAAGCTACCACAGGGAGCATTCACTTTCCTGCTATACATTATTTTGCTCTCTTCATAGGTAGATGCGTCAATGGTAAAGATGAGGCATGTCACATGTGTGTCCCCGATCTCAGTACTCTTAGGAGTGATGTGTTAGGAGACCAATCTTATAACTTGGGAGCCATTGTTGCACGTAGGTTGCATCTTAATAGATTTAATGGAGATTTCTTTGGAGGAGTTTATGCAACCCGCATTGCTACTTTTCTTGGTGTAGCCATACGCGAAGATGATATTGAATTACCACCTGCTTACTTAGACTTTAATGCTATGGTTCACCACCAGTTTGTCAAGAGGAATGAATCACCTCTCCAGTATCTACTAATCTTTGACAGACGTCATGCTGTCCATATTACTCTCCCTGCTCCTGCCTTCTTTGATCATCAGGCAAAAGGAAGATATACTATTACCAGAGAGGAGGCAGATGAGTACGAGAGGAGACCGGAGGCCGCTCGTCGCCACGCTGCAGCTCAGCAGGCGATAGCCGCTGCATCTTAGTATGACCCCAACTACTATTATGGATATCCGCCAGGCCAGCCGTGGCCATAGACCAACTTAGGTCAAAAGCCTAAGCTTGGGGGAGTACGTATTTCCCACCGACATTACATTTATGTTCACACACTCATTGCTAGATGTGGGTGCTCATACTTTTTCATTGTATCATCCATGCTAGTTTATTTCCTTTTTATGCTTTCTTCTTGTGTGTTTAATAAACCTTAAGAAAAAACAAAACAAATTAGTTGTAACTTTTAGTTAGTTTACTTTCCATGATTGTAGTAGTAATTAAAAAGAAAACCCAAAAATATTTCATGTTCTTCTTTTGCTTGTTGGGAGCTTTCCCGTGTAAGTAGTTTTATTTCTTTTCCTTCCTTTGGGGGTCAATAGGAGAAGACCATAATTAAATTGTTGAAATGGCTCTTATATGCATTATTGTTTATTTGACAAAAGAGCCCATATTGCCTTGTCTTCTCCTGTTTATTGAATGCCTGCAGATTCCAGCTTAATCCAATGCACGTGCACTATTATTGTTATTCACATCATTCGGTCGTGCAAGTGAAAGGCAATAATGATGATTATATGATGAACTTATTGAGATGAGGAAAGCTGGTATGAACTCGACCTCTTTTGTTTTTGTAAATATGATTAGTTCATCGTTCCTGATTCAGCCTATTATGAATAAACATGTTTGCAATGAAAATTAGAGATCATAGTTTCTTATGCCATGCTTCATTAGCTATGAGTTATAATGGTTTACCTTGTGTTGGGGATATTACTACTGGGCGTAAACCAGCCTATCTGGGCCGGGTTAACTTCAGTAGTAGTTAAGTTTGTTAAAGCCCATGAAGGTAGATGAAGGCTTAAAGCCCATGATCGGTTTAAGGCCTGTAGCCGTAAACCGGCGTCGGTATGTAAACTTGTATTGTAAGTTAGGAATAAGTAGAGACCAAACCGAACACGTATATGAGCCGGTGTTGGGACTCTGTAAACTGACGGGCGTCACCCATGTATATAAGGGGACGACCCGACGGCGGTTCAAGGACAACAGACAACAACTCGAGACTTAGGCGAAGCTTGTTTGCTCCCTAGTCATCGAAACCTCATCAATTCCATCACAACTAGACGTAGGCTTTTACCTTCATCGAAGGGGCCGAACTAGTATAAACTCTCTTGCGTCCCTGTGTCCGCTTTAACCTCTTCAGGCTAACCCATTGCGATGGCTCCATGATTAAGTCCTTTCACGAGGACATCTACTGTGACAAAACCACGACAGTTGGCGCCCACCGTGGGGCTATCGCACGATGGTTTCAAGTTCTTGGAGGGCCGCTTTGAAGGACTCGAGGGCTACGCTGTGGTCTAAGAGTCGTCGCGGCAAGCTCTACATCGATGATGCAGGCTGGGGCCCCGAGGCCGGCTCAGTGGAGTACGGGTACCGGGTCCCCTTTGGTGGCATACACGTTTTCATTGGCAAGATCAGTGAACCGGGCCCTGAGCCGGACATCTACACCGACCTTGTCGAAACGGCTCAACGTGCGCGATCCGCCCGGGTTAAACCGGCCGTGAAGCATGCCTTCGTGGGAGTCATCCATGGAGGAAGTTATGAGGATGGATCGGAATCTCGCGGCGAGACCGTCGTTTATTCCGATGACAAGTCATCAACCGGAGAAACAGAATCTCTGTATCAGCTACAAGACACTAGCCGGGTTGGGGGCTGTTCTGATGGCGACAGTATTCCGGACCCCTCTGATCTACCCAACCGAGTTGGAATATTCATGGCTGGCACACAAGCAGCGCTTCATTCTTTGACCGCTGCGCCAATAACCTCCGGTTCAGTAGCGGCGACAGCTACCGGGGCAGGAAGCTCTGTACGCCCGCCGGCTCAAGTTCTATCAGATCTATTTGATGCATTGGCTGTGCTTATGGCAGAAGCTAACCCGGCGGATCAGGACGTCCACAACGCGGAGATTGCAAAGGTGAAGGAACAGATCACCCAGGCCAAGGCGAACCTGGCAGCTGAGAATGCCAGGATGACCACAGAGCGGGCCGCTTTAGACGCACAAGCCTACAGGCTCATGTTGGACCAGAACGCGTCGCATGAAGTCATGAAGAGGAAGTACCGATCCCATTTGCCTTCGGTTTTCGAGGCCAGGGACCTTTTCAACACCCCAGGAGCAGGAACCAGTAATCCGCTAGAGGGAAACCAGACGGAAGCTCCTGGGACCGGCGCGCCGGTTCAGCCCTGTCTGATGGATCTGCCTCGTCAAAACACTGTTATACCTCAGGCTGTTTCAACACCTCCGGGTCACTACTCCAACCCGATGGACAATCTCGTTGCCGCTGCTGCACAGCTAGAGGCCATTCCAATTGAAGGTGACTCACCGCAGGCGGTAGAGACGCAACGGGTCAAGGAGCTTCTTAGGAGAGCTTTGGTCCAACAGGAAGCATACTCGTACAGCCGCGACCGGATCCACTCGACCCCTCGTCCAAGCCGGAGCTATAGCAAGCGTATGGATGAACCGGCAGTGTCAAGTAATGAACGATGTGGAGCACCCCACGGCAACAACCCAAAGGGTGGTGCTAATAACGCTCAGGAAGTGGTGGACCGGGCCCGAGCGCGCAGGGAGGCCGAGTTAGCCGCATAGTATCAGGCTCGGTAGCTTACGCCGGTTCGTCCAACTATTTCGGTCGAACCCGGTGTTACTTCTAGTTCTTTGGGGGTGCCTTGCCTTGTCCCCGCTTTACGCAATGTGTGCCTGCCCAAGGATTTCAAGGGCCCGCGCAAGGTACCAAATTACACGGCGGATCAACCCCCAGAGACATGGGTGGAGAGCTATGAGATGGCCATGGAGATGCTTGATGTGGATGATGTGGCATGTGCGAAGTACTTCACCATGATGCTTGAAGGAACGGCCCGCACTTGGTTAAAAAGCTTACCGGCCAAATTCTGTCAGTTCATGGGCCCAATTACGAGCCCGGTTTATCAGTAACTTCAAGGATACATGTAAGCAGCCTATGTCGATAGTGGACTTAGCTGCCTGTGTCCAGGAGGAAGGAGAATCGACGACTCATTGGGTGCACCGGGTCTCGCAGGTTCTGCATTCATCAGACCGCATCAACGCTGACACCACGGTTATAACCCTAGAAGGCAATTGCCGGTTTGGGCCCCTAAAGCTGAAGTTAGGACGGATGAAGCGCCATTGCACTGACATGGGGACCCTCATGGCTGCCTTGGTAAAGTATGCTGATTCTGATAGTACCAAGGATCCCGAGTTTGATGATGACAAGACAGGGAAGGGAAAGAAGAACAACAACTCCAAAGGTCAGCAGCATCACTCGGCAGGTAACGGTAGCGGAGGCAAGCGTAAAGCGGATGGCAACATGGACTTCGTGGCTAATACCAATGCGCAGGACAAGGGTCAGCAACGCAAGGGTAAACCGCCGAATCGCGGTGGAGCACCTAACCCTAACTCGGACCGCTTACATTATCTATTTAACCAGCCCTGTCCAAAGCATGGGACGAAGGAGGTGCCAGCAAACCACCTTTGGAAGGATTGCTTCATTATGCAAGAGTTCAAGAATTCTAATGCTTTCCGGTATGATCATGGCTCCAGCGGTGGCTCAGGATCCGGGCCGGGTTACGGTGGAGGAAATTCCGGTTCAGGATTTAATGGTAATCCGGGCGGACATAACAATCAAAATAATCAAAATAACCAGGGTGGTTACAACCAGCAGCAGCAACAGTCGGGTTACCAGAGCAACCCAAAGCAGTTGAATAGTGGGCAGTACCGTGTCTTCACCACTAGCTTGGACAAGCGAGACCGGAAGGTTCAGAAGCGGGCAGTCAACTCTATTGAACCGGCCGTGCCCCGTTACTTACGCTGGTCTGAGCAGCCAATTATATGGAGCAGAGAGGATCACCCACCCCGGGTTGATAACCCGGGTCAGCTAGCATTGGTGGTGGCGCCTCAGGTGGGAGGTTATAAGTTCACCAAGGTACTCATGGATGGAGGGAGCAGCATTAATATCTTGTACTATGAGACCTTCCGTCGTATGGGACTAGCAGATAGAAATCTCAAACCGTCCAATACGGTGTTCCATGGTGTGGTACCTGGCAAGTCAGCATATCCTGTTGGTAAGATAGCTCTGGAAGTGGCCTTTGGAGATGATCATGATTCTAGATCGGAAACATTGATGTTTGAGGTGGTGAAAATCCAAAGTCCGTATCATGCCCTATTTGGGCGACCGGCCTACGCCAAGTTTATGGCACGGCCCTGCTATGTGTATTTGCAGCTCAAGATGCCGGGTCACAAGGGGACGATAACGGTTCACGGAAGCCGTAAAATCGCTTTGGAGTGCGAGGAAGGAGATGCGGCCTACGCAGAGTCGGTTTGTGCCACCGAGGAGCTGAAGTATTATAAGGACAATGTTGATCCGGCGGACATGACTCCATTAAAGAAGCCAACTACGGAGCATGATCCGGCCCTGAAGTTCAAATCGGCTGCAGAAACTAAGCTTGTTGACTTCGTACCTGGCGATTCGTCCAAGCAGTTCAGCATCAGTGCCAACTTGGATCCAAAATAGGAAAGCGCGCTCATCGAGTTCATCCATGAGAATCGGGACATTTTTGCATGGAAGCCCTCTGACACGCCAGGTGTACCGAGGCAACTCGCTGAGCACACCCTTAATGTGGATCCTAAATACAAACCGGTGAAACAGTTCCTCCGCCGGTTTAACGAAGAAAGACGCAAGGCGATTGGAGAAGAGGTAGCCAGGCTCTTAGCAGCTGGCTTTATTATTGAAGTTTTCCACCCTGAGTGGCTTGCCAATCTGGTGCTGGTCCTTAAGAAAAATGGCACCTGGCGCATGTGTGTGGATTACACAGATCTTAATAAGGCTTGTCCAGCAGATCCTTTTGCCCTCCCCCGTATTGATCAAATTATTGATGCTATGGCGGGTTGTGAGCGTTTGAGTTTTTTGGATGCATATTCTGGCTATCATCAGATCAAAATGGCAGTTAAGGACCAGGATAAGACGGCATTCATAACTCCCTTTGGAGCCTTCTGCTATGTGTCTATGCCCTTTGGGCTCAAGAGTGCCCGGGCAACTTATCAACGTTGTGTACAAAATTGTCTTCACAAGCAGATTGGCCGTAATGTACATGCTTACGTGGATGATATCGTGGTTAAATCAAGGGAGAAGGAGACTCTGGTTGACGACTTGAAGGAAACCTTTGATAACCTGAGGACGTACAAGATGATGCTTAATCCGACCAAGTGTGTCTTTGGTGTACCGGCAGGCAAGTTATTGGGTTTTCTGGTGTCCAACAGGGGAATCGAGGCTAATCCGGAGAAGATCACAGCCATCACCTCCCTGGCTAAACCGAAGTGTATCAATGATGTTCAACGCCCGGCAGGCCGGATTGCCGCGTTAAGCCGGTTTATCAGCCGCCTTGGTGAGAAGGCAATCCCTTTGTATCAGATGTTGAAGAAGACAGATCAATTCGTCTGGAGTTCTGCTGCTGATAAAGCATTTGAGGACTTAAAGCGGCAATTGGCCAACCCGCCTGTGCTCGCCGCTCCCATTGATAAGGAGCCATTGCTGCTATATGTTGCTGCTAATGCTTGTGCGATCAGTGTGGCTATTGTAGTGGAGCGAAAAGAGGCAGGCAAGGAGCATCCAGTTCAACGTCTGGACTATTATATCTGCGAGGTACTCATTGAGTCCAAGCAAAGGTATCCGCATTGGCAGAAGCTAGTATATGGAGTTTTTATGGCAAGCCGGAAGCTTAAGCAATACTTCCAAGGGCACCCCATTATGGTGGTCAGTTCTGCTCCCTTGGGGGATATCATCCAGAACCGGGAGGCGACTGGCCGGGTTGCCAAGTGGGCTATAGAGCTTGGGCCGCACGGGTTGAAGTATGTGCCTCGGACGGCGGTTAAGTCTCAAGCACTTGTTGATTTCATCAATCATTGGACGGAACTGCAAGAACCTAAAGAAAAGCTGGATCACACATATTGGACCATCCATTTTGATGGATCCAGGCAATTGGAAGGCTCGGGGGCTGGAGTCGTATTAACTTCCCCACGAGGTGATAAGTTTTGTTACGTTCTCCGCTTAATGCTCCCTTGTACTAACAATGCAGCTGAGTATGAAGCCTTGCTCCATGGTCTCCGGATGGCTAAGGAGATGAATCTAAGTCGAGTTAAGTGCTTCGGTGACTCGGACCTCGTGGCTCAACAAGTATCTAGCACTTGGGATTCCAAGGACCCACTCATGGCAGCATATCATCGTGAGGTGGATATTGTTGCAGGTCACTTTAAAGGCTATCAGGTGGACCACGTGGACTGACGGAAGAATGAAGCGGCGGACGCTTTAAGCCGGCTGGGCTCTCAGCGCAAACCGGTCCCGCCCAATGTTTTTCTGGATGTGCTGCACAACCCGTCGGTCAAGCTCCCTGGTGAAGCGGATTTCGCTATTCCTGATCCAGAGGCTCAATTGGTGGCAGCTCTTCATGTCATTCCGGATTGGACGCTTCCTTACCTGGCGTACATGAACCGGGGCAAGTTACCAGAGGATGAGACACTGGCCCAACAGATAATCCGGCGGTCCAAGTCGATGACTATTGTCAATGGCGAGTTGCATCATTGCAGTGTATCAGGGGCGTTTCAACGTTGTGTGTCTCCTGAAGAAGGCTATGAAATTTTGCGTGAGATCCACGAAGGAGATTGTGGTCACCACGCCGGTTCAAAATCTTTGGTGGCTAAAGCGTTTCTGCATGGCTTCTATTGGTTAACTACTCATGCTGATGCGGAGGATCTGGTGAGACGATGTGACGGTTGCCAAAAGTTTTCAAGACGTGCTCATGTGCCGGCTCAAGAATTGAGAATGATTCCAATTACTTGGCCGTTTGCGACTTGGGGGCTGGATATGGTTGGGCCTTTCAAAAGGTCCAAAGATAAGAAGACCCACCTCCTAGTGGCGGTTGACAAGTTTACAAAGTGGGTGGAGGCAGAACCTGTTAGCAAGTGTGATGCGGCCATGGCGGTTCAATTCATCAAAAAAGTGATTTTCCGGTTTGGCTTTCCACACAGTATCATCACAGATAATGGTACCAATTTGTCCAAGGGTGCCATTAAGGAGTTCTGCGAACAGGAGCACATCCGGCTTGATATTTCATCAGTGGCACACCCACAGTCCAATGGTCAAGCGGAAAGGGCTAATCAAGAGATCTTGAGAGGCATCAAGCCCCGGCTTATGGTTCCTTTGCAGAGAACACCGGGTTGTTGGGTAGAAGAGTTACCATCTGTGTTATGGAGCATCAATACTACACCCAATAGATCAACAGGATACACGCCGTTCTTCATGGTCTACGGAGCGGAGGCGGTTCTCCCAAGTGATATCCGTCATGACTCACCTCGTGTGGCGGCTTATGTTGAAGCGGACAACAAGACAGCACGGCAAGACGCTTTGGACCTGCTGGATGAAGAACGTGACATAGCAGCCGCCTGCTCGGCGATTTACCAACAGGATCTTCGTCGTTATCACAGTCGCCGAGTCAGAACCAGAACCTTTCAAGAAGGAGATTTGGTGCTTCGGCTCATCCAAGATCAGACTGATATGCATAAGCTATCCCCACCTTGGGAGGGACCTTTCGTGGTCAGCAAGAATCTGCACAACGGGTCAAACTATCTGATTGATATTCGAGAGCATAAAGACTCACGTACATCAGAGGAGGAGACCAACAGGCCGTGGAACATAGCTCATCTTCAGCCTTACTATACCTGAGCCATTGGCTCTACTTATGTACATATTATGATGATGTATATATTATGATTAAATATAATAAACTGGAACCTCAGCTAAAGCGGGGTATCTGTTCTTTTACATCATGTGTGGTTACATGGAGTTGTTCTAAAGCGGCCTCCGGTTTACCCCTTGAGTTAGCTTTTCAAAGCATCATGTTATATCACTTGGGGGCTTGGTCGTGTCCAAACCAATGCAACACCTCTTGATAGGCGAGAGCCACCAGATCACTTGGGGACTTAGTCACGTCTGAACCAATCACGCCTCTTGATCGGCCTAAGGCCACAAAATCACTTGGGGGCTTGGTCGAACCCGAACCATTGCCACGCCTCTTGATCGGCATAAATGCCACGGTTTCATTTGGGGACCTGGCTGACTTGAACCATAGCTACACCTATCGGGAGCTTGGTCGTGTCCGACCATGGTAACGCCATCTGATCGGCTCAAATAAAGCCTCTTTTTGCAAACGGTTTTATCATTGCCTTTGCGTCACATTTTTCTTTGATAGATATTTCTTTCTTTTTGTTGTGTTTTTTAAACCGACAAAGTTTTAAGCTGGTTCAAACTATCAATTGACGGAACACGGTCCATTTTTAATTCGGAGACTATTTGCCCGGTTTGATTTTTTATAAACATCCTATTACGGAGTAACATGGTGTTTTATTATAACCCGGCACGGTTTACATGGTAAACCGGCATTATATATATACAGGAGCTGCTATCTCCTCCAACAGTGTGGGTTTATAAACCTCCGCTTCAAGATTGGTCAAGCCAACTTCATGCCCAATGATGGCAGATTTTTTGTATTGCAGAAAATACTTTGGATAGTTCATCACCCAAAGGAAGAACAAGTTGCAGTAATTATGCATGAAGGCATATCAAAATCAAGAGTATCGGCCAGCCTATTACAAGGCAACACGGTGCCCAAATTAAGATCATTGTTTTTTTCGCAAAGGAGAAGCAATTTAAACCGGCTTCCGGTTCAAGCTTGGTTACCAGCCTGGCCTGATGGTTGTGGGTCATCTCGCGCCGCTTCAACTTCAGCTTCTCTACCCAGCGGCTGGAAATCAACAGTTGTCCAGTCGATTCCCATTAATGCTTGAAAGACAGCTTCATCATGGATCAGCAACGACGGTTCAATATCGGGAGCGTAAGTATGCTTACGGATTGGAGGGATAAGATTTTACGCTTCAGGAATTGGTGCAACTACTCGCTTGTTTTGGTTGTCGTATTGGGCTTGATAATAAGACAAGTCTGCTTCTTCAACCAATTGACAAGCTAGCGGACGCACCTCCCGGTTTATTGCTCGCAGATCCGCTTCACTAAACTCTGACCCGTCTTCCTTCAAGCTGGGATAGCCCTGAGCCGCTTCAACAGGATCAAAATCCGGCACCCAAGCTTTTGCCCGGATTAAGGCATTGATCGCACCGGTTCGAGCAGCAGATTTCTTCAGCTGTTCAGCCCGGGTAGGACGCATCGACAGTCTCTTCAGAGTGTCCTGAATCAAAGTGGGCGCCGAATTGTTGTGGGATGCAGTAGAGATGATCCGTTGTGCACCAGTGTACAGTTGTTCGATCAATGTGTAGGCGGCTTTCAATTTCTTCCGCACATCTGACCCCAAGTGACCAATGCGTGTCCCTGAAATATTATAAAGGGTTAACAAACCGGCAGCTCTATAAGACGGCCGAATCAATCTAGAAATCAAACCAGCTTACCAAAGATAGCAGCGGTCATGGCATGCACGTGCCACTTTATGCTGGTCAGTTCGTCCACCACCGGTTTCAGTGCAGCCTCGGCATCTTCTGCTCGTTTGGTTAAAGCGGATTTTTCAGTGGCCCAATCCACCCGCTCCTTCTTGAAATCCTTCTTAAGCTGTTCCATGGCGCTTAAGGCGCTGGTCAACTCCTCTTTTGCTTTTGAGGTTTCAGTCTGTTGGGACTTCAGATTTTCTTGGAGATCGGCGACTTGGTTTTCTTTTGTCTTCAGCTCAGCCTGCATACAGACAGTTATATGATTCAGCAAGCAGTGCAAGAATTGAAGCACCAACCACATAACAAGTTATGCACTTGGCACTTGGGGGCTAATGCCTATTTGATCTTCATATTTCACTTGATTATAAAGTCCCAAGATCAATACAAGTATTCAACTTGGCACTTGGGGGCTAATGGCTATTTGCTCGAATAAATTCTGATGTTGCGATCTCAATTACTTAAAGTCCCGGTTTAACTACACCAAGTTGAACCGGCCCTTGGGGGCTACATCAGCGAATTCCGAAGCATTGGGATTTATATTAGCAAGTCCCGGTTTGAATGAAGATTCTAAACCGGCCCTTGGGGGCTAGGAGAGTTAAAAAATTGAAATATCCAAGCAGGAAAAAGTACATGAAAGTTACCTCAAATTTCTCTTTCATCATATTCACCAGACCAGCTTCATAATCACGGCTGGTATACAGCCGGTTCAGGTAGCCAGAATGAAGATCTTGGGCATTCAGAGCAGCATAGGTCGCCAAGTCAACATTCCACTTGCCTTTGCCCATGGCAACAAATTCTTCTTTAGGCTTTGTTCGGTTATACCTCTTCACAGGGGGATTGGGGTGGATTGGAGGAGGTTTTGACTTGTAGAGGATGTAATCCCTGCCAATCCCTGTCAAACCCCTCCATTTTCCCTGTCAACCGAACAGGCCCTTAGCGGTATGCTTGGATAAAACAACAGGATTGCTGGGCTCTGTACGGCCAATGCCAGTAATTACAACTTCATCATCCTTAGCATCATCGGTTTGCACTGGCGCAGTCGGTTTGTCAGCAGGCTGGGATGGACTGGTGGATCTCCCAAATCGGATGGGGCTTGTGGGCTGGTTGACGGGGCTTGAGGTGTCAATAGGCCTTTCTTCAGCAATAAAATCGTCATCCTGCTATGGTGGATCATTCGGTATATCTTCAGGAATAGCCGCTTCAAGATCTGGTGTTTTACCCGGTTCAGGGACGGCGTCCTCCTCGGCCGCTTTATCCAGGCGAGCCTTCTTGCTCGGCCTAGGCTTGGCCCTGAAAGGAATAACAAAGTCAAATACAGCATATGTTCCAAGGTGATGTACCAGAAATATTATGATAAGTATAGCTTACCCAAGCACCGTTTTGAGCGGTGGCAGCTGAGTAGCCGATGACTCGCCAGAGGATGAGTGGGAAGTAACCTGATAATTGGAGTCAGATGGATTAAGAGGTTGACGAAAACAGCCCACTTTAGGACAAGCACTGACAAGCAAATTAGAGACCTCTGAACGGCATTTCCGAACCGGACTATTCGATAAACCGGCGGAGGTAACTACCTGGCCGCTGTGCCAGGTTGTGCGGCGAGCTTCGTGCTGTTGGGTCTTCATAAGAAATTTGGGGTCCAAGTAAGCAAGAGGATGAGAAAATTTAACCTTCTGGTTTGCCTGACGGATTTTTAGTGAAGGCAAAGGGTTTGAATCGGAAGAGAGAGTAATTACCTCTGCAGCATCAACATGGCTGGCTTCGGCATCATCCTGACAAATATCATCATCAATAAGGCGTATGAAAAATAAGCCAAGTGAGTCAAGCTCTACCTCAAGGTCCAGATTACCCACATCATCATCAGGGGCCGGATCAGAAGATGCAGTGGTTTTCTTCTTATGAGCAGGCTGTTTCACGACTTTAGTCTTTGGCCGGGTTGGTCTTTTCGGTTTGTCTGTTTTTTCTGGCTTCTCCTGCGGAAGCTTCTTGCTCCAAAACGGATCATTGCCCTGTTTAAACAGACATTGATATCAAATAATGACCAGATATATCAATAACAGGTTCAGTAAAAAGAAAAATCAAACTCTTACAGCTGGCGGTCTGTTGGTGGCATAGAAGGGAAGCAGGCCGGTTCGAGCACAGATGTGTTCCAGTTCATTCAGCATTTTATTCACAGCCTCTATGATTTCTTCGTTGGTGAGCTGGATGTTAGCATGTCGCAGTGGGTCATCAACACTGCCAGTATACTCGCACATCAAACCAGAGCGCTGACTAAGGGGCAGTATGCTCCACGATATCCAACAGCAAGCGAGATCAACTCCTGTTAAACCGTTGGCCATGAAGGCTCTGAGCTTGGACAGTTGAGGAGCGTATTTGCTTCTCTCCTTGGCAGTCAACCTTTGTGGAAAGGGGTGTGTATTGCTAAGCCGCTCCGGACGAAAGCCAGGCAAAGGATTTTCGCCAGTAGGGGAGGTGTCTTTGCAATAGAACCATGTTTGATTCCACTCTTTGGGGTGGTTGTGCAGTTTGGCGTGAGGGTATGTGACCTCTTTCCTTTTCTGAATCGCCACACCACCCAATTCCATATTGGAACCGTCAGTAAACTCAGTACGGCGGTTTAGATGGAAGCAGTCTCTGAACAACTCAACTATGGGCTCCTCTTGAAAGAACACCTCACAGAGCACTTGGAAGTGACACATGTTTGTAACAGAGTTGGGGCCAGTGTCTTGTGGGCGGAGTTGAAAATTGGCCAAAACATCCCGGTAAAATTCAGAACTGGGCGGCTTAAAGCCCCGGGCTAAGTGATCTACAAAAATGACGACCTCTCCTTCTTGAGGTGTGGGAGGGCATTCTTTGCCAGGGACCCTCCAATGGATGGTGTTTTTGTTGCCTAAAGCACCGATCAGGACTAAATTGTTCAGTTGAGTCTCTGTGACGCGAGAAGGAACCCAGTTGCACTCATATACTTGCTTGGCCATGATGAAATCTACAAGATAGGTGATTCCAGTTCAAGAATGCATTGACTAAAGTACACTGGTATGTATAATGTTAAACCGGAGACAGCTCTATCTAAAACGGAGTTTTATGAAGCAACAGCATCTGGCGGTTCAACAAGGGGACTAATGGTATATACCGGTTTGGCAATTTTTTCTACAAAGTTAAACCGCCTGGTCTAAACATTGAAACAGTCGAGATTGCAGATGAGTAAGTATGCAAAAACAGGTTTCACAAGATTATACTACAGCGTTGGATCTGGAACATGTTCATAAAAGAGATAAAAATTCAAGGCCCAAAAGGAGCAGTGCCGAATCAATGAGCCATCGCTACGGATAAGATCTATGGTCTTAATATGTGAAAGTGAAAACAGAGGGTAAAAGCTACTGCTACACAAAAGCAAAGATTCACAGACTCGTCTAAAGATCTAGCATATGAACAAGGAGCAGGCGATGAACACTAGAGAGCATGGAAACCCTAGAACAGATCTATAATGAAAAAGATAGAAGACTTACTGGAGCTGAGGAAGACACGGAAGGTCGCCGCGGTGCTCTGGTACGCTCAGGGTGATGCAGCGGCCAAGGTTGGTGCAGTAGTTGACGGCGGCGGCGGAGCTCCGAAGCTGGGCGACGCGAGGAAGACGAAGCAGAAGGGCACGAAGGGAAAAAAAAGAAATGACCCTTTGGTCCTATTTATAAAGAAAGGGACATGTGTCAGGCGCGAGAATCAAGGGGCCATGAATTTGGAAATGGAGTTGTCGCCTCGATTGTCGCAGATCTATTAAACAAGAAGGTATCATGGATAGTTTCTTTATGACAGATGACGTCACTCCGGTTTACAGTAATCAGAGAAGATGACATCACGGCAGTTCACCAAACTACAAGAAGATGTTGAAGATGAAGTTTTTGCTAAAGGATTGACATGAACCTGTTCAAATCAATCTGGGGCCTAATGTTGGGGATATTACTACTGGGCGTAAACCGGCCTATCTGGGCCGGGTTAACTTCATCAGTAGTTAAGTATGTTAAAGCCCATGAAGGTAGATGAAGGGTTAAAGCCCATGATCGGTTTAAGGCCTGTAGCCGTAAACCGGCGAAGGTATTAAACTTGTATTGTAAGTTAGGAATAAGTAGAGACCAAACCGAACACGTATATGAGCCGGTGTTGGGACTCTGTAAACCGACGGGCGTCACCCATGTATATAAGGGGACGATCCGGCGGCGGTTCAAGGACAACAGACAACAACTCGAGACTTAGGCGAAGCTTGTTTGCTCCCTAGTCATCGAAACCCCATCAATTCCATCACAACTAGACATAGGCTTTTACCTCCATCGAAGGGGCCAAACTAGTATAAACTCTCTTGCGTCCCTGTGTCCGCTTTAACCCCTTCAAGCTAACCCGTTGCGATGGCTCCACGACTAAGTCCTTTCACGAGGACATCTGCTGTGACAAAACCACGACACCTTGCGTGCCAACATGCTATTAAAATGGTTATGATGTGGTATGATAGGGTGATATCCTCCTCTGAATGATTTAAGTGACTTGACTTGGCACATGTTCACGCATGTAGTTGAAACAAAATCAACATAGCCTTCATGATATTTATGTTCATGGTGGATTATATCCTACTCATGCTTGCATTCGGTGTTGATTAATTTTAATGCATGTTCATGACTGTTGTCGCTCTCTAGCTGGTCGCTTCCCAGTCTTTTGCTAGCCTTCACCTGTACTAAGTGGGAATACTGCTTGTGCATCCAATCCCTTAAACCCCAAAGTTATTCCACATGAGTCCACTATACCTACCTATATACGGTATCTACCTACCGTTCCAAGTAAATTTGTATGTGCCAAACTCTAAACCTTCAAATAAATATCCTGTTTTGTATGCTCGAATAGCTCATGTATCAACTAGGGTTGTCCGTATCTTCCATGTTAGGCAGGTTATTCTCAAGAGGGGTGGACTTCGCCCCTCACTCACGAGATAAATGGCTGGTCACCGGGATGCCGAGTCCCATGATTTATGCAAACTATGGGTCAGTTTGGTTGGTGTCCTGAACACCACGCTTGGGAAATATTCGTGCCTGGCACATGCCTGAGAAACTGAAAAAAAATTGCCTGGTCAGGCAAGTGGAGCGAAGCCCCGTTTGGATGACGACCTCGCCTGGTGAGCGCTAAAAAGCCTGACACAGCAAATTGATTCCTTCCCAACCGCCTCGGTCCTTGAGCCCTATGATTAATAGGCCCAGGCTGCTGCTCCAGGCAGGCCCAGGCATCCAAATTCACTAGCCTGGACGAGGCTAACCAGGTTGCCTGGACCAAGCATGTTTCTTTCTTTTATTTTTTAAAATCTAGGCCAGGCTAATCATTTTGCATGGATTCCTAGGCCAGGCAGATGCTTCATTTCCCAGGACACTATCCAAACAAATACCAGGCAGGGTCTAGGCAGAGCCCAGGCTAGGCGTGCAACCCCCAGGCCTCAAACCAAACATGCCCTAAATCAAAATAATTGCAAACAAAACTCCCCCTGGGACTCTTGTTAGTTGGAGGCACTCGTTGTTTCGAGCAAGCCATGGATTGATGCTTGTTGGTGGAAGGCAGAGTATAAACTTTACCATTCTGTTTGGGAACCACCTATAATGTGTGTAGTATGGAAGATATCGCCATCTCTTGGTTGTTATGTTGACAATGAAAGTATACAGCTCAAAATATTATTCACCTCTGTTTCAAAACCGAGCTCTGACACCTCTACAAATCCCTGCTTCCCTCTGCGAAGGGCCTATCTATTTACTTTTATGTTGAGTCATCATCCTCAGTTGGAGAGCATCACTGTCATTTGCATTCATTACTGTTAGTTTACATTGAGTATGACTTGACTGGATCTCTTTTACCATGAATTACAATGTCTAGTCAGTCCTTGGTATTTAAAGGTGCTCTGCATTTATGTTTTGCGGTCTCAGAAAGGGCTAGCGAGATACCACCTTGTTATATCATATTATGATTTTTTGAGAAAGTGTTGTCATTCAAGATTTATTATTATGGCTCGCTAGTTGATTATTCTATTGATATGAGTAAACTTGATACCTATGCGTTATTGCGAATGTGGTTAGTTATAATCTTTGCTGAAAACTTGAATGCTGGTTTTACATATTTACAACAACAAGAGCAAGCAGAGTTTGTAAAAGTTTTTCTCTATCACTTTCAGTTTGTCAACTGAATTGCTTGAGGACAAGCAAAGGTCCCCGCAAACAAAAAACTTGGTATGAATTGATACCTCTTTGGTCATGTCACCGAGAAGATTCCTTCAATAAAAACTGTTGGAAATATGAGCAATTTACCAAATGATTTTATTAACAGAAATACTAGATAAAGCATGACTAATATAGTAGAGATAAAACAAGTCATGCATTCTGACAGAGAGAAGGTAAATAGCTTCTGCATATATGAACCGTAGCCTACCATATCTATAGCAGACAGTAGAACTAGTTGCATATATGAAGTAGAACCTAACATATTTAGGGCAAGTACTAGTACGAGAAAATGTGGCAGGATATCTAACAGAAAGAAGAACACATAGCAGCAGTAGCACTGGACTTGGGGTCGGTGTCCTCGCCAACCATGTTGTCGAGGAGGTTGTCAACATCGGGGAAATAGTCGTCGGAGTCCGGGGCGTCCGTGACGAAGGAGTCAGTCAGTAGTCGCGCAGAGCGCTCCCCAAAAACCTTATCACCCTTCTACCGTACAGGACTCAAAGAGGTGTGGTTTCGGAGGCCTACTGTCCCGACCTGCGGTGCACGCTGTTGGAAATATGCCCTAGAGGCAATAATAAATTGGTTATTATTATATTTCCTTGTTCATGATAATCGTTTATTATCCATGCTAGAATTGTATTGATAGGAAACTCAGATACATGTGTGGATACATAGACAACACCATGTCCCTAGTAAGCCTCTAGTTGACTAGCTCGTTGATCAATAGATGGTTACGGTTTCCTGACCATGAACATTGGATGTCGTTGATAATGGGATCACATCATTAGGAGAATGATGTGATGGACAAGACCCAATCCTAAGCCTAGCACAAGATCATGTAGTTCATATGCTAAAGCTTTTTTAATGTCAAGTATCATTTCCTTAGACCATGAGATTGTGCAACTCCCGGATACCTAGGAGTGCTTTGGGTGTGCCAAACGTCACAACGTAACTGGGTGGCTATAAAGGTACACTGCAGGTATCTCCGAAAGTGTCTGTTGGGTTGGCACGAATCGAGACTGGGATTTGTCACTCCGTGTAAACGGAGAGGTATCTCTGGGCCCACTCGGTAGGACATCATCGTAATGTGCACAATGTGATCAAGGAGTTGATCACGGGATGATGTGTTATGAAACAAGTAAAGAGACTTGCCGGTAATGAGATTGAACAAGGTATCGGGATACCGACGATCAAATCTCGGGCAAGTATCGTACCGCTAGACAAAGGGAATTGTATACGGGATTGATTAAGTCCTTGACATCGTGGTTCATCCAATGAGATCATCGTGGAGCATGTGGGAGCCAACATGGGTATCCAGATCCCGCTGTTGGTTATTGACCGGAGAGTTGTCTCGGCCATGTCTGCATGACTCCCGAACCCGTAGGGTCTACACACTTAAGGTTCGATGACGCTAGGGTTATAGGGAAAGTATGTATGCGGTTACCGAATGTTGTTCGGAGTCCCGGATGAGATCCCGGGCGTCACGAGGAGTTACGAAATGGTCCGGAGGTAAAGATTGATATATAGGAAGTATGGTTTTGGCCACCGGAATTGTTCCGGGCATCACTGGTAGTGTACTAGGACCACCGGAGGGGTCCGGGGGCCCACCAGGTAGGGCCACCAGCCCCAAAGGCCTACATGGGCCAATAGTGGGAAGGGGGCAAACCCTAGGGCAGATGGGCCCTAAGGCCCACCCCAGGTGCGCCTCCCCGTCTCCCCCTTATGGCCGCCACCCAGATGGGATCTGGGGGCTGTCGCCACCCCTAGGGAGGGAACCCTAGGTGGGGGCGCAGCCCTTCCCCTCCCCCTATATATACTTGAGGTTTTGGGGCTGCCTAATACACACGATTCAATCTCCCTGTTGGCGCAGCCCTACCCCTCTTCCTGCTCCTCTCTCGTAGTGCTTGGTGAAGCCCTGCTGGAGTCCCGCGCTCCTCCACCACCACCACGCCGTCGTGCTGCTGCTGGATGGAGTCTTCCCCAACCTCTCCTTCTCCCCTTGCTGGATCAAGGCGTAGGAGACGTCATCGGGCTATACGTGTGTTGAACACGGAGGTGCCGTCCATTCGGCACTAGGATCATCGGTGATTTATATCACGACGAGTACGACTCCATCAACCCCGTTCACTTGAACGCTTCCGCTTAGCGATCTACAAGGGTGTGTAGATGCACTCTCCTTCCCTCGTTGCTAGATTACTCCATAGATTGATCTTGGTGATGCGTAGAAAATTTTGAATTACTGCTACAATCCCCAACAGTGGCATCATGAGCCAGGTTTATGCATAGTTACTATGCACGAGTAGAACACAAAGTAGTTGTGGGCGTCGATATTGTCAATTATCTTGCCGTTACTAGTCTTATCTTGATTCGGCGGCATCGTGGGATGAAGCGGCTACACGTACGCTTACATGAGACCGGTTCCACCGACTGACATGCACTAGTTGCATAAGGTGGCTGGCGGGTGTCTGTCTCTCCCACTTTAGTCGGATCAGATTCGATGAACAGGGTCCTTATGAAGGGTAAATAGAAATTGGCAATTCACGTTGTGGTTTTGGCGTAGGTAAGAAACGTTCTTGCTAGAAACCTATAGCAGCCACGTAAAAACTTGCAACAACAATTAGAGGACGTCTAACTTATTTTTGCAGCAAGTGTTTTGTGATATGCTCTGGCCAAAGGATGTGATGAATGATATATGTGATGTATGAGATGATCATGTTCTTGTAATAGGAATCATGACTTGCATGTCGATGAGTATGACAACCGGCAGGAGCCATAGGAGTTGTCTTAATTTATTTATGACCTGCGTGTCAATATAGACGTCATGTAATTACTTTACTTTATTGCTAACCGTTAGCTGTAGTAGTAGAAGTAATAGTTGGCGAGACAACTTCATGAAGACACGATGATGGAGATCATGGTTTCATGCCGGTGACAACGATGATCATGGAGCCCCGAAGATGGAGATCAAAAGGAGCAAAATGATATTGGCCATATCATGTCACTTTTTGATTGCATGTGATGTTTATCATGTTTTTGCATCTTATTTGCTTAGAACGACAGTAGTAAATAAGATGATCCCTCATTAAAATTTCAAGAAAGTGTTCCCCCTAACTGTGCACTGTTGCGAAGGTTCGTTGTTTCGAAGCACCACGTGATGATCGGGTGTGATAGATTCTAACGTTCAAATACAACGGGTGTTGACGAGCCTAGCATGTACAGGCATGGCCTCGGGACACATGCGAAACACTTAGGTTGACTTGACGAGCCTAGCATGTACAGACATGGCCTCGGAACACGGAGGACCGAAAGGTCGAGCATGAGTCGTATGGTAGATACGATCAACATGAAGATGTTCACCGATGATGACTAGTCCGTCTCACGTGATGATCGGACACGGCCTAGTTGACTCGGAT
This sequence comes from Triticum monococcum, assembly GCA_034509565.1. NCBI lineage: Eukaryota > Viridiplantae > Streptophyta > Magnoliopsida > Poales > Poaceae > Triticum > Triticum monococcum. Next base: position 621,047,092 of record CM067845.1, read on the forward strand.
CATGTAATCACTTAGATGACTAGAGGGATGTCTATCTGAGTGGGAGTTCATAAGATGAACTTAATTATCCTGAACATAGTCAAAAGGTCTTCGCAAATTATGTCATGGCTCGCGCTTTAGTTCTACTGTTTAGATATGTTCCTAGAGAAAATTTAGTTGAAAATTGATAGTAGCAATTATGCGGACTAGGTCCGTAAACTGAGGATTGTCCTCATTGCTTCATAGAAGGCTTATGTCCTTAATGCACCGCTCAGTGTGCTGAACCTCGAATGTCGTATGTGGATGTTGCGAACATCTGACATACACATTTTGATAACTACGTGATAGTTCAGTTAAACAGTTTAGAGTTGAGGCACCGAAGACGTTTTGAAACATCGCGAAACATATGAGATGTTTCGAGGGCTGAAATTGGGATTTCAGGCTCGTGCCCACGTCAAGAGGTATAACACCTCCGATGATTTTCTTAGCCTGCAAACTAAGGGAGAAAAGCTCAATTGTTGAGCTTGTGCTCAGATTGTCTGAGTACAACAATCATTTGAATCGAGTGGGAGTTGATCTTCCAGATGAGATAGTGATGTTTCTCCGAAGTCATTACCACCAAGCTGCTAGAGCTTCGTGATGAACTATGATATATCAGGGACATATATGATGATCCTTGAGATATTCGTGATGTTTGACACCACAAAAGTAGAAATCAAGAAGGAGCATCAATTGTTGATGGTTGGTGAAACCACTAGTTTCAAGAAGGGCAAGGGCAAAAAGGGATACTTCATGAAACGGCAAATCAGCTGCTGCTCTGGTGAAGAAACCCAAGGTTGAACCCAAACCCGAGACTAAGTGCTTCTGTAATAAGGGGAACAGCCACTGGAGCAGAATTACCCTAGATACTTGGTAGATGAGAAGGCTGGCAAGGTCGATAGAAGTATATTGGATATACATTGTGTTAATGTGTACTTTACTAGTACTCCTAGTAGCACCATGGTATTAGATACCGGTTCGGTTGCTAAATGTTAGTAAACTCGAAATAAAAGGCTGCGGAGTAAACGGAGACTAGCTAAAGGTGAGCTGGCAATATGTGTTGGAAGTTTTTCCAAGCTTGATGTGATCAAGCATCGCACGCTCCCTCTGCCATCGAGATTGGTGTTTGCGTTGAGCATAGGCATGATTGGATTATGTCTATCGCAATACGGTTATTCATTTAAGGAGAATAATGGTTACTCTGTTTATTTGAATAATACCTTCAATGGTCTTGCACCTAAAATGAATGGTTTATTGAATCTCGATCGTAGTGATACACATGTTCATGCCAAAAGATATAAGATAGTAATGATAGTACCACCTACTTGTGGCACTGCCACGTAAGTCATATCGGTATAAAACGCATGAAGAAGCTCCATGTTGATGGATCTTTGGGCTCACTCGTTTTGAAAAATTTGAGACATGCGAACCATGTCTATTGGTGTATATGCATGAAGAAACTCCATGCAAATGGACCGTTTGGACTCACTTGATTTTGAATCACTTGAGACATGCAAATCATACCACATGGGCAAGATGACTGAAAGCCTCGTTTTCAGTAAAATGGAACTAGAAAGCAACTTGTTGGAAGTAATACATTTTGATGTGTGCAGTCCAATGAGTGCTGAGGCATGTAGTGGATATCGTTATGTTCTTACTTCACAGATGATTTGAGTAGATGTTGAGTACATTTACTTGATGAATCACGAGTCTGAATTATTGAAAGGTTCAAGTAATTTCAGGGTGAAATTGAAAGATCGTCGTGACAAGAGGATAAAATATCTATGATATGATCATAGAGATGAATATCTGAATTACGAGTTTGGCACAGAATTAAGACATTGTGGAAATTGTTTCACAACTAATACAACCTGGAACACCATAGTGTGATGGTGTGTCCGAACATCATAACTGCACCCTATTGGATATGATGCATACCATGATGTCTCTTATCGAATTACCACGATAGTTTATGGGTTAGGCATTAGAGACAACCACATTCACTTTAAATAGGGCACCACGTAATTCCGATGAGATGACACCGTATGAACTATGGTTTAGAGAAACCTAAGCTGTCATTTCTTAAAAGTTTGGGGCTGCGACGCTTATGTGAAAAAGTTTCAGGCTGATAAGCTCGAACCCAAAGCAGATAAATGCATCTTCATAGGACACCCAAAACAGTTGGGTATACCTCCTGTCTCAGATCCGAAAGCAATAAGGGATTGTTTCTAGAATCGGGTCCTTTCTCGAGGAAAAGTTTCTCTCAAAAGAATTGAGTGGGAGGATGGTGGAGACTTGATGAGGTTATTGAACCGTCTCTTCAACTAGTGTGTGGCAGGGCACAGGGAGTTGTTCCTGTGGCACCTACACCAATTGAAGTGGAAGCTTATGATAGTGATCATGAAACTTCAGATCAAGTCACTACCAAACCTTGTGGGATGACAAGGATGCGTACTACTTCAGAGTGGTACGTAATCCTGTCTTGGAAGTCATGTTGCTAGACAACAATGAACCTACGAGCTATGGAGAAGCGATGGTGGGCCTGGATTCCAAAATGGCTCGAGGCCATATAATCCGAGAGAGGATCCATATATGAAAACAAAGTGTAGACTTTGGAAGAACTACTTGATGGTCGTAAGGCTGTTAGGTACATATGGATTTTAAAAGGAAGATGGACAATGATGGTAAGTATCACCATTAAGAAAGCTCAACTTGTCGTTTAGATGTTTTCCGACAAGTTCAAGGAGTTGACTACGATGAGACTTTCTCACTCGTAGCGATGCTAAGAGTCTGTTGGAATTATATTAGCGATTACTGCATTATTTATGAAATCTTGCAGATAGGATGTCAAAACATTGTTTCCTCGACGATTTTCTTGAGGAAAGGTTGTATGTGATACAACCGGAAGGTTTTGTCAATCCTGAAAGATGCTAATAAGTATGCAAAGCTCCAGCAATCCTTCTAAGGACTGGAGTAAGCATCTCGGAGTTGGAATGTATGCTTTGATGAGATGATCAAAGATTTTGGGTGTATACAAAGTTTATGAGAAACTTGTATTTCCAAAGAAGTGAGTGGGAGCACTATAGAATTTCTGATGAATATATGTTGTTGACATATTATTGATCAGAAATGACGTAGAATTTCTGGAAAGCATATAGGGTTATTTGGAAAGTGTTCTTCAATGGAAAGGCTGGATTAAGCTACTTGAACATTGAGCATCAAGATCTATAAGGATAGATCAAAACGCTTAATGGTACTTTCAAATGAGCACATACCTTGACATGATCTTGAAGGTGTTCAAGATGGATCAGTCAAAGAAGGAGTTCTTGCCTAAGTTGTAAGGTATGAAGTTAAGACTTAAAGCTCGACCACGGCAGAAGAAAGAGGAAGGACGAAGGTCGTCCCCTATGCTTTTGTCATAGGCTCTATACGGTATGCCATGCTGAGTACCGCACCTGATGTGTGCCTTGCCACATATCTGGCAAGAGGGTACAAAGGTAATCTAGGAGTAGATCACCAGATAGCGGTCTAAATTATCCTTAGAGGAATAAGGATATGTTTCTCGGTTATGGAGGTGATAAAGAGTTCGACGTAAAGGGTTACATCGATGCAAGCCTTAACACCTATCTGAATGACTCTGAATAGCAAACCAGATACGTATAATGGAGCAACAATTTAGAATAGCTCCAAGTAGAACAGTTATTTGAAATGGCTCCAAATGTAGCGTAGTAGTTGCATCTACAAGATGACATAGAAATATGCCCTAGAGGCAATAATAAAGTTATTATTTATTTCCTTATTTCATGATAAATGTTTATTATTCATGCTAGAATTGTATTAACCGGAAACATAATACATGTGTGAATACATAGACAAACAGAGTCTCACTAGTATGCCTCTACTTGACTAGCTCGTTAATCAAAGATGGTTATGGTTCCTAACCATAGACAAAGAAGTTGTTATTTGATTAACGAGATCACATCATTAGTTGAATGATCTGATTGACATGAACCATTACATTAGCTTAGCACCCGATCGTTTAGTATGTTGCTATTGCTTTCTTCATGACTTATACATGTTCCTATAACTATGAGATTATGTAACTCCCGTGTGCCGGAGGAACACTTTGTGTGCTACCAAACATCACAACGTAAATGGGTGATTATAAAGGTGCTCTACAGGTGTCTCCAAAGGTACATGTTGGGTTGACGTATTTCGAGATTAGGATTTGTCACTCCGATCGTCGGATAGGTATCGCTGGGCCCTCTCGGTAATGCACATCACATAAGCCTTGCAAGCATTACAACTAATATGTTAGTTGTGAGATGATGTATTACGGAACGAGTAAAGAGACTTGCCGGTAACGAGATTGAACTAGGTATTGGATACCGACGATCGAATCTCGGGCAAGTAACATACCGATGACAAAGGGAACAATGTATGTTGTTATGCGGTCTGACCGATAAAGATCTTCGTAGAATATGTAGGAGCCAATATGGGCATCCAGGTCCCGCTATTGGTTATTGACCGGAGATGTGTCTCGGTCATGTCTACATTGTTCTCGAACTGTAGGGTCCGCACGCTTAAAGTTACGATGACAGTTATTATGAGTTTTATGCATTTTGATGTACCGAAGTTTGTTCGGAGTCCCGGATGTGATCACGGACATGACGAGGAGTCTTGAAATGGTCGAGACATAAAGATTGAAATATTGGACGGATATATTCGGACACCGGAATTGTTCCGGGTGATTTCGGAGAAAAACAGAGTGCTAGAGGGGTTACCGGAACCCCCCGGGGAAGTATTGGGCCTTAGTGGGCCCGAGGGGAGAGAGAGGGCTGCAGCCTAGGAGGTGCCCCCCCCCCCATGGGGAGTCCGAATTGGACTAGGAGGGGGGGCGCAACCCCCCTTTCCCTCTCCCTCTCCCTCTCCTTCCTTCCCCCTCTCTTTTCCTAGTTGGACTAGGAAAGGGGAGTCCTACTCCCACTAGGAGGACTCCCCCCCTCCCTTGGCGCACCCCATAGGGCCGGCCGGCCTCCCCTTGCTCCTTTATATACGGGGGCATGGGGCACCCCTAGACACACAAGTTGATCTTCGTGATCGTTCCTTAGCTGTGTGCGGTGCCCCCCTCCACCATATTCCACCTCAGTCATATCGTTGCATTGCTTAGGCGAAGCCCTGCGACGGTAGAACATCATCATCGTCACCACGCCGTCGTGCTGATGGAACTCTTCCCCGACGCTTTGCTGGATCGGAGCCCGGGGAACGTCATCGAGCTGTACGTGTGCTAAGAACTCGGAGGTGCCGGAGTAACGGTGCTTGGATCGGTCGGATCGGGAAGACGTACAACTACTTCCTCTACGTTGTGTCAATGCTTCCGTTGTTGATCTACAAGGGTACATAGATCATACTCTCCCCTCTCGTTGCTATGCATCACCATGATCTTGCGTGTGCGTAGGAAATTTTTTGAAATTACTACGTTCCCCAACAGTGGTATCAAAGCCTAGATTTTATGGTTTGATGTTATTTGCACGAGTAGAACACAAGTGAGTTGTGGGCGATATAAGTCATACTACTTACCAGCATGTCATACTTTGGTTCGGCGGTATTGTTGGACGAAGCGGCCCAGACCAACATTACGCGTACGCTTAGGCGAGACCGGTTCTCCCGACGTGCTTTGCACAGAGGTGGCTTGCGGGTGACAGTTTCTCCAACTTTAGTTGAACCGAGTGTGACTACGCCCGGTCCTTGCGAAGGTTAAAATAGCACCAACTTGACAAACTATCGTTGTGGTTTTGATGCGTAGGTAAGATTGGTTCTTGCTTAAGCCCGTAGCAGCCATGTAAAACTTGCAACAACAAAGTAGAGGACGTCTAACTTGTTTTTGCAGGGCATGTTGTGATGTGATGTGGTCAAGACATTATGCTAAATTTTATTGTATGAGATGATCATGTTTTGTAACCGAGTTATCGGCAACTGGCAGGACCCATATGGTTGTCGCTTTATTGTATGCAATGCAATCGCCCTGTAATGCTTTACTTTATCACTAAGCGGTAGCGATAGTCGTAGAAGCGTAAGATTGGCGAGATGACAACGATGCTACGATGGATATCAAGGTGTCGCGCCGGTGACGATGGTGATCATGACGATGCTTCGGAGATGGAGATCACAAGCACAAGATGATGATGGCCATATCATATCACTTATATTGATTGCATGTGATGTTTATCTTTTTATGCATCTTATCTTGCTTTGATTGATGGTAGCATTATAAGATGATCTCTCACTAATTATCAAGAAGTGTTCTCCCTGAGTATGCACTGTTGCCAAAGTTCGTCGTGCCCAGACACCACGTGATGATCGGGTGTGATAAGCTCTACGTCCATCTACAACGGGTGCAAGCCAGTTTTGCACACGCAGAATACTCGGGTTATACTTGACGAGCCTAGCATATGCAGATATGGCCTCGGAACACGGAGACCGAAAGGTCGAGCGTGAATCATATAGTAGATATGATCAACATAATGATGTTCACCATTGAAGACTAATCCATTTCACGTGATGATCGGTTATGGTTTAGTTGATTTGGATCACGTGATCACTTAGAAGATTAGAGGGATGTCTATCTAAGTGGGAGTTCTTAAGTAATATGATTAATTGAACTTAAATTTATCATGAACTTAGTCCCTGATAGTATCTTGCTTGTTTATGTTGACTGTAGATAGATGGCCCGTGCTGTTGTTCCGTTGAATTTTAATGCGTTCCTTGAGAAAGCAAAGTTGAAAGATGATGGTAGAAATTACACGGACTGGGTCCGTAACTTGAGGATTATCCTCATTGTTGCACAGAAGAATTACGTCCTGGAAGCACCGCTGGGTGCCAGGCCTGCTGCTGGAGCAACACCAGATGTTATGAACGTCTGGCAGAGCAAAGCTGATGACTACTCGATAGTTCAGTGTGCCATGCTTTACGGCTTAGAATCGGGACTTCAACGACGTTTTGAACGTCATGGAGCATATGAGATGTTCCAGGAGTTGAAGTTAATATTTCAAGCAAATGCCCGGATTGAGAGATATGAAGTCTCCAATAAGTTCTATAGCTGCAAGATGGAGGAGAACAGTTCTGTCAGTGAGCATATACTCAAAATGTCTGGGTATAATAATCACTTGATTCAATTGGGAGTTAATCTTCCAGATGATTGCGTCATTGACAGAATTCTCCAATCACTGCCACCAAGCTACAAGAGCTTCGTGATGAACTATAATATGCAAGGGATGAATAAGACTATTCCCGAGCTCTTCGCAATGCTGAAAGCTGCGGAGGTAGAAATCAAAAAGGATCATCAAGTGTTGATGGTCAACAAGACCACTAGTTTCAAGAAAAAGGGCAAAGGGAAAAAGAAGGGGAACTTCAAGAAGGACAGCAAGCAAGTTGCTGCTTAAGAGAAGAAACCCAAGTCTGGACCTAAGCCAGAAACTGAGTGCTTCTACTACAAGCAGGCTGGTCACTGGAAGCAGAATTGCCCCAAGTATTTGGCAGATAAGAAGGATGGCAAGGTGAACAAAGGTATATGTGATATACATGTTATTGATGTGTACCTTACTAGAGCTCGCAGTAGCACATGGGTATTTGATACTGGTTCTGTTGCTAATATTTGCAACTCGAAACAGGGACTACGGATTAAGCGAACACTGGCTAAGGACGAGGTGACGATGCGCATGGGAAATGGTTCAAAAGTCGATGTGATCGCGATCGGCACGCTACCTCTACATCTACCTTCAGAATTAGTATTAGACCTAAATAATTGTTATTTGGTGCCAGCGTTGAGCATGAACATTATATCTGGATCTTGTTTGATGCGAGACGGTTATTCATTTAAATCAGAGAATAATGGTTGTTCTATTTATATGAGTAATATCTTATATGGTCATGCACCTTTGAAGAGTGGTCTATTTTTGATGAATCTCGATAGTAGTGACACACATATTCATAATGTTGAAACCAAAAGATGCAGATTTGATAATGATAGTGCAACCTATTTGTGGCACTGCCGTTTAGGTCATATCGGTATAAAGCGCATGAAGAAACTCCATACTGATGGACTTTTGGAACTACTTGATTATGAATCACTTGGTACTTGCGAACCGTGCCTCATGGGCAAGATGACTAAAACGTCGTTCTCCGCTACTATGGAGAGAGCAACAAATTTGTTGGAAATCATACATACGGATGTATGTGGTCCGATGAATATTGAGGCTCGTGGCGGATATCGTTATTTTCTCACCTTCACAGATGATTTAAGCAGATATGGGTATATCTACTTAATGAAACATAAGTCTGAAACATTTGAAAAGTTCAAAGAATTTCAGAGTGAAGTTGAAAATCATCGTAACAAGAAAATAAAGTTTCTACGATCTGATCGTGGAGGAGAATATTTGAGTTACGAGTTTGGTGTACATTTGAAACAATGCGGAATAGTTTCGCAACTCACGCCACCCGGAACACCACAGCGTAATGGTGTGTCCGAACGTCGTAATCGTACTTTACTAGATATGGTGCGATCTATGATGTCTCTTACTGATTTACCGCTATCGTTTTGGGGTTCTGCTTTAGAGACGGCCGTATTCACGTTAAATAGGGCACCATCAAAATCCGTTGAAACGACGCCTTATGAACTATGGTTTGGCAAGAAATCAAAGTTGTCGTTTCTTAAAGTTTGGGGCTGCGATGCTTATGTGAAAAAACTTCAACCTGATAAGCTCGAACCCAAATCGGAGAAATGTGTCTTCATAGGATACCCAAAGGAGACTGTTGGGTACACCTTCTATCACAGATCCGAAGGCAAGACATTCGTTGCTAAGAATGGATACTTTCTAGAGAAGGAGATTCTCTCGAAAGAAGTGAGTGGGAGGAAAGTAGAACTTGACGAGGTAACTGTACCTGCCCCCTTATTGGAAAGTAGTGCATCACAGAAAACTGTTTCAGTGACACCTACACCAGTTAGTGAGGAAGCTAATGATGATGATCATGAAACTTCATAACAAGATACTGCTGAACCTCGTAGATCAACCAGAGTAAGATCCGCGCCAGAGTGGTATGGTAATCCTATTCTGGAAGTCATGCTACTAGATCATGATGAACCTATGAACTATGAAGAAGCGATGGTGAGCCCAGATTCCGCAAAATGGCTTGAAGCCATGAAATCTGAGATGGGATCCATGTATGAGAACAAAGTATGGACTTTGGTTGACTTGCCCAATGATCGGCAAGCAATTGAGAATAAATGGATCTTCAAGAAGAAGACTGACGCTGACGGTAATATTATTGTCTACAAAGCTCGACTTGTCGCAAAAGGTTTTCGGCAAGTTCAAGGGATTGACTACGATGAGACCTTCTCACCCGTAGCGATGCTTAAGTCTGTCCGAATCATGTTAGCAATTGCCGCATTTTATGATTATGAAATTTGGCAGATGGATGCCAAAACTGCATTCCTGAATGGATTTCTGGAAGAAGAGTTGTATATGATGCAACCAGAAGGTTTTGTCGATCCAGAGGGAGCTAAAAAAGTGTGCAAGCTCCAGTGATCCATTTATGGACTGGTGCAAGCCTCTCGGAGTTGGAATAAACGCTTTGATAGTGTGATCAAAGCATTTGGTTTTATACAAACTTTTGGAGAAGCCTGTATTTACAAGAAAGTGAGTGGGAGCTCTATAGCATTTCTGATATTATATGTGGATGACATATTACTAATTGGAAATGATATAGAATTTCTGGATAGCATAAACGGATACTTGAATAAGAGTTTTTCAATGAAAGACCTCGGTGAAGCTGCTTACATATTGGGCATTAAGATCTATAGAGATAGATCAAGACGCTTAATTGGACTTTCACAAAGCACATACCTTGACAAAGTTTTGAAGAAGTTCAAAATGGATCAAGCAAAGAAAGGATTCTTGCCTGTGTTACAAGGTGTGAAGTTGACTAAGACTCAATGCCCGACCACTGCAGAAGATAGAGAGAAAATGAAAGATGTTCCCTATGCTTCAGCCATAGGCTCTATCATGTACGCAATGTTGTGTACTAGACCTGATGTGTGCCTTGCTATAAGTTTGGCAGGGAGGTACCAAAGTAATCCAGGAACGATATGGAAATTTCTTGAGGAACGATTCCCCAATCACTCCTTGAAAACTTTGGATGAAATTCTCCATAAATCTATTGCCTTGAGTAAGATGAACTCTAGTGATCCTAATTTTGGTAAATGTCTTCTTGAACTTGCCAATCTTAAGCATGCTAAAGGAGATGTTGGAATCATTAATGACATCATACTCAAAGCTATAAGAATTCATAAAAGTAACCACTTTGATCATTTATCTAATGAATTACCCTCTCTAAGAAATGATGAGTCACAAGATCATGATGAACATGAATATTATGATGATGATGATAGTGACTCCGATCTTGATAATGCAATGAGACATTTTGGTCTTATGGCAAATCTTCAGGGATATGAATCAGGAGGAAAGGAATGGGTTCTTGATAGTGGATGCACTGATCATATGACCGGAGATGAAGAGATGTTCCGTGAGCTTGCTGAAAACAACGGCCCTCGAAAATATGTCACCTTTAGTGATAATTCAAAGGGTAAAGTGGTTGGCCTTGGTAAGGTGGCCATCTCACATGATAGTTCCATTCAAAATGTCATGCTCGTTGAATCTCTTGGCTACAACTTACTTTCAGTATCTAGACTTGCTGATTTCGGTTTGAATGTCCTATTTACTGAGGTAGATTGCCAAGTATTTCGTCGAGACAATCATAAAATGGTCTTTACGGGTATGCGTAGAGGTGATCTTTACATCGTCGATTTCTCTAAAAAGGCACAACCTAAAACTTGCTTTGTTGCTAAATCCTCAAAAGGTTGGTTGTGGCATAGACGACTAGGTCACGTTGGCATGAGAAACCTTGACAAGCTTATTAAAGGAAATCATATCCTTGGAGTTAACGATGTCATATTTGATAAAGATAGACTTTGCAGTGCTTGTCAAGCAGGTAAACAGGTTGGAGGAAGACATCCTGTGAAGAACATCATGACCACAAGGAGGCCACTCGAGCTGCTTCACATGTATCTTTTTGGTCCCAATGCCTACAAGAGTCTCGGTGGAAATTCCTTTGGTCTAGTTATAGTTGATGATTTTTCAAGATTTACGTGGGTGTTTTTCCTCAATGACAAATCGCAGGTCCAGAAGATCTTCAGAAACTTCGCTAGGAAAGCCCAAAATCAGTTTGATGTGAAGATCAAGAAGGTTCGGAGTGACAACGGAACGGAGTTCAAGAACACAAATGTGGACACCTTTCTTGACGAAGAAGGGATTTCACACGAGTTCTCGGCTACATACACACCTCAACAAAATGGAGTTGTTGAGAGGAAGAACCGGACGCTCATCAAAATGGCAAGGACAATGCTTGATGAATACAAGACGCAAAAGCACTTTTGGGCAGAAGCGGTTGAGACAGCTTGTCACGCAACAAATCGCTTGTATCTTCACAAGCTACTCGACAAGACGGCATACGAGCTCCTCACCGGTAACAAGCCTCAAGTTGGATACTTTCGAGTATTTGGCTCAAAGTGCTACATTCTTGATAAGCATCGTCGTTCAAAGTTTGCTCCTAAATCTCATGAAGGTTTTCTACTCGGTTATGGCTCAAACTCTCACACTTACCGTGTCTACAACAATTTCACCCGAAAGGTTGAAGAGACGGTAGATGTGAAGTTTGATGAATCTAATGGCTCGCAAGTAGAGCAATTGCCAATTGATGTAGGAGACAAAGACCCTTCAGAAGCAATTCAAGACTTGTCCATTGGCAAAGTTCGTCCAACGGAGGTGAAGGAGAGTACTTCATCCGTCCAAGTGGAAGCTTCTACTTCACAACGAGGTGAACCAAGAATCGACACGGAAGCATCCACAAGTGGGACACACCAAGATGAAGAAAACGAGGAAGTACGTCAAGATGAACATCAACAACCTCCTTCTCCACCACGACAAGAGAACGACGACGTCAACAATGAAGAAGGCCAAGAAGAAGAACAAGATGAAGAAGATGTTCAACAAATACCCAAGCAAAAGCTCTCACGAGTTCGAGCAAGAATTGCCAAAGATCATCCCGTCGAGCAAATCCTCAATGATATACAAACCGGGAGAATCACTCGCTCAAAAACTCGTTTAGCTAACTTTTGTGAAAACTATTCATTCATCTCTAGCATTGAACCAATGAAGGTTGAAGAAGCATTGGAAGATCCGGATTGGATAAACGCTATGCATGAAGAGCTACATAATTTTGAGAGAAACCAAGTTTGGACATTGGTTGACAAGCCCGATAACAACCACAACATCATTGGTACCAGATGGGTGTTTCGCAACAAGCAAGATGAAGATGGACAAGTAGTTCGCAACAAAGCACGTCTCATCGCCCAAGGGTACACACAAGTCGAAGGTATGGGCTATGGTGAGACATATGCTCCCGTTGCTAGACTTGAGTCCATTCGCATCTTACTTGCCTATGCTAATCACCATAATATCACCTTGTACCAAATGGACATTAAAAGTGCTTTTCTAAATGGTGAAATAGAGGAGGAAGTTTATGTCAAACAACCTCTCGGCTTTGTCAATCCTAAGAAAACAAATCATGTTTACAAACTTCACAAAGCTCTTTATGGTCTTAAACAAGCTCCTAGAGCATGGTATAAATGCTTGACCAAGTTCCTTACTACAAGTGGTTTTGAAATTGGTAAAATTGATTCTACTCTTTTTACTAAAAGGGTTAATGGAGAACTATTTGTATGCCAAATTTATGTTGATGATATCATGTTTGGTTCAACTAACCCTCTCTTTAGTGAAAAGTTTGGAAAGCTAATGTCAGAGAAGTTTGAGATGTCTATGATGAGTGAACTCAAATTCTTTCTTGGGTTGCAAATCAAGCAAACTAAGGAAGGTACATTTGTCTCTCAAATAAAGTACACCAAGGACTTATTCAAGAAGTTCAATATGCAAGAATGCAAAGGTATGTCTACACCCATGCCTACTAGTGGACATAATGATTTGACCAAAGATGGTGAACCTGTTGATCAAAAGGTTTATCGCTCTATGATTGGTTCATTGTTATACCTATGTGCTTCACGTCCCGATATTATGCTAAGTGTATGCATGTGTGCACGATATCAAGCTGCTCCCAAAGATTGTCATCTTAAGGCTGTGAAAAGGATAGTGAGATATTTAATCCATACACCAAATTTTGGCATTTGGTATCCTAAGAGGTCTTCTTTTGATCTTGTTGGCTATTCCGACTCGGATTATGCCGGAGACAAGGTTGATAGAAAGTCCACTTCGGGTACTTGTCAATTTCTTGGTAGATCTCTTGTGTCATGGTCTTCCAAGAAACAAAACTCGGTATCCTTATACACCGCCGAAGCGGAATACATTGCCGCTGGTTCATGTTGTGCTCAATTACTTTGGATGACCCAAACTCTTAAAGATTATGGGATTTATGTGAAACATGTTCCACTGCTTTGTGACAATTAAAGTGCTATCAAAATTGGTCATAATCTTGTACAACATTCTCGAACTAAGCATATTGAAGTTCGTCATCATTTCATCCGAGATCATGTTGCTAAGGGTGACATCAATCTTAAGCATGTTCACACCGAGAAGCAATTAGTGGATATATTTACTAAACCACTTGATGAGAAAGTGTTTTGCAGGTTGAGAGGAGAATTGAACATCATTGTTGCTTCGAACTTCGAGTAGAAACTCCATTGGATACATGCAAGACATGAGCTTATGACTAATCCATGACGTATCTCTTATGATAACTATCTTATGTCTTGGATATATTTATACCTTGCATGTTGTCTAACCCATGTAGGTGCTTGGTTGAATCTAATTCCATAAGATTGCGACTCACTCACATCTTGAGCAATCTCTACATCACCAAGACTCTACACAATGGTGGTTGAAGACAAGGAAGCACAAAACCATTCAAACATATCCTTTGACAAATTTCATGATTGTCATTTTTGGATACACAAGTGCTCTTCCTTGCAAAAACTAACCCATGTAGGTAGATGAACTCAAACTCCAAATGGTGCTTCCAATGAGCTACATCAACCTTGAGCACCCACACAAGTTCAACTACATGAGCAAGAACCACATCACCACCCAAGGTATGGTATTCCATCTTAGAGAAGCTTTACTCCAAGACATGAGTCAAAGCAACTCAACAAGATGTGAATACATCAAGATGCTTAAACGAAAAATGGTAACCCCATTTTGAGCTTAAACGATGAGTATGACCTATGATCAAGTGTTCTCACTTGACTCCTAAGTCAATATACTCTAACATAGGTGACTATGTCACCGCCCAACTCTAGATGAAGTTCTCTTGTGTTCTTTTCTGAGTTATTGCATTTGTCCCTTGCATATTTGTTTCATTCTCTTTCAAAAAAAACTTCATCTAGAAACTTTCACTCTTTTCTTTTTGATTTTTGTTCTGCATATTTCTGCATCAAATTCCTTGCAAATCTTTCAGCTAATTCATTGCAAATCTTTGTGAGATCTTACTTGACTAGTGAGCTGAGGTGACAAGTGTTTTTCTCTGTGACGAACTCGGTTTCACCGAATGCCATTTTCGGTCCAACCGAATCCCTTCGGTACTACCGAAACATGCCACTCGGTGCCACCGATTTTGCAACAGGAAAAACAATTTGCCACATATTCTATATTTCTTCTGATCCAGCTCCACTCAATGAATCTTGTCCTCTACAAGCATCACCATTTTATTCCCTGCTTTGTACTGAGTCTCAAGGACCAAACCTATTCGACGGATTCCAGGAAAAATCTTCTTGGAAATTGATGTCAAAGGGGGAGAGAGAGATCACATCAAAGCTTATCATCAGGGAGAGAGAGATCACATCAAAAGCTTATCACCTACAAAGGAGAAAGTACTAAGGGGGAGAGAACACTCAAGGATCCCATATATTAAGGCGGAGAAAGAGATCTCCAAGGGGGGAGAGAATACTCAAGGATCCCAGATGCTTGATGTTCAAGAGGAGAGATGCCACATGTCTTTTTGGGGGAAAGACATGTTCATATGAACTCATTTGAATTTAGTTCTACTCAGCTCTGATTTTCTGTTTCCTATCTTCTCCCAATATCCCATGTAAGATTCAGGGGGAGCAAGACACCTAAGGAAAAGAAATCAGTCAAATTCATTGCATATCTTCATTCTTGGGGACATGTTGAATTCAATAGGGTACCTTGTACTCACTCTCTACATGTCATCCCAATCTTGGTATTCTTGTGATTTCTTTTGTTTGCTCTGGCTAGTGGACGTACCTGTGTTATCTAACCTTGTTTGTGCAGGTTCATTCCATCCTAAGCCAACTCAAGATCACAAGGTAAGTATATGCATCAAAATCATGAGTATGAGGAGTTCTTGCTTATGTACATACTGTTTGCAAGAAGGACTCATGAGCGTGAAGGTATTTTTCTTGATAATCTTTTGCTCTGATGCATATGGCCAAGATACATGTAACACATTGCCTACTCTGTCATGTTTATGCTCTCACATGCCTCTATATTTCATATTTACATGAGTGCATACATGTAGGGGGAGCCTATGCTTGCTACATGTTCTTCCAAAGCTTTACTTGCTGTTCTTTATACCTTTATCTAAAGCTTTGATGTATGTTGCCATCAATTACCAAAAAGGGGGAGATTGAAAGCACAAGTGCTCCCTAGGTGGTTTTGATAATTGATGACAACATATCTCTTGTTGGACTAACACTTCTATCTAGCATGTTTCAGATAAGTTCAACAATGGAGTGGCATGGACTAAAGGTTGTGGGAACTCCTTCAAGATGCTAAGGACAAAGGATTGGCTAAAGCTTCAAGCTCAAGACTCTTCATTTTGCATTTTAGTGACCCAAGATCACATTGAGTCCATAGGAAAAGCCAATACTATCAAGGAGGGATGAGGTGTTGCTTAATGAGCCTCTTGCTTCATGTGCTTAATGATATGCTCCAAAATCCTCAGCTACTTTCCCACTTCCACATATGACCTAAACTCTAAGCCAAACTCGGTCCTATCGATTCTTCCTATCCGGCGCCACCGAGTTTTACTTGTCATTAGCCACTGTCAAACCCAAGCAATTCGGTTCTACCAATAAGGATCTCGGTCTCACCGAGATGGGATTGCAAACTCTCTGTTACCTATTGCAATATTCTCGGTCCCACCGAGATATGCAATCGGTCCCACCGAGATTGCAATGTAAACTCAGTGTTTCCCCTTTGTAACTTTTCGGTCTCACCGAGTTCCACTCGGTCTCACCGAAAGAGCAAATCGGTCCCACCGAGTTTGCCTGACCAACTCTCTCGTTAGCTAATTACCAAAATAGGTCTCACCGAGTTTGTGTAATCGGTCTCACCGAGATTACGTTATGCCCAAACCCTAACCGAATCGGTCCTACCGAGTTGCATGTCAGTCCCACCAAAATTCCTAACGGTCACTAGGTTTACTACTTCGGTCAGACCGAGTTTTCTGATTCGGTCCCACCGAGATTGGTAAATTGTGTGTAACGGTTGGATTTTGTGTGGAGGCTATATATACCCCTCCACCTCCTTCTCATTCGATGAGAGATCCATCAGAACACACACACCATTCCTACTCATATGTTCTGAGAGAGAACCACCTACTCATGTGTTGAGACCAAGATATCCCATTCCTACCATATGAATCTTGATCTCTAGCCTTCCCAAGTTGCTTTCCACTCAAATCCTCTTTCCACCAAATCCAAATCCTATGAGAGAGAGTTGAGTGTTGGGGAGACTATCATTTGAAGCACAAGAGCAAGGAGTTCATTACCTACACACCATTTGTTACTTCTTGGAGAGTGGTGTCTCCTAGATTGGCTAGGTGTCACTTGGGAGCCTCCGACAAGATTGTGGAGTTGAACCAAGGAGTTTGTAAGGGCAACAAGATCGCCTACTTCGTGAAGATCTACCGCTAGTGAGGCAAGTCCTTCGTGGGCGATGGCCATGGTGGGATAGACAAGGTTGCTTCTTCGTGGACCCTTTGTGGGTGGTTGCTTCTTCGTGGACCCTTCATGGGTGGAGCCCTTCGTGGACTCGCGCAACCGTTGCCCTTGGGTGGAGCCCTGTGTGGACTCGCGCAACCGTTACCCTTCATGGGTTGAAGTCTCCATCAACGTGGATGTAGGATAGCACCACCTATCCGAACCACGGGAAAAACATCCATGTCTCCAATTGCGTTTGAATTCTCCAAACCCTTCCCTTTACATTCTTGCAAGTTGCATGCTTTACATTCCGCTGCTCATATACTCTTTGCATGCTTGCTTGATATGTATTGTGTGTATTGAAATTGTGCCTAAGCTCCACTTAAACCGTAAAAGCTTAAAAATTGCAACTTTAGCACTAAGTGTCTAATCACCCCCCCCCCCCTCTAGACACATCTACTTCTAGATCCTACAAGTGGTATCAGAGCTTTGGTCTCCATTGCCTTGGTTTAATCACCATTGGAGGAAGATGGATGTGTCTACTCTAGGGAGTCGTAGACATAGAGTGCCTATTCTTGATGGAAAGTATTTTCATGAGTGGAAAAATGAGATGCTTGTAATCTTCAATCAATATCATTTGAACAAGTATATCGCTAGCCCTTGTGCACCCCATGTTGATCCCTTGCATCCTACTCTAGACGAAGATATTGACATGATTCGCAATCTTAGAACTATTGAGCTCATCATTAGAGGATTGTCCAAAGATTTGATTGCTAGTTTGCCTACTCAAAATTGCGCCTATACTATATGGAAATTTCTTGAGGAACGATTTCCCAATCACTCCTTGAAACCTTTGGATGAAATTCTCCATAAATCTATTGCCTTGAGTAAGATGAACTCTAGTGATCCTAATTTTGGTAAATGTCTTCTTGAACTTGCCAATCTTAAGCATGCTAAAGGAGATGTTGGAATCATTAATGACATCATACTCAAAGCTATAAGAATTCATAAAAGTAACCACTTTGATCATTTATCTAATGAATTACCCTCTCTAGGAAATGATGAGTCACAAGATCATGATGAACATGAATATTATGATGATGATGATAGTGACTCCGATCTTGATAATGCAATGAGACATTTTGGCCTTATGGCAAATCTTCGGGGATATGAATCAGGAGGAAAGGAATGGGTTCTTGATAGTGGATGCACTGATCATATGACCGGAGATGAAGAGATGTTCCGTGAGCTTGCTGAAAACAACGGCCCTCGAAAATATGTCACCTTTGGTGATAATTCAAAGGGTAAAGTGGTTGGCCTTGGTAAGGTGGCCATCTCACATGATAGTTCCATTCAAAATGTCATGCTCGTTGAATCTCTTGGCTACAACTTACTTTTAGTATCTAGACTTGCTGATTTCGGTTTGAATGTCCTATTTACTGAGGTAGATTGCCAAGTATTTCGTCGAGACAATCATAAAATGGTCTTTACGGGTATGCGTAGAGGTGATCTTTACATCGTCGATTTCTCTAAAAAGGCACAACCTAAAACTTGCTTTGTTGCTAAATCCTCAAAAGGTTGGTTGTGGCATAGACGACTAGGTCACGTTGGCATGAGAAACCTTGACAAGCTTATTAAAGGAAATCATATCCTTGGAGTTAACGATGTCATATTTGATAAAGATAGACTTTGCAGTGCTTGTCAAGCAGGTAAACAGGTTGGAGGAAGACATCCTATGAAGAACATCATGACCACAAGGAGGCCACTCGAGCTGCTGCACATGTATCTTTTTGGTCCCAATGCCTACAAGAGTCTCGGTGGAAATTCCTTTGGTCTAGTTATAGTTGATGATTTTTCAAGATTTACGTGGGTGTTTTTCCTCAATGACAAATCGTAGGTCCAGAAGATCTTCAGAAACTTCGCTAGGAAAGCCCAAAATCAGTTTGATGTGAAGATCAAGAAGGTTCGGGGTGACAACGGAACGGAGTTCAAGAACACAAATGTGGACACCTTTCTTGATGAAGAAGGGATTTCACACGAGTTCTCGGCTACATACACACCTCAACAAAATGGAGTTGTTGAGAGGAAGAACCGGACGCTCATCGAAATGGCAAGGACAATGCTTGATGAATACAAGACGCCAAAGCACTTTTGGGCAGAAGCGGTTGAGACAGCTTGTCACGCAACAAATCGCTTGTATCTTCACAAGCTACTCGGCAAGATGGCATACGAGCTCCTCACCGGTAACAAGCCTCAAGTTGGATACTTTCGAGTATTCGGCTCAAAGTGCTACATTCTTGATAAGCATCGTCGTTCAAAGTTTGCTCCTAAATCTCATGAAGGTTTTCTACTCGGTTATGGCTCAAACTCTCACACTTACCGTGTCTACAACAATTTCACCCGAAAGGTTGAAGAGACGGTAGATGTGAAGTTTGATGAATCTAATGGCTCGCAAGTAGAGCAATTGCCAATTGATGTAGGAGACAAAGACCCTTCAGAAGCAATTCAAGACTTGTCCATTGGCAAAGTTCGTCCAACGGAGGTGAAGGAGAGTACTTCATCCATCCAAGTGGAAGCTTCTACTTCACAACGAGGTGAACCAAGAATCGACACGGAAGCATCCACAAGTGGGACACACCAAGATGAAGAAAACGAGGAAGTACGTCAAGATGAACATCAACAACCTCCTTCTCCACCACGACAAGAGAATGACGACGTCAACAATGAAGAAGGCCAAGAAGAAGAACAAGATGAAGAAGATGTTCAACAAAGACCCAAGCAAAAGCTCTCACGAGTTCGAGCAAGAATTGCCAAAGATCATCCCGTCGAGCAAATCCTCAATGATATACAAACCGGGAGAATCACTCGCTCAAAAACTTGTTTAGCTAACTTTTGTGAAAACTATTCATTCATCTCTAGCATTGAACCAATGAAGGTTGAAGAAGCATTGGAAGATCCGGATTGGATAAACGCTATGCATGAAGAGCTACATAATTTTGAGAGAAACCAAGTTTGGACATTGGTTGAGAAGCCCGACAACAACCACAACATCATTGGTACCAGATGGGTGTTTCGCAACAAGCAAGATGAAGATGGACAAGTAGTTCGCAACAAAGCACGTCTCGTCGCCCAAGGGTACACACAAGTCGAAGGTATGGACTATGGTGAGACATATGCTCCCGTTGCTAGACTTGAGTCCATTCGCATCTTACTTGCCTATGCTAATCACCATAATATCACCTTGTACCAAATGGACATTAAAAGTGCTTTTCTAAATGGTGAAATAGAGGAGGAAGTTTATGTCAAACAACCTCCCGGCTTTGTCAATCCTAAGAAACCAAATCATGTTTACAAACTTCACAAAGCTCTTTATGGTCTTAAACAAGCTCCTAGAGCATGGTATAAATGCTTGACCAAGTTCCTTACTACAAGTGGTTTTGAAATTGGTAAAATTGATTCTACTCTTTTTACTAAAAGGGTTAATGGAGAACTATTTGTATGCCAAATTTATGTTGATGATATCATATTTGGTTCAACTAACCCTCTCTTTAGTGAAAAGTTTGGAAAGATAATGTCAGAGAAGTTTGAGATGTCTATGATGAGTGAACTCAAATTCTTTCTTGGGTTGCAAATCAAGCAAACTAAGGAAGGTACATTTGTCTCTCAAACAAAGTACACCAAGGACTTATTCAAGAAGTTCAATATGCAAGAATGCAAAGGTATGTCTACACCCATGCCTACTAGTGGACATAATGATTTGACCAAAGATGGTGAACCTGTTGATCAAAAGGTTTATCGCTCTATGATTGTTTCATTGTTATACCTATGTGCTTCACGTCCCGATATTATGCTAAGTGTATGCATGTGTGCACGACATCAAGCTGCTCCCAAAGATTGTCATCTTAAGGCTGTGAAAAGGATAGTGAGATATTTAATCCATACACCAAATTTTGGCATTTGGTATCCTAAGAGGTCTTCTTTTGATCTTGTTGGCTATTCCGACTCGGATTATGCCGGAGACAAGGTTGATAGAAAGTCCACTTCGGGTACTTGTCAATTTCTTGGTAGATCTCTTGTGTCTTGGTCTTCCAAGAAACAAAACTCGGTATCGTTATCCACCGCCGAAGCGGAATACATTGCCGCTGGTTCATGTTGTGCTCAATTACTTTGGATGACCCAAACTCTTAAAGATTATGGGATTTATGTGAAACATGTTCCACTGCTTTGTGACAATGAAAGTGCTATCAAAATTGGTCATAATCCTGTACAACATTCTCGAACTAAGCATATTGAAGTTCGTCATCATTTCATCCGAGATCATGTTGCTAAGGGTGACATCAATCTTAAGCATGTTCGCACCGACAAGCAATTAGCGGATAAATTTACTAAACCACTTGATGAGAAAGTGTTTTGCAGGTTGAGAGGAGAATTGAACATCATTGATGCTTCGAACTTGGAGTAGAAACTCCATTGGATACATGCAAGACATGAGCTTATGACTAATCCATGATGTATCTCTTATGATAACTATCTTATGTCTTGGATATATTTATACCTTGCATGTTCTAACCCATGTAGGTGCTTGGTTGAATCTAATTCCATAAGATTGCGACTCACTCACATCTTGAGCAATCTCTACATCACCAAGACTCTACACAATGGTGGTTGAAGACAAGGAAGCACAAAACCATTCAAACATATCCTTTGACAAATTTCATGATTGTCATTTTTGGATACACAAGTGCTCTTCCTTGCAAAAACTAACCCATGTAGGTAGATGAACTCAAAATCCAAATGGTGCTTCCAATGAGCTACATCAACCTTGAGCACCCACACAAGTTCAACTACATGAGCAAGAACCACATCACCACCCAAGGTATGTTATTCCATCTTAGAGAAGCTTTACTCCAAGACATGAGTCAAAGCAACTCAACAAGATGTGAATACATCAAGATGCTTAAACGAAAAATGGTAACCCCATTTTGAGCTTAAACGATGAGTATGACCTATGATCAAGTGTTCTCACTTGACTCCTAAGTCAATATACTCTAACATAGGTGACTATGTCACCGCCCAACTCTAGATGAAGTTCTCTTGTGTTCTTTTCTGAGTTATTGCATTTGTCCCTTGCATATTTGTTTCATTCTCTTTCAAAAAAACTTCATCTAGAAACTTTCACTCTTTTCTTTTTGATTTTTGTTCTGCATATTTCTGCATCAAATTCCTTGCAAATCTTTCAGCTAATTCGTTGCAAATCTTTGTGAGATCTTACTTGACTAGTGAGCTGAGGTGACAAGTGTTTTTCTCTGTGACGAACTCGGTTTCACCGAATGCCATTTTCGGTCCAACCGAATCCCTTCGATACTACCGAAACATGCCACTCGGTGCCACCGATTTCGCAACAGGAAAAACAATTTGCCACATATTCTATATTTCTTCTGATCCAGCTCCACTCAATGAATCTTGTCCTCTACAAGCATCACCGTTTTATTCCCTGCTTTGTACTGAGTCTCAAGGACCAAACCTATTCGACGGATTCCAGGAAAAATCTTCTTGGAAATTGATGTCAAAGGGGGAGAGAGAGATCACATCAAAGCTTATCATCAAGGAGAGAGAGATCACATCAAAAGCTTATCACCTACAAAGGAGAAAGTACTAAGGGGGAGAGAACACTCAAGGATCCCATGTATTAAGGGGGAGAAAGAGATCTCCAAGGGGGGAGAGAATACTCAAGGATCCCAGATGCTTGATGTTCAAGAGGAGAGATGCCACATGTCTTTTTGGGGGAAAGACATGTTCATATGAACTCATTTGAATTTAGTTCTACTCAGCTCTGATTTTCTGTTTCCTATCTTCTCCCAATATCCCATGTAAGATTCAGGGGGAGCAAGACACCTAAGGAAAAGAAATCAGTCAAATTCATTGCATATCTTCATTCTTGGGGACATGTTGAATTCAATATGGTACCTTGTACTCACTCTCTACATGTCATCCCAATCTTGGTATTCTTGTGATTTTTTTTGTTTGCTCTGGCTAGTGGACGTACCTGTGTTATCTAACCTTGTTTGTGCAGGTTCATTCCATCCTAAGCCAACTCAAGATCACAAGGTAAGTATATGCATCAAAATCATGAGTATGAGGAGTTCTTGCTTATGTACATACTGTTTGCAAGAAGGACTCATGAGCGTGAAGGTATTTTTCTTGATAATCTTTTGCTCTGATGCATATGGCCAAGATACATGTAACACATTGCCTACTCTATCATGTTTATGCTCTCACATGCCTCTATATTTCATATTTACATGAGTGCATACATGTAGGGGGAGCCTATGCTTGCTACATGTTCTTCCAAAGCTTTACTTGTTGTTCTTTATACCTTTATCTAAAGCTTTGATGTATGTTGCCATCAATTACCAAAAAGGGGGAGATTGAAAGCACAAGTGCTCCCTAGGTGGTTTTGATAATTGATGACAACATATCTCTTGTTGGACTAACACTTCTATCTAGCATGTTTCAGATAAGTTCAACAATGGAGTGGCATGGACTAAAGGTTGTGGGAACTCCTTCAAGATGCTAAGGACAAAGGATTGGCTAAAGCTTCAAGCTCAAGACTCTTCATTTTGCATTTTAGTGACCCAAGATCACATTGAGTCCATAGGAAAAGCCAATACTATCAAGGAGGGATGAGGTGTTGCTTAATGAGCCTCTTGCTTCATGTGCTTAATGATATGCTCCAAAATCCTCAGCTACTTTCCCACTTCCACATATGACCTAAACTCTAAGCCAAACTCGGTCCTACCGATTCTTCCTATCCGGCGCCACCGAGTTTTACTTGTCATTAGCCACTGCCAAACCCTAGCAATTCGGTTCTACCGATAAGGATCTCGGTCTCACCGAGATGGGATTGCAAACTCTCTGTTACCTATTGCAATATTCCCGGTCCCACCGAGATATGCAATCGGTCCCACCGAGATTGCAATGTAAACTCAGTGTTTCCCCTTTGTAACTTTTCGGTCTCACCGAGTTCCACTCGGTCTCACCGAAAGAGCAAATCGGTCCCACCGAGTTTGCCTGACCAACTCTCTGGTTAGCTAATTACCAAATTCGATCTCACCGAGTTTGTGTAATCGGTCTCACCGAGATTACGTTATGCCCAAACCCTAACCGAATCGGTCCTACCGAGTTGCATGTCAGTCCCACCGAAATTCCTAACGATCACTAGGTTTACTATTTCGGTCAGACCGAGTTTTCTGATTCGGTCCCACTGAGATTGGTAAATTGTGTGTAACGGTTGGATTTTGTGTGGAGGCTATATATACCCCTCCACCTCCTTCTCATTCGATGAGAGAGCCATCAGAACACACACACCATTCCTACTCATATGTTCTGAGAGAGAACCACCTACTCATGTGTTGAGACCAAGATATTCCATTCCTACCATATGAATCTTGATCTCTAGCCTTCCCAAGTTGCTTTCCACTCAAATCCTCTTTCCACCAAATCCAAATCCTATGAGAGAGAGTTGAGTGTTGGGGAGACTATCATTTGAAGCACAAGAGCAAGGAGTTCATTACCTACACACCATTTGTTACTTCTTGGAGAGTGGTGTCTCCTAGATTGGCTAGGTGTCACTTGGGAGCCTCCGACAAGATTGTGGAGTTGAACCAAGGAGTTTGTAAGGGCAAGGAGATCGCCTACTTCGTGAAGATCTACCGCTAGTGAGGCAAGTCCTTCGTGGGCGATGGCCATGGTGGGATAGACAAGGTTGCTTCTTCGTGGACCCTTTGTGGGTGGTTGCTTCTTCGTGGACCCTTCATGGGTGGAGCCCTTCATGGACTCGCGCAACCGTTGCCCTTGGGTGGAGCCCTGTGTGTACTCGCGCAACCGTTATCCTTCGTGGGTTGAAGTCTCCATCAACGTGGATGTAGGATAGCACCACCTATCCGAACCACGGGAAAAACATCCGTGTCTCCAATTGCGTTTGAATTCTCCAAACCCTTCCCTTTACATTCTTGCAAGTTGCATGCTTTACATTCCGCTGCTCATATACTCTTTGCATGCTTGCTTGATATGTATTGTGTGTATTGAAATTGTGCCTAAGCTCCACTTAAACCGTAAAAGCTTAAAAATTGCAACTTTAGCACTAAGTGTATAATCACCCCCCTCTAGACACATCTACTTCTAGATCCTACAACCAACCTTTTTTGAAATTACTACGTTCCCCAACAATATGAAGTATGGTTTTGGCCACCGAAATTGTTCCGGACATCACCGATAGTGTACCGGGACCACCGGAGGGGTCCAGGGGTCCACCAGGTGGGGCCACCAGCCCCGAAGGCCTACATGGGCCAATAGTGGGAAGGGGCCAGCCCCTAGGTGGGCTGGGGCGCCTCCCACCAAGGCCCAAGGCGCCTCCAAGAGGGGAAGGGGGCAAACCCTAGGGCAGATGGGCCCTAAGGCCCACCGCAGGTGCACCTCCCCCTCTCCCCCTTGTGGCCGCCACCCAGATGGGATCTGGGGGCTGCCGCCACCCCTAGGGAGGGAACCCTAGGTGGGGGCGCAGCCCCTCCCCCCCCTATATATACTTGAGGTTTTGGGGCTGCCTAAGACACATGATTCAATCTCCCTGTTGGCACAGCCCTACCCCTCTTCCTCCTCGTCTCTCGTAGTGCTTGGCGAAGCCCTGCTGGAGTCTCGCGCTCCTCCACCACCACCACGCCATCGTGCTGCTGCTGGATGGAGTCTTCCCCAACCTCTCCTTCTCCCCTTGCTGGATCAAGGTGTAGGAGACGTCACCGGGCTGTACGTGTGTTGAACACGGAGGTGCCATCCGTTTGGCACTAGGATCATCGGTGATTTGGATCATGATGAGTACGACTCCATCAACCCCGTTCACTTGAACGCTTCCGCTTAGCGATCTACAAGGGTATGTAGATGCACTCTCCTTCCCTCGTTGCTATATTACTCCACAGATTGATCTTGGTGATGCGTAGAAAATTTTGAATTTCTGCTACGTTCCCCAACACACGCCGCAAGCCGGGATGAGGAAGACAGCAGCAATTCAGAGATTAGAACCGGTGGCGAGAGGAAGGAGAAGTTCTGGTGCGTCTCTCTGAGAGGAGTGACCTCCCTTTTATAGGCGCAAGAGAGGGAGGCGAGAGGCTGCGCCGGGAGCTGAAGGGAACATGGGAGATGAAACGAATAGACAGCAGGCGAAGGGTGCATCGTTCGTATTCAATATCCACTACAGCAAAAACTTTCCAGCTCCCGAGTGACCTTTCGTATACCCGTAGTGCGTGGCAAAAATTTAGACATTGGCTCGGCTCATTCCCGCAACCCGCGACGCGTCATGACGAGGCGTGGCGTGGCGTGGCGTGGCGAGGCGGGTGGCGGAGGAGGAGCGCGCGTGGATGTCCCTCTTGTTCTCATGCTCATACAAGTGGGGAAAGAACCTCCCTTATAAGGAGGTCCAACTCTCACTAAACTAGCAATGTGGGACTAAACTTTAGTAGTATCCCTTGCTTTGCACAAATGGGCTAAGTGGGCCTCTAGGATTTATTAGGAATTCATGAAATAGTTATTGGGCTGCCCCCAATATAGACTAAATTCCAGCAATCCCCCACCAGATCCCAGAGGCACACAGAAATTTGCCTTTGGTTCCAAAACACTGTTTTATATACCGGTACTGCAGTGGAGACTGTTAAGTTGAACTTCCACCTAGAACTCTATGCTACACTAGTAAGCAACTTGAACAGTGGACTGGGCCTTGAACTGCAAGTTTTCTGTGAATCTAGCTTCACATAAAGCCTTGACCGATACGTGGCTACCGTGGGTCTTCCCCGCGGGTGGAGCTTATGCGCCATACTCCGTGACCTTTCATGAGTTTACTAGAGAGAACCCTACTCTCATAGATTGCGAGGTTTAACAATCAGACTCATATAGGTGCGTTCTTCAAAAGATGTTCTGCAGGACAACATCTCTGCTTCAAAGAGCCACTTAGAACACATTAAGATATACATCAACATGCCATGCAGATTAGGAGAGTATTGCATCTTTATGGAGTGGTATTTTAACAGTAAGGGTATGATACGTCTCCAACGTATCTATAATTTTTGATTGCTCCATGCTATATTAGCTACTGTTTTGGACTATATTGGTCTTTATTTTCCACTTTTATATTATTTTTGGGACTAACCTATTAACCGAAGGCCCAGCCCAGAATTGCTGTTTTTTGCCTATTTTAGTGTTTCAGATAAACGGAATATCAAACGGAGTCCAAACGGAATAAAATCTT
Organism: Triticum monococcum; assembly: GCA_034509565.1. Classification (NCBI taxonomy): domain Eukaryota; kingdom Viridiplantae; phylum Streptophyta; class Magnoliopsida; order Poales; family Poaceae; genus Triticum; species Triticum monococcum. The sequence continues at coordinate 621,074,469 of CM067845.1, forward strand.
CGGAAACGTGATTTTCTCACCGAACGTGATCCATGAGACTTGGACCCTACTACAAGGGATCAAAGAGGTGGTCACGATGGTGGGGGCGCCCCCCCTAGGGCGCGCCCCCTGCCTCATGGGCCCCTCGGTGCTCCACCGACGTACTCCTTCCTCCTATATATACACACGTACCCCCAAACGATCAAAATAGGAGCCAAAATCCTAATTCCACCGCCGCAACTTTCTGTATCCATGAGATCCCATCTTGGGGCCTGTTTCGGAGCTCCGACGGAAGAGGGCCGTCATCACGGAGGGCATCTACATCATCCTAGCCCCTCCGATGAAGTGTGAGTAGTTTACCTCAGACCTTCGGGTCCATAGTTAGTAGCTAGATGGCTTCTTCTCTCTCTTTGAATCTCAATACAAAGTTCTCCCCCTCTCTCATGGAGATCTATTCGATGTAATCTTCTTTTTGCGGTGTGTTTGTTGAGACCGATGAATTGTGGGTTTATGATCAAGTCTATCTATGAATAATATTTGAATCTTCTCTGAATTCTTTTATGTATGATTGGTTATCTTTGCAAGTCTCTTCGAATTATTCGTTTGGTTTGGCCAACTAGATTGGTAGTTCTTGCCATGGGAGAAGTGCTTAGCTTTGGGTTTGATCTTGCGGTGTCCTTACCCAGTGACAGAAGGGGCAGCAAGGCACGTATTGTATCGTTGCCATCGAGGATAACAAGATGGGGTTTATTTCATATTGCATGAATTTATCTCTCTACATCATGTCATCTTGCTTAAGGCGTTACTCTGTTTTTAACTTAATACTCTAGATGCATGCTGGATAGCGGTCGATGAGTGGAGTAATAGTAGTAGATGCAGAATCGTTTCGATCAACTTGTCACGGACGTGATGCCTATATACATGATCATGCCTAGATATTCTCATAATTATGCTCAATTCTATCAATTGCTCAACAGTAATTTGTTCACCCATCGTAGAATACTTATGCTCTTGAGAGAAGCCACTAGTGAAACCTATGGCCCCCGGGTCTATTCTCATCATATCAATCTCCATCACTTTTATATTGTTTTGCTATTTACTTTGCTTTTACTTTTTACTTTGCATCTTTATATCAAAAATACCAAAAATATTCTATCTATCAGATCTCACTCTCGTAAGTGACCGTGAAGGGCTTGACAACCCTAATCGCGCTGGTTGCGAGTAGCTATCGCTTTGTGCAGGTACGAGGGACTTGAGCGTGGGCTCCTACTGGATTGATACCTTGGTTCTCAAAAACTGAGGGAAATACTTACGCTACTCTGCTGCATCATCCCTTCCTCTTCGGGGAAAACCAAAGCAAGCTCAAGACGTAGCAAGAAGGATTTCTGGCGCCGTTGCCGGGGAGTCTACGCAAAAAGTCATATGCCAAGTACCCATCACAATCCCTATCTCTCGCATTACATTATTTTCCATTTGCCTCTCATTTTCCTCTCCTCCCAATTCACCCTTGCCGTTTTATTTGCCCTCTCTCTCTATCCTCCCTCTCTATTTGCCTTTTTTTGTTTGCTCGTGTGCTAGTTTGATTGCTTGCCATCATGGCTAGTCTCATATCTTCTCCGTTATCTCCCGAGAGTGAAGTTCTAAATTTTAAACAAAGGGAGGGAGAAAATATAAAAGATGTTTGGTATAGGATTTGCAATGCTCAAAATAGATCTACCAGGAAACAATCTACCTTAGTTCTTCTCCGCAATTTTTATGTAGCTATTAATCCTTGGAATAGATATATCCTTGATACCATTACCGGAGGGAATTTCTTGGGTAGCCATACTTTTGATTCTTATAATGCTATGTTAGATTTATTTGGCTCACCACATCTTTTGGTTAATGGAACCATGTTAACTTTGGAGCATGTTATGCAAAGACTTGAAATTATTGAAAATAAAGTTGCTACTATTGAATCAATTGAAAATCTTGATAAAAAGATCCACAATCAAATCACCCAATATGGATCTAAGGTAGGAATGACTTTGAAAAATATTAAGGAAAAGGAACCCATAGTTAATGAGAAGATGAACTTAGATTCTACTAGAATTGATAAACTTGAGGGTATCATTACAAATTTGGGAACTTCTTTTTCTTCCGTAAAGAATACTCCTAGTCCTCCTACTAAAATTTCCAAGCTCATGTATGTTCCTAAAAATAAGGGTGAATCATCTAGTAAGGAAACTGCTGATCTTAAATCCATAAGTATCCATCCCAATCTTTTTGCTATCATTAAAGAACCATTTATTACAAATGAATTTTTCGATCTTGTGCCTAAAAGTTTGATAATTAATAAAAATAAAGAAATTCCTAAAGACGGTAGATGCCTAATTGAAGAATTGTCTACCAAAGATGGCAATACATAGATCTATTCTTGCTCGTTATGCCTAGCAAGGGCGTTAAACGATAGCACTTGTTGGGAGGCAACCCAATTTTATTTTTATTCCTTGCTTTTTGCTCCTGTTTAGTAATAAATAAATTATTTAGCCTCTGTTTTGGTTGTGTTTTGTGTTTAATTAGTGTTTGTGCCAAGTAGAACCGTTGGGAAGACTTGGGGAAAGTCTTGTTGAACTTGCTGTAAAAAACAGAAACTTTAGCGCTCACGAGAACTGCTGTCATTTTTATTTGAAGAGTGCTATTTAGTTAATTCTTTTTGAAGATTATTAATAGATAAATTCCTCACGTCCAGATATTTATTTTAGAATATTTGGGGTTCCAGATCTTGCGCTAGATACAGATTACTACAGACTGTTCTGTTTTTGACAGATTCTGTTTTTCGTGTGTTGTTTGCTTATTTTGATGAATCTATGGCTAGTAAAATAGTTTATAATCCATAGAGAAGTTGGAATACAGTAGGTTTAACACCAATATAAATAAAGAATGAGTTCACTACAGTACCTTGAAGTGGTCTTTTGTTTTCTTTCGCTAACGGAGATCACGAGTTTTCTATTTTGAGTTTTGTGTTGTGAAGTTTTCAAGTTTTGGGTGAATTCTTTTGATGGATCATGGAACAAGGAGTGGCAAGAGCCTAAGCTTGGGGATGCCCATGGCACCCCCAAGATAATACAAGGACACCAAAAAGTCAAAGCTTGGGGATGCCCCCAGAAGGCATCCCCTCTTTTGTCCACTTCCATTGGTAATTTACCTGGAGCTATATTTTTATTCACCAACATGATATGTGTTTTGCTTGGAGCGTCTTGTATTATTTGTGTATTTTTTTTAGTATGCCACAATCATCCTTGATGTACACACCTTTTGAGAGAGCCATACATGAATTAAAATTTGATAGAATACTCTATGTGCTTCACTTATATCTATTGAGCTAAGTAGTTTTGCTCTATGTGCTTCACTTATATCCTTTGAGCTAGATAATTTTGCTCTATGTGTGAGTGAGTCCTGGATTAGGGGGTGTCCGGATAGCCGGACTATACCTTCGGCCGGACTCCTGGACTATGAAGATACAAGATTGAAGACTTCATCCCGTGTCCGGAAGGGACTTTCCTTGGCGTGGAAGGCAAGCTTGGCGATACGGATATGTAGATCTCCTACCATTGTAACCGACTCTGTGTAATCCTAGCCCTCTCCGGTGTCTATATAAACCGGAGGGTTTTAGTCCGTAGGACGAACAACAATCATACCATAGGCTAGCTTCTAGGGTTTAGCCTCCTTGATCTCGTGCTAGATCTACTCTTGTACTACCCATATCATTAATATTAATCAAGCAGGACATAGGGTTTTACCTCCATCAAGAGGGCCCGAACCTGGGTAAAACATTGTGTCCCCTGCCTCCTGTTACCATCCGCCTAGATGCACAGTTCGGGACCCCCTACCCGAGATCCGCCGCTTTTGACACCGACATTGGTGCTTTCATTGAGAGTTCCTCTGTGTCGTCACTTTTAGGCCCGATGGCTCCTCCGATCATCAATGACGATGCGATCCAGGGTGAGACTTTTCTCCCCGGACAGATCTTCATATTTGGCGGCTTTGCACTACGGGCCAATTCGCTTGGCCATCTGGAGCAGATCAAAAGCTACGCCCCTGGCCGTCAGGTCAGATTTGGAAGTTTAAACTACACAGCGGACCTCCGCGGAGACTTGATCTTCGATGGATTCGAGCCGCAGTCGAGCGCGCTGCACTGTCACGGTGGGCATGATCTAGCTCTGCCGCCGAACAGTGCCCTGGAGGCCGCACCCGCATCAGCTCCGACCCTTAATTTGGAACCAACTGCGCCAATCAAGGATGGGTGGTTGGACACCGCCTCGGGGGCTGCAATCTCTACGGCGATCGAGCCGAACACCAGCCCTATTCTCTGTGAAGCCCGTGACTCCAAGGAGCCGGACTCCTCTCCAGACTCCGAGCCCTCCGCGCCCCTACCGATCAAACCCGATTGGCCACCGATCATGGAGTTCACCGCCGCAGACATCTTTCAGCACTCGCCCTTCGGCGATATTCTGAATTCACTAAAGTCTCTCTCTTTATCAGGAGAGCCCTGGCCGGACTATGGTCAGCAAGGTTGGGATGCGGATGATGAAGAAATTCAAAGCCCACCCACCACCCACTTCGTAGCCACTGTCAATGATTTAACCGACATGCTCGACTTCGACTCCGAAGACATCGACGGTATGAACGCCGATGCAGGAGACGATCAAGAACCAGTGCCTATAGGGCACTGGAAAGCCACCTCGTTCTATGATATATACATGGTGGACACCCCAAAAGAAGGCAATGGCGATGGAACAGCGGAGGATGACCGCTCCAAGAAGCAGCCTAAGCGCCGGCGTCAGCGGCGCCGCTCTAAATCCCGCCAAAGCAAAAACGGTGATTCCGGCATGGGAGATAATAACACCCCAGACAGTGCCAAAGACAACCACCTCCAGCAAGATTCAGCACAGGAGGATGGAGAAGTCAACCCTGATGAGAAAGCGGCAGACAAAGAGGCCGAGGACGATAATTATATGCCTCCCTCCGAAGACGAGGCAAGCCTCGACGACGACGAATTTGTCATGCCGGAGGATCCCGTCGAACAAGAGCGTTTCAAATGCAGGCTTATGGCCATGGCAAGCAGCCTCAAGAAAAAACAGCAACAGCTTAGAGCTGATCAAGATTTGCTAGCCGATAGATGGACTGAGGTCCTTGCGGCCTAAGAGTATGAACTCAAACGCCCCTCCAAGAGCTACCCAAAGCGCAGGCTGCTACCCCGATTAGAGGAGGAAGCACCTAAACCTACATCACCAGCGCATGATGCGGCCGACCGGCCACCCCGTGGCCGCGACAGAGAGGCCTCTTGGCCCTCCACTCAAGCCGCACCCCGGCGCCGCTCAAAAAATACCAAGGCACGGGAAAATGCGCCAGACCTGCGAGATATATTGGAGGACAAGGCAAGGCAAACAAGATCGATCTAGGGATCGTGTGGGCGCCCCACGGCACGAGACGGTAATCGTCACTCTGGATACAGTCAATTCGGCCAGGCCGAACATAGTAGACAAAGCTCGTTTGAGCTGCGTCGTGATATAGCCCAATACAGAGGCGGCGCACACCCACTATGCTTCACAGATGAAGTAATGGATCATCAAATCCCTGAGGGTTTCAAACCCGTGGACATCGAATCATATGATGGCACAACAGATCCTGCGGTATGGATCGAGGACTATCTCCTTCATATCCACATGGCCCGCGGTGATGACCTACGCACCATCAAATACCTCCCACTCAAGCTTAAAGGACCAGCTCGGCATTGGCTTAACAGCTTGCTAGCAGAATCAATTGGTTGTTGGGAGGACCTGGAAGCCGCATTCCTCGACAATTTCCAGGGCACTTATGTGCGACCACCAGACGCCGATGACCTTAGCCACATAATTTAGCAGCCAGAAGAATCGGCCAGACAATTCTGGACACGGTTCCTAACCAAGAAAAATCAAATCGTCGACTGTCCAGATGCAGAGGCCCTAGCAGCCTTCAAGCATAACATCCGCGATGAGTGGCTTGCACGACACCTAGGATAGGAAAAGCCGAAATCTATGGCAGCCCTCATGACACTTATGACCCGCTTTTGCACGGGAGAAGACAGCTGGCTAGCTCGCAGCAATAACATGACCAAGAGCCCTAGTAATTCGGATACCAAGGACAGCAGTGGCAGGTCGCGTTGCAACAAGTAAAAGCGCCGCATTAACGGCGACACTGCTGAGGATACGGCAGTTAATGCCGGATTCAGAGGCTCTAAACCCGGTCAGCGGAAAAAACCATTCAAAAGAAATACTCCGAGCCCATCCAGTTTGGACCAAATACTCGACTGCTCATGCCAGATACATGGCACCCCCGAAAAACCAGCCAATCACACCAACAGGGATTGTTGGGTGTTCAAGCAGGCAGGCAAGTTAAATGCCTAAAGCATAGACAAGGGGCTGCATAGCGATGACGAGGAGGAGCCCCGGCCTCTGAACAATAGTGGACAGAAAGGTTTTCCCCCACAAGTGCGGACGGTGAACATGATATACGCAACCCACATCCCCAAGAGGGAGCGGAAGCGTGCGCTAAGGGACATATACGCGATGGAGCCAGTCGCCCCAAAGTTCAACCCATGGTCTTCCTGCCCGATCACTTTTGATCGAAGGGACCACCCCACTAGCACCCGTCATGGCGGATTCGCTGCATTGGTTCTAGACCCAATTATTGATGGATTTCACCTCACTAGAGTCCTTATGGACGGCGGCAACAGCCTGAACCTGCTTTACCAGGATACAGTGTGGAAAATGGGCATCGATCCCTCGAGGATTAAACCCACTAAAACGACCTTTAAAGGCGTCATACCAGGTGTAGAGGCCAACTGTACAGGCTCAGTTACACTTGAAGTGGTCTTCGGATCTCCGGATAATTTCCAAAGCGAGGAGTTAATCTTCGACATAGTTCTGTTCCGCAGTGGCTATCACGCACTGCTCGGGCGAACCGCATTTGACAAGTTCAATGCGGTGCCACACTACGCATACCTCAAGCTCAAAATGCCAGGCCCTCGAGGAGTCATCACGGTCAATGGAAACACCGAACGCTCTCTCCGAACGGAGGAGCATACGGCGGCTATCGCAGCGGAAGTACAAAGCAGCCTCTCAAGGAAATTCTCCAGTCCGGGAATTAAACGTCTGGACACCGTCAAGCGCGCCCGGAGTAACCTACAACAAGACCGCCGGGCACGTTCCGAGCAAGCATAGCAATGCGGCCCCAACCCCAGCCCTCGCGAACTTGCGAAACCAGTGTTGCGCGTACATAACTACGCTCTGGAAATACCATGGGAAAAGGGGGAGGGACACAATCACGGCACGCCCGAAACACGGCTTAAACTGCACTAGGGGCTGCCAACTTTTTCATTTTCTCTTACTTTCAGGACTCCACTCTTCGGAAGGCCTGTCCGGCAATACAATTGCCGCACAAACGATACAACAACCAGGGGAGCAAAAAGCTACGCCGCACTACAGAACTCTAAGGTGGTCTCTATAACGAGCAGTATACCTGTTTCGCATAACATTCCGCAACTCGCCCCTGGAAAGGACATATTTGATAGTCCCATCTTTTGCTTATCGCAATATTTGTATCGTCCTGCTTTGATCGCAACCTTTTTAAATAAACAATGCATAACTTCCGTCTATTATTGCATTACTCTTTTTTACGAATATATGTTCATTAATGACATGTTGCACCCGTACACTTTGGTACGGCCAATACGCCAGGGGCTTAAGTACCCCACAATACGGTGTGAGAAGTCCGAACACTTTCACAAGTGCGGCACCCCGAACTTATAGCATTATATGCATCGGCTCTGAATCATGTCTTGGGTCAATAGTTGGGTTTGCCCGGCTCCTATGTTTTGATACCTTACGTTCCGTTATATCGGCTAAGGTAGCACTAGGAGAACTACTGCGATTGTGCCCCAGTTGAGCTGGGCTAAGCACCTCAGTAGAGAAAGCTAAAACTGACCGTCATGATGAGGCGAGAGCTGGTCGCTGTTCGAGAGGTTTTCGAGTCCCTAAAGACTTATGCCGCTTAGAGCGAGGAGTCGACTTTGTCCGGACTAGGCGTGGATAGCGCCCCGAACTCGGTCTTCCGAACACTAGGGGCTTCGCCGAAATTTAAAATTATAGAATTCTATGGCTAAGTGAGAGTGTTCAAGCATTATAGTCTGATTGCCTTGTTCGTTGTGTTGAGCGCCTCCCTCGAAGGACCCAAGAATGGGAAAAGGAGCGCTCATGTTTATCCCGAACACCCCAGCACTCGTGCCATGGGGGCAGAAGCCGACGACTCGCCATCTCTCAAATTTTATAAACGGCCGCACAGAAGGTAATATTTTAAATTCAAAAAGCATTGCTTAGCGCACATGAACAAGTTTTCAGCGCACAGGACAAAACGAGTGAGTTTATTGAAAAATTACATCCATGGAACATTCATCCGCCACAAGGCGGGCACCCTTCAGAATGCCCTCATAATACATCTCGGGCGTGCGATGCTCCTTGCCCGGCGGTGGCCGTCCTTCACAAGCTTCTCAGCATCCAGCTTGCCCCAGTGCACCTTCGCACGAGCAAGCGCCCTACACGCACCCTCGATGCATACAGAGTGCTTGATGACTTCGAGCCTTGGACAGGCATCCACCAGCCGCCTCACCAGCCCGAAGTAGCTCCCAGGCCACAGCCGGACTATGAGGCCCTTCATGGCCTGTTCGGCCACCTTATGGAGCTCGACCAGCTGTTTCAGCTGGTCGCTTAAGGGCACCGGGTGTTCGGCCTCAGCATACTGAGACCAGAACACCTTCTCCGTCGAGCTTCCCTCCTCGGCTTGGTAGAAGGCGGCGGCATCCGACACGCTACGGGGCAAGTCTGTGAATGCTCTTGGAGAGCTCCGGATTCGGGTAAGTAACAAGTAATTCACTTTTACGTGCTTGCTTTGCATAAAGAATGCCTTACCCGCCGCTATCTTTTTTATTGCCTCAACCTCCTTGAGGGCCTTCTGGGCTTCGGCCTTGGCAGACTTGGCATCTTCAATGGCCGCCGCGAGCTCAAACTCTCGCGTCTTCGAGTCAAGCTCCAAACTCTCATGTTTTTTCATCAGAGCCTGGAGCTCTTGCCGCACCTCGCCAACCTGCGTCTCATGCTTCTCCCGCTCGGTGCGCTCCGTGGCCGCTCTCTTCTCAGCCTCGGACAGCGCTTGCTTAAGGGTCGCCACCTCAGTTGTGGCCCCTACAATAGCCGTGTTAATCCTGTCACTTTTTGCAATTGCACCTTTCACATATTTCAATAAGGTATTTCTTACCTTCCTTCTCCTCAAGCTGCCGCTTGGCTAGGCCGAGCTCTTGCTCGGACCGCTCGAGGTTCTACTTCAGCGTGCCCACCTCCGCTGTCAGTGCGGCGGATGCTAGCAGCGAAGCCTGCATACGCATATTGACTTAATTTTGTTAGACTCCTGCGAACGTTATTAGATCCTCTATTCGGCTTTTCTTTCCGAACGCCAAACAGAGCATCAGGGGCTACTGTCTATGCGGTAATATTTTTACATATCTTTTACTTACCTCAAAGCATGTTAGAAGGCTGGCATAGGCTTCAGTCAGTCCGCTCTTGGCGGACTGAACCTTCTGGATCACCGCACTCATAACAGTGCGGTGCTCCTCGTCGATGGAGGCGCCGTTAAGCACCTCCAGCAAATTGTCCGGTGCCTCCGATTGGACAGAGGTCACCGGCTCGGTAGGCTTGCTCCTCTTGGAAGGAGGCCGCCTATCAGAGTCCGGAACCGTTAAAGGTTCCGGCGCGGTGTCCGGCTCAAACCCAGACTTAGAGCCCTTGGGGGTTCTATCCCCTTCACGCCTGGAGTCCGGGAGGTCGCCTTGCGGCGCCTCCAGGACCACCTCCTCCTGGCTTGGAACCTGTTGGGACGCCACCTCAGCGTCGTCCGTAGGGTGGGGGGAGGTAGCCGCCGGAAGCGAATTCACATCCGACGAATCCAGGGAGCCGCTCGATGACTCGTCGAGCCCGGCCTTGGGCGGACTGCATAGACATGTTCGACGTAAGGAAAAGCTGTGCAATGGGGGAATACTATGAATCACTCTGGTATCCGGATACTTACGATCTCGCCAGGGGCTTGGCCCTGTGCGGCCACTCCTCTTCGCCGTCGTCGGCGTTGGTGGAGTAGTCCGGAGGAGGGGTCTTCCCCTTCTTGGACCCTTCGGCCTCCCCAGTTGGGGGGCCTTCCTTTTCTTCCCTCCCCCCGCTGGAGGGGGAGAGGTCTCTTCTTCCTCCTCCTCGTCATCATGGGAGGAGTGCGCCTTGGAGTCATCGGATGATGAATCTGACACCTCCTGGCGCCGGGCACTCTTTCGAGTCCCCGTGGCCTTCTTCTTGGCCTTCTTCTCCGGCACCACATAGGGCGCCGGAACCAGCAGCTTCGCCAAGCGAGCGTCCGCTGGGCCTTCGGGCAAAGGAGCCAGACAGTTGATCTGTCCGGACGTCTCCTGCCAATCCTGTCAATGGTAAGGGAGCTTAGATCCCGCATGGAGTCAAACCATGAAAAACTAATACCCTGTAAAAGGTAAAAACAGCTCACCGCACGAGCGTGACGCTACGTGCTGAATCCGTGATCCTCGGTAGCGGATGCGGGGGCCTCGGCGCCCTTGAAAAGCACCTTCCAGGCATCTTCGTACGTCGTGTCGAAGAGCCTGCTCAGAGTTCGGTGCCGCGTCGGGTCGAACTCCCACAGGTTGAAAGCTTGTTGTTGACACGGGAGGATCCGGCAGATGAGCATAACCTGGACTACGTTGACAAGTTTTAGCTTCTTGTCCACCAGGGTTTGGACGCATGTTTGGAGTCCGGTCAGCTCTCCTTTTTTACCCCACGACAGGCCCATCTCTTTCCAGGAGGCGAGCCGCGTAGGGGGTCCGGATCGGAACTCGGGGGCTGCGACCCATTCAGGGTCGCGCGGCTCGGTGATGTAAAACCACCCCGATTGCCACCCCTTTAGGGACTCCACGAAGGAGCCCTCGAGCCATAGGACGTTGGGCATCTTGCCCACCATGGCACCTCCGCACTCCGCCTGGGTGCCGCGCACCACCTTCGGCTTGACATTGAAAGTCTTGAGCCATAGGCCGAAATGGGGGCGAATGCGGAAGAAAGCCTCGCACACGACGATGAACGCCGAGATGTTGAGGACAAAGTTCGGGGCCAGATCGTGGAAATCCAGGCCATAGTAGAACATGAGCCCCCTGGATAAATGGGTGGAGAGGGAAGCCCAGTCCGCGGAGGAAATGAGGGAGGAACACCACCCTCTCATGGGGCCTAGGGGTGGGGATGAGCTGCCCCTCTTCGGGAAGCCGGTGCGCAATGTCGTTAGACAAGTATCCGGCCTTCCTCAGTCTTTTGATGTGTCCCTCCCTAACGGAGGAGACCATCCACTTGCCTCCCGCTCCGGACATGGCTGGAGAAGGTTGAGGTGGGGTGTGCGGACTTGGGCGCTGGAGCTCGAGTGCGCGGAAATGGATAGGCAAAGGAGGAAGAAGGCGTGGATGAAAAGGTGGATCCCTATCCCCTTATATGGGCGGACGCGACTATGCATCCCCACCAGTCTGGTAAAACTCGCTTATCTCCCAAGCGTCGTAATCAATGGCGCGATTGGGTTACCCACACCCGTATTGATGAGAATCCCGGAATAAGGGGACACGATCTCTGCTTTGACAAGACGTGCCAAGGAAACCACCTCGCTAAACGCGCTGAGGTAGAACAGTAAAACAATTCGAATAAAGACTTGGCCGTGGTGTGATGTCACGCTACAGAATACGTCAGCAGATTAGATTTGTGTAAATATTATTCTCTCTATGGAAATATATGGAAACTTATTTTGCAGAGCCGGACACTACCTTTGTGTTCAAAATCTTCTATGAAGTACTTGGAGGAGGAACCCGCCTTGCAATGTCGAAGACAATCTACGCGCCGGACTCGTCATCATTGAAGCCTGGTTTAGGGGCTACTGAGGGAGTCCTGGATTAGGGGGTGTCCGGATAGCCGGACTATACCTTCGGCCGGACTACTGGACTATGAAGATACAAGATTGAAGACTTCGTCCCGTGTCCGGAAGGGACTTTCCTTGGCGTGGAAGGCAAGCTTGGCGATACAGATATGTAGATCTCCTACCATTGTAACTGACTCTGTGTAACCCTAGCCCTCTCCGGTGTCTATATAAACCGGAGGGTTTTAGTCCGTAGGACGAACAACAATCATACCATAGGCTAGCTTCTAGGGTTTAGCCTCCTTGATCTCATGGTAGATCTACTCTTGTACTACCCATATCATCAATATTAATCAAGTAGGACGTAGGGTTTTACCTCCATCAAGAGGGCCCGAACCTGGGTAAAACATTGTGTCCCCTGCCTCTTGTTACCATCCGCCTAGACGCACAGTTCGGGACCCCCTACCCAAGATCCGCCGGTTTTGACACCGACAATGTGCTTCACTTATATCCTTTGAGCTAGATAATTTTACTCTATGTGCTTCACTTATATCTTTTGAGCGTTATAATTTTGCTCTATGTGCTTCACTTAGATCTTTTAGAGCACGGTGGTGGATATGTTTTAAAGAAACTATTGATCTCTCATGCTTCACTTAAATTAATTTGAGAGTCTCTTAATAGCATGGTAATTTGCCTAATAATAATATGCTTGGTATTCAAGATTTGTGAAACTCTCTTTTGAGTGTGTTGAATACTAAGAAAAGATTGAAGCATGATAATTGTTTTGAGTTATGGAGGTGATAATATTAAAGTCATGTTAGTTGTGTAGTTGTGAATTTAAAGAATACTTGTGTTAAAGTTTGTGATTCCTGTAGCATGCACGTATGGTGAACCGTTATGTGATGAAGTCGGAGCATGATTTATTTATTGATTGTCTTCCTTATGAGTGGCGGTCGGGGATGAGCTATGGTCTTTTCCTACCAATCTATCCCCCTAGGAGCATGCGGGTAATACTTTGCTTTGATAACTTCTAGATTTTTGCAATAAGTATATGAGTTATTTATGACTAATGTTGAGTCCATGGATTATACGCACTCTCACCCTTCCACCTTTGCTAGCCTCTCTAATACCGCGCAACTTTTGCTGGTATCATACACCTACCATATACCTTCCTCAAAACAGCCACCATACCTACCTATTATGGCATTTCCATAGCCATTCCGAGATATATTGCCATGCAAATTTCCACCATCTAGTTCATCATGACACACTTCATCATTGTCATATTGCATATCCCGGCACACCGCCGGATGCATTCACATAGAGTCATATTTTGTTCTAAGTATCGAGTTGTAATTGTTGAGTTATAAGAAAAATAAAAGTGTGATGATCATCATTGAGCATTGTCCCAGTGAGGAAAGAATGATGGAGACTATGATTCCCCCATAAGTCGGGATGAGACTCTGGGCGGAAAATTAAAAATTAAAAAAAGAGGCCATAAAAAAAGAGAAAAGGCCCAAACAAAAAAATGATGAGAGAAAAAGAGAGAAGGGACAATGTTACTATCCTTTTACCACACTTGTGCTTCAAAATAGCACCATGGTCTTCATAGCAGAGAGTCTCTCATGTTATCACTTTCATGTACTAGTGGGAATTTTTCATTATAGAACTTGGCTTTTATATTCCAATGATGGGATTCCTCAAATTGCCCTAGGTCTTCATGAGCAAGCAAGTTGGATGCACACCCACTTAGTTTCTTTTTGAGCTTTCATATACTTATAACTCTAGTGCATCTGTTGCATGGCAATCCCTACTCACTCACATTGATATCTATTGATGGGCATCTCCATAGCCCGTTGATACGCCTAGTTGATGTGAGACTATCTTCTCCTTTTTGTCTTCTCCACAACCACCATTCTATTCCACCTATAGTGATATATCCATGGCTCATGCTCATGTATTGCGTGAAGATTAAAAAAAGTTTTGAAAAAGTTAGAGTATGAAACAATTGCTTGCCTTGTCATCGGGGTTGTGCACGATTTAAATACTTTGTGTGGGGAAGATGGAGCATAGCCAGACTATATGATTTTGTAGGGATAACTTTCTTTGGCCATATTATTTTGAGAAGACATAATTGCTTTGGTAGTATGCTTGAAGTATTATTATTTTCTATGTCAATATAAACTTTTATCTTGAATCTTTCTAATATAAATATTCATACCACAATTAAGAAGATTTGCATTGAAATTATGACAAGTAGCACTCCGCATCAAAAATTCTCTTTTTATCATTTACGTACTCGAGGACGAGCAGGAATTAAGCTTGGGGATGCCTGATACGTCTCCAACGTATCTAAATAAAATCTTCGGAAACGTGATTTTCTCACCGAACGTGATCCATGAGACTTGGACCCTACTACAAGGGATCAAAGAGGTGGTCACGATGGTGGGGGCGCCCCCCCTAGGGCGCGCCCCCTGCCTCATGGGCCCCTCGGTGCTCCACCGACGTACTCCTACCTCCTATATATACACACGTACCCCCAAACGATCAGAACAGGAGCCAAAATCCTAATTCCACCGCCGCAACTTTCTGTATCCATGAGATCCCATCTTGGGGCCTGTTCCGGAGCTCCGACGGAAGAGGGCCGTCATCACGGAGGGCTTCTACATCATCCTAGCCCCTCCGATGAAGTGTGAGTAGTTTACCTCAGACCTTCGGGTCCATAGTTAGTAGCTAGATGGCTTCTTCTCTCTCTTTGAATCTCAATACAAAGTTCTCCCCCTCTCTCATGGAGATCTATTCGATGTAATCTTCTTTTTGCGGTGTGTTTGTTGAGACCGATGAATTGTGGGTTTATGATCAAGTCTATCTATGAATAATATTTGAATCTTCTCTGAATTCTTTTATGTATGATTGGTTATCTTTGCAAGTCTCTTCGAATTATTCATTTGGTTTGGCCAACTAGATTGGTAGTTCTTGCCATGGGAGAAGTGCTTAGCTTTGGGTTTGATCTTGCGGTGTCCTTACCCAGTGACAGAAGGGGCAGCAAGGCACGTATTGTATCGTTGCCATTGAGGATAGCAAGATGGGGTTTATTTCATATTGCATGAATTTATCTCTCTACATCATGTCATCTTGCTTAAGGCGTTACTCTGTTTTTAACTTAATACTCTAGATGCATGTTGGATAGCGGTCGATGAGTGGAGTAATAGTAGTAGATGCAGAATCGTTTCGATCTACTTGTCACGGACGTGATGCCTATATACATGATCATGCCTAGATATTCTCATAATTATGCTCAATTCTATCAATTGCTCAACAGTAATTTGTTCACCCACCGTAGAATACTTATGCTCTTGAGAGAAGCCACTAGTGAAACCTATGGCCCCCGAGTCTATTCTCATCATATCAATCTCCATCACTTTTATATTGTTTTGCTATTTACTTTGCTTTTACTTTTTACTTTGCATCTTTATATCAAAAATACCAAAATATTCTATCTATCAGATCTCATTCTCGTAAGTGACCGTGAAGGGCTTGACAACCCCTAATCGCGTTGGTTGCGAGTAGCTATCGCTTTGTGCAGGTACGAGGGACTTGAGCGTGGGCTCCTACTGGATTGATACCTTGGTTCTCAAAAACTGATGGAAATACTTACGCTACTCTGTTGCATCATCCCTTCCTCTTCGGGGAAAACCAACGCAAGCTCAAGACGTAGCAGGGTACTCTCCTCCCAGTTGACCAACAGCTTGTCTTCCACATCTAATTCACGGGATCTCCGGTCACAAAGAATAGGTTACCACTGTGGACAACTCATATTGTGGGTCTCATACCCATCTCCCTCGATGCATTATCTATCACATTACGTGATAGACCCTTAGTAAAAGGATCTGCCAGATTTTTAGATGTTTGGATATAATCCAATGCAATAACTCTGGAGTTTCTCATTTTTCTGACAGACTTTAACCTTCTCTGAACGTGTCTTGATGACTTCATGTTATCCTTTGAGCTGCTCACTTTCGTGATCACAGTTTGATTGTCGCAGTTCATAAGGATACCCGGAACAGGTTTCTCAACAACCGGCAAGTCATTCAAGAGCCGGGGAAGCCAATCTGCTTTGACCGTAGCTGTATCTAGTGTTGTGAGTTCTGCTTCCATTGTTGACCTCGTTAAGATGGTCTGCTTGCAAGACTTCCAAGAAACAGCGCCACCTCCATGAGTGAATACATATCCGCTCGTGGCCTTTATCTCATCAGCATCTGAGATCCAGTTTGAGTCACTATACCCTTCAAGCACCTTTGGGTGCCCGGTGTAGTGGATTCCATAATTCGTAGTGCCTTTCAAATAACACAAAACTCTTTCTAGAGCTTTCCCATGCACATATCTTGGTTTTGAGACAAACCGACTCAGTTTGCTAACAGCAAAAGAGATGTCAGGTCTTGTAGCACTGGCTAAGTACATAAGCAAGCCAATAATCTGAGAATATTTCAATTGATCTCTAGCAATTCTTCGATTCTTTTGAAGTAACACACCCGCATCATATGGTGTTGGAGAGGGCTTGCAGTCACTATAGCCAAAGCGACTCAAGATCTTTTCCACATAGTGAGATTGAAGCAATGTAATCCCACCATCATCGTCTCTCAACAACTTAACATTCAGAATGACATCAGCCACTCCTAAATCCTTCATCTCAAAACAGCGAGATAGGAAATTCTTGACCTCCTTAATAGCATTCAGATTTGTTCCAAAAATCAGTATGTCATCAACATACAAGCAAAGGATAACTCCCTCGCCCCCACCATGGCGACAGTACACACATTTGTCAGCTTCGTTCACAACAAAGCCTGCAGCTGTTAAAGTTCTTTCAAACTTCTCATGCCACTGTTTGGGTGCTTTCTTAAGTCTGTACAAAGACTTCAGCAACTTGCACACTTTCCCTTCCTGACCATCTAGTACAAACCCATCTGGTTGTTCTATATAAATTTCCTCGTCCAACTCTCCATTTAGGAAAGCAGTCTTAACGTCCATTTGATAAACGAGAAGACCATATGAGGCAGCTAGTGAAAGCAGAACTCGAATAGTGGTCAGTCGTGCCACAGGTGAGTAAGTATCAAAGAAGTCTTCACCTTCCTTTTGGGTATAACCCTTAGCCACGAGCCAAGCCTTGTACTTTTCAATAGTACCATCATGCCTAAGCTTCTTCTTGAATACCCATTTGCATCCTATAGGTTTGCACCCATACGGACGATCAGTTATCTCCCAAGTTTCATTCGCCAAGATGGAATCCATCTCGCTGCGAACCGCTTCCTTCCAGTAGTCAGCATCTTCAGATGCATAGGCCTCTGAAATAGAACTAGGAGTGTCATCTATGAGATACACAAGAAAATCATCACCAAAGGACTTTGCAGTCCTCTGTCTCTTGCTCCTAGTAGGAACTTCATTGTTCTTCTCCACAGAACTTTCAAAGTATTCCATCGAAATGGCAGGTTCAGTTATTGTAACTGGTTCCTGATTCGATGAACTAGCATCTCCTGATTAGATGAGGTAGCCATATCCTTCATGGGAAAGATATCTTCAAAGAAAGTCGCATCATTCGACTCCATGATCGTACCGACATGCATGTCAGGTACCTCAGATTTTACAATGAAGGATCTATAGCCAATGCTATGAAAAGCATATCCCAGGAAAACACGATCCATAGTCTTTGGTCCAAGCTTCCGCTTCTTTGGAATTGGAACATTGACTTTCGCCAAACAACCCCATGTTTGAAGATAAGAGAGTTTTAACCTTTTCTTCTCCCATTCCTCGAATGGAGTTATCTCTTTGTTCTTTGTGGGGACACGGTTCAGGACATGACATGCTGTCAATATCGCCTCCCCCCACCATGCCTTGGAGAGACCCGATGTGTCTAACATGGTGTTAACCAAATCAGTTAGAGTACGGTTCTTTCTTTCGGCCGCCCCATTTGACTGAGGTGAGTAGGGAGGCGTCATCTCATGGATTATACCATGTTCCGCACAAAAAGCATCAAATTCATTGGAAAAATACTCTCCACCACGGTCGGACCTAAGCCTCTTGATTTTTCGATCAAGTTGGTTTTCCACTTCAGCTTTATAGATCTTGAAAAGGTTCAAAGCCTCATCCTTAGATTTCAGAAGATACACACGGCAGTGTCTAGTGGAGTCGTCAATTAACATCATGAAATATTTCTTTCCACCTTTTGTCAAAACACCATTCATTTCACATGGATCTGAATGTATGAGCTCTAGTGGTGCAAGATTTCTCGTTTCCGCAGTCGTGTGAGACTTACGAGGTTGCTTAGCTTGCACACAAACTTAACACTTAGATCCCTTGACAGTGGTGAAACTAGGGATTAAGTTCAACTTCGCTAGTCGCGACATGCAACCAAAGTTAACATGACAAAGACGTGAATGCCACACATTGGATTCACTATTGTTGCAAATATGATTAACAACTTTATTCAAACGTCTGATAAGGATAAATGAAACAGACCTCCTGACTCATAGCCTTTACCAACAAAGGTTCCATACTTGGATATTACAAATTTATTCGACTCAAAGACAAGCTTGTAGCCATCTCTACACAGAAGAGATCCGCTAACAAGATTTTTATTGACGGAGGGGACATAATGCACGTTCTTCAGTCGCACGATCTTCCCCGATGTAAACTTTAGATCGACCGTGCCAACACCACGAATAGAAGCACTTGAACCATTGCCCATCAGCACGGTTGAAGTCCCTGCGGTCTGATAAGACGAAAACATGGAAATATCACCGCATACATGCACATTAGCACTTGTGTCAATCAACCAATCAGGAGAATGACATACTAAAACAATAGTGGGAAATATACCATACCCATCATCCTTCATGTCAGTGTCTCCAATGACAACATTAGCGGTCTTGCCGCCTTTCCCAGGGTGACGCTTGTCATAGCGATTAGGGCAACTAGGGGCCCAATGATCAGGATCCCCACACACATGACAGACACCTTTCTTCTTGCCATTCTTCTTATTGAAGTTCGTGTGTTGCATAGCCTTGTTCTTCCCATCAAACTTTGCTTTACCATCAAACTTTCCCTTGTTCTTGAACTTGTGGGGCTGGAAGTTCTTCTTCTGTACCAGATTGGCACTAGATCCTCCCTCAATACCTCGAGCATGTGTGTCCTTTGCTCTCGCCTTTTCTTCCACATCAAGAGTGCCAATGAGATCCGGGACGGAAAACTCTTGTCTCTTATGTTTCAGTAAGGTAGCAAAGTTCCTCCACGAAGGAGGAAGCTTAGTGATGATACCGCCGGCAACAAACTTGTCCGGTAGCATACAACTGAAGTGCTCAAGTTCTCTCGCAAATGACTGTAACTCATGAGCTTGCTCAACCACGGAGCGCTCTTCAGTCAACCTGTAGTCATAGAATTGCTCCATGATGTACAGCTCAGTGCCAGCATCCGAGACCCCAAACTTGGCCTTGAGTGCATCCCACATATCTTTTTTCCATTATCAATTGACGCATAAGCATCAACTATGTTCTCACCAAGAACACTCAAGAGAGCAGCCTTAAACAGAGTATCCATTTTCTGAAAAGCTTGTGCCTGTTGAGCATCAAGCTCTCCTTCAGGTTTGCCAAGAGTGGCGTCATAGCAACTCATGGTCTGAATGAAGGAAATATGCCCTAGAGGCAATAATAAAGTTATTATTTATTTCCTTATATCATGATAAATGTTTATTATTCATGCTAGAATTGTATTAACCGGAAACATAATACATGTGTGAATACATAGACCAACAGAGTGTCACTAGTATGCCTCTACTTGACTAGCTCGTTAATCAAAGATGGTTATGTTTCCTAACCATGAACAAAGAGTTGTTATTTGATTAACGAGGTCACATCATTAGTTGAATGATCTGATTGACATGACCCATTCCATTAGCTTAGCACCCGATCATTTAGTATGTTGCTATTGCTTTCTTCATGACTTATACATGTTCCTATAACTATGAGATTATGCAACTCCCGTTTACCGGAGGAACACTTTGGGTACTACCAAACGTCACAACGTAACTAGGTGATTATAAAGGAGTACTACAGGTGTCTCCAATGGTAGATGTTGGGTTGGCGTATTTCGAGATTAGGGTTTGTCACTCCGAGTGTCGGAGAGGTATCTCTGGGCCCTCTCGGTAATGCACATCACATAAGCCTTGCAAGCACCGCAACTAATATGTTAGTTGTGAGATGATGTATTACGGAACGAGTAAAGAGACTTGCCGGTAACGAGATTGAACTAGGTATTGGATACCGACGATCGAATCTCGGGCAAGTAACATACCGATGACAAAGGGAACAACGTATGTTGTTATGCGGTCTGACCGATAAAGATCTTCGTAGAATATGTCGGAGCCAATATGGGCATCCAGGTCCTGCTATTGGTTATTGACCGGAGACGTGTCTCAGTCATGTCTACATTGTTCTCGAACCGTAGGGTCCGCACGCTTAACGTTACGATGACAGTTATTATGAGTTTATGCATTTTGATGTACCGAAGGTTGTTCGGAGTCCCGGATGTGATCACGGACATGACGAGGAGTCTCGAAATAGTCGAGACGTAAAGATTGATATATTGGAAGCCTATGTTTGGACACCGGAAGTGTTCCGGGTGAAATCGGGATCTTACCGGAATACCGGGAGGGTTACCGGAACCCCCCGGGAGGCAAATGGGCCTATTGGGCCTTAGTGGAAAAGTGAAAAGGGGCTGCCCACAAGGGCTGCACGCCTCCCCCCTTCCCTAGTCCTATTAGGACTAGGAGAAGGGGCCGGCCCCCCTCTCTTCTCTCTTCTCTTTGAAGAGTCCTATTAGGAATAGGATTGGGGGGGAGTCCTACTCCCGGTAGGAGTGGGACTCCCCCTGCGCCTCTCTCCCTGGCCGGCCGAACCCCTCCCCCTGCTCCTTTATATACGGGGGCAGGGGGCACCCCATAGACACACAAGTTGATCATTGTTGATCGTTCCTTAGCCGTGTGCGGTGCCCCCTGCCACCAAATTCCACCTCGGTCATATCGTTGTAGAGCTTAGGCGAAGCCCTGCGTCGGTAGTACATCAAGATCGTCACCACGCCGTTGTGCTGACGGAACTCTTCCTCGACGCTTTGCTGAATCGGAGCCCGAGGATCGTCATCGAGCTGAACATGTGCTAAGAACTCGGAGGTGCCGGAGTAACGGTGCTTGGATCGGTCGGATCGGGAAGAAGACGTACGACTACTTCCTCTACGTTGTGAGATCGCTTCCGCAGTCGGTCTGCGTTGGTACGTAGACAATACTCTCCCCCTCGTTGCTATGCATCACCATGATCTTGCATGTGCGTAGGAAAATTTTCGAAATTACTACGTTCCCCAACACTTAAACCATAAGACAGCTCTCACGCGCCACCTCTTATAGTGGATACCCTCAAACATAGGAGGTCTCATGGAAGTAGCAGAACCACTTGGTGTAAATTGCCTATAATAAGGTTTTTGGATTGTTGGAAATATGAGCAATTTACCAAATGATTTTATTAACAGAAATACTAGATAAAGCATGACTAATATAGTAGAGATAAAACAAGTCATGCGTTCTGACAGAGAGAAGGTAAATAGCTTCTGCATATATGAACCGTAGCCTACCATATCTATAGTAGACAGTAGACCTAGTTGCATATATGAAGTAGAACCTAACATATTTAGGGCAAGTACTAGTACGAGAAAATGTGGCAGGATATGTAACAGAAAGAAGAACACATATGGGACAGCAGCAGCAGTAGCACTGGACTTGGGGTCGGTGTCCTCGCCAGCCATGTCGTCGAGGAGGTTGTCAACGTCGGGGAAGAAGTCGTCATCGGGGAAGTAGTCGTCGGAGTCCGGGGCGTCCGTGACGAAGGAGTCAGTCAGTAGTCGTGCAGAGCACTCCCCAAAAACCTTATCACCCTTCTCCCGTACAGGACTCGAAGAGGTGCGGTTTCGGAGGCCTACTATCTCGACCTGCGGTGCATGCCGCAAGCCGGGATGAGGAAGACAGCAGCAGCTCAGAGATTAGAACCGGTGGCGAGAGGAAGGAGAAGTTCTGGTGTATCTCTCTGAGAGGAGCGACCTCCCTTTTGTAGGCGCAAGAGAAGGAGGCGAGAGGCTGCGCCGGGAGCTAAAGGGAACGTGGGAGATGAAACGAACAGACAGCAGCCGAAGGGTGCAGCGTTCGTATTCAATATCCACTACAGCAAAAACTTTCCAGCTCCCGAGTGACCTTTCGTATACCCGTAGTGCGTGGCAAAAATTTAGACATCGGCTCGGCTCATTCCTGCAACCCGCGGCACGTCATGACGAGGAGTGGCGTGGCGAGGCGGGCGGCGGAGGAGGAGCGCGCGTGGATGTCCCTCTTGTTCTCATGCTCATACAAGTGGGGAAAGAACCTCCCTTATAAGGAGGTCCAACTCTCACTAAACTAGCAATGTGGGACTAAACTTTAGTAGTATCCCTTGCTTTGCACAAATGGGCTAAGTAGGCCTCTAGGATTTATTAGGAATTTATGAAATAATTATTGGGCTGCCCCCAATATAGACTAAATTCCAGCAATCCCCCACCAGATCCCAGAGGCACACAGAAATTTGCCTTTGGTTCCAAAACACTGTTTTGTATACCGGTACTGCAATGGAGACTGTTAAGTTGAACTTCCACCTAGAACTCTATGCTACACTAGTAAGCAACTTGAACAGTGGACTGGGCCTTGAACTGCAAGTTTTCTGCGAATCTAGCTTCACATAAAGCCTTGACCGATACGTGGCTACCGTGGGTCTTCCCCGCGGGTGGAGCTTATGCATCATACTCCGTGACCTTTCATGAGTTTACTAGAGAGAACCCTACTCTCATAGATTGCAACGTTTAACAATCAGACTCATATAGGTGCGTTCTTCAAAAGATGTTCTGCAGGACAACATCTCTGCTTCAAAGAGCCACTTAGAACACATTAAGATATACATCAACCTGCCATGCAGATTAGGAGAGTATTGCATCTTTATGGACTGGTATTTTAACAGTAAGGGTACTCTCCTCCCAGTTGACCAACAACTTGTCTTCCACATCTAATTCACGGGATCTCCGATCACAAAGGATAGGTTACCACTGTGAACAACTCATATTGTGGGTCTCATACCCATCTTCCTCGATGCATTATCTATCACATTACGTGATAGACCCTTAGTAAAAGGATCTGCCAGATTTTTAGATGTTTGGATATAATCCAATGCAATAACTCCAAAGTTTCTCATTTTTCTGACAGACTTTAACCTTCTCTGAACGTGTCTTGATGACTTCATGTTATCCTTTGAGCTGCTCACTTTCGTGATCACAGTTTGATTGTCGCAGTTCATAAGGATACCCGGTACAGGTTTCTCAACAACCGACAAGTCATTCAAGAGTCGGCGAAGCCAATCTGCTTCGACCGTAGCTGTATCTAGTGCTGTGAGTTCTGCTTCCATTGTTGACCTCGTTAAGATGGTCTTCTTGCAAGACTTCCAAAAACAGCGCCACCTCCATGAGTGAATACATATCCGCTCGTGGCCTTTATCTCATCAGCATCTGAGATCCAGTTTGAGTCACTATACCCATCAAGCACCTTTGGGTGCCCGGGTTAGTGAATTCCATAATTCGCAGTGCCTTTCAAATAACACAAAACTCTTTCTAGAGCTTTCCAATGCACATCTCCTGGTTTTGAGACAAACCGACTCAGTTTGCTAACAGCAAAAGAGATGTCAGGTCTTGTAGCACTAGCTAAGTACATAAGCGAGCCAATAATCTGAGAATATTTCAATTAATCTCTAGCAATTCTTCGATTCTTTTGAAGTAACACACTCGCATCATATGGTGTTGGAGAGGGCTTGCAGACACTATAGCCAAAGCGACTCAAGATCTTTTGCACATAGTGAGATTGAAGCAATGTAATCCCACCATCATCGTCTCTCAACAACTTAACATTCAGAATGACATCAGCCACTCCTAAATACTTCATCCCAAAACAGCGAGATAGGAAATTCTTGACCTCCTTAATAACATTCAAATTTGTTCCAAAAATCAGTATGTCGTCAACATACAAGCAAAGTATAACTCCCTCGCCCCCACCATGGCGATAGTACACACATTTGTTAGCTTCATTCACAACAAAGCCCGCAGCTGTTAAAGTTCTTTCAAACTTCTCATGCCACTGTTTGGGTGCTTGCTTAAGTCCGTACAAAGACTTCAGCAACTTGCACACTTTCCCTTCCTGACCATCTAGTACAAACCCATCTGGTTGTTCCATATAAATTTCCTCATCCAACTCTCCATTTAGGAAAGCAGTCTTAACGTCCATTTGATGAACGAGAAGACCATGTGAGGCAGCTAGTGAAAGCAGAACTCGAATAGTGGTCAGTCGTGCCACAGGTGAGTAAGTATCAAAGAAGTCTTCACCTTCCTTTTGGGTATAACCCTTAGCCACGAGCCGAGCCTTGTACTTTTCAATAGTACCATCAGGCCTAAGCTTCTTCTTGAATACCCATTTGCATCCTATAGGTTTGCACCCATACGGACGATCAGTTATCTCCCAAGTTTCATTCGCCAAGATGGAATCCATCTCGCTACGAACCGCTTCCTTCCAGTAGTCAGCATCTTCAGATGCATAGGCCTCTGAAATAGAACTGGGAGTGTCATCTATGAGATACACAAGAAAATCATCTCCAAAGGACTTTGCAGTCCTCTGTCTCTTACTCCTAGTAGGAACTTCATTGTTCTTCTCCATAGAACTTTCAAAGTATTCCATTGAAATGGCAGGTTTGGTTATTGTAACTGGTTCCTGATTCGATGAACTAGGCATCTCCTGATTAGATGAGGTAGCCATATCCTTCATGGGAAAGATATCTTCAAAGAAAGTTGCATCATTCGACTCCATGATCGTACCGATATGCATGTGAGGTACCTCAGATTTTACAACCAAGAATCTATAGCCAATGCTATGAAAAGCATATCCTAGGAAAACACAATCCACGGTCTTTGGTCCAAGTTTCCGCTTCTTTGGAATTGGAACGTTGACTTTCGCCAAACAACCCCATGTTCGAAGATAAGAGAGTTTTAACCTTTTCTTCTCCCATTCCTCGAATGGAGTTATCTCTTTGTTCTTTGTGGGGACTCGGTTCAGGACATGACATGCTGTTAATATCGCCTCCCCCCACCATGCCTTGGAGAGACCCGATGTGTCTAACATGGCGTTAACCAAATCAGTTAGAGTACGGTTCTTTCTTTTGGCCACCCCATTTGACTAAGGTGAGTAGGGAGGCGTCATCTCATGGATTATACCATGTTCCGCACAAAAAGCATCAAATTAATTGGAAAAATACTCTCCACCACGGTCGGATCTAAGCCTCTTGATTTTTCGATCAAGTTGGTTTTCCACTTCAGCTTTATAGATCTTGAAAAGGTACAAAGCCTCATCCTTAGATTTCAGAAGATACACACGGCAGTGTCTAGTGGAGTCGTCAATTAACGTCATGAAATATTTCTTTCCACTTTTTGTCAAAACACCATTCATTTCACATAGATCTGAATGTATGAGCTCTAGTGGTGCAAGATTTCTCATTTCCGCAGTCGTGTGAGACTTACGAGGTTGCTTAGCTTGCACACAAACTTGACACTTAGATCCCTTGACAGTGGTGAAACTAGGGATTAAGTTCAACTTCGCTAGTCGCGACATGCAACCAAAATTAACATGATAGAGACGTGAATGCCATACATTGGATTCACTATTGTTGCAAATATGATTAACAACTTTATTGCAAACGTCTGATAAGGACAAACGAAACAGACCGCCTGACTCATAGCCTTTACCAACAAAGGTTCCATACTTGGATATTACAAATTTATTCGACTCAAAGACAAGCTTGTAGCCATCTCTACACAGAAGAGATCGGCTACCAAGATTTTTATTGACGGAGGGGACATAATGCACGTTCTTCAGTCGCACGATCTTCCCCGAAGTAAACTTCAGATCGACCGTGCCAACACCATGAACAGAAGCACTTGAACCGTTGCCCATTGATGTCTACTACACAACCTTCTTCTTGTAGACGCTGTTGGGCCTCCAAGTGCAGAGGTTTGTAGGACAGTAGCAAATTTCCATCAAGTGGATGACCTAAGGTTTATCAATCCATAGGAGGCGTAGGATGAAGATGGTCTCTCTCAATTAACCCTGCAACCAAATAACAAAGAGTCTCTTGTGTCCCCAACACACCCAATACAATGGTAAATTGTATAGGTGCACTAGTTCGGTGAAGAGATGGTAATACAAGTGGTATATGGATGGTAGATAATAGTTTTTGTAACCTGAAATAATAAAAACAGCAAGGTAGCAAATGATAAAAGTGAGCGTAAACGGTATTGCAATGCGTTGAAACAAGGCCTAGGGTTCATACTTTCGCTAGTGTAAGTTACCTCAATAATACTAACATAATTGGATCACATAACTATCCCTCAACATGCAACAAAGAGTCACTACAAAGTCACTAATAGCGGAGAATGAACAAAGAGATTATGGTAGGGTACGAAACCACCTCAAAGTTATTCTTTCCAATCAATCCGTTGGGCTATTCCTATAAGTGTCACAAACAGCCCTAGAGTTTGTACTAGAATAACACCTTAAGACACAAATCAACCAAAACCCTAATGTCACCTAGATACTCCAATGTCACCTCAAGTATCCGTGGGTATGATTATACGATATGCATCACACAATCTCAGATTCATCTATTCAACCAACACAAAGGACCTCAAACAGTGCCCCAAAGTTCTACTGGAGAATCACGACGAAAATGTTTGCCAACCCCTATGCATAGGTTCCCAATGTCACGAAACCCGCAAGTTGATCACCTTAACATACATCAAGTGGCACATGGTATCCCATTGTCAGCACAGATATCCACGGCAAGACATACATCAAGTGTTCTCAAGTCTTTAAAGACTCAATCCGATAAGATTACTTCAAAGGGGAAACTCGATTCATTACAAGAGAGAAGAGGGGGAGGAGAAACATAAGATACAACTATAATAGCAAAGCTCGCGATACATCAAGATCGTATCACTTCAAGAACACAAGAGAGAGAGAGAGAGAGAGAGAGAGATCAAACACATAGCTACTGGTACATACCCTTAGCCCCGAGGGAGAACTACTCCCTCCTCCTCATGGAGAGCACCGGGATGATGAAGATGGCCACCGGAGAAGGATTGCCCCCTCCGGCAGGGTGCCGGAACGGGTCTAGATTGGTTTTTGGTGGCTACAGAGGCTTCTGGCGGCGGAACTCCAATCTATGTTGCGTTCTGGAAGTTTTAGGTCACGTGGGTATATATGGCTACAGGGAGGACGTCGGAGGAGCCACGGGGGTCCCACGAGACAGGGGGCGCGCCATAGGGGGGCGCCCCCCCACCCTCGTGAGCACCTCGTGTCTCCCCTGACATGGGGTCCAAGTCCATCAGGTGTGTTTCCTTCCAAAAATAACTTCTCCAGTTGATTTCGTTCCGTTTCGACTCCGTCTGATATTCCTTTTCTTCAAAATACCGAAATAGGCATAAAACAGCAAATCTGGGCTGGGCCTCCGGTTAATAGGTTAGTCCTAAAAGTAATATAAAAGTGGATAATAAAGCCCAATATTGCCTAAAACAGTAGATAATATAGCATGGAGCAATCAAAAATTATAGATAGGTTGGAGACGTATCAAGCATCCCCAAGCTTAATTCATGCTCGTCCTCGAGTAGGTAAATGATAAAAAGATAGTTTTTGATGTGGAATGCTAGTTGGCATAATTTCAATGTAAATCTTCTTAATTGTGGTATGAATATTCAGATTAGAAAGATTCAAGACAAAAGTTTATATTGACATAGAAAATAATAATACTTCAAGCATACTAACAAAGCAATTATGTCTTCTCAAAATAATATGGCCAAAGAAAGTTATCCCTACAAAATCATATAGTCTGGCTATGCTCCATCTTCACCACGCAAAATATTTAAATCATGCACAACCCCGATGACAAGCCAAGCAATTGTTTCATACTTTTGATGTTCTCAAACTATTTCAATCTTCACGCAATACATGAGCGTGAGCCATGGATATAGCACAATAGGTGGAATAGAATGGTGGTTGTGGAGAAGACAAAAAGGAAAAGATAGTCTCACATCGACTAGGCGTATCAATGGGCTATGGAGATGCCCATCAATAGATATCAATGTGAGTGAGTAGGGATTGCCATGCAACGGATGCACTAGAACTATAAATGTATGAAAGCTCAACAAAAGAAACTAAGTGGGTGTGCATCCAACTTGCTTGCTCACGAAGACCTAGGGCATTTTGAGGAAGCCCATCATTGGAATATACAAGCCAAGTTCTATAATTAAAGATTCCCACTAGTATATGAAAGTGACAACATAGGAGACTCTCTATCATGAAGATCATGGTGCTACTTTGAAGCACAAGTGTGGTAAAAGGATAGTAGCATTGTCCCTTCTCTCTTTTTCTCTCATTTTTTATTTTTTAGTTGGGCCTTTTCTCTTTTTTATGGCCTCTTTTCTTTTCTTTTTTTTATTTGGGCTTCTTTGGCCTCTTTTTTTATTTTTCATCCGGAGTCTCATCCCGACTTGTGGGGAAATCATAGTCTCCATCATCCTTTCCTCACTGGGACAATGCTCTAATAATGATAATCATCACACTTTTATTTTCTTACAACTCAAGATTTACAACTCGATACTTAAGACAAGATATGACTCTATATGAATGTCTCCAACGGTGTACCGGGATGTGCAATGATGCATGAGTGACATGTATGAAATAATTATGAACGGTGGCTTTGCCACAAATACGATGTCAACAACATGATCATGCTAGCAATATGACAATGATGAATGTGTCATAATAAACTGGATGGTGGAAAGTTGCATGGCAATATATCTCGGAATGGCTATGGAAATGCCATAATAGGTAGGTATGGTGGCTGTTTTGAGGAAGGTATATGGTGGGTGTATGATACCAGCGAAAGGTGCGCGGTATTAGAGAGGCTAGCAAAGGTGGAAGGGTGAGAGTGCGTATAATCCATGGACTCAACATTAGTCATAAAGAACTCACATACTTATTGCGAAAATCTATTAGTTATCGAAACAAAGTATTACGCGCATGCTCCTAGGGGGATAGATTGGTAGGAAAAGACCATCGCTCGTCCCCGACTGCCACTCATAAGGAAGGCAATCAATAAATAAATCATGCTCCGACTTCATCACATAACGGTTCACCATACGTGCATGCTATGGGAATCACAAACTTCAACACAAGTATTTCTCAAATTCACAACTACTCAACTAGCATGACTCTAACATTACCATCCTCATATCTCAAAACAATCATCAAGTATCAAACTTCTCTTAGTATTCAACACACTCATAAGAGAATTTTATTATTAATCTTGTATACCTAGCATATTAGGATTTTAAGCAAATTACCATGTTATTTAAGACTCTCAAAATAATATAAGTGAAGCATGAGAGTTCATCTATTTCTTCAAAATAAAACTACCACCATGCTCTAAAAGATATAAGTGAAGCACTAGAGCAAATGACAAACTACTCCGAAAGATATAAGTGAAGATCAATGAGTAGCTGAATAATTATGCAACTATGTGAAGACTCTCTAACATTTAATAATTTCAGATCTTGGTATTTTATTCAAACATCAATCAAAGCAAAAGAAAATGACATGACTCTCCAAGCAAAACACATATCATGTGGCGAATAAAAATATAGCTCCAAGTAAAGTTACCGATGAACGAAGACGAAAGAGGGGATGCCACCCGGGGCATCCCCAAGCTTAGACGCTTGGTTATCCTTCAATATTACCTTGGGGTGCCTTGGTCATCCCCAAGCTTAGTCTATTGCCACTCCTTATTCCATAGCCCATCGAATCTTTACCCAAAATTTGAAAACTTCACAACACAAAACTTAAAGTAGAAAACTCGCAAGCTCCGTTAGTATAAGAAAGTAAATCACCACTTCAAGGTACTGTAATGAACTCATTATTTATTTATATTGGTGTTATACCTACTGTATTACAACTTCTCTATGGTTTATAAACTATTTTACTGGCCATAGATTCATCAAAATAAGCAAACAACACACGAAAAACAAAATCTGTCAAAAACAGAACAGTCTGTAGTAATCTGGATCAAACGTATACTTATGGACCTCATAAAATTCTCAAATAAATTTCTGGACCTGAGGAATTTATCTATTAATCATCTAAAAAATAATTAACTAAATAGCACTCTCCAAATAAAAATGGCAGCAATTCTCGTGAGCGCTAAAGTTTCTGTTTTTTACAGCATGATCAACAAGACTTTCCCCGAGTCTTCCCAAAGGTTCTACTTGGCACAAACACTAATTAAAATAATAAAACCACATCTAAACAGAGGCTAGATGAATTATTTATTACTAAACAGGAACAAAAATCAAGGAACAAGAATAAAATTGGGTTGCCTCCCAACAAGCGCTATCGTTTAATGCCCCTAGCTAGGCATGATGATTTCAAGGATGCTCACATAAAGGATGGAAATTGAAAAATAAAGAGAGTATCATGAAGAATATGACTAGCACATTTAAGTCTAACCCACTTCCTATGTATAGGGATTTTGTGAGCAAACAATTTATGGGAACAATAATCAACTTGCATAGGAAGGTAAAACAAGCATAACTTCAAAATTTTAAGCACATAGAGAGGAAACTTGATATTATTGCAATTCCTACAAGCATATATTCCTCCCTCATAATAATTTTCAGTAGCATCATGAATGAATTCAACAATATAACCAGCACCTAAATCATTCTTTTCATGATCTACTAGCATAGAAATTTTATTACTCTCCACATAAGCAAAATTCTTCTCATGAATAATAGTGGGAGCAAACTCAACAAAATAATTATCATGTGAGGCATAATCCAATTGAAAACTAAAATCATGATGACAAGTTTCATGGATATCATTATTCTTTATAGCATACAAGTCATCACAATAATCATCATAGATAGCAACTTTGTTCTCATAATCAATTGGAACCTCTTCCGGAATAGTGGATTCATCACAAAATAAAGTCATGACCTCTCCAAATCCACTTTCATCAATATAATCATCATAAATAGGAGGCGTCCTTTCATCATAATAAATTTGCTCATCAAGACTTGGGGGACAAAAAATATCATCTTCATCAAACATAGCTTCCCCAAGCTTTTGGCTTTGCATATCGTTAGCATCATGGATATTCAAGGAATTCATACTAACAACATTGCAATCATGCTCATCATTCAAATATTTAGTGCCAAACATTTTATAGATTTATTCTTCTAGCACTTGAGCACAATTATCCTTTCCATCATACTCACGGAAGATATTAAAAAGATGAAGCATATGATACAAACTCAATTCCATTTTTTATAGTTTTCTTTTATAAACTAAACTAGTGATAAAACAAGAAACTAAAAGACTCGATTGCAAGATCTAAAGGTATACCTTCAAGCACTCACCTCCCCGGCAACAGTGCCAGAAAAGAGCTTGATGTCTACTACACAACCTTCTTCTTGTAGACGCTGTTGGGCCTCCAAGTGCAGAGGTTTGTAGGACAGTAGCAAATTTCCCTCAAGTGGATGACCTAAGGTTTATCAATCCATAGGAGGCGTAGGATGAAGATGGTCTCTCTCAATTAACCCTGCAACCAAATAACAAAGAGTCTCTTGTGTCCCCAACACACCCAATACAATGGTAAATTGTATAGGTGCACTAGTTCGGTGAAGAGATGGTGATACAAGTGGTATATGGATGGTAGATAATAGTTTTTGTAACCTGAAATAATAAAAACAGCAAGGTAGCAAATGATAAAAGTGAGCGTAAACGGTATTGCAATGCATTGAAACAAGGCCTAGGGTTCATACTTTCGCTAGTGTAAGTTCCCTCAACAATACTAACATAATTGGATCACATAACTATCCCTCAACATGCAACAAAGAGTCACTCCAAAGTCACTAATAGCGGAGAACGAACGAAGAGATTATGGTAGGGTATGAAACTACCTCAAAGTTATTCTTTCCAATCAATCTGTTGGGCTATTCCTATAAGTGTCACAAACAGCCCTAGAGTTTGTACTAGAATAACACCTTAAGACACAAATCAACCAAAACCCTAATGTCACCTAGATACTCCAATGTCACCTCAAGTATCCGTGGGTATGATTATACGATATGTATCACACAATCTCAGATTCATCTATTCAACCAACACAAAGGACCTCAAAGAGTGCCCCAAAGTTCTACCGGAGAATCACGACGAAAACATGTGCCAACCCCTATGCATAGGTTCCCAATGTCACGAAACCCGCAAGTTGATCACCTTAACATACATCAAGTGGCACATGGTATCCCATTGTCAGCACAGATATCCACGGCAAGACATACATCAAGTGTTCTCAACTCTTTAAAGACTCAATTCGATAAGATTACTTCAAAGGGGAAACTCGATTCATTACAAGAGAGAAGAGGGGGAGGAGAAACATAAGATCCAACTGTAATAGCAAAGCTCGCGATACATCAAGATCGTATCACTTCAAGAACATGAGAGAGAGAGAGAGAGAGAGAGATCAAACACATAGCTACTGGTACATACCCTTAGCCTCGAGGGAGAACTACTCCCTCCTTGTCATGGAGAGCACCCAGATGATGAAGATGGCATGTCGGTGTCAAAATCGGCGGATCTCGGGTAGGGGGTCCCGAACTGTGTGTCTAGGCCGGATGGTAACAGGAGGCAAGGGACACGAAGTTTTACCCAGGTTCGAGCCCTCTTGATGGAGGTAAAACCCTACGTCCTACTTGATTAATATTGATGATATGGGTGTTACAAGAGTAGATCTACCACGAGATCAGAGAGGCTAAACCCTAGAAGCAAGCCTACGGTATGATTGTATGTTGTGATTGTTGTCCTACGGACTAAAACCCTTCGGTTTATATAGACACCGGAGAGGGTTAGGGTTACACAAGGTCGGTTACAAAGGAGGAGATACTGAAGGAAATATGCCCTAGAGGCAATAATAAAGTTATTATTTATTTCCTTATATCATGATAAATGTTTATTATTCATGCTAGAATTGTATTAACCGGAAACATAATACATGTGTGAATAGATAGACAAACAGAGTGTCACTAGTATGCCTCTACTTGACTAGCTCATTAATCCAATATGGTTATGTTTCCTAACCATGAACAAAGAGTTGTTATTTGATTAACGAGGTCACATCATTAGTTGAATGATCTGATTGACATGACCCATTCCATTAGCTTAGCACCCGATCGTTTAGTATGTTGCTATTGCTTTCTTCATGACTTATACATGTTCCTATGACTATGAGATTATGCAGCTCCCATTACCGGAGGAACACTTTGGGTGCTACCAAACGTCACAACGTAACTGGGTGATTATAAAGGAGTACTACAGGTGTCTCCAAAGGTAGATGTTGGGTTGGCGTATTTCGAGATTAGGATTTGTCACTCCGATTGTCGGGGAGGTATCTCTGGGCCCTCTCGGTAATGCACATCACATAAGCCTTGCAAGCATTGCAACTAAGAAGTTCGTTGCGAGATGATGTATTACGGAACGAGTAAAGAGACTTGCCAGTAACGAGATTGAACTAGGTATTGGATACCGACGATCGAATCTCGGGCAAGTAACATACCGATGACAAAGGGAACAACGTATGTTGTTATGCCGTCTGACCGATAAAGATCTTCGTAGAATATGTAGGAGCCAATATGGGCATCCAGGTCCCGCTATTGGTTATTGACCGGAGACGTGTCTCGGCCATGTCTACATTGTTCTCGAACCATAGGGTCCGCACGCTTAAGGTTTCGATGACAGTTATATTATGAGTTTATGAGTTTTGATGTACCGAAGGAGTTCGGAGTCCCGGATGAGATCGGGGACATGACGAGGAGTCTCGAAATGTTCGAAACGTAAAGATAGATATGTTGGACGACTATATTCGGACATCGGAAAGGTTCCGAGTGATTCGGGTATTTTTCGGAGTACCAGAGAGTTACGGGAATTCGCTGGGAGAAGTATTGGGCCTTGATGGGCTTTAGTGGGAAGAGGAGAAAAGGCCTGCTGCGCCCCCCCTCCCATCTAGTCCGAATTGGACTAGGGAAAAGGGGGCCGGCCACCTTTCCTACTCCTCCACTTCCTTCTCCCTTCCTCCCCTCTTGATGGACTCCTACTAGGACTTGGAGTCCTAGTAGGACTCCCATCCTGGCCGCACCAATGGCCTTGGCCGGCCTCCTCCTCCTCCATCCTTTATATACTGAGGCAAGGGGCACCCCAAAGACACACAATTGATCATTAAGATTGTTCCTTAGCCGTGTGCGGTGCCCCCTGCCACCATATTCCACCTCGGTCATATCGTTGTAGTGCTTAGGCGAAGCCCTGCGTCGGTAGAACATCAAGATCGTCATCACGCTGTCGTGCTGACGGAACTCTTCCTCGACGCTTTGCTGGATCGGAGCCCGAGAATCGTCATCGAGCTGAACGTGTGCTAAGAACTCGGAGGTGCCGGAGTAACGGTGCTTGGATCGGTCGGATCGGGAAGAAGACGTACGACTACTTCCTCCATGTTGTGTCAACGCTTCCGTTGCGATCTACAAAGGGTACTAGATCATACTCTCCCCTCGTTGCTATGCATCACCATGATCTTGCGTGTGCGTAGGAAATTTTTTGAAATTACTACGTTCCCCAACAGTGGCATCCGAGCCTAGGTTTTATGGTTTGATGTTATATGCACGAGTAGATCACAAGTGAATTGTGGGCGATATAAGTCATACTGCCTACCAGCATGTCATACTTTGGTTCGGCGGTATTGTTGGATGAAGCGGCCCGGACCGACATTACGCGTACGCTTACGCGAGACCGGTTTCCCCGACGTGCTTTGCACATAGGTGACTTGCGGGTGACTGTTTCTCCAACTTTAGTTGAACCGAGTGTGGCTACGCCCGGTCCTTGCGAAGGTTAAAACGGAGTCTATTTGACAAACTATCGTTGTGGTTTTGATGCGTAGGTGAGATTGGTTCTTGCTTAAGCCCGTAGCAGCCACGTAAAACTTGCAACAACAAAGTAGAGGACGTCTAACTTGTTTTTGCAGGGCATGTTGTGATGTGATATGGTCAAAACGTGATGAGTTATAAGTTGTTGTATAAGATGATCATGTTTTGTTGAAGTTATCGGCAACTGGCAAAAGCCTTATGGTTGTCTCTCTATTGCATAAGATGCAAGCGTCCAATAATTGCTTTACTTTATCGCTATGCGATAGCAATAGTTGCAAGAGCAATTGTTGGCGAGACGACCACGTGACGACACATTGATATAGATCAAGATGATGGAGATCATGGTGTCATGCCGGTGATGATATAGATCATGACAGTACTTTGGAGATGGAGATCAAAGAAGCAAGATGATGATGGCCATATCATGTCACATATATTGATTGCATGTGATGTTTATCTTTTATGCATCTTATCTTGCTTTGATTGACGGTAGCATTATAAGATGATCTCTCACTAAATTATCAAGAAGTGTTCTCCCTGAGTATGCACCATTGCGAAAGTTCTTCGTGCTGAGACACCACGTGATGATCGGGTGTGATAGGTTCTACGTTCAAATACAACGGGTGCAAAACAGTTGCACACGCGGAATACTTAGGTTATACTTGACGAGCCAAGCATATACAGATATGGCCTCGGAACACGGAGACTGAAAGGTCGAGCGTGAATCATATAGTAGATATGATCAACATAACGATGTTCACCATTGAAAACTACTCCATCTCACGTGATGATCGGTTATGGTTTAGTTGATTTGGATCACGTGATCACTTAGAGGATTAGAGGGATATCTATCTAAGTGGGAGTTCTTAAGTAATATGATTAATTGAACTTAAATTTATCATGAACTTAGTCCTGGTAGTATTTTGCAAATTATGTTGTAGATCAATAGCTCGCGTTGTTGCTTCCCTGTGTTTATTTTGATATGTTCCTAGAGAAAATTATGTTGAAAGATGTTAGTAGCAATGATGCGGATTGGATCCGTGATCTGAGGTTTATCCTCATTGCTGCACAGAAGAATTATGTCCTTGATGCACCGCTAGGTGACGGACCTATTGCAGGAGCAGATGCAGACGTTATGAACGTTTGACTAGCTCAATATGATGACTACTTGATAGTTTAGTGCACCATGCTTAACAGTTTAGAATCGGGACTTCAAAGACGTTTTGAACGTCATGGACCATATGAGATGTTCCAGGAGTTGAAGTTAATATTTCAAGCAAATACCCGAGTTGAGAGATATGAAGTCTCCAACAAGTTCTATAGCTAAAAGATGGAGGAGAATCGCTCAACTAGTGAGCATGTGCTCAGATTGTCTGGGTACTACAATCGCTTGAATCAAGTGGGAGTTAATCTTCCAGATAAGATAGTGATTGACAAAATTCTCTAGTCACCATCACCAAGTTAGTAGAACTTCGTGATGAACTATAATATGCAAGGGATAACGGAAACAACTCCCAAGCTCTTCGTGATGCTGAAATCAACGAAGGTAGAAATCAAGAAAAACATCAAGTGTTGATGGTTGACAAGATCACTAGTTTCAAGAAAAGGGCAGAGGGAAGAAGGGGAACTTCAAGAAGAACAGCAAGCAAGTTGCTGCTCAAGTGAAGAAGCCCAAGTCTGGTCCTAAGCCTGAGACTAAGTGCTTCTACTGCAAAGGGACTGGTCACTGGAAGCGGATCTACCCCAAGTGATTGATGGATAAGAAGGATGGCAAAGTGAACATAAGTATATTTGATATACATGTTATTGGTGTGTACTTTACTAGTGTTTATAGCAAACCCTCAGTATTTGATACTAGTTCAGTTGCTAAGATTAGTAACTCGAAACGGGAGTTGCAAAATAAACAGAGACTAGTTAAGGGTGAAGTGGAGATGTGTGTTGGAAGTGGTTCCAAGATTGATATGATCATCATTGCACACTCCCTATACTTTCGGGATTAGTGTTGAACCTAAATAAGTGTTATTTGGTGTTTGCGTTGAGCATGAATATGATTTGATCATGCTTATTGTAATACGGTTATTCATTTAAGTAAGAGAACAAATTGTTGTTCTGTTTATATGAATAAAACCTTATATGGTTACACACCCAATGAAAATAGTTCGTTGGATCTCGATCGTAGTGATACACATAATCATAATATTGAAACCAAAAGATGCAAAGTTAATAATGATAGTGCAACTTATTTGTGGCACTGCCGTTTAGGTCATATTGGTGTAAAGCGCATGAAGAAACTCCACGCTGATGGGATTTTGGAATCACTTGATTATGAATCACTTGATGCTTGCGAACCATGCCTTATGGGCAAGATGACTAAAACGCCGTTCTCTGGAACAATGAAGCAATCAAAAAAATTGTTGGAAATCATACATATTGATGTATGTGGTCCGATGAATGTTAAGGCTTACAGCAGGTATCATTATTTTCTGACCTTCACAAGATGATTTGAGCAGATATGGGGATATCTACTTGATGAAACACAAGTCTGAAACATTTGAATAGTTCAAAGAATTTTAGAGTGAAGTGGAAAATCATCATGACAAGAAAATAAAAGTTTGTACGATATGATCGCAGAGGTAAAATATTTGAGTTACGAGTTTGGTCTTCAATTAAAACAATGTGGAATAGTTTCACAAATTCATGCCACCTGGAACACCACAGCATAATGGTGTGTCCGAACGTCATAACTGTACTTTATTGGATATAGTGCAATCTATGATGTTTCTTACCGATTTACCACTATCGTTTTTGGGGTCATGCATTAGAGACAGCTGCATTCACGTTAAAAAGGGGCACCATCTATATCCGTCGAGACGACGCCTTATGAACTATGGTTTGGCAAGAAACCAAAGTTGTCGTTTCTTGATGTTTGGGGTTGCGATGCTTATGAGAAAAAGTTTCATCCTGATAAGCTCAAACCCAAATCAGAGAAATATGTCTTCATAGGATACCCAAAGGAGACTGTTGGGTACACCTTCTATCACAGATCCTAAGGCAAGACATTCGTTGCTTATAATGGATCCTTTCTAGAGACGGAGTTTCTCTCGAAAGAAGTGAGTGGGAGGAAAGTAGAAAACTTGATAAGGTAATTGTACCTTCTACCTTATTGGAAGAAAGTTCATCACAAAAATCTGTTCTTGTGACTACTACACCAATTAGTGAGGAAGCTAATGATGATGATCATGTAACTTCAGATCAAGTTACTACCGAATCTCGTAGGTAAACCAGAGTGAGATCCGCACCAGAGTGGTACGGTAATCCTGTTCTGGAGATCATGTTACTTGACCATGACGAACTTGCGAACTATGAGGAAGCGATGATGAGCCCAGATTCCGCGAAATGGTTTGAGGCCATGAAATCTGAGATATGATCCATGTATGAGAACAAAGTTTGGACTTTGGTTGACTTGCCTGAAGATCGGCAAGCAATTGAGAATAAATGGGTCTTCAAGAGGAAGACGGACGTTGATAGTAGTGTTACTATCTACAAAGCTAGAATTGTCGCAAAAGGTTTTCGACAAGTTTAAGGTGTTGACTACGATGAGAGTTTCTCACTCGTATCTATGCTTAAGTCTGTCCGAATCATGTTAGCAATTGTCGCATTTTATGAAATCTGGCAAATGGATAAACAAAACTGCATTCCTTAATGTATTTATTAAAGAAGAGTTGTATATGATGCAACCAGAAGGTTTTGTCAATCCGAAAGGTGCTAACAAAATGTACAAGCTCCAGCGATCCATCTGTGGACTGGTGCAAGCATCTCAGAGTTGGAATATACACTTTGATGAGTTGATCAAAGCATATAGTTTTATACAGACTTGCGGTGAAGCCTGTATTTACAAGAAAGTGAGTGGGAGCACTACAGCATTTCTGATAAGTATATGTGAATGACATATTGTTGATCAAAAATAATGTAGAATTATTCTGTAAAGCATAAAGGAGTGTTTGAAAGGAGTTTTTCAAAGAAAGACTTCAGTGAAGCTGCTTACATATTGAGCTCCAAGATCTATAGAGATAGATCAACACGCTTGATAAGTTTTTTTCAATGAGTACATACCTTGACAAGATTTTGAAGTAGTTCAAAATGGAGCAGTCAAAGAAAGAGTTCTTGCCTGTATTACAAGGTGTGAAGTTGAGTAAGACTCAAAGCCCGACCACGGCAGAAGATAGAAAGAGAATGAAAGTCATTCCCTATGCCTTGGCCATAGGTTCTATAAAGTATGTCATGCTGTATACCAGATCTATTGTATACCCTGCACTGATTTGGCAAGGGAGTACAATAGTGATTTAGGAGTAGATCACTGGACATCGGTCAAAATTATCCTTAGTGGAATAAGGATATGTTTCTCGATTATGGAGGTGACAAAAAGGTTCACCGTAAAGGGTTACGTCGATGCAAGTTTTGACACTGATCTGGATGACTCTAAGTCTCGATCTAGATGCATATTGAAAGTGGGAGCAATTAGGTAGAGTAGCCCCGTGCAGAGCATTGTAGACATAGAAAATTGCAAAATACATGTGGATCTGAATGTGGCAGACCCATTGACTAAGATTCTCTCACAAGCAAAACATGATCACACCTTAGTACTCTTTGTGTGTTAATCACATAGTGATGTGAACTAGATTACTGACTCTAGTAAACCCTTTGGATGTTGATCACATATCGATGTGAACTATGGGTGTTAATCACATGGTGATGTGAACTATTGCTGTTAAATCACATGGCGATGTGAACTAGATTATTGACTCTAGTGCAAGTGGGAGACTGAAGGAAATATGCCCTAGAGGCAATAATAAAGTTATTATTTATTTCCTTATATCATGATAAATGTTTATTATTCATGCTAGAATTGTATTAACCGGAAACATAATACA
Source organism: Triticum monococcum (assembly GCA_034509565.1). Lineage (NCBI taxonomy): Eukaryota > Viridiplantae > Streptophyta > Magnoliopsida > Poales > Poaceae > Triticum > Triticum monococcum. The sequence continues at coordinate 621,114,560 of CM067845.1, forward strand.
TGTGTGAATAGATAGACAAACAGAGTGTCACTAGTATGCCTCTACTTGACTAGCTCGTTAATCAAAGATGGTTATGTTTCCTAACCATGAACAAAGAGTTGTTATTTGATTAACGAGGTCACATCATTAGTTGAATAATCTGATTGACATGACCCATTCCATTAGCTTAGCACCCGATCGTTTAGTATGTTGCTATTGCTTTCTTCATGACTTATACATGTTCCTATGACTATGAGATTATGCAGCTCCCGTTTACCGAGGAACATTTTGGGTGCTACCAAACGTCACAACGTAACTGGGTGATTATAAAGGAGTACTACAGGTGTCTCCAAAGGTAGATGTTGGGTTGGCGTATTTCGAGATTAGGATTTGTCACTCCGATTGTCGGGGAGGTATCTCTGGGCCCTCTCGGTAATGCACATCACATAAGCCTTGCAAGCATTGCAACTAAGAAGTTAGTTGCGAGATGATGTATTACGGAACGAGTAAAGAGACTTGCCAGTAACGAGATTGAACTAGGTATTGGATACCGATGATCGAATCTCGGGCAAGTAACATACCGATGACAAAGGGAACAACGTATGTTGTTATGCGGTATGACCGATAAAGATCTTCGTAGAATATGTAGGAGCCAATATGGGCATCCAGGTCCCGCTATTGGTTATTGACCGGAGATGTGTCTCGGCCATGTCTACATTGTTCTCGAACCGTAGGGTCCGCACGCTTAAGGTTTCGATGACAGTTATATTATGAGTTTATGAGTTTTGATGTACCGAGGGAGTTCGGAGTCCCGGATGAGATCGGGGACATGACGAGGAGTCTCGAAATGGTCGAGACGTAAAGATCGATATATTGGACGACTATATTCGGACATCGGAAAGGTTCCGAGTGATTCGGGTATTTTTCGGAGTACCGGAGAGTTACGGGAATTCGCTGGGAGAAGTATTGGGCCTTGATGGGCTTTAGTGGGAAGAGGAGAAAAGGCCTGCTGCGCCCCCCCTCCCCTCTAGTCCGAATTGGACTAGGGAAAAGGGGGCCGGCCACCTTTCCTACTCCTCCACTTCCTTCTCCCTTCCTCCCCTCTTGATGGACTCCTACTAGGACTTGGAGTCCTAGTAGGACTCCCATCCTGGCCGCACCAATGGCCTTGGCCGGCCTCCTCCTCCTCCATCCTTTATATACTGAGGCAAGGGGCACCCCAAAGACACACAATTGATCATTGAGATCGTTCCTCAGCCGTGTGCGGTGCCCCCTGCCACCATATTCCACCTCGGTCATATCGTTGTAGTGCTTAGGAGAAGCCCTGCGTCGGTAGAATATCAAGATCGTCATCACGCCGTCATGCTGACGGAACTCTTCCTCGACGCTTTGCTGGATCGGAGCCCGAGGATCGTCATCGAGCTGAACGTGTGCTAAGAACTCGGAGGTGCCGGAGTAACGGTGCTTGGATCGGTCGGATCGGGAAGAAGACGTACGACTACTTCCTCCATGTTGTGTCAACGCTTCCGTTGCGATCTACAAAGGGTACGTAGATCATACTCTCCCCTCGTTGCTATGCATCACCATGATCTTGCGTGTGCGTAGGAATTTTTTTGAAATTACTACGTTCCCCAACAGATACCCATATACGTATTGCCTAGCTTGCCTTCCACGCCAAGTAAAGTCCCATCCGGACACGAGACGAAGTCTTCAATCTTGTATCTTCATAGTCTAACAGTCCGGCCAATGGGGATAGTCCGGCTGTCCGGAGACCCCCTAATCCAGGACTCCCTCATGGCCACCGGAGAAGGATTGCCCCCTCCGGCAGGGTGCCGGAACGGGTCTAGATTGGTTTTTGGTGGCTATGGAGGCTTCTGGCGGCGGAACTCCCGATCTATGTTGCGTTCTGGAAGTTTTAGGTCACGTGGGTATATATGGGTGCAGGGAGGACGTCGGAGGAGCCACGAGGGTCCCATGAGACAGGGGCGCGTGCCCTAGAGGGGGGCGCCCCCCACCCTCATGAGCACCTCGTGTCTCCCCTGACGTGGGGTCCAAGTCCATCAGGTGTGTTTCCTTCCAAAAATAACTTCTCCAGTTGATTTCGTTCCGTTTCGACTCCGTCTGATATTCCTTTTCTTCAAAATACTGAAATAGGCATAAAACAACAAATCTGGGCTGGGCCTCCGATTAATAGGTTAGTCCCAAAAGTAATATAAAAGTGGATAATAAAGCCCAATATTGCCTAAAACAGTAGATAATATAGCATGGAGCAACCAAAAAATATAGATACGCTGGAGACGTATCACCCATCAGCACGGTTGAAGTCCCTGCGGTCTGATAAGACGAAAACATGGAAATATCACCGTATACATGCACATTAGCACCCGTGTCAATCAACCAATCAGGAGAATGACATACTAAAAGAATAGTGGGAAATATACCATACCCATCATCCTTCATGTCAGTGTCTCTAATGACGACATTAGCGGTCTTGCCGCCTTTCCCAGGGTGATACTTGTCATAGCGATTAGGGCAACTAGGAGCTCAATGATCAGGATCCCCACACACATGACAGACACCTTTCTTCTTGTCATTCTTCTTCTTGAAGTTCGTGTGTTGCACAGCCTTGTTTTTCCTATCAAACTTTGCTTTACCATCAAACTTGCCCTTGTTCTTGAACTTGTGGGGCTGAAAGTTCTTCTTCTGTACCAGATTGGCACTAGATCCTCCCTCAATACCTCGAGCACGTGTGTCCTTTGCTCTCGCCTTTTCTTCCACATCAAGAGTGCCAATGAGATCCGGCACGGAAAACTCTTGTCTCTTATGTTTCAGTAAGGTAGCAAAGTTCCTCCACGAAGGAGGAAGCTTAGTGATGATACCTCCGGCAACAAACTTGTCCGGTAGCATACAACTGAAGTGCTCAAGTTCTCTCGCAAATGACTGTAACTCATGAGCTTGCTCAACCACGGAGCGCTCTTCAGTCATCCTGTAGTCATAGAATTGCTTCATGATGTACAGCTCAGTGCCAGCATCCGAGATCCCAAACTTGGCCTCGAGTGCATCCCACATATCTTTTTTCCATTATCAATTGACGCATAAGCATCAACTATGTTCTCACCAAGAACACTCAAGAGAGCAGTCTTAAACAGAGTATCCATTTTCTGAAAAGCTTGTGCCTGTTGAGCATCAAGCTCTCCTTCAGGTTTGTCAAGAGTGGCGTCATAGCAACTCATGGTCTGAAACCATAAGACAGCTCTCACGCGCCACCTCTTATAATGGATATCCTCAAACATAGGAGGTGTCATGAAAGCAGCAAAACCACTTGATGTAAATTGCCTATAATAAGGTTTTTGGATTGTTGGAAATATGAGCAATTTACCAAATGCTTTTATTAACAGAAATACTAGATAAAGCATGACTAATATAGTAGAGATAAAACAAGTCATGCGTTCTGACAGAGAGAAGGTAAATAGCTTCTGCATATATGAACCGTAGCCTACCATATCTATAGCTTATCACCCTTCTGTGCACGCTGCAAGCCGGGATGAGAAAAACAGCAAGAGAAGGAGGCGAGAAGCAAGCTCGGCTCATTCCCGCGGCGTGCCGCACGGCGGGGGAGGAGCGCGTGTGGATATCCCTATTGTTCTCATGCTCATACAAATGGGGAAAGAACCTCCCTTATAAGGAGGTCCAACTCTCACTAAATTAGCAATGTGGGACTAAAATTTAATAGTATCCCTTACTTTATACAAATGGGCTAAATGGGCATATAAGATTTATTAGGAATTTTTGAAATAGTTATTGGGCTGCCCTCAATATAGGCTAAATTCCAGCAAAAACACTATGAAGAAAAGAGACGCGAAGACGTGTTAAATGTCGCCACACACTCCTGGGGTCACACTCATATTTATGGATTCGTTTCTTAAAGCGTAGATAGATAGATGAACCAGAAATATCCCCATGAAGAAAGGAAGAAAGACAAACAAGGAGCAAACATTTGAGAATCATACGATCCTTGGATATCGTGTTCGCCCGCCGAGCCACACATGTGACGTGCGAAAATAAGCTAGGAAACCATTTGCATGCCGTCACGCACCCGCATGCCAAACCATGATAAGATATCGCATCAAACTTTTCTAGTGCCATGATGAAGCATGGTGGCTGATTCGTCTGCCTCATCTCATCTGTGGTGTGCCGCAGTTTAGCGTGGCAAACTGAGGATCCAATCCCAATTACGCGGCTTAGTTTCATAACGCGTGAACGAATAACTGTAGGAACGAATAAATGATCCACAGGAAAAGTCACGACAGCTGGGGAAAAGAAAGGAAGAAAAACCCAGCGCCAGCAGTGGCAGGATGGTTAAAAGCAGGGCGACCGCGAGGGCAAACCCGTCCATCCCGCAGCCGCCTGCCTACCCCTAAAAACGCAGGGAAGGAAAGGGCCAAGTGGCCACCCCCACCACCTCCCCACCCCACGCCGCGCCGCGCCGCGCACCGGAGCCGCCTTCCTTCCTTCTCCCCCCTCTCCCCCTCCCGTGCTCCTCTCCGCCCCACCCGCGCTCCACAGCCGAACCCTACACGCGCGCGCGCCAGGGGCCGCCCCGATCTGCGAGATGTGGCGCAGCCGCGTGTCGCGGGGCCTCCGGGAGGCCAAGGCCGCCGCCGCCGCCGCGTCCAGGCGCTTCTCCACCACCTCGGTATCCCCTCGCCTCCTCCCGCCGCCCCGATTCGTCGCATCTAAGGCCTCGCCCGCTTTTTTTTCTTCCTTCGCTCTTCTGGTGACGTAATGCCTTGATCCGAGGTCGCGATGCGGTCGCGGTGATGGCGATGCCCCCCTCGTCGTGTTTGAAGTGCGGTTTTATTTATATAAAAATGGTTATAATATCTGGGGATAGTTTTGGCGATAGCCTGGTTCAGCTCGACGACTAGAGTAGGATTTAGGGTGATGCCCGTGGGTCGTCGAATCGCAGCACGCGCGCCCAGATCAGACGCTGCTTGATTTGCTTTTTTCAATTTCTGTGTGATGAGATTGCGATGGAAATTTAACGCGTCTCGTTCTGATTGGAGCGTATGGTGCCTGTAATTGCAGTCCTACACGGTGGTGGATCACACCTACGATGCTGTCGTGGTTGGAGCTGGAGGCGCTGGCCTCAGGGCCGCGATTGGGCTCTCGGAGCATGGGTTCAACACTGCCTGCATCACCAAGCTCTTCCCCACGCGGTCGCATACTGTGGCAGCACAGGTAATTGACAGCCTGCTTTTCTATTACCTGTTTTTTTACCAGACTTCTGCTGTATTCTGTGTGTGATGCAAGGTGCAAACTAGAAGATTTTGTTTATCAGGTTGCCTGCTTAGCTTCCATGGAGCCTCAGTTAGATTTGCTGATGCTGCCACTAGATTTACCATGCGAATAAATTTGCAAAACAGAAAATATTGATTGCGTGTTGTGCATGGGCTTATTGGTCTGTATTTTGAGTGAATGTTATGGTGCTGTACATACGTTGCTCTTTTATGGTACACTCAATTTTTATTACCAATCGAGTTAGATGGTACACATGACAGGACAAATAAATCGAGAGGAGCATCTATCTTTCTTTTGTGGGGCTTTTATTTTGGCTGCAAAGGTCATTGTACTTTCAAGACCAGTACACGGGTCAATTGTGATGGATTATGAAGTATCCATTGGCCCACTAGGAGTTCTATTCGTAGTTTCGTACTATGAAATACTGTATTTGCATTGCACAGATTTTTAGGTGGTGTAGCTGTAGCAGCATGCTTAGAAGAAAAGTTAGCTCAACCTTGAACTATAAGTTGCATCAGTCTATATGCTACTTCCATGGAGGCATCACTTTTACATTCAGAATTTCTCACACAAGCGTGTTACGGAATTGGAATCAATTGGAAACAACACTTGCATGCCTAGTAGATAAACCTCGATACGATATTTGACACAAGTTTGATCAATTAAAATCTGAATTTGGTTGAAGACTTGAATTGTGCACAATTTTATTTGTACCACTTTGAGGTTGTTATTCTCTGTTTTGGAAATATATCCTGTTTGGGAATTCCATGTTTTTTCTTACTGACCTTTCCTGCTAGACTGAAGTCATGAATCTCTCTGCAATTTACTTGTATTAAAGTATATTCAGAAGTTTGGGATGTTGGACTTGGGACAACTGTGGTATTTGCATGATTATTAACCTTCTAGTTTAACTTAAGACTGATGTCACATGAAGTTTGTTAATTGGATGATCATCTGTAAAACTTTGTGCATTCTTATATTTTCTTTCCAGTAATTTAGTTTATTTTGTCTATCCATTTTTCATAATATTGCTAATTAAAGTTATCTATAGTCTGTACTTTTGATTTTTCTATCATTCGCACTACCAAGGGATCAATATATGAACTCACTGAAGGATGCGGGCAAATTTGTATTAGTCTTGTAGGAGTGCTAAAAGATTCATGGCTTTGCTGTATGTGTCTAGATGATGATTTACTGTTCTGCACTGTTGCCTTCTGGGTATGCTCTATGTGTTTTTGTTCTTTGCTATTAACACCTATGAGTGCAGGGAGGTATAAACGCTGCTCTTGGAAACATGAGTGAAGATGACTGGAGGTGGCATATGTATGATACAGTCAAAGGAAGTGATTGGCTCGGTAAGTTTACAGGGAGAAACAGTTTAAGTAATGCATGACAATGTTTCAACAATGTAGCATATTTTTTGTTTGACCCCTGGACTTTGAAGCTTTGACATGATATTCTTATTCATCTCCAGGTGACCAAGATGCTATCCAGTATATGTGTAGAGAAGCACCAAAGGCTGTTATAGAGCTTGAGAACTATGGATTACCATTTTCCAGAACCGAAGATGGAAAAATTTATCAACGTGCTTTTGGGGGCCAAAGCTTAGATTTTGGAAAAGGTAATTTGCCTTCCATCATCAATATTAGGTTGCAAACAGGCAGCTGTCACATATTTTCTAATATTTTTTTTCTGTGTCTAATTAATCTTCAGGTGGTCAGGCCTATCGATGTGCATGTGCTGCTGACAGAACAGGGCATGCTATGCTACACACACTTTATGGTCAAGCGATGAAGCACAATACTCAGTTTTTTGTTGAATATTTTGCGCTGGACCTTATCATGGACAAAGAAGGTACGTATTTGTTTGTCGTGTTCTGGTACCATCCAAGACCCAGGATATGTATCCCTCTGCTAGATTTGCCTACTTTTATGTGGTAGTAATTTTGATGTAGACATACTGAAGAAAAATAGCCTTTGATTGTTGCCTTTAGCATTAACTTTCTTTGCTTTCTATTGGACTTGATGCAGATATTTGTTGGATCTTATTTTTCCTTGGTTTTTAATTGCTTTGCTTGTTCAGTTGCTGTAGATATTTTCTACAGGCATCAGGTCATTAATGCGTTGTCTTTTTAGTGCCGCTAAGATTGTCTTGTGTATCCGATCTTGTTATAATGTTGACAAGATCTGTTACATGATAGTTAAAACCTACTGGCTAATCAGCCCTTTCAGTGGATATAATTAGGTCTATAAATAGTGCTTGCTTTCTGCACCGCATGTTTAGGCCACTGCTGATTAATGTATACTTATTTTCCAGGCACCTGTCAGGGGGTAATTGCACTAAACATGGAGGATGGTACCCTTCATCGTTTCCGTTCAACAAATACTATTTTAGCAACTGGAGTAAGAATCTCTGTCTTAACTTCTAACTGTCATTTTCTGTTTACTGCCTGTCTTATCCCTGCCTTGTTTTATACCTCAACAGGGTTATGGCAGAGCTTACTTCTCTGCTACTTCAGCTCACACTTGTACTGGTGATGGCAATGCTATGGTTGCACGTGCTGGGTTACCCCTTCAGGTCAGTCTTTCTGAACTAAATCTAACTGGTTTAGCTACTTCTCAAGATGATATGGTTATATCTATCTGTTGAATTTGCAGGATCTTGAGTTTGTGCAGTTCCATCCTACAGGCATTTACGGTGCTGGATGCCTTATAACTGAAGGTTTTACATAACTAAAACTTTTTTTAATCCTACTGTAGTCACATGTGTATTAACTCTAGCTTTTGCATGGCACATTTCTACAGTCAGTATTGAAATATCAGGCAATCAACCAAATTTTCTCACATTACTATGCCATCATTCAATTTTCAGGTTCCCGGGGCGAAGGTGGTATTCTTAGGAACAGCGAAGGTGAGAGGTTCATGGAACGATATGCCCCTACTGCCAAAGATCTTGCATCTCGTGATGTTGTTTCAAGATCTATGACTATGGAAATTAGAGAAGGACGTGGTGTAGGTATGTTTCAGTTCTCTTGTTTTATGCAATTATGCTTTAGGCGGTGATCTGGTGTTGTTGGTTGTTCTGACATCACTTGCTGTTTCTATCTTTTAACCTCAGGACCAATGAAGGACCATCTCTACCTGCACCTTAACCATCTTCCTCCAGAAGTTCTAAAGGAAAGGCTTCCTGGTATATCTGAGACTGCTGCTATTTTTGCTGGTGTTGATGTCACCAAAGAGCCTATTCCTGTTTTGCCGACTGTGCATTATAATATGGGCGGTATCCCGACAAATTATCATGGGCAGGTATGCTTTGAATATGCAGTATGGCTGCTATTATGGAACTCCCTTATAATTATATGCCTATGTTGTAACCAATGTCCTGCTGTTTTGCACATTAGGTGGTGGATATCAAGGGTGATAACCCAGACACAATTATTCCTGGTCTGATGGCTGCTGGGGAGGCAGCTTGTGCATCTGTTCATGGTGCAAACCGTCTTGGTGCAAATTCACTTCTTGACATTGTTGTCTTTGGGAGGGCTTGCGCAAACAGGGTTGCTGAGATTTCCAAGCCAGGCAAGTTCATGTCTTGTTGACTAGTATTTTGTTAGTTGTTTTACTACTCTTAGGCTCTTAGCTTATTCTCGCTCCATGGTGCACCATATTTATTATAGGAGAGACACAGAAACCTCTTGAAAAAGACGCAGGGGAGAAGACCATTGCTTGGTTGGACAAGCTGAGAAATGCAAATGGATCACTGCCTACTTCGAAGATCCGCCTCAATATGCAACGTATTATGCAAAATAATGCTGCAGTTTTCCGCACACAGGAAACTCTAACAGAAGGTATGCATACATCATTTGTCTTGTTCTTCACTGTAAGTTATCTTGAGGCCATCTAGCAGTAGGTGGTGAACATGTTAGATAGATACAGTAGACTCCAGCACCAAAGTATATGAAAGGTTGTATACTGATGGCTTTTCTCTGGTCTTTGAACTTATCAGGTTGCGAGCTGATTAGTGAAGCACAGAAAAGTTTCCATGATGTCAAGCTCAGTGACAGAAGTCTCATATGGTAAGAGTCTCATTAAATGGTGTTATCTTCAGCTTATTTTCAATATTTCTGCTAATTGGGCATAATAATTGTCATTTGTTTCTGCAGGAATTCCGACTTGATAGAGACCATAGAATTAGAAAATCTTCTAATAAACGCATGCATAACCATGCATTCAGCCGAGGCTCGCCAAGAGAGCAGAGGAGCTCATGCTCGCGAAGATTTCAAGGTATGCTGCTCTTCTGATCACTTGTGCTCTCTTGTGTGTGCACCACAGGTTTCTTTTTTGTAACAATATATTTCCTCTCTTTCATCGCAGACAAGAGATGACGACAAGTGGATGAAGCACTCGCTAGGGTTAGTGTCTTCTCTTTAGTACTCTCTCCGTAAAGAAATACTTTGCAATTTCACATATCAAGAATCTGACAATATCTTTCATGTAGGTACTGGGAGGACGAAAAGGTTAGACTAGAATACAGGCCAGTTCACATGAACACCTTGGATGACGAAGTTGAGACTTTCCCGCCGAAGGCACGTGTTTACTAATCCGGACAAGGCTGAACGTTTCGGTTGTTTGATAAGGGTATAGCTCACAGCGCGGTGTCTTCCGAGTAGAAATAAATTTGCAGGGACCCTCCATTCTCCCAAAGCTTCAGAACTGTAATATAATCGGGAATCGCCGATGTACTTTCCCTGACCAGTGTGAACTTGTTGCAAGCTTCTGATGATTCTATTTCGGTCCTGTATCACCCTTTGGTTGGTAGGAATAAAGACGCATACCAAGTTTTGAAGGTGTTTGAATCTGTAAATAACCTTTGGCGTGAGCTGTGAACTCAATGGTTCTTTTGTTTATTGTGGCTTCTCTTGAGCTTTAAACTGCTGTTTTTTTCTGCCCTAGACACACCAAATGCAACTTTTGTAATTCGCACTAGTCACATTTGTAGGTGTTTGTATCAGGGCTTCATGTTAATCCAATTATTACAGTTGCTGGTAACGTAATTTGGAGCTGGATCTATCTCTTCCAATGTCCGATTGTTGGTGCATTGCTGAAGATTCGTTCAACTTTATGCGAGCGGCACACATTGCATTGTGGAATGAGAATATTAGATGTAAAAGCAACTGGTTGCAACAGTTCGACTTTTCCACGGGAAGCTACATCTTATATTTTGCACTAGTAGGATAACAGAAAAGAAAATAAGTTGTCACTATGTCCAGCCGAAAAGCATCTAAACTTGGAATGAGGAACTTTGTAGCTGAGCGAGTTAGATATATTTTCTCAAAACTAGCAATAAAAGTAAATTCATGTGTTCCAACCTTCAACGATGAAATCCAGTCTGTAGTATGAAGCCAAATGCACATTTGTAAAGTACTCGGCCTTACGGATAAGAATTTTTCATCCAGCCACTGTGACCATTCTGAATCCAAGCCATACAAGTGCTTGATGCTCAACAGTATTTTTTAGTTTCAAAAGAGCAGCTGGGAACAAGTGAACAAAAATATGCTTCAAATGTTTCTTTTTTTTTCTTTTTTACAAAAAGTAGCACCTCTACGAATTTTCCTAGGTTTTGGTTGCTTTCTGGCCCAAGTTCCGTGATGCAGCAGGAGGGGGCCGTGACTGCGGTGATCTGCACGCCATTCCTTGTCCCTTTTCAAAAGAGGAAAAAAACCTGAAATTTAAAAAGCGGCCGGCCACTAAATAGACAGAACGAGCGGCCGGCTCCTGGGCGCTCGATCCTGACCCGAATCGCCACACGCGTGGACCAGGTGCTACCTGGTCGGGCGCTCTCAACCGCACAACGACTAGGGTTTGTCGCTATCTATCCCTTCCGCAACCTTCGTCCCCGTCCCCCTTGCGTCGGCCGCCACCACACCTCGTGCCAGCCGCCTCCAATCCTCTCGCGCCGGCCACCTCCAATCCTCTCGCGCCGGCCGCCGCAACTAGGGGACGAGCGCCGCCGCTCGCGTACACACAGGATCTGGTGGCCGCGTACCCACCCATATCGGATTTGTTGAGGCTGGGTGGAGGACAAAGGTTGCTCTGGACGAAGGAAGGGGGAAGGGAGCAGCGGGCGCCGTGAGTTCTAGGCGTGCTGCAGCGGTTGGGAGAGGAGGAAGAACGGGCTTGGATGTAGCAGGAGTGGCCGGAGGAGGCACGGATACAGGAGGGGGAAATGAGCTTGTCCTCGATCTGGAGCAAGACGACGGCTGCTAGAGAATGGAGACACCGGCCATGGAGCCGGAGCAGCGTGGCTAGCAGGTCGCTCGGGAGACGACGGCCATGGAGCCAGAGCAGCAGCGCTGCAGGCTCGAATTCGTCAAACGAATACCCGTTCGTCCAAGTATATGTGTTAACAACAGCCGAAAGCCCCGATAATGATTCCAATAATTTGCACTAGTACAAATTACTAGGAGTAGTTTATTAGTTGGCACGAAGACTAGTTACACACACATTGATGTTTAGTTGGCTTATAATTTAGTTTAGTTACACATACATTGATGTTCAGTTGGCAGGAGAACTAATTGCACACACGATGATGTTTGTTGGCTTGTAATGCAGTCTACTTGCACACACAATAATGTTTAGTTGGCAGGAAAACTAGTTGCACACACAAATGCTCAGTTGACTTGTAATGTAGTCTAGTTGCACACACATTGATGTTTAGTTGGCAAGACTAGTTACACACACATATACTCAGTTGGCGCGGCAATGTAGTCTAGTTGCACACACATTGATGTTTAGTTGGCAAAACTATTGGCACACACATATGCTTAGTTGGCGTGACAATGTAGTCTCGTTGCATACACATTGATGTTTAGTTGGCAGGACTAGTTACACACATATACTCAGTTGGCGTGGTAATGTAGTCTAGTTACACACACATTAGTGTTTACAGGTGAGACCCTCAAGATGCACATCTCACTAGCTGGGTTGGATGAAAAGGGGTGCTAGCAATGAAAACTACACATCCACGGGTATGAGGAAAGTTACACATGCACATCAACCGTTAGGTTGTTGGCTGGGAGGACAGTTTTCAAAGTTGCACATCCACTGCTTGGCAGTTGGCCGAGGTAGCAAACAGTGAAAATTGCACTTCCAACTAGAGGAGAAAAGTTGCACATCGACTACTAAGCGGTTGGCTGGGGGCAGCAGACATAGTTGCACATCTCACTTGATAGTGGGTAGTTTGAGGTGAGGTGTCATCATTGAAAACTGCACATCCATGGATAAAGAAAAAGTTGCACATCGATCAACAACTAGCCAGTTGCACAAAACGGGGACAAAATTGCACAAAAAAAAGTTTATCGAAACATATCCATGTGGGATCTAGTTTCGAAGAGCACATCGCGAGGATTTCAGCAGTGAGAGCGGATCTTAATTTCAACTTTTCGTTCAAAAGTTATGGCTTTTCTAAATTTTTTAAATCTGAATTAAATACGTTCACACATGTTCGTATGTGTGCTTTTGCAATTGTTAAACATGTCGTGTAGTCTTTGTCTTTTTCTGGCTAAAAAAACAAAATAATTCCTAATTTGTTTGATTAAGACAAATACATATTAAAAATGGAGAGGCCGCTACGGATTCCTATCGAGCCCCCAGCCGCTCGGTAGACACGTCCTATAAAATGTCAGCTCGCTGTGGTGATCCGCCACACACACACACGAAGAGAGAGAGAGAAAAAAAGTCGTCATTCTAACAAACTGGCTCACAGGCCTTGCACGTGGCAGGAGAGGGTGACGTGACGTACCTGACCTAGCCCGTCACGGAAGGCCCTAAACTTAGCCCGAAGACGGGGGAGGCCTGCCCCGCGCCGCCGCTCACTCTCACTCCAACCAACGCCCCTCCATCCACCCACACCCCCAGAAAAAAAAAAGTCAATTCATTCACTCACTGCGCTAACCCCGCTCCTCCCCGATCCACCCCCAATGGACCCCGGCGCCGCGCCCCCTCCCCCCTCCCCCCCCGGATCCGCCGACGCCGCCGACTGCGACGCCACCCTCCCGGTCGACCTGCTCCTCGAGATCGCGGCCCGCTCCGACGCCGTCTCCGTCGTGCGCTGCGCGGCCGCCGCCAAGCCGCTGCGCCGCGCCATCCTCGACCGGGGCTTCCGCCGCCTGCTGGCCCAGCGCGCCACCGCCACCTCCGGCTACGACCCGTCCCTCCTCCGCGGGGTCTCCTACAAGGTCGAGGACAGCGACGCCGACCGTCCCGCACGCGTCGTGCAGCCCGTGCCCCCCGACGAGCCCTCCGTGCTCCGCTTCAACGAGAGCCTCGCCTTCGAGCCCGTCGCCTCCCGCGACGGCCTCGTCGTGCTCCGCCGCCTCCGCCCCAGGCCCCTCTTCGGGCAGTCCATCGAGGAGGGGCCCCCCGGCAGCGTGCTCCGCGTCTGCCACAGCTTCACCGGCGCCGTCTCCGTCCTCCCCTCCGTCTCCATCCGCGACTACCGCAAGCACGCGCTGCTCTCCGTCGACGACAACGGCCGCGCCTTCGAGCTGCTCGTCGCCGACGAGCGCCTGCGCATCCAGATTTACTCCTCCCGGGAGGGCCGCTGGGGCCCCGTCCGCGCCGCGCTCCCCCGCCGCCAGTCCAGGCCGTTCCACGACTCCTACCCCCTCGTCATCGGCCGCACCGTCCACTGGCTCTGCAACCCGGAGCCGCTGCCGCCCGGCCGCCACCTGTCTGGCCCGGAGCCGTACATCGTCGCCGTGGACGTCGACACCATGGAGGCCACCGTGATTGATCTGCCGCGGGGCTGCACCAGCAGAATGACTGCCTCTATGAGCCACCGGGGCCTCCTCCTGGCCGCTTCCGTGGACGGGAGGCTCAAGGTTGTGGTCTCGGAGACCCAGGTTATATCAATGTGGACCATGTTACCACCCGTCGAGGGGGAGCCGAGCTCGCCGCCGAGATGGATCCGGCAGGTGCTGATAGACAAGCAGGACTGGGGCGTGCACAGCTCAGTTCAGTTCGAGGGGTTCGGGCTCAGGAGTGGCACTGTCATCTTATACGTCGGCAGAGTTGGGCTCATTCGGCTCAACCTTGCCACAAAAGAGGCGGTCGTCGTCTACCACCGCAGCGATACGGCATACATCTCGCAGGTTTGCCTGCACGAGATTGATTTGTCCTCTCTGCTCCAGACCATGAAGCCTCTGAGCTAGCTGCTTAGTATGGATCAGTTTTGGAAATGTCCTTCAGTCAAGTTCTTGTTCTACTGCTTTATTTGCTTAGAGCAGCTGTTTTAGCTCTAAGCAGTCCTGCTCCTTGGCCAATACTAGTTGTAAAAGGAATCGAGTCACTCCTAAGTTAAGTTTGTTAAGTCTTGTCGTTTCCTGTTATGCTGTTAGTGTTTGCCGGCAATCTGTCGTTCATCCTGTAAAATAACGGATTGTATGGTTCATTATGTACTTTAGCCAGTTGTCAAAGGTGAAATAAAATCTGTTTGCCTTGCTGATTCGATGCCCACTCCGCCACTACAGCCTCGGCTGCTAGAATTTGCGCCGGAAAGTATATGTGCTACTGAAGCTGATGGTGCTCCCATTGAAATTATCAATGCTGAAATTTCCGGTATGACCCAGAGAGATGTCTGGTTCATCGTAGAAGCAAGAGGTTAGCTACTGAGCTCAATATGTTCTTTCAATCTGATTGTGTTCTTACTGCTGAGCTGCCATGGTCCATTTTTTTATCATTTTTGTTGGTGTACTGATCATTATAGTTTTGCACAAAACAACTCCCGTTCCATTCAGACGAAGTTATTGTTGAAATTGTCATTTACCTGCTGCATGCAGAAACTAGGGGAAACGATTAAATTACAGTTGTGATATTTCTGTGACATTATAGATTCTGCATATATAAAATTTATCTATACATGTTAAAAATACAGAATTACATCACTATGTTTTGAGTTCCAGTTCCAGTTAGTGACACTATTTCTTGAGAACCATTTACTTCTAGTTGCAAGGAAATGAAACAGATGGTGGTGTGCACTTCTTTTTACTTTGTACTAGTATAGCTGAATAAATTCTACAAACAGTTGAAATGTTAAATACATAATGCAATGTATATTTTTCGGAGAAACTTACATTATATGTTCAAGTGCACTGGCTCGTCAGTCTTGAATGTTCATGTTATCATGCACTAGAGATGGTTGAAGTTACAGACACGTGTTTGCTAAATTACGGAGTGTCTGGTCCTTGTACAGCTCGGAAAGCGTGCAGCAGGCAGTCAACTCAGGAACCATGAGGAGTATGTTGCCACTTGTAATTACCTGTAGATAAATATATTGGCATGGTGCACACTAAAGCTTTCAGTGCTAATTCCCATCCAGTATTGTTTCGTGCAAACTTTAGTGTTTGTAGCAAATTAGCATTTGTCCAATTGTTGCAAATGTGATTTTGAGAATTGCAGAACATTTGTTGCTGCTAGCCGAACATTGACGTAAGGAACAACTGCTGTCTGGCACCTATTGCCATTTGGCTGATGTCTGGTGTTTCCCTTGAGCAGTTGGGCATAGGGGCAGACACATTTTGTGGAGGTAAGCAGTTTGGCTGATGTCTTCTAACCATCTATATCTGGCAAATTATGCCTTTCTGAACAAATCATTTTTCTACAGCACAAGTCTTATCTGCTCTACCTGTGAATATCTTTATAAATTTTCTTCTTTTCTCTCTTTATGGAATGGTTCGGTTTCATGCCAACAACACTGTTCGGTAAGAGATGGAGGGGCACTGATTTGTTGACGGATGGCATGGCCCATTGGCAGTGTTCAGATTACAATCCTGCTTGGTGGGTAAGTCTAGCCTGGCCCCAGAGATACTCCCTCCGGTCCTTTTTACTCTGCATATAAGAATTGTCTGAAGTCAAACTTCACAAATTTTGACCATATTTATAAGAAAAAATATCAGCATCTACCATGCTAAAGTTATACAATATGAAACTTTAAGTCATGATGCATCTACTGGTATTGATTTCACATTGCAAATGTTGGTATTTTTTTCTATAAAGTTGGTCAAAGTTTACGAGGCTTGACTTCGGACAAATCTTATATGCGAACTAAAAAGGACCGGAGGGAGTATGTTCTTAGCCACTGTATTTAACTTGCACATATCTTGGGCTCATTCCTCTTGTCAACTTTTATATTTCCCCTGCAAGGATCCTGTGAAGTTGCAACTCTCGTCTGGAACCACCGAGAGCTGCCTGTCACATGTCCCTTTGCTGCCTCTTGTGCTGAACTCGCTGGAGCCGGAGGAGGAGGTTAAAGGTTTGGGAGGTTCCGCTTCTGTCATGCCGCCGCCTGCTGGATTCGAGCTTCCGTCTCCCCAGGCCACCGGCATGCCGGACGACGTGCTCCTCGCACTGCAGCCATGCCAGCCAAGCGCGCATGCCCGGTCTCGGATGGCCCGTGCGCCCAAGCGTGCGACGAGGAGAGCAGAGCACTGCCGGCCCTCCCGGTGCGATGAAGGAGGCCCGCGTGGTGCTCCACCGGAGAAATACCTTTTCCGATGCGTGCGTGCACCACATTAATTTGGACTCGCTGCTCCGAGCTATGAAGCCATTTCCGTTAGCCTAGCTGCTTCTTAGTGACTCTTTTTTTTTTATGTAATCCCCGATTGTATTCGTGGGGCACTCTCTTTTGATCAAATAAAGTCAAGAGCAATCTGGTTTACTGTTCTCTTGAATATGAGGAGGATCGGCATATTGATCAGATGAGGAGCCAAACCTCACCTGATCAATAAAGTCAAGTGGCCAATCCCTCATATTTCTCTTGAATATGATACCACCGGCCCGGAGATACGGGCTTGGGCAGGTTGACATCTTCGTCATCGGGATCGGCAGTGGCGGTACTGTCAGCGGCGTCGGCAAGTACCTCAAGGAGAAGAATCCCAATGCGAAGATGTATGAGTTGAACCTGCCCAAGCAAATGTTCTGAATGGTGGCAAGCCAGGTAGCCTATCGGGCTTTCTGTAAATGATGTACTCTTCTTTTAGTTTCTATAGTCATGCTGCTAACTGCTGCAGGGCCTCACCGGATCACTGGAAATGGAGTGGGATTCAAGCCAGACATTTTGGACATGGACATAATGGAGAGGGTTCTTGAGGTAAGGAATCAAATCAAACTGGACTTATGTTCTTTTCATAGAATAGATTATATAGTTCTTACTGAATCCACACATGTAATTGACAGGTGAAAGGTGAGGATGCCGTCAAGATGGTGCAACAACTGGCGCTGCAAAAACAAATATACTGCTCCCTTACAAAAGGACATGTATGGTTAGGAAGAATCAAGATGAAGAAGAGACTCCTGATGCGATTATTGGCTAATGTTAAACTCCACAGATTACATTGAACTGTTGCTGAACTTGTGGAATTTTCGCAGGTGGGGATATCATCAGGAGCCAACAGATTGAACTTGCAAAGAGGCCCGAAAACAGAGGGAAGCTCATCGTGGCACGACATTACATACCCATATCTATGAAATTCATACAAAAATATGTTAAAGATGGAGAAGTTTCAGAAACTGACTCGCCTGTTGTTTCAGACTGTTCATCCGAGCGCGGGAGAGCGATACTTATCGTCGGCGCTGTTCGAAGGTCTGAGGAAGGAGGCTGAGGCTATGCAGCCAGTGCCGGCGGACTAAGACTTTTGAGTTATATAACGCATACAGAATAAATCCACTGGCAATTCTTCAGTTTGTTCCTTCATCCATGTGGACCTCGTGTAAGCAAAAGTTGAAATGGTTGGAAAAGAAGGACTGTACCTCTCTGGAGATCTATGATGTACATATGTTTGAGTTGTGGGGATAAGTGATACTATGTGCATCGATTTTTGCCAATGTAGAACAACCTTTGTTCTGTCAGTGTGCCCGGCGCCGACATGGCTTCTCGGGCCGCCTCAGCAGGTACAGTGGCGGCGATCATTGCCTCTTCTTCTTCTTCCTGTGTGCAGAGGCAGATACAGTGGCGGCGATTGACATCGAGGAGGGGGGCGGAGGAGCACCCAGAAAATTTGAACAGAGGGAGAAAGAGGGTATGTGGGTTTCAGAGGAAGCAGAGGGTGTAACGCCACCTGCATATATGGACGTACCAAATCCAGCCGAAGTTTCAAATTCGAGAGGATTTTGGCAACATATATATACGGTGCTGCTCTCCTCAAACGAGCGCAGCTAAAAATTCAAACAATATATATGACATCTTTTCTTCTTCATATCAACTATACATTATACACGTCAATGCATCATCACCATCCACCCAAAATTTGCCTGCAGCTACTGCCTAAGCCTAGCAGGCTCCTCCTACCAAAGCCTCTGCTTCCCCTGCCCTTATACAGCCGATAGGCAATGTTACAGAAGAAGAAAGTCTCTATTGCTCTGCTACATCTGGAACGCGCAATGTCTGTTCATGTTACATTTGTTATTACATGATGAATCTCCTGCGAGGACGAACAAAACTGCGGGACAAAGCGGCCGCCGAGGGAGGCTAGAGATTGCGCTGTGGCATGACCCTTCCTTCCGACGGCACCCTCTTGTCGACGCGGCCCATCTTGCTAGGCGGCCACACCACGTGCGTCACCCTCCCCTGCACCAGACCAAGCGGCACCTGCAGACAACACAAGAATTAACATGTTCATCATTGCCAGGACTATGCAAAGGTAGATTGCATGGAGAAAAAATATTCTCAGATAACAAACAGTCAGGAGGGTACTGGTATACTGATTATAGGCGTCTCCGCGTTCTACGTAGTTAGGAGGGTCTCATATCGCGGAATCAGCAAAAAAAAATCCTTAAGGTGGATTATGGAACGATCATGTTAGTCAAGAATCACAACTCCTGTGCATAACAAACGAGGGGCTTCATAACTCCTGTGCAAGCAAACGAGGGGCTCGACTTGCTTTCATGCCCTCTGCTGAACATGCCAAGTAATTAAATGATAGGTAGACCAACGGTACATTATTTTTTCATATATCTTATAACATGATCCGTGCAAGCAATAGACTCTCCCTCTACTGATATCAAAAGGCACAGATACGTTTTCTGCAAGTGAAACCATCAATCATTTTCCTGACTAAAGATCAGCGACAAAAGCAATTTGCCCTAGCGTGCAAACCAGCATTCTGGATTTGAAAGTATTTCAAACTGCGGGTGGGTGGACTGTAGTTCATCAACAGTGACAGTAACCAAATGAACATGACACCATAGCATGATAGCAGAATCAATAATAGCACCAAGAAAAGTGCAAAGCCCCCTTCCCACTGCTTAGTTCGATTAGGCGCTTATTTAATGGAGCTAAGCAATATGGGTTCAATTTAGCACAATACAAACTGCAGCTAGATCAAACCGGAAGATATAAACAGAGTAATACAATGATGCATAACAGGTAAGGTGGCAGTGCAAGATAGGAACACTCGAGAACAAAGGAGCGGCTTCATGCTGGCTCGGTTTCATCTTTAGGCTGCTTTCATGTTTAAGCCTGAAGTGTAATGGATGTTATGTTATTTGGGTTTCACAGAAATAAAGTGGGTCGAAGCTTAAGCCCCTTTCATCCAAAACCGAGAGGGATTCGACCTGTTGGTGAACTGATACTTGATTGCAGTTTTGTCTATCAAGATGGCGCGAAAGAATTAGTAGAATTTGTTTCTTACAGGGCCGTAGGCTCTCGAGTCCCGGCTGACGCCGCCGTTGTCCCCTTCGACCCAGCAGTGGCCCTCCGGTATCTTCCGGACCTCCTCCTTGTCGGGGAGGCTGACCCAGTCGCCGGGCAGCCCAATCAGCCTCTTGATCGTCTTCCTCTGGTGGTCCACCGGCGACCTGCACACACGCACACACAGCAGCAACCATCAAGATTCAGTATCTATTTGGAGCAGTACCCACCCATGGAAAGCTGGATTCAGGAACCACCCAGGCAACCCGGACGGGAATCGGCAGGTTTCTTACGCCAAGACGACGACCTCGCCGCGGGAGTAGTCGTAGAGGGGACTCCGCTTCACCAGCGCGTACTCGCGTCCATCTGGTCACTCCGGCGTGCGGCGGTCAGAAATCGGTGAGGAATCCGGTCTGGTAGTGGGCTGTGTGTGTGTGGATGGGGGATTACCTGCGCTGCCCTCAAAGGTGGGGCGCATGGAGTCGCCGTGGACGGCCGCGAACGAGAAGTAGCGGTCGGAGATGGTGAGGCCGATGAGGGAGCCGCCGATGCAGGCCTTCACCACCGGCCTCAGCGCCGCCCACGCCATGCCCGGAGCTCGCCCTCCCTCCCTCGCACGCCGCTGGGACGCGACTGCTCGCCGTCAAGAGTGAGGAGGCGACGGCGACGGCGGCGGCGGCTCGGAGCGGCGAGGAGTACGGGGAGTAGTATTCTTCAGCAAGGAAAAGAAAACCCCCCCTCCTTTGTTTCCTGTCTTTTCCTTTATTTATTTATTTACCAAGTTTCTTACAACTGTTTCGTGTAGAACAATTTGTTTTTTAAGTGACACAAGCTTTATCACCTTTTTACATTTTCCTACTAATATAGTAAGTAATTTATAAAATTCTAAATAAACAAATAAAACATTACTATTGTCCAATAATGTGTCTTTTACTTTAATTTTTAAAAATATTTACAAAGATTCACCAGAAATACAAAGCATCCAAAACATAATAAATACTTTTTCCGTCCCAAAATAAGTGTCTCAACGTTAATACAACTTTGTACTAGGGTTAATACAAAGTCGAGACAATTATTTTGAGACGGTGGGAGTATTACATTGAGAGCTATGTACCATTGAACGCCAATTGCTATCGTCAAAACGAGTCGCTGACAAGACGTTGTCGTCACTCCCATACCAGAGTTGGCCTAGCCTTCTTGATAACATCCGAGAAGTCTTCGTATACGTGCCCCTAAGGACTAGCGCCCAGGAGTCGTGATCTTCCTGGTTGAACCTTTGAATCGATCAGAAGAATCTGACACCAAATCTTGCCGCCATCTCTAACCTCATTGCCTTGAGGAACTGGCAAGAATCTACACCAACACCCTGATCTAATTTGCCCCGACGAACGAAATTGAGGAGGATTGAAACCAGGAAGACTGGATCGAAGAAGAAGCACCGCCATCCATTCGAGCCCCACCACAACAAGAATTAAAACCCTAACATATGTATTAACCAGAGCCGGGGCATCAGGATTCCCCTCCCCGCCATTGGTTGCCAGAGCGGCAAGTAGAGGGGAACCAAATCCATGAACTCGCTGGTGAAGATCTAGGGGTCCTAGTCACCTTTGAGAGGAAAGGAAAAACACTTGTAATGAAACTCAATAAAACCTCTTCTTGGCATGTACACGTGTCACAGATGTATTGGGTTTTGGCCAACTTTTCTTATAAACTCGCCAATTCTCTTTTTTTTTACCGAAAAGTAAAGCTCCCGCCGGAAAACATTTCATGCTCTTTTCATGTAGAGTTGACTTGAGACATTTTATTGTACACGTTATTTTAGCGTTGACTATATATAACTTGGAGTGGTAAAAATATAAGAGTAATTGTAACAACACACCATGTTGAGTATATTAGGGCAACTCCAACGCGAATCACCAAACCTCCCCTAAACGCCCGGACAACCTTTTTTGGTCATATTTTTGCCATTCAACGTCGTCCTTGAAACCTCTGCAGACGTGTCTGAACGTCTAAAATCTCACAAACCAATACCAAACCCGGGGAGGTTTGCGGGTGCCTGGACTCATGCCACGTTTGCACCCGACTACACGGGCGCACCAAAAACCCTTCCCGCACCTTCCGCTCCAGAAACCTCGCCGCGTGTTTATGCCGGTCAGAGTGGATGTGACCGGACGCCCGCCTACCTGCATTGATGTCGGGCAGACATGCGTGACCGGAGGGCTGACCGCGCTGGCTTTCACACCAACCTGATGACCAAGAAACATATTCCAGTCATTGCATCGCATTCATGCATTGTTGATCTGCCTGCCACGGCTATTTAAGTAGGCCGGCCGCGCTGGCCATCCCCATCTCCTTACCCTCCTCCGCACACCGCGATGAGCAAGTCCCGCAACTACTGGTTCTCGGTGCCGACCGGTGAATCCGTGATACGTCTGCAACGTATTTATAATTTATGAAGTATTCATGCCATGCTTACAACAATTTTATATGGTTTGGTGCATTTTTATATGAATCTTATGGACTAACCTATTAACCTAGTGCCCAGTGCTACTTCCTTTTTTTTGGCAAATTTTTTTTCGTAGAAAATCCATACGAAATGAAGTCTAAATGCCACGAATTTTACGGTGATTTTTATGGACAAGAAGAGACCCATGAAGCTTCGGAGGAGGACCAGACAAAGTCTAGGGGATTCATGAGCTCATCTGGCACGCCTCCTAGGGCGCGCAATCTAAGCTCGTGGGTCCCTCGGGACTCCCCCTGACATGAATCCGATGCTGAAAAATCCTATAAATATAGAAAGCTAGAAAGAAACCTAGAACTTTAACACCGCCGCCACAAGCCTCTGTACCAAAGTGATCTTATCTGGAGGCCTTCTTCTGTTGGGGAACGTAGTAATTTCAAAATTTTCCTACGAACACACAAGATCATGGTGATGCATAGCAACGAGAGGGGAGAGTGTTGTCTACGTACCAACGCAGACCGACTGCGGAAGCGATCACACAATGTAGAGGAAGTAGTCGTACGTCTTCTTGATCCGACCGATCCAAGCACCGTTACTCCGACACCTCCGAGTTCTTAGCACACGTTCAGCTTGATGATGATCCTCGGGCTCCGATCCAGCAAAGCGTCGAGGAAGAGTTTCGTCAGCACGACGGCGTGATGACGATCTTGATGTACTACCGACGCAGGGCTTCGCCTAAGCACTGCAGCAATATGATCGAGGTGGAATTTCGTGGCAGGGGGCACCGCACACAGCTAAGAAACGATCACCAAGGATCAACTTGTGTGTCTAGAGATGCCCCCTGCCCCCGTATATAAAGGATCCAAGGGGGAGGGGCTGGCCGGCCAAGAGGAGGGCG
The DNA here is from genome assembly GCA_034509565.1 of Triticum monococcum. Classification (NCBI taxonomy): domain Eukaryota; kingdom Viridiplantae; phylum Streptophyta; class Magnoliopsida; order Poales; family Poaceae; genus Triticum; species Triticum monococcum. The sequence goes on from CM067845.1 coordinate 621,137,881, forward strand.
CAGGAGGAGTCCTACTCCTACCGGGAGTAGGACCCCCCCCCCCCCCCCAATCCTAGTCCTAATAGGATTCCTCGAGAGAGAGAAAGAGAGAGAAGGGGGCCGGCCACCTCTCCTAGTCCTAATAGGACTAGGAGAGGGGGGAGGCGCGCAGCCCACCTTGGGCTGCCCCTTTCACCTTTCCACTAAGGCCCACTAAGGCCCATATGGTTCCCGGGGGGTTCCGGTAACCTCCCGGTACTCCGGTAAAATCCCGATTTCACCCGGAACACTTCCGATATCCAAACATAGGCTTTCAATATATGAATATTTATGTCTCGACCATTTCGAGACTCCTCGTCATGTCCGTGATCACATCCGGGACTCCGAACAACCTTCGGTACATCAAAATGCATAAACTCATAATAACTGTTATCGTAACGTTAAGCGTGCGGACCCTACGGTTCGAGAACAATGTAGACATGACCGAGACACGTCTCCGGTCAATAACCAATAGCGGGACCTGGATGCCCATATTGGCTCCTATATATTCTACGAAGATCTTTATCGGTCAGACCGCATAACAATATACGTTGTTCCCTTTGTCATCGGTATGTTACTTGCCCGAGATTCGATCGTCGGTATCCAATACCTAGTTCAATCTCGTCACTGGCAAGTCTCTTTACTCGTTCCGTAATACATCATCTCACAACTAACATCTTAGTTATAATGCTTGCAAGGCTTATGTGATGTGTATTACCGAGAGGGCCCAGAGATACCTCTCCGACAATCGGAGTGACAAATCCTATTCTCGAAATACGCCAACCCAACATCTACCATTGGAAACACCTGTAGTGCTCCTTTATAATCACCCAGTTACGTTGTGACGTTTGGTAGCACCCAAAGTGTTCCTCCGGCAAACGGGAGTTCCATAATCTCATAGTCATAGGAACATGTATAAGTCATGAAGAAAGCAATAGCAACATACTAAACGATCGGGTGCTAAGCTAATGGAATGGGTCATGTCAATCAGATCATTCAACTAATGATGTGACCTCGTTAATCAAACAACAACTCTTTTGTTTATGGTTAGGAAACATAACCATCTTTGATTAACGAGCTAGTCAAGTAGAGGCATACTAGTGACACTCTGTTTGTCTATGTATTCACACATGTATTATGTTTCCGGTTAATACAATTCTAGCATGAATAATAAACATTTATCATGATATAAGTAAATAAATAATAACTTTATTATTGCCTCTAGGGCATATTTCCTTCAGTCTCCCACTTGCACTAGAGTCAATAATCTAGATTACACAGTAATGATTCTAGCATGCATGGAGCCTTGGTGCTGATCATGTTTTGCTCGTGGAAGAGGCTTAGTCAACGGGTCTGCAACATTCAGATCCGTATGTATCTTGCAAATCTCTATGTCTCCCACCTGGACTAGATCCCGGATGGAGTTGAAGCGTCTCTTGATGTGTTTGGTCCTTTTGTGAAATCTGGATTCCTTTGCTAAGGCAATTGCACCAATATTGTCACAAAAGATTTTCATTGGACCCGATGCACTAGGTATGACACCTAGATCGGATATGAACTCCTTCATCCAGACTCCTTCGTTTGCTGCTTCCGAAGCAGCTATGTACTCCGCTTCACATGTAGATCCCGCTACGACGCTTTGTTTAGAACTGCACCAACTGACAACTCCACCGTTTAAAGTAAACACATATCCGGTTTGCGATTTAGAATCGTCCGGATCAGTGTCAAAGCTTGCATCAACGTAACCTCTTATGGTGAGCTCTTTGTCACCTCCATACACGAGAAACATATCCTTAGTCATTTTCAGGTATTTCAGGATGTTCTTGACCGCTGTCCAGTGATCCACTCCTGGATTACTTTGGTACCTCCCTGCTAAACTTATAGCTAGGCATACATCAGGTCTGGTACACAGCATTGCATACATGATAGAGCCTATGGCTGAAGCATAGGGAACATCTTTCATTTTCTCTCTATCTTCTACAGTGGTCGGGCATTGAGTCTGACTCAACTTCACACCTTGTAACACAGGCAAGAACCCTTTCTTTGCTTGATTCATTTTGAACTTTTTCAAAATTTTGTCAAGGTATGTGCTTTGTGAAAGTCCAATTAAGCGTCTCGATCTATCTCTATAGATCTTAATGCCCAATATGTAAGCAGCTTCACCGAGGTCTTTCATTGAAAAACTCTTATTCAAATATCCCTTTATGCTATCCAGAAATTCTATATCATTTCCAATCAGCAATATGTCATCCACATATAATATCAGAAATGCTACAGAGCTCCCACTCACTTTCTTATAAATACAGGCTTCTCCAAAAGTCTATATAAAACCAAATGCTTTAATCACACTATCAAAGTGTTTATTCCAACTCCGAGAGGCTTGCACCAGTCCATAAATGGATCGCTGGAGCTTGCACACTTTGTTAGCTTCCTTTGGATCGACAAAACCTTCCGGTTGCATCATATACAACTCTTCTTCCAGAAATCCATTCAGGAATGCAGTTTTGACATCCATTTGCCAAATTTCATAATCATAAAATGCGGCAATTGCTAACATGATTCTGACAGACTTAAGCATCGCTACGGGTGAGAAGGTCTCATCGTAGTCAACTCCTTGAACTTGTCGAAAGCCTTTTGCGACAAGTCGAGCTTTATAGACAGTAATATTACCGTCAGCGTCAGTCTTTTTCTTGAAGATCCATTTATTCTCAATTGCTTGCCGATCATCGGGCAAGTCAACCAAAGTCCATACTTTGTTCTCATACATGGATCCCATCTCAGATTTCATGGCTTCAAGCCATTTTGCGGAATCTGGGCTCACCATCGCTTCTTCATAGTTCGTAGGTTCATCATGATCTAGTAGCATGACTTCCAGAATTGGATTACCGTACCACTCTGGTGCGGATCTTACTCTGGTTGATCTACGAGGTTCAGTAGTATCTTGTCCTGAAGTTTCATGATCATCATCATTAGTTTCCTCACTTATTGGTGTAGGTGTCGCAGAAACGGTTTTCTGTGATGTACTACTTTCCAATAAGGGAGCAGGTACAGTTACCTCGTCAAGTTCTACTTTCCTCCCACTCACTTCTTTCGAGAGAAACTCCTTCTCTAGAAAGGATCCATTCTTAGCAACGAATGTCTTGCCTTCGGATCTGTGATAGAAGGTGTACCCAACAGTCTCCTTTGGGTGTCCTATGAAGACACATTTCTCCGATTTGGGTTCGAGCTTATCAGGTTGAAGTTTTTTCACATAAGCATCGCAGCCCCAAACTTTAAGAAACGACAACTTTGGTTTCTTGCCAAACCACAGTTCATAAGGCGTCGTCTCAACGGATTTTGATGGTGCCCTATTTAACGTGAATGCGGCCGTCTCTAAAGCGTATCCCCAAAACGATAGCGGTAAATTAGTAAGAGACATCATAGATCGTACCATATCTAGTAAAGTACGATTACGATGTTCGGACACACCATTACGCTGTGGTGTTCCGGGTGGCGTGAGTTACGAAACTATTCCACAATTTTTCAAATGTACACCAAACTCGTAACTCAAATATTCCCCTCCACGATCAGATCGTAGAAACTTTATTTTCTTGTTACGATGATTTTCAACTTCACTCTGAAATTCTTTGAACTTTTCAAATGTTTCAGACTTGTGTTTCATTAAGTAGATATACCCATATCTGCTTAAATCATCTGTGAAGGTGAGAAAATAACGATATCCGCCACGAGCCTCAATATTCATCGGACCACATACATCGGTATGTATGATTTCCAATAAATCTGTGTCTCTCTCCATAGTACCGGAGAACGGTGTTTTAGTCATCTTGCCCATGAGGCACGGTTCGCAAGTACCAAGTGATTCATAATCAAGTGGTTCCAAAAGTCCATCATTATGGAGTTTCTTCATGCGCTTTACACCGATATGACCTAAACGACAGTGCCACAAATAAGTTGCACTTTCATTATCAACTCTGCATCTTTTGGCTTCAACATTATGAATATGTGTATCACTACTATCGAGATTCATCAAAAATAGACCACTCTTCAAAGGTGCATGACCATAGAAGATATTACTCATATAAATAGAACAACCATTATTCTCTGATTTAAATGAATAACCGTCTCGCATTAAACAAGATCCAGATATAATGTTCATGCTCAACGCTGGCACCAAATAACAATTATTTAGGTCTAATATTAATCCCGAAGGTAGATGTAGAGGTAGCGTGCCGGCCGCGATCACATCGACTTTGGAACCGTTTCCCACGCGCATCGTCACCTCGTCCTTTGCTAGTGTCCGTTTATTCCGTAGTCCCTGTTTCGAGTTGCAAATATTAGCAACAGAACCAGTATCAAATACCCAGGTGCTACTGCGAGCTCTAGTAAGGTACACATCAATAACATGTATATCACATATACCTTTGTTCACCTTGCCATCCTTCTTATCCGCCAAATACTTGGGACAGTTTCGCTTCCAGTGACCAGTCTGCTTGCAGTAGAAGCACTCAGTTTTAGGCTTAGGTCCAGACTTGGGTTTCTTCTCCTGAGCAGCAACTTGCTTGCTGTTCTTCTTGAAGTTCCCCTTCTTCTTCCCTTTGCCCTTTTTCTTGAAACTAGTGGTCTTGTTGACCATCAACACTTGATGCTCCTTCTTGATTTCTACCTCCGCAGCTTTCAGCATTGCGAAGAGCTCGGGAATAGTCTTGTTCATCCCTTGCATATTATAGTTCATCACGAACCTCTTGTAGCTTGGTGGCAGGGATTGGAGAATTCTGTCAATGACGCAATCATCCGAAAGATTAACTCCCAATTGAATCAAGTGATTATTATACCCAGACATCTTGAGTATATGCTCATTGACAGAACTGTTCTCCTCCATCTTGCAGCTATAGAACTTATTGGAGACTTCATATCTCTCAATCCGGGCATTTGCTTGAAATATTAACTTCAACTCCTGGAACATCTCATATGCTCCATGACATTCAAAACGTCGTTGAAGTCCCGATTCTAAGCCGTAAAGCATGGCACACTGAACTATCGAGTAGTCATCAGCTTTGCTCTGCTAGACGTTCATAACATCTGGTGTTGCTCCAGCAGCAGGCCTGGCACCCACCGGTGCTTCCAGGACGTAATTCTTCTGTGCAGCAATGAGGATAATCCTCAAGTTACGGACCCAGTCCGTGTAATTGCTACCATCATCTTTCAACTTTGCTTTCTCAAGGAACGCATTAAAATTCAATGGAACAACAGCACGAGCCATCTATCTACAATCAACATAAACAAGCAAGATATTATCAGGTACTAAGTTCATGATAAGTTTAAGTTTAGTTAATCAAATTACTTAAGAACTCCCACTTAGATAGACATCCCTCTAATCCTCTAAGTGATCACGTGATCCAAATCAACTAAACCATAACCGATCATCACGTGAGATGGAGTAGTTTTCAATGATGAACATCGTTATGTTGATTATATCTACTATATGATTCACGCTCGACCTTTCGGTCTCTGTGTTCCGAGGCCATATCTGCATATGCTAGGCTCGTCAAGTTTAACCTGAGTATTCTGCGTGTGCAAAACTGGCTTGCACCCGTTGTAGATGGACGTAGAGCTTATCACACCCGATCATCACGTGGTGTCTGGGCACAACGAACTTTGGCAACGGTGCATACTCAGGGAGAACACTTCTTGATAATTTAGTGAGAGATCATCTTATAATGCTACCGTCAATCAAAGCAAGATAAGATGCATAAAAGGATAAACATCACATGCAATCAATATAAGTGATATGATATGGCCATCATCATCTTATGCTTGTGATCTCCATCTCCGAAGCACCGTCATGATCACCATCGTCACCGGCGCGACACCTTGATCTCCATCGTAGCATCGTTGTCGTCTCGCCAATCTTATGCTTCCACGACTATCACTACCGCTTAGCAATAAAGTAAAGCATTACATCGCGATTGCATTGCATACAATAAAGCGACAACCATATTGGTCCTGCCAGTTGCCGATAACTTGGTTAAAAAACATGATCATCTCATACAATAAAATTCAGCATCATGCCTTGACCATATCACATCACAACATGCCCTGCAAAAACAAGTTAGACGTCCTCTACTTTGTTGTTGCAAGTTTTACGTGGCTACTACGGTCTTAAGCAAGAACTCATCTCACCTACGCATCAAAACCACAACGATAGTTTGTCAAATAGACTCCATTTTAACCTTCTCAAGGACCAGGCGTAGCCACACTTGGTTCAACTAAAGTTGGAGAGACAGTCGCCCGCAAGCCATCTATGTGCAAAGCACGTCGAGGGAACCGGTCTCGCGTAAGCGTACGCGTAATGTTGGTCCGGGTCGTCTCGTCCAACAATACCGCCGAACCAAAGTATGACATGCTGGTAGGCAGTATGACTTGTATCGCCCACAACTCACTTGTGTTCTACTCGTGCAAATAACATCAAACCATAAAACCTAGGCTCGGATGCCACTGTTGGGGAACGTAGTAATTTCAAAATTTTCCTACGCACACACAAGATCATGGTGATGCATAGCAACGAGAGGGGAGAGTGTTGTCTACGTACCAACGCAGACCGACTGCGGAAGCGATCACACAACGTAGAGCAAGTAGTCGTACGTCTTCTTGATTCGACCGATCCAAGCACCGTTATTCCGGCACCTCCGAGTTCTTAGCACACGTCCAGCTCGATGATGATCCTCGGGCTCCGATCCAGCAAAGCGTCGAGGAAGAGTTTCGTCAGCACGACGGCGTGATGACGATCTTGATGTACTACCGACGCAGGGCTTTGCCTAAGCACTGCAACAATATGATCGAGGTGGAATTTGGTGGCAGGGGGCACCGCACACGGCTGAGGAACGATCACCAAGGATCAACTTGTGTGTCTAGAGGTGCCCCTGCCCCCGTATATAAAGGATCCAAGGGGGAGGGGCTGGCCGGCCAAGAGGAGGGCGCAGGAGGAGTCCTACTCCTACCGGGAGTAGGACTCCCCCCCCAATCCTAGTCCTAATAGGATTCCTCGAGAGAGAGAGAGAGAAGGGGGCCGACCACCTCTCCTAGTCCTAATAGGACTAGGAGAGGGGGGAGGCGCGCAGCCCACCTTGGGCTGCCCCTTTCACCTTTCCACTAAGGCCCACTAAGGCCCATATGGTTCCTGGGGGGTTCCGGTAACCTCCCGGTACTCCGGTAAAATCCCGATTTCACCCGGAACACTTCCGATATCCAAACATAGGCTTCCAATATATGAATCTTTATGTCTCGACCATTTTGAGACTCCTCGTCATGTCCGTGATCACATCCGGGACTCCGAACAACCTTCAGTACATCAAAATGCATAAACTCATAATAACTGTCATCGTAACGTTAAGCGTGCGGACCCTACGGTTCGAGAACAATGTAGACATGACCGAGACACGTCTCCGGTCAATAACCAATAGCGGGACCTGGATGCCCATATTGGCTCCTACATATTCTACGAAGATCTTTATCGGTCAGACCGCATAACAACATACGTTGTTCCCTTTGTCATCGGTATGTTACTTGCCCGAGATTTGATCGTCGGTATCCAATACCTAGTTCAATCTCGTCACTGGCAAGTCTCTTTACTCGTTCCGTAATACATCATCTCACAACTAACATCTTAGTTATAATGCTTGCAAGGCTTATGTGATGTGTATTACCGAGAGGGCCCAGAGATACCTCTCCGACAATCGGAGTGACAAATCCTATTCTCGAAATACGCCAACCCAACATCTACCATTGGAAACACCTGTAGTGCTCCTTTATAATCACCCAGTTACGTTGTGACGTTTGGTAGCACCCAAAGTGTTCCTCCGGCAAACGGGAGTTCCATAATCTCATAGTCATAGGAACATGTATAAGTCATGAAGAAAGCAATAGCAACATACTAAACGATCGGGTGCTAAGCTAATGGAATGGGTCATGTCAATCAGATCATTCAACTAATGATGTGACCTCGTTAATCAAACAACAACTCTTTTGTTTATGGTTAGGAAACATAACCATCTTTGATTAACAAGCTAGTCAAGTTGAGGCATACTAGTGACACTCTGTTTGTCTATGTATTCACACATGTATTATGTTTCCGGTTAATACAATTCTAGCATGAATAATAAACATTTATCATGATATAAGGAAATAAATAATAACTTTATTATTGCCTCTAGGGCATATTTCCTTCATCTTCATCATTCCGGCGGTCTGCATGACAAGGAGGAAGTAGTTCACCCTCGGGGTTGAGGGTATGTACCAGTAGCTATGTGTTTGGTCCCTCTCTTGTGATCTTGATTTGTCACGATTTTGATGTACCATGAGCTTTATTAATATAGTTGGATCATATTGTGTTTCTTCCCTCTCTATCTTTGTTGTGATGAATCGAGTCTTTTCCTTAAAGGCGTGAAACCGACTATGCATTTCTGCACAACTTAATCCCATCAATGCAACCAACTTCTTCTTCATGCAACAACAAGCTTGATAAACCTTCAATACAAAGCAAAATCAAATAAGGGGACAGTGGATCGCCTTAACGAATACCTCTAGCAGGAATAGATTTTTCACTCTCCACAGAATTATATCTAACATTGTATCTGACAGAGTTCCCATAGTTAATAATCAAATTGATCCATTGAGGATGAAAACCAAGCTTTGTCATCATGTTTGACCAAGATTATATATGGAATAAAATATCAATATTTGCAATACCTAATAGATAAAATATGTTCTTTCATGATGGATCAAATGATATAAATTTATTGTAGACATTTTTCTAGATCCTTGGTCAAACATGCACATGTTTGACTTTTGAAAAAAACTAATACACCTTATATATTTGGAAAGGAGAGAGTGAAAAATAACTTGTGTTTATACTACAGGTGTAGATATAAATTACTACACCTTGATCTGATGAATCAAAATACACATCATATCTTATAAGTATCTTTTCAGAAAGACCATCTGTTGTGGGTAGGAGTAGCTTTTTCTGGGTGTGACAACCATGGGAGTACTTGACACTATTGATTACTCCCTCCACTGTTTATCTATACATTCCAAAATCTTTCGTACCAAGGAACACGGGGAAGTTAGAGAAAGTTTGGAATATTTGGGATAACCTATTTAAAAAGAAAAAAGAAATAATAAATAACAATAATTGACCTCTCAATAGTTAAACCATACTTCACATAAACACATGAATATTTTGCGTATTAGCGAAGTAAATATTTTTTTAACATTTTTTTGAACCGGGCATCAACCATTTCCATTGTATATATAACGAAGAGCCGGGAATCGAGAAAGGGAAGAAGCTAGTTCATAAAATCACCAGGAAACCATTGTGTAAACGCCGGTGATCGGAACACACACCATGGGACAAATACTTTTGAACGTAGTGAAACCGACAAAATCTTACTTTAAAATTTTGGGGTATTTTTGAGATTTAGCCGCTAGTTTAAAATTTCCATTTCGTTCTACATTGGAGCCTAGCTATAGGCCTGTACTTTAGAGCATGCAAGGCATAGTTTTTGTTTATGTTTTTTTTGAGGATTTTATATTTTTTTTATGCAGAAGACATTTTTCAAGACAAAGAAGATTTTTTTTTGTGTGTGTGTAACGTTTTTTTTAGAGGAATGTGTGTAATGGGTAGTCGCCATGTAGTGATAGGCCCATGTACCCGGCCCCGCAACTAGTCATGGCACCTGAGTGGCCCACCATCGCCCAACCGTTTCCTTCCTCCTCTGCTCTCTCTTCTCTGCTCTGCTCCGCTCCCGACGACGGCGGCGACGGCGCGGAGACACCGGATGGCGGGCAAGGGCGAAGGCACGTCGTATTCGAGCTGCTGTGCCTGTGCTCCACGGCCGGCATGGTCGCCCGGCGTCTCCTCCGCCGCTGGAACCGGAAGCAAGCGCCACCGGGTCAGGTCATCCCTTCCCACCCGCACCCGCATGCCTGCCATGTGCTTGTGCTTATGCCCACGACGTTCGTTCCGCCGCGACCTACCTAGCTCGAGCACTTTGCGAGCACGAGAGGGAGAGAGCCCGCTCTGTCATGTCCACGCTCGCCTGCCGCAGTGCTTCCCGCTGCTTTGGCCAGGACAAGATTAGATTGGCAGCAGCCACGGACGGATGCCGTCCAACTTATCATCTTGACTAGTCTTGCTAGCAAATATGTTGGGACGGAGCAGAGAGAGCTCATGTGCGATGCCGGCACCACCTCTAGCTTTGCTCTCCGCCCAGCGCAAGAAAAGGTCTGGGCCAGACTGCCCATTCCATGCCATTGTACCAACACGCCACCATCACAATCACCCAATGCTTCTCTCCCTGTACGTCAGCTTGCTTGCGCCCAAACTACGTACGCTCTGGCTGCATCATCAGGTTTTCACAAAAAAATTGGCCAGACTTCTCAAACCGACTTAACTTCAGGGCTCTCTCACCGACTCGGCCCAACCCAACCCCCCTTTTGCAGCTAGCTTGGATCAGGCAGGCGGCAGCGGCATCCATCACCGGCGGACCATCAAGGTATGTACTAGTGCGCACTTCTCCTTAATTTGCAGCTACCAACAGCCTGTTTACCATCGATTTCCTTTTGTTTCCTTGATGCAGGCGCCGTTGTCCATCCCTGCATCCGGCCAGGGGATGGCCGAGACCGCCCTCGGTGCCGCGCAATGGGTGGTGCGCAAGGCGCTAGTCCCCGTTGCGGATGGCGTGCTGGAGGCTTGGGCGACCAGCAGGACATTTGGTCTCAACATCCAGGCCCTCAGAGCGGAACTGGAGAAGGTGCAGGCCACGCTCGAAATAGCTGCCACCAAGGAGCTCCCCGGGCTTGCCACGGAGAAGATGCTGCAGAAGCTGTGGGACTCGGCGCACAATGCCGAAGACTTGCTGGACGAGCTGGACTACTTCCGCATCCACGACGAGCTTCACGGCACGTACGATGCTGCCGACCAGCCCGGCGACGGTGTCCTTCGTGACCTCGCCTGTGATGCTCGCCACACAATCAAAGATCTTGGCAAACTGATCAACTGTTTCCCATGGCAGCGTGCTGAGCTCCAGCAGAGGTCATGTGGCGATTCGTTCTCAGCATCAGACACCAACCAGGAGGTCAGCGGATGCATGTCCAGCCTCGGTAAACTGCTCCTTTCCTCATGTTCTCCACATCCACATGTTCGTGGTGATGAAGATCGTGGCAATGCGCAAGAAGAACCAATGCCTGAGTTTAATAGGGCTGATTTCTCCCAAAGGATGAGGGACACTGTAGAGCAACTAAAGCTTATGCGTAATGATGTTAAGGATATTCTGCAGACTTGTGGCCCTAGAACTGTCCTAGACATTGCTCAGCGTCGTGCCACCACCACACCTCAGAGTGCAGAGCCAAAACTGTATGGGAGGGACCATGTCATGAATAATTTGATACATGATATCACCGAGGGTCAATACTGTGACAAGGGTCTAACTGTGCTTCCGGTTATTGGTCCGGGGGGAATGGGGAAGACAACTATGATACAACACATATATAACAACCAACAAGTGCAGAATCATTTTCCAGTCAGGATTTGGATATGTGTGTCGTTCAATTTCAACCTGGGTAAGGTGCTAGAACATATTAAAGAAGATACCCTTACGGTAGAAGGTGAAAATGGGTGTAGTACAACACAAGAGCTGATTGAACACAGATTGAAACACAAAAGGTTCTTACTTGTATTGGATGATATATGGCAGTGTAATGATGTGGATGACTGGAAAAAACTATTATTGATACTCGGCAAGTCACAAGAAAAGGGTTCCATGATTCTAGTCACAACTCGGCAAAAAGAAATAGCAGACCAGGTTAAGAAAAGTGCAGATCCAAAAGAACTGAACGGTTTAGAACCTGGAGAGTTTAAGAAGTTATTCCTTGTATATGTCTTTGATGTTGAGAAATGTCCAGGGGATAAACGGTTTTTGCTTGACACTGGAGATAAGATAATGGGAAAACTAAAGGGTTCCCCTCTTGCAGCAAAGACCGTTGGTAGATTACTGAGGACAGACCCTAGTTTGGCTCATTGGAGAAGGGTCCTAAACAGTAAACAATGGGCGAAACAGACCAATGGAATTATGCTTGCCTTGGAGCTTAGCTATGGCTTTCTCCCTTTCCATTTGCAACGGTGTTTTTCCTATTCTGCATTATTTCCTGAAGATTACCGTTTCAGAAGCCGTGAGCTCATCAGCCTATGGATCGGACTAGATATTTTGACACCTTCCGATCAAAACCCAACCTTTGAAGGCATAGGTCTGAGCATTTTGAATGATTTAGTCATCCATGGATTTTTCAGAGAATATAAAACTGATGGTGGTCTCCGATATGTTATGCATGATTTACTGCATGAGTTGGCATTGAAGGTTGCATCACATGATTGTCTTCGTTTTCGTCTCCCTGATGCTGGATCGGTAGAAATTAAGCCATCCACCCAACACTTGTCTATAAGCATAGAGAACTTGGGTGAATATAATGGTCAAAAATTAAAGAGGGAATTGGAAAAACTGAAGACAAGATTGAAGGTTGAACATTTGCAAACACTGATGTTATTTGGAGCAATGGATGAAGGTTTTGCTAAGATATTTGGTGATTTTCTCAGGGAAGCAAATGCTCTTCGTGTTCTTTATTTGCCCCTCCTGAAGTATCCCGTGGAGTCCATGGTACATAATTTTTCAGGACTTGTCCACCTACGATTCCTATGTGTAGGGTGTTTACCAATTAACATCTCTAAATTTTATCATCTAAGGGTTCTAGATCTTAAGTCATGGTCTGGCAGTGGTGATTTTCCTGAAGACACGAGCAACCTTGCAAAATTGTGCCATTATTATACCCCAAGAGATGATAAGCTTCATTATGATATATGTAATGTGGGAAAACTTCAGCTCTTGGAAAAGTTGAAGGTATTTCGGGTCAATAAAAAAAATAAAGGATTTGAACCAAAGCAACTAGAGCCATTGACCAAGCTATGGGAGCTTGGCATCTACAACCTTGAGAAAATACATACAAAAAAAGAAGCAGCTCAAGCAAAACTGATTGAGAAAAAATATTTGAGGAGGTTAACATTGGATTGGGATAGTAAGCGATCTAGTGATGAGCCTGGTGTGGAAACAATGGTTCTTGAGTGCTTTCGACCACATGAAAATCTTGAAGTGTTGTGCATTAGAGGGCACAAAGGCCCCACTTGTCCAACATGGCTGGGTGATGAGCTTGCTGTTGAAGCACTACAATCTCTTTGTCTTGTTGGTGTTTCTTGGAAGGTTTTCCCTTCTTTACAGAACCTGGGGGATCTTTGTGAGCTTGAGATACAAGACTGTCCAGAATTCTCGTCCGTGATTCCCGCCTCCTGGATTGAGAGTTTGCACCGCATCACGATTGAATGTGTCAAGCTACTAAAGAGGTTTGCATACTCAAGATCATCAAATGGAGCACAACTGGAAATCATTGGATGGGGTGATCTGCAAAGCTTAGACCAAGTGTTAGTTTTCGATAAAGAAATAGGTCTTGAGAAGCTGACACTCGAGAGATGCCCACCTTTGGAGTTGAAGCACCTTCTGATGCTAACCTCGCTGAAGACACTGATTGTAAGGCATTCAGATGGTCTGGCTGGTCTGGCTGGTCTGGCTGGACCACTAGGAGGTCTGGGTGATGTGGAATGGCAGCTCCCTGTTGAGCACATCGAGATCTGCCACTTAAATGGCACTAATAGTTGGAATGAATTGACAGAGCTCTTCCCACACCTCCCAAAGCTCTCCAAATTGGAGATACGGGATTGTAAAAACATAAAACAGCTGGTAGTGGGGGTGGATCTGCGACAAACAGCATCAGAGATGGGGGGAGGTGAAATAACAGCAGCAACAGAGGAAGAGGGCGATGGAGTGCTGCTCTTCCCAGCTCATCTCTGTGACTCACTACAGAAATTGAAGTTCCTTTTCTGCCCAGAGCTGGTCCTGGTGAACCCGCCAACTCTTGTTCCTGGAGGAGGATGGCTCCAAGCCTTGCGATCCCTCCAGAGATTAAGCATAAAGTATTGCCCAAAGTTTCTATCCACCTTCTCGTTTTCCAGTCACATTTTCCCTTCCTCCCTGCAATTCCTGGAGCTTACAAAATTAGAAGGGATGGGGACACTAGAGCCTCTCTCAAACCTTTCTTCTCTTACCAGATTAGTATTGGAATTTTGTGGAAAGGATCTGAAATGTCAGGGATTGCAGTCTCTCCTTACCACCGGGGGCCAGCTCAATGAATTGGAAGTCAGGGGAAGCCATATATTCTTTGCTAATTGGAATCCAAATCCCAGACGGACTTTGGAGGATGTTGAAGGAGGAGAAGAGCAGCCAACACAGCTTATTTCATCCACACTGCGGAAGCTTTGCACAGATGACACAGCAGGGCTCCTTGCTGCACCAATCTGCAGCTTCCTTTCTTCCTCTCTCACCAAGCTGAAACTTCATGGGTATGGGCATGAAGGGATGGAGCGCTTCAGCAAGGAGCAAGAGGACGCCCTTCAGCTCCTCTCCTCCCTCCAGAAACTTGAGTTTAGGCATTTCCGCCATCTTCAGCAAATCCCTGCAGGGCTATGCAACCTTACCAGCCTCAAGATATTATCAATCAACCACTGTCCTGCCGTCTCGTCATTGCCCAGCGATGGCCTCCCCAAATCACTGGAAAAGCTAGATGTCTACGACTGCAGCGAGGTGCTAAAACGGCAGTGCAGGTGGATGTTGGGAACCATCCCCAAAATCATAAGAGGATGATCCAAGGTAACACAAACATACTTTCTTGTGTTCTTCCATGTTGCCCTTTTCTTGCGACCCTGCTTAATAACACTGCATTTATTCCCATCCAATGTTCAGGACAATGCCTTGGAGTTCCCTTGTACATTCTTCTAGCCCTGTAGTGCTCTGCTCTTTCCATACATACACACTTGCCACATGCGTGGCATGAGGGTCTTGTGGACGCTGTCTTCCTTCCTGTACAGATTATCAGGTGAGTATGGAACTTCACTCCTGCTGTACCATATTATTTATATCCACTTCCAGTTATACTCGCTGCAATAAGTTAAAATGAACACTTATACTCCCGCCGTATTAAATTTCCATTTTCTTCTCAAAGATAGTGAAAGTATCTCAGATTTATTTGTCAACGCCCCTTATCTTTCCACAAGGCAAGAAAACCAACGTCATTAGCAGCTAATACCTTCTGCAAGTCTATGTTCTTTTCTTCATTTGTTTTGGTTCTATGTGTGCAGGTGTTCGTTCGATCTTGTAGGCTTCTTCATATTTGCATTTTAAATTTGGGTTATTGTTATTCATCAAAACGCGGTAGTCTACTTGCATAATTTGGGTTTCACAATCAGAATTATGGAATAAATGAGAATATGAGTCAAGAACTGAAGAAACTCATATTAAGGTTATAAAATATTTTTCATCCACTCTACGTTATTGTCAATACCAGGTGTTAATGCAATCTAATTTCTGATGGCTTGCTGTTCAGGTCTTCTTGTGCTTCTGATGGCTTTCTGCTACTTTGCTATTAGTACCACTTGTGTTTATAGTTCTCCAAAGCTCATGAAGACTTGGTGGTGTATCTGGAAAGTTCAGTTTTGATGTTCAAAAGGTCATCATGGCATAATTATGGAAAGCACTCAGTTCTCAGTGTTTTGCTACCAATAAGGTTTGTATTTTTGTATCCAATCTACATTCTACTGATGCCAGGTATCCAGTCTACATACTACTGATACCCCAGGACAGTGTCTTTTAAGATTTCAGAAGATCCCTTCTTTCCAAGGACTACATGTCACCACAGACTGGCAGAGCTGCACAGTAAATTTATGAGTTGATCACAATATGTAATACTATGGCATCATACAATCGTTGTCTCTGTCTACTCTTTGGGTTTGCAGCTTTGAACTGTCAGAGACTAAAATTTGTAGTACTGTGTTTATTAGAATGTATTGTGCAATGGTACACGCTTATCTTTTCCTACATGCACACTCTGTTTTTCAGCTCTAACCAACTATTATAAGAGGGCAGGAGTTATGTCTCGAAATCCTTCACTAAATAGCTCACCATCACCATTGTGTGTCTTCAACGTTTAGTACAGCTCACTGTAAAAAAATGCAGTGCTGCTGATAAAATACATTTCATTTCATGGCACCAAAAATAGGCTACCATCCTGGGCTTCAGCGGGGGCAATCATTCAGCGCAAGCCCCATCCCAGTTTATCAGGACCTTATTCCTGTTATGTTGTCCTAGAAAAACACTTTTGCAAACTAAGCCTGGTCTGTGTCTGGCAGTTCATTGCTCTCTGTTCATAAGTAATGAAATATAGTTTTTTAGTAAAAGTAATCAGGCTTACTATTCATAAGTAATCCAAGCCAATGTTATGCGTTGCAGATATTATCAATCTGTTATCTTGGTGAAAACTGCAGTGCAGTCTGGGGAATCATTTGTGCATTTGACGTGATACAGCATGGGCCACTGAAACTACGAGTTGGTCCCTAATTGGTCTGCAAATGGATTCTCCCTCTGAAGTGTCTCATGTATATACAGCAGTGTAAGTGTCTCCTCTACTTGGGCAAAGAACTCAGCTCTCCTTTATAATACTCTAAGCAAAGCGGCTCTCTTTCTTACTCTGCAAATTTAAGCTTATTTTCATGACCTTTTATCTATTTCAGCCAGACATGTGCTGTTGGTGGCTAATCTCGGTTTATGATGTTGCTTCGTTTTGCAGGTCAATCTCCTTGGGAGCAACAGATTGAGTTGGGGAAACCGGGAATGTTGTCAAACTGCATGGTACACACTCATGCATATACTGGGATCGGTGTCTCTGAATCTGAAGCCCGCCCTCATTCTATTTTTCATTGGATGCAGTGCACCAATCAAATTCCATCCTAACTCCTAAGCATAAACTGGTCGCTCAGAAATTGCTGCAGTCGTTGCCAATAGCACCCCCCAAGGCACAGATCAAGTAGTTGTTGCAAGAAATATTTCGAAGGTGGCTGCCGCATTGTGCAAGAAAAATAGCACGGTCAGGCCTCAGTAGTTAATATTCAGATAGATGATGCCTTTTGCACTAACTAACTAAGAATCAACTACTCTGTGCAGGTCTTGAGCCCCACATACCGGAAGATGCAGCTGACAACTCGCACTGCAAAGGTAAGAAGGAGATTATGCTCTGAGTAGGGGGGTAGTGTAATCAGCTAACATAATGGCTGGTTAAAATTACAGCTGTGAGTAATTGGAGAAGGCTTAGATGCTGCTGGAATGTTGAGGGCGCTGAAAGGTACCGGATCTATGACGCCATGCTCACGGAGGTATGCAAGGACTGATATACACACCTACTTGACGTCTCTGGCAGCGGGTGTACCTAAATACTGCACAGAGTTCAATGATGTGAGGTACGAGTACCCCCTCCGTAAAGAAATATAAGAGCGTGAGCTAAATGCTCTTATATTTATTTCTGTACAACAGAGGGAGTAATAATTAAGCCCCCAGTGAAGTGCAAGAAATAACATTTTGAAGTAACCAGTTGCATGCTTACTCTTGGATTTACTGGTCATGCTCAGTTTCTCACTGGGACAATAAAGCATTACCGTCATCTTGGAAAATGTTACAATTATTGCGTTTTTTATGCTCTTCACTAACAAAAAACTAGAGAACTTGAGAGCAACCATATTTTGTTTTTGCTGATTCATTAGTTTTGGTTGGGGCTTTTCTGACAAATCATCGGTACTGTGGTCTTTTAGTGCTGAACAAATCTACTTTTTACAGGGGAGGGATAAAATTGTATTATCGTATCATTTATACGATCCAGTGGGAACTCAGGGGCTAATACACTAGCTGGCTCCACCCTCCATGTTGTTATCAGGTTAACCGAGTTGAAAATGTTCCAGAATTGGCTGCCAAGGAGAGGCTCCTGAATTGACTTGCGCAACAGGTCCGCGGGGGAGTGGTTATGCAGTTATATGCTGGCTGGAGCCATGCTAAAGAAGAGGAAGCAGACACATTGGCTAGGCTAGGTGGTACGTATATCTGAAGCCTGACGCCCTGTGACGTCGCTCAGACTTGAATTGTCGCCATGGTTAGTATTTTGTTTATTCAGTAGTATTAGTACATCTCAGACTGTTCAGATCAGTACCTACACATTTCGCTTACTGCTGCTCTGCCAGATTAATGGTCAGCCCAGCTTGTTCTTCCCAATTAACAAAGGAATGGTGCTCTCGAAGTCTTGCCCTTGAGCCCTCCCATTCCATGCGCGCACTCCTGGCGCCTGCTTACCGGAGCACGACAGATGTGCCGCACCCGCTGCAGTGAAGATAAACCGTTCTTTCTTATGCACACAGTCATAATAATCCGGGGACTTTGTAAACCGTTCTTCCTTATCCACGCTGCTGACAGAAGCGTAGCCGTAGCCTGTGGCCAGGTATATCTCAAGCCTGAAGCCTGTTGCCTTGTGGCACATAAACATAATATTCTGACCCTGGCCGGCAGAACCATGCCAATTACTTACACATCTCCCTCCATGTCAGGAACCAGGCTGCATCTTCTGAAGAAATCAACACTTGTCATGTTGTTAACTGAAGAAAGCGACACTTTTCATCTTGTTAGCTGAAGAAATCGACACTTCTCATGCTGTTAACTAAATGAAATCGACGCCAGCAGTCGGTTGGCACCAAACTGGGTGTTTTGCTTGAGGGCAAAAAGTGTTTTGCTAGGCCATAGGGTTTCGCCTGCCTCTACTGTACTGCCTCAGGCGAGAGATAAACAAAACAGGAACAGTTAAATTGTGGCAACATGTAAAGATGAACAAAATAGGTGCTCATGTTTTTTCCAGCAGCAGGAAACAACTGTTGATCTGCTCAGCTGATGATTTCATGCCACTATCCTGTGATATGTTTCCCCCTTTTTTGGCATATTGTCTGGTACAGTATGTTCCACTCGTTTAACTGCTCGACGCCTTTCGCTGCTGCTGTATGTCTGTATCGTGGTTTCACTCGTTTCTGAAGGACAGCGGGAGCGCTGCATACATTGAGCATCAGTCGTTGGTTCGTTGCTAAATTTGGACACGGTTGCCGTTCACATTGATCTGATGGGGGTGTAATCAGCATGGGTTTCGCCAAGCAGATTTATAAGAATTAATTGCAAAAGATTATTAGTACAGAAAACGAATCAGGATTTGTTGGAGCAGCTGGTGTATTTTTGGTTAGTGTTTCTTCTGCGCTTCCTGGGAGAAAAAACGGATCAGATGAGAGGATCGCCGACCGTGGGGATCGAACCCACGGCCACGTGGTTAAAAGCCACGCGCTCTACCACTGAGCTAGGTCGGCTGGATGAATGACAGCCTAATTCTAAGGCTTTTCAATAATACAGAGGTAAGTGCATGCTTTGCACGCCGCCCGTTAGTTGTAGATTTCTTCTTTATTTTTTTTCTTTCAATGGTTATTATAGCAATTCGTACTTCGCACATGCAATGAGGCGGTCGACAAAAACACGACCCCCAAGGGCATTATTGGTCAGGGCCGGTCATGTAGAGCGATCCTTCTTGTTCTCGGAACATTGTTTAAAGGGCAGTGATCTGCGCCGGTGCGCCGGCCCAACAGTTAGTCCGGTCCAGCCCAGGCCGTCCGATGCACTGCCTTCTAACTGTCAGATCGAGCCCCCCTGCATCATCATCTACCTTCCGTGCCGTTTTTTCCCTCGATAACAAGCGCGATTAAGATGAGCCATGGCAAACGCCGCGGGCCACCCCACACCCAGCCATGGTGGTCTACCTCGCCGTCATCCCCGTCGCCGTTCGCCGGTTGGAGCATAGGTGCCCCATGGCCCGCCCCCTCTTATGCAGCAAAAAATGGACCCAACAACAAAAATCGACCCTGCCGGTCCCTGGAGTTCGTCGCCATTGCAGCTTCGCCGGGAAGCCACCGCAATAGTCAGTTGCATCAATGGTGAGTTGCCGATTCGAGCTTTTTGTCGCGGTCTCTGGTTGAAGCTTTTCATGTCAACAATTATAACTTTTTCGTTGTGTACTCGATGGAGTGAAGCTTTCTATATAGTTGGTTGAAGCTTTGTATGAAGCGGGTTGAAGCTTTTCAATTCGACGGTTGTTTTTTTTCTTTCGTAGTGTTCGCATGAAACTTATCTATTTCGTCGGTTCGGTTGAAGCTTTTTCAAATACAGTTTGAAGCTTTCACCATGAACGGTTGTAGCTTTTTCAGTTTGTATGGGTGGTTCGTTGAAACTTTTGCAAACTACGATTGAAGCTTTCGTATGAACGTTTGTAGTTTTTTTCAGTCGTGGTGTCCAGTTGAAGCTTTATATACGAGCGGTTGAAGCTTTTGAATCAATCGGTTGCAGTTTTTTGGGTCATTAGTTGCAACATTGGTGCAGGCGCCGCCGAGCTTGTAGCAACTCCGGTGGGTGGTTCCAGCACGTGTGCAGCTGCTCGCGGATGGCATGTCCATGGCGGCTTCCAACTCAGGCTCATCGAGGCGGGAGGAACTTGCATCCGGGGAGGGGGGGGGGGGGGGGGCAGTGGAAAAGTGGACAAAGGCGCTGAGGTTGGAGGTAGGGACCTGCATGGGATTGGGGCTAGCTGTCGGCGGGATCCGAAGGAGGAAGACGAGGGCCAGCAGCGCGCTAGACAGAAAGAGAGAAGGAGTGGATCGGGAGGAAGAAGGAAGAGGGAGAAGATAAGGTAGGCCAGGGTGATGCGCGAGGCGTACAATGGGGACTCATCGCGTGGCTCGCGAGCGACCGGCCGAATCGTTCGGCCGACGCACCGCGCCCAAACGTTATCCTTGTTTAAATTCACCAACCTTTCTTGAAATTTGTAAACTTTTTTCAAAAAACACAAAAATGATCTTGAATACTATTACAAAAACCAAAGGTGTTTTAATTAAAAAATTGAAATGAACAAATTGGTTGAAAAGGTCGGGTTTTTTCTTTGTGACACGCAATAGACACCTAGGGCTACCGCGGACCTACGCAATTGGCTCACACTCATATTTTCTAAAATAAATAAGAAGTATCTTATATAATAGTAAAATCGACCAAAATAGGAAAGACGAATGATAAACCGACCTAGAAAAAAAAAGCCCCACGCAGGTAGCCGTGGGAAGCCAGCGCAAAACAAACGATGCAGAGGGCCTCCCCGTCAAGGTAGGCTTTGACCCCGGCCGGCTTGCGCGACGGAACCGGCTCATCAGAGGCAAAAACGCCGACAGGCGGGTTTGGCCTCCCTTTCGCGCGTGGGCGAGCGCGAGCACTACCGAACCCGCCGCATGATGGTGGCCTGACCGAGCCAGCAGTCCACACGTAATGGACAGCCGAAGCGAGTCGTCCGGGGCCGCGCTGTTCGGCCAGATCAGACGGCTTAGAGAGCCCCGGCAGACTCCACCCAAAAAACAAACGGCGTGGCGGGAACTCTCGCATGCTTTAGAGAAGTAATAACTCATGTTCACATGAGAAAAAGGTTAAGTCTCTCTTGTTCCATACAATTCTCAAAAGACAGAAATAGCAAAACTGCATGTTTAGATTGGCATATCTCCTACGTGAATATAAAATTATGTGAATTTGGATCAAACGGCGTTCGGTATCACATAGCAACAAGTTTGAGTGCACAATAAAATTTTCCTCTGCTGCATATGAATTTCTTAGGAAAAATCCTAACGATTCCAATCCTGTGAAACAAACAAAACAACATATGAATTATTCTTGAGGAATTATAGATGCCTAAAAATTCTATGAAATTCCTATGAAGGAGCCCTTGCACAAGAGAATCAGAGTTGGAGGAAGCAAACAGTGCAAGGCCAAGGCGTCCAGCAGGGCTGCAGTTCAGAGGCTGGACATTCCCTTAAAGGAAAACATACCCGGGTAGACGCGGCGGATTCTGGGACCGTCCGATCCGATACAGACACATCTCCCAAGTCCCAACAGTTTTTATTGAAGAGGACTTGTCGATCAGATCTCCTGCCCCGACCCGTGCTCACGCCGCCGCCTGCTGTGGACTCGAGCTTCCCTCCACGCCCCTCGCGGCTCGCCTCGCCGTTCGCCGCCCCGACGACAAGGAGCCCAGGGTAGCCGGACCGGCGCGGCGCGCCTGCTGCCCGACGACGTGCTCCTCCGAAAGTCATGTCAACCAAGGGCGCATGCGGGGATGAGACGATCGTCAAGGCGACCGCGCCGAGACTCCCGTTGGATCTCCTCGTCGAGGTAGCCGCGCGCTCCGACCCCGCGGCCATCGTCCGCTGCGCCGCCGCCTCCAAACGGTTCCGCGGTGCCATCATCGACCCGGACTTCCGCCGCCGGCTGGCCCTTCGCGCCGCTGCCAACGGCGGCTTCAACCCAGCCCTCCTCCGGGGCATCTCCTACTGGAGCCAGTGCTGGGACGGCAGTCCCCGACTCCCCGTCCCCCCAAGAACGTGGCTCGGAAGACCATACCGCCGCAGTCCTTCCCCGCCCGCTTCAATGCCAGCCTCGAGTTCGAGCCCGTGGCCTCGCGGGACGGCCTCGTCGTCCTCCGCCACGACCGCCATCCTTTACCCAAGTTTAGGGTGTGCAACAGCTTCACCGGAGACGCCTCCGACGTCCCTCCCACGGAAGTCTACGGCTGCAACAAGTTCGCATTGATCGCCGTCGATGACCACTGCCGCTCCTTCCAGCTGCTGGCCGCGGACGAGATCCTCTGGACGCAGATCTACTCGTCGCGGGACGGACGATGGAGCGCCCTCCGCCCACCCCGCCTCTCCCCGCACCACCCACCGTTCAAATCATGCGACGACTCCCACCCCGTGGTCACCGGGCGCACCGTGCACTGGTACGTACGCCTCCTCCCGGATCTCGACCACCACGAGCACGACCTGCGAATCATCGCTCTGGACGTGGACACGGGGGCGGTGAGGATGATGGAGCTGCCGTGGGACTTGATCGACGGAGTGGAGCCACCTGCCACTAGAGTGAGTGTGACACCTATGCTGGTCGTCTCCGGGGCCGGGGAGCTGGGCGTGGTCGCGTCGGAGGCGCAGGCGATATCGATGTGGACGTTGTCGTCGGAGGGGACGTGGCGCCGGCGGGTGCTGGTGGACATGGTCGACTGGGGTGTTGGGCACAGCCCGGTTCGCTTCCATGGATTCGGGGAGAGGAGCGGCACGCTGGTGTTGTCTGTGAGCGCAGTTGGGCTCGTCCAGCTCAACGTGGTGACTGGACAGGCCCGCGTCCTGCGCCACGGGAGACATACGTCCCCGCGTGTGTGCGTGCACGACATTAATCTGGACTCCATGCTCCAGGCTATGAAGCCATTACTAAGCTGACTAGCTGCTTCTTAAGCCAACTGCAATACAAGGAGGAACAGGAATACAATATCAGGCGCACATTTTGTACGCTCAGCATGAGAGGCACCAACGAATATGTTCCTCTACACTTGGTGCGTGGAATTAGTGTCATTAATTAGCTTTGCCATATACAAACTTACATATTACATATTTTAGATCATGTGGAAGATATGAAATAATTTGGCAAAACATATATCCAAAATGCATCCATGTGTGTCTGTGTGCGTGCGTGTGTGTTTTTGGTAAGTTTCAATGACCATGTCTAAATCTGCCGGCCCCTATTTATGGTTTACGTGATCACCCGCTTCTGCCTAGCGGTGATTTGGGCTCAAGAGCTTATTACCCTCTGGACAGATCCAATGCAAGCTGAACCACAACTTTGTAGGCGAGCTTCCGCCGTCTGTTCTTTATCAGATACTGCTTCAAAGTGCCTCCAGCGAGATACTCTACCACAACACAACATGCTCTAGCTGGCAAGTTGGCACGCGCACCGTTGTCATTGACTGGTATCTTGAGGTCGGTGGTCCCCATAGACGCACCAATAAACTGCAGAAGAGATTACGACATGTATTTGAGTAATCAATACTTTTCAAATAGCCCTAGGATAGTGAGCATGATACCAGTTACAAATTTTAATCCTGGACTAGAAGTTAATACTCAATAAGCTATCACCTTTACTACAAGAGAAAATATCACATATGAAGGACAGGATTGATGGAAGCTAAGTATGATTGGAAATATTCACCCTTGTAACGTTAGGATGGCTGAGCTTATGCCAAACAGCAACCTCCTGCTTAAATGATGTTCGTAAAGCAGTAGTTTCGGCTTCTGTGGCAAAACCATCTTCTCCCCAATCCAACAGCTTCACTGCAAACAATATGATGAAATTAATAGGGTGCCCGTATATTGCGTAACATTGTGAACAAAACAATCCCAAATTCCTAAAATGGTGAAGTGACACATTCATCATAGATTTTGAGTAAAAACTGGATATCTAATGATAGAAAATTATACACGCTGTTTTTGAAAATCAACAATAAGAATAGTTATAATCATGTAAAGTTTAAAAGATGCTACTGCTGGAATATGTGTACTGTAAATACAAGCATGTCAATTTTTATGAAGCTAGTAGAAAGAACAAATGAACAACATACATGCATGCATATAACTCAAGTGCCCAATGGAACAAAGTCTTCACTTTCTATTTTATGGAAACCTATAGAACTTAGGAAACTGAAGTGGGTCACAAAAAGATAAGCTTGGAAAGTAAGTCAAAGCAGACGGTACAAAGCAGCACAACTACGCTTCAGATAGCATGACGTTTAGTTACAGAGACATATATCCACTATTGAGCAGGCTGCAGAAATGTTTACGAGCATATGCAAAAATTCAACACGGAAGAATTCATGTTCATTTGCAAAGGACTCAAAGGAAAGGAAATTGGTTGAAGGAAGCATCATAAATTAGTAGAAATTTAAATAAATCAATGTTGATAGTGATAAATTGCTAATTATCAGGAAATCGATGTAGAGTGACATGTGAAATGAGGACTGCTGCCCAAAGGTGAAAAACCTCAGATGGACTGGCAGAGTAAGTAAATGTCCAGAAATGTAGTCAGGGAAAGGAATAACTTGATGGAGGAAAAAAGATGACACTATCTTGAAATTATTCATGAGCAAGAGCATCAATCTGGGCACACAAATATGCAGATGGCCGGAAAGCAGATGAATACATGGTCCAGCCCAAGCAATGTTCAAAATAATGATAAACAGCTAACAGACAGTCACCCAGTTCTTTAGTGAAACGGCTCTTCACGTGTTAAGATTTTTAAAAATCCAGATAAATATGTGTAGATGTGTAGAGTAGCAATATAAGCATGTAATGGTTTAACAGATCTTATCAATACATAGAGTGGATGCGGCAGCAAGGAGATTGTCCGACTACGTTATACTTACTAACTAGGAAGTATATATGTATTTGTCTGAATCCAACTATAAGAGATTCCTTGAAAAGTACAAGTGCAAAGCTTCTTGCATTCACAATAGGTTGGTCATCTAGCAAAATTTGCTCCTACCTTTTACAGTGCCTAGAAGCATAACTCAACTGTTTGCTAGTTATGTGAATATCCGATGTAAGGAAGGTAAAATATCGGCATAAGAAATAAAACATTAAACTGCATAATTCAGATGCAGCTTCTTGGGTACAAGAAAAGAACATAAACAGAATCGAAGGTGCACTAAAACACACTAGAAATGAATTTTGATGTGTGTCTGATAAAAACACGCGGGCCAAATTGTTGCGAAAATATACTAAGCATTGTGTGAGGCATAAAGAGTTACCATGAAGTTCAAGGATTAATTAACAGGGCGCACACGAATAACTGTCAAACTGCTAGACATCGCACTTTGGTAAACAACTATGCTTTAAGGCGCCCAATTCGAAATCGGGATGGGTTTAAAAGAGCATGCTACTGAATTAAACACGCCTAATCTCAAAACCTGTACCTATTGGAGGTTCTGAAACATTGGGGAAGGAGTGAACACAAATTACAGAGTCAATAAAAGTCAGCATGTATCATTCATCTCATAGAAGAGATTAGAGTAACTAATTGCTGGAATTTAGTCTATTTTAGACAGCCCAATAACTATTTCAAAAATTCCTAATAAATTCTAGAGGTCCATTTAGCCCATCTGTGCAAGGCAAGGGATACTACTAAAGTTTAGTCCCACATTGCCAGTTTAGTGGAAGTTAGACCTCCTTATAAGGGAGGTTCTTTCTCCACTTGTACGAGCATAAGAACAAGAGGGATATCCACGCGCGCTCCTCCTTCGCCGTCCGCCACGGCGCGGCGCGGCGCGGCGCGGGTTGCGGGAATGAGCCGAGCCGATGGCTAAATTTTTGCCACGCACTACGGGTATACGAAAGGTCACTTGGGAGGTGGAAAGTTTTTGCTGTAGTGGATATTGAATACGAACGCTGCACCCCTCGGTTGCTGTCTGTTCGTTTCATCTCTCTTGCACCTATAAAAGGGATGTCGCTCCTCTCAGAGAGACGCACCAGAATTTCTCCTTCCTCTCGTCACCGGTTCCAATCTCTGAGCTACTGCTGTCTTCCTCATCCCGGCTTGCGGCGTGCACCGCAGGTCGCGATAGTAGGCCTCCGAAACCGCACCTCTTTGAGTCCTGTACGGGAGAAGGGTGATAAGATTTTTGGGGAGCGCTCTGCGCGACTACTGACTGACTCCTTCGTCACGGACGCCCCGGACTCCAACGACTACTTCCCCGACGTTGACAACCTCCTCGACGACATGGCTGGCGAGGACACCGACCCCAAGTCCAGTGCTACTGCTGCTGCTGTCCCGTATGTGTTGTTCTTCCTGTTAGATATCCTGCTACAGTTTCTCGTACTAATACTTGCCCTAAAATATGTTAGGTTCTACCTCATATATGCAACTAGTTCTACTGTCTGCTATAGATATGATAAGCTACGGTTCATATATGCAGAAGCTATTTTCCTTCTTTCTGTCAGAACGCATGACTTGTTATATCTTTACTATATTAGTCATGCTTTATCTAGTATTTCTGTTAATAAAATCATCCGGTAAATTGCTCATATTTCCAACGCTAATTATCCCAAAACCTGCAAACTTGTGCTTGCTTTGTGTGAATAAATACTTGTCATGAGTCATGACTCATGACCTATATACATATGTGTTTTTAACCCCCTAAAATATAATCATGTGTGTAATTCGACCAGATGAATACATAAGAGGGCATAGGACCATGCATATATAAAGAACAATCAAGCAACATGAGTTCACGGTTTTCAGCTGATTTGAGGTAGCTACCTGCGACTTGCTGGCCATCATAGGTGCCACGGTAGACGGTGCCATATGTGCCCTGGGCGATGACATGCCGGATCTCGAGCTTAGCAAGGTCAATCTCCCAGTCCGCCTTGGGTCCCTGGGACTTGATGTTGGTCTTGCCCCATTTCTTGTTGAGCTGCTGCTCGAGCTGGATGTCGAGGCTGGTGAGGTCGATCTTGTCGGCTCGCACGTAGTCGCTGCTCCCCAGGCTGCCGGTCCTCTTGAATTTCACCTCGGGCATATCACCGGCGCTGGACGCCATCTTTGCAGGCAGCCAAAAATAGAAATCTTGATTCTTGAGGAACTGCGCCGCAAGCCCAACAACTAGAATTCTTTAGAGCATCTTCAACAGGCGCGCTAAACAGGCACCGCGTTCTAAATATACCCACTTTAGCATGCGCGCAACCCGGCGGATGGCTCCAGCGGGCGCGCAATAACCGCGCGCGCGGTATAACCAATTGGGCGCGCGGCAGAAAGCGGTACCTCGCGCGGTGTATTTGCGGCGCCCGCTTCCGCGCGCGGCACACTCGACGCTCGCGCTGCGCTCTTCTTCTCCCCCTCCAAAGCCCCGCGCGCGCCGGCACCGGCGACCCGCATCCATGGACGCACCTGCCGGCACCCCGCTCACCCCGTCCTATAGCCACGACCCCCACGCCCCCCCCCCACCGCCGCCACAAACCCTAGCCCGGGTGGCGTTGGCCTTGCTGAAAGGATCGAGAAGAGGTGTCTAGAGGGGGATGATTAGACACTAAGTGCCAAAAGTTGCAGTTTTTAATATTCTTAAGTTTAAGTGGAGTTTAAGCACAAGTTTAACAAACACAATACATATCAAGCAAGCATGCAATGAGTATATGAACAGTGGAAAGTAAATCATGCAACTTGGAAGAATGCAAAAAGAGAAGGGTTTGGAGTATTCAAACACAATTGGAGACACGGATGTTTTTGTCGTGGTTCCGATAGGTGGTGCTATCGTACATCCACGTTGATGGAGACTTCAACCCACGGAGGGTAACAGTCGCGCGAGTCCACGGAGGGCTCCACCCACGAAGGGTCCACGAAAAAGCAACCTTGTCTATTCCATCACGGCCGTCGCCCACGAAAGACTTGCCTCACTAGCGGTAAATCTTCACGAAGTAGGCGATCTCCTTGCCCTTACAAACTCCTTGGTTCAACTCCACAATCTTGTTGGAGGCTCCCAAGTGACACCTAGCCAATCTAGGAGACACCACTCTCCAAGAAGTAAAAAATGGTGTGTTGATAATGAACTCCTTGCTCTTGTGCTTCAAATAATAGTCTCCCCAACACTCAACTCTCTCTCACAGGATTTGGATTTGGTGGAAAGAAGATTTGAGTGGAAAGCAACTTGGGGAAGGCTAGAGATCAAGATTCATATGGTTGGAATGGAATATCTTGACCTCAACACAAGTGTAGGTGGTTCTCTCTCAGAAAATGTGTATTGGAAGTGTAGGTATGTTCTGATGGCTCTCTCCACTAATGAAGAGTGGGTGGAGGGGTATATATAGCCTCCACACAAAATCTAACCGTTACACACAATTTGCCAAACTCGGTGGGACCGAATGGTTAAACTCGGTCGGACCGATTCAGCAAACCTAGTGACCATTAGGATTTTCGGTGGGACTGAGATGCAACTCGGTAGGACCGATATGGTTAGGGTTAGGGCATAACTAATCTCGGTGTGACCGATTACACAAACTCGGTGGGACCGATTTTGGTAATAAGCTAACCAGAGAGTTGGTCAGGCAAACTCGGTGAGACCGATTACACAAACTCAGTGGGATCGATTTTGGTAATAAGCTAACCAGAGGGTTTGCATTATAATCTCGGTAGTACCAATTGCTCAAACTCGGTGAGATCGATTTTGGTAATGGACATACACAGAGAGATTACAATCCCATCTCGGTGAGACCGAGATCCCTATCGGTGAAACCGATTTGCTAGGGTTCGTGGCAGTGGCTATGCCATTTGAAACTCGGTGGCGCCTGATAGATAGAATCGGTGGGGCCGAGTTTGACTTTTGGTTTAGGTCATATGTGGATGTGGGAAGGTAGTTGAGGGTTTTGGAGCATATCACTAAGCACTTTGAGCAAGCAAGCCATTAAGCAACACCTCATCCCCTCTTGATAGTATTGGCTTTTCCTATAGACTCAATGTGATCTTGGATCACTAAAATAGAAAATGTAGAGTCTTGATCTTGAAGCTTGAGCCAATCCTTTGTCCTTAGCATCTTGAAGGGGTTCCACATCCTCTAGTCCATGCCACTCCATTGTTGAACTTATCTGAAACATACTAGGTAAAAGTGTTAGTCCAACAAGAGATATGTTGACATTAATTACCAAAACCACCCAGGGAGCACTTGTGCTTTCAATCTCCCCCTTTTTGGTAATTGATGACAACATACATCAAAGCTTTAGATAAAGATATAGAGAATAGCAAGTAAAGCTTTGGAAAGATATGTAACATGCATAGGCTCCCCCTACATGTATGCAATCATGTGAATATTGAATATAGGAGCATGTGAATGCGTAAACATGACAGAGTAAGTAATGTGTTACATGTATCTTGGCTATATGCATCAGAGCAAATGATGTGAATGTGAGAAATGTACCTTCATGCTCATGAGTCCTTCTTGCAAATAGTATGTACATCAGCAAGAACTTCTCATTCACTTGACTGTGATGCATATACTTACCTTGTGGTCTTGAGTTGGCTTAGGATGGGATGAACCTGCGCAAACAAGGTTAAATAACACATATACACCTACTGACCAGAGCAAGCAAGAGAAACCACAAGAGAACCAAAAACTGGAATGACACGTAGAGTGAGTACTAAGTACCACATTGGATATAGACATGTCCCCAAAGGTAAAGATATGCAATAAAATCAAAGATTTCCTTCCCTTAGATGTCTTGCTCCCCCTGAATCTGCATGGGATATTGGGAGAAGATAGGGAATAGAAAATCATAGCAACAAAAAAAAGAAACAACAGAGCTTGAGCTAAAGCAAGCAACCAACCATGTCTTTCCCCTCTTAAAGACATGTGACATCTCTCCTCTTGAACACCAAGCATCTGGGGTCTTTGATGATATTACTTTCTCCTAGTTGAGAAACTCTCTCCCACTGAGTATTCTCTCTTTCTCCCCTATAGGAAGGATTAAGCTTTGATGTGACCTCTCTCTCCCCCTTTGACATCAATTTCCAAGAAGGGCTCTTCTGGACATGTGATACAAATGGGTTGGTCCTTGAGTCACAGAGCAAAGCAGCATGTCTAATATGATGCTGGTAGAGGACAAGAATCATTGAGTGGAGCTGGAGCAAACATAAATCAGGAATAAGTGGCAAGTTGGTTTTCCTGTGATGGAATCGGTGACTCCGAGTTGTGTGCTTCGGTTGCACCGAAAGATTTCGGTTGGGCCGAAGAGAACAAACCGGTGTGACTGAGTTCATCAGAGTGAAACCACTTGTCACCTCAGCTCACTAGACAAGTAAGATCCCACAAGGATATGCAAGGAATTTACTGAAAGATTTGCAATGAATTGGATGCAGAATATGCAAAACAAAAAGGAAAGAAAAGAAACTAAAAGTTTTAGATGAAGTTTTTTTGAAAGGGGAAACAAATATGCAAATGCAAAAGCACGTAGAAACACCAGAGAACTTCATCTAGAAATGGTCGGTGACAAAGTCACCTATGTTAGAGTATATTGACTTAGGAGTCAAGTGAGATCACTTGATCATAGGTCATACTCATCGTTTAAGCTCAAAATGGGGTTACCATTTTTCGTTTAAGCATTTTGATGTATTCACATCTTGTCGAGTTGCTTTGGCTCATGATTTGGAGTAAAGTTTCTCTAAGATGGAATAACATACCTTGGGTGGTGATGTTGATCTTGATCATATAGTTGAACTTGTGTGGGTTGCTCAAAGTTGATGTAGTTCATCAAGAGTTGGGAGCACCACTTGGAGTTTAAGTTCATCTACCTACATGGGTTAGCTTTGCAAGGAAGAGCACTTGTGTATCCAACATGACAATCATGAGACTCAACATAGGATTTGCCAAAGGATATGTTTGAATGGTTTCGTGCTTCCTTGTCTTCAACCACCATTGTGTAGAGACTTGGTGATGTAGAGATTGCTCAAGATGTGAGTGAGTTGCAATCTCATAGATTTAGATTCAACCAAGTACCTACACGGGTTAGATACCATGCAAGGTACAAATATATCCAAGACATATGAATAGCATCATAAGAGAAATATCGAGGATTAGTCATAGGCTCATGCCCCGCATGTATCAAATGGAGTTCCTACTCCAAGTTTGAAGCATCAATGATGTTCAATTCACCTCTCAACCTGCAAAACACTTTCTCATCAAGTGGTTTAGTGAATATATCCGCCAATTGCTTATCGGTGCGAACATGCTTAAGGTTAATGTCCCCTTTTGCAACATGATCTCGAATGAAATGATGAAGAACTTCAATATGCTTAGTTCGAGAATGTTACACATGATTGTGAGAAATCTTAATGGCACTTTCATTGTCACATAGCAATGGAACATATTTCACATATATCCCATAATCTTTAAGAGTTTGGGTCATCCAAAGTAATTAAGCACAACATGAACCAGCGGCAATGTATTCCGCTTCGGCGGTGGATAAGGATACCGAGTTTTGTTTCTTGGAAGATCAAGACACAAGAGATCTACCAAGGAATTGACAAGTACCCAAAGTGGATTTTCTATCAACCTTGTCTCTGGCATAGTCTGAATCGGAGTAGCCAACAAGATCAAAAGAGGACCTCTTGGGATACCAAATGCCAAAATCTGGTGTATGGATTAGGTATCTCACTATCCTTTTCACAACCTTAAGATGACACTCTTTAGGAGCAGCTTGATATCGTGCACACATGCACACACTTAGCATAATATCGGGATGAGAGGCACATAGATATAACAATGAACCAATCATAGAGCGATAAACCTTTTGATCAACCGGTTCACCATCTTTGGTCAAATCAAGATGTCCACTAATAGGCATGGGTGTAGTCATACCTTTGCATTCTTGCATATTGAACTTCTTGAATAAGTCCTTGGTGTACTTCATTTGAGAGACAAAGGTACCTTCCTTAGTTTGCTTGATTTGCAAACCGAGAAAGAATTTGAGTTCACTCATCATAGACATCTCAAACTTCTCCGACATTAGCTTTCCAAACTTCTCACTAAAATGAGGGTTAGTTGAACCAAATATGATATCATCAACATAAATTTGGCACACAAATAGTTCTCCATTAACCCTTTTAGTAAAAAGAGTAGAATCAATTTTACCAATTTCAAAGTTTTTTTCAATAAGGAACTTGGTCAAGCATTTATACCATGCTCTAGGAGCTTGTTTAAGACCATAAAGGGCTTTGTGAAGTTTGTAAACATGATTAGGTTTCTTAGGATTGACGAAGTCGGAAGGTTGCTTAACATAGACTTCCTCCTCAATTTTTCCATTTAGAAAAGCACTTTTAATGTCCATTTGGTACAAGGTTATATCATGGTGATTAGCATAAGCAAGTAAGATGCGAATGGACTCAAGTCTAGCAACGGAAGCATATGTCTCACCATAGTCCATACCTTCAACTTGTGTGTAGCCTTGGGCGACGAGACGTGCTTTGTTGCGAACCACTTGTCTATCTTCATCTTGCTTGTTGCGGAACACCCATTTGGTACCAATGATGTTGTGGTTGTTGTCGGGCTTCTCGACCAATGTCCACACTTGATTTCTCTCAAAGTTGTGTAGCTCTTCATGCATAGCGTTTATCCAGTCCGGATCCTCCAATGCTTCTTCAACCTTCATAGGTTCAATGCTAGAGATGAATGAGTAATTTTCACAAAAGTTAGCTAAACGAGTTTTAGAGCGAGTGATTCTCCCGGTTTGGATATCATTGTAGATTTGCTCGACAGGATGATCCTTAGCAATTCTTGCTCGAACTCGTGAAAGCTTTTGCTTGGGTCGGGGTGGAACATCCTCTCCATCTTGTTCTTCTTCTTGGCCTTCTTTATTGTTGACGTTGTCGTTCTCTTGTCGTGGTGGAGAAAGGGGTTGTTGATGTTCATCTTGGCGCGCTTCCTCGTTTTCTTCATCTTGGCGTGTCCCACTTGTGGATGCTTCCGTATCAACTCTTGGTTCACCTTGTCGTGAGGTAGAAGCTTCCACTTGGACGGACGAGGTACTCTCCTTCACTTCCGTTGGACGAATCTTGCCAATGGACAAGTCTTGAATTGCTTCCGAAGGGTCTTTGTCTCCTACATCAATTGGCAATTGCTCTACTTGCGAGCCGTTAGATTCATCAAACTTCACATCTACCGTCTCTTCAACCTTTCGGGTGAAATTGTTGTAGACACGGTAAGTGAGAGAGTTTGAGCCATAACCAAGTAGGAAACCTTCATGAGATTTAGGAGCAAATTTAGAACGACGATGCTTATCAAGAATGTAGCACTTTGAGCCGAATACTCGAAAGTATCCAACTTGGGGTTTGTTACCGGTGAGGAGCTCGTATGCCGTCTTGCCGAGTAGCTTGTGAAGATACAAGCGATTTGTTGCATGACAAGCTGTCTCAACCGCTTCCGCCCAAAAGTGCTTTCGCGTTTTGTACTCATCAAGCATCGTTCTTGCCATCTCGATAAGAGTCCGGTTCTTCCTTTCAACAACTCCATTTTGTTGAGGTGTGTACGTAGTCGAGAACTCTTGTGAAATCCCTTCTTTGTCAAGAAAGGTGTCCACATTTGTGTTCTTGAATTCCGTTCCGTTGCCGCTCCGAACCTTCTTGATCTTCACGTCAAACTGATTTTGGGCCTTCCTAGTGAAGTTTTTGAAGATCTTTTGGACCTGCGTTTTGTCATCAAGAAAGAACACCCACGTAAATCTTGAAAAATCATCAACTATGACTAGACCAAATGAGTTACCACCGAGACTCTTGTAGGCATTTGGACCAAAGAGATCCATGTGAAGTAGCTCGAGTGGTCTTCTTGTGGTCATGATGTTCTTCGTGCGGTGACTTCCTCCAACTTGTTTCCCTGCTTGACAAGCACTACAAAGTCTATCCTTGTCAAATATGACATCTTTTATTCCAAGGATATGATCACCTTTAATAAGCTTATCAAGATTTCGCATACCAACATGACCTAGTCTTCTATGCCACAACCAGCCTTTAGAAGATTTGGTAATTAAGCAAGTTCTAGGTTGAGCCTTTTTAGTGAAATCAACAATGTAAAGATCTCCTCTACGTACACCGGTAAAGACCATTTTATGATTGTCTCTACGAAACACTTGGCAATCTACTTCAGTGAATAAGACATTGAAACCGAAATCCGCAAGTCTAGAAACTGAAAGTAAATTGTATCCAAGGGATTCAACGAACATGACATTTTGTATGGAGCTATCATGTGAGATGGCCACCTTACCAAGGCCAACCACCTTACCCTTTGAATTATCACCAAAAGTGACATATTTTCGAGGGTCGTCGTTTTCAGCAAGCTCACGGAACATATCTTTATCTCCGGTCATATGATCAGTACATCCACTATC
This sequence comes from Triticum monococcum, assembly GCA_034509565.1. Taxonomy (NCBI): domain Eukaryota; kingdom Viridiplantae; phylum Streptophyta; class Magnoliopsida; order Poales; family Poaceae; genus Triticum; species Triticum monococcum. The sequence goes on from CM067845.1 coordinate 621,172,724, forward strand.
AAGGACCCATTCCTTTCCTCCAGCCATGTAGCCACGAAGATTTTCCATAAGACCAAAGTGTCTCATCGCATCATCGAGATCATAGTCACTATCATCATCATCATCATCATCCTCATCCTCATCCGAGTATTCATCATCTTGTGATTGATCAATTCCTAGAGAGGGCAATTCATTAGATAATGATCATTTCTATAGTTATCTTTATGAATTCTAATAGCTCTGGAAATGATATTGCTAATGATTCCAACATCTCCTTTGGCACTCGTAAGATTAGTAAGCTCAAATAAGCAGTCACCAAATTTGGGATCATTGGAACTCATCTTAATCAAAGCAATAGACTTATGGAGGATTTCATCTAGATCTTTCAAGGAGTAATTAGGAAAGAGTTCCTCAAGAAATTTCCATATGGTGTAGGCACATTTAAGAGTCGGCAAACATCCAATCAAGTTTCTAGGCAAGCCTCTAGTGATAAGATTAACAGTTCTAAGATTGCGAATCATGTCAATATCTTCATCTAGGGTAGGGTGCAAAGGATCAACATGAGGTGAACAAGGGCTAGTAATGTACTTGTTCAAATGATATTCATTGAAAATATCAAGCATTTCATTTTTCCACTCATGAAAATATTCTCCATCAAGAATAGGCACTCTATGTCTAAGACTCCCCAAAGTAGACACATCCATCTTCCTCCAATGGTGTTTAAACCAAGGCAATGGAGACCAAAGCTCTGATACCAATTGAAAGGATCGAGAAGAGGTGTCTACAGGGGGGGTGGGGGGTGGGGTGATTAGACACTAAGTGCCAAAAGTTACAGTTTTTAATATTCTTAAGTTTAAGTGGACTTTAAGCACAAGTTTAACAAACACAATACATATCAAGCAAGCATGCAATGAGTATATGAGCAGCGGAAAGTAAAGCATGCAACTTGCAAGAATGTAAAGAAAAGGGTTTGGAGTATTCAAACGCAATTGGAGACACGGATGTTTTTGTCATGATTTCGATAGGTGGTGCTATCGTACATCCACGTTGATGGAGACTTCAACCCACGGAGGGTAACGGTCGCGTGAGTCCACGGAGGGCTCCACCCACGAAGGGTCCACGAAGAAGCTACCTTGTCTATTCCATCATGGCCGTCGCCCACAAAGGACTTGCCTCACTAGCGGTAGATCTTCACGAAGTAGGCGACCTCCTTGCCCTTACAAACTCCTTGGTTCAACTCCACAATCTTGTCGGAGGCTCCCAAGTGACACCTAACCAATCTAGGAGACACCACTCTCCAAGAAGTAACAAATGGTGTGTTGATGAACTCCTTGCTCTTGTGCTTCAAATGATAGTCTCCCCAACACTCAACTCTCTCTCACAGGATTTGGATTTGGTGGAAAGAAGATTTGAGTGGAAAGCAACTTGGGGAAGGCTAGAGATCAAGATTCATATGGTTGGAATGGAATATCTTGACCTCAACACAAGTGTAGGTGGTTCTCTCTCAGAAAATGTGTATTGGAAGTGTAGGTATGTTCTGATGGCTCTCTCCACTAATGAAGAGTGGGTGGAGGGGTATATATAGCCTCCACACAAAATCTAACCGTTACACACAATTTGCCAAACTTGGTGGGACCGAATGGTTAAACTCGGTCGGACCAATTCAGCAAACCTAGTGACCGTTAGGATTTTCGGTGGGACTGAGATGCAACTCGGTAGGACCGATATGGTTAGGGTTAGGGCATAACGTAATCTCGGTGTGACCGATTACACAAACTCGGTGGGACCGATTTTGGTAATAAGCTAACCAGAGAGTTGGTCTTGCAAACTTGGTGAGACCGATTACACAAACTCGGTGGGACCGATTTTGGTAATAAGCTAACCAGAGGGTTTGCATTGTAATCTCGGTAGTACCGATTGCTCAAACTTGGTGAGACTGATTTTGGTAATGGACATACACAGAGAGATTACAATCCCATCTCGGTGAGACTGAGATCCCTATCGGTGAAACCGATTTGCTAGGGTTTGTGGCAGTGGCTATGGCATTTGAAACTTGGTGGCGCCGGATAGATAGAATCGGTGGGGCCGAGTTTGACTGTTGGTTTAGGTCATATGTGGATGTGGGAAGGTAGTTGAGGGTTTTGGAGCATATCACTAAGCACTTTGAGCAAGCAAGCCATTAAGCAACACCTCATCCCCTCTTGATAGTATTGGCTTTTCCTATAGACTCAATGTGATCTTGGATCACTAAAATAGAAAATGTAGAGTCTTGATCTTGAAGCTTGAGCCAATCCTTTGTCCTTAGCATCTTGAAGGGGTTCCACATCCTCTAGTCCATGCCACTCCATTGTTGAACTTATCTGAAACATACTAGGTAAAAGTGTTAGTCCAACAAGAGATATGTTGACATTAATTACCAAAACCACCCAGGGAGCACTTGTGCTTTCACTCGCCTCCGCCGGAGCTCCTCCGACCAGCGGCCTCGCGCGCGGCCTCTTCATGCCACCGCGTATGACCTTGGCGGCGGGTGGCATCGCGCCGGCCCGAGCCGCCGCCCCTCCTCCTCAAAGCTCCCCAATGCGGCGCGGCCAAAGAAGGGCAAGACATCGACGAAGAAAAACAAGGCGGCGGACGGCTCCGGCACCTCCAAGGCGAGGAGGAAGAAGCTTGCGGGGCGTGCGAGGAGCGCGGCGGCTGCCGTAGCGCCGTCAAGCTCACTCGTTGAGCCGGCGGCCGGCGCGCACAACATGTTTGACGAAATGCCTCCAAGGTAAAAAAGATTCTAACTTTTCATTTTTTGTTATTTTTTGAATGCATTCGTCACATATAGATAGCTTATTTGCATTGTGCAAAAAAATTTGTAGTCTCAATGATGATGCATACATGTCAACGATGGGTGTTGGCTCCAACAATTCGCATTGGTCTCAAACCAATGGCATGCATTTTGAAGACCATGAGTTCGAGGTGGATGAGGAGGGTGAGGGCATTGTCGACACACCGAAAGGAAGAGCGGGCAATTACACCAACGCCGATGACATCTTACTATGCAATACTTGGTTGCAAGTGTCTAGGGATCCATCCGTTGGAGGTGATCAAAGTAGAGATGCTTATTGGAACCGGATGAAGGAACACTTTGATGCTCGCAACGTGAGTGGAATTGACCGCTCCAGCCGATCACTTAGGTCCCGGTGGTCGACAATCAACTCGGATTGTCAAAGGTGGGCGGCCTGTCAAAAGGTGGTTGACAAGTTGAACCCAAGTGGCACAAATGAGGACGATAGAGTAAGTGCCATTTCATCTTACATGTTGGTGCTAACTTTATTTTTTTTGCTTGTTGTTGGTGCTAACTTGCTTTGTTTTCATGTAGTTCAACATTGCACAAAACTTGTTCAAAGAAGAGGAGAGGAAAACCAAGAAGGGGAAGATCAAGAAAGGAAGGGTATTTACTTTGCCTCATTGCTATGAAGTGTTGAAGGATGATGAGAAATGGAAGAAGCGTGAAGATTTGGATGATATGCATTTGAGCGACAAACGGAAGCGAACAATTAAGTTGGATGATGATGATGAGGAGGATGATGCATCAAGTGATGACGGCAAGAGAAGCCCCACACCCAACTCGGTTTCATACTCGAAGCCAAAGCGGCCGGATGGGTGCAAGAAAGACAAAACCGAAAAGAAGAAGAGGAAAGGAGATGATGAGCTCAAAAATGCTATGGAAGCTATTGTGAAGGCAAGAAAAGAAGCCAACGAGGTGAGGAAAATGGCAAGGACCCAAGATGCCGTGGCTGAGGAGAGGAAGGTGGCTTTGGAGGAGAGGAAGGTGAGCAATGAGGAGCGAACTAGGTTGTTGGAATGGGAGAAGCACGTGTTCTTCTTGGACACAACTAACTTCAATGCGGCGCAAAAGGAGTATGTCAATCTTGCCCAAGAAGAAGTCTTGATCCAAAAAAGAGCCATGGTTCGTGCAATGGGTGGCGGTGGCCTCGGCGCCATGGGTGGCAGTGGCCTCGGCGCCATGGGTGGCATGGGTGGCTTCGGAGGTACCGTGGGCGGTTTAGGTGAAATGGGAGGCATGCCTGGCTTTGGAGCACCCGCCGACGCTATGGCCACCATGGGAGGCATGAGTTTTGCTTCTCTCATGGGAGGCATGGGTGCACCTCCGGCCGCCATGGGCGGAATGTCTTTTGATGTGCCTCCTCGCACACATTCCCATGAAGATGCCGTTGAAGATCTTGCCAACACCGTCGGAGCTTCACGTGATGCGGTGCGCGATGAGGAGAGGGAGGAAGATTCATCTTCGGAGGCGGAAGAATCGTCTTCCGAAGATGAGGACGAGGACAAAGACGAGGACGAGGACGAGGAATGATGTGTCTTTCATTTGTGTATTGAACTTGATTTGCATTTTGAAATTGGTTGGATGAACTTGTGGGCATGATTTTAAACTTGTGGGCATGAACTTCATCAACTTGTTTGTGCGAAATTTTTATTGTGTTGGAAAATGTTTATCATTTTGTGTTGAAAATGCCATATGCAATGCACCGGCAAGTCGCGCGCGCTGCATTTTAGCACGGCTGCTGAAGCCAGCGCTGCGCGCCGCACCAAACCAGGCGATGCGCGCGCGGCATATCTGTTTTTTGCGCGCGGCGCGACCGGCGCCTGTTGGAGATGCTCTAACTATTACGGCTTTTCTTGTGCCAAGCTAACTTCTTATCGTCACTCTGTTGTTGATCCCAAATGGCAGCATGCGGTGAGAGGGGAGATTGCTGCTTTTAAGCGTATCAGCACGTGGGTCTTGTTTCCATTCCTTCCCGTGTTCATCCCATCACTTGTAAGTGGGTCTATTAGGTTAAAACCCACTTATTTGGTTCTTTTGAGCACTACAAAGCTCGTCTCGTTGCCCATTGCTTTCAGTAGGAGCATGGTTGTGACTATGATGAGACATTTGCTCTTTGTACCAACTAACACATGATGGATGTTTCAATACGACGATCTTCGCCTCAGACTACCTCTCTTTGGTGCAACGACTAAATTCTTCTGTTCGTGATATCTCTTCCATGGGGTCTGTGGTGGTGCACAACAAGCATCTAGCTTCGGGCCTTTCTTCTGTGATCTTTGAGCATGTGCAACGGCAATTTAATATTTTGGCTCATGTTCTAACCAAGTCATTTATGAACTCTAGTGGTCTTTCTGTTTTTTATTCAACTTCGGAGTGTTTTCGGGGGACTCTTTGTAATGTTGCTGCTTCATAAATAAAGTGCCGGCGTTCTCAAAAAGAAGTAAGACTTAGAATTTAGCTAATTGTAACTCTTCTTCCTTGAGTTGGATTTTTTTCAAGCCTAATGGCTATGGGGGAGACTACAATAGAAACATAACTCTTATGGTTCAGAAGTACTCCCTGTGTTCCTAAATATACAATGTTTTGGTAGTTTATACTACCAAAACATCATACATTTGGGAACGGAGGGAGTAGAAAATTTGAAGGTAGTGATGGAAACCCTATATTAGCGCATGGGAGATGGTGCCCCCCACCTCGCATGCGCGTTTGTGAACATTCTCATAGTGTTTGTTTCTCCATTATCAACCTTGACAACGGGTTTCGTCCAACATTGGAGCGAGCCTATTCGTGACAACGATAGAAAAATACAAAGCATGTGGTGCTAAACTTTTTCTCCAAATATTTCTCCAGTTCATGATGATTCGTGGAACGCCTTAGTGGGCAATCCTAATGAATACCATGGTACCCAATCACTACATGAATCGAGTTATACACCGAGTGCCACGGACATCGGCAAAGGGCCAACAATCGCCGGCAAAGCCTTTGCTGAGTGCTGCACTCTGCAAAAGCCACCCGGCGTACACCTCTCTGACAAACAGGAATTTGCCGAGAGCCAGGACACGGGCACTCGACAAAGACTTTGCTGAGAACCAAACAGTACCACCCGGCAATATAAAGTGACTTTCACGTCGGCTGGTTTCGTCAGCTCTTTGCCGAGAGTGGCTCTCGGTAAAACTACCACATCCAACCGCCAGCGCATGCCACTTTGCCGAGAGTGGCTCTCGGCAAAGCTGCCACAGCCAACTACCAGCGTGCCACTTTGCCGAGAGCAACTCTTGGCAAAGATCCATTCTCAGACAACTTTTGTACTGCTTTCCCCCGGATCCCTGTCGCAATGATATATATACAATACACAAACATGCATTTCAAGTCTCAATGTCTAACAACAAACTCACATAACCATTACATAAAATAGTTCACATGAACTTCTTTTGAGATCACAAGGTAGCTCTTTAGTACAAATGCCTACTTACTAAACAATAAAGTGGTCAATGCATTTCTACATGCGACCACAAGCTAAAAGCAACACCACAATTATCACAAACTGAAGAAGAATTATCAAGTTCTTCCATCCACTGAACCCGATAAGTCGTTTCTGGCTAGCACATCCAGTGAACCCATCCACTGAACCCGCTAATTCAGATTTTCTCTTCTGCTTAAGCACATACTGATTGTAATGATACTATGCCTTCTCTCGGTTATTGAACGAGTCATGGGAGCTGCCTTCATAGTAAATCACTTGTTCATTGCATTCAGACCATGAATCATAGACTCCTGGCCATCTACCTCTGTACGTCGCATACCACTTCATCTACAAAGATAGAGAAAAAAGGCAAAGAAGGAATGCAAGGTTAAAAATATCACATCATACATAATCCACGTAAGCGTTCATCACTCATACAATCAAAAGCATCGAAAGTGGCAATCTAAGAAGTCCATATCAGCACCTACATGACTATATCACTAAATCAACGCCAAACTATCTAGGTGGACTACTCGGAGGTGTAGTCGGTGGAACCGGTGATCATGGAGTCAGAGCACATTGGGGCATCCCCGACGGTGGAGGACCAAGCGTCGTCGGGAATGTACGTTAGTGGACTCAATGGCATCAAGTCGTCACACTCCTTACATGGTGGGGCCTTCTTATCCTTAGCTGGCGAATTCTTCTTGGCCAGATCCTCAAAATACTTTATTAGGATCAACCGCGGGTGCTTCTCAATGAGCGCCGCCAAGCGGTCCTCGGCGAGCTTCTCCTTGACCGCGGAGTCGACCCTAATGGAAGATGCGTCATCGGAGGAAGCCATAGCCGCGAAATTGATCGCTGCTAACACCTTTCTTCACACAATGAAAATAGCATAAGAATCAAACATCAAAGATTACTTCTAAGCAAATTAATCATTATGGACACTTTCTCACGGATATTTCGACTTTCGGTGATGGTCGAGCTGGGCGAGTCCATCGTGTGTGACAAATGTATATCACAAGAAGAACTCACCCAGATCGACCGCCATCGTCAAAAGTCGATTCTCTTCCTCCAACAACTCTCATCTCTCTGACGCATATATGGTGGAACTCTCTCTGATGGTGGTATATATGGTGGACACTATCTCACAGATATTTCGACTTTTGGTGATGGTCAAGCTGGGCGAGTCCATCGTGCATGACAAATGTATATCACAAGAAGAACTCGCTCAGATTGACCGCCATCGTCAAAAGTCGATTTTCTTCCTCCAAAACAATTAAACAACTCTCATCGATGATAACCCACAAGTATAGGGGATCACAACAGTTTTCGAGGGTAGAGTATTCAACCCAAATTTATTGCTTCGACACAAGGGGTGCCAAAGAATATTCTCAAGTATTAGCAGTTGAGTTGTCAATTCAACCACACCTGGATAACTTAATATCTGTAGAAAAGTATTTAGTAGCAAAGTAATATGATAGTAGTGGTAACAGTGGCAAAAGTAACAGTAGCAGTTTTGGTTTTATAGTGATTGTAATAGTAGCAACGGAAAAGTAAATAAGCGAAGAACAATATATGAAAAAGTCGTAGGCATTGGATCGGTGATGGAGAATTATGTCGGATGCAATTCCTCATGTAAAAGTTATAACCTAGGGTGACACAGAACTAGCTCCAGTTCATCAATGTAATGTAGGCATGTATTTCGAATATAGTCATACATGCTTATGGAAAAGAACTTGCATGACATCTTTTGTCCTACCCTCCCGTGGCAGCGGGGTCCTAATGGAAACTAAGTGATATTAAGGCCTCCTTTTAATAGAGTACCAGACCAAAGCATTAGCACTTAGTGAATACATGAACTCCTCAAACTACTGTCATCAACGGTAAGTATCCCGATTATTGTCACTTCGGGGTGAACGGGTCATAACACATAATAGGTGACTATAGACTTGCAAGATAGGATCATCTCACATATATTCATGAAAACATAATAGGTTCAGATCTGAAATCATGGCACTCGGGCCCTAGTGACAAGCATTAAGCATAGCAAAGTCATAGCAACATCAATCTCAGAACATAATGGATACTAGGGATCAAACCCTAACAAAACTAACTCGATTACATGATAAATCTCATCCAACCCATCACTGTCCAGCAAGCCTACGATGGAATTACTCACGCACGGCGGTGAGCATCATGAAATTGGTGATGGAGGAAGGTTGATGATGACAATGGCGACGGATCCCCCTCTTCGGAGCCCCAAACGGACTCCAGATCAGCCCTTCCGAGAGAGTTTAGGGCTTGGCGGCGGCTCCGTATCGTAAAATGCGATGAATCCTTCTCCCTGTTTTTTTCTCCCCGAACACGAATATATGGTGTTGGAGTGGAGGTCAGTGGAGCACCAGAGGGCCCATGAGGCAGGGGGCGCGCCCAGGGGGGTAGGCGCGCCCCCACCCTTGTGGATAGGGTGTGGCCCCCCTGGCCTTGATTCTTTCGCCAGTATTTTTTATATATTCCAAAAATAATCTCCGTTGATTTTGAAGTCATTCCTAGAACTTTTATTTCTGCACAAAAATAACACCATGGCAATTCTGCTGAAAACAGCGCCAGTCCGGGTTAGTTCCATTCAAATCATGCAAGTTAGAGTCCAAAACAAGGGCAAAAGTGTTTGTAAAAGTAGATACGACGGAGACATATCAACTCCCCCAAGCTTAAACCTTTGCTTGTCCTCAAGCAATTCAGTTGATAAACTGAAAGTGATAAATAAAAACTTTTACAAACTCTGTTTGCTCTTGCTGTTGTAAATATGTAAAGCCGGCATTCAAGTTTCAGCAAAGATTATGAACTAACCATATTCACAATAACACTTAGGTCTCACATTTACTCACATCAATGGCATAATCAACTAGCGAGCAATAATAGTAAATCTCGGATGACAACACTTTCTCAAAACAATCATAATATGATATAACAAGATGGTATCTCGCTAGCCCTTTCTGAGACCGCAAAACATAAATGCAGAGCACCTCTGAAGATCAAGGACTGACTAAACATTGTAATTCATGGTAAACGAGATCCAGTCATAGTCATACTCAATATAAATTAATAGTAATGGATGCAAATGACAGCGGTGCTCTCCAACTGGTGCTTTTTAATAAGAGGATGATGACTCAACATAAAAGTAAACAGATAGGCCCTTCGTAGAGGGAAGCAGGGATTTGTAGAGGTGACAGAGCTCGATTTTGAAATAGAGATGAATAATATTTTGAGCGGTATACTTTCATTGTCAACATAACAACCGAGAGATTTCGATATCTTCCATGCTACTCACATTATAGGCGGTTCCCAAGCAGAATGGTAAAGTTTATACCCCCACCACCAGCAAGCATCAATCCATGGCTTGCGCGAAACAACAGGTGCCTCCAACTAACAACAATCCTGGGGGAGTTTTGTTTGCAATTATTTTGATTCGATTTTCTTAAAGCATGGGACTGGGCATCCCAGTGACCAGCCATTTTCTCGTGAATGAGGGGCAGAGTCCACTCCTCTTGAGAATAACCCGCCTAGCATGGAAGATACAGACAACCCTAGTTGATACATGAGCTATTCGAGCATACAAAATAGAATTTCATTTGAAGGTTTAGAGTTTGGCACATACAAATTTACTTGGAACGGCAGGTAGATACTGCATATAGGAAGGTATAGTGGACTCATATAGAATAACTTTGGGGTTTATGGAGTTGGATGCACAAGCAGTATTCCTGCTTAGTACAAGTAAAGGCTAGAAAAAGACTGGGAAGCGACCAGCTAGAGAGCGACAACAGTCATGAACAACATTAAAATTAATCAACATTGAGTGCAAGCATGAGTAGGATATAATTCACCATGAACATAAATATCGTGGAGGCTATGTTGATTTTGTTTCAACTACATGCGTGAACATGTGCCAAGTCAAGCCACTTAAATCATTCAAAGGAGGATACCACCCTATCATACCACATCACAACCATTTTAATAGCATGTTGGCACGCAAGGTAGACCCTTATAAACTCCTAGCTAATTAAGCATGGCATAAGCAACTATAATCTCTAATTATCATTGCAAACATGTTTCATTCATGATAAGTTGAATCAGGAACGATGAACTCATCATATTTACAAAAACAAGAGAGGTCGAGTTCATACTAGCTTCTCTCATCTCAATCAGTCCATCATATATCATCATTATTGACTTTCACTTGCACAACCGAACAATGTGGATAATAATAATAATGCACGTGCACTGGACTAAGCTGGAATCTGCAAGCATTCAATACACAGGAGAAGACAAGATAATATGGCTCTTGGTTAAATTAACAATAATGCATATGAGAGCCATTTGACATTTTCATCATGGTCTTCTCCTCTCAACCCCCAAAGAACAAGAAAAGAAATAAAACTATTTACACGGGAAAGCTCCCAACAAGCAAAAGAAGAACAAGAAGTTTTTTTAGGTTTTCTTTTAATTATTACTACTACAGGTATGGAAAGTAAACTATTTTTTTGTTTTTATTAAGGTTTATCAAACACACAAGAAGAAAGCGAGAAAAAGAAAATAAACTAGCATGGATATTACAATGAAAAAGTATGAGCACCGATAACTAGCATGAGTGTGCGAACATAAATGTAATGTCGGTGAGAAATACGTACTCCCCCAAGCTTAGGCTTTTGGCCTAAATTGGTCTATGCCCATGGATGGCCTAGTGGATATCCGAAGTTGAAGCTGCGGTCGTACCGAGATGCGTCAGCTACTGCTCGAAGGGCTGCAACTTGGAGGCGGGCTGCCTCCGTCCTCCTCTCATACTCGTTCGCCTCATCCCTGGTTATAACATATCTCCCCTTTGCCTGAAAGTCAAAGAAAGCGGGAGCAGAGAGAGCGACGTGATAGGTGCGTCGTCTGTCAAAGATTAGTCATTTCTGGAGGGACTGGTCGTTCCTCTTAACAAAATGATGACAAACCATAGCATCATAATATAAATAAGCAGGAGGCAACTCAATATCATATCCACGTATGGGTATCTCAAGAAAGTTAGCTATACGAGTTGCATAAATTCCACCAAAGAGATCTCCATGAATACTATTATTATGCAACCTATATGCAACAATGGCCCCCAAGTTCTATTGTCTATCTACTAATACAACACTCTTGAGGACACTAAGATCTGGAACACACATGTGACATGCCTCATCCTTACCATTTATGCATCTACCTATAAAGAGAGCAAAATAATGTATAGCAGGAAAATGAATGCTCCCTATGGTAGCTTGCGTGATTTCCCTAGATTCCCCCACAGTTATACTAGCAAGAAAGTCTTTATATTCAGATTTGCGAGGTTCACTAGCACTACCCCACTGCGAGAGTTTACAAGCAGTATTAAAATCTTCTAAGTCCATGATATAAGATTTATCATAGAGATCAAACAGGACAGTTTGAGAATTACGCGAGGATGAAAATTTAAACCTTCTCACAAATGAATCAGTTAAATAGAGGTATTGCCGGCACTTATCTGCCTCGAAGCTCTCAAGGTCAGCGTTACACACATATGCATCAAATTCCTCCTTGATTCCTTCTTGAACCATGAAATCCTCTGACGGCCATTCACAAGGCCGCACCTGAGCGTCCCTCGGTGGTTCATCGTCCGCATCGTGTATTGCGGGTCTAGGTCCTTGCTTCCTTGAAGAACCGCCTTGGTACATTTTCCTAAACATATTTCTTCCTCTGAAAAATTTCTGAAATTTTTAGTAACTTAAAATAAAAGTGAACCAAACTCAACAGTATTGATAGCAACTACTCCTATAAGTGCCTAGAGGCAACATCATGCATTAAAACTACTTGGGACCATATAAATTTGACATGCAAGCTCAAGAACAGGGTCACCTAGGTAGCAAAAATTTGCAATGAATAAAGCACTAGAACAAAAACCAATCGGACCATTGGAGGAGTCACATACCGAAGAACAATCCCCCAAAGCAGTTTTGTGAATGGAGCTTTGAGCTAGGAGATCAAAAATGGCATCAAAATAAGCTAGAACTCGTGCTTGAGCTGGTTGGTGATTTTTTTGGGAGGAAGGAGTATGTGGTGGCTGGAATAACTGTAGGGGAGCCACCAGGGGCCCACGAGGCAGGGGGCCGCGCCTTGGACCCTCGTGGCCAGGTGCTTGCTCCCCCTGATGTGTTCTCAGTGCCTAATATTCTCAAATATTCTAGAAAAAATCAAATTTCATTTTCAGGGCATTTGGAGAACTTTTATTTTCGGGGTATTTTTTCGAATAACACTATGTTACCTCAATGGGGATATGCATGTCCCCAACAATAAGAATATTATATTTCTTCTTGACAGTAGGAAGAGGAAATTCAAAACCTCCAAAAGTAATTGTTGAAATTTTTCCATTAGAATTGATACTGTGAACTTGAGGTTGTTTCCTCGGAAAGTGTATCGTATGCTCATTACCATTAACATGAAAAGTGACATTGCCTTTGTTGTAATCAATAACAGCCCCTGCAGTAGTCAAAAAGGGTCTTCCAAGAATAATAGACATACTATCGTCCTTGGGAATATCAAGAATAACAAAGTCCGTTAAAATAGTAATGTTTGCAACCACAACAGGCACATCCTCACAAATACCAACATGTATAGCAGTTGATTTATAAGCCATTTGCAAAGATATTTTAGTAGGTGTCAATTTATTCAAATCAAGTCAACAATATAAAGAGAGAGGCATAACACTAACACCAGCTCCAAGATCACATAAAGCAGTTCTAACATAGTTTCTTTTAATGGAGCATGGTATAGTTGGTACTCCTGGATCTCCTAATTTCTTTGGTATTCCACCCTTAAAAGTATAATTAACAAGCATGGGGGAAATTTCAGCTTCCGGTATCTTTCTCTTATTAGTAACAATATCTTTAATATACCTAGAATAAGGATTCATTTTAAGCATATCAGTCAAACGCATATGCAAAAAGATAGGTTTAATCATTTCAGCAAAGCGCTCAAAATTCTCATCATCCTTTTTCTTGGATGGTTCAGGAGGAAAAGGCATGGGTTTCTGAACCCATGGTTCTCTTTCTTTACCGTTCTTCCTAGCAACAAAGTCTCTTTTATCATAACGTTGATCCTTTGATTGTGGGTCATCAAGATCAACAACAGGTTCAATTTCTACATCATTATCATTGCTAGGTTGAGCATCAACATGAACATCATTATTAACATTATCACTAGCTTCATGCTCATTACCATATTGTGTCTCAGCATCAGAAATAGAAATATCATTGGGATTCTTAGGTGTGTCAATAACAGGTTCACTAGAAGCATGCAAAGTCCTATCATTTTTTCTTTTTCTTCCTCTTAGAAGGACTAGGTGCATCTACATTAGTTCTCTGAGAATCTTGCTCAATTCTCTTAGAGTGGCCCTCAGGATACAAAGGTTCCTGAGTCATTTTGCCTCCTCTAGTCATAACTCTAACAACATTATCATTCTTCTTATTATTTAATTCATTGAGCAAATCATTCTGAGCTTTAAGCACTTGTTCTACTTGAGTGGTAACCATAGGAGCATGTTTACTAATGAGTTTAAGTTCATCTTTAACTCTAAACATATAATCACTCAAGTGTTCAATCATATAAGCATTATGTTTCAATCATATAATTATCAAACTTATCCAAGCATCGGCTAGCAAACTTATAACGAGGAATATCACCTTCATCAAATCTATAGAGAGAATTTACCTTTACTACCTGTGTCGGGTTATCAAGACCATGTATTTATTCAACAGGCGGCAAATTAAGACCATGTATTTGAAGGAAATATGCCCTAGAGGCAATACTAAAGTTATTGTTTATTTCCTTATTTCATGATAAATATTTATTATTCATGCTAGAATTGTATTAACCGGAAACATAATACATGTGTGAATACATAGACAAACAGAGTGTCACTAGTATGCCTCTACTTGACTAGCTCGTTAATCAAAGATGGTTATGTTTCCTAACCATGGACAAAGAGTTGTTATTTGATTAACGGGATCACATCATTAGATGAATGATCTGATTGACATGACCCATTCCATTAGCTTAGCACCCGATCGTTTAGTATGTTGCTATTGCTTTCTTCATGACTTATACATGTTCCTATGACTATGAGATTATGCAACTCCCGTTTGCCGGAGGAACACTTTGTGTGCTACCAAACGTCACAACGTAACTGGGTGATTATAAAGGAGCTCTACAGGTGTCTCCAAAGGTACATGTTGGGTTGGCGTATTTCGAGATTAGGATTTGTCACTCCGAATGTCGGAGAGGTATCTCTGGGCCTCTCGGTAATGCACATCACTTAAGCCTTGCAAGCATTGCAGCTAATGAGTTAGTTGCGGGATGATGTATTATGGAACGAGTAAAGAGACTTGCCAGTAACGAGATTGAACTAGGTATTGGATACCGACGATCGAATCTCGGGCAAGTAACATACCGATGACAAAGGGAACAACGTATGTCGTTATGTGGTCTGACCGATAAAGATCTTCGCAGAATATGTAGGAGCCAATATGGGCATCCAGGTCCCGCTATTGGTTATTGACCGGAGACGTGTCTCGGTCATGTCTACATTGTTCTCGAACCCGTAGGGTCCACACGCTTAAGGTTTCGATGACAGTTATATTATGAGTTTATGAGTTTTGATGTACCGAAGGAATTCGGAGTCCCGGATGAGATCGGGGACATGACGAGGAGTCTCGAAATGGTCGAGACGTAAAGATTGATATATTGGACGACTATATTCGGACATCGGAAAGGTTCCGAGTGATTCGGGTATTTTTCGGAGTACCGGGTAGTTACGGGAGAAGCAATGGGCCTTGATGGGCTTTAGTGGGAAGAGGAGAAAGGGCCAAGGGGCTGCTGCGCCCCCATCCCCTCTAGTCCGAATTGGACTAGGGAAAAGGGGGCCAGCCACCTCTCCTTCTCCTCCACTTCCTTCTCCCTTCCTCCCCTCTTGGTGGACTCCTACTAGGACTTGGAGTCCTAGTAGGACTCCACATCCTGGCCGCACCTAGCCTTGGCCGGCCTCCTCCTCCTCCATCCTTTATATACTGAGGCAAGGGGCACCCCATGAACACAAGTTGATCCACGTGATCATATTCTTAGCCGTGTGCGGCGCCCCCTGCCACCATATTCCACCTCGATCATATTGTAGCGGTGCTTAGGCGAAGCCCTGCGACAGTAGTACATCAAGATCGTCACCACGCCGTCGTGCTGATGGAACTCTTCCCCGACACTTTGCTGGATCGGAGTCCGGGGATCGTCATCGAGCTGAACGTGTGCTAGAACTCGAAGGTGCTGTAGTTTCGGTGCTTGATCGGTCGGGTCGTGGAGACATACGACTACATCAACCAAGTTAACGCTTCCGTTGTCGATCTACAAGGGTACGTAGATCACACTCTCCCCCTCTCGTTGCTATGCATCACCATGATCTTGTGTGTGCGTAGGATTTTTTTTGAAATTACTACGTTCCCCAACAGTGGCATCCGAGCCTAGGTTTTATGTGTTGATGTTATATGCACGAGTAGAACACAAGTGAGTTGTGGGCGATATAAGTCATACTGCTTACCAGCATGTCATACTTTGGTTCGGCGGTATTGTTGGACGAAGCAGCCCGGACCGACATTACGCGTACGCTTACGCGAGACCGGTTCTCCCGACGTGCTTTGCACATAGGTGGCTTGCGGGTGACAGTTTCTCCAACTTTAGTTGAACCGAGTGTGGCTACGCCCGGTCCTTGCGAAGGTTAAAACAGCACCAACTTGACAAACTATCGTTGTGGTTTTGATGCGTAGGTAAGATTGGTTCTTGCTTAAGCCCGTAGCAGCCACGTAAAACTTGCAACAACAAAGTAGAGGACGTCTAACCTGTTTTTGCAGGGCATGTTGTGATGTGATATGGTCAAAACATGATGAGATATAAGTTGTTGTATGAGATGATCATGTTTTGTTAAAGTTATCGGCAACTGGAAAAAGCCTTATGGTTGTCTCTTTATTGCATAAGATGCAAGCGCCAAATAATTGCTTTACTTTATCACTATGCGATAGCAATAGTTGCAAGAGCAATTGTTGGCGAGACGACCACGTGACGACACATTGATATAGATCAAGATGATGGAGATCATGGTGTCATGCCGATGACGATATAGATCATGACAGTACTTTGGAGATGGAGATCAAAGAAGCAAGATGATGATGGCCATATCATGTCACATATTTTGATTGCATATGATGTTTATATTTTATACATCTTATTTTTGCTTTGATTGACGGTAGCATTATAAGATGATCTCTCACTAATTATCAAGAAGTGTTCTCCCTGAGTATGCACCGTTGCCAAAGTTCGTCGTGCCCAGACACCACGTGATGATCGGGTGTGATAAGCTCTACGTCCATCTACAATGAGTGCAAGCCAGTTTTGCACACGCAGAATACTCGGGTTAAACTTGACGAGCCTAGCATATGCAGATATGGCCTCGGAACACGGAGACCGAAAGGTCGAGCGTGAATCATATAGTAGATATGATCAACATAACGATGTTCACCATTGAAAACTACTCCATTTCACGTGATGATCGGTTATGGTTTAGTTGATTTGGATCACGTGATCACTTTGAGGATTAGAGGGATGTCTATCTAAGTGGGAGTTCTTTAAGTAATTTGATTAATTGAACTTAAATTTATCATGAACTTAGTCCTGGTAGTATTTTGCAAATTATGTTGTAGATCAATAGCTCGCGTTGTTGCTTTCATATGTTTATTTTGATATGTTCCTAGAGAAAATTGTGTTGAAAGATGTTAGTAGCAATGATGCGGATTGGATCCGTGATCTGAGGTTTATCCTCATTGCTGCACAGAAGAATTATGTCCTTGATGCACCGCTAGGTGACAGACCTATTGCAGGAGCAGATGCAGACGTTATGAACGTTTGGCTAGCTCAATATGATGACTACTTGATAGTTTAGTGCACCATGCTTAATGGCTTAGAATCGGGACTTCAAAGACGATTTGAACGTCATGGACCATATGAGATGTTCCAGGAGTTGAAGTTAATATTTCAAGCAAATACCCGAGTTGAGAGATATGAAGTCCCCAACAAGTTCTATAGCTAAAAGATGGAGGAGAATCACTCAACTAGTGAGCATGTGCCCAGATTGTCTGGGTACTACAATCGCTTGAATCAAGTGGGAGTTAATCTTCCAGATAAGATAGTGATTGACAGAATTCTCTAGTCACCATCACCAAGTTAGTAGAACTTCATGATGAACTATAATATGCAAGGGATAACGGAAACAACTCCCAAGGTCTTCGTGATGCTGAAATCAACGAAGGTAGAAATCAAGAAAAACATCAAGTGTTGATGGTTGACAAGACCACTAGTTTCAAGAAAAGGGCAAAGGGAAGAAGGGGAACTTCAAGAAGAACGGCAAGCAAGTTGCTGCTCAAGTGAAGAAGCCCAAGTCTGATCCTAAGCCTGAGACTAAGTGCTTCTACTGCAAAGGGACTGGTCACTTGAAGCGGAACTACCCCAAGTGATTGGCGGATAAGAAGGATGGCAAAGTGAACATAAGTATATTTGATATACATGTTATTGATGTGTACTTTACTAGTTTTTATAGCAACCCCTCAGTATTTGATACTGGATCAGTTGCTAAGAGTAGTAACTCGAAACGGGAGTTGCAGAATGAACAGAGACTAGTTAAGGGTGAAGTGACGATGTGTGTTGGAAGTGGTTCCAAGATTGATATGATCATCATCGCACACTCCCTATACTTTCGGGATTAGTATTGAACCTAAATAAGTGTTATTTGGTGTTTGCGTTGAGCATGAATATGATTTGATCATGTTTATTGTAATACGGTTATTCATTTAAGTAAAAGAATAAATTGTTGTTCTGTTTACATGAATAAAACCTTATATGGTTACACACCCAATGAAAATAGTTCATTGGATCTCGATCTTAATGATACACATATTCATAATATTGAAACCAAAAGATGCGAAGTTAATAATGATAGTGCAACTTATTTGTGGCACTGCCGTTTAGGTCATATTGGTGTAAAGCGCATGAAGAAACTCCATGCTGATGGGATTTTGGAATCACTTGATTATGAATCACTTGATGCTTGAGAACCATGCCTTATGGGCAAGATGACTAAAACGCCGTTCTCCGGAACAATGGAGCGAGCAACAGATTTGTTGGAAATCATACATACTGATGTATGTGGTCCGATGAATATTGAGGCTCGCGATAGGTATCATTATTTTCTGATCTTCACAGATGATTTGAGCAGATATGAGTATATCTACTTGATGAAACAAATGTCTGAAACATTTGAAAAGTTCAAAGAATTTCAGAGTGAAGTGGAAAATCATCGTAACAAAAATGAAAAATTTCTACGATATGATCGCAGAAGTAAAATATTTTAGTTACGAGTTTGGTCTTCAATTAAAACAATGTGGAATAGTTTCACAAACTCATGCCACCTGGAACACCACAGCATAATGGTGAGTCCGAATATCATAACCGTACTTTATTAGATATGGTGCGATCTATGATGTCTCTTACCGATCTACCACTATCGTTTTGGGGTTATGCATTAGAGACAGCTGCATTCACGTTAAATAGGGCACCATCTAAGTCCGTTGAGACGACACAATCTGAACTGTGGTTTGGCAAGAAACCAAAGTTGTCGTTTCTTAAAGTTTGGGGTTGTGATGCTTATATGAAAAAGTTTCATCCTAATAAGCTCAAACCCAAATCGGAGAAATCTGTCCTCATAGGATACCCAAAGGAGACTGTTGGGTACACCTTCTATCATAAATCCGAAGGCAAGACTTTTGTTGCTAAATTCGGAGTTTTTCTAGAGAAGGAGTTTCTCTCGAAAGAAGTGAGTGGGAGGAAAGTAGAACTTGATGAGGTAACTGTACCTGCTCCCTTATTGGAAAGTAGTTCATCACAGAAATCTGTTCCTGTGACTACTACACCAATTAGTGAGGAAGCTAATGATGATGATCATGTAACTTCAGATCAAGTTACTACCAAATCTCATAGGTAAACCAGAGTAAGATCCGCACCAGAGTGGTACGGTAATCCTGTTCTGGAAGTCATGTTACTAGACCATGACGAACTTGCGAACTATGAGGAAGCGATGATGAGCCCAGATTCTGCGAAATGGTTTGAGGCCATGAAATCTGAGATATGATCCATGTATGAGAACAAAGTATGGACTTTGGTTGACTTGCCCACTGATCGGCAAGCAATTGAGAATAAATGGATCTTCAAGAGGAAGATAGACGCTGATAGTAGTGTTACTATCTACAAAGCTAGAATTGTCGCAAAAAGGTTTTCGACAAGTTCAAGGTGTTGACTACGATGAGATTTTCTCACTCGTATCTATGCTTAAGTCTGTCCGAATCATGTTAGCAATTGCCGCATTTTATGAAATCTGGCAAATGGATAAACAAAACTGCATTCCTTAATGGATTTACTAAAGAAGAGTTGTATACGATGCAACTAGAAGGTTTTGTCGATCCTAAAGGTGTTAACTAAATATGCAAGCTCCAGCGATCCATCTATGGACTGGTGCAAGAATCTCGGAGTTGGAATATACGCTTTGATAAGTTGATCAAGGCATATAGTTTTATACAGACTTGCAGTGAAGCCTGTATTTACAAGAAAGTGAGTGGGAGCACTACATCATTTCTGATAAGTATATGTGTATGACATATTGTTGATTGGAAATAATGTAGAATTATTCTGCAAAGCATAAAGGAGTGTTTGAAAGGAGTTTTTCAAAGAAAGACTTTGGTAAAGCTGCTTACATATTGAGCTTCAAGATCTATAGAGATAGATCAAGACGCTTGATAAGATTTTTCAATGAGTACATACCTTGACAAGATTTTGAAGTAGTTCAAAATGGAGCAGTCAAAGAAAGAGTTCTTGCCTGTATTACAAGGTGTGAAGTTGAGTAAGACTCAAAGCCCGACCACGGCAGAAGATAGAAAGAGAATGAAAGTCATTCCCTATGCATTGGCCATAGGTTCTATAAAGTATGTCATGTTGTGTAGCAGATCTATTGTATACCCTGCACTGATTTGGCAAGGGAGTACAATAGTGATCTAGGAGTAGATCACTGGACAGCGGTCAGAATTATCCTTAGTGAAATAATGATATGTTTCTCGATTATGGATGTGACAAAAAGGTTCGTCGTAAAGGGTTACGTCGATGCAAGTTTTTGACACTGATCCAGATGATTCTAAATCTCAATCTGGATACATATTGAAAGTGGGAGCAATTAGCTAGAGTAGCTTCGTGCAGAGCATTGTAGACATAGAATTTTGCAAAATACATACGGATCTGAATATGGCAGGCCCGTTGACTAAATTTCTCTCACAAGCAAAACATGATCACTCTTTGGGTGTTAATCACATAGCGATGTGAACTAGATTATTGAATCTAGTAAACCCTTTGGGTGTTAGTCACATGGAGATGTGAACCAATCACATAAAGATGTGAAGTATTGGTGTTAATCACATAGCGATGTGAACTAGATTACTGACTCTAGTGCAAGTGGGAGACTGAAGGAAATATGCCCTAGAGGCAATGATAAAGTTATTGTTTATTTCCTTATTTCATGATAAATGTTTATTATTCATGCTAGAATTGTATTAACCGGAAACATAATACATGTGTGAATACATAGACAAACAGAGTGTCACTAGTATGCCTCTACTTGACTAGCTCGTTAATCAAAGATGGTTATGTTTCCTAACCATGGACAAAGAGTTGTTATTTGATTAACGGGATCACATCGTTAGATGAATGATCTGATTGACATGACCCATTCCATTAGCTTAGCACCCGATCGTTTAGTATGTTGCTATTGCTTTCTTCATGACTTATACATGTTCCTATGACTATGAGATTATGCAACTCCCGTTTGCCGGAGGAACACTTTGTGTGCTACCAAACGTCACAACGTAACTGTGTGATTATAAAGGAGCTCTACAGGTGTCTCCAAAGGTACATGTTGGGTTGGCGTATTTCGAGATTAGGATTTGTCACTCCGAATGTCGGAGAGGTATCTCTGGGCCCTCTCGGTAATGCACATCACTTAAGCCTTGCAAGCATTGCAACTAATGAGTTAGTTGCGGGATGATGTATTACGGAACGAGTAAAGAGACTTGCCGGTAACGAGATTGAACTAGGTATTGGATACCGACGATCGAATCTCGGGCAAGTAACATACCGATGACAAAGGGAACAACGTATGTCGTTATGCGGTCTGACCGATAAAGATCTTCGTAGAATATGTAGGAGCCAATATGGGCATCCAGGTCCCGCTATTGGTTATTGACCGGAGACGTGTCTCGGTCATGTCTACATTGTTCTCGAACCCGTAGGGTCCGCACGCTTAAGGTTTCGATGACAGTTATATTATGAGTTTATGATTTTTGATGTACCGAAGGAGTTCGGAGTCCCGGATGAGATCGGGGACATGACGAGGAGTATCGAAATGGTCGAGACGTAAAGATTGATATATTGGACGACTATATTCGGACATCGGAAAGGTTCCGAGTGATTCGGGTATTTTTCGGAGTACCGGGTAGTTACGGGAGAAGCAATGGGCCTTGATGGGCTTTAGTGGGAAGAGGAGAAAGGGCCAAGGGGCTGCTGCGCCCCCCCTCCCCTCTAGTCCGAATTGGACTAGGGAAAAGGGGGCCGGCCACCTCTCCTTCTCCTCCACTTCCTTCTCCCTTCCTCCCCTCTTGGTGGACTCCTACTAGGACTTGGAGTCCTAGTAGGACTCCACATCCTGGCCGCACCTAGCCTTGGCCAGCCTCCTCCTCCTCCATCCTTTATATACTGAGGCAACGGGCACCCCATGAACACAAGTTGATCCACGTGATCATATTCTTAGCCGTGTGCGGCTCCCCCTGCCACCATATTCCACCTCGATCATATTGTAGCGGTGCTTAGGCGAAGCCCTACGACAGTAGTACATCAAGATCGTCACCACGCCGTCGTGCTGATGGAACTCTTCCCCAATACTTTGCTGGATCGGAGCCCGGGGATCGTCATCGAGCTGAACGTGTGCTAGAACTCGGAGGTGCCGTAGTTTCGGTGCTTGATCGGTCGGGTCGTGGAGACATACGACTACATCAACCAAGTTAACGCTTCCGTTGTCGATCTACAAGGGTACATAGATCACACTCTCCCCCTCTCGTTGCTATGCATCACCATGATCTTGCGTGTGCGTAGGAATTTTTTTGAAATTACTATGTTCCCCAACAGTATTTCTTCGATAGGTGGTAAATTCTTAACATCTTCAGCTTTAATACCTTTTTCTTTCATAGATTTCTTTGCCTCTTGCACATCTTCGGGACTGAGAAATAGAATACCCCTTTTCTTCGGAGTTGGCTTAGGAGTTGGTTCAGGAAGTGTCCAATTATTTTCATTAGTCAACATATTATTCAATAACAGTTCAGCTTGATCAATTGTAATTTCCCTGAAAACACAACCAGCACAACTATCCAGGTAATCTCTGGAAGCATCGGTTAGTACATTATAAAAGATATCAAGTATTTCATTTTTCTTAAGAGGATGATTAGGCAAAGCATTAAGTAAATGGATAAGCCTCCCCCAAGCTTGTGGGAGACTCTCTTCTTCAATTTGCACAAAATTATATAGTTCCTTTAAGGCAGCTTGTTTCTTATGAGCGGGAAAATATTTAGCAGAGAAGTAATAAATCATATCCTGGGGACTACGCACACAACCAGGATCAAGAGAATTAATCCATGTTTTAGCATCACCCTTTAACGAGAATGGAAATAACTTAAGAATATAATAATACCAAGTTTTCTCATCATTAGTGAACATGGTGGCTATATCATTTAATTTAGTAAGATGTGCCACAATTCAGATTTATAGCCATAAAAAGGATCAGATTCAACCAAAGTAATTAACTCAGGATCGATAGAGAAATCATAATCCTTATCAGTAATAAAGATAGGTGAAGTAGCAAAAGCAGGGTCATATTTCATTCTAGCATTCAAAGATTTTTCTTTCATCTTAGCTAATAATTTCTTAAGATCATTCTATCATTGCAAGCAAGAAATTCTCTAGCAGTTTCTTCATCCATAACATAACCCTCAGGTACAACAGGCAATTCATATCTAGGGGGAGAATCTTCATCATCACTTTCATCAATATTATTAGATTCAATAATTTCATTCTCTCTAGACCTAGCAAGTTGTTCATCCAGAAATTCACCTAGTGGTGGGAGTAGTATCAAGCATAGAAGTAGTTTCATCATAAATATCACACATAGCAGAAGTGGCATCATCAATAACATGCGACCTATCGGAATCAATAACAGCAGTAGGTGTCGCAAGTTTACTCATAGCAGAAGGTGAATCAAGTGCAGAGCTAGATGCACTACAAAAAAAGACATATCCGTGACATTTTGGGCCGAACGAATTTTTTTTCTGTCATACATATGACACTTCTATGACGATAATTGTGACACAACCCGGTATCATCATAGATGTGGTGGGCTCCTACTTCTATGACAAAAAATCATGATAGAAAATGGGCTTTTCGTCTTGGGCGGGCTGTAGATGCAGCTGCATGACATTCTTTGGGCCATCCATGAAGGAAAAAACCGTGGTAGAAGCGAGGGCGAGGAAAATTTCAGGGAGTTCCCAGTTACGGTGGGAGGTCGGGGGCCGAGCGATGCGCATTTCTCTCGTACACGTACGCGTGTGTGTGCGAGGCGTTGGCTCTAACTGAACCCGAGCGAGGCGTTGGGCTCTAACTGAACCCGAGCGATTGCACTACAGGCTACGTGTTACTGAACCCGAGCGAACGATCGATGGCTGTTAACTGAACCTGATCGAGCGATTCCTTCGCTACTGCTGCTAACTGAAGCCGATCGATTGGATGAACAGTGAGCATTGCGGGGGCCGGGGGGGGGGGGGTTGGATGAACGGTGAGCGGTGGCGTTGCCTCTGGATGAACAGACGGTGGAGGGGTGCCCGTGGAGGGGTGGTTGAACAGGACCCCGTGGTGTGGAGGGCTGGATGAACAATAGCCGATGGAGGGGTGCCCGTGGTGGGGTGGTTGAACAGTAGCCGGTGGAGTAGCGCGCGGTGGAGGCTGGAAGAACAGGAGCCTGTGGAGGCTGGAGGAGGTCGACGGTGGAGATGAACAATATCCCGTGGAGTCCCTTTTTGCGGTACGCCACACCCCTCCCGATGAACAGGACCTCTGTTTCGACCGTAGCACTCCAACACAAATCCGTTTCGTCCATTTTGCGGTTCGCCACACCCCTCCCGATGAACATGACCCCCGTTTCGACCGTAGGAGGTCCGTTTCATCCTTTTTGCGGTACGCCACACCCCTCCCGATCAACAGGACCCTTGTTTCGACCGTAGGAGGTCCGTTTCCTCTGTTTTGCGGTTCGCCAGACCCCTCCCGATCAATAGGACCCTGTTCCAAATGTAGGAGGTCCGTTTCCTCCGTTGTGCAGTACGCCAGGCCTCGTTTCCATCGCTTGTTCCGTTCAAGCCCTCCCGATGAACACGACCACGCATTCCGTTCTGACCCAGCCGGTTGGCTCCCACGTGTTCCGTTGCCTCCCGATGAACACGACGCATTCCGTTGCCTCCCCATGAACACGACAACGACGTTGTTTCTCCGTTCCGACCTGGCCATGTACACGAGCCCTGGCCGTACGTATGCGCGAGTAGGCGTTCGAGACCCGGCCCGTATGTACACATATGTGGCCGTATTTTCTTTCTTGCACCCTGGCCGATGTACGTACGTGTACATGCTACGTGCGCGCCTCTACTACGACACGTACGTGCCTCTACTACGACATGTGTGCGCCTCTACATACAACAATATATATGTACGTACACGTTCGTGACCAGAATGACAACGCTACGCACACTTCGACCAGGTGGGTCCCGACTGTCAGGCACTTCCTTGCCTGCGAAGATGTAGCTGGTGGGTCCCAGCAGTCAGGGGGGCGAATCATTTTTTTTGCCCGGATACACTTCCTTGCATGCGAAGATGTACCTGGAGGGTTCTAGCAGTCAGGGGCAAACGTTTTTTTTCGTGAAATACGGTGGCCCGTTCGATGGGTCCCCGCTGTCAGGTGGAGGAATAATTATTTTGCACGTAATAAGGAGGCACTTCCTTGCTGCGGCCGTGGACCAAGCTATCAGCCTCTCCACATACAGTCCACGTCCGATGGAAGCCGTTCCTTGACCACGTTGACCACGCCGTGCTGAGAGCACCAGGGCGGTGGACGACGGCGAGGCCTAGGAAGGGGACGACGCGGAGCCGGGGAAGACGCGACAGTGGATGCCCACGCGTAGAGGAGTACGAGGGTTCACTGGTTCGCTGCGGTGTGAGGCCGCCGTCGCCGCAGAATAACAGGGGGTGTGGATAAGTAGAGGGATGGCCTGGCCAGTGGTGGGAGTAGTAGGGGCGGTGAGGCCTCCGCCGCATCGCAGCCGACCACGGGAGGCAGGAGCACGAGGCACGACCGGCGCTGGTTTGGGCGGCTGGAGCAAGAATAACAGAGGTTGAAGAAGCACTACGACCGTTGGATGGACATCGTACGGTCACTGGAGCTCGAATAGTGCATATTGACTAAGTTGACAAAGCCCTCCGTCCCCGTCAACTTAGTAGGCCCACAAGTCAGCCCGCCACTATACTGGGTCCCAGCTAACAGGGGGAGTATTCATTTTTTTGTGCGTAATAAGGAGGCACTTCCTTGCGTGCGAAGATATAGCTGGTGGGTCCAAGCTGTCAGCGACGGTAACGTTTTTTCGCGAAATACAGAGGCCCTTTCGGTGGGTCCCTGATGTCAGGTGGTGGAATCATTATGTTGCGCGTAATAAGGAGGCATTTCCTTGCATGCGGCCGTGGACTCAGCTGTTGGCCTCTCCACGTACAGTCCACTTCAGATGCATGTCGGTCGTTGACCATGTTGACCAGGCCGCGCCGAGAGCACCAGGGCGGTGGACGACGGCGAGGCCTAGGAAGGGAACGACACGGAGGCAGGGAAGACTCGGTAGTTGTTTCCCATGCGGAGGGGAGTACGACTGTACGAGGGTTTACTGGTTCGTCTGCCGTCGCTGGAGAATAACAGTAGGTGTGGGTGAGTAGAGGGATGGCTAGGCCAGCGATGGGAGTACGGTGGGGCGGTGAGGCCTGCGCGGCAGCACAGCCGGCCGCGGGGAGGAGGGAGCAGGCAGTCCCGCCGGCGCTTGTTTGAGCGGCTGGAGTAGGAAGAGCAGAGATTGAAGAAGCACGACGGCCGTTCGATGGACATCGTACAGTCACTAGAGCTAGAATCGTTCATATTGACTAAGTTGACAAAGCCCTCCGTCCTCGTCAACTTAGTAGGCCCACAAGTTAGCCTCCCACCATGGTGGGTCCTAGATAGCAGGGGGAGTATTCATTTTTCTGTGCGTAATAAGGAGGCACTTCCGGTGGGTTCGAGCTGACAGCGGGGGGAATGCTTTTTTCACGAAATACGGTTGTCCGTCCAGTGGGTCCCAGCAGTCAGGGGCAAACATTTTTTTCATGAAATACGGTGGTCCGTCTGGTGGGTCCCAGCAGTCAGGGGGGAATGTTTTTTCCGCGAAATACTGGTGGCCCGTCCAGTGGGTCCCTGCTGTCAGGTGGAGGAATAATTATTTTGCGCGTAATAAGGAGGCACTTCCTGGCGGCTGCCGTGGACCCAGCTGTCAGCCTCTCCACATACAGTACTCTTCCGATGGAAGTCGGTCGTTGACCACATTGACCACGCCGCGCCGAGAGCACCAAGGTGGTGGACGACGGCGAGGCCTAGGAAGGGGACGACACGGAGCCGGGGAATACGTGGCAGTGGATGCCCACGCGGAGAGGAGTACGAGGGTTCACTGGTTCGGCTGCGACGTGAGGCTGCCATCGCCGCAGAAAAACAGGGGGTGTGGGTGAGTAGAGGGATACCCTGGGCCAGCGGTGGGAGTAGTAGGGGGCGGTGAGGCCTCCGCGGCATCATAGCCGGCCACGAGAGGCAGGAGCACGCGGCACGACCGGCGTTGCTTTGGGCGGCTGGAGCAAGAAGACCAGAGGTTGAAGAAGCACTATGGCCGTTGGATGGACATCGTACGGTCACTGGAGCTAGAATCGTTCATATTGACTAAGTTGACAAAGCCCTCCATCCTCGTCAACTTAGTAGGCCCACAAGTCAGCCACCCACTATGGCGGTTCTGGCAGCGCTGGGGGATGAAGACGAGAGATTGAAGAAGAATGCCGGCCATTGGATGTAAATCCAACGCCTTCTTAGGCTTCGACCTACTGGCCCACATGTCAGCCAGTCCGTTTGTTTTTTAGTCCACTTGGTGGGTTGGGTGAAACAATGATGTAGCATCTATGCAGCCCGTTTAAATCCCATTTACATTTTTCTCGAAATCCACGGACTTGCTGGGCTGGGTAAAAATATCATGTTGGGCTAGACGAAGAAATGTTATAAAAACATAAACACATGATTGCACGTCAGTAAAATCTTTGCAAGCTTATGTACGCAATCACTAGGAGTTAACTTGCCAAGTTATATATAAACAATTATTGTTATTATTTTGGAAGAACTTTCAACTTATGAAATAAAATATCATTTTAATTTGATGAGTTAATAGTACGTGGGGTATTATTATTTTTTAGGCTAGACGTGGGACAGTTGAGTTGGTTCTAGGGGAAAGTACTGGGAGAAAACTCAGTTTACATCGAAAAAGAACGTGGGAGAAAATTCAGAGACCTGCTGGGTCCACCTGAGAAGGGGAATATGTTGGGAGGAAGGATATTCAAAGCATGACAACCGAGTGAACTAGTTTTTTAGGACAAGTGAACTAGTTTACATACATAAGCAAATAGCCACTAAAAGCAATCAGGTTAATGGGTTCTTAAAATAAATATTTCGGACAAAACAGATAATTACGACACATAGGCTAATGCATGAAACACTCAAATGATAAAGGTGCTTATAAACAGATAAAGTACAACATCTAGACCTTCCTGGCACGCTTGATCATGACGTTGCGGCTGTCTGTGTACTCGTCGGTTATGGGAAGCAGACACGCCCTCATGTCCAAGATTTACCTGTACATGCTGTAGCATGCGTATGCATCCTTGGCCGCATAGGTTATGTAGGCTAGATTCAGAGGTACTTCCCATGTGTTCAGGCCATCTTCTTTCATGTTGGCGTATCAGGGGTCGATGATGGTCTCAGCAAGGTCAACCACGGAGTCCTTCTCCTGCCCATTGCTGATGATCTTGTATTGCTTCTGGATGTCGAAAAGCTTGTTGCACCAGATGGCCGAATCGTCGCGTTCTTCCTTCTCTCCACCGTAGCGAAGGTGCAGTCGGCGCTGCCGATGAAACGGGAGAATGCTCCAGAACCTGGTCCAGCCATAGGACTGAGGCGAGGCAGAGATTCACCGAGTCCGTATCGTTGGTGTACATCACATTCAACTTGGTGTAGCCATAGGATTGAATGGTGAACTCAAAGGGGAACTCCTTGCTGAAGTCCATATCCAGTAGGCTCACTCCTCGGATCACGATTGGAGTCTCTTCGAGTGAACGAGTGTGTAGGCGACGACAGCAATTCGTTTTTCAGCTCTTGGGGAACTGGATTCAACAGTAAGCTGAGTGTGTACATACGACAACAGTTACTACCCCTCCCTCGTCCGCTGCACGCCCGGTAGAAGATGCACCCTCGGCCACACGTCAGTTTACGAGCGGGTCTGTATTGGTACTATAATAACAGGAGTTAGTGGTCACTTTACTTAAATTTAATTAGCTTTAATAGAAATTTATACTTAAAACAAGCAATGCATTCGCTCGTTCTATCAGTGCCACAGGATCAACATGCACAACAATTAGAATTATTATTCTCAGGACACACACGATCAACACATTTGTCGCACTTTCGCAAAGATAATACTACCAAGTTTGAACTATTTGTTATGGTTGTTGTCCTCTGCATCATCATGCCTTGTTTCCCAGCTTGCAAGATTCAGAACCAACAAATAAGATCCAAATAATAAGTACAACAAAGATGCCTACACATCTCATTGATTTCCAACTTGCGAGATTCAGAACCATCAAATAAGATCCAAATAATAAGTACAACAAAGATGCCTACACATCTCATTGATTCCCAGCTTGCAAGATTCTGAACCAACAAATAAGATTCAAATAATAAGTACAACAAAGATGCCTACACATCTCACTGATTCCCAGCTTGCAAGATTCAGAACCAACCCATTAGAGCCTTTTGATAAAGTGAATATCGAGATTAAATCCATCTTGGCTAGCCATGTTGTCGGAGTAATGGGCCACGGGTAGGCCAACCCGAGTCCCATAACCTTTCAAGACATCGGGGCAGGCTGCGCCCCTCAAGACCCCAGGGCGAAGAGCCGCCTCCTGAGGAGTCGACGGCAGGGCGGCCGACTGCTCGCTCACGGCCGAGTCCCAGGGACGACTTCCAGAGAAGCCGGCTTTGGGGAGTCGGCTGGTGACTCCAACAACCCATGGCCTCATCGAAGGGGGCGTGGCAGGGGCATGGCTACAGTGAAGCCCACTCCCCGCCCCTTACCAAGGGCAGGCATGGCCACAGCACGCCGTACCCGGGAAGATCTCCGTGCGGCGTGGCACTGTTGCCCAGCCGGCCCTGACATAAGCACCACATTACCGAATCCTGCACCCACGACGGCTTGTCTGTACGGCCTGGAGGCAGCAGGGCCCACCAGTCAGCGAGACCTCGGGAGACGGCGGGAGAACCGCCAGTCGTACCCGCCGAGAGTCGGCCTGGGGGAGTCGGCCGAGCCCTCTGCCGGGGCCCACACGCCATTAATCAAGATGAGATGGGGAGTGGAAATAGTGATCGCCCGCCAGGCGGCGGGACTGTTGCCACGACCCCATGACCAAGCCCGCGTCATCAGAAGCACGGCTACAGTAATCAGCGGCCGACAAGACCCGCCCGCGGCGGACGCGGCCTGTCGGCTCCGGACCAGACCAGTCGGCGGGGCCCACTGGTCGGCGGGCCCCAGCAGTCGGCGGAGAAGTCGGAGGTCAGAGGCATTGACGGCTGGGCCCGCGCCCAGTCGAATTACCATTGTACCCCTGGGGGGTAGGCCTATATAAACCCCTCAGGGCACCCATGCAAAGGGTTGGAACCCAGTAGCTCTAGACCATACCAGATAGAAGGAGAGAGCTAGCCTTGCCCTCTCCTACCTCTAAGAAACAGCTCAAGGAGCAACCGTGTAAACACTTGGCATAGTGATCATGCGGAGACCCCGCAGAGCAGCTGTAGGGGTATTATCTCCCCGGAGAGCCCTGAAGCTGGGTAAGATTCGCCGGCATGCATGCCTTCGCCTCATCCCGTTTCCAGGCACCGGCGATGTTCTACTCGCCCCCACCATGATAAGCCATCCGTTGGCATATGTCGCAACAAACCCCTGACATTTGGCGCCCATCATGGGGCATGGTGCACCGCTGTCCGGAGATCTGTTCTGGACAGGAACCCTTTTCCTCCCTGGAGAGCGCAGCCAACCAGGCACGCCAGGCGAAGTTTGCATCGACACGCTGCGCGGCATTGAGATCGCCTGCGCAGCCAGCTCCTTGGCCGAACTTGTCGGCAAGGTCCGCCTCTCCGACGAACCTGTGTCCGACGTAGGCACGCGCGGCCCCGAGAACCTCTTCGCGGGCCTCCTCGATCAACTCCATGTTTCTGGTGGGCCTGCCGTAGACTTGGAGTCCGTAGGCTCCACCGACCCGATGCTGGTCGACTCCGACACCGCATCGCTCGATGTGTTCCCCACCAATGTGGTGGTCTACGACGAACCTCTCCCCCACGCAGAGAGCGACGGAAGCACCGTCACTGAGGTGCTAGTCATCAGTCATGACGAGTTCCCTGGCAGAGGAGCGCCCGACTCACTCGGCGCGGCGCTGCAAGACCTAACTGCGCCCATTCCGGAAGATGCTGATGCAGAGACGCTAGAAGCGCGCCGCCTTCAGCTTGTTGAAGGCGCGAAGAAGCTGGCCAGCATGAGACGCTTGTCAGAAGCTTACCAGCGGGAGATGGATCGCGCCGTTGGCGGCTCGCCGGCCCCGGCAGGGCCCAGCCGCCTTGGCGTGGTCCAGCAGCGCGGCGTAGCCATCGCCAGCCTGTTTGGGGCTAGCCACCCTGTGTACGCTACACAAGTGGAGAACATCCGAGCCGCCCAGGCAGCGGCGAATGAGCTGGACAATTTCGAGGGCGAAGAATGCCGCCTCATGATGGAGCGAGTCCAGCGGCTCCTTGACGCGGCCGCCGCGCAGAACGAGGCCGGCTGCCGCACGGAGGCGCTGCAGCGGCCAAACGACGACCCGCACCGAGATCAAGGCGCGACGTCTCGGACGTCGACTGGCGGCGCCCGAGAAAGAAAGGAGAAGGAGCCGGCTGTCAGCCACAATCGGACTCGCATTACCGTAGAGCGCGACCGAGATGGCCGCCCGAGAGCAGTGGAACGACGGGACGACTGTCCGCCTCCCCTTCCCTGTAAGGAGAGGCGAGTCTCCCCACCGCCTATTGACCATCCGACTCTCGGTGACCGCCTTGGCCGCCGAGAGGGAGTTGGAGAGAATGACGCTCGCCACCGGATCGACCGACTTCACCGGTCCCTGGCGCTGGAAGAAGAAGACGAGATGGGTCCGCCTTGTTTCGGGCCCCGCATTCGGGACGAGCCCTTTCCCAGAGGGTTCACGCTCCCAAGAGACACGCCCAAGTATACCGGCTCCATGAAGCCGGAAGACTGGCTAGTCGACTACTCCACGGCTGTCAGCATAGCAAACGGCAACAAGTGTGTCGCCGTAAAGTACGTTCCGCTCATGCTCCAGGGCACGGCCCGGACATGGCTGAACAGCCTAAAGCCCCACAGCATCAACAACTGGGTCGACTTCACCGAAGCATTCGTCCGCAACTTCACCAACACGTACAAGCGTCCTCCCAAGCCTCGTCAGCTCTCCTTGTGCGTGCAAGGTCCTGACGAGTCAACTCGCGACTACCTCACGCGTTGGGCTGAGCTCCGGAACTCCTGCGAGGGCGTGCACGAGGTGCAGGCCATCGAGTACTTCATAGCCGGGTGCCGAGAAGGCACCCTCCTCAAGCACAAGCTCCTCTGCGACGAGCCAGAAACCCTCGACGAGCTGCCGATCATAGCGGGCAAGTACGCCACGGCCGACTCCTCCATGAAGGCGGAAATTCAAATCAGCACAACTGGCAAAGTGGCTCCTGAAGCTCCAAGAACTCCGGCGGTAGACGTCGGCCGATGACAACAGCAGGGAGACAACAAGCGCAAGGCCCTGCAGCCGGCTTCCGGCAGCCGGCAGGTCGCGAC
Organism: Triticum monococcum; assembly: GCA_034509565.1. Lineage (NCBI taxonomy): Eukaryota > Viridiplantae > Streptophyta > Magnoliopsida > Poales > Poaceae > Triticum > Triticum monococcum. The sequence goes on from CM067845.1 coordinate 621,205,512, forward strand.
CGTTGAAGCCCAGCAGCCAGAAGAGCAGCCTCCGCCCAAGCGACAGAAAGGCGGCAAGCCAAACTGGTTGCCGGCCTTCTCCTATGAGCAGACCTTGGATGGACCTTGCAAGTTCCACAACGGTGCAAAGCCGTCGAATCACACCACCCGGAAGTGCCACTAGCTCACCAGGATTGCCAAGGGAGACGGCCTCCTGCCACCCCCGCCTGCTGGGCAGCCGCCTCCGCATCCGCCCCAGCAGCCGACAGTCAGGCCAGTCGGCGTAGTACAAGACGAATACCCTGAAGAACACGGAGCCTACGTGGTGTTTACCAATATGGTTGATGATCGACACAGCAGGCGGCTGCAGCGAGAAGAGGTGAACGCAGTAGCCTCAGAGACGCCAGAGTTCATGCACTGGTCTGAGAAGCCCATCAGCTGGAGCAGGGCTGACCACCCAGAAGTGATGCCGAGTCCGGGCTCCTACGCCTTGGTCCTGGACGCCACCTTTGCTACGGAAAAACGGGCCGCGCATTTCTCGCGAGTTCTGATAGACGGGGGCAACAACATCAATATCCTGTACAAGGATACCATGGAGAAGTTAGGAATCAAGCAAAGACAGCTTCAGAGCAGCCGGACAGTGTTCCACGGCATTGTACCTGGGCTTTCCTGCTCGCCGATCGGCAAGATCCTGATGGACGTCCTCTTTGGGGACAAAGATCACTTCCGAAGAGAGTCTGTTTGGTTTGAGGTGGTGGACCTTGAGAGCCCATACCATGCGCTACTTGGCCGTCCCGCCTTGGCCAAGTTCATGGCGGTCCCCCACTACGCTTACCTCAAGATGAAGATGCCCAGTTCCAGGGGAATTCTGACTGTGGCAGGCGACTACCGGAAGTCGTCTGCTTGCGCAGCTAAGAGCAGTTGGCTGGCCGAGTCCCTGGTAATCACGGCTGAGAAGCGGCTCCTTGAGCGAGTTGTGGCGATGGCTGGCAAGCAGCCTGAGGTATCGCCCAGCCCAAAAGATTCGGAGGCTGAGGGTTCATTCAAGCTGGCCAAAGAGACAAAGAAGATACCCTTGGATCTGGAGCACCCAGAGAGGTACGCCGTCATAGGTGCAAACCTCGACAGCAAATAGGAAGGCGAGCTCGTCGATTTCCTCCATGAGAATCGGGACATCTTCGCATGGTCCCCCAAAGACATGCTAGGTGTACCGACGGATTTTGCCGAGCACAAGTTACATGTCCGATCTGATGCAAAGCCGGTCAGGCAGCCCCTGCGCCGCTTATCAGAAGAGAAGAGAAGAGTTGTCGGAGAAGAGATAGCCCGACTCCTAGCAGCCGGCTTCATTATGGAAGTTTTCTTTCCGGAGTGGCTGGCAAATCCGGTCCTGGTACTAAAGAAGAACAAGCAGTGGCGAATGTGTAGTGACTACACGAGCCTCAACAAGGCCTGCCCCAAGGACCCATTTGCTCTACCAAGAATCGATCAGGTGATAGACTCCACAGCCGGATGCGAGCTGTTGAGTTTCTTGGATGCATACTCAGGATATCACCAGATCAAGCTGAACCCGGCTGACAGATTGAAGACCGCCTTCATCATGCCGTTTGGAGCATTCTGCTACCTCACCATGACGTTCAGCTTGAGGAATGCCGGCACCACCTTTCAGCGTTGCATGCAGAAGTGTCTCCTCAAGCAGCTCGGCAGGAACGCCCACATCTACGTGGACGACGTAGTGGTGAAAACGGAAAAGCATGGAACACTGCTGGAAGACCTCAAGGAGACCTTTGAGAAACTGCGCCGGTTCCATATCAAGCTCAACCCCGAGAAGTGTGTCTTAGGAGTACCAGCCGGCCAGCTGCTAGGTTTCCTGGTCTCTGAACGCGACATAGAATGCAACCCAGTAAAAATCAAGGCCATCGAGAGAATGGAGGTACCCAGCCAACTATTGGATGTGCAGAAGTTCACCGGCTGCTTAGCATCCATCAGCCGATTCATCAGTCGGCTGGGCGAGAAAGCTCTCCCCTTATACCAACTCATGAAGAAGACCACTTTTTTCGAGTGGAACCATAAGGCGGACGAAGCTTGTCACCAGTTGAAGAAGATGTTGACTACTCCGCCTGTCCTGGCGGCTCCGACTCCCAAGGAACCTATGCTCCTGTACATCGCTGCCACCAGCCGGGTAGTCAGCACAGTCATTGTAGTGGAGCGCAAGGAGGAAGGCAAGGCGCTGCCTATCCAGAGACTAGTATATTACCTGAGCGAGGTACTGTCGACCTCCAAGCAGAACTACCCCCACTACCAGAAGATGTGCTATGGCGTACACTTTGCTGCCAAGAAATTGAAGCCTTACTTTCAAGAGCATCCAATCACGGTGGTCTGCACGGCCCCACTTGCCGAGATCATCGGTAGCCGAGATGCCTCTGGTCGAGTGGCCAAGTGGGCCATAGAGCTGCCTCCTTACACCATCTACTACCAGCCCCGCGCCGCTATCAAATCACAAGCACTGGCCGACTTCCTCGTCGACTGGGCCGAGACCCAGTACCTGCCTCCAGCACCTGATTCCACCCATTGGCGGATGCATTTCAACGGCTCCAAGATGCGCACTGGCTTGGGAGCCGGCGTCGTCCTCACCTCTCCCAAAGGCGACAAGCTCAAGTATGCACTGCAAATCCACTTTGCCGCCTCCAATAACGTTGCTGAGTACGAGGCGCTCATTCACAGGCTCCGGCTTGCCAAAGAGCTTGGTATCCGCCGGATCTTGTGTTATGGTGACTCGGACTTAGTGGTCCAGCAATCATCCGGCAACTGGGACACGAAAGATGCAAACATGGCGAACTACCGTTTCCTCGTGCAGCAACTCAGCGGGTATTTCGAAGGATGCGAGTTCCTTCATGTACCAAGGAATGACAACGACCAAGCAGATGCATTGGCACGAATCGGCTCTACCGGCCAAGCAATACCATCTGGTGTCGCCCTTCAACGCCTTCTCAAGCCGTCCGTCAAGCCCTCGGCAGAATCAGACTCCATCTTCGTACCGACTCCTCCCGAAGACGTCGGATCCGACTCCAGAGCCCCGGCAGGCGGCACGAGGATCTCGGCAGATGACTCCGGAGCCGCCACAGTCGAGGCTAGCCCAGGGACTGCGGAACCCGGCCCGAGGACTGCGGTGGCGGACTCGAAGATTCCAGAACTCGGCCCAAGGACCGCGCCAGTTGGGCTGGGGACTTCATCAACCCAGCAAGCGGCTGTTGACTCCAACCTGCCGCCTCCCAGCCCAGCCGCCCTCGTCCAAGTCGCAGTTCTGGTACTCGAAGAAATAGCAGCACCCTCATGGGCCCAGCCCATCCTCAAATTCCTGGTGAACAAAGAGCTACCAACTGATGAGACCTCAGCTTGGCAAGTACAACGCCGGGCGGCAGCCTATACCATAGTCAACAGAGAGCTGGTCAGGCGCAGCGTCACTGGTGTCTACCAGTGCTGCGTAGAGCCAGAGCAAGGCCAAGCGATTCTCAAAGACATCCACCAAGGCGAATGCGGCCACCATGCGGCTTCAAGAGCACTCGTCGCCAAAGCCTTTCGGCACGGTTCTTCTGGCCGACTGCCTTGGAAGAGGCCAAGGAGTTGGTCCAAAAATGCAAAGGATGCCAAAAGTTCAGCTCCAAGCCGCACCAGCGGGCTTCTGCGCTCAAGACCATCCCCATTGCCTGGCCTTTCGTAGTTTGGGGTCTAGACATGGTGGGACCATTCAAGACAGCACGAGGTGGTTTAACTCACCTACTTGTCGCAGTGGACAAGTTCACCAAGTGGGTAGAAGCGAAGCCAATTAAGAAACTGAACGGTTCGACTGCCGTGACCTTCATCACCGATATCACAATTCGGTACGGCATACCACACAACATCATCACCGACAACGGCACAAATTTTGCCAAAGGCGCCTTGGCCCGTTTCTGCGCAACACAGGGCATCCGACTGGACCTAGCGTCCGTCGCCCACCCGCAGTCAAACAGCCAAGTGGAGCGAGCAAACGGCCTCATCCTGTCCGGCATCAAGCCTCGATTGATCGAGCCTCTGGAGTGCTCGGCTGGCTGTTGGCTCGACGAGCTGCCAGCCGTCCTCTAGAGTCTATGCACGACTCCAAACAAGTCAACCGGCTTCACGCCCTTCTTCCTCGTTTATGGTGCCGAAGCCGTCATCCCAACGGACATAGAGTTCGACTCCCCATGAGTCACCATGTACACCGAGGAGGAAGCAGAAGAAGCACGACAAGATGGTGTCGATCTGCTGGAAGAGGGCCGGCTGTTGGCACTCAGCCGGTCCAACATCTACCAGCAGAGCCTGCGCCGATACCACAACAGGAAGGTCAGGCCAAGATATTTCCAAGAAGGCGACCTTGTGCTCCGGCTAATCCAGCAAACAGCCGGCCAACACAAGCTGTCAGTGCCTTGGGAAGGCCCCTTCATCATCAGCAAAGTACGGGGCAACGATTCCTACTACCTGATCGACGCTTAGAAGCCCCAAGCACGCAAGAGGGACAACTCCGGCAAGGAGACAGAGCGGCCATGGAATGCAAATCTCCTCCGAAGGTTTTACAGCTGATGCAGTATGTACCACGCTACCTTTTGTATTAAAGAACTAAGACTTCGGGCCCCCCGAGGCGAGCTCGGGGACTGCCCTCTTTTGTCTGTATGATAAAAATTATGACTGCAAGTATGTTACTCCTTTTTATGCCATTTGGCACCGGGCTTGACAAATCGGCCTGGGGACTTGCCGCCTTGCACTATGAAATGCTTCCTACAGTCGGACAAGTAGTGTGTAAACGCCCAAACCGTCTCCTGTCAGAAGCCGCAGCTCGCAGAGCGACTGCACGGTGGGCAGCAATAAGGTAGAATGGGCATTCACATGAAAAATGGCTAAGGACTCAAAGCATAAAACATAGCTCAAGATGGCTTCCAGCCTTTCTCGCAAACCGACTCTCGGATAGTCGAACTGCCGCTTCCTATCCAACTTGCTCAAAAAAAAAATCTTGAAATCGGCTAAGTACTTGCTTTCCCAAAGTAGCCTAGCACTTGATCCAGCAACAGTCCGCAGAGCGGCTGTCCGATTGGCAAGGCAGGCAACTAAGAGAAAGCGGCAAAGGAAAAAAGCCAAAAGAACAATGAGCAAGAAAAGATATATATATATATTTTACATAACATAGGCCCTTGGCCGAATTGTCGAGTAGAGGTTCAAAATACACCCCGCGGGTGGAATTGTGCGAATTAACAAGTTCTTCAAAGACTACTGAATCAGATAAAATAAAAGATACAGCGGTAGCTTAGGAGGCAGCAGACGGATTCGGAGGGTCGGAGGAGGCGCCAGCGTCAGGCGTCGGGGCAGCCGGCTGGCTAGTCTCGGCTTGATCACCGCCGACGGCAGTCGACTCGGTCGCATGCGGCTCGTTGCTGGAGGCGCGGTCGGGCTGAGGCTGGCCGTCTGCTCCATCTTCTGGTGCCTCCGCCTCGCCTCCATCCTCCACCTCGTCCTCCTCCTCGACGCTGGAGCGAATCACCTCCGCCGAGTCTTCGCCGTAGTCTGGGTTCATCCCAAACCACTCCGGCAGTACCTCCTCGCCGTCTTCAGACCACTCGGGGATGAAGATGCTGGTGTCGGTGTACTTGGTCATCGCCGCAACACGTTTGACGAGGGCATCTTCCACAGCCGCCAGCTCCGGCTGGGCCTCCGACCGAAGCGTGGCCAACCGGTCTAGATCCAGCCCCGGGTACCACGCCTTGATGAACTCCAAGGCCCGGCGTGCTCCAGCCCGGGCCGAAGAGCCCTTCCAGGCCTCAAGACGACCAGCCGCGACCTCCAGCCAGTTGGCCGTCAGGCTGGGGGTGCGTGGAGCCTGCATATCCGGCCAAAGGGCGGCAATCGCCTGGGCACCGACGCGCTGAAGCCGGCGCAGCATCCGGTGAGCCGGCCGGAGGCGAGCCTCGATGCGCAGGATGTGCTCGTCAAGAGTTCGGGGGGCATCGGCAGCGATCTCTGCGCCCTCCGCCCTCCGACTTTCAGGTCGGCCTCGATGGCTTGGATGGCGGCCTGCGACTGCCCAGGGAAGAAGTCTGCAAAGACGCGAAGAAACGAGGAAGCCAGTCAAAAACCAGGAGTAGGCACGATTTAAATCGGTAGCTCGAAGAAAGAAAATAAAGAGACTCACCATCAACGATGTCTTCAATCTCATGGAAGCCGGAGGATAGCAGTGCCTCCTTGTCAGACCAGGAGGAGCGCTCACTCGCGAACTAGGCCAAGAGGGTGGTTTTCGTCTCCTCCGCCTTCCTCTGTGACTTCACAAGCAGCTCCTTCTGCTCTGCCAACCGAGTGGCTAGCAGATCATGCTCTGTGGCGAGCCTGCTGCACTCCTCCCCTTTGGCACGCAGGGTGGAGTTGGCTTCGCTCAACCACTGTTGAAGAGCAGCGTTGGCTCCTGAAGAAAAGGAAGAAAGACAACAGTCGTCAATAAAGTAGGTCACCGGGGAGATCCGGCCCGACTGCTCAGCAGTCGGCCCGAATCTCGGGGACTACAGCCCACGGGTGCGCTAGCGCGCCCCCGCAGAGAAGGAAAAAGGACTTACTCCGGCTCTCTGCCAAGTCAGCGGTCCGCTTGCCCAGCTCTTCAACGTTACGGTTGAAGGCAGTGACGCGGAGGTTGTGGTAATCCTGCGACAAGCATTTCAGACAAAGTTAGTACCCAGAAGCTCATCAATTGGAGTTCCGGGCCGCCTGCTCAGCAGCCGGCCTGAAACTCGGGGACTACACCCAGTGGGTGCCCTGGCGCGCCCCCATAGAGAGGAACAAGAAAACAAAGACCAAAGGAAAAAAACATACCCGGACGGCTGCCCGCGACGCTAGGAACGCCTTGGTGCAACTCTGGAGAGCGTCGCCCTCAGCACGGAGCTTCGCCTGGACATCCAGGAGTGCCCGGTTCAGCGGCCCTGTGCCGCCTCCTCGCACCCACCCAATAGTTGCAGCGCTCGTCGCTTCGGCGTCTGGGGCCGCCGAGCTGGCGGTGCCGGCTTCTAGGGGGCGGGGTGCCGAAGTCGCCTTCTCCAGACGACAGCACGTTGGTGAGCCGACTTGGAGGAGTAGCCTTGCCACGGCCTCGTCTTCGGTCGGCGGCACCGGAGGGTCCGCTGGCTGCTCGCCTTGCGCACCTTCAGACAGCGGTGGAGGCGGCGGCGGAACGTTCATGTCCGGTGCAGAGGGGTCGCCGCCTTCCCTCTCCACGGAGGGGTTCTCCCCGCCGGCTTCTCCGGTCTGCCCCGTGAACTCCGGAGGCAGCGACGCAGAGTTCAACGGGGTGACGAGCAATGCCGACTGGCGGCGTGCAGCTTCCTCAGCCTGCTGCTTCGCCGCGGCGGCGGCTTTGGCCTCCGCTAGATTTTTCTTAGCAGAGACCTCCACCCTGTCGGCGTCCGCCTTCTCCAGGAGGAGGGCCTCTTCTTCGTTGCGCTTCTCCTGTGCATTCCGCTCCGTCGCCTCCCGGAGGTCAGCAGCGGGTCAATCCGCCGAGTGGTGGCGGACGTCTCCGCTGACCCCATGATAGAGGCGGCGGCGATCCGCTCAAGAGAGAGGGGAGCCCTGAAGCAAGAGGGGCAAGTAGAGACTCAGACAAATCACAAAGAAAGAATAAAACTTTGAAGACAAAATACTTACGCGAAGACCAACGGCGGCTTCTTCACTTCCTTGCGAAAGGAGATGGCCTTCGCGGCTGCGTCGTCCCACTGGGTTGCCGCAGCCGAGCCCTTGGGCTTCTTCGGCCGCCTGCCGAACAAGGTCGGCACGGCCCTGCGCTTCTTGCCGCCGCCTGGAGCGCCCGGCGCGGCAGAAGAGCCCGCGCCAGGCTGGCTGGCTCCTGGCCGATGGCGAGGGGCGATTTCTCCCTCGGTGTTGTCTTTAGGCCAGTCGGCGAAGGTAGCCGAAGGCCTGAAGTCGCCTGCTGTCCCTCCTCCTCCCTCGGCGTCGTCTTCCAGAGCCGCTGCCCCCAGATCAGGGTCGTCGACGTCGCTCTCCGCCCGGTCAGCGAGGAACTCTAGGGCCGGCCCCGAGGTGCCGGCTGGTGGGTGAAGAAGGGGATTCTAACCAAAGCCGACTGGTCAAAACAAAACTCGGCAAGAAGAAGACAATCTAAAGAAAGAAAAGAAAGGCGACTCACCATGGGTGGGGGGTCGGCGCGGGAGCACGGCTCCTTGCCGAATCGCGAGTCCTCCGGGAGCCTGCTGTCCGAGAGGTCACCATGAGGGCCACCTCTTCGTGAGGCATGTCCTTGGTGCACATCCGACTCGGGTCGCGGTGCCCGCTCATCTGGCATATCACATGAGGGCGGCCTTGGAGTGGGAGAACTCGGTGCAAAATGAAGGCGGCCAGCAGGTCCGGACTAGTCAGACCCTCCGACTGCGTCAGCACTCGGAGTCACGTGATGGCACTGGCTCCCGTAGGCGTCAGCGACCTGGCCTGGTACGACCAGTTGGGCAGTCTCCCAGCCGGCGGGCCGGCTTCGAAAGCCGGCAGGTTGACCCAGTCGCCCCTTGTGGCGATGTTCCTGACATAGAAGTAGGATCTCAGCCACATCTTCACCGACTTTATCAGTGAGATGGAGGGGAAGGGATTGTCGGCCCCCGACCTTCGCACGACGATGAAGGCGCCGCACTGAGCCGGCACGCCCGCGGCCTGGGTGCCGAGCTTGGAGAAGAAGAACCCCCCCAGAGCTCGAGGGTGGGGAGGACTCCGAGGAAGCCTTCACACAGGGCCACGAAGGCGGACATCAGCACCACTGCATTGGGGGTGAGGTGGTGCGGCTGGAGACCGTAGAACTCCAGGAAGGACCGGAAAAAACTGCTCGCCGGCAGCCCCAGCCCGCACAGGCAGTGCGAGCGGAAGATGACCCGCTCGCCCTCCTGTGGTACGGGGGAAATCTCCCCCTCTGGCGCAAGAGGTACCTGCACGCGATCCTCGCTGGGAAGCCGACGGGTCTGGCGAAGGAACTCAATGTGGTCTTCATGAACTTCGGAACCGTCCCAGGTGCCGGAGCGCACTGGGGGAGGCGCGGCAGCGGAGGAAGAACTCATCGCGAGCTGTCGCCGCAGCGTTCACCGGAGCTTGGGCGTGTGGCGGAGCGAAGAAGAGAAGAGGAAGGAGGAGAGCGAGGAGCAGCAAGGAGGAAGAGAATGAGGAGTAGTGGGAAGGAGGGGTGCGCGTGCCCCCTCTTCCCCCTACTTATAGCCCCGTGGGCTGCGAAGCCGAGGGGGCGGACGTGGGGATTTACTGCGCCCACAACCCCACGACCCCCACGATCCACGCAAAGTTACTGCGCGCAGTAACTCCACGGGAATCCCAACCGTCCACCGGGGCCGCAACGGATCCGCTCGGGCGCCGAGGCACGGTGGTGGCGGGCCCCGCCTATGGGCCTGTCCCGTTGCACGCATAGGCTGGCAGGACGGCCTGGCCACGTGCCCTCGCGTGACAGGCCAAGAATGGGCGGCGGCCTGGAGGCTTAGCTAGCACGCCAATTAAAATCCCGCCGCAACGTTCGAAATACTGAGCAAGTCGTAATTCAGTGAGTCCGAGTTGGGCAAGTCCGACTCCTTCTAGACGACCCGGCAGAAGTCAATCAAAGACCATGTGTTGGGCACCCGGAAACAGAAACTGCTGAGGCTTCTCGGCCGATCGTCCGCGGCGCCTCACCAGCTTCGGGGACTACTGTCGGAGTAATGGGCCACGGGTAGGCCAACCCAAGTCCCATAACCTTTCAAGACATCGGGGCAGGCTGCGCCCCTCAAGACCCCAGGGCGAAGAGCCGCCTCCTGAGGAGTCGACGGCAGGGCGGCCGACTGCCCGGTCATGACCGAGTCCCAGGGACGACTTCCAGAGAAGTCGGCTTTGGGGAGTCAGCCGGCGACTCCAACAACCCATGACCTCATCGAAGGGGACGGGGCAGGGGCGTGGCTACAGTGAAGCCCACTCCCTGCCCCTTACCAAGGGCAGGCATGGCCACAGCACGCCGTACCCGGGAAGATCTCCGTGCGGCGTGGCACTGTTGCCCAGCCGGCCCTGACATCAGCACCACAGTACCGAATCCTGCACCCACGACGGCTTGTCTGTACGGCCTGGAGGCAGCAGGGCCCACCAGTCAGCGAGACCTCGAGAGACGGCGGGAGAACCGCCAGTCGGACCCGTCGGGAGTCGGCCCGGGGGAGTCGACCGAGCCCTCCCCCGGGGCCCACGCGCCATTAATCAAGATGAGATGGGGAGTGGCAATATTGATCGCCCGCCAGGCGGTGGGACTGTTGCCACGACCCCATGACCAAGTCCGCGTCATTAGAAGCACGACTACAGTAATCAGCGGCCGGCAAGACCCGCCCGCGGCGGACGCGGCCTGTCGGCTCCGTACCAGACCAGTCGGCGGGCCCCAGCAATCGGCGGAGAAGTCGGAGGTCAGAGGCACTGACGACTGGGCCCGCGCCCAGTTGAATTACCATTGTACCCTTGGGGGGTAGGCCTATATAAACCCCCCAGGGCACCCATGCAAAGGGTTGGAACCCAGTAGCTCTAGACCATACCAGATAGAAGGAGAGAGCTAGCCTTGCCCTCTCCTACCTCTAAGAAACAGCTCAAGGAGCAACCGTGTAAACACTTGGCCATAGTGATCATGCGGAGACCCCGCAGAGCAGCAGTAGGGGTATTATCTCCCCGGAGAGCCCTGAAGCTGGGTAAGATTCGCCGGCGTGCATGTCTTCGCCTCATCCCGTTTCCAGGCACCGGCGACATTCTACTCGCCCCCACCATGATAAGCCATCCGTTGGCATATGTCGCACCAAACCCCCGACACATGTCATACAATCGAAGAACTTGGCGAATGCTCTTGACCGTCACAACATCTCTAGTTGAGTATTCCTGTTTGCACAACATGTATGCACAGCACAAACAAGGAGACATGAGAGCATGATTTCGCTTTAATAGCGGCCTCCTTGAACTCAACCTCCAACTCTACTTGGATGAGGTCTGCCTGGAGTTCCATGATTTAATTCATGCGCCTTTTTCTGCAGTTCACCTGAAATGAAGCAAAGATTGCATCATTCAGCTAGCAAGAAGTACTTGCTCTTGTGAGCTGGCAGGTTCTTCTTTAGTAGTTGCACTAAAATTGAGGAACATTAAGGTTGGCTGTCTGGCTCATGTAAGGTGCAACTATAATTTTCTTATCCTTTTGTGCAGTTCCGCTAAAATAAAGTGCCATTGTGGTGACAATGACGGATCCATCTTGCAAAGGCCAATAAAATGTTGCACGAGATTACCAGCAGAACTTGACGGAGATTTTGGAAACTCCAATCACCATTTTGTGCAGTTTCACCAAAATTGAGAGATGTTGCCCACGTGACATTTTAGTTGAACTGCACAAGACACTCATTCCAAAAAAGTGTTTTGTGCAGTTCACCAAAAGGTCACAGTAGCAACAAGGTGAAATCGATATCCATATCTGCACAAAAAGATAGAAAGTAAACAGTTGCTGGTCAATAAGAATATACGAAACATATACAAAATGAAAAGAAGCATCTTAATTATGTTCATGGCAATCACGCAAGGACAGTAGAAATTTTAAAACGTCAGCAATGCTTCATGTTACTTTAATGGTGGCATGGCTTGTTTACCAAACACAGTAAATCAATAGCAGCTAAAGAGTTGGTTTAAGGGCATGGGACCGTGGGGACACCAGGACACTCAGCAGCGTAAAGGAGCAACTTACTTATCATAATGGGGAAAACTACAGGAGTGCCATTTTTAACACAGTTTAATTGCATCTTATCACTGGAGGCATTAGATTAACAATAACACTGGTTAGACATGTCCCTAGGGTAACAGTGTGATCGCTTCATTTTACATGCGCCCTTACATTAACAACAACAAAAGGTTGGTATAAGGATGCGACAGTGGACACATCAGCACAATGTACCTACAAGGAGGCATAAAGTGGTGATGCCGAGTTTGTTCATGCTATGTGAGGGCAGCAAACCTAATCCTGGAGACCTTGTACTATGTGAGGGCAGCAAATCTAATCCTGGAGACCTTTTACTATGTGAGGGTAGCAAATCTAATCCTGGAGACTTTTTACTATGTGAGGGCAGCAAATCTAATCCTGGAGACCTTTTACTATGTGAGGGCATCAAATCTAATCCTGAGACCTTTTACCAACAAATCTAATAATGAGACCTTTTACTATGTGAGGGCAGAAAATCTAATCCTGGAGACCTTTTACTATGTGATGGCAGCAAATCTAATCCTGGAGACCTTTTACTATGTGATGGCAGCAAATCTAATCCTGGACATACTCTGTTGACTTGTCCACCAGCCGCCACTTTCTATCCCTTTTTCAACCAATAATAGATCTGTTCCTTATCCAGTTTGTACTGGGTTTTCCCATTATTTCCCTTTTCAACCAAGAGACAGGTTGGGTATCCGGTCTCTACTACTTTCACCATATTATTTCCTCTTTGAATCAAGTCCTAGATTCATGCTACAACTTTCCCCCTTTCTTCGTTGTTTGAACAAAGCCCTAGATTCGAATGCATGAAGTAGCTTTACCTCTAATAATACTTAAAATTTAGGTGGCTTTGGAAGAGCTGATGGGAGTAGAAAAAGATGCACATGCAAACACGTGGGGAGCTGGGGCAGTAGAGCAAGGCCGCTTTCGAAGAACTTATACCTGAGGGTCGTCGGGATACCAGCGCTTTGTCGGAGAGAACGGCACGAGCAGAGGATCAGGCTCCTCTGGCAGCTGTGGGTTTCCTCCCTCGGCGGCGATGACCACGTGAATGATGCACCTTTTAGTCCTCTCACACACCGGCCGAATCTGTGACCAGCGGTGAGCAGAGAGAAAATGTCGCTACCGCTGTCTTGTTTATATCTGGAGAGGATGAGAGAATGAAGAGAGCAACCCTAGTAAAGCAAGCGCTCAGGCCCCTGCGTCAATATATAGTGGAGTGATTATCTTTTTTCTCTCCACAACAAGCGTTTCAATTTGTGTACGTGGCATTAAAGAAAAGAAACTCTCTATTTAAGGTGACTACTGTACGACTCCTACTTACTACTAGTAGTACTACAATATTGTTCACTTCTGCTCCCTGCCCCTCCATTCATTGAACAACCCCACGGGTGAATAAACATACAATAAGTACTGTATTTATATAGAACGAACAAGCTCGAACTATTTTCGCGTAGTTAAAAGTTGAGGGCGGGGCTTTTCCCGGGCAGTACACGCGGCAGTTTTCGAGTAGGGCCAGAAGACTATTTTTTTAAAACTTCGAGACGGCCACATAGCATGGAGCCGACCCTAACGATTTTAAGCTTACAGGCATGGTACACGCTATCCTAGACTACTCTACACATGAAACTGACACACGAGCATTCGGGCTACGCTTGGCTCTTCGCCTCTTTAGGAAGTCGAACAATGATGGAATACTACTGCACTGGAGGACTACTACAGTACGCTTCTGGCCATCTGACACCGATTGAACTGCTGCATGTCCACCGCGTGCGGGAGGGAGAGCGTGTAGCGAAAGCTTCTCCTAGTCTTGCCAGCCACCACGCTCATGGGTGAGGGAGGGATGCTCCTGCCTTTGCGTGTATGACAGGTGGGCCCGACAGGTGTGTGGCCAACCTGTCATACAGCCAAAGGCAGGTGCAGTTAAGTCCGCGAGGGAGAGGATAATCAAACTTATCATTGATGTACGAGTTGACGTGACACATCAAAGCACTACACTCGATATATTTCAATAATTTGCGTGTGTGACTCCCAGATGCAGAGGCTTGGGGTCATCATCCTCCTTTTCGAGAAAAATAGACACGTGTGTGAGAGGACGAGTGCGTGCGTGCACCTCTTCTCTTCCTGTATAACGTACTACTAAACTCAGAGTACAAGTTTTTGTGGGTGGCACGATGGTGCATGCAAGAAGTCCCGAGAGATAGGTTTAATGCGCCTGAAAAAAGACTAGCCTAGAGCTCGCCACGCGGCTATTCCTGTCGAACGCACCATTAACCGTAAGATATGTATACGATGGTGCCAGTTATTGCACGTACACAACAGTACTCCCTCCTTTCCGGTTTATAGGGCTTAATTCAAAAATCTCACCAACCAAGATGGTGAGTGGTGGAATATTTTTTGTAGTTTGCAAAAGCACCTAATTAATGCTCTTGTTTTTCTCAAAAGATTATGTTTATCAATGCATTAATTGCAATGCATGCATGCATAAAGTACATGCATTGGTCAATTTTCTCTTAATACTTGCATGCAATGATTTAATGCACCTTGGAATCTGAACATGTGTTGGGGAACAACCAAATTGAGCCTTATAAAATGGAAAAACTAAAATTTTTAGATAAGCCCTATAAAACCGGAAAGGAGGGAGTAGAAAAAGAAGTACTCCATCCGGGAATAGTGCCGCACTTCGAAACTAGAACCGTCAATAAATTTTGAGCTTGAGTCTCGTCACATTCCAAATTACTCCTGAATTGCAAACCTGTTCACACCGATCACAACCTAAATGGTTTCCCACTTAGGAGTGTATTAGTACTCGGTTATAAATACTAGTATGACAAGATGACTGCACATTCCTCCTCAACTCCTCATCCACAAAACAAACAAGTCATTCAACATCCTTCCCTTGCTCTGCCATGGCCAGCGTGAGTTCTGGGTCGAGGGATTGCCACCAGGGAGAGGTGAGCATGGAAGCGAAAGCACGAGATATGTCCCGCCTCGCTGCGAGAGCACCCGACATGTCCCGCCATGCGGAAGTAGCAGCACAGAGGTCCCGCCGCGCCGCTGAAGCAGCACGGAGGTCCCGTCGCCCGTCGATGCAGCAGACTGGTCCGGCCGCGCCGCGGAAGAAGCAGAGATGTCCCACGACACCACGAATGCAGCAGAGATGTCCCACCGCACCGCGGCGGCCTGGGCAAATTTCTCGCGGGCAGGCGACGACTGTTACAGGCGCATGCATGCGATCGTCCATAGCCAGATGGATCAGATCTCCGGCTCGGCGAGGTTGCAGGACGACGTGATAGCCCTGTTTGAATAGGCTACTGGCATCATCCGACAACTAAGGGAGGGCAATGAGAGGCTCCAGGCCGAGTGCGACCTGCTGAGGGAGAAGATCGTCCGAAGTGCAGACCAGCAGGAGGAGACTAGTGCCTTGTTGAAGAGGACCGGCGTCATCTTCAAGAAACTTTTGGACGAGAATGACATGCTCCGCAATGAGCGCCAAAGGCTGGTGGAGGAACCCGTGGATGTTCTCAAGCAGCGTCTTGAGGACACGAAAGAGCTCATCGCCGCTCGCCGTGGAGACTAGTTTCCTGGTTTCTTTTGATGTAATAATCGGTTTAGGATGTGGATTGTGTCATTGGTTGTGAAATGTTGGGTTCTAGCGCGGATGTTTGGCCTTTGTTGGCCTCTTGGGATGTTGCGATTTCAATCTGGTAGCTTTTAGTCCTTCGTGTTAGGCTGGAGTTGTGCTGAACTTCTTGTGAATTGTGGTGGTTTTCAGTAATGAAAATCGGAAGCGGAAGCCCTTCTTTGATCAAAAAAAATTAACCGTCCTTATATATATATTCATCAGTCTTGCTATAAGTCGCAGTAGATGCTATATAGGTCCGTCAGATCTTACATCAAGATCCGTGCTTTCAGATTTTCTTTTCTCTCTCTTAAATCTCAGTCGAGTGAGACATAGCCACGCCATTAAACAGAGGCTCGGGCACCATTAATGGAGACCTTGGGAGAGAGGTGGACAGCAGATGGAGGTCAAAGGGCTTTCCTCCCGATAAGCACGCGCAGGGGTCTGATCGCACGCCTCTCGTACTCAAATAGCTACCCTGCACGACGCCTCCTAGCTAATAAAAAATGGGGACGCGTGGTGGCACGTAAATGGTACTAGTAAGTAGAACGCCCACAGTTTCAATAATACTTGTGTTTCCGATTGTAACGTGACAACACTTGTTCCAGAATGACTTTGTTGATTGTTAATGTGTGCGCCTTCGCAAATCGGACTGCAAATTTACCACAACATGTTGGTGCCATGTCATGGCACCAATCCAAGTTTCATTATTTTCATGCGTGTTTTGGATTTACAGGAATTAAAAAACTAAGTTTCTCAATGTTTCCAACCCAGCCACGACACCCAGAATTTTAAATTTCATTCCCATTTCTTGCATGGAACCTAGAAATTTACCCGAGGACACACATGTGATTTTTCAATCAACTTTGGTGCACTGGAACATGTGCTTGTATTTCAAATTTGAATTATGCACACAAAGGTGACACGTTCTCTCCCAGAACCATGAGCCTTCTTGAGAGAAGCTCCGGTTTGCAAGAAGCTTATACCAAAATTTGTTCCTATTCGGCCAATTTTTTTACCACGGCATGGTACTACCATGACATGACACCATGCCAAGTTTCATGATTTTAAAACCAAGTTTCTCAATGTTCTCGACCGAGCCATGATGCCCAGATGTTTGAATTTTATTCTCATTTTTTGCATGGGACCTACTCCCTCCTTCCATCTATATAGGGCCTAATGTGTTTTTCAAGATAGCCTTTGACTATTGACAAGATTAATAGCACATGAGATGTATACTATGAAAATTATATTATTGGAAGATCCCTTTGACATACAAAATTGAAGGTATGCTTTGTGTAAGTTGCATGTCATATATTAGTGCTCTAAAATTTGGTTACAGTTAGCCTCGAAAAATGCATTAGGACCTATATAGATGGAAGGAGGGAGTAGAAATTCACCCGAGGACACAAATGTGATTTTCAACCAACTTTGGTGCACGGGAGCATGTGCTTGTAGTTCAAATTTGAATTATGCACATTAAATGACCAAAAACTCAATTAATGTGTAAATAAGGCCAAACGAAGCTGGAATAATTCCAAAATTTAACAGGGCACTCATGTAGTTCTATGTTGCCTTTGTAAATAAACTCAAGGGGGACAACATATATCATTTCGCACTCAAAGGTGGCATGTTCCCTCTCAGAACCACGAGCCTTCTTGAGAGAAGATTCGGTTTGCAAAAGCTTATACCAAAATCTGTTCCTATTCGGCCAATTATTTTACCACAACATGGTAGTACCATGACATGACATCCATGCCAAGTTTCATGATTTTCAGACGTGTTTTGGATTTACAAGAATTTTAAAACCAAGTTTCTCAATGTTCTCGGCCGAGCCACGATGCCCAGATGTTTTAATTTTATTCTCATTTCTTGCATGGGACCTAGAAATTCACCCGAGGACACAAATGTGATTTTTCAACCAACTTTGGTGCACGAGAGCATGCGCCTGTAGTTCAAATTTGACTTATGCACATTAAATGACCAGAAACTCAATTAATGTATAAAAAACGACAAACAAACCTGGAATAATTCCAAAATTTAACTGGGCACTAATGTAGTTCTATGTTGCCTTTGTTAAGAAACTCAAGTGGGGGGGGGACAGCGTATATCGTTTCACACTCAAAGGTGGCACGTTCCCTCTTAGAACCACGTGCTTCCAAATCGGCCCAATTTTTTACCACACCATGTTAGTGCCATGACATGCCATCATGCCAAGTTTCATGATTTCCAGGCGAGTTTTGGATTTACATGAATTTAAAATCAAAGTTTCTCGATGTTCTCGGCCGAGTCATGACGCCCAGATGTTTGAATTTCATTCTCATTTCTTCCATGGGACCTAGAAATTCAACCAAGGACACACATGTGATTTTTCAACCCACTTTGGTGCACCGGAGCATGTGCATGCAATTCATATTTAGATTATGCACATTAAAAGTCCAGAAACTCAATTAATGTATAAAAGGCCAAATGAACCCGAAATAATTCCAAAATTTAACAGGGCACTCATATAGTTCTATGTTGCCTCTGTAAATAAAATCAGGGGTGAGGCAGCATATATCATTTCGCACACAAAGGTGACACGTTCCCTCTCGGAACCACGAGGCTTGTTGAGAGAATCTCCGGTTTTGCAAGAGGCTTATACCAAAACTTGTCCCAATTCAACCAAAAATTATATGTATGAAAACAGGGTTTAGATTATCCCAAACATCTCGCTACCTAGACCAATAATGTACTATGATTTGAATTCAACATAAAATGGATACAAATATTTGAATTGGAGAGCGTATGGTACATGTAGTTCATAGTGAAATATGATTACTGCTATATGTATGTTTTTTGTTATCAAGATAATAATTAAATTATTGTATAACTTGACAACAATCTTATTCAAATAAGGAAAATTGATTCAAATTTAGTCCATATGGTAGACGACAATATATATGTTCACATGGTGGAGTAAAATGTTCATATATGATGGAAGATCAAAATGTACGACTACATCAATTATAAACCGCAAGGTCACCTAACGATATATTCGAATTCAACATAACGTGGATTCAAAAATTGAAATTCGAGATCATGGCATCCGTAATCATATAAAAAGGGACATTACTCTTTCTTTGATGGGAACTAATTTGTTTTTTGTTGTTGTTGAGGGAAGTGCGAATCGATTTGGTACTGTGAAGGGTAATCTTGTTCTCCCGATTTTTTTACATTTTCTTGTAGTTTTTTCAATGGCATCTATAGCAATATAGTAAAAGGGGACATGACTCTCTTGTGTCTTGTATGAATTGTTTTTTACATGTTAAGTTTGTTCTGCCAAACAAGGAATCCACACCTTGTTATCCCGAAATTTTCAAGCTCGAGTATCTTTTGTCTCACCTGCTTTGAAACTCCCGCTTCTTCAACCCGCACCGCACCTTGTTATCCCGAAATTTGGCCGCGCGCGAGAACTCCATCCTCATCCGAAATCGCTCCCGCAGCCCAGACACGCGAAATCCCCCTTCTACCCCTCAACCGAAAATGAAGCTCCGCGTCGCGGTGTCAAAACCGATGGGGGTACACTGGTAACTTACCCTACATTTCGGACAAGCGCGTCCCTAAGCTTGGCTCCCCCTCCCCCTTCGCCCCCATTCGAACACCGAGGTCGCCAAAACCCGCGAGACCCCACGCTCCTCCGTCGGCCTCCTGCTATGTCTTGAGCTTGCGTTGGTTTTCCCCGAAGAGGAAGGGATGATGCAGCAGAGTAGCGGAAGTATTTCCCTCAGTTTTTGAGAACCAAGGTATCAATCCAGTAGGAGGCCACGCTCAAGTCCCTCGTACCTGCACAAAACGATAGCTACTCACAACCAACGCGATTAGGGGTTGTCAATCCCTTCACGGTCAGTTACGAGAGTGAGATCTGATAGATAATATTTTTGGTATAAAAATGCAAAGTAAAAAAGCAAAGCAAGATTAAAGTGATGGAGATTGATATGATAAGAATAGACCCGAGGGCCATAGGTTTCACTAGTGGCTTCTCTCAAGAGCATAAGTATTCTACAGTGGGTGAACAAATTACTGTTGAGCAATTGACAGAATTGAGCATAGTTATGAGAATATCTAGGCATGATCATGTATATAGGCACCACGTCCGTGACAAGTAGACCGAAATGATTCTGCATCTACTACTATTACTCCACTCATCGACCGCTATCCAGCATGCATCTAGAGTATTAAGTTAAAAATAGAGTAACGCCTTAAGCAAGATGACATGATGTAGAGAGATAAATTCATGCAATATGAAATAAACCCCATCTTGTTATCCTCGATGGCAACGATACAATACGTGCCTTGCTGCCCCTTTTATCACTGGGAAAGGACACTGTAAGATCGAACCCAAAGCTAAGCACTTCTCCCATGGCAAGAACTACCAATCTAGTTGGCCAAACCAAACGGATAATTCGAAGAGACTTGCAAAGATAACCAATCATACATAAAAGAATTCAGAGAAGATTCAAATATTATTCATAGATAGACTTGATCATAAACCCACAATTCATCGGTTTAAACAAACACACCGCAAAAACAAGATTACATCGAATAGATCTTCACAAGAGAGGGCGAGAACTTTGTATTGAGATTCAAAGAGAGAGAAGAAGGCATCTAACTATGGACCCGAAGGTCTGTGGTAAACTACTCACATTTCATCGGAGAGACTATGATGGTGTAGAAGCCCTCCGTGATGACGGCCCTCTTCCGGCGGAGCTCCGGAACAGGCCCCAAGATGGGATCTTCTGGATACAGAAAGTTGTGGCGGTGGAATTAGGTTTTGGCTCCTGTTCTGATCGTTTGGGGGTATGTGTATATATATAGGAGGAAGAAGTATGCCGGAGGAGCACTGAGGGGCCCACGAGGCAGGGGGCGCGCCCTAGGAGGGGTGCCCCCCACCCTCATGACCGCCTCTTTTGTTCCTTGGAGCAGGGTCCAAGTCTCCTGGATCACGTTCGGTGAGAAAATCATGTTCCCGAAGATTTTATTCCGTTTGGACTCCGTTTGATATTCCGTTTCTTTGAAACACTGAAATAGGCAAAAAAACAGCAATTCTGGGCTGGGCCTCCGGTTAATAGGTTAGTCCCAAAAATAATATAAAAGTGGAAAATAAAGCACAATATAGTCCAAAACAGTAGATAATATAGCATGGAGCAATCAAAAATTATAGATACGTTGGAGACGTATCAGGCATCCCCAAGCTTAATTCCTGCTCGTCCTCGAGTAGGTAAATGATAAAACGAGAATTTTTGATGTGGAGTGCTACTTGGCATAATTTCAATGCAAATCTTCTTAATTGTGGTACGAATATTCAGATTCGAAAGATTCAAGACAAAAGTTCATATTGACATAAAAATAATAATACTTCAAGCATACTAACAAAGCAATTATGTCTTCTCAAAATAACATGGCCAAAGAAAGTTATCCCTACAAAATCATATAGTCTTGCTATGCTCTATCTTCACCACACAAAATATTTAAATCATGCACAACCCCGATGACAAGCCAAGCAATTGTTTCATACTCTAACTTTTTCAATCTTCACGCAATACATGAGCGTGAGCCATGGATATAGCACTATAGGTGGAATAGAATGGTGGTTGTAGAGAAGACAAAAAGGAGAAGATAGTCTCACATCAACTAGGTGTATCAACGGGCTATGGAGATGCCCATCAATAGATATCAATGTGAGTGAGTAGGGATTGCCATGCAACAGATGCACTAGAGCTATAAGTATATGAAAGCTCAAAAAGAAACTAAGTGGGTGTGCATCCAACTTGCTTGCTCATGAAGACCTAGGGTGAGGGAGTCCTGGATTAGGGGGTGCTCGGGTAGCCAGACTATACCTTCAGCCGGACTCCAGGACTATGAAGATACAAGATTGAAGACTTCGTCCCGTGTCCGGATGGGACTTTCCTTGGTGCTTTCATTGAGAGTTCCTCTGTGTCGTCGCCTTTAGGCCCGATGGCTCCCTTGATCATCAACAACGATGCGGTCCAGGGTGAGACTTTTCTCCCCGGACAGATCTTCGTCTTCGGCGGCTTCGCACTGCGGGCCAATTTGCTTGGCCACCTGAAGCAGATCGAAAGCTACGCCCCTGGCCATCAAGTCAGGTTTGGAAGCCTAAACTACATGGCAGACATCCGCGGAGATTTGATCTTCGACGGATTCGAGCCACAACCAAGAGCGCCGCACTGTCTCACGGGGCATGATCTAGCTCTGTCACTGAACAGTATCCCGGAGGCAGCAAACACACTAGCTCTGAGCCTTAATTCGGAGCCAGTTGTGTCAATCGAGGATCAGCGGTTGCACGTCACCTCGGGGGCTGCAATCTCAAAGGCGATCGAGCCGAACGCCGTCCCCACACTCCGCATGACTCACGACTCCGATGATCCAGACTCCTCTCCGGACTCTGAACCCCCCACGCCCCTGCCGATCGAATCCGATTGGGCGCCAATAACGGAGTTCACCGCCGCGGACATCTTTCAGCACTCGCCTTTTGGCGATATCCTGAATTCTCTCAAGTCTCTCTCTTTATTAGGAGAGCCCTGGCCGAACTGCGGTCAGCGAGGATGGGATACGAACGATGAAGAAATTCAAAGCCCACCCACCACCCACTTGGTAGCCACTGTCGACAATTTAAACGACGTGCTCAACTTCGACTCCGGAGACATCGACAGCATGGATGACGATGCAGGAGATACTGATGAACCAACGCCCATAGGGCATTGGAAAGCCACCTCATCTCATGATGTGTACATGGTGGATACCCCTAAAGGAAGCGACAACGAGGAAAAAGGGGATGGAACGGGAGATCGACCCCCCGAAAAGCAATCAAAGCGTCGGCGTAAACGCCGACCCAAGCCCCACCTCGATAAAAACCCAGCCATATAGCAGGATGAGCCAGTAGATGACGAGCAAGCCTTAGAGCAACCGTCCGAACAGGGCAACACGGATAGAGAAACCGAACATCCCTCCTCCGGCGAAAACGGCATTCCGGACGACCTCACGCCGGATAAACCCATGGAGCAGAGGAATCTCCACAAGAGGCTCGTTTCAACTGCACGCAGCCTGAAAAAGCAGAAGCAGAAGCTAAAAATAGCGGAAGATGCACTCCGGATTAGATGGAGCAAAGTAATCAATACCGCAGATAAATACGGCGACGGTCGCCGCACTAAAAGCTATCCGAAAAGAAAGCCACTGCCTGAATTCGACGAAGAGGCCCTAGAGCCCTCGCATTCAAAAAATAAGAAAGCCACATGGTCGGATAGACGACCCCATAAAGCGGCAAGCGGCGCCGCACTTAAATCGGCATGCGACCCACCTAAGGATTCGCATCATGGCCCAGTTAGGTCCATTTATGGGCCAAGAAAGCAAGCTCTCGTAAGCAATGCAATAAAGCCATCATCAGAATCCAACACACCCAAATACAGGGGTGCCGCACACCCCCTATGTTTCACTGATGAGGTCCTGGACTATGAATTTCCAGAGGGATTCAAACCCGTAAACATAGAGGCATATGATGAAACAACAGACCCTGGAGTCTGGATCGAGGGTTATATCCTCCACATACACATTGCTAGAGGAGATGATCTCCACGCCATAAAATATTTACCCCTTAAGCTTAAAGGGCCAGCCCGGCATTGGCTTAAAAGCCTTCCTGAAAACACAATTGGAAGTTGGGAAGAGCTCGAGGATGCTTTTTGAGCAAATTTCCAAGGGACCTATGTCCGCCCTCCGGATGCAGACGATCTTAGTCACATAACTCAACAGCCCGGAGAATCAGCTCGGCAGTTCTGGAATAGATTCCTCACTAAAAAGAATCAGATAGTCGACTGTACGGACGCTGAAGCCTTAGCAGCTTTCAGGCATAACGTCCGAGACGAATGGCTCGCCAGACACCTCGGCCAAGAAAAGCCAAGAACAATGGCCGCACTAACAAGCCTCATGACCCGCTTTTGTGCAGGAGAGGACAGCTGGTTGGCAAGTTGCAGCCCCAGCGACCCAAGTACATCCGAAACTAGGGATGGAAACGGAAAACCACGACGCAACAAGGACCGTCGCTAGACTAAGGAAAAAAGTCCGAAGAGCACGGCAGTCAATGCCGGATTCAAAGGCTCATGACAAAATCAGACAAAACCACCCCTCCAAGATAACAGGGACGATCCATCCAACTTAAATAAAATCCTGGACAGGATATGTCAGATACACAGTACTCCCGGGAAGCCTGCTAACCATACCCACAGGGATTGTTGGGTTTTCAAACAATCCGACAGACTCAATGCCGAACACAAGGGGCTCGACACACCAAGCGAAGACGAGGACGAACCCCAAAACCAGAGCACCAAGAAACAAAAGAACTTCCCACAAGAAGTAAAACAGTGAACTTACTTCACATAACAAAACGTGCGGCGCCCATAAAGGTACGCACCACATGACCTATCCCCAAAGGGTCCCGCCACTGGTTGTCAAAACCAATCATCTTCGATCAGCTAGATTATTCTAGAAATATCAAGAATGCAGGCTGGACTGCCTTGATACTCGATCCAATAATTGGCGGACTCCAGTTTTCAAATGTCCTTATGGACGGCGGCAGTGGACTAAACCTGATATATCAGGATACAATCCATCACATGGGGACAAACCCAGCAAGAATCCGCCGCAGCAAAACCTCCTTTCAAGGGGTAACACCTGGTCCGGACACCCATTGTATGGGTTTTCTCCGGCTCGAAGTTATATTCGGCTCTGCCGATAACTTCCGCCGCGAAAAGCTGACCTTCCATATCGTCCCGTTCTCAAGTTGCTATCAAGCACTACTGGGACACGAAGCTTTCGCTCGCTTTAACGCAATACCGCATTATGCATCTCTCACGCTTAAGATGCTCGGTCCACGAGGCATCATCTCTTTGAAGGGGAATCACTAAAGTGCGCCTCCCCAAGCGGAGGACTGTGCGGCCGCTTTGACAGCCTCACAGTAAAATGGCCTCACCGGCCAAAAAAAACTTCGAAATAGGTCATTAAAGACCACGAACGCGGATAGACGAGTTCGGTACAAAATCATCATTGATGCAGGCTTAGTGGCCATATACCCCCGCACTAGGGGCTCCATGCATATACAATAAGAGACAATAATGCTCAATTTTATATATTTTACTTTATACTTTGTTTATTTTAAACTTTTGTTCGGCACGACCCGTTTTCAACTCAGTTCCTCTCTTTTACAGATGAACGTCGTGCGGTGCCCGTCCAGGATACGGCACAACGGAGACACAGGCGCAGACGTGCAGTAGGGACCCGTCCTAAAGGATTCTTTTTAGATTAAGACCCTGTGTAAACCTTTTTTACTGTCTCTTGTTGCTACACATCCCCTGGTTTTTTCTGATATAACCAAGGAGGACGCTGGCGTCTTGGCATGTGGCCACGTCAGAATTTTTGCACGTACCTGGACACTAGGGGCTTTTTTAATAAAGTGTGGTTTTGCCCGCACTCATAAAGACCAAACACCTTAGGGAGTGTTCGGCGTCGCGAGTTTTGGCATTATATGCATCAGCTCCGAATCATGTCTTTGGTCAAATGTTGGGTTGCCCGGCTCCCGAGTTCGGCTACCTTACGTTCCGCTCTATCGGCTAAGGTAGCACCAGGAGAACTACTGCAATTGTGCCCCGGTTCGGCCGGGCGAGCACCTCAGTAGAGAAAGCCGAAAACTGACTGTCATGATGTAGCATGAGACTGCTCAGCCACTCGATGACCTATCAGAATCTATCGGATTCCTCCACTTTAACGAAGGGCCGCTTCCCGGTCAGGCACATACGCGCCCCAAACTCGGGCGAGCACAGTCGCCACCAAGGGGCTACCTAAATAGTCTCACTGTCAAGCTCCTATGGCTAAGTGAAAGTGTTAAAGCATTATAGTCCGGTTGCCTGGCCCGCTGCGCTATCACCTCCTTTGTAGGACCAAGACGTTGGGTTAAGTGTGAAAATGCGTCTTCTGCGAGCACCCCCGCACTATGTGCGTGGGGGCTGAAGCCAACGGCTGCCATCTTTCAGATTATATATATATATATATATATATATATATATATATATATATATATATATATATATATATATCTTAAAACGGCCGCACAGGAGGTGTTCCCAATACTTGAAGGCACAAGTATAAAAAGGCCACTACATTTTATCAAAATATTACTTTATAATTACATATGCTATCATAACATAGCATCTTTCGAGCACTGCGTCTCTATTACACGAGCGCCTTCAAGGACTTCCTGAAAATAGTGCTCGGAGGGTACTCGGCTTTTGTCCGAATCTCGGGACGCAACAACGGTGGTCTCCATCTCTGCCCAGTATGTCTTGACACAGGCAAGAGCCATCCTTGCACCCTCTATGCATGCTGACCTCTTCATTGCATTAATACGCGGCACCGCGTCAAGGAATTGCTGCACCAAGATGAAATAACTCTTCGGCTCTGATCTCCCCGGCCACAGATGACCCGTGACGTACTTCATGGCGAGTCCAGACAACCTATTCAGTTCGGCCCATTGAACCAAACGATCGTCCACTGCCAGTGGACGCTCTGGATTGTGAAACTGCGACCAGAAAAGCTTTTCCACTTCGCGATCTTTCTGATCTCGAAAGTGTTCGGTCGCATCAGCAGCACTTGCTGCCAAATCCAGATAGGTATCCTCCACACTCCACATCCGGTCCAACGGAGCAAACTTCGGATCGCAAAATTTCCTTCGCAGCATAAAGGGCTTTCCAGCCGCAATCTGTTTGGCCTAACGCAACTCCTCCTTCGCAGCTCTCATCGCAGAGCGCGCGTCCTTGGCATTGGCAACGGCCTTCTCTAAGTCTGTCTGTTTCGCCTGGTCTTCCTTCTCAAGAAGTCTGCAACGGTCTGCAGCGCTCTTTAACTTTTCGGCTATCTCGGCCATCTCTTCCTTGCTTCGGCAATGAGCAGCCTGTTCGGCTCTCAGCTCTTCAAGGGCTTTCTTGGCAGCCGCATTAGTTTCTATTGCTTGTTCTTTAGCTCGGGCAAGTTCTGCCCTAAGACTCTCCATGGCGGCTGCACCATCTGCGTCAAGCACACACATCGTAAGACACTGGCATAAAACTCTTCTTACATGATGCCGCCCGAGGAATTACATACCTTGAGCCTCATCAAGCTGCTTGTTGACAAGCGCGATGTCGGCATCTGCCACGTCTAGTTGCCGCTTTAGTTCGGCAAAATCATCAGTTCGGCTCGATTACGGACACCCTGCCGCCTACATTCAAAGGCGACATCTTAGACCTGGGATTATGATCCTCAGCGTGCCGTCATTTCTTGACGACACACAGAGTCTCAGGGGCTACTATCTACACAGGGCGCATCTTATTCATGCGCAACTGACAAAAGTGTACATTATCTAATGTACCTCAAAACCCGCCAGTAAACTTTTGACGGCCTCATGCAATCTGCTCTCTGCGGATGAGATCCTTTCAATCACCGTGCCCATCAATGCACGGTGCTCCTCCAAGATAGAAGCTCGCCCCAGCAGAATCTTTAGCTTCTCCGGCCGAGCACCAGACGGTGCCGGACTTGTCCCATGACCTCTTTCGAAGGCCGGACGCGGAGAACCTCGGGGGGCCACATAGCTATCTTCCGCCCCTTCCGGATTCGGAGAAACCCTCCGCGACGAGACCTTAGGGTCGCCCGCCTCGCTAGGCGGCACGACAGGGGGAGGCGTCCCGCTCTCCATCATCTCCGGAAGGAGATCCCCCGAAGACGAGCTCTGCTGAGAAGGGCTAAGGTCCGAGCTACAAGGTAAAAATTCGGTTAATCTTCTCAGATATAAATCAAGGATTTCCCTCATCCCTCAAAAGGAAAATCTTTCTCTACTTACGACTCGCTGGAGGGCTGATCCCCTTGAGGGCGTAGTCCAGCCGAGGAACTCCCCGGCGTCGGACCCTCTGACGAGGATTTTTTCCCCCCGCTTCGAGGCCATGGTTTTCGGGTCATCATAGGCGGCTCTCTTCTTCCCCTTAGGAGAGGAATTGTCGATTCCTCCCTTCGGAGCAGCCTACTTCGAGGAGGCCATAGTTTCCTTGTCCCCCCCCCTTGCTTCCCTCCAAAGGCATTATCTCCAGCATCCTGGCCAGCACGGGATCCGGCCTGGTTTCGTGAAGGGGAGCCGGACACCTGATCAGCTTTGCCTTCGCTATCCACTCCTGTTTAAAAGGACGGCTCTTTTAGGGGCAAGTTTATGACAATTATACGGATAGAAGGTCCGGGCACAAGGTTGCTTACTCGAGTATCCGGGCGATTGCAGCTTAGGCCTGCGTCCTCGGTTAAATCTGGACACATCTCTTGTGATCCGAAGAACATTTTATACATCTCCGCGGGCGTTGCACCCATGAAATTCTGGAGAGCTCGAAGTCCCTCTGGATTAAACTCCCACAGGCGAAGGGAGCGACGTTTGCCGGGCAATATTCGGCGAATCAGCATGACCTGCGTCACCTTGACCAGGCGGAGGTCTCCTTCCAAGAGATCCTTAATGCGGCCCTGTAACAAGGGCACATCTTTGGGCAAACCCCAATCTAACCCTCTGTTGACCCATGCTGCTAGCCGTGGTGGGGGACCCGAGCGAAAGGCAGGAGGCGCCACCCACTTGGTGCTCCGGTGTAACGCCCCGAGACCGATGTGCCAAGTGTCGATCAGTTATTCGCTGTTGTTTCTTTGTAGTTGCTTGCGTGTCATGCATTGCATATCATGTCATCATGCGCATTTCATTTGCATACGTGTTCGTCTCATGCATCCGAGCTTTTTCCCCGTTGTCCGTTTCGCAATCCGGCGCTTCGTTCTCCTCCGGTGGTCATTTCTACCTTTCTTTTGTGTGTGGGCATCAAACATTTCCGGATTGGACCGAGACTTGCCAAGCGGCCTTGGTTTACTACCGGTAGACCGCCTGTCAAGTTTCGTACCATTTGGACTTCGTTTGATACTCCAACGGTTAACCGAGGGACCGAGAAGGCCTCGTGTGTGTTGCAGCCCAACACCCTTCCATTTTGGCCCAAAACCCACCTAACTTTGCTCCATCATCTCGGTCGTTCGATCACGATCGCGTGGCCGAAAACCGCACCTCATTTGGAGCTTCCTAGCTCCCTCTACCTATAAAAGAGCACCCCTCCCTGAAATTTCGGATCATTTCAAAGTCTAAACCCTAGATCCACTCCTCCCTGCGCCACCGGACGCGTCCGCGCTGCACCGGACATGTCCGCCCCTGCGCGCCACCTCACTCCAGCCAATCAGAAGCCGCCATGTCTCCCCGCCGCCGCTTCCCCTCCACTCACCGCGCGCCACATGGCACCGCGCTGCCCCACTTCGCCGCCGGTCCCGGAGAGCCCGCAACCGGCCCCCGCGGCCCATCCAACGCCGCCGCCCGAGCCCACGGGGAGGCCGGATCCGCGCCGCCCGGTCCTCCCTTGCGCCGCCGCACGCTGTCTCGACGTCGGCCACCCGACGACGCCGCTCGCCGGAGTTCGTCAGCCTCGCCGGCCCCTCTCCGCCGCCCTTCTCCTCCTCGTCGCCTGGCCTCGTCGCCGCGAGCGTCGCCGTCTTCGCCCGGATCGGATCCGGCCTCGCCGGATCTATCAGGGGCCGCCCCGCCTTGCCTCGAAGCTCGCCGGAGCCCTCTGCCTGCCGTTGCCGTCGCCGCCATGGATCGGGGACCAGATCCCCGCTCGAAGACGAGATCCCTCCCCGCGTGGGCCACCTCGTCCGCACCGGCCCAGATGCGAGGCCCAGCCGGCCTCCTCCCCGCCGTGGCCTCCCAGGCCCAGCGTGCCGTCCCCGCCTTCGGTCCAGATCCGCACCGCGCCAGCCCAGCCGGCCTCGCCTCGGCCTCCTTCCTCCTCTGCTGGGCCAGGCCCAAGGGTGAGCCGACCCCAGCGCCCCCTCCTCTATTTTCTTCCTCGCTGTTGGGCTTCCTCAGATTCGGCCCGATGCATGTTTTTTCAGCGTCTGGACGATTTGTCTATTATCCCGAGACAACAGTTTTGCAGTTTAGACCCTCATATTCATGCATTTAAAAACTCACTAACCGTGCATCGGATTAAAATATTTTATATATGAAACTTGCTTAGAATTTTGTGTAGATTAATAATATCCAACTTTCATCTATGTTTAAAATATTTAAAATGCTGTTTGCATTAATTTGCTCCTATGCCATGTTAAAATGATTTTATTCATAACTAAATAACCGTAACTCGGATTTTAATAATCTTTATATGTAAATGGGGTAGAATTTTGCCTAGTTTAACATGGTGGCATCATCTTGCATGTTTAACAAATCTAAAATTGTGTTTAGGGCAGAACAGTACCAAATCTATAATATGCTCATGGGGAGTTTCCGGAATTGTTGTTCGTTGCTTCCGGCCTCATTTAACCTTGACTAGATAGGTAGTTTTCATTTGCTTCACCCTCTTGCCCTGTTTAATAACATTTAATATTGTTGGGTACATAAACAAGAGAGAACTAAATAATTGATGTGGTGTTTTGTCAATATGCATCCCTATGCATATTGAGCTCCACTTAATTTGTAGGATTGCTTGTGCACTTTGCCATGACATGTATCATTAAACCGGACATGCATCATACTTGTTTGTGCATCATGCCATGTTTATGTGGTGGTTGTTTACCATGATTGTTTGCTTCTTTCCGGTGTTGCTTCTTTGGGTTGGTTCCGATAACGTCGTGTTGTGAGGATCCGTTCGTCTACGTCCGTTTATCTTCTTCATGGACTCGTTCTTCTTCCTTGCGGGATTTCAGGCAAGATGATCATACCCTTGAAATCACTACTATCTTTGCTATGCTAGTTTGCTCGCTCTTGCTATGCCAATGCTATGATACCTACCAGTTGCTTGTCAGCCTCCCAAGATGCCATGTCAAACCTCTAACCCACCATGTCCTAGCAAACCGTTGATTGGCTATGTTACCGCTTTGCTCAGCCCCTCTTATAGCGTTGCTAGTTGTAGGTGAAGATTGGAGGCCGTTCCTTGTTGGAACATTTACTTACTTGTTGGGATATCACTATATATCTTATTTAATTAATGCATCTATATACTTGGTAAAGGGTGGAAGGCTCGGCCTTATGCCTGGTGTTTTGTTCCACTCTTGCCGCCCTAGTTTCCGTCATATCGGTGTTATGTTCCCGGATTTTGCGTCCCTTACACGGTTGGGCTATAATGGGAACCCCTTGACAGTTCGCCTTAAGTAAAGCTTTGCCAGCAATGCCCAACCTTGGTTTTACCATTTGCCACCCAGCCTTTTTTTCCCTTGGGAGTCGCACATCCCGAGGGTCATCTTATTTTAACCCCCCCAGGCCAGTGCTTGTCTAAGTGTTGGTCCGAACTGTCAGCCGCCGGTGGCTACCAGGGGCAACTCTGGGCTGGCCTACCGGAAGTTTAGACAATCCGGTGTGCCCTGAGAACGAGATATGTGCAGCTCCCATCAGGATGTCGGCACATTGGGCGATGTTGCTGGTTTAGTTTTACCCTGTCGAAATGTCTTGTTGTACCGGGATACCGAGTCTGATCGGAATGTCTCGGGTGGAGGTCTATTCCTTCGTTGACCGTGAGAGCTTGTGATGGGCTAAGTTGGGACACCCTGCAGGGATTTGAACTTTCAAAAGCCGTGCCCGTGGTTATGGGCAGATGGGAATTTGTTAACGTACGGTTGTAGAAAACCTAAACTTGACCTTAATTAAAATGAATCAACAGCGTGTGTAACCGTGATGATCTCTTTCCGACGGAGTCCGGGAAGTGAACACGGTTGTTGGAGTTATGCTTGACGTAGGTAGTCTAGGATCACTTCTTGATCATACCTTTATCGACCGTGCTTTGCCTTCTCTTCTTGCTCTCATTTGCGTATGTTAGGCACCATATATGCTAGTCGCTTGCTGCAGCTCCACCTCATACCTTTACCTTACCCATAAGCTTAAATAGTCTTGATCGCGAGGGTGCGAGATTGCTGAGTCCCCGTGGCTCACAGATACTTCCAAAACCAGTTTGCAGGTGCCGATGAGTCCGTGCAGATGACGCAACCAAGCTCAGGAGGAGCTCGATGAAGATCTTGTCCTTTGTGTTGTTTCGTTCTAGTTGATCAGTAGTGGAGCCCAGTTGGGGTCGATCGTGGACCTTTGTCGCATTTGGGGTTCTTCTTTTATTTTGGTTCCGTAGTCGGACCATGAGTGTATTTGATTGATGTAATGTTTATTCATGTAATTGTGTGAAGTGGCGATTGTATGCCAACTATGTATCTCTTTCCCTTATGTATTACATGGGTTGTGTGAAGATTACCTCACTTGCGACATATGCCTTCAATGCGATTATGCCTCTAAGTCGTGCCTCGACACAAAGGAGATATAGTCGCATCGAGGGTGTCACAAGTTGGTATCAGAGCCTTCCCCGACCTTAGGAGCCCCGATTGCTTGATCATTTTAGCAGCCGAGTTGTGTCTAGAAAAATGTTTTGAGTCATTTAGGAATTATATATCGGAGAGTTTAGGAATTATTTTTACTTCCCAGTCTCCTCATCACTCTGGTAAGGCATCCTGACGTAGAGTTTTGACTCTTCTCTTCTCAAATTTCACTAAATTTGTTTTAGGATCACGCGGGTATCTTGGAACCATTCTGATGGTTTTATGATGAGAACATTGTCTTGGTGCCTCCTGTCAGGGGTTTAGTGGAAGTGTCCCGGGGAGTTGAGCTCTGAGGTGTTGTCGTCATAATTTTATCGTTGCAATTCTGGAATACCTGAGTTTAGTACGCCGACATCGAAAATCTCTTTTATGCAGTTCGTTGGTGAGATAACCTCGACACCACCCAGTACTGGGGCGGGAGTTCGGGAGTATTGCCATAACTTGTATAACGGATGCTTTTCGAAGGTTGAGGTAGATGATTTCCGAAGGTTTCTTGGTTATGTGTTGAAGGATGGATACAGCTGGATGTAGGATTTGTTAGATTTGGGTGAGATATTATGCTTCCCCTGTATCCCCAACACCTGATTGCATAACCAGAAAATTTCGGGAGTTTCATAGGTGGGAATTCAAGTAGCTCTTAGGATTTCTTTCCGACAGATGTATGATATGAAATTGGGGTTCGACGTCTAGTGGTCCGCCTATTCACGGTCGATTTTACAGTGGTCTCGTTGTGTCTTAAAGAGTCCTTGGCTATGCCGACTCGGGGACGCTTCGTATGTCATGTGCACTGCCTTGTACATGATGGTGCTGTACAATCGAGCCCGTGTAGGTCCCACCACGAAAACTTCAGACGAAATCTCTATCATATGTTTGTTCCGTCTTATTCTGCAAGCCAATCCTTTGTTTTCATTTTGAGTTGTGGTATTCGAGTTGCTTCGAAGTCAAATGTTGATTCCATACCTTCCCCAAAATGGTGTTCTCATATTCCTATGTGAATACTAAGCCTTCTCGTTTATTGAGATTGTCTTGTCAATTTTTTCTCACCGACGTGTCTCTCTTCAAGTGGATCCGTTCTTTTTCAACATCCGTAAGATTCAATCTCAGTTTTCTCAACGGTGTTTGTTTCACCCGTCTCCAAGTTGCCTTTGTTTTTTCCCACCCTCCCTCCCTTGTTTTTCTTCAAGGACTCAGATTTCTTAATCGAGTATCCATCTCATTGATGTGAAGTCTCTCCATTCTTTTTCGTCAATTTTCTTATCCGGTGATGCTCATGAAGATACTAACGGAGCCTCAGGTTCATCATTATTCATTCTTTTCTTCTCTGGTGGAACCAATTCAAGCTTTCGGTGTTGATCATATCCTTTTTCCTCGTTTCAAATATCTTCTTATGCCGGTGCACCTCTTAATCTTCCACGCTTGCTATTCAATTGTTCCGGAGTGCTCAAGATATCTCGAAGATTTGTGTCTCCACTCTGCTTTCGTTCAACCTCTTTTCGAGGATGTTATCTCATTCAATCCATTTAAATTCAACCGGTGCTATCTCCTTTTCAAGTTATCGTTCTACGGTGTTTCTTTTGAGTGGGCCCTAACCCACAGGTCTTTTTCCAGGATCTTACCTGACTCTTCTTATTTTCCCGGAGCTATCCTAAATTCTTCTCCAAGTTTGACGTAAGGATGAGTTATCATCAGTCAAATACTTTTCTCCAAGATCTTTCAAATTCTTTTCATAGTTGGCTCAACCTCTTCGCTTTTGATTCTTCCGGTGTGCCTCAATAATTCTTGGTGGTGTTTCTCGTCGTCTTTCTCATCATTTGAAGACCGAAGAAGATTTTGCCTCCATATCTTATCCGTTCTCTCAGAGATTCGTGGTTCTAATTCGAGGTCATCCTCTCATAATTGTTTGATTGTGGGAATTCTTTTTATCCTATCCGGAGCAATTCAAGATTCTTTCCAGTTTGATTATCCGGAGCCCATCATCTCATAATTATTCATTCCCAGCCTTCAGTTATCGTTCTCCTAATCTTACGAGTGCATAGTTCAAGTATTCTCTTATCGGCTCGTGATCTCTTCGTTCTTTTGTACCTAGATTGTCTCATGTGTCTTCGTTCATTTCCCAATTCTTCCCGGTGTTCCTCTATCTTCCCTTTGGTCATTTTAATACTTACGATGGTTCGTTCAAGACTTTTTCTTCCTTCGTGTATCATATCAATTATTCGTTGTTTTCAATCCTTCCGGTGATTCGTTGAAGACCTTCTTAAATTTGCGCTGTATCTCTCTTAATTTTTTCTACGAGAATAACTAGTGTGTCAAATCCGTTGATTGTCATCAATTTAATTAAGGATAAGCATAACATAATTCTTATTCTTGTTTCATCCAAGTATTTAATTCTTTATTCCGGAGGCCCATCAAATTCTCGGTTTCACTTGATTCATTTTGCGTTCCCGGAGTCTCAAGCTCTGGCAATTATATCACCACGGAGATTCATCTAAATCATTACAAGGTTTCACCTTGTGTTTTCAACTTCTTTTTCCTTCCGTTGGATCATCTTTTTGTTACCGGAGTTCTTCATGGAGGTTCTACATGATGGTTCATCAAGGATTTATTTCCTTCTCGAAGTTTTCATCGAGATTCTTTTAAGGAGCTCAAGCAGTCTTCTTCTTGTAATCCGGAGTGAGATTCTGTCTACCATATTATCGGAGGTGGTGTTATGTCATTTCCGATAATTTTCCTTCGTGTTTCATGATTCACAAGTTATCAAGTATGAGATATTTTAAATCCATCAACCTATTTGTTGGAATTATCTTGGGTTATATTCCACCTAAAGCCTTCCCTAAGGTTTGTTACTATCTATGGTGCTTATAAATGACCCAAGTTCTTCATTTATCCTCCCGGCGAAATAAGTTCTCGTCTCCTTGTTGATATCAATCCAATCCTTTTCCCGTGAGTGGCAGGTTGTCACCTCATAATTTGAGATGTATTCCATAAGACCATATCAACCTTATTCTTTTCGTTGGTGGTTTTCCAACAACCCCGTTCAACCCTTCTCCTAAAGAAGCCTTGTCAAGCTCTTTTGTGGCAGAAGTTGGCATTTTCTTCTCCATTCCCCTATCTCAATTATCTATCTTCTATTCTTTTGTTCCAGAGGCATTGTGATGTTGCTCTCTTCTACCCATCTTCTTGTTTTGTCATGATAGTATTCTTTTCTTTGCTTATCCATTCAACCGGAGTGTCATGTTTTTCTTTCGAGCTCTCTCATCTTATCAATTTTTGCATCCCTTCTCAACCAGAGTGCTGTCCAAATTATATAAGTCTTATTCCTTCTCTATCTTGTCTTAACCGGAGTGGTTTCAATATATATCTTGCCTTTCAACCTCAAGGTTTTTTCGCAATGCTCTTTGTCCCTCTTTTCTAACGGAGTGTTTTCGACCTAGTTCACCTTCTTTGTATTCTTTTCTTGAATTTGTTTAACCTCGCAAGGTTTTTGGTTTCACTCGTTTGTCAAAGAAGCAATTTGGTTTACCTCTTCTCTTTCTCTTCCGTTTTCCCTCCGGTGCCATTCTAGATCTCGGGACGAGATCCTCTCATAGTGGTGGAGTGTTGTAACGCCCCGAGACCGATGTGCCAAGTGTCGATCAGTTATTCGCTGTTGTTGCTTTGTCATTGCTTGCGTGTCATGCATTGCATATCATGTCATCATGCGCATTTCATTTGCATACGTGTTCGTCTCATGCATCCGAGCTTTTTCCCCGTTGTCCGTTTCGCAATCCGGCGCTTCGTTCTCCTCCGGTGGTCATTTCTACCTTTCTTTTGTGTGTGGGCATTAAACATTTCCGGATTGGACCGAGACTTGCCAAGCGGCCTTGGTTTACTACCGGTAGACCGCCTGTCAAGTTTCGTACCATTTGGACTTCGTTTGATACTCCAACGGTTAACCGAGGGACCGAGAAGGCCTCGTGTGTGTTGCAGCCCAACACCCTTCCATTTTGTCCCAAAACCCACCTAACTCTGCTCCATCATCTCGGTCGTTCGATCACGATCGCGTGGCCGAAAACCGCACCTCATTTGGAGCTTCCTAGCTCCCTCTACCTATAAAAGAGCACCCCTCCCCGAAATTTCGGATCATTTCGCAGTCTAAACCCTAGATCCACTCCTCCCCGCACCACCGGACGCGTCTGCGCTGCACTGGACATGTCCGCCCCCGCGCGCCACCTCACTCCAGCCAATCAGAAGCCGCCACGTCTCCCCGCCGCCGCTTCCCCTCCACTCACCGCGCGCCACATGGCACCGCGCTGCCCCACTTCGCCACCGGGCCCGGAGAGCCCGCAACCGGCCCCCGCGGCCCATCCAACGCCGCCGCCCGAGCCCATGGGGAGGCCGGATCCGCGCCGCCCGGTCCTCCCTTGCGCCGCCGCACGCTGTCTCGACGCTGGCCGCCCGACGACGCCGCTCGCCGGAGTTCGTCAGCCTCGCCGGCCCCTCTCCGCCGCCCTTCTCCTCCTCGTCGCCTGGCCTCGTCGCCGCGAGCGCAGCCGTCTTTGCCCGGATTGGATCCGGCCTCGCCGGATCTATCAAGGTCCGCCCCGCCTCGCCTCGAAGCTCGCCGGAGCCCTCTGCCTGCCGTCGCCGTCCCCGCCATGGATCGGGGACCAGATCCCCGCTCGAAGACGAGATCCCTCCCCGCGTGGGCCACCTCGTCCGCACCGGCCCAGATGCGAGGCCCAGCCGGCCTCCTCCCCGCCGTGGCCTCCCAGGCCCAGCGTGCCGTCCCCGCCTTCGGTCCAGATCCGCACCGCGCCAGCCCAGCCGGCCTCGCCTCGGCCTCCTTCCTCCTCTGCTGGGCCAGGCCCAAGGGTGAGCCGACCCCAGCGCCCCCTCCTCTATTTTCTTCCTCGCTGTTGGGCTTCCTCAGATTCGGCCTGATGCATGTTTTTTTCAGCGTCTGGACGATTTGTCTATTATCCTGAGACAGCAGTTTAGCAGTTTAGACCCTCATATTCATGCATTTAAAAACTCACTAACCGTGCATCGGATTAAAATGTTTTATATATGAAACTTGCTCAGAATTTTGTGTAGATTAATAATATCCAACTTTCATCTATGTTTAAAATATTTAAAATGCTGTTTGCATTAATTTGCTCCTATGCCATGTTAAAATGATTTTATTCATAACTAAATAACCGTAACTCGGATTTTAATAATCTTCATATGTAAATGGGGTAGAATTTTGCCTAGTTTAACATGGTGGCATCATCTTGCATGTTTAACAACTCTAAAATTGTGTTTAGGGCAGAACAGTACCAAATCTATAATATGCTCATGGGGAGTTTCCGGAATTGTTGTTCGTTGCTTCCGGCCTCATTTAACCTTGACTAGATAGGTAGTTTTCATTTGCTTCACCCTCTTGCCCTGTTTAATAACATTTAATATTGTTGGGTACATAAACAAGAGAGAACTAAATAATTGATGTGGTGTTTTGTCAATATGCATCCCGATGCATATTGAGCTCCACTTAATTTATAGGATTGCTTGTGCACTTTGCCATGACATGTATCATTAAACCGGACATGCATCATACTTGTTTGTGCATCATGCCATGTCTATGTGGTGGTTGTTTACCATGATTGTTTGCTTATTTCCGGTGTTGCTTCTTCGGGTTGGTTCCAGTAACGTCGTGTTGTGAGGATCCGTTCGTCTACGTCCGTTTATCTTCTTCATGGACTCGTTCTTCTTCCTTGCGGGATTTCAGGCAAGATGATCATACCCTTGAAATCACTACTATCTTTGCTATGCTAGTTTGCTCGCTCTTGCTATTCCAATGCTACGATGCTTACCATTTGCTTGTCAGCCTCCCAAGTTGCCATGTCAAAC
This sequence comes from Triticum monococcum, assembly GCA_034509565.1. Taxonomy (NCBI): domain Eukaryota; kingdom Viridiplantae; phylum Streptophyta; class Magnoliopsida; order Poales; family Poaceae; genus Triticum; species Triticum monococcum. The sequence continues at coordinate 621,243,263 of CM067845.1, forward strand.
CTCTAACCCACCATGTCCTAGCAAACCGTTGATTGGCTATGTTACCACTTGGCTCAGCCCCTCTTATAGCATTGCTAGTTGCAGGTGAAGATTGGAGGCCGTTCCTTGTTGGAATATTTACTTACTTGTTGGGATATCACTATATATCTTATTTAATTAATGCATCTATATACTTGGTAAAGGGTGGAAGGCTCGGCCTTATGCCTGGTGTTTTGTTCCACTCTTGCCGCCCTAGTTTCCGTCATATCGGTGTTATGTTCCCGGATTTTGCGTCCCTTACGCGGTTGGGCTATAATGGGAACCCCTTGACAGTTCGCCTTAAGTAAAGCTTTGCCAGCAATGCCCAACCTTGGTTTTACCATTTTCCACCCAGCCTTTTTTCCCTTGGGAGTCGCGCATCCCGAGGGTCATCTTATTTTAACCCCCCGGGCCAGTGCTTGTCTAAGTGTTGGTCCGAACTGTCAGCCGCCGGTGGCTACCACGGGCAACACTGGGCTGGCCTACCGGAAGTTTAGACAATCCGGTGTGCCCTGAGAATGAGATATGTGCAGCTCCCATCAGGATGTCGGCACATCGGGCGGTGTTGCTGGTTTAGTTTTACCCTGTCGAAATGTCTTGTTGTACCGGGATACCTAGTCTAATGGGAACGTCTCGGGTGGAGGTCTATTCCTTCGTTGACCGTGAGAGCTTGTGATGGGCTAAGTTGGGACACCCTGCATGGATTTGAACTTTCGAAAGCCGTGCCCGCGGTTGTGGGAAGATGGGAATTTGTTAACGTCCGGTTATAGAAAACCTGAACTTGACCTTAATTAAAATGAATCAACAGCGTGTGTAACCGTGATGGTCTCTTTCCGGCGGAGTCCGGGAAGTGAACACGGTTGTTGGAGTTATGCTTGACGTAGGTAGTCTAGGATCACTTCTTGATCATACCTTTATCGACCGTGCTTTGCCTTCTCTTCTCGCTCTCATTTGCGTATGTTAGCCACCATATACGCTAGTCGCTTGCTGCAGCTCCACCTCATACCTTTACCTTACCCATAAGCTTAAATAGTCTTGATCGCGAGGGTGCGAGATTGCCGAGTCCCCGTGGCTCACAGATACTTCCAAAACCAGTTTGCAGGTGCCGATGAGTCCGTGCAGATGACGCAACCAAGCTCAGGAGGAGCTCGATGAAGATCTTGTCCTTTGTGTTGTTTCGTTCTAGTTGATCAGTAGTGGAGCCCAGTTGGGGTCGATCGTGGACCTTTGTCGCATTTGGGGTTCTTCTTTTATTTTGGTTCCGTAGTCGGACCATGAGTGTATTTGATTGATGTAATGTTTATTCATGTAATTGTGTGAAGTGGCGATTGTAAGCCAACTATGTATCTCTTTCCCTTATGTATTACATGGGTTGTGTGAAGATTACCTCACTTGCGACATATGCCTTCAATGCGATTATGCCTCTAAGTCGTGCCTCGACACGTGGGAGATATAGTCGCATCGAGGGTGTTACATCCGGGCAGCGGTAATATAAAACCAGTCTCGTTGCCACAAGCCTAGCTCCTCTTGAAAAGAGCCCTCGGGCCATGGAGCATCAGCATTTTTGCTTATAACAACGCCTCCGCACTCTGCGTGCCGTCCCTTGATCATCTTCGGCTCCACTTTGAAGGTCTTGAGCCATAATCCCAAGTGAGGGGTAACACAGAGGAACGCTTCACACACGACAATAAACGAGGAGATATGGAGGATGGACTCCGAAGCTAAGTCATGGAATTCCGGCCCATAATAAAACAGCAGTCCCCTCACAAAGGGATCCATTGGGAAGCCCAACCCTCGAAGGAAGTGAGACATGAACACCACGCTCTCACCGGGCTGGGGACTGGGAATGACCTGCCCTTGAGCAGGCAACCTATGCAAAATTTTGCCGGTCAGGAACTTAGCCTCCCTCAACTTTAGTACGTCCTCCTCCGTGATGGAGGAGGGCGTCCATCGGCCTTGAAGGTCAGAACCGGACATTGTCAAAGGTCCGAAGCGCCTTGAATCTGGAGCCTAGGGTGTTGGAACTCGAGGCGACGGGCGAACTCGCTTGAGATTGAAAAAAGGAGTAAGGCCTTGGTCTCTTTATAAGAGGTTGAATACCAAGAGCCCTCCCCGTAACCGTTCAGGACTCGTCTTTAATCGAGGAAACGTGCTAACGGGCGCGGTTGGGTTACCCACGTCCGTATTAATGAGAATCCTGTAAAAGGGGGTACACGATCTCTGCTTTGACAAGACATGCCAAGGAAACGGCCTCACAAAACGTGCTGAGGTGGAAAAGTAAAAACGATTCGAGTAAAGGACTTGGCCGTAGTGTGATGACGCACTGCAGAATACGTCGGCAGATTTGATTTGTGTTAATATTATTCTCTCTATGGCAATATGTGGAAAATTATTTTGCAGAGCCGGACACTACTCTTGGTGTTTACAATCTTCTATGAAGGACTTGGAGGAGGAACCCGCCTTGCAATGCCGAAGACAATCTGCGCGCCGGACTCGTCGTCATTGAAGCCTGGTTCAGGGGCTAATGAGGGAGTCCTGGATTAGGGGGTGTTCGGGTAGCCGGACTATACCTTCAGCCGGACTCCAGGACTATGAAGATACAAGATTGAAGACTTCGTCCCGTGTCCGGATGGGACTTTCCTTGGCGTGGGAGGCAAGCTTGGCGATGCAGATATTCAAGATCTCCTACCATTGTAACCGACTCTGTGTAACCCTAACCCTATCCGGTGTCTATATAAACCAGAGGGTTGTAGTCCGTAGGACATCAACTCCATATACAACAATCATACCATAGGCTAGCTTCTAGGGTTTAGCCTCCTTGATCTCGTGGTAGATCTACTCTTGTACTACCCATATCATCAATATTAATCAAGCAGGAGTAGGGTATTACCTCCATCGAGAGGGCCCGAACCTGGGTAAAAACATCGTGTCCATTGTCTCATGTTACCATCCGGCCTTGACGCACAGTTCGGGACCCCCTACCTGAGATCCGCCGGTTTTGACACCGACATAGGGCAATTTGAGGAAGCCCATCATTGGAATATACAAGCCAAGTTTTATAATGTAAAATTCCCACTAGTATATGAAAGTGATAACATGAGAGACTCTCTACTATGAAGATCATGGTGCTACTTTGAAGCACAAGTGTGATAAGAGGATAGTAACATTGTCCCTTCTCTCTTTTTCTCTCATTTTTTTATTTATTTATTTTAATTTGGGCCTTTTCTCTTTTTTATGGCCTCTTTTTATTTGGGCTTCTTTGGCCTCTTTTTTTTCGTCCGGAGTCGCATCCCGAGTTATGGGGGAATCATAGTCTCCATCATCCTTTCCTCACTGGGACAATGCTCTAATAATGATGATCATCACACTTTTATTTTTCTTACAACTCAACAATTAAAACTCGATACTTAGAACAAAATATGACTCTATGTGAATGCATCCGACGGTGTACCGGGATATGCAATATGACAATGATGGCATGTGTCATGAACGGAATGGTGGAAAGTTGCATGGCAAATATATCTCGGAATGGCTATGGAAATGCCATAATAGGTAGGTATGGTGGCTGTTTTGAGGAAGGTATATGGTAGGTGTATGATACCGGCGAAAAGTGCGCGATATTAGAGAGGCTAGCAAAGGTGGAAGGGTGAGAGTGCGTATAATGCATGGACTCAACATTAGTCATAAAGAACTCATATTCTTATTGCAAAAATCTAGAAGTTATCAAAGCAAAGTATTACGCGCATGCTCCTAGGGGGATAGATTGGTAGGAAAAGACCATCGCTCGTCCCCGACCTTCACTCATAAGGAAGACAATCAATAAATAAATCATGCTCCGACTTCATCACATAACGGTTCACCATACGTGCATGCTACGGGAATCACAAACTTTAACACAAGTATTCTTTAAATTCACAACTACTCAACTAGCATGACTTTAATATTATCACCTCCATATCTCAAAACAATTATCAAGCTTCAATGTTTTCTTAGTATTCAACACACTCAAAAGAAAGTTTCGCAAATCTTGAATACCAAGCATATTATTATTAAGCAAATTACCATGCTATTAAGAGACTCTCAAAATAATTTAAGTGAAGCATGAGAGATCAATAGTTTCTTTAAAACAAATCCACCACCATGCTCTAAAAGATCTAAGTGAAGCACATAGAGAAAAATTATAACGCTCAAAAGATATAAGTGAATCACATAGAGCAAAACTACTTAGCTCAAAAGATATAAGTGAAGCACATATAGTATTCTATCAAATTTTAATTCAAGTATGGCTCTCTCAAAAGGTTTGTACAGCAAGGATGATTGTGGCATACTAAGACACAAAGACACAAATAATAAAAGACGTTCCAAGAAAAACACATATCATGTTGGTGAATAAAAATATAGCTCCAAGTAAATTACCGATGGAAGTTGACGAAAAGAGGGGATGCCTTCCGGGGCATCCCCAAGCTTTGACATTTTGGTGTCCTTGGATTATCTTGGGGGTGCCATGGGCATCCCCAAGCTCAGGCTCTTGCCACTCCTTGTTCCATGATCCATTAAAAGAATTCACCCAAAACTTGAAAACTTCACAACACAAAACTCAAAATAGAAAACTCGTGAGCTCCGTTAGCGAAAGAAAACAAAAGACCGCTTCAAGGTACTGTAATTAACTCATTATTTATTTATATTGGTGTCAAACCTACTGTATTCCAACTTCTCTATGGATTATAAACTATTTTACTAGCCATAGATTCATCAAAATAAGCAAATAACACACGAAAAAGAGAATCTGTCAAAAACAGAACAGTCTGTAGTAATCTGTATCTAGAGCAAGATCTGGAACCCCAAAAATTCTAAAATAAATTTCTGGACGTGAGGAATTTATCTATTAATCATCTACAAAAAGAATTAACTAAATAGCACTCTTCAAATAAAAACGAAAGCAGTTCTCGTGAGCGCTAAAGTTTCTGTTTTTTACAGCAAGTTCAACAAGACTTTCCCCAAGTCTTCCCAACGGTTCTACTTGACACAAACACTAATTAAACACAAAAAACACAACCAAAACAGAGGCTAAATAATTTATTTATTACTAAACAGGAGCAAAAAGCAAGGAATAAAAATAAAGTTGGGTTGCCTCCCAACAAGCGCTATCGTTTAACGCCCCTAGCTAGGCATAAAAGCGAGGATAGATCTAGGTATTGACATTTTTGGTTTTAGAGAGAAAGAGAGCAAACTTGTTATCTATGGAATTAATCTTTCTATTTTGACAAAGTACATGTCCATTAGTGGTAGAATAAAGATTAAGAATGTTGCGGAAATTGGCATCTAGGCTAGCTTTTATCTCTTTAATAGATTCGTTTTGGTAAGAAAGCAAGAGAGATGTGATTTCAGCTTTCTCATTAATGGGGTGCCCAAATATAGTTTTCATCCTCTCATAGGTATCTATGGGATCCCCTTCAAGGAAACCCCCTTCGAAAATAGAATCTAAAACTTGTTTGAATGAAGCGGGCAGCCCAACATAAAAGCTTTTTAAGTAAACCTCAATTTGATATTGGGGTACATAGCAAGTCCGGATCCTTAACAGCCTATCACAAGCATCTTTCAAAGATTCATCAAGTAAATAACGAAAAATTCCAGAATCATCTTCATCAAAATTACTAAGGTTCTCATTGATAACTCCGGCAAGTTGTTCTATAGCATTCCGATTTATAAGTTTAGATAAGATAGCAGGATTGTCTAAGGCACTAGAACTTGGGAGAGAACCCCCAACTCTTTTGGTTCTAACATGGTGAGGGAAAAGAGGCAAATATAGAGGGAGGATAGAGTGAGAGAGGGCGAATAAAACAGCAAGGGTGAAGTGGGGGAGAGGAAAACGAGAGGCAAATGGCAAATAATGTAATGTGAGAGATAGGGATTGTGATGGGTATTTGGTATGTTGACTTTTTGCGTAGACTCCCCGGCAACGGCGCCAGAAATCCTTCTTGCTACGTCTTGAGCTTGCGTTGGTTTTCCCCGAAGAGGAAGGGATGATGCAGCAGAGTAGCGTAAGTATTTTCCTCAGTTTTTGAGAACCAAGGTATCAATCCAGTAGGAGGCCACGCTCAAGTCCCTCGTACCTGCACAAAACGATAGCTACTCGCAACCAACGCGATTAGGGGTTGTCAATCCCTTCACGGTCACTTACGAGAGTGAGATCTGATAGATATAATATTTTTGGTATTTTTGGTATATAGATGCAAAGTAAAAAGTAAAGGCAAAGTAAAAAAGCAAAGCAAGATTAAAGTGATGGAGATTGATATGATAAAAATAGACCCGGGGGCCATAGGTTTGACTAGTGGCTTCTCTCAAGAGCATAAGTATTCTACGGTGGGTGAAAAAATTACTGTTGAGCAATTGACAGAATTGAGCATAGTTATGAGAATATCTAGGCATGATCATGTATATAGGCATCACGTCTGTGACAAGTAGACCGAAACGATTCTGCATCTACTACTATTACTCCACTCATCGACCGCTATCCAGCATGCATCTAGAGTATTAAGTTAAAAACAGAGTAACGCCTTAAGCAAGATGACATGATGTAGAGAGATAAATTCATGCAATATGAAATAAACCCCATCTTGTTATCCTCGATGGCAACGATACAATACGTGCCTTGCTGCCCCTTCTATCACTTGGAAAGGACACCGCAAGATTGAACCCAAAACTAAGCACTTCTCCCATGGCAAGAAGTACCAATCTAGTTGGCCAAACCAAACAGATAATTCGAAGAGACTTGCAAAGATAACCAATCATACATAAAAGAATTCAGAGAAGATTCAAATATCATTCATAGATAGACTTGATCATAAACCCACAATTCATCGGTCTCAACAAACACACTGCAAAAACAAGATTACATCGAATAGATCTCCACAAGAGAGGGGAGAACTTTGTATTGAGATTCAAAGAGAGAGAAGAAGCCATCTAGCTACTAACTATGGACCCAAAGGTCTGAGGTAAACTACTCACACTTCATCGGAGAGGCTATGATGGTGTAGAAGCCCTCCGTGATGACGGCCCTCTTTCGGTGGAGCTCCGGAACAGGCCCCAAGATGGGATCTCGTGGATACAGAAAGTTGTGGCGGTGGAATTAGGTTTTTGGCTCCTGTTCTGATCGTTTGGGGGTATGTGTATATATATAGGAGGAAGAAGTATGCCGGAGGAGCACCGAGGGGCCCACGAGGTAGGGGGCGCACTCTAGGGGGGGCGCCCCCACCCTCGTGACTGCCTCTTTTGTTCCTCGGAGCAGGGTCCAAGTCTCCTAGATCACATTCGGTGAGAAAATCACGTTCCCAAAGATTTTATTCCGTTTGGACTCCATTTGATATTCCGTTTCTTCGAAACACTGAAATAGGCAAAAAAACAGCAATTCTAGGCTGGGCCTCCGGTTAATAGGTTAGTCCCAAAAATAATATAAAAGTGGAAAATAAAGCCCAATATAGTCCAAAACAGTAGATAATATAGCATGGAGCAACCAAAAAATATATATACGTTGGAGACGTATCACCTCCCGACCGCCGCCCAGCCGGAGACTCTTCCCCGACTAAGCCGTCCAATGCAACAGCTCGCCGTCCCTCATCCACCGCACCGGATGAGGATCCGTTGTCGATCTCGTCGTCCCGCCGGATCAGCCGCCCCGTCCTCCACCTCCAAGGAGCTGCCCCGATGTTCGCCTCGTCTATCGCGCCACCTCAATCCCCACAGCGCCATCTTGACCCGCCCCACCGGAACCGCAGCACCCTCACCAATTCCTCCGATGAAGCCGAGGCCAATTCGGCGCCACCAAGGAGGTTCTGCACTCACCGCTGAATTTTATCTTTTATTCGATCTCACGGGGCTGCCGGTGCTCGATACCAAGCAGACATGGCGTGTCTCCATCGCCGGCGCCGTCGCCGGCCACATCATCCACGGCGTCTCTCCCCCATGTCGTTGCTTCCTTGGCGGCGACTTCCACAATGGCACCTAGTTGCAGCTGCTCCGGCTCTCGCTCGCTCTGCGGCTCTGTTCTTGCTGTCGGTTGTGCTGTTGCACTGCTCCTGCTTTCGTTCGTGCTGCTGCTCTGCTCTTGCTCTCGCTTGCGCTGTTGCTGCTACTGCATGACCTCCGACAGCTACAAGAGTTGCTACTTTAGCACTCGCTTGCGGTGCTACTGCATGACTTGCTCTCTACTAGTGTGTTCCCTGCTCGAGCGTCTGCTGATTTCGATCACTGCTTCTCTGCTACTAGTGCTCGAACGCCCTAAACATCTATTGCAATTCTCTGTTACTAGTTCAATCAGTTTCGACAGTAAAATTCAGCTTCGACTGTGAAGTTCATTTTCGAGTGAACAGTACTTACAACATCTGTCGGGGCGGCCGTGGCGCGGCTGATGTGTTTTACATCTACCACTTTCTGGTGATGTATTTTATATCATCTATTGCAGATGATATTAGGGTCCCACTTTAGATTAACATTGTCTGTCTTTTCATGCTTCAACCTCGTCGCCGTACACCTTAGCGGAGCTACTCCAACGACGGAACCGTCCATCACAGCGGAGCAGTACCCTCGGCGCCGTTTCCAGAGGCCTCAGATCTTCTTCCCCGCCTCCGACAGTCACACCACCATAGACACCATCCTCCACGTCCAACCCAATGATGCTGAGGTCCACAAGGCTATGCCAAAGAGGTTGTACACTCGTCGCATCACTTTGTTTCTCCATTCCTCTGTTCTTCCAATTCATGTGAGCCAAACACCCAGGTTGACTGAAATCATATGTTTCCAAATGCTCTGTTTTGCACGTGCATTCCTATCCTATTCCTGTGTTTTTCCTGTCCCTGCGTTTATAGAATCCTCCAATTCTAAGGAGCCCTTACAGATTTACTTCATTTTCAGATAGGCGTCAAAGAAAACTCGGTGTGTTATGTCCTGCTCCTGCCGTGCCGTCATCCACCCCACCTGAGGTACACCATCAATAGACGCATTCACTGCAACAGAGATCCCCCTGCAGACTTCCTTTTGCCGCCTCAGATCATCTTCCCCGTTGCCGGCAGCCACGCCAACTGCATTACCATCATCGACTGAGCAGATGAACCTGAGGACTACACAGTTCCGGAAGAGAGGTAGCAGTCTTTCGTGTTTGCTTACGTTATACATCGGTTATTATTACCTGCTACTTTATTGTTCAATCTTGAGTTTTAAATTGCACATGGGTCTCATATCGAGCCAACAATGAATAGTATCTGTCTACTATCTGGTTCATCTGGGGTCTTCTATGTGGTTCATGTTGGGTGGGCAACAAACAATAGATGATCCATTGTCTATCTTTTTAAACTGAAGCTATAATCTACCTGCTATCATTAGTTTTGGATCCATCCACTTGTTTGCTACCATCAGTCTTGATTTTTGCATGCACCCCTTAGGCCTTACAAAATCTAACTATTTTTTTATTATGCATGTCCGATATTGTACACAATCATACCCAACATGTAGAGAAAAGAGAAGACCGTTGCGTGCGAATATAATGTCATGCAGACGCCGCTCCATGGTCGTGCATTTCCAGATTGTATTCCATAGGAAGATAACTGTTCAGATGGAGATTCAGAAGGAGCCGACCACGCCTGTTTACCACCTGAGGTGTTTGCTCTAACCTGGCATGCTGATGTTGGTCATATCATGCATATGGCGCCTTTCATTGCTTACATTATACATCTTATATGTCATCAACTTAGTTTAGATTTGCTTTGTGTGAATGCCACCTGTTTGGTTTCTATATCATACTCCCACCATTCCTAAATATTTGTCTTTTTAGAGATTTTAACAAGTGACTACATACGAAACAAAATGAGTGAATCTACACTCTAAAATATGTCTGTATACATCCGCATGTGGTAGTCCATTTGAAATCTCTAAAAAGACAAATATTTAGGAACGGAGGGAGTATATGGGAATTATGCAATGCCATCTTCTTTAGCCAGGCATCATATACGTGAATCATGCAATGCCATCCTGTTTAGCCAGTCATCGTATATGTGAATTGTATCATGCCATATTTTTTCCATAATGTATTCCAATTTGTCAATAATGTTTATACATTCATCTACTCTTCCTGTGCATCAGCCATTTGAGTCGGTCATGGGAAAATCTGGAGTGAAAACAAGGTCTTCTGAGCAGTCAGTGCTACCTGTCGATGCAGATTTCTTGCTGGTTACAGATAGCTCCTCAGAGGAAGTTTCAGAGAGAGATGAACAGTTGTATCCCCCCCCCCCCCGAGGTGCATGCTCTAACTTGGTTGGCTTATATTGCTCATATCATGCATATGGTGTCTCGCATTGCCATGCCATCTGCTTAGATTAGACATGCTTTGTGTGAATGCCTCCTGTTTGCTTTCTATATCAGATATGTGAATTATGCAATGCCATGTTTTTCAGCCAGTTATCATATATGTGAATTATGCACCGCCATGTAGCCAGGCATCATATATGTGAATTATCTCATGCCATCGTTTTTTTCATTACGTATTCCATTTGTCGATAATCTGTGTATATTGAACTACTCTTCATGTGTATCCGCCATTTGAGCCGGTTATGGAAAAATCTGGAGTGAAAACAAGGTCTTCAGAGCAGGCAATGGTACTTGTTCAAGCATATATCTCGATGGATACAGGGAGCTCCTCAGAGGAGGATTCAGAGACAGATGACCAGTCCTATATCCCACCTGAGGTGTATGCTCTAACTTGCAATGTTTATATTTCTCATATGATGCATATGGTGTCTTGCATTGCTTAGTTTAGACATCATATGCACAATATTGAATTATATCTGCTTAGTTTAGAGATCATACATGCGAGTGCCAGCTGCTTAGTATATGAATCAATTATGTCAATTATATCATGCCATCCTATATACTTAGACAACATGTATGTGAATTATTTCATCCCAACCTATTTTAGAAACACATCATATAGTTTTGTCATGTCACCCTGTTTAGGTACTCATCATATGTTGAATTATGCCATTATATCATGTTAAGTTATCCATCATATATCTGAAACTGTGTCATGCTATCCTGTTTAGTTAGGCATCATATATGTGAAATTGTGTCATGCTATCATGTTTGGTTAGACAACATATATGTGAATTACCACATTTGTCTATCCTACAATGTCTATACGTTCAATTTCTTTTCTTGTTTATCAGCCATTTGAATTGGAGGGGGTGATGGCAGTATCTAAGGGAGCAAAAACCCGTTCTTCACAAAAGACAGTGCTACCCGTCGATGCAGATAGAACCATGGTTGTACTGGCCCACAAACTAGCCCGACCACACATAATCGAGACTCTTCCAGATTGCACACTTACACTGTTGGGCTGAGAACCAGCTACAACCCATCTAACCGCAACCCCAGCGGATAGTAACCCACTTATAGTTGACAAAGCACCATGTCCACCACAGACTACCCCCACACGAGCAGTTTGTAAAGCTACTGCAGTGCCCAAAGCATGAAGACCAGCACGGCTAACCCAAACTGCACGTTTAAAGCAGAAGAGCAACTGTTCTCAGGTCAGATTCCGTAGCTATGGTCCATACTCCTTTGCCGTTGCATCACTATATTTACTATACCAACTACTTTCGAATTCGAAGGATCCAATTGAAACTCCAATGGCGCAACAGGTATGTTTTAAACCTATTTCTTTAACTGGATTGCTGTTCTAACTTTTTGCTCTATGTTGATTTCAGTTTAAGTTGTATAAACAGTTATGTTCTCATGTGATGCACATTACAAGTGCTGCCAATGTTGTGTAGTTTCTCACACTTATATTCTGTCTATGCTGCTGTGTCTTAAAAATATATGAGTTGAACTGTGTCTCTATCTTGATTAGGGAACATAAACTAGAATGATATGGACAACACAATGACCATAGTACATAGATATATGTTTGTTTCATGTTGTTATCCTGTCCACCTTACTACTGAACCGGTTTACCAAAATGAGTTTCGTATACTACAAGCTAAACCTGTGATGTGTCTGCTTGTTTCTCTTGTAGTATGCAAACAGAATATTGGAGAAGAGCACCCCACTATGCAACGGTAGAGAAAGTAATGCAGATAAGGTTCAAGATAGTGAGACAGCCCTGTTGGTCTCCAAGAAAGGTGATAAAAACGATCTTGTAGACAGTGAGAAAACCCCACAGTTCTGCGTTGATGTAGTGTTCGAGTTACTGGCCAGTACCGCTGGCACAAGCTCTTCGAACTCGCTGCCTGAATCACTTCGGCTTCTTCAGTCTCAGCTACAAGCTGAAAGGCATCAGTCAGCTGTGCTGCGGCAAGAAGCCGAAGGACTGAGGAAGTCCCTGCAGAATTCAGATGCTTACTTTCTTGTGCAACAGCAAGCGCTGGAGGATTTAAGCGCCAAACAAGAGAAAGTTAATAAGCTTGCTAAGAATCTTGCCAGCATTATGGGTACCCAGGATATTGTTTCTTGAACTCTTCTGAAGTGGTTTCAGTTCTGGACTTGTTTTGCTGCGGCGTTTATATGCTGCTTTGTTCCCTATATTTGCACTGGTGGCGAACTTTGATGCCCAGTGGATGTAATATGTGTAATAGCCGTGATAGCCTAGCATAAGTTGCTTGCTTACTTATTTCCTTGTTGTCTTGTTTATTTGTTTGCTTGTAGTCAATGCAGTTCTTTTTCCGCGGTTTGTTAGTGGCTGCAATAACCTATTTTTTTAAAACTAGGCCACAATAACCATGGGCTAATATTTACTGTAGTGACACTGGGCCTCCTACGAGCCATAGAAATAGTGGGCCTTCTACGGGTCGTAGAAATAGTAGGCTTTCTATGGGTCGTAGAAACAATGGGCCTTCTACGGGTCGTATCATCAATGGGCCTTATATGGGCCGTATGATCGATTGGCCAAACATGGGCCAATAACAGGCCGCATTATGGCCGTAACCAGGCTAGAGTTGGAATCGTCCGTTCATGGGCCGACCATAACGGGCCATTGTTAATAGGCCGTATTTGATGATGCTATGAAAACGGCCCAACGTATTAACGGACCACAAACGGGCCGACTATAACCACAGGCTGAATTTGGCCCACAAGCAGGAAATGACAGTAACGGGCCGTAAGTAAATGAATGCTGGAAATGAGCCCAAGCCTAAATGGGCTCTGAGAAGGCCGAAAGATAACATGGGCTGGAAACGGCCCAACAGAATAACGAGCCATTAATGGGTATAAAGTGATACACTGTTCATTACGTGCCAGTTTCACCACGGGCCGTTAATGGATGTAAAGTGATACACTGTTCATTACGGGCCAGTTTCACCACGGGTCGTTAATAGGCCAAGAGTTACATAGGGCCTCATATGGGCCGAAAGACGTCATGGGCCATACATGGGCCAGAAGTGAAAACGGGACTGGAATCATATTGGATGGCCCAAATGATGCTACTGGGCCTAATTTGGATAGGGCATAACGGGCCTTGGGTTAGCGGGATGTAAATGGGCTATATGCGAACAGGCTGTTAACAGGCTTTCCATGGGCCGGCCCGCCACCTTTTGACCAAGTCAAACGGGCCGGCCTTTTCACAGGAATGGGCCTCTGTTGGGCCGTGCCACGTGTCGACGTATCATAGGCGCCTTCTGTCCAATGAGTGGATGACATCTCTCCCAATGATGAGCTGACACGTGTTTCCTCCAGCCAATGATGATTTTACACATGGAAAATCCCTATTGGTCGGGGCTGTTAACGGGTTATCGGATCCAAAACCCGACCCAATAGCTTAACAGTGTTCCGTTACGGTGGATGCCACGTGTCGGTCACCCTTGACGAAAGCACTTCTATGACGCGCGATTTATCGTCATGGAAGTGCACACTTCCGTGATGATAATTTTGGTAATGTCATGGAACATTTCTACGACAGCACATGTATGACTATCTTGATTTTGTCATAAAATCGTCATGGATGTACATGCATGACAGAAAATGCGACCTACTGTCACAAACACGTATCATCACGGAAGTGTTTTTTTGTAGTGATGGCAGTTCCTTACCTCCCGTCGTATTTGAGGGATAGATCTTGGTTCTTTGATCTTTCAAGTTCTTTATAGTGATCAGTAGATATAAATACCAAGTGACTCAAAGAATAGAGCTATGCTCCCCGGCAACGGCGCCAGAAAATAGTCTTGATAACCCACAAGTATAGGGGATCGCAACCGTTTTCGAGGGTAGAGTATTCAACCCAAATTTATTGATTCGACACAAGGGGAGCCAAAGAATATTCTCAAGTATTAGCAGCTGAGTTGTCAACTCAACCACACCTGAATAACTTAACATCTAAATCAAAGTATTTAGTAGCAAAGTAATATGATAGTAGTGGTACCAGTGGCAAAAGTAATGGTAGCAGTTTTGGTTTTATAGTGATTGTAACAGTACCAATGGAAAAGTAAATAAGCAAAGAACAATATATGAAAAGCTCGTAGGCATTGGATCGGTGATGGAGAATTATGTTGGATGCAATTCCTCATGTAAAAGTTATAACCTAGGGTGACACAGAACTAGCTCCAGTTCATCAATGTAATGTAGGCATCTATTCCGAATATAGTCATACGTGCTTATGGAAAAGAACTTGCATGACATCTTTTGTCCTACCCTCCCGTGGCAGCGGGGTCCTAATGGAAACTAAGGGATATTAATGCCTCCTTTTAATAGAGTACCGGACCAAAGCATTAGCACTTAGTGAAAACATGAACCCCTCAAACTATTGTCATCACCGGTAAGTATCCCGATTATTGTCACTTCGGGGTTAACGGGTCATAACACATAATAGGTGACTATAGACTTGCAAGATAGGATCAAGAACTCACATATATTCATGAAAACATAATAGGTTCAGATCCGAAATCATGGCACTCGGGCCCTAGTGAGAAGCATTAAGCATAGCAAAGTCATAGCAACATCAATCTCAGAACATAATGGATACTAGGGATCAAACCCTAACAAAACTAACTAAATTACATGATAAATGTCATCCAACCCATCACCGTCCAGCAATCCTATGATGGAATTACTCACGCACGGCGGTGAGCATCATGAAATTGGTGATGGAGGAAGGTTGACGATGACGATGGCGATGGACCCCCCCCCTCTCCGGAGCCCCGAACGGACTCCAGATCAGCCCTCCTGAGAGAGTTTAGGGCTTGGTGGCGGCCCCATATCATAAAACGCGATGAATCCTTCTCCCTGATTTTTTTCTCCCCGAACACGAATATATGGAGTTGGAGTTGAGGTCGGTGGAGCACCAGGGGGCCAACAAGGCAGGGGGCGCCCCCCCACCCGCATGGACAGGGTGTGGGCCCCTTGGCCTTGATTCTTTCGCCAATATTTTTTATATATTCCAAAAATAATCTCCGTTGATTTTTAGCTCATTCCAAGAACTTTTATTTCTGCACAAAAATAACACCATGGCAATTCTGCTGAAAACAACGTCAGTCCGGGTTAGTTCCATTCAAATCATGCAAGTTAGAGTCCAAAACAAGGGCAAAAGTGTTTGGAAAAGTAGATACGACGGAGACGTATCAATCGACTATCGGTGATGGTCGCTCTTCCTTTGTTCCTCCTACTATGAAAAGATCACAGAGGAGGAACATAGGTGACCTCCATAGCATCCATAGCATCCATACAAACAACATGAACTAATAGATGCATCAACAATTATCTATACAAGAAAATTAATAATTATCTACATTCATCCATCCTTCTTTGCATCCATGTATGCATTCATGCATACATACATACATCCATCCATCTATATATTGATATATACAAAAAACTACAAAAAACAATTACTACCAAAAAAGTCCATGCATCAATTCATGCATCAATCCATGCATTAATACATACATATATACGTTCATACATCCACGCATCCATCAATCCTTGCATCCATATAAAAATCCATGCATCCATACATACATTCATGCATACATACAAGATCGGGGAGGGGGAGACACAACTCACTGAGAGGGGGAGATGGTGCCGACGGGGTTGGGGGTGTCGGCGGGGTCAGGGGGCGCAGTGGGGCGGGGAGGGGGATGGGGTGGGGTGAGGGACCGGCCGAGGGGGAGGGCGCCGGTGGGACGGGGGGCCACTCGGTGGTGGGGGGAGGGGCGCCGGTGGGGTGTTGGGGGCATGGTGAGAAAGAGAGAGAAGAGACCGTGTGGCGGAGTTAAGTGTTCGCTGACCTTTACCAAGAGTCTGTCGGTGCGGTTCTCGGTAAAGGTACGAGACCTAGATCTAGGGTTTACACCTTTTCCGAGAGTCATGCTCGGTAAAGGATATAACCTAAGATCTAGTTTACCTTGTCCCTAGAGCGGCACTTGAAAATGCCACACATATCGAGAGCTGCAGTCGGAAATGACACTCCTCCCTCATCTGTGCAAGCCCTAGGCATGCCACAAGGATATCACAAATGATTTCACATGCCGCTACCGGGCATAATTTCATTCGGCGCCTTGCTGATCTGTAATTTTCGGCGAGGAAACGATAGCAGAGCAATAAATTTCTCGAATATTGCACGCGTCCCCGAAAAATGCGAGGCTGTGTGTGATAGCTGGCTTGTTAGGGATGATAGGCTACTCATATCAATAAGGAATTCTTTCTTTTCCGGGAGCCCATTCGGACATAACTCCAAAGTTAAGCGTGCTCAGCTTGGAGTAGTTTCCGGATGGGTGACCGACCGGGAAGTTGCTCCGGGGTGCGCACGAGTGAGCACAAAGTGCGCAGAAAAGACTAGTATTGATCTGTGGGGCCAGTCTAGATCCTGCCAGGAGTAACGACCACCGGCGGATGTGTCCAGGGCGTTACACCGTGGCACATGCCATGCGGTTGCCCCCTCTTAGAGCACGAGAAGTTTCGAGGCCAACGGAGAAACATGACTAGCACTTCCTGCGCAAATTGGACATGTTACCTCTCGATACCCAAATACTAGCTCGGAGACAGTGCGGTTTACAAGCGGCCTCAGGGGAGGCTTACTCGAAACGCGTCCAAACTTTTACCACACCCTACAGAGGCCCTGTGATGACACCGTGCCAGATCTATGCCGACGGCCTGGCCCTCGACATAGCCATGTCCAGGAGAAACCAAGGAGCGCCATGTGGCACAGGTATGCCAACGGCCTGGTCAGCGTGTGTGATGGCGCCGTCTGATGATAATCTCTGCCGACGGTGTATCTATGCTGACGGACGTACGGATGTCGTCGGCATATATGCCTATGCCGACGGTTTGACACAAGTACGTTGATGTTATCTACGCCGACGGGTGTATGCCGACGGTGGCCGTCGGCATAGACCTAGGCCGACGGCATAGGGGGGTTAGTCCGGTAGTGGTGGGTGGAGAGAATTAAGATGAAACCAGAGAACTAACACCCGCAACATTTTTCCATCAGCAAACACATACTAGTATTTCATAAACAATGCAGAAGACATCCATGTTTTTTGTAAGAACATTTATGTTGCGAATATTATGATGAAAAGAGCATGACCATATATCCGAATAGGTTGGACTAATAGTTGTCTTGTCTAAAGTAAACGATGAAAACTTTTCATAGTAGATCTATCAAAAATGCTAGACGTACAGAAAACTTCTACAAGAATTAACGGACTAACCTTCTACCCTCACTAATCTGTTCCCCTTTGATTTTCAGAGTGGGCCCCGTTTCATCTTAACAACCAATCAATACACCCCATCTCCAGTCTAGCCCGTAAAACTCCTGTAGATGTAGCATTGCTGGTAGATCTATGGTGCCGATTAAAACGAGCTTTTGTATCTATCTTCGACACATGATAGCTTTTATCACTCGGTTTCAGAAGGGTCAAGGACATGACCAGCAAAGACCACCGTATGGGACACCTCCTCCACTATGTAGAAGGCAAAAGGATGGTCTGCTACAAAATCAACAGGCACGGACGGAGGTGTCCAACAATATAATACGGTCATGACGGCGGTGAATGCAGCCGCCTCGGTGCCTTCCTCGTTCACTTCCACAACCGCCCTGTGGAACACATCCTCTACCCGCAGCGGCACGTCGTTTCCGGCCGAGTCCTTGTCCACCATGTCAGACAGATCGGCCTCCCCGCTGAACGCCGCCCGGAGCCCCAAGATCTCCAGAACTTTCTTCATGCTGCAGAAGAAGGACAACTTGAACTTGGGTAGCCGGAGCTTGGTCACGCTCCTAGACTGAGTCGGCAGGTGGTCGAACAGGAAGCTTGGCCCACCGGTCGCCATCTCGTCGGCAAGGCTACGCAGCCCGTCTCGCGCGGTCGGGAGGAAGACACACATCGAATAAGTGGCGCCGTTGTTGCCGCCTTCTTGTAGGGGAGCTTAAGCAATGCTATACGTACAAACGATTTACTTGGTTTTACAAAAAGGATTAATTTGATTGGTCAATAGGTGGGGAGGCGGTCCACCCTCTGAAAATTAGGGGGTAAGTTTATGATTGGTTAGTAGATGAAAAAAATTCTAATCAGCGTGTAATTACGTGTAACTCTTTGTATGTTTAGCATTATTGCTTAAGCACCTTGAACCCGTCATATGTGGACACCAGGTACTTGTGGCGTCTGTTTCCGTCCATGAATGGCACCTGAACGGTGCTGCTGTCGAGGCGGTGCCGCGGTGGAACGTGTGGTCTTTTGTGCGGCTCTTGCTGAAGGCGTTCTCCCACATACCCTTGAAGTAGATGGCATTGGTGAACTGAGCACGAGCCTAGTGTCGCGGTGCACTGAGCCCCGTGGTAAGACGTTGGTGATGAGCTTCTTCGTGGCCTTAGAGACCCACCTGTTGATCTCCTTCCTCGCATCCTCCGGCTGCATGCAGGAGAGAGATGGATCAGCATTGAAACTTGAAATTGAAAGCCACAAATATACTCTATTTGATATCTCAATATATTTTTACAGATCGAGATGGCATCGCCGAAGAAGTATTGTACTGACCTTTTTCACAAAGTCGACGGCGCGTACGTCCGCCTTGTAGGACTTGACGGCGGCCTTCCGGTAGGCCGGCTTCAGCGCCAGATCTTTGTGGCACCACACGCTGCACGCGGACGTAACGACCAGCGGACCGGACGGATTGTCGGCGGCGAGGGCATGCTTCGACACTAGTCGCATGACCCCGCGAGCTCGTCGCGCGAGGTCCCGCCGAACACGGCTAGGATCTCGTCCATGGTGTCAGGAGGCCCAACGCGGTGTAGATGGACAGCGGCGAGAACATGATGTTCTGGCCCTCGTGCTTCTCGCCGCCTAAGAATTTTTTGGAGAGGCGGAGGGCGAGCGCCGCCAGGCCGTCGGAGTCGGTAGACATCGTACGAGCCTTCTTGCTTGGACGTCTCGCCGCCTTCTCCATGGTGCCCTAGCTATAGCGCTTGCCGAGTCAAAAAGGGCTGCGCAGGGTGTTCACCTCTTTTTTTTTTGAAAGATCCA
The DNA here is from genome assembly GCA_034509565.1 of Triticum monococcum. Classification (NCBI taxonomy): domain Eukaryota; kingdom Viridiplantae; phylum Streptophyta; class Magnoliopsida; order Poales; family Poaceae; genus Triticum; species Triticum monococcum. Next base: position 621,262,771 of record CM067845.1, read on the forward strand.
GCAATTGCTGGCGTTTTCATTGATCATAGCAAAAAGCAACGGAAAAACAACAATGGTGGTGAGGGTCCTAGGATCGAAGTTTTAGGGTTTAGGGAGTGCCATACACGGCCAAAAACCCTAGAAACAAGAGTGGGTTTATCTCTCAAGGGGGGGTCCCCGAAGGGGCTCTCTAAGCATGCAGCTCCTGTGGTTCTCCATAGCTCGATGTTGTCTCGTATGCGTTTGATGATTCCGGCTACGCACGGCAGTTGCTACCTGAAGGTGCTGTTGTTTCTCTCCTGCCAAATCTCCAAGCAAGCAAGCCAGCACAACGTCCGCACTCCCTTTCGCCATTGGTGCGGGCTCTTCTCCAGGATGCCTTGCACGATTGCGGTGGAGCTGTCATGGCGCCAGCTCGCGGCCAGGGTGAGAGCCGAGCAGTTGTGCCACAGTCCCAGCTAGGCCCACACTCGTCCGGTTTCTTGGCAGCTCCAAAAGAGGCGGCGCGACGACTCCAGGTTTCTGACGCAGAGTTGACAGAAGTAAGTGTTTGTCCAGCCCCGCTGCTTGAGTCTGTCATTGCACCAGAGCCGGTCCTGGAGAAGCAACCAGGTAAAAATTTTGATTTTGCCCGGCGCCCAGGCTTTCCAAACCAGACGGTCGAAGAGGGTCGCCATTCTACCCTAGAACTGCGCCAGGTAGGCCGACCTTGCTGTGTACTTTCCTGAGCTCACTTTACTCCACGTCAGGTCATCCGGCACTCCTGGCTATAGCTGCGCGTCCGTCCCCTGGAGCAGGCGATGAAGGGCGAGGACGTCCGGCAGGAGATGGCGGTTGTTGCCGTGGGCGAGGTCGTGGATCCACGTGTCGTCGCTGAGGGCCTCCTGCACCGATCTGTTCTTGCGCCGCGAGTAGCTGAACAGCCTTGGGAACTGCTGCGAGAGGCAGCCCTGGCCGATCCATGGAGAGAGCCAGAAAGAGGCCCGAGCCCCATCGCCGATCGCCACGCTGGTGGAGGCCGCGAAGAGCGCCCTGTCCGCGCCGCCGCAAGGCAGCTCGGTGCCCACCCAAGGCCGCTCCGAGTGGTGCCATGCAATCCAGAGCCAGCGCAGCCGTAGCGCTCTGCCGAAACGCTGTAGGTCAGGGATGCCGAGGCCTCCTTGCTCCATCGGGGCGCAGACCGTTGGCCAGTTGACCTTGCAGCTGGCGCCCGAAACCTCATCGTCCTGGCACCAGAGGAAATGTCGTCTACACCTGTCGATCTCTTTGAGAATTTTTTGTGGGACATGGAGGACGGTGAGGGCGAAGGTTGGTGAGGGAGTCCTGGATTAGGGGGTGTCCAGGTAGCCGGACTATACCTTCGGCCTGACTCCAGGACTATGAAGATACAAGATTGAAGACTTCGTCCCGTGTCCGGATGGGACTTTCCTTGGCGTGGAAGGCAAGCTTGGCGATGCGGATATTCAAGATCTCCTACCATTGTAACCGACTTTGTGTAACACTAACCCTCTCCGGTGTCTATATAAACCGGAGGGTTTTAGTCCGTAGGACAACATCATCATACAACAATCATACCATAGGCTAGCTTCTAGGGTTTAGCCTCCTTGATCTCGTGGTAGATCTACTCTTGTACTACCCATATCATCAATATTAATCAAGCAGGACGTAGGGTTTTACCTCCATCAAGAGGGCCCGAACCTGGGTAAAACATCGTGTTCCTTGCCTCCTGTTACCATCCGGCCTAGACGCACAGTTCGGGACCCCCTACCCGAGATCCGCCGGTTTTGACACCGACATTGGTGCTTTCATTGAGAGTTCCTCTGTGCCGTCGCAATCAGGAAGGATGCCTCTTCCCGTCTTTAAAGACGGTGCCGTTACTAAGGGAGCCTTGGCTGTCGGCCAAACTCTCCGGCTAGGCGGTTTTCTCATGACCGCCTGTTCGGCCGTTGCGCCGACGGTGACCTCTCGGGTCATCAAAAGCAATCTCCACGTCAGCTCGGAACTCGTCGAGCAGTTAGATCCAATGGAGCTCTCTTCCGTAAACGAGCTCTTGGATCACATCGCCGCCTTGGGGGTCACTACGGATTATGACCAGGTTGGGCTTAAACCCGATCTAAGAGAAATTAATTCTCCCCAAGTCACCCATCACGTTGCCGTGGTAGAGGCACAGTACGGCGACTCTTCATCTATCTTAAGGACTAGCTACATCCGGATTCCCGATCCCTCCTAGCCGGATACCCGCGGAGGGGAGGATGTAACTCAAGACCTGAACTTAGAATCAAGCAACGGGCTAGATTCACTGGACATCATCCAAGAATCCAAACTTCAGAGTTCGAAAACTCCTTGGACTCTGAGTCTTAGATTGGGTGAAGTTCCGGATTTAATTCCACCCACCCACCCAAACATAAGCGATCTATCCCAAATCAGGCAAAAGCCCGAAGAAACAATACATCATTACTGGGCAAGGTTCCTCCTGGTTATGAACAGGATAAAGGACTGCCGCGAGGAAGACGCAATCTCAATCTTCTGCAATAATTGCACGAACAAGGGAATCCTCAACGCCACAGGTCGTCGTGATCTTACATGCTTCGCTGACTTGGCAACCATAGTACAAAAGTACTGTGCGATGGAAAGCGTCCGGGAAACCGAAACTAAATTTTGGGACAATCCAGCCCTGAATAGAAACCTCGTCCGAAATAAAAGGGTGCATCATCATCAGACACCCGGGTTAAAAACCAAAAAACCAAAACCCTCTACAGGGCATGGAACCGTACTGGAGGGATGGCTTAATGGGCCCTGTAAAATTCATAGTATAGAGGACGCCACACCAACTCATAGCCTTAGAGCATGTTGGATACTCTGGCAGGTGGCCAAAAGGGGCGAAGATCTCCTAATTCCGGAGGCCGCAGAAAGCCACCTCAGGGAATGCAGTACAGTCTTAACAGTCTTTGAGACTTTCGCATCAAATAATATGCGAAAAAGAACACTCCGCAGCCTCGCCGAAGTCTATCAAGTAGCAACAATAAACCCATGGAGTGACACGGCTATTACTTTTAATGCCAGTGATGAACCTAAATTCCGAACAGCTCGAGCACCAGCCACATTGGTACTCAGTCCTATAGTGGACGGCTTTCGCCTCACCAAGGTACTCATGGACGGAGGCAGCGGATTGAACCTCATTTATGAGGAAACCCTTCAAAAAATGGAAATAGACTGGAACCGCATTGAGCGAAGCAGCACAACCTTTAGAGGAATAATCCCCAGTCGGGAAGCGCGTTGTACAGGAAAAATCACACTAGATGTGGTGTTCGGCACGCCGGATAATTATAGGTCCGAAGAGGTCACATTCCAAGTGGCCCCGTTTAGTAGCGGACACCACGCTCTGCTAGGGCGGGAAGCGTTTACAATCTTCCAAGCAATACCCCTTTACGGGTACATGAAGCTCAAGATGCCCGGGCCGAACGGAATCATCACTCTCACTAGTGATCCGGACATAGCACTCCGCGCCGAAAACAAGACAGCCGCATTGGCCCTTGAAGCACTGTCCGAAGCCCTAGCGGTTGAGGAACTGACTACGCTGCGCTCCACGGTAAACTGGGACGATGTGATACTCGACAAAAGATCCAAGTCCACCTCCTTTAAACCAGCGGATGAAATAGACAAATTCCAGGTCCATCCAATGGACCCCAATAAAACAGCTTCCATCGGGGCGCGATTAAACCCCGATGTGGACGCCGCACTGTGAGAATTCCTATGAGAGAACTGGGACATTTTTGCCTGGCACCCTTCAGACATGCCAGGAATCCCACGCAGGCTGGCCAAACACAGCTTAAATATCCTAAAAGTATTCAAACCTGTCAAACAAGCCCTTCGGCGTTTCTCTGAGCCCAAGAGACAGGCAATGGGAGAGGAGCTAGCCAAATTATTGGAGGCCGGATTCATCAGAGACATAAAACATCCGGACTGGCTAGCAAACTTGGTGATGGTACCAAAGAAGGACAAATCATGGCGCCTGTGCGTTGACTTCAAAGACCTTAACAAGGCTTGCCCAAAGGATCCCTTCCCCCTCCCCCGCATCGATCAAATTATCGACACCACTGCAGGACACGATTTGTTGTGCTTCCTCGACGCATACTCCGGTTACCATCAAATCAAGATGGCCGAGTCAGACCAAGCCGCAATGGCATTCATCACCCCATACGGCCCATTCTGCTTCAACACAATGCCTTTCGGGCTCAAAAACGCCGGCGCAACATATCAGCGCATGATTCAGACATGTCTGGCAAACCAGATCGGCAAAACAGTAGAGGCATACGTGGATGATGTGGTCGTAAAAACAAGACATGTCGAATCTCTAGTAGACGACTTGAGGCTTACATTTGACAACCTCCGAGCATATGACATCAAGCTAAATCCGGAAAAATGCATTTTCGGCGTTCCAGCCGGAAAGCTCTTGGGCTTCATTGTATCCGATAGAGGAATCGAAGCAAATCCAGCCAAGACCCAAGCTTTGTCACAATTGGATATCCCAAAGGACCTCAAACAAATACAAAAATTAACCGGATGCGTGGCGGCTCTAAGCCGCTTTATCTCCCGTTTGGGAGAAAAGGCGCTACCCCTCTATCGCCTCCTTCGGCGCACCGAACACTTCGAGTGGACGGATGCCTCCACGGCCGGACTCGAGGAAATAAAATCCATATTGGCAACAAACCCTGTCCTGGCCGCGCCAAACATCGGCGAACCAATGCTATTGTACATTGCAGCAACCCATCAAGTTGTTAGCGCAGTACTCGTCGTCGAGCGGGAAATGGACGGACACAAATTCCCCCTTCAAAAGCCGGTTTACTACGTGTCCACTGTCCTCACGCCATGCAAATCACGGTACCCACATTATCAAAAGATTGCATATGCGGTATTCATGGCATCCCGGAAGCTACGACACTACTTTCAAGAGTGTTCAATCAGAGTAGCATCGGAAAGTACCACTCAACGATATTATAAACAACCGTGACGCAATGGGCCGGATTACAAAATGGGCCATTGAGCTCCTCCCGTTCGACATAACTTATAGGCCACGGCGAGCTATCAAGTCGCAAGTTTTGGCCGACTTCGTCGCAGAATGGACGGAGGCCGAACTCCCTAAAGACTACGGCACATATTCAAACTGGATCATGCACTTCGACGGTTCCAAAATGTTGGCCGGACTAGGGGCCGGCGTCGTTTTGACGTCCCCCACAGGAGACACAGTTCAATATGTACTCCAGATTATGTACACGGACTCCAACAATGTAGCCGAATATGGGGCCCTTTTACATGGTCTCCGGATGGCAGTATCCATGGGCATTCAACGCCTAGAGGTGCGCGGGGATTCGAACCTTGCGATATCCCAAATAAATGGAGACTTCGATGCTAAGGATCCAAAAATTGCAGCTTACCGCAATGCCGTCCTCAAAATGTCAGCTCGGTTTGAAGGGCTCGAATTTCACCATATAGCCCGAGAAAACAATCAGGCGGCAGACGTCCTGGCACGCATCGACGCAAAACGTGATGCGGTCCCCCCCAACATCTTCCTGGAAAGGCTGTTCAAGCCATCTGTAGTATGGGAAGGGGAACATGGCAATATTAGCTCGGACCCAACCGCACTGTCCGATGCCGAACAATCTGACATAATCAGAGGCTCTGCCAATTTAATCACAACCTCAGCCCACGTACTAATGGCCGTTATCGCCCCGTGGACAGAACCATTCCTAGCCTACCTTACTAGGCAGGAACTCCCAGAGGACCAAAATGAGGCACGCTGTATAGTGCGGCGATCTAAAGCCTATAGAGTCCATGAGGGAGAACTTTATAAGAAAAGCACTACCGGAGTCCTTCAAAGGTGCATCTCCGAAGAGGAAGGGCGGAACTTGCTGGCTGAAATTCATGCCAGACTCGGTGGCCATCACGCCGCAGCCCGGTCCCTTGTAAGCAAGGCCTTCCATGTAGGCTTTTATTGGCCGACGGCCCGGGCGGACGCTCAGGACTTGGTCCAACGATGCGTCGGCTGCCAGCTTTTTGCAAACCAAAGCCATATGCCACCCACCGCCCTCCAGACTATCCCCATCACTTGGCCTTTCACGATCTGGGGGCTTGACATGGTGGGACCCCTTAAAGGCGGAACCCGCAAGAAAAAATACTTACTGGTCATGGTGGATAAGTTCACCAAATGGATAGAAGCCAAGCCTGTTAAGACGGCCGAATCCGGACCTGTGATAGACTTTATATCCGGGGTCGTACACCGTTATGGCGTCTCCCACAGCATCATCACCGATAACGGCACGAACTTTACGGCCGATGAGGTAAAACTCTGGTGCAAAAACATGGGCATCAAGCTCGATTATGCTTCCGTCTATCACCCACAAACTAACGGTCAGGTCGAACGTGCAAATGGTCTCATCATGAGCGGCATCAAACCCAGATTAGTGTGGTCCCTCAAGGAATCTAACACGCACTGGGTAGAGGAGCTCGACTCCGTACTCTGGGGGCTGCGGACCACGCCAAATCGCACCACCAGATACACACCATTTTTATGGTGTACGGCGCAGAGGCAGTCTTGCCCTGCGACATAATTCATGACTCACCTCGAGTGCGCATGTACGAAGAAAGGGAAGCCGAGCTCGATCGGCAGGACAGTTTGGACACCTTAGAGGAGGAGCGCGATGTGGCAAAAGCCCGTTCCGCATTCTATCAACAGCAGGCTCGAAGATATCAAAGCAGAGAAGTGCGGGCCAAAAACTACAACGTTGGCGAATTAGTTCTACGCCTGCCGGACAAGAAAAAGGACAAGCTGAAGCCCAAGTGGGAAGGTCCCTTCATAATCGACCAAGTCCTGACTGGTGGAGCATACCGCCTGCGAGAAGTGTCGGATAACCGACTCGAGCCGAACCCATGGAACGCAGCCCGTCTCCGAAGATTCTATGCCTAGCGCCGGACTCTGTGTTTGTCTCCTTCCTCTGTCCATTTTTTACATTTTCTGTCTTACATTTCTCTCCTTCCCCTTTTTTTATTTTATAGCCCTTAAAGGCTCCTCAAGTGACGTGCTACTCGCGCTCATTAAACCTGGGGGCTTCTTTAACAGAAGCTTATTTACACGGGCTTCACGCCCACCACATGTGTCAAACTTCCGCATGTACCTTTTCTTCACCATTATATGCATCAATATGACTTAAGTTTTAGCCAAGCTGGGTTGCCTGGCTCCTGTGCTTACCCCTACATTCCCGATTGTTCGACTAGGTGGTAAAGGGAGCACCTCTATGATTGGTACTGCCGGATCAGCCGGATGTGTACCTCAGACTAGGTGAAGCCGAAAGCTAGCGTTCTTAAGGGAATATTCGGTCGGTGAACTAAAAGATGACCTTTTTTACTTATTTATATATATGCCCCCAGATGATTTTCCTGCGTTTGCAGTCCGGACATGCACTTTAGGGCATGCCTCCTAGAGAAAGGAACCCCTAACGGAACTATTCTATCTGAAAGATGTTTCTTACTAACCATGTAATATAACATAACTAGTTGGGCACTTGTCTGATAAAGCACTAATGACCCCTACACCTGGTCTCCATGCATACCCCGGTTCTTACATAACCGGTAGGGTATTCGGACACACTCCGGACCGTCAGGTCCTGAGGTTGAAGCGAAAAGGTCGGCAACGACAAACGATCTACAATCCGGCTAGAAGGCATTACACATGTCAATTAAAATTACATAGTCACTCTGACTGATTGTATTCCTCTTCAATACCATCTAACAGGCTGTCTAACTTACAGTCCTGCTGGGAATACTTTGTGGCCAATTCTACTTGGCCGTACACTAAGCTTACAGGGATGTCCTTCCCGTCAGGCCCCACAGGTCCGACCTCGGCCATGTGGTTTGGGTCAGACTTCGTGTACCGCGTCTTCACCATGGCCCAGGCCTCCCTAGCACCTTGTCGGCAGGCCAATATCTTCCACAACCGGAAGCGCCGCCAAGCCCCCTTAAGCTTCTCCGAAAGCTCTCCAAGGCCCTCGGGCATGGAGTGGGAAGGCCATAAGGCTTGGGCAATGCCTCGCATCGCCTGCCGAACTCGCCCGTGCAGTTGCGAGAGCTCGGGAAGAAGGTCACCCGTAGAACCGGGCATCTCCTCTGCAGGACGACCCATTAGCATACCTACAGACATTACTCTATTAGTTGACTTCCTCGCCGAACTCTTTTCTTTCAAAGATTCGCTTAAGCACTTACTAAATATGCCGCGTCGAAGCCGCTGATTCTCCTTAGTAGAGTTCGACAGCTGGCCACGAACATCTTTAAGTTCAACGTCCAGCTTGGTGTTAGCATCCTGAAGATCATTCTTCTCCCGCCTCACCCTTGTCAGCATACTCTCATCGGCCTTTAGCCGGCGTAAGAGTTGTTGCCTCTCTGGATCCAGTCTGGCGCCATCTGCAATATGATTTGTCAGATTTACACCCACGCCGCACCTCGCAAAATACTAATCTTTCGATGTGTATCTTACCAGAGGGGGTCTCTTTGGGCTCCCCTGCCGTGGCTAGTGCGGCCTCCAGTTGGGCTTTGCACTCTTCCAGCTCCTGGGACAGTACGGTATTCTTCTCCGTGATAACCTGCATAACAAATGATCCTTAAATCAGTTACTCTAACTGTTTCAAGTCTCGAGGGCTACTGGTGTGTGTGTGTGTATATATATATATACCAAAATTTTCTTACCCGTATGTCTTTTACATATTGCTTCGCGGCTCTGGCTAAACCATTTTGAGCGGCACGGAGGTACGCATCTCCCGAATTGAAGGCATCTAATGCCTCTTGGGAGAAACGAGCGTCGTGAAGAACTGTCCGGCGACGCCTATGGTTCATGGCACTCTCCACCTCGGAATTGGTGGCAGACAGCCTGTCCGCATCCTCTGTCGGAGGAGCGTCCGATGCGTGCCTTGTGTTCGCTTCCGCATCCGGGCCAGGCATTGGAGCCTGGCTGGTGGAGGCGCGATTGGCAACCTCTCCGGATATAGTCCGGCGAGGTCTCTTCGTTCTGAAGATAGCACGAACGTTAATATGCCCTGAAGGAATAACACTAGGGAAAAAGAGGGTGCGCTATACCTTTGCGCCAGCGTCTCAGTCCGGACTACATTCCTTTTTACCCCACGGAGCCCTGCGGCCCCTCGTTGGCTAGCCGCCGCAGGTTCGGCCTCTCGCCTCGGAAACCTCCCCTACAAAACATGGTCGTTGTCAGGAAAACTGAAATGCGTGAGAATGGATTCCTTCTCAAGGGGATGAGACTCCGTTCTCTGTTACCTGGGATGCCGGGATTAACCCTGGGTAATCAGCCGTGATAGTCACCAAGGTATTGTCCTTGCTTAGCTGATGAAACACCCCGTCAATCAGCTCCACCGATATGTCCGGATCCTCTTTGGAGTCCGGATCGAGGGACCGTTCTGGATCCTCGGGCTATGGGGGACGGCTGTTTATATCCTTTACTTCCTGATGCAGTTCCTGCGTTGAAATCATTAGACTACATATTTAATCATGGGAATATAAAATGGATGGGTAAGCACAATTGTCCACTTACCCAACTCCGAGGGTTGTACATAGTAAATCCGCCCTGCGGGTTGACGCGGAGGAATTCCTCCTCTTCTCCCTTGTACAAAGAGGATAAGGTCTTTATTAGAGCGGCAGCTGAGGCTGGCCCCTTACGACCGTAACGGGTGGCGTCATCCTCCCCGTTAAAATCCCACATGGAGTGGCCTCTATACTGAAGCGGTTGCACCCCCCGCATAATGCATGCAGCCATGACTCCAATCATGGTTAGTCCGGAATGAGCCAATAGTCTTATCCGACCCATTAGGTAAAGGACGTCCCTGTCACTTTCTCTCTGAGAGCTCCGTGGACACCAGCTTAGGCGTTTCTTTAAGGGAGCACTGTTGAATTCGGGGAGACCGACCCGGATAGGATTCGGCAGCGGGACATCATCTATATAAAACCATTCTGAAGGCCAGTCCTCGGACGCCTTCTTTGGGGTTCCGCATAGATATCCGGTCCCGGCGATACGCCACACTTCGGCTCCGCCCACTTGATATATAGACCCCTCTTGAGAGCGGGGCACCAAGCAGAATAACCTCTTCCACAGCGCGAAATGAGCCTCAACACCCAAGAATAGCTCGCAAAGGGCGACGAAGCCCGCGATATGCAATATAGAGGCGGGCGTGAGATTGTGCAGCTGGAGGCCGTAGAACTCCAGAAGCCCATAGAGAAATGGATGAATTGGAAATCCAAGTCCTCTTTATTAGATAAGGGACGAGGCACACCCGCTCTCCTTTGGAGGGATTGGGGGTGCTCTCCGCTTGCTCTCCACCATTATAGGTGGCGAGTCCGGCTCGGACCGAGACCATATAGGCCTGAGGGAGAAATCCCTTGGCCTGAAGCGACACTAGCTCGCTGTGCGGGATGGAGCACCTCTCCCAGTCTCCAGGTTTAGGACTGCAAGGGCGAGAGGAGGAGCTATGACGGCTGGCCATGTTGGAATGGACCTTTGCTGGAGGCGCTCTGATGATTACTTGCGGGGAGGAGAAGGTGTGGTTTGGATCTGAATCCCCATCCCATTAAATAGGCGGCTCGTTTATGCGGCTAGGGGTGTGAATGTAAAAACACCCTGACTTTTCACATTCCTTTGACACGTGGAAGATGTCCATTATTGGGCGTGGAAGCCAAGGTGCGCTACATTATGAAAATCGGACGTTATTCAGCAGGTACACAGAATTTGGAGAAGAACCCGCCTTGCAATGCCGAAGACAACCTGCACGCTGGACTCGTCGTCATTGAAGCCTGGTTCGGGGGCTACTGAGGGAGTCCTGGATTAGGGGGTGTCTGGGTAGCCGGACTATACCTTCGGCCGGACTCCAAGACTATGAAGATACAAGATTGAAGACTTCGTCCCGTGTCCGGATGGGACTTTCCTTGGCGTGGAAGGCAAGCTTGGCGATGCGGCTATTCAAGATCTCCTACCATTGTAACCGACTTTGTGTAACCCTAACCCTCTCCGGTGTCTATATAAACCAGAGGGTTTTAGTCCGTAGGACAAAATCATCATACAACAATCATACCATAGGCTAGCTTCTAGGGTTTAGCCTCCTTGATCTCATGGTAGATCTACTCTTGTACTACCCATATCATCAATATTAATCAAGCAGGACGTAGGGTTTTACCTCCATCAAGAGGGCCCGAACCTGGGTAAAACATCGTGTTCCTTGCCTCATGTTACCATCCGGCCTAGACACACAGTTCGGGACCCCCTACCCGAGATCCGTCGGTTTTGACACCGACAGTTGGCATGGCACTCAGCACGCATCGGACGAGGACGCGGCGGCCGGCCATCGGTAGCAGCTTGCCCTTCCAACCCGCAAGCCTTGCCTTGATCCTGTCGATGATGAACTGGAGGTGAACCAAGCGCAGGCGTCCCGTAGAGACCGACAACCCAAGGTATTTGATGGGGAAGGGGGCGATGGAGCCTGCAAAACCCTGTAGCACCTCCTCGATGTTGATGTTCTCACAACGGATCAGCGAGACCGTGGATTTGGTCAGGTTGATGCAGAGCCCTATTGCCTCGCCGAAGTCGCTAAGGATGTGCAGCAGAGAATCTACCTCTTCTCATCAAGGGTTTATGAAGATGATTGCGTCGTCTGCGTAGAGGCTCACACGAAGTACCAGGTCGCGACCTGGCAGGCGATGTAACAGCTGCTGGTGTACCGCCACTGCGATGAGGTCGTGCAGTGGGTCGATGGCCAAAATGAAGAGGAATGGGGAGAGCGGGTCTCCCTGGCGCAACCCACGGTGATGGAGGATGCTTGGGCAGACAGAACCATTGAGGGAGACCGCCAAAGAAGCCAAGACGAGCAGACGAGCCACCCAATCCCGCCATCGCGCACTAAACCCTAGTTGTTGGAGCAGCTCCAGCAGGTATTCCCAGGAGACAGTGTTGAACGCCTTTGCTATGTCTAACTTTACTAGCAGGCCCGACGTTTTGCGACGGTGAAGGGCGCGGACGGAGTTCTGTACGAAAAGAAAACTGTCGTGGATGCACTTCGACTTCAGGAATGTCATTTGCGCCGGTGAGATAATGGAGCCGATGACTAACGCCAATCTAATCGAGAGAACCTTGGAGATGATCTTGGTTATTGAATGGATCAAATTGATGGGCCTGGAGTGGGTGATCTCTGTTGCCCCATCCTTTTTTGGCAGGAGAATGATTGTAGCATTGTTGATCACCGACATGTCGCCGCCTGAGAGATTTTAGAATTGGTGGAAGGCGGCCATGACGTCAGCCTTGATGATGGACCAGCACGCGCGGAAGAAGGTTCCATTGAAGTCGTCCGGCCTCGGGGCCTTCTCTTGCGGAGATTTGCAGATCACCGCCCACACCTCATCCTCGGTGAAGGGGTTGTCGAGGCCGGCTGACGGCAAGGACGGCAGGTGAATGGCTTCCCAGTTGATGGTTTGGCTGCGAGGCGGTTTTGTGCCCAGCGAGGATCGGAAGTGCTCATGAATGATCCGCTCCTTGTCGCCGTGGGAGGTGGCAATGGAGTCTCTCTTGTCTAGGGCATGGATGCAGTTTTTTTGGCGCCGCGAGTTGATTTTTGCCTGGAAGAACGCCATCTTGGCGTCGCCTGCGTGTAGCCAAGTGGCGCACGAGGCCTGTCTCTTACGCGCCCTCTCGATGACGGCGAGTCCAAGGACTCGCATCTTGAGCCTTTTCCGCAGCTGGAGTTCATCTAGTGTCAGTTGTCTACTTACCTTAGCTATGTCGAGGCGGAGCACGATCACGTTTGCGATATGCATTTGAAGCTTTGTCTCACTGAAGAAGCCCTTAGCCCAAATTTTCAGGTCCTGGGCCACTCATGTGAGCTTTGTGCTGATTCTCTGGAAAGCACAGCTAGAGGCGACTGGGCGATCCCATGCCCACTGCACCGTAGTGTGGAAACGAGGGAATCTCGGCCAAAAGGACTCGAAGCGGAAGCGATCTGCGTGGCGAGGGGCCACTTCCTCTGACAGCAGCAACGGGTAGTGGTCAGAACACAAGGTGGATGCGGCGTGAAGGAGGTAGGAGGGAAACATCAAGGCCCAGGGCATGGTGCAAAAGAATTTATCTATGCTAACTAGGGTTGGAGACGCACGCTCGTTGCTCCATGTAAATCTTCTATTCTTGCACTTGATCCCCTTCAGCCCCGCCGCGTCGATCACAGCTTGGAATTTTCCCATGATCCTACAGTTTATGTTGGTGTTGTTTTTGTCGCGCGCCTCGTAGATCAGGTTGAAGTCATCGTTGATGAGCCAGGGGGCATTTGAGGGCGGAGCAGCCCGCGCCAGCTCGGCCAGGAAATCATCCTTCCTTCTGTCATCGACCGGCCCGTAGACTGTTGTCAGCCAGAACGTAGCACCGCTAGCGGTGATGGTGATCTTAGCGGTAATGGAGAAGCAGCCGATGGCTTGCAATAGCACCTCTACTCGATTCCTGTCCCAGAAGATTGCGACACCGCCCCTCGTGCCTGCGGCAGGGAGGACGATGTAGTCGGCGAGCCGCGATCCTCCAGTTTCCCTAACTAGTGCCCTGGTCCATTCATCGATCTTCGTTTCCTGTAGGCAGAGGATGGCTAGTCTATGCGTCTCCGCTGTCTCCAAAACTACATCTCGTCAGGCCGGCGAGTTCAAACCCCGGACGTTCCAACTCATTATCGGACAGTTTGTGTCACTCATGGGGAAACAGAAGATAGCTCCGACAACTACTACTACTGGAAGTTAAACATAGGTACACCACCATCGGGCGGGGGGGTTTCCGGCCAGCGTTCAACCTGAGCCAGGATCGAACTCTCCATGAGATTCATAGTTGCATTACTTATAGCTTCCTTATTCGTAGACAAAGCAGATTCGGAATTGTCTTTCCTTCCAAGGATAACTTGTATCCATGCGCTTCAGCGGCCACCAACAGCCCCCAAATTCTGCCAGCGAACAACTACACCTTGTTCTCCAAGGAGACCTACACTATTACAATGCATGATGAATCCTAACTCAACCCAGTCTAGTGCATGGGGTCGCCGAAGACTGCTGCCACTAGGAAACACTAACATGGAGAGGTGGTGGCCTGCGAGGCCTCTCCGTTTGGACCGTACTGAAGAAAATATGCCCTAGAGGCAATAATAAAGTTATTATTTATTTCCTTATATCATGATAAATGTTTATTATTCATGCTAGAATTGTATTAACCGGAAACATAATACATGTGTGAATACATAGACAAACATAGTGTCACTAGTATGCCTCTACTTGACTAGCTCGTTGATAAAAGATGGTTATGTTTCCTAACCATAGACATGAGTTGTCATTTGATTAACGGGATCACATCATTAGGAGAATGATGTGATTGACTTGACCTACTTCGTTAGCTTAGCACTTGATCGTTTAGTTTGTTGCTATTGCTTTCTTCATGACCTATAGATGTTCCTATGACTATGAGAGTATGCAACTCCTGTTTACTGGAGGAACACTTTGTGTGCTACCAAACATCACAACATAACTGGGTGATTATAAAGGTGCTCTACAGGTGTCTCCGAAGGTACTTGTTGGGTTGGCGTATTTCGAGATTAGGATTTGTCACTCCGATTGTCGGAGAGGTATCTCTGGGCCCTCTCGGTAATGCACATCACATAAGCCTTGCAAGCATTGCAACTAATAAGTTAGTTGCGGGATGATGTATTACAGAACGAGTAAAGAGACTTGCCGATAACGAGATTGAACTAGGTATTGAGATACCGACGATCAAATCTCGGGCAAGTTACATACCGATGACAAAGGGAACAACGTATGTTGTTATGCGGTCTGACCGATAAAAGATCTTCGTAGAATATGTAGGAGCCAATATGAGCATCCAGGTTCTGCTATTGGTTATTGACCAGAGACGTGTCTCGGTCATGTCTACATTGTTCTCGAACCCGTAGGGTCTGCACGCTTAACGTTATGATGACAGTTTCATTATGAGTTTATATATTTTGATGTACCGAAAGTTGTTCGGAGTCCCGGATGTGATCACGGACATAACAAGGAGTCTCCAAATAGTCGAGAAATAAAGATTGACATATTGGACGACCATATTCGGACACAGGAATGGTTCCGGGAGTTATCGGGTATAAAACGGAGTACCGGGGGTTACCGGACCCCCCTCGAGGGGGTTAATGGGCCTCATGGGCCCAAAGTGGAGCAGATGAGGGGCAGCCAGGGCAGGCTGCGCGCCCCCTTCCCCTCTAGTCCGAATTGGACAAGGAGGGAGGGGCGGCGCCCCCCTTTCCTTTCTCTCCTCTCTCCCTTCCTTCCCCCTCTCCTACTTGGACAAGGAAAGGAGGGAGTCCTACTCCCGGTAGGAGTAGGACTCCTCCCTGGCGTGCCTCCTCCTGGCCGGCCGCCCCTCCCCCTTGCTCCTTTATATACGGGGGCAGGGGGCACCTCCAGACACAACAATTGATCCTTGAGATCTATTAGCCGTGTGCGGTGCCCTCCTCCACCATAATCCTCGATAATATTGTAGCGGTGCTTAGGCGAAGCCCTGCGATGGTAGAACATCAAAATCGTCACCACGCTGTCGTGTTGACGGAACTCTTCCCCAACATTCTGCTGGATCGGAGTCCGGGGATCGTCATCGAGCTGAACGTGTGCTAGAACTCGAAGGTGCCGTAGTTTCGATGCTTGATCGGTCGGTGAGGGAGTCCTGGATTAGGGGGTGTTCGGGTAGCCGGACTATACCTTCAGCCGGACTCCTGGACTATGAAGATACAAGATTGAAGACTTCGTCCCGTGTCCGGATGGGACTTTCCTTGGCGTGGAAGGCAAGCTTGGCGATGCGGATATTCAAGATCTCCTACCATTGTAACCGACTCTATGTAACCCTAACCCTATCCGATGTCTATATAAACTGGAGGCTTTTAGTCCGTAGGACAACTTCATCAACTCCATAGACAACAATCATACCATAGGCTAGCTTCTAGGGTTTAGCCTCCTTGATCTCGTGGTAGATCTACTCTTGTACTACCCATATTATCAATATTAATCAAGCAGGACGTAGGGTTTTACCTCCATCAAGAGGGCCCGAACCTGGGTAAAACATCGTGTTCCCTGCCTCCTGTTACCATCCGGCCTAGACGCACAGTTCGGGACCCCCTACCCGAGATCCGCCGGTTTTGACACCGACATTGGTGCTTTCATTGAGAGTTCCTCTGTGTTGTCGCTGTTAGGTCCGATGGCTCCTTTGATCATCAACAACGATGCGGTCCAGGGTGAGACTTTTCTCCCCGGACAGATCTTCGTGGCGGCTTCGCTCTGCGGGCCAATTCTCTTGGCCACTTGGAGCAGATCGAGAGCTACGCCCCTGGCCATCAAGTCAGGTTTGGAAGCTTAAACTACACGGCTGACATCCGCAGAGACTTGATCTTCGATGGGTTCGAGCCACGGCCATGCGCGCCGCACTATCTCGAGGGGCATGATCTAGCTCTGCCTCCGGGTAGTGTCCTGGAGGCCGCACACGCATCGGCTCCGACCTCTAACTCGGAGGCTATTGCGCCAATGGAGGACGAGCGGTTGGACGCCACCTTGGGGGCTGCGATCTTAAAGGCGATCGAGCCGAACGCTAGCCTCGCACTCTGCATGATCCGTGACTCCGAGGATCCGGACTCCTCCCCGTACTCCGAACCCCCCGCGCCCCTGCCAATCGAATCCGATTGGGTGCCGATAATGGAGTTCACCGCCACAGACATCTTTCAGCACTCGCCTTTTGGCGTCATCCTGAATTCTCTTAAGTCTCTCTCTTTATCAGGAGAGCCCTGGTCGGATTACGGTCAGCGAGGATGGGATACGGACGACGAAGAAATTCAAACCCACCCACCACCCACTTTCTAGCCACTGTCGACGATTTAACCGACATGCTTGACTTCGGCTCCGAAGACATCGACGGTATGGACGACGATGTAGGAGACGAACAGGAACCAGCACCTATAGGGCGCTGGAAGGCCACCTCATCATATGACATATATATGGTGGATACTCCAAAAGATGGAGATGGCGATGGAACGGTGGGGGAGGACACCCCCAAGAAACAGCCAAAGCGCCGGCGTCAGCGGCGCCGCTCT
This sequence comes from Triticum monococcum, assembly GCA_034509565.1. NCBI lineage: Eukaryota > Viridiplantae > Streptophyta > Magnoliopsida > Poales > Poaceae > Triticum > Triticum monococcum. The sequence continues at coordinate 621,279,936 of CM067845.1, forward strand.
AAATCCCGCCAAAGCAAAAATGGTGATTCCGGCACGGGAGACAATACTACCCCGGACAGCACCGAAGAACACCCACCTCGGCAAGATTCAGCACAGGAAGATGGAGAAGCCAGCCCTCATGAGAGAGCGGCAGACCAAGAAGTTGAGGATGATAACTATATGCCTCCCTCCGAAGACGAGGCAAGCCTCGATGACGATGAATTCGTCATACCATCAAACCCCGCCGAACAAGAGCGTTTTAGACGCAGGCTTTTAGCCACGGCAAGCAGCCTCAAGAAAAAGCAGCAGCAGCAGCTTAGAGCTGCCCAAGATCTGCTAGTTGACAGATGGACTGAAGTCCTTGCGGCCGAAGAGTATGAACTCGAACGCCCCTCCAAGAGTTACCCAAAGCGCAGGCCGCTACCCCAATCAGAGGAGGAAGCACCTACATCACCAGCGCATGACATGGCAGACCGGCCACCTCGCGGTCGTGACAGAGAGGTCTCTAGACCCTCCACCCAAGCCATGCCCCGACGCCACTCAACTAAGGCACGGGAAAATGCGCCAGACCTGCGAGACGTACTGGAGGACAAGGCAAGACAAACAAGATCGATCTACGGATCGCGCAGGCGCCCTACGGCACGTGACGATGACCCTTACTCCGGATACAACAAATCCGGCCGGGCCGAACACAACAGACATAGCTCTTCTGAGCTACGTCGTGATATAGCCCAGTACAGAGGCGCCGCACACCCGCTATGCTTCACGAATGAAGTTATGGAGCATAAAATCCCAGAGGGTTTCAAGCCCGTAAACATCGAATCATACGATGGCACAACAGATCCGGCGGTATGGATCGAGGATTATCTCCTTCACATCCACATGGCACGCGGCGATGATCTACACGCCATCAAATACCTCCCGCTCAAAGTTAAAGGACCGGCCCGAAATTGGCTTAACAGCTTGCCAGCAGACTCAATCGGTTCTTGGGAGGACCTGGAAGCCGCATTCCTCGACGACTTCTAGGGCACTTACATGCGACCACCGGATGCCGACGACTTAAGCCACATAATTTAGCAGCCAGAGGAATCGGCCAGACAATTCTGGACACAGTTCCTAACAAAGAAAAACCAGATAGTCGACTGTCCGGATGCAGAGGCCCTAGCAGCCTTCAAGCATAACATCCGCGACGAGTGGCTTGCTCGGCACCTGGGACAGGAAAAGCCGAAATCCATGGCAGCCCTCACGACACTCATGACCCGCTTTTGCATGGGTGAAGACAGCTGGCTAGCTCGCAGTAACAACTTATCAAAGAACCCTGGTAATTCGGATACCAAGGACAAAAGTGGCAGGACACGTCGGAACAAACAAAAACGCCGCGTTAACAGCGACAGCAATGAAGACACGGCAGTCAATGCCGGATTCAGAGGCTATAAATCCGGTCAGCGAAAAAAGCCATTCAAAAAGAATACTCAGGGCCCGTCCAGTTTGGACCGAATACTCGATCGCTTGTGCCAGATACATGGCACCCCCAAAAAGCCAGCCAATCACACTAACAGGGATTGTTGGGTGTTCAAGCAGGCAGGCAAGTTAAGAGCCGAAAACAACAAGGGGCTGCACAGCGACGACGAGGAGCCCAAGCCGCCGAACAACAATGGACAGAAGGGCTTTCCCCCACAAGTGCGGACGGTGAACATGATATACGCAACCCACATTCCCAAGCGGGAGCGGAAGCGTGCGCTACGGGATGTATACGCGATGGAGCCAGTCGCCCCAAAGTTCAACCCATGGTCCTCCTGCCCGATCACTTTTGATCGGAGGGACCAACCCACTAGCATCCGTCATGGCGGCTTCGCCGCATTGGTTCTTGACCCAATCATCGACGGATTTCACCTCACAAGAGTCCTCATGGACGGCGGCAGTAGCCTGAACCTGCTTTATCAAGACACAGTGCGGAAAATGGGCATAGACCCCTCAAGGATCAAACCCACAAGAACGACCTTTAAAGGCGTCATACCAGGTGTAGAAGCCAACTATACAGGCTCAGTAACACTTGACGTGGTCTTCGGATCCCCGGATAATTTCCGAAGCGAAGAGTTAATCTTCGATATAGTCCCGTTTCGCAGTGGCTATCACGCCCTGCTCGGACGAACCGCATTTGCAAAATTCAATGCGATGCCGCACTACGCATATATCAAACTCAAGATGCCAGGCCCTCGAGGAGTAATCACGGTCAACGGAAACACCGAACGCTCCCTCCGTATGGAGGAGCATACGGCGGTTCTCGCAGCGGAGGTACAAAGTAGCCTTCTTCGGCAATTCTCCAGTCCGGCCATTAAAAAGCCAGACACTGCCAAGCGCGCCTGGAGTAACCTACAGCAAGACCGCCTGGCACACTCCGAGCAAGCGTAGCAATGCGGCCCCAACCCCAGCCTTTGCGACCTAGCGAAACTAGTACCTCGCGTACATAACTACGCCCTTGAAATACCATGGGCACAGGGGAAGGGGAACAATAACAGCATGCCCAAAATACGGCTTAAAATGTACTAGGGGCTGCCGGATTCTTTTTTCAACTTTTTCTTACTTTCAGGACTCCATACTTCGGACGACCTGTTCGGCAATTCGACTGCCGCACAAACGATGCAAGATCCAGGAGGTAGACAAGCATGCCGCATTATGGAACTCCCAGGTGGTCTCTGTTACGAGCGGTATACCTATTTTAAATACAACTCCGTGGCCTGCCCCTGGTCAGGACATACTAAATAGTCCAATATCATTTTGCTTATCGCACCACTTGTATCGTTCGACTTTGATAAATAGCCTCTTTATAAACAATGCATAGCTTTCCGCCTATTTTTTGCATTATCATCTTTTCATATATATGTTTATGACATGTTGCACCCGTACACTGTGGTACGGTAAAATATGCCAGGGGCTTTAGTACCCATTAATATGACGTGAGAAGTCCGTACACTTTCACAAGTGCGGCACCCCGAACTTATAGCACTATATGCATCGGCTCCGAATCATGATTTGGGTCAATAGTTGGGTTTGCCCGGCTCCTATGTTTTGGTGCCTTACGTTCCGCTATATCGGCTAAGGTAGCACTAGGAGAACCACTGCGATTGTGCCCCGGTTGAGCTGGGTTAAGCACCTCAGTGGAGAAAGCTAAAACTGACTGTCATGATGAGGCGAGAGACCGGTCGCTGTTCAAGAGGTTTTTCGAGTCCCTAAAGGCTTACGCCGCTTCGAGCGAGGAGCTGGATAACCCCAGCCAAGGCGTGGATAGCGCCTCGAACTCTGTCCTCCGAACTAGGGGCTTCGTCGAAATTTAAAATTATAAAGTTCTGTGGCTAAGTGAGAGTGTTCAAGCATTATAGTCCGATTGCCTGGTTCGTCGTGCTGAGCGCCTCCCTCGAAGGACCCAACCATGGGAAAAAGAGCGCCCAGGTTTATCACCGAACACCCCAGCACTAGTGGCATGGGGGAAGAAGCCGAAGACTGGCCATCTCTCAATTTTTGATAAACGGCCGCATAGAAAATAATATTTTAAATTCAATAAGCATTGCTTAGCGCATATGAACAAGTTTTTAGCGCACAAGATAAACACGAGCGAATTCATTCAAAAATTACATCCTTGGTGCACTCATCTGCCACAAGGCAGGCACCTGCAAGAACATCCTTATAGTAGTTCTCCGGCTTGCGATGCTCCTTCCCCGGCGGCGGCCCGTCCGTCACAAGCTTCTCACCGTCCAGCTTACCCCAGTGCACCTTTACACGGGCAAGGGCCCTACAGGCACCTTCGATGCAGGCGGAGCGCTTGATGACCTCGAGCCTTGGACAGGCCTCCACCAGCCGCCGCACCAACCCGAAGTAGCTCCCAGGCAAGGCCTCTCCGGGCCACAGCCGAACTATGAGGCCCTTCATGGCCTGTTCGGCCGCCTTGTGGAGTTCGACCAGCTGTTTCAGCTGGTCGCTCAAGGGCACAGGGTGTCCGGCCTCAGCATACTGAGACCAGAATACCTTCTCCGTCGAGCTGCCCTCTTCAGCTCGGTAGAATGCGGCGGCATTGGACACGCTGCGGGGAAGATCTGCGAAGGCCCCTGGAGAACTCCGGATTCGGGTAAGTAACAAGTAGTTTACTTTTATGTTTCTGCTTTGCATAAAGAATGCCTTACCCGCTGCTATCTTCTTCATATCCTCCAACTCTCGGGCAGTCTCAAGGGCCGTCGCGAGCTCGGACGCTTGGGTCTTTGACTCAAGCTCCAAACTCTCATGTTTCTTCATGAGAGCCTGAAGCTCTTGCCGCACCTCGCTGACCTGAGACCCAAGTTTCTCTCGCTCGGTGCGCTCCGCGGCCGTTTTCTTTTCGGCCTCGGACAACGCCTGCTTGAGGGTCGCCACCTCAGTCATGGCCCCTACAATAAGCAGTACAATCATGTTATTTTTTGCAATCACGCCTCTCTATAGGCACCTTTTTATAAGGTATTTCTTACCTTCTTTCTCCTCGAGCTGCTGCTTGGCACGGCCGAGCTCTTGCTCGGACCGCTCGAGTCCCTGTTTTAGGGTATCCACCTCCGCAGTCAGTGCGGTGGTGGCTAGTAGCGAAGCCTGCATACGCATATTGACTTCTTTATTGTTAGACTCATGCGAAATTTCATAGATCCTCTATTCGGCTTTTCTTTCTGAATGCCAAACAGAGCATCAGGGGCTACTGTCTATGCGGTAATGTTTTTACATATTTTTACTTACCTCGAAGCCTGTTAGGAGGCCAGCGCAAGCTTCATTCAGCCCACTCTTGGCGGACTGAACCTTCTGGATCACCGTACTCATAATAGTACGGTGCTCCTCGTCGATGGAGGCACCTTCAAGCACCTCTAGCAGATTGTCCGGCACCTCCGGTTGGACGGAGGCTACCGGCTCAGAAGGCTTGCTCCTCTTGGAAGGAGTTCGCCTGCCGCGGTCCGGAATCGTTGAAGATTCCGGCACGGTGTCCGGCTTAAGGCCGGACTTGGAGCCCTGGGGGGTCTTGTCCCCTTCACTCCTGGGGTCCGGGAGGTCGCCTTGCGGCTCCTCCAGGACCACCTCCTCCTGCCCCGGAGCTCGGTGCGACGCCACTTCGGCGTCATCCGCAGTGCAGGGGGAGACAGCGGGCGGAACAGAGTTCACGTCCGATGAATCCAGGGAGCCACTCGACGACTCGTTGAGTGCGGCCCGGGGCGGGCTGCATGATTATATTCGACATTAGGGGAAGCTGTGCAACAAAAGGAATATCATGAGTTACTCTGGTATCTGAACACTTACGATTTTGCTGGACGCTTGGCCCTGTCCGGCCATTCCTCTTCGCCCTCTTCGGCCTCAGGGGCGTAGTCCGGCGGAGGGGTCTTCCTTTTTCTAGACCCCTCGGCCTCCCCCGTTGGGGCGACCTTCCTCTTCTCTCCTCCCTCCACTGGAGAGGGAGAGTCTTCTTCTTCCTCCTCCTCGTTCTCGCGGGAGGAGGGAGCCTCGGACTCGTCAGATGACGAGTCCGACACCACCACGTTGTGGGCACACTTTCGAGTCCACGTGGTCTTCTTCTTCTTGACCTTCTTCTCCGGCACCACATAAGGCGCCGGGGCCAGCAGCTTCACCAGTAAAGCTGGGCTGGATCTTCGGGCAGCGGAGCCGGACAGTTAATCGGCTCGGCTATCACCCGCCAAGCCTGTCAGAGGAAAGGGAGTCTAGATCCCGCATAGTGTCAAACTATGAAAAAAGGCTTAACATCCTGTGAAGGGTGTAGATGGCATACCTTGCTAGCGTGACGCTGCGAGCTGTATCCGCGGTCCTTGGAAGCGGATGCGGAAGCCTCGGCGCCCTTGAATAGCACCTTCCAGGCGTCTTCATACGTCGTGTCGAAGGGCCTGTTGAGGGTTTGGTGCTGCACCAGGTCGAACTCCCACAGATTAAAATCCCGTTGTTGGCACGGGAGGATCCGGCGGACGAGCATAACCTGGATTATATTAACAAGCCAGACTGGCTTGTTCACCAGGGACTGGATGCATGGTTGCAATCCAGTCACCTCTTTTTCATCACCCCATGACAGGCCCGTCTCTTTCCAGGACATAAGCCGTGTGGGGGGTCCGGATCGGAACTTAGGGGCTGCGGTCCATTCCGGATCGCGTGGCTCGGTGATATAAAACCACCCGGCTTGCCATCCCTTTAGGGTCTCCACGAAAGAGCCCTCGAACCACAGGACATTGGCCATCTTGCCCGCCATGGCGCCTCCGCACTCCGCCTGGCTGTCGTGCACCACCTTGGGCTTGACGTTGAAGGTCTTGAGCCAGAGGCCGAAATGGGGGCGGACGCGGAGAAAGGCCTCGCACACGACGATAAACGCCGACATGTTGAGGATGAAGTTTGGAGCCAGATCGTGGAAGTCCAGCCCGTAGTAGAACATGAGCCCCCGGACAAATGCGTGGAGTGGAAAACCTAGTCCGCAGAGGAAGTGGTGGAGAAACACGACCCTCTCATGGGGCCTTGGGGTGGGGATAAGCTGCCCCTTTTCGGGAAGCCGGTGCGCGATGTCCTTGGACATGTATCCGGCCTTCCTTAGCTTTTTTACTTTACCCTCCGTAACGGAGGAGACCATCCATTTGCCTCCCGCTCCGGACATTGCTGGATAAGGTTGAGGTGGGATGTACGGGCTTGGGCGCTGGAGCTCGGGTGCACGAGACATGGATAGGCAAGGGAGGAAGAAGGCGTAGGTAAAAAGGGTGGATCTTTATCCCCTTATATAGGCGGATGCGGTTATGCATCCCCACCTACCTAATAAAACTCGCTTGCCTCCCGAGCGCCGTGATAAATGGCGTGGTGGGGTTACCCACGTCCGTATTGATGAGAATCCCGTAAAAAGGGTACACGATCTCTGCTTTGACAAGACGTGCCAAGGAAACCGCCTCGCAAAACATGCTGAGGAGGAAAAGTAAAAACGATTCGAGTAAAGGGCTTGGTTGTGGTGTGATGGCGCACTGCAGAATACGTCAGCAGATTTTATTTGTGTTAATATTATTCTCTCTATGGAAATATATGGAAGCTTATTTTACAGAGCCGGACACTACTCTTGGTGTTTACAATCTTCTATGAAGGACTTGGAGGAGGAACCCGCCTTGCAATGCCGAAGACAATTTGCGCGCCGGACTCATCGTCATTGAAGCCTGGTTCAGGGGCTACTGAGGGAGTCCTAGATTAGGGAGTGTTTGGGTAGCCGGACTATACCTTCAGCCGAACTCCTGGACTATGAAGATACAAGATTGAAGACTTCGTCCCGTGTCTGGATGGGACTTTCCTTGGCGTGGAAGGCAAGCTTGGCGATGCGGATATTCAAGATCTCCTACCATTGTACCCGACTCTATGTAACCCTAACCCTATCCGGTGTCTATATAAATCGGAGGGTTTTAGTCCGTAGGACAACTTCATCAACTCCATAGATAACAATCATACCATAGGCTAGCTTCTAGGGTTTAGCCTCCTTGATCTCGTGGTAGATCTACTCTTGTACTACCCATATTATCAATATTAATCAAGCAGGACGTAGGGTTTTACCTCCATCAAGAGGGCCCGAACCTGGGTAAAACATCGTGTTCCCTACCTCATGTTACCATCTGGCCTAGACGCACAGTTCGGGACCCCCTACCCGAGATCCGCCGGTTTTGACACCGACAGTCGGGCCGTGAAGACGTATGACTACATCAATCGCGTTGTGCTAACGCTTCCACTTCCGGTCTACGAGGGTACGTAGACAACACTCTCCCCTCCCGTTGCTATGCATCACCATGATCTTGCGTGTGCGTAGGAAAATTTTGAAATTACTACGTTCCCCAACAGTGGCATCCGAGCCTAGGTTTTATGCGTTGATGTTGTGCACGAGTAGAACACAAGTGAGTTGTGGGCGATATAAGTCATACTGCTTACCAGCATGTCATACTTTGGTTCGGCGGTATTGTTGGATGAAGCGGCCCAGACCGACATTACGCGTACGCTTACGCGAGACTGGTACTACCGACGTGCTTTGCACACAGGTGGCTGGCGGGTGTCAGTTTCTCCAACTTTAGTTGAACCAAGTGTGGCTACACCCGGTCCTTGCGAAGGTTAAAACAGCACCAACTTGACAAACTATCGTTGTGGTTTTGATGCGTAGGTAAGAACGGTTCTTGCTAAGCCCGTAGCAGCCACGTAAAACTTGCAACAACAAAGTAGAGGACGTCTAACTTGTTTTTGCAGGGCATGATATGGTCAAGACATGATGCTAAATTTTATTGTATGAGATGATCATCTTTTGTAACCAAATTATCGGCAACTGGCAGGAGCCATATGGTTGTCGCTTTATTGTATGCAATGCAATTGCGTTGTAATGCTTTACTTTATCACTAAGCGGTAGCGATAGTCGTGGAAGCATAAGATTGGCGAGACGACAACGATGCTACGATGGTGATCAAGGTGTCGCGTCGGTGACGATGGTGATCATGACGGTGCTTCGAAGATGGAGATCACAAGCACAAGATGATGATGGACATATCATATCACTTATATTGATTGCATGTGATGTTTATCTTTTATGCATCTTATCTTCCTTTGATTGACGGTAGCATTATAAGATGATCCCTCACTAAATTATCAAAGTATAAGTGTTCTCCCTGAGTATGCACCATTGTGAAAGTTCTTCGTGCTGAGACACCACGTGATGATCGGGTGTGATAGGCTCTATGTTCAAATACAATGAGTGCAAAACAGTTGCACACGCGGAATACTCAGGTTTAACTTGACGAGCCTAGCATATAACAGATATGGCCTCGGAAGACGGAGACCGAAAGGTCGAGGGTGAATCATATAGTAGATATGATCAACATATTGATGTTCACCATTGATACTACTCCATCTCACGTGATGATCGGACATGGTTTAGTTGATTTGGATCACGTGATCACTTAGAGGATTAGAGGGATATCTTCCTAAGGGGAGTTCTTAAGTAATATGATTAATTGAACTTAAATTTATCATGAACTTAGTACCTAATAGTATCTTTCTTGTCTATGTTTGATTGTAGATAGATGGCTCGTGTTGTTGTTCTGTTGAATTTTAATGCGTTCCTTGAGAAAGCAAAGTTGAAAGATGATGGTAGCAATTACACGGACTGGGTCCGTAACTTGAGGATTATCCTCATTGTTGCACAGAAGAATTACGTCCTGGAAGCACCACTAAGTGCCAAGCCTGCTGCAGGAGCAACACCAGATGTTATGAACGTCTGGCAGAGCAAAGCTGATGACTACTCGATTGTTCAATGTGCCATGCTTTACGGCTTAGAACCGGGTCTTCAAAGACGTTTTGAACGTCATGGAGCATATGAGATGTTCCAGGAGTTGAAGTTAATATTTCAAGCAAATGCCCGGATTGAGAGATATGAAGTCTCCAATAAGTTCTATAGCTGCAAGATGGAGGAGAATAGTTCTGTCAGTGAACATATACTCAAAATGTCTGGGTATATAATCACTTGACTCAACTGGGGGTTAATCTTCCTGTTGATAGTGTCATTGACAGATTTCTTCAATCACTGCCACCAAGCTACAAAAGCTTCGTGATGAACTATAATATGCAAGGGATGAATAAGACTATTCCTGAGCTCTTTGCAATGCTAAAAGCCGTGGAGGTAGAAATCAAGAAGGAGCATCAAGTGTTGATGGTCAATAAGACCACCAGTTTCAAGAAAAAGGGCAAAGGGAAGAAGAAAGGGAACTTCAAGAAGAACAGCAAACAAGTTGCTGCTCAGGAGAAGAAACCCAAGTCTGGACCTAAGCCTGAGACTGAGTGCTTCTACTGCAAGCAAACTGGTCACTGGAAGTGGAACTGCCCCAAGTATTTGGCGGATAAGAAGGATGGCAAAGTAAACAAAGGTATATGTGATATACATGTTATTGATGTGTACCTTACTAATGCTCGCAGTAGCACCTCGGTATTTGATACTGGTTTTGTTTCTAATATTTGCAACTCGAAACAGGGGCTACGGATTAAGCGAAGATTGGCTAAGGACGAGGTGACGATGCGCGTGGGAAATGGTTCCAAAGTCGATGTGATCGCGGTCGGCACGCTACCTCTACATCTACCTTCGGGATTAGTATTACACCTACATAATTGTTATTTGGTGCCAACGTTGAGCATGAACATTATATCTGGATCTTGTTTGATGCGAGACGGTTATTCATTTAAATCAGAGAATAATGGTTGTTCTATTTATATGAGTAATATCTTTTATGGTCATGCACCCTTGAAGAGTGGTCTATTTTTGATGAATCTCGATAGTAGTGATACACATATTCATAATGTTGAAATCAAAAGATGCAGAGTTGATAATGATAGTGCAACTTATTTGTGGCACTACCGTTTAGGTCATATCGGTGTAAAGCGCATGAAGAAACTCCATACTGATGGACTTTTGGAACCACTTGATTATGAATCACTTGGTACTTGCGAACCGTGCCTCATGGGTAAGATGACTAAAACGCCGTTCTCCGGTACTATGGAGAGAGCAACGGATTTGTTGGAAATCATACATACAAATGTATGTGGTCCAATGAATGTTGAGGCTCGTGGCGGATATCGTTATTTTCTCACCTTCACAGATGATTTAAGAAGATATGGGTATATCTACTTAATGAAACATAAGTCTGAAACATTTGAAAAGTTCAAAGAATTTCAGAGTGAAGTTGAAAATCATCGTAACAAGAAAATAAAGTTTCTACGATCTGATCGTGGAGGAGAATATTTGAGTTACGAGTTTGGTCTACATTTGAAACAATGCGGAATATTTTCGCAACTCACGCCACCCGGAACACCACAGCGTAATGGTGTGTCCGAACGTCGTAATCATACTTTATTAGATATGGTGCGGTCTATGATGTCTCTTACTAATTTACCGTTATCGTTTTGGGGTTATGCTTTAGAGATGGTTGCATTCACGTTAAATAGGACACCATTGAAATCCATTGAGACAACGCCTTATGAACTATGGTTTGGAAAGAAACCAAAGTTGTCGTTTCTGAATGTTTGGGGCTACGATGCTTATGTGAAAAAGCTTCAACCTGATAAGCTTGAACCCAAATCGGAGAAATGTGTCTTCATAGGATACCCAAAGGAGACTGTTGGGTACACCTTCTATCACAGATCCGAAGGCAAGACTTTTGTTGCTAAATTCAGAGTTTTTCTAGAGAAGGAGTTTCTCTCGAAAGAAGTGAGTGGGAGAAAAGTAGAACTTGATGAGGTAACTGTACCTACTCCCTTACTGGAAAGTAGTACATCACAGAAACCGGTTTCTGTGACACCTACACCAATTAGTGAGGAAGCTAATGATAATGATCATGAAACTTCAGATCAAGTTACTACCGAACCTCGTAGATCAACCAGAGTAAGATCCGCACCAGAGTGGTACGGTAATCCTGTTCTGGAAGTCATGCTACTAGATCATGATGAACCTATGAACTATGAAGAAGCGATGGTGAGCCCAGATTCCGCAAAATGGCAGAAGCCATGAAATCTGAGATGGGATCCATGTATGAGAACAAAGTGTGGACTTTGGTTGACTTGCCCGTTGATCAGCAAGCAATTGAGAATAAATGGATCTTCAAGAAGAAGACTGACGCTGACGGTAATGTTACTGTCTATAAAGCTCGACTTGTTGCAAAAGGTTTTCGACAAGTTCAAGGGATTGACTACGATGAGACCTTCTCACCCGTAGAGATGCTTAAGTCTGTTTGAATCATGGTAGCAATTGCCGCATTTTATGATTATGAAATTTGGCAAATGGATGTCAAAACTGCATTCCTGAATGGATTTCTGGAAGAAGAGTTGTATATGATGCAACCAGAAGGTTTTGTCGATCCAAAGGGAGCTAACAAAGTGTGCAAGATCCAGTGATCCATTTATGGACTGGTGCAAGCCTCTCGGAGTTGGAATAAACGCTTTGATAGTGTGATCACAGCATTTGGTTTTGTACAGACTTTTGGAGAAGCATGTATTTACAAGAAAGTGAGTGGGAGCTCTGTAGAATTTCTGATATTATATGTGGATGACATATTATTGATTGGGAATGATATAGAATTTCTGGATAGCATAAAGGGATACTTGAATAAGAGTTTTTCAATGAAAGACCTCGGTGAAGCTGCTTACATATTGGGAATTAAGATCTATAGAGATAGATCAAGACGCTTAATTGTACTTTCACAAAGCACATACCTTGACAAGGTTTCGAAGAAGTTCAAAATTGATCAAGCAAAGAAAGGGTTCTTGCCTGTGTTACAAGGTGTGAAGTTGAGTAAGACTCAATGTCCGACCACCGCAGAAGATAGAGAGAAAATGAAAGATGTTCCCTATGCTTCAGCCATAGGCTCTATCATGTATGCAATGCTGTGTACCAGACCTGATGTGTGCCTTGCTATAAGTCTAGCAGGGAGGTACCAAAGTAATCTAGGAGTGGATCACTGGACAGCGGTCAAGAACATCCTGAAATACCTAAAAAGGACTAAGGATATGTTTCTCGTATATGGAGGTGACAAAGAGCTCATTGTAAATGGATACATTGATGCAAGCTTTGACACTGATCCGGACGATTCTAAATCGCAAACCGGATACGTGTTTTTACTGAACGGTGGAGCTGTCAGTTGGTGCAGTTCTAAACAAAGCGTCGTGGTGGGATCTACATGTGAAGCAGAGTACATAGCTGCTTCGGAAGCAGCAAATGAAGGAGTCTGGATAAAGGAATTCATATCCGATCTAGGTGTCATACCCAGTGCTTCGGGTCCAATGAAAATCTTTTGTGACAATACTGGTGCAATTGCCTTGGCAAAGGAATCCAGATTTCACAAGAGAACCAAGCACATCAAGAGACGCTTCAATTCCATTCGGGATTTAGTCCAAGTGGGAGACTTAGAAATTTGCAAGATACATACGGATCTGAATGTTGCAGACCTGCTGACTAAGCCTCTTCCACGAGCAAAACATGATCAGCACCAAGGCTCCATGGGTGTTAGAATCATTACTGTGTAATCTAGATTATTGACTCTAGTGCAAGTGGGATACTAAAGGAAATATGCCCTAGAGGCAATAATAAAGTTATTATTTATTTCCTTATATCATGATAAATGTTTATTATTCATGCTAGAATTGTATTAACCGGAAACATAATACATGTGTGAATACATAGACAAACATAATGTCAATAGTATGCCTCTACTTGACTAGCTCGTTGATCAAAGATGGTTATGTTTCCTAACCATAGACATGAGTTGTCATTTGATTAACGGGATCACATCATTAGGAGAATGATGTGATTGACTTGACCTATTTCGTTAGCTTAGCACTTGATCGTTTAGTTTGTTGCTATTGCTTTCTTCATGCCTTATACATGTTCCTATGACTATGAGAGTATGCAACTCCCATTTACCGGAGGAACACCTTGTGTGCTACCAAACGTCACAATCTAACTGGGTGATTATAAAGGTGCTCTACAGGTGTATCCGAAGGTACTTGTTGGGTTGGCGTATTTTGAGATTAGGATTTGTCACTCCGATTGTCGGAGAGGTATCTCTGGGCCCTCTCGGTAATGCACATCACATAAGCCTTGCAAGCATTGCAACTAATAAGTTAGTTGCGGGATGATGTATTACGGAATGAGTAAAGAGACTTGCCGGTAACGAGATTGAACTAGGTATTGAGATACCGACGATGAAATCTTGGGCAAGTAACATACCGATGACAAAGGGAACAACGTATGTTGTTATGCGGTCTGACCGATAAAAGATCTTCGTAGAATATGTAGGAGCCAATATGAGCATCCAGGTTCCGCTATTGATTATTGACCAGAGACGTGTCTCGGTCATGTCTACATTGTTCTCGAACCCGTAGGGTCCGCACGCTTAACGTTACGATGACAGTTTCATTATGAGTTTATATATTTTGATGTACTAAAGGTTGTTTGGAGTCCCGGATGTGATCACGGACATAACGAGGAGTCCCGAAATAGTCGAGACATAAAGATTGATATATTGGACGACTATATTCGGACGCAGGAATGGTTTGTTGGGTAACGTAGTAATTTCAAAAATTTCCTACGCACACGCAAGATCATGGTGATGCACAGCAACGAGGGGGAGAGTATTGTCTACGTACCAACACAGACCGACTGCGGAAGCGATCACACAACGTAGAGGAAGTAGTCGTACGTCTTCTTCCCGATCCGACCGATCCAAGCACCGTTACTCCGGCACCTCCGAGTTCTTAGCACACGTACAGCTCGATGACGATCCCCGGGCTCCGATCCAGCAAAGCTTCAGGGAGGAGTTCTGTCAGCACGACGGCGTGGTGACGATCTTGATGTACTACCGACGCAGGGCTTCGCCTAAGCACTACAATGGTATGATCAAGGTGGAATTTGGTGGCAAGGGGCACCGCACACGGCTAAGGAACGATCTCAAGGATCAACTTGTGTGTCTTGGGGTGTCCCCTGCCCCCGTATATAAAGGATGAAAGGGGGGAGGCTGGCCGGCCAAAGGAGGGAGGCGCAGGAGGAGTCCTACTCCTACCGGGAGTAGGACTCCCCCCCCCCCAATCCTATTCCAACTAGGAGTCCTTAGAAAAAGAGAGAGGGAAAGAGAGAGAGGTGGCCGGCCACCTCTCCTAGTCCTAATAGGACTAGGGGAGGGGGGAGGCGCGCAGCCCTCCTTGGCAGCCCCTTTCACCTTTCCACAATGGCCCATGTAGGCCCATTTGGCTCCCGGGGGGTTCCGGTAACCCTCCCAGTAATCCGGTAAAATCCCGATTTCACCCGGAACACTTCCGATGTCCAAACATAGGCTTCCAATATATCAATCTTTATGTCTCGACCATTTCGAGACTCCTCGTCATGTCCGTGATCACATCCGGGACTCCGAACAACCTTCGGTACATCAAAATGCATAAACTCATAATAACTGTCATCGTAACGTTAAGCGTGCGGACCCTACGGTTCGAGAACAATGTAGACATGACCGAGACACATCTCCGGTCAATAACCAATAGCGGGACCTGGATGCCCATATTGGCTCCTACATATTCTACGAAGATCTTTATCGGTCAGACCGCATAACAACATACGTTGTTCCCTTTGTCATCGGTATGTTACTTGCCCGAGATTCGATCGTCGGTATCCAATACCTAGTTCAATCTCATTACTGGCAAGTCTCTTTACTCGTTCCGTAATACATCATCCCACAACTAACTCATTAGTTGCAATGCTTGCAAGGCTTAAGTGATGTGCATTACCGAGAGGGCCCAGAGATACCTCTCCGACAATCGGAGTGACAAATCCTAATCTCAAAATACGCCAACCCAACATCTACCTTTGGAGCCACCTGTAGTACTCCTTTATAATCACCCATTTACGTTGTGACGTTTGGTAGTACCCAAAGTGTTCCTCCGGTAAACGGGAGTTGCATAATCTCATAGTCATAGGAACATGTATAAGTCATGAAGAAAGCAATAGCAACATACTAAACGATCGGGTGCTAAGCTAATGAAATGGGTCATGTCAATCAGATCATTCAACTAATGATGTGACCTCGTTAATCAAATAACAACTCTTTGTTCATGGTTAGGAAACATAACCATCTTTGATTAACGAGCTAGTCTAGTAGAGGCATACTAGTGACACTCTGTTTGTCTATGTATTCGCACATGTATTATGTTTCTGGTTAATACAATTCTAGCACGAATAATAAACATTTATCATGATATAAGGAAATAAATAATAACTTTATTATTGCCTCTAGGGCATATTTCCTTCAGTCTCCCACTTGCACTAGAGTCAATAATCTAGTTCACATCGCCATGTGATTTAACAGCAATAGTTCACATCACCATGTGATTAACACCCATAGTTCAGATCGTCATGTGACCTACACTCAAAGGGTTTACTAGAGTCAGTAATCTAGTTCACATATCTATGTGATTAACACCCAAAGAGTACTAAGGTGTGATCATGTTTTGCTTGTGAGATAATTTTAGTCAACGGGTCTGTCACATTCAGATCCGTAAGTATTTTGCAATTTTCTATGTCTACAATGCTCTGCACGGAGCTACACTAGTTAATTGCTCCCACTTTCAATATGTATCTAGATCGAGACTTAGAGTCATCCAGATCAGTGTCAAAACTTGCATCGATGTAACCTTTTATGACGAACCTTTTTGTCACGTCCATAATCGAGAAACATATCCTTATTTCACTAAGGATAATTCTGACCGCTGTCCAGTGATCTACTCCTAGATCACTATTGTACTCCCTTGCCAAATCAGTGTAGGGTATACAATAGATCTGGTACACAGCATAGCATACTTTATAGAACCTATGAATGAGGCATAGGGAATGACTTTCATTCTCTTTCTATCTTCTACCGTGGTCGGGCTTTGAGTCTTTACTCAACTTCACACCTTGTAACACAGGCAAGAAACTTTTTCTTTGACTGTTCCGTTTTGAACTACTTCAAAATCTTGTCAAGGTATGTACTTATTGAAAAACTTATCAAGCGTCTTGATCTATCTCTATAGATCTTGAAGCTCAATATGTAAGCAGCTTTACCGAAGTCTTTCTTTGAAAAACTCCTTTCAAACACTCCTTTTATGCTTTACAGAATAATTCTACATTATTTCCGATCAACAATATGTCATTCACATATACTTATCAGAAATGTTGTAGTGCTCCCACTCACTTTCTCGTAAATACAGGCTTCACCGCAAGTCTGTATAAAACTATATGCTTTGATCAACTCATCAAAGCGTATATTCCAACTCCGAGATGCTTGCACCAGTCCACAGATGGATCGCTGGAGCTTGCACATTTTGTTAGCACCTTTCGGATTGACAAAACCTTTTGTTGCATCATATACAACTCTTCTTTAATAAATCCATTAAGGAATGCAGTTTTGTTTATCCATTTGCCAGATTTCATAAAATGCGGCAATTACTAACATGATTTGGACAGACTCAAGCATAGATACGAGTGAGAAGCTCTCATCGTAGTCTACACCTTGAACTTGTCGAAAACCTTTTGCGACAATTCTAGCTTTGTAGATAGTAACACTACTATTAGTGTCTGTCTTCCTCTTGAAGATCCATTTATTCTCAATTGCTTGCCGATCATCGGGCAAGTCAACCAAAGTCCAAACTTTGCTCTCATACATGGATCATATCTCAGATTTCATGGCCTCAAACCATTTCGCAGAATCTGGGCTCATCATCGCTTCCTCATAGTTCATAGGTTCGTCATGGTCAAGTAACATGACCTCCAGAACAGGATTACCGTACCACTCTGGTGCGGATCTCACTCTGGTTTACCTACGAGATTCGGTAGTAACTTGATCTGAAGTTACATGATCATCATCATTAGCTTCCTCACTAATTGGTATAATAGTCACAAGAACAGATTTTTGTGATGAACTACTTTCCAATAAGGTAGAAGGTACAATTACCTTATCAAGTTTTCTACTTTCCTCCCACTCACTTCTTTCAAGAGAAACTCCTTCTCTAGAAAGGATCCATTATAAGCAACGAATGTCTTGCCTTAGGATCTGTGATAGAAGGTGTACCCAACAGTCTCCTTTGGGTATCCTATAAAGACATATTTCTCTGATTTGGGTTTGAGCTTATCAGGATGAAACTTTTTCACATAAGCATCACAACCCCAAACTTTAAGAAACGACTACTTTGGTTTCTTGCTAAACCACAGTTCAGATTGTGTCGTCTCAACAGACTTAGATGGTGCCCCTTTTTAACGTGAATGCAGCTGTCTCTAATGCATAACCCCAAAACGATAGTGGTAGATCAGTAAGAGACATCACAGATCGCACTATATCTAATAAAGTGCGGTTATGACGTTCGGACACACCATTACACTATGGTGTTCCATGTGGCGTGAGTAGTGAAACTATTTCACATTGTTTTTAACTGAAGGCCAAACTCGTAACTCAAATACTTTTCTCTACGATCAGATCATAGAAACTTTATTTTCTTGTTACGATGATTTTTCACTTCACTCTGAAATTCTTTGAACTTTTCAAATGTTTCAGACTTATGTTTCATCAAGTAGATATACTCATATCTGCTCAAATCATCTGTGAAGATCAGAAAATAATGATACCTGTCGCGAGCCTCAATATTCATCGGACCACATACATCGGTATGTATGATTTCCAACAAATCTGTTGCTCGCTCCATTGTTCCGAAGAACAAAGTCTTAGTCATCTTGCCCATGAGGCACGGTTCGCAAGCATCAACTGATTCATAATCAAGTGATTCCAAAAGCCCATCAGCATGGAGTTTCTTCATGCGCTTTACACCAATATGACCTAAATGGCAGTGCTACAAATAAGTTGCACTATCATTATTAACTTTGCATCTTTTGGTTTCAATATTATGATTATGTGTATCACTACCATCGAGATCCAATGAACTATTTTCATTGGGTGTGTAACCATATAAGGTTTTATTCATGTAAACAGAACAACAATTTATTCTCTTAATTAAATGAATAACCGTATTACAATAAACATGATCAAATCATATTCATGCTCAACGCAAACACCAAATAACACTTATTTAGGTTCAACACTAATCCCGAAATTATGGGGAGTGTGCGATGATGATCATATCAATCTTGGAACCACTTCCAACACACATCGTCACTTCACCCTTAACTATTCTCTGTTTATTCTGCAACTCCCGTTTCGAGTTACTAATCTTAGCAACTGAACTAGTATCAAATACTGAGGGTTTGCTATAAACACTAGTAAAGTACACATCGATAACATGTATATCAAATATACTTATGTTCACTCTGCCATCCTTCTTATCCGCCAATCACTTGGGGTAATTCCACTTCCAGTGACCAGTCCCTTTGCAGTAGAAGCACTTAGCCTCAGGCTTAGGATCAGACTTGGGCTTCTTCACTTGAGCAGCAACTTGCTTGCCGTTCTTCTTGAAGTTCCCCTTCTTCCCTTTGCCCTTTTCTTGAAACTAGTGGTCTTGTCAACCATCAACACTTGTTGTTTTTCTTGATTTCTACCTTCGTTGATTTCAGCATCACGAAGAGCTTGGGAGTTGTTTCCGTTATCCCTTGCATATTATAGTTCATCACGAAGTTCTACTTAGTGATGATGACTAGAGAATTCTGTCAATCACTATCTTATCTGGAAGATTAACTCCCACTTGATTCAAGCGATTGTAGTACCCAGACAATCTGAGCACATGCTCACTAGTTGAGCGATTCTCCTCCATCTTTTAGCTATAGAACTTGTTGGAGACTTCATATCTCTCAACTCGGGTATTTGCTTGAAATATTAACTTCAACTCCTAGAACATCTCATATGGTCCATGACGTTCAAAACGTCTCTGAAGTCCCGATTCTAAGCTGTTAAGTATGGTGCACTAAATTATGAAGTAGTCATCATATTGAGCTAGCCAAACGTTCATAACGTCTGCATCTGCTCCTGCAATAGGTCTGTCACCTAGCGGTGCATCAAGGACATAATTCTTCTGTGTAGAAATGAGGATAAACCTCAGATCACGGATCCAATCCGCATCATTGCTACTAACATCTTTCAACACAATTTTCTCTAGGAACATATCAAAATAAACACAGGGAAGCAACAACGCGAGCTATTGATCTACAACATGATTTGCAAAATACTACCAGGACTAAGTTCATGATAAATTTAAGTTCAATTAATCATATTACTTAAGAACTCCCACTTAGATAGACATCCCTATAATCCTCTAAGTGATCACGTGATCCAAATCAACTAAACCATAACCGATCATCACGTGAGATGGAGTAGTTATCAATGGTGAACATCGTCATGTTGATCATATCTACTATATGATTCACGCTCGACCTTTCGGTCTCTGTGTTCCGAGGCCATATCTGCATATGCTAGGCTCGTCAAGTTTAACCTGAGTATTCTGCGTGTGCAAAACTGGCTTGCACCCGTTGTAGATGGACGTAGAGCTTATCACACCCGATCATCACGTGGTGTCTGGGCACGATGAACTTTGGCAACGGTGCATACTCAAGGAGAACACTTCTTGATAATTTAGTGAGAGATCATCTTATAATGCTACCGTCAATCAAAGCAAGATAAGATGCATAAAAGGATAAACATCACATGCAATCAATATAAGTGATATGATATGGCCATCATCATCTTGTGCTTGTGATCTCCATCTCCGAAGCACCGTCATGATCACCATCGTCACCGGCGCGACACCTTGATCTCCATCGTAGCATCGTTGTCGTCTCGCCAATCTTATGGTTCCACGACTATCACTACCGCTTAGTAATAAAGTAAAGCATTACATCGCGATTGCATTGCATACAATAAAGCGACAACCATATGGCTCCAGCCAGTTGCCGATAACTTGGTTACAAAACATGATCATCTCATACAATAAAATCAGCATCATGCCTTGACCATATCACATCACAACATGCCCTGCAAAAACAAGTTAGACGTCCTCTACTTTGTTGTTGCAAGTTTTACGTGGGTGCTACGGGCTTAAGTAAGAACTCATCTCACCTACGCATCAAAACCACAACGATAGTTCGTCAAATAGACTCCGTTTTAACCTTCTCAAGGACTGGGCGTAGCCACACTTGGTTCAACTAAAGTTGGAGAGACAGTCTTCCGCAAGCCATCTATGTGCAAAGCACGTCGAGGGAACCGGTCTCGCGTAAGAGTACGCGTAAGGTTGGTCCGGATCGTGTCGTCCAACAATACCGCCGAACCAAAGTATGACATGCTGGTAGGCAGTATGACTTGTATCGCCCACAACTCACTTGTGTTCTACTCGTGCAAATAACATCAAACCATAAAACCTAGGCTCGGATGCCACTGTTGGGTAACGTAGTAATTTCAAAAATTTCCTACGCACACGCAAGATTATGGTGATGCACAGCAACGAGGGGGAGAGTATTGTCTACGTACCAACGCAGACCGACTGCGGAAGCGATCACACAACATAGAGGAAGTAGTCGTACGTCTTCTTCCCGATTCGACCGATCCAAGCACCGTTACTCCGGCACCTCCGAGTTCTTAGCACACGTACAGCTCGATGACGATCCCCAGGCTCCGATCTAGCAAAGCTTCGGGGGGGAGTTCCGTCAGCATGATGGCGTGGTGACGATCTTGATGTACTACCGACGCAGGGCTTCGCCTAAGCACTACAACGGTATGATCAAGGTGGAATTTGGTGGCAGGGGGCACCGCACACGGCTAAGGAACGATCTCAAGGATCAACTTGTGTGTCTTGGGGTGTCCCCTGCCCCCGTATATAAAGGATGAAAGGGGGGAGGCTGGCCGGCCAAAGGAGGGAGGTGCAGGAGGAGTCCTACTCCTACCGGGAGTAGGACTCCCCCCCCCCCCCCAATCCTATTCCAACTAGGAGTCCTTGGAAAAAGAGAGAGGGAAAGAGAGAGAGGTGGCCGGCCACCTCTCCTAGTCCTAATAGGACTAGGGGAGGGGGGAGGCGCGCAGCCCTCCTTGGCAGCCCCTTTTACCTTTCCACAATGGCCCATGTAGGCCCATTTGGCTCCCGGGGGGTTCCGGTAACCCTCCCGGTAATCCGGTAAAATCCCGATTTCACCCGGAACACTTCTGATGTCCAAACATAGGCTTCCAATATATCAATCTTTATGTCTCGACCATTTCGAGACTCCTCGTCATGTCCGTGATCACATCCGGGACTCCGAACAACCTTCGGTACATCAAAATGCATAAACTCATAATAACTGTCATCGTAACGTTAAGCGTGCGGACCCTACGGTTCGAGAACAATGTAGACATGACCGAGACACGTCTCCGGTCAATAACCAATAGCGGGACCTGGATGCCCATATTGGCTCCTACATATTCTACGAAGATCTTTATCGGTCAGACCGCATAACAACATACGTTGTTCCCTTTGTCATCGGTATGTTACTTGCCCGAGATTCGATCGTCGGTATCCAATACCTAGTTCAATCTCGTTACTGGCAAGTCTCTTTACTCGTTCCGTAATACATCATCCCACAACTAACTCATTAGTTGCAATGCTTGCAAGGCTTAAGTGATGTGCATTACCGAGAGGGCCCAGAGATACCTCTCCGCCAATCGGAGTGACAAATCCTAATCTCGAAATACGCCAACCCAACATCTACCTTTGGAGCCACCTGTAGTACTCCTTTATAATCACCCAGTTACGTTGTGACGTTTGGTAGCACCCAAAGTGTTCCTCCGGTAAACGGGAGTTGCATAATCTCATAGTCATAGGAACATGTATAAGTCATGAAGAAAGCAATAGCAACATACTAAACGATCGGGTGCTAAGCTAATGAAATGGGTCATGTCAATCAGATCATTCAACTAATGATGTGACCTCGTTAATCAAATAACAACTCTTTGTTCATGGTTAGGAAACATAACCATCTTTGATTAACGAGCTAGTCTAGTAGAGGCATACTAGTGACACTCTGTTTGTCTATGTATTCACACATGTATTATGTTTCCGGTTAATACAATTCTAGCATGAATAATAAACATTTATCATGATATAAGGAAATAAATAATAACTTTATTATTGCCTATAGGGCATATTTCCTTCATGGTTCCGGGAGTTATCGGATATAAAACGGAGTACCGGGGGTTACTGGACCCCCCCCCCCCGCCCCGGGGGTTAATGGGCCCCATGGGCCCAAAGTGGAGCAGAGGAGGGGCGGCCAGTGCAGGCTGCACGCCCCCTCCCCCTCTCTAGTCCGAATTGGACAAGGAGGGAGGGGCGGCGCCCCCCTTTCCTTTCTCTCCTCTCTCCCTTCCTTCCCCCTCTCCTAGTTGGACAAGGAAAGGTGGGAGTCCTACTCCCGGTAGGAGTAGGACTCCTCCCTGGTGCGCCTCCTCCTGGCCGGCCGCCCCTCCCCCTTGCTCCATTATATACGAGGGCAG
This sequence comes from Triticum monococcum, assembly GCA_034509565.1. Taxonomy (NCBI): domain Eukaryota; kingdom Viridiplantae; phylum Streptophyta; class Magnoliopsida; order Poales; family Poaceae; genus Triticum; species Triticum monococcum. Next base: position 621,302,942 of record CM067845.1, read on the forward strand.
GGGGGCACCTCTAGACACAACAATTGATCCTTGAGATCTATTAGCCATGTGCGGTGCCCTCCTCCACCATAATCCTCGATAATATTGTAGTGGTGCTTAGGCGAAGCCCTGCGACGGTAGAACATCAAGATCGTCACCATGCCATCGTGTTGACGGAACTCTTCCCCGACATTCTGCTGGATCGGAGTCTGGGGATCGTCATCGAGCTGAACGTGTGCTAGAACTCGGAGGTGTCGTAGTTTTGGTGCTTGATCGGTCGGGCCATGAAGACGTACGACTACATCAACCGCGTTGTGCTAACGCTTCCGGTCTACGAGGGTACATAGACAACACTCTCCCCTCTCGTTGCTATGCATCACCATGATCTTGCGTGTGCGTAGGAAATGTTTGAAATTACTACGTTCCCCAACACGTGCATGCCCGCGGCTATCTTGAGTGCCGTGGCAATGAGGTTGGTGAGCTTCGCAATGGCCTTGATGTCGACGTCGGACAGGGGCTTGTCGAACCGGCGGATCAGCGCCTCTGCCGCCTTGGCCATCATGGTCTCTTTGGGCCCAAGGATGCCGAGGCCGTGGACGATGCGGAGCGTTGCCCGCTGGCTGACCGGAACGGTGGACGGGTTTTTCGCCTGACGGGCGCTCTGGCGAGACGGCACCGCGGCAGGCCTGGAGCGGGAAGGTGTCTTGGCGCGGGCGGGAGGCTTGCCCAGCGCGGATGGCACGGCATTGATGAACAGCTAGCCCGTGTAACCCCCCCCCCCCCCCCCCCGCATCGGCAATCTGCAGGTGGCACACCTGGGAGGTCACCGTGCCGAGCTGCACGGAGTGAGTGGTGGCCGGCCTTGGAGTGTGGCGAGCGAGCGAGAGGGCCGGTCCCATGTCGATGTCGTCGTCGATGCCGCTGCCAGCGCCTGCCTGGTCGGTGAAGCTGAGCGGCTTGTCCAAGGCGGCCGCTGCCACCCTGTCCACTGTCGCCACCCTCGTGTCCACCCTCGGCGGAGGCGGCAGCTCCCTGACAACCCCATCGAAGAAAGCGACCACCGGGTCATCGTCCTACGCGTTGCCCGAAGCCTGGGGCAGAGGCCAGGGTGGCGCGAGCAGCGGGTTGGAGGAAGTCGCAGGCGTGCGCGAGGAGGACGCACCGCGGGAGCGGCTTGAGCTGGCCCCGCCCCTAGAGCGGCGCCCTCTGGGGGCGTGGTCGGAGCACATGTCCTTGGAGGGGCCGTGTCCACGGCTGCGGCGGCGCTCAGGAGCGGGGGGGTGGCGCGGCTGGCTCCATGCCGCAGCTTCGCCCGAGGAGCATGTCCCTCCATGACCTCCGTTGGACGCCACTGTCATCGCTGTCGTGGATGCGCCTGTGGCCCACCGATGGCATGCCCTTGCAGCCTGAGGACGCGACTTGCGCAGGCGGGTGCAAGCGCGGCCCCAGGTCCTGTGCCGGCCTGCCGTCCTACACGCCAGCCACCCAGCCCCCCGCGTGGGGGTAACACGGATACGGACGATCGTCGTTGGAGGAGGACGGGAGGCCGCTTTGCCTGGAGTGGGAGGAGCGCGGGGACAGGGGCACCCAGTCTTCAACCCGGTCGATGTGCACCAGCACATCCCAGCGCAGCAGGTTCGGCAGCGGCGCGACGGCCCGACTAGGGGGCGAGAAGCCGATCATCTCCTCCACCCGGCCGGCACCTCTGGCGTGCTTCCACAGGGTTCGCTTGGCGGGGATGTGGTGCAGCTGCCACACCCACACCCAGACGGCAAACATCTTCGTGTCCGCGCGCTTGAATGTACGGCTATCGAGACGGTCGATGATGACCGCGTCGCCCAGCGCGTCCTTCGCACCCTCCAGGGTCCAGAGCTGCATCGACAGCTTCTCCATGATGACGCGAACATGCAACATCCATGTGTCATGGATGGCGTGCTTGTCCTCCCTCCATGGCTCCAGCAGGAAGGGGACGCCATCCACCACGATCGAGCCCCTCCGAACGGCGGGGTCCTTGTGGGCCGGCATGGTGAAGTGGATGAAGAAGTCTTCTGGGTCGTGGCTGGTGACGCGGAGGAGGTGCGCGGTTCCCACTCGATGGCGATGAAGCGAGGACTTCAATAGCGCTGGCGGAGATGACAGCAAAAAAATCCCAACAGACATAATAGACCAATGGAGGCAAGAAGCCGAGTTTTGCACTATCCAAAAATCAACTTGTCTAAAAAATTGAAGTACAGTACACACGACATGTAATAGAAATGCTACTGCTCCCCGCTATGGAATTTTCACCACACGATATGTGCTTAAAAGTACTATACCTGCCACATCACTAACTAGAATACCTCAAACGATTCAAATACTGCGAGCGTACTAAGAGCTCAAACTTGGTAATTACACCAGATTTTCTCTGTCCGTTGTCCCTTGATTGTAACTATTTTCAAGTTAAGTGTCTCATGTCCGTCACCACTGCAGTGTTTTTACTTCAGTGCCTCCTGTACTAGCATCTGTGCCTCCTGTGCCTTCAATGTCGTGCCTCATGTGCGTACTTCCATGTGCCTCGCATGACACTTACCGTGACTCCTACGGGCCCGTCGTGCCACACCCACGTCACTTTAGAACCGTGGTTCTCTAACCGAGAAATCGGACCCATGCCTCTGCCGACACACTTTTGTGCATCCAGAGAGTGCACACCCGTGACTTGAGAAAACACACGTACGTGCCTGTTGTGGATTCACCATTTTTGCCTTCTGTAACTGCACCCACGTGCCTCAAGTGCCTAACGTAATAACATGCACCGTGAATCTTACATGGTCCCACTGCCACGCCCGCGTCGCTCCTGAGACTTCACAACCGTGCCTCTTTAACCGAGCATCCTGGCACGTGCGTCTGCCATTGCACTCTTTTTGCATCCGCAAGGTTGATACCCGTGCCTTGAGAAGAAGCATGTCCGTGCCTGTGTTCGCTGCATTTCCTTGCCTCTGATGCTTACATCCACGTGCCTCACGCAACACTTGCATGTCCCGTGGTTCTCTAACTTCATGTAGAACCCACAATTCAGTGCCTCCTGTGCCTGCGTCTACGTGCCTGTAGAACCTGCACTTCCGTGCCTCGTATGCCTGCATCCACATTCCTGTAGAGAGGCTACACTACAGCACTACCACGTGACTTCACAAACTTGGTGCCTTCATTTCTATGCCTTATGTCCCTGCACCCACGTGCCTCACGTGACACTTGCCGAGACTCTTACATACCCCGTAGTGCCACACCCACGTGACTTAACAGCCGTGGTTCTCTAACCGAGTAGTCGGACCCATGCCTCGCTGCCAGACTTTTTGTGCATACAGAGAGTGCACACCGGTGACTTGAGAAAACACACGTATGTGCCTGTTGTTGATTCACCTTTTCTGCCTTCCGTGCCTGAACCCACGTGCCTAACGTAACATGCACCGTGACTCTTACATGATCCCACTGCCACGCTCGTGTTGCTCCTGATACTTCACAACCGTGCCTCTTTAACCAAGAATTCTAACACATGCCTCTCTCGAGACTCTTACGTGCCCCGTAGTGCCACACCCACGTGACTTCACAACCGTGGTTCTCTAACCGAGTACTCGGACCCATGCCTCTGCCACCACACTATTGTTCATCCACAATGTTGATACCCATGCATCGAGAAGTCGCAACCCCGTGCCTTGCGTACCTGGATCCAGGTGCCTCTCTCACATGACACTTGCCATGACTCTTACATGCCACATGGTGTCGCACAACCTTAACTCTGCACACTTCCAAACCGTGACCCTGTAACTATGTATTCGGAGCTCACCTCTGCTACTCCGTCCACGTGCCTCTCGATGCTTGTGATGCCTTCATTTCCGTAGAGACTTCCATTCCGTGCCTCCGGCCCCTGTTGTAACACATGCCGGTGGCTCTAGAGACTGCAAACCTGTGCCTCTCTAACTGCATATTCCGACCCATGCCACTCCTGCCACACCTCAAGAAGTCGCGCTTGTGTGCACAACTAAACTGTACTTAGCGTAAAAAGACTGCTTTGTATTTTGTTGTTTTTAGAGTAAAAAGCAACATTACTACTTCAAAATCACATGATTGCTGAATAAACATAGTACTTAGCAAGCTAAATAACTTGTTCAATCACATAAACAAACTACAACTTGACATAAGCAAACTTGTTTAACTTTATACAGATGACATTAGAAACTGCTTCGTTCTAACAGAAGTAAACTACGAACCTGAAACAATAGAAAGACAACCATAAACACAAGCAACTCCACGACCAATTTTCTATGTTTTCGTCATCACTAGTAGCCGTAGTAAGGATTGTCATAATTCTTCTCTACCTCTTTTGCACTCTCCAGACCTTCTCTAATGTTTTCAATTCTCTTCCACGACTCGTAGGTGGCGTACAAATCTATCGCTGCATACTCGATGAGGTAATTTGGCAGTGGGCTGATCCCCCACAATTTATGGTCTTCAACCCTGTCAATCTTATCCTTCATCTGTTTGTATAATGGGTGGATCACGCTCCCTGCAACATCAGCCAAAGAGTGGTACCTCTTTCTTCCCTTGAGCGGAACTCTCCATTTGCGCTGGATGTCGATGTACTTGTCGGGGTTGATCTCCAAACCAGAACTTCACAGCATCTCTTTGTCACCTTCAATACTGAAGTCGGCAAAGGTGTAGAACCTGTCCTCCTTCAGGAATGGGCGCAGGCTCTTGGGCCTGCAGGGGGATGACACATTTAAGGTGAATCCATCAAGTATCGATCAAGTACATGCTTATATAGTACATATAATTCATGGATGAAAAAATTTCAGAAACTACTATGCAGAGTTCAGAAATAAAATACAAGCACGGCATGTTATTTTTATTTTTGGTATTTACGCTTGAATCAATGACCTATCTACTTCTTAGCCACATTAACACATCAATTCAAGAAACTGAACTACACTAGAACATCAAATATAGAAACTACACTAGAACAGAAAGTACACTAGAACATCAAGTTTAGAAAATAATCTCGTACATCAAATTCATAAATTAATCTAGTGCATCAAATACATAAACTGATCTGGTGAGTCAAGTTCAAAATCTATTATGTTGCATCTACTTCAGAAACTTCACTGATACATCAAGTCAATAAACCAATTTAATCAAATCTCAGGGTAAAAAGATAATTAAACAGAAGCATGGAGAGGTTGAAACTGTAGGATGGTTCACCATTTTGTTGCCGCGGTGATGTGGTATACCAGACAGAGTTCCTCCATGCATAACTGTAGAACCGCTGCCCTCTGCGTAGGTTCGTCCTCCCTAGTATACTCGACATCAACGCCGATGTACTAAGGGTACAAGCCGCATACCCTCTTCAGGATCCTACTGGTCATCTTGTTGGCTTCGTCAGGATTGCTGGTGCATACGACATCCAACTTTTCCTTGCCGTGGATGTCAACCTCCTTGAGGTGCACTTTGTAGACATGCTTCTGACCGTGGACCTGAATGTCGTCGACCTTGGTGCTTTGGTCGGACGTCTCACCACGGGGACGCTTGGCAGATGGTTCCTCCGCCATTACGCTCCTCCAGCGATGGCCGCCTTGACACAGAGATTGTGAGGAGATGCTAGTTGAGATGGAACGGCAATAGTGTTTTTCGGAATTGAGCGGCTATGGAAGCGCAGTTGCCCTTTTGTGCCAAGGTCTGGGTCGGGGAGGAGGCGACTAGACGCGGCCTCGTCGTGGTAGTGAGGGTGGAAGACATGCGCTCGTCGTTGCTGTGCGTCAAGGAAACCACCGAGTGGCAGTGCTCGTGGTTGCCGAGAAAAAGCAACCGTCAAATCGTCCGATTAAGCACGTAAAAATGTTTTTGCATAAACCATTTAAGCACACACTGCAACACCTCCTTCTGTTCAGATACTAAGCACATACTATGTTGAACTGCTCACACCTTTCCCAACGCACGCCGCTACTACCACACGACCAATGTTGCACAGACTTCACACATGTGGACCCACAACCGATACTTTCTGAGTACTATTCACACCGGAGCCTCTACTACCAAACTTCCCGATGCATCACTCTCACGTGCTCGTGGTGACACACGCTCGTAACTCTAAAGACTTCACAACCGTGACTCTCTGAGTAAGTCTCCGAATGCATGCCCCTGCCACCACACATTTGTGCATCCACAGAGTTGATACCAGTGCCTCTATAATTCAAATGTTAGTGCCTATAGAGCCTGCTGTTCCGTGCCTCACACGTCTATTAAGATGATATAGCGAACGAACAAAAAACAAAGTCAGGCGGCACGAATCTTGATGCTAAAATCAGACCGTCGAAGATTACAGACGGTTCCATCATTTCTATCTCTCCCACCTCCACTACTCTCTTGCTTCCTCTCTTCCATAGTAAATCTCGAAACATTCCACCACTCACACAAGTTCTCCTCCTAGGTTTAGTACACGGGCCCAAATTCTAAGTAGAGTTCACCTCACAAAACAACCGCCACCATGCTTCGCCAACCACCCTCCCACTTCGAGATACACACCGTCAAACTGTGCGCCCAACAACACAAAGTACCCACTCGACGGCGATGAAGCGAGGACTTCAACACCGCCGGCAGAGATGACAACAAAAAAAGACGAACAGACAGAATAGACCAATGGAGGTGAGAAGCCGAGTTTTGCACTATCCAGAATCAACTTGTCTAAAAAATTGAAGTACCGTACACACCACATGTAATAGAAATGCTACTGCTCCCCGCTACGGAATTTTCACCACACGATATGTGCTTAAAAGTACTATACCTGCCACATCACTACCTAGAATACCTCAAACGATTCAAATATTGCGAGCATACTAAGAGCTCAAACTTGGTAATTACACCAGATTTTCTCTGTCCGTTGTCCCTTGATTGTAACTATTTTCAAGTTAAGTGCCTCATGTCCGTCACCACTGCAGTGTTTTTACCTCAGTGCCTCCTGTACCAGCATTCGTGCCTCCTGCGCCTTTAATGCCGTGCCTCATGTCCGTACTTCCACGTGCCTCGCGTGACACTTTCTATGACTCCTATGGGGCCCGTCGTGCCACACCCACGTCACTTCAGAACCGTGGTTCTCTAACCGAGAAATCGGACCCATGCCTCTGCCGACACACTTTTGTGCATCCAGAGAGCGCACACCCGTGACTTGAGAAAACACACGTACGTGCCTATTGTGCATTCACCATTTTTGCCTTCTGTAACTGCACCCACGTGCCTCACGTGCCTAACGTAATAATATGCACCGTGAATCTTACATGGTCCCACTGCCACGCCCGCGTCGCTCCTGAGACTTCACAACCGTGCCTCTTTAACCGAGCATCCTGGCACGTGTGTCTGCCACTGCACTCTTTTTGCATCCGCAAGGTTGATACCCGTGCCTCGAGAAGAAGCATGTCTGTGCTTGTGTTCGCTGCATTTCCTTGCCTCCGATGCTTACATCCACGTGCCTCACGCAACACTTGCATGTACCGTGGTTCTCTAACTGCCTGTAGAACCCACAATTCAGTGCCTCCTGTGCCTGCGTCTGCGTGCCTGTAGAACCTGCACTTCTGTGCCTCGTATGCCTGCATCCACATGCCTGTAGAGAGGCTACACTTCAGCACTACCACGTGACTTCACAAACATGGTGCCTTCATTTCTGTGCCTTACGTCCCTGCACCCACGTGCCTCACGTGAAACTTGTCGAGACTCTTACATGCCCCGTAGTGCCACACCCACGTGACTTAACAGGCGTGGTTCTCTAACCGAGTAGTCGGACCCATGCCTATGCTCCCAGACTTTTTGTGCATACAGAGAGTGCACACCGGTGACTTGAGAAAACACATGTACGTGTCTGTTGTGGATTCACCTTTTCTGCCTTCCGTGCCTGAACCCACGTGCCTAACGTAACATTGAAAGTGCAACTATCCCTAGGTGGTTTTGGTAATTCATAACAACATATAGCTCATTGAGCTAATGCTATTCCAAGATGATTATTTCAGGAAAGCTCAATGATTGGCATGGCATGGATGTGAAAGTGGAACCCTCAAAATGCTAAGGACAAAGAATTGGCTCAAGCTCAAAAGTTCAAGACTCTTCATTTTATATTTTAGTGATCCAAGATCACATTGAGTCTTTAGGAAAAGCCAATACTATCAAGGAGGGATGAGGTGTTGCTTAATGAGCCTCTTGCTTTATGTGCTTAGTGATATGCTCCAAAATCCTCAACTACTTTCCCATATCCACAAATGACCTAAACCCTAAGCCAAAACTCGGTCATACCGATTCTTTCTATCCGGCGCCACCGAGTTTCACTTGTCATTTGCCACTGCCAAAACCCTAGCAATTCGGTCCTACCGATAAGGATCTTGGTCCCACCGAGATGGGATTGCAAACTCACTATTTCCCTTTCGTAACTTTTCGGTCTCACCGAAAGAGCGAATCGGTCCCACCGATATTGCAATGTACACTCTCTGTTTCCTTCTTGTAACTTTTCAGTCTCACCCAAAGAGCAAGTCGGTCCCATCGAGTCTACCTAACCAACTCTCTGGTTAGCTTATTACCAAACTCGGTCTCACCGAGTTTGTGTAATCGGTCTCACCGAGATTACATTGTACCCAAACCCTAACCGAATCGGTCCTACCGAGTTGCATGTCAGTCCCACCAAAATCTCTAACAGTCACTAGGTTTACCTTTTCGGTCCGACCGAGTTTGATGATTCGGTCCCACCGAGATTGGTAGATTGTGTGTAACGGTTGGATTTTTGTGTGGAGGCTATATATACCCCTCCACCTCCTCTTCATTCGTGGGGAGAGCCATCAGAACACACACACCATTCCAACTCATATGTTCTGAGAAGAGAACCACCTACTCATGTGTTGAGACCAAGATATTCCATTCCTACCATATGAATCTTGATCTCTAGCCTTCCCCAAGCTGCTTTCCACTCAAACCTTGTTTCCACCAGATCCAAATCTTATGAGAGAGAGTTGAGTGTTGGGGAGACTATCACTTGAAGCACAAGAGCAAGGAGTTCATCATCAACACACCATTTGTTACTTATTGGAGAGTGGTGTCTCCTAGATTTGCTAGGTGTCACTTGGGAGCCTCCGACAAGATTGTGGAGTTGAACCAAGGAGTTTGTAAGGGCAAGGAGATCGCCTACTTCGTGAAGATCTACCGCTAGTGAGGCAAGTCCTTCGTGGGCGATGGCCATGGTGGGATAGACAAGGTTGCTACTTCCTGGACCCTTCATGGATGGAGCCCTCCGTGGACTCGCGCAACCGTTACCCTTCATGGGTTGAAGTCTCCATCAACGTGGATGTAGGATAGCACCACCTATCCGAACCACGGGAAAAACATCCATGTCTCCAATTGCGTTTGAATCCTCCAAACCCTTCCCTTTACATTCTTGCAAGTTGCATGCTTTACTTTCCGCTGCCAATATACTCTTTGCATGCTTGCTTGAATTGTGTGATGATTGCTTGACTTGTCCTAAAATAGCTAAAATCTGCCAAGAACTAAAATTGGGAAAAGGTTAAGTTTTTATTTGGTCAAGTAGTCTAATCACCCCCCCCCCTCTAGACATACTTTCGATCCTACAAGTGGTATCAGAGCTTTGGTCTCCATTTGCCTTGATCTCCATAGCTTTTGGTGGTCATAGCCTTGGTTTCACAACCTAGGAGAGTATGGCGTCTAGCGAGGGAAATTATCACCGTAGAGGTCCTTACTTTGATGGCACTAATTTTGCTAGTTGGAAGCATAAAATGAAAATGCATATTCTTGGACATAACCCCGCCGTATGGGCTATTGTTTGTGTTGGTTTGCAAGGTGAGTTCTTTGATGGGAGAGAACCAAACCGTGAAGCTACCGCGGATGAGTTGAAGATGTTGCAATACAATGCTCAAGCTTGTGATATTCTCTTCAACGGATTGTGCCCCGAAGAATTCAACAAAATCAGCCGTCTTGAGAATGCAAAGGAAATTTGGGACACTTTGATTGATATGCACGAAGGTACCGACTCCGTCAAGGAATCCAAGTTGGATGTGCTCCAAAGTCAACTTGACAAGTTCAAAATGAAGGATGGTGAAGGTGTCGCTGAAATGTACTCTAGGCTTGCTCTCATCACAAATGAGATTGCCGGCTTAGGAAGTGAAGAGATGACTGATAGATTCATCATCAAGAAGATTCTAAGAGCCTTGGATGGGAAATATGATACCGTGTGCACATTGATCCAAATGATGCCCAATTACAAAGATCTCAAGCCAACGGAAGTGATTGGAAGAATTGTTGCTCATGAGATGTCACTCAAGGATAAAGAGGAACTTCACAACAAATCAAGTGGTGCCTACAAAGCCTCATGTGAAGTCCCCACATCATTAAGTGAGAAACAAAACTTCAATGAAGAATTGAGCTTAATGGTGAAGAACTTCAACAAGTTCTACAAGAGTAGAAGCAAAGATAGAAGCTTCAAGTCAAGGTCCTACAATGACAAAAGATCTTCTAGTCGAGAGCGAAACTGCTACAATTGTGGAAGACCCGGACACTATTCCAATGAGTGTACGGCTCCCTACAAGAGAAGAGAAGATTCTCCAAAAAGAAGAAGCAAAGAATCACCACCAAGAGAGAGAAGGAGTAGAGATGATCGTTATGAACGGAGATACTCACGGAGAAGCAAGGATTCAGAAAGAAAGGAAAAATCATCAAGGAGCTACACAAAACGAATACATCAAGCTCATGTTGGTGAATGGGTATCCGGCTCCGACTCCGACAGCCACTCTGAGAGAAGTTATCACTCCGACTCCAAAGATACTCAAGATGAAGGTGTAGCCGGTCTAGCACTTGTGTCAACCAACTCCTACGACATATTTGACTCACCAAATGAAGGAATTGCAAGATGCTTCATGGCCAAAGGTCCTAAGGTAACACACCCCGAGTATGTTGATTTTAATAGTGATGAAGATGACTTGTTAGGTGATGATGATTTGCTTGTTGAAAACTCTAGTGACGAGTACTATGATGAAACATCAATTAATCATGCTAATCAAGATAAAACGAATGACAATGATAAGGAGAAGATTGAGGCTCTAACTAAAGAACTAAACACTCTTAAGTTAGCTCATGAAACTATCTTCGAAGATCATCGAGAACTTTTAAGAGCTCATGAGAAATTACGCTTTGAAAAGCTCAATCTTGAGCAAGAGCATGAGTTCTTAAAAGCAATCAATGATGATCTCTGCAAGAAAAGTTCTTCTTACATTGCCAAGCGTTTACTCTTATCCACTTACATGCCTCAAGTCAAGTCTAGTAACAAGAACAAGAAAGATTCTTCCTCTAGTAGTAACAATGATCATGCTAAATCCAATATTGTTGCTTCTAGTAGTTCTCTTGATTCCACTAATGATTCTCTTAGCCAAGTTACACTTGAGCAAGAAAATAGCTTATTGAAGGGAATTATAGAGAAAGGAGTGTACAAAAGCCTTGCCGGGAGTAAGCAATTCGAGGAAATTGTGCGCAAGCAAGGAATGCACCGGAAGAATCAAGGTGTTGGTTTTGAACGAAAGTTCAATGCCAATGGAGTTGAGTGGGAAGAAGATCAATACCCCAAGACAAAGTTTGTTCCTCAACAAGAGAAGTATGATACTTCTTTCAAGGGGACACAAGCTCAAGATGATCTTCCACCACAAGACTACAAGCAAAAAGGCAAGGACAAGCTTCAAGAGGAAATTGATGCATTTGAAGAAGCTCCCAAGACCTTAGTCAAGTGGATTCCCAAGACTACTTCAAGTTCCACTTCATCAAGTACGACTACAACTCCAAGGATTCCCATCAAGATGGTGTGGATCCAAAAGAAGAAGAACTAGAGAGTTCTTGAGGGTGACTCCGCCAACATACCTCACTCTTATCATTTTGGCAAGAACAAGTGCAATCAACTTCCACATCTTGTACTAGTTCAAGGAGTCACAAACCCTCTTGTTGGTAAGACAAGGGACAAGGTAACCTAAAGTTTTCATGGACATCATCTTGTGCGTGCATCACTCTATGTCTATGGATATCCTTGTTTGTTCCTTGTGGGACTAACCCATGTAGGTATTGAAAGTGCAATTCACTCAAATGGATAGCTCCAAGTGATCTACATCAACATTCAGCATCCACATCTTCAACATCTACATGAAGTCATCATCGACAAAACCCAAGGTTAGTTCATCCCTCTTAAGGGGGATATCACATCTAGGGGGAGCCTTGCTCTAAGACTTGAGCTAAAGCAACTCTAAAGATGTGAACACAACGATGCTTTATGTAAAAGTGGTAACCCCACTTGAGCTTAAACAATGAGTATGACCTATGATCAAGTGTTCTCACTTGACTCCTAAGTCAATATACTCATATATAGATGACCTAGTCATCGCAAATTGCCTGATAGATGCTAGAATTGATTGTGCATGCTTTGTCACATATTTCATTTGCCATCTTGTTGTGTGAGGGGGCTGGTTGCATATTGTACTCATTCGAGGACATCCACTTGTTGTTTTGGTTGTTTGGTTTTATTTCCTTTTGCCAAGTGGATGGACAAGAATTCCTAAGAACCTCCTCTAGCTATCTATGCTTTTCTCGTCTCAAACTCTATTCATGCTGCATCACAAAATTTGATCAAGTCAGATTCGAACCACTCTGTGTGAGGAGCGCTCGGAGTCCCCGATTCGTCATAGACTTAAACTTCCAAAACCTCTTTGTGATTCTCGGTCTGACCGATTATCTACTTTCGGTCCTACCGAGATCATTAAGTTGATCTAGGTTTTCGATCTCGGTGCAACCGATTCGAACCACTCGGTCACACCGAGTTGCAATAACTGTATACAGTTTTGCATCTCGGTGCCACCGAGTTGTTCCACTCGATCACATCGACAGGGTCGGGCTATATATAGTCACGGGCAAAAATTTGTAAATTTCTCCGAACCCCTTCGCCCGTGCGATAGCCTGCTCTGCTGACTTGGTCTCCGGATCGTCTCCTCGCCGCCAGCCGCCTCCAGTCGCTGGTCTTCGTCGCCGTCAACGGGAATTCTACCCTGCCGTTGCCGCCGTAGCGAGTCTCCGCCGAACTAGGGTATGGACTCGATTTTTGTGCTATTCTCCAATCCGATTCCTAGCACATTGTGATCATCATGATTCTTGCCACATTTGATAAACTCCTATCCAGTCAATGAACTCGTAGATTAGGTTTAATTCGAAAATTTTAGGGTTAGGTTTCTGCCGAAACCATCTCGGACCCACCGAGTTGAAAAACTCGGTCCCACCGATTTGGCTTATGCCATTGCACAAGTGAGACTCGGTCTGACCGAGAATTACTTATCGGTGTGACGGATTTTGGAACTTTGTGAAACCCTAGCAGTCTCAGTGCCACCAAACTGTGACTCGGTCTGACCGAGTTCACCAGTTCAGGTGCCAAAACTGCTTCGGTGTCATCGAGTTTAGAAATTGGTAGATCCGAGATGCTTTCCGTGGAAAACTAAAACTAAGTTTTTGAATTATTCTTTTGCAAAAATCTCTGCATTTTGTGATGCTCATCCACTCTATCTCGTCTATAATCTATTCACAGGGTCAGCAGTCAGAGTTTGCATCATGTCAGACCAAAGTGACAGCCAGAACTTGTCAGAGCAGCAAGTGCAGTTGAGTGAGGGCACTAGTCCCTCAAGTTCCTCAGATGATGGCAGTAGGAGCACCCCCAGCAATCTGCCTAAAGCTGCCACACGTCAGAGAAAGAAGAGAACCTCAGACTCAGAAGATGAGGATTATGTGGCAGAGGAGGAAGCCACCTCCAAGAGAGTTGAGCCAGCACAGGGCACGAAGCCAGGGCTGAAGATCAAAAGGCCAGCAGGCAGGCAGCCCATGTCTAAGGCAAGAGCTTTAACTAAGAAGTCCACTCATGTTGAGCCAGTTGCTGCTGAGGGCAAAAAGAGGAAGGAAAGGGTAAAGAAAACTGTAGCCAGAGTGCTTGGCAAGGCCTCCATCATGGAAGATGAGGAGGAAGAAGAAGAGGTAGCTGCTCCCAAGGCCAAGCCAGCTCCAAAGCCAAAGCCAAAGAGGAACACAAGAAGCATCCCAGCCACTGAGAAGAACAAGGCCCCAGTGCCTGAAGCTGCAGAGGAAGAGGAAGAGAATGTTCTCAGAAAGCTCAAGCCCAAGATCCCAGACCACAACGGTGCTCATCCTGTGGCTGAGGATATGAAGCTCAGGAGAGATTCGGGGCTGAGGAAGTGGAGAGAAGCGGACCCATATGCTTCTAGGAGAAGGACTGCAGTTGACTACAGGTTTCACACCAAGGAGCAGCAGGATTTTTATGAGACAGTGCTGCTAGACAAGAAGCCAATTGTCTGCGATATGAGATGGGTCGATTGGCGGTATATCAAGGACAACAAAGAGTACTACCCTGGAGTGCAGGACAGCTTTAAGGCGTGTGGAGTAGAGGACTTTGTTGGGCAGAAGCTCACAAAGTGGAACGAGGAACTCATCATGTAGTTCTACTCCACAGCCCATTTCTATCCAGATGGCAGGATTGTATGGATGTCAGAGGGTACGAGGTACCAGTCCACAGTTGCTGAATGGGCTCAGCTAATTCATGCCCCAGAGGAGCAAGCAGATGACTTGGACATTTATGCCAAGAAGAAGATGGACCACAACTCAATGTCCAACATGTACAAGGAGATTCCGAATGAAGCACTTGACACGTTCAAGTTTGGCTCGGTGCATTATCTTCTATCAGGACTGCCCACTATAAACTGGATACTGAGGCACACCCTATTGCCCAAGTCTGGAGATCACAAGATGATCAGAGGTCATGCGATCAATTTGCTTCATGTCTTTGACGTGCCTCAAAAATTCAAAGTCATGAGCCTTATAGTGGAAACAATCAAGAGGACAGCAGCCGACCAGAAGAGGAGCTGTGGGTATGCCCCACATATTCAGGAGCTCATCAACTCAAAGATGGGCACGGGCATATATTTATTGGATAAGGAACACATGCCCATCCGTCCAGACTTCGAAGATAATCAAGTGGTCATGACTGAGAATGAGCCATCATCTGCCCAAGCACAAGCCAAGAAGGAGAAGGCGAAGAAGGAGAAAGCTGCCAGGATGCCTACTCGAGAGGAGGCATCTGAATACTTCCTGAAGACCAAACAAGAGCAGCTTGGTTACCTGATTGCATCCACCCTGCGGATTGAGCAAGGACTAGCCACCCTGACTCAGAACCAGGCAAGCTTAGAGAGGATCATGGAACAAAAGTTCTATGACTTGGACGTCAAGGTGACAGAGATACCGACTGCCGTGGAGCAGCTCCAGGATGATATGCAGGAGAGGAGAGGCAAGACTACGACTGATGCCTTTGCCAGGGTGCCACGAGGGCCGAGGTCGTCTGCAGTGCCAGTTGCTGACACCAGAGCCACCACGTCTGCACCAACCACAGCCTCAATTCCACCAGCTCCAGCGTCCACTTCAGCCTCGACTCCGACCACGTCTACAGAAGGCTTCGTCCTTGGAGTGCTTCGGACTCCACCACCACCTGAAGATCAAGCCTGAGTGTCGACTTAGCACTATGCATTTTCTAGGAACTTTTTGGTAACTTGTTGCCAAAGGGGGAGAAAATGTATAGATCATAGGCTTCGAGAGAGAGTGTTGCTTTTATTCTCTCTTGTTTTATTTGGTGGTTTCTCGAACTTTGTTTGCTTGTGTGTGAGATACAATGCCCTTATCTGTGTGAGACATCGATGATCATGTGTTTGATCATAAGCTACACTTAATGTTTGCTTAATATTATCGTTCTATCCATCTTATGTGATCACTCACTATTCTTGGTGATGAGTGCATGTATTTCATTCTTATCATTTTTTAGCGCTCCACCAAGATGTATGTGACATGGAAGAGTAACCCATGACGCTAACTCCTTGTGCATTTGCAGTCCAAAGCAAATTTTAAATATGCACAAATTTAGGGGGAGCTCTTACTTGTCACATACTTCTCAAAGCGACGATATATTTCATGATTATTATCATTTGTCGAAGCTTTGACCTATATGTTGTCATCAATTACCAAAAAGGCGGAGATTGAAAGTGCAACTATCCCTAGGTGGTTTTGGTAATTCATAACAACATATAGCTCATTGAGCTAATGCTATTCCAAGATGATTACTTCAGGAAAGCTCAATGATTGGCATGGCATGGATGTGAAAGTGGAACCCTCAAAATGCTAAGGACAAAGAATTGGCTCAAGCTCAAAAGTTCAAGACTCTTCATTTTATATTTTAGTGATCCAAGATCACATTGAGTCTTTAGGAAAAGTCAATACTATCAAGGAGGGATGAGGTGTTGCTTAATGAGCCTCTTGCTTTATGTGCTTAGTGATATGCTCCAAAATCCTCAACTACTTTCCCATATCCACAAATGACCTAAACCCTAAGCCAAACTCGGTCATACCGATTGTTTCTATCCGGCGCCACCGAGTTTCACTTGTCATTTGCCACTGCCAAAACCCTAGCAATTCGGTCCTACTGATAAGGATCTCGGTCTCACCGAGATGGGATTGCAAACTCTCTGTTTCCCTTTCGTAACTTTTCGGTCTCACCGAAAGAGCGAATTGGTCCCACCGAGATTGCAATGTACACTCTCTGTTTCCTTCTTGTAACTTTTCGGTCTCACTGAAAGAGCAAGTCGGTCCCACCGAGTCTAGCTGACCAACTCTCTAGTTAGCTTATTACCAAACTCGGTCTCACCGAGTTTGTGTAATCGGTCTCACCGAGATTACGTTGTGCCCAAACCCTAACCGAATCGGTCCTACCGAGTTGCATGTCAGTCCCACCGAAATCTCTAACGGTCACTAGGTTTACCTTTTCGGTCCGACCGAGTTTGATGATTCGGTCCCATCGAGATTGGTAGATTGTGTGTAACGGTTGGATTTTTGTGTGGAGGCTATATATACCCCTCCACCTCCTCTTCATTCGTGGAGAGAGCCATCAGAACACACACACCATTCCAACTCATATGTTCTGAGAAGAGAACCACCTACTCATGTGTTGAGACCAAGATATTCCATTCCTACCATATGAATCTTGATCTCTAGCCTTCCCCAAGCTGCTTTCCACTCAAACCTTCTTTCCACCAGATCCAAATCTTATGAGAGAGAGTTGAGTGTTGGGGAGACTATCACTTGAAGCACAAGAGCAAGGAGTTCATCATCAACACACCATTTGTTACTTCTTGGAGAGTGGTGTCTCCTAGATTGGCTAGGTGTCACTTGGGAGCCTCCAACAAGATTGTGGAGTTGAACCAAGGAGTTTGTAAGGGCAAGGAGATCGCCTACTTCGTGAAGATCTACCGCTTGTGAGGCAAGTCCTTCGTGGGCGATGGCCATGGTGGGATAGACAAGGTTGCTACTTCGTGGACCCTTCGTGGGTGGAGCCCTCCGTGGACTCGCGCAACCGTTACCCTTCGTGGGTTGAAGTCTCCATCAACGTGGATGTAGGATAGCACCACCTATCCGAACCACGGGAAAAACATCCATGTCTCCAATTGCGTTTGAATCCTCCAAACCCTTCCCTTTACATTCTTGCAAGTTGCATGCTTTACTTTCCGCTGCCAATATACTCTTTGCATGCTTGCTTGAATTGTGTGATGATTGCTTGACTTGTCCTAAAATAGCTAAAATCTGCCAAGAACTAAAATTGGGAAAAGGTTAAGTTTTTATTTGGTCAAGTAGTCTAATCACCCCCCCCCCTCTAGACATACTTTCGATCCTACAAACATGCGTCGTGACTCTTACATGGTCCCACTGCCACGCCCGCGTCGCTCCTGAGACTTCACAACCGTGCCTCTTTAACCAAGAATTCTAACACATGCCTCTCCCAAGACTCTTACGTGCCCCGTAGTGCCACACCCACATGACTTCACAACCGTGGTTCTCTAACCGAGTACTCGGACCCATGCCTCTGCCATCACACTTTTGTGCATCCAAAGAGTGCACATACGCACGTGTGGTGCCTGCATTTCTGTGCCTACACATACCTGCACCCACGTGTGCAATGTGACATGCATGGCTGCTGAGATTTCACAACCGTGCCTTTGTAACCAAGCATCCTGACACGTGCGTCTGCCACTGCACACTTCTTGCATCCGCACGGTTAATACCCCATGCCTCGAGAAGCCGCAAGTTCATGCCTGCGTTGCCTGGAATGTCGTGCCTCCTGTGCCTACATCCACGTGCCCAACGTGACAATTGTCGCGACTCTTACGTGCCCCGTAGTGCCACACCCACGTGACTTAACAACCGTGGTTCTCTAACCGAGTACTCGGACCCATGCCTTTGCCGCCACACTTTTTGTGCAGCCAGAGAGTGCGCGTACGTGCCTGTGGTGCCTTCATTTCTGTGCCTTACGTCCTTGCACCCACGTGCGCAATGTGACACTTGCCGAGACTCTTACGTGCCCCGTAATGCCACACCCACGTGACTTCACGACCGTGGTTCTGTAACCGAGTAGTCGGACCCATGCCTCTGCCGCCACACTTTTGTGCATCCAAAGAGTGCACACCCGTGACTTGAGAAAACACACGTACGTGCCTGTTGTGGATTCACCTTTTCTACCTTCTGTGCCTGAACCCACGTGCCTAACGAAACATACGTCGTGACTACTATATGGTCCCACTGCCACGCCTGCGTCGCTCTTGAAACTTCACAACCATGCGTCTTTAACCGAGCATTCTAACACATACCTCTGCCACCGCACTGCCTGTAGAACCTACACTTCTGTGCCTCCTGTGCCTGCATCTACGTGCCTGTAGAACCTGCACTTCCGTGCCTCATGTGCCTGCATCCACATGCCTGTAGAGAGGCTCCACTTCAGCACTACCAGTCTCAACACTAAAAAAATACTGTAGCACACAAAAAAACCCAAGCCAAGCATAACGAATCTTGATGCTCAAACGGACGGTTGAAGATTAGAGACGGTTCGATGGTTTCCATCTCTCCCTCTTCTACTAGCTTGCTTCCCCTTCCGCAAAGTAAATCTCAAAACCTTCATCACTCCCGCACGCTCTCCTCCTTCCTTCTGCACACAAACACAAATTTGAAATCGATTTCGCGTCACCGGACAACCGCCACCCCCTTCGCCAACCACCCTCAAATCTGACATACACACAGCCACACACTGCCTGCGACAACACCAATAACCCCGCCGGCTGCAGCGACCGACGGCGAGGACTTCAACAGGGCGGCGGAAATCGCAACAAAAAAAGTGCAACGACACAATAAGGGGATGGAAGCAAAGAACACCACACAAGTAATTGAAGGTAATTACCATTCTATCCCACTCCATTCCACCGGGTAGATCGTAGTGAATTTTCCACTTCCAGGAACAGCAACCCTAGCCACCGCTACCAAGGAGTTTTCCAATAACCTAAATTAATTTGCCTAACAAATTGAACTAGCGCAGAGATGAGATTTAATAGAAATGCTACAGCTCTCCGCCCTGGAATTTTCGCCATATGATTTGCGCTCAAAGGTAAAGAACCTGAAACATCAGTAACTAGAATATGTTGATAGATCCAAACCCCGCAAGCATCCTGAGAGGCCAAACCTCATAAACTTACAAGATTTTCTACATCCCTTGTCTCATCAATGTAACCGTTTTTCAAATTAAGTGCCTCTGGTGTGAAAAACCGTGAACAAAGAATAGGTGTACCATTTTCGGCCTTAAGTTATGAGATTCACTTCGTGGTTGGGCTTTTGTCTCTGTTTTGCATTTTGTTCATGTCATGCATTTCATATCATGTCATCACGTGCATCGCATTTGCATACGTGTTCGTCTCTTGCATCCGAGCATTTTCCCCGTTGTCCATTTTGCAATCCGACACTCCTACGTGCACTGGTGCACCCCTTTCGTCTCTTTTCGTGAGCGGGTGTTAAACATTCACGGAATGGACCAAGATTTGCCAAGCAGCCTTGGTACACCGCCAGTAGACCGCCTGTCAAATTTCGTGCCATTTGGAGTCCATTTGATACTCCAATGGTTAACCGAGTAACCCGGAAGGCCTCTTTTGGGTTGCAGCCCAACACCCCTCCAAAACGGCCCAATAACCCCTCCAAACCACTCCCATGTCCTCCGCCGTCGGATCACGATTGCGTGGGCGAAAACTACACCCATTTGGACACTCCTACCTCCTCCTAGCTATATATATGTGCCCTCCCCGAAATCCTCGCGCAGATGAAACCCTAAAAATCGCCACCGACGCCACCGGACGAAATCGCTGCTGCCCCGCAGCCATTGGCATCGCGCCATGTGGCATCCCCGCCTCGCCAGCCGCCGCGACCCGCCGATGGCCATCGCCGGCCCCCGTGGGCCCGCGCGTCTGCCGCCCGCCGCCCATTTCTCCTCCGCCACGCCTTCGCCGGCCGCCGTCTCTCGCCCGCACCGGCCACCTCCACCGCCGCCGCTGACCCACTTTGCCGCGCCGCCGTCTCGCCTTCTCCTCTGCCCGACGCCACCGCGCTGCCCTCGTCGCCGGCAAGCGCTCCGGTGACCGGATCCGGGGCCGCCATCGTCTTCCCCACCTCTGGCCTCCTTCCCTGTCTCCTCCGGCGACAAGCTCCGGCGAGGATCCGGCAAACCTTGGGAAGAGCACCGAACCCTAGATCTGTTCACCCGAGGTCCAAATTTCCCAAAGTCCCTTTTCTGCATATTTTATGGCTATATTCATTGCATCCTAACTCCATGACCATAGATCTGTTTCATGCGCATGATATATCAAAATGTTCATCGTGAGATGCTCTTCATTTCATTGCATTGTGGCATGTTTGTTTGAGTCCATCTTGATGCCCAAATCATGGATGCAAGAGTGCTATAAAATGTTTGCTCCTGTTGTTTATCAGTTTAGGGTGATTTGTCATTTTTGCCACATTTGTTGGGTGCTTAATATGAACATGAGCTCTACATGTGTTTTGATCAATGCCATGCCATCTATACAGGGGTTCTTGCCATGTATTTTTATGATCAATGTGGTGACTAGAACAAGCATGCAAAGTAGCCTTCGTGTTATTGCTGATTTCAGGGACTTAGGATTTTACAAAGTCATTTTCCTGTTGTTATTTTTATCCCATGTAACTGAAGGAAATATGCCCTAGAGGCAATAATAAAGTTATTATTTATTTCCTTATATCATGATAAATGTTTATTATTCATGCTAGAATTGTATTAACCGGAAACATAATACATGTGTGAATACATAGACAAACAGAGTGTCACTAGTATGCCTCTACTTGACTAGCTCGTTAATCAAAGATGGTTATGTTTCCTAACCATGAACAAAGAGTTGTTATTTGATTAATGAGATCACATCATTAGTTGAATGATCTGATTGACATGACCCATTCCATTAGCTTAGCACCCGATCGTTTAGTATGTTGCTATTGCTTTTCTTCATGACTTATACATGTTCCTGTGACTATGAGATTATGCAGCTCCCGTTTACCGGAGGAACACTTTGGGTACTACCAAACGTCACAACGTAACTGGGTGATTATAAAGGAGTACTACAGGTGGCTCCAAAGGTAGATGTTGGGTTGGCGTATTTTGAGATTAGGATTTGTCACTCCGATTGTCAGAGAGGTATCTTTGGGCCCTCTTGGTAATGCACATCACTTAAGCCTTTCAAGCATTGCAACTAATAAGTTAGTTGTGGGATGATGTATTACAGAACAAGTAAAGAGACTTGCCGGTAACGAGATTGAACTAGGTATTGGATACCGACGATCGAATCTCGGGCAAGTAACATACCGATGACAAAGGGAACAACGTATGTTGTTATGCGGTCTGACCGATAAAGATCTTCGTAGAATATGTAGGAGCCAATATGGGCATCCAGGTCCCGCTATTGGTTATTGACCGGAGACGTGTCTCGGTCATGTCTACATTGTTCTCGAACCTTAGGGTCCGCACGCTTAACGTTACGATGACAGTTATTATGAGTTTATACATTTTGATGTACCGAAGGTTGTTCGGAGTCCTGGATGTGATCACGGACATGACGAGGAGTCTCGAAATGGTCGAGACATAAAGATTGATATATTGGAAGCCTATATTTGGACATCGGAAGTGTTCCGGGTGAAATCGGGATTTTACCGGATTACCGGGAGGTTACCGGAACCCCCCGGGAACCATATGGGCCTCATGGGCCTTAGTGGAAAGGTGAAAGGGGCTGCCCACAAGGGCTGCGCGCCTCCCCCTTCCCCCTAGTCCTATTAGGACTAGGAGAAGGTGGCCGGCCCCCCTCTCTCTCTCCCCCTAGGAATCCTAGTTGGAATAGGATTGGAGGGGGGAGTCCTACTCCCGGTAGGAGTAGGACTCCTCCTGCGCCCTCCTCTTGGCCGGCCAGCCCCTCCCCCTTGGCTCCTTTATATACGGGGGCAGGGGGCACCTCTAGACACACAAGTTGATCATTGTGATCGTTCCTTAGCCGTGTGCGGTGCCCCCTGCCACCATATTCCACCTCGGTCATATCGTTGTAGTGCTTAGGTGAAGCCCTGCGTCGGTAGAACATCAAGATCGTCACCACGCCGTCGTGCTGACGGAACTCTTCCTCGACGCTTTGCTGGATCGGAGCCCGAGGATCGTCATCGAGCTGAACATGTGCTAAGAACTCGGAGGTGCCGGAGTAACGGTGCTTGGATCGGTCGGATCGGGAAGAAGACATACGACTACTTCCTCTACGTTGTGTCAACGCTTCCGTTGCGATCTACAAGGTTACGTAGATCATACTCTCCCCTCGTTGCTATGCATCACCATGATCTTGCGTGTGCGTAGGAAATTTTTTGAAATTACTACGTTCCCCAACAGTGGCATCCGAGCCTAGGTTTTATGGTTTGATGTTATTTGCACGAGTAGAACACAAGTGAGTTGTGGGCGATACAAGTCATACTGCCTACCAGCATGTCATACTTTGGTTCGGCGGTATTGTTGGACGAGACGACCCGGACCAACCTTACGCGTACGCTTACGCGAGACCGGTTCCCTCAACGTGCTTTGCACATAGATGGCTTGCGGGCGACTGTCTCTCCAACTTTAGTTGAACCGAGTGTGACTACACCCGGTCCTTGAGAAGGTTAAAACGGAGTCTATTTGACAAACTATCATTGTGGTTTTGATGCGTAGGTAAGATGAGTTCTTGCTTAAGCCCGTAGCAGCCACGTAAAACTTGCAACAACAAAGTAGAGAACGTCTAACTTGTTTTTGCGGGGCATGTTGTGATGTGATATGGTCAAGGCATGATGCTAAATTTTATTGTATGAGATGATCATGTTTTGTAACCGAGTTATCGGCAACTGGCAGGAGCCATATGGTTGTCGCTTTATTGTATGCAATGCAATCGTGATGTAATGCTTTACTTTATTACTAAGCGGTAGTGATAGTCGTGGAAGCATAAGATTGGCGAGACGACAATGATGCTACGATAGAGATCAAGGTGTCGCGCCGGTGACGATGGTGATCATGACGGTGCTTCGGAGATGGAGATCACAAGCACAAGATGATGATGGCCATATCATATCACTTATATTGATTGCATGTGATGTTTATCTTTTTATGCATCTTATCTTGCTTTGATTGACGGTAGCATTATAAGATGATCTCTCACTAAATTATAAAGAAGTGTTCTCCCTGAGTATGCACCGTTGCCAAAGTTCGTCGTGCCCAGACACCACGTGATGATCGGGTGTGATAAGCTCTACGTCCATCTACAACGGGTGCAAGCCAGTTTTGCACACGCAGAATACTCAGGTTAAACTTGACGAGCCTACCATATGCAGATATGGCCTCGGAACACGGAGACCGAAAGGTCGAGCGTGAATCATATAGTAGATATGATCAACATAACGATGTTCACCATTGAAAACTACTCCATCTCACGTGATGATCGGTTATGGTTTAGTTGATTTGGATCACGTGATCACTTAGAGGATTAGAGGGATATCTATCTAAGTGGGAGTTCTTAAGTAATTTGATTAACTGAACTTAAACTTATCATGAACTTAGTACCTGATAGTATCTTGCTTGTTTATGTTAATTGTAGATAGATGGCTCGTGCTATTGTTCCGTTGAATTTTAATGCGTTCCTTGAGAAAGCAAAGTTGAAAGATGATGGTAGCAATTACACGGACTGGGTCCGTAACTTGAGGATTATCCTCATTGCTGCACAGAAGAATTACGTCCTGGAAGCACCACTGGGTGCCAGGCCTGCTGCTAGAGCAACACCAGAAGTTATGAATGTCTGGCAGAGCAAAGCTGATGACTACTCAATAGTTTAGTGTGCCATGCTTTACGGCTTAGAATCAGGACTTCAACGATGTTTTGAACGTCATGGAGCATATGAGATGTTCCAGGAGTTGAAGTTAATATTTCAAGCAAATGCCCGGATGGAGAGATATGAAGTCTCCAATAAGTTCTATAGCTGCAAGATGGCGGAGAACAGTTCTGTCAGTGAGCATATACTCAAAATGTCTGGGTATAATAATCACTTGATTCAATTGGGAGTTACTCTTCCGGATGATTGCGTCATTGACAGAATTCTCCAATCACTGCCACCAAGCTACAAGAGCTTCGTGATGAACTATAATATGCAAGGGATGAACAAGACTATTCCCGAGCTCTTCGCAATGCTGAAAGCTGCGGAGGTAGAAATCAAGAAGGAGCATCAAGTGTTGATGGTTAACAAAACCACTAGTTTTAAGAAAAAGGGTAAAGGGAAGAAGAAGGGGAACTTCAAGAAGAATGGCAAGCAAGTTGCTGCTCAAGAGAAGAAACCCAAGTCTGGACCTAAGCCTGAAACTGAGTGCTTCTACTGCAAGCAGACTGGTCACTGGAAGCGGAACTGCCTCAAGTATTTGGCGGATAAGAAGGATGGCAAGGTGAACAAAGGTATATGTGATATACATGTTATTGATGTGTACCTTACTAGAGCTCGCAGTAGCACCTGGGTATTTGATACTGGTTCTGTTGCTAATATTTGCAACTCGAAACAGGGACTACGGAATAAGCGGACACTAGCAAAGGACGAGGTGACGATGCGCGTGGGAAACGGTTCCAAAGTCGATGTGATCGCGGTCGGCACGCTACCTCTACATCTACCTTCGGGATTCATATTAGACCTAAATAATTGTTATTTGGTGCCAGCGTTGAGCATGAACATTATATCTGGATCTTGTTTAATGCGAGACGGTTATTCATTTAAATCAGACAATAATAGTTGTTCTATTTATATGAGTAATATCTTTTATGGTCATGCACCTTTGAAGAGTGGTCTATTTTTGATGAATCTCGATAGTAGTGATACACATATTCATAATGTTGAAGCCAAAAGATGCAGAGTTGATAATGAAAGTGCAACTTATTTGTGGCACTGCTGTTTAGGTCATATCGGTGTAAAGCGCATGAAGAAACTCCATACTGATGGACTTTTGGAACCACTTGATTATGAATCACTTGGTACTTGCGAACCGTGCCTCTTGGGCAAGATGACTAAAACACCGTTCTCCGGTACTATGGAGAGAGCAACAGATTTGTTAGAAATCATACATACCGATGTATGTGGTCCGATGAATATTGAGGCTCGTGGCGGATATCGTTATTTTCTCACCTTCACAGATGACTTAAGCAGATATGGGTATATCTACTTAATGAAACACAAGTCTGAAACATTTGAAAAGTTCAAAGAATTTCAGAGTGAAGTTGAAAATCATCGTAACAAGAAAACAAAGTTTCTATGATCTGATCGTGGAGGAGAATATTTGAGTTACGAGTTTGGTGTACATTTGAAAAATTGTGGAATAGTTTCGCAACTCACGCCACCCGGAACACCACAACGTAATGGTGTGTCCGAACGTCGTAATCGTCCTTTACTAGATATGGTGCGATCTATGATGTCTCTTACTGATTTACCGCTATCGTTTTGGGGATACGCTCTAGAAACGGCCGCATTCACGTTAAATAGGGCACCATCAAAATCCGTTGAGACGACGCCTTATGAACTATGGTTTGGCAAGAAACCAAAGTTGTCGTTTCTTAAAGTTTGGGGCTGCGATGCTTATGTGAAAAAGCTTCAACCTGATAAGCTCGAACCCAAATCGGAGAAATGTGTCTTCATAGGATACCCAAAGGAAACTGTTGGGTACACCTTCTATCACAGATCCGAAGGCAAGACATTCGTTGCTAAGAATGGATCCTTTCTAGAGAAGGAGTTTCTCTCGAAAGAAGTGAGTGGGAGGAAAGTAGAACTTGACGAGGTAACTGTACCTACTCCTTTATTGGAAAGTAGTACATCACAGAAAACTGTTTCTGCGAAACCTACACCAATAAGTGAGGGAGCTAATGATGATGATCATGAAACTTTAGATCAAGATACTACTGAACCTCGTAGATCAACCAGAGTGAGATCCGCACCAGAGTGGTACGGTAATCCTATTCTGGAGGTCATGCTACTAGATCATGATGAACCTACGAACTATGAAGAAGCGATGGTGAGCCCAGATTCCGCAAAGTGGCTTGAAGCCATGAAATCTGAGATGGGATCCATGTATGAGAACAAAGTATGGACTTTGGTTGACTTGCCCGATGATCGGCAAGCAATTGAGAATAAATGGATCTTTAAGAAGAAGACTGACGCTGATGGTAATGTTACTGTCTATAAAGCTCGACTTGTCGCAAAAGGTTTTCGACAAGTTCAAGGGATTGACTACGATGAGACTTTCTCACCCGTAGCGATGCTTAAGTCTGTCCGAATCATGTTAGCAATTGCCGCATTTTATGATTATGAAATTTGGCAGATGGATGTAAAAACTGCATTCCTGAATGGATTTCTGGAAGAAGAGTTGTATATGATGCAACCAGAAGGTTTTGTCGATCCAAAGGGAGCTAACAAAGTGTGCAAGCTCCAGTGATCCATTTATGGACTGGTGCAAGCCTCTCGGAGTTGGAATAAACACTTTGATAGTGTGATCAAAGCATTTGGTTTTATACAGACTTTTGGAGAAGCATGTATTTACAAGAAAGTGAGTGGGAGCTCTGTAGCATTTCTGATATTATATGTGGATGACATATTACTAATTGGAAATGATATAGAATTTCTGGATAGCATAAAGGGATACTTGAATAAAAGTTTTTCAATGAAAGACCTCGGTGAAGCTGCTTACATATTAGGCATAAAGATCTATAGAGATAGATCAAGACGCTTAATTGGACTTTCACAAAGCACATACCTTGACAAGATTTTGAAGAAGTTCAAAATGGATCAAGCAAAGAAAGGGTTCTTGCCTGTGTTACAAGGTGTGAGATTGAGTAAGACTCAAAGCCCGACCACTGCAGAAGATAGAGAGAAAATGAAAGATGTTCCCTATGCTTCAGCCATAGGCTCTATCATGTATGCAATGCTGTGTACCAGACCTAATGTGTGCCTTGCTATAAGTTTAGCAGGGAGGTACCAAAGTAATCCAGGAGTGGATCACTGGACAGCGGTCATGAACATCCTGAAATACCTGAAAAGGACTAAGGATATGTTTCTCGTATATGGAGGTGACAAAGAGGTCACCGTAAGAGGTTACGTTGATGCAAGCTTTGACACTGATCCGGACGATTCTAAATCGCAAACCGGATACGTGTTTACATTAAAGGGTGGAGCTGTCAGTTGGTGCAGTTCTAAACAAAGCGTCGTAGCGGGATCTACATGTGAAGTGGAGTACATAGCTGCTTCGGAAGCAGCGAACGAAGGAGTCTGGATGAAGGAGTTCATATCCGATCTAGGTGTCATACCTAGTGCATCGGGTCCAATGAAAATCTTTTGTGACAATACTGGTGCAATTGCCTTGGCAAAGGAATCCAGATTTCACAAAAGGACCAAACACGTCAAGAGACGCTTCAACTCCATCCGGGATTTAGTCCAGGTGGGAGACATAGAGATTTGCAAGATACATACGGATCTGAATGTTGCAGACCCGTTGACTAAACCTCTTCCACGAGCAAAACATGATCAGCACCAAGGCTCCATGGGTGTTAGAATCATTACTGTGTAATCTAGATTATTGACTCTAGTGCAAGTGGGAGACTGAAGGAAATATTCCCTAGAGGCAATAATAAAGTTATTATTTATTTCCTTATATCATGATAAATGTTTATTATTCATGCTAGAATTGTATTAACCGGAAACATAATACATGTGTGAATACATAGACAAACAGAGTGTCACTAGTATGCCTCTACTTGACTAGCTCGTTAATCAAAGATGGTTATGTTTCCTAACCATGAACAAAGAGTTGTTATTTGATTAATGAGATCACATCATTAGTTGAATGATCTGATTGACATGACCCATTCCATTAGCTTAGCACCCGATCGTTTAGTATGTTGCTATTGCTTTTCTTCATGACTTATACATGTTCCTGTGACTATGAGATTATGCAGCTCCCGTTTACCGGAGGAACACTTTGGGTACTACCAAACGTCACAACGTAACTGGGTGATTATAAAGGAGTACTACAGGTGGCTCCAAAGG
Organism: Triticum monococcum; assembly: GCA_034509565.1. Taxonomy (NCBI): domain Eukaryota; kingdom Viridiplantae; phylum Streptophyta; class Magnoliopsida; order Poales; family Poaceae; genus Triticum; species Triticum monococcum. The sequence goes on from CM067845.1 coordinate 621,331,522, forward strand.
TAGATGTTGGGTTGGCGTATTTCGAGATTAGGATTTGTCACTCCGATTGTTGGAGAGGTATCTTTGGGCCCTCTCGGTAATGCACATCACTTAAGCCTTGCAAGCATTGCAACTAATAAGTTAGTTGTGGGATGATGTATTACAGAACAAGTAAAGAGACTTGCCGGTAACGAGATTGAACTAGGTATTGGATACCGACGATCGAATCTCGGGCAAGTAACATACCGATGACAAAGGGAACAACGTATGTTGTTATGCGGTCTGACCGATAAAGATCTTCGTAGAATATGTAGGAGCCAATATGGGCATCCAGGTCCCGCTATTGGTTATTGACCGGAGACGTGTCTCGGTCATGTCTACATTGTTCTCGAACCGTAGGGTCCGCATGCTTAACGTTACGATGACAGTTATTATGAGTTTATACATTTTGATGTACCGAAGGTTGTTCGGAGTCCCGGATGTGATCACGGACATGACGAGGAGTCTCAAAATTGTCGAGACATAAAGATTGATATATTGGAAGCCTATATTTGGACATCGGAAGTGTTCCGGATGAAATCGGGATTTTACCGGATTACCGGGAGGTTACCGGAACCCCCCGGGAACCATATGGGCCTCATGGGCCTTAGTGGAAAGGTGAAAGGGGCTGCCCACAAGGGCTGCGCGCCTCCCCCTTCCCCCTAGTCCTATTAGGACTAGGAGAAGGTGGCCGGCCCCCCTCTCTCTCTCTCCCCCTAGGAATCCTTGTTGGAATAGGATTGGAGGGGGGAGTCCTACTCCCTAGGAGTAGGACTCCTCATGCGCCCTCCTCTTGGCCGGCCAGCCCCTCCCCCTTGGCTCCTTTATATACGGGGGCAAGGGGAACCTCTAGACACACAAGTTGATCATTGTGATCGTTCCTTAGCCGTGTGCGGTGCCCCCTGCCACCATATTCCACCTCGGTCATATCGTTGTAGTGCTTAGGCGAAGCCCTGCGTCGGTAGAACATCAAGATCGTCACCACGCCGTCGTGCTAACGGTACTCTTCCTCAACGCTTTGCTGGATCGGAGCCCGAGGATCGTCATCGAGCTGAACGTGTGCTAAGAACTCGGAGGTGCCGGAGTAACGGTGCTTGGATCGGTCGGATCGGGAAGAAGACGTACGACTACTTCCTCTACGTTGTGTCAACGCTTCCGTTGCGATCTACAAGGGTACGTAGATCATACTCTCCCCTCGTTGCTATGCATCACCATGTTCTTGCGTGTGCGTAGGAAAATTTTTGAAATTACTACGTTCCCCAACAGTAACCATGATGCTATAGTGAGATCCATGCTTGTTTTGAATTGCTTCAGTAAGTATGATTTGGACATATGGTTGTGTTCTATCCATCCATGCCCCTGTTTGCAATTATGGAGTGCCCTAGCATGTTTTGATCTTGCTCTACTTTTGCTATAAAATGTTCCTGGAAGATTGTTTATATGTTATTCAATTTTGCCATGGTTGTTGTAGTTGATACATGCATGTTATGAACTTGCTCTTGCCATGGTTAGCTTAATGAACATGTCATCTTGCTGTAGGTATGCTTGTTTTGTCATGCAAGGCCTTGTGATGAGTGTTTTGAGCTCGCAAAGATGCCTTCATAATGTTGTTTATGCCTTGCTCAGTTTTCTGCTAAGTCTGAAATTGTTAATAAAACTTGCTATGTTTACATGGGTGCCATCATATCGTTTGTGCCTTTTTGGCTCATGATCAGTAAGATACTTATGTTCTATGCATTTAGTAGATTCATGCCATGCCTTTGTTTTCTATGATATGTTCCTGTAGCATGTTGTTTGCTTCTTCTAAATATGGCTTCCTGATGTTATTTTTTGGCATGTTATTATTTTCACCAAGTCTGTGAAGCTGTTATCTTTTGCACTTTTGCCATGCTTGTTTGAACCTGCTCCTGTGTGATTTAGCCATAGCTCAGTGTTCATGTTTTGTCAAACATCTTGAGTAGATAACTGCCATATGCTTTGTTGCTATGTTGGAGTGCAGTAGCTTAGTTTCTTGTGGCATTCTAGATGGCATCGTGCTGTTAATCGTAGAATTGTGTCATTCTTATTTTGCTCGCCATTTGCAAACTGTGCCTCCCATTCCGGTGATCTTTATATCGATTTCGACCAAAATCATCTCATATTTCCAGCGGCATACTTGGTTTTCCAAGTCATTTTCCTGCTATTATTTTTATGCCATGTAACCATGATGCTATAGTGAGATCCATGCTTGTTTTGAGTTGCTTCAGTAAGGATGATTTGGATATATGGTAGTGCTCTATCCATCCATGCCCCTGTTTGCAATTATGGAGTGCCCTAGCATGTTTTGATCTTGCTCTACTTTTGCTATAAAATGTTCCTGGAAGATTGTTTACATGTTAATCAATTTTGCCATGGTTGTTGTAGTTGATCCATGCATGCTATGAACTTGCTCTTGCCATGGTTAGCTTCATGAGCATGTCATCTTGCTATAGGTATGCTTGTTTTGTCATGCAAGGCCTTGTGATGAGTGTTTTGATCTTGCAAAGATGCCTTCATAATGCTGTTTATGCCTTGCTCAGTTTTCTGCTAAGTCTGAAACTGTTAATAAAACTTGCTATGTTTACATGGGTGTCATCATATCTTCTGTGCCTTTTTGGCTCATGATCAGTAAGGTACTTTTGTTCTATGCATTTAGTAGATTCGTGCCATGCCTTTGTTTGCTATGATATGTTCCTGTAGCATGTTGTTTGCTTGCTCTAAACATGGCTTCCTGATGTTATTTTCTGGCATGTTATTATTTTCACTAAGTCTGTGAAGCTGTTATCTTTTGCACTTTTGCCATGCTTGTTTGAACCTGCTCCTGTGTGATTTAGCCATAGCTCAGTGTTCATGTTTTGTCAAGCATCTTGAGTAGATAACTGCCATATGCTTTGTTGCTATGTTGGAGTGCAGTAGCATAGTTTCTTGTTGCATTCTAAATGGCATCGTGATGTTAATCGCAGAGTTGTGCAATTCTTGTTTTGCTCGCCATTTGCAAACCGTGCCTTCGATTCTGGTGATCTTTATATTGATTTTGACTGAAATCATCTCATCTTTCCAGCGGCACACTTGGTTTTCCAAGTTGATGCCTGGTTCAATCTTTCCCTTGCAAAGCACGCATATGCATTGCATATCACATCTCGTATATCATGCCATGTTTTGCATCATGTTGCTTGCGCATTGCACCGTGATTGATTGTTGGTCCTTTGCTTGTGTTCTTCCTTTGGTAGAGCCAGGATTCGAGTACATGATCGAGGAACCTGTTGAGTACGCTTACGAAGATCAAGCTTTCATCAACTCTGAGAACATTGCAGGCAAGATGACCATACCCTCGAAATCACTTCTATCTTTGCTTGCTTAGTTGTTCGCTCTATTGCTATGCCGCGATACCTACCACTTGCTACATGCCTCCCATATTGCCATGTCAAGCCTCTAACCCACCTTTCCTAGCAAACCGTTGTTTGGCTATGTTACCACTTTTGCTCAGCCCCTCTTATAGCGTTGATAGTTGCAAGTGAAGATGGAGTTTGTTCCTTGTTGGAACATGGATATTGTTTTGGGATATCATTATTATCTCTCATTAACTTTAATGCATCTATATACTTGGTAAAGGGTGGAAGGCTCGGCCTTATGCCTGGTGTTTTGTTCCACTCTTGCTGCCCTAGTTTCCGTCATACCGGTGTTATGTTCCTTGATTTTGTGTTCCTTACGCAGTTGGGTGTTATGGGAACCCCTTGACAGTTTGCCTTGAATAAAACTCCTCCGGCAAGGCCCAACCATGGTTTTACCATTTTCCTACCTACCACCATATACCTTCCCTTGGTTTCTGCAGACTCAAAGGTCATCTTTATTTTAAACCCCCCCCCCCCCCCCGGCCAGTGCTCCTCTGAGTGTTGGTCCGAACCGGGCAGCCTGCGGGGCCACCTTGGGGCAACTCAAGGTTTCGTTTTACTCATAGCTTGACCTATCCGGCGTGCCCTGAGAATGAGATGTGTGCGACTCCTATCGGGATTTGTCGGCACATCGGGTGGCTTTGCTGGTCTTGTTTTACCATTGTCGAAATGTCTTGTAACCGGGATTCCGAGTCTGGTCGGGACTTCCTGGGAGAAGGAATATCCTTCATTGACCGTGAGAGATTGTGATGGGCTAAGTTGGGACACCCCTGCAGGGTTCTGAACTTTCAAAAGCCATGCCCGCGGTTATGGGCAGATGGGAATTTGTTAATGTCCGGTTGTAGAGAACTTGACGCTTAACTTAATTAAAATGAATCAACCGCGTGTGTAACCGTGATGGTGTCTTTTCAGCGGAGTCCAGGAAGAGAACATGGTCTCGTGTTATGCTTGAACGTAAGTAGCATTCAGGATCACTTCTTGATCACTATTAGCTTCTCGACCATGCTTTGCTTCTCTTCTCGCTCTCTTTTGCGTAAGTTAGCCACCATATATGCTAGTGCTTGCCGCAGCTCCACCTCACTACCCTGTCCTACCTTTAAGATTAAATAGTCTTATCGCGAGGGTGTGGGATTGCTGAGTCCCCGTGACTCACAGATACTTCCAAACAGATGCAGGTGCCGATGATGCCAATGCAGGGGACGCTACCGAACTCAAGTGGGAGTTCGACGAGGATTCGGGCCGATACTATGTTTCTTTTCCGGATGATCAGTAGAGGAGCCTAGTTGGGTCGATCGGGGATCTAGCATTTGGGGTTGTCTTTCTTTATTTTGGTTCCATAGTCGGACCTTGATTGTATTATGGATGATGTACGGTTTTAATTATGTATTATGTGTAGTGGCGATTGTAAGCCGACTCCTTATCCCTTTCTTATTGAGTACATGGGATGTGTAAAGATTACCCCTCTTGCAACATGCCTACCATGTGGTTATGCCTCTAAGTCGTGCCCCGACACGTGGGAGATATAGCCGCATCGTGGGTGTTACAAGTTGGTAATTAGAGCCTTCCCCGACTTAGGAGCCCCCTTCTTGATCGAATCGCTGACGTTGTTGAGTCTAGAGCAAAAATGTTTTGAGTCTTATAGGATTATATATCAGAGGGTAGGATTCTTTTTACTCCTCAGTCCCTTCGTCGCTCTGGTGAGGCCTCCTGACGTAGAGTTTTGACTCTTCTCTCCTCAAATTTCACAAAAAAAAATTAGGATCACGCGGGTATCTTGGAATCGTTCTGATGGTTTTGTGATGAGAACATTGTTCTTGGTGCCTCCTGACATTTAGGGGTTGTGGTAGTGTCCCGGGGAGTTGAGCTCCGAGTTGTCGTCACAATTTCATCATTGCAGTTCTGGAATACCTGAGTTCGCCGACATCGAAAACTCTTTATGCAGTTGTTGGTGAGATAACCTCGACGCCACCCAGTACTTGGGCGGGAGTTCAGGAGTATTGCCATAACTCGTATAACGGATTCTTTTCGAAGGTTGAGGTAAATGATTTCTGAAGGTTTCTTGGTGATGTGTTGAAGGATGGATACAGCTGGATGTAGGATTTGCTAGTTTTGGGTGAGATATTATGCTTCCCCTGTATCCCCAACACCTGATTGCATAACCAGAAAGTTTCGGGAGTTTCATAGGTGGGAATTCAAGTAGCTCTAGTATTTATTCCCGCAGATAGTTGGTTTTTGATTGGGTAATCCTTACCACTTATTTGTTCATATCCGTACCTTGTTGTTTTATTCATCTACCTTTATCTAAGTGGCTTCTCAACTTAATGGAAGTGTGATGATTTACTTTGGAATTCATTCGTTCATTCTTGTTCGAATGTTAAGACTATATGTTGCAATTTCGATCCATTGATTCGGCATGAATATATGTCTTTCAAGATGCTCAGGGATGTCAACCTCTTTAGGATGGCTCCTCCAACACGTCAGAATCCGGACCCCACGCCACCACCTCCACCTCCGGAGGCATGGCAAGCTGTCGTGGAAGCCACCAACGCCAACACTCGGATGCTTTTGCAGCTCTTGCAAGAGCGCAACCAAGGGTAAGGCAACCAAGGAAATCAAGGCCAAGGCAACAATCAGCCTCAGTTTGCTACCCTCAACCAGTTCCTCGCAAACCAGCCGAAGTCCTTCAGCAACTGTGTCGAGGCCACAGACACCGACAACTGGCTCGTGGATATCTGCAAACACTTTGAGTGTAGCAATGTCAGTCCTAAGGACTTTGTCAAGTTTGCTTCGTTTCAACTCAAGGATCAAGCTGCTGAGTGGTATCAACAATACAAAGATTCCAGAGGAGGTTGCATGATTACCTGGGATGATTTCCACCGAGACTTCAAAGCTCATCACATTCCATAAAGTGTTGTTGAGAGCAAGCGTGAGGAGTTTCGCAGTCTCAAGCAAGGCAGCATGTCCGTGTATCAATACAATATCCAGTTTCAGAAACTCGCTCGCTTCGCTAAACAAGACGTCCCTGATGAGAAGAGCATGATTTATCAATTCAGAGGTGGCCTCAGAGAAGATCTGCAATTAGCTCTCGTTCTTTTTGAGCCGACTAAGTATGATGAATTCTACAACATGGCACTAAAGCAATAAGATGCTCAGCTCAAGTGTGATGCTTCTAAGAAGAGAGTCAGGGATGTAGTTCAATCTTCTTCTTCAACTCAAGTGGCAGCTAAGCAACAGAAGTTCTGGTTGCCTCCTCCTCCTCTGTTTCATCAGCCTTATCAGCAGAAGAGTAAAGGTGGCAATGGATCTTCCCACCCAGGCTATCAGAACAAAGCTCAGTCTCATGCTCCAAGGTCAAGTGCTCCTTATCACCGTCCGCTCTCAGAGGTTACTTGCAACAAGTGTCAACAGAAAGGGCACTATGCGAACAAATGCTTCAACCAAATGCTTCAACCAAAGGGCACTATGAGATCTGCCAGCAATGCAGTGGTCAAGCATAATCCTAAGCATGGTAAGGTTAACTTGATGAACACAGCTCAGGCAGAGGATTCTTCAGAAGTGATCATGGGTAACCTTCCAGTCAACTCTATTCCTGCAAAAGTTCTTTTTGATACTGGTGCATCGCATTGTTTCATGTCAAGACCATTTTTTGCCAAGAATGAATTCACTTTTTCTCATTTGGGTAAATCCATGGATATCGTTTCTCCGGGTAAACAGTTGAGTGCCAGTTTGGTGGTTCCGGATGTTTCTATCAAGATGGGAGACTATAGTTTTATGTCTTCTCCAATGGTCCTTGGTGACTCGGATATTGTTCTAATTCTCGACATGGACTAGCTTTCTAAACACAAGGCTCTGCTTGATTGTGCTGCCAGAGAAATTCAATTGACACACTCTTCTGAGGAAGTGATCATTTATGCCGCTTGTGATGAAACCATTCGGTTGTTTTCTCTCAACGAGAAGGGCGACTTGAATGCCATCTCTCAAATTACAGTCATTTGTGAATATCAATACGTCTTTCCAGAAGAGCTTCCGGGAATGCCTCCTCACCGGCCAGTTGAATTCATCATCGATCTTGAGCCTGGCACAGAACCTGTTTGCAAACGTCCTTACAAGCTTGGACCAGAAGAGTTGAAGGAGTTGAAGAAACAACTCGATGAACAAGAGCGTATGGTCCTGATCAGACCGAGTTCATCTCCATGGGGTTGTGGTGTTCTTTTTGTTAAGAAGAAGGATGGCACGGACCAACTTTGTGTCGACTACCGTCCATTGAACAAGAAAACAATAAAGAACAAGTACCCACTTCCCAACATTAATGAGCTATTCGAACAACTCAAAGGTGCCCAAGTATTCTCCAAGCTTGACCTCCGTATGGGCTACCATCAGATTCGCATTCGTGAACAAGATATCCCCAAGACAGCATTCAGAACAAGCTTTGGTTCTTATGAATATACGGTCATGTCTTTCGGCCTTGTCAATGCTCCTCCAACGTTCTCTCGCATGATGAACTTCATCTTCAACCCTTACACAAATGATTTCGTCTTGGTGTATCTCGATGACATCTTGGTCTTTTCCAAGAACAAGGAGGATCATGCCAAGCATTTGAGATTGGTACTCGACAAACTCAGAGAGCATCAATTCTATGCAAAGTTTTCAAAGTGTGAGTTCTGGCTTGATGAGGTTCTTTACCTTGGCCATATCATCTCCGCTAAAGGCATCGCTGTTAATCCTGAGAAGGTGTCTGCAATTGTGAATTGGGAACCGCCTCAGAATGTGAAGCAGCTCCGCAGCTTTCTTGGGCTTGCAAGCTATTGTCGAAGATTCATGGAGAATTTCTCTAAGATTGCAAAGCCTCTTTCCAACCTCCTCCAGAAGCATGTGTCGTATGTCCAGACGCCTGAGTGTGACGTTGCTTTCAATACCCTGAAAGAGAAGTTAGTCACGGCTCCTGTTTTGACTCCTCCTAATGAATCCAAACCATTCGAAGTTTTCTGTGATGCTTCCCTGCAAGGCTCGGTGTTGTGTTAATGCAATAGAAGAAAGTTGTGGCTTATACCTCGCGCCAGTTGAAGCCCGACGAAAATAACTACCCCACTCACGACCTCGAGTTGGCGGCAGTTGTCCATGCTCTATTAACATGGAGACATCTCTTGTTGGGAAGGAAAGTGGACATCTTCACTGATCATAAGAGCCTCAAGTATCTTCACTCAACCCAACCTCAACCTCAGACAGACTCGTTGGGTCGAAATGATTCAAGAATACAATCCGAGTATTGAATATACTCCAGGCAAGGCCAATGTCATTGCAGATGCTTTGAGGATGAAGGCTTACTGCAACAGCCTAATTCTCAAGCCCTTCCAACTGGACCTTTGTGAAGCTTTTCACAAACTGAATCTCCAAGTTGTTTCTCAAGGCTTTCTTGCCAACCTCCAAGTCTCTCCTACTTTGGAAGATCAAATTCGTGAGGCACAACTTCTTGATGCAATGGTGAAGAAGGTGAAGAATGGGATCGTCAAGAGCCAACCCAAATACAAGTGCTATCGCCTTGATGACAAAGATACTCTATTCTTCGAGGATCGAATTGTGGTTCCTAAAGGTGATCTATGAAAAGTCATTATGAATGAGGCGCACAATTCCCTCCTATCCATTCATCCTGGAAGTACAAAGATGTACCATGACCTCAAGCGGTCGTATTGGTGGACTCGAATGAAGCGAGAAATTGCTCAGTTCATGAATGAATGTGATGTCTGCAGAAGGGTGAAAGCAGAACACCAACGACCTACTGGTCTCCTCCTACCTCTTGCCATTCCAGAATGGAAGTTTGACCATATTGAGATGGACTTCGTGACTGGATTTCCCAAGTCCAAACGTGGAAATGATGCTATCTTTGTTGTCATCGATAAGATTACAAAAGTGGCTCATTTTCTTCCTATCAAAGAACCTATTACAGCAGCTCAGTTGGCAGAGCTATACACCTCCAGGATTGTCTCTTTGCACGGCAAACCGCAATTGATATCTTCAGATCGTGGAAGCATCTTCACTTCTAAGTTCTGGGATTGCCTCCAGAAGGCCATGGGCACTAACATTCGCTTCAGCACAGCCTTCCATCCTCAAACTAGTGGCCAAGTCAAGCAAGTCAATCAAATCCTTGAAGATATGCTCAGGGCTTGTGTCATTTCTTTCGGTATGAAGTGGGAAGATTGTCTTCCATATGCCGAGTTCTCCTACAACAACAGCTTCCAAGCAAGTTCGGGCAAGGCCCCATTCGAGATTCTCTATGGCAGAAAGTGTCGTACTCCTCTTAATTGGTCATAGACTGGTGAACGCCAACTTCTTGGCAATGACTTAATCACAGAAGCTGAAGAAATGTGCAAAGTCATCCGTGAAAATCTCAAAGTCGCGCAATCGCGCCAGAAGAGTTACTATGATAGCAAACACCATGACTTGGCTTTCGAGATTGGAGACCATTTCTACCTCCGTGTCTCTCCAATGAAAGGCACTCATCGCTTCGGTACCAAAGGGAAGCTTGCCCCTAGATACATGGGTCCTTTCAAGATCATTGGCAAAAGAGGCGATCTCGCCTATCAACTTGAGCTTCCGTCCAACTTCACAAATGTGCACGATGTGTTTCACGTGTCACAGCTTCGCAAGTGCTTCAAGACTCCTAAGCGCAACATCAACTTCGAAGAGATTGATCTCCAAGAAGACCTGTCTTATCATGAGCATCCCGTTGCTATTCTTCAAGAAACTGAGCGCAAGACTCGCAACAAGTCTATCAAATTCCTGAAAGTGAAGTGGTCACACCATTCCGACCGAGAAGCCACCTGGGAACGCGAGGACCACCTACGTTCCGAATATCCAGAGTTCTTTTAGTCCTAGATCTCGGGACGAGGTCCTTTCGTAGTGGTGGAGTGTTGTAACACCCCGGATGTAACTTGCCATATTTGTAACTCCGACTCTGCCATTTTCGACCTTAGGTTATGAGATTCACTTCGTGGTTGGGCTTTTGTCTCCGTTTTGCATTTTGTTCATGTCATGCATTTCATATCATGTCATCACGTGCATCGCATTTGCATACGTGTTCGTCTCTAGCATCTGAGCATTTTCCCTGTTGTCCATTTTGCAATCCGACACTCCTACGTGCACCGGCGCACCCCTTTCGTCTCTTTTCATGAGCGGGTGTTAAACATTCTTGGAATGGACATACATTTTCCAAGAGGCCTTGGTACACCACCGGTAGACCACCTGTCAAATTTCGTGCCATTTGGAGTCCGTTTGATACTCCAACGGTTAACCGAGTAACCCAGAAGGCCTCTTTTGGGTTGCAGCCCAACACCCCTCTAAAACAGCCCAATAACCCTTCCAAACCACTCCCATGTCCTCTGCCGTCGGATCACGATCGCGTGGGCGAAAACTACACTCCATTTGGACACTCCTACCTCCTCCTAGCTATATATATGTGCCCTCCCCCAAAATCCTCGCGCAGATGAAACCCTAAAAATCGCCCCCGCCGCCACCGGACGAAATCGCCGCCGCCCCGCAGCCACTGGCATCGCGCCATGTGGCATCCCCGCCCCGCCAGCCGCCGAGGCCCATCGCCGGCCCCCGCGGGCCCGCGCGTCCGCCGCCCGCTGACTGTTTCTCCTCCGCCACGCCTTCGTCGGCCGCCGCCTCTCGCCCGCACCGGCCACCTCCGCCGCCGCCGCCGACCCGCTTCGCCGCACTGCCGTCTCGCCTTCTCCTCCGCCCAATGCCACCGTGCCGCCCTCGTCGCCGGCGAGCACTCCGGTGACCGGATCCGGGGCCGCCGTCGTCTTCCCCACCTCCGGCCGCCTTCCCCGTCTCCTCCAGCGACGAACTCCGGCGAGGATCCGGCGAACCTCGGGAAGAGCACCGAACCCTAGATCTGTTCACCCGAGGTCCAAATTTCCCAAAGTCCCTTTTCTGCATATTTTATGGCTATATTCAGTGCATCATAACTCCATGACCGTAGCTCCGTTTCATGCGCATGATATATCAAAATTTTCATTGTGAGATGCTCTTCATTTCATTGCATTCTGGCATGTGTGTTTGAGTCCATCTTGATGCCCAAATCATGGATGCAAGAGTGCTATAAAATGTTTGCTCCTGTTGTTTATCAGTTTAGGGTGATTTGTCATTTTTGCCACATTTGTTGGGTGCTTCATATGAACATGAGCTCTACATGTGTTTTGATCTATGACATGCCATCTTTACAGGGGTTCTTGCCATGTATTTTTGTGATCAATGTGGTGACTAGAACAAGCATGCAAAGTAGCCTTCATGTTATTGCTAATTTCAGGGACTTAGGATTTTACAAAGTCATTTTCCTGCTATTATTTTTATGCCATGTAACCATGATGCTATAGTGAGATCCATGCTTGTTTTGAGTTGCTTCAGTAAGGATGATTTGGATATATGGTAGTGCTCTATCCATCCATGCCCCTGTTTGCAATTATGGAGTGCCCTAGCATGTTTTGATCTTGCTCTACTTTTGCTATAAAATGTTCCTGGAAGATTGTTTACATGTTAATCAATTTTGCCATGGTTGTTGTAGTTGATCCATGCATGCTATGAACTTGCTCTTGCCATGGTTAGCTTCATGAGCATGTCATCTTGCTATAGGTATGCTTGTTTTGTCATGCAAGGCCTTGTGATGAGTGTTTTGATCTCGCAAAGATGCCTTCATAATGTTGTTTATGCCTTGCTCAGTTTTCTGCTAAGTCTGAAACTGTTAATAAAACTTGCTATGTTTACATGGGTGTCATCATATCTTCTGTGCCTTTTTGGCTCATGATCAGTAAGGTACTTTTGTTCTATGCATTTAGTAGATTTGTGCCATGCCTTTGTTTGCTATGATATGTTCCTGTAGCATGTTGTTTGCTTGCTCTAAACATGGCTTCTTGATGTTATTTTTTGGCATGTTATTATTTTCACTAAGTCTTTGAAGCTGTTATCTTTTGCACTTTTGCCATGCTTGTTTGAACCTGCTCCTGTGTGATTTAGTCATAGCTCAGTGTTCATGCTTTGTCAAGAATCTTGAGTAGATAACTGCCATATGCTTTGTTGCTATGTTGGAGTGCAGTAGCTTAGTTTCTTGTGGCATTCTAGATGGCATCGTGCTGTTAATCGTAGAATTGTGTCATTCTTATTTTGCTCGCCATTTGCAAACTGTGCCTCCCATTCCAGTGATCTTTATATCGATTTCGACCGAAATCATCTCATATTTCCAGCGGCATACTTGGTTTTCCAAGTTGATGCCTGGTTCAATCTTTTCCTTCCGAAGCACACATATGCATTGCATATCACATCTAGTATAGCATGCCATGTTTTGCATCATGTTGCTTGCGCATTGCACCGTGATTGATTGTTGGTCCTTTGCTTGTGTTCTTGCTTTGGGTAGAGCTGGGAGATGAGTACATGATCAAGGAACCTGTTGAGTACTCTTACGAAGATCAAGCTTTCGTCAACTCTGAGAACATTGCAGGCAAGATGAGCATACCCTCGAAATCACTTCTATCTTTGCTTGCTTAGTTGTTCGCTCTATTGCTATGTCGCGATACCTACCACTTGCTATATCATGCCTCCCATATTGCCATGTCAAGCCTCTAACCCACCTTTCCTAGCAAACCGTTGTTTGGCTATGTTACCACTTTTGCTCAGCCCCTCTTATAGCGTTGATAGTTGCAGGTGAAGATGGAGTTTGTTCTTTGTTGGAACATGGATATTGTTTTGGGATATCATTATTATCTCTTATTAACTTTAACGCATCTATATACTTGGTAAAGGGTGGAAGGCTCGGCCTTATGCCTGGTGTCTTGTTCCGTCATACCGGTGTTATGTTCCTTGATTTTGTGTTCCTTAAGCGGTTGGGTGTTAAGGGAACCCCTTGACAGTTCGCCTTGAATAAAACTCCTCCAGCAAGGCCCAACCTTGCTTTTACCATTTGCCTACCTACCACCATATACCTTCCCTTGGGTTCTGCAGACTCAAGGGTCATCTTTATTTTAAACCCCCCCCCCTGGGCCAGTGCTCCTCTGAGTGTTGGTCCGAACAGGCGGGCCACCTCGGGGTAACTCGAGGTTTGGTTTTACTCGTAGCTTGACCTATCCAGTGTGCCCTGAGAACGAGATACGTGCGACTCCTATCGGGATTTGTCGGCACATCGGGTGGCTTTGTTGGTATTGTTTTACCATTGATGAAATGTCTTGTAACCGGGATTCCGAGTCTGATCGGGTCTTCCTGGGAGAAGGAACTGTTGGGGAACGTTGCAGAAAACAAAAAATTTCCTACGGTTTCACCAAGATCCATCTATGAGTTCATCTAGCAACGAGTGATCGGATGCATCTACATACCTTTGTAGATCGCGAGCAGAAGCGTTCAAAGAACGGGGATGAGGTAGTCGTACACGACGTGATCCAAATCACCGGAGATCCTAGCGCCGAATGGACGGCACCTCCGCGTTCAACACATGTATGATCAGCGCAACGTCTCCTTCTTCTTGATCCAGCAAGGGGAGAGAAGAGGTTGAGGAAGATGGCTCCAGCAGCAGCACGACAGCGTGGTGGTGATGGAGCTGCAGTACTCCGGCAGGGCTTCGCTAAGCACTATGGAGGAGGAGGAGGTGTTGGAGAGGGAGAAGGAGGCAACCAAAGGCGTGGATGAAAAAGCCCTCCTTCCCCCACTATATATAGGAGGGCCTAGGGGGGGCGCCGGCCCTAGGAGATCCAATCTCCTAGGGGGCGGCGGCCAAGGGAGGTTTCCCTCCCCCCCAAGGCACCTAGGGGGTGCCTTCCACTTGTGGGACTCTTCCCCTTTTGAAACCCTAGGCGCATGGGCCTCTTGGGGCTGGTGCCCTTGGCCCATGTAGGCCAAGGCGCACCCCCTACAGCCCATGTGGCCCCCCGGGGCAGGTGGCCCCACCCGGTGGGCCCCCGGGACCCTTCCGGTGGTCCCGGTACAATACCGGTGACCCCGAAACTTGTCCCGATGGCCGAAACAGCACTTCCTATATATAATTCTTTACCTACGGACCATTCCGGAACTCCTCGTGACATCCGGGATCTCATCCGGGACTCCGAAAAACATTCGGGTTACTGCATATACATATCCCTACAACCCTAGCGTCACCGAACCTTAAGTGTGTAGACCCTACGGGTTCGGGAGACAGGCAGACATGACCGAGATGACTCTCCGGTCAATAACCAACAGCGGGATCTGGATACCCATGTTGGCTCCCACATGCTCCGCGATGATCTCATCGGGTGAACCACGATGTCGAGGATTCAATCAACCCCGTATGCAATTCCCTTTGTCAATCGGTATGTTACTTGCCTGTGATTCGATCGTCGGTATCCCAATACCTCGTTCAATCTCGTTACCGGCAAGTCACTTTACTCGTACCGTAATGCATGATCCCGTGACCAGACACTTGGTCACTTTGAGCTCATAATGATGATGCATCACCGAGTGGGCCCAGTGATACCTCTCCGTCATACGGAGTGACAAATCCCAGTCTTGATCCGTGTCAACCCAACAGACACTTTCGGAGATACCCGTAGTCTACCTTTATAGTCACCCAGTTACGTTGTGACGTTTGGTATACCCAAAGCACTCCTACGGTATCCGGGAGTTACACGATCTCATGGTCTAAGGAAAGGATACTTGACATTGGAAAACTCTAGCAAATGAACTATACGATCTTGTGCTATGTTTAGGATTGGGTCTTGTCCATCACATCATTCTCCTAATGATGTGATCTCGTTATCAATGACATCCAATGTCCATAGTCAGGAAACCATGACTATCTCTTGATCAACGAGCTAGTCAACTAGAGGCTCACTAGGGACATGTTGGTGTCTATTATTCACACATGTATTACGATTTCCGGATAACACAATTATAGCATGAATAAAGACAATTATCATGAACAAGGAAATATAATAATAATGCTTTTATTATTGCCTCTAGGGCATATTTCCAACAGTCTCCCACTTGCACTAGAGTCAATAATCTAGTTACATTGTGATGAATCGAACACCCATGGAATTCTGGTGTTGATCATGTTTTGCTCTATGGAGAGGTTTAGTCAACGGATCTGCTACATTCAGGTCCGTATGTACTTTACAAATATCTATGTCTCCATCTTGAACATTTTCGCGAATGGAGTTGAAGCGACGCTTGATGTGCCTTGTCTTCTTGTGAAACCTGGGCTCCTTGGCAAGTGCAATAGCTCCAGTGTTGTCACAGAAGAGTTTGATTGGCCCCGGCGCATTGGGTATGACTCCTAGGTCGGTGATGAACTCCTTCACCCAAATTGCTTCATGCGCTGCCTCCGAGGCTGCCATGTACTCCGCTTCACATGTAGATCCCGCCACGACGCTCTGCTTGCAACTGCACCAGCTTACTGCCCCACCATTCAAAATATACACGTATCCGGTTTGTGACTTTGAGTCATCCAGATCTGTGTCGAAGCTAGCGTCGACGTAACCCTTTACGACGAGCTCTTCGTCACCTCCATAAACGAGAAACATTTCCTTAGTCCTTTTTAGGTACTTCAGGATATTCTTGACCGCTGTCCAGTGTTCCTTGCCGGGATTACTTTGGTACCTTCCTACCAAACTTACGGCAAGGTTTACATCAGGTCTGGTACACAGCATGGCATACATAATAGAACCTATGGCTGAGGCATAGGGGATGACACTCATCTCTTCTATATCTTCTGCCGTGGTCGGACATTGAGCTGAGCTCAATTTCATACCTTGTAACACAGGCAAGAACCCATTCTTAGACTGGTCCATATTGAACTTCTTCAATATCTTATCAAGGTATGTGCTTTGTGAAAGACCTATGAGGCGTCTCGATCTATCTCTATAGATTTTGATGCCTAATATATAAGCAGCGTCTCCAAGGTCCTTCATTGAAAAACTCTTATTCAAGTAGGCCTTAATGCTGTCCAAGAGTTCTATATCATTTCCCATCAAACGTATGTCATCTACATATAGTATGAGAAATGCTATAGAGCTCCCACTCACTTTCTTGTAAACGCAGGCTTCTCCATAAGTCTGCGTGAACCCAAACTCTTTGATCATCTCATCAAAGCGAATGTTCCAACTCTGAGATGCTTGCACCAGCCCATAAATCGAGCGTTGGAGCTTGCACACCTTGTCAGCATTCTTAGGATCGACAAAACCTTCCGACTGCATCATATACAATTCTTCCTTAAGGAAACCATTAAGGAATGCCGTTTTGACGTCCATTTGCCATATCTCATAATCGTAGAATGCGGCAATTGCTAACATGATTCGGACGGACTTTAGCTTCGCTACCGGTGAGAAAGTCTCATCGTAGTCAACCCCTTGAACTTGTTGATAACCCTTAGCCACAAGCCGAGCTTTATAGATGGTCACATTACCATCCGCGTCTGTCTTCTTCTTAAAGATCCATTTATTTTCTATGGCTCGCCGCTCAACGGGCAAGTCAGTCAAAGTCCATACTTCGTTTTCATACATGGATCCTATCTCAGATTTCATGGCTTCTAGCCATTTGTCGGAATCCGGTCCCGCCATCGCTTCTTCATAGTTCGAAGGTTCACCGTTGTCTAACAACATGATTTCCAAGACAGGGTTGCCGTACCACTCTGGTGCGGAACGTGTCCTTGTGGACCTTCGAATTTCAGTAGAAGCTTGATCAGAAGTATCTTGATCATTATCATTAACTTCCTCTCTAGTCGGTGCAGGCACCTCAGGAACATTTTCTTGAGTTGCGCCATTTTCCGGTTCAAGAGGTAATACTTCATCAAGTTCTACTTTCCTCCCACTTACTTCTTTCGAGAGAAACTCTTTCTCTAGAAAGGATCCATTCTTGGCAACAAAGATCTTGCCTTCGGATCTGAGGTAGAAGGTATACCCAATAGTTTCTTTAGGGTATCCTATGAGGACGCATTTTTCCGACTTGGGTTCGAGCTTTTCAGGTTGAAGTTTCTTGACATAAGCATCGCATCCCCAAACTTTCAGAAACGACAGCTTAGGTTTCTTCCCAAACCATAATTCATACGGTGTCGTCTCAACGGATTTCGACGGTGCCCTATTTAAAGTGAATGCGGCAGTCTCTAAAGCATAGCCCCAAAAAGATAGCGGTAAATCGGTAAGAGACATCATAGATCGCACCATATCTAATAGAGTGCGATTACGACGTTCAGACACACCATTACGCTGAGGTGTTCCAGGCGGCGTGAGTTGTGAAACTATTCCACATTTTCTTAAGTGTGTGCCAAATTCGTGACTCAAGTATTCTCCTCCACGATCTGATCGTAGAAACTTGATTTTCCTGTCACGTTGATTCTCAACCTCACTCTGAAATTCCTTGAACTTTTCAAAGGTTTCAGACTTGTGTTTCATTAAATAGATATACCCATATCTACTCAAGTCATCAGTGAGGGTGAGAACATAACGATAGCCACCGCGAGCCTCAACACTCATTGGACTGCACACATCAGTATGTATGATTTCCAATAAGTTGGTTGCTCGCTCCATTGTTCCTGAGAACGGAGTCTTGGTCATTTTACCCATGAGTCATGGTTCGCACGTGTCAAATGATTCATAATCAAGAGACTCTAAAAGTCCATCTGCATGGAGCTTCTTCATGCGTTTGACACCTATGTGACCAAGGCGGCAGTGCCACAAGTATGTGGGACTATCACTATCAACCTTACTTCTTTTGGTACTCACACTATGAACATGTGTAGCATTACGCTCGAGATTCATTAAAAATAAACCATTCACCATAGGAGCATGACCATAAAACATATCTCTCATATAAATAGAACAATCATTATTCTCGGATTTAAATGAGTAGCCATCTCGAATTAAACGAGATCCCGATACAATGTTCATGCTCAAAGCTGGCACTAAATAACAATTATTGAGGTTCAAAACTAATCCCGTAGGTAAATAAAGAGGTAGCGTGCCAACGGCGATCACATCGACCTTGGAACCATTCCCGGCGCGCATCGTCACCTCGTCCTTCGCCAGTCTCCGCTTATTCCGCAGCTCCTGTTTTGAGTTACAAATGTGAGCAACTGCACCGGTATCAAATACCCAAGAGCTACTACGAGTATTGGTAAGGTACACATCAATTACATGTATATCACATATACCTTTTGTTTTGCCGGCCTTCTTGTCCGCTAAGTATTTGGGGCAATTCCGCTTCCAGTGACCACTTCCCTTGCAATAAAAGCACTCAGTCTCGGGCTTGGGTCCATTCTTTGGCTTCTTCCCGACAGCTTGCTTGCCGGGCGCGGCAACTCCCTTGCCGTCCTTCTTGAAGTTCTTTTTACCCTTGCCCTTCTTGAACTTAGTGGTTTTATTGACCATCAACACTTGATGTTCCTTCTTGACTTCTACCTCTGCTGATTTCAGCATAGCAAATACTTCAGGAATGGTCTTTTCCATCCCCTGCATATTGAAGTTCATCACAAAGCTCTTGTAGCTTGGTGGAAGCGACTGGAGGATTCTGTCAATGACCGCGTCATCCGGGAGATTAACTCCCAGCTGAGTCAAGTGGTTATGTAACCCAGACATAGTGAGTATGTGCTCACTGACAGAACTATTCTCCTCCATCTTACAGCTGAAGAATTTGTCGGAGACTTCATATCTCTCGACCCGGGCATGAGCTTGGAAAACCATTTTTAGCTCTTCGAACATCTCATATGCTCCGTGTCTCTCAAAACGCTTTTGGAGCCCCGGCTCTAAACTGTAAAGCATGCCGCACTGAACGAGGGAGTAGTCATCGGTACGTGCCTGCCAAGTGTTCATAACGTCTTGTTCTGCAGGGAGAACAGGTGTGTCACCCAGCGGTGCTTGTAGGACATAATCTTTCTTGGCAGCTATGAGGATGATCCTCAGGTTCCGGACCCAGTCCGTATAGTTGCTGCCATCATCTTTCAGCTTGGTTTTCTCTAGGAACGCGTTGAAGTTGAGGACTACGTTGGCCATTTGATCTACAAGACATATTGTAAATATTTTAGACTAAGTTCATGATAATTAAGTTCATCTAATCAAATTATTTAATGAACTCCCACTTAGATAGACATCCCTCTTCTAGTCATCTAAGTATAACATGATCCGAGTCAACTAGGCCGTGTCCGATCATCACGTGAGACGGACTAGTCAACATTGATGAACATCTTCATGTTGATCGTATCTTCTATACGACTCATGCTCGACCTTTCGGTCTTCTGTGTTCCGAGGCCATGTCTGTACATGCTAGGCTCGTCAAGTCAACCTAAGTGTTTGCATGTGTAAATCTGTCTTACACCCGTTGTATGTGAACGTTAGAATCTATCACACCCGATCATCACGTGGTGCTTCGAAACAACGAACTATCGCAACGGTGCACAGTTAGGGGGAACACTTCTTGAAATTATTACGAGGGATCATCTTATTTACTACCGTCGTTCTAAGTAAACAAGATGCAAAAACATGATAAACATCACATGCAATCAAATAATAATAGTGACATGATATGGCCAATATCACATAGCTCCTTTGATCTCCATCTTGGGGCTCCGTGATCATCTTGTCACCGGCTTGACACCATGATCTCCATCATCATGATCTCCATCATCGTGTCTCCATGAAGTTGCTCGCCAACTATTACTTCTACTACTATGGCTAACGCGTTTAGCAATGAAGTAAAGTAATTTACATGGCGTTTCTCAATGACACGCAGGTCATACAAAAAATAAAGACAACTCCTATGGCTCCTGCCGGTTGTCATACTCATCGA
The DNA here is from genome assembly GCA_034509565.1 of Triticum monococcum. Lineage (NCBI taxonomy): Eukaryota > Viridiplantae > Streptophyta > Magnoliopsida > Poales > Poaceae > Triticum > Triticum monococcum. Next base: position 621,351,750 of record CM067845.1, read on the forward strand.
CATGCAAGTCGTGATTCCTATTACAATAGCATGAACATCTCATACATCACATATATATCATTCATCATTCATCACAATTTTGGCCATATCATATCACAAAGCACTTGCTGCAAAAACAAGTTAGACGTCCTCTAATTGTTGTTGCAAGTTTTACGTGGCTGAATTAGGGTTCTAGCAAGAATGTTTTCTTACCTACATGAAAGCCACAACGTGATTTGTCAACTTCTATTTACCCTTCATAAGGACCCTTTTCATCGAATCCGCTCCAACTAAAGTGGGAGAGACAGACACCCGTCAACCACCTTATGCAACTAGTGCATGTTAGTCAGTGGAACCGGTCTCACGTAAGCGTACGTGTAAGGTTGGTCCGGGCCGCTTCATCCCACAATACCGCTGAAGCAAGATAAGACTAGTAGCGGCAAGAAAGTTGACAAATCTACGCCCACAACCAATTCTGTTCTACTCGCGCAAGAAGAACTACGCATAGACCTAGCTCTGATACCACTGTTGGGGAACGTTGCAGAAAACAAAAAAATTCCTACGGTTTCACCAAGATCCATCTATGAGTTCATCTAGCAACGAGTGATCGGATGCATCTACATACCTTTGTAGATCACGAGCGGAAGCGTTCAAAGAACGGGGATGAGGTAGTCGTACACGACGTGATCCAAATCACCGGAGATCCTAGCGCCGAACGGACGGCACCTCCATGTTCAACACACGTACGGTCAGTGCAACGTCTCCTTCTTCTTGATCCAGCAAGGGGAGAGGAGAGGTTGAGGAAGATGGCTCCAGCAGCAGCACGATGGCGTGATGGTGATGGAGCTGCAGTACTCCGGCAGGGCTTCGCTAAGCACTATGGAGGAGGAGGAGGTGTTGGAGAGGGAGAAGGAGGCAACCAAAGGCGTGGATGAAAAATCCCTCCTTCCCCCACTATATATAGGAGGGCCTAGGGGGGCGCCGGCCCTAGGAGATCCAATCTCCTAGGGGGACGGCGGCCAAGGGAGGTTTCCCTCCCCCCCAAGGCACCTAGGGGGTGCCTTCCACTTGTGGGACTCTTCCCCTTTTGAAACCCTAGGCGCATGGGCCTCTTGGGGCTGGTGCCCTTGGCCCATGTAGGCCAAGGCGCACCCCCTACAGCCCATGTGGCCCCCCGGGGCAGGTGGCCCCACCCGGTGGGCCCCCGGGACCCTTCCGGTGGTCCCGGTACAATACCGGTGACCCCGAAACTTGTCCCGATGGCCGAAACAGCACTTCCTATATATAATTCTTTACCTTCGGACCATTCCGGAACTCCTCGTGACGTCCGGGATCTCATCCGGGACTCCTAACAACATTCGGGTTACTGCATATACATATCCCTACAACCCTAGCGTCACCGAACCTTAAGTGTGTAGACCCTACGGGTTCGGGAGACAGGCAGACATGACCGAGACGACTCTCCGGTCAATAACCAACAGCGGGGTCTGGATACCCATGTTGGCTCCCACATGCTCCACGATGATCTCATCGGGTGAACCACGATGTCGAGGATTCAATCAACCCCGTATGCAATTCCCTTTGTCAATCGGTATGTTACTTGCCCGTGATTCGATCGTCGGTATCCCAATACCTCGTTCAATCTCGTTACCGGCAAGTCACTTTACTCGTACCGTAATGCATGATCCCGTGACCAGACACTTGGTCACTTTGAGCTCATAATGATGATGCATCACCGAGTGGGCCCAGTGATACCTCTCCGTCATACGGAGTGACAAATCCCAGTCTTGATCCGTGTCAACCCAACAGACACTTTCGGAGATACCCGTAGTCTACCTTTATAGTCACCCAGTTACGTTGTGACGTTTGTTATACCCAAAGCACTCCTACGGTATCCGGGAGTTACACGATCTCATGGTCTAAGTAAAGGATACTTGACATTGGAAAACTCTAGCAAACGAACTATACGATCTTGTGCTATGTTTAGGATTGGGTCTTGTCCATCACATCATTCTCCTAATGATGTGATCTCGTTATCAATGACATCCAATGTCCATAGTCAGGAAACCATGACTATCTATTGATCAACGAGCTAGTCAACTAGAGGCTCACTAGGGACATGTTGGTGTCTATTATTCACACATGTATTACGATTTCCGGATAACACAATTATAGCATGAATAAAGACAATTATCATGAACAAGGAAATATAATAATAATGCTTTTATTATTGCCTCTAGGGCATATTTCCAACAGTCTCCCACTTGCACTAGAGTCAATAATCTAGTTACATTGTGATGAATCGAACATTTTTTATTCACTAATGACATATCCTCACGAAGAAGCTAAAACCCAGCAAAATACTGGCGAAGACCCTGCTGAAGAGCATGCAATCCAGCAAGCTCCTGTCAAAGGTTTGAGCAAAAGTGTCCATTGTCCATCTACAAAAAACTATATTGAGACATTAACAACTTAACTGCTATCTTTGACAACAATGACTTAACTATGTCTACAAATAAAACTACCTGCCACTTTTTATATATTTCTTTATAGAAAACATTAAAAATGTTCACACACTATCTTATTTTTCATTCAAAAACAGTTTAACTTACCCAATAAATCTTCAACTATCATTGATGATATTCCTCCCAGTATGAAATATACCTGCAAAGTGCATTTTTGTCTCAGAAAATGCTTCACCCTAACTTCACTTCTCGAGCTGCACTGATAACCATAATTAATATTTTCTTCCATCCCCTGATTAGCTCAATCGGTAACAGTAGTAGTAACCTTTCTTAACCCAAAAAAAGAAAACTAAAAATCCCCTTTGGGAGTTTCACATTCCTTATGCATAATCGTGGAAGATATATATTTTAAATGTGTATCAATTATTTTCGGACAAAAGAATATCCTTTTTTGTTACCTGGTCATTATACAGGACATGAAGACGGTGATATTGAAAGCGCAAAAACACACAGCATGTCTCCTCATTCGTCAGGAAAGGACATAGAACAAAACATGAGGAACAAACCACCTGCAGTAGAAATGGTAACTTACACCAGGCTCAACAGGATTAAACATCTACTGACAAGCAAAAAAAAGAGAAAATCATATACCAGCACTGTTTTTACTCATGGAGCAAAAAGGCAAAAGCAAAAGGACAATGATGAAAATATCGTCGACACTAGTACCTTGCAGCATCAGCCATTACCTCTAACGGTACTTTTGCCAACAACACCTACCACCACGATGAAACAAGGTGAACGCAAGAAGAAAAACAAACGACAAAGGGTAGAAAAAGAACAAGACGATACTAACAGCAAAGGTTCAGATACCAATGATGACAACAATGACAGAGAACATGATGCAGATTTCATTCCTACAGACGGCGATGATGCCGAAGAGCACGACAGCGACGCAGAACATGATGACGATGTAAAAACACACTTATGTACCAATTTTGAATACCACTATTCAGCACTCAGGATCTAACGTTCCTTTCTAACAAAACCCTTTATTTTTTTCTGAAACAGCCCAAATCAGGCCAGAAGGACAGAAAGAGGAGAAAGACAAGCGGAAAAGAATTGGCAGCACCAATAGTTGACGAAGAACAGCAAGAAACAAATGAAGAGAAATGCCAAATCAAGGCAGGGGCAGCATTCGCTCATGTCAAGAAAGCATCGAATTTACTTAAAGACCGTCACAAGCAAGATATTAGGACGGCAGGATTTGGCAGCATAGAGAACTGCAAAATAACGGGCTCCATCTGCAGACCGCTTGCAGCACACATCTACAACAACTTGGACACAGAAAGCATGACAATAACCTTCGGTGATGGTTCCGGAGACAAGAAAATCAAGATTACCAAGGAAGCTATACACAAGGTGTTTGGATACCCAAACGGCACGGAAATGTCAGCACCAAGGCCAGCGAAGAGCCCAACTTCAATGAAAGAACTGATGTCAGACCTTGGCTTCAAACATACAAATTTCACGCCAAAAGAACTATTCATGGAGCTAAAAAATTGGTGGAACTAGATGACGAACAGCCAAATAGGAAATCAGTTAAAATATTGTTCCTTATTTTTTCCACAACGTTGTCTGCGGGTAAAGCGCCACTATCTTCGCCCGACAAGCTATAATGGTAGAGGACATGGACTATCCAGAAATGGCAAAGATGGATTTCTGCGAGGTAATCGTCGAAAGTATTAAGGAAGGAGCCAAGATATGGCAGAACCACAGAAATTTGCCTCAAAAAGAAAATAACAAAAAGCATGTCAATGGTTTGGCACAGGGGCCAATAATCATGTACCTCGACTCCCTGCTGCTGCCAACCGACACAAAAGAAATGCGGATGATTGCAAATACAATGGACAATACCTCATTACCATGAGCAAACCATCTCAAAGAGAGTGACCTAGCAAAAATAGGTAGAGCAGACATGAAAAGGGACGGAAAAGCACGACCAGATGACTACAAATTTGGCAAAATACGGGTATAGCTATATTGTACATAAATCAGTCTTTCCCTTTTTGAAAATGGTTTCCATTCTAATCAACTCCATTCCACCGAAACGATGCAGACATGGAAAGAACAGTAGAGAGGATCTTCTATGTCAACACAACATCAACTTTGTCTTCAGTTCACCAGATAGCAGGAGAACATCGCAAACAATAGAAACACCAGAACAGGACCAAACTGCTACCACCTCCACCCAAACGCCGGCGTGAACCACGTGTCCGCACTAGTGGAAGCAGGGAACTAAACAAAAGCATCAGCACGGGACCAAAAGAAAGATTCCAAAGGATAAAGAAATTGTTGAAAAAAGTGCTCCATGGAGCAGAACAGATACCCGCAGTAACCACCAGGGCTGAACACCAATGCAATGAAAAAGAAGAGAGATTGGATGAAAAAACAAGAACTCAGTCATGCAACAAACAATTGCCCTGATGGATACTTTAGAACAACTCAGACAATTTCAAGACATAGTTTGCACAAGGTATCTGACAGACAACGCGACCCTACAGACATTAGAGCAAGAAGATCCAGCAACCTCAAGTAGACTAGCCGATGAAATCATAGCCACAACAGAACCAAGAGAAAGGAGAAAACGAAAGAAAGAAAGAAAGAAAGAAAGAAAGAAAGAAAGAAAGAAAGAAAGAAAGAAGAAGAAGAAGAAGAAGAAGAAGAAGAAGAAGAAGACAAGAAGAGAAGAACAAATCAAGGGACATGGGCAATGAACGCAAAAATAAGAATGAACGCAACAAACAAAGCAACCTCACAACAGACAATGCTACAACAACAACAACTACCCCCAACACAAGCACAAGATACGACCGACGTCAGAACCAGTGAAGAGGTCAATATGAACATCCATTTTTCCTTTCGAAACTGAATAGAGTTATAAGTTAACTGACAAACTTCCAACAAAATATAGGCTCAGCTGGAGAACAATCAAGTCAGCAGTCCCGCCAACCAAATGCAAGAGGTTGAGCCACAATCAACCGTTAGCATAACAAACGACAAAGAAAAAGAAAACAATGAAGAGGAGGTAAACTTCCATAGCCCACTATACCCCACACCGGAAACTCATAATGGCAGGAAAGAAAGTCAAGAACAAACTCATATTGTTTGATCTCCAGGTATCACAAGCACTTCAAGACCAAGAGACAACCCACGTTGAAATTGAACCCCATAGTGAAATTCAAACAGACGAAGGTGTCACAGAACAGGAACTTTGTGTACAAGAGATTTCCAGTGCCACAACATTGCAGATCACCATCACGAGTACAAAGGAGAAAGCCCAAGACATCCCAGACGATGAGAAACTAGAGACTATTATACCTGGCAAAGAAACAGTCGATGCAGGCACGAATAACCCAGTCATCAACACAGACGTAAAAATTCAACAACAACAACCACTTTTCAAAATATTTATGATGTCTGAACTACCTAATACACCCCGCCACTGCAATACAAGGATTATAAGGGATGTCTCACCCTTTTCTTTGAACAAATTTAGGAAACAAACGAGTACGCTGATCTCGAAGATCAAGAACTTCAAACAATAACATCTGAAGAGGTGAGGTTACAAAGCTAAGACACAGATGAAGTTCAATCTATAATTTCATTTTTTTTTATTTAACAGGAAGAGGAAGCAAGCAAAAGCACTGGCATAGACATTCAACAAGAAAAACAAGAGGACAACACCAGACAAGGAGAAGCCGTAGTTCCAGCAGTAGACAGTCCTGCAACTCCAGAGAAAGAGGTCTTATAAAAAATTGTAACTGAATAGTCAGAGAAGCACCCATTTCTTAAATATATTTTTGTTGGTGCAGGCACAAGAAGCTCAAGAGACCACCAACAATCAAGACCATCAAACACAACCAGAGGAGCCCAATGAACAACCCGAACATATTCTTCAAACGGTAGACTATAATGCCACTGAAGACAAAGCCACAAAAAATTCACTCACCAAACAACAGGTACCAAAGACAGCAGCACCGTCAACGACTGAAAAGGTAAACTTACGAAACCTGCAACTATGAAATTATAAAATTGATGCGTGCACAATCAAATAAACTCCAACCTACCACATTTGTATTCACTCCAATGCACTCTCACTTTGCCACCTCTATGTTTGAACAGCTGCAAGAAAAAAACAAGGTCAGTGACGATGAACAGCAAAATAAAGAGCAAGAGAAGGACCCAAAACCACCACTCAATGAAGAACACGTAGAACAATCAACAGTAACAACAACAAATACAGATGTGAAAACACATAATAACTCTTCACGAACTTATAGTTCAAAAACACGCATTTGACATTTCACTACTTTCCTGCATCGCAGAGAGAGGAGACCAATGAGCAAAAGGAGGGCACTGAAGAAGGGCAACATGTTCTTCAAACGGTAGTCATCAACATCACAGAAGACCAAACCCCAAAATATTCACTCACCGAAAAACACGCAGCAGAGACGGCAGCAACGACAACGACTGAAAAGGTAAAGTTACATAAGTTGATCCTATCAAAGTATAAAATAGCTATGTGGAACCACAAATGCACTGCCACTTAGACACCTGTGTGTTTCAAAAGCTACAAGATAAAAACGACGGCAGCGGCGATGAACTACAAAAGAAAGAAGAAGAAGAAGAAGAAGAAGCCCAAAAACCTCCACTCAACGAAGAACAAGCACAACATTTAGCAGCAGCAACGAGAACAGTAGCAGAGACAACAGAAGCAGCAACGATTGAGGAGGTAAAGTTACATATAGTAGTCCCATGAGAACTCAAATGCACTCAAACTTAGCCACCTTTATGATTGAACAACTGCAAGACAAAAACCATGACAGTGACCGCTTAACTCTAATAACAGAACCTGGTCCCACATCCCTTGCATTTGATAATGAAACAATCAGACCGCAGGTACTATTACGACAGGTGGCTTCGAATCCAGTTTGTTAGTCGTTTGCATCTCGGTTAACAAATGAACACCAAAACAAAGAACAAGAGGATCCCCAAGAAACTACACTCAACGAAGAACGGGTGGAACAGCCAGCATCACCAACGACAACTCAACAGGTGAAGTTGCACAAAATGTTTCCACAAAATTACCACTTAATCACAATCAAAATAGCTCAAACCATGCACAGAACGCTTCGCTATTTTCCCATAACAACTGCTATAATTAAAATAAAGTAGCAAGTTAAATTATTTCAATGATAACGCAGAAACACGAAGAAGGCGGCCGCAGAGATACAACCAGTCAAGCAGACACACACATTGTTCCAGAGAAAGAAGCATAAACCATCGAAGAAAACCCTACACCGTCGTATGATGCCAATTCCCCTGGCAGAGAGGTCAGTACCAACCAGGTCGAGACTGAAAAACAAGACAGAAAAGACCACCAACAAGACATGGCAGTTGACAAGGAAAAACATGATGCTAAGAAAGGCACAGACGACTCAAATGAGGATGGAGCAGAAACTGAACAAAATGGTACAGCGCAAAAAGAAGAACATAACATGCCGCAAGAAGCAAAAAAAGAACAAGAAAGGAACAACACTGGACAGGACATATCTTCTAGCATCGAAGCAGGCAAGACAATAGAAACTTAATTGCTATCTTGTGATCTTGTGACTTGGAATTATCTACATTAAATTCAAAATCATCGCAGGCACAAATGGAGAAAGGGGGCAAAGATAGTGATTCCGTCAACAAAGCCATCGAAGACCTGTACAACGGTGTATGCAAGCCATGGACACGGAAAGAAATGTAAGTTCATGCAACTAACACAAAACACATTATTACACACGATCAATTTGACTGTATCATGTGTAAACTAAAACATTTTTCTAAATATACTTTGCAGGGATAAGCTTTTCATTACAATGAACAAGTTTGATGTCAATCTAGGCCATGTTGCCGAAAGCTTCAAGGTCGGTAAATCAATACGCACCGAAGCAATCGAGCCCATGCTAACAATCTTGAGAAAACAACTAAATGGCACAGGGAGAAAGATTATGTCGTTAAGCAACACTGTAAGTAAAGATCACGACAAAAGAATCACGATTAAAACAATATATATGAATTTATATATAGATAAACTTCCCCTATAACTGAACTGACAAATTCCCTTTGTGTATCTGTGACAAAACAAGCAGCACTCGATAAAGGAAGCTGACGACGAAGATCCAATGTGCTACAGAAATAATGATCAAGAACACACTAGAAAAAAATTACTACCTGTCAAGCTTACATCATTTTTCAACATGCAAGAAGAAGAAAAACTGCAAGATTATAACATGGTAAGCAGATCAGCTTGCGTATATGTTATGCAAAGTTCTCTTTTTATTTTATGTTTCTAAATATAAGAAGATTTCCAAATGTTTTCTTTTTATTTTTTGTTTTGCAGTTCCTTCTACCACGTTCATTGCACGGGTTTGAGCAAGACGAAACTACAAGTCATTACTTCACCATTGCAGTTAACATGCAAAAACAGCGCTTTGAACTCCTTGACTCTTCAACTGCATATCTAGGCACAATAGAATTCTTCAACAATGTAACCAACAAATTAATAAAAATATGGAAGCACGTAAGCATAGAGCTACAACTTTCACAAAAAAGCATCAACCATTTCAAAAGGGTCAAACTGCAGGTGCCACTTCAAGGAGAAGACACATAAGCACTTCCAAGATTTCACTTCTTTCTTTGTTTTCAATGCAAGATTTACTACTACAATTACTGAAATAATTCTGTTTTTTCGTCTTTTCAATGGAACAATTACCACTACCATTGCTCCAACATTTCTCTTCTTTCCGTTTCTTGAATACAACAATCCTCTACATGCAGAACGGACTGCGTATTCTATATGTACATGAACCTGAAGCACTACTCCAATGATGGAACAGCAGCAACCTTAGAGCCAGAACAAGTACCAGAGTTGAGGAAAAAAATTCTATATCAACTAATCAGTCAACACAGAGGGAATACCAAACTGTCATTAATCAAGTGTACAACAGGTTAGTCTTTTCAAAAACTAAATCTTACAATTTTGTCACACTAGAAGAAGTAATATTCTTTTTTTATTATTATTTGATTCTAACAGATATGCTGAAGTATGAAGTCGATATGGGAGACAAAGAAATGTAACAGACAGAATGTTGCATTCTAGAAGAGTTTCTGCCAAATCCCGAGCCAAAAGAACATATTATGCGCGCGACAACCACAAAAGAGCATGAAGTTATTGATATATCCAGTAAACACAAAGAGGTTATGGATGTCAGCAGCCACGCCGTCGCCCAAAAATCCTGCACAGACCATGAAGAAAAGGATCCACCAATAGAACCAAATCAACCACCACCAGACGACAAGATACCACAACATGCTGAAGAGGAAACGGACGAGCAAAATATTAACAGCAAAATCCCGAGCACAGAACAACTTGAACAAACAGGAACTGATTTAAAAGAGGATGACAGAAGCAACGATGTACCAAATACACAAGAACAGGTTTCCGAGCAGAAAAAACAACATGTTCTTCTTCAAGAAGAAACAGACTCGACAAGCAATTAGCAAGGCACCTCCAGCACCATCTCTTTAGACTTCCTAAAACACAAAACAACGAAAAAGCATGAAGAAGTTGATGAATTTATTTTAAGCCTTGACCCGGACCAACTGAAGCAATACGATATGCTTAAACAGATGGGGCAGACATTAGATGAAATCAAAATAGCAATGATTTACCAGGAAGACTTTGAGTTCAACAAAAATGCCATGTCGTATCTGACAAGTTTGCAGGAAGAATCAGGAGAACATTCAAATCGGTCAATCATCTAAGAACAGCTCAGACAAGAAAATCTCGGTCAAGAAGAGGCCGGTAAAGCCTTCAAGCAGGCTCCATGGAAAAATCATGATTCCTACTTTTGTCCCATGAGATTTCAAATTTATGAACAAAGCCAGAGCACTTCATGAATACCTATTCAGCAAAGAAGGACAGAAAGAATGCGGAGAGTAAGTACTACAAAATACCTATTCAGCAAAGAAGGACAGAAAGAACAGGGAACCAACCGCGCGAACTGATATTTTCTTTGTGTTTTCGCACGGAAAGGGAAAACGAAAAATTCTGGTAGTTCGAGGGTAAAACTGCAAAATACAGGAAACCACAAACCAAAAAGGGAAAATCGAGAACCAACCGCGCCAACTGGTTTTCCCTCGCGGAAGCGCTCCGCGCGCGACACTTGTCACGCGCGGAGTGCTCCGAAACGAGAGCTCCTAACCGGCGCCTTCAGCGTTGGTTGGAGTTTCTGGCGCCCACGCGCCTGCTGGTATGGGCCAGGCCCACGAACACACAGGTAGCAGCGCGAAAAAAGAAAACTCGGACATACATGGCGCTGCACGTGGAATCGAACTCGCGATCAATACCTCCAGCAAGTGGTTGGCTGACCACTCGAGCTACTACGAATATATGAAACATTGCAGCGCGACGATACATAAGAACAGTAGCTGCGTAGATATTTAAATTATATGAAAACATTTTAGAACAGCGTGATTTCTTTTGACAAAAATGTGTTTTTTTCTCGGAAGTCCACAGATTTTAGAAAAAAAACACGAATTAGAAAAAAAATCATCATTTTTCCAAAAAGTTCACAAAAATCTGAAAAGGTTCATCGATTTTTAAAAACTTCCAGAAAATCTGAAAAAAGTTCATTAATTTTGAACAAAAAATTCATCTATTCTCAAAAAGAGCTTATCAATTTTCAAAAAAAGCTCATCAATTCTCAAAAAGAGTTTATCAATTTCAGAAAAGTTCATCGACCGTAAAAAAGTTCACAAAAATCAATTTTGAAAATTACTTTGCAAATTTGAAAAACACTCATCAATTTTGGAAAAGAGTTCGTCGAATTTGAAAAAAACTTCATCGAATTTGAAAAAAGTTCAACGATTTTGGAAAAAAGTTCATCGAATTCGAAAAAACTTCATCGAATTTGAAAAAAGTTCATCGATTTTGGAAAAAAGTTCATCAAATTTTAAAAAAAGTTCATCGAATCTGAAAAAAGTTCATCAAGTTTGGAAAAAAAGTTCATCCAATTCAAAAAATGTTCATTGAATTTGGAACAAAGTTCTTCGATTTTGAAAAACGTTCATCGATTTTGGAAAAGTTCATTAATTTGAAAAATAGTTTATTGAAATGAACAAAAGAAAAAAAACACACCGAACAAAACCCTTTCGAATAAACAAGAAAAATGAAAAAAAAAAGACATGAGAAGAAAACAGTGAAAAAGATATTTTTGAACACATGAGGTAAGAGTGGTGCGGTGGTTAGCATTTTTGTGCTTTTTAACAGAAAAAAAGGAACGATGGGCTGGCCCAAGAAGACACATGAAGGAGGGAGAGGTGTGCGCCCGTTTGCGCGGTTGCCTGTAGCGGGCGCAACGGGCGCCGTTTAGGGAATGCCCTCCGGAACCGAGCGCTCCTTAACTTTTATGTGACGGACCAACTCGTCCCGGAGTAGTCTGTTCCAGGGCCGGCCCAGTAGGTAGGCGACGCTCGCTCCAAGTTTGTGGGCTCTTCTTTCGTGTCGCCGGCGCTGCTAGTGCTATTAGTATATATAATACCCTTCCTTCCCCGTCCATCAGTTCCCCACCAAAAACCTAGGGTTAGGGTTAGGGAGGCGGCGGCTGCTTTTCCCCTATTCCCGATCCCCATCCCCATCCCGCCCGATCGCCATGGACACCGGAGTCGCGCAAGAGCCGGAGATCGCCATGGACACCGAAGTCGCGCAAGAGCCGGAGGAGGAGACCGCCATGGACACCGGAGCCGTACCAGATCCGGAGGAGGGGACCGTCGTCATCCTCGATTCGGTGATGCTGGATCGCATCGGCCGCACCCACTGCCACAACGGCCTAGGCGCTGCTCGCAAGGCTGTCAAGGGGAACAAGACCGCCGTTCAAGTCGACATGGACAGCGGCCGCTCCTTCTACGTCTCCTTCACCCTCGCGGCTCCTCCACAAGGGGGGGCCTCCTACCTCGATCTCCACTGGCCGGAAAGCTCAGCCAAATCCGTGTCCCCCTTCAAGCAGCCCGCCTATCCCTACGTCAGGGCAATCGACAAGGACCTCGTCCTCTTCCACGTCTGCATCCTGAGCCAGACTCGCCACGGCGCCTTCACGACACATCTGTTCGTCTACACCGCCGCCGGTCCTTCCCCCTCGGTGCAGCAGCTCCCTCTGTACCATGATGACGGGAGGACAATGCCGTTCCTGGGGAATAAGTCCACCACAGGCATCCTGCGGCGCCAAGAAGGCCGCTACATCGTTGCCGACCTCAACCTCTACCGGAAAAAAAATGCCACAGGCAATTATTACATGTGTGCCAAACTCTGCATCTTCAACTCCAACTCCAGGTCACGGATGTGGAGGCTCTCTATCCAGGATGCCCCAAAGCCGCAGGACCAGAGCAATGGCCAGTTCCCCACCCTCTGGTCAACCGATCATGTGCTCGCTCTTGATGGCCGTTTCATGTGCTGGGTTGACTACTTCAGCGGCGTCCTGCTATCTGACTTCTGTAATATGCGCTTATCTGGGGTGCTCCACTTCGTGCCTTTCCCTGGAGAAGAAGAGTACACTGCAGAGGTACGGGAGGAAAGGTGCTTCGCGCAGAGATTCCGTAGTGTGTCCATCAGCCAAGGCAAGATGCGCTTCGTCCACATTGACAATGACTTGCACACCGAGTTACACACTGGACACACTGGCTGCCAAGGGCAGCGGCCTAGCCAAAAAATCACCATTTGGACTTTGAACATGATGGATGCTAACTCCAGGTTCAAGTGGGAGCCACATCATGTGATCGACCTGGATCGTCTTTGGCTGACACCTAGTGTACCTCGGCGTCTTCCTGAGTATCCAATCATCGCCCCCAATAACCCGGATGTTCTGTACTGCCTGTTAAGGAAGCAGGAATTTCGTGGTGAGGCCTCCATGATCATGGTTGACATGAACCCTGCATCTCCGTGGTTGTGTACTCCATATATCAATCGGCGGTCTGTGCATGTGAAAGATCACAAAAGCGAGTTCCCTAATACGCCCCTCCTTCCAACTGTCTTCTTCAAATACCTTGAAAGTTCAACAGGTAAGCTCTCTTAATATTCAAATGATGTCCATTGTAAGTTCTTATACATTACGTGACATGCATGATTGCCTTTGCTTAGCTCTCTGTTGGGTAGGGTTATTTATCGTACCTATGATAGCAACACATATGCTGCCTGTGCCTGGTTGGTTGTATTGATTTTGAAAGGTAATTGAACCGTGACTTTGGTGCATGCCTAGTAGCTAGCTAGCGTACACTGTCAACACTCTGCCTGTAGTGCTCTACTGATCAGCGTTGTTTGCCCCATGTTATTCTCTATTATTCTACCCCTGTCTCAATTTTTTTAATTTGCTCCCTTCTGAGCTTGCGTCCCGGACCTCTGGTGGTGTTTTTTTATTGTAATTTATTAATCAACTGAAGCATTTAATATATTGTTACCATGAATCTTCTCTTTATCTGTTCAAGTGTTTGGGGTTTAGCAGCTCTCAGTTGTGTAGGTGCACTACACTGTATACCAGTGGTCCTTCTGCCATCAAGTTGTTCTTGCGAGTCTGGAATCCTCTATTTCTCTTTGTTTAATCGTTTGCTCTTTATGGGACTCCATTATCTAACATGTAGTTCTTGATTCACCGTGCAGCCTTTTCTGTTGCCCACTAATTTGGTGTGCTATTTAAAGTGAAGTCTTCTAGGAACTGCTTGCTCTTGTGTAAAGCATAAAACTGGATGGTCCTCTAATTTCTGCTCCCTCCGTTCCTAAATATAAGCCTTTTTAGATTCACTCATTTTGCTCGTATGTAGTCCGTATTGGAATGGAATCTCTAAAAAGGCTTATATTTAGGAACGGAGGTAATACATCGGAGCAAATCTCTTGTACCTTTTGGAGATAATATATATGAAGCTTCAACACATATTTCTCTGTTGGTAAAACTTTCAGAGTGTGCCTCTTTGGGTCAATGAGGTCACATCTTTTTCTGTTTCTGTCAGAATCCTTTTATTCCAGATAGTGTGTGCTACTTATATCGTGTAACTGGATACTGGGCCAGTTAAAAGCAATCCTCTAGGTAAAACTCCTGTAGTATTAGCCTCTTTGGCCTTCTCATGTGACTTTCTTCATATTGATTCTGGCGACAAGCCGTCCAACTGTTTTGGTCGTCCTCTCATGCCTCATCGGGCATCCTTACACCTGGACTGCTGTCATGTTTCTTGAGTCCACCGCTCTTTGGCTGATTTAAGCCTTCTTGTGCCACCTGAACACACACACAACAATGCCGACCAGTCTGTGGCTGGTCACCACCAGTCCCCTGTGCGCCAGCTGTAGCCCTTCCAGCTAGTTTAACAAGGCCATATCAGCTCATTGAGGCCACAAAGGCTATATGTGGTGTTCTTAGACAACGGTTTGGTTGTCGCAAAAAGAAAAGGACAAAGATTTGGTGGTGACAAGTTACTTGAGAGCTAACGGCGAAGAGCATGCTGTCATTACGCTTACATCAGTATCTAGGGTGAAACTTGTTTTGTTTAACAATGTACCCCTGCTCCAATGCCATTTACGTTTCTTGTTTGCCTGTTTCTTTTTTTGTTGAACTATTATTGTGCACGCCGTTTTTGAAAGTGGATTTTTAACCAACAAACACATTTCACTTGTTTAACAATTTTCTTATCTGTCAATACTGATTGCAAACAACAGTCAGATGCTTAGATAGTGTATATATCTAAGTTAATTTTTGCTTTGAAGGGATGCCATGGGACAATGACAAGTTTGCAACTCGTCCTTCAAAGAAATTAAGGTCTGCAACGTGTGAAGACCTGGAGTCTGGTGACTGGTGTTGAACATTTCGGGCATGCTCATATTGAAAATGATGTTTGTCAGTGGTCTGGTACAGTTAGAACCAAGTCAGGCAAAATATGGCATTGATGTGATGAAGATGATGCACTGATGTTATCTATTTGAGTGAACGATGCATGTTCCTGTAATCGTATGTTTAATTAAGAGCCCGTATGTTTTAAGATCTATATTCCTATGTTTAATTAAGAATCTGTCTTTATTTAAGTTTGAGATTGAGCCTCTCTTCTTTCAGTTTACACAGATAAAAGAAATGTGCCAGGCATTAATTATGTCTGCTGTCACAGCCTATCCCTCTTTACTACCGCATCCGACAGATATGTGAAGTGCGCTTGGTACATGTACTATGTGCCAAGTATCTTAGACTGGTCATAGTGGGGAGTAACTTATACTAGTGTATGCATAGACTGGTCATAGTGGGGAGTAACTTATACTAGTGTATGCATATGACATTAGTCTAGGAGGGTGGATTTAAGGGACTTATTTTAGTCTGACTAAAAATAGTCTCTTTGAGGCTAAAGTTCGAAGCACCCCTGATTAAAGAGAGGCTAAAACTAGTCTTGAGACTAAAATTTTTAAGTCAGGGATACCCCTATTAAAATGTGGATTAGTCCTCTCTTTTCTCATTTAACTCCTCTGCTTTAACACATGCGAGTTTTGGAAGATAATAAATGCTCATTAACTTGATTTTAATCTCTTTAGTATTTGGACGCCTTCACATATATCTTATCATCTCAAACAAATCTTACTCCCATTACTTTTAGTCATGAGATTAAAATTTATCAAGCACCCTCTAAGTTACTATCTTCATAGTGCAAAGTAACATATTAGGCTAGTCATAATGGGAGTAAATTAAGTAATAACATAGCGCACTTTGAGAAATTTTTGCTTATGTGGCATGTAGTTAATGAGAAGTGATAACATAATATGTTACTGTAACATAGCGTTTTCCTACATATGACACTACTAGTATGTTACTCCCTCCGTTTTTGTTTACTCCGCATATTAACTTTGGTCAAAGTCAAGCTTTGTAAACTTTGACGAAATTTATAGAAAAAAATATTCACATGTACAATAACAAAACAGTATCATTAGATTCATTATTGAATGTACTTTCGCATCATATAGATTTGTTATCGTAAATATTTATATTCTTTTCTATAAACTTGGTCAAAGTTTATAAAGTTTGACTTCAGTCAACTTTAATATGCAGAGTAAATAAAAACGGAGGAAGTACTTTGCACTATGAAGGTAGTAACTTAGACTAGTGTCATATGCATGACACTAGTATAAGTTACTCCCCACTATAACCAGCCTTAGTAGTGTCATATGTGGCTTTATTTAATAGTTTGTAGACTCATTTTGTCTTGGCAAACGCTATGTTACAGTAACATATTATGTTACTATTTCTCATTAACAACATGCCAC
Organism: Triticum monococcum; assembly: GCA_034509565.1. Classification (NCBI taxonomy): domain Eukaryota; kingdom Viridiplantae; phylum Streptophyta; class Magnoliopsida; order Poales; family Poaceae; genus Triticum; species Triticum monococcum. The sequence continues at coordinate 621,368,583 of CM067845.1, forward strand.
ATAAGCAAAAATTTCTTGAAGTGCGCTGTGTTACTACCTAAGTTACTCCCACCAATACAAATTCCAAGTATCTTACTAGATGTCATTATATTGAGATTCAATGCAAATTTTAGTTTATCGATGTCCATGTATTTCGCATTTCAAATCCAAGAGGAGCAACAATTTCAACTATTGTTGGGATGGCTGACATGTGCCTGGCTGGGTGAATAAAGGTCAAAAACTATGTTTGGCACATACTTTGTTTGCCTGCATCCCCTTCCCCTCTAGCCTCGTTGAGCAGCAACAATGCAACATAAGCACCGATCGAGACGCAAAAAACTGTTTGGTTACATATAACACAAGTACTCCTGCTTTTACTAGGAGTGTTAACATAATACACACACAACAACATACATAAGGAAACGTTGCGGGCCGAATGACCGGACGAAACTCCAAGCTGGCAACAGTCCCATGCACACACCGCTTCAGCTTTCCTTATCCTATCACTCATACGCTTCCTAGCCATTCATTTTTCCACCGCTGAGTCTCCTCTTATCCCCTCGCTTGTCTTTCTTTCCTCGGGCTCTCAGATAAATCTCGCCGGCGATTAGCGTCGCCGATCCCATGCCCCAACATGACGGCCTCCATCCGCGAGTCCTCCCTCGCAAATGGGCGCTACTTTGGGAGACACCACCACCCCGCGCGGCGAGAGGAGAGGACATGGCCGGCGACACCGACGAGGTGCGGTGCTAAGGGATCGGACAGGGCCAGCGACACCATATTTGATTTTTGCTGGAACCAGCATTTGATTTTGCTGCGACATGCGAGTCGCCATGTTTTATTTTTTCCTGGAACCACTTAAGATTTTTGCTTGAACCAATTTTCTATTTTGCTACAAATCGAGAAGATGTTGCCGTCGCCAACATGATTTTTGCTACAATTATTTTTTTGCTAGAACCATATCTGTGCTGGAACTAGCAATCGTTTTTGCTACAACCAGGCGAAGCAGAGCTTGAACGGTTACGGCAGGCCTGCGCCCGGGCACAATGCCATCGACGGCGAGGGTACCCACCGGAGCTGCAAGCAGGCGGGGGTGAGGTGGACGGAGGCAGAGGCGAAGGTAGAAGCGGGAGGGCTCGCGGGGAGGAGGAGGCAGAACCAGGATAGAGTCAACCCCGTACGAGGCGAGGTGGACGAAGTAGGACGCCAAATCAGACGGGTGTAATCGTTAAAATTGGGTGGCTACGTGTGGACAGCCCAAATTTGGGCCGGTCGATTGGCGCCTTAGTACTCACCTCAACCATAACCATATGATAAACCATAATTATAACAGTCATAACACATATAGTCTTTAAAGTGGATAGCGGAGATAGCAGAGATAACACTCTAAGCACCCTCAGCACCACCAGCACTCTCGACATCCATGTCAAATGCTTTGTGCTGTGGCCCACACTTTGCCACCGCCTTAATGACCTCGTCCTTGAGACCTTCAAGTCCGCGGAACTCAACAACTTTAAGGTGATAGGGCACCCGATCGTGACCTCGTGAACTTCATAAAAATCGACCCAACTCTTATCAAGGGTGAGCCTGCCGCCGATCATTCGGGCGGTGACCTTCCAGATGTTGTCATTGTTTGTTGTCCGCAAATATGGGACGGGGACGAGGTGCTTGCTGAAGCCAAGGGCATCTGTAGAAGTCCAATTTAGGTCCAAAGACGGTTTCTGGAAGTGCGTTGAGCTGGTATTCTCCTCATAATGGTTGTATCTCTTAACCCTTTTTGGAGGGCTGCTGATCTTGTCCTTCTTTCCCGAGGTGATCCCTTTGCCCTTCTCGTCAGAGGCGACCTCCTTGTCCTTTCTGTCAGAGGTGACCTCCTTGGCAGCCTCATTGCCCCTTCCCATGATGAGCTTGTCAATCTGCATTGAACATACCCATATGAACTAGTGCTCCAATAAATAACACAATGTTCAAAATATTATTCGATTCAACGATTTATCGGTGGGTGACCACTAAGATTACACCTTGTCTTTGCATATAACATTATTTGAGTTGGATATACATACCTTAGTCAAGGGGAGCTTGAGCTTTTCTCCATGCAAGTTATGTGCGATGTGCACAACGCATGCTCCTGTATCATCTCATCAGAAAAACACATAAAAAGAACAATTTGGAGCGGTGGGATTTCGACGGCAGCAATGGACGTAGTCGATCACGTAGGTATACCTCCACCTGAGTACTTGTGCTGAACTGCGGTCCTAAGAGGAGAGTTTGATACCTAATTCTAATTGTCCTGCCGCTTGAACAATAACATCCGCACAACTAGGCGGCGAGGCCTCTGGCCGCTCCCTTTCGGTGATGAGGGCTCGGATCTGAGGCGGCGGCCTCACTGGTGTGGACGGCGCTCCTCCGGCGGCGGGGAGTGCTCGTCGGTGAGGTTGGCTGGATCCCCTCGGCTGCGCGGGTAGCGAGGTCCCGGTGGGCGATGGTCGTGGCGCGGGGAGGGTCCGGACTCCCCTCGTCAGATCTGAGGCGATCTGGTCTGCTCGTGACGCATGACCTTCGGCCGGCCTGGATCTCCGGCGTGCACGCGCCTGCTGATGCTGTGGCTGGTTCGGAGGTGGCGGCAGGATGCTTGGCCGGGGGAAACCCTTGGCCGCCGGTGGCGGTCACGGCGTCGATGGCGTCCCGGACGCCATTCTCTCCTTGATGGCGGCGCTGAGGCTCAACTTCCCCTGCCTCCCCCCTTCCCCTGCGCCCGGGTGAAAACCCTAGCCCCGGTGGCTAAGCGGCGGCGGCGCCACAGCGTCGTCACCTTCTTGAAGGCGCCGACTTGGGCATGGGGATGCTGAGCGTGCATGGCGAGCTTGTCTGGTTCCTGGTGGCGGCCCGTCTGATCTACTGCGCTGCAGCTCCGGGCAGGTCTGATTTGTCTCGTGGTGCTGTGCTCCTCTTCCGGTCGTGTCTCCGATGGGGACCTCGCCCTTCCTTACCTTGTACCTGCCGTGGTGGAGCGGTACTTCATCTCACACATTGATGGCGGTGGAGATCGGCGGCATGGCGCTGTGGAGGCTCGGCGTCCGATGTGCGGAGATGGACTAGCGCAGGAGGAGGTAGCTGTCTGGCGTCATGGTGACGTCGACGGCAGAGTGGCCAGACAAGGTAGAAGCCTCAATATAATCTGAAGATGGACTTGTGGAAGATGGCTGCGACGACACATGAGTGCGTCTGACCGGATTGTGCCCCAGACCCGGTATGTGGCTCGGCTGGGGCTTCCGGCTTTTGATGTTAGGTTTAAGTGAGTGGTTTGGGTAGTGGCCCAGCTAGCATCCCTTCATCATATGGATAGGAGTAGCGGCATATGTTGCCAAGATGGTGGATTCAGGTATATTGTTTGTAATATTTTGTAAGGTCCTCAAGATTAATTAATAAAGTGGCCATATGCATCTCCGAGATGCAGAGGCCGGGGGTCATCCTCCTTTTCTAAAAAAACAACTAGGCCAAGCAGAAGATTGGTGCCCGCAAGGAGCAACACGATCCACTGGCCGCACAAATACATTGAGCAAGATGCTGCCTATGCACAGGCAAAGGGGTGCGGTCCTCCATTCCTTCGGGTAGGCCCGAATGCTTGTAACATTCCATGTTGACTCGCGCTTTGCTCCGTTTATAATAAAATGGAGCCGCTTTGCTCCGTTTATAATAAAATGGAGCGGGGGGAACCCCTTTCGATAAAAAAAACAGGCAAAGGGGTGGTGCTTAGTCTGGTGCGAGGTGAGATTTTGAAATAAGATTGAAGGGAAACAAATTACCGAGTGTTGGAATCTTACAACTTTCAATACGCTTGTATAACCTGGAGCCGGGGCTAGATCCGTCGAAAAAGATCCAGTTGACAACCCTGCCGCCCGCCACAAGCAGGGCAGGGGATCAGAGGGAGGGCATTGGTGCCAGCGGATGAAGGAGATGCAAGCAGCCATGAGGTGAAGCAACTGGTGTGTTTGAATCCGGGAAAGGCAAATAGATTAGGACGGCGGCAGCGGAAGATGAAGATGAGTCGTGCTTAAGTCCAAGCCAAGCAACTAAAATAGCCTAAAGCTTACCAAAAGGAACAAGTTTACAAGGACACACAGTGAAAGTGTAGTGACCACATTATGGGTACAAACATGCGTGCCACAAACTCCATGAAATTCATGGTACTAGAAACTAAAAATCCTGCCCCTTGTGAAAACTTGTCCTTGGAAGCAACCTCTCTTTGAGAACTTAGTGCTAAAAAAACTCCACATGGATCTCTATCTACAAGACAATGGAGAACTCTTCTGCAAAGAACCAGGATTAAAATAAAAAGACAAGTTGTTCAAAGGCAAATTCGGCTGTGGAATCTAAAACTTGCCAACCAATTTGGTTTTGGATTCTGGACAAGCCCGAGTGCAAGCCAAGAGAAGCTCAAACAAGTTGCTCCTCTGACTTGAATCCAGAACCAAAATAGTACACCAGATCCCAGCCACAAAGCCAAAAAAGAATCAAACTTAAAGAAGCCAAAGATCAGAATAGCACAGAACAATATGGCAAGTAGCAAAACCACTTGGTAACTTGAACCACTTGCATAGCATAGGATAGGTCCGAAGTAGAGTTGAAGGTAACAAAGACAGGTTCATAGATATCCTGGCTACCACGAATTGAACCACATAACTACGAGCAACAAGCTCCACGGCAAAACAGAGTCATCGCCATCTGAGGCTTCTCTCACACACAACTCAGGGTAGGGTAGGGCAGGGCGCACAAGGAACAGCTCCACAGGAGCTCAGCAGTAGAACATGACGTCCTTGACGTTGTCCTTGATCTTTGGGAGCTGGCGCACCTCCACATGGCCCTCTCACGCAATTGCTGTTTGCATGCACATGTGAGAAACGAAATGGATAAGGTATGCAGATGAAGGCTCGTGTGCAAGCTTAATGGGAAAAAATCATCATCACCTTACTGCTGAATAACGTCAATCATCTCAGGGAACTCCCCAGAACTTAGGACTTTCTCTATAACATCTGGAACGAAATCTCCAAGAATCTTTCCGATATGTATGTGAGAGTAATTATGAGGAAGCTGTTTAAGACAACAAAACAATTTACCTTAGAATGACTTGTTGAAGAAAAAAACAAAATACCAAAATAAACACTCTCTCAAGCAAGAAACAAAGAACCAATTTCTAAGACATTCGTTTTGTTAAAGAAGAATGATTTGTTAAGGGAACTTACAGTTTTTCCATGGACCTCATAGTTTCTAAGGCACTGGAAGCACCCCCAAGAGTCGTCCGTGTATTCTTTCCCAAAAACATCCTGACGGAACAGCACGATAGGTAAAAGATGATAATTATCCTTTGCGTTTGGCCAAAAAGGGCAATGAACCTGGTTAACAAGATCACGGAATATAGCCTTCCTGTCATCTGGCAATCCATTATACATTTTGAAAATGCCTATGACAGTTTTCCCTGCATTCATCAAAAAGAAACACATAGAAAATAAGTCAGGAAAATGAGCTTGTAAATTTCTAAAGAAACATTTAAGAGCAGTTTGAAAGAGAAAAGGATTAATATACCTTTTTGATAGGTGGTCTTAAAAACCATGGGGTTCTTTATATATTCTCTTGCCCAAGGCTGGAGTACACGAACAGGGTCACTTAACAAATTAAGGAACCGTTCCATGTATTGGAACTCTCCTCCGAATCGGAGGAAGATCAGCCTCAGGATTCTTTTTAGTGCACATTTGTCCTTTCTGTACATCTCATCATTACCCTTAAATGGTGGCGGCGTCTGGAGGACAGGAATCCCATTGATGATCATAAAATCTGTCGTTGAGATCTTGCCATTCCAAGATTGTTGTGTATCCTGAGCGTCGACGAAAGTGCGAGTCAACGCAAGCGCCATTATACATCCAGCATCATCTATTAAGTTAACTTCTTCTTCTTGGCCCTCAATCTCATGATGATTAAATACCCACACATCAGGAAAAGTGTAATGTTTCTGAACATGGTCCCAAAGATTCTCCTGAGTCGTCAATGGGACCCTTAGCTCAGGGGGTATGGGAGATGGCTCTCTGCGTACCTGCCTCCTATTTGACATGCAACCGAAAAAATTGGTCAAGTGAAGTGATAAAATCCTAATGGAAAGTGTCAAGTGAAATGTAAACTACTCTATGTGTTCATCAATAAACTAGCAGAGGGTGTAAAATAGAACAACATCTATATTGTTAAGTATACTAATTCTTAAAATACCAATGGGGAAAGATGCTGTCTTGTTAAATTCAATGTAACATGGATGGACATAGAACAGATGGGCAAAAACTACTGAGTGTAAGATTTACCTTCTGCATCCTCCCAACAGTAAAATCTTTGGAAGCGACTGGCCGCTAATCCTGGGGTTCAATCCAGCATTTAAGCTGTCCCCTTCCACGTAGTAGCGCGCACGAATTATACCCTTCAGGTGGGCATAGTACGCCGGTGTGACTGCATTACAAGTTCAGCCAAGTTAGCTTCTTCTGGAGGTAAATGTCACAGGGTGTAGAAATAGAACAACGGCTATGTTAACCAAGTAATAAGTCTTAAAACGGCATATGCTCCTAAGGGAAAGATGCTTCAATGCAACGTAAACATACAAGACATAGAACAAAGGAATGGAAACTACTCAGTGTGTTCATTAATAAACTTACAGAGGAATGGAAACTACTCAATGCATTATTCATCAATAAACTAAGCCTATTTGTCAAGCAGTTCATGCTAATTTTGAGTTTCAGACCAAAGGCCCTCAATACACATTCATCAACCCACAGAAGAAATGGCATGTCATATGATCAACCTCTAGTAGAGATCAAGGAAACTTTACTAGAGATCAGAACAGATCAAACTTCAAGCAAATTGAAGCAGAAAACGGAGCATGGAAAACTCACCAACAGAGACTGCGCGAGTGCGGCAGGTAGAGCTGCATATGGATCAGAATTAAACCATCATCAGAGTCATAACACAACACACACAGAGAGAGAGAGAGAGAGAGAGAGAGAGAGAGAGAGAGAGGAAGAAAGAGAGGATTACGTGTAGCAGAGATCGTTGGTCAGCGACTTAAGCGCATCGGCTGTGAAGTGATTCTCATCATAAAGAACATGGTAATGTGTTGAACTGCTGGTTCCCTGAGAAGGATTTACAAGCAGCACTCAGTATGCAAGCATTGGAGATAAAAAGAATAGAAAAAAAAACATGTGTGCGAAATGGGTACCTGAGTGCCAGCATTGTTGCACAAGTAGAAATCAAATTCTGATTTATCAGCCAACGTTCCTGCAGGACAACAGAAATAGAAATGCACCCAATCATAATCAGCAATGCTTCAACAAGTAGCGGAGACAGTTGTTATCAGTGACAAAATACGACGACTGTTACTACTAACCAAGAAGTATGTCCCCACTCTTGTCAGTCATATCACACCTCCCAGGAACCTCAGGGATATCCAGCCTGGCGTGATGCCTGACAATCACAAAGGTGACTGGGGGCATATACCCCTCCTCCAAAGAGGCACAGGCCTTGTAACAACAAAGTAAAAAACCATCAGAATGACAAAAGCCAGGGATATAACATCAGAAGAGGTAGACCAAAGCAGAAATTTGATGCAACTTACCTTCCTGATTGCGTCCATTTCATGAAGCAGAACATGGCTGAATTGGCCTTCACTTACGCCATCCCTGTACATGAGAATGATCAGTCAGGCAGTCCCGTTGAATGGACAGGATGAAAAGAGCGTCATGAAATTGTGCACATACCTGTAGAAGAGTATCCTCTCAGGCCTCCGGCCTGTGTTCCAGCGGGAGGCAATCAGTAACTCCCTGTAGAGAAAATTATGTCAGGTTAGTAGTTGATCCACAGGGCAATTGCTAGCAATCGTCTCTGACTAATCACAAAACTCACCTTATCATGCCACCATTGACATTACCCCTCTGTGGATCTTTGGTGACACTGAAGAGGTCTTCAATTATCTCCTGCCTGTGTGGTTGAGCAGAGACAAGACCGCTGTACTTGGTGATCTCTGGCCAGTCCATTGATGCCACCACCTACATCAATCCAATAAAAAGAAATGGATAAGTCTATTTGTACTCAACAGGTATGTGCATCAAGATTATAATTCCATTTGGAAGATAAATTCAGATAGAAACAAATAATGAATTGATAAACTGTTAGCTACGGGGAAGAACTAACCGCAGCAATTGATGATGCAGAGTCCTCTCCAGGTGGGGGGTGTGTAACATCAGCACCAAAGATGATTGTTGGGACTTCGGACACAAACGGTATGCCATTTCGCACAAAAGCTCTCTCCAGAACTGTGTTGCGTCCTCCGACCTAGTCAAGACACAGAATTATCACATTCAACAGAAACCGAAGTAGACAACGAATCAACATTCCATGGAAACTGAATGTAAAACATAGACCAGGTGGTCATGTTACCTTCACATTGATTTTGAGTGCAACATTCTCCAAATATTGCTTGTTTGGTCTGGCAGCATGCCTTGGCAGGCAGCACTGAGACACGATCCCAAGGTCAGTCTCACAAACCTTCTTGATTTTCCCTGCAAAATTAAACGTGGCACACACATGAATCTACAGAAATCCAAGAGAAGGTGGAAGGGGATTAACCAGAGGAGCCATATGCATACCATAAGAACCACTGACTTCAGGTAGGATTACGATTAACAGTTGTAGCTGTTTTTCGCTTCCCTGTTTTCCAAGCATTTCGGTAGTCCTCCTGTATACATCCCTCAAGGCATTCTCGATGTGGTTGGGGCTAGCTGATCGGTTGTCTACAAGTGGCCTTGGATTGACAGACTACAGGGTTGGAAAACACAAGTCAGTCAGCTATAACATACACACATAAATCATAAATGCCTGAGAAACAGGAAAGCAATGCAAGCCTTTTACCATTCCAGTCATATTGCACATCTGAATCAGATCACAACAGAACCTGTGTACCTCCTCAGGAGGTATGCGTGAAAAACTCACACAGGCCCAGTTGTCTATGATTCCTCCATTGATCATTTTCTGCAGTAAAAAAACTCAAATGAGACCTATCATTTGTACCATAATCGATATACTACATACAAAATGATGAGCCAAGTCACAGACAAGCTCAACTGTTTCTCAATTTAGGTAACCAGTGTGAAAACTACATGATCAATAAAATGCGATCAAGCAAAATAATTTGAGTTGCTACATACAAAATAATGACCTGTCCAATACATTAAGAACAAACAAAGAAGAAACTCAACAAGTTCTCCATGTATTTAGTTCCAAGAAAAAGTAATGCATAGTAAAATTGGGAGTGAAGACAATGAACAGGGAAATACCTTGTTAATCATGTTCCACTGTCCAACACTTGGCGCACAAGTTTTCTCCTTTCCAGAATCATGATATCTCAACTGAAACACATACGAAGGATGTGATTACCACAAATCCTTCCAGTTAAGCAGCTCAGAGAAAGGGGGAAAAATACAGCATTCTTACCATGGGGGGAGGCAGCACACGGGCTGGAACAGAGACCAGGTCACTGCAGACATTGATTTCAAACACTTGAGCAAACTTGTCCTCAGCATACTTGTTGTGCAGAACCATCTACAGTGTGAAAAAGAGTGTTATGAGAAAGACTGCACATTACAGGCAAACATGACAAATATGCCTTGAAAAGGACATTCCTAACTACATGAGTTCGAACAGATTGGAATGAACTACCACATGTGAGAAGATATGGGCAGGTATTTACAGAATGCAGTTGACAACAGGTACATACCTCACGAATGCTTTGCTCCCTCTGCTGGGGACGTTGACAGGTAGTTCTAAGTATGTTGGTGACCTGCTTGTCATTCAGTTTCTTAAGAGTACCTTTGCCCTTCAACAATCTTGCACGCCTACAATCAATTTGTAGAGAAGCATGAGCAAACAATGCATAATTCAAATATGATGAAGCAGGCATGAACACAATACCTCCATAGGCAGATACACAGGCCACGCATCACTTCCAGACTGCAAGCAGGGCCAAGAAGTATACTGCAGATTGTAGTTGTATCTTTGCATGAAGTACTGAACAACTGACATTCTTGTTCCTCTCTCATCAACAGGAAATCTAACAACAAACAAAACAACACGAGTGGAGTGCTATTAGAAAGGGAACAATAATCATGGATAGATGCTAAAAAGGAAACCGTGGTATAAACATTCATAAGGAAAATTGTGAACAGGCAACAACTTGGCACAAACAGATCTTTGCTATGCTGCCAAAATCAAATGCATATGCCACAGGAAGAATGTTGTAAACAAAATTATTCCCCTAACCAGTTCCTGGCACACCAACATCAATGAAGATGCAATAAGCCAAAAATCTATACAACTACACATCTTTTTAATATTCCAGCAACCCTGATTAGTTGCACCAGAACATAGAGAGAAAATACATAATGGAAAACATTATAGCATTTGAGGTTAGTTAATTACATGAGCTGGCTCATAGGAACAGGAGTAATCCCTGTTATCTTGTATCTTCTGATTTGGTCTTCCTGGTGGTTTGTTTCGACACGCACCCCACGGAGTGCTTTCTTTATCTGCATATAGTGCATAGGAACAGATTAGTCAACTATTTCAAGCCAATAAAATGGTGCAATGTACATAACATGGATTCTGAAACTAGGTTAGCATAGATGAATAGTACCTTAACACGGTCCCTGTCTGTCAGAGGCCGCGAGGCATCACGTAAGTTGAGGAACTCTAGCACAAACTGGACCACTGTCACAGACTTGAAGAAGGATGTTGCAGATATGTCTGAAAAATGGAAGTGCAGATCATCAGATAAACAAGGCTAGGACACACCGCAATCGGATAACAGTAACGGTAACAGACAGGGGAGGGGAGGGGAGAGGAGTACCTATATTGAGTGACAGCCCCATCTGGGTTGGACGTAAGCTCTGGTGGTAACCTCTCCAGCACTCTAATCCTTCACCAATGTCTCCTCTGTGACCAAAGGTGGTGGTGAAGAAGGATCTGGACACTGTGACATAGCTGCAATGAAAAAGTGCAATAGTGTTAGGGCTCTAGAGAACTAGCTAGTATGATGAAGAAAAACTGATGGCAAGAAACTGGAATGTGGATGTCATACTTCCAGGATGGTGACTCCCTGAGGACAACATCAAGAACTTGGATGGTTTCTTGAGGCATATCCCTCTGTCTTCCTTTGAGAAACTGTTGGAGGTGGTACAGGTCTGTCCTCCCAGCAATCCGAATGGTGATCTTGTACTCCCTTTCAGCCCTGCAAATGAAGAGGGAACAAGTTAGTAGCTAAAAAACAAATACAATGGGTAATCAAGTTGGACAAGACTGAAGGTAAAGAATCCAATCTTACTTTTCTTTGTCTTTCTTTTCCGGAGCAACCAGTGTAACAGAAAACTCCTCAGACTCAAAAGGGAGTGAGCCTGCAGTGTAAAGACTCTTTCTTCCATCGTAGGCAGGCAATTTGCCCCCAAGGGATGTCTTGCCGTGCAACTTGATTAGCTCACTGAGTACCTCCCTGTTCACAGCCCTTGATTTTGACTCCGGGTTAATGGAGACCTACAGCAACACATTTCAACATCAGTATGTATGCACAAACAAGAGAGACTCTGTTCTACATTCAGTACACAGAATAGAGACGATTAGCCCTCTGATTAGTGTCCAATGAATTTAAAAAAAAATCAAATGAAATATTATAATTCTCAGTACTTATGCTATACTTCATTCAATCTGTGAGGGAAAGAAAAACTAGCGGATCTTAAGAAACCAGTAAACAAAAATTAGGCAATAAACGAAATTAGCTGCTAGTGGCATCGCAGGACTGGAAATGTAGCAGGCAAACGGCAAGACATACCATGTGCCGGCCTCCATTTCGACTTACAGAGACCAGAAAAAAATCCAGTTGAAACGGAAGAAGCCCTGTAGTATAGAGTCAATCAAGTGGGGGAAGAAGTCTGGATCCCAAATCGAACTCCCAATACTCAAGGGGGCACAGCACAGTAGAGTAATTTTCTGGCACGGCCATGCTAGGGTTCCTGACGGGCCGGAGGCGGAGAAGGGGCGGCGGCGCTCCGTCCGGGTGAGGAGGGGTTGAGTGGGAGGCTGCGACGGCATGGTGGGGGTGGGTGCGAGGGCACGAATCTTGGTGCAATCATGCGGTACAGAATACAATAAGCGGACCTGTGTACCGTGTGTATAGTATAGAAAAAAGGACCTGCGTACTGCGTCTAGTAAAAAAAAGGACCTGCGTGCTGTTTGTACTTTAAAAAAGGAACTACGGACTGTATACCAGATAGGAGTACTTGTTACGAGGAGTAGCAAAATAATTCGTCGCCAATTCACCATTTATAAATGGACTAGACGAATATAAAGTAGTTTTTTTGCATTTGGAATATAAAATAGTTTGGCAACAAAGGAGGTACGCATACATGTATGAGCAGAGAATGAGATTTTAAAGCAAAATAGAGCTAACTGTAAAAAGCTGAAAAACAATAATATTAAACCTCACGTCAAAAAAGTAGTAATATTTAAATCCCCGTACGTGTCGACCATTCAGCGAAAAAAAAACGTCCAAGGCTGGACCGAGAGGGGGAAAAGAATCTCCCCCAAAAAAGAAAGTTGACCACGACGGACTGCATGCAAACACAGAGAGCCACACGGATTTGCGCTACAGGAGATCCATCCGAGCAAAGACAAAACCAAAAGCATGCAGGCAGGGCAGAGCCAACGGAATCACAAACAGAAGTGCACCAGGCAGCAACAAAGGTGGCAAGGGCAACAACACCAACAGGCCTCCTGCTTTGCCCAAAATGTATGCAATTCGTCGCTTTGCCCTTCTGTCCCCGAACGAGGACAAGGACCAGACGGAAACCATAAGACCAAGACCATCCAACAACGACAGAAAAACTTTCGCAAAAGAAGAACGCCGGGGAAAGACACAGGAGATCAATCAAAGAAAGAAAAAGGTGGGTGGCCTTGCATGGGACGGGGAGGCTCCGACCGGCACTCCACAAGGATGGGATGGGATGGGATCTCACGGCGACCCCCTGCCGTCTATAGCCAAAACGGATCCCAAGAATCTGCAGCCTTGACCGCAAAGTTGCCGAAATAATGTCTACTCTACATCTACTACTGCTAGTTTCCAAGATAACAACGACAGAGACGAAACAAGAAGCGCTAGCTACTGTCTGCAGGATGGCTTTTGCATTGCAAGAACTCACTGTTCATGCATGAGAACAGGAGAAACCACCCATGCATGTACCCAGAGAAAACGGCAAGATTTTATAAAGGCAAAAGAGAGAAGCACCGAGGCGTCACTACGTGTAGCGACAGCGCTCGACCAAGCATCCATGGATGGGTGGATGGATGGATGGGGTCGGAGACGCACGTCGCATGGAGAAAAACGAAAGCAGAGCGGGAGAAAACAGATCTATGAGTATAGCGCGGACAAGAGAAAGACGACGTACGATACAGCTTCGAAGTAGATCTACGAGTGAACAACTAACGCGGACGTGAGAAAACGAAGCAGAGCGGGAAAAAACAGCGCGACGACTACAATCGTAAACTAGTAGATCCATCTATCAGTGAACTCGGACAGCGGATTAACGTACATGAACCCCACAGGGAACGCCGGATCTGGCGAAAACTAAGCGCATAGAAGAGCGTAAACAGAGAGAGAAGGAGGGGGGTAGGGTTCGTGCTCACATCGTAGTGGAAGAGGTTGTTGTCGGCGACGTTGACGAGGAAGTGGTTGGCGCGGATCATCACCTTCTTGCCCACGGTGCCGGCGCCGGGCCGAGCGGGGTGGGCGAGCCCCTTCTTCGACACCGGCGCGAGGTCCACCTCGGGGGCCTTCTCCTCCTCGGGCGGCGCCAGCGCGGTCTCCGTGACGAAGAGCTTCTGCTCGAGCTCCTTGGCGACGGTCGCTGGGGTCGGCGGAGCGGGAGCGGGGGCGGAGACGCGGGCCGGCTGGAACGGGGCCGCGGCCGGCGAGGGCGTCGGAGCAGGAGCGCGGATGGTGGCCGGCGTGGGGGACGGCGCGCGGACGGTGGCGTAGGGTGTCGGGGCGGGGTTGCGGACGACGACGCCGTGCTGGTAGGCGCCCTGGTGCGGCCCCGTGGCGTTGGGGTTGTCGGCCACCACGGGCGTGCCGTAGCAGGGCGCCGTCGCGGCGGGACGCGGCGCCGACGAAGCGCCCGGAGGCGGCCAGCCGGAAGCCCCGCGCGCTCCTCCCGCCGGCGCGCCCCGACCTCCGCCGTACTGCTGCTGCCGGTCGCCGCGGCCCCCTCGCCATCGGCCTCCGCCTCCGCGGTAGGCCATGGCGGGAGAGGGAGGAGGTGGTGGTGGGAGGGCGGCGGCGGTGGATTGGAGAGGAAGAAAGGAGGGAGTGGATGACGACGGCGGTGAGTTGGTGGGAGGATCGGCGCGGACGAGGCGGCTTTTTTAGGCGGAGCGGGGTGGTGAGAGAGTGGGCGAAACCCTAGCCAGCCAGCGGGGTGGTGAGCGCATGGCGTGGTCCGTACGTGGGAGAGGGAGGGGGAGGTGGGACGAATTTCGCGGTTCTGTCCGGACCGGCGTGTAAAAGGGCGTCGTCCAGAGGAGAAACATCTGGATTCGCTTCGGGTGCGCGGATCAGAACGCGCCCGCGGGGGGCGGCCTCGGAAATGCGCCGCGGCGCGAGGGGCCTTTCTGCAAACTGCGCGGCTGTCCGCACCTGGTTTGCTTTGGTAAAGTAACCATGGTACAGCGGTTTTGGTAAGGTGGAATGGTAACCACGGTTGGGTTTGGGTTTGGGTTTGGGTCAGCTGCAAACGCCACTGTTCTCGAATTTCAATTCAAATTGTGGCTGCTGGTGCGATTCCGATGGATGGAGAATGATTGAGCTGCCAACGGGTGAAAAATCTTTCATTTTTGGTACGTTCATGCACTTTCTTGATTTTTGGTTTTATCTTGCACATTTAATTAAAGAGTACATATGCGTGTAGAAACAATTAAACTAATTCTCATGCATTGGTAAGCACAATTAAGGAGTAAGTATGCGTCTCTCCTCGGTCTCTTCGTTATCAAGTGAGATTTCTACACATATGTCTACATGATAAATAGACTTCTCCCGCGCGAGATTGATTTAAAAATGGTAACATCATCACAAATAGAGCTAATATCTGATCTGGGTAGATTTCTTCAATAAACCTTTATCGGTTCAGTAATGTCTGACTTATGAATACAACAAATGTTGAGATGCTGGTTTCTTGGATCAAACTATCTCACAACCGGACTGGGTAGCTATAGCCAACCCACTCTGCATCAACAAACTACAAACTACCGACTTGCTCTCTCTTTTCCCCCTTTCCTATCTCCACCGAAATTTGGCCCAGGGCCTTTAAATTCAACCCCCCCTTTCCTCTCTCCTTCATCGATGTTATCAGCCGAAGTGGGGGAGGAAGGAGGTGTATTTGCTCGTAGTTGTAGGGTGGGTGCCCGCCTCTGGTTGCCACCTTGGTGATCGAATAGTACTTGGCCAAGGCCCTGGTCACACCACCAGGTCGTGAGGGGCCCCTATGGCTCCTCTCGTGCCCCTCCGGTGCTTTTCTAGAACCTTCGTGCCCTGAAAAACTTGTATTAAATTCTCAGGAGTTTTTTACCTCCATAGATATTGTTTTTCTGTAGAAAACAACCACTGACACCGAACATTGAATTAATGGGTTAATCCTGAAAAATAATATAAATTGGCATAAAAAGTATACAAAAGTAATAATATGGTAGCATGAATCAATAAAAAAATAGACACGTTTGAGACGTATTAGCATCCCCAAACTTAATCCCTACTCGTCCTCGAGTAGGTGATGATGAAATAAAGATAATTTTTTTAGGTTGAATGCTAACTAGCATAATCTTGATCAAATGATGTAATGTGTGTATGTGAACTCAAGATAAAAGTGATTCGCGATAATAATCTACCAATTTGACATTAAAATAATGATACATCAACATATGGTTAAACAATCATTGCCTTTTAAGAACAAAAATGCTAAAAAGGTGTTTTCGTACTTAAGTTTAATAGGGTTTTTTTTGGGTTCAAATTGTGGTTGTTGCTGCGATTCCGATGGATGGAGAATGATTGAGCTGCCAACGGGTGAAAAACATAGATTTTTGGTACATGCACTTTGGTGATCTTTGGTTTTATTTTGTGCATTTAATTAAAGAGCAAGTGTGTGTAAAAACAATTAATTCCCATGCATTGGTAGAACCCAGCCATTGTGGCGTCTCTCCCGGCCTTTTGGTTATGGACTGAAATTTCTACGTACACGTCTATCCACTTAATAAATAGACTTCTCTCACCCAAGATTGATTTCAGAATGGCAACATCATCATAAATAGAACTTACTTGGAAAGTGTTTTTAGTTACTTCTAATCGGGGTAGATGCTTCCAATACACCTTTATTGGATGAATAGTAATGTGAACTGTGTCCTAAAAAATGTTGTGGGGTTTCTTCTTGCACTAAACTATCTCGCAGTTGGGCTGGCTAGCCAGCCCACTCCGCATCAACTAACTACGAAGCGCTGACTCGCCCTCTCTTTCCCATTCCTCTGTCTAGAGTAGTGGCATCTTCCTTCCTCTCTCCTTCGCCGGTGTTGCCAACCGTGGTGGGGGAGGAAGGAGGGTGTGTCTTTACAGGCTGAGACGGTTTCTTGGACCACATTATCTCGCAACTACATGCTCGCTAGCCAATCCACTCTGCGTCAACCAACCACGAGCTACCGACTTTCTAATCTCTTTCTCCTTCCCTCTACCAAAACTGGAAAATTCGTCTTTGCCGAGTGCCAAGCTCCCACTCACGGGCACACGGAAAAACAACTGTGTGCCAAGGACATGACTCCGCAATAGAGCGTACTTTGTGTAATCATCCGTTCGTCGAGAGCCGTCGGTAAAACAAAAGGACTCGACGAATAATCCTTCTGTCGAGCCACGTGGCATGACCGTTCGGGATTTTCATTGGTTCATATACTGATAGGGACCTCACATTATAGAACTTGTCTCGTACAATGACGAGCCTCCTCAAATTAGCTTTAGGTCTTCATTAGCAGGCAAGTTGGATGCACCTGCACTAGCCCAGAGGAGAGCTTTCATTCAAACATAGCTCCATGTGGATTGTAGTTGCATGGCAATCCAAACTTCTTGCAATAATATTAATTATAAAGTCTTCTTCGTGGCCTAATTATCAGTTGCATTGATGCAATATTTTCTTTGTTTTCGACCTTTTGAAACCCCAACATTGTGTTCTCATGCCAATGATTAGGGCATGGAACCTAGACTTGTGCTCATATTCTATTCTAAATTGTATGATTGGTTGAAATAGCGCATAAAAGAAACAATTGTTTGTATTTGATATTGTCCCAAGGGTTGGGCTTGAAGTGATTGCCATGTTAAACATTATTTGTGCTAAAGGTAATCACCGTGTTTTCAATAATTATGGACATTCCTTCTAAACCTTTGGCAATTATATTTTTGACTCGATCAATTTGATTATCGAAGAACATGTTGGGAATTCTTTTATATGCATCAGGTAGTTTAATATTGTTAAATACAAACCATTGTCACGCATCTTTATTATTGATAAAGACTCGAAACCCTAGCTAACGCGGTGACCGCATTCCATGCACGTACATGGGAGTGGGTGGCTAGGGTTCTAAATTTCATGGTTCCGTCCGGAATCATGCGTAAAAAGGTTGCTGTCCATAGGAGAATTGTCCGACTCCGCTTGGGTGCATGGATGACAATGTGCGCGCGGTGTGGCGGTCTCGGAAAATGTGCGGCGGCGCGAGGGCCTTTCTGTGAGTGAGTACACCTAGTTGCTTTTGTAACCATGGCTTCGAAAATGATAACCACGGGTGGGTCAGGTGTAAATGGTATTGTAGACACGAGTTTGAAGTTTCCATTCGATGTCTGGCTAGCTAGCTACAGGTTGTGACTCGGGACGTTTTCATATCATACGGACAGTCTTAATTTCAGTTAAACATTTAATAAGTATGTGTGCACAAATAATAAAAACTGGTGCATTTATAGAACTACTATTCTTTTTTAGTTGGGATAGAATTAATAGTTGCCTCTGTTGGACACACTTATTACACTACACACACACACACACACACACACACACACACACACACACACACACACACACATATATATATATATATATATATATATATATATATATATATATATATATATACACGGCTGCGCTATTGTGAGCGTGCGCGCATTGTTGCTTAGCCTACGCTCCGGCCACTCCTAACCAGGCGCTCGGGTCACGTCTCCACCGCAAGAATGGTTGAGGATAACGACATGTGAAAAAGAAAGTAACACATTTAATTCCATTACCATGTGTTGCTCCGCAACGTCCTGAATTTGGGTCACTATTCATTGCTAGTAATAGATTAACTATAGATGGTAATGGATCTAGGTTTTTTTACTGGGATGAGAGATGTCTATGGTTTCATCCGTAAACGTAGTAAAACCTTCCCGAAACATGTAGTAACGCATTACTACATGCTCAAAAACTGATAGCAATAAAAAAAGAGTGGATGGTAATGCAAAAAAAATTACGAACAAAAAAGTTAAAGATTCTTTGATCGAGGCTGATATATGTAGTAATGCATTACTACAATCATGCGGGACGTGGGTACAAAATGTAATCGTGATGATCCGTTACGACTTCATCAAGGCCGGTTACTATTGCCATAATACTGATAGTAACATCTTTACTAGATCATATATGCCTGGTTACTGATGGTAGGAATTAACAGTTCGGCTAGGCATTTTACGATGTTACGATGGCAATTACGATGAAGTGAAAGTTTGGTGTACGAGGGATGGCTCTGCTAATTAGCGCCCGGTAACTTGTTACTACTAGCGGTTTTGGTCGTAAGACGTTACGTCCAATTTTCCCCACAACATGCACGCCCTTCGGCCTGGTTAACTCAGGCTACTTAACGCGTACTGGCCGGAGCGTAGGATAGAACAGCATGTGCGCACGCATAGTTTAGCAAGCCTATATATATATATATATATATATATATATATATATATATATATATATATATATCCACATAACTAACGCTGCCTTTGTTTTTATTTACTCCACATATTAACTTTGTCTAATGTCAAAACTTTCTAAACTTTGATCAAGGTTGTAGAAAAAATCAACATATACACCACCAAATCAATATCATTAGCTTCATCATTGAACATATTTTCACGTTATATGGATTTGTCATTGTAAATGTTTATATTGTTTTCTATAAACTTGGTCAAAATTTAGGTCAAAGTTAATAAGCGGACGAGTTTCCCCTACGGCGTGGCTAGGGTTCCTTTCCTCCATGGCCAAGGGTTTGGACGATCATGTGACGTCCGTCTTCTCCGACAGCCCATGTGTGATGTTTTCGGACGCCAGTCTACAACCAGCTGCGATGGTGTGGCCATTGAAAATTCTAATCTAGGTGAATTTTTACCAGCTCGAACTGCACGATGAAGTCTTTGATGATGTTGAGATAGATGAGGATGATCCAGCATTCAACTATAGTGTTCATTGGCTTGCCCTAGCTAGATTCCATACAGAGAAGTCATTTAGTCAACCGCTTTCTATAGAGATATGAGAGCTGCATGTAGCCCGACGGAGGAAGTTAGATTCCGCCCGGCAAGACCAATTTGTTAACTGTCCAAGCATCTTGCCTGGGAGATTGGGAGCGCATGATGGAGCAAGGTCCTTTGTTATTAGCGGTCTTGATGTGCCCATATGATGGATTTACCAAATCCAAGGAGGTGAGCATCGTTTACATGCCGGTTTTGGGTCATGTCATGGGTGTCCCCAATGTCACCGCGTGACAACCTACCACCGTTGTGGTCAAACTAAATTGTACCCGTGTCATGGCATGGCAATCAGTTTTTTTTTCGTTCACTTTTTATACAGCCTTTTTGTCATGGCCAATTTTCCATAATGTCCACATGGCATTTATATATTTGTCAACTTGTCACATGGCAGTTCTTTATATATTCATGCGAAAATCCTAATTTCCCCTCTTTTGAAAGAAGAGTATCCGTTAGCCATCCTTTTGAAAGAACAAAATGTGTCCGTGTTTGCTTGTAAATTTTGTACTACACTAGTGCCAAAAACACTCTTAGATTATGGGACAGAGGGAGTACCTATTAGACCATGGCGTTTTTAGCCACCATCGAAATTTTGTTATGTATACCATGGCAATTTTTATATAAGTAGTTTCAATTTTATGCCGCATGGTAATTTTATTAATTAGAACATGGCAATTTTATTAATTAGATGATGGTGAATTTATTGTCTCATAAATATTTGTTCTTGCTTCGATTCCTTGGTTGCGTTTGGTTGCAGAAGAAGACAACAGAGGGCAACGGCATGCATGCAACGCCCATCGCCTCGCCAATGGTCGAGAGAGGGGAGCAGGTGATCACGGGCGAGGAGGAGAGGTGCGCATCATCTGGTGCAGAGAATGCAATGGCCCAGCCGAGACGGCTGGCCCGCGCTGCGGAGCAAAGTCTGGGTGAAGTGGAGTTTGGTGGGTCCCCACGCCAGCCGGCGACTCCCAGTCCTAGCTTGATCCCCAGGACCCCCCACCCAATCCCGATGGAGGACAGAGAAGTACGTAAGATATTGCGGGGGAGGGGGCGAAGACACCTGTCCCTCCCTGCTCCTCTTTCTCTCTCCCTCGGTCTCCAGTCCACACAGAGCATATAGAAAGCCAAGCAGGGTCCGGCCGTCCGGTCCGGTCTGCTGCTTCTGGCAGAGCCGTTTCGAGTCACCGATCCGCCTAGCCTCTAGCCTAGGCGGCGGCGGCAGCAGCAGCAGGTCCGGTGCATGCGCTCGCCATCTCCACCTCCACCTCCACCTCCACGGACGCCCCTGCCACGCACCCATCCATGTCATCCATCCCTCCCTCCCTCCCGCGGAGCGCGTATGATCCACGCCACCTCCATCTCTCTCTCTTTCCCTGGCCGCCCGCGCAGATGGGCAGGAACGTACGCACACGCACGTCACGGCGCAGCAGCCCAGGCACCTCGCCGCGCGGCTTCCTTTAGCTTTGCTTTCGCCCGCCCGGCCGGAGCAGATCACGATCAGGGCAGGGGTCGGAGGGCGCAGGCCGTGCATGTCCCCCGCCGGGCCACGTCTTTTTCTTCTCCACCAACACTTTCCCTCTCTCGCAGCCCCGTTGCACCGGAACGGCTACTGCTCGCAGCGGGCGTACGTGTGTTTCCTCTCTTCTCTCTTCCACGCTCGCTCGCGCGCGCCACCCCGGCTCGGCCGTCGATCGTATCACGCGCCCGTCATGCCCGCATCGGTCACGTATCGCCCTCAGACCTCGTGTACATGCATGACTGTACCGTATGCACGGCCACTCCCGTGCACCTGCCTTCTAGTCATGGCTCAAGGTTTCAAACCCACCTTAACATATATATACTCCCATCCTCACACTCTATGCCCAACGATTGTTAAAACCCAGCTTCACCATTCATATTTGCCTTCCTCGCGTCGAGTTCAAAGCACGCCAAGTATTCTTCTTACTTCCTTTAGACGCCAAAAAATATATTCAGTAATCACATTTAATTTACCAGTGATGACTATACCAGGCAAGGAGTACAGAACAAGGACTATGTTACTTTCTTGCTCCGACAAAGCGACTGACAACACGCGGGAAAACCTACCGTCGCCGCCCGGGACACCACCCTCTGCCCACTCCCTTGTCGCCGTTGCCGGAGGACTGGTGGCGGCAGGGCAGTTTCTTCTTCGACACGCCCCAACCCCTCCTCACCCCCCACCCCACCCCTCGAGACTCGGTCTCAGGGCGGCACGATCGCCACTGGTAGAAAAAGGGCCTGTTGTCCCGGTTCGTAAGGGCCTTTAGTCCCGGTTCCTGAACCGGGACTAAAGGGTCGGTACTAATGCCACGGCGCTTTAGTCCCGGTTCAATCCAGAACCGGGACTGATGGGCATCCACGTGGCCTATGCGCGGAGCCCAGGCAGGAGACCCTTTGGTTCCGGTTGGTGGCACCAACCGGGACCAATAGGCATCTGAAGGAAATATTGTCACGACCGGTTTTCCAATAAAAATATTTATTGAGAAACTAATCTTTTGAGCCCAGTATGAGAAAAATTCCTCCTTACCGGTAGACAATTTCCTGATACAATAAGCCAGTAGCATAAAATATATTACAGGGTCGAGCTACGGTTGCTCAACCAAATTATTACAAGCACTCCAATAATTATACATAATGGCGGACATGACACAGTGGTGTGGAGGCATACTACTGACTCGAGGATAGGGTGGTGGTGGAAAAACACAGTGGGGAGTGTGATACAGGACTCTAAAACTGGCATCTCATCGAGCGTCGAGGTGAGGCTCGATGAATTTATTTGGTAGCGGAAGCGGATATAATATAGTGGCCAAATCCAGGGTCGCACGAGACTGACTGGGATTCCTCTAGGCGTCGGACTCGCTATCAAATTCTTCATCCATGAGATTGCCTTCGTCAGCATCTGGCCAAATCAACAAGCCAGGTGAGTACTTTGAAAGTACTCGCAAGACAGTTCGGACGTAAGATATAACAAATGCATGCGTGGATGAGTCATGATTAATTTTTAACAGTGGCACATTAATTCATAAAAATAAGACAGGTAAAAAAGGGGTCGGCGGTAGTCCGCTCGAAAACCCAACGAAATAACTGTAAACCCACTCGGGTGTCTGAAGCGACACCTCGATAGGAAGATAAATGAATAAATCACGCCGCAGTCGGGCGTCTAGGCGATACCACATAAAGGGATTTAAAAGAAATGCCACAGTCGGGCGTCTGGGCGACGCCACATAAAGGGCTTTTAAAAGAAATGCCACAGTCGGGCATCTGAGCGACGCCACATAAAGGGCTTTTTTAAAAGAAATGCCACAGTCGGGCGTCTGAGCGACGCCACATAAAGGGTTTTAAAAGAAATGCGGCAGTCGGGCGTCTGAGCGACGCCCCAAAAAGGGCTTTTAAAAGAAATGCCACAGTCGGGCGTCTGAGCGACGCCACATAAAGGGCTTTAAAAGAAATGCCGCAGTCGGACGTTTGAGCGACATCGCAGAAAGGGCTTTCATTGAAAATAAAATATAACAATGCCGCAGTCGGACGTCTGAGCGACGTCACAGAAAGGGCTTTTACTGAAAGTAAATAATAACAATACCGCAGTCGGACGTCTGAGCGACATCACAGAAAGGGCTTTTATTCACAAGTAAATATTACTCATAATAAACATTTAATAAATGAAAATAAACGGTTAGCCCATCCACAGGAATAATCATTTAACCGGACTTAGCACTCATGTGATTCACCGGAGTCTGTCATCAAAACTGGCACTTGTCAGGATAAGATATTACTGAACTTGGACATAGAATAGATGATTCAAGGAATATATGACTCTGTAGAGTTTGTACAAAAATTTTCCCACAGCCAACGGATTTTCGTAGTCACGAAGGACTAGTTCCATTTACGGTATTTCGGAAGAAAACACAGCTAACCAGTACACACCCATCCTACCTCTCGATGCTAGGAATCACCCTAGACATCGTCCAAGAAAAACTTTTGAGACGGGGAGATCACAATCTCGAATAGCATGGGATCAAATTTATATACGCGCACTCTAAGGGGTGCCCCCCTCTCGGTCCCAACCGGAAACGCCCATGCCCCCTGACCGGATGACTGGCTTTAATCCAGGGCCATGGAACCATCATCACAGCCTCTCCTTTTGGTGTGTACCAGGGAAGCGGTTTGCAACCTACTAAGCCATATCCCTTGCGGAAAACATGTGGTAGTACAGGGAAGGGAGAATGGAAGGAACTGGACTGATACGGGTTGTCACTGAAGTCATATAGTCTGGCATAAGACTGGCATGCTACAACACTGCCATCTTACCCATCCTCATGCCAACACATGGCCATGCATACTCACATCCATCCACTTATGGATTTTCGAAACTCACTTGCCTCATCGTTGCATGTAACATGACATTTATCGGTATACTCATCAACATGCCATGAAACTACTTAATGCTAACATGCCAAAACAATCATCATATCAAAAGTTCAAACATGCTTGCCTGGTTCAGAGTAGTCGGAGCCTAGCTCGGTGAAGTTTGCGGTCCCGTCACCTCCTTCGGTATCTACGGTATAAAGAAAATATACGCGCTATCGTGAATACCGTGAGGTGCACAAAAATTATTCCAAATATTTTTCAAATAAATCTGATAAAAAACTAGACAAAATTTTAAGGAGAACAGAAAAAGAATCAATCAAAAATACTTTTCTGTTAAAAAGTTATAAGGGTTTTAGTCCAGGGACTCATCTGTAATGAAACAGAAAGTTTCCAGGGGCTAGCTTATAAAAACAGAAAACAACTCGAATAAGAATTCGCCGGCCCAGCGGGAAAACGCATTTGGCAGAAGACGTTTTCAGAAAACGTTTCGCTTAGGAAGGACAGAGAGGCTGACAGGCGGGTCCCGCCCGTCAGGTTTGAATATTCAAACGGGGCGGCAGAGTTCGCCGGTGCCCGAGAGCCGCGGTGGTCACCGGCGGCGATCCACGGCGAGGCAGGGGGATCGGAGGGTACCTCCGTGTTCAGGGCGCCATTCCGCGTAGGTTGGTGGTGGTGGTGGTCGCCGGCGAGCACCACGTCAACGGCGAGCGTTGATCCGGCGGACGGTGGTTCGGGTGGTCGAGGGCCTCGCCGGAGAGAGCTGCGGAGATCAAATTGAGGAGGGGGTTAGACTTCTGGTAGCTAGAGGAGGCTATAGACGAGATTTGGCGCCGGGGATGGCCTCACCGGAGCGAATCGACCTGGTGGCCGAGGCGGATCGGGGCGGCCGGAGTCGGGGGAGGAGACCTCCTCGAGGTCCCCCTGTTGGCCTGGCGGGGTGCTGGTGAGATGCAGAGGGGGTGTGTGCTCGAGAGAGAGTTTGGGAGCCCTTTTTATAGGCGGTCCGAGGCGGTGGCCGAGAACGGGGTTCTCCGGCGAAGCTTACGGCCGCGCAGGGCATTGGTCGGGGAGGTTTAGGGGTTGAGCGCCGTCGTGGGGGTTCACTGGGTCCATTTAGGTGTTAAACGAGTTAGGATTAGAAGCTTAGGGCAGGTTTTGTCGGAACGGGACGGCGCGGGTCCGTCGGCGGCAGAGAGCGTGCTCCGTGCGTGGCGTGCCACGGCGACGGTGCAGTGGGGTTGCGCTAGCGTGCATGAGCCACGCGTAGAGCTAGGGAGCAAAGGGCGGCGCGGAACGGCGTTATGCCGTCGTTCTGCTACTTGTCAGCCGCTACGGTGGTTTGGCCGCCGCAAGACACGCCAGCGCGGGCGGCTCAGGGCGCCACCGATGCCAGGGAGACGCCAAGCGCGCGTGCGGGGTGCTGGCCAAGGAGAAGGGGCCGCGTGCAACGCGCCAAGCGCACTGTGGACAGGTGACCGATCACTGACGAAGAAACGACGCTGCAACTCTGAATTTTTCTGAATGTCTACGGAAACAGTGCCGGCCAAGTGTTCGACGAAATGATTTTAGCATCTAGGGATTTTTCCTTGAGCTGAAACTTGGTGGGGTGGCCTCTCATTGCACCAGGAGGCTGCCTGAATTTTGGTGGAATATTTGGAGAGATGTAAATATGAATTTCACCAAATTTGTTAAATCTGGTCCAAACTTGCAGTGAGTGAAATTTGAAATTTTTGAAAAGAAGAAGAGTGGATCAAGATGGTTCTAGGTTGTGGGTACTAAGGACTATCCAGGGGAGTTGGTTTGGGATAAAAACTCAAAGGCAAAGTGGTACTTGCTTTCAAAATCACTTAAGCTCAAAATAATTGGCAGAAATGATTTGAGAGATAAAAAAAAATTGAAATAAAATCCAAAACTTGTTTGGACTTGTTGAGACAGAGAGTTTAGATTGTTCAAAGGTGGAGGGAGGGATTTTGAGAAGATTTACTATAGGAGACATGGTAAAATCATGGGTGGTTTTCAAGATAAGAAAAACCTCAAAATCCATAGAGTTCTTTTTATAAGAAAAAGTATAATTTCCAAAAATATATTTTGAGAAGGGAACCATCAGAGAAGGAGTTTTAAATGATCAAACACCATAGTTTGAAGAAGATACAAAAAATAAAATCCTTGCCAAAGAAATTTTTAAGAGGAAGGTTTTCTGGAAAATTTTAAATGGCCTCTTTTTTCAAAAACCACAAAGTTTTTGCTGAAAACCAAATAAAATTTTTTGGAGTGTCACAACACCTACCCCCTTAGGAAAAATCTCGTCCCCGAGATTTCAGCTGATCCTTAAATAAGTGTGGATGCTCTGTCCGAAGGAAATCCTCCCTTTCCCAGGTTGCTTCACTTTCGGTGTGGTTGCTCCACTGAACTTTGAAAAACTTGATGGTTTTCTATCGGGTTCTCCTTTCAGACTCCTCTAATATTTTTACTGGGCGTTCTCGATAGGTGAGGTCTGGCTGCATGTCAATGTTCTCATGGGATACTTGCTTCTCTGGTTTGCTTACGAACTTCCTTAATTGAGAGACGTGGAACACGTCGTGGATGTCGGACAATTCTTCGGGTAAGTCTAGCTGGTAGGCTACAGTGCCTCTTCGTGCCACTATGCAGAATGGTCCAATGAATCTTGGTGCTAACTTCCCTTTAATCTTAAACCGTTGTAGTCCCCTCATAGGTGATACTCGTAGGTACACAAATTCACCGGGTTCAAAATTTACCCCACGATGTTTCTGATCGTAATAACTTTTCTGTCGGCTTTGAGCGGTCTTGAGTCGGTCCTTGATTAGCTTGACCTTTTCCTTGGCTTCTTTGAGCATGTCTGGGCCGAAGATATGGCTGTCTCCGGTTTCTGACCAATTTAGCGGGGTACGACATCTCTGCCCGTAAAGAGCTTCAAATGGTGCCATTTGCAGGCTGGCCTGGTAACTGTTGTTGTATGTGAACTCGGCATATGGCAGGCTTTCTTCCCAACTGGCTCCATAGGTGAGGACACATGCTCTCAGCATGTCTTCTAAAATTTGGTTTACGCGTTCAGTCTGTCCATCAGTCTGGGGATGGTAGGCTGTACTGAAGGCTAGTTGAGTTCCCAGAGCCTGTTGTAAATGATCCCAGAATCTCGAAACGAACTGAGTGCCTCTGTCGGATATTATAGTCTTCGGGACTCCATGCAGACAAACTATACGGGAGAGATAAATCCTGGCAAGCCTCTGAGTGTTATAGGTTGTCTTCACTGGAATGAAATGTGCCACCTTGGTTAATCTATCGGTGATGACCCATATGGCATCATTCCCGTGTCGTGACCGAGGTAGTCCGACAATAAAATCCATCCCTATTTCATCCCATTTCCACTCACGTATTTTGTTTGGTTGCAGTAGTCCGGCTGGTTTTTGATGCTTAACTTTTATGCGTTGACAAGAATCGCAACATGCAACGAATGTGGCTATGTCCCTCTTCATATCGTGCCACCAAAATCTTTCCTGAATATCCTTATACATTTTGGTTCCTCCAGGGTGGATCGAATATGGGGCGGTGTGTGCTTCAGCTAGAATTTGCTTTTTGAGGTCCTCTATGTTTGGCACGCAGAGTCTGTCTCCGTACCATAATATTCCTCCATCGTCTATGACGAACTCCGAGGCCTTGCCCATACTCACCTTTCTTTTAATTCCTTCAATGCTGGGGTGACCAGGCTGAGCTTCTTTAATTCTCTCCACAAGGTCGGGCTGTACTTCCAAGTTTGATATGGTACCTTTCGCGACCATTAACAAGTTGAGTTTGGCAAATTCTTGTTGGAATTCCGGTCTCAAGCTTTGCAGACTGTTTTCGTCGGAGCCGGGGTTCCGACTAAGAGCATCGGCCACTACATTTGCTTTTCCTGGATGATAGTGGATACCAACATCATAATCCTTTACCAATTCCAACCAGCGTCGTTGCCGTAAGTTTAGTTCTGTCTGTGTGAAAATATATTTGAGACTTTCATGGTCCGTGTATATTTCACATCGATTTCCAAGTAAGAAATGCCTCCATTCCTTGAGTGCATGAATGACTGCTGCCATCTCTAAGTCATGAGTGGGATAATTTTTCTCATGCTTGCGAAGTTGCCTTGAAGCGTATGCGACAACCTTGCCTTCTTGCATCAACACGCATCCGAGACCTTTTCGGGATGCGTCACAATACACATCAAAATTCTTGTGTATGTCTGGCACAATTAATACCGGTGCTGTCGTTAATTTCCGTTTTAGCTCTTGGAAACTTTTCTCGCAGGCTTCTGTCCATTCAAACTTCTTGTCCTTCTTGAGTAACTGCGTCATTGGCTTGGCTAGGGTGGAGAATCCTTCAATAAATCTGCGGTAATATCCTGCCATTCCCAAGAAACCTCGTATGTCCGTTACGCTGGCTGGTGACTTCCAGCCAAGTATGGCCCTGACTTTTTCCGGGTCCACTGCGATACCGTCTTGGGTCAGCACGTGGCCTAGAAAGCCTACTTGTCTTAGCCAAAATTCGCACTTGCTGAACTTGGCATACAATTGATGTTTCCTGAGTTCTCCTAGCACAATCCTGAGATTTTCCGCGTGCTCTTCTGGTGTATTGGAGTATATCAGAATATCGTTGATAAATACCACAACGAACTTGTCCATAAACTTCATAAATACTTTGTTCATGAGGTGAACAAAATATGCGAGGGCGTTCGTTAATCCAAAAGGCATAACTGTGAACTCATATA
Organism: Triticum monococcum; assembly: GCA_034509565.1. Classification (NCBI taxonomy): domain Eukaryota; kingdom Viridiplantae; phylum Streptophyta; class Magnoliopsida; order Poales; family Poaceae; genus Triticum; species Triticum monococcum. Next base: position 621,397,409 of record CM067845.1, read on the forward strand.
GTCCATATCTGGAGGTGAAGGCTGTTTTGGGAATATCTTCTGTTCACGCTTTTAATTGATGGTATCCTGATCTTAAGTCAATCTTTGAGAATACCTTGGCTTGAGCGAGCTGATCAAATAAATCATTTATCCGTGGCATCGGGTATTTGTTCTTGACTGTGACCATGTTAAGTGCTCGGTAGTCTATGCACAATCTCAGTGTTCCATCCTTCTTTTTGGCAAATAAAATTGGTGATCCCCAAGGTGAGGAGCTGGCTCGAATGTATCCCTTGTCCAGTAATTCCTTTATTTGTTTCTTCAACTCAATCAACTCGGATGGTGCCATTCTGTATGGTTTCTTGTATATGGGGGTGGTTCCTGGTGCTAGCTCAATGCTGAATTCTATCTCTCGGTCTGGTGGCATGCCTGGTAGTTCTTCAGGAAATACGTCTGGAAATTCACATACTACTGGAACCTTGTTTAGCTCGGAAACGTCGACCTTATTCAATCTCGGCTGCCGGGGTATTTTTCTTTCTTTGGCTGATACCTTTATTGTCTTCCCATGGTGGTGTGTGAGAATTACGGTCCGGTTGAAACAGTCAATAAAACCTTTGTTGGCGGTTAACCAGTCCATCCCTAGGATGACATCCAGTCCTTTATTTTCCAACACAATAAGATTGGCGTGAAATTTCAATCCTTCGAACTCAATAACCACATTCTGACAGTAACTCTGAGTAACTTGCTGAATCCCAGGGGACTTGATGATCATGGATTTTTCCAAGGGAAACATCGAAAAATTATTTTGCAAAGCAAAACTTTTCGAAATGAATGAGTGAGAAGCTCCAGAATCAAACAAAACCATTGCAGGTATTGTGTTGACAGGAAACGTACCGAGTACGATATCCGGAGCATTTTGTGCTTCTTCTTTGGTCACGTGGTTTAGATGACCCTTCCTGTGGTTGTTGTTGGGGTTGAAGTTGTTGCGCTTGGGCGCGGAATTATTTCCACCGTTGTTTGGCTTCGGGGTTGAGTTCCTTGGCTTGGGGCACTGTTTGGCATAGTGCCCTTCTTCTCCACAAGCGTAGCAAGTAACGCCTGGGCGATATATGAACTCCTTGTCCCTTGCATGAAAATTCTTGGTTGGGCGTGAGACGTTTGTCGTAGGCTTGTGTGTCCCACCTTTCTGAAAATCTGTCTTGCTTCGGTGGTTGCGCGCAAGAGTAGTCTGGTCTCTTTTTCGCTTGCGGAAATCCTCCAAGCTACGTCTCTCATTTTCCAGAGTAATGGATTTGTCCACTAGAGTCTTAAAATCTGGAAAAGTGTGCACGACCAGTTGGCATTTAAGCGCGGGTGCCAGACCGTCAAGGAATTTCTCCATCTTCTTGCTTTCAGTCATACGTTCTTCATTTGCGTAGCGAGACAATAGAGTAAATTGACTGCTGTATTCTGACACTGTCATGTTCCTTTGTCTGAGGTCATCGAACTCTCTCTTCTTGATTTTCATGATACTTTTAGGAATGTGTGCACCATGGAGACCTTCCTTGAAATCATCCCAGGTTGTATCATTTTCGTTGGGGTGCATGTGCAGAAAATTCTCCCACCATGATGCAGCTGCTCCTGTGAGATAGTGCGGAGCATATAGTACTTTCTCGAGGTCTGAACATTTTGCAATTATTAATTTTCTCTCCATATCTCGAAGCCAATCCTCGGCCTCAAGAGGCTTGTCAGTATGAGAAAATGTTTGGGGACGTGTCTTCTGTAGCTCAGATAACTTGGAATGCTGCTGATACTGTCCATGGTGATTTCCCATGTTGATGACTTGGTTCATCATTTCCTGATGTTGTTGCTGACTCTGCTCATAAAGGCGACACATTTGTGAAAGTGCCAATTCACTGTCCTGTTGGCTTGACTGTCCCTGTGTGAACTTGTTGCTGGGTTGTGTATCATAATTTTCCTCTGGCGGAGTTGGCATGGAGCGAGTCCAAGGACGAGACATTTTTCACTCTGGGGATATATTTTGTAAAACCCATAAGAAAAACGAAAGAGTTGCAAAAACAATTCCATAAATGCATAAAGCTGGCAAATAAAATTAAATAACCAAGTTTACTTAAGAAAAACAAATCGATTTGCGCGCGGAGAAGGACTGCTCATTACATATCTTACACGCAGACAGTAATTATACAATACATCACTCAGGATATGCGTACATATTCCTGACATATTATTTAGGCTAGTGCACTCCTCCAGATCCTACATGATGCGCAAACAGGCTACTTCTCACAACCTATGTACATATAAACATATCATACAAAGCGGTACATTGCATGGCGGCTAAGCGTACTCAGGCGGAGATGTTGACGATCTCCTTTGCCCTGCCGAGGGTGAGGCGTAGCGAGGCTGGGGACTCGACTTCCTCCTCACTAATAGGCTCCATACGTGTAGTGTTGCGCTGAGTAGATGGAGCGGGTGCCTGGGGCGGAGCAACACGAACCGGAGTGGGCGCGCAGGGTGGTGCAGTGCGCACTGGAGTGGGTGCAATAACTTGGTTGAACTCTTCGGTAGAAGGCAGGCGATGAGTAGGTGCATAAGATGCTGAGGACGAGACAAAAGTCAGTGGCGGTGCGGTGGGCAGGAGCTCCCTCCTGTTGGCAGCACAGCCATGGACTGAGTCCATGCGGGCAGCCACGAAGTCGTCCACCAGGTTGACGAAGGCTGCCTCCAGGGCCCGGAGATACTCAATAAGCATCTCAAAAGCCTCGTCTCGTTCTCCTCTGGGGCAGGAGAATGCGTAGTGACAGGTGTAAGGCACATGGCATGGAAGATAACGGTAAAGACGAGTCTTCATCACGGGGAGGACATTCCTGAGACGAGCTATCGCCTCGCGGGCTGCCATCTGCATAGCATGCCTCTCCGTAGGCATGGCTCTTCCCAAGAACCGGAAGCGGCGTAACTCACCACGCCCTCCCTTGAATTGCACCGCGGCCTGGTGCATGGTCAGACTGTCGTTGACTCGGTGCTGGCAGAGAGTGAAGACTGGGCGCACAGATGGCCCCATCGCGACCTGAACGATGAAGGAGAGAAGCTTGACAAACCCATCGGGCACGTTGGCGAAGGTCTGAGACTCATAGCTGTTGTCGGCCATCTACAAAAGTAGGCAAAAATTCTGAATGGTCAGATTATAAATGTATGCTGACTGTCAGAAAATGACTACATTTGCAACAATATGAATTAGCTCTATTATGCTAATAACCGATTAGTGATCGCACCTAGTGGCTTCCTACAGTCAGCCTGGCTCTGATACCAAGCTTGTCACGACCGGTTTTCCAATAAAAATATTTATTGAGAAACCAATCTTTTGAGCCCAGTATGAGAAAAATTCCTCCTTACCGGTAGACAATTTCCTGATACAATAAGCCAGTAGCATAAAATATATTACAGGGTCGAGCTACGGTTGCTCAACCAAATTATTACAAGCACTCCAATAATTATACATAATGGCGGACATGACACAGTGGTGTGGAGGCATACTACTGACTCGAGGATAGGATGGTGGTGGAAAAACACAGTGGGGAGTGTGATACAGGACTATAAAACTGGCATCTCATCGAGCGTCGAGGTGAGGCTCGATGAATTTATTTGGTAGCGGAAGCGGATATAATATAGTGGCCAAATCCAGGGTCGCACGAGACTGACTGGGATTCCTCTAGGCGTCGGACTCGCTATCAAATTCTTCATCCATGAGATCGCCTTCGTCAGCATCTGGCCAAATCAACAAGCCAGGTGAGTACTTTGAAAGTACTCGCAAGACAGTTCGAACGTAAGATATAACAAATACATGCGTGGATGAGTCATGATTAATTTTTAATAGTGGCACATTAATTCATAAAAATAAGGCAGGTAAAAAGGGGGTCGGCGGTAGTCCGCTCGAAAACCCAACGAAATAACTATAAACCCACTCGGGTGTCTGAAGCGACACCTCGATAGGAAGATAAATGAATAAAGCACGCCGTAGTCGGGCGTCTAGGCGACACCACATAAAGGGCTTTAAAAGAAATGCCACAGTTGGGCGTCTGGGCGACGCCACATAAAGGGCTTTTAAAAGAAATGCCACAGTCGGGCGTCTGAGCGACGCCACATAAAGGGCTTTTTTAAAAGAAATGCCACAGTCGGGCGTCTGAGCGACGCCACATAAAGGGTTTTAAAAGAAATGCCGCAGTCGGGCGTCTGAGCGACGCCACAAAAAGGGCTTTTAAAAGAAATGCCACAGTCGGGCGTCTGAGCGACGCCACATAAAGGGCTTTAAAAGAAATGCCGCAGTCGGACGTCTGAGCGACATCGCAGAAAGGGCTTTCATTGAAAATAAAATATAACAATGCCGCAGTCGGACGTCTGAGCGACGTCACAGAAAGGGCTTTTACTGAAAGTAAATAATAACAATACCGCAGTCGGACGTCTGAGCGACATCACAGAAAGGGCTTTTATTCACAAGTAAATATTACTCATAATAAACATTTAATAAATGAAAATAAACGGTTAGCCCATCCACAGGAATAATCATTTAACCGGACTTAGCACTCATGTGATTCACCGGAGTCTGTCATCAAAACTGGCACTTGTCAGGATAAGATATTACTGAACTTGGACATGGAATAGATGATTCAAGGAACATATGACTCTGCAGAGTTTGTACAAAAAATTTCCCACAGCCAACGGATTTCCGTAGTCACGAAGGACTAGTTCCGTTTACGGTATTTCGGAAGAAAACACAGCTAACCAGTACACACCCATCCTACCTCTCGATGCTAGGAATCACCCTAGACATCGTCCAAGAAAAACTTTTGAGACGGGGAGATCACAATCTCGAATAGCATGGGATCAAATTTATATACGCGCGCTCTAAGGGGTGCCCCCCTCTTGGTCCCAACCGGAAACGCCCATGCCCCCTGACCGGATGACTGGCTTTAATCCAGGGCCATGGAACCATCATCACGGCCTCTCCTTTTGGTGTGTACCAGGGAAGCGGTTTGCAACCTACTAAGCCATATCCCTTGCGGAAAACATGTGGTAGTACAGGGAAGGGAGAATGGAAGGAACTGGACTGATACGGGTTGTCCCTGAAGTCATATAGTCTGGCATAAGACTGGCATGCTACAACACTGCCATCTTACCCATCCTCATGCCAACACATGGCCATGCATACTCACATCCATCCACTTATGGATTTTCGAAACTCACTTGCCTCATCGTTGCATGTAACATGACATTTATCGGTATACTCATCAACATGCCATGAAACTACTTAATGCTAACATGCCAAAACAATCATCATATCAAAAGTTCAAACATGCTTGCCTGGTTCAGAGTAGTCGGAGCCTAGCTCGGTGAAGTTTGCGGTCCCGTCACCTCCTTCGGTATCTACGGTATAAAGAAAATATACGCGCTATCGTGAATACCGTGAGGTGCACAAAAATTATTCCAAATATTTTTCAAATAAATCTGATAAAAACTAGACAAAATTTTAAGGAGAACAGAAAAAGAATCAATCAAAAATACTTTTCTGTTAAAAAGTTATAAGGGTTTTAGTCCAGGGACTCATCTGTAATGAAACAGAAAGTTTCCAGGGGCTAGCTTATAAAAACAGAAAACGACTCAAATAAGAATGCGCCGGCCCAGCGGGAAAACGCATTTGGCAGAAGACGTTTTCAGAAAACGTTTCGCTTAGGAAGGACAGAGAGGCTGACAGGAGGGTCTCGCCCGTCAGGTTTGAATATTCAAACGGAGCGGCAGAGTTCGCCGGTGCCCGAGAGCCGCGGTGGTCGCCGGCGGCGATCCACGGCGAGGCAGGGGGATCAGAGGGTACCTCCGTGTTCAGGGCGCCATTCTGCGTAGGTTGGTGGTGGTGGTGGTCGCCGGCGAGCACCACGTCGACGGCGAGCCTTGCTCCGGCGGACGGCGGTTCGGGTGGTCGAGGGCCTTGTCGGAGAGAGCTGCGGAGATCAAATTGAGGAGGGGGTTAGACTTCTGGTAGCTAGAGGTGGCTATAGACGAGATTTGGGCGCCGGGGACGGCCTCACCAGAGCGAATCGAGCTGGTGGGCGAGGCGGATCGGGGCGGCCGGAGTCGGGGGATGAGACCTCCTCGAGGTCCCCCTGTTGGCCTGGCGGGGTGCTGGTGAGATGCAGAGGGGGTGTGTGCTCGAGAGAGAGTTTGGGAGCCCTTTTTATAGGCGGTGGCCGAGAACGGGGTTCTCCGGCGAAGCTTACGGCGGCGCAGGGCATTGGTCGGGGAGGTTTAGGGGTTGAGCGCCGTCGTGGGGGTTTACTGGGTCCGTTTAGGTGTTAAACGAGTTAGGATTAGAAGCTTAGGGCAGGTTTTGTCGGAACGGGACGGCGCGGGTCCGTCGGCGGCAGAGAGCATGCTCCGTGCGTGGCGCGCCACGACGACGGTGCAGTGGGATTGCGCTGGTGTGCATGAGCCACGCGTAGAGCTAGGGAGCAAAGGGCGGCGCGGAACGGCGTTATGCCGTCGTTCTGCTACTTGTCAGCCGCTACGGTGGTTTGGCCGCCACAAGACACGCCGGCGCGGGCGGCTCAGGGCGCCACCGACGCCAGGGAGACGCCAAGCGCGCGTGCGGGGTGCTGGCCAGGGAGAAGGGGCCGCGTGCAACACGCTAAGCGCACTGTGGATAGGTGACCAATCACTGACGAAGAAACGACGCTGCTGTTGGGGAACGTAGTAATTTCGAAAATTTTCCTACGCACACGCAAGATCATGGTGATGCATAGCAACGAGGGGGAGAGTATAGTCTACGTACCAATGCAGACCGACTGCGGAAGCGATCTCACAACGTAGAGGAAGTAGTCGTACGTCTTCTTCCCGATCCGACCGATCCAAGCACCGTTACTCCGGCACCTCCGAGTTCTTGGCACACGTTCAGCTCGATGACGATCCTTGGGCTCCGATCCAGCAAAGCGTCGAGGAAGAGTTCCGTCAGCACAACGGCGTGGTGACGATCTTGATGTACTACCGACGCAGGGCTTCGCCTAAGCTCTACAACGATATGACTAAGGTGGAATTTGGTGGCAGGGGGCACCGCACACGGCTAAGGAACGATCAACAATGATCAACTTGTGTGTCTATGGGGTGCCCCCTGCCCCCGTATATAAAGGAGCAGGGGGAGGGGTTCGGCCGGCTAGGAGAGAGGCGCAGGGGGAGTCCCACTCCTACCGGGAGTAGGACTCCCCCCCAATCCTATTCCTAATAGGACTCTTCAAGGAGAAGAGAGAAGAGAGGGGGGCCGGCCCCTTCTCCTAGTCCTAATAGGACTAGGGAAGGGGAGGAGGCGCGCAGCCCTTGTGGGCAGCCCCTTTTCACTTTTCCACTAAGGCCCAATAGGCCCATTTGCCTCCTGGGGGGGGGGGGGGGGGTTCCGGTAACCCTCCCGGTATTCCGGTAAAATCCCGATTTCACTCGGAACACTTCCGATGTCCAAACATAGGCTTCCAATATATCAATCTTTACGTCTCGACCATTTTGAGACTCCTCGTCATGTCCGTGATCAAATCCGGGACTCCAAACAACCTTCGGTACATCAAAATGCATAAACTCATAATAACTGTCATCGTAACGTTAAGCGTGCGGACCCTACGGTTCGAGAACAATGTAGACATGACGGAGACACGTCTCCGGTCAATAACCAATAGCGGGACCTGGATGCCCATATTGGCTCCTACATATTCTACGAAGATCTTTATCGGTCAGACCGCATAACAACATACGTTGTTCCCTTTGTCACCGGTATGTTACTTGCCCGAGATTCGATCGTCGGTATCCAATACCTAGTTCAATCTCGTTACTGGCAAGTCTCTTTACTCGTTCCGTAATACATCATCTCATAACTAACATCTTAGTTATTATGCTTGCAAGGCTTATGTGATGTGTATTACCGAGAGGGCCCAGAGATACCTCTCCGACAACCGGAGTGACAAATCCTATTCTCGAAATACGCCAACCCAACATCTACCTTTGGAGACACCTGTAGTACTCCTTTATAATCACCCAGTTACGTTGTGACGTTTGGTAGCACCCAAAGTGTTCCTCCGGTAAATGGGAGTTGCATAATCTCATAGTCATAGGAACATGTATAAGTCATGAAGAATAGCAACAACAACATACTAAACGATCGGGTGCTAAGCTAATGGAATGGGTCATGTCAATCATATCATTCAACTAATGATGTGACCTTGTTAATCAAATAACAACTCTTTTGTCCATGGTTAGGAAACATAACCATCTTTGATTAACGAGCTAGTCAAGTAGAGGCATACTAGTGACACTCTGTTTGTCTATGTATTCACACATGTATTATGTTTCCGGTTAATACAATTCTAGCATGAATAATAAATATTTATCATGATATAAGGAAATAAATAATAACTTTATTATTGCCTCTAGGGCATATTTCCTTCAGTCTCCCACTTGCACTAGAGTCAATAATCTAGTTCACATCGCCATGTGATTTAACAGCAATAGTTCACATCACCATGTGATTAACACCCATAGTTCACATCGTCATGTGACCAACACTCAAAGGGTTTACTAGAGTCAGTAATCTAGTTCACATATCTATGTGATTAACACCCAAAGAGTACTAAGGTGTGATCATGTTTTGCTTGTGAGATAATTTTAGTCAACGGGTCTGTCACATTCAGATCCGTAAGTATTTTGCAAGTTCTATGTCTACAATGCTCTACACGGAGCTACTCTAGCTAATTGCTCCCACTTTCAATATGTATCCAGATTGAGACTTTAGATTCATCTGGATCAGTGTCAAAAACTTGCATCGACGTAACCCTTTACGACGAACCTTTTTGTCACGTCCATAATCGAGAAACATATCCTAATTTCACTAAGGATAATTCTGACCACTATCCAGTGATCTACTCCTAGATCACTATTGTACTCCCTTGCCAAATCAATGCAGGGTATACAATAGATCTGGTATACAGCATGACATACTTTATAGAACCTATGGCCAAGGTATAGGGAATGGCTTTCATTCTCTTTCTATCTTCTGCCGTGGTCGGGCTTTGAGTCTTACTCAACTTCACACCTTGTAATACAGGCAAGAACTCTTTCTTTGACTGCTCCATTTTGAACTACTTCAAAATCTTGTCAAGGTATGTACTCATTGAAAAAACTTATCAAGCGTCTTGATCTATCTCTATAGATCTTGAAGCTCAATATGTAAGCAGCTTCACCGAAGTCTTTCTTTGAAAAACTCCTTTCAAACACTCCTTTATGCTTTACAGAATAATTCTATATTATTCCCGATCAATAATATGTCATTCACATATACTTTATCAGAAATGCTGTAGTGCTCCCACTCACTTTCTTGTAAATACATGCTTCACCGCAAGTCTGTGTAAAACTATATGCTTTGATCAACTTATCAAAGTGTGTATTCCAACTCTGAGATGCTTGCACCAGTCCATAGATGAATCGCTGGAGCTTGCATATTTTGTTAGCACCTTTAGGATTGACAAAACCTACTGGTTGCATCATATACAACTCTTCTTTAAGAAATCCATTAAGGAATGCAGTTTTGTTTATCCATTTGCCAGATTTCATAAAATGCGGCAATTGCTAACATGATTCGGACAGACTTAAGCATAGATACGGGTGAGAAACTCTCATCGTAGTCAACACTTTGAACTTGTCGAAAACCTTTTGCGACAATTCTAGCTTTGTAGATAGTAACACTACTATCAACGTCCGTCTTCCTCTTGAAGATCGATTTATTTTCTATGGCTTGCCGATCATTGGGCAAATCCATCAAAGTTCATACTTTGTTCTCATACATGGATCATATGTCAGATTTCATGGCCTCAAACCATTTCGCGGAATTTGGGCTCATCATTGCTTCCTCATAGTTCGTAGGTTCGTCATGGTCAAGTAACATGACCTCCAGAACAGGATTACCGTACCACTCTAGTGCGGATTTCACTCTGGTTTACCTACGAGATTCGGTAGTAACTTGATCCAAAGTTTCATGATCATTATCATTAGCTTCCTCACTAATTGGTGTAGGAGTCACAAGAACAGATTTCTGTGATGAACTACTTTCCAATAAAGGAGAAGGTACAATTACCTTATCAAGTTCTACTTTCCTCCCACTCACTTCTTTCGAGAGAAACTCCTTCTCTAGAAAGTATCCATTATAAGCAACGAATGTCTTGCCTTAGGATCTGTGATAGAAGGTGTACCCAGCAGTCTCCTTTTGGGTATCCTATGAAGACATATTTCTCCGATTTGGTTTTGAGCTTATCAGTATGAAACTTTTTCACATAAGCATCACAACCCCAAACTTGAAGAAACGACTACTTTGGTTTCTTGCTAAACCACAGTTCAGATTGTGTCGTCTCAACGGACTTAGATGGTGCCCTTTTTTAACGTGAATGCATAACCCCAAAACGATAGTGGTAGATCGGTAAGAGACATCATAGATCGCACTATATCTAATAAAGTACGGTTATGACGTTCGGACACACCATTATGTTGTGGTGTTCCAGGTGGCATGCGTAGTGAAACTATTTCACATTGTTTTTAACTGAAGACCAAACTCGTAACTCAAATATTTGTCTCCGCGATCAGATCGTAGAAACTTTATTTTCTTGTCACGATGATTTTTCACTTCACTCTGAAATTCTTTGAACTTTTCAAATGTTTCAGACTTATGTTTCATCAAGTAGATATACTCATATCTGCTTAAATCATCTGTGAAGATCAGAAAATAATGATACCTGTCGCGAGCCTCAATATTCATCGGACCACATACATCAGTATGTATGATTTCCAACAAATCTGTTGCTCGCTCCATTGTTCCGAAGAACGGCGTTTTAGTCATCTTGCCCAAAAGGCATGGTTCGCAAGCATCAAGTGATTCATAATCAAGTGATTCCGAAAGCCCATCAGCATGGAGTTTCTTCGTGCGCTTTATACCAATATGACCTAAACGGCAGTGCCACAAATAAGTTGCACTATCATTATTAACTTTGCATCTTTTGGTTTCAATATGTGTATCACTACGATCGAGATCCAACGAACTTGTTTCATTGGGTGTATGACCATCGAAGGTTTTATTCATGTAAATAGAACAACAATTATTCTCTGACTTTAATGAATAACCATATTGCAATAAACATGATCAAATCATATTCATGCTTAATGCAAACACCAAATAACACTTATTTAGGTTCAACACTAATCCCGAAGTTATGGGGAGTGTGCGATGATGATCATATCAATCTTGGAACCACTTCCAACACACATCGTCACTTCACCCTTAACTAGTCTCTGTTTATTCTGCAACTTCCGTTTCGAGTTACTAATCTTAGCAACTGAACTAGTATCAAATACTGAGGGTTTGCTATAAACACTAGTAAAGTACACATCAATAACATGTATATCAAATATACTTATGTTCACTTTGCCATCCTTCTTATCCGCCAATCACTTGGGGTAGTTCCGCTTCTAGTGACCAGTCCCTTTGCAGTAGAAGCACTTAGTCTCAGGCTTAGGATCAGACTTGGGCTTCTTCACATGAGCAGCAACTTGCTTGCCGTTCTTCTTGAAGTTCCCCTTCTTCCCTTTGCCCTTTTCTTGAAACTAGTGGTCTTGTCAACCATCAACACTTGATGTTTTTCTTGATTTCTACCTTCGTTGATTTCAGCATCACGAAGAGCTTGGGAGTTGTTTCCGTTATCCCTTGCATATTATAGTTCGTCACGAAGTTCTACTAACTTGGTGATGGTGACTAGAGAATTCTGTCAATCACTATCTTATCTGGAAGATTAACTCCCACTTGATTCAAGTGATTGTAGTACCCAGACAATCTGAGCACATGCTCACTAGTTGAGCGATTCTCCTCCATCTTTTAGCTATAGAACTTGTTGGAGACTTCATATCTCTCAACTCGGGTATTTGCTTGAAATATTAACTTCAACTCCTGAAACATCTCATATGGTCCATGACGTTCCAAACGTCTTTGAAGTCCAGATTCTAAGCCGTTAAGCATGGTGCACTAAACTATCAAGTAGTCATCATATTGAGCTAGCCAAACGTTCATAACGTCTACATCTGCTCCTGCAATAGGTCTGTCACCTAGCGGTGCATCAAGGACATAATTCTTCTATGCAGCAATGAGGATAAACCTCAGATCACGGATCCAATCCGCATCATTGCTACTAACATCTTTCAACACAATTTTCTCTAGGAACATATCAAAAATAAACACAGGGAAGCAACAACACGAGCTATTGATCTACAACATAATTTGCAAAATACTACCAGGACTAAGTTCATGTTAAATTAAAGTTCAATTAATCATATTACTTAAGAACTCCCACTTAGATAGATATCCCTCTAATCCTCTAAGTGATCACGTGATCCAAATCAACTAAACCATAACCGATCATCACGTGAGATGGAGTAGTTTTCAATGGTGAACATCGTCATGTTGATCATATCTACTATATGATTCACGCTCGACCTTTCGGTCTCTGTGTTCCGAGGCCATATCTGCATATGCTAGGCTCGTCAAGTTTAACCTGAGTATTCTGCGTGTGCAAAACTGGCTTGCACCCGTTGTAGATGGACGTAGAGCTTATCACACCCGATCATCACGTGGTGTTTGGGCACGACGAACTTTGGCAACGGTGCATACTCAGGGAGAACACTTCTTGATAATTTAGTGAGAGATCATCTTATAATGCTACCGTCAATCAAAGCAAGATAAGATGCATAAAAGGATAAACATCACATGCAATCAATATAAGTGATATGATATGGCCATCATCATCTTGTGCTTGTGATCTCCATCTCCGAAGCACCGTCATGATCACCATCGTCACCGGCGCGACACCTTGATCTTCATCGTAGCATCGTTGTCGTCTCGCCAATCTTATGCTTCCACGACTATCACTACCGCTTAGTAATAAAGTAAAGCATTACATCGCAATTTCATTGCATACAATAAAGCGACAACCATATGGCTCCTGCCAGTTGCCGATAACTCGGTTACAAAACATGATCATCTCATACAATAAAATCAGCATCATGCCTTGACCATATCACATCACAACATGCCCTGCAAAAACAAGTTAGACGTCCTCTACTTTGTTGTTGCAAGTTTTACGTGGCTGCTACGGGCTTAAGTAAGAACTCATCTCACCTACGCATCAAAACCACAATGATAGTTCGTCAAATAGACTCCGTTTTAACCTTCTCAAGGACCGGGCGTAGTCACACTTGGTTCAACTAAAGTTGGAGAGACAGTCTTCCGCAAGCCATCTATGTGCAAAGCACGTCGAGGGAACCGGTCTCGCGTAAGAGTACGCGTAAGGTTGGTCCGGATCGTCTCACCCAACAATACCGCCGAACCAAAGTATGACATGCCGGTAGGCAGTATGACTTGTATCGCCCACAACTCACTTGTGTTCTACTCGTGCAAATAACATCAAACCATAAAACCTAGGCTCGGATGCCACTGTTGGGGAACGTAGTAATTTCGAAAATTTTCCTACGCACACGCAAGATCATGGTGATGCATAGCAACGAGGGGGAGAGTATAGTCTACGTACCAACGCAGACCGACTGTGGAAGCGATCTCACAACGTAGAGGAAGTAGTCGTACGTCTTCTTCCCGATCCGACCGATCCAAGCACCGTTACTCCGGCACCTCCGAGTTCTTGGCACACGTTCAGCTCGATGACGATCCTCGGGCTCCGATCCAGCAAAGTGTCGAGGAAGAGTTCCGTCAGCATAACGGCGTGGTGACGATCTTGATGTACTACCGACGCAGGGCTTCGCCTAAGCTCTACAACGATATGACCGAGGTGGAATTTGGTGGCAGGGGGCACCGCACACGGCTAAGGAACGATCAACAATGATCAACTTGTGTGTCTATGGGGTGCCCCCTGCCCCCGTATATAAAGGAGCAGGGGGAGGGGTTCGGCCGGCTAGGAGAGAGGCGCAGGGGGAGTCCCACTCCTACCGGGAGTAGGACTCCCCCCCAATCCTATTCCTAATAGGACTCTTCAAGGAGAAGAGAGAAGAGAGGGGGGCCGGCCCCTTCTCCTAGTCCTAATAGGACTAGGGAAGGGGGGAGGCGCGCAGCCCTTGTGGGCAGCCCCTTTTCACTTTTCCACTAAGGCCCAATAGGCCCATTTGCCTCCTGGGGGGGGGGGGGTTCCGGTAACCCTCCCGGTATTCCGGTAAAATGCTTGCAAGGCTTATGTGATGTGTATTACCGAGAGGGCCCAGAGATACCTCTCCGACAATCGGAGTGACAAATCCTATTCTCGAATTACGCCAACCCAACATCTACCTTTGGAGACACCTGTAGTACTCCTTTATAATCACCCAGTTACGTTGTGACGTTTGGTAGCACCCAAAGTGTTCCTCCGGTAAACGGGAGTTGCATAATCTCATAGTCATAGGAACATGTATAAGTCATGAAGAATAGCAACAGCAACATACTAAACGATCGGGTGCTAAGCTAATGGAATGGGTCATGTCAATCATATCATTCAACTAATGATGTGACCTTGTTAATCAAATAACAACTCTTTTGTCCATGGTTAGGAAACATAACCATCTTTGATTAACGAGCTAGTCAAGTAGAGGCATACTAGTGACACTCTGTTTGTCTATGTATTCACACATGTATTATGTTTCCGGTTAATACAATTCTAGCATGAATAATAAACATTTATCATGATATAAGGAAATAAATAATAACTTTATTATTGCCTCTAGGGCATATTTCCTTCAGCTGCAACTCTGAATTTTTCTGAATGTCTACGGAAACAGTGCCGGCCAAGTGTTCGACGAAATGATTTTAGCATCTAGGGGTTTTTCCTTGAGCTGAAACTTGGTGGGGTGGCCTCTCGTTGCACCAGGAGGCTGCCTGAATTTTGGTGGAATATTTGGAGAGATGTAAATATGAATTTCACCAAATTTATCAAATCTGGTCCAAACTTGCAGTGAGTGAAATTTGAAATTTTTGAAAAGAAGAAGAGTGGATCAAGATGGTTCTAGGTTGTGGGTACTAAGGACTATCCAGGGGAGTTGGTTTGGGATAAAAACTCAAAGGCAAAGTGGTACTTGCTTTGAAAATCACTTAAGCTCAAAATAATTGGCAGAAATGATTTGAGAGATAAAAAGAATAATTGAAATAAAATCCAAAACTTGTTTGGACTTGTTGAGACAGAGAGTTTAGATTGTTCAAAGTTGGAGGGAGGGATTTTGAGAAGATTTACGATAGGAGACATGGTAAAAACATGGGTGGTTTTCAAGATAAGAAAAACCTCAAAATCCATAGAGTTCTTTTTATAAGAAAAAGAATAATTTCCAAAAATATTTTTTGAGAAGGGAACCATCAGAGAAGGAGTTTTAAATGATCAAACACCATAGTTTGAAGAAGATACAAAAAATAAAATCCTTGCCAAAGAAATTTTTAAGAGGAAGGTTTTCTGGAAAATTTTAAATGGCCTCTTTTTTCAAAAACCACAAAGTTTTTGCTGAAAACCAAATAAAATTTTTTGGGGTGTCACAAATATGCCCTAGAGGCAATAATAAAGTTATTATTTATTTCCTTATATCATGATAAATGTTTATTATTCATGCTAGAATTGTATTAACCGGAAACATAATACATGTGTGAATACATAGACAAACTTAATGTCACTAGTATGCCTCTACTTGACTAGCTCGTTAATCAAAGATGGTTATGTTTCCTAACCATGAACAAAGAGTTGTTATTTGATTAACGGGATCACATCATTGGGTGAATGATCTGATTGACATGACCCATTCCATTAGCTTATCACCCGATCGTTTAGTATGTTGCTATTGCTTTCTTCATGACTTATACATGTTCCTATGACTATGAGATTATGCAACTCCCGTTTGCCGGAGGAACACTTTGTGTGCTACCAAACGTCACAACGTAACTGGGTGATTATAAAGGAGCTCTACAGGTGTCTCCAAAGGTAGATGTTGGGTTGGCGTATTTTGAGATTAGGATTTGTCACTCCGATTGTCGGAGAGGTATCTTTGGGCCCTCTCGGTAATGCACATCACATAAGCCTTGCAAGCATTGCAACTAATGAGTTAGTTGCGAGATGATGTATTACAGAATGAGTAAAGAGACTTGCCGGTAACGAGATTGAACTAGGTATTGGATACCGACGATCGAATCTCGGGCAAGTAACATACCGATGACAAAGGGAACAACGTATGTTGTTATGCGGTCGGACCGATAAAGATCTTCGTAGAATATGTAGGAGCAATATGGGCATCCAGGTCCCGCTATTGGTTATTGACCAGAGATATGTCTCAGTCATGTCTACATTGTTCTCGAACCGTAGGGTCCGCACGCTTAATGTTACGATGACAGTTATTATGAGTTTATGCATTTTGATGTACCGAAGTTAGTTCAGAGTCCCGGATGTGATCACGGACATGACGAGGAGTCTCGAAATGGTCGAGACATAAAGATTGATATATTGGACGACTATATTCGGACACCAGAAGGGTTCCGGAGAAGTTTCGGATAAAACCGGAGCACCGGGGGGGTTACCGGAACCCCCCGGGGGGTTAATGGGCCTCATGGGCCTAATGTGGAGAAGAGGAAGGGGCTGCCAGGGCAGGCCGCGCGCCCCCTCTCCCCCTAGTCCGAATTGGACAAGGAGGGAGGGGCGGCGTCCCCCCTTTCCTATTCTCCCTCCACCTCTCCTAGTTGGACAAGGAACGGGAGGGGAGTCCTACTCCCGGTAGGAGTAGGACTCCTCCTACGCTCCTCCATAGGGCCGGCCGCACCCCCCCCCCCCCTTTGGATCCTTTATATACGGAGGCAAGGGGCACCCCTAGACACACACGTTGATCCACGTGATCGTTCCTTAGCCGTGTGTGGTGCCCCCTGCCACCATATTCCACCTCGATCATATCATTGTAGTGCTTAGGCGAAGCCTTGCGTCGGTAGAACATCATCATCGTCACCACGCCGTTGTGCTGACGGAACTCATCCCCGAAGCTTTGCTGGATCGGAGCCCGGGGAGCGTCATCGAGCTGTACGTGTGCTAAGAACTCGGAGGTGCCGGAGTAACGGTGCTTGGATCGGTCGAATCGGGAAGACGTACGACTACTTCCTCTACGTTGCGTCAACGCTTCCGCTGTTGATCTACAAGGGTACGTAGATCACACTCTCCCCTCTCGTTGCTATGCATCACCATGATCTTGCGTGTGCATAGGAATTTTTTTGAAATTACTACGAAACCCAACAGCATCCACATGTATTACGATTTCCGGATAATACAATTATAGCATGAATAATAGACAATTATCGTGAACAAGGAAATATAATAATCATTTTATTATTGCCTCTAGGGCATATTTCCAACAGTCTCCCACTTACACTAGAGTCAATCATCTAGTTACATTGTGCTGAATCGAACACCCATGGAGTTCTGGTGTTGATCATGTTTTGCTCTAGGGAGAGGTTTAGTCAACGGATCTGCGACATTCAGGTCCGTATGTACTTTACAAATTTCTATGTCACTATTTTGAACACTTTCACGAATGGAGTTGAAGCGACGCTTGATATGCCTGGTCTTCCTGTGAAACCTGGGCTCCTTGGCAAGGGCAATAGCTCCAGTGTTGTCACAGAAGAGAGTCATCGGCCCCGACGCATTGGGTATGACTCCTAGGTCGGTAATGAACTCCTTCACCCAGACTGCTTCGTGTGCTGCCTCCGAGGCTGCCATGTACTCCGCTTCACATGTAGATCCCGCCACAACGCTTTGCTTGCAACTGCACCAGCTTACTGCCCCACCATTCAAAATATACACGTATCCGGTTTGTGACTTAGAGTCATCCAGATCTGTGTCAAAGCTAGCATCGACGTAACCCTTTACGACGAGCTCTTCGTCACCTCCATAAACGAGAAACATGTCCTTGGTCCTTTTTAGGTACTTCAAGATATTCTTGACCGTTGTCCAGTGTTCCTTGCCGGGATTGCTTTGGTACCTTCCTACCAAACTTACGGCAAGGTTTACATCAGGTCTGGTACACAGCATGGCATACATAATAGACCCTATGGCTGAGGCATAGGGGATGACACTCATCTCTTCTATATCTTCTGCCGTGGTCGGACATTGAGCTGAGCTCAATTTCACACCTTGCAACATAGGCAAGAACCCCTTCTTAGACTGATCCATATTGAAGTTCTTCAACATCTTATCAAGGTATGTGCTTTGTGAAAGACCTATGAGGCATCTTGATCTATCTCTATAGATCTTGATGCCTAATATATAAGCAGCTTCTCCAAGGTCCTTCATTGAAAAACTCTTATTCAAGTAGGCCTTAATGCTGTCCAAAAGTTCTATATCATTTCCCATCAAAAGTATGTCATCTACATATAATATGAGAAATGCTACAGAGCTCCCACTCACTTTCTTGTAAACGCAGGCTTCTCCATAAGTCTGCATAAACCCAAACGCCTTGATCATCTCATCAAAGCGAATGTTCCAACTCTGAGATGCTTGCACAAGCCCATAAATCGAGCGTTGTAGCTTGGACACCTTGTCAGCATTCTTAGGATCGACAAAACCTTCCGGCTGCATCATATACAATTCTTCCTTAAGGAAACCATTAAGGAATGCTGTTTTGACGTCCATTTGCCATATCTCATAATCATAGAATGCGGCAATTGCTAACATGATTCGGACGGACTTCAGCTTCGCTACGGGTGAGAAAGTCTCATCGTAGTCAACCCCTTGAACTTGTCGATAACCCTTAGCGACAAGCCGAGCTTTATAGATGGTCACATTACCATCCGCGTCTGTCTTCTTCTTAAAGATCCATTTATTTTCTATGGCTCGCCGATCAACGGGCAAGTCAGTCAAAGTCCATACTTCGTTTTCATACATGGATCCTATCTCGTATTTCATGGCTTCCAGCCATTTGTCGGAATCTGGGCCCGCCATCGCTTCTTCATAGTTCGAAGGTTCACCGTTGTCTAACAACATGATTTCCAAGACAGGGTTACCGTACCACTCTGGTGCGGAACGTGTCCTTGTGGACCTACGAAGTTCAGTAGGAGCTTGATCCGAAGTATCTTGATCATCATCATTAACTTCCTCTCTAATCGGTGCAGGCACCACAGGAATATTTTCCTGAGCTGCGCTACTCTCTGCTTCAAGAGGCAGTACTTCATCAAGCTCTACTTTCCTCCCACTTACTTCTTTCGAGAGAAACTCCTTCTCTAGAAAGGATCCATTCTTGGCAACGAAGATCTTGCCTTCGGATCTGAGGTAGAAGGTATACCCAATGGTTTCCTTAGGGTATCCTATGAAGACGCATTTTTCCGACTTGGGTTCGAGCTTTTCAGGTTGAAGTTTCTTGACATAAGCATCGCATCCCCAAACTTTTAGAAATGACAGCTTAGGTTTCTTCCCAAACCATAATTCATATGGTGTCGTCTCAACGGATTTCGACGGAGCCCTATTTAAAGTGAATGCGGCAGTCTCTAAAACATAGCCCCAAAATGATAGCGGTAAATCGGCAAGAGACATCATAGATCGCACCATATCTAATAGAGTGTGATTACGATGTTCAGACACACCATCACGCTGAGGTGTTCCAGGCGGCGTGAGTTGTGAAACTATTCCACATTTTCTTAAGTGTGTGCCAAATTCGTGACTCAAGTATTCTCCCCCACGATCTGATCGCAAGAACTTGATTTTCCTGTCACGTTGATTCTCAACCTCACTCTGAAATTCCTTGAACTTTTCAAAGGTCTCAGACGTGTGTTTCATTAAATAGACATACCCATATCTACTCAAGTCATCAGTGAGGGTGAGAACATAATGATAGCCACCGCGAGCCTCAACACTCATTGGACCGCACACATCAGTATGTATGATTTACAATAAGTTGGTTGCTCACTCCATTGTTCCTGAGAACGGAGTCTTGGTCATTTTACCCATGAGGCATGGTTCGCACGTGTCAAATGATTCGTAATCAAGAGACTCTAAAAGTCCATCTGCATGGAGCTTCTTCATGCGTTTGACACCTATGTGACCAAGGCGGCAGTGCCACAAGTATGTGGGACTATCATTATCAACCTTACATCTTTTGGTATTCACACTATGAATATGTGTAGCATTACACTCGAGATTCATTAAGAATAAACCATTCACCATCGGAGCATGACCATAAAACATATCTCTCATATAAATAGAACAACCATTATTCTCGGATTTAAATGAGTAGCCATCTCAAATTAAACGAGATCCTGATACAATGTTCATGCTCAAAGTTGGCACTAAATAACAATTATTGAGGTTTAAAACTAATCCCGTAGGTAAATGTAGAGGTAGCGTGCCGACGGCGATCACATCGACCTTGGAACCATTCCCGACGCGCATCGTCAACTCGTCCTTCGCCAGTCTCCGCTTATTCCGCAACTCCTGCTTTGAGTTACAAATGTGAGCAACCGCACCGGTATCAAATACCCAGGAGCTACTACGAGTACTGGTAAGGTACACATCAATTACATGTATATCACATATACCTTTCGTGATGTCGGCCTTCTTGTCCGCTAAGTATTTGGGGCAGTTCCGCTTCCAGTGACCACTTCCCTTGCAATAAAAACACTCAGTCTTGGGCTTGGGTCCATTCTTTGGCTTCTTCCCGGCAGCTTGCTTACCGGGCACGGCAACTCCCTTGCCGTCCTTCTTGAAGTTCTTCTTACCCTTGCCTTTCTTGAACTTAGTTGTTTTATTCACCATCAACACTTGATGTTCCTTTTTGACTTCTACCTCTGCTGATTTCAGCATTGAATATACCTCAGGAATGGTCTTTTCCATCCCCTGCATATTGAAGTTCATCACAAAGCTCTTGTAGCTCGGTGGAAGCGACTGAAGGATTCTGTCAATGACCGCGTCATCCGGGAGATTAACTCCCAGCTGAGTCAAGCGGTCATGCAACCCAGGCATTCTGAGTATGTGCTCACTAATAGAACTATTTTCCTCCATCTTACAGCGGAAGAACTTGTCGGAGACTTCATATCTCTCGACCCGGGCATGAGCTTGGAAAACCATTTTCAGCTCTTCGAACATCTCATATGCTCCGTGTCGCTCAAAACGCTTTTGGAGCCCCGGTTCTAAGCTGTAAAGCATGCCGCACTGAACAAGGGAGTAATCATCAGCACGTGTCTGCCAAGCGTTCATAACGTCTTGCTCTGTAGGGAAAGCAGGTGCTTCACCTAGCGGTGCTCGTAGGACATAATCTTTCTTGGCAGCTATGAGGATGATCCTCAGGTTTCGGACCCAGTCCGTATAGTTGCTGCCATCGTCTTTCAGCTTGGTTTTCTCTAGGAACGCGTTGAAGTTGAGGACAACGTTGGCCATTTGATCTTACAACACATATTGTAAAGATTTTAGACTAAGTTCATGATAATTAAGTTCATCTAATCAAATTATTTAATGAACTCTCACTCAGATAGACATCCCTTCAGTCATCTAAGTATAACATGATCCGAGTTAACTAGGCCGTGTCCGATCATCACGTGAGATGGACTAGTCAACATCGGTGAACATCTTCATGTTGATCGTATCTTCTATACGACTCATGCTCGACCTTTCGGTCTTCTGTGTTCCGAGGCCATGTCTGTACATGCTAGGCTCGTCAAGTCAACCTAAGTGTTTGCATGTGTAAATCTGTCTTACACCCGTTGTATGTGAACGTTGGAATCTATCACACCCGATCATCACGTGGTGCTTCGAAACAACGAACTGTCGCAACGGCGCACAGTTAGGGGGAACACTTTCTTGAAATTATTATGAGGGATCATCTTATTTACTACCGTCGTTCTAAGTAAACAAGATGCAAAAAACATGATAAACATCACATGCAATCAAATAATAGTGACATGATATGGCCAATATCATATAGCTCCTTTGATCTCCATCTTGGGCTCCATGATCATCTTGTCACCGGCATGACACCATGATCTCCATCATCATGATCTCCATCATCGTTTCTCCATGAAGTTGCTCGCCAACTATTACTTCTACTACTATGGCTAACACGTTTAGCAATAAAGTAAAGTAATTTACATGGCGTTTCTCAATGACACGCAGGTCATACAAAAATAAAGACAACTCCTATGGCTCCTGCCGGTTGTCATACTCATCGACATGCAAGTCGTGATTTATATTACAAGAACATGATCTCATACATCACATATATATCATTCATCATTCATCACAACTTTGTCCATATCACATCACATGACACTTGCTGCAAAAAACAAGTTAGACGTCCTTTAATTGTTGTTGCAAGTTTTACGTGGCTGCAATAGGGTTCTAGCAAGAACGTTTTCTTACCTACGCCAAAACCACATTGTGAATTGCCAATTTCTATTTACCCTTCATAAGGACCCTGTTCATCGAATCCGATCCGACTAAAGTGGGAGAGACAAACATCCGCCAGCCACCTTATGCAACTAGTGCATGTCAGTCGGTGGAACCGGTCTCACATAAGCGTACGTGTAAGGTTGGTCCGGGCCGCTTCATCCCACGATGCCGCCGAATCAAGATAAGACTAGTAACGGCAAGCAAATTGACAATATCGACGCCCACAACTACTTTGTGTTCTACTCGTGCATAGTAACTACGCATAGACCTAGCTCATGATGCCACTGTTGGGGAACGTTGCAGAAAACAAAAAAATTTCCTACATTTCACCAAGATCAATCTATGGAGTCAACTAGCAATGAGAGGAGAGTGCATCTACATACCCTTGTAGATCGCGAGCGGAAGCGTTCAAGAGAACGGGGATGATGGAGTCGTACTCGCCGTGATCCAAATCACCGATGACCAAGTGCCGAACGGACGGCACCTCCGCGTTCAACACACATACGGAGCGGATGACGTCTCCTCCTTCTTGATCCAGCAAGGGGAAGGAGAGGTTGATGAAGATCCAGCAGCACGACGGCGTGGTGGTGGATGCAGCAGCGATCGCAGCAGGGCTTCGCCGAGCTTCTGCGAGAGGGAGAGGTGTAGCAGGGGAGAGGGAGGCGCCAAGACTTGAGGTGTTGCTGCCCTCCCTCCCCCCTTTTATATAGGCCCCCTAGGGGGGTGCGCCAGCCCTAGGAGATGGGATCTCCTAGGGGGGCGGCGGCCAAGGGGGTGGAGTACCCCCAAGGCAAGTGGAGGCGCCCCCTCCCCTAGGGTTCCCAACCCTAGGCGCCTGGGGGAGCCCAAGGGGGGCGCGCCAGCCCACCAGGGGCTGGTTCCCCTCCCCACTTCAGCCCATGGGGCCCTCCGGGATGGGTGGCCCCACCCGGTGGACCCCCGGGACCCTTCCGGTGGTCCCGGTACAATACCGGTGACCCCGAAACTCTCCCGATGGCCGAAACTGCACTTCCTATATATAATTCTTCACCTCCGGACCATTCCGGAACTCCTCGTGACGTCCAGGATCTCATCTGGGACTCCGAACAACTTTCAGGTTAATGCATACTCATATCTACAACCCTAGCGTCACCGAACCTTAAGTGTGTAGACCCTACGGGTTCGGGAGACACGTAGACATGACCGAGACGGTTCTCCGGCCAATAACCAACAGCGGGATCTGGATACCCATGTTGGCTCCCACATGCTCCTCGATGATCTCATCGAATGAACCACGATGTCGAGGATTCAAGCAACCCCGTATACAATTCCCTTTGTCAATCGGTACGTTACTTGCCCGAGACTCGATCGTCGGTATCCCAATACCTCGTTCAGTCTCGTTACCGGCAAGTCACTTTACTCGTACCGTAATGCATGATCCTGTGATCAACCACTTGATCACTTTGAGCTCATTGTGATGATGCATTACCGAGTGGGCCCAGAGATACCTCTCCGTCATACGGAGTGACAAATCCTAGTCTCGATTCATGCCAACCCAACAGACACTTTCGGAGACACCTGTAATGTACCTTTATAGTCACCCAGTTACGTTGTGACGTTTGGTACACCCAAAGCACTCCTACGGTATCCGGGAGTTGCACAATCTCATGGTCTAAGGAAATGATGCTTGACATTCAGAAAAGCTACAACAAACGAACTACACAATCTTTGAGCCAAGCTTAGGATTGGGTCTTGTCCATCACATCATTCCCCTAATGATGTGATCCCGTTATCAATGACATCCCCATGTCCATAGCCAGGAAACCATGACTATCTGTTGATCAACGAGCTAGTCAACTAGAGGCTCACTAGGGACACATTGTGGTCTATGTATTCACACATGTATTATGATTTCCGGATAATACAATTATAGCATGAATAACAGACAATTATCATGAACAAGGAAATATAATAATCATTTTATTATTGCCTCTAGGGCATATTTCCAACAGAGGGAGCCGCCGATTCGGCAACGGCGAGGTGGAGAGCCCGGGGTTTTCACAAAAATAGCCTTTCGTTCCTGTAGATGGGGAAGGGTAAGGTCCAAGGCTCATGTTTAGGAAGAGCTGATTAAGCGAATGAGCTAATAAAGGAAGGATTGTGGGCTTAAATATAACATTTAAACGGATGTGGCTAATTAAAGAAAGGATTATGGGTAAATTGGTAGAATAACTATTAGAAAGATTGTGGTCTTAATAAATTATACACGAAGGATTTGAGGTAAAAAAGGTAGAATAATTAAAAGGAAGGATCTATAGGCTTTAATGTGTTGGGGCTACTAAATTAGAAAAGGAAGGATTTGATTCCCGACTAAAACGGATGAGGACTTCATGATAATTAATGAAAGGATTATACTTAAATGCCATTAAAAATGATTGTATTTAAATGGAATCAGTGGGAGATTATGCCTGGCAAAGAAAATATGAACACGACGAAATTGCAACGTATTTTTTTATGTTCATTTTGTAGAAGGGCGATGCTACGTTGCAACATGTTCTTCATAGTGAATCCGATGCTGTGGGACATTATACTTGTGCAAAACATCATTTTTCCCCGTTGCAACGCACGGGCATATGTGCTAGTAATACTCAATCCAACACAAAGAACCTCAAAGAGTGTCCCAAGATTTCTATCGGAGAAACAAAAGACGAGAACGTGCATCAACCCCTATGCATAGATTACCCCAATGTCACCTTGGGAATCCGCAAGTTGAGTGCCAGAACATATCTCAAGTGAATCAATATAATACCCCATTGTCACCACGGGTATTCATATGCAAGACATATATCAAGTTCTCTCAAATCCATAAAAGTATTCAATCCGATAAAAGCAAAATCTCAAAGGGAAAACTCAATTCATCACAACAAGATAGAGAGGGGAAAACACCATATGATCCAACAATATTAACAAAGCCCACGATACATCAAGATTGTGACATCTCAAGAACACGAGAGAGAGAGAGAGATTAAACACATAGCTACTGGTACAAACCCTCAGACCCGAGGGTGGACTACTTCCTCCTCATCATGGTGGCCGCCGGGATGATGAAGATGACCACCGGTGATGATCTCTACCTCTTGCAGGGTGCCGGAATGGGGTCTAGATTGTTTTTTCGTGGCTACGGAGGCTTGCGGCGGCGGAACTTTTGGTCTAGGGTTATTTCTGATGGTTTCTCTATTTATAGGATTTTTTGGCGTTGGTTTCACGCTAAGATGGGCCTCAAGGTGAGCACAACCCACCGGGGCAAGCCGAGCCCACCAGGCGCTCCCCGGTGTCTTGTGCCCTACTCCTTCACCTTCTGGTCCTTCCATGAAGCTTCGGGGGTATCTTTTGTTCCAAAAAAATCGTCAAAAAGTTTCAGCTCATTTGGAGAACTTTCATTTCTGCACAAAAAACAACACCACTGTAGTTCTGCTGAAAACAGTGTCAGTCCGGGTTAGTTCCATGCAAATCATACCAAAACCATATAAAATTATTATAAACATGGCATGAATACTTCATAAATTATAGATATGTTGGAGACGTATCAGCACTGCAGTGTCAACTTCACAACGACAAACACGCCAAGAAAATCCTACTAACACGCCCGAGAAGATTCAACTAACTCAACCATTGTTGCATCTCCGTCATCGCTCCTCCCATCGTCATTGCCACATAAGCCTCAATTTAAACAATGTCGCCTTCCACTGGTCTTGGTTGTTGATGCCCAACTCCAAAGATGAAGGCATCAAGGAGGAATATGACATCAAGGTGCCGCCATCGTCCGATCACACAAGATCAAGGGTTTTCTCTACGGATCCACATAATGATGCTGCAATTCAATGCCACTCGTCAGACGCGGGCAAGGTGCATTGAATGTAGTACTTTGTGCACATATTCATGATGTTATCTTTCAATGTTATGCTCTTGTTGTAAGATGTTGAAAATGATTTTACATGCAATTAATCTGTATGGACTTATCATAACAAGTCAATAGTAAACCCAATGATTTCTGGCTCCACCCCTGCTAGAGATGGCTGCAGAGTAAAGATCTAGCTCAGTGGGTAAACCACAAGTGAACAATATTGGTGACCTACATGCACTTCCCGCGACCGCATAGGATTTTTGCCTGCTCAAGGCTCCAGATCTTATCACTACTCTTGTCTTACTCTCTAAAAATGCAGCAGAACCAGAGACATTTCGGAACTTCAAATTGGACGTAACTAATAGCGTGATTGTCTGAAGAAATCCCGGTAATACACATACCACTTTGCGCACACTATTTCTTCGAAGAATACTATTGCCGGTGCTCCCGTTGCCTACCGTTCCTAACACTTATTACCATTTTCCAGCCAGTGTGCTCGACCAACAATATTCACACATACAACTACAATTCTCGAGAACAAGGTAGCAACTTAGAACCTACTTATAACTCTACCATGTCCTAGGAGTTGGCAGGCACAGTTATGTCATTTATTATGTGCTAGTCATAGAGCATGCGTTCGATTTTTCTTAAATTTCAGTCATTCCTTCTTAAGCCACCATAACTTTGTAGCGAGATCTCACTTTGTCTCCCGGCGAGCTCCACATCATGCAACTAAAAGAAGAACAAGAAGTAGAAAAACAAGGAAAAGTAGCAAAACAATAAATCAAATTGAGGGTAACAACTACTCCCGTCACAGCAGCCCTCCCGTCGCTCCTGCGAGCGACATGATGGAAAACCTAGCTGCCGCCAGTGCCCCCCTTCTCCGCCAACCTGCCCCCTTGCCGTCGCCAGAGGGCGCGATCGGGCGATGCTCGGCCGGTGCCGGTGGGGATCCATCGTCCTCTCATGTGGTGGAGTCAGCGCGGGCCGAGGTTGCTAGGCCAGTGTGTGACGCCGAAGCAAGGCAGTGACGGAGGCGTGGTGAGTGTGCATTGGGTGACGTGGGGTGGAACATGCTTGGGGATCAGTGGAGGCGCCTTCTCATCTGCCAGGTCTAACCCACAAGCAGCGTGGGTTGCAGACAGCCGGCTACGTTATTGCTATAAAGATGCTCCCGATGGTGGTGCCGGCATGTCTCGCTGCCCGGCGTGACCGTCTGGCGATGCGGCGGTGGATGTTGGGGCGGCGGCCTTGGGCGGCGGAGCTGATGGTGGCCTTCTTGTTATAGTAATGGGAGTTCAAGCGTGTTTGTTCATGGGGCGGCGCGCCAGGGATTCGGGACCTACTGCCCGGATCTGACTGTCGCGATGGCAAATTGCCGTTGTATGGGTGACGACAACGACTGGCGCGACGGTGGGTGCTTCCTGTGGCACCCAGAATCGGGGCGGCGACTGATGACCCACAAGTATAGGGGATCAATTGTAGCTCTTTTCGATAAGTAAGAGTGTCGAACCCAACGAGGAGCAGAAGGAAATGACAGGTGGTTTTCAGCAAGGTAATGTCTTCAAGTGCTGAAATTGTAATTAGCATAGTAGTTTGATAGCAAGATAATTTGTAACGAGCAAGTAATGATAGTAGTAACAAAAGTGCATTAAGGTAGCCCAATACTTTTGAGGCAAAGGACAGGCAAAAACAGTCTCTTACGATAAGCAAAGCGTTCTTGAGGATACACAGGAATTTCATCTAGTCACTTTCATCATGTTGGCTTAATTCATGTTCGCTACTTTGATAATTTGATATGTGGGTGGACCGGTGCTTAGGTGTTGTTCTTACTTGAACAAACCTCCTACTTATGATTAACCCTCCCGCAAGCATCTGCAACTACGAGAAAAGTATTAAGAATAAATTCTAACCATAGCATTAAACTTTTGGGTCCAATCGGTCCCTTACGGAATAGCGCATAAACTGGGGTTTAAACTTCTATCACTCTCGTAACCCACCATCTACTAGCTACTCCACAATGCATTCCCTTAGGCCCAAATATGGTGAAGTTTCATGTAGTCGACGTTCACATGACACCACTAAGGGAATCACAACATACATACTATCAAAATATCGAACACATATCAAGTTCACATGATTACTTGCAACATCATTTCTCCCGTGACCTCAAGAACAAAATTAACTACTCACAAACGATAATCGTGATCAAGATTAGAGGGGTATTAAATAGCATATTGGATCTGAACATATAATCTTCCACCAAATAAACCATATAGTAACCAACTACAAGATATAATCAACACTACTAGTCACCCACAAGCACCAATCTATAGTTTCGGTAACAAGATTGAACACAGGAGATGAACTAGGGTTTGTGAGGAAATGGTGTTGTTGAAGATGTTGATGTAGATTGCCCTCCCCAAGATGGGAGAGTTGTTGGTGATGATGATGACAATGATTTCCCCCTCCAGGAGGGAAGTTCCCCCGACAGAATCGCTCCGCCGGAGGGCAAAAGTGCTCCTGCCAAAGTTCCGCCTCGAGGCGGCGACGCTCCGTCCCTAAAGTACTTTTTTTTTTCTAGGTCAAAATGACTTATATACTAGAAGATGGGCACCGGAGGTGGGCCTGGGTGAGCACAACCCACCAGGGCGCGCCTGGGCTCCCTTGCGCGTCCAGGTGGGTTGTGCCCACTTGGTGGGCCCCCTCTGGTACTTATTGGCTCCAATATTCCACATATATTCCATAAAAATTCTCCGTGAAGTTTCAGTTCATTTGGAGTTGTGCAGAATAGGTGGCTTGACGTAGCTTTTCCAGGTCCAGATTTCCATCTGCCAGAATTTTCCCTCTTTGTGTATACCTTGCATATTATAAGAGAAAAGGCATTAGAATTACTCCAAAAAGCATTATTATGGATAAAAACATTATAAATAACAGTAAGAAAACATGATGCAAAATGGACGTATCAGCGACCCCTCTTCTTTGACGGTGGCGGCCTCTGTGATCATGTGGGCGACTTGGAGTTTGCATGTCAAGGTGGTGACAACCTTTCTATGGTTGGTGGCTATATGGGACATCCCCTCCATCAACAGATCGTGTTTGATGCGGCTCGGTAATGACCCACAAGTATAGGGGATCAATCTTAATCCTTTTAATAAATAAGAGTGTCGAACCCAATGAGGAGCATAAGGAATCAATAATGTTTTCGGCAAGGTATTCTCTGCAAGTGTTGTGAGACAGTTGCGACAGATAGTTTGATAGTAAAATAATTTGTAGCAAGTAACAAGTAACCAAAGTAAAAAGGTGCAGTGAGGTGTCCCAATCCTTATTATTGCTAAGGACAAGCCGTAAGTACTTCTTATAGTGATTTAAATGCTCTATAGGACACACAGGAATTTCATCTAGTTACTTTGACCATGATTCATTGACTCGCGTTCATTACTTTGATAACTTGTCATGTGGGTGGACCGATACTAACGTGTTGTTCTTACTTAACAAACAATCTACTTGTGATTACCCCCTGCCATAAGCATCCGCAAATACAAGAGAAGAATTAAGATAAATATAAACATAGCATAAAACAAAAGGATCCAAAACAACCCCTTGCGGAACAACTCATAAACTAGGGCTTAGGTTTCCACCACTCCCGCAACCCATCATCTACAAAGTAATCCCACAAAGCCTTCCCCTAGGCCCAAACATGGTGAAGTATCTTGTAGTCGATGTTCACATGACACGAAGAACAACATAACATATCATGAAAACATTGAATGAAAACCAACTTCACATGATTACTTATGAAAGGACTTCTCCCATGTCCTAAAGAACAAACGGGGCTACTCATAAAGCATAATTGTGTTCATGACCAGATGATATAAATATGTAATTAACAATCTGAACATATAATCTTCCACCAAGTAAACCAACTAGCATCAACTATAAGATGTAATCAACAATAATTTTCACCCTCCAAGTACCAATCTAAGGTTTGATGCAAAATGGAATACAAGAGATGAACTAGGGTTTGGAGATGAGATGGTGGTGGTGAAGATGTTAACGAAGATGAGTCCTCCCACGATGAGAGGAGCGTTGGCGATGGCGATGGCTTCGATTTCTCCGTCCTAGAGGGATTTTCCCAGGCGGAAATCACGGTCGGAGAGCAAAAGTTCTCCTGCCAAGGTTCCTCCCCGAGAAGCCCTCAGCTCATCCCAAAAGTCTTCTCTTGATTTTTTTTCTAGAGCAAATGGCTTCATATATCATAAGATGGACATCAATGGGTCTCGGTGAGCCCACAAAGCTCGGGTGGTGCGCCCAGGGGGTATGGGGCGCCCCAGGCTTGTAGCCCCACCAAGGGTCTTCCCTTGCAATTTTTTCTTCCAGTATTTTTATATATATTCCAAAATAATTCTACGTAAATTTTCAGCTCATTTGGAGCATCGGAGAATAGCTATCTTTGTTATAGCTTTTTCATGTCCGAGTTCCAGCTGCCGTCAATCTCCCTCTTTTGGTGTATCTTACATTTTAAGAGAGTGAAGGCATTAGAATTGCATCATAAAGTGGAATATAACTTAAAAACAATATAAATAACAATAGGAACACATGATGCAAAATGGACGTATCAACTCCCCCAGCTTAGACTCCGCTTGCCCTCAAGCGAACACCGAACTCCATAATCATGACCACAGATTTAGAGAGCGACTTGATAAAAGAAAATACGAACATAGCAGCATCATGCTTAAGATCATCATTATAACAACATTTAGGAATCATAAAACTTATCATGATCAAGTAATAATCTATTCACAAGCTAAAGTATAGACAATAAACTCTTTCGAAAACTAACAAACTATTTCAGTCATCCAAGCAATTACAATTCATCATACTTTCCGGGAGGTTCTATGTAAGAGATTTTGATTAGCAAACTCCACATACTCAAATATCATATGTATATATATAGTCTTTCATGATTGCTGGCACTCAAAGCATATTTTTAAAACAATCTGTTTTCATCAAACACAGAGAAAGAAGGGGGTTTAATATGTCACCGCCCTACTTACTTACAATAGGGATAAATATGGCCTAAAAATTTACTTAGGTTTATAAATAATTTCCAACGTAATTTTGAACTGCCAAACAAATATTCAAATAACATTAAAAAAAGTATTTTCCACTCTTTTTCTTTTGGAAGAGTCATATTTACTTCTCTCGGCTATTTTTGAGTTGGATTTGCTTTAAATAATAAAATCCAATTAAGTATGAACAACGAATATTTAGAAAAGTCATTTTATTCTCTCTCAATTTAAATATTCATGTAACTTCAAAAAGTTTTCAATTTCCACTCAAATTCAAACAAGATCAAAACAATCATAATTATTTAAATTCTATAACATGGGATATCACACAATTCTTCTGTTCGAGCAGAACATGGCTGGACAGAGAACAACAGGATGCATCTAGGTGCAGGCTCATCCAGGATCCAGCAGCTCCAAGGCATGAATTGTATCCTCAGACAATACTTCGCCAAAATCACCCAAGTGAATCATGAGAACTTGAGCTGGTTGCTTGCACTTATGGTCTTTAATGTATTTGTCTCCACATCAAAAACAAATACCATTTGTCCTGTGAGAATCCCGAAACTGACTCGCGGGTATAATCATCACCAACTCGACGAGCTCCTTCCAAACTACGGCACTGATCCGTTCGTGGTCGCTACTCACCCAGACGGAGGCCAGGGAGCATTTGGTTACTGGGTCTTTCCGCTGGGAGATGGTAGCTCGGGATATCTTCAACCGGTTTGGATGGCGGTCATGTAATAGGATAGGCAATTAGTTTCCATATCTAGTTTTAGCCAGCCGGTTGTGGCGTCTTTTCTTGGCTAGTTGGTGTCTCTAGCCCCTATTGGCTCTGTGTGAGCTGTATGTGCTTTTTTATTATTTTTGGAGACCTTTTGAACCATGTTGGCACTACTTTATTTGATTTATAAGATGGCCGTATGCATCTTTCTGATGCAGAGGCCGGGGAATCACCCCTTTTCCAAAAAAAAAAACAGCACTGGTACCAGGAGCTGCAATTGCTGCTGTTGCAGTAGGGTGTTTAGTTGGTGCTGTAGGCCGTGCACGAAGACATTGATATTCTTCTTCCTGGATGCAGGCCAAAGAAGCTGCCCTGGTAACATTGGCTGGACATTGCAAATGAACATTAGCAGGAAGATCATCACGCAACCCATGAACAAAGTGTGAAATAAACCATCTGGAATTAAGAGAGGAATCCACAGACAGTAAATGATACATGCAAGATTCTAACGAGCGCTTGTACTCAGAAACTGTGCCTGTTTGTCAAAGCTGAAACTTGGCCATCATATTCATCACAGCCAAAACTCTTGTTAGCCAGAGAGCAGAATGATCCTCAAAGTACAGGGCAGCCGTGCTAATCCAGTGGCGAGCAGGAACGTTGTACATCTCAAAGTATGTATAGCAGTTATCAATCCAATAGCAAAGGAAACTCCCCTTTGAAGGCTGGGAATGGACGGTTTGGGGCTTGAGGCGGTAGGCCGTCGTGGCCAACGGCGTTTTTTTAGAGCTTAGGTTATGAAAATTTGTGTGTTTGCCCCCCCCCCCCCCCCCCCCCCCCCAAGCGCTCAAGATACCAATTGTGATGGCCCGAGCAGGACCTCGAGAGATCATATAGAGAGATAAAGGGACAAATCAGTAATCACTCAAGAACACAGTAAGTCAGTAACACACGTACAGGAAAGGGACCGAAGAGAGCAAATTAAACTAGTCAGAGTTTACTCATTTCTAATTCGATGATTTGCCTGATGGTTACCAGCAGCTTATATAGCACGCTTACAAGCTGGACCCAGCCAACAGTCACAAACGCACACACACACACTACTCGCCTACTCACCCACACCTTCCAGGCCGTACGTCGTCCGTGTCGTTGCCTTCCTTGTCATACACCGCATTGTCTGTAGGCGGGGTTGTGAGAGAGGGGTTAGATCTTGGGGGCACCTCGAGAAGGGCAGGGCAGAGAGAATATGGGCGATGCTGACGAAGAAACCGCGGTGATGCGGTGGATGGCGAACGAGGGATTACGGAGACGTGGCTACATGAAAAAAAAGGAAGTTTTTTAGAAGGGGATAAAAGGAAGTTGCAACCTGAGAATGAATGATATGTGGGCCATGGGATGAAACATGAATCAAGGGTGCATGAGCAGTGCGACGATCACTTCCTATCGGACTAATGATAGCAAGTATTTCCTTTTCGACATCCCGGTTTGCTTTCCCCGCTCAAGATTTGGTATCCTTTTGTCTCTTGAGGCTACAGATCTTCTCAGTGGTTTTTTCTTAATCGTCGAAGTTCTTCCTTGTCAGTAGATGTTACGAGTAACATTATTATATGGAGATATAATTGTGGTATGCATACCACTATGTGCAAACTAGATCTGAAGAATCCACATGTGCCAATGCTCCCGTTGCCTCCCATTCCTAGCACTCATATTTGATATTTTGTTGTCAATGCACTCAAGCAATACTGTCGGTGCATACAGCTAGTCTTTCTGTGAAAGAGGTAAGAACGAAAACCCTAGTAATATAATAAGTGTGGGGTGGTAGAGAAGTGTATGAACAGTCTATTTAAGAGGTTGAATCGTATCCGTGTTCACAGAGTTGGCGTTGAGTTGTATAATTTATTTGGGGGCATATTTGGTTGAGATTTTAATTCTCCGTCGAGCAGAAAGGATATGGATGGAAGCTCTAGAGAAAAAAAAATCATATGTATGGATTCCATTTACATAGAGACACGCAAACCGTGTCATTTCTGAAGCACAATCGTATGTCTATCACAATACCACACGCAGATGAAATGGAAAACTCCTGACAAGGTTTGGAGAAGCCTTTGGGAGTCTCTATCTCTCCCTTTCTTTTACAGTGTTTTTAGTTCTCTTCACTAAACTTTCATCTATACTGAATCTGTTGGATAACCTGCACGCACACACACACACACACACACACACACACACACACACACACACACACACACACACACACACACACACACACACAAGACACAAGTTTCAGTTTTCAGGTTACAGTTCTTTGAATAACACTGACCGTCAGCCTGTGTTTGCACACGTACGGGTTCAGTTCAGTTAGCGTTCAGGTAGTTAGCTACTCTTCAGCTCGCCGCGGGATGGCATGGATCACGCATTCCTCACCGCGAGCAAGTAGGGATCATGCAGGTTCGAGCATCGTGGGATGGCACGGCCCGTAAGCTTGGCGAGCACGACCATTTCTTTGCTTGTTTTGAGGAGCTCACTTTGAGTTCAGATAAATAAGAATGAAACAGAAAAGCTGCAGGCTGTAACAACAGCGCAAAACCAGTGTCTTCCACCTCTCGCTCTCTCTCGATCGCTCTATCTTGCATCGTGCTTGCAGGCCTCTGCAACAACAGAATCTCCTCGACTACACCATCTTTCTTTTCAAGTAGTACCATGAGCATCTGAGATAGACCAAATGTTATAAGTCATCAAGTAACTATCCACACAGCAACTTGGTAGCAATAAGAACCTTTTCTTTACCATCATTCCTAACCCCTAAACAACCACCAATAAACTGACAATCCTTCAAGAATTATAGGTGATGAGTATCTTAATATGGACAATTTAACATAATTCTCACTACCAGGTATGGACATATTACTACAAACCTGATATTAAGTACAAAGAAGCTCGTGGGGGCGCAAACTGAGACAGAGCTCACCAAATTATTGAAACCCTTTTCTTCCTCTACTAACAAGGGTATCTTTAATGACGCCTATGTTGCCTGGTATGATGTATCCATTTTGGTGTTCTTTCATATTCATGAGTTTTCATCCAGTTCCTGTAATCAAATTCGTTTTGATACCGCGAAGCTTGTCTTTTTGTCCACGGGTGATTTTGCACCAGCCTGTTGCTGAGCTTCCGTTGCTTCCTCCTCTCTGCTTCAGTTTTCTATCAGTAGCTCTGTCAAACTCTTCTTTGTTTCTTCACTAGAAGAGTGAGCATTAAACTCTTTCGATTTTTTGGAACATTCTGGAAACAGTAGCAGATATGGATATGGAATATTAATACCCGTGGGTGCTCCATTATTGCCATGTCTAATTGCCTCTGATGAAGACAAACAATAATGTGCCTATGTTTATAGACAAGACAATGCTTCTAAGATACTACTGATAGTTTGTGAAAGGAAAATAAATATGACTCAAGGGTTGAGTCTCTAGAGTAGTATTATAACTACACTGTGTAGTCTTCACTCCTAAACATTCAGTTGCTCTAAGCGCTGTTCTCAACATTTCTGAGATAATTATCCTACTGTAAAGAGCTTAGTAGTTATAAACTAATACATCATGGGCGTTCAACTACTTCCTAGCTTCTCATGATGTCAGGCGCTTATTCTTCTAGATCCACTTACAGACTTGTTTTGGTGCCTTCATCAACTTCCAATGTGTTGATGTTGTACGGAACACTTGGGCGTCACTGCGCTGTAAGGGCACAAAACCTTTGGTAAGAGTATTATATTGTCATCTTAAAACTATAACTGCATCTTGTCCAGTGGCCATT
This sequence comes from Triticum monococcum, assembly GCA_034509565.1. Classification (NCBI taxonomy): domain Eukaryota; kingdom Viridiplantae; phylum Streptophyta; class Magnoliopsida; order Poales; family Poaceae; genus Triticum; species Triticum monococcum. The sequence continues at coordinate 621,433,349 of CM067845.1, forward strand.
ACTCCCAACACAAATTGCAATTCTGTAGCAGCGCAAAGTGAGACAGAGTTAACCAGAGCTGAAATCCTTTGCTATCCTTTATCACAAAGTTCGCTTCGGGGAAGGTTATCTGTAATGTGGTCTGATGATTGGCATGTTGTACCATCATCGTAAGCCAATGTTTATTACCGATTTTGGTGCAAATGCACATTCATGTGTTTTCATCGATCCTGATTTTTTTAGCCCGGTCCTCCCACAACACAGTTAATTTCCTGAGTTATAATTATAGTTGGACCTGATAAAGTGGCATATGTTGGAACTGGACTAGGGTGTCCCACACTAATTTGATGATTTGGACCACGCCACTCGATTCTCCTATGTCGGCGCCACCTCCGCGTCCACGCTCTTTACACTACCGTAGGACGCAGTCTGCCAGCATCAAGAGGCAGAGCGTCGGGTACTCCGCCTCTAACTCAATATGGAGGGAGAGAGCAAGCAGTGTTAGTCATATGCGAGGCTACTCCAACATATTGGTGACCAACTCTATCCAACATGATGCCTGCTCAAGGTCCACAGATCGTCTACATTCCTTGAGGTTCCACATCAGCTCATTGGTTTTGTCTTCCTTGTCGAAGCTGTCTCCTGAACCTGGATGTAACTAGTATCTTGATTACATGGACATGTAACTCCGATATACACACCACTTTGTACACACAAGGTCCTCCCTCCTTTTGTTTCTGGTAAACCCGTTGCCTCTCATTCCTAACAATCTTTACCATTTCCCCGATCAACACGCTTGAGCAACATTACTAGAGTGTAGAATTTTAATTCTTGAGGAAGACATAGCACCAAAACCTCTACTTATATAAAACGTGTGACATGGTAGAGAAGAATATGAAGGGTTTATGTAAGGGGTTCAAATTCTACTTACATAGGACGTGCAACGTGGTAGAGAAGAACATGAAGAGTTTGTGTAATAGATTGAACTCTGCCCATGTTCCGAGAGTAGGCAAAGGCAGATATTTCATTTACTGTGGGCATGTTAGGTTGAAAACTTGAATTCTCTGTCAAGCAAAAATGGAACGTACAGAAGTTCTAGAAGAAACAAAGGACGATCATATAAGTTATCTATCACAATACCATGCACAGTTCAAGTGGAAAAGTACTGACAGGTTCGGTTTGGAGAAGTCTTGAGGAGTCTAGCACCCTTTCTTTGACTGTCTTCGGTAGCCACTTGACCAAAATATCATCTAAAGTTAATCCGTACTGCACCATCTTCTCTTCTCAAGTATAGTAACATGAGAATTTGTTTAAAAAAAAGGAATACCACAACTCATCACCGACGAAACCAAGAAACGGATCACCCCTTCAAGACTTACACGTGACGCGAATCAACCTGTGGTTGAGTTGGTTAGGTGGACAGTGGTATTCCCAACCCACCAGGGTTCAAATCCTGGTGCTCGCATTATTTCTGGATTTATTTCAGGATTTCCGGCGATACGCTTTCAGTGGGAGGAGACGTTCCCGTCGACGACGAGGCGCCTACGGTGACTTCGTAAATCTCAAGATGATATGCCGGCTCCTTCTCTCGAAGGTGCTCATAGGGGTAGGGTGTGCGTGTGTGCGTTCATAGGGATGAGTGTATGCGCGTGTATATAAGCGCTTGTGTCTGTACTGATGCTCAAAAAAAAAGACTTACACGTGACGAATGACACTCTATGGCCATTTTAACATAATACTGGTAAACAACAATGGACGTATACTACAAACCCAATATCAATTAACTATGGATAAGGGAGCTCGTCGTAGCGCAAAGTCACCAGAAGTTTTTAGAAAAGGAGGATGACCCCCGGCCTCTGCATTTGGAAGATGCATATGTTGGGGAACGTAGTAATTTCAAAAAAAAATCCTACGCACACGCAAGATCATGGTGATGCATAGCAACGAGAGGGGAGAGTGTTGTCCACGTACCCTCGTAGACCGAAAGCGGAAGCGTTATATAAACGCGGTTGATGTAGTCGTACGTCTTCACGATCCGACCGATTCAAGCACCGTTACTCCGGCACCTCCGAGTTCTTGGCACACGTTCAGCTCGATGACGATCCCCGAGCTCCGATCCAGCAAAGCGTCGGGGAGGAGTTCCGTCAGCACGACAGCGTGGTGACGATCTTGATGTTTTGCCGTCGCAGGGCTTCGCCTAAGCACCGCTATAATATGACCGAGGTGGAATATGGTGGAGGGGGCACCGCACACGGCTAAGGAACGATCACGAAGATCAACTTGTGTGTCCTAGGGTGCCCCCCTGCCCCCGTATATAAAGGAGCCAAGGGGAGGGGGCGGCCGGCCAAGGAGGGGCGCGCCAGGGGGAGTCCTACTCCCACCGGGAGTAGGACTCCCTTCTTTCCTAGTTGGAGAAGGAGAAGGGGGGAAAGAGGAGGAAGAGAGGAAGGAAAGGGGGGGCGCCGCCCCCTTCCCTTGTCCTATTCGGACTAGGAAGGGGAGGAGCGCGCGGCCACCTCCTGCCTCCTTCTCTCTTCTCCCTCAAGGCCCATGTAGCCCCAATAACCCCCCGGGGGGTTCTGGTAACCCCCCCTCCCCCCGGTACTCCGGTAAAATGCGGATTTCACCCGGAACGATTCCGATGTCCAAATATAGGCTTCCAATATATCGATCTTTATGTCTCGACCATTTTGAGACTCCTCGTCATGTCCCCGATCTCATCCGGGACTCCGAACTCCTTCGGTACATCAAAACTCATAAACTCATTATATAACTGTCATCGAAACCTTAAGCGTGCGGACCCTACGGTTCGAGAACAATGTAGAGATGACCGAGACACGTTTCCGGTTAATAACCAATAGCGGGACCTGGATGCCCATATTGGCTCCTATATATTCTACGAAGATCTTTATCGGTCAGACCGCATAACAACATACGTTGTTCCCTTTGTCATTTGTATGTTACTTGCCCGAGATTCGATCGTCGGTATCTCAATACCTAGTTCAATCTCGTTACCGGCAAGTCTCTTTACTCGTTCCGTAATACATCATCTCGCAACTAACTCATTAGTTGCAATGCTTGCAAGGCTTAAGTGATGTGCATTACCGAGAGGGCCCAGAGATACCTCTCCGACAATCGGAGTGACAAATCCTAATCTCGAAATACGCCAACCCAATAAGTACCTTCGGAGACACCTGTAGAGCACCTTTATAATCACCCAATTACGTTGTGACGTTTGGTAGCACACAAAGTGTTCCTCTGGTAAACGGGAGTTGCATAATCTCATAGTCATAGGAACATGTATAAGTCATGAAGAAAGCAATAGCAACATACTAAACGATCGTGTGCTAAGCTAACGGAATGGGTCATGTCAATCACATCATTTTCCTAATGATGTGATCCAGTTAATCAAATGATAACTCATGTCTATGGCTAGGAAACATAACCATCTTCGATTAACGAGCTAGTCAAGTAGATGCATACTAGTGATATTCTGTTTGTCTATGTATTCACACATGTATTATGTTTCCGGTTAATACAATTCTAGCATGAATAATAAACATTTATCATGAAATAAGGAAATAAATAATAACTTTATTATTGCCTCTAGGGCATATTTCTTTCGGTCTCCCACTTGCACTAGAGTCAATAATCTAGATCACATCGCCATGTGATTTAACAGCAATAGTTCACATCTTTATGTGATTGGTTCACATCTCCATGTGACTAACACCCAAAGGGTTTACTAGATTCAATAATCTAGTTCACATCGCTATGTGATTAAGACCCAAAAAGTGATCATGTTTTGCTTGTGAGAGAAGTTTAGTCAACAGGTCTGCCACATTCAGATCCGCATGTATTTTGCAAATTTCTATGTCAACAATGCTCTGCATGGAGCTACTCTAGCTAATTGCTTCCACTTTCGATATGTATCCAGATTGAGACTTAGAGTCATCTGGATCAGTGTCAAAACTTGCATCGATGTAACCCTTTATGACGAACCTTTTGTCACCTCCGTAATCGAGAAACATATCCTTATTCCATTAAGGATAATTTTGACCGTTGTCCATTGATCTACTCCTAGATCATTATTGTACTCCCTTTCTTAACACAGTGTATGGTATACAATAGATCTGGTACACAGCATGGCATACTTTATAGAACCTATGACTGAGGCATAGGGAATGACTTTCATTCTCTTTTTATCTTCTGCCGTGGTCGGGCTTTGAGTATTACTCAACTTCACACCTTGTAACACAGGCAAGAAACTTTTTCTTTGACTGTTCCATTTTGAACTACTTCAAAATCTTGTCAAGGTATGTACTCATTGAAAAAACTTATCAAGCGTCTTGATCTATCTCTATAGATCTTGATACTCAATATGTAAGCAGCTTCACCGAGGTCTTTCTTTGAAAAACTCGTTTCAAACACTCCTTTATGCTTTGCAGAATAATTCTACATTATTTCCGATCAACAATATGTCATTCACATATACTTATCAGAAATGTTGTAGTGCTCCCACTCACTTTTTTGTAAATACAGGCTTCACCGCAAGTCTGTATAAAACTATATGCTTTGATCAACTTATCAAAGCGTATATTCCAACTCCGAGATGCTTGCACCAGTCCATAAATGGATCGCTGGAGCTTGCATATTTTGTTAGCACCTTTAGGATTGACAAAACCATCTTATTGCATCACATACAACTCTTCTTTAATAAATCCATTAAGGAATGCAGTTTTGTTTATCCATTTGCCAGATTTCATAAAATGCGGCAATTGCTAACATGATTCGGACAGACTTAAGCATAGATACGAGTGAGAAACTCTCATCGTAGTCAACACCTTGAACTTGTCGAAAACCTTTTGCGACAATTCTAGCTTTGTAGATAGTAACACTACTATCCGTGTCCGTCTTCCTCTTGAAGATCCATTTATTATCAATGGCTTGCCGATCCTCGGGCAAGTCCACCAAAGTCCACACTTGGTTCTCATACATGGATCCTATCTCAGATTTCATGGCCTCAAGCCATTTATCGGAATCTGGGCTCATCATCGCATCCTCATAGTTCGTAGGTTCGTCATGGTCAAGTAACATGACCTCCAGAATAGGATTACCCTACCACTCTGGTGCCGATCTCACTCTAGTTTACCTACGAGATTCGGTAGTAACTTGATCTGAAGTTACATGATCATCATCATTAGCTTCCTCACTAATTGGTGTAGTAGTCACAGGAACAGATTTTTGTGATGAACTATTTTCCAATAAGGGAGAAGGTACAATTACCTTATCAAGTTTTCTACTTTCCTCCCACTCACTTCTTTCGAGAGAAACTCCTTCTCTAGAAAGGATCCATTCTTAGCAACAAATGTCTTGCCTTCGGATCTATGATAGAAGGTGTACCCAACTGTCTCCTTTGGGTATCCTATGAAGACATATTTCTCCGATTTGAGTTTGAGCTTATCGAGATGAAACTTTTTCACATAAGCATCGCAACTCCAAACTTTAAGAAACGACAGCTTAGGTTTCTTGCCAAACCATAGTTCACACGGTGTCGTCTCAACGGATTTAGATGGTGCCCTATTTAACGTGAATGCAGCTGTCTCTAATGCATAACCCCAAAACGATAGTGGTAGATCGGTAAGAGACATCATAGATCGCACTATATCTAATAAAGTACGGTTATGACGTTCGGACATACCATTACACTATGGTGTTCCAGGTGGCGTGAGTAGTGAAACTATTTCACATTGTTTTAATTGAAGGCCAAACTCGTAACTCAAATATTTTAGCTCTGCGATCATATCGTAGAAACTTTTATTTTCTTGTCACGATGATTTTCCACTTTACTCTGAAATTCTTTGAACTGTTCAAATGTTTCGGACTTATGTTTCATCAAGTAGATATCCCCATATCTGCTCAAATCATCTGTGAAGGTCAGAAAATAATGATACCTGCTGCAAGCCTTAATATTCATTGGACCACATACATCAGTATGTATGATTTTCAACAAATCTATTGCTTGCTTCATTGTTCCGGAGAACGGCGTTTTAGTCATCTTGCCCATAAGGCATGGTTCGCAAGCATCAAGTGATTCATAATCAAGTGATTCCAAAAGTCCATCAGCATGGAGTTTCTTCATGCGCTTTACACCAATATGACTTCAACGGCAGTGCCACAAATAAGTTGCACTATCATTATTAACTTTGCATCTTTTGGTTTCAATATTATGAATATGTGTATCACTATGATCGAGATCCAACGAACTTGTTTCATTGGGTGTATGACCATCGAAGGTTTTATTCATGTAAACAGAACAACAATTATTCTCTGACTTAAATGAATAACCGTATTGCAATAAACATGATCAAATCATATTCATGCTCAACGCAAAAACCAAATAACACTTATTTAGGTTCAACACTAATCCCGAAAGTATAGGGGAGTGTGCGATGATGATCATATCAATCTTGGAACTACTTCCAACACACATCGTCACTTCACCCTTGACTAGTCTTTGTTCATTCTGCAACTCCCGTTTCGAGTTACTACTCTTAGCAACTGAACCAGTATCAAATACCGAGGGGTTGCTACGAACACTAGTAAAATACACATTAATATTCTGTATATCAAATATACCTTTGTTCACTTTGCCATCCTTCTTATCCGCCAAATACTTGGGGCAGTTCCGCTTCCAGTGACCAGTCCCTTTGCAGTAGAAGTACTTAGTCTCAGGCTTAGGACCAGACTTGGGTTTCTTCACTTGAGCAGCAACTTGCTTGCCGTTCTTTTTGAAGTTCCCCTTCTTCCCTTTGCCCTTTTCTTGAAACTAGTGGTCTTGTCTACCATCAACACTTGATGCTCTTTCTTGATTTCTACCTTCATCGATTTCATCATCATGAAAAGCTCGGGAGTCGTTTTCGTCATCCCTTGCATACTATAGTTCATCACGAAGTTCTACTAACTTGGTGATGGTGACTAGAGAATTCTGTCAATCACTATCTTATCTGGAAGATTAACTCCCACTTGATTCAAGCGATTGTAGTACCTAGACAATCTGAGCACATGCTCACTAGTTGAGCGATTCTCCTCCATCTTTTGGCTATAGAACTTGTTGGAGACTTCATATCTCTCAACTCGGGTATTTGCTTGAAATATTAACTTCAACTCCTGGAACATCTCATATGGTCCATGACGTTCAAAACGTCTTTTGAAGTCCCGATTCTAAGTCGTTAAGCATGGTGCACTAAACTATTAAGTAGTCATCATATTGAGCTAGCCAAACGTTCATAACGTCTGCATCTGCTCCTGCAATAGGTCTGTCACCTAGCGGTGCATCAAGGACATAATTCTTCTGTGCAGCAATGAGGATAAACCTCAGATCACGGATCCAATCCGCATCATTGCTACTAACATCTTTCAACACAATTTTCTCTAGGAACATATCAAAATAAATACAGGGAAGCAACAACGCGAGCTATTGATCTACAACATGATTTGCAAAATACTGCCAGGACTAAGTTCATGATAAATTTAAGTTCAATTAATCATATTACTTAAGAACTCCCACTTAGATAGACATCCCTCTAATCCTCTAAGTGATCACGTGATCCAAATCAACTAAACCATGTCCGATCATCACGTGAGATGGAGTAGTTTCAATGGTGAACATCACTATGTTGATCATATCTACTATATGATTCACGCTCGACCTTTCGGTCTCCGTGTTCCGAGGCCATATCTGTATATGCTTGGCTCGTCAAGTATAACCTGAGTATTCCGCGTGTGCAACTGTTTTGCACCCGTTGTATTTGAACATAGAGCCTATCACACCCGATCATCACGTGGTGTCTCAGCACGAAGAACTTTCACAACAGTGCATACTCAGGGAGAACACTTCTTGATAATTAGTGAGAGATCATCTTAAAATGCTACCGTCAAACAAAGCAAAAATAAGATGTATAAAAGATAAACATCATATGTAATCAAAATATGTGACATGATATGGCCATCATCATCTTGCGTCTTTGATCTCTATCTCCAAAGCATCGTCATGATTTCCATCGTCACCGGCATGACACCATGATCTCCATCATCTTGATCTATATCAATATGTCGTCACATGGTCGTCACGCCAACTATTGCTCTTGCAACTATTGCTATTGCATAGCGATAAAGTAAATCAATTATTTGGCGCTTACATCTTATGCAATAAAGAGACAACCATAAGGCTTTTGCCTGTTGCCGATAACTTCAAGAAAACATGATCATCTCATACAACAACTTATATGTCATCACGTTTTGACCATATCACATCAAAACATGCCCTGCAAAAACAAGTTAGACGTCCTCTACTTTGTTGTTGCAAGTTTTACGTGGCTGCTACGGGCTTAAGCAAGAACCAATCTTACCTACGCATCAAAAACCACAACGATAGTTTGTCAAGTTGGTGTTGTTTTAACCTTCGCAAGGACCGGGCATAGCCACACTTGGTTCAACTAAAGTTGGAGAAACTGTCACCCGCAAGCCACCTATGTGCAAAGCACATCGGGAGAACCGGTCTCGCGTAAGCGTACGCGTAATGTCGGTCCGGGCCGCTTCATCCAACAATACCGCCGAACCAAAGTATGACATGCTGGTAAGCAGTATGACTTATATCGCCCACAACTCACTTGTGTTCTACTCGTGCATATAACATCAACACATAAAACCTGGGCTCTGATACCACTGTTGGGGAACGTAGTAATTTCAAAAAAAAATCCTACGCACACGCAAGATCATGGTGATGCATAGCAACGAGAGGGGAGAGTGTTTTCCACGTACCCTCGTAGACCGAAAGCGGAAGCGTTATATAAACGCGGTTGATGTAGTCGTACGTCTTCACGATCCGACCGATCCAAGCACCGTTACTCCGGCACCTCCGAGTTCTTGGCACACGTTCAGCTCGATGACGATCCCCAAGCTCCGATCCAGCAAAGCGTCGGGGAGGAGTTCCGTCAGCACGACGGCGTGGTGACGATCTTGATGTTTTGCCGGCGCAGGGCTTCGCTTAAGCACCACTACAATATGACCGAGGTGGAATATGGTGGAGGGGGGCACCGCACACGGCTAAGGAACGATCACGAAGATCAACTTGTGTGTCCTAGGGTGCCCCCCTGCCCCCGTATATAAAGGAGCCAAGGGGAGGGGGCGGCCGGCCAAGGAGGGGCGCGCCAGGAGGAGGAAGAGAGGAAGGAAAGGGGGGGGGCGCCGCCCCCTTCCCTTGTCCTATTCGGACTAGGAAGGGGAGGGGCGCGCGACCACCTCCTGCATCCTTCTCTCTTCTCCCTCAAGGCCCATGTAGGCCCAATAACCCCCCGGGGGGTTCCGGTAACCCCCCCGGTACTCCGGTAAAATGCCAATTTCACCCGGAACGATTCCGATGTCCAAATATAGGCTTCCAATATATCGATCTTTATGTCTTGACCATTTCGAGACTCCTCGTCATGTCCCCGATCTCATCCGGGACTCCGAACTCCTTCGGTACATCAAAACTCATAAACTCATTATATAACTGTCATCGAAATCTTAAGCGTGCGGACCCTACGGTTCGAGAACAATGTAGACATGACCGAGACACGTTTCCGGTCAATAACCAATAGCGGGACCTGGATGCCCATATTGGCTACTACATATTCTACGAAGATCTTTATCGGTCAGACCGCATAACAACATACATTGTTCCCTTTGTCATCGGTATGTTACTTGCCCGAGATTCGATCGTCGGTATCTCAATACCTAGTTCAATCTCGTTACCGGCAAGTCTCTTTACTCGTTCCGTAATACATCATCTCGCAACTAACTCATTAGTTGCAATTCTTGCAAGGCTTAAGTGATGTGCATTACCGAGAGGGCCCAGAGATACCTCTCTGACAATCGGAGTGACAAATCCTAATCTCGAAGTACGCCAACCCAACAAGTACCTTCGGAGACACCTGTAGAGCACCTTTATAATCACCCAGTTACGTTGTGACGTTTGGTAGCACACAAAGTGTTCCTCTGGTAAACGGGAGTTGCATAATCTCATAGTCATAGGAACATGTATAAGTCATGAAGAAAGCAATAGCAACATACTAAACGATCGTGTGCTAAGCTAACGGAATGGGTCATGTCAATCACATCATTTTCCTAATGATGTGATCCCGTTAATCAAATGACAACTCATGTCTATGGCTAGGAAACATAACCATCTTCGATTAACGAGCTAGTCAAGTAGAGGCATACTAGTGATATTCTGTTTGTCTATGTATTCACACATGTATTATGTTTCCGGTTAATACAATTCTAGCATGAATAATAAACATTTATCATGATATAAGGAAATAAATAATAACTTTATTATTGCCTCTAGGGCATATTTCCTTCAGCATACGACCACTTTATTGATTATTCACGAGGACCTTACAAAGTATTACAACAAAATGTATGAATCCGCCATCTTGGCAACATATGCCACTACTTCTATCCATATGATGAAGCGGTGCTACCTGGGCCAAATACCCGGTCTACTCACCTAAGCATATCATCAAAAGCTAGAAGCCCCAGCCGAGCCACATACCGGGTCTGGGGCATAAACTTGTCTGACGCACTCACATGTGTTGTCGCCGCCATCTTCCACAGGTCCGCCTTCAGAGCAGATATTGAGGCTTCTACCTTGTCAGGCCACGTCGCCATCGACGCCACCTTGACGCCAGACAACTACCTCCACCTGCGCGAGTCCATCACCGCGCATCGGGCGTCGAGTCTCCACTGCACCACGCCGCCGAGATCCGCTGTCATCAATGTGAAGGATGAAGTACCGCTCCACCAAAAAAGGCGCCCGCTGGTCCCTTGAACCCGTGTACGCCCCCAAGAATGACGCCCCCAAGGAGGAAACGACACCAACGCGCCGCCGTCATCCGATCAACTGATCTAGGGTTTCCCCCGGAGGTAGCGGATAGAGGTCTAGAGCTTCTCCACGGCGATGCCTTCAAGAAGGTAATGACACCATAGGGTGCCACCAACGCCGGTCTTGGCATCAAGCCGAGCACAAGGTTTTCACCCGGATCCGCTCGAAGAACCTTCATCACGTACTGTGTGCACGGGTCGCTGCCGATCTGAGCCGCTGCACATGGAGTAGGCCGCACCGGCCAGATCAGATCTGTCCGGAGGGCACAACCTGCATGGTGCCGACCCAACCACCAGGCACTCCATGCCGCCACCACCGATCCGAGGTCAGATGTTGTGTCGCCGCAAACCCAGCCGCCGTCGCCGAACGCTGCCACGCAGCCTGAGGCAGGGCCGGCTGCCTCACCCCACCATCACCGCCCTTGGCCGAGGCAGCCGCCGCGCCGCCGCCGGAAGGCAGGCCCGCCGCGCCGCCAGGCCAGATCGGCCGTGCCACCCACGCCGCGGGGCTCCGCACCGCCTGCACAACGCAGGCAAGAGGGAAGGCCCCCGCCACCGCCATCAGCCCCGGGCTATAGCCGGCGGCGTCCTTCGGCGGTGGCGGAGGGAGGGGAGGACGGATGAGGACCCCCGGCGCTAGGGTTTTAGATCCCGCCCGAGTCGCCCGAGCGGGGGCGACGCGGGGGGGTCTCTACCTTGGCCAAACCGGAACAACATCAAAAGTCACCAGAAGTGAAACCCTTTTTCATACATGTATCACCGAGGAAGGGTGTTTGCAATGAGATCTCTATTGACTGGTATGTTGTCCATCACCATCCACCAGTGTTCATTATTGATTTCAGTGAGGTTTGACATTCCCGGGTTTCCATCCTAGTTCCCGAGCCCTTTCCTCCCATAAAACAGTTAATTTCCTCTGACCGAGCAGTGACTCTGCTGACTTTTCCCTAGCTTCTTCACATGTATCCATACCTGAACTGCATTTGTCAGCCTCCTTTTGATACCGCGAAGCTAGTTTTTTAGCCTCAAGCAACTTTACATCGGCTTGTTGCTGAGCTTCGGTTGCTTCCTCCTCTCTCTGTTGTAGCTCTTCTATCAGCATCTCTATGATACTCTTCTCTGTTTCTTCACCGGAAGCATGAGTCTTGACCTCTTTGAATTGCTTAGCACAGTCTGGAAACATCAGAAGCAATAATAACCAGTGAAAGCAGTCACCAGATATAGGCAATACTTCTAAAATACTAGGGAGTTATTCCAAACAAAATAAGTACTCCCTCCGTAAAGAAATATAAGAGCGTTTAGATCACTAAAATAGTGGTCTAAACAAATTCTCCCCCATTTTTTAGCCCCCTCCCTCTCCCCCTCCCCCGCGCCGCCCCTAGCAGGCGTCTCGGGGGTTGATTCCCCTCCCGCCGGCATAACCTCCCTCTCTCTCCATCTCTCCTCGCCGCCGCACGAGGCTGGCGTCGGGCCATGCCTGGGGCGCGGTCTGGGACTGCGGCGGCGGGGCCGGCTCCGCTCCGATCTGCATCGGAGGGTCTCGGATCCGGGCGGCGGCCCCTGGCGAGGCTCCCTGTCCCCTGCGGCGGGCAGTGGGGTTGGCGTGGTGCCGGCGATCTGGTCGGGTGGCCGACGGATCTCCGGTGGCCTGGGGCCTCGCGTGGCTGCCTTAGCGGCTGGCGGCGCCAGATCTGGCTGCTGGCCTTCTTCCCTGCTCGGTGCGCTTCTCCTGTGAGGGTCCCTGGGTGTGCTGTATGGCCTGCCTATGGGATGCGGGCGATTCTGGTGGTCGGGATCCAGATCAGGGGAAACCCGGGTCGGCTCCGGCCGGCCGCGACGACGACGCCGCCCGCGGGTGCCGATTTCTTCATGGAGACGTCTGTCAAGGTACGCCCTTCCACTCCCCACCACCTAGCTTCTCGGGTGAAAATCTAACTCCGGTGGGTGGCGGCGGTGTCTTTGGCGTCGCGACCTTCTTGAAGGCGCCGCCTTGAGGGCTGGGTGGTGGCGGGCGCTGTTTGGGGTCGGTGACAGCTGCCGACGGCGTGCCTTTCTTCGCCCAAGCCTCCGCTTTTCCTCCAACGCGTTCTGGTTCTCTTGGGGGAGGATATGTTAGCTTGCCAAGACAGAGTCTATACCATTACCATGGAGCACAAGACATCTTTGAGTAGACCAAGGATATGTTATATTCTGGACTATGCAAACATGAATAAATGCTTTCATCTATCATGAGCATTTCAGTTCCTATGCAAGGTACTCCCTCGGTTCCAAATTACTTGTCGTGGCCACGACGGGTAATTTGGAATGGAGGGAGTAGTTGATTTGACAGTTGTATCACTATCACCACATCAATTACAAAGGCAGGAGCAAAAGAAGACACCGCAGGTGGAACTTCAGCATGGAACAAAAAGAATGTTGCAATGCTTATATGTGATGCCACCAAGACAAGATAGGCATCAACTTTTTATTACCATGGCGTGTTATACACCCGCCATAAGAAAACTACGGAGTATATCTTTTTCAGTGAACAAACATAATTACTCGGCTACAACCTGAACCAATGTTCTGACTTATGAATAACTGAAAACATCTTTGTCCCAGCCCCAAATTTCAAGCATACTTGATAGATCTGATGCATACACATTGAACAAACGGAGTAAGCTAATCTATGCACGCATGTTACGATTTTGAATTCACAGGTTAGAACGCCCCCATCAAAATCCACACATCTCCTAATTTAATATATCATGCCAAGTTCGTAGCCTATCCCCAGTCCTGCGTGACTGTGTCTCGTCCACAGCAGAACGCAATAGCCAGCGGCTACAAACGCATTGCTCGCTCTGCAGACGACGAAATCGCGGAGCGAAAGGAATTGCGCTGCAGAGCGCGGGGTTGCAGGGAGGTCTGGGCCACACCGACAGCAGGAGGGTAGCTTCGGGCAGCTGGAGCAGCGGAAGCGCGTCGCAGTCGCAGGCGCGCCGAGTGGCCGAGCGCCTCGGCAACGTGCCAGCAGAGCGGCGGGCCGACGATGTAACTTTAAAAAACTTACATGAAGATGAGTACTAAGTTAGAAATATAACTTTAAAAAACTTACATGAAGGGGTTCCGTGTGCATCTTAATGTGTGATCATGATTTTTCTATGATCTTTTGCACGTTTTTTAATTGACGTCTCAAATTCTCAAATGAAGGCTAGTTGAGCCTTGTGAGCGAGACACAGTGATGCTTATACTCTCAATCCGTTGTAACCATGTAAGGCCTCTTTGTGTTTATAGGGGGACTTGGTAAAATCATATAAATGGGGGATTTTCCATTTCGTTGTACTATGTATTCCCTGGTTCAAATACTTGGACCAAACAAGAAATGAAGGCATTTTTCTCTTTATCTCAATTTAAAATTGAAAAAACATAGGAAGTTTAAAATCCACATGGACCACTTTTACTAATTATATCTTCTCATGTGGTTGACCTTAATTTGACTATGTGATATCAATGTTTTTATATTCATGTGAACCAACATTGACCTTAATTTGACTATGTGAACCAACAATGTTGACCTACAAAACGGACACCGCATCCGTTCGTGGATAGGGGGTGCCAGTCGCGGGCGCAGATGAGGGGGCTGGTAATCCAAAGCTATCCACATACATCTGGGCCCAATTTTGTTTAATAAAGTCCGTGCGCTCAAATAGCCACATATATAGTCTAGAATAGTTCAAACATTCAAATGCAGCAGTAGTTCTAATTTCAAAATGTTCAAATATTACACACCAACATTATTGTCCCCTTTAACCGCTCATAGATGCTCAATCAAATCTTACTTCAGTTGCTCATGAGTTGCTCCGTACCGAATTTGTTGATGTATTTAAACAAACTCTTCAAATATGGCCGGATTCTGATCTAGAAGTTCGATAAGATCACCCATGTTCTCAAATTAAAGAGCTGCGGTAGCATCCTCACCCTCATCCTCTCCATGATCATGTTGTGCATGATCACACAACAGGTCATCACCTCCCACAAGGTCTTTGGATCCTATTGTTTAGCAGGTACGTGCCTGCCGAACATCAAATTCCCTCTCAACATCATTTCTAGCCGCTTCTTGTTTTGGGGCAAATTGAGAATTTTTCCGGCCAATTGGGATAGAGATGCATGGTGCTAACAAAGCTAGCCCATGAAGGATAGATATTGTCAACCAGATAGTAGCCCATGTTGTACTCATGTCTATTGACAATATAGTGGTAAGGAGGAGCTTTTCCTTTAGTCAATCTAGCAAACAACGGTGATCGCTGCATCACATTGATGTCTTTGTGATACCCGGACATGCCAAAAAATGAGTGCCAAATCCAAAGATCATGTGATGCAAACTGCTTCAAAAATGATGGTGAGCTTCTTAACATGACCCTGGTATTGCCCTTCTAAAGCTTTTGGGCAGTTCTTCTGTTTTCAGTGCATGCAGTCAAGAGATCCAAGCAAACCTGGCCATCCTCTTGCTTTCGAGATTGCCAAGATCCTCTCAGTGCCTACCACAGTTGGTTCTTTCGGGTAGTAAGGTCCGAACACATCGACCATGATAGTTGCAAACCTGACTATGGCATTACTGCATGTGCTCTCAGACATCCATGCATACTCGTCCCACGAATCAGCGGTCGTGCCATATGTAAGCATCTGCAGTGCGGCCGTTCACTTCTACTAACCAAAGATGTCAATCCTTCCCACAACATCCTTCTTCAATATGAAGTAGTCATCAAAGGACCGAATGCCATGGTAGAGACGATCGAAGACATTTTTGCGCATCCGAAGGTGTCGCGCGGAAATTGTTACCGAAGAGGGCATCAAGGGCAAAGTAGCTGTCCATCCGTCAAATGGTCACGAGCCTTTTTTGCGGTTGAGCACTCCTTTACCCTTTATTGATCGCTTGAAATTGATAACATGCTCCTCCGCACGCTTAGCGTCTGCAAGGACCACCTGCATTATTGTTGTCTCATCCATGTAGTCATCCTCGTCGGAAGAGCCGGTAGACGACTCAACATAGTGCTTGTATATGTAGTACATATCTGACTCCATTGCTTCAAAAAAGAAGGGACAAAAAAATTAGCACGGGCATTTCACCGAACAATTGCTGGCATGGTGAGTATCCGAGGAGCAGATCTACAGGGCGGTCGGAGGAGAGGTGTGGAACGGCGGCGGAGGATTAGTGGCATGGAGCCCGGGTATACCTTCGGAGGTGATGGACTCATCGAGTTCTTATATGGGTGTGGCAGGGTGGCCGTGGTGGTGGGGCAACAGCGAAGGAAAGAGAGATAAAACGGAAGGAGGTAAAACGGGAGGATAGAGTCGTAGGGTCCGGGAGTGGCTTTGGGTGGGCCAGGGGTGTCCGCGTCCTACGTGGTTGTTATTCGGACTCCCGCAAAGCCCCCCTAGTTTTCTTGGGTTTGCGGGAAAAGTGTGTCCGGACCACTCAGCGGACCAATATAGGTCCTCGTTGGATGGCTAAACATGTACGGACCGTGCAACATAGACGGTTGCGGGCGGTTTGATGGTCCACTTTGGAGATGCCCTAATACTCTGTGTTTTCGCATGTTGCACGCATTCCTATTAGATTCTTGTGTTTTTCATTTTCATGTGGCACTTAAGGAATGATTATTTTTGGTAAGGCGAAGGAATCTGTCACTGCCTCTGCTAATTTTGTTGATAATTATTGGTCATTGTTCTCATCTTGTCAGTCCAATGCAGAGGTGGTTCCTAACGTCAAAGGAAAGGGAGTAGCGGCCGGTTTAACACATGTCCCTACTCCTCTGAGTATCATCGAGGTGTGGCAGCCTCCACCTTTGAGCTATATTAAGATCAATGTTGATGCTAGCTTTGTAGAGAGGGTTTGCGCTACAAGCATGGGTTATTCCTAGGAAATATTGTAGGTGACGTCCTCATCTCTTTCTCGGATTATATTGGGTTGTGTGTGGATGAAATGGAGCTTCGAGTATCGTGGTAATTTCTTTCACAATATTATAGGGGTGTGTATGGAGGAGTGTAGAGTCAATTATATAAATAGATGGGAGTAGACACGAGGATTTGTTACCTAGGTTCGGGCCTTTGCGGAGGAGGTAAGACCCTACTCCGGCCATGTTGTTTTTCTTCCTGCGTATATGGGTTACAAGGATGTAACGCTTAGCCCGATGCCCCTGCCATGGCTTATATAAAGTGCATCATAGAGGAGAGTATAACGGATGGTATAATTGCCATAATTATAGTGAGTAAATCATGAGTTACTAGTATCAGTAACAATGGTAATAGCTTATTGTATAATGGTGGCAGCTAGTAATTGACGTCTAGATGGCAATACTAATCCTCGTCTTAATGAATAGGGTAATGTTTGTGAAAATCTAATTGTATGATCTGAATATGAAGATTTGACTGTCACATCCGATTGTGAAGATCCAACGGCAAGATCCGACTACTGAGGGTCGTGGAATCCTAGTTCGCAGCCAACTGTAGAAGGTCTGATTGCTCCTGCCTTTATGGTAATCGACTATTGGGGTCTCATCAATCATGGGTGTAGGATCGGACGGATAGGACTTAGCCCGATCATGAGAAACTCCTCTAGCCTGCGACGGGAGCTCCTAGCCAGCGCCTTCAGCACCAACTAGGGGTTCCAGCGCCCACGCTTCCACGCTACTGGGCTGGCCCAAAACGGAGGCACCCTCAAGAGGGAAAAAAGAAAAAAATACCGCGCGCGATGAGAATCAAGCCATCAACATGCTACTTCATGTTAAATAGAGCTAACCTCTCTGCCACCAAGGCACAACTGATACAATACATCTTTTTCAATGTTTTCTTGTTTCCTTTTTCCTTTTCTCAATTTTTCGTTTTCGTTCTTTTTCTTCCTTATATGATGATTTTTTTTCAAATTCACGCACACTTTTCAAATCGATGAACTTCTTTCATTTTTTGATGAATTTTTTTCACATTCGATGAACTTTTTCAAATTTGATGAAAGTAGAAAAAGGTTCACAAATTTGGAAAAAGTTCATCAGAATGGAAAAAGTTCACATATTTGAAAAAACGTTCATCGTATTTGAAAAAAGTTAATCGTATCTGAAAAAAAGTTCATCACATTTGAAAAAAGTTCATCGATATTGAAAAAAAGTTCGTCAAACTTAAAAAAAGTTCATCGAATTTGAAAAAATAGTTCATTGAATTATAAAAATAGTTCATCAAATTTGAAAAAAAAGTTCATTGAATTTGAAAAATTTCATCAAATTAGGAAAAACTTCATCCAATTTGAAAAAAGTTCATCAATGTTGAAACAAAGTTCATAAATTCGAAAACATTTCATCATTTTTTATAAAAAAACGCAAAAATGGAAAACCATCGATTTAAATTAAAAAGGAAAAGCAATATAAAAACCGCCTCGAGAAAAATGACCATGAACTGGGAAAGCCCCGGTCCCAAACCAGAGGATTCCCGCGAACGGAGAGAAGAACAAAAAAACGTTGTAAATCACCAGTTGTGCGGTGGCGCAGTGGTTACTATCCTTATTGATGATACATATTGATTTCGAGTTCGATTCCTGCAAAACGCATCTTTTTTTAACCTTTTTGCAAGGTAAACAAAACATATACTCTCTTTGTTCTTAAATATAAATCTTTTTAGACATTTTAAATGGATTACAACATACGGATGTATATAGACATATTTTAGAGTGTAGATTCACTCATTTTGCTTCGTATGTGGTCATTTGTTGGTATCTGTAAAAGGTAAACAAAACATATACTCTCTCTGTTCTTAAATATAAATCTTTTTAGACATTTCAAATGGATTACAACATACGGATGTATATAGACATACTTTAGAGTGTAGATTCAATCATTTTATTTCATATGTGGTCATTTGTTGGAATCTGTAAAAAGACTTATATTTAGGAAAGGGGGGAGTATGAGCCAGCCCAGCTCGCCAGCGGAGGGCGTGCGCTGCAGGCACCCGTTTGTGAACGGGCGCATAAGCGCCAAATAGGATTCGCCGCCACCGACATCTTCGGCTTTAACTCAGATGGGCCCATGGCGATACCCCTTGGCCCACTATCCTCTGGACCCTATCCTTGTTGGCCTATGGCTCTTGGCTGGGCCATTCATATACTTGGGTCCACCCCAACAGTTGTTCTGGAGTCTGTCTATGTCTCGTCGCAAAGACTGACTATGCTCTTCTTGAAAATGGTTCCAACTAAAAACTGGACGAAATCACCAGTTAAGGAGTACTTCTTCTGTAAACTAATATAAGAATGTTTAAAACATTAAAATAGTGATTTAAACATTCTTATATTAGTTTTACGGAGATTTTAGTGTTCTAAACACTCTTATATTAGTTTATAAAGGGAGTACTTGTTACAAACATCATTTCAAATTCCCACGACCTGAGAGCTTTTTTTTTAGATCTGTTTATTCAAAACGTTTATCTCTCAAACTGTGCGCCAAATTTCAAACCGCTTTTGCTGTTGGATTTCTCGTGTCTAGATCTTCAAAACTAGATCCCATGTTGATAGGTTTTGACAAATTTTTTTTCACAAAAAAAATCGGCCGAAAATAACCAGAAGAAAAAACCAAACTGGAAGCACTAGTTTTTTCCCTTTTCAAAAGAGGCACGCATGTGCCTCTCATGAAATCACAACCGTGCCTCTCGCGAAGGCAAAAGCGTAACTCTTGCGAAAGGAAAAAATAAGAGAAAATGTATTGTTTTGTTTCCGAGGAGGCACGGCCGTGACTCTCGCAAAAGCACACCCGTGCCTCTCGCGGAAGCAAAACCGTGACTCTTGCGAAAGGAAAAAAAATACGCGTTTTTTTCATTTCTGAGAGGCACGGCCGTGACTCTCACGAAGGCACAGCCGTGCCTCTTGCGGAAACAAAACCGTGACTCTCGCGAAAGAACAAAAAACAGAAAACACGTTTTTTTTGTTTCCGAGAGGCACGGCCGTGACTCTCGCGAAAGCACAACGGTGCCTCTCGCGGAAGCAAAACCGTGACTCTCGCGAAACGAAAAAACAGAAAACGCGTTTTTTCCGTTTTCGAGAGGCACGGCCGTGACTCTGGCGAAAGCAAAAAACCTTGCCTCTCTCGGAAGCAAAACTGCGACTCTCGCGAAAGGAAAAAACACGTTTTTTCACGCAAATTTTTTTTTAATTTTTTTTCTGTCGAAAAGCTAAGGAAGACCGATGAAAAACCAAAATGTCATAAAAAAATTAGAAAAAAACCATTTAAATAGCCGAAAACACGTGCGGAAAAATAAAATAAAAATAAAATCCGAAGGAAGCGCCCAGAGCGCGACACGTGACGAATGAATGAGAGCGCGCCAAGTGATGTTGATCGTTGCGAGGCTCTCGAAGGAGCGCTCGTTAACTAGTGGCTCCCGAAACCAGACCCGGAAGCATTGTTGAGTTGATTGTAAAGAGCCCTTGACGTACTCAAAATCGTACTTGTGCCCTGAAGGATATCGAGGTTGTCCCTTGTTCTCCAGTGAAGACACTAGAAATTTTGTCATGCCTGAGCATGGAATATTAGCTCGAGTGAAGACACTCGAAATTTCGCCATGCCTGAGCACGAAATATTTGCCCGAATGAAGACGCTCGGAATTTCGTCGTGCCACTCTTTGTATAAAATGCTTTCGACTTTTTTTGGTGAAACATGAACTTATCAAAATTAAATTTTGAATGATTTGTACAATTTTAAAATTTTATGTTGCGCCAAAAAATCCAACAACATTTTTGTGCATTGAAGTATTTGCGTGATTTTGATTTGCAAAAATTTTAAATTCAAATATTCTTTTATTTAGGTGAAACAAAAAAGAGAAGTTTGATCACATGAACTTTGATGCAAAAATGGACAGCCATGATAGAGGGTACAATGGTATGGGAGGTACAACTAGAACTTTTCCCTAAATAATTGCTAGGTCCACTTGTGAGCCTCAAACCTATTTTCTTTTTCCTCCCTTCACTCATGTTTGACAAGTGATGAATGGGGGCATGTGAATTAGGAGAAGGAATTAGGGCATCTCCAACGCTGACACGTAAACCAGACACCGCATCCATCGACGACAGGGGTGGACCAGTCTACGAACACGGATGCGCCAGCCAACCATGCAACGCTACCTACATACATCTGGCGGCCATCATAACAAATTTGATGCATATTTAAATGTATCAAACGAATTTCATTGAAACTTGACTAATTTTTACATAAAACCAGATGGTTTTCAACATATTTGCCCTACACCGGACTCTAACCTAGCCTAAAATCACCGCCGGGGCCCGTTTCCATCTCCAGCTGGCCATCAGCCCCAAAAATGAAGCTCCGCCACTGCAGCCTGTCAATGGCTAATCAGCCGACGATGATGAGCTCGCCAAGCTTGGCTTCAATGGGAGCGAAAGAGCGGTTGCCTTCCTGGACCTGAGCATCGGTGACCTCTCATGCTCTACTCTTCCTCAATGTCGCTGGTGCCCACGGATGTATTAGCTTCATGCTCATGGTGGCGGGGCGTCGGCGAAGTTGGAGACGCCGTCCTCGTCCTCGCTCTTGCCATAGACTTTGTTTGCCGCCTCGCCAAACTTCTTGAAGGCGGCTTCTAGCTCTGCCTGATACTAGCGGTACCTCCAGTGGTCGCGGTGGATTTTGCGGATAGTGATATAGGAGTTTAACAGCGCCTCCTACTCGGCCACGTCCACGTCCGGCGCGATGGCAATGCCGGCGGCAAATAGCTCCTCCGTGCGCCGATGCTCATCAAGGAGGCAGAGGTTGTAGGCCTGGTCGGCCTGCGCCTGCCAGAAGGTGGCCTCCCCCTCCTCCAACACCATGCATGTGTAGTGAGCACGAGCCTATGCCTACGAGAAGTTGCCCCAGATGGCTTTGGAGCTCGGGAGGCCATAGTGGGCATGGTACAGAGTGAAGAAAGGGAGCGGAGGAGGATGGATGTGGCTATGGCCGAGGACGGAGTTTAAATAGGCGATGCATGGCGGGGCAAGCGATGGGGTGGTTAAAGTTAATACGCACTGCAGACGGACGGATGGATGAGTGACGCCGGAGTAGGTTCCAACCGCGCACGTTTAATGGAGGGAGGCGAAACGACGGAGCTGTCGTTTGAACGCGGAGCAGTCGCATGTACCAAGAAACGATGTGGGCGGAGCTCTTGGCCGGTGTGTCGCTTCAATGCCGGAGCGCTAGTGTGAGCTCGCGTCACTCTGAGCCGGCATGAATGCGTCATTTGTGCTCTGGAGTGAAGCTGACCGCTCTGGGCGGGAAAGGGCGCGGGCGCGGGAGAGTGCCTTTTGGTGGGCCATATTAGTCAGGCATGGATGTGGCAGCGGTCCAGATGCTCGCAAAGCCCCCCAGTTTGTTTTGGGTTTGCGAAAAAAGTACATCTGCACTAGCCTGCGGACCGATACAGACCCGTGTTGGATGGCAAAATATATGCGGACCGCGCAGTTTGGACAGTGGTAGGGGATTTTAGGGTCGGCATTGGAGATGAACTTAGTGATGGGATTAGACTAGGAAATTCACCTTTTATTCCTAAGATCTTGCTTACGCAGCCATGGGAAATTTGTGCGCTTTAAAATACGACGATCTAACTCATTTATCCATATACATCTCCTTCCGATCTGCTGCATAGGACATGGCGCCGTCTTGCCGGGCTGCTAGCCTGGTGTTGCTTGATTTATGGTTAAGTAGCAGAGGGTGAGCGTTGGTAAGCTGAGGGCATCAATATATTATGAAGCTCCACATTGGCAAACAGGGCAATCGTGTTGTTGCTGCCGCTGCGACGGGGCTGCACGCCGCACAGTGCCGCATCGACGTGGGCTGCGCACAAAGAGGTCTGAATCACGCACCTGCCGCGATGCGGGCACAACGATGCCGCACAGCTGCGCCACGGCGAGGAGTGCAACCAGGCGGAGCAACGATGGCGCCGCCCTCCAACTGCAGCACTACCACGAGGTGCTCCGCCTCCCATCGAGCGAGGAGGGTGTCACGCTGAGCATCGATAAGATGGCGACAGTGTACTGGTTCCAGTCGTCGAGAGCTGTCAAGCCAGATTATCTCCTGATTCATCCTCAGCATCCGGTATGCAGTGCACGAGGGAGCCTGAAGTGTGTTTTAAGGTGTGACTTGCCACTAGCAACTCAGGGTGGACACGGTCCGGGCCGGTCCGGTCCCTGACCGAGCCGCCGTTTGGACCGGCCGCCGGCGGTCTGGACCGGACTGGACCGAGCAGCCTGGCGGTCCTGATTTCTAGGCCCGGACCGACGGCGGGAAAGCCCGGGCCGGACCGAGAGGACCGGCAAGAGGAGATGTGGTAACCATGGCGGCGGCTGCGGGACGATCGAGGAGGTGGTCGTGAGCTTCTACGCGGCGACCATGGACGCGGTGAAGCACGGGAGCGAGCCGTCGCGGCCACGAACGACATACCGGAGGTAGCAGCAACTCGCGCACCGTGGTCGTCCAGCGTGCCGGCGAAGTTCTCGTGCACTATCAAGAACGCGCGCGCCAGGATCTTCCGGGAGGCAGAAGCCCACGACCAGCCCTTTTGTTGTTTTGCCTTAGCGATTTTTTAGCCGCATGCAAATATGGTAACACCTGCATGAGCCCATAAGTTTTTGTGGGCTAGCCTTCCGTGATTAGTGGATCAAGATTGACGTGGAGCTGTGTCCTATTCGTGCTCATAGTGGACGCAGATGACGCGTCAATTTCATTAGTCGTGGGATGAGAATCAGATCTGAGCCCATATTTCTCGTTCTTTCTATATCTACTCCGTTGAATAAAAGGAAAAGGAAATGGTAGAAAACAAACCAACGGCAGCATGCCATGGGCGCATTATTATGGCTACGTAAAAGGAAACGGCAGCGAGGGGCAAGTCATGAATGGCGCCGCGATTATCGGATCGAACGCCGGCTCTCTTGTTCTTTCTATTCTCTGTTTAACTGAATACAAGGAAAAAAAGGCAGCGCCTGATCTGGGTCTTCTTCTACCTCTTACCCCTGTCCCTGTGTCAATTGACTGATTGAGTACTTGATTCCGATGAACAGCGCGATGGGACACGGCCAAGGCATCGCTGGTGGCATGAGGAAGAAGAACGGCCTGCACCTTCGGTCCGCTCGGTCGGACCGGGCAAAGACCGGACCGGACCGAGAAAATTTCGGGCCGAAATTTAGTAACCGGACCGAACAAATTCTTCAGCGGGCCAGGACCGGACGGTCCGGTCCAGAACGGGCCACGAGCGGGCCGAAAAGCCCGCTCGCTCCGTCCAGCCTGACTAGCAACTAACCGAATCCATGTACAGAGCAGACACGGCTGCCTGTTCTCCCGATGCCTATCATTCCTATCACCCTACAATATTTTAGTAAACGCACGAGCTCGAGCAATGTTTTTAGAGTACACATCTACAATTCTAGAGAAAGAAACATTACCAAAACCTCTACTTATATAAGAAGTGTGGCATGGTAAAGAATAATTTGAAAAGTCCATGTAAATAAGCTGAACTCTGCCCATGTTCTGAGGGTTGGCACATGCAGATATTTCATTTATTGTGGTCATGTTTGGTTGAAAACTTGAATTCCACGGTGAGAAGGGAATACGTAAGGAAGTTCCCAAAGAAACATGGGATGAATGCATTCCATTTGCATAGACAATATTTTGTTGAAAGCAAATGAGGAGAAACTAGAGGTTTGCAATGTCTCCATTAGTGCATTCAACCATGATAATCATGTCGTCGGCGTACTGGACAAGGGAAACCCCACCCCGGTACAAGGTGCGAAACCACCCCTCGGATATGATCAGACCCCTTGGCTGCATTGAGGGTGGAGGCAAGGGCATCGACCACCATGTTGAAGAGGAAGGGGGAGAAGGGACCCCCCTTGTGAAATCCACAATAGGTGTGGAAGAATGAGCCCACTTCGCCATTGATGTTCATAGTGGTGCGCCCACTAGACACCAATTGGATGACCCTGGTGACCCAACGGTCGTCAGTACCCTTCCAGAGGAACATTTCTCGAAGGAAAGACCAGCGAACTGTGTCGTACGCCTTTTGGAAGTCAATCTTAAGAAAGACCGTATTTTGGCGTTCTATTTTACTTCATGAAGGACTAGGACCCGATACATGATGAATTGGCCTTGGATGAAGGCTGATTGGTTTGGATGCATCAACCGATCGGCAAGAAGTGTCGCCCTATTGGTGCACACCTTGCCTAGGATACCGAAGATCAAGTTAGTCAATGTGATCTGCTAGAACTGGTGGATACCGGAGGCGCCGAAAACCTTAGGAATAACGACAATAATCCCAAGTTGAGACGAGAAAGATCTAGGGTACCAATGTAGAAATCCTAGAATATGCCCATCACCTCGTCCTTAACCAAGGTCTAGAACAACTGAAAAAAACGGACTGGTAGGCCATCGGGGCTAGGCGCTGAGTCAGGGTTCAAGCCTTTGTTAGCAGGAAAGATGTCCTCCATGAAGGGCACCATGAGAGCCTCATTATCCTAGTCTGAGACGATACGCGGCCCTGACCACGGGTGCGGTCTAGCACGACGCCACCTCGCAAGGAAGAGGAGAATATGTCATGGTAGAAGTCGTCGACATGCTCATGAATATCGTTGCTAGAGTAATCTATCACCGTCCCAGAGAAGCGGGATGGTGTTATAGCTGCGGCAGCCATTAGCGATCGCCCGGAAGTATGCCGTGTTGGCATCTCCGTACAGAACCCATCTCTGGGTGTCGCACTGATCTTCTTCAATGACGTCGTCCCCTTCATAAAGGCGTTATTTTGGTTCCTCGCAGCGTCCCTGGTGTTGGATCTCAGGATGTTCGATGTCATGCTTGGTGCGAGCTGCTTCCTAGGGGGTAGGCCCCTGGACACCAACCTGGACAGGAAGTGAATGATACAATCACAGAGTGGCTTTGTCGTCCATTAGGGCATGTACAATGGTTGCATATGGATATAAATGCCCCATGAGAAAAAATAGCTTGAGGTATCTATATTGATATTTTTTTCTCCCCAATGCAAGCTACTATTAGTGAGCCTCACCAAAGAATAAAAAGTAGACTCCCACTACACATTTACCTCTACTCTCCACTTCAACATTTTCAGCTTTATGCACCAGACGACACTTTTTATCTCCAAGCACTTGTCTCCCATAGAGAATACCGGTACATCATCCGAACCTACTTTTTCCTAACATCCGATCCTACATGATCTACAGGGCATCACCCTAGGGCAATGCATTGGCCATGCCGTTAAGTGCATGTTGTTGGCCATGCCAGCAAAGTACGGGGCACTAATGTAGTTTGGACTATATTAGCTTGCCAAAGCCAGGTTTAGGATCCCAAAAGTGCATTCTTGTAGTAGTTGATGTATTAAGATGTTCTCTCGTGCCAAGTTCATCTATACACGAGAGAATGATACAAGGACCTCAACAGCGAGATGCAATGGTGCCACTATGCTCAATTTAGATCCTCTGCCAATCTTGTGAACTCAAATGTCAAATAAAAGATTAGAACAGAATAACAAGTATAACATTCCATCGTCCTAGCCATGTCACTGAATCACTGTTGTTAGTTCTTTGGTCCATCTAGCATATGAAGGGATAGTTCGCCAACACACTTATTTGTCAGGTGGTGGAAAGTAGATCGAACACATTTTCACAAATAAAAACAAAAATCACGCATGGAGATACTCTAAACCCCCAATCTAGAGCGTGCACCTTCCACGGCACGGCCAGAAACGATGTTGCGCGAGTGCGGTGCGTCGAGGAGCGCGAGCAGGCGGAGCGAATTCTACATCACTACAAGGTGCGACGCGAGCTGTGGAGCGAGGAAGCCTCCGCTCTTCAGCTACAACACTAACATGTGCTCCGGCTCCCATCAAGCAAGGAAAGTGCCTTGCTGAGCAGCGCCAAGGCCGCGGAGTATAAGTTATTGTGGAAAGTGTATCTACCCCGTAGGGCCGCGTGTGGTTTATATTGATCGATGGCATAAGCCTGCCGTGGCGTACAAGCAAGAAACGATCGCTAGGATACGTCCAGGTACATGAGGATAGGAAGGAGGAGTTTAAACAGAGATACAGAAGTTAACAGAGTCCTAGTTCTATCTCTATTTCGTCTAACACTCCCCCTCAATCTAAACCATATGACACTGTACCAAGGTTGAGATTGTTTTTGAAGTCGTTTAACCTTTTCATTGTGAGAGGTTTTGTGAAGCCATCAGCAACTTGATCACCTGTTGGAATAAACCGTATATCAAGCAATTTGCGTGCTACTCTTTCTCTGACAAAATGAAAATCAACCTCAATATGCTTTGTACGTGCATGAAACACATGATTAGCTGAAAGGTAGATTGCACCAATGTTGTCACACCATAATCCCGCAGCTCGTGGAACTTTAATCCCAAGTTCATGAAGCAATGTCTGAATCCACATTACTTCAGCTGTAGCATTTGCTAAAGCCTTATACTCTGCTTCGGTACTTGACCTTGATACAGTAGCCTGTTTTCTTGCACTCCACGACACAAGATTTGTTCCCAGAAACACAACAAAGCCACCTGTAGATCTCCTATCATCAGCACACCCTGCCCAATCTGCATCAGAGTAGGCAGGCACAAGTAGAGATGGAGATTTTATAATCTTAATTCCAAGTCCCTCTGTAAATTTGAGATACCTCAAGATCCTTTTTACTGCAGTCCAATGAGTTGTAGTAGGAGCATATAAATACTGGCACACTTTGTTCACAGAATAAGAAATATCAGGACGTGTAAGAGTCAAATACTGCAATGCACCTACAACACTTCTATAATTTGTTGCATCCTCTGACCCCAGTGCTTCTCCACTTTCAATAGTGAGTTTTTCTGAAGTAGAGATAGGTGTACTGACAGGCTTACACTTTTCCATACCAACTCTTCTGAGAATATCAGTGGTATATTTTTCCTGTGTAAGAAGTATGCCATCTTTTACCTTCTTGACCTCGATTCCAAGGAAGTAATGAAGATCTCCCAAGTCCTTAAGAGCAAACTCTAGTTTCAGATCCTTAAGCAGACAAGTAGTAGCATCTGGACTTGAACTAGCAACAATTATATCATCAACATAAACAAGAACAAATATGGTAGTATTGCTCTTACTGTAAAAGAATAGTGAGGTATCTGCCTTTGATGGTGTAAACCCAAGTTTTTGTAACTGAGTGCTCAACCTTGAGTACCAGGCTCTTGGGGCCTGTTTCAAACCATACAAAGCTTTATCCAACTTACAGACATAATGTGGTGTACTCTTATTTTCATATCCTGGTGGCTGCCGCATGAACACTTTTTCCTCAAGAACACCATGAAGAAACGCGTTCTGAACATCTAGCTGTCGCAAGCTCCATCCTCTGGAAATAGCAATAGATAACACAAGTCGAATAGTAGCTGCTTTAACAACAGGACTAAAGGTATCCTCATAATCAATACCAAACCTTTGCTTAAACCCCTTTGCAACTAGTCTAGCCTTGTATCTGTCTATGCTTCCATCAGCTTTTCTTTTGATTTTGTATACCCACCTACAATCAATCACATCATTGCCCCTTTTTGGTGGTACTAGATGCCAAGTTCTATTTTTAATAAGTGCATCATATTCGCTATCCATAGCTTTCTTCCAATCTTTGTGAGCAAGAGCATCATGTAAATGAGTTGGCTCACCGGTGCTGGTAAGAAATGCACGCTTGACTTTATCATACCTTATCGTACCGTCAGTGTATTGTTTTTCCTTTATAATGCCTGATTGAGATCTTGTATGACGACGAGGAGGCACAGGTTCTGCTGTAGATCTCACCACAGAAGATCCGGGTGAACCAGACGCAGCATCCGGCTCCAGATCCGATGCCACCGAAGGAATCAGCATCGAACTCCCCCTTCCAGGAGAGTCAGTCCGCGTGGCGCTTCGTTCCTGGGCAGGCATGCGCACCCTGGCGCGAGCCCCACTGGACCGAGCGGGCGAACTCGTGGCACCAATCGGATCGTCTCCGCCCGCCTCTGCTGGGCTTGTGGGCTCCGCACCTGTCGGGCTGTCGGCCACCCGATCGACTGGGTCGCGCGTAGCGACAGACTCCACCTGGGATTCCTCGCCTGTCGACGCAGCAGGGCTGCCGGGCAGATCCGCCTCGGATCGGAGCAACCGACTGACAGCGCTGCCAGCAGTATCCTCCTGGGATCCAGCGCCAGTTTTGGCTACATCTGTGCACATAAAATCATAGCCTGTTGCTGCACAAGTATCACCAGAATCAAAATTTTCAATGGATTTTTGCACAAGGTCAGTTCTATTAAGTTCACCCCGTGATCAGAATTTGACATATATTCTGGAAGGAGAGAAATTTCAGCACGTAAAAGGGCTCCGGCATTGGGATGAAGTTTGGCAAACGGAAATAATGTTTCATCAAAGATGACATCTCAAGAAATATAGATACGACCTGTGGCAATCTCTAGGCACTTATATCCTTTATGAAGGTTACTGTAGCCAAGAAAAACACACTGTGTTGAATGAAACTCGAGTTTATGACGATTGTAAGGACGTAAATTTGGGTAACATGCACACCCAAAAATCTTGAGAGCATTGTAATCTGGTTTTTGATGAAACAAACGTTCCAATGGAGTGATGTTGCCAATGACTCTGCTAGGGAGACGATTAATAAGATAGGTAGCCGTGATGAATGCTTCATCCTAGTATTTGAGTGGCATAGATGCATGAGCTAGAAGGGATAAACCAACTTCAACAATATGGCGATGCTTATGTTCAGCCGAGCCATTTTGTTGGTGAGCATGGGGACAAGACACATGATGAATGATACCTATGCTACGGAAGAAGGAGTTGAGTTTCTCATACTCTCCTCCCCAGTCACTTTGGACTGCAAGAATTTTTCTATCGAAGTGTCTTTCAACAAGTTTTTGGAACTCTTGGAAAACAGAAAAGACTTCAGATTTAAACTTAAGCAAATATATCCAAGTGAATTTGCTATAATCATCTATAAAACTAACATAGTATTTCTTTCTTCCAAAAGAATCTCTTGCATGACCCCATACATCACTGAAAATAAGCTCTAAAGGAGCATGAGACACACTATTTGAAATAGGATAAGGAAGTTGGTGACTCTTGGCACATTGACAAGCTTCACACACGGACTCATTATTTGAATTATGTGACAATGAAAGATTGCCTTTATTAACTACTTGCTTGACTACTACTGAAGACGGATGTCCTAATCTTTGATGCCACCTTGCCAGAAAGGGCTTGATGACAGAACAAACTTGACGATGACGCTTGCGGCTAAAGACTCTTGATGTGATGGGGTAAAGCCCTC
This sequence comes from Triticum monococcum, assembly GCA_034509565.1. NCBI lineage: Eukaryota > Viridiplantae > Streptophyta > Magnoliopsida > Poales > Poaceae > Triticum > Triticum monococcum. Next base: position 621,463,593 of record CM067845.1, read on the forward strand.
CAATGCATCTACCGTGATGAATGAGTTCCCTCGTTGCCCGATCCTTTATGAAAAAAATAAGTGGGATGAGTCTCAAAGAAAACATTATTGTCTGAAGTTAAACGAGACATAGATGCTAGATTTTTGTCGGCTTGTGGAACATGAAGAACATCCTTTAAGACAAGATCACGTTTAAGGCTAGGGGAATTAATAGAAGCTTGACCAATGTGACAAATTTCCATACCTCCGCCGCTTGTGGTGTGAATTTGATCGTTACCATGGTATCTCTCGCGGAGAGCAAGCTTTTCTAGCTCGTTTGTGACATGGTCCGTGGCACTTGAGTCTGCATACCAAACCGTGTCACCATCACCTCCTCCTTGTTCACGGACAGCAGTTGCTGCATGACGTGCATCAGGCACGTAGTCCTCATCAAACCGGTGCCAGCAGTCAATGACTTCATGGCCCGGCTTCTTGCAGAGTTGGCATCTGGTTCGGCGACTGTTGGAGGAGGAGCCATGGGTGTTGTTGTTGTTGTAGCCGCCACCACGGTCACCACCACCAGAGCGAGCGAAGCCCTGGTTGTTGCCACGCCCGCCATGTCCACCGCCGCGGCCACGTCCTTGGTGACCACGGCCTCGGCCGCCGTTCCCGCGCCCACGAGAGATGCTGTTGACAGAAGACTGACGATGGTTTGTACCTTGCAGCAGGTTGACCCTTGCTTCGAAGCTGAGGAGTTGGCTGTAGAGCTCCGGAGTGGTGATGGGCTCGACGCGGGCTTGAAGAGCGGACACCACAGAATTGTACTCAAGGTCCAGTCCCTTCAGAACATATGATGTCATCTCCCGATCGCTCAAAGGTGCGCTGATGGTGGCGATCTCATCCGCCAACGCCTTGATCTTAGCAAGATATTCCGCCATAGTGGAGTTCCCTTTGTGAAGATTGGTGAGCTCGATGCGGTTATTGATTTCTTGCGCCTGGGTATGAGCAGCAAAGGTGGCATGGATCGCTGCCCATACTTCGGCCGGCGTCTGGAGAGTCACCACCTGAGCAAGAACCTCCCGGGACAGAGATGCCATTAGATAACCTTGCAATTGTTGCTGTTGAGCGTACCAGATTGTGCGGGCGTAGTTGACGATCTGCTCTTCTTTCCCATCCTTGGTGATGGTGAGCGTAGGGGGGGGGGGGGGGGCGCCGGCGTTGCAGCGTCCAGGAAGTGTTCCATCTGTGCTCCCTTGATCTGGGGTAGCACGATGGCCTTCCAGAGGAGAAAATTTGTCCTCGTGAGCTTCTCCGATGGAGGTGAACCGAGAGAGATAGAGTTGCTGGAGGTGGAAGAAGATCCATAGGTGGATCCGGCGGATTGGGTGGATAGGGTACTCATGGTGGATGTGATCTGGGAGTTTTCGGTGGAAGCAACGATGCTAGCGGCGGTGCCTGCCATAGCTTTCTCTCGGCCCTCTTTTTCTTTCTTCCCGATTCAATCTAGATCGATCTAATTGTCGTGGCTAGATGTACGAGAGGAAGTGGCTCTGATTACCATATAAGTTATTGTGGGAAGCGTATCTACCCCGTAAGGCCGCGTGTGGTTTATATTGATCGATGGCATAAGCCTGCCGTGGCGTACAAGCAAGGGACGATCACTAGGATACGTCCAGGTACATGAGGATAGGAAGGAGGAATTTAAACAGAGATACAGAAGTTAACAGAGTCCTAGTTCTATCTCTATTTCGTCTAACACGGAGACGTACTGGATATGGTCGTCGAGAGGTGCCAATCCTGGTTATCTTCCGATTCATCTTGGCTGTCTGATATGCAGCACATGAAAGATGGAAAAGGGTTGGTTACGCCATTACTTGCGAGAGGCAAGTCACTGAATCCAGATGCATAGCACACGCCCGTGCCGGTGCTCCTGATGCTTACCATTCTTATCGCTCTACAGTTTTCCAGTCAATGCACTTGAGCAATGTTATTATAGTGTACAGTTACAATTCTAGAGAAAGAGACATCACAGACTCTACTTATATAAGAAGACGTGTATAGTAGAGAAGAATACAGAGTCTATGTAAAGAGGTAGCTGCCCATGTTCGGAGAGTTGGCACGTGCCGCTATTTCATTTATTGTGGTCATGTTTGGTTGAAAACATGAATTCTATGGTGAGCAGAGAAGGTACATAAGGAAGTTTCCGAAGAAACATGGGACGGTTGAATTCCATTTACATAGACGATATTTTGAAAACACAAGCACATAAGATGTCTAGAACAAAATGTTGAATTGAATCGTACCAGTCTATTATGGGGTTTATTAGTCAATTTTTGTACTTGTTGTTTTATTTTCCAATTAGTTCTTCAATTGAGAGAAAGACATTTCAAACTGGAAAGTACTAAAATGATTTGGAGAAGTCTTCGGGGTCTCTCTCTCTCTCTTTCCTCGACGGTGTCTTTTTTTATCTAAATGCACTATTTCATTACTTAGTGGACGGAGCTAAATCGCCCGCCACAAGATGTTGTACATTCGGGATTACATTGTCTGAACATAGCTCATCCCCAACATTCAGAGTACATCCATATGCTGCTAGAGAATGTGCTACTTGGTTACAGCTCCGATTACAAAAACTGAAGACACAGTCATAGATATTTTGTGCTATGTACTCCTTCAAATCAGCTAGTGCGAAACAGATAGGCGACAGATCATCCTCTCCGCCTTCCATGGCTTGCTTCAGCAGCAGCGAATCGGTTTCAAAAATTACCTTATTAATTCCCTTCACTCCTGCTAGTTTCGCTCCATAGAGGGCGGCCAAAATTTCTGCATGAAAATGGTTCAGTACACTCTCCAGCTTACCTGCTCCACATGCAACTACCTCCCCTTCTTCATTTCTTATGACTGCACCCCAGCCTCCTGACGTGGTGTCTCCACAAAATGCTCCATCAGTGTTAATCTTCAGGATGCCTTGAGGAGGTTTTTTCTAGCTACATATTTTCCCACTTGGAGGTGCCTTTTCCTTAAAAAAAACTTGAATGTATTCATTAGTTTGTTTCAAAATGATATAATAAAGTTCATCAATACTTCTTGTTTTACCTTCTTCCCTGATATTATTTCTTTCTTGCCACCATTGCCATAACAACACTACTGTCTTCACTTTGGTCTCTTCCTCCAGACATATTATCTCATTAACAACCTCTTCTGGAGATTGCTTACTTTTCAGTTTTTCCCTTCTTTCTTCCAGCCCCAATACTTGCCATAACCTGACAATTTTCTTGCATTTGAAGAATAGGTGACCACCGTCTTCTGGAATACAAGAACATACAGGGCACGCCTGATCTACTTCCATACCTCTTCTTTGTAAATTATTACACAAAGCCAGAGAATTGTGAGCCAATCGCCAAATGAAGTGCTTGATATGGTTTGGGCAGTTTATATTCCATACCTTTTTCACTGTATTCTCTGTTCTGTGTTCATCACTGAGGAGCTGGATATTCCTTGTAGACTTCTGCGCATTGCATCTTCAACATATGGATGATAAGCTGACCTGACCGAGAATAATCCTTTTGAATTATAATGCCATGCGGCCCTGTCATCATAGTCAGTATTTATCGGAATATTTAGAATTGTCTTTGCATCCTCTTCCCAGAATATTTTGTTTATTAGCTCTTTATTCCAGCAACCTTCATCGGTTCTTATGAGGTCAGCAACTTGTTCCACTGCAGTATCGTCCAAATTGTTCCATTTTGGAGTAATGGGTTTTCTGGTATGATCTCTTGGGATCCACAGATCATTCCACACATTTACATTCTTCCCGTTCCAATTCTCCATATTATGCCTTTTTCAAGCAAATCAATTCCTTTCAGGATGCTACGCCAGGTATAAGACATACCTTGCCTCGCCTTTGCGTGAAGTACATTATTATCGGGGAAGTATCTTGACTTTAGCACCCTTCCACATAGAGAATTAGGATTATGTAGTAGCCTCCATCCTTGTCTTGCCAACATTGCCATGTTGAAAGCATATATGTCTCTAAATCCTAGACCCCCTTCTCCTTTTGGTCTTGTCAATTTCGTCCAACTTATCCAATGTATTTTGTGCTCCTTCTCCTGATTACTCCACCAATATCTTCCTATCAAGAAGGAGATTTGCTCACAAACAGTTTTTGTTATGTCAAAGCAGCTCATTGTATAGGTTGGAATAGCTTGCGCCACTGCTTTGACAAGGATTTCTTTCCCTGCTTTAGACAACATTTTCTCCTTCCAACCCTGAATTATTTTCCATATCCTGTCCTTCAGGAAAGTAAAGACCTCCACTTTTGATTTGCCCACATGGACCGGGAGTCCTAGATATTTCTCATTTGTCATTTCATTTTTAATGTTCAGTTCCTCCATTACTTCTTTTCTACAACTTTCAGCCATGTTTTCACTAAATATGATAGTAGTTTTATCCTTATTGATTGTTTGGCCTGAGCATATTTCGTACCTGGATAAAATCTGTTTTAGTGTCATTGCATCACTTCTTTTTGCCCTGCAGAGAATGAGTGAGTCATCTGCAAAAAATAGGTGGGAAATGCTAGGAGCTTTGGGGCAGATTTTCACACCTCTTATTTTCCCCTCCACTTCGGCTTTATATAACATTGTCGAAAAAGCTTCAGCACACATAATAAATAGATAGGGGGACAACGGATCCCCTTGTCTGAGGCCTCTTTCAGGTACTATTTCTTCTGTTAATTCTCCATTGACCTTGAAATGGTACCTTACTTTCTCCACACCTTGTATCACCAGTTCCACAAACTTGTTACAAAATCCCATTCCGATCATCATAGCCCTTAATAATTTCCATTCAACTCTGTCGTAAGCTTTACTCATGTCAAGTTTAATTGCCGCAAATCCATCCTTTCCCTTCTTATTATTTCTGAGATAATGCACCACTTCATAGGCTAATAGGATATTATCTGTTATTATTCTTCCAGGTACGAAGGCGCTCTGAGAAGGAGAGATAATATATGGTAATATGGTTTTCAGTCTCTTTGCAAGAATCTTTGATACAATTTTATATAGAACATTACATAGGCTAATGGGTCTTAGATCATTCACCTTTTCTGGATGCTTGACTTTGGGTATTAATGCGACCACGGTCTTGTTCCATCCATCCGGAAGGGAATTGCCATTTAATATTGCAAGAACCTCCTGGGTAACCTTTTCTCCAATCAATTTCCAGAATTTCTTGTAAAAAATAGCTGGCATGTCGTCTGGTCCCGGGGCTTTGAGATCCCCGATTGAGTCTATGGCTTCTTTTACTTCACTTTCTGTAAAAGGTGCAACGAGTATTTCATTCATTTCATTAGTTACTCTAGGCTGAATATCCTCTAGCAGATTATCTGTAATTGTGCTTCCATTTGTTTTAAATAATTTTTCAAAGTACTCCTTCACCACCTTCTTTTTATCTTCCTCCGTCACTGCCCAACCACTTTCCTCTTTCTTTAATTTCTTTATGTGATTTCTCCTTCTCCTTTCCTTTACTGAAGCATGGAAAAAGGAAGTGTTTCTGTCACCTTTTTGCAGCCAGTTTGCATGTGCTCTTTGTTTCCAATATAAATCACGCTGCTCTTCAAGCCTCTCCAATTTCCACCTAAGTGTCTGTTCTCTTTGGATTGCTTCTACAGTTAACTCACTCACTTGTTTAATTCTTTTCTCCAAATCCCCAAGTACATTCAGGCTCCGTCGCGTCAATCTTATTGCCACTCTTTCGAGGCCTTCTTGCACATTTTCATCGCTAATGGATTTCACCTCGTTCCAAGCTCCTTTTACCACGGTTTCACATTCTGGTTCTAGGAGCCAGTTTGCTTCAAATTTGAAATTATTTCCCCAAACCCTCTTTTTTGGTTTTTGAGCTGGTTTTTCAGTGAGAATGATAATAGGACGATGGTCTGAGTGGTATGGATCACCATTTATGACTTTCCCCTCCGAAAACCTATTCCTCCAACTGGAATTGGCTATAGCTCTATCTAGCCTTTCCCTTATAGAACCTTCCTTCGTTCGACTATTATTTCTCCAATTGAACATGTCGCCTTCAAATCCCAGGTCTGTTAATTCACACTCCTCTAGCGTTTCTTTAAAATTATCCATAAGCTCCTGTGCTCTTATTTTACCTCCCTGATTTTCATGGCCATAAAGGATTTCATTAAAATCTCCTGCTACTAACCACGGCATATCCATCTGGTTCTTCAGAATTTTCAATTCCATGTTAAATATTTCTTCTCTGTTTTGGGCTCCCCGTAAATCCCTGTAAATCTCCATTTTACTCCATCGTCATCTTTCACTTTTACATCGATATGATATTTGGAGTAGTTATTTAGCTCCACATCTAGACCACTTCTCCAAAACATTGCAATTCCACCACTTCCTCTACCATCACAGCTGCGAGCCCACATGTTGGTAAGTCCCAATCTCCACCGAAAACGCTGCAGCTTTTGACTACACAATTTTATTTCAGATAGAAACAAGATGTCTCGGTCTTCTGCCTTCTGAAGGTCCAAAAGACCTCTAACTTCCGGGGAGTTGCCAAGTCCCCGGCAGTTCCAAGCAATAAGCTCTTTGGTAGTCACTTTATTAAAATATCTTCTGATGTAAATGTGCACCAAGCCCGAAAATACCTGTGTCCTGGGTGCCAATGCACTCAAACGAACAAAATAAATGAATAGCAAAAAATGTTCAAAAAATGTTGTGAATGAACGACTTCCACGGTATTCTTGGTGAATAATTTGACACTATAAAAAATTACTACCATGTTCTTTTTACTTGCTACTTTTTTGCCCTGAAGTCCACATAAGTCAATTTCTTTCTGAAACTTTACAGACAAATATAATACTTGACCATGTTCGTTACAAAAAAAATCTATTTATTTTCAACTTTTTTCTATTTTTGTTTTTTTATTTGGATGCATTGGCATCCGTGTTACAAAAATTGCCACCACACTACATCATCTTAAACTAACCCAAATGATAAGTGCCACACATGTGGCACGAAGTAACACCGTCATGACGTTTTTATAACTAAAATTGCTACCGAAAAACCACAAACTTATTTCCTTCTTCCTCCCTTCACTTCATGTCTGACAAGTGATGAAAGGGGGCATGTGAATTAGGAGAGGGAATCAAGGCATCTCCATAATTCACCCGTAAACCAGACACCCCATCCATCGGCGGACAGGGGTGGACCAGTCCGAGGACACGGAGGCGGGAGCCAGCCATGCAAGGCTACCACATATGTCTGGCGGCCATCCAAACAAATTTGATGCATATTTAAACATACGAGATGAATTTCATTGAAACTTGAATAATTTTTACATAAAACCGGATGTTTTCTGACATATTTGCTCTAGACCGGACTAGCCTAGCCTAAAATCACCGCCAGGGACCGTTTCCATCTCCTGCCGGCCATGAGCCCCAAAAATGAAGCTCCACCTCCGCAGCCTGTCAACGGCTAATCAGCCGACGATGATGAGCCCGCCAAGCTTGGCTTCCGTGGGAGCGAAAGAGCGGTGGCCTTCCTGGACCCGAGCATTGGCGACCTCCCATGCTCTATTCTTTCTCGATGCCACCGGTGCCCGCGAACGTGCCAGCTTCGAGGTCATGGTGGTGGCACACAGGCGGCGGAGTTGGAGACATCGTCCTCGTCCTCGCTATAGCCATAGACTTCGTCCGCCGCCTCGTCGAACTCCCTGAAGGCGGCTTCTAGCTCCGCCTGATACTAGCGGTACCGCTAGTGGTCATGGTGGATTTCATTGGCGGTGAGATAGGAGTCGACCAATGCCTCCTGCTTGGCCACGTCCACGTTCGGCGCGATGGCAGTGTCGGCGGCGAGTAGCTCCTCCGTGCGCCGGTGCTCGTCAAGGAGCTGGATGTTGTTGGCCTGGTCGGCCTGCGCCTACTAGAACGCGGCCTCCCGCTCCTCTAGCACCATGTATGTGTAGTGAGCATGGGCCTCGCCCGTGGTGACGTCGGCATGAACCGGCGAGGAGGGTAGCCCCGGCTCATCATCGTCTGCATCCTCCTTCGGGGATGTCCGTATCGCCGTCCTGCCAGCCGGCAACAATTGCGGCGATCTACTTCTTCTGCTCAGATGAGAGGCTGTCGCAAATGGCTTTGGAGCTCGGAGAGGCCATAGCGGGCATCGTGCCGAGAGCAGAAAGGGAGCGGAGGAGGATGGATGCGGCTATGGCCGAGGTTGGAGTTTAAATAGCTGGCGGATGGCAGAGCTAGCGGTGGGGTGGTTAATACGCGTGATAGATGGACGGAGGGGTGGCGCCGGAGTAGGTTCAAACCGCGCATGTTTAATGGAGGGAGGCGAAACGACGGGATGTCGTTTGAATGCGCAGTAGTTGCGTGCACCGGGAAACGACGTGTGAGGAGCTCTTGGCTGGTGACATGCTTCAATGCCGGAGCGCCGGTGACAGGTCGCATCGCTCTGAGCTGGGATGAAAGCGACATTTGTGCTCTGGAGCGGCGCTGACCGATTTGGACGGGGAGGGACACGAGCGCAGAAGATGGGTTTTTGGTGGGCCATATTAGTCAGACACAGACGTGGCAGCGGGCCGGCGATCGCAAAAATCACGTCTCAACCGGCCTGCGGACTGATACAGACCCGCGTTGGATGGCGAAATACGTGCGGACCGCGCTGTTAGAATAAATCCGAGGCATACCGTCGATCATCTGAGGATCAAGCAACCACACGAGCACGACACCGAGATTTGTTAACAAGGTTCACTGATATGGCTACATTCCGGGGCCTGACTATGGGTGCTCCTCCCCATAACACCGCTACAATACCGCACCCGGTCGCCCTGGACACCGGCACATGCCGCCGGCTTCCCCCTGCGTTCCGGTGCTATTATATTGGCATAGGTTACATCGTGTGTCTACCCCTGATATATATGAGAGGCCTAGGATACAAGTGTCCTATTAGGACACAACTCCTACCATGTCTACACACAGTCCAAACCAAGTCCAACTGTAACCTACCTTGTACAATAATATTCGACATAATTCTAACAAACTCCACCTTGGCGAATATTCTCCAGCACCTTGAATTCATCCGTGCGTCGAACCTCCATGTACATTGGATTTGAGATACACCATGAGCACCGTTGCTACTCCCAGACTCCATGTGACTCCACCTGCAACTGTAGTCCCTTCTCGTCTTCATCACAGTCAACACTCGATCAAAAATTAAGTTCCTCGTTACTCTACTTTGTGCTCCCAACTTCCGGAGTATCTGCTCAACGCCATCACACACTGATCATTAATCTACGCGAAAATGAATAACTCACATATTGGGTGCCACATATAAGAGTTACCTGAACTCAACATCACCGCTCTTTCATGACTGTCTGTCTGAAACTTGAAGGAATTTCACCGTCGCCTTGTGTCACCCTGAGTCAAATTCACAGTTGTCTCACCCTTTTCCCCGGATAGTCTCTGACATGTCCCACAGCTATAGCACTCAACCTCCTTCTGTCTTGTCATCCACACTTTGCCATGTGCACTGAACACAACAGAATATATGGCCATGTACTCTCTCAGCTTTTGGCAATTTTAAACTCCCCGCCACTTTCTCAGATTCTCCATGGTCAACTCCTGTCCATCTTCCGGCACCGATAGACCCAGTCACGAACTTGAATCCGGTACTCGTCAACACTGCTTCAACACCCCTGCACAATTTGTCTGACCACATGTCTGACCACCAGTGCCTTGGCCTGTCGCTGTGTCCCGTGCTTACCTCACGCCTCGCCGCTATCACCGCGTCGAGCCTCTGCTGTCCTGGTCGAGTCTCCCGGGTAGCTAGCCCCCACTGTCTCAACTCCCACTGCAGAGAACCATCGATCATCACCGACCGATGTCGAGTGTCACGCCTCCATCAGACCACTGGCGCCCAGTCCGATCCACGTGTCTCTCGCTTTACCCGCTGAAATAGGCTTCGACTCTCCATTAACTTACGTCGTAGCCCCTCCATCAACTCAGAGTGAAGTTGTGACGCCCGGGTAATTAAACTACAGTGATCCTTTGCTAATGATGCCATGTCACCACTATTACTGTTACTAATCTCCCGTTGATCCAAATCCGGTTCAAATTCAAATTCAAATAATAAGTGAAATTCTAAACTTCTCAAACATGAAAACTAAAATGATCATCACGTGGCAAATAATCCGTAACTTATTTTGGGTGTTGGAACCAACCTTTTTCAAAATGTTTAAGTGCCTAAACTAAATAAAAACAGGGGCTAAAACAATTATTAAATACTTTTGAATAATAAACAAATGTAAAACTAATTTATTTAGTGCCAAATTAATTATGACAGTAGCCTAACTAATAATGCTAATTTAGGGGCTGAGTTGATATATTATAAAACTACATATAAAGTAAAACTAAAAGAAACACGAAAATAGATAAAAGGAAAAGGTCAAACAAAAAAACATAAAAACAGAAACCCCGCCCCCCCAACTGGGCTCTGGCCCAGCACGGCACCAGCCCACCTGGCACAACCAACCGGCCGGCCCACCCCCGCACCACCTAACCACCCCACTCCCCACTCGCCCACCGACACCCCCCGAAATATCTGCCCACCCCCCTCTCTCCCCCTATTGAATCGGGATTGAGAGGAGGAGGCCGACGCCGCACAGTGCCGCCTCGCCGCAACGCCACATTGCCTCGCCCTCCACCTCGCTCCCTCGTCTATCTCCCTGGCCGATCTGGATCGGGGTAGCCCCCCTGATCCCGTCTCCCCGTCGGACGCCGTCGTCGCGCTCACCAAGGACATCGTCGTCACCACCACCTCGCCGGACTGCTTCCCCGTCTCCGCCACGCTCGTCGTCGCCGTCATCCTCCCCAACAACCGTTGCCCTGTCCCTGCTCCTCGATGTGAGCACGCCCCCCCTTCATCTCCCTGTCCAGACGCACCGCCTCGCGCCACCCTACGCCCGGCGCCCAGCACCCGCAGCCTCGCCCCCCTGCCGGCGCCCGCATACCTGGCCGCCTGCGTGCGCACCAGGCCGAGCCCCCTCCACCACGCGCACGCCCACGCATGCCAACGCCGACGCGCCCGAGCTCGTGCTCCCCCGCTCGCGCCTCCCCACTTGCGCTGGCTGCCGCCCGTCCCCCCCTCGCGCTCGCTCGGACCCCTCGCGCGCCCATGGCCGCACCCGCTGGCGCCGTTCATAGCCGCTGCTTCCATTCCCCATCCCCGTCGCAGCTACCGTCTCCGCCACCCGTCGCCTTCCCCTGCGGCTGCCACCGGCACCACCGCCGCAGCCACCTCGCTCGTTTCCGCCTTTGGCTTCCGCCGCTCCGGCCACTCACCGTGGCCTCGCCACTGCCGCCGGAGGCGGACGTCATCCGTCTCTGCGGGCGGGCATCCTGGCGCCCTGTGCCCGATCCATCGCCCACGCCCGTTTGGCCCTATGGGCCACTGCCTAGTGGGCCCCCCTAACCACGCCCCTGTTAAAAAAAGAATAAAAAATAATTAAAAAATTAATTAATTAATTAATTTCTTAATTAGTTAACTTAATTAGATATGTTAAATTAACCTAATCACTTATTAAACTAAACTAATCCTCTTTAGTTAACCTAAGTCAATGACAATCGGGACCCATGCGTCAGTTTGACCAAGTCAACTGACTGTTGACTGCTGACATCACCCTGATGTCATGCTGGCATCATAATGGCATTTCCAAATTAATTTAATTCTGTTAATTCCAAAAATGATTAAAAACTTAGAAATTAATATGAATTAAACCGTAGCTCGGATGGAAAAACTTTGTACATGAAAGTTGCTCAGAACGACGAGATGAACCCGGATACGCAGCCCGTTCGTCCGCCACGCATCCCTAGCATAGCGAACACGCAACTTTCTCCCTTCGGTTCATTTGTCCGAAAACCTGAAACACCGGGAATCCTTTCCCGGATATTTCCCCCCTTTTCCTGGTATCACCTAGTACTGCGTTAGGTCACCTCTCTAGCACCGCGCATTGCCACATCACGTTTTGTGTTACTTTGTTTACTCTGTTATTTATTGTGTTCCCCCTCCGTTACTTCTTTCCGGTAGACCCCGATACCGCTGCCGGTACCCCCGATCGACTACGGTGTTGACAACCCCTACTTGTCTGAGCAACCAGGCAAGCCCCCCCCCTTTGATCACCAGATATCGCCTACTCTTCTCTATACTGCTTGCATTAGAGTAGTGTAGCATGTTACTGCTTTCCGTTATTCCTATCCTGATGCATAGCCTGTCCTTGCTACTATTGTTGTTACCATTACCTGCTATCCTACTGCTTAGTATAGGATGCTAGTGTTCCATCAGTGGCCCTACACTCTTGTCCGTCTGCCATGCTATACTACTGGGCCGTGATCACTTCGGGAGGTGATCACGGGCATATACTATATACTTTACACAATTACATTACTTATGATACTGTTCGGAGATGGGGGCTGAAGGGGCAGGTGGCTCCATCCCGGTAGAGGTGGGCCTGGGTTCCCGACGGCCCTCGACTGTTACTTTGTGGCGGAGCGACAGGGCAGGTTGAGACCACCTAGGAGAGAGGTGGGCCTGGCCCTGGTCGGCGTTCGCGGATACTTAACACACTTAACGAGTTCTTGGTATTTGATCTGAGTCTGGCTACTGGCCTATACGCACTAACCATCTATGCGGGGACAGTTATGGGCACTCGACGTCGTGGTATCAGCCGAAGCCTTCGTGACGTCAGCGACTAAGTGGCGCACGCCGGGTTGGACCGCGTAACGCAACTTCCTTTGTAATGGAGGTTGCTAGGTCTGCTCTCCGGCCGCGTACGCAACGTGCAGGTGTGCAATGGGCGATGGGCCCAGACCCCTGCGCCATAGGATTTAGACCGGCATGCTGACCTCTCTGTTGTGCCTAGGTAGGGCTGCGACGTGTTGATCTTCCGAGGCCGGGCATGACCCAGGAAAGTGTGTCTGGCCAAATGGGATCGAGCGTGTTGGGTTATGTGGTGCACCCCTGCAGGGAAGTTAATCTATTTGAATAGCCGCGATCTTCTCTATACAACTAGAACCGGATACTTAATAAAACACACCCTTCCAAGTGCTAGATACAACCGGTGGTCGCTATCTCACAGGGCAACAAGGGGAGGATCATCGGTTAGGATTATGCTATGCGATGATACTTGGAGGACTTTAGTCTACTCTCTTCTACATGCTGCAAGACGGAGGCTGCCAGAAGCGATGTCTTCGACAGGATTAGCTATCCCCCTCTTATTCTGGCATTCTGCAGTTCAGTCCACCGATATGGCCTTTACACATATACCCATGCATATGTAGTGTAGCTCCTTGCTTGCGAGTACTTTGGATGAGTACTCGCGGTTGCGTTCTCCTTCTTTTCCCTCTATCCCTTCTACCTGGTTGTCGCAACCAGATGTTGGAGCCCAGGAGCCAGATGCCACCGTCGACGACGACTCCTACTACACCGGTGGTGCCTACTACTATGTGCTGCCCGCTGATGACGACCAGGAGTAGTTAGGAGGATCCCAAGCAGGAGGCCAGCGCTTCTTTCGATCTGTATCCCAGTTTGTGCTAGCCATCTTATGGCAACTTGTTTAACTTATGTCTGTACTCAGATATTGTTTGCTTCCGCTGACTCGTCTATGATCGAGCTCTTGTATTCGAGCCCTCGAGGCCCCTGGCTTGTAATATGATGATTGTATGTCTTATTTTATTTGTAGAGTTGTGTTGTGATATCTTCCTGTGAGTCCCTGATCTTGATCGTACATGTTTGCGTGTATGATTAGTGTATGATTGAATTGGGGGCGTCACAAGTTGGTATCAGAGCCGACTGCCTGTAGGAATCCCCCTTTCCACACTCCTTGGCCGAAGTTGAGTCTAGACATTTCAAAAACCTTTACTAACATGGCTGTGTGCCTTACGGGCCCACGTCGCCATCTGGGTGGTATTAGGATCTTTTACTCCTCGATCCTCACTCTGGGACTCTGAACTCTCTTCTATTCGGGTTAAATGAATTTTGTTAAATCTAACATTAGGATCTTGATATCACTTTCACCCAGAGAGCCCCTTATTACTGATGATCATCTATTGTACGTGAAGACCCTGAAGATACTCTCCGCTGTTAACCCGAGAACTTGTGTTCATCGCCTTCGCAATTCCCCTTCCACCGTCAACCCTTATGGATAACTACTTGCAGTTGTTATTCTTACATTCATCCTCAGTTGGTCTTGTTATTATAAGATACCCCATAATACTTGTCATTGTTTCGATAATCCTTTGAGCTTACTGTCTTGCTGTTCCTTGTCACCTGAATACCCCTATGGATAATTCTCGCACTTATCGAGTATCCGCTCACCGCCAGTTGTTCATGTGTTTCACAATGGTCTTCGAAATACTATTCGATCTTCCGAAAATCCTCAGTAGCTTATTGCTCTTGAAATTCTTTGCTTGCTTGTGTGATGGTTAATCCCATAAGTATAGTAATCTTATTGGCATTCTTTGCCACCGTCATTTTGATCCTATTGATTCAACATGAGTGCGAATGCATGCAATCATCAGTCGGATCCTAGAATTCATCCTTCCGGCTCAGACATCATTTTAAACATGAGCTGTTTCTCGACCAATCAAATGTTGCCACGGATTGTACCCCTAAGGCTATTCAACTTATCCATCCCTAATCAAAACATTGCTTCTGATCCCTTGATTTGAAAATCATAATTCCTTTGCATTTGAGCTCTGGATTAGTCAGTTGTTTCCATAATCCAATGCCTTTACATTGTTACTTCCTCTGGTTGTGTGCCGATGCTCACGTCAGCTCTGTTATGGACCGACAGATCCTTTAATGGATTTTATCCGACAACGTCCTTCATATTCAATACCCGTGTGAGCCTTCCCTCGGATACATAATGCCTTTGGTAAATTGTATCATGTACTTTCTCAACCTTGCTCTACTTTCGAGCTTGTGATATTTACTCTTGAAACTTGTGGTATATGTTTCTAAGAAGCCCCTATGGGTTGAGCATATGCCTTCTCTAAACTGTATGAACTCAAAAGTTTTCATGAGTCATACACTTCTGGTATTTTGGCAGATAAAATTTCAACACTACAACTTCTTCGAAAGTGAGAAGTGAATGAAAGGTTAGGCATTGGAGAAGTGGGAGTCGACCTCGAACTTTGTGTTCATGCCCATGGATACGATGTAGATCTTATCATTAAAGCTTCTCTTAAATTAATTATTCCTTTGGTATAAGTTCATCTCATATCTAGGATCTGGCCTTTTGTAATCATGGTTCCGACCATGTTCTCCTTTAAATACCATTTCGCATGCAAGTTTAAGTGCTTGTCTTCTGTAGAGCAATACCCCAGTCCAACCTCTACTTTGATTTGTCATCGAGTATTACCCCTCTGGTATCTCGAGATTATGACGGAACTGCATAACTTCTTATGATTTCTTCTTCAAGTATTATTTGACTTTCGTTGCATCATCGTTTGACTTGATGTCATCGCCGACCGATTACATCTTCATGAAATCTCTCGACAAATGTGTCGTGGTCATCATCAACATCCTGAGCTCTTCTAAGATATATATCGAATTCTTGATTAGATATACCATCCTCGCCCCTCAATGGTTTGTGTTATTCCCGACCACTTTATTGCCTTCCGTTAAACACAAACTCATTCGTGTTTTGTGTTATACCTTGAGATCCTTGCTATCCAGCATTTGTTCTTCTTTACCTTGGAATATTACCACCTTTTATGTCAAGAATGTCGTGGTAATTTTACCACCTCTTGAGAATTCTTGATATAGTAATATCTCTCACCTTTTGCGTTCTTTTCTTGGTCTCCGTGTTGTTTCTAACCGGAATATCGACAAATGGTCTGTGATGTGTAAATTCTAAACTTCTAGCAACCCTATTGCTTTGAAGTTATTGGTCTAAAGTTTCATTCTAAATCTATTGCTTATTGATTCATCATTCGAACATTGATCGTGCTACCTAGTCTAGATTCCTGGGTGCACCCTTCTATCATTGTTCAGTTGTGTATGTTTCCCTCGAGCATACATCATTATATCTTTTGATCCAACAAATGATATTTCCTTGTTCACATATTTGAGGAAATCAATCCTTTGGAAATCTCGATGATTTGTTGCTGAGCCTATCAGCCACCTCCTCATCCTCTCCTTGGTTTACTGATGACCTTTTGTTTCAGAGCTCACTTCCATAGATCATTTCTGAGAATCTCACAATTTCATCTCGTCAAATTGTGTTGCACCTTTTCTTCTCAGGCATCCTGAGTCTGAGGTATCCTGACACCAATCAAATCTGAATCTCGGTCATATATGATGGTTTGGACATATTTCCAAGAGTTATAACGTTGGTCTTTATATGACCCGGTGAGGTGGTGTCATACCTAGCACACCTGGCCGGAGGCCCTATTGTTATAGTTCCCTTTTAGCAATGTTATCCATTCTTCCATGAGGAAACTGTAAGACTTATTCCATAAGTTGTTCTTGATGGGTCCTTTGTGTATCCAAGGTCTGACCTTGCTTGAAGACCATGTCAATGCTATCTCGAAGCATGTCACTGGTACTTCGATTTTCAACAAGAACATTTGAAGCCCAATGCTAAATGTTTCCTGCTTAATTATCCAAACACCGTTGTATGGGTAATGTCATGAAATTCCTCTCCCCTTACCTAAAACGGTTTTCTATGTTATATCCTGTCGTGGATATCATGCTCTGCTTATCCTTGGGAAGGATATACCCCTAGAATATGTGTTTCAACACATTTTCCTTTCCATTGTTCTGTTTAATCTGATAATCATATTTTCCTTTCCATTGGTTTGTTTGACTTTTTCTTGTGATCTATATAAACTAAGCAGTAATAATTCACTGCTTATGTAAACACCTCGGTGTACAAATCTGTCAGTAAGAGCCTGTTACTATTGTTGATGACATTCCGGTAGCCACTGATGGACGAGAACTTTGCCTATTGGTCCGCCTCGTTTCAACGAGCAGGAAAATGGTTCTCTTCGTCCCTCGCCCTTGGTACCAACGATGCAGCCAACATAACTGACCGGTTATTCTCTGACATGCCTTGCTACCATGACCGTGCAAGATGTCACCGCTCCTATTTTTAACCCACATGGTGGGCCCATAACCCACAGTTCCATAGGATCAAAAACCTGACTCACCTATACACCCCCGGTTTCCAAAGTTATTCCTCGCACTTGACTTCGTATGTAATTCACGAGACACTATCCTAGTAATCTATTCGGGTATCAGACGCAATACTTATTCCCGTTGCTCTGGACCCCTTTCACACTTTGTTTCAGGCATCGAACGATTGCCTGCCCGCTCAAAATTTCTCATGATACCTCCTTACTTTGCTCTTGATATTTTCTCAAATTTCAACTCGGGGGATACTTATGATTCTTCGCCCGAGTTAACCATTCATGCTCAATTTTATTACGGTCCGTCCTTATAGAGTTTTTCCCCTCTTATCCTTTCGTAAGTTCGGTGAAGATCCGGAAGGAAGGACGGCAACTTCATCATGATGCATTGATGCATAGGAATGAAGACATCAATGCTATGGATCGACCTCTTCGAGAAGAGCAACCAAGACCGAGAAGATTCGTTAGAATATCGTAACAAGAACTTCCCCCTTACTCCCCTCTTAAATCTCGGGACGAGATTTCTTGTAGTGCAGGAGAATTGTGACGCCCGGGTAATTAAACAACAGTGATCCTTTGCTAATGATGCCATGTCACCACTATTACTGTTACTAATCTCCCGTTGATCCAAATCCGGTTCAAATTCAAATAATAAGTGAAATCCTAAACTTCTCAAACATGAAAACTAAAATGATCATCATGTGGCAAATAATCCGTAACTTATTTTGGGTGTTGGAACCAACCGTTTTCAAAATGTTTAAGTGCCTAAACTAAATAAAAACACGGGCTAAAACAATTATTAAATACTTTTGAATAATAAACAAATGTAAAACTAATTTATTTAGTGCCAAATTAATTATGACAGTAGCCTAACTAATAATGCTAATTTAGGTGTTGAGTTGATATATTATAAAACTGCATATAAAGTAAAACTAAAAGAAACAGGAAAATAGATAAAAGGAAAAGGTCAAACAAAAAAACATAAAAACAGACCCCCCCCCCCAACTGGGCTCTGGCCTAGCACGGCACCAGCCCACCTGGCACAACCAACCGGCCGGCCCACCCCCGCACCACCTAACCACCCCACTCCCCACTCGCCCACCGACACCCCCCAAAATATCTGCCCACCCCTCTCTCCCCCGATTGAATCGGGATCGAGAGGAGGAGGCCGACGCTGCACAGTGCCGCCTCGGCGCAATGCCGCATCGCCTCGCCCTCCACCTCGCTCCCTCGTCTCTCTCCCTGGCCGATCTGGATCGGGGTAGCCCCCCTGATCCCGTCTTCCCGTCGGACGCCGTCGTCACGCTCACCAAGGACGTCGTCGTCACCACCACCTCGCCGGACTGCTTCCCCGTCTCCGCCACGCTCGTCGTCGCCGTCATCCTCCCCAACAACCGTTGCCCCGTCCCTGCTCCTTGATGTGAGCACGCCCCCCCCTTCCTCTCCCTGTCCAGACGCCCCGCCTCGGGCCTCCCTACGCCCGGCGCCCAGCACCCGCGGCCTCGCCCCCTGCCGGCGCCCGCGTACCTGGCCGCCTGCGTGCGCGCCAGGCCGAGCCCCCTCCACCACGCGCACGCCCACGCATGCCAACGCCGACGCGCCCGAGCTCGTGCTCCCCCGCTCGCGCCTCCCCACTTGCGCTGGCTGCCGCCCGTCGTCCCCCCTCGCGCTCGCTCGGACCCCTCGCACGCCCATGGCCGCGCGCGCTGGCGCCGTTCGCAGCCGCTGCTTCCATTCCCCATCCCCGTCGCAGCTACAGTCTCTGCCCCCCGTCGCATTCCCCTGCGACTGCCACCGGCACCACCGCCGCAGCCACCTCACTCGTTTCTGCCTCTGGCTTCCGCCGCTCCGGCCACTCACCGTGGCCTCGTCACTGCCGCCGGAGGCGGACGTCCTCCGTCTCTGCGGGCGGGCATCCTGGCGCCCCGTGCCCGATCCATCGCCCACGCCCGTTTGGCCCTATGGGCCACTGCCCAGTGGGGGCCCCCTAACCACGCCCCTGTTAAAAAAAGAATAAAAAATATAATTAAAAAATTAATTAATTAATTAATTTCTTAATTAGTTAACTTAATTAGATATGTTAAATTAACCTAATCACTTATTAAACTAAACTAATCCTGTTTAGTTAACCTAAGTCAATGACAATCGGGACCCATGCGTCAGTTTGACCAAGTCAACTGACTGTTGACTACTGACATCACCCTGATGTCATGCTGGCATCATAATGGCATTTCCAAATTAATTTAATTCTGTTAATTCCAAAAATGATTAAAAACTTAGAAATTAATATGAATTAAACCGTAGCTCGGATGGAAAAACTTTGTACATGAAAGTTGCTCAGAACGACGAGATGAACCCGGATACGCAGCCCGTTTGTCCGCCACGCATCCCTAGCATAGCGAACACGCAAGTTTCTCCCTTCGGTTCATCTGTCCGAAAACCTGAAACATCGGGAATCCTTTCCCGGATATTTTCTCCCTTTTCCCGGTATCACCTAGTACTGCGTTAGGTCACCTCTCTAGCACCGCGCATTGCCACATTATGTTTTGTGTTACTTTGTTTGCTCTGTTATTTATTGTGTTCCCCCTCCGTTACTTCTTTCCGGTAGACCCCGAGACCGCTGCCGGTACCCCCGATCGACTACGGTGTTGACGACCCCTACTTGTCTGAGCAACCAAGCAAGCAGCCCCCCTTTGATCACCAGATATCGCCTACTCTTCTCTATACTGCTTGCATTAGAGTAGTGTAGCATGTTACTGCTTTCCGTTATTCCTATCCTGATGCATAGCCTGTCCTTGCTACAATTGTTGTTACCATTACCTGCTATCCTACTGCTTAGTATAGAATGCTAGTGTTCCATCAGTGGCCCTACACTCTTGTCCGTCTGCCATGCTATACTACTGGGCCGTGATCACTTCGGAAGGTGATCACGGGCATATACTATATACTTTACACAGTTACATTACTTATGATACTGTTCGGAGATGGGGGCTGAAGGGGCAGGTGGCTCCATCCCGGTAGAGGTGGGCCTGGGTTCCCGACGGCCCCCGACTATTACTTTGTGGCGGAGCGACAGGGTAAGTTGAGACCACCTAGGAGAGAGGTGGGCCTGGGCCTGGTCGGCGTTCGCGGATACTTAACACACTTAACGAGTTCTTGGTATTTGATCTGAGTCTGGCTACTGGCCTATACGCACTAACCATCTACGCGGGGACAGTTATGGGCACTCGACGTCGTGGTATCATCCGAAGCCGTCGTGACGTCAGCGACTGAGTGGCGCGCGCCGGGTTGGACCGCGTAACGCAACTTCCTTTGTAATGGAGGTTGCTAGGTCTGCTCTCCGGCCGCGTACGCAACGTGCAGGTGTGCAATGGGCGATGGGCCCAGAACCCTGCACCATAGGATTTAGACCGGCATGCTGACCTCTCTGTTGTGCCTAGGTAGGGCTGCGACGTGTTGATCTTCCGAGGCCGGGCATGACCCAGGAAAGTGTGTCCGGCCAAATGGGATCGAGCGTGTTGGGTTATGTGGTGCACCCCTGCAGGGAAGTTAATCTATTCGAATAGCCTTGATCTTCGGTAACATAACGACTTGGAGTTGTACCTTGACCTTATGAAAACTAGAACCGGATACTTAATAAAACACAGCCTTCCAAGTGCCAGATACAACGGGTGGTCGCTCTCTCACAGCGCGACGAGGGGAGGATCATCGGTTAGGATTATGCTATCCGATGATACTTGGAGGACTTTAGTATACTCTCTTCTACATGCTGCAAGACGGAGGCTGCCAGAAGCGTAGTCTTCGACAGGATTAGCTATCCCCCTCTTATTCTGGCATTCTGTAGTTCAGTCCACCGATATGGCCTTTACACATATACCCATGCATATGTAGTGTAGCTCCTTGCTTGCGAGTACTTTGGATGAGTACTCACGGTTGCGTTCTCCTTCTTTTCCCTCTATCCCTTCTACCTGGTTGTCGCAACCAGATGTTGGAGCCCAGGAGCCAGACGCCACCGTCGACGATGACTCCTACTACACCGGAGGTTCCTACTACTACGTGCTGCCCGCCGATGACGACCAGGAATAGTTAGGAGGATCCCAGGCAGGAGGCCAGCGCTTCTCTCGATCTGTATCCCAGTTTGTGCTAGCCATCTTATGGCAACTTGTTTAACTTATGTCTGTACTCAGATATTGTTTGCTTCCGCTGACTCATCTATGATCGAGCTCTTGTATTCGAGCCCTCGAGGCCCCTGGCTTGTAATATGATGATTGTATGACTTATTTTATTTGAAGAGTTGTGTTGTGATATCTTCCCGTGAGTCCCTGATCTTGATCGTACATGTTTGCGTGTATGATTAGTGTACGATTGAATCGGGGGCGTCACAAGTTGGTATCAGAGCCGACTGCCTATAGGAATCCCCCTTTCCACACTCCTTGGCCGAAGTTGAGTCTAGACATTTCAAAAACCTTTACTAACATGGCTGTGTGCCTTACGGGCCCACGTCGCCATCTGGGTGGTATTAGGATCTTTTACTCCTCGATCCTCACTCTGGGACTCTGAACTCTCTTCTATTCGGGTTAAATGAATTTTGCTAAATCTAACATTAGGATCTCGATATCACTTTCACCCAGAGAGCCCCTTATTACTGATGATCGTCTATTGTACGTGAAGACCCTGAAGATACTCTCCGCTGTTAACCCGAGAACTTGTGTTCATCGCCTTCGCAATTCCCCTTCCACCGTCAACCCTTATGGATAACTATTTGAAGTTGTTATTCTTACATTCATCCCCAGTTGGTCTTGTTATTATAAGATACCCCGTAATACTTGTCGTTGTTTCGATAATCCTTTGAGCTTACTGTCTTGTTGTTCCTTGTCACCTGAATACCCCTATGGATAAT
The DNA here is from genome assembly GCA_034509565.1 of Triticum monococcum. NCBI lineage: Eukaryota > Viridiplantae > Streptophyta > Magnoliopsida > Poales > Poaceae > Triticum > Triticum monococcum. The sequence continues at coordinate 621,485,657 of CM067845.1, forward strand.
TCTCGCACTTATCGAGTATCCGCTCACCCCCAGTTGTTCATGTGTTTCACAATGGTCTTCGAAATACTATTCGATCTTCCGAAAATCCTCAGTAGCTTATTGCTCTTGAAATTCTTTGCTTTCTTGTGTTATGGTTAATCCCATAAGTATAGTAATCTTATTGGCATTCTTTGCCACCGTCATTTTGATCCTATTGATTCAACATGAGTGCGAATGCACGCAATCATCAGTCGGATCCTAGAATTCATCCTTCCGGCTCAGACATCATTTTAAACATGAGCTGGTTCTCGACCAATCAAATGTTGCCATCGATTGTACCCCTAAGGCTATTCAACTTATCCATCCCTAATCAAAACATTGCTTCTGATCCCTTGATTTGAAAATCATAATTCCTTTGCATTTGAGCTCTGGATTAGTCAGTTGTTTCCATAATCCAATGCCTTTACATTGTTACTTCCTCTGGTTATGTGCCGATGCTCACGTCAGCTCTGTTATGGACCGGCAGATCCTTTAATGGATTTTATCCGACAACGTCCTTCATATTCAATGCCTTTGGTAAATTGTATCATCTACTTTCTCAACCTTGCTCTACTTTCGAGCTTGTGATATTTACTCTTGAAACTTGTGGTATATGTTTCTAAGAAGGCCCTATGCGTTGAGCATATGCCTTCTCTAAACTGTATGAACTCAAAAGTTTTCACGAGTCATACCCTTCTGGTATTTTGCTAGATAAAATTTCAACACTACAACTTCTTCGAAAGTGAGAAGTGAATGAAAGGTTAGGCATTGGAGTAGTGGGAGTCGACCTCGAACTTTGTGTTCATGCCCATGGATACGATGTAGATCTTATCATTAAAGCTTCTCTTAAATTAATTATTCCTTTGGTATAAGTTCATCTCATATCTAGGATCTGGCCTTTTGTAATCATGGTTCCGACCATGTTCTCCTTTAAATACCATTTCGCATGCAAGTTTAAGTGCTTGTCTTCTGTAGAGTAATACCCCAGTCCAACCTCTACTTTGATTTGTCATCGAGTATTACCCCTCTGGTATCTTGAGATTATGACGGAACTGCATAACTTCTTATGATTTCTTCTTCAAGTATTATTTGACTTTCGTTGCATCATCATTTGACTTGATGTCATCGCCGACCGATTACATCTTCATGAAATCTCTCGACAAATGTGTCGTGGTCATCATCAACATCCTGAGCTCTTCCAAGATATATATCGAATTCTTGATTAGATATACCATCCTCGCCCCTCAATGGTTTGTGTTATTCCCGACCACTTTATTGCCTTCCGTTAAACACAAACTCATTCGTGTTTTGTGTTATACCTTGAGATCCTTGCTATCCAGCATTTGTTCTTCTTTACCTTGGAATATTACCACCTTTTATGTCAAGAATGTCGTGGTAATTTTACCACCTCTTGAGAATTCTTGATATAGTAATATCTCTCGCCTTTTGCGTTCTTTTCTTGGTCTCCGTGTTGTTTCTAACCGGAATACCGACAAATGGTCTGTGATGTGTAAATTCTAAACTTCTAGCAACCCTATTGCTTTGAAGTTATTGGTCTACAGTTTCATTCTAAATCTATTGCTTATTGATTCATCATTCGAACATTGATCGTGCTACCTAGTCTAGATTCCTGGGTGCACCCTTCTATCATTGTTCAGTTGTGTATGTTCCCCTCGAGCATACATCATTATATCTTTTGATCCGACAAATGATATTTCCTTGTTAATATATTTGTGGAAATCAATCCTTTGGAAATCTCGATGATTTGTTGCTGAGCCTATCAGCCACCTCCTCATCCTCTCCTTGGTTTACTGATGAACTCTTGTTTCAGAGCTCACTTCCATAGATCATTTCTGAGAATCTCACAATGTCATCTCGTAAAATTGTGTTGCACCTTTTCTTCTCAGGCATCCTGAGTCTGAGGTATCCTGACACCAATCAAATCTGAATCTCGGTCAGATATGATGGTTGGGACATATTTCCAAGAGTTATAACGTTGGTCTTTATATGACCCGGTGAGGTGGTGTCATACCTAGCCCACCTGGCCGGAGGCCCTATTGTTATAGTTCCCTTTTAGCAATGTTATCCATTCTTCCATGAGGAAACTGTAAGACTTATTCTATAAGTTGTTCTTGATGGGTCATTTGTGTATCCAAGGTCTGACCTTGCTTGAAGACCATGTTAATGCTATCTCGAAGCATGTCACTGGTACTTCGATTTTCAACAAGAACATTTGAAGCCCAATGCTAAATGTTTCCTGCTCAATTATCCAAACACCGTTGTATGGGTAATGTCATGAAATTCCTCTCCCCTTACCTAAAAGGGTTTTCTATGTTATATCTTGTCGTGGATATCATGCTCTGCTTATCCTTGGGAAGGATATACCCATGGAATATGTGTTTCAACACATTTTCCTTTCCATTGTTCTGTTTAATCTGATAATCATATTTTCCTTTCGATTGGTTTGTTTGACTTTTTCTTGTGATCTATATAAACTAAGCAGTAATAATTCACTGCTTATGTAAACACCTCGGTGTACAAATTTGTCAGTAAGAGCCTGTTACTATTGTTGATGACATTCCGGTAGCCACCGATGGACGAGAACTTTGCCTATTGGTCCGCCTCGTTTCAACGAGTAGGAAAATGGTTCTCTTCATCCCTCACGCTTGGTACCAACGATGCAGCCAACATAACTGACCGGTTATTCTCTGACATGCCTTGCTACCATGACCGTGCAAGATGTCACCGCTCCTATTTTTAACCCACATGGTGGGCCCATAACCCATAGTTCCATAGGATCAAAAACCTGACTCTCCTGTACACCCCCGGTTTCCAAAGTTATTCCTCGCACTTGACTTCGTATGTAATTCACGGGACACTATCCTAGTAATCTATTCGGGTATCAGACGCAATACTTATTCCCGTTGCTCTGGACCCCTTTCACACTTTGTTTCACGCATCGAACGATTGCCTGCCCGCTCAAAATTTCTCATGATACCTCCTTACTTTGCTCTCGATATTTTCTCAAATTTCTACTCAGGGGATACTTACGCTTCTTCCCCTGAGTTAACCGTCCATGCTCAATTTTATTACGGTCCGTCCTTATAGAGTTTTCCCCATCTTATCCTTTCGTAAGTTCGGTGAAGATCCGGAAGGAAGGACGACAACTTCATCATGATGCATTGATGCATAGGAATGAAGACATCAATGCTATGGATCGACCTCTTCGAGAAGAGCAACCAAGACCGAGAAGATTCGTTAGAATATCGTAACAAGAACTTCCCCCTTACTCCCCTCTTAAATCTCGGGACGAGATTTCTTGTAGTGCAGGAGAATTGTGACGCTCGGGTAATTAAACTACAGTGATCCTTTGCTAATGATGCCATGTCACCACTATTACTGTTACTAATCTCCCGTTGATCCAAATCCGGTTCAAATTCAAATAATAAGTGAAATTCTAAACTTCTCAAACATGAAAACTAAAATGATCATCATGTGGCAAATAATCCGTAACTTATTTTGGGTGTTGGAACCAACCTTTTTCAAAATGTTTAAGTGCCTAAACTAAATAAAAACAGGGGCTAAAACATTTATTAAATACTTTTGAATAATAAACAAATGTAAAACTAATTTATTTAGTGCCAAATTAATTATGACAGTAGCCTAACTAATAATGCTAATTTAGGGGTTGAGTTGATATATTATAAAACTGCATATAAAGTAAAACTAAAAGAAACAGGAAAATAGATAAAAGGAAAAGGTCAACCAAAAAAACATAAAAACAGACCCCCCCCCAACTGGGCTCTGGCCCAGCACGACACCAGCCCACCTGGCACAACCAACCGGCCGGCCCACCCCCGCACCACCTAACCACCCCACTCCCCACTCGCCCACCGACACCCCCGAAATATCTGCCCACCCCCTCTCTCCCCCGATTGAATCGGGATTGAGAGGAGGAGGCCGACGCTGCACAGTGCCGCCTCGGCGCAATGCCGCATCGCCTCGCCCTCCACCTCGCTCCCTCGTCTCTCTCCCTGGCCGATCTGGATCGGGGTAGCCCCCCTGATCCCGTCTCCCCGTCGGACGCCGCCGTCACGCTCACCAAGGACGTCGTCGTCACCACCACCTCGCCGGACTGCTTCCCCGTCTCCGCCACGCTCGTCGTCGCCGTCATCCTCCCCAACAACCGTTGCCCCGTCCCTGCTCCTTGATGTGAGCACGCCCCCCCTTCCTCTCCCTGTCCAGACGCCCCGCCTCGGGCCGCCCTACGCCCGGCGCCCAGCACCCGCGGCCTCGCCCCCCTGCCGGCGCCCGCGTACCTGGCCGCCTGCGTGCGCGCCAGGCCGAGCCCCCTCCACCACGCGCACGCCCACGCATGCCAACGCCGACGCGCCCGAGCTCGTGCTCCCCCGCTCGCGCCTCCCCACTTGCGCTGGCTGCCGCCCGTCGTCCCCCCCTCACGCTCGCTCGGACCCCTCGCGCGCCCATGGCCGCGCGCGCTGGCGCCGTTCGCAGCCGCTGCTTCCATTCCCCATCCCCGTTGCAGCTACCGTCTCTGCCCCCCGTCGCATTCCCCTGCGACTGCCACCGGCACCACCGCCGCAGCAACCTCACTCGTTTCTGCCTCTGGCTTCCGCCGCTCCGGCCACTCACCATGGCCTCGTCACTGCCGCTGGAGGCGGACGTCCTCCGTCTCTGCGGGCGGGCATCCTGGCGCCCCGTGCCCGATCCATCGCCCACGCCCGTTTGGCCCTATGGGCCACTGCCCAGTGGGGGCCCCCTAACCACGCCCCTGTTAAAAAAAGAATAAAAAATATAATTAAAAAATTAATTAATTAATTAATTTCTTAATTAGTTAACTTAATTAGATATGTTAAATTAACCTAATCACTTATTAAACTAAACTAATCATGTTTAGTTAACCTAAGTCAATGACAATCGGGACCCATGCGTCAGTTTGACCAAGTCAATTGACTGTTGACTGCTGACATCACCCTGATGTCATGCTGGCATCATAATGGCATTTCCAAATTAATTTAATTCTGTTAATTCCAGAAATGATTAAAAACTTAAAAATTAATATGAATTAAACCGTAGCTCGGATGGAAAAACTTTGTACATGAAAGTTGCTCAGAACGACGAGATGAACCCGGATACCCAGCCCGTTTGTCCGCCACGCATCCCTAGCATAGCGAACACGCAACTTTCTCCCTTCGGTTCATCTGTCCGAAAACCTGAAACATCGGGAATCCTTTCCCGGATATTTTCCCCCTTTTCCCGGTATCACCTAGTACTGCGTTAGGTCACCTCTCTAGCACCGCGCATTGCCACATTATGTTTTGTGTTACTTTGTTTGCTCTGTTATTTATTGTGTTCCCCCTCCGTTACTTCTTTCCGGTAGACCCCGAGACCGCTGCCGGTACCCCCGATCGACTACGGTGTTGACGACCCCTACTTGTCTGAGCAACCAAGCAAGCAGCCCCCCTTTGATCACCAGATATCGCCTACTCTTCTCTATACTGCTTGCATTAGAGTAGTGTAGCATGTTATTGCTTTCCGTTATTCCTATCCTGATGCATAGCATGTCCTTGCTACAATTGTTGTTACCATTACCTGCTATCCTACTGCTTAGTATGGAATGCTAGTGTTCCATCAGTGGCCCTACACTCTTGTCCGTCTGCCATGCTATACTACTGGGCCGTGATCACTTCGGAAGGTGATCACGGGCATATACTATATACTTTACACAGTTACATTACTTATGATACTGTTCGGAGATGGGGGCTGAAGGGGCAGGTGGCTCCATCCCGGTAGAGGTGGGCCTGGGTTCCCGACGGCCCCCGACTATTACTTTGTGGCGGAGCGACAGGGCAAGTTGAGACCACCTAGGAGAGAGGTGGGCCTGGGCCTGGTCGGTGTTCGCGGATACTTAACACACTTAACGGGTTCTTGGTATTTGATCTGAGTCTGGCTACTAGCCTATACGCACTAACCATCTACGCGGGGACAGTTATGGGCACTCGACGTCGTGGTATCATCCGAAGCCGTCGTGACGTCAGCGACTGAGTGGCGCGCGCCGGGTTGGACCGCGTAACGCAACTTCCTTTGTAATGGAGGTTGCTAGGTCTGCTCTCCGGCTGCGTACGCAACGTGCAGGTGTGCAATGGGCGATGGGCCCAGACCCCTGCGCCATAGGATTTAGACCGGCATGCTGACCTCTCTGTTGTGCCTAGGTAGGGCTGCGACGTGTTGATCTTCCGAGGCCGGGCATGACCCAGGAAAGTGTGTCCGGCCAAATGGGATCGAGCGTGTTGGGTTATGTGGTGCACCCCTGCAGGGAAGTTAATCTATTCGAATAGCCGTGATCTTCGGTAACATGACGACTTGGAGTTGTACCTTGACCTTATGACAACTAGAACCGGATACTTAATAAAACACACCCTTCCAAGTGCCAGATACAACCGGTGGTCACTCTCTCACAGGGCGACGAGGGGAGGATCATCGGTTAGGATTATGCTATGCGATGATACTTGGAGGACTTTAGTGTACTCTCTTCTACATGCTGCAAGACGGAAGCTGCCAGAAGCGTAGTCTTTGACAGGATTAGCTATCCCCCTCTTATTCTGGCATTCTGGAGTTCAGTCCACCGATATGGCCTTTACACATATACCCATGCATATGTAGTGTAGCTCCTTGCTTGCGAGTACTTTGGATGAGTACTCACGGTTGCGTTCTCCTTCTTTTCCCTCTATCCCTTCTACCTGGTTGTCGCAACCAGATGTTGGAGCCCAGGAGCCAGACGCCACCGTCAACGACGACTCCTACTACACCGGAGGTGCCTACTACTACGTGCTGCCCGCTGATGACGACCAGGAATAGTTAGGAGGATCCCAGGCAGGAGGCCAGCGCTTCTTTCGATCTGTATCCCAGTTTGTGTTAGCCATCTTATGGCAACTTGTTTAACTTATGTCTGTACTCAGATATTGTTTGCTTCCGCTGACTCGTCTATGATCGAGCTCTTGTATTCGAGCCCTCGAGGCCCCTGGCTTGTAATATGATGATTGTATGACTTATTTTATTTGTAGAGTTGTGTTGTGATATCTTCCCGTGAGTCCCTGATCTTGATCGTACATGTTTGCGTGTATGATTAGTGTACGATTGAATCGGGGGCGTCACAAGTTGGTATCAGAGCCGACTGCCTATAGGAATCCCCCTTTCCACACTCCTTGGCCGAAGTTGAGTCTAGACATTTAAAAAACCTTTACTAACATGGCTGTGTGCCTTACGGGCCCACGTCGCCATCTGGGTGGTATTAGGATCTTTTACTCCTCGATCCTCACTCTGGGACTCTGAACTCTCTTCTATTCGAGTTAAATGAATTTTGCTAAATCTAACATTAGGATCTTGATATCACTTTCACCCAGAGAGCCCCTTATTACTGATGATCGTCTATTGTACGTGAAGACCCTGAAGATACTCTCCGCTGTTAACCCGAGAACTTGTGTTCATCGCCTTCGCAATTCCCCTTCCACCGTCAACCCTTATGGATAATTATTTGAAGTTGTTATTCTTACATTCATCCCCAGTTGGTCTTGTTATTATAAGATACCCCGTAATACTTGTCGTTGTTTCGATAATACTTTGAGCTTACTGTCTTGCTGTTCCTTGTCACCTGAATACCCCTATGGATAATTCTCGCACTTATCGAGTATCCGCTCACCCCCAGTTGTTCATGTGTTTCACAATGGTCTTCGAAATACTATTCGATCTTCCGAAAATCCTCAGTAGCTTATTGCTCTTGAAATTCTTTGCTTTCTTGTGTTATGGTTAATCCCATAAGTATAGTAATCTTATTGGCATTCTTTGCCACCGTCATTTTGATCCTATTGATTCAACATGAGTGCGAATGCACGCAATCATCAGTCGGATCCTAGAATTCATCCTTCCGGCTCAGACATCATTTTAAACATGAGCTGGTTCTCGACCAATCAAATGTTGCCATCGATTGTACCCCTAAGGCTATTCAACTTATCCATCCCTAATCAAAACATTGCTTCTGATCCCTTGATTTGAAAATCATAATTCCTTTGCATTTGAGCTCTGGATTAGTCAGTTGTTTCCATAATCCAATGCCTTTACATTGTTACTTCCTATGGTTGTGTGCCGATGCTCACGTCAGCTCTGTTATGGACCGGCAGATCCTTTAATGGATTTTATCCGACAACGTCCTTCATATTCAATGCCTTTGGTAAATTGTATCATCTACTTTCTCAACCTTGCTCTACTTTCGAGCTTGTGATATTTACTCTTGAAACTTGTGGTATATGTTTCTAAGAAGCCCCTATGGGTTGAGCATATGCCTTCTCTAAACTGTATGAACTCAAAAGTTTTCACGAGTCATACCCTTCTGGTATTTTGCCAGATAAAATTTCAACACTACAACTTCTTCGAAAGTGAGAAGTGAATGAAAGGTTAGGCATTGGAGAAGTGGGAGTCGACCTCGAACTTTGTGTTCATGCCCATGGATACGATGTAGATCTTATCATTAAAGCTTCTCTTAAATTAATTATTCCTTTGGTATAAGTTCATCTCATATCTAGGATCTGGCCTTTTGTAATCATGGTTCCGACCATGTTCTCCTTTAAATACCATTTCGCATGCAAGTTTAAGTGCTTGTCTTCTGTAGAGCAATACCCCAGTCCAACCTCTACTTTGATTTGTCATCGAGTATTACCCCTCTGGTATCTCGAGATTATGACGGAACTGCATAACTTCTTATGATTTCTTCTTCAAGTATTATTTGACTTTCGTTGCATCATCGTTTGACTTGATGTCATCGCCGACCGATTACATCTTCATGAAATCTCTCGACAAATGTGTCGTGGTCATCATCAACATCCTGAGCTCTTCTAAGATATATATCGAATTCTTGATTAGATATACCATCCTCGCCCCTCAATGGTTTGTGTTATTCCCGACCACTTTATTGCCTTCCGTTAAACACAAACTCATTCGTGTTTTGTGTTATACCTTGAGATCCTTGCTATCCAGCATTTGTTCTTCTTTACCTTGGAATATTACCACCTTTTATGTCAAGAATGTCGTGGTAATTTTACCACCTTTTGAGAATTCTTGATATAGTAATATCTCTCGCCTTTTGCGTTCTTTTCTTGGTCTTTGTGTTGTTTCTAACCGGAATATCGACAAATGGTCTGTGATGTGTAAATTCTAAACTTCTAGCAACCCTATTGCTTTGAAGTTATTGGTCTACAGTTTCATTCTAAATCTATTGCTTATTGATTCATCATTCGAACATTGATCGTGCTACCTAGTCTAGATTCCTGGGTGCACCCTTCTATCATTGTTCAGTTCTGTATGTTTCCCTCGAGCATACATCATTATATCTTTTGATCCGACAAATGATATTTCCTTGTTAATATATTTGTGGAAATCAATCCTTTGGAAATCTCGATGATTTGTTGCTGAGCCTATCAGCCACCTCCTCATCCTCTCCTTGGTTTACTGATGAACTCTTGTTTCAGAGCTCACTTCCATAGATCATTTCTGAGAATCTCACAATGTCATCTCGTCAAATTGTGTTGCACCTTTTCTTCTCAGGCATCCTGAGTCTGAGGTATCTTGACACCAATCAAATTTGAATCTCGGTTAGATATGATGGTTGGGACATATTTCCAAGAGTTATAACATTGGTCTTTATATGACCCGGTGAGGTGGTGTCATACCTAGCCCACCTGGCCGGAGGCCCTATTGTTATAGTTCCCTTTTAGCAATGTTATCCATTCTTCCATGAGGAAACTGCAAGACTTATTCCATAAGTTGTTCCTGATGGGTCCTTTGTGTATCCAAGGTCTGACCTTGCTTGAAGACCATGTCAATGCTATCTCGAAGCATGTCACTGGTACTTCGATTTTCAACAAGAACATTTGAAGCCCAATGCTAAATGTTTCCTGCTCAATTATCCAAACACCGTTGTATGGGTAATGTCATGAAATTCCTCTCCCCTTACCTAAAAGGGTTTTCTATGTTATATCCTGTCATGGATATCATGCTCTGCTTATCCTTGGGAAGGATATAACCCTGGAATATGTGTTTCAACACATTTTCCTTTCCATTGTTCTGTTTAATTTGATAATCATATTTTCCTTTCCATTGGTTTGTTTGACTTTTCTTGTGATCTATATAAACTAAGCAGTAATAATTCACTGCTTATGTAAACACCTCGGTGTACAAATCTGTCAGTAAGAGCCTGTTACTATTGTTGATGACATTCCGGTAGCCACCGATGGACGAGAACTTTCCCTATTGGTCCGCCTCGTTTCAACGAGCAGGAAAATGGTTCTCTTCGTCCCTCGCCCTTGGTACCAACGATGCAGCCAACATAACTGACCGGTTATTCTCTGACATGCCTTGCTACCATGACCGTGCAAGATGTCACTGCTCCTATTTTAACCCACATGGTGGGCCCATAACCCACAGTTCCATAGGATCAAAAACCTGACTCTCCTGTACACCCCCGGTTTCCAAAGTTATTCCTCGCGCTTGACTTCGTATGTAATTCACGGGGTCACTATCCTAGTAATCTATTCGGGTATCAGACGCAATACTTATTCCCGTTGCTCTGGACCCCTTTCACACTTTGTTTCAGGCATCGAAAGATTGCCTGCCCGCTCAAAATTTCTCATGATACCTCCTTACTTTGCTCTCGATATTTTCTCGAATTTCAACTCGGGGGATAATTATGCTTCTTCCCCTGAGTTGACCGTCCGTGCTCAATTTTAGTTTTTCCCCTCTTAACCTTTCATAAGTTCGGTGAAGATCCGGAAGGAAGGACGACAACTTCATCATGATGCATTGATGCATAGGAATGAAGACATCAATGCTATGGATCGACCTCTTCGAGAAGAGCAACCAAGACCGAGAAGATTCGTTAGAATATCGTAACAAGAACTTCCCCCTTACTCCCCTCTTAAATCTCGGGACGAGATTTCTTGTAGTGGAGGAGAATTGTGACGCCCGGGTAATTAAACTACAGTGATCCTTTGCTAATGATGCCATGTCACCACTATTACTGTTACTAATCTCCCGTTGATCCAAATCCGGTTCAAATTCAAATTCAAATAATAAGTGAAATTCTAAACTTCTCAAACATGAAAACTAAAATGATCATCATGTGGCAAGTAATCTGTAACTTATTTTGGGTGTTGGAACCAACCTTTTTCAAAATGTTTAAGTGCCTAAACTAAATAAAAACAGGGGCTAAAACAATTATTAAATACTTTTGAATAATAAACAAATGTAAAACTAATTTATTTAGTGCCAAATTAATTATGACAGTAGCCTAACTAATAATGCTAATTTAGGGGCTGAGTTGATATATTATAAAACTGCATATAAAGTAAAACTAAAAGAAACAGGAAAATAGATAAAAGGAAAAGGTCAAACAAAAAAACAGAAACCCCGCCCCCCCCCAACTGGGCTCTGGCCCAGCACGGCACAAGCCCACCTGGCACAACCAACTGGCCGGCCCACCCCCGCACCACCTAACCACCCCACTCCGCACTCGCCCACCGACACCCCCCGAAATATCTTCCCACCCCCTCTCTCCCCTGATTGAATCGGGATCGAGAGGAGGAGGCCGACGCTGCACAGTGCCGCCTCGCCGCAACGCCACATTGCCTCGCCCTCCACCTCGCTCCCTCGTCTATCTCCCTGGCCGATCTGGATCGGGGTAGCCCCCCTGATCCCGTCTCCCCGTCGGACGTCGTCGTCGCGCTCACCAAGGACGTCGTCGTCACCACCACCTCGCCGGACTGCTTCCCCGTCTCCGCCACGCTCGTCGTCGTCGTCATCCTCCCCAACAACCGGTGCCCCGTCCCTGCTCCTCGATGTGAGCACGCCCCCCTTCCTCTCCCTGTCCAAACGCCCCGCCTCACGCCGCCCTACGCCCGGCGCCCAGCACCCGCGGCCTCGCCCCCCTGCCGGCGCCTGCGTACCTGGCCGCCTGCGTGCGCGCCAGGCCGAGCCCCCTCCACCACGCGCATGTTGGGGAACGCAGTAATTTCAAAAAATTTCCTACGCACACGCAAGATCATGGTGATGCACAGCAACGAGAGGGGAGAGTGTTGTCTACGTACCAACGCAGACCAACTGCGGAAGCGATCACACAACGTAGAGGAAGTAGTCGTACGTCTTCTTCCCGATCCGACCGATCCAAGCACCGTTACTCCGGCACCTCCGAGTTCTTAGCACACGTTCAGCTCGATGACGTTCCTCGGGCTCCGATCCAGCAAAGTGTCGAGGAAGAGTTCCGTCAGCACGACGGCGTGATGACGATCTTGATGTACTACCGACGCAGGGCTTCGCCTAAGCACTACAACGGTACGATCGAGGTGGAATTTGGTGGTAGGGGGCACCGTACACGGCTAAGGAACGATCTCAAGGATCAAGTTGTGTGTCTATGGGGTGCCCCCTGCCCCCGTATATAAAGGCCAGGGGCAAGGGGTTCGGCCGGCTAGGAGGGAGGCGCAGGGAGGAGTCCCACTCCTACCGGGAGTAGGACTCCTTCCCCCAAATCCTATTCCTAATAGGACTCTTCGGGAGAAAGAGAAGAGAGGGGGGCCGGCCCCTTCTCCTAGTCCTAATAGGACTAGGGAAGGGGGGTTCGGCCGGCTAGCCTGTGGGCTGCCCCTTCTCTCTTTTCCACTAAGGCCCAATAGGCCCATTTGCCTCCCGGGGGGTTCCGGTAACCCTCCCGGTAATCCGGTAAAATCCCGATTTCACCCGGAACACTTCCGGTGCCCAAACATAGGCTTCCAATATATCAATCTTTACGTCTCGACCATTTCGAGACTCCTCGTCATGTCCGTGATCTCATCCGGGACTCCGAACAACCTTCGGTACATCAAAATGCATAGACTCATAATAACTGTCATCGTAACGTTAAGCGTGCGGACCCTACGGTTCGAGAACAATGTAGACATGACCGAGACACGTCTCCGGTCAATAACCAATAGCGGGACCTGGATGCCCATATTGGCTCCTACATATTCTACGAAGATCTTTATCGGTCAGACCGCATAACAACATACGTTGTTCCCTTTGTCATCGGTATGTTACTTGCCCGAGATTCGATCGTCGGTATCCAATACCTAGTTCAATCTCGTTACTGGCAAGTCTCTTTACTCGTTCCGTAATACATCATCTCACAACTAACATATTAGTTGCAGTGCTTGCAAGGCTTATGTGATGTGTATTACCGAGAGGGCCCAGAGATACCTCTCCGACAATCGGAGTGACAAACCCTAATCTCGAAATACGCCAACCCAACATCTACCATTGGAGACACCTGTAGTACTCCTTTATAATCACCCAGTTACGTTGTGACGTTTGGTAGTACCCAAAGTGTTCCTCCGGTAAACGGGAGTTGCATAATCTCATAGTTATAGGAACATGTATAAGTCATGAAGAAAGCAATAGCAACATACTAAACGATCGGGTGCTAAGCTAATGGAATGGGTCATGTCAATCAGATCATTCTACTAATGATGTGACCTCGTTAATAAAATAACAACTCCTTGTTCATGGTTAGGAAACATAACCATCTTTGATTAACGAGCTAGTCAAGTAGAGGCATACTAGTGACACTCTGTTGGTCTATGTATTCATGTTTCCGGTTAATACAATTCTAGCATGAATAATAAACATTTATCATGATGTAAGGAAATAAATAATAACTTTATTATTGCCTCTAGGGCATATTTCCTTCAGTCTCCCACTTGCACTAGAGTCAATAATCTAGATTACACTGTAATGATTCTAACACCCATGGAGCCTTGGTGCTGATCATGTTTTGCTCGTGGAAGAGGCTTAGTCAACGGGTCTGCAACATTCAGATCCGTATGTATCTTGCAAATCTCTATGTCTCCCATCTGGACTAAATCCCGGATGGAGTTGAAGCGTCTCTTGATGTGTTTGGTTCTTTTGTGAAATCTGGATTCCTTTGCCAAGGCAATTGCACCAGTATTGTCACAGAAGATTTTCATTGGACCCGATGCACTAGGTATGACACCTAGATCGGATATGAACTCCTTCATCCAGACTCCTTCGTTTGCTGCTTCCGAAGCAGCTATGTACTCCGCTTCACATGTAGATCCCGCTACGACGCTTTGTTTAGAACTGCACCAACTGACAGCTCCACCGTTTAAAGTAAACACGTATCCGGTTTGCGATTTAGAATCGTCTGGATCAGTGTCAAAGCTTGCATCAACGTAACCTCTTACGGTGAGCTCTTTGTCACCTCCATATACGAGAAACATATCCTTAGTCCTTTTCAGGTATTTCAGGATGTTCTTGACCGCTGTCCAGTGATCCATTCCAGGATTACTTTGGTACCTCCCTGCTAAACTTATAGCAAGGCACACATCAGGTCTGGTACACAGCATTGCATACATGATAGAGCCTATGGCTGAAGCATAGGGAACATCTTTCATTTTCTCTCTATCTTCTGCAGTGGTCGGGCATTGAGTCTTACTCAACTTCACACCTTGTAGCACAGGCAAGAACCCTTTCTTTGCTTGATCCATCTTGAACTTCTTCAAAATTTTGTCAAGGTATGTGCATTGTGAAAGTCCAATTAAGCGTTTTGATCTATCTCTATAGATCTTTATGCCTAATATGTATGCAGCTTCCCCGAGGTCTTTCATCGAAAAACTTTTATTCAAGTATCCCTTTATGCTATCCAGAAATTCTATATCATTTCCAATTAGCAATATGTCATCCACATATAATATCAGAAATGCTACAGAGCTCCCACTCACTTTCTTGTAAATACAGGCTTCTCCAAAAGTCTGTATAAAGCCAAATGCTTTGATCACACTGTCAAAGCGTTTATTCCAACTCCGAGATGCTTGCACCAGTCCATAAATGGATCGCTGGAGTTTGCATACTTTGTTAGCTCCCTTTGGATCGACAAAACCTTCTGGTTGTATCATATACAACTCTTCTTCCAGAAATCCATTCAGGAATGCAGTTTTGACATCCATCTGCCATATTTCATAATCATAAAATGCGGCAATTGCTAACATAATTCTGACGGACTTAAGCATCGCTACGGGTGAGAAGGTCTCATCGTAGTCAACCCCTTGAACTTGTCGAAAACCTTTCGCGACAAGTCGAGCTTTATAGACAGTAATATTACCGTCAGCGTCAGTCTTTTTCTTGAAGATCCATTTATTCTCAATTGCTTGCCGATCATCGGGCAAGTCAACCAAAGTCCATACTTTGTTCTCATACATGGATCCCATCTCAGATTTCATGGCCTCAAGCCACTTTTCGGAATCTGGGCTCACCATCGCTTCTTCATAGTTCGTAGGTTCATCATGATCTAGCTTCATGACTTCCAGAACTGGATTACCGTACCACTCTAGTGCGGATCTCACTCTGGTTGATCTACGTGGTTCATTAGTATCTTGTTCTGAAGCTTCATGATCATCATCATTAGCTTCCTCACTGATTGGCATAGGTGTCGCAGAAACAGTTTTTGTGATGTACTATTTTCCAATAAGGGAGCAGGTACAGTTACCTCGTCAAGTTCTACTTTCCTCCCACTCACTTCTTTCGAGAGAAACTCCTTCTCTAGAAATGATCCATTCTTAGCAACGAATGTCTTGCCTTCGGATCTGTGATAGAAGGTATACCCAACAGTTTCCTTTGGGTATCCTATGAAGACACATTTCTCCGCTTTGGGTTCGAGCTTATCAGGTTGAAGCTTTTTCATATAAGCATCGCTGCCCCAAACTTTTAAGAAACGACAACTTTGGTTTCTTGCCAAACCATAGTTCATAAGGCGTCGTCTCAACGGATTTTGATGGTGTCCTATTTAACGTGAATGCGGCCGTCTCTAAAGCATAACCCCAAAACGATAGCGGTAAATCAGTAAGAGACATCATAGATCGCACCATATCTAGTAAAGTACGATTACGACGTTCGGACACACCATTACGCTGTGGTGTTCCGGGTGGCGTGAGTTGCGAAACTATTCCACAATTTTTCAAATGTACACCAAACTCGTAACTCAAATATTCTCCTCCACGATCAGATCGTAGAAATTTTATTTTCTTGTTACGATGATTTTCAACTTCACTCTGAAATTCCTTGAACTTTTCAAATGTTTCAGACTTATGTTTCATTAAGTAGATATACCCATATCTGCTTAAATCATCTGTGAAGGTGAGAAAATAACGATATCCGCCGCGAGCCTCAATATTCATCGGACCACATACATCGGTATGTATGATTTCCAACAAATCTGTTGCTCTCTCCATAGTACCGGAGAACGGTGTTTTAGTCATCTTGCCTATGAGGCACGGTTCGCAAGTACCAAGTGATTCATAATCAAGTGATTCCAAAAGCCCATCAGTATGGAGTTTCTTCATGCGCTTTACACCGATATGACCTAAACGACAGTGCCACAAATAAGTTGCACCATCATTATTAACTTTGCATATTTTGGCTTCTACATTATGAATATGTGTATCACTATCTTCGAGATTCAACAAGAATAGACCACTCTTCAAAGGTGCATGACCATAAAAGATATTATTCATATAAATAGAACAACCATTATTCTCTGATTTAAATGAATAACCGTCTCGCATTAAACAAGATCCAGATATAATGTTCATGCTCAACGCTGGCACCAAATAACAATTATTTAGGTCTAATATTAATCCCGAAGGTAGATGTAGAGGTAGCGTGCCGACCGCGATCACATCGACTTTGGAACCGTTTCCCACGCGCATCGTCACCTCGTCCTTTGCTAGTGTCCGCTTATTCCGTAGTCCCTGTTTCGAGTTGCAAATATTAGCAACAGAACCAGTATCAAATACCCAGGTGCTACTGCGAGCTCTAGTAAGGTACACATCAATAACATGTATATCACATATACCTTTGCTCACTTTGCCATCCTTCTTATTCGCCAAATACTTGGGGCAGTTCCGCTTCCAGTGTCCAGTCTGCTTGCAGTAGAAGCACTCAGTTTCAGGCTTAGGTCCAGACTTGGGTTTCTTCTCTTGAGCAGCAACTTGCTTGCTGTTCTTCTTGAAGTTTCCCTTCTTCTTCCCTTTACCCTTTTTCTTGAAACTAGTGGTCTTGCTAACCATCAACACTTGATGCTCCTTTTTGATTTCTACCTCCGCAGCTTTCAGCATTGCGAAGAGCTCGGGAATAGTCTTGTTCATCCCTTGCATATTATAGTTCATCACGAAGCTCTTGTAGCTTGGTGGTAGTGATTGGAGAATTCTGTCAATGACGCAATCATCTGGAAGATTAACTCCCATCTGAATCAACTGATTATTATACCCAGACATTTTGAGTATATGCTCACTGACAGAACTGTTCTCCTCCATCTTACAGCTATAGAACTTATTGGAGACTTCATATCTCTCAATTCGGGCATTTGCTTGAAATATTAACTTCAACTCCTGGAACATCTCATATGCTCCATGACGTTCAAAACGTCGTTGAAGTCCCGATTCTAAGCCGTAAAGCATGGCACACTGAACTATCGAGTAGTCATCAGCTTTGCTCTGCCAGACGTTCATAACATCTGGCGTTGCTCCAGCAGCAGGCCTGTCACCCAGCGGTGCTTCCAGGACGTAATTCTTCTGTGCAGCAATGAGGATAATCCTCAGGTTACGGACCCAGTCCGTGTAATTGCTACCATCATCTTTCAACTTTGCTTTCTCAAGGAACGCATTAAAATTCAACGGAACAATAGCACGAGCCATCTATCTACAAGCAACATAAACAAGCAAGATACTATCAGGTACTAAGTTCATGATAAGTTTAAGTTCAGTTAATCAGATTACTTAGGAACTCCCACTTAGATAGACATCCCTCTAATCCTCTAAGTGATCACGTGATCCAAATCAACTAAACCATAACCGATCATCACGTGAGATGGAGTAGTTTTCAATGGTGAACATCGTCATGTTGATCATATCTACTATATGATTCACGCTCGACCTTTCGGTCTCTGTGTTCCGAGGCCATATCTGCATATGCTAGGCTCGTCAAGTTTAACCTGAGTATTCTGCGTGTGCAAAACTGGCTTGCACCCGTTGTAGATGGACGTAGAGCTTATCACACACGATCATCACGTGGTGTCTGGGCACGACGAACTTTGGCAACGGTGCATACTCAGGGAGAACACTTCTTGATAATTTAGTGAGAGATCATCTTATAATGCTACCGTCAATCAAAGCAAGATAAGATGCATAAAAGGATAAACATCACATGCAATCAATATAAGTGATATGATATGGCCATCATCATCTTGTGCTTGTGATCTCCATCTCTGAAGCACCGTCATGATCACCATCGTCACCGGCGCGACACCTTGATCTCCATCGTAGCATCGTTGTCGTCTCGCCAATCTTATGCTTCCACGACTATTACTACCGTTTAGTAATCTAGTAAAGCATTACATCGCGATTGCATTGCATACAATAAAGCGACAACCATATGGCTCCTGCCAGTTGCCGATAACTTAGTTACAAAACATGATCATCTCATACAATAAAATCAGCATCATGCCTTGACCATATCACATCACAACATACCCTACAAAAACAAGTTAGACGTCCTCTACTTTGTTGTTGCAAGTTTTACGTGGCTGCTACGGGCTTAAGTAAGAACTCATCTCACCTACGCATCAAAACCACAACGATAGTTCGTCAAATAGACTCCGTTTTAACCTTCTCAAGGACCGGGCGTAGTCACACTTGGTTCAACTAAAGTTGGAGAGACAGTCTTCCGCAAGCCATCTATGTGCAAAGCACGTCGAGGGAACCGGTCTCGCGTAAGAGTACGCGTAAGGTTGGTCCGGATCGTCTCAACCAACAATACCGCCGAACCAAAGTATGACATGCTGGTAGGCAGTATGACTTGTATCGCCCACAACTCACTTCTGTTCTACTCGTGCATATAACATCAAACCATAAAACCTAGGCTCGGATGCCACTGTTGGGGAACGCAATAATTTCAAAAAATTTCCTACGCACACGCAAGATCATGGTGATGCACAGCAACGAGAGGGGAGAGTGTTGTCTACGTACCAACGCAGACCGACTGCGGAAGCGATCACACAACGTAGAGGAAGTAGTCGTACGTCTTCTTCCCGATCCGACCGATCCAAGCACCGTTACTCCGGCACCTCCGAGTTCTTAGCACACGTTCAGCTCGATGACGTTCCTCGGGCTCCGATCCAGCAAAGCGTCAAGGAAGAGTTCCGTCAGCACGACGGCGTGATGACGATCTTGATGTACTACCGACGCAGGGCTTCGCCTAAGCACTACAACGATACGATCGAGGTGGAATTTGGTGGTAGGGGGCACCGCACACGGCTAAGGAACGATCTCAAGGATCAAGTTGTGTGTCTATGGGGTGCCCCCTGCCCCCGTATATAAAGGCCAGGGGCAAGGGGTTCGGCCGGCTAGGAGGGAGGCGCAGGGAGGAGTCCCACTCCTACCGGGAGTAGGACTCCTTCCCCCAAATCCTATTCCTAATAGGACTCTTCGGGAGAAAGAGAAGAGAGGGGGGCCGACCCCTTCTCCTAGTCCTAATAGGACTAGGGAAGGGGGGTTCGGCCGGCTAGCCTGTGGGCTGCCCCTTCTCTCTTTTCCACTAAGGCCCAATAGGCCCATTTGCCTCCCGGGGGGTTCCGGTAACCCTCCCGGTAATCCGGTAAAATCCCGATTTCACCCGGAACACTTCCGGTGCCCAAACATAGGCTTCCAATATATCAATCTTTACATCTCGACCATTTCGAGACTCCTCGTCATGTCCGTGATCTCATCCGGGACTCCGAAAAACCTTCGGTACATCAAAATGCATAAACTCATAATAACTGTCATTGTAACGTTAAGCGTGCGGACCCTACGGTTCGAGAACAATGTAGACATGACCGAGACACGTCTCCGGTCAATAACCAATAGCGGGACCTGGATGCCCATATTGGCTCCTACATATTCTACGAAGATCTTTATCGGTCAGACCGCATAACAACATACGTTGTTCCCTTTGTCATCGGTATGTTACTTGCCCGAGATTCGATCGTCGGTATCCAATACCTAGTTCAATCTCGTTACTGGCAAGTCTCTTTACTCGTTCCGTAATACATCATCTCACAACTAACATATTAGTTGCAGTGCTTGCAAGGCTTATGTGATGTGTATTACCGAGAGGGCCCAGAGATACCTCTCCGACAATCGGAGTGACAAATCCTAATCTCGAAATACGCCAACCCAACATCTACCATTGGAGACACCTGTAGTACTCCTTTATAATCACCCAGTTACGTTGTGACGTTTGGTAGTACCCAAAGTGTTCCTCCGGTAAACGGGAGTTGCATAATCTCATAGTTATAGGAACATGTATAAGTCATGAAGAAAGCAATAGCAACATACTAAACGATCGGGTGCTAAGCTAATGGAATGGGTCATGTCAATCAGATCATTCTACTAATGATGTGACCTCGTTAATCAAATAACAACACCTTGTTCATGGTTAGGAAACATAACCATCTTTGATTAACGAGCTAGTCAAGTAGAGGCATACTAGTGACACTCTGTTGGTCTATGTATTCACACATGTATTATGTTTCCGGTTAATACAATTCTAGCATGAATAATAAACATTTATCATGATGTAAGGAAATAAATAATAACTTTATTATTGCCTCTAGGGCATATTTCCTTCAGCGCACGCCCACGCATGCCAACGCCGACGCGCCCGAGCTCGTGCTCCCCCGCTCGTGCCTCCCCACTTGCGTTGGCTGCCGCCCGCCCCGCCCCCCCCTGCGCGCGCTCCCTCGGACCCCTCGCGTGCCCATGGCCGCGTGCGCTGGCGCCGTTCGCAGCCGCTGCTTCCATTCCCCATCCCCGTCGCAGCTACCGTCTCCGCCCCCCCGTCGCCTTCCCCTGCGGCTGCCACTGGCACCCTCGTTTCCGCCTCTGGCTTCCACCGCTCCGCCCACTCACCGTGGCCTCACCACTGCCGCCGGAGGCGGACGTCCTCCGTCTCTGCGGGCGGGCATCCTGGCGCCCCATGCCCGATCCATCGCCCAAGCCCATTTGGCCCTATGGGCCACTGCCCAGTGGGACCCCCCTAACCACGCCCCTGTTAAAAAAAGAATAAAAAATATAATTAAAAAATTAATTAATTAATTAACTTAATTAGATATGTTAAATTAACCTAATCACTTATTAAACTAAACTAATCCTGTTTAGTTAACCTAAGTCAATGACAATTGGGACCCATGCGTCAGTTTGACCAAGTCAACTAACTGTTGACTGCTGACATCACCCTGATGTCATGCTGACATCATAATGGCATTTCCAAATTAATTTAATTCTGTTAATTCCAAAAATGATTAAAAACTTAGAAATTAATATGAATTAAACCGTAGCTCGGATGGAAAAACTTTGTACATGAAAGTTTCTCAGAACGACGAGATGAACCCAGATACGTAGCCCGTTCATCCGCCATGCATCCCTAGCATAGCGAACACGCAACTTTCTCCCTTCGGTTCATCTCTCCGAAAACCTGAAACACCGGGAATCCTTTCCCGGATATTTCCCCCCTTTTCCCGGTATCACCTAGTACTGCGTTAGGTCACCTCTCTAGCACCGCGCATTGCCACATTATGTTTTGTGTTACTTTGTTTGCTCTGTTATTTATTGTGTTCCCCCTCTGTTACTTCTTTCCGGTAGACCCCGAGACCGCTGCCGATACCCACGATCGACTACGGTGTTGACGACCCCTACTTGTCTGAGCAACCAAGCAAGCCCCCCCCCCTTTGATCACCAGATATCGCCTAGTCTTCTCTATATTGCTTGCATTAGAGTAGTGTAGCATGTTACTGCTTTCCGTTATTCCTATCCTGATGGATAGCCTGTCCTTGCTACTACTGTTGTTACCATTACCTGCTATCCTACTGCTTAGTATAGGATGCTAGTGTTCCATCAGTGGGCCTACACTCTTGTCCGTCTGCCATGCTATACTACTGGGCTGTGATCACTTCGGGAGGTGATCACGGGCATATACTATATACTTTACACAGTTACATTACTTATGATACTGTTCGGAGATGGGGGCTGAAGGGGCAGGTGGCTCCATCCCGGTAGAGGTGGGCCTGGGTTCCTGACGGCCCCTGACTGTTACTTTGTGGCGGAGCGACAGGGCAGGTTGAGACCACCTAGGAGAGAGGTGGGCCTGGCCCTGGTCGGCGTTCGCGGATACTTAACACACTTAATGAGTTCTTGGTATTTGATCTGAGTCTGGCTACTGGCCTATACGCACTAACCATCTATGCGGGGACAGTTATGGGCACTCGACGTCGTGCTATCAGCCGAAGCCTTCGTGACGTCAACGACTGAGTGGCGCGCGTCGGGTTGGACCGCGTAACGCAACTTCCTTTGTAATGGAGGTTGCTAGGTCTGCTCTCCGGCCGCGTACGCGACGTGCAGGTGTGCAATGGGCGATGGGCCCAGACCCCTGCGCCATAGGATTTAGACAGACGTGCTGACCTCTCTGTTGTGCCTAGGTAGGGCTGCGACGTGTTGATCTTCCGAGGCCGGGCATGACCTAGGAAAGTGTGTCCGGCCAAATGGGATCGAGCGTGTTGGGTTATGTGGTGCACCCCTGCAGGGAAGTTAATCTATTCGAATAGCCATGATCTTCGGTAACAGGACGACTTGGAGTTGTACCTTGACCTTATGAAAACGAGAACCGGATACTTAATAAAACACACCCTTCCAAGTGCCAGATACAACCGGTGGTCGCTCTCTCACAGGGCGACGAGGGGAGGATCATCGGTTAGGATTATGCTATGCAATGATACTTGGAGGACTTCAGTCTACTCTCTTCTACATGCTGCAAGACGGAGGCTGCCAGAAGCGTAGTCTTCGACAGGATTAGCTATCCCCTTCTTATTCTGGCATTCTGCAGTTCAGTCCACCGATATGGCCTTTACACATATACCCATGCATATGTAGTGTAGCTCCTTGCTTGCGAGTACTTTGGATGAGTACTCACGGTTGCGTTCTCCTTCTTTTCCCTCTATCCCTTCTACCTGGTTGTCGCAACCAGATGTTGGAGCCCAGGAGCCAGACGCCACCGTCGACGACGACTCCTACTACACCGGAGGTGCCTACTACTACGTGCTGCCCGCTGATGACGACCAGGAGTAGTTAGGAGGATCCCAGGCAGGAGGCCAGCGCTTCTTTCGATCTGTATCCCAGTTTGTGCTAGCCAACTTATGGCAACTTGTTTAACTTATGTCTGTACTCAGATATTGTTTGCTTCCGCTGACTCGTCTATGATCGAGCTCTTGTATTCGAGCCCTCGAGGCCCCTGGCTTGTAATATGATGATTGTATGACTTATTTTATTTGTAGAGTTGTGTTGTGATATCTTCCCGTGAGTCCTTGATCTTGATCGTACACGTTTGCGTGTATGATTAGTGTACGATTGAATCGGGGGCGTCACAGAAGTCATCCATCAGACTCCTACTCCACCTTCAACATGACTCCATGGTGGTTGTACATGCCACCCCCTCCCACGCCCTCCCATGCTCTACTCTTTCTCGATGCCGCCGTTGCCCGCGGACGTGCCAGCTTCGTGGTCATGGTGGTGGCACACAGGCGGCGGAGTTGGAGACATCGTCCTCGTCCTCGCTATAGCCATAGACTTCGTCCGCCGCCTCGTCGAACTCCCTGAAGGCGGCTTCTAGCTCCGCCTGATACTAGCGGTACCGCTAGTGGTCATGGTGGATTTCATTGGCGGTGAGATAGGACTCGACCAATGCCTCCTGCTTGGCCACGTCCACGTTCGGCGCGATGGCAGTGTCGGCGGCGAGTAGCTCCTCCGTGCGCCGGTGCTCGTCAAGGAGCTGGATGTTGTTGGCCTGGTCGGCCTGCGCCTACTAGAACGCGGCCTCCCGCTCCTCTAGCACCATGTATGTGTAGTGAGCATGGGCCTCGCCCATGGTGACGTCGGCATGAACCGGCGAGGAGGGTAGCCCCGGCTCATCATCGTCTGCATCCTCCTTCAGGGATGTCCGTATCGCCGTCCTGCCAGCCGGCAACAATTGCGGTGATCTACTTCTTCTGCTCAGATGAGAGGCTGTCACAACTGGCTTTGGAGCTCGGAGAGGCCATAGCGGGCATCGTGCCGAGAGCAGAAAGGGAGCGGAGGAGGATGGATGCGGCTATGGCCGAGGTTGGAGTTTAAATAGCTGGCGGATGGCAGAGCTAGCGGTGGGGTGGTTAATACGCGCGATAGATGGACGGAGGGGTGGCGCCGGAGTAGGTTCAAACCGCGCATGTTTAATGGAGGGAGGCGAAACGACGGGCTATCGTTTGAATGCGCAGTAGTTGCGTGCACTGGGAAACGACGTGTGAGGAGCTCTTGGCTGGTGAGATGCTTCAATGCCGGAGCGCCAGTGACAGGTCGCATCGCTCTGAGCTAGGATGAAAGCGACACTTGTGCTCTGGAGCGGCGCTGACCGATTTGGACGGGAAGGGACACGAGCGCGGAAGATGGGTTTTTGGTGGGCCATATTAGTCGGACACAGACATGGCAGCGGGCCGGCGATCGCAAAAATCACGTCTCAACCGGCCTGCGGACCGATACAGACCCGCGTTGGATGGCGAAATACGTGCGGACCGCGCTGTTAGAATAAATCCGAGGCATACCGTCGATCATCTGAGGATCAAGCAACCACACGAGCATGACACTGAGATTTGTTAACGAGGTTCACTGATATGGCTACATCCCCAGGGCCTGACTATGGGTGCTCCTCCCCATAACACCGCTACAATACCGCACCCGGTCGCCCTGGACACCGGCACATGCCGCCGGCTTCCCCCTGCGTTCCGGTGCTATTATATTGGCATAGGTTACATCGTGTGTCTACCCCTGATATATATGAGAGGCCTAGGATACAAGTGTCCTATTAGGACACAACTCCTACCATGTCTACACACAGTCCAAACCAAGTCCAACTGTAACCTACCTTGTACAATAATATTCGACATAATTCTAACAAACTCCACCTTGGCGAATATTCTCCAGCACCTTGAATTCATCCATGCGTCGAACCTCCATGTACATTGGATTTGAGATACACCATGAGCACCGTTGCTACTCCCAGACTCCATGTGACTCCACCTGCAACTGTAGTCCCTTCTCGTCTTCATCACAGTCAACACTCGAGCAAAAATTAAGTTCCTCGTTACTCTACTTTGTGCTCCCAACTTCCGGAGTATCTGCTCAATGCCATCACACACTGATCATTAATCTACGTGAAAATGAACAACTCACATATTGGGTGTCACATATAAGAGTTACCTGAACTCAACATCACCGCTCTTTCATGACCGTCTGTCTGAAACTTGAAGGAATTTCACTGTCGCCTTGTGTCACCCTGAGTCAAATTCGCAGTTGTCTCACCCTTTTTCCCCGGATAGTCTCTGACATGTCCCATAGCTATAGCACTCAACCTCCTTCTATCTTGTCATCCGCACTTTGCCATGTGCACTGAACACAACAGAATATATGGCCATGTACTCTCTCAGCTTTTGGCAATTTTAAACTCTCCGCCACTTTCTCAGATTCTCCATGGTCAACTCCTGTCCATCTTCCGGCACCAATAGACCCAGTCACGAACTTGAATCCGGTACTCGTCAACACTGCTTCAACACCCCTGCACAATTTGTCTGACCACCAGTGCCTTGGCCTGTCGCTATGTCCCATGCTTACCGCACGCCTCGCCGCTATCACCGCGTCGAGCCTCTGCTGTCCTGGTCGAGTCTCCCGGGTAGCTAGCCCCCACTGTCTCAACTCCCACTGCAGAGAACCATCGATCATCACCGACCGATGCCGAGTGTCACGCCTCCATCAGACCACTGGCGCCCAGTCCGATCCACATGTCTCTCGCTTTACCCGCTGAAATAGGCTTCGACTCTCCGTTAACTTACGCCGTAGCCCCTCCATCAACTCAGAGTGAAGTCATCCATCAGACTCCTACTCCACCTTCAACATGACTCCATGGTGGTTGTACATGCCACCCCCTCCCACGCCCTGTCGACTCCAAGCTCTCATGTGCACCTTCTTGAATCAACCCCGCATAATAGTCTGTCGAAGCCGCACAAGCCCTCAAGCCTGCACCACGTGTTTCCACGCCCCAGAAGTCAGCCACCATCAGCATCACGCTCCTATGTCGTTGTCGCTGAAATCACCGCCGTCTTCTGCTTTGACCGACATCCCTGTCAATCCGTCAGACAGTCCAGTCCGACCCAGCCGAATTATCCGGCTGCAATCATGCTTCACCCTGCATCGTGTCCTCCTCGCACAGCTGTGCAGTGCCTTGACGCCCTGTGTTAGCATGCTCCTCTTTGTGCAACGCACCTCAATTTCCGTCTGACTGCACTGTCGAATAACACCATTGCTGCCAATCTGCCATCTCAACGTAACATGCAAAGAACCTCAGAAATAGCCCTCGGCAGTATCCGTGCACGTGTAACAACCAGTTCAATCAACTTTATTACAACCATAGCACCACATGGACTTCCTTGACAAACTCTTATTCTCTTACTCTTTTATTTTGTTCACACGTGAGATCAATGTGATCCCAGCCAATGGATCCCGTATTCCAACACGTTGCAGCACCATTTGGGAATCGATAGTTTTTCCAACAAATCTCGTACACGTAGCTCTGGCTGCGCTCGCGTTCAGCCAAGACGGCCTCCTGCTTCACCCCGCGCCTCTCTGCTGGACGCCTGGACCTCTATTTGCCTTGCTGGCTCATGCCCAGCTTTCCTCCTTGGGCTCAGACCGCGCGCCTTGCATCCGCGTTGGGCCGCACAATAGCAGCCCACATGGGCTTCGACCTTGTGCCAGCCGCTGCCTCCAATCGCGCAGAATCGCTGAGTCCGTCCAACGCACGCGCGTTAAGCCGCCGCCGTTTCCGCTGATCTGATCTTGCCTAGCCTGACCGCTGATTCCGACCGCTTCATAACACAAGCCACACGTCGTCCCTTCCGATCGCTTCTCGAAACAACCCGACAGCCCCGCTTCTGGATCTTCCTCGTTGCAACTCACTGACGATGCCATCGATTTGCTGCCACGGCCATGATCTGTTCACGCAGAACTGCGTCATCTCCGTCGACCATCCTCTAGATCAACACCATGTCCTCTTCGAACCTTGCTCATGATACCACTTATTAGAATAAATCCGAGGCATACCGTCGATTATCTGAGGATCAAGCAACCACACGAGCACGACACCGAGATTTGTTAACGAGGTTCACCGATATGGCTACATCCCCGGGGCCTGACTATGGGCGCTCCTCCCTATGACACCGCTACAATACCGCACCCGGTCGCCCTGGACACCGGCACATGCCGCCGGCTTCCTCCTGCGTTCCGGTGCTATTATGTTGGCATAGGTTACATCGTGTGTCTATATATATATATATATATATATATATATATATATATATATATATATATAAGAGGCCTAGGATACAAGTGTCCTATTATGACACAACTCCTACCCTATCTACACACAGTCCAAACCAAGTCCAACTGTAACCTACCTTGTACAATAATATTCGACATAATTCTAACACGCGCGGTTTGGACGGTTGCGGGGGATTTTAGGTTCGGCATTGGTGATGAACTTAGTGATGGGATTAGACCAGGGAATTCATCTTTTATTCCTAAGAGCTTGCTTACGCACCAATGGGAAATTTGTGCGCTTTAGAATATGATGATGTCACTCGTTTATCCATACCAACACATCTCCTTGCGATCTGCTGCACAGGTCATGGCGCCGTCTTGCCTCGTGTTGCATGATTTATGGTTAAAATAGCAGAGGCTTGAACACAGCGATGGTGAGGATCTTGAGTAGGCACAAGTAGGGTGAGCGTTGGTAAGCTGAGGGCATCAATATATTATGAAGCTCCACATTGGCAAACAGGGCAATCGTGTTGTTGCTGCCGCTGCGACGGGGCTGCACGCCGCACAGTGCCGCATCGACGTGGGCTGCGCACAAAGAGGTCTGAATCACGCACCTGCCGCGATGCGGGCACAACGATGCCGCACAGCTGCGCCACGGCGAGGAGTGCAACCAGGCGGAGCAACGATGGCGCCGCCCTCCAACTGCAGCACTGCCACGAGGTGCTCCGCCTCCCATCGAGTGAGGAGGGTGTCACGCTGAGCATCGATAAGATGGCGACAGTGTACTGGTTCCAGTCGTTGAGAGCTGTCAAGCCAGATTATCTCCTGATTCATCTTGATCGTCTGATATGCAGCCGGTGAAGGAGCAAGAAGTGTTGTTTAAGGTGTGACTTGGCAGAAGCAAGTTACCAAATCCATGTACAGAGTAGTTACTCCTGCCGGTTCTCCCGATCGATGTCTATCATTCCTATCACCCTCCAATATTATTAAAACCATTCAGTTAAAACCATTCAGCTCATATAATCTTAGTATTTCTGGGCTTATCCGTCTGACTTGCTGATACATATAAATAGCATCACTATGAATGCTCATGTCCATGCGCAGATGTGCAAATGTCAAAATGCGGACCAAATGAGCTAGCTCAATGGCATCAACAACCCTTGCACTGCAGATAAACTTTGCTACAACATTTTTTTCATTGGTTTGCTCTCTGTTCATACGCTAGGCTGTACATACTCAAATTGTCAATTGGACACCAGAAATATTGACTTCTTCTTGTTCTTTCATCAGCCATTTTATTTGAGCATTCATAAATATGGGTCCTCAAGACGTGTAGTTAATAACAGTACTTTACTATCACCATTAATATCATTAATATCCATAGAACACGCTCTTTTCTTTCATATCACACAATAATTTATGTCCATGCAAAATATCTTGCTTTCTTCTACCAGTATTTTCAGGTTAACTATACTGAAGAGAACCTGCTGGACTACATTGATCCAAACAATGACACACTCGTGGTCACACTTGCAGACGGCCATCTGCTCGTCGAATGTCGGATCATGCTAGGAACACTATAACCACCAACTGGTCCGAGTTTCGTCGCCGCGCCAACATTCGCGAAGGAGACATTTGTGCATTTCGTTTCAGGATCACTTCAAAGCGCCACCTGGTTCTCACCGTGCATCGCCTCTAGATGCACCATCGAAGACACTGCAGCCCCTGTGTCATTATGCTCTATCCTGTGATAACCTATGGTTTGCTTTTGGGCCCTCTTATCACATGCTTTTCAAGACGCTAAACCTATGTTGCTGCTTATGTTAAGTGCACTATTCTGAGTCAAATGTTTCATGTTCAGATCCATAATGGGCTTTCTCTGTATATATATTTCTATTTCTACTGCTAAGTTTCTTAATAAGCAATCATCTCAAACACTAATTAGAATAGAAAACAATGTTAAAGGGGCGACTACAATCAGGCACCGCCCAGCTCCCCCTCAAGAGGCGGGCCACGGGCGCGCCCCAACACCTAGTTTTAGTAAACACAGGAGCATGGGCAATGTTTTTAGAGTGCACATCTACAATTCTAAAGAAAGCGACATTACCAAAACCTCTACTTATATAAGAAGTGTGGCATGGTGAAGAATAATTTGAAGAGTCCATGTAAAGAGGTTGAATGCTGCCCATATTCTGAGGTTTGGCACATGCAGTTATTTCATTTATTAGATAATTGCCCATGAGTTACAACTGGATGTACACTATTAGAATGGTGACATGGCGGCAAAAACATGCCAACCAACCATTTAACTGTCGAAGGAGGATGCACGATGATACTCTTGCAATTAAAAATATCAGACATTATCCACCTCGTGCTTTCTTTCTGGCCGCTCATGTATATACTTTTCAGTTAATTAAGATTATGTTTTGCTGTTTCTAGCGAAAAATAACACATAATTATAAAGTGAGTTTATAACTAAGATGAAAATATAGCAAAACAAAGAAACAGGAAAGCAATGAAACATGTACTCCTATCTCTCTTTCCAACTAGGCGACCCCTTTTCCACAGTACCATTACAGAGCAGAGGGAACAGGAAAGAGGGATGCGAGTAGAAGTATATACTCTTTTTGCCTAAGCAGGTGTTTGGACATCAATTTAGCATACATCAATCCAAGCATTAGGAGTAGTAATACCCTAACTTACCAAGCATTACGAGCAACAAATGAACCAACATCAATCCAATGTGGTGGCAACCCAGCCCACATTCAGATATTGCTCTGCCTCGTGCTCTGTTACTTGTTTGAGCATGACATAATATGTAAAACCGTTGCCAACTGTAAATACTTTGAGAAGATGCCTTAGGAGATAATAAAAGAAAAGAAAAGAAAATATTATAAAGAGCATCTATCCGGACACTTTGGATATTGAAATGTTCTTACATAGAAAACTGCAAGTAGTGAATAAGAACATCATCATAAATTGTTAAAAGTCATATGCATATATGTCCATCTCACATAAATCACATAAGAGTGTCTCCAACAGGCACGCGAAATTTACGGCGCTGAAAAAACCGCCAGGTTGGCGCGCGAGAGGACGCGCGACGCGCTTCAGTAGGCGCGCGAAATAAATTGGCCCACGCGCGACGCCCATCGCGCTAGATTAAAAGCCGCGCGCCTGCGCCCGCCAACTGCCAGAAACTTTCCTTCCGCTGCGCCTCCCCCCCTCTTCCAGCACCCCGCCGCCGCCTCCACACCTTCTCCCACCGACTCTTCCAGCACCCCGCCGCGTTCGAGCCTTCTCCCCCCGTCAGTTCTAGCGCCCCGCCATGCCGCCGCGCCCCCGGAATAGCTCGAGCTATCGCGGCGTCGGCCTCCGCCGCTTTAGCGTGTATTACGCGGAGATCCGCTCCAGCAATACACGCCTCGGGCTCGAAACATTCGACACCATCCACGAGGCTGCCCACGCGTACAACGCGGCAGCATGGCACCTCGGGCGGCCTCGGTCGCAGATGAATTTCTGCGACGTGCGGACGCGCCAGCAGCCGCAGGATCTCGCGCCTCCCCCACGACTAATCAGCGATGAGGATCGCCGCCTCCAGCGGAGGCGGGAGTGCTGCCTCCTCATCGCCGAGGCGGATGAGCACGCCATGGCGGTGTGGCGCGAGCGCTTCCTGCAGGATATCGCCGCCGAGAACGAGTCGTGCATCGGGCGGCAAGCGTGAGCGAAAAGAACTGGCGGAAGCCCAGATTGACCTGGGACGTGCGTCGACCTGGGACGAGGAGTAGTCTAGCATTGTTTTAACTATTTTTATTTAGCATTGTATGAACTTGCTTGTGGTTTGAGGCCTGAACTATCCTATGAATTTGAACTATGAATGTTTCCGTATGTGTTGTTTCATATTTTTTCCAATCGCCGGCTGGGCGCGCGTTGAATTTTACCACGCCTAGTGAAGTGCTACAGCGGCGCGCTAAATTTTGCAGCACTTGAAAAAACAGCCACCCTCCTGCGCGTGTAAAACGCTATTTTAACGCTGCAAAAAAAATTAGCGTGCTGTGCTACCGCACTTCTGTTGGAGATGCTCCAAAGGGAGAGAATGATCTGCATGTTAATGTGAGACTGGACAAGGAACAACCTGCAGTTAAGATACAAGTATATCATCTTTTTTTTGAAAAGGAGGAAGACCCCTGCCTCTGCATCTGGGTGATGCATGCATCTTTTTTTTTTGAAAAGGAGGAAGATCCCTGCCTCTGCATCTGGGTAATGCATGCAGCCACTTTATTAATTATTCACGAAGATTTTACAAAGTAGTACATCAATAAGTCTAAAGCCATTATCTTGGGCAACATTTGTCGCTATTTCTATCCACTTGATGAAGTGGTGCCGATAGTTCGAGCCTAATACGAAACATACCTCTCACCTAAGCCTAACATCTAAAATCGGAGGCCCCAACCAAGCCATATACCTGATCGGGCACACATCAGTCCGACGCACTCTCAGAGGCCGCCGCCGTCGTCTTCCACCGATCCATCTTTAGAGCAGGTACTGACGCCACGACCTTGTCAGGTCTGCCATCGACGCCACCGCAACGCCAGACAACCATCCTTCTGCGCGAGTCCGTCTACATACATTGAGCGCTGAGACTTCACTGTGCCACGCCGCCGAGATCCACAGTCGTTGATGCGTGAGATGAAACACCGCTCCACCAAAGATGTTGTCCGTTGGTCCCTCGAGCCTGTGCACACCTCCAAGACTGACGCCCCCAAGGGGAAATGGCGAAGAGCGCCGCCGTCATCTGATCTACCGATTTAGGGTTTCTCCTTGAGGTAGCAGATAGAGGTCTGGAGCTTCTCCACGGTGATGTCTTCAAGAAGAGAACGACACAGAAGAGCGTCGCCATCATCGGCCTTGGCATACAGCCGAGCGCAAGGTTTTCACCCAGATCTGTTCGAAGAACCTCCATCAAGTCTTGTGTACGGATCGCCGCCATCTCTACGGGGACTGGAAGTAGGATCCAGGCCGCCGCTACCTGACCATCCAGCAGCCGCACCGTGCGAGCAGCAGGGCCGCCCGCAAGCCCCAGTCGCGCCACGGGAGAGCCGTAAACCAGACCCCGCCGCCGGCCCAGGAGAGGACAACGACACGTACGCCCAGCAGCCACCGCCGCCAGCCCGTGTCGTCACGCCACCACGCCGCGCTGCCACTAGAAGAAAGCGTCCCGCGCCGCCATCCTCTCAGGCAGGAGGAGAAGGCCCTGCCGCCGCCTAGGCCGAGCGGGCTTTGTCCGGCGACCTGCGTCGACAGCGGCGAGGAGGGGCGAGGGGCGGCAGATCTGGGCTCCTCCGGCCGCCTGCGGGGACGGCGCGAGGAGAGGAGAGGGGGTAGACTCGGGGGTGGAGAGGGGTCACAAGTATATCATGCTATGAACTCACACACACACACAATATAGGAGCATGTAACATGCTATGAACTCAGTGCCGCAGGGAAAGGAAGAGTATTTCATCATGGCCATTTATTAGGACTACTTGGATAAGTTAGGACAATTTCTCTAAGGCCAGCTGTTGAGTTAGTCGGTTCATAGGTTGTCGTAAAATATGGGTGTAGGAAGCCTGGTTACATGCTATGAACTCACACACGCGCGCGCGCGCACACACACACACACATCAGTGTAGCAGCAGTGGCGTCACCAACATCAAGATACAAAAATCTCTGTCTCTGTCTCTCCAAATATAAGAGCATGCAACATGCTATGAACTCTGCTCTTGCACTTCTGAAACCGGCAACAGAACAACGAAAAGAGCATATACAACGATGGGGTTTCGGGGCTATCACCAGGAATTAACAAACTATAAGACGCACTTATTATTAAAAGAATTTGAAACTACCCTACTTAAGTACAGAGTTAACACACCACAGATTGGCAAGGTTATTGCTATAGTTTGCCGATCACGGATTTGATCATTTTGGAATTTTTTTTCTCGTCTGTGCATAGTTTTGGTCGTATATGACTTTGCTAGTTGTTGGCGTTTTTTTTGTGTGCGTGTGTGTTGGCTGTGTGCATTCTAACTATGCAGAGGCCGGGTGTGTGTTCATAGTGATTGTATCCTCTTGACGCTTCATTTTGAGTCAATAAAATCCACCCTTTATTGAAAAAAGTTTGGCAAGTTTAGTCTAGAATTTGTAAGCGATCCAAAAATAATTTCAACTTCAAGAGGAAAAAGAAAACCAAAAACATGCATGCCGTTGAACTGCTCCCATCCGCATTGGTCTCTCGTTTGCCTTGCCAGCTCGTGGCGGTCAAGCCGCGATGCGCCATGCCCGCCGATCTCGAGCTTATTGACGGCCATCACGGCAAACACTGCCGCCTCTCCCTGCATCGTCCTGGCAACGCACCCTGGGCGCAGGTGAGGCTCCAGCGTCGGGTGGTGGCGCCGCACGGCCTCGGGTTGCTCCGGCGAGAGCACGTTGTTGCTGCCAACATCCTAGAGGGATGGGTCGCTGCCCTCACCTTTGGAGAGGAGCACGCTGTGGATGGACACGATGTCCAGCATCGCGTACACGTCGGATACTCAGGGAGCGATCACCGCTATGCCGTGGATTTTTATGCCTTCAAATTAACTCTGAAGACATGTCTTTCTTGCGCAACAAACTCTGAAGAAATTTATTTTCTTTTCCTGACAGTAAACACTGGGCGCACGTCAATTGCTAAAAATAAAATAAACTCCGCAACCACAAGAATATTGTACAAAATAGCTTCCTTTTCTATTGAGGAGCTCTCCACTCCTAATTTTTATTTCGATGAAGCTGGTACGCAGTGATATCTAAATTAAAGTTTACGATTACTCATACAAAAGGGAATAAATTCCGCGTTTGAAAATGACATGAACTGTAATTTGTACATCCACATATGATGAGCAAGATTGCTTGGATATCCATTGTGGCATGTGCATGCTTACACGCTAACCTTCATGATCATGTATCAGCCTAGTGCAACAGATGGGCGGCCAACCCTATGCAACAGGAAGCACTGGGAAAGATGGCGCAGATGGTGTTTTTTGTGCATCCGGTTAGATTTTTTTTCTTTTTTTGCGTGCTCAAGGTTTAGAGGTCCTCCATGCTCCTTGAGGTTCCACATCTTCTCATCATTTTTATCTTCTTTGTTGACCCTGTTTGTTGGACCTGGATATAACTAGTAGCTTGATTACATGGAGATGTAACTCTGACATGCACACCACGTTGTTCACACGACATCGCTCAAAGTTTCTGTTCCTCACTTGAGCATTACTATTAGAGCGTACAAATACAGTTCCTGAGGAACACATAGCACCAAAACTCTACTTATATAAAATGTGCTACACGGTAGAGAAGAATATGAAGAGTTTATGTAAGAGGGTGAACTCGGCCAAGGTTTCCAGAGTTGCCAACGGCAGATATTTCATTTATTGTGGGCATGTTAGGTTGAAAACTTGAATCATCTGTCGAGTGGAAGAAATAAAGCACAAGCATATAAGTTGTCTATATCACAATACCATGCACAAATCAAATGGAAAAGTACCAACAGGTTTGAAGAAATCTTCGGGATCTCTCCCTTTCTTTGACAGTCTCTTCGCTAGTCACTTGACCAAAATATCATCTCAAATAAATACATACTAAACCATCTTCATCGCAAAATTTGATGAGAATTTAGGAAAAACAGAATGTCATCATATTATTAAGGGGGATTTGTTATCGATGTTCCATGATTTATTTTCTGGACAGCTTCAGCTATTTCACCTGAATTTTGGAACGATAACCCTGCTCCCTAAGAAAACAGAGGCTGTGAGAATTGAGCAGTTCAGGCCGATCTATCTTTTTAACATTTGTTTCAAAATTTTCACCAAGGTTGGGACTAATAGGCTCACGCAGATTGCGCATTCTGTGGTGCAGCGTTCCCAAAGTGCTTTCATGTCGGACAGAAACATCCTAGAAGGGGTCGTGGTCCTCCATGAAACGCTCCACGAAATTCACACGAAAAAATTAGATGGAGTCGTTTTCAAGGTGGATTTCGAGAAAGCGTACGATAAAGTCAAATGAGCTTTCCTTCAACAGGCCTTACGTATGAAAGGTTTCGATGAAGCCTGGCGACGCCAGATAGAATCCTTCACACAAAAAGGGAGTGTTGGAATTAAAGTGAATGGCGACATAGGTCATTATTTCCAGACACATAAGGGCCTGAGACAAGGTGATCCAGTGTCTCCTATTTTGTTCAACATTGTAGTTGATATGTTGGCAATTCTAATAGGAAGGCTAAGGAGGTTGGTCAGGTGGGTGGCTTGGTGCCTCATCTAGTTGATGGAGGTGTATCTATCCTACAGTACGCCGATGATACGATCATCTTTATGGAGCATGGCTTGGCGAAAGCGAGAAATATGAAGCTGGTGTTATGCTTATTTGAACAATTGACTGGGCTAAAGATTAACTTTCATAAAAGCGAATTGTTCTGTTTTGGAAGAGCCAATAAGAAACAAGAGGCTTATAGGCAATTGTTTGGGCGCGAATTGGGGACTTTACCTTTCACATATTTAGGTATACCAATTCATCATCGTAAGCTGACAAATAGAGAATGAAAGTGCATCGAGGATCGATTTGAGAAGAAACTGAATTGCTGGAAGGGCAAACTCATGTCTTACGGAGGCTGATTAATTCTTATTAATTCAGTTCTCACGAGTATGCCTATGTTTCTCTTGTCTTTTTTCGAGGTTCCAGTTGGAGTTAGGAAAAGGCTGGACTTCTATCGATCCCGATTCTTCTGGCAGAGTGATGAAATAAAAAGAAAATACAGACTCGCCAAATGGGATATTATTTGTCGACCAAAAGACCAAGGGGGTCTTGGCATTGAAAATCCTGAAGTCAAGAACATATGTTTTCTCAGCAAGTGGTTGTATAAGCTATCTGTAGAGACTGAAGCCACATGGGCACAGATTCTCCGTAGTAAGTATCTTCATTCCAAAACTTTGTCCTAAGTGACAGCGAGGCCGACGGACTCGCCTTTTTGGAAAGGGCTCATGAGAGTCAAATCAGCTTTTTTTCAATAGGACAAAGTTTATAATCGGAAATGACGCTTACATGCGATTCTGGGAGGATACTTGGCTAGGAGAGACACCCCTCGCGCTTCAATACCCGTCTCTTTATAGTATTGTTCAACGTCGTGATGCTTACGTTGCAACGGTACTTCAGTCCATCCCCCTTAATATTCAATTCAAGAGGACGCTAGCCGGTAATCGTTGGGAAGCGTGGCTCCATTTACTGAGTAGACTGATGGAGGTTCAGCTGTCTCAACAACCCGATCAGTTGCGCTGGAAGCTTACTAGGACCAGGGAGTTTATAGTTAAATCAATGTATCTCCATGTTATCAATTCTAGCTCCATTCCTAGTTCCAAATATGTTTGGAAAGTCAAAGTTCCTTTGAAAATTAAAGTGTTTATGTGGTTTGTACATAAAGAAGTCATCTTAACTTGAGGAGTAAAAAAACCACGGATGTGGACCGACCGGTCCACGCAACTTCACTATGAGAATGATGAGTACAATGTCTGCTCTAGAACCTCTAGAGAGATTTACAACACACTCTCCACGTTGCCAACCGCCAATAGCAACAACAGCCACAAGAGGCAAGATTTCAGCAAAGCAAAGTTTACACAGCTTCTGTACCCTTCAGTGTTTTGTAAACTGCTCTTAAACCGCTGAACCAAACAGCACCAAATTTGGCAAACAAGTAGACACATGAGTTCTTGACATCCCCTCCAAATTTAA
Organism: Triticum monococcum; assembly: GCA_034509565.1. NCBI lineage: Eukaryota > Viridiplantae > Streptophyta > Magnoliopsida > Poales > Poaceae > Triticum > Triticum monococcum. The sequence goes on from CM067845.1 coordinate 621,523,003, forward strand.
GCTCAATCGGACATCATTTGCCTACCCAAACTGTTCATCTCCCAAAACTAATCTGTTCTGAAACTGCAGCAGTCAGAGCTGGCAAAATCACTCTCAAATTTGATGCTCCACTGGCCCAATCTTTAAACCAGCTAACCAGATTGAAGTACTCAAAGTAAGAAACGAGCTCACCAAGTTTGGGGTCGATCCAAGCACGTTTGAGCCTCCAATCATCAGCTTGAACACTGTCTAGTCAGATGCAGCAAATCTGGACAGAGCCTCTGTTTCTTCTTCTTCCTCTCTCCCAGGTTGTGTTTTCTCTTGTGTGCTCGCACTCTCCCTCTCACACGAATGACAGCCACCACCAGCAGGGGTGGATTGGCTAGGGTTTTCTCCTTGCTTCACTTCACTTGGAAGCACTCTCAACCATTGGATGTAGCGAGGATCAACGGCTGATATGTGTTGGACTTATGGGCTGATGTTGGGCTGCCAACACACCTCCATGTGGAGGGACTTAGCCCAACAAACTGCCCCCCCCCGACATCATGGAGGGTCTCACTGCCTTCCGGTAGCCATGCCAGCGAGCCAGCGGCATACTTCAAGTTTCTTCCTTGTCACCACTTTAGTCAACATATCAGCCCCATTGTCATCGATGTGAACCTTCTCAAGTTGCATTTTCTTGTAATACAACACATCTCGAATTCAATGATAACGGACCTCTATATGCTTAGACCTTGAATGAAAGCTTGCATTCTTATTTAAGTGGATAGCACTTTGGTTGTCACAAAACAACACATATTTGTCTTGCTTAAAACCAAGCTCACAAGCCAACCGTTTCAGCCACAATAGCTCTTTGATCGCCTCTATTACTGCAATGAATTCAGCTTCAGTTGTATTCAGTGCCACACACTTTTGCAACCTGCTTTGCCATGACACCGCTCCCCCTGCATAGGTAACCAAGTAACATGAAGTAGACTTCTTTCTGTCAACATCTCCAGCCATGTCAGAATCTGAAAAGGCAACCAGCTTGGCTTCACCACCACCAAAGCAAAGTTTCAGATTTGTGCTGCCCCGGAGATATCTCAAAATCCACTTCACGGCTTCCCAATGAGGTCTTCCTGGATTGGACATAAATCTGCTCACAGTACTAACCGCATGAGCAATGTCAGGCCTTGTACATACCATAGCATACATCAAACTCCCAACCGCTGAAGCATAAGGAACATGATGCATTTCCTTTTTCTTCTCATCAGTGATAGGACATTGCTTTCTGCTCAACTTGAAATGGGCTGCTAGTGGACAACTCACAACTTTAGCATTTTCCATCCTGAACTTCTGAAGTACCTTCTCAATATACTTCTCTTGAGACAAGTACAACTTGTTGTAATTTCTGTCTCGCTCAATTCTCATCACGAGAATGTTCTTTACTGGACCTAAGTCTTTCATAGTAAAACATCTGCTCAACTCCTTCTTCAACTTAGCAATCCTAGAGACATTTTTGCCAACAATCAGGATATCATCAACATAGAGCAATAATATGATGAAATCATCACCTAAGAACCTCTGAATAAACACCCAATGGTCTGAGCTACACTTCTTGTAGCCTTGCTCCCCCATGACAGTTTCAAACTTCATGTACCATTGTCTTGGTGCTTGTTTCAGGCCATAGAGACTTTTCTTCAGCTTGCACACATAGTCTTCTTTGCCTTTCACAAGAAACCCCTTAGGTTGCTCCATGTATATTTCTTCCTCCAACTCACCATGAAGGAATGCAGTCTTCACATCCATTTGCTCAACCTCCAAATTGAGACTTACTGCCATGCCAAGGATTACTCTTATGGATGTCATCTTCACAACCGGAGAAAATATCTCATCATAGTCAATGCCTTTTCTCTGGTCGAATCCTTTTACAACTAGCCTGGCCTTGTACCTTGGATATGATGTGTGCTCTTTTTGCTTGATTCTGTAGACCCACTTGTTCTTCAAAATTTTCTTGCCCTTGGGCAACTTCACCAACTCATAAGTATGATTCTTATGCAAGGAATCCATATCTTCTTGCATAGCATTTTTCCACTCCTTGTGCTCATCTTCCATTGCATCTGCAAAGCATTCATGTTCTGAACCGTCAGATAATAACACCACGTATTGATCTGAGGGATACCTGCTGGAAGGAATTCGACCCCTGTTGGATCTTCTGAGTGGAGCGGCTGGTGGACTTTCTGGTGCTGGTGCTTCCTGCTGATCCGGATCATCAACTTCAGCATCATACTCTTGTTGCTGCTGCTGAAGAGCATCTTCTTCACCTGCACCACCATGTACATCATCTTGTACATCTTCTGCATCTGCTTCAACTTGCACGGGAGCTGGAGCTGCAGGAACTGGGTCAGAATCAATCATGTCTTGCTGCTGCTGAGGAGGAACCTGCCCCTTTTTCTTCACAATATCCTCAATTGTTTGGTCTTTAACAAACACAACATCACGGCTTCTCACAACTTTCCTTGCTATAGGGTCAAACAGCTTGTAGCCAAACTCATCACCACCATAGCCAAGAAAGATACACTGTCGTGTCTTCGAATCAAGCTTTGACCTTTCATCTTGAGGAATATGAACAAAGGCTTTGCACCCAAAAATCTTCAGGTGGTCATATGAGACGTCCTTGTCACACCAGACCCTGTTAGGAACATCTCCCTGCAAAGGATAACTTGGTGAGAGATTAATAAGATAAACTGCAGTCATCAAAGCCTCACCCCAAAAGTGTTTGCGTAGCTTTGCACTTGACAACAAGCATCTAACTCTCTCCACAATTGTCCTGTTCATCCTCTCAGCAAGACCATTTAGCTGTGGTGTCTTCGAGGGAGTAAATTGATGCCTAATACCTTGCTGCTTGCAATATGCATCAAATGGCCCAATATACTCTCCTCCATTATTAGTGCGAATGCACTTGATCTTCTTCTCAGTTTCTCTCTCAACCGAGACTTGGAATTGCTTGAATACACCTAGTACTTGATCTTTGGTCCTCAAAGTGAAGGCCCAAACTTTCCTGGAAAAGTCATCAACAAAAGTCACAAAGTACTTAGCACCACCAAGAGATCTTACCGACATTTTGCAAACATCAGAATGTATCAAGTCCGGCTTCTCGGGCTTCTTGTGAGGAGGTAGAGTCTTGAAGGCAACTCGGTGTTGCTTCCCTGCTAGACAATCTGAACATTTCTTGATGTGAACTCCTTTCACACCCTTCAACAATTTTTTCTTCACTAGCACTTTCATCCCCTTCTCACTCATGTACCCAAGTCTCTTGTGCCATAGAGCACAATGATCATCCTTCTTAGTGCATTGATAGAAGCACTAAAGAGCTTAGCATGAACATGATACAACGCTGAGACCATTTTACCTCTTGCAACAATCATGTTACCTTTGTTGAGCTTGTACTGCCCTTTTCCAAAATTGCTCAAGAATAATCTCCATCAAGCAAACCAACTGAAATAATATTGAGACGAAGTGCCTCGACATGCCTCACAGATTTGAGAACTAACCTTGTACCATTTGCGGTCTCCAAATGCACATCTCCTTTTCCAATGATGGCTGCTCTATCATTGTTCCCCATCTTCACAACACCAAAATCACCTGATATATAGTTAGTGAAGAGCTCTCTGCAAGATGTAGCATGAATAGTAGTACCGCTGTCCGGTATCCAAATCATCTCATCACCATCCACAAGGTTGATGGTTTCATCAGAAACAACAGTGATCTTCTCCTCAATAGTGGAACCAAATCTGCCCTCATTTTCTTCATGCATAACAAGCATGCTGTCCTCTTCTACTGCAGTAACTTGGTTACCCTCTATGTCACTATCACTATCAACTTGCTTCTGATCTTGCTTCTTCTTTTTCTTTTTGTCTTTCTTCCACTTGTCACATTGCCACTTAATGTTGCCCTTCTGATGGCAGTGATGGCACTCATAATCAGCATACTTACTTTCTGATTTGCTCCTACCTCTTTCTGCCCCTTTACCTGGACCTCTGCTCTTACTTCTCCCCCTGGACTGAGTGACCAGCACTTCTGAATGTGAGGAAGAACTAGCTTCAGCCACCTTTCTGGACTCTTCATTTAGTACCCTGGTTTTCACAAGATTCCAAGTGACAACTCCATTAGGTGCTGAATTGCAAACCGTGACCTTAAAGGTCTCCCAGCTGTCCGGTAATGAGCCTAGTAGCAGCAAAGCTCTCACTTCATCTTCAAATGTTATTCCCATTGAAGAAAGCTGATTTATAATGCCTTGGAATGTATTCACATGATCTGCAATTAGAGTGCCCTCTTTGTACCTCAAGCACATCAATTGTTTGATCAAGAACATCTTGTTTGTACCTTCTTTTCGGGCAAACAACTCTTCCAATTTCTGTCATAAGGTGCGTGCATGTGTCTCATCAATGATATGGTTCAAAACATTGTCATCGACCCATTGCCGAATGAACCCACAAGCTTGGCGATGAAGTACCTTCCACTGACCTTCCTCAATGCCCTCCGGCATCTCAGTGGAGAACACTGGCTTTCAGTATTCTTTCACATACAACAAGTCCTCCATCTTGCCCTTCCATGCTTGATAATTTGTACCATTCAGAGATATCATCCTGCTGGTATTCACTTCCATCTTTCACCACAAGAAACTCAGCAATTTGCACAAGCAAACCAATGCTCTGATACCACTTTGTTGGGGCTGGACAGCAACAATGCGCTGCACAAATTCACCGACATGGCAAATATGCATACTACACAGCCCCATCCACTTGTGATGAACTTTGAGGACAGCTTCAACCAACAAGTAAGCAGCGGAATAATACAAACAACATGCACATGTGACACAGGATTTAACGTGGAAAAAACTCCTCAACTTGAGGAGTAAAAAAACCACGGCTGTGGACCGACCGGTCCATGCAACTTCACTATGAGAATGATGAGTACAATGTCTGCTCTAGAACCTCTAGAGAGATTTACAACACACTCTCCACGTTGCCAACCGGCAACATCAACAACAGCCACAAGAGGCAAGATTTCAGCAAAGCAGAGTTTACACAGCTTCTGTACCCTTCAGTGTTTTGCAAACTGCTCTTAAACCGCTGAACCAAACAGCACCAAATTTGGCAGACAAGTAGACACATGAGTTCTTGACATCCCCTCCAAATTCAGCTCAATAAGACATCATTTGCCTACCCAAATTGTTCGTCTCCCAAAACTACTCTGTTCTGAAACTGCAACAGTCAGAGCTGGCAAAACCACTCTCAAATCTGATGCTCCACTAACCCAATCCTCAAACCAGCTAACCAGATCGAAGTACTCAAAGTAAGGAACGAGCTCACCAAGTTTGGGGTCGATCCAAGCACGTTTGAGCATCCAATCACCAGCTTGAACAATGTCTAGTCAGATGCAGCAAATCTGGACAGAGCCTCTGCTTCTTCTTCTTCCTCTATCTCAGGTTATGTTTTCTCTTGTGTGCTCTCACTCTCACTCTCACACGAATGGCAGCCACCACCAGCAGGAGTGGAGTGGCTAGGGTTTTCTCCTTGCTTCACTTCACTTGGAAGCACTCTCAACCGTTGGATGCAGCGAGGATCAACGGCTGACATGTGTTGGACTTATGGGCTGATGTTGGGCTGCCAACACACCTCCATGTGGAGGGACTTAGCCCAACAAATCAAGTGTGGAGATACTCTAAATTCTCAAGACATGTCTTTCTTTCTTATGCAACCAACTCTGAAGATATTTATTTCCTTTTCCTAGCAGTAATAGTACTGCACGCACGTCAATTGCTCAAAAATAAAATCTGCAGTAATAGTACAAAATAGCTTCCTTTTCTATCGAGGAGCTCTCCACTCCCAAATTCTATTTCGATGAAGCTGATACACACTGATATGTAAATTAAGTTTACAATTACTCATACAAAAGGGAATAAATTCTTCTTTTGGAAACGAAGACATGAATTGTAATTTGTACATCAACATATGATGAGCAACATTGCTGGGATATTCCTTGTGGCATGTGCATATCAGGTTCAGGCTAGTGCAACAGATGGGCGGCCAACCCTATCCGACAGGAAGCACTGGGAACAATCGCGTAGCCAGCGATTTTTTTCTACATCTGGTTAGATTTTTGTGTGCTCAAGGTTCAGAGGACCTCCATGTTCCTTGAGGTTCCACATCTTCTCATAATCTTTTTCTTCGTTGTCGAACCTGTTCACTGGACCTGGAAGTAACTAGTAGCTTGATTACATCGAGATGTAATTCCGACAAACACACCACTTTGTGCACACAGCATCCCTCCAACCTTTTGTTTCTCTGGTAGTCCCGTTGCCTATCATACCTAACAATATTTACCATTTTCCTGATCAACATGCTTGCGCAATATTATTACATACTACAGTTACAATTCCTGAGGAACACATAGCACCATGGTAGAGAAGAACATGAACAGTTTACATAAGAGGCTGAACTCTGACAAGGTTTCGAGAGTTGGCAAAGGTAGATATTTCATTTATTGTGGGCATGTTAGGTTGAAAACTTGAACTCTCTGTGAGTACAAGAAAGAAAGCATGAGCATATAAGTTGTCTATCAGAATACCATGCACAGTCAAATGAAAAAGTACTATTCCCTCGGATCCACATTAATTAATGCTGCTTTAGTACACCTTTGAATAAGTCAATTAATTTCCGATCCACATTGATTAACATTGTTTTAGTGCATGAATAAGACAATTATTTTGGGGGGGGGGGGGGGGGACATGATTTGAAGAAGTCTGCAGGATCTCTCCATTCTTTCAAAGTCTCTTCAGTAGTCACTTGACCAAAATATCATTTTAAATAAATATATACTAAACCATCTTCATTGCTTCGATATCCTTTCTGGCATGTCCAGACATATGACGAGAAAGATTGATTCGATATCCTTTGTGGCATGTGCATGCTTACACGCTAAACTTCATGATCATGTGCCAGGCTAGTGCAACAGATGGGCGGCCAACCCTATCCAACAGGGAACACCGGGGAAGATCGCGTAGCCAGTGTTCTTTTGTACATCCGGTTAGATTTTTTTGTGTGCTCAAGGTTTAGAGGTCATCCACGTTTCTTGAGGGTCCACATCTTCTCATCATTTTTATCTTCGTTGTCTTCCCTGTTTCTTGGACCTGGATGTAACTAGTAGCCTGATTACACGGGGATGTAACTCTGACATACACACCACTTTGTGCATACGGCCTCCCTCCAACCTTCTGTTCCCAATAGTCCCGTTGCCTATCATTCCTAACAATCTTTACCATTTTCCCTGGCCAACACGCTTGAGCAATATTGTTAGAGCATACAATTACAATTCCAGATGAACACAAGGCACCGAAACTCTACTTATATAAGACATGCGATATGGTAGAGAAGAACATGAAGAGTTTATGTAAGCGGATGAACTCTCCCAAGGTTTCGAGAGTTGGCAAAGGCAGATATTTCATTTATTGTGGGCATGTTAGGTTGAAAACTTGAATTTTCTGATGAGTAGAAGAAAGCACGAGCATATAAGTTGTCTATCACAATACCATGCACAGTTCAAATGGAAAAGTACTGAAAGGTTTGGAGAAGTCTGTGGGAGTCTCCCTTTCTTTGACAGTCTCTTCAGTAGCCACTTGATCGAAATATCATCTCAAATAAATATATACTACACCATCTTCATCTCAAAATATCATGAGAATTTGGGGAAAACAGAATGTCAAAACTCATCAACAACTATCCAATCCACAAGTCTGTAGATATAAGAGCAATTCCTTCTTCACTACCATAATTCATAAACAACAACCAAGAAACTGATCACCCTTTAAAGCCTTACAGGTGATGAATGTCATTCTATGGCCATTTTAACACAATGCTGACAAACCGAATATAAACTAACTATGGACAAGGGAGCTCGTTGTGGCGCAAAGTGAGACAAGGTCACCAGAAGTGAAACCCTTTTTCCTTGCCTCTATCACCGAGGGAGGGTGTTTGTAATGAGATATCTATTGGTTGGCATGCTGTATCCATCACCATCCTCCAGCGTTCGTTACTGATTCTGGTGTGGTTTGACATTCCCGGGTTTCCATCCAAGTTCCCGGGCTCTTTCCTCCCACAAAGCAGTTAATTTCCTTTGACCGAGCAGCGACTCTGCTGACTTCTCCCTAGCTTCTTCACATGTATCCATACCTGAACTGCATTTATCAGCTTCCTTTTGGTACTGCGAAGCTAATTTTTTGGCCTCGAGCAATTTTACATCTGCTTGTTGCTGAGCTTCTGTTGCTTCCTCCTCTCTCTGCTTTAGCTCTTCTATCAGTAACTCTGTTTCCTCACTGGGAGCACCACTCTTGACCTCTTTGAACTGTTTGGCACAGTCTGGAAACATCAGAAGCAATAATAACCAGTTAAAGCGGTACCAGACAGTTGCAAAATATGGATATGGAATACAAGTGCCATTGGGTGCTTCATTTGACATGTTTGATTGCTTATGATAAGGACATAGTACATAACAAGGTGCCTATGTTTACGGACAAAGCAATGCTTCTAAAATACTATGGAGTTATTGCAAAGAAAATGAGTATGACTTTAGACATAGAGCTTATGGGCTGGTTTTATAATGATACTGCATAGTATGATTATGACTTCAGAGGTAGACTGGCAATTTACCATGTTTATTTATTTAAGAATTTAGATATTTATTAAGAGGTAGCATAGTATCCAAGTCAGGACTAACTGTAAAATGGAGAAAAACAACTGAGCTACTGGTTAAACTACTGACAAAACAGAGTATATCATGGATACAAACTAATTACAGAGTGTGGAGAGAACAATAAACATAAGAAAATATTCCCACATATAGCAACTAGAGCAATTCAGACTATAAGGACAAAGGAAGGCAACGCAGATCGAACTTGAGAATCAAAGAACAAATATCGCAATGCTCATATGTGACAGCACCAAGACAAGATAGGCATAAACCTTTCAACTCTATCTTGTTCAGTAAAATACATAATTACTCCCAGTATAAGGCTACAACCTGAACCAATGTTCTGACTTCTGAATAACTGAAAACATCTTGGTCTCACCCCCAAATTTCAAGCATGCCTAAAATTATAATCGATCAGCCATGGCAAGGCCGGGCATAGAAAATCTGATGCATAATAAGCATTGAACAGACCGAGCAAGGTAAACTATGCTTGCTTATTAGGACATTCAGATCACAGGTTAGAATGCCCCCATAAAATGAGAATCAACAGATCCTATTATCTATATATCATGCCAAGTTCTTAGGATATCCACAAAACTACCATGTCCCATCCACAGCAGAACGCAATACTAATTTAACTACTGAGAAGACAGAGTGTATCATGCATGGATACAATCTAATTTAAGAGTGCATAGAGAACAATAAACATAAGAAAAGATTTCCACGAATAGCAACTACTCCCTCCGTTCCGAATTACTTGTCGCAGGTATGGATGTATCTAGATGTATTTTAGTTCTAGATACATCCATTTCTGTGACGAGTAATTTGAAACGGAGGGAGTAGAACACTAGACATCTTTGAGTAGGCTGAGGATAAAAAATGCCATCTCAGGTTGAGCTTGCGAATCAAATAACAAATATCAAAATGCTAATACGTGATAGCACCAACACAAGATAGGCCTCAACATTTCAGTAGCATGTCATTTTATACATTCAATTTTATCGTGTTCAGTGACCATACATAATTACTACAACCTGAACCCATGTTATGACTTCTGAATAAGTGAAAACATATTAGCCTCACACCCAAATTTCAAGTATGGTTTTAGTTGATCAATCAGTCATGGCAAGGTCAGGCACAGAAAATTTTATGCATAAGCATTGAACAACAAACTGAGCAAGCTAATATATGCATGCTTGTCAGAAAATCTACAGATATCCTAATTTATACTATATCTTGCCAAGTTCCTATCCTATCCACAATCGTGCAATGGCCAGCGGCTCGAAACGCATTGCTCGCTGAGCACCGAAAAATTGCACGGCGAAGGCAGGGAAAGAAGGGCCATGTGGAACGGCCGGAGCAAGGAGATCTGGGCGGGTTGGTCGGGGCACCGACAGCAAGAGGGGCGGGTACCTTCCGGGAGCTGGAGCAGCGGGAGCGCGTCGCAGTCGCAGGCGCACGCGGGGCAGGCCCCGGCCGAGCGGCCGAGCGCCTCCGCGACGTGCCAGTAGAGCGGCGGGCCGACGATGTAGGCCGCGACGCCGAGCCCGAGCAGCGCCACCAGCGCCATCACCGCCGCGGGGCTCGGGCCCCACGACGACGAAGACGACAAGCGGCCCGCCATCGCCTCCGCGCCGAGGATGGACGGTGGATTGATGGTACGGCCGCGCTGCGCTGCGCAGCGGTCCGGCGCGAGGTGGGTGGGGGCCGGGGAGGCGTGGCTTGTCGGCGGCCCGGCGCGGCGGCGTGGGGAGTGGGAATGAGTGAGTGAGTGGGGAGTGGGGACGGACCGGACGCGGGCGAGTGGAGACGGGCGACGGCGGTACTACGAGTTCCAGAATTGTGCTTTTGCTTTTTTTTTTTAAACGAAGGCTTGCGATGAGCCCGACTTTGAATTAACAAAGCCATCAACCGGCCAGGAATTACAACACAGGAACAAGCACAACGGCCGAACGATACAAGAGAGCACCCTAGGAAGCTTACAACTCAACACCGAAAACTAGCTCAAAACAAAAAGACAAGCCCAAGCTAGTACACGCCGCCGACCGCCGCAAACAAGAACCGAGAATTGCAAGCAGCATGAGCACAACGAGGACCTGCAGAAACAGAGTTGAGTTGTGGACATGATCGAGTCCAAGGTTGGAGGAAATCAAGCATCTTCCTTTGCTCTCGCCGTAGAGGGACCCTTCCCTCTCGCCTTGGATCGAAAGGCGCCGCCGACGGACATGAGAGACGCTCACCCTAGAGCAGGAGAGATGCCGTCCTCGAGTCCTGAAACAGTCACAGAGCACATCCTCCTAGGACATGAGCACACCTCATCTGACACACCGAAGCAACCTAGGACACCTGAAAAACAGCGGGAAAGCCACCGGGAGGAGCCACTGAAGGACGAGCAGCAAGGACATCAGGAGAGGCCGCAGAACGACGAGGAGCAGGAGTCGTCGGCCGCTGAAGAGAAACACCGGGCGTCCACGGCCAGGGACGTGCTGCTACTGCCGGGAAGAGGAACCCTATCCCCTACCGCCGGATCGCAGACGCCGTACCGCCGGAGCTGAGCTAGACACGCCACCGCCAAGGAGCACCGCACTTGAGGGGAGCGGGGACAGACTTCCCTGCGAGCCAGATCAACCACTGCCACCTGATAACTAGAGCCGTCCAAAAACTCCACCTTTGTCGCCCCTCACCCGAACGCACACTCCCCAGGCGGCGCCTCCAAGGAGGGCACGACGCGCAGCGCGCCGTCACCGCCCAATCCAAGAAGGATTTTGGGCTTTCACCCGGGAGGGGAGCGGGGGTGGATAGGGTTGGGATCTCAGCTGCACCTCCAAGGAGGAAGGGCGGCGCCCAAGGACGTCGCTGCTGTCGGGCCGGACCAGCCGACCAGTGGTTTCCCACGGTCCCAAAACCGCACCACCGGGCACCCATTCACACCAATCCGGCGATCGAAGCTGCTGGAACCGGCAAGGATGAGGGAGCTGAAGGGGAGGGGAGTCGAACCTCAGATCTGACGAGGAGGGGGATCTCCACGCCGCGGCCACCACCCGTCGCCGTCCCACCACCCGCTTGGTCGGGAACGCCGGCTAGGACCACCCACGGACGCCGCCAGCCAGGAGGGCGCCGCAGCCGCGCCAAGGGCCGCCGCCCCAGATCCGGAGTCCTCCGCCAGGAACGGAGCGAGCAGGGCCTCGCCGCCACCGTCACCGGCGACCGCGCATGGCTTGCCGGCGGCCACCTCGGGTGGCGACGAGGAGGAAGGAGGTGAGGGGTGGCGGCACTGGGCGGAAACCCTAGTCGCCTCCCGAGTCGCCCGAGCGGACGACGTGGGGGCTGTGGGGGGGGGGGGGCTTTTGCTTCTTTTTCACACCTGTGCCAAAGAGCATTTCCAGCCGAAGGCCTTCCCAGGTGATTTTCTTGCGCCGGCGCCGAAAAACGGCCCAGTAGCGTCCCAGGAGCCCGATTTTTGCCGGCCTGGGCTGAAAACAGCGCCGGCGGACCCAGGCCGAACCCGGCGCGCTGGGGGCGCCAGGCGGCGCCGGGGCGAGCTGTTTTGGTGCAAAAAGCCGCGGCCAGCCGCGTCAGCGACACGACGGCTCGTCTTCCCCCAACGGCCTCGGTTCCCATGGGGAATCAATGGCAAGGCTGCCGCCGGTCAGCCTTACCATTGATTCCTCATGGGCGGCGCGTCACGGGACGGCGCGCCGACGCCTCCCCTCCCTCGCACGCGTTCACACGGGCGTGGCGCGGCTATATAGTCGGTGGCCTCACTCGCCTGTGCCCACACCAGTCCCGCCCCTCGCCGCCGCCCAGCCCCTCCCTCTGCCTCTCTACCTCTCCCGAGCCCGTCGCCATGGCAGAGCATTTCCCCGGAGACGAGGTGGTGGCCAACGGCTTCGGCCGCTGTTCGCTGCGCGAACAGGAGTTCTGGCTCCTGTTCCAGGCGAACATCCCAGCGCCGCCGGACATGCGCGCTGGGCCGACGGGGTGGAGGCTCAGCGACGGGGAGTGCCCATTCCCCCGTTGCCCGACGCCATGGCCAAGCCCAACTACTTCTCCGAGGAGGTTGAGGTCGGTACGCGCCTCCCTCACCGACGCCCAGCTCTCCCTCCCCCAGTACGCCGCCGACAACCACGCGGCTCGGGCGGCATACTTCGAGCGCCGCCAGCAGCAGCGGTTGGCGTCCACCAATGACGCCCCGGTGGTCGGCGGCCCGAAGAACAGCGAGGGGTGCCACCTGTGGTGGGGCGTCCCCGGCCGCACACTCAAGGGTGTGCTGATGCACCTCGAGGGTGGCAACGACCCACCGTTGGTGTACCCGGCGAGGGTGGCCGCTCCGGCGCACCACCGACGCGCCGGGCCATGGGCGCCAAGGAGGTTCGGGTCCTCCTCCTCTTCTTCCTCCTCGCGATCTTCCTCGCACTCCTCCGGTGCTCCGGCCCTGCTCGGCATCAAGGCCGAGCCCGCGGCGGAGACGCCGCTCAGCCGGCGCACTCGCAGCACCGACATCTGTTGGAAATATGCCCTAGAGGCAATAATAAATTGGTTATTATTATATTTCCTTGTTCATGATAATCGTTTATTATCCATGCTAGAATTGTATTGATAGGAAACTCAGATACATGTGTGGATACATAGACAACACCATGTCCCTAGTAAGCCTCTAGTTGACTAGCTCGTTGATCAATAGATGGTTACGGTTTCCTGACCATGGACATTGGATGTCGTTGATAACGGGATCACATCATTAGGAGAATGATGTGATGGACAAGACCCAATCCTAAGCATAGCACAAGATCGTGTAGTTCATATGCTAAAGCTTTTCTAATGTCAAGTATCATTTCCTTAGACCATGAGATTGTGCAACTCTCGGATACCGTAGGAATACTTTGGGTGTGCCAAACGTCACAACGTAACTGGGTGGCTATAAAGGTACACTACAGGTATCTCCAAAAGTGTCTGTTGGGTTGGCACGAATCGAGACTGGGATTTGTCACTCCGTGTAAGCGGAGAGGTATCTCTGGGCCCACTCGGTAGGACATCATCATAATGTGCACAATGTGATCAAGGAGTTGATCACGGGATGATGTGTTACAGAACGAGTAAAGAGACTTTCCGGTAACGAGATTGAACAAGGTATCGGGATACCGACGATCGAATCTCGGGCAAGTATCGTACCGATGGACAAAGGGAATTGTATACGGGATTGATTAAGTCCTTGACATCGTGGTTCATCCGATGAGATCATCGTGGAACATGTGGGAGCCAACATGGGTATCCAGATCCCGCTGTTGGTTATTGACCGAAGAGTCATCTCGGTCATGTCTGCATGTCTCCCGAACCCGTAGGGTCTACACACTTAAGGTTCGGTGACGCTAGGGTTATAGAGATATTAGTATGCGGTAACCCGAATGTTGTTCGAAGTCCCGGATGAGATCCCGGACGTCACGAGGAGTTCTGGAATGGTCCGGAGGTAAAGAATTATATATAGGAAGTGTTATTTCGGCCATCGGGACAAGTTTCGGGGTCACCGGTATTGTACCGGGACCACCGGAAGGGTCCCGGGGGTCCACCGGGTGGGGCCACCTGCCCCGGGGGGCCACATGGGTTGTAGGTGTGTGCGCCTTGGCCTATATGGGCCAAGGGCACCAGCCCCAAGAGGCCCATGCGCCAAGAGATAAGGAAAGGAAGAGTCCTAAAGGGGGAAGGCACCTCCTAGGTGCCTTGGGGAGGAGGGACTCCTCCCTAGCCACACCCTTCCTTGGAGGAAGGGCCAAGGCTGCGCCCCCTCTCCCTTGGCCCTATATATAGTGGGGGGGGGGGAGGGAGGGCAGCCCCATCTAAGCCCTGGCGCCTCCCTCTCCCTCCCGTGACACATCTCCCTCCTCCCGCAGCGCTTGGCGAAGCCCTGTTGGAATCCCGCTACTTCCACCACCACGCCATCGTGCTGCTGGATATCCATTAACCTCTCCTCCCCCCTTGCTGGATCAAGAAGGAGGAGACGTCGCTGCTCCGTACGTGTGTTGAACGCGGAGGTGCCGTCCGTTCGGCGCTAGGATCATCGGTGATTTGGATCACGACGAGTACGACTCCATCAACCCCGTTCTCTTGAACGCTTCCGCGCGCGATCTACAAGGGTATGTAGATCTAGTCCTCCCTCGTTGCTAGATGACTCCATAGATTGATCTTGGTGACACGTAGGAAAATTTTGAATTATTGCTACGTTCCCCAACAGTGGCATCATGAGCTAGGTCTATGCGTAGTTACTATGCACGAGTAGAACACAAAGTAGTTATGGGCGTTGATTTTGTTCAATATGCTTACCGTTACTAGTCCAATCTTGATTCGGCGGCATTGTGGGATGAAGCGGCCCGGACCAACCTTACACGTACGCTTACGTGAGACCGGTTCCATCGACAAACATGCACTAGTTGCATAAGGTGGCTAGCGGGTGTCTGTCTCTCCCACTTTAGTCGGATCGAATTCAATGAAAAGGGTCCTTATGAAGGGTAAATAGCAATTGGCATATCACATTGTGGTTTTGCGTAGGTAAGAAACGTTCTTGCTAGAAACCCATAGCAGCCACGTAAAACATGCAAACAACAATTAGAGGACGTCTAACTTGTTTTTGCAGGGTATGCTATGTGATGTGATATGGCCAAAGGATGTGATGAATGATATATGTGATGTATGAGATGATCATGTTCTTGTAATAGGAATCACGACTTGCATGTCGATGAGTATGATAACCGGCAGGAGCCATAGGAGTTGTCTTAATTTATTTATGACCTGCGTGTCAACATAAATGTCATGTAATTACTTTACTTTATTGCTAACCGTTAGCTGTAGTAGTAGAAGTAATAGTTGGCGAGACAACTTCATGGAGACACAATGATGGAGATCATGATGATGGAGATCATGGTGTCATGCCGGTGACGATGATGATCATGGAGCCCCGAAGATGGAGATTAAAAGGAGCAATATGATATTGGCCATATCATGTCACTATTTGATTGCATGTGATGTTTATCGTGTTTATACATCTTATTTGCTTAGAACGACGGTAGTAAATAAGATGATCCCTCATTAAAATTTCAAGAAAGTGTTCCCCCTAACTGTGCACCGTTGCGACAGTTCGTTGTTTGGAAGCACCACGTGATGATCGGGTGTAGAGATTCTTACGTTCGAATACAACGGGTGTTGACGAGCCTAGCATGTACAGACATGGCCTCGGAACACACGCGAAACACTTAGGTTGACTTGACGAGCCTAGCATGTACAGACATGGCCTCGGAACACAAGAGACCGAAAGGTCGAGCATGAGTCGTATGGTAGATACGATCAACATGAAGATGTTCACCGATGTTGACTAGTCCATCTCACGTGATGATCGGACACGGCCTAGTTGACTCGGATCATGTAATCACTTAGATGACTAGAGGGATGTCTATCTGAGTGGGAGTTCATAAGATGAACTTAATTATCCTGAACATAGTCGAAAGGTCTTCGCAAATTATGTCAAAGCACACGCTTTAGTTCTACTGTTTAGATATGTTCCTAGAGAAAATTTAGTTGAAAGTTGATAGTAGCAATTATACGGACTAGGTCCGTAAACTGAGGATTTTCCTCATTGCTTCATAGAAGGCTTATGTCCTTAATGCACCGCTCAGTGTGCTGAACCTCGAACGTCGTCTGTGGATGTTGCGAACATCTGACATACACATTTTGATAACTACGTGATAGTTCAGTTAAACGGTTTAGAGTTGAGGCACCAAAGACGTTTTGAAACGTCGCGAAACATATGAGATGTTTCGAGGGCTGAAATTGGAATTTCAGGCTTGTGCCCACGTCAAGAGGTATAAGACCTCCGACGATTTTCTTAACCTGCAAACTAAGGGAGAAAAGCTCAATTGTTGAACTTGTGCTCAGATTGTCTGAGTACAACAATCATTTGAATCAAGTGGGAGTTGATCTTCCAGATGAGATAGTGATGTTTCTCCGAAGTCATTACCACCAAGCTGCTAGAGCTTCGTGATGAACTATAATATATCAGGGACATATATGATGATCCTTGAGATATTCGCGATGTTTGACACCAAAAAAGTAGAAATCAAGAAGGAGCATCAATTATTGATGGTTGGTGAAACCACTAGTTTCAAGAAGGGCAAGGGCACGAAGGGATACTTCATGAAACGGCAATTCAGCTGCTGCTCTAGTGAAGAAACCCAAAGTTGAACCCAAACCCGAGACTAAGTGCTTCTGTAATAAGGGGAACAGCCACTGGAGCAGAATTACCCTAGATACTTGGTAGATTAGAAGGCTGGCAAGGTCGATAGAAGTATATTGGATATACATTGTGTTGATGTGGACTTTACTAGTACTCCTAGTAGCACCAGTGTATTAGATACCGGTTCGGTTGCTAAGTGTTAGTAACTCGAAATAAAAGCTATGGAATAAGCGGAGACTAGCTAAAGGTGAGCTGGCAATATGTGTTGGAAGTTTTTCCCAAGCTTGATGTGATCAAGCATCACACGCTCCCTCTACCATCGAGATTGGTGTTTGCGTTGAGCATAGACATGATTGGATTATGTCTATCGCAATACGGTTATTCATTTAAGGAGAATAATGGTTACTCTGTTTATTTGAATAATACCTTCAATGGTCTTGCACCTAAAATGAATAGTTTATTGAATCTCGATCGTAGTGATACATATGTTCATGCCAAAAGATATAAGATAATGATAGTACCACCTACTTGTGGCACTGCCACGTAAGTCATATCGATATAAAACGCATGAAGAAGCTCCATGTTGATGGATCTTTGGGCTCACTCGTTTTGAAAAGTTTGAGACATGCGAACCATGTCTATTGGTGTATATGCATGAAGAAACTCCATGCAAATGGACCATTTGGACTCACTTGATTTTGAATCACTTGAGACATGCAAATCATACCACATGGGCAAGATGACTGAAAGCCTCGTTTTTTAGTAAAATGGAACTAGAAAGCAACTTGTTGGAAGTAATACATTTTGATGTGTGCAGTCCAATGAGTGCTGAGGCGTGTAGTGGATATCGTTATGTTCTTACTTCACAGATGATTTGAGTAGATGTTGAGTATATTTACTTGATGAATCACGAGTCTGAATTATTGAAAGGTTCAAGTAATTTCAGGGTGAAGTTGAAAGATCGTCGTGACAAGAGGATAAAATATCTATGATATGATCATAGAGATGAATATCTGAATTACGAGTTTGGCACAGAATTAAGACATTGTGGAAATTGTTTCACAACTAATACAGCCTGGAACACCATAGTGTGATGGTGTGTCCGAACATCATAACTGCACCCTATTGGTTATGATGCATACCATGATGTCTCTAATCGAATTACCACGATAGTTTATGGGTTAGGCATTAGAGACAACCACATTCACTTTAAATAGGGCACCACGTAATTCCGATGAGATGACACCGTATGAACTATGGTTTAGAGAAAACCTAAGCTGTCATTTCTTAAAAGTTTGGGGCTACGATGCTTATGTGAAAAAGTTTCAGGCTGATAAGCTCGAACCCAAAGCGGATAAATGCATCTTCATAGGACACCCAAAACAGTTGGGTATACCTCCTGTCTCAGATTCAAAAGCAATAAGGGATTGTTTCTAGAATCGGGTCCTTTCTCGAGGAAAAGTTTCTCTCGAAAGAATTGAGTGGGAGGATGGTGAAGACTTGATGAGGTTATTGAACCGTCTCTTCAACTCGTGTGTGGCAGGGCACAGGAAGTTGTTCCTGTGGCACCTACACCAATTGAAGTGGAAGCTTATGATAGTGATCATGAAACTTCAGATCAAGTCACTACCAAACCTCGTAGGATGACAAGGATGCGTAGTACTTCAGAGTGGTACGTAATCCTGTCTTGGAAGTCATGTTGCTAGACAACAATGAACCTACGAGCTATGGAGAAGCGATGGTGGGCCCGGATTTCGATAAATGGCTCGAGGCCATAAAATCCGAGAGAGGATCCATGTATGAAAACAAAGTGTAGACTTTGGCGGAACGGCTCGATGGTCGTAAGGCTGTTGAGTTCAGATGGATTTTAAAAGGAAGACGGACAATGATGGTAAATGTCACCATTAAGAAATCTCGACTTGTCATTAAGAAGTTTCCCGACAAGTTCAAGGAGTTGACTACGGTGAGACTTTCTCACTCGTAGCGATGCTAAGAGTCTGTTGGAATTATATTAGCGATTACTGCATTATTTATGAAATCTTGCAGATAGGATGTCAAAACATTGTTTCCTTGACGATTTTCTTGAGGAAAGGTTGTATGTAATAAAACCGAAAGGTTTTGTCAATCCTGAAAGATGCTAATAAGTATGCAAAGCCCCAGCAATCCTTCTGAGGACTGGAGTAAGCATCTCGGAGTTGGAATGTGTGCTTTGATGATGATCAAAGATTTTGGGTTTATACAAAGTTTATGAGAAACTTGTATTTCCAAAGAAGTGAGTGGGAGCACTATAGAATTTCTGATGAATATATGTTGTTGACATATTGTTGATCAGAAATGACGTAGAATTTCTGGAAAGCATATAGGGTTATTTGGAAAGTTTTTTTCAATGGAAAGCCTGGATTAAGCTACTTGAACATTGAGCATCAAGATCTATAAGGATAGATCAAAATGCTTAATGGTACTTTCAAATGAGCACATACCTTGACATGATCTTGAAGGTGTTCAAGATGGATCAGTCAAAGAAGGAGTTCTTGCCTGAGTTGTAAGGTGTGAACATTGAGTAAGACTCGAAACCTGACCACGGCAGAATAGAGAGAAAGGACGAAAGTCGTCCCCTGTGCTTAAGACATAGGCCCTACAGTATGCTATGTTGTGTACCGCACCTGAAATGTGCCTTGCCATAAGTCAGTCAAGGGGTACAAGAGTGATCCAAGAATGGATCACAAGACAGCGGTCAAAGTTATCCTTAGTAACTAGTGGACTAAGGAATTTTCTCGATTATGGAGGTGGTAAAAGAGTTCGTCATAAAGGGTTACGTCGATGCAAGCTTAACACCTATCCGGATAGCTCTGAGTAGAGATACCGGATACGTATAATGGAGCAACAATTTAGTATAGCTCCAAGCAGAACAGTTATTTATAATGGCTCCAAATATAGCGTAGAGATTTGCGAAGTACATACGGATCTGAATGTTGCAGACCCGTTGACTAAAACCTCTCTCACAAGCAACATGATCAAACCCAGAACTCATTGAGTGTTAATCACATAGTGATGTGAACTAGATTATTGACTCTAGTAAACTCTTTGGATGTTGGTCACATGGCGATGTGACCTATGAGTGTTAATCACATGGTGATGTGAACTAGATTATTGACTCTAGTGCAAGTGGGAGACTGTTGGAAATATGCCCTAGAGGCAATAATAAATTGGTTATTATTATATTTCCTTGTTCATGATAATCGTTTATTATCCATGCTAGAATTGTATTGATAGGAAACTCAGATACATGTGTGGATACATAGACAACACCATGTCCCTAGTAAGCCTCTAGTTGACTAGCTCGTTGATCAATAGATGGTTACGGTTTCCTGACCATGGACATTGGATGTCGTTGATAACGGGATCACATCATTAGGAGAATGATGTGATGGACAAGACCCAATCCTAAGCATAGCACAAGATCGTGTAGTTCGTATGCTAAAGCTTTTCTAATGTCAAGTATCATTTCCTTAGACCATGAGATTGTGCAACTCCCGGATATCTTAGGAATACTTTGGGTGTGCCAAACGTCACAACGTAACTAGGTGGCTATAAAGGTACACTACAGGTATCTCCAAAAGTGTCTGTTGGGTTGGCACGAATCGAGACTGGGATTTGTCACTCCGTGTAAGCGGAGAGGTATCTCTGGGCCCACTCGGTAGGACATCATCATGATGTGCACAATGTGATCAAGGAGTTGATCACGGGATGATGTGTTACGGAACGAGTAAAGAGACTTGCCGGTAACGAGATTGAACAAGGTATCGGGATACCGACAATCGAATCTCGGGCAAGTATCGTACCGATGGACAAAGGGAATTGTATACGGGATTAATTAAGTCCTTGACATCGTGGTTCATCCGATGAGATCATCGTGGAACATGTGGGAGCCAACATGGGTATCCAGATCCCGCTGTTGGTTATTGACCGAAGAGTCATCTCGGTCATGTCTGCATGTCTCCCGAACCCGTAGGGTCTACACACTTAAGGTTCGGTGACGCTAGGGTTATAGAGATATTAGTATGCGGTAACCCGAATGTTGTTCGGAGTCCCGGATGAGATCCCGGACGTCACGAGGAGTTCCGGAATGGTCCGTAGGTAAAGAATTATATATAGGAAGTGTTATTTCGGCCATCGGGACAAGTTTCGGGGTCACCGGTATTGTACCGGGACCACCGGAAGGGTCCCGGGGGTCCACCGGGTGGGGCCACCTGCCCCGGGGGGCCACATGGGCTGTAGGGGTGTGCGTCTTGGCCTATATGGGCCAAGGGCACCAGCCCCAAGAGGCCCATGCGCCAAGAGATAAGGAAAGGAAGAGTCCTAAAGGGGGAAGGCACCTCCTAGGTGCCTTGGGGAGGAGGGACTCCTCCCTAGCCGCACCCTTCCTTGGAGGAAGGGCCAAGGCTGCGCGCCCCCTCTCCCTTGGCCCTATATATAGTGGGGGGGAAGGGAGGGCAGCCCCATCTAAGCCCTGGCGCCTCCCTCTCCCTCCCGTGACACATCTCCCTCCTCCCGCAGCGCTTGGCGAAGCCCTGTTGGAATCCCGCTACTTCCACCACCACGCCATCGTGCTGCTGGATATCCATTAACCTCTCCTCCCCCCTTGCTGGATCAAGAAGGAGGAGACATCGCTGCTCCGTACGTGTGTTGAACGCGGAGGTTCCGTCCGTTCGGCGCTAGGATCATCGGTGATTTGGATCACGACGAGTACGACTCCATCAACCCCGTTCTCTTGAACGCTTCCGCGCGCGATCTACAAGGGTATGTAGATCCACCCCTCCCTCGTTGCTAGATGACTCCATAGATTGATCTTGGTGACACATAGGAAAATTTTGAATTATTGCTACGTTCCCCAACAACATCGTCATCAACGAGGGCGGCCGGCGCGCCTCCTCGTCGGCTCCTCCTCCGCGCTTCGTCAAGCCAAAGACGAAGCCGGGGCTCGCGCCGGTGAAGAAGGAGCCGGCTGCGCCGGTGAAGACGGAGCTCGACGATGACGACGCGGCCCTGGAATGGGCGCGCAGGGACTCCATAGCGATGGAGAAGGAGCGCCAGGAGAAGGCGAAGGAGCGCCAGTGCGCCGCCCTGCGCCGTTTCGTGGAGCACCGCCGCGGCCGCGACGAAGGCGGGGTCGTCATCATCTGCCACAGCGACGACGACGACGCGCCGCCGCCACCAGCCCGCGTTGGCGACGCTGGTCAGGGGTCCACCAGGGACGGCCGCGTCAAGGAGAAGTACAAAGACGGCGGCGACGATGGCGACTAGTCGGCGTTCAGCCAGTTTCTCTTTTAGTTTAGTTATCTATTTTGCTATGTAATGAAAACCGGCGAACATGTCTAATATAT
The DNA here is from genome assembly GCA_034509565.1 of Triticum monococcum. NCBI lineage: Eukaryota > Viridiplantae > Streptophyta > Magnoliopsida > Poales > Poaceae > Triticum > Triticum monococcum. The sequence continues at coordinate 621,545,317 of CM067845.1, forward strand.
GCCCAAGTTTGCCGAAATTTATCGTGTTTAGCCGAACTTCGCCGAACTGTGCCGAAATTTTCTATACAAATTTTATTTTTAAACGCGCCTGGGGGCGGCCCTGGGGCCGGCGGCTGGGGACCAACTCGCCCCCAGGACGAATTTTTTGCGCCGGCTCACCCCCAGGCGGCGATTTTAGGCGCCCCTGGGGGGCCAATGGCTGGAGATGCTCTTAGGGCATGTACAATGGTACACTATCTTAGGAGTGTCGTGTAAGATAAATGATGAGATGGAGGAAAGAGAACTCATAAAAAATGGTCTTCTTTTAGAGCAACTCCAACGGGCCGACTCAAACGGACGACGCTTTTGTCCCCTTTTTGTCCGTTTGGGTCGGCCGTCCGCCCGCCGTCCGTCCTCTTTTAGATTTGGGTCAGCAGTGCGCCCAACGAGCCGACCCATTTCATGACCGCGCGCGCTTTAGATCATGCCAGCGGCCATGCCGTCGCCCTGGTTTTGGCGCTCCAGCGCGCGGGGGAAAAGTGGCTCCAGTGCGTGCTGGTTTTCACGCTCCAGCGCGCGGGAAAGATTCACGCGCGCGCCGTGGCCGGCGCTTGTTATAAAAAGGCGCTCCCTCCACATTCTGTCCGCCGCCCACTCGTCTCGCCCCATCTCACTATCCTCGCCGCCTCTGCGCCACCATGTCGATGCGCCGCCTGGGCGCTTCGGATTTTCACGGAGTCCGCGAGCGCCGCTCCGGCGCCTTCTCCTCCGAGATCTGGTTTGGCGAGAAACGCCTCATCCTTGGCACCTTCGACACCGCAGAGGAGGCGCCCCGCGCGCACGATGCAGCGCCATGGCACCTCCTGAGGCCTCGTCGGGATATGAATTTTTCTGACGTGTCGAGCCAGCGGGCGCAGGATCTCGCGCCTCTCCCGCGGCTTTTCACCGACGAGAATCATCGTGTCCACCGGAGGCGGCAGCGTCGCCTCGCCATCGCCGAGATGGGCGTGGAAGCCATGGTGGTGGGGCGTGAACACTTCCCGCAGGACATCGTCGATGAGCGCCAGTTCTACAAGCAAAGGAGGACGGAGAGGGACGCGGGGAGGATGGAGCGAGCCGCCTATCGGGAGGACAAGCGTGCGCGGAAGCAGGCCGCTCAATTGAAACTGAAGCTACGAGAAATGTCGGGTTGGGACTTCGAAGACGAGCAGCATGCTGACGCCTACATTCAGACGTCAAAGGAGGACATTACCGAATCGGAGTCGGAAAGCAGCGAGTAGTTGGTCTTTTCTTTTATCTGTGTACGCTAGAACTATCGATGTATCCTTTTTTATCAAAAAAATGGCCGGCGGCATCTGTGACGAAGTAGGCGGGCGAGGTTGTGTTGTTTGATGTGAAGAGGTCAATGTGCCACCAACCAGCGGGCCTGGGGAGGAGAGAGGGCGAGCGCGCGCGTCCGCCTTGTGTCCGCGCCGATGCAAATCCGGCTCAAAAATGGCCGGAAATGGGTCGGCAGGAGGACGAAAGCGGGCACGCGTCCGTTTGGGTCGGCGTGTTGGGCTGACTTTTCTGTCCGCACCGACCCAAACGGACGGCGGCGGACGAAATGGGTCGCCCCATTGGTGTTGCTCTTATTTAAGAGAAGACAAGAGATGATCTCTTAGCACAATATGTCTCATCATGTTTTTAGGAATAACTAGTTATTGAAGATGAGGTTAAGAGATGACCAATTGTAGACATTCTTTTTGTCATCTCTAATTTACATACAAAACTTAAGATAAGACTATCTTATCAACCATTGTACATGCCCTTAGGAGTTTGCCGAATTCACGACTTTGTCGCGTTGAATTACGCTTGCTGACCACCACACTCCCTGAAAAACAAACACTTAGGCCCTGTTCGGAGCACCTCTACCCCACAACTCTACTCCTGGAGTCGGTGGAGTTACAATTCAAAATTGCGGGGCAGCTATTTCCTGGCTCCGTAGCTCTCGGAATTTCGTGGAGCTGGTGGAACTCCGAATAGGCCCTTACTTGATAGGTCATTCTGATGCCTCTCAATTCAACTACACGTATTTCCCATGCATTTTCCTTGAACTCAATTCAAACTTGTGAATGTTACCAGGCCTTAAGCGTTGTTCTATCACGTACTTGGGTATCGAGCACTATAAAAAAAGACACATCCGTGACATTTTGGACCGAACAAATTTTTTTCTGTCATACATATGACACTTCTATGACGATAATTGTGACAAAACCCGATATCATCATAGATGTGGTGGGCCCTACTTCTATGACAAAAAATCATGACAGAAAATGGGCTTTTCGTCCTAGGCGGGCCGGAGACGCAGCTGCATGACATTCTTTGGGCCGTCCATGACGGAAAAAACCGTGGTAGAAGCGAGGGGGAGGAAAATTTTGGGGAGTTCCCGGTTACGGTGGGAGGTCGGGGGCCGAGCGATGCACGTTTCTCTCGTACATGTATGCGTGTGTGTGCGGGCCGTTGGCTCTAACTGAACCCGAGCGAGGCATTGGGCTCTAACTGAACCCAAGCGATTGCACTGCAGGCTACGCATTACTAAACCCGAGCGATCGATCGATGGCTGTTAACTGAACCCGATCGATCGATTCCTTCGCTACTGCTGCTAACTGAAGCCGATCGATGGGATGAACAGTGCGCGTTGCGGGGGGGGGGGGGGGGTTGGATGAACAGTTAGCGGTGGCATTGCCTCTGGATGAACAGGACCCCGTGGTGTGGTGGAGGGCTGGATGAACAATAGATGGTAGAGGGGTGCCCGTGGAGGGCTGGATGAACAGGACCCCGTGGTGTGGAGGGCTGGATGAACAGTAGACGGTGGAGGGGTGGTTGAACAGGACCCCCGTGGTGTGGAGGGCTGGATGAACAGTAGACAGTGGAGGGGTGCCCGTGGAGGGGTGGTTGAACAGGACCCCGTGGTGTGGAGGGCTGGATAAACAGTAGACGGTGGAGGGGTGGTTGAACAGTAGCCGGTGGAGTAGCGCGCGGCGGAGGCTGGATGAACAGGAGCCCGTGGAGGCTGGAGGAGGTCGACGGTGGAGATGAACAGTATCCCGTGGAGTCCCGTTTTGCGGTACGCCACACCCCTCCTGATGAACAGGACCCCCGTTTCGACCGTAGCGCTCCAACACAAGTCCGTTTCCTCCGTTTTGCGGTACGCCACACCCCTCCCGATCAACAGGACCCCCGTTTCGACCGTAGGAGGTCCGTTTCCTCCGTTTTGCGGTACGCCAGACCCCTCCCGATGAACAGGATCCCGTTTCGAACATGACCAGTCGAACACAAGGCCGTTTCCTCCGTTCTGCGGTACGCCAGGCCTCGTTTCCATCGCCTGTTCCGTCCAAGCCCTCCCGATGAACACGACGCATTCCGTTGCCTCCCCATGAACACGAAGCATTCTGTTGCCTGCCCATGAACACGACGACGACGCTGTTTCTCCATTCCGACCCAGCCATGTACACGAGCCCTGGCCGTACGTATGCGCGAGTAGGCGTTCGAGACCCCGCCCATATGTACACATACATGGCCGTATTTTCTTTCTTGCACCCTGGCCGTTGTACGTACGTGTAAATGCTACGTGCGCGCCTCTACTACGACACGTGCGCGCCTCTACATCAACCAGTATGTACGTACACATTCGCGACCAGAATGACAACGCTACGTACGCTTCGACCTGGTGGGTCCCGACTGTCAGGCACTTCCTTACCTGCGAAGATGTAGCTGGTGGGTCTCAGCAGTCAGGGGGCGAATCATTTTTTTCCCGGACGCACTTCCTTGCATGCGAAGATGTAGCTGGTGGGTCCCAGCAGTCAGGGGAAACGTTTTTTTGTGAAATACAGTGGCCCGTCCGGTGGGTCCCGCTGTCAGGTGGAGGAATAATTATTTTGCACCTAATAAGAAGGCACTTCCTTGCTGCGGACGTGGACCTAGCTGTCAGCCTCTCCACGTACAGTCCACGTCCGATGGAAGCCGTTCCTTGACCACGTTGACCACGCCGCGCCGAGAGCACCAGGGTGGTGGAGGACGACGAGGCCTAGGAAGGGGACGACGCGGAGCTGGGGAAGACGCGGCAGTGGATGCCCACACGTAGAGGAGTACGAGGGTTCACTGGTTCGCTGCGGTGTGAGGTTGTCGTCGCCGCAGAATAACAGGGGGTGTGGGTGAGTAGAGGGATGGCCTGGCCAGCGGTGGGAGTAGTAGGGGCGGTGTGGCCTCCACCGCATCGCAGCTGGCCACGGGAGGCAGGAGCACAAGGCACGACCGGCGCTGGTTTGGGCGGCTGGAGCAAGAAGACCAGAGGTTGAAGAAGCACTACGGCCGTTGGATGGACATCGTACGATCACTGGAGCTAGAATCATGCATATTGACTATGTTGACAAAGCCCTCCGTCCCCGTCAACTTAGTAGGCCCACAAGTCAGCCTGCCACTATACTGGGTCCCAGCTAACAGGGGGAGTATTCATTTTTTTGTGCGTAATAAGGAGGCACTTCCTTGCATGCGGAGATATAGCTGGTGGGTCCGAGCTGTCAGCGGCGGTAACGTTTTTTTCGCGAAATACAAAGGCCCTTTCGGTGGGTCCCTGATGTCAGGTGGAGGAATCATTATTTTGCGCGTAATAAGGAGGCATTTCCTTGCGTGCGGCCATGGACCCAGCTGTCGGCCTCTCCACGTAAAGTCCACTTCAGATGCATGTCGGTCGTTGACACGTTGACCAGGCCGCACCGAGAGCACCAGGGAGATGGACGACGGCGAGGCCTAGGAAGGGAACGACACAGAGGCAGGGAAGACTCGGCAGTTGTTTCCCACGCGGAGGGGAGTACAACTGTATGAGGGTTTACTGGTTCGTCTGCCATTGCCGGAGAATAACAGCAGGTGTGGGTGAGTAGAGGGATGGCTAGGCCAGCGATAGGAGTACGGTGGGGCGGTGAGGTCTGCGCGGTAGCAGAGCCAGCCGCGGGGAGGAGGGCGCAGGCAGTCCCATCGGCGCCTGTTTGAGCGGCTGGTGCAGGAAGAGCATATATTGAAGAAGCGCGACAGCCGTTGGATGGCCATCCAATAGTCACTGCTTGTGCGTTAACTTTTTTTAGGAAAGCCTCAAATCTGTGAAAAACAGCATACAACCCATTTGCTAATTCTTAAGGTTTTTTGGAGCCCATATTCTTTTTCTTAGTATTATAGCCCATATTGTGGCCACGGTTAAAAAATTAAACGAAATTTTGCATATTTCGGTGCCGTCCGAACTGTTTTTAATCCCGAAATTTCGACTCATATTCAAACTGATTTTAAAAATAAATGTATATCAATATAAAATCCAACAAATTCTCCACGCATAAAAATTAATATAATTTAAAATCTCGAAATGAAAAAAAGATATTTGAAACTAATTGCTAGTTTGATGTGTTTTAAAACTGTACAGCCCATTTCTCCTTACTGATGGGCCATTTTCTCGGCCAGCCGAATGAAAGCTCTCCTCATCTTGAAAGATTTGCAGCCCAACAGACCTGACAAAGCGATTTACTTGGCAAATCACAAAAAAACTGGGTTGTGGCCGTGGACCCAGCTGTCAGTCCATTTGATTTTTTAGTCCATTTGGTGGGCTGGGTGAAACAATGATGTAGCATCTATGCAGCCCATTTAAATCTCATTTGCATTTTTCTTGAAAGCCGCGGACTTGCTGGGCTGGGTGAAAATATCATGTTGGGCTAGACAGAGAAATGTTATAAAAACATAAACACATGATTGCATGTCAGTAAAATCTTTGCAAGCTTATATACGCAATCACTAGGAGTTAACTTGCCAAGTTATATATAAACAATTATTATTATTATTTTGTAAGAACTTTCAACTTACGAAATAAAATATCATTTTAATTTGATGAGTTAATAGTACATGGGGTATTATTATTTTTTAGGCTAGACGTGGGATAGTTGAGTTGGTTCTAGGGGAAAGTACTGGGAGAAAAACTCAGTTTACATCGAAAAAGAAAGTGGGAGAAAATTCAGAGACCTGCTGGGTCCACCTGAGGAGGGGAATATGTTGGGAGGAAGGAGATTCAAAGCACGGCAGATGAGTGAACTAGTTTTTTTTACGGACAAGTGAACTAGTTTACATACATAAGTAAATTGCCACTAAAAAAGCAATCAGATTAATGGGTTCTTAAAAGAAATATTTCGGACAAAACAGATAATTACGACACATAGGCTAATGCATGAAACACTCACATGATAAAGGTGCTTATAAACAGATAAAGTACAACATCTAGACCTTCCTGGCACGCTTGATCATGATGCTGCGGCTGTCCGTGTACTCGCCGGTTACGGGAAGCAGACATGCCCTCATGTCCAAGATCTGCATGTACATGTCGTAGCATGCGTATGCGCCCTTGGCCGCATAGCTTATGTAGGCTAGATTCAGAGATACCTCCCACGTGTTCAGGTCGTCTTCTTTCATGTTGGCATATCAGGGGTCGATGATGGTGTCAGCGAGGTCAACCATGGAGTCCTTCTCCTGCCCATTGCTGATGATCTTGTATTGCTTCTGGATGTCGACAAGCTTGTTGCATCAGATGGCCGAATCGTCACGTTCTTCCTTCTCTCCACCGTAGCGAAGGTGCAATCGGTGTTGCCGATGAAACGGGCGAATGCTCCAGAACCTGGTGCAGCCATAGGACTGAGGCGAGGCAGAGCTTCACTGAGTCCGTATAGTTGGTGTAGATCACATTCAACTTGCTGCATCGATACGTCTCCAATGTATCTATAATTTTTGATTGCTCCATGCTATATTATCTACTGTTTTGGACTATATTGGGCTTTATTTTCCACTTTTATATTATTTTTGGGACTAACCTATTAACCGGAGGCCCAGCCCAGAATTGCTGTTTTTTTCCTATTTCAGTGTTTCGAAGAAACGGAATATCAAACGGAGTCCAAACGGAATAAAACCTTCGGGAACGAGATTTCTCACCGAACGTGATCCAGGAGACTTGGACCCTACTCCAAGGAGTCAAAGAGGTGGTCACGAGGGTGGGGGCGCGCCCACCCCCCTTGGGCGCGCCCCCTGCCTCGTGGGCCTCTCGGTGCTCCACCGACGTACTCCTTCCTCCTATATATACCTATGTACCCCCAAACAATCAGAACAGGAGCCAAAAACCTAATTCCACCGCCGCAACTTTCTGTATCCACGAGATCCCATCTTGGGGCTTGTTCCAGAGCTCCGCCGGAGAGGGCCGTCATCACGGAGGGCTTCTACATCACCATAGCCTCTCCGATGAAGTGTGAGTAGTTCACCTCAGACCTTCGGGTCCATAGTTATTTGCTAGATGGCTTCTTCTCTCTTTTTGGATCTCAATACAAAGTTCTCCCCCACTCTCGTGGAGATCTATTCGATGTAATATTCTTCTTTTTGCGGTGTGTTTGTTGAGATCGATGAATTGTGGGTTATCTTTGCAAGTCTCTTCGAATTATCCGTTTGGTTTGGCCAACTAGATTGGTAGTTCTTGCCATGGGAGAAGTGCTTAGCTTTGGGTTCGATCTTGCGGTGTCCTTTCCTAGTGACAGAAGGGGCAGCAAGGCACGTATTGTATCGTTGCCATCGAGGATAACAAGATGGGGTTTATTTCATATTGCATGAATTTATCTCTCTACATCATGTCATCTTGCTTAAAGCGTTACTCTGTTTTTAACTTAATACTCTATATGCATGCTGGATAGCGGTCGATGAGTGGAGTAATAGTAGTAGATGCAGAATCGTTTCGGTCTACTTGTCACGGACGTGATGCCTATATACGTGATCATGCCTAGATATTCTCATAACTATGCTCAATTCTGTCAATTGCTCAAGAGTAATTTGTTCACCCACCGTAGAATACTTATGCTCTTGAGAGAAGACACTAGTGAAACCTATGGCCCCCGGGTCTATTCTCATCATATCAATCTCCATCACTTTAATCTTGCTTTGCTTTTTTACTTTGCCTTTACTTTTTACTTTGCATCTCTATACCAAAAATACCAAAAATATTATATCTATCAGATCTCACTCTCGTAAGTGACCGTGAAGGGATTGACAACCCCTAATCGCGTTGGTTGCGAGTAGCTATAGTTTTGTGCAGGTACAAGGGACTTGAGCGTGGCCTCCTACTGGATTGATACCTTGGTTCTCAAAAACTGAGGGAAATACTTACGCTACTCTGCTGCATCATCCCTTCCTCTTCGGGGAAATCCAACGCAAGCTCAAGAGGTAGCATGCAACCATAGGACTGAACGGCAAACTCAAAGGGGAACTCCTTGCTGAAGTCCATATCCAGCAGGCTCACCCCTCGGATCGCCATTGGAGTCTCTTCGAGTGAACGAGTGTGTAGGCGGTAGCAGCAGTTCGTTTTTCAGCTCTTGGGGAACTGGATTCAATAGTAATCTGAGTGTGTACAGGCGACAACAGTTACTACCCCTCCCTCGTCCGCTGCACGCCCGGCAGAAGATGCACCCTCGGCCACACGTCGGTTCACGAGCGGGTCTGTATTGGTACTATAATAACAGGAGTTAGTGGTCACTTTACTTAAATTTAATTAGCTTTAATAGAAATTTGTACTTAAAACAAGCAATGCATTCGCTCGTTCTATCAGTGCCACAGGATCAACATGCACAACAATTAGAATTATTATTCTCAGAACGCACACGATCATCACATTTGTCGCACTTCCACAAAAGATAATACTACCAAGTTTGAACTGTTTGTTATGTTTGTTGTCCTCTGCATCATCATGCCGTGTTTCCCAGCTTGCAAGATTCAGAACCAACAAATAAGATCCAAATAATAAGTACAACAAAGATGCCTACACATCTCATTGATTCCCAGCTTGCAAGATTCAGAACCAACAAATAAGATCCAAATAATAAGTACAACAAAGATACCTACACATCTCACTGATTCCTAGCTTGCAAGATTCAGAACCAACCCATTAGAGCCTTTTGATAAAGTGAATATTGGGATTAAATCCAACTTGGCTAGCCATGTCATACAATCGAAGAACTTGGCAAATGCTCTTGGCCGTCACACCATCTGTAGTTGAGTATTCCTGTTTGCACAACATGTTTGCACAGCACAAACAAGGAGACATGAGAGCATGATTTCGCTTTAATAGCGGCCTCCTTGAACTCAACCTCCAGCTCTACTTGGATGAGGTCTGCCTGGAGTTCCATGATTCAATTCATGCGCCTTTTTCTGCAGTTCACCTGAAATGAAGCAAAGATTGCATCATTCAGCTAGCAAGAAGTACTTGCTCTTGTGAGCTGGCAGGTTCTTCTTTAGTAGTTGCACTAAAATTGAGGAACATTAAGGTTGGTTGTCCGGCTCATGTAAGGTGCAACTATAATTTTCTTATCCTTTTATGCAGTTCCACTAAAATAAAGTGCCATTGTGGTGACAGTGATGGCTCCATCTTGCAAAGGCTAATAAAATGTTGCACGAGATTACCAACAAAACTTGACGGAGATTTTGGAAACTCCAATCACCATTTTGTGCAGTTCCACCAAAATTGAGAGATGTTGCCCACGTGACATTTTAGTTGAACTGCACAAGACACTCATTCCAAAAAAAGTGTTTTCTGCAGTTCACCAAAAGGTCACAATAGCAACAAGGTGAAATGGATATCCCTATCTGCACAAAAAGATAGAAAGTAAATAGTTGCTGGTCAATAAGAATATACGAAACATATACAAAATGAAAAGAAGCATCTTAATTATGTTCATGTCAATCACGCAAGGACAATAGAAATTTTAAAACGTCAGCGATGCTTCATGTTACCAGAAGCATTATGATCAACAATGAGATTCCTCAAATATGGGATTACTTTAATGGTGGCATTGCTTGTTTACCAGACACAGTAAATCAACAACAGCTAAAGAGTTGGTTTAAGGGCATGGGACCATGGGGACACCAGGACACTCAGCAGCGTAAAGGAGCAACTTACTTATCATACTGGGGAAAACAGCAGGAGTGCCATTGTACTATGTGAGGGCAGCAAATCTAATCCTAGAGACCTTTTACTATGTGAGGGTAGCAAATCTAATCCTGGAGACCTTTCACTATGTGAGGGCAGCAAATCTAATCCTGAGACCTTTTACTATGTGAGGGCAGCAAATCTAATCCTAGAGACCTTTTACTATGTGATGGCAGCAAATCTAATCCTGGACATACTCTGTTGACTTGTCCACCAGCCGCCACTTTCTATCCTTTTTTTCAACCAATAATAGATCTGTTCCTTATCCAGTTTATACCGCGTTTCCCATTATTTCCCTTTTCAACCAAGAGACCGGTTGGGTATCCGGTCTCTACTACTTTCACCATATTATTTCCTCTTTGAATCAAGTCCTAGATTCATGCTACAACTTTCCCCCCTTTCTACGTTGTTTGAACAAAGCCCTAGATTCAAATGCATGAAGTAGCTTTACCTCTAATAATACTAAAAATTTAGGTGGCTTTGGAAGAGCTGATGGGAGTAGAAAAATATGCACATGCAGACACGTGGGGAGCTGGGGCAGTAGAGCAAGGTCGCTTTCGAAGAACTTATACCTGAGGGTCGCCAGGGTGTCGGCGGCGGCAGGTCGGATCTGCGAACAATACGGCAGGGAGGAAGAAGGGTCGGAGGACCTCCCGAGCCGGCCATGTGTCGGAGAGAACGTCACGGACAGAGGATCGGGCCCCTCCGGCAGCTGTGGGTTTCCTCCCTTGGCGGCGATGACCGCGTGAACGTTGCACCTTTTAGTCCTCTACACACACCGGCCGAAGGGATCCGACCGGATCTGTGACCAGCGGTGAGCAGAGGGAAAGTGTCGCTATAGCTATCTTGTTTATATCTGGAGAGGATGAGAGAATGAAGAGAGCAACCCTAGTAAAGCAAGCGCTCAGGCCCCTGCGTCGATATATAGTGGAGTGATTATCTTTTTTCTCTCCACAACAAGCGTTTCAATTTGTGTACGTGGCATTAAAGAAAAGATACTCTCTATTTAAGGTGACTACTGTACGACTCCTACTTACTACTAGTGGTACTACAGTATTGTTCACTTGTGCTCCCCGCCCCTCCATTCATTCAACAACCCGACGGGTGAATAAACATACAGTAAGTACTGTATTTATACAGAACGAACAAGCTTGAACTGTTTTGCGTAGTTAAAAGTTGAGGGCGGGGCTTTTCCCGGGCAGTACGCGCGGCAGTTTTCGGGTAGGGCTAGAAGACTATTTTTTTAAACTTCGAGACGGCCACATAGCATGGAGCCGACCCCAACGATTTTAAGCTTACAGACACGGTACACGCTATCCTAGACTACTATACACATGAAACTGCCACACGAGCGTCCGGGCTGCGCTTGGCTCTTCGCCTCTTTGGGAAGTCGAACAATGATGGAATACTACTGCACTGGAGGAGTACTACAGTACGCTTCTGGCCATCTGACACCGACTGAACTGCTGCATGTCCACCGCGTGCGGGAGGGAGAGCGTGTAGCGAAAGCTTCTCCTAGTCTTGCCAGCCACCACGCTCATGGGCGAGGGAGGGACGCTCCTGCCTTTGCGTGTATGACAGGTGGGCCCTACAGGTGTGTGGCCAACCTGTCATACAGCCAAAGGCATGTGCAGTTAAGTCCGCGAGGGAGAGGATAATCAAACTTCTCATTGATGTACGAGTTGACGCGACACATCAAAGCACTCCACTCGATATATTTCAATAATTTGCGTGTGTGACTCCCAGATGCAGAGGCCATGGGTCATCATCCTCCTTTTCGAGAAAAAATAGACGCGTGTGTGAGAGGACGAGTGCGTGCGTGCACCTCTTCTCTTCCTATATAACGTACTACTAAACTCAGAGTACAAGTTTTTATGGGTGGCATGATGGTGCGTGCAAGAAGTCCCGATAGATAGGTTTAATGCATTAATTGCAATGCATGCATGCATAAAGTACATGCATTGGTCAATTTTCTCTTAATACTTGCATGCAATGATTTAATGCACCTTGGAATCTGAACATGTGTTGGGGACAACCAAATTGAGCCTTATAAAATGGAAAAACTAAACTTTGAGATAAGCCCTATAAAACCGGAAAGGAGGGAGTAGAAAAAGAAGTACTCCATCCGGGAATAGTGCCGCACTTCGAAACTAGAACCGTCAATAACTTTTGAGCTTGCGTCTCGTCACATTCCAAGTTACTCCATGCTATATTGAATTGCAAACCTGTTCACACCGATCACAACCTAAACGGTTTCCCACTTAGGAGCGTATTAGTACTCCCTTATAAATACTAGTATGCCAAGATGACTGCACATTCCTCCTCAACTCCTCATCCACAAAAACAAACAAGTCATTCAACATCCTTCCCTTGCGTCTGCCATGGCCAGCGTGAGTTCTGGGTCGAGAGATTGCCACCAGGGAGAGGCGAGCATGGAAGCGGAAGCACGAGAGATGTCCCGCCTCGCTGCGAGAGCAGCCGACATGTCCCGCCGCGCGGAAGTAGCAGCACAGAGATCCCGCCGCGCCGTCAATGCAGCAGACTAGTCCGGCCGCGCCGCGGAAGCAGCAGAGATGTCCCGCCGCGCCATGAATGCAGTAGAGATGTCCCGCCGCACCGCGGCGACCTAGGAAAATTTCTCGCGGGCACGTGACGACTGTTACAGGCGCATGCATGCGATCGTCCATAGCCATACGGATCAGATCTCCCGCTCGGCGAGGTTGCAGGACGACATGATAGCCTCATTTGAACAGGCTACCGGCGTCATCCGGCAACTAAGGGAGGGCAATGAGAGGCTCCGGGCCGAGCGCGACCTGCTGAGGGAGAAGATCGTCCGACGTGCAGACCTGCAGGAGGAGACTAGTGCCTTGTTGAAGAAACTTATGGACGAGAATATCATGCTCCGCAACGAGCGCCAAAGTCTGGTGGAGGAATCCATGGATGTTCTCAAGCAGCATCTTGAGGACATGAAAGAGCTCATTGCCGCTCGCCGCGGAGACTAGTTTCCTGGTTTCTTTTGATGTAATAATCGGTTTAGGATGTGGATTGTGTCGTCGGTTGTGAAATATTGGGTTCTAGCGCGGATGTTTGGCCTTTGTTGGCCTCTTGGGATGTTGAGATTTCAATCTGGTAGCTTTTAGTCCTTTGTGTTAGGCTGGAGTTGTGCTGAACTTCTTGTGAATTGTGGTGGTTTTCAGTAATGAAAATCGGAAGGGGGCAAGCCCTTCTTTGATAAAAAAAATAATCGTCCTTATATATTCATCAGTCTTGCTATAAGTTGCAGTAGATGCTATATAGGTCCGTCGGATCTTACATCAAGATCCGTGCTTTCAGATTTTCTTTTTTCTCTCTTAAATCTCAGTCGAGTGAGACATAGCCACGCCATTAAACAGAGGCTCGGGCGCTATTAATGGAGACCTTGGGAGAGAGGTGGACGGCAGATGGAGGTCAAAGGTCTCTCCTCCCGATAAGCACGCGCAGGGGTCTGATCGCACGCCTCTCGTACTCAAATAGCTACCCTGCACGTCGCCTCCTAGCTAATAAAAAAGGGGACGTGTGGGGGCACATAAATGGTACTAGTAAGTAGAACGCCCACGGTTTCAATAATACTTGTGTTTCCGATTGTAACGTGACAACACGTCTTCCAAAATGACTTTGTTGATTGTTAATGTGTGTGCCTTCGCAAATCGGACTACAAATTTACCACAGCATGTTGGTGCCATGTCATGGCACCAAGCCAAGTTTCATTATTTTCATGTGTGTTTTGGATTTATAGGAATTAAAAAAACTAAGTTTCTCAATGTTTCCAACCCAGCCACGACGCCTAGAATTTTGAATTTCATTCCCATTTCTTGCATGGAACCTAGAAATTTACCCGAGGACACACATGTGATTTTTCAACCAAGTTTGGCGCACTGGAACATGTGCTTGTATTTCAAATTTCAATTATGCACACAAAGGTGACACGTTCCCTCCCAGAACCACGAGCCTTCTTGAGAGAAGCTCCGATTTGCAAGAAGCTTATACCAAAATATGTTCCTATTCGGCCAATTTTTTTACCACGGCATGGTACTACCTTGACATGACACCATGCCAAGTTTCATGACTTTAAAACCAAGTTTCTCAATGTTATCGACCGAGCCATGATGCCCAGATGTTTGAATTTTATTCTCATTTTTTGCATGGGACCTACTCCCTCCTTCGATCTATATAGGGCCTAATGTGTTTTTCAAGATAGCCTTTGACTATTGACAAGATTAATAGCACATGAGATGTATACTATGCGAATTATATTATTGGAAGCTCCTTTGACATACAAAATTGAAGGTATGCTTTGTGTAAGTTGCATGTCATGTATTATTGCTCTAATGTTTGGTCAAAGATAGCCTCGAAAAACGCATTAGGACCTATATGCATGAGAGGAGTTGACTTCGAGAGAACATGTTTGTTCGAGAGACACCGAGGAAGACTACTATATATCGATGGTGCATGTAGGTGGGAATTAAACTAAGGGATGGTCTTATTGGATTCGGGGATATAGGGGAAGAGTGAGAGGCGGGGGGGGGGGGGTAGCTAGAAGGAGATTGTTAAGTGTGAGTGTGTGTTTTACCCATCTAGGCGGAAGTTATGTGCACAAAAGAGGAGAATGATTTGATGTGGCGTTAGGATTGAGGGTAATTAACTACGTATGGAGACATAGAGACCTTGAACGTGCATGTGTGAGAGGTATACATGTGTACGTGGGATGTGTGTGTGCGCGCGCGCATGATCGAGATAAAAGAAAGAAGACATAAGTCATAAGATCAACGACATGGGAGAGACGGATCGGTATGACAATATGCATGCATGTGAGAATGCATGGAAGAAGTCCCGACAATTGAGCATGTGTTTTTGTCTTTAAGAGATAGTAGCATGGGCTGGAGCATGCATCTATGGCGAGCATAGGGAGTGAGGTGGAACGATTGTGCAAAATAGACCAACCTATAAATGCATATGTATGGAGAGACATATATAGTGTGGGTGATAGGAAGCAAGACTCCGTGCGAGAAAGAAATGTTGATGGAGAAACTACAGATAGATACAGAGATGGAGATGCTAGCTAGAGGGACATCCGCTAGTTTGGGTGTTGGAGATGACCGTCGGGTGGTTCAAAGGGTGAAGTTATATATGTGTGTGAGAGGGCACTTGACTGCATGTAGAGAGAAACATATGTAGTATGCGTGATAGGAATCAAGAGTGAGGGCGAGAAAGAAGGGTGATGGAGAAACAGATAAATAGAAAGATAAAGATGCTAGCTAGTGTGCGTTATAGATAGGAGTCGAGTGGATCAGAAGGCTGGGTTATGTGTGTGTGAGAGAGATAGAGAGAGGGTGCATGTGAGTCACATACAAACAGATATTAGAGAGAAATTAGATCTAGAGAGACGGAGTTTTGTGTCTGCGAGAGAGAAAGATATTTCACAACGAGAGTGATAGCTAGAGAGACATACGAGGGAACGCAAGATATCTCTAGGGAGAGAGAGTGTGTGTGAGCGACATACAAGAGAACAATGGAGAAATATGAAACCCTGGGAGACAGAGTTTGTATTTGTGTGAGAAACAGATATTGATGAGGAAGACTCGTAGGTTCTCATATCTAAGGAGCGAAAGACATCTCTGTATGAGGGGTGTGTGAGTGGCACACATGGGAATAGTAGAGAGAAATGAGACCCCGGGAGACAAAGGTTTGTGTTTGTGTGAGAGAAAGAGATTCCACATGGAGAATCATAGTTAGAGACACATAGCAGGGAGGGAGATATACTTAGAGAGAGATAGAGTGATGAAGGTCGAGGGAGAGAGCACCGTAAGTGTGTTACGAAGATAAAAGATCATTATCGACATAGAGGTAGCATGAGAGATACCTCAGAGACGATGAACGCGTATAGGTCCAGAGAGATAGTCCTATATAAACATGAGTGATAGCTATATGAGACAAATATCTGGATTAAAGGGGATTCAAATATTTAAACTGGAGATCACGACATCGATAATATCATAATGCAAATTGGCGTATCAAACATGCATATTCATTTGAATTTGGGCACACGTGCAATGTTATATAGTTTATCAATATTGGTGATCCATAGATTCTTCAATTACAAACAATGCATGGTTTATATGTAATTAATATCTAAACAGGATTACACTATATGTTGCGTGTGTGAAACACATTATACATGTTTGAGAAGTAAAAAAAACCCCGCATGAAACACACATTAATTGGAGACAGTTAGTGAGGAATGCATACATTGGATTTCAACATAAAGTGGTTTCAAATATTTGAAAATCCAAATTGATGGATACAACCTTATGAATCTGAGATCATGCCATTTGTAAACCATATTTATGTATAAATGGTGTTGTGCTTTTGAAAGTATATTAAAAAATGATGTATATAGAATGTAATTCCAATTGAAAATGGACCCCTCTCGAAAAAATAGAATACAAACGGGATTCGAATTGAGTTGGCACGGTAAACGTGCACTCTGCAAAATTTGAACGAAGCGGGGAAAGTCGCAGTAACCGCCCGGAACCAAAATCTGCGAGATGGAAATCACTGTTGCCTATCCCTGCCACGCAAAGCCTATATGCTGGATTTCTATAGGTTTCGATAGGGTTAGGTTTGTAATTTCACCCAAACGTGACGTAACCGCCTCTCACCCGGATTCATACACGGTGGGCGCCAAAACACAGTGTGTCCTCGGCCGAAATCGACTCCCTCCCCGATTCATATTCATACACGGTGGGTGCCAAACACAAACTCTCGTCGGCAAATATTCGGTGTATGCGAGATTACCGTCCTATCCCCAACCGACTAGTGTTGCTGTGATGTAGTATAAATTTGAAACGGGGGCTAAGTTTGTAAATTTCCTCGCATTTGAGACAAGCGCGCCCTGAATACATGGTTCCCCCTTCCTCTCTAACTCCCTTTTCCCCATTCGTACTCCGTGGGCACCAAAACACCCTCTCCACCCCACCCTCCTCCGTCCGCCGCCCCATCCACCGCCGTCCTCCTCCACCATGCCGGAGCTGATACCCCGACGCCGCCGTCCATTACAAGAGATCGACCTCTCTCATCCACGGCTTCGGACCGGGATCTTTGCATCCCGTCCTCTCGCTTCATCCCCGCTGTCGTCCACCTTGCCGGTGCCGCTCCTACGACCGTCTCATCCACCGCGCCCCGCCGCCACCGTCTACCCTCCTAGATCTTCTTCCACGCCGCCGACAGCCATCACTACCGCAGCACCGTCAAATTCTCAGCAGATGCATACATGGCGCCGCACCAGAGGCGGTACTCTTTCGTATCTGCTCAACTTATTTATCGCAGCAAGAAAATAGATCGCCATTGCTTTACTCTGATTTCTTGTCTTGGTTGCGAAGTTGCCTTTGTCCGGTTTGCACCTTCAGATCCGCCATGGCACACTCAACACCATACTCGCAATGCTTATGGTTTTCCCCTTTTATATTCCACACTAGTTAAATCACAGTCGACTAAATTTCAAAATTGGGTCAGTCGATTTTTCAGAGCTCGCCGGAGTTCGCCGGTGCGATCGAAGGGGCTCGGGTGGTTATGGGGCCTCGCCGAACGAAGAAAACTCGACGCGGGTGGGGGTGGGGGTGGAGGTGGCGGAGGAACACATGCGGTGGGGGCCGGTGGTCCGGTCGGTGGCCCGTGCGGTGTTCTGTATGGGATGAATCAGAGACGAGGAAGAAGAAGGGTTAGGAGACGTAGGATCTTCATCCAACCGCCTGAAATTGTCGAGAGACAGCTAGGAGTTGCATTCTTAATGCGCTCTGGTTCATCATGTGTGGGCACTGCGCAACCAACATTTTATTATCCAAAATCTGCTTGCTCTTCTTTACCATGTTCCTCTTTGTTCTTCTTTAATATGTACTCTCTCCGTTCCTAAATACAAGTCTTTGCATAGATTCCACCATGGACTACATATGGAGCAAAATGAGTGAATCTACACTCTAAAATGTACCTGGATACATCTGTATGTGATTCATAGTGGAAATCTCTACCAAGACTTATATTTTGGAACGGAGGGAGTATGATAGTAGTACAGTATGTTCCTTGTACTGAAGATGAGCAGGGACATTTGCAGTGTAGAGGTCTATACGGTCGGTTGTGATGGACACTTTGAGCCTCTTTGATTCGTAGGATCTTGTAAACATAGGAATAGGATTTGTAGTGGCCTGCCCACTTGAATCATATAAGAATAGCAAGGAAATGCGGGGAGCCGTGTCGCCTTTGAGAGTTACATTAATATTAACAGTACCGCACCTTCACTTGAAGAGAGCTGGTATCCGAAGCCTTTCTAGCCGTACCGGCAATACTAGCACATATATTCCAGCAAGTTCCACTTTGTTGATTTTACTCTGATGCTTAAGGTTTTCCCGTTATATCTACACTATGATCTGTGTAGCTGCTTTGTGTCGCACTAGCAGCAGTCCACTCTTGAAGCTAAACACTGCAATGACTTACAAAATTGGCACCAAGGCATTGAGTGCCATTCTGGATGCAATGAAACTCATACGCTCCCCACCTGTTGATTCTTGTTCAGAATATCATCCTAATGACTATTCTAACCTCGAGGAGTCAAAGGCAGATGGCCTGTCCTGTTCACCCATCAAGGTGCCTGTTCTAATTTGGCAATGTTTTATTGATTGTGGGTATCTTGCATATGTTGCCTTGCATTTCTTCTACTTTGTTGCACCGCCATCTGCTTAGTTTACTCATCATATATGTCGAGATGCCATGCCCATCCATTATCAATACATATTCCATCTGTCATCATACCATGTTTTCCACTCAAATGTTGTTCTTGTGCATCAGACATCAAAAAGGAAGAGGGTGATTGCCGAACCTGAAGGAGCACCAGCAAAGTCCTTGAAAAACGTGGTGGTGCCGGAGAAATCAGACAGCACCCCACTTATATTGGTTGTACAACCAGTGACACAAAACGTAGGACCGACTCTAGCAGACTGTACCCATACTTCACTAGCCCCACCACACAGGACCTGGACTCCAGCAAAAGGCATACCGATTTCATTTATCATAGCACTAGCTGTACCATTGAAAAATCCCACTCCAGCAAAAAGTAGCAAGTCCACTGGCCGAAGACCTATCCCAACTGCAAAGATGGCCAATTCCTGCAGATTGGAACCCCATTTCATTTATTCCCAGTTTAAAAGACAATGCTTTCAATGTTGTTAGGGACTATGTGCATATATTCCCATCATGGGAAGATTATTGTGAAGACAAACACCATTTTCACATCTTCCTGTCCAACTTACGTGTAAGTGCTATTATTCATGGTTATTATTTTCCTATTTTCTGCTGATTGAACACATGAATGATTTACATTACATTGTTGTAACTAGGCGAGGGTCAATCTGGATAGTCATGACGAGCAAAGCTTGCTTGTGCTTTTCAACGAAGCATTCCAGCAGTATCGGTGTTACCTGAGGAAATCACACTTTGATGGCAAGTCTATAAACGAATTTCCAGTGAAGTCTCCTGTGCTAAATTTAGAAGACATTGAATGGAAAAACCTTTTTATGCACTGGTCTCGTTCCCAGGATGAGGTACTGTCTATGAAATCACATGACAATTTGAACTTCTACTTTTCCGCATGTGCCTTATGGATCTTTTTTGCAGGAAATCTGCTCGAAGAAGAATTCTGGTTTGACAAGAACGACAGGATATCGCAAATATGCTGCCCGCTGCTTTGCTCTTATTAATACCTGTTGTCCTGTATCACTGTACTTGCATACATACCTGGTTCATTATGTGACAGCAGTATGCATGATAGCTTGCTTATCAATTGTTCGCTCCAAATTATCTGATTTGTATGAATGGTTACATTAGTGTAGAATATATCCAATGCCAAATTTTTTAGCTCTGCATTGTTCTTGTAAATTCATGCTGTCCTTTATCAGTGTACTTATAATGACAGGTAGTTGTTTATGTACCATCACTCTGCAGCTTATTTTCTTTTGCCCTCCATTTTCTACACATCAGATCTACATTTACTCTTACCATAAGGTTGGTACTGAAGAAGTTTAGCTGTGCATTGCTCTTGGCTGTACCTTTTGCCTGTATCGCTGCACTTACATTTATAGCTACTTGGTTATGTAGCATCACTCTTCATCTTATCTTAAATATTCTCCAATTTTTCATATATTATCACATCTATATTTACTCTTAACAAAATGTAGAATAAAGGCAATGCTTTTGAAGAAGATTCTGTGGTAAACTTCTTGAATTGCCCCCCCCCCATCAGCATGGACAAGGCCTTTATAGAGCCTGTCTTCACCAATAATGTAAGTTTGTCCATCTCAAGCCTTCAAACTTTGTTGTATATATTTGGTTAGGCATGACTGCAAGAGCTGTTTATTTTTGGTGTTTGCATCAAATTGCTTGTTTAAAGTTTATTATGTAGTTCATAAACAAAAGTTTGTCCTTTCTCAATTTAAGTTTTCAGTTGTACAACCAACTTCCTTCTTCATACCATGTAAATTAAACTATACATAGCAAGTGATCTTCTTTTGCACTGCATGTATGCTTCTGTTCTTCATCCGTAATCCAGTGGTGTGGTGAACCTACCCGCTACAGCACAATGTCATATTCTGCAATGTCTTAACTATGAACAATGTCATATCATTCTACTATTATTTAAACCATCTCTTTATTTGCCAATCTGAAATGGTATAAATTGACATCACACTAACCATTGATACTTATGAGTTCTTGATCTGTAATCCAGTGATGTCGTGAAGCTACCAACTCCTTCCCAATGTCATTTCCTGCCATGTCTTGACCTGAACAATACCATATTGTGTTAATGCAAATTTAAACTGTGTCACTTTATTCGTCAGTAAGAAATGTGATGAATTGCCAGCACTGATACTTTTATGTGCAAAACCTGTCATCTGTCTGCTTGTTTATCTTTCAGAGTGAGGAAGATATAAGTGTTGAACAAGCGCAGTCTCATCATCTTGCTCAGCTGCTTGCGCTGCAGCTCCCAAGCAGGGCTAACCTTTCTTGAACTCTATTGAAGTGCTGTCGGTTTTGTATATTATTTTGTCAGTGTGTTTATTTGCACTGGTGGCGATCTTTGATGCCCAATGTATGTAATCTGCTGTCTGCTTGTGCTTTATTATCATAGTGGCAAACTTTGATGCCCAGTGGATGTAATATGCCGTAATTTCTTTATTGTATAGTATAGGTTTTTTCTTATTCACAATGCTGCAGTTATCTTACTGTATATATATATCCTGTCTTCGCAGTAAACCAGCAAAACCGTAAAATTGCGGTACATAATCGGGCCTTCATGCAATCACGATGTAGGTTGGGCCTGAAACGTGCTGATCAGCTCACGGGCTGGCAGCAGCCCAAAATGAACCCCGGCCCATGATTGTGCGAATCAAATCGTGGGCTTTTAATAGGCCGAAAAATTGTCTCGGTCCTTGTTTGGCCCAATCAGATATCGGCTGCGAGCAGGCCGGATGCAAACCGGACCGTAGTTAGGCCCAACTATATGACGGGCTTTTAACAGGCTGAAATTAATATAGGGCCGAAATGTTAAACGGGCCCTTAACAGGCCAAAACTAATATCAGGCCGAATTACTAAATGGGCCTTTAGCAAGTGGGCCCAAAAGCATAGTGTCCAGTTGACAGGCCGAATCCGATATGGGCCGTAATTAGGCCCAAAACCTCTTAAAGGGCCGGACCTAATCTGGGCCGTAATTTGGCCCAGAACGTGGTAGGCTTTTAACGGGCCGGATCTCATATGGGCCACTATTAGGCCCGGAGCGTGGCAGGCCATTAATAGACCGGATCAAATATGGGCCGGCATTTGGCCCAAAACATGGCAGCCAGTTAACGGGCCGGCCTACCAGGGTCCTCAAAATCTTGTGGGCCTACAGCTGGGCCGGCCCATTAATGTTGGCAAAATCTCGTGGGCCTTTAGCTGGGCCGGCCCATTATGATCCGCAAGAATTTTGTGGGCCTTTACCTGGGCCGGCCTATTATGGCACACGAAAATCTTGTGGGCCTTTACCTGGGCTGGCTCATTATGGCCCGTGAAATCTTGTGGGCCTTTAGCTGGGCCAGCCCATTATGGTCCGCAAAATCTCGTGGGCCTTTAGCTGGGCCAACCCATTATGGTCCGCAAAATCTTGTGGGCCTTTAGTTGGGCCGGCCCATTTAAACTTGTTGGGCCGTGCCATGTGCCGACGTATCATAGGCGCATTCTGTCAAGTGAGTGGATGACATCTGTCCCGACGATGAGCCGACATGTGTTTCCTCTAGCCAATGATGATTTTACACGTGGAAAATCCCCATTGGTCGGGGATGTTAACGGGTTACCGGATCCAAAACCCGACCTGATAGCTTAACGACGTTCCGTTACGGTGGATGTCACGTGTCGGTCACCCTTGACGAAAGCACTTCTGTGACACGTGATTTATCGTCATGGAAGTGGTCACTTCCGTGATGATAATTTTGGTAATGTCATGGAACACTTCTACGACATCACAGGTATGACTATCTTGATTCTGTCATAAATTTGTCATGGATGTGCATGCATGATAAAAAAGCGACCTACTATGACAAACATGTATCATCACGGAAGTGTATTTTTTTGTAGTGGAGTATTCGATCAAGTGTACAACCAAATCATATAGAATCACGGTAGGTTCTGGGGAAATATGTATAGAGGCGGTTGGGTATTGGAACGTGCGAAGAAGAGAGCCTATATAGGAACCAGAATCCTTGATAAAAGATGGTTGGTCTATAGTGCATGTAAAATTTAATGTGGTACGTCTAACAATATGATGGGTACTAAGTTCGAAAGAACGCACAATGAGGTTTGATTGGTCCCAAGCTTAGCCATTGTGTGGGGCGGATAGTGACTTTCATATTTTTTGGAGGGTCTGTATTTCATATTTTCAAAAGAAAGCTAGTGGAGCCTTGTGAGCCAAATGCAATTCAGCCCCTAGACTCAATCCTTTGTTATACATGCCTTCTTTGTTCATAGGAAAACTCAATAGAAACACATAGTAGGAGATATTGGTTCGTGGCCCTATTCATTCATCCGGTTCCAAGGACTAGACCAAAAAAACTTGTGGGGATATTTATTTTATTCAAATGAAAACTCCAGAATTTACAGTCCCCACTGGCCTATTTTTAGAATTACTACACAAAAAGTACAACAACGAGATATGTAGTGTCATACTGACATCCTAATTATATTTTCCCATATGGTTGACTACATTAGACTAGTGCAGTTAAGTTCTATGCAAAGGGTTTAAACCCCTTTCATTGACGCAGTTTGGAAGTGTCGCCTTGCGAAGGTATGCGATAGGGGAGCCCATCACACACAATCCAAGTTAATCGTCTATGCCAGGGCTCAAGGATGCAGAAGATTTAGCAAAAACAATCGTATGCGAAGACAAAGCCTATCCTAGGCATGACTCCTGAAGCAAGCGTTTGCAATATATAAAATGTCCCAAACGTTTCTTACGTAAAAGTCTGTGTGGGGTGATACATCTATTGCACATACTGTACATTAATGTCGGGTTTGCTATGCAACCAACGTTAGAGGTAATCGCTCAACGTAGCACTTGCGCAAAAAGATGTTTAGCACAAACATTTAATCTATTGTGCAGTTTGCGATGCGAAACCATATCAAAGAGATGGATCCATGACTGTGCCCTCAGAAGGAAGGTGACACCCACTGACGGCGCCGGGGCCGCCACCAAAGAACAAATTTTTGCTCGTATCTGTACCGGCACCAATGAGGTATCTTGAACCAAAACCGTGACGAGGACCTGACCACCCAATCCAGATCTAGGCAACGCCACCTTCGCTTGAAGAGCATGAGCCTAGACAACCCACCATCGCAACCCTTGTCGCCCACACGAGCAAGATGAACACCTACCGCCGCCACCACAAAGCTCACTCGAGAGCCTCCTGGTAACCTGCCATCCTGGCATCCGATGTCGAACCTCACACTAACACCACGATGTGCAGACATGACCAATCAATACGGGAAGCAAGTTGCTCCCCTCCCCCCCTCCTTGACCCGAGATACCACCACCATGATAGTAGAATGGAGAGAGAGGCTAACGCTGACGCATCAGTCGCCCTGAAAAAATGCTCCAGGCCACGCACAGGGGATCCAGTCTACTATCGATAGACTTTTGAAACAACAAACCAAAATTGTGGTAGACTTTTGAGAAATTAAAAAAATGGTAGTTTTCCGTAATGATAGCTGTAATGTGGTAGTTTTTTGCTATATACTCTCGTGATCTACATATATATACTGAACCGACAAGCAGAGACAAGTAAAACTACCTTGCTGGCGTGATGCTGAGGTGATTTCCCTCCTTCAACGATGGCAGTGATGGACTTCTCCTTGATGGAACGATCTTGCAGTGGTGGCGTGTCCCTACTCAGATCCTCTCCTCCGGCGACGGTGTGACCTGACCCTCCTCCTCTCCTCCAGCGACGGCGCGACCAGCTCCCCGTACTCTGCCGCTGCATGGCTTCGCTTCCAATCTGATCCGGCGGCGTGGAGTGGATCCCTTTTTCGCTTTGTCTCTGACTAGTTGTCGCCGCGGGAGAATTCTGGACATCACGCGGAAGCCCGCGAATCCCCAATTTCCCGACCGCCCTTGCCCAAACTGCTAAGTCCTGAAGTTTTTGCCCATGTCTTATATAGACCATTGGATGCGTTTTGGATGGAGATTAGGACGCTGAACTCACTGGATCTCAGTCCATTTGTCAGGTGGTGGAAAGTAGATCGAACACATTTTCACAAATCAAAACAAAAATCACGCATGGAGATACTCTATACCCCCAAGCCACATTTTGTTTTGCAACTAACTCTTTAAACTCCTTTTTTTACTCATAGCAACACTGAATGCAAGTTTGTTTTGGAAAAAAATAAATCCGACGGCAAGAATATCATACAAAATGTTCTCCTCGTTTACCAATTGCGGAGTGGAGCTCTCTGCCCCAAATTTAATTTCCATGAAAATAACACACAATGGTACGCACTACCGGAATCGCACCCTATGCCGACGGCCAGGGCCGTCGGCATAGCCCTGAATGGCCGTCGGGACAGGCCTATGCCGACGGCCCCCGTCGGCATAGGGCCGTCGGCAATATATCCGTCGGCGTAGCTAGGAAGGCCGTCGGCATAGGACCTATCCCGACGATGTCCGTACATCTATGCCAATGGCCCTGGCCGTCAGCAACGTTATCGCCTAACGGCGGCCGCCGTCAAGTGCTGACCAACGCGTGCTCACCACGTGGCACGTCTATGCCGACGGCCTAGCCGTCGGCATAGTTTCAAACTAAGCTAACGGCTAGGCCGTCGGCATAGACGTGCCACGTGGCGAGCAGGCGTCACCCCTGGGGCGGGTCTATGCCGACGGCCTAGCCGTTGGCTTAGTTTGAAACTATGCCAACGGCTAGACCGTCGGCATAGACCTGCCACGTGGCAGCCACTGGGAGCTCCTGGAGCAGGCCTATGTCGACGGCCTAGCCGTTGGCTTAGTTTGAAACTATGCCGACGGCTAGGCCGTCGGCATAGACCTGCCACGTGGCAGCCACTGGGAGCTCACAGCAGCTAGGCCGTCGGCATAATTTCTGTCTGTTTTTTTTCTTTTTTCTGTTTTGTTTCAGCTCAATTCATTTGAATATATACAGCATCACACAACAAACATATGCATCACATAACAGCTGGCCCAGCAGCATCACACAACAAATTCATCATCACACATCATAAGAAGCATCGCAAAGCATAAACATATAAGTATCATCACCACCAAGCATATAAGAATCTCACAAACAACAATAAGAAACATCACAAGCATATAAGTATCATCACCACCAAGACCGCCACAATGTGACCAAAAGGCTTAAGCGCCAGGACGTCGAGCACCACGGAGGTCGTCACCGCCAAGACCGCCGAAGCCCAGGTCGTCACTGCTAGCGGCAGCGCTACCGCCAAGACCGCCTCCACCTCCGCCTTCGTGGATCGGAGTGGTCGGGCTCCGTGACTCGGGAGTGCTGCGAAGACCACCGCCAACGATAGATCCACCTGTTCCCTGGATGTTGAAAAGACATATTAACGGGATATATGACTGTGTTGAAAGTCATGACATGCTTTGGGTGAATAGATTGGGGATGAACTAACCGGCGAGGGGACAACGTTCTGTGCCACAAACTCCTCAAAGCTCATCAGCACTGGTTATGCTGGAGGGCCTTGTGCTGGAGGGAACTGAGGACACCTGCCGGCCGCCATATCCTGAAAAGCCTTCTGCATCTGGCTATCCCTCTGCACTTGGTGTTCATAAAGCCTCTGATGCCACGCCATGGTCTCCTGGCGTGTGTACTCCAGGTAGGCCTACGGTATGACATGATGGAACTCATAAAACTACTAAATGCGGAAAATGAAGTGAGCAATGAAGATAAGAGGGAAAATACTTACAGATTGTTGCTCCTGAAAGAGGGACCGTGTACTGGTCACTGGCTGGCTCGTGCGCTGGCTCAGGCTCGGGTCGATCCGACGAAGCTGTGTGTAGGATATACTAGGAGTGATCACAGCATCGAGAACCGCCTCCCGACCGTGCTCCTTGGACCCCATCCTCACCACCGCCATGTCGTCCAAAGGCGCAATGGGGTCAGGTGTGTCAGGATGTAACTTCAGATACGCTTCGGAGTAAGCCTTCTTCCTCCCTGCGGTCTTCTTGCCGTAGTACTTGGGCTCGCCAGGCTTGGGGTCCTTCCGCGTATGGGCGATCTCCACGCCTGCATGTGTGAGAGCGGCCGCTTCAGTTTCTCCTCCTACACCACCAAACAGAGGTTAGTCATACATAAGAAAGTGATGGTAAATAGAAGAAGAAGAATGTTTAATGGGGTTAGTCATACATTAACTGCCTTGTGGAGATAGTGGTTTCGGTTTCCCTGAGCATGTACTCCCTCCGTCCCTCGGTTAGCCTTATTTTTGGTTCTCATAGCCGCCCAGGCTCCAGCCTCATCACACCAAAGATCCACCAATGCCGCCCAGGACTTGTGTTTTCCATAACACCAATTTGGACACACCTACATAATAAAAGCATAATGGCATGTAGGTGTGTCCAAATTGGTGTTATGGAAGCATAAAGCATAATGTACCACAAGGTAATGAAAGCATAATGAAAGCATAATATATGAAAGCATAATGAAAAATCTTTTATACTTACCGCCAAGAACTCGGGCCTCTCCAAGGTAATGCCCATCCTCCGCGCTTCTTCCTTGGTCATCTTCACACCAAGATAGTCGTGGTAGTATGTGGAGATGGCCACATAACACACCTCGTACTGCATCTGGCGGGCCTTCTTCTTGCATTGGCGCAGCACGATCTGGTCTGCTCTAGCCCTGTGCTCCGAAAGAACTCGATAGAATTTCTACAATCATGCATGAAACAAGAATGGAAGAAGCCATGAGTTAAATCATTTTCATGAAACTAGAATGGACTTGTTCTTCCGAAGAGAACTCACCCAGAAAGTAGTGATCACGGCCTTGGCATGGGTCTCATGGTCCGCGTGGCGGGCTGCTTCCCAGTGGTCCCAGCTCGTGGCCAAAACCCGACGAGCCGGCTGCCTGACTGGATCCGGACAGTACAACCCCGGCCAGTATAACTTCAGCAAGACGGTGATGAGGCCGTTGGGAATACGGACCCCTTTAGAACATATCCAGTTGCTGCAAAAGAATGAACTATTAGCATGTGACAAGCAAAATAAATAACAACCGGAATAAGCATGTGACAAGCAAAATAATGAACCACTTACTCTTTTCCCGTGGGCTCAATGAGCCACTTCTGCTCCTCAGTAGCCGGAACCTGCTTTGGTAGCTTTGCGTTACCACGCAGCCACCCCTTCTTGTCAACCCCCTTCCCATCACCACCATCATCCCCGCCACCACCCTCCTCCTCGCCTCCCTCCCCCTCCCCAACCTCCTCCCCAACCTCCTCCTCCTCCTCCTCCTCCTCCTCCTCCTCCACCACCACCACCTCCTCCTCCTCCTCCCTAGAGTGTACCTCACTAGAGGAGGGTACCTCACTAGAGGAGGGCCTCGAAGACAACACCCCTAAGTCGGTGAGGGTGCGCTCTTTCTGGCCGCGACCCCCTGTAGTGGCTCTCCCCCCAGCACCTCGTCCTCTAGAGGCTCTCCCCCCGCCCCCTCCTCCTCTAGGGGCACCTCTCCCTCGACCTCCCTGTGAGGAGTCATCGTCAAGTAGCCGAGGGGGAGGATTACGTGCTCGACCACTCCGACTAGGCAGGCCGACGACCTTGCGTAGGAAACCCACGCCGCCGGCCTTCACCTTGCCCATGTTCCATGAACCTGCATTGAAAAGAGAAAAAGCAATTAGTAAATTAATGAAATGAAGGAAAAGGCATGATAATAAACACATTAATAAAAATGCATATTCCTAAACTATAGAAAAAAATACTTGAAACGTACATCTACTAGAACCCATATGAATCATCACTGTTGTAACCTCTTTCTCGATCCGTCTCATCATCACTATCAATCATATCATCTTCATTGTCCGACGGAGGTGGAGGCTCTTCCTCGTCATCAGCGTCTTCGTTTAACTTTTCTAGCATAAGTATGTCATTTTCATTGACAATGGTCTCACCATCATTCCGTGCATCGTCGACGTTTGGGTCCACATCATCATCATCAAATGGTCTAGCGTCATCGTTTCTAACCACATCATCATCATCATCCAATGGTCTAGCGTCATCGTTTCTAACCACATCATCATCATCATCAGGTTGCTCTTGGTAGAACACCCCCTCGTATGTCATGGGGTTAATGTTGTAGTAATCGTCTTCATTCGGGTCTGGTAGCTTACCATGTGGCGACACCGTGAACACAACTTCCCAACCCTTTAGATACACTTTCTGGCATGGGTAAGGCAGATAATATACTTGTGTAGCTTGGGTAGCCGCAATGAAGAGATCGGCTCTGGCATAGACGGTTGATGGTTTAACTTCGACCAAACCAATGGAAGGCGTATGTTTTACCCCCTCCCGCGGATCGAACCATCGGCATTTGAACACAGGCAGACTTAGGGTCTCACGCCCCTGGCGGAATTTAACCTCGTATATATTTTGTACCCTTCCGTAGTAGTCTACTGAATTTTGACCGGGGGTGTACACTCCAGTATTTATAGTTTTGGGATCGGGGCGGCTGTTTTGGTGCTCCTCTGTATGGAAGCGATACCCATTCACATCATACTTTTTACATGTCATGACGGCAGGGTCAAAACCCATGGAAACCCATCTCAATTCATCATCCATAGATATGTTCGGATCTTTTCCCTACAAGTACAATGGAAATTGTTGCGTGCATTAGTTTGGTTAACTAATAAATGTTGAAGTAGGTATTTAATAGGGGAGTGTGGAAAATTACTTTCTCCATGAACCAAGCAACAAAATTTTTACGTCCAGGGTTTCCATGACGAAGAAGAGTAAGTGCCTCCGCCTTAGTAGGAGGATTCACTCCCGTCCATTGCTCTTGAATGAAATCACTAAAAAAAGATAAGCGGTGTTAGACCGGGACTAAGTGAACATGAAACATGATGATGTGGAAGACATAAAGGAATGTTGTAGTGGTATTACCTCATCCACACTTCCTCAACTTCGTTGATGTTGTGCAAGATATATTGTATCGAGGCACCTTGTTATGCAGATGGGGAACGTGGTCTGGATAGTATGATGGCCTGAGGTCTGACACCTCCACTAGGATAACTGCCTCAGCTATGGAAGCTTCAATCTTAGCTTTGTTTCCAAATTTCCGTCGGAGATGCTTGTTCTGCCTCTCAGGGCCGTACTGCCAGCGATTTTGCACAGGGCCCCCCAACAATACCTCGTTCGCGAGGTGCAGAATGAGATGTGTCATAGGAGTAAAGAAGCCTGGCGGAAAGACCTTGTCTAGCTTGACTATCAACTCCGGTGCCTTCTTATGCAATTTTTCAATCACCTCTTTACTTACTTCTTTAGCACAGAGCGTGCGGAAGAAATGGCTAAGCTCGGCAAGCACTCGCCAGACATGCTCGGGGACATAGCCTCGAACCATCACCGGCATTATCCGCTCAATCCATACATGGTAGTCATGACTCTTCAGGCCGGTCACTTTGCCCGTTGAAAGATTGACTCCCTTACTTATATTCGATGCATAACCATCGGTGAACTTCAAAATTTGTTTTAGCCAGATAAGTACTTCTTTTTTTCTGGCGGTTTAAGGACAAAGTCAGCATCTGGCTTGAACCAGTTTTTTCGACCGAATGTGGGAGGCTTCATGTTCAGGCGTGGTCTATCACAAATTCTCTGTTGATCGGCTCTAGCTTTTACGTTATCCTTTGTCTTATCGGGAATGTTGAGGATCGTGTGGAAAAGGGACTCTGCCACATTCTTTTCGGTGTGCATCACATCAATATTGTAAGGAAGTTTGAGGTCCTTGAAATAGGGAAGCTGCGAGAAGGGGGTAATGTGAGTCCAGTTGTGCATCTCACCATATCCCTCGAAGCCTTTGGCTTTGGCTTTGCCTTTGCCTTTGACTTTAGGCTTGAGAGCTTTTAGCTAAGCAAGAACATCTGCCCCCGAAAATGTTGGAATCTCGGTTACTTCATGAACAACCCGGCCTTTCATGAAGTTCTTCTTGTCTTCCCTGTCTGGATGGTCTGGAGGGAGGAACTGTCGATGCAGGTCAAAGGCTACATACTTGCCACCCTTACTCAGCCAAATCATTCGCAGAGCCTGCATGCACACTTGTACACCATCCGCAGAATAGAGCATAGCCGAGAAAGTCATGCATGCAATAGTGCAACCAAGCATTCATCAAGAAATTTCTCTGCAGATCCCGGTCGTATGTCAACCTCGGAAAGTACCAAGAATGGTGCAAAGCATCCACAAGCGGCTGCATAAACACACCCAATTGCTTCCCCGGGTAGTCAGGCCCCGGAATGATGAGCGACAAGAATATGGTCTTCCATTGCATTAGGGCACCAGGAGGAAGATTGAGCGGAATTACAAACACAGGCCAGCATCTGTATGGATTGGACGACATACCATATGGATTCAACCCATCACCTGATATGGCTATTCTGACATTCCCAGCCTCGGCTGCTTCCTCGGGGTATTCTTCATCGAATGACTTCCATGCTTCCCCTCCCGATGGATGTACGATTTTTTTGGATTGTACCTTATACCTTCCTTGTGCCACTTCATCATTTTGGCAGACTCCTTCGTGATGAAAAGGCGCTGCAGTCTTTTTATAAAATCAAGATACCAAAGAACCTTAACGGGAATGGTTAGCTGCTTTTTCTCACCATCCTCACCGACCACCTCAATGTACCGAGATGAACCGCACTTCCTATAGTCATACTCGTGCCTAAACAAAAGACAATTCTTCGAGCAAACATCTATTTTCTCATAATCCATAGAGTGCCTTCATGATTTTCTTTGTATCGTACATGCTTTTCGGCAGTTCATGACCCTCAGGGAGGCTGTTAGCCCATACTCCCAGGAATGCTTCGAAGCATTTCTGGCTACAGTCGTACTCAGCCTTGACTGCAATCAGTTGCGAGATGGCATCCAGCTGAGATATTTTCGCACCCGCATAAAGAGGTTTCTTCGACGAGGCCAAGACCTCCAAGAAGGCCGTTGCGGTTGCCTCCGGCTCCTCCGGTTCATTCTCTGAAGGTGTCGCATTTGCCGTTTCTGCAACAATGACATCATCTAGCATGTCCCTGACCCCGTCGTCCTCATATCCATCGATGCGTTGTCGCATCACCTCCTCTCTACCATGGTCCCGCTCGGCTATGTTTATCGGCGGCATGTCAAAGTTTGGCATATATCCGTGCGTGCGAAGGTGCTCACTCATGTCCGTCTGATTTCTACGGTGACGTCTGGCATATCTCGCAGAGGGGCTTGGTGGGATAATTCTCATTGGACGACGGAATATCTCCTTCAAATACACATCGGTTTTCGCGATCCACTCTGATGTTAGTCGATTCCGACGGATAAAACCACTGTACATCCACTGATTATCAGCCATCCTCTGCTTTTTGCAACCCAGACAACATAATTAAGGATTCACTTAAATTAATCACATGAAATTTTCAGTTTCTACCGCATTTAATCCACCTACATCTCTAATAGGTAAAGATGGGTCCTAATCCCACCCGAGGATGTGTAGATTGAGTACTCATGATTTTATCGCGCTTCGAGTATTTAGTAATATTGACGCCGCATCGTTACCACAGAACGTCTACTACCGTGTCATCGCCGTCCGTGAGGGGGGCCACGCCTCGGAGACGCGTCCCGCCTCTTCGGACATGCCACCACACCACCCTGCATGTATGAGGGCCCGGTGCGACGCTCCGGTGGCATTGCTACCCCCCAGTGCCCCCGTCCCGCCTAACCCTGTAGCGTTTGACCACGGGATCTAGCCCTTTGACTTTGCACAGACGGGCTTTGACCAGTGGACCTCCCCACCCGGTTGTGTTAGGTCAGCCCATAGGAACACTTTGGAGCAACATCCGGGCCAGACCCACAGCAAGATCCCCTCCGTGTAGACCCCACGCGTCCGTTTCCCCCCTCCAGGTGCCGGCGGCGGCGCTGCCCGTGAGAGGGGGCACACCCCGGACACGCGTGCCGGGCGTTTGCAACTGCCACAACACTTCAGACTTGTGAGAGGCTGCCTACGCAAGACTTGGCGGCATGCTAGCCCCCGGAGGCCGGCGGCCACAGCCGTAGATGCGCGAAGGGCAATCCGCGTAGACGGAATTTTTCGGATACTTCTACATCACCAAAAATTATGAAAAAATACCATCGTTCCTATACACATGTGCCCACATCGTGCAAAAAACTCATGATTTTATCGCGCTCCGAGTATTTAGTAATATTGACGCCGCATCGTTACCGCAGAACGTCTACTACCGTGTCATCGCCGTCCGTGAGGGGGGGCCACGCACCGGAGACGCGTCTCGCCTCTTCGGACATGACACCACACCATCCCGCATGTATGAGGGCCCGGTGCGATGCTCCGGTGGCATTGCTACCCCCCAGTGCCCCCGTCCCGCCTAACCCTGTAGCGTTTGACCACGGGATCTAGCCCTTTGACTTTGCACGTACGGGCTTTGACCAGTGGACCTCCCCACCCGGTTGTGTTAGGTCAGCCCATAGGAACACTTTGGAGCAACATCCGGGCCAGACCCACAGCAAGATCCCCTCCGTGTAGGCCCCACGCGTCCGTTTCCCCCTCCAGGTGCCTGCGGCGGCGCCGTCCGTGAGGGGGGGCACACCCCGGACACACGTGCCGGGCGTTTGCAACCGCCACAACACTTCCAGACTTGTGAGAGGCCGCCTACGCAAGATTTGGTGGCATGCTAGCCCCCGGAGGCCGCCTGCCACAGCCGTAGACGCGCGAAGGGCAATCCGCGTAGAGGGAATTTTTCGGATACTCCCCATCACCAAAAATTATGAAAAAATACCATCGTTCCTATAGCACATGTGCCCACGTCATGCAAAAAAACTCATGATTTTATCGCGCTCCGAGTATTTAGTAATATTGACGCCGCATCATTACCGCAGAACGTCTACTACCGTGCCATCGCCGTCCGTGAGGGGGGGGGGGGGGGCCACGCACCAGAGACGCGTCCCGCCTCTTCGGACATGCCACCACACCACCTTGCATGTATGAGGGCCCGGTGCGACGCTCCGGTGGCATTGCTACCCCCCAGTGCCCCCGTCCCGCCTAACCCTGTAGCGTTTGACCACGGGATCTAGCCCTTTGACTTTGCACGGACGGGCTTTGACCAGTGGACCTCCCCACCCGGTTGTGTTAGGTCAGCCCATAGGAACACTTTGGAGCAACATCCGGGCCAGACCCACAGCAAGATCCCCTCTGTGTAGACCCCACGCGTCCGTTTCCCCCCTCCAGGTGCCTGCGGCGGCGCCGTCCGTGAGGGGGGGCACACCCCGGACACGCGTGTCGGGCGTTTGCAACCGCCACAACACTTCCAGACTTGTGAGAGGCCGCCTACGCAAGATTCGGCGGCATGCTAGCCCCCGTAGGCCGCCGGCCAAAGCCGTAGACGCGCGAAGGGCAATCCGCGTAGAGGGAATTTTTCCGATACTTCTACATCACCAAAAATTATGAAAAAAATACCATCGTTCCTATAGCACATGTGCCCACGTCGTGCAAAAAAACTCATGATTTTATCTCGCTCCGAGTATTTAGTAATATTGACGCCGCATAGTTACCGCAGAACGTCTACTACCGTGTCATCGCCGTCCATGAGGGGGGGCCACGCACCGGAGACGTGTCCCGCCTCTTCGGACATGCGACCACACCACCCCGCATGTATGACGGCCCGGTGCGATGCTCCGGTGGCATTGCTACCCCCAGTGCCCCCGTCCCGCCTAACCCTGTAGCGTTTGACCATGGGATCTAGCCCTTTGACTTTGCATGGACGGGCTTTGACCAGTGGACCTCCCCACCCGGTTGTGTTAGGTCAGGCCATAGGAACACTTTGGAGCAACATCCGGGCCAGACCCACAGCAAGATCCCCTCCGTGTAGACCCCACGCGACGTTTCCCCCCTCCAGGTGCCGGCGGCGGCGCCGTCCATGAGGGGGGCACACCCAGGACACGCGTGTCGGGCGTTTGCAACCGCCACAACACTTCCAGAATTGTGAGAGGCCGCCTACGCAACATTTGGCGGCATGCTAGCCCCCGGAGGCCGCCGGCCACAGCCGTAGACGCGCGAAGGGAAATCCACGTAGAGGGAATTTTTCGAATACTTCCCCATCACCAAAAATTATGAAAAAATACCATCGTTCCTATAGCACATGTGCACACGACGTGCAAAAAAACTCATGATTTTATCGCGCTCCGAGTATTTAGTAATATTGACGCCGCATCGTTACCGCAGAACGTCTACTACCGTGCCATCGCCGTCTGTGAGGGGGGGCCACGCACCGGAGATGCGTCCCGCCTCTTCGGACATGCCACCACACCACCCCGCATGTATGAGGGCCCGTTGCGATGCTCCGGTGGCATTGCTACCCCAGTGCCCCCGTCCCGCCTAACCCTGTAGCGTTTGACCACGGGATCTAGCCCTTTGACTTTGCATGGACGGGCTTTGACCAGTGGACCTCCCCACCCGGTTGTGTTAGGTCAACCCATAGGAACACTTTGGAGCAACATCCGGGCCAGACCCACAGCAAGATCCCCTCCGTGTAGACCCCACGCGTCCGTTTCCCCCTCCAGGTGCCTGCGGCGGCGCCGTCCGTGAGGGGGGGCACACCCCGGACACGCGTGCCGGGCGTTTGCAACCGCCACAACACTTCCAGACTTGTGAGAGGCCGCCTACGCAAGATTTGGCAGCATGCTAGCCCCCGGAGGCCGCCGGCCACAGCCGTAGACGCGCGAAGGGCAATCCGCGTAGAGGGAATTTTTCGGATACTCCCCATCACCAAAAATTATGAAAAAATACCATCGTTCCTATACCACATGTGCCCATGTCGTGCAAAAAAAACTCATGATTTTATCGCGCTCCGAGTATTTAGTAATATTGACGCCGCATCATTACCGCAGAACGTCTACTACCGTGCCATCGCCGTCCGTGAGGGGGGGGGCCACGCACCAGAGACGCGTTGCGCTTCTTCGGACATGCCACCACACCACCACGCATGTATGAGGGCCCGGTGCGATGCTCCGGTGGCATTGCTACCCCAGTGCCCCCGTCCCGCCTAACCCTGTAGCGTTTGACCACGGGATCTAGCCCTTTGACTTTGCATGGACGGGCTTTGACCAGTGGACCTCCCCACCCGGTTGTGTTAGGTCAGCCCATAGGAACACTTTGGAGCAACATCCGGGCCAGACCCACAGCAAGATCCCCTCCGTGTAGACCCCACGCGTCCGTTTCCCCCCTCCAGGTGCCTGCGGCGGTGCCGTCCGTGAGGGGGGGCACACCCCGGACACGCGTGCCGGGCGTTTGCAACCGCCACAACACTTCCAGACTTCACTACTAGGAAAGTACTTTTTAACGACGGTATATGTGGTCGTTGAAAGTCGGATTGTGGTCGTTAAAGGCCATTAACGACCACAATATGTTGG
Organism: Triticum monococcum; assembly: GCA_034509565.1. NCBI lineage: Eukaryota > Viridiplantae > Streptophyta > Magnoliopsida > Poales > Poaceae > Triticum > Triticum monococcum. Next base: position 621,581,557 of record CM067845.1, read on the forward strand.
TCGTGATAGGCTCCATCGTTAAAAGTATAACGACCACATATTGTGGTCGTTATTTTGTAACGACAACATATTGTGGTCGTTATTTTGTAACGACGGGATGATCTGTCGTCGTCGATGCCGATGCAATAACAACCACAATTGTAGTATTAACGACCACTTTTGTCATCGCTAGTAATGTTCGTATGGTGATTTAAATATAATTGACGACAACTTTTGAAGATTATTGGCCACACTCATCAAGCAACAAAAAAATTTGGACAGTCAAAGTATATAACCTGTTCTCATTAATCCAAATCATACATATTGAAGATGATCCTCACATACAGCGGAGTTAATAAATACCATTTAGAAAATATAAACCAAAAACACCTTGTAGACAACTATTTTAGTCCATATCTAACCAGAAATACATCAACTAGAAGAGTGATTTATTTTTCATAATCTTCAGTCATGGGACACCATCATAAATCCTTGTGTTTCACTGCATATCATTCTTCACCAATGAAGACAATGTCTTGTGATGCTCCTATTATGGTGAACCATCCGTTCTGCAAAAACAGAAATGATTTATTAGTAGTACATATAAATGAATTTGCTCAAAAGGATAGTAGCACATATGAAAAAAATTGCATGTGAATCATTTTAGACTAAATAACATTGTATACAATTTCCTGTAGCTTAGACATGTCTTAATCCAAATTCTTGCACAGTCCTTATGCAACAAAGAAGAAACTGTTTTTGCGAACAATTAATTAGTCTGTTTCTTATCTAGTTCTAGCAAGACTTGAGTTATTCTATATATGGGCAAAACGTTTTGAGCTTTTTTGGTTGATGGTCTGTACCCAACTAAATTAACACTGAAAATTATTCTCCTCTGCTAGAAAAAGGAATACTGTTCTACTATGTGATAAGTGATATACATACATATGAAAATCCCAGTTGTAACCTGGATATCAAAGCATATAGTGAAGCAACTAATAATGCGCTGATTTCTGAACCTGAAAAAGACAAGAACGAGCTATAGGTCCATTATACAAACCATATGACTAACCTGTAAAGCACATAACAAACTAGTCACTATATCCGCTTTAAGCATGACAGACCAACCTGATATAACTGAGCAGAAATGATTTTAAATATGAACCTCCTCCGGAAGAATGTCGTACAAAACCAAAAATAACATAAACAAGCAACATCACCAACAAGCATACCTTGAGAAGTGATGCTGATGAACCACCACATGTATTATTTCGCATCCAATTCCGACTGAGTAAGATAGTCACTCACATCAGAAAATGCAGTATCGAGGTAGATGTTCATCTCTAGTGGTGAGACCCTGGTTTGTGACCCAGCGGTGTACAGCAGAGCCCATCAAGTAAACCAGCAATGCAGTCGCGCCCCTTGCAGGAAGTTGCCCGAGTTCTATGATTTCTTAGTAACACAACCATCACAAAAAATGCATCATCTCAGCAACACTCAACAAAATGCGGTAAACAAACTGGCTGTTCTATGCATGATGGTACAAGTTATTTTTCCAGTGAACAATTAGACGAGGGAATGGAACTATGAAGTTATTACGAAAATTAAATTCCTCGGGTATACAGTGGAAAGATAATATTTTTTGAAGAAATGACGATGGATGTAGAATAATAGTAGATGCAAAATTATGCTTGGGGTTCAGTACTAGTGCCATAATTAGCAAAATCCACCAGGAATTGTGAATTCAATAACACAACCATCAGCAAAATGCAGTAGTACACAAGCTGCTACATGGACGATGGCACAACTTGTTTTTCAGCTACAGTATAGAGGGAAGGTAATTCTGCAGAGAAGTGCCGGCGAAAGTAGTACAATAGTAGATGAGGAAACTAAATCATGCTTGGTTTTGGGTACTGCGTGAAATAATTAGCAAGCATCTAGCAGGAATTGAGCAGGGGAGGGGACGGGAAGAAGATTAGATCTGGCTGCAGGTGGGAGGGGGGCTCACGAGGAGGCGGGTGGTGACGGTGAAGTGGCAGAGGAGGCGGCTGGGCCTGACGGCGTGGACGCGGATGTAGCGGAGCACGAAGGCGTCGTAGAACCCGGAGGGCAGCACGCCCACCTTCTGTACCAGCAGCGCATCGGCCTCTGCCTCCTCCGGCATCCGGCAATCCTTCTCGACAGCCGCCATCGACGCCATCGGCGTGCGGATCTAAATCGAGGCGAGCGTCCTGTTTCGGTCAAAGGGGAGGCCTTAGTTATTAGGTTATAAGATAAGAAACCTAGACTCAATACGTTGATATTTATCCTTTTCACCGATTAAAATTAAATAAATTGTTAACTACTCAAAAAAGATAAGATAAGGAGATTGCAACGACGACCACCAGCTAATACTATGGGTTCTCGCATGCGCAAGTTGGACATGTGTTGGCCCGGCCGAACAGTAACGACCAAGTATTGTTCGTAGCTCATCGTTAATGACCTAATTTCCAGTAGTGTTTGTGAGAGGCCGCCTATGCAAGATTTGGCAGCATGCTAGCCCCCGGAGGCCGCCGGCCAAATTCGTAGACGCGCGAAGGGCAATCCGTGTAGAGGGAATTTTTCGGATACTTCTACATCACCAAAAATTATGAAAAAAATATCATCGTTCCTATAGCACATGTGCCCACGTCGTGCAAAAAAAACTCATGATTTTATCGTGCTCCGAGTATTTAGTAATATTGACGCCGCATCGTTACCGCAGAACGTCTACTACCGTGTCATCGCCGTCCGTGAGGGGGGGCCACGCACCGGAGATGTGTCCCGCCTCTTCGGACATGCGACCACACCACCCCGCATGTATAACGGCCCGATGCGATGCTCCGGTGGCATTGCTACCCCCAGTGCCTCCGTCCCGCCTAACCCTGTAGCGTTTGACCATGGGATCTAGCCCTTTGACTTTGCATGGACGGGCTTTGACCAGTGGACCTCCCCACCCGGTTGTGTTAGGTCAGCCCATAGGAACACTTTGGAGCAACATCCGGGTCAGACCCACAGCAACATCCCCTCCGTGTAGACCCCACGCGACGTTTCCCCCCTCCAGGTGCCGGCGGCGGCGCCGTCCGTGAGGGGGGCACACCCAGGACACGCGTGCCGGGCGTTTGCAACCGCCACAACACTTTCAGAATTGTGAGAGGCCGCCTACGCAACATTTGGCGGCATGCTAGCCCCCGGAGGCCGCTGGCCACAGCCGTAGACGCGCGAAGGGAAATCCGCGTAGAAGGAATTTTTCGAATACTTCCCCATCACCAAAAATTATGAAAAAAATACCATCGTTCCTATAGCACATGTGCACACGCCGTGCAAAAAAACTCATGATTTTATCGCGCTCCGAGTATTTAGTAATATTGACGCCGCATCGTTACCGCAGAACGTCTACTACCGTGCCATCGCCGTCCGTGAGGGGGGGCCACGCACCGGAGACGCGTCCCGCCTCTTCGGACATGCCACCACACCACCCCGCATGTATGAGGGCCCGTTGCGATGCTCCGGTGGCATTGCTACCCCCCAGTGCCCCCGTCCCGCCTAACCCTGTAGCGTTTGACCACGGGATCTAGCCCTTTGACTTTGCATGGACGGGCTTTGACCACTGGACCTCCCCACCCGGTTGTGTTAGGTCAGCCCATAGGAACACTTTGGAGCAACATCCGGGCCAGACCCACAGCAAGATCCCCTCCGTGTAGACCCCACGCGTCCGTTTCCCCCCTCTAGGTGCCTGCGGCGGCGCCGTCCGTGAGGGGGGGCACACCCCGGACACGCGTGCCGGGTGTTTGCAACCGCCACAACACTTCCAGACTTGTGAGAGGCCGCCTACGCAAGATTTGGCGGCATGCTAGCCCCCGGAGGCCGCCGGCCAAAGCCGTAGACGCGCGAAGGGCAATCCGCGTAGAGGGAATTTTTCGGATACTACTACATCACCAAAATTTATGAAAAAAATACCATCGTTCCTATAGCACATGTGCCCACATCGTGCAAAAAAACTCATGATTTTATCGTGCTCCGAGTATTTAGTAATATTGACGCCGCATCGTTACAGCAGAACGTCTACTACCGTGTCATCGCCGTCCGTGAGGGGGGGGGCACGCACCGGAGATGTGTCCCGCCTCTTCGGACATGCGACCACACCACCCCGCATGTATGACGGCCCGGTGCGATGCTCCGGTGGAATTGCTACCCCAGTGCCCCCGTCCCGCCTAACCCTGTAGCGTTTGACCATGGGATCTAGCCCTTTGACTTTGCATGGACGGGCTTTGACCAGTGGACCTCCCCACCCGGTTGTGTTAGGTCAGGCCATAGGAACACTTTGGAGCAACATCCGGGCCAGACCCACAGCAAGATCCCCTCCGTGTAGACCCCACGCGACGTTTCCCCCCTCGAGGTGCCGGCGGCGGCGCCGTCCGTGAGGGGGGCACACCCAGGACACGCGTGCCGGGCATTTGCAACCGCCACAACACTTCCAGAATTGTGAGAGGCCGCCTACGCAACATTTGGCGGCATGCTAGCCCCCGGAGGCCGCTGGCAACAGCCGTAGACGCACGAAGGGCAATCCGCATAGAGGGAATTTTTCGAATACTTCCCCATCACCAAAAATTATGAAAAAGTACCATCGTTCCTATAGCACATGTGCACACGTCGTGCAAAAAAACTCATGATTTTATCGCGCTCCGAGTATTTAGTAATATTGACGCCGCATCGTTACCGTAGAACGTCTACTACCGTGCCACCGCCGTCCCTGAGGGGGGGCACGCACCGGAGACGCGTCCCGCCTCTTCGGACATGCCACCACACCACCCCGCATGTATGAGGGCCCGTTGCGATGCTCCGGTGGCATTGCTACCCCCAGTGCCCCCGTCCCGCCTAACCTTGTAGCGTTTGACCACGGGATCTAGCCCTTTGACTTTGCATGGACGGGCTTTGACCAGTGGACCTCCCCACCCGGTTGTGTTAGGTCAGCCCATAGGAACACTTTGGAGCAACATCCGGGCCAGACCCACAGCAAGATCCCCTCCGTGTAGACCCCACGCGTCCGTTTCCCCCCTCCAGGTGCCTGCGGCGGCGCCGTCCGTGAGGGGGGGCACACCCCGGACACGCGTGCCGGGCGTTTGCAACCGCCACAACACTTCCAGACTTGTGAGAGGCCGCCTACCAAAGATTTGGCGGCATGCTAGCCCCCGGAGGCCGCCGGCCACAGCCGTAGACGCGCGAAGGGCAATCCGCGTAGAGGGAATTTTTCGGATACTCCCCATCACCAAAAATTATGAAAAAATACCATCGTTCCTATAGCACATGTGCCCACGTCGTGCAAAAAAACTCATGATTTTATCGCGCTCCGAGTATTTAGTAATATTGACGCCGCATCGTTACCGCGGAACGTCTACTACCGTGCCATCGCCGTCCGTGAGGGGGGGCCATGCACCAGAGACGCGTTCCGCCTCTTCGGACATGCCACCACACCACCCCTCATGTATGAGGGCCCGGTGCGATGCTCCGGTGGCATTGCTACCCCCAGTGCCCCCGTCCCGCCTAACCCTGTAGCGTTTGACCACGGGATCTAGCCCTTTGACTTTGCACGGACGGGCTTTGACCAGTGGACCTCCCCACCCGGTTGTGTTAGGTCAGCCCATAGGAACACTTTGGAGCAACATCCGGGCCAGACCCACAGCAAGATCCCCTCCGTGTAGACCCCACGCGTCCGTTTCCCCCCTCCAGGTGCCTGCGGCGGCGCCGTCCGTGAGGGGGGGCACACCCCGGACACGCGTGCCGGGCGTTTGCAACCGCCACAACACTTCCAAACTTGTGAGAGGCCGCCTACGGCGGCATGCTAGCCCCCGGAGGCCGCCGGCCAAAGCCGTAGACGCGCGAAGGGCAATCCGTGTAGAGGGAATTTTTCGGATACTTCTACATCACCAAAAATTATGAAAAAAATACCATCGTTCCTATAGCACATGTGCCCACGTCGTGCAAAAAAACTCATGATTTTATCGCGCTCCGAGAATTTAGTAATATTGACGCCGCATCGTTACCGCAGAACGTCTACTACCGTGTCATCGCCGTCCATGAGGGGGGGCCACGCACCGGAGACGTGTCCCGCCTCTCCGGACATGCGACCACACCACCCCGCATGTATGACGGCCCGGTGCGATGCTCCGGTGGCATTGCTACCCCCAGTGCCCCCGTCCCGCCTAACCCTGTAGCGTTTGACCATGGGATCTAGCCCTTTGACTTTGCATGGACGGGCTTTGACCAGTGGACCTCCCCACTCGGTTGTGTTAGGTCAGGCCATAGGAACACTTTGGAGCAACATCCGGGCCAGACCCACAGCAAGATCCCCTCCGTGTAGACCCCACGCGACGTTTCCCCCCTCCAGGTGCCGGCGGCGGCGCCGTCCGTGAGGGGGGCACACCCAGGACACGCGTGCCGGGCGTTTGCAACCGCCAAAACACTTCCAGAATTGTGAGAGGCCGCCTACGCAACATTTGGCGGCATGCTAGCCCCCGGAGGCCGCCGGCCACAGCCGTAGACGCGCGAAGGGCAATCCGCGTAGAGGGAATTTTTCGAATACTTCCCCATCACCAAAAATTATGAAAAAATACCATCGTTCCTATAGCACATGTGCACACGTCGTGCAAAAAAACTCATGATTTTATCGCGCTCCGAGTATTTAGTAATATTGACGCCGCATCGTTACCGCAGAACGTCTACTACCGTGCCATCGCCGTCCGTGATGGGGGGGCCACGCACCGGAGACGCGTCCCGCCTCTTCGGACATGCCACCACACCACCCCGCATGTATGAGGGCCCGTTGCGATGCTCCGGTGGCATTGCTACCCCCAGTGCCCCCGTCCCGCCTAACCCTGTAGCGTTTGACCACGGGATCTAGCCCTTTGACTTTGCATGGACGGGCTTTGACCAGTGGACCTCCCCACCCGGTTGTGTTAGATCAGCCCATAGGAACACTTTGGAGCAACATCCGGGCCAGACCCACAGCAAGATCCCCTCCGTGTAGACCCCACGCGTCCGTTTCCCCCCTCCAGGTGCCTGCGGCGGCGCCGTCCGTGAGGGGGGGCACACCCCGGACACGCGTGCCGGGCGTTTGCAACCGCCACAACACTTCCAGACTTGTGAGAGGCCGCCTACGCAAGATTTGGCGGCATGCTAGCCCCCGGAGGCCGCCGGCCACAGCCGTAGACGCGCGAAGGGCAATCCGCGTAGAGGGAATTTTTCGGATACTCCCCATCACCAAAAATTATGAAAAAAATACCATCGTTCCTATAGCACATGTGCCCACGTCGTGCAAAAAAACTCATGATTTTATCGCGCTCCGAGTATTTAGTAATATTGACGCTGCATCGTTACCGCAGAACGTCTACTACCGTGCCATCGCCGTCAGTGAGGGGGGCCACGCACCAGAGACGCGTTCCGCCTCTTCGGACATGCCACCACACCACCCCGCATGTATGAGGGCCCGGTGCGATGCTCCGGTGGCATTGCTACCCCAAGTGCCCCCGTCCCGCCTAACCCTGTAGCGTTTGACCACGGGATCTAGCCCTTTGACTTTGCACGGACGGGCTTTGACTAGTGGACCTCCCCACCCGGTTGTGTTAGGTCAGCCCATAGGAACACTTTGGAGCGACATCCGGGCCAGACCCACAGCAAGATCCCCTCCGTGAAGACCCCACGCGTCCGTTTCCCCCCTCCAGGTGCCTGCGGTGGCGCCGTCTGTGAGGGGGGGCACACCCCGGACACGCGTGCCGGGCGTTTGCAACCGCCACAACACTTCCAGACTTGTGAGAGGCCGCCTATGCAAGATTTGGCGGCATGCTAGCCCCCGGAGGCCGCCGGCCAAAGCCGTAGACGCGCGAAGGGCAATCCGCGTAGAGGGATTTTTTCGGATACTTCTACATCACCAAAAATTATGAAAAAAATACCATCGTTCCTATAGCACATGTGCCCACGTCGTGCAAAAAAACTCATGATTTTATCGCGCTCCGAGTATTTAGTAATATTGACGCCGCATCGTTACCCCAGAACGTCTACTACCGTGTCATCGCCGTCCGTGAGGGGGGGCCACGCACCGGAGACGTGTCCCGCCTCTTCGGACATGCGACCACACCACCCCGCATGTATGACGGCCCGGTGCGATGCTCCGGTGGCATTCCTACCCCCAGTGCCCCCGTCCCGCCTAACCCTGTAGCGTTTGACCATGGGATCTAGCCCTTTGACTTTGCATGGACGGGCTTTGACCAGTGGACCTCCCCACCCGGTTGTGTTAGGTCAGGCCATAGGAACACTTTGGAGCAACATCCGGGCCAGACCCACAGCAAGATCCCCTCCGTGTAGACCCCACGCGACGTTTCCCCCCTCCAGGTGCCGGCGGCGGCGCCGTCCGTGAGGGGGGCACACCCAGGACACGCGTGCCGGGCGTTTGCAACCGCCACAACATTCCAGAATTGTGAGAGGCCGCCTACGCAACATTTGGCGGCATGCTAGCCCCCGGAGGCCGCCGGCCACAGCCGTAGATGCGCGAAGGGCAATCCGCGTAGAGGGAATTTTTCGAATACTTCCCCATCACCAAAAATTATGAAAAAATACCATCGTTCCTATAGCACATGTGCACACGTCGTGCAAAAAAACTCATGATTTTATCGCGCTCCGAGTATTTAGTAATATTGACGCCGCATCGTTACCGCAGAACGTCTACTACCGTGCCATCGCCGTCCGTGAGGGGGGGGCACGTACCGGAGACGCGTCCCGCCTCTTCGGACAAGCCACCACACCACCCCGCATGTATGAGGGCCCGTTGCGATGCTCCGGTGGCATTGCTACCCCCAGTGCCCCCGTCCCGCCTAACCCTGTAGCGTTTGACCACGGGATCTAGCCCTTTGACTTTGCATGGACGGGCTTTGACCAGTGGACCTCCCTACCCGTTGTGTTAGGTCAGCCCATAGGAACACTTTGGAGCAACATCCGGGCCAGACCCACAGCAAGATCCCCTCCGTGTAGACCCCACGCGTCCGTTTCCCCCCTCCAGGTGCCGGCGGCGGCGCCGTCCGTGAGGGGGGGCACACCCCGGACACGCGTGCCAGGCGTTTGCAACCGCCACAACACTTCCAAAATTGTGAGAGGACGCCTACGCAAGATTTGGCGGCATGCTAGCCCCCGGAGGCCGCCGGCCAAAGCCGTAGACGCGCGAAGGGCAATCCGCGTAGAGGGAATTTTTCGGATACTTCTACATCACCAAAAATTATGAAAAAATACCATCGTTCCTATAGAACATGTGCCCACGTCGTGCAAAAAAACTCATGTTTTTATCGCGCTCCGAGTATTTAGTAATATTGACGCCGCATCGTTACCGCAGAACGTCTACTACCGTGTCATCGCCGTCCGTGAGGGGTGGCACGCACCGGAGACGCGTCCCGCCTCTTTGGACATGCCACCACACCACCCCGCATGTATGAGGGCCCGTTGCGATGCTCCGGTGGCATTGCTACCCCCAGTGCCCCCGTCCCGCCTAACCCTGTAGCGTTTGACCACGGGATCTAGCCCTTTGACTTTGCATGGACGGGCTTTGACTAGTGGACCTCCCCACCCGGTTGTGTTAGGTCAGCCCATAGGAACACTTTGGAGCAACATCCGGGCCAGACCCACAGCAAGATCCCCTCCGTGTAGACCCCACGCGTCCGTTTCCCCCCTCCAGGTGCCTGCGGCGGCGCCGTCTATGAGGGGGGGCACACCCCGGACACGCGTGCCGGGCGTTTGCAACCGCCACAACACTTCCAGACTTGTGAGAGGCCGCCTATGCAAGATTTGGCGGCATGCTAGCCCCTGGAGGACGCCGTCCAAAGCCGTAGACGCGCGAAGGGCAATCCGCGTAGAGGGAATTTTTTGGATACTTCTACATCACCAAAAATTATGAAAAAAATACCATCGTTCCTATAGCACATGTGCCCACGTCGTGCAAAAAAACTGATGATTTTATCGCGCTCCGAGTATTTAGTAATATTGACGCCGCATCGTTACCGCAGAACGTCTACTACCGTGTCATCGCCGTCCGTGAGGGGGGGGGGCACGCACCGGAGACATGTCCCACCTCTTCGGACATGCGACCACACCACCCCGCATGTATGACGGCCCGGTGCGATGCTCCGGTGGCATTGCTACCCCCAGTGCCCCCGTCCCGCCTAACCCTGTAGCGTTTGACCATGGGATCTAGCCCTTTGACTTTGCATGGACGGGCTTTGACCAGTGGACCTCCCCACCCGGGTGTGTTAGGTCAGGCCATAGGAACACTTTGGAGCAACATCCGGGCCAGACCCACAGCAAGATCCCCTCCGTGTAGACCCCACGCGACGTTTCCCCCCTCCAGGTGCCGGCGGCGGCGCCGTCCGTGAGGGGGGCACACCCAGGACACGCGTGCCGGGCGTTTGCAACCGCCACAACATTCCAGAATTGTGAGACGCCGCCTACGCAACATTTGGCGGCATGCTAGCCCCTGGAGGCCGCCGGCCACAGCCGTAGACGCGCGAAGGGCAATCCGCGTAGAGGGAATTTTTCGAATACTTCCCCATCACCAAAAATTATGAAAAAATACCATCGTTCCTATAGCACATGTGCACACGTCGTGCAAAAAAACTCATGATTTTATCGCGCTCCGAGTATTTAGTAATATTGACGCCGCATCGTTACCGCAAAACGTCTACTACCGTGCCATCGCCGTCCGTGAGGGGGGGCCACGCACCGGAGACGCGTCCCGCCTCTTCGGACATGCCACCACACCACCCCGCATGTATGAGGGCCCGTTGCGATGCTCCGGTGGCATTGCTACCCCCAGTGCCCCCGTCCCGCCTAACCCTGTAGCGTTTGACCACGGGATCTAGCCCTTTGACTTTGCATGGACGGGCTTTGACCAGTGGACCTCCCCACCCGGTTGTGTTAGGTCAGCCCATAGGAACACTTTGGAGCAACATCCGGGCCAGACCCACAGCAAGATCCCCTCCGTGTAGACCCCACGCGTCCGTTTCCCCCCTCCAGGTGCCGGCGGCTGCGCCGTCCGTGAGGGGGGGCACACCCCGGACACGCGTGCCGGGTGTTTGCAACCGCCACAACACTTCCAGAATTGTGAGAGGACGCCTACGCAAGATTTGGCGGCATGCTAGCCCCCGGAGGCCGCTGGCCAAAGCCGTAGACGCGCGAAGGGCAATCCGCGTAGAGGGAATTTTTCGGATACTTCTACATCACCAAAAATTATGAAAAAATACCATCGTTCCTATAGCACATGTGCCCACGTCGTGCAAAAAAACTCATGTTTTTATCGCGCTCCGAGTATTTAGTAATATTAACGCCGCATCGTTACCGCAGAACGTCTACTACCGTGTCATCGCCGTCCGTGAGGGGTGGCACGCACCGGAGACGCGTCCGGCCTCTTCGGACATGCCACCACACCACCCCGCATGTATGAGGGCCCGCTGCGATGCTCCGGTGGCATTGCTACCCCCAGTGCCCCCGTCCCGCCTAACCCTGTAGCGTTTGACCACGGGATCTAGCCCTTTGACTTTGCATGGACGGGCTTTGACCAGTGGACCTCCCCACCCGGTTGTGTTAGGTCAGCCCATAGGAACACTTTGGAGCAACATCCGGGCCAGACCCACAGCAAGATCCCCTCCGTGTAGACCCCACGCGTCTGTTTCCCCCCTCCAGGTGCCTGCGGCGGTGCCGTCTGTGAGGGGGGCACACCCCGGACACGCGTGCCGGGCGTTTGCAACCGCCACAACACTTCCAGACTTGTGAGAGGACGCCTACGCAAGATTTGGCGGCATGCTAGCCCCCGGAGGACGCCGGCCACAGCCGTAGACGCGCGAAGGGCAATCCGCGTAGAGGGAATTTTTTGGATACTTCTACATCACCAAAAATTATGAAAAAATACCATCGTTCCTATAGCACATGTGCCCACGTCGTGCAAAAAAAAAACTCATGATTTTATCGCGCTCCGAGTATTTAGTAATATTGACGCCGCATCGTTACCGCAAAACGTCTACTACCGTGTCATCGCCGTCCGTGAGGGGGGGCCACACACCGGAGACGTGTCCCGCCTCTTCGGACATGCGAACACACCACCCCGCATGTATGAGGGACCCGGTGCGATGCTCCGGTGGCATTGCTACCCCCAGTGCCCCCGTCCCACCTAACCCTGTAGCGTTTGACCACGGGATCTAGCCCTTTGACTTTGCACGGACGGGCTTTGACCAGTGGACCTCCCCACCCGGTTGTGTTAGGTCAGCCCATAGGAACACTTTGGAGCAACATCCGGGCCAGACCCATAGCAAGATCCCCTCCGTGTAGACCCCACGCGACCGTTTCCCCCCTCCAGGTGCCGGTGGCGGCGCCGTCCGTGAGGGGGGGCACACCCCGGACACGCGTGTCGGGCGTTTGCAACCGCCACAACACTTCCATACTTGTGAGAGGACGCCTACGCAAGATTTGGCGGCATGCTAGCCCCCGGAGGCCGCCGGCCACAGCCGTAGACGCGCGAAGGGCAATCCGTGTAGAGGGAATTTTTCGGATACTTCTACATCACCAAAAATTATGAAAAAATACCATCGTTCCTGTAGCACATGTGCACACGTCGTGCAAAAAAAACTCATGATTTTATCGCGCTCCGAGTATTTAGTAATATTGACGCCGCATCGTTACCGCAGAACGTCTACTACCGTGTCATCGCCGTCCGTGAGGGGGGGGCACGCACCGGAGACGTGTCCCGCCTCTTCGGACATGGGACCACACCACCCCGCATGTATGAGGGCCCGGTGCGATGCTCCGGTGGAATTGCTACCCCCAGTGCCCCCGTCCCGCCTAACCCTGTAGCGTTTGACCACGGGATCTAGCCCTTTGACTTTGCACGGACGGGCTTTGACCAGTGGACTTCCCCACCCGGTTGTGTTAGGTCAGCCCATAGGAACACTTTGGAGGAACATCCGGGCCAGACCCATAGCAAGATCCCCTCCGTGTAGACCCCACGCAACCGTTTCCCCCCTCCAGGTGCCGGCGGCGGCGCCGTCCGTGAGGGGGGGCACACCCCGGACACGCGTGCCAGGCGTTTGCAACCGCCACAACACTTCCAGACTTGTGAGAGGCCGCCTACGCAAGATTTGGCGGCATGCTAGCCCCCGGAGGCCGCCGACCACAGCCGTAGACGCGCGAAGGGAAATCCGTGTAGAGGGAATTTTTCGGATACTTTTCCATCACCAAAAATGATGAAAAAATACCATCGTTCCTATAGCACATGTGCCCACGTCGTGCAAAAAAACTCATGATTTTATCGCGCACCGAGTATTTAGTAATATTGACGCCGCATCGTTACCGCAATACGTCTAATACCGTGTCATCGCCGTCCGAGAAGGGGGCCACACACCGGAGACGCGTCCCGCCTCTTCGGACATGCCACCACACCAACCCGCATGTATGAGGTCCCGGTGCGACACTCCGGTGGCATTGCTACCCCCAGTGCCCCCGTCCCGCCTAACCCTGTAGCGTTTGACCACGGGATCTAGCCCTTTGACTTTGCACGGACGGGCTTTGACCAGTGGACCTCCCCACCCAGTTGTGTTAGGTCAGCCCATAGGAACACTTTGGAGCAACATCCGGGCCGGACCCACAGCAAGATCCCCTCCGTGTAGACCCCACGCGTCCGTTTCCCCCCTCCAGGTGCCAGCGGCGGCGCCGTCCGTGAGGGGGGGCACACCCCGGACACGCGTGCCGGGCGTTTGCAATCGCCACAACACTTCCAGAATTGTGAGAGGACACGTACGCAAGATTTGGCGGCATGCTAGCCCCCGGAGGCCACCGGCCAAAGCCGTAGACGCGCGAAGGGCAATCCGCGTAGAGGGAATTTTTCGGATACTTCTACATCACCAAAAATTATGAAAAAATACCATCGTTCCTATAGCACATGTGCCCACGTCGTGCAAAAAAACTCATGATTTTATCGGGCTCCGAGTATTTAGTAATATTGACGCTGCATCGTTACCGCAGAACATCTACTACCGTGTCATCGCCGTCCGTGAGGGGGGGCCACACACCGGAGACGTGTCCCGCCTCTTCGGGCATGCCACCACACCACCCCGCATGTATGAGGGCCCGATGCGACGCTCCAGTGGCATTGCTACCCCCCCAGTGCCCCCATCCCGCCTAACCCTGTAGCGTTTGACCTCCCCACCCGGTTGTGTTAGGTCAGCCCATAGGAACACTTTGGAGCAACATCCGGGCCAGACCCACAGCAAGATCCCCTCCGTGTAGACCCCACGCGTCCGTTTCCCCCCTCCATGTGCCGGCGGCGGCGCTGTCCGTGAGGGGGGCACACCCCGGACACGCGTGCCGGGTGTTTGCAACCGCCACAACACTTCCAGACTTGTGAGAGGCCGCCTACGCAAGATTTGGCGGCATGCTAGCCCCCGGAGGCCGCCGGCCACAGCCGTAGACGCGCGAAGGGCAATCTGCATAGAGGGAATTTTTCGGATACTTCTACATCACCAAAAATTATGAAAAAGTACCATCGTTCTTATAGCACATGTGCCCACGTCGTGAAAAAACTCATGATTTTATCGCGCTCCGAGTATTTAGTAATATTGACGCCGCATCGTTACCGCAGAACGTCTACTACCGTGCCACCGCCGTCTGTGAGGGGGGGCCATGCACCGGAGACGCGTCCCGCCTCTTCGGACATGCCACCACGCCACCCCGCATGTGTGAGGGCCCGGTGCCATGCTCCGGTGGCATTGCTACCCCCAGTGCCCCCGTCCTGCCTAACCCTGTAGCGTTTGACCACGGGATCTAGCCCTTTGACTTTGCACGGACGGGCTTTGACCAGTGGACCTCCCCACCCGGTTGTGTTAGGTCAGCCCATAGGAACACTTTGGAGCAACATCCGGGCCAGACCCACAGCAAGATCCCCTCCGTGTAGACCCCGCGCGTCCGTTTCCCCCCTCCAGGTGCTGACGGCGGCGCCGTCCATGAGGGGGGCACACCCCGGACACGCGTGTCGGGCGTTTGCAACTGCCACAACACTTCCAGACTTGTGAGAGGCCGCCTACACAAGATTTGACGGCATGCTAGCCCCCGGAGGCCGCCGGCCACATCCGTAGACGGGCGAAGGGCAATCCGCGTAGAGGGAATTTTTTGGATACTTCTACATCACCAAAAATTATGAAAAAATACCATCGTTCCTATAGCACATGTGCCCACGTCGTGCAAAAAAACTCATGATTTTATCGCGCTCCAAGTATTTAGTAATATTGACGCCGCATCGTTACCGCAGAACGTCTACTACCGTGTCATCGCCGTCCGTGAGGGGGGGCCACGCACCGGAGACGCGTCCCGCCTCTTCGGACATGCCACCACACCACCCCGCATGTATGAGGGCCCGGTGCGACGCTCCGGTGGCATTGCTACCCCCAGTGCCCCCGTCCCGCCTAACCCTGTAGCGTTTGACCACGGGATCTAGCCCTTTGACTTTGCACGGACGGGCTTTGACCAGTGGACCTCCCCACCCGGTTGTGTTAGGTCAGCCCATAGGAACACTTTGGAGCAACATCCGGGCTAGACCCACAGCAAGATCCCCTCCGTGTAGACCCCACGCGTCCGTTTCCCCCTCCAGGTGCCTGCGGCGGCGCCGTCCGTGAGGGGGGGCACACCCCGGACACGCGTGCCGGGCGTTTGCAACCGCCACAACACCTCCAGAATTGTGAGAGGCTGCCTACGCAAGATTTGGCGGCATGCTAGCCCCCGGAGGCCGCCGGCCACACCCGTAGACGCGCGAAGGGCAATCCGCGTAGAGGGAATTTTTCGGATACTTCCCCATCACCAAAAATTATGAAAAAATACCATCGTTCCTATAGCACATGTGCCCACGTCGTGCAAAAAAACTCATGATTTTATCGCGCTCCGAGTATTTAGTAATATTGACGCCGCATCGTTGCCGCAGAACGTCTACTACCATGTCATCGCCGTCCGTGAGGGGGGGCCACGCCCCGGAGAAGCGTCCCGCCTCTTCGGACATGCCACCACACCACCCCGCATGTATGAGGGCCCGGTGCCACGCTCCGGTGGCATTGCTACCCCAGTGCCCTCGTCCCGCCTAACCCTGTAGCGTTTGACCACGGGATCTAGCCCTTTGACTTTGCACGTACGGGCTGTGACCAGTGGACCTCCCCACCCGGTTGTGTTAGGTCAGCCCATAGGAATACTTTGGAGCAACATCCGGGCCAGACCCACAGCAAGATCCCCTCCGTGTAGACCCCACGCGTCCGTTTCCCCACTCCAGGTGCCTACGGCGGCGCCGTCCATGAGGGGGGGCACACCCCGGACACGCGTGCCGGGCGTTTGCAACCGTCACAACACTTCCAGAATTGTGAGAGGCCGCCTACGCAAGATTTGGCGGCATGCTAGCCCCCGGAGGCCGCCGGCCACAGCCGTAGACGCACGAAGGGCAATCCGCGTAGAGGGAATTTTTCGGATACTTCCCAATCACCAAAAATTATGAAAAAATACCATCGTTCCTATAGCACATGTGCCAACGTCATGCAAAAAAACTCATGATTTTCTTGCGCTCCGAGTATTTAGTAATATTGACATCGCATCGTTACCGCAGAACGTCTACTACCGTGTCATCGCTGTCCGTGAGGGGGGGCCACGCACCGGAGACCCGTCCCGCCTCTTCGGACATGTCACCACACCACCCTGCATGTATGAGGGCCCGGTGCGACGCTCCGGTGGCATTGCTACCCCCAGTGCCCCCGTCCCGCCTAACCCTGTAGCGTTTGACCACGGGATCTAGCCCTTTGACTTTGCACGTACGGGCTTTGACCAGTGGACCTCCCCACCCGGTTGTGTTAGGTCAGCCCATAGGAACACTTTGGAGCAACATCCGGGCCAGACCCACAGCAAGATCCCCTCCGTGTAGGCCCCAGGCGTCCGTTTCCCCCCTCCAGGTGCCTGCGGCGGCGCCGTCCGTGAGGGAGGGCATACCCCGGACACGCGTGCCGGGCGTTTGCAACCGCCACAACACTTCCAGACTTGTGAGAGGCCGCCTACGCAAGATTTGGCGGCATGCTAGCCCCCGGAGGCCGCCGGCCACAGCCGTAGATGCGCGAAGGGCAATCCGCGTAGAGGGAATTTTTCGGATACTTCCCCATCACCAAAAATTATGAAAAAAGACCATCGTTCCTATAGCACATGTGCCCACGTACTGGTAGAAAAAGGGCCTACAGTCCCGGTTCATAAGGGCCTTTAGTCCCGGTTCCTGAACCGGGACTAAAGTGTCGGTACTAATGCCTCGACCCTTTAGTCCCGGTTCAATCCAGAACCGGGACTGATGGGCCTCCACGTGGGCAGTGCGCAGAGCCCAGTCAGGAGACCCTTTGGTCCCGGTTGGCCAACCGGGACCAATAGGCATCCACCCGTCAGCATTTCTGTGGCTGGGGTTTTTGTTTTTTATTGAAAGGGGGGGTTGGGGGTTTTGGGGGGTTAATTTAGGTGTTTCATATATTGTGTTAGCTAGCTATAATTAATAGAGAGAAGTGTCCTCTCTTATGTCCATGCTTGGTCGACGCTACGTACTATACATACGTATAGAGAGGACTAGACACGCTGGCTAGCTAGTAAGCAAACGAAGGAAACAGAAGATCGTGATGAACATATATGCATACCGAGAGAAGTGATATCGACCACCTCTCTTTCTCCGAGAGATTGGTCGAACAACAAGTTCTCGTATATCTATCTGACACTACCGGCTACATATATACAGTAATTATCTCTTACAAATATAATCATACAGACTCAGGGTCAACATAGAATTCTCCGTCTTCAGGGATCACGTGGTCAAGAAAGAATGCCGCCAATTCCTCTTGAATTCCTCGCATGCGAGCTGGTGCTAGGAGTTCATCCCGCTTCCGAAACATCTAATTTAAAGAAGGGGGTCAATACATATATATATGAATGAATGAAACTCAACACAAATGATGGTAATAAAATAAAATTGTGAATGTTGTTATTTACGTAGTTCATATTGTTCGTCAGTGTAGCCCCGCTCACAGGTCGTGTGGCGGATGGACTCGCGAACATAGTATCCATAGAAATCATTCCCTTGTTCCTGCCACAACCACTTTACAAGAAATAGAGGTTAATCAAACTGATAAGCAAGAATGCCAAATGGTATTGATGAAACTAGCGCTTGAATGACTAGTAGATGCGCTTAAAATGCTACTATAGCTAGTACTTACTTTCGGGTGTCTAAATTGCAGCTCCTTCGGCAGTCCCGGAGCTTTTCTGCTGAATTTTCTCCAAACCCTGCCGGACAAAGAAAACAATTACTTGATATATCAGGAAATGAACAAAGTTGCTGATATGGTGGATAATGATCGATTTAACTTACTTCTCGAGTATTTGAGTCATGTCTGCATAGTCCTTGGGATCTTTTCGTCTTGAGTCTAAGACGGTTACTAGTCCCTGCTCAAGCTTAATATGTAGGAGAATATAGTGGAAACTGCACACGCATGCATAACTCATCAATTACATTACTATAACCTTGACTAATATATAAGGGAAACCAAATACGCACAAGACAGTAACACTCACTTGAAGTTGTAAGGAAAGAGTATTATATCTTTGTTTTGATTTATTATCAACGATTGTAGCATGCTGGCCTCGGTTTCGGCGGCATGAAATTTAACCTGAGTTGCATCTATGAGATATGTGTTAATGAACCCAATATCACCGACTTGTCTTTTCTTCAATTCGACGATCTTCAATCTGCATAATATAGTGAGGATGATTATAAATACATGCAATGAAAGAGCTAAGCTATATAGAGAAACTTAATGATAGAAGTACTACTACTTACAGACAGTAGCAGGCGACCGTTGTTTTATCGAGGGCCAATTGATTGAAAAACTGATAGAACTCCTCAAATGGAACAGGCAACAGATCAATTCCAACGAGGTCATGCTCCTTTTTAACTTTCAAATACAAAGTACTCCTCCCCCCAGAGTCTCTACAGATTTTCAAGTACCAATCATGCAATCTTCGCATCATCGTTGATAGAGATCTTTCATCTTTGACGAGAGGCTTCCCGTACTCGTATCTTTGTATCTGCATCTCCATGGGTTCATAATGTACTTCGTCGGGCAGGTAATCTGCAAGATTGCTATAATCGGCACCATCCTCGGATCATTAGCGACGTTGTGGCTATGCACCTTGAGCGGGGGGCACGATTGCTTTGCTTGTTCGCCGAGCTGGGCAATTTGTTTCCCAGCTCGTCGTTCTTTCAGCCTTTGATCACTGACAGTACTTCCCGACCGCTCCGCTTCGGCAAATTCCTTTCCAACAATGCGGTCATAGTTTCCTTTCGGCGGATCAGACTTCGGTGGTTTTGTCAGGGCAGCCAGAGTGCGCTTCACTTTCACCCGATCTACCTTCTCCTCCGGAGGTGGATGTTTCTTTGCTTTCACCCCTTCAAAGAATTTCCTCACTTCTTCTCGCGCGATCTCGGCGTTCTCCTCCTGGGTCCTCTTGTATGGTAACTTCTCTGGAGTCTTCAGAGAAGGACCGAATCTGTATGTCCGACCGCCTCTGGTTGTACTGCTAGACGCCGACCGAGAAGACGGAGCGGTTGTCTTCTTTACTTGCTTAAGAGGCGGAGGAGAAGGACTACGACGCGCCGGAGCAGCTGGAGCGGCGGCAGGCCTCTTCCGCCCTTGCTGACGAGGCGGAGAAGGAGGAGGCTGGCTGCTCGGGCGCGTCGGCGCAGGCGGAGAAGGAGGCGGAGTGCCGCCATGTGTCGGAGAAGGAGCCGGCCGACGGCCCTGATCGTCACTCGCCGGAGGAGGAGGCGGTGGAGGAGGCGGAGTGCCCTGACTCGTCGTCGGAGGAGGAGGAGGAGGCGGAGGCGTCCAGTTCGGAAGGTTGATGAGCTCCTTCCGCCATAGGCATGGAGTCTTCAAAGCAGACCCCAGCCGAGTCTCCCCTTCACCGGTAGGGTGGTCAAGCTGGAGGTCCTCAAATCCCTCCGTTATCTCATCCACCATCACCCTAGCATATCCTTCTGGAATCAGCCGACAGTGAAAAGTTGCGCCGGGTTCAGTAGGATAAACAGAGCAAACAGCAGCCTTAACCTTCAAATTCATCCATTGCGTCATAAGGTGGCAATTTGAGACTCCGTGATAGCATCCACGGGATAGCTGGCAAGAGCCGTCAAGGCATGCTCCGGCTGAAGCAGCTCGGTGGAAGCCACGCTGCTTCTGCGCTGAGATGGCGGGGTAGCTTTGGGGGAGGCTTCGGCAGTATATGCAACAAAAACATTAATACACATATGAACAAAAAAATACATACATGAACAAAAACATGTTGTGAACAAAAACATTAATGTAATAAATCTAATAAGAAATTAATCTAATAAAAATGCATGCTTTGAGCCGGACCGGCTGGGCGGCTCACAGCGGGGGCGTCTGGCGATGGTGACGGCGGGGGAGGCAAGGGCGCCGGCGGGCGGGGGCGGGCCGGGGGAAGGGGCTAGGGCGCGGGGCAGGGGCCGGCGCGGCGACGACGTGGTCGGCGGCAGGGGCGGCGCGACGACGGCACCGGAGGCAGGAGCGGCGCGGCGACGGCGTCGGAGGTAGGGCGGCACGGCGACGGCGTCGGGGGCAGGGGCGGCGCGGCGACGGCGTCGGAGGCAGGGGCGATGATGGCGACGGTGACGAGGAGCAGCGCTGGGGCGTCGGGCACGAACTGATGGTGAAGTTGTGAAATTTTCACAAGTCCAGCTTATATACCAACAGCATTGGTCCCGGTTGGTGCTACGACCCGGGACTAATGCCCCCCTTTAGTCCCGGTTGGTGCCACCAACCGGGACCAAAGGCCAATTTTTGGCAGCCCAAAGGGTGGGAAGCGGCGGCCTTTGGTCCCGGTTGGTGGCACCAACCGGGACTAAAGGTGGGCAATGGTCACGGTTGGTGCCACGAACCGTGACCAATGCCCCCTTTAGTCCCGGTTGTCCGGCACTTGTTTATAAGCGCTGCTGTGCCTCCCCATTCGAGCTCCTCTCTAATGCAGGCTTTCGGGCCTAAACTTGCTACTGCCTGTGGGCCTATTGGGCCTCTACGGGCCTGAATTCTGGCCCATGTAGGGTTTCTAGTCGTATTAAGGCCATGGAGGCCCAGTAGGTGGCATTTTTTTTGGTTTTTTCTTTTTTATTTCTACATTTTTTTGGTTTTTTATTTTTTTACTTCTACTTAAAACTAAATACTTACAGTTTTTTAGTGATTTCTTTTTTCTTTTAGGTCACAAAAATTATAAACTTTATGTTAGTGCCATTAGTTTTAAATTTTGAATAGTTTAAATTTGAATTTTTAAAAATTTGTGTGAATCACTAGTTTATGAATAACTTTACTATAAAAATAGAATTTTTTTTCTATTTATTTTTTACTTATACTTACAACTAAATACTTATAGTTTTTTAGTGATTTCTTTTTGATTTTAGGTCACAAAAATTATAAACTTTCTGTTAGTGCCATTAGTTTTAAAATTTTGAATAGTTTAAATTGGAATTTTATAAAATTTGTGTGAATCACTAGTTTATGAATAACTTTACTATAAAAATAGAATTTTTTTCTTCTTTGCTATTTATTTTTTATTTATACTTACAAATAAATACTTATAGTTTGATTTTAGGTCATAAAAATTATATTATTTTTGCTATTGAAGAATATTATAGTTTTATTTTAGTTGATCATAATATAATATTTTAATTGATTGTTTTTATTTTCATAAAAGTTTTGTAGTTCATTCTGTTTGCTATTAATTCATTCTTTGAGCTAAATGACTCTGAAATTGGAAAGCATTTCAAAATGAACTCTGAAAAGGTTGAAAGTTGGCATGGTATCATCATTTCACCCACATAGCATGTTCCAAAAAGTAGAGAGGGTTACGACAAAAACTTGATGCACTTCGTGTACAAAATGGACAATCACTTTCGGAGTATCAAAGTTTCGAACCATAAGACATGAAAGCATTTCAAATGAACTCTGAAAAAGTTGAAAGTTGGGATGGTATCATAATTTCACCCACATAGCATTTGCTTATTGCGGGAGAAAGTCTTCACTTTTTCTTCGCTTGTGTCATTTGCTTATTGCGCCGTAACCATGGATAATCTTCATTGTTTATCAGGATGCTTGGGTCAGCCTTTACATTGAAGGGAGGAATTTCATGAAACTTTTCATAATCTTCAGACATGTCTGTCTTGCCGTCCACTCCCAGGATGTCCCTTTTTCCTGCTCAGTATGATGTATTCGCTTCCTTATCTTTTCTTTTTCTCGGTTTGGTAGACATGTCCTTCACATAGATAACCTGTGCCACATCATTGGCTACGACGAACGGTTCGTCAGTGTACCCAAGATTTTTCAGATCCACTGTTGTCATTCCGTACTGTGGGTCTACCTGTACCCCGCCGCCTAACAGATTGACCCATTTGCACTTAAACAAGGGGACCTTAAAATCAGGTCCGTAGTCAAGTTCCCATATGTCCACTATGTAACCATAATATGTGTCCTTTCCGCTCTCGGTTGCTGCATCAAAGCGGACACCGCTGTTTTGGTTGGTGCTCTTTTGATCTTGGGCGATAGTGTAAAATGTATTCCCATTTATCTCGTATCCTTTGTAAGTCAATACAGTCAAAGATGGTCCCCTGGACAACAAGTACAACTCATCGCAAACAGTGTTGTCTCCTCCGAGACGTGTTTCCAACCAACTGCTGAAAGTCCTGATGTGTTCACATGTAATCCAGTCGTCGCATTGCTCTGGGTGTTTGGAGCGCAGACTGTTCTTGTGTTCATCGACATACGGGGTCACCAAAGTAGAGTTCTGTAGAACTGTGTAGTGTGCTTGAGACCAAGAATATCCGTCCCTGCATATTATTGAGTCTCTTCCAAGAGTGCCTTTTCCAGTCAGTCTCCCCTCATACCGCGATTTAGGGAGACCTATCTTGTTAAGGCCAGGAATGAAGTCAACACAAAACCCGATAACATCCTCTATTTGATGGCCCATGGAGATGCTTCCTTCTGGCCTAGCACGGTTACGGACATATTTCTTTAGGACTCCCATGAACCTCTCAAAGGGGAACATATTGTGTAGAAATACGGGCCCCAGGATGACAATCTCGTCGACTAGATGAACTAGGACGTGCATCATGATATTGAAGAAGGATGGTGGGAACACCAGCTCGAAACTAACAAGACATTGCGCCACATCACTCCTTAGCCTTGGTACGATTTCTGGATCGATCACCTTCTGAGAGATTGCATTGAGGAATGCACATAGCTTCACAATGGCTAATCGGACGTTTTCCGGTAGAAGCCCCCTCAATGCAACCGGAAGCAGTTGCGTCATAATCACGTGGCAGTCATGAGACTTTAGGTTCTGAAACTTTTTCTCTGGCATATTTATTATTCCCTTTATATTCGACGAGAAGCCAGTCGTGACCTTCATACTGAGCAGGCATTCAAAGAAGATTTCTTTCTCTTCTTTCGTAAGAGCATAGCTGGCAGGACCTTTATACTGCTTCGGAGGCATGCCGTCTTTTTCGTGCAAACGTTGCAGGTCCTCCCGTGCCTCAGGTGTATCTTTTGTCTTCCCATACACGTCCAAGAAGCCTAGCGGGTTCACGCAAAGGTTCTTCGTCACGTGCATCACATCGATTGAGGAACGGACCTCTAGGTCTTTCCAGTAGGATAGGTCCCAAAATATAGATTTCTTCTTCCACATGGGTGCGTGTCCCTCAGCGTCATTCGGAACAGCTAGTCCACCGGGACCCTTTCCAAAGATTATGTAGTGTAAATCATTGACCATAGCAAGCACGTGATCACCGGTGCGCATGGCGGGCTTCTTCCGGTGATCTGCCTCGCCTTTGAAATGCTTGCCTTTCTTTCGACATTGATGGTTGGTCGGAAGAAATCGACGATGGCCCAGGTACACATTCTTCCTGCATTTGTCCAGGTATATACTTTCAATGTCATCTAAACAGTGCGTGCATGCGTGGTATCCTTTGTTTGTCTGTCCTGAAAGGTTACTGAGAGCGGGCCAATCGTTGATGGTCACGAACAGCAACGCCTTAAGGTTAAATTCCTCCTGTCTGTGCTCATCCCACGTACGTACACCGTTTCCATTCCACAGCTGTAAAAGTTCTTCAACTAATGGCCTTAGGTACACATCAATTTCGTTTCCGGGTTGCTTAGGGCCTTGGATGAGAACTGGCATCATAATGAACTTCCGCTTCATGCACATCCAAGGAGGAAGGTTATACATACATAGAGTCACGGGCCAGGTGCTATGATTGCTGCTCTGCTCCCCGAAAGGATTAATGCCATCCATGCTTAAAGCAAACCATACATTCCTTGGGTCCTTTGCAAACTCATCCCAGTACTTTCTCTCGATTTTTCTCCACTGCGACCCGTCAGCGGGTGCTCTCAACTTCCCATCTTTATTTCGGTTCTTACTGTGCCATCGCATCAACTTGGCATGCTCTTCGTTTCTGAACAGACATTTCAACCGTGGTATTATAGGAGCATACCACATCACCTTCGCAGGAACCCTCTTCCTGAGGGGCTCGCCGTCAACATCACCAGGGTCATCTCGTCTGATCTTATACCGCAACGCACCGCATACCGGGCATGCGTTCAGATCCTTGTATGTACCGCGGTAGAGGATGCAGTCATTAGGGCACGCATGTATCTTCTCCACCTCCAATCCTAGAGGGCATACGAGCTTCTTTGCTGCGTATGTACTGTCGGGCAATTCGTTATCCTTTGGAAGCTTCTTCTTCAATATTTTCAGTAGCTTCTCAAATCCTTTGTCATTCACAGCATTCTCTGCCTTCCACTGCAGCAATTCCAGTACGGTACCGAGCTTTGTGTTGCCATCTTCGCAATTGGGATATAACCCTTTTTTGTGATCCTCTAACATGCGATCGAACTTTAGCTTCTCCTTTTGACTAATGCATTGCGTCCTTGCATCGACAATGACCCGGCGGAGATCATCATCATCGGGCACATCGTCTGGTTCCTCTTGATCTTCAGCAGCTTCACCCGTGGCAGCATCATTGGGCACATCGTCTAGTTCCTCTTGATCTTCACCAGCTCCCCCCGTTGCAGCATCACCGTATTCAGGGGGCACATAGTTGTCATCGTACTCTTCTTCTTCGCCGTCTTCCATCATAACCCCTATTTCTCCGTGCCTCGTCCAAACATTATAGTGTGCCATGAAACCCTTGTAAAGCAGGTGGGAGTGAAGGATTTTCCGGTTAGAGTAAGACCTCGTATTCCCACATTCAGTGCATGGACAACACATAAAACCATTCTGCTTGTTTGCCTCAGCCGCATCGAGAAACTCATGCACACCCTTAATGTACTCGCGGGTGTGTCTGTCACCGTACATCCATTGCCGGTTCATCTGCGTGCATTATATATAATTAAGTGTCCAAATTAATAGAAGTTCATCATCACATTAAAACCAAAGTGCATACATGGTTCTCATCTAACAACATATAGCTCTCCAGAGCATCTAATTAATTAAACCATACATTGAAACTATGTAAAACATTTCAATGCGAAAACAAATGCAATCATAATCGCAACCAAGGTAACAATTGATCCAACGGCATAATGATACCAAGCCTCGGTATGAATGGCATATTTTCTAATCTTTCTAATCTTCAAGCGCATTGCATCCATCTTGATCTTGTGATCATCGACGACATCCGCAACATGCAACTCCAATATCATCTTCTCCTCCTCAATTTTTTTTATTTTTTCCTTCAACAAATTGTTTTCTTCTTCAACTAAATTTAACCTCTCGACAATAGGGTCGGTTGGCATTTCCGATTCACATACATCCTAGATAAATAAAATCTATGTCACGTTGGTCGGCATAATTTTCATAAACAATAAATGAACCAATAGTTATAAAGATAATATTCATACCAAATCCGAATCATAGACAGGACGAGGGCCGACGGGGGCGGATACCAAAACCATCACACTATATAAGATGCAATAATAAATGTAAGAAAATGATACAAGTATCTATCTAAACATACAAGTAAGAATATTTTTCCTTTCAGAAAGAAGATAAGAACAAGAGGCTCACCACGGTGGTGTCGGTGATGAGATCGGCGCGGGTGATCGACGGAGGTGAAGACGGGGACGGGGCGTGACGGACCGCTAAATCTAGACAAATCTCGAGGAAAATGGAGCTTGGAGGTCGAGCTTCGAGAGGAGAAAGCTTAAGTAGTGTGGCTCGGGCATTCCATCGAACACCTCATGTGCATAGGAGGTGAGCTAGAGCACCACAAAGCCCTCTCCCCATCGGCCAGAAAAAACAGAGCAATGTGCTCTGCTCTTGCGCGAGGGGGTATATATAGGCACCTCATTGGTCTCGATTGGTGACATGAACCGGGACTAAAGGGGAGCCTTTGGTCCCGGTTCAAGCCACCAACCGGGACCAATGGTGGTGGGCCAGGAGCGAGGCCCATTGGTCCCGGTTCGTCCCACCAACCGGGACCAAAAGGTCCAGAAGAACCGGGACCAATGGCCCACGTGGCCCAGCCGCCCCCCTGGGCTCACGAACCGGGACCAATGCCCACATTGGTCCCGGTTCTAGACTGAACCGGGACTAATGGGCTGAGCCGGCCTGAACCATAGCCCTGTTTTCTACGAGTGATGTCGTGCAAAAAAAAAACCGAGCCCTGTATTTAGTAATATTGACGCCGCATCGTTACCGCAGAACGTCTACTACCGTGTCATCACCGTCCGTGAGGGGGGGCCACACCCCGGAGACGCGTCCCGCCTCTTCGAACATGCCACCACACCACCCCGCATGTATGAGGGCCCGGTGCGACGCTCCGGTGGCATTGCTACCCCAGTGCCCACGTCCCGCCTAACCATGTAGCGTTTGACCACGGGATCTAGCCCTTTGACTTTGCACGGACGGGCTTTGACCAGTGGACCTCCCCACCCGGTCTTGTTAGGTCAGCCCATAGGAACACTTTGGAGCAACATCCGGGCCAGACCCACAGCAAGATGCCCTCCGTGTAGACCCCACACGTCCGTTTCCCCCCTCCAGGTGCCGGCGGCGGCGCCGTCCGTGAGGGGGGGCACACCCCGGACACACGTGCCGGGCGTTTGCAACCGCCACAACACTTCCAGACTTGTGAGAGGCCGCCTACGCAAGATTTGGCGGCATGCTAGCCCCCGGAGGCCGCTGGCCACAGCCGTAGACGCGCGAAGGGCAATCCGCGTAGAGGGAATTTTTCGGATACTTCTACATCACCAAAAATTATGAAAAAATACCATCGTTCCTATAGCACATGTGGCCATGTCGTGCAAAAAAACTCATGTTTTTATCGCGCTCCGAGTATTTAGTAATATTGACGCCGCATCGTTACCGCGGAACGTCTACTATTGTGTCATCGCCGTCCGTGAGGGGGGGCCACACCCCGGAGACGCGTCCCGCCTCTTCGGACATGCCACCACACCACCCCGCATGTATGAGGGCCCGATGCGATGCTCCGGTGGCATTGCTACCCCCCAGTGCCCCCGTCCCGCCTAACCCTGTAGCGTTTGACCACGGGATCTAGCCCTTTGACTTTGCACGGACGGGCTTTGACCAGTGGACCTCCCCACCCGGTTGTGTTAGGTCAGCCCATAGGAACACTTTGGAGCAACATCCGGGCCAGATGTTGCCGTGGGCCTCTGGGCTGACCTTACACAACCGGGTGGATACGTCTACTGCTCAAAGCCCGTCCGTGCAAAGTCAAAGGGGTAGATCCCGTGGTCAAACGCTACAGGGTTAGGCGGGACGGGGGCCCTAGGGGGGTAGCAATGCCACCGGAGCGTCGCACCGGGACCTCATACAAGTCACGTGCCGGGTGCCTACGCCTGCCACCATGCTTATATAACCGTAGGAGGGCCACCGCAACACCTGGCGGCATTGCTACCCCCCAGGTACCCCGTCCCGTCTAACCCTGACACAGACGACCGCCGGGTCTATCCCTTTGACTTTCGCTGGACGTAGTTTGACCGGTGGACCTTTTCACCTTGTTGTCATAGCCCAGCCATAGCTACACCCCCCAACACAGTCCCGGCACAACCCACCCCAAGATTCCCTCTGCGTCGGCCCGACGTGGCCGTTTCCCCCCTCCGGGGCACGGCGGCATCGACGCCCGTGAGGGGGGAGGGGGCACACCCCGGAGCCGCGTGCCTGCGCCTGCCACCATGTTTCCACAACCGTAGGAGGGCCCACCGGAACACCTGGCGGCATTGCTACCCCTCACAGGTACCCGGCCCGTCCCGTCTAACCTCTCCATGACACGACGGAAGAAGGCCCGTGTGGGGGGCAATCGATATATGTTTTCTGTACATTTAAGTTAATGAAATTAGTATTGGAAAAAAAATAAAAAATAATAAGAGAAAATACAAAAAATATAAAAATATTATTAGAAATCTATGCCTACGGCAAAGCCGTCGGCATAGCTACGGCAACGGAACGGTAGAGCCCTGGATCGATGACGTGGCGTAGGGCGGGGATCAATGACGTGGCAAAAACCATGGGCCAGGCCTATGCCGACGGCCTAGCCGTCGGCATAGAAATGCCACCCCACGGGGCTGGCGAATGACGCGGATCGATGACGTGGCGACGCGGCGGATCGATGACGTCGGCATAGCTATGCCGACGGCTAGGCCGTCGGCGTAGCTATGCCGACGGCCACCGTTAGCCCGTCGGCGTAGCCTGACGCCGTCAAACTGCCGTCGCCGCCCGGGTAGACGGGCCCACGCGATATGCCGACGGCCTGCTCTATGCCGACGCCCCCGTTAGTATATTCGAAAAAACGCCGACGGCTTATCTATGCCGACGACCCCCGTCGGCATAGATGGTTATACGCCGACGGCCTTTCTACGCCGACGACTTTACTTGGGCCGTCGGGGTATGCCCATATATGCCGACGGGGGCCGTCGGCATAGATATGGCCGTCGGCAAAACAAGTTTTTCTGGTAGTGACGTAACTTCATTTTTCAACTACTCAGATAAAAGGTTTTACTTCTGCTTTTGGAAATAAGGACATGAATGTTAATATCGGCACAAGCACATCATATGCAGGATTGCTTGGATGTTCCTTGTGCCATATGCGTGCGTAGAAAAAAAAACCCTATCTGATGGTTGTTCTTTACCCCAAACCTTCCTTTTGACGGAAACTGGCGGGTGCTCTTTCATAGGGTACTCAGACTTTTTTCTTCTTCCTTCATACACTCATTCCATGGAAGGGGGCATGGGAGTTTAGTGAGGGAATTAGTGATGGGACTGGACTAGGGATTTGCCTCTTATCCCCAAGCTCTTGCATACGCATGGGAACAACGATTTGTAATTTGAGTTTAAAAACAGTATCACACTACAATATCACTCAGTCACCCATCAACGTATCTCTTTGCAATCTGCCACGCAGGATCCATAGGACGCCTTGCTGCTTATACTGTTGGTGTGTTCTACGACTAAATAGCGTAGGGGCTTGGCCATAAACTATGTCCTGCGGAGGAGCTTGAGTAGGCGGTAAGCTGAGCGCATTAAGATAGCTTATGAAACACCATGTCAGCCAGTCGGGCGAGTGTGTTGTTGCTTCCACTATGCCGGTGACGCGCGTCGCATCGACGATGGCTGCTCATAAAGGAGTCCAGGTCATGCACCTTCTGTGGCACGGCCAGAAACGATGTTGCGCGAGTGCAGTGGGCCTAGGAGCGCGAGCAGGCGGAGCGAATTCTACATAACTACAAGGTGCGACGCTACCTATGGAGCGAGGAAGCCTCGGCTCTCCAGCTACGACACTAACATGTGCTCCGGCTCCCATCAAGCAAGGAAAGTGCCTTGTTGCGCAGCGACAAGACAGCGGAGACGTACTGCATCCAGTCGTTGAGAGGTGCCAAGCCTGGTTATCTTCTGATTCATCTTGGCTGTCCGACATGCAGCCCATGAAAGATCGAAAAGGGTTAGTTACGCCGTGGCCTGCGAGAGGCAAGTCACCGAATCCAGGTGCATAGCACACGCCCGTGCCGGTGCTCCTGTTGCCTGCCATTCTTATCGCTCTACAGTTTCCGGTCAATGCATCTGAGCAATGTTATTAGAGTGTACAGTTACAATTCTAGAGAAAGGGACATCACATACTCCACTTATATAAGAGGAGTCGTATAGTAGAGAAGAATACAGAGTCTATGTAAAGAGGTTGAACCCTGCCCATGTTCCGAGAGTTGGCACATGCCGCTATTTCATTTATTATGGTCATATTTGGTTGAAAACTTAAATTCTATGATGAGCAAAGAAGGTTCTTTTTTTTAAAAGGGGGGACTCTCTAGCCTCTGCATCAGAATGATGCATACGGCCATCTTATTAACCAAATGAAACAGTGCCAATATGGTTCCAATGTCTCCAAAAGATGGTTGAATTCCAGCTACATAGATGATACTTTGAAAACGCGAGCACATAAGATGTCTATAGCAATACCATGCACATTTCAAATGGAAAAGTACTTACATGATTTGGAGAAGTCTCCGTGGTCTCTCTCTTTCCTCGGTAGTATCTTTGGTAGCCACTTGATTAAAATATGTTCTGAAGTAAATGTGCACTACGCCCGGAAATACCAGGTCTCGGGTGCCAATGCACCAGAAATGAATAAATTAATAAAAATAGCAAAACAAGTAAAAATGTTGCCAAGGGATGACTTCTGTGGTATTCTAGGTGAAAAAGTCGGTACTAAAATGACTTTTCACATTTGTTTTACTTGCAACTTTGTTTTTTCTTTTGCCCTGAAGTCCGTCATTTTTCCGTAAAACTTTACGCACAACTATTAAACTATAGTACTTGACGATATTTTTGACTTTTTATTTGCCATTTCTAACTATTCTTTGGTCTCTTTTTTTTGGCCCGTGACGATGGGAAAGGATTAACTATAGCATTTAGAAGAAGTTCTACACTAAGGGACTGTCGCTCATATACATGAGCAAACATACTAAATAGCTCGCTATAGCGTTTAAAAAAGGTCGGTTGCTATTTAAAACTATGATTTCAATGCATTGGCACTCATGCTCAAAAGATCGGCACCACACTACACCATCTTAAGCTAATGGATTCCCCGTGACCGTCCTATCAGACCAGCACCACGCTAGACCATCTTAATCTAATGGATTCCCTGTGGCCAGCACCATCAGTTTCATTGAGATACAATGTTTGACTTCTAGAGAGAGCCAATGCATTTTGGAAGACGAGGGCGGGAGAATTTAAGCTTGTTTTTGTTGTCGATCAGTCTGAATGGCCAATGGCCATGTGTGTGCCAAACACGAAATGGTTAGGAGGTCGGCCAAATTTCTTTCCCATCTAATCCTTTGGACTGTTTATCCAAAAAACAATCCTTTGGATTCTTGACATGCCTACCATATCAACAACTACATGCTGGTGAACCATATCAACCCTCTCGTTTGTCAGCCCTCCTCGCTGCCGCGGGCAGTGGCCTCCCATGCCAGCTTGCCGGTGGCAGCGGGCCTCCCCGTACGCCTGCCCTCTCTTCCGTTCTCTTCCCCATCTAGTTTCCTCCATGGTCGGCCAGATCGGACACGCCACCGTGCAAGTGCCAGCGCTGCTGCTCACGATTTGCTGGAGGTGGATACGGCCTCGCTGTAGATGAGGCGCCGTGCTCCTGGTTCAGCCCGTACAGAACGCCGGGTGCGGCTCCCACGGCTGGACCGAAGTTGTCCCCTACATTGGTTGTACCTTGAAATGGTGGTCTCTTTTGCAACTAACTCTGAAAACTTCAAAAAAGAAAATCTTCTCACAGCAACACTGAAAGCACATTAGTTTTGCAGAAATAAAAACCAACTGCAAGAATCTTTTACAAAATGGACTCCTCTTGCTTCGATTGAGGAGCTCTTCGCCCCTAATTTAATTTCCATGATAACAACACACAATGATACATAACTTCATTTTCCAGTTACCCGTATGAAAAGGTTTTACTTCGGCTTTTGGAAACAAAGGACTAGAATGTTAATATGTACACTAGCACATCATATGCAGGATTACTTGGATGGTCCTTGTGGCATGTGCCCTATTCGGTGGTTGTTCTTCACCCAAATCAAACAAACCCAGACTTCTTTTCCTCTTCATTCACTCATTCCATGGAAGGGGACATTGGAATTTAGAGGAATTAGTGATGGGATTAGACAAGTGATTTGTGTTTTATTCCCAAACTCTTGCTTATGCATGGGCGTAAAGATTTGTAAATTGCGTTTACAAAAACAGAGTATCAGAGTATTATATCACTCAATTAGCCATCAATCAATCTCCTTTGAAACCAGCCGCACATAATATTGTGCCTCGTGCTCGCCTGCTGCTGCTTTGTGATGGGCTACTGGCCTGGTGTAGCATGTTCTGCCACTAAATAGCGGAGGAGACGTCGGCTTGGCCTTGAACGTAGCGCTGCAGAGGAGGTTAAGTAGGCGGTAAGCTGAGCGCACTAATGTAGCATATGAAGCACCTCATCCGCGAGTCGGGCGAGTGTGCCATTGCTTCCAGTACGCTGGCAGTGCATGCCGCATTAATGAGGGCCGCTCAGAAGTAATCCGATTCACACACCTGCCGTGGCTCGGCTGAAACGATGTCGCACAGTTGCGCTTGACGAAGAGCGGCCACCCTCCAACTGAAGCACTATTCGGTGCTCCACCTGCAATCGACAGAGGAAGGTGTGTCTTTGAGCATCGAGAAGATTGTGAGGGCGTGTTGGATCCAGTCGTCGAGAGCTGTCAAGCCTGGTCATCTTCTGATTCAACTTGACCGTCCAATATTGTTAGGTGCACAATAACACATATCCTCTTACGGTGGATTACTCACAGCAATTTGGCTACACAATCTTGCGGAAGAAAAAGTTCATAGGTCGGAGAAGAGATATACAGGTAAACAGCTAAGAGCATCTCCAACAGACGCGCTAAAAAAGTTTTACAGCGCTGAAATAGCGTTTTTGCGGACAACAGGTTTTCTAGACGCACAAAAAACACAACGCCCAATGCGGCGGCCCCACCTGCAGCAACCCGCGTGCACAGTCCGGTACCCTAAATTTGCAGCCCCACAGCCCGCGCGAACACCAATGCACTAAGATTCTTGAGTGTGCTCTACTTTACTGCGCCTGGAGGTTAGCCTAATTAAAAAAGGAAACACTTTGTATCTAAGTCTGATAAGTGACCCATAAAGTCCAATTGCTTTAGTCCATGTGTCTAGCATTTGTGTACTCTTTTCTCAAGACCACTAGACAACACAACTTCGGGAGGCTAAATAAATTCTAGGCCCACTTGTCACCCTCGAACTTCTTTTCTTCTTCCTTCATTCACTCACCTTTGGCAAACGGTTGAAGGGGGTTAGAATTTGGATAAGAAACTGGTAATGTGATTGGACTAGTGAACTTGTTTTTATTCCCAAACTCTTGGTTAGGCACACATGGGAATAATGAGTTGGTGATGGGATTGGACTAGTGAACTTGTTTTTATTCCCAAACTCTTGGTTAGGCACACATGGGAATAATGAGTTGGTATTTGCATTTTAGAACACGATATCACTAATTTATCCATCAGTCTATCTCCTTGTGATCTGCCGTATAGGACAGGGCGCCGTCGAGCCAGGCTGCTAGCATGGTGTTGTGTAGTTTATGGCTAAATGACAGAGGAGGCCTTGAACGCAGCAACGTGGAAGAGCCTGAGTAGTCACGAGCTGGGTGAGTGTCGGTACATCAGCGAGCAGGGCGAGCGTGCTACTGCTGCCACTGCGCTGGGGGTACACGCGTCATCGACGAGGGGCGAGTTCAGATCTAGCATTGTCGGTGGAAACAACACCTATGGTATCACAAGAATCCCTATTACGGTTGTGGGGCGCGGGGTCATGAAAAGAGCGGATCAAACAGATAGCACACGGTTCCTTTATCCAGGTTCGGGCCGCGAGGATGCGTAAAACCCTACTCCTGCTTTGGTGGATTATATATCTGTGTTCCTGAGCTACCTATGGGGCGTGAGGAGCTCCAAAAAGCCGAATCCTTCTCCTGGTCGCCTCAGGCCTCCTTTTATAGGAAAAGGGATAGCCACAGTGGCACACAGGAGGTGGAAAGGGAACATGTGATGCGAGGTTATCCCTCGCATTACATGACAAGGCGCATTTAATGCGTCTTGCCCGGGTGTCCTTGCTTTATCGGGGACGGGGGAGAGCCCTGTCTCGTCCATCACCGCTCCCTCTCGTGTTGACACGCGCCCTGGCCAGCGGCGCCCGCGGTGCCATGTAGGCAGGCAGGCAGCTGAGGTGGCGCAGTGGTAGGTCTCCACGAAGATCTGCATGCCACCACGCAGGTGCCTGCCTAGCTGGTTGGGTCGGGAGCTGCATGCGAACGGCGGTGGAGGTTTGACTGGCGTGGGCCTGATGGTGGCCCTACGGGTGTTCTTGGCAATGGTCTTGCCGTGGCGCCTGTTGTGGTCCTCCTTGGCTGGGATCCCGCCAAGGATCATCATCTTCTAAAGGGTGTATCTGATCTTGAATGCCTTCACAAAGATCTGCATGCCACCACGGGGATGTCTCCCGAATCCTTGCCCCATGGGGGCAGTGGACTCAAGGGTGAATCACTCCGTAGGCGTGGGGCGAGCTGCCACGACAAGGGTCTTGCCGGGTTTGCTAAAACCGCCTCCCGGCAAGGATCTTGCCCGGGGGGGGGGGTCCGCTTTGTCCCCTTTGCTCTTTGTGGTCTTGATCTTGGCGCCGTTCTGCTTCTCCTGAGCTTCGGCCTTACCTTGGCTCACCTCCCTTGCCTTGCTCAGTGTGGTGGTGCCCGCGGCTTAGACTGCCCGTGCACAGTTATAGGGGTACAAAAAGTGTACCCCTATTTTTGTACACCGACAGGAGCCCCCGGGCCTGGGCCACACGTAAGCGGAATCGCGTCGTTGGGCTAGGCCCAAAAATGGTGCGCGGGCAGGCGGGGCGGTTTTTACTGCGGTAAGATTCTTCACGCGCTGCGCTTCCCATGCTTTCCACGCGTGGCGCGGCGTGGGGAGGTGTGTGTGACGTGGGCGGCATGCGTGGGGTTGCTCCCTGCGGGCATGCATCACATCACAATTAATGTGAAAGGAGGCGGCCCGCGTTTTTCCCCCATAAGAAGGAATAACCGTGGGCACACTGCTCACTTTCTCCTCTTCCCTCGTGCCTTTTTCAATCTCAGAGCCGCCGTTTCCTCTCTTCCTTCCTTCCTAAGCTTCCGCCGTCGCCCGCCGTCGTTGCTTTTCCATCCCCCTTCCTCAGCCCTCTGAACTTCTTGGTCGCCATGGCTCCTAAATTCGCCAAGGCAAGGGGTGGCTAAGGGCGTCGGGGCGGTGGAGCCACCGGCGAGCGCGCTGTCGGGGGACCGGACGAAGTCCACCTTCTTCTTCCCCTCGACGGTTGATGTTCGAGAGCTCCGGGCTTCCATCAAGCCCCTATGGGGAGTGAAGACGGGGGGAGAGGATTCGGGATACCCGGCGACGCGCGTCATTCCCGCCGCTTGCGCTGATCCTGCCTCAAACCGGTACCCCTTCTTCGTTGATTACTTTTCCTGCGGGTTATGCCCCCCTTTCTCTGATTTCTTCTGCGATGTTATGCGCACCTTCGGCTTTCGCCTCTTGGATTTTACTCCAAATGCGGTGGCATGCATGGCTTTCTTCGCGCATCTTTGCGAAGGCTTTGCTGGGGTGCAGCCCAACACGGCGCTCCTCCGCCATTACTTCTTCCCTCGAATCCAGCCGGGGGGAGCCGTCTCCGGTTGCATCACCTGGATCCCAAGATCGAAGGGGGCGTACCCGGACGGTGCCGTGAAGGAGAGGTGGGAGGAATGGCGTGGCCAGTGGTGCTGGATTGAAGATGAAAACCCGCCGGAATTATGCAAGGTCCGCCGAGTGCCACCGGTCCGTGGTAGCGATTGGAGCGATGTCGACGCCGCTGATGAGAGGCTCACCGTTGCCACCACCAGGATTCTTCGGCTCACCCAGGCCGGACTCACCCTTGAGATGATCGGGGCGGACTTCATTCGCCACCGGATCGCCCCGTTGCACAACAAGGGGAGGCTAGCTTGGCTCTTTACGAACCCGGGTGACATTATGCGACTCCGCACCGGCCTCGACCATAACTTCACAGTGCTGGCGCATGCCCACTTCTGCCAGCGGCTTTTCCAGCTTGACGTGGGTCGCGACGGCGAGGTCGAGCGGACCGGCAAGGCCGCGAGGGCTGCCGCAAAGGTTGGCAAGGCTCTCAAGGGGCCATTTATCAAGCTGCCAGTGGGGGTGGTCCCGTTGTGCAACAATTCGCGTTGGTCCGAGATCATCGCCATGATGCCGGACTGTAATGCGCATGGCCCCATCCTGAGCTAGGAGGAGCCGAAGGACGAGGATGTGCAGCAATTCTTCGACACGCTGATCGAGGTGTACGTCAGTGCCGACGCCGAGCGGTGGCTTATCATGGACACCACCCAGGCAGAGCTGGACTACATCGCCACTAGGGCGAGGAAGGCACAGCTTGCCATGGAGGCCGGCAGTGCCGGGGGCGTGGAGGACAAGGCCGCAACGGTGGCGGAGGAAGAGGAGCTCACCCGGTGGGCGGCGGACTCCGGGGAGGTCAGCAGCGCCGACACTGGATCTCCGCTCGTCGAAGACGCGGACGACGAGTCGTCGGGGGAGGAGGAGGACGTGGCGGCGGGCTCGACGCCAACCAGGGGAAGAGGGCGAGTCCCGCGGCGGGCTGGCTCCGGTGAGCCGGTCCGGCCCGGCAGGGCTGCGCGGCCTCAATTGACCCTGGAGGGGTCTGGGCGCCACACGAGGGCCACGGCAGCCAAGAGGCTGACGAAGGCCGCTGAGAAGAAGAAGACAACAGCCCCTTCCTCATTCGGGCACGCACAAACCCCGCCGCCTCCTTCGCCTCCTCCGGCAGGCGTCAACTCGGATGATGATGTGGAGCTCCCTTTTGATCTCGGGCCTCTCAGCCCGGAGAGGAAAAGGAAACTGGTGGAAGAGGAGGAGACGGATGACGAGTAAGTTCTCCGTTCCTTACTGTCATTTCCATTTCCTCGAATTGGGTCGCTTGTCTTGATCCATTTTTGCTTCCATAGGGAAATAGAGACGTTGGCCCAGAGGGTGAAGAGGGCGAGGTCCTCGGCGAGCAGCTAGCCCCCGGCTGGGGCTTCAAAGACACCACTGGTGGTGCTGAGCAGCCCGGACAGCAGCCCCCGGCGCAGCCCCCAGCGTAAGTTCGTCACCCTCTTCTTACTCGACATGTGGTAGGTGCTCGATGCTATGATGCTGACCTTGCCAGGTTTGCAGGAGGGGAGCGGCAGTAGGAGGTGCCATAGAGGGCTACTCCTAACACACCACCCCCATCGACTATGCCGCCGCGGGGGGCGTCCCCGGCAAGGGCATCAGGCACGGAGCCCACACCCATGGAGGAAGAGGGGGACTTGGGCGCTGGTGGCTCTGCCACGGCGCCAAATGCTGGCGGAGAGGGGACTTCTGCTTCACAGCCTGGCACTGATGAGTTGTCTGTCCTTCGTCTCTGTTTTTCCCTTAATCTTTTCTTGGCTTCATTGCTTCCGTTGCTGCCCAGGCCATCCTTCAACAGGTATGGAGGACGTGGATACCGTTGCTGGAAACATTGCTGAGGAGGCCGCCAAGGATTCTGCCGAGGACACCATGGCGGGGGCCGCCAAGGCGACCAGCGAGGCTTCTACCGAGGGCGCCAACAGTGGACCTGCCGGTGAGGCCGGCAAGGCCTCCGCCGAGGAAGAGGTGGTGGGTGACCAGCCTCCCTCCTCCTCAACCTCGAGCCCCGGCAGATATCTGAAGGTGGCCGACAATCTCTTCGTCCACCTCCCAGGGGCGTCAAGCCGGGCGCCCGGCGAAGGGGAAGTTTTCGACGGCGAGGTGCTTGCCGCCACCGGGCTTGAGGTGGTTGATGAGCCGGGCATTGGTGGCGATGGTTCTCCAGAAGAGCAGCTTTTTCGTGCCATGGGGGCCAATTTCCAGAAGCTCCAAGTGCTCTACCGTGCTCGCCTGGACAAGGTCAAGTCTAGGATGGCAACGGTGGACAACGCGGAGGTGGACTTCAAGGCGCGCGTTGCCAAGACGCAGACCTGGTTCCACCAGGCTCGCGAGGAGCAGAGGGCCTTTCAGGAGAAATTGGCCGAGCGTGATGTGGAGCTCACCATGAAGATGGCCGACATCGAGAAGGCCCAGGAAAAGGCGGCGAACTTGGCTGCCGCGGCCGCCGCCCGGAACCAGCATGAAGCCACCTTGGATTCCTAGGAAGAGGACCTCACCGCGCGTGAGGCGAAGCTTGCCGCAGCGCTCTGTGGCAAGGATGAGGAGCTCGAGGCCCTTGTCGTGCGGCGGACTCGCGAGCTGGAGCAGAGGCACAAGGAGGCACTCGATGCCCAGGCTCTGGCCCATGCCGGCAAGGTAAGGGAGTTGGAGGTGGCGCAGGACGAGCTGAGGGAGCAGGCCCTCAAGCTGTCCAACAAGAAGAGCACGCCCAACAGCGCCTTGGTGGAGGTGCAAGGAGCGGTCATCAGCAGGGCTGGGGAGCTCTCCGAAGCACAAAACTCCGTCAGAGACCTCAAGCTAAAGCTGGAGGATCTCGAGAAGATGCTGTCGGAGAGTAGGGCTCGGGAGGAGACCTTGACCAGGAGCCTGGAGGAGGAGAAGCGGCTGCGGGCGAACGAGGCCGCCTCCCACCAGGATTATGTGGCGGGCGAGAACAGATGGATCAGCCATCTGGAGGAGGTCGCTGGCAGGGTCACCTCGCAGTTGGCCACCATGGGGATGCCACACGTGAGGTACGCCCCTGAGCGCAGCGGGACCGTCAACACCAAGTTGACCCTGTTCTTTGAGGGCGTCCTCGGAGCCTTGGCTTATCTTCACTCCAACAGGACGGCCACGCTGGCCGAGGAGGCCCGACGACTTTGCCGGAGGGTCATGACCAAGGTCCTCACCAAGACGGCATACTGGAATCCCGATCTTGACTTCGCGGCCGCGATGAATAGCTTGCTGGATAGTGCTGACCTCATGGTGCTCAAGGAGCGCATCAAGCCCATCACCGACTGCATCGACGAAATCAAGAGGGTGGAAGGCCAGTGCCGGGATTATGCATCCCGTTCTTCTTTGCCGCTGCGGGTTCCCGACCAAGACAAATTTTATCTTTATTTAGAACCGTAGCTATGATGTGATGTAATATAACTTTGAAGTACTCTTAATTTTCATGCATGTTATTTCCCCGTTCGGTTCCTCTTTGTATGCGTGCCCTACGTCGATCGGGAAGGCTTGCCGGCGCGGAAGCCCCTAGTGGCGTTTTGGGGATGGATCCCCATGGCCAGCCGGGTACGCGTGCTGCCGGACAAGCCACCTTTCTGTTCTGAACACGGCCGCTCGAACTATCGAGTTTGACTCGAGTCGGAATCGGGGGCGTTGCCGATCGCGGAAGGCTACTCTGCCATTCTCGACGCAGCCGCTTAAGCCGTTGAGCGGACTCGAAACAGGGCAAGGGCGTTGCCGATCGTGGTAGAGTCCCCTGGCGTGCAGGTTTCTCATACAAAGCAAATATCTCCGGGGGGAATAACCTCAAATACGAAGGGTAGCATAAATAAGGGTTCAGTGCAACTTAGCTTCTGCTTGCGATCGCTCGAGTGTCAATCTTCTGGCCTCCTTTCTTCTTCAAGGGTCACGAAGACGAAGGAGTGACGGGCTAACTGCTAGGGCCGATTCTCACAACTTCGCCCCCTACCTGGCGCGCCAAAGATGTCGGTGGGAACGACACCTATGGGATCACAAGAATCCCTACTACGGTTGCGGGGCGCGGGGTTGTGAGAAGAGCGGATCAAACAGATAGCACACGGTTCCTTTATCCAGGTTCGGGCCGCGACGATGCGTAAAACCCTACTCCTGCTTTGGTGGATTGTATATCTGTGTCCTGAGCTAGCTATGGGGCGTGAGGAGCTCCAAAAAGCCGAATCCTTCTCCTGGTCGCCTCGGGCCTCCTTTTATAGGAAAAGGGGTAGCCACAGTGGCACACAGGAGGTGGAAAGGGAACAGTGATGCGAGGTTATCCCTCGCATTACATGACTAGGCGCATTTAATGCGTCTTACCCAGGTGTCCTTGCTTTATCGGGGACGGGGGAGACCCATGTCTCGTCCGTCGTCGCTCCCTCTCGTGTTGACACGCGCCCTGGCCAGTGGCGCCCGCGGTGCCATGTAGGCAGGTAGGCAGCTGAGGTGGCGCAGTGGTAGGTCTCCATGAAGATCTGCATGCCGCCATGCAGGTGCCTGCCCAACTAGTTGGGTCGGCAGCTGCATGCGAACAACGGTGGAGGTTTGACTGGCGTGGGCCTGATGGTGGCCCTACGGGTGTTCTTGGCAAGGGCCTTGCCGGGGCCCCAGCAAGGGTCTTGCCGTGGCGCCTGCTGTCATCCCCGGCAAGGCTCTTGCCGGGGGCCTTGTGGTTCTCCTTGGCTGGGATCCCGCCAAGGATCATCATCTTCTAAAGGGTGTATCTGATTTTGAATGCCTTCACAAAGATCTGCATGCCACCACGGGGATGTCTCCCGAATCCTTGCCCCATGGGGGCAGTGGACTCAAGGGTGACTCGCTCCGTAGGCGTGGGGCGAGCTGCCATGGCAAGGGTCTTGTCGGGTTTGCTAAAACCACCTCCCAGCAAGGATCTTGCCGGGGGGTCCGCTTTGTCCCCTTTGCTCTTTGTGGTCTTGGTCTTGGCGCCGTTCTGCTTCTCCTAAGCTTCGGCCTTACCTTGGCTCACCTCCCTTGCCTTGCTCAATGTGGTGGTGCCCGTGGCTCAGACTGCCCGTGCACAGTTATAGGGGTACAAAAAGTGTACCCCTCTTTTTGTACACCGACAAGCATCTACCGAGAGCGGTCGAGACGATGTCGCACGAGTGTGCGGCCATGAGGACTGAGCAGGCAGAGCAAAGGCTGCTCCACTAGGAGTTGCTACGCGTCCCGTACGTTGAACAAGGATGTCGCCGTCATCAAGCTGCAGCACTAGAAGGTGCTCTGCCTCCGATCGAGTGAGGAAGGTGCCGCACTAAGCATCAACATGATGGCGAAGAAGTACTAGATCTAGTTGGCATGAACTGTGAAACCTACTTATCTTCTAATTCATCTTGGCCGTCCGGTATGCGATCGACAAAGGATGCGGAATCATTGGTTACTCCGTGACTTGCAAGGGGTAAGTCAATGAATCCATGTGCATATCACACGCCTGTGCTGGTGCTCCTATTGCCTACCATACCTATCGCCATACAATTTTCCGATCAAAGCCCTAAAGCAACATTATTAGAGTGAACAATTACAGTCCTAGAGAAAGAGGCAGCGCCAAAAACTCTACTTATGTAAGGAGTGTGGTATAGTAGAGAAGAGTATGAAGAGTCTATGTAAAGAGATTCAACTCTACCCATGTCCTGAGAGTTGGCCCATGCATTTCTTTTACAGTGGTCATGTTTGGTTGAAAACTTGAATTCTAAGGTGAGCACAATACTATGCATGGTTCAAGTGGAAAGTGAAGGAAATATGCCCTAGAGGCAATAATAAAGTTATTATTTATTTCCTTATATCATGATAAATTTTTATTATTCATGCTGGAATTGTATTAACCGGAAACATGATACATGTGTGAATACATAGACAAACAGATTGTCACTAGTATGCCTCTACTTGACTAGCTCATTGATCAAAGATGGTTATGTTTCCTAACCATAGACATGAGTTGTCATTTGATAAATGGGATCACATCATTAGGATAATGATGTGATTGACTTGACCCATTTCGTCAGCTTAGCACTTGATCATTTTAGTTTACTACTATTGCTTTCTTCATGACTTATACATGTTCCTATGGCTATGAGATTATGTAACTCCCGATTACCGGAGGAACACTTTGTGTGCTACCAAACGTCACAACGTAACTGGGTGATTATAAAGGTGCTCTACAGGTGTCTCTGATGGTACTTGTTGAGTTGACATAGATCAAGATTAGGATTTGTCACTCCGATTGTCGGAGAGGTATCTCTGGGCCCACTCGGTAATGCACATCACTATAAGCATTGCAAGCATTGTAACTAATGAGTTAGTTGCGGGATGATGCATTAAGGAACGAGTAAAGAGATTTGCCGGTAACGAGATTGAACTAGGTATTGAGATACCGACGATCGAATCTCGGGCAAGTAACATACTGATGACAAAGGGAACAGCGTATGCCGTTATGCGGTTTGACCGATAAAGATCTTCATAGAATATGCGGGAGGCAATATGAACATCCAGGTTCTGCTATTGGTTATTGACCGGAGACGTGTCTCGGTCATCTCTACATAGTTCTCGAACCCGTAGGGTCCGCACGCTTAAAGTTCGGTGACGATCGGTATTATGAGTTTTTGTGTTTTGATGTACCGAAGGTAGTTCGGAGTCCCGGACATGACGAGGAGTCTCGAAATGGTCGAGACGTAAAGATCGATATATTGGATGACTATATTCGGACACCGAAAGTGTTCCGGGTGATTTCGGAGAAAACCGGAGTGCCGGAGGGTTACGGGAACCCCCTCGGGAGAAATAATGGGCCTTATGGGCCTTAGTGGAGAGAGAGGGCTGGCCTAGGGCAGGCCGCGCGCCCCTCCCCCGCTGGTCCGAATTGGACTAGGAGAGGCGGGGCAGCGCCCCCCTTTCCTCCTCCCTCTCCCCCTTCCTTTCCCCCTCCTAGTAGGAGTAGGAAAGAGGGAGTCCTACTCCTACTAGGAGGAGGACTCCTCCTCCTGGCACACCATAGAGGGCCAGCCAGCCTCCCTCCCTTGCTCCTTTATATACGGGGGCAGGGGCACCTCTAGACACAAGTTGATCATTGATCCCTTAGCCGTGTGCGGTGCCCCCTCCACCATAATCCACCTCGATCATATCGTAGCGGTGCTTAGGAGAAGCCCTGCGTCGGTAGCAACATCATCACCGTCAACACACCGTCATGCTGACGGAACTCTCCCATGAAGCTCTGCTGGATCGGAGTTCGTGGGACGTCATCGAGCTGAACGTGTGCTGAACTCGGAGGTGTTGTGCGTTCGGTACTTGCATCGGTCAGATCGTGAAGATTTTCGACCTCATCAACCGCGTTCTCATAACGCTTCCACTTACGGTCTACTAGGGTACGTGGACGATACTCTTCCCTCTCGTTTCTATGCATCACCATGATCTTGCGTGTGCGTAGGAATTTTTTTGAAATTACTATGTTCCCCAACAGTGGCATCCGAGCCTGGTTTATGTGTAGATGTTATATGCACGAGTAGAACACAAGTGAGTTGTGGGCGATACAAGTCACACTGCTTACCAGCTTGTCATACTTTGGTTCGGCGGTATTGTTGGATGAAGCGGCCCGGACCAACATTATGCGTACGCTTACGCGAGACTGGTTCTACGGACGTGCTTTGCACACAGGTGGCTGGCGGGTGTCAGTTTCTCCAACTTTAGTTGAACCGAGTGTGGCTACGCCCGGTACTTGAGAAGGTTAAAACAACACTAACTTGACAAACTATTGTTGTGGTTTTGATGTGTAGGTAAGAACGGTTCTTGCTCAGCCCATAGCAGCCACGTAAAACTTGCAACAACAATGTAGAGGACGTCTAACTTGTTTTTGCAGGGCATGTTGTGATGTGATATGGTCAAGACATGATGCTATATTTTGATGTATGAGATGATCATGTTTTGTAACCGAATTATCGGCAACTGGCAGGAGCCACATGGTTGTCGCTTTATTGTACGCAATGCAATCGCCCTGTAATTGATTTAGTTTATCACTAAGCAGTAGCGATAGTCGTAGAAGCAATAGTTGGCGAGATGACAACGATGCTACGATGGAGATCAAGGTGTCACGCCGGTGACAATGGTGATCATGATGGTGTTTTAGAGATGGAGATCACAAGCACAAGATCATGATGGCCATATCATATCACTTATATTAATTGCATGTGATGTTTATCTTTTATGCATCTTATTTTGCTTAGATCGACGGTATCATTATAAGATGATCTCTCACTAAATTTCAAAGTACAAGTGTTCTCCCTGAGTATGCACCGTTGCGAAAGTTCGTCGTGCCGAGACACCACGTGATGATCGGGTGTGATAAGCTCTACATTCACATACAACGGGTGCAAGCCAGTTTTGCACATGCAGAATAATCGGGTTAAACTTGACGAGCCTGGCATATGCAGATATGGCCTCGGAACACCAGAGACCGAAAGGTCGAGCGTGAATCATATAGAAGATATGATCAACATATTGATGTTACCCATTGAAAACTACATCTGACGTGATGATTGGACATGGTTTAGTTGATATGGATCACGTGATCACTTAGATGATTAGAGGGATGTCTATCTAAGTGTGAGTTCTTTAATAATTTGATTAACTGAACCTTAATTTATCATGAACTTAGTACCCGATAGTATTTTGCATGTCTATGTTGTTGTAGATAGATGGCCCGTGTTGTTGTTCCATTGAATTTTAATGCGTTCCTTGAGAAAGCAAAGTTGAAAGATAATGGTAGCAATTACACGAACTGGGTCCATAACTTGAGGATTATCCTCATTGCTGCATAGAAGAATTACATCCTAGAAGCACTGCTAAGTGCCAAACCATCTGCAGGTGCAACACCAGATGTTATGAACGTCTGGCAAAGCAAAGCTGATGACTACTCGATAGTTCAGTGTGTCGTGCTTTACGGCTTAGAACCGGGACTTCAACGACGTTTTGAACGTCATGGA
Organism: Triticum monococcum; assembly: GCA_034509565.1. Lineage (NCBI taxonomy): Eukaryota > Viridiplantae > Streptophyta > Magnoliopsida > Poales > Poaceae > Triticum > Triticum monococcum. The sequence continues at coordinate 621,626,498 of CM067845.1, forward strand.
GCATATGAGATGTTCCAGGAGTTGAAGTTAATATTTCAAGCAAATGCCTGGATTAAGAGATATGAAGTCTCCAATAAGTTCTACAGCTGCAAGATGGAGGAGAATAGTTCTGTCAGTGAACATATACTCAGAATGTCTGGGTACCACAACCATTTGACTCAACTGGGAGTTAATCTTCCTTTTGATAGTGTCATTGACAGAGTTCTTCAATCACTGCCACCAAGCTACAAGAGCTTTGTGATGAACTATAACATGCAAGGAATAAATAAAACAATTCCCGAGCTCTTCGTAATGCTAAAGGCGGCGGAGGTAGAAATCAAGAAGGAGCATCAAGTGTTGATGGTTAACAAGACCACCAGTTTCAAGAAAAAGGGTAAAGGGGAGAAGAAAGGGGACTTCAAGAAGAACGGCAAACAAGTTGCTGCTCAAGAGAAGAAACCCAAGTCTGGACCTAAGCCTGAGAGTGAGTGCTTCTACTACAAACAGACTAGTCACTGGAAGCGGAACTGCCCCAAGTATTTGGCGGATAAGAAGGATGGCAAGGTGAACAAAGGTATATGTGATATAGATGTTATTGATGTGTACCTTACTAATTCTCGCAGTAGTGCCTGGGTATTTGATACTGGTTCTGTTGCTAATATATGCAACTCGAAACAGGGACTACGGATGAAGCGAAGATTGGCAAAGGACGAGGTGATGATGCGCGTGGGAAATGGTTCCAAAGTCGATGTGATCGCAGTCAGCACGCTACCTCTACATCTACCTTCGGGATTAGTATTAGACCTGAATAATTGTTATTTGGTGCCAGCGTTAAGCATGAACATTATATTTGGATCTTGTTTGATGCGAGACGGTTATTCATTTAAATTAGAGAATAATGGTTATTCTATTTATATGAGTAATATCTTTTATGGTCATCCACCCTTAAAGAATGGTCTATTCTTTTTGAATCTCGATAGTGGAGTTACACATATTCATAGTATTGAAGCTAAAAGATGCAGAGTTGATAATGATAGTGCAACTTATTTGTGGCACTGCCATTTAGGTCATATTGGTATAAAACGCATGAAGAAACTCCATTCTGATGGACTTTTGGAATCACTTGGTACTTGCGAACCGTGCCTCATGGGCAAGATGACTAAAACACCGTTCTCTGGAACTATGGAGCGAGCAACAGATTTGTTGGAAATCATACATACTGATGTATGTGGTCCGATGAATATTGAGGCTAGCGGCAGGTATCGTTATTTTCTCACCTTCACAGATGATTTGAGTAGATATGGGTATATCTACTTGATGAAACATAAGTCTGAAACATTTGAAAAGTTCAAAGAATTTCAGAGTGAAATGGAAAATCATCGTAACAAGAAAATAAAGTTTCTACGATCTGATCGTAGAGGAGAATATTTGAGTTATGAGTTTGGTCTTCATTTGAAACAATGCGGAATAGTTTCGCAACTCACGCCACCCGGAACACCATAGCATAATGGTGTGTTCGAATGCCGTAATCATACTTTACTAGATATGGTGCGATCTATGATGTCTCTTACTGATTTACCGCTATCGTTTTGGGGTTATGCTTTAGAGACGGCTGCATTCACGTTAAATAGGGCACCATCTAAATCCGTTGAGACAACTCCTTATGAACTGTGGTTTGGCAAGAAACCAAAGTTGTCGTTTCTTAAAGTTTGGGGCTGCGATGCTTATGTGAAAAAGCTTCAACCTGATAAGTTCGAACCCAAATCGGAGAAATGTATCTTCATAGGATACTCAAAAGAGACAGTTGGGTACACCTTCTATCATAGATCCAAAGGCAATACTTTTGTTGTTAAGAATGGATCCTTTGTAGAGAAGGAGTTTCTCTCAAAAGAAGTGAGTGGGAGGAAAGTAGAACTTGATGAGGTAACTGTACCTGCTCCCTTATTGGAAAGTAGTTCATCACAGAAACCGGTTTTTGTGACACCTACAACAATTAGTGCGGAAGCTAATGATGATGATCATGAAACTTCAGATCAAGTTACTACCGAACCTCGTAGGCCAACCAGAGTAAGATCCGCACCAGAGTGGTGCGGTAATCCTATCCTGGAAGTCATGTTACTAGACCATGACGAACCTACGAACTATGAGGAAGCGATGATGAGCCTAGATTCTGCAAAATGGATTGAGGCCATGAAATCTGAGATGGGATCCATGTATGAGAACAAAGTGTGGACTTTGGTTGAATTGCCCGATGATCGGCAAGCCATCGAGAATAAATGGATCTTCAAGAAGAAGACATACGCTGATGGTAATGTTACTGTCTACAAAGCTCGACTTGTTGCGAAAGGTTTTCGACAAGTTCAAGGAGTTGACTACGATGAGACCTTCTCACCCGTGGCGATGCTTAAGTCTGTCCGAATCATGTTAGCTATTGCCGTATTTTATGATTATGAAATTTGGCAAATGGGTGTAAAGACATTATTCCTGAATGGATTTCTGGAAGAAGAGTTGTATATGATGCAACCTGAAGGTTTTATCGATCCTAAGGGTGCTAACAAAGTGTGCAAGCTCCAGCGATCCATTTATGGACTGGTGCAAGCCTCTCGGAGTTGGAATAAACATTTTGATAGTATGATCAAAGCATATGGTTTTATATAGACTTTTGGAGAAGTATGTATTTACAAGAAAGTGAGTGGGAGCTCTATAGCATTTCTAATATTATATGTGGATGACTGCTACCTCTTGAGCACTGCGTTGGTTTTCCCTTAAAGAGGAAAGGGTGATGCAGTAAAGTAGCGTAAGTATTTCCCTCAGTTTTTGAGAACCAAGGTATCAATCCAGTAGGAGATCACGCTCGAGTCACACGCACCAACACAAAAAATAAGAACCTCGCAACCAATGCGATAAAGGGGTTGTCAATCCCTTCACGGGCAATTACGAGAGTGAGATCTGATAGATATGATAAGATAATATTTTTGGTATTTTTATGATAAAAAGAAATAAAGATGCAAAGTAAAATAAACGGCAATAGAAATAGCTAAGTGTTGGAAGATTAATATGATGGAAGATAGACCTGGGGGCCATAGGTTTCACTAGTGGCTTCTCTCAAGAGCATAAGTATTACGGTGGGTAAACGAAATACTGTCGAGCAATTGATAGAATTGAGCATAGTTATGAGAATATCTAGGTATGATCATGTATATAGGCATCACGTCCGTGACAAGTAGACCGAAACGATTCTGCATCTACTACTATTACTCCACACATCGACCGCTATCCAGCATGCATCTAGAGTATTAAGTTCATAAGAACAGAGTAATGCTTTAAGTAAGATGACATGATGTAGAGGGATAAACTCATGCAAGATGATATAAACCCCATCTTTTTATCCTCGATGGCTACAATATAATATGTGCCTTGCTGCCCCTGCTGTCACTGGGAAAGGACACCGCAAGATTGAACCCAAAGCTAAGCACTTCTCCCATTGCAAGAAAGATCAATCTAGTAGGCCAAACCAAACTGATAATTCGAAGAGACTTGCAAAGATAACCAATCATACATAAAAGAATTCAGAGGAGATTCAAATATTGTTCATATATAAACTTGATCATAAACCCACAATTCATCGGATCTTGACAAACACACCGCAAAAGAAGATTACATCAAATAGATCTCCAAGAAGATCGAGGAGAACTTTGTATTGAGATACAAAGAGAGAGAAGAAGCCATCTAGATAATAACTATGGACCAGAAGGTCTGAAGTTAACTACTCACACATCACTGGAGAAGCCATGGAGTTGATGTAGAGGCCCTCCGTGATCAATGCCCCCTCCGGCGGAGCTCCAGAAAAGGCCGTAAGATGGGATCTTTCGGGTACAGAAGGTTGCGGCGGTGGAATTAGGTTTTCGTGGTGCTCCTGGATGTTTGCGGGGTACATGGACTTATATAGGAGGAAGAAGTAGGTCGATGGAGCAACGAGGGCCCACGAGGGTGGAGGGCGCGCCCAGGGGGTAGGCGCGCCCCCTACCTCGTGGCCTCCTCGATTGTTTCCTGACGCCCACTCCAAGTCTCCTGGATCACGTTTGTTGAGAAAATCACATTCCCGAAGGTTTAATTCCATTTGGACTTCGTTTGATATTTCTTTTCTGCGAAACACTGAAATAGGCAAAAAACAGCAATTTGGGCTGGGCCTCCGGTTAATAGGTTAGTCCCAAAAATAATATAAAAGTTTAAAATAAAGACCATTAACATCCAAAACAAATAATATAATAGCATGGAACAATAAAAAATTATAGATACGTTGGAGACGTATCAATGACATATTGTTAATTGGAAATGATATAGAATTTCTGGATAGCATAAAAGGATACTTCAATAAGAGTTTTTCAATGAAAGACCTCGGTGAAGCTACTTACATATTGGGCATCAAGATCTATAGAGATAGATCAAGACGCTTAATTGGACTTTCACAAAGCACATACCTTGACAAAGTTTTGAAGAATTTCAAAATGGATCAGGCAAAGAAAGGATTCTTGCCTGTGTTACAAGGTGTGAACTTGAGTAAGACTCAATGCCCGACCACTGCAGAAGATAGAGAGAAAATGAAAGATGTTCCCTATGCTTCAGCCATAGGCTCTATCATGTATGCAATGATGTGTACCAGACCTGATGTGTGCCTTGCTACTAGTTTAGCAGGGAGGTGATACGTCTCCAACGTATCTATAATTTTTGATTGCTCCATGCTATATTATCTACTGTTTTGGACTATATTGGGCTTTATTTTCCACTTTTATATTATTTTTGGGACTAACCTATTAACCGGAGGCCCAGCCCAGAATTGTTGTTTTTTGCCTATTTCAGTGTTTCGAAGAAACAGAATATCAAACAGAGTCCAAACGGAATGAAACCTTCGGGAACGTGATTTTCTCACCGAACGTGATCCAGGAGACTTGGACCCTACGCCAAGGCATCAAAGAGGTGGCCACGAGGGTGGGGCGCCCCCTCCCAGGGCGCGCCCCCTGCCTCGTCGGCCCCTCGGTGCTCCAACGACGTAATCCTTCCTCCTATATATACCTACGTACCCCCAAACGAACAGAGACGAAGACAAAAACCTAATTCCACCACCGCAACTTTCTGTATCCATGAGATCCCATCTTGGAGCCTGTTCCGGAGCTCCGCCGGAGAGGGTCGTCATCACGGAGGGCTTCTACATCATCATAGCCCCTCCGATGAAGTGTGAGTAGTTTACCTCAGACCTTCGGGTCCATAGTTAGTAGCTAGACGGCTTCTTCTCTCGTTTTGGATCTCAATACAAAGTTCTCCCCCTCTCTTGTGGAGATCTATTCGATGTAATCTTCTTCTTTTTGCGGTGTGTTTGTTGAGACCGATGAATTGTGGGTTTATGATCAAGTCTATCTATGAATAATATTTGAATCTTCTCTGAATTCTTTTATGTATGATTGGTTATCTTTGCAAGTCTCTTCGAATTACCCATTTGGTTTGGCCAACTAGATTGGTAGTTCTTGCCATGGGAGAAGTGCTTAGCTTTGGGTTCGATCTTGCGGTGTCCTTTCCCAGTAGCAGAAGGGGCAGCAAGGCATGTATTGCATCGTTGCCATCGAGGATAACAAGATGGGGTTTATTTCATATTGCATGAATTTATCTCTCTACATCATGTCATCTTGCTTAAGGCGTTACTCTGTTTTTAACTTAATACTCTAGATGCATGTTGGATAGCGGTCGATGAGTGGAGTAATAGTAGTAGATGCAGAATCGTTTCGGTCTACTTATCACGGACGTCATGCCTATATACATGATCATGCCTAGATATTCTCATAACTATGCTCAATTCTGTCAATTGCTCAACAGTAATTTGTTCACCCACCGTAGAATACTTATGCTCTTGAGAGAAGCCACTAGTGAAACCTATGGCCCCGGGTCTATTCTCATCATATCAATCTCCATCGCTTTAATCTTGCTTTGCTTTTTTACTTTGCCTTTACTTTTTACTTTGCCTTTACTTTTTACTTTGCATCTCTATACCAAAAATACCAAAAATATTATATCTATCAGATCTCACTCTCGTAAGTGACCGTGAAGGGTTTGACAACCCCTAATCGCGTTGGTTGCGAGTAGCTATCGTTTTGTGCAGGTACGAGGGACTTGAGCGTGGCCTCCTACTGGATTGATACCTTGGTTCTCAAAAACTGAGGGAAATACTCATGCTACTCTGCTGCATCATCCCTTCCTCTTCGGGGAAATCCAATGCAAGCTCAAGAGGTAGCAAGAAGGATTTTTGGCGCCGTTGCCGGGGAGTCTACGCAAAAAGTCAACATACCAAGTACCCATCACAATCCCTATCTCTCGCATTACATTATTTGCCATTTGCCTCTCGTTTTCCTCTTCCCCACTTCACCCTTGTCGTTTTATTCACCCTCTCTTTCCCAATCTCCTTCTCCTCCCTCTCTATTTGCCTCTTTTCCCTTGCCATGTCAGAACCAAAAAGAGTTGGGGTTCTCTCCCAAGTTCTAGTGCTTTAGACAATCCTGCTATCTTATCTAAACTCACAAATCGGAATGCTATAGAACAACTTGCCGGAGTTATCAATGAGAACCTTAGTAATTTTGATGAAGATGATTCTGGAATTTTTCTTTATTTACTTGATGAATCTTTGAAAGATGCTTGGGATAGGCTGTTAAGGATCCGGGCTAGCTATGTACCCCAATATCAAATTGAGGTTTACTTAAAAATCTTTTATGTTGGGCTACCCGCTTCGTTCAAACAAGTTTTAGCTTCTATTTTCGAAGGGGGTTTTCTTGAAGGGGACCCCATAGATAACTATGAGAGGATGAAAACTATATTTGGGCACCCCATTAATGAGAAAGCTGAAATCACATCTCTCTTGCTTTCTTACCAAAATGAATCTATTAAAGAGATAAAAGCTAGCCTAGATGCCAATTTCCGCAACATTCTTAATCTTTCTTATACCATTAATGGACATGTACTTTGCCAAAATTGAAAGATTAATTCCATAGATAACAAGTTTGCTCTCTTTTTCTCTAAAACCAAAGATGGCAATACCTAGATCTATCCTCACTTTTATGCCTAGCTAGGGGCGTTAAACGATGGCGCTTGTTGGGAGGCAACCCAATTTTATTTTTATTCCTTGCATTTTGCTCCTGATTAGTAATAAATAAATTATTTAGCCTCTGTTTTGGTTGTGTTTTTTTGTGTTTAATTAGTGTTTGTGCCAAGTAGAACCATTGGGAAGACTTGAGGAACGTCTTGTTGAACTTGCTGCAAAAAAAGAAACTTTAGCGCTCACGAGAACTGCAGCCATTTTTATTTAAAGAGTTATATTTAGTTAATTATTTTTGAAGATGATTAATAGATAAATTACTCACGTCCAGCAATTTATTTTAGAATTTTGGGGGTTCCAGATCTTGCGCTAGCTACAGATTACTACAGACTGTTCTGTTTTTGACAGATTCTGTTTTTCGTGTGTTGTTTGCTTATTTTGATGAATCTATGGTTAGTAAAATAGTTTATAATCCATAGAGAAGTTGGAATACAGTAGGTTTAACACCAATATAAATAAATAATGAGTTCATTACGGTACCTTGAAGTGTTCTTTTGTTTTCTTTCGCTAACGGAGCTCACGAGTTTTCTACTTTAAGTTTTGTGTTGTGAAGTTTTCAAGTTTTGGGTGAATTCTTGTGATGGATTATGGAACAAGGAGTGGCAAGAGCCTAAGCTTGGGGATGCACATGGCACCCCCAAGATAATCCAAGGACACCAAAAAGTCAAAGCTTGGGGATTCCCCGGAACGCATCCCCTCTTTCGTCCACTTCCATCGGTAATTTACTTGGAGCTATATTTTTATTCACCAACATGATATGTGTTTTGCTTGGAGCGTCTTGTATTATTTTTGTCTTTGTGTTTTAGTATGCCACAATCATCCTTTCTGTACACACCTTTTGAGAGAGCCATACATGAATTAAAATTTGATAGAATACTCTATGTGCTTCACTTATATCTTTTGAGCTATGTAGTTTTGCTCTATGTGCTTCACTTATATCTTTTGAGCTATGTAGTTTTGCTCTATGTGCTTCACTTATATCTTTTGAGCATTATAATTTTGCTCTATGTGCTTCACTTAGATCTTTTAGAGCACGGTGGTGGATTTGTTTTAAAGAAACTATTGATCTCTCATGATTCACTTAAATTATTTTGAGAGTCTCTTAATAGCATGGTAATTTGCTTAATAATAATATGCTTGGTATTCAAGATTTGCGAAACTTTCTTTTGAGTGTGTTGAATACTAAGAAAAGTTTGATACTTGATAATTGTTTTGATATATGGAGGTGATAATATTAAAGTCATGCTAGTTGAGTAGTTGTGAATTTAAAGAATACTTGTGTTAAAGTTTGTGATTCCCGTAGCATGCACGTATGGTGAACCGTTATGAGATGAAGTCGAAGCATGATTTATTTATTGATTGTCTTCCTTATGAGTAGCGGTTGGGGACGAGCGATGGTCTTTTCCTACCAATCTATCCCCTAGGAGCATGCGCGTAATGCTTTGCTTTGATAACTTCTAGATTTTTGCAATAAGTATATGAGTTCTTTATGACTAATGTTGAGTCCATGGATTATACGCACTCTCACCCTTCCACCTTTCCTAGCCTCTCTAATACGGCGCACCTTTGGCCGGTATCATACACCCACCATATACCTTCCTCAAAACAGCCACCATACCTACCTATTATGGCATTTCCATAGCCATTCCGAGATATATTGTCATGCAACTTACCACCGTTCCGTCTATTATGACACACTCCATCATTGTCATATTGCATATCCCGGTACACCGCCGGAGGCATTCATATAGAGTCATATTTTGTTCTAAGTATCGAGTTGTAATTGTTGAGTTGTAAGAAAAATAAAAGTGTGATGATCATCATTATTAGAGCATTGTCCCAGTGAGGAAAGAATGATGGAGACTATGATTCCCCCACAAGTCGAGATGAAACTCTGGACGAAAAATAAAAAAAGAGGCCAAAGAAGCCCAAATAAAAAGAGGCCATAAAAAAGGGGAGAAAAGGCCTGAATAAAAAAATGAGAGAAAAAGAGAGAAGGGACAATGTTACTATCCTTTTACCACACTTGTGCTTCAAAGTAGCACCATGATCTTCATAGTAGAGAGTCTCTCATGTTATCACTTTCATATACTAGTGGGAATATTTCATTATAGAACTTGACTTGTATATTCCAATGATGGGCTTCCTCAAATTGCCCTGGGTCTTCATGAGCAAGCAAGTTGGATGCACACCCACTTAGTTTCTTTTTGAGCTTTCATATACTTATAGCTCTAGTGCATCCGTTGCATGGCAATCCCTACTCACTCACATTGATATCTATTGATGGGCATCTCCATAGCCCGTTGATACGCCTAGTTGATGTGAGACTATCTTCTCCTTTTTGTCTTCTCCACAACCACCATTCTATTCCACCTATAGTGCAATATCCATGGCTCACGCTCATGTATTGCGTGAAGATTGAAAAAGTTTTGAAAAAGTTAGAGTATGAAACAATTGCTTGGCTTGTCATCGGGGTTGTGCATGATTTAAATACTTTGTGTGGTGAATATAGAGCATAGCCAGACTATATGATTTTGTAGGGATAACTTTCTTTGGCCATGTTATTTTGAGAAGACATAATTGCTTTGTTAATATGCTTGAAGTATTATTATTTTTATGTCAATATAAACTTTTGTCACAAGTTGATCATTTATATACGGGGGTAGGGGGCACCTCTAGACACAAGTTGATCATTGATCCCTTAGCCGTGTGCGGTGCCCCCTCCACCATAATTCACCTCGATCATATCGTAGCGGTGCTTAGGCGAAGCCCTGCGTCGGTAGCAACATCATCACCGTCAACACGCCACGTGCTGACGGAACTCTCCCGTGAAGCTCTGTTGTATCAGGGTTTGTGGGACGTCATTGAGCTGAACGTGTGCCGAACTCGGAGGTGCCGTGCGTTCGGTACTTGGATCGGTCGGCTCGTGAAGACGTTCGACTACATCAACCACGTTCTCATAACGCTTCCGCTTACGGTCTACGAGGGTACACGGACGATACTCTTCCCTCTCGTTGCTATGCATCCCCATGATCTTGCGTGTGCGTAGGAATTTTTTTGAAATTACTACGTTCCCCAACAGAAAGGTACTAGGACTCTAGGAGTAACATGATTGGAAGAAGTCTTAGAGGGCCTCTTTTGTCTTTTTTAAACAGTCGTGAGTAGTCACTTCAGTAAAATATCATCTTAATTAAATATTTATTACACCATCTTAAACTAATGAATTCTCCGTGTATGTTTCCTCTCACACCAACACCGCCAGTTTGATTGGAGATGCAATGCTTGCCATTTAGGTAGAGCAAATGCATTTGTTAAGACAAGGACAGAACAATATGGGCGCATTTTTATTGCCACTCATCCCGAATGGCCAAAGGTCATGTGTATCTCAAACAAGAAACGCTTTAGATGTTAGCCAAATTTCTTTCCCATCTAATCCCTGGGATGGATGACACCCTTGCTAGAGCAGCAACTACACACACGCGGCAGCTACTACTCCTTCGTTGAATGATATTCACTTTGGGAGATGATTCAAATGTATGTCCCTGATCTGGATTGACGTCTTAGTGTACAAATCTATCTAGGATATTAAATTTTGACAAACAATTAACCACCTAATTAGCAAGGTGTGCACCTAACCAATATCAATTAAAGAGATGATGGACCAAAATATCCTTTTCAAATACCTAGGTAGTTCTCAAATTTGTATGTCCTCATACGCAAACTTTGAATTGTATAGGTGATTCATTTTTGTTATCCTCAATTACCTGTTGTTTGGTTCACGTAGAGCACGCCATGTACATGTATGTTTAAAGGCCACGTTCTGAGGGCCTCTTAGACAACCATCGTTTTATTCCACCTAGTTTGTTTTGCCGTTGTGTCGCTGGATGTAGGAATGTGTTGCCCGGTGAGGAGATCAACTGCATTCAATTTCAGTTTAGTTGCACATGAGCCGCCTGAAATGGAATTTGGGTCAGTCGATTTCGGATGAACAAAGCAGCCGATGGAGGGAAGGAAGAAGCAGCAACCAGCTCAGCGGAGAAGCCCTTTTGGGCTATGTTAGGGTGGTAGGCGACCGCATTATCCATTTTAGGGGTGTGGGATGGTGCAGATTCGCTGAAAAAAAACTGGTCATCGCTAGGGTTAGAGGGATGGCCGCACGGCCGAAGGAGGCGGTTAAGGGTGGAGCAGGGTGGCGAGCAGGAGCGCCGCCGGCCGCATGCGACGGTGGCCGCCTGTTCCGCCGGTGGTACGTTGGGTGGTTGGGGTAGAAGAAGAATGTGGGCCTTGGAGGTTGAAGAAGCAATCTTGACCGCTTGTTTTGCATCGGACGGCTAAAATCAATCGATTGACCCAAATTGATTTTTCTGTTGGCTTACCCCCTAGCCACCCCCGTTCAATTTTATGTGGTCATATGGAGTAGTACTAATCAAGACTAGTGCAAAGTGGGATTTATTGTGGCATGCTTAATTGAAAACTTGAATTCTATATATGTCTATAAGAAAAGGTTTGTAAGTAAGTCTGGAAAGAAATCGGGTGTATTGATTCCATCTACATAGGATGCACACACTGACAAGCAAGTGAGATTTCAAAAGCACAGTTCCAATGGAAAAGTACTAATGAAGTCTTCAGGAATCTTTCTCTCCCTTTCTTTGACGGTGTCTTCTAGTCACGCCACTAAAATAATAAAATAGCATCTTAGGTAAATATGTCTGACGACATTTCTCTGGTGAGCCATAGAGATCCCTACCAGGGCACCCCCACCGCACCTACCTCAACCCTCTCGTTCGTCAGCCCTCCTCGCCGCCGCGGGCAGTGGCCTCCCATGCCAGCTTGCCAGTGGCAGCGGGCCTCCCCGTATGCCTGCCCTCTCTTCCGTTATCTTCCCCATCTAGTTTCCTCCATGGTCGGCCAGATCAGACACGCCACTGTGCAAGTGTCAGTTCTACTGCTCACGATCTGCTGGAGGTGGATACTGTTGGAAATATGCCCTAGAGGTAATAATAAAAGCCTTATTATTATATTTCCTTGTTCATGGTAATTGTCTTTATTCATGCTATAATTGTGTTATCCGGAAATCGTAATACATGTGTGAATAACAGACACCAACATGTCCCTAGTAAGCTTGTAGTTGACTAGCTCGTTAATCAACAGATAGTCATGGTTTCCTGGCTATGGACATAAGATGTCATTGATAACGAGATCACATCATTAGGAGAATGATGTGATGGACAAGACCCAATCCTAAACATAGCATAAAGATCGTATAGTTCGTTTGCTAGAGTTTTGCAATGTCAAGTATCTTTTCCTTAGACCATGAGATCGTGCAACTCCCGGATACCGTAGGAGTGCTTTGGGTGTACCAAACGTCACAACGTAACTGGGTGACTATAAAGGTATACTGCGGGTATCTCCGAAAGTGTCTGTTGAGTTGACACGGATCAAGACTGGGATTTGTCACTCCGTATGACGGAGAGGTATCACTGGGCCCACTCGGTAATGCATCATCATAATGAGCTCAAAGTGACCAAGTGTCTGGTCACGGGATCATGCATTACGGTATGAGTAAAGTGACTTGCCGGTAACGAGATTGAACGAGGTATTGGGATACCGACGATCGAATCTCGGGCAAGTAATATATCGATTGACAAAGGGAATTGCATACGGGGTTGATTGAATCCTCGACATCGTGGTTCATCCGATGAGATCATCGTGGAGCATGTGGGAGCCAACATGGGTATCCAGATCCCGCTGTTGGTTATTGACCGGAGAGTCGTCTCGGTCATGTCTGCTTGTCTCCCGAACCCGTAGGGTCTACACACTTAAGGTTCGGTGACGCTAGGGTTGTGAAGATAAGTATATGCAGTAACCCGAATGTTGTTCGGGGTCCCGGATGAGATCCAGGATGTTACGAGGAGTTCCGGAATGGTCCGGAGGTAAAGAATTATATATAGGATGTGCAGTTTCGGCCATCGGGACAAGTTTCGGGGTACCCGGTATTGTACCGGGACCACCGGAAGGGTCCCGGGGGTCCACCGGGTGGGGCCACCTATCCCGGAGGGCCCCATGGGCTGAAATAGGCGGGAACCCAGCCCATAGTGGGCTGGGGCGCCAGCCCCTAGGGGGCCCATGCGGCTAGGGCTAAGGGGAAACCCTAGGTGGGGCGCCCCCCTTGCCTTGGGGAGCAAGCCCCACCCTAGGCCGCCGCCCCCCCCTAGTAGATTCCATCTACTAGGGCCGCCCCCCCATGGCACCCCTATATATAGTGGGGGAGAGGAGGGACTTGACACACCAGCCCCTGGCGCCTCCCTCTGTCCCCGTTACGTCTCTCTTCCTCGTAGTATAAGCGAAGCCCTGCTACTGCGACGCCCTGCATCCACCACCACGCCGTCGTGCTGCTGGATCTTCGTCAACCTCTCCTTCCCCCTTGCTGGATCAAGAAGGAGGAGACGTCTCCCGTCCCGTACGTGTGTTGAACGTGGACGTGCCGTCCGTTCGGCGCTGGTCATCGGTGATTTGGATCACGTTGTGTACGACTACTTCATCCCCGTTCGTTGAACGCTTCCGCACGCGATCTACAAAGGTATGTAGATGCATCTCGTGACTCGTTGCTAGATGAACACCTAGATGATCTTGGTGAATCGAGTAGGAAAATTTTTGTTTTCTGCAATGTTCTCCAACAGTGGCATCATGAGCTAGGTCTATGTGTAGTTCTTCTTGCGCGAGTAGAACACAATTTGTTGTGGGCGTGGATTTGTCAACTTTCTTGCCGCTACTAGTCTTTTCTTGCTTCAGCGGTATTGTGGGATGAAGCGGCCCGGACCAACCTTACATGTACGCTTACGTGAGACCGGTTCCACCGACTAACATGCACTAGTTGCATAAGGTGGCTGGCGGGTGTCTGTCTCTCCTACTTTAGTTGGAGCGGATTCGATGAACAGGGTCCTTATGAAGGGTAAATAGAAGTTGACAAATCACGTTGTGGCTTTCACGTAGGTAAGAAAACGTTCTTGCTGGAACCCTAATTCAGCCACGTAAAACTTGCAACAACAATTAGAAGACGTCCAACTTGTTTTTGCAGCAAGTGTTTGTGATATGATGTGGCCAAAGTTGTGATGAATGATGAATGATCTATATGTGATGTATGAGATGTTCATGCTATTGTAATAGGAATCACGACTTGCATGTCGATGAGTATGACAACCGGCAGGAGCCATAGGAGTTGTCTTTATTCTTTTATATGACCTGCGTGTCATTGAGAAACGCCATGTATTTACTTTACTGCTAAACGCGTTAGCCATAGTAGTAGAAGTAATAATTGGCGAGCAACTTCATGGAGACACGATGATGGAGATCATGATGATGGAGATCATGGTGTCAAGCCGGTGACAAGACGATCATGGAGCCCCAAGATGGAGATCAAAGGAGCTATGTGATAATGGCCATATCATGTCACGTTTATTATTTGATTGCATGTGATGTTTATCATGTTTTGCATCTTGTTTACTTAGAACGGCGGTAGTAAATAAGATGATCCCTCATAACAATTTCAAGAAGTGTTCTCCCCTAACTGTGCACCGTTGCTAAAGTTCGTCGCTTCGAAGCACCACGTGATGATCGGGTGTGATAGTTTCTTACGTTCACATACAACGGGTGTAAGACAGTTTTACACATGCAAAACACTTAGGGTTAACTTGACGAGCCTAGCATGTGCATAGACATGGCCTCGGAACACAGAAGACCGAAAGGTCGAGCATGAGTCGTATAGAAGATGCGATCAACATGAAGATGTTCACCGACGTTGACTAGTCCGTCTCACGTGATGATCGGACATGGCCTAGTTAACTAGGATCATGTAATACTTAGATGACTAGAGGGATGTCTAATCTAAGTGGGAGTTCATTATAATTTGATTGGATGAACTTTATTATCATGAACATTAGTCTAAAATATTTTACAATATGTCTTGTAGATCAAATGGCCCACATAGTCCTCAACTTCAACGCGTTCCTAGAGAAAACCAAGCTGAAAGACGATGGCAGCAACTATACGGACTGGGTCCGGAACCTGAGGATCATCCTCATAGCTGCCAAGAAAGATTATGTCCTACAAGCACCGCTGGGTGACGCACCTGTCCTCCCTGCTGAACAAGACCTTATAAACGCTTGGCAGGCACGTACCGATGACTACTCCCTCGTTCAGTGCGGCATGCTTTACAGTTTAGAACCGGGGCTCCAAAAGCGTTTTGAGAGACATGGAGCATATGAGATGTTCGAAGAGCTGAAAATGGTTTTCCAAGCTCATGCCCGAGTCGAGAGATATGAGGTCTCCGACAAGTTCTTCAGCTGTAAGATGGAGGAAAACAGTTCTGTCAGTGAGCACATACTCACGATGTCTGGATTACATAACCGCTTGACTCAGCTGGGAGTTAATCTCCCGGATGATGCGGTCATTGACAGAATCCTCCAGTCGCTTCCACCGAGCTACAAGAGCTTTGTGATGAACTTCAATATGCAGGGGATGGAAAAGACCATTCCTGAAGTATTTGCTATGCTGAAATCAGCAGAGGTAGAAGTCAAGAAGGAACATCAAGTGTTGATGGTCAATAAAACCACTAAGTTCAAGAAGGGCAAGGGTAAGAAAGCCTTCAAGAAGGACGGCAAGGAGGTTGCCGCGCCCGGCAAGCAAGCTGCCGGGAAGAAGCCAAAGAATGGACCCAAGCCCGAGACTGAGTGTTTTTATTGCAAGGGAAGCGGTCACTGGAAGCGGAATTGCCCCAAGTACTTAGCAGACAAGAAGGCCGGCAAAACAAAAGGTATATGTGATATACATGTAATTGATGTGTACCTTACCAGTAATCGTAGTAGCTCTTGGGTATTTGATACCAGTGCAGTTGCTCACATTTGTAACTCACAGCAGGAACTACGGAATAGGCGAAGACTGGCAAAGGACGAGGTGACGATGCGCGTCGGGAATGGTTCCAAAGTTGATGTGATCGCCGTCGGCACGCTGCCTCTTCATTTACCTACGGGATTAGTTTTAAACCTCAATAATTGTTATTTAGTATCAGCTTTGAGCATGAACATTGTATCGGGATCTCGTTTAATTCGAGATGGCTACTCATTTAAATCCGAGAATAATGGTTGTTCTATTTATATGAGAGATATGTTTTATGGTCATGCTCCTATGGTGAATGGTTTATTCTTTATGAATCTCGAACGTAATGCTACACATGTTCATAGTGTGAGTACCAAAAGATGTAAGGTTGATAATGATAGTCCCACATACTTGTGGCACTGCCGCCTTGGTCACATAGGTGTCAAACGCATGAAGAAGCTCCATGCAGATGGACTTTTAGAGTCTCTTGATTATGAATCATTTGACACGTGCGAACCATGCCTTATGGGTAAATTGACCAAGACTCCGTTCTCAGGAACAATGGAGCGAGCAACCAACTTATTGGAAATCATACATACTAATGTGTGCGGTCCAATGAGTGTTGAGGCTCGCGGCAGCTATCGTTATGTTCTCACTCTCACTGATGATTTGAGTAGATATGGATATATTTACTTAATGAAACACAAGTCTGAAACCTTTGAAAAGTTCAAGGAATTTCAGAGTGAGGTCGAGAATCAACGTGACAGGAAAATCAAGTTTCTACGATCAGATCGTGGAGGAGAATACTTGAGTCATGAATTTGGCACACACTTAAGAAAATGTGGAATAGTTTCACAGCTCACGCCGCCTGGAACACCTCAGCGTAACGGTGTGTCCGAACGTCGTAATCGCACTCTATTAGATATGGTGCGGTCTATGATGTCTCTTGCCGATTTACCACTATCTTTTTGGGGCTATGCTTTAGAGACTGCAGCATTCACTTTAAATAGGGCTCCGTCAAAATCCGTTGAGACGACACCGTTTGAATTATGGTTTGGAAAGAAACCTAAGTTGTCGTTTCTGAAAGTTTGGGGATGCGATGCTTATGTCAAGAAACTTCAACCTGAAAAGCTCGAACCCAAGTCGGAAAAATGCGTCTTCATACGATACCCAAAAGAAACTATTGGGTATACCTTCTACCTCAGATCCGAAGGCAAGATCTTTGTAGCCAAGAATGGATCCTTTCTAGAGAAAGAGTTTCTCTCGAAAGAAGTAAGTGGGAGGAAAATAGAACTTGATGAAGTATTACCTCTTGAACCGGAAAATGGCGCAACTCAAGAAAATGTTCCTGAGGTGCCTACACCGACTGGAGAGGAAGTTAATGATGATGATCATGAAACTTCTTATCAAGTTACTACTGAAATTCGAAGGTCCACAAGGACACGTTCCGCACCAGAGTGGTACGGCAACCCTGTCTTGGAAATCATGTTGTTAGACAACGGTGAACCTTCGAACTATGAAGAAGCGATGGCGGGCCCGGATTCCGACAAATGGCTAGAAGCCATGAAATCCGAGATAGGATCCATGTATGAAAACGAAGTATGGACTTTGACTGACTTGCCCATTGAACGGCGAGCCATAGAGAATAAATGGATCTTTAAGAAGAAGACAGACGCGGATGGTAATGTGACCATCTATAAAGCTCGGCTTGTCGCTAAAGGTTATCGACAAGTTCAAGGGGTTGACTACGATGAGACTTTCTCACCGGTAGCGAAGCTGAAGTCCGTCCGAATCATGTTAGCAATTGCCGCGTTTTACGATTATGAAATATGGCAAATGGACGTCAAAACGGCATTCCTTAATGGTTTCCTTAAGGAAGAATTGTATATGATGCAGCCGGAAGGTTTTGTCGATCCTAAGAATGCTGACAAAGTGTGCAAGCTCCAACGCTCGATTTATGGGCTAGTGCAAGCATCTCGGAGTTGGAACATTCGCTTTGATGAGATGATCAAAGCGTTTGGGTTTACGCAGACTTATGGAGAAGCCTGTGTTTACAAGAAAGTGAGTGGGAGCTCTGTAGCATTTCTCATATTATATGTAGATGACATACTTTTGATGGGAAATGATATAGAACTTTTGGACAGCATCAAGGCCTACTTGAATAAGAGTTTTTCAATGAAGGACCTTGGAGAAGCTGCTTATATATTAGGCATCAAGATCTATAGAGATAGATCGAGACGCCTCATAGGTCTTTCACAAAGCACATACCTTGATAAGATATTGAAGAAGTTCAACATGGATCGATCTAAGAAGGGGTTCTTGCCTGTGTTACAAGGTATGAAATTGAGCTCAACTCAAAGTCCGACCACGGCAGAAGAAATAGAAGAGATGAGTGTCATCCCCTATGCCTCAGCCATAGGTTCTATTATGTATGCCATGCTGTGTACCAGACCTGATGTAAACCTTGCCGTAAGTTTGGTAGGAAGGTACCAAAGTAATCCCGGCAAGGAACACTGGACAGCGGTCAAGAATATCCTGAAGTACCTGAAAAGGACTAAGGAGATGTTTCTCGTTTATGGAGGTGACGAAGAGCTCGTCGTAAAGGGTTACGTCGACGCTAGCTTCGACACAGATCTGGATGACTCAAAGTCACAAACCGGATACGTGTATATTTTGAATGGTGGGGCAGTAAGCTGGTACAGTTGCAAGCAGAGCGTCGTGGCGGGATCTACATGTGAAGCGGAGTACATGGCAGCCTCGGAGGCAGCACATGAAGCAATCTGGGTGAAGGAGTTCATCACCGACCTCGGAGTCATACCCAATGCGTCGGGGCCGATCAAGCTCTTCTGTGACAACACTGGAGCTATTGCACTTGCCAAGGAGCCCAGGTTTCACAAGAAGACAAGGCATATCAAGCATCGCTTCAACTCCATTCGTGAAAATGTTCAGAATGGAGACATAGATATTTGTAAAGTACATACGGACCTGAATGTAGCAGATCCGTTGAGTAAACCTCTCCCTAGGGCTAAACATGATCAACACCAGAATTCCATGGGTGTTCGATTCATCACAATGTAACTAGATTATTGACTCTAGTGCAAGTGGGAGACTGTTGGAAATATGCCCTAGAGGCAATAATAAAAGCCTTATTATTATATTTCCTTGTTCATGGTAATTGTCTTTATTCATGCTATAATTGTGTTATCCGGAAATCGTAATACATGTGTGAATAACAGACACCAACATGTCCCTAGTAAGCCTCTAGTTGACTAGCTCGTTAATCAACAGATAGTCATGGTTTCCTGGCTATGGACATAAGATGTCATTGATAACGAGATCACATCATTAGGAGAATGATGTGATGGACAAGACCCAATCCTAAACATAGCATAAAGATCGTATAGTTCGTTTGCTAGAGTTTTGCAATGTCAAGTATCTTTTCCTTAGACCATGAGATCGTGTAACTCCCGGATACCATAGGAGTGCTTTGGGTGTACCAAACGTCACAACATAACTGGGTGACTATAAAGGTATACTGCGGGTATCTCCGAAAGTGTCTGTTGAGTTGACACGGATCAAGACTGGGATTTGTCACTCCGTATGACGGAGAGGTATCACTGGGCCCACTCGGTAATGCATCATCATAATGAGCTCAAAGTGACCAAGTGTCTGGTCACGGGATCATGCATTACGGTACGAGTAAAGTGACTTGCCGGTAACGAGATTGAACGAGGTATTGGGATACCGACGATCGAATATCGGGCAAGTAATATATCGATTGACAAAGGGAATTGCATACGGGGTTGATTGAATCCTCGAGATCGTGGTTCGTCCGATGAGATCATCGTGGAGCATGTGGGAGCCAACATGGGTATCCAGATCCCGCTGTTGGTTATTTACCGGAGAGTCGTCTCGGTCATGTCTGCTTGTCTCCCGAACCCGTAGGGTCTACACACTTAAGGTTCGGTGATGCTAGGGTTGTGAAGATAAGTATATGCAGTAACCCGAATGTTGTTCGGGGTCCCGGATGAGATCCAGGACGTCATGAGGAGTTCCGGAATGGTCCGGAGGTAAAGAATTATATATAGGATGTGCAGTTTCGGCCATCGGGACAAGTTTCGGGGTACCCGGTATTGTACCGGGACCACCGGAAGGGTCCCGGGGGTCCACCGGGTGGGGCCACCTATCCCGGAGGGCCCCATGGGCTGAAATAGGAGGGAACCCAGCCCATAGTGGGCTGGGGCGCCAGCCCCTAGGGGGCCCATGCGGCTAGGGCTAAGGGGAAACCCTAGGTGGGGCGCCCCCCTTGCCTTGGGGAGCAAGCCCCACCCTAGGCCGCCCCCCCCCTAGTAGATTCCATCTACTAGGGCCGGCGCCCCCCCATGGCACCCCTATATATAGTGGGGGAGAGGAGGGACTTGACACACCAGCCCCTGGCGCCTCCCTCTCTCCCCGTTACGTCTCTCTTCCTCGTAGTATAGGCGAAGCCCTGCTACTGCGACGCCCTGCATCCACCACCACGCCGTCGTGCTGCTGGATCTTCGTCAACCTCTCCTTCCCCCTTGCTGGATCAAGAAGTAGGAGACGTCTCCCATCCCGTACGTGTGTTGAACGCGGAGGTGCCGTCCGTTCGGCGCTGGTCATCGGTGATTTGGATCACGTTGTGTACGACTACTTCATCCCCGTTCGTTGAACGCTTCCGCACGCGATCTACAAAGGTATGTAGATGCTTCTCATGACTCGTTGCTAGATGAACTCCTAGATGATCTTGGTGAATCGAGTAGGAAAATTTTTGTTTTCTGCAACGTTCTCCAACAGATACAGCCTCGCTGTAGATGAGGCATCGTGCTCCTGCTTCAGCCCGTACAGAACGCCGGGTGCGGCTCCCACGGCCGGACGGAAGTTGTCCCCGGGATTGGATGCTCTGCCGAGTTAATCCATGGCCTGCCCACTGTTCATGTGGTTCTCCCATAGTGCAACTTCGACCCGGCATGATCGTGATGTGTGTGGCCGGTCGAAGGTAGCCGCGGCCCGGTCAAATTTGGTCCCCGATGATGCTTGGCTAGTTGGCATGCTGCGGCGGTGAGTGTGACACATGTGCGACGGACACAAGGTATGTTATGGTGGTGGATCGACGCAAGTATGGCCCATATATGCTTGACTCTACCTGTGATGATAGCGAACATGAGCCATGCGATGGTTGGATGACGTGAGCGTCACTATGGTGGCAGACGACATGTGATCTAGCGCGAGGCATCCCTGATTTTTCTACTACCTAGATGCTCAACATTGTGTCCAGAACAATTGCCGGTGGACTTTGGCGAAGATATATAGGGCGTGGCCGTCGGATGACCCTGTATGTGTTCTTGGCGGCTCCGACGGCTATTTCTGCAGATCGCGCTTCTTTTGGCAGGGTGATGAGCTTAAAAGAAAATATCAGCTTGCTAAATGGGACATCATCTGTAGACCGAAAGACCAAGGAGGTCTAGGTATTGAGAATCTACAAGTTAAGAATAAATGCCTTCTTAGCAAGTGGCTGTGGAAGCTCTCATTGGAGAATGACGCTATATGGGCTCAAATCCTTTGCAACAAGTACCTCCAGACAAAAACTTTGTCCCAAGTCACTGTCAGGCCGACCGATTCGCCTTTCTGGAAAGGCTTGATGAAAGTGAAACAGTCGTTGTTTAATAGGACGAAGTTTGTTATTGGAAACGGCACGAGTACACGTTTCTGGGAGGATACTTGGCTCGGCGAGACACCCTTGGCCATCCAATATCCGTCGTTATACCGTATTGTGCAACGACGTGAGGTGTTTTGCATCGGTCTTTCAATCGATCCCCCTTAATATTCAGTTCCGACGAACGCTAGCGGGCAATCATTGGGAACAATGGCTCCATCTAGTTAGGAGACTGATGGAAGTCCAGCTTTCACAACAACCCGATGAATTACGCTGGAAACTGACTAAATCTGGAGTATTTACGGTTAAATCAATGTATATTGATGTTATTAACTCACACTCCATCCCTACGTCCAAGCATGTTTGGGATGTCAAAGTTCCTTTGAAAATAAAAGTGTTTATTTGGTTTGTCCATAAACAAGTTATTTTAACTAAGGACAACCTCTTGAAGCGTAATTGGACAGGACCTACTAGGTGTAGTTTCTGTGATCGGGATGAGACTATCAAACATCTCTTTTTTGATTGCCCGTTAGCCAAGGTACTTTGGCAGGCGATCCACATTGCTTTTATTATCAAATTACCGAATTCTGTTTATGCGTTATTTGGGACATGGCTTAATGGGATTGAGCCTAACTTAGCGAGACACATTCGGGTTGGAGTTTGTGCTTTGCTGCGGTCTTCTTGCCGTATTACTTGGGCTCGCCAGGCTTGGGGTCCTTCCGCGTATGGGCGATCTCCCACGCCTGCATGTGTGAGAGCGGCCGCTTCAGTTTCTCCTCCTGCACCACCAAACAGAGGTTAGTCATACATAAGAAAGTGATGGTAAATAGAAGAAGAATGTTTAATGGGGTTAGTCATACATTAACTGCCTTGTGGAGATAGTGGTTTCGGTTTCCCTGAGCATGTACTCCCTCCGTCCCTCGGTTAGCCTTATTTTTGGTTCTCACAGCCGCCCAGGCTCCAGCCTCATCACACCAAAGATCCACCAATGCCGCCCAGGACTTGTCTTTTCCATAACACCAATTTGGACACACCTACATAATAAAAGCATAATGGCATGTAGGTGTGTCCAAATTGGTGTTATGGAAGCATAAAGCATAATGTACCACAAGGTAATGAAAGCATAATGAAAGCATAATATATGAAAGCATAATGAAAAATCTTTTATACTTACCGCCAAGAACTCGGGCCTCTCCAAGGTAATGCCCATCCTCCGCGCTTCTTCCTTGGTCATCTTCACACCAAGATAGTCGTGGTAGTATGTGGAGATGGCCACATAGCGCACCTCGTACTGCATCTGGCGGGCCTTCTTCTTGCATTGGCGCAGCACGATCTGGTCCGCTCTAGCCCTGTGCTCCGGAAGAACTCGATAGAATTTCTACAATCATGCATGAAACAAGAATGGAAGAAGCCATGAGTTAAATCATTTTCATGAAACTAGAATGGACTTGTTCTTCTGAAGAGAACTCACCCAGAAAGTAGTGATCACGGCCTTGGCATGGGTCTCATGGTCCGCGTGGCGGGCTGCTTCCCAGTGGTCCCAGCTCGTGGCCAAAACCCGACGAGCCGGCTGCCTGACTGGATCCGGACAGTACAACCCCGGCCAGTATAACTTCAGCAAGACGGTGATGAGGCCGTTGGGAATACGGACCCCTTTAGAACATATCCAGTTGCTGCAAAAGAATGAACTATTAGCATGTGACAAGCAAAATAAATAACAACCGGAATAAGCATGTGACAAGCAAAATAATGAACCACTTACTCTTTTCCCGTGGGCTCAATGAGCCACTTCTGCTCCTCAGTAGCCGGAACCTGCTTTGGTAGCTTTGCGTTACCACGCAGCCACCCCTTCTTGTCAACCCCCTTCCCATCACCACCATCATCCCCGCCACCACCCTCCTCCTCGCCTGCCTCCCCCTCCCCAACCTCCTCCCCAACCTCCTCCTCCTCCTCCTCCTCCTCCTCCACCACCACCACCTCCTCCTCCTCCTCCCTAGAGTGTACCTCACTAGAGGAGGGTACCTCACTAGAGGAGGGCCTCGAAGACAACACCCCTAAGTCGGTGAGGGTGCGCTCTTTCTAGCCGCGACCCCCTGTAGTGGCTCTCCCCCCAGCACCTCGTCCTCTAGAGGCTCTCCCCCCGCCCCCTCCTCCTCTAGGGGCACCTCTCCCTCGACCTCCCTGTGAGGAGTCATCGTCAAGTAGCCGAGGGGGAGGATTACGTGCTCGACCACTCCGACTAGGGAGGCCGACGACCTTGCGTAGGAAACCCACGCCGTCGGCCTTCACCTTGCCCATGTTCCATGAACCTGCATTGAAAAGAGAAAAAGCAATTAGTAAATTAATGAAATGAAGGAAAAGGCATGATAATAAACACATTAATAAAAATGCATAAAAAGGCATATTCCTAAACTATAGAAAAAAAATACTTGAAACGTACATCTACTAGAACCCATATGAATTATCACTGTTGTAACCTCTTTCTCGGTCTATCTCATCATCACTATCAATCATATCATCTTCATTGTCCGACGGAGGTGGAGGCTCTTCCTCGTCGTCAGCGTCTTCGTTTAACTTTTCTAGCATAAGTATGTCATTTTTATTGACAATGGTCTCACCATCATTCCGTGCATCGTCGACGTTTGGGTCCACATCATCATCACCCAATGGTCTAGCGTCATCGTTTCTAACCACATCATCATCATCATCCAATGGTCTAGTGTCATCGTTTCTAACCACATCATCATCATCATCATCAGGTTGCTCTTGGTAGAACACTCCCTCGTATGTCATGGGGTTAATGTTGTAGTAATCGTCTTCATTCGGGTCTGGTAGCTTACCATGTGGCGACACCGTGAACACAACTTCCCAACCCTTTAGATACACTTTCTGGCAAGGGTAAGGCAGATAATATACTTGTGTAGCTTGGGTAGCCGCAATGAAGAGATCGGCTCTGGCATAGACGGTTGATGGTTTAACTTCGACCAAACCAATGGAAGGCGTATGTTTTACCCCCTCCCGCGGATCGAACCATCGGCATTTGAACACAGGCAGACTTAGGGTCTCACGCCCCTGGCGGAATTTAACCTCGTATATATTTTGTACCCTTCCGTAGTAATCTACTGAATTTTGACCGGGGGTGTACACTCCAGTATTTATAGTTTTGGGATCGGGGCGGCTGTTTTGGTGCTCCTCTGTATGGAAGCGATACCCATTCACATCATACTTTTTACATGTCATGACGGCAGGGTCAAAACCCATGGAAACCCATCTCAATTCATCATCCATAGATATGTTCGGATCTTTTCCCTACAAGTATAATGGAAATTGTTGCGTGCATTAGTTTGGTTAACTAATAAATGTTGAAGTAGGTATTTAATAGGGGAGTGTGGAAAATTAGTTTCTCCATGAACCAAGCAACAAAATTTTTACGTCCAGGGTTTCCATGACGAAGAAGAGTAAGTGCCTCCGCCTTAGTAGGAGGATTCACTCCCGTCCATTCCTCTTGAACGAAATCACTAAAAAAAGATAAGCGGTGTTAGACCGGGACTAAGTGAACATGAAACATGATGATGTGGAAGACATAAAGGAATGGTGTAGTGGTATTACCTCATCCACACTTCCTCAACTTCGTTGATGTTGTGCAAGATATAGAACATGAGGTCCTCCCACTCTTGTCGTGGCATGTTATAAGATTTCGAGGCCCCAGCCCTCCCACCTTGCGCGTTGAATAGATCGAGCCTGGGTTGATACTTGGGCTCTTCTATATTGTATCGAGGCACCTTGTTATGCAGATGGGGAACGTGGTCTGGATAGTATGATGTCCTGAGGTCTGACACCTCCTCTAGGATAACTGCCTCAGCTATGGAAGCTTCAATCTTAGCTTTGTTTCCAAATTTCCGTCGGAGATGCTTGTTCTGCCTCTCAGGGCCGTACTGCCAGCGATTTTGCACAGGGCCCCCCAACAATACCTCGTTCGCGAGGTGCAGAATGAGATGTGTCATCGGAGTAAAGAAGCCTGGCGGAAAGATCTTCTCTAGCTTGACTATCAACCCCGGTGCCTTCTTATGCAATTTTTCAATCACCTATTTACTTACTTCTTTAGCACAGAGCGTGCGGAAGAAATGGCTAAGCTCGGCAAGCACTCGCCAGACATGCTCGGGGACATAGCCTCGAACCATCACCGGCATTATCCGCTCAATCCATACATGGTAGTCATGACTCTTCAGGTCGGTCACTTTGCTCGTTGAAAGATTGACTCCCTTACTTATGTTCGATGCATAACCATCGGTGAACTTCAAAATTTGTTTCAGCCAGATAAGTACTTCTTTTTTTCTGGCGGTTTAAGGACAAAGTCAGCATCTGGCTCGAACCAGTTTTTTCGACCGCCTGTGGGAGGCTTCATGTTCAGGCGTGGTCTATCACAAATTCTCTGTTGATCGGCTCTAGCTTTTACGTTATCCTTCGTCTTATCAGGAATGTTGAGGATCGTGTGGAAAAGGGACTTTGCCACATTTTTTTCGGTGTGCATCACATCAATATTGTAAGGAAGTTTGAGGTCCTTGAAATAGGGAAGCTGCGAGAAGGGGGTAATGTGCGTCCAGTTGTGCATCTCACCATATCCCTCGAAGCCTTTGGCTTTGGCTTTGCCTTTGCCTTTGACTTTAGGCTTGAGAGATTTTAGCTGAGCAAGAACATGTGCCCCCGAAAATGTTGGAATCTCGGTTACTTCATGAACAACCCGGCCTTTCGTGAAGTTCTTCTTGTCTTCCCTGTCTGGATGGTCTGGAGGGAGGAACTATCGATGCAGGTCAAAGGCTACATACTTGCCACCCTTACTCAGCCAAATCATTCGCAGAGCCTGCATGCACACTTGTACACCATCCGCAGAATAGAGCATAGCCGAGAAAGTCATGCATGCAATAGTGCAACCAAGCATTCATCAAGAAATTTCTCTGCAGATCCCGGTCGTATGTCAACCTCGGAAAGTACCAAGAATGGTGCAAAGCATCCACAAGCGGCTGCATAAACACACCCAATTGCTTCCCCGGGTAGTCAGGCCCCGGAATGATGAGCGACAAGAATATGGTCTTCCATTGCATTAGGGCACCGGGAGGAAGATTGAGCGGAATTACAAACACAGGCCAACATCTATATGGATTGGACGACATACCATATGGATTCAACCCATCACCTGATATGGCCATTCTGACATTCCCAGCCTCGGCTGCTTCCTCGGGGTATTCTTCATTGAATGACCTCCATGCTTCCCCTCCCGATGGATGTACGATTTTTTTGGATTGTACCTTATACCTTCCTTGTGCCACTTCATCATTTTGGCAGACTCCTTCGTGATGAAAAGGCGCTGCAGTCTTTTTATAAAATCAAGATACCGAAGAACCTTAACGGGAATGGCTAGCTGCTTTTTCTCACCATCCTCACCGACCACCTCAATGTACCGAGATGAACCGCACTTCCTATAGTCATACTCGTGCCTAAACAAAAGACAATTCTTCGGGCAAACATCTATTTTCTCATAATCCATAGAGTGCCTTCATGATTTTCTTTGTATCGTACATGCTTTTCGGCAGTTCATGACCCTCAGGGAGGCTGTTAGCCCATACTCCCAGGAATGCTTCGAAGCATTTCTGGCTACAGCCGTACTCAGCCTTGACTGCAATCAGTTGCAAGATGGCATCCAGCTGAGATATTTTCGCACCCGCATAAAGAGGTTTCTTCGACGAGGCCAAGACCTCCAAGAAGGCCTTTGCGGTTGCCTCCGGCTCCTCCGGTTCATTCTCTAAAGGTGTCGCATTTGCCGTTTCTTCAACAATGACATCATCTAGCATGTCCCTGACCCCGTCGTCCTCATATCCATCGATGCGTTGTCGCATCACCTCCTCTCTACCACGGTCCTGCTCGGCTATGTTTATCGGCGGCATGTCAAAGTTTGGCATATATCCGTGCGTGCGAAGGTGCTCACTCATGTCCGTCTGATTTCTACGGTGACGTCTGGCATATCTCGCACAGAGGCTTGGTGGGATAATTCTCATTGGACGACAGAATATCTCCTTCAAATACACATCGGTTTTCGCGATCCACTCTGATGTTAGTCGATTCCGATGGATAAAACCACTGTACATCCACTGATTATCAGCCATCCTCTGCTTTTTTCCAACCCAGACAACATAATTAAGGATTCACTTAAATTAATCACATCAAATTTTCAGTTTCTACCGCATTTAATCCACCTACATCTCTAATAGGTAAAGATGGGTCCTAATCCCACCCGAGGATGTGTAGATTGAGTACTCATGATTTTATCGCGCTTCGAGTATTTAGTAATATTGACGCCGCATCGTTACCACAGAACGTCTACTACCGTGTCATCGCCGTCCGTGAGGGGGGCCACGCCCCGGAGACGCATCCCGCCTCTTCGGACATGCCACCACACCACCCTGCATGTATGAGGGCCCGGTGCGACGCTCCGGTGGCATTGCTACCCCCCAGTGCCCCCGTCCCGCCTAACCCTGTAGCGTTTGACCACGGGATCTAGCCCTTTGACTTTGCACAGACGGGCTTTGACCAGTGGACCTCCCCACCCGGTTGTGTTAGGTCAGCCCATAGGAACACTTTGTAGCAACATCCGGGCCAGACCCACAGCAAGATCCCCTCCGTGTATACCCCACGCGTCCGTTTCCCCCCTCCAGGTACCGGCGGCGGCGCCGTCCGTGAGAGGGGGCACACCCCGGACACGCGTGCCGGGCGTTTGCAACTGCCACAACACTTCTAGACTTGTGAGAGGCTGCCTACGCAAGATTTGGCGGCATGCTAGCCCCCGGAGGCCGGCGGCCACAGCCGTAGATGCGCGAAGGGTAATCCGCGTAGAGGGAATTTTTCGGATACTTCTACATCACCAAAAATTATGAAAAAATACCATCGTTCCTATAGCACATGTGCCCACGTCGTGCAAAAAACTCATGATTTTATCGTGCTCCGAGTATTTAGTAATATTGACGCCGCATCGTTACCGCAGAACGTCTACTACCGTGTCATCGCCGTCCGTGAGGGGGGGCCACGCACCGGAGACGCGTCCCGCCTCTTCGGACATGACACCACACCACCCCGCATGTATGAGGGCCCGGTGCGATGCTCCGGTGGCATTGCTACCCCTCAGTGCCCCCGTCCCGCCTAACCCTGTAGCGTTTGACCACGGGATCTAGCCCTTTGACTTTGCACGGACGTGCTTTGACTAGTGGACCTCCCCACCTGGTTGTGTTAGGTCAGCCCATAGGAACACTTTGGAGCAACATCCGGGCCAGACCCACAGCAAGATCCCCTCCGTGTAGACCCCACGCGTCCGTTTCCCCCCTCCAGGTGCCGGCGGCGGCGCCGTCCGTGAGGGGGGGCACACCCCAGACACGCGTGCCGGGCGTTTGCAACCGCCACAACACTTCCAGACTTGTGAGAGGCCGCCTACACAAGATTTGGCGGCATGCTAGCCCCCGGAGGCCACTGGCCACAGCCGTAGACGCGTGAAGGGCAATCCGCGTAGAGGGAATTTTTCGGATACTTCTACATCACCAAAAATTATGAAAAAATACCATCGTTCCTATAGCACATGTGCCCACGTCGTACAAAAAAACTCATGATTTTATCGCGCTCCGAGTGTTTAGTAATATTGACGCTTCATCGTTACCGCAGAACATCTACTACCGTGCCATCGCCGTCCGTGAGGGGGGGCCACGCAACGGAGACGCGTCCCGCCTCTTCGGACATGCCACCACACCACCCCGCATGTATGAGGGCCCGGTGCGACGCTCCAGTGGCATTGCTACCCCCAGTGCCCCCGTCCCGCCTAACCCTGTAGCGTTTGACCACGGGATCTAGCCCTTTGACTTTGCACGGACGGGCTTTGACCAGTGGACCTCCCTACCCGGTTGTGTTAGGTCAGCCCATAGGAACACTTTGGAGCAACATCCGGGCCAGACCCACAGCAAGATCCCCTCCGTGTAGACCCCACGCGTCCGTTTCCCCCCACCAGGTGCCTGCGGCGGCGCCGTTCGTGAGGGGGGCACACCCCAGACACGCGTTACGGGCGTTTGCAACCGCCACAACACTTCCAGAATTGTGAGAGGCCGCGTACGCAAGATTTGGCGGCATGCTAGCCCCCGGAGGCCGCCGGCCACAACCGTAGACGCGCGAAGGGCAATCCGCATAGAGGGAATTTTTCGGATAATTCCCCATCACCAAAAATTATGAAAAAATACCATCGTTCCTATAGCACATGTGCCCACGTCGTGCAAAAAAACTCATGATTTTATCGCGCTCCGAGTATTTAGTAATATTGACGCCGCATCGTTACCGCTGAACGTCTACTAACGTGTCATCGCCGTCCGTGAGGGGGGGCCACACACCGGAGACGCGTCCCGCCTCTTCGGACATGCCACCACACCACCCCGCATGTATGAGGGCCCGGTGCGACGCTCCGGTGGCATTGCTACACCCCCAGTGCCCCCGTCCCGCCTAACCCTGTTGTGTTTGACCACGGGATCTAGCCCTTTGACTTTGCACGTACGGGCTTTGACCAGTGGACCTCCCCACCCGGTTGTGTTAAGTCAGCCCATAGGAACACTTTGGAGCAATATCCGGGCCAGACCCACAGCAAGATCCCCCCCCCTCGTGTAGGCCCCACGCGTCCGTTTCCCCCCTCCAGGTGCCTGCGGCGGCGCCGTCCGTGAGGGGGGGCACACCCCGGACACGCGTGCCGGGCGTTTGCAATCGCCACAACACTTCCAGACTTGTGAGAGGCCGCCTACGCAAGACTTGGCGGCATGCTAGCCCCCGGAGGCCGTCGGCCACAGCCGTAGACGCGCGAAGGGCAATCCGCGTAGAGGGAATTTTTCGGATACTTCTACATCACCAAAAATTATGAAAAAATACCATCGTTCCTATAGCACATGTGCCCACGTCGTGCAAAAAACTCATGATTTTATCGTGCTCCGAGTATTTAGTAATATTGACGCCGCATCGTTACCGCAGAACGTCTACTACCGTGTCATCGCCGTCCGTGAGGGGGGGGCCACGCACCGGAGACGCGTCCCGCCTCTTCGGACATGACACCACACCACCCCGCATGTATGAGGGCCCGGTGCGATGCTCCGGTGGCATTGCTACCCCTCAGTGCCCCCGTCCCGCCTAACCCTGTAGCGTTTGACCACGGGATCTAGCCCTTTGACTTTGCACGGACGTGCTTTGACTAGTGGACCTCCCCACCTGGTTGTGTTAGGTCAGCCCATAGGAACACTTTGGAGCAACATCCGGGCCAGACCCACAGCAAGATCCCCTCCGTGTAGACCCCACGCGTCCGTTTCCCCCCTCCAGGTGCCGGCGGCGGCGCCGTCCGTGAGGGGGGGCACACCCCAGACACGCGTGCCGGGCGTTTGCAACCGCCACAACACTTCCAGACTTGTGAGAGGCCGCCTACACAAGATTTGGCGGCATGCTAGCCCCCGGAGGCCACTGGCCACAGCCGTAGACGCGTGAAGGGCAATCCGCGTAGAGGGAATTTTTCGGATACTTCTACATCACCAAAAATTATGAAAAAATACCATCGTTCCTATAGCACATGTGCCCACGTCGTACAAAAAAACTCATGATTTTATCGCGCTCCGAGTGTTTAGTAATATTGACGCTTCATCGTTACCGCAGAACATCTACTACCGTGCCATCGCCGTCCGTGAGGGGGGGCCACGCAACGGAGACGCGTCCCGCCTCTTCGGACATGCCACCACACCACCCCGCATGTATGAGGGCCCGGTGCGACGCTCCAGTGGCATTGCTACCCCCAGTGCCCCCGTCCCGCCTAACCCTGTAGCGTTTGACCACGGGATCTAGCCCTTTGACTTTGCACGGACGGGCTTTGACCAGAGGACCTCCCTACCCGGTTGTGTTAGGTCAGCCCATAGGAACACTTTGGAGCAACATCCGGGCCAGACCCACAGCAAGATCCCCTCCGTGTAGACCCCACGCGTCCGTTTCCCCCCTCCAGGTGCCTGCGGCGGCGCCGTTCGTGAGGGGGGCACACCCCAGACACGCGTTACGGGCGTTTGCAACCGCCACAACACTTCCAGAATTGTGAGAGGCCGCGTACGCAAGATTTGGCGGCATGCTAGCCCCCGGAGGCCGCCGGCCACAACCGTAGACGCGCGAAGGGCAATCCGCATAGAGGGAATTTTTCGGATAATTCCCCATCACCAAAAATTATGAAAAAATACCATCGTTCCTATAGAACATGTGCCCACGTCGTGCAAAAAAACTCATGATTTTATCGCGCTCCGAGTATTTAGTAATATTGACGCCGCATCGTTACCACTGAACGTCTACTAACGTGTCATCGCCGTCCGTGAGGGGGGGCCACACACCGGAGACGCGTCCCGCCTCTTCGGACATGCCACCACACCACCCCGCATGTATGAGGGCCCGGTGCGACGCTCCGGTGGCATTGCTACACCCCCAGTGCCCCCGTCCCGCCTAACCCTGTTGTGTTTGACCACGGGATCTAGCCCTTTGACTTTGCACGTACGGGCTTTGACCAGTGGACCTCCCCACCCGGTTGTGTTAAGTCAGCCCATAGGAACACTTTGGAGCAATATCCGGGCCAGACCCACAGCAAGATCCCCCCCCCTCGTGTAGGCCCCACGCGTCCGTTTCCCCCCTCCAGGTGCCTGCGGCGGCGCCGTCCGTGAGGGGGGGCACACCCCGGACACGCGTGCCGGGCGTTTGCAATCGCCACAACACTTCCAGACTTGTGAGAGGCCGCCTACGCAAGACTTGGCGGCATGCTAGCCCCCGGAGGCCGTCGGCCACAGCCGTAGACGCGCGAAGGGCAATCCGCGTAGAGGGAATTTTTCGGATACTTCTACATCACCAAAAATTATGAAAAAATACCATCGTTCCTATAGCACATGTGCCCACGTCGTGCAAAAAACTCATGATTTTATCGTGCTCCGAGTATTTAGTAATATTGACGCCGCATCGTTACCGTAGAACGTCTACTACCGTGTCATCGCCGTCCGTGAGGGGGGGGCCACGCACCGGAGACGCGTCCCGCCTCTTCGGACATGACACCACACCACCCCGCATGTATGAGGGCCCGGTGCGATGCTCCGGTGGCATTGCTACCCCTCAGTGCCCCCGTCCCGCCTAACCCTGTAGCGTTTGACCACGGGATCTAGCCCTTTGACTTTGCACGGACGTGCTTTGACTAGTGGACCTCCCCACCTGGTTGTGTTAGGTCAGCCCATAGGAACACTTTGGAGCAACATCCGGGCCAGACCCACAGCAAGATCCCCTCCGTGTAGACCCCACGCGTCCGTTTCCCCCCTCCAGGTGCCGGCGGCGGCGCCGTCCGTGAGGGGGGGCACACCCCAGACACGCGTGCCGGGCGTTTGCAACCGCCACAACACTTCCAGACTTGTGAGAGGCCGCCTACACAAGATTTGGCGGCATGCTAGCCCCCGGAGGCCACTGGCCACAGCCGTAGACGCGTGAAGGGCAATCCGCGTAGAGGGAATTTTTCGGATACTTCTACATCACCAAAAATTATGAAAAAATACCATCGTTCCTATAGCACATGTGCCCACGTCGTACAAAAAAACTCATGATTTTATCGCGCTCCGAGTGTTTAGTAATATTGACGCTTCATCGTTACCGCAGAACATCTACTACCGTGCCATCGCCGTCCGTGAGGGGGGGCCACGCAACGGAGACGCGTCCCGCCTCTTCGGACATGCCACCACACCACCCCGCATGTATGAGGGCCCGGTGCGACGCTCCAGTGGCATTGCTACCCCCAGTGCCCCCGTCCCGCCTAACCCTGTAGCGTTTGACCACGGGATCTAGCCCTTTGACTTTGCACGGACGGGCTTTGACCAGAGGACCTCCCTACCCGGTTGTGTTAGGTCAGCCCATAGGAACACTTTGGAGCAACATCCGGGCCAGACCCACAGCAAGATCCCCTCCGTGTAGACCCCACGCGTCCGTTTCCCCCCTCCAGGTGCCTGCGGCGGCGCCGTTCGTGAGGGGGGCACACCCCAGACACGCGTTACGGGCGTTTGCAACCGCCACAACACTTCCAGAATTGTGAGAGGCCGCGTACGCAAGATTTGGCGGCATGCTAGCCCCCGGAGGCCGCCGGCCACAACCGTAGACGCGCGAAGGGCAATCCGCATAGAGGGAATTTTTCGGATAATTCCCCATCACCAAAAATTATGAAAAAATACCATCGTTCCTATAGAACATGTGCCCACGTCGTGCAAAAAAACTCATGATTTTATCGCGCTCCGAGTATTTAGTAATATTGACGCCGCATCGTTACCACTGAACGTCTACTAACGTGTCATCGCCGTCCGTGAGGGGGGGCCACACACCGGAGACGCGTCCCGCCTCTTCGGACATGCCACCACACCACCCCGCATGTATGAGGGCCCGGTGCGACGCTCCGGTGGCATTGCTACACCCCCAGTGCCCCCGTCCCGCCTAACCCTGTTGTGTTTGACCACGGGATCTAGCCCTTTGACTTTGCACGTACGGGCTTTGACCAGTGGACCTCCCCACCCGGTTGTGTTAAGTCAGCCCATAGGAACACTTTGGAGCAACATCCGGGCCAGACCCACAGCAAGATCCCCCCCCCCCCTCGTGTAGGCCCCACGCGTTCGTTTCCCCCCTCCAGGTGCCTGCGGCGGCGCCGTCCGTGAGGGGGGGCACACCCCGGACACGCGTGCCGGGCGTTTGCAATCGCCACAACACTTCCAGACTTGTGAGAGGCCGCCTACGCAAGACTTGGCGGCATGCTAGCCCCCGGAGGCCGCCGGCCACAGCCGTAGACGCGCGAAGGGCAATCCGCGTAGAGGGAATTTTTCGGATACTCCCCATCACCAAAAATTATGAAAAAATACCATCGTTCCTATAGCACATGTGCCCACGTCGTGCAAAAAAACTCATGATTTTATCGCGCTCCGAGTATTTAGTACTATTGACGCCGCATCGTTACCGCAGAACGTCTACTACCGTGCCATCGCCGTTCGTGAGGGGGGGGGGCACGCACCGGAGACGCGTTCCGCCTCTTCGGACATGCCACCACACCACCCCGCACGTATGAGGGCCCGGTGCGATGCTCCGGTGGCATTGCTACCCCCAGTGCCCCCGTCCCGCCTAACCCTGTAGCGTTTGACCACGGGATCTAGCCCTTTAACTTTGCACGGACGGGCTTTGACCAGTGGACCTCCCCACCCGGTTGTGTTAGGTCAGCCCATAGGAACACTTTGGAGCAACATCCGGGCAAGACCCACAGCAAGATCCCCTCCGTGTAGACCCCACGCGTCCGTTTCCCCCCTCCAGGTGCCTGCGGCGGCGCCGTCCGTGAGGGGGGGCACACCCCGGACACGCGTGCCGGGCGTTTGCAACGCCACAACACTTCCAGACTTGTGAGAGGCCGCCTACGCAAGATTTGGCGGCATGCTAGCCCCCGGAGGCCGCCGGCCAAAGCCGTAGACGCGCGAAGGGCAATCCGCATAGAGGGAATTTTTCGGATACTTCTACATCACCAAAAATTATGAAACAAATACCATCGTTCCTATAGCACATGTGCCCACGTCGTGCAAAAAAACTCATGATTTTATCGCGCTCCGAGTATTTAGTAATATTGACGCCGCATCGTTACCGCAGAACATCTACTACCGTGTCATCGCCGTCCGTGAGGGGGGGGGGCACGCACCGGAGACGTGTCCCGCCTCTTCGGACATGCGACCACACCACCCCGCATGTATGACGACCCGGTGTGATGCTCCGGTGGCATTGCTACCCCCAGTGCCCCCGTCCCGCCTAACCCTGTAGCGTTTGACCATGGGATCTAGCCATTTGACTTTGCATGGACGGGCTTTGACCAGTGAACCTCCCCACCCGGTTGTGTTAGGTCAGGCCATAGGAACACTTTGGGGCAACATCCGGGCCAGACCCACAGCAAGATCACCTCCGTGTAGACCCCACGCGACGTTTCCCCCCTCCAGGTGCCGGCGGCGGCGCTGTCCGTGAGGGGGGCACACCCAGGACACGCGTGCTGGGCGTTTGCAACCGCCACAACACTTCCAGAATTGTGAGAGGCCGCCTACGCAACATTTGGCAGCATGCTAGCCCCCGGAGGCCGCCGGCCACAGCCGTAGACGCGCGAAGGGCAATCCGCGTAGAGGGAATTTTTCGAATACTTCCCCATCACCAAAAATTATGAAAAAATACCATCGTTCCTATAGCACATGTGCACACGTCGTGCAAAAAAACTCATGATTTTATCGCGCTCCGAGTATTTAGTAATATTGACGTCGCATCGTTACCGCAGAACGTCTACTACCGTGTCATCGCCGTCCGTGAGGGGGGGCCACACACCGGAGACGCGTTCCGCCTCTTCGGACATGCCACCACACCACCCCGCATGTATGAGGGCCCGTTGCGATGCTCCGGTGGCATTGCTACCCCCGGTGCCCCCGTCCCGCCTAACCCTGTAGCGTTTGACCACGGGATCTAGCCCTTTGACTTTGCATGGACGGGCTTTGACCAGTGGACCTCCCCACCCAGTTGTGTTAGGTGAGCCCATAGGAACACTTTGGAGCAACATCCGGGCCAGACCCACAGCAAGATCCCCTCCGTGTAGACCCCATGCGTCCATTTCCCCCTCCAGGTGCCTGCGGCGGCGCCGTCCGTGAGGGGGGCACACCCCGGACACGCGTGCCGGGCGTTTGCAAACGCCACAACACTTCCAGACTTGTGAGAGGCCGCCTACGCAAGATTTGGCGGCATGCTAGCCCCCGGAGGCCGCTGGCCACAGCCGTAGACGCGCGAAGGGCAATCCGCGTAGAGGGAATTTTTTGGATACTCCCCATCACCAAAAATTATGAAAAAATACCATCGTTCCTATAGCACATGTGCCCACGTCGTGCAAAAAAACTCATGATTTTATCGCGCTCTGAGTATTTAGTAATATTGATGCCGCATCGTTACCGCAGAACGTCTACTACCGTGCCATCGCCGTCCGTGAGGGGGGGCCACGCACCGGAGACGCGTTCCGCCTCTTCGGACATGCCACCACACCACCCCGCATGTATGAGGGCCCGGTGCGATGCTCCGGTGGCATTGCTACCCCAAGTGCCCCCGTCCCGCCTAACCCTGTAGCGTTTGACCACGGGATCTAGCCCTTTGACTTTGCACGGACGGGCTTTGACCAGTGGACCTCCCCACCCGGTTGTGTTAGGTCAGCCCATAGGAACACTTTGGAGCAACATCCGGGCCAGACCCACAACAAGATCCCCTCCGTGTAGACCCCACGCGACCGTTTCCCCCCTCCAGGTGCCGGCGGCGGCGCCGTCCGTGAGGGGGGGCACACCCCGGACACGCGTGCCGGGCGTTTGCAACCGCCACAACACTTCCAGACTTGTGAGAGGCCGCCTACGCAAGATTTCGCGGCATGCTAGCCCCCAGAGGCCGCCGGCCACAGCCGTAGACGCGCGAAGGGCAATCCGCGTAGAGGGAATTTTTCGGATACTTCTCCATCACCAAAAATGATGAAAAAATACCATCGTTCCTATAGCACATGTGCCCACGTCGTGCAAAAAAACTCATGATTTTATCGCGCTCCGAGTATTTAGTAATATTGACGCCGCATCGTTACCGCAGAACGTCTACTACCGTGTCATCGCCGTCCGTGAGGGGGGGCCACGCACCGGAGACGTGTCCCGCCTCTTCGGACATGCGACCACACCACCCCGCGTGTATGAGGGACCCGGTGCGATGCTCCGGTCGCATTGCTACCCCCAGTGCCCCCGTCCCGCCTAACCCTGTAGCGTTTGACCACGGGATCTAGCCCTTTGACTTTGCACGGACGGGCTTTGACCAGTGGACCTCCCCACCCGGTTGTGTTAGGTCAGCCCATAGGAACACTTTGGAGCAACATCCGGGCCAGACCCACAGCAAGATCCCCTTCGTGTAGACCCCACGCAACCGTTTCCCCCCTCCAGGTGCCGGCGGCGGCGCCGTCCGTGAGGGGGGGCACACCCCGGACACGCGTGCCGGGCATTTGCAACCGCCACAACACTTCCAGACTTGTGAGAGGACGCCTACGCAAGATTTGGCGGCATGCTAGCCCCCCGAGGCCGCCGGCCACAGCCGTAGACGCGCGAAGGGCAATCCGCGTAGAAGGAATTTTTCGGATACTTCTACGTCACCAAAAATTATGAAAAAAATACCATCGTTCCTATAGCACATGTGCCCACGTCGTGCAAAAAAACTCATGATTTTATCGCGCTCCGAGTATTTAGTAATATTGACGCCGCATCGTTACCGCAGAACGTCTACTACCGTGTCATCGCCGTCCGTGAGGGGGGGCCACGCACCGGAGATGGGTCCCGCCTCTTCGGACATGCGACCACACCACCCCGCATGTATGAGGGCCCGGTGCGATGCTCCGGTGGCATTGCTACCCCCAGTGCCCCCGTCCCGCCTAACCCTGTAGCGTTTGACCACGGGATCTAGCCCTTTGACTTTGCACGAACGGGCTTTGACCAGTGGAGCTCCCCACCCTGTTGTGTTAGGTCAGCCCATAGGAACACTTTGGAGCAACATCCGGGCCAGACCCACAGCAAGATCCCCTCCGTGTAGACCCCACGCGACCGTTTCCCCCCTCCAGGTGCCGGCGGCGGCGCCGTCCGTGAGGGGGGGCACACCCCGGACACGCGTGCCGGGCGTTTGCAACCGCCACAACACTTCCAGACTTGTGAGAGGCCTCCTACGCAAGATTTGGCGGCATGCTAGCCCCCAGAGGCCGCCGGCCACAACCGTAGACGCGCGAAGGGCAATCCGCGTAGAGGGAATTTTTCGGATACTTCTCCATCACCAAAAATGATGAAAAAATACCATCGTTCCTATAGCACATGTGCCCACGTCGTGCAAAAAAACTCATGATTTTATCGCGCTCCGAGTATTTCGTAATATTGACGCCGCATCGTTACCGCAGAACGTCTACTACCGTGCCATCGCCGTCCGTGAGGGGGGGCCACGCACCGGCGACGTGTCCCGCCTCTTCGGACATGCGACCACACCACCCCGCGTGTATGAGGGACCCGGTGCGATGCTCCGGTGGCATTGCTACCCCCAGTGCCCCCGTCCCGCCTAACCCTGTAGCGTTTGACCACGGGATCTAGCCCTTTGACTTTGCACGGACGGGCATTGACCAGTGGACCTCCCCACCCGGTTGTGTTAGGTCAGCCCATAGGAACACTTTGGAGCAACATCCGGGCCAGACCCACAGCAAGATCCCCTCCGTGTAGACCCCACGCAACCGTTTCCCCCCTCCAGGTGCCGGCGGCGGCGCCGTCCGTGAGGGGGGGCACACCCCGGACACGCGTGCCGGGCATTTGCAACCGCCACAACACTTCCAGACTTGTGAGAGGACGCCTACGCAAGATTTGGCGGCATGCTAGCCCCTCGAGGCCGCTGGCCACAGCCGTAGAGGCGCGAAGGGCAATCCGCGTAGAAGGAATTTTTCGGATACTTCTACATCACCAAAAATTATGAAAAAAATACCATCGTTCCTATAGCACATGTGCCCACGTCGTGCAAAAAAACTCATGATTTTATCGCGCTCCGAGTATTTAGTAATATTGACGCCGCATCGTTACCGCAGAACGTCTACTACCGTGTCATCGCCGTCCGTGAGGGGGGGCCACGCACCGGAGACGTGTCCCGCCTCTTCGGACATGCGACCACACCACCCCGCATGTATGAGGGCCCGGTGCGATGCTCCGGTGGCATTGCTACCCCCAGTGCCCCCGTCCCGCCTAACCCTGTAGCGTTTGACCACGGGATCTAGCCCTATGACTTTGCACGGACGGGCTTTGACCAGTGGACCTCCCCACCCGGTTGTGTTAGGTCAGCCCATAGGAACACTTTGGAGGAACATCCGGGCCAGACCCACAGCAAGATCCCCTCCGTGTAGACCCCACGCAACCATTTCCCCGCTCCAGGTGCCGGCGGCGGCGCCGTCCGTGAGGGGGGGCACACCCCGGACACGCGTGCCGGGCGTTTGCAAACGCCACAACACTTCCAGACTTGTGAGAGGCCGCCTACGCAAGATTTGGCGGCATGCTAGCCCCCGGAGGCCGCTGGCCACAGCCGTAGACGCGCGAAGGGCAATCCGCGTAGAGGGAATTTTTTGGATACTCCCCATCACCAAAAATTATGAAAAAATACCATCGTTCCTATAGCACATGTGCCCACGTCGTGCAAAAAAACTCATGATTTTATCGCGCTCTGAGTATTTAGTAATATTGATGCCGCATCGTTACCGCAGAACGTCTACTACCGTGCCATCGCCGTCCGTGAGGGGGGGCCACGCACCGGAGACGCGTTCCGCCTCTTCGGACATGCCACCACACCACCCCGCATGTATGAGGGCCCGGTGCGATGCTCCGGTGGCATTGCTACCCCAAGTGCCCCCGTCCCGCCTAACCCTGTAGCGTTTGACCACGGGATCTAGCCCTTTGACTTTGCACGGACGGGCTTTGACCAGTGGACCTCCCCACCCGGTTGTGTTAGGTCAGCCCATAGGAACACTTTGGAGCAACATCCGGGCCAGACCCACAACAAGATCCCCTCCGTGTAGACCCCACGCGACCGTTTCCCCCCTCCAGGTGCCGGCGGCGGCGCCGTCCGTGAGGGGGGGCACACCCCGGACACGCGTGCCGGGCGTTTGCAACCGCCACAACACTTCCAGACTTGTGAGAGGCCGCCTACGCAAGATTTCGCGGCATGCTAGCCCCCAGAGGCCGCCGGCCACAGCCGTAGACGCGCGAAGGGCAATCCGCGTAGAGGGAATTTTTCGGATACTTCTCCATCACCAAAAATGATGAAAAAATACCATCGTTCCTATAGCACATGTGCCCACGTCGTGCAAAAAAACTCATGATTTTATCGCGCTCCGAGTATTTAGTAATATTGACGCCGCATCGTTACCGCAGAACGTCTACTACCGTGTCATCGCCGTCCGTGAGGGGGGGCCACGCACCGGAGACGTGTCCCGCCTCTTCGGACATGCGACCACACCACCCCGCGTGTATGAGGGACCCGGTGCGATGCTCCGGTCGCATTGCTACCCCCAGTGCCCCCGTCCCGCCTAACCCTGTAGCGTTTGACCACGGGATCTAGCCCTTTGACTTTGCACGGACGGGCTTTGACCAGTGGACCTCCCCACCCGGTTGTGTTAGGTCAGCCCATAGGAACACTTTGGAGCAACATCCGGGCCAGACCCACAGCAAGATCCCCTTCGTGTAGACCCCACGCAACCGTTTCCCCCCTCCAGGTGCCGGCGGCGGCGCCGTCCGTGAGGGGGGGCACACCCCGGACACGCGTGCCGGGCATTTGCAACCGCCACAACACTTCCAGACTTGTGAGAGGACGCCTACGCAAGATTTGGCGGCATGCTAGCCCCCCGAGGCCGCCGGCCACAGCCGTAGACGCGCGAAGGGCAATCCGCGTAGAAGGAATTTTTCGGATACTTCTACGTCACCAAAAATTATGAAAAAAATACCATCGTTCCTATAGCACATGTGCCCACGTCGTGCAAAAAAACTCATGATTTTATCGCGCTCCGAGTATTTAGTAATATTGACGCCGCATCGTTACCGCAGAACGTCTACTACCGTGTCATCGCCGTCCGTGAGGGGGGGCCACGCACCGGAGATGGGTCCCGCCTCTTCGGACATGCGACCACACCACCCCGCATGTATGAGGGCCCGGTGCGATGCTCCGGTGGCATTGCTACCCCCAGTGCCCCCGTCCCGCCTAACCCTGTAGCGT
Source organism: Triticum monococcum (assembly GCA_034509565.1). NCBI lineage: Eukaryota > Viridiplantae > Streptophyta > Magnoliopsida > Poales > Poaceae > Triticum > Triticum monococcum. The sequence continues at coordinate 621,668,068 of CM067845.1, forward strand.
TTGACCACGGGATCTAGCCCTTTGACTTTGCACGAACGGGCTTTGACCAGTGGAGCTCCCCACCCTGTTGTGTTAGGTCAGCCCATAGGAACACTTTGGAGCAACATCCGGGCCAGACCCACAGCAAGATCCCCTCCGTGTAGACCCCACGCGACCGTTTCCCCCCTCCAGGTGCCGGCGGCGGCGCCGTCCGTGAGGGGGGGCACACCCCGGACACGCGTGCCGGGCGTTTGCAACCGCCACAACACTTCCAGACTTGTGAGAGGCCTCCTACGCAAGATTTGGCGGCATGCTAGCCCCCAGAGGCCGCCGGCCACAACCGTAGACGCGCGAAGGGCAATCCGCGTAGAGGGAATTTTTCGGATACTTCTCCATCACCAAAAATGATGAAAAAATACCATCGTTCCTATAGCACATGTGCCCACGTCGTGCAAAAAAACTCATGATTTTATCGCGCTCCGAGTATTTCGTAATATTGACGCCGCATCGTTACCGCAGAACGTCTACTACCGTGTCATCGCCGTCCGTGAGGGGGGGCCACGCACCGGAGACGTGTCCCGCCTCTTCGGACATGCGACCACACCACCCCGCGTGTATGAGGGACCCGGTGCGATGCTCCGGTGGCATTGCTACCCCCAGTGCCCCCGTCCCGCCTAACCCTGTAGCGTTTGACCACGGGATCTAGCCCTTTGACTTTGCACGGACGGGCTTTGACCAGTGGACCTCCCCACCCGGTTGTGTTAGGTCAGCCCATAGGAACACTTTGGAGCAACATCCGGGCCAGACCCACAGCAAGATCCCCTCCGTGTAGACCCCACGCAACCGTTTCCCCCCTCCAGGTGCCGGCGGCGGCGCCGTCCGTGAGGGGGGGCACACCCCGGACACGCGTGCCGGGCATTTGCAACCGCCACAACAGTTCCAGACTTGTGAGAGGACGCCTACGCAAGATTTGGCGGCATGCTAGCCCCTCGAGGCCGCTGGCCACAGCCGTAGACGCGCGAAGGGCAATCCGCGTAGAAGGAATTTTTCGGATACTTCTACATCACCAAAAATTATGAAAAAAATACCATCGTTCCTATAGCACATGTGCCCACGTCGTGCAAAAAAACTCATGATTTTATCGCGCTCCGAGTATTTAGTAATATTGACGCCGCATCGTTACCGCAGAACGTCTACTACCGTGTCATCGCCGTCCGTGAGGGGGGGCCACGCACCGGAGACGTGTCCCGCCTCTTCGGACATGCGACCACACCACCCCGCATGTATGAGGGCCCGGTGCGATGCTCCGGTGGCATTGCTACCCCCAGTGCCCCCGTCCCGCCTAACCCTGTAGCGTTTGACCACGGGATCTAGCCCTATGACTTTGCACGGACGGGCTTTGACCAGTGGACCTCCCCACCCGGTTGTGTTAGGTCAGCCCATAGGAACACTTTGGAGGAACATCCGGGCCAGACCCACAGCAAGATCCCCTCCGTGTAGACCCCACGCAACCATTTCCCCCCTCCAGGTGCCGGCGGCGGCGCCGTCCGTGAGGGGGGGCACACCCCGGACACGTGTGCCGGGCGATTGCAACCGCCACAACACTTCCAGACTTGTGAGAGGCCGCCTACGCAAGATTTGGCGGCATGCTAGCCCCCGCAGGCCGCCGGCCACAGCCGTAGACGCGCGAAGGGCAATCCGCGTAGAGGGAATTTTTTGGATACTTCTCCATCACCAAAAATGATGAAAAAATACCATCGTTCCTATAGCACATGTGCCCACGTCGTGCAAAAAAACTCATGATTTTATCGCGCTCCGAGTATTTAGTAATATTGACGCCGCATCGTTACCGCAGAACGTCTACTACCGTCTCATCGCCGTCCGTGAGGGGGGGCCACGCACCGGAGACGTGTCCCGCCTCTTCGGACATGCGACCACACCACCCCGCGTGTATGAGGGACCCGGTGTGATGCTCCGGTGGCATTGCTACCCCCAGTGCCCCCGTCCCGCCTAACCCTGTAGCGTTTGACCACGGGATCTAGCCCTTTGACTTTGCACGGACGGGCTTTGACCAGTGGACCTCCCCACCCGGTTGTGTTAGGTCAGCCCATAGGAACACTTTGGAGCAACATCCGGGCCAGACCCACAGCAAGATCCCCTCCGTGTAGACCCCACGCAACCGTTTCCCCCCTCCAGGTGCCGGCGGCGGCGCCGTCCGTGAGGGGGGGCACACCCCGGACACGCGTGCCGGGCATTTGCAACCGCCACAACACTTCCAGACTTGTGAGAGGACGCCTACGCAAGATTTGGTGGCATGCTCGCCCCCCGAGGCCGCCGGCCACAGCCGTAGACGCGCGAAGGGCAATACGCGTAGAGGGAATTTTTCGGATACTTCTACATCACCAAAAATTATGAAAAAAATACCATCGTTCCTATAGCACATGTGCCCACGTCGTGCAAAAAAAAACTCATGATTTTATCGCGCTCCGAGTATTTAGTAATATTGACGCCGCATCGTTACCGCAGAACGTCTACTACCGTGTCATCGCCGTCCGTGAGGGGGGGCCACGCACCGGAGACGTGTCCCGCCTCTTCGGACATGCGACCACACCACCCCACATGTATGAGGGCCCGGTGCGATGCTCCGGTGGCATTGCTACCCCCAGTGCCCCCGTCCCGCCTAACCCTGTAGCGTTTGACCACGGGATCTAGCCCTTTGACTTTGCACGGACGGGCTTTGACCAGTGGACCTCCCCACCCGGTTGTGTTACGTCAGCCCATAGGAACACTTTGGAGGAACATCCGGGCCAGACCCACAGCAAGATCCCCTCCGTGTAGACCCCACGCAACCATTTCCCCCCTCCAGGTGCCGGCGGCGGCGCCGTCCGTGAGGGGGGGCACACCCCGGACACGTGTGCCGGGCGTTTGCAACCGCCACAACACTTCCAGACTTGTTAGAGGCCGCCTACGCAAGATTTGGCGGCGTGCTAGCCCCCGCAGGCCGCCGGCCACAGCCGTAGACGCGCGAAGGGCAATCCGCGTAAAGGGAATTTTTCGGATACTTCTCCATCACCAAAAATGATGAAAAAATACCATCGTTCCTATAGCACATGTGCCCACGTCGTGCAAAAAAACTCATGATTTTATCGCGCACCGAGTATTTAGTAATATTGACGCCGCATCGTTACCGCAGAACGTCTACTACCGTGTCATCGCCGTCCGTGAAGGGGGCCACGCACCGGAGACGCGTCCCGCCTCTTCGGACATGCCACCACACCACCCCGCATGTATGAGGTCCCGGTGCGACGCTCCGGTGGCACTGCTACCCCCAGTGCCCCCGTCCCGCCTAACCCTGTAGCGTTTGACCACGGGATCTAGCCCTTTGACTTTGCACGGACGGGCTTTGACCAGTGGACCTCCCCACCCGGTTGTGTTAGGTCAGCCCATAGGAACACTTTGGAGCAACATCCGGGCCAGACCCACAGCAAGATCCCCTCCGTGTAGACCCCACGCGTCCGTTTCCCCCCTCCAGGTGCCGGCGGCGGCGCCGTCCGTGAGGGGGGGCACACCCCGGACACGCGTGCCGGGCGTTTTCAACCGCCACAACACTTCCAGAATTGTGAGAGGACACCTACGCAAGATTTGGCGGCATGCTAGCCCCCGGAGGCCGCCGGCCAAAGCCGTAGACGCGCGAAGGGCAATCCGCGTAGAGGGAATTTTTCGGATACTTCTACATCACCAAAAATTATGAAAAAATACCATCGTTCCTACAGCACATGTGCCCACGTCGTGCAAAAAAACTGATGATTTTATCGCGCTCCGAGTATTTAGTAATATTGACGCCGCATCGTTACCGCAGAACGTCTACTACCGTGCCATCGCCGTCCGTGAGGGGGGGCCACGCACCGGAGACGCGTTCCGCCTCTTCGGACATGCCACCACACCACCCCGCATGTATGAGGGCCCGGTGCGATGCTCCGGTGGCATTGCTACCCCAAGTGCCCCAGTCCCGCCTAACCCTGTAGCGTTTGACCACGGGATCTAGCCCTTTGACTTTGCACGGACGGGCTTTGACCAGTGGACCTCCCCACCCGGTTGTGTTAGGTCAGCCCATAGGAACACTTTGGAGCAACATCCGGGCCAGACCCACAACAAGATCCCCTCCGTGTAGACCCCACGCGTCCGTTTCCCCCCTCCAGGTGCCTGCGGTGCCGCCGTCCGTGAGGGGGGAGGGGGGGCAGACCCCGGACACTCGTGTCGGGCGTTTGCAACCGCCACAACACTTCCAGACTTGTGAGAGGCCGCCTACGCAAGATTTGGCAGCATGCTAGCCCCCGGAGGCCGCCGGCCAAAGCCGTAGACGCGCGAAGGGCAATCCGCGTAGAGGGAGTTTTTCGGATACTTATACATCACCAAAAATTATGAAAAAAATACCATCGTTCCTATAGCACATGTGCCCACGTCGTGCAAAAAAAACTCATGATTTTATCGCGCTCCGAGTATTTAGGAATATTGACGCCGCATCGTTACCGCAGAACGTCTACTATCGTGTCATCGCCGTCCGTGAGGGGGGGGGCCACGCACCGGAGACGTGTCCCGCCTCTTCGGACATGCGACGACACCACCCCGCATGTATGACGGCCCGGTGCGATGCTCCGGTGGCATTGCTACCCCTAGTGCCCCCGTCCCGTCTAACCCTGTAGCGTTTGACCATGGGATCTAGCCCTTTGACTTTGCATGGACGGTCTTTGACCAGTGGATCTCCCCACCCGGTTGTGTTAGGTCAGGCCATAGAAACACTTTGGAGCAACATCCGGGCCAGACCCACAGCAAGATCCCCTCCGTGTAGACCCCACGCGACATTTCCCCCCTCCAGGTGCCGGTGGAGGTGCCGTCCGTGAGGGGGGCACACCCAGGACACGCGTGCCGGGCGTTTGCAACCGCCACAACACTTCCAGAATTGTGAGAGGCCGCCTACGCAACATTTGGCGGCATGCTAGCCCCCGGAGGCCGCCGGCCACAGCCGTAGACGCGCGAAGGGCAATCCGCGTAGAGGGAATTTTTCGAATACTTCCCCATCACCAAAAATTATGAAAAAATACCATCGTTCCTATAGTACATGTGCACACGTCGTGCAAAAAAACTCATGATTTTATCGCGCTCCGAGTATTTAGTAATATTGACGCCGCATCGTTACCGCAGAACGTCTACTACCGTGCCATCGCCGTCCGTGAGGGGGGGGCACGCACCGGAGATGCGTCCCGCCTCTTCGGACATGCCACCACACCACCCCGCATGTATGAGGGCCCGTTGCGATGCTCCGGTGGCATTGCTACCCCCAGTGCCCCCGTCCCGCCTAACCCTGTAGCGTTTGACCACCGGATCTAGCCCTTTGACTTTGCATAGACGGGCTTTGACCAGTGGACCTCCCCACCCGGTTGTGTTAGGTCAGCCCATAGGAACACTTTGGAGCAACATCCGGGCCAGACCCACAGCAAGATCCCCTCCGTGTAGACCCCACGCGTCCATTTCCCCCCTCCAGGTGCCTGCGGCGGCGCCGTCCGTGAGGGGGGGCACACCCCGGACACGCGTGCCGGGGGTTTGCAACCGCCACAACACTTCCAGACTTGTGAGAGGCCGCCTACGCAAGATTTGGTGGCATGCTAGCCCCCGGAGGCCGCCGGCCACGGCCGTAGACGCGCGAAGGGCAATCCGCGTAGAGGGAATTTTTCGGATACTTCTACATCACCAAAAATTATGAAAAAATACCATCGTTCCTATAGCACATGTGCCCACGTCGTGCAAAAAAACTCATGATTTTATCGCCTCCGAGTATTTAGTAATATTGACGCCGCATCGTTACCGCAGAACGTGTACTAACGTGTCATCGCCGTCCGTGAGGGGGGGGCACGCACCGGAGATGCGTCCCGCCTCTTCGGACATGCGACCACACCACCCCGCATGTATGAGGGCCCGGTGCGATGCTCCGGTGGCATTGCTACCCCCAGTGCCCCCGTCCCGCCTAACCCTGTAGCGTTTGACCACGGGATCTAGCCCTTTGACTTTGCACGAACGGGCTTTGACCAGTGGACCTCCCCACCCTGTTGTGTTAGGTCAGCCCATAGGAACACTTTGGAGCAACATCCGGGCCAGACCCACAGCAAGATCCCCTCCGTGTAGACCCCACGCGACCGTTTCCCCCCTCCAGGTGCCGACGGCGGCGCCGTCCGTGAGGGGGGGCACACCCCGGAAACGCGTGCCGGGCGTTTGCAACCGCCACAACACTTCCAGACTTGTGAGAGGCCGCCTACGCAAGATTTGGCGGCATGCTAGCCCCCAGAGGCCGCCGGCCACAGCCGTAGACGCGCGAAGGGCAATCCGCGTAGAGGGAATTTTTCGGATACTTCTCCATCACCAAAAATGATGAAAAAATACCATCGTTCCTATAGCACATGTGCCCACGTCGTGCAAAAAAACTCATGATTTTATCGCGCTCCGAGTATTTAGTAATATTGACGCCGCATCGTTACCGCAGAACGTCTACTACCGTGTCATCGCCGTCCGTGAGGGGGGGCCACGCACCGGAGACGTGTCCCGCCTCTTCGGACATGCGACCACACCACCCCGCGTGTATGAGGGACCCGGTGCGATGCTCCGGTGGCATTGCTACCCCCAGTGCCCCGTCCCGCCTAACCCTGTAGCGTTTGACCACGGGATCTAGCCCTTTGACTTTGCACGGACGGGCTTTGACCAGTGGACCTCCCCACCCGGTTGTGTTAGGTCAGCCCATAGGAACACTTTGGAGCAACATCCGGGCCAGACCCACAGCAAGATCCCCTCCGTGTAGACCCCACGCAACCGTTTCCCCCCTCCAGGTGCCGGCGGCGGCGCCGTCCGTGAGGGAGGGCACACCCCGGACACGCGTGCCGGGCATTTGCAACCGCCACAACACTTCCAGACTTGTGAGAGGACGCCTACGCAAGATTTGGCGGCATGCTAGCCCCCCGAGGCCGCCGGCCACAGCCGTAGACGCGCGAAGGGCAATCCGCGTAGAAGGAATTTTTCGGATACTTCTACATCACCAAAAATTATGAAAAAAATACCATCGTTCCTATAGCACATGTGCCCACGTCGTGCAAAAAAACTCATGATTTTATCACGCTCCGAGTATTTAGTAATATTGACACCGCATCGTTACCGCAGAACGTCTACTACCGTGTCATCGCCGTCCGTGAGGGGGGGCCACGCACCGGAGATGCGTCCCGCCTCTTCGGACATGCGACCACACCACCCCGCATGTATGAGGGCCCGGTGCGATGCTCCGGTGGCATTGCTACCCCAGTGCCCCCGTCCCACCTAACCCTGTAGCGTTTGACAACGGGATCTAGCCCTTTGACTTTGCACGAACGGGCTTTGACCAGTGGACCTCCCCACCCTGTTGTGTTAGGTCAGCCCATAGGAACACTTTGGAGCAACATCCGGGCCAGACCCACAGCAAGATCCCCTCCGTGTAGACCCCACGCGACCGTTTCCCCCCTCCAGGTGCCGGCGGCGGCGCCGTCCGTGAGGGGGGGCACACCCCGCACACGCGTGCCGGGCGTTTGCAACCGCCACAACACTTCCAGAATTGTGAGAGGACACCTACGCAAGATTTGGCGGCATGCTAGCCCCCGGAGGCCGCCGGCCAAAGCCGTAGACGCGCGAAGGGCAATCCGCGTAGAGGGAATTTTTCGGATACTTCTACATCACCAAAAATTATGAAAAAATACCATCGTTCCTACAGCACATGTGCCCACGTCGTGCAAAAAAACTGATGATTTTATCGCGCTCCGAGTATTTAGTAATATTGACGCCGCATCGTTACCGCAGAACGTCTACTACCGTGCCATCGCCGTCCGTGAGGGGGGGCCACGCACCGGAGACGCGTTCCGCCTCTTCGGACATGCCACCACACCACCCCGCATGTATGAGGGCCCGGTGCGATGCTCCGGTGGCATTGCTACCCCAAGTGCCCCCGTCCCGCCTAACCCTGTAGCGTTTGACCACGGGATCTAGCCCTTTGACTTTGCATGGACGGGTTTTGACCAGTGGACCTCCCCACCCGGTTGTGTTAGGTCAGCCCATAGGAACACTTTGGAGCAACATCCGGGCCAGACCCACAACAAGATCCCCTCCGTGTAGACCCCACGCGTCCGTTTCCCCCCTCCAGGTGCCTGCGGCGGCGCCGTCCGTGAGGGGGGAGGGGGGCAGACCCCGGACACTCGTGTCGGGCGTTTGCAACCGCCACAACACTTCCAGACTTGTGAGAGGCCGCCTACGCAAGATTTGGCGGCATGCTAGCCCCCGGAGGCCGCCGGCCAAAGCCGTAGACGCGCGAAGGGCAATCCGCGTAGAGGGAGTTTTTCGGATACTTATACATCACCAAAAATTATGAAAAAAATACCATCGTTCCTATAGCACATGTGCCCACGTCGTGCAAAAAAAACTCATGATTTTATCGCGCTCCGAGTATTTAGGAATATTGACGCCGCATCGTTACCGCAGAACGTCTACTATCGTGTCATCGCCGTCCGTGAGGGGGGGGGGCACGCACCGGAGACGTGTCCCGCCTCTTCGGACATGCGACGACACCACCCCGCATGTATGACGGCCCGGTGCGATGCTCCGGTGGCATTGCTACCCCTAGTGCCCCCGTCCCGCCTAACCCTGTAGCGTTTGACCATGGGATCTAGCCCTTTGACTTTGCATGGACGGTCTTTGACCAGTGGACCTCCCCACCCGGTTGTGTTAGGTCAGGCCATAGAAACACTTTGGAGCAACATCCGGGCCAGACCCACAGCAAGATCCCCTCCGTGTAGACCCCACGCGACGTTTCCCCCCTCCAGGTGCCGGTGGAGGTGCCGTCCGTGAGGGGGGCACACCCAGGACACGCGTGCCGGGCGTTTGCAACCGCCACAACACTTCCAGAATTGTGAGAGGCCGCCTACGCAACATTTGGCGGCATGCTAGCCCCCGGAGGCCGCCGGCCACAGCCGTAGACGCGCGAAGGGCAATCCGCGTAGAGGGAAATTTTCGAATACTTCCCCATCACCAAAAATTATGAAAAAATACCATCGTTCCTATAGTACATGTGCACACGTCGTGCAAAAAAACTCATGATTTTATCGCGCTCCGAGTATTTAGTAATATTGACGCCGCATCGTTACCGCAGAACGTCTACTACCGTGCCATCGCCGTCCGTGAGGGGGGGGGGCACGCACCGGAGATGCGTCCCGCCTCTTCGGACATGCCACCACACCACCCGCATGTATGAGGGCCCGTTGCGATGCTCCGGTGGCATTGCTACCCCCAGTGCCCCCGTCCCGCCTAACCCTGTATCGTTTGACCACCGGATCTAGCCCTTTGACTTTGCATAGACGGGCTTTGACCAGTGGACCTCCCCACCCGGTTGTGTTAGATCAGCCCATAGGAACACTTTGGAGCAACATCCGGGCCAGACCCACAGCAAGATCCCCTCCGTGTAGACCCCACGCGTCCATTTCCCCCCTCCAGGTGCCTGCGGCGGCGCCGTCCGTGAGGGGGGGCACACCCCGGACACACGTGCCGGGGGTTTGCAACCGCCACAACACTTCCAGACTTGTGAGAGGCCGCCTACGCAAGATTTGGTGGCATGCTAGCCCCCGGAGGCCGCCGGCCACGGCCGTAGACGCGCGAAGGGCAATCCGCGTAGAGGGAATTTTTCGGATACTTCTACATCACCAAAAATTATGAAAAAATACCATCGTTCCTATAGCACATGTGCCCACGTCGTGCAAAAAAACTCATGATTTTATCGCCTTCGAGTATTTAGTAATATTGACGCCGCATCGTTACCGCAGAACGTGTACTAACGTGTCATCGCCGTCCGTGAGGGGGGGCCACGCACCGGAGATGCGTCCCGCCTCTTCGGACATGCGACCACACCACCCCGCATGTATGAGGGCCCGGTGCGATGCTCCGGTGGCATTGCTACCCCCAGTGCCCCCGTCCCGCCTAACCCTGTAGCGTTTGACCACGGGATCTAGCCCTTTGACTTTGCACGAACGGGCTTTGACCAGTGGACCTCCCCACCCTGTTGTGTTAGGTCAGCCCATAGGAACACTTTGGAGCAACATCCGGGCCAGACCCACAGCAAGATCCCCTCCGTGTAGACCCCACGCGACCGTTTCCCCCCTCCAGGTGCCGGCGGCGGCGCCGTCCGTGAGGGGGGGCACACCCCGGACACGCGTGCCGGGCGTTTGCAACCGCCACAACACTTCCAGACTTGTGAGAGGCCGCCTACGCAAGATTTGGCGGCATGCTAGCCCCCAGAGGCCGCCGGCCACAGCCGTAGACGCGCGAAGGGCAATCCGCGTAGAGGGAATTTTTCGGATACTTCTCCATCACCAAAAATGATGAAAAAATACCATCGTTCCTATAGCACATGTGCCCACGTCGTGCACAAAAACTCATGATTTTATCGCGCTCCGAGTATTTAGTAATATTGACGCCGTATCGTTACCGCAGAACGTCTACTACCGTGTCATCGCCGTCCGTGAGGGGGGGCCACGCACCGGAGACGTGTCCCGCCTCTTCGGACATGCGACCACACCACCCCGCGTGTATGAGGGACCCGGTGCGATGCTCCGGTGGCATTGCTACCCCCAGTGCCCCCGTCCCGCCTAACCCTGTAGCGTTTGACCACGGGATCTAGCCCTTTGACTTTGCACGGACGGGCTTTGACCAGTGGACCTCCCCACCCGGTTGTGTTAGGTCAGCCCATAGGAACACTTTGGAGCAACATCCGGGCCAGACCCACAGCAAGATCCCCTCCGTGTAGACCCCACGCAACCGTTTCCCCCCTCCAGGTGCCGGCGGCGGCGCCGTCCGTGAGGGGGGGCACACCCCGGACACGCGTGCCGGGCATTTGCAACCGCCACAACACTTCCAGACTTGTGAGAGGACGCCTACGCAATACTTGGCGGCATGCTAGCCCCTCGAGGCCGCTGGCCACAGCCGTAGACGCGCGAAGGGCAATCCGCGTAGAAGGAATTTTTCGGATACTTCTACATCACCAAAAATTATGAAAAAAATACCATCGTTCCTATAGTACATGTGCCCACGTCGTGCAAAAAAACTCATGATTTTATCGCGCTCCGAGTATTTAGTAATATTGACGCCGCATCGTTACCGCAGAACGTCTACTACCGTGTCATCGCCGTCCGTGAGGGGGGGCCACGCACCGGAGATGTGTCCCGCCTCTTCGGACATGCGACCACACCACCCCGCATGTATGAGGGCCCGGTGCGATGCTCCGGTGGCATTGCTACCCCCAGTGCCCCCGTCCCGCCTAACCCTGTAGCGTTTGACCACGGGATCTAGCCCTGTGACTTTGCACGGATGGGCTTTGACCAGTGGACCTCCCCACCCGGTTGTGTTAGGTCAGCCCATAGGAACACTTTGGAGGAACATCCGGGCCAGACCCACAGCAAGATCCCCTCCGTGTAGACCCCACGCAACCATTTCCCCCCTCCAGGTGCCGGCGGCGGCGCCGTCCGTGAGGGGGGGCACACCCCGGACACGTGTGCCGGGCGTTTGCAACCGCCACAACACTTCCAGACTTGTGAGAGGCCGCCTACGCAAGATTTGGCGGCATGCTAGCCCCCGCAGGCCGCCGGCCACAGCCGTAGACGCGCGAAGGGCAATCCGCGTAGAGGGAATTTTTCGGATACTTCTCCATCACCAAAAATGATGAAAAAATACCATCGTTCCTATAGCACATGTGCCCACGTCGTGCAAAAAAACTCATGATTTTATCGCGCTCCGAGTATTTAGTAATATTGACGCCGCATCGTTACCGCAGAACGTCTACTACCGTGTCATCGCCGTCCGTGAGGGGGGGCCACGTACCGGAGACGTGTCCCGCCTCTTCGGACATGCGACCACACCACCCCGCGTGTATGAGGGACCCGGTGTGATGCTCCGGTGGCATTGCTACCCCCAGTGCCCCCGTCCCGCCTAACCCTGTAGCGTTTGACCACGGGATCTAGCCCTTTGACTTTGCACGGACGGGCTTTGACCAGTGGACCTCCCCACCCGGTTGTGTTAGGTCAGCCCATAGGAACACTTTGGAGCAACATCCGGGCCAGACCCACAGCAAGATCCCCTCCGTGTAGACCCCACGCAACCGTTTCCCCCCTCCAGGTGCCGGCGGCGGCGCCGTCCGTGAGGGGGGGCACACCCCGGACACGCGTGCCGGGCATTTGCAACCGCCACAACACTTCCAGACTTGTGAGAGGACGCCTACGCAAGATTTGGTGGCATGCTCGCCCCCCGAGGCCGCCGGCCACAGCCGTAGACGCGCGAAGGGCAATACGCGTAGAGGGAATTTTTCGGATACTTCTACATCACCAAAAATTATGAAAAAAATACCATCGTTCCTATAGCACATGTGCCCACGTCGTGCAAAAAAAACTCATGATTTTATCGCGCTCCGAGTATTTAGTAATATTGACGCCGCATCGTTACCGCAGAACGTCTACTACCGTGTCATCGCCGTCCGTGAGGGGGGGCCACGCATCGGAGACGTGTCCCGCCTCTTCGGACATGCGACCACACCACCCCACATGTATGAGGGCCCGGTGCGACGCTCCGGTGGCATTGCTACCCCCAGTGCCCCCGTCCCGCCTAACCCTGTAGCGTTTGACCACGGGATCTAGCCCTTTGACTTTGCACGGACGGGCTTTGACCAGTGGACCTCCCCACCCGGTTGTGTTACGTCAGCCCATAGGAACACTTTGGAGGAACATCCGGGCCAGACCCACAGCAAGATCCCCTCCGTGTAGACCCCACGCAACCATTTCCCCCCTCCAGGTGCCGGCGGCGGCGCCGTCCGTGAGGGGGGGCACACCCCGGACACGTGTGCCGGGCGTTTGCAACCGCCACAACACTTCCAGACTTGTTAGAGGCCGCCTACGCAAGATTTGGCGGCATGCTAGCCCCCGCAGGCCGCCGGCCACAGCTGTAGACGCTTCAAGGGCAATCCGCGTAAAGGGAATTTTTCGGATACTTCTCCATCACCAAAAATGATGAAAAAATACCATCGTTCCTATAGCACATGTGCCCACGTCGTGCAAAAAAGCTCATGATTTTATCGCGCACCGAGTATTTAGTAATATTGACGCCGCATCATTACCGCAGAACGTCTACTACCGTGTCATCGCCGTCCGTGAAGGGGGCCACGCACCGGAGACGCGTCCCGCCTCTTCGGACATGCCACCACACCACCCCGCATGTATGAGGTCCCGGTGCGACGCTCCGGTGGCACTGCTACCCCCAGTGCCCCCGTCCCGCCTAACCCTGTAGCGTTTGACCACGGGATCTAGCCCTTTGACTTTGCACGGACGGGCTTTGACCAGTGGACCTCCCCACCCGGTTGTGTTAGGTCAGCCCATAGGAACACTTTGGAGCAACATCCGGGCCAGACCCACAGCAAGATCCCCTCCGTGTAGACCCCACGCGTCCGTTTCCCCCCTCCAGGTGCCGGCGGCGGCGCCGTCCGTGAGGGGGGGCACACCCCGGACACGCGTGCCGGGCGTTTGCAACCGCCACAACACTTCCAGAATTGTGAGAGGACACCTACGCAAGATTTGGCGGCATGCTAGCCCCCGGAGGCCGCCGGCCAAAGCCGTAGACGCGCGAAGGGCAATCCGCGTAGAGGGAATTTTTCGGATACTTCTACATCACCAAAAATTATGAAAAAATACCATCGTTCCTACAGCACATGTGCCCACGTCGTGCAAAAAAACTGATGATTTTATCGCGCTCCGAGTATTTAGTAATATTGACGCCGCATCGTTACCGCAGAACGTCTACTACCGTGTCATCGCCGTCCGTGAAGGGGGCCACGCACCGGAGACGCGTCCCGCCTCTTCGGACATGCCACCACACCACCCCGCATGTATGAGGTCCCGGTGCGACGCTCCGGTGGCACTGCTACCACCCAGTGCCCCCGTCCCGCCTAACCCTGTAGCGTTTGACCACGGGATCTAGCCCTTTGACTTTGCACGGACGGGCTTTGACCAGTGGACCTCCCCACCCGGATGTGTTAGGTCAGCCCATAGGAACACTTTGGAGCAACATCCGGGCCAGACCCACAGCAAGATCCCCTCCGTGTAGACCCCACGCGTCCGTTTCCACCCTCCAGGTGCCGGCGGCGGCGCCGTCCGTGAGGGGGGGCACACCCCGGACACGCGTGCCGGGCGTTTGCAATCGCCACAACACTTCCAGAATTGTGAGAGGACACCTACGCAAGATTTGGCGGCATGCTAGCCCCCGGAGGCCGCCGGCCAAAGCCGTAGACGCGCGAAGGGCAATCCGCGTAGAGGGAATTTTTCGGATACTTCTACATCACCAAAAATTATGAAAAAATACCATCGTTCCTACAGCACATGTGCCCACGTCGTGCAAAAAAACTGATGATTTTATCGCGCTCCGAGTATTTAGTAATATTGACGCCGCATCATTACCGCAGAACGTCTACTACGTGTCATTGCCGTCCGTGAGGGGGGGCCACGCACCGGACACGTGTCCCGCCTCTTCGGACATGCCACCACACCACCCCGCATGTATGAGGGCCCGGTGCGACGCTCCAGTGACATTGCTACCCCCAGTGCCCCCGTCCCACCTAACCCTGTAGCGTTTGACCACAGGATCTAGCCCTTTGACTTTGCACGGACGGTCTTTGACCAGTGGACCTCCCCACCCGGTTGTGTTAGGTCAGCCCATAGGAACACTTTGGAGCAACATCCGAGCCAGACCCACAGCAAGATCCCCTCCGTGTAGACCCAACGCGTCCATTTCCCCCCTCCAGGTGCCGGCGGCGGTGCTGTCCGTGATGGGGGCACACCCCGGACACGCGTGCCGGGTGTTTGCAACCGCCACAACACTTCCAGACTTGTGAGAGGCCTCCTACGCAAGATTTGGCGGCATGCTAGCCCCCGGAGGCCGCCGGCCGTAGCCGTAGACGCGCGAAGGGCAATCTGCATAGAGGGAATTTTTCGGATACTTCTACATCACCAAAAATTATGAAAAAGTACCATCGTTCCTATAGCACATGTGCCCACGTCGTGAAAAAAACTCATGATTTTATCGCGCTCCGAGTATTTAGTAATATTGACGCCGCATCGTTACCGCAGAACGTCTACTACCGTGTCATCGCCGTCCGTGAGGGGGGGGCACGCACTGGAGACGCGTCCCGCCTCTTTGGACATGCCACCACACCACCCCGCATGTGTGAGGGCCCGGTGCCACGCTCCGGTGGCATTGCTACCCCAGTGCCCCCGTCCCGCCTAACCCTGTAGCGTTTGACCACGGGATCTAGCCCTTTGACTTTGCACGGACGGGCTTTGACCAGTGGACCTCCCCACCCTGTTGTGTTAGGTCAGCCCATAGGAACACTTTGGAGCAACATCCGGGCCAGACCCACAGCAAGATCCCATTCGTGTAGACCCCACGCAACCGTTTCCCCCCTCCAGGTGCCGGCGGCGGCGCCGTCCGTGAGGGGGGGCACACCCCGGACACGCGTGCCGGGCATTTGCAACCGCCACAACACTTCCAGACTTGTGAGAGGACGCCTACGCAAGATTTGGCCGCATGCTAGCCCCCCGAGGCCGCTGGCCACAGCCGTAGACGCGCGAAGGGCAATCCGCGTAGAGGGAATTTTTCGGATACTTCTACATCACCAAAAATTATGAAAAAAATACCATCGTTCCTATAGCACATGTGCCCACGTCGTGCAAAAAAACTCATGATTTTATCGCGCTCCGAGTATTTAGTAATATTGACACCGCATCGTTACCGCAGAACATCTACTACCGTGTCATCGCCGTCCGTGAGGGGGGGGCACGCACTGGAGACGCGTCCCGCCTCTTTGGACATGCCACCACACCACCCCGCATGTGTGAGGGCCCGGTGCCACGCTCCGGTGGCATTGCTACCCCCTAGTGCCCCCGTCCCGCCTAACCCTGTAGCGTTTGACCACGGGATCTAGCCCTTTGACTTTGCACGGACGGGCTTTGACCAGTGGACCTCCCCACCCGGTTGTGTTAGGTCAGCCCATAGGAACACTTTGGAGCAACATCCGGGCCAGACCCATAGCAAGATCCCCTCTGTGTAGACCCCACGCAACCGTTTCCCCCCTCCAGGTGCCGGCGGCGGCGCCGTCCGTGAGGGGGGGCACATCCCGGACACGCATGCCGGGCATTTGCAACCGCCACAACACTTCCAGTCTTGTGAGAGGATGCCTACGCAAGATTTGGCGGCATGCTAGCCACCCGAGGCCGCCGGCCACAGCCGTAGACGCGCGAAGGGCAATCCGCGTAGAGGGAATTTTTCGGATACTTCTCCATCACCAAAAATTATGAAAAAAATACCATCGTTCCTATAGCACATGTGCCCACGTCGTGCAAAAAAACTCATGATTTTATCGCGCTCCGAGTATTTAGTAATATTGACGCCGCATCGTTACCGTAGAACGTCTACTACCATGTCATCGCCGTCCGTGAAGGGGGCCACGCACCGGAGACGTGTCCCGCCTCTTCGGACATGCCACCACACCACCCCGCATGTATGAGGTCCCGGTGCGACGCTCCGGTGGCACTGCTACCCCCCAGTGCCCCCGTCCCGCCTAACCCTGTAGCGTTTGACCACGGGATCTAGCCCTTTGAATTTGCACGGACGGGCTTTGACCAGTGGACCTCCCCACCCGGTTGTGTTAGGTCAGCCCATAGGAACACTTTGGAGGAACATCCGGGCCAGACCCACAGCAAGATCCCCTCCGTGTAGACCCCACGCAACCATTTCCCCCCTCCAGGTGCCGGCGGCGGCGCCGTCCGTGAGGGGGGGCACACCCCGGACACGTGTGCCGGGCGTTTGCAACCGCCACAACACTTCCAGACTTGTGAGAGGCCGCCTACGCAAGATTTGGCGGCATGCTAGCCCCCGCAGGCCGCCGGCCACAGCCGTAGACGCGCGAAGGGCAATCCGCGTAGAGGGAATTTTTCGGATACTTCTCCATCACCAAAAATGATGAAAAAATACCATCGTTCCTATAGCACATGTGCCCACGTCGTGCAAAATAACTCATGATTTTATCGCGCTCCGAGTATTTAGTAATATTGACGCCGCATCGTTACCGCAGAACGTCTACTACCGTGTCATCGCCGTCCGTGAGGGGGGCCACGCACCGGAGACGTGTCCCGCCTCTTCGGACATGCGACCACACCACCCCGCGTGTATGAGGGACCCGGTGTGATGCTCCGGTGGCATTACTACCCCCAGTGCCCCCGTCCCGCCTAACCCTGTAGCGTTTGACCACGGGATCTAGCCCTTTGACTTTGCACGGACGGGCTTTGACCAGTGGACCTCCCCACCCGGTTGTGTTAGGTCAGCCCATAGGAACACTTTGGAGCAACATCCGGGCCAGACCCACAGCAAGATCCCCTCCGTGTAGACCCCACGCAACCGTTTCCCCCCTCCAGGTGCCGGCGGCGGCGCCGTCCGTGAGGGGGGGCACACCCCGGACACGCGTGCCGGGCATTTGCAACCGCCACAACACTTCCAGACTTGTGAGAGGACGCCTACGCAAGATTTGGCGGCATGCTCGCCCCCCGAGGCCGCCGGCCACAGCCGTAGACGCGCGAAGGGCAATACGCGTAGAGGGAATTTTTCGGATACTTCTACATCACCAAAAATTATGAAAAAAATACCATCGTTCCTATAGCACATGTGCCCACGTCGTGCAAAAAAACTCATGATTTTATCGCGCTCCGAGTATTTAGTAATATTGACGCCGCATTGTTACCGCAGAACGTCTACTACCGTGTCATCGCCGTCCGTGAGGGGGGGCCACGCACCGGAGACGTGTCCCGCCTCTTCGGACATGCGACCACACCACCCCACATGTATGAGGGCCCGGTGCGATGCTCCGGTGGCATTGCTACCCAGTGCCCCCGTCCCGCCTAACCCTGTAGCGTTTGACCACGGGATCTAGCCCTTTGACTTTGCACGGACGGGCTTTGACCAGTGGACCTCCCCACCCGGTTGTGTTACGTCAGCCCATAGGAACACTTTGGAGGAACATCCGGGCCAGACCCACAGCAAGATCCCCTCCGTGTAGACCCCACGCAACCATTTCCCCCCTCCAGGTGCCGGCGGCGGCGCCGTCCGTGAGGGGGGGCACACCCCGGACACGTGTGCCGGGCGTTTGCAACCGCCACAACACTTCCAGACTTGTGAGAGGCCGCCTACGCAAGATTTGGCGGCATGCTAGCCCCCGCAGGCCGCCGGCCACAGCCGTAGACGCGCGAAGGGCAATCCGCGTAGAGGGAATTTTTCGGATACTTCTCCATCACCAAAAATGATGAAAAAATACCATCGTTCCTATAGCACATGTGCCCACGTCGTGCAAAAAAACTCATGATTTTATCGCGCACCGAGTATTTAGTAATATTGACGCCGCATCGTTACCGCAGAACGTCTACTACCGTGTCATCGCCGTCCGTGAAGGGGGCCACGCACCGGAGACGCGTCCCGCCTCTTCGGACATGCCACCACACCACCCCGCATGTATGAGGTCCCGGTGCGACGCTCCGGTGGCACTGCTACCCCCCAGTGCCCCCGTCCCGCCTAACCCTGTAGCGTTTGACCACGGGATCTAGCCCTTTGACTTTGCACGGACGGGCTTTGACCAGTGGACCTCCCCACCCGGTTGTGTTAGGTCAGCCCATAGGAACACTTTGGAGCAACATCCGGGCCAGACCCACAGCAAGATCCCCTCCGTGTAGACCCCACGCGTCCGTTTCCCCCCTCCAGGTGCCGGCGGCGGCGCCGTCCGTGAGGGGGGGCACACCCCGGACACGCGTGCCGGGCGTTTGCAATCGCCACAACACTTCCAGAATTGTGAGAGGACACCTACGCAAGATTTGTCGGCATGCTAGCCCCCGGAGGCCGCCGGCCAAAGCCGTAGACGCGCGAAGGGCAATCCGCGTAGAGGGAATTTTTCGGATACTTCTACATCACCAAAAATTATGAAAAAATACCATCGTTCCTACAGCACATGTGCCCACGTCGTGCAAAAAAACTGATGATTTTATCGCGCTCCGAGTATTTAGTAATATTGACGCCGCATCATTACCGCAGAACGTCTACTACCGTGTCATTGCCGTCCGTGAGGGGGGGCCATGCACCGGAGACGTGTCCCGCCTCTTCGGACATGCCACCACACCACCCCGCATGTATGAGGGCCCGGTGCGACGCTCCAGTGGCATTGCTACCCCCCAGTGCCCCCGTCCCACCTAACCCTGTAGCGTTTGACCACAGGATCTAGCCCTTTGACTTTGCACGGACGGTCTTTGACCAGTGGACCTCCCCACCCGGTTGTGTTAGGTCAGCCCATAGGAACACTTTGGAGCAACATCCGAGCCAGACCCACAGCAAGATCCCCTCCGTGTAGACCCAACGCGTCCATTTCCCCCCTCCAGGTGCCGGCGGCGGTGCTGTCCGTGATGGGGGCACACCCCGGACATGCGTGCCGGGTGTTTGCAACCGCCACAACACTTCCAGACTTGTGAGAGGCCGCCTACGCAAGATTTGGCGGCATGCTAGCCCCCGGAGGCCGCCGGCCGCAGCCGTAGACGCGCGAAGGGCAATCTGCATAGAGGGAATTTTTCGGATACTTCTACATCACCAAAAATTATGAAAAAGTACCATCGTTCCTATAGCACATGTGCCCACGTCGTGAAAAAAACTCATGATTTTATCGCGCTCCGAGTATTTAGTAATATTGACGCCGCATCGTTACCGCAGAACGTCTACTACCGTGTCATCGCCGTCCGTGAGGGGGGGGCACGCACTGGAGACGCGTCCCGCCTCTTTGGACATGCCACCACACCACCCCGCATGTGTGAGGGCCCGGTGCCACGCTCCGGTGGCATTGCTACCCCCCAGTGCCCCCGTCCCGCCTAACCCTGTAGCGTTTGACCACGGGATCTAGCCCTTTGACTTTGCACGGACGGGCTTTGACCAGTGGACCTCCCCACCCGGTTGTGTTAGGTCAGCCCATAGGAACACTTTGGAGCAACATCCGGGCCAGACCCACAGCAAGATCCCCTCCGTGTAGACCCCACGCAACCGTTTCCCCCCTCCAGGTGCCGGCGGCGGCGCCGTCCGTGAGGGGGGGCACACCCCGGACACGCGTGCCGGGCATTTGCAACCGCCACAACACTTCCAGACTTGTGAGAGGACGCCTACGCAAGATTTGGCGGCATGCTAGCCCCCCGAGGCCGCCGGCCACAGCCGTAGACGCGCGAAGGGCAATACGCGTAGAGGGAATTTTTCGGATACTTCTACATCACCAAAAATTATGAAAAAAATACCATCGTTCCTATAGCACATGTGCCCACGTCGTGCAAAAAAACTCATGATTTTATCGCGCTCCGAGTATTTAGTAATATTGACGCCGCATCGTTACCGCAGAACGTCTACTACCGTGTCATCGCCGTCCGTGAGGGGGGGGCACGCACCGGAGACGTGTCCCGCCTCTTCGGACATGCCACCACACCACCCCACATGTATGAGGGCCCGGTGCGATGCTCCGGTGGCATTGCTACCCCCAGTGCCCCCGTCCCGCCTAACCCTGTAGCGTTTGACCACGGGATCTAGCCCTTTGACTTTGCACGGACGGGCTTTGACCAGTGGACCTCCCCACCCGGTTGTGTTAGGTCAGCCCATAGGAACACTTTGGAGCAACATCCGGGCCAGACCCATAGAAAGATCCCCTCCGTGTAGACCCCACGCAACCGTTTCCCCCCTCCAGGTGCCGGCGGCGGCGCCGTCCGTGAGGGGGGGCACACCCCGGACACGCGTGCCGGGCATTTGCAACCGCCACAACACTTCCAGACTTGTGAGAGGATGCCTACGCAAGATTTGGCGGCATGCTAGCCCCCCGAGGCCGCCGGCCACAGCCGTAGACGCGCGAAGGGCAATCCGCGTAGAGGGAATTTTTCGGATACTTCTCCATCACCAAAAATTATGAAAAAAATACCATCGTTCCTATAGCACATGTGCCCACATCGTGCAAAAAAACTCATGATTTTATCGCGCTCCGAGTATTTAGTAATATTGACGCCGCATCGTTACCGCAGAACGTCTACTACCGTGTCATCGCCGTCCGTGAAGGGGGCCACGCACCGGAGACGCGTCCCGCCTCTTCGGACATGCCACCACACCACCCCGCATGTATGAGGTCCCGGTGCGACGCTCCGGTGGCACTGCTACCCCCCAGTGCCCCCGTCCCGCCTAACCCTGTAGCGTTTGACCACGGGATCTAGCCCTTTGACTTTGCACGGACGGGCTTTGACCAGTGGACCTCCCCACCCGGTGGTGTTAGGTCAGCCCATAGGAACACTTTGGAGCAACATCCGGGCCAGACCCACAGCAAGATCCCCTCCGTGTAGACCCCACGCGTCCGTTTCCCCCCTCCAGGTGCCGGCGGCGGCGCCGTCCGTGAGGGGGGGCACACCCCGGACACGCGTGCCGGGCGTTTGCAACCGCCACAACACTTCCAGAATTGTGAGAGGACACCTACGCAAGATTTGGCGGCATGCTAGCCCCCGGAGGCCGCCGGCCAAAGCCGTAGACGCGCGAAGGGCAATCCGCGTAGAGGGAATTTTTCGGATACTTCTACATCACCAAAAATTATGAAAAAATACCATCGTTCCTACAACACATGTGCCCACGTCGTGCAAAAAAACTGATGATTTTATCGCGCTCCGAGTATTTAGTAATATTGACGCCGCATCATTACCGCAGAACGTCTACTACCGTGTCATTGCCGTCCGTGAGGGGGGGCCACGCACCGGAGACGTGTCCCGCCTCTTCGGACATGCCACCACACCACCCCGCATGTATGAGGGCCCGGTGCGACGCTCCAATGGCATTGCTACCCCCCAGTGCCCCCGTCCCACCTAACCCTGTAGCGTTTGACCACAGGATCTAGCCCTTTGACTTTGCACGGACGGTCTTTGACCAGTGGACCTCCCCACCCGGTTGTGTTAGGTCAGCCCATAGGAAGACTTTGGAGCAACATCCGAGCCAGACCCACAGCAAGATCCCCTCCGTGTAGACCCAACGCGTCCATTTCCCCCCTCCAGGTGCCGGCGGCGGTGCTGTCCGTGACGGGGGCACACCCGGACACGCGTGCCGGGTGTTTGCAACCGCCACAACACTTCCAGACTTGTGAGAGGCCGCCTACGCAAGATTTGGCGGCATGCTAGCCCCCGGAGGCCGCCGGCCGCAGCCGTAGACGCGCGAAGGGCAATCTGCATAGAGGGAATTTTTCGGATACTTCTACATCACCAAAAATTATGAAAAAGTACCATCGTTCCTATAGCACATGTGCCCACGTCGTGAAAAAAACTCATGATTTTATCGCGCTCCGAGTATTTAGTAATATTGACGCCGCATCGTTACCGCAGAACGTCTACTACCGTGTCATCGCCGTCCGTGAGGGGGGGGCACGCACTGGAGACGCGTCCCGCCTCTTTGGACATGCCACCACACCACCCCGCATGTGTGAGGGCCCGGTGCCACGCTCCGGTGGCATTGCTACCCCCCAGTGCCCCCGTCCCGCCTAACCCTGTAGCGTTTGACCACGGGATCTAGCCCTTTGACTTTGCACTGACGGGCTTTGACCAGTGGACCTCCCCACCCGGTTGTGTTAGGTCAGCCCATAGGAACACTTTGGAGCAACATCCGGGCCAGACCCACAGCAAGATCCCCTCCGTGTAGACCCCACGCAACCGTTTCCCCCCTCCAGGTGCCGGCGGCGGCGCCGTCCGTGAGGGGGGGCACACCCCGGACACGCGTGCCGGGCATTTGCAACCGCCACAACACTTCCAGACTTGTGAGAGGACACCTACGCAAGATTTGGCGGCATGCTAGCCCCCCGAGGCCGCCGGCCACAGCCGTAGACGCGCGAAGGGCAATCCGCGTAGAGGGAATTTTTCGGATACTTCTACATCACCAAAAATTATGAAAAAAATACCATCGTTCCTATAGCACATGTGCCCACGTCATGCAAAAAAACTCATGATTTTATCGCGCTCCGAGTATTTAGTAATATTGACGCCGCATCGTTACCGCAGAACGTCTACTACCGTGTCATCGCCGTCCGTGAGGGGGGGGGACGCACTGGAGACGCGTCCCGCCTCTTTGGACATGCCACCACACCACCCCGCATGTGTGAGGGCCCGGTGCCACGCTCCGGTGGCATTGCTACCCCCTAGTGCCCCCGTCCCGCCTAACCCTGTAGCGTTTGACCACGGGATCTAGCCCTTTGACTTTGCACGGACGGGCTTTGACCAGTGGACCTCCCCACCCGGTTGTGTTAGGTCAGCCCATAGGAACACTTTGGAGCAACATCCGGGCCAGACCCATAGCAAGATCCCCTCCGTGTAGACCCCACGCAACCGTTTCCCCCCTCCAGGTGCCGGCGGCGGCGCCGTCCGTGAGGGGGGGCACACCCCGGACACGCGTGCCGGGCATTTGCAACCGCCACAACACTTCCAGACTGGTGAGAGGATGCCTACGCAAGATTTGGCGGCATGCTAGCCCCCCGAGGCCGCCGGCCACAGCCGTAGACGCGCGAAGGGCAATCCGCGTAGAGGGAATTTTTCGGATACTTCTCCATCACCAAAAATTATGAAAAAAATACCATCGTTCCTATAGCACATGTGCCCACGTCGTGCAAAAAAACTCATGATTTTATCGCGCTCCGAGTATTTAGTAATATTGACGCCGCATCGTTACCGCAGAACGTCTACTACCGTGTCATCGCCGTCCGTGAAGGGGGCCACGCACCGGAGACGCGTCCCGCCTCTTCGGACATGCCACCACACCACCCCGCATGTATGAGGTCCCGGTGCGACGCTCCGGTGGCACTGCTACCCCCCAGTGCCCCCGTCCCGCCTAACCCTGTAGCGTTTGACCACGGGATCTAGCCCTTTGACTTTGCACGGACGGGCTTTGACCAGTGGACCTCCCCACCCGGTTGTGTTAGGTCAGCCCATAGGAACACTTTGGAGCAACATCCGGGCCAGACCCACAGCAAGATCCCCTCCGTGTAGACCCCACGCGTCCGTTTCCCCCCTCCAGGTGCCGGCGGCGGCGCCGTCCGTGAGGGGGGGCACACCCCGGACACGCGTGCCGGGCGTTTGCAACCGCCACAACACTTCCAGAATTGTGAGAGGACACCTACGCAAGATTTGGCGGCATGCTAGCCCCCGGAGGCCGCCGGCCAAAGCCGTAGACGCGCGAAGGGCAATCCGCGTAGAGGGAATTTTTCGGATACTTCTACATCACCAAAAATTATGAAAAAATACCATTGTTCCTACAACACATGTGCCCACGTCGTGCAAAAAAACTGATGATTTTATCGCGCTCCGAGTATTTAGTAATATTGACGCCGCATCATTACCGCAGAACGTCTACTACCATGTCATTGCCGTCCGTGAGGGGGGGCCACGCACCGGAGACGTGTCCCGCCTCTTCGGACATGCCACCACACCACCCCGCATGTATGAGGGCCCGGTGCGACGCTCCAGTGGCATTGCTACCCCCCAGTGCCCCCGTCCCACCTAACCCTGTAGCGTTTGACCACATGATCTAGCCCTTTGACTTTGCACGGACGGTCTTTGACCAGTGGACCTCCCCACCCGGTTGTGTTAGGTCAGCCCATAGGAACACTTTGGAGCAACATCCGAGCCAGACCCACAGCAAGATCCCCTCCGTGTAGACCCAACGCGTCCATTTCCCCCCTCCAGGTGCCGGCAGCGGTGCTGTCCGTGACGGGGGCACACCCCGGACACGCGTGCCGGGTGTTTGCAACCGCCACAACACTTCCAGACTTGTGAGAGGCCGCCTACGCAAGATTTGGCGGCATGCTAGCCCCCGGAGGCCGCCGGCCGCAGCCGTAGACGCGCGAAGGGCAATCTGCATAGAGGGAATTTTTCGGATACTTCTACATCACCAAAAATTATGAAAAAGTACCATCGTTCCTATAGCACATGTGCCCACGTCGTGAAAAAAAACTCATGATTTTATCGCGCTCCGAGTATTTAGTAATATTGACGCCGCATCGTTACCGCAGAACGTCTACTACCGTGTCATCGCCGTCCGTGAGGGGTGGGCACGCACTGGAGACGCGTCCCGCCTCTTTGGACATGCCACCACACCACCCCGCATGTGTGAGGGCCCGGTGCCACGCTCCGGTGGCATTGCTACCCCCAGTGCCCCCGTCCCGCCTAACCCTGTAGCGTTTGACCACGGGATATAGCCCTTTGACATTGCACGGACGGGCTTTGACCAGTGGACCTCCCCACCCGGTTGTGTTAGGTCAGCCCATAGGAACACTTTGGAGCAACATCCGGGCCAGACCCACAGCAAGATCCCCTCCGTGTAGACCCCACGCGTCCGTTTCCCCCCTCCAGGTGCCGACAGCGGCGCCGTCCGTGAGGGGGGCACACCACGGACATGCGTGTCGGGTGTTTGCAACTGCCACAACACTTCCAGACTTGTGAGAGGCCGCCTACGCAAGATTTGGCGGCATGCTAGCCCCCGGAGGCCGCCGGCCACAGCCGTAGACGGGCGAAGGGCAATCCGCGTAGAGGGATTTTTTCGGATACTTCTACATCACCAAAAATTATGAAAAAATACCATCGTTCCTATAGCACATGTGCCCACGTCGTGCAAAAAAACTCATGATTTTATCGCGCTCCGAGTATTTAGTAATATTGACGCCGCATCGTTACCGCAGAACGTCTACTACCGTGTCATTGCCGTCCGTGAGGGGGGGCCACACACTGGAGACGCGTCCCGCCTCTTCGGACATGCCACCACACCACCCCGCATGTATGAGGGCCCGGTGCGATGCTCCGGTGGCATTGCTACCCCCTAGTGCCCCCGTCCCGCCTAACCCTGTAGCGTTTGACCACGGGATCTAGCCCTTTGACTTTGCACAGACGGGCTTTGACCAGTGGACCTCCCCACCCGGTTGTGTTAGGTCAGCCCATAGGAACACTTTGGAGCAACATCCGAGCTAGACCCACAGCAAGATCCCCTCCGTGTAGATCCCATGCGTCCGTTTCCCCCCTCCAGGTGCCTGCGGCGGCGCCGTCCGTGAGGGGGGGCACACCCCGGACACGCGTGCCGAGCGTTTGCAACCGCCACAACACCTCCAGAATTGTGAGAGGCCGCCTACGCAAAATTTGGCGGCATGCTAGCCCCTGGAGGCCGCCGGCCACAGCCGTAGACGCGCGAAGGGCAATCCGCGTAGAGGGAATTTTTCGGATACTTCCCCATCACCAAAAATTATGAAAAAATACCATCGTTCCTATAGCACATGTGCCCACCTCGTGCAAAAAAACTCATGATTTTATCGCGCTCCGAGTATTTAGTAATATTGACGTCGCATCGTTACCGCAGAATGTCTACTACCGTGTCATCGCCGTCCGTGAGGGGGGGCCACGCCCCGGAGACGCGTCCCGCCTCTTCGGACATGCCACCACACCACCCCGCATGTATGAGGGCCCGGTGCCATGCTCCGGTGGCATTGCTACCCCCCAGTGCCCCCGTCCCACCTAACCCTGTAGCGTTTGACCACGGGATCTAGCCCTTTGACTTTGCACGTACGGGCTTTGACCAGTGGACCTCCCCACCCGGTTGTGTTAGGTCAGCCCATAGGAACACTTTGGAGCAACATCCGGGCCAGACCCACAGCAAGATCCCCTCCGTGTAGACCCCACGCGTCCGTTTCCCCACTCCAGGTGCCTGCGGCGGCGCCGTCCGTGAGGGGGGGCACACCCCGGACACGCGTGCCGGGCGTTTGCAACCATCACAACACTTCCAGAATTGTGAGAGGCTGCCTACGCAAGATTTGGCGGCATGCTAGCCCCCGGAGGCCGCCGGCCACAGCCGTAGACGCGCGAAGGGCAATCCGCGTAGAGGGAATTTTTCGGATACTTCCCCGTCACCAAAAATTATGAAAAAATACCATCGTTCCTATAGCACATGTGCCAACGTCGTGCAAAAAACTCATGATTTTATCGCGCTCCGAGTATTTAGTAATATTGACGCCGCATCGTTACCGCAGAACGTCTACTACCATATCATCGCCGTCCGTGAGGGGGGGCCACGCACCGGAGACGCGTCCCGCCTCTTCGGACATGTCACCACACCACCCCGCATGTATGAGGGCCCGGTGCGACGCTCCGGTGGCATTGCTACCCCCCAGTGCCCCCGTCCCGCCTAACCCTATAGCGTTTGACCACGGGATCTAGCCCTTTGACTTTGCACGTACGGGCTTTGACCAGTGGACCTCCCCACCCGGTTGTGTTAGGTCAGCCCATAGGAACACTTTGGAGCAACATTCGGGCCAGACCCACAGCAAGATCCCCTCCGTGTAGGCCCCACGCGTCCGTTTCCCCCCTCCAGGTGCCTGCGGTGGCGCCGTCCGTGAGGGAGGGCACACCCCGGACACGCGTGCCGGGCGTTTGCAACCGCCACAACACTTCCAGACTTGTGAGAGGCCGCCTACGCAAGATTTGGCGGCATCCTAGCCCCCGGAGGCCGCCGGCCACAGCCATAGACGCGTGAAGGGCAATCCGCGTAGAGGGAATTTTTCGGATACTTCCCCATCACCAAAATTTATGAAAAAAGACCATCGTTCTTATAACACATGTGCCCACGTACTGGTAGAAAAAGTGCCTACAGTCCCGGTTCATAAGGGCCTTTAGTCCCGGTTCCTGAACCGGGACTAAAGTGTCGGTACTAATGCCTCGACCCTTTAGTCCCGGTTCAATCCAGAACCGGGACTGATGGGCCTCCATGTTGGCAGTGCGTAGAGCCCAGTCAGGAGACCCTTTGGTCCCGGTTGGTGGCACCAACCGGGACCAATAGGCATCCACCCGTCAGCATTTCTGTGGCTGGGGTTTTTGTTTTTTTGAAAGGGGGGGTTGGGGGTTTTGGGGGGTTAATTTAGGTGTTTCATATATTGTGTTAGCTAGCTATAATTAATAGAGAGAAGTGTCCTCTCTTATGTCCGTGCTTGGTCGACGCTACGTACTATACATACGTATAGAGAGGACTAGACACGCTGGCTAGCTAGTAAGCAAACGAAGGAAACAGAAAATCGTGATGAACATATATGCATACAGAGAGAAGTGATATCGACCACCTCTCTTTCTCCGAGAGATTGGTCGAACAACAAGTTCTCGTATATCTCTCTGACACTACCGGCTACATATATACAGTAATTATCTCTTACAAATATAATCATATAGACTCAGGGTCAACATAGAATTCTCCGTCTTCAGGGATCACGTGGTCAAGAAAGAATGCCGCCAATTCCTCTTGAATTCCTCGCATGCGAGCTGGTGCTAGGAGTTCATCCCGCTTCCGAAACATCTAATTTAAAGAAGGGGGTCAATACATATATATATGAATGAATGAAACTCAACACAAATGATGGTAATAAAATAAAATTGTGAATGTTGTTATTTACGTACTTCATATTGTTCGTTAGTGTAGCCCCGCTCACAGGTCATGTGGCGGATGGACTCGCAAACATAGTATCCACAGAAATCATTCCCTTGTTCCTGCCACAACCACTTTACAAGAAATAGAGGTTAACCAAACTGATAAGCAAGAATGCCAAATGGTATTGATGAAATTAGCGCTTGAATGACTAGTAGATGCGCTTAAAATGCTACTATAGCTAGTACTTACTTTCGGGTGTCTAAATTGCAGCTCCTTCGGCAGTCCCAGAGCTTTTCTGCTGAATTTTCTCCAAACCCTGCCGGACAAAGAAAACAATTACTTGATATATCAGGAAATGAACAAAGTTGCTGATATGGTGGATAATGATTGATTTAACTTACTTCTCGAGTATTTGAGTCATGTCTGCATAGTCCTTGGGATCTTTTCGTCTTGAGTCTAAGACGGTTACTAGTCCTTGCTCAAGCTTAATATGTGGGAGAATATAGTGGAAACTGCACACGCATGCATAACTCATCAATTACATTACTATAACCTTGACTAATATATAAGGGAAACCGAATACGCACAAGACAGTAACACTCACTTGAAGTTGTAAGGAAAGAGTATTATATCTTTGTTTTGATTTATTATCAACGATTGTAGCATGCTGGCCTCGGTTTCTGCGGCATGAAATTTAACCTGAGTTGCATCTATGAGATATGTGTTAATGAACCCAATATCACCGACTTGTCTTTTCTTCAATTCGACGATCTTCAATCTGCATAATATAGTGAGGATGATTATAAATACATGCAATGAAAGAGCTAAGCTATATAGAGAAACTTAATGATAGAAGTAGTACTACTTACAGACAGTAGCAGGCGACCGTTGTTTTATCGAGGGCCAATTGATTGAAAAACTGATAGAACTCCTCAAATGGAACAGGCAACAGATCAATTCCAACGAGGTCATGCTCCTTTTTAACTTTCAAATACAAAGTACTCCTCCCCCCAGAGTCTCTGCAGATTTTCAAGTACCAATCATGCAATCTTCGCATCATCGTTGATAGAGATCTTTCATCTTTGACGAGAGGCTTCCCGTACTCGTATCTTTGTATCTGCATCTCCATGGGTTCATAATGTACTTCATCGGGCAGGTAATCTGCAAGATTGCTATAACCGGGCACCATCCTCGGATCATTAGCGACGTTGTGGCTAGGCACCTTGAGCGGGGGGCACGATTGCTTTGCTTGTTCGCCGAGCTGGGCAATTTGTTTCCCAGCTCGTCGTTCTTTCAGCCTTTGATCACTGACAGTACTTCCCGACCGCTCCGCTTCGGCAAATTCCTTTCCAATAATGCGGTCATAGTTTCCTTTCGGCGGATCAGACTTCGGTGGTTTTGTCAGGGCAGCCAGAGTGCGCTTCACTTTCACCCGATCTACCTTCTCCTCCGGAGGTGGATGTTTCTTTGCTTTCACCCCTTCAAAGAATTTCCTCACTTCTTCTCGCGCGATCTCGGCGTTCTCCTCCTGGGTCCTCTTGTATGGTAACTTCTCTGGAGTCTTCAGAGAAGGACCGAATCTGTATGTCCGACCGCCTCTGGTTGTACTGCTAGACGCCGACCGAGCAGACGGAGCAGTTGTCTTATTTACTTGCTTAAGAGGCGGAGGAGAAGGACTACGACGCACCGGAGCAGCTGGAGCGGCGGCAGGTCTCTTCCGCCCTTGCTGACGAGGCGGAGAAGGAGGAGGCTGGCTGCTCGGGCGCGTCTGCGCAGGCGGAGAAGGAGGCGGAGTGCCGCCACGTGCCGGAGAAGGAGCCGGCCGAGGGCCCTGATCGTCACTCGCCGGAGGAGGAGGCGGTGGAGGAGGCGGAGTGCCCTGACTCGCCGGAGGAGGAGGAGGAGGCGGAGGCGTCCGGTTCGGAAGGTTGATGAGCTCCTTCCGCCATAGGCATGGAGTCTTCAAAGCAGACCCCAGCCGAGTCTCCCCTTCACCGGTAGGGTGGTCAAGCTGGAGGTCCTCAAATCCCTCCGTTATCTCATCCACCATCACCCTAGCATATCCTTCTGGAATCAGCCGGCAGTGAAAAGTTGCGCCGGGTTCAGTAGGATAAACAGAGCAAACAACCGCCTTGACCTTCAAATTCATCCATTGCGTCATAAGGTGGCAATTTGAGACTCCGTGATAGCATCCACGGGATAGCTGGCAAGAGCCGTCAAGGCATGCTCCGGCTGAAGCAGCTCGGTGGAAGCCACGCTGCTTCTGCGCTGAGATGGCGGGGTAGCTTCGGGGGAGGCTTCGGCAGTATATGCAACAAAAACATTAATACACATATGAACAAAAAAATAAATATATGAACAAAAACATGTTGTGAACAAAAACATTAATGTAATAAATCTAATAAGAAATTAATCTAATAAAAAACATGCTTTGAGCCAGACCGGCGCGGCGGCTCACAGCGGGGGCGTCTGGCGATGGTGACGGCGGGGGAGGCAAGGGCGCCGGCGGGTAGGGGCGGGCCGGGGGAAGGGGCTACGGCGCGGGGCAGGGGCCGGCGCGGCGACGACGTGGTCGGCGGCAGGGGCGGCGCAACGACGGCACCAGAGGCAGGGGCGGCGCGGCGACGGCGTCGGAGGTAGGGCGGCACGGCGACGGCGTCGGGGGCAGGGGCGGCGCGACGACGGCGTCGGAGGCAGGGGCGATGATGGCGACGGCGACGAGGAGCAGCGCTGGGGCGTCGGGCACGAACTGACGGTGAAGTTGTGAAATTTTCACAACTCCAGCTTATATACCAACAGCATTGGTCCCGGTTGGTGCTACGACCCGGGACTAATGCCCCCCTTTAGTCCCGGTTGGTGCCACCAACCGGGACCAAAGGCCAATTTTTGGCAGCCCAAAGGGCGGGAAGCGGCGGCCTTTGGTCCCGGTTGGTGGCACCAACCGGGACTAAAGGTGGGCAATGGTCACGGTTGGTGCCACGAACGGTGACCAATGCCCCCTTTAGTCCCGGTTGTCCGGCACTTGTTTATAAGCGCTGCTGTGCCTCCCCATTCGAGCTCCTCTCTAATGCAGGCTTTCGGGCCTAAACTTGCTACTGCCTGTGGGCCTATTGGGCCTCTACGGGCCTGAATCCTGGCCCATGTAGGGTTTCTAGTCGTATTCAGGCCGTGGAGGCCCAGTAGGTGGCATTTTTGTTGGTTTTTTCTTTTTTATTTCTACATTTTTTTGGTTTTTTATTTTTTTACTTCTACTTAAAACTAAATACTTACAGTTTTTTAGTGATTTCTTTTTTCTTTTAGGTCACAAAAATTATAAACTTTATGTTAGTGCCATTAGTTTTAAATTTTGAATAGTTTAAATTTGAATTTTTAAAAATTTGTGTGAATCACTAGTTTATGAATAACTTTACTATAAAAATAGAATTTTTTTCTATTTATTTTTTATTTATACTTACAACTAAATACTTATAGTTTTTAAGTGATTTCTTTTTGATTTTAGGTCACAAAAATTATAAACTTTCTGTTAGTGCCATTAGTTTTAAAATTTTGAATAGTTTAAATTGGAATTTTATAAAATTTGTGTGAATCACTAGTTTATGAATAACATTACTATAAAAATAGATTTTTTTTTCTTCTTTGCTATTTATTTTTTATTTATACTTACAATTAAATACTTATAGTTTGATTTTAGGTCATAAAAATTATATTATTTTTGCTATTGAAGAATATTATAGTTTTATTTTAGTTGATCATAACATAATATTTTAATTGATTGTTTTTATTTTCATAAAAGTTTTGTAGTTCATTCTGTTTGCTATTAATTCATTCTTTGAGCTAAATGACTCTGAAATTGGAAAGCATTTCAAAATGAACTCTGAAAAGGTTGAAAGTTGGCATGGTATCATCATTTCACCCACATAGCATGTTCCAAAAAGTAGAGAGGGTTACGACAAAAACTTGATGCACTTCGTGTACAAAATGGACAATCACTTTCGAAGTATCAAAGTTTCAAACCATAAGACATGAAAGCATTTCAAATGAACTCTGAAAAAGTTGAAAGTTGGGATGGTATCATAATTTCACCCACATAGCATTTTCTTATTGCGGGAGAAAGTCTTCACTTTTTCTTCGCTTGTGTCATTTGCTTATTGCGCCGTAACCATGGATAATCTTCATTGTTTATCAGGATGCTTGGGTCAGCCTTTACATTGAAGGGAGGAATTTCATGAAACTTTTCATAATCTTCAGACATGTCTGTCTTGCCGTCCACTACCAGGATGTCCCTTTTTCCTGAAAGAACTATGTGGCGCTTTGGCTCATCGTATGATGTATTCGCTTCCTTATCTTTTCTTTTTCTCGGTTTGGTAGACATGTCTTTCACATAGATAACCCGTGCCACATCATTGGCTAGGACGAACGATTCGTCAGTGTACCCAAGATTTTTCAGATCCACTGTTGTCATTCCGTACTGTGGGTCTACCTGTACCCCGCCGCCTAACAGATTGACCCATTTGCACTTAAACAAGGGGACCTTAAAATCAGGTCCGTAGTCAAGTTCCCATATGTCCACTATGTAACCATAATATGTGTCCTTTCCGCTCTCGATTGCTGCATCAAAGCGGACACCGCTGTTTTGGTTGGTGCTCTTTTGATCTTGGGCGATCGTGTAAAATGTATTCCCATTTATCTCGTATCCTTTGTAAGTCAATACAGTCAAAGATGGTCCCCTGGACAACAAGTACAACTCATCACAAACAGTGTTGTCACCTCCGAGACGTGTTTCCAACCAACTGCTGAAAGTCCTGATGTGTTCACATGTAATCCAGTCGTCGCATTGCTCTGGGTGTTTGGAGCGCAGACTGTTCTTGTGTTCATCGACATACGGGGTCACCAAGGTAGAGTTCTGTAGAAC
The DNA here is from genome assembly GCA_034509565.1 of Triticum monococcum. NCBI lineage: Eukaryota > Viridiplantae > Streptophyta > Magnoliopsida > Poales > Poaceae > Triticum > Triticum monococcum. The sequence continues at coordinate 621,701,570 of CM067845.1, forward strand.
TGTGTAGTGTGCTTGAGACCAAGAATATCCGTCCCTGCATATTATTGAGTCTCTTCCAAGAGTGCCTTTTCCAGCCAGTCTCCCCTCATACCGTGATTTAGGGAGACCTATCTTGTTAAGGCCAGGAATGAAGTCAACACAAAATCCGATAACATCCTCTGTTTGATGGCCCATGGAGATGCTTCCTTCTGGCCTAGCGCGGTTACAGACATATTTCTTTAGGACTCCCATGAACCTCTCAAAGGGGAACATATTGTGTAGAAATACGGGCCCCAGGATGACAATCTCGTCGACTAGATGAACTAGGACGTGCGTCATGATATTGAAGAAGGATGGTGGGAACACCAGCTCGAAACTGACAAGACATTGCGCCACATCACTCCTTAGCCTTGGTACGATTTCTGGATCGATCACCTTCTGAGAGATTGCATTGAGGAATGCACATAGCTTCACAATGGCTAATCGGACGTTTTCCGGTAGAAACCCCCTCAATGCAACCGGAAGTAGTTGCGTCATAATCACGTGGCAGTCATGAGACTTTAGGTTCTAAAACTTTTTCTCTGGCATATTTATTATTCCCTTTATATTCGACGAGAAGCCAGTCGTGATCTTCATACTGAGCAGGCATTCAAAGAAGATTTCTTTCTCTTCTTTCGTAAGAGCGTAGATGGCAGGACCTTTATACTGCTTCGGAGGCATGCCGTCTTTTTCGTGCAAACGTTGCAGGTCCTTCCGTGCCTCAGGTGTATCTTTTATCTTCCCATACACGCCCAAGAAGCCTAGCGGGTTCACGCAAAGGTTCTTCGTCACGTGCATCACGTCGATTGAGGAACAGACCTCTAGGTCTTTCCAGTAGGGTAGGTCCCAAAATATAGATTTCTTCTTCCACATGGGTGCGTGTCCCTCAGCGTCATTCGGAACAGCTAGTCCACCGGGACCCTTTCCAAAGATTACGTAGTGTAAATCATTGACCATAGCAAGCACGTGATCACCGGTGCGCATGGCGGGCTTCTTCCGGTGATCTGCCTCGCCTTTGAAATGCTTGCCTTTCTTTCGACATTGATGGTTGGTCGGAAAAAATCGATGATGGCCCAGGTACACATTCTTCCTGCATTTGTCCAGGTATATACTTTCAGTGTCATCTAAACAGTGCGTGCATGCGTGGTATCCTTTGTTTGTCTGTCCTGAAAGGTTACTGAGAGCGGGCCAATCGTTGATGGTCACGAACAGCAACGCCTTAAGGTTAAATTCCTCCTGTCTGTGCTCATCCCACGTACGTACACCGTTTCCATTCCACAGCTGTAAAAGTTCTTCAACTAATGGCCTTAGGTACACATCAATTTCGTTTCCGGGTTGCTTAGGGCCTTGGATGAGAACTGGCATCATAATGAACTTCCGCTTCATGCACATCCAAGGAGGAAGGTTATACATACATAGAGTCACGGGCCAGGTGCTGTGATTGCTGCTCTGCTCCCCGAAAGGATTAACGCCATCCGTGCTTAAAGCAAACCATACATTCCTTGGGTCCTTTGCAAACTCATCCCAGTACTTTCTCTCGATTTTTCTCCACTGCGACCCGTCAGCGGGTGCTCTCAACTTCCCATCTTTATTTCGGTTCTCACTGTGCCATCGCATCAACTTGGCATGCTCTTCGTTTCTGAACAGATGTTTCAACCGTGGTATTATAGGAGCATACCACATCACCTTCGCAGGAACCCTCTTCCTGAGGGGCTCGCCGTCAACATCACCAGGGTCATCTCGTCTGATCTTATACCGCAACGCACCGCATACCGGGCATGCGTTCAGATCCTTGTATGTACCGCGGTAGAGGATGCAGTCATTAGGGCACGCATGTATCTTCTCCACCTCCAATCCTAGAGGGCATACGAGCTTCTTTGCTGCGTATGTACTGTCGGGCAATTCGTTATCCTTTGGAAGCTTCTTCTTCAATATTTTCAGTAGCTTCTCAAATCCTTTGTCAGCCACAGCATTCTCTGCCTTCCACTGCAGCAATTCCAGTACGGTACCAAGCTTTGTGTTGCCATCTTCGCAATTGGGGTATAACCCTTTTTTGTGATCCTCTAACATGCGATCGAACTTCAGCTTCTCCTTTTGAGTAATGCATTGTGTCCTTGCATCGACAATGACCCGGCGGAGATCATCATCATCGGGCACATCGTCTGGTTCCTCTTGATCTTCAGCAGCTTCACCCGTGGCAGCATCATTGGGCACATCGTCTAGTTCCTCTTGATCTTCACCAGCTCCCCCCGTTGCAGCATCACCGTATTCAGGGGGCACATAGTTGTCATCGTACTCTTCTTCTTTGCCGTCTTCCATCATAACCCCTATTTCTCCGTGCCTCGTCCAAACATTATAGTGTGCCATGAAACCCTTGTAAAGCAGGTGGGAGTGAAGGATTTTCCGGTTAGAGTAAGACCTCGTATTCCCACATTCAGTGCATGGACAACACATAAAACCATTCTGCTTGTTTGCCTCGGCCGCATCGAGAAACTCATGCACACCCTTAATGTACTCGCGGGTGTGTCTGTCACTGTACATCCATTGCCGGTTCATCTGCGTGCATTATATATAATTAAGTGTCCAAATTAATAGAAGTTCATCATCACATTAAAACCAAAGTGCATACATAGTTCTCATCTAATAACATATAGCTCTCCAGAGCATCTAATTAATTAAACCATACATTGAAACTATGTAAAACATTTCAATGCAAAAACAAATGCGATCATAATCGCAACCAAGGTAACAATTGATCCAACGGCATAATGATACCAAGCCTCGGTATGAATGGCATATTTTCTAATCTTTCTAATCTTCAAGCGCATTGCATCCATCTTGATCTTGTGATCATCGACGACATCCGCAACATGCAACTCCAATATCATCTTCTCCTCCTCATTTTTTTTATTTTTTCCTTCAACAAATTGTTTTCTTCTTCAACTAAATTTAACCTCTCGACAATAGGGTCGGTTGGCATTTCCGATTCACATACATCCTAGATAAATAAAATCTATGTCACGTTGGTCGGCATAATTTTCATAAACAATAAATGAACCAATAGTTATAAAGATAATATACATACCAAATCCGAATCATAGACAGGACGAGGGCCGACGGGGGCGGATACCAAAACCATCACACTATATACGATGCAATAATAAATGTAAGAAAATGATACAAGTATCTATCTAAACATACAAGTAAGAATATTTTTCCTTTCAGAAAGAAGATAAGAACAAGAGGCTCACCACGGTGGTGTCGGTGATGAGATCGGCGCGGGTGATCGACGGATGTGAAGACGGGGACGGGGCGTGATGGACCGCTAAATCTAGACAAATTTCGAGGAAAATGGAGCTTGGAAGTCGAGCTTCGAGAGGAGAAAGCTTAAGTAGTGTGGCTCGGGCATTCCATCGAACACCTCATGTGCATAGGAGGTGAGCTAGAGCACCACAAAGCCCTCTTCCCCTCGGCCAGAAAAAACAGAGCAATGTGCTCTGCTCTTGCGCGAGGGGGTATATATAGGCACCTCATTGGTCTCGGTTGGTGACATGAACCGGGACTAAAGGGGAGCCTTTGGTCCCGGTTCAAGCCACCAACCAGGACCAATGGTGGTGGGCCAGGAGCAAGGCCCATTGGTCCCGGTTCGTCACACCAACCGGGACCAAAAGGTCCAGAAGAACCGGGACCAGTGGCCCGGCCGGCCCCCTGGGCTCACAAACCGGGACCAATGCCCACATTGGTCCCGGTTCTAGACTGAACCGGGACTAATGGGCTGAGCCGGCCTGGACCATAGCCCTGTTTTCTACGAGTGATGTCGTGCAAAAAAACTCATGGTTTTATCGCGCCCCGAGTATTTAGTAATATTGACGCCGCATCGTTACCGCAGAACGTCTAATACCGTGTCATCACCGTCCGTGAGGGGAGGCCACGCCCCGGAGACGCGTCCCGCCTCTTCAAACATGCCACCACACCACCCCGCATGTATGAGGGCCCGGTGCGACGCTCCGGTGGCATTGCTACCCCCCAGTGCCCCCGTCCCGCCTAACCATGTAGCGTTTGACCACGGGATCTAGCCCTTTGACTTTGCATGGACGGGCTTTGACCAGTGGACCTCCCCACCCGGTTGTGTTAGGTCAGCCCATAGGAACACTTTGGAGCAACATCCGGGCCCGACCCACAGCAAGATCCCCTCCGTGTAGACCCCACACGTCCGTTTCCCCCCTCCAGGTGCCGGCGGCGGCGCCGTCCGTGAGGGGGGGCACACCCCGGACACGCGTGCCGGGCGTTTGCAACCGCCACAACACTTCCAGACTTGTGAGAGGCCGCCTACGCAAGATTTGGCGGCATGCTAGCCCCCGGAGGCCGCCGGCCACAGCCGTAGACGCGCGAAGGGCAATCCGCGTAGAGGGAATTTTTCGGATACTTCTACATCACCGAAAATTATGAAAAAATACCATCGTTCCTATAGCACATGTGCCCATGTCGTGCAAAAAAACTCATGTTTTTATCGCGCTCCGAGTATTTAGTAATATTGACGCCGCATCGTTACCGCGGAACGTCTACTACCGTGTCATCGCCGTCCGTGAGGGGGGGCCATGCCCCGGAGACGCGTCCCGCCTCTTCGGACATGCCACCACACCACCCCGCATGTATGAGGGCCCGGTGCGACGCTCCGGTGGCATTGCTACCCCCCAGTGCCCCCGTCCCGCCTAACCCTGTAGCGTTTGACCACGGGATCTAGCCCTTTGACTTTGCACGGACGGGCTTTGACCAGTGGACCTCCCCACCCGGTTGTGTTAGGTCAGCCCATAGGAACACTTTGGAGCAACATCCGGGCCAGATGTTGCCGTGGGCCTCTGGGCTGACCTTACACAACCGGGTGGATACGTCTACTGCTCAAAGCCCGTCCGTGCAAAGTCAAAGGGGTAGATCCCGTGGTCAAACGCTACAGGGTTAGGCGGGACGGGGGCCCTAGGGGGTAGCAATGCCACCGGAGCGTCGCACCGGGACCTCATACAAGCCGCGTGCCGGGTGCCTACGCCTGCCACCATGCTTATATAACCGTAGGAGGGCCACCGCAACACCTGGCGGCATTGCTACCCCCCAGGTACCCCGTCCCGTCTAACCCTGACACAAACGACCGCCGGGTCTATCCCTTTGACTTTCGCTGGACGTAGTTTGACCGGTGGACCTTTTCACCTTGTTGTCATAGCCCAGCCATAGCTACACCCCCCAACACAGTCCCGGCACAACCCACCCCAAGATTCCCTCTGCGTCGGCCCGACGTGGCCGTTTCCCCCCTCCGGGGCACGGCGGCATCGACGCCCGTGAGGGGGGAGGGGGCACACCCCGGAGCCGCGTGCCTGCGCCTGCCACCACGTTTCCACAACCGAAGGAGGGCCCACCGCAACACCTGGCGGCATTGCTACCCCTCACAGGTACCCGGCCCGTCCCGTCTAACCTCTCCGTGACACGACGGAAGAAGGCCCGTGTGGGGGGCAATCGATATATGTTTTCTGTACATTTAAGTTAATGAAATTAGTATTGGAAAAAAAATAAAAAATAATAAGAGAAAATACAAAAAATATAAAAATATTATTAGAAATCTATGCCTACGGCAAAGCCGTCGGCATAGCTATGGCCACGGAACGATAGAGCCCTAGATCGATGACGTGGCGTAGGGCGGGGATCAATGATGTGGCAAAAACCATGGGCCAGGCCTATGCCGACGGCTAGGCCGTCGGCATAGAAATGCCACCCCACGGGGCCGGCGAACGACGCAGATCGATGACGTGGCGATGCGGCGAATTGATCCGTCGGCATAGCTATGCCGACGGCCACCGTTAGCCCGTCGGCGTAGCCTGACGCCGTCAAACTGCCGTCGCCGCCCGGGTAGACGGGCCCACGCGATATGCCGACGGCCTGCTCTATGCCGACGGCCCCCGTCAGTATATTCGGAAAAACGCCGACGGCTTATCTATGCCGACGACCCCCGTCGGCATAGATGGTTATACGCCGACGGCCTTTCTACGCCGACGACTTTACTTGGGCCGTCGGGGTATGCCCATATATGCCGACGGGGGCCGTCGGCATAGATATGGCCGTCGGCAAAACAAGTTTTTCTGGTAGTGACGTAACTTCATTTTTCAACTACTCAGATAAAAGGTTTTACTTCTGCTTTTGGAAATAAGGACATGAATGTTAATATCGGCACAAGCACATCATATGCAGGATTGCTTGGATGTTCCTTGTGCCATATGCGTGCGTAGAAAAAAAACCCTATCTGATGGTTGTTCTTTACCCCAAACCTTCCTTTTGACGGAAACTGGCGGGTGCTCTTTCATAGGGTACTCAGACTTTTTTCTTCTTCCTTCATACACTCATTCCATGGAAGGGGGCATGGGAGTTTAGTGAGGGAATTAGTGATGGGACTGGACTAGGGATTTGCCTCTTATCCCCAAGCTCTTGCATACGCATGGGAACAACGATTTGTAATTTGAGTTTAAAAACAGTATCACACTACAATATCACTCAGTCACCCATCAACGTATCTCTTTGCAATCTGCCACGCAGGATCCATAGGACGCCTTGCTGCTTATACTGTTGGTGTGTTCTACGACTAAATAGCGTAGGGGCTTGGCCATAAACTATGTCCTGCGGAGGAGCTTGAGTAGGTGGTAAGCTGAGCGCATTAAGATAGCTTATGAAACACCATGTCAGCCAGTCGGGCGAGTGTGTTGTTGCTTCCACTATGCCGGTGACGCGCGTCGCATCGACGATGGCTGCTCATAAAGGAGTCCAGGTCATGCACCTTCTGTGGCACGGCCAGAAACGATGTTGCGCGAGTGCAGTGGGCCTAGGAGCGCGAGCAGGCGGAGCGAATTCTACATCACTACAAGGTGCGACGCTACCTATGGAGCAAGGAAGCCTCCGCTCTCCAGCTACGACACTAACATGTGCTCCGGCTCCCATCAAGCAAGGAAAGTGCCTTGTTGCGCAGCGACAAGACAGCGGAGACGTACTGCATCCAGTCGTTGAGAGGTGCCAAGCCTGGTTATCTTCTGATTCATCTTGGCTGTCCGACATGCAGCCCATGAAAGATCGAAAAGGGTTAGTTACGCCGTGGCCTGCGAGAGGCAAGTCACCGAATCCAGGTGCATAGCACACCGCCGTGCCGGTGCTCCTGTTGCCTGCCATTCTTATCGCTCTACAGTTTTCCGGTCAATGCATCTGAGCAATGTTATTAGAGTGTACAGTTACAATTCTAGAGAAAGGAACATCACATACTCCACTTATATAAGAGGAGTCGTATAGTAGAGAAGAATACAGAGTCTATGTAAAGAGGTTGAACCCTGCCCATGTTCCGAGAGTTGGCACATGCCGCTATTTCATTTATTATGGTCATATTTGGTTGAAAACTTAAATTCTATGATGAGCAGAGAAGGTTTTTTTTTTTTTGAAAAGGGGGGACTCTCTAGCCTCTGCATCAGAATGATGCATACGGCCATCTTATTAACCAAATGAAACAGTGCCAATATGGTTCCAATGTCTCCAAAAGATGGTTGAATTCCAGCTACATAGATGATACTTTGAAAACGCGAGCACATAAGATGTCTACAGCAATACCATGCACATTTCAAATGGAAAAGTACTTACATGATTTGGAGAAGTCTCCGTGGTCTCTCTCTTTCCTCGGTAGTATCTTTGGTAGCCACTTGATTAAAATATGTTCTGAAGTAAATGTGCACTACGCCCGGAAATACCAGGTCTCGGGTGCCAATGCACCAGAAATGAATAAATTAATAAAAATAGCAAAACAAGTAAAAATGTTGCGAAGGGATGACTTCTGTGGTATTCTAGGTGAAAAAGTCGGTACTAAAATGACTTTTCACATTTGTTTTACTTGCAACTTTGTTTTTTCTTTTGCCCTGAAGTCCGTCATTTTTCCGTAAAACTTTACGCACAACTATTAAACTATAGTACTTGACGATATTTTTGACTTTTTATTTGCCATTTCTAACTATTCTTTGGTCTCTTTTTTTTGGCCCATGACGATGGGAAAGGATTGACTATAGCATTTAGAAGAAGTTCTACACTAAGGGACTGTCGCTCATATACATGAGCAAACATACTAAATAGCTCGCTATAGCGTTTAAAAAAGGTCGGTTGCTATTTAAAACTATGATTTCAATGCATTGGCACTCATGCTCAAAAGATCGGCACCACACTACACCATCTTAAGCTAATGGATTCCCCGTGACCGTCCTATCAGACCAGCACCACGCTAGACCATCTTAATCTAATGGATTCCCTGTGGCCAGCACCATCAGTTTCATTGAGATACAATGTTTGACTTCTAGAGAGAGCCAATGCATTTTGGAAGACGAGGGCGGGAGAATTTAAGCTTGTTTTTGTTGTCGATCAGTCTGAATGGCCAATGGCCATGTGTGTGCCAAACACGAAATGGTTAGGAGGTCGGCCAAATTTCTTTCCCATCTAATCCTTTGGACGGTTTATCCAAAAAACAATCCTTTGGATTCTTGACATGCCTACCATATCAACAACTACATGCTGGTGAACCATATCAACCCTCTCGTTTGTCAGCCCTCCTCGCTGCCGCGGGCAGTGGCCTCCCATGCCAGCTTGCCGGTGGCAGCGGGCCTCCCCGTACGCCTGCCCTCTCTTCCGTTCTCTTCCCCATCTAGTTTCCTCCATGATCGGCCAGATCGGACACGCCACCGTACAAGTGCCAGCGCTGCTGCTCACGATTTGCTGGAGGTGGATACGGCCTCGCTGTAGATGAGGCGCCGTGCTCCTGGTTCAGCCCGTACAGAACGCCGGGTGCGGCTCCCACGGCTGGACCGAAGTTGTCCCCTACATTGGTTGTACCTTGAAATGGTGGTCTCTTTTGCAAATAACTCTGAAAACTTCAAAAAAGAAAATCTTCTCACAGCAACACTGAAAGCACATTAGTTTTGCAGAAATAAAAACCAACTGCAAGAATCTTTTACAAAATGGACTCCTCTTGCTTCGATTGAGGAGCTCTTCGCCCCTAATTTAATTTCCATGATAACAACACACAGTGATACATAACTTCATTTTCCAGTTACCCGTATGAAAAGGTTTTACTTCGGCTTTTGGAAACAAAGGACTAGAATGTTAATATGTACACTAGCACATCATATGCAGGATTACTTGGATGGTCCTTGTGGCATGTGCCCTATTCGGTGGTTGTTCTTCACCCAAATCAAACAAACCCAGACTTCTTTTCCTCTTCATTCACTCATTCCATGGAAGGGGACATTGGAATTTAGAGGAATTAGTGATGGGATTAGACAAGTGATTTGTGTTTTATTCCCAAACTCTTGCTTATGCATGGGCGTAAAGATTTGTAAATTGCGTTTACAAAAACAGAGTATCAGAGTATTATATCACTCAATTAGCCATCAATCAATCTCCTTTGAAACCAGCCGCACATAATATTGTGCCTCGTGCTCGCCTGCTGCTGCTTTGTGATGGGCTACTGGCCTGGTGTAGCATGTTCTGCCACTAAATAGCGGAGGAGACGTCGGCTTGGCCTTGAACGTAGCGCTGCAGAGGAGGTTAAGTAGGCGGTAAGCTGAGCGCACTAATGTAGCATATGAAGCACCTCATCTGCGAGTCGGGCGAGTGTGCCATTGCTTCCAGTACGCTGGCGGTGCATGCCGCATTAATGAGGGCCGCTCAGAAGTAATCCGATTCACACACCTGCCGTGGCTCGGCTGAAACGATGTCGCACAGTTGCGCTTGACGAAGAGCAGCCACCCTCCAACTGAAGCACTATTCGGTGCTCCACCTGCAATCGACAGAGGAAGGTGTGTCTTTGAGCATCGAGAAGATTGTGAGGGCGTGTTGGATCCAGTCGTCGAGAGCTGTCAAGCCTGGTCATCTTCTGATTCAACTTGACCGTCCAATATTGTTAGGTGCACAATAACACATATCCTCTTACGGTGGATTACTCACAGCAATTTGGCTACACAATCTTGCGGAAGAAAAAGTTCATAGGTCGGAGAAGAGATATACAGGTAAACAGCTAAGAGCATCTCCAACAGACGCGCTAAAAAAGTTTTACAGCGCTGAAATAGCGTTTTTGCGGACAACAGGTTTTCTAGACGCACAAAAAACACAACGCCCAATGCGGCGGCCCCACCTGCAGCAACCCGCGTGCACAGTCCGGTGCCCTAAATTTGCAGCCCCACAGCCCGCGCGAACACCAATGCACTAAGATTCTTGAGTGTGCTCTACTTTACTGCGCCTGGAGGTTAGCCTAATTAAAAAAGGAAACACTTTGTATCTAAGTCTGATAAGTGACCCATAAAGTCCAATTGCTTTAGTCCATGTGTAGCATTTGTGTACTCTTTTCTCAAGACCACTAGACAACACAACTTCGGGAGGCTAAATAAATTCTAGGCCAACTTGTCACCCTCGAACTTCTTTTCTTCTTCCTTCATTCACTCACCTTTGGCAAACGGTTGAAGGGGGTTAGAATTTGGATAAGAAACTGGTAATGTGATTGGACTAGTGAACTTGTTTTTATTCCCAAACTCTTGGTTAGGCACACATGGGAATAATGAGTTGGTGATGGGATTGGACTAGTGAACTTGTTTTTATTCCCAAACTCTTGGTTAGGCACACATGGGAATAATGAGTTGGTATTTGCATTTTAGAACACGATATCACTAATTTATCCATCAGTCTATCTCCTTGTGATCTGCCGTATAGGACAGGGCGCCGTCGAGCCAGGCTGCTAGCATGGTGTTGTGTAGTTTATGGCTAAATGACAGAGGAGGCCTTGAACGCAGCAACGTGGAAGAGCCTGAGTAGTCACGAGCTGGGTGAGTGTCGGTACATCAGCGAGCAGGGCGAGCGTGCTACTGCTGCCACTGCGCTGGGGGTACACGCGTCATCGACGAGGGGCGAGTTCAGATCTAGCATTGTCGGTGGAAACAACACCTATGGTATCACAAGAATCCCTATTACGGTTGTGGGGCGCGGGGTCATGAAAAGAGCGGATCAAACAGATAGCACACGGTTCCTTTATCCAGGTTCGGGCCGCGAGGATGCGTAAAACCCTACTCCTGCTTTGGTGGATTATATATCTGTGTTCCTGAGCTACCTATGGGGCGTGAGGAGCTCCAAAAAGCCGAATCCTTCTCGTGGTCGCCTCGGGCCTCCTTTTATAGGAAAAGGGATAGCCACAGTGGCACACAGGAGGTGGAAAGGGAACAGGTGATGCGAGGTTATCCCTCGCATTACATGACAAGGCGCATTTAATGCGTCTTGCCCGGGTGTCCTTGCTTTATCGGGGACGGGGGAGAGCCCTGTCTCGTCCATCGCCGCTCCCTCTCGTGTTGACACGCGCCCTGGCCAGCGGCGCCCGCGGTGCCATGTAGGCAGGCAGGCAGCTGAGGTGGCGCAGTGGTAGGTCTCCATGAAGATCTGCATGCCACCACGCAGGTGCCTGCCCAGCTGGTTGGGTCGGCAGCTGCATGCGAACGGCGGTGGAGGTTTGACTGGCGTGGGCCTGATGGTGGCCCTACGGGTGTTCTTGGCAATGGTCTTGCCGTGGCGCCTGCTGTGATCCTCCTTGGCTGGGATCCCGCCAAGGATCATCATCTTCTAAAGGGTGTATCTGATCTTGAATGCCTTCACAAAGATCTGCATGCCACCACGGGGATGTCTCCCGAATCCTTGCCCCATGGGGGCAGTGGACTCAAGGGTGAATCACTCCGTAGGCGTGGGGCGAGCTGCCACGGCAAGGGTCTTGCCGGGTTTGCTAAAACCGCCTCCCGGCAAGGATCTTGCCCGGGGAGGGGGGGTCCGCTTTGTCCCCTTTGCTCTTTGTGGTCTTGATCTTGGCGCCGTTCTGCTTCTCCTGAGCTTCGGCCTTACCTTGGCTCACCTCCCTTGCCTTGCTCAGTGTGGTGGTGCCCGTGGCTTAGACTGCCCGTGCACAGTTATAGGGGTACAAAAAGTGTACCCCTATTTTTGTACACCGACAGGAGCCCCCGGGCCTGGGCCACACGTAAGCGGAATCGCGTCGTTGGGCTAGGCCCAAAAACGGTGCGCGGGCAGGCGGGGCGGTTTTTACTGCAGTAAGATTCTTCACGCGCTGCGCTTCCCATGCTTTCCGCGCGTGGCGCGGCGTGGGGAGGTGTGTGTGACGTGGGCGGCATGCGTGGGGTTGCTCCCTGCGGGCATGCATCACATCACAATTAATGTGAAAGGAGGCGGCCCGCGTTTTTCCCCCATAAGAAGGAATAACCGTGGGCACACTGCTCACTTTCTCCTCTTCCCTCGTGCCTTTTTCAATCTCAGAGCCGCCGTTTCCTCTCTTCCTTCCTTCCTAAGCTTCCGCCGTCGCCCGCCGTCGTTGCTTTTCCATCCCCCTTCCTCAGCCCTCTGAACTTCTTGGTCGCCATGGCTCCTAAATTCGCCAAGGGCAAGGGGTGGCTAAGGGCGTCGGGGCGGTGGAGCCACCGGCGAGCGCGCTGTCGGGGGACCGGACGAAGTCCGCCTTCTTCTTCCCCTCGACGGTTGATGTTCGAGAGCTCCGGGCTTCCTTCAAGCCCCTATGGGGAGTGAAGACGGGGGGAGAGGATTCGGGACACCCGGCGACGCGCGTCATTCCCGCCGCTTGCGCTGATCCTGCCTCAAACGGGTACCCCTTCTTCGTTGATTACTTTTCCTGCGGGTTATGCCCCCCTTTCTCCGATTTCTTCTGCGATGTTATGCGCACCTTCGGCTTTCGCCTCTTGGATTTTACTCCAAATGCGGTGGCATGCATGGCTTTCTTCGCGCATCTTTGCGAAGGCTTTGCTGGGGTGCAGCCCAACACGGCGCTCTTCCGCCATTACTTCTTCCCTCGAATCCAGCCGGGGGGGAGCCGTCTCCGGTTGCGTCACCTGGATCCCAAGATCGAAGGGGGCGTACCCGGACGGTGCCGTGAAGGAGAGGTGGGAGGAATGGCGTGGCCGGTGGTGCTGGATTGAAGATGAAAACCCGCCGGAATTATGCAAGGTCCGCCGAGTGCCACCGGTCCGTGGTAGCGATTGGAGCGATGTTGACGCCGCTGATGAGAGGCTCACCGTTGCCACCACCAGGATTCTTTGGCTCACCCAGGCCGGACTCACCCTTGAGATGATCGGGGCGGACTTCATTCGCCACCGGATCGCCGCGTTGCACAACAAGGGGAGGCTAGCTTGGCTCTTTACGAACCCGGGTGACATTATGCGACTCCGCACCGGCCTCGACCATAACTTCACAGTGCTGGCGCATGCCCACTTCTGCCAGCGGCTTTTCCAGCTTGACGTGGGTCGCGACGGCGAGGTCGAGCGGACCGGCAAGGCCGCGAGGGCTGCCGCAAAGGTTGGCAAGGCTCTCAAGGGGCCATTTTTCAAGCTGCCAGTGGGGGTGGTCCTGTTGTGCAACAATTCGCGTTGGTCCGAGATCATCGCCATGATGCCGGACTGTAATGCGCATGGCCCCGTCCTGAGCTAGGAGGAGCCGAAGGACGAGGATGTGCAGCAATTCTTCGACACGCTGATCGAGGTGTACGTCAGTGCCGACGCCGAGCGGTGGCTTATCATGGACACCACCCAGGCAGAGCTGGACTACATCGCCACTAGGGCGAGGAAGGCACAGCTTGCCATGGAGGCCGGCAGTGCCGGGGGCATGGAGGACAAGGCCGTAACGGTGGCGGAGGAAGCGGAGCTCACCCGGTGGGCGGCGGACTCCGGGGAGGTCAGCAGCGCCGACACTGGATCTCCGCTCGTCGAAGACGCGGCCGACGAGTCGTCGGGGGAGGAGGAGGACGTGGCGGCGGGCTCGACGCCAACCAGGGGAAGAGGGCGAGTCCCGCGGCGGGCTGGCTCCGGTGAGCCGGTCCGGCCCGGCAGGGCTGCGCGGCCTCAATTGACCCTGGAAGGGTCTGGGCGCCACACGAGGGCCACCGCAGCCAAGAGGCTGACGAAGGCCGCTGAGAAGAAGAAGACAACAGCCCCTTCCTCATTCGGGCGTGCACAAACCCCGCCGCCTCCTTCGCCTCCTCCGGCAGGCGTCGACTCGGATGATGATGTGGAGCTCCCTTTTGATCTCGGGGCTCTCAGCCCGGAGAGGAAAAGGAAACTTGTGGAAGAGGAGGAGACGGATGACGAGTAAGTTCTCCGTTCCTTACTGTCATTTCCATTTCCTCGAATTGGGTCGCTTGTCTTGATCCATTTTTGCTTCCATAGGGAAATAGAGACGTTGGCCCAGAGGGTGAAGAGGGCGAGGACCTCGGCGAGCAGCTAGCCCCCGGCTGGGGCTTCAAAGACACCACTGGTGGTGCTGAGCAGCCCGGACAGCAGCCCCCGGCGCAGCCCCCAGCGTAAGTTCGTCACCCTCTTCTTACTCGACATGTGGTAGGTGCTCGATGCTATGATGCTGACCTTGCCAGGTTTGCAGGAGGGGAGCGGCAGTAGGAGGAGCCATAGAGGGCTACTCCTAACACACCACCCCCATCGACTATGCCGCCGCGGGGGGCGTCCCCGGCAAGGGCATCAGGCACGGAGCCCACACCCATGGAGGAAGAGGGGAACTTGGGCGCTGGTGGCTCTGCCACGGCGCCAAATGCTGGCGGAGAGGGGACTTCTGCTTCACAGCCTGGCACTGGTGAGTTGTCTGTCCTTCGTCTCTGTTTTTCCCTTAATCTTTTCTTGGCTTCATTGCTTCCGTTGCTGCCCAGGCCATCCTTCAACAGGTATGGAGGACTGGATACCATTGCTGGGAACATTGCTAAGGAGGCCGCCAAGGATTCTGTCGAGGACACCATGGCGGGGGCCGCCAAGGCGACCAGCGAGGCTTCTACCGAGGGCGCCAACAGTGGACCTGCCGGTGAGGCCGGCAAGGCCTCCGCCAAGGAAGAGGTGGTGGGTGACCAGCCTCCCTCCTCCTCAACCTCGGGCCCCGGCAGATATCTGAAGGTGGCCGACAATCTCTTCGTCCACCTCCCAGGGGCGTCAAGCCGGGCGCCCGGCGAAGGGGAAGTTTTCGACGGCGAGGTGCTTGCCGCCACCGGGCTCGAGGTGGTTGATGAGCCGGGCATTGGTGGCGATGGTTCTCCAGAAGAGCAGCTTTTTCGTGCCATGGGGGCCAATTTCCGGAAGCTCCAAGTGCTCTACTGTGCTCGCCTGGACAAGGTCAAGTCCAGGATGGCAACGATGGACAACGCGGAGGTGGACTTCAAGGCGCGCGTTGCCAAGACGCAGACCTGGTTCCACCAGGCTCGCGAGGAGCAGAGGGCCTTTCAGGAGAAATTGGCCGAGCGTGATGTGGAGCTCACCATGAAGATGGCCGACATCGAGAAGGCCCAGGAAAAGGCGGCGAACTTGGCTGCCGCGGCCGCCGCCCGGAACCAGCATGAAGCCACCTTGGATTCCTAGGAAGAGGACCTCACCGCGCGTGAGGCGAAGCTTGCCGCAGCACTCTGTGGCAAGGATGAGGAGCTCGAGGCCCTTGTCGTGCGGCGGACTCGCGAGCTGGAGCAGAGGCACAAGGAGGCACTCGATGCCCAGGCTCTGGCCCATGCCGGCAAGGTAAGGGAGTTGGAGGTGGCGCAGGACGAGCTGAGGGAGCAGGCCCTCAAGCTGTCCAACGAGAAGAGCACGCCCAACAGCGCCTTGGTGGAGGTGCAAGGAGCGGTCATCAGCAGGGCTGGGGAGCTCTCCGAAGCGCAAAACTCCGTCAGAGACCTCAAGCTAAAGCTGGAGGATCTCGAGAAGATGCTGTCGGAGAGCAGGGCTCGGGAGGAGACCTTGACCAGGAGCCTGGAGGAGGAGAAGCGGCTGCGGGCGAACGAGGCCGCCTCCCACCAGGATTATGTGGCGGGCGAGAACAGATGGATCTGCCATCTGGAGGAGGTCGCCGGCAGGGTCACCTCGCAGTTGGCCACCATGGGGATGCCACACGTGAGGTACGCCCCTGAGCGCAGCGGGACCGTCAACACCAAGTTGACCCTGTTCTTTGAGGGCGTCCTCGGAGCCTTGGCTTATCTTCACTCCAACAGGACGGCCACGCTGGCCGAGGAGGCCCGGCGACTTTGCCGGAGGGTCATGACCAAGGTCCTCACCAAGACGGCTTACTAGAATCCCGATCTTGACTTCGCGGCCGCGATGAATAGCTTGCTGGATGGTGCTGACCTCACGGTGCTCAAGGAGCGCATCAAGCCCATCACCGACTGCATCGACAAAATCAAGAGGGTGGAAGGCCAGCGCCGGGATTATGCATCCCGTTCTTCTTTGCCGCTGCGGGTTCCCGACCAAGACAAATTTTATCTTTAGTTAGAACCGCAGCTATGATGTGATGTAATATAACTTTGAAGTACTCTTAATTTTCATGCATGTTATTTCCCTGTTCGATTCCTCTTTGTATGCGTGCCCTACGTCGATCGGGAAGGCTTGCCGGCGCGGAAGCCCCTAGTGGCGTTTTGGGGATGGATCCCCATGGCCAGCCGGGTACGCGTGCTGCCGGACAAGCCACCTTTCTGTTCTGAACACGGCCGCTCGAACTATCGAGTTTGACTCGAGTCGGAATCGGGGGCGTTGCCGATCGCGGAAGGCTACTCTGCCATTCTCGACGCAGCCGCTTGAGCCGTTGAGCGGACTCGAAACAGGGCAAGGGCGTTGCCGATCGTGGTAGAGTCCCCTGGCGTGCAGGTTTCTCATACAAAGCAAATATCTCCGGGGGGGATAACCTCAAATACGAAGGGTAGCATAAATAAGGGTTCAGTGCAACTTAGCTTCTGCTTGCGATCGCTCGAGTGTCAATCTTCTGGCCTCCTTTCTTCTTCAAGGGTCACGAAGACGAAGGAGTGAAGGGCTAACTGCTAGGGCCGATTCTCACAACTTCGCCCCCTACCTGGCGCGCCAAAGATGTCGGTGGGAACGACACCTATGGGATCACAAGAATCCCTACTACGGTTGCGGGGCGCGGGGTTGTGAGAAGAGCAGATCAAACAGATAGCACACGGTTCCTTTATCCAGGTTCGGGCCGCGACGATGCGTAAAACCCTACTCCTGCTTTGGTGGATTGTATATCTGTGTTCCTGAGCTAGCTATGGGGCGTGAGGAGCTCCAAAAAGCCGAATCCTTCTCCTGGTCGCCTCGGGCCTCCTTTTATAGGAAAAGGGGTAGCCACAGTGGCACACAGGAGGTGGAAAGGGAACAGTGATGCGAGGTTATCCCTCGCATTACATGACTAGGCGCATTTAATGCGTCTTACCCAGGTGTCCTTGCTTTATCGGGGACAGGGGAGACCCATGTCTCGTCCGTCGTCGCTCCCTCTCGTGTTGACACGCACCCTGGCCAGTGGCGCCCGCGGTGCCATGTAGGCAGGTAGGCAGCTGAGGTGGCGCAGTGGTAGGTCTCCATAAAGATCTGCATGCCGCCACGCAGGTGCCTGCCCAACTGGTTGGGTCGGCAGCTGCATGTGAACAACGGTGGAGGTTTGACTGGCGTGGGCCTGATGGTGGCCCTACGGGTGTTCTTGGCAAGGGCCTTGCCGGGGCCTCGGCAAGGGTCTTGCCGTGGCGCCTGCTGTCATCCCCGCCAAGGCTCTTGCCGGGGGCCTTGTGGTCCTCCTTGGCTGGGATCCCGCCAAGGATCATCATCTTCTAAAGGGTGTATCTGATTTTGAATGCCTTCACAAAGATCTGCATGCCACCACGGGGATGTCTCCCGAATCCTTGCCCCATGGGGGCAGTGGACTCAAGGGTGACTCGCTCCGTAGGCGTGGGGCGAGCTGCCATGGCAAGGGTCTTGTCGGGTTTGCTAAAACCACCTCCCAGCAAGGATCTTGCCGGGGGGTCCGCTTTGTCCCCTTTGCTCTTTGTGGTCTTGGTCTTGGCGCCGTTCTGCTTCTCCTAAGCTTCGGCCTTTCCTTGGCTCACCTCCCTTGCCTTGCTCAATGTGGTGGTGCCCGTGGCTCAGACTGCCCGTGCACAGTTATAGGGGTACAAAAAGTGTACCCCTCTTTTTGTACACTGACAAGCATCTACCGAGAGCGGTCGAGACAATGTCGCACGAGTGTGCGGCCATGAGGACTGAGCAGGCAGAGCAAAGGCTGCTCCACTAGGAGTTGCTACGCGTCCCGTATGTTGAACAAGGATGTCGCCGTCATCAAGCTGCAGCACTAGAAGGTGCTCTGCCTCCGATCGAGTGAGGAAGGTGCCGCACTAAGCATCAACATGATGGCGAAGAAGTACTAGATCCAGTTGGCATGAACTGTGAAACCTACTTATCTTCTAATTCATCTTGGCCGTCCGGTATGCGATCGACAAAGGATGCGGAAGCGTTGGTTACTCCGTGACTTGCAAGGGGTAAGTCAATGAATCCATGTGCATATCACACGCCTGTGCTGGTGCTCCTATTGCCTACCATACCTATCGCCATACAATTTTCCGATCAAAGCCCTAAAGCAACATTATTAGAGTGAACAATTATAGTCCTAGAGAAAGAGGCAGCGCCAAAAACTCTACTTATGTAAGGAGTGTGGTATAGTAGAGAAGAGTATGAAGAGTCTATGTAAAGAGATTCAACTCTACCCATGTCTTGAGAGTTGGCACATGCATTTCTTTTACAGTGGTCATGTTTGGTTGAAAACTTGAATTCTAAGGTGAGCACAATACTATGCATGGTTCAAGTGGAAAGTGAAGGAAATATGTCCTAGAGGCAATAATAAAGTTATTATTTATTTCCTTATATCATGATAAATTTTTATTATTCATGCTGGAATTGTATTAACCGGAAACATGATACATGTGTGAATACATAGACAAACAGATTGTCACTAGTATGCCTCTACTTGACTAGCTCATTGATCAAAGATGGTTATGTTTCCTAACCATAGACATGAGTTGTCATTTGATAAATGGGATCACATCATTAGGATAATGATGTGATTGACTTGACCCATTTCGTCAGCTTAGCACTTGATCATTTTAGTTTACTACTATTGCTTTCTTCATGACTTATACATGTTCCTATGGCTATGAGATTATGTAACTCCCGATTACCGGAGGAACACTTTGTGTGCTACCAAACGTCACAATGTAACTGGGTGATTATAAAGGTGCTCTACAGGTGTCTCTGATGGTACTTGTTGAGTTGACATAGATCAAGATTAGGATTTGTCACTCCGATTGTCGGAGAGGTATCTCTAGGCCCACTCAGTAATGCACATCACTATAAGCATTGCAAGCATTGTAACTAATGAGTTAGTTGCGGGATGATGCATTAAGGAACGAGTAAAGAGATTTGCCGGTAACGAGATTGAACTAGGTATTGAGATACCGACGATCGAATCTCGGGCAAGTAACATACTGATGACAAAGGGAACAACGTATGCCGTTATGCGGTTTGACCGATAAAGATCTTCGTAGAATATGCGGGAGGCAATATGAACATCCAGGTTCCGCTATTGGTTATTGACCGGAGACGTGTCTCGGTCATCTCTACATAGTTCTCGAACCCGTAGGGTCCGCACGCTTAAAGTTCGGTGACGATCGGTATTATGAGTTTTTGTGTTTTGATGTACCGAAGGTAGTTCGGAGTCCCGGACATGACGAGGAGTCTCGAAATGGTCGAGACGTAAAGATCGATATATTGGACGACTATATTCGGACACCGAAAGTGTTCCGGGTGATTTCGGAGAAAACCGGAGTGCCGGAGGGTTACGGGAACCCCCTCGGGAGAAATAATGGGCCTTATGGGCCTTAGTGGAGAGAGAGGGCTGGCCTAGGGCAGGCCGCGCGCCCCTCCCCCTCTGGTCCGAATTGGACTAGGAGAGGCGGGGCAGCGCCCCCCTTTCCTCCTCCCTCTCCCCCTTCCTTTCCCCCTCCTAGTAGGAGTAGGAAAGAGGGAGTCCTACTCCTACTAGGAGGAGGACTCCTCCTCCTGGCACACCATAGAGGGCCAGCCGGCCTCCCTCCCTTGCTCCTTTATATACGGGGGCAGGGGCACCTCTAGACACAAGTTCATCATTGATCCCTTAGCCGTGTGCGGTGCCCCCTCCACCATAATCCACCTCGATCATATCGTAGCGGTGCTTAGGAGAAGCCCTGCGTCGGTAGCAACATCATCACCGTCAACACACCGTCGTGCTGACGGAACTCTCCCATGAAGCTCTGCTGGATCGGAGTTCGTGGGACGTCATCGAGCTGAACGTGTGCTGAACTCGGAGGTGTTGTGCGTTCGGTACTTGCATCGGTCAGATCGTGAAGATTTTCGACCTCATCAACCGCGTTCTCATAACGCTTCCACTTACGGTCTACTAGGGTACGTGGACGATACTCTTCCCTCTCGTTTCTATGCATCACCATGATCTTGCGTGTGCGTAGGAATTTTTTTGAAATTACTATGTTCCCCAACAGTGGCATCCGAGCCTGGTTTATGTGTAGATGTTATATGCACGAGTTGAACACAAGTGAGTTGTGGGCGATACAAGTCACACTGCTTACCAGCTTGTCATACTTTGGTTCGGCGGTATTGTTGGATGAAGCGGCCCGGACCGACATTACGCGTACGCTTACGCGAGACTGGTTCTACGGACGTGCTTTGCACACAGGTGGCTGGCGGGTGTCAGTTTCTCCAACTTTAGTTGAACCAAGTGTGGCTACGCCCGGTACTTGAGAAGGTTAAAACAACACTAACTTGACAAACTATTGTTGTGGTTTTGATGCGTAGGTAAGAACGGTTCTTGCTCAGCCCATAGCAGCCACGTAAAACTTGCAACAACAATGTAGAGGACGTCTAACTTGTTTTTGCAGGGCATGTTGTGATGTGATATGGTCAAGACATGATGCTATATTTTGATGTATGAGATGATCATGTTTTGTAACCGAATTATCGGCAACTGGCAGGAGCCACATGGTTGTCGCTTTATTGTACGCAATGCAATCGCCCTGTAATTGATTTAGTTTATCACTAAGCAGTAGCGATAGTCGTAGAAGCAATAGTTGGCGAGACGACAACGATGCTACGATGGAGATCAAGGTGTCACGCCGGTGACAATGGTGATCATGATGGTGTTTTAGAGATGGAGATCACAAGCATAAGATCATGATGGCCATATCATATCACTTATATTAATTGCATGTGATGTTTATCTTTTATGCATCTTATTTTGCTTAGATCGACGGTATCATTATAAGATGATCTCTCACTAAATTTCAAGGTACAAGTGTTCTCCCTGAGTATGCACCGTTGCGAAAGTTCGTCGCGCCGAGACACCACGTGATGATCGAGTGTGATAAGCTCTACATTCACATACAACGGGTGCAAGCCAGTTTTGCACATGCAGAATAATCGGGTTAAACTTGACGAGCCTGGCATATGCAGATATGGCCTCGGAACACCAGAGACCGAAAGGTCGAGCGTGAATCATATAGAAGATATGATCAACATATTGATGTTACCCATTGAAAACTACATCTGACGTGATGATTGGACATGGTTTAGTTGATATGGATCACGTGATCACTTAGATGATTAGAGGGATGTCTATCTAAGTGTGAGTTCTTTAATAATTTGATTAACTGAACCTTAATTTATCATGAACTTAGTACCCGATAGTATTTTGCATGTCTATGTTGTTGTAGATAGATGGCCCGTGTTGTTGTTCCATTGAATTTTAATGCGTTCCTTGAGAAAGCAAAGTTGAAAGATAATGGTAGCAATTACACGAACTGGGTCCATAACTTGAGGATTATCCACATTGCTGCATAGAAGAATTACGTCCTAGAAGCACTGCTATGTGCCAAACCATCTGCAGGTGCAACACCAGATGTTATGAACGTCTGGCAAAGCAAAGCTGATGACTACTCGATAGTTCAGTGTGCCGTGCTTTACGGCTTAGAACCGGGACTTCAACGACGTTTTGAACGTCATGGAGCATATGAGATGTTCCAGGAGTTGAAGTTAATATTTCAAGCAAATGCCTGGATTAAGAGATATGAAGTCTCCAATAAGTTCTACAGCTGCAAGATGGAGGAGAATAGTTCTGTCAGTGAACATATACTCAGAATGTCTGGGTACCACAACCATTTGACTCAACTGGGAGTTAATCTTCCTTTTGATAGTGTCATTGACAGAGTTCTTCAATCACTGCCACCAAGCTACAAGAGCTTTGTGATGAACTATAACATGCAAGGAATAAATAAAACAATTCCCGAGCTCTTCGTAATGCTAAAGGCGGCGGAGGTAGAAATCAAGAAGGAGCATCAAGTGTTGATGGTTAACAAGACCACCAGTTTCAAGAAAAAGGGTAAAGGGGAGAAGAAAGGGGACTTCAAGAAGAACGTCAAACAAGTTGCTGCTCAAGAGAAGAAACCCAAGTCTGGACCTAAGCCTGAGAGTGAGTGCTTCTACTACAAACAGACTAGTCACTGGAAACGGAACTGCCCCAAGTATTTGGCGGATAAGAAGGATGGCAAGGTGAACAAAGGTATATGTGATATAGATGTTATTGATGTGTACCTTACTAATTCTCGCAGTAGTGCCTGGGTATTTGATACTGGTTCTGTTGCTAATATATGCAACTCGAAACAGGGACTACGGATGAAGCGAAGATTGGCAAAGGACGAGGTGATGATGCGCGTGGGAAATGGTTCCAAAGTCGATGTGATCGCAGTCAGCACGCTACCTCTACATCTACCTTCGGGATTAGTATTAGACCTGAATAATTGTTATTTGGTGCCAGCGTTAAGCATGAACATTATATCTGGATCTTGTTTGATGCGAGACGGTTATTCATTTAAATTAGAGAATAATGGTTATTCTATTTATATGAGTAATATCTTTTATGGTCATCCACCCTTAAAGAATGGTCTATTCTTTTTGAATCTCGATAGTGGAGTTACACATATTCATAGTATTGAAGCTAAAAGATGCAGAGTTGATAATGATAGTGCAACTTATTTGTGGCACTGCCATTTAGGTCATATTGGTATAAAACGCATGAAGAAACTCCATTCTGATGGACTTTTGGAATCACTTGGTACTTGCGAACCGTGCCTCATGGGCAAGATGACTAAAACACCGTTCTCTGGAACTATGGAGCGAGCAACAGATTTGTTGGAAATCATACATACTGATGTATGTGGTCCGATGAATATTGAGGCTAGCGGCAGGTATCGTTATTTTCTCACCTTCACAGATGATTTGAGTAGATATGGGTATATCTACTTGATGAAACATAAGTCTGAAACATTTGAAAAGTTCAAAGAATTTCAGAGTGAAATGGAAAATCATCGTAACAAGAAAATAAAGTTTCTACGATCTGATCGTAGAGGAGAATATTTGAGTTACGAGTTTGGTCTTCATTTGAAACAATGCGGAATAGTTTCGCAACTCACGCCACCCGGAACACCATAGCATAATGGTGTGTTCGAATGCCGTAATCATACTTTACTAGATATGGTGCGATCTATGATGTCTCTTACTGATTTACCGCTATCGTTTTGGGGTTATGCTTTAGAGACGGCTGCATTCACGTTAAATAGGGCACCATCTAAATCCGTTGAGACGACTCCTTATGAACTGTGGTTTGGCAAGAAACCAAAGTTGTCGTTTCTTAAAGTTTGGGGCTGCGATGCTTATGTGAAAAAGCTTCAACCTGATAAGTTCGAACCCAAATCGGAGAAATGTATCTTCATAGGATACTCAAAAGAGACAGTTGGGTACACCTTCTATCATAGATCCAAAGGCAATACTTTTGTTGTTAAGAATGGATCCTTTGTAGAGAAGGAGTTTCTCTCAAAAGAAGTGAGTGGGAGGAAAGTAGAACTTGATGAGGTAACTGTACCTGCTCCCTTATTGGAAAGTAGTTCATCACAGAAACCGGTTTTTGTGACACCTACAACAATTAGTGAGGAAGCTAATGATGATGATCATGAAACTTCAGATCAAGTTACTACCGAACCTCGTAGGCCAACCAGAGTAAGATCCGCACCAGAGTGGTGCGGTAATCCTATCCTGGAAGTCATGTTACTAGACCATGACGAAGCTACGAAGTATGAGGAAGCGATGATGAGCCTAGATTCTGCAAAATGGATTGAGGCCATGAAATCTGAGATGGGATCCATGTATGAGAACAAAGTGTGGACGTTGGTTGAATTGCCCGATGATCGGCAAGCCATCGAGAATAAATGGATCTTCAAGAAGAAGACATACGCTGATGGTAATGTTACTGTCTACAAAGCTCGACTTGTTGCGAAAGGTTTTCGACAAGTTCAAGGAGTTGACTACGATGAGACCTTCTCACCCGTGGCGATGCTTAAGTCTGTCCGAATCATGTTAGCTATTGCCGCATTTTATGATTATGAAATTTGGCAAATGGGTGTAAAGACATTATTCCTGAATGGATTTCTGGAAGAAGAGTTGTATATGACGCAACCTGAAGGTTTTATCGATCCTAAGGGTGCTAACAAAGTGTGCAAGCTCCAGCGATCCATTTATGGACTGGTGCAAGCCTCTCGGAGTTGGAATAAACATTTTGATAGTATGATCAAAGCATATGGTTTTATACAGACTTTTGGAGAAGTATGTATTTACAAGAAAGTGAGTGGGAGCTCTATAGCATTTCTAATATTATATGTGGATGACTGCTACCTCTTGAGCACTGCGTTGGTTTTCCCTTAAAGAGGAAAGGGTGATGCAGTAAAGTAGCGTAAGTATTTCCCTCAGTTTTTGAGAACCAAGGTATCAATCCAGTAGGAGATCACGCTCGAGTCCCACGCACCAACACAAACAAATAAGAACCTCGCAACCAATGCGATAAAGGGGTTGTCAATCCCTTCACGGGCAATTACGAGAGTGAGATCTGATAGATATGATAAGATAATATTTTTGGTATTTTTATGATAAAAAGAAATAAAGATGCAAAGTAAAATAAACGGCAATAGAAATAGCTAAGTGTTGGAAGATTAATATGATGGAAGATAGACCTGGGGGCCATAGGTTTCACTAGTGGCTTCTCTCAAGAGCATAAGTATTACGGTGGGTAAACGAATTACTGTCGAGCAATTGATAGAATTGAGCATAGTTATGAGAATATCTAGGTATGATCATGTATATAGGCATCACGTCCGTGACAAGTAGACCGAAACGATTCTGCATCTACTACTATTACTCCACACATCGACCGCTATCCAGCATGCATCTAGAGTATTAAGTTCATAAGAACAGAGTAATGCTTTAAGTAAGATGACATGATGTAGAGGGATAAACTCATGCAAGATGATATAAACCCCATCTTTTTATCCTCGATGGCTACAATATAATATGTGCCTTGCTGCCCCTGCTGTCACTGGGAAAGGACACCGCAAGATTGAACCCAAAGCTAAGCACTTCTCCCATTGCAAGAAAGATCAATCTAGTAGGCCAAACCAAACTGATAATTCGAAGAGACTTGCAAAGATAACCAATCATACATAAAAGAATTCAGAGGAGATTCAAATATTGTTCATATATAAACTTGATCATAAACCCACAATTCATCGGATCTTGACAAACACACCGCAAAAGAAGATTACATCAAATAGATCTCCAAGAAGATCGAGGAGAACTTTGTATTGAGATACAAAGAGAGAGAAGAAGCCATCTAGATAATAACTATGGACCAGAAGGTCTGAAGTAAACTACTCACACATCACTGGAGAAGCCATGGAGTTGATGTAGAGGCCCTCCGTGATCAATGCCCCCTCCGGCGGAGCTCCAAAAAAGGCCGTAAGATGGGATCTTTCGGGTACAGAAGGTTGCGGCGGTGGAATTAGGTTTTCGTGGTGCTCCTGGATGTTTGCGGGGTACATGGACTTATATAGGAGGAAGAAGTAGGTCGGTGGAGCAACGAGGGCCCACGAGGGTGGAGGGCGCGCCCAGGGGGTAGGCGCGCCCCCTACCTCGTGGCCTCCTCGATTGTTTCCTGACGCCCACTCCAAGTCTCCTGGATCACGTTTGTTGAGAAAATCACATTCCCGAAGGTTTAATTCCGTTTGGACTTCGTTTGATATTCCTTTTCTGCGAAACACTGAAATAGGCAAAAAACAGCAATTTGGGCTGGGCCTCCGGTTAATAGGTTAGTCCCAAAAATAATATAAAAGTTTAAAATAAAGACCATTAACATCCAAAACAAATAATATAATAGCATGGAACAATAAAAAATTATAGATACGTTGGAGACGTATCAATGACATATTGTTAATTGGAAATGATATAGAATTTCTGGATAGCATAAAAGGATACTTCAATAAGAGTTTTTCAATGAAAGACCTCGGTGAAGCTACTTACATATTGGGCATCAAGATCTATAGAGATAGATCAAGACGCTTAATTGGACTTTCACAAAGCACATACCTTGACAAAGTTTTGAAGAATTTCAAAATGGATCAGGCAAAGAAAGGATTCTTGCCTGTGTTACAAGGTGTGAACTTGAGTAAGACTCAATGCCCGACCACTGCAGAAGATAGAGAGAAAATGAAAGATGTTCCCTATGCTTCAGCCATAGGCTCTATCATGTATGCAATGATGTGTACCAGACCTGATGTGTGCCTTGCTACTAGTTTAGCAGGGAGGTGATACGTCTCCAACGTATCTATAATTTTTGATTGCTCCATGCTATATTATCTACTGTTTTGGACTATATTGGGCTTTATTTTCCACTTTTATATTATTTTTGGGACTAACCTATTAACCGGAGGCCCAGCCCAGAATTGTTATTTTTTGCCTATTTCAGTGTTTCGAAGAAACAGAATATCAAACGGAGTCCAAACGGAATGAAACCTTCGGGAACGTGATTTTCTCACCGAACGTGATCCAGGAGACTTGGACCCTACGCCAAGGCATCAAAGAGGTGGCCACGAGGGTGGGGCGCCCCCTCCCAGGGCGCGCCCCCTGCCTCGTCGGCCCCTCGGTGCTCCACCGACGTAATCCTTCCTCCTATATATACCTACGTACCCCCAAACGAACAGAGACGAAGACAAAAACCTAATTCCATCGCCGCAACTTTCTGTATCCATGAGATCCCATCTTGGAGCCTGTTCCGGAGCTCCGCCGGAGAGGGTCGTCATCACGGAGGGCTTCTACATCATCATAGCCCCTCCGATGAAGTGTGAGTAGTTTACCTCAGACCTTCGGGTCCATAGTTAGTAGCTTGACGGCTTCTTCTCTCATTTTGGATCTCAATACAAAGTTCTCCCCCTCTCTTGTGGAGATCTATTCGATGTAATCTTCTTCTTTTTGCGGTGTGTTTGTTGAGACCGATGAATTGTGGGTTTATGATCAAGTCTATCTATGAATAATATTTGAATCTTCTCTGAATTCTTTTATGTATGATTGGTTATCTTTGCAAGTCTCTTCGAATTACCCATTTGGTTTGGCCAACTAGATTGGTAGTTCTTGCCATGGGAGAAGTGCTTAGCTTTGGGTTCGATCTTGCGGTGTCCTTTCCCAGTAACAGAAGGGGCAGCAAGGCACGTATTGCATCGTTGCCATCGAGGATAACAAGATGGGGTTTATTTCATATTGCATGAATTTATCTCTCTACATCATGTCATCTTGCTTAAGGCGTTACTCTGTTTTTAACTTAATACTCTAGATGCATGTTGGATAGCGGTCGATGAGTGGAGTAATAGTAGTAGATGCAGAATCGTTTCGGTCTACTTATCACGGACGTGATGCCTATATACATGATCATGCCTAGATATTCTCATAACTATGCTCAATTCTGTCAATTTCTCAACAGTAATTTGTTCACCCACCGTAGAATACTTATGCTCTTGAGAGAAGCCACTAGTGAAACCTATGGCCCCGGGTCTATTCTCATCATATCAATCTCCATCGCTTTAATCTTGCTTTGCTTTTTTACTTTGCCTTTACTTTTTACTTTGCATCTCTATACCAAAAATACCAAAAATATTATATCTATCAGATCTCACTCTCGTAAGTGACCGTGAAGGGATTGACAACCCCTAATCGCGTTGGTTGCAAGTAGCTATCGTTTTGTGCAGGTACGAGGGACTTGAGCGTGGCCTCCTACTGGATTGATACCTTGGTTCTCAAAAACTGAGGGAAATACTCATGCTACTCTGTTGCATCATCCCTTCCTCTTCGGGGAAATCCAATGCAAGCTCAAGAGGTAGCAAGAAGGATTTTTGGCGCCGTTGCCGGGGAGTCTACGCAAAAAGTCAACATACCAAGTACCCATCACAATCCCTATCTCTCGCATTACATTATTTGCCATTTGCCTCTCGTTTTCCTCTTCCCCACTTCACCCTTGTCATTTTATTCACCCTCTCTTTCCCAATCTCCTTCTCCTCCCTCTCTATTTGCCTCTTTTCCCTTGCCATGTCAGAACCAAAAAGAGTTGGGGTTCTCTCCCAAGTTCTAGTGCTTTAGACAATCCTGCTATCTTATCTAAACTCACAAATCGGAATGCTATAGAACAACTTGCCGGAGTTATCAATGAGAACCTTAGTAATTTTGATGAAGATGATTCTGGAATTTTTCTTTATTTACTTGATGAATCTTTGAAAGATGCTTGGGATAGGCTGTTAAGGATCCGGGCTAGCTATGTACCCCAATATCAAATTGAGGTTTACTTAAAAATCTTTTTATGTTGGGCTACCCGCTTCGTTCAAACAAGTTTTAGCTTCTATTTTCGAAGGGGGTTTTCTTGAAGGGGACCCCATAGATAACTATGAGAGGATGAAAACTATATTTGGGCACCCCATTAATGAGAAAGCTGAAATCACATCTCTCTTGCTTTCTTACCAAAATGAATCTATTAAAGAGATAAAAGCTAGCCTAGATGCCAATTTCCGCAACATTCTTAATCTTTCTTATACCATTAATGGACATGTACTTTGCCAAAATTGAAATATTAATTCCATAGATAACAAGTTTGCTCTCTTTTTCTCTAAAACCAAAGATGGCAATACCTAGATCTATCCTCGCTTTTATGCCTAGCTAGGGGCGTTAAACGATGGCGCTTGTTGGGAGGAAACCCAATTTTATTTTTATTCCTTGCATTTTGCTCCTGATTAGTAATAAATAAATCATTTAGCCTCTGTTTTGGTTGTGTTTTTTTGTGTTTAATTAGTGTTTGTGCCAAGTAGAACCATTGGGAAGACTTGAGGAAAGTCTTGCTGAACTTGCTGCAAAAAAAAGAAACTTTAGCGCTCACGAGAACTGCAGCCATTTTTATTTAAAGAGTTATATTTAGTTAATTATTTTTGAAGATGATTAATAGATAAATTCCTCACGTCCAGCAATTTATTTTAGAATTTTTGGGGTTCCAGATCTTGCGCTAGCTACAGATTACTACAGACTGTTCTGTTTTTGACAGATTCTGTTTTTCGTGTGTTGTTTGCTTATTTTGATGAATCTATGGTTAGTAAAATAGTTTATAATCCATAGAGAAGTTGGAATACAGTAGGTTTAACACCAATATAAATAAATAATGAGTTCATTACGGTACCTTGAAGTGGTCTTTTGTTTTGTTTCGCTAACGGAGCTCACGAGTTTTCTACTTTAAGTTTTGTGTTGTGAAGTTTTCAAGTTTTGGGTGAATTCTTGTGATGGATTATGGAACAAGGAGTGGCAAGAGCCTAAGCTTGGGGATGCACATGGCACCCCCAAGATAATCCAAGGACACCAAAAAGTCAAAGCTTGGGGATGCCCCGGAAGGCATCCCCTCTTTCGGTCCACTTCCATCGGTAATTTACTTGGAGCTATATTTTTATTCACCAACATGATATGTGTTTTGCTTGGAGCGTCTTGTATTATTTTTGTCTTTGTGTTTTAGTATGCCACAATCATCCTTTCTGTACACACCTTTTGAGAGAGCCATACATGAATTAAAATTTGATAGAATACTCTATGTGCTTCACTTATATCTTTTGAGCTATGTAGTCTTGCTCTATGTGCTTCACTTATATCTTTTGAGCTATGTAGTTTTGCTCTATGTGCTTCACTTATATCTTTTGAGTGTTATAATTTTGCTCTATGTGCTTCACTTAGATCTTTTAGAGCACGGTGGTGGATTTGTTTTAAAGAAACTATTGATCTCTCATGATTCACTTAAATTATTTTGAGAGTCTCTTAATAGCATGGTAATTTGCTTAATAATAATATGCTTGGTATTCAAGATTTGCGAAACTTTCTTTTGAGTGTGTTGAATACTAAGAAAAGTTTGATACTTGATAATTGTTTTGATATATGGAGGTGATAATATTAAAGTCATGCTAGTTGAGTAGTTGTGAATTTAAAGAATACTTGTGTTAAAGTTTGTGATTCCCGTAGCATGCACGTATGGTGAACCGTTATGAGATGAAGTCGAAGCATGATTTATTTATTGATTGTCTTCCTTATGAGTAGCGGTTGGGGACGAGCGATGGTCTTTTCCTACCAATCTATCCCCTAGGAGCATGCGCGTAATGCTTTGCTTTGATAACTTCTAGATTTTTGCAATAAGTATATGAGTTCTTTATGACTAATGTTGAGTCCATGGATTATACGCACTCTCACCCTTCCACCTTTCCTAGCCTCTCTAATACGGCGCACCTTTGGCCGGTATCATACACCCACCATATACCTTCCTCAAAACAGCCACCATACCTACCTATTATGGCATTTCCATAGCCATTCCGAGATATATTGTCATGCAACTTACCACCGTTCCGTCTATTATGACACACTCCATCATTGTCATATTGCATATCCCGGTACACCGCCGGAGGCATTCATATAGAGTCATATTTTGTTCTAAGTATCGAGTTGTAATTGTTGAGTTGTAAGAAAAATAAAAGTGTGATGATCATCATTATTAGAGCATTGTCCCAGTGAGGAAAGAATGATGGAGACTATGATTCCCCCACAAGTCGGGATGAAACTCTGGACGAAAAATAAAAAAAGAGGCCAAAGAAGCCCAAATAAAAAGAGGCCATAAAAAAGGGGAGAAAAGGCCTGAATAAAAAAATGAGAGAAAAAGAGAGAAGGGACAATGTTACTATCCTTTTACCACACTTGTGCTTCAAAGTAGCACCATGATCTTCATAGTAGAGAGTCTCTCATGTTATCACTTTCATATACTAGTGGGAATATTTCATTATAGAACTTGACTTGTATATTCCAATGATGGGCTTCCTCAAATTGCCCTAGGTATTCATGAGCAAGCAAGTTGGATGCACACCCACTTAGTTTCTTTTTGAGCTTTCATATACTTATAGCTCTAGTGCATCCGTTGCATGGCAATCCCTACTCACTCACATTGATATCTATTGATGGGCATCTCCATAGCCCGTTGATACGCCTAGTTGATGTGAGACTATCTTCTCCTTTTTGTCTTCTCCACAACCACCATTCTATTCCACCTATAGTGCAATATCCATGGCTCACGCTCATGTATTGCGTGAAGATTGAAAAAGTTTTGAAAAAGTTAGAGTATGAAACAATTGCTTGGCTTGTCATCGGGGTTGTGCATGATTTAAATACTTTGTGTGGTGAAGATAGAGCATAGCCAGACTATATGATTTTGTAGGGATAACTTTCTTTGGCCATGTTATTTTGAGAAGACATAATTGCTTTGTTAATATGCTTGAAGTATTATTATTTTTATGTCAATATAAACTTTTGTCTTGAATCTTTCGAATCTGAATATTCATATCACAATTAAGAAGATTTACATTGAAATTATGCCAAGTAGCACTCCGCATAAAAAATTCTCTTTTTATCATTTACCTACTCGAGGACGAGCAGGAATTAAGCTTGGGGATGCCTGATACGTCTCCAACGTATCAATAATTTTTGATTGCTCCATGCTATACTATCTACTGTTTTGGACTATATTGGGCTTTATTTTCCACTTTTATATTATTTTTGGGACTAACCTATTAACCGGAGGCCTAACCCAGAATTGTTGTTTTTTTTGCCTATTTCAGTGTTTAGAAGAAACGGAATATCAAACGGAGTCCAAACGGAATGAAACCTTCGGGAACATGATTTTCTCACCGAACGTGATCCAGGAGACTTTGACCCTACGCCAAGGCATCAGAGAGGCGGTCACGATGGGTGCCCCCCCCTAGGGCGTGCCCCCCGCCTCGTGGGCCCCTCGGTGCTCCACCGACGTACTCCTTCCTCCTATATATACCTATGTACCCCAAACAAACAGAGACGGAGCCAAAAACCTAATTCCACCGCCGCAACTTTCTGTATCCATGAGATCCCATCTTGGGGCCTGTTTCGGAGCTCCGCCGGAGAGGGCCGTCATCACGGAGGGCTTCTACATCATCATAGCCCCTTCGATGAAGTGTGAGTAGTTCACCTCAGACCTTCGGGTCCATAGTTAGTAGCTAGATGGCTTCTTCTCTCTTTTTGGATCTCAATACAAAGTTCCCCCCTCTCTTTTGGAGATCTATTCGATGTAATCTTCCTCTTTTTGCAGTGTGTTTGTTGAGACCGATGAATTGTGGGTTTATGATCAAGTCTATCTATGAATAATATTTGAATCTTCTCTGAATTCTTTTATGTATGATTGGTTATCTTTGCAAGTCTCTTCGAATTACCCGTTTGGTTTGGCCAACTAGATTGGTAGTTCTTTCCATGGGAGAAAGTCTTAGCTTTGGGTTCGATCTTGCGGTGTCCTTTCCTAGTGACAGAAGGGGCAGCAAGGCACGTATTGCATCGTTGCCATCGAGGATAACAAGATGGGGTTTATTTCATATTGCATGAATTTATCTCTCTACATCATGTCATCTTGCTTAAGGCATTACTCTGTTTTTAACTTAATACTCTAGATGCATGTTGGATAACGGTCGATGAGTGGAGTAATAGTAGTAGATGCAGAATCGTTTCGGTCTACTTGTCACGGACGTGATGCCTATACTTTAATCTCATCATATCAATCTCCATCACTTTAATCTTGCTTTGCTTTTTTACTTTGCCTTTACTTTTTACTTTGCATCTCTATACCAAAAATACCCAAAATATTATATCTATCAGATCTCACTCTCGTAAGTGACCGTGAAGGGATTGACAACCCCTAATCGCGTTGGTTGCGAGTAGCTATCGTTTTGTGCAGGTACGAGGGACTTGAGCGTGGCCTCCTACTGGATTGATACCTTCATTCTCAAAAACTGAGGGAAATACTTACGCTACTCTGCTGCATCATCACTTCCTCTTCGGGGAAATCCAACGCAAGCTCAAGAGGTAGCAGGAGGTACCAAAGTAATCCAGGAGTGGATCACTGGACGGCGGTCAAGAACATCCTAAAATACCTGAAAAGGACTAAGGATATGTTTCTCGTTTATGGAGGTGACAAACAGCTCATCGTAAATGGTTACGTTGATGCAAGCTTTGACACTGATCCGGACGATTCTAAATCGCTAACAGGATCCGTGTTTATATTGAACGGTGGAGCTGTCAGTTGGAGCAGTTCTAAACAAAGCATCGTGGTGGGATCTACGTGTGAAGCGGAGTACATTGCTGCTTCGGAAGCAGCAAACGAAGGAGTCTGGATGAAGGAGTTCATATCTGATCTAGGTGTCATACCTAGTGCATCGGGTCCAATGAAAATCTTTTGTGGCAATACGGTGCAATTGCATTGGCAAAGGAATCCAGATTTCACAAGAGAACCAAGCACATCAAGAGCCGCTTCAATTCCATCCGTGATCAAGTCCAGGTGGGAGACATAGAGATTTGCAATATACATACGGATCTGAATATTGCAGACCCGTTGACTAAGCCTCTCTCACGAGCAAAACATGATCAGCACCAAGACTCCATGGGTGTTAGAATCATTACTATGTAATCTAGATTATTGACTCTAGTGCAAGTGGGAGACTGAAGGAACTATGCCCTAGAGGAAATAATAAAGTTATTATATATTTCCTTATATCACGATAAATGTTTATTATTCATGCTGGAATTGTATTAACCGGAAACATGATACATGTGTGAATACATAGACAAACAGATTGTCACTAGTATGCCTCTACTTGACTATCTCGTTGACCAAAGATGGTTATGTTTCCTAACCATAGACATGAGCTATCATTTGATAAACGGGATCACATCCTTAGGAGAATGATGTGATTGACTTGACCCATTTCGTCTGCTTAGCACTTGATCATTTTAGTTTACTACTATTGCTTTCTTCATGACTTATACATGTTCCTATGACTATGAGATTATGTAACTCCCGATTACCGGAGGAACACTTTGTGTGCTACCAAACGTCACAACGTAACTGGGTGATTATAAAGGTGCTCTACAGGTGTCTCTGATGGTACTTGTTGAGTTGACATAGATCAAGATTAGGATTTGTCACTCCGATTGTCGGAGAGGTATCTCTGGGCCCACTTGGTAATGCACATCACTATAAGCCTTGCAAGCATTGTAACTAATGAGTTAGTTGCGGGATGATGCATTACAGAACGAGTAAAGAGACTTGCCGGTAACGAGATTGAACTAGGTATTGAGATACCGACGATCAAATCCCGGGCAAGTAACATACCGATGACAAAGGGAACAACGTATGCTGTTATGCAGTTTGACCGATAAAGATCTTCGTAGAATATGTGAGAGCCAATATGAACATCCAGGTTCCGCTATTGGTTATTGACCGGAGACGTGTCTCGTTCATGTCTACATAGTTCTCGAACCCATAGGGTCCGCACGCTTAAAGTTCGGTGACGATCGGTATTATGAGTTTTTGTGTTTTGATGTACCGAAGGTAGTTCGGAGTCCCGGATACGATCACGGACATGACGAGGAATCTCGAAATGGTCGAGACATAAAGATCGATATATTGGACGACTATA
Source organism: Triticum monococcum (assembly GCA_034509565.1). Classification (NCBI taxonomy): domain Eukaryota; kingdom Viridiplantae; phylum Streptophyta; class Magnoliopsida; order Poales; family Poaceae; genus Triticum; species Triticum monococcum. The sequence continues at coordinate 621,736,479 of CM067845.1, forward strand.
TTCGGACACTGGAAGTGTTCCGGGTGATTTCGGAGAAAATCGGAGTGCCGGAGGGTTACCGGAACCCCCTCGGAAGAAATAATGGGCCTTATGGGCCTTAGTGGAGAGAGAGAGGGCTGGCCTAGGGCAGGCCGCACGCCCCTCCCCGTTTGGTCCGAATTGGACTAGGAGAGGGGGGGCGGCGCCCCCCTTTCCTTCTCCCTCTCCCCCTTCCTTTTCCCCCTCCTAGTAGGAGTAGGAAAGAGGGAGTCCTACTCCTACTAGGAGGAGGACTCCTCCTCCTGGCACGCCATAGAGGGCCGGCCGGCCTCCCCCCTTGCTCCTTTATATACGGGGGTAGGGGGCACCTCTAGACACAAGTTGATCATTCATCCCTTAGCCGTGTGCGGTGCCCCCTCCACCATAATTCACCTCGATCATATCGTAGCGGTGCTTAGGCGAAGCCCTGCGTCGGTAGCAACATCATCACCGTCAACACGCCGTCGTGCTGACGGAACTCTCCCGTGAAGCTCTGTTGGATCAGGGTTTGTGGGACGTCATTGAGCTGAACGTGTGCCGAACTCGGAGGTGCCGTGCGTTCGGTACTTGGATCGGTCGGATCGTGAAGACGTTCGACTACATCAACCGCGTTCTCATAACGCTTCCGCTTACGGTCTACGAGGGTACACGGACGATACTCTTCCCTCTCGTTGCTATGCATCCCCATGATCTTGCGTGTGCGTAGGAATTTTTTTGAAATTACTACGTTCCCCAACAGAAAGGTACTAGGACTCTAGGAGTAACATGATTGGAAGAAGTCTTAGAGGGCCTCTTTTGTCTTTTTTAAACAGTCGTGAGTAGTCACTTCAGTAAAATATCATCTTAATTAAATATTTATTACACCATCTTAAACTAATGGATTCTCCGTGTATGTTTCCTCTCACACCAACACCGCCAGTTTGATTGGAGATGCAATGCTTGCCATTTAGGTAGAGCAAATGCATTTGTTAAGACAAGGACAGAACAATATGGGCGCACTTTTATTGCCACTCATCCCGAATGTCCAAAGGTCATGTGTATCTCAAACAAGAAATGCTTTAGATGTTAGCCAAATTTCTTTCCCATCTAATCCCTGGGATGGATGACACCCTTGCTAGAGCAGCAACTACACACACGCGGCAGCTACTACTCCTTCGTTGAATGATATTCACTTTGGGAGATGATTCAAATGTATGTCCCTGATCTGGATTGACGTCTTAGTGTACAAATCTATCTAGGATATTAAATTTTGACAAACAATTGACCACCTAATTAGCAAGGTGTGCACCTAACCAATATCAATTAAAGAGATGATGGACCAAAATATCCTTTTCAAATACCTAGGTAGTTCTCAAATTTGTATGTCCTCATACGCAAACTTTGAATTGTATAGGTGATTCATTTTTGTTATCCTCAATTACCTGTTGTTTGGTTCACGTAGAGCACGCCATGTACATGTATGTTTAAAGGCCACGTTCTGAGGGCCTCTTAGACAACCATCGTTTTATTCCACCTAGTTTGTTTTGCCGTTGTGTCGCTGGATGTAGGAATGTGTTGCCCGGTGAGGAGATCAACTGCATTCAATTTCAGTTTAGTTGCACATGAGCCGCCTGAAATGGAATTTGGGTCAGTCGATTTCGGATGAACAAAGCAGCCGATGGAGGGAAGGAAGAAGCAGCAACCAGCTCAGCGGAGAAGCCCTTTTGGGCTATGTTAGGGTGGTAGGCGACCGCATTATCCATTTTAGGGGTGTGGGATGGTGCAGATTCGCTGAAAAAAACTGGTCATCGCTAGGGTTAGAGGGATGGCCGCACGGCCGAAGGAGGCGGTTAAGGGTGGAGCGGGGTGGCGAGCAGGAGCGCCGCCGGCCGCATGCGACGGTGGCCGCCTGTTCCGCCGGTGGTACGTTGGGTGGTTGGGGTAGAAGAAGAATGTGGGCCCTGGAGGTTGAAGAAGCAATCTTGACCGCTTGTTTTGCATCGGACGGCTAAAACCAATCGATTGACCCAAATTGATTTTTCTGTTGGCTTACCCCCTAGCCACCCCCGTTCAATTTTATGTGGTCATATGGAGTAGTACTAATCAAGACTAGTGCAAAGTGGGATTTATTGTGGCATGCTTTATTGAAAAACTTGAATTCTATATATGTCTATAAGAAAAGGTTTGTAAGTAAGTCTGGAAAGAAATCGGGTGTATTGATTCCATCTACATAGGATGCACACACTGACAAGCAAGTGAGATTTCAAAAGCACAGTTCCAATGGAAAAGTACTAATGAAGTCTTCAGGAATCTTTCTCTCCCTTTCTTTGACGGTGTCTTCTAGTCACGCCACTAAAATAATAAAATAGCATCTTAGGTAAATATGTCTGACGACATTTCTCTGGTGAGCCATAGAGATCCCTACCAGGGCACCCCCACCGCACCTACCTCAACCCTCTCGTTCGTCAGCCCTCCTCGCCGCCGCGGGCAGTGGCCTCCCATGCCAGCTTGCCGGTGGCAGCGGGCCTCCCCGTATGCCTGACCTCTCTTCCGTTATCTTCCCCATCTAGTTTCCTCCATGGTCGGCCAGATCGGACACGCCACTGTGCAAGTGTCAGTTCTACTGCTCACGATCTGCTGGAGGTGGATACTGTTGGAAATATGCCCTAGAGGCAATAATAAAAGACTTATTATTATATTTCCTTGTTCATGGTAATTGTCTTTATTCATGCTATAATTGTGTTATCCGGAAATCGTAATACATGTGTGAATAACAGACACCAACATGTCCCTAGTAAGCCTGTAGTTGACTAGCTCGTTAATCAACAGATAGTCATGGTTTCCTGGCTATGGACATAAGATGTCATTGATAACGAGATCACATCATTAGGAGAATGATGTGATGGACAAGACCCAATCCTAAACATAGCATAAAGATCGTATAGTTCGTTTGCTAGAGTTTTGCAATGTCAAGTATCTTTTCCTTAGACCATGAGATCGTGTAACTCCCGGATACCGTAGGAGTGCTTTGGGTGTACCAAACGTCACAACGTAACTGGGTGACTATAAAGGTATACTGCGGGTATCTCCGAAAGTGTCTGTTGAGTTGACACGAATCAAGACTGGGATTTGTCACTCCGTATGACGGAGAGGTATCACTGGGCCCACTCGGTAATGCATCATCATAATGAGCTCAAAGTGACCAAGTGTCTGGTCACGGGATCATGCATTACGGTACGAGTAAAGTGACTTGCCAGTAACGAGATTGAACGAGGTATTGGGTTACCGATGATCGAATCTCGGGCAAGTAATATATCGATTGACAAAGGGAATTGCATACGGGGTTGATTGAATCCTCGACATCGTGGTTCATCCGATGAGATCATCGTGGAGCATGTGGGAGCCAACATGGGTATCTAGATCCCGCTGTTGGTTATTGACCGGAGAGTCGTCTCGGTCATGTCTGCTTGTCTCCCGAACCCGTAGGGTCTACACACTTAAGGTTCGGTGACGCTAGGGTTGTGAAGATAAGTATATGCAGTAACCCGAATGTTGTTCGGGGTCCCGGATGAGATCCAGGACGTTACGAGGAGTTCCGGAATGGTCCGGAGGTAAAGAATTATATATAGGATGTGCAGTTTCGGCCATCGGGACAAGTTTCGGGGTACCCGGTATTGTACCGGGACCACCGGAAGGGTCCCGGGGGTCCACCGGGTGGGGCCACCTATCCCGGAGGGCCCCATGGGCTGAAATAGGAGGGAACCCAGCCCATAGTGGGCTGGGGCGCCAGCCCCTAGGGGGCCCATGCGGCTAGGGCTAAGGGGAAACCCTAGGTGGGGCGCCCCCCTTGCCTTGGGGAGCAAGCCCCACCCTAGGCCGCCGCCCCCCCCCCTAGTAGATTCCATCTACTAGGGCCGCCCCCCCCATGGCACCCCTATATATAGTGGGGGAGAGGAGGGACTTGACACACCAGCCCCTGGCGCCTTCCTCTCTCCCCGTTACGTCTCTCTTCCTCGTAGTATAGGCGAAGCCCTGCTACTGCGACGCCCTGCATCCACCACCACGCCGTCGTGCTGCTGGATCTTCGTCAACCTCTCCTTCCCCCTTGCTGGATCAAGAAGGAGGAGACGTCTCCCGTCCCGTACGTGTGTTGAACGCGGAGGTGCCGTCCGTTCGGCGCTGGTCATCGGTGATTTGGATCACGTTGTGTACGACTACTTCATCCCCGTTCGTTGAACGCTTCCGCACGCGATCTACAAAGGTATGTAGATGCATCTCGTGACTCGTTGCTAGATGAACTCCTAGATGATCTTGGTGAATCGAGTAGGAAAATTTTTGTTTTCTGCAACGTTCTCCCACAGTGGCATCATGAGCTAGGTCTATGTGTAGTTCTTCTTGCGCGAGTAGAACACAATTTGTTGTGGGCGTGGATTTGTCAACTTTCTTGCCGCTACTAGTCTTTTCTTGCTTCAGCGGTATTGTGGGATGAAGCGGCCCGGACCAACCTTACATGTACGCTTACGTGAGACCGGTTCCACCGACTAACATGCACTAGTTGCATAAGGTGGCTGGCGGGTGTCTGTCTCTCCTACTTTAGTTGGAGCGGATTCGATGAACAGGGTCCTTATGAAGGGTAAATAGAAGTTGACAAATCACGTTGTGGCTTTCACGTAGGTAAGAAAACGTTCTTGCTGGAACCCTAATTCAGCCACGTAAAACTTGCAACAACAATTAGAAGACGTCCAACTTGTTTTTGCAGCAAGTGTTTGTGATATGATGTGGCCAAAGTTGTGATGAATGATGAATGATCTATATGTGATGTATGAGATGTTCATGCTATTGTAATAGGAATCACGACTTGCATGTCGATGAGTATGACAACCGGCAGGAGCCATAGGAGTTGTCTTTATTCTTTTATATGACCTGCGTGTCATTGAGAAACGCCATGTAAATTACTTTACTTTATTGCTAAACGCGTTAGCCATAGTAGTAGAAGTAATAATTGGCGAGCAACTTCATGGAGACACGATGATGGAGATCATGATGATGGAGATCATGGTGTCAAGCCGGTGACAAGACGATCATGGAGCCCCAAGATGGAGATCAAAGGAGCTATGTGATAATGGCCATATCATGTCACGTTTATTATTTGATTGCATGTGATATTTATCATGTTTTGCATCTTGTTTACTTAGAATGGCGGTAGTAAATAAGATGATCCCTCATAACAATTTCAAGAAGTGTTCTCCCCTAACTGTGCACCGTTGCTAAAGTTCGTCGCTTCGAAGCACCACGTGATGATCGGGTGTGATAGATTCTTACGTTCACATACAACGGGTGTAAGACAGTTTTACACATGCAAAAAACTTAGGGTTAACTTGACGAGCCTAGCATGTGCATAGACATGGCCTCGGAACACAGAAGACCGAAAGGTCGAGCATGAGTCGTATAGAAGATGCGATCAACATGAAGATGTTCACCGACGTTGACTAGTCCGTCTCACGTGATGATCGGACACGGCCTAGTTAACTAGGATCATGTAATACTTAGATGACTAGAGGGATGTCTAATCTAAGTGGGAGTTCATTATAATTTGATTGGATGAACTTTATTATCATGAACATTAGTCTAAAATATTTTACAATATGTCTTGTAGATCAAATGGCCCACGTAGTCCTCAACTTCAACGCGTTCCTAGAGAAAACCAAGCTGAAAGACGATGGCAGCAACTATACGGACTGGGTCCGGAACCTGAGGATCATCCTCATAGCTGCCAAGAAAGATTATGTCCTACAAGCACCGCTGGGTGACGCACCTGTCCTCCCTGCTAAACAAGACCTTATGAACGCTTGGCAGGCACGTACCGATGACTACTCCCTCGTTCAGTGCGGCATGCTTTACAGTTTAGAACCGGGGCTCCAAAAGCGTTTTGAGAGACATGGAGCATATGAGATGTTCGAAGAGCTGAAAATGGTTTTCCAAGCTCATGCCCGGGTCGAGAGATATGAGGTCTCCGACAAGTTCTTCAGCTGTAAGATGGAGGAAAACAGTTCTGTCAGTGAGCACATACTCACGATGTCTGGATTACATAACCGCTTGACTCAGCTGGGAGTTAATCTCCCGGATGATGCGGTCATTGACAGAATCCTCCAGTCACTTCCACCGAGATACAAGAGCTTTGTGATGAACTTCAATATGCAGGGGATGGAAAAGACCATTCCTGAAGTATTTGCTATGCTGAAATCAGCAGAGGTAGAAGTCAAGAAGGAACATCAAGTGTTGATGGTCAATAAAACCACTAAGTTCAAGAAGGGCAAGGGTAAGAAAGCCTTCAAGAAGGACGGCAAGGAGGTTGCCGCGCCCGGCAAGCAAGCTGCCGGGAAGAAGCCAAAGAATGGACCCAAGCCCGAGACTGAGTGTTTTTATTGCAAGGGAAGCGGTCACTGGAAGCGGAATTGCCCCAAGTACTTAGCAGACAAGAAGGCCGGCAAAACAAAAGGTATATGTGATATACATGTAATTGATGTGTACCTTACCAGTAATCGTAGTAGCTCTTGGGTATTTGATACTGGTGCAGTTGCTCACATTTGTAACTCACAGCAGGAACTACGGAATAGGCGAAGACTGGCAAAGGACGAGGTGACGATGCGCGTCGGGAATGGTTCCAAAGTCGATGTGATCGCCGTCGGCACGCTGCCTCTTCATTTACCTACGGGATTAGTTTTAAACCTCAATAATTGTTATTTAGTACCAGCTTTGAGCATGAACATTGTATCGGGATCTCGTTTAATTCGAGATGGCTACTCATTTAAATCCGAGAATAATGGTTGTTCTATTTATATGAGAGATATGTTTTATGGTCATGCTCCTATGGTGAATGGTTTATTCTTTATGAATCTCGAACGTAATGCTACACATGTTCATAGTGTGAGTACCAAAAGATGTAAGGTTGATAATGATAGTCCCACATACTTGTGGCACTGCCGCCTTGGTCACATAGGTGTCAAACGCATGAAGAAGCTCCATGCAGATGGACTTTTAGAGTCTCTTGATTATGAATCATTTGACACGTGCGAACCATGCCTTATGGGTAAATTGACCAAGACTCCGTTCTCAGGAACAATGGAGCGAGCAACCAACTTATTGGAAATCATACATACTAATGTGTGCGGTCCAATGAGTGATGAGGCTCGCGGCAGCTATCGTTATGTTCTCACTCTCACTGATGATTTGAGTAGATATGGATATATTTACTTAATGAAACACAAGTCTGAAACCTTTGAAAAGTTCAAGGAATTTCAGAGTGAGGTCGAGAATCAACGTGACAGGAAAATCAAGTTTCTACGATCAGATCGTGGAGGAGAATACTTGAGTCACGAATTTGGCACACACTTAAGAAAATGTGGAATAGTTTCACAGCTCACGCCGCCTGGAACACCTCAGCGTAACGGTGTGTCCGAACGTCGTAATCACACTCTATTAGATATGGTGCGGTCTATGATGTCTCTTGCCGATTTACCACTATCTTTTTGGGGCTATGCTTTAGAGACTGCTGCATTCACTTTAAATAGGGCTCCGTCAAAATCCGTTGAGATGACACCGTTTGAATTATGGTTTGGAAAGAAACATAAGTTGTTGTTTCTGAAAGTTTGGGGATGCGATGCTTATGTCAAGAAACTTCAACCTGAAAAGCTCGAACCCAAGTCGGAAAAATGCGTCTTCATACGATACCCAAAAGAAACTATTGGGTATACCTTCTACCTCAGATCCGAAGGCAAGATCTTTGTAGCCAAGAATGGATCCTTTCTAGAGAAAGAGTTTCTCTCGAAAGAAGTAAGTGGGAGGAAAATAGAACTTGATGAAGTATTACCTCTTGAACCGGAAAATGGCGCAACTCAAGAAAATGTTCCTGAGGTGCCTACACCGACTGGAGAGGAAGTTAATGATGATGATCATGAAACTTCTTATCAAGTTACTACTGAAATTCGAAGGTCCACAAGGACACGTTCCGCACCAGAGTGGTACGGCAACCCTGTCTTGGAAATCATGTTGTTAGACAACGGTGAACCTTCGAACTATGAAGAAGCGATGGCGGGCCCGGATTCCGACAAATGGCTAGAAGCCATGAAATCCGAGATAGGATCCATGTATGAAAACGAAGTATGGACTTTGACTGACTTGCCCATTGAACGGCGAGCCATAGAGAATAAATGGATCTTTAAGAAGAAGACAGACGCGGATGGTAATGTGACCATCTATAAAGCTCGGCTTGTCGCTAAAGGTTATCGACAAGTTCAAGGGGTTGACTACGATGAGACTTTCTCACCGGTAGCGAAGCTGAAGTCCGTCCGAATCATGTTAGCAATTGCCGCGTTTTACGATTATGAAATATGGCAAATGGACGTCAAAACGGCATTCCTTAATGGTTTCCTTAAGGAAGAATTGTATATGATGCAGCCGGAAGGTTTTGTCGATCCTAAGAATGCTGACAAAGTGTGCAAGCTCCAACGCTCGATTTACGGGCTAGTGCAAGCATCTTGGAGTTGGAACATTCGCTTTAATGAGATGATCAAAGCGTTTGGGTTTACGCAGACTTATGGAGAAGCCTGTGTTTACAAGAAAGTGAGTGGGAGCTCTGTAGCATTTCTCATATTATATGTAGATGACATACTTTTGATGGGAAATGATATAGAACTTTTGGACAGCATCAAGGCCTACTTGAATAAGAGTTTTTCAATGAAGGACCTTGGAGAAGCTGCTTATATATTAGGCATCAAGATCTATAGAGATAGATCGAGACGCCTCATAGGTCTTTCACAAAGCACATACCTTGATAAGATATTGAAGAAGTTCAACATGGATCAATCTAAGAAGGGGTTCTTGCCTGTGTTACAAGGTATGAAATTGAGCTCAGCTCAAAGTCCGACCACGGCAGAAGAAATAGAAGAGATGAGTGTCATCCCCTATGCCTCAGCCATAGGTTCTATTATGTATGCCATGCTGTGTACCAGACCTGATGTAAACCTTGCCGTAAGTTTGGTAGGAAGGTACCAAGGTAATCCCGGCAAGGAACACTGGACAGCGGTCAAGAATATCCTGAAGTACCTGAAAAGGACTAAGGAGATGTTTCTCGTTTATGGAGGTGACGAAGAGCTCGTCGTAAAGGGTTACGTCAACGCTAGCTTCGACACAGATCTGGATGACTCAAAGTCACAAACCGGATACGTGTATATTTTGAATGGTGGGGCAGTAAGCTGGTACAGTTGCAAGCAGAGCGTCGTGGCGGGATCTACATGTGAAGTGGAGTACATGGCAGCCTCGGAGGCAGCACATGAAGCAATCTGGGTGAAGGAGTTCATCACCGACCTCGGAGTCATACCCAATGCGTCGGGGCCGATCAAGCTCTTCTGTGACAACACTGGAGCTATTGCACTTGCCAAGGAGCCCAGGTTTCACAAGAAGACAAGGCAAATCAAGCGTCGCTTCAACTCCATTCGTGAAAATGTTCAGAATGGAGACATAGATATTTGTAAAGTACATACGGACCTGAATGTAGCAGATCCGTTGAGTAAACCTCTCCCTAGGGCAAAACATGATCAACACCAGAATTCCATGGGTGTTCGATTCATCACAATGTAACTAGATTATTGACTCTAGTGCAAGTGGGAGACTGTTGGAAATATGCCCTAGAGGCAATAATAAAAGCCTTATTATTATATTTCCTTGTTCATGGTAATTGTCTTTATTCATGCTATAATTGTGTTATCCGGAAATCGTAATACATGTGTGAATAACAGACACCAACATGTCCCTAGTAAGCCTCTAGTTGACTAGCTCGTTAATCAACAGATAGTCATGGTTTCCTGGCTATGGACATAAGATGTCATTGATAACGAGATCACATCATTAGGAGAATGATGTGATGGACAAGACCCAATCCTAAACATAGCATAAAGATCGTATAGTTCGTTTGCTAGAGTTTTGCAATGTCAAGTATCTTTTCCTTAGACCATGAGATCGTGTAACTCTCGGATACCGTAGGAGTGCTTTGGGTGTACCAAACGTCACAACATAACTGGGTGACTATAAAGGTATACTGCGGGTATCTCCGAAAGTGTCTGTTGAGTTGACACGGATCAAGACTGGGATTTGTCACTCCGTATGACAGAGAGGTATCACTGGGCCCACTCGGTAATGCATCATCATAATGAGCTCAAAGTGACCAAGTGTCTGGTCACGGGATCATGCATTACGGTACGAGTAAAGTGACTTGCCGGTAACGAGATTGAACGAGGTATTGGGATACCGACGATCGAATATCGGGCAAGTAATATATCGATTGACAAAGGGAATTGCATACAGGGTTGATTGAATCCTCGACATCGTGGTTCATCCGATGAGATCATCGTGGAGCATGTGGGAGCCAACATGGGTATCCAGATCCCGCTGTTGGTTATTGACCGGAGAGTCGTCTCGGTCATGTCTGCTTGTCTCCCGAACCCGTAGGGTCTACACACTTAAGGTTCGGTGATGCTAGGGTTGTGAAGATAAGTATATGCAGTAACCCGAATGTTGTTCGGGGTCCCGGATGAGATCCAGGACGTCACGAGGAGTTCCGGAATAGTCCGGAGGTAAAGAATTATATATAGGATGTGCAGTTTCGGCCATCGGGACAAGTTTCGGGGTACCCGGTATTGTACCGGGACCACCGGAAGGGTCCCGGGGGTCCACCGGGTGGGGCCACCTATCCCGGAGGGCCCCATGGGCTGAAATAGGAGGGAACCAAGCCCATAGTGGGCTGGGGCGCCAGCCCCTAGGGGGCCCATGCGGCTAGGGCTAAGGGGAAACCCTAGGTGGGGCGCCCCCCTTGCCTTGGGGAGCAAGCCCCACCCTAGGCCGGCGCCCCCCCCCCCCCCCTAGTAGATTCCATCTACTAGGGCCGGCGCCCCCCCCCCCATGGCACCCCTATATATAGTGGGGGAGAGGAGGGACTTGACACACCAGCCCCTGGCGCCTCCCTCTCTCCCCGTTACGTCTCTCTTCCTCGTAGTATAGGCAAAGCCCTGCTACTGCGACGCCCTGCATCCACCACCACGCTGTCGTGCTGCTGGATCTTCATCAACCTCTCCTTCCCCCTTGCTGGATCAAGAAGTAGGAGACGTCTCCCGTCCCGTACGTGTGTTGAACGCGGAGGTGCCGTCCGTTCGGCGCTGGTCATCGGTGATTTGGATCACGTTGTGTACGACTACTTCATCCCCGTTCGTTGAACGCTTCCGCACGCGATCTACAAAGGTATGTAGATGCATCTCGTGACTCGTTGCTAGATGAACTCCTAGATGATCTTGGTGAATCGAGTAGGAAAATTTTTGTTTTCTGCAACGTTCTCCAACAGATATAGCCTCGCTGTAGATGAGGCATCGTGCTCCTGCTTCAGCCCGTACAGAACGCCGGGTGCGGCTCCCACGGCCGGACGGAAGTTGTCCCCGGGATTGGATGCTCTGCCGAGTTAATCCATGGCCTGCCCACTGTTCATGTGGTTCTCCCATAGTGCAACTTCGACCCGGCATGATCGTGATGTGTGTGGCCGGTCGAAGGTAGCCGCGGCCCGGTCAAATTTGGTCCCCGATGATGCTTGGCTAGTTGGCATGCTGCGGCGGTGAGTGTGACACATGTGCGACGGACACAAGGTATGTTATGGTGGTGGATCGACGTGAGTATGGCCCATATATGCTTGACTCTACCTGTGATGATAGCGAACATGAGCCATGCGATGGTTGGATGACGTGAGCGTCACTATGGTGGCAGACGACATGTGATCTAGCGCGAGGCATCCCTGCTTTTTCTACTACCTAGATGCTCAACATTGTGTCCAGAACAATTGCCGGTGGACTTTGGCGAAGATATATAGGGCGTGGCCGTCGCATGACCCTGTATGTGTTCTTGGCGGCTCCGACGGCTATTTCTGCGGATCGCGCTTCTTTTAGCAGGGCGATGAGCTTAAAAGAAAATATCAGCTTGCTAAATGGGACATCATCTGTAGACCGAAAGACCAAGGAGGTCTAGGTATTGAGAATCTACAAGTTAAGAATAAATGCCTTCTTAGCAAGTGGCTGTGGAAGCTCTCATTGGAGAATGACGCTATATGGGCTCAAATCCTTCGCAACAAGTACCTCCAGACAAAAACTTTGTCCCAAGTCACTGTCAGGCCGACCGATTCGCCTTTCTGGAAAGGCTTGATGAAAGTGAAACAGTCGTTGTTTAATAGGACGAAGTTTGTTATTGGAAACGGCACGAGTACACGTTTCTGGGAGGATACTTGGCTCGGCGAGACACCCTTGGCCATCCAATATCCGTCGTTATACCGTATTGTGCAACGACGTGAGGTGTTTTGCATCGGTCTTTCAATCGATCCCCCTTAATATTCAGTTCCGACGAACGCTAGCGGGCAATCATTGGGAACAATGGCTCCATCTAGTTAGGAGACTGATGGAAGTCCAGCTTTCACAACAACCCGATGAATTACGCTGGAAACTGACTAAATCTAGAGTATTTATGGTTAAATCAATGTATATTGATGTTATTAACTCACACTCCATCCCTACGTCCAAGCATGTTTGGGATGTCAAAGTTCCTTTGAAAATAAAAGTGTTTATTTGGTTTGTCCATAAACAAGTTATTTTAACTAAGGACAACCTCTTGAAGCGTAATTGGACAGGACCTACTAGGTGTAGTTTCTGTGATCGGGATGAGACTATCAAACATCTCTTTTTTGATTGCCCGTTAGCCAAGGTACTTTGGCAGGCGATCCACATTGCTTTTATTATCAATCCACCGAATTCTGTTTATGCGTTATTTGGGACATGGCTTAATGGGATTGAGCCTAACTTAGCGAGACACATTCGGGTTGGAGTTTGTGCTTTGCTGCGGTCTTCTTGCCGTAGTACTTGGGCTCGCCAGGCTTGGGGTCCTTCCGCGTATGGGCGATCTCCCACGCCTGCATGTGTGAGAGCGGCCGCTTCAGTTTCTCCTCCTGCACCACCAAACAGAGGTTAGTCATACATAAGAAAGTGATGGTAAATAGAAGAAGAATGTTTAATGGGGTTAGTCATACATTAACTGCCTTGTGGAGATAGTGGTTTCGGTTTCCCTGAGCATGTACTCCCTCCGTCCCTCGGTTAGCCTTATTTTTGGTTCTCACAGCCGCCCAGGCTCCAGCCTCATCACACCAAAGATCCACCAATGCCGCCCAGGACTTGTCTTTTCCATAACACCAATTTGGACACACCTACATAATAAAAGCATAATGGCATGTAGGTGTGTCCAAATTGGTGTTATGGAAGCATAAAGCATAATGTACCACAAGGTAATGAAAGCATAATGAAAGCATAATATATGAAAGCATAATGAAAAATCTTTTATACTTACCGCCAAGAACTCGGGCCTCTCCAAGGTAATGCCCATCCTCCGCGCTTCTTCCTTGGTCATCTTCACACCAAGATAGTCGTGGTAGTATGTGGAGATGGCCACATAGCGCACCTCGTACTGCATCTGGCGGGCCTTCTTCTTGCATTGGCGCAGCACGATCTGGTCCGCTCTAGCCCTGTGCTCCGGAAGAACTCGATAGAATTTCTACAATCATGCATGAAACAAGAATGGAAGAAGCCATGAGTTAAATCATTTTCATGAAACTAGAATGGACTTGTTCTTCTGAAGAGAACTCACCCAGAAAGTAGTGATCACGGCCTTGGCATGGGTCTCATGGTCCGCGTGGCGGGCTGCTTCCCAGTGGTCCCAGCTCGTGGCCAAAACCCGACGAGCCGGCTGCCTGACTGGATCCGGACAGTACAACCCCGGCCAGTATAACTTCAGCAAGACGGTGATGAGGCCGTTGGGAATACGGACCCCTTTAGAACATATCCAGTTGCTGCAAAAGAATGAACTATTAGCATGTGACAAGCAAAATAAATAACAACCGGAATAAGCATGTGACAAGCAAAATAATGAACCACTTACTCTTTTCCCGTGGGCTCAATGAGCCACTTCTGCTCCTCAGTAGCCGGAACCTGCTTTGGTAGCTTTGCGTTACCACGCAGCCACCCCTTCTTGTCAACCCCCTTCCCATCACCACCATCATCCCCGCCACCACCCTCCTCCTCGCCTGCCTCCCCCTCCCCAACCTCCTCCCCAACCTCCTCCTCCTCCTCCTCCTCCACCACCACCACCTCCTCCTCCTCCTCCCTAGAGTGTACCTCACTAGAGGAGGGTACCTCACTAGAGGAGGGCCTCGAAGACAACACCTAAGTCGGTGAGGGTGCGCTCTTTCTGGCCGCGACCCCCTGTAGTGGCTCTCCCCCCAGCACCTCGTCCTCTAGAGGCTCTCCCCCCGCCCCCTCCTCCTCTAGGGGCACCTCTCCCTCGACCTCCCTGTGAGGAGTCATCGTCAAGTAGCCGAGGGGGAGGATTACGTGCTCGACCACTCCGACTAGGGAGGCCGACGACCTTGCGTAGGAAACCCACGCCGTCGGCCTTCACCTTGCCCATGTTCCATGAACCTGCATTGAAAAGAGAAAAAGCAATTAGTAAATTAATGAAATGAAGGAAAAGGCATGATAATAAACACATTAATAAAAATGCATAAAAAGGCATATTCCTAAACTATAGAAAAAAATACTTGAAACGTACATCTACTAGAACCCATATGAATTATCACTGTTGTAACCTCTTTCTCGGTCTGTCTCATCATCACTATCAATCATATCATCTTCATTGTCCGACGGAGGTGGAGGCTCTTCCTCGTCGTCAGCGTCTTCGTTTAACTTTTCTAGCATAAGTATGTCATTTTCATTGACAATGCTCTCACCATCATTCCGTGCATCGTCGACGTTTGGGTCCACATCATCATCACCCAATGGTCTAGCGTCATCGTTTCTAACCACATCATCATCATCATCCAATGGTCTAGTGTCATCGTTTCTAACCACATCATCATCATCATCATCATCAGGTTGCTCTTGGTAGAACACTCCCTCGTATGTCATGGGGTTAATGTTGTAGTAATCATCTTCATTCGGGTCTGGTAGCTTACCATGTGGCGACACCGTGAACACAACTTCCCAACCCTTTAGATACACTTTCTGGCAAGGGTAAGGCAGATAATATACTTGTGTAGCTTGGGTAGCCGCAATGAAGAGATCGGCTCTGGCATAGACGGTTGATGGTTTAACTTCGACCAAACCAATGGAAGGCGTATGTTTTACCCCCTCCCGCGGATCGAACCATCGGCATTTGAACACAGGCAGACTTAGGGTCTCACGCCCCTGGCGGAATTTAACCTCGTATATATTTTGTACCCTTCCGTAGTAGTCTACTGAATTTTGACCGGGGGTGTACACTCCAGTATTTATAGTTTTGGGATCGGGGCGGCTGTTTTGGTGCTCCTCTGTATGGAAGCGATACCCATTCACATCATACTTTTTACATGTCATGACGGCAGGGTCAAAACCCATGGAAACCCATCTCAATTCATCATCCATAGATATGTTCGGATCTTTTCCCTACAAGTATAATGGAAATTGTTGCGTGCATTAGTTTGGTTAACTAATAAATGTTGAAGTAGGTATTTAATAGGGGAGTGTGGAAAATTAGTTTCTCCATGAACCAAGCAACAAAATTTTTACGTCCAGGGTTTCCATGACGAAGAAGAGTAAGTGCCTCCGCCTTAGTAGGAGGATTCACTCCCGTCCATTCCTCTTGAACGAAATCACTAAAAAAAGATAAGGGGTGTTAGACCGGGACTAAGTGAACATGAAACATGATGATGTGGAAGACATAAAGGAATGGTGTAGTGGTATTACCTCATCCACACTTCCTCAACTTCGTTGATGTTGTGCAAGATATAGAACATGAGGTCCTCCCACTCTTGTCGTGGCATGTTATAAGATTTCGAGGCCCCAGCCCTCCCACCTTGCGCATTGAATAGATCAAGCCTGGGTTGATACTTGGGCTCTTCTATATTGTATCGAGGCACCTTGTTATGCAGATGGGGAACGTGGTCTGGATAGTATGATGTCCTGAGGTCTGACACCTCCTCTAGGATAACTGCCTCAGCTATGGAAGCTTCAATCTTAGCTTTGTTTCCAAATTTCCGTCGGAGATGCTTGTTCTGCCTCTCAGGGCCGTACTGCCAGCAATTTTGCACAGGGCCCCCCAACAATACCTCGTTCGCGAGGTGCAGAATGAGATGTGTCATCGGAGTAAAGAAGCCTGGCGGAAAGATCTTCTCTAGCTTGACTATCAACTCCGGTGCCTTCTTATGCAATTTTTCAATCACCTCTTTACTTACTTCTTTAGCACAGAGCGTGCGGAAGAAATGGCTAAGCTCGGCAAGCACTCGCCAGACATGCTCGGGGACATAGCCTCGAACCATCACCGGCATTATCCGCTCAATCCATACATGGTAGTCATGACTCTTCAGGCCGGTCACTTTGCCCGTTGAAAGATTGACTCCCTTACTTATGTTCGATGCATAACCATCGGTGAACTTCAAATTTTGTTTCAGCCAGATAAGTACTTCTTTTTTTCTGGCGGTTTAAGGACAAAGTCAGCATCTGGCTTGAACCAGTTTTTTCGACCGCCTGTGGGAGGCTTCATGTTCAGGCGTGGTCTATCACAAATTCTCTGTTGATCGGCTCTAGCTTTTACGTTATCCTTCGTCTTATCAGGAATGTTGAGGATCGTGTGGAAAAGGGACTTTGCCACATTTTTTTCGGTGTGCATCACATCAATATTGTAAGGAAGTTTGAGGTCCTTGAAATAGGGAAGCTGCGAGAAGGGGGTAATGTGCGTCCAGTTGTGCATCTCACCATATCCCTTGAAGCCTTTGGCTTTGGCTTTGCCTTTGCCTTTGACTTTAGGCTTGAGAGATTTTAGCTGAGCAAGAACATGTGCCCCCGAAAATGTTGGAATCTCGGTTACTTCATGAACAACCCGGCCTTTCGTGAAGTTCTTCTTGTCTTCCCTGTCTGGATGGTCTGGAGGGAGGAACTATCGATGCAGGTCAAAGGCTACATACTTGCCACCCTTACTCAGCCAAATCATTCGCAGAGCCTGCATGCACACTTGTACACCATCCGCAGAATAGAGCATAGCCGAGAAAGTCATGCATGCAATAGTGCAACCAAGCATTCATCAAGAAATTTCTCTGCAGATCCCGGTCGTATGTCAACCTCGGAAAGTACGAAGAATGGTGCAAAGCATCCACAAGCGGCTGCATAAACACACCCAATTGCTTCCCCGGGTAGTCAGGCCCCGGAATGATGAGCAACAAGAATATGGTCTTCCATTGCATTAGGGCACCGGGAGGAAGATTGAGCGGAATTACAAACACAGGCCAACATCTGTATGGATTGGACGACATACCATATGGATTCAACCCATCACCTGATATGGCTATTCTGACATTCCTAGCCTCGGCTGCTTCCTCGGGGTATTCTTCATTGAATGAGCTCCATGCTTCCCCTCCCGATGGATGTACGATTTTTTTGGATTGTACCTTATACCTTCCTTGTGCCACTTCATCATTTTGGCAGACTCCTTCGTGATGAAAAGGCGCTGCAGTCTTTTTATAAAATCAAGATACCGAAGAACCTTAACGGGAATGGTTAGCTGCTTTTTCTCACCATACTCACCGACCACCTCAATGTACCGAGATGAACCGCACTTCCTATAGTCATACTCGTGCCTAAACAAAAGACAATTCTTCGGGCAAACATCTATTTTCTCATAATCCATAGAGTGTCTTCATGATTTTCTTTGTATCGTACATGCTTTTCGGCAGTTCATGACCCTCAGGGAGGCTGTTAGCCCATACTCCTAGAAATGCTTCGAAGCATTTCTGGCTACAGCCGTACTCAGCCTTGACTGCAATCAGTTGCGAGATGGCATCCAGCTGAGATATTTTCGCACCCGCATAAAGAGGTTTCTTCGACGAGGCCAAGACCTCCAAGAAGGCCTTTGTGGTTGCCTCCGGCTCCTCCGGTTCATTCTCTAAAGGTGTCGCATTTGCCGTTTCTGCAACAATGACATCATCTAGCATGTCCCTGACCCCGTCGTCCTCATATCCATCGATGCGTTGTCGCATCACCTCCTCTCTACCATGGTCCTGCTCGGCTATGTTTATCGGCGGCATGTCAAAGTTTGGCATATATCCGTGCGTGCGAAGGTGCTCACTCATGTCCGTATGATTTCTACGGTGACGTCTGGCATATCTCGCACAGGGGCTTGGTGGGATAATTCTCATTGGACGACGGAATATCTCCTTCAAATACACATCGGTTTTCGCGATCCACTCTGATGTTAGTCGATTCCGACGGATAAAACCACTGCACATCCACTGATTATCAGCCATCCTCTGCTTTTTTCCAACCCAGACAACATAATTAAGGATTCACTTAAATTAATCACATCAAATTTTCAGTTTCTACCGCATTTAATCCACCTACATCTCTAATAGGTAAAGATGGGTCCTAATCCCACCCGAGGATGTGTAGATTGAGTACTTATGATTTTATCGCGCTTCGAGTATTTAGTAATATTGACGCCGCATCGTTACCACAGAACGTCTACTACCGTGTCATCGCCGTTCGTGAGGGGGGCCACGCCCCGGAGACGCATCCCGCCTCTTCGGACATGCCACCACACCACCCTGCATGTATGAGGGCCCGGTGCGACGCTCCGGTGGCATTGCTACCCCCCAGTGCCCCCGTCCCGCCTAACCCTGTACCGTTTGACCACGGGATCTAGCCCTTTGACTTTGCACGGACGGGCTTTGACTAGTGGACCTCCCCACCCGGTTGTGTTAGGTCAGCCCATAGGAACACTTTGGAGCAACATCCGGGCCAGACCCACAGCAAGATCCCCTCCGTGTAGACCCCACGCGTCCGTTTCCCCCCTCCAGGTGCCGGCGGCGGCGCCGTCCGTGAGGGGGGCACACCCCAGACACGCGTGCCGGGCGTTTGCAACCGCCACAACACTTCCAGACTTGTGAGAGGCCGCCTACACAAGATTTGGCGGCATGCTAGCCCCCGGAGGCGGCTGGCCACAGCCGTAGACGCGTGAAGGGCAATCCGCGTAGAGGGAATTTTTCGGATGCTTCTACATCACCAAAAATTATGAAAAAATACCATCGTTCCTATAGCACATGTGCCCACGTCGTACAAAAAAACTCATGATTTTATCGCGCTCCGAGTGTTTAGTAATATTGACGCTTCATCGTTACCGCAGAACGTCTACTACCGTGCCATCGCCGTCCGTGAGGGGGGGCCACGCAACGGAGACGCGTCCCGCCTCTTCGGACATGCCACCACACCACCCCGCATGTATGAGGGCCCGGTGCGACGCTCCAGTGGCATTGCTACCCCCAGTGCCCCCGTCCCGCCTAACCCTGTAGCGTTTGACCACGGGATCTAGCCCTTTGACTTTGCACGGACGGGCTTTGACCAGTGGACCTCCCTACCCGGTTGTGTTAGGTCAGCCCATAGGAACACTTTGGAGCAACATCCGGGCCAGACCCACAGCAAGATCCCCTCCGTGTAGACCCCACGCGTCTGTTTCCCCCCTCCAGGTGCCTGCGGCGGCGCCGTTCGTGAGGGGGGCACACCCCAGACACGCGTTACGGGCGTTTGCAACCGCCACAACACTTCCAGAATTGTGAGAGGCCGCGTACGCACGATTTGGCGGCATGCTAGCCCCCGGAGGCCGCCGGCCACAGCCGTAGACGCGCGAAGGGCAATCCGCATAGAGGGAATTTTTCGGATAATTCCGCATCACCAAAAATTATGAAAACATACCATCGTTCCTATAGCACATGTGCCCACGTCGTGCAAAAAAACTCATGATTTTATCGCGCTCCGAGTATTTAGTAATATTGACGCCGCATCATTACCGCTGAACGTCTACTAACGTGTCATCACCGTCCGTGAGGGGGGGCCACGCACCGGAGACGCGTCCCGCCTCTTCGGACATGCCACCACACCACCCCGCATGTATGAGGGCCCGGTGCGACGCTCCGGTGGCATTGCTACACCCCAAGTGCCCCCGTCCCGCCTAACCCTGTTGTGTTTGACCACGGGATCTAGCCCTTTGACTTTGCACGTACGGGCTTTGACCAGTGGACCTCCCCACCCGGTTGTGTTAGGTCAGCCCATAGGAACACTTTGGAGCAACATCCGGGCCAGACCCACAGCAAGATCCCCCCCCCCCCCCGTGTAGGCCCCACGCGTCCGTTTCCCCCCTCCAGGTGCCTGCGGCGGCGCCGTCCGTGAGGGGGGCACACCCCGGACATGCGTGCCGGGCGTTTGCAACCGCCACAACACTTCCAGACTTGTGAGAGGCCGCCTACGCAAGATTTGGCGGCATGCTAGCCCCCGGAGGCCGCCGGCCACAGCCGTAGACGCGCGAAGGGCAATCCGCGTAGAGGGAATTTTTCGGATACTCCCCATCACCAAAAATTATGAAAAAATAGCATCGTTCCTATAGCACATGTGCCCACGTCGTGCAAAAAAACTCATGATTTTATCGCGCTCCGAGTATTTAGTAATATTGACGCCGCATCGTTACCGCAGAACGTCTACTACCGTGCCATCGCCGTCCGTGAGGGGGGGGGCACGCACCGGAGACGCGTTCCGCCTCTTCGGACATGCCACCACACCACCCCGCATGTATGAGGGCCCGGTGCGATGCTCCGGTGGCATTGCTACCCCCAGTGCCCCCGTCCCGCCTAACCCTGTAGCGTTTGACCACGTGATCTAGCCCTTTGACTTTGCACGGACGGGCTTTGACCAGTGAACCTCCCCACCCGGTTGTGTTAGGTCAGCCCATAGGAACACTTTGGAGCAACATCCGGGCAAGACCCACAGCAAGATCCCCTCCGTGTAGACCCCACGCGTCCGTTTCCCCCCTCCAGGTGCCTGCGGCGGCGCCGTCCGTGAGGGGGGGCACACCCCGGACACGCGTGCCGGGCGTTTGCAACCGCCACAACACTTCCAGACTTGTGAGAGGCCGCCTACGCAAGATTTGGCGGCATGCTAGCCCCCGGAGGCCGCCGACCAAAGCCGTAGATGCGCGAAGGGCAATCCGCGTGGAGGGAATTTTTCGGATACTTCTACATCACCAAAAATTATGAAAAAAATACCATCGTTCCTATAGCACATGTGCCCACGTCGTGCAAAAAAACTCATGATTTTAGCGCGCTCCGAGTATTTAGTAATATTGACGCCGCATCGTTACCGCGGAACATCTACTACCGTGTCATCGCCGTCCGTGAGGGGGGGCCACGTACCGGAGACGTGTCCCGCCTCTTCGGACATGCCACCACACCACCCCGCATGTATGAGGGCCCGGTGCGACGCTCCGGTGGCATTGCTACCCCCCAGTGCCCCCGTCCCGCCTAACCCTGTAGCGTTTGACCACGGGATCTAGCCCTTTGACTTTGCACGGACGGGCTTTGACCAGTGGACCTCCCTACCCGGTTGTGTTAGGTCAGCCCATAGGAACACTTTGGAGCAACATCCGGGCCAGACCCACAGCAAGATCCCCTCCGTGTAGACCCCACGCGTCTGTTTCCCCCCTCCAGGTGCCTGCGGCGGCGCCGTTCGTGAGGGGGGCACACCCCAGACACGCGTTACGGGCGTTTGCAACCGCCACAACACTTCCAGAATTGTGAGAGGCCGCGTACGCACGATTTGGCGGCATGCTAGCCCCCGGAGGCCGCCGGCCACAGCCGTAGACGCGCGAAGGGCAATCCGCATAGAGGGAATTTTTCGGATAATTCCGCATCACCAAAAATTATGAAAACATACCATCGTTCCTATAGCACATGTGCCCACGTCGTGCAAAAAAACTCATGATTTTATCGCGCTCCGAGTATTTAGTAATATTGACGCCGCATCATTACCGCTGAACGTCTACTAACGTGTCATCACCGTCCGTGAGGGGGGGCCACGCACCGGAGACGCGTCCCGCCTCTTCGGACATGCCACCACACCACCCCGCATGTATGAGGGCCCGGTGCGACGCTCCGGTGGCATTGCTACACCCCAAGTGCCCCCGTCCCGCCTAACCCTGTTGTGTTTGACCACGGGATCTAGCCCTTTGACTTTGCACGTACGGGCTTTGACCAGTGGACCTCCCCACCCGGTTGTGTTAGGTCAGCCCATAGGAACACTTTGGAGCAACATCCGTGCCAGACCCACAGCAAGATCCCCCCCCCCCCGTGTAGGCCCCACGCGTCCGTTTCCCCCCTCCAGGTGCCTGCGGCGGCGCCGTCCGTGAGGGGGGCACACCCCGGACATGCGTGCCGGGCGTTTGCAACCGCCACAACACTTCCAGACTTGTGAGAGGCCGCCTACGCAAGATTTGGCGGCATGCTAGCCCCCGGAGGCCGCCGGCCACAGCCGTAGACGCGCGAAGGGCAATCCGCGTAGAGGGAATTTTTCGGATACTCCCCATCACCAAAAATTATGAAAAAATAGCATCGTTCCTATAGCACATGTGCCCACGTCGTGCAAAAAAACTCATGATTTTATCGCGCTCCGAGTATTTAGTAATATTGACGCCGCATCGTTACCGCAGAACGTCTACTACCGTGCCATCGCCGTCCGTGAGGGGGGGGGGCACGCACCGGAGACGCGTTCCGCCTCTTCGGACATGCCACCACACCACCCCGCATGTATGAGGGCCCGGTGCGATGCTCCGGTGGCATTGCTACCCCCAGTGCCCCCGTCCCGCCTAACCCTGTAGCGTTTGACCACGTGATCTAGCCCTTTGACTTTGCACGGACGGGCTTTGACCAGTGAACCTCCCCACCCGGTTGTGTTAGGTCAGCCCATAGGAACACTTTGGAGCAACATCCGGGCAAGACCCACAGCAAGATCCCCTCCGTGTAGACCCCACGCGTCCGTTTCCCCCCCTCCAGGTGCCTGCGGCGGCGCCGTCCGTGAGGGGGGGCACACCCCGGACACGCGTGCCGGGCGTTTGCAACCGCCACAACACTTCCAGACTTGTGAGAGGCCGCCTACGCAAGATTTGGCGGCATGCTAGCCCCCGGAGGCCGCCGACCAAAGCCGTAGATGCGCGAAGGGCAATCCGCGTGGAGGGAATTTTTCGGATACTTCTACATCACCAAAAATTATGAAAAAAATACCATCGTTCCTATAGCACATGTGCCCACGTCGTGCAAAAAAACTCATGATTTTATCGCGCTCCGAGTATTTAGTAATATTGACGCCGCATCGTTACCGCGGAACATCTACTACCGTGTCATCGCCGTCCGTGAGGGGGGGCCACGTACCGGAGACGTGTCCCGCCTCTTCGGACATGCCACCACACCACCCCGCATGTATGAGGGCCCGGTGCGACGCTCCGGTGGCATTGCTACCCCCCAGTGCCCCCGTCCCGCCTAACCCTGTAGCGTTTGACCATGGGATCTAGCCCTTTGACTTTGCACGGACGGTCTTTGACCAGTGGACCTCCCCACCCGGTTGTGTTAGGTCAGCCCATAGGAACACTTTGGAGCAACATCCGAGCCAGACCCACAGCAAGATCCCCTCCGTGTAGACCCCACGCAACCGTTTCCCCCCTCCAGGTGCCGGCGGCGGCGCCGTCCGTGAGGGGGGGCACACCCCGGACACGCGTGCCAAGCATTTGCAACCGCCACAACACTTCCAGACTTGTGAGAGGACGCCTACGCAAGATTTGGCGGCATACTAGCCCCCCGAGGCCGCCGGCCACAGCCGTAGACGCGCGAAGGGCAATCCGCGTAGAAGGAATTTTTCGGATACTTCTACATCACCAAAAATTATGAAAAAAATACCATCGTTCCTATAGCACATGTGCCCACGTCGTGCAAAAAAACTTATGATTTTATCGCGCTCCGAGTATTTAGTAATATTGACGCCGCATCGTTACCGCAGAACGTCTACTACCGTGTCATCGCCGTCCGTGAGGGGGGGGGGGGCCACGCACCGGAGATGCGTCCCACCTCTTCGGACATGCGACCACACCACCCCGCATGTATGAGGGCCCGGTGCGATGCTCCGGTGGCATTGCTACCCCCAGTGCCCCCGTCCCGCCTAACCCTGTAGCGTTTGACCACGGGATCTAGCCCTTTGACTTTGCACGGACGGGCTTTGACCAGTGAACCTCCCCACCCGGTTGTGTTAGGTCAGCCCATAGGAACACTTTGGAGCAACATCCGGGCAAGACCCACAGCAAGATCCCCTCCGTGTAGACCCCACGCGTCCGTTTCCCCCCTCCAGGTGCCTGCGGCGGCGCCGTCCGTGAGGGGGGGCACACCCCGGACACGCGTGCCGGGCGTTTGCAACCGCCACAACACTTCCAGACTTGTGAGAGGCCGCCTACGCAAGATTTGGCGGCATGCTAGCCCCCGGAGGCCGCCGGCCAAAGCCGTAGACGCGCGAAGGGCAATCCGCGTGGAGGGAATTTTTCGGATACTTCTACATCACCAAAAATTATGAAAAAAATACCATCGTTCCTATAGCACATGTGCCCACGTCGTGCAAAAAAACTCATGATTTTATCGCGCTCCGAGTATTTAGTAATATTGACGCCGCATCGTTACCGCGGAACATCTACTACCGTGTCATCGCCGTCCGTGAGGGGGGGCCACGTACCGGAGACGTGTCCCGCCTCTTCGGACATGCCACCACACCACCTCGCATGTATGAGGGCCCGGTGCGACGCTCCGGTGGCATTCCTACCCCCCAGTGCCCCCGTCCCGCCTAACCGTGTAGCGTTTGACCATGGGATCTAGCCCTTTGACTTTGCACGGACGGTCTTTGACCAGTGGACCTCCCCACCCGGTTGTGTTAGGTCAGCCCATAGGAACACTTTGGAGCAACATCCGAGCCAGACCCACAGCAAGATCCCCTCCGTGTAGACCCCACGCAACCGTTTCCCCCCTCCAGGTGCCGGCGGCGGCGCCGTCCGTGAGGGGGGGGCACACCCCGGACACGCGTGCCAAGCATTTGCAACCGCCACAACACTTCCAGACTTGTGAGAGGACGCCTACGCAAGATCTGGCGGCATGCTAGCCCCCCGAGGCCGCCGGCCACAGCTGTAGACGCGCGAAGGGCAATCCGCGTAGAAGGAATTTTTCGGATACTTCTACATCACCAAAAATTATGAAAAAAATACCATCGTTCCTATAGCACATGTGCCCACGTCGTGCAAAAAAACTTATGATTTTATCGCGCTCCGAGTATTTAGTAATATTGACGCCGCATCGTTACCGCAGAACGTCTACTACCGTGTCATCGCCGTCCGTGAGGGGGGGGGCCACGCACCGGAGATGCGTCCCACCTCTTCGGACATGCGACCACACCACCCCGCATGTATGAGGGCCCGGTGCGATGCTCCGGTGGCATTGCTACCCCTAGTGCCCCCGTCCCGCCTAACCCTGTAGCGTTTGACCACGGGATCTAGCCCTTTGACTTTGCACGAACGGGCTTTGACCAGTGGACCTCCCCACCCTGTTGTGTTAGGTCAGCCCATAGGAACACTTTGGAGCAACATCCGGGCCAGACCCACAGCTAGATCCCCTCCGTGTAGACCCCATGCGACCGTTTCCCCCCTCCAGGTGCCGGCGGCGGCGCCGTCCGTGAGGGGGGGCACACCCCGGACACGCGTGCCGGGCGTTTGCAACCGCCACAACACTTCCAGACTTGTGAGAGGCCGCCTACGCAAGATTTGGCGGCATGCTAGCCCCCAGAGGCCGCCGGCCACAGCCGTAGACGCGCGAAGGGCAATCCGCGTAGAGGGAATTTTTCGGATACTTCTCCATCACCAAAAATGATGAAAAAATACCATCGTTCCTATAGCACATGTGCCCACGTCGTGCAAAAAAATTCATGATTTTATCGCGCTCCGAGTATTTAGTAATATTGACGCCGCATCATTACCGCAGAACGTCTACTACCGT
Organism: Triticum monococcum; assembly: GCA_034509565.1. Classification (NCBI taxonomy): domain Eukaryota; kingdom Viridiplantae; phylum Streptophyta; class Magnoliopsida; order Poales; family Poaceae; genus Triticum; species Triticum monococcum. The sequence goes on from CM067845.1 coordinate 621,762,472, forward strand.
GTCATCGCCGTCCGTGAGGGGGGGGCCACGCACCGGAGACGTGTCCCGCCTCTTCGGACATGCGACCACACCACCCCGCGTGTATGAGGGACCCGGTGCGATGCTCCGGTGGCATTGCTACCCCCAGTGCCCCCGTCCCACCTAACCCTGTAGCGTTTGACCACGGGATCTAGCCCTTTGACTTTGCACGGACGGGCTTTGACCAGTGGACCTCCCCACCCAGTTGTGTTAGGTCAGCCCATAGGAACACTTTGGAGCAACATCCGGGCCAGACCCACAGCAAGATCCCCTCCGTGTAGACCCCACGCAACCGTTTCCCCCCTCCAGGTGCCGGCGGCGGCGCCGTCCGTGAGGGGGGGCACACCCCGGACACGCGTGCCGGGCATTTGCAACCGCCACAACACCTCCAGACTTGTGAGAGGACGCCTACGCAAGATTTGGCGGCATGCTAGCCCCCCGAGGCCGCCGGCCACAGCCGTAGACGCGGGAATGGCAATCCGCGTAGAAGGAATTTTTCGGATACTTCTACATCACCAAAAATTATGAAAAAAATACCATCGTTCCTATAGCACATGTGCCCACGTCGTGCAAAAAAACTCATGATTTTATCGTGCTCCGAGTATTTAGTAATATTGACGCCGCATCGTTACCGCAGAACGTCTACTACCGTGTCATCGCCGTCCGTGAGGGGGGGCCACGCACCGGAGACGTGTCCCGCCTCTTCGGACATGCGACCACACCACCCCGCATGTATGAGGGCCCGGTGCGATGCTCCGGTGGCATTGCTACCCCCAGTGCCAACGTCCCGCCTAACCCTGTAGCGTTTGACCACGGGATCTAGCCCTTTGACTTTGCACGGACGGGCTTTGACCAGTGGACCTCCCCACCCGGTTGTGTTAGGTCAGCCCATAGGAACGCTTTGGAGGAACATCCGGGCCAGACCCACAGCAAGATCCCCTCCGTGTAGACCCCACGCAACCATTTCCCCCCTCTAGGTGCCGGCGGCGGCGCCGTCCGTGAGGGGGGGCACACCCCGGACACGTGTGCCGGGCGTTTGCAACCGCCACAACACTTCCAGACTTGTGAGAGGCCGCCTACGCAAGATTTGGCGGCATGCTAGCCCCCGCAGGCCGCCGGCCACAGCCGTAGACGCGCGAAGGGCAATCCGGGTAGAGGGAATTTTTCGGATACTTCTCCATCACCAAAAATGATGAAAAAATACCATCGTTCCTATAGCACATGTGCCCACGTCGTGCAAAAAAACTCATGATTTTATCGCGCTCCGAGTATTTAGTAATATTGACGCCGCATCGTTACCGCAGAACGTCTACTACCGTGTCATCCCCGTCCGTGAGGGGGGGCCACGCACCGGAGACGTGTCCCGCCTCTTCGGACATGCGACCACACCACCCCGCGTGTATGAGGGACCCGGTGTGATGCTCCGGTGGCATTGCTACCCCCAGTGCCCCCGTCCCGCCTAACCCTGTAGCGTTTGACCACGGGATCTAGCCCTTTGACTTTGCACGGACGGGCTTTGACCAGTGGACTTCCCCACCCGGTTGTGTTAGGTCAGCCCATAGGAAGACTTTGGAGCAACATCCGGGCCAGACCCACAGCAAGATCCCCTCCGTGTAGACCCCACGCAACCGTTTCCCCCCTCCAGGTGCCGGCGGCGGCGCCGTCCGTGAGGGGGGGCACACCCCGGACACGCGTGCCGGGCATTTGCAAACGCCACAACACTTCAAGACTTGTGAGAGGAGGCCTACGCAAGATTTGGCGGCATGCTAGCCCCCCGAGGCCGCCGGCCACAGCCGTAGACGCGGGAAGGGCAATCCGCGTAGAAGGAATTTTTCGGATACTTCTACATCACCAAAAATTATGAAAAAAATACCATCGTTCCTATAGCACATGTGCCCACGTCGTGCAAAAAAACTCATGATTTTATCGCGCTCCGAGTATTTAGTAATATTGACGCCGCATCGTTACCGCAGAACGTCTACTACCGTGTCATCGCCGTCCGTGAGGGGGGGGGGGGGCCACGCACCGGAGACGCGTTCCGCCTCTTCGGACATGCCACCACACCACCCCGCATGTATGAGGGCCCGTTGCGATGCTCCGGTGGCATTGCTACCCCAAGTGCCCCCGTCCCGCCTAACCCTGTAGCGTTTGACCACGGGATCTAGCCCTTTGAGTTTGCACGGACGGGCTTTGACCAGTGGACCTCCCCACCCGGTTGTGTTAGGTCAGCCCAGAGGAACACTTTGGAGCAACATCCGGGCCAGACCCACAACAAGATCCCCTCCGTGTAGACCCCACGCGTCCGTTTCCCCCCTCCAGGTGCCTGCGGCGGCGCCGTCCGTGAGGGGGGGGGGGCAGACCCCGGACACTCGTGTCGGGCGTTTGCAACCGCCACAACACTTCCATACTTGTGAGAGGCCGCCTATGCAAGATTTGGCGTCATGCTAGCCCCCGGAGGCCGCCGGCCAAAGCCGTAGACGCGCGAAGGGCAATCCGCGTAGAGGGAGTTTTTCGGATACTTATACATCACCAAAAATTATGAAAAAAATACCATCGTTCCTATAGCACATGTGCCCACGTCGTGCAAAAAAAACTCATGATTTTATCGCGCTCCGAGTATTTAGGAATATTGACGCCGCATGGTTACCGCAGAACGTCTACTACCGTGTCATCGCCGTCCGTGAGGGGGGGGCCACGCACCGGAGACGTGTCCCGCCTCTTCGGACATGCGACGACACCACCCCGCATGTATGACGGCCCGGTGCGATGCTCCGGTGGGATTGCTACCCCTAGTGTCCCCGTCCCGCCTAACCCTGTAGCGTTTGATCATGGGATCTAGCCCTTTGACTTTGCATGGACGGTCTTTGACCAGTGGACCTCCCCACCCGGTTGTGTTAGGTCAGGCCATAGAAACACTTTGGAGCAACATCCGGGCCAGACCCATAGCAAGATCCCCTCCGTGTAGACCCCACGCGACGTTTTCCCCCTCCAGATGCCGGTGGAGGCGCCGTCCGTGAGGGGGGCACACCCAGGACACGCGTGCCGGGCGTTTGCAACCGCCACAACACTTCCAGAATTGTGAGAGGCCGCCTACGCAACATTTGGCGGCATGCTAGCCCCCGGAGGCCGCCGGCCACAGCCGTAGACGCGCGAAGGGCAATCCGCGTAGAGGGAATTTTTCGAATACTTCCCCATCACCAAAAATTATGAAAAAATACCATCGTTCCTATAGCACATGTGCACACGTCGTGCAAAAAAACTCATGATTTTATCGCGCTCCGAGTATTTAGTAATATTGACGCCGCATCGTTACCACAGAACGTCTACTACCGTGCCATCGACGTCCGTGAGGGGGGGCCACGCACCGGAGATGCGTCCCGCCTCTTCGGACATGCCACCACACCACCCCGCATGTATGAGGGCCCGTTGCGATGCTCCGGTGGCATTGCTACCCCCCAGTGCCCCCGTCCCGCCTAACCCTGTAGCGTTTGACCACGGGATCTAGCCCTTTGACTTTGCATAGACGGGCTTTGACCAGTGGACCTCCCCACCCGGTTGTGTTAGGTCAGCCCATAGGAACACTTTGGAGCAACATCCGGGCCAGACCCACAGCAAGATCCCCTCCGTGTAGACCCCACGCGTCCATTTCCCCCCTCCAGGTGCCTGCGGCGGCGCCGTCCATGAGGGGGGGCACACCCCGGACACGTGTGCCGGGCGTTTGCAACCGCCACAACACTTCCAGACTTGTGAGAGGACGCCTACGCAAGATTTGGCGGCATGCTAGCCCCCCGAGGCCGCCGGCCACAGCCGTAGACGCGCGAAGGGCAATCCGCGTAGAAGGAATTTTTCGGATACTTCTACATCACCAAAAATTATGAAAAAAATACCATCGTTCCTATAGCACATGTGCCCACGTCGTGCAAAAAAACTCATGATTTTATCGCGCTCCGAGTATTTAGTAATATTGACGCCGCATCGTTACCGCAGAACGTCTACTACCGTGTCATCGCCGTCCGTGAGGGGGGGCCACGCACCGGAGATGCGTCCTGCCTCTTCGGACATGCGACCACACCACCCCGCATGTATGAGGGCCCGGTGCGATGCTCCGGTGGCATTGCTACCCCCAGTGCCCCCGTCCCGCCTAACCCTGTAGCGTTTGACCACGGGATCTAGCCCTTTGACTTTGCACGAACGGGCTTTGACCAGTGGACCTCCCCACCCTGTTGTGTTAGGTCAGCCCATAGGAACACTTTGGAGCAACATCCGGGCCAGACCCACAGCAAGATCCCCTCCGTGTAGACCCCACGCGACCGTTTCCCCCCTCCAGGTGCCGGCGGCGGCGCCGTCCGTGAGGGGGGGCACACCCCGGACACGCGTGCCGGGCGTTTGCAACCGCCACAACACTTCCAGACTTGTGAGAGGCCGCCTACGCAAGATTTGGCGGCATGCTAGCCCCCAGAGGCCGCCGGCCACAGCCGTAGACGCGCGAAGGGCAATCCGCGTAGAGGGAATTTTTCGGATACTTCTCCATCACCAAAAATGATGAAAAAATACCATCGTTCCTATAGCACATGTGCCCACGTCGTGCAAAAAAACTCATGATTTTATCGCGCTCCGAGTATTTAGTAATATTGACGCCGCATCGTTACCGCAGAACGTCTACTACCGTGTCATCGCCGTCCGTGAGGGGGGGGCCACGCACCGGAGACGTGTCCCGCCTCTTCGGACATGCGACCACACCACCCCGCGTGTATGAGGGACCCGGTGCGATGCTCCGGTGGCATTGCTACCCCCAGTGCCCCCGTCCCGCCTAACCCTGTAGCGTTTGACCACGGGATCTAGCCCTTTGACTTTGCACGGACGGGCTTTGACCAGTGGACCTCCCCACCCGGTTGTGTTAGGTCAGCCCATAGGAACACTTTGGAGCAACATCCGGGCCAGACCCACAGCAAGATCCCCTCCGTGTAGACCCCACGCAACCGTTTCCCCCCTCCAGGTGCCGGCGGCGGCGCCGTCCGTGAGGGGGGGCACACCCCGGACACGCGTGCCGGGCATTTGCAACCGCCACAACACTTCCAGACTTGTGAGAGGACGCCTACGCAAGATTTGGCGGCATGCTAGCCCCCCGAGGCCGCCGGCCACAGCCGTAGACGCGGGAAGGGCAATCCGTGTAGAAGGAATTTTTCGGATACTTCTACATCACCAAAAATTATGAAAAAAATACCATCGTTCCTATAGCACATGTGCCCACGTCGTGCAAAAAAACTCATGATTTTATCGCGCTCCGAGTATTTAGTAATATTAACGCCGCATCGTTACCGCAGAACGTCTACTACCGTGTCATCGCCGTCCGTGAGGGGGGGCCACGCACAGGAGACGTGTCCCGCCTCTTCGGACATGCGACCACACCACCCCGCATGTATGAGGGCCCGGTGCGATGCTCCGCTGGCATTGCTACCCCCAGTTCCCCCGTCCCACCTAACCCTGTAGCGTTTGACCACGGGATCTAGCCCTTTGACTTTGCACGGACGGGCTTTGACCAGTGGACCTCCCCACCCGGTTGTGTTAGGTCAGCCCATAGGAACGCTTTGGAGGAACATCCGGGCCAGACCCACAGCAAGATCCCCTCCGTGTAGACCCCACGCAACCATTTCCCCCCTCTAGGTGCCGGCGGCGGCGCCGTCCGTGAGGGGGGGCACACCCCGGACACGTGTGCCGGGCGTTTGCAACCGCCACAACACTTCCAGACTTGTGAGAGGCCGCCTACGCAAGATTTGGCGGCATGCTAGCCCCCGCAGGCCGCCGGCCACATCCGTAGACGCGCGAAGGGCAATCCGCGTAGAGGGAATTTTTCGGATACTTCTCCATCACCAAAAATGATGAAAAAATACCACCGTTCCTATAGCACATGTGCCCACGTCGTGCAAAAAAACTCATGATTTTATCGCGCTCCGAGTATTTAGTAATATTGACGCCGCATCGTTACCGCAGAACATCTACTACCGTGTCATCGCCGTCCGTGAGGGGGGGCCACGCACCGGAGACGTGTCCCGCCTCTTCGGACATGCGACCACACCACCCCGCGTGTATGAGGGACCCGGTGTGATGCTCCGGTGGCATTGCTACCCCCAGTGCCCCCGTCCCGCCTAACCCTGTAGCGTTTGACCACGGGATCTAGCCCTTTGACTTTGCACGGACGGGCTTTGACCAGTGGACCTCCCCACCCGGTTGTGTTAGGTCAGCCCATAGGAAGACTTTGGAGCAACATCCGGGCCAGACCCACAGCAAGATCCCCTCCGTGTAGACCCCACGCAACCGTTTCCCCCCTCCAGGTGCCGGCGGCGGCGCCGTCCGTGAGGGGGGGCACACCCCGGACACGCGTGCCGGGCATTTGCAACCGCCACAACACTTCCAGACTTGTGAGAGGACGCCTACGCAAGATTTGGCGGCATGCTAGCCCCCCGATGCCGCCGGCCACAGCCGTAGACGTGCGAAGGGCAATCCGCGTAGAGGGAATTTTTCGGATACTTCTACATCACCAAAAATTATGAAAAAAATACCATCGTTCCTATAGCACATGTGCCCACGTCGTGCAAAAAAACTCATGATTTTATCGCGCTCCGAGTATTTAGTAATATTGACGCTGCATCGTTACCGCAGAACGTCTACTACCGTGTCATCGCCGTCCGTGAGGGGGGGGCACGCACCGGAGACGCGTTCCGCCTCTTCGGACATGCCACCACACCACCCCGCATGTATGAGGGCCCGTTGCGATGCTCCGGTGGCATTGCTACCCCAAGTGCCCCCGTCCTGCCTAACCCTGTAGCGTTTGACCACGGGATCTAGCCCTTTGAGTTTGCACGGACGGGCTTTGACCAATGGACCTCCCCACCCGGTTGTGTTAGGTCAGCCCAGAGGAATACTTTGGAGCAACATCCGGGCCAGACCCACAACAAGATCCCCTCCGTGTAGACCCTACGCGTCCGTTTCCCCCCTCCAGGTGCCTGCGGCGGCGCCGTCCGTGAGGGGGGGGGGCAGACCCCGGACACTCGTGTCGGGCGTTTGCAACCGCCACAACACTTCCAGACTTGTGAGAGGCCGCCTATGCAAGATTTGGCGGCATGCTAGCCCCCGGAGGCCGCCGGCCAAAGCCGTAGACGCGCGAAGGGCAATCCGCGTAGAGGGAGTTTTTCGGATACTTATACATCACCAAAAATTATGAAAAAAATACCATCGTTCCTATAGCACATGTGCCCACGTCGTGCAAAAAAAAACTCATGATTTTATCGTGCTCCGAGTATGTAGGAATATTGACGCCGCATGGTTACCGCAGAACGTCTACTACCGTGTCATCGCCGTCCGTGAGGGGGGGCCACGCACCGGAGACGTGACCCGCCTCTTCGGACATGCGACGACACCACCCCGCATGTATGACGGCCCGGTGCGATGCTCCGGTGGCATTGCTACCCCTAGTGTCCCCGTCCCGCCTAACCCTGTAGCGTTTGATCATGGGATCTAGCCCTTTGACTTTGCATGGACGGTCTTTGACCAGTGGACCTCCCCACCCGGTTGTGTTAGGTCAGGCCATAGAAACACTTTGGAGCAACATCCGGGCCAGACCCATAGCAAGATCCCCTCCGTGTAGACCCCACGCGACGTTTTCCCCCTCCAGATGCCGGTGGAGGCGCCGTCCGTGAGGGGGGCACACCCAGGACACGCGTGCCGGGCGTTTGCAACCGCCACAACACTTCCAGAATTGTGAGAGGCCGCCTATGCAACATTTGGCGGCATGCTAGCCCCCGGAGGCCGCCGGCCACAGCCGTAGACGCGCGAAGGGCAATCCGCGTAGAGGGAATATTTCGAATACTTCCCCATCACCAAAAATTATGAAAAAATACCATCGTTCCTATAGCACATGTGCACACGTCGTGCAAAAAAACTCATGATTTTATCGCGCTCCGAGTATTTAGTAATATTGACGCCGCATCGTTACCGCAGAACGTCTACTACCGTGCCATCGACGTCCGTGAGGGGGGGCCACGCACCGGAGATGCGTCCCGCCTCTTCGGACATGCCACCACACCACCCCGCATGTATGAGGGCCCGTTGCGATGCTCCGGTGGCATTGCTACCCCCAGTGCCCCCGTCCCGCCTAACCCTGTAGCGTTTGACCACGGGATCTAGCCCTTTGACTTTGCATAGACGGGCTTTGACCAGTGGACCTCCCCACCCGGTTGTGTTAGGTCAGCCCATAGGAACACTTTGGAGCAACATCCGGGCCAGACCCACAGCAAGATCCCCTCCGTGTAGACCCCACGCGTCCATTTCCCCCCTCCAGGTGCCTGCGGCGGCGCCGTCCGTGAGGGGGGGCACACCCCGGACACGTGTGCCGGGCGTTTGCAACCGCCACAACACTTCCAGACTTGTGAGAGGCCAACTACGCAAGATTTGGCGGCATGCTAGCCCCCGGAGGCCGCCGGCCACGGCCGTAGACGCGCGAAGGGCAATCCGCGTAGAGGGAATTTTTCGGATACTTCTCCATCACCAAAAATGATGAAAAAATACCATCGTTCCTATAGCACATGTGCCCACGTCGTGCAAAAAAACTCATGATTTTATCGCGCACCGAGTATTTAGTAATATTGACGCCGCATCGTTACCGCAGAACGTCTACTACCGTGTCATCGCCGTCCGTGAAGGGGGCCACGCACCGGAGACGTGTCCCGCCTCTTCGGACATGCCACCACACCACCCCGCATGTATGAGGTCCCGGTGCGACGCTCCGGTGGCACTGCTACCCCCCAGTGCCCCCGTCCCGCCTAACCCTGTAGCGTTTGACCACGGGATCTAGCCCTTTGACTTTGCACGGACGGGCTTTGACCAGTGGACCTCCCCACCCGGTTGTGTTAGGTCAGCCCATAGGAACACTTTGGAGCAACATCCGGGCCAGACCCACAGCAAGATCCCCTCCGTGTAGACCACACGCGTCCGTTTCCCCCCTCCAGGTGCCGGCGGCGGCGCCGTCCGTGAGGGGGGGCACACCCCGGACACGCGTGCCGGGCGTTTGCAACCGCCACAACACTTCCAGACTTGTGAGAGGCCGCCTACGCAAGATTTGGCGGCATGCTAGACCCCAGAGGCCGCCGGCCACAGCCGTAGACGCGCGAAGGGCAATCCGCGTAGAGGGAATTTTTCGGATACTTCTCCATCACCAAAAATGATGAAAAAATACCATCGTTCCTATAGCACATGTGCCCACGTCGTGCAAAAAAACTCATGATTTTATCGCGCTCCGAGTATTTAGTAATATTGACGCCGCATCGTTACCGCAGAACGTCTACTACCGTGTCATCGCCGTCCGTGAGGGGGGGCCACGCACCGGAGACGTGTCCCGCCTCTTCGGACATGCGACCACACCACCCCGCGTGTATGAGGGACCCGGTGCGATGCTCCGGTGGCATTGCTACCCCCAAGTGCCCCCGTCCCGCCTAACCCTGTAGCGTTTGACCACGGGATCTAGCCCTTTGACTTTGCACGGACGGGCTTTGACCAGTGGACCTCCCCACCCGGTTGTGTTAGGTCAGCCCATAGGAACACTTTGGAGCAACATCCGGGCCAGACCCACAGCAAGATCCCCTCCGTGTAGACCCCACGCAACCGTTTCCCCCCTCCAGGTGCCGGCGGCGGCGCCGTCCGTGAGGGGGGGCACACCCCGGACACGCGTGCCGGGCAGTTGCAACCGCCACAACACTTCCAGACTTGTGAGAGGACGCCTACGCAAGATTTGGCGGCATGCTAGCCCCCCGAGGCCGCCGGCCACAGCCGTAGACGCGCGAAGGGCAATCCGCGTAGAAGGAATTTTTCGGATACTTCCCCATCACCAAAAATTATGAAAAAAATACCATCGTTCCTATAGCACATGTGCCCACGTCGTGCAAAAAAACTCATGATTTTATCGCGCTCCGAGTATTTAGTATTGACGCCGCATCGTTACCGCAGAACGTCTACTACCGTGTCATCGCCGTCCGTGAGGGGGGGCCACGCACCGGAGACGTGTCCCGCATCTTCGGACATGCGACGACACCACCCCGCATGTATGACGGCCCGGTGCGATGCTCCGGTGGCATTGCTACCCCTAGTGTCCCCGTCCCGCCTAACCCTGTAGCGTTTGATCATGGGATCTAGCCCTTTGACTTTGCATGGACGGTCTTTGACCAGTGGATCTCCCCACCCGGTTGTGTTAGGTCAGGCCATAGAAACACTTTGGAGCAACATCCGGGCCAGACCCATAGCAAGATCCCCTCCGTGTAGACCCCACGCGACGTTTTCCCCCTCCAGATGCCGGTGGAGGCGCCGTCCGTGAGGGGGGCACACCCAGGACACGCGTGCCGGGCGTTTGCAACTGCCACAACACTTCCAGAATTGTGAGAGGCCGCCTACGCAACATTTGGCGGCATGCTAGCCCCCGGAGGCCGCCGGCCACAGCCGTAGACGCGCGAAGGGCAATCCGCGTAGAGGGAATTTTTCGAATACTTCCCCATCACCAAAAATTATGAAAAAATACCATCGTTCCTATAGCACATGTGCACACGTCGTGCAAAAAAACTCATGATTTTATCGCGCTCCGAGTATTTAGTAATATTGACGCCGCATCGTTACCGCAGAACGTCTACTACCGTGCCATCGACGTCCGTGAGGGGGGGCCACGCACCGGAGATGCGTCCCGCCTCTTCGGACATGCCACCACACCACCCCGCATGTATGAGGGCCCGTTGCGATGCTCCGGTGGCATTGCTACCCCCCAGTGCCCCCGTCCCGCCTAACCCTGTAGCGTTTGACCACGGGATCTAGCCCTTTGACTTTGCATAGACGGGCTTTGACCAGTGGACCTCCCCACCCGGTTGTGTTAGGTCAGCCCATAGGAACACTTTGGAGCAACATCCGGGCCAGACCCACAGCAAGATCCCCTCCGTGTAGACCCCACGCGTCCATTTCCCCCCTCCAGGTGCCTGCGGCGGCGCCGTCCGTGAGGGGGGGCACACCCCGGACACGTGTGCCGGGCGTTTGCAACCGCCACAACACTTCCAGACTTGTGAGAGGCCGCATACGCAAGATTTGGCGGCATGCTAGCCCCCGGAGGCCGCCGGCCACGGCCGTAGACGCGCGAAGGGCAATCCGCGTAGAGGGAATTTTTCGGATACTTCTCCATCACCAAAAATGATGAAAAAATACCATCGTTCCTATAGCACATGTGCCCACGTCGTGCAAAAAAACTCATGATTTTATCGCGCACCGAGTATTTAGTAATATTGACACCGCATCGTTACCGCAGAACGTCTACTACCGTGTCATCGCCGTCCGTGAAGGGGGCCACGCACCGGAGACGCGTCCCGCCTCTTCGGACATGCCACCACACCACCCCGCATGTATGAGGTCCCGGTGCGACGCTCCGGTGGCACTGCTACCCCCCAGTGCCCCCGTCCCGCCTAACCCTGTAGCGTTTGACCACGGGATCTAGCCCTTTGACTTTGCACGGACGGGCTTTGACCAGTGGACCTCCCCACCCGGTTGTGTTAGGTCAGCCCATAGGAACACTTTGGAGCAACATCCGGGCCAGACCCACAGCAAGATCCCCTCCGTGTAGACCCCACGCGTCCGTTTCCCCCCTCCAGGTGCCGGCGGCGGCGCCGTCCGTGAGGGGGGGCACACCCCGGACACGCGTGCCGGGCGTTTGCAACCGCCACAACACTTCCAGACTTGTGAGAGGCCGCCTACGCAAGATTTGGCGGCATGCTAGACCCCAGAGGCCGCCGGCCACAGCCGTAGACGCGCGAAGGGCAATCCGCGTAGAGGGAATTTTTCGGATACTTCTCCATCACCAAAAATGATGAAAAAATACCATCGTTCCTATAGCACATGTGCCCACGTCGTGCAAAAAAACTCATGATTTTATCGCGCTCCGAGTATTTAGTAATATTGACGCCGCATCGTTACCGCAGAACGTCTACTACCGTGTCATCGCCGTCCGTGAGGGGGGGCCACGCACCGGAGACGTGTCCCGCCTCTTCGGACATGCGACCACACCACCCCGCGTGTATGAGGGACCCGGTGCGATGCTCCGGTGGCATTGCTACCCCCAAGTGCCCCCGTCCCGCCTAACCCTGTAGCGTTTGACCACGGGATCTAGCCCTTTGACTTTGCACGGACGGGCTTTGACCAGTGGACCTCCCCACCCGGTTGTGTTAGGTCAGCCCATAGGAACACTTTGGAGCAACATCCGGGCCAGACCCACAGCAAGATCCCCTCCGTGTAGACCCCACGCAACCGTTTCCCCCCTCCAGGTGCCGGCGGCGGCGCCGTCCGTGAGGGGGGGCACACCCCGGACACGCGTGCCGGGCAGTTGCAACCGCCACAACACTTCCAGACTTGTGAGAGGACGCCTACGCAAGATTTGGCGGCATGCTAGCCCCCCGAGGCCGCCGGCCACAGCCGTAGACGCGCGAAGGGCAATCCGCGTAGAAGGAATTTTTCGGATACTTCCCCATCACCAAAAATTATGAAAAAAATACCATCGTTCCTATAGCACATGTGCCCACGTCGTGCAAAAAAACTCATGATTTTATCGCGCTCCGAGTATTTAGTATTGACGCCGCATCGTTACCGCAGAACGTCTACTACCGTGTCATCGCCGTCCGTGAGGGGGGGCCACGCACCGGAGATGCGTCCCGCCTCTTCGGACATGCGACCACACCACCCCGCATGTATGAGGGCCCGGTGCGATGCTCCGGTGGCATTGCTACCCCCAGTGCCCCCGTCCCGCCTAACCCTGTAGCGTTTGACCACGGGATCTAGCCCTTTGACTTTGCACGAACGGGCTTTGACCAGTGGACCTCCCCACCCTGTTGTGTTAGGTCAGCCCATAGGAACACTTTGGAGCAACATCCGGGCCAGACCCACAGCAAGATCCCCTCCGTGTAGACCCCACGCGTCCGTTTCCCCCCTCCAGGTGCCTGCGGCGGCGCTGTCCGTGAGGGGGGGCACACCCCGGACACGCGTGCCGGGCGTTTGCAACTGCCACAACACTTCCAGACTTGTGAGAGGCCGCCTACGCAAGATTTGGCGGCATGCTAGCCCAGAGGCCGCCGGCCACGGCCGTAGACGTGCGAAGGGCAATCCGCGTAGAGGGAATTTTTCGGATACTTCTACATCACCAAAAATTATGAAAAAATACCATCGTTCCTATAGCACATGTGCCCACGTCGTGCAAAAAAACTCATGATTTTATCGCGCTCCGAGTATTTAGTAATATTGACGCCGCATCGTTACCGCAGAACGTCTACTACCGTGTCATCGCCGTCCGTGAGGGGGGGCCACGCACCGGAGACGCGTCCCGCCTCTTCGGACATGCGACCACACCACCCCGCGTGTATGAGGGCCCGGTGCGATGCTCCGGTGGCATTGCTACCCCCAGTGCCCCCGTCCCGCCTAACCCTGTAGCGTTTGACCACGGGATCTAGCCCTTTGACTTTGCACGGACGGGCTTTGACCAGTGGAACTCCCCACCCGGTTGTGTTAGGTCAGCCCATAGGAACACTTTGGAGCAACATCCGGGCCAGACCCACAGCAAGATCCCCTCCGTGTAGACCCCACGCAACCGTTTCCCCCCTCCAGGTGCCGGCGGCGGCGCCGTCCGTGAGGGGGGGCACACCCCGGACACGCGTGCCAGGCATTTGCAACCGCCACAACACTTCCAGACTTGTGAGAGGACGCCTACGCAAGATTTGGCGGCATGCTAGCCCCCCGAGGCCGCCGGCCACAGCCGTAGACGCGCGAAGGGCAATCCGCGTAGAAGGAATTTTTCGGATACTTCTACATCACCAAAAATTATGAAAAAAATACCATCGTTCCTATAGCACATGTGCCCACGTCGTGCAAAAAAACTCATGATTTTATCGCGCTCCGAGTATTTAGTAATATTGACGCCGCATCGTTACCGCAGAACGTCTACTACCGTGTCATCGCCGTTCGTGAGGGGGGCCACGCACCGGAGACGTGTCCCGCCTCTTCGGACATGCGACCACACCACCCCGCGTGTATGAGGGACCCGGTGCGATGCTCCGGTGGCATTGCTACCCCAGTGCCCCCGTCCCGCCTAACCCTGTAGCGTTTGACCACGGGATCTAGCCCTTTGACTTTGCACGGACGGGCTTTGACCAGTGGACCTCCCCACCCGGTTGTGTTAGGTCAGCCCATAGGAACACTTTGGAGCAACATCCGGGACAGACCCACAGCAAGATCCCCTCCGTGGAGACCCCACGCCACCGTTTCCCCCCTCCAGGTGCCGGCGGCGGCGCCATCCGTGAGGGGGGCACACCCCGGACACGCGTGCCGGGCAGTTGCAACCGCCACAACACTTCCAGACTTGTGAGAGGACGCCTACGCAAGATTTGGCGGCATGCTAGCCCCCCGAGGCCGCCGGCCACAGCCGTAGACGCGCGAAGGGCAATCCGCGTAGAAGGAATTTTTCGGATACTTCCCCATCACCAAAAATTATGAAAAAAATACCATCGTTCCTATAGCACATGTGCCCACGTCGTGCAAAAAAACTCATGATTTTATCGCGCTCCGAGTATTTAGTATTGACGCCGCATCGTTACCGCAGAACGTCTACTACCGTGTCATCGCCGTCCGTGAGGGGGGGCCACGCACCGGAGACGTGTCCCGCATCTTCGGACATGCGACGACACCACCCCGCATGTATGACGGCCCGGTGCGATGCTCCGGTGGCATTGCTACCCCTAGTGTCCCCGTCCCGCCTAACCCTGTAGCGTTTGATCATGGGATCTAGCCCTTTGACTTTGCATGGACGGTCTTTGACCAGTGGACCTCCCCACCCGGTTGTGTTAGGTCAGGCCATAGAAACACTTTGGAGCAACATCCGGGCCAGACCCATAGCAAGATCCCCTCCGTGTAGACCCCACGCGACGTTTTCCCCCTCCAGATGCCGGTGGAGGCGCCGTCCGTGAGGGGGGCACACCCAGGACACGCGTGCCGGGCGTTTGCAACCGCCACAACACTTCCAGAATTGTGAGAGGCCGCCTACGCAACATTTGGCGGCATGCTAGCCCCCGGAGGCCGCCGGCCACAGCCGTAGACGCGCGAAGGGCAATCCGCGTAGAGGGAATTTTTCGAATACTTCCCCATCACCAAAAATTATGAAAAAATACCATCGTTCCTATAGCACATGTGCACACGTCGTGCAAAAAAACTCATGATTTTATCGCGCTCCGAGTATTTAGTAATATTGACGCCGCATCGTTACCGCAGAACGTCTACTACCGTGCCATCGACGTCCGTGAGGGGGGCCACGCACCGGAGATGCGTCCCGCCTCTTCGGACATGCCACCACACCACCCCGCATGTATGAGGGCCCGTTGCGATGCTCCGGTGGCATTGCTACCCCCCAGTGCCCCCGTCCCGCCTAACCCTGTAGCGTTTGACCACGGGATCTAGCCCTTTGACTTTGCATAGACGGGCTTTGACCAGTGGACCTCCCCACCCGGTTGTGTTAGGTCAGCCCATAGGAACACTTTGGAGCAACATCCGGGCCAGACCCACAGCAAGATCCCCTCCGTGTAGACCCCACGCGTCCATTTCCCCCCTCCAGGTGCCTGCGGCGGCGCCGTCCGTGAGGGGGGGCACACCCCGGACACGTGTGCCGGGCGTTTGCAACCGCCACAACACTTCCAGACTTGTGAGAGGCCGCATACGCAAGATTTGGCGGCATGCTAGCCCCCGGAGGCCGCCGGCCACGGCCGTAGACGCGCGAAGGGCAATCCGCGTAGAGGGAATTTTTCGGATACTTCTCCATCACCAAAAATGATGAAAAAATACCATCGTTCCTATAGCACATGTGCCCACGTCGTGCAAAAAAACTCATGATTTTATCGCGCACCGAGTATTTAGTAATATTGACGCCGCATCGTTACCGCAGAACGTCTACTACCGTGTCATCGCCGTCCGTGAAGGGGGCCACGCACCGGAGACGCGTCCCGCCTCTTCGGACATGCCACCACACCACCCCGCATGTATGAGGTCCCGGTGCGACGCTCCGGTGGCACTGCTACCCCCCAGTGCCCCCGTCCCGCCTAACCCTGTAGCGTTTGACCACGGGATCTAGCCCTTTGACTTTGCACGGACGGGCTTTGACCAGTGGACCTCCCCACCCGGTTGTGTTAGGTCAGCCCATAGGAACACTTTGGAGCAACATCCGGGCCAGACCCACAGCAAGATCCCCTCCGTGTAGACCCCACGCGTCCGTTTCCCCCCTCCAGGTGCCGGCGGCGGCGCCGTCCGTGAGGGGGGGCACACCCCGGACACGCGTGCCGGGCGTTTGCAACCGCCACAACACTTCCAGACTTGTGAGAGGCCGCCTACGCAAGATTTGGCGGCATGCTAGACCCCAGAGGCCGCCGGCCACAGCCGTAGACGCGCGAAGGGCAATCCGCGTAGAGGGAATTTTTCGGATACTTCTCCATCACCAAAAATGATGAAAAAATACCATCGTTCCTATAGCACATGTGCCCACGTCGTGCAAAAAAACTCATGATTTTATCGCGCTCCGAGTATTTAGTAATATTGACGCCGCATCGTTACCGCAGAACGTCTACTACCGTGTCATCGCCGTCCGTGAGGGGGGGCCACGCACCGGAGACGTGTCCCGCCTCTTCGGACATGCGACCACACCACCCCGCGTGTATGAGGGACCCGGTGCGATGCTCCGGTGGCATTGCTACCCCCAAGTGCCCCCGTCCCGCCTAACCCTGTAGCGTTTGACCACGGGATCTAGCCCTTTGACTTTGCACGGACGGGCTTTGACCAGTGGACCTCCCCACCCGGTTGTGTTAGGTCAGCCCATAGGAACACTTTGGAGCAACATCCGGGCCAGACCCACAGCAAGATCCCCTCCGTGTAGACCCCACGCAACCGTTTCCCCCCTCCAGGTGCCGGCGGCGGCGCCGTCCGTGAGGGGGGGCACACCACGGACACGCGTGCCGGGCAGTTGCAACCGCCACAACACTTCCAGACTTGTGAGAGGACGCCTACGCAAGATTTGGCGGCATGCTAGCCCCCCGAGGCCGCCGGCCACAGCTGTAGACGCGCGAAGGGCAATCCGCGTAGAAGGAATTTTTCGGATACTTCCCCATCACCAAAAATTATGAAAAAAATACCATCGTTCCTATAGCACATGTGCCCACGTCGTGCAAAAAAACTCATGATTTTATCGCGCTCCGAGTATTTAGTATTGACGCCGCATCGTTACCGCAGAACGTCTACTACCGTGTCATCGCCGTCCGTGAGGGGGGGCCACGCACCGGAGATGCGTCCCGCCTCTTCGGACATGCGACCACACCACCCCGCATGTATGAGGGCCCGGTGCGATGCTCCGGTGGCATTGCTACCCCCAGTGCCCCCGTCCCGCCTAACCCTGTAGCGTTTGACCACGGGATCTAGCCCTTTGACTTTGCACAAACGGGCTTTGACCAGTGGACCTCCCCACCCTGTTGTGTTAGGTCAGCCCATAGGAACACTTTGGAGCAACATCCGGGCCAGACCCACAGCAAGATCCCCTCCGTGTAGACCCCACGCGTCCGTTTCCCCCCTCCAGGTGCCTACGGCGGCGCTGTCCGTGAGGGGGGGCACACCCCGGACACGCGTGCCGGGCGTTTGCAACTGCCACAACACTTCCAGACTTGTGAGAGGCCGCCTACGCAAGATTTGGCGGCATGCTAGCCCAGAGGCCGCCGGCCACGGCCGTAGACGTGCGAAGGGCAATCCGCGTAGAGGGAATTTTTCGGATACTTCTACATCACCAAAAATTATGAAAAAATACCATCGTTCCTATAGCACATGTGCCCACGTCGTGCAAAAAAACTCATGATTTTATCGCGCTCCGAGTATTTAGTAATATTGACGCCGCATCGTTACCGCAGAACGTCTACTACCGTGTCATCGCCGTTCGTGAGGGGGGGCCACGCACCGGAGACGTGTCCCGCCTCTTCGGACATGCGACCACACCACCCCGCGTGTATGAGGGACCCGGTGCGATGCTCCGGTGGCATTGCTACCCCAGTGCCCCCGTCCCGCCTAACCCTGTAGCGTTTGACCACGGGATCTAGCCCTTTGACTTTGCACGGACGGGCTTTGACCAGTGGACCTCCCCACCCGGTTGTGTTAGGTCAGCCCATAGGAACACTTTGGAGCAACATCCGGGCCAGACCCACAGCAAGATCCCCTCCGTGTAGACCCCACGCAACCGTTTCCCCCCTCCAGGTGCCGGCGGCGGCGCCGTCCGTGAGGGGGGGCACACCCCGGACACGCGTGCCAGGCATTTGCAACCGCCACAACACTTCCAGACTTGTGAGAGGACGCCTACGCAAGATTTGGCGGCATGCTAGCCCCCCGAGGCCGCCGGCCACAGCCGTAGACGCGCGAAGGGCAATCCGCGTAGAAGGAATTTTTCGGATACTTCTACATCACCAAAAATTATGAAAAAAATACCATCGTTCCTATAGCACATGTGCCCACGTCGTGCAAAAAAACTCATGATTTTATCGCGCTCCGAGTATTTAGTAATATTGACGCCGCATCGTTACCGCAGAACGTCTACTACCGTGTCATCGCCGTTCGTGAGGGGGGGCCACGCACCGGAGACGTGTCCCGCCTCTTCGGACATGCGACCACACCACCCCGCGTGTATGAGGGACCCGGTGCGATGCTCCGGTGGCATTGCTACCCCAGTGCCCCCGTCCCGCCTAACCCTGTAGCGTTTGACCACGGGATCTAGCCCTTTGACTTTGCACGGACGGGCTTTGACCAGTGGACCTCCCCACCCGGTTGTGTTAGGTCAGCCCATAGGAACACTTTGGAGCAACATCCGGGACAGACCCACAGCAAGATCCCCTCCGTGGAGACCCCACGCCACCGTTTCCCCCCTCCAGGTGCCGGCGGCGGCGCCATCCGTGAGGGGGGCACACCCCGGACACGCGTGCCGGGCATTTGCAACCGCCACAACACTTCCAGACTTGTGAGAGGACGCCTACGCAAGATTTGGCGGCATGCTAGCCCCCCGAGGCCGCCGGCCACAGCCGTAGACGCGCGAAGGGCAATCCGCGTAGAAGGAATTTTTCGGATACTTCTACATCACCAAAAATTATGAAAAAAATACCATCGTTCCTATAGCACATGTGCCCACGTCGTGCAAAAAAAACTCATGATTTTATCGCGCTCCGAGTATTTAGTAATATTGACGCCGCATCGTTACCGCAGAACGTCTACTACCGTGTCATCGCCGTCCGTGAGGGGGGGCCATGCACCGGAGATGCGTCCCGCCTCTTCGGACATGCGACCACACCACCCCGCATGTATGAGGGCCCGGTGCGATGCTCCGGTGGCATTGCTACCCCCAGTGCCCCCGTCCCGCCTAACCCTGTAGCGTTTGACCACGGGATCTAGCCCTTTGACTTTGCACGAACGGGCTTTGACCAGTGGACCTCCCCACCCTGTTGTGTTAGGTCAGCCCATAGGAACACTTTGGAGCAACATCCGGGCCAGACCCACAGCAAGATCCCCTCCGTGTAGACCCCACGCGACCGTTTCCCCCCTCCAGGTGCCGGCGGCGGCGCCGTCCGTGAGGGGGGGCACACCCCGGACACGCGTGCCGGGCGTTTGCAACCGCCACAACACTTCCAGACTTGTGAGAGGCCGCCTACGCAAGATTTGGCGGCATGCTAGCCCCCAGAGGCCGCCGGCCACAGCCGTAGACGCGCGAAGGGCAATCCGCGTAGAGGGAATTTTTCGGATACTTCTCCATCACCAAAAATGATGAAAAAATACCATCGTTCCTATAGCACATGTGCCCACGTCGTGCAAAAAAACTGATGATTTTATCGCGCTCCGAGTATTTAGTAATATTGACGCTGCATCATTACCGCAGAACGTCTACTACCGTGTCATCGCCGTCCGTGAGGGGGGGCCACGCACCGGAGACGTGTCCCGCCTCTTCGGACATGCGACCACACCACCCCGCGTGTATGAGGGACCCGGTGCGATGCTCCGGTGGCATTGCTACCCCCAGTGCCCCCGTCCCGCCTAACCCTGTAGCGTTTGACCACGGGATCTAGCCCTTGGACTTTGCACGGACGGGCTTTGACCAGTGGACCTCCCCACCCGGTTGTGTTAGGTCAGCCCATAGGAACACTTTGGAGCAACATCCGGGCCAGACCCACAGCAAGATCCCCTCCGTGTAGACCCCACGCAACCGTTTCCCCCCTCCAGGTGCCGGCGGCGGCGCCGTCCGTGAGGGGGGGCACACCCCGGACACGCGTGCCAGGCATTTGCAACCGCCACAACACTTCCAGACTTGTGAGAGGACGCCTACGCAAGATTTGGCGGCATGCTAGCCCCCCGAGGCCGCCGGCCACAGCCGTAGACGCGCGAAGGGCAATCCGCGTAGAAGGAATTTTTCGGATACTTCTACATCACCAAAAATTATGAAAAAAATACCATCGTTCCTATAGCACATGTGCCCACGTCATGCAAAAAAACTCATGATTTTATCGCGCTCCGAGTATTTAGTAATATTGACGCCGCATCATTACCGCAGAATGTCTACTACCGTGTCATTGCCGTCCGTGAGGGGGGGCCACGCACCGGAGACGTGTCCCGCCTCTTCGGACATGCCACCACACCACCCCGCATGTATGAGGGCCCGGTGCGACGCTCCAGTGGCATTGCTACCCCCAGTGCCCCCGTCCCGCCTAACCCTGTAGCGTTTGACCAGAGGATCTAGCCCTTTGACTTTGCACGGACGGTCTTTGACCAGTGGACCTCCCCACCCGGTTGTGTTAGGTCAGCCCATAGGAACACTTTGGAGCAACATCCGAGCCAGACCCACAGCAAGATCCCCTCCGTGTAGACCCAACGCGTCCATTTCCCCCCTCCAGGTGCCGGCGGCGGTGCTGTCCGTGACGGGGGCACACCCCGGACACGCGTGCCGGGTGTTTGCAACCGCCACAACACTTCCAGACTTGTGAGAGGCCGCCGACGCAAGATTTGGCGGCATGCTAGCCCCCGGAGGCCGCCGGCCGCAGCCGTAGACGCGCGAAGGGCAATCTGCATAGAGGGAATTTTTCGGATACTTCTACATCACCAAAAATTATGAAAAAGTACCATCGTTCCTATAGCACATGTGCCCACGTCGTGAAAAAAAACTCATGATTTTATCGCGCTCCGAGTATTTAGTAATATTGACGCCGCATCGTTACCGCAGAACGTCTACTACCGTGTCATCGCCGTCCGTGAGGGGGGGGCACGCACTGGAGACGCGTCCCGCCTCTTTGGACATGCCACCACACCACCCCGCATGTGTGAGGGCCCGGTGCCACGCTCCGGTCGCATTGCTACCCCCCAGTGCCCCCGTCCCGCCTAAACCTGTAGCGTTTGACCACGGGATCTAGCCCTTTGACTTTGCACGGACGGGCTTTGACCAGTGGACCTCCCCACCCGGTTGTGTTAGGTCAGCCCATAGGAACACTTTGGAGCAACATCCGGGCCAGACCCACAGCAAGATCCCCTCCGTGTAGACCCCACGCGTCCGTTTCCCCCCTCCAGGTGCCGGCGGCGGCGCCGTCCGTGAGGGGGGGCACACCCCGGACACGCGTGCCGGGCGTTTGCAACCGCCACAACACTTCCAGAATTGTGAGAGGACACCTACGCAAGATTTGGCGGCATGCTAGCCCCCGGAAGCCACCGGCCAAAGCCGTAGACGCGCGAAGGGCAATCCGCGTAGAGGGAATTTTTCGGATACTTCTACATCACCAAAAATTATGAAAAAATACCATCGTTCCTACAGCACATGTGCCCACGTCGTGCAAAAAAACTGATGATTTTATCGCGCTCCGATTATTTAGTAATATTGACGCCGCATCGTTACCGCAGAACGTCTACTACCGTGTCATCGCCGTCCGTGAGGGGGGGCCATGCACCGGAGATGCGTCCCGCCTCTTCGGACATGCGACCACACCACCCCGCATGTATGAGGGCCCGGTGCGATGCTCCGGTGGCATTGCTACCCCCAGTGCCCCCGTCCCGCCTAACCCTGTAGCGTTTGACCACGGGATCTAGCCCTTTGACTTTGCACGAACGGGCTTTGACCAGTGGACCTCCCCACCCTGTTGTGTTAGGTCAGCCCATAGGAACACTTTGGAGCAACATCCGGGCCAGACCCACAGCAAGATCCCCTCCGTGTAGACCCCACGCGACCGTTTCCCCCCTCCAGGTGCCGGCGGCGGCGCCGTCCGTGAGGGGGGGCACACCCCGGACACGCGTGCCGGGCGTTTGCAACCGCCACAACACTTCCAGACTTGTGAGAGGCCGCCTACGCAAGATTTGGCGGCATGCTAGCCCCCAGAGGCCGCCGGCCACAGCCGTAGACGCGCGAAGGGCAATCCGCGTAGAGGGAATTTTTCGGATACTTCTCCATCACCAAAAATGATGAAAAAATACCATCGTTCCTATAGCACATGTGCCCACGTCGTGCAAAAAAACTGATGATTTTATCGCGCTCCGAGTATTTAGTAATATTGACGCTGCATCATTACCGCAGAACGTCTACTACCGTGTCATCGCCGTCCGTGAGGGGGGGCCACGCACCGGAGACGTGTCCCGCCTCTTCGGACATGCGACCACACCACCCCGCGTGTATGAGGGACCCGGTGCGATGCTCCGGTGGCATTGCTACCCCCAGTGCCCCCGTCCCGCCTAACCCTGTAGCGTTTGACCACGGGATCTAGCCCTTTGACTTTGCACGGACGGGCTTTGACCAGTGGACCTCCCCACCCGGTTGTGTTAGGTCAGCCCATAGGAACACTTTGGAGCAACATCCGGGCCAGACCCACAGCAAGATCCCCTCCGTGTAGACCCCACGCAACCGTTTCCCCCCTCCAGGTGCCGGCGGCGGCGCCGTCCGTGAGGGGGGGCACACCCCGGACACGCGTGCCAGGCATTTGCAACCGCCACAACACTTCCAGACTTGTTAGAGGACGCCTACGCAAGATTTGGCGGCATGCTAGCCCCCCGAGGCCGCCGGCCACAGCCGTAGACGCGCGAAGGGCAATCCGCGTAGAAAGAATTTTTTGGATACTTCTACATCACCAAAAATTATGAAAAAAATACCATCGTTCCTATAGCACATGTGCCCACGTCGTGCAAAAAAACTCATGATTTTATCGCGCTCCGAGTATTTAGTAATATTGACGCCGCATCATTACCGCAGAACGTCTACTACCGTGTCATTGCCGTCCGTGAGGGGGGGCCACGCACCGGAGACGTGTCCCGCCTCTTCGGACATGCCACCACACCACCCCGCATGTATGAGGGCCCGGTGCGACGCTCCAGTGGCATTGCTACCCCCAGTGCCCCCGTCCCGCCTAACCCTGTAGCGTTTGACCAGAGGATCTAGCCCTTTGACTTTGCACGGACGGTCTTTGACCAGTGGACCTCCCCACCCGGTTGTGTTAGGTCAGCCCATAGGAACACTTTGGAGCAACATCCGAGCCAGACCCACAGCAAGATCCCCTCCGTGTAGACCCAACGCGTCCATTTCCCCCCTCCAGGTGCCGGCGGCGGTGCTGTCCGTGACGGGGGCACACCCCGGACACGCGTGCCGGGTGTTTGCAACCGCCACAACACTTCCAGACTTGTGAGAGGCCGCCGACGCAATATTTGGCGGCATGCTAGCCCCCGGAGGCCGCCGGCCGCAGCCGTAGACGCGCGAAGGGCAATCTGCATAGAGGGAATTTTTCGGATACTTCTACATCACCAAAAATTATGAAAAAGTACCATCGTTCCTATAGCAGATGTGCCCACGTCGTGAAAAAAAACTCATGATTTTATCGCTCTCCGAGTATTTAGTAATATTGACGCCGCATCGTTACCGCAGAACGTCTACTACCGTGTCATCGCCGTCCGTGAGGGGGGGGCACGCACTGGAGACGCGTCCCGCCTCTTTGGACATGCCACCACACCACCCCGCATGTGTGAGGGCCCGGTGCCACGCTCCGGTCGCATTGCTACCCCCCAGTGCCCCCGTCCCGCCTAACCCTGTAGCGTTTGACCACGGGATCTAGCCCTTTGACTTTGCACGTACGGGCTTTGACCAGTGGACCTCCCCACCCGGTTGTGTTAGGTCAGCCCATAGGAGCACTTTGGAGCAACATCCGGGCCAGACCCACAGCAAGATCCCCTCCGTGTAGACCCCACGCGTCCGTTTCCCCCCTCCAGGTGCCGGCGGCGGCGCCGTCCGTGAGGGGGGGCACACCCCGGACACGCGTGCCGGGCGTTTGCAACCGCCACAACACTTCCAGAATTGTGAGAGGACACCTACGCAAGATTTGGCGGCATGCTAGCCCCCGGAAGCCACCGGCCAAAGCCGTAGACGCGCGAAGGGCAATCCGCGTAGAGGGAATTTTTCGGATACTTCTACATCACCAAAAATTATGAAAAAATACCATCGTTCCTACAGCACATGTGCCCACGTCGTGCAAAAAAACTGATGATTTTATCGCGCTCCGATTATTTAGTAATATTGACGCCGCATCATTACCGCAGAACGTCTACTACCGTGTCATTGCCGTCCGTGAGGGGGGGCCACGCACCAGAGACGTGTCCCGCCTCTTCGGACATGCCACCACACAACCCCGCATGTATGAGGGCCCGGTGCGACGCTCCAGTGGCATTGCTACCCCCCAGTGCCCCCGTCCCGCCTAACCCTGTAGCATTTGACCACAGGATCTAGCCCTTTGACTTTGCACGGACGGTCTTTGACCAGTGGACCTCCCCACCCGGTTGTGTTAGGTCAGCCCATAGGAACACTTTGGAGCAACATCCGAGCCAGACCCACAGCAAGATCCCCTCCGTGTAGACCCAACGCGTCCATTTCCCCCCTCCAGGTGCCGGCGGCGGTGCTGTCCGTGACGGGGGCACACCCCGGACACGCGTGTCGGGTGTTTGCAACCGCCACAACACTTCCAGACTTGTGAGAGGCCGCCTACGCAAGATTTGGCGGCATGCTAGCCCCCGGAGGCCGCCGGCCGCAGCCGTAGACGCGCGAAGGGCAATCTGCATAGAGGGAATTTTTCGGATACTTCTACATCACCAAAAATTATGAAAAAGTACCATCGTTCCTATAGCACATGTGCCCACGTCGTGAAAAAAAACTCATGATTTTATCGCGCTCCGAGTATTTAGTAATATTGACGCCGCATCGTTACCGCAGAACGTCTACTACCGTGTCATCGCCGTCCGTGAGGGGGGGGGGGCACGCACTATAGACGTGTCCCGCCTCTTTGGACATGCCACCACACCACCCCGCATGTGTGAGGGCCCGGTGCCACGCTCCGGTCGCATTGCTACCCCCCAGTGCCCCCGTCCCGCCTAACCCTGTAGCGTTTGACCACGGGATCTAGCCCTTTGACTTTGCACGGACGGGCTTTGACCAGTGGACCTCCCCACCCGGTTGTGTTAGGTCAGCCCATAGGAACAGTTTGGAGCAACATCCGGGCCAGACCCACAGCAAGATCCCCTCCGTGTACACCCCACGCGTCCGTTTCCCCCCTCCAGGTGCCGACGGCGGCGCCGTCCGTGAGGGGGGCACACCCCGGACATGCGTGTCGGGCGTTTGCAACTGCCACAACACTTCCAGACTTGTGAGAGGCCGCCTACGCAAGATTTGGCGGCATGCTAGCCCCCGGAGGCCGCCGGCCACAGCCGTAGACGGGCGAAGGGCAATCCGCGTAGAGGGAATTTTTCGGATACTTCTACATCACCAAAAATTATGAAAAAATACCATCGTTCCTATAGCACATGTGCCCACGTCGTGCAAAAAAACTCATGATTTTATCGCGCTTCGAGTATTTAGTAATATTGACGCCGCATCGTTACCGCAGAACGTCTACTACCATGTCATTGCCGTCCGTGAGGGGGGGCCATGCACCGGAGACGCGTCCCGCCTCTTCGGACATGCCACCACACCACCCCGCATGTATGAGGGCCCGGTGCGACGCTCCGGTGGCATTGCTACCCCCTAGTGCCCCCGTCCCGCCTAACCCTGTAGCGTTTGACCACGGGATCTAGCCCTTTGAATTTGCACAGACGGGCTTTGACCAGTGGACCTCCCCACCCGGTTGTGTTAGGTCAGCCCATAGGAACACTTTGGAGCAACATCCGGGCTAGACCCACAGCAAGATCCCCTCCGTGTAGACCCCATGCGTCCGTTTCCCCCCTCGAGGTGCCTGCGGCGGCGCCGTCCGTGAGGGGGGGCACACCCCGGACACGCGTGCCGGGCGTTTGCAACCGCCACAACACCTCCAGAATTGTGAGAGGCCGCCTACGCAAGATTTGGCGGCATGCTAGCCCCCGGAGGCCGCCGGCCACAGCCATAGACGCGCGAAGGGCAATCCGCGTAGAGGGAATTTTTCGGATACTTCCCCATCACCAAAAATTATGAAAAAATACCATCGTTCCTATAGCACATGTGCCCACGTCGTGGAAAAAAACTCATGATTTTATCGCGCTCCGAGTATTTAGTAATATTGACGTCGCATCGTTACCGCAGAACGTCTACTACCGTGTCATCGCCGTCCGTGAGGGGGGGCCACGCCCCGGAGACGCGTCCCGCCTCTTCGGACATGCCACCACACCACCCCGCATGTATGAGGGCCCGGTGCCACGCTCCGGTGGCATTGCTACCCCCCAGTGCCCCCGTCCCACCTAACCCTGTAGCGTTTGACCACGGGATCTAGCCCTTTGACTTTGCACGTACGGGCTTTGACCAGTGGACCTCCCCACCCGGTTGTGTTAGGTCAGCCCATAGGAACACTTTGGAGCAACATCCGGGCCAGACCCACAGCAAGATCCCCTCCGTGTAGACCCCACGCGTCCGTTTCCCCACTCCAGGTGCCTGCGGCGGCGCCGTCCGTGAGGGGGGGCACACCCCGGACACGCGTGCCGGGCGTTTGCAACCATCACAACACTTCCAGAATTGTGAGAGGCCGCCTGCGCAAGATTTGGCGGCATGCTAGCCCCCGGAGGCCGCCGGCCACAGTCGTAGACGCGCGAAGGGCAATCCGCGTAGAGGGAATTTTTCGGATACTTCCCCATCACCAAAAATTATGAAAAAATACCATCGTTCCTATAGCACATGTGCCAACGTCTTGCAAAAAAACTCATGATTTTATCGCGCTCCGAGTATTTAGTAATATTGACGCCGCATCGTTACCGCAGAACGTCTACTACAATATCATCGCCGTCCGTGAGGGGGGCCACGCACCGGAGACGCGTCCCGCCTCTTCGGACATGTCACCACACCACCCCGCATGTATGAGGGCCCGGTGCGACGCTCCAGTGGCATTGCTACCCCCCAGTGCCCCCGTCCCGCCTAACCCTGTAGCGTTTGACCACGGGATCTAGCCCTTTGACTTTGCACGTACGGGCTTTGACCAGTGGACCTCCCCACCCGGTTGTGTTAGGTCAGCCCATAGGAACACTTTGGAGCAACATCTGGGCCAGACCCACAGCAAGATCCCCTCCGTGTAGGCCCCACGCGTCCGTTTCCCCCCTCCAGGTGCCTGCGGTGGCGCCGTCCGTGAGGGAGGGCACACCCCGGACACGCGTGCCGGGCATTTGCAACTGCCACAACACTTCCAGACTTGTGAGAGGCCGCCTACGCAAGATTTGGCGGCATCCTAGCCCCCGGAGGCCGCCGGCCACAGCCGTAGACGCGTGAAGGGCAATCCGCGTAGATGGAATTTTTCGGATACTTCCCCATCATCAAAAATTATGAAAAAAGACCATCGTTCCTATAGCACATGTGCCCACGTACTGGTAGAAAAAGGGCCTACAGTCCCGGTTCATAAGGGCCTTTAGTCCCGGTTCCTGAACCGGGACTAAAGCGTCCGTACTAATGCCTCGACCCTTTAGTCCCGGTTCAATCCAGAACCGGGACTGATGGGCCTCCATGTGGGCAGTGCGCAGAGCCCAGTCAGGAGACCCTTTAGTCCCGGTTGGTGGCACCAACCGGGACCAATAGGCATCCACCCGTCAGCATTTCTGTGGCTGGGGTGTTTGTTTTTTTGAAAGGGGGGTTGGTGGTTTTGGGGGGTTAATTTAGGTGTTTCATATATTGTGTTAGCTAGCTATAATTAATAGAGAGAAGTGTCCTCTCTTATGTCCGTGCTTGGTCGACGCTACGTACTATACATACGTATAGAGAGGACTAGACACGCTGGCTAGCTAGTAAGCAAACGAAGGAAACAGAAAATCGTGATGAACATATATGCATACAGAGAGAAGTGATATCGACCACCTCTCTTTCTCCGAGAGATTGGTCAAACAACAAGTTCTCGTATATCTATCTGACACTACCGGCTACATATATACAGTAATTATCTCTTACAAATATAATCATACAGACTCAGGGTCAACATAGAATTCTCCGTCTTCAGGGATCACGTGGTCAAGAAAGAATGCCGCCAATTCCTCTTGAATTCCTCGCATGCGAGCTGGTGCTAGGAGTTCATCCCTCTTCCGAAACATCTAATTTAAAGAAGGGGGTCAATACATATATATATGAATGAATGAAACTCAACACAAATGATGGTAATAAAATAAAATTGTGAATGTTGTTATTTACGTACTTCATATTGTTCGTTAGTGTAGCCCCGCTCACAAGTCGTGTGGCGGATGGACTCGCAAACATAGTATCCACAGAAATCATTCCCTTGTTCCTGCCACAACCACTTTACAAGAAATAGAGGTTAATCAAACTGATAAGCAAGAATGCCAAATGGTATTGATGAAACTAGCGCTTGAATGACTAGTAGATGCGCTTAAAATGCTACTATAGCTAGTACTTACTTTCGGGTGTCTAAATTGCAGCTCCTTCGGCAGTCCCGGAGCTTTTCTGCTGAATTTTCTCCAAACCCTGCCGGACAAAGAAAACAATTACTTGATATATCAGGAAATGAACAAAGTTGTTGATATGGTGGATAATGATCGATTTAACTTACTTCTCGAGTATTTGAGTCATGTCTGCATAGTCCTTGGGATCTTTTCGTCTTGAGTCTAAGACGGTTACTAGTCCTTGCTCAAGCTTAATATGTGGGAGAATATAGTGGAAACTGCACACGCATGCATAACTCATCAATTACATTACTATAACCTTGACTAATATATAAGGGAAACCGAATACGCACAAGACAGTAACACTCACTTGAAGTTGTAAGGAAAGAGTATTATATCTTTGTTTTGATTTATTATCAACGATTGTAGCATGCTGGCCTCGGTTTCTGCGGCATGAAATTTAACCTGAGTTGCATCTATGAGATATGTGTTAATGAACCCAATATCACCGACTTGTCTTTTCTTCAATTCGACGATCTTCAATCTGCATAATATAGTGAGGATGATTATAAATACATGCAATGAAAGAGCTAAGCTCTATAGAGAAACTTAATGATAGAAGTAGTACTACTTACAGACAGTAGCAGGCGACCGTTGTTTTATCGAGGGCCAATTGATTGAAAAACTGATAGAACTCCTCAAATGGAACAGGCAACAGATCAATTCCAACGAGGTCATGCTCCTTTTTAACTTTCAAATACAAAGTACTCCTCCCCCCAGAGTCTCTGCAGATTTTCAAGTACCAATCATGCAATCTTCGCATCATCGTTGATAGAGATCTTTCATCTTTGACGAGAGGCTTCCCGTACTCGTATCTTTGTATCTGCATCTCCATGGGTTCATAATGTACTTCGTCGGGCAGGTAATCTGCAAGATTGCTATAATCGGGCACCATCCTCGGATCATTAGCGACGTTGTGGCTAGGCACCTTGAGCGGGGGGCACGATTGCTTTGCTTGTTTGCCGAGCTGGGCAATTTGTTTCCCAGCTCGTCGTTCTTTCAGCCTTTGATCACTGACAGTACTTCCCGACCGCTCCGCTTCGGCAAATTCCTTTCCAATAATGCGGTCATAGTTTCCTTTCAGCGGATCAGACTTCGGTGGTTTTGTCAGGGCAGCCAGAGTGCGCTTCACTTTCACCCGATCTACCTTCTCCTCCGGAGGTGGATGTTTCTTTGCTTTCACCCCTTCAAAGAATTTCCTCACTTCTTCTCGCGCGATCTCGGTGTTCTCCTCCTGGGTCCTCTTGTATGGTAACTTCTCTGGAGTCTTCAGAGAAGGACCGAATCTGTATGTCCGACCGCCTCTGGTTGTACTGCTAGACGCTGACCGAGCAGACGGAGCAGTTGTCTTCTTTACTTGCTTAAGAGGCGGAGGAGAAGGACTACGACGCACCGGAGCAGCTGGAGCGGCGGCAGGTCTCTTCCGCCCTTGCTGACGAGGCGGAGAAGGAGGAGGCTGGCTGCTCGGGCGCGTCTGCGCAGGCGGAGAAGGAGGCGGAGTGCCGCCACGTGCCGGAGAAGGAGCCGGCCGAGGGCCCTGATCGTCACTCGCCGGAGGAGGAGGCGGTGGAGGAGGCGGAGTGCCCTGACTCGCCGGAGGAGGAGGAGGAGGCGGAGGCGTCCAGTTCGGAAGGTTGATGAGCTCCTTCCGCCATAGGCATGGAGTCTTCAAAGCAGACCCCAGCCGAGTCTCCCCTTCACTGGTAGGGTGGTCAAGCTGGAGGTCCTCAAATCCCTCCGTTATCTCATCCACCATCACCCTAGCATATCCTTCTGGAATCAGCCGGCAGTGAAAAGTTGCGCCGGGTTCAGTAGGATAAACAGAGCAAACAACCGCCTTGACCTTCAAATTCATCCATTGCGTCATAAGGTGGCAATTTGAGACTCCGTGATAGCATCCACGGGATAGCTGGCAAGAGCCGTCAAGGCATGCTCCGGCTGAAGCAGCTCGGTGGAAGCCACGCTGCTTCTGCGCTGAGATGGCGGGGTAGCTTCGGGGGAGGCTTCGGCAGTATATGCAACAAAAACATTAATACACATATGAACAAAAAAATACATATATGAACAAAAACATGTTGTGAACAAAAACATTAATGTAATAAATCTAATAAGAAATTAATCTAATAAAAAACATGCTTTGAGCCAGACCGGCGCGGCAGCTCACAGCGGGGGCGTCTGGCGATGGTGACGGCGGGGGAGGCAATGGCGCCGGCGGGCAGGGGCGGGCCGGGGGAAGGGGCTACGGCGCGGGGCAGGGGCCGGCGCGGCGACGACGTGGTCGGCGGCAGGGGCGGCGCGACGATGGCACCGGAGGCAGGGGCGGCGCGGCGACGGCGTCGGAGGTAGGGCGGCACGGCGACGGCGTCGGGGGCAGGGGCGGCGCGGCGACGGCGTCAGAGGCAGGGGCGATGATGGCGACGGCGACGAGGAGCAGCGCTGGGGCGTCGGGCATGAACTGACGGTGAAGTTGTGAAATTTTCACAACTCCAGCTTATATACCAACAGCATTGGTCCCGGTTGGTGCTACGACCCGGGACTAATGCCCCCCTTTAGTCCCGGTTGGTGCCACCAACCGGGACCAAAGGCCAATTTTTGGCAGCCCAAAGGGCGGGAAGCGGCGGCCTTTGGTCCCGGTTGGTGGCACCAACCGGGACTAAAGGTGGGCAATGGTCACGGTTGGTGCCTCGAACCGTGACCAATGCCCCCTTTAGTCCCGGTTGTCCGGCACTTGTTTATAAGCGCTGCTGTGCCTCCCCATTCGAGCTCCTCTCTAATGCAGGCTTTCGGGCCTAAACTTGCTACTGCCTGTGGGCCTATTGGGCCTCTACGGGCCTGAATCCTGGCCCATGTAGGGTTTCTAGTCGTATTCAGGCCATGGAGGCCCAGTAGGTGGCATTTTTTTTGGTTTTTTCTTTTTTATTTCTACATTTTTTTGGTTTTTTATTTTTTTACTTCTACTTAAAACTAAATACTTACAGTTTTTTAGTGATTTCTTTTTTCTTTTAGGTCACAAAAATTATAAACTTTATGTTAGTGCCATTAGTTTTAAATTTTGAATAGTTTAAATTTGAATTTTTAAAAATTTGTGTGAATCACTAGTTTATGAATAACTTTACTATAAAAATAGAATTTTTTTCTATTTATTTTTTATTTATACTTACAACTAAATACTTATAGTTTTTTAGTGATTTCTTTTTGATTTTAGGTCACAAAAATTATAAACTTTCTGTTAGTGCCATTAGTTTTAAAATTTTGAATAGTTTAAATTGGAATTTTATAAAATTTGTGTGAATCACTAGTTTATGAATAACATTACTATAAAAATAGATTTTTTTCTTCTTTGCTATTTATTTTTTATTTATACTTACAATTAAATACTTATAGTTTCATTTTAGGTCATAAAAATTATATTATTTTTGCTATTGAAGAATATTATAGTTTTATTTTAGTTGATCATAACATAATATTTTAATTGATTGTTTTTATTTTCATAAAAGTTTTGTAGTTCATTCTGTTTGCTATTAATTCATTCTTTGAGCTAAATGACTCTGAAATTGGAAAGCATTTCAAAATGAACTCTGAAAAGGTTGAAAGTTGGCATGGTATCATCATTTCACCCACATAGCATGTTCCAAAAAGTAGAGAGGGTTACGACAAAAACTTGATGCACTTCGTGTACAAAATGGACAATCACTTTCGAAGTATCAAAGTTTCGAACCATAAGACATGAAAGCATTTCAAATGAACTCTGAAAAAGTTGAAAGTTGGGATGGTATCATAATTTCACCCACATAGCATTTTCTTATTGCGGGAGAAAGTCTTCACTTTTTCTTCGCTTGTGTCATTTGCTTATTGCGCCGTAACCATGGATAATCTTCATTGTTTATCAGGATGCTTGGGTCAGCCTTTACATTGAAGGGAGGAATTTCATGAAACTTTTCATAATCTTCAGACATGTCTGTCTTGCCGTCCACTCCCAGGATGTCCCTTTTTCCTGAAAGAACTATGTGGCGCTTTGGCTCATCGTATGATGTATTCGCTTCCTTATCTTTTCTTTTTCTCGGTTTGGTAGACATGTCTTTCACATAGATAACCCGTGCCACATCATTGGCTAGGACGAACGGTTCGTCAGTGTACCCAAGATTTTTCAGATCCACTGTTGTCATTCCGTACTGTGGGTCTACCTGTACCCCGCCGCCTAACAGATTGACCCATTTGCACTTAAACAAGGGGACCTTAAAATCAGGTCCGTAGTCAAGTTCCCATATGTCCACTATGTAACCATAATATGTGTCCTTTCCGCTCTCGATTGCTGCATCAAAGAGGACACCGCTGTTTTGGTTGGTGCTCTTTTGATCTTGGGCGATCGTGTAAAATGTATTCCCATTTATCTCGTATCCTTTGTAAGTCAATACAGTCAAAGATGGTCCCCTGGACAACAAGTACAACTCATCACAAACAGTGTTGTCACCTCCGAGACGTGTTTCCAACCAACTGCTGAAAGTCCTGATGTGTTCACATGTAATCCAGTCGTCGCATTGCTCTGGGTGTTTGGAGCGCAGACTGTTCTTGTGTTCATCGACATACGGGGTCACCAAGGTAGAGTTCTGTAGAACTGTGTAGTGTGCTTGAGACCAAGAATATCCGTCCCTGCATATTATTGAGTCTCTTCCAAGAGTGCCTTTTCCAGTCAGTCTCCCCTCATACCGTGATTTAGGGAGACCTATCTTGTTAAGGCCAGGAATGAAGTCAACACAAAACCCGATAACATCCTTTGTTTGATGGCCCATGGAGATGCTTCCTTCTGGCCTAGCGCGGTTACAGACATATTTCTTTAGGACTCCCATGAACCTCTCAAAGGGGAACATATTGTGTAGAAATACGGGCCCCAGGATGACAATCTCGTCGACTAGATGAACTAGGACGTGCGTCATGATATTGAAGAAGGATGGTGGGAACACCAGCTCGAAACTGACAAGACATTGCGCCACATCACTCCTCAGCCTTGGTACGATTTCTGGATCGATCACCTTCTGAGAGATTGCATTGAGGAATGCACATAGCTTCACAATGGCTAATCGGACGTTTTCCGGTAGAAGCCCCCTCAATGCAACCGGAAGTAGTTGCGTCATAATCACGTGGCAGTCATGAGACTTTAGGTTCTAAAACTTTTTCTCTGGCATATTTATTATTCCCTTTATATTCGACGAGAAGCCAGTCGTGACCTTCATACTGAGCAGGCATTCAAAGAAGATTTCTTTCTCTTCTTTCGTAAGAGCGTAGCTGGCAGGACCTTTATACTGCTTCGGAGGCATGCCGTCTTTTTCGTGCAAACGTTGCAGGTCCTCCCGTGCCTCAGGTGTATCTTTTGTCTTCCCATACACGCCCAAGAAGCCTAGCGGGTTCACGCAAAGGTTCTTCGTCACGTGCATCACGTCGATTGAGGAACAGACCTCTAGGTCTTTCCAGTAGGGTAGGTCCCAAAATATAGATTTCTTCTTCCACATGGGCGCGTGTCCCTCAGCGTCATTCGGAACAGCTAGTCCACCGAGACCCTTTCCAAAGATTACGTAGTGTAAATCATTGACCATAGCAAGCACGTGATCACCGGTGCGCATGGCGGGCTTCTTCCGGTGATCTGCCTCGCCTTTGAAATGCTTGCCTTTCTTTCGACATTGATGGTTGGTCGGAAAAAATCGATGATGGCCCAGGTACACATTCTTCCTGCATTTGTCCAGGTATATACTTTCAGTGTCATCTAAACAGTGCGTGCATGCGTGTTATCCTTTGTTTGTCTGTCCTGAAAGGTTACTGAGAGCGGGCCAATCGTTGATGGTCACGAACAGCAACGCCTTAAGGTTAAATTCCTCCTGTTTGTGCTCATCCCACGTACGTACACCGTTTCCATTCCACAGCTGTAAAAGTTCTTCAACTAATGGCCTTAGGTACACATCAATTTCGTTTCCGGGTTGCTTAGGGCCTTGGATGAGAACTGGCATCATAATGAACTTCCGCTTCATGCACATCCAAGGAGGAAGGTTATACATACATAGAGTCACGGGCCAGGTGCTGTGATTGCTGCTCTGCTCCCCGAAAGGATTAACGCCATCCGTGCTTAAAGCAAACCATACATTCCTTGGGTCCTTTGCAAACTCATCCCAGTACTTTCTCTCGATTTTTCTCCACTGCGACCCGTCAGCGGGTGCTCTCAACTTCCCATCTTTATTTCGGTTCTCACTGTGCCATCGCATCAACTTGGCATGCTCTTCGTTTCTGAACAGACGTTTCAACCGTGGTATTATAGGAGCATACCACATCACCTTCCAGGGAACCCTCTTCCTGAGGGGCTCACCGTCACATCACCAGGGTCATCTCGTCTGATCTTATACCGCAACGCACCGCATACCGGGCATGCGTTCAGATCCTTGTATGTACCGCGGTAGAGGATGCAGTCGTTAGGGCACGCATGTATCTTCTCCACCTCCAATCCTAGAGGGCATACGAGCTTCTTTGCTGCGTATGTACTGTTGGGCAATTCGTTATCCTTTGGAAGCTTCTTCTTCAATATTTTCAGTAGCTTCTCAAATCCTTTGTCAGCCACAGCATTCTCTGCCTTCCACTGTAGCAATTCCAGTACGGTACCAAGCTTTGTGTTGCCATCTTCGCAATTGGGGTATAACCCTTTTTTGTGATCCTCTAACATGCGATCGAACTTCAGCTTCTCCTTTTGAGTAATGCATTGTGTCCTTGCATCGACAATGACCCGGCGGAGATCATCATCATCGGGCACATCGTCTGGTTCCTCTTGATCTTCAGCAGCTTCACCCGTGGCAGCATCATTGGGCACATCGTCTAGTTCCTCTTGATCTTCACCAGCTCCCCCCATTGCAGCATCACCGTATTCAGGGGGCACATAGTTGTCATCGTACTCTTCTTCTTCGCCGTCTTCCATCATAACCCCTATTTCTCCGTGCCTCGTCCAAACATTATAGTGTGCCATGAAACCCTTGTAAAGCAGGTGGGAGTGAAGGATTTTCCGGTTAGAGTAAGACCTCGTATTCCCACATTCAGTGCATGGACAACACATAAAACCATTCTGCTTGTTTGCCTCAACCGCATCGAGAAACTCATGCACACCCTTAATGTACTCGCGGGTGTGTCTGTCACTGTACATCCATTGCCGGTTCATCTGCGTGCATTATATATAATTAAGTGTCCAAATTAATAGAAGTTCATCATCACATTAAAACCAAAGTGCATACATAGTTCTCATCTAATAACATATAGCTCTCCAGAGCATCTAATTAATTAAACCATACATTGAAACTATGTAAAACATTTCAATGCGAAAACAAATGCGATCATAATCGCAACCAAGGTAACAATTGATCCAACGGCATAATGATACCAAGCCTCGGTATGAATGGCATATTTTCTAATCTTTCTAATCTTCAAGCGCATTGCATCCATCTTGATCTTGTGATCATCGATGACATCCGCAACATGCAACTCCAATATCATCTTCTCCTCCTCATTTTTTTTATTTTTTCCTTCAACAAATTGTTTTCTTCTTCAACTAAATTTAACCTCTCGATAATAGGGTCGGTTGGCATTTCTGATTCACATACATCCTAGATAAATAAAATCTATGTCACGTTGGTCGGCATAATTTTCATAAACAATAAATGAACCAATAGTTATAAAGATAATATACATACCAAATCCGAATCATAGACAGGACGAGGGCCGACGGGGGCGGATACCAAAACCATCACACTATATAAGATGCAATAATAAATGTAAGAAAATGATACAAGTATCTATCTAAACATACAAGTAAGAATATTTTTCCTTTCAGAAAGAAGATAAGAACAAGAGGCTCACCACGGTGGTGTCGGTGATGAGATCGGCGCGGGTGATCGACGGATGTGAAGACGGGGACGGGGCGTGATGGACCGCTAAATCTAGACAAATTTCGAGGAAAATGGAGCTTGGAGGTCGAGCTTCGAGAGGAGAAAGCTTAAGTAGTGTGGCTCGGGCATTCCATCGAACACCTCATGTGCATAGGAGGTGAGCTAGAGCACCACAAAGCCCTCTTCCCCTCGGCCAGAAAAAACAGAGCAATGTGCTCTGCTCTTGCGCGAGGGGGTATATATAGGCACCTCATTGGTCTCGGTTGGTGACATGAACCGGGACTAAAGGGGAGCCTTTGGTCCCGGTTCAAGCCACCAACCGGGACCAATGGTGGTGGGCCAGGAGCAAGGCCCATTGGTCCCGGTTCGTCCCACCAACCGGGACCAAAAGGTCCAGAAGAACCGGGACCAGTGGCCCACGTGGCCCGGCCGGCCCCCTGGGCTCACAAACTGGGACCAATGCCCACATTGGTCCCGGTTCTAGACTGAACCGGGACTAATGGGCTGAGCCGGCCTGGACCATAGCCCTGTTTTCTACGAGTGATGTCGTGCAAAAAAAACTCATGATTTTATCGCGCCCCGAGTATTTAGTAATATTGACGCCGCATCGTTACCGCAGAACGTCTAATACCGTGTCATCACCGTCCGTGAGGGGAGGCCACGCCCCGGAGACGCGTCCCGCCTCTTCGAACATGCCACCACACCACCCCGCATGTATGAGGGCCCGGTGCGACGCTCCGGTGGCATTGCTACCCCCAGTGCCCCCGTCCCGCCTAACCATGTAGCGTTTGACCACAGGATCTAGCCCTTTGACTTTGCATGGACGGGCTTTGACCAGTGGACCTCCCCACCCGGTTGTGTTAGGTCAGCCCATAGGAACACTTTGGAGCAACATCCGGGCCAGACCCACAGCAAGATCCCCTCCGTGTAGACCCCACACGTCCGTTTCCCCCCTCCAGGTGCCGGCGGCGGCGCCGTCCGTGAGGGGGGGCACACCCCGGACACGCGTGCCGGGCGTTTGCAACCGCCACAACACTTCCAGACTTGTGAGAGGCCGCCTACGCAAGATTTGGCGGCATGCTAGCCCCCGGAGGCCGCCGGCCACAGCCGTAGACGCGCGAAGGGCAATCCGTGTAGAGGGAATTTTTCGGATACTTCTACATCACCAAAAATTATGAAAAAAATACCATCGTTCCTATAGCACATGTGCCCATGTCGTGCAAAAAAACTCATGTTTTTATCGCGCTCCGAGTATTTAGTAATATTGACGCCGCATCGTTACCGCGGAACGTCTACTACCGTGTCATCGCCGTCCGTGAGGGGGGGCCACGCCCCGGAGACGCGTCCCGCCTCTTCGGACATGCCACCACACCACCCCGCATGTATGAGGGCCCGGTGCGACGCTCCGGTGGCATTGCTACCCCCCAGTGCCCCCGTCCCGCCTAACCCTGTAGCGTTTGACCACGGGATCTAGCCCTTTGACTTTGCACGGACGGGCTTTGACCAGTGGACCTCCCCACCCGGTTGTGTTAGGTCAGCCCATAGGAACACTTTGGAGCAACATCCGGGCCAGATGTTGCCGTGGGCCTCTGGGCTGACCTTACACAACCGGGTGGATACGTCTACTGCTCAAAGCCCGTCCGTGCAAAGTCAAAGGGGTAGATCCCGTGGTCAAACGCTACAGGGTTAGGCGGGACGGGGGCCCTAGGGGGTAGCAATGCCACCGGAGCGTCGCACCGGGACCTCATACAAGCCGCGTGCCGGGTGCCTACGCCTGCCACCATGCTTATATAACCGTAGGAGGGCCACCGCAACACCTGGCGGCATTGCTACCCCCCAGGTACCCCGTCCCGTCTAACCCTGACACAAACGACCGCCGGGTCTATCCCTTTGACTTTCGCTGGACGTAGTTTGACCGGTGGACCTTTTCACCTTGTTGTCATAGCCCAGCCATAGCTACACCCCCCAACACAGTCCCGGCACAACCCACCCCAAGATTCCCTCTGCGTCGGCCCGACGTGGCCGTTTCCCCCCTCCGGGGCACGGCGGCATCGACGCCCGTGAGGGGGGAGGGGGCACACCCCGGAGCCGCGTGCCTGCGCCTGCCACCACGTTTCCACAACCGAAGGAGGGCCCACCGCAACACCTGGCGGCATTGCTACCCCTCACAGGTACCCGGCCCGTCCCGTCTAACCTCTCCGTGACACGACGGAAGAAGGCCCGTGTGGGGGGCAATCGATATATGTTTTCTGTACAATTAAGTTAATGAAATTAGTATTGGAAAAAAAATAAAAAATAATAAGAGAAAATACAAAAATATAAAAATATTATTAGAAATCTATGCCTACGGCAAAGCCGTCGGCATAGCTACGGCCACGGAACGGTAGAGCCCTGGATCGATGACGTGGCGTAGGGCGGGGATCAATGATGTGGCAAAAACCATGGGCCAGGCCTATGCCGACGGCCTAGCCGTCGGCATAGAAATGCCACCCCACGGGGCCGGCGAACGACGCAGATCGATGACGTGGCGACGCGGCGGATCGATGACGTCGGCATAGCTATGCCGACGGCTAGGCCGTCGGCGTAGCTAT
Organism: Triticum monococcum; assembly: GCA_034509565.1. Taxonomy (NCBI): domain Eukaryota; kingdom Viridiplantae; phylum Streptophyta; class Magnoliopsida; order Poales; family Poaceae; genus Triticum; species Triticum monococcum. Next base: position 621,802,013 of record CM067845.1, read on the forward strand.
GCCGACGGCCACCGTTAGCCCGTCGGCGTAGCCTGACGCCGTCAAACTGCCGTCGCCGCCCGGGTAGACGGGCCCACGCGATATGCCGACGGCCTGCTCTATGCCGATGGCCCCCGTCAGTATATTCGGAAAAACGCCGACGGCTTATCTATGCCGACGACCCCCGTCGGCATAGATGGTTATACGCCGACGACCTTTCTACGCCGACGACTTTACTTGGGCCGTCGGGGTATGCCCATATATGCCGACGGGGGCCGTCGGCATAGATATGGCCGTCGGCAAAACAAGTTTTTCTGGTAGTGACGTAACTTCATTTTTGAACTACTCAGATAAAAGGTTTTACTTCTGCTTTTGGAAATAAGGACATGAATGTTAATATCGGCACAAGCACATCATATGCAGGATTGCTTGGATGTTCCTTGTGCCATATGCGTGCGTAGAAAAAAAAAACCCTATCTGATGGTTGTTCTTTACCCCAAACCTTCCTTTTGACGGAAACTGGCGGGTGCTCTTTCATAGGGTACTCAGACTTTTTTCTTCTTCCTTCATACACTCATTCCATGGAAGGGGGCATGGGAGTTTAGTGAGGGAATTAGTGATGGGACTGGACTAGGGATTTGCCTCTTATCCCCAAGCTCTTGCATACGCATGGGAACAACGATTTGTAATTTGAGTTTAAAAACAGTATCACACTACAATATCACTCAGTCACCCATCAACGTATCTCTTTGCAATCTGCCACGCAGGATCCATAGGACGCCTTGCTGCTTATACTGTTGGTGTGTTCTACGACTAAATAGCGTAGGGGCTTGGCCATAAACTATGTCCTGCGGAGGAGCTTGAGTAGGCGGTAAGCTGAGCGCATTAAGATAGCTTATGAAACACCATGTCAGCCAGTCGGGCGAGTGTGTTGTTGCTTCCACTATGCCGGTGACGCGCGTCGCATCGACGATGGCTGCTCATAAAGGAGTCCAGGTCATGCACCTTCTGTGGCACGGCCAGAAACGATGTTGCGCGAGTGCAGTGGGCCTAGGAGCGCGAGCAGGCGGAGCGAATTCTACATCACTACAAGGTGCGACGCTACCTATGGAGCGAGGAAGCCTCCGCTCTCCAGCTACGACACTAACATGTGCTCCGGCTCCCATCAAGCAAGGAAAGTGCCTTGTTGCGCAGCGACAAGACAGCGGAGACGTACTGCATCCAGTCGTTGAGAGGTGCCAAGCCTGGTTATCTTCTGATTCATCTTGGCTGTCCGACATGCAGCCCATGAAAGATCGAAAAGGGTTAGTTACGCCGTGGCCTGCGAGAGGCAAGTCACCGAATCCAGGTGCATAGCACACCGCCGTGCCGGTGCTCCTGTTGCCTGCCATTCTTATCGCTCTACAGTTTTCCGGTCAATGCATCTGAGCAATGTTATTAGAGTGTACAGTTACAATTCTAGAGAAAGGGACATCACATACTCCACTTATATAAGAGGAGTCGTATAGTAGAGAAGAATACAGAGTCTATGTAAAGAGGTTGAACCCTGCCCATGTTCCGAGAGTTGGCACATGCCGCTATTTCATTTATTATGGTCATATTTGGTTGAAAACTTAAATTCTATGATGAGCAGAGAAGGTTTTTTTTTGAAAAGGGGGGACTCTCTAGCCTCTGCATCAGAATGATGCATACGGCCATCTTATTAACCAAATGAAACAGTGCCAATATGGTTCCAATGTCTCCAAAAGATGGTTGAATTCCAGCTACATAGATGATACTTTGAAAACGCGAGCACATAAGATGTCTACAGCAATACCATGCACATTTCAAATGGAAAAGTACTTACATGATTTGGAGAAGTCTCCGTGGTCTCTCTCTTTCCTCGGTAGTATCTTTGGTAGCCACTTGATTAAAATATGTTCTGAAGTAAATGTGCACTACGCCCGGAAATACCAGGTCTCGGGTGCCAATGCACCAGAAATGAATAAATTAATAAAAATAGCAAAACAAGTAAAAATGTTGCGAAGGGATGACTTCTGTGGTATTCTAGGTGAAAAAGTCGGTACTAAAATGACTTTTCACATTTGTTTTACTTGCAACTTTGTTTTTTCTTTTGCCCTGAAGTCCGTCATTTTTCCGTAAAACTTTACGCACAACTATTAAACTATAGTACTTGACAATATTTTTGACTTTTTATTTGCCATTTCTAACTATTCTTTGGTCTCTTTTTTTTGGCCCGTGACGATGGGAAAGGATTGACTATAGCATTTAGAAGAAGTTCTACACTAAGGGACTGTCGCTCATATACATGAGCAAACATACTAAATAGCTCGCTATAGCGTTTAAAAAAGGTCGGTTGCTATTTAAAACTATGATTTCAATGCATTGGCACTCATGCTCAAAAGATCGGCACCACACTACACCATCTTAAGCTAATGGATTCCCCGTGACCGTCCTATCAGACCAGCACCACGCTAGACCATCTTAATCTAATGGATTCCCTGTGGCCAGCACCATCAGTTTCATTGAGATACAATGTTTGACTTCTAGAGAGAGCCAATGCATTTTGGAAGACGAGGGCGGGAGAATTTAAGCTTGTTTTTGTTGTCGATCAGTCTGAATGGCCAATGGCCATGTGTGTGCCAAACACGAAATGGTTAGGAGGTCGGCCAAATTTCTTTCCCATCTAATCCTTTGGACTGTTTATCCAAAAAACAATCCTTTGGATTCTTGACATGCCTACCATATCAACAACTACATGCTGGTGAACCATATCAACCCTCTCGTTTGTCAGCCCTCCTCGCTGCCGCGGGCAGTGGCCTCCCATGCCAGCTTGCCGGTGGCAGCGGGCCTCCCCGTACGCCTGCCCTCTCTTCCGTTCTCTTCCCCATCTAGTTTCCTCCATGGTCGGCCAGATCGGACACGCCACCGTGCAAGTGCCAGCGCTGCTGCTCACGATTTGCTGGAGGTGGATACGGCCTCGCTGTAGATGAGGCGCCGTGCTCCTGGTTCAGCCCGTACAGAACGCCGGGTGCGGCTCCCACGGCTGGACCGAAGTTGTCCCCTACATTGGTTGTACCTTGAAATGGTGGTCTCTTTTGCAACTAACTCTGAAAACTTCAAAAAAGAAAATCTTCTCACAGCAACACTGAAAGCACATTAGTTTTGCAGAAATAAAAACCAACTGCAAGAATCTTTTACAAAATGGACTCCTCTTGCTTCGATTGAGGAGCTCTTCGCCCCTAATTTAATTTCCATGATAACAACACACAATGATACATAACTTCATTTTCCAGTTACCCGTATGAAAAGGTTTTACTTCGGCTTTTGGAAACAAAGGACTAGAATGTTAATATGTACACTAGCACATCATATGCAGGATTACTTGGATGGTCCTTGTGGCATGTGCCCTATTCGGTGGTTGTTCTTCACCCAAATCAAACAAACCCAGACTTCTTTTCCTCTTCATTCACTCATTCCATGGAAGGGGACATTGGAATTTAGAGGAATTAGTGATGGGATTAGACAAGTGATTTGTGTTTTATTCCCAAACTCTTGCTTATGCATGGGCGTAAAGATTTGTAAATTGCGTTTACAAAAACAGAGTATCAGAGTATTATATCACTCAATTAGCCATCAATCAATCTCCTTTGAAACCAGCCGCACATAATATTGTGCCTCGTGCTCGCCTGCTGCTGCTTTGTGATGGGCTACTGGCCTGGTGTAGCATGTTCTGCCACTAAATAGCGGAGGAGACGTCGGCTTGGCCTTGAACGTAGCGCTGCAGAGGAGGTTAAGTAGGCGGTAAGCTGAGCGCACTAATGTAGCATATGAAGCACCTCATCCGCGAGTCGGGCGAGTGTGCCATTGCTTCCAGTACGCTGGCGGTGCATGCCGCATTAATGAGGGCCACTCAGAAGTAATCCGATTCACACACCTGCCGTGGCTCGGCTGAAACGATGTCGCACAGTTGCGCTTGACGAAGAGCGGCCACCCTCCAACTGAAGCACTATTCGGTGCTCCACCTGCAATCGGCAGAGGAAGGTGTGTCTTTGAGCATCGAGAAGATTGTGAGGGCGTGTTGGATCCAGTCGTCGAGAGCTGCCAAGCCTGTTCATCTTCTGATTCAACTTGACCGTCCAATATTGTTAGGTGCACAATAACATATATCCTCTTATGATTTGGTTTTTAACAGAACATCACGGATTCATTTTTTGCAGGTTATTTTCCGAGCTACGGCACTGATCCGTTCATGGTCGCTACTCACTCCGATGGAGGCCAGGAAGCATTTGGTTACTGGATCTATACGCTGGAAGATGGTAGCTCGGTATATCTTCAACCGGTTTGGATGGCGGTCATGTAATAGGATAGGCAATTAGTTTCCCTATCTATTTTTAACCAGCCGGTTGTGGCATCTTTTTGCGGGCTAGCTTGTGTATCTAGCTGTCGGTCGCTCTGGGTGAGCTGCATTTATCTTTTGCCTGTTGTTTGGCTGGAGACTTTGGAACCTTATGGACACCTTTGTTATTAAGATGGCCGTATGCATCTTTCTGATGCAGAGGCCGGGGAGACCCCCCTTTTCGAAAAAAAAAATCTCCAACAGACGCGCTAAAAAAGTTTTACAGCGTCAAAATAGCGTTTTTGCAGACAAGAGGTTTTCCAGACGTACAAAAAACACAACGCCCAATGCGGCGGCCCCATCTGCAGCAACCCGCGTGCACAATCCGGTGCCCCAAATTTGCAGCCTCGCAGCCCGCGCGAACACGCATGGGCTAAGATTCTTGAGTGTGCTCTACTTTACAGCGCATGTAGGTTGGCCTAATTAAGGGAAACACTTTGTATCTAAGTCTGATAAGTGACCCATAAAGTCCGGTTGCTTTAGTCCGTGTGTCTAGCATTTGTGTACTCTTTGCTCAAAACCACTAGACAACACAACTTCGGGAGGCTAAATAAATTCTAGGCTCACTTGTCAGCCTCGAACTTCTTTTCTTCTTCCTTCATTCACTCACCTTTGGCAAACGGTTGAAGGGGGTTAGAATTTGGATAAGAAACTGGTGATGGGATTGGACTAGTGAACTTGTTTTTATTCCCAAACTCTTGGTTAGGCACACATGGGAATAATGAGTTGGTATTTGCATTTTAGAACACGATATCACTAATTTATCCATCAGTCTATCTCCTTGTGATCTGCCGTATAGGACAGGGCGCCGTCGAGCCAGGCTGCTAGCATGGTGTTGTGTAGTTTATGGCTAAATGACAGAGGAGGCCTTGAACGCAGCAACGTGGAAGAGCCTGAGTAGTCACGAGCTGGGTGAGTGTCGGTACATCAGCGAGCAGGGCGAGCGTGCTACTGCTGCCACTGCGCTGGGGGTACACGCGTCATCGACGAGGGGCGAGTTCAGATCTAGCATCTACCGAGAGCGGTCGAGACGATGTCGCACGAGTGTGCGGCCATGAGGACTGAGCAGGCAGAGCAAAGGCTGCTCCACTAGGAGTTGCTACGCGTCCCGTACGTTGAACAAGGATGTCGCCGTCATCAAGCTGCAGCACTAGAAGGTGCTCTGCCTCCCATCCAGTGAGGAAGGTGCCGCACTAAGCATCAACATGATGGCGAAGCAGTACTAGATCCAGTTGGCGCGAACTGCGAAACCTACTTGTCTTCTAATTCATCTTGGCCGTCCGGTATGCGATCGACGAAGGATGCGGAAGCGTTGGTTACTCCGTGACTTGCAAGGGGTAAGTCAATGAATCCATGTGCATATCACACGCCTGTGCTGGTGCTCCTGTTGCCTACCATGTCTATCACCATACAATTTTCCGATCAAAGCCCTAAAGCAACGTTATTAGAGTGAACAATTACAGTCCTAGAGAAAGAGGCAACGCCAAAAACTCTACTTATGTAAGGAGTGTGGTATAGTAGACAAGAGTATGAAGAGTCTATGTAAAGAGATTCAACTCTACCCATGTTCTGAGAGTTGGCACATGCATTTCTTTTACAGTGGTCATGTTTGGTTGAAAACTTGAATTCTAAGGAGAGCACAATACTATGCATGGTTCAAGTGGAAAGTGAAGGAAATATGCCCTAGAGACAATAATAAAGTTATTATTTATTTCCTTATATCATGATAAATTTTTATTATTCATGCTAGAATTGTATTAACCGGAAACATGATACATGTGTGAATACATAGACAAACAGATTGTCACTAGTATGTCTCTACTTGACTAGCTTGTTGATCAAAGATGGTTATGTTTCCTAACCATAGACATGAGTTGTCATTTGATAAACGGGATCGCATCATTAGGATAATGATGTGATTGACTTGACCCATTTCGTCAGCTTAGCACTTGATCATTTTAGTTTACTACTATTGCTTTCTTCATGACTTATACATGTTCCTATGGCTATGAGATTATGTAACTCCCGATTACCGGAGGAACACTTTGTGTGCTACCAAACGTCACAACGTAACTCGGTGATTATAAAGATGCTCTACAGGTGTCTCTGATGGTACTTGTTGAGTTGACATAGATCAAGATTAGGATTTGTCACTCCGATTGTCGGAGGGGTATCTCTGGGCCCACTCGGTAATGCACATCACTATAAGCCTTGCAAGCATTGTAACTAATGAGTTAGTTGCGGGATGATGCATTACAGAACGAGTAAATAGACTTGCCGGTAACGAGATTGAACTAGGTATTGAGATACCGACGATCGAATCTCGGGCAAGTAACATACTGATGACAAAGGGAACAACGTATGCCGTTATGCGGTTTGACCGATAAAGATCTTCGTAGAATATGCGGGAGGCAATATGAACATCCAGGTTCCGCTATTGGTTATTGAACGGAGACGTGTCTCGGTCATGTCTACAAAGTTCTCGAACCCGTAGGGTCCGCACGCTTAAAGTTCAGTGACGATCGGTATTATGAGTTTTTGTGTTTAGATGTACCGAAGGTAGTTCGGAGTCCCGGACATGACGAGGAGTCTCGAAATGGTCGATACGTAAAGATCGATATATTGGACGACTATATTCGGACACCGGAAGTGTTCCGGGTGATTTCGGAGAAAACCGGAGTGCCGGAGGGTTACCGGAACCCCCTCGGGAGAAATAATGGGCCTTATGGGCCTTAGTGGAGAGAGAGAGAGGGCTGGCCTAGGGCAGGCCGCGCGCCCCTCCCCCTCTAGTCCGAATTGGACTAGGAGAGGGGGGCGGCGCCCCCTTTCCTCCTCCCTCTCCCCCTTCCTTTCCCCCTCCTAGTAGGAGTAGGAAAGAGGGAGTCCTACTCCTACTAGGAGGAGGACTCCTCCTCCTGGCATGCCATAGAGGGCCGGCCGGCCTCCCTCCCTTGCTTCTTTATATACGGGGGCAGGGGGCACCTCTAGACACAAGTTGATCATTGATCCCTTAGCCGTGTGCGGTGCCCCCTCCATCATAATCCACCTCGATCATATCATAGCGGTGCTTAGGCGAAGCCCTGCGTCGGTAGCAACATCATCACCGTCAACACGCCGTCGTGCTGACGGAACTCTCCCGTGATGCTCTGCTGGATCGGAGTTCATGGGACATCATCGAGCTGAACGTGTGTTGAACTCGGAGGTGTTGTGTGTTCGGTACTTGCATCGGTCAGATCGTGAAGATGTTCGACTACATCAACCGCGTTCTCATAACGCTTCCGCTTACGGTCTACTAGGGTACGTGGACGATACTCTTCCCTCTCGTTGCTATGCATCACCATGATCTTGCGTGTGCGTAGGAATTTTTTTAAAATTACTATGTTCCCCAACAATGGCATCCGAGCCTGGTTTATGTGTAGATGTTATATGCACGAGTAGAACACAAGTGAGTTGTGGGCGATACAAGTCATACTGCTTACCAGCGTGTCATACTTTGGTTCGGCGGTATTGTTGGATGAAGCGGCCCCGACCGACATTACGCGTACGCTTACGCGAGACTGGTTCTACCGACGTGCTTTGCACACAGGTGGCTGGCGGGTGCCAGTTTCTTCAACTTTAGTTGAACCGAGTGTGGCTACGCCCTGTACTTGAGAAGGTTAAAACAGCACTAACTTGACAAACTATCGTTGTGATTTTGATGCGTAGGTAAGAACGACTCTTGCTCAGCCAATAGCAGCCACGTAAAACTTGCAACAACAATGTAGATGACGTCTAACTTGTTTTTGCAGGGCATGTTGTGATGTGATATGGTCAAGACATGATGCTATATTTTGATGTATGAGATGATCATGTTTTGTAACCGAATTATCGGCAACTGGCAGGAGCCATATGGTTGTCGCTTTATTGTATGCAATGCAATCGTCCTATAATTGATTTACTTTATCACTAAGCGGTAGCGATAGTCGTAGAAGCAATAGTTGGCGAGACGACAACGATGCTACGATGGAGATCAAGGTGTCGCGCCGGTGACAATGGTGATCATGATGGTGTTTCGGAGATGGAGATCACAAGCACAAGATCATGATGGCCATATCATATCACTTATATTGATTGCATGTGATGTTTATCTTTTATGCATCTTATTTTGCTTAGATCGACGGTAGCATTATAAGATGATCTCTCACTAAATTTCAAGGTACAAGTGTTCTCTCTGAGTATGCACCGTTGCGAAAGTTCGTCGTGCCAAGACACCACGTGATGATCGGGTGCGATAAACTCTACGTTCACATACAACGGGTGCAAGCCAGTTTTGCACATGCAGAATACTCGGGTTAAACTTGACGAGCCTAGCATATGCAGATATGGCCTCGGAACACTAGAGTCCGAAAGGTCGAGCGTGAATCATATAGAAGATATGATCAACATATTGATGTTCACCATTGAAAACTACATCTCACGTGATGATCAGACATGGTTTAGTTGATATGGATCACGTGATCACTTAGATGATTAGAGGGATGTCTATCTAAGTGGGAGTTCTTTAATAATTTGATTAACTGAACCTTAATTTATCATGAACTTAGTACCTGATAGTATTTTGCATGTATATGTTGTTGTAGATAGATGGCCCGTGTTGTTGTTCCGTTGAATTTTAATGCGTTCCTTGAGAAAGCAAAGTTGAAAGATAATGGTAGCAATTACACGGACTGGGTCCATAACTTGAGGATTATCCTCATTGCTGCATAGAAGAATTACGTCCTGGAAGCACCGCTAAGTGCCAAACCTTCTGCAGGAGCAACACCAGATGTTATGAACGTCTGGCAGAACAAAGCTGATGACTACTCGATAGTTCAGTGTGCCGTGCTTTACGGCTTAGAACCGGGACTTCAACGACGTTTTGAAAGTCATGGAGCATATGAGATGTTCCAGGAGTTGAAGTTAATATTTCAAGCAAATTCCCGGATTAAGAGATATGAAGTCTCCAATAAGTTCTACAGCTGCAAGATGGAGGAGAATAGTTCTGTCAGTGAACATATACTCAGAATGTCTGGGTACCATAACCATTTGACTCAACTGGGAGTTAATCTTCCTTTTGATAGTGTCATTGACAGAGTTCTTCAATCACTTCCACCAAGCTACAAGAGCTTCGTGATGAACTATAACATGCAAGGGATAAATAAAAAAATTCCCGAGCTCTTCGTAATGCTAAAGGCTGCGGAGGTAGAAATCAAGGAGCATCAAGTGTTGATGGTTAACAAGACCACCAGTTTCAAGAAAAAGGGTAAAGGGAAGAAGAAAGGGAACTTCAAGAAGAATGGAAAACAAGTTGCTGCTCAAGAGAAAAAATCCAAGTCTGGACCTAAGCCTGAGACTGAGTGCTTCTACTGCAAACAGACTAGTCACTGGAAGCGGAACTGCCCCAAGTATTTGGCGGATAAGAAGGATGGCAAGGTGAACAAAGGTATATGTGATATACATATTATTGATGTGTACCTTACTAATTCTCGCAGTAGTGCCTGGGTATTTGATACTGGTTCTGTTGCTAATATATGCAACTCGAAACAGGGACTACGGATTAAGCGAAGATTGGCAAAGGACGAGGTGATGATGCGCGTGGGAAATGGTTCCAAAGTCGATGTGATCGCAGTCGGCACGCTACCTCTACATCTACCTTCGGGGTTAGTACTAGACCTGAATAATTGTTATTTGGTGCCAGCGTTAAGCATGAACATTATATCTGGATCTTGTTTGATGCGAGACGGTTATTCATTTAAATCAGAGAATAATGGTTGTTCTATTTATATGAGTAATATCTTTTATGGTCATCCACCCTTAAAGAATGGTCTATTCTTTTTGAATCTCGATAGTGGAGATACACATATTCATAGTATTGAAGCTAAAAGATGCAGAGTTGATAATGATAGTGCAACTTATTTGTGGCACTGCCGTTTAGGTCATATTGGTATAAAATGCATGAAGAAACTCCATTCTGATAGACTTTTGGAATCACTTGATTATGAATCACTTGGTACTTGCGAACCGTGCCTCATGGGCAAGATGACTAAAACGCCGTTCTCCGGAACTATGGAGCGAGCAACAGATTTGTTGGAAATCATACATACTGATGTATGTGGTCCAATGAATATTGAGGCTAGCAGCAAGTATCGTTATTTTCTCACCTTCACAGATGATTTGAGTAGATATGGGTATATCTACTTGATGAAACATAAGTCTGAAACATTTGAAAAGTTCAAAGAATTTCAGAGTGAAATGGAAAATCATCGTAACAAGAAAATAAAGTTTCTACGATCTGATCATGGAGGAGAATATTTGAGTTACGAGTTTGGTCTTCATTTGAAACAATGCGGAATAGTTTCGCAACTCACGCCACCCGGAACACCACAGCATAATGGTGTGTCCGAATGTCGTAATCATACTTTACTAGATATGGTGCGATCTATGATGTCTCTTACTGATTTACCGCTATCGTTTTGGGGTTATGCTTTAGAGACGGCTGCATTCACGTTAAATAGGGCACCGCCTAAATCCGTTGAGACGACTCCTTATGAACTGTGGTTTGGCAAGAAACCAAAGTTGTCGTTTCTTAAAGTTTGGGGCTGCAATGCTTATGTGAAAAAGCTTCAACCTGATAAGCTCGAACCCAAATCAGAGAAATGTATCTTCATAGGATACTCAAAAGAGACAGTTGGGTACACCTTCTATCACAGATCCGAAGGCAATACTTTTGTTGCTAAGAATGGATCCTTTGTAGAGAAGGAGTTTCTCTCAAAAGAAATGAGTGGGAGGAAAGTAGAACTTGATGAGGTAACTGTACCTGCTCCCTTATTGGAAAGTAGTTCATCATAGAAACCGGTTTCTGTGACACCTACAACAATTAGTGAGGAAGCTAATGATGATGATCATGAAACTTCAGATCAAGTTACTACCGAACCTCGTAGGTCAACCAGAGTAAGATCCGCACCAGAGTGGTACGGTGATCCTATTCTGGAAGTCATGTTACTAGACCATGACGAACCTACGAACTATGAGGAAGCGATGATGAGCCTAGATTCCGCAAAATGGATTGAGGCCATGAAATCTAAGATGGGATCCATGTATGAGAACAAAGTATGAACTTTGGTTGACTTGCCCGATGATCGGTAAGCCATCGAAAATAAATGGATCTTTAAGAAGAAGACATACGCTGATGGTAATGTTACTGTCTACAAAGCTCGACTTGTTGCGAAAGGTTTTCGACATGTTCAAGGAGTTGACTACGATGAGACCTTCTCACCCGTAGCGATGCTTAAGTCCGTCCGAATCATGTTAGCTATTGCCGCATTTTATGATTATGAAATTTGGCAAACGGGTGTAAAGACTTTATTCCTGAATGGATTTCTAGAAGAAGAGTTTTATATGATGCAACCTGAAGGTTTTGTCGATCCTAAGGGTGCTAACAAAGTGTGCAAGCTCCAGCAATCCATTTATGGACTGGTGCAAGCCTCTCAGAGTTGGAATAAACATTTTGATAGTGTCATCAAAGCATAAGGTTTTATACAGACTTTTGGAGAAGTCTGTATTTACAAGAAAGTGACTGGGAGCTCTGTAGCATTAATATTATATGTGGATGACTGCTACCTCTTGAGCACTGCGTTGGTTTTCCCTTAAAGAGGAAAGGGTGATGCAGTAAAGTAGCGTAAGTATTTCCCTCGGTTTTTGAGAACCAAGGTATCAATCCAATAGGAGATCATGCTCGAGTCCCACGCACCTACACAAAAAAATAAGAACCTCGCAACCAATGCGATAAAGGGGTTGTCAATCCCTTCACGGTCAATTACGAGAGTGAGATCTGATAGATATGATAAGATAATATTTTTGGTATTTTTATGATAAAGAGAAATAAAGATGCAAAGTAAAATAAATGGCAATAGAAATAGCTAAGTGTTGGAAGATTAATATGATGGAAGATAGACCTAGGGGCCATAGGTTTCACTAGTGGCTTCTCTCAAGAGCATAAGTATTACGGTGGGTAAACGAATTACTGTCGAGCAATTGGTAGAATTGAGCATAGTTATGAGAATATCTAGGTATGATCATGTATATAGGCATCACGTACGTGACAAGTAAACCGAAACGATTCTGCATCTACTACTATTACTCCACACATCGACCGCTATCCAGCATGCACCTAGAGTATTAAGTTCATAAGAACAGAGTAATGCTTTAAGTAAGATGACATGATGTAGAGGGATAAACTCATGCAATATGATATAAACCCCATCTTTTTATCCTCGATGGCAACAATATAATATGTGCCTTGCTGCCCCTGCTGTCACTGGGAAAGGACACCACAAGATTGAACCCAAAGCTAAGCACTTCTCCCATTGCAAGAAAGATCAATCTAGTAGGCCAAACCAAACTGATTATTCAAAGAGACTTGCAAAGATAACCAATCATACATAAAAGAATTTAGAGGAGATTCAAATATTGTTCATAGATAAACTTGATCATAAACCCACAATTCATCGGATCTTGACAAACACACCGCAAAAGAAGATTACATCGAATAGATCTCCAAGAAGATCGAGGAGAACTTTGTATTGAGATCCAAAGAGAGAGAAGAAGCCATCTAGCTAATAACTATGGACCCGAAGGTCTGAAGTAAACTACTCACACATCACTGGAGAAGCCATGGAGTTGATGTAGAGGCCCTCCGTGATCAATGCCCCCTTCGGCGGAGCTCCGGAAAAGGCCACAAGATGGGATCTTTCGGGTACAGAAGGTTGCGATGGTGGAATTAGGTTTTCGTGGTGCTCCTGGATGTTTGCGGGGTACGTGGACTTATATAGGAGGAAGAAGTAGGTCGGTGGAGCAACGAGGGGGCCACGAGGGTGGAGGGCGCGCCCAGGGGGTAGGCGCGCCCCCTACCTCGTGGCCTCCTTGATTGTTTCTTGACGCCCACTCCAAGTCTCCTGGATCACGTTTGTTGAGGAAATCACATTCCCGAAGGTTTAATTCCGTTTGGACTTCGTTTGACATTCCTTTTCTGCGAAACACTGAAATAGGGAAAAAACATCAATTTGGGCTGGGCCTCCGGTTAATAGGTTAGTCCTAAAAATAATATAAAAGTGTAAAAGAAAGCCCATTAACATCCAAAACAAATAATATAATAGCATGGAACAATAAAAAATTATAGATACGTTGCAGACGTATCAATGACATATTGTTAATTGGAAATGATATAGAATTTCTGGATAGCATAAAAGGATACTTGAATAAGATTTTTTTAATGAAAGACCTCGGTGAAGCTACTTACATATTGGGCATCAAGATCTATAGAGATAGATCAAGACGCTTAATTGGACTTTCACAAAGCACATACCTTGACAAAGTTTTGAAGAATTTCAAAATGGATCAGGCAAAGAAAGGGTTCTTGCCTGTGTTACAAGGTAGTTGAGTAAGACTCAATGCCTGACCACTGCAGAAGATAGAGAAAAAAATGAAAGATGTTCCCTATGCTTCAGCCGTAGGCTCTATCATGTATGCAATGTTGTGTACCAGACCTGATGTGTGCCTTGCTACTAGTTTAGCAGGGAGGTGATACGTCTCCAACGTATCTATAATTTTTTATTGCTCCATGTTGTATTATCTACTATTTTGGACTATATTGGGCTTTATTTTCCACTTTTATATTATTTTTGGGACTAACCTATTAACCGGAGGCCCAACCCAGAATTGCTGTTTTTTTGCCTATTTCAGTGTGTCGAAGAAACGGAATATCAAACGGAGTCCAAACGGAATGAAACCTTTGGGAACGTGATTTTCTCACTGAACGTGATCCAGGAGACTTGAACCCTATGCCAAGGCATCAGAGAGGCGGTAACGAGGGTGGGGGCGCCCCCCTAGGGCGCGCCCCCTGCCTCGTGGTCCCCTCGGTGCTCCACCGACGTACTCCTTCCTCCTATATATACCTACGTACCCCCAAACAAACAGAGACGAAGCCAAAAACCTAATTCCACCGCCGCAACTTTCTGTATCCACGAGATCCCATCTTGGAGCCTGTTCCGGAGCTCCGCCGGAGAGGGTCGTCATCACGGAGGGCTTCTACATCATCATAGCCCCTCCGATGAAGTGTGAGTAGTTTACCTCAGACCTTCGGGTCCATAGTTAGTAGCTAGATGGCTTCTTCTCTCTTTTTGGATCTCAATACAAAGTTCTCCCCCTCTCTTGTGGAGATCTATTCAATGTAATCTTCTTCTTTTTGCAGTGTGTTTGTTGAGGCCAATGAATTGTGGGTTTATGATCAAGTCTATCTATGAATAATATTTGAATCTTCTCTGAATTCTTTTATGTATGATTGGTTATCTTTGCAAGTCTCTTCGAATTACCCGTTTGGTTTGGCCAACTAGATTGGTAGTTCTTGCCATGGGAGAAGTGCTTAGCTTTGGGTTTGATCTTGCGGTGTCCTTTCCCAGTGACAGAAGGGGCAGCAAGGCACGTATTGGATCGTTGCCATCGAGGATAACAAGATGGGGTTTATTTCATATTGCATGAATTTATCTCTCTACATCATGTCATCTTGCTTAAGGCGTTACTCTATTTTTAACTTAATACTCTAGATGCATGTTGGATAGTGGTCGATGAGTGGAGTAATAGTACTAGATGCAGAATCGTTTTGGTCTACTTGTCAGGGACGTGATGCCTATATACATGATCATGCCTAGATATTCTCATAACTATGCTCAATTCTGTCAATTGCTCAACAGTAATTTGTTCACCCACCGTAGAATACTTATGCTCTTGAGAGAAGCCACTAGTGAAACCTATGGCCCCCGGGTCTATTCTCATCATATCAATCTCCATCACTTTAATCTTGCTTTGCTTTTTTACTTTGCCTTTACTTTTTACTTTGCATCTCTATACCAAAAATACCAAAAATATTATATCTATCAGATCTCACTCTCGTAAGTGACCGTGAAGGGATTGACAACCCCTAATCGCGTTGGTTGCGAGTAGCTATCGTTTTGTGCAGGTACGAGGGATAGAGCATGGCCTCCTACCGGATTGATACCTTGGTTCTCAAAAACTGAGGGAAATACTTACGCTACTCTACTGCATCATCCCTTCCTCTTCGAGGAAATCCAACGCAAGCTCAAGGGGTAGCAAGAAGGATTTCTATCGCCATTGCCGGGGAGTCTATGCAAAAAGTCAACTTACCAAGTACCCATCACAATCCCTATCTCTCGCATAACATTATTTGCCATTTGTCTCTTGTTTTCCTCTCCCCCACTTCACCCTTGCCGTTTTATTCGCCCTCTCTTTCCCAATCTCCTTCTCCTTCTCCTCCCTCTCTATTTGCCTCTTTTCCCTCGCCATGTCAGAACCAAAAAGAGTTGGGGGTTCTCTCCCAAGTTCTATTGCTTTAGACAATCCTGCTATCTTCTCTAAACTCACAAATCGGAATGCTATAGAACAACTTGCCGGAGTTATCAATGAGAACCTTAATAATTTTGATGAAGATGATTCTGGAATTTTTCATTATTTACTTGATGAATCTTTGAAAGATGCTTGGGATAGGCTGTTAACACTAGTAGAAAACAGGGCTTTGGTCCAGGCCGGGTCAGCCCATTAGTCCCGGTTCAGTCCAGAACCGGGATCAATGTGGGCATTGGTCCTGGTTCGTGAGCCCAGGGGGCCGGCCGGGACACGTGGGCCATTGGTCCCGGTTCATCTGGACCTTTTGGTCCCGGTTGGTGGGATGAACCGGGACCAATGGGCCTCGCTCCTGGCCCACCACCATTGGTCCCGGTTGGTGGCTTGAACCGGGACCAAAGGCTCCCCTTTAGTCCCGGCTCAAGTCACCAACTGGGACCAATGAGGTGCCTATATATACCCCTCGCTCGCGAGCAGAGCACCCCAGTGCTCTGTTTTTCTCTGGCCGAGGGGGAGAGGGCTTGGTGATGCTCTAGCTCACCTCCTATGCACACAAGGTGTTCGATGGAATGCCCGAGCCACACTACTTAAGATTTCTCCTCTCCAAGCTCGACCTCCAAGCTCCATTTTCCATAATATTTGTCTAGGTTTAGCGGTCCGTCACGCCCCGTCCCCGTCTTCACCGCCGTCGATCACCCGCGCCGAGCTCATCGCCGACACCACCGTGGTGAGCCTCTTGTTCTTATCTTCTTTCTGAAAGGAAAAATATTCTTACTTGTATGTTTACATAGATACTTTTATTATTTTCTTACTTTTATTATTGCATCTTATATAGTGCGATGGTTTTGGTATCCGCCCCCGTCGGCACTCCTCCTGTCTATGATTCGGATGTGGTATATATATTATCTTTATAACTATTGGTTCATTTATTGTTTATGAAAATTATGCCGACCAACGTGACATAGATTTTATTTATGTAGGATGTATGTGAATCGGAAATGCCAACCAACCCTATTGTCGAGAGGTTAAATTTAGTTGAAGAAGAAAACAATTTGTTGAAGGAAAAAATAAAAAAAATTGAGGAGGAGAAGATGATATTGGAGTTGCATGTTGCGGATGTTGTCGATGATCACAAGATCAAGATGGATGCAATGCGCTTGAAGATTAGAAAGATTAGAAAATATGCCATTTATACCAAGGCTTGGTATCATTATGCCGTTGAATCAATTGTTACCTTGGTTGCGATTTTGATCGCATTTGTTTTCGCATTGAAATGTTTTACATAGTTTCAATGTATGGTTTAATTAATTAGATGCTCTGGAGAGCTATATGTTGTTAGATGAGAACTATGTATGCACTTTGGTTTTAATGTGATGATGAACTTCTATTAATTTGGACACTTAATTATATATAATGCACGCAGATGAACCGGCAATGGATGTACGGTGACAGACACACCCGCGAGTACATTAAGGGCGTGCATGAGTTTCTCGATGCGGCTGAGGAAAACAAGCAGAATGGTTTTATGTGTTGTCCATGCACTGAATGTGGGAATACGAGGTCTTACCCTAACCGGAAAATCCTTCACTCCCACCTGCTTTACAAGGGTTTCATGCCACACTATAATGTTTGGACGAGGCATGGAGAAATAGGGGTTATGATGGAAGACGGCGAGGAAGAAGAGTACGATGACAACTATGTGCCCCCTGAATACGGTGATGCTGCAACGGGGGGAGCTGGTGAAGATCAAGAGGAACCAGACGATGTGCCCAATGATGCTGGCACGGGTGAAGCTGCTGAAGATCAAGAGGAACCAGACGATGTGCCCGATGATGATGATCTCCGCCGAGTCATTGACGATGCAAGGACGCAATGCGAAAGTCAAAAGGAGAAGCTGAAGTTCGATCGCATGTTAGAGGATCACAAAAAGGGTTATACCCCAATTGCGAAGATGGCAACACAAAGCTCGGTACCGTACTGGAATTGCTGCAGTGGAAGGCAGAGAATGCTGTGGCTGACAAAGGATTTGAGAAGCTACTAAAAATATTGAAGAAGAAGCTTCCAAAGGATAACGAATTGCCCGACAGTACATACGCAGCAAAGAAGGTCGTATGCCCTCTAGGATTGGAGGTGGAGAAGATACATGCATGCCCTAATGACTGCATCCTCTACCGCGGTGCATACAAGGATCTGAACGCATGCCCGGTATGCGGTGCATTGCGGTATAAGATCAGACGAGATGACCCTGGTGATGTTGACGGCGAGCCCACCGGGAAGAGGGTTCCTGCGAAGGTGATGTGGTATGCTCCTATAATACCACGGTTGAAACGTCTGTTTAGAAACGAAGAGCATGCCAAGTTGATGCGATGGCACAATGAGAACCGAAAGAAAGATGGGAAGTTGAGAGCACTCGCTGACGGGTCGCAGTGGACAAAAATCGAGAGAAAGTACTGGGATGAGTTTGCAAAGGACCCAAGGAATGTATGGTTTGCTTTAAGCGCAGAAGGCATTAATCCTTTTGGGGAGCAGAGCAGCAATCACAGCACCTGGCCCGTACTCTATGTATGCATAACCTTCCTCCTTGGATGTGCATGAAGCGGAAGTTCATTATGACGCCAGTTCTCATCCAAGGCCCTAAGCAACCCGGCAACGAAATTGATGTGTACCTAAGGCCATTAGTTTAAGAACTTTTATAGCTGTGGAATGGAAACGGTGTACGTACGTGGGATGAGCACAGACAGGAGGAATTTAACCTTAAGGCGTTGCTGTTCGTGACCATCAACGATTGGCCCGCTCTCAGTAACCTTTTAGGACAAACAAACAAAGGATACCACGCATGCACGCACTATTTAGATGACACTGAAAGTATATACCTGGACAAATGCAGGAAGAATGTTTACCTGGTCCATCGTCGATTTCTTCCGACCAACCATCAATGTCGAAAGAAAGGCAAGCATTTCAAAGGCGAGGCAGATCACCGGAAGAAGCCCGCCGTGCGCACCGGTGATCACGTGCTTGCTATGGTCAATGATTTACACTACGTAATCTTTGGAAAGGGTCCCGGTGGACTAGCTGTTCCGAATGACGCTGAGGGACACGCACCCATGTGGAAGAAGAAATCTATATTTTGGGACCTACCCTACTGGAAAGACCTAGAGGTCCGCTCCTCAATCGACGTGATGCACGTGACGAAGAACCTTTGCGTGAACCTGCTAGGCTTCTTGGACGTGTATGGGAAGACAAAAGATACACCTGAGGCACGGGAGGACCTGCAACGTTTGCACGAAAAAGACGGCATGCCTCCGACGCAGTATAAAGGTCCTGCCAGCTACGCTCTTACGAAAAAAGAGAAAGAAATCTTCTTTGAATGCCTGCTCAGTATGAAGGTCATGACTGGCTTCTCGTCGAATATAAAGGGAATAATAAATATGCCAGAGAAAAAGTTTCAGAACCTAAAGTCTCATGACTGCCACGTGATTATGACGCAACTGCTTCCGGTTGCACTGAGGGGGCTTGTACCGGAAAACGTCCGATTAGCCATTGTGAAGCTATGTGCATTCCTCAATGCAATCTCTCAGAAGGTGATCGATCCAGAAATCGTACCAAGGCTAAGGAGTGATGTGGTGCAATGTCTTGTCAGTTTCGAGCTGGTGTTCCCACCATCCTTCTTCAATATCATGACGCACGTCCTAGTTCATCTAGTCGACGAGATTGTCATCCTGGGGCCCGTATTTCTACACAATATGTTCCCCTTTGAGAGGTTCATGGGAGTCCTAAAGAAATATGTCCGTAACCGTGCTAGGCCAGAAGGAAGCATCTCCATGGGCCATCAAACAGAGGATGTTATCGGGTTTTGTGTTGACTTCATTCCTGGCCTGAAGAAGATAGGTCTCCCTAAATCGCGGTATGAGAGGAGACTGACTGGAAAAGGCACTCTTGGAAGAGACTCAATAATATGCAGGGACGGATATTCTTGGTCTCAAGCAAACTACACAGTTCTACAGAACTCTACCTTGGTGACCCCGTATGTTGATGAACACAAGAACAGTCTGCGCTCCAAACACCCGGAGCAGTGCGACGACTGGATTACATGTGAACACATCAGGACTTTCAGCAGTTGGTTGGAAACACGTCTCAGAGGTGACAACACTGTTTGTGATGAGTTGTACTTGTTGTCCAGGGGACCATTTTTGACTGTATTGACTTACAAAGGATACGAGATAAATGGGAATACATTTTACACGATCGCCCAAGATCAAAAGGGCACCAACCAAAACAGCGGTGTCCGCTTTGATGCAGCAACCGAGAGCGGAAAGGACACATATTGTGGTTACATAGTGGACATATGGGAACTTGACTACGGACCTGATTTTAAGGTCCCTTTGTTTAAGTGCAAATGGGTCAATCTGTTAGGCGGCGGGGTACAGGTAGACCCATAGTACGGAATGACAACAGTGGATCTGAAAAATCTTGGGTACACTGACGAATCATTCGTCCTAGCCAATGATGTGGCACAGGTTATCTATGTGAAGGACATGTCTACCAAACCGAGAAAAAGAAAAGATAAGGAAGCGAATACATCATACAATGAGCCAAAGCGCCACATAGTTCTTTCAGGAAAAAGGGACATCTTGGGAGTGGACGGCAAGACAGACATGTCTGAAGATTATGAAAAGTTTCATGAAATTCCTCCCTTCAATGTCAAGGCTGACCCAAGCATCCTGATAAACAATGAAGATTATCCATGGTTACGGCGCAATAAGCAAATGACACAAGCAAAGAAAAAGTGAAGACTTTCTCCCGCAACTATTATGATGATACCATGCCAACTTTGTAACACACGAACATGCTACCATTGTCCGTTTTGTACATGCACATGCTATGTGGGTGAAATTATGATACCATGCCAACTTTCAACTTTTTCAGAGTTCATTTGAAATGCTTTCATGTCTTATGGTTCAGCCCTCGTAATACCATGACCATTAGTCCCTGGCCCATGCCAACTTTCAACTTTCAACTTTCTAAAACTAATGGCACTAACAGAAAGTTTATAATTTTGCTCCTCGCCCCTGGACCATGACCATTAGTCCCGGTTTGTGCCACAAACCGGGACTAAAGGGTTGGTCCTCGTTGCAGGCAGAGTTTAGTCCCACCTCGCCAATCGAAGGGGGCTCACACCGGTTTATAAGCCCTTCCCTCTCTGCCTTGTTGAGCTCCTCTCAAAGTGAAAATAGATGCTGAAAGAACATGCGGTGCCCTCATGTTTGGTTTTGGTAATTGATGACAATCTCTATGGACTAATGGTTGCCTTGAGTTATATTTGAAGGTTTTGTCCATAGGTTTTTCTTGGAGTACATGTGTAACGCCCCATATCTAACCTTCCCGAATTGTACTCCAACTCTTGCCGTTTCCGGCATTAAGTTATATTTAATTCTCGGGTTCGGATCTTTGTCTCCGTGTGTTGTTTTGTTTTTCGTGCATCTCATATCATGTCATCTCGCGCATTGCATTTGCATACATGTTCATCTCATGCATTCGAGCATTTTTCCCGTTGTCTGTTTTGCATTCCGGCGCTTCGTTCTCCTCCGGTGGCCATTTCTAGCTTTCTTTCGTGTGTGGGGATTAAACATTTCCGGATTTGACCGAGACTTGCCATGTGGCCTTGGTTTACTACCGGTAGACCGCCTGTCAAGTTTCGGGTCATTTGGACTTCGTTTGATACTCCAACGGTTAACCGAGGGACCGAAAAGACCTCGTGTGTGTGCAGCCCAACACCCCTCCAAGTTGGCCCAAAACCCACCAAACTCTGCTCCATCGTCTGGTCGTTCGATCACGATCGTGTGGGCGAAAACCGCACCTCATTTGGACTCTCCTAGCTCCCTCTAGGTCTATAAATAGACCCCCCCTCAAAATCCCGGGTCTCTCCTCCCCCAAACCCTAGCCTCTTTCGTCCTCCGCGCCGCCGGACAAAAACCGGACGGCCGGACGTGTCCGTCCGCCCCACCGCACCAGTCCGAAGCCGCCACGTGGCAGGACCACATCGCCGCAGCCGTCGGCCCGCTCGGCCCGGGGCGAGCCCCCGCGGCCCACTTCGCCCCGCCGCCCGGAGCCTCCCTGCGCCGCCTCCTTCCCCGTCGACGAGGAGCCGCGCCGCCGCCGCGCCATCGTCGCCACCCGCCGGAGCTCATCGCCGAACCTCGCCGGGCCTCCTCGACGCCGGCCGCGCCGCCCCGGGGACGTCTCCGGCCGGGGCCCGTCTCCCCTCGCCGGACCCCGCTCCCCTCCACGCCGGCCCGCCTCCCCTCGACGCCGGCCGAGGTCGCCGGAGCCGCTGCCATCGCCGGAGCTCGGTTCGGTGAACAGTGCCGCCGCCGTGCTACAGTACCCGGATCCAGATCTGGATCGGTTGACCTCTCCCCCGAAACCCTAATCCCGTAATTTTTATGCCATGTTTGACCTGCCATATCTTTGCATCCGTAACCCCGATTTGGGCATATGATATATCAAAATCTTCGTCTCGACGAGTACATCATTTCGTTCCATTGCATCATTTGCATTTGAGGTCATCTTGTTGCCCAAAATGCTGTTGGAAGGAGGCATCATGAGTTAAATTGCAGATCCGTTAGTTCATCATGCACTTTTGTCATTTTTGCCATGTTTAATCCATGCATGATATGCCTGTGCCCCTTTGGTATGATTTGTTAAGCATGTTGTCTTCTTTCCAGGGGTGCCTCCCATGCATTTTTAGGATGTGTGTGTTGTCTTGTGCAAGCTTGTGAAGTAGGGTATCTGAGTTTACTGATTTCAGGGACTTAATGAAAATCACTAAGTCTGGGATGTTTTAGTTCACGATGCTATATGTCCAGCTTGTTTCCTAGTGATCCGTGCCTCTTTTGAGGATGATCAATCAGAGTGATTTGTTATGATTGTTGTGCTTAATCCATCCATGTCTTTACTTGTTATGTTGGAGCACCCTAGGTTGACTCAATCGAGCTCAACTTTTGCATAGTTGTTGTTTTGGGCAGATCGTGAACTCTTTTGCGATTTTGCCGGAGTTATTGCTAGTGATCCATGCATGCTATGCCTTTGTTCTTGCCATGTCTAGCTAGAATTTTGTGCCTTCTTAATGGATATATGCTTGCCTTGCCATGACTTGCACCGTAGTGAGAGCATCGAGCTCGTTTACATGCCTCCGTGAGTTATATTTCAGCATGTCCCAGTTTTCACTAAGTCTGAAAACTGATTGTGTTTCATCGATGTTCGTGTGCTCGGTAGAGTATTTTGTGAACCCTTTTGGCCCCAGGTAATTTTGGGTGTTTTGTTAAGCTTGTTGAGTAGCTTCCTGCCATGCTCTTACTTGCCATGTTCAGGTTTTGCATCATGTTGTTTTGCTGCTCCGAAGAGAGCATCGTGGTCTGAAATTCCAGACTAGCGTTAATTTCGCTAAGTCTGAAATCTGTTTTGCTTATTCAGTTTTGCCATGCTTGTTTGAATCCCTTAATGGATGAATTTGCCTATGCCTCAGTCCTGGTGATTTGTTAAGCTTCTTGAGTACATCACTGCCATGCAATTTGTTTTCATGTTTGGTGGCTGTAGCATGTTCATTTTGTTGCATTTAGGAGCCTACTTGCTGTAAATCGCAGATCGGTTCGTTTAGTAAATCGCTTGCCATTTCTAAACCGTAGCTCCAATTGCCATGATCTTTATATAGTTTTCAGGGGATTTCTTCCCCTCTATCCAGTGGCACACTTGGTTTTCCAAGTTGAGGCCAGGTTCATGCATTTCCTGTCACGCCTTGCATTTTGCATCCCGCATCGCATCCCGCATAGCATATCATCTTTGCATCTTATTGGTTGCCCTTGCACGTGGTTGATTGTATCCTTGTTGCTTGTTTGTGTTGTTGGGTAGAGCCGGGAGACGAGTTCGCTAACGAGGAGCCTGTTGAGTTTGCTTTTGAGGATCCAGTCAATTCTGACAACTATGCAGGCAAGACAACTGTGCAGGCAAGATGATCACACCCTTGAAATCACTACTATCTTTGCTATGCTAGTTTGCTCGCTCTTTTGCTTTGCCAATGCAACGATGCCTACCACTTGCTTGTCAGCCTCCCAATTGCCATGATTGAGCCTCTAACCCACCTTTGTCCTAGCAAACCATTGATTGGCTATGTTACCGCTTTGCTCAAGCTCCTTCTTATAGCGTTGCTAGTTGCAGGTGAAGATTGGAGCCGTTCCTTGTTGGAACACTTATTTACTTGTTGGGATATCATTATATTGCTATGTTATCTTTACTCATCTATATACTTGGTAAAGGGTGGAAGGCTCGGCCTCTCGCCTAGTGTTTTGTTCCACTCTTGCCGCCCTAGTTTCCGTCATATCGGTGTTATGTTCCCGGATTTGTTGCGTCCCTTACGCGGTTGGGCTATAATGGGAACCCCTTGATAGTTCGCCTCGATTAAAGCTTTTCCAGCAATGCCCAACATTGGTTTTACCATTTGCCACCTACCCCCTTTTTCCCTTGGGTTTCCGGAGCCCGAGGGTCATCTTTATTTTAGCCCCCCACGGGCCAGTGCTCCTCTGAGTGTTGGTCCGAACTAGAGTCCTGTGCAGCACCCCCTCGGGGAAACTCGAGGTTTGGTTTTAGTTGTATGGAGCACTCATCTGAGTGTGCCCTGAGAAAGAGATATGTGCAGCTCCTATCGGGATTTGTCGGCACATTCGGGCGGTGTTGCTGGTCTTGTTTTAACCTGTCGAATCATCTTGTTGTACCGGGATACCGAGTCTGATCGGTGGGTCCTGGGTGGAGGTCTATTCCTTCGTTAACCGTGAGAGCTTGTTATGGGCTAAGTTGGGACCCCCCTGCAGGGATTGATCTTTCGAAAGCCGTGCCCGCGGTTATGGGCAGATGGGAATTTGTTAATGTCCGGTTGTAGATAACTTGAACTTAAATAATTAAAATGAATCAACTGCGTGTGTTGCCGTGATGGCCTCTTCTCAGCGGAGTCCGGGAAGTGGACACGGCGTTGGAGTTATGTTTGCGTAGGCTGCTCTATATAGTTTCCGCTCGTGCTTTGCCTCCTCTTCTCGCTCTCCTTTGCGAATAAGTTAGCCACCATATATGCTAGTCGCTTGCTGCAGCTCCACTTACATTACCCCTTTCCTACCTATTAAGCTTAAATAGTCTTGATCGCGAGGGTGCGAGATTGCTGAGTCCTTTGTGGCTCACAGATTACTATTACACCAGATGCAGGGACCGATGATACTTCTCCGGATGGCGCGCTCGAGCTGAAGTGGGAGTACGACGAGGACTCTCAGCGTTACTATGTGTCGTTTCCTGATGATCAGTAGGGATGCCTATTCGGGGTTAGATTCAGGGCCTAGTCGCTTGTTGGGGGTCTTTTATATTTTGGCGCCGTAGTCGGGCCATGAGTGATTGTATGATGGATGTTATTTATGTACTTTGCTGTGACGTGGCGAGTGTAAGCCAACTATGCTATTATTCCCCTTTATATTATATATGTACATGGGTTGTGTAATGATTCCCGACTTGCGACATTGCTTTCAATGCGCCTATGTCTCTAAGTCGTGCCTCGACACGTGGGAGACATAGCCGCATCGAGGGCGTTACAAGTTGGTAATCAGAGCCTTCCCCGACCTTAGGAGCCCCATTGCTTGATCGTTTTTAGCAGCCGAGTTGTGTCTAGAAAAATGTTTTGAGTCCTTAGGAAGTATATATCGGAGAGCTTAGGAATTATTTTTACTTCCCAGTCTCCTCATCGCTCTGGTAAGGCATCCTGACGTAGAGTTTTGACTCTTCTCTTCTCAAATTTCACTAAAAAAAATTTAGGATCACGCGAGTATCTTAGTTTTGTTCCGATGGCTTATGATGAGAATACTGTCTTGGTGCCTCCTGTCAGGGGTTTAGTGGAAGTGTCCCGGGGAGTTGAGCTCTGAGGTGTTGTCATCATAATTCTATCGTTGCAATTCTGGTATACTTGAGATATGTGCGCGACATCGAAAATCTCCTTTATGCAGTTCGTTGGTGAGATAACCTCGACGCCACCCAGTACTGGGGCGGGAGTTCGGGAGTATCGCCATAACTTGGATAACGGATGCTTTTCGAAGGTTGAGATAGATGGTTTCCGAAGGTTTCTTGGTTATGTGTTGAAGGATGGATGCAGCTGGATGTAGGAATTGCTAGCTTGGGTGAGATATTATGCTTCCCCTGTATCCCCAACACCTGATTGCATAACCGGAAAGTTTTGGGAGTTTCATAGGTGGGAATTCAAGTAGCCTTAGGATATCCTTCCAATAGATGTGTGATATGAAATTGGGGTTCGACGTCTAGTGGTTCGCCTATTCAAGGTCGATTTTACAGTGGCCTCGTTGTGTCTTAAAGAGTCCTTGGCTATGCTGACTCGGGGACGCTTCGTATGTCATGTGCACTGCCTTGTACATGATGGTGCTATACGGTCGAGCCCGTGTAGGTCCTACCACGAACACTTCGGACGAAATTTCTATCATGTGTTTGTTCCGGCTTATTCCGCAAGCCAACCCTTGGTTTTATTTCGAGTTGTGGTATTCGTTCTGCTTCGACGCCATATGTTGATTCCATCCCTCGTTGATGTACCTCTTCTACCTAATTCTTCGTGGCTTCGCAATTTAGGAATATGTGACCACTTCAAGAGAAGTGCATTCGTTCATTTTGTTCGGATGTGAAGACTTTATGTTGCAATTTTCATTCCGTTGGATTCACCTTCTATATTTCTCTATTTGTGTGCTAACGGTGGTCAACCTCTTCAGGATGGCTCCCGCTAACAGCACCAGTCAGAACCAGAATCAAGATCCTCCGCCACCTCCGCCTCCTCCGGAAGCATGGCAAGCTGTGATGGCTGCTACTAATGCAAATACTCAGCTGATCATGCAAATCATCCAAGAGCGGAATCAAAGCAGTCAAGGAAATCAAGGCAACAACCAGAACCAATTTGCAACTCTGAATCAGTTCCTCGCAAATGGTCCAAAGACGTTCAGTAACTGCGTTGAGGCTACCGATGCTGATGATTGGTTAGTCGATCTGGGCAAGCATTTTGAATGTAGCAACGTCAGACCTGAAGATTTCGTCAAGTTCGCGCCTTTCCAGCTCAAGGATCAGGTCGTAGAGTGGTTTCAGCAGTACCGGGATTCCAGAGGTGGACGTTTGATCACTTGGGATGATTTCCGTCATGATTTCCGCGCTCATCACATTCCTCAAAGTGTGACTGAAAGCAAACGTGAAGAATTCCGCAATCTGAAGCAAGGCTCTTTGTCTGTCTATGACTACAACAAGTTGTTCCAGAAGCTCGCTCGTTTTGCCAAGCAGGATGTTCCTGATGAGAAGAGCATGATCTATCAGTTCAGGGGTGGTCTTCGTGAAGAAATTCAGCTCGCTCTTGTCCTCTTCGAGCCGCTGAGATACGATGAGTTCTACAACATGGCACTGAAGCAAGAGGTTGCTCAGCTAAGGTGTGATGCTTCCAGGAAGCGAGTCAGAGACACTACGCCTTCTTCCTCTACTCAAGTGGCCAAGCAGCAGAAGTATTGGCTTCCTCCTCCTCCGTTCCGTCAGCCGTATCAGCAGAAGAGCAAAGGTGGCAGTGGTTCATCCCACCCACCCAACCCAGGCTTTCAGAACAAGACTTCGTCTCAAGCTTCAAGATCGAGTGCTCCGTACCACCGTCCGCTCTCTGAGGTCACGTGCAACAAGTGCCAACAGAACGGTCATTATGCCAACAAGTGTTTCAACCAGAGGCGTCTTCCTCCTCCTCCTCCTGTCAGATCGGCAAGTACAGCTGTGGTCAAGCATAACCCCAAGTCCGCCAAGGTCAACTTGATGAACGCAGCTCAGGCAGAGGATTCGTCAGATGTGATCATGGGTAACCTTCCTGTTAATGATATTCCTGCAAAAGTTCTTTTTGACACAGGTGCATCGCATTGTTTCATTTCCAAACCTTTTGCATCAAAGTATGAGTGTGATTATCAGTATCTGCAAAGTGCCTTGCAAATTGTGTCACCGGGCAAGCAGATGACAGCTAACACCTGCGTTCCAGAGGTTACTATCACTTTGGGCGACTACAAGTTCCTTTCTTCCCCAATTGTTCTTGGCGATTCCGATATTGATCTTATTCTTGGGATGGACTGACTCTCTAAACACAAGGCTCACCTCGATTGTGCAGCCAGGCAGATTTAACTGACTCATTCGTCTGAAGATGTCATTGTCTTTGCTGCTTGGGATAATACCATCCGGTTGTTCTCTCTCAATGAAAAGGGTGAATTGGATGCTATTTCGCAGATTCCGGTTGTTTGTGAGTATCAAGATGTCTTCCCTGAAGAACTCCCAGGCATGCCTCCAAACCGGCCGGTTGAATTTGTTATTGAACTTGAGCTCGGTACGGAACCTATGTGCAAACGGCCTTACAAGCTTGGCCCCGAAGAGTTGAAGGAGTTCAAGAAACAACTCGATGTGCAAGAAAGAATGGGTCTCATTCAGCCTAGTACTTCTCCGTGGGGTTGTGGTGTTCTTTTTGTGAAGAAGAAGGATGGAACGGACCGACTTTGTGTTGATTATCGTCCATTGAACAAGAAGACCATCAAGAACAAATACCCACTTCCTAACATTAATGAGCTGTTTGAACAACTCAAGGGTGCCCAAGTATTCTCCAAGCTTGACCTCCGTATGGGTTATCACCAAATTCGCATTCGGGAGCAAGATATTCCAAAGACGGCGTTCAGAACAAGCTATGGGTCATATGAATACACTGTTATGTCTTTTGGCCTCGCCAATGCTCCTCTGACGTTCTCTCGCATGATGAACTTCATCTTCAACCCCTACACCAACGACTTTGTTTTGGTCTATCTCGACGATATCCTGGTTTTCTCGAAGAACAAGGAAGATCATGCCAAACACTTGCGTTTGGTTCTTGACAAGCTAAGGGAACATCAATTCTATGCCAAGTTCTCCAAGTGTGAGTTTTGGCTCGATGAGGTTCTTTATCTTGGCCATATTATCTCTGCCAAGGGCATTTCCGTGGATCCTGAGAAGGTGTCTGCAATCGTTAATTGGGAACCTCCTCAGAATGTGAAGCAACTCCGTAGCTTCCTCGGTCTTGCAAGTTACTGCCGAAGATTCGTTGAAAACTTCTGCAAGATCGCGAAGCCTCTCTCAAATCTTCTTCAGAAGCACGTCAAGTACGTTTGGTCTCCGGAGTGTGATGTTGCTTTCAACGCTTTGAAAGAGAAATTGATCAATGCTCCAGTTCTGACTCCGCCCGATGAAACCAAGCCGTACGAGGTCTTTTGTGATGCCTCTCTCCAAGGTCTCGGTGCAGTACTGATGCAAGAGAAGAAAGTTGTTGCTTATACCTCTCGCCAGTTGAAGCCTAATGAGAAGAACTACCCCACTCATGATCTCGAGTTGGCGCCAGTTGTGCACGCATTGTTGACTTGGAGGCATCTTCTCTTGGGAAGGAAAGTGGACATTTTCACTGATCACAAGAGTCTCAAGTACATCTTCACTCAGCCTAATCTCAATCTCAGGCAGACTCGATGGGTCGAAATGATTCAAGAGTACAATCCGAGTATCAAGTATACTCCAGGCAAGGCTAATGTGATTGCTGACGCTTTGAGCAGAAAAGCATATTGCAACAGTCTGATTCTCAAGCCTTATCAACCCGAGCTTTGTGAAGCCTTCCGCAAACTTAATCTGCAAGTTGTTCATCAGGGTTTCCTCGCCAACCTTCAAGTTTCTCCTACCTTGGAAGACCAGATTCGCCAAGCCCAGCTTCTTGATGCTATGGTGAAAAAGGTGAAGATTGGTATTGCAAAGAGTCAGTCCAAGTACAAGTGCTACCGACTTGATGACAAGGACACTCTCTTCTTCGAGGATCGAATTGTTGTGCCCAAAGGTGAACTTCGTAAAGTGATCATGAATGAGGCTCACAACTCTCTCCTCTCCATCCACCCTGGGAGCACGAAGATGTATCAAGATCTGAAGCAAGCTTATTGGTGGACTCGAATGAAGCGCGAGATCGCTCAATTCGTGAATGAATGTGATGTCTGTAGAAGAGTGAAAGCAGAACACCAGAGGCCAGCAGGTCTCCTCCAACCTCTCGCCATTCCGAAATGGAAGTTTGACCACATTGAAATGGACTTCGTGACTGGGTTTCCAAAGTCCAAGCGTGGCAATGATGCTATATTCGTTGTCATCGACAAGCTCACCAAAGTGGCTCATTTCCTGCCTATCAAAGAGTCAATCACTGCAGCTCAATTGGCGGAGCTCTACACCTCTCGAATTGTCTCTCTGCACGGTATTCCTCAAGTGATATCTTCAGACCGTGGCAGCATCTTTACCTCCAAGTTCTGGGATTCTTTTCAGAAGGCCATGGGCACCAACATTCGCTTCAGCACTGCTTTCCATCCTCAAACAAGCGGTCAAGTCGAGCGTGTCAACCAGATTCTTGAAGATATGCTCAGAGCGTGTGTTATCTCCTTCGGCATGAAGTGGGAGGATTGCCTTCCCTATGCTGAATTCTCGTACAACAACAGTTTCCAAGCAAGTTCCGGCAAGGCCCCATTTGAAATTCTGTATGGTAGGAAGTGCCGTACACCTCTCAACTGGTCTGAAACCGGTGAACGTCAGCTGCTGGGTAATGACCTAATCACAGAGGCAGAAGAAATGTGCAAGGTCATTCGTGATAATCTCAAAGCAGCCCAATCCCGCCAGAAGAGCTACTATGACAGCAAGCACCGTGATTTGGCTTTCGAGATCGGAGATCATGTCTACCTCCGCGTCTCTCCAATGAAAGGGACTCGCCGCTTCGGTATCAAAGGGAAGCTTGCCCCCAGATACGTCGGGCCTTTCAAGATCGTCAGCAAGAGAGGCGACCTCGCCTATCAACTCGAGCTTCCTGCAAACTTCGCCAATGTTCATGATGTGTTCCATGTCTCGCAACTCCGAAAGTGCTTCAAGACGCCTGAGCGCACCGTCAACTTCGAGGACATTGAGCTCCAAGAAGATCTCTCCTACCATGAGCACCCAGTTGCAATCCTTGAAGAGACTGAACGCAAAACTCGCAACAAGTCAATCAAGTTTCTCAAAGTCAAGTGGTCACACCATTTCGACCGTGAAGCTACCTGGGAACGCGAGGATCACCTCCGTTCTGAGTACTCGGAGTTCTTTCAGTCCTAGATCTCGGGACGAGATCTTTTCGTAGTGGTGGAGTGTTGTAACGCCCCATATGTAACCTTCCCGAATTGTACTCCAACTCTTGCCGTTTCCGGCATTAAGTTATATTTAATTCTCGGGTTCGGATCTTTGTCTCCGTATGTTGTTTTGTTTTTCGTGCATCTCATATCATGTCATCTCGCGCATTGCATTTGCATACATGTTCATCTCATGCATTCGAGCATTTTTTTCTGTTGTCCGTTTTGCATTCCGGCGCTTCGTTCTCCTCCGGTGGCCATTTCTAGCTTTCTTTTGTGTGTGGGGATTAAACATTTCCGGATTCGACCGAGACTTGCCATGTGGCCTTGGTTTACTACCGGTAGACCGCCTGTCAAGTTTCGGGTCATTTGGACTTCGTATGATACACCAACGGTTAACCGAGGGACCGAAAAGGCCTCGTGTGTGTGCAGCCCAACACCCCTCCAAGTTGGCCCAAAACCCACCAAACTCTGCTCCATCATCTCGGCCGTTCGATCACGGAAACCGCACCTCATTTGGACTCTCCTAGCTCCCTCTAGGTCTATAAATAGACCCCCCCCCCTCAAAATCCCGGGTCTCTCCTCCCCCAAACCCTAGCCTCTTTCGTCCTCCGCGCCGCCGGACAAAAACCGGACGGCCGGACGTGTCCGTCCGCCCCACCGCACCAGTCCAAAGCCGCCACGTGGCAGGACCACATCACCGCAGCCGCCGGCCCGCTCGGCCCGGGGTGAGCCCCCGCGGCCCACTTCACCCCGCCGCCCGGAGCCTCCATGCGCCGCCTCCTTCCCTGTCGACGAGGAGCCGCGCCGCCGCCACGCCATCGTCGCCACCCGCCGGAGCTCACCGCCGAACCTCGCCGGGCCTCCTCGACGCCGGCCGCGCCGCCCCGGGGACGTCTCCGGCCGGGGCCCGTCTCCCCTCGCCGGACCCCGCTCCCCTCCACGCCGGCCCGCCTCCCCTCGACGCCGGCCAAGGTCGCCGGAGCCGCTGCCATCGCCGGAGGTCGGTTCGGTGAACAGTGCCGCCGCCGTGCTACAGTACCCGGATCCAGATCTGGATCGGTTGACCTCTCCCCCGAAACCCTAATCCCGTAATTTTTATGCCATGTTTGACCTGCCATATCTTTGCATCCGTAACCCCGATTTGGGCATATGATATATCAAAATCTTCGTCTCGACGAGTACATCATTTAGTTCCATTGCATCATTTGCATTTGAGGTCATCTTGTTGCCCAAAATTCTGTTGGAAGGAGGCATCATGAGTTAAATTGCAGATCCGTTAGTTCATCATGCACTTTTGTCATTTTTGCCATGTTTAATCCGTGCATGATATGCCTGTGCCCCTTTGGGATGATTTGTTAAGCATGTTGTGTTCTTTCCAGGGGTGCCTCCCATGCATTTTTAGGATGTGTGTGTTGTCTTGTTCAAGCTTACGAAGTAGGGTATCTGAGTTTACTGATTTCAGGGACTTAGTGAAAATCACTAAGTCTGGGATGTTTTAGTTCACGATGCTATATGTCCAGCTTGTTTCCTAGTGATCCGTGCCTCTTTTGAGGATGATCAGTAAGAGTGATTTGTTATGCTTGTTGTCCTTAATCCATCCATGTCTTTACTTGTTATGTTGGAGCACCCTAGGTTGACTCAATCGAGCTCAACTTTTGCATAGTTGTTGTTTTGGGCAGATCGTGAACTCTTGCGATTTTGCCAGAGTTATTGCTAGTGATCCATGCATGCTATGCCTTTGTTCTTGCCATGTCTAGCTAGAATTTTGTGCCTTTTTAATGGATATATGCTTGCCTTGCCATGACTTGCACCGTAGTGAGAGCATCGAGCTCGTTTACATGCCTCCGTGAGTTATATTTCAGCATGTCCCAGTTTTCACTAAGTCTGAAAACTGATTGTGTTTCATCGATGTTCGTGTGCTCGGTAGAGTATTCTGTGAACCCTTGTGGCCCCAGGTAATTTTGGGTGTTTTGTTAAGCTTGTTGAGTAGCTCCATGCCATGCTCTTACTTTCCATGTTCAGGTTTTGCATCATGTTGTTTTGCTGCTCTGAAGAGAGCATCGTGGTCTAAAATTCCAGACTAGCGTTAATTTCGCAAAGTCTGAAATCTGTTTTGCTTATTCAGTTTTGCCATGCTTGTTTGAAGCCCTTAATGGATGAATTTGCCTATGCCTCAGTCATGGTGATTTGTTAAGCTTCTTGAGTACATCACTGCCATGCAATTTGTTTTCATGTTTGGTGGCTGTAGCATGTTCATTTTGTTGCATTTAGGAGCCTACTTGCTGTAAATCGCAGATCGGTTCGTTTAGTAAATCGCTTGCCATTTCTAAACCGTAGCTCCAATTGCCATGATCTTTATATCGTTTTCAGGGGATTTCTTCCCCTCTATCCAGTGGCACACTTGGTTTTCCAAGTTGAGGCCAGGTTCATGCATTTCCTGTCACGCCTTGCATTTTGCATCCCGCATCGCATCCCGCATAGCATATCATCTTTGCATCTTATTGGTTGCCCTTGCACGTGGTTGATTGTATCCTTGTTGCTTGTTTGTTTTGTTGGGTAGAGCCGGGAGACGAGTTCGCTAATGAGGAGCCCGTTGAGTTTGCTTTTGAGGATCCAGTCAATTCTGACAACTGTGCAGGCAAGATGATCACACCCTTGAAATCACTACTATCTTTGCTATGCTAGTTTGCTCGCTCTTTTGCTTTGCCAATGCTACGGTGCCTACCACTTGCTTGTCAGCC
This sequence comes from Triticum monococcum, assembly GCA_034509565.1. NCBI lineage: Eukaryota > Viridiplantae > Streptophyta > Magnoliopsida > Poales > Poaceae > Triticum > Triticum monococcum. The sequence continues at coordinate 621,835,804 of CM067845.1, forward strand.
TCCCAATTGCCATGATTGAGCCTCTAACCCACCTTTGTCCTAGCAAACCATTGATTGGCTATGTTACCGCTTTGCTCAAGCCCCTTCTTATAGCGTTGCTAGTTGCAGGTGAAGATTGGAGCCGTTCCTTGTTGGAACACTTATTTACTTGTTGGGATATCGTTATATTGCTATGTTATCTTTACTCATCTATATACTTGGTAAAGGGTGGAAGGCTCGGCCTCTCGCCTAGTGTTTTGTTCCACTCTTGCCGCCCTAGTTTCCGTCATATCGGTGTTATGTTCCCGGATTTGTTGCGTCCCTTACGCGGTTGGGCTATAATGGGAACCCCTTGATAGTTCGCCTCGATTAAAGCTTTTCCAGCAATGCCCAACATTGGTTTTACCATTTGCCACCTACCCCCTTTTTCCCTTGGGTTTCCGGAGCCCGAGGGTCATCTTTATTTTAGCCCCCCACGGGCCAGTGCTCCTCTGAGTGTTGGTCCGAACTAGAGTCCTGTGCAGCGCCCCCTCGGGGAAACCCGAGGTTTGGTTTTAGTTGTATGGAGCGCTCATCTGAGTGTGCCCTGAGAAAGAGATATGTGCAGCTCCTATCGGGATTTGTCGGCACATTCGGGCGGTGTTGCTGGTCTTGTTTTAACCTGTCGAATCATCTTGTTGTACCGGGATACCGAGTCTGATCGGTGGGTCCTGGGTGGAGGTCTATTCCTTCATTGACCGTGAGAGCTTGTTATGGGCTAAGTTGGGACCCCCCTGCAGGGATTGATCTTTCGAAAGCCGTGCCCGCGGTTATGGGCAGATGGGAATTTGTTAATGTCCGGTTGTAGATAACTTGAACTTAAATAATTAAAATGAATCAACTGCGTGTGTTGCCATGATGGCCTCTTCTCGGCGGAGTCCGGGAAGTGGACACGGCGTTGGAGTTATGTTTGCGTAGGCTGCTCTATATAGTTTCCGCTCGTGCTTTGCCTCCTCTTCTCGCTCTCCTTTGCGAATAAGTTAGCCACCATATATGCTAGTCGCTTGCTGCAGCTCCACTTACATTACCCCTTTCCTACCTATTAAGCTTAAATAGTCTTGATCGCGAGGGTGCGAGATTGCTGAGTCCTTTGTGGCTCACAGATTACTATTACACCAGATGCAGGGACCGATGATACTTCTCCGGATGGCGCGCTCGAGCTGAAGTGGGAGTACGACGAGGACTCTCAGCGTTACTATGTGTCGTTTCCTGATGATCAGTAGGGATGCCTATTCGGGGTTAGATTCAGGGCCTAGTCGCTTGTTGGGGGTCTTTTATATTTTGGCGCCGTAGTCGGGCCATGAGTGATTGTATGATGGATGTTATTTATGTACTTTGCTGTGACGTGGCGAGTGTAAGCCAACTATGCTATTATTCCCCTTTATATTATATATGTACATGGGTTGTGTAATGATTCCCGACTTGCGACATTGCTTTTAATGCGCCTATGTCTCTAAGTCGTGCCTCGACACGTGGGAGACATAGCCGCATCGAGGGCGTTACAACATGTGTTGGTTTCAAGGAGAGTTTGTGTCGACCAAGGTGCTATTCAAGGAATTACCTAAAGATTGGTCTTGTGAGAGGTTGATCAAGACTAAGTAAAGAGTGAATCAAGTTGATCGACCCACAAAGCATAGAAGATGTACCGAGAGGGATCAAGTGATCCCATGGTATGGTAAGCATTGTCAATTACGCTTTATGTACTAACCGATGGTCTTCGTGAGAGTTCTTTGTGGGGTTAGGTTGCGGTGTGCAAGTTCAAGTGGAGTATCACGAAGAGATCAAATGCTTGAAGCTTGCCGTCCTTTGTGGTGACAATGGACTTGTGAAGATGTGCGGAAGAGTGGCTCACCCATAGTGGAGTATGGGGGAGCAATCAACTAGTCTTCATCGAGTCAACCCAATCAAGAAAGGTGGTCCAACTTGAGGGAGTCAAGATCGTCATCATCTAGCTCAAGTGGACCATATGCAAGGCAAAGGTTTGCCCTTGATAGGTTTTCTATTTTACCGGTCTCATGATGGTAGTTGGGAGACCGGGTTATAGGATCAATTGCCGTACTATCAAGGGGGGCCCTTGATGAGTAGCTTGATCGTATCGTTCGTTGAGAGCTCAAACCATTGCATCCTTGCATCATCTTTCTTGGTTCTTGTTTGGTTCTCTTTGTGAGTCTTAGAGCTTATGGTCATCTTGATGACAAGCTTGAGTTCATCGAAAACGGAGTTTGCATGCATCTTCTATGATGTTTTCGATGTTGGAGGTTTTGCCGGTTCTTCTCGGTTGGAGGTTTCACTCCTCTATTTGATGCTACTCGTTGTCTTGTTTTCAACAAGCTTGAGTTTGCTCAATTCGGAGTTCATATGCAGAAGTTATGGCAGTTCTGGTTTTCTGGAGTGTGGTTTTTGTCCTGGACCCAGCGGTAGTACCGCGGGCCACAGCGGTAGTACCGCTGAAGCTCACTAAGCGGTAGTACCGCTCCTCGGAGCGGTAGTACCGCTTGTAGCCTCAGCGGCAGTACCGCTGCGGCTCCGTGCTCCTACTGCCTCGACCCTAGTGCGCTCCTTCTCGTGTCAGGGCGTTACGGCACTTGCTGCACTTGTAGCGGTAGTACCGCTCCTCGGAGCGGTAGTACCGCTTGATGGCCTCAGCAGCAGTACCGCTGCGGCTCTGTGCTCCTTCCGCCTCGACTATTTTGCGCATTTTCTCGTGTCGGGTTTTGCGGTACTAGCTGCGGTAGTAGGGGCGGTAGTACTGCGTTTGCGCGGTAGTACCGCCCTGCCTCCACGGTAGTACCGCTCTGGGTCCCAGCCCCAGCCCTTTTTCTTCTGGCGCGGTAGTACCGCTGAGGGGGAGGGGTAGTACCGCTTACGAGCGGTAGTACCGCCCTGCCTCCACGGTAGTACCGCTCTCTGCGGGGCTGAGTGGGGGATAACAATTGGATTTTCCCCCTCCTATAAAAGGGGGTCTTCTTCCCCATTGAATCTAATCCTTTGAGCTCGTGTTCTTCCCCCATTGTTGACCTTCTTCGAGCTTGCTAACTCTCAATCCCTCCATGGATTCTTGCTAGTTTTTGAGGGAAAAGAGAGAGGAGATCTAGATCCACATTTCCACCAATCACTTTCTTCTCTATGTGAGGGGAACCCCTAGGATCTAGATCTTGGAGTTCTTGGTGTTCTCTTTCTTGTTCTTCCTCTCATTTTCCTCCCTAGCATTAGTTTCTTCGGTGGGATTTGAGAGAGAAGGACTTGGGCACTCCGTGTGCCCTTGCCATTGCATTTGGTGCATCGGTTTGAGTTCTCCACGTGATACGTGGAAGTTACAAGTTGAGAAGCTTATTACTCTTGGGTGCTTGGTACCCTTGAGCTTGTTCCTCTTGGGTGCTTGGGCGCCCTAGACGGTTGTTGGTGTTCGGAGCTCAATCATTGTGGTGCAAAGCTCCAAGCAAGCGTCGGGGTCTCCAATTAGGTTGTGGAGATCGCCCCGAGCAATTTGATGGGTACCGGTGACCGCCCCCAAGGGTTGCCAAAGTGTACGGGTTCGGTGACCGCCCCCAAGGGTTGCCATTTGTACGGGTTCGGTGACCGCCCTCAAGGGTCCCTTAGTGGAATCACGGCATCTTGCATTGTGCGAGGGCGTGAGGAGATTACGGTGGCCCTAGTGGCTTCTTGGGGAGCATTGTGCCTCCACACCGCTCCAAACGGAGATTAGCATTCGCAAGGGTGTGAACTTCGGGATACATCATCGTCTCCGCGTGCCTCGGTTATCTCTTACCCGAGCCCCTTTACTTATGCACTTTACTTTGTGATAGCCATATTGTTTCTTGTCATATATCTTGCTATCACATAGTTGCTTATCTTGCTTAGCATAAGTTGTTGGTGCACATAGGTGAGCCTAGTTGTTTTAGGTTTTGTGCTTGACAAATTAACCGCTAGGTTTATTCCGCATTTGTTCAAGCCTAAACCGTAATTATTTTAAAATGCCTATTCACCCCCCCCCCCCCGCCTCTAGGCGACATCCACAATCTTTCAGATGCCCTAATAGAGAAAACTTTAACCTAAATTCATAGTGAATTTCTATGAAATTCATAGAAATTTACTAGGAATTTAGGTTGAATTTTCTCTATAAGCGCATCTATTCTCATTTTTTAGTAAGTTAATCACAAACTTGTGATTCAAACAATTATCAAAGAATTCAAATTTTAACTATTCAAATTTGAAAACTAATGGCACTAACAGAAAGTTTATAATTTTTCTAAAACTAATGCCACTAACAGAAAGTTTATAATTTTGCTAACCTAAAAGCAAACAAAATAAAAAATTAAGGCAAAAAACAAAAGAAAATAAATAATGCAGAAAACAAAACAAAAAAACTGGAAAAAATAGCAACAATAAGTATTTTGTTGTAAGTAGAAACAAAATAAAATAAATAAAGAAACATAAAGTTTATAATTTTGCTGACCTAAAAGCAAAAAGAATTAAAAAATAAAGCAAAAAACAAAAGAAAATAAATAATACAGAAAACAAAACAAAAAACTGGAAAATAATGAAAATAGCAACAATAAGTATTTTGTTGTAAGTAGAAACAAAATAAAATAAATAAAGCAACAAAGAAAACAAAAAAAACAAAAAAAGTGTTTTCAAATTTGAAAACTAATGGCACTAACAGAAAGTTTATAATTTTTCTAAAACTAAAAGCAAAAAGAATTAAAAAATAAAGCAAAAAACAAAAGAAAATAAATAATGCAGAAAACAAAACAAAAAAACTAGAAAAAAATTAAATATAGAAACAATAAGTATTTTGTTGTAAGTAGAAACAAAAAAAACAAAAAAAAGTGCCACCTACTGGGCACCCACGGCCTGAATACGACTAGAAACCCTACCATGGGCCAGAATTCAGGCCCGCAGGAGGCCCAGTAGGCCCACAGGCACACATTGCACGGTTAGGCCCGAAAGCCTGCTTTAGAGAGGAGCTCGAGAGGGAAGGCGCACCGCACCTTATAAACAGGTGCGGCTCCCTCTTAACTAGCAAGGTGAGACTAAACATTTGGGCGCGGGGCAGCACAAGGCCTTTGGTCCCGGTTGGTGGCACCAACCGGGACTAAAGGGGTGCATTGGTCACGGTTCGTGGCACCAACCGTGACCAATGCCCCCCTTTAGGGCGGGAAGTGGCGGCCTTTGGTCCCGGTTGGTGGCACCAACCGGGACTAAAGGGGGGCATTGGTCACGGTTGGTGCCACGAACAGTGACCAATGCGCCGTCTATATAAGCAAGACTTGTGAAAAATTCCGTTCAGTTCTTCGATCGCGCCCCGACGACGCCGCCAGGCTGCCCCTCTGCGCCTCGCCGTCGTCGTCGTCGCCCGGCCTCCGACGCCGTCCCGCGCCGCCCAGACGCCGTCACCACCCTGCGCCGCCCCGACGCCGTCGCCGCACGCCGCCCCGACGTCGTCGCCGCGCGCCACCCCGCCCCGTCGCGGTCTCTCCGCGCCGCCCCGACGCCGTCGCCTCCCCGCGTCGCGCCCGACGCAGTCGTCGCCCCGCCTCTGCCTCGCCGTTGACTTTGCCTCGCCGCGCCCCAGCTGCCCCACGCCGCCGTCGCCTCTGCCTCGCTGTGGTCTGGGCCGGCACCGCCCCCCTCTTCCACCTTTTTTTTGCAAACACATATATGTTTTTTTCCTGCAGATTATATGTATATGTATGAGTATATGATGATGTATGAGTATATGTATGTGCTGAAAAGATAGATTTTTAGAAAAAATACTATTTTTCTGTTGATGATATGATGATGTTTTTTTCATATATGCATTTTTTCATATATGTATTAATTTTTTTAAGTTGTTAGTAGATATCGATTTTAGGTTAGTGCATTTTATCACTGATTTTAGGTTAGTTGATCGATTTAGTGCATTTTATGTTTGTTGCATTTTATGTTTATTGCATTTTAGGTTAGTGCATTTGCTAAGTGATATTAAGAAAGGAAGGAAAAGAAGGATAGGAAAGAAGAAAATAAGAAGAGGAAAGAAAGAACAAGAGGAGAGGAAGAATAGGAGAAATAAATAAGAAGAAGAAAAAAGAAGACAAAAAAGAGGAGAAGAAGAAAGGAATCTATTCTCTCTTCTTCTCCACTATTCATTTCTTCTTCTCCACTATTCCCTTCTTCTTCTCCTCTTTTTTTTCTTCTTTTTTTTCTTCGATCTTCTCCTCTAGCTATTCCTTTCTTCGAGGGTTCTATAGGGTCGAGGGTTCCAGGGTCGTCTAGGGGTCAAGGGTTCCAGGGTCGTCGAGGGTTCGAGGGGTCGAGGATCGCCGAGGGGCCGACAGAGGTTTCCTAGTGTCAAAGTATTGAAGAAATCCATGGCTTCATCATTAGCCGGAAGTAACCAGGGCATGACGAAGTCCTCCAAAGTTATTTTGGAATGGTGTCCCGGATAGGATAATTTGCCTTTTTGTATGAATTTCAGCAAAGGCCTTCCAAATAACGATATTTGGAAGGTTCTTGCTGAACTTTGTACCAAAAAGCGAATTATCTTATCTGGGACTCCGTTCCAAAATAACTTTGGAGAGCTTCGTACCATCATGCACCTGTTACTTTCGCCTAGAAGAAAAAAAGAGGAGAAGAAAGAATAGAGGAGTTCTTCTTCTCCTCTATTCTTTCTTCTCCTCTTTTGTTTCTTCTTCTTCCTCTTTTTTTATTGGGAACGAGGGTCGTCGAGGGTCGCCGAGCGGTAGAGGAGAAACCCTAAATAGAAAGTATCGTCGGTGTGAGATACATGTATCGTCGGTGTCGGACACTACATCCACGTCCCACAAGTGGCGCGGGCTTCGACGCCCATGTCACTTGTGGGACGTGGATGTAGTGTCCGACACCGACGGCCACATGTATCTCACACCCACGATACTTGCTATTTAGGGTTTCCTCTACCGTTCAGCGACCCTGACCCTCGACTACCCTCGTTTCTGATAAAATAAAGAGGAAGAAGAAGAAGAAGAAAAAAAGAGAAGAAGAGAAGAAGAAAAAAAAGAGGAGGTCGCCGAACGGTAGAGGAAACCCTAAATAGCAAGTATCGTGGGTGTGAGATACATGTGGCCGTCGGTGTCGGACACTACATCCACGTCCCACAAGTGACGTGGGCGTCGAAGCCCGTGCCACTAGTGGGACGTGGATGTAGTGTCCGACACCGACGGCCACATGTATCTCACACCCACGATACTTGCTATTTAGGGTTTCCTCTATCGCTCGGTGACCCTCGACGACCCTCGTTCCCGATAAAAAAAGAGGAAGAAGAAGAAGAAAAAGAGGAGAAGAAAGAATAGAGGAGTTCTTGCTCCTCTATTCTTTCTTCTCCTCTTTTTTTCTTCTTCCTCTTCTTTTTTTATCCTTGAAGCGTTGTCGAGGCCACCCCAAACCCTAGAGAAGCAGCGTCGAGGCCACTAATTAATATTAGTTCTACGTTTTTGCCACTAATATATCCATCTGTCATGTTTGAATAATAATTGCCATGTTGTCAATACTTGTAGAAACTATGGACACCGCCCGAGACGAAGTACAAGAAGAGTTGTTGGGGGACATAATCGCACGAGGAAGTGATGCCATCTGCTCGTTGTTTCTCAACGACACCGATGGTTTGGAAGCAGCTGGCTATGATTATGATGGCTCTGGTGACCTAATGCCGGTGCAAGAAGGAGACCGTGAGGACGGCTTCGGTGACCCAATGCCGGTGCAAGAAGGAGACCGTGATGACGTCTCCGGTGACCAAACTGAGTCCGGCCAGGTATATATATATATTAGTTAAGCTTCTGCTGACTAGCTAATTGATGCATTCATTGTTTTTGTATGTACACATATTAATTAAGTCTTTGTTATTTTTTCTAGCCCTCCGGATCGAGCACAACTTCGGTAAAGAGATGAGGCCCGAAGAAAAAGTTGAGCTCGGATGAAAAGTTTGAGATCATAGCAATGGCGCCCGATGGCCAACCGATTGAACCCCTCCGGACAAAGAGCGCATTTGTTGCTCAGTGCGGGGTTTTGGTTAGGGACAAGATCCCGATCAGCATCCAGCAATGGTTTAAGCCGACTACAGAAGACCCTGAGGTGTCTTATGTCAATGATATGCAGAAAAATGATCTTTGGACTGAGCTGAAGTCAAATTTCACCCTACCGCCAGAGGATAATCCAGAGAAGCCAGTTAAAGAGCAATTAATCAAGTCTTTTGCTCTTAAGAGGATGGCAGAACTATTCAGGAGGTGGAAGAAAGAGATGAATAAGTTTGTCGAAAATAATGAGACACCAGAATTCAAGGGCAGATATGAGAAGATCAGAGATCACTGGCCCGCATTTGTGGCCCACAAGACATCGGAAAAGAGTAAGAAGATGTCGGCGACAAACAAGCAAAATGCAGCGAAGAAGAAGCATCACCATCGCACGGGGTCAGGTGGCTACCTCGTAGCCCGGCCTAAGTGGGCCAAGACTGAGAATGATCTGGTTGATAAAGGGATCGAACCAGAGACAATTAACTGGCCAGACCGTTGCCGGACTTGGTTCTTCGGGGTTGGCGGAACCTTGGACCCTGTAACAGGGAAGTGCATTTGGACGAATGATCAAATGGACATACCAGTCAGGAAGCTTCAGCACTACATCGAAGCAGCGCAGCAAGGGACGTTCTTTCCAAACAGAGAGAACGACGAGCTCACAATGGCCCTCGGGAATCCTGAGCACCCTGGACGGACACGAGGCACGCCAGGCTCCATTCCGTGGAAGGTTGGGTTTTCGGACGCAGGCGGTTACAAATCCCATGAGAGGAGGAAAAGAGTGCAGCAGACCCAAATGCAGGCACTGCAAGCAAGGGTACAAGCGATAGAGGAACGAGAAGCAAATCGCAGCAAACGTACTACCGAAGCTTCCCCCGAAGCTACCCCGCCATCTCAGCGGAGAAGCAGCGTGGCTTCCACCGAGCTGCTTCAGCCGGAGCATGCCTTGACGGCTCCTGCCAGCTATCCCGTGGATGCTATCACGGAGTCACAAAATTGCCACCTTATGACGCAATGGATGAATTTGAAGGTCAAGGCGGCTATTGGCTCTGTTTATCCTACTCAACCCGGCGCAACTTTTCACTGCCGGCCGATTCCAGAAGGATATGCTAGGGTGATGGTGGATGAAATAACGGAGGGATTTGAGGACCTCCAGCTTGACCACCCTACCGGTGAAGGGGAGACTAGGCTGGGGTCTGCTCTGAAGACTCCATGCCTATGGCGGAAGGAGCTCATCAACCTTCCGAACTGGACGCCTCCGCCTCCTCCTCCTCCTCCAGCAAGTCAGGGCACTCCGCCTCCTCCACCACCTCCTCCTCCGGCGAGTGAGGGCACTCTGCCTCCTCCACCGCCTCCTCCTCCGGCGAGTGACGATCAGGGCACTCGACCGGCTCCTTCTCCAGCGCGTGGCGGCACTCCGCCTCCTTCTCCGCATGCGCCGACGCGCCCGAGCAGCCAGCCTCCTCCTTCTCCGCCTCGTCAGCAAGGGCGGAAGAGACCTGTCGCCGCTCCGGCTGCTCCGGCGCGTCGTAGTCCTTCTCCTCCGCCTCATAAGCAAGTAAAGAAGATAATCGCTCCGTCTGCTCGGCCGGCGTCTAGCAGTACAGCCAGAGGTGGGAGGACATACAGATTCGGTCCTTCTCTGAAGACTCCAGAGAAGTTACCATACGAGAGGACCCCGGAGGAGAACGCCGAGATCGCACGAACCGAAGTGGATGACTGGTTTCAAGGGTTGAAAGCAAAGAGACATCCACTTCCGGAGGAGAAGGTAGATCTGGTGAAAGCGAAGCGCACTCTGGCTGCCCTGACAAAACCACCCAAGTCTCCGCCGAAAGGAAACTATGAGCGCATTATTGGAAAGTAATTTGCCGAAGCGGAGCGGTCGGGAAGTACTGTCAGTGATCAAAGGCTGAAAGAACGATGATCTGGGAAACAAATTGCCCAGCTCGGCGAACAAGCAAAGCAATCGTGACCCCCGCTCAAGGTGCCTAGCGACAATGTCGCTAATGATCCGAGGATGGTGCCCGGTTATAGCAATCTTGCCGATTACCTGCCCGACGATGTACATTATGAACCCATGGAGGTGCAGATACAAAGATACGAGTACGGGAAGCCTCTCGTCAAAGATGAAAGATCTCTATCAACAATGATGCGAAGATTGCATGATTGGTACTTGAAAATCTGCAGAGACTCTGGGGGAGGAGTACTTTGTATCTGAAAGTTAAAAAGGAGCATGACCTCGTTGGAATTGAAATGTTGCCTGTTCCATTTGAGGAGTTCTTTCAGTTTTTCAATCAATTGGCCCTCGATAAAACAACGGTCGCCTGCTACTGTCTGTAAGTAGTACTACTTCTGTCATTAAGTCTCTCTATATAGCTCAGCTCTTTCATTGCATGTATTATAATCATCCTCACTATATTATGCAGATTGAAGATCACCGAATTGAAGAAAAGACAAGTCGGTGATATTGGGTTCATTAACACATATCTCATAGATGCAACTCAGGTTAAATTTCATGCCGCAGCTACCGAGGCCAACTTGCTACGATCGTTGGTAATAAATGAAAACAAAGATATAATACTATTTCCTTACAACTTCAAGTGATTGTTACTGTCTTGTGCGTATTCGGTTTCCCTTATATATTAGTCAAGGTTATAGTAATGTAATTGGTGAGTTATGCATGCGTGTGAAGTTTCCACTATATTCTCCTAGAGATTAAGCTTGAGCAGGGACTAGTAACCGTCTTAGACTCAAGACGAAAAGATCCCTAGGACTATGCAGACATGACTCAAATACTCGAGAAGTAAGTTAAATCGATCATTATCCACCATATCAGCAACTTTGTTCATTTCCTGATATATCAAGTAATTATTTTCTTTGTCCAGCAGGGTTTGGAGAAAATTCACCAGAAAAGCTCCAGGACTGCCGAAGGAGCTGCAATTTAGACACCCGAAAGTAAGTACTATAGTAGCATGTTCCGCGCATCTACTAGTGATTCAAGCGCTAGTTTCATCAATACCATTTGGCATTCTTGCTTATCAATTTGATTGACCTCTATTTCTTGTAAAGTGGTTGTGGCGGGAACAAGGGAATGATTTCTGTGGATACTACGTTTGCGAGTCCATCCGCCACACGACCTGTGAGCGGGGCTACACTGACGAACAATATGATGTACGTAAATAACAACATTCACAATTTTATTTTATTACCATCATTTGTGTTGAGTTTCATTCATTCATATATATATGTATTGACCCCCTTCTTTAAATTAGATGTTTCGGAAGCGGGATGAACTCCAAGCACCAGCTCACATGCGAGCAATTCAAGAGGAATTGGCGGCATTCTTTCTTGACCACGTGATCGCTGAAGACGGAGAATACTATGTGGACCCTGAGTCCGTATGATTATATTTGTAAGAGAAAATTATTGTATATATGTAGCCGGTAGTGTCGGATAGATATACGAGAACTTGCTGTTCGACCAATCTCTCGATCTTCTGTTTCCTTCGTTTGCTTACTAGCTAGCTAGCGTGTCTGGTCCTCTCTATACGTATGTATAGTACGTAGCGTCGACCAAGCACAGACATAAGAGAGGACACTTCTCTCTATTAATTATAGCTAGCTAACACAATATATGAAACACCTAAATTAACCCCCCAAAACCCCCAAACCCCCCCCCCCCTTCAAAAAAAATAAAAACCCCATCCACAGAAATGCTGACGCGTGGATGCCTATTGGTCCCGGTTGGTGCCACCAACCGGGACCAAAGGGTCTCCTGCCTGGGCTCCGCGCACAGGCCACGTGGAGGCCCATCTGTCCCGGTTCTGGATTGAACCGGGACTAAAGGGACAGGGCATTAGTACCGACCCTTTAGTCCCGGTTCCAGAACCGGGACAAAAGGCCCTTACGAACCGGGACAACAAGCCCTTTTTCTACCAGTGTAAGGATCCGGGCTAGCTATGTACCCCAATATCAAATTGAGGTTTACTTAAAAAGCTTTTATGTTGGGCTACCCGCTTCTTTCAAACAAGTTTTAGATTCTATTTTCGAAGGGGGTTTTCTTGAAGGGGACCCCATAGACACCTATGAGAGGATGAAAACTATATTTGGGCACCCCATTAATGAGAAAGCTGAAATCACATCTCTCTTGCTTTCTTACCAAAACGAATCTATTAAAGAGATAAAAGCTAGCCTAGATGCCAATTTCCGCAACATTCTTAATCTTTCTTCTACCATTAATCGACATGTACTTTGCCAAAATAGAAAGATTAATTCCATAGATAACAAGTTTGCTCTCTTTTTCTCTAAAACCAAAGATGGCAATACCTAGATCTATCCTCGCGTTTATGCCTAGCTAGGGGCGTTAAACGATAGCGCTTGTTGGGAGGCAACCCAATTTTATTTTTATTCCTTGCATTTCGCTCCTGCTTAGTAATAAATAAATTATTTAGCCTCTGTTTTGGTTGTGTTTTTTGTGTTTAATTAGTGTTTGTGCCAGGTAGAACCGTTGGGAAGACTTGGGGAAAGTCTTGTTGAACTTGCTGCAAAAAAACAGAAACTTTAGCGCTCACGAGAACTGCTGCCATTTTTATTTAAAGAGTGCTATTTAGTTAATTATTTTTGAAGATGATTAATAGATAAATTCCTCACGTCCAGCAATTTATTTTAGAATTTTTGGGTTCCAGATCTTGCGCTAGCTACAGATTACTACAGACTGTTCTGTTTTTGACAGATTCTGTTTTTCGTGTGTTGTTTGCTTATTTTGATGAATCTATGGTTAGTAAAATAGTTTATAATCCATAGAGAAGTTGGAATACAGTAGGTTTAACACCAATATAAATAAAGAATGAGTTCATTACAGTACCTTGAAGTGGTCTTTTGTTTTCTTTCGCTAACAGAGCTCACGAGTTTTCTACTTTAAGTTTTGTGTTGTGAAGTTTTCAAGTTTTGGGTGAATTCTTATGATGGATTATGGAACAAGGAGTGGCAAGAGCCTAAGCTTGGGGATGCCCATGGCACCCCCAAGATAATCCAAGGACACCAAAAAGTCAAAGCTTGGGGATGCCCCGGAAGGCATCCCCTCTTTCGTCCACTTCCATCGGTAATTTACTTGGAGCTATATTTTTATTCACCAACATGATATGTGTTTTGCTTGGAGCGTCTTGTATTATTTTTGTCTTTGTGTTTTAGTATGCCACAATCATCCTTGCTGTACACACCTTTTGAGAGAGCCATACATGAATTAAAATTTGATAGAATACTCTATGTGCTTCACTTATATCTTTTGAGCTATGTAGTTTTGCTCTATGTGCTTCACTTACTCCCTCCGTTCCTTATTATAGTGCGTATAACTTTTTTGCCAAAATTCCAGATTGTAGTGCGCGTTTGCAATTTTAGACCAAACTAACCTCCACTCAAATCGCTGGAGGAGTTACTCCCGCAGCAGCATGCACGTGGGGTGGTGGGTCACATGCGGTAAAGGATGGGCTTTCTCGTCCAAAGTACAATGGCCAGCACATTCATTGGTATGAGAGCCCCAGTCTATGCGCACTATAATAAGGAACGGAGGGAGTATATCTTTTGAGCGTTATAATTTTTCTCTATGTGCTTCATTTAGATCTTTTAGAGCACGGTGGTGGATTTGTTTTAAAGAAACTATTGATCTCTCATGCTTCACTTAAATTATTTTGAGAGTCTCTTAATAGCATGGTAATTTGCTTAATAATAATAATAATATGCTTGGTATTCAATATTTGTGAAACTTTCTTTTGAGTGTGTTGAATACTAAGAAAAGTTTGATACTTGATAATTGTTTTAAGATATGGAGGTGATAATATTAAAGTCATGCTAGTTGAGTAGTAGTGAATTTAAACAATACTTGTGTTAAAGTTTGTGATTCCCGTAGCATGCACGTATGGTGAACCGTTATGTGATGAAGTCGGAGCATGATTTATTTATTGATTGTCTTCCTTATGAGTGGCGGTCGGGGACGAGCAATGGTCTTTTCTACCAATCTATCCCCTAGGAGCATGCGCGTAATACTTTGCTTTGATAACTTCTAGATTTTTGCAATAAGTATATGAGTTCTTTATGACTAATGTTGAGTCCATGGATTATACACACTCTCACCCTTCCACCTTTCCTAGCCTCTCTAATACCGTGCACCTTTCGCCAGTATCATACACCCACCATATACCTTCCTCAAAACAGCCACCATACCTACCTATTATGGCATTTCCATAGCCATTCCAAGATATATTGCCATGCAACTTTCCACCGTTCCGTTTATTATGACACACTCCATCATTGTCATATTGCATATCCCGGTACACCGCCGGAGGCATTCATATAGAGTCATATTTTGTTCTAAGTATCGAGTTGTAATTATTGAGTTGTAAGAAAAATAAAAGTGTGATGATCATCATTATTAGAGCATTGTCCTAGTGAGGAAAGAATGATGGAGACTATGATTCCCCCACAAGTCGGGATGAGACTCCGGACGAAAAAAGAGAGGCCAAAGAAGCCCAAATAAAAAGAGGCCATAAAAAGGGGAGAAAAGGCTCAAATAAAAAAATGAGAGAAAAAGAGAGAAGGGACAATGTTACTATCCTTTTACCACACTTGTGCTTCAAAGTAGCACCATGATCTTCATAGTAGAGAGTCTCTCATGTTATCACTTTCATATACTAGTGGGAATATTTCATTATAGAACTTGGCTTGTATATTCCAATGATGGGCTTCCTCAAATTGCCCTAGGTCTTTATGAGCAAGCAAGTTGGATGCACACCCACTTAGTTTCTTTTTGAGCTTTCATATACTTATAGCTCTAGTGCATCCGTTGCATGGCAATCCCTACTCACTCACATTGATATCTATTGATGGGCATCTCCATAGCCCGTTGATATGCCTAGTTGATGTGCGACTATCTTCTCCTTTTTGTCTTCTTCACGCTCATGTATATCCATGGCTCACGCTCATGTATTGCGTGAAGATTGAAAAAGTTTTGAAAAAGTTAGAGTATGAAACAATTGCTTGGCTTGTCATCGGGGTTGTGCATGATTTAAATACTTTGTGTGGTGAAGATAGAGCATAGCCAGACTATATGATTTTGTAGGGATAATTTTCTTTGGCCATGTTATTTTGAGAAGACATAATTGCTTTGTTAGAATGCTTGAAGTATTATTATTTTTATGTCAATATAAACTTTTGTCTTGAATCTTTCGAATCTGAATATTCATATCACAATTAAGAAGATTTCCATTGAAATTATGCCAAGTAGCACTCCACATAAAAAATTCTCTTTTTATCATTTACTTACTCGAGGACGAGCAGGAAGTAAGCTTGGGGATGCCTGATACGTCTCCAACGTATCTATAATTTTTGATTGCTCCATGCTATATTATCTACTGTTTTGGACTATATTGGGCTTTATTTTCCACTTTTATATTATTTTTGGGACTAACCTATTAACCGGAGGCCCAGCCCAGAATTGTTGTTTTTTTGCCTATTTCAGTGTTTCGAAGAAACGGAATATCAAACGGGGTCCAAATGGAATGAAACCTTTGGGAACGTGATTTTCTCACCAAACGTGATCCAGGAGACTTGGACCCTACGACAAGGCATCAGAGAGGCGGTCACGAGGGTGGGGGGGCCTAGGGCGCGCCCCCTGCCTTGTGGGCCCCTCGGTGCTCCACCGACGTACTCCTTCCTCCTATATATACCTACGTACCCCCAAACGAACAGAGACGGAGCCAAAAACCTAATTCCACCGCCGCAACTTTCTGTATCCACGAGATCCCATCTTG
The DNA here is from genome assembly GCA_034509565.1 of Triticum monococcum. Taxonomy (NCBI): domain Eukaryota; kingdom Viridiplantae; phylum Streptophyta; class Magnoliopsida; order Poales; family Poaceae; genus Triticum; species Triticum monococcum. The sequence goes on from CM067845.1 coordinate 621,851,650, forward strand.
GGGCCTGTTCCGGAGCTCCGCCGGAGAGGGCCGTCATCACGGAGGGCTTCTACATCATCATAGCCCCTCCGATGAAGTGTGAGTAGTTCACCTCAGACCTTTGGGTCCATAGTTAGTAGCTAGATGGCTTCTTCTCTCTTTTTGGATCTCAATACAAAGTTCTCCCCCTCTCTTGTAGAGATCTATTCGATGTAATCTTCTTCTTTTTGCGGTGTGTTTGTTGAGACCGATGAATTGTGGGTTTATGATCAAGTTTATCTATGAATAATATTTGAATCTTCTCTGAATTCTTTTATGTATGATTGGTTATCTTTGCAAGTCTCTTCAAATTACCCGTTTGGTTTGGCCAACTAGATTGGTAGTTCTTGCCATGGGAGAAGTGCTTAGCTTTGGGTTCGATCTTGCGGTGTCCTTTCCCAGTGACAGAAGGGGCAGCAAGGCACGTATTGCATCGTTGCCATCGAGGATAACAAGATGGGGTTTATTTCATACTGCATGAATTTATCTCTCTACATCATGTCATCTTGCTTAAGGCGTTACTCTGTTTTTAACTTAATACTCTAGATGCATGCTGGATAACGGTCGATGAGTGGAGTAATAGTAGTAGATGCAGAATCGTTTCGGTCTACTTGTCACGGACGTGATGCCTATATACATGATCATGCCTAGATATTCTCATAACTATGCTCAATTCTATCAATTGCTCAATAGTAATTTGTTCACCCACCGTAGAATACTTATGCTCTTGAGAGAAGCCACTAGTGAAACCTATGGCCCCCGGGTCTATTCTCATCATATCAATCTCCATCACTTTAATCTTACTTTGCTTTTTTACTTTGCCTTTACTTTTTACTTTGCATCTCTATACCAAAAATACCAAAAATATTATATCTATCAGATCTCACTCTCGTAAGTGACCGTGAAGGGATTGACAACCCCTAATCGCATTGGTTGCGAGTAGCTATCGTTTTGTGCGGGTACTAGGGACTTGAGCGTGGCCTCCTACTGTATTGATACCTTGGTTCTCAAAAACTGAGGGAAATACTTACGCTACTCTGCTGCATCATCCCTTCCTCTTTGGGGAAATCCAACGCAAGCTCAAGAGGTAGCAGGAGGTACCAAAGTAATCTAGGAGTGGATCACTGGACGGCGGTCAAGAACATCCTGAAATACCTGAAAAGGACTAAGGACATGTTTCTCGTTTATGGACGTGACAAACAGCTCATCGTAAATGGTTACGTTGATGTAAGCTTTGACACTGATCCGGACGATTCTAAATCGCAAACCGAATACGTGTTTATATTGAACGGTGGAGCTGTCAGTTGGAGCAGTTCTAAATGAAGCGCCGTGGTGGGATCTACATGTGAAGCGGAGTACATTGCTGCTTCGGAAGCAGCAAACGAAGGAGTCTGGCTGAAGGAGTTCATATCCGATCTAGGTGTCATACCTAGTGCATCGGGTCCAATGAAAATGTTTTGTGACAATACTGGTGCAATTGCATTGGCAAAGGAATCCGGATTTCACAAGAGAACCAAGCACATCAAGAGCCGCTTCAATTCCATCCGTGATCAAGTCCAGGTGGGAGACATGGAGATTTGCAAGATACATACGGATCTGAATATTGCAGACCCGTTGACTAAGCCTCTCTCACGAGCAAAACATGATCAGCACCAAGACTTCATGGGTGTTAGAATCATTACTATGTAATCTAGATTATTGACTCTAGTGCAAGTGGGACACTGAAGGAACTATGCCCTAGAGGCAATAATAAAGTTATTATATATTTCCTTATATCATGATAAATGTTTATTATTCATGCTGGAATTGTATTAACCGGAAACATGATTCATGTGTGAATACATAGACAAACAGATTGTCACTAGTATGCCTCTACTTGACTAGCTCATTGATCAAAGATGGTTATGTTTCCTAACCATAGACATGAGCTGTCATTTGATAAACGGGATCACATCATTAGGAGAATGATGTGATTGACTTGACCCATTTCGTCAGCTTAGCACTTGATCGTTTTAGTTTACTACTATTGCTTTCTTCATGACTTATACATGTTCCTATGACTATGAGATTATGTAACTCCCGATTACCGGAGGAACACTTTGTGTGCTACCAAACATCACAATGTAACTGGGTGATTACAAAGGTGCACTACAGGTGTCTCCGATGGTACTTGTTGAGTTGACATAGATCAAGATTAGGATTTGTCACTCCGATTGTCGGAGAGGTATCTCTGGGCCCACTCGGTAATGCACATCACTATAAGCCTTGCAAGCATTGTAACTAATGAGTTAGTTGCGGGATGATGCATTATAGAACGAGTAAAGAGACTTGCCGGTAACGAAATTGAACTAGGTATTGAGATACCGACGATCAAATCTCGGGCAAGTAACATACCGATGACAAAGGGAACAACGTATGTTGTTATGCGGTTTGACCGATAAAGATCTTCGTAGAATATGTGAGAGCCAATATGAACATCCAGGTTCCGCTATTGGTTATTGACCGGAGACGTGTCTCCTTCATGTCTACATAGTTCTCAAACCCGTAGGGTCCGCACGCTTAAAGTTCGGTGACGATCGGTATTATGAGTTTTTGTGTTTTGATGTACCGAAGGTAGTTCGGAGTCCCGGATATGATCACGGACATGACGATGAATCTCGAAATGGTCGAGATAAAGATCGATATATTGAACGACTATATTCGGACACCAGAAGTGTTCCGGGTGATTTCAGAGAAAACCGGAGTGCCAGAGGGTTACCGGAACCCCCTAGGGAGAAATAATGGGCCTTATGGGCCTTAGTGGAGAGAGAGAGAGAGAGGGTTGGCCTAGGGCAGGCCGCGCGCCCCTCCCCCTCTGGTCCGAATTGGACTAGGAGAGGGGGGCGGCGCCCCCCTTTCCTTCTCCCTCTCCCCCTTCCTTTCCCCCTCCTAGTAGGAGTAGGAAAGAGGGAGTCCTACTCCTACTAGGAGGAGGACTCCTCCTCCTGGCACGCCATAGAGGGCCGGCCGGCCTCCCCCCTTGCTCCTTTATATACGGGGGCAGGGGGGCACCTCTAGACACAAGTTGATCATTGATCCCTTAGCCGTGTGCGGTGCCCCCCTCCACCATAATTCACCTCGATCATATCGTAGCGGTGCTTAGGCGAAGCCCTGCGTCGGTAGCAACATCATCACCGTCAACACGCCGTCGTGCTGACAGAACTCTCCCCTGAAGCTTTGTTGGATCGGGGTTCGTGGGACGTTATCGAGCTGAACGTGTGCCGAACTCGGAGGTGCCGTGCGTTCGGTACTTGGATCGGTCGGATCGTGAAGACGTTCGACTACATCAACCGCGTTCTCATAAGGCTTCCGCTTTCGGTCTACGAGGGTACACGGACGGTACTCTTCCCTCTCGTTGCTATGCATCACCATGATCTTGCGTGTGCGTAGGAATTTTTTTGAAATTACTACGTTCCCCAACAGAAAGGTACTAGGACTCTAGGAGTAACATGATTGGAAGAAGTCTTAGAGGGCCTCTTTTGTCTTTTTTAAACAGTCGTGAGTAGTCACTTCACTAAAATATCATCTTAATTAAATATTTATTACACCATCTTAAACTAATGGATTCCCCGTGTATGTTTCCTCTCACACCAACACCGCCAGTTTATTGGAGATGCAATGCTTGCCATTTAGGTAGAACAAATGTATTTGTTAAGACAAGGACAGAACAATATGGGCGCATTTTTATTGCCAATCATCCCGAATGGCCAAAGGTCATGTGTATCTCAAACAAGAAACGCTTTAGATGTTAGCCAAATTTCTTTCCCATCTAATCCCTGGGATGGATGACACCCTTGCTGGAGCAGCAACTACACACACGCGGCAGCTACTACTCCTCCGTTGAATGATATTCACTTTGGGAGATGATTCAAATGTATGTCCCTGATCTGGATTGACGTCTTAGTGTACAAATCTATCTAGGATATGAAATTTTGACAAACAATTAACCACCTAATTAGCAAGGTGTGCACCTAACCAATATCAATTAAAGAGATGATGGACCAAAATATCCTTTTCAAATACCTAGGTAGTTCTCAAATTTGTATGTCCTCATACGCAAACATTGAATTGTATAGGTGATTCATTTTTGTTATCCTCAATTACCTGTTGTTTGGTTCACCTAGAGCACGCCATGTACATGTATGTTTAAAGGCCACGTTCTGAGGGCCTCTTAGACAACCGTTGTTTTATTCCACCTAGTTTGTTTTGCCGTTGTGTCGCTGGATGTAGGAATGTGTTGCCTGGTGAGCAGATCAACTGCATTCAATTTCGGTTTAGTTGCACATGAGCCGCCTGAAATGGAATTTGGGTCAGTCGATTTCGGATGAACAAAGCAGCCGACGGAGGGAAGGAAGAAGCAGCAACCAGCTCAGCGGAGAAGCCCTTTCGGGCTATGTTAGGGTGGTAGGCGACCGCATTATCCATTTTAGAGGTGTGGGGTGGTGCAGATTCGCCAAAAAAAACTGGTCATCGCTAGGGTTAGAGGGATGGCCGCACGACCGCAGGAGACGGTTAAGGGTGGGGCGGGGTGGCGAGGCTACAGCAGGAGCGCCGCCGGCCGCATGCGACGGTGGCCGCCTGTTCCATTCGTGGTACGTTGGGTGGTTGGGGCAGAAGAAGAATGTGGGTCTTGGAAGTTGAAGAAGCAATCTTGACCACTTGTTTTGCATCGGACGGCTAAAATCAATCGATTGACCCAAATTGATTTTTCTGTTGGCTTACCCCTAGCCACCCCCGTTCAATTTTATGTGGTCATATGGACTAGTACTAATCAAGACTAGTGCAAAGTGGGATTTATTGTGGCATGCTTTATTGAAAAACTTGAATTCTATATATGTCTATAAGAAAAGGTTTGTAAGTAAGTCTGGAAAGAAATCGGGTGTATTGATTCCATCTACATAGGATGCACACACTGACAAGCAAGTGAGATTTCAAAAGCACAGTTCCAATGGAAAAGTACTAATGACGTCTTCAGGAATCTTTCTCTCCCTTTCTTTGACGGTGTCTTCTAGTCACGCCACTAAAATGATAAAATAGCATCTTAGGTAAATATGTCTGACGACATTTCTCTGGTGAGCCGTAGAGATCCCTACCGGGGCACCCCCACCGCACCTACCTCAACCCTCTCGTTCGTCAGCCCTCCTCGCCGCCGCGGGCAGTGGCCTCCCAGGCCGGCTTGCCGGTGGCGGCGGGCCTCCCCGTACGCCTGCCCTCTCTTCCGTTCTTTTCCCCATCTAGTTTCCTCCATGGCCGGCCAGATCGGACACGCCACCGTGCAAGTGTCAGTTCTACTGCTCACGATCTGCTGGAGGTGGATACAGCCTCGCTGTAGATGAGGCATCGTGCTCCTGCTTCAGCCCGTACAGAACGCCGGGTGCGGCTCCCACGGCCGGACGGAAGTTGTCCCCGGGATTGGATGCTCTGCCGAGTCAATCCATGGCCTGCCCACTGTTCATGTGGTTCTCCCATAGAGCAACTTCGACCCGGCACGATCGTGATGTGTGTGGCCGGTCGAAGGTAGCCGCGGCCCGGTCAAATTTGGTCCCCGATGATGCTTGGCTAGTTGGCATGCTGCGGAGAGCCGAGATTCTGGACATGGTTCGGCCGAACCCATGGTCCACTGCCGTAGGATCGCCCAGCCTTGTTGCATGTGGATGCGTGTATCATTTGAATTCAAAAAGAACCTATTAAGGCCCAATCAGCCCAAGGCCTCATTAGTCTCTCTGATTACAACCAATTAGCCTGCACACCTCTAGGCCTTCATAAGCTATTTTTCTTTCCTTCGTAATGATGGATGGCACACCTATCCAAACACTTACATGGGCCAATGCCCGATGAATAAAAAAAGCAATCCTCTGCTCATTCATCTGTGATAATGTTCATCTTCCAGGCTGCTACATATTGCGGATGAGGAGCCCATTTTGCCCCACAACCCCTCTGCTCGCAGCATGAGAGCTCCATCCATGGCCAGCGAAGAAGACACCTCTGTAGACCGACAGCACATGGCCGTTGCTCTAACTCCTGCCAGCATGGATGCGCTCTCTAACAGGTATTTACCCCGTTCAGTAGCCATCATAAAGATGTCGTCTCATGTTTGATTTGCACACTTAGTTTTTCTCCCCTGAAAAAATGACTCAAACACCTGCGACCCCCTCCTTGCAGATCAAACAAAGGCGGCACCGAGCTATCAGCTTGTTCTAATCCTGGCTGTGGTGTTGTTGACTCAATCACAGCGAATCCAAAGTTTTCAGAACTGCAATCTGGAAGATCGGCACCGAAGCGGAAAAGGTAGTACATTTTGATTTATTTTCTACTACGATTTGTTTAACTATTGTTAGAAGTTTCTTTTCTGTGTTGTACGATGGTGATAACGGCATAATATATGAACTGGCAAGTGTCGTTTTGTTGTTAAGTAGTTCATTAGTGTGAACCATCAGCAAACTCCAGGTGTTGTGTGTAGATACCAGCTAGTTTTTTTTCATGGGTACTATCTTTAGACTGTATTTTGTCGTGTCCATGAATCTAGTGTCTCTTTCGTACACATACATTTGTTGTTCCAGCGTGTTATTTGTTGATGGGCTTCTCCTTGATCGAGGAGGTGAAATCTGGCTAATTGACATTGCTCCTCCCACTGTAGGTTCAGGTGTTGTCATTCCGATTATGTTATCTGCATCATTATTCTTCCTTGAAACCGGGCTGTCAAAATCAATTCCCAAACTGAAACTTGGGCAGTCTTCAATAAGCCGTCTCTGGTCGTCATTCTCAAAAAGTCTTGTCTTTTTGGTCGACCCATTTGGCGAACGAGACGACAAGAATTGAGAAAAAGAGACAACCCTTTTACCTCTTTGCTTGTTGTCTCCTGCACATATGAAAATGGAGTGTTCATTCATCATCATAGTTATTTCTGTCTTGCTAGGCGGAAAAAAATTAAGAAGCTTGAAAACTTACTTGTGCTCAAGGAGCCGCTGTTGTTTGATTTGTTTCTGTTTCTTCCTGCATCTCTGTCTTGCTCGTAAGTGTCGTGTAGAGTTCCATCTTTAGTTGAGCTATCTACATGCCTCCATTGTTTTCCTATAGCTCCTAACTTACCAACTAGCTGCACTGTCTCAGACTCAACTATTTTATTTAACCTCTCAACACAACGGTGATTATGGGTCATTAGCTCTCTGTAAATACCAGCATCGCACTGCTCGAAAAATGAAATGACAATTAATCATACCAAAAAATGACTGTACTTTATCAATGTATTAAAGAAAAAACTTTGTAGTCTTGCCGCCGTCAAACTTCATAAATTTCTTGGGTACATCAGGATGTTCTTGGCAAAAACTTATTTGTTCACTAAAAATACAGGTTTAGCAGAGTTTTTTAAGCATAATATGCCAAAAAAACATGTTAAAATAATATTTTTTAGCAGAGTCTTTTTTAAGTGAACGGTGCAAGAAGGTCATGTTTTTAATACTCCAAGGTTGTTTTGTTTCTCTACATTTTTGCTGGATGAATACGTTATTGTAAACTACTCTTTAACTCTTTTGCCGCAACTTGCAGTAAGCGGGAAGCGTTTGAAGGACTGGACTACATAATTGCCCCTTCAGTAAAAAGTCCGTTCCAGAAGTGTGTGGAACGCGCTGCTTTTAGGGGCGATGCAGATGTTTTTGTTCCAAGTGTTGGAACAATTTTTGATTCAAAGGATGAAGCTTATGATTTCTACAACATGTTCTCTTGGGAGTGTGGCTTTGGTATTCGCTATGGAAAGAGTAGCACTAATAGCAAAAAATACAGAACAATGCAGGACATCGTTTGCCAGTGCGCGGTATGCATCATTTTAAACTTAATTGTTTGTATGGTCTCGGTCGGTTTAGTGGTTCATACTACTTTTTTTCTGCCTATGACTCTGTGTCGTTACCATTAACATAGGGCAAAGAAGAAAGGCCAAACACAACAACATGCCGCACTGGTTGTGAAGCTCGTATAAGACTACATCGAACTGACGACCATGGATGGTATGTGACCGTTTTCATTAACAAGCACAATCACCCACTATCTGTGAAGTGTGGTGAGAAAAAACAGTGGAAATCACATAGCGTCATAAGTCCTTTAGCAAAGGATTTTATTCGTAAGATTAGGGAGAACATCAGATTTGATCAGATATACAACATATTAGGGTCAGGTCTTGGATCTTCTCTAGGCGTGCCTTTTAGAAAGCAGACACTGAGAACACTGTGTGCAAGCATAGCTCATGATTCTATCGCCGATGATATGGCCAAAACCACTAGTATACTTCAGGATATGAGTGCCAAAGATCCGGACTTGAAAGTTTGCGTGCAAGTAGACGGTGAAAGCAGGGTGAAAACAGTAATATGGTGTAATGGTAAAAACCGTCTAGATTATGCACATTTTGGTGAGGTGGTTACTTTCGATACCACTTACAGGACCAACCTGTATAACATGCCATTTGGGCTTTTTGTTGGTGTCAATAACCATTTCCAGTCTATTATTTTTGGTGGCGTCCTCATGGTTGATGAAAAGACTCCTACATTTGAGTGGGAATTCAGAAATTTTATTGACTTGATGGATGGGAAACATCCTACTACTATATTGACAGGTCAGATTATAAAAGTTGTCTTCATACATTGCCGTAGGTTATCAGGTTATACATATGCTATTATATGTTCGCCTTAGTTTGATCACTTCTCTTTTGTACTCCTACAGATCAATGCAAAGCTATGCAAAATGCTTTACGAACTACAATGCCCCACACCCGTCACAGATGGTGCAGATGGCATGTGTTAAAGGTGTTGAAAGAGAAAATTGGACATGTGTACAGCAAACATTCTGTCTTCAAGAAGGAATTCCACGCGATAGTAAATGAAGAGACGGATGTAGAATCATTTGAGCGGAGGTGGCATCAATTGATTAAAAAATACAAGCTTCAAGGGAACAAGTACCTTTGCAGGATTTTCAAATGGAGGGACATGTGGGCAATGCAATACTTCATGGGCACTTTCTGCGCCGGAATGACCAGCATGCAACGGAGCGAGAGTGCGAATCATCTCCTGAAAAAGTTCATCAGCAGATCATCCCCAATGCACTTGTTCGTTAAGCAATACAGCAAATTGCTTGAATCCAGGAGCTAGGCAGAGGACGAGGCAAACTATGTCAGCAAGCAGGTATAAAAGATCATGCATGTATTTTTTTTGTATAGCATGATTAATAATCAAGCTACTATCTAATATCATTTTATTTTATCTCACGCATTTATATACTTATTCTACTGAATAACAGACACGCAGATGGCTTGTAATTGGCGCTACTATCGAGATAGATGCAGCGGCTGTGTACACGAAGGCCTTGTATGAAAAAATTTCACACGAACTTTTTAGATCTGGCTCTTTTGATGCACGCCGTTCCAAGCCTGTCATGTCTACAAGGTCAAGTTGTCGCCGCAACTAGCCTTAACTGATTATGACAAAAAAATATTCACTGTCAAAGTGGAGGACGGTTGGGATCTTGTCACATGTGATTGTGGATTTTTTGATCATGTCGGATTGCTGTGCTGCCATTCATTAAAGGTATGCATATATATTCATTATGGTCCTATGTCATGCGTCTCAATCTCATTTATACAGCACTATAGTAGTGATTGCACATCCGACTCACAAATTTATTTTTTCAGGTCTTAGTTCAGAACAATATTGGCAAGATTCCATCAAGGAATGTAGTCAAACGATGGACTTTATGGGCAAGGGAATCAAGGCCGCTGCACCTGGCAAATGAGGGTGAATTGGGGGAGTTATCTTCTCAAATTACGTATAGAAGAAATGTTCTGTATGTGGCTGCTATGGACCTTATCAAGGAGGCAGAGTCCGGGTCTGAGTCATTCCAAACGGCGTTCGCAGCTATATGCGAGGCAAAAGAACAAATTGCAAGTAAGAAGGCTTCAGATATGCTTGTTGATACTATCGCCGAACAAGCAAATCCTGTCCGGCATACCATAACTGATGTTGGGTCAGAAACCCAACTGCTTCCTCCACAACGTGTGCTGTCTAAAGGACGTCCTAGCTCCCTTCGTCCAAAGAGTCGTATGGATTATATTGTGGCTAAGAAGGCTAAAAAGCACTACGAGGACGGCCCATGCCATGCTCACGAAGATACTGCCGGCCCAATGCCACCCCCTCCATCCAGAAGAAGGATTGTGAAGTGTAGTCTATGCAAGATTCCGGGGCACACAAAGGGTAATTGCACTGCTAGGGGAGTTTGAGTGCAAATGTTCAGATCAGTCAGGAATTGGGGCATCTCCTGTGGTCATGGAAGTTTATGTTAAGTGTCACTACATTGTACCTGTAGCGTCGCGGTGTGTTCATGATTTGCTAGTGTGCTTGGTGTACTATATTTTGTACTGTGTTTTTTTATATGAATCTGAACGCTCATGGATTCTTGTTCTCTTTTTTTTGTGCCTCCATGCATGATGAGACATCCAGTAAGATAGGAAAGGTTTTATCTTTAGTACGCCTTCAGTAAGATAGGGAAGGTTTTCACCCAGGCCAACACTCAATGCCACTGGACGAGACATCCACGCCACCATGCTGCCCACATTCCATGGTCGTCTGGTATCACTGAAAACACGGGATTTTGCACATGATCATTGCGCTACCACCATCAGGGTCGTCCCGGCAACAAAGGCCTTGACACCATCTCACCCGAGACCCGCCGCTATTCCAACCAAAAAGGAGAGTGGAAAGGCCTAGTTGTTCGCACCCATGGGCAGCCCCTAGCACAAATACCCGGTAGGGCGGCCCAAAAGCTGGCCTTCATCGACCCGTCCTGTGCGAGATTAGTTCGGTTCTACTACCCGGACGCGAGACGAGCGACGAACCATGGCTGGGAGAGGGCCAACCCTTCGACAAAGGCAGTGCCCGGGCGACGAGGGAATGGATCGAACGCTGAAACAAGCTGCTAACCGATCGGCCGACGCCGAAGATGTCCATCCGCCGCCGCAAAACGACCTAGACCATCGCCATGAGCCACCACCACGTCGTACCACCCACATTCTCGTCTACGGAAAACGGCCAGATCCAGCAACGACGAATCGTCTAGATCAAGCGCCGCTACTTCTTTAAGAGGCCACCTTGCAAGGCCTAAAGCGCCGATGCCCAGGTGGCGGCAAGGGGAGTGGGCGAAGGGAATATGGCTGGTGGTGATAGGGTTTTCCCTCACGACGAGGGAAGGGTTTCGAAGGCCGAAACAAGCAGCTTATTGATGGGCCGACGCCGGATATTTCCATCCGTCGGCGTGAAACGACCTAGACCAGCGTCATGAGCCACTACCATGTTGTGGTAGAGGCCACAACCATCTCCGTCGCCATATAATACTGGCGCACCGCCTATAGTCGACTATCGAAAACGGCCAGACCCGGCGCCGCCGCTGCTTTAAGGTGCCACCTCGCGAATCCTATAACGCGTCGGCGCCACCGTGTGCCGCCGACCATCCGTGCTAGCGGCAACGGAGAGAGGGGAGAAGAAGCCTCGTGCTCTTCTGACGACAGCTGGCCTTAATCCGGCTGTGGCGATGGGAGTGGGCGAAGGGGAGTTGGCTTGCGGCGCTAGGGTTTCGGAGCTGTGCGCGGGAGACAAAGGTCATCTCTGCAAAGGATGTGAAGGAACTTTTTTAGCTTGGCGGTTGGTGGTGGTAAATCTAGTGTAGTAATATAACATGTAGAGTAAATTAGTTTTCGGGTATTTGTTCAGATGTCAATATCTTGTTCCTTCGCCTAGATGTATGTTTGTTTGCCACGCCTATGTTCGTGTGGCTATGCATCCTACCCTAACTAATCAATCCCTTGTTTGGTATGCTGCAGCATTGGTACGATGTTATATATGATGATAAGTTAACCAAAGCGTCTGGGGCAGCAAAATGTTGGCTGAAGAAGTTTTAACATATGCATTGACTTGAGAAACACTTCGCTTCCAAAAAAATGTTACCCCAGCAGAGCCGCCACCATATACACTTTGATTTTAAGAACATCGACATACAAGACAGACCTGAACACGGTCTATCTGATTTAAGTTTCCAAATCATCAACATTTCATGCGGATAACAAACTGTACGAAGAAGTAGAACACAAGCAGTGAGTGATGTCGAACACTTAACATAGTCATTAGCCGTCTCATAGACCAGCAGATACAAATAAAAGTGCATTTTACGACTCACAACAAATAGTCTCATACTGAATTACGGACGCTAACACCGACAGACCACAACACACACACAGTGTGTGAGGGCTTTTAGGTACACATGGGTACATAGACATACAGCAACTCTCAGTCGTAAACATGAATTTCTAGTGAGAAAAAGATAGATAGTCTTCATGAGAATGTTGCTTAGACACCGTTGATCTTCACAATGTTGGAATCCATGGTCATGAGCAGGTATCCAAGCAGCTTCCTATGTTCAAGCAAGTCTGCCTGAAACATTTTGATTACAAAATAGTTGAGTTTTCCAACAACACTGCTTATGCATTTGATTAAGAATAAACATTTCATAGGACACCAAAAATCGCAGCAGCACAAACAATCTGATACCTCATCCAGAACAGGTTTGGCTTGGTTGTTCGTCATGTTCCTCGCGGCATATGCAACATATATCACATCGTTTGGGCTGTTTTTTTAAGAAAAATAGTGAAGTATTTCAGCAACCTGAAGATCTTACTTACAAATGATAATTAAGACTGAATGTTTGTTAGATCTAACCTCGCTCCTGGACCCCCAGTGTGTTTGATGACGTTAAATCCCAGTGCACTAGGGATAGTTGCACCTAGCACAATAGACATGCAGTGTCCCAGTGGCTGGAAAAGATCATAAGCTCTACGATGGTGGTTGGCCACGGATATGGCGGGGAAATCACCATTGACCACAGGGTCGTACACCTGCACTGTGGTATGTGTTTCCTTAATATTGTAAATGTAGCAGACCCAATTAAGATTGTCACGTAGTATCACAACTACCTGACATGGAAAACGAAATGTTATGGAGCAAGACTACATTTTTCACAGTTTTAGTTATATCAAAAAATGAGGCAAAGAAAAAAAATGCGTACATTTTGTCAATATATAGCAAGTTACCTCTTTGCAGTGTACATTTTTGGCCCATTTCTCCCATAATTTACAAGTGTATACCGTCATGTATATTTTCACTAGCCCAACTACTCGAGCCTCTTCTTCGTCGCCCAACTACACTCGTATCCATGTACACAAAACAGAATGAAGAATACTGATAGAACAGTATGAGCTACAGCTAGCTAGAACCGGCAAGAACAGAGAAAGAATAACACCCATAATTTCGGACATTTTCGGCCCATTTCTCTGATAATTTCTAAGTGGATACCGTCATGTATATTTTCACTAGCCCAACTACTCGAGCCTCTTCTTCGTCACCCAACTAAACTCGTATCCATGTACACAAAACATAATGAATAATACAGATAGAACATCATGAGCTCCATCTAACTAGAACCGGCAAGAACAGAGAAAGAACAACACCCATAATTTCGGACATTTTTGGCCCATTTCTCTCATAATTTCTAAGTGGATACCCTCTTGTATATTTTCACAAGCCCAACTACTCGAGCCTCTTCTTCGTCGTCCAACTACAGTCGTATCCATGTACACGAAACAGAATGAAGAATACAGATAGAACAGCATGAGCTCGAGCTAACTAGAACCGGCAAGAATAGAGAAAGAACAACATGAGCAAGTTGTTTTAGGTACATACCAAGGTCCGTCGCTGTATTAGACAAGTCCCAGCCTGGCGAGGCAGCACTGTCCCGATGGCCGCAAACGCAAACACACTGTCACACTCCTTTCTTGAGAAGAACTATGTGAGAGACCTTGTGAGCCTTGGAGTGCATAAATGGAAGGAGGAGGAGGAGGTCTGGGCGAGGAAGATCCTTGCATCGGATACCTTAGCCTACTCAATGCTTCTCTTGGGGAGAGAGTCGTCACGCATATCAAGCAAATAAACAAGTAGTGAATAGTTGGTCATGCATGAGGACGGCATTGCCATGCCCGATGCATTCTGACTATTGTATTGCCTAGTGTATAAAAAATTGAGTAGGCCTGCTTAGCAATTCATAGCTCATGACATAGACTAAACAACTCGCGCCATGCATGACCACACCCGCCAACTCCCTCCAACAGCTCCCGCCATGCATTGTTTAACATACTAACTCTTCCCGCCACGAATTGTTTACTCAACCATGCACAGATCCATAGAAACAGTGTTCAGGGATCAACATCTCCGAGCATAGGTCCGGCTGCACCATGGTCCTGCCCAACATTTTCGCATGCTGCGGGGTGAGTGTGACACATGTGCGACGGACACAAGGTATGTTATGGTGGTGGATCGACGCGAGTATGGCCCATATATGCTTGACTCTACATGTGATGATAGCGAACATGAGCCGTGCGATGGTTGGATGACGTGAGCGTCACTATGGTGGCAGATGACATGTGATCTAGCGCGAGGCATCCCTGCTTTTTCTACTACCTAGATGCTCAACATTGTGTCCAGAACAATTGCCGGTGGACTTTGGCGAAAATATATAGGGCGTGGCCGTCGGATGGCCCTGTATGTGTTCTTGGCGGCTCCGACGGCTATTTCTGCGGTCTATGTCCAACCATTGTTGAAGACTTGAGGCTGCTGGTGGGTTCTTGGTGGTGTTAATAACCTTGTTGATGTCGGCGGTGTTGCTGATCTGCTCCACATATACGTGGTATGTCCTGTTTGCGTGGCGATCTTCACGTTAGGTATGTTAACGTGTACGGTTGTTGACATGTGACGACATGGCTTGCAGCAGTGACTTCTTCATTGAAAGGGGGGGGGCAACAATACAAGGTGACTTAAGATTGGTGGTGCTTTTGAGCACAAGGTCTCGATCTCCAGAGTGAAAACTCTAGGTTTCACCTACATTGGTGCGCTCAGCTTACCACCTACTCAACCTCCTCTGCAGCGCTACGTTCAAGGCCAATGTAGGTGAAACCTAGAGTTGTCACTAATTTACACAACCAACCACTGTAGCTTTCCTGTCTTTTCTCTTGCAAATCAGAGGACCCGGCTTCCTTCGACAAGCGCAACCATGCGACATCTCTTCGGCCGAGCCACGATAGGTGCACCACCGGGACTCCGTCGTGAGCGGCCCTCGTTGATGCGGAATGCACCGCCGGCGTAGTGGTAGAAATGGCACGCTCACCCGACTTGCGGATGAGGTGCTTCATATGCTAAATGTGGAGCCGACGGTTGAACGGTTGCGCTTGACGAAGAGCGGCGACCCACCTCCAGCTAAAACACTGCTAGGTGACGCACCTGCAATCGATCGAGAAAGGTGTGTCTTTGAGCATCCAGAATATTGTGAAGGCATGTTGGATCCATTCGTCGAGAGCTGCCAAGCCTGATCATCTTCTGATTCATCTTGACCGTCCAATATTGTTAGGTGCACACTAGCAAAGATTCTCTCACGGTGGATTACTCACAGGAATTTGGCTACACTATCTTGGGGAAGAAGAAGTTCTACAAAAAGGAGAAGAGATACAGGTTACAACTAAGCCCTACATCCACCGCAGGGATGTCTCCTTACTAACCAAGCCAGCTACTAAAGCAGCGTTGCGGGTTTGCCACTCATCTTCCTCCATGAACATGTACGAGACCCACTGCGAGCCCGAGAACTGGTGATTGAGCCATCATGTCTGCACCGGCCTGTTGGGTTTGCTTCCTTCCCCTTGTTTCTCCTGTGCTGGAGCGTTGCTGGTGTTTAGGTCGTTGACAAATATGCAACCGCTAGCGGCAAGTCCCTGAATCTATGTGCATAGCACACGCTCATGCCCATGGTCCCGTTGCCTACCATTCCTATTGCCATACAATTTTTCTAGTCAATGCCCTCGAGCAATGTTATGCTATTAGGGTGTACAATTACCATTCTAGAGAAAGATGTAGCACCAAAAACTCTATTTATAAGAGGCTGAACTCTAACCATATCTGAGAGTTGGCTCATGCAGTTATTTCATTTACTGTGGGAATCTTTGGTTTAAAACTTGAGTATAATGTTGAGCAGAGAAGTTACGTAAGAAAGTTTGGAAGAAAGATGGGATGAATGAATTCCATTTACATAGAAGAAATTTTGAAAGCACGTGCACATAAGACGTCTAACGCAATACCATGCACAATTCAAATGGAAAAGCTCTAACATGATTTGGAGAAGTCTTTGGGAGTCTCTCTCCCTTTCATTGATAGGGTCATTAGAAGTCAATTCATGAAATATTGTCTCAAGTAAATATACACTACACCATCTTAAAATAATCGATTCCCCCTGACCATCTCCTTCCAGACTAACACCACCAGTTTGATTGAGATACAATGTTTGCCTCTCCGACAGAGCCAGTGCATTTGGGAAAACAAGGATGGGAGAATTTAAGCTCATTTTTTGTTTTCAATCAGTCTAGATGGCCAATGGTGCATGTCAAATAAGAAAGTCTTAGAGTGTCGACAAAATTTCTTTTCCAACTAATCCTTTGGACGTTTGGCATCCCTGCTGGAGCAATAACTACATAGATGTGAATACCCATAATTCCTCCGGTGGTGTTCCCCGGCAGTGGGATCCATGGTTGTGTCCCTACGGTTTGGCTCTCTAGATCTAGTGTGGAAGGGGATATGGTTCTCCTTCCCGGTGGTTGCGACATGGTGGAGGCCGTGGGGCCTGAGTTCTCTTATGCGGTCAATTGGTTTGCACTGGACGTGCCTCAGTTTTTTCAAGTATTTTTGCTGTTGTCCTCTTCTTCAAGTTTCGCCATCAGCTTTCCCTCTGCACTCGAGTCTCCGTGTGCTGGCGGCGCAGTAACTGGCCGGCATGCCTCCCTTGTCGAGATGGTACTGGTCAGTGTCATTTCAATGTTGTCTGCAAGGCCAGTATCTTCCTCAACTCTCAGGAGAATTCCTCTACAGCCCGATGGCACGGCGCCTTTCGAACCTAAGGCGAGGGGAAGGATACCTCTTCAGCATTAGAGAAGGATGGTCCGTTGTTTCTTTAGGGAAATGACATGACTACGTCGTTTATATTTTAATTGGTTTTCAAATATTGAAATGTTTCAAGTGTAAAGGAAGAAATAGCAAAAAAAATGGCCTACAAAGTGGGGCTGAGGTAGCCCCAGGGAGTACTGATATTGTTTCTTTCAATTGTGGGCATAGCCTCTCTTCTCCATTTTCTTGGCTATCTTTGGTGATGGGGTGTCGTGGCATCTCCATTAGAACAAGCTGTGTAAACTATTAAATTATAACATAGCTTACTCGTTCATCTTAGCCTTCTAAATAAATATCCGATAGTTACTCTTCACTCAAGACCACCAGACAACACAACTTCGGGAGGCACAACAACGTGTCACGTGTTTCGTCTTTCCCTTCCTGTGGAGAGAACGAAGCGAAACCATCCACTCTAGTCGCTCCAGTTTCCCCGCCGTCTCCGGCAGCTCTCCTACCCGGACGATCTCTGGTCATCGGCGGGAGGGGAGTCACCGGATCCCGTGTGTGACTTGTTTAGCAGTAGTTTTAGGGCTAGCGTGCTTAGGTTTTCAGCCGGCCATGGTGACTACTTTGGTGGTGCTGTGACGGCAGCGAATAAATTTCCTCTGGATTCCTCTTCGACATGCTCCTCTTTGTCGTCAGAAGTGGATCTGGTTGGTCTGGTGTCGTGACGTCTCCAGCGGCGGCGACAACTCGGTGGAGGCCCTATGTGCTTCGATCCCGTTGCCGCAATGGTGTTTGCTCCGGTGCCGTGGTCGGGATTGGAGGCCTCGTTCCGGATGCAGTGGGGCCGCCGGTGTTATCTCCTTCGAGAATGACGGCGGCGACCTGATCTGAAAGATAGCCGGTTCGGCACGAGAAAGACGGGTCCAGGATAGCGGCTTCGGGTCTTCTCTCCAACATTGTTGGATGAGTGCAGTGAAGCCGTGGATAGAAGATCGTGGGGATGATCACGGTGGACGAGCCGCAAGGTCTCATACCACACGGTGGTTTGCTTCATCTACTTACAACGCAGCTTTGTCTGTTATGTAGCTAATTCTATCCTTGGCAAGTTCGCATCTCCCCTCTTTCCGATGAAGTTTTTGCGACAGCGGCGTACAGCGGTGAGAGCTGGTTGTTTTGCTTTTAGGATCCCAAGCATTTCTTTGCAATTTTTCGTGTGTTTCTTCTTGCAATGTGTTGTACCGTATGTGTTCTGGATGCCTCTTGATTGTGGTTATGTGTGGGTTTGTAATTCTGCTCATGAATAAATAACACGTTGTTTACCTCAAGAAAAAACTCCATGGGGCTAAATAAATGCTAGGCCCACTTGTCAGCCTCAAACATCCTTTCTTCTTCCTTCCTCCACTCAGTTTTGGCAAACGTTCGAAG
This sequence comes from Triticum monococcum, assembly GCA_034509565.1. Lineage (NCBI taxonomy): Eukaryota > Viridiplantae > Streptophyta > Magnoliopsida > Poales > Poaceae > Triticum > Triticum monococcum. The sequence goes on from CM067845.1 coordinate 621,870,141, forward strand.
GGGGGCAGAATTTGGATAAGCAACTAGTGATGGGGTTGGACTAGTGAACTTGCTTTTTATTCCCAAACTCTTGGTTACACACACATGGGAATAACGAATTGGAATTTGCATTTTAGAACACGATGTCGCACGAGTGTGCGGCCATGAGGACTGTGGGCAGGCAGAGCAAAGGCTGCTGCACTAGGAGGTGCCAAGCGTCCCGTACGTCGAACAAGGATGTATTTGATGTCAAGCTATGGCACTAGCAGGTGCTCTGCCTCCGATTGAGCGAGGAAGGTGCTGCACTGAGCATCAACATGATGGCGAAGAAGTACTGGATCCAGTTGTCACGAACTGCCAAACCTGCTTATCTTCTAATTCATCTTGGTCGTCCAGTATGCAATCGACGAAGGATGCGGAAGGGTTGGTTACTCTGCGACTTGCCAGGGGCAAGTCACTTAATCCATGTGCATAGCACACCCCCGTGTTGATGCTCCTGTTGCCTACCATACCTATCGCCCTACAATTTTCCGGTCAACACCCTAAAACAATGTTATTAGAGTGTACAATTACAGTCCTAGAGAAAGAGGCAGCACCAAAAACTCTACTTATGCAAGGAGCGTGGTATTGTAGAGAAGAATATGAAGAGTCTATGTAAAGATATTCAACTCTACCCATGTTTCGAGAGTTGGCACATGCAGTTATTTCATTTACTGTGGTCATGTTTGGTTCAAAACTTGAATTCTAAGGAGAGCATAATACCATGCATGGTTCAGATGGAAAGGTACTAGGAGTAACATAATTTGAAGAACTCTTCGATGGCCTCTTTTGCATTTTTTAAACGGTCGTCGGTAGTCACTTTACTAAAATATCATCTTAATTAAATATGTATTACACCATCTTAAACTAATGGATTCCCATGTATGTTTCCTCTCACATCAACATCACTAGTTTAATTGGACATGCAATGTTTGCCTTTTAAATAGAGAAAATGCATTTGTGAAGACAAGGACGGAAGAATTTGAGCTCATTTTTATTGTCAATCATGCCGAATGGCCAATGGTCATGTGTGTGTCCAAAAAGAAAAGCTTTAGATGTCAGCCGAATTTCATTCCCATCTAATCCTTGGGATGGATGACACCCTTGCTGGAGCAGCAACTACACACATGCAACAGCTACCGCTCCTCCATTGAATGATATTCAATAAATTTCACTTTGGGAGATGATTCAAATGTATGTCCCTGATTTGGATTGACATCTTAGTGTACAAATCTATCTAGGATATGAAATTTTGACAAAAAATAACCACCCAATTAGCAAGGTTTGTCCCTAACTAATATCAATTAAAGAGATGATGGACGAAAATATCCTTTTCAAATACCTAGCTAGTTCTCAAATTTGTATGTCCTCTTACGCAAACTTTGAATTGTAAATGTGATTCATTTTGGTTATCCTTGATTACTGTTGTTTGGTTCACCTGGAGCACGCCATGTACATGTATGTTTAAAGGCCATGTTCCGAGGGCCTCTTTGACAACAGTCGTTTTATTCCACCTGGTTTATTTTGCCGTTGTGTGCTAGATGTAGGAATGTGTTGCCCGGTGAGGAGATCAACTACATCCAATTTTAATTTAGCTGCACATGAGTCGCCTGGAAGTGAATTTGGGTCAATCAATTTCGGATGAACAAAGCAGCCGATGGAGGGAAGGAAGAAGCAGCAACCGGCTCAGCGAAGAAGCCCTTTCGGGCTATGTTAGGGTGGCAGGCGACCCCATTATCTATTTTAAGGGTGTGGGGTGGTGTAGGTTCGTCGGAAAAACTGGTCATCGCTAGGGTTAGAGGGATGGCCGCACGGCTGAGAGGAGGCGGTTAAGGGTGGGGCGGGGTGGCGAGGCTGGAGCAGGAGCGCCGCCGGCTGCAGATGATGGGGCTGGCTGTTCAGCCAGTGGTACGTTGGGCTGAAGAAGCAATCTTGACCGCTTGTTTTGCATCGGACGGCTAAAATGAATCAATTGACTCAAATTGATTTTTGTGTTGACTTACCCCTAGCCAACCCCGTCCAATTTTATGTGGTCGTATGGACTCGTACTAATCAAGACTAGTCCAAACTGAGATTTATTGTGTCATACTTTATTGAAAAAATTGAATTATATATATGTCTATAAGAAAAGGTTTGTAAGTAAGTTTGGACAGAAATTGGATGTATTGGTTCCATCTACATAGGATGTACACACTGACAATCAAAACTTGAGATTTCAAAAGCACAGTTCAAATGGAAAAGTACTAATGAAGTCTTCAGGAGTCTCTCTCCCCTTCTTTCACAATTTCTTCTTGTCACGACACTAAAATAATAAAATATCATCTTAGGTAAATATGTCTGACGACATTTCTCTTTTGAAGTAGTATCATGAGAATTTGGAGAAAAGGAATTTTCCAAATTAATCAAAGACCTATCCCATGAACAAGTTGTAGAAAAAAGAGTAATTCCTTCTTCATTGCCATCATTCAGTAAAATATTCCTCTGCATTCAGCGACTGCCATGGGTTTAGTGTTGAGCTCATCCTCGAACTAGTTCACTAGATGAAAGAGGCATGGCTCGAGTGGATATAGGGCTTCAACTAAGGGGGGTTTGTGTTCCCTTCATGGGATCGAGCACCACCAAAGAGCCCTCTAGAGAGAAGAGCTAGGCGGTGTCGACTCATCATGAGTTCATGACCATGTTGGAGAAACAAAGTTACGATGTGGAAGAAACACCTGGCATGTGGGTCGGTACACCTACCATAGTGGCATATGGATCCAAAGTTTGAACCTATTGTTTTTTCCTAAACTGGTTAGACCTTGTGCAAATTGCAAATTAGTATAGGACACTATGGAAAAAGTGCAACAAGTTCAATTTTACATGATCCAACAACAATATAGTGTAATTTCTTTGGACTGAGCAGCGATTGTGCTAACTTTTTCCCTTTCTTATTTGCATGTACCCATAGATGAATTGCATCTTTCCCAAGCTACGATGAGGTTGCATCGGGCTGTGTACGGTCATGATTCTCTTGAGCCCAAGTAGCCCGTACCACTTGCTCGAGCAGCTACACACCTTTATGGACAACATGTATTAGTCGACAGTACCAGCCGTGCCACCATCAGAAAGTGGTTTCATCGTCTACCAGAACCATGAAGATGTGCTTGGACCGCATGTCTTTGCTAAAGCCAAATTTAGAGTCCCAAAAGCACATCGTGGGATGTTTGTTTACTCTAGAAAGAACATACACATGGTACGATTTGTGTGAACTAATTGTGTACATGGCTTTTGACCAGTATCAGAGGATGCAATGGTGCCACTATGCTCAATTCCTTTGTTAACCTTGTGAATGCAAACATCGGATCAAAGACGGGAACAGAATAACAAGTATGACATTCCATCTCCCTAGCCAGATCACTGTAGCTAGTTGTTTGGTCCATCTAGCATATCGAGAGTTAACTCGTTAATTCACTTATCTGTTCCTTTTGATGTCGGGCCATGGAAAAAAGATCAGGCCCGTTTACACACACAAAATCAGATACTCTAAACTCTCAGCACATGTCTTTCTTATGCAACCAACTATAAAGACATTTTCCCATCGACAATAACACTAAATGCACATAGTTTTCTCGAAAATAAAACATGCTACTACGAAAAATATCGTACAAAAGGCCTTATTTTTTACTATTGAGGAGCCCTCTACTCCCAAATTTTATTTGAATGAAGCTAATATGCATTGATACATAAATTAAGTTTCCAGTTACTCATACAAAAAACGTATACAACACTATCCAACAGGAAACACTGGATATACTATCCAATAGGAAACACTGGATAAGATAGCGTAACCGGTGTTCTTTTGTACATCCGGTTAGATTTTTTTTTGCTAACTCAAGGCTTAGAGGTCCTCCACGTTCCTTGAGGTTCCACGTCTTCTCATCATTTTTACCTTCTATGTTGACCCTGTTTGTTGGACCTGGATATAACTAGTAGCTTGATTACATTGAGATGTAACTCTGACACCACTTTGTGCACACAGAATCCAATCCACCTTCTGTTTCCGGTGGTCCCGTTGCCTATCATTCCTAACAATCGTTACCATTTTCCCGATCAATGCGCTTGAGCAATATTATTAGAGCATACAATTACAATTCGAGATGAACACATGGCACCAAAACTCCACTTATATAAGACATGCAACATGGTAGAGAAGAACATGAAGACTTTATGTAAGAGGGTGAACTCTGCCAAAGTTTCGAGAGTTGGCAAAGGCAGATATTTCATTTATTGTGGGCATGTTAGGTTGAAAACTTGAATTCTCTGTTTAGTAGAAGAAAGAAAGCACGAGCATATAAGTTGTCTATCACAATACCATGCACAGTTCAAATGGAAAAGTACAGAGTTTGGACAAGTCTGTGGGAGTCTCCCTTTCTTTGACAGTCTCTTCAGTAGCCACTTGATTGAAATATCATCTCAAATAAATATATACTACACCATCTTCATGTCAAACAGTCAAAATATCATGAGAATTTGGGGAAAACAGAATGTCACAACTCATCAACAACTATCCAATCCACAACTCTGTAGAAATAAGAACAATTCCTTCTTCACTACCATAATTCATAAACAACAACCAAGAAACTGGTCACCCTTTAAAGACTTACAGGTGATGAGTGTCATTCTATGGCCATTTTAACGCAATGCTGACAAACAGCTATGGACGTTGCTGACAAACCCAATATAAATTACCTATGGACAAGGGAACTCGTCGTGGCGCGAAGTGAGGCAAGGTCACCAGAAGTGAAACCCTTTTTCCTTGCCTCTATCACCGAGGGAGGGTATTTGTAATGAGATCTCTATTGGTTGGCATGCTGTATTCATCACCATCCTCCAGTGTCCGTTACTGATTCCGGTGTGGTTTGACATTGCCTGGTTTCCATCCAAGTTCCCGAGCTCTTTCCTCCCACAAAGCAGTTAATTTCCTTTGACCGAGCAGCGACTCGGCTGACTTCTCCCTAGCTTCTTCACATGTATCCATACCTGAACTGCATTTGTCAGCCTCCTTTTGATACTGCGAAGCTAGTTTTTTAGCCTCGAGCAACTTTACATCGGCTTGTTGCTGAGCTTCTGTTGCTTCCTCCTCTCTCTGCTTTAGCTCTTCTATTAGTAACTCTGTTTCCTCACCGGAAGCATGATTCTTGACCTCTTTGAATTGCTTGGCACAGTCTGGAAACATCAGAAGCAATAATAACCAGTTAATCCAGTCACGAGATAATTACAAGGTATGCTATGGAATATACGTGACCTTGGGTGCTTCGTTGAACTACTTAGCATAATATCCAAGTCAAGACTAACTGTAAACATGGAGAAAAATAACTGAGCTACTTGGTTAAACTACTAATGAAACAGAGTATATCATGGATACAAACTAATTACAGAGTGTGGAGAGAACAATAAACATAAGAAAATATTTCCACATGTAGCAACTAGAGCAGTAGACATCTTTCAGACTATAAGGACAAAGGAAGGCATCGCAGATTGAACTTGAGAATCAAAGAACAAATATTGCAATGCTCATATGTGATAGCACCAAGACAAGACAGGCATCAACCTTTCAGTGCCATGGCATGTTATACATTCAACTCTATCTTGTTTAGTGAAATACACAATTACTCCCAGTATAAGGCTACAATGTGAACCAATGTTCTGACTTCTGAATAACTGAAAACATCTTGGCCTCACCCCCAAATTCCAAGCATAGCTCAAGTTATAATCGATCAGCCATGGCAAGGCCAGGCATAGAAAATCTGATGCATAATAAGCATTGAACAAACTGAGGAAGTTAAGCCATACATACTTGTTAGGACATTCAGATCACAGGTTAGAATGCCCCCAATAAATGAAAGTCGACAGATCCCATAATTTACATATCATGCCAAGTTCTTAGCCTATCCACAGTACTACCGTGTCCCGTCCACAGCAGAAAGCAATACTAGTTAAACAACTGACAAGGCAGACAGTATCATGGATACAATCTAATTTAAGAGTGCAAAGAGAACATAAACATAAGAAAAGATTTCCAGTTTTGCACGAATAGCAACTAGAGCACCACACATCTTTGAGTAGACTAAGGAAAAAGGATGCTACCCCAGGTGGAGCTTGAGAATCAAATAACAAATACTAAAATGCTCATACGATAGCACCGACACAAGATTTCAGTAGCATGTCATGTTATACATTCAATTTTATCTTGTTCAGTCACCATACATAATTACTCCTAAATAAAGCTACAACCTGAACCCGTGTTATGACTTCTGAATAAGTGAAAACATCGTGGTCGCACACCCAAATTTCAAGTATGCTTATAATTATAACAAACTGAGCAAGCTAAACTGTGCATGATTGTAGGACATTCAAGTCACAGATTAGAGTCCCTCAAAAAAGAAATCTACAGACCCCGTCCCGTCCACAGCAGAACGCAATTTTGAACGGTTACAAACGCATTGCTCGCACAGCACAGAAAAATTGCACGGGGAAGGCAGGGAAAGATCTGGGCGGGTAGGTCCAGCACCGACAGCAAGAGGGGTGGGTACCTTCCGGGAGCTGGAGCAGCGGGAGCGCGTCGCAGTCGCAGGCGCACGCGGGGCAGGCCCCCGGCGAGCGGCCGAGCGCCTCGGCGACGTGCCAGTAGAGCGGCGGGCCGACGATGTAGGCCGCGACGCCGAGCCCGAGCAGCGCCACCAGCGCCGTCACCGCCGCGGGGCTCGGGCCCCACGACGACGACGAGCGGCCCGCCATCGCCTCCGCGCCGAGGGTGGTTGGTGGATTGATGGAACGGCCGCGCTGCGCTGCGGTCCGGCGCGAGGTGGGCGTGGCTTGTCGGCCGCCCGGCGCGGCGGTGCGGGAAGTGAAGAGGGGGAGTGGGAGTGGGTGAGTGAGTGGGGACGGACCGGACGCGCGCGAGTGGAGACGGGCCGGCCACAAACCCAGATGAGATCCGGCGGCGCTGAGACGCCCACGTCCAGTTGAGTTCGTCCCACGGCCAAGAAGCACCTACGTATGTGTCATTGCCTCAAAAAAAACCTACGTATGTGTCAACTTCAGCACTTTTTTTTTACTTGATTATAATTTGTAACTATTCTTCCTGAAAGAAACACGCACACAGCACGCATACAGAATTATGTTTTTGCTTCTGCTTAAAGAGGATGAGAGGGTTTTGCTTCTTTTTCAGAACTGAGCCAACCGTATTAGGAGTTTATCGAATTCACGGCTTTCTCCCGTTGAGCTACACTGGCTTAGCGTCAGCCTCCTTGAAAGACGGACACTTACTTGATATGTCATTCCGATGCCTCTCAATTCTAAGTTGAAACTACACGTCTTTCCCATGCATCTTATTGTGCCGAAACATGTGAATGTAACCAGGTCTCCCGCCCCCCTCCCCCCACCAAAAAAAACAGGCATAATTCGTAAGCATTGTTCCATCATGTAGTTGGAACTCTTCATTGTCTTCTCTTGTCATATACATACACACACTTGGGTACCGAGTATTTGATCAAGTGTACAACAAAATCATGTCGAATCACGGTGGTTTCTAGGGGAACATGTATAGAGGTGGTTGGGTATTGAAACATGTGAAGAAGAGGAGGTAATATAGGAACCAGAATCCTTGAGAAAAGATGGTTAATCTGTAGTGCATGCAAACTTTAATGTGCAATGTCTAACATGATGGGTACTAGTAAGTTAGAAAGAAACGTACAATGAGGTGTGGTTAGTCCCAAGCTCAGCCATTGTGTGGGTGGGATTGTGATTTTTTTTAGGTCTGTATTTCATATTTCCAAAAGAAAGCTAGTGGAGCCTTGTGAGCCAAATGCAATTGAGCCGTTACACTCAATCCTTTGTTATACATGCCTCCTTTGTTCATGGGACAACTTGATAGAAACACATAATACGAGATCCTTCGTTCGTGGCCCTATTCATTCGTGGATTAGAGCAAGAAAGTTGTGGCAACTTTTATTTTTGATTCAAATGAAAACTCAAGAATTTACAATCCCCACCGACCTATTTTTAGAAATACTACACAAAAAGTACATCAATGAGATATCTAGTGTCATGCTAAGTTGCTAACATCCTATTTATATTTTCTCATGTGGTTAACTTTATTACACTAGTGCAGTTAAGTTAGAATGCAAACGGTATAGACCCCTTTCGCTGACAAGATTTGGAAGTTTAGCCTTAAGAACATGTGCGATAGGGAGGCCCTTCACACATGACCCAAATTAATCGTCTGTGATAGGGCTCGAGGATGCAGACGATTTAGCAAAAGCGATTATATTCGAAGACAAAGACTACCCCAGACACGAGTCCTGAAGCAAGCGTTTGCAATATATAAAACGTCCCAAACGTTTCTTACGTAAAAGTCGCGTGGGGTGATACATCTATTGCACACACTATACATTGACGTCACGTTTGCTATGCGGCCGACATCGAAGGCTCGACGTAGCGCTTGTGCAACAAAGATGGTTATCATAAACATTTAATCTATTGTGTTGTTTGCTATGCGAACCATATCAAAGAGGTGGATCCATGACGTTGTCCTTGGGAGGAAGAGGACATCCACGGGCACCGGCAAATTTTTGTTCAAATCTATATCCGCAACAATGAGGCATCTTGAACCAGAACCACGACATGGACCAATCCACCCAATCAAGTTCTACGCAACGCCACCTCCGTTGGAATAGCATGAGCCTAGACCACCCACCGTCGCACTCCTTGACACCCACATGACCAAGACGCACAACCGCCACTGACACCATGAAGCTTGCCAGAGAGCCGCCTGGTAACCGCCATCCGGAGCCGCTGCCCCGGCATCCGATGTCGAGCCTCACACTGACACCACGATGTGCAGACACCACCAATCAGTACGGGAAGCAAGTAGCTCCCCTCGACCCGCGATACCCCACTACGAAAGTATAATGGAGAGAGAGAGAGAGAGAGAGGCTAAAGCCGATACATTGGCCACCCGGCAAAAAGCTCTAGACCACGCACAAGGGTTCCAATCTCTGACGGGGGGCACGCCTCACCCCATGTACCAGCATATACTCCTACAAGCATATATTCCTCCCTCATAATAATTTTCAGTAGCATCATGAATGAATTCAACAATATAACTATCACACACAGCATTCTTTTCATGATCTACAAGTCTAGAATTTTTATTACTCTCCACATAAGAAAATTTCTTCTCATGAATAGTAGAGGGAGCAAACTCAACAAAGTAACTATCATGGAATTGAAAATTGAAATCAAGATGACAAGTTTCGTTGTTATCATTATTCTTTCAAACATAGATTCCCCATAGTAGATAGGAGGCATGCTTTCATCATAGTAAATTTGCTCATCAAAGCTTGGGGGACAAAAAATATCATCTTCATCAAACATAGATTCCCCAAGCTTGTGGCTTTGCATATCATTAGCATCATGGATATTCAAGGAATTCATACTAACAACATTGCAATCATGCTCATCATTCAAATATTTAGTGCCAAACATTTTAATGCATTCTTCTTCTAACACTTTGGCACAATTTTTCTTTCCATCATACTCACGGAAGATATTAAAAAGATGAAGCGTATGAGGCAAACTTAATTCCATTTTTCATAGTTTTCTTTTATAGACTAAACTAGTGATAAAACAAGAAACAAAAAGATTCGATTGCAAGATCTAAAGATATACCTTCAAGCGCTAACCTCCCCGGCAACGGCGCCATAAAAGAGCTTGATGTCTACTACACAACCTTCTTCTTGTAGACGTTGTTGGGCCTCCAAGTGCAGAGGTTTGTAGGACAGTAGCAAATTTCCCTCAAGTGGATGACCTAAGGTTTATCAATCTGTAGGAGGCGTAGGATGAAGATGGTGTTGGGGATCGTAGCAGAAATTTAAAATTTTCTACGCATCACCAAGATCAATCTATGGAGTAATCTAGCAACGAGGGGAAGGAGAGTGCATCTACATACCCTTGTAGATCTCTAAGCGGAAGCATTGCAAGAACGCGGATGAAGGAGTCGTACTCGCAGCGATTCAGATCGAGGTTGATTCCGATCTAAGTGCCGAACCACGGCGCCTCCGCGTTCAACACACGTGCAGCCCGGTGACGTCTCCCACGCCTTGATCCAGCAAGGGGAGAGGAGAGGTTGGGAAGACTCCGTCCAGCAGCAGCACGACAGCGTGGTGGTGGTGGAGGAGCACGGAACTCCAGCAGGGCTTCGCCAAGCACTACGAGAGACGAGGAGGGAAAGAGGTAGGGCTGCGCCAAGAGGGAGAGGATCTCATGTGTCTTGTAGCCCCCAATACCTCAAGTATATATAGGGGAAGGGGAGGGGCTGCGCCCCCATCTAGGGTTCCCTCCCTAGGGGTGGCGGCAGCCCCAAAACCCATCTAGGGTGGCGGCCAAGGCGGGAGAGAGGGGGCGCACCTAGGGTGGGCCTTAAGGCCCATCTAGACCTAGGGTTTGCCCCCTCCCACTCTCCCTTGCGCCTTGGGCCTTGGTGGTGGGGGCGCACCAGCCCACCTGGGGCTGGTCCCCTCCCACACTTGGCCCACGCAACCTTCTAGGGCTGGTGACCCCACCTGGTGGACCCCCGGGACCCTCCCGGTGGTCCTGGTACGTTACCGATAGCACCCGAAACCTTTCCGGTGACCAAAACGGGACTTCCCATATATAAATCTTTACCTCCGGACCATTCCGGAACTCCTCATGACGTCCGGGATCTCATCCGGGACTCCGAACAACATTCAGTAACTGCGTACATACTTTCCCTATAACCCTAGCGTCATCGAACCTTAAGTGTGTAGACCTGGAGTCATGCAGACATGGCCGAGACAACTCTCCGGTCAATAACCAACAGTGGGATCTGGATACCCATGTTGGTTCCCACATGCTCCACGATGATCTCATCGGATGAACCACGATGTCAAGGATCCAATCAATCTCGTATACAATTCCCTTTGTCTATCGGTACGATACTTGCCCGAGATTCGATCGTCGGTATCCCGATACCTTGTTCAATCTCGTTACCGGCAAGTCTCTTTACTCGTTCCGTAACACATCATCCCGTGATCAACTCCTTGGTCACATTGTGCACATTATGATGATGTCCTACCGAGTGGGCCCAGAGATACCTCTCCGTTACATGGAGCGACAAATCTTAGTCTCGATTCGTGCCAACCCAACAGACACTTTCGGAGATACCCGTAGTGCACCTTTATAGCCACCCAGTTACGTTGAGACGTTTGGCACACCCAAAGAACTCCTACGGTATCCGGGAGTTGCACAATCTCACGGTCTAAGGAAATGATACTTGACATTAGAAAAGCTTTAGCATACGAACTACACGATCTTGTGCTAGGCTTAGGATTGGGTCTTGTCCATCACATCATTCTCCTAATGATGTGATCCCGTTATCAACGACATCCAATGCCCATTGTCTGGAAACCGTAACCATCTATTGATCAACGAGCTAGTCAACTAGAGGCTTACTAGGGACATGGTGTTGTCTATGTATCCACACATGTATCTAAGTTTCCTATCAATACAATTCTAGCATGGATAATAAACGATTATCATGAACAATGAAATATAATAATAACTAATTTATTATTGCCTCTAGGGCATATTGAGTTTACTAGACTCAATAATATAGTTCACATCACTATGTGATTAACACTCAATGAGTTCTGGGTTTGATCATGTTATGCTTGTGAGAGAGGTTGTAGTCAATGGGTCTGCAATATTCAGATCCCTATGTATTTCGCAAAACTTTATGTCATATCGTAGATGCTGCTACCACGTTCCACTTGGATCTATTCCAAATTGTTTCTCCATTATACGTATCCGGTATCTCTACTCAGAGCTATCCGGATAGGTGTTAAGCTTACATCGACGTAACTCTTTACGTCGAACTCTTTATCACCTCCATAACCGAGAAACATTTCCTTATTCCTCTAAGGATAATTTTGACCGCTATCTGGTGATCCACTCCTAGATCACCTTTGTACCCTCTTGCCAGACATGTGGCAAGGCACACATCAGGTGCGGTACTCAGCATGGCATATCGTATAGAGCCTATGACAAAAGCATAGGGGACGACCTTCGTCCTTCCTCTTTCTTCTGCCGTGGTCAAGCTTTGAGTCTTACTCAACTTCACACCTTACAACTCAAGTAAGAACCCCTTCTTTGACTGATCTATTTTGAACTCCTTCAAAAACATGTCAAGGTGTGTGTTCTTTGAAAGTATCATCAGGCGTCTTGATCTACTTCTATAGATCTTGATGCCCAATATGTAAGCAGCTTTATCCAGGTCTTCCTTTGAAAATCACTCTTCAAACAACCGTTTATGCTTTCCAGAAATTCTACATTATTTCGAATCAACAATATGTCATCCACATATACTTATCAGAAATGTTGTAGTGCTCCCACTCACTTTCTTGTAAATACAAGTTTCTAGCAAACATTGTATAAACCTAAAAGCTTTGATCACTCCATCAAAGCATATATTCCGACTCCGAGATGCTTGCTCTAGTCCATAGAAGGATTGCTGGAGCCAGCATACCTTTTAGCATCCTTAGGATTGAAAAACCTTTTATTGTATCACATACAACTTTTTCTTACGAAAACTGGTAAGAAAACTTGTTTTGACATCCATCTGTCAGATTTCATAATTGAAAAATACAGCTAATGCTAACATGATTCCGACGGACTTAAGCATCGCTACGGGTGAGAAATTCTCATCATAGTCAACTCCTTGAACTTGTGAAAAGACTCTTTCCCACAAGTCGAGCTTCATAGACGGTAACATTACCGCCCACGTCCGTCTTCTTCTTAAAGATCCATTTATCTCAATGACTTGCCGACCATTGGGCAAGTCCACGAAAGTCCATGCTTTGTTCTGATACATGGATCCTATCTCGGATTTCATGGCTTCTAACCATTTGTCGGAACACGGGCCCACCATTGCTTCTCCATAGTTCGTAGGTTCATTGTTGTCCAACAACATGATATCTAAGACAGGATTACCGTACCACTCAGGAGTAGTACATATCCTTGTCCACCTACGAGGTTCGATAGCAACTTGATCCGAAGCTTCATGATCACTATCATTAACTTCCTATTCAACAGACGTAGGCGCCACAGAAAACATCTTTCTGTGTTGCATCACTCTCTGGTCGAAGTAAAGGTTCGACAACCTCATCAAGTTCTATCTTCCTCCCACTCAATTCTTTTGAGAGAAACTCCTTATCGAGAAAGGACCCGTTCTTAGCGACAAAAAATTTGCCCTCGGATCTGAGATAGAGGGTATACCCAACTGTCACCTTTGGGTATCCTATGAAGATGTGTTTGTCCGCTTTTGGGTTCGAGCTTCTTCGGCTGAAGCCTTAAGCATCGCAGCCCCAAACATTAATAAACGACAACTTTGGTTTCTTTCCAAACCAATGTTCACACGACGTCGTCTCAACTGACTTAGGTGGTTTCCTATCTAAAGTGAATGCAGCTGTCTCTAACGCATATCCTCAAAATGAAAACGGCAGATCGGTAAGAGACATCATAGATCGCACCATATCTCAAGGGTTCGATTACGACGTCCGTACATACCATTACCCTGTGGTGTTCCAGGTGGCTTCAACTGTGAAACAATTCCACAATGTCTTAAGTGATTGCCAAACTCATAACTCAGAAATTCTCATCGATCAGATCGTAGGAATTTGATCTTCTTGTTATGATGGTTCTTAACTTCACTCTGAAATCGCTTGAACTTTTCAAACGTTTCAGACTTGTGCTTCATTAAGTAAATATACCTATATCTACTCAAATCGTCAGTGAAGATCAGAAAATAGTAATATCCACCGCACGCTTCAATTCTCATTGGATCACACGCATCAGCATGTATGATTTCCAACAAGTCACTTGCCCGTTTCATTGTACCTGAAAACGGGGTCTTAGTCATCCTGCCCATGAGGCATGGCTTGCATGTGTCAAGCGATTCAAAATCAAGTGACTCTAAACATCCATCGACACGGAGTTTCTTCATGCATCTTACGCCAATATGACCTAAGTGGCAGTGCCACAAGAAAGTGGTACTATCTACATCTTTTGGCGTGAACATGTGTATTACCACGACCAAGATTCACTGAACCATTCACATAGGGTGCATGACCATGAAAGGTATTATTCATGTAAACAGAATAACCATTACTCTCTAACTTAAATGAATAACCGTATTGCAATGAACATGATCTAATCATATTCATGCTCAATGTGGACACCTGATAACATTTATCTAGGTTCAATACTTATCCCGAAGGCAGATGGAGCATGCGATGGTGATCTCATCAACTTTGGAAACACTTTCAACACACATCGTCACCTCGCCCTTAGCCAGTCTCCGTTTAGTCCGTAGCTTTTGCTTCAAGTCACCAATAATAGTAACTGAACCGGTATCCAATACCCAGGTGCTACCAGGAGTACTAGCGAGGTACACATTAATAACACGTATATACTTTGTTGAAGTTGCCAGCCTTCTTATCTACCGTGCATTTGGGGTAATTCCGCTACCAATGACCGCTCCCCTTACAATAGAAGCACTTAGTCTCGGGTTTGGGTTCAACCTTGGGTTCCTTCACTGGAGCGGCAACTGGTTTGCCATCCATGAAGTTTCCCTTCTAGCCCTTGCCCTTCTTGAAACCAGTGGTCTTGTTAAACCATCAACACTTGATGCTCCTTCTTGATTTCTACCTTTTGCAGTCTTAAGCACCGCGAACAGCTCCAGGATCAACTCCATCCCTTGCATGTCATAGTTCATCACGAAGATCTAGTAGCTTAGTGATAGTGGCTAGAGAACTCTATCAATCACTATCTTATCTGGAAGTTTAACTCCCACTTGATTTAAGTGATTGTAGCACCCAGACATTCTGAGCACATGCACACTAGCTGAGCTATTCTCCTCCATCTTGTTGGCAAAAGAACTTGTCAAAGGTCTCATACCTCTCAACGCGGGCATGAGCCTGAAATCCCAATTTCAGCTCTTGGAACATCTCATATGTCTTATGGCGTTCAAAACGTCATTGGAATCCCGATTCTAAGTCGTGAAGTATGGTGCACTAAACTATCAAGTAGTCATCGGGATGTGTCTGTCAGGTGTTCACAACATCCACAGACGACATTGTAAGGGTTTGCACATCGAGCGGTGCATCAAAGACGTAAGCCTTCTGTGTAGCAGTGAGGACACTCCTCGGACTACGGACCCAATCCGCATCATTGCTTACAATATCTTTCAACTTGGTCTTTCTCTAGGAACGTATTGAAACAGGGAGCTACAACGTGAGCTATTTATCTACAACATATTTGCAAAGACAATTTAGACTATGTTCATGATAATTAAGTTCATCTAATCAAATTATTTAATGAACTCCCACTCAGATAGACATCCCTCTAGTCATCTAAGTGAAACATGATCCGAGTCAATTAGATCGTGTCCGATCATCACGTGAGACGGACTAGTCAACATCGGTGAACATCTTCATGTTGATCGTATCTTCTATACGACTCATGCTCGACCTTTCGGTCTTCCGTGTTTCGAGGCCATGTCTATACATGCTAGGCTCGTCAAGTCAACCTAAGTGTATTGCGTGTGTAAATCTTGCTTACACCCATTGTATTCGAACGTTAGAATCTATCACACCCGATCATCACATGGTGCTTCGAAACAACGAACCTTCGCAACGGTGCACAGTTAGGGGAACACTTTCTTGAAATTATTATGAGGGATCATCTTATTTAAGCTACCATCGTTCTAAGCAAATAAGATGTAAAATATGATAAACATCACATGCAATCAAATAGTGACATGATATGGCCAATATCAGTTGCTCCTTTTGATCTCCATCTTCGGGGCTCCATGATCATCGTTGTCACCGGCATGACACCATGATCTCCATCATCGTGTTTTCTTGAAGTTGTCTTGTCATCTATTACTTCTACTACTATGGCTAACGCTTTAGCAATAAAGTAAAGTAATTACATGACGTTTCTGTTGACACGCAGGTCATAAATAAATTAAGACAACTCCTATGGCTCCTGCTGGTTGTCATACTCATCGACATGCAAGTCGTGATTCCTATTACAAGAACATGATCAATCTCATACATCACATATATCATTCATCACATCCTTTTGGCCATATCACATCACACGGCACATGCTGCAAAAACAAGTTAGACGTCCTCTAATTGTTGTTGCAAGTTTTTACGTGGCTGCTATAGGTTTCTAGCAAGAACGTTTCTTACCTACGCCAAAACCACAACGTGATATGCCAATTTCTATTTACCCTTCATAAGGACCCTTTTCATCGAATCCGATCCGACTAAAGTGGGAGAGACAGACACCTGCTAGCCACCTTATGCAACTAGTGCATGTAGTCGGTGGAACCTGTCTCACGTAAGAGTACGTGTAAGGTCGGTCCGGGTCGCTTCATCCCACGATGCCGCCGAATCAAGATAAGACTAGTAACGGCAAGTAAATTGACAAAATCGACGCCCACAACAACTTGTGTTCTACTCGTGCATAGAAACTACACATAAACCTGGCTCATGATGCCACTGTTGGGGATCGTAGCAGAAATTTAAAATTTTCTGCGCATCACCAAGATCAATCTATGGAGTAATCTAGCAACGAGGGGAAGGAGAGTGCATCTACATACCCTTGTAGATCGCTAAGCGGAAGCGTTGCAAGAACACGGATGAAGGATTCGTACTTGCAGCGATTCAGATCGCGATTGATTCCGATCTAAGCGCCGAACCACGGCGCCTCCGCGTTCAACACACGTGCAGCCCGATGACGTCTCCCACGCCTTGATCCAGCAAGGGGAGAAAGAGAGGTTGGGAAGACTCCGTCCAGCAGCAGCACGACGGTGTGGTGGTGGTGGAGGAGCGCGGAACTCCAGCAGGGCTTCGCTAAGCACTACGAGAGACGAGGAGGGAGAGAGGTAGGGTTGCGCCAAGAGGGAGAGGATCTCATGTGTCTTGTAGCCCCCAATACCTCAAGTATATATAGGGAAGGGGAGGGGCTGCACCCCCATCTAGGGTTCCCTCCCTAGGGGTGGCGGCAGCCCCAAAACCCATCTAGGGTGGCGGCCAAGGGGGGAGAGAGGGGGCGCACCTAGGGTGGGCCTTAAGGCCCATCTGGACCTAGGGTTTGCCCCCTCCCACTCTCCCTTGCGCCTTGGGCCTTGGTGGGGGGGCGCACCAGCCCACCTGGGGCTGGTCCCCTCCCACACTTGGCCCATGCAGCCTTCTAGGGCTGGTGACCCCACCTGGTGGACCCCCGGGACCCTCCCGGTGGTCCCGGCACGTTACCAATAGCACCCGAAACCTTTCCGGTGACCAAAACGGGACTTCCCATATATAAATCTTTACCTCCGGACCATTCCGGAACTCCTCGTGATGTCCGGGATCTCATCCGGGACTCTGAACAACATTTGGTAACCGCGTACATACTTTCCCTATAACCCTAGCGTCATTGAACCTTAAGTGTGTAGACCCTACGAGCTCGGGAGTCATGCAGACATGGCCGAGACAACTCTCCGGTCAATAACCAACAGCGGGATCTGGATACCCATGTTGGTTCCCACATGCTCCACGATGATCTCATCGGATGAACCACGATGTCAAGGATTCAATCAATCCCGTATATAATTCCCTTTGTCTATCGGCACGATACTTGCCCGAGATTCGATCGTCGGTATCCCGATACCTTGTTCAATCTCATTACCGGCAAGTATCTTTACTCGTTCTGTAACACATCATCCCATGATCAACTCCTTGGTCACATTGTGCACATTATGAGGATGTCCTACCGAGTGGGCCCAGAGATACCTCTCCATTACACGGAGCGACAAATCTCAGTCTCGATTCATGCCAACCCAACAGACACTTTCGGAGATACCCGTAGTGCACCTTTATAGCCACCCAGTTATGTTGTGACGTTTGGCACACCCAAAGCACTCCTACGGTATCCGGGAGTTGCACAATCTCATGGTCTAAGGAAATGATACTTGACATTAGAAAAGCTTTAGCATACGAACTACACGATCTTGTGCTAGGCTTAGGATTGGGTCTTGTCCATCACATCATTCTCCTAATGATGTGATCCTGTTATCAACGACATCCAATGTCCATGGTCTGGAAACCGTAACCATCTATTGATCAACGAGCTAGTCAACTAGAGGCTTACTAGGGACATGGTGTTGTCTATGTATCCACACATGTATCTGAGTTTCCTATCAATACAATTCTAGTATGGATAATAAACGATTATCATGAACAATGAAATATAATAATAACTAATTTATTATTGCCTCTAGGGCATATTTCCAACAGATGGTCTCTCTCAAGCAACCTTGCAACCAAATAACAGAGAGTCTCTTGTGTCCCCAACACACCCAATACAATGGTAAATTGTATAGGTGCACTAGTTCGGCGAAGAGATGGTGATACAAGTGCAATATGGATAATAGATAATAGTTTTTGTAATCTGAAAATATAAAAACAGCAAGGTAACTAGTGATAAAAGTGAGCGTAAATGGTATTGCAATGTGTTGAAACAAGGCCTAGGGTTCATACTTTCACTAGTGCAAGTTCTCTCAACAATAATAACATAATTGGATCACATAACTATCCCTCAACATGCAACAAAGACTCACTCCAAAGTCACTAATAGCGGAGAACAAACGAAGAGATTATGGTAGGGTACGAAACCACCTCAAAGTTATACTTTCCAATCAATCCGTTGGGCTATTCCTATAAGTGTCACAAACAGACCCTAGAGTTCGTACTAGAATAACGCCTTAAGACACAAATCAACCAAAACCCTAATGTCACCTAGATACTACAAATGCCACCTCAAGTATCCGTGGGTATGATTATACGATATGCATCACACAATCTCAGATTCATCTATTCAACCAACACATAGAACCTCAAAGAGTGCCCCAAAGTTTCTACCAGAGAATCACGACGAAAACGTGTGCCAACCCCTATGCATAGGTTCATGGGCGGAACCCGCAAGTTGATCACCAAAACATACATCAAGTGAATCATGTGATATCCCATTGTCACCATAGATACGCACGGCAAGACATACATCAAGTGTTCTCGAATCTTTAAAGACTTAATCCGATAAGATAACTTCGAAGGGGAAACTCAATCCATTACAAGAGAGTAGAGGGGGAGAAGAAACTTAAGATCCAACTATAATAGCAAAGCTCGCGATACATCAAGATCGTGCCAAATCAAGAACACGAGAGAGAGAGAGAGAGAGATCAAACACATAGCTACTAGTACATACCCTCAGCCCCGAGGGAGAACTACTCCCTCCTCATCATGGAGAGCACCGGGATGATGAAGATGGCCACCGGAGAGGGATTGCCCCCTCCGGCAGGGTGCCGGAATGGGTCTAGATTGGTTTTCCGTGGCTACCGAGGCTTCTGGCGGCGGAACTCCTGATCTATTGTGCTCTCTGATCGTTTTAGGGTATATGGATATATATATATATATATATATATATAGGCGGAAGAAATACATCAGGGGAGCCACGAGGGGCCCACGAGGGTGGAGGGCGTGCCCAGGGGGTGGGCGCGCCCCCTGCCTCGTGGCTTCCTCGTTGATCCCCTGACGTGCACTCCAAGTCTCCTGTATTGCTTTCTTTCCAAAAATAACTTTTCCGAAGGTTTCACTCCGTTTGGACTCTGTTTGATATTCCTTTTCTTCGAAACCCTAAAACAAGGAAAAACCAGAAACTGGCACTAGTCTATGGGTTAATAGGCTAGTCCCAAAAATCATATAAAATAGCATATAAATGCATATAAAACATCCAAGGTTGATAATATAATAGCATGGAACAATCAAAAATTATAGATACGTTGGAGACGTATCATGCACAACCAAAGAGGTCTGCATAATCGGTAGCCGCCTCAACGGCTTCTCCAAAGCAAAAAAGTTCACTTTTATGGAAGTTAATTTTGAGACCCGGCATTTGCTCAAACGCTGAGAGCAAGAGTTTCAGGTTTCGAGCCTTGTCTAGGTCATGTTCCATAAAAAGAATTGTGCCATCGGCATATTGCAGAATAGAGAGGCCACCATCCACAAGATGAGGCACTACTCCTTCTATCTAGCCGTCCTGCTTAGCGCGCTCAATCAGAATAGCCAACATGTCAGCAACAATGTTAAATAACATTGGAGACATGGAGTCACCCTGTCGTAGTCCATTTTTGTCTGAAAGTAATGGCCTACATCATCATTGACTTTGATGGCCACACTACCTCTAGTTACAAAATTTTGGATCCACTGGCGCCATTTATTGGAGAAACCTTTCATTCTTAGGGCTTGTTGGAGGAAAGACCATTTGACCTTGTCATAGGCTTTTTCAAAGTCAATTTTGAATACTACTCCACTCATGTTTTTCTGGTGCATCTCGTGAACGGTCTCATGCAAAATTACTACGCCATCGAGTATATTCCTTCCTTGCATGAACACCGTTTGAGATGGCCAAACAACATGATCAGCTACCAATTTTATCCTATTTATGGCCACTTTGGTGAAAATCTTGAAGCTAACATTAAGGAGGCATATGGGTTTGAACTAATGGATCCGTTCGGCCTCCTTAATCTTGGGCAACAAGACAATCTCGCCAAAATTAAGTCTAAATAGGTCTAGTCGGTCAGTATGAAGACAATTGAACAAATCCAAAAGGTCGGTCTTGATGATATCCCAGAAATTCTGATAGAATTCTGCGGGGAAACCATCTGGCCCTAGAGCTTTGTTATGTTCCATTTGGAACACCGCCGCTCTCACCTCCTCTTCCGAGAATGGTGCCGTTAGGATATCATTTTCTTCTGCCGTAACTTGTGGAATATCATCCGTTCGGGTCTCGTTAAGGGTGAAGTTATCTTCAACTGACACTCCAAACAAAGATTTGTACTACTTGGTGATATACTTCTTGAGCTCCTCATGTCCTTGGATCTGCCTCTCATCTTGTTGGAGACTGTAAATACATTTTTCCTATGCCACCCATTGGCGATCAATTGGAAGTATTTTGTATTACTATCACCCATCAAGATGAAGTCATCTTTGGATCTCTGGAAGTATTTGATCTCCTCTTCTCGCAAAAGACGTGCAACCTTCTCATTAGATTGATTTTTCAGCTCAATCTCTTGTTGAGATAAGGTGCGCGTCTCTGCAATTTTGTCGAGGTCGTCAATAATGGTTGAGGGAGTCCTGGATTAGGGGTTCTCCGAACAGCCGGATTATATTCTTTGGCCGGACTGTTAGACTATGAAGATGCAAGATTGAAGACTTCGTCTCGTGTCCGGATGGCACTCTACTTGGCGTGGAAGGCAAGCTAGGCAATACGGATATGCATATCTCCTCCTTTGTAACCGACCTTGTGTAACCCTAGCCCTCTCCGGTGTCTATATAAACCGGAGGGTTTTAGTCCGTAGGACAACATACAATCATACCATAGGCTAGCTTCTAGGGTTTAGCCTCTCTGATCTCGTGGTAGATCTACTCTTGTACTAGTCATATCATCAATATTAATCAAGCATGACGTAGGGTTTTACCTCCATCAAGAGGGCCCAAACCTGGGTAAAACTTCATGTCCCCTGCCTCCTGTTACCATCCGCCTAGACGCACAGTTCGGGACCCCCTACCCGAGATCCGCCGGTTTTGACACCGACATTGGTGCTTTCATTGAGAGTTCCTCTGTGTCGTCGCCGTTAGGCTTGATGGCTCCTTCTGCCATCGTTAGCGATGCAGTCCAGGGTGAGACTTTTCTCCCCGGACATATTTTTGTATTCGGCGGCTTTGCACTGCGGGCCAATTCGCTTGGCCGTCTGGAGCAGATTGAAAGCTACGCCCCTGGCCATCAGGTCAGGTTTGGAAGCTTAAGCTACACGGCCGATATCCACGGAGACTTGATCTTCGACGGATTCGAGCCTCTGCCTTGTGCGTCACGCGGTCATGACGAGTACGATTTAGCTCTACCATCCGACAGTGTTCAAGGGATCGCACCGGCAGCCGCTCCGACCCTCAATTCGGAGCCAGTTGCGCCGTCCATGGACGGTGGATGGACCCCGCCATGGAGGCCTTACCCCCATCGCCGATCGAGCTGAACATCGACCTTACTCTGCACGAGAGCTGTGTTGACAAACTGACGGATCTCTCTCCGGCCACGGACTCCGAACCGCCTGTGCCCGTTCCTAGCGAATCCAATTGGACGCCGATCATGGAGTTTACCTTCGCGGATATTTTTCAGCACTCGCCCCTGGGCGACATACTGTACTCATTAAGGTCTCTCTCCTTGTCAGGAGAATCCTGGCCGAACTATGTCCGGCAGGATTGGGATGCGGATGGCGTCAAAATTCACCGCCCACCCACCACCCACTTAGTAGCCACTATCAATGACCTAACCGACATGCTCGACTTCGACTCCGAAGACATTGACGGTATGGAAACAATGCAGGAGACGAACAGGAACCACTGCCCACAGGGCACTGGACACCCACTTCATCACATGACGTATACATGGTGGACACACAAAAGAAAATGACCATGAGGAACAGAAGAACGCAATGAAGGGTTGTCCCCTCGAGAAGCAGTCAAAGCGGCGGCGTAAGCGCCGCTCCAAATCCCGCCTCGGCAGAAACAACGATCATACAGACCCAGCGTTAGAGCAGGTTCAACCATCGCCGGACCACGGCAACACGGAGAATCAAACCGAACAACCCGATTCTGTCAAAGATAACAGTCCGGATGACATCACACTGGATAGACACCCGGAGCAACAGAATGCCCGTCAAAGGCTCGTCGCCATCGTGAGGATTCTAAAAAAGCAGAAGCAAAGGCTCAAGGCTGCGCAGGACACACTTAAAATTTGATGGAGTAAAGTACTCAATACAACAGCAAAGTACGGCGGTAATTGCCCCACCAAGAGCTACCCGAAGCGGAAGTTGCGACCTGAATTCGATGAGGAGGCCTTAGATCCCCCGTAGCCAAAAATTAAAACGGACACCTGGCCGGATAGACGACCTCACGGCCAACATAGAGCGGCAAACAACGCCGCACACAAGCCAATACGCGATCCACGCGAGGGCTCGCATCAAAAGGACGGTGCAACCAGATCCATCTATGGACCACGCAAGTGCGCTCTAGCATACGATGCAACACAACAAACATCTGAACAACACGGTAAACCCAGATACAGGGGTGCCGCACACCCCCTATGTTTCACCGATGAGGTGCTGGACCATGAATTTCCAGAGGGATTCAAACCCGTAAACATAGAGGCATACAACGGAACAACAGACCCTGGGTCTGGATTGAGGACTATATCCTCCATATCCATATGGCTCGAGGAGATGATCTCCACGCCATCAAGTACTTACCCCTCAAGCTCAAAGGGCCAGCTCGGCACTGGCTTAAAAGCCTCCCCGAAAACTCCATTGGAAGCTAGGAAGAGCTCGAAGATGCTTTTCGGGAAAATTTTCTAGGGACTTATGTCCGACCTCCAGATGCGGATGATTTGAGTCATATAACTCAACAGCCCGGAGAGTCAGCCCGAAAGCTTTGGAACGGGTTTCTTACTAAAAAGAACCAAATAGTCGACTGTCCGGACACCGAAGCCTTGGCAGCTTTTAAGCATAACGTCTGCGACGAATGGCTTGCCAGACACCTCGGCCAAGAAAAGCCGAGAACAATGGCATCATTAACAAGCCTCATGACCCGCTTTTGCGCGGGTGAGGACAGCTGGCTAGCCAGATGCAGCACCAGCGACCCAAGTACATCCGAAGTTAGAGATGAAAATGGGAAATCACGACGCAGCAAAAATAATAAGCGCCGGAATAAAGAAGACAACCCGAAGAGCACGGCAGTAAACGCCGGATTCAGAAGCCCTCAGCCAGGTCATCAAAAGCTGCCTCCTAAAGGCGCCAGAAATGAACTGTCCAGCCTGAACAAAATTCTGGACCAAATATGTCAGATCCATAGCACCCCTAGTAAACCCGCTAATCATACCCACAGAGAATGTTGGGTCTTCAAGCAGTCCGGCAAGCTGAACGCCGTACACAAGGGGGAGGATACACCAAGCGAGGACGAGGATGAGCCTCTCAAGCAAGACACTGGGGAACAAAAGAAATTTCCACCAGAAGTCAAAACAGTAAACATGTTACATGTGATCAAGGGGAGAAATAAAGCGGCACTCCCAGAGAAATATGCCCAAGGACCTATCACCGCGGAGTCCTGCCACTGGTCGGCTCAACCGATCACTTTCGACCATCGGGATTAGTCAGCAAATATCCGGCATGCAGGATGGGCTGCCTTGGTATTAGACCCAATAATTGACGGATACCATTTCACACGAGTCCCGATGGACGGTGGCAGCAGTCTAAATCTGATATATCAGGACACAATCCACAAAATGGGGATAGACCCAACGAAAATTTGCCATAACAATACTACCTTTAAAGGAGTAACGCCAGGCCCAGGGGCTCACTACACGGGCTCCCTGCTACTAGAAGTTATATTCGGCTTCCTCGATAACTTCCGTAACGAAAATTTAACCTTCCACATTGCTCCGTTCCAAAGTGGCTATCAAGCACTACTTGGACGCGAAGCTTTCGCTCGCTTTAACGCAATACCGCACTACGCTTCCCTCACGCTTAAGATGCCCGGTCCACGTGGCATCATTATAGTAAATGGAAATATGGAGCGATCCATGCGCGCCAAAGAGAATGCGGCTGCCTAGGCAGCCGCACACTAAAACGGCCTCACCAACTAAAGTATTCGATATGTCGTCAAGACCACGGACACGGTTAGACGAGTCCGGCGCAGCTGTATGTAATTCGTACAGGTTTGATGGCCACACCCCTGTCACAAATACAAGGGGCTCAACGCGTGCAGACAAGTGGCAATTTTTACTCATCTTGAATTATACATGGTTTTTTCAAAAAACCTACCTTTTTGCACAACAACTTTTCACCTAAGTTCCTCTTTTTTACAGATGACCACTGTGCTACACCCGTTCAGGATACGGCACAACGGAGACACGGGCGCAGATGTGCAGCAGAGACCCGTTCCAAGGATTCTCTTTAGATTAAGACCCTGCATCAACCTTTTTTACTGTCTCTTGTTGATACACATCCCTCGGATTCTCAGTACAATTGAGAAGGATGCTGGCGTCTTGTCATGTGGCCACGTCAGAATAATGCACGTACCTGAACACCAGGGGCTTCTTACAAAGGGCACTGATTAGGCCCGGTTAATACCATAAAGACCGAATACCTTAGGGAGTGTTCGGCGTCGCGAGTTTGGCCCTATATGCATCAGCTCTGAATCATGTCTTTGGTCAAATGTTGGGTTTGCCCGGCTCCTATGTTTTGGTACCTTACGTTCCGCTCTATCGGCTAAGGTAGCACTAGGAGAACTACTGCGATTGTGCCCCGGGTCATCCGGACGAGCACCTCAGTAGAGAAAGCCGAAAACTGGTTGTCATGATATAGCGTGAGACTGGTCAACCACTCGATGACCTATCAGAATGTTAGAATTCCCTCCGCCTTAACGAAGGGCCGTTTCCCGGCCAGGCATGTACGCACCTCGAATTCGGGAGAGTGCGGAGCCACCAGGGGCTATATAGTAGCCCCACCATCAAACTCCTATGGCTAAGTGAAAGTGTTAAAGCATTATAGTCCGGTTGCCTCGTTCGCTGCGCTATCACCTGCTTAATAGGACCAAGATGTTGGGTTAAGTGTGAACACACATCTTCTGTGAACACCTCCGCATTATATGCGTGGGTGGTGAAGCCGACGACTGCAATCTTTCAGGTTATACACATGTATACATAAACGGCCGCACAGGAGGCATCATACTACTTTCAGGCAAAAGTATAAACACAACCTTAATAAATTTCATAAAAACATTATGTTTACAATGGGAATACATGTCACTCAAACATAATATTCTTCGAGCACTGGGCCTCTATCAAACGAGCACCCTTGAGAACCTCTTCGAAATAGTGCTCGACAGCCACTCGGCCTATGGCCGAACCCTGCGCTGCAACAGTGGTAGCATCCATCTCCGCCCAGTATGCTTTAACACGGGCAAGGGCCATCTGCGAGCCTTCTATGCACACCGACCTCTTCATCGCATTGATGCGCGGCGCTGCACCAAGGACCTCTTCCGGAACTGCTGCACTAAGCTGAAATAGTTGTTCGGCTTCGGCTTTCCCGGCCACAACTGATCCACGACATACCTCATGGCGAGTCCGCACAACCTATTGAGTTCGGCCCATTCGGCTAGCTGATCAGTCAACGGAAGCGGACGCTCTGGAACATTAAATTGCGACCAGAACAGCTTGTCCACTTCACGATCTGTTTGATCTCGGAAGTATTTGGCCACATCGACAGCGCTCGCCGCCAAGTCCATATATGCGTCTGCCGAACTCCACAGCCGATCCAGAGGGGCATACCACGGATCTCTGAACTTCCTCCGCAGCATAAAGGGCTTCCCAGCCACAATATCCCCGGCTTCACGCAGCTCCTCCTTCTTCGCTCTCATCGCAGAGCGGGTGTCTTTGTTCGCCATCGTGGCCTTTTCAAGGTTCGTTGCCTTCGCTCGGTTTTCTTTTCCAAGGAACTGGCAATGGTCGGCAGTGTCTTTTAACTTTACGGTCATCTTGGCCATCTTCTCTTTGCTTTCACAATGCGCGGCCTTCTCGGCTTTCAACTCTTCGGCCGCCTTCAAAGCAGCCGCATTACTAATCCTTGCTTGTTCTTTGGCTCGGGCAAGTTCCGCCTGCAGGGTTTCCACGGTGGCAGCTCCATCTGCAGTCACAACATATTAAAGATACTGGCATCATGCTGCTCTTACTATGTGGCATTCACCGGAAAATACCACTTACCCTGTGCCTCGTCAAGCCTCTTGTTAAAAACTCGATGTCGGCATCCGCCGCATCTAGTTGCCGCTTCAGTTCGGCAAACTCATGAGTCCGGGTAGCCACCGGAGCTCCCACTACTTGCACATTAACGCGGTATGGTTATTGCCTGGGACTACGATCATCCGTTTGCCGCCGTTCTCGGCGACAACCAGAGTCTCAGGGGCTACTATCTACACAGGGCACACCTAAAAATGTGCGGTACCATCACAAATGTATATCATTTTACGTACCTCAAAGCCCGTCAGTAGACTCATAAAGGCATCATGCAACCCGCTTTCGGCGGATGAAATCCTTTCCATCACCATACCCATCAATGTACAGTGTTCTTCTGAGATGGCCGCTCGCTCCAACAGCTCTCTCAGTACGTCCGACCGCATACCAGATTGTGCCGGACTCTTCTGTTTGCTATCTTCGAGAGCCGGGCACTGGGGACTTCGGGTGACTATAGGATTATCTTCTGGCCTCACCGGATCCGGAGAGGCCCTCCGTGACGACACTTCAAGGTCGCCCGCTTCTTGACCGGAGGAGTCCAGGGGAGGCATTTCGCTCTCCATCATCTCCGGAAGAAGATCCCCTAAAGACGAGCTCTGCTGAGAAGGGCTAAGATCTGAACTGCAAGATAAATACTTCGGTTATTTTTTCTCAGAGGTAAGGTAATATATCTTCACTATTAAAGTACTTTTTAATTACTTACAGCTCGTTAGAGGGCTGATCCCCGTGCGGACTTTGTGCGGCAAGAGCACCCTGCAAGGCAGGACCCTCTGGTGGAGATTTCTTCTCCCGCTTGGAAACCTTAGTTTCCGGATCTTCAGAGGTAGTCCTCTTCCTTCCCCGGGGTGAGAGAATGTCAGATTCCTCCCCTCGGTTATCGTCCCTCACGGAGGCGCTCGTTCCCTCGGTCGGAATAGGTAGCGGTGGAGGCCCGCTTTCACCCTCATTATTCCCCCCTTTGTCTTGCTTTGAGGGCTCCGGGCAAGGTGCTAGCTCGAGCATCTTCTCCAGTACCGGATTTTCCAAACCCTCGGGAAGGGGGGCCGAACACCGAATCATCTTCGTCTTTGTTATCCAGTCTTGGTCAAAGAGCGATTTCTCAGAATAACATCATGATAAATGAAAGACGATGTGTCCGGCTAGAGGATAACTTACTTGGTCGGCGGTGCAGTTGCTGCTCAGGCCCACGTCCTCGGTAGTATCCGGACACTCTATCTGGGGTCCAAAGAATGATCTATACATCCCCTCGTGCGTCAGGCCGAGGAAATTCTGAATAGCGCGCGGTCCTTCTGGGTTGAACTCCCACATGCGAAGAGGCCGGCGTTTGCATGGCTGGATTCGTCGAACCAGCATGACTTGCATTACCATAATCAAACTGAAATCTCATTCGAAGAGATTTTGAATGCGGCTTTGCAGTACAGGCACGTCCTTGGCATGACCCCAGCTCAGCCCTCTGTTAATCCATGACATCAGTTGTGGTGGAGGGCCTGAGCGGAAAGCAGGGGCAGCCGCCCACTTGGCACTTCTGGGAGCTGTGATGTAAAACCACTCCCGTTGCCATAATCTGGACACCTCTGGAATAGAATCCTTTGGCCATGGAGCTCCGGCGATCCTGCTTATTAATGCGCCTCCGCATGCTACATGCTGCCCCTCGACCATCTTCGGCTTCACGTCAAAGGTCTTGAGCCATAGGCCGAAGTGAGGGGTAATGCGGAGGAAAGCCTCACATACAACAATAAATGATGAGATGTGGAGAAAGGAGTCCGGGACTAGATCGTGGAAATCTAGCCCGTAATAGAACATCAGCCCCCTAACGAAGGGATCCAGAGTGAGGCCTAGACCTCTGAGGAAGTGGGAGATGAACACGACGTCTTCGTTGGGTTCAGGAGTAGGGACGACCTGCCCTCGGGCAGGCAGCCGATGCGAAACCTCGGCGGTCAGGTATCTGGCCTCCCTCAACTTCTTGATATCTTCCTCTGTAACGGAGGAGGGCATCCACCGGCCTTGAAGGCTAGATCCGGACATGATTGAAGGTCCGGAGCACCTAACCTGGGCTTTGGGTGTTAGAACTCAAGGCGGGGGAAGGATTCGATTGAGCACGGGAGGGAAAGAGTAAACGCCTTGTCCCTTTATAAAGAGGGTGAATATCAAGTGTCCTCTCCGTAGCCGTTTGGGACTTGCCTATAATCTAGGAGTCCTAGATACGGTTGGGTTACCCACGACCGTATTGATGAGAATCCCGTAATTAGGGGAACACAATCACTGCTTTGAAAAGACGTGTCAAAAACTGCCTCACGTTATGTGTGGAGCTGGTTGAAGAAAAATGGTTCGAATAATTACTGGGCCATGGCATAATGTCGTGTTGCCAAAACGTGTCAGCAGATTAGATTTGTGGAAATGTTATTCTCTCTATGGTGGTATGTGGAAACTTATTTTGCAGGGTTGGACACTATCCTTGTATTCAAATTCTTCCGTGATGTATTCGGAGGAGGAACCCGCCTTGCAATGCCGAAGACAATACTGCGTGCCGGACTCATCATCATTGAAGCCTGGTTCAGGGGCTAGTGAGGGAGTCCTGGATTAGGGGGTCTCCGGACAGCTGGATTATATTCTTTGGCCGGACTGTTAGATTATGAAGACGCAAGATGAAGACTTCGCCTCGTGTCCGGATGGGACTCTACTTGGCGTGGAAGGCAAGCTAGGCAATACGGATATGCATATCTCCTCCTTTGTAACCGACCTTGTGTAACCCTAGCCCTCTCCGGTGTCTATATAAACCGGGGGGTTTTAGTCCGTAGGACAACATACAATCATACCATAGGCTAGCTTCTAGGATTTAGCCTCTTTGATCTTGTGGTAGATCTACTCTTGTACTACTCATATCATCAATATTAATCAAGCAAGACGTAGGGTTTTACCTCCATCAAGAGGGCCCGAACCTGGGTAAAACTTCGTGTCCCCTACCTCCTGTTACCATCCGCCTAGACGCACAGTTCGGGACCCCCTATCCGAGATCTGCCGGTTTTGACACCGACAATGGTAGAGAGTCTTTGTTTTTCTTTTTTATATATCTCGTTGATGTGTTTCGCCCATCCAGTGGGGTGTTTCCTCATGGCCCTTATTTTAAAGTTCCATCTCTGAATAGGCGTACGACCAACAGTGGGCTTCTCCCAAACATTCTTGATTATGTCTACAAATCCATCCCGATGCAGCCATCCCAATTCAAATTTGAAAGGGCGACGGACGTTTGGCTTCGTAGAGT
This sequence comes from Triticum monococcum, assembly GCA_034509565.1. NCBI lineage: Eukaryota > Viridiplantae > Streptophyta > Magnoliopsida > Poales > Poaceae > Triticum > Triticum monococcum. The sequence continues at coordinate 621,900,427 of CM067845.1, forward strand.
TAGAATCCAGAATTATGGGTGCATGATCCGATAACGCCTCGATACGCTCTAGGGCTCGCACGGTTACCAGAGGAAATTTTAGTTCCCATTCAGTGTCCATGAGTACCCTATCGAGTTTCTGGTATGTCGGCACAGATCGGTTATTAGCCCAGGTGAACTGCTGCTCCGACATACTGGCCTCCCGAAGATTCAAACTGTCTATCACGGCATTGAATATGAAAGGCCAATGAGTGTCGAAGCGGTCATTATTTTTCTCTTGCTGGTACCTAAGGATATTAAAGTCCCCTCCAATAAGCATTGGATATGGGTTATCCTTAGCCAGGTTCACCAATTCACGAAGGAAGGCCGATTTATGCTCATCCTGGGCAGCCCCATAGACTACGACCAGGCTCCATGTAAAATTATCAGCTCTGTTTCGTAAGTGAAATTTCATATGAAATTCACTAGTTGAAAAAGCCAACAAGTCCATGGTGGTGGTTTGTATCCCAAGAAGGATTCCTCCAGACCTTCCACGAGCTGGCAGACTATGCCATGTGTAGTCGAAACCACCTGATTGGTGATCAAGGACATGCGGGCGGAAGTCACATTTACCAGCCTCCGAAATTGCCAGCAACTTAATGTGGGATGTCTAATAATATGAGTACTATGTTAGAAAGAAACTATAAATAACTACATTGAGGGGTGATTGGTCCCGAGGTCATATTAGTGTGTGGTTTTGAATTGTGATCTTTTACACATTTTGCAATCGACGTCTCATATTCTCGCTGGAAATCTTGTTGAGCCTTGTGAGCAAGGCGCGGTCGTGCAGATACCCTCAGTTTCTTTGTTAACCATGTAAGGTCTCTTTGGTTCATACCAAATCCGGATAGAACTTATGAATAGCAACACAAAATATCATACAGTGGCACTATTCATTCATCAGGTTCAAAGAAATGTGGAAATGGAGCAACTTTATCTTGATCTCGATTTCAAATGAAGAACTCAGGGAATTTAAAATAACTTGTACCACTTTATAGAATTCCTATGCGCAATCTATAGAAACGAGATCCTTAATTTCATAATAACATCCTAACTATATTTTCTCATGTGGTTTGATTTTAATCTAACTATGTGATATCAAAATTTTCTCTATTCACGTGAATCAACATCTAAAATTGCAAAAGTTTTTTTTATACTCTAAGTTGTGCATGCATTTCATTCCTATTTGGGGTTCCACATATTTCTAATTTCAGAGTCATTTGGATTAATGAGACCCTAAAATACAACTGTATATATTTCCAAATTTAAAGAAAATAACAGACATGCCTGTCCAGTATCCCAACTAGGTTACTAAGGTAGCTATTTGGCCTATTTAGCATGTCGAGGGAGATTTCTCTAATTGGCTAAAAAAAATCTTCTCATGTCGGGTCAAAAGAAGACCTGTCGTATTTAAATTACTTTTTCCACAAGTGGATATACTCTAAACTCCGAAGGCATGTTTTTCTTCTATAATCAAGTTTAAGACACTTTGTTTGCTCTGAGGGCAAGTTGGTTTCCGCAAAGATGTCATATATAAAATGGCTTCTTTTTTAAGATTGAGGATCACTTCACGCAGTTTCATTGCCAAGTAACCATTGCAGAACGACGCATGAATTTAGTGCATGGTTATTCATATATCAAATGATTTAGTTCTAGATTTTACAAAAGAGGGCATCGATGTAATTTTGTACAATACGTCTTGAGGATGAATGGACCTTCCTTGTGGCATGTGCACACTGAAGCACAAACTGTCCACTCTAGCGAGCAAGCCCCACTGGTGACTTGCACGTATTTCCCACAACCGCATCGGATTTATTTCGTGCCCAACGCTCCGGATCTTATCACTACTCTCATCTTACTCTCTAGGATACCAACAGAACAAGTGAGATTTCTTTACTCCAGATTAGATCTTGCTAATAGCGTGATTGCTTGAACATATCCTGTTGATATGCACACTACGTTGCTCTCACACAGTCCCTGAATGAAACTATTGCCGGTGCTCCCGTTGCCTGCCATTCCTAACACTCGTTATCGTTTTCTCGTCAGTGTGCTCGAGCAACAATTTTCCTGCATGCAACTACAATTCTTGAGAAAAAGGTAGGAACAGAGAACCTACGTATAATTCTATCCATTTCCTGAGGATTGACTTTCACAGTTATGTCATTTATTGTGTGCATGTTTGGTTGGACTGGTTATAGCACACATGTCCGGTTTTCTCTTAAACTTCAGTCACTCCTTTTCAAGCCACCGTCACATTGTGGTGAGATCCCATTTTCTAGTTCACGCGCTGTCATTGCCGTCTCCTTTGCCTGACGTGGGTAGTGAGCTCCACCTCGTGCAACTAGACGGAGATGAAGAATGAGCAAGCAAATTAGCTGTGCAATAGCAAAATCATAATTGAGATTCAAAGGGCTTGCTCTAAAATTTCTTGTGGGAAACCCACCTTATTTATGGAGCCCCATAAAAATCAGTTGTCGAGAACAAGGCATGCATTCCCAGAGTAGTCCTGAGACGGCACGACGCACATAAATTGGACCGCCCGATCACCCGAAAGATCCAAAGGGCGAGAGGGAAAACAGAGCCCCCGACCCGTCCACACACCCCAGACAATGAAGACTTCGCCCGGTCCATCCATCTGATCCATGGGCGGCCCCCACCGCCGGGCCGCGAGGGGCGAAGGGTAGCCTCCGGGCGGGCAGCGCGTCATCCACTGCGACATTGAGTAGGCGCCACGGGTGTGGCCGGAAATGCAGATGCTGGCCCTCGCCGCCAGCCTCGTGCTTGGGGGCCTCCAGTGCATGCCGGCCATGCCACTGACCACCTTCTTCTTCTTTTATTTTATTTGAGGGCACCGTTGCTGCACTTCTTTCGCATATGTCAAAAGTAGATGGATGCAATCTGGCTTCCAGCCAGGGCCGGTCTTGAGATTTTGGGGGCCCGGGGCGAAACTAGAACTTGGGGCCCCTTATATTATATGAGAATTATAATAATAGCAATGGGTTTGAGATTTATAACAACCTCGCCTTCGCTCCTATAGCTATTGCCATAACTGCATCTGCGACATTGCGTTTGGATGATTCTTTTTGTGAGATCCACAAGTGTTGCCCCATGACTAGTTGTGTTATTTCGGTATTATGTGCTCGGTACGGTACTTTTTCTGTTCGGATTTATTAGTCCTCATTTGGTTTTAGCCTACTTTTGACCTAACATTTGACTAATAAACTATGTGTTATATATATCACAAAATATAGATCATTCAAAACATCCTTCGAATACTAACCCGATGATAGTTTTTTTGGCATATAACTCATAAATTTTTATAAGTTAAATTCTAACCAACTTTAGGCTCAACATTTGAGGGGGCATAATAAATTCAAACGGAGGAATTTTGCAGTACATGTAGCACAGCCCTCGCGCTCGCGTTGTATTTGGATTCTAATTAATATACACAAATACAAAATGATACGTAAAGATGCTTAGATAAAACTAGATATATATTTTATAGGTTGAACGACACAAGATATGCATTGTGTATGCGAAAGTAAATATAATTGAGATTGTGAGAAACGCTAATATGGTATAACTAAGATCGATTGGATCAGACATCAGCGTTCGGTGATCGGATGATAGTGCTCAACGATGACGCATAGTAGACTGGTGCATGGCCCTGGCGGGAGGCGATCGGCCATGTGCAATGGCGTCCAGCGATTGGGGCATCACATCAGCCTTGAGTAACCCATCGATTCAGCGATCGTTGCGGCCTATAGAAACAGAAAACGCTAGATCACATCAGCCTTGAATAAGGATCTCAATTTTGAAGGGAGAGATGGACTAGAGTACATCTTTGTACATACGACATACACCTGCAGATCCACTAGTTGAGATATGAAATAGCCACGATAGAAGAAGGGAAGTTGCGTCTGCGTGCGTGACTTGCGTACCCGAGATTAAAGAAAAGCTTCATCTGCGTGCGTGACTTGCGTCTGCGAGATTAAAAGAAACCCTCGCTGGGCTGGCTACTTGCGTGCCTTGGGGAGGGGGCCCCTTGACCGTGGGGGCCCGGGGCGGTCGCCCCCCCCCCCCCCCCCCTGCCCCCCCTCAGGGCCGGCCCTGCTTCCAGCTCGTGGATGCTTGAAATTTAGAGTATCGGAAGCCCAAATGTGAGATCAAAACAAAAATTGAAACTATAGTTATGAGTCAAGTTACACCCTCGGTGCTTAAACTTGATGAGAAAAATCACTTTGGTGCTAAAACTTGTGACATACTCCCTCCGGTCATTTTTACTCTGCATATTAGAATTCTCTAAAGTCAAACTTCACAAAGTTTGGCCGTATTTATATGAAAAAATATCAACATCTGTCATGCTAAAGTTATATAATATGAAACTTTAAGTCATGACACATCTAGTAGTATTGATTTTAGATTGTGAATGTTGGCACTTTTTTCTACAAAGTTGGTCAAACTTTACGAGGCTTGACTTCAGTTAAACCTTATATGCGAACAAAAAAAGACCTGAGGGAGTACATTGAACGGGTGCTACAACTTGACATGAGCGTGCATTTACGGTGCCAATCATGCTTGAATACGAACACGGGACTGACGAGGCGAGCCAGCAGGGCGTCATGCCCGCTGTCAGTGACTGAACGACGGGGATGGGACATGTGGCCTCTTTTTTGCAGAGAACCCCTGAAATTGTTTTTTCAGCACAAAAAAGCCCCTGGCCTACCTGTCGGAGTCCTACAGAAGTTATAAAAAGCAAACCAAAATAGGTTCCGCACGACCGCACGGGAGATCGAACCAGCGACTAGAAGAGAGCACTTCGACGTGCGTACACACCCCAGGCACCACCTTTGTAGTCCAATAAGGATACTGTCGCTTTATATCATTTCCGGCAAATAAGAAAAAAAAATTAACGAAAAAATGATGACTGTGGGAATCGATCTAGTATGCTAACCTGCACCCGTGCGTGCCACACCGACCGAGAACATTTCATGTTTATAATAAATAATTAACATTTATGTATTGAAATTATAATCATGCATTATAAATAATATACACAAATATAATAAATTGCATTTAAAAATGTTCATGTAATTTCAGAAAATAGTCACTTATTAATTTTAACTATATCCATTTATTTAAATTAAGAAATTTAATAACTGGCTGCAGTCAGGGCAGCCCATTTCCCACAAATTAGTCTTTTGTCTTTCTAGATATTTGCAAGAAGGTAAGAAATATATAAATTATAATCAAAGTAATAACAGTTAAGTTAGAATATTTTGAGTGTTTAAAAAATATCATACAAGTAAATGAAATTAAAAAATGTTCATCTTTTTTGAAATCACGTATTTTATAAAAAATATTCATAAAAAAACAAAACATTTTTGTATAATTTAATAATAATAATTTGAGGGTCTGGAGTTTGGGGGCACACTAGGCTCGTATTTATTCTTTTACATATTTTTATATTGAATTTTATTTATAATATATGTATTTTTAGATAACACAAAAACTTCATTTAAACAACTTTTTAGAGCAACATAAATTTCTTTTAATAGATGAGTAATTTATTACAGTCGTGAACATTGTTTAACTTATATGGGCATTTGTTTAAATATATAAGATTTTTCTAAAATTACTTTTGTAAATATTTTTATATTTCATAATTTGATTTTATGGATATAATTAATATTAATAAGTCAATACATGAACATTGTTTAAATAACGTTCTCGGTTGGAGTGCCACACACGGGTGCCGGTTTGCATGAGGTGGAACAGGAACCCTTTTCTTAGAAAAAAATGCTGAGTGGGTTTTTACAAAAGAAAAATAGGCCACAAGGCTAGTCCCCATTTTCGTCACTAACGGCAGTTCCCGTGCCACACTAGCATGCCTTGTCATCACCATTTTCGTATCCAAACATGTTTTGTATCGTATATGCACGCTCGTGTCAAGTTGTGGCACCTGATCAATATATGCTGCAAATTTTAGCACTAAAGTGATTTCTCTCGCCAAGTGTAAGCACAAGTAGTGTAATTGACTCTTCTTTAAAGGGATGTGTATGCAGGGAAAATGCTCGGCGGCTGATAATGTAGCAAAAAGAGGTCACATCAACCTATGTGCCATCTCTGCAACTTCTATACATAATAATGGTCTGGCGGTACGCCACGGAAATTACCCTTAAAGTTGCAAAATATATATTACCCACTAATGCCATCTATAAGTGATAAAAAAACGTTTTACACAGGGAAATCCTCTGCCTGGGCCAGCCCATGCAGTAGGACCTCCTATACTGCGCTACGCGCGCTGGGAGAACACGCAACGTGCCCGTTTCGGTCAGCCCATGTCCGGGGTGCCTGCTTTGTAAATTTCGCTTTATTTTTTTAATTTTCTGTTTTCTTTTTTTCTCCTTTAAATAATTAGGGACTTCAAGAAAAGTTCCAAAAACTTAAAATATGGGAATTTCGAAATATAATTTTTTAATAAATCATAAAATGTTTGTGGATTCAAAAAATGTTCACCATTTTGTAAAAAATGGTGTCGTTATTGAACGAATATTAAAAATGTCCAAGACATTGTTTGGGAAATCAAAAAATGTTCATCAATAGAAAAATATCCTAAAAATAAAAAGTAATTTCGTGACAATTTATTCATTCATAAAATCTTCACTGATTCAAACAATGATCATGCATTTCAAAAAATATATGTTAAAACAAAAACTGTTCGTGAATTCCAAAAAAATTCCACCAATTTCCAAGAAAAATGTTTGTCCATTCTATAGATGTTTGCCGATTCAAGAAAATCGTTTAAAAATGCTCATAATTTTTTTTAAATGTTTGCAAATAGTATAAAATGTTCATGAGTTCATAAAATATATTTTTTGTAAAAGTATTCATGAATTTGAAAAATATTCACGATTTCAAATATTTTAATGGTTTAAAAATGTTCATGATCTCGAAAATTGTTCATGATTTCACGAAATTGAGAGTGATACTGCATCTTGATGATGCAGCGAAATGTGGTCATGGCCATTGGAGATAATGATTTTTCCCGTTGCAACACACGGGCCCTTTTGCTAGTAATTACTTAAGCCCGGTGTCAGTCATTTTACCTTTTATCTCAATGTGCGTTTGGTGCTGGTGTTTGGGGTTTTTTTGCATCACAAGATTCGATTTCCCTTCCATCATCATACCAAACCTTGCTACTGAAAGCTTAATTGAATGGTGGCTTAGCTCTTTGCAGGAGGTGACGGCTAACCGCAAGAAGGCTTTATTTGTGTTCGTCATGATCGTTTGATGGCATATTTGGAAGTAGAGGGACACTTGCGTTTTCGAACAGAAGGTTGCTTCGTTCTTGATGGTATGCAAATATGCAATGGCATTGTCGAAGAGATAAACAGCTTGATCACCACTGTGGTGCGAGCTGCGGGGAGCAATCTACGCTGGCACTGGGGTGCATCGTCTCTTTGCTTTCTGTGTTTTTCTATCTGTACAGTCCCTAAGTTGTAACTGTACCTGTAACAGCAACATACTTCGTTTTGTCAAAGCAGCGTAGGGCTCAATTTGAATTTGTCTCTAGTGGTTTACTGTATTTACAAGATGTCTCCTCAGAGTTTGGATCGATTAGCATTGACAATGATTTTATTTACAACTGAGCAACTCCAATAGCTCCCGTATCCTTAAAAAAGGCTACTGTTTACGAAGAGTTGAGGCAAAAATAGCCCTCCAACAGCCATCGCCACCAAGACAGGATCTCCCCTGTGAGGCATGTCGTGCACCGCATCCTGGCCATGCTGGCCGCCGCTGACGACGCCACCCATCGGTGAGCCTCCCTGCCGCCGCGCCTCCTCCTCTGACTGACACCATGCCACCACCATCACGCGCCAACCAGCGTCTCTATGGCAAGTTACACCGGCATGCTGACCCGCGCTAGTGCCACACTATTTGAGCTAGACTTTTTTTTAATGAAAAATAGAAAATAAATATTTTACAGGAATTGAGAAAAGTAGGTTTCAGACAGCTTCCCCTAAATTATATTGTCATCCTACAAATGACTTTTACGGGAAGTTTATTAGGGGAGCTATTGGAGTTGCTCTGGGCCCTACTAATGTTTTTTTTTGAAAGATCCAGCATTTGCTGGCTTCATTGATTTAGCAGGAAAGAGAGTACAAAGGTTGATCGGAACGATCAAGAAGAGAAAATAAGCAAGAGATGGTCAAGCGACCATCATCTCGTGCAGAAAGCACCGAAATTAATCTTCTCCCAACATTTCCCCGAACGGGGTCTCTAGTTTCTTTGCTCCTGCTAATCTCCATTGTTCTAAGTTAGTATTGATCTTTGCACATATCCGTTGATGACTTGGAGTCGCCCCCTAAAGGTGCAGTCATTTCTCTGATTCCAGATCTCCCACAAGATCATAATGATCATTGATCTAATTGCTCTTCTGTTTTGTGGTAAAGTCCGGTTGATGGCCTGCTGGCATACCTGAGCGGATGAGGTGAGGACCCTGGTCGAGGGTGACAGAGAGGAGCATCCAGATCGCCTTGCCGTGTGCAGCCAAATTTCCCGCGCAAAACTGCAATCCCAAAACAAATGTGTGGACGTTTCAAGATTGCGAAGGCAGAGTTGACAGAAGTAACTGTTCGGCCAACCCCTCCTCTGAAGCCGATCGTTGCACCAAAGCCTGTCCTGGAGGAGCAGCCACATGAACATCTTGTGCTTGTTTGGAGCCCACACCTTCCAGATTAGATAGTTAAACCTGGGCTGACCCGAGGGTTGAAACTGTGTATTGTATGCTGAATTTGCAGAGTAGCAGCCATTGTTGGTGTGCCGCCATCGTATGCGGTCGTCGTCTTGTGGGCGCAGCACTATGTTTTCAGCCTGTAGCATACGCCACATGGACAGAAAGTCCGGTGCAATGGCCATGGTGTCACCATGCTGCAGATCTTTGATCCACCGATCATTCCGGAGGGATGCTTCAACACTTCTACTTTTTCTGCGGGCGTGATTGTAGACTGTTGGGTATGAGATTGCCAGCCGGGAATCGCCTAACCAATTGTCTTTCCAGAAGTTTGCTTTGCGGCTGTTCCCAATCTGAACTTTTGTTGCTAAACTGAAAATATTTCGATCCTTCTCCGACACCGGGGGTTGTAGCTGCACCCATGGCCTTGCTGGTTGATCCCATGCTAGCCACTGCCATCTGAGGCGAAGGGCAGTGCTGAACTTGTTTAAATCTAAGATGCCCAACCCTCCTTGACGCACCGGGGAGCAAACCTTCGACCAGGCCACCTTGCACTTACCCCCGGCGAGCTCGTCATCCTGGCTCCATAGGAATCGCTTTCGGGCCTTGTCTGTCTCTCGTATGATCTTCTTTGGCACTTTTAGCACAGTCATGCGAAAGTTGGCTGGGCGGAGAGGACGCTGCATACCAGAACCCTCCTACCTGCCAAGTGAGTAGCCTTCCTTTCCAACCCGCCAGACGCGCTTTAATCTTGTCTATCAAGAAATGGAAGTGGCTCAGCCTCAGCCTGGCCGTCGAGATCGGCAAGCCAAGGTAGGTTAGTGGGAACCCAGTCAGAGAGCCGCCGAAACCCTGTAGCACTTCCAACAAATTGATGTCGTCGCACCTAATGGCTGCCACTGAAGATTTACTTTGGTTGAGATGCAGCCCCGTTGCTTCCCCAAATTTTGTCAGCAGATCAAGCAGCGTATCAACCTCGGCCTTGGATGGATTGGCGAATATAACCGCGTCATCTGCGTACAGGCAGACCCTCATACTCGTACCCCGGCCTGGCAACCGGGCCAGCGCCCCCCTCTCCGCAGCCGCTGGTAGCAGGCGATGGAGTGGATCAATGGCGATGATGAAGAGGAGCGGGGAGAAAGGGTCTCCCTGACGCAGGCCTTGGCGGTGCCAGAACTTCTCTCCCGGCTCGCCGTTCACCAGGATGGAGGAGGAGGCTGAAGATAGCAGCATGGCGGTCCAGTCCCTCCAACGTGAGCTAAAACCCATTCTCTGTAGCAGTTCCAGCAAGTATTCCCAGGCCCTACTAATGTTGGGTTGGTCAACTTTCTCCCCTCCTCCTACTCTCTCTCTCTCTCTCTCTCTCTTTCTCCATACTGAAGTTTGTATCCATAATTCGTATCAGCGGCAGCTGAATTCCAAGTGGGTAGCTAACAAGTTAGTTCAAGTTACCAAAATAAGCTCTATTATTTTCCGTGCAGGATCTATCCCATGAGGTTGTAGCCTTGTAGGTGTAGATACCTTCTCTTGGATAAGTTGTCCGGATATTCGTGCCCTTGCCATGCTGACAAACTCTGCCCTATCCAGCTCAAGGTTTCGTCTTTTGTGTATCACCTATCTATTTCATCAGTTTTTTGGTGCGAGGAAATTAACCTGATAACAGTGAACCATGATTAAGTAGACTGGCTGTTGGTTGAGATCCAAGAGGTGATGAGCCTAATGAGTGAATAAAAGGGAGTAGGCCAGACCCCCTAGGGCATAAGCATTTCTTACTATCCAAAATAAGAGGTCAAGCCAACTTTGAATGCGGTTAGTAGCTATATCAGTATTAGATACTGAATCCTATTCGCTTTGAGAGCCCCTATCATATATCCTCTCTATCTATAGATGGAGAAAGACATGCTTGATTTGAATTGGGACAAAGAAGAAAGTCAAAAGCAGGAGGTAGGTCAAGTGGTGAACCGGTGAGGCGGAGTGACCAGGTCAGGAGATCCAGTAGTTCTGGGACGGCCATTTCCACCTCAGTTTGTCCCAAAAGACGAGGGGGGTTGTGTGTCCTCGACAAAGAAATACAACCCGAAGAAGCACGCACGTATGTGTGAGCTTCAGAAATTGACTCGATTATAAGTTGTAACTACTCTCCCGGTCTCCCTCAAGGCATCTACATTGCTTTAAAACACCAGGTACAACTCATAGAAGCACGCACACGACACAAGATTATCCTTCCGGTCTGCAGGGATGGACATGGGCATGTGTGGATACGAAGGATAAGAGGCTTTTGCTTCTATTTCAGAAATGAATAGGATCTAGAGGCCTTATTACAAGCTTGTCGAAGCCCCACCCCGCACCATTGAGCTACAACAGTCAAGGGTTGCACTCCCCATAACACAAACACTTACTGGATAGGTTGTTCTGATGCCTCCTAATCCTAAGTCAAAACTACACATATTTTTGAGACATTTTCATTGAATTTATTGTGTGAATGATATCTGGCCATGACCCATAAGCATTGTCTTGACATATCATTGGGAACTCCTCATTGTATTTTCCTTTCATACATATACACACTTGGGTATCGAGTGTTTCATTGAGTGTAGAACGAAATCATAATGAAATAAGTGAAGTTTCTAACAGAATATGTGTAGGGGAGGTTGGGTATAGGAATATGTGAAAAAGAGGAGATTTTATAAAAAGTAGATTCCATGAAGAGATGGTTGGTTATATAGTACATACACAACAATGTGCAATTTTTAAAAAGTGAGTACTACATTAGAAATAACTTACAGTGAGGTGTGATTAGTACCGTGCTTTGTTATTGTATGGGTCATTGTTATCTTCCATATGTTTATTGTTTGCATTTCATACTCCAAAAGAAATCTCATGGAGCCTTGTGAGCCAGATGCAATGTTTTCTCTACGTTCAATAATTTTGTCATACATGCCTCTTTGGCTCATAGGAAAACTCGATAAGAACACGAAATATGAGATCTTCATTTCATGGCACTACTCATTCATCCAGTTCAAAGGAATACAGTTGGAAAATGGACAATTTTTTTAACTGATTTGAATGAAAAGTCATGATTTACAATCCGCATGGACCTCTTTTAAGAATTCTTACACAAGATGTACAAAAAGTCCCGACATACCTCTTTTTGGAATTCCTACATAAGAAGTACAAGAACCAGATCTTTAGTATCACACTAGCATCCTAATAATATTTTCTCATGTGGTTGACTTCAATATGACTGCGTGATACCCATGTTTTCTCTATTCAACTGAACTGAACATATAAATTTGTAAAATTTTTGTGTTTCCTAATACTTTGTTTTACTATGCATTCATATCATATTATTGTGTTTCGTGTATTCTTGGATTTCAGAATCCTGCGAACCAAAAGGCTTCGCAGTTCACGGGTTCAAAATCCTGCGAACCATTTGAAGGAAATATGCCCTAGAGGCAATAATAAAGTTATTATTTATTTCCTCATATCATGATAAATGTTTATTATTCATGCTAGAATTGTATTAACCGGAAACATAGTACATGTGTGAATACATAGACAAATAGAGTGTCACTAGTATGCCTCTACTTGACTAGCTCTTTAATCAAAGATGGTTAAGTTTCCTAACCATAGACATGAGTTGTCATTTGATTAACGGGATCACATCATTAGGAGAATGATGTGATTGACATGACCCATTCGATTAGCTTAGCACTTGATCGTTTAGTTTACTGCTATTGCTTTCTTCATGACTTATACATGTTCCTATGACTATGAGATTATGCAACTCCCGATTACCGGAGGAACACTTTATGTGCTACCAAATGTCACAACGTAACTGGGTGATTATAAAGGTGCTCTATAGGTGTCCCCGATGTTACTTGTTGAGTTGGCATAGATCAAGATTAGGATTTGTCACTCCGATTGTCGGAGAGGTATCTCTCGGCCCACTCGGTAATGCACATCACTATAAGCCTTGCAAGCATTGTAACTAATGAGTTAGTTGCTGGATGATGTATTACAGAACGAGTAAAGGGAGTTGCCGGTAACGAGATTTAACTAGGTATTGAGATACCGACGATCGAATCTCGGGCAAGCAACATACCGATGACAAAGGGAACGACGTATGTTGTTATGTGGTTTGACCGATAAAAGATCTTCGTAGAATATGTGGGAGCCAATATGAGCATCCAGGTTCCGCTATTGGTTATTGACCAGAGACGTGTCTCGGTCATGTCTACATAGTTCTCGAACCCGTAGGGTCCGCGCGCTTAAAGTTCGGTGACGATCGGTATTATGAGTTTTTGTGTTTTGATGTACCAAAGGTAGTTTGGAGTCCCGGATATGATCACAGATATGATGAGGAGTCTCTAAATGGTCGAGACGTAAATATCAATATATTGGACGACTATATTCGGACATCGGAAGTGTTTCGGGTGGTTTCGGAGAAAACCGGAGTGCCGGAGGGTTACCGGAACCCCCCTGGGAGAAATAGTGGATCTTATGGGCCTTAGTGGAGAGAGAGAGGGCTGCCCTAGGGCAGGCCGCGCACCCCTCCCCCTCTGGTCCGAATTGGACTAGGAGAGGGGGGGCGGTGCCCCTCTTTCTTTCTCCCTCTCCCTCTCCCCTTCCTTTCCCCCTCCTCGTAGGAGTAGGAAAGAGGGGAGTCCTACTCCTACTAGGAGGAGGACTCCTCCTCCTGGCGCGCCTACAGGGGCCGGCCGGCCTCCCCCCTTCTCCCCCCTTAATCCTTTATATACGGGGCAGGGGGGCACCTCTAGACACACAAGTTGATCTGTTGATCTCTCCCAACCGTGTGCGGTGCCCCCTCCACCATAATCCACCTCAATCATATTGTAGCGGTGCTTAGGCGAAGCCCTGCGTCGGTAGCATCATCATCACCGTCATCACGCCGTCATGCTGACGAAACCCTCCCGTGAAGCTCTGCTGGATCGGAGTTCGTGGGACGTCATCGAGCTGAACGTGTGCTGAACTCGAAGATGCCGTGCGTTCGGTACTTGGATTGGTCGGATCGTGAAGACGTACGACTACATCATCCGCATTATGCTAATGCTTCCTTTTTCGGTCTACGAGGGTACGTGGACACACTCTCCCCTTTCGTTGCTATGCATCACCATGATCCTGTGTGTGCGTATGAATTTTTTTAAAATTACTACGTTCCCTAACACCATTTCCTCGAGAGAAAAAATATCTCATAAACCAAGGAAGCCCTAAAATTCAACCGTATGATAAAATAGGTAAACAAAATCACAAGCATACTTGTCATGCAGCGTAGCTAGGTCAAGGTATCTAGTCCATCTAGCATGTCGAGCAACATTTTCACCTAATTTTTGTCAGGCTTCCATATTGGGTCGTGTGCATACTAGTTATGCAGAGACCAAGTGTTACTCATAATACTTTGTATCCACTTGATGCTACATTTTAAGATAATAAAATCGCCTTTTATCAAAGAAGATGGATGGATGTGTCCATACAAGCATGTAGAGACAGGAAACTTGTTACCTTCTTGGAAGAAGAAGTTGGATTGTTCATATTTTATTAGAAACATAGTGTAGATGCAGATGCCAACATACATGCATATACACTCACCTATAAATGCATGCATGCACATCCTACACCTATGAATGCACTAACACATACCCTGCCCCTATGAGCATATCCGAGAGACTGAGTCAGTGGGTCTTGATATTAACTGAAGTCTGTGCCGATGAACTACAGTGATTTGGGATTCCTCTCCATGGAAATTAGGCAATTTATCGATAGGTATTTACAATGCATTTCAATCCTAAGTCTACACCACACATCTTTTCCATGCATCTTCGTTGAATTTACTAAGTCAAAACCTATGAATGTTAACCAGCCATGGTTTGTAAGCATTGTTCAATTATATTCTTGGAACTCTTCATGGTCTTCTCTTGTCATACGTGTACAATTGGGTATCAAGTATTTGATAAAGTTTAGAGGGAAATTGTAAAGAAATAAGTATAAAGTACCATGTCCAAACAACCTTGACATATTTGCGGTTTAGGAAACAATGACCTTTGTCTTCATCTAGATGAAATATTGGACATCCTGTATCCATTTCCATTCCTCTGTTTTGTAGTTTCATTCTTACAGGTAGGCTATTATGGGCCAGTCCCCATAGAAAGTGCGGGATTTTATTGGCCAAGCGTAACATCCATAGTTTTTTCTCTCAAAATGTGATCCTACGCTGAACACCCTGACTGACGAAGCTACACCATGTTCCTAGCTTGTTTGCAACTCATAGAAGCATGCACGTATACGTTCTCTCTCACGTAGATGTGGATGGATGTGTGCACATATGCATGCGTATACTAGAAACTACTGCAACTCATCGGAAGCAAGTACACGTGTAGTCTCTTTGGTCTAGATGGATGGATGCATGCCGACTAGACTAGTCAGATTGGAACTTTGTCAAAGTAACAAGTTTATTCTGGTCAACTACAACACTATGATATTCCTCTCCCTAGAAATAAGGCAATTTCTCAATAGGTTGTTCCGACACCTTTCAATCCTAAATTATACCGCACATCTTTTCCATGCATCTTCACTAAATTTATTGAGCTAAAACATGTGGATGTTACCCAAGCATGATTGGAAAGCATTGTTCCATCGTATTCTTGGAACTCTTCATTGTCTTCTCTTGTCATATGTGTACACTTGGGTTGATCAAGTGTAGAATGAAATCATAAAGAAATAAGTAAAGTTTTGGCCGAAAGTGTATAGGGCGGCTGAGTATTGTAATGTGCAAAGGAGAGGAGATTATATAGGATGCATAATACGTGGAAGAGATGGGTGGTTGTAAAATACATATGCAATTTAATGTGCAACATCTAATAAGATGAGTACTACGTCAAAAGGAAATCAGAAATAACTACATTGGGGGTGTGATTTTCTTGAGCTCATTTTAATGTGTGGTTATGATCATATATAGTTTCCAATTGATATCTCATATTCTCAAAGGAAAGCTTGTTGAGCCTTGCAAGCGAGGCACGATGGTGCAAATACACTCAATTCCTTTGTTAACCATGTAAGATATCTTTGGTTCATACCAAAACCAAATAAAAAACATATGAATAGGGAAAAAATCATACCATGGCACTATTCATTCATCTGGTTCAAAGGAATGCGGTAAACGAAAAATGGAGGATGTTTCTCTTCATCCCGATTTCAAATGAAAAAGACTCATGGAATTTAAATAACATGTACCACTTTATAGAATACCTATGCACAAAGTACAAAAACAATATCCTTAATCTCACAATAACATCCTAACTATATTTTTTCATGTGGGGATTTGTTTCTTCTCGTGCCGGGCGAATGAAGAACAAACATATTTATATTACTTTCTCCACAAGTGGATATACTCTAAACTCGTAAGCCATGTTTTTCTTCTACAATCAAGTTTGAGACACTTTGTTTGCTCTGAAGGCATATTGGTTTTCACAAAGGTATCACATATGAGATGGCTTCTTTTAAGATTGAGGAGCTTTTTAGTGCATTTCAATGACACATGAATTTAATGCATGATTTTTTCATATATAAAATGGTTTAACACCGTGTGGACATTATTGGTGACCCACATGCACTTCCTGTGACCACAAAGGATTTTTACCCGCCCAAGGCTCCAAATCTTATCACTTCTCGTCTTACCCTCAAAGATATTTGTATCATCCAGTGAGATTTCTGAACTCCAATTTGGATGTTGCTAATAGCACGATTGCATGAGAATATCAATTTGATAGGCACACCACTTTGTGCACACGACACTCTTCGATTGGACTGTCGCCGGTGCTCCCGTTGCCTACCATTCCTAACACATTACCACTTCCCTGTTAATGTGCCCGAGCGACAACATTCACGCACACAACTACAATTCTAGAGAAAAGATAGCAATGAAGAACCTATTTATAACTCCATCCATGTACTGAGAATCGACACACACAGTTATGTCATTTATTGTGTGAATGTTCAGTTGAGCTCGTTATAGCACACATGTCTGGTTTTTATTAAACTTCAGTCATTCCTTTCAAGTCACCATCACACTGTAGTGAGATCTCATTTTCTAGTTCATGCGCTGCCATTGCCATCTGCTTGGCTGACTTAGCCGCTATGCTCCACCTCACACAACTAGAGGGGAGAAGAAGGAGGAGGAGGAAGGGAAAATTGTGATACATAGTAAAAACTACAATTCGGAGGCAGGAGGAGACGACCGGCGGCGCAGAACGAAGACCCCTCCCTATTGCCTCACGGGGGCAGCGAGGGAGGGGATAGTGTCGCGTGTTTTTACAGCCGCGGGGGACAGAGATGTTCCGTTAGCTGGTTGGAAACCGACACTGGCAGAAACTTCCTGTTGGTGAAACAGTCAATTTGGCCCATCTTAGTTTCTTGGAGGCAGACAATGTTGGGCTTGGAAGAACCGAGTTCTCCATAATTAAACAATGTTTATTTGGTTCACCCAATCCACACAACTTCCAGCTAGCAATAATCATTGGTAACCAGTTTACCATAGAAGAGACAAGTGTGAGTTGAGAATTTACAGAGCTAGAAGTTAAAACTGCTTTGTTTGACATGGCCTCAAACAGAGCCCCCCAGCCTGATAATATTCCTGTTGAATTTTATCAGGTCTGTTGGGAGATAGTTAAGGACGATATCATGGCCCTTTTGACCATTTCCATCAAGGAAAGCTTGATGTTAAACGTCTCAATTATGGGATTATTACCCTTCTGCCTAAAGTGTCTAGTGCTAAGAGAATTCAGCAATTTAGGCCAATTTGCTTGCTCCGTTGCCCCTATAAGCTCCTAACTAAAGTGCTCGACCGTAGGGTTGCTGTATATGCTGATAAGCTAATCAACCTCACTCAGAATGCCTTTGTGAAAGGTAGGAACATCATGGATGGAGTGCTCTCACTCCATGAGATTCTCAACTATACACATGCCAAGAAAAGAGTGGGGATTGTTCTTAAACTTGATTTCGAAAAAGCCTACGACAAAGTGAACTAGGATTTCCTTCTCGAATGTCACAAAATGCGCGTATTTAATGAAACTTGGTGTGGACGGATTAAACAAATCCTATACGAGGGGACAGTTAGCATCAAGTTGAATAACTGCACAGGCCCATACTTCCAAAGTGCCAAGGGGGTTCACCAAGGGGATCCCCATTCTCCTTTTCTGTTCAACCTGGCTGTTGAATGCCTCACCAAAATGATTAAAAACGCCCAGAAAAATAAGGTGGTCACGGGTTTAGCATCTGATCTCATTCCTGATGGGGTAGCTGTTCTGCAGTATGCAGACGATACCATCATTTGCTTGGAGGATGATATCGATAAGGCAGTTAACTTGAAGTTGCTGCTATATTTGTTTGAAATGATGTCTGGGTTAAAAGTTAACTTCAAGAAAAGTGAAATCCTCATTGTGGGGGAGGGGATGAAAATACTGTAAAGAAATACGCGGAGTTGTTTAACTGTGAGATAGGCAGCTTTCCCATTAAATATTTAGGCATGCCTGTGAGCTATACGAACCTGAAAAACTCTGATTGGGAGTTCATTGTGAGCAAGTACTTGAGGAGATTCGAGGCCTGGATAGGTAATGCGGCCTCGATGGGGGGGGGAGACATACCCTGTTAGATTCTGTGGTTACACAAATCTCTCTGTATCATATGTCGATGTGGCTTATGAATAAAACCTTTATTGAGAGATTGGATCAGCACAAAAGGAGATTTTTATGGCAAGGGTGTAATAAGAAAAAAGATACCACCTTGTGAAATGGAGTAGAATATGTAGATCCAAGGAGAAAGGAGATTTGGGTATCAAGGACCTGCGGAAACAAAACATAAGCCTGATGGTCAAAGGTGGTGGAAGCTTGAAACACAAAAAGGGCTCTCGCAGGATATTGTCCGGGCCAGATACCTTCACAAAAAAACTTTCGCGGATGTCACTGCCAGATTTTCTGACTCACCTTGCTGAAAATCACTGCTCAAAGTCAAATATATATGATGGGCAGGAAGATAGACACTAAAATGGGGGACATCACTAGGCTGTGGAAAGATTCGATTAATGGGTCTCCTACTATTCAGGAACAATTCCCTCAGTTGTTTGATATTTGCAATTTCCCAGACTGTACTTTGAACAAGTTGGCTGGCGACAATGCCAGTTCGTTCTTTAGACGCAGGCTTACCCCTGATCTGCTTAAGCAGTGCTAAGCGTTGCGATCTACAATCAAAAACATTCCCCTTGCAAAAGGTGGAGATGGTGACAAAGTCTTCTGGGGGCTTAACCAGAACGGCAAGTTTACTACTAGATCTGTGTACAAATTGCTGGAAAAACCCCTTGCTAGGTGTAACTATAAGTGGATATGGAAAGCCAAAATTCCTCTCAAGATTAAAATCTTTTTATGGCAGCTATCCCAAGATGCGGTACTCACAAGACTGTTGGGAATGTAGCAGAATTTTAAAAAAATTCTACGCATCACCAAGATCAATCTATGGAGTCATCTAGCAACGAGGGAGAGGGGAGTGCATCTACATACCCTTGTAGATCGTGAGCGGAAGGGTTCAAGAGAACGGGGTTGATGGAGTCGTACTCGTCGTGATCCAAATCACCGATGACCTAGCGCCGAACGGACGGCACCTCCACGTTCAACACACGTACGGTTGGGAAGACGTCTCCTCCTTCTTGATCCAGCAAGGGGGATGGAGAGGTTGATGGAGATCCAGCAGCACGACGGCGTGGTGGTGGAAGCAACGGTGATCTCGGCAAGGCTTCGCCAAGCTCAGCGAGAGGGAGAGGTGTCACGAGAGGGAGAGGGAGGCGCCAGGGGCTAGGGTGCGGCTGCCCTCCCTCCCCCACTATATATAGGACCCCTAGGGGGGGCTCCGACCCTAGGAGATCCAATCTCCAAGGGGGGGCGGCGACCAAGGGGGTGGCTTGCCCCCCAAGCCAAGTGGGGCGCCCCCCACCCCTAGGGTTTCCAACCCTAGGCACAGGGGGAGGCCCAAGGGGGGCGCACCAGCCCACCAGGGGCTGGTTCCCTTCCCCACTTCAGCCCATTGGGCCCTTCGGGATAGGTGGCCCCACCCGGTGGACCCCCAGGACCCTTCCGGTGGTCCCGATACAATACCGATTACCCCCGAAACTTCCCCGATGGCCGAAACTCGACTTCCTATATATAAATCTTCACCTCCGGACCATTCTGGAACTCCTCGTGACGTCCGGGATCTCATCCGGGACTCCAAACAACTTTTGGGTTACCGTATACTAATATCTCAACAACCCTAGCGTGACCGAACCTTAAGTGTGTAGACCCTACGAGTTCGGGAGACACGCAGACATGACCGAGACGACTCTCCGGTCAATAACCAACAGCGGGATCTGGATACCCATGTTGGCTCCCACATGCTCCTCGATGATCTCATCGGATGAACCACGATGTTGAGGATTCAATCAATCCCGTATACAATTCCCTTTGTCAATCGGTACGTTACTTGCCCGAGACTCGATCGTCGGTATCCCAATACCTCGTTCAATCTCGTTACCGGCAAGTCACTTTACTCGTACCGTAATGCATGATCCTGTGATCAACCACTTGGTCACATTGAGCTCATTATGATGATGCATTACCGAGTGGGCCCAGAGATACCTCTCCGTCATACGGAGTGACAAATCCCAGTATCGATTTGTGCCAACCCAATAGACACTTTTGGAGATACCCGTAGTGCACCTTTATAGTCACCCAGTTACGTTGTGACGTTTGTTACACCCAAAGAACTCCTACGGTATCCGGGAGTTGCACAATCTCATGGTCTAAGGAAATGATACTTGACATTCGGAAAAGCTATAGCAAACGAACTACACGATCTTTGAGCTATGCTTAGGATTGGGTCTTGTCCATCACATCATTCTCCTAATGATGTGATCCCGTTATCAATGACATCCAATGTCCATAGTTAGGAAACTATGACTATCTTTTGATCAACGAGCTAGTCAACTAGAGGCTCACTAGGGACGAGTTGTGGTCTATGTATTCACACATGTATTACGATTTCCGGATAACACAATTATAGCATGAACAATAGACAATTATCATGAACAAGGAAATATAATAATAACCATTTTATTATTGCCTCTAGGGCATATTTCCAACAAAGTCAAGTGATGAGGGAAAGGAAGTGGCCAGGGAATCCTTGCTGTTCATTTTGCAGGGAGGTAGAAACCTCTAAACACCTTTTCTTCACTTGCCCCGTTGCTAGGGTGGTTTGGAGATCTATTGGGGCTGTGCTGGGCACTGATAAGTGCCCCAATAACTATTTGCAATATTTCGTTTGGTGCAGTAAATTTCTTCCTGGCAAAGAAACCTTTTATATTGTGGGCTTAGCTGCTACATGTTGGGCCATCTGGTTGGCGCGCAATCGAGCCACTTTTGAGAAAAAACAGATTAAGACTCCTTTTGAGATTGTTTTCTCTCTTTGTTTGTTTCTGTTATACTGGACAGGTTTGCAGAAAGGAGAGGCGGCTGGAGAGCTTCGTGCAGGTGCAGATATGATCAGGAACGGCACGCTACAGCTAATGAAGCTGTGTGACCCTATCAAGAAAATGATCCAGATGTGAAGATCAGGGGCGGCCTCAGCGTGGTGAAAAATTACTCTGGCATCCCCTGGAAATGGAGCTGGAGGCGACCCTCTCCGTCTACTCTCGTCGTCTGATACTTTTGTCTAGTCATGCTAGTTCGGGCGGTCCGATATGTGGATTGCGTCTGTTTGGTCGTTCTTTAGTTGGCTGTAATAGACTTGATGGTAGTGTTACCAGGTTTTCGCCCCATGCCACCCGTTTCGATGGCGGGCGGATGTGGTGGGTTTCCTGGTAATGCTTGAACTCGCTCTACCCTCTTTCCCTCCTCCTGTCAACTTGAACTAGTTTGTATTTCCGTTCTTAGTAATGGAAAGGGGTAAAGCCCGGTTCAAAAAAAAGTGTTCGCTGAGAGATCATCCAAGAGAGACGGGAAGTAGAGAAAATAAACATGCCATGCATCAAACTAACATCCGGAGCTTACAAGCGAGAGACCACAAACTCGACCAACACAGGACACTACCATAGTATACAAACAGCGGTAGAGAGGGCCAAGAGACCCGACCAAACCTCAGGACGAACACAAACGGAACCCGCCCTGACGACTCCCAACATGCTGGGAAAGGGAACAACCATGCAACTGCTCTAGCAACATAGGCATAAGGCCAACTAATGCAATGATCACTCTGAATCGTCTACTCGTTAAGGTCGAGGGTGTGCGCACACGAGGTAGAAGCAGAGGCCACAGAGCAAGCCTCGGCCTCCACCAGGACGCCGTCGAGGTTGAGGTCGTAGCAGTTTGTGAGCGCCTTGAGCTTGTTCTTCCCGAGCTACTTGGGTGTGCCCTTGAGAGGCAACTGGATCAGCGAGGAGACATCGCAGAGCTTCTTGGCCCGCTTGGAAGAAGAAGTAGAGCGCCCACAAGAGTAGTTGTGTCGAGCGTGCAGCACGGCGCAAGGCGCTGATGGCCATCATGTATTCATTTCCATTCCTCTGCTTTGTAGTTTCATTCTTACAGGTAGGCTATTATGGGCCAGTCTCCATAGAAAGTGCGGGATTTTTGTTGGGCAAGGGTAACATCCATAGTTTCTTTTGTTTCAAAATGTGATCCTACTTTGCACATGCTGACTGACGAAGTTACACCATGTTCCTGGCTTATGTGCAACTCATAGAAGCATGCACGTGTAAGTTCTCTCTGGCCTAGACGGATGCATGCGTGCACATGTGCATGCATATGCCAGAAACCAGTGCAACTCACGGAGACAAGTACACGTGGCCATGCAGTCTCTTTGGTTTAGATGGATGGATGCATGCGGACTCAACTAGTCACATTAGAACTTTGTCAAAGTAACAAATCTGTTCTGGTGAACGACGACACTATGATATGCCTCTCCCAAGAAATAAGGCTATTTCTTGATAGGTTGTTCCGACGCCTTTCAATCCTAAGTCTACATCACACATCTTTTCCATGCATCTTCATTGAATTTATTGAGCTAAAACTTTCGAATGTTACTCAAGCATGATTGGTAAGCATTGTTTCATCGTATTCTTGGAACTCTTCATTGTCTTCTCTTGTCATATGTGTACAATTGGGTATCGAGTATTTGATCAAGTGTAGAATGGAATCATAAAGAAAGAAGTAAAGTTTTGGCCGAAAATTTATAGGGATGGTTGAGTATTGTAATTTGTAAAGGAGAGGAGATTATATAGGATGCATAATACGTGGAAAGAGATGGGTGGTTGTAAAATACATCTGCAATTTAGTGTGCAACATCAAATAAGATGAGTACTACGTCAAAAAGAAATTAGAAATAACTACATTGGGGGTGTGATTGGTCTCGAGCTCATTTCAATGTGTGGTTATGATCTTATACATTTTCCAATTGCTAAAAGGAAAGTTTTTGTTGAGCCTTGCAAGCGAGGCATGATGGTGTAAATACACTCAATTCCTTTGTTAATCATGTAAGATAGCTTTGGTTCACACCAAAACCAGAAGAAAATATGAATAGGAGAAAAAAGCATACCATGGCACTATTCATTCATCTAGTTCAAAGGAATGCAGCAAATGAAAATGGAGGATGTTTCTCTTGATCCCGATTTCAAATGGAAAAGACTCATGAGATTTAAATAACATGTACGACTTTATAGAATACATATGCACAAAGTACAAAAACGACATCCTTAATGTCAAAATAACATCCTAACTATATTTTATCATGTGGATTGATTTTAATCTGACTATGTGACATCAAAGTTTTTCTCTATTCATGTGGACCAACATCTAAATTTGCAAAATAAATAAATATATTTTTCCAATACTCCATGTTGTGCATGCATTTCTTTCCTAGTTGGTATTTTGCATATTTCTAATTTCAGAATCCTACTAACTAAGGAGACCCTAAATTTCAACTAAAAATATTCCAAAAGGTAAGCAAAGTAACATGCATGCATGTCCAGTGTCCTAGCTAGGTTACTAAAACTAGCTATTTGGCCCATTTGGCATTTTTGAGGGAGATTTCTCTAAATGGTTAATTTGTTTCTTCTCCTGCCGGGGCAAATGAAGAACAACATATTTATATTACTTTATCCATAAGTGGATATACTCTAAACTCGGAAGCCAGGTTTTTCTTCTACAATCAAGTTTGAGACACTTTGTCTGCTTTAAAGTCATATTGTTTTTCGCAAAGATATCATATATAAGCTGGCTTCTTTTTAAGATTGGGGAGCTTTTCAGTGCATTTCAACAACGCATGAATTTAATGCATGGTTTTTCAGATATAAAATGGTTTGATTCTAGCTTTTGAAAAAGAGGGCATCGATGTAATTTGTACAACATGTCTTGAGCAAGATTGATTGAATGCTCCTTGCGGCATGTGCATGCTGAAATAAAAACCTTGACGGTCATGTGTCAGGTCAGTGAAGCATATCTGTGGCCAATCCTACGCAATAATGCACTAGGAATGATTGTAGAGTAAACGATCCAGCTCAGTGGGCAAACTCTAGGTGACCCACATGCACTTCCTGTGGCCACATAGGATTTTTGCCTGCCCAAGGCTCTAGATCTTAGTACTACTCTCGTCTTACTCTTAAGGATATTTCTATCATTCTGTGAGATTTCTGAACTCCAATTTGGATGTTGCTAATAGCATGATTGCATGACAAATTCCTAATGATATGCACACCACTTTGTGCACACGGCACTCCTCGATCATACTGTTGCCGGCGCTCCCGTTGCCTACCATTCATAACACATTACCACTTCCCTGTTAATGTGACCGAGCGACAACATTCACGCATACAACTACAGTTCTAGAGAAAAAGATAGCGATGAAGAACCTATTTATAACCCCATCCATGTACTGAGAATTGACACGCACAGTTATGCCATTTATTGTGTGAATGTTTAGTTGAGCTGGTTATATATAGCACACATGTTCGGTTTTTCTTAAACTTCAGTCATTCCTTTCAAGCCACCATCACACACTAGTGAGATCTCATTTTCCAGCTCACGCGCTGCCATTGCCATCTCCTTGGCCGACTTAGCCGGTGAGCTCCGCCTCACACAACTAGAGGCGAAAAGAAGGAGGAGGAAGGGCAAATTGTGATACATAGCAAAACCACAATTCAAATTCAAAGGGTTTGCTCTAGAATTTCTTGTGGGAAACCCAACCTTATCTATGGAACTCAATAAAAATGATTTGCCGAGAACAAGGCCGTTGGTACAGGCTTTCCTGAGATGGCACATAAATCGGACCGCCCGCAAGATCCAAAAGGCCAGAGGAAAAACAGAGCCCCCGGCCCGTCTACAAACAAACCCACGCCCGGCGACGAAGACTTCGAAGCTCGAGCCGCCCGTTTCCACACCCGTTCCCACCACCGCCCCCACCGCCCGGCTCTTCCATGGACGGCCTACAGCGCCGGCCCGCGGCGGCGGCCGCCGCGAGCGCGAGGGGCGAGGGGCAGCCTCCGGGCGGGCAGCGCGTCATCCACTGCGACGTCGAGCCGGCGCCGCGGGCGTGGCCCGGGATGCAGATGCTGGCCCTCGCCGCCGTCCTCGTGCTCGGGGGCCTCCAGTTCCTGCCGGCCACCCACTTCCGCCACCCCGCCGACCCCTCCCGCACCTGGGTCCCCTTCGACTCCTCGCGCCACCCCCAGGTACTGCCGCCGCCGCCGCGTTTCGCCGGGCCCGTCCGTCTCGCTCCCGGCTCCAACGCTGCCTGCGATTTGCGCTCTTGGACTTGAGTGGGCGGAGCGATATTATTACCTGCCTGCCTATTGATTTCTCCATATTTCACCCCCGTTCCACAGTCGAGACAGTGGCATCACTAGCATGTGATTTGTATAATGGGGATTCCCATTTTCATGATTTTTTCTAACTGTTTTACTCATGATAAATGCACTTCTTTCACGGATGGGGAAATTGGGTGGATGCGATTTGGCCTCCATCTCGTGGGTGCTTGAAATTTACAGTATAGGAAGTCCAAATGTAGGATCAAAACTAAACTTGATACTAGTAGTAGTAGTGCAGGGTTAAATTGGAATTCCTGCCTAGTGGTTTACTGTACTTTATAGGGTGTCTCCTCAGAGTTGGGATTGATTTGCACTGACAACGGTTTCGATTACAAGTTAGTCCGAATTACCAAAAATAAGCTCTATATTTTATTTTGCCGGCAGGATCTCTCCCATGAGGTTAAAACTGTAGATGTCTACTCTTCGATAAGCTGTCTGGATCTTCGTACTCTCGCTGTGCTGACAAACTCCACCCTGTCCAGCTCAAGGTTCCGTTTCTCCGTTTTATGTTTATTTCAGTAATTTTGCTGTGAGGAAATTAACTCGATAACAGGGAGCCTTAACTACCAGAACTTTATGTACCTGCTGTAGAAAAATGTCATTCTGCGTCATAAGATTCATGATTATTTCACATTTCTAAGGACAATGGTGACTGCAAAACATAAAGTGATAAACCACCCCTTTGGTATTGGATAGTTTTGCCTCTGCTCATTGTAATACTACGGTATAGAACAGAATTAATGTCATAATTGTAGCTTTACGTATTGAGTGTTTTATGTAACCAACATGTTTCTTTCTCTTTTTTTACAGTGATCCGCATCATGTATCCTTCAATTTCTTGATACCTGAAGGAGGCAATGATCAAGTGCCCTACTACAAGATAAAAGCAGTGCTACCTGATTCAAATATTACTGTTACTAGGTGAGCGCACAAATTAAAATGGTCACGTATCGTTGGAATTCTCGCGTCCTCATACTTGTTACCTTCAGCCAGAAGAAAATCAAGGATAAGCTAAATCTTGCCACTCCAGAAGGAAACTTTTTTGCGTCATTCCCCAATGAACTGTCACCAATCGTTATTGCAAGGGCTCTCTCACGAACGAGATATGTTTATATCTCAGCAGACTCAATCATAAAGGTACTATGCATATATCTGATCTATTTACTCAGCTTATTATGGGACTGCCCGAGAGATAGCCATTTGTCCCATTAAAAAATTCTGCCAGAAGATAGTTTTTTTATGTTGCTAGTCATATGGCTTGTTTGCTCTCTTAAAAATTTAACTTATGATGATAGCGAGCGGTCATATTGCCAGGGTTGTGAGTTCTTTGATAAATTAGGCATAGCTCCATGGAAGATTTTGAGCATGAATATCCAGTTATTAAACACAAAAGGCATAACCTGTCACGTCCAATTATATAGCAAAGTATGCATTTTCTCAGTATCTTCGGGTTACCTTATGTGAAATGTTGCTCCTACGTGCCCAGGGAAAAATTGAAGACCTTGTTCGCATTGATTTGGGCAGTTATGCCGTGGGTGCCTCTGAAGATTGTAGCAAGTGCCTTGGAGATTACATCAGTATGGATGTTCTGAATGCTGTGCAAAGAACAGCTCCAAGAGGTTTGCTACATCATACTGTAACTTTTGACAAGGACACGTGCTTCCTTGATTTTGATGTGCTTCTGGTGGAGCCACGTAATATAAAGAGGAATCTGATTGACTCTATCGCCTTTTGGACCAAGGCTGTCAACCTAGCTAATCGAAGGTCAGTGACTCAGATTCTGTTCTGGGCAAAAATACCCATCTTGAGCATGTATTATAAAATCATACTTATTCACCTAGGTATATGATAACACCATTCCCGTTCCTGCCAAACATCCATTTTCAGGGACAGCGTTATGTTGGCAATGACTCTGGCCTTCTATAACGATTATCTAAAGCTCCCTACCAACTGGAAGCGCGCAGATGCTAACACAGACATTCTCTACTATGACGGACCCAAGAATGTTTGCGCTGAGGATGGCCGTCAGCACCAAGAAAAAGGCTCGGGCGAGATCTGGCAGCAGTACCTTGGTCCGAAGTCCGACTCGCTGTTGAGCGCCTGAAAGACGGCATTTCATCCTATGTTCTCCATCAGTGGAAGATCAGCATTTGAGATAGGGCGTTCAACCTTTCAGCTGTAGCACAGGATATAAGACGACGCGGGTTACCTATTAACGTATCACACATACCAGTGAAAGATAGCATGTTTTTTTGTTACCAAAGGATCACCAAAATGTTGTGCTCAGTAAACTGATTTCGTTCAGGCAAGTCAAACCCATGTCTTATCTGTAGAAGAATATTTTAGAAGCATATAAGCACATCTTTTGTCTGCATTTCTTTTGATGTCAAAATGTTGAGATAAGAAGTGACATCCCCAAAGGGAAGGGACCGACGATGCGCGCTGTCGGCCCATCACGCACGCACGCGCTGATGAGCTCCAGCTCCAGGACTGAACTGCTGTTGCAGCTCCGCTGGAGACGGATTGAGCCTCCTCTGCGTCCCATCTTCCTCCACCAAGGCAGTGTGAAGAGAGCAGCAAGGCCAGGACCTCTCCCTGCAGATCTGAGGACCAAAAGGCTTATTCTTCGGGCAGCCGGTGGTGAATCCCCCTCCCCCTTGGGCTCCCATGGCAGCATCACAGAGAGGAGAAATGCCACCACCAAACGCCTGGCGCGACCCGCACGCTCCGACCAAGAACTCCACACAACTGGCATCACACCATACGCCATCAAGACAAGTCCTATACAAATACGAAGTGCTCCCTCCATATATAAGCTAATACTCGTATAAGAGCATTTACATCACTATTTTAGTAATCTAAACGATTTTATATTAGTTTACATCACTATTTTAGTAATCTAAATGCGGAGATGGTGGCGGCCACCCACGTCGGCCAAAATCAGTGGCGGGCGGGCACCCACATCGACGAACAGCGACGAATTCCGGCGGTGAGCAGCGCACGGCGTTGATGAAGACAGAGATGATTCCCTCACTCCCGAGCGTCCCGGCTCGATTCCCTCCGTGCAGACGAAGAGGACGACGAGACAGAGATTTTGAGGGTTGGTTTGAGGGCACTGATCTGCGCTAGAGATTTTCGGCCTTCAAAACGACATTTTCTCAGCCCTCAAACTGATTTTGAAGGTTGAGTTTTGAGGGCTCTGTTAGACATGCTCTTAGATCATTGTTGTACTAGCGAATCGTGCTACGGCTAGCATTCATTACTAGTTTTGGCATCAGATTGAGAATAACCTATAGTTGGCAAGCTCATTTGGGAGTAAGCATTTTATCACTATCTTTGGATTAAAGTTGAAGACCTTGTTCACATTGGTTTAAGAAGTTATGCCATCGGTGCTACTGAATAGTGTAGCAAGCGCATTGATGATTACATCAGTATTGATGTTCTGAATGTTGTTCGAAGAAGAACTCCAAAGGGTTTAGTATATAGTATACTGAACCTTATGACAAGGACATGTGCTTACTTGATTTTGATGTGCTTCTCAAAATAGTATGAAGAAGAATTTGATTGACTCTAACATGTTGCGGCTTAGGTTTGTCAACCTAATTAAAGTTTAGTGCCTCCATTGTTCTTTCTGAGCAGAAATATTCATCAGCAGCCACTACAAGAATCAGCTGTTTTGCCGTCTGCCAAAGGACCAGAAAGGACCAGAAAGCGGACGGCAAACGTCTTTGCCGTCAGCCGCGGATGGCAAACCTGCCCGGCCCTGTAAACACGGGCAAAGAGCTGATTTGCCGTCTGCTTTTTGCCAGCGGACGGGAAAGACCCTTTTGCCGTCGGTCGTAGACGGCAAAGAAGGTGGACGGCCACTACAGCAGTGTTGTCCACTGGACCCCACCCATCTCTTTGCTGTCCGCTAGCTGACAGCGGACGGCAAAGAGCTGACTGATGGCAAATAGTATCTTTGCCAAATTCCCTGAATCTAGTACTGAGCATATATTGTAAAATCACATTAAATTCACCTAATGTGTGTTATAACACCATTTCAGTGTAATCTTTGCCCAAGGTAGAAGATGAATTCACACACACAAGATAGAAGAAGAGCACACAGGAGTTTTGGCACCGCACAACTTGTGCCTTTTCTGACTCTCTTTCTCTTAAGCAAATGAATTTGTTACACAGCCTATTAGTAGTGCACGTACACAAGCCAGTCACACCACGACTAGCTCCACTAGCCGGTACAAACTGCCACTAGTAATCCCATGACTTGGCCACACGACTCGGCCGATCTCCCCACGTCTTGGAGATAAGGACTGATTACTAGGATCACTTCTAAGCCAATCTACCAACAAACTCTATCCATGCATGTACGTGTGATTCACTCCTTCTACTATCCAGGCTTGCAACTAACTAACTCTTGGATGCAGACTCACACGCATACTTGGTGCCATACATGCAGGGCCGACCCACAGATATATGGGGCCCAGGGGCAAGATAAGAACAAGAGGCCCTTCTTGACAAACAAAAGCTAAGTTGTTCTTCGGAAGCAAAGTAAATATAGAGTACATAGCATATATTGGTGATCTTGGACTCAAGACTGAGAATACTACTATTTATCCATCATGATAGTAATGAAACAATATAGCGCCAGAAAAGATCAATTTCCTAATTGTCAGTGGACACATCTTTCTTTTTGGCAAAACAAATAGCCTTGTCAAAACCGGTTGCAACATAAAACATTTGTGTTTCCATGAGAAATAAAACTATTGCCTGAACTTACATTTGTTTCTGGATCATCCCCGATCTACCATGTTCTTCACTCCAAAATTGTTTACCCAAAGAATAACTATCCTGCATAAGTCATAGTAAAGCAAAGCACGCTGAGTATTTCATGTTTATAAACTAACTATGATGTCAAAACATGTTACTACAGGGATCAAAAGCACCTGGAAACCGATTCATGTGGATGTTGTAGGTGGCTTATCCGTACACCATAGGAGTCAACACGAACAAAAAGACACGCCTGAATTGCCTAAATTTTCTCCCTTCTCCTAATCTCCTTCCTGAAGACTCTCTCACATTTGGATCCAATGAAAAGCAGAACAAGACACATGCAGATTTAATGGATGTACGATCTGGAATCGTCTTTGCCGGAACGCAGAGCTATTTGTCAATCAATTTTGAATTGAGGAACAAGATTAGAAAGAAAGAAGAACAAGAGAACATGCATGTACCATCTAGGTCTCTCCAAAGTCCAGTTGGGAAGCAAGCCAAGCGTTGAGAGAGGAAGGAGTGCTGGTTGGGGAATGAGTTCACGCCGTAGCTTTCCATTAAAGGCCGGCCGCGACGTTGGAAGCGAAGAGGCACGGGAGTGGCGGCGCCGTTCTTGGAGTGTGTGGTTTGGGTGAGCAGAGGAGTCGCTGGTCCTTGATTTCCTTTGTGCGGCTTGCCTGATGGGCTGTTCCTTGGGCCTTCTTTTTTTCCGCGTATTTTCATTGGGCTAAGGCAGATTATGATACTTACCACTACCTGGACTGGGGCCCCTGCCTCTCGGGGGCCTGGCCCAAGACTCGGAAATAAAACATGATAAGAAACTAAACAACAATGGTTAACACCAACATTCAGGTCCTGTCAAACATACATTCTCAGGGATAGCATCAGGTTGTGTTGAACCATTATGGGCTTGCCCATTCTCACTTAAACCCGTGTGGGCCAGGCCCATGGCCATGACCTAGAAGAGGACATGTCATGTTAAGTTGTGATCCAAATTCATATAAAGTATAAATGCTAACTTCTGGAGCAGAGGTCTGTCGCCAGGAGGCTTGGGACATAGCGGATAAGTTCATCGTACTATATATATCTTTTGTAAGCCACCACACGAGATAAGTTTGTTTTTCTAAATCCCCGAAGTTTGTAACCTCTCCCAGTATAGTGAAGTTTCGCTAGCTGGCGCCCGTCCGTGGTTTTTTTTCTCTTCACATTGAAGAGGTTTTCCACGTTAAAATCTTGTGTCCCTTCTGTGTTGATTTGATCTTCGTCGTTTCTTTTGCCTGTCGTATCTCCTTCCTGAAGACTCTCTCACATTTGGATCCAATGAAAAGCAGAACAAGACACATGCAGATTTAATGGATGTACGATCTGGAATCGTCTTTGCCGGAACGCAGAGCTATTTGTCAATCAATCTTTGAATTGAGGAACAAGATTAGAAAGAAAGAAGAACAAGAGAACATGCATGTACCATCTAGGTCTCTCCAAAGTCCAGTTGGGGAGCAAGCCAAGCGTTGAGAGAGGAAGGAGTGCTGGTTGGGGAATGAGTTCACGCCGTAGCTTTCCATTAAAGGCCGGCCGCGACGTTGGAAGCGAAGAGGCACGGGAGTGGCGGCGCCGTTCTTGGAGTGTGTGGTTTGGGTGAGCAGAGGAGTCGCTGGTCCTTGATTTCCTTTGTGCGGCTTGCCTGATGGGCTGTTCCTTGGGCCTTCTTTTTTTCCGTGTATTTTCATTGGGCTAAGGCAGATTATGATACTTACCACTACCTGGACTGGGGCCCCTGCCTCTCGGGGGCCTGGCCCAAGACTCGGAAATAAAACATGATAAGAAACTAAACAACAATGGTTAACACCAACATTCAGGTCCTGTCAAACATACATTCTCAGGGATAGCATCAGGTTGTGTTGAACCATTATGGGCTTGCCCATTCTCACTTAAACCCATGTGGGCCAGGCCCATGGCCATGACCTAGAAGAGGACATGTCATGTTAAGTTGTGATCCAAATTCATATAAAGTATAAATGCTAACTTCTGGAGCAGAGGTCTGTCGCCAGGAGGCTTGGGACATAGCGGATAAGTTCATCGTACTATATATATCTTTTGTAAGCCGCCACACGAGATAAGTTTGTTTTTCTAAATCCCCGAAGTTTGTAACCTCTCCCAGTATAGTGAAGTTTCGCTAGCTGGCGCCCGTCCGTGGTTTTTTTTCTCTTCACATTGAAGAGGTTTTCCACGTTAAAATCTTGTGTCCCTTCTGTGTTGATTTGATCTTCGTCGTTTCTTTTGCCTGTCGTATCTCCTTCCTGAAGACTCTCTCACATTTGGATCCAATGAAAAGCAGAACAAGACACATGCAGATTTAATGGATGTACGATCTGGAATCGTCTTTGCCGGAACGCAGAGCTATTTGTCAATCAATCTTTGAATTGAGGAACAAGATTAGAAAGAAAGAAGAACAAGAGAACATGCATGTACCATCTAGGTCTCTCCAAAGTCCAGTTGGGGAGCAAGCCAAGCGTTGAGAGAGGAAGGAGTGCTGGTTGGGGAATGAGTTCACGCCGTAGCTTTCCATTAAAGGCCGGCCGCGACGTTGGAAGCGAAGAGGCACGGGAGTGGCGGCGCCGTTCTTGGAGTGTGTGGTTTGGGTGAGCAGAGGAGTCGCTGGTCCTTGATTTCCTTTGTGCGGCTTGCCTGATGGGCTGTTCCTTGGGCCTTCTTTTTTTCCGTGTATTTTCATTGGGCTAAGGCAGATTATGATACTTACCACTACCTGGACTGGGGCCCCTGCCTCTCGGGGGCCTGGCCCAAGACTCGGAAATAAAACATGATAAGAAACTAAACAACAATGGTTAACACCAACATTCAGGTCCTGTCAAACATACATTCTCAGGGATAGCATCAGGTTGTGTTGAACCATTATGGGCTTGCCCATTCTCACTTAAACCCATGTGGGCCAGGCCCATGGCCATGACCTAGAAGAGGACATGTCATGTTAAGTTGTGATCCAAATTCATATAAAGTATAAATGCTAACTTCTGGAGCAGAGGTCTGTCGCCAGGAGGCTTGGGACATAGCGGATAAGTTCATCGTACTATATATATCTTTTGTAAGCCGCCACACGAGATAAGTTTGTTTTTCTAAATCCCCGAAGTTTGTAACCTCTCCCAGTATAGTGAAGTTTCGCTAGCTGGCGCCCGTCCGTGGTTTTTTTTCTCTTCACATTGAAGAGGTTTTCCACGTTAAAATCTTGTGTCCCTTCTGTGTTGATTTGATCTTCGTCGTTTCTTTTGCCTGTCGTATCTCCTTCCTGAAGACTCTCTCACATTTGGATCCAATGAAAAGCAGAACAAGACACATGCAGATTTAATGGATGTACGATCTGGAATCGTCTTTGCCGGAACGCAGAGCTATTTGTCAATCAATCTTTGAATTGAGGAACAAGATTAGAAAGAAAGAAGAACAAGAGAACATGCATGTACCATCTAGGTCTCTCCAAAGTCCAGTTGGGGAGCAAGCCAAGCGTTGAGAGAGGAAGGAGTGCTGGTTGGGGAATGAGTTCACGCCGTAGCTTTCCATTAAAGGCCGGCCGCGACGTTGGAAGCGAAGAGGCACGGGAGTGGCGGCGCCGTTCTTGGAGTGTGTGGTTTGGGTGAGCAGAGGAGTCGCTGGTCCTTGATTTCCTTTGTGCGGCTTGCCTGATGGGCTGTTCCTTGGGCCTTCTTTTTTTCCGTGTATTTTCATTGGGCTAAGGCAGATTATGATACTTACCACTACCTGGACTGGGCCCCTGCCTCTCGGGGGCCTGGCCCAAGACTCGGAAATAAAACATGATAAGAAACTAAACAACAATGGTTAACACCAACATTCAGGTCCTGTCAAACATACATTCTCAGGGATAGCATCAGGTTGTGTTGAACCATTATGGGCTTGCCCATTCTCACTTAAACCCATGTGGGCCAGGCCCATGGCCATGACCTAGAAGAGGACATGTCATGTTAAGTTGTGATCCAAATTCATATAAAGTATAAATGCTAACTTCTGGAGCAGAGGTCTGTCGCCAGGAGGCTTGGGACATAGCGGATAAGTTCACCGTACTATATATATCTTTTGTAAGCCGCCACACGAGATAAGTTTGTTTTTCTAAATCCCCGAAGTTTGTAACCTCTCCCAGTATAGTGAAGTTTCGCTAGCTGGCGCCCGTCCGTGGTTTTTTTTCTCTTCACATTGAAGAGGTTTTCCACGTTAAAATCTTGTGTCCCTTCTGTGTTGATTTGATCTTCGTCGTTTCTTTTGCCTGTCGTATCTCCTTCCTGAAGACTCTCTCACATTTGGATCCAATGAAAAGCAGAACAAGACACATGCAGATTTAATGGATGTACGATCTGGAATCGTCTTTGCCGGAACGCAGAGCTATTTGTCAATCAATCTTTGAATTGAGGAACAAGATTAGAAAGAAAGAAGAACAAGAGAACATGCATGTACCATCTAGGTCTCTCCAAAGTCCAGTTGGGGAGCAAGCCAAGCGTTGAGAGAGGAAGGAGTGCTGGTTGGGGAATGAGTTCACGCCGTAGCTTTCCATTAAAGGCCGGCCGCGACGTTGGAAGCGAAGAGGCACGGGAGTGGCGGAGCCGTTCTTGGAGTGTGTGGTTTGGGTGAGCAGAGGAGTCGCTGGTCCTTGATTTCCTTTGTGCGGCTTGCCTGATGGGCTGTTCCTTGGGCCTTCTTTTTTTTCCGTGTATTTTCATTGGGCTAAGGCAGATTATGATACTTACCACTACCTGGACTGGGGCCCCTGCCTCTCGGGGGCCTGGCCCAAGACTCGGAAATAAAACATGATAAGAAACTAAACAACAATGGTTAACACCAACATTCAGGTCCTGTCAAACATACATTCTCAGGGATAGCATCAGGTTGTGTTGAACCATTATGGGCTTGCCCATTCTCACTTAAACCCATGTGGTCCAGGCCCATGGCCATGACCTAGAAGAGGACATGTCATGTTAAGTTGTGATCCAAATTCATATAAAGTATAAATGCTAACTTCTGGAGCAGAGGTCTGTCGCCAGAAGGCTTGGGACATAGCGGATAAGTCCATCGTACTATATATATCTTTTGTAAGCCGCCACACGAGATAAGTTTGTTTTTCTAAATCCCCGAAGTTTGTAACCTCTCCCAGTATAGTGAAGTTTCGCTAGCTGGCGCCCGTCCGTGGTTTTTTTTCTCTTCACATTGAAGAGGTTTTCCATGTTAAAATCTTGTGTCCCTTCTGTGTTGATTTGATCTTCGTCGTTTCTTTTGCCTGTCGTATCTCTAACATGCAAGCCGCCAACTAGGGTCTGAGACGTAGCCCCCCCCCCAAACACACACATATACAGGAGACAGGAAAAGTTTGATCCCCCTCAACCCCTCTTGATACAACAGGTTGGCAATGAGTCTGGCCTTCTATGATGTTTTTCTAAACCTTTTGACAATTTGGGAGCGCGCAAATGCTAACACGAACACTACTATGATGGAGACAAAAATGTTTGATGGTCATCAACATCAAGAAAAAGGCTACGGCAAAACCTAGCGCAGCAATACCTTGGTCTGAAGTCCAATTGTTAGAGTACGTAATGGGCCTAATGGCCTGGGCTGGTGGTATAGCCCGTTAGTCTTAGGGTTAATTCGAGATATGAGTCGTCTGCTTAGGGGTCAAGTAAGCCTTGCTTGCGAGTCAAGTAAACCACTCTATATAAAGAGAGGAGATGTATCAATCTAATCAACCAAGAATTAAGAAGGAAATCACTTCCATCTTGTCCGGCCGTGGGCAAAAGGCCCCCGGCCGGCCCTCTCGCGCCCTCCTTCCAGCCCAGGCCATTAGGCCCATTACGCACTCTAACACCAATGCCATACTAAGCATCTGAAAGACGACACTTAATCCTATTTTCTCCATTGCGTGGTAATGGAATATCAGCATGCAAGGTAGGGATTTTGGCCTTTCAGATGTAGCACAATGTATAAGAGGACCCCCTCGTACCCCCTCGCGTCGCCTCCTTGGGCGACGCCAGGGGGCCAAAAAATCTAGCGTTGCCAGCCTCCCTCGGCCATCCTCCTGCCGCCGGCGAGGTCCGCGGTGGCGGCGGGCCCGATGCCAAGGCGCTAGGGCGGACGGATCTGCATCGGGATACCTTTGAGGCGGCAGGGGCGTCTCTTATGGTGTGCCCGTGGGCAGCAGGCAGGGCGGCGCCCCTAGCCTGTGCGGCGGCGGGCAGCGGTCCAGGACAGCGATGGGCTTCCCTTCGTGCATGGATGGTGGAAGCACTCCATGGATGAACCGGTGGATGGCTCTGCCTGAAGATGGGTCGCGGCGGCCGCAGATCTGGCGTCCCGTCCAGATCCACCGCGGCGTGGTCTTGGCCGGCCGGCGGTGCGTGGAGGGACCGGTGAGGGTATGGAGGATCTCTACTGGAGTACCAGTAGCGGCATACGTCTTCATGGCGAGACTCCGTGCGGTTCTAGCCAGCCACGAGATCAGGATGACACGGCTTCTGGTGAAAATCGCGCCTGACTACGGTCTTGGCGGACGATGGCGGCGTCTTTGACGTCGTTTCCTTCTCGAGGCATCGTTGTTGCAGGTCACGTCAACCTGATCGGGAGGTTCCGGGGGAAACCCTAGATCCGGGTCTACCGGATCGGACGATGACGACGTTTCGATGTCGTTCTCCCTCCTGGGGGCATCGTTTTGGACCAAGTGCTGGCTGGAGGGGACAAGAGGAGGAGCCGTGCTTGATCTTGTCCATCGATGACGGCGGATCTCGGCGGCGTGGCGCAGTGGAGACTCGGCGCCTGATGAGCGGAGATGGGCTCACGCAGGAGGGTGACGCTGCCTGGCGTCGTGGTGGCGTCGGCGGCAGCTAGACTGGGCAAGGTTGATGCAGCAGTACAACTCTGAAGATGGTTTAGTGGCAGGTGGTTGCGGCAACCTCATACCCGGCAGGCGTTCTGGTTGAGGAGCACGCCGGACTGGTGGGTGCCCATACCCGGCAGGCGTACTGGTTGGGACCCCAAGTCTTAGATGTTAGGTTTGGATGCGAGGTCTGTTTGGTATTAGGCCCAGACTTTCAGCGCCCCTTAATCAACTGGATAGGAATAGCGACAGATGCTGCTTAGTCGGTGGCTTTAGTCTTACTGTTGTATGACTTTGTAAAGTCTTGTGTCAATAATTAATAAAATGGCCGTATGCATCATCCAGATGCAGAGGCTGGGGTCATCCTCCTTTTCTAAAAAAAAGCACAATGTATAAGATGCCGGTTACTACATATTAACCTACCAGATCCACCAAGATAAGTGTGCATTTATTTTACCATATGATCACTAAAATATTGTACTCGGTAGACTGATTATGTTCATGTAAGTCAGATTCTTGTCTTGTTTGTACGAGAACATTTTAGAAGCAGTTATTTGTCCAAACGTTGCACTATTATTTTCCTACCTATCACAACTAGCACTAACCTGCATTGTTCGCTGATTTTTGACTAGCCAAAACCTTCCACCCATAGGTAGAACAGGTTCGGCCCAAGTGTTCCAATGCTCCATGTTTCCCTTAATATGAAATAAGGTGAGCAAACAGTAATGGTGTCGGAGATGACAAGGTAGGTAGAAAAGGTTCGGCCCAAGTGTTCCAATGCTCCATGTTTCCCTTACTATGAATTAAGGTGAGCAAATAGTAATGGCGGACGTGTCACAACTTGCACATGGTGTCAGAAATCATTCAAATCTGGCATGGATGACTATCATGGTCATTTGAAGACTACCATGGTCATTCAAATCTGTTTGAAAAAGTTTGGGTCATTTGAAGAATGTCTAAAACTAGACCATGTTTAAGGGAGGGTGTTCGGGTTGGCCAAAGGCTTTGCCTGAATGTTTTTCCACCTCCTTCTATGATCAAATCAAGACATCATGCCAAGTTGTTTGAGTTTTTGATAATTCTTGCATTTTCTGGAGTTTTCTCGGTGAAAACTGGCCGATAAATGGCCGGACGTGACACAACTCGCATATGGTGTGGGAAATTCGTGCAAACCTGACATAGATGCCTACCATGGGCATACCCACCTACTAGAAAAAGTTAGGGTCATTTCATACATGTCCAACAATAGATCATGTTCAACAGAGGGTGTTTGGGTAGGCGAGAAGGATCAATTTGAGAGCATGTTTCTTCAGCATCCACCAAACTGACCCTAATTTTTTTCATGATCTTATATGACCAATTAAAGGCACCATACCAAGTTGTTTTGGTTTTCGACAAATTTGAATTTTTCTAGAGTTTTCTCAGTTTAAAAAGGCTGATAAAATGGCCGGACATGTTGCAACTTCCATAAGATGTCGGAAATCATTTAAACCTGGCATGGATCCTTACCATGCGCATGCCCACCCGCCTGCAAAAGTTGGGGTCATTTAAAAAATGTTCAAAACTAGATCGTGTGCAACGGAGGGTGCACCCGGATAGGCATGCCCATGGTAGGCAACCATGTCAGGTTTGAATAATTTCCGACACTGCAAGTTACGACATGTCCATCCATTTTATCAGTCTTCTTTTACTGAGAAACTCCAGAAAATGTAGAATTTGTCGAAAACCAAATCAACTTGGCATCGTGCCTTGAATTGGTCATAAAAGGCCTACAAAAAATTAGGGCCATTTCAAGAATGTTGAAAAACAACGTGCTCTCAGACATACCCTTCTAAACTTACCCGAACAATCATCGTTGAACATGGTGTTTTTGTGGACACCTTTGAAATGACCCCAACTTCTGCATGCAGGTGGGCATGCCTTGTTAGGCATTCATGTCAGGTTTGAGCGATTTCTGACGCTGTATGTAAGTTGTGACACGATCGACCATTTATCACCCTTTTTTATAGATGTCGAGAAACAACGTGCTCCTTTGGCCTAACAAACATCCTACATTGAACATGGTGTTTTGTTTGGACATTCTTGAAATGATCCCAACTTTTGCCAACCGGTGGAATGCCCTTCGTAGGCATCCATTTTAGGTATGAAGGAAAAATGTATTTAAAATAATAATTTGGACAGGTACTTAAAATTGTTATTTGATTTTTTTAACATAACTAATAAATACAAATGGATAAAATTAAAAACAGTAAGTGTTTTTAAGCATTCAATACATATTTTACATAAAAAAGAATTTAAAATCAGGTGACGACATCCCTACCATCGGTGCATGTTGGGCTGAAGAGCTCGCGGATTTGAAAAAAATCATCAATTTGTTTTACAAAATATTTATGGATTTGAAAAGTTTCACAAAATTTTAAAAAAAGTTCACTAAGAAAAGTTGCAAAAAAAAGCGTTGTCGGTTTTGTGAATGGAGGGAGTAATTGACAACAATGATTGACACGATGCTTTCTTAAGCGTCTAACCTGCCATGTCGAAGTTTATACACCAAAGTAAGCATTTTCTCAGTATCTTCGTATTGCCTTATGCGAAACATCATTCCCTACCCTACCATGTCGAAGTATATACACCAAAGTAAGCATTTTCTCAATATCTTCGTATTACATTATGCAAAACATCACTCTCCCACCCAGGGGAAAAATGAAGACCTTGTACGCATTGATTAGGTAGTTATGCCATCGGTGTTGCTGAAGGTTGTAGCAAGCGCCTTGGTGATTACGTCATTATGGATGTTTCGAATGCTGTTGAAAGAACACCTCCGAAAGGTTCGGTTCAAGTGAGAAAACAGTCATATTTTTGGATATGACAAGGTACAAGAAAAAGGGCAGGTGTTCCTCAAGTTCTCTCTCTTGTGAAATGATGAGTTGGAGTCGTCAGTTATGTCTGAGCACGAATCATAGGAGTTGTAAAATCAACATTAATTTCATCAAAGATGACAAGCTATAATTATTATGAACAGGTGCTCTGCAACTGGATTGTAATGCTGCTATTGATTGAGTAGAATTGGAACGCTATTGTGTTAGCAAGTTATGCTAGGGTTCACTTTCATTCTTTGCTTCGTCCTTGGATTGAGAATAAGCTAGATTTTTTTTTTCATCTTGAGAATATTAAGAATAATCCATCCCTAGTTGCCAAGCTTATTTGGGATGATAATAATCCGACTGAAAAACAAAACAACCAATACAAACTACTATCAGATCACGGAGTTAACAATTGAGGATCACTCGGAATGAGGAACGCCTAAGTACAACTTGACTATTCTCTCAAGGTCTGCTCCAAAAAAAAAACATTCCTAACAGTAACACTATGATATTTGGACAACAATGATGGATTGATATGAACTACGAGCTATGTAGAAGATATCCATACCAGTTTGCGCAAATAGCATCCATGTAAGATAATGTTGTCGGTGTTTCCGTTGCCTATCATTCCTAACTCTCTTTACCATTTTCCTTGTCAATGCTCTCAAGCAATAGTGTTGGCCATTATACAGCTAGGCTGGGGGTTTCGACCTCCTTTTCAATTTTTTTTTGCTTAAACAGCTCGTGAAAGAGACTACCGTTCAATTCAAATCTACAGTAGCCAAGCAAAGCTACATTGTTCTGCATCCCCCGAGTCCCAAGCCATTGAAATGTCTATAGGACAGCAGCTAAGTTAAAGCTCAGGTGCCCAAAGACTTCAGACGTGGTTTTATCGCGTTCTTCACGAAGGAATAGATGGAAGGAAATTGAGTTTTAAAAGACAAGAAAAAGTCGCTCATTCTACAAATGTTTCTTTTTTCTCATCAATCAGTGCAATTTTATTTTTTCTGCTTTGTGTTTGCCGTTTCTGCGTTGCAGGCAGGGATGCAAGCGGGGCGAGCTAGCTAACGATACCATAGGACAAATGTAATTTTTGAAAAATGATGAACATATTATGAACTAATTGATGAGTTTCGTGGGACAAAACCCCTAGCTGCATGATAGAAGTGGGGGATTCTCCAAAAGGACAGGAACGACAACCCATACACACAATAGCGAATCTAGGATGAATTTGAAGGGCGGGCTCAACTTCAGTACACAGGCTGAAATTGAGTTATGATGGGCTGAAACTGGTCTGAGATCACTGGTAGAAAAAGAGCCTATAGTCCCGGTTCATAAGGGCCTTTAGTCCCGGTTCCTGAACCGAGACTAAAGTGTCGGTACTAATGCCCCGTTTTATGATTTTTTTTGAAATTTTTTATTTTCAAATTTCTGAGTTATTTTAACCTCTAGTCTGTAATCACCACCCCTCATCACTTCTCAATAGGGATGAAAATGGAGTGGAAACTTTCCGTTTTTCGGGAGGAAAAATGGAAACGGAGAGGAAATATGAAAACGGAAACGGAAATTTGCAAAACGGAAGTGAAAATGGAATTCTTTATGCGCAAACGGAAACAAAAACGGAACGGTGTTTTCCGGTGGAACATGCATGAAAATGGAACTTTCCGTTTCCGTGAATATGGAATTTCTGTTTTTACTATAGACCTATAGCTGCTTTGTAGCCCAACCACCAAAGAGACCAGCAAGACTTCTACTACCACACATGTACTCAGCTTGACCCTATACGCAATTGTCCGGTGCTACTACAATACTACGCTAAGTTGCTAACGTAATGATACTATTTTGTAGCCATGTTAACAACTCATTAAATTTGTTTATTTTTGTGTGTATTTTTTTATGATTCAAGGGGTTTTTAAGTTCCAATCAATGTCTATTTCTGTTTCCGTATCCGCTTTGTATTCGCTCCGTGTCCGTTTCCGGTAGTATCTGTTTCCATATTCATTTCCGGGGTTTCTGTATTCGTTTCCGCTTCTGCAAAAAATTATGAAAACAAATATGATAGCACTCAGTTCCATCCGTTTCCGCTCCGTTTTCATCCCTACTTCTCAATTTATCCTCTAATCACCCCTCATCATTCCAAATCATCTAACTTCTCGAACGGTCACCCATCCTCCCACTCCCCCAGCCTGAGCACGCTTAACTTCCGGGTTCTATTCTTCCTCGTTCCAAGTCTGCACTTGTTGTTTTCCTAACAATACTAAGATGTCAATCCTATTAACCTTCAGGAATTTTGCTTGAGCATGAAGTGACATATTTCATAGTTTTATTTTGAAACTATTGTTTTAAAAAACAATAATTATTTAGTAACACTAATATTTCTTGAATAATTAGTTTGATCATTGTTTGACCACAGTTTGACCAGATTTGACCAAAATTGAAATAACTGAAATAATTATTTAGTAACACTAATATTCTAGAATAATTATTTTGACCATTGTTTGGCCACAGTTTGCCCACTGTTTGAATTTTTTTCGATTTTTTTTCACTCTAGATCTTAAAAGCCCGTAACTTTTTTTCTAATCGGTTTTTGAGGATTTTGAAAATGTTTAATCCCCCTGTTAAATTTGGATGTAACTTTTTGAGTAGATGATTTTTCATATAAAAAACTTTTTCATCTGAGTTAGTATGCAAAAGTTATGCCCATTTTTACAAATTTCAGAGAGATTTTGCAAATAAAGTCAAAATTCACATTTGCAAATTTTCCCAACAACTAGACCACATATCACATGAGAAACTTATTTTCTTTTATTTTTTTGACATTTCCATCATTTTCTTTTTTTAAGACTGAAAAGGCGATCCACGCGGGGGGGGGGGGGGGGGGGGGGAGTTTGAAAATGGGACATTTAGTACCGGTTCGTGGCACGAACCGGGACTAAAGGTCTCAACCCCATTAGTCCCGGTTCGTGCCTCAAACCGGGACTAAAGGTCTAATCTTTAGTCCCGGTTTGAGGCACGATCCGGGACTAAAGGTCATCGCACCCTTTAGTCCCGGTTCATGTCTTAAACCGGGACTAAAGGGCCCGAGTGAACCGAAACTAATGCCTTAGCCGCACAAATTGGGACCAATACTCACATTAGTCCCGGTTTTAGACTAAACCG
Source organism: Triticum monococcum (assembly GCA_034509565.1). Lineage (NCBI taxonomy): Eukaryota > Viridiplantae > Streptophyta > Magnoliopsida > Poales > Poaceae > Triticum > Triticum monococcum. The sequence continues at coordinate 621,943,746 of CM067845.1, forward strand.
GGACTAATGAGCTGACCCGGTCTAGACCAAAGCCCTGTTTTCTACTAGTAGATGGGCTGGGATAGGCTGGATTTTAATTTCAGAGGGCAGGCTTGAGCCCATCCAAACCTGCCCCTTGGATTCGTCGCTGCATACACACACAAGCGTGCCTAATGGCCCGCAGCAGTTCGACCTGCGCAGGCAACTCTAGTGAACTCCATTATTCCTAATGTCCTAGTCATGGCCGGCCCTAAACAAGATGCCGCCGCCACGTGGAGTTGGTTCGCTTGCTTGTCGCCGTGGACCGCCATGCTGTACAGACCGATAGGACATGACATACTCCATTGACGACCGTTTGTCGACCACTGCTTTGCAAAATGCTGGCAAAAAATTATCCATCGACGACCGTTTGTCGTTGCATCCAACTTACAATGTAATACATGGTCGCCAATGCAAACTACTATCAGCCCTCACGAGTTAAGCAGTCGAGATCACGTGAAAAGAGGGATGCCATTAAGTCAGTCTAAGACTACCCACAGTGTGAGTAATATAAATAGTAACATCACATATATCTAGATAGAATAGATAATGTGGCAAGCAATAAATGAAGAAAGAGAGGCATGTGGTAACATAGCTAGTTACTACTAGTATGAGTAACATCACACATATCAAGACAAGATGAGTCTATAACCTAATAAATAAAGTGTTGCATGTTACCACACATATGTTACTCTCTATTGTAGAGGTAGTAACATAGAGTAGTAACATAGACATGTTATTACCCATTGAGAACATGCAGCTGACTAGGTCTGAACCTCCCACGTGGCGGTGCTATGTAGAAAATCTGCATATCACTTTGCGCAAACTGCATCCATGGAAGATAACGTTGTCTATGTTCCTGATGCCTATCATTCTTAACACCATCGCTATTCTTCTATCAATGCGCTCGAGCAATAGTGTTTGGGCATACATGTAGAGTTCTAGATAGGAATGCAGCAACCAAGAGACTAATTATATAACAACTAGTCAAGGACAATAAAAGGGTGTATGTAAGACATTGAACTCTATTCATATTCCAAGGGTTGGTGCGGACAATTATGAAATTTATTATATGCATGTATATTTGTGTAACGCTTTGCGTAAACGTACACCCTTCGACTACATTTGCAGTATGGGCTGATATAGATGGGCCAGCCCAATGCTCATGGAGCACGAAAGATAAAGCACAAGGGAGACAAGGGAGCAACTATCTAAAAAAAACTAGCGGGTATCCCTTCGGGGGTAAACCGACTTATCGCTCTCAGAAGCCTCTCTTGGAACCACATGGTGAGCCCAGCATTGTCGTGATGTACACTGGGTGCACTCGTAGGATCTCATTTTGTATTTCTGCATGTGTTTTGGGGTTTTTCTTGGGGGGGGGGGGGGGGGGGGAGGGGGGGGGTTAGTTTTCTTTAGCTTTTCGGCCCTTTCTTAGTTTTCCCTAGGTTTTGGCTGAAAACAGTGCTTTTTTGCAAGAAGCATAGTCCATGCTTGCTGAAAAGGAAAAAAAGCATAGCCTGCGCTTCCACGAGAGAAGCACAACCGTGCTTCCAAAAAGAAGCACCGTTGTGCTTTCTCTAAAAAAGATAAAAACACACAACATGTCCTTCCACAAGAAGCACACCTACGGTTCCCGAAAATAGAAAACCTCTCTCTATCCTTTCTAAAAAGGAAAAGCACAACTGTGCTTCCTAAAATAAAAGTGAAAAAGCACAACTATGCATTCGGTTCCATTTTTTTCTTCTGATTTTCAGTTTCTTTTTCAGTTTTAGATTATTTTTTTCGTTTTTGCTTTCTCTATTTTGTTGTTTCTGGGAAAAAAAATCATTGAAACCTATTAGCATGGGTTCTAATTTTGAAGATACATGAAAAATCCAAAGGTGAAAATGGTTTGTGTTTGGATGCACGGTTCAAGAGATGAACCGTTTTGAGAAAAGAACAAATCTATGAACAAGGGAAAACTCATAGGTCGCGACAAGTGGCGCACAAGCAATGCAACACTTGTCATTAGTAGAGAAGATGAGAGTGACATTTGGAAGGGGTACCCCTTAATTAGTGTTTTCAGGGAGACATCACGAGAGGGCATGAAAGATGAATTGAAGAAACTTTCTCTTCGCTGCTGCTTGTTCCTTCCTCCCGATCATGTCTTCTTCTTTGGGTTGGTTTTTCTCCACAAGGAACCATTGTATTCTCTGCACACGTCCTACGAGCGTCGCAGCAACAGGTCATGACAGTTTGGTCGAACACTTGAATTTTTAGTGCCAATATAAGTGAGTTGGCTCTAGTTATAGCAAATGTTTGTTTTCTCTTGAACCTTGATTTTTGTTTGAGCCATCGGATCTTCATCCATTCATATTTGTTACCTCTTCAGTCAAGAGCAATTGAAGGATAAGCCAAATGTTGTCACTCCGACACTCCCGGAAGGAACCTAACTTTTCTTGGTAACTCTGCAATGAACTGGCACCTATCAGTATGGCAACAACCCAACTCTCGGGGAAGAGATTCTTTTAAGCATCTTAGTAGATATATACCTGATATTGGCTCAAATCCATTACTGAACATCCCGAGGTTAACCAGTAATCACATTTTAAAAATCTGCCATAAGGTAGCTCCATCATGTTGCTGGTCATACGGCTTGTTTGCTCTCTGGTAGTGACTCCATTGTCTGCAAAACAAGTGTCTTCTTGTGACCACCGTGGCCACTGCTGCATTACTCGGGGTACAACAAAGTTAGTTTGTGCAGCTCTGAAACAACAACATTCCATTCCTTAAACAGCCCATAAAGGAGATCACCATTCAGTTCAAATCTAGAATCGCTAAGGACAGTAGCAAAGTTAAAGCAGTTAGATGCTCTAAACTACTCCCCCCTTCCCATAATGTAAGACATTTTTGACACTATATCACATTCTGGAATCTCTACTGGCCCAACAAAGCGCGTGAAGGTCAGGCAAAGTATGCGGTGTGGTGGTCTGGTGTTGCGTGAAGCGTCTTTTGTGCTCCTTCGAGAACAGGGGAGGTATTTCTCCGTCGACATTCCCATGCAGTGTTTAGTGTATTTGGTGGTTGCGTTTGCTCGTCGTCTTCTGCCACTTTGACGGCCGATGGGTCTTGTTTCATCTGTATCAGGTCTTGTATCAGTAGCCCCCCTAGTTCCTCAGAAAACAAAGATAATGTTTCCCGTGTTCCCAATGCCTATCGTTCCTAACACTCTTTGCCATTTTTCCATCAATGTGCTTGAGCAATAGTGTTTGAAGCATATACAATTACAATTCTTGAGAAGAAGGTATGGCAACGAAAATTAATCATATAAGAACTAGGACATGGTATAAAACAATAAATGTAAGAGATTGAAATCCATATTTCAAGAGAACAACGTGGGCAGTGATTCCATTTATTATCTCAATGTCTGGTTGAAGCCTTGAATTTGTAGCATCAATCATTCAATTGGCTCTAGTTATAGCACAAATGTCCTTTCTTATTATTAGAGGGTGCTTGGATCCAAGGGACTATTTTTAGTCTGACTAAAAATAGTCTCTTTTGGAGGCTAAAGTTCCAAGCACCCCTGACTAAAGAGAGGCTAGGACTAGTCTTGAGGCTAAAATTTTTTAGTCATAGGAAACCTACTAAAATATGTATTAGCCCTCTCTCTCCTCATTTAATTCCTTTCCTTTAACACATGCGAGTTCTGGATTGGAGGGTTTGGAGGATAATAAATACTTAATAACTTGATTTTAGTCTCTTTAGTATTTGGATCCAAGCATGGGTGAGGCTAGCAAGTTTTAGTCCCACTACTTTTAGTCATGGGACTAAAACGTATCCAAGCACCCTCTTAGTATTATTAAAGTTCTCTACCCAGCTACCGCCACACGCTCATGCCGCCTCCATGCATGCATAACCCGTCCATCGGCCGACCTCCGACGAGCGCCGCTCCTCCGACGAGTTCTTCCTTTCTTCCTCCCTTCTCTCTTCCATCGGCGGAGGGAGGGCCAAGCTCGGTTGCATCCACGGCTATGGCGACACTGCAGTGGGGAGGTGACGGAGGTGAGCGGGGAGCTGGGTGGCATGGAGGATCGGAGTGGGGCGTGACGCAGCCGGGTGTGGTTGCGGCTGGAGTCATCGACGATTTTATGAATGAGAAGAGAGAGAGGGGATAGGGTTATGTGGGACATAATAAAGTGGCAGATGACTGGATGCTGACTAGGATGTTGACTGGTCAAAACCAGTCAAAATAGCCAAAAACTATCCCAGGGTTGTTTCGTCTCCGGTTTCTAAAGTTGGGGGTTGTAAACTAGACGGTTTTGTAGTTTAGGCTCTGTTTGAGACTTTGGTGGTAGTTCAAGGTTGTAATATAAACTTATTTCTTTATATATTTGCCCCTATTGCACATCAAAAAGTTTCTTGAGATAGGTTTGTGTTGACGGTTTGCAGTATTAGTGTCAAATGATTGACCGAGGGTCCCATTCATCAGGGCAACGTGGCATAGTTTAACGACTAGGCGAGATGGACGTTATACCATTTGACTCAACTGTTAGGCTGACACAGGGCCCACCGATCAGCACCTTGCACGCTCTGCAGACACCATCGCCGGTGACTCGGTATGAGCGCCTGCTAGCACCAGTGTCGCCGCCCCCCTGGCAAGTGCTCCACCGACGACCACTCCCTCATCTCGGGATGGGGAGGATCTGGGTCAGGGACATCAACGACAATGCTGCTCGTCACCATCCTCGCTCACCCACCTCCACCACCTTGATGGCGACATTTTTCGCGCCCCAAAATTTGTGTTAGTATAGCCAAGCATCTATTCCAGGCAAGGTTTTTGCCGTGAGCTTCAACCACTTGGATGAAAGTGACACATTATGTATTAGATATGTGCCGCGTGGTATTAATTTGATATGTGGCGTGGTACAAACGCCTCGTGGATCCACTTATTTTGTTGAATTTTTTTAAATGGGTGTGGCATTCAGTTTGGTTGATTTAGCGTTTTTGGTTGTGTGTGGCGTACTCCCTTTCGGTTGTTTGAACGTGTTTTTTTTCTTATGTGCTATCGCTTTCGGTTCTTCCAATTTGGTTGTTTTTTAGGTGTGTGTCACTGTTCATGCTAGATGTTGTGTGCAAGTTACCAAATTTTGGCTTCCTTTGTTAACTTGCTCTCTTTGGATGTAAATTAGGCCTCATCTAAAGCATATGTTTAGAACAGATATGTGCGCCGATCCATGCATCTGTAGCGGCGATGTGTCAGTTGCGGTTGTGCCGTCCGGAAATTTAGCGCGGCGTGCAGCTGTAGCGGTGATGTGACAGTTGCGGTTGCGCCGCCCAGAAATTTAGCGCGGCGTTCGCTATGTCATTTTCATCGTATAAAATGATGTGTGGTTGCCGCTTTGCTCGGTATTTCTGTAGCATGTGCGTCGTTCTTCGTCGGTGTCGATGTACTTGTGGTTTCTAGAGTTGTCTTGTGTGCTGGGCTACTATATAGATTTTTTTTTCAAAACTATCATGTTTTTTGTAACAATTTCGAAAACTATAGGACGTAATGCAAAAAAACCAAAATTAGTAGCCCGTCGGCCACAGCTAGGCCGAAGTAGTACTTTTCGGCCACAGCTAGGCCGAAATAGTACTTTTCGGTCACAGTGTGGCCGAAAAGTACTACTTCGGCCAGAGCTAGGCCAAAGTAGTACTTTTCGGTCACACTTAGACCAAAATAGACTTTTTGGTCAACCCTAGGCCGAAGTTGCATGGCTCATGCTGAATTGTATTTTGTCGCCACCCGTTTCCCGCCCACCCCTTCCCGCCACCCGTTTCCCGCCCACCCCTTCCCGCCACCCGTTGCCCGGCAACCCGTTCCTGCCTTATTTTCCCGTCAATCTGTTCCCGCCTTATTTTCCCGCCAATCCGTTCCCGCCTTATTTTCCCGCCAATCCCTTCCCGCCTTATTTGCCCGCCAACCCTTTCCCGCCATACCGCAGTTATTCTTTCCCGCCATTTTCTCCTCTGTATCTATAAAACCCCCTTCAGGCGGAGGTGGATAAGCATTCCAGTGTAGTGTAGTCGAGATGTCCCATTATCCATTCGATCGTAGTTTTCACCCTGAGATGAGCAGCACTCTGCTGAGTCTAGCTACCGATTTCAGGATGGACAATAGGATAGTTCCATGGGAGGAACTCACCGGTAGTGATACCATAATGAATGAGTTGGCTCACCAGCTACGTAGGTCTGGGTGGCCTGAAAGGACCTATGAGGAGGTACGTCAAGAACTTCTTAGGTTGCATGAAAGGTGGAAGAAGGTGGTGGAGCCGAAGAGTGAAACTTTCATAAGGACTGCAGAAAAGCATCCATTTTTATGGACTGAGGAGAGCGAGGACGACGATGATATCTTCATGCCGCCGCTTTCGGGTTCTGCATCATCGAAGGGCAAGAGTTCTGCATCGTCCAAAGGAAAGAGTTCTGCATCCGCGAAGGGCAAGAGTTCTGTATCGACCAAGGGCAAGAGTTCTGCATCGACGAAGGGCAAGAGGAGCGCATCGTCGAAGGGCAAGAGGGCTGCATCAACGGAGGATGACGATGATGACTTCATGTAGCATGTAAGATGTATTCCAGTTGTACCGTTTCATTCAGATGTATTTGCATTATTAGTTTGTATTGTATTATTGTAGGGCATTATGTTCTATCTGAATTTCATTTGGTAGTATGTAAGATGTATTGCACAAGTTCAGCCGCACCGTTTAATTCAGATGTACTTGTATCTTAATTATCGGTTGTAGTCTATTTGGAAATGTAACTGAAATAAGAATGCGAATTAATAGTAATATGTCTCTCGCATACATAAAATAATATATGTCTCCTGATCACATAGAAGCAAGTGCGATAGTAACACATACATGAAGCATGTCTCATACATAAATACTGACACACAACTGCGAATAGTCTGAAACTAACATAGATAATGAGTCATACATAGATAGATAAGCATATCACTGCGGGGGACGACGACGAGTCTGGGTCTTCCTCGGGCGAGGACCCGAAGGCGATAAGCGCTGAGGCGGTGGACGAGGCTCGCGATAACCACGACCATAGTTAACCTCGTCTATCACGGTCTGTGTCTCCTGCGTCGGTGGTGGTGGTGGAGTGTGAAACACTGTCTGCGAGAAGCCATAAATGTTTGTAGCTTGGTCATCATCCTCGCGGTCGCCCTCAAAGTACGAAGCACCACCACTAAGGATCGGTGACTGCTCTGAATGCATGAACGGTTGCGACTGGTTGCCGCCTGCGGTGAAGTAAAATTGATACAAATGCATGAACGAAGCACCACCAGTAAGCATCAGTGACTGCTGAGAATGCAAGAACGATTACTACACTGTTCAAAAGAATGTAGTGAGTAGTGTTACCTAGATTCATCTACTGATACCAGTAAGCGCTCCCTGGCTGTGAAGGAGGTTGCTCATGCCAGGAAGAGCTCCCTGGCTGTGAAGGAGGTGGCTCATGCCAGGAAGAGCTCCCTGGCTGTGAAGGATGTGGCTCATGCCAGGAAGATCTCCCTGACTGTGAAGGAGGTGGCTCATGCCAGTAAGATCTCCCTAGCTGTGAAGGAGTTGGCTCATGCCAGGAAGATCTCCCTGGCTGTGAAGGATGAGGTTCTGCACGGTGCACAGAGGGTCGTGGTTCTGAACGGTGCACAGAGGGTCGTGGTTCTGAATGTTGTACAGAGGGACGTGGTGGACGATGTGCTGGAGGAGGAAGTGCAACATCCGAAGTCCGTCTACACGTAACAGCTGCGTAAATCCCGCGTATGACCAAAGCTGCAACAATAATGGACATCCAACAAGACTAGATTTTCTAGACTTCAACAAGCAAGCTTTGCACAGGCCTCTGTACGTAGCCGCTAACACAGCAGAACCAAAACTCCTCTGTAGAATATCCGCAGGGCAACGTGCGTCAGCTATCTCTCATGCAATACCGATGAGTCGTGCATCGACAGTGGTCACGTGGTTCTCCGTAAACATTGTCTTGCTGAATAGCCAAAGAATATATGCCTCTAGGGACCGGTCAATCTGAGCCTCCGACAACTCAACGTCGGGATGTCCTAACGAGACAATCTACATAGAAACGTAATAATTGTATGAACATCGGACAACTCAAAAACAACATTTGTTTAAGTGGCTGTGATGGTTACCTGAAACTGGCTCAACCATCTAAAAAGGGGTCCATGAGGATCGTTGTCTATAGCCCTAGCAGTCGGGACTGCAGCCACAAAACGGGTCTGCATCGCTGCTTGCCACCCAGATTCTGTCTCTAAGGGACCTATGGCAGCACCGGCCAGAGGTAATCCCAACAAGTAAGACACATCCTGTAAAGTAGGCGCCATCTCTCCCCAAGGAAAGTGAAACGTATGTGTTTCTGGTCTCCATCTATCTACTAAGCAGGTAAGGAGTGACTTGTCGTAAGAGAAACGTCTCACTTGCCTCTTGTGTAACTGCAATGGTTCACCTGCCTCATCTAAGTCCGGACCATCAATCCACTCATCCAATGTACCCTCAACCAGCCGTGCCAAGGGTAGAAGTCCAGCCCAACTTAACCTACAAAATAAAGAGATTGTTAGCGGTTATGAAAAGTATGTCAAACATAGTAAGTCATTATATGGTCTTCATTATATGCACGCATACCTATCAACCCATGAATCGTGTATCGGCCAGTTAGTCTTTGGGGTACGAGTGACCAACACGTCTAAGTTGTTGCCCGCTTCCGTAAGGGCGCCCCGGTGCTTTCTATCGATGTTACCATTAAGCAACGGATACGAAGACATATCTGCAATTCAAACAACAAATCTCAGGTGCAAATAAACATAGTATGACATATTACAAATTATAACATAGTCCTGACATATTACGAATTAAAACATAGTCCTCACATATTACATATTAAAACATAGTCCTGACATATTACATATTAAAACATAGTCCTGACATATTACAAATTAAAACATAGTCCTCACATATTACGAATTAAAACATAGTCCTGACATATTACATATTAAAACCCACTACGGCACATTAGATAGCTTCTGAGTTATTTCTTCCTCGTCCGCCCCTTCGGCCTCGACTGCCACGACCACGTCCGCCTCTTGCTCCTGTTGTCGCAGCCGTCGATGTGGAAGCACTCGTCGATGCGGAAGCACCATCTTTGTTCAGGTCGGGACAATATTTCATCCTATGCCCATAAGCCGCGCATAACAAACATTGTCTGGTTGCCCCACCAGCTTCAGACTGGTCCATATCGTTCCGGATGCGACGGGCCTTTCGTCTGCCCCTACTTGTTCGCCGAAGGTCTGGATGCGGGATGTATACTCTCTCACCGTCGTTTACCTTGTTGAAATTGCCGACGACTCTAAACCCTGTCATCTCGCCTGTCCAGGTGTTCAGCACTGCCTCTTTTAAATAGTATGGGGACACGAAGGATATAGCATCCAACTGAATCTGGCCACAGGCAGCCAACACATGAGAGAAAGGTAGGTGCAGCAACTTCGGTTTGTTGCATGTACACTCACACATTGGATTCCATTCCAATTTTTACCTCGTGTGTCTTCACCTCATTTCCAGAACCAAAACCATCGGTAGGAAGCTGAACCTCATACCTCCTTTCTTGATTACCTATGAGTCTGACATTGTGCTTCTTTGCTTTCTCTATCTTCTTTGCCATGTATTCCATGACACGGCTACAATAAGGTGTGTTCTGATTATCTTCAATATGCTTCTTTGCTAACTCGTGCCTTTCTCTGAAATATCTCAAAGTGCCATGGAATACAGCCTCCACAATAGCTGTGAGTGGCAATGCTCTATTCTCTCTCAGCACAAAGTTATACACCTCTACAAGATTGGTTGTCATGTGGCCATACCTAGCTCCATGTGTGTCATGCAGCAAAGACCAATTCATTGGAGGCTCTTTCTCTATCCACTCAGAAAAATTCTTTATTGCCCTTCCCTTCTTTCTCTTAGTATTAGGAGGGTCAATTGCTAGCAAGTCACAAAGACCAACTGGCTCCTCTAGCTCCGCGATGAGTGCTGCTAATTTAACCTGATCTTCTTCCATTTTCTTCCTTGCACGGACCTGCTTCTTAGTAAACTCATCTAGTTTTGACCAAATAAATTCATATTTCCGCTGCTGGCTCTGCTTGCATAATTTCTTGAACAAGTTCATCAACCGCTTGTTCTTGAACTGTGAGAAAAAATTAGCCCCAAGATGGCGCATGCACCACCGGCTCTGCAAGTCCCTCCAAGGTGTTGGTTCGTCATCTGCTGGATTCCGAAGTGTCTTCACAGCCTTCAATATACCAGCATGTCTGTCATGAATGACACACACGTTTGGTCGGTCCTTCACGATGGCAATTTTCACTTGGCGGAAGAACCAAACCCAGTTGAGAAAGTTCTCACCCTCCACAAATGCCATGGCAAGTGGGATGATTTGATTGTTCCCGTCCACACCAATAGCAGTCAGGATTTGCCCTCTATACTGACCGGTCAGGAATGTACCATCCACACACATAACAGGAGGACAATGCCGGAAAGCTTCGATGCACATAGCAAATGAGAAGAACACTCGTTTCAACACCTTGAAATCTGGTATACTCAGCAACCTCATGTGTTGTACGTTCACATAAGTGTCGGGATTCCTCTCCTTCAGTATGCCCAGGAGACGGACAACATTATCATATAAGTCGAAGAACGTCCCAAACCTTTCCTCCATAGCCTTCTGCTTAGCCCTCCAAGCCTTCCCATAAGGAATGACATAATTCCATCTGACCTTCACTGCTGTCTGGATGTGTTTTGCTTCCATATCTTTCTTCTCTACTATCTCAGTATACATGAGTTGCGCAATGAGACTTGAAGTCAGGTTCGGATGCTTCACCAGCATGTTCGTCCTCACACAATTATGTGGGACGACAATGGTGACAACCCAGTGGATGTCATACTTCGGCACGTGACCGTGCATCTTCCCAGGACAACCTGTTACAACACATTTCACGGTATAGTTTGTTGGACTTGATATGTGTGTCTTGAAAACCCTCTGCGTAGACATAGCCCACTTTATCACCGCATACTTCAATTTTTTCTTTGTATCAAACATAGCCCCTATTTGTACTTGGTTCAGATTATATTGCCATGGAGTCTCATGGCCATCGTTCACCGTAAGGCCAGTGGATATGTCCTGCTCCCATGCAGAAGGAATCGGTACCTCAACTTCATCCTCAGAATTTTCAGAATCCAATTCCTCCACCAATCCATCCTCGTCCTCTTCCTCCATCACCCTCTGCATTTCATCCCCTTCCTCATCCCCATCAGCAAAACCAGAAACAGCTAATATTATCGACTGGCTACTCTGCCCAGTATCAGGACCACAAACATTTTGTGGCACGTAGTCTGACTCTTTCTCCGGTTGGCTAGCATCCACATCTTGTGGCTGTGATCCGGATAAAACAATCTCGTTAGCCACTTCATTGCCTTGGCCGGGTTCATACCCCCTGTGGAGTTGTACGGTATTCTCCTCCTTCGGCACAGGTTGCACAAGTGTATATGGGTGGATTCTTCGGTCTCGGCAGCGTCTTAACAGGGACAACCAATGCTGGCTCCTATCTACCGGCATCAACTCCCACTTGACATTTTTACAAGATTTGGTCCACAATGCATGAATACTGACGGAACATACTTCAGGATCCAGACCGAAACTAGTTGTCAACCAGTACTTCAACTGTCTAATGTCCAGTCTGTCCGGGTCAGCTAGTGTCATGACGCCATTTTTAAACTCGCTAAGATCAACCCCCAACTCATTATATCGAACATTACCAGCGCCGTAGTAAACATTCAGATTTACTGATTCAGACATTTTCACCTGTCAGACATTGCCATCTTCTCATTAATCACAACGAACTATGCGCTAAAATGCCTCCAAAAATATATTAACACTAAAATTCACAATATGACTTATATACACTAACTAAACTATATTAATCACAATATACACTAATATTATCCGCTACCTACACGAACCAGCTTGTACGGCACAGAGATACATTTCAACAGACAGACACGGATACATACCGGAGAACGACAACGCCGCCCCCGACGACCGGAGGTTCAACTCCGGTCAGCCCCCAACCTGCTCCTCCTCCTCACCACCTCCTCCTCTGCAGCAGCTGCTACTAGTCACCACCACCTACTACCCGTCCTCCTCTCCACCATGGCTCCTCCTCCCCACCATGGCTGCTCCTCCCCAAACACATCAAAAACTATCCCATAGCAAAAAATAACACCGTAGGCCGGTGGAGATTGCTATGATCTACCGATTCTGTGGGTTGGATTTGCAAATGTGTGGCAAATGGAGGAGATCGGCGCGGGGGGGGGGGGGGGAGTTCTACAGAGAAGAACTAAGAGAGAGAGAAAGGGAAGAACAGGCGCAGGGGCGAACGGGCGCTGGCTGCTTATCCAGACCTTTTCGGTCGAAGCCTGGCCGAAAAGGCCAGCTTCGGTCACCGGTGGGCCGAAAACGGCCCAGTTCGGCCGAGCCCCAGCCAACAACTACTTTTCGGCCCAAGCGCGGCCGAAAAGCCTACTTCGGCCACACCCTGGCCGACGGGCTACTACTTTTGCGTTTTTTTCATTCTGCGCTGTAGTTTCCGAAATTGCTACAAAAAACATGATAGTTTTGAAAAAAAATCTGCTATATATATGTTGCCTTTCCTCTTCTGGTTCTGCATGTGTGTTTATTTCTCCCCTATTGCTCGATGGTTGCTCCTCGCAGTCGTGATGGTTTGCGGCGTCCTGGGCGTCCTCGTGGCTCCCGTGCTGTTTCGGTTGGTCGTTGCGGTGGCTCGGGGTGTGCTGCTGGTTCTACTGATTCACCGGATAGTGCTACGTTTGCTTATCGTCGTCTGTCTTGTCAGTCTGGTCGTTGTGCGCGTGGGTCGCCTTCTTCATGTGCTTCCTCCCTGCCATCTTCCATTTCTATGGATATGGATATGCCATCTGGTTTGTTTCTTTTTTGTTTCATTCGTTTTGTTTTTCCTGATTTTGTGGGTTAATTGTTGTGAGTTGGTGTTGCAAGGTGGGCGTAGCTGTCCTTCTGATGCTTCTCACAGGGAGGAGATTCGTTTGGGCAAGTGGCCCGTCGATTGTTCTCTCGGTTTGTGTTTTTTCGATCGATGAAATGTTGTTGCCGGCTGTTGTTTGTTGGTACTTAATCATTTGACATGTTCTGTATTTATAGATGTATCTTCATGCGGGTCGGAGACGTCTCGACGTGACGTCGTGGCTTCTGTTGTCTCTGTGCCTCCTACTGTAGAATATGGTATTCTAATCTTAAAGTGTGTACATAGATCTGGTTGGAATTGGCTTGCCGATGTGATTAGTTGCATGGGACGTGCATGCTACGTGGCTGAAAAAAATACTGTTTGTGTTAGTTGGACGTCGTGGTGTTTAAAAAAAGGAAAAAAAATATTGCCCAACCGGCATTGTTGGGCCCATAGTGGCTTATAGAACGTGCCCAAATCAAGCCCTAAAGCGACTCGGGCGGCTGATAGAGCCCACTGACGAGGCCCGCAACGGGTTCCAACGGGGCAGTGGATAGTAGTAACATAGGAGTTCGAATTCAGGGGTGGAGGCAGCTATTTAAGGTACTCCTCGCGCTCTCCCGTTTCCGAGGTGGGACTAAACGATATTGCTTCGCCGCGCGTGTGTGTGGATAGAGTGTTGGCCGGGGGAAGCGTGTTGGGCCGAACTGGGCTGGGTGGTGATTGTGTTGAGTATGGCCTGTTTGTCCAGTCGAGGCTGTGTGTGGTGCGGTCGTTCTGTTAAGTGCACCCTGTGGTGTACTCTTGTATTTGTGTGCATGGCGCATGCACGATACGTTTTTGGTTAATTGGAAAGTTTTTTTTTCTATTTTGACTTCAGTTGCAGCATATTGTTGTATTTGCGTATAATTTTGTTTTTATTACTGAAATTTTGTATTTGCAGACAATTCTGCTCCCGTTGTTGAAGAGGGTACTGTTGCGTCTGGTGGTTCATGTTTTTCTGATTGGTTGCGTGCTTCTTCGGTGGTTACTCATCCACGTGTTGTTCCGCTTCGACGTGCCGACTCTTTTTTTCGATCTGTTCCGTTAGGTTGGTTGTTATATACGTGTGCTTATGTGACAACATAAGTAATTTTACTAACTTCTTTTTTCTTTTGACTTTATTTATAAAGTTTTGCCTACGCCGTCTGTCGATGTTGCTGATAGTGATCGTGCTCGACTCAAAAGGAAAATGATTCGATCATACCGGTCTGGGAGGAGTAAAGGTTTGTGCTTTTTAATATTTTACTTGTGTATTCTTTTTATTTTCAATATTGTTAGTATTATTTATATTGCCGATTTATATTTTTCTGGTCTACTTATATATATATATATATATATATATATATATATATATATATATATATTTGTGTTTGTTTTTTATGCAGTCCGTGTGTTGGGACTCCCTATTCCGAAGAATTTGGTTCATGTACTTAAGAGTATGGCGCTGTCTAATTGTTCTTGCATTTTGGTTATACGTAGTGTTATTGGTGTAGTAAATGTATTGCTCTTGATGCAGTTGCTGAGAGGGGCCGTTCATATTATGGCAGTCCCGATCTTACATGTCAGTGGTGTGGGGCTTTTTATTGGTTCCGTGAGGGATCAACTTATCACCCGGCTTCTACTATTCGAAGACCTGTTTATACGGGTTGTTGTCGTGGTGGCAAGGTTTCTTTGCCGAAGTTTCGTTCTTGGCCTTCGCCATTGGATAGATTGATACGATTTGATGGAGACATGATTTCCAATAGATTCATGCGGTTGATTAGGCAGTACAATTCAATGTTTTGTTTTACGTCCTTGGGTGCTTCTATTGACAACAGTATCAATGTTGGTGGTGCTCCCTATGTGTTTAAGATGAATGGGGTGGTCTATCACCATATTGGACCTCTTGTGCCTCGTGATGGGTTTTCGCCGAAATTTGCTCAGCTATATATGATTGACTCAGGTGATGAGATCGACAGCAGACTTAGTGTGTTCGCTAGGGATGACGGCGGTCTTCTTCGTCCAGATCCTGAAATTGTTGCATCTCTTGTTAGGATGCTTGATATGCATAATCCTTTGGTTCATAAAACAACATACACACGAAGAAGAAACTACACGGCATAACTCAATAGCTATTTAAAAGAAGTATTCCATATAATATATAAAACTTGCTTCTTATTCCTTCTATTACCCAGCGACACACAAAGAGAACTCATTATTTAGCTTAAAATCATTACTATTCCATTTTGAGGAAATTCAAAAAAGAAAAATAATTTTAGCAGAACTAAAAGTTACTTATCATTAGTTACCACTATTAATGATATAAAATTCCATCATTTGAAATTGAAACACTAACATACATGTTTGGAATCCATTGATCACCGATTGTGTATATGTTCTGATCCAAGAAGCAATTTTTTCTGTTCAATCCTTTTGTTGAGGCTTGCAGAAAAACAGGTTAATCTATCTTTTGTTCACATGCCTTGCTACATAATTTTACATGAGCTTTCTTCACGGATGTACATATTTTTCTTTACCCTGTAATGTTGACGGGCTCATTTTTCTGGTAGTGAAGAAATGAGAGGAAGTGGAAGGATAGAAGGTACGCTTCTGCAGAATCCAAGTAAGACTTAGTTCCTTACCTATGCTTGAACAAAGAGCAGCACACAACATGTATGTTAGTGTTTCAATTTCAAATGATGGAATTTTATATCATTAATAGTGGTAACTAATGATAAGTAACTTTTAGTTCTGCTAATTTTTTTTCTTTTTTGAATTTCCTCAAAATGGAATAGTAATGATTTTAAGCTAAATAATGAGTTATCTTTGTGTGTCGCTGGGTAATAGAAGGAATAAGAAGCAAGTTTTATATATTATATGGAATACTTCTTTTAAATAGCTATTGAGTTATGCCGTGTAGTTTCTTCTTCGTGTGTATGTTGTTCTTATGCTATTTAAGATGGTGACTATTTAGTTTACTGTCATGCGGTTAATTCTTCGAAATTCTTGGTCACTTGCTTAGATAGAGACAAATAGTGTATTCTTTATTTATTTTTGTGCTGAGATCTTCATTTATATGCAGAACCAAACATGTAGGTAGCCTAAAAATACATTTAAAACGCAAATCGCCCTAAGATATCCCAGTGTGTGGTTTAACCTGAACATATCTTAACTTGCAAATAAGCATGATTTTCTTACAACTTGCTTCTCTGATGCCCCCCTTATTTGCCTTCTTAATCGGTATACTTGGAGTCCACATCCAAGATAAAAGCATCTTGCTCTGTTCACTCAGGTTCTCAGGAGTATCTCACAAATGAGTCATCATAGGTGAGAGATGTCTCATCCAGCCGGACGATATTATTGACTATTTAATAGCAGCTGACCAACAGTTTTGGTAATTAGAGAAGAAGACAATTCCATAGAAGCAAAGCCAGTTCATTGGTAGGGAGCTAAATTAGCAGGCATGCTACCTGTACTAAATACATGTTGTGCTTCCTGTCCCTTCTGTCCTTCTATATATTGAACTCATTGGCATATGATGTAACCTGTTAATATTCTTAATGAAATCACCCGTAATGGGCATTTTTCTTAAAGAAAAGATTACAGTATACCATGACTAAGGTTTCATACAGGATTGTGTCTCCCTTGGTGTTATTTGCAACAGCTGAGTAGCTCCGGAGAGTGTCAACGTATGTGCCCAAACTCAATAGAACAAGCACTAACGATAGCAGAACTTGAAAAATCCAGGAGATGGCTGCTCTCACCATATAGTTCAAAGGTTCACTATCCAATGATGCTATTTATGTTTAGGGTACTTATTGTACAACTGGTTATAACAGATATGTTGTTTTATGATGACATATCTTTAGGAAAGAACATTCAAATAGAGAAATTTTGCTGTGTTAGATTTTTATTATTACCAAGTATACGAGTTTGCTCTATCTGGTTGTCTCAAAGTATTACAGTTATACGTGAATATGATAATCAATTGCATGTTTGTGAAGAACAGAGGCCTGTAAGTGTGGCGGTATGGCCTCTTTCTAGAGACATACTTGACTGCTTATTAAGTTGTGGGTTGTTTTTTGACAAATATATTTTCTCACTTTCTTACAACAACTTAGTCTCCAGTTATTGTACAAGTCTGGTGCGCAAGTGTTGTTTCGTTCCATCTTCAGTTTGATTATTGTTTTCTTTTTGGCGAGAAAAGTTCCCATCTATTCATCAACTGTCAAGGCAGTACAATTCTTATTTTTATTTTTAAAACAGGATTCCTAGATCAAATTTTCTGGGCTGGGACAAGAAAATGAACATGCTTCAGTCTCCAGAATGTAATAGATTCAATAAGGACTGTAAGCTGATCACATACTGTTTTGAAGAATACTACATCAATTGTTTTTGTACTTCAAAGTAACTAATATCGAATATGCTCTGTAGGATTGCATGGTTTGGGAGAAACTTGGTGCGTTCAGTTCAATATAAGGAAAAGCATGAGAAGGTTGCCTTCACGTATCGACGAGGCGCGGCGTGCCGTCGCGCGGGTACATGCTAGTATAAAAACTATATGTGTCGTTGAGGCTACAACCATTCTGTGTATGGCTTAGGTTGAGGTGAGTTCGAGCTTATAGCAGCATTTCCGTACTTTTATCTTCCTTTGTTTTCCTGTTGTTCAATCTTCTTCACTTTTGCCTTTTGCACAACTTTATTGTTCGACCTGTTTGCATGGATAGAGGAGAGTTATTTTGCCATGGATTATTTCTTTCGAATCAACCCTTGGTGAGTGTGTGCGTAGACCTGAAGAGTGACTAATTAATTGCATTGGTACTGGCTTCCCCTTCCCCTTGCTTTGTCCAGTTTGCAAGGAACATTAATTATCACATTGTAAAACCGTCGTGTTGCTCAACACACCTCACTACATTTTGTAGCCCCCCCCCCCCCCCCCCCTGGAAAAGAAATTATAATGGTTGTCTCCCATGAGCCCATTTAGTAATACTAGCAAATATGCCCGTGCCTTGCAACGGGAGAAAAAAACCCTCACACGCCCTTTATTTACTGAGCTTGGCGAAAGACATCACCCTTATACCCATAACATAATAAACATGACTAATACCTCATTCTCGGGTCTACATCCCCATTTCAATATAACATCAGACACATGTTTCCACTTGTCGTCTTGGTCGTCCTCGTCGCCGGTGGTCTGAGTACCAGTTGTCACTAACCAAGGTTGGCCAGGTCCAATAGTTGAATTGTTGAGCCGCCTTCGCGTCCGTCAAAGATCAAGAGCGTTGAACAAAGTTTTTTTTCGTTGGGCTAATATAATAGGGAAAAGCACTGCACATTATATATGTCCGTGTCATCATGTAAATTGAGTAGTTTGTGTCAGATAGACCATGAAATCTTAGTTGGACTCCTCATGCATTTTGAGGGAGTCACTGGGCCGAGTGAGACTGGTCGTACGTGAAGACGTGACAGAGAAAAAGATTCCTTCCATATCCCTATTTTAAATTAAACTAAAACAATGCATGAGGTGGGCATATTTCAAAAATTCGCCAAGTTTTATTAATAGATATAGATTAGAACAATTTAGCTAGAGTACCTCCTAGTTTTTATATATTAAAAAACCATGTTTTGAAAAATGTTTGCCTTTTCAAATTTAAAGTTAAAAAAATATTTGTGTTTTAAAAATGTTTACAAATTCTAAAAATATTCACAACTGTACTTCTTGGTTTTAAAAAAATTGTTTGTCTTTTAAAAAATACTCAGGGAAAAAATAAAAAGAGAAATATTGTTATTTTGAAAATGTTCCAGTTTAATTTTTTAATTAAAACTTTGCAAAAAATTTGCGTTGTAAAATATATTCACTTAAAAAAACAAATATTTTCCTCTCAGTATCTCGCACGACTGCAAGCTTAATTTAAAACTTTGCGCTGCCAAGTAAACACCAACAATTGTTAGTCTAATGGTGGCCATTCCAAGAACTCTAGCGTGAGCAACGTATTTTGTTCTTGGTATTATTTTATTGGCGCAGCATGTTGGTAAGCTAATGGGCGGGCCCATTATGGCTCTGTTCGTCATGTGATTTTTTTTCGACAGAAAAGATCGGGAGAACGATAAAACTACTGCACGAGGAAACACCTGGGACATATGAAAATTATCTAGGTCCCACCATAAACCAAAAAATCTAGAGAAACAATCCTCCTTTTAATATTAGGGAAAAATTTGTAGCTTGACGGGCATATACGAACTTCAGATATCATAGTTACTTTGAAAATAATCCCGTGGAGGTCTTTGCGTAGCTTTGATCAGTCTAGATAGAACCAAAGTTGTTATGGTTTGCAGGTTTCAGGAGAAGATGGCATGGAGTATCTCATGAGTTAACATAAGAGACCATAGTGGAGTAAAAGATGCGAGCACAACAGGTCAGCCGATTCAGATCATTTTTTAGTATAGGGCAGCTTACGAAGTTCATGCTAGCAGGCTTTAGTTTTCCACTTCAGTACTTGCTGAGTGATGCAAATAACCTTTTTTGGTTTATGGTATGCGCACAAGGATATGGATTCCAGAGAATCAACTTCGCAACATTTACCTTCTCCATACTAAAATGTTGATCCTGCAAGTATAATGTTGTCCTCACAAGTTCACGTGTTCTGACTAGCTCGCCCAACATACATTATTCTATATTTGTAGCTCCTTGTTTATTCCGTTCTACTCCCTCTGTTCCTTTTTACTCTGCACATTGAATTTGCCGAAAGTCAAACTTTGCTAAGTTTGACCAAATTTATATTAGAAATTATTAGCATCTATAATATCTAATAAATATAATATGAAAATATATTCCAAGATGAATCTAATGATATTGGTGTTGTTATGTGAATGTCTATAATTTTTTATAAACTTGGTCAAAGTTGGATGAGATTGACTTCGGACAAACTTAATATGCAGAGTAAAAAGGACCGGAGGGAATACTGTCTAAGCACAAGCAGATGTTGTGGTTCGCATCTCTAAGTCTAAGTTGTGGTATTGGACAGTAGCAAAGTTATCAGTGAATGCATACCATACTCACTGTGGTTGTAGTCGCTATTAACTGTCCTTTTAATACTGCCATCTGATCATGTATGCATATATAAGTACTTTGTATTACCGAGCTGGATATGAAGGTAGCAAATGGGGTGCGGCAAGCCGATTTTCTCAAATCCTGATCTATCAAATTCCGTTACTATACTTCAGATTACAGACTTTGTATTTTGTTGCACTTGTTTAATAATATGTCCGCATGCATCTTTCGGATGCAGAGGCTGAGGGATGACCTCCTTTTCTAAAAATAAAAAAAATCAAATTCCGTTACTTTGGTCGCGTCTTAGTTCTACTAGTAGGCAATAGTTACACAATACATAATTTATCTATACAATTCACGGGGTCAAATATTTGGCGCATCGCGTTAGTGATCTAAAAAGTCTTATGTTAGTTGAGGGAGTAGTTTCTATGGGACAGCAGCAAAGTTAAAGCAATTTGGAGGAAGGAAGGAGATTCTCCACATACGGTCCAACAAAGCGTCTGAAGGCCAGGTCAGGTGCGTCCCATAGAACCTCCACATTACAGGCACGCATATGTGTCCCACAGACTTCAGCTATATATACTTTGTCATGACATGCGCTATAGATAGTTTCATCATGTTGTTCACGGCCGGAGTAGATGGAATCAAATCGATCTGCGCAAAAAATATTTCTTTGTTTTCATCAATAAGTGTGATTTTCCTTTTTCTGCCTTGCGTTGCATGATTGAAGCGGAGGCTGCCTGAAAGGGACTGGAACGGCCCAACTCATACAGTGCACACGCTTGTGGGTTGTCCACCGACTCGTAGCTAGCTTTGGAGAAGGAGTGAACAGAGCGTGCCTAATGGCCGGGAGCAGTTCGATCTTTACAGCCAACTCTAGTAAACTCCATTATTCACGATATTTGTCCTAGTCATGGCCGGCGCTAACTAAACAAAGGAGGCCGCCGCCGCGTGGAGTTGGTTCGCCCGCCCGTCGCCGTCGACCGCCGTGCAGGGCAGACGGATAGGACATAACAAACATACTCCATTGACCAATCCCCACCGCTTATTTGAGAAACGCCGGTCAAAAATTATGCATCGATGACCGTTTGTCGTTGCATTTTTGTGACTACATGTAGCTGGGTCATGGAGTGGTTCCTTTGGCCGGCCACAAAAGATTTTCCATCCCTTGGCTCCACGTTCCTGATTCCTAGCTAGTCCCAGGGGCGGAACCGAGGCAGGGGCTGGCACTAGGAAGGACCAAGGAGGGGAAAGGAGGACGAGTTCTTGTGGCCACCCGCCACCTTCGCCAAGGCTTTCGCTGAAGCTTTCTTGTTTTGGGCGGGGGCTCAGAGTCGGACCATCTGTTGCTGGCTGGTTGATATCGCTCCCTATCGTAGGGGCGCCGAGATGCCGCCGTCGTTGTCCTCCTCCGTCCAACGCGCGACGAGCGACGCGCTCATCGGTCCCGACTGGGCGGCCAACCTCGAGATCTGCGACACCCTCAACCGCGATCCAGGGTGAGCACGCACAACGACGACTGCTTGTATTTTCCATAACTGGTGTATTGGCTAACTCTGCTAAGCAAAGCTGCATTTCTGCGGCTTAATTTTTTTCGCGCCTACGGTTTTTGTGGAAAGATTAAATGTTTGCGAGCTTTGCTGTTTAAATTTGTGACTCGCATGTTCAGTAATTTAGTGTTTTCTTCTTCAATTCTTGTTTTGGCGATTACCAAAACGTTTAATTACATTGATTAGTTATGTAATTAATTATTTGATGAACTTATGGGGTCACTCAGATTTGTTCTATGTGAGTTTCTACTAAAATCTTCATTCTTAGCTAGTTTACATGCTGTTTTTTTTATGGTGATAAAAATGGCTAACCTGACTTCTTAGTAGAAACATTTTGTTGAAATCTATTGCCTTCTAGAAACTGGGTGTCTTTTGAGCTAGTCAATGCCACGATGTGTTGTTGAGCTTTTGATTTGATGCAGCCACTTGTTTTCTACTCCATTGATCAAGTCATCACACTAGACTTCATTTTAGTAAATGGCTGTGTGCATCAAGAGATGCAGAGGCCGGGGGTACGCCTCCTTTTCAAGAGAAAAAATCACATCAGACTTCTAATGCGGCTCACTCCCGTTAACCATTTTACTCCCTCTGTAAACAAATATAACGGAGGGAGTACTTACTAAATTATACTCAATGATGTAGTGCTCCTATATGTCATGCAAAATTTCTGTGAAATTGGTTATGTTTTTTCTTTGAAAAGGTGGTTTACCCCGGCCTCTGCATCAGAAAGATGCATACGGCCATATTATTAATACGCATGAAATTGGTTATGTGCATCTACATTCTGTTGTTATCGGTTTGGTATAAATATCTACGTTCTGTTGTACTCATAGGCAAACAAAAGATGTTGTCAAGTCTCTCAAGAAGCGCATTGCTCACAAGAGCTCAAAGGTCCAGCTTCTCGCTCTCACGGTAAGTGCGGTTTAAAACTGAATACTTTTGTGTATGAATTTGACTCATCAACTATTAGTCTGTGGACTATGTCAACTATTAGTCTCTTTGATGTAGTGTGCCCAATAATTGACCTGTACCTTTGCACCTTTTCTTGAAGCTTACCTTCTATAACTGAGTTGTTTCTTATTTGATAGCCGCGATGTGCTGTGTTCTGACTGTTGGCTCTGAATGTTGCTTGATGTACTCTTCCAGTTTGACGCATGAACATATTTTCTTGTAGTGACGTAGTAACCTGGCAATGCATTACATCACTCCACAAGGAAGATGATTGGCACATTTAGAAGGCTTTAATTTGGAACGTTTAAGCAATCGTTTACTCAACCACTAATCAGTGCATTGGTTTACTTATTTTAGTTGCTGGAGACAATGATTAAAAATTGCGGGGACATTGTCCATATGCATGTTGCTGAGAGAGATGTACTTCGTGAAATGGTGAAGATAGTAAAGAAAAGGGTATGTATATGGGCAGTTCAAAATTTTATGTACTAGTTTCAAATAATAGGTTTTAACGTATATATGTGTGTGGTGTTTTTAGCCTGATTATCATGTAAAAGAGAAGATTCTCACACTGATCGACACTTGGCAAGAATTTTTTGGCGGCACACGTTCAAAATATCCGCAATACTATGCATCATACCAGGACCTTTTGGTAATTTTACACAAACTGAATATGTTGTGATCTTTTAACAGTCTCGGAGTTTGCAGAAAAAAATGAAGTTATGCTGTTTCCAAATTATCAAAATCTGTTAAACTAATTAAACTCCAATCTCCACTCAGCGTGCCGGAGCTGTATTTCCTCAAAGATCAAATGGGTCTGTGCCAATATTTACTCCTCCTCAGACTCAGCCTCTACAAAACTATCCTCCTGCTCTACGCGATGCTGACCACGAGGCTCCTGAATCGTCAGCGCAGGATTTTCCTGCTACAAGGTATACCAACTCATGAAACTTTTATCATACAATGGACATGCTTAACTACTGGACTGAAGCTCAAATTTGAATACACTTTAATTGAAATCTGAACCTCTGCTTCAACTTTGGAAATGTTCATTTTAGCCTGGCAGATATTCAGAATGCACGGGGTATCATGGACGTTCTTTCGGAGATGTTGAATGCTTTAGATCCTAGTAAAAGACAGGTATTTTCCTGATGCACTTGAAATACTGATCTATTCCCATGAAAATATTGCTGGAGCAAAAATCTAGCGAGTCCAGTGTCGGGGATGTGGAAAACCTCTGAAGTTTTTCAATTGTTGTAATCAATGTACTATCAGGTCAAATTTTAAGTTCAATTGAATATGCAGGAACTTCGTCAGGATGTCATCGTTGACCTTGTGGATCAGTGCCGTACATACAAGCAGAGAGTCGTGCAGCTTGTCAACAGTACCTCGTATGTCGCTTGCCAGTTCGCAGGCGCTTTAAGTGTCATTTTATCAAATTTTCTGCTGAATTTTTCTTTCATTTGTTCGTTTTGTATCAATGTAAAGCTTCTTATTTCAGATGTATTAAATTGATACAGGGACGAGGGGTTGCTCAGCCAGGGTCTTTGTTTGAATGATGATTTGCAGCGTGTTTTAGCAAAACACGACGCTATTGCCGCGGGCATAGCGGTTCCGGTGGAGAAGCAGAGATCGCTCCATTCCTCGCTAGCGAAGCCAGATACCACAAAAGAAGCAGTGCAGAGGTTAGCACCATGTGTCAATCATTTTGTTCAAGATATTCTACTAGAAACATACACTAGTAAGAAAAATCTCAAAAACTACATGTGCTTCCTAACTTTTTTTATATTCCCTTAATTTTTCAGGTCTTCAGCAGCTACTACAAGTGCAAGCAAGCAGTCACCCTTTGAACAATTAGCACTTCCTGCACCTCCATCATCGAGCAGTGCAAAATCAGTTGTTGCAGCACCAGCTCCTAGTTTCGACCTCCTTAGTGGAGATGACTACATCAAACCTGAACCTGAAAACTCGCTGGCGCTTGTTCCTGTCAGTGAATACTCAGCTTCAGACCAGAATGTATTGGCCCTTGCAGACATGTTCCAACAAAATAGTGCTGCTGCCAACAATAGAAACCACAACCAGCTTACAAACTCTGTTATTTCCCCTGCATCTCGAGCAAACCCTGCTCCAGTGCACTCTACTCTGCCTCAA
The DNA here is from genome assembly GCA_034509565.1 of Triticum monococcum. Lineage (NCBI taxonomy): Eukaryota > Viridiplantae > Streptophyta > Magnoliopsida > Poales > Poaceae > Triticum > Triticum monococcum. The sequence goes on from CM067845.1 coordinate 621,968,542, forward strand.
CAACCCACTACTTATTCAAATGGCGAAATCGTACCTTACGGTCAACAATCCCAACTGAACGCCACAAGGTCATGGAATGGGCAGCCTTCTTATGGAGTGGATTCCCAACGGCAAGCACTAAATTATGGTACACCACTTTCTCAGTACACAATAGCATTATGTGTCTATTTATCAGAAATTATAGGCAAATCGCTTTCTGTATCTTCAATCCATGGATTATATATTTTTGAAATAGGGCTATAAAAATGCACTACTAGGCGTGAAACATTCTCACGCTGAACATGAACGTGTGGTTGTCGTCTTGTTGACGTAGTTCGATATGTAATTGGATAATAAATATACTACACTACTAGGGCTAATTCATTGTTAACCATCTTGGTCTAGAAAGCATGTGCACTTTTTTTTCATTTCAAATAGCTCCATGAGCATTTGACAATCTCCTATTCACAGGTGTAGAGGATCAGAACAGAGGCCTTCCACCAGCACCCTGGGAAATTCAGCACTTGACGGGTAACCAACCCCAACAAGCACAAATTGGTCAAGGATTCATGTCAACACAACAAATGCCAGGAGGTATGCGCTTGCCACCGGTGCTCGGCGCGCAGCAAGCACCACAATTTGTGCCGAACATGCAATACGGGGGCATGTACCCGAATTCGATGCAAATCAACCAAGGAATGGGCATGAACTCCCAACAGATTGTCGGTGGACAGTTTTATGGGATGAACTATCAACAGTCATATGCAGTTCAAATGGCCGGTTATGGGTATGTGCACCAATCTGGAGGCTACTACATCCCGAACGCCGCATATGCGTATACCAGTGCAAATGAACTTTCTCAGAGAATGAATGGAGCAACGTCATCCTTTTCTCTGAAGCAGCAGAACAAAGCAAGCAGGCCAGAAGACTCGCTCTTTGGCGATCTTCTTAGCATAGCCAAAATGAAGCAGAGCAAACCTGCAGCTGGTAAGGTCGGTGGCTTGTAAGAAGAAGGGTGGAGTGGATGCATGATTTTGCCAGCAGCAAAAGCTTTACCTCGAACTCTCGTAGTACATAATTCTATTTGGCACTTTTGGTACAATGCCAGATGGTTTATTGATGTAAATTCCATTTTTAGGCACGGATACATACTGGAAAGTACTGGACTGTATGATTCCTGTATGATATGGTGTGATTATATAATACAGTTACGAATTTTGTAGTGTCATCAACATCCATGTGTACAAATATTAGGCAAAGACTTTTTAGTATCTCGTTCCATTTTACCTATGTTATTCTAACAAGAGGAATACTACTTACCAGTTTATATGTCATACTGATACTATTGCTCTCACATCGACTGTTTTAAGATACTACCTCTTTTACTGACATATCAACATGACCAGAAAGTGAGCTTTTTTTAGAATTGTACTTGGCTGTACAAGTATCCAAGCACGTAAAAAAATCAAAGTGCGAATTCTCAATTAACTAAACCACGTCGAAACAAGACACATGGCTCACAAATCTAAACTGAAATTCCTTCGCGGATAAACATACAGTTTTCAGCAGCGGAGCGCCGAAATTGCCATTGAAACGTCATTAGGTAAGCCCAAGTACCTACAGTGTTGATTATTTTGACGTTGCAGGTGATGGAGGACCAGTACGAGCTACTGCCAACATGGGGAGTTACGCGTTGAGGATCCCGCTGAAAGAGGCACGCCATTAGGTAAGCCTAAGTACAGCATAACGTGACGCTCTCGACCAGCTCCAAAGCTTCCCCGTGCAGGTGCACCACACCTACAAGAAAGAAACCAAATGTATGCATTTTATGATGATATTTGGGCAACAATGACGGAATGATCACCTGAACAACGAGCTATGTAGAAGATATGCATACCACGTTGCGCAAATCGCATTCATGAAAGATAACGTTGTCAGTGTTCCCGTTGCCTATCATTCCTAACCGTCTTTTCCATTTCCTTTTCAATGTGCTCGAGTAATAGTGTTGATGTTTACAATTACAATTCTTGAGAAGAAGGAACCGATGAAAGAACTACTTATATAAGTGCATTGTCGAGCAATAAAAAAGTGTCTACGTAGTAAGAGATTGAACTCTATTCTTATCCAAGAATTGTTATCATCAATCATTCATAGTATAAATGTCTGTTTTTTTTCTATTTAACTTCAGGGTTATCTTTTTTCGAGCCACCGAATCTCCATCCCGTCATACTTGCTATCCCTTCTTTTTTTTTGAAAATGTGTGTATTATATTAATTCAACATAGGTTCAATACAATCATCGTCGACCAGTCGCAACACGCAGGTCAGAACTGTGTCGATCAACACACCCTTACTCACACCACTCCTACTGTAACTAGCGAGAGCATGGGCAACCCTATTGCAATTTCTAGGAATCTTAGCAATAATAAAATCAGGAAGTTGGCCCAGCAAACTCAGGATTTCTCTAACCAAGCTACCAATGGGGGATCTATTAAAATCCTTAGAAGAAAGTTGACTAACAACATTCGCACAGTCGCTCTCAATAACTACTGGCCGGTCTATGAGCATCATGGTCTCTCGGATTCCTTGAAGACAAGCTTCCGCTTCGGCTGCCTCAGCGCTAGCACAGTTACGAATTGTGCTCCAAGCAGAGCCACGCACCACTCCATTCGTATCACGGAGAACCACCCCCCAAGCTCCATAGTTTGTTTCCTGAATAAAGCTAGCGTCGACATTCAATTTAAGCCATCCCGACTTAGGTTTCACCCAATGATCATCCTCTTGTCTCTGTTTAGGCTCCGGAGTTGAGATGTCTGGCATAACTTTTTTGTTTCCTTTATGGCCAGGAACACTCATACCAGCTTTGATCGCCGCAAAAGTGAAGGAAATATGCCCTAGAGGCAATAATAAAGTTATTATTTATTTCCTTATATCATGATAAATGTTTATTATTCATGCTAGAATTGTATTAACCGGAAACATAATACATGTGTGAATATATAGACAAACAGAGTGTCACTAGTATGCCTCTACTTGACTAGCTCGTTGATAAAAAATGGTTATGTTTCCTAACCATAGACATGAGTTGTAATTTGATTAACGTGATCACATCATTAGGATAATGATGTGATTGACTTGACCCATTCTGTTAGCATAGCACTTGATCATTTAGTTTGTTGCTATTGCTTTCTTCATGACTTATACATGTTCCTATGACTATGAGATTATGCAACCCCCGTTTACCAGAGAAACACTTTGTGTGCTACCAAACGTCACAACGTAACTGGGTGATTATAAAGATGCTCTACAGGTGTCTCCGAAGATACTTGTTGGGTTGGCGTATTTCGAGATTAGGGTTTGTCACTCCGATTGTCGGAGAGGTATCTCTGGGCCCTCTCGGTAATACACATCACATAAGCCTTGCAAGCACTGCAACTAATATGTTAGTTGTGAGATGGTGTATTACGGAACGAGTAAAGAGACTTGCCGGTAACAAGATTGAACTAGGTATTGGATACCGACGATCGAATCTCGGGCAAGTAACATACCGATGACAAAGGGAACAACGTATGTTGTTATGCGGTCTGACCGATAAAGATCTTCGTAGAATATGTGGGAGCCAATATGAGCATCCAGGTTCCGCTATTGGTTATTGACCGGAGACATGTCTCGGTCATGTCTACATAGTTCTCGAACCCGTAGGGTCCGCACGCTTAAAGTTTCGGTGACGATTGTATTATGAGTTTATGTGATTTGATATACCGAAGGTAGTTCAGAGTCCCGGATGAGATCAGGGACATGACGAGGAGTCTCGAAATGGTCGAGACGTAAAGATCGATATATTGGACGACTATATTCGGACATCGGAAAGGTTCCGAGTGATTCGGGTATTTTCGGGGGTACCGGGGAGTTACGGGAATACGAGGAAGAAGTAATGGGCCTCATGGGCCAAGTGGTGGAAGAGAGGAGGCAGGGCGTGCGGCCTCCCTAGCCCAAACCGAATTGGACTAGGGGGCCGGCCCCCCCTTTCCTCCTTTTCCTCCTTCTCCTTCCTTCTCCTTCTCCTCCTTCCTTTCCTCCTCCTAGTAGGAGTAGGAAAGGAGAGTCCTACTCCTACTAGGAGGAGGACTCCTCCTCCTGGCGCGCCCATAGAGGGCCGACCGGCCTCCCCCTTGCTCCTTTATATACAGGGGCAGGGGGGCACCTCTAGAGACACAAGTTGATCAGTTGATCTCTCCCAGCCATGTGAAGTGCCCCCCTCCATCATATTCCACCTCGGTCATATCATAGCGGTGCTTAGGCGAAGCCCTGCGTCGGTAGCAACATCATCACCGTCATCACGCCGTCGTGCTGACGGAACTCTCCCGTGAAGCTCTGCTGGATCGGAGTTCGCGGGACGTCATTGAGCTGAACGTGTTCTGAACTCGGAGGTGTCGTGCGTTCAGTACTTGGATCGGTCGGATCGTGAAGACGTACGACTACATCAATCGCGTTGTGCTAACGCTTCCGCTTTCGGTCTACGAGGGTACATGGACAACACTCTGCCCTCTCGTTGCTATGCATCACCATGATCTTGCGTGTGCGTAGGAAAATTTTGAAATTACTACGTTCCCCAACAGTGGCATCCGAGCCAGGTTTTATGCGTAGATGTCATATGCACGAGTAGAACACAAGTGAGTTGTGGGCGATATAAGTCATACTGCTTACCAGCATGTCACACTTTGGTTCGGCGGTATTGTTGGATGAAGCAGTCTGGACCGACATTACGCGTACGCTTACGCGAGACTGGTTTTACCGCCGTGCTATGCACACAGGTGACTAGCGGGTGTCAGTTTCTCCAACTTTAGTTGAACCGAGTGTGGCTACGCCCGGTCCTTGAGAAGGTTAAAACAGCACTAACTTGACAAACTATCGTTGTGGTTTTCGATGCGTAGGTAAGAACGGTTCTTGCTAGCCCGTAGCAGCCACGTAAAACTTGCAACAACAAAGTAGAGGACGTCTAACTTGTTTTTGCAGGGCATGTTGTGATGTGATATGGTCAAGACGTGATGAGATATAAGTTGTTGTATAAGATGATCATGTTTTGTTAAAGTTATCGGCAACTGGCAGAAGCCTTATGGTTGTCTCTTTATTGCATAAGATGCAAGCGCCAAATAATTGCTTTCGCTATGCGATAGCAATAGTTGCAAGAGCAATAGTTGGCGAGACGACCATGTGACGACACATTGATATAGATCAAGATGATGGAGATCATGGTGTCATGCCGGTGACGATGGAAATCATGACGATGTTTTGGAGATGGAGATCAAAGGCACAAGATGATGATGGCCATATCATGTCACATATTTTGATTTCATGTGATGTTTATCTTTTATGCATCTTATCTTGCTTTAATTGACGGTAGCATTATAAGATGATCTCTCACTAAATTTCAAGATAAAAGTGTTCTCCCTGAGTATGCACCGTTGCCAAAGTTCGTCGTGCCCAGACACCACGTGATGATCGGGTGTGATAAGCTCTACGTCCATCTACAACGGGTGCAAGCCAGTTTTGCACACGCATAATACTCAGGTTAAACTTGACGAGCCTAGCATATGCAGATATGGCCTCAGAACACTGAGACTGAAAGGTCGAGCATGAATCATATAGTAGATATGATCAACATAGTGATGTTCACCATTGAAAACTACTCCATTTCACGTGATGATCGGTTATGGTTTAGTTTATTTGAATCACGTGATCACTTAGAAGATTAGAGGGATGTCTTTCTAAGTGGGAGCTCTTAAGTAATATGATTAATTTAACTTAAATTTATCATGAACTTAGTCCTGGTAGTATTAGCATATCTATGTTGTAGATCAATAGCTCGCGTTTAGCTCCCCTCTTTTATTTTTGATATGTTCCTAGAGAAAACTAAGTTGAAACATGTTAGTAGCAATGATGCGGATTAGATCCGTGATCTGAGGTTTATCCTCATTGCTGCACAGAAGAATTATGTCCTTAATGCACCGCTAGGTGACAGACCTATTGCAGGAGCAGATGCAGACGTCATGAACATTTGGCTAGCTCAATATGATGACTACTTGATAGTTTAGTGCACCATGCTTAACAGCTTAGAATCGGGACTTCAAAGACGTTTTGAACGTCATGGATCATATGGATGTTCCAGGAGTTGAAGTTAATATTTCAAGCAAATACCCGAGTTGAGAGATATGAAGTCTCCAACAAGTTCTATAGCTAAAAGATGGAGGAGAATAGCTCAAGCAGTGAGCATGTGTTCAGATTGTCTGGGTACTACAATCGCTTGAATCAAGTGGGAGTTAATGTTCTAGATAAAATAGTGATTGACAGAATTCTCTAGTCACCATCACCAAGTTAGTAGAACTTCGTGATGAACTATAATATGCAAGGGATGATGAAAACGATTCCCGAACTTTTCATGATGATGAAATCGATGAAGGTAGAAATCAAGAAAGAGCATCAAGTTTTGATGATTAACAAGACCACTAGTTTCAAGAAAAGGGCAAAGGGAAAGAAAGGGAACTTCAAGAAGAACGGCAAGCAAGTTGCTGCTCAAGTGAAGAAGCCCAAGTCTGGTCCTAAGCCTGAGACTAAGTGCTTCTACTGCAAAGGGACTGGTCACTGGAAGCGGAACTGCCCCAAGTATTTGGCGGATAAGAAGGATGTCAAAGTGAACAAATGTATATTTGATATACAGATTATTGATGTGTATTTTACTAGTGTTCGTAGCAACCCCTCGGTATTTGATACTGGTTCAGTTGCTAAGAGTAGTAACTCGAAACGGGAGTTGCAGAATGAACAGAGACTAGTTAAGGGTGAAGTGACGATGTGTGTTGGAAGTGGTTCCAAGATTGATATGATCATCATCGCACACTCCCTATACTTTCGGGATTAGTGTTGGACCTAAATAAGTGTTATTTGGTGTTTGCGTTGAGCATGAATATGATTTGATCATGTTTATTTCAATACGGTTATTCATTTAAGTAAGAGAATAAATTGTTGTTCTGTTCACATGAATAAAACCTTCTATGGTCATACACCCAATGAAAATGGTTTGTTGGATCTCGATTGTGGCGATACACATTCTCATAATATTGAAGCCAAAAGATGCAAAGTTAATAATGATAGTGCAAATTATTTGTGGCACTGCCGTTTAGGTCATATTGGTGTAAAGCGCATGAAGAAAATCCATGCTGATGGGATTTTGGAATCACTTGATTATGAATCAGTTGATGCTTGCAAACCGTGCCTCATGGTCAAGATGACTAAGACACCGTTCTTCGGAACAATGGAGCAAGCAACTGACTTATTGGAAATAATACATACTAATGTATGCAGTCCGATGAATGTTGAGGCTCGCGGCGGGTATCGTTATTTTCTGACCTTCACAGATGATTTGAGCAGATATGGGTATATCTACTTGATGAAACGTAAGTCTGAAACATTTGAAAAGTTCAAAAACTTCAGAGTGAAGTGGAAAATCATCGTGACAAGAAAATAAAGTTTCTACGATCTGATCGCAGAGACAAATATTTGAGTTACGAGTTTGGTCTTCAATTAAAACAATGTGGAATAGTTTCACAAAATCGTGCCACCTGGAACACCACAGCATAATGGTGTGTCTGAACGTCATAACCGTACTATTATTGGATATAGTGCAATCTATGATGTTTCTTACCGATTAACCACTATAGTTTTGAGGTTATGCATTAGAGACAGCTACATTCACGTTAAATAGGGCACCATCTAAATCCGTTGAGATGACACCGTATGAACTATGGTTTGGCAAGAAACCTAAGCTGTCGTTTCTTAAAGTTTGAGGTTGCAATGCTTATGTGAAAAAGTCTCAACCTGATAAGCTCAAACCCAAATCGGAGAAGTGCGTCTTCATAGGATACCCAAAAGAAAATGTTGGGTACACCTTCTATCACAGATCCGAAGGCAAGATATTCATTGCTGAGAGTGGATCATTTCTAGAGAAGGAGTTTCTCTTGAAAGAAGTGAGTGGGAGAAAAGTAGAACTTGATGAGGTAACTGTACGTGCTCCGTTATTGGAAAGTAGTTCATCACAGAAATCTGTTCCTGTGACTACTACACCAATTAGTAAGGAAGCTAATGATGATGATCATGTAACTTCAGATCAAGTTACTACCGAACCTCGTAGGTAAACCAGAGTGAGATCCGCACCAGAGTGGTACGGTAATCCTGTTCTGGAGGTCATGTTACTTGACCATGACGAACCTACGAACTATGAGGAAGCGATGATGAGCCCAGATTCCGCGAAATGGCTTGAGGCCATGAAATCTGAGATGAGATCTATGCATAAGAACAAAGTATGGACTTTGATTGACTTGCCCAAAGATCGGCGAGGCATTGAGATTAAATGGATCTTTAAGAGGAAGACGGACGCTGATAGTAGTGTTACTATCTACAAAGCTAGGATTGTCGCAAAAAGGTTTTCGACAAGTTCAAGGTGTTGACCACGATGAGAATTTCTCACTCGTATCTATGCTTAAGTCTGTCTGGATCATGTTAGCTATTGCCGCATTTTATGAAATCTGGCAAATGGATAAACAAAACTGCATTCCTTAATAGGATTTATTAAAGAAGAGTTGTATATGACGCAACCAGAAGGTTTTGTCGATCCTAAAGGTACTAACAAAATATGCAAGCTCCAGCGATCCATCTATGGACTGGTGCAAGCATCTCGGAGTTGGAATATACGCTTTGATAAGTTGATCAAAGCATATAGTTTTATACAGACTTGCGGTGAAGCCTGTATTTACAAGAAAGTGAGTGGGAGCACTACAACATTTCTGATAAGTAAATGTATGACATATTGTTGATCAGAGATGATGTAGAATTATTCTGCAAAGCATAAAGGAATGTTTGAAAGGAGTTTTTTCAAAGAAAGACCTCGGTGAAGCTTCTTACATATTGAGCATCAAGATCTATAGAGATAGATCAAGACACTTGATAAGTTTTTCAATGAGTATATACCTTGACAAGATTTTGAAGTAGTTCAAAATGGAACAGTCAAAGAAGGAGTTCTTGCCTGTGTTACAAGGTGTGAAGTTGAGTAAGACTCAAAACCCGACCACGACAGAAGATAGAGAGAGAATGAAAGTCATTCCCTATGCCTCAACCATATGTTCTATAAAGTATGCCATGTTGTGTACCAGACCTATTGTATACCCTGCCCTGAGTTTGGCAAAGGAGTACAATAGTGATCTAGGAGTAGATCACTGGACATTGGTCAAAATTATCCTTAGTGGTATAAGGATATGTTTCTCAATTATGGAAGTGACAAAAGGTTCGTCGTAAAGGGTTACGTCGATGCAAATTTTGACACTGATCCAGATGACTCTAAATCTCAATCTGGATACATATTGAAAGTGGGAGCAATTAGCTAGAGTAGCTCTGTGCAGAGCATTGTTGACATAGAAATTTGCAAAATACTTATGGATCTGAATGTGGCAGACCCGTTGACTAAACTTCTCTCACAAGCAAAACATGATCACACCTCAGTACTCTTTGGGTGTTAATCACATAGCGATGTGAACTAGATTATTGACTCTAGTAAACCCTTTGGGTGTTGGTCACATGTCGATGTGAACTATGGGTGTTAATCACATGGTGATGTGAACTATTGGTATTAAATCATATGGCGATGTGAACTAGATTATTGACTCTAGTGCAAGTGGGAGACTGAAGGAAATATGCCCTAGAGGCAATAATAAAGTTATTATTTATTTCATTCATGATAAATGTTTATTATTCATGCTAGAATTGTATTAACCGGAAACATAATACATGTGTGAATACATAGAAAAATAGAGTGTCACTAGTATGCCTCTACTTGACTAGCTTGTTGATCAAAGATGGTTATGTTTCCTAACCATAGATATGAGTTATCATTTGATTAACGGGATCACATCATTAGGAGAATGATGTGATTGACTTGACCCATTCCGTTAGCATAGCACTTGATCGTTTAGTTTGTTGCTATTGCTTTCTTCATGACTTATACATGTTCCTATGACTATGAGATTATGCAACTCCCGTTTACCAGAGGAACACTTTGTGTGCTACCAAACGTCACAACGTAACTGGGTGATTATAAAGGTGCTCTATAGGTGTCTCCGAAGGTACTTGTTGGGTTGGCGTATTTCGAGATTAGGATTTGTCACTCCGATTGTCGGAGAGGTATCTCTGGGCCCTCTCGGTAATGCACATCACTTAAGCCTTGCAAGCATTGCAACTAATGAGTTAGTTGCGGGATGATGTATTACGGAACGAGTAAAGAGACTTGCCGGTAACGAGATTGAACTAGGTATTGAGATACCGACGATCGAATCTTGGGCAAGTAACATATCGATGACAAAGCGAACAACGTATGTTGTTATGCGGTCTGACCGATAAAGATCTTCGTAGAATATGTGGGAGCCAATATGAGCATCCAGGTTCCGCTATTGGTTATTGACTGGAGACATGTCTCGATCATATCTACATAGTTCTCGAACCCGTAGGGTCCGCACGCTTAAAGTTTCGGTGACGATTGTATTATGAGTTTATGTGATTTGATATACCGAAGGTAGTTCGGAGTCCCGGATGAGATCGGGGACATGACGAGGAGTCTCGAAATGGTCGAGACGTAAAGATTGATATATTGGATGACTATATTCGGACATCCTAAAGGTTCCGAGTGATTCGGGTATTTTCGGGGGTACCGGGGAGTTACGGGAATACGAGGAAGAAGTAATGGGCCTCATGGGCCAAGTGGTGGAAGAGAGGAGGCAGGGCGCGCGCCCCCCCCCTAGCCCAAACCGAATTGGACTAGGGGTGGCCCCCCTTTCCTCCTTTTCCTCCTTCTCCTTCCTTCTCCTTCTCCTCCTTCCTTTCCTCCTCCTAGTAGGAGTAGGAAAGGGGAGTCCTACTCCTACTAGGAGGAGGACTCCTCCTCCTGGCGCCCATAGAGGGCCGGCCGGCCTCCCCCTTGCTCCTTTATATACAGGGGCAGGGGGCACCTCTAGAGATACAAGTTGATCAGTTGATCTCTCCCAGCCGTGTGAGGTGCCCCCCTCCATCATATTCCACCTCGGTCATATCATAGCGGTGCTTAGGCGAAGCCCTGCGTCGGTAGCAACATCATCACCGTCACCACACCGTCGTGCTGACAGAACTCTCCCATGAAGCTCTGCTGGATCAGAGTTCGCGGGACGTCATTGAGCTGAACGTGTGCTAAACTCGGAGGTGCTGTGCGTTCGATACTTGGATCGGTCGGATCGTGAAGACGTACGACTACATCAACCACGTTGTGCTAACGCTTCCGCTTTCGGTCTACGAGGGTACGTGGACAACACTCTCCCCTCTCGTTGCTATGCATCACCATGATCTTGCGTGTGCGTAAGAAAATTTTGAAATTACTAAGTTCCCCAACAAAAAGAGCTAGCATAACTTTGTAGGAACTCCGCCGATGCCTTTATCATAGCCTTTCCGTCACCAAAGATAATATTATTTCTGAGATGCCATGCTCACCACAAAAGGAAGAGTAGGTGTGACCGCTCCTCCTCGTTAGCCTTTGCCAGAGTTAGGAGAACCCACTCACATCTCGTACATGTCAGCTCAGTGTCTTTGGGGAGCGTCCAAATCTCTTGCATGATCTCATGCAAAGCTTTAGCTTTAGTACATCTCATGACCGCGTGGTATCCATCTTCTGGTTCCACATCACAGATAGAGCTTGTAGGGAATATCTCTAAACCTCTCTTATGTCTATTTGTCTGAACTCCAAGAGATTCTGTCGCCAAACACCGTCCAAAGTTTCTAATTGGGGGGGGGGGGACATTTGCTTTCCAAAGCACACTCCAGATCTTTCTTTCTCTGGATGGCTCGATACTACTTTGTCCCTTATCACCATTCCCATCCTTATCATTAACAGCCAACCTGTACGCACTATGAACCGAGAATACACCTGAGCGTTCAAAATACCATGCAATAAAATCCTCGGAGTTAGACCGTGAGAGACAAATTTTTAACACTTCATCCACATCATGAGATAGGAATATTTTCCTAACCAATTCATCATTCCATGTCCTTGACACTGGGTCGATAAGCTCAGAGACCCATTTTATCCTAGTTCGAGATTGTTTCCCGGAGATTTTTAGATTTCCCCTTAGAATCCAATTATCCCTCCATACTTTAACTTTATCACCTACATCAATTCTCCAGATAATGCCTTTCTTAAGAAGATCAAGACCACGACAGATTCCTTGCCAGCACGGAGACGCGTTCTCGATAAAGGCAGTATCAGCAAGGTTGCCATGTGGATAATATTTCGCCTTCAATAATCTAGCACATGAGTTGTCCGGAAATTGAATAAGTCGCCACGCCTGTTTAGCAAGGAGGGCTTGGTTAAATAGGCGAAAGTCCCGAAAACCCATACTCCCCTTATCTTTTGGTTTTAGAAGCTTATCCCGGGCCAGCCAGTGTATCTTCCTTCTCTAATTTTCATCACCCCACCAAAAGTTTCTAATGATTTGTGAGAGCTCCTCACACAGGACAGTAGAGAATTTGAACACCCTCATAGCATAGGTGGACAATGCATCTATTACTGACTTTATTAGGCTTTCCTTCACCGCACTGGATAGGTATTTCTCACACCAGTCTATACATCTCTTCAGAGAACGCTCCTTAATAGGCTGAAATTTACCATTCTTCATCCTTCCTTCAGGAACCGGAAGTCCAAGATACTTTTCTTCGAAATCAACTTTCTGCACACCTAATATTTGTGCCACACTCTTTCCTTCCTCCTGATTGCAGGATTTACCAAGCATAATTGAGCATTTACTGGGACTTAAAAGTTGGCACGTAGCCTTTTCATACCTTGTTAGAACATTCTTAATTCTCAAGGCTTGGTCCCGGTTTGCCTTAAAGAATAACATGCTATCATCCGCGAATAATAGGTGAGAAATGCTAGGGGCCCCTCTACATATCTTAAACTCCTGAATGTTACCTTTATTAATCTCCGAGTGTAACAATGTAGAGAGACCATCTGCGACGAGAAGGAATAGATAAGGGGAATACGGGTCACCATGTCGCAAGCCCCGAGATGGCGTAAAGGACTGAAGGAGAGTCCCATTTAGTCTCACATCGTACTTGACTGACGTCACACACCTCATTGTCCATCTGATCCATTGGTCTGCAAAGCCAAATTTCCTCAAAACACCCTCAAGGAAGTCCCAGTCCACACGGTTATACGCTTTTGTCAAATCTAACTTGTAAGCGCAGAAAGACCCTTTAGCATCACATGACTTTTGCATAGTATTTATACACTCAAAAGCTACCAAGGCATTATCTGTAATCATCCTCCCAGGAATAAAAGCACTTTGAGTGGGGGCAATAATATCCTCGAGCAAAGGCCTAAGACGATTTACCAGACACTTAGCTATGATTTTATAAACAACATTACATAAACTAATTGGTCTAAAATCCTTTAAATTAACTGGATCTTTCTTCTTTGGTATAAGAACTATAACTGTATCGTTCACCCCATCAGGCATTACTCCGCCAGCAAAGAATTTCTTGACAGCACGAATAATATCCTCTTTTAAGGTAGCCCAATGTCTCCGAAAAAAACAGGCCGGGAAGCCGTCCGCCCCAGGTGCTTTTAGTGGGCCAATTTGAAATAATGCATTTGCAATCTCATCGTCAGAGAATTCTCTACATAACGTGTCATTCATTTCAGCATTAACCCGTCCTTGGACATGGTCAAGAATTATATTGGGTTTGACCTGATCATCTTATGTAAAGAGCTCTTGGAAGAATCTTGTGGCTGTTGGGGAACGCGGTAATTTCGAAAATTTTCCTACGCACACGCAAGATCATGGTGATGCACAGCAACGAGAGGGGAGAGTGTTGTCTACGTACCAACGCAGACCGACTGCGGAAGCGATCACACAACGTAGAGGAAGTAGTCGTACGTCTTCTTCCCGATCCGACCGATCCAAGCACCGTTACTCCGGCACCTCCGAGTTCTTAGCACACGTTCAGCTCGATGACGATCCTCGGGCTCCGATCCAGCAAAGCGTCGAGGAAGAGTTCCGTCAGCACGACGGCGTGGTGACGATCTTGATGTACTACCGACGCAGGGCTTCGCCTAAGCTCTACAACGATATGATCGAGGTGGAATTTGGTGGCAGGGGGCACCGCACACGGCTAAGGAACGATCTCAAGGATCAACTTGTGTGTCTTGGGGTGTCCCCTGCCCCCGTATATAAAGGTTGGAGGAGGGGGGGGGGGGGGGGGGCGGCCAGGGAGAGGGAGGCGCAAGGGAGTCCTACTCCTACCGGGAGTAGGACTCCCCCCTCCAATCCTAATCCAATTAGGACTCTCGGGGGGAAAGGAGAGAGAGGGGGGGCCGGCCCCTTCTCCTAGTCCTACTAGGACTTGGGGAAAGGGGGGCGCCGGCCAGCTTATGGGCTGCCTCTTCTCTCTTTTCCACTAAGGCCCAATAGGCCCATTAGTCTCCCGGGGGGTTCCGGTAACCCTCCCGGTATTCCGGTAAAATCCCGATTTCACCCGGAACACTTCCTATGTCCAAACATAGGCTTCCAATATATCAATCTTTACGTCTCGACCATTTCGAGACTCCTCGTCATGTCCGTGATCTCATCCGGGACTCCGAACAACCTTCGGTACATCAAAATGCATAAACTCATAATAACTGTCATCGTAACGTTAAGCGTGCGGACCCTACGGTTCGAGAACAATGTAGACATGACCGAGACACGTCTCCGGTCAATAACCAATAGCGGGACCTGGATGCCCATATTGGCTCCTACATATTCTACGAAGATCTTTATCGGTCAGACCGCATAACAACATACGTTGTTCCTTTTGTCATCGGTATGTTACTTGCCCGAGATTCGATCGTCGGTATCCAATACCTAGTTTAATCTCGTTACCGGCAAGTCTCTTTACTCGTTCTGTAATACATCATCTCACAACTAACATATTAGTTGCAGTGCTTGCAAGGCTTATGTGATGTGCATTACCGAGAGGGCCCAGAGATACCTCTCCGACAATCGGAGTGACAAACCCTAATCTCGAAATATGCCAACCCAACATCTACCATTGGAGACACCTGTAGTACTCCTTTATAATCACCCAGTTACGTTGTGACGTTTGGTAGTACCCAAAGTGTTCCTCCGGTAAACGGGAGTTGCATAATCTCATAGTTATAGGAACATGTATAAGTCATGAAGAAAGCAATAGCAACATACTAAACGATCGGGTGCTAAGCTAATGGAATGGGTCATGTCAATCAGATCATTCTACTAATGATGTGACCTCGTTAATCAAATAACAACTCTTTGTTCATGGCTAGGAAACATAACCATCTTTGATTAATGAGCTAGTCAAGTAGAGGCATACTAGTGACACTCTGCTGGTCTATGTATTCACACATGTATTATGTTTCCGGTTAATACAATTCTAGCATGAATAATAAACATTTATCATGATATAAGGAAATAAATAATAACTTTATTATTGCCTCTAGGGCATATTTCCTTCAGTCTCCCACTTGCACTAGAGTCAATAATCTAGATTACACAGTAATGATTCTAACACCCATGGAGCCTTGGTGCTGATCATGTTTTGCTCGTGGAAGAGGATTAGTCAACGGGTCTGCAACATTCAGATCCGTATGTATCTTGCAAATCTCTATGTCTCCCACCTGGACTAAATCCCGGATGGAGTTGAAGCGTCTCTTGATGTGTTTGGTCCTTTTGTGAAATCTGGATTCCTTTGCCAGGGCAATTGCACCAGTATTGTCACAAAAGATTTTCATTGGACCCGATGCACTAGGTATGACACCTAGATCGGATATGAACTCCTTCATCCAGACTCCTTCGTTTGCTGCTTCCGAAGCAGCTATGTATTCCGCTTCACATGTAGATCCCGCTACGACGCTTTGTTTAGAACTGCACCAACTGACAGCTCCACCGTTTAAAGTAAACACGTATCCGGTTTGCGATTTAGAATCGTCCGGATCAGTGTCAAAGCTTGCATCAACGTAACCTCTTACGGTGAGCTCTTTGTCACCTCCATATACGAGAAACATATCCTTAGTCCTTTTCAGGTATTTCAGGATGTTCTTGACCGCTGTCCAGTGATCCATTCCTGGATTACTTTGGTACCTCCCTGCTAAACTTATAGCAAGGCACACATCAGGTCTGGTACACAGCATTGCATACATGATAGAGCCTATGGCTGAAGCATAGGGAACATCTTTCATTTTCTCTCTATCTTCTGCAGTGGTCGGGCATTGAGTCTGACTCAACTTCACACCTTGTAACACAGGCAAGAACCCTTTCTTTGCTTGATCCATTTTGAACTTCTTCAAAATCTTGTCAAGGTATGTGCTCTGTGAAAGTCCAATTAAGCGTTTTGATCTATCTCTATAGATCTTTATGCCTAATATGTAAGCAGCTTCCCCGAGGTCTTTCATCGAAAAACTTTTATTCAAGTATCCCTTTATGCTATCCAGAAATTCTATATCATTTCCAATCAGCAATATGTCATCCACATATAATATCAGAAATGCTACAGAGCTCCCAGTCACTTTCTTGTAAATACAGGCTTCTCCAAAAGTCTGTATAAAGCCAAATGCTTTGATCACACTATCAAAGCGTTTATTCCAACTCCGAGATGCTTGCACCAGTCCATAAATGGATCGCTGGAGTTTGCATACTTTGTTAGCTTCTTTTGGATCGACAAAACCTTCTGGTTGCATCATATACAACTCTTCTTCCAGAAATCCATTCAGGAATGCAGTTTTGACATCCATTTGCCATATTTCATAATCATAAAATGCAGCAATTGCTAACATAATTCTGACGGACTTAAGCATCGCTACGGGTGAGAAGGTCTCATCGTAGTCAACCCCTTGAACTTGTCGAAAACCTTTCGCGACAAGTCGAGCTTTATAGACAGTAATATTACCGTCAGCGTCAGTCTTTTTCTTGAAGATCCATTTATTCTCAATTGCTTGCCGATCATCGGGCAAGTCAACCAAAGTCCATACTTTGTTTTCATATATGGATCCCATCTCAGATTTCATGGCCTCAAGCCACTTTGCGGAATCTGGGCTCACCATCGCTTCTTCATAGTTCGTAGGTTCATCATGATCTAGTAGCATGATTTCCAGAACTGGATTACCGTACCACTCTGGTGCGGATCTCACTCTGGTTGATCTATGTGGTTCAGTAGTATCTTGTTCTGAAGCTTCATGATCATCATCATTAGCTTCCTCACTGATTGGTATAGGTGTCACAGAAACAGTTTTCTGTGATGTACTATTTTCCAATAAGGGAGCAGGTACAGTTACCTCGTCAAGTTCTACTTTCCTCCCACTCACTTCTTTCGAGAGAAACTCCTTCTCTAGAAAGTTTCCGAATTTGGCAACAAAAGTCTTGCCTTCGGATCTGTGATAGAAGGTGTATCCAATAGTTTCCTTTGGATATCCTATGAAGACACATTTCTCCGATTTGGGTTCGAGCTTATCAGGTTGAAGCTTTTTGACATAAGCATCGCAGCCCCAAACTTTAAGAAACGACAACTTTGGTTTCTTGCCAAACCACAGTTCATAAGGCGTCGTCTCAACGGATTTTGATGGTGCCCTATTTAACGTGAATGCGGCCGTCTCTAAAGCATAACCCCAAAACGATAGCGGTAAATCAGTAAGAGACATCATAGATCGCACCATATCTAGTAAAGTACGATTACGACGTTCGGACACACCATTACGCTGTGGTGTTCCGGGTGGCGTGAGTTGCGAAACTATTCCACAATTTTTCAAATGTACACCAAACTCGTAACTCAAATATTCTCCTCCACGATCAGATCGTAGAAACTTTATTTTCTTGTTACGATGATTTTCAACCTCACTCTGAAATTCTTTGAACTTTTCAAATGTTTCAGACTTATGTTTCATTAAGTAGATATACCCATATCTGCTCAAATCATCTATGAAGGTGAGAAAATAACGATATCCGCCACGAGCCTCAATATTCATCGGACCACATACATCGGTATGTATGATTTCCAATAAATCCGTTGCTCTCTCCATAGTACCGGAGAACGGTGTCTTAGTCATCTTGCCTATGAGGCACGGTTCGCAAGTACCAAGTGATTCATAATCAAGTGGTTCCAAAAGCCCATCAGTATGGAGTTTCTTCATGCGCTTTACACCGATATGACCTAAACGGCAGTGCCACAAATAAGTTGCACTATCATTATTAACTTTGCATCTTTTGGCTTCTACATTATGAATATGTGTATCACTATCTTCGAGATTCAACAAGAATAGACCACTCTTCAAAGGTGCATGACCATAAAAGATATTACTCATATAAATAGAACAACCATTATTCTCTGATTTAAATGAATAACCGTCTCGCATCAAACAAGATCCAGATATAATGTTCATGCTCAACGCTGGCACCAAATAACAATTATTTAGGTCTAATATTAATCCCGAAGGTAGATGTAGAGGTAGCGTGCCGACCGCGATCACATCGACTTTGGAACCGTTTCCCACGCGCATCGTCACCTCGTCCTTTGCTAGCGTCCGCTTATTCTGTAGTCCCTGTTTCGAGTTGCAAATATTAGCAACAGAACCAGTATCAAATACCCAGGTGCTACTTCGAGCTCTAGTAAGGTACACATCAATAACATGTATATCACATATACCTTTGTTCACTTTGCCATCCTTCTTATCCGCCAAATACTTGGGGCAGTTCCGCTTCCAGTGACCAGTCTGCTTGCAGTAGAAGCACTCAGTTTCAGGCTTAGGTCCAGACTTGGGTTTCTTCTCCTGAGCAGCAACTTGCTTGCTGTTCTTTTTGAAGTTTCCCTTCTTCTTCCCTTTGCCCTTTTTCTTGAAACTAGTGGTTTTGCTAACCATCAACACTTGATGCTCCTTCTTGATTTCTACCTCCGCAGCTTTCAGCATTGCGAAGAGCTCAGGAATAGTCTTGTTCATCCCTTGCATATTATAGTTCATCACGAAGCTCTTGTAGCTTGGTGGCAGTGATTGAAGAATTCTGTCAATGACGCAATCATCTAGAAGATTAACTCCCATCTGAATCAGGTGATTATTATACCCAGACATTTTGAGTATATGCTCACTGATAGAACTGTTCTCCTCCATCTTGCAGCTATAGAACTTATTGGAGACTTCATATCTCTCAATTCGGGCACTTGCTTGAAATATTAACTTCAACTCCTGGAACATCTCATATGCTCCATGACGTTCAAAACGTCGTTGAAGTCCCGATTCTAAGCCGTAAAGCATGGCACACTGAACTATCGAGTAGTCATCAACTTTGCTCTACCAGACGTTCATAACATCTGGCGTTGCTCCAGCAGCAGGCCTGTCACCCAGCGGTGCTTCCAGGACGTAATTCTTCTGTGCAGCAATGAGGATAATCCTCAGGTTACGGACCCAGTCCGTGTAATTGCTACCATCATCTTTCAACTTTGCTTTCTCAAGCAACGCATTAAAATTCAACGGAACAACAGCACGAGCCATCTATCTACAGTCAACATAAACAAGCAAGATACTATCAGGTACTAAGTTCATGATAAGTTTAAGTTCGGTTAATTAAATTACTTAGGAACTCCCACTTAGATAGACATCCCTCTAATCCTCTAAGTGATCACGTGATCCAAATCAACTAAACCATAACCGATCATCACGTGAGATGGAGTAGTTTTCAATGGTGAACATCGTTATGTTGATCATATCTACTATATGATTCACGCTCGACCTTTCGGTCTCCGTGTTCCGAGGCCATATCTGTATATGCTTGGCTCGTCAAGTATAACCTGAGTATTCTGCGTGTGCAACTGTTTTGCACCCGTTGTATTTGGACGTAGAGCTTATCACACCCGATCATCACATGGTGTCTGGGCACGACGAACTTTGGCAACGGTGCATACTCAGGGAGAACACTTCTTGATAATTTAGTGAGAGATCACCTTATAATGCTACCGTCAATCAAAGCAAGATAAGATGCATAAAAGGATAAACATCACATGCAATCAATATAAGTGATATGATATGGCCATCATCATCTTGTGCTTGCGATCTCCATCTCCGAAGCACCGTCATGATCACCATCGTCACCGGCGCGCCACCTTGATCTCCATCGTAGCAACGTTGTCGTCTTGCCAATCTTATGCTTCCACGACTATCACTACCGCTTAGTAATAAAGTAAAGCATTACATCACGATTGCATTGCATACAATAAAGCGACAACCATATGGCTCCTGCCAGTTGCCGATAACTCGGTTACAAAACATGATCATCTCATACAATAAAATTAGCATCATGCCTTGACCATATCACATCACAACATACCCTGCAAAAACAAGTTAGACGTCCTCTACTTTGTTGTTGCAAGTTTTACGTGGCTGCTACAGGCTTAAGTAAGAACTCATCTCACCTACGCATCAAAACCACAACGATAGTTCGTCAAATAGACTCCGTTTTAACCTTCTCAAGGACCGGGCGTAGTCACACTTGGTTCAACTAAAGTTGGAGAGACAGTCTTCCGCAAGCCATCTGTGTGCAAAGCACGTCGAGGGAACCGGTCTCGCGTAAGAGTACGCGTAAGGTTGGTCCGGATTGTCTCACCCAACAATACCGCCGAACCAAAGTATGACATGCTGGTAGGCAGTATGACTTGTATCGCCCACAACTCACTTGTGTTCTACTCGTGCAAATAACATCAAACCATAAAACCTAGGCTCTGATGCCACTGTTGGGGAACGCGGTAATTTCGAAAATTTTCCTACGCACACGCAAGATCATGGTGATGCACAGCAACGAGAGGGGAGAGTGTTGTCTACGTACCAACGCAGACCGACTGCGGAAGCGATCACACAACATAGAGGAAGTAGTCGTACGTCTTCTTCCCGATCCGACCGATCCAAGCACCGTTACTCCGGCACCTCCGAGTTCTTAGCACACGTTCACCTCGATGACGATCCTCGGGCTCCGATCCAGCAAAGCGTCGAGGAAGAGTTCCGTCAGCACGACGGCGTGGTGACGATCTTGATGTACTACCGACGCAGGGCTTCGCCTAAGCTCTACAACGATATGATCGAGGTGGAATTTGGTGGCAGGGGGCACCGCACACGGCTAAGGAACGATCTCAAGGATCAACTTGTGTGTCTTGGGGTGTCCCCTGCCCCCGTATATAAAGGTTGGAGGAGGGGGGGGGGCGGCCAGGGAGAGGGAGGCGCAGGGGAGTCCTACTCCTACCGGGAGTAGGACTCCCCCCTCCAATCCTAATCCAATTAGGACTCTCGGGGGGAAAGGAGAGAGAGGGGGGGCCGGCCCCTTCTCCTAGTCCTACTAGGACTTGGGGAAAGGGGGGGCGCCGGCCAGCTTATGGGCTGCCTCTTCTCTCTTTTCCACTAAGGCCCAATAGGCCCATTAGTCTCCCGGGGGGTTCCGGTAACCCTCCCGGTATTCCGGTAAAATCCCGATTTCACCCGGAACACTTCCTATGTCCAAACATAGGCTTCCAATATATCAATCTTTACGTCTTGACCATTTCGAGACTCCTCGTCATGTCCGTGATCTCATCCGGGACTCCGAACAACCTTCGGTACATCAAAATGCATAAACTCATAATAACTGTCATCGTAACGTTAAGCGTGCGGACCCTACGGTTCGAGAACAATGTAGACATGACCGAGACACGTCTCCGGTCAATAACCAATAGCGGGACCTGGATGCCCATATTGGCTCCTACATATTCTACGAAGATCTTTATCGGTCAGACCGCATAACAACATACGTTGTTCCTTTTGTCATCGGTATGTTACTTGCCCGAGATTCGATCGTCGGTATCCAATACCTAGTTTAATCTCGTTACCGGCAAGTCTCTTTACTCGTTCTGTAATACACCATCTCACAACTAACATATTAGTTGCAGTGCTTGCAAGGCTTATGTGATGTGCATTACCGAGAGGGCCCAGAGATACCTCTCCGACAATCGGAGTGACAAACCCTAATCTCGAAATACGCCAACCCAACATCTACCATTGGAGACACCTGTAGTACTCCTTTATAATCACCCAGTTACGTTGTGACGTTTGGTAGTACCCAAAGTGTTCCTCCGGTAAACGGGAGTTGCATAATCTCATAGTTATAGGAACATGTATAAGTCATGAAGAAAGCAATAGCAACATACTAAACGATCGGGTGCTAAGCTAATGGAATGGGTCATGTCAATCAGATCATTCTACTAATGATGTGACCTCGTTAATCAAATAACAACTCTTTGTTCATGGCTAGGAAACATAACCATCTTTGATTAACGAGCTAGTCAAGTAGAGGCATACTAGTGACACTCTGCTGGTCTATGTATTCACACATGTATTATGTTTCCGGTTAATACAATTCTAGCATGAATAATAAACATTTATCATGATATAAGGAAATAAATAATAACTTTATTATTGCCTCTAGGGCATATTTCCTTCAGTGGCCATGTTCTCCGGATCCTTTTTTATCAATGATGTTACCAGCCTCATCATTTCTCTTCGAATTTTTCTTCGTGCGCCAAGTAGATTTTCGGTGAAAGTATTTTGTATTTCAATCGCCCTCTTTAAGACACTCTACTCTTGATCTTTGCCGCCAAGCAATCTCTTCTTCATCTTGTAGGTCATCTAATTCCTTTCTTAGCCGCTTTCGCTCTGGGTTTGCATGACTGTCATTACGGTTACTGATTG
Source organism: Triticum monococcum (assembly GCA_034509565.1). Lineage (NCBI taxonomy): Eukaryota > Viridiplantae > Streptophyta > Magnoliopsida > Poales > Poaceae > Triticum > Triticum monococcum. The sequence continues at coordinate 621,991,351 of CM067845.1, forward strand.
CTTGAATTTTATTTTGAAGTTCTTTTATTTTCTTTGGGATAGAACCAAAATTGCGTTTGCTGCAGTTGTGGAGAGAGCTCATCACACCTAATAGGTTTGCTATAATATCACCTAAATCTCTGGCTAGACGATGTTTTGACCACGCTACTTCCACTTCTTCACTTAGTTTATTATCCTTTTCCCAGAAAGCTTAATATCTATGTTGTTGACTAACTGGTTGACGTATAGTTTGCTGCTCCCAGTACACTTCAATGGGGCTATGGTTAGACGCTGTACTGACTATGTGATTGACCTGAAAGTTTGGGAAGATATTCATCCATTCCGGGTTCACCACCATCCTATCAAGTCTAACTTTAACATTGCGGTAGCCATCTTGGCCATTGTCAAAGGTCCAAGGCGCCCCTATGTAACCTAGATCATGAAGATCACAGTAGGATATGACTTCTCTAAAATCAAGCATTTGTTTTTGGTTTCTACGACTCCTAGAAAAATGCTCATCCTGCCACATACACTCATTAAAATCGCCTGCCATCAACCATGGTCCTGGCGTAGTTAAAAGTTTTATTTTACGCATGAGATCCCACATGTGGTGGCGCATATGAGTGCGGGGCTCACCATAAACAAACGTGTATCTCCACTTCATTCCAGAGGGCATATTACAAATGAATACATCGATAAATCTCTCACCTAGCTTAAAGAGTTCAACTTCGATACTCTCATCCCAGAACAGTGCTAGGCCACCCCCTTTACCATCTTCTATAAAGGAAACTACATTACAGAGACCTAGTCTCCATCTAAGACCCTCAACAAACTTTTTATTTTGACGAGTTTCAGAAAGAATGAAATGTTTTGGACGCTGAGCATGCACAAGCCTCACCAATTCTTTAACTTTCCAGGGTCGGCCCAAGCCCCGACAGTTCCAGCAAAGTATCGTCATGGCTCCTGACAGGCACGCTCATTCGCGCCTGTCAGTTGACCGGCGGCCCCATGGCTGGTTGCCTCCATCTTCTTTGCGTCCTCCTTCCCAGTCACCTCCTCCAGCGTCACCAAGGGTGATCCTCTACTCTTCTTGCTGCTCTCAAAGCTGAACTTTGGCAGGTTGTTTTCATCATTCAGTTCCATTGGAGCTCGATCCTCTCCAATACGCTTGCCAAGAATTTGGTTCTTCCGGCGATAGACGCAAGCAGTGTTGTTGGTGTCACCTGGACCATACAGCTCCCGACAGATTGAGCTGTCACTCCTGCCATAATTGTGGATCGGGGAGTAGGCCTGCACCGCCTGTACTGGCCCATTCCGAGCACCCCTAGCAGCTGGCTGCAGCACCATTGGCTGATTTGCAGCGACCCCCAACTCCTCCAGAGCTGGGATGGTCACTCCAAGGCCATTAACACCATCTTGACGAGTTAGGCAAACAGAAGTCTTCTTAGCCTTACGACCTGTAGCAAGACTAGCATTATGCTTAGCCACCCCGGCTCTGATTGCAGCTGCTAGGCGCCCCAGCCCTGGGTTCCGCTTGGCTGCCTGGAATAGAGGTTTTTCATGTCCAATGCTGCTAGCCCGAGAATGTTCAGAACGGGCATGCTGGATCCAATCTGTCTTCGACTTTACATGTTATTCTGGATTGACCTGCATAGGAATTTTAGCTATCCCGAGCACGTTGGCCACTCCAGCATCTTCGTTGGCCTTCAGGTTATCCACAACAGTGACCACCCCTTTCACAACTGCCTTGATTATGAGGTCAGTCATCATCCGCTCTTCATTATCAGTCACCATCAGGTTGGTTCCCCTCTTAACTGTCTCCCTTGTTTTCTTCTTACTTCCATCTTCTACCTCCATCAAAAGAGTATGGGAAGGGTGCCTTCCAAACTGGATTGCGCTTGGCACTGCTCACCTCCCCTGGCATATAGAAGCTCCGGTGCTCAAACATCTTGTATGGCGAGGCGCGCTGCTCCGCAGAGAATCACACTTTCTTCTCCTCTTCTATGATCAGACAAGATTTCTCTGTGTGTCCAATGATGCCACAATAGAAGCAGAAATGGGGAACACGCTCATACTTTACCGGGCATCTTTTAGCATCTTTTCTGTCTGTACCTTCCAACTTTATCCACCTCCTTAGACGTTCCACCACCTTGTGCTCGATCCGAATGCGGAGGAACTGGTCTAAGGCATGGCCATAATTGTTGGTGTGGACCAGCCGCACCTTTCCCAGTTTCTCGCCCGCTTACTCGCAAAGGGTGTTGTCCATCATGATGAACGGTGGAAGTTCGTAGATGCGAGCCCACATGGGTAGAATGTTGACAGGGACTTCCGCTGCCGCCCTCATGCCATCATGTGTCGCCACCAGGAGGGCTCCGTTGTCATGGATCCATCGGCCGCCTCTTAAGATGTGCAGATAGTCACCTTCATGTTGCAGTTCAATGACAAACCGGTTGCCCGGCAGTGGCTTCGCAGTCATGTCACCATGCAGCTTCCACACACGCCTCATGGTGGTGAACATGGCATTTGGGTTGTCCACCTTGGATGTCAGATACACAGCAACGATAAGCCACTTACAGAAGTTCTTGGCAGCCTCCCTGAAGTCCACCACCAGAGCGTTGTCATCCTCGTCTAGCAGGCTCAGCTTTCCCATTGCCTCCTCCACCTGCTGGTCACGCCCCTCCGGCACTAGCAGCGATGTCGATCGGCCACCCTTCTCCATCACTGCAGGCTGCAGCTTCTTCTCTCTCCCATCGGACAGCAGAGGACTTGGTTCCAACACCTTGCCCCTCCTTCATATGCCCCTTGCTAGGGCACTGAACAAAGGGGGGTGAGGTTATCCCCTCCATAGCTCCTGATCTCGCTCTTTTCTTCGGTATTCTTCTTTGGTTGGGTTGCAGAAGCCATGGCGCTCACAACGACAGGAGGATATGGTGGTGTGATTTTTTCCGATGGCCATCTTCTCTGTTTCCCAGCCTTATATAGATCGTATCCTCCAAACTTCCTTCCCCGGAGATAGCCCAACCAGGCCGGAATCCGAAGATTGATCTTCTGATTTCCTTGTCGGAATTTTTGATTCCTTTCCATATTTGTCAGCTCCCAAATCCCTCCCTACTCTCTATCGCTTGTCGAAAAAATTCCCGCGATCGCCGGGGATGGAAACTAACAGGCATGGTCTCATTCCTATTCCCCGCATACCATATGGAGACCTTCCCAATTTCTCCAGTGACCTCCCATCCCCTTTTCTCAATAATTTCAGGAATAGCAGGCAAATCTCATACCTCTGTTGGTTTCCTCTTCTGGTTGTGGAGCTCCCTTTCCGGCGCACTGGCCTGTCCCACAATCACAGGGATGGCCTGGATCTTCTGCACTAGTGGCTCTCCTTGATCTTCCTTCTCCGGGGATCTGCATTCCTCTTTCCTTTGATTCCCCATCCCACCTTCAATGATCTCCCACGCCATGTTCTTCAGATCCGCCACCATCGGATCCATCTTACCAACTACAGCTTTTTGCGATCGCCGGAGCACCACTCTTCCCTTCCTCGCTTTCTCTGTAATGGCAAGCCATATTCGTTTGAGGTCGTCCACATCTAGCAGTGAGATGTGGTTCCCCAGATTCCTTCCCTCAATAGCGCGCTCTCCCTCTGGGCAGCGGCTCCCCCTCTCCAAGGCACTCCCGACGTCAAGCTCCATCAAGGCCATCTCCGCTGCCATAGGCGCCTCTCCCCTAATTTCGCCTCTAAGCCATACTTGCTACCTCTTCAATCAATAGCAAATCAATGATAAGCCAAATGTTGTCACTCCGGAAGGAACCTAACTTCTTTTGGCCATTCCACAATGTATTGTCACCAATCATTATCGCAATGGCTCAACTCTCGTGAAAGAGGTACATATATATTTATATTTCAGCTAACTCAGTAATAAAGGATCCCGCAAAAAAAACTCGGTACTAAAGGTACTATGCATATGCCTTTTCTAAAAACTGTGCATAATTGATCTATTTACTCAAACCTATTACTGAACTTCCCAAGAGATAACTTTTTACAATATCTCTCCTTATGTTTTCCCTACGTTATTCTAAGAAGAGAGATATTAGCAGACATGAAGTTTTTGCACCCGAGCTCAAATGAGCTCGGGTGAATAGTACAATCGAAAAATAGTTAAAAACATTCAAACAATCTAAATTTTTTATGGCAAACTTTGACAAATGTTCTAAGAGCTTGCAAAGTTTTATCATGAAATCACATTTGTTGAAGTCGTGGCAAAAAAAATGGATACTCTGAAAATGCTACTTTCGAAAGTATTTGGAGTACCCTTTTTTTTGCCACGACTTCCACAAATGTCATTTCGTTATGAAATTTTGCAAACTCTTAGAACATTTGTCAAAGTTTTTCAATAAAAAAATCTGATTTTTTTTTACATTTTAAAAATGTTTTTTGAGTTACTCTTCATCCCGAGCTCCTTTCAGCTTGGGTGTAGAAGGGTACTTTCAAATACTAGCAGCCTATATGTCATATTGATATTCTTGCTCTTATACCGGCTTTTTAGGCCCCCTCTTTATTGACATCAACATGACCGGAAAATGTGAAACCTTTTCTCTAAATTGTACTTGATCTTTACAAGTGTAAAAACAATCATAGTTCAAATAGTAGGTTCTGAACAAGTTAAAGGTCAATGTCTTAATCATAAGTAGCTAAACGACCCTTACTCACACATAGCTCACAAATCTGAAACTGAAATTCCTCCGCAGGCAACCATAGAATTTCAGCAGTAGAGGATGATTGTAGTCATTAGATTTGTGCATCAACATGATGAGCAAGATTGCTTGGTCATTCATTCTAGCATGTGCATGCTTGCCCGCTAACCTTCATGATCTCATGTCAGGCTAGTGCAGCAGATGGGCGATCAACCCTATCCAACATGAAGCACTAGGAATGGTCACATAGCTAGTGTTTTCGTCTACACACGGTTAGATGCTTTTATGTTCTCAAGGTTTAGAGGTCCTCCACATTCCTTGAGGTTCCACATCTTCTCCATATCTTTGTCTTCATTGTTGACCATCTCTTTTGGATGTGGATGTAACTAGTAGCTTGATTACATGGAGATGTAACTTGGACATACATACCACTTTGTGCACACAGAATCCCTCCAAGCTGTTGTTTCCGTTAATCCTGCTGCTTATCATTCCTAACAATCTTTATCATTTTCTCGATCAACACTGTCGAGCAATATTATTAGAGCGTACAATTACAATTCTTAAGGAACACATAGTACCAAAAAACTTTACTTATATAAGACATGCAACATGGTAGAGAAGAACATGAAGACTTTATGTAAGAGGTTGAACTATGCCCATTGTCCAAGAGTTTGCAAAGACAGGGATTACATTCATTGTGTTAGGTTGAGAACTGGAATTCTCTGTCGAGAGGAAAATGTTGTAGGGAAGTTTTAGAATAAAGAAAGCATGTGCTCATAAGGTGTCTACTCCCTCCATCCGGGTTTATTAGTCCTCATCTTATTCTACGTCAAACTTTGACGATGTGTTTGAATAGCAAAATATAAGTGGTATGTCCCAAAAATTATATAGTTAGATACATATTTAGAAGTACTTTCCAATGATACTATTTTTGCTACATATAACTTATATTTTATTATTTAAATTTATGGTTGAACTTTGACCCAAAATGCATGGACTAATAAACCTAGATGAAGAAGTACATCACAATACTATGCACACTTCAAATGGAAAGGTACTGAAGGTTTGGTGAAGTCTTTGGAGTCTTGCTCCCTTTCTTTCACAGTGACTTCGGTAGTCACTTGACCAAAATATTACCTCAAATAAATATATACTACACCATCTTCTCTTCTCAGGTAGTATCATGAGAATTTGTGAAAAGGGAATGCACAACTTATCAAACAAGTATCAAATCGACAAGTCTGTAGAAACAAGAGCAATTCCTTCTTCCTTACCATCATCCATAAACAACAAACGAGTAATTGATCACGCCTATCAAGACTTACAGGTGGTGAGTGTCATTCTATGGCCATTTTAACATAATATATGGACCTATACTACAAACACAATATAAATTAGCTATGGACAAGGGAACTCGTCGTGGAACAAAGTGAGACAAGGTCACGAGAAGTGAAACCCCTTATCCTTATCTCTATCACTGAGTGTGTTCCAAGGAAGGGTGTTTGTAGTAAGATGTCTATTGCTTGGCATGTTGTATCCATCACCATCCTTCGGTGTTCATTACTTATTTCGGTGTGGTTTGACATTCCCGGGTTTCCATTCGAGTTCCCAAACCATTTGTTCCCACAAAACAGTTAATTTCCTTTGACTGGGCAGTGACTCTGCTGACTTTTCCCTAACTTATTCACATGCATCCATACCTGAGTTGCATTTGTTAGCATCCTTTCGATGTCATGAAGCTAGTTTTTTGGCCTCGAGCAATTTTACATTAGGTTGTTGCCGAGCTTCTGTTGCTTACTCCTCCCTTTGCTTCAGTTCTTCTATCCGGGGCGTGCGCATGCGGTGCACGCTAAGGGCTTGTTGGACTGTTGCTCAGATTTTAGATGATGTGCGCAGGTGTGAGGTCAAAGCAAGTGACCCTGATCATGGCCATCCCCATCATCAAACTTGTAGTTGTAGTGACACCTTTCACGTAGAAGTTGGCTTTGGGTGGATCGATGTTTTATCTTGTAAGGTTTTCTTGAATAATATAGTAAAAATGGTTTGTGCATTGTTTGATGTCGAGGCCGGGGGTTCAGCCTCCTTCTAAAAATGCACTAACTTAATGAAACTCTTCTTCACCAGAATCACGACTACCTGCCTTTCTGAATTGCTTGGAACAATCTGGGAACATCAAAAGCAATAATAACCAGTTAAAGCGGTCACTAGATAATTACAAAATATGGCTAGGTACTATAAGTTCCCTTGGGTTCTTCATTTGACATGTGTAATTGGTTATGATACGTACATAGTACATCACAAAGTGCATATTTTATAGACAAATATGATAATTCTAAAATACCATGGAGTTATTGCAAAGAAAACAAATATGACTTTAGACGTTGAGCCTATGGACTAATTTATAATGATACTGCATATATGACTTCAGAGGTAGACATAGCAATTTTCCATGTTTGTTTGTCTAAGATACTTCAGAGGTACCATAATATCAAAATCAAGGCGTACTTTAAGTACGGAGAAAAAGAAAATAACTTACCTTACTATGGTAAATTACTGAAAAGATATAGTATATCATGGATACAAACTAATTAAAGAGTGCAGAGAGAACAATAAACATAAGAAAAGATTTCCAAGGATAGAAACTAGATCACTACCGCACTAGACATCTTCTAGACTAAGGACAAAGGGAGCCATCATAGGATGAACTTGAGAATCGAATAACAAATATTGAAATGCTCATATATGATACAACCAAGACAATATATGCATTAGCCTCTCAGTTCCATGTCATGTTATAAATTCAACTCTATCTTTTTCAGTGGCCACACATAATTACTCCATGGTATAAAGGTACAACCTGGTCCCATGTTCTGACCTATGAATAGCTGACAACATCTTCATCGCACCCCCAAATTTTAGTTAATGATGTAATGAATCAGCCATGGCAATGTAGGGTATAGAAAATCCGATGCATAAGCATTGAAGAAACTGAGCAAGCTAATCCATGCATGCATGTTATGACATTCAACTCACCGGTTATCTTCCAATACTTTTCGTCAATGACTGCCCACAAGTGGTATGACAAGGTTGCCCTCGGTCTCTAATAAGCAGCCTCGGTTCTGTTGAGCCGAAGCAACTCGTGCCACTGGCTCAAGTAGATGTGCGCTTTTAGGAGAACATGTATTATATTGATCGGTGGCACCAGTTGCGGCACCATCATAGGTGGCCTCATTGTCCATCATAAGCAATTTGTTGGACATGCTTGTGAAGTACGAGGCATTTGGTTAGTTTGACCATATTTTCTTTCGAAAGCTGAACTTAGAGTCCCAAAAGCACATTTTGGGAGTTGACTTTCTAATTTGCTCTCTCGTGCCAAGTTCATGTATCGTAGAATTTTGTTACTCTAGAAAAAACTTACACCATGGTACGATTGATAACGAGCCGAGTTTAAGGTGTTATTGTTTACTATTTTGCTTTGGGGAGTGTGAAGTGTCTTTATATGGAGTTTGGCCACCATCTAAGATATACATGAGAATGGTACGAGGACCTCGTGAACGAGATGAAATGATGTAGCTATGCTCATTTCCTTCTTAACTTTGTGAACTCAAACGTCTAATAAAAGAGCATACAGAAAGATGGCTCACAAACTCACTTATCTATTCCTTTTCATATCGGATCATGGAAAGAAGATCGTGCACATTTACACATAAAATTTACGATGGAGTTACTCTAAACTCACAAGACATGTCTTCCTTTTGCAACCAACTCTGAGGACGTTCTTTTTTTCCTGACAATAATGATAAACACACAGTAATCTATATATCTTATACCCCACCACATGTTATGAATTGATTTTTTCCCTACCCATGTGTGCTTTCACATCATCTAAATTGTTGTAGTCATTGGATTTATTAGCTTCGTCAACTAACATCCGTCCGATTTGAAGATGGTAGTCTCTCTACCTGGCAACATGCATGGTGGGTTTTAAATGCCACCACATTTAGTTTATGACATGCTCAATTTTTTATATTATTTTGTTACTTTCTTTCTACATAGCATAGTTTAAATCTTAAGGGTGAATACATACCGTGTACATTATTTAAAATTTGAATCACTAATTACGCGAGAACGAGTGTGGCATCGTCTAGATTTCTCAAAAACAAAACCCACAACCTCAATAATATCATTAAAAGATCCTTATTTTTTCTATTGAGGACCTCTACACTCCCAAATTTCATTTCCACAACCTCAATAGTATCATCAAAATAGGTTGTCTAGATATGCAACTAGATGAGCAACCTATATGATGCAACACGAATAGGAACACAAGCAAGCAAGATATAAGAAACAAATAAGCTACACAAGTAAAGGCACGAGATAACCAAGAGTGGAGACGAGGATGTGTTGCCGAAGTTCCTTCCCTTTGAGAGGAAGTACGTCTCCGTTGGAGCGGTGTGGAGGCACAATGCTCCCCAAGAAGCCACTAGGGCCACCGTAATCTCCTCACGCCCTCACACAATGCGAGATGCCGTGATTCCACTATTGGTTCCCTTGGAGGCGGCGACCGAACCTTTACAAACGAGGTTGGGGCAATCTCCACAACTCAATTGGAGGCTCCCAACGACACCACGAAGCTTCACCACAATGGACTATGGCTTCGCGGTGACCTCAACCGTCTAGGATGCTCAAACACCCAAGAGTAACAAGATCCGCAAGGGATTAGTAGGGGAAATCAAATATCTCTCGGTGGAAGTGTAGATCGGGGCCTTCTCAACCACTCCCAAGCAAATGAACAAGTTTGGTTGGCTAGGGAGAGAGATCGGGCGAAAATGGAGCTTGGAGCAATAATGGAGCTTTGATGGTGGAAGAGGTGAGTCAACGGGGAAGAAGGAGACCCTTTATATAGTGTGTGGAAAAGATCCACCCGTTACCCACCTACCAGCCCACGGCCAGTGGTACTACTGCGCGTGGCCAGCGGTACTACCGCAAGACCGCGCGGTAGTACTGCTTGCAACCAAGCGGTACTACCGCACGGTAGTGCGGTACTACCGTACCACTCTACGGTACTGCCGCGACCCCCCAGCCAGGGAAACAGACGCAAGCTGGGGCGGTACTTCCGCACGCGCGGTACTACCGCGCCCTTAGTGCGGTACTACCGTGAGACAAAAAGTCCCGATAGGGGGAAGGGGAACTTCCGTGCATACTTCCGCAAAAGAAGGGAAGTAGCAAAAACTCGACACAGTAGTACTGCCGAGGGGCGGTACTAGTGCCTGACCGCCTAGCGCGGTACTACCGCGGCAGGTGCGGATGTAAAAAAATTACATCCGCTCCTACTACCGCAACCAGGCGGCACTAGCCTGGTGGGCAGCGGTAGTATGGCTCCAGGGGAGCGGTACTACCGTGAGCACCAGCGGTACTACCGCGCCACTGCGCGGTACTACCGTGGATGTCCACGGTACTACCGTTGATCCTGGAGCGGTACTACCGCAACCACACAAGCAGCCAGTCAACTATGGCAGGAAAACGGAGGAAGCTCCAAGGAAGAAGGAGGGGATAAAAGGAGACGTGTACGTGATGATTCCACCCAAACCTTTCCAACGCGAACCCCCTCTTAATAGTACGGCTTTCCTACGACTCAAATCCATCAAAAAGAAACGTAGAAAAGACGCCGTCTTCGTCAGTCTTCGAGGGGCACCCAATCGTCTTGTGCCTAGCAGAGAAGAGTCTGGAAAGCTCATGGCACACGATTAGTCCGCAAATGCGTTGTCATCAATCACCAAAACACTTAGGGATAAATATGACCTTACAATCTCCCCCTTTTTGGTGGATTGATGACAAAACGGGATTTGCACAAGGAAAAATACTATTGAGTAAAAGCAAACCCCTCCTCTCTATAATATAGACGGGCTCTCTCTAAATGTGTGCCACCTAGATGAGCACGAATGCTAGGAACCGAGCTCCCCCTATATTATAGAGACAAGACAAATTTATCGCTAGACAAGATAGTACAAACATAAGATAACTAAGATAGATAGAGTGCATATGTCTTACACCATATGGAGGAAAGGTCTCGGAAGCACAAACCGAATTAAAGCAAACGAGGTCCAAACGACAAAGCAAACAAAGCAAATAAACACACCAAACACAACGCAAATCCCTACACTCTCTCCCCCTTTGGCATCGAGACGCCAAAAAGGCAGAGAGGAGACCTACAGACACGGGGTGGCTCAGGCATTGAAGTCGTCCCACTGCTCCTCGTGCTCCTCGTCAGACTCAGCGGCGGGGATAGTCTCCTCCATGTCATCCTCTGAACTGGTCCACTTGTAGCCCTGCTGAGACATCCAGGTTCCAGGCAGCCTCAGGAGTGATGACGTCCTCAGACCCGCCAGACACATCCTCTCCAAAGAGCCTCATCACCTTCTTGTCACGGCGGCGACTCTCCTTGTCAGACACGTGAGCCCTGTACTGTCCCTTCGCCTGCATGCAGAAAAGAGTCTTCATCTTGTCCTTCAGCTTCTTGGCCCATGATGGCTCAGAGGAAGAAGTGGTGGACCTGGCAGCACGGTCCTCAGCAGCACGGTCCTCAGCACGGTCCTCAGCAGCCTCCCCCTGACCAGCAGCCCTCCTAGCAGAAGATGCCTCAGCACGAGTAGTGGTGTTGGCCCAGTTGGGCTTGACATGGAGGAAGATGGACTCATGGAGGATCCAGTATGGAGCAAGGAACTCATCACCTGGGTACGTCTTCTCCCAAGTGGTAGAGAGCAGCAGAAACAGGTACGGTCCATAGATACGAACCTTGCGAGTGAACACCGCAAACCGAAGCTCACACCACATGATGTGAGAGACATCAAGTGGCTGAGTCTGAAAAGTACGTGCCTCTGCACACAAGAGCAACATGTCCACTAGATATGCATGAACCTTGTCCTTGTCGCCAATGCGTGGGAACAGAGTGTTGCGGAAGATGCGATGCATGATATCCAGAAAAGAGTTCAACACCCAAGTAGACTTTCCATTGGGGAGTACCTTCTCAACAAGGAAGGGCTGAAGCAGGTTCTTGTTGGCAGACTCAGAGTTGGCATGGGGGCGGACGCCAACGGGGGTGTGAAGCCCATCAGCAGGAATGTGCAGCAGATCCATGAACTCCTTCCATGTAGCAGACAGCTGACGACCATTGGTCATCCAAGTCATCCTCCGCTCCTCCCCGGGATGAAAGTACACTGAGGCAAAGAACTGACAGATAAGCTCTGGGTCATAGTCAAGGCGAAAGGAGATCACCGGCTCAATAGCAAACTGCTCCACCAAGTCCAGAGCCTCTCCAAAGTAGTCACGAAACTTGTCTTTCCACAGGTGATGCATATCTATCCACTTGACATCCACGAAGGTGTTCTGCTTGTTCTTGATCACATCCAGATAGATGAGAACCTGTTGCTTGGTCCAAAATATACCGGTGCCTCTGAGGGTAGCCCGAGGATTCACATAGGGATTGATCTTCCGGCGCTCGACATACTCAGTGGTGGAAATCTCGTCCATCCCCTTAGCCGGTTCCTTTTGCTTGCTGGTAGTGGACTTGACATTGCGCTTGGGGGCATTGGAGCCCTCTGGGGCTTCATCTTGGGGGTTGCGCAGACGTTGGAGCCAGTGTCATGACTGGGATTGGAACGGCGAGAGCCACCACCTGAGACACAGAATGCAAAAACACCCACAACAGCCAAGAGAGATTAATGCAAAGATCACAACAAAGTCAAGTGAAACAAGTAGAAAGCACACATGATACATGTCTGGAGAGAGATTGATCCCTATGGTAGTACTGCCAAGAGCTGCGGAGCTAAGAGAGTAGTACGGCTCGTAGAGGCGGTAGTACCGTGTAGGAGCATGGTAGTACCGGGTGAGGGAGCGGTAGTACGCCCTTAGCACCGCGGCCAGCGTGGTAGTACCATGCCTGATGGGCGGTAGTACCGCGAGAGCGGTAGTACCGCACATCGGGCACGGTAGTACCGCACCGCATCAGATCTAAACTTGTACAAATCTGAGAAAGCCCGCGAAACCACGACGGTACTACGGTAGGACAAAGCTACCACAAGACATCATATCAAGTATGTTTCCTACGCATCACGACTCTCCTACTTCCTACTCTTGCATAGATTTGGCCTAAAATCTCAAGAACAACAAGTTTCTCCCCAAAAACCTAGAAGCAAGAGAACAGCCAAGAAAAAGAGGGATTTGGGGAAAAACCTTGGTCCATGGCAAGAGGAATTGGTGGGGAACGATCCCACCGGTCGGAATCCGAGGAGAGTGGCCGAAGATGGAGATCCGGCGAGGGCCTCTGGCGCCGTTCTTGAGAGGGAGAGACGTGGAGAGAGAGAGAGAGAGAGTGAATGGGTATGGGGAGTGGTAACTCCCCTGCCCGAGTCATAACCCCCACGCGCCCTTGACGGGGCGGTAGTACCGTGCCCAGACACGGTAATACCGCATGGTGCGGTAGTACCGTTCTGTGGCACGGTAGTACCGTGCCTCCCAAGCGGTAGTACCGCGCCCAGACGCGGTAGTACCGTGGGCTCAAGAAGATGCATGTTTCGAGCTCAAAAAAACTTGATCTTTGCACAAACTACTCCGAGCTAACACAACACCACAAGACCACGCAACACACAAAACCAGAAAGGCACACGACAAACGAACCAACCACGAGACACCACCTCTCCAAAAGAGAGGGCGGTGGCCGTAGCCACCTATGTTTGAGTCAATTGGTATGGCACCGCGAAGAATTATCCTTGGGTCCATGACCAAAACTCGTCTTTGAAGCACAAGTACCATAAAAATGGCTAATGTGAAAGACTTGATTGATTTATGCATAATGGGGGGAGGGAGAGTTCATTGAGAGAACATCACTCCCCCTATGTCCATGCCTACATCTAAATAGGACAACACGTTGAGTATGGTGGGGTGTGCAAGGGTTCAAGCAACATTGCTCGAATCGATGATATTTAGCTCATGCCTTAACTTGCGAAATCTTGCTTCATCCAAGGGCTTCGTGAAGATATCTGCAAGGTTATCATGAGTGTTTACGTAGTTGAGCTCGATCTCTCCTCGCCTAATGTGATCCTAGATGAAGTGATACCGGATCTCAATATGCTTCGTCTTGAAGTGTTGCACCAGGTTGAGAGAGATCTTGATGGCACTTTCATTGTCACACCAAAGAGGCACTTTGTCACAAGTGACATCATAATCCTTTAAAGTTTGCCTCATCCATAAGAGTTGTGCACAACAACTACCGGCCGCAACATACTCCGCTTCGGTGGACGAGAGAGACACACAACTTTGCTTTTTGGAAGACCAACTTACCAAAGAGCAACCAAGGAATTGGCACCCTCCGGAAGTGGACTTCCTATCCACTTTGTATCCCGCCCAATCGGAATCCGAGTACCCTACAAGCTTGAAGTTTGATCCTCTTGGGTACCATAATCCAAAGTTTGGGGTATGAGCCAAATATCGAAAGATTCGTTTGACCGCCACATAGTGACTTTCCTTAGGTGCGGCTTGAAACCGTGCACAAATTCCCACACTCAACATGATGTCTGGTCTAGATGCACAAAGGTAAAGCAAGGATCCAATCATGGAACGATATACCTTTTGATCCACCACTTTACCATTGGGATCTAAGTCAAGTTGGTACTTGGTGGGCATTGGAGTGGAAGCTGGCTTGACGTCACTTAGCTTGAATCTCTTGAGCATGTCTTGAGTGTATTTGGATTGATTGATGAAGGTTCTTCTCTTCTTTGCTTCACTTCGAACCCTAGAAAGAACTTCAACTCCTCCATGGAGGACATCTCAAACTTTGAGGTCATGAGAGCGGCAAATTCCTCATTGAAAGCTTTGTTAGGAGAACCAAAGATAATATCATCAACATATAATTGGCACACAAACAACTCCCCTTTGACCTTCTTAGTAAAAAGAGTGGGGTTGATTATCCCAACTTCAAACCCACGGTCTTGTAACAACTCGGTAAGGTGGTCATACCACGCACGTGGGGCTTGTTTAAGGCCATAGAGTGCCTTATCGAGTTGATACACATGATCGGGAAAGTAGGGATCCTCGAACCCAGGGGGTTGCTTGACGTACACCAATTCATTAATGGGACCATTAAGAAACGCACTCTTCACATTCATTTGATGTAACTTAAAGTTATGATGAGAAGCATATGCAATCAACATGCGAATGGATTCAAGACGAGCAACGGGAGCAAAGGTTTCACCGTAGTCGATACCCTCGACTTGGGAGTAGCCTTGTGCTACCAAACGACCCTTGTTGCGAATGATAATCCCATGGGCATCTTGCTTGTTCTTGAATATCCACTTGGTTCCAATGACATTGTGGTTCCCCGTTGGCCTTGGCACCAATCTCCACACTTTGTTGCGCTCAAAGTTGTTGAGTTCTTCGTGCATGGCATTGAGCCAATCCGGATCTTCTAGCGCCTCATAGACCTTGAGGGGTTCCACACAAGAGACAAACGCGTGATGCTCACAATAATTTGCTAATTGTCTACGAGTGCTTACCCCTTTTCTTAAGCTTCCAAGCACATTCGTCATGAGATGATCCTTGGTGGAGAGCTTGGAAGCAACCTTGGCGGCACGACGCTCTAATTCCTCCTCGGTGGTGAGTTGAGGATCGGTTACTTGATCATCTTGCGCGCCGTCATGAACTTGTTCTTGATCTTGAACTTGCTCGGGGGAGAGAACTTGACCTTGGGCATCACTTGGTGTGTCCACACCGTCTTGAGTATGATCTAGCCCTTGGTCTTGTTCATGAGGTTGAGGGCCTTCACTTTGTTCTTCGGAACCGTGTGGGCCTTGGGTTGGTGATGGCTCCACTTGAGTGGAGCATTGTCCTTCTCCTTCGGCCACAAGGGGTTCCTCAATGGGTAGGATGAAACCAACACCCATTCTTCTTATGGCTTGGGGAGGAATTTCATCACCTACATCACAAGTGCCACTTTGCTCCACTTGGGAGCCGTTATTCTCATCAAACTCCACGTTACACGTCTCCTCAATAAGTCCCGTGGATTTATTAAGGACACGGTAAGCATGAGAGTTTGTAGCATAACCAAAAAATATGCCCTCATAAGCTCTAGCCTCAAACTTAGACAACCGAACACCTTTCTTGAGAATGAAACACTTACACCCGAATACCCGGAAGTACTTGAGGTTGGGCTTGTTACCGGTGAGTATCTCATATGGAGTCTTGTTCAAGCCCTTGTGGAGGTAGAGCCGATTGGATGCATGACATGCGGTGTTGATGGCTTCGGCCCAAAAGTTGTACGGAGACTTGAACTCCGCCATCATGGTCCTTGCCGCATCCATCAACGTCCAGTTCTTCCTCTCCGCAACACCGTTTTGTTGAGGGGTGTACGGTGCGGAATATTGATGCTTGATTCCCTCATCACTAAGAAATTCATCCAAGGTGTAGTTCTTGAACTCGGTGCCGTTGTCACTTCTTATTGTCAAGATATTTGCATTGTGTTGACGTTGTGCTTCATTTGCAAAGTCGATGACGGTTTGTTGGGTCTCGCTCTTCCTCTTGAAGAAATACACCCACGTGTACCTTGAGTAGTCATCCACAATCACCAAGCAATACTTCCTACCTCCAAGACTATCAAAGGATGGAGGCCCAAAGAGATCCATGTGAAGGAGCTCCAAAGGCCTCTTTGAATAAATGATAGTCGTGGGAGGGTGAGCCTTCTCAGGTAGCTTTCCTTCGATACAGGCACTGCAAGCACGATCTTTAGCAAAACTAACATTCGTTAGTCCACGGACATGGTCCCCCTTTAGGACACTTTGCAAAGATCTCATATTGACATGGGCTAAACGGCGATGCCAAAGCCATCCCACATCAACTTTAGCCATTAGGCATGTCGCGGTCTTAGTGGGTCGCTCCGAGAAGTTAATCACATATAGACCATTCTCGACATGCCCAACAAAGGCTACTTTAAGAGTCTTGCTCCACAAGAGGGCCACGGTATCGGTATCAAAGAAAGTGGCAAAGCCCATAATTGCAAGTTGACGAACGGAAAGTAAATTGTATGCAAGGGACTCAACAAGCATGACCTTCTCGATCGTGAGATCATGAGAGATGACAACCTTGCCAAGTCCCAATACCTTAGAAGATGAGGCGTCACCCCACTCAACATTGGTGGGCATAGATGGAGCCTTGTGCACGTCCACCACCAAGTCCCTGCTTCCGGTCATATGATTTGTAGCTCCGCTATCGAGCAACCATGATCCACCACCGGAAGCAAACACCTACAAGAGATCAATGCTTGGTTTTAGGTACCCATTTTGTAATGGGTCCTTTGGTGTTAGCAACAAGGGTCTTAGGAACCCAAATAGACTATTCAATGTACTCATGAAGAGAACCAACAAATTTGGCATAAACATGCCCATCACTAGCACGACACAACACATAAGAAGGATTAAAATTTCTGGCTTTGTTGGGAGAGGTGACATTGCCCTTCTTGACTTTGTTCTTCTTCTTCTCCTCGGGGACACTCTCTCCCGCCCTCACAAAGGTTTGCATGAGGGGAGGAGGTCGTTTGGTCTTGTCATTCTTCTTCTTGTTCTTGGAGTCGGGGACGTACCCAACCCCTTCCTTCGCCACACCTCCCTTTTGGTTGATCAAGAGATCGTTGAGGTTCTTCTTGCCTTGTATGCAAGTCACAAGACCTCTCTCAAGTTGCTCCTTCAACTTAGCATTTTCCTCAACAAGATGCATATGCTCACAACACGGGTTAGTAGCATTTGCATTATCAATTAAAACCATATGAGGAAAAGTTGCTTTCTCCTTAGTTAGCTTCACTTGGAGTTGATCATGAGACTCCTTGAGACTAGTGTGAATACCCTTCAAGGCCTTGTGGGCCTTGTCAAGTATATCAAACTCCTCTTTGAGTCTAGCAAGATCAACCCCGAGTTTGGCCTTCTCGGAATTTAGCACACGAGAAACAACGAGGGCATGATCATAATCTTTCTCTAACTTAGCATGATCAACATTGTGTGACTCCTCAAGAGCCAAACGAAGACCACGCTCTTCCTCAAGAGCATTGGAAAGATCCGAAATCTCATCGGCATAGTCATGACTATGCCCTTCCATCTTCGAGATGGTGTCTTCGTGAGCCTCGATCATGTCATTGGCCTCACCAAGTTGTTCCAAGAGAGCAACAAAGTGCTTCTTGGATTTTCCCTTGAGTTTGCCATAAAGGCCTCAAACTCGTTAGCCTCCACATTAGCTCCCTCAACTTCATTAATGCTATCCGATGGGGAAGGATGATTAATGATGATTGTTTTGATGTTGGAGGTTACCTTGTTGGTGGCTTTAGCCATGAGGCACTTGGCGGTGATGCTCTTGTTGGGTGAGTCGAAGAGAGACACTCGTGACGTTGTTGCAATGGCAACGGAGGCCATGGCAACCGACTCATCATCTTCATCATCGTTATCATCCTCATTGTACTCTTCTTGCACAACCAAGGCCTTGGGAGGAGTCTTCTTGGTGAAGTTGTTCTTGTTGGGGAACGACTTGGCCTTGTCCTTTCGGATGAGTTTGCCACCATTGTCTTCCCTCTTCTCATATGGGCATTCCGCAACGAAATGACTCACGTTGCCGCAATTGTAGCAAGTCCTTACACGTTGCTTGCCCCTTGTGCCACTCAAGTTGTTTTTGCTAAAGTTGGGCCTCGAGTTTTTCTTGCTCCAAAATTGCCTTGAAGCAAGTGCCATATGTTCATGATATGCATACTTCATATCTTCGGGGTTGCTCTCCTCTTCTTCCTCTTCTTCTTCTTCCACTGTGAGCTTGGCCTTCAATGCAAGGTTAGGCTTCTTTGCCCGTTGAGAACGGAGCACCGCATTGTCGGCGGTCTTGTCCAAAATGTTCATGGCCACAAACTCATCCAACACTTCGCATGAGGTCAAAGTGTGGAAGTCCGGTCTTTGGCGAATGACGGAGGACATGGCCTTGTGGTAGGGCATCATTGCCTTGAGGAATTTGCGCTTGATCCAATTGTCATCCGTGTCCTTGCTCCCGTGATCTCGTAGTGAGACCGCGAGTTTGGTGACTCTCCGATAAAGCTCACGAGGTTCTTCATCTTCCTTCATTGCAAACTCATCGGCCTCATCTTGTACCACTTCATAGTTGGAGCGTTGAATGCTTGCGCTTCCCCGGTAGAGAGACACGACACAATGCCATGCATGTTTGGCCAAGGCGAAGGGACGAAGATGAGGTAGGTCTTCAGGTGGAATTGCATCTTGAATGATGAAGAGAGCATTCTCATTGAATTGATTGTCCGCGGCTTCTCGAGGAGTGAAGTTGCTTGGATCATGTGGATAGAAACCTTCTTCAATGATTCTCCAAAGGTTAGTGTTCACATGATTTAAATGACGTTTAAAGCAGTAAACCCAAGAATCAAAATCCTCATTTTTCACAATCTTAGGAGGAGGACCAGCATGATTCAAATGAGTAGAAGGAACCGGTCCACCATAAACAAGTGGTGGTTCCACATGGGCAAAGATGCCGGTTCCATTCTTGCCACTAGAAGAAGGAGCCTTTTCACTACTAGCTTCCCCCTTGTCGGGGATAGCATCCGACACCTTGTTGGCGGGATCCCCAACTTTCAACGGTGCGGTGGATAGTTTAAGCCCCTCAAGAAATTTAGTAAACATGCTTTCAACTTCGGTCGTCATGGAGGTTTTCAATGTCTCCAAGGCTACATTGAACTCCTCACGAGAGACCGAAGTTCCCCCATCGCCCGTAGACGAGATAGGATTCACACCGAAGTGTTCCTCCGCTCCGTCTACGGTATCAACCATACTCTTCGGGCGGTAAAGTCCTTAATAAAGAGACGAGGCTCTGATACGAATTGAAAGGATCGATATGGTTGACTAGAGGGGGGTGAATAGGCACTAACAATTTTTATCTTTTCTTTAGCAATTTAAACTTTGTATCAAAATAGGTTGTCTAGATATGCAACTAGATGAGCAATCTATATGATGCAACACGAATAGGAACACAAGCAAGCAAGATATAAGAAACAAATAAGCTACACAAGTAAAGGCACGAGATAACCAAGAGTGGAGACGAGGATGCGTTGCCGAAGTTCCTTCCCTTTGAGAGGAAGTACGTCTCCGTTGGAGCGGTGTGGAGGCACAATGCTCCCCAAGAAGCCACTAGGGCCACCGTAATCTCCTCACGCCCTCACACAATGCGAGATGCCGTGATTCCACTATTGGTGCCCTTGGAGGCGGCGACCGAACCTTTACAAACGAGGTTGGGGCAATCTCCACAACTCAATTGGAGGCTCCCAATGACACCACGAAGCTTCACCACAATGGACTATGGCTTCGCGGTGACCTCAACCATCTAGGATGCTCAAACACCCAAGAGTAACAAGATCCGCAAGGGATTAGTAGGGGGAATCAAATATCTCTCGGTGGAAGTGTAGATCGGGGCCTTCTCAACCACTCCCAAGCAAATCAACAAGTTTGGTTGGCTAGGGAGTGAGATCGGGTGAAAATGGAGCTTGGAGCAATAATGGAGCTTTAATGGTGGAAGAGGTGAGTCAACGGGGAAGAAGGAGACCCTTTATATAGTGTGTGGAAAAGATACACCCGTTACCCACCTACCAGCCCGCGGCCAGCGGTACTACCGCGCGTGGCCAGCGGTACTACCGCAAGGCCGCGCGGTAGTACGGCTTGCAACCAAGCGGTACTACCGCACGGTAGTGCGGTACTACCGTACCACCCTACGGTACTGCCGCGACCCCCCAGCCAGGGAAACAGACGCAAGCTGGGGCGATACTTCCGCACGCGCGGTACTACCGCGCCCTTAGTGCGGTACTACCGTGAGACAAAAAGTCCCGATAGGGGGAAGGGGAACTTCCGTGCATACTTCCGCAAAAGAACGGAAGTAGCAAAAACTCGACACAGTAGTACTGCCGAGGGGCGGTACTAGTGCCTGACCGCCTAGCGCGGTACTACCGCACGGCGAAAGCGGTACTACCGCGGCAGGTGCGGATGTAAAAAAATTACATCCGCTCCTACTACCGCAACCGGGCGGCACTAGCCTGGTGGGCAGCAGTAGTATGGCTCCAGGGGAGCGGTAGTACCGTGAGCACCAGCGGTACTACCGCGCCACTGCGCGGTACTACCGTGGATGCCCACGGTACTACCGTTGATCCTGGAGCGGTACTACCGCAACCACACAAGCAGCCAGTCAACTATGGCAGGAAAACGGAGGAAGCTCCAAGGAAGAAGGAGGGGATAAAAGGAGACGTGTACGTGATGATTCCACCCAAACCTTTCCGACGCGAACCCCCTCTTAATAGTACGGCTTTCCTACGGCTCAAATCCACCAAAAAGAAAAGTAGAAAAGACGTCGTCTTCGTCAGTGTTCGAGGGGCACCCAATTGTCTTGTGCCTAGCAGAGAAGAGTCTGGAAAGCTCATGGCACACGATTAGTCCGCAAATGCGTTGTCATCAATCACCAAAACACTTAGGGATAAATATGACCTTATAATAAATAAGAGCTAAATAGAGAAGAAACGGCGAAAGGCCAGAAAATAGGAGCAAAAGAGAGAAGAAAACACACACACACACACACACACAGAGAGAACCAACCTCGGAGGGGCTGTTGCCCCTCCAGGCACCATGAAGGCCAAGGAGCAGAGGGGAGAACCTCTCCCCATCTAGGGGGGCATGGAGGAGCAAGCCGGAGGGGAGCCTCTCTCCCCTTCTCTCCCGATGGCGTTGGAGTGCCGCTAGTGGAACCATCGCCGCGGTGATCGTCTTCATCAACATTGTTGTCTTCATCACCTTCCTCACCTCTATTGACTGGTCCACTCTCCCGCAACCCGCTCTGATCCCCTACTTAACCATGGTGTTTGGGTGCTATGAATTATTATCCAATGATATTTGTCATCACTATTGTTCTTGACTATATTTTTGTTGTCCTATGCGTTAATTGGTGAATTGCTATGATTGATTAAATTGTTTGTGGTTACGTTGTTGTCCTTTAGTGCCCATCATATGAGCGTGTGTGTGGATCACACCATATGGTTAGTTGTATGTTGATAGTTGATACGTCCATTTTGCATCAGGATTCCTATTGTCATTGATAATGTTTTTGGTCATTATTTCACTTTATGCTGCAATTCTAATGCCTTTTCTCTCTTAACTTGCAAGATTTACATGGAGAGGAAAATTGCAGCCAGTTGGAATTCTGGATCTAAAAAGCTACAACAGAGTTACCTATTCTACAGAGCTCCAAATGACCTGAAACTTCACAAATTTTATTGAATATATAAAAAACCTGGAGCAAAGAAATACCATAGGGGGCCACGTGCTGCTCACAAGGCAACAGGGCGCGACCACCCCGCTAGGTGCGCCCTGATGCCTTGTGGGCCCATAGCAGCCCTCCGGTGCCCATCTTCTGCTATATGAAGGGTTTTGACCTAGAAAAAAAAAATAAGAGGAAGACTTTCGAGATGAAGCGTTGTCATCCCGAGGCAGAACCTGGGCAGGTGCACTTTTGCTCTCTGACGGAGCGATTCCGTCGGGGATATTTCCCTCCAGGAGGGGGAAATCGAAGACATCGACATCACCAACGATCCTCTCATCATGGGAAGACCAATCTTCATCAACATCTTCACCAGCAACAACTCCTCTCAAACCCTAGTTCATTTCTTGTATTCAATCCTTGTCTCAAAACCTTAGTTTGGTACATTTGGGTTGTTAGTAGTGTTGATTACACATTGTAGTTGATGCTAATTGGCTTATTTGGTGGAAGATTAAATGTTTAGATCCTTAAGCATATTCAACACTCTGATCTTGAACATGAATATGATTTATGAGTAGTTATTTTTGTTCTTAAGGACATGGGAGAAATCTTGTTATAAGTAATCATGTGAAGTTGGTATTCGTTTGATATTTTGATGATACAAATTATTTTAAATTATGGTACAATGATGCCCAAGCGCGTGCGCTTGCTAGGGCTACAATAGCATTATGTGTCTATTTATCTGAAACTATAGGCAAAACAATCGCGCATCTTTAAATGATGGATTTTTATATTGAAATAGTGACTATATATAAGCACGTGACGTGATAGGCGTAAAAAAATCTTGCTGCACATGAACGTGTGGTTGTGTCTTCTTGTAGATGTAGTTTAGTATATGTGCATATAGATAGACTACAGTAGTAGGGCTAATGCATGCATTTGTTAACCAGCTTTGGTGCAGAAAGCATGTGCAATTTTTTTCCATTTCAAATAGTTGCATGCACATTTGACAATCTCCAATTGACAGGTGTAGAGGAATGAAATGGCAGCCTTCCACCACCACCCTAGGAATTCAGTTCACGGGTAACCGACCCAAGACAACCAACTTAGTTCAATGTCATTGCATCCACAACAACCTGCGGGCGTGCAACCCTAATCAGCACAGGTTGGTCAAGGATGATTCATGTCAACACAACAAATGCAGAGACGGCGACCACCACCACAGTATATGTCGAACATGCAGTACGAGGGAATGTACCCGAATTCGATGCAAAGAAACCAAGGAATGGGAATGAACTCCCAACCGATTGTTGGTGGACTGTTTTATGTGATTAACTATCAACAGTCATATGCAGTTCAAATGGTCGGTTATGGGTATGTGCACCAATCTGGAGGCTACTACATCCCGAACGCCGCATATGTGTATACCAGTGCAAATGAACTTTCTCAGAGAATGAATGGAGCAACGTCATCCTTTTCTCTGAAGCAGCAGAATAAAGCAAGCAGGCCAAAAGAGTTGCTCTTTGGCGATCTTCTTAGCATTGCCAAAATGAAGCAGAGCAAACCTGCAGCTAGCAAGGTCGGTGGCTTGTAAGAAGAAGGGTGGAGTGGATGCATGATTTTTCCAGCAGCAAAAGATTTATCTCTTACTCCCTCAGTCCCATAATATAAGAACTTTTTTAGTGTAAAAACACTCTTATATTATGAGACGGAGTGAGTAGTACAGAATTCTATTTGCCACTTTTTGTAGAATGCCAGATGGGTTTATTGATGTAAAATCAATTTTAGGTAGGGATACATACTGGAGTAATAGACTGTATAATTCCTATATGATGATGTAATATAGTTACGAATTTTGTTGTGTCGTCTAGTACATCCATGTGTACAAATATTAGGCAAAGACTTTTTAGTATCTCGTTCTATTTTCCCTATATTTATCTAACAAGAGGAATACTACTTAGTAGTTTATACGTCATACTGATATTCTTGCTCTCATGCCGATTGTTTTAGGCACCTCTTTTATTGACATCATCATGAACATAAAGTGAGCTTTTTTCAAATTATACTTGGCATGTACATGTATCAAAGCAGGTACAAAAATCACAGTGGGATTTCTCAATTACCTAAATGACATTGAAACTAGACACATAGCTCACAAATCTAAACTGAAATAGTAAAATTCCTTTGTGGATAAACATACAATTTTCAGCACGGAAACACACCAATTGTTTATAAAACATCATTTGGTAAGCCGAATTAGTACCTACAGTGTTTATTATTTTAATGCTAGAGTTGATGCAGCAGTACGAGCTACTATTAGACGTGGAAGTTAAGCGTTGAGGATCACGCGGAAAGAGGGGCGCCATAGGTAAGCAGAAGTATAGCATGACATGACGCTCTAGGCCAGCTCCAAAGTGTCCACGTGGGGGTGCATCGCACCTACCGGAAAGGAACCAAATGAATGAATTTTATGATATTTGGGTAGCAATGACGGAATGACCTGAACAACGAGCTATGGAGAAGATATGCATACCACGTTATGCAAATCGCATTCATGGAATGTAACATTGTCAGCGTTCCTATTGCCTATCATTCCTAACACTCTTTATCATTTCCTTTTCAATCTGTTCAGTTAGTAGTGTTAGCGCATACAATTACAATTCTTGTAGAATGAGGTAGCAACAAACTACTTATATAAGTAGGACATGGTCAAGCAATAAAGAAGTGTGTATGTAGGAGGTTGAACTCTATTCATATCTAAGAGATAGCACAGGCAGGTATGACATTTATTACGTGCATGTTCGGTTGAAGACTTGAATTGTTAGCGTCAATGATTCAACTGCTCTGGTATAGCACAAATGTCTTTTTTTTCTTTCTAAAACATCAGTTTTTTTTCAAGTCACTGAATCTTCATCTAGTTATACTTATTACCACTTCTTTCAAAGGCAAATAAAGGATAAACTAAAATGTTCCACTCCAGAAGGGAACATTTTTTGGTCATTCCGCAACGAACTTTCACCGATCATTATCGCAACGACTCAACTCTTGGGAAAGACAAAGATATTTATATCTCGGCAGATGATAACAAAGGTGTTGTGCATATGCCTTTTCTAAAAAACTATGCATACTAGATCTATTTTGCAAACCTATTACTGAACTCCCCAAGAGAGAACCTTTTATCCCATTAAGATCTTTCTGCTACTGAATCTTCATCAGAAAGTTTCTTGAGAGAAGCTTGTATCGATTGTTTGCGTTAGTAAGTGCAGTCAAATGATGGAATGAAATTCCCTACCTATAATTTGCATGAAATGAATTTAGTTGGAGAACACCAGTGTCATCAGCCTTTCAGGTTCACCACAAGATATATGATGTGGGTTACGTATTAACCTATCGCACATACCAGTGAAAGAGTCTACTCTTCCTTTTTATTTTTACCAAATGGTCACTCTTTCAGCAAAGTCAAAAGCATGTCTTCTTGTACAAGAACATTTTATAGAACCATAGGCATAGCATTGGTCCGCTTATGTTTTGATCTCGAAATGTTGAAACTGTATGTGTCTTCCTAACGGACGAAGAATACCGTTTTTCCTGCCACAACTTGCACAAATTGCGTTCTTCATTGCTTTCAACGTGTTGTAACCTTTTGGCCATGCTAAAACCAGAAAGTTCATGTGTTGGTTGAGCTACATGGAATCCCCTATCCTCAACTAACTAAAAAATTATTAACACCCCTAACAAGAGGGATACTAAAAAATTATTGATATCAAACTGACCAAAAAGTGAGGATTTTTCTCCAAACTATACTTGATTTGTACAAGCATGTACAAAAATCACAGTTAAAATTCTCAACTAACTAAACGACATTGAAACTTTACACGTAGTTCAAAAATCTAAAGTAGAATTCCTCTAGACACAGACATACAGTTTTTAGCATCTGAACGATGCAATTGTCTGTAAAGCAATGCCAATTTATCAACTCGGAACACTAGTCTTCTCCTTAAAATGGTGCATAAATTTATTAATCAGCTAGGCATTCCATGGGTGAAGTTTGTTTCGGAAGTTCATTATAATCATGGGTTCACCTCAAGTCCCATTCTCCATTGTTCCTTCTAGTGGAGGGACTACATGAAGCTCTTTCCTATTTATAAAGAGCAGGCATCTGTCATCTCAAATAATGGACAAACATTGAACTTCTGGTATGACACATGGGATTGTGATACTAAAGCTGGAAGATGGCCACACCTGCACTCCTTTGCACTCAAGGAGAACATTTCCATTGCCGAACTATTTCAAACAGAGGATCTGACTGCTTTGTTCCACTTACCATTGTCTGTGGAGGCATATGCTCAGTTTCAAGACTAGGATAATCTTATCCAGGATGTGCAGCTTAATCCAGAGGACAATTATTGGCATATCTTGTGGGTGCTGCCACTTATAAGGTTTCCAAGGTTTGTAGGTTATTAATGCCTACAACACCACTACTACCAGTGGTCAAATGGCTATGGAAGACATGTTGTCAATTAAAACATAATATCTTCTTTTGGCTTCTGGCACATGACAGGTTAAATACCGGAGCCCTCTTACTGCGCAAAAATTTCTTTATACAGGATTACACATGTGTCCTTTGCAGCATGCAAACTCTTGAAACAAGAGACCACCTTTTCTTCCACTGCCCATTTGCAAAAATTTCCTGGAACTACATCTTTCCCTCTTGAACTCCCACCAAACTAGGTCTTCAGGAAGAGATTGATCAGCTGGAAATAGAAATCAACCTGCCTTTCGCCTTGGAAATCATCATTCTGGTGACTTGGGCTATATGGAGCACAAGGAATGATTTCATCTTCACACATATTTGCCCGAGTTTGTATGCTTGCATGAGAAATCTCAAGGATGAAATCAAATGGCTCATTATAGAACCAAGAAGAAAGAATATAGTAGGCTAGAAGACTAGGTCAAAGCTTTCTTGTAACTAGACAATACCCCGCCCATTGCTGCGGGAATTGGTTGCAAGATATTTTAGTGATATTTGGTTGTATGAAACATGCATATTTATATAGATTTAACTATAGTTAAATAAAAATAGATATGCATAATCATTTGATTATTGTACAATTGTACAATCATTATTGAATATATGTTTAATAAAACGACAGATGTATTGTCCCATGCATGAATGCTTGTTGAAATGGATGTTTTCCAATGCATGGTTGCATATTGAGTTGGTATGTTCACATGTTAAAGGAAATATAGGTAATGGTGATCAGCTATTTGAATGAGACCCGTGCGTTGTTACGGAGAATTTTTAGTGCATACCATGATAGTTTCTATAAAATACATGGGATGTGGTAGATCATGCACACTCAAAAGGGTGTGTAATAAGGTGAGAATAGATATGTATATAGGACTGGGTAAAATGGCCTGTCATCAATGACATATTTACAATCGCAATAAATAAATAAATCAATGGCATATTTACAATAAAACTATATATACTGCAGAAATCACGTAATGCATTGACAATTGAACAGTTACAAAACATATATAATTTATTGAGTGCTCTGTTGTAATCATGCTTAATTCAATGTGATTTCTCATACTTCCAAAATATATTTTCTCATGTGCTAAACTATTAACGCAATGGTCTAGTAACCCCAGCAGGTTTTTTTAGGAATAGTAACCCCAGCAACTAAGGACTGTGAAATAATTGAAACCGTAACATCCGAGGCACAATATGGTGCACACGCCACAATATCATCGTGTTTGACATGATCCAGCATACAACACCTTAGGCAATAAACAAACCTTGTATGCCCTTTTTTCTTTTTACTTGATCCAAGAGGACTTTGCTGCCAGTGACAATTCTCTACATTTAACTTTTCTTACTACTTGCTCTGCCAGGTTCACTATTGCTGGTATCAATCTGAAGCAAATTTGGTTGTTGACTTCTCATGATCATTATTTTAAAAAGCTTCGCTATAGCACGCGATAGTGTTTAGAAGAGGTCCTGCGCTAAGGGACTTTGGTCCAAACACATGAACCAACATTTTAAATAGCGCACTATAGCATTTAAAATAGGGCCGCCGCTAAGAGCCATAGCGCGCTATTTAAAACTATGCTCATGATAGTGCTTAAGGAAGGCTTGTCATGCAAATTTGCTTGCAAAATATTATTATATCTTAGCAGACTCATGATAGAGCTTAAGGATGCAAATTTTGTTGTTGACCTCTCATGATAGTGCTTAAGGAAGGCTTGTCATGCAACTATCACGGAAGAGACGTGCTTATATTTTAGCAGACTCATTCATAAATATACTACACATCCATGGAAGATAGCAAGCCAAAACAGTGGCTCGGGGAAACATCATAGTATGGTGACGGTGTGTCTGTTTTAGCGGTTTGAGAGGCGAAGTGGTCGTCCCGGATGCTGCGTGACCTCTAGACTAGGGTGAAAGTCAGAACACGGAAGCTCCGGAACCGGTAGGATGTCGGGGCGGCGCACCTGGATTGAGGTGCTAGTAAATGTTGGGGAACGTAGCATGCAATTTCAAAAAATTCCTACGCTCACACAAGATCTATCTAGGAGATACATAGCAACGAGAGGAGGAGAGTGTGTCTACGTACCCTCATAGACCAAAAGCGGAAGCGTTTGACAAAGGGGTTGATGTAGTCGAACTTCTTCTCGTTCCGACCGATCAAGAACCGAACGTACGGCGCCTCCGAGTTCTGCACACCTTCAGCTCGATGACGTCCCTCGAACTCTTGATCCAGCAAAGTGTCGAGGGAGAGTCCCGTCAGCATGAAGACATGGTGACGATGATGATGAAGATATCCGTGCAGGGCTTCGCCTAAGCACTACGTGAATACGA
Organism: Triticum monococcum; assembly: GCA_034509565.1. Taxonomy (NCBI): domain Eukaryota; kingdom Viridiplantae; phylum Streptophyta; class Magnoliopsida; order Poales; family Poaceae; genus Triticum; species Triticum monococcum. The sequence continues at coordinate 622,020,200 of CM067845.1, forward strand.
CCGGAGGCGTAAACTGTGGAGGGGGGGCGCACACGGCTAACAATGATTCGTGTGTGTTCTAGCGGTGCCCCCCTCATATATATATAGGTTGGAGGGGAGGAGAGGAAGCGAAGGGGGCACCCCAAGTAGGAGGAATCCTACTTGGGGTCCTCCCAATTCGGCCTCCACCCTTTCCTATGCTTATTCGGAGTAGGAAGGGAAGAGGGGGAAGGGGGAATCCTATTCCCTTTTTCCTTTCCTTATTCCCCTTTCCTTCTCCAATTTGGCCAGTCCATATGGGGGCGCACCAGCCCCTTTGTGGCTGGTGTGTTTCCGCTCTTGGCCCATAAGGCCCATATCTTTTGCCGAGGGTGCCCGGAACCCCTTCCGGTGACCCGATAAGTACTCGGTGCATCCCGAAACACTTCCGGTGTCTAAATTGTTGGGGAACGTAGTAATTTCAAAAAAATTCCTACGCACACGCAAGATCATGTTGATGCATAGCAACGAGGAGGAGAGTCTGATCTACGTACCCTTGTAGATTGCAACGGAAGTGTTGACACAACATAGAGGAAGTAGTCGTACGTCTTCTTCCCGATCCGACCGATCCAAGCACCATTACTCCGGCACCTCCGAGTTCTTAGCACACTACAGCTCGATGACGATCCTCGGGCTCCGATCCAGCAAAGCTTTGGGGAGGAGTTCCGTCAGCACGACGGCGTGGTGACGATCTTGATGTTCTTCCGACGCAGGGCTTCGCCTAAGCACTACAACGGTATTATCGAGGTGGAATATGGTGGCAGGGGGCACCGCACATGGCTAAGGAACGATCTCAATGATCAACTTGTGTGTCTAGAGGTTCCCTCTGCCCCGTATATAAAGGATCCAAGGGGGAGGGGCTGGCCGGCCAAGGGAGGCGCGCCAGGAGAGTCCTACTCCCTCTGGGAGTAGGATCCCCCCCCCAATCCTAGTTGGAATAGGATTCATCAAGGGGGGGAAAGAGAGAGAGGGGGGCCAGCCACCTCTCCTAGTCCTAATAGGACTAGGGGAGGGGGGAGGCGCGCGGCCACCTTGGGCTGCCCCTTTCTCCTTTCCACCAAGGCCCACTATGGCCCATATGACTCCCGGGGGGTTCCGGTAACCTCCCGATTTTCCGGTAAAATCCCGATTTCACCCGGAACACTTCCGATGTCCAAACATAGGCTTCCAATATATCAATCTTTATGTCTCGACCATTTCGAGACTCCTCGTCATGTCCGTGATCACATCCGGGACTCCGAACAACCTTCGGTACATCAAAATGCATAAACTCATAATAACTGTCATCGTAACGTTAAGCGTGCGGACCCTACGGTTCGAGAACAATGTAGACATGACTGAGACACATCTCCGGTCAATAACCAATAGCGGGACCTGGATGCCCATATTGGCTCCTACATATTCTACGAAGATCTTTATCGGTCAGACCGCATAACGACATACGTTGTTCCCTTTGTCATCGGTATGTTACTTGCCCGAGATTCGATCGTCGGTATCCAATACCTAGTTCAATCTCGTTACTGGCAAGTCTCTTTACTCGTTCCGTAATACATCATCCCACAACTAACTCATTGGTTGCAATGCTTGCAAGGCTTAAGTGATGTGTATTACCGAGAGGGTCCAGAGATACCTCTCCGACAATCGGAGTGACAAATCCTATTCTCGAAATACGCCAACCCAACATTTACCTTTGGAGACACCTGTAGAGCTCCTTTATAGTCACCCAGTTACGTTGTGACGTTTGGTAGCACACAAAGTGTTCCTCCGGCAAACGGGAGTTGCATAATCTCATAGTCATAGGAACATGTATAAGTCATGAAGAAAGCAATAGCAACATACTTAAACGATCGGGTGCTAAGCTAATGTAATGGGTCATGTCAATCAGATCATTCAACTAATGATGTGACCTCGTTAATCAAATAACAACTCTTTGTTCATGGTTAGGAAACTTAACCATCTTTGATTAACGAGCTAGTCAAGTAGAGGCATACTAGTGACACTCTGTTTGTCTATGTATTCACACATGTATTATGTTTCCGGTTATACAATTCTAGCATGAATAATAAACATTTATCATGATATAAGGAAATAAATAACTTTATTATTGCCTCTAGGGCATATTTCCTTCAGTCTCCCACTTGCACTAGAGTCAATAATCTAGATTACACAGTAATGATTCTAACACCCATGGAGCCTTGGTGCTGATCATGTTTTGCTCGTGGAAGAGGCTTAGTCAACGGGTCTGCAACATTCAGATCCGTATGTATCTTGCAAATCTCTATGTCTCCCACCTGGACTAGATCCTGGATGGAATTGAAGCGTCTCTTGATGTGTTTGGTCCTCTTGTGAAATATGGATTCCTTTGCCAAAGCAATTGCACCAGTATTGTCACAAAAGATTTTCATTGGACCCGATGCACTAGGTATGACACCTAGATCGGATATGAACTCCTTCATCCAGACTCCTTCTTTCGCTGCTTCCGAAGCAGCTATGTACTCCGCTTCACATGTAGATCCCGCTATGACGCTTTGTTTAGAACTGCACCAACTGACAGCTCCACCGTTTAAAGTAAACACGTATCCGGTTTGTGATTTAGAATCGTCCGGATCAGTGTCAAAGCTTGCATCAACGTAACCTCTTACGGTGAGCTCTTTGTCACCTCCATATACGAGAAACATATCCTTAGTCCTTTTCAGGTATTTCAGGATGTTCTTGACCGCTGTCCAGTGATCCACTCCTGGATTACTTTGGTACCTCCCTGCTAAACTTATAGCAAGGCACACATGAGGTCTGGTACACAGCATTGCATAGATGATAGAGCCTATGGCTGAAGCATAGGGAACATCTTTCATTTTCTCTCTATCTTCTGCAGTGGTCGGGCATTGAGTCTCACTCAACTTCACACCTTGTAACACAGGCAAGAACCCTTTCTTTGCTTGATCCATTTTGAACTTCTTCAAAATCTTGTCAAGGTATGTGCTTTGTGAAAGTCCAATTAAGCGTCTTGATCTATCTCTATAGATTTTTATGCCTAATATGTAAGCAGCTTCCCCGAGGTCTTTCATCGAAAAACTTTTATTCAAGTATCCCTTTATGCTATCCAGCTATTCTATATCATTTCCAATCAGCAATATGTCATCCACATATAATATCAGATATGCTACAGAGCTCCCACTCACTTTCTTGTAAATACAGGCTTCGCCAAAAGTCTGTATAAAACCAAATGCTTTGATCACACTATCAAAGCGTTTATTCCAACTCCGAGAGGCTTGCACCAGTCCATAAATGGATCGCTGGAGCTTGCACACTTTGTTAGCTCCCTTTGGATCGACAAAACCTTCCGGTTGCATCATATACAACTCTTCTTCCAGAAATCCATTCAGGAATGCAGTTTTGACATCCATCTGCCAAATTTCATAATCATAAAATGCGGCAATTGCTAACATGATTCTGACAGACTTAAGCATCGCTATGGGTGAGAAGGTCTCATCGTAGTCAACTCCTTGAACTTGTCGAAAACCTTTTGCGACAAGTCGAGCTTTATAGACAGTAATATTACCGTCAGCGTCAATCTTTTTCTTGAAGATCCATTTATTCTTAATTGCTTGCCGATCATCGGGCAAGTCAACCAAAGTCCATACTTTGTTCTCATACATGGATCCCATCTCAGATTTCATGGCTTCGAGCCACTTTGCGGAATCTGGGCTCACCATCGCTTCTTCATAGTTCGTAGGTTCATCATGATCTAGTAGCATGACTTCCAGAACTGGATTACCGTACCACTCTGGTGCGGATCTCACTCTGGTTGATCTACGAGGTTCAGTAGTATCTTGTCCTGAAGTTTCATGATCATCATCATTAGCTTCCTCACTAATTGGTATAGGCGCCGCAGAAACAGTTTTCTGTGATGTACTACTTTCCAATAAGGGAGCAGGTACAGTTACCTCGTCAAGTCTACTTTCCTCCCACTCACTTCTTTCGAGAGAAACTCCTTCTCTAGAAATGATCCATTCTTAGCAACGAATGTCTTGCCTTCGGATCTGTGATAGAAGGTGTACCCAACAGTCTCCTTTGGGTATCCTATGAAGACACATTTTTTCGATTTGGGTTCGAGCTTATCAAGTTGAAGCTTTTTCACATATGCATCGCAGCCTCAAACTTTAAGAAACGACAACTTTGGTTTCTTGCCAAACCATAGTTCATAAGGCGTCGTCTCAACGGATTTTGATGGTGCCCTATTTAACGTGAATGCGGCCGTCTCTAAAGCATAACCCCAAAATGATAGCGGTAAATCAGTAAGAGACATCATAGATCGCACCATATCTAGTAAAGTACGATTACGACGTTCGGACACACCATTACGCTGTGGTGTTCCGGGTGGCGTGAGTTGCGAAACTATTCCACAATTTTTCAAATGTACACCAAACTTGTAACTCAAATATTCTCCTCCACGATCAGATCGTAGAAACTTTATTTTCTTGTTACGATGATTTTCAACTTCACTCTGAAATTCTTTGAACTTTTCAAATGTTTCAGACTTATGTTTCATTAAGTAGATATACCCATATCTGCTTAAATCATCTGTGAAAGTGAGAAAATAACGACATCCTCCACGAGCCTCAATATTCATCGGACCACATACATCGGTATGTATGATTTCCAACAAATTTGTTGCTCTCTCCATAGTACCGGAGAACGGTGTTTTAGTCATCTTGCCCATGAGGCACGGTTCGCAAGTACCAAGTGATTCATAATCAAGTGGTTCCAAAAGCCCATCAGTATGGAGTTTATTCATGCGCTTTACACCGATATGACCTAAACGGCAGTGCCACAAATAAGTTACACTATCATTATCAACTCTGCATCTTTTGGCTTCTACATTATGAATATGTGTATTACTACTATCGAGATTCATCAAAAATAGACCACTCTTCAAAGGTGCATGACCATAAAAGATATTACTCATATAAATAGAACAACCATTATTCTCTGATTTAAATGAATAACCGTCTCGCATCAAACAAGATCCAGATATAATGTTCATGCTTAACGCTGGCACCAAATAACAATTATTTAGGTCTAATATTAATCCCGAAGGTAGATGTAGAGGTAGCGGGCCGACTGTGATCACATCGACTTTGGAACCGTTTCCCACGCGCATCGTCACCTCGTCCTTCGCCAGTGTTCGCTTAACGCGTAGTCCCTGTTTCGAGTTGCAAATATTAGCAACAGAACCAGTATCAAATACCCAGGTGCTACTGCGAGCTCTAGTAAGGTACACATCAATAACATGTATATCACATATACCTTTGTTCACCTTGCCATCCTTCTTATCCGCCAAATACTTGGGGCAGTTCCGCTTCCAGTGACCAGTCTGCTTGCAGTAGAAGCACTCAGTTTCAGGCTTAGGTCCAGACTTGGGCTTCTTTTCCTGAGCAGCAACTTGCTTGCCGTTCTTCTTGAAGTTCCCCTTCTTCTTCCCTTTGCCCTTTTTCTTGAAACTAGTGGTCTTGTTAACCATCAACACTTGATGCTCCTTCTTGATTTCTACCTCCGCAGCTTTCAGCATTGCGAAGAGCTCGGGAATAGTCTTGTTCATCCCTTGCATATTATAGTTCATCACGAAGCTCTTGTAGCTTGGTGGCAGTGGTTGGAGAATTCTATCAATGACGCAATCATCTGGAAGATTAACTCCCATCTGAATCAAGTGATTGTTATACCCAGACATTTTGAGTATATGCTCACTGGCAGAACTGTTCTCCTCCATCTTGTAGCTATAGAACTTATTGGAGACTTCATATCTCTCAATCCGGGCATTTGCTGGAAATATTAACTTCAACTCCTGGAACATCTCATATGCTCCATGACGTTCAAAACGTGTTGAAGTCCCGATTCTCATGGCACACTAAACTATCGAGTAGTCATCAGCTTTGCTCTGCCAGACGTTCATAACATCTGGTGTTGCTCCAGCAGCAGGCCTGGCACCCAGCGGTGCTTCCAGGACGTAATTCTTCTGAGCAGCAATGAGGATAATCCTCAATTTACGGACCCAGTCCGTGTAATTTCTACCATCATCTTTCAACTTTGCTTTCTCAAGGAACGCATTAAAATTCAACGGAACAACAGCACGAGCCATCTATCTACAATCAACATAAACAAGCAAGATACTATCAGGTACTAAGTTCATGATAAGTTTAAGTTCAATTAATCAAATTACTTAAGAACTCCCACTTAGATAGACATCCCTCTAATCCTCTAAGTGATCACGTGATCCAAATCAACTAAACCATAACCGATCATCACGTGAGATGGAGTAGTTTTCAATGGTGAACATCGTTATGTTGATCATATCTACTATATGATTCACGCTCGACCTTTCGGTCTCTATGGTCCGAGTCCATATCTGCATATGCTAGGCTCGTCAAGTTTAACCTGAGTATTCTGCGTGTGCAAAACTGGCTTGCACCCGTTGTAGATGGACGTAGAGCTTATCACACCCGATCATCACGTGGTATCTCCACACGAAGAACTTTCGCAACAGTGCATACTCAGGGAGAACACTTCTTGATAATTTAGTGAGAGATCATCTTATAATGCTACCGTCAATCAAAGCAAGATAAGATGCATAAAAGATAAACATCACATGCAATCAATATAAGTGATATGATATGGCCATCATCATCTTGTGCCTATGATCTCCATCTCCGAAGCATCGTCATGATCACCATCGTCACCAGCGCGACACCTTGATCTCCATAGCAGCATCGTTGTCGTCTTGCCAACTTTATGCTTCCACGACTATCGCTACCGCTTAGTGATAAAGTAAAGCATTACAACGCGATTGCATTGCATACAATAAAGCGACAACTATATGGCTCCTGCCAGTTGCCGATAACTCGGTTACAAAACATGATCATCTCATACAATAAAATTTAGCATCATGTCTTGACCATATCACATCACAACATGCCCTGCAAAAACAAGTTAGACGTCCTCTACTTTGTTGTTGCATGTTTTACGTGGCTGCTACGGGCTTAAGCAAGAACCAATCTCACCTACGCATCAAAACCACAACGATAGTTTGTCAAATAGACTCCGCTTTAACCTTCGCAAGGACCGGGCGTAGCCACACTCGGTTCAACTAAAGTTGGAGTGACAGTCGCCCGCAAGCCACCTGTGTGCAAAGCACGTCGGGGGAACCACTCTCGCGTAAGCGTATGCGTAAGGTTGGTCCGGGTCGTCTCGTCCAACAATACCGCCGAACCAAAGTATGACATGCTGGTAGGCAGTATGACTTGTATCGCCCACAACTCACTTGTGTTCTACTCGTGCAAATAACATCAAACCATAAAACCTAGGCTCGGATGCCACTGTTGGGGAACGTAGTAATTTCAAAAAAATTCCTACACACACGCAAGATCATGTTGATGCATAGCAACGAGGAGGAGAGTCTGATCTACGTACCCTTGTAGATCGCAACGGAAGCATTGACACAACATAGAGGAAGTAGTCGTACGTCTTCTTCCCGGTCCGACCGATCCAAGCACCGTTACTCCGGCACCTCTGAGTTCTTAGCACACGTACAGCTCGATGAAGATCCCCGGGCTCCGGTCCAGCAAAGCTTCGGGGAGGAGTTCCGTCAGCACGACGGCGTGGTGACGATCTTGATGTCCTTCCGACGCAGGGCTTCGCCTAAGCACTACAACGGTATTATCAAGGTGGAATATGGTGGCAGGGGGCACCGCACACGGCTAAGGAACGATCTCAATGATCAACTTGTGTGTCTAGAGGTGCCTTCTGCCCCCGTATATAAAGGATCCAAGGGGGAGGGGCTGGCCGGCCAAGGGAGGCGCGCCAGGAGAGTCCTACTCCCTCTGGGAGTAGGATTCCCCCCCCCCCCCAATCCTAGTGGGAATAGGATTCATCAAGGGGGGGAAAGAGAGAGAGGGGGGCCGGCTACCTCTCCTAGTCCTAATAGGACTAGGGGAGGGGGGAGGCGCGCAGCCACCTTGGGCTGCCCCTTTCTCCTTTCCACCAAGGCCCACTATGGGCCATATGACTCCCGGGGGGTTCCGGTAACCTCCCGGTTTTCCGGTAAAATCCCGATTTCACCCGGAACACTTCCGATGTCCAAACATAGGCTTCCAATATATCAATCTTTATGTCTCGACCATTTCAAGACTCCTCGTCATGTCCATGATCACATCCGGGACTCCGAACAACCTTCGGTACATCAAAATGCATAAACTCATAATAACTGTCATGTTAACGTTAAGCGTGCGGACCCTACGGTTCGAGAACAATGTAGACATGACTGAGACACATCTCCGGTCAATAACCAATAGCGGGACCTGGATGCCCATATTGGCTCCTACATATTCTACGAAGATCTTTATCGGTCAGACCGCATAACAACATACGTTGTTCCCTTTGTCATCGGTATGTTACTTGCCCGAGATTCGATCGTCGGTATCCAATACCTAGTTCAATCACGTTACTGGAAAGTCTCTTTACTCGTTCCGTAATACATCATCCTGCAACTAACTCATTGGTTGCAATGCTTGCAAGGCATAAGTGATGTGTATTACCGAGAGGGCCCAGAGATACCTCTCCGACAATCGGAGTGACAAATCCTATTCTCGAAATACGCCAACCCAACATTTACCTTTGGACACACCTGTAGAGCTCCTTTATAATCACCCAGTTATGTTGTGACATTTGGTAGCACACAAAGTGTTCCTCCGGCAAACGGGAGTTGCATAATCTCATAGTCATAGGAACATGTATAAGTCATGAAGAAAGCAATAGCAACATACTTAAACGATCGGGTGCTAAGCTAATGGAATGGGTCATGTCAATCAGATCATTCAACTAATGATTTGACCTCGTTAATCAAATAACAACTCTTTGTTCATGGTTAGGAAACTTAACCATCTTTGATTAACGAGCTAGTCAAGTAGAGGCATACTAGTGACACTCTGTTTGTCTATGTATTCACACATGTATTATGTTTCCGGTTAATACAATTCTAGCATGAATAATAAACATTTATCATGATATAAGGAAATAAATAATAACTTTATTATTGCCTCTAGGGCATATTTCCTTCATAAATACCATCGTCCTATATATCAATCTTTACCTCTCGACCATTTTGAGACTCCTCGTCGTGTCTGTTATCTCATCCGAGAATCCGAACAACATTCGGTCACCAAATCACATAACTCATATAATACAAAATCGTCATCGAACATTAAGCGTGCGGACCCTATGGGTTCGAGAACTATGTAGACATGGCCGAGACACCTCTCCAGTCAATAAGCAATAGCGAAACCTAGATGCTCATATTGGTTCCTACATATTCTATGAAGATCTTTATCGGTCAAACCTTTATGACAACATACGTTATTCCCTTTGTCATCGGTGTGTTACTTGCCCGAGATTCGATCGTCGGTATCTTCATACCTAGTTCAATCTCGTTACTGGCAAGTCTCTTTACTCGTTCCGTTATGCATCATCCTGCAACTAACTCATTAGTCACATTGCTTGCAAGGCTTATTATGATGTGCATTACCGAGAGGTCCCAGGGATACCTCTCCGATACTCAGAGTGACAAATCCTAATCTCGATCTATGCCAACCCAACAAACACCTTCGGATATACCTATAGAGCATCTTTATAATCACCCAGTTATGTTGTGATGTTTGATAGCACATAAGGTATTCCTCCAGTATCCGGGAGTTGCATAATCTCATACTCGAAGGAATATGTATTTGACATGAAGAAAGCAATAGCAATAAAATTGGATGATCAACATGCTAAGCTAACATATGGGTCTTGTCCATCACATCATTCTCCTAATGATGTGATCCATTCATCAAATGACAACACATGCCTATGATTAGTGAAAGTTTGTTATATCGACTAGAGGGGGGGGTGAATAGGCGATTTTTATGAAAGTCTTCAAAACATAGAAGTTTCAAAGACAAACGATAGAAATGAACCTATTACCATGCAGCGGAAGGTAGACTACACTAGGCAAACCATAGTCAAGTATTTAATGAAGTGAAAGCACAATGACCTGTAACAGCTAGGTAGTGTGGATCAGGTAGGAAGATATTATGAAGCCAATCAGAACAAGCAGTCACTCAGTGAAGACAAAACATAATGCAATCATACAATGACTTCACAAGGACCATCAGTAAGTAAAGGCAAGGGAAGGATGAAACCAGTGACTCGTCGAAGACAATGATTTGTTAGACCAGTTCTAGTTGTTGTGACAACTGTACGTCTTGTTAGGGCAGCTAGGTATTTAAACCTGAGGACACACAGTCCCGGACACCCAGTCCTGAACACGCAGCTCAGGACACCCAGTCCTCACCGTATTCCCCTTGAGCTAAGGTCACACAGACCTCGCCCAATCACTCTGGTAAGTCTTCAAGGTAGACTCCCAAACCTTCACAGACTTCGTTTACCGGCGATCCACAATGACTCTTGGATGCTCAGAACGCGACGCCTAACTGGCTGGAGGATTCACAGTCCTCAAGTGTAATAAGTCTTCAGATCACACAGACAGGAAGACTTAAGTGATTCCAAACACTCTTTGGCTCTGGGTGGTTAGGGCTTTATCCTTGCACGGAATTCTCTCTCAAAGGCTTCGAGGTGGGTTGCTCTCAAACGACAAAAGCCGTACTCTAACTCTGAGCAGCCAACCGTTTATGGTTGTAGGGGGTGGGATATTTATAGCCACTAGGCAATCCGACCTGATTTGTCCGAAATGACCCTGGGTCACTAAGGAACTGACACGTGTTCCAACGGTCAGATTTCAAACACACATGGCAACTTTACTTGGGCTACAAGCAAAGCTGACTTGTCCGACTCTGGACAAGATTCGCACTCATAGTCTTCACTCGAAGACATAGGTTTTGGTTAAGCATCACTTCAGTCATTCTGACTGGTTCTCTTGGACCCCACTTAACAGTACGGTGGTTCCTATGACTCAACAAAGAAGAAAAAGAACTACGGAAGATCTAAGTCTTCGAGCTCCATATGCTTCATGCAATGTCTTCTCTTGTCATAGTCTTCAATGTGAATATCTTCACATACCACCTTTGACTTCAATGCCTTCATATATTTTTAGGGGTCATCTCTAGTAGGAAAACCGAATCAATGAGGGACTTCTACCTGTGTTATCCTGCAATTCTCACAAACACATTAGTCCCTCAACTAGGTTTGTCATCAATACTCCAAAACCAACTAGGGGTGGCACTAGATGCACTTACAATCTCCCCCTTTTTGGTGATTGATGACAAACTAGTTGAAGTTTTCAACGGGTAATATAATATGTGAAATTGTAAAGGATAAGGAATTGTCTTCATAAGTTGCAAGGGCTCCCCCTGAAGATGTGCATATGAGTAATTTGCTTTTGGAATGCAAATGCACATGGCAGGTTGTACTTGTGGAGATCCTCTTCAACTTATGATGACAATTCATTATGCATGTGAAGGTATGTGAAGATAATGACATGCATAACGGAAAATGGACGTCTGCAAAATGATCTAAGTGTGGAATTTATCGTCGCACATGCGGAATTTATCATCGCATCACAAAGTAGCAAATAAGTAGCAGACGACCATCGAGTTTAAGTGTTACGACTCAAAGAACCAAATCTATCAAAAAGAGAGTTGTAAACACTAGGCAAAATATAAAGCAACCGCCCATATGGACCCGCTTGAAGACTATCTGAAAGTGCGTTATATCGACTAGAGGGGGGTGAATAGGCGATTTTTATGAAAGTCTTCAAAACGTGGAAGTTATGAAGACAAACAGAGTAGACAAGCCTATCACTATGCAGCGGAAGTTAGATTACACAAGGCAAGCCATAGTCAAGTATACAATATAGTGAAAGCACAGTGACAAATAGCTTCAGTGTAATGCGGATCAGGTAGGAAGAAGTTATGAAGCCAAACAAATCATACAGTCAAGTTGTGAAGACAGAAGATAAAGCAAGCATGCAATGGCTTCACAATGTGTACTGGTAAGTAAAGGGAGGTGAAGATGAAACCAGTGACACGCTGAAGACAATGATTTGTTGGACCAGTTCCAGTTGCTGTGACAACTGTACGTCTGGTTGGAGCGGCTAGGTATTTAAACCAAAGGACACACAGTCCCGGACACCCAGTCCTGAACACGCAGCTCAGGACACCCAGTCCTCGCCGTTTTCTCCTTGAGCTAAGGTCACACAGACCTCGCCCAATCACTGTGGTAAGTCTTCAAGGTAGACTCCCAAACCTTCACAGACTTCGTTCACCGGCAATCCACAATTTCTCTTGGATGCTCAGAACGCGACGCCTAACCGTCTGGAGGATGCACAGTCCTCAAGTGTAATAAGTCTTCAGATCACTCAGACAAGAAGACTTAAGTGATGCCCAATTACTCTGGCTCTGGGTGGTTAGGGCTTTTCTCCTCGCTAGGGATTTTCTCTCAAAGGCTTCGAGGTGGGTTGCTCTCAAACGACAAAAGCCGTGCACTGAAATCTGAGGAGCCAACCGTTTATGGTTGTAGGGGTGGACTATTTATAGCCACTTGGCAACCCGACCTGATTTGTCCGAAATGACCTTGGGTCACTAAGGAACTGACACGTGTATTAACGGTCGAATTTCGAACTCACACGGCAACTTTACTTGGGCTACAAGTAAAGCTGACTTGTCTGACTCTGGACAAGATTTTCTCTCATTGTCTTCACTCGAAGACATAGGATTTGGATTAGGCATCACTTCAGTCATCCTGACTGGTTCTCTTGGACCCCACTTAACAGTACGGTGGTTCCTATGACACAACATGAATGAAGTAAAACTACGAAGGATCTAAGTCTTCGAGTTCCATAGGCTTCAATGGGAGTCTTCACATGTCATTGTCTTCAACATGAATGTCTTCATAAACCACCATTGTCTTCAATGTCTTCGTACATTTTTAGGGGTCATCTCTGGTAGCTAAACCGAATCAATGAGGGACTTCTACCTGTGTTATCCTGCAATTCTCACAAACACATTAGTCCCTCAACTAGGTTTGTCGTCAATACTCCACAACCAACTAGGGGTGGCACTAGATGCACTTACAATCTCCCCCTTTTTGGTGATTGATGACAAACTAGTTGAAGTTTTCAACGGGGAATATAATTTGTGAAATTGTAAGGGAATTGTCTTCATAAGCTGCAAGGGCTCCCCCTGAAGATGTGCATATAAGTAATTTGCTTCTTGAATGCAAATGCACATGGCAGGTTGTACTTGTGGGAATCCACTTCAACTTATGATGGCAATCCACCATGCATGTAAAGGTATATGAAGAGAATGACATGCATAATGAAAAATGGACGTCTGCGAAATGATATAAGTGCGGAAATTATCGTCGTACATGCGGAATTTATCTTCACAAAAACATAGTGGCAAACATAGTAGCAGACGACCATCAAGTTTAAGTGTTACAACTCAAAGAACCAAATGTAGCAAAACAAGAGTTGTAAGCACGAAGCAAAATGCAAAATATAAAGCACCCGCCCTTATTATTGACCCGCTTGAAGACTATAAACATCATATGCTTCTCCCCCTTTTGTCAGTGATGACCAAAAAGGTTTGAAGACATAGAGTTTTCTATGCGTTCCCAGGCGCAGCAGGGTCGGTGGAGGCGTTTGGTGGTGCAGACGAGCTTGGTGTAGGGTCGACGCGCGCTGAAGAAGGCGGTGGTGATGTAGCATCGTCTTCTTCCTCAATGATTCTTCTAGTCACTGTGGCAGCAGAGGAAGAGAACTCTGAATCTTCAAGCGACGGAGTCCCGCGCAGCACAGCTCTTCTGGGGGGTGTGGAGTCAAACTTGAATCTCTCTCTGAAGCCATCCTCTTGAAGTTCAGCTTCAGTGCACATCATGGTGAGGCCTTTCCAAGTGCGGCGACAGGTTTCATGTGCGACAAAAGCATTTTTGGTGGCCAGATTTCTGATGCGATTGACGTCTTGCATGATACTGCGCATCTGCCTTTTGAGCCAGTCGTGATGCCTATCTTGCTTTTGGTGTAGAGCCACAAGAAGTTCACGGTCATTGAGTGTACGAGCGTGTTTCTTGGGTCTCTATGCAGCTGTGCTGTCAGTGGCTTCAGTTGATGCAGGGGCACGTGTGGTGCCAGCCATTGGATACACTCTTGAGATGGCTTCAACACCTTCATCATTCTGAGTGAAGCTCTGGTGTTCTGCATTCTGAAGACTTAATGGCTGCTTGGCAGGCTCAGGATATATTGCTTCAGCAGAGGTGTCCACATCAGGTAAGAAGATTCTGTGGTTGCGGGCAGAGGGCTGATAGGAGATAGCAGAGTGGAGCTTGATTAGCCTCATAACCCATGGAGCATAAATCTTCAAACCAAAGAGATCTGAGCCAGACGCTGCAAGTTGGCGTATAAAGAGATCCTGGGCATTGAAGCATTTGCCATGCAGGATACAGAAGATGAGAGTCTTCATGGCACCTTCAACCTTGGCATATGGAGAGTGCCCCTTAATGGGCCATAGAGTCCGCCTGACGATGTGATAGATAGTTCTGGGCAGGTACTCTAAGTCTTCAACGAAGAACTCAGTTGGATAAGGTGCATCCAGAGGCAATGGCTTCATCATTGAGAGCATCTGACTCATATTGGGCTCAGGTCTCTGGAATATGCTCTCAATAGCTTCAGCATGGAGTTGGCAGCCTTCTTCGAAGAGTTCGCCAGGAGTGGGTAGGCCGGTAAGCTCAATGATATCGAATGCATTGGCTTCATGATGGACATTGCCGGTCATCCACTCCAGGACCCAAGTCTTCGGATCTTTGTTGTAGCCTTTGATATGCAATGTGGCATAGAACTGGAGCAGAAACTCTTCATTCCAGTGCTCTTCATCTGTGATAAACGGCAGCAGCCCAACTTGCTTGAAACAGTCTAGTGCTTCTTCCAGACCAGGCAGACCAGCAACAGCTTCAACCTCAAGGCGCTGGCGAGGAAAGATACGGCCTTGGTTGTATAGGACGCAGGAGTAGTAGCTGCGCTGTGGGTAGCTCCAGAACCTGTCTGATACAATCTGTTCCCTTGAATAAGGGTTCTTGGAGCTGTTGAAGAAGGTGTTGTCTTCCCTGAAGCTATTGACATTAAAGGAGCCAGGAGCTGATGCAGGACCTGGGAACCTTGGCAGTCGTGGGATTGGCTTCTGGACCTGGGGCCTGTGCGCAACATGATAGTTGTACTGTGGACCGGCAGCAGACGCAGGCACAGAAGGTTCAAACGCAGTAGCTTCAGTGTCTCTTGAAGTTGTTGGTTGGTCGGGCTCCACGAATGCTTCAGTGTTGGGTGTGGCAGCCACAATGTTGTCAGCCTCAACACGTGTAGTGAGATGGACGGATTCAGGTACGTTCTCCTTGAGAACTTCTTCTTGTTGGTTCGGGGGAGACGGAGCTGGTGGTTCTTCTTCATGTTCTTCGGCTGATGCAGCCGGAATGTCTTCAGCAGCCTGAGCCCTTGGCCCTTTGCGAAGCCTACGGAATGCAGGCGACGCCGGTGGAGTTGCAGTGGGCTGGGGCTCATTCTCTTCCTCCTGCGGGCGATCTGCCCACGATGCATCTTGGGTGATTGGCGTCAAGGGACGACCAATGCTGATCATTTCACTTGTTTCAAGCTGAGGAAGGACTGCATCATCTTGCACATTGTCTTGGAGACCAATGTCTTCAGCAGCGTTGGGGTCGGCTGCTGGAATGTCTTCAGCATGCGGAGCCTCTATGAAAGCAGGCTCATGCACGGTCAGCTGACGATCTTCGTCAGGATAGCGGACGGAGAGGGGTTCGACTATCAGGGGCTCTGTGGGAGCAGCCCGAGACTTCTTGGTCTTGCGCTTCCTGATGGTGGGGTCAGAAGGAGAGGCTTCAGGGTGTTTCCTCTTCCTTGCTTCAGCTTCGGCTGTCCTTGTCTTCTTAAGCTCTGGAGCGGTTGAGCGGTGCTTTGGCTTCGAGCCAGTCTTAGCAGTGGGGAAGACAATCGGAACAGCCTCTTGCCTTGGTGCCTCTTGTTCAGCCACAGCGGGCTTCTTCTTTTTCTTCGCGGCCATCCTGGGGTCGATGCAGGGACGCCCAAGTGCCTTGCGCTTCTCGGCCTCATTGTAGGCCTGCACACAGAGGTCAGCCAAATTCTTCATTCGCTCACGCAAACCCTGAGCTTCTGCATGTTTCTTCATAAAGTTTTCCTTCAACTCGTGCAGCATGACCTTGAAGTCCTTGACTTCTTGGACGCTGAGCTTGGCCATATTCTGCTTGAACTGAGCCTTTTCAAAATCAATCTTTTGCTTCCGTTCAACAATGCACTGGGCAATTGCAAGTTCTGAAGCAATAGCGCCTTGGAAGGCGACGCTGAGGCCAATGGGCAGCTGCAGATCATCGAAGCTGATATTGGGTGTATCAAACCACTCATCGATGAAGTTGTGGATGATTGCTGCCTCAAACAGAGGCAGATTGTTGAAGATTTCAGCCTCCTCCTTGCTCTTGATGAGCTGCTCAAGAGCGTCATCGGCAAGATCTTCGTCACTTGACAGATCAATGGCCTCGCAGCGCAGAATGGCAGCGGCAGTGAGCTCTTTGCCAGTGTGTGACTGAGGCTTCTTGGCTTCTTGGGGCTTGGAGACTCGCAATAAGTCTTCAGACTGCACACTTGCTTCAGGAGGTGCAGTTGCCAATGGCTTCGCTCTGGAGATTTTGGGAGAAGCGGCTGGCTTTGAAGCTTTTGGCTTCTTCTTCGTCTGCTTCGGCTCCAGTGCAGCAGGAGCGTCATCCGACTCAGTGTCTGTTGGAGGGTCATTCACAGCAGTCCCTTGGACTAGAATGCGAGTGATGAGGCCTTCGAGATTGGCATACGGCCCGATGATATTGGGATTTGCGTCGCGTGTGCCATCCTCCCTTGGTTTAGAGGGACCAGGGTTGAAGTCCAACCCCCACTCCTTCTTGTTTTGCTTCGCAGAGTTCTGAGCAAATTGGAAGTTGCGCTTGAACAGAGTGTCATCGCGACACTAGAGAAGTGATGACGGATGTGCGTCAGCTGGCTGTGGTCCTCTGACCATGCATGGAAAGAAGCCTTGAGCAATGGCTTCGTCTCTGGACCGGGGTACGAGGTTTTTGTACAGTACGTCTCCCCATGGTCTCTTGATGGTGCACTTTTCTGCATATTCCTTGGTGACGAAGCGGTATTGGAACCACTGCTCTGCCCAATATCTTCGAATCCATTAGATTCGTGTCTTGCGCTGACCATAGCTCTCTTCAGGATCAGTCTGGTACATTTCTGCCAAGTCAATAGGCAGATCTTTAGAGGTTTCACCACGTCTCTGTCTGCCTCCCTTCCTTGCTGGTTTTTCTGCTGCCATGAAGCTTAACTTGGAAGGCTTCAAGATGTTCAAAGTCTTCAAAGGCTTCCTTTTGCTTGACCAACAGGAACTCGCTTCAGGAGAATTGATGTGACGCTGTAAGAATTCTGCAAATGAATGCAGACTATGAGAACCAAAAGATTCTCCCACGGACATGTACCTGTGACAGCATTAAGGTGCGAGGGAAGGGGAAGAGGTCATATGCATTCTCAGACGATTTTGAAGACAAATCAGTTTAGAAGATATTGACCTCATCATGCGAAGACATTCACTTTATAGAAAAGTAGTTGGTTCCAGATTTGTACGAACCCATAGATCAGTACAAATGAGGAATCTAACTACTTCATGAAGAACAAGTGAATATACTAGGCAAGTTATGAGATGCAGATGAGAGAGATGAAACTTGTGTGAATAGAAACTTCTTATGGCAGAAAGTGATGGAGCTATAGGATCAAAAGAGGCTGTAAAAGAGGTTTTATTTACCACACTTGGAACTGCTAGACGAAGAGAGAGTTGAGGCCGAGTAGTTCGATCCTCCGTGCCCTAACTTGGCGACGGAAGACACCTACGGCGACGGCGGAGAGACTGATGTCCGCAGTCGGCGTGAAAACGGCGTCGGAGAGGTTGCGGCAGTGAAGCACTTCGTCGCCGGCGTCGTTGAGAGGTAGTGGTGGCGCTAGGGTTCGTGCGAGGGTGGAAGAAGAGATAATGACCGCAGTGAATCGTGTATTTATAGGGATAGGGGCGGCACTGCACTATTACTCAGGTGCCCCTGGCGATTCGCATCTGATCAGTACGTGGCCAGCATGCGGTATTGTGGGGGCAGTTCCACACCCCACGCACGCCTTGTTTGTCGGGTGTCGTTCCTTCTTCTCCGGATTTCTTGTTGATGTAATAACATTGAAAACGGTTTTAAAGTTTGTCTCTGTGTCTTCTGTTGACAAGGATGCAGTGAAGACATTCGACAGTTTCAATAGAATGCATACGACTTGGAGAGATAGAGTTTGAGGTAGGAAGCATGGAGAGGTTAGGGTCCGATCACATTCACTTAGTTCAAAAGATTCAAACAAGAAGACATAGCTATAAGTGAATGCTGTAGAGGACAGAACACCAGTACATATATATAATCAACATAGTGAAGATAATCATGAAGATATGTTGAGATTGAAGCCAAACCAAATGTGAAGACATAGCAAGAGTAACGCCATGAGTGAAACACTTCAAACAGAAAATTTGGTGGTGGCGTTACCCACCGTATAGGAAGTATTAGACCCAGACACGGCGCACAATTATCATGGCGCTCCGAAATCAAATTCCATGTTAATGTATTCACACTTAGAATGTATGTCTTCATTGATTGAAGATATACGTTACTTCATGTGTTGCACATCTAAGTCATCAACATGCATAAGTGTTAGGATGTGTGCCTGATCACAGGACATTTGAGGATTCCAAGATATTTAGCTCACACCGTAACTTGCAAAATCTCTTCTCATCCAAGGGCTTGGTGAAGATATCTGCCAATTGCTCTTCAGTGTTGACATGTATGATATCAATGTCTTCCTTTGGAACATGATCTCTGAGAAAATGATGACGAATTTCAATGTGCTTTGTCTTCGAGTGCTGAACTGGGTTGTTGGCGATCTTGATGGCGCTTTCATTGTCGCGGTAAAGTGGCACTTGCTTCAGATGAATGCCATAATCCTTGAGGGTTTGCTTCATCCATAGAAGCTGAGCGCAGCAGGATCCAGCAGCAATGTATTCAGATTCAGCAGTGGAGAGAGATACACAGTTCTGCTTCTTTGAAGACCAACATACAAGTGATCGCCCCAGAAAGTGACATGTGCCTGATGTGGACTTCCGATCAACCTTGTCACCAGCGTAATCAGCATCCGAAAATCCAACCAGATCAAACTCTGAGCCCTTTGGATACCATAACCCTAGAGTTGGGGTGTGAGCCAAATATCGAAGAATTCGCTTCATAGTTAAGTGATGCGACTCCTTTGGTGCCGCTTGGAATCGAGCACACATGCAAACACTAAGCATAATATCTTGCCTAGATGCACATAAATAAAGCAAAGAACCAATCATGGAGCAGTATACCTTTTGATCGAACTCTTTACCATTGTCGTCAGGACCCAGATGATGTTTGGCCGGCATTGGTGTTGTGAAGCCTTTGCAGTCTTGCATACCGAACTTCTTCAGGCAATCTTTGAGATATTTCTCTTGAGATATGAAGATGCCATTGCGTTGTTGCCGTATCTGAAGACCGAGGAAGAATTTCAGCTCCCCCATCATAGACATCTGATATTGCTCTTGCATCATATATCCGAACTCCTCACTGTACTTCTGATTGGTGCAGCCGAAGATTATGTCATCCACATATATTTGGCACACAAACAGTTCACCATCATATGTCTTCGTGAAGAGAGTGGGATCTAGGGAACCAGGTATGAAGCCTTTGCTCTTCAGGAAGCATTTGAGTGTATCATACTAGGCCCGAGGGGCTTGTTTGAGGCCATATAGTGCCTTATTGAGCTTGTAAACCATGTCAGGATGTTTTGGATCTTCAAACCCAGGTGGTTGTGCAACATACACTTCTTCAATTTTGCCATTGAGAAAGGCACTCTTCACATCCATTTGATACAGAATTATGTTCTGATGATTTGCATAGGCCAGCAGTATACGGATGGCTTCAAGTCTGGCCACAGGAGCAAATGTTTCATCAAAGTCAATGCCTTCCACTTGAGTGTATCCTTGAGCAATGAGACGAGCCTTGTTTCTGACGATTTGACCATGCTCATCTTGCTTGTTGCGGTATATCCATTTGGTGCCTATTATGTTATGCTTCCGTGGATCAGGACGCTTAACCAACTCCCATACATTGTTCAGCTCAAACTGTTGAAGCTCTTCTTGCATAGCTTGAATCCATTCAGGTTCCATAAAAGCTTCATCAATTTTCTTGGGTTCTGTGATTGAAACGAATGCGAAGTGTCCGCAGAAATTTGCCAGTTGAGTTGCCCTTGAACGAGTCAGTGGACCAGGTGCATTGATGCTATCAATTATTCTGTCAATCTGCACTTCATTGGCAACACGAGGATGTAGGGGTCGAAGACTTTGCTCTTGCTGATCTACGTTGTCATGGGGAGGAATGTCTTCAGGCTGAGCATTGTCTTCGTGAGGATCAGGTGCTGAGATGATAAGTTCTTCTTCAGGATGAGCTTCAGAAGGTATAATTTCTCCAGTTCCCATTAGCTTGATTGATTCACTGGCTGGAACTTCATCTAGCACATCTGGCAGTTGCTCTCTTTGTGACCCATTGGTCTCATCGAACCGCACATCCACTGTTTCAACCACTTTGTAGTGAAAGAGATTGAAGACTCTGTAGGAGTGCGAATCCTTTCCATATCCAAGCATAAAGCCCTCGTGTGCTTTTGGAGCAAATTTTGAGGTGTGGTGAGGGTCCTTGATCCAGCATCTTGAGCCAAATACTTTGAAGTAACTGACATTTGGCTTCTTGCCGGTTAGAAGTTCATAAGATGTCTTGTTCAGAAGCTTGTGAAGATAGACACGGTTGATAGTATGGCATGCAGTGTCAATGGCTTCAGTCCAGAATTTTCTTGGAGTCTTGTACTCATCTAGCATCGTTCTGGCCATCTCAATGAGTGTTCTGTTCTTGCGCTCGACGATGCCATTCTGCTGTGGCGTGTACGGAGCTGAGAATTCATGAGTGATGCCCAATGTATCAAGATATGTGTCAAGGCCAGTGTTCTTGAATTCAGTGCCATTGTCACTTCTGATGTGCTTTATCTTGGCGCCATAATTGTTCATAGCCCGATTTGCGAAGCGTCTGAAGACATCCTGCACTTCAGTCTTGTAAAGGATTATGTGCACCCAAGTATATCTAGAGTAATCATCAACAATGACGAAGCCATAGAGGCAAGCAGTAGTGGAAAAAGTTGAGTAGTGAGTGGGACCAAAGAGATCCATGTGAAGCAGTTTGAAGGGTTGAGTAGTGGTCATGATTGTCTTCGAAGGATGTTTTGCCCTTGTCATCTTCCCTGCTTCACAGGCACCGCATAAGTGATCTTTCTTGAACTTGACGCCCTTGATGCCTATGACATGCTTCTTCTTTGCAAGGGTGTGGAGGTTCCTCATGCCAGCATGCCCAAGCCTCCGATGCCAAAGCCAGCATTCTGCAGCCTTTGCGAGAAGACATACTGCAAGCTGTGGCCCTACTGAGAAATCTACCACGTACATATCATCTTTCCGATACCCTTCAAACACTAGAGACTTGTCAGATTCCATTAGTACCAGGCAACAAAATTTTCCAAAGATTACAATCATGTTCAAATCGCAAAGCATTGAGACAGACATTAAGTTGAAGCCAAGGGATTCAACAAACATGACTTTATCCATGTGTTGATCCTTTGAGATTGCAACTCTACCTAGACCCAATACCTTACTTTTACCAGTGTCAGCAAATGTGATGTGGCTCTTGTCAGATGGACGTAAGGTTGAGTCCATAAAGAGACTTCTTTTGCCAGTCATGTGATTTGTACACCCACTGTCAATAATCCATTCTGAAGACTCTGAAGTCGCTGGTGTCGTACCCTACAGTGCAGTTAGGGGGATAGGCTTCACCAAGAGTATTGTGAAGCAAAAATATTTGACGAACCAGTGGGTTATGAAAACTTAAATCCAGGTTAGGGCAAGTACGGAGAGTAGCATGCGATTCAGGTATGAAATACATAGTGATGTCATTCGGGCATGTGATCTTGCGCCCCACAAGATTTTTAAGGTCCCCAGCAATAGCGTCAGAAGATTTTGGTTTTCTGCTGGAGACCTTTCCCTGTAAAAGAGAGTTAAGCTTTCTTAACCACCCACATCTTCAAGGGTGGCTTAGAAGCAATAAGTCTAAGTGCAACATCTGAGAATTTTGGCTTTGGAGCCCTGGCAAACAGTCTAGCAGGCGGGCAATAGTACTCATAAGAATAGGCAGAGTAGTTCTTGGTCATATGAGCAGGACGGTTTGAAGAACCGCTCTCATATGCCTGAGCATGGTTTCCCTGCAAAACATTTGCGTTAGTGCGACTCAGGTGAGTCCTCTGCCTGTATGAAGCCTTTGGACCATATGAAGCCTTTGGTCTGAGGTTTGTCTTCTTCATGTGAGGTGTCATGAGGACATTCACAGGAAGATTCTGCAGACACGTTTTTGGAACCCAGATCTTCTTCATAGGCGGTCCATTCCTGCAGTTAGTACCAATGTACCTGGCAAATACTTCACCATTCTGATTTTTAAACAGTTTATAGTTTGCATCAAAGGATTCATCAATGATAATAGGATCAGCACAAGTGAAGCCAGATAGATTGGATGGATCTGCTGAGGATTCCTTTGCAGCAACCCATGTGGTTTTGGGGTACTGCTCAGGTTTCCAATAAGATCCATCTGCATTAATTTTCCTCACGAACCCAACACCCTCTTTCCTAGGGTTTCGGTTCAGAATCTGCTTCTTGAGGACATCACATAATGTCTGATGCCCTATGAGACTTTTGTACATCCCTGTTTCAAGCAATGTCTTCAACCTAGCATTCTCATCAGCAATAGCAGTGGTATCCTCAGTAGAGGGGTTAGTTACTACTTCAACAGTTGAAGATATTGCAACAGCAGTAGCAGTGGAACATTCAGCAACAGAAGTAGCATTATCACGCTCAATGCATTTAAGGCATGGTGGTTCAAATCCTTCCTGAGCAGAACTGATCTGTTCGGCTCGAAGTGACTCGTTTTCCTTTTGAAGATCTTCATGATCCGCTCTCAACTTCTCAAGATCTTGCTTCTTTTGAAGATAATCATAGGAAAGCTTTTCATGAGTAGTTGAGAGAGTCTCAAGACGATCTTCGAGTTCCTGATACTTAACATGAAGATTTTTTATGTCTTCAATTAAGGATTCAGAACGAGTCATTTCAGCACCCAACAGATCATCGCTTCTGTCTAACAGTTTTTGAATATGTTCCATGGCCTTTTGTTGTTTAGTTGCAATTTTAGCAAGTGTTTTGTAGCTGGGTTTTGAATCACAATCAGAGTCATCGTCACTGGATGTTTGATAGTGAGTAGTGCGTGTGTTTACCTTGGCACCACATGCCATGAAGCAGTAGGTAGGAGTAGAGTCGTCCTTGTCATTTGCATCGGTGTTGGTGATGAAGTCATTGTCTTCAGTGTTGAAGATGGACTTGGCGACATAGGCTGTAGCCAGACTCGCAATGCCTGAATCAGACTCCTCCTCAGACTCCACCTCTGCCTCCTCAGAAGCGGACTCCTCCTCTGAATCCATTTCCTTGCCAACAAACGCACGAGCCTTGCCAGATGAACTCTTCTTGTGTGATGAAGACTTTGAGGAAGACTTGGACGAAGACTTTGAGTATTTCTTCGTCTTCTTATCGTCAGAGTCATATTCCTTGCTCTTCTTCTTCTTTCTGTTCTCATTGTCCCACTATGGACACTCAGAGATGAAGTGTCCAGTTTTCTTGCACTTGTGACATGTTTTCTTCTTGTAGTCATGAGCAGAAGCTTCATCATTCCTTGAGCTTGATCGTGAAAACTTTCTGAAGCCTTTCTTCTTGGTGAATTTCTGGAACTTCTTCACTAGCATTGCAAGTTCCCTTCCAATGTCTTCAGGATCATCAGAACTGCTGTCAGATTCTTCTTCAGATGAGGACACAGCTTTTGCCTTCAAGGCACGAGTTCGCCCATAGTTTGGACCGTAGATATCTCTTTTCTCAGAAAGCTGAAATTCATGTGTGTTGAGCCTCTCAAGTATGTCAGACGGATCGAGTGTCTTGAAGTCTGGATGTTCTTGAATCATCAGGGCTAGGATGTCAAACAAATTGTCAAGTGATCTCAGCAGCGTCTTGACAATTTCATGTTTGGTGATCTCAGTGGCGCCGAGGGCTTGAAGCTCATTTGTGATGTCAGTGAGCCGGTCAAATGTGTGCTGGACATTCTCATTATCATTTCGCTTGAAGCGGTTAAAGAGGTTGCGAAGAACACTGATTCTCTGATCTCTCTGGGTTGAGATGCCTTCATTGACCTTGGAGAGCCAGTCCCAAGCCAGCTTGGATGTCTTCAAGGCACTCACATGGCCGTACTGTCCCTTGGTTAGATGACCACAGATAATATTCTTGGCAGTAGAGTCCAGTTGAGTGAACTTCTTGACATCAGCAGCAGTGACACCTTCTCCAGCCTTGGGAACGTCGTTTTCGACGACATACCATAGGTCGACATCAATGGCTTCAAGATGCATGCGCATCTTATTCTTCCAGTAGGGATATTCCGTTCCATCGAAGACGGGGCACGCAGCGGAGACTTTAATTATCCCTGCAGTCGACATAGCTAAAACTCCAGGTGGTTAAACCGAATCACACAGAACAAGGGAGCACCTTGCTTTGATACCAATTGAAAGTGCGTTATATCGACTAGAGGGGGGGTGAATAGGCGATTTTTATGAAAGTCTTCAAAACGTGGAAGTTATGAAGACAAACAGAGTAGACAAGCCTATCACTATGCAGCGGAAGTTAGATTACACAAGGCAAGCCATAGTCAAGTATACAATATAGTGAAAGCACAGTGACAAACAGCTTCAGTGTAATGAGGATCAGGTAGGAAGAAGTTATGAAGCCAAATAGATCATACAGTCAAGTTGTGAAGACAGAAGATAAAGCAAGCATGCAATGGCTTCACAATGTGTACTGGTAAGTAAAGGGAGGTGAAGATGAAACCAGTGACACGCTGAAGACAATGATTTATTGGACCAGTTCCAGTTGCTGTGACAACTGTACGTCTGGTTGGAGCGGCTAGGTATTTAAACCAAAGGACACACAGTCCCGGACACCCAGTCCTGAACACGCAGCTCAGGACACCCAGTCCTCGCCGTTTCCTCCTTGAGCTAAGGTCACACAGACCTCGCCCAATCACTCTGGTAAGTCTTCAAGGTAGACTCCCAAACCTTCACAGACTTCGTTCACCGGCAATCCACAATTTCTCTTGGATGCTCAGAACGCGACGCCTAACCGTCTGGAGGATGCACAGTCCTCAAGTGTAATAAGTCTTCAGATCACTCAGACAAGAAGACTTAAGTGATGCCCAATTACTCTGGCTCTGGGTGGTTAGGGCTTTTCTCCTCGCTAGGGATTTTCTCTCAAAGGCTTCGAGGTGGGTTGCTCTCAAAAGACAAAAGCCGTGCACTGAAATCTGAGCAGCCAACCGTTTATGGTTGTAGGGGTGGACTATTTATAGCCACTTGGCAACCCGACCTGATTTGTCCGAAATGACCCTGGGTCACTAAGGAACTGACATGTGTATCAACGGTCAAATTTCGAACTCACGCGGCAACTTTACTTGGGCTACAAGTAAAGCTGACTTGTCTGACTCTGGACAAGATTTTCTCTCATTGTCTTCACTCGAAGACATAGGATTTGGATTAGGCATCACTTCAATCATCCTGACTGGTTCTCTTGGACCCCACTTAACAGTACGGTGGTTCCTATGACACAACATGAATGAAGTAAAACTACGAAGGATCTAAGTCTTCGAGTTCCATAGGCTTCAATGGGAGTCTTCACATGTCATTGTCTTCAACATGAATGTCTTCATAAACCACCATTGTCTTCAATGTCTTCGTACATTTTTAGGGGTCATCTCTGGTTGCTAAACCGAATCAATGAGGGACTTCTACCTGTGTTATCCTGCAATTCTCACAAACACATTAGTCCCTCAACTAGGTTTGTCGTCAATACTCCAAAACCAACTAGGGGTGGCACTAGATGCACTTACACTATCAAACTCATATGCTTCTCCCCCTTTTGTCAGTAAGGACCAAAAAGGTTTGAAGACATAGAGCATCTACTCGTTTGTCAGGGTAAATATCCATGGGTAGCCCAGCCGGCTTCCCCTGGCCCCTCAGAAAAAATTATGAGCCCGTCCGGCTCATAAGAAGACTCAAGACCTGGGCCGCCTCCCCCCTAGCCGACTACCTTCTTAGCTAGCTTCGGGGGCGGCCCGCCCTTTACCCTCATGAAGAAAGCTGTGGAGGGCCGGCTACGGCAAGGCCGGCTACGAGAGGCCGGCTACAGCAAGGCCGGCTACAGCCAGGCCAGCTCCCATAAAGCAGTCAACGCCGTACCCGCAATGTACGCGTCCACTCCGCGATGATGGAGCGGGGCGTGGCTACAGTGGAGCCTGCCACCCCCAAAACCCGGAGCACGCCTGGTACAGCGCGCCGTGCGGGCAGCCACGGCCCGCCCGGCGCGGCACTGTAGCCACGGCGGCTCTGACGCCATCCACGACGGGCCGCCAGTGTGGCCCCCGAGGCGATGGGCCCCTTCGGGCAGAGAGATGCCGAAGGCGGCCGCACCTCCTCTCAAGCCGGCAAGATAGAGGGCCGGCTTCACATGGCCGGCCTGCCACCCTCCTCGAAGGAGACGCCCATTAAGGAGACAAGATGCGGCGGGGCTATAGTAATCGCCCGTCAAGGCGGCGTTACTATAGCCACGCTTACCCCGACCAAGCCTGCGTCAACAACACGGAGCAACAGTAACCAGCTGCCGACCAGGCCCTGGCCGGTGGGGCCGGCCTGTCGACCCAAGAGCCGGCAGCCGGCGGGCCCCAGAAGCCGGCGAAGAAGCCGGCGAGCATAGTCACAGACAGCTGGGCCCAGTGCCCAATCGGATTACCATAGTACCCCCGGGGGGTAGGCCTATATAAACCCCCCGGTGCACCCATGCAAAGGGTTGGACTCTCTTTCTAGACCTAGACACCATACAAGGAGAGGAAGCAGGCTGAGTCGAGCCCTTCTTCCTCCTTCCACCCGAAACAGCTCAAGGAGCATTGTAGCTACTTGTTCACTTAGTAACCATGCGGAGACCCCGCAGAGCAGCAGTAGGGGTATTATCTCCCCGGAGAGCCCTGAAGCTGGGTAAGATTCGCCAGCGTGCATGTCTTCGCCTCATCCCGTTTCCAGGCACCGGCGATGTTCTATTAGCCCCCGCAATGATAAGCCACCCGTTGGCATATGTCGCTCCTACCACCCGACATCGTTCCCATGAGGAGTAGGTGAAGCAGCAGGGTCGTCGGTGGTGTTCGGCGGTGCAGAAGAACTTGGAGCAGTGTCAAAGCATGCTGAAGGAGGGGGCGGTGAAGTAGCATCGTCTTCGTCCTCGATCACTCGGGCATTCACAGTTGCCGCAGAGGAAGAGAACTCAGAGTCTTCAAGAGATGGAGTTCGTCGCAGCACTGCCCGTCGGGGAGGTGTGGAGTCAAACTTGAAGCGTTCAGAGAAGCCATCCTCTTGAAGATCATCTTTAGAGCACATAAGCGTCAGCCCTTTCCATGTGTGTCGAGAGGTTTCATGGGCAACAAAGGCATTCTTGGTGGCAAGATTGCCAATGCGGTTGACATCCACCAAGAGGCTTTGCATTTGGCGCTTCAGCCAGTCATGATGCCTATCCTGTTTCTGATGAAGAGCCACCAGAAGCTCTCGGTCATTGAGAACATGAGATCGCTTCTTGGGTCGTTGAGCAATAGTGCTTTCTGTGGCTTCAGTAAGGGCACGATGAGGTGCACGTGTAGTTCCAGCCAGAGGATAAACACGGGTGACTGCTTCAACTCCTTCAATGTTCTGAGAGAAACTTTGATGCTCCGCATTCTGAAGACTAAGAGGCTCCTTGGCAGGCTCAGGATAAATGGCTTCAACAGACATATCCACATCAGGCAGAAAGATCCGATGATTGTGAGCAGATGGCTGATATGAGATAGCGGAGTGGAGTTTAATCAACCGCATTATCCATGGAGCATAGAACTTCAAGCCAAAAATATCAGAGCCTGATGCAGCAAGTTGGCGGATGAAGAATTCTTGTGCATTGAAGCATTTGCCATGAAGAATATAGAAGACCAAAGTCTTCATTGCACCTTCCAGCTTGGCATGTGGAGAATGTCCTTTGATGGGCCAGAGAGTTCGCCTTATGATGTGATAGATAGTCCTTGGCAGATACTCAAGGTCATCAACAAAGAACTCCTTAGGATAGGCAGCATCTTGTGGCAAGGGCTTCATCATACTAAGCATCTGACTCATGTTCGGTTCAGGCTTCTGAAAGATGTTCTCCATAGCTTCACTGTGAAGCTGACAGCCAGGTTCATAGAGATCGCCAGGAGTGGGCAGACCAGTGAGCTCAATGATATCAAAGGCTTTGGCTTCATGATGAACATTTCCTGTCATCCACTCCAGGACCCAAGTCTTCGGATCTCTGTTGTACCCACGGATGTGAAGTGTGGCATAGAATTGGAGCAACAACTCTTCATTCCAGTGCTCTTGGTCGGTGACAAACGGCAACAATCCAACCTCTTTGAAGCAATCCAGAGCTTCTTCCAGACAGGGCAGACCAGCTATTGCTTCGGTGTCAAGACGCTTATGTGGGAAGATGCGACCTTGATTGTACAGAATGCAGGAGTAATAGCTTCACTGCGGATAGCTCCAGAACCGATCAGAAGATATTCTTTCCCTTGAGTAGGGGTTCTTGGAGCTATTGAAGAAAGTGTTGTCTACTTTGAAGCCGTTGACATTGAAGGATCCAGGTGCTGATGCAGGACCTGGAAACCTGGGCAACCTTGGAATTGGCTTTTGTACCTGAGGCCTATGCTCAACATGATAGTCAAACTGAGGACCAGCAGCAGGCGCAGGAACCGGAGCAGTAGCATCATTTGCTTCACTAACTTCTGGTTCTTGGGTTGGTGGAGGCTCCACATTTGCTTCTGCCATGACTGCGTCAGTGGCTTCATTGGTGTCGGTGGTGGCAGCCTCAAGATTTTCTACCTCCACTTGACGAGCTGGAGGGTCGGGCACAGACACGTTCTCCGCGAGAACAGCTTCGTCAGTAGTTGGGGGAGTGGGGACATGTTCTTCTTCTTGGGTGTCATCGGCTGATGCAGCCAGAATTTCTTCAGCAGCTTTAGCTTCAGACTCAAAGACTGGAGGCCTTGGTCCTTTGCGAAGCCTGCGTAACGCTGGCGACGCCTGTGGAGTTGGAGTTGGCTGGGCCTCAAAGTCATCTTCCTCTTGTGCTTGTGGGTGATCATCCCATGATGCATCCTAAGCAATTGGCGTCAGAGGACGACCAATGCTGATGAGTTCACTGTGCGTAAGCACAGGCGATGATACCTATTGGTGCTCGATCTGAGGAAGAACTACATCATCTTCAACATGGTCATGGTGACCAATGTCCTCAGCAGCGGTGGGATCAGCTGCTGGAAAGTCTTCAGCTTCATGAGCCTCTATGAAAGCAGGCTCATGGACAGTCAGTTGGCACTCTTGATGTTTAGTGGCAGGGCGAACCATGGAGATGGGTTCAACAATTAAGGGCTCTGTGGGAGCAGCCCGTTCCTTCTTGGTCTTCCGCTTCTTCTTGGAGGGAGCAGCAGCAAAGGCTTTAGGATGTTTCCTCTTTCTGGCTTCAGCCTCAGCAGTCTTCGTCTTCTTCAGCTCTGAAGCGGTAGATCTGGCTTTTGGCCTTGAGCCAGTCATGCTGATTGGGAAGACAATGGGATCTGCTTCCTGCCTTGGTGCGTTGGGTTCGGCCACAGTGGGCTTCTTCTTCTTCTTAGCAGCCATCCTGGGATCAATGCCCGGACTCCCAAGGGCCTTGCGCTTCTCAGCCTCGTTGTAGCCTTGCACACACTTGTCAGCCAGGCTCTTCATGCGCTCACGAGAACCCTGAGCTTCTGCACGTTTCTTGAGAAAGGCTTCTTTGAGCTCGTGCAGCATAATCTTGAAGTTCTTCACCTCTTGCACGCTGAGCGTGGCCATATGCTTCTTGAACTGAGTTTTCTCAAAGTCAATCTTCTGCTTCAGTTCAACAATGCACTGGGTGATAGCTAACTCTGAAGCAATGGCGCCATGGAAGGCGACACTGAGGCCAATTGGAAGTTGCAGATCTTCAAAGCTAAGGTTGGGCGTGTCAAACCACTCATCAATGAAGTTGTGGATGATCGCCATGTCAAAGAGAGGCAGATCATTGAAGATTTTTGTTTCTTCTTTGCTCTTGATCAGTTGCTCAAGAGCGTCATCTGCAAGATCTTCATCACTGGACAGATTGATGGCATCGTTGCGCAGAATAGCAGTAGCTGTCAGTTCTTGCCCGGTGTGTGGCAGAGGCATCTTGACTTTCTGGGGCTTGGAGATGCGTGAAAAATCTTCAGACTGCACACTGTCTTCAGGAGATGCAGTAGCCAGTGGCTTCGCCCGTGAGATTTTTGGTGCAGAGGCAGGCTTTGAAGCTTTAGGCTGCTTCAACTTCTTTGGCTTCGGTGCTGCAGGCGCTTCATCTGATTCAGCGTCATCTGCAGGCTCATTCACGGCTGTCCCTTGAACCACGATATGAGTGATGAGACCTTCCAAGTTGTAGAAGGGCCCAAGAAGATTGGGTTCAGCTTCGCGAGTTCCATCGGCACGGGGAGCAGAGGGACCAGGGTTGAAGTCTAATCCCAAAGACTTCTTGTTCTGCTTCGTTGAGTTCTTGGCAAACTGGAAGTTGCGCTTGAACAGATTGTCGTCACGACACCATAGTAGTGACGATGGGTGTGCATCTGCAGGCTGTGGCCCACGGACCATGCAGGGATAGAAGCCTTGTGCAATGGCTTCTTCTCTGGACCTGGGTTGAAGATTCTTGTATAGGATGTCTCCCCACGGTCACTTGATGGCATTTTTCTCAGCATATTCCTGGGTCACAAACCGGTATTTGAACCATTGTTCTGCCCAATATCTTTGAATCCATTGGATTCGGGTCTTGCGCTGATTGTAATCCTCTTCAGGATCTGTCTTGTAAAGCTCTGAGAAGTCATCAGGCAAATCTCTTGATGTTCCCCACGACGCTGTCTGCCACCCTTCCTTACTGATTTCTCTGCAGCCATGAACTTCAAACTGAATGGCTTCAACACATTCAAAGGCTTTCGCTTGCTGGACAAACATGAACTGGCTTCGGGAGAATTTATGTGATGCTGTAAGAATTCTGCAAATGAATGCGGACTATGACAACCAAGGGATTCTCCCACGGACATGTACCTGTGACAGCATTAAGGTGCGAGGGAAGGGGAAGAGGTCATATGCATTCTCAGAAGATTTTGAAGATAAATCAGTTTAGAAGACATTGACCTCATCGTGCGAAGACATTCACTCATAGATAAGGAGTTGGTTCCGGATTTGTACGAATCCACGGATCAATACAAGTGAGGAATCTAACTACTTTGTGAAGCATAAGTGAATATACTAGGCATATTATGGGATGCAGTATGAACTAGATCCAACTTGTGTGAACAGAAACTGCTTGTGGTAGAAAGTGACGAATCTATAGGATCAAAGGGGCCGTAAAAAGGAAGTTTTATTTACCACACGTAGAACTGCTAGACGGAGTGGAAGAGGAGGCCGAGCAGTTCGATCGTCCGTGCCCTAACTTGGCGACGGAGGACACCTACGGCGACGGCGGAGAAGACGATGTCCGCGGTCGGCGTGAAGACGGCGTCAAAGAGGTTGCGGCAGCTAAGCGCTTCGTCGCTGGCGTCGTCGAGGGCTAGCGGTGGCACTAGGGTTCGTGCGAGAGTGAAGGAAGAGATAATGACTATGGTGAGGCGTGTATTTATAGGGACAAGGGCAGCTCGGTGTTATTACACAGGTGCCCCTGGCGATTCACATCTGAGGAACACGTGGCTATCATGCTGCATATCGAAGGTTGTTCCACATCCCACTCACGCCTGGATTGTCGGGTGGTCGTTCCCACTTCTCCAGGTTTCAGGTGAAGGAATTAACATTGAAAGCGGACTTAATGTTTGTCTCTGTATCTTCTACTGACAAGGACGCAAAGAAGACATTTGACAGTTTCAAGAGAATGCATATGATTTGGAGATATAGAGTTTGAGATAGAAATCATAGAGAGGTTAGGGTCCGATCACATTCACTTAGTTCAAAAGATTCAACAAGACATAGCTATAAGTGAATGTTGTAGAGGACAGAACACTAGTATATATAATCAACATAGTGAAGATAATCATGAAGACATGTTGAGATTGAAGCCAAACCAAATGTGAAGACATAGCAAATGCAACGCCATGAGTGAAACACTTCAAACAGAACATTTGGTGGTGGCGTTACCCACCGTATAGGAAGTATTAGACCCAGACACGGCGCACAATTATCGTGGCGCTCTGAAGTCAAATTCCTCATTAATGTATTCACACTTAGAATGCATGTCTTCATTGATTGAAGATATACTTTACTTCGTGTGTTGCACATCTAACTCATCAATATGCATAAGTGTTAGGATGTGTGCCTGATCACAGGACATTTGAGGATTCCAAGATATTTAGCTCACACCATAACTTGCAAAATCTCTTCTCATCCAAGGGCTTGGTGAAGATATCTGCCAATTGCTCTTCAGTGTTGACGTGTATGATATCAATATCTTCCTTCACAACATGATCTCTGAGAAAGTGATGAAGAATCTCAATGTGCTTTGTCTTCGAGTGCTGAACTGGGTTGTTGGCAATCTTGATGGCGCTTTCATTGTCGCAGTAGAGTGGCACTTGCTTCAGATGAATGCCATAGTCTTTGAGTGTTTGTTTCATCCACAGAAGCTGAGCGCAGCAAGATCCAACAGCAATGTATTCAGATTCAGCAGTGGAGAGAGATACACAGCTCTGCTTCTTTGAAGACCAACATACAAGTGATCGTCCCAGAAAATGACATGTGCCTGATGTAGACTTGCGATCCACCTTGTCACCAGCATAATCAGCATCTGAATCCAGCCAGATCAAACTCTGAGCCCTTAGGATACCATAATCCTAGAGTTGGGGTGTAAGCCAAATATCGAAGAATTCGCTTCACAGCTAAGTGATGCGATTCCTTTGGTGCCGCTTGGAATCGAGCACACATGCAAACACTAAGCATAATATCTGGCCTAGATGCACATAAATAAAGTAAAGAACCAATCATGGAGCGGTATACCTTTTGATCGAACTCTTTACCATTGTCGTCGGGACCCAGATGATGTTTGGCTGGCATTGGCGTCGTGAAGCCTTTGCAGTCTTGCATACCGAACTTCTTCAGGCAATCTTTGAGATACTTCTCTTGAGATATAAAGATGCCGTTGCGTTGTTGTCGTATTTGAAGACCAAGGAAGAACTTCAGCTCTCCCATCATGGACATCTTATATTGCTCTTGCATCATATATCCAAACTCTTCACTGTATTTCTGATTGGTGCAGCCGAAGATAATGTCATCCACATATATTTGGCACACAAACAGTTCACCATCATATGTCTTCGTGAAGAGAGTGGGGTCGAGGGAACCAGGTATGAAGCCTTTGCTCTTCAGGAAGTATTTAAGTGTGTCATACCAAGCCTGGGGGGCTTGTTTGAGGCCATACAGTGCCTTGTTGAGCTTGTATACCATGTCAGGATGTTTTGGATCTTCAAAGCCAGGCGGTTGTGCAACATACACTTCTTCTTCAATCTTGCCATTGAGAAAAGCGCTCTTCACATCCATTTGATATAGAAGTATGTTATGATGATTTGCATAGGCCAGCAGTATGCGTATGGCTTCAAGTCGAGCCACAGGAGCAAATGTTTCATCGAAGTCAATCCCTTCAACTTGAGTATATCCTTGAGCAACGAGACGAGCTTTGTTTCTGACAACTTGACCATGCTCATCTTGCTTGTTGTGATATATCCATTTGGTGCCTATTATATTGTGCTTCCAAGGATCGGGACGCTTAACCAGTTCCCATACATTATTCAGCTCAAACTATTGAAGCTCTTCTTGCATAGCTTGAATCCATTCAAATTCCATGAAGGCTTCTTCAACTTTCTTGGGTTCTGTTATTGAGACGAATGCGAAGTGCCCACAGAAATTTGCTAGCTGTGTCGCCCTTGCACGAGTGAGCAGACCGGGTGCATTGATGCTATCAATTATTCTCTCAATCTGCACTTCATTGGCAACACGAGGATGTACAGGGCGAAGATTTTGCTCTTGCTGATCATTGTCATTGTTAGAGGGATTGTCTTCAGGCTGAGCATTGTCTTCAGGTTGATCAGGTGCGGAGATGATAAGTTCCTCTTCAGGTTGAGCTTCAGAGGGTATGATTTCTCCAGTTCCCATAAGTTTGATTGATTCACTGGATGGAACTTCATCTAGCACATTTGGCAGGTGCTCTCTTTGTGAGCAGTTAGTCTCATCGAACCGCACATCCACTGTTTCAACCACTTTATAATGAAAGAGATTGAAGACTCTGTAGGAGTGCCAGTCATTTCCATATCCAAGCATAAAACCCTCATGTGCTTTTGGTGCAAATTTTGAGGTGTGATGTGGATCCTTGATCCAGCACCTGGCGCCAAATACTCTGAAGTAACTGACATTTGGCTTCTTGACAGTAAGGAGCTCATAAGATGTCTTGTTCAGAATCTTGTGGAGATAAACACAGTTGATTGTATGGCATGCAGTATCAACGGCTTCAGGCCAGAATTTTCTTGGAGTCTTGTATTCATCAAGCATCGTTCGGGCCATCTCAATGAGTGTTCTGTTCTTGCGTTCGACAACGCCATTCTGTTGTGGCGTGTACGGAGCTGAGAATTCATGTGTGATGCCCAAAGTATCAAGATATGTATCAAGGCCAATGTTCTTGAATTCAGTGCCATTGTCACTTCTGATGTGCTTTATCTTGGCGCCATAGTTGTTCATTGCTCGATTGGCGAAGCGTCTGAAGACATCCCGCACTTCAGTCTTGTAGAGGATTATATGCACCCAAGTATATCTAGAATAATCATCAACAATGACAAAGCCATAGAGACAAGCAGTAGTAGTAAGAGTTGAGTAATGAGTGGGACCGAAAAGATCCATGTGGAGCAGTTCGAAGGGTCGAGTCGTTGTCATGATCGTCTTCGAGGGATGCTTGGCCCTCGTCATCTTTCCTGCTTCACAGGCACCGCATAAGTGATCTTTCTTGAACTTGACGCCCTCGATGCCTATGACATGCTTCTTCTTTGCAAGGGTGTGGAGATTCCTCATGCCAGCATGCCCTATCCACCGATGCCAGAGCCAGCATTCTGAAGCTTTTGCTAGAAGACATATGGCAAGCTGTGGTCCTGCTGAGAAATCTACCACGTACAAATCATCTTTCCGATACCCTTCAAACACTAAAGACTTGTCAGATTCCATTAGAACAAGGCAACGATATTTTCCAAACATCACAATCATGTTTAAATCGCAAAGCATTGAGACAGACATTAAGTTGAAGCCAAGGGATTCAACAAGCATGACGTTATCCATGTGTTGATCCTTTGAGATTGCAACTCTACCTAGACCCAATACCTTGCTTTTACCAGTGTCAGCAAATGTGATGTGACTTTTGTCAGATGGACATAAAGTTGAGTCCATGAGAAGGCTTCGCTTGCCAGTCATGTGATTGGTACATCCACTATCAATAATCCATTCTGAAGCTGTTGCTGTCGTACCCTACAGTGCAGTTAGGGGGATAGGCTTCACGAAGAGAATTGTGAAGCAAAAACATTTGACGAACCAGTGGATTATTAAAGCTTAGATCGAGATTAGACTGATAGGGCAGGTAGCAAGCGACTCAGGAACAAAGTACATAATAAGACCATTTGGGCATTTGATCTTGCGCCCTACAAGATGTTTAAGGTCCCCAGCAATAGCGTCAGACG
This sequence comes from Triticum monococcum, assembly GCA_034509565.1. Lineage (NCBI taxonomy): Eukaryota > Viridiplantae > Streptophyta > Magnoliopsida > Poales > Poaceae > Triticum > Triticum monococcum. The sequence goes on from CM067845.1 coordinate 622,056,386, forward strand.
ATTTTGGTTTTCGTCTGGAGACATTTCCCTGCAAAAGAGAGTTAAGCTTTCTTAGACACCCACATCTTCAAGGGTGGCTTCGAAGCAATGAGTCTAAGTGCAGCATCTGAGAACTTTGGCTTTGCAGCCCTAGCAAAAAGTCTTGCAGGAGGACAATAGTATTCATAAGAATAAGCAGAATAGTTCTTGGTCTTATGAACATGGCGGTTTGATGAACCGCGCTCATATTCATAGGCCTGAGTATGGCTTCCCTGCAAAACATTTGCGTTAGTTTGACTCCGGTGAGTCCTCTGTCTGTATGAAGCCTTTGGACCGTATGAAGCCTGTGGTCTGGGGTTTGTCTTCTTCACCTGTGGTGTCATGATGGGATGCAGTATGAACTAGATCCAACTTGTGTGAACAGAAACTGCTTGTGGTAGAAAGTGACGAATCTATAGGATCAAAGGAGCCGTAAAAAGGAAGTTTTATTTACCACACATAGAACTGCTAGACGGAGTGGAAGAGGAGGCCGAGCAGTTCGATCGTCCGTTCCCTAACTTGGCGACGGAGGACACCTACGGCGACGGCGGAGAAGACGATGTCCGCGGTCGGCGTGAAGACGGCGTCAAAGAGGTGCGGCAGCTAAGCGCTTCGTCGCTGGCGTCGTCGAGGGCTAGCGGTGGCGCTAGGGTTCGTGCGAGAGTGAAGGAAGAGATAATGACTGTGGTGAGGCGTGTATTTATAGGGACAAGGGCAGCTCGGTGTTATTACACAGGTGCCCCTGGCGATTCACATCTGAGGAACACGTGGCTATCATGCTGCATATCAAAGGTTGTTCCACATCCCACTCACGCCTGGATTGTCGGGTGGTCGTTCCCACTTCTCCAGGTTTCAGTTGAAGGAATTAACGTTGAAAGCGGACTTAATGTTTGTCTCTGTATCTTCTACTGACAAGGACGCAAAGAAGACATTTGACAGTTTCAAGAGAATGCATATGATTTGGAGATATAGAGTTTGAGATAGAAAGCATAGAGAGGTTAGGGTCCGATCACATTCACTTAGTTCAAAAGATTCAACAAGAAGACATAGCTATAAGTGAATGCTGTAGAGGACAGAACACTAGTATATATAATCAACATAGTGAAGATAATCATGAAGACATGTTGAGATTGAAGCCAAACCAAATGCGAAGACATAGAAAATGTAACGCCATGAGTGAAACACTTCAAACAGAACATTTGGTGGTGGCGTTACCCACCGTATAGGAAGTATTAGACCCAGACACGGCGCACAATTATCGTGGCGCTCCGAAGTCAAATTCCTCATTAATGTATTCACACTTAGAATGCATGTCTTCATTGATTGAAGATATACTTTACTTCGTGTGTTGCACATCTAACTCATCAATATGCATAAGTGTTAGGATGTGTGCCTGATCACAGGACATTTGAGGATTCCAAGATATTTAGCTCACACCATAACTTGCAAAATCTCTTCTCATCCAAGGGCTTGGTGAAGATATCTGCCAATTGCTCTTCAGTGTTGACGTGTATGATATCAATATCTTCCTTAACAACATGATCTCTGAGAAAGTGATGACGAATCTCAATGTGCTTTGTCTTCGAGTGCTGAACTGGGTTGTTGGCAATCTTGATGGCGCTTTCATTATCGCAGTAGAGTGGCACTTGCTTTAGATGAATGCCATAGTCTTTGAGTGTTTGTTTCATCCACAAAAGCTGAGCGCAGCAAGATCCAACAGCAATGTATTCAGATTCAGCAGTGGAGAGAGATACACAGCTCTGCTTCTTTGAAGACCAACATACAAGTGATCGTCCCAGAAAATGACATGTGCCTGATGTAGACTTGCGATCCACCTTGTCACCAGCATAATCAGCATCTGAATCCAGCTAGATCAAACTCTGAGCCCTTAGGATACCATAATCCTAGAGTTGGGGTGTAAGCCAAATATCGAAGAATTCGCTTCATAGCTAAGTGATGCGATTCCTTTGGTGCCGCTTGGAATCGAGCACACATGCAAACACTAAGCATAATATCTGGCCTAGATGCACATAAATAAAGTAAAGAACCAATCATGGAGCGGTATACCTTTTGATCGAACTCTTTACCATTGTCGTCGGGACCCAGATGATGTTTCGCTGGCATTGGCATCGTGAAGCCTTTGCAGTCTTGCATACCAAACTTCTTCATGCAATCTTTGAGATACTTCTCTTGAGATATAAAGATGCCGTTGCGTTGTTGTCATATTTGAAGACCAAGGAAGAACTTCAGCTCTCCCATCATGGATATCTGATATTGCTCTTGCATCATATATCCAAACTCTTCACTGTATTTCTGATTGGTGCAGCCGAAGATAATGTCATCCACATATATTTGGCACACAAACAGTTCACCATCATATGTCTTCGTGAAGAGAGTGGGGTCGAGGGAACCAGGTATGAAGCCTTTGCTCTTCAGGAAGTATTTAAGTGTGTCATACCAAGCCTGAGGGGCATGTTTGAGGCCATACAGTGCCTTGTTGAGCTTGTATACCATGTCAGGATGTTTTGGATCTTCAAAGCCAGGCGGTTGTGCAACATACACTTCTTCTTCAATCTTGCCATTGAGAAAAGCGCTCTTCACATCCATTTGATATAGAAGTATGTTATGATGATTTGCATAGGCCAGCAGTATGCGTATGGCTTCAAGTCGAGCCACAGGAGCAAATGTTTCATCGAAGTCAATCCCTTCAACTTGAGTATATCCTTGAGCAACGAGACGAGCTTTGTTTCTGACAACTTGACCATGCTCATCTTGCTTGTTGCGATATATCCATTTGGTGCCTATTATATTGTGCTTCCAAGGATCGGGACGCTTAACCAGTTCCCATACATTATTCAGCTCAAACTATTGAAGCTCTTCTTGCATAGCTTGAATCCATTCAGATTCCATGAAGGCTTCTTCAACTTTCTTGGGTTCTGTTATTGAGACGAATGTGAAGTGCCCACAGAAATTTGCTAGCTGTGTCGCCCTTGCACGAGTGAGCAGACCGGGTGCATTGATGCTATCAATTATTCTCTCAATCTGCACTTCATTGGCAACATGAGGATGTACAGGGCGAAGATTTTGCTCTTGCTGATCATTGTCATTGTTAGAGGGATTGTCTTCAGGCTGAGCATTGTCTTCAGGTTGATCAGGTGCGGAGATGATAAGTTCCTCTTCAGGTTGAGCTTCAGAGGGTATGATTTCTCTAGTTCCCATAAGTTTGATTGATTCACTGGATGGAACTTCATCTAGCACATTTGGCAGGTGCTCTCTTTGTGAGCAGTTAGTCTCATCGAACCGCACATCCACTGTTTCAACCACTTTATAATGAAAGAGATTGAAGACTCTGTAGGAGTGCCAATCATTTCCATATCCAAGCATAAAACCCTCATGTGCTTTTGGTGCAAATTTTGAGGTGTGATGTGGATCCTTGATCCAGCACCTGGCGCCAAATACTCTGAAGTAACTGACATTTGGCTTCTTGACAGTAAGGAGCTCATAAGATGTCTTGTTCAGAAGCTTGTGGAGATAAACACGGTTGATTGTATGGCATGCAGTATCAACGGCTTCAGGCCAGAATTTTCTTGGAGTCTTGTATTCATCAAGCATCGTTCGGGCCATCTCAATGAGTGTTCTGTTCTTGCGTTCGACAACGCCATTCTGTTGTGGCGTGTACGGAGCTGAGAATTCATGTGTGATGCCCAAAGTATCAAGATATGTACCAAGGCCAATGTTCTTGAATTCAGTGCCATTGTCACTTCTGATGTGCTTTATCTTGGCGCCATAGTTGTTCATTGCTCGATTGGCGAAGCATCTGAAGACATCCCGCACTTCAGTCTTGTAGAGGATTATATGCACCCAAGTATATCTAGAATAATCATCAACAATGACAAAGCCATAGAGACAAGAAGTAGTAGTAAGAGTTGAGTAATGAGTGGGACCGAAAAGATCCATGTGGAGCAGTTCGAAGGGTCGAGTCGTTGTCATGATCGTCTTCGAGGGATGCTTGGCCCTCGTCATCTTTCCTGCTTCACAGGCACCGCATAAGTGATCTTTCTTGAACTTGACGCCCTCGATGCCTATGACATGCTTCTTCTTTGCAAGGGTGTGGAGATTCCTCATGCCAGCATGCCCTATCCTCCGATGCCAGAGCCAGCATTCTGAAGCTTTTGCTAGAAGACATATGGCAAGCTGTGGTCCTGCTGAGAAATCTACCACGTACAAATCATCTTTCTGATACCCTTCAAACACTAAAGACTTGCCAGATTCCATTAGAACAAGGCAACGATATTTTCCAAACATCACAATCATGTTTAAATCGCAAAGCATTGAGACAGACATTAAGTTGAAGCCAAGGGATTCAACAAGCATGACGTTATCCATGTGTTGATCCTTTGAGATTGCAACTCTACCTAGACCCAATACCTTGCTTTTACCAGTGTCAGCAAATGTGATGTGACTTTTGTCAGATGGACGTAAAGTTGAGTCCATGAGAAGGCTTCGCTTGCCAGTCATGTGATTGGTACATCCACTATCAATAATCCATTCTGAAGCTGTTGGTGTCATACATTCAGTGCAGTTAGGGGGATAGGCTTCACGAAGAGAATTGTGAAGCAAAAACATTTGACGAACCAGTGGATTATTAAAGCTTAGATCGAGATTAGACTGATAGGGCAGGTAGCAAGCGACTCAGGAACAAAGTACATAATAAGACCATTTGGGCATTTGATCTTGCGCCCTACAAGATGTTTAAGGTCCCCAGCAATAGCGTCAGACGATTTTGGTTTTCGTCTGGAGACATTTCCCTGCAAAAGAGAGTTAAGCTTTCTTAGACACCCACATCTTCAAGGGTGGCTTCGAAGCAATGAGTCTAAGTGCAGCATCTGAGAACTTTGGCTTTGCAGCCCTAGCGAAAAGTCTTGCAGGAGGACAATAGTATTCATAAGAATAAGCAGAATAGTTCTTGGTCTTATGAACATGGCGGTTTGATGAACCGCGCTCATATTCATAGGCCTGAGTATGGCTTCCCTGCAAAACATTTGCGTTAGTTTGACTCCGGTGAGTCCTCTGTCTGTATGAAGCCTTTGGACCGTATGAAGCCTGTGGTCTGGGGTTTGTCTTCTTCACCTGTGGTGTCATGATGGGATGCAGTATGAACTAGATCCAACTTGTGTGAACAGAAACTGCTTGTGGTAGAAAGTGACGAATCTATAGTATCAAAGGGGCCGTAAAAAGGAAGTTTTATTTACCACACATAGAACTGCTAGACGGAGTGGAAGAGGAGGCCGAGCAGTTCGATCGTCCGTGCCCTAACTTGGCGACGGAGGACACCTACGGCGACGGCGGAGAAGACGATGTCCGCGGTCGGCGTGAAGACAGCGTCGAAGAGGTTGCGGCAGCTAAGCGCTTCGTCGCTGGCGTCGTCGAGGGCTAGCGGTGGCGCTAGGGTTCGTGCGAGAGTGAAGGAAGAGATAATGACTGTGGTGAGGCGTGTATTTATAGGGACAAGGGCAGCTCGGTGTTATTACACAGGTGCCCCTGGCGATTCACATCTGAGGAACACGTGGCTATCATGCTGCATATCGAAGGTTGTTCCACATCCCACTCACGCCTGGATTGTCGGGTGGTCGTTCCCACTTCTCCGGGTTTCAGGTGAAGGAATTAACGTTGAAAGCGGACTTAATGTTTGTCTCTGTATCTTCTACTGACAAGGACGCAGAGAAGACATTTGACAGTTTCAAGAGAATGCATATGATTTGGAGATATAGAGTTTGAGATAGAAAGCATAGAGAGGTTAGGGTCCGATCACATTCACTTAGTTCAAAAGATTCAACAAGAAGACATAGCTATAAGTGAATGCTGTAGAGGACAGAACACTAGTATATATAATCAACATAGTGAAGATAATCATGAAGACATGTTGAGATTGAAGCCAAACCAAATGCGAAGACATAGCAAATGTAACGCCATGAGTGAAACACTTCAAACAGAACATTTGGTGGTGGCGTTACCCACCGTATAGGAAGTATTAGACCCAGACACGGCGCACAATTATCATGGCGCTCTGAAGTCAAATTCCTCATTAATGTATTCACACTTAGAATGCATGTCTTCATTGATTGAAGATATACTTTACTTCGTGTGTTGCACATCTAAGTCATCAATATGCATAAGTGTTAGGATGTGTGCCTGATCACAGGACATTTGAGGATTCCAAGATATTTAGCTCACACCATAACTTGCAAAATCTCTTCTCATCCAAGGGCTTGGTGAAGATATCTGCCAATTGCTCTTCAGTGTTGACGTGTATGATATCAATATCTTCCTTCACAACATGATCTCTGAGAAAGTGATGAAGAATCTCAATGTGCTTTGTCTTCGAGTGCTGAACTGGGTTGTTGGCAATCTTGATGGCGCTTTCATTATCGCAGTAGAGTGGCACTTGCTTCAGATGAATGCCATAGTCTTTGAGTGTTTGTTTCATCCACAGAAGCTGAGCGCAGCAAGATCCAACAGCAATGTATTCAGATTCAGCAGTGGGGAGAGATACACAGCTCTGCTTCTTTGAAGACCAACATACAAGTGATCGTCCCAGAAAATGACATGTGCCTGATGTAGACTTGCGATCCACCTTGTCACCAGCATAATCAGCATCTGAATCCAGCCAGATCAAACTCTGAGCCCTTAGGATACCATAATCCTAGAGTTGGGGTGTAAGCCAAATATCGAAGAATTCGCTTCACAGCTAAGTGATGCGATTCCTTTGGTGCCGCTTGGAATCGAGCACACATGCAAACACTAAGCATAATATCTGGCCTAGATGCACATAAATAAAGTAAAGAACCAATCATGGAGCGGTATACCTTTTGATCGAACTCTTTACCATTGTCGTCGGGACCCAGATGATGTTTGGCTGGCATTGGCGTCGTGAAGCCTTTGCAGTCTTGCATACCGAACTTCTTCAGGCAATCTTTGAGATACTTCCCTTGAGATATAAAGATGCCGTTGCGTTGTTGTCGTATTTGAAGACCAAGGAAGAACTTCAGCTCTCCCATCATGGACATCTGATATTGCTCTTGCATCATATATCCAAACTCTTCACTGTATTTCTGATTGGTGCAGCCGAAGATAATGTCATCCACATATATTTGGCACACAAACAGTTCACCATCATATGTCTTCGTGAAGAGAGTGGGGTCGAGGGAACCAGGTATGAAGCCTTTGCTCTTCAGGAAGTATTTAAGTGTGTCATACCAAGCCTGAGGGGCTTGTTTGAGGCCATACAGTGCCTTGTTGAGCTTGTATACCATGTCAGGATGTTTTGGATCTTCAAAGCCAGGCGGTTGTGCAACATACACTTCTTCTTCAATCTTGCCATTGAGAAAAGCGCTCTTCACATCCATTTGATATAGAAGTATGTTATGATGATTTGCATAGGCCAGCAGTATGCGTATGGCTTCAAGTCGAGCCACAGGAGCAAATGTTTCATCGAAGTCAATCCCTTCAACTTGAGTATATCCTTGAGCAACGAGACGAGCTTTGTTTCTGACAACTTGACCATGCTCATCTTGCTTGTTGTGATATATCCATTTGGTGCCTATTATATTGTGCTTCCAAGGATCGGGACGCTTAACCAGTTCCCATACATTATTCAGCTCAAACTATTGAAGCTCTTCTTGCATAGCTTGAATCCATTCAGATTCCATGAAGGCTTCTTCAACTTTCTTGGGTTCTGTTATTGAGACGAATGCGAAGTGCCCACAGAAATTTGCTAGCTGTGTCGCCCTTGCACGAGTGAGCAGACTGGGTGCATTGATGCTATCAATTATTCTCTCAATCTGCACTTCATTGGCAACACGAGGATGTACAGGGCGAAGATTTTGCTCTTGCTGATCATTGTCATTGTTAGAGGGATTGTCTTCAGGCTGAGCATTGTCTTCAGGTTGATCAGGTGCGGAGATGATAAGTTCCTCTTCAGGTTGAGCTTCAGAGGGTATGATTTCTCCAGTTCCCATAAGTTTGATTGATTCACTGGATGGAACTTCATCTAGCACATTTGGCAGGTGCTCTCTTTGTGAGCAGTTAGTCTCATCGAACCGCACATCCACTGTTTCAACCACTTTATAATGAAAGAGATTGAAGACTCTGTAGGAGTGCCAATCATTTCCATATCCAAGCATAAAACCCTCATGTGCTTTTGGTGCAAATTTTGAGGTGTGATGTGGATCCTTAATCCAGCACCTGGCGCCAAATACTCTGAAGTAACTGACATTTGGCTTCTTGACAGTAAGGAGCTCATAAGATGTCTTGTTCAGAAGCTTGTGGAGATAAACACGGTTGATTGTATGGCATGCAGTATCAACGGCTTCAGGCCAGAATTTTCTTGGAGTCTTGTATTCATCAAGCATCGTTCGGGCCATCTCAATGAGTGTTCTGTTCTTGCGTTCGACAATGCCATTCTGTTGTGGCGTGTACGGAGCTGAGAATTCATGTGTGATGCCCAAAGTATCAAGATATGTACCAAGGCCAATGTTCTTGAATTCAGTGCCATTGTCACTTCTGATGTGCTTTATCTTGGCGCCATAGTTGTTCATTGCTCGATTGGCGAAGCATCTGAAGACATCCCGCACTTCAGTCTTGTAGAGGATTATATGCACCCAAGTATATCTAGAATAATCATCAACAATGACAAAGCCATAGAGACAAGCAGTAGTAGTAAGAGTTGAGTAATGAGTGGGACCGAAAAGATCCATGTGGAGCAGTTCGAAGGGTCGAGTCGTTGTCATGATCGTCTTCGAGGGATGCTTGGCCCTCGTCATCTTTCCTGCTTCACAGGCACCGCATAAGTGATCTTTCTTGAACTTGACGCCCTCGATGCCTATGACATGCTACTTCTTTGCAAGGGTGTGGAGATTCCACATGCCAGCATGCCCTATCCTTCGATGCCAGAGCCAGCATTCTGAAGCTTTTGCTAGAAGACATATGGCAAGCTGTGGTCCTGCTGAGAAATCTACCACGTACAAATCATCTTTCCGATACCCTTCAAACACTAAAGACTTGTCAGATTCCATTAGAACAAGGCAACGATATTTTCCAAACATCACAATCATGTTTAAATCGCAAAGCATTGAGACAGACATTAAGTTGAAGCCAAGGGATTCAACAAGCATGACGTTATCCATGTGTTGATCCTTTGAGATTGCAACTCTACCTAGACCCAATACCTTGCTTTTACCAGTGTCAGCAAATGTGATGTGACTTTTGTCAGATGGACATAAAGTTGAGTCCATGAGAAGGCTTCGCTTGCCAGTCATGTGATTGGTACATCCACTATCAATAATCCATTCTGAAGCTGTTGCTGTCGTACCCTACAGTGCAGTTAGGGGGATAGGCTTCACGAAGAGAATTGTGAAGCAAAAACATTTGACGAACCAGTGGATTATTAAAGCTTAGATCGAGATTAGACTGATAGGGCAGGTAGCAAGCGACTCAGGAACAAAGTACATAATAAGACCATTTGGGCATTTGATCTTGCGCCCTACAAGATGTTTAAGGTCCCCAGCAATAGCGTCAGACGATTTTGGTTTTCGTCTGGAGACATTTCCCTGCAAAAGAGAGTTAAGCTTTCTTAGACACCCACATCTTCAAGGGTGGCTTCGAAGCAATGAGTCTAAGTGCAGCATCTGAGAACTTTGGCTTTGCAGCCCTAGCAAAAAGTCTTGCAGGAGGACAATAGTATTCATAAGAATAAGCAGAATAGTTCTTGGTCTTATGAACATGGCGGTTTGATGGACCGCGCTCATATTCATAGGCCTGAGTATGGCTTCCCTGCAAAACATTTGCGTTAGTTTGACTCCGGTGAGTCCTCTGTCTGTATGAAGCCTTTGGACCGTATGAAGCCTGTGGTCTGGGGTTTGTCTTATTCACCTGTGGTGTCATGATGGGATGCAGTATGAACTAGATCCAACTTGTGTGAACAGAAACTGCTTGTGGTAGAAAGTGACGAATCTATAGGATCAAAGGGGCCGTAAAAAGGAAGTTTTATTTACCACACATAGAACTGCTAGACGGAGTGGAAGAGGAGGCCGAGCAGTTCGATCGTCCGTGCCCTAACTTGGCGACAGAGGACACCTACGGCGACGACGGAGAAGACGATGTCCGCGGTCGGCGTGAAGACGGCGTCAAAGAGATTGCGGCAACTAAGCGCTTCGTCGCTGGCGTCGTCGAGGGCTAGCGGTGGCGCTAGGGTTCGTGCGAGAGTGAAGGAAGAGATAATGACTATGGTGAGGCATGTATTTATAGGGACAAGGGCAGCTCGGTGTTATTACACAGGTGCCCCTGGCGATTCACATCTGAGGAACACGTGGCTATCATGCTGCATATCGAAGGTTGTTCCACATCCCACTCACGCCTGGATTGTCGGGTGGTCGTTCCCACTTCTCCAGGTTTCAGGTGAAGGAATTAACATTGAAAGCGGACTTAATGTTTGTCTCTGTATCTTCTACTGACAAGGACGCAAAGAAGACATTTGACAGTTTCAAGAGAATGCATATGATTTGGAGATATAGAGTTTGAGATAGAAAGCATAGAGAGGTTAGGGTCCGATCACATTCACTTAGTTCAAAAGATTCAACAAGAAGACATAGCTATAAGTGAATGCTGTAGAGGACAGAACACTAGTATATATAATCAACATAGTGAAGATAATCATGAAGACATGTTGAGATTGAAGCCAAACCAAATGCGAAGACATAGCAAATGTAACGCCATGAGTGAAACACTTCAAACAGAACATTTGGTGGTGGCGTTACCCACCGTATAGGAAGTATTAGACCCAGACACGGCGCACAATTATCGTGGCGCTCTGAAGTCAAATTCCTCATTAATGTATTCACACTTAGAATGCATGTCTTCATTGATTGAAGATATACTTTACTTCGTGTGTTGCACATCTAACTCATCAATATGCATAAGTGTTAGGATGTGTGCCTGATCACAGGACATTTGAGGATTCCAAGATATTTAGCTCACACCATAACTTGCAAAATCTCTTCTCATCCAAGGGCTTGGTGAAGATATCTGCCAATTGCTCTTCAGTGTTGACGTGTATGATATCAATATCTTCCTTCACAACATGATCTCTGAGAAAGTGATGAAGAATCTCAATGTGCTTTGTCTTCGAGTGCTGAACTGGGTTGTTGGCAATCTTGATGGCGCTTTCATTGTCGCAGTAGAGTGGCACTTGCTTCAGATGAATGCCATAGTCTTTGAGTGTTTGTTTCATCCACAGAAGCTGAGCGCAGCAAGATCCAACAGCAATGTATTCAGATTCAGCAGTGGAGAGAGATACACAGCTCTGCTTCTTTGAAGACCAACATACAAGTGATCGTCCCAGAAAATGACATGTGCCTGATGTAGACTTGCGATCCACCTTGTCACCAGCATAATCAACATCTGAATCCAGCCAGATCAAACTCTGAGCACTTAGGATACCATAATCCTAGAGTTGGGGTGTAAGCCAAATATCGAAGAATTCGCTTCACAGCTAAGTGATGCGATTCCTTTGGTGCCGCTTGGAATCGAGCACACATGCAAACACTAAGCATAATATCTGGCCTAGATGCACATAAATAAAGTAAAGAACCAATCATGGAGCGGTATACCTTTTGATCGAACTCTTTACCATTGTCGTCGGGACCCAGATGATGTTTGGCTGGCATTGGCGTCGTGAAGCCTTTGCAGTCTTGCATACCGAACTTCTTCAGGGAATCTTTGAGATACTTCTCTTGAGATATAAAGATGTCGTTGCGTTGTTGTCGTATTTTAAGACCAAGGAAGAACTTTAGCTCTCCCATCATGGACATCTGATATTGCTCTTGCATCATATATCCAAACTCTTCACTGTATTTCTGATTGGTGCAGCCGAAGATAATGTCATCCACATATATTTGGCACACAAACAGTTCACCATCATATGTCTTCGTGAAGAGAGTGGGGTCGAGGGAACCAGGTATGAAGCCTTTGCTCTTTAGGAAGTATTTAAGTGTGTCATACCAAGCCTGAGGGGCTTGTTTGAGGCCATACAGTGCCTTGTTGAGCTTGTATACCATGTCAGGATGTTTTGGATCTTCAAAGCCAGGCGGTTGTGAGACATACACTTCTTCTTCAATCTTGCCATTGAGAAAAGCGCTCTTCACATCCATTTGATATAGAAGTATGTTATGATGATTTGCATAGGCCAGCAGTATGCGTATGGCTTCAAGTCGAGCCACAGGAGCAAATGTTTCATCGAAGTCAATCCCTTCAACTTGAGTATATCCTTGAGCAACGAGACGAGCTTTGTTTCTGACAACTTGACCATGCTCATCTTGCTTGTTGCGATATATCCATTTGGTGCCTATTATATTGTGCTTCCAAGGATCGGGACGCTTAACCAGTTCCCATACATTATTCAGCTCAAACTGTTGAAGCTCTTCTTGCATAGCTTCAATCCATTCAGATTCCATGAAGGCTTCTTCAACTTTCTTGGGTTCTGTTATTGAGACGAATGCGAATTGCCCACAGAAATTTGCTAGCTGTGTTGCCCTTGAACGAGTGAGCAGACCGGGTGCATTGATGCTATCAATTATTCTCTCAATCTGCACTTCATTGGCAACACGAGGATGTACAGGGCAAAGATTTTGCTCTTGCTGATCATTGTCATTGTTAGAGGGATTGTTTTCAGGCTGAGCATTGTCTTCAGGTTGATCAGGTGCGGAGATGATAAGTTCCTCTTCAGGTTGAGCTTCAGAGGGTATGATTTCTCCAGTTCCCATAAGTTTGATTGATTCATTGGATGGAACTTCATCTAGCACATTTGGCAGGTGCTCTCTTTGTGAGCAGTTAGTCTCATCGAACCGCACATCCACTGTTTCAACCACTTTATAATGAAAGAGATTGAAGACTCTGTAGGAGTGCCAATCATTTCCATATCCAAGCATAAAACCCTCATGTGCTTTTGGTGCAAATTTTGAGGTGTGATGTGGATCCTTGATCCAGCACCTGGCGCCAAATACTCTGAAGTAACTGACATTTGGCTTCTTGACAGTAAGGAGCTCATAAGATGTCTTGTTCAGAAGCTTGTGGAGATAAACATGGTTGATTGTATGGCATGCAGTATCAACGGCTTCAGGCCAGAATTTTCTTGGAGTCTTGTATTCATCAAGCATCGTTCGGGCCATCTCAATGAGTGTTCTGTTCTTGCGTTCGACAACGCCATTCTGTTGTGGCGTGTACGGAGCTGAGAATTCATGTGTGATGCCCAAAGTATCAAGATATGTATCAAGGCCAATGTTCTTGAATTCAGTGCCATTGTCACTTCTGATGTGCTTTATCTTGGCGCCATAGTTGTTCATTGCTCGATTGGCGAAGCGTCTGAAGACATCCCGCACTTCAGTCTTGTAGAGGATTATATGCACCCATGTATATCTAGAATAATCATCAACAATGACAAAGCCATAGAGACAAGCAGTAGTAGTAAGAGTTGAGTAATGAGTGGGACCGAAAAGATCCATGTGGAGCAGTTCGAAGGGTCGAGTCGTTGTCATGATCGTCTTCGAGGGATGCTTGGCCCTCGTCATCTTTCCTGCTTCACAGGCACCGCATAAGTGATCTTTCTTGAAATTGATGCCCTCGATGCCTATGACATGCTTCTTCTTTGCAAGGGTGTGGAGATTCCTCATGCCAGCATGCCCTATCCTCCGATGCCAGAGCCAGCATTCTGAAGCTTTTGCTAGAAGACATACGGCAAGCTGTGGTCCTTCTGAGAAATCTACCACGTACAAATCATCTTTCCGATACCCTTCAAACACTAAGGACTTGTCAGATTCCATTAGAACAAGGCAACGATATTTTCCAAACATCACAATCATGTTTAAATCGCAAAGCATTGAGACAGACATTAAGTTGAAGCCAAGGGATTCAACAAGCATGACGTTATCCATGTGTTGATCCTTTGAGATTGCAACTCTACCTAGACCCAATACCCTGCTCTTACCAGTGTCAGCAAATGTGATGTGACTTTTTTCAGATGGACGTAAAGTTGAGTCCATGAGAAGGCTTCGCTTGCCAGTCATGTGATTGGTACATCCACTATCAATAATCCATTCTGAAGGTGTTGGTGTCATACCCTACAGTGCAGTTAGGGGGATAGGCTTCACGAAGAGAATTGTGAAGCAAAAACATTTGACGAACCAGTGGATTATTAAAGCTTAGATCGAGATTAGGACTGATAGGGCAGGTAGCAAGCGACTCAGGAACAAAGTACATAATTAGACCATTTGGGCATTTGATCTTGCGCCCTACAAGATGTTTAAGGTCCCCAGCAATAGCGTCAGACGATTTTGGTTTTCGTCTGGAGACATTTCCCTGCAAAAGAGAGTTAAGCTTTCTTAGACACCCACATCTTCAAGGGTGGCTTCGAAGCAATGAGTCTAACTGCAGCATCTGAGAACTTTGGCTTTGCAGCCCTAGCGAAAAGTCTTGCAGGAGGACAATAGTATTCATAAGAATAAGCAGAATAGTTCTTGGTCTAATGAACATGGCGGTTTGATGAACCGCGCTCATATTCATAGGCCTGATTATGGCTTCCCTGCAAAACATTTGCGTTAGTTTGACTCCGGTGAGTCCTCTGTCTGTATGAAGCCTTTGGACCGTATGAAGCCTGTGGTCTGGGGTTTGTCTTCTTCACCTGTGGTGTCATGATGACATTCACAGGAAGATTCTCCAAACACTTTTTGGGCACCCAGATCTTCTTCGTAGGCGGTCCATTCCTGCAGTTAGTACCAATATACCTGGCAAACACTTCACCATTCTGATTCTTAAACAGTTTATAGTTTGCATCAAAGGATTCATCAATGACAATGGGGTTAGCACAAGTGAAGCCACATAGAGTGGATGGATCTGCTGAAGGTTCCTTTGCAGCAACCCATGTGGTTTTGGGGTACTGCTCAGGTTTCCAGTAAGAGCCATCAGCATTCATTTTCCTTAGGAACCCAACACCCTCTTTCCTAGGGTTTCGGTTCAGGATCTGCCTTTTGAGGACATCACATAGTGTCTGATGCCCTTTGAGACTTTTGTACATCCCTGTTTCAAGCAATGTCTTCAACCTAGCATTCTCATCAGCAATAGCAGTGGTATCCTCAGCAGAGGGGTTAGTTCCCACATCAACAGTTGAAGATATTGCAACAGTAGCAGCAGTAGAACATTCCGCAACAGAAGTAGCATTATCACACTCAATGCATTTAAGACATGGTGGTTCAAATCCTTCCTGAGCTGAACTGATCTGTTTGGCGCGAAGTGACTCGTTTTCTTTTTGAAGATCTTCATGAGCCGCTCTCAATATCTCAAGATCTTGCTTCCTTTGAAGATAATCATAAGAAAGCCTTTCATGAGCTGCTGAGAGCGTTTCATGACGACTTTCAAGTTCCTCATACTTAATGTGAAGATTCTTTATGTCTTCAATTAAGGACTGAGATCGAGTCATTTCAGCGTCTAACAGATCATCGCTTTTGTCTAACAGTTTTTGAATGTGTTCCATGGTTTTCTGTTGTTCAGTTGCAATTTTATCGAGTGTTTTGTAGCTAGGTTTGGAACCATAGTTAGAGTCATCATCACTATATGTTTGATAGTGAGTACTGCGTGTGCTTACCTTGGCACCGCGTGCCATGAAGTAGTAGGTAGGAGCGGAGTAGTCCTTGTCATTTGCATCGGTGTCGGTGATGGAGTCATTGTCTTTAGTGTTGAAGATGGACTTGGCAACGTATGCTGTAGCCAGACTCGCAACGCCAGAATCGGACTCCTCCTCAGACTCCACCTCCGCCTCCTCAGAAGCGGACTCCTCCTCTGAATCCATTTCCTTGCCAACAAACGCACGTGCCTTGCCAGATGAGCTCTTCTTGTGTGATGAAGACTTTGAGGAGGACTTGGAAGAAGACTTTCAGTATTTCTTCTTCTTCTTCTTGTCATCAGAATCATACTCCTTGCTCTTCTTTTTCTTCTTGTTCTCAATGTCCCACTGCAGACACTCAGAGATGTAGTGGCCAGGTTTCTTGCACTTGTGGCATGTTTTCTTCTTGTAGTCATGAGCAGAAGCTTCATCATTCCTTGAGCTTGATCGTGAAGACTTTCTGAAGCCTTTCTTCTTGGTGAATTTTTGGAACTTCTTCACAAGCATAGCAAGCTCCTTTCCAATGTCTTCAGGATCATCAGAACTGCTGTCAGATTCTTCTTCAGATGAGGAGACAGCTTTTGCCTTCAAGGCATGAGTTCGCCCATAGTTGGGACCGTAGATATCTCTTTTCTCAGAAAGCTGAAACTCATGTGTGTTGAGCCTCTCAAGTATGTCAGACGGATCGAGTGTCTTGAAATCAGGACGTTCTTGAATCATCAGGGCTAGGGTGTCAAACGAACTGTCAAGTGATCTCAAGAGTGTCTTGACGACTTCATGCTTGGTGATCTCAGTAGCGCCGAGGGCTTGAAGCTCATTTGTGATGTCAGTGAGTCGATCAAACGTGAGCTGGACATTCTCATTGTCATTTCTCTTGAAGCGGTTGAAGAGGTTGCGAAGGACACTGATTCTCCGATCTCTCTAGGTTGAGACGCCTTCGTTGACCTTGGAGAGCCAGTCCCAGACTAGCTTAGATGTTTCCAAAGCACTCACGCGGCCATACTGTCCTTTGGTTAGATGACCACAGATGATATTCTTGGCAGTAGAGTCCAGTTGAATGAACTTCTTGACGTCAGCAGCAGTGACACCTTCTCCAGCCTTGGGAACGCCGTTCTTGACGACATACCATAGGTCGACGTCAATGGCTTCAAGATGCATGCACATCTTATTCTTCCAGTAGGGATATTCAGTTCCATCGAAGACGGGGCACGCAGCGGAGACTTTAATTATCCCTGCAGTCAACATAGCTAAAACTCCAGGTGGTTAGACCGAATCACACAGAACAAGGGAGTACCTTGCTCAGATACCAATTGAAAGTGCGTTATATCGACTAGAGGGGGGTGAATAGGCGATTTTTATGAAATTCTTCAAAACGTAGAAGTTTCGAAGACAAACGATAGAAATAAACCTATTACCATGCAGCGGAAGGTAGACTACACTAGGCAAACCATAGTCAAGTATTTAATGAAGTGAAAGCACAATGACCTGTAGCAGCTAGGTAGTATGGATCAGGTAGGAAGATATTATGAAGCCAATCAGAACAAGCAGTCACTCAGTGAAGACAAAAGATAATGCAATCATACAATGACTTCACAAGGACCATCAGTAAGTAAAGGGAAGGGAAGGATGAAACCAGTGACTCGTTGAATACAATGATTTGTTAGACCAGTTCCAGTTGTTGTGACAACTGTATGTCTGGTTAGGGCGGCTATGTATTTAAACCTAAGGACACACAGTCCCGGACACCCAGTCCTGAACACGCAGCTCAGGACACCCAGTCCTCACCATATTCCCCTTGAGCTAAGGTCACACAGACCTCGCCCAATCACTCTGGTAAGTCTTCAAGGTAGACTCCCAAACCTTCACAGACTTCGTTCACCGACAATCCACAATCACTCTTGGATGCTCAGAACGCGACGCCTAACCGGCTGGAGGACTCACAGTCCTCAAGTGTAATAAGTCTTCAGATCACACAGACAGGAAGACTTAAGTGATGCCTAACACTCTTTGGCTCTGGGTGGTTAGGGCTTTATCCTCGCAAGGAATTCTCTCTCAAAGGCTTCGAGGTGGGTTGCTCTCAAACGACAAAAGTCGTACTCTAACTCTGAGCAGCCAACCGTTTATGGTTGTAGGGGGTGGGCTATTTATAGCCACTAGGCAACCCGACCTGATTTGTCCGAAATGACCCTGGGTCACTAAGGAACTGACACGTGTTCCAACGGTCAGATTTCAAACACACACGGCAACTTTACTTGGGCTACAAGCAAAGCTGACTTGTCCGACTCTGGACAAGATTCGCACTCATAGTCTTCACTCAAAGACATAGGTTTTGGTTAAGCATCACTTCAGTCATTCTGACTGGTTCTCTTGGACCCCACTTAACAGTACGGTGGTTCCTATGACTCAACAAAGAAGAAAAAGAACTATGGAAGATCTAAGTCTTCAAGCTCCATATGCTTCATGAGATGTCTTCTCTTGTTATAGTCTTCAATGTGAATATCTTCACATACCACCTTTGACTTCAATGTCTTCATATATTTTTAGGGGTCATCTCTGGTAGGAAAACCGAATCAATGAGGGACTTCTACCCGTGTTATCCTGCAATTCTCACAAACACATTAGTCCCTCAACTAGGTTTGTCGTCAATACTCCAAAACCAACTAGGGGTGGCACTAGATGCACTTACAATTAGGAAACTTAACCATCTTTGATTAACGAGCTGGTTTAGTAGAGGCTTACTAGGGACACGGTGTTTTGTCTATGTATCCACACATGTATCAAGTTTCCAGTTAATACAATTCTAGCATGGATAATAAACATTTATCATGATATAGGGAAATATAAAATAACAACTTTATTATTGCCTATAGGGCATATTTCCTTTAGCCTCCCACTTGCACTAGAGTCAATAATCTATTTCACATCGCCATGTGATTTAACACCAATAGTTCACATCACCATGTTATTAACACCCATAGTTCACATCACCATGTGACCAACACTGTCGTGGAATTGCCACGGTAGATGTCCTAGTGTGTGGACTTAGTCGTGGAGCCATCGCATTGAGGTTAGCTTAAAGGGGTTAATCAGGACAAAGGACATGAGGAGTTTGTACTGGTTCGGCCCCTTACGATGGAGGTAAAAGCCTAGTCCAGTTTGTAGTTGGTATTGCTAGGGTTTCGATGAGCAGGGAGCGAATACGCTTGACCCGGCTCTCGATCTGTTGTTTCTTGTCCTAAGCTACCGCTAGGTCGTCCCCTTATATACATGGGTTGACGCCCTACGGCCCTTAGAGTCCCGGCCGGTTTATACAACGTACCCGGCTCGGTGACCTATCTCGTATGCCTTACAGTACAAGTTTTACATACATGGCGGTTTATAATCATGGGCCTTCAGCCACCTTCGGGTCTGGGCCCTCTACCAAGCCTATCTTTGAACCGCCATATGATCTTGGGATTCATCGAGACGAGTCGTCATAGGGATGACCCGGCCCCTCCTGGGCGGGTCATACCTAATAGTTATATCCCCAACATTAGGCCCCAGATTGATTTGAACTTGTTCATGTCAATCTCCAAGACTTAGAAAAATCCTTCCATATCCACTGCAACAACTTTGTAACCCGCCATGATGTCATCTCCAAGAATTTCGGAAACCCGCCATGACGTCATCTTTAACGGATCTTTATCTTAATGTCTTCCCAAAAATCGAGGCATCCAATTAGCTGGATAACCATCATTTGGCCTCCTCATTTTTCGCGCCTGCCTGTTTCCTGTCTCCCTATAAATAGGACCCGAAAGCCATCTTCCATTCTTCTCATTCTTCTTTCTTCCTCCTCGCAACGCGACGTCCTGCATGAACCTCGCCGCCGTCAACCTCCGTCTTTGACCTCAACTCCGGCCGCTGCATCGCCCTGAGTGGACCAGAGAACTGCGACGCTACCCCGCTGTCCGAACAGCATCAGAAGTCCTCCATCCCTTGTCATGGATCCGTCATTAGGGTTTGTCAGTGTTCATCCGTGTTCGTCACTGCCCTGCCTTTTTCTTTGTTTAGATTCATAGTTTAGATCCAAAAAACGTAGGGAACTTGTGCGGTAGTAGTTTTAGCACTTGTTTTCATACTAGGTTATATCCCCACTACGACAGATCTCCTCTAGGGCTCCTCTGCTTTTCCACTGTCACCTTCGTAGATGAATCTATTCCGTTTTTTCCGAACAGCGGTAGATCCAAATTTGTAACCTCCATCTGGGGAACTTGTTTGTCTCAGTACTTAGCCAAATTTGTTTTCGGCCAGTCTTGAATATCTTAGTCGTGGCGGCTTACTCCACCGGCTTACCTTTACTTCATATGCCATTAGTCCTCGCTTAAGCCGCCATTATAAACATGCACTGTAATTGTTGATTTGCAATCCTACCAACTAACTTGAGCCGGTAAATTATTTCCTTTTATATTGTCCTTTCACCATGCCGCCAAAGACGATGACAACTTGCAACTGGGTCCCTTCCACACTCACCGAGAGCACCTTGAAAGACTTTGTCAATGTTGGATATTTACCGGAAAAAAGTGTCCTGTCTTACGGCGCTCCTGACCTGTCTGAAGAGAGACCTCAGCCGAAGGACGGTGAAATTATTGTCTTCATTGATCATATGAACCGGGGCTTCTCGCCGCCCGGCTCAAAATTCTTTAGAGATGTTCTACATTTTTTCAAGCTTCACCCACAAGATATCGGACCCAATTCCATATCAAACATATGTAACTTCAAAGTTTTCTGTGAGGTTTATCTTCAAGAAGAACCTACTGTTGAGCTCTTCAGAGAATATTTCTACCTGAACCACCAGAACGAATATACCAACGGCCCCAGCCTGGAACTTGGCGGGATTTCGACTCAACGCAAACAAGATGCCATCTTCCCTTTAGTAGTCTTGCCAAGCCATCCCAAGGACTGGAATCAAACATGGTTCTATTGCAAAGACACCTCACCGTCTGATGAAAATCCAATGCCGGGTTACTGCGTTGATCGTCTTGACGGCAATACCAACTCCCTAATAAACTTACTGCCGCCGAACGCAAGAAACTTGTACCCACAATCAGGAAAGTTCAAGCCCTGCTGGGAAATGGCTTAACTAGAGTTGACTTGATCTGTTGTTGGGTCACATGGCGGATCATCCCTCTGAGCCGTCGAACCGGTTTGATGTGTAACTATACCGGAGGAACCGATGATCCATTACGTCATATCTCCCTTCGTCTAACCGAAGAAGCCATTGTTGAAATGGCAATCACTCTTGTCAATAGCAAGTATGAAGACTGCAGCATAGTAGGGTTGAATCCTTTCTGCAAGCTTAACCCGGCGCCATAGGTAAATCTTCGTGACTTCTTTTTCCCCAGCAGTTAAGTATTTGCGTGAATTTCAACATGTTATCTTTCCACGGGCTAAATCTGACTTTTGGAAAGTCAAATATGACCATGAGGCTGCCAAAAAAGCTAGAGCTACTGCGATAGCCGCCAAGAAGACCGTCAGAAAGTCTAAGAAGAAACAAACTGCCTCTGATTTATTCAAGCTGGATGATATCGCTGAGTCGGAGGTAGCCCTTGACTCTCTTGGCCTGTTTTTAACAACCTTATTGACACTGACTATTGCTAGGATGACACGGGGACCAGCCAGGCAGTCGAAGAAGAGGTAACTATTATTTCCTCCGACTCAGAACCTTTACCAAGGCAGAAACTTCGGCGGGTAACCCGGAAAGTAGGGTTTTCACACCCCTTGGCTTATTTAGATCCTCATTTTTTTTAAACGATGGCAACATGAGAGCCGCCGCTAGACCGGACCGGTGGAGATGACGATTTACTCTCCGGCTTACCGAAAACTCCTCGAAAACGCCAAAAGGAGGTTCTTTTTAACCTTAAACCTTGTATCGACCAACGAGTTACTTTTATTAATCACTCTATTGTGATTCCACTCTTGCAGGAGATTTCTCGTTCCTCCTCTGGCGATTCTTCACAAACTCAACTGCCGACTTTTAAGACTGCCCCGGGGTAAAGATAAGTATCCTTCTTCTGCACCTTTATATCCGCATCATTATACTGACTTATCCAAATTCTTTTTAGCGGTCAAGCAAAGCCCAAAAAAGCAAAGGTGACAAAGCCGGCTGAGGATCCAAAAACTGCTGAGCTGGAGCAGCCAACTCTTGTACCGGAACATTCTGAAGCACCGGAAGATCCTGCTATCAACACTCAACCAGATTTACCTGAGTCGTCTGTTGACGAAACCATTCTTGATCCATCAACTATTGAACTGTCAAGCTCAGCTAACCCGCCAGAGACTCACAACGATGATGTTTTAATCACTGGTACCAGATTCGTCGAACCGGGGAATCCAACTGTTCTAGCAAGGCACTCTGCCAAATAGGAAGTTATGGAAAGGCAGAAAGTAAGGTTTGACATTTCCCACTATCTTCTATAATTTGCGTACTCTCGAAAAAAAAAGACATTTCCCACTATGCTCATCTGAGAATTAGTGAAGTGCTCTCTGGTTATCTTAGTCAAGTGCATTCCAGCCGTGATTCAGAAATTGAGATGGTCAAACAGATGCACCAAAAATATGAGGTACGTTCTCCGGCTTATATAAGTTATATACCCTGCCAGCCTCCAAGTTATCTAATTATGATAAGATTGAATGATCTGTAGACTTAAAAGACTTATAAGCTTCTTCCTTAGACTCCCTCCAAGTACGGTTTATAAGTAACCGGATGCTGATAGAATTTAAATTTGCATGTGTTGCCCCCAAGGGCCGGTTTAATCAGTATGAATGAGCCGGTCCTACTAGTCATTGCATAGAACTGAACCGTATAGCCCTCATGAGCCAGCTAAGACTGTTGACAGCTTATCCGGCTCATTTGTAGTAAAAAAAAGTCATGCAATATGCATTAGCCCCCAAGTGCCAAGTGGTGTTGCCTGCAAAACACTTGGGACTTTTAGAAAGACTGTTTCCTTTGAAAAATTTGCGCTGACAGACATTAGCCCCCAAGTGCCAAGTGTTATTGCTTACAAAGCACTTGGGACTTTGTTTTTTATAATCTGCCATGAAACTGAACAACCTTATGTTGTATGCCGGCTGCGACCGTAGAACTGGAATCCCAATTGTCTGAGGCCAAGACCCGGCTGGCGACTCAAGAGAATGAAACAAAGAAAGCTGAATCCAAATTCCAGTTGAGTGTGTCTAAAACAGAAAAACTGAAGACCAGCTTTACTGCGGAGAAAGAGGCCTGGGCCAATGAGAAGACTGCCTTGACGCAGCGTGCGGAGAAGGATGAGGCGTCTCTGGAAGAGGTTACCGCGGAACTCACCGGTTTAAAGAACCGTGTGTCTCAGATGGTTTCTGCAATCTTCCGTAAGTCACCTTGTTACATACTCAAAGTGAGTATTTTCCATTATAAGCCGCCACTTAACACATTGTGTAAACTTTACAGGTCCCAGGAGCAGCAATCTAAGCCGTGATACACTGGTAAAGCTCAAGGCGGTTTACACGCTTGTGGAGCAATTGTATACTTGAGCTCAACGGACTCTTGCCATTATCTCCCCCGTGAATCAAGGACCAAACTTATTAAGCGGTGTCTTGAAGAAGCTGTCTATCTTGCCCGCTAGGTTCCAAGAAATCAAGCGATCTTCTGCTAGAGCCGGAGCCGTGACAGCTTTGAGCCGCTTCGAAGCCTGGGTACCGGAGTTAGACCCGGCGGACGTAGCCAGTGGGTATCCCAGCCTTAAGGAAGATGGAACTCCTTTTGACCAAGAATACTTTGTTGCCTGCGTAAAAGAAATTCGCCCTCATGCTACCATCATTGGTGAAGAGACCAACCTCACCAAGTATCAGTCGGGTTTTGATGCGGACAATAAGAAGATGGTGACTCCTCCATATAAAGTGATGGACTTAATCCCGCAGATTCGTAAGCACACTTTCGCCCGTGAGATTGACCCGTCTGGTCTGATTGATGATGAGGCTGAATTCGTCGCCCTTCATGGCTTTGACTGGTCCAAACCCAACTTCCAGATGGTGGAGGAGGACGAACCAGCAACGGATGAGGCGCAACCATCAAGTCAGTCAGGCCAAGACTCATGAATCGGCTCCGGTTTATCATCTACTCTATGGGAGACTGAAAAACAATTTATTATTTTGGGCTCCAAGCGCCTTGTAATAGGCTAGCTTTAAACTTCTTGCTCTGCTATGCCATCATGCATATTGTGCTACTTATAACACTTATTTATCCGTTAAGTGAAGATATGTTATATATCCCTTATGATATTAACAATTTTGAATATGTTGCTGCATACAGCAGATAAAAAGTGTCCTGACGGTTTACCGCTGGACGGGTTATAATGCCCCAACATGAACTTATCATGATTTATAACCAAGGCTGGTCAAAATAATAAGCATATATGAAAAAATATATCATACCTGTGATACTTGATCACACTTGTTGATTTTACCAAGCCACTGTAGTAAGGGTGATAACCCAAGACTTTGGATGCTGGTAGTTATTAGAGATTGTTGGTTTATGAACAAAACCGGACCGGGTTAATAAACATCAGATATTTACCTTTATTTTATACTGGCGACTTATAGTGAAGACTAGGCCGGGTTAATAAACACTGGTTAATGTCATGTATGACTCAGAAGGCATTATAAGCCTTATTGTTTTTCAACCATGTATTATTATGTCACAAAAGAAAAAATCTCAAAAAGACATTCAAATCAAAACAACAAAAAAATCCAAGGCTTTCATAGGCCGCCAAGCCAAAAATATATTCTTCAATGAAACTAGCATTAGCCACTGGAAGGTACGCGCTTTCCGTGAGCCGGCCCTCATTGACCCAATCGACATTTTAACTCGGATAAGTTCAGTTCTTATTTAAAGATAGACTTATCAGGAGTACGTGGGGTTAGAGCAGCATCGTGCATCACAGGCCGATTTATCCAAGTTTCAAGGAAGGCGGCTTTACAGCCTGAGCTTATCCTTGATATCCGTAAACCGTTCCCTCTCATGACAAACCGGCGTTTTAACCTTAACGAGTTCAGGGTCTTGTTTAAAAGATTGACTGTTAAGAATTCGGTGGGTCAATCAGGATTACCTGATGGAGAAGCATCTGGCATACAGGCAGGATAACCCGGGGTTTTAGGTGAATACACCTGGCTTCCAAGCCTGGCTTTTTTAGCCTATCACAAGGTTATGAACTCTTCGTTCTTTAGAACAAAAGAGCCCCCAAGTGATATTTTGAGCTGTGCTCCGGGGGTACCTATGTTTGAGTCGTGCTTTTGCCACAGACTCTCTTTGGGCCCAAGTTTTATGTGACCTATAGGTCGAATCAAAGGGTAATCATAACTTCGCTGTATAAAGTAGAAGCCCCCACGTAATCGAAGACTCATTAATTTAGAGAGGAAAAAATGACAGAGGCCCTGCTTTATTATTTTGATCATAATATATACATCGTCAAAATATGTACATTGGATGAGCCGGTGGCTCAGGTGTAGTATGGCCTAAGCTGAGCAATATTCCAGGGCCGGCGGGTCTCCTCCTCCGACGTGCGTGAGTCCCTGTGGTCTCGATCATCGATAAGGTAATATGACCCGTTTGTTTAGATTCTTGCTGACCACAAAGAGCCCTTCCCAAGGTTTGGATAACTTGTGCATATCAGTCTGATCCTGGATAAGCCGGAGCACCAAGAAGATTGAGGAGAACTTTGTATTGAGATCCAAAGAGAGAGAAGAAGCCATCTAGCTAATAACTATGGACCCATAGGTCTGAAGTAAACTACTCACACATCACCGGAGAGGCCATGGAGTTGATGTAGAGGCCCTCCGTGATCAATGCCTCCTCCGGCAGAGCTCCGGAAAAGGCCCCGAGATGGGATCTCTCGAGTATAGAAGGTTGCAGCGGTGGAATTAGGTTTGCGTGGTGCTCCTAGATGTTTGGGGGTACGTGGATATATATAGGAGGAAGAAGTACGTCGGTGGAGCAACGGAGGGCCCACGAGGATGGAGGGCGTGCCTAGGGGGTAGGCGCGCCCCTTGCCTCGTGCCTTCCTCCCTTGTTTCTTGACGGCCACTCCAAGTCTCCTGGATCACATTTGTTGAGAAAATCACGTTCCCGAAGGTTTCTTTCCGTTTGGACTCCGTTTGATATTCCTTTTCTTCAAAACCCTAAAATAGGCAAAAAAAACAGCAATTTGAGCTGGGCACAAACACTAATTAAACACAAAAAACACAACCAAAACAGAGGCTAGATAAATTACTTATTACTAAACAGGAGAAAAAAGCAAGGACTAAAAATAAAATTGGGTTGCCTCCCAACAAGTGCTATTGTTTAACGCCCCTAGCTAGGTATAAAAGCGAAGATAGATCTAGGTATTGCCATCTTTGGTAGGCAATCCATAAGTAGCTCTCATAATAGATTCATAAGGTAATTTAATTTTCTTTCTAGGGAAGTGTTCCATGCCTTTCCTTAACAGAAATTGGAATCTAGTATTCCCTTCCTTCATATCAATAATTGCACCAATCGTTCTAAGGAAAGGTCTACAAAGAATAATAGGACATGAAGGATTGCAATCTATATCAAGAACAATGAAATCTACAGGCACATAGTTCCTATTTGCAACAATAAGAACATCATTAATTCTTCCCATAGGTTTCTTAATAGTGGAATCCACAAGGTGCAAGTTTAAAGAACAATCATTAAAATCACGGAAACCTAGCAAATCACACAAAGTTTTTGGAATCGTGGAAATGCTAGCACCCAAATCACACAAAGCATAGCACTCATTATCTTTAATTTTAATTTTTATTGTAGGTTCACACTCATCATAAAGTTTTCTAGGGATAGAAACTTCCAACTCAAGTTTTTCTTCATAAGATTGCATCAAAGCATCAACGATATGTTTAGTAAAAGCTTTATTTTGACTATAAGCATGAGGAGAATTTAGCACGGGTTGCAACAAGGAAATACAATCTATCAAAGAGCAATTATCATAATTAAATTCCTTGAAATCCAAAATAGTGGGTTCATTGATATTTAAAGTTTTGACCTCTTCAATCCCACTTTTAACAATTTTATCATCAAGATCTAAAGACTCCGAATTTTTGGAACGCCTACTAGGTAAAGGTGGCTCATCTTCAGCCCCATAATTATCAAGATTCATACTGCAAAACAAATATTTAATAGGAGACACATCAATAACTTTTAGATCTTCATCCTTATTATCATGAAAACTAGAAGAACATGCTTTTATAAAGCAATCTTTCTTAGCACGCATCCTAGCGGTTCTTTCTTTGCACTCATCAATGTAAATTCTCATGGCTTTGAGAGACTCATTGATATCATGCTTAGTTGGAATTGATATAATTTTTTAAGAATCAACATCAAGAGAAATTCTATCAACGTTCCTAGCCAACTCATCAATCTTAAGCAATTTTTCTTCAATCAAAACATTGAAACTCTTTTGCGAAGTGATAAATTCTTTAATATTATATTCAAAATCAGAGGGCATCTTATTATTATTTCCATAGGAATTGTTGTAGGAATTACCATAATTATTAGAGGAATTACTAGGAAACAGCCTAGAATTAAAATTACCTCTATACGCGTTATTACCAAAATTGTTCCTACCAACAAAATTCACATCCATAGATTCATTATTATTCTCAATCAAGGTAGACAAAGGCATATCATTAGGATTAGTAGGAGTACTCTTATTAGCAAACAATTTCATAAGTTCATCCATCTTTCCACTCAAAACATTAATCTCTTCAATTGCATGCACTTTTTTAAACAAAATTCAATCCGCCATAAAAGTTTTGTATAATCATCCAAAGATTCAAACCATGTGATGGGCAATTACGTATCATTGATTTCATCCTCTCCCAAGATTGTGCAACATGTTCATGATCAAGTTGCTTAAAATTCATAATATCGTTTCTAAGAGAGATGATCTTAGCGGGAGGAAAATACTTAGAGATAAAAGCATCTTTGCACTTATTTCATGAATTAGTACTATTTTTAGGCAAAGACAAAAACCAAGCTTTAGCACGATCTCTAAACGAAAACGAAAATAGCTTCAATTTAACAATATCATTATCCACGTCTTTCTTCTTTTGCATATCACACAAATCAACAAAGTTGTTTAGATGGGTAGCGGCATATTCACTAGGAAGGCCAGAAAACAGATCTTTCATGACAAGATTCAGCAAAGCAGTATTAATTTCACAAGATTCAGGATCGGTAAGAGGAGCAATCAGAGTGTTAATATCATTATTGTTGGTATTGGCAAAGTCACACAATTTAGTGTTATCTTGAGCCATCGTGACAAGCAAGCAATCCAACACACAAGCAAACAAGAAACAGGCAAAAAGGGCGAATAGAAAAAGAGAAGGGGAACAGAGAGAAAGAGAGGGAGAGAGGAAGAGAGGGCGAATAAAACGGCAAGGGTGAAGTGGGGGAGAGGAAAACGAGAGGCAAATGGCAAATAATGTAATGCGAGGGATAAGAGTTTGTGATGTGTACTTGGTATATTTTGACTTGGTAATGGTGCCAAAAATGACTCATTGTGGGAGTCAAATCCTGACTTGACTTGGTGCGAATCTCCCCGGCAACGGCGCCAGAAATCCTTCTTGCTACCTCTTGAGCACTGCGTTGGTTTTCCCTTGAAGAGGAAAGGGTGATGCAGTAAAGTAGCATAAGTATTTCCCTCAGTTTTTTAGAACCAAGGTATCAATCTAGTAGGATATCATGCTCAAGTCCCACACACCTACACAAACAAATAAGAACCTCGCAACCAATGCGATAAAGGGGTTGTCAAGACCTTCTCGGTCACTTACGAGAGTGAGATCTGATAGATATGATAAGATAAATATTTTTGGTATTTTTATGATAAAGGGAAATAAAGATGCAAAGTAAAATAAACGGCAAAGGAAATAACTAAGTATTGGAATATTAATATGATAAAAGATAGACCCGGGGGCCATAGGTTTCACTAGTGGCTTCTCTCAAGAGCATAAGTATTACGGCGGGTAAACGAATTACTGTCGAGCAATTGATAGAATTGAGCATAATTATGAGAATATCTAGGTATGATCATGTATATAGGCATCACGTCTGAGACAAGTAGACCGACTCCTGCCTGCATCTACTACTATTACTCCACACATCGACCGCTATCCAACATGCATCTAGAGTATTAAGTTCAAGAGAACAGAGTAATGCTTTAAGGAAGATGACATGATGTAGAGGGATAAACTCATGCAATATGATATAAACCCCATCTATTTATCCTCGATGGCAACAATACAATACATATCAGTTCCCTTTCTGTCACTGGGATCGAACACCGCAAGATTGAACCCAAAGCTAAGCACTTCTCCCATTGCAAGAAAGATCAATCTAGTAGGCCAAACCAAACTGATAATTCGAAGAGACTTGCAAAGATAAACCAATCATACATAAAAGAATTCAGAGGAGAATCAAATATTGTTCATAGATAATCTGGATCATAAACCCACAATTCATTGGATCTCGACAAACACACCGCAAAAGAAGATTACATCGAATAGATCTCTAAGAAGATCGAGGAGAACTTTGTATTGAGATCCAAAGAGAGAGAAGAATCCATCTAGCTAATAACTATGGACCCGTAGGTCTGAAGGTAAACTACTCACACATCACCGGAGAGACCATGGAGTTGATGTAGAGGCCCTCTGTGATCAATGCCCCCTCCAGCGGAGCTCCGAAAAAGGCCCCGAGATGGGATCTCTCGAGTACATAAGGTTGCGGCGGTGGAATTAGGTTTTCGTGATGCTCCTGGATGTGTGGGGGGTATGTGGATATATATATAGGAGGAAGAAGTACATCGGTGGAGCAACGGAGGGCCCACGAGGGTGGAGGGCGCGCCCAGGGGGGTAGGCGTGCCCCCCTGCCTCATGCCTTCCTCCCTTGTTTTTTGACGGCCACTCCAAGTCTCCTGGATCACGTTTGTTGAGAAAATCACGTTCCCGAAGGTTTCATTCCGTTTGGACTCCGTTTGATATTCCTTTTCTTCGAAACCCTAAAATAGGCAAAAAAAAACAGTAATTTGGGTTGGGCCTCCGGTTAGTAGGTTAGTCCCAAAAATGATATAAAAGTGTAAAATAAAGCCCGTTAACATCCAAAATAGATAATATAATAGCATGGAGCAATCAAAAATTATAGATACGTTGGAGACGTATCAAGCATCCCCAAGCTTAATTCCTGGTCGTCCTCGAGGAGGTAAATGATAAAAGAAGAATTTTTGATGTGGAAAGCTTCCTAACATATTTCTCAATGTAATTTTTCTTTATTGTGGCATGAATGTTCAGATCCATAAGATTCAAGATAAAAGTTTAATATTGACATAAAAATAATAATACTTCAAGCATACTAACTAAGCAATTATGTCTTCTCAAAATAACATGGCCAAAGAAAGTTATCCCTACAAAATCATATAGTCTGGCTATGCTCTATCTTCACCACACAAAATATTTAAATCATGCACAACCCCGATGACAAGCCAAGCAATTGTTTCATACTTTTGATGTTCTCAAACTTTTTCAATCTTCACGCAATATATGAGCGTGAGCCGTGGATATAGCACTATGGTGGAATAGAATGGTGGTTGTGGAGAAGAAAAAAGGGAGAAGATAGTCTCACATCAACTAGGCGTATCAACGGGCTATGGAGATGCCCATCAATAGATATCAATGTGAGTGAGTAGGGATTGCCATGCAACGGATGCACTAGAGCTATAAGTATATGAAAGCTCATCAAAAGAAACTAAGTGGGTGTGCATCCAACTTGCTTGCTCACGAAGACCTAGGGCATTTTGAGGAAGCCCATCATTGGAATATACAAGCCAAGTTCTATAATTAAAAATTCCCACTAGTATATGAAAGTGATATCATAGGAGACTCTCTATATGAAGAACATGATGCTACTTTGAAGCACAAGTGTGGAAAAAGGAGAGTAACATTGTCCCTTCTCTCTTTTTCTCTCATTTTTTTATTTGGGCCTTCTTTTTTGGCCTCTTTTCTCTTTTTTTTATTTTTCGTCCAGAGTCTCATCCCGACTTTTGGGGGAATCATAGTCTCCATCATCCTTTCCTCACTTGGGACAATGCTCTAATAATGATGATGATCACACTTTATTTACTTACAACTCAAGAATTACAACTCAATACTTGGAACAAAATATGACTCTATGTTAATGCCTCCGGCGGTGTGCCGGGATGTGCAATGATGCATGAGTGACATGTATGAAGAATTATGAACGGTGGCTTTGCCACAAATACGATGTCAACTACATGATCATGCAAGCAATATGACAATGATGAAGCGTGTCATAATAACGGAATGATGGAAAGTTGCATGGCAATATATCTCGGACTGGCTATGGAAATGCCATAATAGGTAGGTATGGTGGCTGTTTTAAGGAAGGTATATGGTGGGTTTATGCTACCGGCGAAAGTTGCGCGATACTAGAGAGGCTAGCACTGGTGGAAGGGTGAGAGTGCGTATAATTCATGGACTCAACACTAGTCATAAAGAACTCACATACTTATTGCAAAAATCTACAATTTATCAAAGCAAAGTACTACGTGCATGCTCCTAGGGGGATATATTGGTAGGAAAAGACCATCGCTCGTCCCCGACCGCCACTCATAAGGAAGATAATCAATAAATAAATCATGCTCCGACTTCATCACATAACGGTTCACCATACGTGCATGCTACGGGAATCACAAACTTCAACACAAGTATTTCTCAAATTCACAACTACTCAACTAGCATGACTCTAATATCACCATCTCCATATCTCAAAACAATTATCAAGTATCAAACTTCTCATAGTATTCAATGCACTTATATGAAAGTCTTTATTATTGCCATGTTGTTCTAAAGGACTCTCAAAATAATATAAGTGAAGCATGAGAGAACAGTAGTTTCTATAAAACAAATCCACCACCGTGCTCTAAAAGATATAAGTGAAGCACTAGAGCAAAAACTATATAGCTCAAAAGATATAAGTGAAGCACATAGAGTATTCTAATAAATTTCTGATGCAACGTACAAGTTTTACATACATGGTGGTTTATAAGCATGGGCCTTAAGCCACCTTCAGGTATGGGCCCTCTACCAAGCCTATCTATGAACATCCATATGATATTGGGCTTCATCGAGACGGATCGTCATAGGGATGCCCCGGCCCCTCTTGGGCGGGTCATACCTAATAGTTATATCCCCAACAAACACCCAAAGGGTTTACTAGAGTCGGTAATCTAGTTCACATCGCCATGTGATTAGCACCCAAAGAGTACTAAGGTGTGATCATGTTTTGCTTGTGAGAGAGGTTTAGTCAACGGGTCTGCCACATTCAGATCCGTATGTATTTTGCAAAATTTCTATGTCTGCAATGCTCTGCACGGAGCTACTCTAGCTAAATGCTCCCACTTTCAATATGTATCTAGATCAAGACGCAGAGTCATCCAGATTGGTGTCAAAGCTTGCATCGACGTAACTCTTTACAACGAACTCTTTATCACCACCATAACCGAGAAATATTTCCTTAGTCCTCTAAGGATAATTTTGACCGTTGTCCAGTGATCTACTCCAAGATCACTATTGTACTCCCTTGCCAAACTCATGGCAAGGTATACAATAGGTCTGGTACACATCATGGCATACTTTATAGAACCTATGGCTGAGGCATAGGGATACTTTCATTCTCTCTATATATTCTGCCGTGGTCGGGCTTTGAGTCTTAATCAACTTAACACCTTGCAACACAAGCAAGAACCCTTTCTTTGACTGGTCCATTTTGAACTTCTTCAAAATCTTGTCAAGGTATGTGCTTTGTGAAAGTCTTATTAAGCGTCTCGATCTATACCTATAGATCTTGATACCCAATATATAAGTAGCTTCACCGAGGTCTTTCATTGAAAAATTCTTATTCAAGTATCCTTTTATGCTATCAGAAATTCTATATCATTTCCAATCAACAATATTTCATCAACATATAATATCAGAAATGCTACATAGCTCCCACTCACTTTCTTGTAAATACAGGCTTCACCATAAGTCTGTATAAAACCACATGCTTGGATCACCTTATCAAAGCGTATATTCCAACTCCAAGATGCTTGCACCAGTCCATAGATGGATCACTCGAGTTTGCATACTTTGTTAGCACCTTTAGGATCAACAAAACCTTCTGGTTGCATCATATACAACTCTTCTTTAAGAAATCCATTAAGGAATGCAATTTTGACATCCATTTGCCAGATTTCATAAAATGTGGCAATTGCTAACATGATTCGGAAAGACTTAAGCATCGCTACGAGTGAGAAAATCTCATCATAGTAAACACCTTGAACTTGTCGAAAACCTTTTGCGACAAGTCGAGCTTTGTAGATAGTAAAACTACCATCAGCGTCCATCTTCGTCTTGAAGATCCATTTATTCTCAATGGCTTGCCGATCATCGGGCAAGTCCACCAAAGTCCACACTTTGTTCTCATACATGGATCCTATCTTAGATTTCATGGCCTCAAGCCATTTATCAGAATCTGGGCTCATCATCGCTTCCTCATAGTTTGTAGGTTCCTCATGGTCTAGTAACATGACTTCCAGAATAGGATTACCGTACCACTCTGGTGCGGATCGTGCTTTGGTTGATGTACGAGGTTCAGTAGTAACTTGATTTAAAGTTTCATGATCATTATCATTAGCTTCCACCCTAGTTGGTGTAGGCATCACGGAAATAGTTTTCTGTGATGAGCTACTATCTAATTCGAGAGAAGGTACAATTACCTCATCAAGTTCTACTTTCCTCCCACTCACTTCTTTCGAGAGGAACTCCTTCTCTAGAAAGGTTCCATTCCCGGCAACAAAGATCTTGCCTCTGGATCTGTGGTACAAGGTGTACCCAATTGTTTCCTTAGGGTATCATATGAAGACGCACTTCTCCGGTTTGGGTTCGAGCTTATCAGGCTGGAACTTTTTCACATAAGCATCGCAACCCCAAACTTTAAGAAACGACAGCTTAGGTTTCTTGCCAAACCATAGTTCATATGGTGTCATCTCAACGGATTTAGACGGTGCCCTATTTAATGTGAATGCAGTTGTCTCTAATGCATAACCCAAATCGATAGTGGTAAATCTATAAGAGACATTATAGATCGCACCATATCTAATAAAGTACGGTTATGATGTTCGGACACACCATTACGTTGTGGTGTTCCAGGTGGCGCGAGTTGTGAAACTATTCCACATTGTTTCAAATGAAGGCCAAACTCGTAACTCAAATATTCGCCTGCGCGATCAGATCGTAGAAACTTTATTTTTCTTGTTATGATGATTCTCCACCTCACTCTGAAATTCTTTGAACTTTTCAAATGTCTCGAATTGTGTTTCATTAAGTAGATATATCTGCTCAAATCATCTGTGAAGGTCAGAAAATAACGATACCCGCAGCGAGCTTCAACACTCATCGGACCGCATACATCGCTATGTATTATTTCCAATAAGTCATTAGCTCGCTCCATTGTTCCAGAGAATGGAGTTTTAGTCATCTTGCCCATGAGCCATGGTTCGCAAGTATCAAATGATTCATAATCAAGTGATTCCAGAAGCCCATCTACATGGAGTTTCTTCATGCGTTTTACACCAACATGACCTAAACGGCAGTGCCAAAAATATGTTGCACTATCATTATCAACTTTGCATCTTTTGGCATCAATATTATGAATAGGTGTATTACTACGATCGAGATTCAGTAAACCATTCACATTGGGTGTATGACCATAGAAGATTTTATTCATATAAACAGAACAACAATTATTCTCTGATTTAAATGAATAATCGTATTGCAATAAACATGATCCAATCATATCCATGCTCAACGCAAACACCAAATAACATTTATTTAGGTTCAACACTAATCCCGAAGGTACAGGGAGTATGCGATGGTGATCTTATCAACCTTGGAATCTCTTCCAACACACATCGTCACTTCGACCTCAACTAGTCTCTATTCATTTTGTAACTCTTGTTTCGAGTTACTACTCTTAGCAACTGAACCAATATCAAATACCGAGGGGTTGCTATAAACACTAGTAAAGTACACATCAATAACATGTATATCAAATATACCTTTGTTCACTTTGCCATCCTTCTTATCCGCCAAGTATCTAGGGTAGTTCCGCTTCCAGTGACCATCTCCTTTGCAGTAGAAGCACTCGGTTTCAGGCTTTGGTCTAGCTTTGGGCTTCTTCATGGGAGTGGCAACTTGCTTGTCATCCTTCTTGAAGTTCTCTTTCTTTTCCTTTGTCCCTTTTCTTGAAACTAGTGGTCTTGTTAATCATCAACACTTCATGCTATTTCTTGATTTCTACCTTCGCTGATTTTAGCATCGCGAAGAGCTTGGGAATCATTTTCGTCATCCCTTGCATATTATAGTTCATCACGAAGTTCTAGTAACTTGGTGATAGTGACTAGAGAACTCTATCAATCACTATATTATCTGGAAGATTAACTCCCACTTGATTCAAGTGATTGTAGTACCCATACATTCTGAGCATATGCTCACTAGTTGAGCTATTCTCCTCCATCTTGTAGGCAAAGTACTTGTCAGAGGTCTCATACCTCCTAACACGGACATGAGTCTGAAATAACATTTTTAGCTCTTGGAACATCTCATATGCTCCATGGCATTCAAAACTTTTTTGAAGTCCCAGTTATAAGATGTAAAGCATGGTGCACTAAAGTATCAAGTAGTCATCATACCGAGCTTGTCAAACGTTCATAACATCTGCATATGCTCCTGCAATAGATCTGTCACCTAGCAGTGCATTAAGGACATAATTCTTCTGTGGAGCAACGAGGATAATCCTTAGATCATAGACCCAGTCCACATCATTGCTACTATCATCTTTCAACTTAGTTTCCTCTAGGAACATATCAAAAAACATAGGGGAGCTATAACGCGAGCTATTGATCTATAACATAGATATGCAAATACTATCACGACTAAGTTCATGATAAATTAAGTTCAATTAATCATATTATTTAAGAACTCCCACTTAGATAGACATCCCTCGAGTCATCTAAATGATCATGTGATCCATATCAACTAAACCATGCCCGGCCATCACGTGAGATGGAGTAATCTTCAATGGTGAACATCTCTATGTTGATCATATCTACTATATGATTCATATTCGATCTTTCGGTCTCCAATGTTCCGATGCCATGTCGGTACATGCTAGGATCATCAAGTTTAACCCGAGTATTCCGCATGTGCAAAACTGTCTTGCACCCGTTGTATGTGAACGTAGAGCTTATCACACCCGATCATCACGTGGTGTCTCAGCACGACGAACTGTCGCAACGGTGCATACTTAGGTAGAACACTTATACCTTGAAATTTTAGTGAGGGATCATCTTATAATGCTACCGCCGTACTAAGCAAAATAAGATGCATAAAAGATAAACATCACATGCAATCAAAATATGTGACATGATATGGCCATCATCATCTTGTGCCTTTGATCTCCATCTCCAAAGCACCGTCATGATTTCCATCGTCACCGGCTTGACACCTTAATCTCCATCGTAGCATCGTTGTCGCCTCGCCAACTATTGCTTCTACAACTATCGTTAACGCATAGTGATGAAGTAAAGCAATTACATGGTGTTTGCATTTCATACGATAAAGCGACAACCATAAGGCTCCTGCCAGTTGCCGATAACTTTTACGAAACATGATCATCTCATACAATAACGTATATCTCATCATGTCTTGACCATATCACATCACAACATGCCCTGCAAAAACAAGTTGGACGTCCTCTACTTTGTTGTTGCAAGTTTTACGTGGCTGCTGCGGGCTTCTAGTAAGAACCGTTCTTACCTACACATGAAAACCACAATGGTCATTTATCAAGTTTGCTGTTTTAACCTTCAACAAGGACCGGCCGCAGTCAAATTCGATTCAACTAAAGTTGGAGAAACAAACACCCGCCAGCCATCTTTATGCAAAACTAGTTGCGTATGTCTGTCGGTGGAACCGGTCTCATCAACGTGGTCATGTGAGGTTGGTCTGGGCCGCTTCATCCAACAATACCGCCGAATCAAAATAATACATTGGTGGTAAGCAGTATGACTATCACCGCCCACAACTCTTTGTGTTCTACTCATGCATATCATCTACGCATAGACCTGGCTCGGATGCCACTGTTGGGGAACGTAGCATGCAATTTCAAAGAAATTCCTACGCTCAAACAAGATCTATCTAGGAGATGCATAGCAATGAGAGGGGAGAGTGTGTCTACGTACCCTTGTAGACCAAAAGCAGAAGCATTTGACAACGGGGTTGATGTAGTCGAACTTCTTCTCGTTCCGACCGATCAAGCACCGAACATACGGTACCTCCGAGTTCTGCACACATTCAGCTCGATGACGTCCCTCGAACTCTTGATCTAGCAAAGTGGCGAGGGAGAGTTCCGTCAGCATGACGGCGTGGTGACGATGATGGTGAAGTTATCCGCGCTGGGCTTCGCCTAAGCACTACGTGAATATGACCGAAGGCGTAAACTATGGAGGGGGGCGCCGCACACGACTAATAATGATTCGTGTGTGTTCTAGTGGTGCCCCTCTCATATATATAGGTTTGAGGGGAAGATAGGCAGCAAAGGGGGCACCCCAAGTAGGAGGAATCCTACTTGGGGTCCTCCCAATTCGGCCTCCACCCTTTCCTATTCCTATTCGAAGTAGGAAGGGAAGAGGGAGAAGGGGGAATCCTATTCCCTTTTTCCTTTCCTTCTTCCCCTTTCCTTCTCCAATTTTTCCAGCCCATATAGGGGGGCGCACCAGCCCCTTTGTGGCTGGTGTGTTTCCCCTCTTGGCCCATAAGGTCCATACACTAGTAGAAAAAGGGTCAAACGTGAAGCACATCAGTGCCGGTTTGAATTAGAGCCGGCACTAATGAGCACATTAGTGCCGGTTCGTGGCGGCGATCAATAGTAGCGGTTCGTGGCGAACCTTTAGTACCGGTTCATTCCACGAACCGGTACTAAAGAGGCTGTGTCAGCCTGCGGTCAGGCTATGGCCCCACCATCACCATTTAGTGCCGGTTCGTACCACGAACCGATACTAATGAGGTTATGGCAAGCTGTTTTTAGTCCCACCTCACCAAGAGAGAGGCAGTATGAGCGGTTTATAAGCCGTGAGTGCACAGACAATGACGAAGAGTTGCAATGCTCACCTACATGTTGATTAGCTTCAAGCCTTGCGGAATAGCATAGATTGCACTGAGCTATGTGCAGTGGCTTAGTGCAATCTACACTATTCCGAATGGCTTGAAGCAAATTAACCAGCATTGCACCTCTTTTTTATTTTTAATAACTTATTTAAACTCCGGACTTCTTTTGTGTTCAGTATGCAGCATTTAAAGCTTGTTATGCCTCAAGGTTGTTGTGGTTTGGAAATTATGGATTTGACAACCATGAATCATAGCTTTTTGTGTAAGTGACTTGGGAAACTCAAGTTTGGCAAACTCTATTGACTAGTAGAAAAACGGTCAAATGTGAAGCACATTATATAGTGTCGGTTTGAATTTGAGCCGGCACGAATGTGACAATTAGTGCCGATTCCAATGGCTAGGCGGGCTGCTACCATTAGTACCAGTTCGTTGCCAATCTTTAGCACTGGTTCGTGGCACGAACCGATACTAATGTGCATCCCACCAATCAGGAAGAATCACACGGATCGTGTGTTTCTTTCTAGCTCTTGCGAGTCGTTGGATCAAGGGTGTGTTTCTTCCTAGCTCATGTGAGTCGTTGGATCGAAACTACCACAATCACTTTGTGAGCCAGACGACCCTATATATAGCCCATCTATCGCCTTCCCTGCATAAGTCTTTCAGCTCATCGACTACATACATCTACCAGTTCATCGACTGCATACATCTACCAGTTCATCGACTGAATACAAATCATTCGGATTCGCCATCATACGCCCAACCGTGCATTTGATATGCATATATATGCATCACGAGCCACGGTAGGGCTGTATGATGGCGATACCGATTGGTTTGTTCTAGATCCGACATTGTTGCTTCTAGTAGTTCTCTTGATTCCACTAATGATTCTCTTAGCCAAGTTACACTTGAGCAAGAAAATAGCTTATTGAAGGGAATTATAGAGAAAGGAGTGTACAAAAGCTTTGCCGGGAGTAAGCAATTCGAGGAAATTGTGCGCAAGCAAGGAAGGCACCGGAAGAATCAAGGTGTTGGTTTTGAACGAAAGTTCAATGCCAATGGAGTTGAGTGGGAAGAAGATCAATACCCCAAGACAAAGTTTGTTCCTCAACAAGAGAAGTATCCTACTTCCTTCAAGGGGACACAAGCTCAAGATGATCTTCCACCACAAGACTACAAGCAAAAAGGCAAGGACAAGCTTCAAGAGGAAATTTATGAGGTTCTGACATCATTTGTTGTTTTTCGGTCATTTACCTAATTGTTTAGAGAGCTAAATGACCGTGAAATTGAAAATCACTACAAAATGAATCCTGAAAATGTTGAAACTTGGCATGGTATCATCATATCACCCGCATAGCATGCGCAAAAGAGTAGAGAGGCTCACGGCAAAAACTGGACGCACTTCGTGTACAAACTGGACATACTCTTTCCGAGTATCAGGGTTTCGGACGAGAACTCATCTGTTACATGGCCACTTCAATGTTTTGTAAACTTATTTGAACTCCGGACTTCTTTTGTGTTCAGTATGCAGCATTTAAAGCGATGTCATCAATTTCCAGCATGTTCTGACATCATTTGTTGTTTTTCGGTCATTTACCTAATTGTTTAGAGAGCTAAATGACCGTGAAATTGAAAATCACTACAAAATGAATCCTGAAAATGTTGAAACTTGGCATGGTATCATCATATCACCCGCATAGCATGCGGGAAAGAGTAGAGAGGGTCACGGCAAAAACTGGACGCACTTCGTGTACAAACTGGACATACTCTTTCCGAGTATCAGGGTTTCGAACGAGAACTCATCTGTTACATGGCCACTTCAATGTTTTTTAAACTTATTTGAACTCCGGACTTCTTTTGTGTTCAGTATGCAGCATTTAAAGCGACGTCATCAATTTCCAACATGTTCTGACATCATTTGTTGTTTTTCGGTCATTTACCTAATTGTTTAGAGAGCTAAATGACCGTGAAATTGAAAATCACTACAAAATGAATCCTGAAAATGTTGAAACTTGGCATGGTATCATCATATCACCCGCATAGCATGCGCGAAAGAGTAGAGAGGGTCACGGCAAAAACTGGATGCACTTCGTGTACAAACTGGACATACTCTTTTCGAGTATCAGGGTTTCGGACGAGAACTCATCTGTTACATGGCCACTTCACTGTTTTTTAAACTTATTTGAACTCCGGACTTCTTTTGTGTTCAGTATGCAGCATTTAAAGCGACGTCATTAATTTCCAACATGTTCTGACATCATTTGTTGTTTTTCGGTCATTTACCTAATTGTTTAGAGAGCTAAAGACCGTGAAATTGAAAATCACTACAAAATGAATCCTGAAAATGTTGAAACTTGGCATGGTATCATCGTATCACCCGCATAGCATTTCGTGTACAAACTGGACAAACTCTTTCCGAGTATCAGGGTTTCGGACTATGCAAAAATAAATAAAAGAAAATAAGTAATACAGAAAAGAAAAAACTATATAAAAAAATTTAGCGCACTGCCCTGTGGGTCTACCAGACCTAGGGTGTGCAAATGCAGGCCCAGAAGGGCCAGCAGACTCACAAGGCAGCGCGCCCTAATTAATTAGGCCCAGAA
Source organism: Triticum monococcum (assembly GCA_034509565.1). Taxonomy (NCBI): domain Eukaryota; kingdom Viridiplantae; phylum Streptophyta; class Magnoliopsida; order Poales; family Poaceae; genus Triticum; species Triticum monococcum. Next base: position 622,097,018 of record CM067845.1, read on the forward strand.
GCCTGCTATATAGAGGAGTTCGAAGAGGTAGCCGTGGCTGGGTTTATAAACCACTGCGGCTGCCCTTCGCCGGGCGAGGTGGGACTAAATTTTGGGGTGGCAGCGCAAACTCTAAATACAGCAAAAAACAACTAAAAATAAATAAAACAAAATAAATAAAGCAGAAAAGAAAAAACTAAATGAAAAAAGCCCACCTACTGGGCCACAGCGGCCTGCATACGACTAGAAACCCAACCTGTTGTTGGGCCAGGATGCAGGCCAGCAAGCCCAATAGGCCCCACAGGGCAGAGTAGCAGAGGTAGGCCCAGAAGGCCTGCTTTAGAGAGGAGCTCGAGATAGCAGCGGCGGCGGGGCTTATAAGCAGGTGTGTGCGCCCTTCGGCTAGCAAGGTGGGACTAAACTTCTGCACCCCTCGCCTGGCAGCGCACACCCTTTAGTACCGGTTGGTGGCTCCAACCGGTACTAAAGGCCCCCCCCCCCTTTAGTACCGGTTGGTGGCTCCAACCGGTACTAAAAGCCTTCGTTTCCCGCCGCTTGGCCTGGGGAAAATAGGCCTTTAGTACCGGTTGGAGCCACGAACCGGTACTAAAGGCCAATCCTATATATATAGCACTTACGAAAATTTCAGTTTCAACTCCCCACTTCGTCTCCAACCTCCGCCGCGCGCACCGCTCAATCCCGTCGTCGCCGCCCGTCGCCCGTACCGTCGTCCGTCATCATCGTCGCTGTCCCCGCCGCCGCCCGTCGTCGTCGTCTCGCGCTGCCGCCCCGAACGCCGCCGCCGTCCGTCGTCATCGCCGCGGCCGTACGTCTCTCTCTCGCTCCCGCACACACATACACACACATACATACACACACATACACACACACACACACCGGCGCCCCCGCTCGTACGTACGGGGCGGCGGCATATGGGGCCGCACACACACACACATATACCACACACACACACGCATACACACACATGTACACACATACATACACACATATACGTATACATACACACACATGCATACATACACACATACACACACACAATTTTTTTTTACTTATTTTTTGTTTTTTAGAAAAGTTAATTAGATGATCGAATGTTAGATTAATGTCGAATGTTAGATGAATTAGCTAGCTAAATAGAAAAATTGTTATAACTAGAGATTAGAACTAGTTGAATAATTAATATAACTAGTTTATTTTTAATAAGAAAATTTAGGTATATGAGATTAGAACTAGTTGAATAATTAATATAACTAGTTTATTTTTAGTAAGAAAATTTAGGTATATGAGATTTGATGATCTAATTAAAATATTATTTGTTAATGAGTTTTTCTGTTTATTTAATTTTTTATATATTTTGAGTTTATATAAATGTTAGATTAATGTCGAATGTTAGATGAATTAGATAGAAAAGTTAAATATATAGTAATGTCAATTGAATATATAGTTAGATATATTAATGTCAAATGTTAGATGAATATATATTTGGCTAGATATAGGTGTTTAATGTTTCACCTATATGAACATAGGAAATGTCATCTGACGACGAAAAAGATTTTATTATGTGCGAACACTGTGAAGACCAGCGCGGCCTGTGCGACCAAAATTTCCTTATTGATGGTAGGCGCTTCAGCATCAAGCTGGATGAGACATTCGAAGTTGATACAGTAAGTCACTTTGTCAATTATTATTTGAATGCAAAACTTATGCTTCATTTGCTTCAACTTATAATTTTAAATTTTCACTATTCTACTAGCGCATCCCCTGCCATGCAAGAATTTTTGTCTTGGATAAGATAGGTTTCAGTGCTATAGATGATATGGAGGTAAAGAGAGTTTACTTGAAGACGCAGCATGGGTATACTTTCAACGTCAAATTATATAATGGAGACACATACACCCATTTTGAATGCAAAACTTGGCAAGCACTATGCAAGGCTTATGCATTTGAGCCTGATATGGTTATCACCTTTGATATTCGTCCGGAAGATGATATTGAAGGTAATATAGACATCTGGGTCGATGTGCAAACGCCTCCAGTTCTACCATTTGGTGAGTTTTTCTCAACCATGCATGCATATGTTTATGTCTTTCATACAGTTTATTCAAAAATAGTTGACAACTAATTTGTATTGTCAGCTTATTTCGGTTCAAGCAAACATGTCCGGCGCTTGGTAGACAGGACCTACTACTGCCCCGGGGCTCAACTAAACTGCGAGGAGATAAGTCATTATGTTTCATGGCTTGAGGATCTTAATACTGTCAAGACATTTTTTTTTCCTAAACTTAGAAATGTTAGTACTCAAAACGTGCGACCAATGATGATCGTATTGAACTACGGTCACATCTATAATCAAAAGATGGTAAGATTTTAAATATTTGTCCTTAATTAGTGCATCTTTTGCATACATTATTTTTGAAGCTAAACTTTCATTGCTTAGTATATTAATTACTATACGATGTTCTTCAACAGGGACTTCCGATGACAGTTGTGCCTCAGTGGATCGAGACAAAAGGTCGCATGTCAATGGTTAGCTTACGACCAAGATTTCCTACATTGCACATGAGTGCATTCAGGATTTCTAAAAGCGAAGAATGCTTAATAGTGAAAGATTGGAGCAAAATTGTTAACGATCGCAGAGAAGTACTAGGGGGCAGTAAGGAGAAGCGCAACCCAAGATTAGGAGACAGATTCATCTGCATGCTCCAGTATGATGAATCAGGAGAGCTATACATGTTCTATGCTATTCTACCTGAGAGGGAGCAGTAGGATCAGTAGCTATTACTTCATGCTCTTAATTAGTACTTGTCTCATGGATCCGTGTCCTGAACTTCGATGTTGGTGATGATTATGTTGAACTTGATGATATCTCTTTGCTTCTGTTACAAAGTGAATGTTTCCTCTTTAAGCTAGCCAACGTTGATGATGATTACATAGCTAGCGGTAATGACTATATGATGATTAAATAGTGGTAATTAGACGACCACGATGATTTTTAGCTAGCTGGAGTTTATTTATTTATTAATATGCGATGATGATGATGATGATGATGACGACTACAACTCATTATAACGTAAACAATCCTAAATTAAATTGATAACACAAATTTAATTGAAAAATACAAAATAAAACAAAAACCCACAACGATTTAGTACCGGTTGGTCTTACCAACCGGTACTAAAGGGCTCCCGGCCCCCGGAGCTGGCTCGTGCCACGTGGTACCCCTTTAGCACCGGTTCGTGCTGAACCGGTACTAAAGGGGGGGCCTTTAGTGCCGAAATAATAGTGCCAGTTCCTAAACCGGCACTAAAGGGCCTTACGAACCGGTGCTATTGCCCGGTTCTGCACTAGTGATATCTTTTGCCGGGGGTGCCCGGAACCCCTTCCGGTGACCCGATAAGTACCCGGTGCATCCCGAAACACTTCTGGTGTCCGAATACCATCGTCCTATATATCAATCTTTACCTCTCGACCATTTCAAGACTCCTCGTCATGTCCGTGTTCTCATCCGGGACTCCGAACAACATTCGGTCACCAAATCACATCACTCATATAATACAAAATCATCATCGAACGTTAAGCGTGCGGACCCTACGGGTTCGAGAACTATGTAGACATGACTGCGACACCTCTCCGGTCAATAACCAATAGCGGAACCTGGATGCTCATATTGTTTCCTACATATTCTACGAAGATCTTTATCGGTCAAACCGTTATGACAACATACATTATTCCATTTGTCATCGGTATGTTACTTGCCCGAGATTCGATCGTCGGTATCTTCATACCTAGTTCAATCTCGTTACCGGCAAGTCTCTTTACTCATTCCGTAATGCATCATCCCGCAACTAACTCATTATTCACATTGCTTGCAAGGCTTATTATGATGTGCATTACCGAGAGCGCCCAGAGATACCTCTCTGATACTCAGAGTGACAAGTCCTAATCTCGATCTATGCCAACCCAACAAACACCTTCGGATATACCTATAGAGCATCTTTATAATCACCCAGTTATGTTGTGATGTTTGATAGCACACAAGGTATTCCTCCGGTATCCGGGAGTTGCATAATCTCATAGTAGGAATATGTATTTGACATGAAGAAAGCAATAGCAATAAAACTGAACGATCAACATGCTAAACTAACGTATGGGTCTTGTCCATCACATCATTCTCCTAATGATGTGATCTCATTCATCAAATGAAAACACATGTCTATGATTAGGAAACTTAACCATCTTTGATTAATGAGCTAGTCTAGTAGAGGCTTACTAGAGACACGGTGTTTTGTCTATGTATCCACACATGTATCAAGTTTCCGGTTAATACAATTCTAGCATGGATAATAAACATTTATCATGATATAAGGAAATATAAAATAAGAACTTTATTATTGCCTCTAGGGCATATTTCCTTCAGTCAATGTGTTGGATGCTGTGGACAGTGCATGGTGTTGAGGTATGTGTTCTTCATCACCATTATCGAGGCTTCCCAAACCTTCTTATTTATGGGTTTGGTTTGTTTCTTCTTCAGCGACGACCATGTATGCAGTGCGGTGGTGTGGTTGTGCATTGTTGTGCAAAGCGTCTTCTTCCGCGCTCCTACGGGAACGACTGAGGTTTTCCTTCATTGTCATCTGGGTTCTGTGTTGGTGTTTGGTGGTAACGATTCTTCGTCATCTTCTGCCGCTTTGACTACTGGTGGGCTTTGTAGCCTCCTGAATCTTCAGACACCGCTCGTGCCAGTTCCCCTAAAAAAGAAGATAACAATTCCAGTGTTCCTGTTGCCTGTCATTCCTAACATTCTTTACCATTTTCCCACAATGTGCTCGAGCAATAGTGTTGGGCGCATTCGGTTATAGTTCTTGAGAAAAAGGTAGCAAGGAAAACTACTTATATAAGAACTAGGACATGGTAGAGAACAATAAATGTAAGAGGTTGGACTCTTTTCATATTCCAAGAGTTGGCGCGGCAGTTACGCCATTTATTTATCTGCATGTTTGGTTGAAGACTTGAACTTCAGCGTCAATCATTCAATTGGATTTGGTTATAGCACAAACGTCCATTTTTTTCCTTAAAGTTCTTTTTAGTTTTTGAGCTGCTGGATATTCATCCAGTCATGCTTGTTACCTCTTCAGTCTGAACCAAATCAAGGATAAGCTAAATATTAAGGAACCCAACTTCTTTGGGTCATTCCGCAATGAACTATCACCAAACATTATCGCAACACCCACCATCACGAAAGACATATATTTATACCTCAGCAGACTCCATCACAAAGGTACCATATATCATCCCTCGAAAACTATAACTACACCTGATCTATTTACTCAAACCTATTACTGAACTTCCCAAAGATAGTTCTATTCTGTTGCTGGGCATATGGCTTGTTCAATGTCTCTCCTATTTAACGTTTGATAGTGACCAGTAATTGGTAATAGTTTAGGCAGAATGCCCCAATTGCACATTAGAAAGTTTCTTGAGAGAAGTTTGTATTGGACCGTTTGCATTAGTACTGTTAATTGATTGAATTACTTCGCATGACAATTCCATTGTCATCTCGGCATTTGGCTCAGGTATAGCACAACATATATGATGTGGGTGACCTATTAACCTATCATACATACCAGTGAAAGATTGTGTTATTTTTTCTAACAAATTATCACTAAATTTTGCACTCGGTAGACTGATTCCTTTCAACAAAGTCAGAAGCATGTCCTATTTGTTGGAACTAATGTGCAGTCCGCGCGGACAATACCATTCTCCTGTCACAACTAGCACTAGTTGCATTCTTTATGACTTTCAACGTGACATAACCTTTCACAATGAACTGTCATCCATCATTACCGCAATGACTCAACTCATACCAAAGAGATATATTTACATCTTAGCAGACTCGGTCATAAAAGTACTACTATGGATATACCACCTCGAAAGCTATGCACATACTTGGTCCATCACTAAGAATTGCAGTGGCATATGTTTGATTAACCATTTACTCAAACCTTCTACTGAATTTGCCGAGAGATAACCATTTGGCTGAGTTGAAAAGAATCAGCCTGCCAGAAGATAGTTATATTCTGTTGTTGGTCATACGGCTTGCTTGCTCTCTCAATCATTTAACCTACTCCCTCTCTCTCGGTTTATAAGGCGTGCGCGTATCCTTAAGTCGTTAATTTAACCAATCTAATAGAAATCATATATTACAAAAAACATATTATTATAAATTTCAGATGTTCTATTTTCAAACGGTATAATCTTTGTGTTATATAGTTTATATTACGGTGATAAAATTAACAATCTAGGTGTATGCGCACACCTTGTAAACTGAAACGGAGAGAGTATGATAGTGCGCACTGAGCAGTAACTGATAATAATTATATGGAATGCCCCGATTGCTCGTCAGAAAGTTTCTTGAGAGAAGTTTGTTTCGGCCATTTACAGTATTGTCAAATGATTGAAATTTTACAGTCTTCACTTTGCATGAAACGAAATTTAATTGGAGATCACTGCCACCCCTTATAAGTGTCATCTCAGGGCATCTCCAGCCACGCCCCAGGAAGGCCTCCCCAGGCGATTTTTTTTGCGCCGGCGCCGAAAAAACGGCCCAGTCGCGCCCCCAGGAGCCCGATTTTCGCCGGTTTGGGCCGAAAACAGCGCCGGCGGACCCAGGCCGAACCCGGCGCGCTGGGGGGCGCCCGGGGGCGCCGGGGCGAGCTGTTTTGGCGCGAAAAAGACGTGGGCCAGCCGCGTCAGCGACTCGGCGCCTCGTCTTCCCCCAACGGCCTCGGTTCCCGCGGGGAATCAATGGCAAGGCTGCCGGCGGTCAGCCTTGCCATTGATTCCTCACGGGCGGCGCGTTCACGGGACGGCGCGCCGACGCCTCCACTCCCTCGCACGCGTACACACGGCGTGGCCCGGCTATAAAAGCCGGCGGCCTCCGCTCACCTGCGCCCACACCAGCCCCGCCCCTCGCCGCCGTCCAGCCCTTCCTCTCTCCCCGAGCACCGCCGCCCAGCCCCTCCCTCTACCTCTTCCGAGCCTGCCCAGCCCCGCCTTCGCCATGGCAGAGCGCTTCCCCGGAGATACGGCGGCGGCCAACGGCTTCGGCCGCCGTTCGCTGCGCAAACAGGAGTCGTGGCTCCTGTTCCAGGCGAACATCCCGGCGCCGCCGGACATGCGCGCCGGGCCGACGGGGTGGAGACTCAGCGCCGGGGGAGTGCCCATTCCCCCAGTGCCCGGCGCCGCGGTGGACCCGAGATACTTCGCCGAGGAGGTCGACATCGTGCGCGCGTCCCTCACCGACGCCGAGCTTTCCCTCCCCCAGTACGCCGCCGACAACCACGCGGCCTGGGCGGCGTATTTCGAGCGCCGCCAACAGCAGCGCTTGGCGTCCACCAACGGCGCGCCGGTGGTCGGCGACAGCCGGCAGAACAGCGAGGGACGCTACCTCTGGTGGGGCGTCCCCGGCCGCACACTCGAGGGCGTGCTCACGCACCTCGAGGGCGGCAACAACCCGCCGTTGGCGTACCCCCCGGCGAGGGCGGCCGCCCCGGCGCAGCACCGCCGCGCCGGGCCATGGGCTCCAAGAAGGTTTGGCGTATCCTCTTCTTCCTCCTCGTCGTCCCGTTCTTCTTCCCACTCCTCCGGCTCTCCGGCGCTGCTCGGCGTCAAGGCCGAGCCCGCGGCGGAGACACCGCTCGGCCGCCGCACTCGCAGCGCCGGCATCGTCATCAACGAGGGCGGCCGGCGCGCCCCCTCGTCGGGGGCTCCTCCGCGCTTCGTCAAGCCGAAGACGGAGCCGGGGCTGGCGCCGGTGAAGACGGAGCCGGGTCTGGCGCCGGTGAAGGCCGAGTTCGCCGACGACAACGACGCCGCCCTCGAATGGGCGCGCCAGGACTCCATTGCGATGGAGAAGGCGCGCCGCGAGAAGGAGAAGGAGCGCCAGCGCGCCGCCCTACGCCGCTTCGAGGAGCGCCGACGCGGCCGCGAGGAAGGCGGGGTCGTCGTCCTATGCGACAGCAGCGACGACGACGACGCGCCGCCGCCTGTTCGCCATGGCGACGCCGGGCAGGTGTCCAGCAGGGGCGCCCGCGTTAAGGAGGAGAAGGCCGACGACAACGATGGCGGTGACGGCGGCGACGACTTCCCCCTTTCTTTTTTTTAGATTAGGTTAATGTAATGTTTGGACGAATTTCGCCGAAATTTGTAATGTTTGGCCGAAATTTAATTAGTTTTTATCATAACTTCGCCGAACGTTCTTTTTTTTGTTTTTTAATACGCGCCTGGGGCGGCCCTGGGGGCCGACTCGCCCCCAGGGCCATTTTTTGCGCCGGCTCATCCCCCGGCGGCGCTTTTAGACACCCCCTGGGGGGCCAACGGCTGGAGATGCCCTGAGCATTTGAGATATATTTTTCAGCCTTTCAGGTTTAGCACAAGATAACATCAATAGATCATGTTTTTTTCAACCAAATGGTCACTAAAATGTTGTACTCGGTAGACTGATTCCTTTCAGCTCAGCCAAAAGCACGTCTTCTTTGTAAAAGAGCATCTTAGAAGCACAAGCATAGCTTTGGTCTGCGTTTCTTTTGATCTCAAAATGTTGTAATAATGTGCATTCCGCACGGACAATGCTAAAATGAGAACGATACCTGCAATATCCCGACGGCCAAGCGAGCAGAATTTAGGTCCGGTTGCAAGGTGGACTGGATATTCCGCTAGGCCGCTGCGCCGTCCCGCAAAAAAGCCTGCAAAGCTGCTGCTGGGTCGGCCGTGTTTCCTCTAGCAGGCTCCAGCAGACGCGCCGCAAAACCGCGTCGGCGCTGCGGCATAATACACGGAAGCCGTCGTATTTATTGGCCCTTCCGCTGCGGCGGACATGCATTGTATCAATTGGAGCTGGAGCTCTGTCGCGACCCGTCTTAGGAGCTGCAGGCTCGGCAGGCCCGGAGGATGGATCAACAATGTGACTGATCAGACTGAGGCCAGTTACCTGTAAGAGTCAGTAGCACCATCCTGAATTAAGCTAGACATCAGGATCATCCATCAGGCTGCTAGGATCAGCGTTATATGAGTTCCATCGGAGTGTCCATCTCTTGTCCAGTTTCAGTTATAACTAGAGAGTGCCGAGGGCCGGTCACTGTGGAGTTCAGAGACACGGTTGAAGTGTCATACCCTATTGGGGCCAAGCCGAAACCATGACCCCAAGGTCCATATCCAGGAGCAAGATGGCCAAGCACATATGACACCTGATTGGCAACATTCAGCGGGGGCAAGCTGAAAAAACAGACGTAAAGGGGTTTCCTTGGAAAGAAAAGGTTGCATGTATACCAGTGTTCACAAAACTAACAGTTACAGTCCTCACTTGTACTTGATTGAGAATCTCGTGAGCTACTGGGTTGGAAGCAAGTGATGCGTTAGCTTGTTGAGGAGCCAGCGAGGCAAACAGAGGAATTGTCTGGAGATCTTCAGGGGGCACGGCACACTAGAGCTGGAAGAAGAGTGTTCGGAAATAGACCCATTCCACACAGTATATGTGCTTCTGCAGTTCTGAATGTGAACGTTTGCTGTCATGAGAACGATTGGTTGCTGACGGTGCTGCCGTGCTGTCCGCTAAAAATCAAGCGGCCCGAAGGCGGGCAACCGCGGTGGCCGCTAAAAAAGCTGGCTCCCGCTTTGGTGTTTGGCGGGCAACCGCGGTGGCCGCTAAAACCTGCAACCTCAGATGCTGCAGATGAACAAAGATGAGATCACGGAGAACAAGATTAAGGCTTACCTCGATATGTACGACAAGCCTCTTTCTTCGTGCCAATCCACGCTTTGGCGGGCGTCGACAAAATGGCAAACTTGTTAATGATAGTCCATGATCCCTTGCTCATGACCAGCGGCTGGTGGTTTTGGGATTCGGCGACCTTGTATCTGACTCAGACAATGTTCCTTGATGTTATGCATGCCGTCCGAATATGTCCATCTAAACCTTACCCCCAGGCTCTAGTCTTCCTTTTTATGCTTTTACTTTAGGACTGTGCTAACGATCAGTCGACTGGTCGTTAGCGACAGATCTGCACGACTTCCCTCGATGGCTCCCGCTTCTCCCGTTCCGCACAACTCCCCTCGATGGCTCCCCCCCCCCCCCCCCCCCCCCGTGTTCTCCCCCCGATTGAAACTAATAAAAAAAGGTAAATTGAGAAAGTGCGCTATATGGGATTCAAACCTGCATCAGGTAGCTAGGGCACGCCTAATACCATGACCAACAACCATTACACCATCCCAAGCTGTTGTTCAATACTTGAAAACAAAAGTCTTTTAAAACTCTTTTTCACCATTGTCAGATGACAAAAAGAAAGTTATTTTCTTAAAAAAATCACCGCATAAATGATGATGTATTATACGTGTGAATGTGTAGAGGGACTCCTCTATGACTTTTTTATTAGGGTCAGGTACATAAGTTATCAGATCTGCGATATGTGAGTTACCATGCTATTAACACAAAAGTTATCGAGGGGATGTTTTATCAACTCCCCCCCCCCCCCCCCACACACACACACACACCCTCATCACCAAAGTTATCAGGACCTCGGTACATAAGTTATCATGTCTACGATGTGTGAGTTACCATGCTATTCACACAACAGCTACCGAGGGGATATTTCATCAACTCCCCCACCCTCGTCGCCAAAGTTATCAGGACCTGGGTACATAATTTATCAGGTCTACGATGTGTGAGTTACCATGCTATTCACGAAAAAGCTACTGAAGGGATATTTCATCAACTCCCCCCCCCCCCCCCCCTTCTTGTTGTCAAAGTTACCAGGATGGGGTGCATTGGTTATCAAGTATGCGATGTGTGAGTTACCATGCTATTCATACAAAAAGTTATCGAAGATATGTTTACACTGATTTTTTTGGGTCAAAAAAGCTACTACGTTATTTGTACATCAGCTATCAGGACTACGATGTGTGAGTTACCATGCTATCGAGAGGATATTACATCAACCCCCCCCCCCCCCCCCCCCCAAAGTTATCAGGATAGGGTGCATAAATTATAAGGTCTGCGATGTGTGAGTTAACATGCTATTCACACAAAAGTTCGTCAACTCCCCCCTCCCCCTTCCGTGGCCAAAGTTATCAGGCCAGGGATATATAAGTTATCGGGTTTGCGATGTGTGAGTGACCATGTTATTCACATAACAGTTATATGGGTATATTTGATCAACTCCTCACAGAAAAGAAGAAAAGAAAGCAACATGGAATGGTCAAATAGTATGGCGTGCATTCTTTTTCGCAATAAATGGTCCAGCTGAGCTGGTTAGTGTGTGTTTCACATTAGCTACTAGGCGTGAGTTCAAATCCAATATTCAGCATGATTTTTCTTGACTAAAAATGTAATGAGGGCGTGCCAATAGATCTAGCACCCCAAAAAAATGACAGATCCAACTCAGAGAAAAATCGCGACAGTCAACGGCATATAGTCTTCAGATTCTTCCCACTAAATTCGCAATCAAAATTAGCCAGTCGTTCAAGAGCCACTACGCAATATATTCATAGCCTGGGCGCTTTTGTGGTGGGGCAATTGCAGGAGGTCACGGGTTCGAATCCTGTCCTGCCCTTCTTTTTATCGCGCACGTTGACGACCGCACGATCAGGATCCGACAACGATGGGGTCGTTCGGATCTGTTGCAGATTTCCTGACGGCAGGAAATTAGCTTTGTCGTTTACTTTATGTATTCCAGTTCTCGCCCAGTTTTCCCTCAGTTAACTAGGCAACTTTCCTCTTATATGAAAAGGGCAGAGCTCCTGGCCTTGCCTCATCAAGTATTTCAAAACAAAAAAAACTAGTAATAATTGCACTTTTATGGCTTTCAACGCGGCGTAACCTTTTCACCCATAGTATAAAGGTTTGGTCCAGGTTTTACCAGTGCCACATATTTTCATTAATATAAACAAGGTGGGCCAGGGAGGACAGCTCAGTTTCTACATTATTTTTCGTTACATGATTTACAGCTAGGATAGTTGAGTTTCTACATTCTGGCATAAACACATGCTACATCACAGGAAATCCCATACTGGGATGGTGTACTGGCCTTGATCCGTGGTCTGGTGGCCCAGCTGAGGATTACTGCTAAGAAATTGTAATGACTGGATATCTGGAGGGGGAGCCTGCACCAAAACACGACGAAAACTAGATATCATCATTTTGCCTTCTTAAAAAAAGTAGCCAACAAGGTGTTGAATGAGCTCATGCTATGTAATGCTGATTACAGTCACTTGACCAAGACTACATCAACTACATGAATATCTCCCATGGAGAGAACTTATTCTAGAGGGGTATGTAAGGATATGAACTCAATGCTCACTTAAAAGTCCTACCCTAGCAACTGTTGAAGAAATAATTGGAGTAAAATCCCATGAGAAGGACAACAAAACAGGTGTAACCAACCATAGAGTAATGCACAAATGTAGAATCACCTGGTGCATTTGAGGACCGCCATGAAAGGGTGATTGTTGTAGATGAGGTTGCTGAAGATGAACAGGTGATTGTTCCTGCATCTATCGACACACCGATATGTAGTGACAGCAAAGTATAAATTGTATTGTTTTTTCAAGAAATTAAAAATTGTCCATTACCTGCCCAAATGGCGTCATGCCAGAAAATCCTTGAAGAGAATTAAGACCAAACTGCTGTGTAACATATGGTGCCTGTTTTGGTAAAGCTATAATATATCAGACTTAACTACAAACTACAATATTCATCATCTTCTCTGTTCATCAAAACAGGGGTGTATGGAAAGAGAAGTAGAAGGAAATATAAGTTCTACCTGCATTATATGATTTGGGGCAAGGAACTGGTTGGTTGGAGTACTCATGTGATTCGGAATGTCATTCGATATTGTGGGAGCAAGAACCCTAAGTGGGAGTTCAGCCTCCTCAGGCTCCACTAGACCTGCAACAATTTAATAAGGTCAGACACTGATCATGTATTCATGTTCAATCCAGCATGGAGCAGCTTAGGTGATGAACATACCTTGTCTACCTTTTTTCTTTTTACTTGATTCAAGAGGACTTTGCTGCTGGCGACGATTCTCTACATTTTTATTTTTCTTACTACTTCCTCTGCGAGGTTCACTGTTGCTAGTATCATTCTGAGGCAAATTTGGCTGTTGACTTCTCATGATAGTGCTTAAGGAAGGCTTGTCATGCAACTTTGCTTGCAAAAGAAGCTCAACTTGCTCCAGGAGCTGATCATATTGGCTCTCCATAAATCTCTGACCTTCAATGTTTTCTGCAGCCTTTGCTGCCACTTTATATAAAGTTCGATACAGCGAATTGTGCCGTTTAGACACCGTGAACTTGGGATCTTCATCCACAGCAGCAAAACCGAAGTTCTCCTTTGGAGATTCACTCTGAGCATCCTTTCGCCATCTTTTCAAAATATATTGTGGTGGAAGTTCTTTGATATTTTTTATCTCAAGAACTTTCAGTACATGGCAACATGGAAGGCCTACGAATTCAAACTTCTTGCAGCTACAAACGACCATATATTCTGATGAGTCAAATCTAACAAAATGGACTTGAGGTCTGTTTTTGACAGTTACCTCATACTCGGATATTGGTCCAATTTCACCACAGCAATAAACCATGCAGGACAAGACCAGTTCAAATTCTAACCTGAACATCTCAAACAGTGCAGGAGTATATGTATTAGCAGCTTGCCAGAGTAACCGCAGAGGTGGTACCCTCTGTGTCATTTGAACTCCAAGGTAGTCAGCTTGTTGTTCAGCTAGACGTTTCTCCTCCAAAAATTTATCATATCTGTTGAAGAAGTATGGAAGATCTATTTCTGTTTTAAGAACACCTGTCAGGATGGCATCCATGTTATCACTTCGGAGTGTGGCTGCAATATCTGCACAGAATATATCACGCCCATAAGGCAAAGCCCATCTTTCTCTATCCTCATACAATTTACTTAGCCACTCGTTGTCTTTCAGATTGTACTTCGCCAAGAGGATTTCCCAGCTAGACAAGAAGTCCCCCTCTTCCTCATAGTCATACAAAGACCGACTAAAATCATGGGCAAAAGTTTCCGAACCTTGGAATGTATCGCTTAGTACCTTGGTGGCATTTTGATATAAATGCAACAGTGAGAAGCGATGGGCAGTCCCTGGCCAAGCAGAAGCAACTGCATCGCTTATTGCTGTAGAGCGATCAGTCAAAACTGTTCTTGGCTGCTTACCGCTCATAGCAGACTTGAAAGTTTCAAACAACCACTTGAAGGATTCGACTGATTCATCATAAATAAATGCTGTACCAAATATGGTTGGCTCCTTATGATGGTTAACTCCAATGAACAACAACAGAGGCCTACAATAATCACTTGTGCTATACCTTGTGTCAACACATACTACATCACCGAAGTAGTTAAAGTCCATCACTGATTTAACATCTGCCCAGAATACATTTCTGAATTGGTCGTCTTCATCCACTTGAATGGAACAAAAGAATGAAGGATTCTCGCCTTTCATCCTCTGTAAATATTCAGAAATTGCCTGAGCATCGCCTGATTGCATATCCTTCATGTGTCTTGTCCTTACGTAATTTTTATAATCATTTGGTATCAAAACAACTTTCGGTGGATCCGGAGGCTGCTGTAACTTTGCTAATAACTTCTGTGATCTAAGAATCTGAATGTCCACCAAGGGAGCTTCAAGATCATGATTATGATCAGCCACATACTCAGTCACAACATATTTGCCGCTAGTAGTGATTCTAACAGTCATGTGTGCTTCGCAGCCAGTTCTTATTTCTGCTCGTTGTTTCTTTGGCTCAGCAGTAACACTTTTAGGACGGAAGCCCTCTTTAGAACATACATAAGACCGAGACCTCGTAACATTATTTGCTGTTTTCTCAGAGCATCCTTTTCGGACATTGAATCCTGCGGTTCCAGCATACCTGACATAAAACTCATAGGCCTTGTCTTCATTCAGGAAAACCATACCAACTTTTGGCTCTCCTCCAGGCCCAGCTACTACTTCAGTTTCTGGATCCTGTTCCGCTTCAACTATTTCATCTTCTTTACTCTCAGGCTGGACAATAGGGAAAACAATTATACATGTTATAGTGAATGGCTGTTTCAAATATGCAAACATAGTAATTCATATGGAAGAAATGGTGTAAACTCACAGAATTCATTATTCCCTTTTTATGTTACATAATAGAAGAAAAATATTATATCAAAAGATTCATACAGAGAACTCAAACAAGTATCTCCTATGCAACACTTGCAGAGAAAAAGTCAAACATAACATTACAATTGGACATTTTGCACACAAGCTTACCTTCTTTTCATTTTTAAGATTTTGCTTCTCAAGACGTTTTGAACGCCTTTCTGACGGCTGCCAAAAACAAGAATAAGAAAGCATAAAAATAATGAGATAAATGTCACAGAAATGCTTCACATTTACTCTGAAAAAACTAATACATGGAGGCAAGTTAATGCTTGTTGATTCGAATAATTTGCACATTCATGAGACGAGATACAGCAGGTCAGATAAATTAGAATTGTGTTAGCATACAAGAGTTGCAAAGTGGAGGTAAGTACAAACCACCCACAAATCACATAAAATTAGTTCAGCGAAGGCAACAAGAAGAGCTACAGATAATCTGTTGAAACCAGCCCCATAGAAGTTAAGAGTTATACATCAATGAAATGCGGAATACAGGTACATAGTGAACATTTTCTTCTATAAAATTAAGTTTAATAGCAACAGAAAGTGGCTACACAAATGAAGTAACAGCACATATCTGTCATGTGGGGCAGAATGTATGGCGCAGGCACAATGATAAGGACAGGCAGCCTACTGCTTGATCCTCACGATAGCCTAGGGGATCCCCGTATCAATTAGTTTCCAAGTTTGTTAGTGCTTGCCTTATGTCGTAAGCCTTCCTTTTACCCCAGCCATCTATATTATAGCTATGTAAAGCTATCAATAAACAGAAGACGAGATTAGGCTCCAATCCTAAGCACATGACAATATCTTCCATAGAAAAGGTGCCAATTTATTTGCCAGTATGTATGAGAATGCAGTCGGTTGTAGCTTGTGAGTCCTGACAGTGAGATGACAATTAGACACCAACTGAGTGGTACCATTTTTCTTTCATTGGCTAACTAACCACCCACTTAATGGAAACTGCTAACAGCGAAAGAACACAGTGATGCAGCGCATTCGCAAATACAAATATTGCTGATATGCAAGCAAAGTTACCAGCGGTCCATCGCTTGACAGAAATCTACCTCCATCACCACGCTTACGCCTTTCCGCCAAAGCTTGGCGTGAGACAATCTAAAATGGACAAGAACACATACTTACCAAATAAGCAAAGGATCATACAATATTATATTTATATCTACGATTACTTTCAGTTGATATAGGGCCGATTACCCAGACACTTCAACATTCTAACATATGTTTATGTCCTGATATATGCAACACACGTTGGTAAAAACAGGCCATAAATATTGATGTGCCAGGTATATAACCTTTTTTCTGAAATGAGCAAGTATGTGGGCCTCATTCTAGCAATGAGGCCTACTTACATCGTATTCTACAGTCCACAATCCACATAATACAGTACTGCAAATTATGATATATTCTATATCACCATCACAACAAACAGCAAGGTGGAAGTGATTTACCTTGGCAGGCCTGCCCGAGGCAGGTCTGCTCTGTCGCTTCGAGAGATACTTATTAAGTATCTTCTTTCTCTCATCAACAGCGCACTGCGACGCCATCACACCAAGGTCCGTCGACACACATGCCTGAAGGGCATTAGCCTCTGTAACAGCCTTTCTCGGCCTCCCCCTCCCTCTCTTTTCCTTGACCTCCACCTCCTTTTCCATTTCACCCTCATGAGCATCAGAATTAGCATCGTCGCCGTCACCGAGGTCATGGGCACCATCCTGTGCAGCATCCTCCACCTCAACATGTTCCTCCTCCAGTTCGACGACAGACTCGACATCCTTCTCCACAGCATCCTTCTTATCCCCACCTCTCCCCAAATTCTCCGTACTAGGTACTGCTTGCCCATTCCATGTGCCTGCTGTTGCAACACCCTTCTCCACCGAGTTCTTCACCTCGATCACCGGCGTGCTCTTCTTCCCGGGCTTGCGGCCCCTCTTCTTATGCGCCCCAACCTTCCCTTCCCCTTCCCCTTCCCCTTCCCCCGCGGCACCCTCCTCCACCTCCTTCGGGGCTGCCGAATCCTTGGCTTTGTTACCCTTCCTGTAGGAGTAATTGCCTCTGCAGCAGAGGAACCGCTGCATGATCATGCCCCCCGTGCCGGCCGAGCGGCGGTTGGAGCCGGTGCGCGCCTTGAACCCGGCCCTCTCGCCGTAGCCGTAGTAGAAGCCCTTGGCGTCCTGGACGGAGTCGAACTCCATCCCTAGCTCCGGCGCGGCCGCGGCCGCCGAGGGGGCAGCCTCCCCCGTAGCCGCCGCTTCCAGCACGTGGTTGTGCTCCACCACCAGCTTGGACACCTTCCACTTGCCCTCATCCCCGCCCACCCCGCCGTCCTTCCTCACCACCTCCATCATCGCCCTGCACCTCTCGTCGGGCGGCCCCGCGGGGGAGGCGTCCTCCTCGCTGGCGGGGCCGGCCTGGCGGAGCGAGAGGTAGCCGCGGGAGAGGGAGAGCGGCTCGCCGGGCTCCGCCGGCGGGGGCGGATCGGAGGATCTCGCGGGCGGCCCCGGCGGCGGCGGCGCGTCGGCCATGCTCGGGGCGGGGGTTTGGGCGGGGTTTGAAATGGCGCGGGTTTGGGCGGGGGCGGGGGGCGGGGGGTGGGGTGGGGGGTGGAGATCGGGTGTGGGGAGGAGGCGTCTTGCCCTGGCTGCGGCGGCCGGCGGGAGTGGGGGACGGGTGGGTGGGTGGATGCGGAGAAGAGTGTGGGTGTCAAAGGCTGCGCGCACGAGCGTCGGCTCCCTGGCACGTGGGGTCAGTGGCGGTGTGGCCCAGGTGTCATGGAGTGTGCGCCTAGAAGCCAGTGTGGCGCTAGGGGGTCGCCGATGGGGCTCCTGGTCGGCGACCTGAGGAGGGAGACGGTGTGGCGCCTGTGAGCGCGCGACGCGTGGCCCGCCGCGCTAGGGGATTGGCATGCCGCAGGTGGGGCGACGGTGTCAGTGCACACATCTTTTATCACGATAGTCTACGAATTACTCCCTCCGTTCTACTCCTCACTTTCGAATTACTTGTCGCATTTATAAATGTATCTAAATGTATTTTAATTGTAGATACATTTATTTCTGCGATGAATAATTTAGAATGAAGAGAGTATAATGTAAGACTTTTTTTTACATTAATATAGTGTCAAAAAACGTCTTACATCATAAGACTAAAAAAGTATGATCGTTATTAACGATGTGGAAAGGGAAAGAAAATACAAGTTCCTCGTGCAACCTATATGCACTTTGGAATTATTATCATTGCTAGAGGGTTGAGATAGGAAGGAGAGTGACAACGAGTGTAGTGCACAAACGGCAGTTTTCGATTCACGTGAAGAAAAAAAATCACTGCCCGTATTCCAACGTAAAGAAAATGTAGAAAGGACCATACATGAGATGCGCAAATGGATACACTAGAGACGCTTGTGCCCCCCAAAAACAAAGGAATTCTTTGAAGCCTCTGGAATGAACGATCTGATAGATCGTTGTCGAATTCTGTTGTCATCGAATCATCAAAAGGGGAAGAAGATGGTGCTCCCGTTCTACATGTGGTTTCATATGTTGAAACAAACTGCCTTGCTATACACCTGGAGGAATCAAACTTATTCAACATATTTTCATATGTGTCATAAGTAATTTCCTCCCTAGGCAAGCTGAGAACGTGATCCGGTCAACATGTTTCTTGATGCCGCTCATTCCGAAGAAGTGAAAGTTAGCCCCTGCATGGACATCTAAGACAAGTTATACACTCTTGCCATGAGGATCGAGCTTGTGTCTCGCAAGTGAAAAGGAACAAGAGAAGCATGTATTTATATATGCATAGCACATAGTGATAAAGAAGAGTTGCAGGAGGTGAAGAGCTTATGTGCATATAAATAGAGGAAGTAATGCTCAGTAAATACTCGGCAAGAGACTTGGGCGTGATATGGCACCATCTCCATCCGGGTTCTCCACCTCCCACACCTACATATGAAAACCAACCCTCTAGTTGAAGACCGCGGCACATAAATTTGGTGCAGTTCATGTGAGCTAAGTTAACAAAAAATCCTCTATAACATTGTGCTCTCTAATTTTAACTAGCCCCACATTCAATTGAGATCTGCAATTGAAATTGGGTCATTCAACTTTGATCACATTAACAATTTCTTGAAACTCTCTTGTTCAACTCTGTTGTACTCATTATGTTTCCTAAATTTTAAGGGGCGGCACAATTAATTGATGTCTGCAATTTAGGATTGGGTCAATCAATTTTGATTGGGTCAATCAGTTTCCCAAGAAGCGCTCCCATTCAATTTTTTTAATTCATTATGTTTCCTAATTTTGAAGCCCCGCCAATCAATTAATGTATTCAATTTTAGATTTGGTTTTATGCTTCAGACTAGGTCAATGGTTTTCAAAATTAATCAATAGCAATCATCCTTTAAAAATATATCAATCTCGTGCACCCTCCCACCACCTAGAAAAAGAAAGTGCCACATTATATGAACTATAAAACCAATATAGTCAACGTAGCCACCGACCCAATATTTTTTTCACATAAGTATAGATTAGTTGGCGAATAACATAAAAACACATCACAAAAAGAGCTATTTACGACAACTCCGTCCACTCGAATAGATTCAAATAGCTAGCTAGCTAGCTCAGTCCACTCGAATCAATTCAACTAGCTAGCTCCTGAATTGATTCAACTAGCTACGGCGACGGCGACTCCGTATTTGGGCGTCTGGATTGATTCGAGCTAGTTAGCTTTGTGCAAGTCTTCCTGGACGCCGGCAGCTTCGTACTTGGCCGTTTTATGCACTGTTCACCGGTTTCGTAGGAGCGAGCTAGCTGATCGTGAACACGGGTGAGAGAAAGAAGAAGATGTGGTAAAAAATATAAGCAAATATTCAATTTTACAGTTTAAGTTTGAGGAGTTAGTTCGGCTGCAGCTATACCTGGCCATTCCTTGGGACGGGCCGGGCTTCGGGCCGGGCCAACCAAAGCCCGACGTAAAAATCGGGCCTGAGCCCGGCCCGGCCAGGTCGTCGGGCCCGAGCCCGGCCCATCACACCAAAAACCCGTCGGGCCACGGACCGGGCTTCTTCCTTAAATGGCAAAATCGACAGGCCCGGGCCCGGCCCAGCCCGGGCTTCGGGCTCAAAACCTAGGCCCGAGCCCGGCCCATGGACAAGGTTGGGTCGGGCCGACCGGGCCGGGTCGGGTCGTCGGGTCGGGCCGACCGGGCCGGGTTGCTCATGGCCAGATATAGCTGCAGCTCAAATCAATCCTTAAAATGCGTTTTTTCACGAACTGAAAACGCTCCGCGTTTTAAAGGGTGTGTTAGAGACGCTCCTACTCCTAGAAAATAACCGTACTAGTGAACACACGAGACACATTGACCATCGGTGGAGTAGTAGGAGTACTTAAAAAGGAAAAGATAAACAGCATCCTGCTGCGCGAAGCAAAAGCCGTACCAAACTAGACGTCCAAGCAACCGCTTCCCTCTCTTCTCTTGCTCTGCTCGTCTCCAGTCCACCCTGCTCGCATCGCACCGACCGATCCGATGGACCGCGCCGATCCCGCGCGGGGCCGCCTCGCCGTGCTCTCCTCCCACCTCCTCGCCGCCGGCGCGGACCCCGCGGCCGCGCTGGGGAGGTCGCCGGCGTCGGCCGCGGCCCCGGGGGCCCGCGCCGGCGTGCTCGCCGTGGTGGACTCGAGGACCGGGAAGCGGTACGAGGTCAAGGTCTCGGAGGACGGCACCGTCCGCGCCACAGACTTCAAGAAGGTATAAAACCGGCAGTCCAGCCTGATATTAGCTTGTCTTCTCCTGCGGCGGGGGGTGGCGTGAATCGATCTGTGCTGCCTCTGTCCGTAGCAGAGTGCTTGTGCTCTGCAGTTCGGTTGGCGGTGGGCTGGCCTTATGGATTCGGGATTGGATCAGGATTTTTATCCTACTCGTCGTAGCTAGGCGCATGTAATGAAAGAGCTTAAGTTTTGGTTGGTAGTTGAGGTTCCAGTCCAATAATTAGGATCTACTGTTGAACCTGTGATCAGATCAGATGATCCAGCAATTGATGAATTATTCTTTTGTAGAAATCGTAATTGAGGATGATAGATAGACGTATTAAATATTTAATTCGACCGAGCTCGTTAAATTTAATGCAATCGGGCCAACAATATATGGTTATTGTACGTGAGGTTGAAGTTGAGCTGATAATCAGTACAAGCTTGAAATTTGTTCTGATGGGTAATTGTTGCAATTAACAATGTTATGGCATGGTCTAGGAGAACTTGTCTAATTGACCGCCATGTATAGCTTGGGAAGCTGGCAGCCGTAACTGATTTCATTTGTTATTTCAGTACACATCATCTATAAATTTCTGTGATTTTGCGGCAGCAAATTTGTCCTGGAGCAGTCTTTCGAGAAACTGGCAGCAGCTCTGCCTCAATGATGCTTTATTTGTGTCATGAAACCAGATCGAAGAGAACAAAACTGATTGCCATTCTGTTATGTTGTAGATTACCGCTGGAAAAGATGACAAGGGTCTTAAGACTTATGATCCTGGTTATCTCAACACTGCCCCCGTGCGTTCTTCCATCTGCTACATTGATGGGGATGAGGGAATTCTTCGCTACAGGGGTTATCCAATTGAGGAGGTGGCTGAAAGCAGTTCGTTTGTTGAGGTCGCCTACCTCTTAAGTAAGTGTTTTGCAACTTGTATTCCTATTGAATTCCAGAGCATATTCGCTTTTTTTGTTGTAATCATTGGTTAATGACTTGTGCGTTCACAGTGTACGGGAATTTGCCCACTCAGAGTCAACTGGCAGGCTGGGAATTTGCAATTTCACAGCACTCTGCTGTTCCTCAAGGACTCTTGGTATGCGTTGTCCCTTACCTTTTCTTTTAGAGTCTTGATATTACAATATATTAAGAATATCATGTAGGTTTCGGGCTTCGCTCTGATTACAAAGTGATGTATGGTGCTTTCTAATTTTGGCAGGATATCATACAATCAATGCCTCACGATGCCCACCCCATGGGTGTCCTTGCCAGTGCAATGAGCACACTTTCTGTCTTCCACCCAGATGCAAACCCTGCCCTTAGAGTAAGCACATTCTGAATGCACCAATTTAGGCAGATGATCATTCACATAGTTCTTACGCAATGCAATAGTATCCGTCAAACCCTTAAACTTTCACTGTTATAATTCTTGTTTGATAGTTTGTTGTACATGCATACTTAATTTTTTATTATTATGCTTAACAGTTTGAAGTTGATCGTTGACATATTCTACCCATACAGGGGCAAGATCTGTACAACTCAAAGCAGGTTAGGGATAAGCAAATTGTGCGAGTTCTTGGGAAGGTATGACTAATAATCTGATTATCTTCAGTTAGTGTAGTTTTTCAGGATACTCATCCAACTGATTAAATTATGTTGCCATGCTAAAAATATCCACGGATTCCGCACATAACCTCATGATGAAAGTTGCAACAACAGTACTTTCTGTCTTTAGTCATCTACGTGACTTAACTTTCTATATCTGACCATTTGTTTAGGCACCAGCAATAGCAGCTGCAGCCTACCTGAGACTAGCAGGAAGGCCTGCTGTCCTTCCTTCAAATAATCTTTCTTATTCAGAGAATTTCTTGTATATGCTAGACTCTTTGTAAGTCACGTTACTTGATAATTATTTTCATTTGTTTTTCCCACATGTATTGGCTAAATAATCCATTTGCTACATATTTTTCTATGTTTGTTGTGTTGCAGGGGTAACAAAGAATATAAGCCAAATCCCCGACTTGCACGGGTTCTAGATATCCTTTTTATTCTCCATGCTGAACACGAAATGAACTGCTCAACAGCTGCTGTTAGGCACCTTGCTTCAAGGTATCATGTCCTTCATTCTCCTCTCAAGTGGGAGTAGTAAATTGATGTCTAATTACCTATGATATCTGTATAGTGGTGTCGATGTCTTCACTGCTCTTTCTGGTGCTGTTGGAGCTCTATATGGTCCACTGCATGGTGGCGCAAATGAGGTAAATTATATCGTGCTCTGCATCCTCCTCGTTCATGAATTCAAGCTTATAATGTTTCTACATATTTGACAATCCTCATCATTAGTAATTCATTAATTAATCTAAGAAACAGCAGGACCTTGCCTCAGTAGCTTTACATGAAAAACCTTCTGAATCTTGCATCCACTTGTAAGGAAGTTTGTATTTTAAATAATCATTAACCTACACTTAAATCAGTTTTAGACCGTGTGTTCCACCTCTGGCCCTACCAGGCCCATTCAAAACCCAAATTGAAACCTAACAAAACTGAAAGTATGTGACTAGCAGTCTCATGCAGTTCTAGTTCATCCTATGTACCCGGCAGGAGCTTGCAACGGTTCCATGACGACCAATGCTCCAATTTCTTTTATGAAGAGTCTGATATCCATATCTCCCTGACCTTATCTACATTGCTCAATATCTCCTTAATTTGGAACTATCAAAACTAGTGCACACAGTATAACCAAGATTATTAGACCATGAGGAACAACTTATTAATGCGTCTATGGATTTTATTAGATTTGGTACCTGTAAAGTGTTTATGCATACTGGCAGGCTGTCATTTTCTCCATGTAAAGCAGAATCCATTACTATCTATAATTTCGAAGGTGATTAATCTTTGCCTGATTCACATTGAAACTCATGAAAATGAATTCCTGAAGCAAGGCCCACCAACACATTTCTATGTGTTTCTGTTTCTCATCGTGGCGTCATGCAAGTAGATCCTTCCTCCCAGGAATATCCTTCCAGCCCCACACCATGTTAGTTTTTAGGGAATGTATGTATTGTGAAGTCTTTTAATTTCAGAAACCTGCATCCTGGCCAAAAGAGATCAATGATTTGCATCTTACCATGGGACTTAGTGTTATGTTCTGTATGTCAGGCGGTACTTAAAATGTTGAATGAGATTGGAGCTGTGGAGAATATTCCAGATTTCATTGAGGGGGTGAAGAACAGGTGATAATACACAACTCCTGCTTGATTGATATTTTTCTTGTCTCCGTGATAGTCTTTTCAGTAAAATTTCTACTTCGATACCTTTTGATGTACCGTGGGACTTGTTTTACAAGCGATGTCTGTCATTTTTCAGGAAACGGAAAATGTCAGGTTTTGGGCACCGTGTGTATAAGAATTATGATCCTCGTGCTAAAGTCATCCGAAAGTTAGCAGAGGAGGTTTTCTCTATTGTTGGACGGGATCCTCTTATCGAGGTCAGCTATTCTTGATCTGTTTAACTGTACAGAGGAAGATTTTCTGAGAACTTTACGAAACCTCCATTTATGTGGCGAGAGTTTGATCGGTGCTCTCATGTAATGAAACAGTGTTGCTCTGTTTATGCTGTGGGTGCTAAGTGTCAGTAACTTTGTCTATGAAACATTATGTTTCGCAAGTAACAGAGTAAAAGGATCGAACCATGCAAGATAGAAAATACAGTAAAAATATCTCTTTTCTACTGGGTGAAAATTGACTGAAAAATTGTGAGATAGATGAAGTGCAATTCAGATTATTTCCACTTTGGATCTGTTGACTGTTGAAAGGAACAAAAATAGTGGACCTAAGTTGTACGATTGTTCGCCATCTGTTCTTTTTATGACCGAACGAAAGCTGTGTGTTTTATGCTACTCTTGTTTGCTAATATCACAAATGGCTAACACTTCAGGGTTTGACAATCGTTCATTTTGCTATTTAACTTCTTTTTCTTTAAACACCCTAGAGTTATGGTATCAACAAGGGCCTAATAATTATGTCGTTTTCTTTAAATGAGGATCCTAAACAGCTTGGCTATTGGTGGTCGAAACTGTAATCATGCGTTGCCAAATCAAACACATCCTTATGATGTTTTCTGATGCCATGCCAGGTTGCTGTTGCTTTGGAGAAGGCAGCACTGTCAGACGATTATTTTATCAAGAGGAAGCTGTATCCAAATGTGGATTTTTACTCAGGCCTGATTTACAGGTGTATCAGTTGTTTCTTCGAAACTGAGTCTACTTTC
Organism: Triticum monococcum; assembly: GCA_034509565.1. Taxonomy (NCBI): domain Eukaryota; kingdom Viridiplantae; phylum Streptophyta; class Magnoliopsida; order Poales; family Poaceae; genus Triticum; species Triticum monococcum. Next base: position 622,122,259 of record CM067845.1, read on the forward strand.
TATCCCCCGTGCACCCTATTTCTGTTATTGAATACTTACATTGTGACTCGTTGATTTTCAGAGCGATGGGATTCCCTACAGAATTTTTCCCTGTGTTATTTGCAATTCCTCGCATGGCTGGTTGGCTAGCACATTGGAAGGAGTCACTTGATGACCCTGACAATAAAATTATGAGGCCTCAACAGGTCAGTAGCTATCAACAGTTTTATGTAGAGCACTTCTTTTTGCTTGTTCTGAATTCGGGGACAACCATTTTTGTTTTGTTTGTCAGTCTATACTGAGCACCAGCTTAAGAGTTGCTATTATTCTTTGATCTGTAGTGTGAAATATAATGTTGTACATGCTTCTTATTCTTTTGAGTGTTGTTCGGTGGATCTAGTTTTCCCTGTGCTTTAGCAAGGACCTCTTATCACTGTGATACATGTTCCTTTATGCACCTTGAAACGATTTTGCTTATGCAGAAGTCAGTCAATGAATTCTAGTCATGTTTCACTTTATCTTGTCTTCCTATAGTATCCTGTTTTTTTTCTGTCATATTCTCAAAATTAGTAGAACAAATAATTCTGTTAACATTATTTGAGTCATGCAGTTGCTAAAACAAACCATCTAAGACAGTAGTTAGTTACTCAGGCAGCCAGATCTTCTCATACTTGTGCAATGATTGCTTTGTCGGCGTTAATTTGTTTGCTATTTCTTCAGGTATACACGGGCGTTTGGCTGAGGCACTACACCCCTGTGAGGGAACGAGTGGCATCTAACCAGGGCGAGGAGCTCGGTCAGATCGCTGCATCAAACGCAACGAGGCGTCGCCGTGCTGGTTCTTCCCTGTAGAACAGCAGCAGGCACGGATGCATGGTGCAGCATCCAGCCCACGCAATAAACCAGGCTGCTGTCGTTGCCACTCACAACGCCGCAGTGGCTCGAGTCCGGGAGCTGTTATCCTTCTGGTGTCACCAAGACACTTAGCAGTTGCCATGTTATAAACTTCTAGTAAACGGCACGCTGTGGACACTATCTATGCACACACTTCCAGTTTCCAGCTTCATCTCTGCATGCATGCAATGTGAGCTCACGCTTGGAAAAAATAAATCATACTCCCTTCGTCCCAAGATAAGTGTCTCAACTTTAGAGGGAGTAGCTGATGGCATGTCGGTCTTCGTAAGAGTGTGCATATTAGTGCGGTGCGTAGGATTCGATCCCTGGCCAGCAATGAAAAATCATGCCATTTGACCGTTAGTTAACGCGCTATTTAGTTCTTTTTTACCTTGGGAAAAAGTTCCTTTTTTCAGTTAAAAAAAAACGTGTTACTATTTTATCGAACCTGGACGGACCAACGGTTGTACCGGTGCTCCAGCAGCCTGTCCGGTTCATTCGTTGGTCTAGGTTTTCAAAACGATGCTCTAATGATGTTGGATTTACAATCACACTGATGCGATTTATGTGCGTGGCGCTGACTGTGCTTCCGTTTGGCCAGACCGGTGGACTGTTTGTTGCTGCTCTTTCGGTGATGTTCCCTGTAGTTGGCAACGTTCTGGGTGTTGTGTTTGGTCGTTGCATGGTACTCACTCCGTCCGGAAATATTTGTTCTAAAAATGGTTGTATCTAGACTTATTTTAGTTATAGATACATCTATTTTATTCATTTGTCAGTATTTTCGGATAGAGGAAGTAGGCGGTACTTCAATGAACTACGTGTGGTTGTTTGTGCGGGTTTGGTTGCCGGGGGTGGTGCCTTCGTGGTCAAACCTGCAAAATCGCATACGGAGGACATGAATATAGCAAAGGCGTAGCGGAGCACGCCATTCTGTCTAGTTCATTTTCGTATCATATGGTTACTGTTTTCAGTTTTTTGCTGTTGTAACTTGCTACCTTGCTCTGTTTTATATCTCTGTTTTTGGATCTGTGCATGCTATTTCCTTTCTGGATCACATCCCATGTCTTCTTGAGCAATAGTAATACACTGATGCAATGAGGAGACACACTCCTGGCTCTCACTCGGTTGTTCCACCATTGATGTTTGTTCCAAGCTTGACCGGGTCGGTGTCCATCGTCGTCTTTTGTAGGCAGTACCTTTTGGGAATTATGCACCTCGTATTCCTTGCACTAGCTAATGATTTGTGCACTTTCTCGATGCAGGAGCAGTGGGTTAGCTTGGACCAATGACAGAAGTGGTGAGGCATTCATATGGAAGTTTATCCCACTACATTGGACTAGAGTCAAGGACTGTTAACATGCTTCTTGATGTCGCCCGTTCCGAAGAAGCAAAGCCAAACAAATTTCTGCCTCCCCTTGGGCATCTAAGACACGCATGCGTTCTTGTCGCGAGAGGATTGAGTATGTAGATATTTATAGATGTAGAATAGTAAGAAAGAATCGCAAAAAAACATTTAAGAACCTAGATGCACATAAATAATTGGAGTACTGCTCCGTCAAAACTTTACGAGAGACTTTGGGCATGATAGGTAGGCTGCATCAACCGATCAGGAATGTCACACACACACAAGCTATGACTGTCTGGTTATCTGTATGCGCCCACTGATGAAGCTACATACTTAGGATAGGGGCACGGACCTGTCCTAAAGAGCCCTACCCAAGGACATCCCTAGAAGAAGTCATCTTTCAATCGACTTGAAGGTATCCCACTCAATGGGTTCAAGACACTCGACTAAGAAGTTATCACTCGACCATGAAGCCAACCACTCGACTGCCAGAAGACCTAAAGTCACTCCGCAGGCAAACGATCGGCTATTAAGTAGTCTTTATGGTCATTATAGCACTTGATTCTGGTAACGCCTAACCTTAAATGTACCTAAAACCCTGCATTACTGAGGGCAGGAGGGGGCCGGCGAACTCTATATAAGCCACCCCCCTCCTCAGTATGAAGGGTTCGCACCCCTGTGATTCACACGCCTATAATCCAATCGACCGCCTCCGGGCACCGAGACGTAGGGCTGTTACTTCCTCCGCGAAGGGCCTGAACTCGTACATCTTGGTGTGTGTACAACTTCCCAATAGTTGAGATCTAGCCTCTCCATTCATACCCCCCTACATCACTGTCAGAGTTAGAACCACGACAGTTGGCGCCCACCGTGGGGCAAGAGTCTTAGCGCCTAATTGGAGAAGTTGCGATTTTTCCGATCCATTTGATCATGGTTTCCTGTGGAGTTTTGGTAGAGGGCCGCGAGATTCGTCTCGGCGCGCTCACCTTCATCGCCGACGACTCCGACTGGCTTCAGGAGGCGCCGCTCGACATCGACGCGCTCCCCGTCCGCAGTGCGACGCACTTCCGCGCATGCATTCGTGGCGTCCTCCTGCGGCAGCCGTCGACCCAATATCGGTCGGCCCCCGTGTCGTCTCCCCACCCCGTCTCCCACCAGCGCAAGCGCTCAGGTCGGTCGAGACTCCAGCGGTGGGTGAGGCACGCCGTGGCCCGCCAGTCGGCGGCCCCACAAGTCGCGGCAATCGAGCCCGACGAATCCCTCTGCGGCTTGTTCGACCTGTCGACTGGCTCCGCGGAGACCGCATCCGAGTGCGACAGCAGCGACCCTTTGGCTGAGGTTCTGGCGGTCGAGGGGACACACAGTCCTCCCGGATTCCCTCGCGCTGATGGAGGCGCGGGTGGGGGTGACCCGTCGCGTCCCCACGACGAGTACCTCCCCGAGCCTCTCACGTCATTGCAGCGAGAGGAGCTCCGCCGCCGGAACATGGACGCGCTCCACACTCCTATTGTTGGGGAAACCCCTAAGGCCCGGGCCTTGGAGGACGCGCGCTTGGCTAACCTGGCCGAGCGCACTCGACTGGAGAATCTACAGCGAATACTCGACGAGCAAGCGCGTCAGCGAGCTCCCGAGTCCAGTCGACGACAACAAGCTCCCGAGTCCAGTCGACGTGAGCTCTTCCCACAGCCGCAGGTATACCGAACCCCAGTTCAGAATTTGGCCGCCACGGCCTGTATAGCGGAGTCAATTCAGCCCTCCCAGTCGGAGGATGGCAGAGGCTTGTTGCAGATCAGAGCGTTGCTCCGAGCGGCGGGAAACCAGAATTCCGCCGTTTCTCAGTCACGGAATAGGATCCACAGTCGATCTGTTGCAACAGAAACAGTCCAGTCGGCTCACAGCCCGAGATCGCCCCCGAGGCGTGAGGGACGTGGAGACCGGCACGATCAGTACAGAAGAAATGAGCAGTATGATCACCGACCCGACCGTGATGATCGACGTCGAGTGCCAACCCCTCCCCCGAGGAGTGGGTCATATGCGCCTCGACATCGAGATGACATGCGCCCCCATAATGTTGGGCAGAGGATTCCAGTCGACCCCAGGGACCCAGGCTTTGACGCGAGATCCATCCTCGTTCAAGGTTTGATTGACAGGAACAGAGCTCATCGAGAGGGCCACAACAGAGATGCGCCCGCCGGCAGCAGGGTACATGCTTCGGGGCCAGAATGTTTCAGTCGAGCCATCAGGGCCGCAGTGATTCCTCCCAACTTCGGGCTGGCGACTGGAGTCAGCAAGTTCACCGGTGAATCCAAGCCTGACACTTGGCTCGAGGATTACCGAGTGGCTGTACAGATTGGCGGTGGCAATGATGAGGTGGCCATGAAGCATTTGCCTCTCATGTTAGAGGGCTCAGCCAGGGCGTGGTTAAATCAGTTGGCACCCAGCAGCATCTACACTTGGGAGGACCTCTCCCGAGTGTTCGTCACAACCTTTGAGGGAACATGCAAGCGACCTGCAGGCCTTACAGAGTTGCGGTCTTGCGTGCAGAAACCGAATGAAACTCTGAGGGATTACATCCAAAGGTGGATCACATTGCATCACACAGTTGAGAATGTGCCAGACCACCTAGCAGTTTGTGCCTTCAAGGAAGGCGTTAAGTACAGGGAATTAAATCTGAAGTTCGGTCGAACTAGGGAGATGTCTCTGAATCGGATGATGGAGATCGCCACCAAGTACGCTAATGGTGAAGACGAAGATCGACTCCGGAGTGGCAAGCACAAGGCAGTCGCCCAAGAAACCGGAGGAAACTCCAGTCAGAAATAGAAGCGGAAGGCCGAGCCAGCCGCTCCTGGGGAAGCCCTGGCCGTAACCCAAGGAAAATTCAAGGGAAAACCCATGGGGCCCTGGAAGCCCAAGAAAGTCAAGGACCAGGATGGAAATGATGTTTTGGACCTGCCATGTCACATCCACACCAAGAAAGACGAAGAGGGTAATTTTATTTACCTAAAATATACCACTCGACAGTGCCGGCTCCTAATCCAGCAGTTCCAGGGCAAGCAGCCCAAAGATAAGGAAAAAGAGCCGGACAGGGTTGAGGACAAGGAAGACAGTGACGATGGATACCCCCAAGTCAATTCCACCCTGATGATTTTTGCCGATGTCGAAAGTAAGAGTCGACTAAAAGTCATTAACCGTGAGGTGAACATGGTTGCTCCGGCAACCCCCAGTTACCTGAAGTGGTCTCAGACTGCCATCACATTCGACCAGTCTGATCACCCGACGCACATTGCCACCCCTGGGAGGCAAGCTTTGGTGGTCGATCCAGTTGTCGAAGGCACTCGACTGACCAAGGTATTGATGGATGGCGGCAGTGGCCTGAACATACTGTACGCTGAAACTTTGAAAGGAATGGGCATTCTGATGTCCAGACTCAGTACCAGTAATATGAGCTTTCACGGAGTCATTCCTGGGAAGAAAGCCGAGTCACTCGGCCAGATTGCTCTTAATGTGGTTTTTGGTGATTCAAACAATTACCGCAAGGAAAAGTTGACATTCGAGGTTGTGGACTTCCAGAGTGCTTATCATGCCATTTTGGGCAGGCCAGCTTACGCACGCTTCATGGCTCGACCATGTTACGTGTATCTCAAACTGAAGATGCCTGGCCCCAAAGGTGTGATCACTGTTACGGGCAACCGAAAGAAAGCAGAAAAGTGTTTTCAGAAGGGATCAAAGATCGCTGATGCTCAGATGGCAGTGGTCGAGCTGAAAGAGTACCAAAAGACTGCCGATCCGAGTGAATTGCTGCGAGCTAAGAAGCCTGCTTCAGAATCAGCTTTTCAGTCGTCTGGTGAAACAAAGATAGTCCACATTCACCCGACCGACCCCGACGCTGCTCCGACTCACATCTCGACGACGCTCGACTCCAAATAGGAAGAAGCGCTCATCCAGCTCCTCCGTGAGAACTGGGACATCTTCGCATGGAAACCCTCTGACATGCCTGGAGTTCCCAGAGGGCTGGCTGAGCACCATCTACGAGTCGACCCAAAATTCAAGCCTGTGAAGGAACATCTTCGATGGTCCGCCGTCCAAAAGAAGCAAGCCATTGGCGAGGAGGTGGCTCGGCTCTTAGCAGCGGAGTTCATCCGAGAGATTTACCACTCCGAGTGGCTCACCAATGTCGTCATGGTCCCCAAGAAGGACAAGTCACTTCACATGTGCATTGATTTCAAACATATCAATCGGGCCTGCCCGAAAGATCATTTTCCTCTCCCTCGCATCGACCAAATAGTCGACTCGACTGCGGGGTGCGAGAGATTGTCTTTTCTAGATGCCTATTCTGGGTACCATCAGATCCGTCTGTATGGGCCCGACGAGATCAAAACAGCTTTCATCACTCCATTCGGATGCTTCTGTTACGTCACCATGCCGTTCGGCCTCAAGAACGCCGGAGCCACATTCATGAGAATGATTCAGAAGTGTTTACTCACTCAAATCAGTCGGAATGTGGAGGCATACATGGATGATATTGTGGTCAAGTCCCGGAAAGGTTCCGACCTACGGGCTGACCTTGCTGAAACCTTTGCCAACCTCAGGAGGTATGATATCAAGCTCAATCCATCAAAGTGCACTTTCGGAGTTCCAGGTGGAAAGTTACTCGGTTTTCTCGTTTCCGAACGGGGGATCGATGCCAATCCTGAAAAAATTGGCACCATACTCCGGATGGAGCGTCCTGTACGCGTGCACGATGTCCAAAAGCTTACAGGCTGCTTGGCCGCTTTAAGTCGATTCATTTCTCGTCTCGGTGAAAAGGCGTTGCCTCTTTACCGATTGATGAAGAAGTCTGACAAGTTTGAGTGGACTCCAGAAGCTGATGCAACGTTTGTAGAGCTCAAAGCTCTGCTCTCCACCCAGCCGGTGCTTGCTGCCCCAATCAGCAAAGAGCCTCTGCTGCTTTACATTGCAGCCACAGGACAAGTTGTCAGTACAGTGCTTACGGTCGAGCGGGAAGAGGAAGGAAAGGCCTTCAAAGTTCAACGCCCAGTATATTATGTGTCTGAAGTTTTGACCCCTTCAAAACAAAGATACCCTCACTACCAGAAGCTTGTATATGGGATTTATATGACCACGAAGAAAGTTGCACATTACTTCTCTGACCACTCCATTACAGTCGTCAGCGACGCCCCACTATCAGAGATTCTGCATAACAGAGACGCAACTGGTCGAGTGGCCAAGTGGGCGATTGAACTCCTTCCCTTAGATATCAAGTTTGAAGCAAAGAAGGCTATCAAGTCCCAAGCAATCGCAGATTTCATCGCCGAGTGGATTGAACAGCAACTTCCGACTCAAGTTCACTCGGAGCACTGGACCATGTTCTTCGACGGGTCTAAGATGCTAAATGGCTCCGGTGCTGGGGTAGTCCTAGTCTCCCCCCGAGGAGATAAGCTCAGATATGTTCTCCAGATTCACTTTAATTCCTCCAATAATGAAGCAGAATATGAAGCGCTTTTGTATGGGTTGCGCATGGCCATTTCACTCGGCGACCGTCGCCTCATGGTTTATGGCGACTCAGATTTGGTGGTAAATCAAGTGATGAAGGAGTGGGACGTCAGAAGTCCGGCAATGACTGGTTATTGCAATGCAGTGCGAAAGCTTGAAAAGAAATTCGAGGGATTAGAGCTTCATCACGTCCCCCGACTGAAGAATCAGGCAACTGACGATTTGGCAAAGATAGGCTCCAAGAGAGAGGCCATTCCCAGCAACGTGTTCCTGGAACACATTCACTCGCCGTCAGTCCAAGAGGATCCTTTTACAGAAGAAGCGCCGCATCCAAAAAGTGCCATAGATCCGACTGAAGTCGAAGTTCCTGCTGTGGTCGACCTAATCATGGAGGTCCTGGCAATCACTCCCGACTGGACGATACTGTACATCGTGTATATCCTAAGGAAAGAACTCCCGGAGGACGAGGAAGAGGCTCGACAGATCGTCCGCCGATCCAAGGCCTTCACAGTCATAAAAGGGCAGCTGTATAGAGAGAGCGCGATTGGAATCAGTCAGAAATGCATAACACCAGAAGAAGGTCAGATAATCCTTAATGATATCCACTCGGGGACCTGTGGTCACCATGCGTCCTCTCGGACTATTGTGGCTAAAGCATACCGAGCGGGATTTTACTGGCCAAGAGCAAATGAGATGGCAAAAGAGATAGTCGACAAGTGTGGAGGGTGCCAGTTCTACTCCAACATGTCACACAAGCCTGCATCAGCCCTGAAGACCATTCCACTCGTCTGACCCTTTGCTTTCTGGGGACTGGACATGGTTGGTCCACTAAGAACGGGCAGGAGTGGATTCACTCATGTGCTTGTGGCAATCGACAAGTTTACCAAATGGATCGAAGCTAAGCCCATCAAGAATCTCGATGCTTGCACTGATGAAGTCATGTACCTACGGTAGGGACACGGACCCGTCCTAAAGAGTCCTACCATAGGACATCCTCAGAGGAAGTCGCCTTTCAAACAACTTGAAGATATCCCACTCGACGGGTTGAAGACACTCGACCAAGAAGCTGTCACTCGACCAAGAAGCCAACCACTCGACTACCAGAAAGACCTCAAGTCACTCCGCAGGCAAACGGTCGGCTATTAAGTAGCCTTTATGATTATTATGACACTTTATTATGGACGTTATCAGTAATGCCCATCTTAAATGTACCTTAAACCCTGCATTACTGAGGGTAGGAGAGGGCTGGCGAACTCTATATAAGCCACCCCCCTCCTCAGTATCAAGGGTTCGCACCCTTGTCATTTTACACACGCATAATCCAGTCGACCGCCTCCGGGCATCGAGACGTAGGGCTGTTACTTCCTCCGAGAAGGGCCTGAACTCGTAAACCTTGCGTGCTTACAACTTCCCAATAGCTAAGGTCTAGCCTCTCCATACACACCCCCCTACCTCACTGTCAGACTTAGAACCACGACAGTTGGCGCCCACCTTGGGGCATTAGTCTTAGCGCCTAATTGGAGAAGTTGCGATTTTTCCGATCCACTTGATCATGCTTTTCTGCGGAGCTTTGGCGGAGGGCCGCGAGATCCGTCTCGGCGGACTCACTTTCATCGCCGACGACTCCGCCTGGCTCCAGGAGGCGCCGCTTGACGTCGACGCGCTCCCCGTCCGCGGTGCAACGCACTTCCGCGCGTGCGTCCGTGGCGTCCTCCTGAGGCAGCCGTCGACCCCATATCGGTCGACTCCCGTGTCATCTTCCCGTCCTGTCTCCCGCCAGCGCAAGCGCTCGGGTCGGTCGAGGCTCCAGCGGTGGATGAAGCGCGCCGCGGCCCGCCAGTCGGCGACCCCGCAAGTCGCGGCAATCGAGCCTGATGAATCCCTCTGCGGCCTGTTCGATCTGTCGACTGGCTCCACGGAGACCGCATTCGAGTGTGACAGCAGCGACCCTTTGGCGGAGGTTCTGGCGGTCGAGGGGACACGCAGTCCCCCTGGATTCCATCGCGCTGGTGATGGTGCCGACAGGGGCGATCCATCGCACCCTCACGATGAATACCTTCCCGAGCCTCTTATGTCATTGCAGCGGGAGGAGCTTCGTCGCCGGAACATGGACGCGCTCTACACCCCTATTGTTGGAGAAACCCCCGAGGCCCGGGCCTTGGAGGGCGCGCGCTTGGCTAATCTAGCCGAGCGCACTCGACTGGAGAATCTACAGCGAGCTCTCGACGAGCGGGCGCGTCAGCCGGCTCCCGAGTCCAATTGACGCCAGCAGGCTCCCGAGTCCAGTCGACGCCAGCAAGCTCCCGAATCCAGTCGACGTCAGCTCTTCCCGCCGCCGCAGGTGTACCGAACCCCGGTTCAGAACCTGGCTGCCGCGGCCCGCATAGCAGAGTCAATCCAGCCCTCTCAGTCGGAGGTTGGCAGAGGAATGCTGCAGATCAGAGCATTGCTCCGAGCGGCGGGAAATCAGAATTCCGCTGTCTCTCAGTCGCGGGACAGGATCCACAGTCGATCCGTTGCAACGGAGACCGTCCAGTCGGCTCACAGCCCGAGATCGCCCCCGAGGCGTGAGGGACGTGGAGACCGGCACGATTAGTATAGGAGAAACGAACAATACGATCACCGACCCGACCGTGATGATGGGCGTCGGGTGCCGTCCCCTCCCCCGAGGAGTGGATCATATGCACCTCGACATCGAGACGACAGGCGCTCCCATAACGTTGGGCAGAGGATTCCAGTCGACCCCAGGGACCCAGGCTTTGACGCGAGATCCATCCTCGTTCAAGGTCTGGTGGACAGGAACAAGGCTCATCGAGAGGGCCACAACAGAGATACGCCCACCGGCAGCAGGACGCACGCCTCGGGGCCTGAATGTTTCAGTCGAGCCATCAGGGCTGCGGTGATCCCTCCAAACTTCAGGCTGGCGACTGGAATCAGCAAGTTCACCGGTGATTCTAAGCCTGACACGTGGCTCGAGGATTACCGAGTGGCTGTGCAGATTGGCGGCGGCAATGATGAGGTGGCCATGAAGCATTTACCCCTCATGTTGGAAGGATCAGCTAGGGCGTGGCTGAATCAGTTGGCGCCTAGCAACATTTACACTTGGGAGGATCTCTCCCGAGTGTTTATCACAACCTTCGAAGGGACATGCAAGCGCCATGCAGGCCTTACGGAGCTGCGGTCTTGCGTGCAGAAGCCAAATGAAACTCTGAGAGAATACATCCAGAGGTGGATCACACTGCACCACTCGGTCGAGAACGTGCCAGGCCATCAAGCAGTTTGCGCTTTCAAGGAAGGTGTCAAATACAGGGAGTTGAATCTGAAGTTTGGCCGGACAGGAGAGATGTCCCTTAATCGGATAATGGAGATCGCCACCAAGTACGCTAATGGAGAAGACGAGGACCGACTCCGGAGTGGCAAACTCAAGTCAGTCGCCCAAGAAACCGGAGGAAACTCCAATCGGAAGCAGAAGCGGAAGGCCGAGCCAGCCTCCCCTGGGGAGGCCCTGGCTGTGGCCCAGGGAAATTTCAAGGGAAAGCCCAAGGGCACATGGAAGCCCAAGAAGGTTAAAGATCAGGATGGGAATTATGTTCTGGACCTGCCATGTCACATCCATACCAAGAAAGATGAAGAAGGAAATTTTATTTTCCCGAAGCATACCACTCGACAGTGTTGGCTTCTGATTCAGCAGTTCCAGGGCAAGCTACCCAAGGATAAGGAAAAAGAGCCAGACAGAGTTGAGGACAAGGAGGATAGTGACGATGAATACCCCCAAGTCAATTCCACCTTGATGATTTTTGCTGATGTCGAAAGCAAAAGTCGACTGAAAGTCATTAACCGTGAGGTCAACATGGTTGCCCCGGCGACTCCCAGTTACCTGAAGTGGTCTCAGACTGCCATCACATTCGACCAGTCCGATCACTCGACGCACATTGCCACCCCTGGGAGGCAAGCTTTGGTGGTCGACCCAGTTGTCGAAGGCACTCGACTGACCAAAGTACTGATGGACGGCGGCAGTGGCCTGAACATACTGTACGCTGAAACCTTGAAGGGAATGGGCATTCCGATGTCCAGACTTAGCACCAGTAACATGAGCTTCCACGGAGTCATTCCTGGGAAGAAAGCCGAGTCACTCGGCCAGATTGCTCTTGATGTGGATTTCGGTGATTCAAAGAATTACCGCAAGGAAAAGTTAACGTTTGAAGTTGTGGACTTCCAGAGTGCTTATCACGCCATCTTGGGCAGGCCAGCTTACGCACGCTTCATGGCTCGACCATGCTACGTGTATCTTAAATTAAAGATGCCTGGCCCCAAAGGTGTGATCACTGTTACGGGCAACCGGAAGAAAGCAGAAGAATGTTCCCAGAGGGGATCAAAGATCGCCGACGCTCAGATGGCAGTGGTCGAGCTGAAAGAGTACCAAAAGACTGCCGACCCGAGTGAATTGCTGCGGGCTAAGAAGCCTGCCTCCGAATCAGCTTTTCAGTCGGCTGGCGAAACGAAGACAGTCCACATTCACCCGACGGATCCCGACGCTGCTCCGACTCACATCTCGACGACGCTCGACTCCAAATAGGAAGAAGCGCTCATCCAGCTCCTCCGTGAGAACTGGGACATCTTCGCATGGAAACCCTCTGACATGCCTGGAGTTCCCAGGGGGCTGGCTGAGCACCGCCTGCGAGTCGACTCAAAGTTCAAGCCCATGAAGGAACATCTTCGACGGTCCGCCGTCCAAAAAAACAAGCCATTGGCGAGGAAGTGGCTCGACTCTTAGCAGCTGAGTTCATCCGGGAGATCTACCACTCCGAGTGGCTCGCCAATGTCGTCATGGTCCCCAAGAAGGACAAGTCACTCCGTATGTGCATCGATTTCAAGCATATCAATCGGGCCTGCCCGAAAGATCATTTTCCTCTCCCTCGCATCGACCAGATTGTTGACTCAACTGCAGGATGCGAGAGATTGTATTTTCTAGATGCCTACTCCGGGTACCATCAGATTCGTCTGTATGGGCCCGACGAAATCAAAACAGCTTTCATCACTCCATTCGGATGCTTCTGTTACGTCACCATGCCATTCGGCCTCAAGAACGCCGGAGCCACATTCATGAGAATGATCCAGAAGTGTTTACTCACTCAAATCAGTCGGAATGTGGAGGCATACATGGACGATATCGTAGTCAAGTCCCGGAAAGGTTCTAACCTGCGGGCTGACCTTGCTGAAACCTTCGCCAACCTCAGGAGGTACGATATCAAGCTCAATCCGTCAAAGTGCACTTTCGGAGTTCCAGGTGGCAAGCTACTCGGTTTTCTCGTTTCCGAATGGGGAATCGACGCCAATCCTGAAAAAATTGGCACCATACTCCGGATGAAGCGTCCTGTACGTGTGCATGATGTCCAAAAGCTTACAGGCTGCTTGGCCGCCTTAAGTCGATTCATTTCTCGACTCGGTGAAAAAGCATTGCCTCTTTACCGACTGATGAAGAAGTCTGACAAGTTCGAGTGGACTCCAGAAGCTGATGCAGCGTTTGCAGAGCTCAAAGCTCTGCTCTCCACCCAGCCGGTGCTAGCTGCCCCAATCAGCAAAGAGCCTCTGCTGCTTTATATTGCAGCCATGGGACAAGTTGTCAGTACAGTACTTACGGTCGAGCGGGAAGAGGAAGGGAAGGCCTTCAAAGTTCAACGCCCTGTATATTATGTGTTTGAAGTTTTGACCCCTTCAAAACAAAGATACCCCCACTACCAGAAGCTTGTATATGGGATTTATATGACCACAAAGAAAGTTGCACATTATTTCTCTGACCACTCCATTACAGTCATCAGCGACGCCCCATTATCGGAGATCCTGCATAACAGAGATGCAACTGGTCGAGTGGCCAAGTGGGCGATTGAACTCCTTCCTTTAGATATTAAGTTTGAAGCGAAGAAAGCCATCAAGTCCCAAGCAATCGCGGATTTCATCGCCGAGTGGATTGAACAGCAACTTCCGACTCAAGTTCACTCGGAACACTGGACTATGTTCTTCGATGGATCCAAGATGCTGAGTGGTTCGGGCGCGGGGGTAGTGTTGGTCTCCCCCCGAGGAGATAAGCTCAGATACGTTCTCCAGATTCACTTCGATTCCTCCAATAACGAAGCAGAGTATGAAGCACTTTTGTATGGGTTGCGCATGGCCATTTCACTCGGCGTCCGTCGCCTCATGGTCTATGGCGACTCAGATCTGGTGGTTAATCAAGTGATGAAGGAGTGGGACGTCAGGAGTCCGGCAATGACTGGGTACTGCAATGCAGTGCGGAAGCTAGAGAAGAAGTTCGAGGGGTTGGAACTCCACCACATCCCCCGACTGAAAAACCAGGCAGCTGACGACTTGGCAAAAATAGGCTCCAAGAGAGAAGCCATTCCAAGCAACGTGTTCTTGGAACACATTCACTCGCCGTCAGTCCAAGAAGATCCTTTCACAGAAGAAGCCCCGCAGCTGAAAAGTGCCACAGATCCGACTGAAGTTGAAGTGCCTGCAGTAGTCGACCTAATCATGGAAGTCTTGGCAATCATCCCTGACTGGACAATACCGTACATTGCATATATCCTAAGGAAAGAACTTCCGGAGGACGAGGAGGAGGCTCGACAGATCGTCCGCCGATCTAAGGCCTTCACAGTCATAAGGGGGCAGCTGTACAGAGAGAGTGCGACTGGAGTCGGCCAGAAATGCATAACGCCAGAAGAAGGTCAAATAATCCTCAACGATATCCACTCGGGAACCTGCGGTCACCATGCGTCCTCTCGGACTATTGTGGCTAAAGCATACCGAGCTGGATTTTACTGGCCAAGGTCAAATGAGATGGCGAAAGAGATAGTCGACAAGTGCGAGGGATGCCAGTTCTACTCCAACATGTCACACAAGCCCGCGTCCGCCCTGAAAACCATTCCGCTCGCCTGGCCCTTTGCCGTCTGGGGATTGGACATGGTTGGCCCCCTAAGAACGGGCAGGAGTGGATTCACTCATGTGCTTGTGGCAGTCGACAAGTTTACCAAATGGATCGAAGCTAAGCCCATAAAGAGCCTCGATGCTGGCACCGCTATCAGTTTCATCAGAGGATTGACATTCAGATATGGAGTCCCGCACAGTATCATCACTGATAACGGGTCAAACTTTGATTCGGACGAGTTCAGAGCATTTTGCGCTTCTCAAGGCACACGAGTCGACTACGCCTCAGTCGCTCACCCCCAGTCGAATGGGCAGGCTGAGAGAGCAAATGGTCTGATTCTCAAAGGGCTAAAACCTCGGCTGATGCGCGATCTTAAGCACGCGGCAGGCGCTTGGGTCGATGAGCTTCCGTCAGTTCTGTGGGGATTAAGGACCACCCCTAACCGGTCGACTGGAAGGACCCCATTCTTTCTGGTTTATGGAGCCGAAGCTGTCCTGCCAAGCGATCTTCTTCATAATGCACCCCGAGTCGAACTTTACACCGAAGATGAAGCGGAGCAGGCCCGACAAGACGCAGTCGACCTCTTGGAGGAAGAGAGGGAGATGGCAATGATCAGATCGACCATTTATCAGTAGGACTTACGTCGGTTCCACGCCCGGAATGTGAAGAGTCAAGCCTTTCAAGAAGGAGATCTGGTCCTCCGAGTGGATCAACAGAAACCTCACAAGCTCGCTCCCACTTGGGAAGGCCCCTTCATCGTCACCAGAGTCCTCCACAACGGAGCATATCACCTTTACAATGTTGATCGACAGATCGACGAACCTCGAGCTTGGAACGCGGAGCTTCTCCGCCCCTTTTACACTTGAGTCCGTCCTCAAACCAGATGTAATAAGAAAAACTCCTGAAGTTCATTTTTATCAGAAATAAGAGTGTTCCAATAATTGCTGTCACTGTTGTATGTATCCGCAATCCCCCAGTGGGTGGCTTAGCTGCGACTCCGATTCGCCTAAGTTTGAAAAATCCTACCGAGTGGAGAGCAAACTTCCCACTCGGGGGCTTAGCTGCAGTTCAGCACTCGCCTAAGTTCTCCACGAAGAGACTTAGCTGCAGTCAGACACTCGCCTAAGTTTGAAAAATCCTACCTAGTGGAGAGCAAACCTCCCACTCGGGGGCTTAGTTGCAGTTCAGCACTCGCCTAAGTTCTCCACGAAGAGACTTAGCTGCAGTCAGACACTCGCCTAAGTTTGAAAAATCCTACCGAGTGGAGAGCAAACCTCCCACTCAGGGGCTTAGCTGCAGTTCGGCACTCGCCTAAGTTCTCCATGAAGAGACTTAGCTGCGGTCAGACACTCGCCTAAGTTTGAAAAATCCTACCGAGTGGAGAGCAAACTTCCCACTCGGGGGCTTAGCTGCAATTCAGCACTCGCCTAAGTTCTCCATGAAGAGACTTAGCTGCAATCAGACACTCGCCTAAGTTTGAAAAATCCTACCGAGTGGAGAGCAAACCTCCCACTCGGGGCTTAGCTGCAGTTCAGCACTCGCCTAAGTTCTCCACGAAGAGACTTAGCTGCAGTCAGACACTCGCCTAAGTTTGAAAAATCCTACCGAGTGGAGAGCAAACCTCCCACTCGGGGGCTTAGCTGCAGTTCAGCACTCGCCTAAGTTCTCCACGAAGAGACTTAGCTGCAGTCAGACACTCGCCTAAGTTTGAAAAATCCTACCGAGTGGAGAGCAAACCTCCCACTCGGGGGCTTAGCTGCAGTTCGGCACTCGCCTAAGTTCTCCACGAAGAGACTTAGCTGCGGTCAGACACTCGCCTAAGTTTGAAAAATCCTACCGAGTGGAGAGCAAACCTCCCACTCGGAGGCTTAGCTGCAGTTCAGCACTCGCCTAAGCTCTCCACGAAGAGACTTAGCTGCAGTCAGATACTCGCCTAAGTTTGAAACCCACCTTCTCCTGAAGAGCTCCGCCACAAATACAATGTGAGCTTCGTCCCACCCTACAGTAACCGGGTGTGGGTCGACTGGCACCTTTTCCTGGAAGAGCTCCGCCACAAATACAATGTGAGCTTCGTCCCACTCCACAGTAACAAGGCGTGGGTCGGCTGCCACCTTTTCCTGAGAGCTCCGCCACAAATACAATGTACAGCAACAGGGTGTGGGTCGGCCATCAAGCTCCACACAACAGTTCAAGGCCACGAAGACATTCAGCAAAAAATTAAGTTCGGATAAAGCTTAAAAGGCCCTGGGCCCCGAATTAAAGTACTCGAGCCCTCAGCTTGGCAGAGTTTAAACGATTACAAGTCCACTCGGCATTCCGAGGCTAATTTAAGGGAAGGCATAAAAGTTTTCTCATTCCTCAAGAGGAGGACTGGCAGGAGCGACGAACTCATCCAGGTCAATTCCGTCCGCAATACGAGTGGCGGCAGCAATGAAGGTCTCCATGAAGTCTTGGAAGCTGTGCCTCTTGGTATTGGCGACTTGGATGGCGGCCAACTTTTCTTCTCGCGCCTCCTTGCAGTGGACGTGGACTAAAGATAGAGCCACATCAGCGCCGCACCGGGCAGAGGACTTCTTCCACTCCTGCACTCGATCGGGGATTTTGTCAAGTCGAGCCATAAGAGACTCGAGATCGTTCTGGAGCGTGGACTCTGGCCAAAGTGTCGAGTCGATCCACGACACGGCGACCTTCAGTCGAGCCAGGTAATCCACGGCGCCGTCGATTCGAGATTCCAGTCGGAGCAGGTTCATGGCAGTATCATCTTTCACCGGAGAATTGATTGGGTCCAGACCCGTTTCGATCCGCCCGGTCTCCTCTTCGAAGTTCTGACAGAATTCTGCATGCAAGACCTAAAGATAAGCCAACGATCGCAAGATTGAGTCGACACAAAAGCACAAAACAGTCGAAATTGGATGTGCACCTTCAAGTTTGATGTACAGTCTCTTGGCGAGGCTCCTCAAGTAGCTCTCTAGGTCGTCCCTCCTATGAGCGATGCCTTCCATCTCCTCGCCCAAGAGGAGGTTCTTCTTCTTCCAATTGGCAGTCAGCCTGTTGGCATCAGTCAGAGCGGTCTGCAACCTGGTGTTCTCTTTTTCTAACTGGTCGACCGAAGCCAGCTTCTGTTCGGCCAGAGCTGTCTTATCATCAGCCTCCTTGCGGGCAGCAGCCAGGTCCTGGTCCTTCCTCGCCAAAGCTTTTTCCAATTCTCCTACAAAGAAATGGTGATCGAATCGGAAACAGCAGAGGAATGCTCAAGCCTAAAAACAAAATCAGTCGACAAAGTCGCTTTACCTGCGGCGCCCTCCCTAACCTTCTGCAGCTCCGTCCTGGCCAGCTCTAGATCAAGGTCCAGTTGAATCTTCTGTTTCTCCAATTCAGCATAGCGAGCGGCAAGTTCGCAGGATTTCTGCAAAAAGAAAAACCAATCGACAGACGTTCGAGATAAGTTGCTTCCGAGTAACTAAGGACCAATGGTGACGTTTCTAAGACCATAGACGAATCAAAAACATTCGACAGTAGCCTCGGGGACTACACCCAGTGGGTGCACTCAGCGTGCCCCACTGGTTCGACCAAAAAAAACTCGACTGCCCGTAGTCGACAGGACACGGTCCCACTCGACCTGGCCATACCAAACCGAGTGAAGAAATACAGATTCAGAAACGCAATATAAAGACTACAGTCGACTGCCAGCAGTCCACCATAGTCTCGGGGACTACACCCAGTGGGTGCACTCAGCGTGCCCCCACTAGTCCAAGAAAGAGAAAACACACCTAGTGGGTGTACAGATACAAATACAAAGATCTTCAAAAAGGAAAAGAAAGAGGGAGAAAGACTCTTCAAACAATCAAGTGTTGAGTCGACTAACCCGGACATTGCTCTGAAGAGCCGAGCTCGCGTCATAGGCGGCTTAGCTGGCCTCCCGAGCCACCTTCACCTGTTCCGTCATGACCCCTGCCTGGTGTATGGCCTCCTTCGCAGCGGCCACTTCGTCTTTAGGGACAGAGTACGCGACAAAGAGTGAAGTAGGATTGGCAGTCGACGCCGAGGGCTGCGCACTCGACAAGGGATTGGCAAAGGTCACAGAAGCCCGAGCGGGCTCGCCATCGCCCCGAGCCGCGGCCTCAGGTGCCGGAGTGGACCGTGGGGTCTTGACAGCCGACGCCTTCTTTGTCCTCTTCACCCTCAGCGGCTCATTGTCATCATCGTCCGGGAGATCAATAACATGAACAGGGGCTGCAAGAGAAACACTCAATCGACCAGAACTACAAGGGCCAGGCGACTCAAAGCAAAATGTCATTAATCGTACCGGGGTTGGAGGTAACAGCGTCCTCCATCTCTTGGTCGTCGTTCCTGGCGGAAACCTCAGAAGTGGCACCGCTGCAAAATCTCAAAAGTCAGCCAGCTGGCAGGGTGAATCGACCAAGGATCCCTCCACGGTCGACAAAGGAAAGCAAGGTTTCTATCATTTACCCGGAAATGGTAGGAACAGCTATCTTCATCTTGGGCAGGACTTTGGGCGGCTTGGATGGCGTCGCTCGTGGGTGCTTGGGAGCCTTCTCAGTCGGCGGAGGAGGAGAACTCCGAGGGCGCTTCGACGTCTGCCCAGCAGGTGCGGCGGCCTTGCCACGCCCCCGCGCTGGGTCGTGTGTGAGCTTGGATCGCCCCTCCGGGCGGGGGGGTTCAGCCTCCTCCTCCTCCTCCTCGCTGGAGAAGACGTCGTCGTCTCCCTCCCCTTCGCCGTCAGACTCCCACTCGCCTTGGTCATCCCCGCTCTCGCCTCCACTCGCCTCACCTTCCTCAGTCGACCCCTGCGCCGCGTTGGGCGTCGAGTACATCTCGGTGGTCGCCTAGGAACAACGGACAAGACAAAAGTCAGTCGACTCGCTCAAAAGAAGACCAATGCAGAAAACAAAGATTTCAGTCGGAAACATAAAGACACACCTGGTCGACCTCATACGAGTTGTCGAGTGGAATGACTCTCCTAGCTCCTCGGGGGTTGTCCTTGTTCCCCATGATGCTTGACAGCCACCCCTCCAACATCTCGTCAGTGACCTCCTCCGGGTGGATCCGAGTGGTGTCCTCGAGGCCAGAGTATAGCCACATTGGGTGGTCCCGAGCCTGGAGTGGCTGGATTCGCCTCTTGAGGAAGACTTCCAGCAGATCCATCCCCGTCACGCCCTCACGGACAAGTTCAACCACTCGACCCGCCAGTATCTTGACCTGGGCCTTTTCTTCGGGTGTCACCTTCAGAGAAGCAGGCTTTTGGGCTCAGTCGAGGGTGAAGGGTGGAAGTCCAGTCGACTGCCCTGGAGTCTCCTGATTCTGGCAGTAGAACCAAGTCGCCTGCCATCCTCGAACTGACTCCGAGAAGGTAATGGAGGGGAAACAACTTTTCCCCCTCGTCTGGATCGCCAAGCCCCCACACAGCTGGATCACATGTGTCCTCTCGTCACTCGACTTGGCCTTCTTAACCGACTGAGAGCGACAGGTGAAGATGTGCTTGAAAAGCCCCCAGTGTGGGCGGCACCCCAGGAACGCCTCACACATAGAAATAAAGGCGGCGAGATAGACTATGGAGTTCGGAGTAAAGTGATGGAGCTGCGCTCCGAAGAAATTCAGGAAGTTGCGGAAGAAAGAGTGGGGCGGCAGAGAGAACCCTCGGTCAATATGAGTCGCCAGGAGGACGCACTCACCGTCGCGTGGTTGGGGCTCGATTTCTCCCCCTGGAAGACGCGCAGCCTTGTGTGGAATGGCTCCTCCCTCGACCAGGTCATCGAGGTCCTCTTGACGGAGCACCGAGGGCATCCAGTCGCCCTGGATCCACCCTTTGGGCAGGGCCATCCGAGAGGAAGATCCGCCGCGCGCAGACTTCTTTCCCTTCCCCGCCGCCGCCGCCTTCTTCGTGCGCTCCAGAGCGGTCGTCTTGCCCTTCACCATCGTCGCCGGCGAGGTCTCGAGCTGGTTTGTGGTGGCTGGGCGAGAGCGAAGGAAGCGGGGGAGGCAACGGAGAAACAGAGGAAGAAGAGGAAGAGATGAGCACGCGTACTGATGAAGGGTTCCGGGCCAACTACTTATAAGGGGCCGCTTCCGAGTGGCTGGCAGGTAGGCCCGAGCTATCCAGTCAAATCCCGTGGCAGGCGCGCGCGCAGTACGTGGCGAAAAA
The DNA here is from genome assembly GCA_034509565.1 of Triticum monococcum. Lineage (NCBI taxonomy): Eukaryota > Viridiplantae > Streptophyta > Magnoliopsida > Poales > Poaceae > Triticum > Triticum monococcum. The sequence goes on from CM067845.1 coordinate 622,143,055, forward strand.
GGCGGCACGGAGATCGAGGAGCCTTCGCACTGTCGCTCCCGATTACTGCGGCCGCCCCCGTTCCGCGCGCTTCCCAAAAAATCCGAATCCCGCGATCTCCGCTGGCTACAGAACAACTTGACGAAATAGAAATCCCGCGCACACCGGCGCTCGATGCCTCACAGGTAAAGAAATCCATTCGACGAAAGACCTGGAACGGATCAAGGCGACTGAAAAAGGTTAATGACGTCATCCGTGACAGTCGACCCAGAACGAAGCGCCTATAATAACCCGAAGGATCGGTCGGAAAGGTCCCTAACCCCTTTTCTCACTCTAGCCTCAATCCGTTCGGGGGCTAATGATGAAGTCATGTACCTACGGTAGGGACACGGACCCGTCCTAAAGAGTCCTACCATAGGACATCCTCAGAGGAAGTCGCCTTTCAAACAACTTGAAGATATCCCACTCGACGGGTTGAAGACACTCGACCAAGAAGCTGTCACTCGACCAAGAAGCCAACCACTCGACTACCAGAAAGACCTCAAGTCACTCCGCAGGCAAACGGTCGGCTATTAAGTAGCCTTTATGATTATTATGACACTTTATTAGGGACGTTATCAGTAACGCCCACCTTAAATGTACCTTAAACCCTGCATTACTGAGGGCAGGAGAGGGCTCGCGAACTCTATATAAGCCACCCCCCTCCTCAGTATCAAGGGTTCGCACCCTTGTCATTTTACACACGCATAATCCAGTCGACCGCCTCCGGGCATCGAGACGTAGGGCTGTTACTTCCTCCGAGAAGGGCCTGAACTCGTAAACCTTGCGTGCTTACAACTTCCCAATAGCTAAGGTCTAGCCTCTCCATACACACCCCCTACCTCACTGTCAGACTTAGAACCACGACATGCACTGCTATCAGTTTCGTCAGAGGGTTAACATTCAGATATGGAGTCCCGCATAGCATCATCACCGACAATGGGTCAAACTTTGATTCGGACAAGTTCAGAGCTTTTTGCGCCTCTCAAGGCACACGAGTCGACTACGCATCGGTCGCCCATCCCCAGTCGAATGGACAAGCTGAGACAGCAAATGGTCTGATTCTCAAAGGACTAAAGCCTCGACTGATGCGTGATCTCAAGCACGCGGCAGGCGCTTGGGTCGACGAGCTTCCGTCAGTTCTGTGGGGATTAAGGACCACCCCTAACCGGTCGACTGGAAGAACTCCATTCTTTCTGGTTTTATGGAGCCGAAGAAGTTCTGCCGAGTGACCTTCTTCATAACGCACCCCGAGTCGAACTTTACACCGAAGATGAAGCAGAACAGGCCCGGCAAGACGCAGTCGACCTCTTAGAAGAAGAGAGGGAGATGGCCATGATCAGATCGACCATTTATCAGCAAGACTTGCGCCGGTTTCACGCCCGGAATGTGAAGAGTCGAGCCTTCCAAGAAGGAGATCTGGTCCTCCGAGTGGATCAACAGAAACCACACAAGCTTGCTCCTACTTGGGAAGGCCCCTTCATCGTCACCAGAGTCCTCCACAATGGAGCGTACCACCTCTACAATGTTGATCGCCAGATCGACGAGCCACGAGCTTGGAACGCGGAACTGTTCTGCCCCTTTTACACTTGAGTTCTCCCTTAGACGAGATGTAATAAGAAAAAAAAATCTGCAGTTCATTTTTATCAAAGACAAGAGTGTTCCAATAATTGCTGTCACTTTGTTTGCATACAAAATCCCCCAGTGGGTGACTTGGCTACGAATCCGTTTCGCCTAAGTTTGAAAAAATCCTACCGAGTGGAGAGCAATCCTCCCACCCGGGGGCTTAGCTGCAGTCCAGTACTCGCCTAAGTTCTCCCACTCGGAGGCTTAGCTGCAGTCGAGCACTCGCCTAAGTTTGAAAAAATCCTACCAAGTGGAGAGCAATCCTCCCACTCGGGGGCTTAGCTGCAGTCCAGTACTCGCCTAAGTTCTCCCACTCGGAGGCTTAGCTGCAGTCGAGCACTCGCCTAAGTTTGAAAAAATCCTACCGAGTGGAGAGCAATCCTCCCACTCGGGGGCTTAGCTGCAGTCCAGTACTCGCCTAAGTTCTCCCACTCGGAGGCTTAGCTGCAGTCGAGCACTCGCCTAAGTTTGAAAAACCCCACCGAGTGGAGAGCAATCCTCCCACTCGGGGGCTTAGCTGCACTCCAGTACTCGCCTAAGTTCTCCCACTCTGAGACTTAGCTGCAGTCAGGCACTCGCCTAAGTTTGAAAAAATCCTACCAAGTGGAGAGCAATCCTCCCACTCGCGGGCTTAGCTGCAGTCCAGTACTCGCCTAAGTTCTCCCACTCGGAGGCTTAGCTGCAGTCGAGCACTCGCCTAAGTTTGAAAACCCCCACCGAGTGGAGAGCAATCCTCCCACTCGGAGGCTTAGCTGCAGTCTAGTACTCGCCTAAGTTCTCCCACTCTGAGACTTAGCTGCAGTCAGGCACTCGCCTAAGTCTGAAAAATCCTACCGAGTGGAGAGCAAACCTCCCACTCGGGGGCTTAGCTGTAGTCCAGCACTCGCCTAAGTTCTCCCACAAAGAGACTTAGCTGCAGTCAGCACTCGCCTAAGTGTTTAAGAAATCCTACCGAGTGGAGAGCAAACCTCCCACTCGGGGGCTTAGCTGCAGTCCAGCACTCGCCTAAGTTCTCCCACGAAGAGACTTAGCTGCAGTCAGACACTCGCCTAAGTTTAAAAAATCCTACCGAGTGGAGAGCGGCCCTCCCACTCGGGGGCTTAGCTGCAGTCCCGTACTTGCCTAAGCTCTCCCACTAAGAGACTTAGCTGCAGTCAGACACTCACCTAAGTTTGAAAAATCCTACCGAGTGGAGAGCAACCCTCCCACTCGGGGGCTTAGCTGCAGTCCCGTACTCGCCTAAGCTCTCCCGCTAAGAGACTTAGCTGCAGTCAGACACTCGCCTAAGTTTGAAAAATCCTACCGAGTGAAGAGCAAACCTCCCGCTCAGAGGCTTAGCAGCAGCCCAGTGCTCGCCTAAGTACAGGATTCGACCCAATCCGCAAGAAGTTATGCCACAAATACAAAGGGTATTCCGAGCGAAGATCAAGTTCCACTCGACAGATCAAACCGCGAAGATATTCAACAAAAAATCAAGTTCGGATAAAGCCTAAAAGGTCCCAGACCTCAGATCAAAGTACTCGAGCCCTCAGCTCGGCTGAGTTTAACGGTTACAAATCCACTCGGCATTCCGAGGCAAATTTAAGGAGAAGCATAAAAGTTTTTCATTCCTCAGGTAGCACCTTCAAGCTTGATGTACAATTTCTTGGCGAGGCTCCTCAAGTAGCTCTCCAGGTCGTCCCTCCTGCGAGCGACGCCTTCCATCTTCTCGTTCAGGGCGAGGTTCTCCTTCTTCCAACATGTGCACTCCCTGTTGGCTTCATTCAGAGCGGTCTTCAGCTTGGTATTCTCTTCTTCTAATTGGCTGGCCGAAGCCAACTTCTGTTCAGGCAGAGCGATCTTGTCGTCAGCCTCCTTGCGGGCAGCAGCCAAGTCCTGATCCTTCTTCGCCAGAGCCTCGCTCAGTTCTCCTGCAAAAGAAATGATGATTGGTTCGGAAACAGCAGAAGGGTACTCAAGCCTAAAAACAAAACCATTCGACAGTCGTCTTACCAGCGGCGCCGTCTCTGACCTTATGCAGCTCTGTTCTGGCCAGCTCCAGATCAAGGTTCAGTTGAATCCGCTGCTTCTCCAACTCAGTATAGCGAGATGCAAGTTCGTAGGATTTCTGTAAAAAGAAAAGTCAGTCGACAGACGTCCAAGACAATGGCGACGTTTCTAAGACCACAGCCGAATCAAAAACATTCGACAGTAGTCTCGGGGACTACACCCAGTGGGTGCACTCAGCGTGCCCCCACTGGTTCGACCAAAAAAAGAGAAAAGAGAGAAGAGAGAAAGTCGACTACCTGCAGTCGACCGGATACAGTTCCATTCGACGTGGCCTGACCAGACCGAGTGAAGAAATACAGATACAGTAAGACAATGTAAAGACTACAGTCGACTGCCAGCAGTCCACCGTAGTCTCGGGGACTACACCTAGTGGGTGCACTCAGCGTGCCCCCACTCGTCCAAGAATTGGCAAACACACCCAGTGGGTGTACAGATACAGATACAAAAGATCTTCAAAAAAAAAGAGACTCTTCAAACGATCAAGTGTCGAGTCGACTGACCTGGACGTTGCTCTGAAGAGCCGAACTCGCGTCATAGGCTGCTTGGCTGGCCTCCCGAGCCATCTTCACTTGCTCCATCATGACCCCCGACTGGCATATAGCCTCCTTTGCAGCAGCCGCTTGGTCCTCAGGGACGGGGTACGCAGCAAAAAGCGAAGATGGATCCGCAGTCGACGTCGAAGGCCGCACACTCGACAGAGGGTTGGCGAAAGTCATAGAAGCCCGAGTGGTGTCGCCACCATCCCGAGCCATGGTCTCAGACGCCGGAGTAGGCTGGGGAGTCTTGTCAGCCGACGACCTCTTGTTCCTCCTCATCCTCAGTGGTTCGTTGTCGTCGTCATCTGGGAGGTCGATAACATTAGGAGGGGCTGCAAGGGAAACATTCAATCGACCAGAATTGCAAGAAATGACCAGTCGACTCAAAAACAGAACATCAGTAATCGTACCAGGGTTGGAGGTAACAGCATCCCCCATCTCTTGGTCGTCGTCCTTGGCGGAGACCTCAGAAGTAGCAGCGCTGCAAATCTCGAAAAGTCAGTCAGTTGGCTCAATGAATCGACCAAGGATCCGTCCACGGTCGATGAAGGAAAACAAGCTTTATTACTCGGAAATGGTAGGGACAACTATCTTCATCTTGGGCAGAGCCTTGGGCGGCTTGGACAGTGTCGTGCGTGGGTGCTTGGGAACCTTCCCAGTCGGCGTTGGAGAAGAGGTCCGAGGGCGTTTTGACGACGGCCCAACGGAGGCAGTCGCCTTACCGCGTTCCTGCGCCGGGTCGTGTGCGAGCTTGGATCGCCTCTCCGGGCGGGGGGGTTCAATCTCCTCCTCTTCCTCTTCGCTGGAGTCGACATCGTCGCCTCCCTCTCCTCCTCCGTCAGACTCCCACTCGGCTTGGTCGTCTCCGCTCTCGCCCCCACTTGCCTCCCCTTCCTCAGTCGCCTCCTGAGCCCCGTTGGGCGTCGAGTACATCTCGGTAGTCGTCTGGGAAACAAAAAACAAGACGAAAGTCAATCGACCAACTCAAAAAAGACCAACGAAGAAAACAAGATCTCAGTCGGAGCGTAAAGACATACCAGGTCCACGTCGTACGAGTTGTCGAGTGGAATTACCCTCCTGGCCCCTCGGGGGTTGTCCTTGTCCCCCGTGATGCTCGACAGCCACCCCTCCAGCATCTCATCGGTGACCTCCTCCGGGTAGACCCGAGTGGTGTCGTCGAGACCCGAGTACAGCCACATCGGGTGGTCACGAGCTTGGAGCGGTTGGATACGCCTCCGAAGGAAGACCTCCAGCAGGTCCATACTAGTCACACCCTCACGAACAACCTCAACCACTCGACCGGCCAGCACTTTGACTTGGGCCTTTTCTTCCGGCTCCACTTTCAGAGAAGCAGGTTTTTTGGCTCGGTCGAGAGAGAAAGGCGGAAGACCAGTCGACTGTCCTGGAGTCGCCTAATCCTTACAGTAGAACCAGGTCGCCTGCCAACCACGGACCGACTCCGGGAAAGTGATGGATGGAAAGCAGCTCTTTCCCCTCGTCTGGATCGCCAAGCCCCCGCATAACTGGATCACCTGCGTCTTCTCGTCACTCGACTTGGCCTTCTTGACCGATTGAGAATGGCAGGTAAAAATGTGCTTGAAGAGTCCCCAATGGGGGCGGCATCCCAAGAAAGCCTCACACATGGAAATGAAAGCGGCAAGGTATATGATGGAGTTGGGAGTGAAGTGATGGAGCTGCGCTCCGAAGAAGTTCAGGAAACTCCGGAAAAAAGGATGGGGCCGCAGAGAAAACCCTCGGTCGATGTGGGTGGCTAAGAGCACGCACTCATCGTCGCAGGGTTGAGGTTCGATCTCCTTCCCCAGGAGACGCACAGCTTCGTGGAGAATGACTTCCCCCTCGACCATGTCGTCGAGATCCTCTTGCCTGATCACCGAGGGCATCCAATCGCCCTGGATCCAACCCCGGGGCAGAGCGGACCTTGAGGAGGATCCGCCCCGAGCAGACCTCTTCCCTTTCCCCTGCGCCGCCGCCTTCTTCGCGCGCTCCAGAGCGGAAGTCTTGCCCTTCGTCATCGTCGCCGGCAAATCTCGCGCAGATTTGCAACGCTGAGGTGAGAGCAGAGGTGGCAGAAGGGCCTCTGGAGGGAGAGAGGAAGAAGAAGGGAGAAGTACGCGCACTGATGGGAAACTCCGAGCCGGCAACTTATAAGGGGCCGCTCCCGAGTGACTGACCAGTAGGCCCAGGCTATCCAGTCAAATCCCGCAGCAGGCGCGCGCGCAGTACGTGGCGACAAAGGCGACGCGGGGATCGAGGAGCCTCTGCGTTATCACTTCCGATTACTGCGGCCGCCCCCGTCCCACGCGCTTCCCAAAATCCAAATCCCGTGACATCCGCTGGCTGCAGAACAACTTGTCAAAACAGAAGACCCCGCGTGCACCGGCGCTCGATATGTCACAGGTAAAGAAATCCACTCGACGAAAGGCCTGGAATGGATCAAGGCGACTGAAAGAGGTTGATGACGTCATCCGTGACGGTCGACCCAGAACGAGGCACTCATGTAGTCCAAAGAACCAGTCAGAAAGATCACCAACTCTTTCCCACTCTAACCTCGATCCATTTGGGGGCTAATGATGAAGCTACATACCTAGGGTAGGGGCATGGACCTGTCCTAAAGAGCCCTACCCAAGGACATCCCTAGAAGAAGTCACCTTTCAATCGACTTGAAGGTATTCCACTCGACGGGTTCAAGACACTCGACCAAGAAGTTATCACTCGACCATGAAGCCAACCACTCGACTGCCAGAAGACCTAAAGTCACTCCGCAGGCAAACAGTCGGCTATTAAGTAGTCTTTATGGTCATTATAGCACTTGATTAGGGGCGTTACCAGTAACGCCTAACCTTAAATGTACCTAAAACCCTGCATTACTGAGGGCAGGACGGGGCCGGCGAACTCTATATAAGCCACCCCCCTCCTCAGTATGAAGGGTTCGCACCCCTGTACCTAAAACCCTGCATTACTGAGTACTGCTCTGTCAAAACTTTACGAGAGACTTTGGGCATGATAGGTAGGCTGCATCAACCAATCAGGAATGTCACACACACACAAGCTATGACTGTCTGGTTATCTGTATGCGCCCACTGATGAAGCTACATACTTAGGATAGGGGCACAGACCTGTCCTAAAGAGCCCTACCCAAGGACATCCCTAGAAGAAGTCATCTTTCAATCGACTTGAAGGTATCCCACTCGATGGGTTCAAGACACTCGACCAAGAAGTTATCACTCGACCATGAAGCCAACCACTCGACTGCCAGAAGACCTAAAGTCACTCTGCAAGCAAACGGTTGGCTATTAAGTAGTCTTTATGGTCATTATAGCACTTGATTCTGGTAACGCCTAATCTTAAATGTACCTAAAACCCTGCATTACTGAGGGCACGAGGGGGCCGGCGAACTCTATATAAGCCACCCCCCTCCTCAGTATGAAGGGTTCGCACCCCTGTGATTCACACGCCTATAATCCAATCGACCGCCTCCGGGCACCGAGACGTAGGGTTGTTACTTCCTCCGCGAAGGGCCTGAACTCGTACATCTTGGTGTGTTTACAACTTCCCAATAGATGAGATCTAGCCTCTCCATTCATACCGCCCTACATCACTGTCAGAGTTAGAACCACGACACCCACCATATGTTAACATGAGTTGCTCCATTGCTTACATGACTACTCTAGACGACCGTATGTTAATAGGAGTTGCTCCATTGCTTACATGACTACTCTAGACCAACGCGAACCTTAAAGCATCTTTAAGCATGCGCAATAAATATAGACATATCCAAGGACTCGTGCAACCTTTTTTCATCTAGACTTCAACATAAAGAATATACAATCGTACATACAGTGGGATCTGTAGTCAATTACTCCCTCCGTTCCAAAATGTAGTGCGTATAGATTTTCTCAAAAGTCAAACTTTGCAAACTTTGACCAAAAAACTATTTATATCTATAATATAAAATATATAAGATACAAAACTACATCTTATGATGAATCTATTGATATATTTTTGGCATTTTATATGTCAATGTCTTCGTCCACAAACTTAGTCAAACCTCCAAGGTTTGACTTTTTAGAAAATTTATGTGTACTGCATTATGGAATGGAGGGAGTAGTAAACAATGGGGTTTTTATTAGTTAAAAAGATGACCGCTTTGCAAAAGAAAATGACCGGCCGTATACCATCTGATAGTCTTGCCAAAAAGGGATGACCTCACTAGTAGTTATGCCATCTACTTTGGTTTCTACTTTGTCTATAAATAAAGTGAGGCGAAAGCCTGTTTCGATATATGAACACATTATTGTTGTTAGGATATCTAGTAAAACATTTGCGATTATCACCATATTAGTTGAAATTTACAAGATCTCTCGAAAACTATGTGTCAAGGGATTTGATTGCTCTAATACGTCGACATTGGATCATTAATTTTTTAATTACATACCATTCCTTGTTCCTTCCAGAATCGGAAAGGGCAATAAAGAGCCTACGTCCATTGACGTTCAAAGGCACTGAGGCTCCGAATGTTGATGTTGAATTGGCTGCAGAGTTCAATTTTTTTGATCATTCAATTTCATTCTCTGAACATTATTTTCTCTGCTTTGACGTTCATTCTGAGGCTATTCCGAGATATTTGAAAATTGTTCTTGGCAAGCAGGGACAAAACTAATTCATCCAGCTGCATCCTAACTTAATATAAGGTGTTTTTTGACGCTGTGATAGTGGTAGTTGTCGCTTGAAAGAGGATGAAGCAAAATATGCTCACAAGCTATTGATAATGGTGGAGAATTGGAGTAGAAGCAGAGAAAGAAAGGAAGAAAAATAAAACATTTTGCGGTCCTCCTCGTCCTTTGGGTCAAACTTTGACCTTCAATTAGATTGACAAAAATAATTTATACACTGGAAAAGTAATATCATTGGAAACTTCTTTCAAATACGAATCCAAGAATATAAGTTTTATGACATACTAACCAGTTTTTATCAAAGGCTCACGGACATCGTGACACACACAATCTCTGATGTAGTCACGACGTGAGTTACCTGAGAGTTTAATATCGAGGACTTCTGTAATTAGCCGTTGACATGCAAAGAAATTAACCTAGTTGTTGATGTTCAATTTGTTGTAGAGTTTAGTTTTTTTCGACTAGTCAGTTATGTTTTGTAAGTATTCTTCCTAGTGCGTCAGTTTTGATATTGCTCCGATGAACTTATAGTAACATTTTTTTTGCATGAAGGGACGACCACTTCATCTAGCCACATCAATCTTCTTAATTTGGACTGGTGAAAAAATGGGTCAAGCGTAAAAAAACGTTTGAAGCACTGTTTAGATTTCTAGAAAGAATGCATATCTTTGGGCTGAACAGTATTCCAACATCTCTACTTCAGTACTCCTAATGGAGCAGTTGATAGTCCCCGCCGGTCAATTTTCGTCTCAACAGAGACGGTTTATTTTCGTCCCAACAGAGATGGTTTATTTTTGTCCTCCTCCCACCTCCCATGTAGTCCCCTCGCACGCCAAAAAAATCGAGCGAACCCACGTTACCACGGAGCGATGCCTCCAGCTACTCCCCTCGCAGGCAAGTAAATCGAATGAAAATAAACCAACGAAAGAAACCAGCGAAAAAAAATCGTCTTGACTCGCACGCACGCACGCACGAGCGAGCGAGCGAAGCCTCCAGGTGCCCTCCATCATCTCGCTACGAGGACGAGAACCAGATGCCCCAGCCGCCATCGCCGCCGCCGATCCCTTTGCCGCTGCCGTTCCCTTCGCGTGATATTTTCCACCATTTCTTTATCAGCCGCTCGCATCGCATCGCATCGCATCCGTCCCTTGTCCTCTCTCCTCTAGGGTTTCAGCGTCGCCATCTCCGCCCTGCCAGAAAGATATCAGGAGAGGCCGATCCAGAGCTAGAAGAAGAAGGAGAAGAGGATGTCCATGGCTCATCAGGCGGCGGCGGGCGGCAGCGACACGAGGCTGCGAACGTGCTCGTGGATGGCCTGGCGTGGAAGACGAGCAAGGAGGGTGTGCGCGGCCACTTCGAGCGCTTCAGCGAGATCCGCGAGGCCGTCATCATGCCGACAAGGGCACCAGCAGATCCAATGGCACTGGACTCGTGAGTACCCAGTTACCCACACAAACAATTCTTTCTTCCCCTCATCATTGATTCATCTTCAGTAGTTAATTTGCTTGCTTAATTCAGTCCCGTTAGTTGATGTTATGCCTAGATGGATGCTTGGCAGGTTACGTTCTGGGAGGCTGAGGCGCCATTGGGGTTTGCTTGGGAACGTACAGGTAACTGCAACCTCTCCTGCCTCAGGGTCCAGAGGTCCAAGGCGCCACAACCAACTGCCTCTGCATCCATATGCTGGTAATTAATTTGTTCGATGCTTTGATTAACTTACTTTGATTGTTAGTTGTTGACCATGAGCAAGAATCAATGAATTAATTTGATGCTTTAGTTAACTTGTAATTTGCTGAATTATTATTGGTTAAGCACTATGCAGGTCTTCGTTTGATTGTTAGTCGGTGACCATAAGCAAGAAGCTAGCTAGGTGTGCGTGCATGCCACACACATATATCAGTTGTTGCAGGTTAAAATCATCTGCTAACTCTCTTTTTGAAAAAAAAAATCTGCCAACTTAATTAATCAATCATGCCGAATTATAGACGCGTGATGTTTCTTCATCTCAGTTATATCTTCTGATATTTACAGAAACCTCCGAATCTCAGTTATACCTTCGAGTTTTAATGAATCATAGTTGCTTGAATAATCTCTACTCCTAAAGTTTTCTTCGAAGGTGCTCATCACATCTGTCGATACACAAGATGGAGGTGCTCCTATTGATGGTTTACACCGGATAGTTTCCAGACCTTTATCACAAGATGGAGGTGCTCCTATTGGCTTCTATCTACCTGAGTGCTGGTTTGGTTTAAAAAAACAGTCTGCTCTGAAGGAACTCGAGGGCCTTGATTTTAGAAGGTAACATGAATATATTGATTGATCATTCATGGTCCTAGGGCTGTTTGTTTACAGTTCAGGGCAGAGTTCAGTTAATAATAGTCAATTTCATCCTGCTTGTATCACCACCACCGTGTAATATAACATATTACTGTGCACAACAATGCGTCAGCACTAATTTCGGCATCTAAATAACTTGAAATGTTGGCTCAGGGTTTTTTTAATTCATAAAAAATTATTTTGTTTCTCCTGGTGCAGTGTTATTTAGGCTTCATTATTCTACAATTTCCGGCAAATTGATAAACATGCCATATATATATATATATATATATATATATATATATATGTCCCCTTGTTGCAATGGACAACCTCTTTTCCTTTATTTTATTTTTTTAATATTAAAGGGAGGTGAGTTTCTTTAACTTTTTTACATTGTAGTTTATAAAATTTTAAAACCATGGGAAAGTTGTGCATCAGGGAAGGTTCGCCACTAGACCACCCCTGATTGCAACAAAATATCCTTTATTTTTTGATCTTTCTTGTAATTATGTATTTAACAAATCTCTCCTACTTAAAAAAGAATAGCAACCAGTGTTGAATTGTTAAAGTTCTAAATCTATATTTAGACACAATTGGTGTTGAGGCATTAAATATGTATACCCAGTTGCAATGCACGGGCTCCTCAGCCGTATGTATGCTTCGACCTATTTATATGTTATTTTCTTGGTCCTTCGTGCTCTGTACATCACTTCACAATTTGTGACAGTGACAGTGAGGCTACTCCCTACCTTTCTTATCTTTCAAACCGGTGGCAGTGACAGATCACACCTCAACCTTGCAGGAGTTGTTACGGATCTGGTTTTCTTCATGAATCCACACCACCGGAAATTCTGATGGAGACTATCCACCTGATGTCCTTCTTACTACAACCTCACATGCTGCCTTCTAATGACGAGCCACTACATTTGGTTACTCAGATTCTTCTACATGGTGACTATTGACGCAAAAGGATTGCACTTCCATCTCAATCACTGCATTTCTCAGATTGTAAGTTATTGTGCATATCTACTGTTATCATACTTTTCATTCCTTTGTGTTGATGTAGAGGTACAAACAAAGGTACAAAGTGATAAGGGCACATGATCTTCTAGATTTTTTACACTCCTCTTGGCAGGCAACGAATTATCTTTATTTCAATCAGCACCACGACGGCCACGGCCTCCCCGCCGCTGACGCTCCAGATCTGCCCGTCGTTGACCCCCTCTACATCAGTTATCGATCAAGGCAGGGGGCATGGCGATATCCATCTTTCCGCGTGTATGGCGGCCGGTGCCCGCGTCCGTGTATCCTGCGCCAAGGGTGTCGTATTCATCTCAAGGAGGTCCTCTCAGTCCTTCCCAGTGACGACGCCGAGTCGGGATTCCTCCTCCCACAGATCCGTTGATCCATGGTTAGATCTCAAGGAGGAGGGGCGTGAGGCGATTGCCACCGTCAGTGCCTGCACTGGAAGGTCTCCAGCGCCTGCTCCAACCAGATCCAGCCGGACCCGTCCTGCGTCTGCCATCCCATTGCGGTAATAAATCTCAAGCCATGTCCTTTCCATTGAGTTGAACTACAAAACTCATGTTGTGTTATATCTTGCTGAATGTCTTGCCAGATATATGTGCTGCTCCTGTTGTGCACTTGCTGATTAAGCTGCTGCTTGTGCAAAATATGCCTACTGCCGCCCGGGCTCACATGACCCAAAGGAGGAAGGAGCTGCGCAAGGAATCACTGCTAGAAGACTCAATACGAGTTTGAAGAGTCCTGGACTCTAGGCCAAGTTCCGCAAGGAAGCAGCAATGCGAGCTAGCCGAGGGTTCAGACTGATTTGCGCTTTGATTCTCGTTGATTCATGATTTTGACCCAACCAAGAAGCTTTGGCGATCACGGAGGATAACCCGTTGTTCCTAGAGGCCTGACGCACGGTCGATCACAAGTCCTCCAATGGGTGGAGTTGGTTCAGGTACCACGGGCACTCTCCACGACAAGTAGGTTCCAGTTGTGCAAAGTCTGCCCGCTACTGCTATTCGTACTACCCCCCTAGCAAAATAAGTTTATCTGATGCCTCAACAGCTCACACTTCTGCAAGTCACCCATTTATTTAGTGTAGGTCTGGGGAATTTTTTAAGTTGTTGTCTATACCTTCATGTTTTTCCTTGTGAAATATCTTCATGTTTTTTAGCTTACATAAATTTTTGAACGTTGGATTTTTGTATGTCTTGGTTTCTACTTCCTCCGTTCGGAATTACTTGTCGCAAAAATGGATGTATATAGACGTATTTTAGTTCTAGATACATCCATTTCCGAGACAAGTAATTCCGAATAGAGGAAGTACATTTCTGAAACTGAAAGCTATTATCGTCGGGCAGAAATATAAATTTCTTTTGTTGCTATCGCGTGTTTAATCCCTCCGTCCTAAAATAAGTGTCGCTGAAGAGGGAGTAGTTGTTTATCACAAACAGTGCTATTTCAGTCTCAAAATCTAAACCGTCTTCTAAGGTTCTAACAAACTCTGGTCACCACCTTTATGAATATGCTACACAAATTAAGGATATTGTTAAGATCTTTATTACCTTGACTTTTTTAGTTCACTGTTTGCAGACTCACCAATTTTGGCGGCCCCAACAATTATGTTCCGAAAATTACAGTTAGCTGCTCAATTGAAAACCTTACCAGTAATAGAACTAAATTGTAATATTGTGACTATAGTGTTGCTAGAGAACTGATCGACAATAGTGTCAACTAGGTATGTATTTTTTTCTAGAGTAAAGACAAGTATGCTTCCTCCTCCCTGCAGCTTAAGTCATTTAGTTCATATTTATATGTTAGAGCCTAGAGATGAAAACTGAATGTTTTTGTGGGAAACGTTTTACAACCAATATCCTATAACCTATATTTGACACTATAATCCGAGTCTGCAAATCATGTTTCAGGGTTAAAATAGTATTGTCCGTTTCTACAACATAATGGTTGCTTTTACTGTTCGAAATTTGCATTAGTAATTGATATAGTGATTAGATCAACCTTGCAGTACTAATGAGCTCCTTTTAGCCTTGCTTATATGGTTAGCTTTTGGAAATAATTGATCATGTTTTCCTCCGTTGGATCAGAAAACTAGAAGTAGGATATGTAAATACTAAGAGTAGTTTTAGATCTTAGCATCACACAAGAAAGGCTCCAATCCCCTTCTAGATATACATGTTTGTCCTATATGTTCTCTTTGTAATTCTTATGATTTTTAGTAGAATAGAGAGTTCTTAAGCCTTAAAATTAGCATGTGTGGACATTTGATTGAATCAACTCCTCCTTTTAGTTGAAAGAGGAAGCATAGTAAATGCATTTTTTGCGTCTTCTACTCAGTTAGACTTGCTCAATCCTAACTTGATGATTTTCTAGGATTTGACACATCTCCACTTGCAAGGCTACAACCAGATATAGTCCTTAGATTGATTAATTACACACACGTACAAAGAAATATATCACTTGAAATGTGTGATTTGCATCGAGAAGAACACTGAGATAGCATCAGAGCATGCGCACTGCTTTATAGTCTACATCAACAAACCGTTGGCGAGCATGTTGAGACCATGAGCCCACGTGGGGCCTCCAAAGAACTTGAAAATCACCGACATTGCCAGCAAGGTTGTGGTGAATTAAAGGTATGTACAATTTGCATTGGCGCTTGCGTATATTTTCTCTGAAGATGAGCATAATTGTGTCATGCCACTTGTTGTTCTTCAGTAGAGATTTAATCAATCCAGAGATGTTGTAAATTGATACAATTGAACCACATACTTGGAGAGACGATGCCGTTGACTTCCGCAACAATGAGCAAGATGGAGAATATCCGCTAGAGAGTGGAGAACTTCGAGCACCACTCGACAGCCAGATCATCAACCATGTAAGGTATGGGGGCATACAACACCCATGATTGTTTTTTCTCTATTCGTCCGTTGGCCCCCCATGGGCGCATAAAACAGCCAGTGGGACCCACCAGAGACACTGACGACTGGGCCCTACGCCTAGCCGGATTAGAGCATCTCCAGCCGTTGGCCCCCCAGGGGCGCCTAAAATCGCCGCCTGGGGGTGAGCCGGCGCAAAAAATCGACCTGGGGACAAGTTGGTCCCCAGCCGCCCGCCCCAGGTGCGTTCAGAAAAGGCAAAAATATAGCAAATTTCGGCAAAGTTCGGCACATATTACATAATAGTCAAAGATTTTTATTACATAATATATCTAATTAAAAAATAAACTGGCTGAACGCGGAGTAGTCGCCGTCGTCGCCGCCATCATCGTCGGGCTTCTCCTCCTTGACGCGGTCGTCCCTGGTGGACCCCTGACCGGCGTCGCCAACGCGGACTGGTGGCAGCGGCGTGTCGTCGTCATCGTCGCTGTCCTCGATGACGATGACGCCTCCTTCGTCGCGGCCTCGGTGGCGCTGCGCAAATCGCTGCAGGGCAGCGCACTGGCGCTCCCTCGCCATCTTCAGGGAGTCCGCGCGCGCCCATTCTAGGGCCGCATCGTCGTCAAGCTCGACGTCGCCGCCGTGCTCCGTCTTCACCGCGGGGAGGAGGCCCGGCTCCGTCTTCACCGGCGCGAGCCCCGGCTCCGTCTTGGGCTTGACGAAGCGTGGAGGAGGAGCCAACGAGGAGGCGCGCTGACCGCCCTCATTGATGACGATGACGGCGCTGCGAGTGCGCTGGCCGAGCGGCGTCTCCGCCGCGGGCTCGGCCTTGACGTCGAGCAGCGCCGGAGAGCCGAAGGAGTGCGAAGAAGAGCGTGATGAGGAGGAGGAAGAGGAAGCGTCGAACCTCCTGGGCAACCATTGCCCGTCGCGTCGGCGGTGAGCCGTGGCCGTGGCGGCCGCCCTCGCCGGGGGGTATGCCAACGGTGGGTCGTTGCCGCCCTTGAGGTACGTCAGAACGCCCTCGAGGGTGCGGTCGGCGACACCCCACCACAGGTGGCCTCCCTCGCTGTTCTTCACGCCAGCCACCACCGGCGCGCCGTTGGTGGACGCCATCCTTTGCTGCTGCCGGCGCTAGAAGTATGCCGTTCATGCCGCTTGGTTGTCGGCGGTGTACTTGGGGAGGGCGAGCTGGGCGTCGGTGAGGGAGGCGCGCACGACCTCGACCTCGTCGGCGAAGTAGGAAGGTTTCGCCACGGCATCGGGTAACAGGGGAATGGGCACTCCCCCATTGCTGAGTCTCCACCTCGTCGGTCCGGCGCGCATGTCCGGCGACGTCGGGATGTTCGCCTGGAACAGGAGCCAAGACTCCTGTCCGCGGAGGGAGCGGCGGCCGAAGCCGTTGGCCGCCACCTCATCTCCGGGGAAACGCTCGGCCATCGGGAGAGGGAGGGCTCGGTAGCGGCTCTTGGGAGAGGTAGAGCTCGGCGGCTAGGGCTAGGGCTGGTGTGGCTAGAGGCGAGGGAGGCCACCGGCTTTATATAGCCGCGCCGCGCCCGTGTGTACGCGTGCGAGGAAGGGAAGGCGTCGGCGCGCCGCCCGTGAGGAATCAATGGTAAGGCTGACCAGCGGTAGCCTTGCCATTGATTCCCCGCGGGAACCGAGGCATTGGGGGAAGACGATGCGTGGTGTTGCTGACGCGGCGGGCCCGTGGCTCTTTTGCGCCAAAACCGCTCGCCCCGGCACCCCCGAGCGCGCCGGGTTCGGCCTGGGTCCGCCGGTGCTAATTTCGGCCCAGGCCGGCGAAAATCGGGCTCCTGGGAAGGCGGCGCGGGGGTAGAGGGAG
The DNA here is from genome assembly GCA_034509565.1 of Triticum monococcum. Taxonomy (NCBI): domain Eukaryota; kingdom Viridiplantae; phylum Streptophyta; class Magnoliopsida; order Poales; family Poaceae; genus Triticum; species Triticum monococcum. The sequence continues at coordinate 622,160,045 of CM067845.1, forward strand.
GAGGAGGAGGGGTGGGGGAGGAGGAGGGGAACGTGGGGAGGAGGGGGTTGGCGGCTCCGGCGGGTTCCGGCCGCGGCGGCGGCGGCTCCACGCGGGGGAGCCGGCGGCGGCGGCGGGGAAACCCTAGGGAGCGGGGGAGAGCCCTGCCATTGAAAGGCTGGTCATAGCTTGACTAGGGTGCTCAATATTGTCACTAGGGATGAGTGCAATTGACGTGACCACATAGGTAGTACATGCAGAAGGCATGGGTTGCAACCTGGCATGCGCGCGGGCGGTCGTGCAAGGAGCCGCCTGTTCTGAAAATCTAGCAGGGCAATCTCGCCTACGCATGCTTCTAAAAACCGAAAAAATGTTCAGTTTTCCTGTTAGTTTCTCTTGGGCGTGCATGGAGTGTCGAAAATCAGAAGATATGGGATTTTTGGTTAAGGAATCATACAACAAGTTCAATCTAGTATATGGTTAAAACAGCATGCTTTAGTTAAGGAATCACATAGCAAGTCCAATCTAGTATATGGTTAAAATGGCATGCTTTGGTTAAGGAATCACACAACAAGTTCAATCTAGTATATGGTTAAAATGGCATGCATGGTTTGTTCATCTCCGGCTTGGACCACACCGGGCTCGGCTGCTCACTGTGCATGCACGCCGTGCAGTCGGGCTAGCTGTAGGACAAGACAACTGATAGGAGGACAAAAGATGTTCAAACTTCACGGTGGTGCTGTGACCTCGTGTAAAAGAAGGAGGAGTGGAGACATTGCCCGCTGTGCAATAAGCATACACCTCGCCCGGGCATGCGTTGTAAAACGTTCTTAACCCTTCATTCATAGTAGTTAAGTCAATATGTGCATCACAATCAGATATTTTTTTATGTGTTATAAATGAGTACCAATCAAGATGTAAAACATGTTCATTGATGTAAAATAGATTTCACTACCATGCTCTGACCGGGATGGTCGTCTTGCTGTGCACCACATTAGAATCGTCCTGATCATTTTAATTATCCAGCCACAAAGATTGAATTAACCATGAGTGCGCTTAATGAAGAATCGTAAACTTACTGGCAAGCAATGATCCACGTCGTGCTTGAAAGAACTTGTGGTCAGCCATGCAAGCACCGCGACGTAGGAAGCTACGCGGACTGTGCATGAACATGCACCAGAGTCGCCATGTTATGCATACATGTCAGACGAGCATCAGGAGTCTAGCCGCCTTTTGCATGTGCGTGGGGCCTGGTGAGTTCAATACATGCCAAAAGAAAAGCAAATACATGACATATACAATGCCAGCGCGCATCCCCGTGGTGATGCAGCGGCCGAGATTCCGGCCTGCCTGCAGCGCGGCCACCACTGGCATTTTCCGGACCAAAGGGTCGCTATGGAGGCAAGGTTCGTCGAAGTGACACTAGGCACGCCATGGATGTCATATATGAAGTTCATAATTGCGTGACTGGTGTTTGTACGACATCTCCTCCTGTTCGTCCTATCATTTATAGAGGATCTGTCTGATGCCACGTGACACACGGGCGAGGTAAGGGCGTGCATCATGGCTCTCTTCCTGACGCCACTCGTTCCCAAGGAGAATCAATGGAAGAAATGGAAGACGCATGGCATGGTTTAGACTTTAGTGTCAAGGCTTAACTAATTGGTTGGAGACTGATCTATTATAACTCCATCCTACAAGCTCTCCCCCCATAGAGGCATAGCGGACGAGTGAATGACTAATCGAATAAGAGATGGATAGGGATGCAACAAGAGCAAGAGTCTCATATATAGGAGGTGTGACGCTAATTTGTCACGGGATGAAGTCAGCACTAGGATTAATGGCATGTGCTCTGATCTCCATGAGGCACATGTGGCCATTGATTCATGGTGGTATCCCTCGCGGTGGAAAAGATAAGACAAGAGCTTTTTGCCCGGTCTTAAAACAATTCACAACTATTCTAAAAAAATAAACTAAATGATAGGTGTCGCATGTGTGGCATGAAGCAATCTGGTCCTGACATTTTTTACAATTAAAGTTGTCATCCGAAAAAAAGTAAAAAAAAAAAAACTGAAACTTGCCATGCAAAAAGAAAGTTTTCATGCTTAACAACTAAAGTTGCCATACTTAACAACTAAAGTTGTCACTAAACTTGCCATAAAAATGTTTGGAGTTGCTATGTGTTCGCGCCACACATGTGGCACTTATCAGGGTCAGAAAATAAATCTAAAACTATAAGTTTTTTAGGGGAAAAGCCTTTTATTACTTAAAGTCCACAGAGTGTGGGATACAAGTCTGGTCATGTGATTGACCAAGCCACACATGACGCCTTGAAAGTAAAGACAAAGCAAATTTAGCTAACTTGTGGGCTTCAACATTCGCCTCATGATTTTCAAAAGTAAATTTACAGGTGGGTGGTGATCTCATTCGGATTTCTCTGATTATAACGGCATATTGTCCCTGGCTTCCTGATGCTATATCTTCAATCACCTGTTTGCAGTCTGAGGCCACTGCATAGTGATGCTGGTTGAGATCCTCTGCCAATGCCATTGTCTCGCGACACGCCATAGCTTTGAGCGTAGGGGCGTCCCAAACTCCGGCGACCACAAGGGCTGAGCTGCCTAGGAAAACGCATTGGTTGTCACGGCATATCGCCACGGTCGAGCCTCCTCACTGTCCCCAGACTCCAGCATCCACATGAATTTTTGAGAAATTCGTCGGGGGTGCCTTGGGTCTCCGGCGAACTGAAGTCCCCGTTACCACCACGTTGCATTGCCTCTTTGGCTTGCTGAGAACTTGGAGATCTTGTATGTACCTCTTGACAAAGGCTGTTATCGCATGTGGTGTCTGAAATATACCTTTGTGTATTGCCTTCCTCCGAGAAGTCCACACGGCCCACAATGTCACTACCACGATGGTAAACTGCTCGTGTGAGAGGGACGCCAGCAGGTTGAAGAACCAGCTCTTGGCTCGGTTCTCACTCGTGGCCGCCAAGCCGCAGCCCAAATCTTCGTCAACAAGCACCCAGGTGCATCTTGAGATGGTGCATTCTAGGAGGGAACGACGCCATGAGTCTAGAGCGCCGCAAAAGCCACAAGTGCTAGTCGTCGACATCTTGCGATGCGCCCTCACATCTTCGGTTGGCAGTGACTGCTTCGATAGTCTCCACAAGAACATGCGAAGTTTGGATGGGACCTCCGTCTTCCATAGCATCTTCCACGAGCTGGAATCTGTTTGCGTTGTTGAAGATCCCGAAGCCCCTTCCAGCCAGGCCTCTCTCCTCTGCCTCGTCGCCACAAGCATATTATATGCAGACCGCACCATGAACTGGCATGTCTGTTCATGCGCCCAACTCCAGAAGTCCTCCATGGGTGTTGTGCTCAGTGGTATGGTAAGAACTACTTTGGCATCAAACGCAAAGAAAGTGGCATCCACCTTAGGTTTGTTCCACGTTGCACTTGTATGATCAATCAACTCTGAAACTATGGCGGGGGGTATGTTGGCAATGCACCCATGTGATCTCACCATTTCCTGCCTAGGGAGCCAATTGTCCAGCCATATGTTAGTGCTTTCTCCGTTGCCAATGCGCCTAATCATGCCGAGCTTCAAAGTGTCCCGTCCCTCCACTAGTGCTCTCCATATCTGGCTCGGGTGGCTCCCAAGTGAAGCATCCAGGATGGAGGTGTTCGGATGGTAGATGCTCTTCACAATCCTCGCACTGAGAGAGGTAGGATCCTGAAGCATGCGCCATACCTGTCTAGCAAGCATTGCTAGGTTGAAGAGCTCATAGTCTTTGAAGCCGAGTCCTCCCATGATCTTGGGCTGAGTCATGGCCTTCCACGAGACCCAATGTGGTTTGTGTTGCCCGTTCCTACTTCCCCACCAAAACTTCCTAATCAACATGTTCAAGTGCTCACAAAGCCCCCTTGGCAGTTTGAAACAAGACATCGAGAACACTGGGATTGCTTGTGCCACGGCCTTAACCAACACCTCCTTCCCCGCAGAGGACATCGTCCTTTCAATCCAACCCTGGATCTTATTCCACAATCTGTCCTTCAAATATTTGAACGATCCATTTTTCGAGGCCCCCACATCAGTGGGCATACCTAAATATTACTCATTCAAAGTTTCATTCGGGACATTCAAGATAGATTTTATATCATTGCGGGCAGGCCCGGGGACGCCTTTGCTAAAAAAGATGGAAGATTTCTCCAAGTTTATGCGCTAACCTGATGCATTGCAGTATATATCCAACACTTGGTTCACCTCGGTAGCCCCAACATTGTTTGCCTTGAAGAACACCAGGCTGTCATCAGCAAATAGAAGATGGTTAACCAGTGGCGCCGAGGGAGCCACTTGAATCCCATCCAAATTGGATGACTCTCTTTGTGATTTTAACAGGCACGATAGACCCTCTGCTGCTAACAAGAACAAGTGCGGAGATATCGGGTCCCCTTGCGGGATACCACGAGAAGGACAGAACTCTTCAAGTTTCTTTCCATTGAACATAACTGAAAATTTCACTGTTGATACCATACTCATAACAATATCAACCCACCGAGTGGAGAAACCCAACTTGAGCATTATAGCTCTAAGATAGGCCCATTCAACTCTATCGTAGGCCTTCATCATGTCTAGCTTGAGGGCACATGACTGATGTTTTTTAGCCTTGTTCCTCTTCATGAAATGCAAACACTCATAAGCTGTTATAATATTATCTGTGATTAATCTGCCATGAACAAACGCAGACTGCTCTTGTGAGATGATATCTGTAAGTATTTGTTTTAGCCTATTGGAGATTACCTTGGACGCAATTTTGTAGAGCACATTGCATAAGCTGATTGGCCTGAACTGTTTGAGAAGTGTGGGGTTTTTTTACCTTGGGAATAAGGACCAATATCGTGTTGTTGATGCAAGCTGCAGACTCTGTCCCATCAACAATTTTGAGAACCACATATGTGACCTCTTCTCCACATAACTCCTAGTGACGCTGAAAAAAGTGAGCAGGAAAACCATCCGGGCCAGGGGCTTTGATAGGAAACATTTGAAACAAGGCACACTTTACCTCCTCTTGGGAGTATGGCGCATTCAGAAGGTTGTTCATGTCAGGTGTTACCTTGGATGGCACGTGTCTGAGCACTTCCTCCATATCATGCACCCCTTCTGACGTGTATATGTTTTTGTAGTAAGTCGTTGTCATCTCTTCCATCCCAATTGGATCCTCTATAACCTGGCCCTGCTCATCTTGCAATGATTTTATTTGATTTTTGCGGCGCCTTTTACTTGCCCTTAGATGGGAAAATATGTGTTTTTGTCGCTGTGAGCTAGCCACTCCAGGCGCGCCCTCTGGCGCCAGAGCATTTCCTCACGATGGAACAGTTCAACCAGTCGATCGGTGACTTTTGTCTCTTCGTGAGTGGGGCCGGATCTTCCTGGGCTGGCGCGCAAGTCCTGTAGCCGAATTTTTAATTCAGCTATCTCTTTCCGTACTGATCCGAAGGTGTTGTGATCCCAGGCTGACAGATCTCCCGCCAGATCCTCTAGTTTTGCGTGCAATGATTGCACTGTCCCCCTCCTACATGCTCCACCGGTTTGCCACAGCCGCGAAGAGAGATTCCTCTCTCTCCCACATGGTGTCGTATTTAAACGCCCTGGGCCCGCCCTGCATGCATGCAATCACGCACCGTGAGGAGGATCGGTACGTGGTCGGAGCTCGCAGCCGTCTTGTGGTGTAGAGTAGATTCTGGGAGCGCGACCAACCATTTTGGGTTCGCCAAACATCTGTCCAAACAGACTCGAGTGAAGGTGTCACCAGCCACTCTTTTTTCAAACGTCCAGGTTGTTCCCGTGTACCCTATGTCTGATAAACCACATGTGTCAACAGCCTCCCGAAAGCCATCAATCTGAGCTTGGCTTTGACTTCCAACTCCATCATGTTCACTAAGATTCAGCACTTCGTTGAACTCGCCAATGACCGCCCATGGCCTGTTCTGTGATTCGGCTATGTTCTTCAGAGTGTTCCAGGTGTTTTGCCTGACCGGAACCTGAGCCTCTCCATAGACAAAAGTTACTCGAACCTGCACATCCACCATATTATCTACTAATGCATCAATATGGTACCTCGAATAACCAATAACTTCCACTTTTATTTCATCGTTCCAAAAGATACAAAGACCACCACTCCTTTCGGAGCTACTCACTGCAAAACTTTTATTGAAACCTAAACCTTCTGCAAAGTTCTCTACTCTCGTACCATCTATATGTGTTAATGCAAAGGATAGAGGGGGCAAATTGCCTCGCCATATCGCGAAGCTCCCAAACTGTCGCGGCTTTGCCAATTCCGCGGCAGTTCTAGCAAAGTAGACTCATTGCGCTAGGCGAACCCCACCTTGAGAGCTCGCCAAACGCGCATCAGGGGTCTTGCTAGGAGTTGCACTCTTCGTTGTATTTGTCTCTGTCGTTGAAGGACTCAGTTTGTTCCTCTTCATCTCCTGCTTCGAGGTGGGGCTTGGGGGGATCACTGGTGGAAGCATGAGAGTGTTTTTGTTCGGCTAAACCCGCTGATGTGTGCTTTTTGTTCATGAGCACTTCTCTTTTTGTTCCTCTCAAGTTCTTCCACAGTGACATCATTAAGCATCATATCAGGATCTTCCGGGGGCTGGCTGCCCGAGGCGTCACGGTTCGCTGCTGCTCTCCCACCCCCTCGGCCTGAACGACCACGGCCTCGCCCGCCTCTAGGGCTCTCGCTCTCTCCCGGACCTCTGCCCGGGTTCTGAAACCAGCTTGCGTTTATGTCTTTGAAAACGAGCGCTTTTGGGGGGTGAACACCGTCACCACATTCTTTGTATAGATGCCCAAGATATCCACAAACGGCGCACCAATCAGGCAATCTTTCATACTTGATTCTAAATATCACTCGTTCCACAACATCCTTCTTCTTGACTAACAACGAGACAACGTTTTTCAGAGGTTTCGTCACATCGATCCGCACCCGGACTCTAGCAACATTGCCCTCAAAATCTTGTGACTTTGGCTTAGAAAATATGAACTGCCCCACCGTGGATGACATGGCCTTTATCTTGGAGAAGTAACCATCCGAGCGATCATGTATCTGCAACCAGATATCAATGTTTTTAAGTTCGATGGTTGACGGCTTCGTGAAACCATCATAGGGCGCAAGAACCACCGCCTTCCCCTTGAAGTTCCAGGGCCCTTCCTCCATTACCCTCTCCCAATCACCAAGACAAGAGAATTGGAGGGAATAGAGGTTTTCCTCTAGAGGCCAGATCTTCACTTCCTGCGCCAGATCCCCGATATGTCTCCAACGTATCTATAATTTTTGATTGCTCCATGCTATATTATCTTCTGTTTTGGACATTATTGGGCTTTATTATTCACATTTATATTATTTTTGGAACTAATCTATTAACCGGAGGCCCAACCCAGAATTGTTGTTTTCGCCTATTTTAGAGTTTCGCAGAAAAAGAATATCAAACGGAGTCCAAACGGAATGAAATCTTCGGGAACGTGATTTTCGCAATGAACATGATCCAGGAGACTTGGACCCTACGTCAAGCAACCAACAGGGAAGCCACGAGGTAGGGGGCGCGCCTACCCCCTCCCTCCCAGGCGCGCCCTCCACCCTCGTGGGTCCCCTGTTGCTCCACCGACGTACTCCTTCCTCCTATATATACCTACGTACCCCAAACGATCAGATACGGAGCCAAAACCCTAATTCCACCGCCGTAACTTTCTGTATCCACGAGATCCCATCTTGGGGCCTGTTCCGGAGCTCCGTCGGAGGGGGCATCAATCACGGAGGGCTTCTACATCAACATCATAGCCTCTCCGATGATGTGTGAGTAGTTTACATCAGACCTCCGGGTCCATAGTTATTAGCTAGATGGCTTCTTCTCTCTTTTTGGATCTCAATACAAAGTTCTCCCCTCTCTTGTGGAGATCTATTCGATGTAATCTTCTTTTGCGGTGTGTTTGTTGAGACCGATGAATTGCGGGTTTATGATCAAGTTTATCTATGAACAATATTTGAATCTTCCTTGAATTCTTTTATGTATCACTACAAGAAATCTGTTAATACATGACGGATCTAATCCGTCACGGATCAATGAAAATCTGTCATGGGTGCCCATCCATGACGAAGTAGAAATCCGTCATGTATATTGCGTCATAATTTGACATCACAGCATCCTTGACGGCTCATGACCGTCATGGATCTGCCCCAAACGTGCTTAACTGATATGCTTCTAACGGCCTTAACATGTTTGCCACGTCATCATTTGACAAGGATCTAACATGGCAGCCCATGTAGGAATCAGCCCAATTAAAAACATGGCCCATCAAATTCTGACTAGGTCCAACGGTGACAACCCATATAGCAATCAACCCAATTGGATTTTGGCCCATTACACTATGGTCGGTCCAAGGCCCACTAATTCACTAAAAGCGACACAACCACCTCTCATCTTATTTCTCTTGTCTTGGTCCATGGAAATTGAAGGCAATATGTTTTATCATAAAAAATATATGCTCATTTCATTCACCAAAATGAATGTTACATAAACAGAGCAGAAAATACACATGTACAGGAGCAAAAAAATCAGTAAAAAATTAACATTACAAACATCTCCTGTAGAACACTAAGTTACTCTACAGCTCCTCAAGCGTCGGCGGCGCTCGCCATACTTCAACTAGGGATGAAAATGGAGCGGAAACTTTCCGTTTTTCCGGAAAAAAATGGAAACGGAGAGGAAATATGAAAACGGAAACGGAAATTTGCAAAACAGAAGCGGAAATGGTATTTTTTATGCGGAAACGGAAACAAAAACGGAACGGTGTTTTCCGGTGGAACATGCATGGAAATGGAACTTTCCGTTTCCGTGAATATGGAATTTCTGTTTTTACTATAGACCTATAGCTGCTTTGTAGCCCAACCACCAAAGAGAACACAATGGCACAATTAGTAGAATGGATCTAAGGCCCAACTTCTACTACCACACATGTACTCAGCTTGACCCTATACGCAATTGTCCGGTACTACTACAATACTATACTAAGTTGCTAACATAATGATACTATTTTGTAGCCATGTTAGCAACTCATTAAATTTGTTTATTTTTGTGTGTATTTCTCTATGATTCAAGGGGTTTTTAAGTTCCGATCAATGTCTATTTCTGTTTCCGTATCCGCTTTGTATTCGCTCCGTGTCTGTTTTCGGTAGTATCTGTTTCCGTATTCATTTCCGGGGTTTCTATATTCATTTCCGCTTCTGCAAAAAAATATGAAAACAAATATGATAGCACTCAGTTCCGTCCGTTTCCGCTCCGTTTTCATCCCTAACTTCAACTTGGGTTAATCCCCGTGCCTTCATGGCCACGGATCCGGCCGTACCCGCCAAAGTCATCCGAGGGAGACACCATTTTCGCTACCAACTCTCCTCAAACCATGCCGCTGAACGGCACTCTATCTCAACCGATGAAGACACCATCAAACCTGTAGTACCTGCGTGTCAAGAAGCCCTAAGAACGGTTTGGGAAATCAGAAACGAAAGGTGGGAAAAATCAAAAGCAATAGGGGGGAGACCTGGTGGGACCTGCAGTTCACAGCCTGCCGAGGATCCCGCCGGTCCAATGCGGCGAAACTCCATCAGGTGGAGGCTGGAGCGGGACCTCGAGCACGCCCATAGTCATCACATCTGGCCCATCCAGCTTATGCAAGCCCATGGGGGACCTGGTCGGTCCTTGCAGCAAGATGGCACCGTCCGCAGCACGGCACCCGCGACGCGTGCACTAGATCCGCCTTCAGGGGCGTCCCCGCCAACTAGGCAAGGTTAACATCGCATATGGTCGGTGCGGGATGCAGAGATGTAGATGCTTATGGATGAAGAGGTTGTGGCGGCTGTTAACGTGACGGTTTCGGGATGAAGAGGGAAGATGCCATATATGGCGAGGTTGCGGTGGCTGCCAGCCTTTGTCTTGGTGGAGTGGCGGTCGCCATGGATGGGGAGGGGGAGGGTGGAGGGTGTAGGATCTGGAAGAGGCCGCCATGGATCCAATTCCTCTCGGTGGAAGATAAGCAGGCGTCTCGTGGCTCGTGGGTGGACCGTGGACGGAAGGAAACACAGGAAAGAGGGGGAGCATTCCTTGCCGTTTGATTCGGGAGGATCGGACGGTGGCTGTCTGCGATCCGTGGGAGGGTTGGAACAACCAATCAGGACACAGGAATTGGCTCACGCGAGATACACGCCTGTGAACCTTAGTGGCTTTTATTTGCTTCGGCCCAGCCCACTCTCTCCTTGATTTCGTCCTAACTTTTTTTTTGCATTTTTATTAACGAATTAAGGCACCCTTGTAAAGTAACTTGCAAATAAATTTATGAAAAGTAATTCCATTCTGAACTACAAGTATCTCAAATAAGGTTTAAAACTTTCATAAATAAATATATGTAAAGATGTATTATTTTTCAATTTAGCTTATGTCCTGGAGATAGATGGAAATATAGAATGTTTGTTAGGGATAAGTAGAACTTCTATTTCCATGTTATCGGGAAAATTATGATGATATCTAAAACTGATCAGAAATTTATGAAAACCGGTATGGGGTCCTTTCCAGACCTCATGTGTTTGTGTTAAAATCTTAGGTAACTTCAGAAAATGTGGACTATAGATTGCTCTCTATGGTATGCACATCTCAGGAATCTTAGAAACCGAACTATCTTTGGACCGAAAGGGCATGCAAGTGTAGTTGCACACGAGGTGGACAGTAAACTAAAAATGCATGTGGGCCTACTTTTCATTTAGATTTGGAAGTTTATTATCGGCATCTCTGAATGAATTTTGTAATAGACAAATAATTTTTCCAATACATAATTTTCTTTTGCTGTATAATTATATGTTTTAAAACGTATGAATATTTCTTATAAGTACAGAAAAGTTTCAAATTTTAAATAAAGGTTAATTTTATGTTCCCAATAACAATTTGAATTTAAACAGACTGGTTTCATGCAAAAAAAATCTTTACATAACAAATAGATTTCTCCTTGTTAAGTAATTTGCAAAAGATGAATGGTTTGTTATGGCTAATTCAAACTCTTATCTGTAACCTATCAGAAAATGGTGTATGTTGAGTGTATAAAAAAATTCAATGCCAACAGATGAAGTATGGATGCTTCGCCTTCAAACCTGACCCATTTCTTCTCGAAACCTAGATTCTTTCTTGGAGATGTTTTGGTTTCGAAGCAGCGTATGTCATAACTTTTTCAAAACCTTTTGAAGTTTTAACGACGTGATCTGAATGTGATGTGAGGGTACCATGCCAAATTTCATGTTTTTCAGACTCCATATGCATTTTTCAAAATTTTAAAAAGGGTAAACGCCATACCCGGAGTCGGTTTTTTTCGCGAAAACGCAAAAGAGTTTGCGTTTCATTGCATATATTGAACAGGAAGGCATCGAGGGTACAACCTCCAGAAAGGAGTCTGAAAAACATGAACACACACACACACACACACACACACACACACATGGGCATCCTCACCAAGTGACTACAACTAGGTGAGGAGGTGCCCTCAACTGCAGAAAAACAACAACATTAGGCCTCACCCCAACCTTGCCTCCTGCCAAAGATGGCGAGGCGCCGAGACTTGGAGCAACAGGGCAGCGTCGCTGCCATTGCCAGACACTTCCAGGGGGGATTGCAGCTCCAGGACTGCCGAGGCCGACGTACCTCACACCCATGTGCATATGTCACAATTTTCACAAAATCTTCTCAAAATTTTACAACATCCTCTGGGTGTCATATGAGGGCACCATTCCAAAATTCATGTTTTTCAAACTCCATTTGCATTTTTCACAATTCAAAAAAAGGTAAACTACATGTTCGCGGTCGTATCTTGGCACCCTCGCGATTAGAATTTCCTTACTTTTATTGCATAACGCCTAAACACAGACTTGCTAACACAAATATAATTTTTTAAACCAATTTTATGAACTTTATTGCATAACACCTAAACACAGGCTTGCTAACACAAGTATGTTTTTCCAAAGAAAAATTAAAGACAAGTAATATGGATCTGATGGAGTGATAAAAATTTACCACTGCCGTCATAATACTTTAAGAAAGTGTTAGTGCGTCCGACAAATCGACAACTTGTTATGGAAAATGTCTCACATCTATTCAAAAATTGTCAATGTGTTGTTAAAAAATGTACAGTTTAAACCCACGTACAGTTTAGGAAAAGTTCATGTTTGGCTCTTCAAGGTACACAATGATGAAAATAAATAAATATTTTAAATACATAATATTATTAATTTTAATACGACAAAAGGTTAATTTGTAAATGAACACAAAGTTCGGAAAAATTAAAAAGGTAGGAAACGCACTAGGAAAATCGCCCAAATTCTTTTTTTTACAAGAATATGTATGCTATACTGTTGGGCTGGCCCAGCTATGCGCATTGTGCCAGCCATACGTGGATTGTGTGTAGGGTGCGCCTCCTTTCCCTGTTCTTTTACGTTTTCTGTTTTTTTTTACTTTTGTACTTTTGTTTATACTTTAATATATTCTATATATAAAAAACACTCCGCAAAAAAATTGAAAAAATGTTGAAAAAGTATTATAAAATATTGAACAAGTATTTGAATATTGTTGAACAAGTATTGAAAATTGTTGAAAAATATTTGAAAAAATATTGATCATGTATATAAAAATACTAAAAACATATTTAAAAAATATGATCATGTATATAAGTGTTGAAAAAATATTTAAAAAATAGGTAAAAAGTATTTGAAAAATGTTGAACAAATTTTAGAAAAATGTTCAACAAGTATTTGAAAAAATGTTGATCTCGTATAAAAAAATGTTGAACCATTATTAGAGAAATGTTGAACAAGTATATAAGAATGTAGAATGAAAAAAAAGACAAAGAAAACCCCCAAAAATGCAAACAAAAAGAGACAAAGAAAACCCCAAAAATGCAAAAAAAACAAAATAAATCGAAGGGAAAATAAATGAAAAAACTGAAGAAACAAATGAAAAACCTTGGAGAAGAAAAAACAAAAGAAAACGAAAAAAAGAGAAAAACTAGCTTGACTCGCTTCAAGTAGGAGAAAAACCGAAATAAACTAAACGTGTTGCCTCAAGTATAAGGCGCCATTTTTTTTATTATCAAAATGCCGTTCACTAGCAAGTGGCTAGCTGTTCTGGTTATTACCCAGGAGACTCGGGATCGAATCCCACCCCGGGTGCTCCTTTGTCTCTATAATATTCCTTGTTTTATGTTCCCTCAAATGGGCCGGCCTATCAGTATAGACTTCGACGCAAGTGTAAGCTTCTGTCTTACTTAAAGCCAGAAATAACTGTTTCATTGTGTATATAAATGTCTAGCGCGGTGTTAACCACGAATCACATGTAGCCTGATTGTTAGACTTTTACACGGTTGTTCATTAGGTCTCACTTTACTGTTATTATTTTGCTATTTTTTCTTTCAGTCGTAATAACATGTGGGGCTAACAACTTACTGTTCGCTGACATGGGACAGTAACCAGGAGCACATTATTATCGCTATTATTTCTCTCGGTTGTAATGACATGTGAGGCCAACACTTTAATGTTCCCTGACGTGGCCACGAGTACATTATTCTCGTATTACTTGCAGTATTACTATGACAGTAAATGATACTGACATGTGGTTCATATAATGGGCACCCGCGTGTATTCCTAACAACTCTGAACGACACATGTGTCACACAAGGAGCATCCCCATCACACATAAATAAGAGGAATCCGTGATGTCCAGATATACTAGTGTATAAGGGGAAAAAGCTAGGTCCAATTGGTGACAGATTTTGTGACAGTATCTCAATGTCCGTCATCAAGAGGTCAATGTTTTTGGGCCCATTCGCATCCTTCTAATCGGTGACGGCTGCGGTGACGGATTTCGAATTTGTCACCAGAAATTCGTCATGGATTAACAGATTTCTTATAGTGTATGATTGGTTATCTTTGCAAGTCTCTTTGAATTATCAGTTTGGTTTGGCCTACTAGATTAATCTTTCTTGCAATGGGAGAAGTGCTTAGCTTTGGATCCAATCTTGCGGTGTCCTATCCCAGTGACAGTGGGGGCAGCAAGGCACGTATTGTATTGTTGCCATCAAGGATAACAAGATGGGGTTTTTATCATATTGCATGAATTTATCCCTCTACATCATGTCATCTTGCTTAAAGCGTTACTCTGTTCTTATGAACTTAATAATCTAGATGCATGCTGGATAGCGGTCGATGTGTGGAGTAATAGTAGTAGATGCATGCAGGAGTCGGTCTACTTGTCTCGAATGTGATGCCTATATACATGATCATACCTAGATATTCTCATAACTATGCTCAATGCTGTCAATTGCTCAACAGTAATTTGTTCACCCACCGTAAAATACTTATGCTCTTGAGAGAAGTCACTAGTGAAACCTATGGCCCTGGGGTCTATCTTCATCATATTAATCTTCCAACACTTAGTTATTTTCATTGCCTTTTATTTTACTTTGCATCTTTATCATAAAAATACCAAAAATATTATCTTATCATATCTATCAGATCTCACTCTCGTAAGTGACCGTGTAGGGATTGACAACCCCTTATCGCGTTGGTTGCGAGGATTTATTTGTTTTGTGTAGGTGCGAGGGACTCACGCGTAGCCCCTACTGGATTGATACATTGGTTCTCAAAAACTAAGGGAAATACTTACGCTACTTTGTTGCATCACCATTTTCTCTTCAAGGGAAAACCAATGCAGTGCTCAAGAGATAGCAAGAAGGATTTCTGGCGCCGTTGCCGGGGAGGTCTACGCAAAAGTCAACATACCAAGTACCCATCACAAACCCTTATCTCCCGCATTACATTATTTGCCATTTGCCTCTCGTTTTCCTCTCCCTCACTTCACCCTTGTCGTTTTATTTGCCCTCTCTTTTTTGCTCGCCTTTCTTCTGCCATGTCTGAATCAAAAAGGGTTGGGGGTTCTCTCCCGAGTTTTAGTACTTTGGACAATCCTTCTATTCTCTCTAAGCTCATAAATAAGGATAGTATGGAAAAACCTACCGGAGTTATCAATGAGAATCTTAATAATTTTGATGAATATGATTCCGGAATTTTTCGTATTTACTTGATGAATCTTTGAAAGATGCTTGGTATGAACTATTAAGGATCAGGGCTAGCTATGTGCCTCAATACCAAATTGAAGTTTCCTTAAAAAGCTTTTATATTGCCCTTCCTTCTTCTTTTAAGCATGTCTTAGATTCTATATTTGAGGAAGGCTTTCTTGAAGGGGATGTCGTAGACACTTATGAGAAGACGAAAATCATATTTGGGCATGTTGGGATCTACGGTAGAGTGCGTCGACTGCAAATTAAAATTTCCTACGCGCAGAACGACTAAGAACATGCTACGGGAGATGGATCCAGTTCATTACCACTAGACGCGCAGTGCCGTGCAGCGGAAGAAGAGTTGGGGCAACGCGTCCGCATGGATCGTCTCCTCCTCGTCTGATTTCCCTCATACAACCGGTGGTCGGTTCCCACGTACAGGTTCGCCGGAGCGGCGCAAGTGCACTGCCTCTAACGATATCCGTGCGTGCAGGAGGAACGTCGTGCGGCGGACTGCTAGGTCCGATCACACAACCGGCGGCGAGTGAGGTGTCTATTCGCAACACATGCAAACCCTAGTGACAGCGCCGAAGCGATCAACCCATGAGTGTGCCGCATCTCCACTATATATATAGGCGTCCGTCACGGGCTCAACACTTGGGCCTCGCATGGACCCTAAAGCCCATAAGTCTACTCGGCCATAATCCGAATACAGTTCAGATCACATCCGACCAGTGTCCTCGGATCCAACCTCGTAAGTTCCTTCCCTTAAGCGCGGGACCCCTAAGGTTCAAGTCGGCTTGGTCGCAGTTCCGATCACCTTCGAACTGCACGGTTTGTAGCGGCCTCTAGCAAGGCATGCCGAACACCAAGCAGACTATGAAGCTGGTTAGCGAACCTGTACATCACACTTCCATTCCTTTTGCCACACGATATATGTTGTCGAGCTCAAGGCGAGTCTGTCATCCTTGTGCTAGACCGACCTCTTTCTCGTTCCAGTGATGCCGACCACAAACCGGATTATCTCATAATCCTTGTCTCATGGCCATGCTTATCCTGGTCGGATCACGTGATGGGCCCAGAGTATATCTCTCCTGATCGAAGGGGAAAATCCCATCTTGCTCGACCACATCTCGCAGCATGGTTCTGGACAAACCCGAAACCTACCTTTATAACTACCCAGTTATGGAGTAGCGTTTTGTCGGCCCAAAGCAAGTCTGTCACCATCCCGAGTACATGCGTCAGCTCAGGTCTTAGGACATATAACATATATTGTACTGGAGACTCACAGATGACATATCGTTGCGTCTCATAGTTGGGTCTGTCTGAATTGGACCTTATCTCGACTCGGATCCGACTACGTCGAATCAGACCAGATCCTTCCAAGTCCATATTATCCGGTTAGCATCCAATGCTCCATGGCTAGTGAGACCAAGCCATCGACTGTGTCATATGCTAGTCTAGTTGGATGCGCGTCCACACAGCCCTTTCGACTAGGGACCTTTTAGGACAGTCATCATACAATGCATAGTCCCACAAACAAGTCACGTACTTGCTAATACACATCATTGATAATGTCCAAGGACTATCTTTATTCATAAACACATAGGAAATATCATCATACATGATTGCCTCTAGGGCATATCTCCAACAGTCTCCCACTTGCACTAGAGTCAATCAAATAGACATCGAATGCCCATAGCTCTAACGTGCCCCTCATGCTTGGGTTGTGGAAGTGGCTTAGTCAACGGATCCGCAACATTTGCATCTATGTGAATTTTGCATAACTCTACATCACCACTCTTTACGATAGTTCGTATCAGGTGATATTTACGATCTGTGTCTGACTTTGTGGTGATTCCTCGGCTCCTTGGCTTGTGCGATGGCCCCAGAATTATCACAATAAAGGTCCAATGGTTTTACCGAGGCTGGGAAAATACCAAGATCATCCAGAAAGTTCTGGATCCAAACACCTTCCTTTGCAGCTTCACAAGCCGCAATGTATTTGGCTTCTGTAGTAGAATCGGCCATTGTATCTTGCTTGGAACTCATCCAGCTCACCGCTCCTCCGTTCATGACGTACGCGAATCCGTATTGTGATCGACAATCATCTTTGTCGGTTTGGCCGTTACGCCAGGCGGCGGATCAACCAAGTCCCAAACTTGGTTCTCATCCATGGACTTTAACTCGGATCTCATGGCCTCCAGCCATGCCTCGGAATCTGGGCTCACCATCGCTTCTGCATATGTGGCCGACTCGTCACTTTCTAGCAACAATACATCGCGCAATCTTTCGGACCTCCGTGGTTCCGGTGCCGCTTCCTCTACGGGTTCCCTGACTGACTCCGGTATGATCTCATCACCAGCCGAGCCGTCCCCGAGTGGTCCTCGAATTTCTTCGAGTCGGACCATCCTCCCACTGGCCTCCCGACTGAGAAACTCTTTCTCAAGGAAAACCCCATTCCGAGCAACAAACACTTTGTTCTCTTCCCGGTTGTAGAAGTCATATCCCAAGGTTTCCCTCGGATATCCCACGAATATGCATTTATCCGACTTGGGTGTAAGCTTGTCTGACATAAGTTTCTTGACAAATGCTTCACAACCCCAAATCTTTAGAAAAGACAAACTGGGACTCTTCCCAGTCCACATCTCATGTGGTGTCTTGTCTACGAATTTTGATGGTACCCTGTTAAGTGTGAAAGCTGCAGTTTCTAGTGCGTATCCCCAGAATGACAAGGGTAAATCCGACTTGCTCATCATAGATCGAACCATGTCCAACAAGGTGCGATTCCTCCGTTTTGATACACCATTTCTCGGTGGCGTACCCGGAGGTGTGAGCTGAGGTACTATACCTCTACTTTTCAGATGATCATCAAACTCCTGGCTCATGTATTCACCTCCATGATCAGATCGTAGAAGTTTTATAGTCTTGCCGAGCTGATTCTCCACCTCGTTTTGAAACTCTTTGAACTTTTCAAAAGTCTCTGACTTGTGCCTCATCAAATAGATATATCCATATCTACTCAAGTCGTCGGTAAAAGTCATGAAGTACTGATAGCCACCTATGGTAGTTGTGCTCATTGGTCCACACACATCACTGTGTATCAGTTCCAACAGCTCGGATGCCCTCTCGCAACTCTTTGCGAAAGGAGACTTAGTCATCTTGCCGAGCAAGCATGATTCACATGTCTTGAACGACCCAAAGTCGGTCGAAGTTAGGAGTCCATCATCATGGAGCTTCTTCATGCGTTTCAGACTAATGTGTCCAAGCCGGCAATGCTAGAAGTATGTCGGATTTATCTCATTGGGCTTATGCCTCTTGACATTCACGTTATAGACCGGTTCCTGTTCTAGATTCAATATAAATAACCCATCAACAATGGGTGCATAGCCGTGGAACATACCATTCAAATAAATCGATCAACCATTGTCCTTTAAATTGAATTCATAACCCTGACTCATCAAGCATGAGGCAGAAATAATGTTCCGACTAAGTGTAGGAATGTAATAACAATTATTCAATTCCAAAATAAATCCAGAAGGAAGCTGGAGCTGCATCGTGCCGACCTCCAACGCAGCAACTCTTGCTTTGTTGCCGACCCTGATGTCAATCTCCCCTTGTGCCACATGCCTAGTTCTTACCAGCCCCTGCATCGAGTTGCAAATATGAACAACCGATCCGGTATCAAATACCTGAGAGCTACTAGGTATGTCAGCAAGGTAAATGTCTATAACATATGCAACAAGTGTACCTTTGCCTGAAGCAGCATTCCCGGCCTTCTTGCCATGCTCTGCAAGCCACTTGCTACAGTTCCTCTTCCAGTGACCAGTTTCCTTGCAATGATAGCAAATGGTCTTTGAGTCTGGTCCAGACTTCGGCGTAGTGGCGGAGGTTACCATCTCCGTGCCCTTTGCCTTAGCCTTCTTCTTAGACCAACTCTTCTTGAACTTAGCCGATCTCTGCACCATCAACACTTGATGCGTGCCTTTCTTAATATCCTGCTCTGCCACTTTGAGCATCCCATGCAATTCAGTGAGCTTCTTATCCATGCCATGCATATGATAGTTTGAGATGAACGTCCCATAGCTGGGCGGAAGAGAACCCAGAACTGCATCAGTAGCCAGCTCATCCAAGAGCGGGAAGCCCAACCGATCCAAAGCTTGCACATATCCGATCATCTTGATCACATGCGGGCTCAGTGGATCACCTTCCTTCAGCTTACAATTCATCAAGGATCGCCAGACGTTGAACCTTTCAGTCCTAGCCTGCACCTGAAACATGCTCTTGAGACTCTCGATCATATCGAAAGCCCCAACGTCTTTGAAATGCTGCTGCAAATCGGGCTCCATACAAGCCAGCATGAGGCAGCTGCTCTTGTTTGATTCATCAACGAGTTTCCGGTAGGCATTCTTGGTTGTGGTACTAGCATTATCGGCAGGTTCCTCTGGAAGCGGATCCTCTAGAACATGTTCCTTTTTATCATGCTTGAGAACAATTCTCAAATTTCTATACCAGGTAGTAAAGTTTGTTCCATTAAGTTTATCCTTTTCCAGAATTGATTTCAATGCAAAGTTGGGTTGAGCAGGTGGTGCCATTGATCTACAACAGAAAATATGCAATCACTAAGCAATGTGTTTATGTAGAGTAATTCTAGCTTTAAACAGAAATACTCCCACTGAAGTTAGCATCCCTCCACAAACTCTGAGTGATTCAGGATCCGACTAGCACATGCGACTAGTGAGATTTAGCATCACTGTTAGACAACATGCCTATCCAATAAGCAACTCCTTGCTAATCGTATCTCTATACGACTCCTGTCGGTCAGGTAGGTATCTCATACCCCGGCTCCCGACCTCTTTTGCCACAAGGCCCAAAACCATTTTGATAGCCTTGTCAAGTCAACCTAATGCATTGCATGTCCGTGTCCGACACAAACGCTTCAGTTCAAGGACACCTAGCAGCACCCCAATTTTATGAGCCCACTACTAGACGTACTTGACGTGCGAAGGTGCAACATCGGGGATGGCAATTCGCTTGATATTCATGAGGGATATTTCTACCATTCTAACATGCATAGAAAACAAGGAAGCATAACAATCACAAATAAACACATATTGTGAAATAGTATGGCTCCTTCATGGATGTTCTTCCAGGTTGGCTCCAACTCCGATGACCATCTAGAAACTTCATCTTGTTTCTCACGCCGGGACGCCAAGCCACCAACCTGATCTCTATTATCTAACTACTACAACTAGTAATGAATTTTACATAGAGTCACAAGTCGACACGCAGGTCGTTATACAATATAATGACAGGACTTTGGCTCCTGTCGGCTGCCAAACATGACACGCAGGCCATGTATAATTTACACACATGCATCACATACACACGAGCCATACTATTCACATCAACCCCTGCAAAATAAAGTTATGCATAGAATCGTATTCTACTGGTTTGAGTGATCGTGTACGAAATACAAGGCGCTACGCACATGGCGGTCCCGCTAGCCGGTTAATGGGCGGGGTTCGAAGGGGCAGCGCCCCTCGCGGGTGCGGGCAGCGCCCGACGTTTTCGGAAATCACAAATCACATCTGAGCTCCGTCACGCCGAATTCTCTGATCTGACCAATCTCATCGATCATCGCGAATCCGATTCGGATTTACGTTTCACTGTCAACCCCGATGGCGGATAACCGACCGGTAGGGGTAGATCGTGTCACGACCTCATCGATCCCAATCAACAGAAAACATAGCCACATCAATCCCCATGTGCAGTTGATCTCATCAACCATGCACATAGCCAATCTTGTTAATGACAACAGATCTCATCTATTGCCTCCACATATCTAATATGCATACGATCTGAATCCAAATCCTATAGCAAAGGCTCTGATACCACTGTTGGGATCTACGGTAGGGTGCGTCGACTGCAAATTAAAATTTCCTACGCGCAGAACAACCAAGAACATGCTACGGGGGATGGATCACAGTTCGTTACCACTAGACGCGCAGTGCCGTGCAGCGGAAGAAGAGTTGGGGCAACGCGTCCGCGTGGATCGTCTCCTCCTCGTCCGATTTCCCTCGTACAACCGGTGGTCGGTTCCCACGTACAGGTTCGCCGGAGCGGTGCAAGTGCACCGCCTTTAACAGTATCCGTGCGTGCAGGAGGAACGTCGTGCGGCGGACTGCTAGGTCCGATCACACAACCGGCGGCGAGTGGAGGTGTCTATTCGCAACACATGCAAACCCTAGTGACAGCGCCGAAGCGATCAGCCCATGAGTGTGCCACACCTCCACTATATATATTGGCATCCGTAATGGGCTCAACACTTGGGCCTCGCACGGACCCTAAAGCCCATAAGTCTACTCGGCCATAATCCGAATACAGTTCGGATCACATCCGACCAGTGTCCTCGGATTTGACCTTGTAGGTTCCTTCCCTTAAGCACGCGACCCCTTAGGTTCAAGTCGGCTTGGTCGCAGTTCGGATCACCTCCGAACTGCACGTTGTAGCGGCCTCTAGCAAGGCATGCCGAACACCAAGCAGACTATGAAGCTGGTTAGCGAACCTGTACATCACACTTCCATTCCTTTTGCCACACGATATATGTTGTCGAGCTCAAGGCGAGTCTGTCATCCTTGTGCTAGCCCAACCTCTTTCTCGTTCCAGTGATGCCGACCACAAACCAGATTATCTGATAATCCTTGTCGCATGGCCATGCTTATCCTGGTCGGATCACACGAGGGGCCCAAAGTATATCTCTCCTGATCGGAGGGGCAAATCCCATCTTGCTCGACCACGTCTGGCGGCATGGTTCTGGACAAACCCGAAACCTACCTTTATAACTACCCAGTTACGGAGTAGCGTTTGGTTGGCCCAAAGCAAGTCTGTCACCATCCCGAGTACATGCGTCAGCTCAGGTCTTAGGACATAGAACATACGTTGTACTAGAGACTCACAGATGACATATCGCTGCGTCTCATAGTTGGGTCTGTCCGACTTGGACCTTATCTCGACTCGGATCCGACTACGTCGAATCAGACCAGATCCTTCCAAGTCCATATTGTTGGGGAACGTAGTAATTTCAAAAAATTTCCTACGCACACGCAAGATCATGGTGATGCATAGCAACGAGAGGGGAGAGTATTGTCCACGTACCCTCGTAGACCGAAAGCGGAAGCGTTATATCAACGCGGTTGATGTAGTCGTACGTCTTCACGATCCGACCAATCCAAGCACCGAAACTACGGCACCTCCGAGTTCTAGCACACGTTCAGCTCGATGACGATCCCCGGACTCCGATCCAGCAAAGTGTCGGGGAAGAGTTCCATCAGCACGACGGCATGGTGACGATCTTGATGTTCTACAGTCGCAGGGCTTCGCCTAAGCACTGCTACAATATTATCGAGGATTATGGTGGAAGGGGGCACCGCACACGGCTAAGAGAACGATCACGAAGATCAACTTGTGTGTCTATGGGGTGCCCCCTGCCCCCATATATAAAGGAGTGGAGGAGGGGAGGGTCGGCCCTCTCTATGGCACGCCCTAGGGGAGTCCTACTCCCACCGGGAGTAGGATTCCCCCTTTCCTAGTCCAACTAGGAGTCCTTCCAAGTATTAGGAGTAGGAGACAAGGAAGGGGAAGAGGGAAGAGAAGGAAGGAGGGGGCGCAGCCCCTCCCCCTAGTCCAATTCGGACTAGGCCTTGGGGGGGGGGGGGCTGCCTCTCCCTCTCCCTAAAGCCCAATAAGGCCCATATACTTCTTCTCCCGTATTCCCGTAACTCCCCGGTACTTCGAAAAATACTCGAACCACTCGGAACCTTTCCGATGTCCGAATATAGTCGTCCAATATATCGATCTTTATGTCTCGACCATTTTGAGACTCCTCGTCATGTCCCCGATCTCATCCGGGACTCCGAACTCCTTCGGTACATAAAAACTCATAAACTCATAATATAACTGTCATCGAAACCTTAAGCGTGCGGACCCTACGGGTTCGAGAATAATGTAGACATGACCGAGACACGTCTCCTGTCAATAACCAATAGCGGAACCTGGATGCTCATATTGGTTCCCACATATTCTACGAAGATCTTTATCGGTCAGACCGCATAACAACATACGTTGTTCCCTTTGTCATCGGTATGTTAATTGCCCGAGATTCGATCGTCGGTATCTCAATACCTAGTTCAATCTCGTTATCGGCAAGTCTCTTTACTCGTTCCGTAATACATCATCTCGCAACTAACTCATTAGTTGCAATGCTTGCAAGGCTTATGTGATGTGCATTACGGAGAGGGCCCAGAGGTACCTCTCCGACAATCGAAATGACAAATCCTAATCTCGAAATACGCCAACCCAACATGTACCTTTGGAGACACCTGTAGAGCACCTTTATAATCACCCAGTTACGTTGTGACGTTTGGTAGCACACAAAGTGTTCCTCCGGCAAACGGGAGTTGCATAATCTCATAGTCATAGGAACATGTATAAGTCATGAAGAAAGCAATAGCAACATACTAAACGATCGGGTGCTAAGCTAATGGAATGGGTCATGTTAATCAGATCATTCACCTAATGATGTGATCCCGTTAATCAAATAACAACTCTTTGTCCATGGTTAGGAAACATAACCATCTTTGATTAACGAGCTAGTCAAGTAGAGGCATACTAGTGACACTCTGTTTGTCTATGTATTCACACATGTATTATGTTTCCGGTTAATACAATTCTAGCATGAATAATAAACATTTATCATGAAATAAGGAAATAAGTAATAACTTTATTATTGCCTCTAGGGCATATTTCCTTCAGTCTCCCACTTGCACTAGAGTCAATAATCTAGATCACATCACCATGTGATTAACATCGATAGTTCACATCATCATGTGATTAACACCCATTGTTCACATCGCCATGTGACCAACACCCAAAGGGTTTACTAGATTCAGTAATCTAGTTCACATCGCTTATGTGATTAACACCCAAAGAGTACTAAGGTGTGATCATGTTTTGCTTGTGAGAGAAGTTTAGCCAACAGGTCTGCCATATTCAGATCCGTATGTATTTAGCAAATTTCTATGTCAACAATGCTCTGCACGGAGCTACTCTTAGCTAATTGCTCCCACTTTCAATGTGTATCCAGATTGGGACTTAGAGTCATCTAGATCAGTGTCAAAATTTGCATCGACGTAACCCTTTACGACGAACCCTTTTTGTCACGTCCATAATTGAGAAACATATCCTTATTCCACTAAGGATAATTTTGACCGCTGTCCAGTGATCTACTCCTAGATCACTATTGTACTCCCTTGCCAAAATCAGTGTAGGGTATACAATAGATCTGGTACACAGCATGGCATACTTTATAGAACCTATGGCCAAGGCATAGGGAATGACTTTCATTCTCTTTCTATCTTCTGTCGTGGTCGTGTTTTGAGTCTTACTCAATTTCACACCTTGTAACACAGGCAAGAACTCTTTCTTTGACTGTTCCATTTTGAACTACTTCAAAATCTTGTCAATGTATGTACTCATTGAAAAAACTTATCAAGCGTTTTGATCTATCTCTATAGATCTTGATGCTCAATATGTAAGTAGCTTCACCGAGGTCTTTCTTTGAAAAACTCCTTTCAAATACTCCTTTATGCTTTGCAGAATAATTCTACATTATTTCCGATCAACAATATGTCATTCACATATACTTATCAGAAATGCTGTAGTGCTCCCACTCACTTTCTTGTAAATACAGGCTTCACCGCAAGTCTGTATAAAACTATATGCTTTGATCAACTTATCAAAGCGTGTATTCCAACTCCGAGATGCTTGCACCAGTCCATAGACGAATCGCTGGAGCTTGCATATTTTGTTAGCACCTTTAGGATTGACAAAACCTTCTGGTTGCATCATATACAACTCTTCTTTAATAAATCCATTAAGGAATGCAGTTTTGTTTATCCCTTTGCCAGATTTCATAAAATGCGGCAATTGCTAACATGATTCGGACAGACTTAAGCATAGATACGAGTGAGAAACTCTCATCGTAGTCAACACCTTTAAACTTGTCGAATTTTTTTGCGACAATTCTAGCTTTGTAGATAGTAACACTACTATCAGCGTCCGTCTTCCTCTTGAAGATCCATTTATTTTCTATGGCTTGCCGATCATCGGGCAAGTCAACCAAAGTCTACACTTTGTTCTCATACATGGATCCCATCTCAGATTTCATGGCCTCAAGCCATTTTGCGGAATCTGGGCTCATCATTGCTTCCTCATAGTTCGCAAGTTCGTCATGGTCTAGTAACATGACTTCCAGAACAGGATTACCGTACCACTCTGGTGCGGATCTCACTCTGGTTTACCTACGAGATTCGGTAGTAACTTGATCTGAAGTTACATGATCATCGTCATTAGCTTCCTCACTAATTGGTGTAGTAGTCACAAGAACAGATTTCTGTGATGAACTACTTTCCAATAAGGGAGACGGTACAATTACCTTATCAAGTTTTCTACTTTCCTGGCACTCACTTCTTTCGAGAGAAACTCCTCTAGAAAGTATCCATTCTCAGCAACAAATGTCTTGCCTTCGGATCTGTGATAGAAGGTGTACCCAACAGTCTCCTTTGGGTATCCTATGAAGACATATTTCTCCGATTTGGGTTTGAGCTTATCAGGATGAAACTTTTTCATATAAGCATCACAACCCCAAACTTTAAGAAACGACAACTTTGGTTTCTTGCCAAACCACAGTTCAGATTGTGTCGTCTCAACGGACTTAGATGGTGCCCCTTTTTAACGTGAATGCAGCTGTCTTTAATGTATAACCTCAAAACGATAGTGGTAAATCGGTAAGAAACATCATAGATTTGCACTATATCTAATAAAGTACGGCTATGACGTTCGGACACACCATTATGCTGTGGTGTTCCAGGTGGCACGAATTTGTGAAACTATTCCACATTGTTTAATTGAAGACCA
Organism: Triticum monococcum; assembly: GCA_034509565.1. Taxonomy (NCBI): domain Eukaryota; kingdom Viridiplantae; phylum Streptophyta; class Magnoliopsida; order Poales; family Poaceae; genus Triticum; species Triticum monococcum. The sequence continues at coordinate 622,186,148 of CM067845.1, forward strand.
AACCCGTAACTCAAATATTTGTCTCCGCGATCAGATCGTAGAAACCTTATTTTCTTGTCACGATGATTTTCCACTTCACTCTGAAATTCTTTGAACTTTTCAAATGTTTCAGACTTATGTTTCATCAAGTAGATATACCCATATCTGCTCCAATCATCTGTGAAGGTCAGAAAATAATGATACCCGATGCAAGCCTTGATGTTCATCGGACCACATACATCAGTATGTATGATTTCCATCAAATCTGTTGCTTGCTCCATTGTTCCGGAGAACAGCATTTTAGTCATCTTGCCCAAGAGACATGGTTCGCAAGCATCAAGTGATTCATAATCAAGTGATCCAAAATCCCATCAGCATGGAGTTTCTTCATGCGCTTTACACCAATATGACCTAAACGGCAGTGCCACAAACAAGTTGCACTATCATTATTAACTTTGCATCTTTTGGCTTCAATATTATGAATATGTGTATCATTACAATCGAGATCCAACAAACCATTTTCGTTGGTGTGTATGACCATAGAAGGTTTTATTCATGTAAACAGAACAACAATTGTTCTCTAACTTAAATGAATAACCGTATTGCAATAAACATGATCAAATCATATTTATGCTCAACACAAACACCAAATAACACTTATTTAGGTTCAACATTAATCCCGAAAGTATAGGGAGTGTGCGATGATGATCATATCAATCTTGAAACCACTTCCAATACACATCGTCACTTCACCCTCAACTAGTCTTTGTTTCTTATGCAACTCCCGTTTCGAGTTACTAATCTTAGCAACTGAACTAGTACCAAATACTGAGGGGTTGCTATGAACACTAGTAAAGTACACATCAATAACATGTATATCAAATATGTTGGGGAACGTAGTAATTTCAAAAAAAATCCTACGCACACGCAAGATCATGGTGATGCATAGCAACGAGGGGAGAGTGTGATCTACGTACCCTAGTAGATCGACAACGGAAGCGTTTGGTTGATGTAGTCGTACGTCTTCACGGCCCGACCGATCAAGCACCGAAACTACGGCACCTCCGAGTTTTAGCACACGTTTAGCTCGATGACGATCCCCGGACTCTGATCCAGCAAAGTGTCGGGGAAGAGTTCCGTCAGCACGACGGCGTGGTGACGATCTTGATGTACTACTGTCGCAGGGCTTCGCCTAAGCACCGCTACAATATTATCGAGGACTATGGTGGCAGGAGGTGCCGCACACGGCTAAGAATAAGATCACGTGGATCAACTTGTGTGTCTATGGGGTGCCCCCTGCCCCCGTATATAAAGGAGTGGAGGAGGGGAGGGCCGGCCCTCTCTATGGCGCGCCCTAGGGGAGTCCTACTCCCACCGGGAGTAGGATTCCCCCTTTCCTAGTCCAACTAGGAGTCCTTCCATGTAGTAGGAGTAGGAAACAAGGAAGGGGCGCAGCCCCTCCCCCTAGTCCAATTCGGACTAGGCCTTGGGGGGGGGGGCCTGCCCTAGGCAGCCCCTCTCTCTTTCCCGTATGGCCCAATAAGGCCCAATACTTCTCCCGGTGAATTCCCGTAACTCTCCGGTACTCCGAAAAATACCCGAATCACTCGGAACCTTTCCGATGTCCGAATATAGTCGTCCAATATATCGATTTTTACGTCTCGACCATTTCGAGACTCCTCATCATGTCCCCAATCTCATCCGGGACTCCGTACTCCTTCGGTACATCAAAACTCATAAACTCATAATATAACTATCATCGAAACCTTAAGCGTGCGGACCCTACGGGTTCGAGAACAATGTAGACATGACCGAGACACGTCTCCGGTCAATAACCAATAGCGGGACCTGGATGCCCATATTAGCTCCTACATATTTTACGAAGATCTTTATCGGTCAGACCGCATAACAACATACGTTGTTCCCTTTGTCATCGGTATGTTACTTGCCTGAGATTCGATCGTCGGTATCCAATACCTAGTTCAATCTCGTTACCGACAAGTCTCTTTACTCGTTCCGTAATACATCATCTCACAACTAACTCATTAGTTGCAATGTTTGCAAGGCTTATGTGATGTGCATTATCGAGAGGGCCCAGAGATACCTCTCCGACAATCGGAGTGACAAATCCTAATCTCGAAATACGCCAACCCAACATGTACCTTTGGAGACACCTGTAGAGCACCTTTATAATCACCCAGTTACATTGTGACGTTTGGTAGCACACAAAGTGTTCCTCCGGCACACGGGAGTTGCATAATCTCCTAGTCATAGGAACATGTATAAGTCATGAAGAAAGCAATAGCAACATACTAAACGATCGGGTGCTAAGCTAATGGAATGGGTCATGTCAATCAGATCATTCAACTAATGATGTGATCCCGTTAATCAAATAACAACTCTGTCCATGGTTAGGAAACATAACCATCTTTGATTAACGAGCTAGTCAAGTAGAGGCATACTAGTGACACTCTATTTGTCTATGTATTCACACATGTATTATGTTTCCGGTTAATACAATTCTAGCATGAATAATAAACATTTATCATGAAATAAGGAAATAAATAATAACTTTATTATTGCCTCTAGGGCATATTTCCTTCAGTCTCCCACTTACACTAGAGTCAATAATCTAGTTCACATCGCCATGTGATTTAACAACAATAGTTCACATCACCATGTGATTAACACCCATAGTCCACATCGATATGTGACCAACACCCAAAGGGTTTACTAGAGTCAGTAATCTAGTTCACATTGCTATGTGATTAACACCCAAAGAGTACTAAGGTGTGATCATGTTTTGCTTGTGAGATAATTTTAGTCACTGGGTCTGTCATATTCAGATCCGTAAGTATTTTGCAAATATCTATATCAACAATGCTCTGCACGGAGCTACTCTAGCTAATTGCTCCCACTTTCAATATGTATCTAGATCGAGACTTAGAGTCATCTAGATTAGTGTCAAAACTTGCATCGGCGTAACCCTTTACGACGAACCCTTTTTTTTCACTTCCATAATCGAGAAACATATCCTTATTCCACTAAGGATAATTTTGACCGCTGTCCAGTGATCTACTCCTAGATCATTATTGTACTCCCTTGCCAAAATCAGTGTAGGGTATACAATAGATCTGGTACATAGCATGGCATACTTTATAGAACCTATGGCTGAGGCATAGGGAATGACTTTCATTCTCTTTCCATCTTCTGCCGTGGTCGGGCTTTGAGTCTTACTCAATTTCACACCTTGTTACACAAGTAAGACCTCTTTCTTTGACTGTTCCATTTTGAACTACTTCAAAATCTTGTCAAGGTATGTACTCATTGAAAAAACTTATCAAGCGTTTTTGATCTATCTCTATAGATCTTGATGCTCAATATGTAAGCAACTTCACCGAGGTCCTTCTATGAAAAACTCCTTTCAAATACTCCTTTATGCTTTGCAGAATAATTCTACATTATTTCCGATCAACAATATGTCATTCACATATACTTATGTAACGCCCCGAGACCGATATGCCAGGTGTCTTCCAGTTATTCGCTGTCGTTGCCATGTCATTTGCTTGCGTGTTGCATTTCATCATGTCATCATGTGCATTGCATCATCATGTTTTCAAAACTTGCATCCGTCCCGGCCTCCTTGTTCTCTCCGTTGTCCGTTCTGAGCCCAGACACACTTGCACGCGCCCGCGGCATGTCCGAAATATTATTTTATAAGTGGCCGGAAAATGTTCTCGGATTGGATTGAAATTTGGTGTGCGGTCTTAGTATAGTGTAGACAGACCGCCTGTCAAGTTTCATCGCAATCGGAGTTCGTTTGATGCCCCAACGGATAAATATAGCGGCAATAGTAGCCGGTCTAACGTCGGACGTTTTCGGTCTCCGGAAACAGATGCCGGGCTTCCCTCTCTTCTCTTCTCTCAGCCCGGGACCATCTACACAACTCACTACCTACCGCCAGGTCCAACCTAACCCCTCTCGTCAGCCCGCAGCCCCCCCTCGCGCGCGCCCAAAAGCTGTCCCGGACCCGAACCGGACTGTCGCCACCGTTGGATCCGGATCATCCCCAAACATCTACAAAACATCTCCGTTTTGTTAATTGGGCTTCCTAGCTATTTTTATTCGTGATGGTTCGATTGCGATCGGAGAGTTCCGTTAGCCCCTAACCTAACCCATCAGCGTATATATATGGGCAACCCTAGGAATTAGGGACCCTGTCCCATCCTTCGATCCAATCCATCCCTGCCGCCAGTCTCCTTGATTTCAGCGCCCCACCAACCACAGCCGATCCAATCCATCTCCCTCCCTCGATCCACCAATCCAGCACCTCCCGATCCAAACCAGCTGCCCTCCTCTGCTCGTTCTTCCCCGAGCATGCTTCCCCGCGCCTTGGAAGTCGCCGTAGCCAACCAGATCGAGCCGGCCAACCGAGCCCCTCCTGCGCCCGAGCCCTCCGGCGAGCTCTCGCTGGACGACTACCAGGCCAGCCCTCGCTGTCCCTGGCCTCCCCCTCGCTGTTCCTCTCTCTCTAATCTCTCTGCTCTCTCTCCCGTTGCCCACAGGAACGCCATGGCCTCCCCGTCGTACCTGCGCCGCCGTCACCCCATGTCCCCGAGCTCGCCGTCGCCGGGAATGAGGCCCCCGGGGCCAGATCTATCCACTCCGGTCCTCCCCGTCGCCCTAACCTGCCAGGGACGCTGCTGCCCCGCCGTTGACTTTGGACGCCGCCGCCATGGTTCTCTGCTCGTGCGGGCGCGAGACGAGGACGACGCCCAGGCCACTTCCAGCGCCATCATGGGCCGCGCGACCAGGCCTAGCCCAGCTCCCCGCGGTCCAGCCTCCTCCGCCCCAGATCCACAACGCCATTGCCTCTGGGCCTCCTCTCACGGATCTGGGCCATCGAGCCAGATCGCGAGGCCCGGCCTCCTTTGACCCAGCCGGCCTGCCTTGCCTCCTCACCAACCGGGCCATAGCCCATGGGTGAGCTGCCCCCAACGCCTGTTCCTGTTGGGCCAGGAAGATTCGGCCCAGCTCTATAATTTTTTTCTGCCTGAACATTTTTCCTTTTATCCTGAGTCGACAGATTTGCAGAAAAGTCCCCCTGGTTCATGCATTTAATATCTCACAAACTGTGCATCGGATTAAAATGAATTATATATGAAACTTGCTCAGAATTTTGTGTAGATTAATAATATCCAACTTTCACCCATGTTTAAAATGTCTAAAATGTTGTTTGCATTAATTTGCTCCTATGCCATGCTAAAATGATTTAATTCATAACTAAATAACCGTAACTCCGAATTAAATAAACTTTATATGTAAATGGGGTAGAATTTTGCCTAGCTTAACATGGTGCACTTATCTTGCATGTTAAACAACTCTAAAATTGCGTTTAGGACAGATCAGGACCAAACCTAATTTTGCACATGGGGATTTTCCGGATTGTTGTTCGTTGCTTCCGGCCTCATTTAACCTTGACTAGATAGGTAGTTTTCATTTGCTTCACCCTCTTGCCATGCTTAACAACATTTAATATTGTTGAGTACCTAACCGAGAGAGAACTAAATAATTGATGTGGTGTTTTGTCAATAGGCATCCCGATGCATATTGAGCTCCACTTAATTTGTAGGATTGTTTGTGCTCTTTGCCATGCCATGCATATTTAAACCGGACATGCATCATACTCGATTGTGCATCATGCCATGTTGATGTGTTGGTTGTTTACTATGTTGTGTGCTTCTTTTCCGGTGATTGCTTCTTCGGGTTGGTTCCGGTAACGTCGAGTTTGTGAGGACCCGTTCATCTACGTCTGGTTGTCTTCTTCATGGATTCGTTCTTCTTCCTTGCGGGATTTCAGGCAAGATGATCATACCCTCGAAATCACTACTATTTTTGCTATGCTAGTTTGCTCGCTCTTTTGCTATGCCATTGCTACGATGCCTACCACTTACTTGTCAGCCTCCCAATTGCCATGTTGAGCCTCTAACCCACCAATGTCCTAGCAAACCGTTGATTGGCTATGTTACCGTTTTGCTCAGCCCCTCTTATAGCGTGTTAGTTGCAGGTGAAGATTTAAGTTTGTTCCTTGTTGGAACATGGAGATGTTGTTCCTTGTTGGAACATGTTTACTTGTTGGGATATCACGATATATCTTATTTAATTAATGCATCTATATACTTGGTAAAGGGTGGAAGGCTCGGCCTTATGCCTGGTGTTTTGTTCCACTCTTGCCGCCCTAGTTTCCGTCATATCGGTGTTATGTTCCCGGATTTTGCATCCCTTACGCGGTTGGGCTATAATGGGAACCCCTTGACAGTTCGCCTTAAGTAAAGCTTTGCCAGCAATGCCCAACATTGGCCTTACCATTTGCCACCTAGCCTTTTTCCCTTGGGAGTCGCGCATCCCGAGGGTCATCTTTATTTTAACCCCCCGGGCCAGTGCTTGTCTAAGCGTTGGTCCAAACTAGAGCCCCTTGCAGCGCCACCTCGGGGAAACTTGAGGGCTGGTTTTAGTTGTACGGATTGCTTATCCGGTGTTGCCCTGAGAACGAGATATGTGCAGCTCCTATCAGGATGTCGGCGCATCGGGCGGTGTTGCTGGTTTAGTTTTACCCTGTCGAAATGTCTTGTTGTACCGGGATACCGAGTCTGATCGGAACGTCTCGGGTGGAGGTCTATTCCTTCGTTGACCGTGAGAGCTTGTCATGGGCTAAGTTGGGACACCCTACAGGGATTTGAACTTTCGAAAGCCGTGCCCGCGGTTATGGGCAGATGGGAATTTGTTAACGTCCGGTTGTAGAAAACCTGAACTTGACCTTAATTAAAATGAATCAACCGCGTGGGTAACCGTGATGGTCTCTTTCCGGCGGAGTCCGGGAAGTGAACACGGTTGTTGGAGTTATGCTTGACGTAGGTAGTCCAGGATCACTTCTTGATCATATTTTACCGACCGTGCTTTGCCTTCTCTTCTCGCTCTCATTTGCGTATGTTAGCCACCATATATGCTAGTCGCTTGCTGCAGCTCCACCTCATACATTTACCTTACCCATAAGCTTAAATAGTCTTGATCGCGAGGGTGCGAGATTGCTGAGTCCCCGTGGCTCACAGATACTTCCAAAACCAGCTTGCAGGTGCCGATGAGTATGTGCAGATGACACAACCAAGCTCAGGAGGAGCTCGATGAAGATCTTATCCTTTATGTTGTTTCGTTCTAGTCGATCAGTAGTGGAGCCCAGTTGGGGTCGATCGGGGACCTTTGTCGCATTTTGGGGTTCTTCTTTTATTTTGGTTCCGTAGTCGGACCATGAGTGTATTTGGTTGATGTAATGCTTTAATCGTGTAATTGTGTGAAGTGGCGATTGTAAGCCAACTATGTACCTCTTTCCCTTATTATATTACATGGGTTGTGTGAAGATTACCTCACTTGCGACATATGCCTTCAATGCGATTATGCCTCTAAGTCATGCCTCGACACGTGGGAGATATAGTCGCATCGAGGGTGTTACAAGTTTGTAATCAGAGCCTTCCCCGACCTTAGGAGCCCCCATTGCTTGATCGTTTTTAGCAGCCGAGTTGTGTCTAGAAAAATGTTTTGAGTCCTTTAGGAAATATATATTGGAGAGTTTAGGAATTCTTTTTACTCCCCAGTCCCTTCATCGCTCTGGTAAGGCATCCTGACGTAGAGTTTTGACTCTTCTCTTCTCAAATTTCACAAAAAAAAAATTAGGATCACGTGAGTATCTTGGTTTTGTTCCGATGGCTTATGATGAGAATACTGTCTTGGTGCCTCCTGTCAGGGGTTTAGTGGAAGTGTCCCGGGGAGTTGAGCTCTGAGGTGTTGTCATCATAATTCTATCGTTGCAATTCTGGTATACTTGAGATATGTGCGCGACATCGAAAATCTCCTTTATGCAGTTCGTTGGTGAGATAACGTCGACGCCACCCAGTACTGGGGCGGGAGTTCGGGAGTATCGCCATAACTTGTATAACGGATGCTTTTCGAAGGTTGAGGTAGATGGTTTCCGAAGGTTTCTTGGTTATGTGTTGAAGGATGGATACAACTGGATGTAGGATTTGCTAGTTTGGGTGAGATATTATGCTTCCCCTGTATCCCCAACACCTGATTGCATAACCGGAAAGTTTCAGGAGTTTCATAGGTGGGAATTCAAGTAGCTCTTAGGATATCTTTCCGACAGGTGTATGATATGAAATTGGGGTTCGACGTCTAGTGGTTCGCCTATTCACGGTCGATTTTACAGTAGTCGCGTTGTGTCTTAAAGAGTCCATAGCTATGCTGACTCGGGGACGCTTCGTATGTCTTGTGCACTGCCTTGTACATGATGGTGCTGTACGATCGAGCCCGTGTAGGTCCCACCACGAAAACTTCGGACGAAATCTCTATCATATGTTTGTTCCGGCTTATTTTGCAAGCCAATCCTTGGTTTTATTTTGAGTTGTGGTATTCGAGTTGCTTCGATGTCAAGTGTTGATTCCATACCTTCCCCAAATGGTGTTCTCATATTCCTATGTGAATACTAATCCTCCTCGATCATTGAGTTTGTCATTTCAATTTCTTTTCACCGGTGTGCTTCTCTTCTAGTGGATCCGATCATTTCAACATCCGCAAGATCAAATATCAGTTTCTTCTCAACGGTGTTTGTTTCATCCGTCTCCAAGTTGCCTTTGTTTTTCCCACCCTCCCTCCCTTTGTTTTCTCCAAGGATTCAGATCTCTTAATCGAGTATCCTTCTTATTGACGCGAAGTCTCTCGATTCTTTTCTATCAATATTCTTATCCGGTGATTCTCATGAATATTCTAACGGAGCTTCAAGTTTATCATTCTTTGTTCTTCTCTTCTCCGGTGGATCCAAGTCAAACTTTGTGGATCATATCCTTTTCCTCATTTCAATGCTTTCTCATACCGGTGCACCTCTTAATAATTAATTTCTCGCTATTCAATTTTTCCGGAGTGCTCAAGATATCTCGAAGATTCGTGTTTTTTCACTCTGCATTCATTCAATATGTTTCGAGGATGTTATCTCATTCAAGCCTTTTAATTCAACCGGTACATTCCCTCTTTTAAATCGTTCTATGGTGTTTCTCTTGAGTGGGCCCTAACCCACAGGTCTTTCCCAGGATCTTACCTGACTCTTCTTATTTTCCCGGAGGTATTCTCAAATTCTTTTCGAAGTTTGACGTAACTATGAGTTATCATCAGTCATATGTGTTTTCTCCAAGATCGGTTAAATTCTCTTCATCGTTGGCTCAACCTTTTCCATTATTCTTCCGGAGTGTCTAAATAAGTCTTGATGGTATTTCTCGTCGTCATTCTCAGTTTTGAAGACCGAAGAAGATTTTTCTAATCTTGCTCCATTCTCTTCAAGTTTCACGATTCTGTCTTGTTGCCATCCTCTCATAATTATTTGCGATTGTGAGATATTCTTTTCAACCATCCGGAGTAATTCAGGAGACTTTTCAGTTTGTTTATCCGGAGCCCATCATTTAAGAAGACTTATTCATTCCAGCTTTCAGCTCTCATACTCTAAATCTTACCGGTGCTTCGTTCAAGTGATCTTTAATCGGCTCGTGATCTCTTTGTTCTCATGTATCTAAATTCTCTCAAGCATCTTCGTTCATTTGCTAATTCTTACCGGTGATGCACCCCTACTTCGATCATTTTCAATTCTTATGGTGGTTCTTTCAAGATCTCTCTTCCTTGTTCATCATATCAATTCATTTGTTGTTCCAATCCTACCGGTGGTTCATTGAAGACGCTCTCAAGTTTATGTTATATCTATCTTAATCTTTTATACGAGAATTAGTAATATGCCAAATCCGTGTTTGTCATCAATTTAAATTGGTGAAGGATAAGTATAATGTAATTCTAATTCTTTTTTTCATCCAAGTGGTTAATTCCCTATTCCGGAGGTTCATCAAAATTCTTGATCTCAATTGTTCATCTTATTTTTTCTTTCCCGGAGACCCAAGCTCTCGCAATTATTTTATCACGGAGATCTCCATCTAAATCATTGTGAGGCTTCAATCTTATTCTTTCTATCAGTCAACTATTTTGGATCATTCTTTTATTACCGGAGTTCTTCATAAAGGTTCTACATGATGGTTCACCAATGATTTAATTCCTTCTCGAAGTTTTCATCGAGATTCTTTTATAAGGAGCTCAAGTTTTCTTCATATTGTAATCCGGAGTGCATTATTTCTTCCGTATCATTGGAGGTGGTATTATGTCATTCTTGATAATTGGAATTCATGTTTCATGATTCACATGTTGTTAAGAATGAGGTATTTTAAATCCATCAATCTCGTCGTTGGAGTTATCTTGGGTTATATTTCACCTAAAGCCTTCCCTAAGGATTGTTGCTACTTATGGTGCTCATATATGACCCAAGTTCTTCATTTATCCTTCCGGTGAAATAATTTCTCGTCTCCTTGTTCATTTAAACCCAATCAATTCTTCTTCCCGTGAGTGGCAGGCTGTCATCTCTTAATTTGAGAGGTATTCCATAAGACCATATCAAGCTTATTATTTTCGTTGTGGGTTTTCCAACAACTCTGTTCTAGCTTCTGTTGTAACCGTGCTCTCTCAAGATATTGTTTTCCTTCGTTCACTCCATTCCAGTCTTACTTTTGTTCCGGAGGCATTGTGATGTTCATCTTTTCAACCCATCATCTCGTTTTGTCAAAGATCATGATCTTTCCATGCCTATACTTTCATCTGAGTGTTGTGTCCTCTTTACAAGTATCCTCTCATATTGTCAAGTTTAATTCCTTCCATTTACAGACGGAGTGCTGTCCAAATTATATCACTCTTATTCCTTCCCTATCTTGCTTAACCGGAGTATTGTGCCCCTTTGTTCAAGTTCTTTTCGCCTTATCAAGTCTTGCATCCCTTTCTCAACCAGAGTGTTGTGTTTTTCATTTGAGCTCTCTCATCTTATCAAATTTTGACTCCCTTCTCAACCGGAGTGCGGTCTGAGATCTTTCTTACCCCTTGTTGCATTCATTCAACAGTTCCGGTGGCAGTGTGTTGTGATGTCATCAAGTATCTTCTCATCTTATCAAGACCTTATTCAATTCTTTTCTTTTCAACCGGAGTGCCGCCCGAATTTGGTCTTCCTTGATCCCCTTCCTTAACCAGAGTGTTTTCAATATATATCTTCCCTTCAACCTCAAGGTTTTTCGCATGCTTTCTTCCTCTTTTCTAAATGGCTGTTTTCGACCTTGTTCACCTTCGTTGAATTCTGTCTCGAATGTATTCAACCTCTCAAGGTTGTGGTTTCACTCATTTGTCAAAGAAGCAACTTAGTTTTACCGTTTCTCTTTTCTCTTCCGTTGTTTCCCTCCGGTGCCATTCTAGATCTCGGGACAAGATCCTCTCGTAGTGGTGGAGTGTTGTAACGCCCCGAGACCGATATGCCAGGTGTCTTCCAGTTATTCGCTGTCGTTGCCATGTCATTTGCTTGCGTGTTGCATTTCATCATGTCATCATGTGCATTGCATCATCATGTTTTCAAAACTTGCATCCGTCCCGGCCTCCTCGTTCTCTCCGTTGTCCGTTCTGAGCCCAGACACACTTGCACGCGCCCGCGGCATGTCCGAAATATTATTTTATAAGTGGCCGGAAAATGTTCTCGGATTGGATTGAAATTTGGTGTGCGGTCTTAGTATAGTGTAGACAGACCGCCTGTCAAGTTTCATCGCAATCGGTGTTCGTTTGATGCCCCAACAGATAAATATAGCGGCAATAGTAGCCGGTCTAACATCGGACGTTTTCGGTCTCCGGAAACAGATGCCGGGCTTCCCTCTCTTCTCTTCTCTCAGCCCGGGACCGTCTACACAACTCACTACCTACCGCCAGGTCCAACCTAACCCCTCTCGTCAGCCCGCAGCCCCCCTCGCGCGCGCCCGAAAGCTGTCCCGGACCCGAACCGGACTGTCGCCACCGTTGGATCCGGATCATCCCCAAACATCTACAAAACATCTCCGTTTTGTTAATTGGGCTTCCTAGCTATTTTTATTCGCGATGGTTCGATTGCGATCGGAGAGTTCCGTTAGCCCCTAACCTAACCCATCAGCGTATATATATGGGCAACCCTAGGAATTAGGGACCCTGTCCCATCCTTCGATCCAATCCATCCCCGCCGCCAGTCTCCTTGATTTCAGCGCCCCACCAACCACAGCCGATCCAATCCATCTCCCTCCCTCGATCCACAAATCCAGCACCTCCCGATCCAAACCAGCTGCCCTCCTCTGCTCGTTCTTCCCTGAGCATGCTTCCCCGCGCCTTGGAAGTCGCCGCAGCCAACAATATCGAGCCGGCCAACAGAGCCCCTCCTGCGCCCGAGCCCTCCGGCGAGCTCTCGCTGGACGACTACCAGGCTAGCCCTCGCCGTCCCTGGCCTCCCCCTCGCTGTTCCTCTCTCTCTAATCTCTCTGCTCTCTCTCCCGTTGCCCACAGGAACGCCATGGCCTCCCCGTCGTACCTGCGCCGCCGTCACCCCATGTCCCCGAGCTCGCCGTCGCCGGGAATGAGGCCCCCGGGGCCAGATCTATCCACTCCGGTCCTCCCCGTCGCCCTAACCTGCCAGGGACGCTGCTGCCCCGCCGTTGACTTTGGACGCCGCCGCCATGGTTCTCTGCTCGTGTGGGCGTGAGACGAGGACGACGCCCAGGCCACTTCCAGCGCCATCATGGGCCGCGCGACCAGGCCCAGCCCAGCTCCCCGCGGTCCAGCCTCCTCCGCCCCAGATCCACAGCGCCATTGCCTCTGGGCCTCCTCTCGCGGATGTGGGCCGTCGAGCCAGATCGCGAGGCCCGGCCTCCTTTGACCCAGCCGGCCTGCCTTGCCTCCTCACCAACCGGGCCATAGCCCATGGGTGAGCTGCCCCCAACGCCTGTTCCTGTTGGGCCAGGAAGATTCGGCCCAGCTCTATAATTTTTTTTCTGCCTGGACGTTTTTCCTTTTATCCTGAGTCGACAGATTTGCAGAAAAGTCCCCCTGGTTCATGCATTTAATATCTCACAAACTGTGCATCGGATTAAAATGAATTATATATGAAACTTGCTCAGAATTTTGTGTAGATTAATAATATCCAACTTTCACCCATGTTTAAAATGTCTAAAATGTTGTTTGCATTAATTTGCTCCTATGCCATGCTAAAATGATTTAATTCATAACTAAATAACCGTAACTCCGAATTAAATAAACTTTATATGTAAATGGGGTAGAATTTTGCCTAGCTTAACATGGTGCAATTATCTTGCATGTTAAACAACTCTAAAATTGCGTTTAGGACAGATCAGGACCAAACCTAATTTTGCACATGGGGATTTTCCGGAATTGTTGTTCGTTGCTTCCGGCCTCATTTAACCTTGACTAGATAGGTAGTTTTCATTTGCTTCACCCTCTTGCCATGCTTAACAACATTTAATATTGTTGAGTACCTAACCGAGAGAGAACTAAATAATTGATGTGGTGTTTTGTCAATAGGCATCCCGATGCATATTGAGCTCCACTTAATTTTTAGGATTGTTTGTGCTCTTTGCCATGCCATGCATATTTAAACCGGACATGCATCATACTCGATTGTGCATCATGCCATGTTGATGTGTTGGTTGTTTACAATGTTGTGTGCTTCTTTTCCGGTGATTGCTTCTTCGGGTTGGTTCCGGTAACGTCGAGTTTGTGAGGACCCGTTCATCTACGTCCGGTTGTCTTCTTCATGGATTCGTTCTTCTTCCTTGCGGGATTTCAGGCAAGATGATCATACCCTCGAAATCACTACTATCTTTGCTATGCTAGTTTGCTCGCTCTTTTGCTATGCCATTGCTATGATGCCTACCACTTGCTTGTCAGCCTCCCAATTGCCATGTTGAGCCTCTAACCCACCAATGTCCTAGCAAACCATTGATTGGCTATGTTACCGTTTTGCTCAGCCCCTCTTATGGCGTGTTAGTTGCAGGTGAAGATTGAAGTTTGTTCCTTGTTGGAACATGGAGATGTTGTTCCTTGTTGGAACATGTTTACTTGTTGGGATATCACCATATATCTTATTTAATTAATGCATCTATATACTTGGTGAAGGGTGGAAGGCTCGACCTTATGCCTGGTGTTTTGTTCCACTCTTGCCGGCCTAGTTTCCGTCATATCGGTGTTATGTTCCCGGATTTTGCGTCCCTTACGCGGTTGGGCTATAATGGGAACCCCTTGACAGTTCGCCTTAAGTAAAGCTTTGCCAGCAATGCCCAACATTGGTCTTACCATTTGCCACCTAGCCTTTTTCCCTTGGGAGTCGCGCATCCCAAGGGTCATCTTTATTTTAACCCCCCAGGCCAGTGCTTGTCTAAGCGTTGGTCCAAACTAGAGCCCCTTGCAGCGCCACCTCGGGGAAACTTGAGGGCTGGTTTTAGTTGTACGGATTGCTTATCCGGTGTTGCCCTGAGAACGAGATATGTGCAGCTCCTATCAGGATGTCGGCGCATCGGGCGGTGTTGCTGGTTTAGTTTTACCCTGTCGAAATGTCTTGTTGTACCGGGATACCGAGTTTGATTGGAACGTCTCGGGTGGAGGTCTATTCCTTCATTGACCATGAGAGCTTGTCATGGGCTAAGTTGGGACACCCTACAGGGATTTGAACTTTCGAAAGCCGTGCCCGCGGTTATGGGCAGATGGGAATTTGTTAACGTCCGGTTGTAGAAAACCTGAACTTGACCTTAATTAAAATGAATCAACCGCGTGGGTAACCGTGATGGTCTCTTTCCGGCGGAGTCCGGGAAGTGAACACGGTTGTTGGAGTTATGCTTGACGTAGGTAGTCCAGGATCACTTCTTGATCATATTTTACCGACCGTGCTTTGCCTTCTCTTCTCGCTCTCATTTGCGTATGTTAGCCACCATATATGCTAGTCGCTTGCTGCAGCTCCACCTCATACATTTACCTTACCCATAAGCTTAAATAGTCTTGATCGCGAGGGTGCGAGATTGCTGAGTCCCCGTGGCTCACAGATACTTCCAAAACCAGCTTGCAGGTGCCGATGAGTACGTGCAAATGACGCAACCAAGGTCAGGAGGAGCTCGATGAAGATCTTATCCTTTATGTTGTTTCGTTCTAGTCGATCAGTAGTGGAGCCCAGTTGTGGTCGATCGGGGACCTTTGTCGCATTTTGGGGTTCTTCTTTTATTTTGGTTCCGTAGTCGGACCATGAGTGTATTTGGTTCATGTAATGCTTTAATCATGTAATTGTGTGAAGTGGCGATTGTAAGCCAACTATGTACCTCTTTCCCTTATTATATTACATGGGTTGTGTGAAGATTACCTCACTTGCGACATATGCCTTCAATGCGATTATGCCTCTAAGTCGTGCCTCGACACGTGGGAGATATAGTCGCATCGAGGGTGTTACAACTTATCAGAAATGTTGTAGTGCTCCCACTCACTTTCTTGTAAATACAGGCTTCACCGCAAGTCTGTATAAAACTATATGATTTGATCACACTATCAAAGCATTTATTCCAACTCCGAGAGGCTTGCACCAGTCCATAGATGGATCGCTGGAGCTTGCACATTTTGTTAGCTCCCTTTGGATTGACAAAACCTTCCGGTTGCATCATATACAACTCTTCTTCCAGAAATCCATTCAGGAATGCAGTTTTGACATCCATCTGCCAAATTTCATAATCATAAAATGCGGCAATTGCTAACATGATTCGGATAGACTTAAGCATCGCTACGGGTGAGAAGGTCTCATCGTAGTCAACTCCTTGAACTTGTCGAAAACCTTTTGCGACAAGTCGAGCTTTGTAGACAGTAACATTACCGTTAGCGTCAGTCTTCTTCTTGAAGATCCATTTATTCTCAATTGCTTGCCTATCATCGGGCAAGTCAACCAAAGTCCATACTTTGTTCTCATACATGGATCCCATCTCAGATTTCATGGCTTCAAGCCATTTTGCGGAACCTGGGCTCACCATCGCTTCTTCATAGTTCGTAGGTTCATCATGATCTAGCAGCATGATTTCCAGAACAGGATTACTGTACCACTCTGGCGTGGATCTCACTCTGGTTTACCTACGAGATTCGGTAATAACTTGATCTGAAGTTACATGATCATCATCATTAGCTTCCTCACTAATTGGTGTAGTAGTCACAGGAGCAGATTTCTGTGATGAACTATTTTCCAATAAGGGAGAAGGTACAATTACCTTATCAAGTTTTCTACTTTCCTCCCACCCACTTCTTTCGAGAGAAACTCCTTCTCTAGAAAGGATCCATTCTTAGCAACGAATGTCTTGCCTTCGGATCTGTGATAGAAGGTGTACCCAACTGTCTCCTTTGGGTATCCTATGAAGACATATTTCTCCGATTTGAGTTTGAGCTTATCGAGATGAAACTTTTTCACATAAGCATCGCAACTCCAAACTTTAAGAAATGACAGCTTAGGTTTCTTGCCAAACCATAGTTCACACGGTGTCGTCTCAACGGATTTAGATGGTGCCCTATTTAACGTGAATGCAGCTGTCTCTAATGCATAACCCCAAAACGATAGTGGTAGATCGGTAAGAGATATCATAGATTGCACTATATCCAATAAAGTACGGTTATGACGTTCGGACACACCATTATGTTGTGGTGTTCCATGTGGCATGAGTTTGTGAAACTATTCCACATTGTTTTAATTGAAGACCAAACTCGTAACTCAAATATTTGTCTCCGCGATCAGATCGTAGAAACTTTATTTTCTTGTCATGATGATTTTCCACTTCACTCTGAAATTCTTTGAACTTTTCAAATGTTTCAGACTTATGTTTCATCAAGTAGATATACCCATATCTGCTCAAATCATCTGTGAAGTTCAGAAAATAACGATACTTGCCGTGAGCCTTAACACTCATCGGACCGCATACATTAGTATGTATTATTTCCAATAAGTCAATTGCTCGCTCCGGAGAACGGAGTCTTAGTCATCTTGCCATGAGGCATGGTTTGCAAGCATCAAGTGATTCATAATCAAGTGATTCCAAAATCCCATCAGCATGGAGTTTCTTCATGCGCTTTACACCAATATGACCTAAACGGCAGTGCCACAAATAAGTTGCACTATCATTATTAACTTTGCATCTTTTGGTTTCAATATTATGATTATGTGTATCACTACGATCGAGATCCAACGAACTATTTTCATTGGGTGTGTAACCATATAAGGTTTTATTCATGTAAACAGAACAATAATTTATTCTCTTACTTAAATGAATAACCGTATTACAATAAACATGATCAAATCATATTCATGCTCAACGCAAACACCAAATAACACTTATTCAGGTTCAACACTAATGCCGAAAGTATAGGGAGTGTGCGATGATGATCATATCAATCTTGGAACCATTTCCAACACACATCGTCACTTCACCCTTAACTAGTCTTTATTCTGCAACTCCCGTTTCGAGTTACTAATCTTAGCAACTGATCCAGTATCAAATACTGAGGGGTTGCTATAAACACTAGTAAAGTACACATCAATAACATGTATATCAAATATACTTTTGTTCACTTTGCCATCCTTCTTATCCGCCAAATACTTGGGGCAGTTCTGCTTCCAGTGACCAGTCCCTTTGCAGTAGAAGCACTTAGTCTTAGGCTTAGGACCAGACTTGGGCTTCTTCACATGAGCAGCAACTTGCTTGCTATTTTTCTTGAAGTTCCCCTTTTTCCCTTTGCCCTTTTCTTGAAACTAGTGATCTTGTCAACCATCAACACTTGATGCTCTTTCTTGATTTCTACCTTCATCGATTTCATCATCATGAAAAGCTCGGGATTCGTTTTCGTCATCCCTTGCATACTATAGTTCATCACGAAGTTCTACTAACTTGGTGACTAGAGAATTCTGTCAATCACTATCTTATCTGGAAGATTAACTCCCACTTGATTCAAGCGATTGTAGTACCCAGACAATCTGAGCACATGCTCACTAGTTGAGCGATTCTCCTCCATCTTTTAGCTATAGAACTTGTTGGAGACTTCATATCTCTCAACTCGGATATTTGCTTGAAATATTAACTTCAACTCCTGGAACATCTCATATGGTCCATGACGTTCAAAACGTCTTTGAAGTCCTGATTCTAAGCCGTTAAGCATGGTGCTATAAACTATCAAGTAGTCATCATATTTAGCTAGCCAAACGTTCATAACGTCAGCATCTGCTCCTGCAATAGGTCTGTCACCTAGCGGTGCATCAAGGACATAATTCCTCTGTGCAGCAATGAGGATAAACCTCAGATCACGGATCCAATCCGCATCATTGCTACTAACATCTTTCAACATAGTTTTTCTCTAGGAACATATCAAAACAAACATAGGGAAGCAACAACGCGAGCTATTGATCTACAACATAGATATGCTAATACTACCAGGACTAAGTTCATGATAAATTTAAGTTCAATTAATCATATTACTTAAGAACTCCCACTTAGATAGACATCCCTCTAATCCTCTAAGTGATCACGTGATCCAAATCAACTAAACCATGTCCGATCATCACGTGAGATGGAGTAGTTTCATTGGTGAACATCACTATGTTGATCATATCTACTATATGATTCACGCTCGACCTTTCGGTCTCCGTGTTCCGAGGCCATATCTGTATATGCTTGGCTCGTCAAGTATAACCTGAGTATTCCGCGTGTGCAACTGTTTTGCACCCGTTATATTTGAACGTAGAGCCTATCACACCCGATCATCACGTGGTGTCTCAGCACGAAGAACTTCCGCAACGGTGCATACTCAGGGAGAACACTTCTTGATAATTAGTGAGAGATCATCTTAAAATGCTACCGTCAATCAAAGCAAGATAAGATGCATAAAAGATAAACATCACATGCAATCAATATAAGTGATATGATATGGCCATCATCATCTTGTGCTTGTGATCTCCATCTTCAAAGCACCGTCGTGATCACCATCGTCACCGGCACGACACCTTGATCTCCATCGTAGCATCGTTGTCGTCTCGCCAATCTTATGCTTCCACGACTATCGCTACCGCTTAGTGACAAAGTAAAGCATTACAGCGCGATTGCATTGCATACAATAAAGCGACAACCATATGGCTCCTGCCAGTTGCCGATAACTCGGTTACAAAACATGATCATCTCATACAATAAAATTTAGCATCATGTCTTGACCATATCACATCACAACATGCCCTGCAAAAACAAGTTAGACGTCCTTTACTTTGTTGTTGCAAGTTTTACGTGGCTGCTACGGGCTTTAAGCAAGAACCAATCTTACCTACGCATCAAAACCACAGCGATAGTTTGTCAAGTTGGTGTTGTTTTAACCTTCGCAAGGACCGGGCGTAGCCACACTCGGTTCAACTAAAGTTGGAGAAACTGTCACCCGCAAGCCACCTATGTGCAAAGCACGTCGGGAGAACCGGTCTCGCGTAAGCGTATGCGTAATGTTGGTCCGGGCCGCTTCGTCCAACAATACCGCCGAACCAAAGTATGACATGCTGGTAAGCAGTATGACTTATATCGCCCACAACTCACTTGTGTTCTACTCGTGCATATAACATCAACACATAAACCTAGGCTCGGATGCCACTGTTGGGGAACGTAGTAATTTCAAAAAAATTCCTATGCACACGCAAGATCATGGTGATGCATAGCAACGAGGGGAGAGTGTGATCTACGTACCCTAGTAGATCAAAAACGGAAGCGTTTGGTTGATGTAGTCGTACGTCTTCACGGCCCGACCGATCAAGCACTGAAACTACTGCACCTCCGAGTTTTAGTACACGTTCAGCCCGATGACAATCCCCGGACTCCGATCCAGCAAAGTGTCGGGGAAGAGTTCCGTCAGCACGACGGCGTGGTGACGATCTTGATGTACTACTGTCGCAGGGCTTCGCCTAAGCACCGCTACAATATTATCGAGGACTATGGTGGCAGGGGGCGCTGCACACGGCTAAGAATAAGATCACGTGGATCAACTTGTGTGTCTATGGGGTGCCCCCTGCCCCCGTATATAAAGGAGTGGAGGAGGTGAGGGCCGGCCCTCTCTATGGCGCGCCCTAAGTGAGTCCTACTCCCACCGGGAGTAGGATTCCCCCTTTCCTAGTCCAACTAGGAGTCCTTCCATGTAGTAGGAGTAGGAAGCAAGGAAGGGGCGCAACCCCTCCCCCTAGTCCAATTCGGACTAGGCCTTGGGGGGGGGGGGGGGGGGCGGCCTGCCCTAGGCAGCCCCTCTCTCTTTCCCGTATGGCCCAATAAGGCCCAATACTTCTCCCGGTGAATTCCCGTAACTCTCCGGTACCCCGAAAAATACCCGAATCACTCGGAACCTTTCCGATGTCCGAATATAGTCATCCAATATATCAATTTTTACGTCTCGACCATTTTGAGACTCCTCGTCATGTCCCCAATCTCATCCGGGACTCCGAATCCTTCGGTACATCAAAACTCATAAACTCATAATATAACTGTCATCGAAAGCTTAAGCGTGCGGACCCTACGGGTTCGAGAACAATGTAGACATGACCGAGACACGTCTCCGGTCAATAACCAATAGCGAGACCTGGATGCCCATATTGGCTCCTACATATTCTATGAAGATCTTTATCGGTCAGACCGCATAACAACATACGTTGTTCCCTTTGTCATCAATATGTTACTTGCCTGAGATTCGATCGTCGGTATCCAATACCTAGTTCAATCTCGTTACCGTCAAGTCTCTTTACTCATTCCGTAATACATCATCTCACAACTAACTCATTAGTTGCAATGCTTGCAAGGCTTATGTGATGTGCATTACCGAGAGGGCCCAGAGATACCTCTCCGACAATCGGAGTGACAAATCCTAATCTCGAAATACGCCAACCCAACATGTACCTTTGGAGACACCTGTAGAGCACCTTTATAATCACCCAGTTACGTTGTGACGTTTGGTAGTACACAAAGTGTTCCTCCGGCACACGGGAGTTGCATAATCTCATAGTCATAGGAACTTGTATAAGTCATGAAGAAAGCAATAGCAACATACTAAACGATCGGGTGCTAAGCTAATGGAATGGGTCATGTCAATCAGATCATTCAACTAATGATGTGATCCCGTTAATCAAATAACAACTCTTTGTCCATGCTTAGGAAACATAACCATCTTTGATTAACGAGCTAGTCAAGTAGAGGCATACTAGTGACACTCTGTTTGTCTATGTATTCACACATGTATTATGTTTCCGGTTAATACAATTCTAGCATGAATAATAAACATTTATCATGAAATAAGGAAATAAATAATAACTTTATTATTGCCTCTAGGGCATATTTCCTTCAAAATATACCTTTGTTTACTTTGCCATCCTTTCTTATCCACCAAATACTTGGGGTAGTTCAGCTTCCAGTGACCAATCCCTTTGCAGTAGAAGCACTTTGTCTCAGGCTTAGGACCAGACTTGGGTTTCTTCACTTGAGCAGCAACTTGCTTGCCGTTCTTCTTGAAGTTCCCCTTCTTCCTTTTGCCATTTTCTTGAAACTAGTGGTCTTGTCTACCATCAACACTTGATGTTTTTCTTGATTTCCACCTTCGTTGATTTTTAGCATCACGAAGAGCTTGGGAATCGTTTCCGTTATCCCTTGCATACTATCGACGCGTTTGGTTCGCGATATTCTCACTGTCTTCCGAATACACCGGCTCACGTTTACGTTACCAGCGTTTGTTTCGGCCACTTCGGTTTCAGCTCCCGTGTAATCGGAAAACATCTTTCACAAAACCAAAAACACCCGATACAGCCTGGTATCCAATACCGCGCATCCTGATCGTTTTCTTTCTGATCGTTTTCTTCACCATGAGGACGAAGGAGCAGCGACGGTGATCTCCCTCGCCATGAGCAGTACCATCGCCGTCCCTCTGTTTGCCTTCGCCGCCAAGCGCCGCCGATCTCCATTTTTCTTCACCGCTCGAGTTTCGCTGATATCCATTCGCCTCCGCCGCTGAGCGTCGCTGATATCCATTCGCCTCCGCCGCCGAGCGCCGGCGATCTCCATCGCCTCCGCCATCGTGGACGGCGCCGCCGATCTCTCTTCGCTGCAGCCGTGGGCAGCACCGCCGTGAGCAGTAGCAATTGTTGTGAACGGCCAGTGATCTCATTTACTGTCACGAGCCATCGGAGCAGTCGTCCGTCCTCCAATCGTCCGGCATCGGTCAACAAGGCTGACGATGGTATTCCGCGGCTTTCTACTCCCTTGCGTGAACCAAACACATCTCGTATTCAACTACCTCTAATCTAATACAGTGTATTCTCATTACAATAGTGAATACGTTACCTGAGCTCCAACCAAACGCGTCGTATAGTTCATCACGAAGTTCTACTAACTTGGTGATGGTGACTAGAGAATTCTGTCAATCACTATCTTATCTGGAAGATTAACTCCCACTTGATTCAAGCGATTGTAGTACCCAGACAATCTGAGTACATGCTCACTGCTTGAACGATTCTCCTCCATCTTGTAGCTATAGAACTTGTTGGAGACTTCATATCTCTCAACTCGGGTATTTGCTTGAAATATTAACTTCAACTCCTGGAACATCTCATATGGTCCATGACGTTCAAAACGTCTTTGAAGTCCCGATTCTAAGCCGTTAAGCATGGTGCACTAAACTATCAAGTAGTCATCATATTGAGCTAGCCAAATGTTCATAACGTCTGCATCTGCTCCTGCAATAGGTCTGTCACCTAGCGGTGCATCAAGGACATCATTTTTCTATGCAACAATGAGGATAAACCTCATATCATGGATCCAATCCGCATCATTGCTACTAACATCTTTCAATATAGTTTTTCTCTAGGAACATATCAAAACAAACATAGGGAAGCAACAACGCGAGCTATTGATCTACAACATAGATATGCTAATACTACCAGGACTAAGTTCATGATAAATTTAAGTTCAATTAATCATATTACTTAAGAACTCCCACTTAGATAGACATCCCTCTAATCATCTAAGTGATCACGTGATCCAAATCAACTAAACCATGTCCGATCATCACGTGAGATGGAGTAGTTTTCAATGGTGAACATCACTATGTTGATCATATCTACTATATGATTCACGCTCGACCTTTCGGTCTCCAGTGTTCCGAGGCCATATCTGCATATGCTAGGCTCGTCAAGTTTAACCTGAGTATTCCGCGTGTGCAAAACTGTCTTGCACCCGTTGTAGATGGACGTAGAGCTTATCACACCCGATCATCACGTGGTGTCTGGGCACGATGAACTTTGGCAACGGTGCATACTCAGGGGGAACACTTTTATCTTGAAATTTAGTAAGAGATCATCTTATAAAGCTACCATCGAAATAAGCAAAATAAGATGTATACAAGATAAACATCACATGCAATCAAAATATGTGACATGATATGGCCATGATCATCTTGTGCCTTCGATCTCCATCTCCAAAGTACCGTCATGATCTCTATCGTCACCAGCATGACACCATGATCTCCATCATCTTGATCTATATCAATGTGTCGTCACATGGACGTCTCGCCAACTATTGCTCTTGCAACTATTGCTATCGCATAGCGATAAAGTAAAGCAATTGTTTGGCGCTTGCATCTTATGCAATAGAGAGACGACCATAAGGCGTTTGCCAGTTGCCGATAACTTCCACAAAACATGATCATCTCATACAACAACTTATATCTCATCATGTCTTGACCATATCACATCACAACATGCCCTGCAAAAACAAGTTAGACGTCCTCTACTTTGTTTGTTGCAAGTTTTACGTGGCTGCTACGGGCTTAAGCAAGAACCAATCTTACCTACGCATCAAAACCACAATGATAGTTTGTCAAGTTGGTGCTGTTTTAACCTTCGCAAGGACTGGGCGTAGCCACACTCGGTTCAACTAAAGTTGGAGAAACTGACACCCGCTAGTCACCTGTGTGCATAGCACGGCGGTAAAACCAGTCTCGCGTAAGCGTACGCGTAATGTCGGTCCGGGCCGCTTCATCCAACAATACCGCCGAACCAAAGTATGACATGCTAGTAAGCAGTATGACTTATATCACCCACAACTCACTTGTGTTCTACTCGTGCATATAACATCAACACATAAAACCTAGGCTCGGATACCACTGTTGGGGAACGTAATAATTTCAAAAAAATTCCTACGCACACGCGAGATCATGGTGATGCATAGCAACGAGAGGGGAGAGTGTTGTCCATGTACCCTCGTAGACCGAAAGTGGAAGCGTTATATCAACGCGGTTGATGTAGTCGTACGTCTTCACGATCCAACCGATCCAAGCACTGAAACTACGGCACCTCCGAGTTCTAGCACACGTTCAGCTCGATGACGATCCTCGGACTCCGATCCAGCAAAGTGTCAGGGAAGAGTTCCGTCAGCACGACGGCATGGTGACGATCTTGATGTTCTACCGTCGCAGGGCTTCGCCTAAGCACCGCTACAATATTATCGAGGATTATGGTGGAAGGGGGCACCGCACATGGCTAAGAGAACGATCACGAAGATCAACTTGTGTGTCTATGGGGTGCCCCTGCCCCCGTATATAAAGGAGTGGAGGAGGGGAGGGCCGGCCCTCTCTATGGCGCGCCCTAGGGGAGTCCTACTCCCACCGGGAGTAGGATTCCCCCTTTCCTAGTCCAACTAGGAGTCCTTCCAAGTATTAGGAGTAGGAGACAAGGAAGGGGAAGAGGGAAGAGAAGGAAGGAGGGGGCGCAGCCCCTCCCCCTAGTCCAATTCGGACTAGGCCTTGGGGGCGGGCGGCCTGCCTCTCCCTCTTCCCTAAAGCCCAATAAGGCCCATATACTTCTTCTCCCGTATTCCCGTAACTCCCTGGTACTCCGAAAAATACCTGAACCACTCGGAATCTTTCCGATGTCCGAATATAGTCGTCCAATATATCGATCTTTACGTCTCGACCATTTCGAGACTCCTCGTCATGTCCCCGATCTTATCCGGGACTCCGAACTCCTTCGGTACATCAAAACTCATAAACTCATAATATAACTGTCATCGAAACCTTAAGCGTGCGGACCCTACGGGTTCGAGAACAATGTAGACATGACCGAGACACGTCTCCGGTCAATAACCAATAGCGGAACCTGGATGCTCATATTGGTTCCCACATATTCTACGAAGATCTTTATCGGTCAGACCGCATAACAACATACGTTGTTCCCTTTGTCATCGGTATGTTACTTGCCCGAGATTCGATCGTCGGTATCCAATACCTAGTTCAATCTCGTTATCGGCAAGTCTCTTTACTCGTTCTGTAATACATCATCTCGCAACTAACTCATTAGTTGAAATGCTTGCAAGGCTTATGTGATGTGCATTACCGAGAGGGCCCAGAGATACCTCTCCGACAATCGGAGTGACAAATCCTAATCTCGAAATACGCCAACCCAACATGTACCTTTGGAGACACCTGTAGAGCACCTTTATAATCACCCAGTTACGTTGTGACGTTTGGTAGCACACAAAGTGTTCCTCCAGCAAACGGGAGTTGCATAATCTCATAGTCATAGGAACATGTATAAGTCATGAAGAAAGCAATAGCAACATACTAAACGATCGGGTGCTAAGCTAATGGAATGGGTCATGTCAATCAGATCATTCACCTAATGATGTGATCCCGTTAATCAAATAACAACTCTTTGTCCATCGTTAGGAAACATAACCATATTTGATTAACGAGCTAGTCAAGTAGAGGCATACTAGTGACACTCTGTTTGTCTATGTATTCACACATGTATTATGTTTCCGGTTATTACAATTCTAGTATGAATAATAAACATTTATCATGAAATAAGGAAATAAATAATAACTTTATTATTGCCTCTAGGGCATATTTCCTTCACATATTATCCGGTTAGCATCCAATGCTCCATGGCTAGTGAGACCAAGCCATCGACCGTGTCATATGCTAGTCTAGTTGGCTGTGCGTCCACACAGCCCTTTCGACTAGGGACCTTTTAGGACAGTCATCATACAATGTATAATCCCACAAACAAGTCACATACTTGCTGATACACATCATTGATAATGTCCAAGGACTATCTTTATTCATAAACACATAGGAAATATCATCATACATGATTGCCTCTAGGGCATATCTCCAACAGGGCACCCCATGAATGAGAAAGTTGAATCTACATCTCTTTTGCTCTCTTACCAAAACGAATCTATCAAAGAGATGAAGGCTAGCTTAGATATAAATTTCCGTAACGTACTTAATCTTTCTTCTACCATTAATAGCCATGTGCTTTATCAAAATAGAAAGATTAATTCCATACATAGCAAGTTTGCTCTTTTCTTCCCTAAAACCAAAGATGGCAATACCTAGATCTATCCTTGCTTTTTATGCCTAGCTAGGGGCGTTAAACGATAGCGCTTGTTGGGAGGAAACCCAATTTTATTTTTATTCCTTGCTTTTTGCTCCTGTTTAGTAATAAATAATTTATCTAGCCTCTGCTTTGGTTCTGTTTTTTGTGTTTAATTAGTGTTTGTGCTAAGTAGAACCGTTGGGAAGACTTGGGGAAAGTCTTCTTAATCTTGCTGTAAAAACTATAAACTTTAGCGCTCAGGACAACTGCTGCCATTTTTATTTGGAAAGTGATATTTAGTTAATTATTTTTTGCAAATGATTTATAGATAAACTCACATCCAGCAATTTATTTTAGAATTTTTGGGGTTCCAGATCTTGCGTTAGCTACAGATTACTATAGACTGTTCTGTTTTTGACAGATTCTATTTTTCGTGTGTTGTTTGCTTATTTTGATGAACCTATGGCTAGTAAAATAGTTTATAAACCATAAGAATTTGGAATACAGTAGGTTTAACACCAATATAAATAAAGAATGAGTTCATTACAGTACCTTGAAGTGGTGTTTTGTTTTCTTTCGCTAACGGAGCTCATGAGATTTTCTACTTTAAGTTTTATGTTGTGAAGTTTTCAAGTTTTGGGTAAAGATTTGATGAATTATGGAACAAGGAGTGGCAAGAGCCTAAGCTTGGGGATGCCTATGGCACCCCTAAGATAATCTAAGTACACCTAAAAGCCAAAGCTTGGGGATGCCCCGGAAGGCATCCCCTCTTTCGTCTACTTCTATCAGTAACTTTACTTGGAGCTATATTTTATTTACCACATGATATGTGTTTTGCTTGGAGCGTCTTGTATGATTTGAGTCTTTGATTTTTAGTTTAACACAACCATCTTTGCTGTACACACCTTTTGAGAGAGACACACATGATTCGAAAATTATTAGAATACTCTATGTGCTTCACTTATATCTTTTGAGTTATATAGTTTTGCTCTAGTACTCCGCTTATATCTTTTAGAGCACGGTGGTGGATTTGTTTTATAGAAACTATTAATCTCTCATGCTTCACTTAGATTATTTTGAGAGTCTTAAATAGCATGGTAATTTGCTTAAATAATCCTAATATGCTAGGTATACAAGATTAGTAAAAACTTTCTTATGAGTTTGTTGAATACTAAGAGAAGGTTGATGCTTGATGATTGTTTTGAGATATAAAGATGGTGATATTAGAGTCATTCTAGTTGACTAGTTGTGAATTTGAGAGATACTTGTGTTAAAGTTTGTGATTCCCGTAGCATGCACGTATGGTGAACCGTTATGTGATGAAGTCGGAGCATAATTTATTTATTGATTGTCTTCCTTATGAGTGGCGGTTGGGGACGAGCGATGGTCGTTTCCTACCAATCTATCCCCCTAGAAGCATGTGTGTAATACTTTGCTTTGATAACTTGTAGATTTTTGCAATAAGTATATGAGTTCTTTATGACTAATGTTGAGTCCATGGATTATACGCACTTTTCTTCCTTCCACCATTGCTAGCCTCTCTAATACCGCACACTTTTCGCCGGTATCATACACCCACCATATACCTTCCTCAAAACAGCCACCATACCTACCTATCATGGCATTTCCATAGCCATTCTGAGATATATTGCCATGCAACTTACCACCGTTCCGATTATTATGACATGCTCCATCATTGTCATATTGCTTTGCATGATCATGTAGTTGACATCGTATTTGTGGAAAAGCAACCATTCATAATTCTTTCATACATGTCACTCTTGATTCATTGCATATCTCGGTACACCGCCAGAAGCATTCACATAGAGTCATATTCTGTTCTAAGTATTGAGTTTTAATTGTTGAGTTGTAAGTAAATAAAAGTGTGATGATCATCATTATTAGAGCATTGTCCCAAGTGAGGAAAGGATGATGGAGACTATGATTCCCCCACAAGTTGGGATGAGACTCCGGACTAAAAAGAGAAAAAAAAAGAGGCCATAAAAAAAGAGAAAAGGCCCAAATTAAAAAAATTAAAAAAATGAGAGAAAAGAGAGAAGGGACAATGCTACTATCCTTTACCACACTTGTGCTTCAAAATAGCACCATGATCTTCATGATAGAGAGTCTCTGTAACGCCCCGCGACCGATGTGCCAGGTGTCGTTCTGTTATTCGCTGTTGTTGCATTGTCATTGCTTGCGTGTCATGCATCTCATATCATGTCATCATGTGCATTGCATTTGCATACGTGTTCATCTCATGCATTCGAGCATTTTCCCCGTTGTCCGTTTTGCATTCCGGCGTTCCGTTCTCCTCCGGTGGTCATTTCTACCTTTCTTTCTTGTGTGGGGGTTAAACATTTCCGGATTGGACCGAGACTTGCCAAGCGACCTCGGTTTACTACCGGTAGACCGCCTGTCAAGTTTCGTATCATTTGGACTTCGTTTGATACTCCAACGGTTAACCAAGGGACCGAGAAGGCCTCGTGTGTGTTGCAGCCCAACACCCTTCCAATTTGGCCCAAAACCCACCTAACTCTACTCCATCGTCTCGGTCGTTCGATCACGATCGCGTGGCCGCAAACCGCACCTTATTTGGACTCTCCTAGCTCCCTCTATGCCTATATATACACCCCTCCTCCGAAATTCGCGGTGCCATCGACCCCTAACCCTAGATCTCTCCCTCTCCTCGCGCGCCGGACGCGTCCACCCCACGCCCGGACAATGTCCGCCGCCCGCTGCCATGTCCCTCCGACCAATGGGGGCGAGCCACGTCAGCTCCGCCGCCCCTCTCCTCCACACAGACACCGCCACATGTCCTCCCCGCGCCCACTTCGTCGGGGCCCGGAGGAGCCCAGATCCGGCCCTCCCCAGGCCCGAGCCGGGCCGCCGTTTTCCCCGCACAACCGCCGCCCACGTCCGTTGTCTTCACCATCTCCGGTCGCCGGAATCGCCCGCCGGAGCGCTCCGCCTCGCCGGCGCGGTTCCCCACACTCGTCGCCGGCCATCCTCGCTCTGCGCGCCACCGGAGATTCACCCCGCCGCCTCGTCAGGGTCGTCGTGGGCTCGCCGACCTCCTCCGTCGCTGGATCCGGGGACCCCACGCCCGGATCCGCACGTTCCCTGCCCTCGCCGGCCTCCTCCACCCCTCATCGCCGTTGCCCGCCGGCGAACGGAGCCGCCGCCGCCCCCTGCCTCCCTCGATCCAGGCGGGATCGAGGAGGAGGACGCCCTGCGCCTCGTGGGCCCTGACAGCCCCCGCTTTCGGCCCAGATCCCAGGCCCATCTCCAGCGCAACGCCCCGCCTCAGCCTGCTTCCTCTCCCTCCGACCGGGCCGAGCCCACTGGGTGAGGCCTCCCCAACGTCTCCTGTTTTTTTCTCTCCTGTTGGGCTTGCCCCAGATTCAGCCCGATGCGTTTTTATTCCTCTGTTACGATTTTGTCTATTATCCAGTGCGCTGTTGTTTTACAGATTAGTCCCCCTAGATCATGCATTTAATAACTCATGAACCGTGCATCGGATTAAAATGTTTTATATATGAAACTTGCTCAGAATTTTGTGTAGATTAATAATATGCCACTTTCATCCATGTTAAAAATGTTTAAAATGCTGTTTGCATATATTTGCCCCTATGCCATGTTAAAATGATTTAATTCATAACTAAATAACCGTAGCTCCGATTTAAATAATCTTTATATGTAAATGGGGTAGAATTTTGCCTAGTTTAACATGGTGGCCTCACTTTGCATGTTTAACAACTCTAAAATTATGTTTAGGGCAGAACAGTACCAAACCTTAAACTATGCATATGAGGATTTTCCGGAATTGTTGTTCGTGTTTCCGGCCTCATTTAACCTTGACTAGATAGGTAGTTTTCAGTTGCTTCACCCTCTTGCCATGTTTAATAACATTTAATATTGTTGGGTACATAAACGAGAGAGAACTAAATAATTGATGTGATGTTTTGTCAATATGCATCTCGTTGCTTATGGAGCTCCACTTAATTTGTAGAATTGTTTGTGCATTTTGCCATGCCATGCCCTCTTTAAACCGGACATGCATCATACTTGTTTGCGCATCATGCCATGTCTATGTGTTGGTTGTTTACTAGATTGTTTGCTCTTTTCCGGTGATTGCTTCTTCGGGTTGGTTCCGGTAACGTCGTGTTGTGAGGATCCGTTCGTCTACGTCCGTTTGTCTTCTTCATGGACTCGTTCTTCTTCCTTGCGGGATTTCAAGCAAGATGATCATACCCTCGAAATCACTACTATCTTTGCTATGCTAGTTTGCTCGCTCTTTTGCTATGCCATTGCTACGATGCCTACCACTTGCTTGTCAGCCTCCCAAATTGCCATGTTCAGCCCCTAACCCACCATTGTCCTAGCAAACCGTTGTTTGGCTATGTTACCGCTTTGGTCAGCCCCTCTTATAGCGTTGTTAGTTGCAGGTGAAGATTGAAGTTTGTTCCTTGTTGGAACATGGAGATGTTGTTCCTTGTTGGAACATGTTTACTTGTTGGGATATCACTATATATCTTATTGAATTAATGCATCTATATACTTGGTAAAGGGTGGAAGGCTCGGCCTTATGCCTGGTGTTTTGTTCCACTCTTGCCGCCCTAGTTTTCGTCATATCGGTGTTATGTTCCCGGATTTTGCGTTCCTTACGCGGTTGGGCTATAATGGGAACCCCTTGACAGTTCGCCTTAAGTAAGGCTCTTCCAGCAATGCCCAACATTAGTTTTACCATTTGCCACCTAGCCTTTTCTTTCCCTTGGGTTCTGCAGACTCAAGGGTCATCATTATTTTACCCCCCCGGGCCAGTGCTCCTCTGAGTGTTGGTCCAACTGAGTGATGTCCGAGGCTACCAGGGGCAACTCTGGGCTGGCTTACCCGACGTCTGGCTTATCTGAGTGTGCCCTGAGAAAGAGATATGTGCAGCTCCTATCGGGATTTGTTGGCACATTCGGGCGGTGTTGCTGGTTTAGTTTTACCCTGTCGAAATGTCTTGTTGTACTGGGATACCGAGTCTGATCGGAATGTCTCGGGTGGAGGTCTATTCCTTCGTTGACCGTGAGAGCTTGTGATGGGCTAAGTTGGGACACCCCTGCAGGGATTTGATCTTTCGAAAGCCGTGCCCGCGGTTATGGGCAGATGGGAATTTGTTAACGTCCGGTTGTAGATAACCTGAAGTTGACCTTAATGAATCAACCGCGTGTGTAACCGTGATGGTCTCTTTCCGGTGGAGTCCGGGAAGTGAACATGGTTGTTGGAGTTATGCTTGGCGTAGGTAGTCCAGGATCACTTCTTGATCATACTTTCACGACCGTGCCTTGCCTTCTCTTTTCGCTCTCATTTGCGTATGTTAGCCACCATATATGCTAGTCGCTTGCTGCAGCTCCACCTCATACCTTTACCTTACCCATAAGCTTAAATAGTCTTGATCGCGAGGGTGCGAGATTGCTGAGTCCCCGTGGCTCACAGTTACTTCCAAAACCAGCTTGCAGGTGCCGTTGAGTCCGTGCAGATGACGCAACCAAGCTCAGGAGTAGCTCGTTGAAGATCTTGTCCTTTGTGTTATTTCCGTTCTAGTTGATCAGTAGTGGAGCCCAGTTGGGGTCGATCGGGGACCTTTGTCGCATTTGGGGTTCTTCTTTTATTTTGGTTCCGTAGTCGGACCTTGAGTGTATTTGAATGATGTAATGCTTTATTCATGTAATTGTGTGAAGTGGCGATTGTAAGCCAACTATGTATCCTTTTCCTTATTATATTACATGGGTCGTGTGAAGATTACCTCACTTGCGACATATGCCTTCAATGCGATTATGCCTCTAAGTCGTGCCTCGACACGTGGGAGATATAGTCGCATCGAGGGTGTTTCAAGTTGGTAATCAGAGCCTTCCCCGACCTTAGAAGCCCCCATTGATTGATCATTTTTAGCGGCTGAGTTGTGTCTAGAAAAATGTTTTGAGTCATCTAGGAATTATATATCGGAGAGTTTAGGAAATTCTTTTTACTTCCCAGTCTCCTCATCGCTCTGGTAAGGCATCCTGACATAGAGTTTTGACTCTTCTCTTCTCAAATTTCACTAAAATTGTTTTTAGGATCACGCGGGTATCTTGGAATCGTTCCGATGGTTTTATGATGAGAACATTGTCTTGGTGCCTCCTGTCAGGGGTTTTGTGGAAGTGTCCCGAGGAGTTGAGCTCTGAGGTGTTGTCGTCATAATTTTATCGTTGCAGTTCTGGAATACCTGAGTTTAGTACGCCGACATCGAAAATCTCTTTTATGCAGTTCGTTGGTGAGATAACCTCGACGCCACCCAGTACTGGGGCGGGAGTTCGGGAGTATCGCCATAACTTGTATAACGGATGCTTTTCGAAGGTTGAGGTAGATGATTTCCGAAGGTTTCTTGGTTATATGTTGAAGGTTGGATACAGCTGGATGTAGGATTTGCTAGTTTGGGTGAGATATTATGCTTCCCCTGTATCCCCAACACCTGATTGCATAACCGGAAAATTTCGGGAGTTTATAAGTGGGAATTCAAGTAGCTCTTAGGATATCTTTCCGACAGACGTATGATATGAAATTGGGGTTCGACGTCTAGTGGTCCGCCTATTCACGGTCGGTTTTACAGTGGTCTCATTGTGTCTTAAAGAGTCCTTGGCTATGCCGACTCGGGGACGCTTCGTATGTCATGTGCACTGCCTTGCACATGATGGTGCTGTACGATCGAGCCCGTGTAGGCCCCACCACGAAAACTTCGAACGAAATCTCTATCATATGTTTGTTCCGGCTTATTCTGCAAGCCAATCCTTTGTTTTTGTTTTGAGTTGTGGTATCCGAGTTGCTTCGAAGTCAAGTGTTGATTCCATACTTTTCCCCAAATGGTGTTCTCATATTCCCATGTGAATACTAATCCTCCTCGATCATTGAGTTTGTCATTTCAATTCCTTCTCACCGGCATGTTTTCTCTTCAAGTGGATCTGTCCATTTTCAACATCCACAAGATCAAGTATCAGTTCTTCTCAACGGTGTTCATTTCTTCCATCTCCAAGTTGCCTTTGTTTTTCCCGCCCACCCACCCTTGTTTCTTCGAGGACTCATATATCTCAATTCAAGTATCCTTTTAGTCTTATGAAGTCTCGCCATTCTTTTTCGTCAATGTTCTTATCCGGTGATTCTCATGAAGATCCTAACGGAGCCTCTAGTTCATCATCCTTCGTTCTTTTCTCTTCTCCGGTGGTTTTAATTATAGTTTTGGTGTTGATCATATCCTTTTTCCTCGTTTCAAGTGCCTTCTCATACCGGTGCATTCTTAATCATTCCACTTCTCGCTATTTATTGTTCCGGAGTGATGAAGATATCTCAGAAGATTCAACTTTCCATTCTCAATTCACTCAAGTTCTTTTGAGGATGCTATCTCATTCAAGCCATTTATTTCAACCGGTGCAACCTCTTTTTTTAAATCGTTCAACGGTGTTTTCTTTCGAGTGGGCCCTAACCCAGAGGTCTTTTCCCAGGATCTTACCCGACTCTTCTTATTCTCCCGGAGCTAGCCTAAAGTCTTTCGAAGTTTGACGTAAGAATGATTTATCCTCAATCAAATGCGTTCTCCAAGATCGGTTAAATTCTTTTCATCGTTCGCTCAACCTCTTCGTTTTGATTCTTCCGGAGTGTCTAAACAATTCACGGTGGTGTTTCTCGTCGTAATTCTCAATTTATGAAGACCGAAGAACATTCTTCTAACAACCTTGCTCCATTCTCTTCATGATTCGTCATTCGAGATTGTTGCCATCCTCTCATAATCGTTTTCAATTGTTAGAATCCTTTTCACCTATCCGGAGTAATTCAAGAGTCTTCTCAGCTTGTTATCCGGAGCCCATCATCTCATAATTATTCATTCCCAGCTTTCAGTTATCGTTCTCCTAATCTTACCGGTGCATCGATCAACTATTATCTAATCGGCTCGTCATCTCTTCGTTCTCAGGGGTCCATATTCTCTCAAGCGTCTTTGTTCATTTGCTTAATTCTTCCCGGTGTTCCTTTATCTTTTCTTCGTTCATTTTAATTCTTACGGTGGTTCGTTCAAGATTTCTCTTCCTTTCTTATCATATCAATTTTATTCGTTGTTTCAACCCTTCCGGTGATTCGTTCAATACCTTCCCAAGTCTGATGTTATATCTCTCTTAATCTTTTCTACGAGGATAAGTAATATGCCAAATCCGTTGATTGTCATCAATTTAAATTGGTGAAGGATATGCATAATGTAATTCTTACTCTTGTTTCATGCAAGTGATTTAATTCCTTATTCCGGAGCCTCATCAAAATTCTTGGTTTCAATTGTTTCATCTTTTCTTTTCCGGAGTTCCAAGCTCTCTCAATTTATTTCATCGCGAAGATCCATCTAATCATTACAAGGATTCACCTTTTGTTCTCAACTTCTCTTTCTTTTGTTCATTCTTTTATTACCGGAGTTCTTCATGGAGGTTCTACATGATGGTTCATCAAGGATTTAATTTCTTCTCGAAGTATTCATCGAGATTCTTTTCTAAGAAGCTCAAGCTTTCTTGATCTTTCTATCCGGAGTGCAATCCTTTCTACCATATTTTGGAGGTGGTATTATGTCATTCTTGATAATTTGAGTTCATGTCCCGTGATTCACATGTTGTCATGAATGAGATATTTTAAATCCATCAACCTCTTCATTGGAGTTATCTTGGGTTACATTTCACCTAAAGCTTTCCCTAAGGATTTTGCTATTTTTGGTGCTTATAATGACCCAAGTTCTTCATCTATCCTTTCGGTGATAAGCTTCTCGTCTCCTTGTTCATGCCAATCCAATTCTTCTTCCCGTGAGTGGCAGGTGGTCACCTCATAATGTTTGAGTTGTATTCCATAAGACCATATCAAGCTTATTATTTTCGTTGTGGGTTTTCCAACAACTCCGTTCTAGCTTCTGTTGTAACCGTGCTCTCTCAAGATATTGTTTTCCTTCGTTCACTCCATTCCATTCTTACTTTTGTTCCGGAGGTATTGTGATGTTCATCTTTTCAACCCATCATCTCGTTTTGTCAAAGATCATGATCTTTCCATGCCTGTCCTTTTAATCTGAGTGTTGTGTCCTCTTTTCAAGTATCCTCTCATCTTGTCAAGTTCAATTCCTTCCATTTACAGACGGAGTGCTGTCCAAATTATATCACTCTTATTCCTTCCCTATCTTGCTTAACCGGAGTATGGTGCCCCTTTGTTCAAGTTCTTTTTGCCTTATCAAGTCTTGCATCCCTTTCTCAACCGGAGTGTCGTGCTTTCATTTGAGCTCTCTCATCTTATCAAATTTTGACTCCCTTCTCAACCGGAGTGCGGTCTGAGATCTTTCTTACCCTTGTTCCATTCATTCAATAGTTCCGGTGGCAGTGTGTTGTGATTTCATCAAGTATCTTCTCATCTTATCAAGACCTTATTCAATTCTTTTTCCTTCCAACCGGAGTGCTACCTGAATATGTTCTTCCTCGTTCCTATTTTCTAACGGAGTGTTTTCGACTTTGTTCACCTTCGCTGTATTCTTTTCTCGAATTTGTTCAACCTCGCAAGGTTCTTTGGTTTCACTCGTTTGTCAAAGAAGCAATTTGTTTTACCTCTTCTCTTTTCTCTTCCGTTTTCCCTCCAGTGCCATTCTAGATCTCGGGACGAGATCCTCTCGTAGTGGTGGAGTGTTGTAACGCCCCGAGACCGATGTGCCAGATGTCGTTCTGTTATTCGCTGTTGTTGCGTTGTCATTGCTTGCGTGTCATGCATCTCATATCATGTCATCATGTGCATTGCATTTGCATACGTGTTCATCTCATGCATTCGAGCATTTTCCCCGTTGTCCGTTTTGCATTCCGGCGTTCCGTTCTCCTCCGGTGGTCATTTCTACCTTTCTTTCTTGTGTGGGGGTTAAACATTTCCGGATTGGACCGAGACTTGCCAAGCGACCTCGGTTTACTACCGGTAGACCGCCTGTCAAGTTTCGTATCATTTGGACTTCGTTTGATACTCCGACGGTTAACCGAGGGACCGAGAAGGCCTCGTGTGTGTTGCAGCCCAACACCCTTCCAATTTGGCCCAAAACCCACCTAACTCTGCTCCATCGTCTCAGTCGTTCGATCACGATCGCGTGGCCGCAAACCGCACCTCATTTGGACTCTCCTAGCTCCCTCTATGCCTATATATACACCCCCTCCGAAATTCGCGGTGCCATCGACCCCTAACCCTAGATCTCTCCCTCTCCTCGCGCGCCGGACGCGTCCACCCCGCGCCCGGACAATGTCCGCCGCCCGCTGCCACGTCCCTCCGACCAATGGGGGCGAGCCACGTCAGCTCCGCCGCCCCTCTCCTCCACACAGACACCGCCACATGTCCTCCCCGCGCCCACTTCGTTGGGGCTCGGAGGAGCCCAGATCCGGCCCTCCCCGGGCCCGAGCCGGGCCGCCGTTTTCCCCGCACAACCGCCGCCCACGTCCGTTGTCTTCACCATCTCCGGTCGCCGAAATCGCCCGCCGGAGCGCTCCGCCTCACCGGCGCGGTTCTCCACACTCGTCGCCGGCCATCCTCGCTCTGCGCGCCACCGGAGATTCACCCCGCCGCCTCGTCAGGGTCGTCGTGGGCTCGCCGACCTCGTCCGTCGCCGGATCCGGGGACCCCATGCCCGGATCCGCGCGTCCCCTGCCCTCGCCGGCCTCCTCCGCCCCTCATCGCCGTTGCCCGCCGGCGAACGGAGCCGCCGCCGCCCCCTGCCTCCCTCGATCCAGGCAGGATCGAGGAGGAGGACGCCCTGCGCCTCGTGGGCCCTGACAGCCCCCGCTTTCGGCCCAGATCCTAGGCCCATCTCCAGCGCAGCGCCCCGCCTCAGCCTGCTTCCTCTCCCTCCGACCGGGCCGAGCCCACTGGGTGAGGCCTCCTCAGCGTCTCCTGTTTTTTTCTCTCCTGTTGGGCTTGCCCCAGATTCGGCCCGATGCGTTTTTATTCCTCTGTTACGATTTTGTCTATTATCCAGTGCGCCGCTGTTTTACAGATTAGTCCCCCTAGATCATGCATTTAATAACTCATGAACCGTGCATCGGATTAAAATGTTTTATATATGAAACTTGCTCAGAATTTTGTGTAGATTAATATATGCCACTTTCATCCATGTTAAAAATGTTTAAAATGCTGTTTGCATATATTTGCCCCTATGCCATGTTAAAATGATTTAATTCATAACTAAATAACCGTAGCTCCGATTTAAATAATCTTTATATGTAAATGGGGTAGAATTTTGCCTAGTTTAACATGGTGGCCTCACTTTGCATGTTTAACAACTCTAAAATTATGTTTAGGGCAGAACAGTACCAAACCTTAAACTATGCATATGAGGATTTTCCGGAATTGTTATTCGTGTTTCCGGCCTCATTTAACCTTGACTAGATAGGTAGTTTTCAGTTGCTTCACCCTCTTGCCATGTTTAATAACATTTAATATTGTTGAGTACATAAACGAGAGAGAACTAAATAATTGATGTGGCCTTTTGTCAATATGCATCTCGTTGCTTATGGAGCTCCACTTAATTTCTAGAATTGTTTGTGCATTTTGCCATGCCATGCCCTCTTTAAAACGGACATGCATCATACTTGTTTGCGCATCATGCCATGTCTATGTGTTGGTTGTTTACTAGATTGTTTGCTCTTTTTCGGTGATTGCTTCTTCGGGTTGGTTCCGGTAACGTCGTGTTGTGAGGATCCGTTCGTCTACGTCCGTTTGTCTTCTTCATGGACTCGTTCTTCTTCCTTCCGGAATTTCAGGCAAGATGATCATACCCTCGAAATCACTACTATCTTTGCTATGCTAGTTTGCTCGCTCTTTTGCTATGCCATTGCTACGATGCCTACCACTTGCTTGTCAGCCTCCCAAATTGCCATGTTCAGCCCCTAACCCACCATTGTCCTAGCAAACCGTTGTTTGGCTATGTTACCGCTTTGCTCAGCCCCTCTTATAGCGTTGTTAGTTGCAGGTGAAGATTGAAGTTTGTTCCTTGTTGGAACATGGAGATGCTGTTCCTTGTTGGAACATGTTTACTTGTTGGGATATCACTATATATCTTATTTAATTAATGCATCTATATACTTGGTAAAGGGTGGAAGGCTCGGCCTTATGCCTGGTGTTTTGTTCCACTCTTGCCGCCCTAGTTTTCGTCATATCGGTGTTATGTTCCCGGATTTTGCGTTCCTTACGCGGTTGGGCTATAATGGGAACCCCTTGACAGTTCTCCTTAAGTAAAGCTCTTCCAGCAATGCCCAACATTGGTTTTACCATTTGCCACCTAGCCTTTTCTTTCCCTTGGGTTCTGCAGACTCAAGGGTCATCATTATTTTACCCCCCGGGCCAGTGCTCCTCTGAGTGTTGGTCCAACTGAGCGATGTCCGAGGCTACCAGGGGCAACTCTGGGCTGGCTTACCCGACGTCTGGCTCATCTGAGTGTGCCCTGAGAAAGAGATATGTGCAGCTCCTATCGGGATTTGTCGGCACATTCGGGCGGTGTTGCTGGTTTAGTTTTACCCTGTCGAAATGTCTTGTTGTACTGGGATACCGAGTCTGATCGGAATGTCTCGGGTGGAGGTCTATTCCTTCGTTGACCGTGAGAGCTTGTGATGGGCTAAGTTGGGACACCCCTGCAGGGATTTGATCTTTCGAAAGCCATGCCCGCGGTTATGGGCAGATGGGAATTTGTTAATGTCCGGTTGTAGATAACCTGAAGTTGACCTTAATTAAAATGAATCAACCGCGTGTGTAACCGTGATGGTCTCTTTCCGGCGGAGTCCGGGAAGTGAACACGGTTGTTGGAGTTATGCTTGACGTAGGTAGTCCAGGATCACTTCTTGATCATACTTTCACGACCGTGCCTTGCCTTCTCTTCTCGCTCTCATTTGCGTATGTTAGCCACCATATATGCTAGTCGCTTGCTGCAGCTCCACCTCATACCTTTACCTTACCCATAAGCTTAAATAGTCTTGATCGCGAGGGTGCGAGATTGCTGAGTCCCCGTGGCTCACAGTTACTTCCAAAACCAGCTTGCAGGTGCCGTTGAGTCCGTGCAGATGACGCAACCAAGCTCAGGAGGAGCTCGTTGAAGATCTTGTCCTTTGTGTTGTTTCCGTTCTAGTTGATCAGTAGTGGAGCCCAGTTGGGGTCGATCGGGGACCTTTGTCGCATTTGGGGTTCTTCTTTTATTTTGGTTCCATAGTCGGACCTTGAGTGTATTTGAATGATGTAATGCTTTATTCATGTAATTGTGTGAAGTGGCGATTGTAAGCCAACTATGTATCCTTTTCCTTATTATATTACATGGGTTGTGTGAAGATTACCTCACTTGCGACATATGCCTTCAATGCGATTATGCCTCTAAGTCGTGCCTCGACACGTGGGAGATATAGTCGCATCGAGGGTGTTACAGTCTCCTATGATATCACTTTCATATACTAGTGGGAATTTTTCATTATAGAACTTGTCTTGCATATTCCAGTAATGGGCTTCCTCAAAATGCCCTAGGTCTTCGTAAGCAAGCGAGTTGGATGCACACCCACTTAGTTTCTTTTGTTGAGCTTCCATATACTTATAGCTCTAGTGCATCCGTTGCATGGCCATCCCTACTCACTCACATTGATATCTATTGATGGGCATCTCCATAGCCCGTTGATACGCCTAGTTGATGTGAGACTATCTTCTCCCTTTTTTGTCTTCTCCACAACCACAATTGTATTCCACATATAGTGCTATGTCCATGGCTCACGCTCATGTATTGCGTGAAGATTGAAAAAGTTTGAGAATATCAAAAGTATGAAACAATTGCTTGGCTTGTCATCGGGGTTGTGCATGATTTAAATACTTTGTGTGGTGAAGATAGAGCATAGCAAGACTATATGATTTTGTAGGGATAACTTTCTTTGGCCATGTTATTTTGAGAAGACATAATTGCTTAGTTAGTATGCTTGAAGTATTATTATTTTTATGTCAATATTAAACCTTTGTCTTGAATCTTTTGGATCTGAATATTCATACCACAATTAAGAAGAATTACATTGAAATTATGCCTAGTAGCATTCCACATCAAAAATTCTGTTTTTATCATTTACCTACTCGAGGACGAGCAGGAATTAAGCTTGGGGATGCTTGATACGTGTCCAACGTATCTATAATTTTTGATTGCTCCATGCTATATTATCTTTGGTTTTGGACATTATTGGGCTTTATTATTCACTTTTATATTATTTTTGGGACTAACCTATTAACCGGAGGCCCAGCCCAGAATTGATGTTTTTCGCCTATTTTAGAGTTCCACAGAAAAAGAATATCAAACGGAGTCCAAACGGAATGAAAACTTCGGGAACGTGATTTTCGGAATGAACATGATCCAGAAGACTTGGACCCTACGTCAAGCAACCAACAGGGAAGCCACGAGGTAGGGGGGCGCGCCTACCCCCCCAGGCGCGCCCTCCACCCTCGCGGGCCCCCTGTTGCTCCATCGACGTACTCCTTCCTCCTATACATACCTACGTACCCCCAAACGATCAGATACGGAGCCAAAACCCTAATTCCACCGTCGTAACTTTCTGTATGCACGAGATCCCATCTTGGGGCCTGTTCCAGAGCTCCGCCGGAGGGGGCATCGATCACAGAGGGCTTCTACATCAACACCATAGCCTCTCTGATGATGTGTGAGTAGTTTACCTCAGACCTTCGGGTCCATAGTTATTTGCTAGATGGCTTCTTCTCTCTTTTTGGATCTCAATACAAAGTTCTCCCCTCCCTTGTGGAGATCTATTCGATGTAATTTTCTTTTGCAGTGTGTTTGTTGAGACCGATGAATTGTGGGTTTATGGTCAAGTTTATCTATGAAAAATATTTGAATCTTCTCTGAATTTTTTTATGTATGATTGGTTATCTTTGCAAGTCTCTTTGAATTATCAGTTTGGTTTGGCCTACTAGATTGATCTTTCTTGCAATGGGAGAAGTGCTTAGCTTTGGGTTCAATCTTGCGGTGTCCTTTCCCAGTGACAGTAGGGGCAGCAAGGCACGTATTGTATTGTTGCCATCGAGGATAACAAGATGGGGTTTTTATCATATTGCATGAATTTATCACTCTACATCATGTCATCTTGCTTAAAGCGTTACTCTATTCTTATGAACTTAATACTCTAGATGCATGCTGGATAGCAGTCGATATGTGGAGTAATAGTAGTAGATGCAGGCAGGAGTCGGTCTACTTGTCTCGGACGTGATGCCTATATACATGATCATACCTAGATATTCTCATAACTATGCTCAATTCTGTCAATTGCTCGATAGTAATTTGTTCACCCACCGTAAAATACTTATGCTCTTGAGAGAAGCCACTAGTGAACCTATGGCCCCCGGGTCTATCTTCATCATATTAATCTTCCAACACTTAGTTATTTTTTCAGTGCCTTTTATTTTACTTTGCATCTTTATCATAAAAATACCAAAAATATTATCTTATCATATCTATCAGATCCCACTCTCGTAAGTGACTGTGTAGGGATTGACAACCCCTTATCGTGTTGGTTGTGAGGATTTGTTTATTTTGTGTAGGCGCGAGGGACTCGCGCGTAGCCTCCTACTGGATTGATACATTGGTTCTCAAAAACTGAGGGAAATACTTACGCTATACTTTGCCGCATCACCCTTTCCTCTTCAAGGGAAAACCAACGCAGTGCTCAAGAGGTAGCAATCCCACGCAACCCTCATGCCTCTGTAGAACCAGTACTGGCTGTAAGCTTTGTCGGTGTGAACCCTGGGGATCGCCACCCAGTGGGTCGCCTCCTGCGGTAGTTCGCCATCTTCCACCACCATGTCTTGCAGATCGTCTTCCTTGAGTCCCAATTCCTCCATCAGCGCTTCAAGGTCGGACGTAGCCGTCCCCGATGCCGATGCGTTAGCAGCCATGATCCTCTCGCTCGGGGGTTTTGGATCCGCGAGCAGTATTGACCCAAGACTCCGCCCTTCTGCGCAGCCGCTACGTCTCGCGACGCAGCAGGCCACCGCCGGGGAAGCGCGGTAGGGGAGATCGGTCTCTACGGGGGATGGCGGCGCCGTCGCCCGAGAGGAGAGAAACCCTAACGAGAGGGGATCTACAACTACAAGTTCAAAACAGAAACGGAAAGGGCTCGATACAAGGCCGTAAACGGCTGAAGTAAAGGTAACAAAGATCCACATAATCCTACGGTAGCCCACGGACCCGTAGCCCACCTAGACGCAGAGGTGGCTCCCCTAGGAGATTAACTAAGTGAGAGAGCAACTAACTGGGGTTACTGTTTGCAGAGGACCTCCAGGGGTCACTTTGTATTTTCATGCCAGGGGAGTACATTAAATGGGCGTCTAAACGCCACCACATGTCACGTGTCGGGTGTTTCGGGTTTAAAATGTGTGTTTTTTTGTATTTTTCATTTTTGCCGGGTTTTCCCTAGGTTTTGGAGAGAAAACATTCATGGGGTTTTCTTTTTTTCTTGCGCGGAAAAAATATGTGCTCCCACAAAGAATCACATATTTGCTTTTCATGGAGGCATAATTATGCTTCTTGGAAAGGAAAAAAAAAGTTATGCTTCCACGAGAAGTAGAGATTTGCTTCCGCGAGATTCCTGAAAAGAGAAAAAGTATTTGCTTCTGTTTCACGAGAAGCACATCTGTGCTTTTTGGAAAGGAAAAATATTTATGCTTTCACGAAAACTACAAATTTACTTCGGTGAGAAATACAATTGTGCTTCTTGAAAAGGGAAAAATATATGCTTCCACGATAAGCTTACTTTCGTGAAAGGCACGATTGTGCTTCTCAAAAAAGGAAAGAAAGTAAAAAAAATGAACATATTTTTTCTTTGAAAGATACACCAAAGAAAAAAAATCTTCAATTTTACTTTGCCCCATTCCTTTGAACCAAATGCATGAACATGTTTTTTAAGTCGTGAAAACATATTCAAAACGAATCTTATTTGAAAACACTGGTCACGCGAAACACTAATATGAAAAAAAAACTTAATTTAAACTTTTTGTTTAAAGGATACATAAGTTAGAAAATCAAAAAGCTAAAATGAAAATCACCCGAAAAGAAAAGCTAAAATAAGAAACCCGTGGACCTGCGTGCCCTCTCCCTGATGAAGAAGGAGAAAAGCAGAATGAGAGGTTCCGCTTGCTCCAAAGACCTCGTCAACCATTCCGCTCTTCTGGCTACTGTTGTGCCCACAACTGGATAGCGATGTGAGGCTACTGTTCTGCCCACAACTGGGGAGCGGAGCGGGGATGGAACTGGAAGGCTACGTCTTCATTGCCGGCGAGGGCTAGGATCTTCGTCTCCGCCCAAGCTCACCCCCCCTTCCACCCCTCCCACACCCGGCGGCGCGCGCGGCGACGGTGCCCCTCGCTCGCCGTGGACTGCCGGCGGCGGCGACGATGTAAGG
Organism: Triticum monococcum; assembly: GCA_034509565.1. NCBI lineage: Eukaryota > Viridiplantae > Streptophyta > Magnoliopsida > Poales > Poaceae > Triticum > Triticum monococcum. The sequence continues at coordinate 622,229,987 of CM067845.1, forward strand.
CAGCCAGCCAAGTACTGGAGTATGATTTATTCTCAAATATTCATTACGGCAATTATTACCACCCAATTGATTTCCCCCAATTGCCACCCTTCATTGTTTCTGACAAATATCCGGAAGCAGTCTGCAGTGTAGTTGTTGATAATGCTTGTTCATGGTGACATACTTAGCATATGCTCTTTCATACTCCCTCCGTCCCAAAAAGCTTGTTTTAAATTTGTGAAGATACGGATGTACCATCTCAAAAAGCTTGTCTTAGATCTGTCTACATACGGATGTACCTAGACACATTTTAGTGTTAGATCTGTATTTAGATAAATGTAAGACAAGCTTTTTGGGACAGAGGTAATAGAAGATACGGCACCACACAAACTTTTAGCCTTCTAGAGTCAACATTCTTGTTACGTGAGTAAATCCTGAAGTGGACATCCTTGACGAGGTCTCTTACTTACGGAAATTATATGTTGACGTTTCCTAGCGATTCCCATGGAACCAAGTTACCTGGAACTGCCACCTTAGCCAATTCTCTGAAAGTAGAACATGTCAAATAAGTTCCTTCTGTCTTGCTTGCCTCAAATTTCCTGATCTCTGCTTTCTTGAACCTGAGATGTCACATTACCTGCAGAGCATGTATGTTCAGCTATTTGGTCGAGTGTCATTTGTTCTTATCTGTTAATAACACTAAATTTGCCGCAGTTGATGGCAACTGCTCGCCACTAGCTTAGTGGACTAACAGTTTAACTAATACATCACTTATTCATTTTGCAGTGGCCATTCTAATGATATTTAGGAAGGTCACCACCAAAGGCATTAGCAATTTTCAGAAATAATGGCAGAGATTGTAATTCTTCTAGCCATTAAAAAGATCGGAATCGCCTTGGCAAGTAGAGTGGCAAACCAGGCCAACATGCAGTTTGGAAAGTACAAAACACAACTACAAGAGCTACATGGCAGTATGAGTCGTGTTGCGAGGGAGCTTCGCATAATGCATGAAGTGCTCTGTCACATGGATATTCGGAACCGCAACAATCAAGTTTATGACGGCTGGTTGGAGGAGGTACAGAAAGTAGCACATGTGATGGAGGACATGGTGGATGAGTACTTATATCTAGTTGGTCGGGAACATGATATTGGGTCTTGTTTTTACCTGAAAAAGGGCTTCAGAAAATCCAGATCTCTGCTTTCTATGAACCAGTTAGCTTTCAAGGTGAAGGAAATAGAGAAAGACCTTAGTCACCTATCAGAGACAAACAAACGTTGGGTTCCCATGACAATCAGCGGGGCCACGAGCAGCTGTGATTACATTGTCAAGAGGGGCCAAGATCTAGCAAATATTTCACGTTCCCTTGATGAAGAAGATCTTGTGGGGGTGGCTGAAAACAGAGAAAAACTTGAGCAGTGGTTGGCAGATGATGATTTGGAACGCTCGGTCATAGCGCTGCTTGGAATGGGAGGGCTTGGTAAAACAACTTTAGCTGCAAATGTCTACAGGAATGAGAGAAAGAAATTCCAATGCCATGCCTGGGTCTCCATCTCTCAAACTTATTCTAGAGAAGATGTCTTGAGGAATATATGCAAGGAACTTTTCAAGGATAATGTCAGTGTTCTATCTAAATCTGCAGCTATGGACATCACATGCCTTGAGGAGACACTGAAGAGTTTTCTGGAGCAACGAAAGTACTTGATCATATTGGACGATGTTTGGACTCCAGAAACATTTGATGATTTGTCTAGGATGGTTATTCATAATGATAAGGGAAGTAGACTGATAATCACAACCAGGGAAGGCGATGTTGCTGCACTTGCCTCTCCAGGACATATCTTAACACTAGAAGCTTTACGAGAAGATAAGGCATGGGATCTCTTTTGTAAAAAAACATTTCCAAAAGAAACAAATCATGATTGTCATGCGGAGTTAAAGCCTTTGTCCAGGGAAATAGTTAGCAGGTGTAAAGGCTTGCCTCTTGCTATTGTGTCAGTTGCTAGCCTCTTGCGTGTGCGTGAGAAAACTGTGGAAGAATGGAGAAGAATAAATAACCAACTGAGCTGGGAGATAATTAATAATTCGAGGCTCGACCACATAAGGAATGTTTTGCATCTGAGCTTCATCTACCTTCCAACGCACTTGAAAAGTTGTTTTTTGTACTGCAGCTTATTTCCAGAAGACTATCTTCTCAAAAGGAAACAACTTGTAAGGTTATGGATAGCAGAGGGGTTCATCGAGGGGAGGGGTGAAAGCACATTAGAAGAAGTAGCAGAAGGCTATCTGAAGGAGTTGGTTGATAGAAACATGCTACAACTTGTCGAGATGAACTCATTTGGCAGGATAAAAGAATTCAAAATGCATGATATATTACGTGAACTGGCAGTTGATTTGTGCCAGAAGAACTGTTTTGGTGTTTCACAAGAGGCTAAATGTGAGGGGTCTCTTGAGATGGATGGACGCCGATTGATACTTGACAAAATAAACAATGATGTTCAACAGTCATTTTCTGGTTTACACCAACTTCGAAGTGTGATTACAGCAGGCGATAGTAAGTCACCGTTCACTCTACTACCTCTGCTATGCAAGGAGTCAAGATATATGACAGTGCTAGAATTAAGTGGTATACCCATCAAGAAGATTCCAGATGCTATTGGAGATCTTTTTAATCTCCGCCATTTGGGTTTGCGTAATTCAAAGGTGAAAATGCTCCCGAGGTCTGTTGAGAAGCTTACAAATTTGTTGACACTAGATCTTTGTAAATCTGACATACGTGAGTTGCCTAGTGGGATTGTGAAACTTAAGAAGCTCAGGCACTTATTCGTTGAGAAGATAATGCATCCAGATTGGAGAAACATCAATCATCTCAGTGGTATGTGTATCCCCAATGGACTCGGGAATCTAACAAACCTGCAAACGCTACAAGCATTGGAAGCACATGATGAGTCCCTTAGACATCTAGGGGAGCTGAGGCAACTGAAAAGCTTGAGGTTATTGAATGTGAAGGGAATCTACTGCGGACGCATTAGTGAATCTCTAGTTCAAATGCGGCATTTGTCCTTGCTATCTGTGAATGCAAGTGATGGGAACGAGGTTCTCTTGTTGAATGTTCTCCTGCCAAGCCTGCAAAAGCTAAGACTGAGAGGACGGCTAGCGGAAGGGGCATTGGATGAGTCTCCTCTCTTCCAAGCTGTCGAAGGGCAGAATTTGTATGAATTAGTTCTATCTTGGTCACAGCTGACAAAAGACCCATTGCCGTCCCTTTCTCGGTTGTCAAGCTTGACGCGACTTCATTTCACTAGAGCATACACCGGAGAGCATTTGTCATTTCTCACGGGGTGGTTTCCCAAGCTAAAGGTCCTCTCTCTGACAGATCTGGCTAATTTGAAACGTCTAGAGATACAGCAAGGTGCCATGGGGTCCCTGGAACATTTATTCCTGATCAGACTCAGCAGCATGACCGAGGTCCCACCTGGCATTGAGTTCGTCATGCCCCTCGAGTATCTAGGCTTCCACGAAATCACCGGCGACTTCTTGTCATTGCTGCGCCATTGTTCTGCGATTCGAGGGACGCGGTTGAGGTATTCTCTGCGAGATTGAGCTACCACTGCTCGGGATATGTGTTGGTACGTAAGCTAGCCACAAACCAGCCAACTAGTACCCCTATTTTCTTTCTCTTTTAAGATGTTGATGTGATATGATGTTGGTTATGTAGGTGTCACCGGCCGGAAGGGAGATGCTTCCACTTTTGGGTTTCCTCTGCTTCTTCAAGATGGACTACTGCACTTTCTGCTGTTAGTTCCAATTCTACTTATGGTGCTTCACTTCTGCTGCAACTGCCTGCATTTGGTAATGCTAGTGTTGATTGTGTGCTCGGTTGTAGGGTGTGACAATGTTGCCTACTGCTCAATTCCGAATGTGATTGTTAAGACTGCGAGTGAGTTGTGTTTCCATATTCAGACTAGCGCAGCGCTTGCTGCCAGTCCCACATCCTGCTGTTGTTCGTGTGCTTGTTGTCAAGTATGATAATATTTCCTGTTAGTTATTTCCCCTTGTGGCTTACAAATAAGGCGACACTTACTGTAAGGCTGAGACCGAGTGTTATTTTCATATTCAGACTAATTGCATTTCCACGACACCGTTCCTGAACTATGTACTGCTATTCATGTGTGCTATTTCAGCTGCGGATGTTAAACTTAAACACTTTGATTTGCATTTATTAATAATGCTCGGGTATTCATTTCCGGTATGTTATGGCTACTATCTCTAGTTTTTCCTGTTGTAACTTGCTACCTTGGTCTGTTTTATATCTCTTATTTTGGATCTCCGCATGGTCTTCTTGAGCAATAATAATACACTGATGCAATGAGGGGACACACTGCCGGCTCTCACTCCAGCCTGCCACCATTGATGGTTGCTCCAAAAGGGATGATGCACCGAGCTGGAAGGGGCCAGTGTCGATCATCATCGTTTGTAGGCAGTACCTTTTGGGAATTATGCATCTCGTATTCCTTATACTAGATAATGATTTGTGCCTTTTCTTGATGTAGGGCCAATGGGTTAGCTAGGACCTGCCACGGAAATGGGTAGGAACTCATATGGAAGTGTATCTCATGACACTGTTCTGGTGTCACAGACTGTTAACATGCTTCTCGATGCCACCCGTTCCGAAGAAGCAAAGCAAAACCAAATTCTGCCTCCACTTGGGCATCTGAGACACTCATGTGCTCTCGTTTATGTGTCCCATGATCAAAAAAGAGAAGCATGTATGTAGATATTTATAGATGTTGAATAGAAGGGAAGAGTCGCAAAAAAAAAAGCAAAGAAAAATTATGACAGGTGGAAATATTTAAGAGCCTAGCTGCACATAAATAATTGTGTGTATGCGCGCCTATCATATGATAATCGGAGTTGTTTCATTGCTTGCATGTTACTCTAGACCAACATGGACCTCAAAGCATCTTTAGACGCACAATAAATATAGAGATATCAGAGGACTCATGCAACCTTTTTTCATCTAGATGTAAACGTAAAAGTATACAGTCGTACGGTGGGGTTTACAGTTAGTAAACTATGGGGGGCTTAGTTAAAAATATGACCAATTTGCAAAAAGAAAAAAAGTTAAAGAAAATGACCATCCGTATACCATCTGATAGACTTGCCAAAAAAGGGATGACCTCACTAGCAGTTAGAGCATCTCCAACAGCCGCGCTATATAAGCGCCACGCTCTAAATTTTGGGTTTATTTGCACGCATGCAACCGTTCCAGGAGCTCCAGCGGAGGCGCAAAAACCACGCACGGTATAAGTCGTTCAGCACGCGATCTGAAACGTCATCGCGCGACATTTATTTGCTGTGCTCGCTCCCACGCGCTCTACACTCGAGCGCGCGCTCGTGACTTCCACCTACCCCGATCCAGGCACTGGCGCCGCCGCCCGCACCACCCCATTTTTTCCGGCGACCATTCTGGCGCTTTCTCAGCCTATCCCCACGCCGCCGCTGCTTCTTCCGTCTCCCTCCAGTCGCCGCCGCCCCTCGCGCGCGCCATTCCTTCGACGAACAGCGCCCGGCCACCCACTGCCGCTCGACGCCCACAAGGTGTCCGACAAAACGCTTGCAAGGTATGTATTGCTTCAACTTCACATTTTTTTACATGAATTTGGTGCGTGTTGTTTGTAGTTTTTATAGCCTAGTTTAAATTGAACATTGTAGATGAGTTCGTCATATGATTCTTTCGAAGAAGAATTTGATATAAGAGTAGGAGGATCTTGCAATGATCCTAGCTATGCACATCAATAAAAAACCAAAGCACAGTGGTTCGGTTATGGGTCGGCAGAAATTTGGAGGGATAGAATCGATGCCCACAACAGATTGATGGGGCACTATTTTGTGGATAATCCCGTGTACCCCGAGTCGTACTTCCGGCGCCGGTTTAGGATGGGCACTGAGTTGTTCAGACGCATTGCAGAGAAACTACCGAGCCATGATCGGTTTTTTCAGCAAAGGAGGAATGCCGCCGGAGAGCTCGGGCATAGCACCTTTCAGAAGGTGACCGCCACTTTGCGTATGTTGGCATACGGTATTCCGGTTGATCTAGTTGATGACCACTTGGCCATGGGTGAGAGTCAAGCCATCATGTGTGTCAAGCACTTCACAGTCGGAATTGTGCAAGTGTTTGGCCTGGAGTATTTGAGATCTCCCAATGCTGAATACGCCGCAAGGCTTTTGGAGATGAACAAAGCTCGCGGGTTCCCAGGTATGCTTGGGTCAATAGATTGCATGCATTGGAGTTGGAAGAAACTGTCCTAAGGCATGGCATGGGCAATTCCACGGCCAAAAAAGAGTTCTATTATTATTCTTGAAGCGGTGGCCGATCAAGAGACTTGGATTTGGCATGCTTTTTTTTGGAATGCATGGATCTTTGAATAACATCAACATTGTTAATCGGTCCACTGATGAATACGATTGCAAATGGTGAACAACCACCGATGCAGTTTGTAGCAAATGGCCATACACACAACTATGGCTACTATCTTGCGGATGGCATCTACCCAAAGTGGCAAACATTTGTGAAGTCGTTGAAAAAAACCGGAAGGTAAGAAAAATCTTGATTTCCACAATGCTCAGGTGACGGCTAGAAAAAGATGTGGAGAAAGCTTTTGGGATTTTGCAAGCCCAATTTGCCATCATGAGAGGACCGTCTAGATTTTGAGATCAAAAGATGCTTTGGTACATCATGCACGCTTGTGTGATCATGCACAACATGATTATCGAGAATAAGCGTGGCCAAGATTTAGAGTACTCTCAGTATGAACTCTTGGGACATCTCATGCGAGTGCGGCGGAGGGCTGCCAAGGTGGCCCGTTTTGTTGCCTCCTATCATGCCATTTGATGCGCCGAAACGCGTGATAATATTCAGAAGGATCTCATCGAGGAGTGATGGGCATGGAATGGCCGACAAAGAGTATCATTATTTGTATGTTTGATGTTGTATTGTTGAATTAAGATAAACTATTTGTTTGAGTTGTAATAATAAAATTGAACTATTTATTGTTGATTTATTTTGTTTGTGTTTGAACTTTTTGGTTGTGTTTGGAGTGCATATGTTGTTTGTGCTAAAGCATGCGTAGTTTTTTTGTAGCAGCTGCTGGAGCAGCTCGTGCGTGCTAAACTTTTTAGCAGCCGCTAAAGCAAATGCTCCTCGCCGTGCAAAAACTTGCGATCAACACGCTGCAAACGCTTTTTTAGCGCGCCACGTGTTGCGCGGTTGTTGAAGATGCGCTTATGCATGTTCTTAATATGGCATATGAATCTACTCACATTTTTTGTTCAGATGTTACTTCTCATGTTGCATGTGTGGTAGGCTTTGGCACCTCAGACAACTCGGAACTTATTTCCCTCCAAGCATCTGGTTACACATTGTCGAGATTAGTGGAAAGCATCATGTGGCAATTTGGTGACTTCATATCTTAATCATACTCCCTTCATTTCAAAATATAGTGCGCCCACGCTTTCCGAGATCAAACTTTGACCATAAATTTAATAAATAAGAAAGAAAGAAATTAGTTCAAAGACCATGCATGTTGGTGTATCCGTGTATATATGCATTTTATGTCCAACACTGGATTTGTTCTAATAGGCACATTGGGTCATCAGTCTAAAGTACATCAGTCCAGAATCCCATTATACCAATTATACATCCATTATTGACAGAAAGCATCCACTAATTCCATCCTCATCATTGAGTATAATCTAAATAAGACTACACTGGATCAAGACATGTAAAGCATGTGTTAATAATAAATATGTAGGACACGACTAAACCTGAAACTGAACAGAACAGAGATGACATACGGCCATCGCAGATCGAAGTCGTCACCCATGATGGCTAAGGACGTGTTTAGACCAAAGTCGCAGCTGAATTGATCTGTTGTTCCCTGTTCCATGGTCTATACAACATAAACACGAAATCTCCATAAACAGACACGCAGGCACAGAAAAATTAAAAGGAGACACGAATGGAAGTAAGGAGACGAACCCTTACTACCCACATACGTACCTGTGAAATGAAGACAGTAGCAGCATGCCCGCGTGCGAGAGGAATGCCGACGCTTGGGCGGCACCTCCGCGCCTATTCCCTCAGGCCGTTGAGAGAGGCAACAATGCACGTAGCTGGGGTGGGGGTGCAGCGGCGGGTGGGGTACTGGCGGCTCACGCGGCGCATAGGCAGCGCTCGCACGCCCCAGCAATCGATGTTGTAGAGCGTCGAGAAGAAATTGGTCGACCCGCAGGCGACACCGTCGTGCAAGATGCCAGCAGCTCCCCGGTAGTGGTGGCTGCTCCTCCTTCGACGAAGATGCCCGAGGGCGGCGCTGGCGGCACTCCGAGAGGCAGACCCACCTGGCAATGGCGATGTAGGTTCTCGCTCCTCAGAGCAGCATCTGCATTGACTCAACGCAGCTCCTTGCCCGATACAGGCCCCTAGTGGCGGCGACAGAACCCTCCTTTGCGGCCGCACCTCGAGCGATCCATGGTGCCTTGTGCGGCTCCATTGACTGCACGCCCAGCGGGCTGCCCTCGATGTCTCTGGAAGCTTCTGGTCTTTCCACGGCTCCCCACAGCGTTAGGGCACCATCAACTGTAGTAGGAAAAGAAAAACACAATGAGATCGGAAGAGGTGGAGAGGCGACGACAGCGAAAACATGAACAATAGCGACGGGAATGACATGCCATCGCCGCCTTAATTCTGCTTCCCGCACGCACTTCGTTTCTCACGATCTCTGTGTGCCATCGCCATAGTCGCGTGGAGAGAAGGTTGGAGCGGGATGTAACGCCCTCGATGCGGCTATATCTCCCACGTGTCGAAGCACGACTTAGAGGCATAACCGCATTGAAAGCAATATCGCAAGTGAGGTAATCTTCACAACAACCCATGTAATAAATAAGGGAAAAAGATACATAGTTGGCTTACAATCGCCACTTCACACAATACATGAATAAAACATTACATTATCCAGATACAATCAATGTCCGACTACAGAACCAAAATAAAAGAAGACTACCCCAAATGCTACACAGATCCCCGATCGTCCCCAACTGGGCTCCACTACTGATCAACTGGAAACGGAACAATATAAAGAACACGATCTTCATCGAGCTCCGCCTTGAGCTCGGTTGCGTCACCTGCATGGTATCATCGGCACCTGCAAGCTGGTTTTGGAAGTATCTGTGAGTCACGGGGACTCAACAATCTCACACCCTCGCGATCACGACTATTTAAGCTTATAGGAAGGGTAAAAATATGAGGTGGAGCTGCAGCAAGCGACTAGCATATATGGTGGCTAACATACGCAAATGAGAGCGAGAAGAGAAGGCAAAAGCACGTACGAAAAACTATGATCAAGAAGTGATCCTAGAACAACCTACGTCAAGCATAACTCCAACACCATGTTCGCTCCCCGAACTCCGCCGGGAAGAGACCATCACGGTTACACACGCGGTTGACGTATTTTAATTAAGTCAAGCTTCAGGTTTTCTACAACCGGACATTAACAAATTCTCATCTGCCCATAACCGCGGGCACGGCTTTCGAAAGTTCAAATCCCTGTAGGGGTATCCCAACTTAGCCCATCACAAGCTCTCACGGTCAACAAAGGATATTCCTTCTCCCAAGACAATCCGATGAGACTCGGCATCCCGGTTACAAGACATCCTCGACAATGGTAAAACAAGTCTAGCAACACCGCTTGAATGTGTCGACAAATCCCGATTGGAGCTGCACATATCTCGTTCTCAGGGCACACTCAGATGAGCTAGACGTCGGGTAGGCCAGCCCAGAGTTGCCCCTGGTAGCCCCGGACATCGCTCAGTTGGACCAACACTTAGAGAAGCACTGACCGGGGGGGGGGGGGGGGGTTAAAATAAAGATGACCCTTGAGCCGGCCGACCCAAGGGAAAGAAAAGGCTAGGTGGCAAATGGTAAAACCAATATTGGGCATTGCTGAAGGAGTTTTATTCAAGGCGAACTGTCAAGGGGTTCCCATTATAACCCAGCCTGTAAGGAACGTAAAATCCGGAAACATAACATCGATATGACGGAAACTAGGGCGGCAAGAGTGGAACAAAACACCAGGCATAAGGCCGAGCCTTCCACCCTTTACCAAGTATATAGATGCATTAATTAAATAATAGATATTGTGATATCCCACAAGATATCCATGTTCCAAACAATGAACAAGCTCCAATCTTCACCTGCAACTAGCAACGCTATAAGAGGGGATGAGCAAAGCGGTAACATAGCCAAACAACGGTTTGCTAGGACAAGGTGGGTTAGAGGCTTGGCTCAACAATATGGGAGGCATGATAAGCAAGTGGTACGTATCGCAGCATAGGCATAGCAAAAGAGCGAGCAACTAGCAAGCAAAGATAGAAGTGATTTCGAGGGTATGGTCATCTTGCCTGAAATCCTGCAAGGAAGAAGAATGAGTCCATGAAGAAGACAAACGGACGTAGTCGAACGGGTCCTCGCAAATGCGGCGTTATCGGAACCAACCCGAAGAAGCAACACCGAAAAGAAGCACACAACATAGTAAACAACCAACACATGAACATGGCATGATTTGGAAAGGAAAGATTGAACCTGGCCTCAACTTGGAAAACCAAGAGTACCACTAGAAAGAGGAGTTTATTTCGATTGAAATCGATATAAAGATCACTGAAATCGGATGCACGGTTTGGAAATGACAAGCAAAACAAATATGACACCGGTCTGCGATTAACAGCACGAGACCATCTAAATGCATCAAGAACAACATGCTACATCACTCAAACATGAGAACAAAATACATGGTGGGGATCCACTCAAGATGCTTGACAAAAGATGAACACTGAGCTACGGCTAATTCACTCAATAGCAAGCTCAAACAAGCATGGCAAAAATGCAAAAAAAAACATGTTTCAGACTTAGTGAAAATAACAGCATGTCAGGAATTTATCATCAGGAAGCAATGTATAGAGGATGATAACTACGTGCTACAGGAACATATCATGGCAAAGCAAGGCATGGCATGAAGCTAATCTAAGCATATAACAAAAGGCCCTTAGTGACCATGAGCCAAAAGGGATCAGAGAATACAATTGCAAGCATGTGAACATAGCAAAAACATAAACAGATTCAGACTTAGTGCAAAACTGGAGCATGCAAAACAGATAACAAGTAGACATGTTTACGAGCTCGATGCACTCACTACAAAGCATGGCACGATAATATAAGCATACACCCAGCAAGTAGACATGGCATAGAAGCTAGACATGGAAAGAACAACAACATAGCATGCACGGATCAACAACAAAAGCTCGGCAAAATTGGTAAACATGTTAACAATCTGCCAGGAACACTTTATAGCAAAAGTAGAGATCAATTGAGCCAAGCTAGGGTGCTCCATAATTGCAAACAAAGACATGGCTGGATAGAGCATAACAATATTAACAAAGCATCCTCACTGATCATCCTCAAAAGAGGCACGGATCACTAGGAAACAACATGAATATATGGCATAAAAACAAAAACAGAATAAGGACTTAGTGAAATTCTCTGTCCCTGAAATCAGCATCATTGAGTAAGCTACTTTGCATGATTGTGATAGCCACCACATAGATCACAAAATTACATGGCATACACCCATGTAAAGATGGCATGGCATATAACAAAACAAATGTAGAGCTCAGGAGCATAGCATGCACACAATAATCATGGCAAAAATGACAAAAGTGCATTTGCTGAAACAGATCTGAAATAATCATCACATAGCCCTCTTCCAAGAGCATTTTGGGCATCCAGATGAGCTCAAATGAAAATGATGCAATGAGATGAAATGATGTACTCATCGAGACGAACATTTTGATATGCTACACGCACGAATCGGAGCGACGGATGCAGAGTTATAGCATGTGGAAGAATGCAAAAAGTTAGGGTTTCAGGGAGAAAGTCAACCCGGATCAGATCTGGATCTGGCTCGCGGTTACTGTAGAAGCACGCGGCCCGAGGTTTGCCGGGTACTGTAGCTGGCCGGAGAGAGGGCTTGAGGCCGCCGAAGAAGGAGAGGAGGCCGGGGCGGCGCTTGCCGGCGACGAGGGGCGGCGAGGAGGCGGCGCCAGCAGGCTCGGACGGCGAGGTGGCCGCGGGCGGCGAGGGTGCAGTCGCAAGAGCGGGACTGCGCTTGCCGGCGACAAGGGGCGCGGCGGCCGGAGCAGGTGGCGGGCGGCGCGGCTCGCGGTAGGTGGCGGCGGGGCGCGCGGCCCGGGAGGCGGCGGAGAGGGCCCACCCTGGGCTTCGGCAGGCCGGCGGCAGGGAGGCAGCCGAGCCAACGGGGCGGCGACACATGGCGGCGGCGGGGCAAGTCGGACACGTCCGGCCCGAATCGGACGTGTCCGGCGGCGAGAGGTGGGAGGAGACTAGGCTAGGGTTGGAAATGACCCGAAATTTCGGGGAGGGACCTATTTATAGAGCTAGAGGGAGCTAGGAGAGTTCAAATTGAGCACGGTTTTCGGCCACGCGATTGTGATCGAATGACCGAGATGATGGAGGAGGTTTAGGTGGGTTTTGGCCACTTTGGAGGGGTGTTGGGCTGCAACACACACGAGGCCTTTTCGGTCCCTCGGTTAACCGTTGGAGTATCAAACGAAGTCCAAATAGCACGAAACTTAACAGGCGGTCTACCGGTAGTAAAAAAAGGCCGCATGACAAGTCTCGGTCCAATCCGGAAACGTTTAACACCCACACACGAAAAGAGGTAGAAAGGGGCACCGTGTGACATAGGAGCGCCGGATTGCAAAACGGACAACGGGGAAAATGCTCGGATGCATGAGACGAACAAGTATGCAAATGAATTGCACATGATGACATGATATGAGATGCATGACACACAAGCAAATGACAACGCAACACAACGAATAATTGGAGGACACCTGGCACATCAGTCTCGGGGCGTTACAACACTTCACCACTACAAGAGGATCTCGTCCCGAGATCTAGAATGGCACCGGAGGGAAAACGAAAGAGAAAGAGAAGAGGTAAAACTAAGTTGCTCCTTCGACAAACGAGTGAAACCAAAGAACCTTGAAAAGGTTAAGCCATTTTGAGAAAAGAATACGACGGAGATGAACGAAGTTGAAAACACTCCATTAGAAAATAGGAACAAGGAAGAACAACTTCGGGCATCACTCCGATTGAAAAGAAAAGGAATTGAATAAGAACTTGATAAGATGAGAAGATACTTGATGAAATCACAACACACTGCCTCCGGAACTATTGAATGAATGGAAGAAGGGGTAAGAAAAATCTCAGACAGCACTCCGGTTGAAAAGAGATGCAAGGCTTGATAAGGCGAAAAGAACTTGAGCAGAATGGCACCACACTCCGGTTAAATGGATAGGCATGAAAAGAACATGATCTTTGACGAAACGAAATGATGGGTGAAAAGAACAACATCGCAATGCCTCCGGGACGACTGTAAGAATGGATTCAAAAGAACGGAGAGGAAAACAACGTCTTTAGGAGAAGGGTCGAACGGAGTTGTTGGAAACCAACAACGAAAAGAATAAGCTTGAAGTGGGCTTATGGAAAACATCTCAAAACTGAGGTAAAATACTGCCATTCACGTGAAAAAGAATTGGGTTGATATGAACAAGGGGACGAGAAAATATTTCACCGGGAGGATAAAGAAGAACTTGGGTCCTATATGAGCACCATAAATAGCAACAATCCTTAGGGACGATTTTAGGTGGAATATAGCCCAAGATAATTGCAACGAAGGGATTGATGGATTTAAAATACCTCATTCTTAACAACATGTGAAACATGAAACATGAACTCAAATTATCAAGAATGACATAATACCACCTCCAATGATACGGAAGAAAGAATTGAACTCCGGATAGCAAGATGAAGAATGCTTGAACTCCTCTGAAAAGAAACTTGATGAACACTTCGAGAAGGAATTAAATCCTTGATGAACCATCATGTAGAGCCTCCATGAAGAACTCCGGTAACAAAAGGATGATCAAACGAAAGGAACGAGAAATTGAAAACACAAGGTGAAGCCTCGCGATGATTTAGAAGGAGCTTCGCGACGAGACAATGCCGAAAGGCTTGGAACTCCGGAAAAGAAAGATGAACAAAAGAAATCAAGAATTTGATGAGCCTCTGGAATAGGAAATTAATCACTTGGATGAAACAAAATAAGAATTACGTTATGCGTATCCTTCACCAATTTAAATTGATGACAAGTAGCGGATCTGGCATACTACTTATTCTCGTAGAAAGGATTATATATATATATATATATATATATATATATATAGCGCAAACTCAATGGACCGCCGGTAGGATTTGAAAAGCACGAATGCATTGATATGATAAACGAAGGAAGAAGAATCTTGAATGAACCACCGTAAGAATTAAAAATGAACGAAGTAAAGGGATGAATCACCGGGTAAGAATTGTGAAATGAACGAAGATACTTGAGACAATCTAGATACATGAGAACGAAGAGATTACGAGCTGATTAGAGAATCCTTGATTTAAGCACCGGTATGATTTAGAGTATGAGAGCTGAAAGCTGGAATGAATAAATCTGAGATGATGGGCTTCGGAGTAGAGAAATGGAAACATCTCATGAAATGCTCCGGATAGGTGAAAAGAATTTTCGCAACCAAAACAATTATGAGAGGATGGCAACAAGATAGAATCATGAATCTTGAAGAGAATGGAGCAAAATATGGAGGAAAAATTCTTCTTCGGTCTTCAAATGTCGAGAGTGACGACGAGAAACACCACCGTGAATTGTTGAGATACTCCGGAATGAAAATTAGAAAGGTTGAACCAACGATGAAAAGAATTTGACCGATCTTGGAGATATACATATGACTGATGATGAAACATTCTTACGACAAACTTTGAAAAGAATTTGATAGATAGCTCCGGGAAGGGAAAAGAGTCAGGTAAGATCCTGGAAAAAGACATGTGGGTTAGGGCCCACTCAAAATAAACACCGTTGAACGATTACTTGAAAAAGAGATAGCACCGGTTGAAAAAAATGGCTTGAATGAGGTAACAACCTTGAAAGAGCTTGAACGAATGTAGAGTGGAAACACGAATCTTTGAGATATCTTGAACACTCCGGAACAATTGAATAGCGAGAAATGAATGAATATGAGGTGCACCGGTATGAGAAGGCATTGAAATGAGGAAAAAGGTATGATCAACAAAGCTTGTGTTGAAACCACCGGAGATGAAAAGAATGAAGAATGACGAACTTGTAGAGCATCTTCACGAGAACCACCGGGTAAGAACATGAAGGGAAAAGAAGGGAGAGACTTCACATCAATAAGATGGATACACAATTAAGAAATCTGAGTCCTTGAAGAAAAAGGGTGGGTGGGCGGGAAAAACAAAGGCAACTTGGAGACAGATGAAACAAACAATGTTGAGAGCTTAGATTGAATCTTGCGGATGTTGAAAATGGACGGATCCGCTTGAAGAGAAGCACACCGGTTAAGAAGGATTGGCAAGACAATCTCGATGATCAAGAAGGATTAGTATTCACATAGGAATATGAGAGCACCACTTAGACAAGGGATGGAATCAACATTTGACTTCGAAGCAACTCGAATACCACAACTCAAAACAAAACAAAGGATTGGCTTGCAGAATAAGCCGGAACAAACATATGATAGAGATTTTGTTTGAAGTTTTCGTGGTGGGGCCTACACGGGCTCAATCGTACAGCACCATCATGTACAAGGCAGTGCACATGACATACGAAGCGTCCCCGAGTCGGCATAGCCAATGACTCTTTAAGACACAATGAGACCACTGTAAAACCAACCATGGATAGGCGGACCACTAGACGTCGAACCCCAATTTCATATCATACATCTGTCGGAAAGATATCCTAAGAGCTACTTGAATTCCCACTTATAAACTCCCGAAATTTTCCGGTTATTCAATCAGGTGTTGGGGATACAGGGGAAGCATAATATCTCACCCAAAACTAACAAATCCTACATCCAGTTGTATCCATCCTTCAACACATAACCAAGAAACCTTCGAAAATCGTTTACCTCAACCTTCGAAAAGCATCCGTTATACGAGTTATGGCAATACTCCCGAACTCCCGCCCCGGTACTGGGTGGCATTGAGGTTATCTCACCAACAACTGCATAAAAGAGATTTTCGATGTCGGCGAAACTCAGGTATTCCAGAACTGCAACGATAAAATTGTGACGACAACACCTCGGAGCTCAACTCCCCGGGACACTGCCACAACCCCTAAATGTCACGAGGCACCAAGAACAATGTTCTCGTCACAAAACGGTCGGAACGATTCCAAGATACCCGCGTGATCCTAATTTTTTTTAGTGAAATTTGAGAAGGGAAGAGTCAAAACTCTATGTCAGGATGCCTCACCAGAGCGACAAAGGGACTGAGGAGTAAAGAGAAGTCCTACTCTCTGATATATATATAATCCTAAAAGACTCAAAACATTTTTCTAGACTCAACAACGCCAGCGATTCGATCAAGCAGGGGGCTCCTAAGTCGGGGAAGGCTCTGATACCAACTTGTAACACCCTCGATGCGGCTATATCTCCCACGTGTCAAAGCACGACTTAGAGGCATAACCTCATTGAAAGCAATGTCGCAAGTGAGGTAATCTTCACAACAACCCATGTAATAAATAAGGGAAAAAGATACATAGTTGGCTTACAATCGCCACTTCACACAATACATGAATAAAGCATTACATCATCCAGATACAATCAAGGTCCGACTACAGAACCAAAATAAAAGAAGACTACCCCAAATGCTACACAGATCCCCGATCATCCCCAACTGGGCTCCACTACTGATCAAATGGAAACAGAACAATATAAAGAACACGATCTTCATCGAGCTCCGCCTTGAGCTCGGTTGCATCACCTGCATGGTATCATCGGCACCTGCAAGTTGGTTTTGGAAGTATCTGTGAGTCACGGGGACTCAACAATCTCACACCCTCGTGATCACGACTATTTAAGCTTATAGGAAGGGTAAAAGTATGAGGTGGAGCTGCAGCAAGCGACTAGCATATATGGTGGCTAACATACGCAAATGAGAGCGAGAAGAGAAGGCAAAAGCACGTACGAGAAACTATGATCAAGAAGTGATCCTAGAACAACCTACGTCAAGCATAACTCCAACACCGTGTTCGCTCCCCGAACTCCGCCGGGAAGAGACCATCACGGTTACACACGCGGTTGACGTATTTTAATTAAGTCAAGCTTCAGGTTTTCTACAACCGGACATTAACAAATTCCCATCTGCCCATAACCGCGGGCACGGCTTTCGAAAGTTCAAATCCCTGTAGGGGTATGCCAACTTAGCCCATCACAAGCTCTCACGGTCAACGAAGGATATTCCTTCTCCCAAGACAATCCGATGAGACTCGGCATCCCGGTTACAAGACATCCTCGATAATGGTAAAACAAGTCTAGCAACACCGCCTGAATGTATCGACAAATCCCGATTGGAGCTGCACATATCTCGTTCTCAGGGCACACTCAGATGAGCCAGACGTCGTAGGCCAGCCCAGAGTTGCCCCTGGTAGCCCCGGACATCGCTCAGTTGGACCAACACTTAGAGAAGCACTGACCCGGGGGGGGGGGGGTTAAAATAAAGATGACCCTTGAGCCGGCCGACCCAAGGGAAAGAAAAGGCTAGGTGGAAAATGATAAAACCAATGTTGGGCATTGCTGGAGGAGTTTTATTCAAGGCGAACTGTCAAGGGGTTCCCATTATAACCCAACCGTGTAAGGAACGTAAAATCCAAAAACATAACACCGATATGACGGAAACTAGGGCGGCAAGAGTGGAACAAAACACCAGGCATAAGGCCGAGCCTTCCACCCTTTACCAAGTATATAGATGCATTAATTAAATAATAGATATTGTGATATCCCACAAGATATCCATGTTCCAAACAAGGAACAAGCTCCAATCTTCACCTGCAACTAGCAACGCTATAAGAGGGGCTGAGCAAAGCGGTAACATAGCCAAACAACGGTTTTCTATGACAAGGTGGGTTAGAGGCTTGGCTCAACAATATGGGAGGCATGATAAGCAAGTAGTAGGTATCGCAACATAGGCATAGCGAAAGAGTGAGCAACTAGCAAGCAAAGATAGAAGTGATTTCGAGGGTATGGTCATCTTGCCTGAAATCCCGCAAGGAAGAAGAACGAGTCCATGAAGAAGACAAATGGACGTAGTCGAACGGGTCCTCACAAACACGACGTTATCGAAACCAACCCGAAGAAGCAACACCGGAAAGAAGCACACAACATAGTAAACAACCAACACATGAACATGGCATGATATGCGGGATGCGGTATGCGGTGCATATGCATGATTTAGAAAGGAAAGATTGAACCTGGCCTCAACTTGGAAAACCAAGAGTGCCACTGGAAAGAGGAGTTTATTTTGATTGAAATCGATATAAAGATCACCAGAATCGGATGCACGGTTTGGAAATGACAAGCAAAACAAATAAGGCACCGGTCTGCGGTTAACAGCACGAGACCATCTAAATGCATCAAGAACAACATGCTACAGCACTCAAACATGACAACAAAATACATGGCAGGGATCCACTCAAGATAATTGACAAAAGATGAACACTGAGCTACGGCTAATTCACTCAATAGCAAGCTCAAACAAGCATGGAAAAAATGCAAAAGATAACAGGTTTCAGACTTAGTGAAATTAACAGCATCTCAGGAATTTATCATCAGGAAGCAATGTATAGATCATGATAACTACGTGCTACAGGAACATATCATGGCAAAGCAAGGCATGGCATGAAGCTACTCTAAGCATATAACAAAAGGCTCTTAGTGACCATGAGCCAAAAGGGATCAGAGAATACAATTGCAAGCATGTGAACATAGCAAAAACATAAACAGATTCAGACTTAGTGCAAAACTGGAGCATGCAAAACAGATAACAAGTAGACATGTTTACGAGCTCGATGCACTCACTACAAAGCATGGCATGATAATATAAGCATACACCCAGCAAGTAGACATGGCATAGAAGCTAGACATGGCAAGAACAACAACATAGCATGCACGGATCAACAACAACAAGCTCGGCAAAATTGTTAAACATGTTAACAATCTGCCAGGAACACTTTATAGCAAAAGTAGAGATCAATTGAGCCAAGCTAGGGTGCTCCATAATTGCAAACAAAGACATGGCTGGATAGAGCACAACAATATTAACAAAGCATCCTCACTGATCATCCTCAAAAGAGGCACGGATCACTAGGAAACAACATGAATATATGGCATAAAAACAAAAACAGAATAAGGACTTAGTGAAATTCTCTGTCCCTGAAATCAGCATCATTGAGTAAGCTACTTTGCATGATTGTGATAGTCACCACATAGATCACAAAATTACATGGCATACACCCATGTAAAGATGGCATGGCATATAACAAAACAAATGTAGAGCTTAGGAGCATAGCATGCACACAATAATCATGGCAAAAATGACAAAAGTGCATTTGTTGAAACAGATCTGAAATAATCATCATATAGCCCTCTTCCAAGAGCATTTTGGGCATCCAGATGAGCTCAAATGAAAATGATGCAATGAGATGAAATGATGTACTCGTCGAGACGAACATTTTGATATGCTACACACACGAATCGGAGCGACGGGTGTAGAGTTATGACATGTGGAAGTATGCAAAAAGTTAGGGTTTCGGGAAGAAAGTCAACCCGGATCAGATCTGGATCTGGCTCGCGGTTACTGTAGATGCACGCGGCCCGAGGTTCGCCGGGTACTATAGCTGGCCGGAGAGAGGGCTTGAGGCCGCCGGAGAAGAAGAGGAGGCTGGGGCGGCGCTTGCCGGCGACGAGGGGCGGCGAGGAGGCGGCGTCGGCAGGCTCAGACGACGAGGTGGACGCGGGCGGCGCGGGGCGGCGCTTGCCAGCGACAAGGGGCGCGGCGGCCGGAGCAGGTGGCGGGCGGCGCGGCTCGCGGTAGGTGGCGGCGGGGCACGCGGCCCGGGAGGCGGCGGAGAGGGCCCGCCCTGGGCTTTGGCAGGCCGGCGACGGGGGAGGCGGCCGAGCCAACGGGGCGGCGACACGTGGCGGCGGCGGGGCAAGTCGGACATGTCCGGCCCGAATCGACGTGTCCGGCGGTGAGAGATGGGAGGAGACTAGGCTAGGGTTGGAAATGACCCGAAATTTTGGGGAGAGACCTATTTATAGAGGTAGAGGGAGCTAGGAGAGTCCAAATTGAGCATGGTTTTTGGCCACGCGATCGTGATCGAACGACCGAGATGATGGAGGAGGTTTAGGTGGGTTTTGGGCCACGTTGGAGGGGTGTTGGGCTGCAACACACACGAGGCCTTTTCGGTCCCTCGGTTAACCGTTGGAGTATCAAACGAAGTCCAAATAGCACGAAACTTGACAGGCGGTCTACCGGTAGTAAAACAAGGCCGCATGACAAGTCTCGATCCGATACGTAAACGTTTAACACCCACACATGAAAAAAGGTAGAAAGAGACACCGGATGACATAGGAGCGCCGGATTGTAAAAAGGATAATGGGGAAAATGCTCGGATGCATAAGACGAACAAGTATGCAAATAAAATGCACATGATGATATGCTATGGAATGCATGACACGCAAGCAAATGACAAGACAATACAGTGAATAACTGGAGGACACCTAGCACATCGGTCTCGGGACGTTACACGGGACCTTGGAAAAGAGGGTTCCAAGACGGCTAGCGCCGAGGACGGACGTGGGAAAAACCTTGATCGGGAGACGCAAGCTGAAGGGAGGAGCTTTTATAGCCGGAAACAGTGGTAGAGCGGTGCTAGAACATTGGACAGGATTCTTCGCGACGCGCCTTTGATTGCAGATGAAACGACGACAACTGCACCGATAAGAAAGAAACAGCGGGCTCTAGAATAGACTGTAAAAGCGGCAGCGATGAAAAAAAACAGCAACATCTAGATAAGACGGCCGGAGCGGCATCGTTGTTTCTCTTCTCGCAGCAGGACTGCACCGAGTAGTCCAACGGAGGACAACACATATACTCCCTCCGTTTCAAAATAAATAACTCAATTTTATATTAACTTTATATAAAATTAAGTCATCTATTTTAAAACGAAGGAAGTATAACCCTATAAAGAGACTTGCACCGTCAGCATCGTCTAGATTGAATGACCGAGAGTAGTAAGGCGGCACCAATCTATCTTTTTTTTAGGGAACGGCACCGCTCTATCAAAAAGGAAGACGCCACCGCCAACCGAAGCAACAGCAACCGGGCCAACAGCAGCACGCACGCAACCCAATGGACAACAGAAAGCGACACAACAATTGGGCCAACAGCAGGCACGACCAGAACGCCAAACAACGACTGGGCCGACAACGACGGAAGCAGAACCCGATGATGAATAGAATCAAGAGAAGCATCGAGGCAGAACGAACGCGCCAGGGCACGAACTCCACCGTACAACCTGCCGCACACACAACAAAAAATGCTAAAGCAACCAACGCAGCTGCCACACACGTTTGAAAAAAATTGAAATGAAACCTTGAACACACCACGCATTCGTACACAGCCATTTACTAAAATTTAAAATACACGTACCATGTACAAATTTACCTAGGGGTCATTTTCATACAAGTGGGTAAACCTTAGATCGAAAATGCTCCCGAAAATAGGGGTTTGGGTATACCAGAAACACAACAACATTTGCAGGGATGCTGCCCTGACTTCCAGATACACCATGACACCCTACGCAGCCTTCCGACACCAGTTTCACAAGTCAGCGTCCCAGCATCCATCATTCACATTGCAAGCTACAATGCCGGCATGCCATGGAGAGTTCAATCTTTTTGATTGGTCAGTTTCATTCTCTGCTGCACTAAAAAAAGTTTCATTCTCGGTCTTGACGTCTGTTTTGAGACGGTCCTGTAACACTTAAAACATGTTAGTGGCAAGAAGGGACAAAACTAATTCATCCAGCTCCATCTTCATTTTTACTACTAGAGATGAACTCATGTATTACTTCCTCCCACTAAACCTGGGACTGAGCATCTCTAGCAGACTTCGTATAATGCCGCGACCCGCAAAATAACCGCCAAAATACAGGTCCATACGGAAAACGATGTCCGATCAGACACCGCAAACGCGTCCAACCAGTAAAAAAAATTGCGGGGCGCGAGAACAGTTCGCCCTCAACCTTTAGATTTACGGGGTGGGAGGCCGACCCGAGCTCGCCCCCTATCTGCAGCAAGATTTGGCGCGAGGGAAATTTTCATGCGGCCATTCCCGCTCCCCCCCCCCCTCGGCCGCCATTGCCCCGTCACCGCCCCGCTCCGGTCGATCTTCCCCGGCCATTTCTTCGCCGCCATGGAAGCCTCCTAGCTGGGCCCCATCACCATGGAGGTCGCGCACGCGCAATCCCCTCCGGCGAATCTCGTCGTCGGTCATGTCGCCCCCGCCGTCGCCCAAGGCACCACCGCGCCTGCCCGCAAGCGGCAGGGCAACGTGGTCGTGCATGGCGGCAATCGGGTTGGCCCTGCCGGAAAGGCGTGCGTGCTGGCGCCGCCGCCGCTGCATGATTTGCCTGGCCACCGGCGGAGAAGGTGGGAAAGGTTTCGGGCGTGAAGCGCAGGTTCCTAGGAAAAGGCCAGCGCCTTCATCCACTCCCTCCGCCCTGGCAAGATGTTCCCCGACGATGCCGTTCAACAGCGCTGCTTCCACCGCAGGCGAGGTGTTCGATGAAATGGCCGGAAGGTATGCATCTTTGATCCCTCCTACTTGCTTCACTTTTCGCCATTGTGGTAGCTCGTGACTTGATGTCACTCACTGTAGCGATGGTTCGAACAATGCTACTGCCGAGTTCGTCAATTTGTTGGACACCAACGCCGTCGACATCGATCAAGCCCTGCCATCGCCCAAGGCACCACCACACTGACATGGACGACATCACCAAAGAATGGCATGAAGAGACAACTTGAAGAGGAGGATGCTTGCGGCGGCCGGTGCGTGTTACAGTGCCGGTGATGTTTTCTCATCGGGATTTGGAACCAATGCCGCTGATGCATTCAGTGCGTCCGACGATGCTTTCGGTGCCGGAGTCGAAACAAGTGCCGACGATGGATTCGGGGGCGGCGATGTCATCGATAGAGGTGGTGTGGAGTGAAGGTCATGACGACGGCTGAAAAGCGGCCAAGATGATGATGGACGTGGTCGTCGCTTTTGCATGAAGTCCTTTTTAATGCATTTTGATGTTAGGCATGTTGATGTTAGGATATTATATGTGTACTAATTATGTGATTAGTACTAAAGTTAATACTTGGTATGATATTAGTTGCATGCTAAACATTGACCTCGTTTGATGGTCATAATTACTTGGATCCATCTCTTTGGGTCATTTTATATTGGTATAGATATAGATAAATGTAGTTATGTTCTCATAAACAAAAAATAGGGCTTTTAAGATAAATATGTGTTCATATACTTCATAAAGTGCCTTAATTAGTGATTTAAGAAATGGAAAAAAAATCATGTTGTAGTTTAAGCTGTAAAATCATGTTGCAGAATTGAACGACAAAATCATGTTGTAGTTAAAGTCTTGATTGACGATGTGTTCAAATGATGTGGTTATTTGCAGTTTTGACGGCCGCTTAGCCACCCCCGAGACTGGGACGCCATCAACTCCATCATTGCTCATCTTCGCGTGATGGCTAAATACGCCTGCACCGCCGTTTCCCCCTCCACCACCGGAGTCGCCTCCACCACCGGAGTCAGACTAAATCTTCTCCGCTTGTGGTGTGTTCTTCTTTTCTTTAGACTTGTTGAGTTGTGCCCTCAGAAGAACCTATATACCGTGTGTTCTGCTACTTTGCGTGTGGCGTGTGTGTGTGCGCGCGCGCGCACTTGTTGTGTACTGTGTTGGATCTTGTGCTTGGTAGTTTGCTTTATACAAAAAGCAGGGCGAATGCCTTTTTCGGTAAAGTCTTAATTAAAATGATGTCGTGCTTGGACTGATCCGGCTGAATGCTGCACAATGGGCCATTGGGCCGTGGTTGGTCTTCCCTTGGCATGGCAGCATGCCATGACATGTTAAGACACTCAGCCAGGCTAGCCCTGTTTCCCGTGGCCCGAAGCACGATGGGTTTAGGCCGGGTTGGCACGGCATGCGGCCTCGTATAATGCGCGTAGGTCGCGCACGCATCCCCCCTTCCCCCCCCCCCCCCCTCCCCCCCACACACACAGCGTACAGTGGCAGACTTAACTAGCCCATGTCCGGTTTTTTTTCCTGTTATTTCTTTTGAGTTTTTTCTCTTTTTCTTTTTTTCTTTTTCTTTATTTTTTCTTTTTCATTTTCTCCTATCCTTTTTTCGTTTTTCTTTTCAAATTACACGGACATTTTCTGAAACCCGGGAACATTTTTACAAACCGGTGTACACTTTTTGAAACTCAAACAATGTTTCAAATCAGCTTGAACATTTTTTCATTCAATTTTTTCTTCAAATTCAAAAAATGTTTATCACATTATTTGAAATTTCGAACATTGTTTTACACATTCATGAACATTTTTGTTCATCATAGATTATTTCGAATTCACGATCATTTCTTGGAGTTGCATACATTTTTGGAACTCGTGGACAGTTTTTTTGCATAGACGAATATTTTTTAAACTCAAGAACAAATTTTTTAATTCATCAACATTTTTGTTCATGAATACATGTTGAATCAGCAAACTTTTTTGAATTTTGTGACTTTTTAAAAATGGGAACAAGTTTTGAAATTCAAAACATTTTTCGATTTTTGTGAACATTTTCTAAAATTCATGAACGTTTTTTGAATTTTTTAATATTTTTGAAATATACAAACATTTTATTCTGAAATCACGATTTGTTTTCAACTCGTGAGCATTTATCATTTCCTGAAAACTTTTTGAATTTGCTATTCTTTTGTCACAATTCGCAATTTTTATGAAATCTAGTACTTTTTTAAAAATCCTAAATTATTCTTAAAAATGGAAACTGAAAAAAAAACATGGGGCATCCCGCCCCGCACATGAGTCGGCCCAGAAGGGCTCTCGGGGTGTGCGGGGGTACGCGGTTGGAAGATTTCCGGTGCGTGGGTCCCACACGGCACGACTGAAGTCCCAGGTTCACTGCCCGACAAACATGACATGTAGTTCTAAGCTAGTTGGGTGGGTAACTGAATAATGTTTTCATTTTGTGCGATGGTACGTTATAAATAGTTGTGTTACAAATACAAATATTTTTAAAAATTGAAATATTATTTTGTTAAAAATAAAAAGAGTTGTAAATCTTGAGATTCTACATCACATGAATATAATTGTTCACTTTATGCATTGTGTTCATAAATATACTGCTTACCCCCGGTCTCTGCATATGGGCGATGCATGCGGTCAGCTTATTAATTATTCTGTGCATATGGAAGGTAATCTTATTATTTCTGTGAAATATGTAAGTTCAACCAGATTATTCTCATTCTACCTCTCCAACCAAACACAGGAACGGAATCTACTCATTCTACTTTTCTACACCTATCAAACATAGGAATGGAATCGATCCATTCCACTGAAATGGAGGTTCCATTCCATTTGGTTCTGAAACCAAACACACCCTTAAGAGCCTGGGTACACATAAATAAGACGAGGTACTGCTCCGTAAAAATACTAATCAGACATATCAAACGCAAGCTATATGGCTTTTTGGTTGTCTGTTTGCGCCAAGCTATATGAACATTTGGGCTTGTGCAATAAATATAGAGATATCCGAGAACTCTTGCACTTTTTTATGATCTGGACTTATAATGAAAGTATATGGCAGTGCAGTCTTGTAGTTAAAGAAAATGACAACTACATAGTAAGAGACATCAATCTTCTGGAAGCTAAATAGCTAAAATTTGTAGATATGTACAAAAACTATTTATGAATATCATCCTATCAGTCGAATTTTACAAGATCACAGAAACTATGAACAGAGGGGTGTCTTTTAAGTAATAAATCGCCCCATTTTGAAAAATGAACAGAGGGATAAGATTACTCAATATTCAGCTGCATTGGATTATTCACAATAATTTCTGAAACAAGCCGGCTTTTCAATTACATAATCACTTTTATTGCACTCGATGTTATATTTGTGTCGAATATTATGTACGCAAGGGGTTACGTGGACTTGGAGTTGTAATTGGTGTGGTTAGGTACGAGTTGTGTAGGAGTCGGACACTTATATCCTAGGCCTCTTATATACGGAGGGGCACCACACGTTGTAACCCATCATGACGACTTGATAGCAACAGGTACGCGGGGGAGCCGACGGCTTGTGCCGGCGCCCGGGCGGCCGGTGTTGCGGTATCTTGGGGAGGAGCGCCCGTAGTCATGCCCCGGGGATGTAGCTATATCGGTGAACCTCGTTAACAAATATCGTGCCTCGGTGTGTCGTCTATGATCTTGCATTAGCGTTTTATTCTAACAAGTGGTATCATGAGCAAGGTTGCGAGAAGGCTATGCGAAAGATCATCCGGAGGTACGAGGATCATGCTCGACGGGTGCCATGGAACGTCCGATTGGCGCAAGGTGGAGCATGGCGGCGATCGCGGAGGCGGTCGGTGGTGTCGGACACTTCGGGCAGGAGGCCTGGACCGTTCGATGGGCTGCGGTCGGTAAGGATCGGCTAGACGTGGCGATCGGACCGGCGTAGTGGCTGTTGAAGACGTTGCGGAGGCGACGGATTCGGCTCGCGATCAGACCGGCGACCAGACGTGGGGGACGGCCGGATAGATCGGAGTGTGAGAGCATCAGGACGATGCGCTCGGTGTTGTACAAGGGCGGCGGCGCGGCACTGCGGACGGATTGTGTCGGCGACGCGGGTGGCCAGGGTACGGCACGGCTCGTGCACGGATGATGCGCGAGGTGGCGATGGTTCCGGCAGGGTTGACGTACGGTGGTTACGCGCGACAAGGCTAAACAAATTGCTGGCGAAGATCAAGATCAGAGACTAGGCGAAGTTGTTCGTCGAGATCAGCGGCGGATTTTTTCCGAGGTACACGGACAGAGGAAAGGAAGGTCACGGCTTGGGGCTGCGTACGCGAGACAGGCGTGTTTCGGCAGCGTGCGGCAACAGGTCTCCGTTGGCAGCGTGCGCAAAAGGCGTGGTAGTTCAGGAGTCCAGAAGATTAGCAATGGAGAGGCCAACGTTGCGATTCGTCTACAGATTGGATTTGCGAGTTTCCATGTACATGCACGTGGGTCTGATTGTTGTCGGACTAGTGCATAGTTGGATTATGCAAAGGGAAATCTTTGTATGCGGCAGAGGCGTGATTGCTAGTGTTGGATTCAACTACGGCTGCTGCAGGGAATTTGTGAGACCGTGACGGTTCAGGCTCGGTTTCCGTGTCAGAGAGGAAGAAAAGGGCCGGGTCTACCAGCAGGAAATAAAAGGCTGGGGGCGACGAGGTGTACAGGCACACAAATCTTTTGCAAGTTCGAGAAAAGGTGGAGCACTTGTAATAGCGAGGCTTCACGGATTTTTTCTAAATGGCGGACAAGGATAGTGCGGGTCAGATTTCTTGGTTAGATCATGGACTGCGGCGTGGCTTCAGACGAGGAATACGGGATCAGTGATCTTTTTTCGTGAGGAAGTCGCAGAAGAAAATAAGGGCGGTTAGACCGGCGGCAACAGGTCGGTTAGATCGCGGCTCGGCATGGCGCCGGGATTCACCAGGTTTGATTTGGAGAAATTCGATGGCACGGGTAACTTCGGTCTATGGCAGACAAGAGTCAAGGATATTCTAGCGCAGCAGGGAATCTTGAAGGGTTTGCAGGAGACGAAGCCGGCCAAGGTTGACAACGATGCGTGGGAGGATATGCAAGTGCAGGCGGCCGCTACCATACGACTTTGTCTTGCGGATCAGGTCATGTATCATGTCATGGACGAAGATACTCCTAAGGGAATTTGGGACAAGTTGGCAAATCGTTATATGTCCAAGTCAGCGACCAATAAACTGTATTTGAAGCAAAAGTTCTATGGGCTGAAGATGCAGGAGGGGTCGAATCTTGTGGAGCATGTGAATGCCTTTAATCAGTTGGTCACGGATCTAGCACGTCTGGATGTGAAGATTGAGGACGAGGATAAGGCACTACTTCTTCTTGTTTCGTTGCCACCGTCCTATGAGCATTTGGTCATTACATTGACACATGGAAAGACAACCGTCAATAATGAGGAAGTCACTGCAGCGTTTCTTCGGCATGAGTTGAGGAAGCAAAAGAATGCTACAGAGGAGAGTACTCAAGGTTTGGGGTTGGCAATTAAAGGTTATCAGATCAGGAAGGGACAAGAGGCAGAGAAGAAAAAGAAGAAAAAGGTGCAGTGCTACAGGTGCAAGGACTGGGGACATATAAAGAGGGAATGCCCAGAACTGAAGGGTGGGGCAAGTGCTAATGCGGCTACTCATGGTGATGACTCAGACAACAGTAGTGATGTTCTCATAGTATCAAACATGCGGTCAACAAAAGCTGAAGCGTGGATGTTGGATTCAGCTTGCTCTTTTCATGCGACGCCCAACAGGGAGTGGTTCTCTTCGTACAAGTCTGGTGAGTTTGGTTTAGCCTATGTGGGCGATGATACAGGTTATCGTGTTGCTGGAGTAGGTGACATCAAAATCAAGATGTTTGACGGAGTTGAGCGGATGCTTCGGGGAGTCAGGCATGTGCCAGGGCTAAGGAGGAATCTAATTTCGCTTGGTGTTCTTCATGATGGTGGTATGGAATTCCGTTGTGATTGGGATACGAAGACCATGAAAATCATGGAAGATGGGGTGACTGTGATGATAGGAGAGAGGACGGCTTCGCATCTTTACAAGTTGCAAGGGAGCACTATTGCAGGTGGAGTCATGGGGAGTGGAGCTGCAGGAGTAGCAGTGGAGTCTCACGGTGGCAGCGGGTCTGGCCCGTCGGGTAGCTCTCAGTAAGCTACGAAGGAGACAACCCAAGTCCGGAGTACATGGAGGTTCAAGCATGGACGACTTCTAAGTGGTGGAGAATATTTGCCAAGGTGGAGTTTGTTATATTTGTGTCGAATATTATGTACGCAAGGGGTTACGTGGACTTGGAGTTGTAATTGGTGTGGTTAGGTACGAGTTGTGTAGAAGTCGGACACTTGTATCCTAGGCCTCTTATATACGGAGGGGCACCACACGTTTTAACCCATCATGACAACTTGATAGCAACAGGTACGCGGGGGAGCCGACGGCTTGTGCCGGCGCCCGGGCGGCCGGTGTTGCGGTATCTTGGGGAGGAACGCCCGTAGTCATGCCCCGGGGATGTAGCCATATCGGTGAACCTCGTTAACAAATATCGTGCCTCGGTGTGTCGTCTATGATCTTGCATTAGCGTTTTATTCTAATACTCGAAAGGACAATAAAATTAAGATACACTACTATTCGGGTTTACAGCCTTATGTGATTAGCCATTCAATTATAAGGAGGCACGAATTGATGTTCCACTCATTATGGAGTTTAATATTTTCATTTTTTTCAAACCTAATATTTTCAGTGGGTTAGTTTAGTTCTCTAAGCATCACTTCTTTGACATCGGTTCTGAGATGTGTATGGCTTTTTTTGCGAGAAGGGGCAACTATTTCATCCAGATGCATCTTCTTAATTTTTGGCCGGTGAAGAAAAGTCTCAAGTGTAAAAAAAGGCTCTGAAATTGCTTTCACATTTCCAGTAAGAGGCCGATCAGTGTTCTCCCATCTAGGATTAGGGGATTCGTGGTAACCTCGGTGAATTCTTCATGTTCCCCCGTGCTACTGGCATGATGGGCAAGATACACTACATGTATCGTTCATCGTCTTTGATATGCGATACCTTTTGATACATACTCATCTCGTATTCCTTATACTAGTTAACAATCTCTGCATTTTCTCGATGCATGAGTAAGGGTTTAGCTAGGACCTACGACAGAAATGGTTAGGCACTCATATGGAGGTGTATCGAACAACACCGTACATGACAGACAAACTGTTAACACACTTCTCGATGCCGCCCGTTCTGAAGAAACAAATTTCTGCTTCCGCTGGAGCATCTAAGGAACTAATGCATTCTAATCGAGAGAGGATTGAACTTGTGCATCACATGACCAAAAAACATAAGTGTGTATGTATATATTTATAGATGGAAAATAAGAAGGAAGAGTCAAAAAAAGAATAGTAACAAAAGTTGGAAACATTTAAGAGCCTAGGTGCACATAAATAAGAGGAGGTACTGCTCCTTAAAAACTTTGCTAGAGACTTTGGGCATGATAGATTGATAGGTAGGTTGCATCAACACCGATCAGGCATGTCAGATGCAAGCTATGGGTGTTTGGTTGCTTGTATGCACCCACCAAGTGTTATTAGGAGTCATTTGATTGCTTGCATGGCTACTCTGGACCAGATCAACGTTGAACTTTAAAGCATCATTATCTGAGGACTCTTGCACTTCTATTTCATATAGACTTAACATAAAAATATATAGTTTTACAGTAGGGTTGTAGTTAGAAAAATGACTGTATACCATCTGTCAGACTTGCCAAAGAGGGATGACCTCACGTGGACGTTGTTTTGATGCGTGGGCTCAGATGAGGCCGATATCCTACGCGGTCCACACGTTGTGGGGATTCGAGAAAGTACTGTCGAAGAGACAACTTTAGGCGGTAAGGAAAAGGCGTATATAGCGATATGGGAGCATCAACAGATGTGTACGGTGGGACCGGGTCGTATCTGGCAGCGTCGGACCCCGGTGCCGGCGCAACGGAAAAGTCATGGGCCATTATCCAAAAAAAAGAAGTCATGGACCGTCACTAGAACATCCGCGATTTCGTGGGCCTTGGGTTAGGATGTTTGCACGATTCAGTGCCTGGGACAGAATGTGCAAATTTCGGACCCTAAGACTCCGGACTTGTTTGTTTCAGATTTTGGGACCAGATGCAGCTTTGCCAGTGAAGCCGAATTTGGAATCTGAAACAAACAGTTATCTGAAATCAGCTTTGCCAGTGAAGTTGAATCTGGAATCTGAAACAAACAGCTATCTGAAATCAGCTTTACCAGTGAAGCTGAATCTAGATTTGGGCCATTTTTTGTACAATTTCCTGAAGCACCTCAAAGTGTATTTTCATGGTGAAGCTAATTTTTCTTTGTTATTGAACTGAATCCACACGTGATGAAAATCCAAGGGAAGCTGAAACAAACAAGGCCTCCGTTTGACTAGTGATCTACGAGACAAGCTAGGTCTGCCAAGTTAAATTGAACCTGAAAACAAACATTTTCAGGGTCACCACCTGACTTCCAGCTGCACTGCAATACTCTGCGCAGCCTGTCGGCACCATTCTTCCAAGCCATCATCCCTACATTCAACACTCACATTGCAAGCTACAACGCCAACACGGCCTGGATGCCAAGAGCACTAGTTGCACCAACCCTTTTGGTAGAATCGAAATGCCAAGTCATAATGCTTGTGTGTTTCTCCGTACCATAAACTGAGACATGTTAAATTTAAATACTTATCCGTAGCATAAATGAAGGCATAACACAAAGTGGGAACCAAAGAATATACGTTCAAGAGTCTTCAGTTCACAAAAACAGTCTTCTATAGTTCTATTGATCGCCGAATGCACAAAGTTTACTACCATTCTAGTTGTGTTTATCTAAATTATCTTCAATCCCAAGAACACCTCCATAGAGGAACAAAAATTGTGGAGGCAATCATAAGAGAAGGCCTTCTATGTTGTTAAAAGGGAAAATTGAAAGCTTTGTAGCTTGCTGCCTGTTCCGAAGAAGCAAAGCGAAACAAATTTCTGCCTTCGCTTGGGCAACTAAGATACTTATACGTTCTTGCCAGGAGAGGATTGAGCCTGTGTGTCAAATGATTAAAAACGAGAAGCATGTCTGTAGATATTTATAGATGTGGAATAGCAAGGAAGAGTCACATTAAACACAAGGAAGAATTATGAGAGATGGAAACATTTAAGAGTCTAGGTGCAGATAAATAATTGGAGATACCGCTCTATCAAAACTTTACAAGAGTCTTTGGGCATGATAGGTAGGCTGTATCAACCGATCAGGCATGTCAGATGCAAGCTATGGTTGTTTGGTTGTCTGTATGCGCCCACCATATGTTAATATGAATTGTTTCATTGCTTGCATGACTCCTCTAGACCAACATGAACCTTAAAGCATCTTTGCGCGCACACAATAAATATAGAGATATATCTGAGGACTCCTGCACCCTTTTTCATCTAGACTTCAACATAAAAGTATACAATCACAGTGGAGTTTGTTTTTAGTAAACAGTGGGGTGGGGTTTTACTTAAAAACATGACCGATTTGCAAAAATATTAGGGAAAAAAAATGGTCGGCCCTATACCATCTGATAGACTCGCCAAAAGGGGATGACCTCAGTAGCAGTTATGCCATCTTCTCAATATGGCATATGAATCTACTCACATGTTGTTCAAATGTTACTACTCATGGTGTATGTGTGGTTAGCCTTGGCACTCACTAGACCACACATAACTTATTCCGCTCCAAGCATCTGGCTACACATTGTCGAGAGTAGTAGAAAGTGTCGACTTCGTATCTTAATCATACTTGTTAAGTTGCTGGAGCTCTGAACGGATAGAACACCCAAGCCTTCAATAATAGCATTTTTGAGGAACCACCAAGAGCTCTACTAACCATTTACTAACAAGAAAACAATTGATTGATCAATATGGAAAGTCTATCCGAAAATCCACAAGACAAGCTAGACCTGCCTAGTTAAAGTACACCCCAAAACATTTCTAGGATCGCCACCCTGACTACACCACGATGTCCTCCGCAGCCTTATCTGCACTGGCAGCGCTACAACAAGGTTGGATGGGCCATGGCCCGCCCAGGCCAGAGCAGAGACAGTGGAGGCTTGGGATTAGACTGAGCCATTTTGAGAAAAATAGTAGGTATCCCTTTGTACCGGCCCACCCAAATTTGCCACTGTAGCTCCATCACTGCTTATCTGCACCATAAACCAAGCCATAACACAAAGTGGCAAATCAAATAAGATACGGTCAATAGTCTTCTCTTTATCGCAGAATGCACAAGGTTTACTACCATTGTACTTTATCCGTTCCAAAATAACTAAAGTTCTAGATTTATCCTAAGTCAAACTTGCTTAAGCTTTACCGAGCTTATAAGGAAATGTGCTAAGATCTACAACACCAAATACACAAAGTATGAAAATATATTGCATAAATAATCTCTAGGCCTAATTGGTGTTTCAAATGTTAATACATTTTTCTCTAGACGTGGTGAAACTTAATCAAATTTGACTTGGGAAAAAGCCCATACTTCAATAATTTTGAAACGGAGGTAGTAGTTGTGCTTGTCTAAATTATCTTCAATCACGAGGACACCTCCATACAGGAACTAAAATTGTAATCATACACAAGAGACGGCAGTCTTCACAGTTTTTTTAGCACCGTCTTCACAGTTGTTAGAAAGGAAAAAAAAGGAAAGCTATATAGCTAAAGTTTGTAGTTTTAGTTTTGGTCTGCTGGCAAGATGTGAACACATATTGTTGTTAGGATATCTAGAAAAATATTTGTGAATATCACCCTCCTTTTTTCGAAAAAGGGTGGATTTTATTAACTCAAAATGAAGCATCAAGAAGATACAAATATGATGAGCACACACCCGGCCTCTGCATAACTAGGATGCACACAGCCCTAACACACACAATAAACACGCCAGCAAATAGTAAAATCATATAAGACCAAAACTATGCATAGGCGGTAAAAGCCCTAAGTGACTAGATCAAGATCAGCAAACTACAGGAAAGACCATATCCGCACCAACCATCTCATGACAACACACAGACGTCAAAGTTCTTCGACAGTAACGCCTTCAGGAAGGGAGCGACGCTTAAGCGCCGTCTTCACCGGATCCAACCACCGAAGGAGAGGATCTTGATTTTCATCATGAAGAAACAGTCCGAGCATAACCGAGCAATGCCTTCAACAAGGTAACGACATATAATAGTCGCCATTGCTAGGTAACCAACTCAGGTCAGAACTGGGCTTTCAGACCTGGGCTTTCGCCCCGGAGCTCAATACGCACCACTATCGTAGTCACTCATGTGATGTCATCATCACTTTTCCGCAATCCCAGCAGCTACACGTGATGCCGCCGCCACTGCACAACCATCCCTCTGCATCAAGTCGTCGTCATAGTTTGCGTCTCATCGCCGAAGCACCGGATCCGGAGATGTACACCCTTACGAAGATCTATCGGTGGCCACAACCGTCATGGAGCCACAGGAGGTCGGTGCAGGCAGTCTACACCCACCACCAATAGGCCGATCAGAATTGAGATCACCATCACCGTGCCAGGCCCTGCACGCCGGCGAGGGGAGATCAGGCTGGAGCAAGTCCATCCGGCCTGCCGGAGGATGCACGCGCGCTGGAACGCTCCGCTATAACAAGTCCCTCGCGGCAACCCAGCCTTAGTCAGCGCACACCCATCCGCGCCCGCACGCATCCACCATTGCAAGGAAGATCCATCGCCAGGGACAACCGCCGCGTCCATCCAGCAGTGGATCTCCGCCTCGACCGCCAGGACCCGCATCCTAGCGCACGCCGACGTGCAACCCGCGTCTGTGCCCACCAGATCCAGGCGCCGCCGCGAGAGGAAGCCCGGCCGCCGCCGTCGACCGCATGGGCTTCGCCCGACGGCGGCGCGGCGGCAGGGGGGAGTAAGAAGAGTGGCGGCGCTAGGGTTAGGCTAGGGACGCCCGAGCCGCCCTGGGCAAGGCGACGCGGGGTCAGATGAGAATATGACCCTCCTAGTTGAAGTTTACAAGATCTCTCGAAAACTATATATTGAGGGATTTGATTGCTCAACTACGTTTGAAAATGGATTTTTCAATTTTCCATTACATAATCATCCGTAGTTATTTTTTCTGCCAGAATCGAAAGGACATTAAAGAACCTACGTACATTGGCATTCAAAAACAGTGAGGTCCGAGGTGTTGATTTTCAATTGGCTGCAGAGTTCAGTCTTTTGTTATTGGCCAGTTTCATTCTCTGAACATTATTTTCTCTGCTTTGACGTCCGTTTTGAGGCCGTTCCCAGATACTTGAAACTTGTTTCTTTTTGAGGTACTGGAAACTTGTTTCTGGCAATTAGCAGGGACAAAACTAATTCATCCAGGTGCACATTAATTTTTTACTACTGCAGAGAACTCATGTATTACAATCCGCCCAAGCTAGAGAAGAAAAGTCTCGATCGTTAACAAAAAAAACACGCTCTAAACCGCGTTCAGCTTTCCAGGAAGAAGCAGAGTGCATATCCGCGTTCAGTGTTCGGCCTATCCGTAGGGCGATTTGGAGACTATATAGTTCTAGCGCTCCAGCGGTAATCTCGATGAAATGCAGCGCTGCAAAGTCGGACCGAAATTCCCAGAAGATCCCCTGAAACCCCTTGGAAAATGGATGGAGAAGGGACAGAAAAACACCCCGTCCTATGCCGCCAAGTCAAGTCTCCGCTCCCCGTCTACGCGGTTCGCTTTAATTTCCCTGAATTTTGTTTTTTATCCGATCCGTTTCGCGGACGGAAGCATCGCAGGGATTACCGCGTCCGATCCACGCGCGCGCGCGGGCGACGCAGCGCCTCCATCGTTCACACATGGCATCTTCAGCTAATGGCGGCTTGTGCTACCTATATAGACGGCCTCCCGCCATCTCGTCTTCTTCATGTTCGCGCGTGCTAGCTGTTTTTTGTTTTTACCGGGTGGGGGGCAAGCCGCCCCACCTGAGTTTATATTACTCACGCTGCAGCCTCTCACTCGCCAGTCGCCACCATTGCCGTTTGCTTCAGAGGCATTAACCTGGTTCGTATCAGTAGGTGGTTAGACTTCTGTAAGTTCCTATGCATTTTGTAGCTCTTATGCTGATTGATTGATGGCCTATGCATTTTCTCGACGCAGGGGCATTATTATACTATAGACGGCCTGCCAGCAATATAACAGAGAGATTGATCATGACAAGTTGTCGCTAGCACTGCATGATTTCTCTCAAGCAAGAGGATCGCCGAGCTCACACCTGACGACCCAGCTATGGAAAAGAGTTCAACAATCTGGAATTGGCCTTAGCAAGGGAATAACAGATCTAATAACCAAACTTCCATGGTGATTTGGGCTTTTAACTTTGTTGAGATTGTCCTTCGGCTTGAAATTCCAAATGGCACTCATGGCACTTCATCAATTGTAGTTGTGGCTTGAAAGAGGAGGAAGATGCTCGCAACCTAGCAATCATGGTGGAGGGTGGGAGTAGAGGTCCAGGAAAGAAAAAGGAAATGGTTGCTAAAAAAACATTTTAAGGCGTTATGGGATGCAAATTTTCTAACAGATACCGGTAAGAAGGATTTGCGCTAATAACCAAAATCTGACACCTACACCCACCATGCACTAATGTAGGACATTTTGCCAGTTTAAAACTTTAAATACATTAATCAACAGAGGTAGTAGTTCCATGTGTACTAACAAAATGTACTCTGGTCCAGATATTACGTTTCAAAGTGGCATGACCTATATGTAGTCTCGTGGCTCATAAACCAATATTAGTAAAAATGGCATTTTCCTATGAACTTTTGTTGGTAGTGGTACTAGTGGCGGACCTAGGACTTCAGTATTTGGGGTGCCAAACATCAATACATTAATTAGTACTTCCTTCATTCCACAATGTATTGCATATGGATTTTTTTTGAAAAGTCAAACTTTATAAAGTTTGACCAAGTTTATATTATAGAGAACTTTCTCGCGACAAATCTGGCACGAGATCCTAAGCTGGGTTCGCTCCACGGCCGACATCCCGGACTGCGACACTGACTTCTACACTTGGTGGGAGACGTCCTGCAACCGCTCACCTTCCCCGGCTTGCAAGGGCATGGCTTCCCTGATCATCCTTACCGCGTGGTGGATCTGGAAACACCGAAACGCTTGCATATTTGATGGCGAGCAGCCATCCACCTCCCGGCTCTCCGACATCATCAGAGACGAGGCGCGCATATGGGCCAAGGCTGGCGCCACTGGACTGCACAACATAATCCCCGAGAGATAGCTTTGTAGGCTAGTGGGGCTGAGCACCCCCAGGTCTGTTCTGCTCCTAGTTCACTTTCATGCCCCCGTGTGTACATGGCTTAGTGAGGTTTTGTAATCCCTTGCTGTATGACTCTTCTTCTATCAATGCAAAGATACGCATCCTCTACGCATTAGCGAAAAAAATTTATATTATAGAGAAAATATATTGATATAAAATACCAAATACATATCATTAGATAATCATATGACATATTTTCATATTGTATAAATTTGATACTATAGATATGCATAGTTTTCTCAATAAATTTGATCAAAGTTAGTAATGTTTGACTTTCCAGAATATATATATGCACTATATTATAGAACAAAGGACGTACATGTAACGCCCCGAGACCGATGTGCCAGGTGTCGTTCAGTTATTCGCTGTTGTTGTATTGTCATTGCTTGCGTGTCATGCATTGCATATCATGTCATCATGTGCATTTCATTTGCATACGTGTTCGTCTCATGCATCCGAGCTTTTTCCCCGTTGTCCGTTTTGCATTCCGGCGCTTCGTTCTCCTCCGGTGGTCCTTTCTACCTTTCTTTCATGTGTGGGGATTAAACATTTCCGGATTGGACCGAGACTTATCATGCGGCCTTGGTTTACTACCGGTGGACCGCCTGCCAAGTTTCGTACCATTTGGACTTCGTTTGATGCTCCAACGGTTAACTGAGGGACCGAAAAGGCCTCGTGTGTGTTGCAGCCCAACACCCTTCCATTTTGGCCAAAAAACCCACCTAACTCTGCTCCATCATCTAGAGCGTTCGATCACGATCGCGTGGCCGAAAACCGCACCTCATTTGGACTCTCCTAGCTCCCTCTACCTATAAATATGTGATCCCCTCCGAAATCCCGGGTCTTCCCCTTCCTCTAACCCTAAATTTCCCTCGCGCCGCGCGGGACATGTCCGGACCCGGCCGGACAAACCCGCCGCCGCTGTCCGCGCCAATAGCCTCTCGCCACGTGGCGCCTCCAGTCCCTCCGCCGCCGCAGCCTGCGGAGCCCGTAGCGGGCCCGCGCGGACCCAGATCCGCCGCCGCCCGGCTCCCTTCGCCTCGCCGCCCGCGCCCGCCAGATCCGTCGCGTGCCGCCCTTCGCCGGCCGGCGACGCCGCGCCCCATCGCCGGCGCCGGCCACCGTCCTCGGCCACCGCGCGCCTCCTCGCCTACCTACCGGACCGCGCCGCCTCCCGTCGCCCGGCCGCGCGCTCCGGCGCCGGCGACCTCCTCCGCCGAGCACCGTGCCTCCCCGACCAAGCTCCGGCGAGCTCCGCTTCTCCGGCGACATCCAGCGGCTCCGGCGACCATGACTCCGGCCGATGAACCTCGAAGACCGCGCCACTGCTACAGTAACCGCCCGGATCCGATCTGGATCTGAGATCCGCGGGTTGACTTTTTCCCTCCGAACCCTAATTTTTGTGCATACTTTGACCTGTGATATCTCCGCATCCGTAGCTCCGATTTGGGGATATAGCATATCAAAATGTTCATCTCAGAGAGTACATCATTTCATTCCATTGCATCATTTTCATTAGAGTTCATCTTGATGCCCGAAATGCTGTTAGAAGAGGGCTTCGTGAGTTAATTGTCAGATCTGCTAGTTCATCTTAGACATTTGTCATTTTTGCCATGATTTTTGTGTGCATGTTATGCCATGGTGCTCTTCATATGTTTTGTTAAGGGTTTTGTCATTTTTCCAGAGGTGCAACCCATGTATTTTTGTGATGTGTGTGGTGCCTAGTGCAAGCTTGCAAAGTGAGGCACCCGGTAATTCTGTTTTCAGTGACTTAGCAGTTTCACTAAGTCCTGGGATTGTTTAGTTCATGATGCCATATGTTTAGGTTGTTTCCTAGTGATCCGTGCCTCTTTTGAGGATGATCAGTAAAGGAGTTTTGTTAATATTGTAGTGCTCTATCCATCCATGTCTTTGTTTGCATTGAGGGAGCACCCTAGCTTGAGTCAATCGAGCTCTACTTTTGCTTTGTTGTGAATCTGGGCAGATCGTCAACTTGTTTGCGATTTTGCCGATGTT
The DNA here is from genome assembly GCA_034509565.1 of Triticum monococcum. Lineage (NCBI taxonomy): Eukaryota > Viridiplantae > Streptophyta > Magnoliopsida > Poales > Poaceae > Triticum > Triticum monococcum. The sequence goes on from CM067845.1 coordinate 622,269,257, forward strand.
ATTGTAGTTGATCCGTGCATGCTATGCCATTGTTCTTGCCATGTCTAGCTTGCATTTTGTGCCTTCTTAAATGGATGTATGCTTGTCTCGCCATGACTTGCACCATAGTGAGTGCATCGAGCTCGTAAACATGCCTTCGTGAGTTATGTTTCAACATGTCCCAGTTTTCACTAAGTCTGAAAACTGATTATGTTTTTGCTATGTTCGTGTGCTTGCTAGTATATTTTGTGATCCCTTTTGGCTCAAGGTCACTAAGGGACTTTTGTTAAGCTTGTTGAGTAGCTCCATGCCATATCTTTCTTTGCCATGTTCAGGTCCTGTAGCTTATAGTTTTGTTGTTCCGAAGAGGGCTATATGATCTGAAATTTCAGACAAGTGTTAATTTCACTAAGTCTGAGATCTGTTTACCGTTTGCGTTTTTGCCATGCTTGTTTGAACCTCTTAATGGATGAATTGGCCGTAGCTCAGTGCTAGAATTTTGTTAAGCATCATGAATGCATCCCTGCCATGTATTTTGTTGCCATGTTTGAGTGTTGTAGCATGTTCATATCATTGCATTTAGATGCCTACTTGCTGTAAATCACAGACCGGTGTCATATTTGAATCGCTTGCCATTTCCAAACCGTAACTCCGATTCCGGTGACCTTTATATCGTTTTCAAGCGATTTCATCCCATCTTTCCAGTGGCACACTTGGTTTTCCAAGTTGTGGCCAGCTTCATGCATTCCTTGTCAAATCATGCATATGCATCGCATACCGCATCTCGCATATCATACCATGTTCATGTGTGGTTTGTTTACTATGTTGTGTGCTTCTTTTCCGGTGATTGCTTCTTCGGGTTGGTTCCGGTAACATCGTTTTGTGAGGATTCGTTCGACTACGTCCGTTTGTCTTCTTCATGGACTCGTTCTTCTTCCTTGCGGGATTTCAGGCAAGATGATCATACCCTCGAAATCACTACTATCTTTGCTTGCTAGTTGCTCGCTCTTTTGCTATGCCTATGCCGCGATACCTACCACTTGCTTATCATGCCTCCTATATTGTTGAACCAAGCCTCTAACCCAGCTTGTCCTAGCAAACCGTTGTTTGGCTATGTAACCGCTTTGCTCAGCCCCTCTTATAGCGTTGTTAGTTGCAGGTGAAGATTGAAGTTTGTTCCTCGTTGGAACATGGAGATGTTGTTCCTTGTTGGAACATGTTTACTTGTTGGGATATCACAATATGTTTTATTTAATTAATGCATCTATTGTTGGGGAACGTAGCAGAAATTCAAAATTTTCCTACGTATCACCAAGATCTATCTATGGAGAGACTAGCAACAAGTAGAAAGAAGAGTGCATCTACATACCCTTGTAGATCGCTAAGCGGAAGCGTTCAAGTGAACGGGGTTGATGGAGTCGTACTCGTCGTGATCCAAATCACCGATGACCAAGTGCCGAACGGACGGCACCTCCGCGTTCAACACACGTACAGCCCGGTGACGTCTCCCACGCCTTGATCCAGCAAGGAGGGACGGAGAGGTTGAGGAAGACTTCATCCAACAGCAGCACAACGGCGTGGTGGTGGTGGAGGAGCGTGGCTATCCTGCAGGGCTTCACCAAGCACCACAGAAGAGGAGGAAGAAGAGACGCAGGGCTGCACCAACGAGATTGAATCGCGTGTGTGTTGGGCAGCCCCCTTAGGCCTCATATATATAGGGGAAGGGGAGGGCTGCGCCCCCTCTAGGGTTTCCCACCCCTAGGGGGGGCGGCAGCCCTAGATGGCAAAGGGGGTGGCGGCCAAGAGGGGAGAGGGGAGGGAGGCGCAGCTAGATGGGCCCTAAGGCCCATCCCCTTTAGGGTTTGCCCCCTTCCCACCTCTTAGGCGCCATGGGCCCTTGTGGGGCTGGTGCCCTTGGCCCATGTAGGCCAAGGAGCACTCCCTACAGCCCATGTGGCCCCCCCGGGGCAGGTGGCCCCACTTGGTGGGTCCCCGGGACCCTCCCGGTGGTCCCGGTACGTTACCGATAAACCCCGAAACTTTTCCGGTGACCAAAACAGGACTTCCCATATATAAATCTTTACCTCCGGACCATTCCGGAACTCCTCGTGACGTCCGGGATCTCATCCGGGACTCCGAACAACATTCGGTAACCACATACAAACTTCCTTTATAACCCTAGCGTCATCGAACCTTAAGTGTGTAGACCCTACGGGTTCGGGAGACATGCAGACATGACCGAGACGTTCTCCGGTCAATAACCAACAGCGGGATCTGGATACCCATGTTGGCTCCCACATGTTCCACGATGATCTCATCGGATGAACCACGATGTCAAGGACTTAATCAATCCCGTATACAATTCCCTTTGTCTATCGGTACGATACTTGCCCGAGATTCGATCGTCGGTATACCGATACCTTGTTCAATCTCGTTACCGGCAAGTCTCTTTACTCGTTCCGTAACACATCATCCCGTGATCAACTCCTTGGTCACATTGTGCACATTATGATGATGTCCTACCGAGTGGGCCCAGAGATACCTCTCCGTCACACGGAGTGACAAATCCCAGTCTCGATTCGTGCCAACCCAACAGACACTTTCGGAGATACCCGTAGTGCACCTTTATAGTCACCCAGTTACGTTGTGACGTTTGGTACACCCAAAGCATTCCTACAGTATCCGGGAGCTGCACAATCTCATGGTCTAAGGAAATGATACTTGACATTAGCAAAGCTTTAGCATACGAACTACACGATCTAGTGCTATGCTTAGGATTGGGTCTTGTCCATCACATCATTCTCCTAATGATGTGATCCCATTATCAACGACATCCAATGTCCATGGTTAGGAAACCGTAACCATCTATTGATCAACGAGCTAGTCAACTAGAGGCTTACTAGGGACATGGTGTTGTCTATGTATCCACACATGTATCTGAGTTTCCTATCAATACAATTATAGCATGGATAATAAACGATTATCATGAACAAGGAAATATAATAATAACTAATTTATTATTGCCTCTAGGGCATATTTCCAACAGTCTCCCACTTGCACTAGAGTCAATAATCTAGTTCACGTCGCCATGTGATTAACACTCACAGATCACATCCTCATGTGACTAACACCCAAGAGTTTACTAGAGTCAGTAGTCTAGTTCACATCACTATGTGATTAACACTCAATGAGTTCTGGGTTTGATCATGTTGCTTGTGAGAGAGGTTTTAGTCAATGGGTCTGAACCTTTCAGATCCGTGTGTGCTTTACAAATCTCTATGTCATCTCCTAGATGCAGCTACCACGCTCTATTTGGAGCTATTCCAAATAACTGTTCTACTAGACGAATCCAGTTTACTACTCAGAATAATCTGGATTAGTGTCAAAGTTTGCATCGGCGTAACCCTTTATGACGAACTCTTTTACCACCTCCATAATCGAGAAAAATTCCTTAGTCCACTGGTTACTAAGGATAACTTTGACCGCTGTCCTGTGATCCATTCTTGGATCACTCTTGTACCCCTTGACTGACTCATGGCAAGGCACACTTCAGGTGCGGTACACAGCATAGCATACTGTAGAGCCTACGTCTTAAGCATAGGGGACGACCTTCGTCCTTTCTCTCTATTCTGCCGTGGTCGAGCTTTAAATTTCATACCTTACAACTCAGGCAAGAACTCCTTCTTTGACTGATCCATCTTGAACACCTTCAAGATCACGTCAAGGTATGTGCTCATTTGAAAGTACCATTAAGCATTTTGATCTATCCTTATAGATCTTGATGTTCAATGTTCAAGTAGCTTAATCCACGCTTTCATTGAAAAACACTTTCCAAATAACCCTATATGCTTTCCAGAAATTCTACGTCATTTCTGATCAACAATATGTCAACAACATATATTCATCAGAAATTCTATAGTGCTCCCACTCACTTCTTTGGAATTACAAGTTTCTCATAAACTTTGTATACACCCAAAACTTTGATCATCGTATCAAAGCATACATTCCAACTCCGAGATGCTTACTCCAGTCCTCAGAAGGATTGCTGGAGCTTTGCATACTTATTAGCATCTTTCAGGATTGACAAAACCTTCCGGTTGTATCACATACAACCTTTCCTCATAAATCGTCGAGGAAACAATGTTTTGACATCCTATCTGCAAGATTTCATAAATAGTGCAGTAACTGCTAATATAATTCCAACAGACTTTTAGCATCACTACAGGTGAGAAAGTCTCATCGTAGTCAACTCCTTGAACTTATCGAAAACATCTTAACGACAAGTCGAGCTTTCTTAATGGTGACATTTACCATCATTGTCCGTCTTCCTTTTAAAATCCATCTATACTCAACAGCCTTACGACCATCAAGTAGTTCTTCCAAAGTCTACACTTTGTTTTCATATATGGATCCTCTCTCGGATTATATGGCCTCGAGCCATTTATCGGAATCCGGGCCCACCATCGCTTCTCCATAGCTCGTAGGTTCATCGTTGTCTAGCAACATGACTTTCAAGACAGGATCACGTACCACTCTAAAGTAGTACGCACTCTTGTCATCCCACGAGGTTTGGTAGTGACTTGATCTGAAGTTTCATGATCACTATCATAAGCTTCCACTTCAATTGGTGTAGGTGCCACAGGAACAACTTCCTGTGCCCTGCCACACACTAGTTGAAGAGACGATTCAATAACCTCATCAAGTCTCCACCATCCTCCCACTCAATTCTTTCGAGAGAAACTTTTCCTCGAAAAAGGACCCGATTCTAGAAACAATCCCTTATTGCTTTCGGATCTGAGACAAAAGGTATACCCAACTGTTTTGGGTGTCCTATGAAGATGCATTTATCCGCTTTGGGTTCGAGCTTATGAGCCTGAAACTTTTTCATATAAGCGTCGCAGCCTCAAACTTTTAAGAAATGACAGCTTAGGTTTCTCTAAACCATAATTCATACGGTGTCACCTCATCGGAATTACGTGGTGCCCTATTTAAAGTGAATGTGGTTGTCTCCAATGCCTAACCCATAAACTATTGTGGTAATTCGACAAGAGACATCATGGTATGCATCATATCCAATAGGGTGCAGTTATGATGTTCGGACACACCATCACACTATGGTGTTCCAGGCTGTATTAGTTGTGAAACGATTTCCACAATGTCTTAATTCTGTGCCAAACTCGTAATTCAGATATTCATCTCTATGATCATATCATAGATCTTTAATCCTCTTGTCACGACGATCTTTCACCTTCACACTGAAATTACTTGAACCTTTCAATAATTCAGACTCGTGATTCATCAAGTAAATATACTCAACATCTACTCAAATCATTTGTGAAGTAAAACATAACGATATCCACTACATGCCTCAGCACTCATTGGATTGCACACATCAAAATGTATTAATTCCAGCAAGTTGCTTTCTAGTTCCATTTTACTGAAACCGAGGCTTTCAGTCATCTTGCCCATGTGGTATGATTTGCATGTCTCAAGTGATTCAAAACCAAGTGAGTCCAAACGATCCATTTGCATGGAGTTTCTTCATGCATATACACCAACAGACATGGTTCACATGTCTCAAACTTTTCAAAAACGAGTGAGCCCAAAGATCCATCAACATGGAGCTTCTTCATGTGTTTTATACCGATATGACTTAAGTAGCAGTGCCACAAGTAGGTGGTACTATCATTACTATCTTATATCTTTTGGCATGAACATGTGTATCACTACGATCGAGATTCAATAAACCATTTATTTTAGGTGCAAGACCATTGAAGGTATTATTCAAATAAACAGAGTAACCATTATTCTCCTTAAATGAATAACCGTATTGCGATAGACATAATCCAATCATGTCTATGCTCAACGCAAACACCAATCTCGATGGTAGAGGGAGCGTGCGATGCTTGATCATATCAACATTGGAAACACTTCCAACACATATCGTCAGCTCACCTTTAGCTAGTCTCCGTTTATTCCGTAGCTTTTATTTCGAGTTACTAACACTTAGCAACCGAACCGGTATCTAATACCCTGGTGCTACTAGGAGTAAAGTACACATTAACATAATGTATATCCAATATACTTCTATCGACCTTGCCAGCCTTCTCATCTACCAAGTATCTAGGGTAATTCTGCTCCAGTGGTTGTTCCTCTTATTACAGAAGCACTTAGTCTCGGGTTTGGGTTCAACCTTGGGTTTCTTCACTAGAGCAGCAGCTGAATTGCTGTTTCATGAAGTATCCCTTCTTGCCCTTGCCCTTCTTGAAACTAGTGGTTTCACTAACCATCAACAATTGATGCTCCTTCTTGATTTCTACTTTTGTGGTGTCAAACATCGCGAATATCTCAAGGATCATCATATATGTCCCTGATATATCATAGTTCATCACGAAACTCTAGCAGCTTGGTGGTAATGACTTCGGAGAAACATCACTATCTCATCTGGAAGATCAACTCCCACTTGATTCAAATGATTGTTGCACTCAGACAATCTGAGCACAAGCTCAACAATTGAGCTTTTCTCCTTAGTTTGTAGGCTAAGAAAATCGTCAGAGGTCTTATACCTCTTGACGTGGGCACGAGCCTGAAATCCCAATTTCAGCCCTCAAAACATCTCATATGTTTCGCGACGTTCTAAAACTGTCTTTGGTGCCTCAACTCTAAACCGTTTAACTGAACTATCATGTAGTTATCAAAACGTGTATGTCAGATGTTCGCAACATCCACAGACCACGTTCGAGGTTCAGCACACTGAGCGGTGCATTAAGGACATAAGCCTTTTACTGTCTGCATAATTGCTACTATCAACTTTCAACTAATTTTTCTCTAGGAACATATCTAAACTATAGCGTGAGCTACGACATAATTTGCAAAATCCTTTTGACTATGTTCAGGATAATTAAGTTCATCTTATGAACTCCCACTTAGATAGACATCCCTCTAGTCATCTAAGTAATTACATGATCCGAGTCAACTAGGCCGTGTCCGATCATCACGTGAGACGGACTAGTCAACGTCGGTGAACATCTTCATGTTGATCGTATCTACCATACGACTCATGCTCGACCTTTCGGTCTTCTGTGTTCCGAGGCCATGTCTATACACATGCTAGGCTCGTCAAGTGAACCCTAAGTGTTTTGCATGTGTAAAACTGTCTTACACCCGTTGTATGTGAACGTTAGAATCTATCACACCCGATCATCACGTGGTGCTTCGAAACGACGAACTTTAGCAACGGTGCACAGTTAGGGGAGAACACTTCTTGAAATTTTAATGAGGGATCATCTTATTTACTACCGTCGTTCTAAGCAAATAAGATGTATAAACATGATAAACATCACATGCAATCAAATAGTGACATGATATGGCCAATATCACTTTGCTCCTTTTGATCTCCATCTTCGGGGCTCCATGATCATCATCGTCACCGGCATGACACCATGATCTCCATCATCATGATCTCCATCATCGTGTCTTCTTGAAGTTGTCACGTCATCTATTACTTCTACTACTACAGCTAACGGTTAGCAATAAAGTAAAGTAATTACATGACGTTTAAGTTGACACGCAGGTCATAAATAAATAAAGACAACTCCTATGGCTCCTGCCGGTTGTCATATTCATCGACATGCAAGTCGTGATTCCTATTACAAGAACATGATCAATCTCATACATCACATATATCATTCATCACATCCTTTGGCCATATCACATCACATGGCATACCCTGCAAAAACAAGTTAGACGTCCTCTAATTGTTGTTTGCATGTTTTACGTGGCTGCTATGGGTTTCTAGCAAGAACGTTTCTTACCTACGCAAAGACCACAACGTGATATGCCAATTGCTATTTACCCTTCATAAGGACCCTTTTCATCGAATCCGATCCGTAGCTTTTATTTAATTAATGCATCTATTGTTGGGGAACGTAGCAGAAATTCAAAATTTTCCTACGTATCACCAAGATCTATCTATGGAGAGACTAGCAACGAGTAGAAAGAAGAGTGCATCTACATACCCTTGTAGATCGCTAAGCGGAAGCGTTCAAGTGAACGGGGTTGATGGAGTCGTACTCGTCGTGATCCAAATCACCGATGACCAAGTGCCGAACGGACGGCACCTCCGCGTTCAACACACGTACAGCCCGGTGACGTCTCCCACGCCTTGATCCAGCAAGGAGGGAGGGAGAGGTTGAGGAAGACTTCATCCAACAGCAGCACAACGGCGTGGTGGTGGTGGAGGAGCGTGGCTATCCTGCAGGGCTTCACCAAGCACCACAGAAGAGGAGGAAGAAGAGACGCAGGGCTGCACCAACGAGATTGAATCGCGTGTGTGTTGGGCAGCCCCCTTAGGCCTCATATATATAGGGGAAGGGGAGGGCTGCGCCCCCTCTAGGGTTTCCCACCCCTAGGGGGGTGGCAGCCCTAGATGGCAAAGGGGGTGGCGGCCAAGAGGGGAGAGGGGAGGGAGGCGCAGCTAGATGGGCCCTAAGGCCCATCCCCTTTAGGGTTTGCCCCCTTCCCACCTCTTAGGCGCCATGGGCCCTTGTGGGGTGGTGCCCTTGGCCCATGTAGGCCAAGGAGCACTCCCTACAGCCCATGTGGCCCCCCCCGGGGCAGGTGGCCCCACTTGGTGGACCCCCGGGACCCTCCCGGTGGTCCCGGTACGTTACCGATAAACCCCGAAACTTTTCCGGTGACCAAAACAGGACTTCCCATATATAAATCTTTACCTCCGGACCATTCCGGAACTCCTCGTGACGTCCGGGATCTCATCCGGGACTCCGAACAACATTCGGTAACCACATACAAACTTCCTTTATAACCCTAGCGTCATCGAACCTTAAGTGTGTAGACCCTACGGGTTCGGGAGACATGCAGACATGACCGAGACGTTCTCCGGTCAATAACCAACAGCGGGATCTGGATACCCATGTTGGCTCCCACATGTTCCACGATGATCTCATCGGATGAACCACGATGTCAAGGACTTAATCAATCCCGTATACAATTCCCTTTGTCTATCGGTACGATACTTGCCCGAGATTCGATCGTCGGTATACCGATACCTTGTTCAATCTCGTTACCGGCAAGTCTCTTTACTCGTTTCATAACACATCATCCCGTGATCAACTCCTTGGTCACATTGTGCACATTATGATGATGTCCTACCGAGTGGGCCCAGAGATACCTCTCCGTCACACGGAGTGACAAATCCCAGTCTCGATTCGTGCCAACCCAACAGACACTTTCGGAGATACCCGTAGTGCACCTTTATAGTCACCCAGTTACGTTGTGACGTTTGGTACACCCAAAGCATTCCTACAGTATCCGGGAGCTGTACAATCTCATGGTCTAAGGAAATGATACTTGACATTAGCAAAGCTTTAGCATACGAACTACACGATCTAGTGCTATGCTTAGGATTGGGTCTTGTCCATCACATCATTCTCCTAATGATGTGATCCCATTATCAACGACATCCAATGTCCATGGTTAGGAAACCGTAACCATCTATTGATCAACGAGCTAGTCAACTAGAGGCTTACTAGGGACATGGTGTTGTCTATGTATCCACACATGTATCTGAGTTTCCTATCAATACAATTATAGCATGGATAATAAACGATTATCATGAACAAGGAAATATAATAATAACTAATTTATTATTGCCTCTAGGGCATATTTCCAACATCTATATACTTGGTAAAGGGTGGAAGGCTCGGCCTTATGCCTGGTGTTTTGTTCCACTCTTGCCGCCCTAGTTTCCGTCATATCGGTGTTATGTTCCCGGATTTTGCGTCCCTTACGCGGTTGGCTATAATGGGAACCCCTTGACAGTTCACCTTAAGTAAAGCTCTCCCAGCAATGCCCAACATTGGTTTTACCATTCGCCACCTAGCCTTTTCTTTCCTTTGGGTTCTGCAGACTCAAGGGTCATCATTATTTTACCCCCCCGGGCCAGTGCTCCTCTGAGTGTTGGTCCAACTGAGCGATGTCCGAGGCTACCAGGGGCAACTCTGGGCTGGCTTACCCGACGTCTTGCTCATCCGGCGTGCCCTGAGAACGAGATATGTGCAGCTCCTATCAGGATTTGTCGGCACATCTGGGTGGTGTTGCTGGTTTAGTTTTACCCTGTCGAAATGTCTTGTTGTACCGGGATACCGAGTCTGATCGGAATGTCTCGGGTGGAGGTCTATTCCTTCGTTGACCGGGAGAGCTTATCATGGGCTAAGTTGGGACACCGTACAGGGATTTGAACTTTCGAAAGCCGTGCCCGCGGTTATGGGCAGATGGGAATTTGTTAACGTCCGGTTGTAGAAAACCTGAAGTTGACCTTAATTAAAATGAATCAACCGCGTGTGTAATCGTGATGGTCTCTTTCCGGCGGAGTCCGGGAAGTGAACACGGTTCTTGGAGTTATGCTTGACGTAGGTAGTCTAGGATCACTTCTTGATCATACTTTTATCGACCGTGCTTTGCCTTCTCTTCTCGCTCTCATTTGCGTATGTTAGCCACCATATATGCTAGTCGCTTGCTGCAGCTCCACCTCATACCTTTTACCTTACCCATAAGCTTAAATAGTCTTGATCGCGAGGGTGCGAGATTGCTGAGTCCCTGTGGCTCACAGATACTTCCAAAACCAGTTTGCAGGTGCCGATGAGTCCGTGCAGGTGACGCAACCCAGCTCAGGAGGAGCTCGATGAAGATCTTGTCTTTTGTGTTGTTTCGTTCTAGTTGATCAGTAGTGGAGCCCAGTTGGGGTCGATCGGGGACCTTTGTCACATTTGGGGTTCTTCTTTTATTTTGGTTCCGTAGTCGTACCTTGATTGTATCCGGATGTTGTAATGCTTTATTCATGTAATTGTGTGAAGTGGCGATTGTAAGCCAACTATGTATCCTTTCCCTTTATGTATTACATGGGTTGTGTGAAGATTACCTCACTTGCGACATTGCTTTCAATGTGGTTATGCCTCTAAGTCGTGCTTCGACACGTGGGAGATATAGCTGCATCGAGGGCATTACAGTACATGAGTTAGGGAAGTTACACTACAGTAGGATACTTGGGGAATGGGGTTTTGGATCCCAAGTGCACATTTTTTCTCGAGGGGCACCGGAATTTGCGGTTATCATGGTAACCGCGAAATGCCAGAAAAATCGGATGAAATTTGAAATTAAGTTTTTAATTCAAATTTTTTGAAGTCAATATAGATAGGGTTTGAACTTAAAAAATTATCACATACCTGGTCAGCGATGCGCTGTTGAGGAAAGGCTGGCATTGCCACTAGGCCACGACCACTTATGTTAACATAGAAGAGATGGTGTATATTTAACTACACTCTAAGCGTTTGAATTCAAAATTTTCAAAATTTTTGAGATTTTTTCCCCGGTATGAGTGTTTCTCGAGGGGGGGGGGGCGATAAACGCGGTAACCGGGCGAGATCGTGAAATTTCGTTCGGTTACCAAAACAGTGGGGTTAAACATCATTGTAAATCCAACATATAGTCTAAAAAGGAAGTACATTATTATAAAACCCCTAAATTGCCACTAGTTGATACATTGTCTTGTGAAGTGAGCCATTTGACAGTATCCGATGCAAGGAGACGAACGAAATGGAGAAGGAACCAGTGCAGATGAAGAAAAGGGGGGGGGTGGATGAAAAGGAAGAAGGATGAGTGAGAAATGAAGATTGCACGTCGAGGTAGTAACGACCATAGTCAAGAGGTAGGTCAATGTCAAAGGGGTAATGAGCTTTCTGTTGGGCATAGCAGAGGACATGATTGGGGTGTAGCTTGGACCTTGCAAATTGTAATAAAATGCCATCCCATCACATGGGCTTTTCTAGATGGTTGACCGCATGCTTCCTCTGTTTCTTTTATGTCAACGGTCATGCATACCTCTAGGGGCTTCTAGGACAAGCCGAAGACTCTAGTTTCCAAGACACGCCGTTCAACTGTGATAGTAGATGCCCTCACTCGCATGTAGGCTCAGAAGCAACAATTTTCCCATCTAGGGTGGAAACTACAGTTCATGGCGAGGTTTAGGCACGACGATGTTCGTTGCGTATATCCAGATTTGGAGGCCCATATGGCATCATAGTGGTACTCACCTTTACAATTGGGACCACATCCGTTTTCCCTCGGTGTGGGACGGTGGTGGAGTCTAGTGAAAACTCCGCCAGATGCTTCTCATGCCCGCCGTTAGCGCGCATAAATGTCGTCCCTCTCTCCTCCCATGGAGGCAATGACATGGTTCGACCTCTTTCCCCTTCATGTTAGAGGTGAAAAATCCTGGTTTGCTTTGTGGTTTAGGTGATGGCTAGGTTCGGTGTCGTGTCCTTGTTGGAGGCATTGGCCATAACTTTTTTTGTTGTCTTGGCTTCTTTGTGACTATGGCCGATGGCAAAATGAAGCTTTTATGTGAATCGGGGAAATAAGTGGTGGCTGCCTAGCCCTTATTAGTCACCGGCGGTTGGTGGGCTCATAGATTGAGCATGTGGGGCATGGTTGGCCCTCCCTTGATCTAAAGCCAGAGGACATGGGTCCTATCTAGTCTCTAGGGATTATTCATTTTAATAAAGGCTTGTTGGACGTCAAGGTTGTCCCCTATTTGTGACGATCGAGGGTTGGTCCCACAGGTGGGCACCCTTGCTGTGATCACATATCGGGTGCGTGGGAATGCCCCATGAGTCGTGTCCGGTGCCTTCAACTAGTAGTGGAGTGATGTTGGGTTCATTGTTGGTGTGTCGCGCTTTCTTCTATTTGTATTATTCCTTGATCTTTTTTCGTAACGGCATCTCCAAAGGAGACCCTCAAAGCTCCGGCATATGTCTGGATTGTGGTGTCCGGATCATTTGTTTCAACTTTTGTCATCCAATTAGGACATCGTCGGTCCACGAAGTGGTCCGGACGTCTGTTTTCGGCAAATCCGAGACAAACGCGAGGGAGTTATAGCGGTGTTCGGATATCCACTTGACCAACAAAAAGCCATCACGTTGTCCTCATCTTTTTTATCTCTCCGCACATGCATGGTCTCCTACCCTTTCTTTCTCCCATCCGGACAAATAAGGATTAATTTATTAAAAAGCGTTGGATGGCTCTCTCGCGAATCACATCCGGACATAAAAATAAACATATATATACCGGAGTCATTTGCGGGTCAGCTTTGAAGATACCGCAAGTTGGTTTCTTCAACAGCACCACCATGTATCATTCATCCGGTTGACTTTATTTAATTTAAAGTTGACCTGTGAACTTTCTATGTAAAGTAACCCGGTGTCTGCAAGTAAGAGAGAGAGAGAGATAAACGTCCTTGTCAATTAGTAGTATATTAAACTGAAAAGAAAAAGAAAGAGTAAACTTGAGTGGAATCTTTTGGTGGAGCTAGCGCGTTGGTGATTTCCGCTTCCATGGCGGGGCGGAGGCAGCAGGGCCGGCCCGAGCAGTCCCCCACCCTCGCACGCAACGCGGTTCGGTCTCGTCTCGCAGCCGAGCCCCCAGCGGCCCGCGAGCGCGCGCCCCTCTTCTCCTCTTCTTCTCTTCCCTCCATTTTTTATATATAGAAGCAGCCAAACCCGCAGAACCCCCAGACACACCCACGTCATCGCCATTCCCCACTCTCTGCTCTGCCGCTCCGCCACACCGCCGCAGCGCCCCCACCCACCCCGCGGAAGCGCGTGATGGCGCAGAAGCGGCCGCTGGAGGCCGCCCCGCCGGAGCAGGAGGCGCCGCGGTCCCCGAGGAAGCGGCTGCGCCGGACGGTGCTCGTCATGATGTGGCTGTCAGTATCTCTCCAACCCTCCCCTACCCAGCCGGCTAGCCGTTCGCCTCCTTCTCTAGCTTCCTTCCTTGATTTGAACTCACCGGCCGCGCCTGCCCGCTTCGCCGCAGGGAGAGGAGGAGGGCGAGGGCGGTCACCGTCGGCCAGATGGCGCAGATGGTTCGCCAGGTGAGGCTCCGCATTTCCAACTTCTTTATTTCTATATCCTATTCCTCCTTACTGTGCGCTTGGTGCTGTGGCGAGCGATAACTGACGAAGTTTGGTGGTGTTTTGAATTGTTTCGGTGCGACAGGCGCAACTGGATATGGCCAAACTGTTTATGCTGCTCATGGTGCTCGTCGCGCGGCTTGGCTCCATGGAGAGGCTTCTCCTCGGGCTCCCCAACCTGCTCCAGAGGATGTTGGAAGAGCAATTTCATGCTCTTCACAGGTACAGTACTCTACATAATATTTGTAGTATTTTGCAAGCACATGTGCCTATGCCAGAATTGAGATGTCCCAATATAGGAAATGACACATTTCAGGAAACTTGAGGAGAGTAATAACTGAAGTCCTGGTTTGCTTTCTGGGAACTGCCAATTTTATTCTTTGATAAGAAATAAACAAATAAACAGCCATCGCTATGTCTAATTGGCAAGATTGCTGTTGGCAACATAACAGCTCATATTTTTGGAAACATATAGTACTTGATAAGCATAGCACTATTTCAGGTTCAGGTTATCAAGTTATATTCATGAGTCATGGATTTGTTCTTCCTAAATGTATGGAAATTGTCTCTATGAGTCTATTCATTGAGTATTCCACTTTGCAATGTTGTGGATGTGATGGATCAAATGCATCCTTTGTTTAGTTAATTATAATGTTATCTCTTTTTTGTATCCAACAGATCTTTGATGGTATCCATGCAAGATACGATTCGATCAACTGTACAGACAGAGGTTAGAATCTGGATCTTTATCTGTGTAATAAGTATATTTTGTTTATCTGTACCTGCACTCTATCCCAACTACTTTTGGCTATGTCATGCTATAGGTACAAGGAAGACAAGCAGCTTCACTTCCTAATGGCATTAATGAACCTCCTAGGTATCTCCCGTTTTATTTTTCTCGCCGTACATGTTCCTTGATTCATGCCATGATCCTTACTATCAGACCAAGTATTTGCTTTCGACATAATCTGGGAAGTTTCCTTTTGTTACTGCCTCACTCTCATCTTATTTAAAAATTTAGGCAGATACCAGAAGGTTTTTTTGAAACTGGAGGCGTCACTGGAGTCAAACTGCGCTTTGTCGATGTTGACAGACCAATATATACACTTTTCACTGGTTGCTCAGTACAATGGCAGAATGGAGGAAACGCTAAGATAGCGATATTTGAAAATGATAGGCAAATCATGCAGGGAGACCTTTCTAAATTGCAAATTGAGATTTTAGCAGTCCATGCTGATTTCTTTACTGAGCAAGGGCAAGCGGACTTCACCAAAGAGGAATTCAACAAGCAGATATATATGCATAAAGGGAAAGAGTTAGTGTTGTCAACTGTTAATCTAACAAATGGCGAGTCCTCTCTTGGTTCCTTCGTTTTTCCAGAGAGCTCCCATGGGAAAAAGTTAAGATTGACAGCACGAGTGAAAAGGCAGGTTCTTACTACCAGAGTTCAGGAAGCAATCACTGATCCTTTTGTCGTCAAAGACCGCCGAAGTGAATGTGAGTATATTAACTATATTGCATTGGAAATTTAATACACTGTAATTTGCTCATTCGTGGTGGAACCAGGGAGGGCCTCCCTGTTCATCGATTTTATTTTATTTTTGCTCATTCAATGAAACTTTTATTGTTTTCCATAGTTAGTCGAAGAACAAGCTCATCCTTTAAGTGGCTGCCAGGCTAATTTAAGTTAAAAAAATGTTAAACACATATCATATCTTCCATAAAATTTTATGGCCTTGTGCAGTGACATTATTTCATCTGAAACATATTTGGGATTGGCAGACATTATTTCATCTGAAACATTATATCATAAAAAGCATTATTTCATCTGAAAATATGAAGTCTTAGCACTAAATGTTCTGCTTTTGAAAGGGAATGGCTTGTTCCGTCACAAAATTTCTGTAAATTAATATCTATAGGCATATAATATCCCAAATACACACTGTCAGTCAAAACTATATGACCTCCTAGGTGCTAGGCAGAGGCTAACCTCCTTGCCTAGCGGTACTTCGAATCTGACAAAACTATACTTAATACTGTGACTTGGATTTGGGATTGCACTTTTCTTTGGTCAATACAGATCTTATTTAGAGTTGACTATTAGGTCGTAGATTAATACTAAGCATGGTAAATCGATTTATTGTTTACCATGTACATTAATCCTTTTCTCAATGCCATTATCATCAGATGCAATGGTAGCCAGATTGAAGCAATTGCATCTTAGCAATCTTATCTTAACACATCCTACAATTTTGTTTACTTTCAGTAAATAAAAAGAGTTATCCTCCGTCTAAAGAAGAAGCGGTACATTGTTTGGAGAAAATTTCTCTAAAGGGAAAACATTGTGCTATCCTTGTTGAGAAAAATATCACTACAGTGAAGCACTTGATGCGTCAGTATCACAGGGATGAATCTGTTCTCCAAAAGGTAAATATAGTCATAATTATACTTCTACAGTCTTCAGCGTTTCAAATTACCTGCAATAGATATTAGTTAATAGTTGATCATTGCTGAAATAAGATATCCAGCATCTCTTAGGAGTTACGACTTTTTTGGATATGCACTGCTAAATGTATTAACATGCACTATAATATCTGGTAGCATTTCATTAACTGATAAGATAACTCTCAATTTGTGGCAATTAGCTTACTGGCATGAAAAAAGGGGATTGGAATACCATGATTAAACATGCCAACACGTCTGTTCCTGGGGATGAGATCTATTCCTATTGGGTTCCAGAGGATAATTGTGAAATCTTATTCAATGATTTCTATGATCTTGTCGGTAAGATGACTGATAACTATGTTCCTTACAGTGTCAACAACGTCAATCAGTTTCCACAGGTATTAAATCTAATACTGTTCCACTTCTATCATAGTTAGCCAGTTGACACTCACTAAAATAATAGTGCTGGCAATTACCCTGAAAAATTCTGTTACAGCATAAAGTGAACAATTGGAAAAAGTCTGCGTATAAGAAGTTTGACGAGCTGGAGAGCTCAGGTGGTCTTACCCCTGATTACTTCATGAACGATGGCCGCCCTGTCCGTGCAATGCCTCTGAACAATGATGCAGGTCCTTCTGTACAAGCTAGAACTACATGGCAGTATCCTAATGGCATGGCCGCACAACATGGTGATTTTTAATATTTTGTTCCATCACTGATCTTTGTTGCGCTACATGTTTCTCTAAATTCAACTTATTGCAGAATTTGGTGATCGACGCCCATTGAATGGGTTCTCACGGGCCGCAGTCCTGTCAAACAATGACGCCGGTCCTTCAAACCAAGAAACACTGCCGTTTTCACAGCCCACGTATGGACAGACTGTGCATCAAGGTCAATATTAAACACCTGCATAATTTTGTATCACACATCCTCCATACTGTAATTGCTGCTTCATCGCAAGAATTTTTATATTGTATGCCTTCTGAATTCTGATAGTTTGGGGATCAACATGCTGTAGGAACTCCTTACTATGTGGCCCAGGGAAATTTCATAAATGATCAGGGACAGGGATCATTTTCAGCAGAGCCAACTGTTCCGCCCCACATTCCTGTACCAGTAAGTTATAAAGTTACCTATGGCACAATCAACAATTTCCATCCCACAGTTTTTCATTGACAACCTGAAATGTTTCCTGGATGGTAGGTTCCAGAGGATGACCCAATCACATTCACAGCTGCAAATCTGACTGGCCAACAGAATGGACACTTCAGCTTCTCGACAACTGTTGCTCCTGTTACTTCTTATCCTGTAGCAGGTGTGCTTGCTACGCCCAGTTTTTCTAATTTATATGCAGTCTTCTAGATCAATAATTCTCAAATCACTTCTCCATTATGCATTGTTGGGTGCTGAAGGTGTTGCTGGGACTTCCTCAGATGGAGTTAGTCTGGGAACCTCTTCAGTTAACAATGTGCAGGCTGACATCTTCAGTGGGTTAAGTCCATTTGAAGTACGTTTTTAAATATATCATGGGAATCATTCTTAAGAACAGAACAAATATCTTCACAAACGATTTTATGGAAGTTTTTTTTTCTTCCCTTCTCTATGTCATGATTACGTTTGTTCTTGCAGTCCGAGGAATTGCTAGAACTACAAGCACATCTGACAGAGCAGGACTTCGTGCAAGCTAACATCGGTATGTGATACTATTTAAGTTACTTCTGTTGTGATTACCTCTGTTGACAATTAAGCTCCGACAAAAGTCCTTTCCAGTAAGAATTCTTTCAGACTTCGAAACTAAGATAAGATGATAGCAAATTAGTGTTTATACCTACAGAATAGCTAGACCTTGTATGCATAACTCGTGAGTACCAAATTATTGAAATGCCGGCTCCTTCAAAGTTACAATTAGGGGTGAATCTAAGATCTTCCTTTTGTTCCATGCCATGACAGAGCGTTTGTTTCATTTCAGCAGAACTGCCAAATTCCGACAGCCAATTTTACGGTTATGAACATGATGGCGGCGACCGCTGATTAAACCATGAAGCAACTGCAACTGGCCGTCCTCTACCATAGTAAAGTATTCAGTGTGACTAAACATTTGTTGTAGATATGAATAATTTGTAAATAGCAACACATATTTTTTCATGTTGCTCCGTATATGCTAAATTTGTTACCTGTTGCAGTAAACATTTGTCTTGTATTCTTAAAGAACGAATCTTTTACAAAAGAGAGTATCTGGCTTGCACCCCGCAAAAAAAAGGAGAGTATCTGGCTTGCATTGAATCCTGAGAGCAAATATTCACATTGCTAAACATTGTGTAATCCTGTTAACCCTTTTTGTTTGTAAGTTGAGTTTTTTCCCGGGTATGTCCACACATTTTCAGTCATAGTATGATGTGCATCATGGAAATCGTTCTCAACAATTTGAACATGGTAGTAAAATACTCATAGCAGAAGAGATACTAGACTAGCTACATACGTACTGTTAGACATGCAATACTGACATGTCACGCATGTATAAGTGGCATGTCACGTATTCTCTTTTATATAAACATTAGGAGATATTGTTAGGAGGTTAGAGATATCATTTATTCTCTTTTATCTCTTTATCTCTCTAAACCTCCCTGTAATCTTCTCCTTTCGGTTAGCCCTTTGTGCTGCCGCATCATGTATCAACCTCTCCTATCAATATATATCATGCGGGTCTCTATGTATGGAGATTGAGACGCTTCCATCATTCTCCACATGGTATACAGAGCAGGCTCTTTCGATTGCATCTAGCTTGTACCTCCTACCTCTCGACAGCTGCCCATCTCCATCGTCCCCAACCTAAGCTTTCCCTTCAGCCCGCCACCCATCCCCTCCCATCATGTCTTCCTCCAACACCGCCATCTCCTCCACCCTCAACTACAACACATTTGAGCCCGGGTCGTCCCCAACCTAAGCTTTCCCTTCAGCCCGCCACCCATTCCCCTCCCATCATGTCTTCCTCCAACACCGCCATCTCCCCCACCCTCAACTACAACACATCTGAGCCGCTTACCCGAACGAACTACGTTCTCTGGAAAGCTCAAGCTCGATCCCAAATACCGGGCACTGGCCTCTATGGCTACATCGATGGCACCACCGCGGAGCCTTCCAAATCCTCACCACCAAAGACAAGGATGGCAAGGATCAGGTCATCCCTAACCCTGCCTATGCCACCTCGCTTGTCCAGGATCAACTGATCGTTGCGTATCTCCTACGCAATCTGTCCAAGGAAGTCCTCATCCAAGTTGCCTCGCTTGAGTCCTCTCATGCGATCTAGACTGCCTTGGCCACGATGTTCTCTTCCGTCTCACTATCCCATGCCAACAACCTTCGTTCTGCTCTCACCAACGCCCAGAAGGGATCCATGTCAGCCTCCGCCTATTTTGGCCACATGCGCTCTCTCTCCGACGAGCTCACCGCGGCGGGCAAACCCCTTGGAGAAGGGGAGCTCATCTCCTTCATCATCGCCAGGCTTGACATGGATTATCAACCTATCATCTCCACGCTAGACATCCGCACCGAGCCCATCACCGTTGACGGCCTCTTCTTCCTCGTGTCGAACTTCGATCAGCGCATGGAGATGTTCCATGGCGATGGTAATGGTGGCTTCAAGTCATCCGCAAACATTGCCTCACGGGGCCGTTCTGGTGGCGGCAACGATGGCTACCGCAAAGGCGGGGGTGGTGGTCCTCGCGGTGGTGGCAGCAGCGGTGGCGGCGGCTACAACGCTGCCGGTGGTGGACCTGGCGGTGGCGCTCCTGGTGGCTATCACATGGCGGGCGGAGGCGGCGGCTACCAGGGTGGCGGCTATGGCTTCCACCAGAACAACGGGGGCTACCAGGGGCCGGGTTCTGGTGATGGTGGTCACTATCATCTGAACCAGAACTCCTCTGGTGGCGGCGGCTACAACCGGCGCTCCGGCAACAACAATCGGCGCCCCTCCCAAGGGTATGAAGGGTATGAAAATAAATGTCAAATATGCAAAAAGAAAAACAAACCATATTGCAAAAGACTATGATTGGCGCTACGCCGATGACAAGAATTCCCAGAAAAAGAAAGTTGCAGCTGCAGCCGACGTGTCTTATGGCGTTGACACCAACTGGTACATGGACACGGGTGCCACCAACCACATCACTGGCGAGTTGGACAAGCTGACTATGCAGGAGAAATATTGTGGCCATGATAAAGTCTACACTGTAGCAAACGGTGCAGGTATGGAGATAAGTCATGTTGGTCAATCTTTTATCAAAACCCCACACAAAAATCTTGAAATCAATGACATCCTATATGTTCCAAATGCTTCCAAGACTTTGCTCTCTGACCACCGTATTGCTCTTGACAATAATGTGTTTCTAGAGTTTCACCCATTCTTCTTTTTGATCAAGGATCAGGTCACGAAGAGAGTTCTCTATAGGGGTGTCTATGTTGAAGGCCTCTATGCTTTGCTTCCCAAGTATTGCCAGTACAATAAGCAAGTGTATGGTGCCATCAAGCTTTTGTTGGGGAACGTAGTAATTTCAAAATTTTCCTACGCACACGCAAGATCATGGTGATGCATAGCAACGAGGGAAGAGCATGATCTACGTACCCTTGTAGATCGCAACGGAAGCGTTGACACAACGTAGAGGAAGTAGTCGTACGTCTTCTTCCCGATCCGACTGATCCAAGCACCGTTACTCCGGCACCTCCGAGTTCTTAGCACACGTACATCTCGATGACGATCCCCGGGCTCCGATCCAGCAAAGCTTCAGGGAGGAGTTCCGTCAGCACGACGGCGTGGTGACGATCTTGATGTTCTACCGATGCAGGGCTTCGCCTAAGCACTACAACGATATGATCGAGGTGGAATATGGTGGCAGGGGGCACCGCACACGGCTAAGGAACGATCTCAAAGATCAACTTGTGTGTCCTAGGGTGCCCCCTGCCCCCGTATATAAAGGAGCAAGGGGGAGGCCGGCCGGCCCTATGGGGCGCGCCAAGGGGATGGGGAGTCCTCCTCCTAGTGGGAGTAGGACTCCCCTTTCCTAATCCAATTAGGAAACCCTAAGGGGGAAGGAAAGAGGGGGAGAGGGAGAGGGAAAGAGGGCCCGCGCCCCCCTCCCTAGTCCAATTCGGACTCCCCATGTGGGGGGGGGGGCGCCACCTCCTAGGCCGCAGCCCTCTCTCTCCCTTAAGGCCCAATAAGGCCCATTACTTCCCCGGAGGGTTCCGGTAACCCTTCCGGTACTCCGGTTTTTTCCGAAATCACCCGGAACACTTCCGGTGTCCGAATATAGCCGTCCAATATATCAATCTTTATGTCTCGACCATTCCGAGACTCCTCGTCATGTCCGTGATCACATCCGAGACTCCGAACTAACTTTGGTACATCAAAATGCATAAACTCATAATAACTGTCATCGTAACGTTAAGCGTGCGGACCCTACGGTTCGAGAACAATGTAGACATGACCGAGACACGTCTCCGGTCAATAACCAATAGCGGGACCTGGATGCCCATATTGGCTCCTACATATCCTACGAAGATCTTTATCGGTCAGACCGCATAACAACATACGTTGTTCCCTTTATCATCGGTATGTTACTTGCCCGAGATTCGATCGTCGGTATCCAATACCTAGTTCAATCTCGTTACCGGCAAGTCTCTTTACTCGTTCCGTAATACATCATCTCGCAACTAACTCATTAGTTGCAATGCTTGCAAGGCTTATGTGATGTGCATTACCGAGAGGGCCCAGAGATACCTCTCCGACAATCGGAGTGACAAATCCTAATCTCGAAATACGCCAACCCAACATCTACCTTTGGAGACACCTTTAGAGCTCCTTTATAATCACCCAGTTACGTTGTGACGTTTGGTAGCACACAAAGTGTTCCTCCGGTAAACGGGAGTTGCATAATCTCATAGTCATATGAACATGTATAAGTCATGAAGAAAGCAATAGCAACATACTAAACGATCGGGTGCTAAGCTAATGAAATGGGTCATGTCAATCAGATCATTCAACTAATGATGTGACCTCGTTAATCAAATAACAACACCTTGTTCATGGTTAGGAAACATAACCATCTTTGATTAACGAGCTAGTCAAGTAGAGGCATACTAGTGACACTAAGTTTGTCTATGTATTCACACATGTATTATGTTTCCGGTTAATACAATTGTAGCATGAATAATAAACATTTATCATGATATAAGGAAATAAATAATAACTTTATTATTGCCTCTAGGACATATTTCCTTCAGTCTCCCACTTGCACTAGAGTCAATAATCTAGATTACACAGTAATGATTCTAACACCCATGGAGCCTTGGTGCTGATCATGTTTTGCTCGTGGAAGAGGCTTAGTCAACGGGTCTGCAACATTCAGATCCGTATGTATCTTGCAAATCTCTATGTCTCCCACCTGGACTAGATCCCGGATGGAATTGAAGCGTTTCTTGATGTGTTTGGTCCTCTTGTGAAATCTGGATTCCTTTGCCAAGGCAATTGCACCAGTATTGTCACAAAAGATTTTCATTGGACCCGATGCACTAGGTATAACACCTAGATCGGATATGAACTCCTTCATCCAGACTCCTTTGTTCGCTGCTTCCGAAGCAGCTATGTACTCCGCTTCACATGTAGATCCTGCTACGACGCTTTGTTTAGAACTGCACCAACTGACAGCTCCACCGTTTAATATAAACATGTATCCGGTTTGCGATTTAGAATCGTCCGGATCAGTGTCAAAGCTTGCATCAACGTAACCTCTTACGGTGAGCTCTTTGTCACCTCCATATACGAGAAACATATCCTTAGTCCTTTTCAGGTATTTCAGGATGTTCTTGACCGCTGTCCAGTGATCCACTCCTGGATTACTTTGGTACCTCCCTGCTAAACTGATAGCAAGGCACACATCAGGTCTGGTACACAGCATTGCATACATGATAGAGCCTATGGGCGAAGCATAGGGAACATCTTTCATTTTCTCTCTATCTTCTGCAGTGGTCGGGCATTGAGTCTGACTCAACTTCACACCTTGTAACACAGGCAAGAACCCTTTCTTTGCTTGATCCATTTTGAACTTCTTCAAAATCTTGTCAAGGTATGTGCTTTGTGAAAGTCCAATTAAGCGTCTTGATCTATATCTATAGATCTTTATACCTAATATGTAAGCAGCTTCACCGAGGTCTTTCATTGAAAAACTCTTATTCAAGTATCCCTTTATGCTATCCAGAAATTCTATATTATTTCCAATCAGCAATATGTCATCCACATATAATATCAGAAATGCTACAGAGCTCCCACTCACTTTCTTGTAAATACAGGCTTCTCCGAAAGTCTGTATAAAACCAAATGCTTTGATCACACTATCAAAACGTTTATTCCAACTCCGAGAGGCTTGCACCAGTCCATAAATGGATCGCTGGAGCTTGCACACTTTGTTAGCTCCCTTTGGATCGACAAAACCTTCCGGTTGCATCATATACAACTCTTCTTCCAGAAATCTATTCAGGAATGCAGTTTTGACATCCATCTGCCAAATTTCATAATCATAAAGTGCGGCAATTGCTAACATGATTCGGACAGACTTAAGCATCGCTACGGGTGAGAAGGTTTCATCGTAGTCAACCCCTTGAACTTGTCGAAAACCTTTTGCGACAAGTCGAGCTTTGTAGACAGTAACATTACCATGAGCGTCTGTCTTCTTCTTGAAGATCCATTTATTCTCAATTGCTTGCCGATCATCGGGCAAGTCAACCAAAGTCCATACTTTGTTCTCATACATGGATCCCATCTCAGATTTCACGGCTTCAAGCCATTTTGCGGAATCTGGGCTCACCATCGCTTCTTCATAGTTGGTAGGTTCATCATGATCTAGCAGCATGATTTCCAGGACAGGATTACCGTACCACTCTGGTGCGGATCTCGCTCTGGTTGATCTACGAGGTTCAGTAGTATCTTGTCCTGAAGTTTCATGATCATCATCATTAGCTTCCTCACTAATTGGTATAGGTGTCGTAGAAACAATTTTCTGTGATGTACTACTTTCCAATAAGGGAGCAGGTACAGTTACCTCGTCAAGTTCTACTTTCCTCCCACTCACTTCTTTCGAGAGAAACTCCTTCTCTAGAAAGGATCTATTTTTAGCAACGAATGTCTTGCCTTCGGATCTGTGATAGAAGGTGTACCCAACAGTCTCCTTTGGGTATCCTATGAAGACACATTTCTCCGATTTGGGTTCGAGCTTATCAGGTTGAAGCTTTTTCACATAAGCATCGCAGCCCCAAACTTTAAGAAACGACAACTTTGGTTTCTTGCCAAACCATAGTTCATAAGGCGTCGTCTCAACGGATTTTGATGGTGCCCTATTTAACGTGAATGCGGCCGTCTCTAAAGCATAACCCCAAAACGATAGCGGTAAATCAGTAAGAGACATCATAGATCGCACCATATCTAGTAAAGTACGATTACGACGTTCGGACACACCATTACACTGTGGTGTTCCGGGTGGCGTGAGTTGCGAAACTATTCTACAATTTTTCAAATGTACACCAAACTCGTAACTCAAATATTCTCCTCCACGATCAGATCGTAGAAACTTTATTTTGTTGTTACGATGATTTTCAACTTCACTCTGAAATTGTTTGAACTTTTCAAATGTTTCAGACTTATGTTTCATTAAGTAGATATACCCATATCTGCTTAAGTCATCTGTGAAGGTGAGAAAATAACGATATCCGCCACGAGCCTCAATATTCATCGGACCACATACATCGGTATGTATGATTTCCAATAAATCTGTTGCTCTCTCCATAGTACCGGAGAACGGTGTTTTAGTCATCTTGCCCATGAGGCACGGTTCGCAAGTACCAAGTGATTCATAATCAAGTGGTTCCAAAAGTCCATCAGTATGGAGTTTCTTCATGCGCTTTATACCGATATGACCTAAACGGCAGTGCCACAAATAAGTTGCACTGTCATTATCAACTCTGCATCTTTTGGTTTCAACATTATGAATATGTGTGTTACTACTATCGAGATTCATCAAAAATAGACCACTTCTCAAAGGTGCATGACCATAAAAGATATTACTCATATAAATAGAACAACCATTATTCTCTGATTTAAATGAATAACCGTCTTGCATCAAACAAGATCCAGATATAATGTTCATGCTCAACGCTGGCACCAAATAACAATTATTTAGGTCTAATATTAATCCCGAAGGTAGATGTAGAGGTAGCGTGCCGACCACGATCACATCGACTTTGGAACCGTTTCCCACGCGCATCGTCACCTCGTCCTTTGCCAGTGTTCGCTTAATCCGTAGTCCCTGTTTCGAGTTGCAAATATTAGCAACAGAACCAGTATCAAATACCCAGGTGCTACTGCGAGCTCTACTAAGGTACACATCAATAACATGTATATCACATATACCTTTGTTCACCTTGCCATCCTTCTTATCCGCCAAATACTTGGGGCAGTTCCGCTTCCAGTGACCAGTCTGCTTGCAGTAGAAGCACTCAGTTTCAGGCTTAGGTCCAGACTTGGGTTTCTTCTCTTGAGCAGCAACTTGCTTGCCGTTCTTCTTGAAGTTCCCCTTCTTCTTCCCTTTACCCTTTTTCTTGAAACTAGTGGTCTTGCTGACCATCAACACTTGATGCTCCTTTTTGATTTCTACCTCCGCAGCTTTCATCATTGCGAAGAGCTCGGGAATAGTCTTGTTCATCCCTTGCATATTATAGTTCATCATGAAGCTCTTGTAGCTTGGTGGCAGTGATTGGAGAATTCTGTCAATGACGCAATCATCTGGAAGATTAACTCCCATCTGAATCAAGTGATTATTATACCCAGACATTTTGAGTATATGCTCACTGACAGAACTGTTCTCCTCCATCTTGCAGCTATAGAACTTATTGGAGACTTCATATCTCTCAATCCGGGCATTTGCTTGAAATATTAACTTCAACTCCTGGAACATCTCATATACTCCATGACGTTCAAAACATTGTTGAAGTCCCGATTCTAAGCCGTAAAGCATGGCACACTGAATTATCGAGTAGTCATCAGCTTTGCTCTGCCAGACGTTCATAACATCCGGTGTTGCTCCAGCTGCAGGCCTGGCATCCAGCGGTGCTTCCAGGACGTAATTCTTCTGAGCAGCAATGAGGATAATCCTCAAGTTACGGACCCAGTCCGTGTAATTGCTACCATCATCTTTCAACTTTGCTTTCTCAAGGAACGCATTAAAATTCAACGGAACAACAGCACGAGCCATCTATCTACAATCAACATAAACAAGCAAGATACTATCAGGTACTAAGTTCATGATAAGTTTAAGTTCAATTAATCAAATTACTTAAGAACTCCCACTTAGATAGACATCCCTCTAATCCTCTAAGTGATCACGTGATCCAAATCAACTAAACCATAACCGATCATCACGTGAGATGGAGTAGTTTTCAATGGTGAACATCGTTATGTTGATCATATCTACTATATGATTCACGCTCGACCTTTCGGTCTCCGTGTTCCGAGGCCATATCTGCATATGCTAGGCTCGTCAAGTTTAACCTGAGTATTCTGCGTGTGCAAAAACTGGCTTGCACCCGTTGTAGATGGACGTAGAGCTTATCACACCCGATCATCACGTGGTGTCTGGGCACGACGAACTTTGGCAACGGTGCATACTCAGGGAGAACACTTCTTGATAATTTAGTGAGAGATCATCTTATAATGCTACCGTCAATCAAAGCAAGATAAGATGCATAAAAGGATAAACATCACATGCAATCAATATAAGTGATATGATATGGCCATCATCATCTTGTGCTTGTGATCTCCATCTCCGAAGCACCGTCATGATCACCATCATTACCGGCGCGACACCTTGATCTCCATCGTAGCATCGTTGTCGTCTCGCCAATCTTATGCTTCCACGACTATCGCTACCGCTTAGTGATAAAGTAAAGCATTACATCGCGATTGCATTGCATACAATAAAGCGACAACCATATGGCTCCTGCCAGTTGCCGATAACTCGGTTACAAAACATGATCATCTCATACAATAAAATTTAGCATCATGTCTTGGCCATATCACATCACAACATGCCCTGCAAAAACAAGTTAGACATCCTCTACTTTGTTGTTGCAAGTTTTACGTGGCTGCTACGGGCCTAAGTAAGAACCAATCTCACCTACGCATCAAAACCACAACGATAGTTTGTCAAATAGACTCCGTTTTAACCTTGGCAAGGACCGGGCGTAGCCACACTCAGTTCAACTAAAGTTGGAGAAACTGACACCCGCCAGCCACCTGTGTGCAAAGCACGGCGGTAGAACCAGTCTCGCGTAAGCGTACGCGTAATGTCGGTCCGGGTCGCTTCATCCAACAATACCGCCGAACCAAAGTATGACATGCTGGT
This sequence comes from Triticum monococcum, assembly GCA_034509565.1. Classification (NCBI taxonomy): domain Eukaryota; kingdom Viridiplantae; phylum Streptophyta; class Magnoliopsida; order Poales; family Poaceae; genus Triticum; species Triticum monococcum. The sequence continues at coordinate 622,297,112 of CM067845.1, forward strand.
AGGCAGTATGACTTATATCGTCCACAACTCACTTGTGTTCTACTCGTGCAAATAACATCAAACCATAAAACCTAGGCTCGGATGCCACTGTTGGGGAACGTAGTAATTTCAAAATTTTCCTACGCACACGCAAGATCATGGTGATGCCTAACAACGAGGGGAGAGCATGATCTACGTACCCTTGTAGATCGCAACGGAAGTGTTGACACAACATAGAGGAAGTAGTCGTACGTCTTCTTCCCGATCCGACCGATCCAAGCACCGTTACTCCGGCACCTCCGAGTTCTTAGCACACGTACAGCTCGATGACGATCCCCGGGCTCCGATCCAGCAAAGCTTCGGGGAGGAGTTCCGTCAGCACGACGGCGTGGTGACGATCTTGATGTTCTACCGACGCAGGGCTTCGCCTAAGCACTACAACGATATGATCGAGGTGGAATATGGTGGCAGGGGGCACCGCACACGGCTAAGGAACGATCTCAAAGATCAACTTGTGTGTCCTAGCGTGCCCCTTGCCCCCATATATAAAGGAGCAAGGGGGCGTCCGGCCGGCCCTATGGGGCGCACCAAGGGGAGGGGGAGTCCTCCTCCTAGTGGGAGTAGGACTCCCCTTTCCTAATCCAATTAGGAAACCCTAAGGGGGAAGGAAAGAGGGGGAGAGGGAGAGGGAAAGAGGGGCCGCGCCCCCTCCCTAGTCCAATTCCGACTCCCCATGTGGGGGGGGGGGGCGCCACCTCCTAGGCTGCAGCCCTCTCTCTCCCCTAAGGCCCAATAAGGCCCATTACTTCCCCGGAGGGTTCCGGTAACCCTTCCGGTACTCTGGTTTTCTCCGAAATCACCCGGAACACTTCCGGTGTCTGAATATAGCCGTCCAATATATCAATCTTTATGTCTCGACCATTCCGAGACTCCTCGTCATGTCGGTGATGACATCCGGGACTCTGAACTAACTTCGGTACATCAAAATGCATAAACTCATAATAACTATCATCGTAACGTTAAGCGTGCGGACCCTACGGTTCGAGAACAATGTAGACATGACCGAGACACGTCTCCGGTCAATAAACAATAGTGGGACCTGGATGCCCATATTGGCTCCTACATATTCAACGAAGATCTTTATCGGTCAGACCGCATAACAATATACGTTGTTCCCTTTGTCATCGGTATGTTACTTGCCCAAGATTCGATCGTCGGTATCCAATACCTAGTTCAATCTCGTTACCGGCAAGTCTCTTTACTCGTTCCGTAATACATCATCTCGCAACTAACTCATTAGTTGCAATGCTTGCAAGGCTTATGTGATGTGCATTACCAAGAGGGCCCAGAGATACCTCTCCGACAATCGGAGTGACAAATCCTAATCTCGAAATACGCCAACCCAACATCTACCTTTGGAGACACCTGTAGAGCTCCTTTATAATCACCCAGTTACGTTGTGACGTTTGGTAGCACACAAAGTGTTCCTCCGGTAAACGGGAGCTGCATAATCTCATAGTCATAGGAACATGTATAAGTCATGAAGAAAGCAATAGCAACATACTAAACGATCGGGTGCTAAGCTAATGAAATGGGTCATGTCAATCAGATCATTCAACTAATGATGTGACCTCGTTAATCAAATAACAACACCTTGTTCATGGTTAGGAAACATAACCATCTTTGATTAACGAGCTAGTCAAGTAGAGGCATACTAGTGACACTAAGTTTGTCTATGTATTCACACATGTATTATGTTTCCGGTTAATACAATTGTAGCATGAATAATAAACATTTATCATGATATAAGGAAATAAATAATAACTTTATTATTGCCTCTAGGGCATATTTCCTTCAGCTTTCTGCTAAAAGGTGGCACAATCGCTTAGGCCATCCCTCTTTTTCTACTGTTCATCAGATTCTTAGTAGAAATAAACTACTAGTTGTTGGTGAGAGGAACTTAGAAACCATTTGTGATTCATGTCAAGGAGCAAAAAGTCATCAGTTGCCATATCCTGTGTCCACTAGTGTATCCACTAAGCCTTTGCAGCTTATTTTTTCTGATGTATGGGGTCCTGCCCCCACCTCTGTCGGCAGACATTCTTATTATGTGAGCTTTATTGATGATTACAACAAGTATACATGGATATATCTTCTTAAGAAATGTGCTGATGTGTTCCAAGTTTTCCACAATTTTCAAGCTCTCGTTGAACGCAAGTTTAACAGCAAAATCATTTCTGTGCAGTCAGACTGGGGGTGTGTGAGTATGAGAAACTAAATTCTTTCTTTCAAAAGATAGGTATCTCGCATCATGTATCTTGCCCACATGTGCACCAACAGAATGGCTCTGTTGAACACAAACATAGGCACATCGTTGAAGTAGGTCTTGCTATCTTAGCTTCTGATTCAATGCCACTAAAATTTTGGGACGAAGCCTTTCTCACTACCGCGCATTTCATTAACATGTGGCCTAGTCGCACTATCTCTAATGAAACACCCACTGAACGTCTCCTTCATGTCACACCAGATTACACAACACTTCGTGTTTTTTGGTGTGCTTGTTGGCCAAACCTTCGTCCCTATAACACTCGTAAGCTTAGTTTACGGTCTAAGCAATGTGCTTTTCTTGGGTATAGTGCTCAACATAAGGGTGTCAAGTGTTTAGATGTTTCCACCGGACGTGTGTATATCTCACGTGATGTTGTGTTCGATGAAACTCAATTCCTTTTTGCCAAACTTCATCCAAATGTTGGCGCCCTTCTCTGAAAGGAAATCATTCTCCTTCCTCCTCATCTCTCCGGCGTTCCGTGTGAGGGTAATGATAATTGTACTGACTCAACTTTGACTAATCCATCTCCTGTTGCACCTGAGTTTTGTATTTCAGCAGAAAACGACGCAGAAAATAATGTATTTGCAGAAACAGAAGAGGACACAAGCGATCCAAGGGAATCCTCATCGGGATCAGCGCCCCTGACTTCGTCAGGCCCGACCGCATCCTCCTCGGGATCGCAGCTGGGCTCGGGATCGCTGCTGGGCTCGGGCAAGCCACTCACCAACCCACCGAGCCAGCCCCGCCCTGCCACGTTGCGCCTGCCCATAGAGCCGGTTCCCCCAGGCGAGGCGCGCCAATCAGCTACAGGGGGCAGCCTGACCAGGCGGTACGCGCCGGTCCCGCATGTCTACTCCAGGCGGTCCCCTACGGCTGCATCGGGTGGGTGCAGCGCTGTCCCCGTGGCCGATCCGCCTGGATCCTCTGTGGTCGTGCCTGTTGTTCCTTCCACGACCGCTGCCACAGAGGATCCCGCTCTGCCAAGCGGCTCCGCTCCCTCGGGATCGCTGGGATCTCGCCCGTCGCAGTCTGCGCCTTCGTCAGGATCATCTGCGGCTCCTTCGCTGCTGCCTCGTACACGTCTGCAAGCAGGAGCAATTCAGCCGGTTAATTATAAAACAAAGTATGGTTTAGCTGGTCCCTTTGATTCCGCAGGTGAACCTCGTAATGTTGTCGACGCTCTTGCTGATCCCCGGTGGAAGCATGCTATGGATGAGGAGTTTCGTGCTCTAAAGAACAATAAAACCTGGCACCTTGTTCCTTATCAGCCATGTCAAAACATCATTGATTGTAAATGGGTGTATCGCATCAAACGTTGGGCAGACGGCACCATTGATCTCTACAAAGCCAAACTCGTTGCTAAGGGTTTTAAGCAGAGGTATGGACTTGACTATGAGGACACTTTCAGTCCTGTTGTTAAAGCTACCACCATTCGTCTTGTCTTGTTTGTTGCTGTGTCCAGATATTGGAGCCTTTGTCAGCTAGATGTACAGGACGCGTTCCTCCATGGTGTTCTGGAAGAGGAAGTTTACATGAAACAACCTCCTGGGTATGAAGATAAACACAAACCGTTTCACATTTGCAAGCTTGATAAGTCCCTCTATGGTCTCAAGCAAGCCCCTAGAGCATGGTATTCTCGCTTGAGTGCTAAACTGCAAGCCCTTGGTTTTGTTCCTTCCAAGTCAGATACATCACTGTTTATTCACAAGAAGTCACACACTATCATTTTTGTGCTTATCTATGTCGATGATATTATTGTCACCAGTTCCTCTGATAAGGCAATCACATCTTTGTTGCAAGATTTGCACTCAGATTTTGCTCTCTAGGATCTTGAAGATCTTCACTTCTTTCTTGGTATTGAGGTGAAGCAAAATAGTGAAGGTGGTCTACATCTTTCGTAGGAAAAATATGCAACTGATCTTTTGAGCAAGGCTGGGATGCGAAACTGTAAACCATCCCCGACTCCACTTTCCAGTGCAGAAAGATTATCTCTTGTAGAAGGTGTACTCCTGAATCAAGAGGATGGCACCAAGTACAAAAGTTTGGTTGGGGCACTTCAGTACTTAACACTTACACGGCCTGATATTTCTTTTGCAGTTAATAAGGTTTGTCAGTTTCTGCATGCACCTACCTCAGTTCGTTGGACTACTGCTAAGTGAATTCTGCGATATGTAAAGAGCACCTTGAGCGTTGGACTCACTTTCAGCAAGTCATGCTCTACTCTTGTCAATGCTTTTTCTGATTCTAATTGGGCAGGATGCTTGGGTGACAGATGGTCCACTGGTGGTTTTGCAGTTTTCTTTGGACCTAATCTTATTTCTTGGTGTGCCAAGAAGCAAGCAATAGTGTCACGATCTAGTACTGAGGCAGAGAATAAAGCACTAGCTAATGCAACAACTGAGATCATTTGGGTTAAGGCCATGCTCAAGGAACTTGGAATACATGCTCAAACACCATGTCTTTGGTGTGATAATCTTGGTGCCACATATCTTTCTGCTAATCCTGTGTTTCATGCAAGGAAAAAATACATTGAGATCGACTATCACTTTGTGAGAGAAAGAGTTGCAAGCAAGAAGTTGGAAATTCGGTTTATTCCTTCAAAAAATCAAGTTGCAGATGGGTTTACAAAAGCTTTGGCTACAAGACCATTTGAAGAGTTTAAACGTAATCTCAACTGCAGAAGTTCAGATTAAGGGGGCGTGTTAGACATGCAATACCGACATGTCACGCATGTATAAGTGGCATGCCACGTATTCTCTTTTATATAAACATTAGGAGATATTGTTAGGAGGTTAGAGATATCATTTATTCTCTTTTATCTCTTTATCTCTCTAAACCTTCATGTAATCTTCTCCTTTCGGTTAGCCCTTTATGCTGCCGCATCATGTATCAACCTCTCCTATCAATATATATCACGCGGGTCTCCATGTATGGAGATTGAGACGCTTCCATCATTCTCCACACGTACAACATTTCAGTTTGTTTCTTAAACTCAACAGAGCTTCCATTTCTGGACAATCCTGTCAACACATGAAACATTAAAATTGAGCCGACACGGAGCACATTCAGCCATGGATGCAGAATTCACCTGACCCGCGACTGGCTAGCCAGCCAACCATGCATGCACGCAGGGCCGCTAATTAAGCCAATGTCGACATCGCCGTCTAGGATGTCACCGTCGACCCTGGGATTCCGATCACACAGCATTGTGGGTTGAGGCTCTTGGAGTGCTTCCTCAAGATCTCAGAAGGAGACACAATTTGTTTATGGCCTAGCCTATGATAGGGTTAGATGTAACAGAGAATTGGGGATTTCAACAAGAACAGAGGTAGGACAAGAGAACTTGGGGAAGAAGAAGAAGAAGAAGAAGAAGAAGAAGAAGAAGAAGAAGAAAAAGATAGGGGATTGATTCAGATATTCGTTTCTTCATCGATGAACAGTGACAATACACTGCTGGTTTATAATAACAACACCAACTCACCTACTAACCAGTAGGGTCCACACCTAATAACTCCAGACCGCGTCAAAATGGTCTCCCGCCTTCGCTTGTCTCTTTACCAGGCTTCGCACATGTTCAGTTTCATCAGACATTGGCGGAACACCATCCGCTGCTTCCTCTACCCAATGTTCCTAGTGCCATCTGGATTGTGATATGATCTAAGTGTATTTTTTTGAGGCAAACACGATCTAAGCGTATAGGAGTGTTTCCATAAAAACGCACAACGTGAGCTGCATGGGCCGGGCCATTTTGGCGAGCGTTCTTTGCAATACTATATGTCCAAGAGTTTCAATGGGTTATTTTAATTTCTCTTTGTTTTATCGTGGCCATTCGGTTTTTCATGTTGATCCATATATGCTAAATTTGTTACCTGTTGCAGTAAACATTCGTCTTGTATTCTTAAAGAATAATCTTTTACAAAAGAGAGTATCTGGCTTGCATTGAATCCTGAGAGCAAATATTCACATTGCTAAACCTTGTGTAATCCTGTTAACCCTTTTTTTTGCAAGTTGAGTGTTTTCCTGGGTATGTTCACACATTTTCAGTCATAGTATGATGCGCATCATGAAAATCGTTCTCAACAATTTGAACATGGTAGTAAAATACTCACAGCAGAAGAGATACTAGAATAGTTACATACGTACTACATTTCAGTTTGTTTCTTAAACCCAATAGAGCTTCCATTTCTGGATAGTCCTGTCAACACAAGAAACATTAATTAATTGAGCCGACATGGAGCACATTCAGCCATGGATGCAGAATTCACCTGACCAGGGACTGGCTAGCCAGCCAGCCATGCACGCATGCAGGGCCGCTAATTAAGCCAATGTCGGCATCGCCATCTAGGATGTCACCGTCGACCCTGGGATTTCGATCACACGGTGTTGTGGGCTGAGGCTCTTGGAGTGCTTCCTCAAGATCTCAGAAGGAGACACAATCTGTTTATGGTCTAACCTATGATAGGGTTAGATGTAACAGAGAATTGGGGATTTCAACAAGAACAGAGGTAGGACAAGAGAACTTGGGGAAGAAGAAGAAGAAGAACATAGGGGATTGATTCAGACATTCGTTTCTTCTTTGATGAACAATGACAATACACTGCTGGTTTATAATAACAACGCCAACTCACCTACTGACCAGTAGGGTCCACACCCAATAACTCCAGACCGCGTCAAAATGGTCTCCCGCCTTCGCCTGGCTCTTTACCAGGCTTCGCACATGTTCAATTTCGTCAACATTGGCCGAACGGGTTGCGCCGGATGGGCCATCCACGGGGGGCACTACTGGGCCGGCGTCAGGAGCGGGGCCGGCTGTGGGTTCTGGGCCTAGGCTGAGGGTACAAACTGGTTGCGTCTCTGGCCCACCAGTGGGGTTGGGCCTGGAGAAGGCCACGGACCTACGGCCCCTCGTGCCCCAACGGCCCAACGTGCCTCGGCCCGGTACTCGCCCGACCTCTGGCTATAAGTGGATGAGGAGGGGTTTCCTGGATCCCCATTTAGGGTTTCCAGCCACCACTTGTGAGGTGCGACGCCTCACTCACTCCGCCCGCACGCTCAAGATCTGCCCTCCTCCTCCCCATCCTCCATTCCTTCACGGCGGTGGTGATGGGAGATCGGCACACAGACAAGAGATCAATGCAGGCTTCAGATCCGGAGGCGGAGCGGCGCCGGGAGCGGGAGCTGCGTGACAAGGCGAAGCGCGTGGTGCGCGAGCGGTCGGGTGGTCGCGAGGCCAGAGAAGAATGTGGGGGATCCCGCGACCACAGCGGGCGTGAGGGGGATTGGGGTCCTCCTCCCCCGTGGTGGATCCAGCAGCAGGAGCGCAAGAAGAAGAAGAAGGTTCAGCAGCGGCGGCGCGAGCTTGAGCGGAAGCATGAGGCTCACCCCAACTGTGGTGGGGGCCACGGGGACCCAATGGCCAAGAAGCCGCGTGCGCGTGCAGATCCACTGGCGGTGGCGCTGCCTTCTGCAGATCCACTGGAGGAGGCACTGGAGGTCGAGTGCTTCAAGTGCGGGCGCCTTGGACACTACCAGTCCAAGTGCAAGTCCCCCCCCCCCCTCTGTGTGCTCTGCAAGGAAGAAGGGCACGCGTCCGCCCACTGCCCGACGAGGGGCCGGCAACTTCATCTCCAAATCATGGGAAGTGCCATCTCTGGGGAGGGTTTCTTTTGCCTTGAGTTCGAGGATGAGGATGAGTCCGAAGCCCCCATCGATGCCCGCATCAAGAACACGGATATCCTCTCTGCGGAGCCGGGGAAGCTTAACCTGCGGATTCTCAAACAAGAACTAAAGCACATGGTGACCGGAGATTGGGATTGGCAGGTCACACAAGTGGGAGATGACGATTTCGTGGTGGTCTTTCCTTATGCAGATCTGTTACACATGGCGAAATCAAGTGGTAAGTTGTTTCTGTCTATCAATGACATCACTGCGCGTGTGCGCGACTTGCTTCACGAGGAGGTCCAGCCTATGGTGATGCCGGATACATGGGTGCGGCTCCATGGCATCCCAAAGAAGCACAGGCGTGAAGACCGCATCAGGGAGGGGTTCCGGATGCTGGGCCGGCCAATCGTGGTCGATGAACTGTCTCTGATCAGGTTGGGGCCTGTTCGGATGAAGCTCGCTTGCAAAGCCCCGGAGAAGCTGAATGGTGTCGTCGAGGTGTGGTTCAACCACGAGGGATATCAAATCAAGGTGGAGCGTGAGACCCTGCCCAAAAGGGGTGGCGAACGGGCCGTGCTTGGATCCGGTCCTGCCAATCCCCCAGCCAAGACGCGAATCCGGGCGCGCGGCCGCAGGGCAAGGACAAGCATGGTAGGGCTGAACCAGGCAAAGATCTGCAAGGGTCAAGGGCGGCCCGAGTGCTGCGGCGAACCAGGATGCCAAGATGCAAGACAGGGGGGAAGCACAAGATGACACCATCCAGGACACATCCATTGACACACAGATTGACATGGAAACTTGGGATAACCTGGGTGCACTGTCGGCAGAGGCTGGTGCCATTGGGGTGGCAACTCAGGACACCGCGGTGAGCGTGCCTCCACTCGCCCGGTCGCTGGAACTCTCCTTCAACGAGTACGGGACCAACCTTGCCCCGAACCAGGTGGCGTCGACTCTGATTGGCGCGGGCGGGGTCTCCTCGGCTGCTTCTCTCCCTCCCTCACCGTCTCCAGTGGTCGTGGGGGCGGACTCTGGTTGCGTGGTGAATGAGGGTGTCGACCTGACGCTTGCTCCTCGTCGGGGTTCCAACAACGCTGGTCGGCAACCTAAGAAAACGGCGGGGAGGAAGCCGGCTAACAAGCAGACGTTGGTGGTGGCGGAGGTGGCGACTTCTAACCTTGGTGGAGAGTTGGGGGCGGTGCTGGGGACGATGGGAACTAACAACAAGGCCAGGCGCACCAAGGAGATCCCGGTGGTGCAGCGCTCCCCTAGCGTTCGGGCCAAGGCCAAGCTTGGTGACCTCTCTTCCATGGAGAGCGCCAATATCCCGCATCGCCGACAAGAACATGGACGCCGTAGGTAATCCCTTACCTTCTTTCTGTATTCTAAATGCTTTCTCGGACGATCACCTGGCGAGCATTTTAGACGATTGCGGCGTGGAGACCCCGAGGGTCTCAGAATGATATTATACCGCTCGTGCGTGCGAGGGAAGAGGCGCAAGCTGCGCTGGCGGCCGCTGCAGTGCGCTGTGCTGACAACAACGTGTTATCCATAGTTCCAGTAGCGGCTGGTGACGAGAGAGTGCCCGACGAGGCGACACAAGCTAGGGAAGCGGGTGTCCCTCCTTCTAATGGCCGAGTGGTGGCTAGGAAGAGAGTGGCGAGGGCGGTGACCTCTCAGGGTGTGCACCTACGTAACAGGGTTATTTAGATGAGGTACATGTTCTGGAATATCCGTGGCTATGGCCACGGTGGCCGGCGCACGCAACTTAAAGAATACATGGCCAAAGAACGTATTGACGTGGTTGCGCTTCAAGAGACGATTAAAACTGATTTTACCTTCAGAGATCTGCTCGCGTACGACCCTCTTCAACGATTTGATTAGCAATGGATCCCCGCTATTCGGCATTCTGGTGGCATTTTGTTGGGTTGTAATAAGGGTGTATGTGATGTACTGCATTGGGATGTTTGCGTTTTCCTTTTATCTGCTACTATTAAACATCGTGTATCTGGTTTGTCATGGGTGGTTGTGTGTGTATGGACCTGCCGATCACTCCATATCGCCGGCATTCCTGCTCGAATTGACCAACCTGGTTGGGGCCAAAAGGGCAAACAACCTCCCTGTGGTCATGGGAGGTGATTTTAACCTGATTCGCTCGGGGGCGGATAAGAATAATGCTAACATTGATTGGACTAGGGTGTCCTTATTCAATAATGCCATTGCGGCAGCAGCATTGAGGGAAGCAGCACGGACTGGTGCAAGATATACCTGGACTAACAAACAGACACAACCGGTCCGTAGTGTGCTGGATAGGGTCTTTTTTACGCCTGAATGGTACGTGTTGTTTCCCATGTGCTCTCTCATGGCGGAGACGCGTATCGGATCAGACCATGTCCCGCTGATTTTTTCTTCAGGGGAGGATCTCATTTGGCGTAGCCCTAGGTTCTACTTCGAAACAGCTTGGTTCGAAGTGGAGGGATTCGCCCAGATGGTGGTAGATCGTTGGGGAGAGATTTGTAACCAGCTGGGGCCCCAACGCGGGCCAGTAGAGTGCTGGAACGCGGCTGCCAGCAAGCTTCGTGCCTTCCTGCGCAGGTGGGGAGCTAACCACGGTAGCGAGTCCAAGAAAGAGCGTGCACGCATTGTAGAGACAATTGCGTTGTTAGACGCTGAGGCGGATCGCTGTCCCTTCTCGGAGGCCGAGTGGGCCCATAGATATGCCTTGGAGAATCAAGTCACGGCGATTTTGCGCGCGGAAGAGGAATATTGGCGACGCAGGGGTGGAGTCAAATGGGTCATGAAAGGAGACGCAAACATAGGATATTTCCACGCCTATGCGAACAGACGGAAAAGGAAGTGCGCCATTCTACGTCTCCAAATAGATCACGGTATCCTGCTGACGCAGGAACAAATCGTGGCCCATATCTATGAGTTTTTCATAGGTCTTTTGGGGACGGCTGTTGAAAAACCGTTACGCTTGCGCGATGATATGTGGGACCCCGCGGAACGTGTCTCACCGGAGGAGAACGAGAGGCTTGCCCTCGCTTTCCTCCATGAGGAAATAGACCAGGCCTGCACGACATGAAAACTAGCACGGCGCCTGGGCCGGACGGATGGTCGGTCGAGTTCTTCAAGAAGTTTTGGCCCTGCCTTAAGCACCTGTTCTATGACATTGTCAACGGCTTCGCGTTAGGCACAGTTGACCTACCCGTTTGAATTATGGAGCCATTAGCCTTATTCCTAACGTGAAAGGGGCGGACAACATTAAGCTTTTTAGACCCATTACCTTGATTAATGTCCCCTTCAAAATTTGTGCGAAAGCTTATGCCTCGCGCTTGGCTCCGGTAGATCAAAGGGTTATTAGTTCTAGTCAAACAGGTTTTCTCAAACATCGTAACATCCTCGAGGGACCAATTGCGTTACAAGAGATCGTTCACAAGCTGAGACGGACCAAGGCACAGGGAGTACTGCTTAAATTAGACTTCGAGAAAGCGTATGATCGCGTGAACTGGGAGTTCGTGCAGGAGGTCTTCCTCAAAAAGGGTTTTGAGGCAGGATTCGTACATCGCATCCTGCACCTCGTGTGCAGTGGGCACACGGCGGTCAATGTCAATGGCACAATGGGTAAGTTTTTCCGTAACAAACGGGGGCTACGCCAGGAAGACCCAAGCTCGCCACTCATTTTTATCTTTGTTGCGGATGCCCTGGCGGCCATGATTAATAAAGCGAGGGCAGCGGGGCACATTAAAGGGCTTGTAGCCCACCTTATTCCTGGTGGGGTTACGCATCTGCAATACGCAGATGATACGATGCTCTTATTCGAACCCGACGACCACATCATAGCTACCATCAAGTTACTACTGCTCGCTTTTGAGATTTTATCGGGGCTTAAGATCAACTTTTTGAAGAGCAAAGTGATCACCATTGGGATGGATGATCTAGCAAGCACCCGGATTGCGAATCTACTTAATTGCAAGCTAGGGAGCTTCCCGATTAAATACTTGGGTCTTCCGATCTCGACCAAGAAACTAACCATAGCGGAATGGGAGCCGCTGTATGGGAAAGTCGCTAATAGAGTGAGCCCTTGGAGGGGCAGGTTTATGTCCTCGGCGGTGAGGCTTATCCTCACCAACTCGAGCTTATCCTCCCTTCCTATTTTCACAATGGGAATGTTCCTACTTGCGGATGGGGTTCACGCTAGACTCGATACTCCGCGCTCCCGGTTCTTTTGGGAAGGAGCTGGGACCAAGCGCAAGTACCACTTAGTGAAATGGGCAGCGGTTTGTAGGCCAAAAAAATTTGGCGGCATGGGTATTATGAACTCTAAACTCATGAACGTGGCCCTGCTTACTAAGTGGTGGTGGTGTCTCGCCCAAAATGAGTCGGGACTCTGGGCAGACATCCTCCGGGCTAAATATTTCCCGGACGGGAATTTGTTCAAGGCCAAAAGCAACGGTTCGGCCTTTTGGAATGGGGTCCAAGCGGTACGACCGGCCTTTACAGTGGGTGCACAGTTCCATGTAAACGATGGCAAGTCCACATGCTTCTGGCTCGATCATTGGTGGGGTCAGGAACCGATGTGGCAATCTCACCCGGAGCTGTACAAAGTAGCAACGGACCAACATTACGGTGGCCGATGCTCTGCGAGTCCAGCCGCCAGCCATCTCTTTTACTAGGACTCTAGAGGCAACGGAGGCCGCTTGCTGGGACGCGTTGGCGGCTAACTTGGGAGGGCTGACTAGTAGTAATGGTGCGGATACGATTACGTGGAAGTTGACCTCCTCCAATAAATTTACGGTCAAGTCCCTGTACGACAAGCTCTCCGAGGGTGCTACGCTGGATATAGCTAGGGGGCTATGGAAGGCTGGCATTCCTCTCAAAATCAAGATATTCTTGTGGATAATGTTTCGCAACCGCTTACCTACTTCGGATAACGTGGCCAAACGCAACGGGCCAGCTGACGGAACGTGCACCACTTGCGGTTTAGGGGAAAACGCGAATCATGTGTACTTTGGCTGTGTGCTCGCTAGATTTGCGTGGAGTGCGGTTAGAGACGCTTTCAAACAAAATTGGAATCCACAGTCTAGCCATGATGTGCTGGATATAGTAACATCGCAAAGAGGGGCCAATGCTAGGATCGTTTGGAGATGCGTTGGGGCGCTACTTTGGTCTCTTTGGATGGTTTGGAACAAAATTACAATAGAGCACAAGTTTCCGGGCCACCCCGTTGATATCATTTTCAAATGTCACATTTTCCTTCAGGTATGGGCACCGCTCGGGAAGAAGCGTGACGTCGATCGCATGAACGAGACAATGGAGCTGATCAAGACGACTATGGTGAAGGCACGACAAGGATGACGGCTTGAGCATGAGACCTCTACTTTTAGCTATCTTACGTCTCGATGCTCCACTTTTGTGCTATGGAACTTTTGTCTATGGCCTCCTTATCTTTATTCTGAGACGTGGGCTTGTTGACTGTTTTATTCGGTTTGTAAGACTTATTATGTGTGGATCCTGCCTGGTGGCTTTATTAATTTAAAGCCGGACGCTTCTAGCGTCTATGTTCCAAAAAAAACATTGGCCGAACACCATCCGCTGCTTCCTCTACCCATTGATCCTAGTGCCATCTGGAGTGTGATATGATCTAAGTGTATTTTTTTAGGCAAACACGATCTAAGCGTATGGGAGTGTTTCCATAAAACGCACAATGTGAGCTGCATGGGCCGGGCCATTTGGCGAGCGTTCTTTGCGATACTATATGTCCAACAGTTTCCATGGGTTATTTTAATTTCTCTTTGTTTTATCCTGGCCCTTCGGTTTTTCTGTTTATTTTCAAAAAATTCCAAACATTTTCTACAAATTTTGTGAATTAAAAAGTTATGTTTTCAGAAATGTTCACATAATTATTTTAACTGTTGTAAAAAAATCAAAACAAAAAAAATAAAAGGGAAAATTTCTTAAAACCCGAATATTTAAAATTTTGGGAATATTCTTTAAATATTGTAAAAATATTAAGAAAAGAAAAAGAGAAAGAGAAAAGGGATGGAAACAAGAAAAAAGCGAACATGTAAATGAAAATGAAAAAAATAAAAATAGTAAAAGATAACCGGTAAAAACGGGCAAGAGAAAACAAGAGAAGAAAAAAAATAGAAGAAAACCTTCCTAAAACCGAGAAAACCGCACCCAAACCCTCCCAAAACCGAAAACCGAGCTAACGCTAATTGGGCCAGCCCAGGAGCAATCGTCGTGTGTGAATTGTCGGCAATTTAATGGAAAGAACGTCAAATAGGTATTACCTTGTTTGTTTCTCAAAAAAAGGTATTACCTTGTTTGGTTGCATACCTGGTCTGAGAAAGGCTTAATGTGAAAGAAGAAACTTCATTTCAGACCTGGCCCATGGGAAAAATAAGCTCATTAAAGTAGTGTTCGTTGCCAGGTTGTTCTCGGCCGACCGGTTCCTAGCACCTGGTCCAGGATAATCAAGGCTCCTAAGTAGTCCTGGCCATCTCCGGCCCGGCCCTAAAATCCAGGGCCTAGGCCCGATGGGCTTGCCCGTGGGCCGGGCTTGGGCTTGAGTTTTGAGCCCACCAGCAGGGCCTGGACAGGCTTGGGCTTGGCATATTGGCATTTTAAGGAAGAGGCCCAGCCCACGGTCCTAAGTCCTAAGGGCTTTTCAGGGCTTTTTACCAGATGGGCCGGGCTTGGGCTTGAAAAGTAGGCCCATTGGTAGGGCTTGGGAGGGCCTGGGCCTTAGTTTTCTAGCGTGGGCTTTTTTAGGCCCGGCCCAAGCCCAGCCCGGCCCGGCCCATGGCCAGGTATACTCCTAAGTCATGGGCCAAACTAAGCAAGGGTTTGAGGTCACGAGGCTAGGTTAGCTCTTATTCCTCTCGAAGCCTCTAGGCCAGGCACAAAGGGACAAGGACATCAACCAGCTTGTAGATACTAATGAGGTGGCTAGGGTTTGAGAGAGAAGGGTGGCGGTTGGAGATTTATCCAATCCCTTCGCCTCTAGCTGCCATCTTGCCGTTGAGGGCTGGTGGGAGAATTTGAGAATTTCCCGGCGGCGTCTTCAAGGTGCATGTGCCTAGAGCGCTACTATAGGCCCTTCTAAGATGAACTGAGCCGTGGATCTCTCGTGCCTCTTGATCATCCTCTCATAGTTGACATGTTATCTGCTCGTTGTATTAAGTTTTTCACATCAATCTCTTGTGTGGGTAGTGTGTGAGTCTTTGTGATTTTATTGAGGTTTCAATGATAGTAGTGAGGTGGTTCTTTCATTTTTTTTGTATATCCCGCTGATATGTTTTCCCCTCTAGTTAGGAATTGCCACGTTGCGTGAATTTTAGAATTCTGTCTCTGAATTGTCATTCAACGAACGGAGGGCCTTTCACATATTCTTGATAATAGCCGCAAAGACATCTTACTGTATCCCAAACTTGAATTTTCTAAGAAGTCGAAAACTATGAGTTGAGGGATTACATTACTCAATATTTGGCTCCAATGGATTAGTAATAGTATTTGAAAATATGGATTTTTCATTAACCAATGATTCCAAGTTTTATTCCAAAAGGACAATAAATAATCTTACACTATTACATGCGCTCATGGGCTTCTGTGATTAGCCATTGACATCCACAAATTTTCACTAAATTGATGATGTTCAATTTGTTGTAGAGTTCAACTTTTTTACTGGCCAGTTTCAGTTCTCTGAACATTCCTCCTCGACTTCGGTTCAGATATTATTCAAGGTTATTACCTTTTTTTTGCGTGAAGAGACAACTACTTCATCAAGCTGCATCAACCTTCTTAATTTGGACTACAAGGAAACTCTGGTGTTACAATCTAGCCATACTAGCTCAATTATAAAAGTCTCAATTGTAAAGAGAAAAGGATTGAAACTGATTTGTAGGAAGAATGCATATCTAAAAGACATCGGCCGATCAATGTTCCTGGATTCTAGGATTGTCACACTAGCTGGCAGTATAATTCCTCCAAGGTGCAGTTTCCTGGCCAATGAAGTGATGGCAGAGGGCCGCAACCCAGCCAACAATCATCATAGTCACGCCAGACACACGATCGATTTCCTATGCTAGGTTCAAAATTGTGTGGTTCGTCTTTGTACTGAAAAATATCATGCGTGTTCAACTTCACACAGAGAACCTAGTTGATGCCAGATGATACGTTGGTGTGCATGGTGCATCTCTTCCTGATGCCACTCATTCCCAAGGGGATTTAATGTAACAAATTGAGGACGCATGGCATAGTCTAGGCCTTAGTGTGAGCATTCATTGATTGTTGGGAAAGTGATCTATTTTGACTCCTTCCGACATGCTCTTCTCGCATAGAGATATGGCAGATGAGTCAATTTGTGAGTATAAGAGATAGATGGGGATGCAATAGGAGCAAGAGTCTCCTATATACTCCCTCCGTTCCGAATTACTTGTCTTGAATTTGTCTAGATACAGATGTATCTAGACTCTGTCTAGATACATCTGTATCTAGACAAATTCAAGACAAGTAATTCAGAACGGAGGGAGTAAGAGATAGACGCATATAAAGGGAGAGGACCACGTTAATTCATCATGAGGTGCAGTTGGCACCAGGAGTTTAATGTCATGAGATTACCCAGGGCGTAGGTCCCTACTGATTGATGGTTGTGTCCCTCACAACGGAAGGCATTTTTTAATACAGTACAGAAGCCAACATTTATACATACGTGCATACACTAATCTTTATGAACTCACACATATTTATGGGCATTTTTGAAAGACTGAGCTGATATATATATATATATATATATATATATATATATATATATATATATATATATATATATGACGCCAATATGGGACACCTAGGTGCCTGGGCACCTTGCCTAGAAACCGTTGGATTACACCAAGATATACTATATATATATATATATATATATATATATACATACATATACTATATACTACTCCCTTCGTTCCTAAATATTTGTCTTTCTAGACATTTCAAACGACTACTACATACGGATGTATGTAGACATATTTTAGAGTGTAGATTCACTCATTTTGCTCCGTATATAGCCATTTTTGAAATGCCTAGAAACAGACGGAATATATATATACATATACTATATACATACATACATACATACATACATAAACACTATTCTGGTCACGGGATCAGAATAATATTCTGATCACAACCTGCCCTGCCCCACTAGTAGTACATTGAACTTCCCTGTGAACTAGGTTGAACTTCCGCCAACATTTCCCAAATGGGCTTGCCATATACCATTGGAAAGCTATGGACATCAGTATCATGACCCAACTTAAATTTTTGGCAAAATATAAGCAGTTTAAGAGCAGTTTTTAAACCGTTTTTCTTTGCACAAAAAATGTGAATCGTATTTTCGATCATATTTCTAATCCGTTTATCGGAATGAGGCGTATAATATGGCGTTGGAAAACTGCTGCAAAACCGCTCCTTCCACATGTTGAAAGTTTTCTCTAATTCACTATGGTTAAAGAGTAATTTGAAAAAACGTAAAATTTCATAAACCGAACAGCTGAGTTAGTTTTTTCGATGTCATTTCTAAACGGCTAATCCAATGGAGGCATATGATACGGCGTAGGAAAGCTTATGAAAATGCGCTACTTTTTCATCTTGAAAGTTTTTTTTCTAATTTTGAATGGTTTAAGAGTAACTTAGAAAATGGTCCAAGTCCTACCGAGTTGGTATTTTCGAGCTAATTTTTTAACCGTTCGTCCGAATGCAGCAAATGATATGGTGTTGGAAAGCTTGAACAAATGCGAAACTTTTTGGTATGTATTGTTTCACCCAATTCTTTACGGTTTTAAGTCAGTTTCAAAAATGACGAAAAACGTATTTTCGCCGTAATTTCTACAAACTTTATTGAAATGGGGCAAATAATATACCGCTGAAAAGCTACAGAAAATGCGAAACTTTTTCATGTTGATGGTTTTGTCTGATTCCTAGCCGTTTTCAAGTAATTTCGAGAATGGCGGGATCATGCGTTCTGCCTATATCGCGAAACAGATTTTTCGAAAATGCACCGCGTGAAGAACCTGGACTTCTCGACGCGTGTACCTGAACTTCACTCTCTTTTTCACGTGATTTTTTTGCTCATAAGTCTTCATCCACTGCTCGTAACTCTCCATCCACTCACCGGAATTGAGCAACTGGTATACCGGTGGAAAGCTGATGTAAGCACTTAACTTTTCCGTGTTGATCATTTTTTCATATTCGCGACAATTTTAAAAGTTTTTCATCTGAAATTCATCCACTTTAGTAATTGAACTTCCTGCTGTTTTCAGTTGAACTTCTATGACATATTTTCGTTTGTAATTTTCTCATCCATCGTCAGTGTTACACAAATGATATTCCTTTTGTACAAATCTCTCTCACAATAATTTTTTTTAACTTTCTCTGACGAAGTGCTTGAACTTATAACAACAAAACGTTTAGCCTTTGATTTTTATTCTTTTTTTCAATAAAAAATGCACACCGTGTAGTACATGAACTTCTGGCAGTTATCAACCTGGACCACTCTCGGTTACGTGAAAATATTTAAGTTTTTTTTATGAATTTTTAATTTGATTTTTTAATCTTTTTTTATGAATTTTGAAGTGCTCTATTTTTAATTGTTGAACTTCTTATTATTTTATTTTTGAACTTCTTGCGAGGAAAATCTGAGTTTTCTATAATCATCGAACTTCTCATCTTTTTAATATGGACTTGCTGGTTTTAATCCTTTTTATGAAATTTTGAAGCGTTATATTTTTAAAAGCTGAACTTCTTTCTTTTTTATTTTTGAACTTCTTGTTTCCATTATTTAATAACGAGGAAAATCTAAGTTTTCTATAATCATCGAACTTCTCCATCTTTTTAATATGGACTTCTTGGTTTTATTTCTTGATCTTTTTTTTACGAAATTTTGAAGCGCTCTATTTATTAAAAGTTGAACTTCTTGTTATTTAATTTTTGAACTTCTTATTTCCATTCTTTAATAACGAGGAAAATCTGAGTTTTCTATAATCATCGAACTTCTCCATCTTTTTAATATGGACTTCCTGGTTTTATTTATTTAATCCTTTTTTCTGAATAAAAATATTTTAAGACACCAAAAAACCTTTCTTGTGTGTGTTTTTGCATTGGTTTGCACATCAAACCGCGTCATCTTAAGAAATTGAACTTCTCCTTTTCTTTTTGTTTTCTTTCAACATTGTTTAGCACGTCGGACCACGTCATCTTTAGAAATTGAACTTCTCATTTCTTTTTTTTCTTTCAACATTGGTTTACATGTTGTGTACCGCGTCATCTTTAGAAATTGAACTTCTCCCTTTCTTTTTGCTTTCTTGCATGTTTAAATTTTATTTTGAACTTGCTAAGATAACACACTTGACCTTCTCGAACACAACATTTTGACCTTCGCAAAACATAAATTAATGCCAAACTTTTGACCTACAGAGCATGTACAATTTTCTCCACTTTTTCAAGAATAAATGCTAAATCGCCCCGTTAGTTTGACATGAACTTCTACTGCACATTTTTCAAACGCCAGTTTGATTTTTCTATGTGAACACCATCTGTACAAAGCACCTCCTATCGATTTAACGAACATATGTGCCTTTCTTAATGAGCAAACAAAGGATTACTCTCAAAAAACATCTTCAAGTAATGGGATATGTTCCATGTGACCGGAAAAGCACCTCTTACCAAAAAAATATGTACGTAGCAGTGCAAAGCATAGGAAAATCACAGGCGAATACTTACCCAGAATAGTTTCCTCTCACGCATTAATGCAAACACGCTTGGGGAACAAAGTGCTAGCGATATATCTTAAAAATTTACAGGAAGCCAAGTTTCCATAGCTACAGAGATTCATGGTAAGAGACATAACAAATTCTTTGCCACCAAATCATACTGGTATACTAGCACCGGATGGACGAGTTTGCACCAGCGTTTCTTCTTCTGCAACCACACCACCACCCGCCCGCGGCCGCTTCAAACTCCATTTTCTGCTTCTTCAAAAGGACAAACTCTGTCGAATGGACACTGTGTGAGGTGATGGAGTGCTTGCACGGGAGGCAATAGATGGACTGTTCGCGAGTGAGGTGACGAACTTCTGCTGGTGCACCAAGCACTGACAGGCAGCAGCGGCTTTGTGCTCGGACGGAGACGAGATTTGGGAGGTGGCATTTTTCAGGCATCGTGTGGAAGCCTCCATCCTTTCCTGAACCTTGACAGTGCACCAAATAACTTGCATTATTAGTATATGTTCACAGTACAGAGCATGGCTCATAGACTTGCAGGATTGCAATATAATTAGGCAAAATGGGAATCTTTTCAACAGAACATGTGCTCTGAACATCAACATACTACTACTGTTATGCAACTAGGCGACGCGGAACTGAAGATGAGCACAGTGGCTTGGTCGTGGGCGAAGTACAGGCACTGGTCGCGCCCAATGGCAAGGGCAGTCCTGTCCAGGCAACTGTTGGGGAATGCAGTAATTTCGAAAATTTTCCTACGCACACGCAAGATCATGGTGATGCATAGCAACGAGAGGGGAGAGTGTTGTCTACGTACCGACGCAGACCGACTGCGGAAGCGATCACACAACGTAGAGGAAGTAGTCGTACGTCTTCTTCCCGATCCGACCGATCCAAGCACCGTTACTCTGGCACCTCCGAGTTCTTAGCACACGTTCAGCTCGATGACGATCCTCGGGCTCCGATCTAGCAAAGCGTCGAGGAAGAGTTCCGTCAGCACGACGGCGTGGTGACGATCTTGATGTACTACCGACGCAGGGCTTCGCCTAAGCACTACAACGGTATGATCGAGGTGGAATTTGGTGGCAGGGGGCACCGCACACGGCTAAGGAACGATCTCAAGGATCAACTTGTGTGTCTTGGGGTGTCCCCTGCCCCCGTATATAAAGGTTGGAGGAGGGGGGCCGGCCGGCCAGAGAGAGGGAGGCGCAGGGGGAGTCCTACTCCTACCGGGAGTAGGACTCCCCCCTCCAATCCTATTCCAATTAGGACTCTCAGGGGGAAAGGAGAGAGAGGGGGGGCCGGCCCCTTCTCCTAGTCCTACTAGGACTTGGGGAAGGGGGGGCGCCGGCCAGCTATGGGCTGCTCCTTTTCTCTTTTTCCACTAAGGCCCAATAGGCCCATTAGTCTCCCGGGGGGTTCCGGTAACCCTCCCGGTATTCCGGTAAAATCCCGATTTCACCCGGAACACTTCCTATGTCCAAACATAGGCTTCCAATATATCAATCTTTACGTCTCGACCATTTCGAGACTCCTCGTCATGTCCGTGATCTCATCCGGGACTCCGAATAACCTTCGGTACATCAAAATGCATAAACTCATAATAACTGTCATCGTAACGTTAAGCGTGCGGACCCTATGGTTCGAGAACAATGTAGACATGACCGAGACATGTCTCCGGTCAATAACCAATAGCGGGACCTGGATGCCCATATTGGCTCCTACATATTCTACGAAGATCTTTATCGGTCAGACCGCATAACAACATACGTTGTTCCCTTTGTCATCGGTATGTTACTTGCCCGAGATTCGATCGTCGGTATCCAATACCTAGTTCAATCTCGTTACCGGCAAGTCTCTTTACTCGTTCCGTAATACACCATCTCACAACTAACATATTAGTTGCAGTGCTTGCAAGGCTTATGTGATGTGCATTACCGAGAGGGCCCAGAGATACCTCTCCGACAATCGGAGTGACAAACCCTAATCTCGAAATACGCCAACCCAACATCTACCATTGGAGACACCTGTAGTACTCCTTTATAATCACCCAGTTACGTTGTGACGTTTGGTAGTACCCAAAGTGTTCCTCCGGTAAACGGGAGTTGCATAATCTCATAGTTATAGGAACATGTATAAGTCATGAAGAAAGCAATAGCAACATACTAAACGATCGGGTGCTAAGCTAATGGAATGGGTCATGTCAATCAGATCAGTCTACTAATGATGTGACCTCGTTAATCAAATAACAACTCTTTGTTCATGGTTAGGAAACATAACCATCTTTGATTAACGAGCTAGTCAAGTAGAGGCATACTAGTGACACTCTGTTGGTCTATGTATTCACACATGTATTATGTTTCCGGTTAATACAATTCTAGCATGAATAATAAACATTTATCATGATATAAGGAAATAAATAATAACTTTATTATTGCCTCTAGGGCATATTTCCTTCAGTCTCCCACTTGCACTAGAGTCAATAATCTAGATTACACAGTAATGATTCTAACACCCATGGAGCCTTGGTGCTGATCATGTTTTGCTCGTGGAAGAGGCTTAGTCAACGGGTCTGCAACATTCAGATCCGTATGTATCTTGCAAATCTCTATGTCTCCCACCTGGACTAAATCCCGGATGGAGTTGAAGCGTCTCTTGATGTGTTTGGTTCTTTTGTGAAATCTGGATTCCTTTGCCAAGGCAATTGCACCAGTATTATCACAGAAGATTTTCATTGGACCCGATGCACTAGGTATGACACCTAGATCGGATATGAACTCCTTCATCCAGACTCCTTCGTTCGCTGCTTCCGAAGCAGCTATGTACTCCGCTTCACATGTAGATCCCGCTATGACGCTTTGTTTAGAACTGCACCAACTGACAGCTCCACCGTTTAAAGTAAACACGTATCCGGTTTGCGATTTAGAATCGTCCGGATCAGTGTCAAAGCTTGCATCAACGTAACCTCTTACGGTGAGCTCTTTGTCACCTCCATATACGAGAAACATATCCCTAGTCCTTTTCAGGTATTTCAGGATGTTCTTGACCGCTGTCCAGTGATCCACTCCTGGATTACTTTGGTACCTCCCTGCTAAACTTATAGCAAGGCACACATCAGGTCTGGTACACAGCATTGCATACATGATAGAGCCTATGGCTGAAGCATAGGGAACATCTTTCATTTTCTCTCTATCTTCTGCAGTGGTCGGGCATTGAGTCTGACTCAACTTCACACCTTGTAACACAGGCAAGAACCCTTTCTTTGCTTGATCCATTTTGAACTTCTTCAAAATCTTGTCAAGGTATGTGCTCTGTGAAAGTCCAATTAAGCGTTTTGATCTATCTCTATAGATCTTTATGCCTAATATGTAAGCAGCTTCCCCAAGGTCTTTCATCGAAAAACTTTTATTCAAGTATCCCTTTATGCTATCCAGAAATTCTATATCATTTCCAATCAGCAATATGTCATCCACATATAATATCAGAAATGCTACAGAGCTCCCACTCACTTTCTTGTAAATACAGGCTTCTCCAAAAGTCTGTATAAAGCCAAATGCTTTGATCACACTATCAAAGCGTTTATTCCAACTCCGAGATGCTTGCACCAGTCCATAAATGGATTGCTGGAGTTTGCATACTTTGTTAGCTCCCTTTGGATCGACAAAACCTTCTGGTTGTATCATATACAACTCTTCTTCCAGAAATCCATTCAGGAATGCAGTTTTGACATCCATCTGCCATATTTCATAATCATAAAATGCGGCAATTGCTAACATAATTCTGACGGACTTAAGCATCGCTACGGGTGAGAAGGTCTCATCGTAGTCAACCCCTTGAACTTGTCGAAAACCTTGCGCGACAAGTCGAGCTTTATAGACAGTAACATTACCGTCAGCGTCAGTCTTTTTCTTGAAGATCCATTTATTCTCAATTGCTTGCCGATCATCGGGCAAGTCAACCAAAGTCCATACTTTGTTTTCATACATGGATCCCATCTCAGATTTCATGGCCTCAAGCCACTTTGCGGAATCTGGGCTCACCATCGCTTCTTCATAGTTCGTAGGTTCATCATGATCTAGTAGCATGACTTCCAGAACTGGATTACCGTACCACTCTGGTACGGATCTCACTCTGGTTGATATACGTGGTTCAGTAGTATCTTGTCCTGAAGCTTCATGATCATCATCATTAGCTTCCTCACTGATTGGTATAGGTGTCGCAGAAACAGTTTTCTGTGATGTACTATTTTCCAATAAGGGAGCAGGTACAGTTACCTCGTCAAGTTCTACCTTCCTCCCACTCACTTCTTTCGAGAGAAACTCCTTCTCTAAAAAGTTTCCGAATTTAGCAACAAAAGTCTTGCCTTCGGATCTGTGATAGAAGGTGTATCCAATAGTTTCCTTTGGATATCCTATGAAGACACATTTCTCCGATTTGGGTTCGAGCTTATCAGGTTGAAGCTTTTTCACATAAGCATCGCAGCCCCAAACTTTAAGAAACGACAACTTTGGCTTCTTGCCAAACCATAGTTCATAAGGTGTCGTCTCAACGGATTTTGATGGTGCCCTATTTAACATGAATGCGTCCGTCTCTAAAGCATAACCCCAAAACGATAGCGGTAAATCAGTAAGAGACATCATAGATCGCACCATATCTAGTAAAGTACGATTACGACGTTCGGACAGACCATTACGCTGTGGTGTTCCGGGTGGCGTGAGTTGCGAAACTATTCCACAATTTTTCAAATGTACACCAAACTCGTAACTCAAATATTCTCCTCCACGATCAGATCGCAGAAACTTTATTTTCTTGTTACGATGATTTTCAACCTCACTCTGAAATTCTTTGAACTTTTCAAATGTTTCAGACTTATGTTTCATTAAGTAGATATACCCATATCTGCTTAAATCATTTGTGAAGGTGAGAAAATAACGATATCCGCCACGAGCCTCAATATTCATCGGACCACATACATCGGTATGTATGATTTCCAATAAATCTGTTGCTCTCTCCATAGTACCGGAGAACAGTGTTTTAGTCATCTTGCCTATGAGGCACGGTTCGCAAGTACCAAGTGATTCATAATCAAGTGGTTCCAAAAGCCCATCAGTATGGAGTTTCTTCATGCGCTTTACACCGATATGACCTAAATGGCAGTGCCACAAATAAGTTGCACTATCATTATTAACTTTGCATCTTTTGGCTTCTACATTATGAATATGTGTATCACTATCATCGAGATTCAACAAGAATAGACCACTCTTCAAAGGTGCATGACCATAAAAGATATTACTCATATAAATAGAACAACCATTATTCTCTGATTTAAATGAATAACCGTCTCGCATCAAACAAGATCCAGATATAATGTTTATGCTCAACGCTGGCACCAAATAACAATTATTTAGGTCTAATATTAATCCCGAAGGTAGATGTAGAGGTAGCGTGCCGACCGCGATCACATCGACTTTGGAACCGTTTCCCACGCGCATCGTCACCTCGTCCTTTGCTAGCGTCCGCTTATTTCGTAGTCCCTGTTTCGAGTTGCAAATATTAGCAACAGAACCAGTATCAAATACCCAGGTGCTACTGCGAGCTCTAGTAAGGTACACATCAATAACATGTATATCACATATACCTTTGTTCACTTTGCCATCCTTCTTATCCGCCAAATACTTGGGGCAGTTCCGCTTCCAGTGACCAGTCTGCTCGCAGTAGAAGCACTCAGTTTCAGGCTTAGGTCCAGACTTGGGTTTCTTCTCCTGAGCAGCAACTTGCTTGCTGTTCTTCTTGAAGTTTCCCTTCTTCTTCCCTTTGCCCTTTTTCTTGAAACTAGTGGTTTTGTTAACCATCAACACTTGATGCTCCTTCTTGATTTCTACCTCCGCAGCTTTCAGCATTGCGAAGAGCTCGGGAATAGTCTTGTTCATCCCTTGCATATTATAGTTCATCACGAAGCTCTTGTAGCTTGGTGGCAGTGATTGGAGAATTCTGTCAATGACGCAGTCATCTGGAAGATTAACTCCCATCTGAATCAAGTGATTATTATACCCAGACATTTTGAGTATATGCTCACTGACAGAACTGTTCTCCTCCATCTTGCAGCTATAGAACTTATTGGAGACTTCATATCTCTCAATTCGGGCATTTGCTTGAAATATTAACTTCAACTCCTGGAACATCTCATATGCACCATGACGTTCAAAACGTCGTTGAAGTCCCGATTCTAAGCCGTAAAGCATGGCACACTGAACTATCGAGTAGCCATCAGCTTTGCTCTGCCAGACGTTCATAACATCTGGCGTTGCTCCAGCAGCAGGCCTGTCACCCAGCGGTGCTTCCAGGACGTAATTCTTCTGTGCAGCAATGAGGATAATCCTCAGGTTACGGACCCAGTCCGTGTAATTGCTACCATCATCTTTCAACTTTGCTTTCTCAAGGAATGCATTAAAATTCAACGGAACAATAGCACGAGCCATCTATCTACAATCAACATAAACAAGCAAGATACTATCAGGTACTAAGTTCATGATAAGTTTAAGTTCAGTTAATCAAATTACTTAGGAACTCCCACTTGGATAGACATCTCTCTAATCTTCTAAGTGATCACGTGATCCAAATCAACTAAACCATAACCGATCATCACGTGAGATGGAGTAGTTTTCAATGGTGAACATCGTTATGTTGATCATATCTACTATATGATTCACGCTCGACCTTTCGGTCTCCGTGTTCCGAGGCCATATCTGTATATGCTTGGCTCGTCAAGTATAACCTGAGTATTCTGCGTGTGCAACTGTTTTGCACCCGTTGTATTTGGACGTAGAGCTTATCACACCCGATCATCACGTGGTGTCTGGGCACGACGAACTTTGGCAACGGTGCATACTCAGGGAGAACACTTCTTGATAATTTTAGTGAGAGATCATCTTATAATGCTACCGTCAATCAAAGCAAGATATGATGCATAAAAAGGGATAAACATCACATGCAATCAATATAAGTGATATGATATGGCCATCATCATCTTGTGCTTGTGATCTCCATCTCCGAAGCACCGTCATGATCACCATCGTCACCGGCGCGACACCTTGATCTCCATCGTAGCATCGTTGTCGTCTCGCCAATCTTATGCTTCCACGACTATCACTACCGTTTAGTAATAAAGTAAAGCATTACATCGCGATTGCATTGCATACAATAAAGCGACAACCATATGGCTCCTGCCAGTTGCCGATAACTCGGTTACAAAACATGATCATCTCATACAATAAAATCAGCATCATGCCTTGACCATATCACATCACAACATACCCTGCAAAAACAAGTTAGACGTCCTCTACTTTGTTGTTGCAAGTTTTACGTGGCTGCTACGGGCTTAAGTAAGAACTCATCTCACCTACGCATCAAAACCACAACGATAGTTCGTCAAATAGACTCCGTTTTAACCTTCTCAAGGACCGGGCGTAGTCACACTTGGTTCAACTAAAGTTGGAGAGACAGTCTTCCGCAAGCCATCTATGTGCAAAGCACGTCGAGGGAACCGGTCTCGCGTAAGAGTACGCGTAATGTTGGTCCGGATCGTCTCACCCAACAATACCGCCGAACCAAAGTATGACATGCTGGTAGGCAGTATGACTTGTATCGCCCACAACTCACTTGTGTTCTACTCGTGCAAATAACATCAAACCATAAAACCTAGGCTCGGATGCCACTGTTGGGGAACGCAGTAATTTCGAAAATTTTCCTACGCACACGCAAGATCATGGTGATGCACAGCAACGAGAGGGGAGAGTGTTGTCTACGTACCGACGCAGACCGACTGCGGAAGCGATCACACAACGTAGAGGAAGTAGTCGTACGTCTTCTTCCCGATCCGACCGATCCAAGCACCGTTACTCCGGCACCTCCGAGTTCTTAGCACACGTTCAGCTCGATGACGATCCTCGGGCTCCGATCCAGCAAAGCGTCGAGGAAGAGTTCCGTCAGCACGACGGCGTGGTGACGATCTTGATGTACTACCGACGCAGGGCTTCGCCTAAGCACTACAACGGTATGATCGAGGTGGAATTTGGTGGCAGGGGGCACCGCACACGGCTAAGGAACGATCTCATGGATCAACTTGTGTGTCTTGGGGTGTCCCCTGCCCCCGTATATAAAGGTTGGAGGAGGGGGGCCGGCCGGCCAGAGAGAGGGAGGCGCAGGGGGAGTCCTACTCCTACCGGGAGTAGGACTCCCCCCTCCAATCCTATTCCAATTAGGACTCTCAGGGGGAAAGGAGAGAGAGGGGGGGCCGGCCCCTTCTCCTAGTCCTACTAGGACTTGGGGAAGGGGGGGGGGGGGGCGCCGGCCAGCTATGGGCTGCTCCTTTTCTCTTTTTCCACTAAGGCCCAATAGGCCCATTAGTCTCCCGGGGGGTTTCGGTAACCCTCCCGGTATTCCGGTAAAATCCCGATTTCACCCGGAACACTTCCTATGTCCAAACATAGGCTTCCAATATATCAATCTTTACGTCTCGACCATTTCGAGACTCCTCGTCATGTCCGTGATCTCATCCGGGACTCCGAACAACCTTCGGTACATCAAAATGCATAAACTCATAATAACTGTCATCGTAACGTTAAGCGTGCGGACCCTACGGTTCGAGAACAATGTAGACATGACCGAGACACGTCTCCGGTCAATAACCAATAGCGGGACCTGGATGCCCATATTGGCTCCTACATATTCTACGAAGATCTTTATCGGTCAGACCGCATAACAACATACGTTGTTCCCTTTGTCATCGGTATGTTACTTGCCCGAGATTCGATCGTCGGTATCCAATACCTAGTTCAATCTCGTTACCGGCAAGTCTCTTTACTCGTTCCGTAATACATCATCTCACAACTAACATATTAGTTGCAGTGCTTGCAAGGCTTATGTGATGTGCATTACCGAGAGGGCCCAGAGATACCTCTCCGACAATCGGAGTGACAAACCCTAATCTCGAAATACGCCAACCCAACATCTACCATTGGAGACACCTGTAGTACTCCTTTATAATCACCCAGTTACGTTGTGACGTTTGGTAGTACCCAAAGTGTTCCTCCGGTAAACGGGAGTTGCATAATCTCATAGTTATAGGAACATGTATAAGTCATGAAGAAAGCAATAGCAACATACTAAACGATCGGGTGCTAAGCTAATGGAATGGGTCATGTCAATCAGATCATTCTACTAATGATGTGACCTCGTTAATCAAATAACAACTCTTTGTTCATGGTTAGGAAACATAACCATCTTTGATTAACGAGCTAGTCAAGTAGAGGCATACTAGTGACACTCTGTTGGTCTATGTATTCACACATGTATTATGTTTCCGGTTAATACAATTCTAGCATGAATAATAAACATTTATCATGATATAAGGAAATAAATAATAACTTTATTATTGCCTCTAGGGCATATTTCCTTCAGCAACCATAGAAGGTCGGGGAGGTAGGGGAAGGGGTGGGACACCGGAGGTAGAGAAGGAGAAGAGGAGGCTCACCGGAGGGGAGGGTTGCAGATTTGGCCGGATCCGCGTCGGAGCGAGCGGGCGGGAGGGAGGGCGCCCAGGCTGATGGTTGTCGGGGTTCGTCGACGGCGATGGTTGCGGCGCAGGGCCACGCCCGGAGGTAGAGGAGCATGGGCGCGATGCAGGAGAGGCCAGAGGTGGTGGTTGCGGCGCTATTTGGGGAGGGAAAGAGTGGTGGCGGCGCAACCAGGGAGGGAGACGGGGTGGCTGGGTGATCCGGGGAGGGCGGCGGGATTTGAGGAGAGCGGTGGTTCCGGGGAGGGTGCGCGACGGCGGGGGTTCCCGGGAGGGCTCGTGGCGGTGGGGCGTTCCTGAGAGGGGGCACGCGGCGTGGGGTTCAGGAGAAGGCGCGTGGCGGCGAGATCAGAGGACGGCGGCGGGATGAGGGGCTCGGGGGAGCAACGGTTGCAGTTGGGGAAGGAGGCGGCCCCGGCGGCTTTTGGGGAGGCGGCGGCGGCGAGATCTGGCATTTGGGGTAGTGGATCGAGGGAGGAGGTGGGGATCGGGGCAGCGGGTGGGGTGTGGTGTTTTTTAATCGGTCCGGTGGGTTTCGCGGTCTCAAGAACGTGTGATCGCCCCTATATAGGGCTGGCTGTGATCCAAATAACTATTATAATCCCAGGATTAGAATAGTGTTGTTATATATACATATATATATATATATATATGATGCAGCTCTATAAATATAGACGTACTCTCTTGTAAAGTTGATGCAAGTCAGAAGATGCACAACTCTAACACCTAGTCAGCTACATATGTTTTTTTAGAAAAGGAGGTTAAACCCCCGACATCTGTATCAATCGATGCATGCATCCATCTTTATTAATTATTCCACAAAGGTGTGACAAGAATATACATCAATCCAACTGAAGCCACCACTCACACCTATGAACTCGATAATATGGGGTGCTCTCACTCCCCATATCTAAAACCGATGTCGTCGCTGATCCATCCATCCACATAATGTATCGGGACCAACAGCCGATGCATCCTACCTAAAGCGCACACCACACGCACACGTTTTAGAAGCCGCCATCATCATCGGACCACTGACCCATCTTCAAGAGAGATATCCGCATCGTCCTTG
This sequence comes from Triticum monococcum, assembly GCA_034509565.1. Classification (NCBI taxonomy): domain Eukaryota; kingdom Viridiplantae; phylum Streptophyta; class Magnoliopsida; order Poales; family Poaceae; genus Triticum; species Triticum monococcum. Next base: position 622,327,504 of record CM067845.1, read on the forward strand.
TCAATCCGGACATCCGTCGACGTCACTACGGCGCCACCGCCCTGCGCTCATCGTCCCAGACGCGAAGACTCTGGAAGATCGGTCATGTGTAGCACCTGCCAACCAGGCATGGCTCAGCGTAGCACCTGTCGGCCAGGCATGACTTGACAGCTCCATCGAAGCTCCGTGCAAGACGAAGCCGCTCCACCTCCCGCCTCTGGCTTCCAGCGCTGCTCCACAAACGATGCTCCCAAGAGAGAAACGACACCGTAGTACCTCCATCGTCCGATCTGGAAGATCGGGTACTAGGGTTTTCCCCGAAGCAGCACGAGTGGGTCGACAACAGTTACACGACGATGCCTTCATCAAGGTAATGGCGCAAAACGCCGCCATCGTCCGCCAACAGCTCGATTTTCACCGGCAACTATGTCTTCTCGAGATCCGACCACCCAGCCGCAGGCCGATCACCTCTGACGGAAGAGATGACCGCCACCGCCGAATGCACCGGTCAGAATAGATCTGACTGGAAGTGCCGCTAACGCGACCACCAGACCCTCCATGTCCCCGCCGACTGCGCGCCGTCTCCGCCCGAACAGGGTTGGCTGCAGCGGCCGTAGCCCGCGCCGTCGCCGACCGAACAGGGTTGGCTGCAGTGGCCACAGCCCGCGCCGCCTTCGACGCGGCCGCGCCACAGCCATCGCCGTTGCTGATCGGATCTGATGCGCCTCCACACGATTCGGGGCCCCGCACAACCCCAGATCCACGGGAGAGAGTTGATGTCCTCCACCACCGCCGTCATCCCCCGGGCTTACACCGGCAGCGTCCCCCGACGGCGGCGGAGGGTGGAGAGGAAGGAGTATGCGCCCCCGACAGCTGGGTAGGGAGCCGCCCGAGTCACCCTAGCGGGGACGATGCGGGGGCTGCGGGATCTTTAAAATTGGGGAAGAATTTCACTTAGACAACCCATTGTTACAAAGTTTGAGATGTCATTGAAAATAATAAAACAAAATAAAAGCAACAGGGAACTAACACCCTCACCACCCATGCTGGGACATAATTATCCTGGTAACTCGATCCAACAGGGTACTCCCTGCAACCATGTTCGTGGCGCTCTGATGCAAGCAACATGGACCAAGACCACAATCAACTCATAGAAAAGAATGTAACCTCCAAAGGATTAGAACTTATCGTTTTTTTAATAAAAACCACAACATCATTACAACATATACAATGTTATCAACATAATGTGCTAACCCCAACAAAAATACCCCGTAACTAATTACCAAACGTCCAAACATATGTGAGATTGACTAGGGAGGGGTTAAATTAAATGTTGTTTGTACCATAAAACCGGCCATAGCGCAGAGGTAATCAAGGAAAAGGTGTTGAATAATCTCCTCCTGATTGCACAATGTACAAAGTTTACTACCATTCCAATTGCATCAGCTGACTTATCCCTAGTCAAAAGGATACACCTAGAGGGACTAAAATTGTTTGTACACAAAGAGTTAATCATAAGGGACAATTATCATCTTTTGTTAAAAGGGGAAATGGAAGCTAAGTAGCTAAAATTTGTAGTTATCATTTATTTGGCTCGATGCGAACATATATTTTTCTTAGAATATATAAAATCTTTTTCCTAAATATCTCCCTATTAATTAGTCCAGTTTTATAAGAATTCAGAAAACTATGAGGAGGGGTTTTCTTATTCAACATTTGGCTGCACTGGATTCGAAATAATATCTGAAGTACAATTTTTTTTTTGTGAAAAAATCATTCCTAACTAGATTTTATTCCAAAATGGACAATAAAGAACCTACACTATTACATGTGCTTATGGTCCTCTATAAATAGCCGTGGACATTAAAAAATAAACTGAGGACCAAATGTTGTTGTTCAATTTGCTTTAGAGTTTAATCTTTTCTGTTGGTCAGTTTAGCTGGTGGACATTCACCTCTGCTTCTGTTCTTGTATCGTTACAACAAATTTGTAACTTTTTTTTCTTTTTTGCAAAAAGGGACTACTTCATCCAGACGCATCTTCTTAATTTGATGTAGTGAAGGAAAGTCATATCCTGCAATCTAGTAAGGCTAGTCAATCTTTATTGAAAAAGCCAGGCTGGTGAATAAAAGTCTCAAGTGTACAAAAACGCTTGAAGCTGATTTCCAGGAAGAACGCCTATCTAAAAGACGTCAGCGGGTGAGTTTTCCTGCACTATATAGGATTTTGAGACATGCTAGCAGTAGGATGCCGATCAGATGCAGTCCACAAAGCCGCAAAGTCAGACTAGAGTGTGCAACCTTGCCAATACTGATGGTAGTGATCAAGGCTGTCAGAATCATGATTTTAAATCGGATCAGAGCTCTAATGGTAGAATCAGAAATTGTAGAATCTAAACTATCAAGATAGTAGAAACATATATTATATTATTTAAAAATCATAATTAAAGGGGAAAGTTTGGATCGTAAAATCAGATAATCGTACGACAAAATCTTGATTCCGACAAACTTGACACGTACATTGTGTTAGATGTGTATAATTTTTCTGTATATCCCCATTGTATAAGAGACTTCCTTCACTTTACTATATATGTACATGTTGACTCTTGGCCCTCTGTGAAAGTAAGTTCCTCATTACCCCGCAAAAAAAGTAAGTTGCTCATTATCCAACATGGTATCAGATGCTAGGTTAGCCTCTTTCCCACACTATGCAACTCCGTGCGTGCTCCACCCTACCCGCTACCGCTGCTAGGCCCCGTGCCTAATCTGCCGCGTCCCCGGCTGTCCCCTGCTCGGTTTCGGCCGTCCCTGCCCGTCTCCGCCCGCCGCCGACCGTTTCCGACTACCGCCGGCCATCTCCGCCTGGCTGGATCCGTCCCCGAAGGACTCCTCTTGACGTCGGCCGCTCCCTCCTCGTCTGGCCACGACCTGATATCCGGCCGCCGCTCCCACCTTGTCTGGCCGCGACTTCTCTCCACTCGCCCCCTCTTCGTCCGGATACCGCCGCCCCGCTGCCCGTCTGGCCGGCTGGTTCCGGTCGCTGACGACCAGGCTGGTCCCCGCTCGAGTTCCTGCCTCGAGCGAGCCTCTGCCCCATCCAGATCGGCTCTCCTGCGTCCGTTGACTTTAAAAAAATAGAGAGCTCATCATGTCTTCTTCGGGCTATGTTGTTGTTCCTCAGTGCTCGGTGATCTTCGATGGCACCAACTATACTGAGTTTGTGGGTTTCATGTGTATCCATATGCGCGGTCTTCTCCTGTGGGGTGTTCTCTCTGGCGAGGTCCCCTGTCCGCCATGCCCTGTTGCTCCCGTGGCTACTACCCCGCCGGTGCCTCCTGTTCTTGCTACTGAGGCTTCTCAGGCTGATCGAGATGCAGCCAAGGCTCTTAATGATTCTACGGCTGATGCTTATGATCAACAGGTATCAACTTATTCAGATGCTCTTTCTATCTACCAAGAAGATCTGTCTGCTTACACTCAGTGGTGTAATGATGATGCTCAAGCTGTTGTCGTTCTCACTATGAGTGTTCTCCCTCAGTTTGCTTCAGACTTCATGGGCCTCAGAACCATTGCAGCGATGTGGGATTTTCTCTGTCAGCGCTATCAACCCTTTGGTGATGCTCTTTACTTATTTGTGGTGTATCAGGAGCATGCTCTTCAGCAGGGTGACTCTTCTGTTGATGAGTTCCACACGCAGAGTCCTGCCATCTGGCGCCAGCTTGACTCTCTTCGGACAGTTGTTTGTGGATCTTGCCATTGCTGCTAGACCATGCGGTCTGAATTGGAGTTCCAGCGTGTCCATGAGTTCTAATCTTGCCCCCATTTCGAGTTTGAGCCTCAACCTCACTTGCTTGCTCGTGGCCGTGTTCCTATCTCGGAGGTGCTTGCTGAACTTCATGCTGAGGAGACCCGTCTTCGTTCTGCTAGGTTGCTTTCGGTTTCCTCTGTGTTGGCTGCCCGAGCTCCTGTGTGGTCTGCTTGCCTCACCGCTCCCCCGCTCATGCCCACACCTTGTGGGGGGGGGGGGTGAGCCACCCTCCTTATGCAGAGAAGGGTCGGTCGCGCTGTGACACCTTTTGTGGCTACTGGTCCAGGCCAGGTCATCCAGAGTCTGATTGTCTCAAGAAGCAGCGAGACCAGAGGCGCTCTTCTTCCAGTGGAACTCATGTGTCTTCCTCGACTCTGTTGCTCACTGACCAGGACATTGTGCGGCTCAAGCGCATACTGGCTTCCTCCGGATCTTCATCGATGGGTTCTGCTGCCGTTGTGACTGCTTACGCCTCTCCATCACCGTCGGCACCTACACAATCAGGTATATCTTGGTGGGTTGTAGATTTTTTAGCTTCTTTTCATATGTCTTATTATTCTTCCACGTTGCCTTCTCTTCGACCTCTTAATTATCCTATCAATGTTCTCACTGCCGATGGCACACCCCTTGCTACCTCTTGAGCACTGCGTTGGGTTTCCCTTGAAGAGGAAAGGGTGGTGCAGTAAAGCAGCGTAAGTATTTCCCTTAGTTTTTGAGAACCAAGGTATCAATCCAGTAGGAGACCACGCGCGAGTCACCTCATACCTCCACAAACAAATAAGAACCTCGCAACCAAGGCGATAAAGGGGTTGTCAATCCCTTCACGGCCACTTGCAATAGTGAGATCTGATAGAGATGATAATAATAAGATAAGTATTTTTGATATTTTTATGATATAGATTGAAAGTAAAGATTGCAAAGATAATCTTGATCATAAACCCACAATTCATCGGATCTCGACAAACACACCGCAAAAAGAAGAGTTACATCGAATAGATCTCCAAGAGAATCGAGGAGAACTTTGTATTGAGATCCAAAGAGAGAGAAGAAGCCATCTAGCTAATAACTATGGACCCGAAGGTCTGAGGTAAACTACTCACACATCATCGGAGGGGCCATGGAGTTGATGTAGAGGCCCTCCGTGCTCAATGCCCCCTCCGGCGGAGCTCCAGAAAAGGCCCCAAGATGGGATCTCTTGGATACAGAAGGTTGCGGCGGTGGAAATAGGGTTTCGTGGTGCTCCTGGATGTTTTTGGGGTATATGAACATATATAGGAGGAAGAAGTAGGTCGGTGGAGCTACGAGGGGCCCACGAGGGGGGAGGGCGCGCCCAGGGGGTAGGCGTGCCCCCTGCCTCGTGGCCGCCTCGTTGATTGCTTGACGTTCACTCCAAGTCCTCTGGATCACGTTCGTTCCAAAAATCACGTTCCCAAAGGTTTCATTCCGTTTGGACTCCGTTTGATATTCCTTTTCTATGAAACACAAAAATAGGCAAAAAAACACCAATTTGGGCTGGGCCTTCGGTTAATAGGTTAGTTCCAAAAATAATATAAAAGTGTAAAATAAATCTCATTAACATCCAAAACAGATTATATAATAGCATGGAACAATCAAAAATTATAGATACGTTGGAGACGTATCAGCATCCCCAAGCTTAATTCCTGCTCGTCCTCGAGTAGGTAAATGATAAAAACTGAATTTTTTTATGTGGACTGCTTTCTAGAATATTCTGCAATGTATTTTTCTCTATTGTGGCATGAATGTTCAGATCCGAAAGATTCAAGATAAAAGTTTATTGTTGACATAAAAATAGTAATACTCCAAGTATGCTAATTGTAACGCCCCGGACACACCCGCCGGTGGTCGTTACTCCTGGCGGGATCTAGACTGGCCCCACAGATCAATACTAGTCTTTTCTGCGCACTTTGTCCTCACTTGTGTGCACCCGAGAGAAACTTCCCGGTTGGTCACCCATCCTGACACTACTCCGAGCTGAGCACGCTTAACTTTGAAGTTCTGTCCGAATGGGCTCCTAGAAAAGAAGGAATTCCTTATTGATATGAGTAGTCTATCATCCCTAATAAGCCAGGCTATCACATACACCCCCACTCAGAGGAACCGACGTCCTCGTCGGGCCACAGGAACGTTCCCTCTTGGCACAAACGTCTGTGCTTCCAGTCCGGTACATGTGCCATGCCGGGTGCCACGATGGGTCACAAACGTCATGAACAACATGACCACGCACATGTCCGCAACCATCCGTGTAACCGCGAGGGTCGGCTCTGATACCAACTTGTAACGCCCCGGACACACCCGCCGGTGGTCGTTACTCCTGGCGGGATCTAGACTGGCCCCACAGATCAATACTAGTCTTTTCTGCGCACTTTGTCCTCACTCATGTGCACCCGGGAGAAACTTTCCGGTTGGTCACCCATCCTGACACTACTCCAAGCTGAGCACGCTTAACTTTGAAGTTCTGTCCGAATGGGCTCCCGGAAAAGAAGGAATTCCTTATTGATATGAGTAGTCTATCATCCCTAATAAGCCAGGCTATCACACTAATCAAGAAATTATGTCTTATCAAAATACCATAGCCAAAGAAAACTTATCCCTACAAAGTCATATAGTTTGGCCATGCTTCATTTTCGTCACACAAAATGCTCTCATCATGCACAACCCCGATAACAAGCCAAGCAATTGTTTCATACTTAGCCTTTTCAAACTCTTTCAACTTTTACGGAATATATGAGTGCGAGCCATGGAATAGTGAAGGAAATATGCCGTAGAGGCAATAATAAAGTTATTATTTATTTCCTTATTTCATTATAAATGTTTATTATTCATGCTAGAATTGTATTAACCGGAAACATAATACATGTGTGAATACGTAGACAAACAGAGTGTCACTAGTATGCCTCTACTTGACTAGCTCGTTAATCAAAGATGGTTATGTTTCCTAGCCATAGACAAAGAGTTATCATTTGATTAACGGGATCACATCATTAGGAGAATGATGTGATTGACTTGACCCATTCTATTATCTTAGCACTTGATAGTTTAGTTTGTTTCTACTGCTTTCTTCATGACTTATACATGTTCCTATGACTATGAGATTATGCAACTCCCGTTTACTGGAGGAACACTTTGTGTGCTACCAAACGTCACAACATAACTGGGTGATTATAAAGGTGCTCTACAGGTGTCTTCGAAGGTACTTGTTGGGTTGGCGTATTTCGAGATTAGGATTTGTTACTCCGATTGTCGGAGAGGTATCTCTGGGCCCACTCGGTAATGCACATCACTTAAGCCTTGCAAGCATTTCAACTAATGAGTTAGTTGCGGGATGATGTATTACAGAATGAGTAAAGAGACTTGCCGGTAACGAGATTGAACTAGGTATTGAGATACCGACGATCGAATCTCGGGCAAGTAACATACCGATGACAAAGGGAACAGCGTATGTTGTTATGCGGTCTAACCGATAAAGATCTTCATCGAATATGTGGGAGCCAACATGAGCATCCAGGTTCCGCTATTGGTTATTCACCGGAGATGTGTCTTGGTCATGTCTACATAGTTCTCGAACCCGTAGGGTCCGCACGCTTAAAGTTTCGATGACGGTTATATTATGAGTTTATGAGTTTTGATGTACCGAAGGTTGTTCGAAGTCCCGGATGTGATCATGGACATGACGAGGAGTCTCGAAATGGTCGAGACATGAAGATTGATATATTGGAAGCCTATATTTGGATATCGGAAATGTTCCGGGTGAAATCGGGATTTTACGGGAGTACCGAGGGGTACCGGAACCCCCCGGGGGCTTAATGGGCCATAGTGGGCCTTAGTGGAGAAGAGGAGAGGCGGCTAGGGCAGGGCCGCGCGCCCCTCCCCCTCTAGTCCAAATAGGACAACGAGAGGGGGGCGACGCCCCCCCTTTCCTTCCTCTCTCCCTCCGCTTTCCCCCTTCTCCTAATCCAACAAGGAAGGGAGGGAGTCCTACTCCCACTCCTCCTGGCGCGCCTCCTCCTGGCCGGCCACACCTCCCCCCTTGCTCCTTTATATATGGGGGCAGGGGGCACCCCATAGAAACAACAATTGATTTGATCTTTTAGCCGTGTGCGGTGCCCCCCTCCACCATAGTCCACCTCGATAATACTGTAGCGGTGCTTAGGCGAAGCCCTGCGTCGGTAGAACATCATCATCGTCACCACGCCGTCGTGCTGACCAAACTCTCTCTCAACACTCGACTGGATCGGAGTTTGAGGGATGTCATCGGGCTGAACGTGTGCTGAACTCGGAGGTGCCGTACGTTCGGTACTTGATCGGTCGGATCGTGAAGACGTACGACTACATCACCCGCGTTGTGCTAACGCTTCCGCTTTCGGTCCACGAGGGTACGTGGACAATACTCTCCCCTCTCGTTGCTATGCATCACCATGATCTTGCGTGTGCGTAGGATTTTTTTTGAAATTACTACGTTCCCCAACACATAGCACTATGGGTGGAATAGAATATGATGATTGAGGTTGTGTGAGAAGACAAAAAGGGAGAAAGTCTCACATTTACGTGGATAATCAATGGGCTATGGAGATGCCCACCGATTGATTTCAATGCAAGGAGTAGGGATTGCCATGCAACGGATGCACTAGAGATATAAATATATGAAAGCTCATCAAAGAAACTAAGTGGGCGTGCATCCAACTCGCTTGCTCACGAAGACCTAGGGCATTTGAGGAAGCCCATCATTGGAATATACAAGACAAGTTCTATAATGAAAAATTCCCACTAGTATATGAAAGTGACAAAATTAGAGACTTTCTATCATGAAGATCATGGTCCTACTTTGAAGCACAAGTGTGGAAAAAGGATAGTAACATTGTCCCTTCTCTCTTTTTCTCTCATTTATTATTATTATTATTATTATTATTATTATTTATTTGGGCCTTTTTTTCTTTTGGCCTATTTTCTTTCTTTCTTTTTTCGCCCGGAGTCTCATCCCGACTTATGGGGGAATCATAGTCTCCATTATCCTTTCCTCACATGGGACAATGCTCTAATGATGATCATCACACTTTTATTTTCTTACAACTCAAGAATTACAACTCGATACTTAGAACAAAATATGACTCTATGTGAATGCCTCCGGCGGTGTACCGGGATTACGATGAATCAAGAGTGACATGTATGAAAAAAATTATGAACGATGGCTTTTCCACAAATATGATTTCAACTACATGATCATGCAAATCAATATGACAATGATGATGCGTGTCATAATAAATGGAACGGTGGACAACTGCATGACAATATATCTTGGAATGGCTATGGAAATGCCATAATATGTAGGTATGGTGGCTGTTTTGAGGAAGATATAAGGAGGCTTATGTGTGATAGAGCTTATCATATCACGGGGTTTGGATGCACCGGTGAAGTTTGCACCAATTCTCAAGGTGAGAAAGGGCAATGCATGGTACCAAAGAGGCTAGCAATGGTGGAAGGGTGAGAGTGCGTATAATCCATGGACTCAACATTAGTCATAAAGAAGTCACATACTTATTGCAAAAATCTACAAGTCATCAAAACCAAGCACTACGTGCATGCTCCTAGGGGGATCGATTGGTAGGAAAAGACCATCGCTCGTCCCCGACCGCCACTTATAAGGAAAGCAATCAAAGAACACCCCATGCTTCAAATTTGTCACATAACATTGACCATACGTGCATGCTACGGGACTTGCCAACTTCAACACAAGTATTCATCAATTTCACAATTACTCAACTAGCACACTTCTAATATTACCACCTTTATATCTCAAAACCATCTATCAAGCATCCAACTTCTCTTAGCATTTAAAATTTATAACCAAAGTGAATTACCATGCTGTTCTAAAGGACTCTCAAAATGATATAAGTGAAGCATGAGAGATCAATTATTTCTATAAAATAAAACCACCGCCGTGCTCTAAAAGATATAAGCGAAGCACTAGAGCAAAAACTATATAGCTCAAAAGATATAAGTGAAGCACATAGAGTATTCTAATAAATTCCAATTCATGTGTGTCTCTCCCAAAAGGTGTGTACAACAAGGATGATTGTGGTAAACTAGAAATTAAAGACTCAAATCATACAAAACGTTCCAAGGAAAACACATATCACGTGGCGAATAAAAATATAGCTCCAAGTAAAGTTATCGATAGACGAAGACGAATGAGGGGATGCCTTCTGGGGCATCCCCAAGCTTAGGCTTTTTGGTGTCCTTGGATTTTACCTTGGGGTGCCTTGGGCATCCCCAAGCTTAGGCTCTTGCTACTCCTTGTTCCATAATCCATCAAATCCTTACCCAAAACATGAAAACTTCACAACACAAAACTTAAAAGAAAATCTTCGTGAGCTCCGTTAGTAAAAGAAAACAAACCACCACTTCAAGGTACTGTAATGAACTCATTATTGATTTATATTTTTGTTAAACCTACTGTATTCCAACTTCTCTATGGTTTATAAACTATATTACTAGCCATAGATTCATCAAAATAAGTAAACAAGACACGAAAAACAGAATCTGTCAAAAACAGAACAGTCTGTAGTAATCTGTAACTAACGCAAACTTCTGGAACCCCAAAAATTCTAAAATAAATTTCTGGACGTGAGTAATTTATCTATTAATCATCTTAAAAACTAATTAACTAAATAGCATTCTCCAATAAAAAATGGCAGCAATTCTCGTGAGCGCTAAAGTTTCTGTTTTTACAGCAAGATCAAAAAGACTTTCCCCAAGTCTTCCCAATGGTTCTACTTGGCACAAACACTAATTAAACACAAAAACACAATCAAAACACAGGCTAGATAAATTATTTATTGAATAACAGCAAGGAAAAATATTGGGTTATCTCCCAACAAGCTCTTTTCTTTAAAGCCTTATAGCTAGGCATAAAATTTCAACGATGCTCACATGAAAGACAAGAATTGAAGCACAAAGAGAGCATCATAAAACACGTGACAAACACATATAAGTCTAACATACTTCATATTTATAGGAATCTTATAGGCAAACAAATTATCAAGGCAAGCAAAAACAAGCATATGCAAGGAAGCGGAAAGAAACAATAGCAATCTCAACATAACGAGAGGTAATTTAGTAACATGAAAATTTCTACCATCATATTTTCCTCTCTCATAATAATTACATGTAGGATCATAATCAAATTCAACAATATAGCTATCACAAAACATATTCTTAACACGATCCACATGTATGAAAAGTTGACACTCTTCCAAAATAGTGGGATCAACATTAACTAAAGTCATGACCTCTCCAAACCCACTTTTATCAAAAACTTCATAAGATTGAACATTCTCCAAATATGTGGGATCTAAAGTTGACACTCTTCCAAACCTACTTTCAATATTATTGCAAACATTATTATCAATCTCATATTCATCATGGGGCTTAATTAAATTTTCAAGATCAAAAGAAGAATCACCCCAATCATGCTCATTGCAACAAGTAGTAGACATAGCAAAACTAGCATCCCCAAGCTTAGGGTTTTGCATATTATAAGCACAATTGACATTAATAGAATTTATACTATCATCATTGCAATCATGCTTTTTATTCAAAGATCCATCGTGAATCACTCCATAAAGTACTTCATCACAATTTTTAGATTAACGAATTTCAAGCAAAACTTCATAAAGATAATCTAGTGCACAAAACTCACTAGCAATTGGTTCATCATAATTGGATATCTTAAAAAGATTAGAAAGCGGATGAGGATCCATAGATCTTAGGTTCTCTATTTAGCAATAAATAAACAACTATTCGAACCAAACGAGCAAACGAGCCAAGTAAGACATCAAAGCAAACGAAAAGACGAACAGAAGAAGGGTGAATAAAACGACAAAGGTGAAGTGGGGGAGAGGAAAACGAGAGGCAAATGTCAAATAATGTAATGCGACGGATAAGAGTTGTGATGGGTACTTGGTATGTCTTGACTTGGCGTAGATCTCCCCCGCAATGGCGCCAGCAATCCTTCTTGCTACCTCTTGAGCACTGCGTGGTTTTCCCTTGAAGAGGAAAGGGTGGTGCAGTAAAGTAGCGTAAGTATTTCCCTCGGTTTTTGAGAACCAAGGTATCAATCCAGTAGGAGACCACGCGCGAGTAACCTCGTATCTACACAAACAAATAAGAACCTCACAACCAACGCGATAAAGGGGTTGTCAATCCCTTCATGGCCACTTGCAAGAGTGAGATCAGATAGAGATGATAATAATAAGATAAGTATTTTTGATATTTTTATGATATAGATTGAAAGTAAAGATTGCAAAATAAAATAGATCGGAAACTTGTATGATGGGAAATAGACTCGGGGGCCATAGGTTTCACTAGTGGCTTCTCTCAAGATAGCATAAGTATTATGGTGGGTGAACAAATTACTGTCGAGCAATTGATAGAATAGCGAATAATTATGAGAATATCTAGGCATGGTCATGTATATAGGCATCACGTCCGTGACAAGTAGACCGACTCCTTCCTGCATCTACTATTATTACTTCACACATCGACCGCTATCCAGCATGCATCTAGAGTATTAAGTTCATAAGAACAGAGTAACGCCTTAAGCAAGATGACATGATGTAGAGGGATAAACTCATGCAATATGATATAAACCCCATATTTTTATCCTCGATGGCAACAATACAATACGTGTCATTTCCCTTTCTGTCACTGGGATCGAGCACCGCAAGATTGAACCCAAAGCGAAGCACTTCTCCCATTGCAAGAAAGATCAATCTAGTAGGCCAAACCAAAACTAATAATTCGAAGAGACTTGCAAAGATAAACCAATCATACATAAAAGAATTCAGAGAAGATTCAAATATTGTTCATAGATAATCTTGATCATAAACCCACAATTCATCGGATCTCGAGAAACACACCGCAAAAAGAAGAGTTACATCGAAGAGATCTCCAAGAGAATCGAGGAGAACTTTGTATTGAGATCCAAAGAGAGAGAAGAAGCCATCTAGCTAATAACTATGGACCCGAAGGTCTGAGGTAAACTACTCACACATCATCGGAGGGGCCATGGAGTTGATGTAGAGGCCCTCCGTGCTCAATGCCCCCTCCGGCGGAGCTCCAGAAAAGGCCCCAAGATGGGATCTCTTGGGTACAGAAGGTTGCGATGGTGGAAATAGGGTTTCGTGGTGCTCCTGGATGTTTTTGGGGTATGTGAACATATATAGGAGGAAGAAGTAGGTCGGTGGAGCTACGAGGGGCCCACGAGGGGGGAGGGCGCGCCCAGGGGGTAGGCGTGCCCCCTGCCTCGTGGCCGCCTCGTTGATTGCTTGACGTTCACTCCAAGTCCTCTAGATCACGTTCGTTCCAAAAATCACGTTCCCAAAGGTTTCATTCCGTTTGTACTCCGTTTGATATTCCTTTTCTATGAAACACTGAAATAGGCAAAAAAATAGCAATTTGGGCTGGGCCTTCGGTTAATAGGTTAGTCCCAAAAATAATATAAAAGTGTAAAATAAATCTCATTAACATCCAAAACAGATTATATAATAGCATGGAACAATAAAAAATTATAGATACATTGGAGACGTATCACCCCTTCATGTTGCTAGTCATGGAACTCTTTCTACTCCATCTTTTTCTGTTCCTAGTGTTCTTCATGTTCCCCCTCTTACCATGAATCTCTTTTCCGCTACCCAACTTACTGATTCTGGTTGTCGTGTCATTCTTGACACCAACTCTTGTTTTGTTCAGGATCGTCGCACCAAGGTTCTGGTTGGTGTTGGCCCTAGGTGCCGTGAGTCAGAGGGCCTTTGGGAACTTGACTGGTTTCTTGTTCCTTCCGCTGCCACCACTTCTGCTAGTTATCATGCTCTTGCTGCCTCCTCTTCTGCGTCCTTCTAGCAGTGGCATCATCAACATGGTCACATCTGTGGCTCCTGCTTGTCATCATTGGTGCGTCAGGGTGTCTTAGGGTCTGTCTCTAGAGATGTTTCTTTACATTGTGATGGTTGTAGACTTGGTAAACAGACACAGTTACCTTATCCTACTAGTGATTCAATATCTCAGCGTCCTTTTGACTTAGTTCATTCTGATGTTTGGGGTCGTGCTCCCTTTGATTTGAAAGGTGGACATCGCTACTATGTTCTGTTTATTGATGATTTCTCTCGCTACACTTGGCTCTACTTTATGAAATCTCGCAACGAGGTTCTCTCTATATTCAAACGATTTGCTGCCATGATTCACACCCAGTTTTCCATGCCTATTCATACTTTTTGTGCTGACTCCACTGGAGAGTATATCTCCCAGATGTTGCGTGGTTTTATTGCGGAACAGGGTACTCTTGCCTAGTTCTCGTGTCCTGGTTCCCATGCTCAGAATGGCATTGCGGAATGTAAGCATCGTCATTTGCTTGAGATGGCTCATGCGCTGATGATCGCCGCCTCTCTTCCACCCCACTTTTTGGCTGAGGTCATTTCCGCATTCACCTATCTCATCAACATTCAGCCATCAGCTGCCTTGCAAGGTAGTATTCCTATGGAGTGTCTCACTGGTTGCTCTTCTGATTACTCAGCTCTTCATATGTTTGGATGTGTGTGGTATGTTCTTCTTGCCCCGCGAGAACACACCAAATCGACTGAAGTCGGGTGAGTTTGTTTTTATTGTCTATAGTGATGAGCACAAGGGCTATCGATGTTGGAATCTTGTTGGTCGTCAGTTGCGCATTCTGTGCGACATGACTTTCGATGACTTTCATTCTTACTACCCCCGCCCTTCCTCCTCGAGCTTATCTGTGGACACTATTTCTTTCCTTCTCCTTCCTGATACACCCTCCTATGTGCCTCATGTCTCCCTTCCTCTGGCCCGTCTCACTCTTCCTCCTACACCACCGACACCACCTTACACTCCATCCACCTCTCCACCATTCTCTCCGGTATGTCGGCCTCTCTCTCTCCCTTTCCTCTCCACTACACTCGCTGCCCTCGTGTTGAGGACGATTCTCCTGACGCACCTTCCACTTCCGGAACGCTTTCACCAGTTCATAATCTCCGTGCTCGACCTTGTCCCCACCTGATCGCTATTCTCCTGATCGGTATGATTTTTCTGTTGTTGCTGAGCCGGCTTCCTATCGAGCTGCCATGACTCAAGCTGAATGGTAGCTTGCGATGGCCGAGGAGATTGCTGCCCTTGAGTGCTCTGGACGTGGAATCTGGTTCCCCTTCCTTCCGATGTCCGTCCCATCACGTGCAACTGGGTCTAAAATATTAAGACTCGCTCCGATGGTTCTCTTGAGCATTACAAAGCTCGTCTTGTGGCTCGTGGCTTTCAGCAGGAGCAGGAACGCGATTATGATGAGACATTTGCTCTTGTGGCCCACATGACCATTGTTCTCACTCTCCTTGCCATGACTTTTGTTCGTCATTGGTCTGTGTCTCAACTTGACGTTCAAAACGCCTTTCTCAATGGTGAGTTGGGTGAGCAGGTTTATATGCAACCACCGCCGGGGTACTCTGTTCCTGATGGTATGGTTTGTCGACTTTGACGCTCCCTCTATGGTATTCAACAGGCTCCTCATGCCTGGTTCGAGTGGTTCGCCTCTGTCGTGACTACCGTGGGCTTCTCCCCCATTGATCATGATCCCGCTTTGTTTGTTCACACAACTCCTCGTGGTCGGACTCTTCTCCTTCTATATGTCGATGACATGATCATCACCGGCGACGACTCTGACTACATTGCCTTTGTTAAGGCCCGCTTTCACGACCAGTTTCTGATGTCTGATCTTGGTCCCCTTCGCTATTTTCTTGGGATTGAGGTTTCTTCGACCTCTGATGGCTTCTTCATCTCCTAGGAAAAATATATTCAGGATCTTCTTGCTTGAGGTGCTCTTGGTGATGAGCGCACAATTGTGACTCATATGGAGCTCAATATTTAGCTTCGTGCATCTGACGGTGATTCTCTTCCTAATCCCAGTCGCTATCGCCACCTTGTTGGGAGCCTAATCTATCTAGCTGTTACTCGTCCTGACGTATCATATCAGGTCCACATTCCCAGTCAGTTCATTTCAGCCCCCACCTATGTCCACTATAGTCACCTCCTCCGTGTTGTACGATATCTTCGTGGCACGATCTCTCACTGTCTTTTCTTTCCCCGCTCCAGCTCTCTCTAGTTCCAGGCCTACTCTGATGCTACGTGGGCTAGTGATCCTTCTGATCGACGCTCGCTATCTGCTTACTATGTCTTTCTTGGTGGCACTCTCATTTCCTAGAAGACAAAGAAACAGGCTGTTGTTTCTCGCTCGAGCATAGACGCTGAGTTGTGAGCGATGTCTATGTTGACGGCTGAGGTGATCTGGTTACGATGGTTACTTGAGAACTTTGGTGTGTCTGCTACTACATCGACTCCCTTATTGTCCGATAGTACAGGTGCTATCAGTATTGCGCGTGACCCGGTGAAGCATGAGCTCACCAAGCACATCGGTGTGGATGCCTCCTTTGTGCGTGCTGCTATGCAGGATCAGATTCTCGCTCTTCACTATGTGCCCTCTAAGTTACAGTTGGCGGACTTCTTCACGAAGACAGAAACTCGAGCGCAACATGGGTTCTTTGTCTCCAAACTCAGTGTTGTTGACCCACCATGAGTTTGAGAGGAGGGGTGGGGGGGGTGGGGTGTTAGATGTGTATAGTCCATTTTTTGCATATCCCCATTGTATAAGGGGCTTCCTGCACTTTACTATACATGTACATGTATTGACCCTTGGCCCTCTGTGAAAGTAAGTTGCTCATTATCCAACACGTTGGACCATGGTTAATTTCCTATCTTGAGTTTATAATTGTGTACCTCATCCTTATACAGCGCTGCATCTCTAATGTTTGACTAACATGCGGAGAATCTAGATGGTGCTTCACGACACATTGGTGCGGTAAGGGCCTGCACCATGTATCGCTTCCTGATACCACTCATTCCAAAGGGGAATCAATGTAAAAAAAAAGGACACGTGACATGATCTAGGCATTAGTGCCAAGGCTTAACTAAGGCTGGAAAGTGATATATTTTAACTCATTCCTACACACTCTTCCCTCATACAGATATGGCAGATGAGTAAATGAGTAATAGAATAAGAGATGGATGGGTTGCAGCAGGACCAAGAGTCTCATAGTATAAGAGATGGAGGCATACAACGGGAGGAAGACGATGCTAATTTGTCATGAGATGGAGTCGGCACTGGAATTAATATCATGTGATTGGCCGATTGCCAAGGTGGCCATTGATTGATGGTTGTGTCCCTCATAGTGGCGCCCATGGACCGCCTAACCATAACCTGCCTAGATGCACAGGTGGCTCCCCTAACCGTTGTTGGCCAGCCGTGAGGTGGTTCATAGGGCATGACATCTTGCGCGCATGTTATTGATAAGCCAATCATGCTGTCAGCCCAGCGGTCTCCAAAGTTGCATAAGCACAACAAGGCCCCCGACCTTCGTCACCACCACTAAAAGCAGCCACATGAATCCTAGCCAGGAACCTGCTAATGTCGGCCATAGAACTCCCTTGGCCGGATATGCACTAAGCTCCCACTCCCCGCCTCCCCAAGCCTGCCCCACTTTAGCCAGGCAACATCCATGAGACCAGTCAGGGATTTTGAAGGCAGTGGAGTTCGCAAGTCATCCATAGAAACCTCGGCGGGCTCCCAGCGTACCTCTCTTGTCAGATCCGGGCACATCTCAGACACCCCATGCCGCCCCTCGCTGGACCACGACACCAATTCCTTCTCAGACACCCCGTAGTGGAGCCGACAACGGTGAGCGTGGATGCTAACCCGGAAAATCACCCTTTTCGGGGCCGTCGACAGGGGAGCGCCCAAGACGCGGGAGAGAGCGAGGAAAACGGCCATTTCCCCCACCCCCACGTGACGTAACATTCAGGTTTCTACGTCTATGAAGATGCACGTACTTTTGCAAAGTTACATGCGAGTTGTAAGATAAACAATGGAACTGTAACGACCTCTTCACCACTGACACCAAGTCAGCTCCATAGTTTTCTTACACCTTTACTAAATTTCAGTCAACTAAAATTCATTTGGCTCTTGGTCAAATTCATGTTCGTCCCATATTCCTATTTTGGTACGCATCTTAGAGTGAACCGACATGTGTGGCCCAATCGAGAGAGGTGGGTTATGCAGATTTTGGGGCTTGGTTTTTGTTATGAATCTTAGCAAGAATTGACGTGTGTTTCAATTTTAACATGGTCCCTCTTACCTTTTTTTTCACATAAAAGATAAACGTAGATAATAGATTCGAGCCATTGATTTATACATAAATAACGGATCTGAGTAACTCTGATCTTCTTACCCCCTTTTTTTGATAATTCTGATCTTCTTACCTCCTTGTGTAAAAAGAGGAGGCAAGAGGGACCACATTAAAACTGTTTTTTTATCGGGTCGGAAACCGAACCCAGTATCAGTGGGATGGGCGTACTTCAATTTTTTTTTCTTAGGCAGCCGCCAGTCAGTTTGTCGTTGTTCACTGCACAACGAGAGGAAGGAGAGGCTGTGGCGGAAGGCGACCTGCTGGGTTTGTGTCTCGCCTCCCTCCACCCATCCCCCTCCATCCTCAGCAACCCCGCGCCAGTCGACTTCCATGGTTGTACTTCTGCCTAGTGTTGGCAAATAGGTTTCCCTTGCCCCGGTTGCCATGTTGATTCGGTTCAGTTCGCTAAATAGGTTTGCCACATTTGGTCCCGGGCGGTTTGTTCGATTCGGTTCATGCTGAGGTAGTGCTAAATGTCAGTCTGGGTTCATAACCTCATTATTGTTGTGACGGCTGAACTAGATATACTAGGGATTTGACAATGTGAGTGTCTCAGTTCAGTGAATGGAGGATTACATATACTTTCTGGTGTGCTTATTCTGTCTAGGGATAAGAGGTTGTTTGGTAGTCCTTTTTTTGCTGCAGTGAGTATGGTTTTCATAGAGAAAATTTTGAGTAGTGGTTGGTTGTTCGATAACTGATGGCTCGTTACTTCCGTTTGTGATCTCAGTTACCACGATTTTCACAAACTAATTTCAGTTCAGGGATCTAGAGATGGTTGGTAGTTTCCAATGTTTTTGCAGTATTTTTCAGTTGTGTTTTTAGTGTTCAGTAGCTTATTTAGTTTATCTATGATGTATAAAATGCAGTATCCATTTTTGCTGTTTTTGAATCGACATTTCGACTACTGCCATCTTGTTGCCACGATTCAATTGTCTACATCTGTGTCTGAAAAGTGAAAATAAATTTCATAATTGCAGGCGGTTTTTCATTTCTCGGCTACGGGAAGTGGGTGCATGTCTTAAATGGCAATTAAGCAAGCTTGCATGTGTGGGAATTTTGGTTCTAGGTTAGTTTGTTGAGCACAAACTTTTTCTGGTTCAGTAAACTATTAGTTTTAGTTCATTTCATTTCAGTTCAGTTATGTTCATTTGACTACCGCTGTGTAGAAACACCGTGTTTATCATTTGTCAGATTTTAACCATCTATATCACCCTTAGTTAATTTTCTATTTTTCATTTGCTCATTGATTAGTTTATTCATTCCACAAATTCCAAGTCAGTGAGGTAGATATACAAATTTTTTGCTGCAGCTTTTCTTATAGTATGTAAACCATTTGGCATTCAGAAAATACCCAAAAAAAGTATCCCCTCTGTGATAGCTTGGACATGCTGAACAGCTGAAGCATGGGCTTGGGCTAGGGTTACTAGTACGAATTGCGAATTGGCTTAGGTGTGATTGATTTTGAGGGGGGGGGGGGGGGCTTCGCGACACTCTCCGTGACTGCCGCATCTTCTTCAAGAAGGGATGGAAGGAGTTTGTTTTGTGAACATGTCTCAAGGCTGCCATAGTTGTACTGATCACTTTCAAGACCAAGGTCTGCGACGAGCTGGAGATGACAGTTAGTGTCAGTGTCCTCCAAGGGGTGCTCGAGTCTCACTAGGCCACGATGTATCATCAAGTTTGATCTCTTTTTAACAGTAGCACAGTCTTCTCTGTCGTGTGCTACTCTTGCTGTACTGAACCTATTTTGCACGCGCGCATGCACATGGCTTGATGTTATCAGATTGACCTATATGTGGCCACATGTCGAATTTTACAAGATCTTAAAAGCTAAGAATTGAGGGAAGAGAATAATTACTCAATATGTGGCCACATCGGATTGCTCACAATGTTCCCTGAAACAATCTGAATTTTCCATTAACATAATACTAATTTCTAGTTTTGTTTTCTTCTGAATAAAGAACATTGTAGTCTATTGGGGGGGGGTGTTGGGGATCGTAGCAGAAATTTCAAATTTTCTATGCATCACCAAGATCAATCTATGGAGTAATCTAGCAACGAGGGGAAGGACAGTGCATCTACATACCCTTGTAGATCGCTAACCGGAAGTGTTGCAAGAACACGGATGAAGGAGTCGTACTCGTAGCGATTCTGATCGCGGTTGATTCCGATCTAAGCGCCAAATCACGGCGCCTCCGCGTTCAACACACGTGTAGCCCGGTGACGTATCCTACGCTTTGATCCAGCAAGGGGAGAAGGAGAGGTTGGGGAAGACTCCATCCAGCAGCAGCACGACGGTGTGGTGGTGAAGGAGGAGCGTGGCAATCCCGCAGGGCTTCGCCAAGCACCGCGGAAGAGGAGGAGGACTTGGGAGAGGGGGAGGGCTGCGCCAGAACTTGGGTTGTGGCCGCCCTCCCACCCCTCCACTATTTATAGGTGGGGAGAGAGGGGGGCCGGCCCCCGTAGATCCCATCTAGGGTTGGGGGCGGCGGCCAAGGGGGGAGGAGTGCCTCCCAAGTCAAGTGGAGGCCCTCCCCCTTAGGGTTTCCCCTCTCCCATGCGCATGGGCCTTGGGGGGGGCTGGTGCCCTTGGCCCATTAAGGTTAGGGAGCCCCCTACAGCCCAGGCTGCTGTATTGGACGTGGTGGAACATTTTCCGGACCTCCGGAATCCTCCGGAACCTTCCGGAAGCTTCTCGGTACAATACCGGAAAAAACCGAACTTTTCCCGGAACCCGAACAACAACTTTCCATATATAAATCTTTACCTCCGGACCATTCCGGAACTCCTCGTGACGTCCGAGATCTCATCCAGGACTCCGAACAACATTCGGTAATCACATACAAGTCTTCCTAATAACCCTAGCGTCATCGAACCTTAAGTGTGTAGACCCTACGGGTTCGGGAACCATGCAGACATGACCGAGACAACTCTCCGGCCAATAACCAATAGCGGGATCTAGATACCCATGTTGGCTCCCACATGCTCCACGATGATCTCATCGGATGAACCACGATGTCAAGGATTCAATCAACCCCGTATACAATTCCCTTTGTCCATCGGTACGATACTTGCCCAAGATTCGATCGTCGGTATCCCGATACCTTGTTCAATCTCGTTACCGGCAAGTCTCTTTACTCATTCCGTAACACATCATCCCGTGATCAACTCCTTGGTCACATTGTGCACATTATGATGATGTCCTACCGAGTGGGCTCAGAGATACCTCTCCGTTTACACGGAGTGACAAATCCCAGTCTCGATTTATGCCAACCCAACAGACACTTTCAGAGATACCTGTAGTGAACCTTTATAGCCACCCAGTTACGTTGTGATGTTTGGCACACCCAAAGCACTCCTACGGTATCTGGGAGTTGCACAATCTCATGGTCTAAGAAAATGATACTTGACATTAGAAAAGCTTTAGCATACGAACTACACGATCTTTGTGCTAGGCTTAGGATTGGGTCTCGTCCATCACATCATTCTCCTAATGATGTGATCCCGTTATCAACGACATCCAATGTCCATGGTCAGGAAACTGTAACCATCTATTGATCAACGAGCTAGTCAACTAGAGGCTTACTAGGGACATGGTGTTGTCTATGTATCCACACATGTATCTGAGTTTTCTATCAATACAATTCTAGCATGGATAATAAACGATTATGATGAACAAGGAAATATAATAATAACCAATTTATTATTGCCTCTAGGGCATATTTCCAACAGTCTCCCACTTGCACTAGAGTCAATAATCTAGTTCACATCACCATGTGATTAACACTCATAGGTCACATCGCCATGTGACTAACATCCAAGAGTCTACTAGACTCAATGATCTAGTTCACATCACTATGTGATAAACACTGAAAGAGTTCTGGGTTTGATCATGTTATGCTTGTGAGAGAGGTTGTAGTCAACGGGTCTTGCCATATTCAGATCCCTATGTATTTCGCAAAACTTTATATCGTAGATGCTGCTACCACATTCCACTTGGAGCTCTTCCAAATTATTGCTCCATTATACATATCCGGTATCTCTACTCAGAGCTATGCGGATAGGTGTTAACCTTGCATCGACGTAACTCTTTATGTCAAACTCTTTATCACCTCCATATCCGAGAAACATTTCCTTATTCCTCTAAGGATAATTTTGACCGCTATCTGGTGATCCACTCCTAGATCACCTTTGTACCCTCTTGCCAGACATGTGGCAAGGCACACATTAGATGCGGTACTTTAGCATGGCATACCGTATAGAGCCTATGACAAGAGCATAGGGGACGACCTTCGTCCTTCCTCTTTCTTCTGTCGTGGTCAATCTTTGAGTCTTACTCAACTTCACACCTTACAACTCAGGTAAGAACCCCTTCTTTGACTGACCTATTTTGAACTCCTTCAAAACATGTCAAGGTGTGCGTTCTTTGAAAGTACCATCAGGCGTCTTGATCTATCTCTATAGATCTTGATGCCCAATATGTAAGCAGCTTTATCCAGGTCTTCCTTTGAAAAACACTCTTCAAACAACCGTTTATGCTTTCAAAAATTCTACATTATTTCGGATCAACAATATGTCATCCACATATACTTATCAGAAATGTTGAAGTGCTCCCACTCACTTTCTTGTAAATACAAGTTTCTAGCAAACATTGTATAAACCTAAAAGCTTTGATCACTCCATCAAAGCATATATTCCGACTCCGAGATGCTTGCTCTAGTCCATAGAAGGATTGCTAGAGCCAGCATACCTTTTAGCATCCTTAGGATTGACAAAACCTTTTATTGTATCACATACAACTTTTTCTTATGAAAACTGGTAAGAAAACTTGTTTTGACATCCATCTGTCAGATTTCATAATCGAAAAATATAGCTAATGCTAACATGATTCCGACGGACTTAAGCATCGCTACGGGTGAGAAATTCTCATCGTAGTCAACTCCTTGAACTTGTGAAAAGACTCTTTCCCACAAGTCGAGCTTCATAGACGGTAACATTACCGCCCATGTCCGTCTTCTTCTTAAAGATCCATTTATCTCAATGGCTTGCCGATCATCGGGCAAGTCCAACAAAGTCCATACTTTGTTCTGATACATGGATCCTATCTCGGATTTCATGGCTTCTAACCATATGTCGGAATACGGGCCCACCATCGCTTCTCCATAGCTCGTAGGTTCATTGTTGTCTAACAACATGATATCTAAGACAAGATTACCGTACCACTCAGGAGTAGTACATATCCTTGTTGACCTACGAAGTTCGATAGCAACTTGATCCGAAGCTTCATGATCACCATCATTAACTTTCTCTTCAACAGACGTAGGCGCCACAGAAAACATCTTTCTGTGTTGCATCACTCTCTGGTTGAAGTAAAGGTTCGACAACCTCATCAAGTTCTATCTTCCTCCCACTCAATTCTTTCGAGAGAAACTCCTTCTTGAGAAAGGACCCGTTGTTAGAGACAAACAATTTGCCCTCGGATCTGAGATAGAAGGTGTACCCAACTATAACCTTTGGGTATCCTATGAAGATGTGTTTGTCCGCTTTGGGTTCGAGCTTCTCCGGCTGAAGCCTTAAGCATCACAGCCCCAAACATTAAGAAACGACAACTTTGGTTTCTTCCCAAACCAATGTTCATACGACATCGTCTCAACGGACTTAGATGGTGTCCTATCTAAAGTGAATGCAGCTATCTCTAACGCATAACCTCAAAATGAAAACGGTAGATTGATAAGAGACATCATAGATCGCACCATATCTCATAGTGTTCGATTACGATGTCCGGACACACCATTACCTTGTGGTGTTCCAGGTGGCTTCAACTATGAAACAATTCCACAATGTCTTAAGTGATTGCCAAACTCATAACTCAGAAAATCCCCTTTTGATCAGATCATAGGAACATGATCTTATTGTTATGATGATTCTTAACTTCACTCTGAAATCGCTTGAACTTTTCAAACGTTTCAGACTTGTGCTTCATTAAGTAGATATACCTATATCTACCCAAATCGTCAGTGAAGATGAGAAAATAGCGATATCCACCGCACGCTTCAATTCTCATTGGATCACACGCATCGGCATGCATGATTTCCAACAAGTCACTTGCCCGTTTCATTATACCTGAAAAAGGGGTCTTAGTCATCCTGCCCATGAGGCATGGCTCGCATGTGTCAAGTGATTCAAAATCAAGTGACCCCAAACATCCATCGACATGGAGTTTCTTCATGCATCTTACGCCAATATGACCTAAGCGGCAGTGCCACGAGAAAGTGGTACTATCTACATCTTTTGGCGTGAACATGTGTATTACTACGACCGACATTCACTGAACCATTCACATAGGGTGCATGACCATGGAAGGTATTATTCATGTAAACATAATAACCATTATTCTCTAACTTAAATGAATAACCGTATTGCAATGAACATGATCTAATCATATTCATGCTCAACGTAGACACCTGATAACATTTATCTAGGGTCAATACTAATCCCGAAGGCAGATGGAGCGTGCGATGGTGATCTCATCAACTTTGGAAACACTTCCAACACACATCATCACCTCGCCCTTAGCCAGTCTCCGTTTAGTCCGTAGCTTTTGCTTCAAGTCACCAATAATAGCAACTGAACCAGTATCCAATACCCCGGTGCTACCAGGAGTACTAGTGAGGTACACATTAATAACACGTATATACTTTGTTGAAGTTGCCAGCCTTCTTATCTACCATGCATTTGGGGTAATTCCGCTACCAGTGACCGTTCCCCTTACAATAGAAGCACTTAGTCTCGGGTTTGGGTTCAACCTTGGGATCCTTCACTGGAGCGGCAACTGGTTTGCCATCCATGAAATTTCCCTTCTAGCCCTTGCCCTTCTTGAAACCGGTGGTCTTGTTAAACCGTCAACACTTGATGCTCCTTCTTGATTTCTACCTTTTGCGGTCTTAAGCACCGCGAACAGCTCTGGGATCAACTCCATCCCTTGCATGTCATAGTTCATCATGAAGATCTAGTAGCTTAGTGATAGTGGCTAGAGAACTCTTTCAATCACTATCTTATCTGGAAGTTTAACTCCCACTTGATTTAAGTGATTGTAGCACCCGGACATTCTGAGCACATGCTCACTAGCTGAGCTATTCTCCTCCATCTTATTGGCAAAAGAACTTGTCAGAGGTCTCACACCTCTCAACACGGGCATGAGCCTGAAATCCCAATTTCAGCTCTTGGAACATCTCATATGTTCTATGGCGTTCAAAACGTCATTGGAATCCCGATTCTAAGCCGTAAAGTATGGTGCACTAAACTATCAGGTAGTCATCAGAATGTGTCTGTCAGGTGTTCACAACATCCACAGACGACGTTGTAGGGGTTTGCACATCGAGTGGTGCATCAAAGACGTAAGCCTTCTGTGTAGCAGTGAGGACACTCCTCGGACTACGGACCTAGTCCGCATCATTGCTTACAATATCTTTCAACTTAATCTTTCTCTAGGAACGTATTGAAACAGGGAGCTACAACGTGAGCTATTTATCTACAACATATTTGCGAGGACAATTTAGACTATGTTCATGATAATTGAGTTCATCTAATCAAATTAATTTAATGAACTCCCACTTGGATAGACATCCCTCTAGTCATCTAAGTGAAACATGATCCGAATCGACTAGGCCATGTCCGATCATCACGTGAGACGGACTAGTCATCAACGGTGAACATCTCATGTTATCGTATCTTCTATACGACTCATGTTCGACCTTTCGGTCTTCCGTGTTCCGAGGCCATGTCTGTACATGCTAGGCTCGTCAAGTCAACCTAAGTGTTTCGCATGTGTCCTGAGGCCATGCCTGTACATGCTAGGCTCGTCAACACCCATTGTATTCGAATGTTGGAATCTATCACACCCGATCATCACGTGGTGCTTCCAAACAACGAACCTTCGCAATGGTGCACAGTTAGGGGGAACACTTTTCTTGAAATTTTAGTGAGGGATCATCTTATTTAAGGTACCGTCGTTCTAAGCAAATAAGATGTAAAACATGATAAACATCACATGCAATCAAATAGTGACATGATATGGCCAATATCATTTTGCTCCTTTTGATCTCCATCTTCGGGGCTCCATGATCATCGTTGTCACCGGCATGACACCATGATCTCCATCATCATGATCTCCATCATCGTGTCTTCTTGAAGTTGTCTCGTCATCTATTACTTCTACTACTATGGCTAACGCTTTAGCAATAAAGTAAAGTAATTACATGATGTTTAAGTTGACACGCAGGTCATAAATAAATTAAGACAACTCCTATGGCTCCTGCCGGTTGTCATACTCATCGACATGCAAGTCGTGATTCCTATTACAAAAACATGATCAATCTCATACATCACATATATCATTCATCACATCCTTTTGTCCATATCACATCACAAGGCATATGCTGCAAAAATAAGTTAGACGTCCTCTAATAGTTGTTGCAAGTTTTTACGTGGCTGATATAGGTTTCTAGCAAGAACGTTTCTTACCTACGCCAAAACCACAACGTGATATGCCAATTTCTATTTACCCTTCATAAGGACCCTTTTCATTGAATCCGATCGGACTAAAATGGGAGAGATAGACACCCGCTAGCCACCTTATGCAACTAGTGCATGTCAGTCGGTGGAACCAATCTCATGTAAGAGTACGTGTAAGGTCGGTCCGGGCCGCTTCATCCCACGATGCCGCCGAATCAAGATGAGACTAGTAACGGCAAGTAAATTGACAAAATCGACGCCCACAACTACTTTGTGTTCTACTCGTGCATAGAAACTACGCATAGACCTGGCTCTGATACCACTGTTGGGGATCGTAGCAGAAATTTAAAATTTTCTACGCATCACCAAGATCAATCTATGGAGTAATCTAGCAATGAGGGGAAGGAGAGTGCATCTACATACCCTTGTAGATCGCTAAGCAGAAGCGTTGCAAGAACGCGGATGAAGGAGTCAT
This sequence comes from Triticum monococcum, assembly GCA_034509565.1. NCBI lineage: Eukaryota > Viridiplantae > Streptophyta > Magnoliopsida > Poales > Poaceae > Triticum > Triticum monococcum. The sequence goes on from CM067845.1 coordinate 622,354,600, forward strand.
ACTCATAGCGATTCAGATCGCGGTTGATTCCGATCTAAGCGCCGAATCACGGCGCCTGCGCGTTCAACACACGTGCAGCCCGGTGACGTCTCCTACGCCTTGATCCAGCAAGGGGAGAAGGAGAGGTTGGGGAAGACTCCATCCAGCAGCAGCACGACGGCGTGGTGGTGAAGGAGGAGCGTGGAAATCCTGCAGGGCTTCGCCAAGCACCGCGAAAGAGGAGGAGGACTTGGGAGAGGGGGAGGACTGCGCCAGAACTTGGGTTGTGGCTGCCCTCCCACCCCTCCACTATTTATAGGTGGGGAGAGAGGGGGGCCGGCCCCCTAGATCCCATCTAGGGTTGGGGGCGGCGGCCAAGGGGGGAGGAGTGCCTCCCAAGTCAAGTGGAGCACCCCTTAGGGTTTCCCCTCTCCCATGCGCATGGGCCTTGGGTGGGGGGGGGGGGGGGGCTGGTGCCCTTGGCCCATTAAGGTTAGGGCACCCCCCCCTACAGCCCATGCTGTTGTATTGGACGTGGTGGAACATTTTCCGGACCTCCGGAATCCTCCGAAACCTTCCGGAAGTTTCCCGGTACAATACCGGAAAAAACCGAACTTTTCCCGGAACCCGAACAACAACTTTCCATATATAAATCTTTACCTCCGGACCATTCCGGAACTCCTCGTGACGTCCGAGATCTCATCCGGGACTCCGAACAACATTCGGTAATCACATACAAGTCTTCCTAATAACCCTAGCGTCATCGAACCTTAAGTGTGTAGACCCTACGGGTTCGGGAGACATGCAGACATGACCGAGACAACTCTCCGGCCAATAACCAATAGCGGGATCTGGATACCCATGTTGGCTCCCACATGCTCCACGATGATCTCATCGGATGAACCACGATGTCAAGGATTCAATCAATCCCGTATACAATTCCCTTTGTCCATCGGTACGATACTTGCCCGAGATTCGATCGTCGGTATCCCGATACCTTGTTCAATCTCGTTACCGGCAAGTCTCTTTACTCGTTCCATAACACATCATCCTGTGATCAACTCCTAGGTCACATTGTGCACATTATGATGATGTCCTACCGAGTGGGCCTAGAGATACCTCTCCGTTTACACGGAGTGACAAATCTCAGTCTCGATTTATGCCAACCCAACAGACACTTTCGGAGATACCTGTAGTGAACCTTTATAGCCACCCAGTTACGTTGTGACGTTTGGCACACCCAAAGCACTCCTACGGTATCCGGGAGTTGCACAATCTCATGGTCTAAGGAAATGATACTTGACATTAGAAAAGCTTTAGCATACGAACTACATGATCTTTGTGCTAGGCTTAGGATTGGGTCTCGTCCATCACATCATTCTCCTAATGATGTGTTCCCGTTATCAAAGACATCCAATGTCCATGGTCAGGAAACCGTAACCATCTATTGATCAACGAGCTAGTCAACTAGAGGCTTACTAGGGACATGGTGTTGTCTATGTATCCACACATGTATCTGAGTTTTCTATCAATACAATTCTAGCATGGATAATAAACGATTATCATGAACAAGGAAATATAATAATAACCAATTTATTATTGCCTCTAGGGCATATTTCCAACAGGGGGGCTTCACGACACTCTCCGTGACTGCCGCATCTTCTTCAAGAAGGGATGGAAGGAGTTTGTTTTGAGAACAGCTCTCAAGGCTGCCATAGTTGTACTAATCACTTTCAAGACCAATGTCGGCAATGAGCTGGAGATGGCAGTTAGTGACAGTGTCCTCCGAGGGGTGCCCGAGTCTAACTAGGTGACGATGTATCATCGAGTTGGATCTCTTTTTAACAATAGCACAATCTTCTCTGTCGTGTGCTACTCTTGCTGTATTGAACCTATTTTGTGTGCGCACGCATGCACATGGCTTGATGTCATTAGATTGACCTATATGTGTCCACATGTTGAAGTTTACAAGATCTTAAAAGCTAAGAATTGAGGGAACAGATTAATTACTCAATATGTGGCCACATCGGATTGCTCACAATGTTCTCTGAAACAATTAGAATTTTCCATTAACATAATACTAATTTCTAGTTTTGTTTTCTTCCCAGTAAAGAACATACAGTATCATTATGCGCTTATCAGCTTCTGTGATTAACCATTCGCGTTCATATTTTTGACGTAATTGTTGATGTTCAACTTCTGGAGAGTTTGGTTTTTTACAATTGGCCAGTTTTAGTTCTTTGAACATTCTTCCTCTGCAAAGGTTCAGATATTGTTCAAACTTCTTACCTTTTGCCGAGAAGGGACAACTAAGCCGCATCAATCTTGTTAGTTTAGACTGGTGAAAGAGACTTAGGCCTAAGGCTAAAAAAAGGAAACTCGGGTCTTAAATTACAATCTAGCCAGGCTAGTAAAAGAAGTAAGTGTAAAAACACCTTGGAGCAGTGTTTAGATTTCCACGAAGAATGCATTGGCCGATAAGTGCTCCTGCATTATAGGATTCTGAGACTAGCTACATGCCAGATGACGACAAGATGCATTCCTCATGCCCTCAAAGTTACCAGAGATGGTTGCAACCCAGCCAACGATCGTCATAATGACACTGGACACACGTTCCATTTCCTATACTGGGTCCATAATTGTGCGGTTTGACTTTGTACTGGAGAGTACGTTGTCAGTTAAACCACACACAACGAACCTTGTTGATGCCACATGACACATTGGTGCGGTAATGGCATGCAACATGTACCTCTTCCTGATGCCACTCATTACCAAGTGGATTCAATGTAAGAAATTAAGGACGTATGCCATGGTCTAGGCCTTAGTTTCAAGGCTTAATTAATTGGATGGAAAATGTTATATTTAACTCCTTCCTACACGCGCCCTCTCATAGAGATATGGCAGGCGAGTACAAAAAGTAGTAACCGGATAAGAAATGGATGGGGATGCAGCAGGAACACTGGTCTCATATATAGGAGATGGAGGCATACAAAGACGAAGACCACACTTGTCACGAGATGGTGTTGGCACCTTGAATTATTATGCCATGTGATTACCAAGGGGCGCATGTGGCTATTGACTAATGGAATGATGGCTGTGTCCCTCACGGTGGAAGATAGACATCATAACATGATGTGCCTCTATGAAGATGCACGCACTATCTTGTGAAGTTGGATGCAAGTCATAAGGGCGTCTCCAAGGCGGTACCTCAAAGCCTTCAAAGCCTCCGTAAAAATCTGGACCATGCGGTCCGGACACTTACAATCATCCAACATGTTTCTCTAAACATGCGCAGACCAGTCCGTATGTGTGTTTTTTCTAAAAACCGAAAGCAAATTTAGAAAAGCTTTGCGGAAAATAGAACACAACGGGGAGTCCGTTTAGCCCACTGCCATTTGGACTACATGTCCTAAAAACCTATGTGCTTTGACCTCTAGGTCCGTCTGGCCAACCTATGTTGTTTGCATTTTGTGCCATTTAAGGGGTATGGTTGGATGGCTGGTTATCATATCATGTCTCAAAAAAAAAAACTAACCGTCCGATCCATAATCCATCGTACGTTCTCCTGAACGTCTTCGTTTATCTCTTGGGCCGCTGCTCCAGGGAACTATCTAGGCCTGCTAATGTTGATCGGGCCGGAATTATGCGTTGGGCTGGTGCACTCACTTTAGTGGCCCGCTAATTCCCGCATATGTCGCTATATCCTGGCCCTGCATACTCTGGTAATTCGTTAGTACTCGGTGATGTGAGAATGTGTCCGGCGATCTGGGAGTTTATATACTACAAACTAAAAAAACAAATATAGCATACATAGGAACACCCTCTATTCGATGTTCTGCAAATCTAAATTCAAAACACAACCTGAAAAGCAAAACTGACGAATTTAGTGTTGATGAACTAACGCGAATTCATGACCCATTGGTAATTAACGACGGTTCATATAGGGAATTTTTTTCCTTGGTATGATTTTCAAATTTAAATTAGAAAACATGAATCATGGTAGATAGATGATTATCAACATGCAAATTTTGTTTTTAGATTTGTCTGAGGTTTCGAATATATAAACTGAGACCGGGCGCACCGAATGCACCACTCTTCAGTGCACATCATAACTTTTTCAAAACTTTGTGGTTGTTGATTCGGGGTCGTTACTTTCAATGTTGAGATGGAACTTTCGCTAAGTTGCCACAACCGCAGCTGCCGACTTATTGATTATTAGTTATTCATTATTCTCAGTTGAATTTCCCTTTCGACGGTTCATTAACAAAAATGAACGGGCGCGGCAACGCACACCTTCATGTTTTAGTAGTATATAAAACTCTAACACCTAGTAATGTAGTAATGTAGACAACCTATTGTAACAAAGTTTCCGAGGTCATTGCAAATAATAAAATACAAGAAAAGCAACAAGCAACTATGTGACACACTAAATCACCACCCATACTGGAAGTAATATAACTCGCTCCAGCTGGGTTCTCCCTGCAACTAAGGGCAGAGTTTAGTTGGTGCTAAACTGGGTCATGCCCGGCCCAGGATTTTCATATTTTAATACCTATGAAGCTTAGAGCAACTCCAGCACGTTGACCCATTTCATCCGCGCGCGTTCGTTTGGGTTAAAACGGACACAGAAGTCTGTCTAACGCGCCGACTAAAAAAGACGCGCGTCCGTTTTCCAGGCGACCCATTCCCAGCCTAAATTTGGGCCTCATTTGCATCAGCACGGACATGAAACGGACGTGCGCGACGCCCGCCTACTCCTCCCCTGGCTCGCCAGTCGGCGGCACAACCACCACCATTTTCCCCACTTTCCCAAAAAATCTCTCCCGTATCGTTGAATTTAGGTTTGATGCAATCATATATTTTTCTTGGAATATATATAATTATTTTCCTGGATATCACCCTATTAATTAGTCCAATTTTATAAGAACTCCGAAGACTATGAGGAAGGATTTCATTACTCAACATTTAGCTGCACTGGATTCACAATAAAGTTTGTGTAGGACACATCTAGATATGACATAATTATGTCACATCTAAGATGATGTCATCCTATTTGTGGCTTTCCTGATCTATCTGTTTGTTCTCTCCTCGATGGTCTGTCACCCGCGCTTCCCCCCTTCGTGCCTCGTCACTCCAAAGGTTTGGCCTTGTTTGTTTGTTTGATTTCTTTTTTGTTTGTTTATTTTGTGAGGTGCCCCGCGCCGCGGGCCGTGTGACGCGCAAGGAACCTCCGGCTGAGCCGGCCACACGAATTCCACACGATGGTCGACAGTGCAACGCTGAAAAAGTCAAAAAAAAAAAAACAAGAGCGGCCGCACGGATTCAACACAAAAACATCTTACTGTCACACACACGTTGTTAGGCGCTCATGTATCTAATCACCGTGAATATCTGAATACCTATCTCAAGCGGCCGATCGAAACAGTTTTAGAACTTCGCCAACATTTCTTCAAATTTTTCATTTGTAATCGAGAAAAATAGTTGTCGAGAACATTTTTTGCTATTGAGAATAGTGTTTTGGAATATAAGAACATTATTTTCAAACTTCCGAACATTTTCTGAAAACGTGAACATTTTTTGAAAATGCACTCTTTTCATAAAAAGTTAAACTTTTTTAGAAAAGTACACACACCCCTAGTTACGAGTCGATGGTCGGCTTGCAACTAGGGACCCTTGACAAACACAAAAACCCCTAGCTGCGAGTCGATGGTCGGCTTGCAGCTGGGGGCCAAGCACACATCCTTAGTTGCGAGTCGATGGTCGACATGCAACTGGGGACCCTCGATAAACACACACACACACACACACACACACACACACACACACACACACACACACACACACACACACACACTCCTAGCTGTGATTCAATGGTGGACATGAAATTGGGGACACTTGCAAACACATACACCCCTAGTTGCGAGTCGATAGTCGGCTTGCAGCTAGGGGCCAAGGACACACGCTTAGTTGCGAGTCGATGGTCGACATGCAACTGGGGACCCTCGATAAACACACACACACACACACACACACACACACACACATAGTTGTGAGTTGATGGTCAGCTTGCAACTGGGGCCACGACAAAACACTCACACCCTTAGTTGTTGTGTCAATGGTCGGCTTACAAATGAGGGCCCCTCGACAAACACAAGCACCCTTAGTTGCAAGTCGATAGTTGACATGCAATTGGGGACCCTAGACAAGCACACACACTCCTAGTTGCGAGTCGATGGTGGACATGCAGTTGTGGACCCTCGACAAACACATACACCTCTAGTTGCGAGTCGATGGTCGACTTGCAACTAGGGACCCTCAACAAACACACCCCCCCTAGTCACGAGTTGATAATCAACATGCAACTAGGGACTCTAGACAAACACACAAAAGCACCCTTAGTTGCGAGTTGATGCTCGACCTGCAACTGGGGGCACCGATAAACACACACACACACACCCCTAGTTACAAGTCCATGGTTGACATGCAACTAGGGACTCTCGACAAACACACACACATCCCTAGTTGCGAGTCGATGGTCGGCTTGCAACTAGGGGACCCCAACACACACACATAGTTGCGAGTCGATGGTTGACATGCAACTGCGGGCCCAAACAAACAAACAAACAAACACACACACACACACACACACACACCCTTAGTTGCGAGTCGATGGCCAGCTTGCAACTGGTGGGCCAAACAAATGCACACCCCCACTTGGTTGCAAGTCGATGGTTGACATGCAACTGGGGGACCCAACAAACACACACACCCTTAGTTGGAGTCGATGGTTGACTTGCAACTGGACCCATAGAAAGACACTCCTCTCCCCTCCCCCCAATTGCGAGTCAATGGTTGGCTTGCAATTGGGAGCCCTCGACAAACACACACACCCTTAGTTGCGAGGCGATGGTTGACATGCAACTAGGGACCTCGGTAAACACACAAATACATCTAGTTGCGAGTCAATGGTCGGCTTGCAACTGGGGCCGTGACAAACATACACACCCCCTAGTTGCGAGTCGATTGTCAGCTTGCAACTGGGGGCCCAAACAAACACCCCCCCATAGTTGCGAGTTGATGGTCGACTTGCAACTGGGAACCCTCGACAAACACACACATCCCCTAGTTGTGAGTCGACTGTTGGCTTGCAACGGGGGACCCTCGACAAACACACACACACACATCCTAGTTGCGAGTCGATGGTCAACATGCAACTGCGGACCCTCGACAAACACACACTACCCTAGTTTCGAGTCGATGGTCAATATGCAACTGGGGATCCTCGACAAACACAAATACCCCCTAGTTGTGAGTCGGTGATTGACTTGCATCTGGGACCAAAAAATCAGCCCCTGGTTGCTAGTCGATGTTGGACTTGCATCTAAGGCGGAAAAAAAATCTAACCGAGTTGCAAGTTGAGGTTGGACTTGCAACTGACACCAAATTTTTTTTGGGCTCAGTTCCGATACAAAGGAAACATCAAGCCGGGTTGCGAGTCGAAGGTGAACTTGCAACTGAAGAAAAAAAAAGGTTGGGTACAGTTGTGAATTAATACTGGACTTGCAACTAAGGCGAAAAAATGATTGGTCCAGTTGCAAACTGAGGGTGGACCTGTAACCAAGGCAAAAACAACAAAAAACGGCCGCACATAAGAGGTGTTGAATTAATGGAAAACAAAGAGAAAAATACAAGGAGGAAAGCAGCCGCAGAATGAAAATGATAAAAGAGGCAGCAAGCAAAGCACCATGTCTATTTGGCTCTACAAAGCAGGCAAATAACATACCATCAAAACTGATCAGGAAAAAACAAAAAATGGACCTAACAAAAATGGTCGACAATGGGACATCGCAATGACTCGGGGCACGCGCAACAAAACAAAGTGGGATCAAATTTGGACCCAAAAAAATACAACAAATAGATCAGACATAACACAACTTAGATGAGACATTGTTAAAGTGTTCAAATATTTTTAAAATGTTGATGAATTTACAAAATTAAAAAAATCATTCACAAATATTGCATGTACTTTAATAAGTGTCCGCACACTTCAAAAAGTGTTCACGTACTAAAAATATCACAAATTGGGAAATGGAAAAAATAAAAATTAAAAGGAGAAGAAATTGAACTACAAAAAATATCATAAATTTCAAATTAAAAAAACAAAAACAAAAAAGCAAAAAAAATAAGAATAAACACAATGAGAAACTAGAGAAGAAGGCTCAAGGAGAATATGTATGAAAGCTTAACTCTTTGGTTTTTTTTTTTGAGAATCAACTCTTTGAATTCTACATCCATATCATACACATGCTTGAAAAAAAATTACTTGGAGCCCATATGAAATAACCGCCCCATTCCACACCAGCAGGCACGTACAACAGGAAAACTGCCACCGGCTTGACACAAACAAAGCGACTCGTTCCCAGCGCGAGGGACACTGCGACACGGGACAAAAAAAACAGTTTGCACGAATCCTACAGCCTTGATCATACGGTAGGCAAGTTAGATGTGACATAAGTAAAAATCATCTAGATGTGAATTAGCCAAACTGTTCACAATAATATCTGAAATGCAAATTTTTGTTACAAAATTAGGAAATCATTCCTAATAGTATTCCAGAAAGGACAATAAAAAACCTACACTATTATATGCACTTATGGTCTTCTCTATGCTCAGCCGTGGATATAAAAAAAATGATGCCCAAATGTTTGTTTTCAATTTGTTTACAGTTTAATATTGTGATTGGTCAGTTTAGCCCATGGACATTCTTCGTCTACTTGGGTACCCTGTATTGTTACAACAAATTTATAGTTATACCTCTAAAAAAGGATAAATTTATAATTGGTTTTGCAAAGGGACAACTAATTCACCCAGACACATCTTCTTAACTTGAACCAGTAAAGGAAACTCAAATTCTGCAATCTAGCAAGTCTAGTGAACATTTATCGGAAATGCCAGGCCAGTGAATAAAAGTCTCAAGTGTACAAAAACGCTTGAAGCTGATTTCCAGGAAGCACGCATATCTAAAAGACGGCCAGTCAGTGTTTCTGCACTATATACGATTTTGAGACTTGCTAATAGAGGATGCCAACGAGATGCGGTCCACATCGGGAAGTCAGACCAGAGTGTCGCAACCCGACGAACATAAGTGGCAGTGACGCTGGACGCATAGTTGATTTCCTATCTTGAGTTTATAATTGTGTACCTCATCGTTGTACAGAGTAGTATCTTCTTTGTTCGACTACATGAAGAGGGTCTAGATGATGCCTCACGACACATTGGTGCGGTAAGAGCATGCACCATGTATCTCTTCCTGATGCCACTCATTTACCGAAAAAGGCTTTCACTTCGTTTTATATATAAAGCATCAAACCACAAGCATTCAGTACAAACGCACGCTACGCCACCGCAACACACGCACACACCCATGACAAGATACATAGGCGCTGAGCGCGGCAACACCACTCCTAGCACTACCGCCCCGAAGAGATGAAGCTACATATAACGAACCATACGCTCAGGGGCAGAGGCACGTTGTCTCTTCCGATGTCACTGGCACCGGGTAAAACTCATATTCACCTTATGCATGGTACAGATTTTTGGGCTGGACATCGGTAACTTTTTGACCTGGACACCGGCCAGCCCACCGATACACGAACACAAGGCAGGCATAGCAGCCCATCTAGGTAAATGCCCACTCTAGATTGATCGATTAATCGATCCCTGTACGTGCGCCTGTTGAGAAAAAGCTATCGATCTAATTAATTAATCCCCAATACGTCTGTGCGTGCGCCTATTCTGTTGCTCATCCCTTCGGCTTCTCGGTCCTCGGCCCTCCTCCGCCGCCGCACTGCCAGTCGTGCGGCCAGTCGCTGGTTCGTTCTGGTTGTCCATTGAAGCGTTCAAGCATCGCTAGCCGGCTGCCTCTACCTCGCCCACCGAGAGATTGTTGGAAATTTCAGGTACCTCTCAACTTTGCACTTAGCAATTGCCGATCTCTCTCAAATCTGAAATCTCAACTGTGTGTAGGAATTTTAATTTCTCAAATTTCTGTTTTTTAATTGTATGGCTAGGGTTTTAAAATTTAAAGGTATTATAATTGAGAACAACTCGCTGCGATTCACATCTAACCATGGGAGGATTATTTCAGCAAGAACGGCAAATCACAATGTTGAGTAAGTTTAACTCCCTAATCGTATTGTTCAATCAATATGTTCTGTTTATTTCTGACCCAAAAAAATATGTTTTGTTTATTGTTTCTATTCTTGCATATGCAAACACAAATAATGTAACTCATACATTTTTGCTAACACAATAATAATTATTAACATGAGAATATGGAAATGTTTCTTAAATATAAGGTGTATTGATTTCAGAATATAAGGTGTATTGATTTCCGTGCAAGTCAACCATTCGAATGTTTGACCAAAATTATAGAATAAAATAACAACATCTACAAAACCTAATAGATAAAATACGAAACTATCTTCTTGAAGGATCAAATGATATGAATTTCGTAATGTGGATATTGATATATTTTTCTAAAAACTCATATATAAAGGAATGGAGTGCATACTATTGTTTGGTGTCTATCCTTGTATACATGTGGACACCGGAAGGATACGACGCCGGAGCGCCGCCACCGCCCGATCCAAGGATCAGAGTTTCCCCCGGAGCCGCATGACGGGCAATGAGAGCCGCGATGACGCCTTCAAGAAGGGAACGATCTTCGCCGCCGCCGGTCCATCTGAAGATAGAGCAGGTTTTCACCTCGGCCAATATTCACCGCCACGGAACGCCACACCCCAGCAACCATGCCGCCCACACGACCATGGTGACCGGGCAGCACCAAGGCACGGGCTCTGCCCAAGAGCACCGCGCAACCACCACCAGGGCCGCCGCCCCAGCATCCAAGACCTCGACACCACCTCACACAAGACCCGCCGCACCCCAACGAAAGGGATGAGCGGAAAGGTCCCACCTTTCGCGCCCCTGGGCAACCCCCAGCGTAGAGACGCAAAGGGTTGGCCAGAACTGGCATCCACAGACCCATCCTGCTGCCCCAAGCGCGAGGCGAGCTCGGTCCTGCAACACCGAAAGGGGGACGAGGTCAGTCCTGCTGCACCGTGCGCGAGACGAGCTCGGTCCTGCTGCATCGTGCGCGAGACGAGCTCGGTCCTGCGACATCGGGCGCGAGACGAGCTCGGTCCTGCGACATCGGGCGCGAGACGAGCGGTGGACCGCAGCTGGGAGAGGACCAGCCCATTGATGGGGGTAGCGCCCGGGCGACGAGGAGATGGGGTGAAGATCGAGACGGCCTGAACGCAGACAAACCGACGCCAGAGAAGCCGGCCGTTGCCGCGGGCAGATCCATCGAGCTACCGTGAAGCCGCCACGACACCGGCAGGCCACCACTGAGACCTACCCCTGCCGCCGCCCACGGCCGGAGCAACGGCCACGCCCAGCCGCTGCCCTACCCACGTCGCCCGGCGAGCTCCAAGCGCTGGAGCCGCTGGGCACGCACCACCGGAGCCAGGCGCCGCCGGCCGGTCCCTAATACCAGATCCGCCGAATCCGGCAAGAGACCGGTCGCGCACCACCTCCCGATACGGGAGCACCGCAGCCGCCCCGCACGCAGAACCAGGGCCGCCGGAGCGCCGCCACCAGCAGATCACCCCGCCGCCCCGCGAAACAGCCACCGCGCCGCTGGATCCCGCGGACGTCCAGCGCCGCCGCTTGAAGGAGCCGCCCCGCGCCGGCGCCCCCAAGAGGACGGGGAAGGAGGGCCCCGCCGCCGCCGCGCCCCCCGGGCTTTGCCCGACGGAGCTCGCCGGCGACGGCGGGGGGAAGGGGAGGGAAGCGGGGCTGAGGGCCGCGGCCGCAGGGAGCCCCCGGGCGCGCGCGGGCGCGTCGCGGGAGGGGAGGGGAGGAGGGGGGGGGGGCTTACGATCGGTCCGATGCCACTCCTACGACGGCGAGCTCGGGGGGCTCCCTGCGGGTCCTAGTAATTGGTTGGAAGGTGATCTATTTCAAAGGGGGGTCAATGTAAGGAAACGAGAACTCATGGCATGGTGTAGACCTCAGTGCCAATGCTTACATAATTGGTTGGAAAGTGATCTATTTAACTCCTTCCTACACACTCTTCCCTCATAGATATATGGTAGACGAGTAAATAACTATAAATCGAATAAGGGATGGACGGGGATGCAGCAAGAGCAGGAGTCTCGTGTATATATAAGAGAAGGAGGCACTAGTAGAGCACCCCGTAGGGCAAGCTAAAAGTTTATACAGGTACGTGTACATCGCTGGTTCGTTGCATAGGTCTATGTATACGAGGTGTCGTGATCACTTGAAAAAAAAAGGAAGAGAAAAAAAGTGATGCATTTTTTTTGAGACCAAAATTCGCACGGGCCCAAAGAACTATCCCACTTTCCATCTATTTTCTTTTCCCGGTTCGGTTTCTATTTGTTTTTTGTTTGCTTCTATCTTATAGAAACCGACTTCTAGAAGGTTCCTTCAACCGGATTTTTGTTTGTTTTCGTTGACTGGTTCCTGGTTTTCCGGTCAATCGTGGGAAAGCTTTTGTCCTCACCCACTAAACATGATCTACTCTGTTGACGTGCACAAGGAGATCATAGATAAATGAAGATCAGTGTTGGTGTGTTTTTCAGTGGCATGAAGATGATTCCTCATTTTGTGTCTCGCCCATCGTGTTTGTTTCTTCCTACCACATTTATGTCAGTAAAACATTGGGATCAGATGGAATTATGTAGGCTTGAAACAACCTTGTCCTTTATTTTCTTTTTCTTTTGTATCCATCATGTTGTGGTATGCAACACTAGAAACCATGGCTGGATGAACAATATGTGTAGATCTTTTTATGCTACATATGTATGATTTTTTTTCAAAACTATCATGTTTTTTGTAGCAATTTCGGAAACTATAGCGTAGAATGAAAAAAAAACGCAAAACTAGTAGCCCGCCGGCCAGGAGTGGGCCGAAAAGGGAGTTTTCGGCCAGGCCATGGCCGAAGTAGGCTTTTCGGCCGCGCTTGGGCCGAAAACTCACTGTTGGCGGGGGCCCGGCCGAAAATAGTAGCTTCGGCTGCTAGGCGGCCGAACTAGGCCGTTTTCGGCCCACCGGTGACCGAAGCTGGCCTTTTCGGCTAGGCTTCGACCGAAGCCGTTTTCGGCCAGGTCTAGGCCGAAAAGGTGCGGATAAGCACCCGTTCGCCCCTGCGCTGTGCTCTGTTCTTCGTTTCCCTTTCTCTCTCTCTCTCTCTCTCTCTCAGTTCTTCTCTGTAGAACTCCCCCCGCGCCGATCTCCTCCATTTGCCACACATTTGCAAATCCAACCCACAGAATCGGTAGATCATAGCAATCCCCACCGGCCTACGGTGTTATTTTTTGCTATGGGATAGTTTTTGATGTGTTTGGGGAGGAGCAGCCATGGTGGGGAGGAGGAGCCATGGTGGAGAGGAGGACGGGTAGTAGGTGGTGGTGACTAGTAGCAGCAGCTGCAGAGGAGGAGGTGGTGAGGAGGAGGAGGAGCAGGTTGGGGGCTGACCGGAGTTGAACCTCCGGTCGTCGGGGGCGGCATTGTCGTTCTCCGGTGGTGCAAGTACTTCGTGAGGTGGCCGGTGCCGCTGAGTCAAAAAGAGAAGCAAGAAGCGGACACACACTTCGAAGGTATAATCACGTCGTCACAAATATTATGTAAATATTAGCGCATAGTTCGTGTAGCGGATAATATTAGCGTTCGTTGTGAATTTCAGTGTTAATTTAATTTAGGAGGCATTTTAGCGCATAGTTCGTGTAGCGGATAATATTAGCGTATATCGTGAATTTTAGTGTTAATATATTTTTGGAGGCATTTTAGCGCATAGTTCGTGTAGCGGATAATATTAGTGTATATTGTGATTAATATAGTTTAGTTAGTGTATATAAGTCATATTGTGAATTTTAGTGTTAATATATTTTTGGAGGCATTTTAGCGCATAGTTCGTTGTGATTAATGAGAAGATGGCAATGTCTGACAGGTGAAAATGTCTGAATCAGTAAATCTGAATGTTTACCACGGCACTGGTAATGTTCGATATAATGAGTTGGGGGTTGATCTTAGCGAGTTTAAAAATGGCGTCATGACACTAGCAGACCCGGACAGACTGGACATTAGACAATTGAAGTACTGGTTGACAACTAGTTTCGGGCTGGATCCTGAAGTATGTTCCGTCAGTATTCATGCATTGTGGACCAAATCTTGTAAAAATGTCAAGTGGGAGTTGATGTCGGTAGATAGGAGCCAACATTGGTTGTCCCTGTTAAGACGCTGTCGAGACCGAAGAATCCACCCATATGCACTTGTGCAACCTGTGCCGAAGGAGGAGAATACCGTACAACTCCACAGGGGGTATGAACCCGGCCAAGGCAGTGAAGTGGCTAACGAGATTGTTTTATCTGGGTCACAGCCACAAGATGTGGATGGTAGCCAACCCGAGAAACAGTCAGACTACGTGCCACACAATGTTTGTGGTCCTGATACTGTGCAGAGTAGCCATTCGATAATATTAGCTGGTTCTGGTTTTGCTGATGGGGATGAGGAAGGGGATGAAATGCAGAGGTTGATGGAGGAAGAGGACGAGGATGGATTGGTGGAGGAACTGGATTCTGAAAATTCTGAGGATGAAGTTGAGGTACCGATTCCTTCTGCATGGGAGCAGGACATATCCACCGGCCTTACGGTGAACGATGGCCATGAGACTCCATGGCAGTATAATCTGAACCAAGTACAAATAGGGGTTATGTTTGATACAAAGAAAAAATTGAAGTATGCTGTGATAAAGTGGGCTATGTCTACGCAGAGGGTTTTCAAGACACACATATCAAGTCCAACAAACTATACCGTGAAATGTGTTGTAACGGGTTGTCCTGGGAAGGTGCACGGGCACGTGCCGAAGTATGACATCCACTGGGTTGTCACGATTGTCGTCCCACATAATTGTGTGAGGACGAACCTGCTGGTCAAGCATCCGAACCTGACTTCAAGTCTCATTGCGCAACTCATGTATACTGAGATAGTAGAGAAGAAAGATATGGAAGCAAAACACATCCAGACAGCAGTGAAGGTCAGATGGAATTATGTCATTCCTTATGGGAAGGCTTGGAGGGCTAGGCAGAAGGCTATGGAGGAAAGGTTTGGGACGTTCTTCGACTCATATGATAATGTTGTCCGTCTCCTGGGCATACTGAAGGAGAGGAATCCCGTCACTTATGTGAACGTACAACACATGAGGTTGCTGAGTATACCAGATTTCAAGGTGTTGAAACGAGTGTTCTTCTCTTTTGCTATGTGCATCAAAGCTTTCCGGCATTGTCCTCCTGTTATATTTGTGGATGGTACATTCCTGACCGGTCAGTATAGAGGGCAAATCCTGACTGCTATTGGTGTGGACGGGAACAATCAAATCATCCCACTTGCCATGGCATTTGTGGAGGGTGAGAACTTTCTCAGCTGGGTTTGGTTCTTCCGCCAAGTGAAAATTGCCATCGTGAAGGACCGACCAAACGTGTGTGTCATTCATGACAGACATACTGGTATATTGAAGGCCGTGAAGACACTTCGTAATCCAGGAGATGACGAACCAACACCTTGGAGGGACTTGCAGAGCCGGTGGTGCATGCGCCATCTTGGGGCTAATTTTTTCTCACAATTCAAGAACAAGCGGTTGATGAACTTGTTCAAAAAATTATGCAAGCAGAGCCAGCAGCGGAAATACGAATTTATTTGGTCAAAACTAGATGAGTTTACTAAGAAGTAGGTCCATGCAAGGAAGAAAATGGAAGAAGATCAGGTTAAATTAGCAGCACTCATCGCGGAGCTAGAGGAGCCAGTTGGTCTTTGTGACTTGCCAGCAATTGACCCTCCTAATACTAAGAGAAAGAAGGGAAGGGCAATAAAGAATTTTTCTGAGTGGATAGAGAAAGAGCCTCCAATGAATTGGTCTTTGCTGCATGACACACATGGAGCTAGGTATGGCCACATGACAACCAATCTTGCAGAGGTGTATAACTTTGTGCTCAGAGGGAATAGAGCATTGCCACTCACAGCTATTGTGGAGGCTGTATTCCATGGCACTTTGAGATATTTCAGAGAAAGGCACGAGTTAGCAAAGAAGCATATTGAAGATAATCAGAACACACCTTATTGTAGCCGTGTCATGGAATACATGGCAAAGAAGATAGAGAAAGCAAAGAAGCACAGTGTTAGACTCATAGGGAATCAAGAAAGGAGGTATGAGGTTCAGCTTCCTACCGATGGTTTTGGTTCTGGAAATGAGGTGAAGACACACGAGGTAAAAATTGGAACAGAATTTTATTCAACGTGTGAGTGTACATGCAACAAACCGAAGTTGTTGCACCTACCTTGCTCTCATGTGTTGGCTGCCTGTGGCCAGATTCAGTTGGATGCTATATCCTTCGTGTCCCCATACTATTTAAAAGAGGCAGTGCTCAACACCTGGACAGGCGAGATGACATGGTTTAGAGTCGTCGGCAATTTCAACAAGGTAAACGATGATGAGAGAGTATACATCCCGCATCTAGACCTTCGGCGAACAAGTAGGGGCAGACGAAAGGCCCGTCGCATCTGGAACGATATGGACCAGTCTGAAGCTGGTGGAGCAACCAGACAATGTTTGTTATGCGCGGCTTATGGGCATAGGATGAAATATTGTCCCGACCTGAACAAAGATGGTGCTTCCGCATCGACGAGTGCTTCCACATCGACGGCTGCGACAACAGGAGCAAGAGGCGGACGTGGTCGTGGCAGTCGAGGCCGAAGGGGCGGACGAGGAAGAAATAACTCACAAGCTATATAATGTGCCATAGTGGGTTTTAATATGTAATATGTCAGGACTATGTTTTAATTTGTAATATGTGAGGACTATGTTTTAATTTGTAATATGTCAGGACTATGTTTTAATATGTAATATGTCAGGACTATGTTTTAATTCGTAATATGTCAGGACTATGTTATAATTTGTAATATGTCGTACTATGTTTTATTTGCACCTGAGATTTGTTGTTTGAATTGCAGATATGTCTTCGTATCCGTTGCTTAATGGTAACATCGATAGAAAGCACCGGGGCGCCCTTACGGAAGCGGGCAACAACTTAGACATGTTGGTCACTCGTACCCCAAAGATTAACTGGCCGATACACGATTCATGGGTTGATAGGTATGTGTGCATATAATGGAGACCATATAATGACTTACTATGTTTGACATACTTTTCATAACCGCTAACAATCTCTTTATTTTGTAGGTTAAGTTGGGCTGGACTTCTACCCTTGGCACGGCTGGTTGAGGGTACATTGGATGAGTGGATTGATGGGCCGGACTTAGATGAGGCAGGTGAACCATTGCAGTTACACAAGAGGCAAGTGAAACGTTTCTCTTACGACAAGTCACTCCTTACCTTCTTAGTAGATAGATGGAGACCAGAGACACATACGTTTCACTTTCCTTGGGGAGAGATGGCGCCTACTTTACAGGATGTGTCTTGTTGGGATTACCTCGGGCCGGTGCTGCCATAGGTCCCTTAGAGGCAGAATCTGGGTGGCAAGCAGCAATGCAGACCCGTTTTTTGGCTGCAGTCCCGACTGCTAGGGCTATAGACAACGATCCTCATGGACCTCTTTTTAGATGGCTGAGCCAGTTTCAGGTAACCATCACGGCCACTTAAACAAATGTTGTTTTTTAGTTGTCCGATGTTCATACAATTATTACGTTTCTATGTAGATTGTCTCGTTAGGACATCCCGACGTTCAGTTGTCGGATGCACAGATTGACCGGTCCCTAGAGGCATATATTCTTTGGCTGTTCGGCAAGACAATGTTTACGGAGAACCACGTGACCACTGTCGATGCACGACTCATCGGTATTGCACGAGAGATAGCTGAAGCACGTTGCCCTGTGGATATTCTACAGAGGAGTTTTGGTTCTGCTGTGTTAGCGGCTATGTACAGAGGCCTGTGCAAAGCTTGCTTGTTGAAGTCTAGAAAATCTAGTCTTGTTGGATGTCCATTATTGTTGCAGCTTTGGTCATACGAGAGGTTCCTTATTGGACGACCCTATGTCTACATTGATAAACCTTTTGGTTTGGAGGACTTAGCTGGGACTTATGTGCCTGCTATCGGCGAATTACCTACTATGGGATCTGTTTGGACACGGCGAGAGGTACTTTTATATTAAGTAACAATTAATTCAATTATTTCTTGCCATTCAATAGTATTACTAATGCTTATTTGTTGTCATGCACAGAGACAGTTTGCGCATACTCAGGTTAGGGGATGCTACCCGTCCTTCATGGCGCAGTTTGATAGTTTGCACGAGGATCAAGTTATTAGGGAGCCATACTCGCCTCAGGCTATATCATCGAGGTACCCAGTTGGGATTTCTGGATTGTGCACTAGAGATCGGCACTTTTGGATGACCAAGGCCAAGTTGGTGTTCGACGTGACGGTTGAGGAGATGTCTCTTCATAGGGTGATGAGATAGTTCGGTCTATATCAACAGCCTGAGATTCCAGATATTCCACACTTGCCAGACCACGTGCACAAGTAAGTACTAATACTATTTTAGTTGGCAGCTCTGCATTCATAATATACCTAATCATGTATCGCGCATGTCAATCTCAGGGACAGTCGCCTAGGAGGAAACAAGTCCATGGCTTATTGGCTTCAGAGCATTGCCCCTTACGTTGACGAATGGACTACCGCTGCGACAAATATCTGGGGTGAGGTTCGGCCCTTTAACTGGGAAATGTTCGGGTTGTATCTGCAGCGTTACCGGCATACAACGAGGATCTACTTGGTTCCATCAGCTGCTCCTGATCAGATCGAAGCCCCTCTCACCAGCGATATGTACCCAACTGCCTCTGTTGTGGGAACCAGACACCACGCGGTAAATGCCTTGGTTCTCATATGTTAAGTCTTTTGTTAATCTGGACATATTCGCTTGGTTGTCTATTCGTGGTGTCTATCATACAACAAGGATATAATTGGTTCACTCTTTGTGTACAGGGTGACTTGACACTATAGGCACGAGAGGAGGTTTCCGCTTTAATGCGGTGCTTTCAGAGGGGAGAAACTATCCCACCGCGAGAGGGCGTCTCATGGTTGAGGCGTCTTGATGACAAGCTACGCGGGATTTACGCAGCTGTTACGTGTAGACGGACTTCGGATGTTGCACTTCCTCCTCCAGCACATCGTCCGCCACGTCCCTTTGTACAGCATTCAGAACCACGACCCTCTGTGCACCGTTCAGAACCACGACCCTCTGTGCACCGTACAGAACCTCATCCTTCACAGCCAGGGAGATCTTCTTGGCATGAGCCACCTCCTTCACAGCCAGGGAGCTCTTCCTGGCATGAGCCACCTCCTTCACAGCCAGGGAGATCTTCCTGGAATGAGCCACCTCCTTCACAGCCAGGGAGCTCTTCATGGCATGAGCCACCTCCTTCACAGCCAGGGAGCTCGTCCTGGCATGAGCCACCTCCTTCACAGCTAGGGAGCGCTTACTGGCATCAGCAGATGAATCTAGGTAACACTACTCACTACAATCTTTTGAACAATGTAGTAATCGTTCTTGCATTCTCAGCAGTCACTGATGCTTACTGGTGGTGCTTCGTTCATGCATTTGTATCAATTTTACTTTACCGCAGGCGGCAACCATTCGCAACCGTTCATGCATTCAGAGCAGTCACCGATCCTTAGTGGTGGTGCTTTGTACTTTGAGGGCGACCGCGAGGATGATGACCAAGCTACAAACATTTATGGCTTCTCGCAGATAGTGTTTCACACTCCACCACCACCACCGACGCAGGAGACACAGACCGTGACAGACGAGGTTAACTATGGTCGTGGTTATCGCGAGCCTCGTCCACCGCCTCAGCGCTTATCGCCTTCTGGTCCTCGCCCGAGGAAGACCCAGACTCGTCATTGTCCCCCGCAGTGATATGCTTATCTATCTATGTATGACTCATTATCTATGTTAGTTTCAGACTATTCGCAGCTGTGTGTCAGTATTTATGTATGAGACATGCTTCATGTATGTGTTACTATCGCACTTGCTTCTATGTGATCAGGAGAGATATATTGTTTTATGTATGCGAGAGACATATTACTATTAATTCGCATTCTTATTTCAGTTACATTTCCAAATAGACTACAACCGATAATTAAGATACAAGTACATCTAAATTAAACGGTGCGGCTGAACTTGTGCAATACATCTTACATACTACAAAATGAAATTCAGATAGAACATAATGCCCTACAATAATACAATACAAACTAATAATGCAAATACATCTGAATGAAACGGTACAACTGGAATACATCTTACATACTACATGAAGTCATCATCGTCATCCTCCGTTGATGCAGCCCTCTTGCCCTTCGACGATGCGCTCCTCTTGCCCTTCGTCGATGTAGAACTCTTGCCCTTGGTCGATACAGAACTCTTGCCCTTCGCGGATGCAGAACTCTTTCCTTTGGACGATGCAGAACTCTTGCCCTTCGATGATGCAAACCCGGAAGCGGCGGCATGAAGATATCATCGTCGTCCTCGCTCTCCTCAGTCCATAAAATGGATGCTTTTCTGCAGTCCTTCTGAAAGTTTCACTCTTCGGCTCCACCACCTTCTTCCACCTTTCATGCAACCTAAGAAGTTCTTGATGTACCTCCTCATAGGTCCTTTCAGGCCACCCGGACCTACATAATTGGTGAGCCAACTCATTCATTATGGTGTCACTACTGGTGAGTTCATCCCATGGAACTATCCTATTGTCCATCCTGAAATCGGTAGCTAAACTCAGCAGAGTGCTGCTCATCTCAGGGTGAAAACTACGATCGAATGGATAATGGGACATCTCGACTACACTACACTGGAATGCTTATCCACCTCCGCCTGAAGCGGGTTTTAAAGATACAGCGGAGAAAATGGCAGGAAAGAATAACTGCGGTATGGCGGGAAAGGGTTGGCGGGAAGGGATTGGCGGGCAAATAAGGCGGGAAGGGATTGGCGGGAAAATAAGGCGGGAAGGGATTGGCGGGAAAATAAGGTGGGAACGGATTGGTGGGAAAATAAGGCGGGAAGGGATTTGCAGGGAGGGGTTGGCGAGAAACAGGTGGCGGAAACATATGGCGGGAAGGGGTGGGCGGGAAACGGGTGGCGACAAAATACATTTCAGCATGAGCCATGCAACTTCGGCCTAGGGTTGACCAAAAAGTGACTTTTCGGCCTAGACTAGACCAAAAAGTCTATTTCGGCCTAGAGTTGACCAAAAAGTGCCTTTTCGGCCAGGGGATGGCCGAAAAGTACTACTTCAGCCTAACTGTGGCCGAAAAGTACTACTTCGGCCTAACTATGGCCGAAAAGTACTACTTCGGCCAAAGAATGACCGATGGGCTACTAGTTTTGGTTTTTTGGCATTACGTCCTATAGTTTCCGAAATTGCTACAAAAAATAACATGGTTTTGAAAAAAAATCCATATGTATTCTCTCCATACATACATTCCCCAACCTAGTTCAATTTTTTTGTTATGTTGGGAGAAAAAAATTATAGTTGCTGGCCTGTGGGTTTTTATGCACCTAGTGTTTTTGAAATGTTTCTAGCCTTGTTTGTGTGTGGGTGCAAGGAAAATGTATACTTGCTACCTTGATACTTATGTGTGTGTGTGTGCCGCAGGGGGGGTACGTCTTTTTTGCATCCAATAAACGTGGTATCAGGTGTTTGAATGTTTACAAGGGTTGTGATTCTTTCCTTAACGCAATTCATGCTTTTTTTGTATGTTAACCTTGATACATCAGAAAATTGTTTCATTTTTCTGAGTGAATGATATTGTGCTAGTACATGAAACAGCTTATCTTTTTTGCTTGCTTGAGTAATGTATCTTAGGTAGCCGTCTATCAGTTTGTCGTTGTTCACTGCATAATGAGAGGGGGGAGAGGCTGTGGCGGAAGGCGAGTTGATGGGTCTGCGTCGCACAGCTAGACTGTGTCTCATCTTCCCCCACCCACCCCTTCCATACCCGGCAACTGTGCACCGGTCGGTTTACATGGTTGTATCTCTGCCTAGTGCTTGCAAATAGGTTTCCCTTGCCCCATTGCCATGTTGATTCAGTTCAGTTCGCTAAATAGGTTTGCCACATTTGGTCCCGGGGCATGGTATGGTAGTGTTAAATGTCAGTCTGGGTTCATAACCTCATTATTGTTGTGACGGCTGAACTAGGTATTCCAGGGATTTGTGTCTCAGTTTAGTGAATAGATGATTACATTTTTTTTGAGGAATACATATATATTTTCGGGTGTGCTTATTCAGTCTAGCGATAAGAGGTTGTTTGGCGGTCCTTTTTTTTGCTATAGTGCACTAAAAAAGACACATCCGTGACATTTTGGGCCGAACGAAATTTTTTTCTATCATACATATGACACTTCTATGACGATAATTGTGACAAAACCCGGTATCATCATAGATGTGGTGGGCTCCTACTTCTATGACAAAAAATCATGACAGAAAATGGGTTTTTCGTCCTGGGCGGGCCGGAGACGCAGCTGCATGACATTCTTTAGGCCGTCCATGACGGAAAAAACCGTGGTAGAAGCGAGGGGGAGGAAAATTTCGGGGAGTTCCTGGTTACAGTGGGAGGTCGGGGGCCGAGCGATGCGCGTTTCTCCCGTACACGTACGCGCGTGTGTGCGAGGCGTTGGCTCTAGCTGAACCCGAGCGAGGCGTTGGGCTCTAACTGAACCCGAGCGATTGCACTGCAGGCTATACGTTACTGAACCCGAGCGATCGATCGATGGCTGTTAACTGAACCCGATCAAGCGATTCCTTCGCTACTGCTGCTAACTAAAGCCGATCGATGCTGTCTCTGGGATGAACAGTGAGCGTTGCGGGGGGTTGGATGAATAGTGAGCGGTGGCGTTGCCTCTGGATGAACAGGACCCCGTGGTGTGGTGGAGGGCTGGATGAACAGTAGACGGTGGAGGGGTGCCCGGTGGGGGGGTGGTTGAACAGGACCCCGTGGTGTGGAGGGCTGGATGAACAGTAGACGGTGGATGGGTGGTTGAACAGTAGCCGGTAGAGTAGCGCGCGGTGCAGGCTGGATGAACAGGAGCCCGTGGAGGCTGGAGGAGGTCGACGGTAGCCCGTGGAGGCTGGAGGAGGTCAATGATGGAGATGAACAGTATCCCGTGGAGTCCCGTTTTGCGGTACGCCACACCCCTCCCGATGAACAGGACCCCCGTTTCGACCGTAGCGCTCCAACACAAGTCCGTTTCGTCCGTTTTGCGGTACGTCACACCCCTCCCGATCAACAGGACCCCCGTTTCGACCGTAGGAGGTCCGTTTCCTTCGTTTTGCGGTACACCAGACACCTCCCGATCAACAGGACCCCGTTCCGAACGTAGGAGGTCCGTTTCCTCCGTTGTGCGGTACGCTAGGCCTCGTTTCCATCGCCTGTTCCGTCCAAGCCCTCCCGATGAACACGACCACGCATTCCGTTCCGACCCAGCCAGTTGGCTCCCACGCGTTCCATTGCCTCCCGATGAACACGACGCATTCCGTTGCCTCCCCATGAACACGACGCATTCCGTTGCCTCCCCATGAACACGATGAAGATGTTGTTTCTCCGTTCCGACCCAGCCATGTACACGAGCTCTGGCCGTACGTATGCGCGAGTAGGCGTTCGAGACCCGCCAGTATGTACACATACGTGATCGTATTT
Organism: Triticum monococcum; assembly: GCA_034509565.1. NCBI lineage: Eukaryota > Viridiplantae > Streptophyta > Magnoliopsida > Poales > Poaceae > Triticum > Triticum monococcum. The sequence goes on from CM067845.1 coordinate 622,378,368, forward strand.
TCTTTCTTGCACCCTGGCCGTTGTACGTACGTGTACATGCTATGTGCGCGCCTCTGCTACGACACGTACGCGCCTCTACTACGACACATGCACGCCTCTACATCCACCAGTATATATGTACGTACACATTCGCGACCAGAATGACAACGCTACATACGCTTCGACCAGGTGGGTTCCGACTGTCAGACACTTCCTTGCCTGCGAAGATGTAGCTGGTGGGTCCCAACAGTCAGGGGGAATCGTTTTTTTTTGCCCAGGCGCACTTCCTTGCGTGCGAAGATGTAGCTGATGGGTCCCGGCAGTCAGGGGGAAACGTTTTTTTCGCGAAATACAGTGGCCCGTCCGGTGGGTCCCAGCTATCAGGTGGAGGAATCATTATTTTCTGCATAATAAGGAGGCACTTCCTTGCTGCGGCCGTGGACCCAGCTGTCAGCCTCTCCATGTACAGTCCACATCCGATGGAAGTCGTTCCTTGACCACGTTGACCACGCCGCGCCGAAAGCACCAGGGCGGTGGATGACAGCGAGGCTAGGAAGGGGACGACGGGGAGCCGGGGAAGACGCGGCAGTGGAAGCCCGCATGGAGAGGACTACGAGGGTTCACTGGTTCGACTGCGGTGTGAGGCTGCCGTCACCGCAGGGCCTGGCCAGTGGTGGGAATAGTAGGGGGCGGTGGGGCCTCCGTGGCAGCACAGCCGGCCACGGGAGGCAGGAGCATGCGGCACGACCGGCGCTGCTTTGGGCGGCTAGAGCAAGAAGACCAGATGTTGAAGAAGCACTACGGCCGTTGGATGGACATCGTACGGTCACTGGAGCTAGAATCGTTCATATTGACTAAAGTTGACAAAGGCCCCCATCCAAGTCAACTTAGTAGGCCCACAAGTTAGCCTCCCACCATGGTGGGCCCCAGCTAGCAGAGGGAGTATTCATTTTTTTTGCGTAATAAGAAGACACTTCCGGTGGGTCCGAGCTGACAGAGGGGGGAACGTTTTTTTTGCGAAATACGCTGGCTCGTTCGGTGGGTCCCAGCAGTCAGGGGGAAACATTTTTTCGGGAAATAAGGTGGCCCGTCCGATGGGTCCCTGCTGTCAGGTGGAGAAATAATTATTTTGCGCGTAATAAGGAGGCACTTCCTTGTGGCCGCCTGGACCCAACTGTCAGCCTCTCCACGTACTGTACTCTTTCGATGGAAGTCGGTCGTTGACCACGCCGCGTCGAGAGCATCAGGGCGGTGGTCTAGATGACGGCGAGGCCTAGGAAGGGGACGGCGCGGAGCCGGGGAAGATGCAGTAGTGGAAGCCCGCGCGGAGCGGAGTACGAGAGTTCACTGGTTCGGCTGCGGTGTGAGGCTGCCGTCGCCGTAGAATAACAGGGGGTGTAGGTGAGCAGAGGGATGGCATGGCCAGCGGTGGGAGTAGTACAGGGCGGTGAGGCCTCCGCGACATCACAGCCGGCCATGGGAGGCAGGAGCACGCGACACGACCGGCGCTGCTTTGGGCGGCTGGAGCAAGAAGACCAGAGGTTGAAAAAGCACTACGGCCGTTGGATGGACATCGTACGATCACTGCAGCTAGGATCATTTATATTGACTAAGTTGATAAAGCCCTTGGTACGCGTCAACTTAGTAGGCCCACAGCTTGGATTTGGTAGAGAACATATAGCCCATTTGCGATTTGTAAGAATGTACAACCTATTTTTTAATTCTAATGGAATTTACTACAGCCCATTTACAGTTTGTTAAAAGTACATCTCAACTTCTAGCTAGGACAATGATTAATAATTTCAAACAACCGCTCAAAACAGAATTAAAAAAATCCCACATTTTGATGGGATCCGAAATATTTTTATCCAAAATTTCTAGTCAGGTCAAATATAATTTCAAAATAAAGTTGTATTACGTTAATATCCAACGAAATATTGCGCGCGCAACAAGTAATGAAATTAAAATTTTCAAATTCCAAAAATAATATATTTTTCAAACTAATTACGTGTTTGATGCATAGTAACTGTCCAGTTATTATAATTATATCCCATTTATTATTTCTTAAAGTCCATTTTCTTGTTAAGCCTAATGCATACCTCCTAGGAAAGTTTGCAGCCTAGCGGGGCGGAGAATAACAAGTTGACCCGGATATTGTGTACAACTGTTGGCCCAATTGCATTGCTGATGTTGAAAAAAAGGCCTGTGTAGTATAGTACAACCTAACATGGTTACTCAGCCCATATTCAGCGATGCCGGAAAGGTCCAAACAAGGCTTCTGTACAACTTTTTGAAGTCACTGAGCTCAATTAATAATTTAAGAAAAAAGTTAGATTACAGTGGAACCTAATTAAAAGCTGTCACGAGCAAATAAATAATTCAACGGTCCCATTTGTGCGTCTGCGCGCGCGTGCGTGTGTGTGTGTGTGTGTGTGTGTGTGTGTGTGAGACCCATCGGTCGATGCTCGTAAATACATCTTTCAGCCATATGCATTGCTGATACTCAGTAAAAAATTATATAGTTGACACAATCATATAGAACATCATAGCACACTGAACTTGCATACAAAAATTTCACGCAGGTGGCACAATCAGGATGGACGCAGTGGATCGCTACGGGAAGGGCTATGTTGAAACCAACGAAGTCGTACATAACGGTTTATCGTCTTTATCAATGACGGGGAAATATCTTAAATGTTGTGCAAAGAAAACAGACAGACAACACAATAAGTTCTGCTAGCACATTAAGTTGACGTACAACCCTTTCTAAAAAATGTTCAGGTACAAAATTATAACAAGTCGCAATCAAATGTACTGGCATATCAGTGCTTCACACCCATAGCTCGGATTTAACTAGTACACCCTCCGTCCGGGAAAAGTTGTCCACAGGCCAGTGTATTTGTTTTTTTTGCAAAAAACCCCGCAGAGTTTTAAACACGTCACAAAGAAGTCCATCTCCTTCCTTCCTCCCCCCCGTCACCCGCGCCTTGCAGCCATCGCCGGCTACCCACCTGCGCCGCCGCCCGCCTGGATCTACGCTGCGACCAACACCAGAACCGTGGCCCAGCCCGTGACCAACAACAATGCTGCCGCCCGCTTGCACCTGTGCCACGGCTTACCACCTACACCGCCCGCCGTGAAGGCGACCTGCGCCGGCGCCCTCCTCGAGCTACGCCGCCGGCCCCGTTGAAGGTCGCCACCCACGTTCGCCCACTTTCGTCGCCCACCTGTGCCTCTGATTTCGTCCACTTTGACCGCCGGCGCCGTGGACAATTCCGGCCACTCCTGCCTCTCATGCTGCTACTGGTGGACGACGCCGGCGCCGTGGACCTCTGATGCTGCTTTTGCCTTTTCCCGTGCCTCGCCTCTGCTGCCACTCCTGCCTATGCTGGTGAGTCTGCCCCACCCACCTCTGCTACTGCTGCTATTCAATTTGTTGCTGTGAGTCTGAATTTGCTGTTCTCAGTACAGGCGGAGAAAATCCAGTCAGGGGATACAAAGCTAGAGAAATAATCCAGGACAAAGGCTGTACACTGCTGCTAAATGATGAACAGATTATAGTGAAAATTTAGTTTGATGCCATCAAATTCATTGAGTAATACTCTTGGCATTCTTGGAGATCTACTAGTTTTAGGAAGTTTTTCTTGCTACAGTTAACTGAAAATGTTCAGTGTTCCAATACTGTAGAGAAACTACAGTGCGTGTAATTCAGTAATGACTCCTTTACTGAAACTATAGTGTTTGCTAAAACTAAGATGTAAACTAAAGGAGTTTGTGATTTGCAGAAGCTATAACATACTCCAACAAGTGATAAATGCACTCAAAAGTTCGCTGAGAAAATGCAGAGGCTGCTCACTTGTTACTGAAAGTTTTCTCGAGTGATAAATGCATGCAAAAGAAGTTCAGTTAACTGTTACTGTTGCTGTATGAATTCCAACCAGGTCAATTTGTTGTCAATTACTCTGTAATACTCAACCAGGTTTATGCAAAATGAAGATTAACCATGTTTATTTGGATTTATTTGAATCATTTGAATTTATTTGCTTTATTTGGATTTATACACCATTTGTCCAATTGCAAACATACCTAAAGTTTCCAATTGTCCAATTTCAGTCATTCATTTTACAGAGAGCTAAGCATAGCCATGACTCTTCCCTAAATATTCCTGTAGAATCAATTCAAGCAGCACAAAACTGAAAACTGAAAACTGTCACAACCCCTTAACTAAGAGTTGATAAAAACATGTCCCTAAAATTGGAATTATTTGAATTAGCTAGGTTTATTCTTCTTCATATACAGAAAAAGATGAATATTGTTCGTCTACTAGTTACTTCAAATTTAGAACTGAATAAACACTTGTCATCTTCAGTAAACACTTGTAAATCTAGAGTGGTTCTAAACTTAGAATGCACCAAGTACTAATATCCTTTGCCAGGCTACACACCATCTACTTGGAGTAGACAGCAAGATTCACAGAGACATGCACGCTTCAATAGACTTGTGAATGCTAGCAAAGTGATAAGTAAAAACTTGGATGTTCTCAGAAATATAGCACCAGAGGACATTAAGTGAACTGGCTTGTATGCTAAAGGCAAGGAAATGCCACCTTCTTGTAAGCACAGAAAATGCACCAATACTGAACATTTATTCACACCTCCACCACCATCTTGTGAGTTTCGACAGTGTGTGTATGGAGTAGTTTTGACGGCAGTATAATTGTGCATCATGTAAACATTATGAGAATGATTAAGGGTTCAGCAATCAGATTATAATTATGACCAGAACAGAGGAACACATATCATGGTTAGTTTTATGTAAAAAAAATCAGAAATGGAGTTACTCACTTGAAGTTACTATAGTTACTCACTTGAACTTACTGTAGTAGTGGCCAAAATTCAGAAAAGTTACTAAACAGCAGAAGTAGTGGCCAAAATTCAAAGTACTAAAAAGATTCTACACTAAATATACAGTGTTATCCATGTTCTGTATCCAGCAAGGTTGTTAGAATCGCGATTTTGAATCGGATCGGAGCTCCGATGGTAAGATCGCAAATCGTAGAATCTTCACTATCAGGATCGTAGAAACGTAGATTCTATGAACTAAAATCGTAGAATCATAGGGGTTAGTTTGGATCGTAAAGTCGTAGAATCGTATAACAGAATCGCGATTCTGACAACCTTGGTATCCAGGACATTTTTTTATCTGTTTGCATGCATAGGTCCCACCTATCAGGAAGGATGGGCACGTACACGAACAGGTACGACTCATCAGTCTACCCGCATAGCCTTTTCGTTTAGTCTACCTAGCCGTCTAATCAACTGCCTACACACCACTTCTCCCATTTACTTCTCCATTGGGAACCGATTCTCCTCGGCTTCTTCACCTCCCCTTCGTCTTCATTTGCATCCAAACCCCACTGCGTTCACATTGTTTTAACCTCTTTAAATAATCATCTACTACTTCAGTTAGACTAGCCATCTAATTCTAATTCTCCAAACCATAGCCCTCCATTCCAGCGGTTCCAAATGGCGGAAGAGATCGAGATGCAGGTTTTTAGCGTCCAACATGTCCTCGTTGAAGGCTCGATGCGCATAGTTGCCACCGTCACCGTCCACCCAAGGGTTGTTCGGCAGTGGATCAACAATGTATCCAACTCCCTCGAAAAGGTAGAAACGAGGGTCATCGGTCTCGACACAGAATACATGGAGCGTGCCCTTGGGAAGATCCAGCGCGCCACCGTCCTTCAGCTGTGCCTCGAAGATGATGTTTTGGTGTACCACATCATACACTCGCCCTCCATACCAGGTGAGCTTCACGATTTCTTGTCTCGGGAGGACGTATGCTTCTGTGGGGTAGCCATCGAAGGGGACAAACAGAAGTTGGAGCCGTACAACCTTGATTTGAAAAGCATCGCTGACCTACAAACCATAATCAAAATTCCTGTAGAAGATTGTGATAAACAGACACCATCCCTATTCGACGTAGCAAATTTTGTGCTCGGTACAAATCTTCAGAAGGGTGACGAGGCGGTGGCATTAAGGTCGTCTGGATGGGAGAATTATCTCTTGATGTACGAGTGGATAAAATATGCTGCCCTCGATGCCCGTGTGAGTTTCGAGATAGCTGCATGGTCCAAAGAGCTTGTTGCGAAGCCGTCTCCCACAAAGAAGAAGAAGAAGAAGAAGAAGAAGAAGAAGAAGAAGAAGAAGAAGAAGAAGAAGAAGAAGAATAAGAAGAAGAAGAAGAAGAAGAAGAAGAAGAAGAAGGAGAAGAAGAAGAAGGAGAAGAAGAAGAAGGAGAAGAAGAAGAAGAAGGAGAAGAAGAAGAAGGAGAAGAAGAAGGAGAAGAAGAAGAAGAAGAAGAAGAAGAAGACGAAAAGGTTGCACCAGCAGGAGGGCATTATGGATGGATGAACTATTTGCTCTCTTGTAAAAAAATTATTCCCTCTCGGTGTATATTGATATAGATGGACTATTTCGATGGTGTGCATGTCTTTGGAACAGAGTAGTAGCGTGGGTCCGCTTGACTATAAGGAACTATTTATCCGCATATATAGCTTTCTCTGCTACTCCTTCCAGTGATCGGTATGCAGTGCATGTGTCCGTAGACATGACAGCTTGTGTGCATGACATGTGGGCCACCTAAAATGCGGCGAGCATCAAGTTTCTACCACAGCCACCAGTGATTCCCACGACGCCGCTCGAACCCATGAAACCACACGTCCCCCGACCTGCGGCTCACCCCTCTTGGCCCAACTGCCCCTCTGCCTACGGGAGCATTACATGTGGACCAGTCACCTATCGGGTCCACATGTTATTGACTCAAAGGTAGGTGTAGTAAGGCGCTGAAGCTCAGTCCCGACGGCCCTGCGAGGGAAATGTAACTCCTCCGCCAGGGCTTGTGGTGCTCCCGCAGCACGAACTCATGCCAAACTCGAGATTTGTTTCTTTACTATACATGCACGCAACGATTTAATGGACATTGTAATCTCAACATGTGATGGAGAGCTCTAAATTTGAATTTGAAATTTATAAAACGAAAAGATTCAAAACAAATAAACTGGGAGAGAGGGAGTATATCATAGGATGTGTCCCATACAAAATAAGTCCCTTGGTTTGTCACCGCGAAGATGTGGTTAGAAAGGAGCACAGCGTCTTCCTACTCGTACGGCAACAAATCGGCCGCAGACAACATGGTCCGCCTTTGACCGCCATGTGCAAGGTTCATGCTATCTTATTCAATCTCACCGTGGTTCCATCGTACCAATTCATGTGGTGGCCCGTTGCATGGTTGATCCCAATGTTGGACAAAGGTTCTACGGGAACGGTGTCACCGTTGTAAATGTTGTGCAAATTGATGTTGGTACCCTCCTGTACAAATGCAGGCCAATCTCCACTCGCATCGAGCCTAACCTGTAAAACAGTGGGCAGGGGGAGAATTAGGAAATGGACACAGAAGTAGTCTTTAGAATGCATTTACTATGTGATCAAACTCATCTTACCTGCTCATCGGAGGAAATCCGAGTGCCCCTCAACGTCGGCATCTCAAGGGGTGTCAACTTGCCACTACGGCCACACCGCGCTGGAGAGACCCCCAAGGAAACATCCTCATGCGTTCCACGGAACATCAAGATGCATTTGTATGAGTAGTTTATCTTGTGAGAGAAAAGGATGAACGAGGGAAGGCCTTTATAGATAGAGATGGACACTACTACTACCAATGTGCTGGCCCATGCGTTGCAATGGATCCAAAGTAGTAGAATAATACTTGTTCACGTGCTTGAAATATAAACTCTCTAGTTTTGATATACATGTGTCAGCAGACATGACAGCTTGTCCATGGAAGTTGAACCATGACGACCATCACATTTCTTGTTTCTACCGCTGCCACACCCACACGCGATTCCCACAAGGCCGCTCCAACCCACGGCACGACGTCCCCCGACGTGGACATGGATCCTCTGACGTGGCTATCACTGCCTTGCTGAAAGCACAAGTGCTCCCTAGGTGGTTTTGGTAATTAATGACAACATATCTCTTGTTGGACTAATACCTTTACCTAGTATATTTCAGATAAGTTCAACAATGGAGTGGCATGGACTAAAGGTTGTGGGAACCTCTTCAAGATGCTAAGGACAAAGGATTGGCTAAAGCTTCAAGCTCAAGACTCTTCATTTTATATATTTTAGTGATCCAAGATCACATTGAGTCTTTAGGAAAAGCCAATACTATCAAGAAGGGATGAGGTGTTGCTTAATGAGCCTCTTGCTTTATGTGCTTAATGATATGCTCCAAAATCCTCAGCTACTTTCCCACTTCCACAAATGACCTAAACCCTAAGCCAAACTCGGTCATACCGATTCTGTCAATCCGGCACCACCGAGTTTCACTTGTCATTTGCCACTGCCAAACCCTAGCAATTCGGTCCTACCGATAAGGATCTCGGTCACGCCGAGATGGGGTTGCAAACTCTCTGTTTCCCTTTCGTAACTTTTCGGTCTCACCGAAAGAGCGAATCGGTCCCATCGAGAATGCAATGCAAACTCTCTGTTTCCTTCTTGTAACTTTTCGGTCTCACCGAAAGAGCAAGTCGGTCCCGCCGAGTTTGCCTGACCAACTCTCTAGTTAGCTAATTGCCGAACTCGGTCTCACCGAGTTTGTGCGATCGGTCTCACCGAGATTACGTTATGCCCAAACCCTAACCGAATCGGTCCTACCGAGTTGCATCTCAGTCCCACCGAAATTCCTAACGGTCACTAGGTTTACTATTTCGGTCAGACCGAGTTTGATGATTCGGTCCCACCGAGATTGGAAAACTGTGTGTAACGGTTGGATTTTGTGTGGAGGCTATATATACCCCTCCACCACCTCTTCATTCGTGGAGAGAGCCATCAGAACACATACATCATTCCTACTCATATGTTCTGAGAAAGAACCACCTACTCATGTGTTGAGACCAAGATATTCCATTCCTACCATATGAATCTTGATCTCTAGCCTTCCCCAAGTTGCTTTCCACTCAAATCTTCTTTCCATCAGATCCAAATCCTATGAGAGAGAGTTGAGTGTTGGGGAGACTATCATTTGAAGCATAGGAGCAAGGAGTTCATCATCAACACACCATTTGTTACTTCTTGGAGAGTGGTGTCTGCTAGATTGGCTAGGTGTCACTTGGGAGCCTCCGACAAGATTGTGGAGTTGAACCAAGGAGTTTGTAAGGGCAAGGAGATCGCCTACTTCGTGAAGATCTACCGCTAGTGAGGCAAGTCCTTCGTGGGCGATGGCCATGGTGGAATAGACAAGGTTGCTTCTTCGTGGACCCTTCGTGGGTGGAGCCCTCCGTGGACTCGCGCAACCGTTACCCTTCGTGGGTTGAAGTCTCCATCAACGTGGATGTAGGATAGCACCACCTATCCGAACCACGGGAAAAACATCCGTGTCTCCAATTGCGTTTGAATCCTCCAAACCCTTCCCGTTACATTCTTGCAAGTTGCATGCTTTACTTTCCGCTGCCTATATACTCTTTGCATGCTTGCTTGATATGTATTGTGTATGTTAAAATTGTGCCTGAACTCCACTTAAACCGAAAAAGCTTAAAAAGTGCAACTTTAGCATTAAGTGTCTATTCACCCCCCTCTAGACACTCCTTCTTCTAGATCCTACACTTGCCCTGCCTTTCCTTCGTTGACAGGTGGGACCCACGCTTATGGGTCCCACATGTCAGTGACAGAATGGTAGGATTGTTCACGTCAGGGGATCCTCATCCCCCCGACGTGCCCCTAATCCCTCTCGGCCCCACCGCTCCTCTGCCTTTGTGTGCATGACATGTGGGCCAGCTGAACTACGACGACCATCAACTTTCTACCAGAGACACACCCGATTGGACGCGGTTTGTCTGCTCCGTTGCTGTGCTCCGATACGTACTCCCGCACCATCAAATTTTCATCCAGCGGCTATGACACATTTCGTCCCGGGCATCAATCCTTAGCTGGACTACTTATGTACTCCCTCTGGTCCTTTTTACTCTGCACATTGGATTTACTGAAAGTCAAACTTTGCTATGTTTTACCAAATTTATATTAGAAATTATTAGCATCTATAATATCTAATAAATATAATATGAAAATATATTCCAAGATGAATCTAACGATATTAGTGTTGTTATGTGAATGTCTATAATTTTTTATATAAACTTGGTCAAAGTTGGATGAGATTGACTTCGGACAAACCTAATATGTAGAGTAAAAAGGACCGGAGGGAGTACTACAGGTAGTACCCGCCGGTGTGTCCATCTACGCCTCGTAATGCCCCGACGCCTAGCTGTGGCACCCTCGCCACGACCACGCCACCACCGACCGGTTCATCTCGAACGAGTGAGTCGCGAACCACGCCACCACCATGAGAATGACATGTGGGCCAGCCGCATTTAAGGTCCGCATGTCATTGACTCATAGGCCGGGCACTAAGCCACTGAAGTTCGGTCCCGTGGGCCCCGAGAGGGAAATGTAACTCCTGCGGCAGGCCTTGCGGTGCTCCCGCAGAACGAGCTCGTGCCAAAACTGGAATTTGTTTCTTACTACTACCAACTAGTACTAGTAAGGTACATGTGCATTTCACGCATGAGATTCTGGTGGTTTGTGCATTATGCTTCTACATGTGGAGCTTTTAGGATTCTAACATGTGGCAATATCTGGTGGAATGTAAGGTTAGGCAAGTTTGATTAACTTAGGTGAGTGTTTGGTTCAAGCCACACCTTAGGCAAGCCACACTAAGGCCCCACATGACATACACACAAAAAATGTGGCAAGATTCCCTTAGGCTTGCCAACTTGTTTCTCTCATTTTGAAGAACTAATAATTTTGCCTAAGCTTAGTTGTGGCAAAGTTAGGGTCTGTTTGATTCAAAGGATTTTCATAGGATCTTTGAAGGATTAAAATCCTTAGGAATTTTTCCTATGTTTGTCGTTTGATTTGTAGGATTGAATCATGTAGAATATTTTCCTAAGGATTCATGTGTACTACGTTTCACAGGAATTCTAACATGCACTCCAACCTCTTGAAAGAAATCCTTTGTTTTTCATGTGACACAATCAAACAAACTCAAATCCTATAGGGATCCAATGAACATGCCATTCCAATCCTACTTTTTTCCTATTCCCGTGTTTCTGCAATCCTATGAATCAAAGAGGCCCTTAGTCATGAATTAAGTTCAACCATGGAGTCTTCTAGATTATACATGTGGCAGAATCTGGTGGATGATATCCAACGGCCAGTAGTGCTCGGATTTGCCATCTTTGTACCGTCGGATTGGCTTCATCCAACGACCAACTTTCCAAATTTTTTCACACACTATATAGGGGGTATAGATATAGATGTGCCGGTCCGTTGCAATGGATCCAAAGTATATATATTTATTTAGTGGAGTGCACTCTAAACACATTATCTATTTATTTTTCTCTAACCTTCCGTAGCCATGCAACCAAGCCACATAAGCTTCATGGGTGCCCCCACATCATATTATTCATACGACATTGATTGAAAAAAAGATAAATCACCCAAAACAAGATCTTCCTATTTTTTGTTCCTACGATGTTGTGCCGTGCATGTACCTACTAGTTGTATAGTGGTAGTGCTAGTAATATAGTATTAGGAGTACAAACTTGGTACTAGTAGGAGTAGTACTAGTACGAAATGCTCCTACTCTATCAACGAGCCCCATCTCACACCAAATTTCTTGGCTTCCGTGCTACAGCTAGATCTTCCCCTCGTTTCTGTTTTCCAACCCGACGATGGGCGGGGTATCGGTTTGCTCAACGACGGGCCCACATGAAAGTGAAAATGCTAGGCAACACACCTTCCCTAAGCTATGTGTCGTGCCGGACGGGCCGTGTTGTACTCCCGATTCTCGGGCATGTGGGGGTGCGACGCGAACGTGGCAGGCCTTTTCCTTTTACCAGCAATGTGCCCGTGCGTTGGGACGGATCCAAAGTAGTAGAATAGTAGTATTTGTTCACAAACTTGAAAGAAATCACTATTGTTTTGATATACTCCTAATATATTAGTCCCTCCGTACCTAAATGTTTGTCTTTTTTGAGATTTCAAATGGACTATCACATACGGATTATATAGACATATTCTAGTGTTTCTAGCAAGATGCCCGCGCGTGGCACGAAGTTGATGGAAAAGGTAAGCACAACTTATAAATTGACGGATGGAGTACTAGTTACAGTGATGCATATAATTAAGCAAAGGGATCGCACATGTCGGTATTGACTGGAACGAGAATGCAACAACACAATAAGAATTAAGGCCACGATGATGCGATCGCAGTGGTGGTTACAGAAGGCAAGAAGAAAGATGGATCCACGAACGTACGACCTCCTCCTCCTCAACTTAGTGCGCCGGGCCACCAACCGGTGGCTAAGGAGCGGCGGCTTTTGTGGCGAGGTCGAGGTGCTTCTCAGCAAAGGCATCCAAGGCTTCCAGCCGGTTGAGGAAGGCCAACGTTGTAGTGTCCTCACTGGCCTTGTAGATACCTATGTACACGATTTTCTCGTACATGTGGATGTGTAGGTCGACGAATTCTTGCAGGGCGAGGCGCCTCGCGGCGAGCGCGACCTCCAGGTGGACATTCTTCGTGGCGTCTCCGGGCAGTCGTAGGGCCACCAGTGCTTGAAAGAGGTTCCGGCCATGGAGGCTGATTAGGGTGGCAGGCAATGAGGATCCCAGGCGCGCGGGCTGGAGGAGTACGGCGATGTCGTCCGCAAGCTTCTTGAGGACGGTGAACTTGTTGCTGGTGGCAACGATCATCTGGTCCAACTGAGAGTCGTAGTTGGCGTCGAAGGCGGCCATCCACTAGCCGGTCTCCAACACCGTCTGGAGACGATCCTCGGCGCCATGCCGCAGGCCGGCATAGTGGACCATCTGGCGCAGCCACTGGCCGCTCACGAGCATCGCCGCCATGGGTCTAGAGTGAGCTCTTTTGCGCTTAGTGTAGGTGCTTAGGCAAATGCTTAGGTGCGTACGATGTGGTAGATGCATTGAAATGAAGGGGCGCCTTTATATGAGGGCAATGAGGGCAAACTGCGTTGCATTCACATTGTGCAACCTCTTTTCCCGGACCTCCTCCCATTACTTCCCTCATGCATTAATTGAAGGAGGAGGCATTGCCCGTTCAACATATCGGGAACCGCTACTCCCTCCCTCGTCTGCATTAAAGCCGTATCGGGAACTGCGCCGCCCACTGTCAAATCGAATACTCCCTCTATCTAGGTGAGTATTAAGTCATCTTACGAAAACCAAATAGTAAACACATAGGCGTGGTGCATTAACTCTCACGTTGTTTCTTATTTTTTGACATAAATAGAGGAATCAACCAAGAAGAGATGTGGGGCTTGTATGCTTTTAATGACTTGAGACCATCAAACATGACATGCAGTGGTCAGGTCATTGCACAAGAACAAATACAACCAACGTCAGCACACAGGCATCTTATATAGCATCACATCCAATGGCTATAAAAGATGAATGAGACCAAATTATATCTCATCTAGATGAGTTCTAGCAAAACTGTATTAATAATACTTAGTACTCCTGCGCCATGTATCATATGTTAGTATCATGTAGTACTTTATTTATTTATGAGGTATCCAGATGGCACTGCACCGCCAAGAAAACAGGGTAACATCAAAATTATGGACTACTTTTTTGAGTATGTTGGTAAGGTCCAGTCATAGTCACCTGTTGAAATCTCTAAAAAGACAAATACTCCCTCCGTTCGGAAATACTTGTCATCAAAATGGATAAAAGGAAATGTATCTAGACGTATTTTAGTTTTAGATACATCTCTATTTATCCATTTTGATGAAAAGTATTTTCGGACGGAGGGAGTAGAAAACAGAGTTGGTGATGATGGTGTGCGTGCCATCCTGCAATATAGGCCGTCGGATTTATATCTAACGGATAGGAAAGGAACTATGGCAATTTTGCAAAAATATACCCACACGTCTCTCCACGTTCGCAAATAAGGCCTTCCCTCGTTCAACCTTTTCTCTCACAAGATAAACTACTCATACAAATGCATCTTGAGGTGTCCATAGAATCGAAGAGATGGATGATGTGTGTGTGTGCGCGCGTGCGCGATCGATAAAGAGTGCCATCGAATTTGTGTGTGCCCACGTCAAAGATATAGAGTGGCTGGCCTATTGGAACGTGAGATGGGACATGTGCAGTTTGTTTCTGTGGCAAGGATACCTACCTGCAGCGCTTGACTATCGGTGTGTGGTGGGGGAAGAGGGAGGCCCAATTAACTATAGAGGTACAATGGCTGGTATATGTGTGGAGGAGGAGAGAAGCCTACCTCATGTATTAAGGGGATCGATCTGCCTCATGTATTAAGGAACATCGATTGGCATCCATGCATATGTGCAGGAGAGGAATAAGGTTGGGAGAGAGACAGAGCCAGAGTGTTGGAGGGGGTGGTAGTGGAGTTGCTTCTAATAAATGGTGGGATAGGCTTGCTAGACAAACGGAGGGCACGCCCGCAATATCAATAAGAGAGGAGATGGCAGCTTGTTGTCTGTGCACATGCGTGTGAGAGACGGGTCAGGAGGCATGCACGAATGGTGAGGGGGGATGATGTGGCTGTGGTAAGAAGACGTAACTACATAGGAAGACCAATCGCCCTGTGTTAGAGAAAGGAGAGACATAACTTGTGAGGTACGTCGATCGATGGGGGGGGGGTAGTTAAATTCGATCTAGGTATATGTTGGGAGATCGATCGGTATACATGCATGTGTGTGTGTGTTAGAAGCAAATGAGGCATGAGGAGAAGGATAGAGAGAGAGAGAGGGATGCATGTAGGAGGTGGTACGAGAGGCATACTATATCGAGGGGGGAGGAGTGTGCGAGTACGAGAATGATGAAAAGAGTGGTGGGAGTGAGGCATGGACGGTGACAAGAGAAGAGGGGAAGCTTGTGTTTGTGCTAGGCACACCTAGCTAGAGAGGCATATCGATCGATGTGTGCCGTAAAGAAGGAGCTGGGGGCCTACACACACCGTGGGTGAACGACCTAAAGTGAAAAGATGAATTTACGCGATGGAGCTAGAGAATGCTGAGGGAGGGTGAGAGGGGTGCGGGCGTGTGCATGCACAAGAGAAAGTTAGAGCTAGCTACAAAGATAAGAGGGTTGTGTGGGTGTAAAATACGAATAGAGATCATATATACTTGATTATAAAAAGCGAATTCGGATATTTGAAGAATTTATCATAGTGTTTCAAACCGACGCATGTGTGAATATATATAACGGTGATACACATGGTGTGGTTATGAACATGTTATACTACATTTAATATATCTTATCTCTACTCTTATAAAAGACAGAGTTGTTGATGATGGTGTGCCTGCCATCCTGCATTATAGGCCGACCGATTTATATCTGGCGGATAGCAAGGAAACTATGATGGTTGAAGTTGGCAACAATCATGATTGTAGATTCTTATTGAAATAGAGAAATGAATTCAAATTTAGTTCGAATTGCAGCGGTAGTATAAACATTTGGAATGCACTAAAATGTTGGTATGAGTAGGTTACATGCATTATACAGCAAGAGAAAAAATTTAATCGGACATAACATGGATTCATACTCCCTCCTTCCATCTATGTAGGGCATAATGAGATTTTTAAGACCGCCTTTGCCTATTGACAAGATTAATAGTACATGCCATGCACAATGTGAGAATTATATCATTGAAAGAACCTTCCACAGACGAATTTAACGGTGTGCTTTGTGTAAGTTGCATGTCATATATCATTGCTCTAATATTTGGTCAAAGTTAGCATCGAAAAACACATTAGGCCCTATATAGATGAAGGAGGAAGTAGCTTTGAATAGCATTTGTATAGTAAAACGTGGCAAGACTCTCTCTTTGTGTGGTGTGAATAGTTTTATTTTTTTCGTTTTCTTTTTGGTTGAGGGAAGTGCGAATTGATTTGGTACGTACAAGTACAATATTACTACACATTAGGCTTGTCCCTAAAATTCAACCCGCGTCTTGTTATATCCCGAAAATTCAGATATCGTGCTCCCAAAACTGGCGCCTTCACAACCCGCGCCTTGGTATCCCGAAATTACAACGCGCACGAAAACTCCCTCCAGCTGCCAAATCCCGACATGCGAAATCCCCCTTCTAACCCTGAGCCGAAATGGCCGCTAGTTCAAATCGGTGGGGGGTACTTTTGTAACACACCCTACATTTTGGACAAGCGCGTCCCTAAGTCATGCTTCACCCGCTCCCATCGCCCCCTTTTCGCCATTCGAAATCCCAGGCCGCCATAACCTCTCCGCTCCAGCCGCGAAACCCCACCCTCCTCCGTCCGCCACGTCACCGCTACCCAGCCGGAGTCTCTTCCCCGACGATGTCGTCCACCGCAACAGCTCAACGTCCCTCGTCCACCTCCCCGGATGAGGATCCGTTGTCCATCTCGTCGTCCCGCCGGTTCAGCCGCCCCGTCCTCCACCTCCAAGGAGCTGCTCCGATGATCGCCTCGTCTATCACGGCTGCTCCATCCCCATAGCGTCGCCTTAACGTGCTCCACCGGAACCGCAACATCCTCACTGACTCCTCGAACGAAGCCCATGCCCACTCGACGCCACCAAAGAGGTTGTGCACTCATCGCATCGCACCTTCTCCTTAACTCGACCTCCCGGCGCCGACGGTGCGCCATCCCGCACCCCCATGGAGAGGCTACCTTGAAGCCGGCACCGCGGGCGACATCTCCATGGCGGCTCTCCCCTAGTGCGAGGCCCCTTCGGCGGCGGCGTCCATACCAGCCGGATCTGCTGCTGTTGCTCCGGCTCTCGCTCGCTCGCTCGCGCTGCTGCTGTTGCTCCGACTCTCGCTCGATCGCTCGCTCGCCCAGCTGCTGCTGCTGCTCTCCCCCTCGCTCGTGCTGCTGCTCTGCTCTGATTAAGCCACACTTCAGTCGACTGAATCGACTTTTGGGTCAGTCGATTTTCAGGGGTTGGGGGGGGGGGCTCGCCGGAGTTAAGGAAGAACCACCCGCAGCGGGGACGGGGGCTCAGTGGAGAGGTACCCTACTATCTATCTTAGGGTTTAGGATGGGGGTGGGGGCCTACAGGGCTGGCCGGGGTGGCGATGGCGAGTTGTTTCGGGGCGGCGAGGCGGCGCTGGGGCTGACGGTTCGGCCGGTGGTGGCTGGCGGCTCAGGGGGGTGCAGGTTGAAGATGAACTGCAGGCCCTCCCTAAACTACATGTCAAGTGCCTCTCTGCTACCATTGCGGTCAGTTTCGATAGTAGCATTCAGATTCCACAGTAAATTTCAGTTTCGACAGTTAAGTTCAGAGTCAACAGTTTTTACCTCATCTGTTGTAGTCAGGTGGTTTTTGGTGATGTTAATTTTACATCCATTTTACATCATCTATTGGAGATGCTATTAGAATCCCACTTGAGATTGACGATGTCTGGCTTGTGCTGCTTCAGCCTTGACGTCTTACGGCTCACCGAAGCTGCTCCAACGACAGAACGATCCATCACAACAGAGCAGTGCCCTGGACGCCGTCTACAGATTCCTCAGATCTTCCTCCACACCTCCGACAGCCACCTCTGCCTCAACTGCTTCAGCGACCAACCCAATGATGCTGAGGTCGACACGGCTACGACAAAAAGGTTGTACACTTGTTGCATCACTTATTACTCTACACTCAAGTCGATCCATTAGGGCTATTTTGGTTCAACGGAAAAACGTCGATCCACTGGTTGTTACCATCACTCTAAATTTCTGCATGCTCTCCTTACATGATCTCACCATATTTTTTTCGTATGCATGTCAGATATTGTACATAGTCATGCTGAACATGTAGAGAAAAACAGAAGAGTTTTGTGCGGCAATACAATGTCATGTAGACATCGCTCCATGATGGGTTCAATGGCAAACCCTCCCCACCCCTCTCCAGATTATAATCCATAGGAAGATATCTGTTCTGAGGCGGATTCAGACGCCGCTGACCACTCCTTTTTACCCCCAAGGTGTCTCCTCTACCTTGGCATGATGATGTTAGTCATATCATGCATATGTTGCCTTGCAGTGCCTACTTTTGACATCATATATGTCATATGCTTAGTTTAGACATGTTCTGTAATGCCACATGTTTAGTCTCTATATCATATATGGGAATTATGTAGTCTCATGTCTTTTAGCCAGCCATAATATATGTGAAATGTGCAATGCCATCCTGTTTAACCAGGCATCATATATTTGAATGATATCTTGCCCATCCTTTTCTTCATTACATTTCCATTTGTCGACAATGTTTGTACATTAAACTACTCCTCCTGTGAATCAGCCATTTGGGTGGGAGATGGAAAAATCTGGAGTGAAAACAAGGCCTTCAGAGCAGACAGTGCTACCTGTCAAAGTAGATCTCTTGTTGGGTCCCGATAGCTCCTCAGAGATGGATTCAGAGACAGATGACCAGTCCTATTCCCCCACTGAGGTGTATGCTCTAACTTGGCACGGTTATACTGCTCATATCATGCATACGGTGTCTTGCATTGCATAGTTTAGACATCATATACACAATATTCAACACCATGTTCTTAGTTCATACATCATATCGAATGCCCTCTGTTTAGAATATAAATCACATATGTGAATTAAATGATGTGATCCTGATTACTTAGATAACATGTAGGTGAATTATGTCATGCGATCCTGTTTAGTTATTCATCATATCTTTGAATTATGTTATGCTATGCTATCCAGTTTAGATAGACATCATATATGTGAAATTATGTCATGCTACCTGTTTTAGTTAAACAATATACATGTCAACTATTTCATGCCCTCTTTTTTCCACACTATCTATTGCATCTGTGTCTCATACAATCTCTGTACATTCAACTATGTTTCCTGTTTATCAGCCATTTGAATTGGAGCGGGTGATGCCAATATCTAGCGGACTAAAAACACGATCTTCAAATAAAATAGTGCTACCTCTTGGTGGAGATAGCACCCCGGTTGTACATGCACAAGAACCATCCCTACCACACATAACCCAAACTCTCGCAGATTGTACCCCTACTACGATGGACAGAGAACCAGCTTCACCCAATCTAACCCCAACCCCAGCCGATAGTAACCCAGTTCTTGTTGACACAGCACCATCTCCACCACAGAGCTCCCAAACAAGAGCAATTAGTAAGGCAGCTCCAGTGCCCAATGGGCCAGTACTATCACGGCGAATGCCAACTCCACCAGTTAGTACGCCTATTCCTGTGGAGGAAGCACAACCAACTAGTCGTAGTTTAGCATCTATCACATTTGATGTTGTTAAATCGTATGTGCGTATCTTCCCATCTTGGAAATATTATACTGAAGATGAAGGAAAATGCCAGTTGCAGGTGTTTGTCTAGGATTTATGTGTAAGTAATGTTATTCATGGCAATTACTTTGCTTCGTCCCATACATCCTACCTCCATGATGGTTATAATACAACAAATTTTCCCATTTTTCTCTATAGAGAAGGACCGATTTGGAAACTCAGGATGAGGTAACATGTGCTAATACCTCTGCTATCTTCAAGAATGCTTGGTGGCAGTATCAGAATTACCTGAAGAAAACGTACTTCACCGGCAAACAAACTCATCAAATTCCCTTACGTTCTCCTGAGACACATTTACTGGACGATGACTGGGAACGCCTTGTTCTGTACTGGTCCCGAACCAAGAATGTGGTAAGGTCTATGAGCTCATTTTCTATTTTAAGTATTATATTCTTGCGTCTTACCGTACTCTGTTCATGTAGAACAAGTGCCTAAACCTGAATAACAACTGTTCTAATTTAAGATTCCATTGCTATCATAGTTCAAAAAAGCGCTAGGCGTTAATTGTGCGTTTTGCCACCGCCTTGCGCTTTACTGACCGAAGCGCATGCTTATGCGCAGTTATGCACAGATTATGCGTAGTTATGCGCAATGCATTTTGCCAATGCCTAGAGCCTAGGCGCGCTTAAGAGCTCGCTTAGGCGCGCCTTTTTTTAACTATGATTGCTTTGCTCTTATATCACTGTATTTACTCATACAAACTTATTTTTGAATTGAAGGATCCAATCGAAACTCCAATGGCACAACAGGTATGTTCACGCATGTTTCTTTAACAGGTTTTCTCTTATCAATAGCTCTGTTGATTTCAATTTCAATTGTGTATACAGTTGACTTTCATATCATGCACATTACTAGCATCACAACACAGGCAATAGTGTTGTTGTACATGTAGACCCGTGGTACCCATCTGAAATCTTGTTGTGCTGTGTAGTTTCCCACGCTTTGTATTCTTTCACTGCTGCTTTGTCTTGAACTGATATGATTTGAACCGTGTCTCTATTTTGATTTGGCAAGACAATGCAGTGACCATAGGACATAGATATATGTTTTTTTGATGCTTTTATTATGTACTAGTACTTGGCAATAGAAGATTTGGTAGTTTAATCCTGTCCACCTTACTAATGAACTGGTTTACCGAAATGAGTTTCATATACTACTACATGCTAAACTTGTTATGTGTCTGCTTGTTTTCTTCTTTTAGAATGCTGACAGAAAATTGGGGAAGATTGCCTTATTAAGCAATGGTAAAGGAAGTAATGCATATAAGGTTCAAGATAGTGACACATCCTTGTTGGTCTCCAACAAAGCTGATAAAACAGTTAAGGAAGACTATCTTGAAGACAGCGAAACAACCCCAAAGTCCTGTCTTGGTTTAGTGTTCGAGTTACTGGCCACTACCGCTAGCAAAAGCTATTCAAACTCACTGTCTGAATCAGTTCAGTTTCTTGAGTCTCAACTACAAGCTGAAAGACATCGATCAGCTATGCTGCGACAAGAAGTGGAAGGGCCGCGGAAGTCCCCGGAGCATTCAGATGCATACTTTCTGGTGCAACAGCAAGCGTTGGAGGATTTTAGCGCCAAACAGGACAAAGCTAATCAGCTTGCTAAGCTTATTGCCAGCATGGTGGATACCCAGGATAATGTTTCTTGAGCTCTTCTGAAGTTGTTTCAGTTATGCTCTTGTTTTGCTGCCGCATTTATTTGCACTGGTGGCCAATTTTGACGGCCAGTGTATGTAATGTGCTGCTTTGTTCCCTATATTTGCACTGGTGGCGAACTTTGATGTCCAGTGGATGTAATATGTGCAATAGTGGTAATAGGCTAGCTTTAATTGCTTGCTTATTTATTTCCTTATTGTCTTGTTTAGTTGTTCGCTTGTAGTCACTGCAGTTCTTTTTCTGTTTATTTCTAGTGGCCACAATAGCCTATTTTTGGTAAGTAGGCCAAAATAATCATGGGCCTTCTACGGGCCGTATGATCCATGGGCATTCGTCCGGCAGTAGGATCCATTGGCCTTCTATACAGGCCTTAGGGTCCATGGGCCTTCTATGGGCCATAGGGTCCATGGGATTCTACGGGCCATAGGGTCCATGGGCCTTCAACGGGCCGTACTATCCATGGGCCTCATACGGGCCATAGGATCCATGGGCCTTCTATGGGGCGTATCATCATTTTGCCAATCATGGGTCGTACTATCCGTGGACCATAACGGGCCGTTAATAGGCCGTATTTGATAACTCTATGAAACCAGCCCAATGGGTTTTTTACATGAAAACGACCCAATGTATTAATAGTCCGCAAACGGGTCGACTGTAACGACGGCCTGAATTTGGCCCACAAGCAGAAAATGACAGTAACAGGCCGTATGTAACCGAATGCTGCAAATGAGCCCAAGAATCAATGGGCCCTGAGAAGGCCGAAAGATAACTTGGGCTGGAAACAGCCCAATGGAATAACGGGCCGTTAATGGGTATAAAGTGATACACTATTCATTACGGGCCAGTTTCACCACGGGACGTTAATGGGCCAAGAGTTACAAAGGTCCTCATATGGGCCGAAAGAATTCATGGGCCACACATGGGCCGGAAGTTAAAACGGGCTGAATCATATTGGACGGCCCAGATGACGCTACTGGGCCTAATTCGGAAAGGGCGTAACGGGCCCTGGGTTAGCGGGCTGTAAATGGGATATATGTGAACAGGCCATTAACAGGCTTTCCATGGGCCGGCCCGCCACCTTTTGACCAAGTCAAACGGGCCGACCTTTTCACAAGAATGGGCCTCTGTTGGACAGTGCCACGTGTCGCCATGTCATAGGCGCCTTCGGTCCAATGAGCGGATGTCATCTGTCCCAATGGTGAGCCAACACGTGTTTCCTCCAGCCAATGATGATTTTACACGTGGAAAATCCCCATTGGTCGGGGCTGTTAACGGGTTATCGGATCCAAAACCCGACTAGATAGCTTAACGGCGTTCCGTTACGGTGGATGCCACGTGTTGGTCACCATTGACGAAAGCACTTCTGTGACGCGCGATTTATCGTCATGGAAGTGGACACTTCCGTGATGATAATTTTGGTAATGTCATGGAACACTTCTACGACAGCACAGGTATGACTATCTTGATTTTGTCATAAATTTGTCATGGATGTACATGCATGACAAAAAATGCAACCTACTGTGACAAACACGTATCACCACGCAAGTGTATTTTTTATAGTGGTGAGTATGGTTTTCATAGAGAAAATTTTGAGTAGTGGTGGGTTGTTCGATAACTAAAGCGTCTTTACTTCTATTTGTGATATCAGTTACCATGATTTTCATAAACTAACTTCAGTTCAGGGATCTACAAAAAATTTGTAGTTTCTAGTGTTTTGGTAGTATTTTTTCAGTTGTGTGTTTTGTGTTCAGTAGCTTATTTAGCTTAGCTATGATTTGTAAAATAAAGTATCCATTTTTTCTGTTTTTGAATCGACATTTCGACTACTGCCATCTTGATGTGATGATTCAATTCTTTACATCCGCGTTTGAAAGAACATTCCATAATTGCAGGCGTTTTTTCATTTCTCGGCTATAGGAACTGGGTGCATGTCTTAAATGGCAATTAAGCAATCTTACGTGTGTGGGAATTTTGGTTCTAGGTTAGTTTGTTGGGCACAAACTTTTTTCTGATTCGGTAAACTGTTAGTTTTACTTCACTTCATTCCAGTTCAATTATGTTCATTTGACTACCACTGTGTAGATACACCGTGTTTATCATTTGTCAGATTTTCCCATCTATGTCACCCTTAGTTAATATTCTATTTTTCCTTTGATCATTGATTACTTTATTCATTCCACAAACTCCAAGTCACTTAGGCAGATAAAAGATTTTTTTTCTGTAGCTTTTCTTTTGTTGTGTAAACCATTTGGCATTCAGAAAATACCCAAAAAAAGTATTCCTGATACGTCTCCAACGTATCTATAATTTATGAAGTATTCACGCTATTTTATTATCATTCTTGGATGTTTTACAATCATTTTGTAGAAACATTATATCATTTTTTGGGATAACCTATTGACCCAATGCCCTGTGCCAGTTGCTGTTTTTTACATCGCAGGAAATCAATATCAAACGGAGTCCAAACACCGCAGACCTTTTTGTGAATTTTTTATGGACCAGAAGACCACCAATGGGCCAGAGCAGCACCTAGGGGGGTGCCCCAAGGGGGGCACAACCCACCAGCGCGTGCATGGGGACCTTTTTGTTGCTAGTGCTTTCTCCATAACTTATACATGTTCCTATGACTATGAGATTATGCAACTCCCGAATACCGGAGTAACACTTTGTATGCTACCAAACGTCACAACGTAACTGGGTGATTATAAAGGTGCTCTACAGGTGTCTCCAATGGTACTTGTTGAGTTGGCATAGATCAAGATTAGGAATTGTCACTGCGATTGTCGGAGAGGTATCTCTGGGCCCTCTCGGTAATGCACATCACTATAAGCCTTGCAAGAATTGTAACTAATGAGTTAGTTGCGGGATGATGCATTACGGAATGAGTAAAGAGACTTGTCGGTAATGAGATTGAACAAGGTATTGAGATACCGACGATCGAATCTCGGGCAAGTAACATACCGATGACAAAGGGAACATCGTATGTTGTTATGCGGTTTGACCAATAAAGATCTTCGTAAAATATGTAGGAACCAATATGAGCATCCAGGTTCTGCTATTGGTTATTGACCGGAGATGAGTCTTGGTCATGTCTACATAGTTCTCGAACCCGTAGGGTCCACACACTTAACGTTCGGTGATGATCAGTATTATGAGTTTATGTGTTTTGATGTACCGAAAGTAGTTCGAAGTCCCGGATATGATGACAGATATGAGAAGGAGTCTCGAAATGGTTGAGACATAAAGATCGGTATATTCGATGACTATGTTTGGACATCGGAAGTGTTCCGAGTGAGTTTGGACATATACCGGAGTACCGGGGGGTTACCGGAACCCCCCGGGGAGTGTAATGGGCCTTATGTGCCTTAGTGGAGAGAGAGTGGGGCGGCCAGGGTAGGCCGCGCGCCCCTCCCCCTCTAGTCCGAATTGGACTAGGAAGGGGGGCGACGCCCCCTTCCACTAGTAGAAAAGGGAGCAAAGGTCCAGGCCGGGTCAGCCCATTAGTCCCGCTTCAGTCACGAACCGAGACTAATGTGAGCATTGGTCCCGGTTCGTGCGGCTAAGGCATTAGTCCTGGTTCACCTGAGCCCTTTAGTACGAGTTTGAGGCACGAACCGAGACTAAAGGGTGCGATGCCCTTTAGTCCCGGTTTGTGTCTCAAACCGGGACTAAAGATTAGACCTTTACTCCTGGTTTGAGACACAAACCGGGACTAAAGGGTGCAATGCCCTTTAGTCCCTGTTTGTGTCTCAAACCGGGACCTTTAGTCCTGGTTTGAGACACAAACCGGGACTAAAGGGTGCAATGCCCTTTAGTCCCGGTTTGTGTCTCAAACCGGGACTAAAGGTCCCATTTTCAAACTCTACCCCCCCTTGTGGATCGCCTTTTTTGTTTCGAAAAAATCAAAAGAAAATGATAAAAACTTCAAAAAATAAAATCCTTCGAGAGGTAGTTATATTACTACATCTACTAGTTAGGAAAATTTAAAAACTTAAATTTGGACATGTTTTGCAAAAAATGTAGGGAAAATGTAAAACGGCTATAACTTTTGCATACGGTGTCGGAAAAAACGTATAATATATCATAATGTTCAGAACAAAAACCCGCTTCCGATTTTGACCGCCTACGGCCTGTTTGCAAATTTTTAGAATCCTCAAATTCTAAAAGGAAAAAAAGTTATGCTCAAATTTCAGTTTTTTTTAAATTTTTGTTAAATCTGGTCAAACAACTTATTTAAGAAGTATTAGTGTTTCTAAATAATTATTCAAGAATATTAGTGTTACTAAATAATTATTTCAGTTTTTTTTGAATTTTTGTCAAATATGGTCAAACTGTGGTCAAACGATGGTCAAACTACTTATTCAAGAAATATTAGTGTTACTAAATAATTATTTCAGTTTTTTTGAATTTTGGTCAAATCTGGTCAAACTATGGTCAAACTGTGTTCAGACTCTGGTCAAACTAGGGTCAAACTGTGGTCAAACTACTTATTCAAGAAATATTAGTGTTACTAAATAATTATTGTTTTTAGAACAATAGTTTCAAACTCAAACAGTGAAATGTGTGACTACATGCTCAAGCTAAATTCCTGAGGGTTAATAGGATTGACATCTTACTATTGTCAGGAAAACAACAAGTGCAGACTTGGAAACGAGGGAGAATAGAACCCGGAAGTTAAGCGTGCTCACGCTGGAGTAGTGAGAGGATGCATGACCGTTCGGGAAGTTAGATGATTTGGAATGATGAGGGGTGATTAGAGATTAAAGGTTAAATTGAGCAGTGATGAGGGGTGATTAGAGATTAGAGGTTAAAATAATTCAGAAATTTGAAAAAAAATCATAAAATTTCCTTTAGTACCTGTTGGTGTTACCAATCGGGACTAAAGGTGGACCTCCAGGCAGCGGCCACGTGGAGGGCCTTTAGTCCCGGTTCGTATACGAACCGAGACTAAAGGGGGAGGCTTTAGTACCGACCCTTTAGTCCCAGTTCGAGAACCGGGACTAAAGGCCCTTTTTCTAATAGTGTTCCTTCTCTCCTACTCCTACTACATGGAGGGGGGAATCCTACTCCTGGTGGGAGTAGGACTCCCCATGGGGCGCGCCATAGGAGGGCCGGCCCTTCCCCTCCTCCACCCCTTTATATACGGAGGAGGCACCCCATAGACACACAAGTTGATCATTGATCTCTTAGCCGTGTGCGGTGCCCCCTCCACCATAATCCACCTCGGTCATGTCGTCGTAGTGCTTAGGGGAAGCTATGCGCCAGTAGCTTCATCATCACCATCATCATGCCGTCGTGCTGATGAAGCTCTCCCTCGAAGCTCTACTGGATCGTGAGTTCATGGGACGTCACCAAGATGAACGTGTGCAGATCGCGGAGGTGTCGTATGTTCGGTACTAGGATCGGTCAATCGTGAAGACGTACGACTATATCAACCGCGTTGTCATAATGCTTCCGCTTACAGTCTACGAGTGTACATGGACAACACTCTTCCCCTCTCGTTGCTATGCATCACCATGATCTTGCGTGTGCGTAGGAAAATTTTGAAATTACTACGTCCCCCAACAGTGGCATCCGAGCCAGGTGTCGGTGTCAAAACCGGCGGATCTCGGGTAGGGGGTCCCGAACTGTGCGTCTAAGGCGGATGGTAACAGGAGGCAGGGGACACAATGTTTTACGGGCCCTCTTGATGGAGGTAAAACCCTACGTCCTGCTTGATTTATTCTTGATGATATGGGTATTACAAGAGTTGATCTACCACAAGATCGGAGAGGCTAAACCCTAAAAGCTAGCCTATGGTATGATTGTATGTTGTCCTACGGACTAAAACCCTCCGGTTTATATAGACACCGGAGAGGGTTAGGGTTACACAAGGTCGGTTACAAAGGAGGAGATATCCATGTCCGTATTGCCTACCTTGCCTTCCACGCCAAGTAGAGTCCCATCTGGACACGAGACGAAGTCTTCAATGTTGTATCTTCATAGTCCAACAGTCCGGCCAAAGGATATAGTCCGGCTGTCCGGAGACCCCCTAATCCAGGACTCCCTCAGTAGCCCCTGAACCAGGCTTTCAATGACGGTGAGTCTGGCGCGCAGTATTGTCTTCGGCATTGCAAGGCGGGTTCCTCCTCCGAACACATCACAGAAGAATTTGAATACAAGGATAGTGTCCAACCCTGCAAAATAAGTTCCACATACCACCATAGAGAGAATAATATTTCCACAAATCTTAATCTGCTGACACGTTTTGGCAACATGACATCATGCCATGGTTCGGTGATTATTCGAACCGTTTTTCTTCAACCAGCTCCACACATAACGCGAGGCGGTTTCTTGACACGTCTTGTCAAAGCAGAGATCGTGTTCCCCTAATTACGGGATTCTCATCAATACGGTCGTGGGTAACCCAACCGTGTCTAGGACTCATAGATTATAGGCAAGTCCCAAACAGCTACGGAGAGGACGCTTGATATTCATCCTCTTTATAAAGGGGCAAGGCTTTTACTTTTTTTTCCTCCCGTGCTCAATCGAATCCCTCCCCCGCCTCGAGTTCTAACACCCAAAGCCCAGGTCAGGTGCTTCGGACCTTCAATCATGTCCGGATCTAGCCTTCAAGGCCGGTGGATGCCCTCCTCCGTCACGGAAGAGGATATCAAGAAGTTGAGGGAGGCCAGAAACCTAACCGGCGAGGTTTCGCATCGGCTGCCTGCCCGAGGGCAGGTCGTCCCTACTCCTGAACCCAACGAGAACGTTGTGTTCATCTCCCACTTCCTCCGATGTCTAGGCCTCACCCTGGATCCCTTTGTTAGGGGTTTGATGTTCTATTACGGGCTAGATTTCCACGATCTAGCCCCGGACTCCTTTCTCCACATCTCGGCATTCATTGTCGTGTGTGAGGCCTTCCTCCGCATTACCCCTCACTTCGGCCTGTGGCTCAAGACTTTTGACGTGAAACCGAAGATGGTCGAGGGGCAGTATGCAGCATGCGGAGGCGCATTAATAAGCAAGATAGCAGGAGCTCCGTGGATAAAAGGTTCCTTTCCAGAGGTGTCCAGATTATGGCAATGGGAGTGGTTTTACATCACAGCTCCTAGAAGTGCCAAGTGGGTGGCTGCCCCCGCTTTCCGCTCGGGCCCTCCACCACAACTGTTGTCATGGATTAGCAGAGGACTGAGCTGGGGTCCAGCGAAGGACGTGCCTATACTGCAGAGCCGCATTCAAGATCTCTTCGAAGGAGATTTCAGTCTGGTTACGGTGGTGCAAGTCATGCTGGTTCGTCGAGTCCAGCCTTGCAAACGCCGGCCCCTCCGCATGTGGGTCGTGAACTATTCAGAATTTCCTCGGCCTGACGCACGAGGAGATGTACAAATCATTCTTCAGACCCCAAGTAGAGTGTCCGGATACTATCGAGGACGTGGGCCTGAGCAGCAACCGTACCACCGACCAAGTAAGTAATCCTTTAGCCGAACACATCGTCTTTCATTTACCATGACGTCATTCTGAGAAATCGCTCTTTGACCCGGACTGGCTAACAAGGGCGAAGATGATTTGGTGTTCGCCCCCCCTTCCTGAGGGTTTGGAGAATCTGGTACTGGAAAAGATGCTCGAGCTACCACCTTGCCCGAAGCCCTCAAAGGAAGATAAAGGGGGGAGTAATGAGGTCGAAAGTGGGCCCCCATCGCTACCAATTCCAATCGAGGGAATGAGCGCCTCCATGAAGGAAGATAACCAAGGGGAAGGATCTGACCTTCTCTCGCTTTGGGGAAGGAAGAGGACTGCCTCTGAAGATCCGGAAACCGAGGCTTCCAAACGGGAGAAGAAGTCTCCACCAGAGGGTCCTGCCTTGGAGGGTGCTTTTGCCGCACAAGGTCCGCGCGAGGATCAGCCCTCGAACGAGCTATAAGTAATCAAAAAGTACTTTAATAATGGAGATATACAACCTTACCTCTGAGGAAAATAACCAAAGTATTTATCTTGCAGTTCGGATCTTAGCCCTTCTCAGCAGAGCTCGTCTTCGGGGGATCTTCTTCCGGAGATGATGGAGAGTGAAACGCCTCCCCCGGGCTCCCCCGCTCAAGAAGCGGGCGACCTTCAAGTGTCGTCACGGAGGGCCTCTCTGGATCCGGTGAGGCCAGAAGATAATCCTATAGTCACCCGAAGTCCCCAGTGTCCGGCTCTTGAAGAGAGCAAACAAAAGAGTCCCGCACCGTCTGGTATGCGGTCGGACGTACTGAGGGAGCTGTTGGAGCGAGCGGCCATCTCAGAAGAACACTGTACGTTGATGGAAAGAATTTTGTCCGTCGAAAGCGGATTGCATGAAGCTTTTATGAGCCTACTGATAGGCTTTGAGGTACGTGAAGTGATATAATTTTTGATAGTACCACACATTTTTAGGTGTGCCCTGTGTAGATAGTAGCCCCTGAGACTCTGGTTGTCGTCGAGAACGGCGGCGAACAGAGGATCGTAGTCCCAGGTAATAACCAAACCGCCTTTATGTGCAGGTGGTGGAAGCTCTGGTGGCTAGCCGGACTAATGAGTTGGCCGAACTAAAGCGGCAACTGGATGCGGCAGATGCCGACATCGAGCTTGTTAACAAGCGGCTTGACGAGGCATAGGGTAATTAATGTTTTCTAGTGAATTTCACATAGTAAGAGCAGCATGATGCCAGTATCTTTAATATGTTGTGACTACAGATGGAGCCACCACCGTGGAGACCCTTTGGGCGGAACTTGCCCAAGCCAAAGAACAAGCAAGAAGTAGTAATGCGGCTGCTATGAAGGCGACCGAAGAGTTAAGAGCCAAGAAGGAAGCACATTGCGAGAGCAAAGATAAAATGGCCAAGATGGCTATAAAGGTAAAAGACGCTGCCAACCGCTGCCAGCTCCTTGAAGAAGAAAACCGAGCGAAGGCGACGGACCTTGAAAAGGCTGCGGTGGCGACCAAAGACACCCGCTCTGCTATGAGGGCAAAGAAGGAAGAGCTGCGTGAAGCCGGGGATATTGCGGCTGGGAAGCCCTTTTTGCTGCGGAGGAAGTTCGGAGATCCGCGGTATGCCCCTCTGGGTCGGCTTTGGAGTTCGGCAGGCGCATATATGGACTTGGCAGCGAGCGCTGTTGATGCGGCCGAATACTTCCGAGATCAAACAGATCGTGAAGTGGACAAGCTGTTCTGGTCACAGTTTAACGTTCCAGAGCGTCCGCTTCCATTGATTGATCAGCTGGCCGAATGGTCCGAACTCAATAGGTTGTCCGGACTCGCCATGAGGTCCGTCGTAGATCATCTGTGGCCGGAAAAACCAAAGCCGAATAGCTTACTCAGCTTAGTGCAACAGTTCCTTGGAGCGGTGTCGCGCATCAATGCGATGAAGAGGTTGGCGTGTATAGAGGGCTCGCGGATGGCCCTTGCCCGTGTCAAAGCATACTGGGCGGAGATGGATGCTACCACTGTTGCGGCGCAGGGTTCGGCCATAGGCCGAGTGGCTGCCGAGCACTATTTCGAAGAAGTTCTCGAGGGCGCTTATTTGATAGAGGCCCAGTGCTCGAAGAATATTATGTTTGAGTGACATGTATTCCATTGTAAACACAATGTTTTTATGAAATTTATTAAAGCTGTATTTATACTTTTGCCCGAAAGTAATATGATGCCTCATGTGCGGCCGTTTATGTATACATATGTATAACCTGAAAGATTGCAGTCGTCGGCTTCAGCCCCCACGCATATAATGCGGGGGTGTTCACAGAAAATGCATATTCACACTTAATCCAATGTCTTGGTCCTAATAAGGAGGTGATGGCGCAGCGAACTAGGCAACCGAACTATAATGCTTTAACACTTTCACTTAGCCATAGGAGTTTGACAGTGGGGTTACTATATAGCCCCTGGTGGCTCCGCACTCTCCCGAATTCGGGGTGCGTACATGCCTGGCCGGGAAACGGCCCTTTGTTAAGGCAGAGGAATTCTAACATTCCGATAGGTCATCGAGTGGCTGACCAGTCTAACGCTATATCATGACAGTCAGTTTTCGGCTTTCTCTACTGAGGTGCTCGTCCGGATGAACCGCGGCACAATCGCAGTAGTTCTCCTGGTGCCGCCTTAGCCGATAGAGCGGAACGTAAGGCAGCAAAACACAGGAGCCGGGCAAACCCAACATTTGACCAAAGACATGATTTGGAGGTGATGCATATAAGGCCAAACTCGCAACGCCAAACACTCCCTAAGGTATTCGGTCTTTATGGTGTAAACCGGGCCTAAACAGTGCCCTTTGTAAGAAGCCCCTGGTGTCCAGGTACGTGCATTATTCTGACGTGGCCACATGCCAAGACGCCATCATCCTTCTCAATTGTACTGAGAATCCAAGGGATGTGTATCAACAAGAGACAGTAAAAAAGGTTTACGCGAGGTCTTAATCTAAAAAGAATCCTTGGAACGGGTCCCTGCTACACGTCTGCCCCTGTGTCTCCGTTGTGCCTTATCCTGGACGGGTGTAGCACGATGGTCATCTGTAAAAGAGAGAAACTTAGGTGAAAAGTTGTTGTGCAAAAAGGTAGGTTTAAAGAAACCATGTACAATTCAAGATGAGTAAAAATTGCCATTTGTCTGCGCGCGTTGAGCCCCTTGTATTTGTAATAGGGGTGTGGCCATCAAACCTGTATGAATTACATATAGCTGCGCCGGACTCGTCTAACCGTGTCCATGGTCTTGACGACCTATCAAATGCTTTAGTTGGTGAGGCCGTTTTTAGTGTGCGGCTGCCAAGGCAGTCGCACTCTCTTCGGCGTGCAAGGATCGCTCAATATTTCCGTTCACTGTAATGGTGCCACATGGACCGGGCATCTTAAGCGTGAGGGAAGCGTAATGCGGTATTGCATTAAAGCGAGCGGAAGCTTCGCGTCCAAGTAGTGCTTGATAGCCACTTTGGAACGGAGCAATGTGGAATGTTAAATTTTCGCTACGGAAGTTATCGGGGAAGCCGAATATAACCTCTAGTAGCTGGGAGCCCGTGCAATGAGCCCCTGAGCCTGGCGTTACTCCTTTAAAGGTAGTATTGTTGTGGCAAATTTTCGTTGGGTCTATCCCCATTTTGCGGATTGTGTCCTGATATATCAGGTTTAGACTGCTACCACCGTCCATCACGACTCGTGTGAAATGGTATCCTTCAATTATTGGGTCTAATACCAAGGCAGCCCATCCTGCACGCCGGATACTTGCTGAGTAATCCCAGTGGTCGAAAGTGATCGGTTGAGACGACCAGTGGCAGGACTCCGCGGTGATAGGCCCCTGGGCATATTTCTCTGGGAGTGCCTCTTTGTTTCTCCCCTTGATCACGTGTAACACGTTCACTGTTTTGACTTCTGGTGGAAATTTATTTTGTTCCCTAGTGTCTTGCGTGAGAGGCTCATCCTCGTCTTCGCTTGGTGTATCCTCCCCCTTGTGTACGGCGTTAAGCTTGCCGGATTGCTTGAAGACCCAACATTCTCTGTGGGTATGATTAGCAGGTTTACCAGGGGTGCTATGGATCTGACATATTTGGTCCAGAATTTTGCTTAATCTAGACAGTTCGTCTCTGCTGCCTTTAGAGGGCGGCTTTTGCTGACCTGGCCGAGAGCTTCTCAATCCGGCGTTTACTACCGTGCTCTTCGGGGTGTCTTCTTTATTCCAGCTCGTATTATTTTTGCTGCGTCGTGATTTCCCATTTCCATCTCTAACTTCGGATGTACTTGGGTCACTGGTGATGCATCTGGCTAGCCAGCTGTCCTCACCCATGCAAAAGCGGGTCATGAGGCTTGTTAATGCTGCCATTTTTCTCGGCTTTTCTTGGCCGAGGTGTCTGGCAAGCCATTCGTCGCGGACGCTATGCTTAAAAGCTGCCAAGGCTTCGGCGTCCGGACAGTCGACTATTTGGTTCTTTTTAGTAAGAAACCTGTTCCAAAGCTTTCGGGCTGACTCTCCGGGCTGTTGAGTTATATGACTCAAATCGTCCGCGTCCGGAGGCCGGACATAAGTCCCTTGAAAATTTGCCCGAAAAGCGTCTTCGAGCTCTTCCCAGCTTCCAATGGAGCTTTCGGGGAGGCTTTTAAGCCAATGCCGAGCTGGCCCTTTGAGTTTGAGGGGTAAATACTTAATGGCGTGGAGATCATCTCCTCGAGCCATATGGATATGGAAGATGTAGTCCTCAATCCAGACCCCAGGGTCTGTTGTTCCATCATATGGCTCTATGTTTACGGGTGGAATCCCTCTCGAAATTCATGGTCCAGCACCTCATCGGTGAAACATAGGGGGTGTGCGGCACCCCTGTATCTGGGTGTATCGCGTTGTTTGGATGTTTGTTGTGTTGCATCGTATGCTGGAGCGCGCTTGCGTGGTCCATATATGGATCTGGTTGCACCGTCCTTTTGATGCGAACCCTCGCGTGAATCGCGTATTGGCTTATGTGCGGCGTTGTTTGCCGTTCTATGTTGGCCGTGAGGTCGTCTATCCGGCCAGATGGCCGTTTTAATTTTTGGTTGCGGGGGATCTAAGGCCTCCTCATCGAATTCAGGTAGCAACTTCCGCTTTGGGTAGCTCTTGGTGGGGTGATTACCGCCGTACTTCGCTGCTGTGTTGAGCACTTTACTCCATCTAATTCTGAGTGTGTCTTGCGCAGCCTTGAGCCTTTGCTTCTGCTTTTTAGACTCCTCGCGGTGGCAACGAGCCGTTGATGGGCATTCTGTTGCTCTGGGTGTCTGTCCGGTGTGATGTCGTCCGGACTATTATCTTTGACAGAGTCGGGTTGTTCAGTTTGATTCTCCGTGTTGCCGTGGTCCGGCGATGGTTCACCCTGCTCTAACGCTGGGTCTATATGATCGTTGTTTCTGCCGAGGAGGGATTTGGAGCGGCGCTTAGGCCGCCGCTTTGACTGCTTCTCGAGGGGACAAAACTTCGTTGCATCCTTCCGTTCCTCGTCGTCGTCTTCTTTTGGCGTGTCCACCATGTACACATCATGTGATGAAGTGGGCATCCAGTGCCCTATGGGCAGTGGTTCCTATTTGTCTCCTGCATCGTCGTCCATATCATGGATGTCTTCGGAGTCGGGGTCGAGCATGTCGGTTAAGTCATCGACAGTGGCTACTAAATGGGTGGTGGGTGGGCGGCGAATTTCTTCGTCATCCGCATCCCAATCCTGCCAGACATATTTCGGCCAGGACTCTCCTGATAAGGAGAGAGACTTTAATGAATTCAGTATGTCGCCGAAGGGCGAGTGCTGAAAGATATCTGTGGAGGTAAAACTCCATGATCGGCGCCCAACTGGATTCGATAGGAACGGGCGCAAGCAGTTTGGAGTCCGTGGCCAGAGAAGTATCCGGTAGTTCAACAACACGGCTCTCGAGAAGGGTAAGATCGATATTCGGCTCGATCGCCATTGGGGATGCGGCCTCTGTGGCGGGGTCTATCCACCCGTCCATGGGAGGCGCAACTGGCTCCGAATTAAGGGTCGGAGCGGCTGCCGGTGTGATTTCTTGAACACGGTCCGATGGCAGAGCTAAATCGTACTCATCGTGACCGCGTGACGCACAAGGCAGAGGCTCGAATCCGTCGAAGATCAAGTCTCCACGGATATCGGCCGTGTAGTTTAAGCTTTCAAACCTGACCTGGTGGCCAGGGGCGTAACTTTCGATCTGCTCCAGATGGCCAGGCGAGTTGGCCCGCAGTGTGAAGCTGCCGAACACAAAGATCTGTCCGGGGAGAAAAGTCTCACCCTGGACTGCATCGCTATCGATGATTGTAGGAGCCATCAAGCCTAACGGCGATGACACAGAGGAAATCTCAATAAAGCACCAATGTCGGTGTCAAAACCGGCGGATCTCGGGTAGGGGGTCCCGAAATGTGCGTCTAAATCGGATGGTAACAGGAGGCAGGGGACACGATGTTTTACCCAGGTTCGGGCCCTCTTGATGGAGGTAAAACCCCACGTCCTGCTTGATTTATTCTTGATGATATGGGTATTACAAGAGTTGATCTACCACGAGATCGGAGAGGCTAAACCCTAAAAGCTAGCCTATGGTATGATTGTATGTTGTCCTATGGACTAAAACCCTCCGGTTTATATAGACACCGGAGAGGGTTAGGGTTACACAATGTCGGTTACAAAGGAGGAGATATCCATATCCGTATTTCCTAGCTTGCCTTCCATGCCAAGTAGAGTCCCATCCGAACACGAGACAAAGTCTTCAATCTTGTATCTTCATAGTCCAACAGTCCGGCCAAAGGATATAGTCCGGCTGTCCGGAGACCCCCTAATCCAGGACTCCCTCACCAGGTTTATGCATAGATGTCATATGCACGAGTATAACACAAGTGAGTTGTGGGCGATACTAGTCATACTGTACCAGCATGTCATACTTTGATTCGGCGATATTGTTGGATGAAGCGGCCCGGACCGACATTACGCGTACGCTTACGCGAGACTGGTTCAACCGACGTGCTTCGCACACAGGTGGCTAGCGGGTGTCTGTTTCTCCAACTTTAGTTGAATCAAGTATGGCTACGCCCGGTCCTTGTTGAAGGTTAAAACAGCACATACTTGATGAAATATTGTTGTGGTTTTGATGCGTAGGTAAGAACGGTTCTTGCTCAGCCCGTAGCAGCCACGTAAAACTTGCAACAACAAAATAG
The DNA here is from genome assembly GCA_034509565.1 of Triticum monococcum. Taxonomy (NCBI): domain Eukaryota; kingdom Viridiplantae; phylum Streptophyta; class Magnoliopsida; order Poales; family Poaceae; genus Triticum; species Triticum monococcum. The sequence goes on from CM067845.1 coordinate 622,414,059, forward strand.
AGGACGTCTAACTTGTTTTTGCAGGGCATGTTGTGATTGATATGGTCAAGACATGATGCTAAATTTTATTGTATGAGATGATCATGTTTTGTAACAAAGTTATCGGCAACTAGCAGGAGCCATATGGTTGGCACTTTATTGTATGAAATGCAATCGCCATCTAATTGCTTTACTTTATCACTAAGCGGTAGCAATAGTCGTAGAAGCAATAGTTGGCGAGACTACAACGATGCTACGATGGAGATCAAGGTGTCGCGCCGGTGACGATGGTGATCATGACGGTGCTTTGGAGATGGAGATCAAAGGCACAAGATGATGATGGCCATATCATATCACTTATATTGATTGCATGTGGTGTTTATCCTTTATGCATCTTACTTTGCTTAGTTCTACGGTAGCATTATAAGATGATCTCTCACTAAATTTCAAGGTACAAGTGTTGTCCCTGAGTATGCACCATTGCGAAAATTCATCGTGCCGAGACACCATGTGATGATCGGGTGTGATATGCTCTACGTTCACATACAACGGGTGGAAGCCAGTTTTGCACATGCAGAATACTTGGGTTAAACTTGACGAGCCTAGAATATGCAAATATGGCCTCGGAACACTAAGACCTAAAGGTCGAGCGTGAATCATATAGTAGATATCATCAGCATAGTGATGTTCACCATTGAAAACTACTCGATCTCACGTGATGATCGTACATGGTTTAGTTGATTTGGATCACGTGATCACTTAGATGATTAGAGGGATGTCTATCTAAGTGGGAGTTCTTTAGTAATATGATTAATTGAACTTTAATTTATTCTGAACTTAGTACCTGATAGTATTTTGCATGTCTATGTTGTTGTAGATAGTTGGCCCGTGATGTTGTTCTGTTGAATTTTATTGGTAGCAACTACATGGACTGGGTCCATAACTTATGGAGTATCCTCATTGCTGCACAGAAGAATTACGTCCTGGAAGCACCGCTAGGTGCCAAACCCACTGCAGGAGCAACGCCAGATGTTATGAATGTCTGGCAGAGTAAAGCTGATGACTACTCTATAGTTTAGTGTGTGCCATGCTTTATGGCTTATAACCGGGATTTCATTGACGTTTTGAACGTTTTGCAGCATATGAGATGTTCTAGGAGTTGAAGTTAATATTTCGAGCAAATGCCCGGATTGAGAGATATGAAGTCTCCAATAAGTTCTATAGCTGCAAGATGGAGGAAAACAGTTATGTCAGTGAACATATACTCAAAATGCCTGGACATAATAATCACTTGATTCAAGTGGGAGTTAATCTTCCTGATGATAGTGTCATTGACAGAATTCTTTAATCACTGCCACCAAGCTATAAGAGCTTCGTGATGAACTATAATATGTGATATGTCCCCAACATATCTATAATTTTTGATTTCTCCATGCTATATTATCTACTGTTTTGGACATCATTGGGCTTTATTATCCACTTTTATATTATTTTGGGACTAACCTATTAACCGGAGGCCTAGCCTAGAATTGTTGTTTTTTGCCTGTTTTAGGGTTTCGAAGAAAAGGAATATCAAACGGAGTCCAAACGGAATGAAACCTTCAGGAACGTGATTTTCTCAACGAACAAGACCTAGGAGACTTGGACCCTATGTCAAGACACAAAATAGGAGGCCACGAGGTAGGGGGCGTGCCTACCCCCCCCCCCCCCAGGCGCGCCCTCCACACTCATGGCCCCCCTGTTGCTCCACCGACGTACTCCTTCCTCCTATATATACCTGCGTACCCCCAAACAATCAGATACGGAGCCAAAACCCTAATTCCATCGCCGCAACTTTCTGTATCCACGAGATCCCATCTTGGGGCCTGTTCCGGAGCTCTGCAGGAGGGGGCATCGATGACGGAGGGCTTCTACATCAACACCATAGCCCCTTCGATGAAGTGTGAGTAGTTCACCTCACACCTACGGGTCCATAGTTATTAGCTAGATGGCTTCTTCTCTCTTTTTGGATCTCAATACAATGTTCTCCCCCTCTCTTGTGGAGAACTATTCGATGTAATCTTCTTTTTGCGGTGTGTTCGTTGAGACTGATGAATTGTGGGTTTATGATCAAGTCTATCTATGAACAATATTTGAATCTTCTCTGAATTATTTTATGTATGGTTGGTTATCTTTGCAAGTCTCTTCGAATTATCAATTTGGTTTGGCCTACTAGATTGATCTTTCTTGCAATGGGAGAAGTGCTTAGCTTTGGGTTCAATCTTGCAGTGTCCTTTCCCAGTGACAGTAGGGGCAGCAAGGCACGTATTGTATTGTTGCCATCGAGGATAACAAGAAGGGTTTTTCATCATATTGCATGAGTCTATCCCTCTACATCATGTCATCTTGCTTAAGGCGTTACTCTGTTTTTAACTTAATACTCTAGATGCATGCTGGATAGCGGTTGATGAGTGGAGTAATAGTAGTAGATGCAGGCAGGAGTCGGTCTACTTGCCTCGGACATGATGCCTATATACATGATCATACCTAGATATTCTCATAACTATGCTCAATTCTGTCAATTGCTCAACAGTAATTTGTTCACCCATCGTAGAATACGTATGCTCTCGAGAGAAGCCACTAGTGAAACCTATGGTGCCCGGGTCTATCTTTATCATATTGATCTCCTACTACTTAGTTATTTCCTTTGCTTTTTACTTTGCCTTTATTTTACTTTGCATCTTCATCACAGAACTACCAAATATATTATCTTATCATATCTATCAGATCTCACTCTCATAAGTGGCCGTGTAGGGATTGACAACCCCTATTCGCGTTGGTTGCGAGGATTTATTTGTTTTGTGCAGGTATGAGGGACTCGCGCGTAGCCTCCTACTGGACTGATACCTTGGTTCTCAAAAACTGAGGGAAATACTTACGCTACTTTGTTGCATCATCCCTTCCTCTTCGGGGAAAACCAACGCAGTGCTCAAGAGGTAGCAATATGCAAGGGACAGATAAGACAATTCCTGAGCTCTTCGCAATGTTAAAGGCTGCGGAGGTAGAAATCAAGAAGGAGCATCAAGTGTTGATGGTCAACAAGACCACCAGTTTCAAGAAAAAGGGTAAAGGGAAGAAGGGGAACTTCAAGAAGAACGGCAAGTAGGTTGCTGCTCAAGTGAAGAAGCCCAAGTCTGGACCTAAGCCTAAGACTGAGTGCTTCTACTTCAAAGGGACTGGTCACTAGAAGCAGAACTGCCCCAAGTATTTGGCGGATAAGAAGGATGGCAAGGTGAACAAGGTATATGTGATATATATATATATATATATATATATATGTTATTAATGTGTACCTTACTAATGCTCGCAGTAGCACCTTGGTATTTGACACTGGTTCTGTTGCTAATATTTGCAACTCAAAACAGGGACTACAGATTAAGCGAAGATTGGCTAAGGATGATGTGACGATGCGCGTGGGAAATGGTTCCAAAGTCGATGTGATCACGGTCGGCACGCTACCTCTACATCTACCTTCGGGATTAGTTTTAGACCTGAATAATTGTTATTTGGTGTCAGCCTTAAGCATGAACATTATATCTGGATCTTGTTTGATGCGAGACAGTTATTCATTTAAATCAGAGAATAATGGTTGTTCTATTTATATGAGTAATATCTTTTATGGTCATGCACCCTTGAAGAGTGGTCTATTTTTATTGAATCTCGATAGTAGTGATACACATATTCATAATATTGAAGCCAAAAGATGTAGAGTTGATAATGATAGTGCAACTTATTTGTGGCACTGTCGTTTAGGTCATATTGGTGTAAAAAGCATGAATAAACTCCATTCTGATGGACTTTTGGAATCACTTGATTATGAATCACTTGGTACTTGCGAACCATGCCTCATGGGCAAGATGACTAAAACTCCGTTCTCCGGAACAATGGAGCAAGCAACAGATTTGTTGGAAATCATACATACTGATGTATGTGGTCCAATGAATGTTGAGGCTCACGGCGGGTATCGTTATTTTCTCACCTTCACATATGATTTGAGTAGATATGGGTATATCTACTTAATGAAACATAAGTCTGGAACATTTGAAATGTCCAAAGAGTTTTAGAGCGAAGTGGAAAATCATCGTAACAAGAAAATAAAGTTTCTAAGATCTGATCACGGAGACGAATATTTGAGTTACGAGTTTGGTCTTCAATTAAAACAATGTGGAATAGTCTCACAAACTCATGCCACCTGGAACACCACAGCATAATGGTGTGTCCGAACGTCATAATCGTACTTTATTAGATATGGTGCAATCTATGATGTCTCTTACCGATTTATCGCTATCGTTTTAGGGTTATGCATTAGAGACAGCTGCATTCACGTTAAATAGGGCACCATATAAATCCGTTGAGATGACACCATATGAACCGTGGTTTAGCAAGAAACCTAAGCTGTCGTTTCTTAAAGTTTGGGGTTGTGATGCTTATGTGAAAAACTTTCAGCCTGATAAGCACAAACCCAAAAATTGGAAAAGTGCGTCTTCATAGGATACACAAAAAGAAACTGTTGGGTACACCTTCTATCACAGATCCGAAAGGCAATATGTTTGTTGCTAAGAGTGGATCCTTTCTAGAGAAGAAGTTTCTCTCAAAAGGAGTGAATGGGAGGAATGTAGAACTTGATGAGGTAACTGTACCTGCTCCCTTATTGGAAAGTAGTTCATCACAGAAATCTGTTCAGGTGACTCCTACACCAATTAGTGAAGAAGCTAACGATGATGATCATGTAACTTCAGATCAAGTTACTACCGAACCTTGTAGGTCAACCAGAGTAAGACCCACACCAGAGTGGTACGGTAATCCTATTCTGGAGGTCATGTTGCTTGACCATGACGAACCTACGTACTACGAGGAAGCGATGATGAGCCCAGATTCCGTGAAATGGATTGAGACCATGAAGTCTGAGATGGGATCCATGTATGAGAACAAAGTGTGGACTTTGGTTGACTTGCCCGTTGATCAGCAAGCCATCGAGAATAAATGGATCTTCAAGAAGAAGACTGACGCTAACGGTAATGTTACTGTCTACAAAGCTCGACTTGTTGCGAAAGGTTTTTGACAAGTTCAAGGAGTTAACTACGATGAGACCTTCTCACCCGTAGCGATGCTTAAGTCCATCCGAATCATGCTAGCAATTGCTGCATTTTATGATTATGAAATTTGGAAAATGGATGTAAAGACTGCATTCCTGAATGGATTTCTGGAAGAAGAGTTGTATATGTTGCAACCTAAAGGTTTTATCGATCCAAAGGGAGCTAACAAAGTGTGCAAGCTCCGGCGATCCATTTATGGACTGGTTCAAGCATCTCAGAGTTGGAATAAACATTTTGATGGTGTGATCTAAGCATATGGTTTTATACAGACTTTTGGAGAAGCCTGTATTTACAAGAAAGTGAGTGGGAGCTCTATAGAATTTCTAATATTATATGTGGATGACACATTGTTGATTGGAAAATGATATAGAATTTCCGGATAGCATAAAAGGATACTTGAATAAGAGTTTTTCAATGAAAGACCTCGGTGAAGCTGCTTATATATTGGGCATTAATATCTATAGAGATAGATCAAGACGCTTAATTGGACTTTCACAGAGCACATACCTTGACAAAGTTTTGAAGAAGTTCAAAATGGATCAAGCAAAGAAAGGGTTCTTGCCTGTGTTACAAGGTGTGAAGTTGAGTCAGACTCAATGCCCGACCACTGCAGAAGATAGAGAGAAAATGAAAGGTTTTCCCTATGCTTCAGCCATAGGCTCTATCATGTAAGCAATGCTGTGTACCAGACCTGATGTGTGCCTTGCTCTAAATTTAGCAGGGAGGTACCAAAGTAATCCAGGAGTGGATCAATAGACAGCGGTCAAGAACATCCTGAAATACCTGAAAAGGACTAAGGATATGTTTCTCATTTATGGAGGTGACATAGAGCTCGTCGTAAATGGTTACGTCGATGCAAGCTTTGACACTGATCCGGATGACTCTAAGTCACAACCCGGATACATGTTTATATTGAATGGTGGAGCTGTCAGTTGGTGTAGTTCTAAGCAAAGCGTCATGGCGGGGTCTATGTGTGAAGCGGAGTACATAGCTGCTTCAGAAGCAGCAAATGAAGGAGTCTGGATGAAGGAGTTCATATCCAATCTAGGTGTCATACCTAGTGCATCGGGTCCAATGAAAATCTTTTGTGACAATACTGGTGCAATTGCCTTGGCAAAGGAATCCAGATTTCACAAGAGAACCAAGCACATCAAGAGATGCTTCAATTCCATCCGCGATCAAGTCAAGGAGGGAGACATAGAGATTTGCAAGATACATATGGATCTGAATGTTGCAGACCCATTGACTAAGCCTCTCTCACGAGCAAAACATGATCAGCACCAAGACTCCATGGGTGTTAGAATCATTACTGTGTAATCTAGATTATTGACCCTAGTGCAAGTGGGAGACTAAAGGAAATATGACCTAGAGGCAGTAATAAAATTATTAATTATATTTCCTTAGATCATGATAAATGTTTATTATTCATGCTAGAATTGTATTAACCGGAAACTTAGTACATGTGTGAATACATAGACAAACAGAGTGTCAGTAGTATGCATCTACTTGACTAGCTCGTTGAATCAAAGATGGTTAAGTTTCCTAGCCATAGACATGAGTTGTCATTTGATTAACGGGATCACATCATTGATAAATGATGTGATTGACTTGACCCATTCCGTTAGCTTAACACTTGATCGTTTAGTATATTGCTATTGCTTTCTTCATGACTTATACATGTTCATATGACTATGAGATTATGAAACTCCCAAATACCGGAGGAACACTTTGTGTGCTACCAAACATCACAACGTAACTGGGTGATTATAAAGGTGCTCTACAGGTGTCTCCAATGGTACTTGTTGATTTGGCATAGATAGAGATTAGGATTTTTCACTCCGATTGTCAGAGATGTATCTCTGGGCCCTCTCAGTAATGCACATCACTATAAGCCTTGCAAGTATTATAACTAATGAGTTAGTTGCGGGATGATTGTAGCGACCTGACCCGAATGGATCAAGTCTACTGTGCTCCGGTGTCATCCCTGGATCAGTAATGCTGACACCACACAGTACTTCGAAGGATTTATAGCAGAGTGGCAATCACACACTTATTACATCGATGTCTCAAAGAGAACTTATTACAATAAATATGGCTTAAGGCCATCTAATAAAGATAACAGTGGAAGACTCGTAAGATAAATGGGTCCATCAACTCCAATAGCATCACTGAGTATAGAACCACGACCTAAAAACACCTTACTCGTCGTCTGAAAAGTCTGCAACATGAAAGTTGCAGCCCGAAAATGGGTCAGCACATGGAATATGTTGGCAATGTAACACATAGAGAGTAATGAACAGTAATGAGCTATACTATATGCATGTATGGTTGGTGGAAAGCTCTATGGTTACAATTTTGCGTAAAGCCAATTTTTCCCTACTGCAAAGGAATAAATTTGTTTAACTATCATGGTAGTGGAACATCGAGAATGGTTGACAGCATTCCCATCCCAATTAAGTGAACAATTAAACCCAACAATATTAATTAGAAGTAACATGATGAGATTGACATGATATTCAAGTACTAGATACTCAAGTGGTCCATAACCGGGGACACGGCTAATCATGATTAGTTTGTTACACTCTGCAGAGGTTTGCGCACTTTTCCCCACAAGACTCGATCGCCTCCGTTGGTTTTCTCGCACTACATGGTGTTTGAGAAACGGATGACCGAGACACAGTCTTTCAGAAGCGCTAGCACCTTACGTCCGGGTAGACCGTACCAACTACATCCCCTACATCTGCTAGTCTACCACTGTAAGAGTTCGCACGACTTAGTCAACTATGCCAGAGCCCATAATGGCTTGTGGCTGCACACGGAAGTTACTAGCATGAACGATCTTATGATCCCTTTGAGCCTGGGTGGCGGTCCAAAAGAAAAACAGGCAAGTCCTGATAGAAACCAGGTGCCTCAATCCACCCAGATGTGTATTTAAGTTGCCACCTTAAGTAAACCATTAAAATTATCAAACTCACATTTGTCATGGATATCACTCACCCAATCCACGTCTACTAGCATAGCATGGCATAATAAGCAAACGTAGAAGTAACTCCCAAAGGTTTCATAATAAACAGGTAATAGGTACTACCTCATCTACTTCCCATCCCACAATTTAATTAGATCCTAATCATGCAATGTTTGAGGATTGATCTAATGCAATAAAACTGGGTTGTAGAAAAGGTATGATCAAAGTGTTACTTGCCTTGCTGATGATCCGTGAAACCTAGAGATTCGAAGTAATAGGCGGCGCACTCCGGGTATTCTATCGCAGACAAACAACAAGCATACAATAAGTACTCATCTAATGCACCGGTAAAACTCAAACAAAAGAACGAACCAGAAAGTCCAACTTAAGAACTCCGGTTGCAAAGAGAGAAAGAACCGAACAAAGAAATGGAAAACAAACGGCGGACGAAAACAACTCGGTTCTAGCAAGTCGAAACTAGGTCATTTTTTTACCGTGGCAAAATCTTGTTTAAGTTGATTAGACGGAACGGCGGTTTCGAAACGAAACACCAGGCCCTTGAATCACCTGATTCCGATAAACGAGCGAGAAGAAAGACTAGAACGAAGATCGAATCTGAGATCGCGATCGAGGAATAAATCCGACGAAAAGAAAGAGACGAACGGTTAAACGAACGGACGTTCGTTAACCGGGAATAACCGGTGATCACGCTCCTTAAGACGAACGGTTCGAAAGAAGAACGAAAACCGATCTAGGGTTTTCGGAAAAGACCGAAAAGAAAAACCGGAAAGAAAAACGGAAAAGAAAACGGAATGGTTCTTTTAAGAAAAACCGAACCGGGGAAAGAAAAAGAGGCGCGGCTACCTTCGGCGAGGCTCCGGCGAGGGGGGAGGCGATGGCGGAGCGCAAGGGAGGCGGCGGCGTAAGGCGGCGACGGCGCTAGGGCGGCGGCGGCAGCTAGAGGCGCGGCTAGAGGCGGCTTGGTGTGGGGAGAGGGGGGGGGCTAGAGTATTTATATAGGAGGGGGGCTCTTGCTTGGGGAAGGGGCAAGGGGGGGCGGCGGCGGCTTGGAGTCCCGCTGGGACTCGGCCTGGCGGCGGGGCTGGCTGGCGGCGCGCGGTTGGGCCGGCCTTGGCCCAAGCGGCTGGGCCTGCGGGATTTTTTTTAAAACGGTTACGCGCGCAGAAAATCAAAAGAAAGAAAATCTAAACGAACTCCGAAAAATCTAAATTAAATTTTCCCCGACTCTTAAAAATGAGTCGAACAAAATGAACTTTACTCCGGGCCTAAAAAGCAATTTTTAAAAGCGCGCATTTTTCCCTATCCAAAGAAAATGCAAATAAACATCAGAAAAACAAAATTTGATTTATTTAATAAATCTTCATTTTTCCTAAATTTGGGAAAGTCATATTATTCCCTCTCTCATATTTTTGATATTGGAAAAATAATTGAAGATGAAATAAATAAATCAAATGATCCTCTTTTCTAATTCGAGAAAACTCTCAAATATGAAAATAACGAAACCTCCAACTCTCTCCGAGGGTCCTTGATTTGCGAGAAATTTCTAGGATCAACCAAAATGCAAGAAAATATGATATGCATGATGGTCTAGTGTATAACATTCCAAATTAAAAATTTGGGATGTTACAAACCTACCCCCCTTAAGATGAATCTCGCCCTCGAGATTCGGGTTGGCTAGAAAATAGGTGAGGGTGGTCCTTGAGCAAATCTTCTTCTCTCTCCCAGGTGGCTTCATCCTCTGAGTGGTGGTTCCACTGAACTTTGCAAAACTTGATGACCTTGCTGCGGGTAACTCTGCTGGCATAATCGAGAATCTTGATTGGTTTCTCCTCATACGTTAAATCATCCTTCAACTGAATCTCTTCAAGCGGCACTGTATCCCTTAGCGGTACCTCCGCCATCTCGGCGTGACATTTCTTCAGCTGAGAAACATGGAATACATCATGAACTCCTGACAGTCCCTCTGGTAATTCCAACCTGTACGCGACTTCTCCCATTCGCTGCAAGATCTTATACGGTCCAATGAAACGCGGTGCTAATTTTCCCTTAACTCCAAAGCGCTTAACTCCTCGAAGTGGGGATACTCGAAGATAAACTCTGTCTCCGGTTTCGTAAACTGTCTCCTTGCGTTTAGAGTCTGTGTAGCTCTTCTGCCTGGACTGGGCTACCTTGAGCCTATCGCGAATCAACTTAACTTTCCGTTCAGACTCCTTAATCAAATCTGGACCAAAGAACTGACGGTCTCCAACTTCGTCCCATGACAACGGTGTCCTGCACCTCCTTCCGTATAAAGCTTCGAAAGGTGCCATCTTCAAACTGGTTTGGTAACTGTTGTTATAAGAAAATTTCGCATACGGCAGGTTATCGTCCCAACTAGATCCATAATCTAGTGCACAAGCTCTCAGCATATCTTCCAAAATCTGATTGACTCTCTCGGTCTGTCCATCTGTCTGTGGGTGAAAAGCTGTGCTGAACTCTAGTCTGGTTCCCAAAGTTTCATGCAACTGATTCCAAAACTTCGAGGTAAATTGGGTTCCTCTGTCTGATACGATACTCCTCGGAACTCCATGCAAACAAATGATCCTAGTCATATATATCTTCGCCAACTTAGCACTGGTGTAAGTGGTCTTAACTGGAATGAAATGTGCTACCTTCGTCAAACGATCAACTACTACCCATATCGAGTCATAGCCTGCTTTCGTCCTAGGTAGACCTGTGATAAAATCCATGCCTATCTTATCCCACTTCCATTCGGGTATCGGCAATGGTTGTAATAATCCGGTTGGCTTCTGATGCTCTGCCTTTACTCTCTGACACACATCACATACTGCTACATATGCTGCAATATCCTTCTTCATTCCGGTCCACCAGAATGTTTCCTTTAAATCCAGATACATCTTGGTATTTCTTGGGTGAATCGAATAAGGTGAATCATGTGCCTCTTGCAGAATCAACTTCCTGATCTCCGGGTCATTGGGCACATAAACACGGTCTTCAAACCATAGGGTATCGTGCTCATCCTCATGAAATCCCTTTGCTTTTCCTTTGCTCATTCTCTCTTTTATAGAAGCAATCTCCTTGTCAGATTTCTGAGCTTCTCTGATTTTATCCATCAATGTTGACTGAATCTCCAATGCTGCTACATAGCCTCTCGGAACTATTTCCAAACATAGCTCATGAAGGTTTTCTGCTAACTCCTTGGGTATTTCTTTCGTCATTAGGGTATTGACATGGCTCTTGCGACTCAATGCGTCAGCTACTACATTAGCTTTTCCGGGATGGTAATGCAATCTCATATCATAATCCTTGATGAGTTCCAACCATCTCCTTTGTCTGAGGTTCAACTCCTTCTGCGTGAAAATGTACTTCAAACTCTTGTGATCCGTGTACACCTCACAATGATTTCCAATGAGGAAATGTCTCCATGTCTTCAATGCATGCACTACGGCTGCTAACTCCAAATCATGCGTGGCATAATTCAACTCATGAGGCTTCAGTTGTCGTGAAGCATACGAAACAACTCTTCCTTCCTGCATAAGCACGGCTCCAAGTCCTCGACGTGAAGCGTCGCAATACACCTCATAATCCTTGGTCTGATCTGGCAAAATCAATACTGGTGAGGTAACCAAACGTTTCCTCAACTCCTGGAAACTAGCCTCACACTCCTCAGTCCAATTGAACCTAGTATCCTTCTTCAACAATTCAGTCATAGGCTTTGCAATCTTTGAAAAGTTCTCAATGAATCTCCGGTAGTATCCCGCGAGTCCAAGAAAACTCCGGATTTCTCCAACTATCGTCGGTGCCTCCCACTCGGTTACGGTCTCAACTTTTGTGGTGTCAACTGCTATACCTTCTCCGGATATAACGTGTCCGAGGAATCCAACTTCCTTTAACCAAAACTCACATTTGCTGAATTTGGCATATAACTGATGTTCCCTTAGTTTCTCCAAAACCAAACGCAAATGTTCCTTATGCTCTTCTTCATTCTTTGAATAAACCAGGATGTCATCAATGAACACTATGACGAACTTATCCAAAAACTCCATAAACACCTTGTTCATCAGGTTCATGAAATAGGCAGGTGCGTTAGTCAATCCAAATGACATAACGGTATACTCATACAGTCCATATCTCGTGGTGAATGCCATCTTAGGTATGTCCTGCTCTCGAATCTTCAACTGATGGTACCCTGATCGCAAATCGATCTTGGAAAACACTTTAGCTCCTTGCAAACGATCAAACAGATCATTAATCATTGGCAGTGGGTACTTGTTCTTGATGGTTACTTCATTCAATCCACGGTAATCAACAACCATCCTTAATGATCCATCCTTATTCTCCACTAGAAATACGGGTGATCCCCAAGGCGAAGAACTTGGGTGAATGTAACCTTTCTCCAATAACTCCTTGATCTGATTCTTAATTTCCACCAAATCTTTGGATGGCATCCGGTACGGTCGCTTTGATATTGGGCCTGTACCTGGCAATAACTCAATTAAGAACTCGATATCCCTATCAGGTGGCATTCCTGGCAATTCCTTAGGAAATACATCAGGGTAATCCTTCACCACTGGTACTTCTTCCTGCACAACTCCTGTTAAAGAATTTACTTGTGTCCTGTTTGGCACATGCCGGGATACATACTTGATCCTTCTCCCTTCTGGTGTGGTAAGCAAAATTGACTTACTAGCGCATTCAATGTTCCCTTCATACATTGATAACCAATCCATGCCTAATATCACATCCAATCCTTGAGATTCCAATATTATTAGGTCTGAGGGAAACACATAGTTACCAATCCTTAATGGTAACCGATCACACCATCGTCTAGCCATAAACTCCGCTCCTGGTGAGCTTACTAATATGGGTGACCTAAGGGCTTGGGTTGGCAGGTTATATTTATCCACAAATCCCCTTGATATGTATGAATGCGATGCACCAGTATCAAAAAGAACGAGTGCAGTAAATGACTTAACCAGAAACTTACCGATTACTGCATTAGGCTGATCTTCAACCTCCTCCACACTAACGTGGTTCACCTGTCCCCTGTTGAAAGGGTTCGGCTTCTTCCCAGAGATTCCATTGCCATTTCCATTCTGGCCTTCAGGACATTCATTGGCATAATGTCCGGTCTTGGAACACTTGAAACAGGTGACTTGACTCAGATCTCTCTTGGTTGGGGTTGATGGGGTGGTCCGGTTCTGGCCGTTGCTTCCTCCATTCCCATTACCATTCTTGTGGCCATTATGGTTGTGCGAGCTACCTCCTCCATGGGTATGCTGAAACTGAAATCCTGGTTTAGGGGTAAAACGGGGCTTCTGCTGGGCTCCAGAGTTATACTTCCCCTGTCCATACTTCCTCTTGCGGTTCTCAATCTGCTGTTGCTTCCCTTCAATCATGATGGCACGATCTACCAACTCCTGGTAGTTGTTGAAACTTGCTACCATCAACTGCATGCTTAGCTCATCATTCAGTCCTTCCAGGAACTTCTCCTGCTTAGCTGCATCCGTAGCAACGTCATCTGGGGCATAACGCGCTAACTTGCTGAAGTCGTGAACGTACTGGCCAACTGTCCTTCCTCCTTGGCGTAAGTTGCGAAACTCACGCTTCTTCATGGCCATAGCTCCTGCTGAAACATGGGCAGTGCAGAAAGCTTGCTGAAACTGATCCCATGTGATAGTGTCAACTGGGTAAGTGGCTGTGAAATTCTCCCACCATGCTGCCGCGGGTCCGTCAAGCTGATGTGCGGCAAATTTCACTTTCTCACCATCTATGCATCCTGAAGTGGTCAACTCCCTTCCTATCTTGCGGAGCCAATCGTCTTCTACTATTGGCTCGGTGCTACTGGAAAGCACCGGCGGATTCAGCCTAAGGAAACGGGCTACATGGTCAACAGGTGGTGGTGGTGATGGTGGGTTGTTGTTGTTGTTGTTGTTGTTCTGCTGGTTCTGGACTAACATCTGCATCAATTGATTCTGCTGCTGGATCAACTGAGTGAGCTCCGGTGGAAATCCATTGTCACGTCTCGGAGGCATCTAAGGGTTTAGAAAAGACGAGAATTAAGAATAGAGTGAGGTATAAAGAGAAAACACTACCCCAATGCACATGAGCAAATGCACACAAAATCACTTCATTCAACAAACAAGGGCATACAAACAGTCTAGACTATCGCAAAAGTGCTTGAACTATAATGTTTACATGGGGGAAATACTACTACTATTTGGTGGTCATCTAGAAATTTTAACCGGTGGAAGACTCCATGATATCTGCTCCAGCTTTGTCTTCAAAGTCGGGTTCACTTGGATCCGAATCGGTGTCGTCGATGATGATGTAGTTGTCCGGACATGCGACGTACATGTCTTCCTCCCTGGATGCTAACTTCTTCTTGAGTTCTTCAATCTCCTGCTTAAGATCGCCATTGTGCCTTGCTAGAGCTACGATCTCGTCCATATAGTCCTTGCGTGTAGACTTCAGTTCTCCTTCTAGCTCGATGATCCTTGCCTTCGCATTCTTCAACTCTATCATATCATTGCACATCTGGTTCTCGTGGCGTCGAATGTGCTGGTTTAACTCCTGGATGAATGATGCAATGGATCTATCCTTCTTGGTGCTGACTAACTCCCATTGTTCATCTCGGCGTCCGCAAATCTGGTAGATAGTGTCCTTGAGGTCTTCTTGGTAAACTTCTCCAATGCGTCCTATGGTGATATGAGCTGCCATGCTCTTCCCCAGACTCCAGGTTGGTGCATTGAAAACACTATCTATGGGCTTCGTGATTGGCACGAATGTCCTTCCCGGAACGTGAGCTTGAATCTTCCAGCGCTCCTCTTCAGGCAGAGTGGCGTTGAAGGTTCCTGTGAAGCTTGGTACTCCTATGTTCAGGTATCTAGTGACTTCCTTCAAGTGAAATCCAAAAGGTGTGCCTTCATCCGGTTGAGCGTACTTGATCTTCGCGTTCGTCATCCTAAAAGAGTAGAAAAGATGAGAAGTCAGAAGAGAAGAGAGTGAATAGTGATCTATGGCTTTAACTTAGTGGTCGTGTCCTACAGTCAGTGTGTGCTCTGATACCATTCTCTGTAGCGACCTGACCCGAATGGATCAAGTCTACTATGCTCCGGTGTCATCCCTGGATCAGTAATGCTGACACCACATAGTACTTCGAAGGATTTATAGCAGACTGGCAATCACACACTTATTACATCGATGTCTCAAAGAGAACTTATTACAATAAATATGGCTTAAGGCCATCTAATAAAGATAACAGCGGAAGACTCGGAAGATAAATGGGTCCATCAACTCCAACGGCATCACTGAGTATAGAACCACGACCTAAAAACACCTTACTCGTCGTCTGAAAAGTCTGCAACATGAAAGTTGCAGCCCGAAAACGGGTTAGCACATGGAATATGTTGGCAATGTAACACATAGAGAGTAATGAACAGTAATGAGCTATACTATATGCATGTATGGCTGGTGGAAAGCTCTATGGTTACAATTTTGCGTAAAGCCAAATTTTCCCTACTGCAAAGGAATAAATTTGTTTAACTATCATGGTAGTTGAACATCGAGAATGGTTGACAGCATTCCAATCCCAATTAAGTGAACAATTAAACCCAACAATATTAATTAGAAGTAACATGATGAGATTCACATGATATTCAAGTACTAGATACTCAAGTTGTCCATAACCGGGGACACGGCTAATCATGATTCGTTTGTTACACTCTGCAGAGGTTTGCGCACTTTTCCCCACAAGACTCGATCGCCTCCGTTGGTTTTCTCACACTACGTCCGGGACACAGTCTTTCAGAAGCGCTAGCACCTTACGTCCGGGTAGACCGTACCACCTACATCCCCTACATCTGCTAGTCTACCACTGTAAGAGTTCGCACGACTTAGTCAACTATGCCAGAGCCCATAACGTCTTGTGGCTGCACACGGAAGTTACTAGCATGAACGATCTTATGATCCCTTTGAGCCTGGGTGGCGGTCCAAAAGAAAAACAGTCAAGTCCTGATAGAAACCAGGTGCCTCAATCCACCCAGATGTGTATTTAAGTTGCCACCTTAAGTAAACCATTAAAATTATCAAACTCACATCTGTCATGGATATCACTCACCCAATCCACGTCTACTAGCATAGCATGGCATAATAAGCAAACATAGAAGTAACTCCCAAAGGTTTCATAATAAACAGGTAATAGGTACTACCTCATCTACTTCCCATCCCACAATTTAATTAGATCCTAATCATGCAATGTTTGAGGATTGATCTAATGCAATAAAACTGGGTTGTAGAAAAGGTATGATCAAAGTGTTACTTGCCTTGCTGATGATCCGCGAAACCTAGAGATTCAAAGTAACAGGCGGCGCACTCCGGGTATTCTATAGCAGACAAACAACAAGCATACAATAAGTACTCATCTAATGCACCGGTAAAACTCAAACAAAAGAACGAACCAGAAAGTCCAACTTAAGAACTCCGGTTGCAAAGAGAGAAAGAACCGAACAAAGAAACGGAAAACAAATGGCGGAAGAAAACAACTCGGTTCTAGCAAGTTGAAACTAGGTCAAATTTTTACCGTGGCAAAATCTTGTTTAAGTTGATTAGACGGAACGGCGATTTCGAAACGAAACTCCAGGCGCTAGAATCACCTGATTCTGATAAACGAGCGAGAAGAAAGACTAGAACGAAGATCGGATCTGACATCGCGATCGAGGAATAAATCCGACGAAAAGAAAGAGATGAACGGTTAAACGAACGGACGTTCGTTAACCGGGAATAACCGGTGATCACGCTAGTTAAGACGAACGGTCCGAAAGAAGAACGAAAACCGATCTAGGGTTTTCGGAAAAGGCCGAAAAGAAAAACCGGAAAGAAAAACGGAAAAGAAAACGGAATGGTTCTTTTAAGAAAAACCGAACCGGGGAAAGAAAAAGAGGCGCGGCGCGGCTACCTCCGGCGAGGCTCCGGCGACGGCGGGGCGCAAGGGCGGCGGCGTCGTAAGGCGGCGGCGGCGACGCTAGGGCGGCGGCGGCGGGGCTGGCTGGCGGCGCGGCTAGAGGCGGCGGGGCTGGCAGCTTGGTGTGGGGAGAGGGGGGGGGCTAGAGTATTTATATAGGAGGGGGGGCTCTTGCTTGGGGAAGGGGCAAGGGGGGCGGCGGCGGCTTGGAGCCCCGCTGGGACTCGGCCTGGCGGCGGGGCTGGCTGGCGGCGCGCGGTTGGGCCGGCCTTGGCCCAGGCGGCTGGGCCTGCGGGATTTTTTTTTAAAACGGTTACGCACGCAGAAAAACAAAAGAAAGAAAATCTAAACGAACTCCGAAAAATCTAAAGTAAATTTTCCCCGACTCCTAAAAATGAGTCGAACAAAATGAACTTTACTCCGGGCCTAAAAAGCAATTTTTGAAAACGCGCATTTTTCCCTATCCAAAGAAAATGCAAATAAACACCGGAAAAACAAAATTTGACTTATCTAATAAATCTTCATTTTTCCTAAATTTGGGAAAGTCATATTATTCCCTCTCTCATATTTTTGATATTGGAAAAATAATTGAAGATGAAATAAATAAATCAAATGATCCTCTTTTCTAATTCGAGAAAACTCTCAAATATGAAAATAACGAAACCTCCAACTCTCTTCGAGGGTCCTTGAGTTGCGAGAAATTTCTAGGATCAACCAAAATGCAAGAAAATATGATATGCATGATGGTCTAGTGTATAACATTCCAAATTGAAAATTTGGGATGTTACAATGATGCATTACGGAATGAGTAAAGAGACTTGCTGGTAACAAGATTGAACTAGGTATTGAGATACCGACAATCGAATCTCGGGCAAGTAACATACCAATGACAAAGGGAACAACGTATGTTGTTATGCGGTTTGACCGATAAAGATCTTCGTAGAATATGTAGGAACCAATATGAGCATCCAGGTTACGCTATTGGTTATTGAACGGAGATGAGTCTCGGTCATGTCTACATAGTTCTCGAACCCGTAGGGTCCGCACGCTTAACGTTTGGTGACGATCGATATTATGAGTTTATGTGTTTTGATGTACCGAAAGTTGTTCGGAGTACCAGATATAATCACGGACATGATGAGGAGTCTCAAAATGGTCGAGACATAAAGATCGATATATTGGATGACTATGTTTGGACATCAGAAGGGTTTCGAGTAAGTTTGGACATATACTGTAGTACCGGGGGGTTACCGGAATCCCTCGGGGAGTGTAATGGGCCTTATGGGCCTTAGTGGAGAGAGAGAGGGGGCGGCCAGGACAGGCCGCGCGCCCCTCCCCTTCTAGTCCGAATTGGACTAGGAAGGGGGGGCGGCGCCCCCCTTCCTTCTCCCCTACTCCTACTACATGGAAGGGGGGAATCCTACTCCTGGTGGGAGTAGGACTCCCCATGGGGCGCGCCATAGGACGGCCGGCCCTCCCCCTCCTCCACTCCTTTATATACGCAGGAGTGGGCACCCAGAGACACACAAGTTGACCATTGATCTTTTAGCCGTGTGCGGTGCCCCCTCCACCATAATCCACCTCGGTCATATCGTCGTAGTGCTTAGGCGAAGCCATGTGCCGGTAGCTTCATCATCACCGTCATCACGCCATCGTGCTGACGAAGCTCTCCCTCGAAGCTCTACTGGATCGTGAGTTCATGGGACGTCACCGAGCTGAACGTGTGTAGATCGTGGAGGTGTCGTACATTCGGTGCTAGGATCAGTCGATCGTGAAGACGTACGACTACATCAACCGTGTTGTCATAACAAATCCCCTTACGGTCTACGAGGGTACGTGGACAACACTCTTCCCCTCTCGTTTCTATGCATCACCATGATCTTGCGTGTGCGTAGGAAAATTTTGAAATTACTACGTTCCCCAACATGTGGATCATGAAAAGAATGCTTTATGTGATAGCTATATTGTTGAATTCATTCATGATTCGATTGAAAATTATTATGAGAGAGGAAAATATGCTTTTACACATTGCAATAATACCAAGTTTTCTCTTTATGTGTTGAAAGTTTTGAAGTTATGCATGTTTTGCCTTCCTATGCTAGTTGATTCTTGTTCCCATAAGTTGTTTGCTCACAAAATCCCTATGCATAGGAAGTGGGTTAGACTTAAATGTGCTAGTCATATGCTTCATGATTCTCTCGTTATGTTTCAATTCTTATCTTTTATGTGAGCATCATTGAAATCATCATGCCTAGCTAAAAGGCATTAAAGAAAAGCGCTTGTTGGGAGACAACCCAACACTTTTACCTACTGTTTTTGTGTGTTCACATGATTAAGCTATTGTAGTAATAATGTTTCATAGCTTTCGTTTCAATAAAGTGCCAAGTAAGACCTTTGGGATGGCTTACGGTGATAGTTGATTTAATCTTGCTGAAAAATAGAAACTTTTGCGCTCAAGAAAACAATTCTCATTTTTAACAGAAGCATGATAAAATGATGATTCTTTTTGCAGAATATTAATAGACAAATTACTCAGGTTTTCCTATATTTTTTAGAATTTTTGGAGTAGCCCAAGTATTGTTGGAGTACAGATTACTACAGACTGTTTTATTTTTGGCAGATTCTGTTTTCAATGCATAGTTTGCTTGTTTTCTAGTTTCCATGGCTTATATTGCTCAATATAAATTATGGAAATGATATGCTAAAGTAGACATTGTGTGAGAACAATTATGAATCTTGTCTTTGACTGTACCAAAAGTGAAAAGGTTTGCTCTTTATCATACTAATCTATCTCACAAAGTTTCGTTAAGTTTTGTGTGATTGAAGTTTTCAAGTTTTGGGTGAGATGTCGATATGAGGAGAATAAGGAGTAACAAGACTCTAAGAGCATCTCCAGCCGTTCGCCCCCCAGGCGGCGATTTTACGCGCCCCCCTGGGGGCGAGCCGACGCTAAAATCGGCATGGGGGCGAGCGGGTTCCCAGCCGCTCGCCCCAGGGCCGCCCCCAGACGCAGTTAGTTTTTAAAAAAACTGAATTCGGCAAAGTTCGGCAAATTCGACAAAACATTCGTCCAAATTCGGCAAACTTCACATTATATTCGGCATGTTCGGCATTATTACATAAGTTTAAAAAAAACAACTACGAGGCAAAGAAGTCACTCCGCGCGGCGAAGTCGCCGACGTCGCCGCCGTCCTCGTCTTCGTCAGCGGCGGCCTTCTCCTTCTTGATGGCGGGGCAGCCCTTGCTGGACCCCTACTCGGCATCTCTATGGCGGACCGGTGGCGGCGACGCGTCATCGTCGCTATTGTCGAGGACAATGATACGTCTCCAACGTATCTACCTTATGAAGTATTCATGCCATCTTTACAATAGTTTTATATGATTTTGGTATGATTTGATTAGAACTAACCCGGACTGGCGCTGTTTTCAGCAGAACTACCATGGTGTTGTTTTTGTGCAGAAATATAAGTTCTCGGAATGCGATGAAAATCAACGGAGAATTTTTCTAGAAAATAAAAAAAATACTGGAACAAAAATCTATCGGAGGGGAGTCCCGTGGGCCCCATGAGGGTGCCCCCCTGGGCGCGCCCCTGTGCCTCGTGGACTACCTGTGGGGCCCCTGACTTGTTCTCGATGCCAACCTCTCCTATAAATACCCAAACCTCCAGAAATTAACCTAGATCGGAAGTTCCACCGCCGCAAGCCTTTGTAGCCACGAGAAATCAATCTAGGCCCTCTCTGGCACCCTGCCAGAGGGGGCCACCATCACCGGAGGCTATGGAGGAGGATCCCGGAGGGGACATCATCACCATGAAGGCCAAGGACCAGAGGGAGAACCTCTCCCCATCCAGGGGGAGGCCATGGAGGAGGAAGCACAAGGAGGAGAACCTCTCCTCCTCTCTCTTGGTGGCACCGGAGTGCCATCGAGAGGGGAATCATCGCCGCGGTGATCGTCTTCATCGACATCACCATCATCATCATCACCCTCATCTCTTTTATGCGGTCCACTCTCCCACACCCCGCTGTAATCCCTAGTTGAACATGGTGCTTTATGCCACATATTATGATCCAATGATGTGTTACCATCCTATGATGTTTTGAGTAGATATCCTTTGTCTTTGGGTTGATTGATGATCTAGATTGGTACGAGTTGTATGTTTTATTTTGGTGTTGTCCTATTGTGCCCTCCGTGTCGCGCAAGCTTGAGGGATTCCCGCAGTAGGGTGTTGCAATACGTTCATGATTCGCTTATAGTGGGTTGCTTGAGTGACAGAAGCATAAACCCGAGTAAGGGATTGTTGCGTATGGGATAAAGGGGACTGAGGGAGTCCTGTATTAGGGGGTGTTCGGGTAGCCGGACTATACCTTCAGCCGGACTCCTGGACTATGATGATACAAGATTGAAGACTTTGTCCCGTGTCCGGATGGGACTTTCCTTGGCGTGGAAGGCAAGCTTGGCGATGCGGATATTCAAGATCTCCTACCATTGTAACCGACTCTATGTAACCCTAACCCTATCCGGTGTCTATATAAACTGGAGGGTTGTAGTTCGTAGGCAATCAACTCCATATACAACAATCATATCATAGGCTAGCTTCTAGGGTTTAGCCTCCTTGATCTCGTGGTAGATCTACTCTTGTACTACCCATATCATCAATATTAATCAAGCAGGACGTAGGGTTTTACCTCCATCAAGAGGGCCCAAACCTGGGTAAAACATCGTGTTCCCTGCCTCCTGTTACCATCCGGCCTAGAGGCACAGTTCGGGACCCACTACCCGAGATCCGCCGGTTTTGACACCGACATTGGTGCTTTCATTGAGAGTTCCTCTGTGTCGTCGCCTTTAGGTCCGATGGCTCCTTTGATCATCAACAACGATGCGGTCCAGGGTGAGACTTTTCTCCCCGGACAGATCTTCGTCTTCGGTGGCTTCGCTCTGCGGGCCAATTCGCTCGGCCACCTGGAGCAGATCGAAAGCTACGCCCCTGGCCATCAAGTTAGGTTTGGAAGCTTAAACTACACGGCTGACATCCGCGGAGACTTGATCTTCGACGGGCTCGAGCCATGGCCAAGCGCGCCGCACTATCTCAAGGGGCATGATCTAGCTCTGCCCCCGGACAGTGTCCTGGACGCCGCACACGCATCGGTTCCGATCTCTAACTCGGAGCCTATTGCGCCAATCGAGGATGGGCGGTTGGACGTCACCTCGGGGGCTGCGATCCCGATAGCGATCGAGCCGAACACTAGCCCGCACTCTGCACGACCCGTGACTTCGAGGATCCGGACTCCAACCGGGACTCCGAACCCCCCGCGCCCCTGCCAATCGAATCTGATTGGGCGCCGATAATGGAGTTCACCGCCGCAGACATCTTTCAGCATTCGCCTTTTGGCGACATCCTGAATTCTCTTAAGTCTCTCTCTTTATCAGGAGAGCCCTAGCCGGACTATGGTCAGCGAGGGTGGGATACGGACGATGAGGAAATTCAAAGCCCACCCACCACCCACTTTGTAGCCACTGTCGACGATCTAACCGACATGCTTGACTTCAGCTCCGAAGACATCGACGGCATGGACGACGATGTAGGAGACGAACAGGAACCAGCACCTGTAGGGCGCTGGAAGGCCACCTCGTCATATGACATATATATGGTGGATACTCCAAAAGATGGAGATGGCGATGGAACAGTGGGGGATGACGCCCCCAAGAAACAGCCAAAGCTCTGGCGTCAGCGGCGCCGCTCTAAATCCCGCCAAAGCAAAAACGGTGATTCCGACACGGGAGATAATACTACCCTGGATATCGCCGAAGAACACCCACCTCAACAAGATTCAGCACAGGAAGATGGAGAAGCCAGCCCTCATGAGAGAGCGGCAGACCGAGAGGTCGAGGATGATAACTATACGCCTCCCTCCGAAGATGAGGCAAGCCTCGATGACGACGAATTCGTCATACCATCAGACCCCGCCGAACAAGAGCGTTTTAAACGCAGGCTTTTAGCCACGGCAAGAAGCCTCAAGAAAAAGCAGCAACAGCTTAGAGCTGCCCAAGATTTGCTAGCTGACACATGGACTGAAGTCCTTGCGGCCGAAGAGTATGAACTCGAACGCCCCTCCAAGAGTTACCCGAAGCGCAGGCCGCTACCCCGGTCAGAGGAGGAAGCACCTACATCACCAGCGCATGACATGGCAGACCGGCCACCTCGCGGCCGTGACAGAGAGGCCTCTCGGCCCTCCACCCAAGCCATGCCCTGACGCCGCTCAACTAAGGCACGGGAAAATGCACCCGACCTACGAGACATACTGGAGGATAAGGCAAGACAAACAAGATCAATCTACGGATCACGCAGGCGCCCTACGGCATGTGACAATGATCTTCACTCCGGATACAACAAATCCGGCCAGGCCAAACACAACAGACATAGCTCTTCCGAGCTGCGTCGTGATATAGCCCAGTACAGAGGCGCCACACACCCGCTATGCTTCATGAATGAAGTAATGGATCATAAAATCCCAGAGGGTTTCAAACCCATAAACATCGAATCATATGATGGCACAACAGATCCGGCGGTATGGATCGAGGATTATCTCCTTCACATCCACATGGCACGCGGAGATGATCTACATGCCATCAAATACCTCCCGCTCAAACTTAAAGGACCGGCCCGGCATTGGCTTAACAACTTGCCAGCAGACTCAATCGGTTCTTGGGAGGACCTGGAAGCCGCATTCCTCAACAACTTCCAGGGCACTTACATGC
Source organism: Triticum monococcum (assembly GCA_034509565.1). Classification (NCBI taxonomy): domain Eukaryota; kingdom Viridiplantae; phylum Streptophyta; class Magnoliopsida; order Poales; family Poaceae; genus Triticum; species Triticum monococcum. The sequence goes on from CM067845.1 coordinate 622,437,878, forward strand.
GACCACCGGATGCCAACGACTTAAGCCACATAATTCAGCAGCCAGAGGAATCGGCCAGACAATTCTGGACACGGTTCCTAACAAAGAAAAACCAGATAGTCGACTGTCCGGACACAGAGGCCCTAGCAGCCTTCAAGCATAACATCCGCGACGAGTGGCTTGCCCGGCACTTGGGACAGGAAAAGCCGAAATCCATGGCAGCCCTCATGACACTCATGACCCGCTTTTGCGCGGGAGAAGACAGCTGGATAGCTCGCAGTAACAACTTATCAAAGAACCCTGGTAATTCGGATACCAAGGACAAAAGTGGCAAGACACGTCAGAATAAGCAAAAACGCCGTGTTAGCAGCGACAATAATGAAGACACGGCAGTCAATGTCGGATTCAAAGGCTATAAATCCGGTCAGCGGAAAATGCCATTCAAAAAGAATACTCAGGGCCCGTCCAGTTTGGACCGAATACTCGATCGCTTGTTCTAGATACATGGCACCCCCGAAAGGGCAGCCAATCACACTAATAGGGATTGTTGGCTGTTCAAGCAGGCAGACAAGTTAAGGGCCGAAAACAGAGACAAGGGGCTGCACATCGACGACAAGGAGCCCAAGCCGCCGAACAACAATGGACACAAAGGCTTTCCCCCACAAGTGCGGACGGTGAACATGATATACGCAACCCACATTCCCAAGCGGAAGCGGAAGCGTGCGCTACGGGACGTATACGCGATGGAGCCAGTCGCCCCAAAGTTCAACCCATGGTCCTCCTGCCCGATCACTTTTGATCGAAGGGACCATCCCACTAGCATCCGTCATGGCGGCTTCGCCACATTGGTTCTCGACCCAATCATCGATGGATTTCATCTCACAAGAGTCCACATGGACGGCGGCAGTAGCCTGAACCTGCTTTATCAGGATACAGTGCGGAAAATGGGCATAGATCCCTCAAGGATTAAGCCCACAGGAACGACCTTTAAAGGCGTTATACCAGGTGTAGAAGCCAACTGTACAGGCTCAGTAACACTTGACGTGGTCTTCGGATCCCCGGACAATTTCCGAAGCGAAGAGTTAATCTTCGATATAGTCCCGTTTCGCAGTGGCTATCACGCCCTGCTCGGACGAACCGCATTCGCAAAGTTCAATGCGGTGACACACTACGCATATCTCAAGCTCAAGATGCCAGGCCCTCGAGGAGTAATTACGGTCAACGGAAACACCGAACGCTCCCTCCATATGGAGGAGCATACGGCGGCTCTCGCAGCGGAGGTACAAAGTAGCCTTCTCAGGCAATTCTCCAGTCCGGCCATTAAAAAGCCAGACACTGCCAAGCGCGCCCGGAGTAACCCACAGCAGGACCGCCTGGCACACTCTGAGCAAGCGTAGCAATGCGGCCCCAATCCCAGCTTTCGCGACATAGCGAAACCAGTACCTCGCGTACATAACTACGCCCTTGAAATACCATGGGCACAGGGGAAGGGGCACAATAATGGCACGCCCAAAATACGGCTTAAAACGTACTAGGGGCTGCCGGATTTTTTTTAATTTTTTCTTACTTTCAGGACTCCACACTTCGGACGACCTGTTCGGCAATTCGACTGCCGCAGAAACGATGCAAGATCCAGGGAGGCAGACAAGCCATGCCGCATTATGGAACTCCCAGGTGGTCTCTATTACGAGTGGTATACCTGTTTTAAATACAATTCCGCGGCCTGCCCCTGGTCAGGACATACTGAATAGTCCAATATCTTTTGCTTACCGCACTATTTGTATCGTTCGGGTTTGATAAATAGCCTCTCTATAAACAATGCTTAGCTTCTTGTCTATTTTTTTGCATTATCTTCTTTTCACATTTATGTTTATTAAATGGCATGATTGCACCCGTACACCATGGTACGGCAAACACGCCAGGGGCTTCAGTACCCCTCATAATGGTGTGAGAAGTCCGTACACTTTCACAAGTGCGGCACCCCGAACTTATAGCACTATATGCATCGGCTCCGAATCATGATTTGGGTCAATAGTTGGGTTTAGCCGGCTCCTATGTTTTGGTGCCTTACATTCCGCTCTATCGGCTAAGGTAGCACTAGGAGAACCACTGCGATTGTGCCCCGGTTCAGCTGGGTTAAGCACCTCAGTGGAGAAAGCTAAAACTGACTGTCATGATGTGGCGAGAGACCGGTCGCTGTTCGAGAGGTTTTTCGAGTCCCTAAAGGCTTATGCCGCTTCGAGCGAGGAGCTGGCTTTGTCCGGCCAAGGCGTGGATAGCGCCTCGAACTCGGTCTTCCGAACTAGGGGCTTCGTCGAAATTTAAAATTATAGAGTTCTATGGCTAAGTGAGAGTGTTCAAGCATTATAGTCCGATTGCCTGGTTCGTTGTGCTGAGCGCCTCCCTCGAAGGACCCATCTATGGGAAAAAGAGCACTCGGGTTTATCACGAACACCCCAGCACTAGTGGCATGGGGGGAGAAGCCGACAACTGGCCATCTCTCATTTTTTGATAAACGGCCGCATAGAAAGTAATATTTTAAATTCAATAAGCATTGCTTAGCACATATGAACAAGTTTTTAGCGCACAGGATAAACACGAGCGAGTTCATTCAAAAATCACATCCTTTGTACATTCATCCGCCACAAGGCGGGCACCTGCAAGAACATCCTTGTAGTAGTTCTTGGGCTTGCGATGCTCCTTCCCCGGCGGCGGCCCGTCCTTCACAAGCTTCTCACCATCCAGCTTACCCCAGTGCACCTTTGCACGGGCAAGGGCCCGACGGGCACCTTCGATGCAGACGGAGCGCTTGATGACCTCGAGCCTCGGACAGGCCTCCACCAGCCGCCGCACCAGCCCGAAATAGCTCCCAGGCAGGGCCTCTCCGGGCCACAGCCGAACTATGAAGCCCTTCATGGCATGCTCGGCCGCCTTGTGGAGCTCGACCAGCTGTTTCAGCTGGTCGCTCAAGGGCACAGGGTGTCCGGCCTCAGAATACTGAGACCAGAACACCTTCTCTGTCGAGCTGCCCTCTTCAGCTCGGTAGAATGCGGCAGCGTCAGATACGCTGCGGGGAAGATCTGCGAATGCCCTTGGAGAGCTCCGGATTCGGGTAAGTAACAGGTAGTTCACTTTTATATTTCTACTTTGCATCAAGAATGCCTTACCCGCTGCTATATTCCTCATCTCCTCCAACTCTTGGAGGGCCTTTTGGGCTTCGCCCTTGGCAGACTTGGCAGCCTCTAGGGCCGTTGCAAGCTCGGATGCTTGCGCCTTCGACTCCAGCTCCAAACTCTCATGTTTTTTCATGAGAGCCTGAAGCTCTTGCTGCACCTCGCCGACCTGAGCCCCAAGTCTGTCTCGCTCGATGCGCTCCGCAGCCGTTTTCTTTTCGGCCTCAGACAGCGCCTGCTTAAGGGTCGCCACCTCAGTCGTGGCCCCTACAATAAGCAGTACAATCCTGTTACTCTTTTTGCAATCAAGCCTTTTTATAGGCACTTTTTCTGTAAGGTATTTCTTACCTTCTTCCTCCTCGAGCCGCCGCTTGGCAAGGCCGAGCTCTTGCTCGGTCCGCTCGAGGTCCTGCTTCAGGACACCCACCTCCGCAGTTAGTGCGTCGGTGGATAGCAGCGAAGCCTGCATACGCATATTGACTTTTTTTAGACTCCTGCGAAATTTAATAGATCTTGTATTCGGCTTTTCTTTCCGAACGCCAAACAGAGCATCAGGGGCTACTGTCTATGCGGTAATATTTTTACATATTTTTACTTACCTTGAAGCCTGTTAGAAGGCTAGCGCAAGCTTCAGTCAGTCCGCTCTTCGCGGACTGAACCTTCTGGATCACCGTACTCATAATAGTACGGTGCCCCTAGTCGATGGAGGTGTCGTCAAGCACCTCCAGCAGATTGTCCGACACCTCCGGTTGGACGGAGGCCGCCGGCTCAGAAGGCTTGCTCCTCTTGGAAGGAGTTCGCCTAACACAGTCCGGAACTGATTCCGGCGGGGTGTCCGGTACAAAGCCGGACTTAGAGCCCTAGGGAGCCCTATCCCCTTCACTCCTGGAGTCCGGGAGGTTGCCTTGCGGCTCCTCCGGGACCACCTCCTCCTGCCCCGGAGCTTGTCGCGACGCCACTTCGGCATCGTCTGCAGTCCGGGGGGAGATAGCAGGCGGAACTGAGTTCACGTCCGATGAGTCCAGGGAGCCGCCCGACGATTCGTCGAATTCGGCCCGGGGCGGACTACATAATTACATTCGACATTAGGGAAAGCTGTGCAACAAAGGAACATCATGAGTTACTCTGATATCCAAACTTACGATTTCGCCGAACGCTTGGCCCTGTTTGGCCACTCCTCTTTACCCTCTTCGGCATTGGGGGCGTAGTCCGGCGGAGGGGTCTTCCTTTTCCTAGACCCCTCGGCCTCCCCCGTTGGGGCGGCCTTCCTCTTCTCTCCTCCCTCCAATGGGGGGAGAGTTTTCTTCTTCCTCCTCCTCGTTTTCGCGGGAGGAGGGCGTCTCGGACTCATCAGATGACGAGTCCGACACCACCACGTTGCGGGCACTCTTTCGAGTCCCCGTGGTCTTTTTCTTCTTGGCCTTCTTCTCCGGCGCCACATAAGGCGCCGGAACCAGCAGCTTTGCTAGTAGAGCTGGGGCTGGGTCTTCGGGCAGCGGAGCCGGACAGTTAATCGGTCCGGATATCGCCCGCCAAGCCTGTCAAAGGTAAGGGAGTTTCGATCCCGCATAGAGTCAAACTATGAAAAAAGCTTAACATCCTGTAAAAGGTGTAGATGGCATACCTCGCTAGCGTGACACCGCGAGCTGTATCCGCGGTCCTCGGAAGCGGATGCAGGACCCTCAGCGCCCTTGAATAGCATCTTCCAGGCATCTTCGTGCGTCGTGTCGAAGAGCCTGCTGAGGGTTCGATGCTGCGCCAGGTCGAACTCCCACAGATTAAAATCCCGTTGTTGGCACGGGAGGATCCGGCGGACGAGCATAACCTGGATTACATTAACAAGCCGGACTGGCTTGTTCACCAGGGACTGGATGCATGTTTCCAATCCGGTCACCTCTTTTTCGTCACCCCACGGTAGGCCCGTCTCTTTCCAGGACATAAGCCGCGTGGGGGGTCCGGATTGGAACTTGGGGGCTGCGGTCCATTTCGGATCGCGCGGCTCGGTGATATAAAACCACCCGGATTGCCATCCCTTTAGGGTCTCCATGAAACAGCCTCGAACCATAGGACGTTGGCCATCTTGCCCGCCATGGCGCCTCCGCACTCCGCCTGGCTGCCGCGCACCACCTTGGGCTCGACGTTGAAGGTCTTGAGCCAGAGGCCGAAATGAGGGCGGACGCGGAGAAAAGCCTCGCACACGACGATAAACGCCGAGATGTTGAGGATGAAGTTCGGAGCCAGATCGTGGAAATCCAGGCCGTAGTAGAACATGAGCCCCCGGACAAATGGGTGGAGTGGAAAACCCAGTCCGCGGAGGAAATGGGGGAGAAATACTACCCTCTCATGGGGCCTTGGGGTGGGGAGAAGCTGCCCCTTTTCGGGAAGCCGGTGCGCGATGTCCTTGGACAGGTATCCGGCCTTCCTTAGCTTCTTGACTTTACCCTCCGTTGCGGAGGAGACCATCCACTTGCCTCCCGCTCTGGACATTGCTGGAGAAGGTCGAGGTGGGAAGTGCGGGCTTGGGTGCTGGAGCTCGGGTGCACAGGAGATGGATAGGCAAAGGAGGAAGAAGGCATAGGTAAAAAGGTGGATCTTTGTCCCCTTATATGGGCGGATGCGGTTGTGCGTCCCCACCTGCCTAGTAAAACTCGCTTGCCTCCCAAGCACCGTGATAAGTGGCGCGGTTGGGTTACCCACGTCCGTATTGATGAGAATCCCATAAAAGGGGGGTACACGATCTCTGCTTTGACAAGACGTGCCAAGGAAACCGCCTCGCAAAACACGCTGAGGTGGAAAAGTGAAAACGATTCGAGTGAAGGACTTGGCTGTAGTGTGATGACGCACTGCGGAATACGTCAGCAGATTTGATTTGTGTTATTATTATTCTCTCTACGGAAATATGTGGAAGCTTATTTTGCAGAGCTGGATACTACTCTTGGTGTTTACAATCTTCTATGAAGGACTTGGAGGAGGAACCCGCCTTGCAATGCCGAAGACAATTTGCACGCCGGATTCGTCGTCATTGAAGCCTGGTTTAGGGGATACTGAGGGAGTCCTGGATTAGGGGGTGTTCGGGTAGCCGGACTATACCTTCAGCCGGACTCCAGGACTATGAAGATACAAGATTGAAGACTTCGTCCCGTGTCTGGATGGGACTTTCCTTGGCGTGGAAGGCAAGCTTGGCGATGCGGATATTCAAGATCTCCTACCATTGTAACCGACTCTATGTAACCCTAACCCTATCCGGTGTCTATATAAACTGGAGGGTTGTAGTCCGTAGGCAATCAACTCCATATACAACAATCATACTGTAGGCTAGCTTCTAGGGTTTAGCCTCTTTGATCTCGTGGTAGATCTACTCTTGTACTACCCATATCATCAATATTAATCAAGCAGGACGTAGGGTTTTACCTCCATCAAGAGGGACCGAACCTGGATAAAACATCGTGTTCCCTGCCTCCTGTTACCATCCGGCCTAGACGCACAGTTCGGGACCCACTACCCGAGATCCGCCGGTTTTGACACCGACAGGGACTTCATGCTTTAATGTTATGGTTGGGTTTTACCTTAATGATCTTTAGTAGTTGTGGATGCTTGCTAGAGTTCCAATCATAACTGCATATGATCCAAGAATAGAAAGTATGTTAGCTTATGCCTCTCCCTCATATGAAATTGCAATGACGACTATCGGTCTTGTTAATAATTGCCTAGGACAATTCTGCACACCGACCCATCATTATTCCGCACTCGCTATTTATAATATTTTTTAATACATTCTAAATTTATGATAACAACACCTACTTTCATATTTTAGCTCTCCGATACCATGCAAATTTATTCTCTTCATACCCACAATGTAGTTTTATTTCTCGTTTCTAGTTGGAAGAAAACGTTCGGTGTACATAGAGTCGTATCAGTGGCAGATAGGGCTTGAGAGAATATTGATCTTACCTTTAGCTCCTTGTGGGTTCCACACTCCATACTTATCACTTCCACCATTGGGAATTTCTACCATGATTCCCTACACTTGGGGATTATCAAGCTCTTTGCTGGCACCGTTGCCAGGGAGCAACATCGTGGGGTTGATAATCTCATGTGTGCTTGTTTGCTTTCTTCACTAAGTAGATTTTGTTTTTCCTTTTGTTTATGTTTAGTTGTGGGTGAAACATACCAAAAAAATTAAATAATGAAAATACAAAAAAATTACTTGCCTCTCATACCTAAAAAACTTTTCAATAAGAGAAGTGATTGGAAGATTATGCATTGAAGAAATGAGGGTCGACCTTGAGCACTTGTGTTCATGCGCATGGAAACAATGTAAAAAAATTCATGGAAACTTCTCTAAAAATAATTATCCCCTTGTATATATCCATTGTATTATAAAAATAATGTGCCAAGCCTTGGTTTTAGGATGATTAGATTGCGTGTTTACTTTGTGCAGTACAAAAACAGAAACTTTGGCTGTAGCGCGTCATTTTACATTTTTTACTGGAAAGTCAAATGGATCTGAAACTTTTTGCACATTACTTCTGTACAAATGTTTTAAATTTTCATATTTTTTTAGAATTTGTTGGAGTTACAGAAGTTTACTAAACTTCCATATTACTACAGACTATCCTGTTTTTGACAGATTCTGTTTTCTATGAGTTGTTCGCTTATTTTGATGAATCTATGGGTAGTATCGGGGGGGGGGGGGGTATGAACCATGGCGAAGTTGGAATACAGTAGATATAGTTCTAATATGAAATTGGAATGAGTTTTAAATAGTACCTAAAGGCAATGATTTGCTTTATTATACTAACGGATCTCACAAAGTTTTTGTTAAAGTTTTTGTGGATGAAGTGTTCGAAGAATGAGGAGTTACCGATGTGAGAAGAATAAAGAGAGGAAAGAGCTCAATCTTGGGGATTCCCAAGGCACCGCAAGTAAATATTTCAAGGATACTCAAGCATCTAAGCTTGGGGATGCCCCGGTTGGCATCCCATCCTTCTTCTTCAACAATTAAGGGTATACCTCGGTTTTTGTTTTGTTCACATAATTTGTGTCCTTTGTGTTATTGTTTTTTCCTTTAATAACCATGCTAGTATGAGATAGCCCTTTATTGATTTATAGACTACTTCATGTGCTTCACTTATATCTTTTAAGTATGATCTTCTAGAATTGCTCTTTGTGCTTCACTTAAATCTTTTGAGTATGATCTTATAGAATGCTTCGTGTGCTTCACTTATATATTTTGAGCTTGGATATTGGTTAGTCTATATTAATTGTATAATGCTCCATGAACTTCACTTATATATTTTGGAGTATGAATAATACTATCATCTAAAGTGGATTTAGAAGAAGTTTGCTCCCACTATTCCGAATGAGGAGAATTTTTCTTATGTGGAGAATAGTAAAATTTCTATGCTCGTAGATCATGAAAAGAATGCTTTATGTGCTGGTTATATTGTTGAACTCATTCATGATGCTACTGAAAATTATTATTAGGGAGGAATACATGCTTGTAAGAGTTGCAATAATATCAACTTTTCCTCTCTATGTGCTTAAAGTTTTGAAGTTATACTGGTTTTTCCTTCCTATGCTAGTTGATTCTTGTTCCCATAAATTGTGTTCTCACAAAATCCCTAGGCATAGGAAGTGGGTTAGATTCAAATGTGCTAGTCATATTATTCATGATGCTCTCTTTATGTTTCAATTCTTATCTTTTATGTGAGCATCATTGAAATCATCATGCCTAGCTAAAAGGCCTTAAAGAAAAGCGCTTGTTGGGAGACAACCCAATATTTACCCTTGCTTGTTTCTTGTGTTCTCATGATTAAGCTACTGTAGTAATCATGTATTATAGCTTTTGTTTCAATAAAATGCCAAGTAAGACCTTTGGGAAGACTTAGGTGAAAGTTAATGTGATCTTGCTGTAAAAAATAGAAGCTTTGCGCTCACGAGATTAGCTGTCAATTTTTACAGAAGAGTGCAATTGAGTTGATTCTTTTTTCCGAAGATTATTAGACAAATTACTTACGTCCACCAATTTATTTCATAATTGTTGGAGTACCAGAAGTATTGTTGGTGTTCAGATTATTACAGACTATTCTGTTTCTGACAGATTCTGTTTTCATTGCATAGTTTGCTTGTTTTCTAGTTTCTATGGCTTATATTTCTCAATATAAATTGTAGAAATGATATGGTACAGTAGGCATTGTGTGAGAACAATTATGAACCTTGCCTTTGACAGTACCAAAGTGAATGGTTTACTCTTTATCATACAAACCTATCTCACGAAGTTCCGTTAAGTTTTGTGTGATTGAAGTTTTCAAGCTTTGGGTGAGATATCGATATGAGGAAAATAAGGAGTGGAAAGACCGTAAGCTTGGGGGTGCCCAAGGCACCCCAAGGTAATATTCAAGGAATACTTAAGCCCCTAAGCTTGGGGATGCCCCGGAAGGCATCCCCTCTTTCGTCTTCAAAACTATCGGTATACCTTACTCGGAGCTATATTTTTATTCGTCACATGATATGTGTCTTTCTTGGAGCGTATTTTCAATTTTAATTGATGTTTTAATAAAATAACTGGATCTGAAATCTTGAATGAAAAAGAATCCTCCCATGGCTATTTAATTATTTGACTACTCAGTATTCTTCACTTGTATCTTTTTGGAGTAGTTTGTCATTTACTCACATGCTTCACATATATCCTATGAGTAAATGGTTGAATGAATTGAATATCATAAATTTGAATTTATATATGTTTCATATGCTTACAACATGGGGAGTAGTGACTTCACACATAATAAGTATAGGTAGTAAACTTATAGGAAGTTAGCAAACGCAGAATTGGACACTTGAACAATTCATGAAAGAATATTGAAGGAAGAGAGATTTCACATATACATATACTATCTTGGACATCTTTTTCAATTGTGAGCACTCATTAAAATATGACATGCTAATAGGTTGATGTTGGACAAGGAAGACAACTTAATGGTTTATGTTTTCCTATATCTGAAACGTTATATTGTCTTGGATCATCCAACATGTTGAGCTTGCCTTTCCCTCTCATGCTAGCCAAATTCTTTGCACCAAGTAGAGATACTACTTGTGCTTCCAAATATCCTTAAACCCAGTTTTTCCATGAGAGTCCACCATATCTACCCATGGATTGAGTAAGATCCTTCAAGTAAATTGTCATTGTTGCAAGCAATAAAAATTTCTCTCTAAATATGTATGATTTATTAGTGTGGAGAAAATAAGGTTTATACGATCTTGTGATGTGGAAGAAATAAAAGCGACGGACTGCACAATAAAGGTCCATATCACAAGTGGCAATATAAAGTGACGTTCTTTTGCATTAAGATTTTTTGCATCCAACCATAAAAGCGCATGACAACCTCTGCTTCCCTCTACGAAGGACCTATCTTTTACTTTTATCTTCTACCCTTATACAAGAGTCATGGTGATCATCACCTTTCCCTTTTTACACTTTTCCTTTGGCAAGCACTTTGTGTTGGAGCGGTCCGGATATATATATCACTTGGATGTAGGTTTTCATAAATTATTATTGTTGACATTACCCTTGAGGTAAAAGGTTGGGAGGCGAAACTATAAGCCCCTATCTTTCTCTGTGTCTGATTAAAACTTTGAACCCTTTAATATCACATGAGTATTAGTAATTGTGAAAGATTAAATGATAGTTGAGTATGTGGAGTTTGCTGAATCAAAGCTCTTACATAGACTCTCCCCGAAAATAAGATGAATTGCAATTGTTTGATGACTAAGAGCAGGGTTTGTTAGTTCTCAAGAAAGTTTATGATCTATACTTTAACATGTGAATAGCTTGTTACTTGATCATGAGAAGTTTTATGAGTTGAGCTACTGTTGTGATATATAATGATGCTATAAAAAGTGATTGAAACTATCATTGATCAAGCTTAAAGAACTTGCTAGCATTCACACTTCATAAATTATTTCTTTTATCATTTACCTACTCAAGGACGAGCAGGAATTAAGCTTGGGGATGATGATACGTCTCCAACATATCTATAATTTATGAAGTATTCATGCCATGTTTACAATAGTTTTATATGATTTTGGTATGATTTGATTAGAACTAACCCAGACTGGCGCTGTTTTCAGCAGAACTACCATGGTGTTGTTTTTGTGTAGAAATAATAGTTCTCGCAATGCGATGAAAATCAACGGAGATTTTTTCTGGAAAATGTAAAAATACTGGAAGAAAAATCTACCGGAGGGGAGTCCCGTGGGCCGCACAAGGGTGGGGGCGCGCCCAACCCCCCTGGGCGCGCCCTTGTGCCTCGTGGACTACCTGTGGGCCCCCCTGACTTGTTCTTGACGCCAACCTCTCCTATATATACCCAAACCTCCATAAATTAACCTAGATCAGAAGTTCCACCATCACAAGCCTCTGAAGCCACGAGAAATCAATCTAGGCCCTCTCTAGCACCCTGCCGGAGGGGGCCATCATCACCGGAGGCTATGGAGGAGGATCCCGGAGGGGCCATCATCACCATGAAGGCCAAGGACTAGAGGGAGAACCTCTCCCCATCCAGGGGAGGCCATGGAGGAGGAAGCACAAGGGGGAGAACCTCTCCTCCTCTCTCTTGGTGGCACCGGAGTGCCATCGAGAGGGGAATCATCGCCGCGGTGATCGTCTTCATCAACATCACCATCATCATCATCACCCTCATCTTTTTTACGCGGTCCACTCTCCCGTACCCCGCTGTAATCCCTAATTGAACGTGGTTCTTTATGCCACATATTATGATCCAATGATGTGTTTCCATCCTACGATGTTTTGAGTAGATATCCTTTGTCTTTGGGTTGATTGATGATCTAGATTGGTACGAGTTGTATGTTTTATTTTGGTGCTGTCCTATTGTGACCTCCGTGTCGCGCAAGCGTGAGGGATTCCCGATGTAGGGTGTTCCAATACGTTCATGATTCGCTTATAGTGGGTTTCTTGAGTGACAGAAGCATAAACCCAAGTAAGGGGATTGTTGCGTATGGGATAAAGGGGACTTGATGCTTTAATGTATGGTTCTTAATGATCTTTAGTAGTTGCGGATGCTTGCTAGAGTTCCAATCATAAGTGCATATGATCCAAGAAGAGAAAGTATGTTAGCTTATGCCTCTCCCTCATATGAAATTGCAATGACGACTATCGGTCTTGTTAACAATTGCCTAGGACAATTCCGCACACCGACCCATCATTATTCCACACTCGCTATTTATAATATTTTGTAATATATTCTATTATGATAACAGCACCTACTTTCATATTTTAGCTTTCCGATACCATGCAAAGTTATCCTCTTCATACCCACAATATAGTTTTATTTCTCGTTTCTAGTTGGAAGCAAATGTTCGGTGTACGTAGAGTCATATAAGTGGCAGATAGGGCTTGAGAGAATATTCATCTTATCTTTAGCTCCTTGTGGGTTCGACACTCCATACTTATCACCTCCACCATTGGGAATTGCTACGATGACTCCCTACACTTGGGGATTATCAGAGGACGATGCCTCCCTCGTCCCAGCCACGGCGCGGAGCCTCGAAGCGCTCGTAGGCGAGGCGCTGGCGCTCCAGCTCCAGTTGTGTCCAGTCATTGCAAGCCCATTTGAGGGCCGCCGCGTCGTCAAACTCCTCCTCCTTGACGCCGCCTGCGAGCCCGGACTTCATCTTCACGAGGGGGAGCCCCGGCTCCGTCTTGACGGCGGTGAGCCCCGGCTCCATCTTTGGCTTGATGTAGCACAGAGGAGCCGAGGAGGGGGCATGCCTGCTGCCCTCGTTGATGATGATGTCGGCGTTGTGGGTGCGCCGGCCAAGTGGCGTCTCCGCGGCAGGCTCGGCCTTGACGCCGAATAGCGCTGACAAGCCGGAAGAGTGGGAGGAGGAGCGGGAGGACGACTATGATGAGGAAGAAGAGGACGAGCCGAACGTCCTAGGCACCATTGGCCCGGCGCTCCGGCGTGGGGGCGGGACGGCCGCCGCGACAGGGTATGCCAGCGGCGGGTCAATGCCGCCCTCGAGGTACACCAGCACCTCGTGGAGTGTGCGGCCTGGGACGCCCCACCAAACGCGACGGCCGTCACTATTCTTGATGCCGCCCACCACCAGCGCCCCATTCGTTGACACCAGCCGCTGCTCCTGCCGGCGCCGGAAGTACTCCGCCCACGCCGCGTGGTTGTCGGTGGCGTACTAGGGGAGGGCGCCTGCTCCTCCGGCAAGGACGCCCTCATGCGATTGACCTCGGCGGCGAAGATGCCAGGGTGCGCGACGACGTCGGGCACCGGGGGGATGGGGACGCCCCCGTTGCTGAGCCTCCACCCCGTCGGCCCGGCGCGCATGTCCGGCGGTGCCGGGATGTTGGCCTTGAACAGGAGGTACGCCTCCCACTCCTGGAGCGAGCGGCAGTCGAAGTCGTTGGCCGCCGCGGCGTCGCCGGGGAAGCGTTCGGCCATGGAGTGGGAAAGGGAAGGGGAGGAAGGCAAGGGGAGAGCGGCAGAGCTCGGTGATGGACAGGATGGACGGCAGCTGGTTTGGGCTCGGCGGCTTGGGCTGGTGTGGCCAGCGGCGAGGGGGGCCTCTGGTTTTATAGCCCCGCGACGTGTGAACACGTGGCGCAAGGGGAGGCATCACCACGCCCGCCAGCCCGTGACGTGCCGCCCATGAGGAATCAATGGCAAGGCTGACCGGCGACAGCCTTGCCATTGATTCCCCGCGAGAAACCGAGGCGTTCTGGGGAAAACGAGGCGTTCTGGGGAAAATGAGGCGTGTGCCGCTGACTTGGCGGGCCCACGGCTCTTACGCGCCAAAACGTCTCGCCTCGCAGCCCCCGGGTGCCCCCCCAGCGCGCCGAGTTCGGCCTAGGGCCGCCGGCACCAATTTTGGCCCAAGCCAGCGAAAAAAGGGCTCCTGGGGGCGCGAGTGGGCCATTTTTTGGGCGCCGGCGTGGAAAAAGGGCATGGGGAGGGCCTATTGGGGGCGCAGCTGGAGATGCTCTCAGTTTGGGGATGCCCAAGGCACCCCAAGTTAATATCTAAGGAAGATCCAAGCAACTAAGCTTGGGGATGCCCCGGAAGGCATCCCCTCTTTCGTCTCCAACATCACCGATAACCTAACTTGGAGCTATGTTTTCATTCATCACATGATATGAGTTTTACTTGGAGCATAATTTTATTTTGTTAGGATTTGCTTGGTGTTATTTATAATTATGTTTTTCATTCTTCATTTGAATAAAAGTGGCATTGATAGCCTTTACTCTGCTTATTTTACAAGTCTACATGTTTCTGTTTGAAAACAGAAAGTTTACCGCTATTGCAAAAATTCCCTAGAAAAGTCTGAATGTGATAAAATGTTGAAACTTTTTGAAAAATGAGCTCTGATAAATTTTCTACAGTGTGACCATTTTTCATAACTTTTGGAGTTAGGGAAGTTTTGATACGCTTGCATTCTTTATAGACTATACTATTTTGGCAGATTGCTGTTATGTTTGCATTGTTTGCATATGTTTGCTTGTTTAATGATTTTATTTGGGGATAGGAGTATTAAATATGGAGAGGCGTTTAGTATTCAATGTTAAATAATAATTTTAGTGATTTGCTACAGTAGAGAATGATAAAAATTTTGCATTGCTTTATACTAACTTATCGCACGAGTTCTTGTTGAGTTTTGTGTGGATGAAGTTTTTAAGATTTAGGTAAACCATGATATAAAAGGAATTAAGGAGACACAAAAGCTCAGGCTTGGGGATGCCCAAGGCATCCCAAGATAATATTTCAATAAGTCTCAAGCATCTAAGCTTGGGGATGCCCCGGTAGGCATCCCACCTTTCTTCTTCAACAATTATCGGTTAGTATCGGTTGAGCCTAAGTTTTTGCTTCTTCACATGATGTGTGCTGTTGTTAGAATGTCATTTTATTTTCATTTTGCTTGCTGTTTTAATAAAGTACTTAGATCTGAAAGTTTTTAAATAAAATAGAGTCCTCAAATAGTTTCCAGGGAGGCTAGGTAAGCGACATTCATATCCTGTCAACGAAGCTCTTTTCTATGGAATTGCTCTAGTGCTTCACTTTTATGTTTTTGAGCATGGTGTGCTTTAGTATTTTTGAAGAAATTCTCTCTTGCTTCACTTAAATAAATTTGATAGAAAGAAATATTATGCTTATGATCTTCATTTATATCTTTTTGGAGTAACTTGTCATTTACTCTTGTGCTTCACTTATATCCTATGAGTAAATTGGATGAATTGAATATCATGAGTAAATTGTTGAATGAATTTTATATCATGAAGTTGAAATTATATCATGCCTAGTGGTAGCTTCACATTGGGTTTAGAAAGTGAATATGTTGAGGCTTGAAAATCACAATATTGGTCATACAAGCAATTCACGAATAATTAGTATAAGGAAGAGAACTTTCACATGCAAATACACTGTCATGGAAATCTTTTGTGATTGTGAGCCCCCAACATAATATTATATGCCAAAATTGTTGACGTTGGACAAGGAAGAAAACGTAATGGTTTATGTTTGTTCATATTCACATAGAAGTTATATTTTCATAAATCCTTCAACATGTGGTGCTTGCCCCCCATATTTGCTAGCCAAAAATTCCGCACCAAGTAGAGATACTACTTGTGCATCCAAAAACCCTTGAAACCATATCTTATTTTCAAGAGTCCACCATACCTACCTAAGGATTGAGCAAGATCCTTCAAGTAAGTTCTCATCAGTGCAATAAGGCAATACAAATTTCTTTTAACAGTGTGAGATTATTTAGTGTAAGAGAAAATTGAGCATTGTACGAACTTGTGATGGTGAAGAATAAAAGTGACAGACTGCATAATAAAGGTTGCCATCACAAGGGTCAATACAACATGATGTTCTTTTGCACTAAGGGGTTGAGCATACAAAAAAATAAGCCATGGCAACCTCTGCTTCCCTCTACGAAGGGCCTATCTTTTACTTTTATGTATTTACTTTTATGTATTTACTTTTATGCAAAGAGTCAAAGTTCTTCTCTCTATTCCTTTTTATTTTTCTCTTTTGGCAAGCATCATGTGGTGAGGAAAGATCTAGGCACATATATCCATTTGGATATGAGTAGCATGAGTTATTATTTTGACATCACCCTTGAGGTGAATACGTTGGGAGACGAAATTATAAGCCCCTATCTTTCTATGTGTCCGGTTGAAACATTTTGCTCATGTGTATGCGGTGAGTGTTAGAAATCATAGAAGACTATATGATGGTTGAGTATGTGGAGCACTTACTTAAACTTTGTTGAATAAGTTGAATTAAAATTGCTTGGTGACTGAGAACATAGGTTGTTGAGTTTCAAGAGAATTCATTGTTTGAACCTTAACATGTGGATTGGTTGCTACTATAACATGAGAGGTTTTATAAGAAAGAACTGTTGTTATGATGCTAGGAAAAGTGATTGAAATTGTCATTGATCAAACTTGTGCACTTTGCTAGCATTCACACTTCATAAATTATTTCTTTTATCATTTACCTACTCGAGGACGAGTAGGAATTAAGCTCGGGGATGATGATACGTCTCCAACGTATCTATAATTTATGAAGTATTCAGGCTATTTTATTATCATTCTTGGATGTTTTACAATCGTTTTGTAGCAACTTTATATCATTTTTTGGGACTAACCTATTGACCCAGTGCCCAGTGCCAGTTGTTGTTTTTTTCTTGTTTTTTACATCACAGGAAATCAACATCAAACAGAGTCCAAACACCGCAAAACTTTTTCTGAATTTTTTATGGACCAGAAGACCACCAATGGGCCAGAGCAGCACCTGGGGGGTTCCCCAAGAGGGGCACAACCCACCAGGGCACGCCTAGGGGCCCAGGCGCGCCTAGGTGGGTTGTGCCCACCTCGGTGGCCTCTCGCACCCCTCTTTACCCTGTAAATTCAGAAATATTCCAAAAACCCTCGGGGTTAACCTAGATTAGAAGTTCCGCCGCCGCAAGGCTCTGTAGCCACCGAAAACCAATATAGACCCTTTCCGGCTCCCTACCGGAGGGGGGAATCATCTCCGGTGGCCATCTTCATCATCCTGACGGCCACCACGATGAGGAGGGAGTAGTCCACCCTCAGGGCTGACGGTTTGTACCAGTAGCTATGTGTTTAATCTCTCTCTCTCTCTCGTGTTCTTGAGATGTTACGATCTTGATGTATCACGGGCTTTGTTAATATAGTCGGATCATATGGTGTTTTCCCCTCTCTATCTTGTTGTGATGAATTGAGTTTTTCCCTTTGAGATTTCGTTGTTATCGGATTGAATACTTTTATGGATTTGAGAATGCTTGATATATGTCTGGCAATTGAATACTCGTGGTGACAACGGGGTATCGTATTAATTCACTTGATATATGTTTTGGCACTCAACTCGCGGATTCTCGAGGTGACATTGGGGTAATCTATGCATAGGGGTTGATGCACATTCTTGTCTTTGTTTCTCCGGTAGAAATCTTGGGGCACTCTTTGGAGTTCTTTGTGTTGGATGGAGTATTATGAATCGGAATTTGCTTTGGTGTTATTTTAGTACGAACTCTTGGTTAGATCGATCGGAAAGAATAACTTCGTGTTATTTTAGTACGTACTCTAGGATAGATTGATCGGAAATAATAGCTTTGAGGTGGTTTCGTACCCTACAAACGATTTCTTCTTATGTTATCCACCAGATAGGAACTTTGGAGTGATTCTTCATCGCACTTTGAGGGATGGTTATATGATCCAATTCTATTAGCACTGTTGAGAGATTGCACTAGTGAAAGTACGAACCCTAGGCCTCATTTTTAAGCATTGCAATACCATTTTTGTGCCCGCTTACTATTTGATACCTTGCTGTTTTTGTTTATTCAGATTATAAAAATATATTTCTACCATCCATACTACACTTTTATCACCATCTCTTCGCCGAACTAGTGCACCTATTCAATTTGCCATTGTATTAGGTGTGTTGGGGACACAAGAGACTTTCTATTATTTGGTTGCAGGGTTGTCTGAGAGAGACCATCTTCATCCTATGCCTCCCACGGATTAATAAACCTTAGGTCATCCAGTTAAGGGAAAATTGCTACTGTCCTACAAAACTCTATGCTTGGAGGCCCAACACGTGTCTACAAGAATAAAGTTGCATAGTAGACATCAATTCCCTCTGTGATAGCTTGGACATGCTGAAGCATGGGCTTGTTGGCCTAGGGTTAGTAGTACTAATTGGCTTAGGTATGATTGATTTTGAGTTTGGTTCGGACTCTATACCAACTACATGTAGGTTGTGGTCTCGAGGGGGGCTTCACGACACTCTCCATGACTGTCGCATCTTCTTCAAGAAGTGATGGAAGGAGTTTGTTTTGTGAACAGGTCTCAAGGTTGCCATAGTTGTAATAATCACTTTCAGGACCAACGTTTGCAAGGAGCTGGAGATGATAAGTTAGTGTCAGTGTCCTCCGAGGGGTGCCCAAGTGCGAGGATGTATCATCAAGTTGGATCTCTTTTTAACAGCAGCACAGTCTTCTCTGTCTGTACTGAACCTATTTTGTGTGGGCACGCATGCACATGGCTTGATGTTAGATTAACCTATGTGTGTCCACATGTCGAATTTTACAAGATCTTAAAAGCTAAGAGTTGAGGGAACTGATTAATTACTCGATATGTGGCTACATCAGATTGCTCACAATGTTCTCTGTGTGCGATGGCGGAAAGCGTCGTGCCTCAACTCGAGGGGGCGCCGTACATGTTATAGGCAGGGGCGTACCTCCCTGATAGCGCATACAGTTAGGATTCAATACAGGAGAGATTATGTCTTGAGGAGAAAGTTGAAAGAATATAAGTCTAGGTACAGATAGATAAAAGATCTTCTAACTACCTAGCCTAACTCTATAGGAAACCTCCTGTCATGTACACAATCCTCCTGTCGTATGATTGATGTTTGACACCCTCCCTTAATCACAACTTCATCAAGTAGAGACTATGTTTAAATTTTTCAAAACTACTTGTGGGCAAAGATTTTGTGAATCCATCTGCAATTTGATCTCTGGAGTGTATAAAGTGAATATCTAAGAGCTTGTTAGCAACTCTCTCTCTGAAAAAGTGGAAATCAACCTCAATATGCTTGGTTCTGGCATGAAAGACTGGATTTACTAACAAATAAGTGGCACCCAAATTATCACACCATAAACAACGAGCTTGAGTAGTCTTCACCTACAGTTCCTTCAGAATAGACTGCACCCATTGAAGGAAATATTCCCTAGAGGCAATAATAAAGTTGTTATTTATATTTCCTTATATTATGATAAATGTTTATTATTCATGCTAGAACTATATTAACCGGATGTTGGAAATGTGCCCTAGAGGCAATAATAAATTGGTTATTATTATATTTCCTTGTTCATGATAATCGTTTATTATCCATGCTAGAATTGTATTGATAGGAAACTCAGATACATGTGTGGATACATAGACAACACCATGTCCCTAGTAAGCCTCTAGTTGACTAGCTCGTTGATCAATAGATGGTTACGGTTTCCTGACCATGGACATTGGATGTCGTTGATAACGGGATCACATCATCAGGAGAATGATGTGATGGACAAGACCCAATCCTAAGCCTAGCACAAAGATCGTGTAGTTCGTATGCTAAAGCTTTTTCTAATGTCAAGTATCATTTCCTTAGACCATGAGATTGTGCAACTCCCGGATACCGTAGGAATACTTTGGGTGTGCCAAACGTCACAACATAACTAGGTGGCTATAAAGGTACACTACAGGTATCTCCAAAAGTATCTGTTGGGTTGGCACGAATCGAGACTGGGATTTGTCACTCCGTGTGACGGAGAGGTATCTCTGGGCCCACTCGGTAGGACATCATCATAATGTGCACAATGTGATCAAGGAGTTGACACAGGGATGATGTGTTACGGAACGAGTAAAAGAGACTTGCCAGTAACGAGATTGAACAAGGTATCGGGATACCGACGATCGAATCTCGGGCAAGTATCGTACCGATGGACAAAGGGAATTGCATACGGGATTGATTAAATCCTTGTCATCATGGTTCATCCGATGAGATCATCGTGGAGCATGTGGGAGCCAACATGGGTATCCAGATCCCGCTGTTGGTTATTGACCGGAGAACGTCTCGGTCATGTCTGCATGGTTCCTGAACCCGTAAGGTCTACGCACTTAAGGTTCGATGACGCTAGGGTTATAAAGGAAGTTTGTATGTGGTTACCGAATGTTGTTCGGAGTCCCGGATGAGATCCCGGACGTCACGAGGAGCTCCAGAATGGTCCGGAGGTAAAGATTTATATATGGGAAGTCCTGTTTTGGTCACCGAAAAAGTTTCGGGTTTTATCGGTAACGTACCGGGACCACCGGGAGGGTCCCGGGGGTCCACCAAGTGGGGCCACCAGCCCCGGAGGCTTGCATGTGCTAAGAGTGGTAAGGGACCAGCCCCTGAGTGGGCTGGTGCACCTCCCACAAGGCCCAAGGCGCAGCTATGAGGAGAAAGGGGAAACCCTAGGCTCAGATGGGCCTAAGGCCCACCCTAGGGGGCGCCCCCCTCTCCCCCTCTTGGCCGCCCCCCCTTTTCCCATATAGGGCTGCCGCCCCCCTAGGGGTGGGAACCCTAGAGGGGGCACACCCTCCTCCCCTTCCCCTATATATACTTGAGGCCTAGGGGCTGCCCAACACGCGATTTGATCTCTCCCTGTTGGTGCAGCCCTACCTCTCTTTTCCTCATATCTCGTAGTGCTTGGCGAAGCCCTGCTGGATCACCACGCTCCTCCACCACCACCACGCCGTTGTGCTGCTGCTGGATGGAGTCTTCCTCAACCTCTCCCTCTCTCCTTGCTGGATCAAGGCATGGGAGACGTCACCAGGCTGTACGTGTGTTGAACGCGGAGGTGCTGTCCGTTCAGCACTAGGATCTCCGGTAATTTGGATCACGACGAGTACGACTCCTTCAACCCGTTCTCTTGAATGCTTCCGCATAGCGATCTACAAGGGTATGTAGATGCACTCTCCTTCCCCTCGTTGTTGGTTTCTCCATGGATAGATCTTGGTGACATGTAGGAAAATTTTGAATTTCTGCTACGTTCCCCAACACCAGAAACTTAGTACATGTGTGAATACATAGACAAACAGAGTGCCCCTAGTTTGCCTCTACGTGACTAGCTCGTTGAATCAATGACGGTTATATTTCCTAACCATGGACATGAGTTGTCATTTGATTAAAGGGATCACATCATTATAGAATGATGTGATTGACTTGACCCATCCGTTAGCTTATCACGATGATCGTTTAGTTTGTTGCTGGTGCTTTCTCCATAATTTATACATGGTCCTATGACTATGAGATCATGCAATTCCCGAATACTGGAGGAACACTTTGTGTGCTACCAAATGTCACAACGTAATTGGGTGATTATAAAGGTGCTCTAGAGGTGTCTCCAATGGTGTTTGTTGAGTTGGCATAGATCGAGATTAGGATTTGTCACTCCGAGTATCGGAGAGGTATCTCTGGGCCCTCTTGGTAATGCACATCACTATAAGCCTTGCAAGCATTGTGACTAATGAGTTAGTTGCGGGATGATGCATTATGGAACGAGTAAAGAGACTTGCTGGTAACGAGATTGAACTAGGTATTGATATACCGACGATCGAATCTCGGGCAAGTAACATACCAATGACAAAGGGAACAACGTATGTTGTTATGTGGTTTGACCGATAAAGATCTTCGTAGAATATGTAAGAACCAATATGAGCATCTAGGTTCCGCTATTGGTTATTGACCAGAGATGAGTCTCGGTCATGTCTACATAGTTCTCGAACCCGTAGGGTCCGCACGCTTAACATTCTGTGATGATTTGTATTATGAGTTATGTGATTTGATGACCGAAGTTTGTTCGGAGTCCCGGATGAGATCGGGGACATGACGAGGAGTCTTGAAATGGTCGAGACGTAAAGATCGATATATTGGAAGGCTATATTCGGATATTGGAAAGGTTCTGAGTGATTCGGGTATTTTTCGGAGTACCGGAGAGTTACGGGAATTCATATTGGGCCTTAATGGGCCATACGGGAAAGGAGAGAAAGGCCTCAAGGGTGGCCGTGCCCCTTCCTCATGGACTGGTCCGAATTGGACTAGGGAAAGGGGGCGCCCCCTTCCTTCCTTTTCCTTTTCCCTTCCCTTTTTCCTATTCCATGTGGGAGGTGGAATCCTACTAAGACTAGGGAGTCCTAGTAGGACTCCACACTTTGGGTGCGCCCTATGAGGGTCGGCCTCCTCCTCCCTCCATCCTGTATATACGTGGCCAGGGGGCACCCCATAGACACACAAGTTGATCATTGATCTCTTAGCCGTGTGTGGTGCCCCCCTCCACCATAATCCACCTCGGTCATATCGTAGGGGTACTTAGGCAAAGCCCTATTCTAGTAGCATCATCATCACTGTCATCACGCCGTCGTGCTGATGAAGCTCTCCCTTGACACTCTACTGGATCATGAATTCGTGGGACATCACCGAGCCGAACGTGTGCAGATCGCGGAGGTGCCGTACTTTTGGTACTATGATCGGTCGACCGTGAAGACGTACGACTACATCAACCGGGTTCTCATAGTGCTTCCTCTTACGGTCTACAAGGGTACATAGACAACATTCTCCCCTCTCGTTGCTATGCATCACCATGATCTTGCGTGTGCGTAGATTTTTTTTTGAAATTACTACGTTCCCCAACAGTGGTATGAGAGCCAGGTCTATGCGTAGATGTTATATGCACGAGTAGAACACAAAGGAGTTGTGGCCGTGGGTATATACATATTGCTTGCCGTCACTAGTTGATTCTTGATTCAGCGGTATTGTTGGATGAAGCGGCTCAGACCGACATTATGCGTACGCTTACGCGAGACTAGTTCTACCAACGTGGTTCGCACACAGGTGGCTGGTGGGTGTCAGTTTTTCCAACTTTAGTTGAATCGGACTCAATGAATAGGGTTCTTTCTGAAGATCAAAAAGCAATCACTATATTGCGTTGTGGTTTTTGATGCGTAGGTAAGAACGGTTCTTGCTCAACCCGTAGCAGCCACATAAAACTTGCAACAACAAAGTAGAGGACGTCTAACTTGTTTTTGCAGGGCTTGCTGTGATGTGATATGGTCAAGATGTGATGATATATAAATTTTTGTATGAGATGATCATGTTTTGTTAAAGTTATTGGCAACTGGCAGAAACCTTATGGTTGTCTCTTTATTGCATAAGAGGCAAGCTCCATATAATTGCTTTACTTTATCGCTATGCGATAGCAATAGTTGCAAAAGCAATAGTTGGTGAGACGACCATGTGACGCACATTGATAGAGATCAAGATGATAGAGATCATGGTGTCATGCCGCTGACGATGGAGATCATGACGGTACTTTGGAGATGGAGATCAAAGGCACAAGATAATGATGGCCATATCATGTCACATATTTTGATTGCATGTGATGTTTATCTTTTATGCATCTTATTTTTCTTAGTAACGATGGTAGCATTATGAGATGATCCCTTAATAAAATTTCAAGGTATAAGTGTTCTCCCTAAGTATGCATGGTTGCGACAGTTCTTTGTGCCGAGACACCACGTGATGATTGGGTGTGATAAGCTCTACGTTCACATACAATGGGTGCAAGCCAGTTTTGCAGATGCAGAGTACTCAAGTTAAACTTGACGAGCCTAGCATATGCAGATATGGCCTCGAAACACTGAAGACCGAAAGGTCGAACGTGAATCATATAGTAGATATGATCAACATAGAGATGTGAACCATGGAAGACTACTCCATCTCACGTCATGATCGGACATGGTTTAGTTGATATGGATCATGTGATCACTTAGATGATTAGTGGGATGTCTATCTAAGTGGGAGTTCTTAAGTAATATGATTAATTGAACTTTAATTTATCATGAACTTAGTCCTGATAGTATTTGCATATCTATGTTGTAGATCAATTGCTCGCGTATAGCTTCCCCGTTTTATTTATGATATGTTCCTAGAGAAAACTATGTTGAAAGATGATAGTAGCAATGATGTGGATTGGATACGTGATCTAAGGATTATCCTCGTTGCTGCATAGAAGAATTGTGTCCTTGATGCACCGCTAGGTGACATAACTATTACAGGAGCAAATGCAAACATTATGAACGTTTGACAAAGCTCGGTATGATGACTACTTAATAGTTTAGTGCACCATGCTTTACGGCTTAGAACCGGGACTTCAAAAATGTTTTTGAACGCCACAGAGCATATAAGATGTTCTAAGAGTTGAAATTGGTATTTCATACTCATGCCCGTGTTGAGAGGTACGAGACCTCTGACATTACTTCGCCTACAAGATGGAGGAGAATGGCTCAACCAGTGAGCATGTGCTCAGATTGTCTGGGTACTAAAATTGCTTGAATAAAGTGGGAGCTAATCTTCCAGATAAGATAGTAATCGACAAAGTTCTCTAGTCACTATCATCAAGTTACTAGAACTTAGTGATGAACTATAATATGCAAGGGATGACGAAAGTAATTCCCAAGCTCTTCGCGATGCTGAAATCGGCAAAGGTAGAAATCAAGAAATAGCATCAAGTGTTGATGGTTAACAAGACCACTAGTTTCAAGAAAAGGGCAGAGGGAAAGAAAGAGGAACTTCAAAGAAGAATAGCAAGCAAGTTGTTGCTCCCATGAACAAGCCCAAAGCTAGACCCAAGCCTGGAACTGAGTGCTTCTACTGCAAAGGAAATGGTCACTGGAAGTGGAAATGCCCTAGATACTTGGCGGATAAGAAGGATGGAAAAGTGAACAAAAGTATATTTGATATACATGTTATTGATGTGTACTTTACTAGTGTTTATAGCAACCCCTCAGTATTTGATACTGGTTCAGTTGCTAAGAGTATTAACTCAAAACGGGAGTTGCAAAATAAACAGAGACTAGTTATGGGCGAGGTGATGATGTGAGTTGGAAGTGATTCCAACGTTGATAAGATCACCATCGCACACTCCCTTTACCTTCGGGATTAGTGTTGAACCTAAAATAAATGTTATAGTGTTTGCGTTGAGCATAATATGTTTGGATCATGTTTATTGCAATATGGTTATTCATTTAAGACAAAGAATAATTGTTATTCTGTTTACATGAAGAAAACATTCTGAGGTAATACACCCAAGGTGATGGTTTATTGAATCTCAATCGTAGTGATACACATATTCATAATATTGAAGCCAAAAGATGCAAAGTTAATAATGATAGTGCAACTTATATGTGGCACTGACCTTTAAGTCATATTGGTGTAAAGCGCGTGAAGAAACTCCATGCTGATGGGCTTTTGGAATCACTTGATTATGAATCATTTGATGCTTGCGAACCATGCCTCTTGGGCAAGATGACTAAAACTCCGTTCTCTGAAACAATGGAACAAGCAACTGACTTAATGGAAATAATACATATTGATGTATGCAATCCGATGAGTGTTGATGCTCGCAGCGGGTATCGTTATTTTATGACCTTCACGGATGATTTGAGCAGATATGGGTATATCTACTTGATGAAACATAAGTCTGAAACATTTGAAAAGTTCAAAGAATTTCAGAGTGAAGTGGAAAATCATCGTAACAAGAAAATAAAGTTTCTGCGATCTGATCATGGAGGAGAATATTTGAGTTACGAGTTTGGTCTTCATTTGAAACAATGCAGAATAGTTTTGCAACTCACGCCACCTGGAACACCACAACGTAATGGTGTGTCTGAACGTCTTAACCGTACTTTATTAGATATGGTGCGATCTATGATGTCTCTTACCGATTTATCACTATCATTTTGGGGTTATGCATTAGAGACAACTGCATTCACGTTAAATAGGGCACCATCTAAATCCGTTGAGCTGACACCGTGTGAACTGTGGTTTAGCAAGAAACCTAAGCCGTCGTTTCTTAAAGTTTGGGGCTGCGATGCTTATGTGGAAAAGTTTCAACCTGATAAGCTCGAACCCAAATCGGAGAAATGGGTCTTCATAGGATACCCAAAGGAGACTGTTGGGTACACCTTCTATCACAGATCTAAAGGCAAGATATTCGTTGCTAAGAATGGATCCTTTCTAGAGAAGGAGTTTCTCTTGAAAGAAGTGAGTTGGAGGAAAATAGAAATTGACGAGGTAATTGTACCTTATCCCTTATTGGAAAGTAGTTCATCACTAAAATCAGTTCCAGTGATTCCTACACCAGTTGGTGAGTAAGATAATGATGATGATCATGAAACTTCTGATCAAGTAACTACCGAACCTCGTAGGTCAACCAGAGTAAGATCCACACTAGAGTGGTACGATAATCTTGTTCAGGAAGTCATGTTACTTGACCATGACGAACCTACGAACTATGAGGAAGCGATGATGAGCCCAGATTCCACAAAATGGCTTGAGGCCATGAAATCTGAGATGGGACTCATGTATGAGAACAAAGTATGGACTTTGGTTGACTTGCCCGATGATCGGCAGGCCATAGAGAACAAATGGATCTTCAAGAAGAAGACTGACGCTGACGCTAATGTTACTGTCTAGAAAGCTCGACTTGTTGCAAAACGTTTTCGACAAGTTGAAGGAGTTGAATACGATGAGACCTTCTCACCCGTAGCGATGCTTAAGTCCGTCCGAATCATGTTAGCGCATTTTATGATTATGAAATTTGGCAAATGGATGTCAAAAGTGCATTCCTTAATGGATATCTTAAAGAAGAGTTGTATATGATGCAACCAGAAGGTTTTGTCGATCCAAAAGGTGCTAACAAAGTGTGCAAGCTCCAGCAATCCATTTATGGACTGGTGCAAGCCTCTCGGAGTTGGAATATACGCTTTGATAGTGTGATCAAAGCATATGGTTTTATACATACTTGCATTGAAGCCTGTATTTACAAGAAAGTGAGTGGGAGCACTACAACATTTCTAATAAGTATATGTGAATGACATATTGTTGATCGGAAATAATGTAGAATTTTCTGGAAAGCATAAAGGAGTGTTTGAAAGGAGTTTTTTTTTCAAAGAAAGACCTTGGTGAAGCTACTTACATATTGAGCATCAAGATCTATAGAGATAGATCAAAACGCTTGATATATTTTTCAACGAGTACATACCTTGACAAGTTTTTGAGGTAGTTCAAAATGGAACAGTCAAAGAAAGAGTTCTTGTCTGTGTTGCAAGGTGTGAAGTTGAGTAAGACTCAAAGCCCGACCACGGTAGAAGATAGAAAGAGAATGAAAGTCATTCCCTATGCCTCAGCCATAGGTTCTATAAAGTATGCCATGTTGTGTACCAGATCTATTGTATAACCTACACTGAGTTCGGCAAGGGAGTGCAATAGCGATCTAGGAGTATATCACTGTACAGCGGTCAAAATTATCCTTAGTGGAATAAGGATATGTTTCTCAATTATGGAGGTGAAAAAAAAGGCTCGTCTTAAAGGGTTACATCGATGCAAGTTTTGACACTGATCCAGATGACTCTAAGTCTCAATCTGGATACATATTGAAAGTGGGAGCAATTAGCTAGAGTAGCTCCGTGCAGAGCATTTGTTCACATAGAAATTTTCAAAATACATACGGCTCTGAATATGACGGACCCATTGACTAAGCTTCTCTCACAAGCAAAACATGATCACGCCTTAGTACTCTTTAGATGTTAATCACATAGCGATGTGAACTAGATTATTGACTCTAGTAAAACCCTATGGGTATTAGTCACATGACGATGTGAACTAATCACATGGTGATGTGAACTATTGGTGTTAAATCACATGGCGATGTGAACTAGATTATTGACTCTAGTGCAAATGGGAGACTGAAGGAAATATGCCCTAGAGGCAATAATAAAGTTGTTATTTATATTTCCTTATATCATGATAAATGTTTATTATTCATGCTAGAATTGTATTAACCGGAAACTTAGTACATGTGTGAATACATAGAAAACAGAGTGTCACTAGTTTCCCCCTACTTGACTAGCTCGTTGAATCAATGTGGTTATGTTTCCTAACCACAGACATGAGTTGTCATTTGATTAATGGGATCGCATCATTAGAGAATGATGTGATTGACTTGACCCATCCGTTAGCTTAGCACGATGATTGATAACCCACAAGTATAGGGGATCGCAATAGTTTTCGAGAGTAGAGTATTCAACCCAAATTTATTGATTCGACACAACGGGAGCCAAATAATATTCTCAAGTATTAGTAGCTGAGTTGTCAATTCAACCACTCCTGGAAACTTAATATCTGCAGCAAAGTGTTTAGTAGCAAAGTAATACGATAGCAAAAGGTAACGATAGCAAAAGTAATATTTTTGGTATTTTGTCGTGATGATAACAACAACAACGGAAAAGTAAATAAGCGAAGATCAATATATGGAAAGCTCGTAGGCAATGGATCAGTGATGGAGAATTATGTCGGATGCGGTTCATCATGTAACAGTCATAACCTAGGGTGACACAGAACTAGCTCCAATTCATCAATGTAATGTAGGCATGTATTCCGAATATAGTCATACGTGCTTATGGAAAAGAACTTGCATGACATCTTTTGTCCTAACCTCCCGTGGCAGCGGGGTCCTAGTGGAAACTAAGGGATATTAAGGCCTCCTTTTAATAGAGTACCGGACCAAAGCATTAACACATAGTGAATACATGAACTCCTCAAACTACGGTCATCACTGGGAGTGGTCCCGATTATTGTCACTTCGGGGTTGCCGGATCATAACACATAGTAGGTGACTATAGACTTGCAAGATAGGATCAAGAACTCACAAATATTCATGAAAACATAATAGGTTCAGATCTGAAATCATGGCACTCAGGTCATAGTGACAAGCATTAAGCATAGCAAAGTCATAGCAACATCAATCTCAGAACATAGTGGATAATAGGGATCAAACCCTAACAAAACTAACTCGATTACATGATAAATCTCATCCAACCCATCAACGTCCAGCAAGCCTACGATGGAATTACTCACACACGGCGGTGAGCATCATGAAATTGGTGATGGAGGATGGTTGAAGATGATGACGGCGACGGATTCCCCTCTCCAGAGCCCGAATAGACTCCATATCAGCCCTCCCGAGAGAGTTTAGGGCTTGGTGGCGGCTCCGTATCGTAAAACGTGATGAATCCTTCTCCTTTAGGCCTTATGTTTTCAGCAAACATTTAGGTCTTATGTTTACTCATATCAATGGCATAATCAACTAGCGAGCAATAATAATAAATCTCGGATGACAACACTTTCTCAAAACAATCATAATATGATATAACAAGATGGTATCTCGCTAGCCCTTTCTGAGACCGCAAAACATAAATGCAGAGCACCTTTAAAGATCAAGGACTAACTAGATATTGTAATTCATGGTAAAGAGATCCAGTCAAGTCATACTACACGTAAACTAACAGTAATGAATGCAAATGATAGCGGTGCTCTCCAACTTGTGCTTTTTAATAAGAGGGTGATGACTCAACATAA
Organism: Triticum monococcum; assembly: GCA_034509565.1. NCBI lineage: Eukaryota > Viridiplantae > Streptophyta > Magnoliopsida > Poales > Poaceae > Triticum > Triticum monococcum. Next base: position 622,467,588 of record CM067845.1, read on the forward strand.
AAGTAAATAGATAGGCCCTTCACAGAGGGAAGCAGGGATTTGTAGAGGTGCTAGAGCTCGATTTTGAAATAAGGTGAATAATATTTTGAGCGGTATAGTTTCATTGTCAACATAACAACCAAGAGATGGCGATATCTTCCATGCTACACACATTATAGGCGGTTCCCAAATAGAATGGTAAAGTTCATACTCCCCCTCCACCAACAAGCATCAATCCATGGCTTGCTCGAAACAACGAGTGCCTCCAACTAACAACAGTCCCGGGGAGTTTTGTTTGCAATTATTTTGATTTGATTTGCATAAAGCATGGGACTGGGCATCCTGGTGACCAGCCATTTTCTCGTGAGTGAGGAGCGGAGTCCACTCCTCTTGAGAATAACCCGCCTAACATGGAAGATACGGACAGCCCTAGTTGATACATGAGCAATTCGAGCATACAAAACCGAATGTTTATTTGAAGGTTTAGAGTTTGGCACATACAAATTTACTTGGAACGGCAGGTAGATACCGTATATAGGTAGGTATGGTGGACTCATATGGAACAACTTCGGGGTTTATGGGATTGGATGAACAAGCAGTATTCCCGCTTAGTACAGGTGAAGGCTGTAAAAAGACTGGGAAGCGACCAACTAGTGAGCGACAACATTCATGAACATGCATTAAAATTAATCAACACCGAGTGCAAGCATGAGTAGGATATAATGCACCATGAACATAAATATCGTAGAGGCTATGTTGATTTTCTTTCAACTACATGCGTGAACATGTGCCAAGTCAAGCCACTCGAATCGTTCAAAAGAGGATACCACCATATCATACCACCAAGGTTGGAAAAGGCGGTAGGCGTAAGCGAGGCGGTTGGCCTTCACCTAGTGCCTAGGCGGTGCCTAAGCGCCCTAGGCGCGGCCTAGGCGGTAATATAGTTTTTACTCATAGTATATTTGTGATTATTATATGGGTGTTGATATTAGTTTAGGGCATATAAATAAGTTAATTGCCGTCTACGGCCATTGGAATCTAACCCATTTGGCATATCAGTATAGTATGTTGCATGATTTCTTCCTTGGATAGACAATTCCTTACTTGCCCTGCCTAGACCTTCATTTATGCCCTAGGCGAGGCATTTTGCCATTGCCTAGCGCCTAGGCGTGCCTAAGCGCCTCCTAGGCACTGCCTTTTCCAACAAAGCATACCACATCACAACCATTTTAATAGCAGGTTGGCAAGCAAGGTAAACCATTATAAGCTCCTAGCTAATTAAGCATGGCATAAGCAACTATAATCTCTAATTGTCATTGCAAACATGTTTATTCATAATAGGCTGATTCAGGAACGATGAACTAATCATATTTACAAAAACAAGAGAGGTCGAGTTCATACCAGCTTCTCCCATCTCAATCAGTCCATCATATATCGTCATAATTGCCTTTCACTTGCATGACCGAATGATGTGAATAATAATAACAGTGCACGTGCATTGGACTAAGCTGGAATCTGCAAGCATTCAATAAACAGGAGAAGACAAGGCAACATGGACTCTTGGTTAAATCAACAATAATTCATATAGGAGTCACTTCAATAATTTAATTATGGTCTTCTCCTATCGACCCCCAAAGAAAAGAAAATAAATAAAACTATTTACACGGGAAAGCTCCCAACAAGCAAAAGAAGAACAAGAAATCTTTTTGGGTTTTCTTTTTAATTACTACTACAAGCATGGAAAGTAAACTAATTAAAAGCTACAACTAATTTTTTTGGTTTTTCTTAAGGTTTATTAAACACACAAGAAGAAAGCATAAAAAGGAAATAAACTAGCATGGATGATACAATGAAAAAGTATGAGCACCGACAACTAGCAATGAGTGTGTGAACATGAATGTAATGTCGGTGGGAAATACGTACTCCCCCAAGCTTAGGCTTTTGTCCTAAGTTGGTCTAATGCGACGGATGGCCTGGCGGATATCCAAGGTTGTAGTTGGGGTCGTACTGAGTTGCAGTAGTCATTGCATCATGGGCTGCAGCTTGGAGGCGAGCTATCTTAGCCCTCCTCTTATACTCTTCCGCCTCCTCTCTAGTTATAAAATATCTCCCTTTTGCCTGAAAGTCAAAGAAATTAGAAGCAGGGAGAGCGACGTGATAGGTGCGTCGTCAAAGATTAGTTGATACTGGAGGAACTGATCGTTCCTCTCAACAAAATGATGACGAACCATAGCCTCATAACCCAAATAAGCAGGAGGCAACTCAATATCATCCTCACATATGGTTATACCAAGAAAATTAGCTATACGGGTTGCATAAATTCCACGAAAGAAATCTCCATTAAATCTATTATGATGCAACCTACGTGCAACAATGGCTCCCAAGTTATAATATTTATCTCCTAACACAACACTCCTAAGAATACTAAGGTCAGGGACACACATATGACATGCTTCATCTTTACCATTTATGCACCTACCTATGAAGAAAGCGAAATAATGTATAGCAGGAAAATGAATGCTCCCTATGGTAGCTTGTGCTATATCTCTAGATTCCCCCACAGTTATACTAGCAAGAAAATCTCTAAACTCAGATTTGCGAGGTTCACTAGTACTACCCCATTGTGGAAGTTTGCAAGCAGTGGTATAATCCTCTAAGTCCATAGTATAAGAATTTTCATAAAGATCAAATAGGATAGTTTGAGAATTGCGTGAAGATGAAAATTCAAACCTCCTCACAAAGGAACTAGTGAGATAGTGGTACTGACGGCACTTTTCTGCCTCAAAGCTCACAAGATCAGTGTTACGCAAATATGCGTTAAATTCTTCCTTAATTCCTGCTCGATCCATGAAGTCCTCTGAAGGCCATTCACAAGGTCGCACTGGAGCTTCCCTTGGTGGCTCGTCATCAGCATCACGCATTGCAAGCCTGGGTCCTTGCTTCCTTAAAGAACCACCTTGGTACATTTTCCTAAACATATTTCTTCTTCTAAAAAATTTCTGAAATTTTTAGTAACTTCAAATAAAAGTGAACCAAGCTCAACAAAATTGATAGCAACTACTCCTACAAGTGCCTAGAGCCTATATCATGCATTAGAACTACTTGGAACCATATAAGTTTGACATGCAAGCTCAAGAACATGGTCACCTAGGCAGCACAAATTTGCAATGAATAAAGTACTAGAACAAAAACTAATTGGACCAATGGAGGAGTCACATACCAAGGAACAATCCCCCAAAGCAGTTTTTTGAGTGGTGCTTTGAGCAAGGAGATCGGAAATCGCAGAAAATGAGCTAGAACTTGTGCTTGAGCTGGATGGTGATTTTTTGGGAGGAAGAAGAAGTGTGTGGGTGCAGGAATAAGTGGAGGGGAGCCACCGTGGGCCCACGAGACAGGGGGCGCGCCCAGGGGGTGGGCGCGCCGTGGACCCTTGTGGCCAGGTGCTTGCTCCCCTGCTGTGTTCTCAGTGCCAGATATTCTCAAATATTCCATAAAAAATCATATTTAAATTTCAGGGCATTTGGAGAACTTTTATTTTCTGGGCATTTTTATATTGCACGGATAATCAGAAAACAAACAGAAATTACTATTGTTGCTTTATTTAATATAAATAACAGAAAGTAAAAAGAGGGTACAGAAGGTTGTGCTTTCTAACTTCATCCATCTCATGCTCATCAAAAGGAATCCATTAACAAGGTTGATCAAGTCTTGTTAACAAACTCATTTCGAGTAACATGAAACCGAAGAAATTTTGAATGACACTATGTTACCTCAACGGGGATATGCACATCCCCAATAATAAGAATATCATATTTCTTCTTGACAGTAGGAAGAGGAAATTCAAAACCTCCAAAAATAATTGATGGAGTTTTTCCAATAGAATTGATACTATGCACTTGAGATTGTTTCCTCGGAAAGTGTACCGTATGCTCATTACCATTAACATGAAAAGTGACATTGCCTTTGTTGCAATCAATAACAGCCCCTTTACTACCTGTGTCGGGTTATCAAGACCATGTGTTTCTGTTGGGGAACATAGTAATTTCAAAAAAATTCCTACGCACACGCAAGATCATGGTGATGCATAGCAACGAGAGGGGAGAGTGTTGTCTACGTACCAACGCAGACCGACTGCGGAAGCGATCACACACCGTAGAGGAAGTAGTCGTACGTCTTCTTCCCGATCCGACCGATCCAAGCACCGTTACTCCGGCACCTCCGAGTTCTTAGCACACGTTCAGCTCGATGACGATCCCCGGGCTCCGATCCAGCAAAGCTTCGGGGAGGAGTTCCGTCAGCACGACGGCGTGGTGACGATCTTAATGTACTACCGACACAGGGCTTCGCCTAAGCACTACAACGGTATGATCGAGGTGGAATTTGGTGGCAGGGGCACCGCACACGGCTAAGAAACGATCTCAAGGATCAACTTGTGTGTCTATGGGGTGCCCCCTGCCCCTGTATATAAAGGATGGAGGAGGAGGAGGCCGGCCAAGGCAAAGGTGCGGCCAGGATAGGGAGTCCTACTAGGACTCCAAGTCCTAGTAGGAGTCCACCAAGAGGTGAGGAAGGGAGAAGGAATAGGAGGAGTAGGAAAGGTGGCCGGCCCCCTTTTCCCTAGTCCAATTCGGACCAAAGGGGAGGGGGGCGCAGCAGCCTTTTCCTCTTCCCAATAAAGCCCATCAAGGCCCATTACCTCTCCCGTAACTACCCGGTACTCCGAAAAATACCCGAATCACTCGGAACCTTTCCGATGTCCGAATATAGTCGTCCAATATATCGATCTTTACGTCTCGACCATTTCGAGACTCCTCGTCATGTCCCCGATCTCATCCGGGACTCCGAACTCCTTCGGTACATCAAAACTCATAAACTCATAATACAACTGTCATCGAAACCTTAAGCGTGCGGACCCTACGGTTCGAGAACAATGTAGACATGACCGAGACACGTCTCCGGTCAATAACCAATAGCGGGACCTGGATGCCCATATTGGCTCCTACATATTCTACGAAGATCTTTATCGGTCAGACCGCATAACAACATACGTTGTTCCCTTTGTCATCGGTATGTTACTTGCCCGAGATTCGATCGTCGGTATCCAATACCTAGTTCAATCTCGTTACCGGCAAGTCTCTTTACTCGTTCCATAATACATCATCTCGCAACTAACTTCTTAGTTGCAATGCTTGCAAGGCTTATGTGATGTGCATTACCGAGAGGGCCCAGAGATACCTCTTCGACAATCGGAGTGACAAATCCTAATCTCGAAATACGCCAACCCAACATCTACCTTTGGAGACACCTGTAGTACTCCTTTATAATCACCCAGTTACGTTGTGACATTTGGTAGTACCCAAAGTATTCCTCCGGTAAACGGGAGTTGCATAATCTCATAGTCATAGGAACATGTATAAGTCATGAAGAAAGCAATAGCAACATACTAAACGATCAGGTGCTAAGCTAGTGGAATGGGTCATGTCAATCAGATCATTCAACTAATGATGTGACCTTGTTAATCAAATAACAACTCTTTTGTCCATGGTTAGGAAACATAACCATCTTTGATTAACGAGCTAGTCAAGTAGAGGCATACTAGTGACACTCTGTTTGTCTATGTATTCACACATGTATTCTGTTTCCGGTTAATACAATTCTAGCATGAATAATAAACATTTATCATGATATAAGGAAATAAATAATAACTTTATTATTGCCTCTAGGGCATATTTCCTTCAGTCTCCCACTTGCACTAGAGTCAATAATCTAGTTCACATCGCCATGTGATTTAACAGCAATAGTTCACATCACCATGTGATTAACACCCATAGTTCACATCGTCATGTGACCAACACTCAAAGGGTTTACTAGAGTCAGTAATCTAGTTCACATATCTATGTGATTAACACCCAAAGAGTACTAAGGTGTGATCATGTTTTGCTTGCGAGATAATTTTAGTCAACGGGTCTGTCACATTCAAATCCGTAAGTATTTTGCAAGTTCTATGTCTACAATGCTCTACACTGAGCTACTCTAGCTAATTGCTCCCACTTTCAATATGTATCCAGATTGAGACTTTAGATTCATCTGGATCAGTGTCAAAAACTTGCATCGACGTAACCCTTTACGACGAACCTTTTTGCCACGTCCATAATCGAGAAACATATCCTTATTTCACTAAGGATAATTTTGACCGCTGTCAACTGATCTACTCCTAGATCACTATTGTACTCCCTTGCCAAATCAATGCAGGGTATACAATAGATCTGGTACACAGTATGACATACTTTATAGAACCTATGGCCAAGGCATAGGGAATGACTTTCATTCTCTTTCTATCTTCTGCCGTGGTCGGGCTTTGAGTCTTACTCAACTTCACACCTTGTAATATAGGCAAGAACTCTTTCTTTGACTGCTCCATTTTGAACTACTTCAAAGTCTTGTTAAGGTATGTACTCATTGAAAAAACTTATCAAGCGTCTTGATCTATCTCTATAGATCTTGAAGCTCAATATGTAAGCAGCTTCACCGAAGTCTTTCTTTGAAAAAAAAAACTCCTTTAAAACACTCCTTTATGCTTTACAGAATAGTTCTACATTATTTCCGATCAACAATATGTCATTCACATATACTTATCAGAAATGCTGTAGTGCTCCCACTCACTTTCTTGTAAATACAGGCTTCACCGCAAGTCTGAATAAAACTATATGCTTTGATCAACTCATCAAAGCGTATATTCCAACTGCGAGATGCTTGCACCAGCCCACAGATGGATCGCTGGAGCTTGCACATTTTGTTAGCACCTTTCGGATTGACAAAACCTTTTGTTGCATCATATACAACTCTTCTTTAATAAATCCATTAAGGAATGCAGTTTTGTTTATCCATTTGCCAGATTTCATAAAATGCGGCAATTACTAACATGATTCGGACAGACTCAAGCATAGATACGAGTGAGAAGCTCTCATCGTAGTCAACACCTTGAACTTGTCGAAAACCTTTTGCGACAATTCTAGCTTTGTAGATAGTAGCACTACTATTAGCTCCGTCTTCCTCTTGAAGATCCATTTATTCTCAATTGCTTGCCGATCATCGGGCAAGTCAACCAAAGTCAAAACTTTGTTCTCATACATGGATCATATCTCAGATTTCATGGCCTCAAACCATTTCGCGAAATCTGGGCTCATCATCGCTTCCTCATAATTCGTAGGTTCGTCATGGTCAAGTAACATGACCTCCAGAACAGGATTACCGTACCATTCTGGTGCGGATCTCACTCTGGTTTACCTACGAGATTCGGTAGTAACTTGATCTGAAGTTACATGATCATCATCATTAGCTTCCTCACTAATTGGTGTAGTAGTCACAAGAACAGATTTTTGTGATGAACTACTTTCCAATAAGGTAGAAGGTACAATTACCTTATCAAGTTTTCTACTTTCCTCCCACTCACTTCTTTCGAGAAAAACTCCTTCTCTAGAAAGTTTCCGAATTTAGCAACAAAAGTCTTGCCTATGGATCTGTGATAGAAGGTGTACCCAACATTTTTCTTTAGGGTATCCTATGAAGACATATTTCTCCGATTTGAGTTTGAGCTTATCGAGATGAAACTTTTTCACATAAGCATCGCAACTCCAAACTTTAAGAAACGAAAGCTTAGGTTTCTTGCCAAACCATAGTTCACACGGTGTCGTCTCAACGGATTTAGATGGTGCCCTATTTAACGTGAATGCAGCTGTCTCTAATGCATAACCCCAAAACGATAGTGGTAGATCGGTAAGATACATCATAGATTGTACTATTTCCAATAAAGTATGGTTATGACGTTCGGACACACCATTATGCTGTGGTGTTCCAGGTGGCGTGCGTAGTGAAACTATTTCACATTGTTTTAACTGAAGACCAAACTCGTAACTCAAATATTTGTCTCCGTGGTCAGATCGTAGAAACTTTATTTTCTTGTTACGATGATTTTTCACTTCACTCTGAAATTCTTTGAACTTTTCAAATGTTTCAGACTTATGTTTCATCAAGTAGATATACTCATATCTGCTCAAATCATCTGTGAAGATCAGAAAATAATGATACCTGTCGTGAGTCTCAATATTCATCGGACCACATACACCAGTATGTATGATTTCCAACAAATCTTTTGCTCGCTCCATTGTTCCGAAGAACAGAGTCTTAGTCATCTTGCCCATGAGGCATGGTTCGCAAGCATCAACTGATTCATAATCAAGTGATTCCAAAAGCCCATCAGCATGGAGTTTCTTCATGCGCTTTACACCAATATGACCTAAACGGCAGTGCTACAAATAAGTTGCACTATCATTATTAACTTTGCATCTCTTGGTTTCAATATTATGATTATGTGTATCACTACGATCGAGATCCAACGAACTATTTTCATTGGGTGTGTAACTATATAAGGTTTTATTCATGTAAACAGAACAACAATTTATTCTCTTACTTAAATGAATAACCGTATTACAATAAACATGATCAAATCATATTCATGTTCAATGCAAACACCAAATAACAGTTATTTAGGTTCAACACTAATCCCGAAATTATAAGGAGTGTGCGATGATGATCATATCAATCTTGGAACCACTTCCAACACACATCGTCACTTCACCCTTAACTAGTCTCTGTTTATTCTGCAACTCCCGTTTCGAGTTACTAATCTTAGCAACTGAACTAGTATCAAATACTGAGGGTTTGCTATAAACACTAGTAAAGTACACATCAATAACATGTATATCAAATATACTTATGTTCACTTTGCCATCCTTCTTATCTGCCAATCACTTGGGGTAGTTCCGCTTCCAGTGACCAGTCCCTTTGTAGTAGAAGCACTTAGTCTCAGGCTTAGGATCAGACTTGGGCTTATTCATTTGAGCAGCAACTTGCTTGCCGTTCTTCTTGAAGTTCCCCTTCTTCCCTCTGCCCTTTTCTTGAAACTAGTGGTCTTGTCAACCATCAACACTTGATGTTTTTCTTGATTTCAACCTTCGTTGATTTCAGCATCACGAAGAGCTTGGGAGTTGCTTCCGTTATCCCTTGCATATTATAGTTCATCACGAAGTTCTACTAACTTGGTGATGGTGACTAGAGAATTCTGTCAATCACTATCTTATCTGGAAGATTAACTCCCACTTGATTCAAGCGATTGTAGTACCCAGACAATCTGAGCACATGCTCACTAGTTGAGCAATTCTCCTCCATCTTTTAGCTATAGAACTTGTTGGAGACTTCATATCTCTCAACTCGGGTATTTGCTTGAAATATTAACTTCAACTCCTGGAACATCTCATATGGTCCATGACGTTCAAAACGTCTTTGAAGTCCCGATTCTAAGCCATTAAGCATGGTGCACTAAACTATCAAGTAGTCATCATATTGAGCCAGCCAAATGTTCATAACGTCTGCATCTGCTCTTGCAATAGGTCTGTCACCTAGCGGTGAATCAAGGACATAATTCTTCTGTGCAGCAATGAGGATAAACCTCAGATTACGGATCCAATCCGTATCATTGCTACTAACATCTTTCAACACAATTTTCTCTAGGAACATATCAAAATAAACACAGGGAAGCAACAACGCGAGCTATTGATCTACAACATAATTTGCAAAATACTACCAGGACTAAGTTCATGATAAATTTAAGTTCAATTTAATCATATTACTTAAGAACTCCCACTTAGATAGACATCCCTCTAATCCTCTAAGTGATTACGTGATCCAACTCAACTAAACCATGTCCGATCATCACGTGAGATGGAGTAGTTTTATCGGTGAACATCATTATGTTGATCATATCTACTATATGATTCACGCTCGACCTTTCGGTCTCCGTGTTCCAAGGCCATATCTGTATATGCTTGGCTCGTCAAGTATAACCTGAGTATTCCGCGTGTGCAACTGTTTTGCACCCGTTGTATTTGGACGTAGAGCTTATCACACCCGATCATCACGTGGTGTCTGGGCACGACGAACTTTGGCAACGGTGCATACTCAGGGAGAACACTTCTTGATAATTTAGTGAGAGATCATCTTATAATGCTACCGTCAATCAAAGCAAGATAAGATGCATAAAAAGATAAACATCACATGCAATCAATATAAGTGATATGATATGGCCATCATCATCTTGTGCTTGTGATCTCCATCTCCGAAGCACCGTCATGATCACCATCGTCACCGGCGCGACACCTTGATCTCCATCGTAGCATCGTTGTCGTCTCGCCAATCTTATGCTTCCACGACTATCACTACCGCTTAGTAATAAAGTAAAGCATTACATCGCGATTGCATTGCATACAATAAAGCGACAACCATATGGCTCCTGCCAGTTGCCGATAACTTGGTTACAAAACATGATCATCTCATACAATAAAATCAGCATCATGCCTTGACCATATCACATCACAACATGCCCTGCAAAAACAAGTTAGACATCCTCTACTTTGTTGTTGCAAGTTTTACGTGGCTGCTACGGGCTTAAGCAAGAACTCATCTCACCTACGCATCAAAACCACAACGATAGTTTGTCAAATAGACTCTGTTTTAACCTTCTCAAGGACCGGGCGTAGCCACACTCGGTTCAACTAAAGTTGGAGAGACAGTCGCCCGCAAGCCATCTATGTGCAAAGCACGTCGAGGGAACCGGTCTCGCATAAGCATACGCGTAAGGTTGGTCCGGGTCGTCTCGTCCAACAATACCGCCGAACCAAAGTATGACATGCTGGTAGGCAGTATGACTTGTATCGCCCACAACTCACTTGTGTTCTACTCGTGCAAATAACATCAAACCATAAAACCTAGGCTCGGATGCCACTGTTGGGGAACGTAGTAATTTCAAAAAAATTCCTACGCACACGCAAGATCATGGTGATGCATAGCAACGAGAGGGGAGAGTGTTGTCTACGTACCAACGCAGACCGACTACGGAAGCGATCACACACCGTAGAGGAAGTAGTCGTACGTCTTCTTCCCGATCCGACCGATCCAAGCACCGTTACTCCGGCACCTCCGAGTTCTTAGCACACGTTCAGCTCGATGACGATCCCCGGGCTCCGATCCAGCAAAGCTTCGGGGAGGAGTTCCGTCAGCACGACGGCGTGGTGACGATCTTGATGTACGACCGACGCAGGGCTTCGCCTAAGCACTACAACGGTATGATCGAGATGGAATTTGGTGGTAGGGGGCACCGCACACGGCTAAGGAACGATCTCAAGGATCAACTTGTGTGTCTATGGGGTGCCCCCTGCCCCTGTATATAAAGGATGGAGGAGGAGGAGGCCGGCCAAGGCAAAGGTGCGGCCAGGATAGGGAGTCCTACTAGGACTTAGGACTCCAAGTCCTAGTAGGAGTCCACCAAGAGGGGAGGAAGGGAGAAGGAATAGGAGGAGTAGGAAAGGTGGCCGGCCCCCTTTTCCCTAGTCCAATTCGGACCAAAGGGGAGGGGGGGCGCAGCAGCCTTTTCCTCTTCCCACTAAAGCCCATCAAGGCCCATTACCTCTCCCGTAACTACCCGGTACTCCGAAAAATACCCGAATCACTCGGAACCTTTCCGATGTCCGAATATAGTCGTCCAATATATCGATCTTTACGTCTCGACCATTTCGAGACTCCTCGTCATGTCCCCGATCTCATCCGGGACTCCGAACTCCTTCGGTACATCAAAACTCATAAACTCATAATACAACTGTCATCGAAACCTTAAGCGTGCGGACCCTACGGTTCGAGAACAATGTAGACATGACCGAGACACGTCTCCGGTCAATAACCAATAGCGGGACCTGGATGCCCATATTGGCTCCTACATATTCTACGAAGATCTTTATCGGTCAGACCGCATAACAACATACGTTGTTCCCTTTGTCATCGGTATGTTACTTGCCCGAGATTCGATCGTCGGTATCCAATACCTAGTTCAATCTCGTTACCGGCAAGTCTCTTTACTCGTTCTGTAATACATCATCTCGCAACTAACTTCTTAGTTGCAATGCTTGCAAGGCTTATGTGATGTGCATTACCGAGAGGGCCCAGAGATACCTCTCCGACAATCGGAGTGACAAATCCTAATCTCGAAATACGCCAACCCAACATCTACCTTTGGAGACACCTGTAGTACTCCTTTATAATCACCCAGTTACGTTGTGACGTTTGGTAGTACCCAAAGTATTCCTCCGGTAAACGGGAGTTGCATAATCTCATAGTCATAGGAACATGTATAAGTCATGAAGAAAGCAATAGCAACATACTAAACGATCGGGTGCTAAGCTAGTGGAATGGGTCATGTCAATCAGATCATTCAACTAATGATGTGACCTTGTTAATAAAATAACAACTCTTTTGTCCATGGTTAGGAAACATAACCATCTTTGATTAACGAGCTAGTCAAGTAGAGGCATACTAGTGACACTCTGTTTGTCTATGTATTCACACATGTATTATGTTTCCGGTTAATACAATTCTAGCATGAATAATAAACATTTATCATGATATAAGGAAATAAATAATAACTTTATTATTGCCTCTAGGGCATATTTCCTTCAGTTTCCTCAATAGGTGATGGATTAAAACCATATATTTCTTCAACGGGCGGTAAATTAAGACCATGTATTTCTTCAATAGGAGGTAAATTCTTAACATCTTCAGCTTTAATACCCTTTTCTTTCATAGATTTCTTTGCCTATTTCATATCTTCAGGACTGAGAAATAGAACAGCTCTTTTCTTCTGAGTTGGTTTAGGAATAGGCTCAGGAGTTGGCTCAGGGGCTGGCTCAGGAAGTGTCCAATTATTTTCATTTGTCAACATATTATTCAATAGAATTTCACCTTCATCCGGTGTTCTTTCCCTGAAAACAGAACCAGCACAACTATCCAGGTAATCTCCGGAAGCATCGGTTAGTCCATTATAAAAGATATCAAGTATTTCATTTTTATTAAGAGGGTGATCAGGCAAGGCATTAAGTAATTGGAGAAGCCTCCCCCAAGCTTGTGGGAGACTCTCTTCTTCAATTTGCACAAAATTATATATATCCCTTAAGGCAGCTTGTTTCTTATGAGCAGGGAAATATTTAGCAGAGAAGTAATAAATCATATCCTGGGGACTACGCACACAACCAGGATCAAGAGAATTAAACCATATATTAGCATCACCCTTAATGAGAATGGAAATATTTTAAGAATATAAAAGTAACGAGTTCTCTCATCATTAGTGAACAGGGTGGCTATATCATTTAATTTAGTAAGATGTGCCACAACAGTTTCAGATTCATAACCATAAAAAGGATGAGATTCAACGAAAGTAATTATATCAGGATCAATAGAGAATTCATAATCCTTATCAGTAAAAAAGATAGGTGAAGTAGCATAAGCAGGATCATATTTCATTCTAGCATTCAGAGTTTTTGTTTAAGCTTAGCTAATAATTTCTTAAGATCACTTCTATCATTGCAAGTAAGAAAGTCTCTTTTAGTTTCTTCATCCATAACATAGCCCTCAGGCACAACAGGTAATTCATATTTATTAGGAGAGCCTTCATCATCACTTTCATCAATATTATTAGTTTCAATAATTTCATTCTCTAGCCCTAGTAAGTTGTTCATCAAGAAATTCATCAAGTGGCATAGTAGTATCAAGCATAGAAGTAGTTTCATCATAAGTATCATGCATAGCAGAAGTGGCATCATCAATAATATGCGACATATCAGAATTAATAGCAGAAGCAGGTCTAGGTGTCGCAAGCTTACTCAAAACAGAAGGTGAATCAAGTGCAGAGCTAGATGACAATTCCTTACCTCCCCTCGTAGTTGAGGGATAAATCTTGGTTCTTGGATCTTTCAAGTTCTTCATAATGATAAGCAGATATAAATCCCAAGTGACTCAAAGAATAGAGCTATGCTCCCCGGCAATGACGCCAGAAAATAGTCTTGATAACCCACAAGTATAGGGGATCGCAACAGTTTTCAAGGGTAGAGTATTCAACCCAAATTTATTGATTCGACACAAGGGGAGCCAAAGAATATTCTCAAGTATTAGTAGCTGAGTTGTTAAGTCAACCACACCTGGAAACTTAATATCTGGAGCAAAGTGTTTAGTAGCAAAGTAATATGATAGTAGTGGTAATGATAGCAAAAGGTAACGATAGCAAAAGTAATATTTTTGGTATTTTGTAGTGATGATAACAATAACAAAGGAAAAGTATATAAGCGAAGATTAATATATGGAAAGCTCGTAGGCAATGGATCAGTGATGGAGAATTATGCTGGATGCGGTTCATCATGTAACAGTCATAACCTAGGGTGACACAGAACTAGCTCCAATTCATCAATGTAATGTAGGCATGTATTCCGAATATAGTCATACATGCTTATGGAAAAGAACTTGCATGAGATCTTTTGTCCTACCCTCCCATGGCAGCGGGGTCCTAGTGGAAACTAAGGGATATTAAGGCCTCCTTTTAATAGAGTATCGGACCAAAGCATTAACACATAGTGAATACATGAACTCCTGAAACTACGGTCATCACTGGGAGTGGTCCCGATTATTGTCACTTCAGGGTTGCCGGATCATAACACATAGTAGGTGACTATAGACTTGCAAGATAGGATCAAGAACTCACATATATTCATGAAAACATAATAGGTTCAGATCTGAAATCATGGCACTCGGGCCCTAGTGACAAGCATTAAGCATAGCAAAGTCATACCAACATCAATCTCAGAACATAGTGGATACTAGGGATCAAACCCTAACAAAAACTAACTCGATTACATGATAAATCTCATCCAACCCATCACCGTCCAGCAAGCCTACGATGGAATTACTCATGCACGGCGGTGAGCATCATGAAATTGGTGATGGAGGATGGTTGATGATGACGACGGCGACGGATTCCCCTCTCCGGAGCCCCAAACGGACTCCAGATCAGCCCTCCTGAGAGAGTTTAGGGCTTGGCGGCGGCTCCGTATCGTAAAACATGATGAATCCTTCTCCTTTTTTTCTCTCCCCGAACACAAATATATGGAGTCAAGGTTGAGGTCGGCAGAGCTCCAAGGGGCCCACGAGGTAGGGGGCGCGCCCCCCACCCTCGTGGATAGGGTGTGGGCCGCATGGCCTTGATTCTTTGCCAGTATTTTTTATTGTTTCCAAAAATAATCTCCGTGGAGTTTCAGGTCATTCCGAGAACTTTTGTTTCTGCACATAAATAACACCATGGCAATTCTGCTGAAAATAGCGTCAGTCCGGGTTAGTTCCATTCAAATCATGCAAGTTAGAGTCCAAAACAAGGGCAAAAGTGTTTGGAAAAGTAGATAAGACGGAGACGTATCAATGATCGTTTAGTTTGTTGCTATTGCTTTCTCCATAACTTATACATGTTCCTATGACTATGAGATCATGCAACTCCCGAATACCGGAGCAACACTTTGTGTGCTACCAAACGTCACAACGTAACTGGGTGATTATAAAGGTGCTCTAAAGGTGTCTCCAATGGTGTTTGCTGAGTTGGCATAAATCGACATTAGGATTTGTCACTCTGAGTATCGGAGAAGTATCTCTGGGCCCTCTCGGTAATGCAGATCACTATAAGCCTTGCAAGCATTGTGACTAATGAGTTAGTTGTGGGATGACGCATTACGGAACGAGTAAAGAGACTTGCCGGTAATGAGATTGAACTAGGTATTGAGATACCGACGATCGAATCTCGGGCAAGTAACATACTGATGTTGTTGTGTGGTTTGACCGATAAAGATCTTCGTAGAATATGTAGGAACCAATATGAGCATCCAGGTTCCGCTATTGTTTATTGACCGGAGATGAGTCTCAGTCATGTCTACATAGTTCTCGAACCCGTAGGGTCCGCATGCTTAACATTCTGTGACGATTTGTATTATGAGTTATGTGATTTGATGACCTAAGTTTGTTCGGAGTCCCGGATGAGATTGGGGACATGACGAGGAGTCTCGAAATGGTCGAGACGTAAAGATCGATATATTGGAAGGCTATATTCGGATATCGGAAAGGTTTCGAATGATTCGGGTATTTTTCGGAGTACCGGAGAGTTACGGGAATTCATATTGGGCCTTAATGGGCCATACGGGAAAGGAGATAAAGGCCTCAAGGGTGGCCACACCCCTTCCCCATGGACTGGTCCGAATTGGACTAGGGAAAGGGGGCGCCCCCTTCCTTCCTTCTCCTTCTCCCTTCCCTTTTTCCTATTCCATGTGGAAGGTGGAATCCTACTAGGATTAGGGAGTCCTAGTAGGACTCCACACTTTGGGCGCGCCCTATGAGGGCCGGCCTCCTCCTCCCTCCATCCTTTATATACGTGGCCAGGGGACACCCCATAGACACACAAGTTGATCATTGATCTCTTAGCCATGTGCGGTGCCCCCCTCCACCATAATCCACCTCGGTCATATCGTAGCGGTGCTTAGGCGAAGCCCTGTTCCGGTAACATCATCATCACTGTCATCACGCCGTCGTGCTGACGAAGCTCTTCCTTGACACTCTGCTGGATCGTGAGTTTGTGGGACGTCACCGAGCCAAACGTGTGCAGATCATGGAGGTGTCGTACTTTCAGTACTAGGATCAGTCGATCGTGAAGACGTATGACTACATCAACCGCGTTGTCATAACGCTTCCGCTTACGGTCTACGAGGGTACGTAGACAACACTCTCCCCTCTCGTTGCTATGCATCACCATGATCTTGCGTGTGCGTAGGATTATTTTTTGAAATTACTACGTTCCCCAACACCCATATGATTTCTGCTATTTCATTAGCCAGTGCCTTGTATTCTGCCTCTATGCTTGACCTGGAAATAGTGGCTTGTTTTCTGGCACACCAAGATATCAAATGAGGACCAAAAAACACTTCAAAAAGCCACCAGTTGAGCATTTGTCATCCAGACATCCTACCCAATCTGAATCTGAGAAAGCACTAACAAGAGTAGAAGATGATCTACTAAAGTTCAAGCCAATGCCCAAATTATTTTTCACATATCTGACTATACGTTTGGCAGCAGTCAAATGAACTGTAGTGGGTGCATGAAGGAATTGACATACTTTGTTAACAGCAAAAGAGATAGCAGGTCTTGTAAGTGTCAAATACCGAAGTGCACCTACTAGACTTCTATATTTTGTACTGTCATCTTGACTCAAGAGTGTACCTTCTGTGAGAGATAGTTTCTCTGTACTGGATAAAGGAGTGGGTGTAGGTTTACAACCTTGTAAGCCACCGTTTCTTACCAAATCAATTGCATATTTTTCTTTGGAAAGGTGGAGTTCATCCTTATGTTTCTTCACTTCAATCCCTAGAAGATAATGCAAATCTCCAAGGTCCTTGAGAGCAAACTCTGCACTTAAATCCTTCAACAATCCTGCTATTGCCTCATCAGATGAGCTTGTGACAATAATATCATCAACATATATGAGAAAAAATATGGATGTATTTAACTTGTTATAAATAAACAGTGAGGTGTCAGATTTTGAAGGAACAAAACCAAGTGTTTGCATCTTTCTGCTGAGACGTGAATACCATGCCCTTGGAGCTTGCTTAAGCCCATATAGTGCTTTATCAAGTTTGCATACATGAGAGGATGCATTTTTGCTTTCAAACCAAGGAGGTTGTTTCATGTATACTTACTCTTCCAGAACACCATGCAAAAACGCGTTCTGTACATCTAGCTGTTGAAGATTCCATCCTCTGGAAACATCAATAGACAAAACTAGACGGATGGTAGTAGCTTTTACAATCGGACTAAAAGTGTCCTCATAGTCTATACCATACCGTTGCTTGAAACCTTTTGCAACAAGTCTCGCCTTGTAGCGATCAATAGTTCCGTCAAACTTTCTTTTGATCCTAAAAACCCACTTGCAATCAATGATATTTTTACCTTGTTGTGGGGGGACCAAATGCCATGTTTTCTTTCTTTGCAATGCCATGTATTCTTCATGCATTGATTTTCTCCATCTCTCGTCACCAAGAGCCTCTTCAAGTGTACTGGGTGAAGGAAATGTGCCCTAGAGGCAATAATAAAGTTATTATTTATTTCCTTATATCATGATAAATGTTTATTATTCATGCTAGAATTGTATTAACCAGAAACATAATACATGTGTGAATACATAGACAAATAGAGTGTCACTAGTATGACTCTACTTGACTAGCTCGTTAATCAAAGATGGTTATGTTTCCTAACCATGGACAAAGAGTTGTTATTTGATTAACGGGATCACATCATTAGTTGAATGATCTGATTGACATGACCCATTCCATTAGCTTAGCACCCGATCGTTTAGTATGTTGCTATTGCTTTCTTCATGACTTATACATGTTCCTATGACTATGAGATTATGCAACTCCCGTTTGCCGGAGGAACACTTTGTGTGCTACCAAATGTCACAACGTAACTGGGTGATTATAAAGGAGCTCTACAGGTGTCTCCAAAGGTACATGTTGGGTTGGCGTATTTCGAGATTAGGATTTGTCACTCCGAATGCCGGAGAGGTATCTCTGGGCCCTCTCGGTAATGCACATCACTTAAGCCTTGCAAGCATTGCAACTAATGAGTTAGTTGCGGGATGATGTATTATGGAATGAGTAAAGAGACTTGCCGGTAACGAGATTGAACTAGGTATTGGATACCGACGATCGAATCTCGGGCAAGTAACATACCGATGACAAAGGGAACAACGTATGTTGTTATGCGGTCTGACCGATAAAGATCTTCGTAGAATATGTAGGAGCCAATATGGGCATCCAGGTCCCGCTATTGGTTATTGACCGGAGACGTGTCTCGGTCATGTCTACATTGTTCTCGAACCGTAGGGTCCGCACGCTTAAGGTTTTGATGAAAGTTATATTATGAGTTTATGAGTTTTGATGTACCGAAGGAGTTTGGAGTCCCGGATGAGATCGGGGACATGACGAGGAGTCTCGAAATGGTCGAGACATAAAGATCAATATATTGGACGACTATATTCGGACATCGGAAAGGTTCCGAGTGATTCGGGTATTTTTCGGAGTACCGGAGAGTTACGGGAATACGGGGGGAGAAGTATTGGGCCTTATTGGGCCATACGGGAAAGAGAGAGGGGCTGCCTAGGGCAGGCCGCGCGCCCCCCCAAGGCCTAGTCCGAATTAGACTAGGGGGAGGGGCTGCGCCCCCTCCTTCCTTCCCTTCTCCCTTCCCCTTCCTTGTCTCCTACTCCTACTACATGGAAGGACTCCTAGTTGGACTAGGAAAAGGGGGAATCCGGGAGTAGGATTCCCCTAGGGCGCGCCATAGAGAGGGCCGGCCCTCCCCTCCTCCACTCCTTTATATACGGGGGCAAGGAGCTCCCCATAGACACACAAGTTGATCTTCGTGATCGTTCCTTAGGTGTGCGGTGCCCCCCTCCACGATATTACACCTCGATCATATTGTAGTGGTACTTAAGCGAAGCCCTGCGACGATTAAACATCAAGATCGTCACCACGCCGTCGTGCTGACGAAACTCCTCCCCGAAGCTTTGCTGGATTGGAGCCCGGGGTGCGTCACCGAGCTGAACATGTGCGGTGCTTGGATCGGTTGGACCGGGAAGACGTACGACTACTTCCTCTACGTTGCGTCAACGCTTCCGCTTCGGTCTACGAGGGTACGTAGACAACACTCTCCCTTCTTGTTGCTATGCATCACCATGATCTTGCGTGTGCGTAGGAATTTTTTTGAAATTACTACGTTCCCCAACAGTGGTATCAGAGCCTAGGTTTTATGTGTTGATGTTATATGCACGAGTAGAACACAAGTGAGTTGTGGGCGATATAAGTCATACTGCTTACCAGCATGTCATACTTTGGTTCGGCGGTATTGTTGGATGAAGCGGCCCGGACCGACATTACGCGTACGCTTACACGAGACCGGTTCTCCCGACGTGCTTTGCACATAGGTGGCTTGCGGGTGACAGTTT
This sequence comes from Triticum monococcum, assembly GCA_034509565.1. Taxonomy (NCBI): domain Eukaryota; kingdom Viridiplantae; phylum Streptophyta; class Magnoliopsida; order Poales; family Poaceae; genus Triticum; species Triticum monococcum. Next base: position 622,487,533 of record CM067845.1, read on the forward strand.
CTCCAACTTTAGTTGAACCGAGTGTGGCTACGCCCGGTCCTTGCGAAGGTTAAAACAGCACCAACTTGACAAACTATCGTTGTGGTTTTGATGCATAGGTAAGATTGGTTCTTGCTTAAGCCCGTAGCAGCCACGTAAAACTTGCAACAACAAAGTAGAGGACGTCTAACTTGTTTTTGCAGGGCATGTTGTGATGTGATATGGTCAAGACGTGATGAGATATAAGTTGTTGTATGAGATGATCATGTTTTGTTGAAGTTATCAGCAACTGGAAAAATCCTTATGGTTGTCTCTCTATTACATAAGATGCAAGCGTCCAATAATTGCTTTACTTTATCGCTATGCGATAGCAATAGTTGCAAGAGCAATTGTTGGCAAGACGACCACGTGACGACACATTGATATAGATCAAGATGATGGAGATCATGGTGTCATGCCGGTGACGATATAGATCATGACAGTACTTTGGAGATGGAGATCAAAGAAGCAAGATGATGATGGCCATATCATGTCACATATTTTGATTGCATATGATGTTTATCTTTTATACATCTTATTTTTTCTTAGTTTGACGGTAGCATTTTAAGATGATCTCTCACTAATTATCAAGAAATGTTCTCCCTGAGTATGCACTATTGCGAAAGTTCTTCGAGCTGAGACGCCACGTGATGATCGGGTGTGATAGGCTCTATGTTCAAATACAACGGGTGCAAAACAGTTGCACACGCGGAATACTCAGGTTATACTTGACGAGCCAACCATATACAGATATGGCCTCGGAACACGGAGACCGAAAGGTCGAGCGTGAATCATATAGTAGATATGATCAACATAGTGATGTTCACCAATGAAACTGCTCCATCTCACGTGATGATCGGACATGGTTTAGTTGATTTGGATCACGTGATCACTTAGAGGATTAGAGGGATGTCTATATAAGTGGGAGTTCTTAAGTAATATGATTAATTGAACTTAAATTTATCATGAACTTAGTCCTGGTAGTATTTTGCAAATTATGTTGTAGATCAATAGCTCGCATTGTTGCTTCCCTGTGTTTATTTTGATATGTTCCTAGAGAAAATTGTGTTGAAAGATGTTAGTAGCAATGATGCGCATTGGATCCGTGATTTGAGGTTTATCCTCATTGCTGCACAGAGGAATTATGTCCTTGATGCACCGCTAGGTGACAGACCTATTGCAGTAGCAGATGATGACGTTATGGACGTTTGGCTAGCTAAATATGATGACTACTTGATAGTTTAGTGCACCATGCTTAACGGCTTAGAATAGGGACTTCAAAGACATTTTGAACGTCATGGACCATATGAGATGTTCCAGGAGTTGAAGTTAATATTTCAAGCAAATACCCGAGTTGAGAGATATGAAGTCACCAACAAGTTCTATAGCTAAAAGATGGAGGAGAATCGCTTAACTAGTGAGCATGTGCTCAGATTGTCTGGGTACTACAATCGCTTGAATCAAGTGGGAGTTAATCTTCAAGAAAAGATAGTGATTGACAGAATTCTCTAGTCACCATCACCAAGTTAGTAGAACTTCGTGATGAACTATAGTATGCAAGGGATGACGAAAACGAATCCCGAGCTTTTCATGATGATGAAATCGATGAAGGTAAAAATCAAGAAAGAGCATCAAGTGTTGATGGTTGACAAGATCACTAGTTTCAAGAAAAGGGCCAAGGGAAAAAGGGGAACTCAAGAAAAATAGCAAGCAAGTTGCTGCTCATGTGAAGAAGCCCAAGTCTGGTCCTAAGCCTGAGACTAAGTGCTTCTACTTCAAAGGGACTGGTCACTGGAAGCGGAACTACCCCAAGTGATTGGCGGATAAGAAGGATGGCAAAGTGAACATAAGTATATTTGATATACATGTTATTGATGTGTACTTTACTAGTGTTTATAGCAACCCCTCAGTATTTGATGCTAGTTCAGTTGCTAAGAGTAGTAACTCGAAACCGGAGTTGCAGAATGAACAGAGACTAGTTAAGGGTGAAGTGACGATGTGTGTTGGAAGTGGTTCCAAGATTGATATGATCATCATCGCACACTCCCTATACTTTCGGGATTAGTGTTGAACCTAAATAAGTGTTATTTGGTGTATTCATTGAGCATGAATATGATTTGATCATGTTTATTGTAATACGGTTATTCATTTAAGTAAAAGAATAAATTGTTGTTCTGTTTACATGAATAAAACCTTATATGGTTACACACCCAATGAAAATAGTTCATTGGATCTCGATCATAGTGATACACATATTCATAATATTGAAACCAAAAGATGCGAAGTTAATAATGATAGTGCAACTTATTTTGTGGCACTGCCGTTTAGGTCATATTGGTGTAAAGCGCATGAAGAAACTCCATGCTGATGGGATTTTGGAATCACTTGATTATGAATCACTTGGTGCTTGCGAACCATACCTTATGGGAAAGATGACTAAAGACTCCATTCTCCGGAACAATGGAGCGAGCAACTGACTTATTGGAAATAATACATACTGATGTATGCGATCCGATGAGTGTTGAAGCTCGCGGCGGGTATCGTTATTTTCTGACCTTCACATATGATTTGAGCAGATATGGGTATATCTGCTTGATGAAACATAAGTCTGAAACATTTGAAAAGTTCAAAGAATTTCAGAGTGAAGTGGAAAATCATCGTAACAAGAAAAATAAGGTTTCTACACTCTGATCGCGGAGACAAATATTTGAGTTACGAGTTTGGTCTTCAATTAAAACTATGTGGAATAGTTTCACAAATTCATGCCACCTGGAACACCACAGCATAATAGTGTGTTCGAACATCACAACCGTACTTTATTGGATATAGTGCAATCTATGATGTTTCTTACCAATTTACCACTATAGTTTTGGGGTTATGCATTAGAGACAGCTGCATTCACGAAAAAAGGGCACCATCTAAATCCATTGAGACGACACTGTATGAACTATGGTTTGACAAGAAACCTAAGCTGTCGTTTCTTAAAGTTTGGGACTGTGATGCTTATATGAAAAGGTTTCATCCCGATAAGCTCAAACCCAAATCGGAGAAATATGTCTTCATAGGATACCCAAAGGAGACAGTTGGGTACACCTTCTATCACAGATCCGAAGGCAAGACATTCGTTGCTAAGAATGGATCCTTTCTAGAGAAGGAGTTTCTCTCGAAAGAAGTGAGTGGGAGGAAAGTAGAAAACTTGATAAGGTAATTGTACCTTCTCCCTTATTGGAAAATAGTTCATCACAGAAATCTGTTCCTGTGACTACTACACCAATTAGTGAGGAAGCTAATGATGATGATCATGTAACTTCAGATCAAGTTACTATCGAATCTCGTAGGTAAACCAGAGTGAGATCCGCACCAGAATGGTATGGTAATCCTATTCTGGAGGTCATGTTACTTGACCATGACGAACCTACGAACTATGAGGAAGCGATGATGAGCCCAGATTCCGCGAAATGGTTTGAGGCCATGAAATCTGAGATATGATCCATGTATGAGAACAAAGTATGGACTTTGATGGATTTGCCCGATGATCGGCAAGCCATAGAAAATAAATGGATCTTCAAGAGGAAGACAGACACTGGTAGTAGTGTTACTATCTACAAAGCTAGAATTGTCGCAAAAGGTTTTCGACAAGTTCAAGGTGTTGACTACGATGAGAGTTTCTCACTCGTATCTATGCTTAAGTCTGTCCGACTCATGTTAGCAACTGTCGCATTTTATGAAATCCGGCAAATGCATAAAAAAACTGCATTCCTTAATGGATTTATTAAAGAAGAGTTGTATATGATGCGACTAGAAGGTTTTGTCGATCCTAAAGGTGTTACCAAAAAATGCAAGCTCCAGCGATCCATCTATGGACTGGTGCAAGCATCTCGGAGTTGGAATATACGCTTTTATAAGTTGATCAAAGCATATAGTTTTATACAGACTTGCGATAAAGCCTGTATTTACAAGAAAGTGAGTGGGAGCACTACAGCATTTCTGATAAGTATATGTAAATGACATATTGTTGATCAGAAATAATGTAGAATTATTTTGCAAAGCATAAAGGAGTATTTGAAAGGAGTTTTTCGAAGAAGGACCTCGGTGAAGCTGCTTACATATTGAGCATCAAGATCTATAGAGATAGATCAAAACGCTTGATAAGTTTTTTCAATGAGTACATACCTTGACAAGATTTTGAAGTAGTTCAAAATGGAACAGTCAAAGAAAGAGTTCTTGCCTGTGTAACAAGGTGTGAAATTGAGTAAGACTCAAAGCCCGACCACGGCAGAAGATAGAAAGAGAATGAAAGTCATTCCCTATGCCTCAGCCATAGGTTCCATAAAGTATACCATGCTATGTACCAGATCTATTATATACCCTACACTGATTTTGGCAAGGGAGTACAATAATGATCTAGGAGTAGATCACTGGACAGCGGTCAAAATTATCCTTAGTGGAATAAGGATATGTTTCTCGATTATGGAGATGACAAAAAGGTTCGCCGTGAAGGGTTACGTCGATGCAAGTTTTGACACTGATCTGGATGACTCTAAGTCTCAGTCTGGATACATATTGAAAGTGGGAGCAATTAGCTAGAGTAGCTCCATATAGAGCATTGTTGACATAGAAATTTGCAAAATACATGCGGATCTGAATGTGGCAGGCCCGTTGACTAAACTTCTCTCACAAGCAAAACATGATCACTTTTTGGGTCTTAATCACATAGCGATGTGAACTAGATTATTGAATCTAGTAAACCCTTTGGGTGTTAGTCACATGGAGATGTGAACCAATCACATAAAGATGTGAACTATTGATGTTAAATCACATGGCAATGTGATCTAGATTATTGACTCTAGTGCAAGTGGGAGACTGAAGGAAATATGCCCTAGAGGCAATAATAAAGTTATTATTTATTTCCTTATATCATGATAAATGTTTATTATTCATGCTAGAATTGTATTAACCGGAAACATAATACATGTGTGAATACATAGACAAACAGAGTGTCACTAGTATGCCTCTACTTGACTAGCTCGTTAATCAAAGATGGTTATGTTTCCTAACCATGGACAAAGAGTTGTTATTTGATTAACAGGATCACATCATTAGTTGAATGATCTGATTGACATGACCCATTCCATTAGCTTAGCACCCGATCGTTTAGTATGTTGCTATTGCTTTCTTCATGACTTATACATGTTCCTATGACTATGAGATTATGCAACTCCCGTTTGCCGGAGGAACACTTTGTGTGCTACCAAATGTCACAACGTAACTGGGTGATTATAAAGGAGCTCTACAGGTGTCTCCAAAGGTACATGTTGGGTTGGCGTATTTCGAGATTAGGATTTGTCACTCCGAATGCCGGAGAGGTATCTCTGGGCCCTCTCGGTAATGCACATCACTTAAGCCTTGCAAGCATTGCAACTAATGAGTTAGTTGCGGGATGATGTATTACAGAACGAGTAAAGAGACTTGCCGGTAACGAGATTGAACTAGGTATTGGATACCGACGATCGAATCTCGGGCAAGTAACATACCGATGACCAAGGGAACAACGTATGTTGTTATGCGGTCTGACCGATAAAGATCTTCGTAGAATATGTAGGAGTCAATATGGGCATCCAGGTCCCGCTATTGGTTATTGACTGGAGACGTGTCTCGGTCATGTCTACATTGTTCTCGAACCGTAGGGTCCGCACGCTTAAGGTTTCGATGAAAGTTATATTATGAGTTTATGAGTTTTGATGTACCGAAGGAGTTCGGAGTCCCGGATGAGATCGGGGACATGATGAGGAGTCTCAAAATGGTCGAGACGTAAGGATCGATATATTGGACGACTATATTCGGACATCGGAAAGGTTCCGAGTGATTCGGATATTTTTCGGAGTACCGGGGAGTTACAGGAATACGGGGGGAGAAGTATTGGGCCTTATTGGGCCATACGGGAAAGAGAGAGGGGCTGCCTAGGGCAGGCCGCGCGCCCCCCAAGGCCTAGTCCGAATTGGACTAGGGGGAGGGGCTGTGCCCCCTCCTTCCTTCCCTTCTCCCTTCCCCTTCCTTGTCTCCTACTCCTACTATATGGAAGGACTCCTAGTTGGACTAGGAGGGAGTAGGACTCCCCTAGGGCGCGCCATAGAGAGGGTCAGCCCTCCCCTCCTCCACTCCTTTATATATGGGGGCAGGGAGCTCCCCATAGACACACAAGTTGATCTTCGTGATCGTTCCTTAGCCGTGTGCGGTGCCCCTCTCCACGACATTACACCTCGATCATATTGTAGTGGTGCTTAGGCGAAGCCCCGCGACGGTTAAACATCAAGATCGTCACCACGTCGTCGTGCTGACGAAACTCCTCCCCGAAGCTTTGCTGGATCGGAGCCCGGGGTGCGTCATCGAGCTGAACGTGTGCCAAGAACTCGGAGGTGCCGGAGTAACGGTGCTTGGATCGGTTGGACCGGGAAGACGTACGACTACTTCCTCTACGTTGCGTCAACGCTTCCGCTTCGGTCTATGAGGGTACGTGGACAACACTCTCCCCTCTCATTGCTATGCATCACCATGATCTTGTGTGTGCGTAGGAATTTTTTTGAAATTACTACGTTCCCCAACACTAGGCTCACCCACTTGTAGAACACATGAGACTATATTTGGTTACATGCTTATAATTAACAAGTTGAATTAACCCTTGTTGTAGCCTTGTGCGATGTGGTATTGTTGCAGCAGTATTTTGTGGCGTAGAAGATCCAGGAGCCCGAGCAGGAGACAATGAACCTGCTGGCGATCCCGAGGCAGATCCATCAACAGCAGCAGTTTCCGCGTGGTTGGGAGTTGTCTCCACGCTGGTCGGATCCTCTATGGCAACCGGCATCTGCTCCATTAAAGTGCGAGCCGCAGAAGATCCCAGGCGAGCGGGCGTCTCGGGGCTGTGGAAAACAGTGCCCGACCCCCGCGGCTGGCGAGTGACTCGTTTTTTTTAACAAGCAAAGGCACTAAGAGGTGCCTAATTTCATTCAGCTCAAAGAGATAGTACAAGAGAGTTACATAGATCTGCAGATGATAAGAGGGGAGGATAAGCAGAAACTATGAGAACGAGCTGAAGAAAAAAATCCTATAAGGCAAAGTGGAAGGACCACAATGCGATGACCAACATGATCAGGAGAAGCAGGATTACATACTGCAGCTGAAACATGGCAGCAGGCCTGAAGGGGAAAAGAGATCTAAAACAACCAAGCACTGCAGCCTATAGATACTCCAAAGACTGTCCATCTTGACATAAGAAGCTTGCAGGCGCCGAAAAGAGCAGTTATAGCAAGCCAGACCTGTAAGAGAGAAACTTCCTTCAGCATCCCAAAGATGCGCACAACCTGCAAAACAAAGAAGAAATACTTTGCATCTCCAACAGTCCAAGTCCAACATAGTTCTAAGGGCCCTGTAGATGAAAATCTGAAAAAACAAACATGACAAAGCAGCTTGCACAGGAAAAGAGGCTAATAGTGAGGAGACCAAATACTAATAGCAGTGCACAGTATGTAATTTAACACCTGGAATTTGAAATTTCGATAGGAGAGGCACAACATGGCAAGATCTAGGAGAATGGGTTCGAGCAAAGCAACAAACTTGAGTATTACCAGTGGATCTAAAAACCTGTTGAGCAAGATTATGTGCAATACCATTAATCTCTCTAGAAATATGAAACACCTTCGGATGCAACGAAGCAGTTTGCTTGAGAAAAATGGCCAGATCTTTTCTAATGTTCCAAGGAATAGAGGAGTCCAAGGTGTTTCTCAGAGCAGCATACTTGGCAATAGAAAGACAGTCAGTCAAAAAATTGGATGAACAACATTAAGCTGAGAGGCTATATAAGCAGCAGAAGAAAGAGCAATGGCTTCAGCTTGTAAAGGAGTGGAAGTAGATGTTGCCGAGGCCTGAACCTGAACATTGATTTCTCCTTGAGCAAATGGAATTGAGATGTAAATTCCAACATCTATGGCAACTTCACCTGGTGGAAGACCAGGGACTTTCTTTGTTCTGAAAGCAGCATCAGAAAAAAAATTCGCTCCGACAATTAACAAATCAGACTTGAGCGTGGTACCTTGCAAAGGAAGCTGATTGTTAGCAAGATGATGTTGAATTTGCTGTTGCTTATTAGAAAGACTTGAAAGAACATCATCAGAGTCCAAATTCAAAGAAACCGCTGCAATATTAACTTGATAAGGAAGAGCTTTCTTTCGATCAAAAAGAAAATCATTGCAAGCTTTCCAAAGGCACCACAGAAAATTAAGAATATTTGGAATAGAACCATGTGGATGCCTCATCTAAATGAGGGATATAAGCACCGAATGCATCGTAGAATGCCCTTGAAGCAAAACATCCACTTTAAGAAACCAAGGAGAGGAAAACCAGGCTGCACGAGCAAAGTGGCAAAGAAAAAAGAGATGAAACTCATCCTCTTGCTGACCACATCGACAACACATCTGAGAAATGTGAATTGAGAAATGACCAGCGCGCAATCCCGTAGGCAAAGCATTTCTCAGAAGTCTCCAGGCAAAAGTTTGCACCCTAGGGAGAATGTTTTTTTGTTTCCAAAACAATTTAAGAAGATTTTTTAATACCGAAGGAACAACACTAGGGGCATGTCTAGGATTAGAATGGATTTCTTGCAAACACAGTTTGTAAGCAGATTTGGATGAACAAATGCCATTAGGAGTAAGATCCCAACAAAGCAAATCTGGAACATCATCATCAACAATATCAGTTTGAACAATAGCAAAAGCCATGGGTTGTTGGAAAAGCGAGAAAATAAGAGCATGATTCCAAATCTTTTGTCCTGGAAGCCAAAGATCTTTAACCAAAGCAGGATACGGAAAACCAGATTGTTGTGGTATAAGGTGATCATGGATTGAACTCCAATTAGTACACCAAGGCATGCTCCAAATGGAAATGTTACCTTGCGTAATTTGATAAAAACAATGAGTTCTAAGCTTGGGTAACATTTTTAGAATAGAAGCCCAAAAGGCAGACTTTGGAGGAGTAGCAGTGGCTGTCCAAATGGAAGCAGCTAGGAAATATTTCGCTTTGAGCACAAGATACAAATGAGAAGAGTGAGATTTAGCTAACCTCCAAGCAGCTGCTAGAAGAAGACTTTCGTTGATGGCCTTTAAATTCCTTATGCCCAGACCTCCTTCATCTTTAGAATTGTAAATGTCTTTCCATGCCCTAAGACAAAGGCTCTTTGTGGAGTCATTTTCTCTAATACCTGTCAAAACAGCAGTATGATAAAAATTGACGACAAGCTGAGTAACCTCATCCCCTATCCAATCCCAAGCAGCCAAGTAAAATTCAACATTGAAACCATCAGGCCCTGGAGAAGCATTTAACTTCATGTCTTTAAGAATGTGCAAAACCTCATGTTTGTTAGGAAGAGAATAAGTTGGATCCAAAGTATCATTAGGCCATTGAGTGAACTCATGAGGTCTATCAGCATTATTATTAGGAGAGGAGAAAATATATCAAAAATAATTGACAAACGTATTAGTGATAGCCGTAGGTTTGAAATGCAGCATGTTGTTCTCATCCTTAATAGAACAAATAGTATTACGCTTCCTACGTTTAACAACAGCCTGGTGGAAAAACTTAGTATTACGGTCTCCAGCCCCAACCCAATTTTTCTTGCTGCGTTGCTTGTAAAAGTGATTAAGCTTGGAAATAGTCTGCTCATACCTGACCGTGAGAGCACCTTCAAGAACGTGGTCCTGCTGTTGAGATGGTAGTTGTTGCAGCTGATTGATCTATTCTTCTAGCTCCAAAAGATCACTTTGTAGGGACTTCTTTTTCCTGCACCACTCTTTAAGTGAACCTGCCAAAGAAGAAGTCTTGGCTGCAAAAGAAGTAAGAGAACAATTGTTCCAGGCAGATTTAGCAAAATTGGCAAAATCCTTTTCCATCAGCCACCAATTCTCAAATTTAAAAGCTTGTCTGGGTTTAACAAAGTTCCCCTCTGTCGACATTAAAATGGGAGCATGATCACTAAGAATAATAGGCAGATTAAGAACTTTAGTATTAGGGTAGTGCATGCACCACTCTGCATTGACTAAACAACGATCAAGACGACGATAAATGGGTTTAGAAGTGTGCTGATTGCCACGCCAAGTATACGCCGGACCACTAAAACCTATGTCAAAAAACCCACAATTTTTAACAAGAGAACAAAAAGCACTCATACGAAAGTAATTCACAGTGCCATTACATCCATCTGTATCATACAGGATGTCATTGAGATCTCCCATACAGATCATGGGCATACCCAGATTATCATACACAAAAGTGGAAATTTGACTCCAAATGGCACTAGTCTGCCTATGATATGGGTCACCATACATACAAATCAAGCAAAATTGGACCCCAGAAGCTAGATGGACTACATTAGCTAATATATAGTGGAAGGAAGCACTATGAACAGTCACTTTGAGCTCATCACCCCACATGAGACAAAGCCCTCCCGAGGTACCTCTAGAGGGAACTACAAAGGCATTAGTAACATCAAACCTATTAACAAGATCGACAGAATGGACTTTGGAAGATTTAATTTCTGAGACAAATGTTACCTGAGCTTTCGTGGAGCGAATCAAGTTCGCCAAGAAGAGCATACGATCATTGCCGAGGCCCCGGCCCATACCTCGGCAATTCCAAGCTATGGCCCTCATGACGCCTGAGTTAGGGCCGCGTGCCGCTGCGTAAGAAGAGTATTGAGTCATGCTCGAGTCCACCTGACCACCTAAGTCCGCCTCCTGCTCCTCCTTTTCCTCGACAATTGCATTTTATCAGCTTCATCTCCCTTGATACTCAGCCTATGGATGTTCTCAGCCGCTGCAAAGCAGAGCCCCCAATGCCACCAAAAAGCAGAAACCCCAAACACGCCACAAGAAAGCAGAGCAACCGGGAGATGAGACTTCCGCACAGGAGCTCACTGGATCAAGACACCGGCAAAACTATAGTGATTAGCAGGAGGACTAAGAGAATCAAAAGCTACAGAGGCGGCTCGCAGCAGATCTGACGGATTAGCGATTAACACAAGACAAAGCCGACAGAAGACTGCGTGAGGCAACCGAACAAGAGGAATAAATAATTAGGATGAGGATAACTAGGGAATCTGCACGCTTGAGAAGATCCCCACAAAAGCACAGAAACTTGGATTTGATCTAAACCGGGAGACAAAAATCAATCTTGACCTCTTCCTCTACGAACTGTGGAGAGGAACAGAGAATAGATGATTTTTCAGATCTGGATGGACCAAGAGGATTGGAGAAGAAGGAATAGAGAAGAGATGGGAATCAGAAAAGGAAGAAAAGAATCAAGAGGAAGAGGACGGCAAGTCGCCAATCACCGGCATATCGCCAAGTCGCCCACCCCCTACTCAGGTCTCAGTATGGGTGTGTTTGGTTTTTGGCGAGTGACTCGTGATGCGCCGCTTGTAGATCATGGGTTGGGCTGCAAAGCGCCCACCGTCCAGTCCAGCCGCAGGCTGCCGCGTGGCAGTTGACGATTCATGCGGACCAGGGGCGCGCCTGGCCCAGCTGGAGACGCCCACATGGCAGGTGCTGACTCGTGGGCAGCTGCGCGACCACCCGCGCCTGCCGCACCTGGTGGTGTCGGTTCTGCCGAAGGAGCCAATCCCGAGGCAGATCCCCTGCACTGCTCCAACGCAGATCTCGAGGAAGATATGCTTCCCATGCCACGACACATGAGATATGGCTCATTTGAGCTATTTTCTTCATCATTTTTATTTATGTTTTCTTCGCTGCTTGTCTCCTGTGTCATCACAAGGCTCATGTGCACTATTAGGAGAGTTAGTCAACATATGATCATCCCGATTATTATTTCCCCCTTGATCATAGCCGGAAAGGTGAGGTGGTAGGAGAAGAATTTCTTGGCGAAGTAGGGCTCCGACATTAGGATGAAGATCCTCAAAAGGGAATTTGGTCTCATCAAAAACAACATCACGGGAGATACAAATGTGACAAGTTGAGATATCAAGACATTTTACACCCTTATGTTGAGCACTATATCCAAGAAAAGCACATTGTTTAGAGCGAAACATGAGCTTGTGATTATTGTATGGATGGAGATTTGGCCAACAAGCACATCCAAATACACGAAGTGAGGTGTAATCTAGTTTTGTGTGGAGAAGTCTTTCTACTGGTGTTTCTTTGTTGATAACTCTACTAGGGAGCATGTTTATGATGTGAACAACAGTAAGAAAGGCCTCATCCTAGAATTTGAGGGGCATGGAGGCCCCAGCTAAAAGAGCGAGGCCAACCTCAACTATGTGTCTATGCTCGCGTTCAACAGAACCGTTTTGTTGGTGAGTGTGAGGACATGACACAGGATGGGAGATGCCAAGAGTTTGGAAGAAGGAATTTAACTTTTCGTATTCCCCTCCCCAGTCAGATTGGACAACAATGATCTTGCGGTCAAACTTGCATTCAATGAATGCTTGGAAGTTTTGAATAACTTGAAAGACATCGGATCTTTTCTTAAGAAGATAAATCCATGAATATTTGCTAAAGTCATCAATGAAGCTCACATAGTACGTGTGTCTACCAACAGAGCTAGGGGCAGAACCCCAAACATCAAGAAAAAAAAATTGCAATGGTTGTGTAGAAACATTAGTGGATATGGGATAAGGCAATTAATGACTTTTTTCTCATTGACATGAATCACAAATGGTTTCAACATGACGCTCACCAACATACGGGGGCTTATTTTTCCTAAGCAAACGTTCAACTAAAGAAAAAGATGCATGCCTAATCGATCGTGCCACTGTGTTGACGAGAGTTTGACAACACCATAGGCTTGTTTATTGAATCCTCTATGCTCTGGAATCAATGGGTAAAGCCCTCGAACACATCTACCTCGATAGAGTACTTTCTTCATTGCCTGATCCTTAATCAAAAAGAAGAAAGGATGAAATTCAATGGAGACATGATTATCAATAGTGATTCTATGAACTGATAGAAGATTCCTATTGGCACTAGGAACATGCAAAAAAATCAAAGATGAATTTTACGATGAGGGGTATTAATAAGTGAATGACCAATGTGACCAATTCTCATACCTGCACCACTAGCAGTGTGGATCCGATCTTTGCCATGGTATTTCTCCCTTAGGTTTACTTTTTCAAGTTCGCCCGTGAGATGGTTTGTGGCGCCATTGTCAAGATACCAATTGGTATCGATTCCATAGGAACCATTAGCGGCAGCAACAACTTTTTCTTCGTCTTGGGAGGAGTCCCTGTCTTCATCGAAGCGGTACCAGCATTCTTTCGCAGAGTGCCCGAGCTTACCATAGATCTGGAAACGCATGGCATCTGGATGAGACCGACTGGAACCACCGTGGCGACCCTGATTGTTGGTGGAGGAGGGCCGACCGCTGCGAGGGTTGGAGTTGCCGCTGTTATTCCCGCCGCCTCCCATCTTGCTCTTGTTGCAGGGAGGTCCATGGTAGTGGGAGTTTCCGCCGCGTCCACGGGTGGTAGCGTTCGCGGAGGATTTAAACCCACCGGCGCTGCCAGATCGCTGGTGCGCCACCATGTGTTGGTCGAAGTTACTCAACATGGCGAAGAGTTCGTCGATGGAGTCCGCGGTGACGCGAGCGTCGAGCGCTGAGACGAGGGGCTAGTACTCCATGTCAAGGTCGTGAAGGATGTAGGAGACGAGCTCGTCATCCTGCAGTGGCTTGCCAGCGGCGGCGATCTCATCAGCGAGGCCGCGCATCTCGGCGAAGTAGGAGGTCACCGTCTTGTTGCCCTTCTGCGCGTTCACGAGGGCAGTACGGATGTTGTTGATGCGGCTGAGGGACTGCGAGGAGAACATACCTTCCAACGCCGCCCAGAGCTCGCTCGCCGTGGTGATCGCGGTCACCTGGACGAGCACCTCTTGGTGAGATTGTTCAGCAAGTATCCAAGGACTTGCTGATCCTCCCTGACCCAGATGGGATGGTGAGGGTTGGGCGCAGAGTTGTCTTTCCCATCCTTGTCCTTCGCGGGAAGCACCCTGACCGGCTTCGCTATGCTGTCGTCGACGTAGCCGAAGACCCCTGTGCCCCTTAGCTGTGGCGTAACTTGCATGCGCCTAAGGACATAGTTTGTGCGGGATAGCTTTTTTGTGACTTGACCATTGAGGCCAGCCTGGGAGGAACCGAAGGAGGACGACATGGTTTGCACTGGTGGAGATTGAAACTAGATGATGTGGAAGAGAATGGCTCTGATTACCATGTGCAATGACGGAAAGCATCGTGCCTCAACTTGAGGGGACGCCGTACATGTTATAGATGTTGGAATTATGTGTCCTGCAACTATATTCAATTAACTTGGAATTATTAAATATTCGTAATACCTCATTATGGAATTATACATGTATTTGTACATGGAATTGTTTTACATGTTTAGCATGGAATTGTTACTTGCTGGAACATACTTAAGTTTTTATATATACTTAAGGAAGCTGGTCGATTATCGGTGGAATACAATATACTATTTATATTGGAAAGACTATCCGGGTACACTGATAATTGGAAGGAGCTAGATCGTATAATTAGATTATAGCCCTAATGTTGATCTACATAATTAGAGGAATTTTCACTCTATTATGACGCGTTGCTCACAAGCGCGTGCTCCGGGGACAAAACGGGTAGAATCCGTTAAACAGACAAATATGATCGTGGTTAGTAATTTGATCTAGACTCTATCCTGAAAACTAATGAAAAAGACTAGGAATCTTATATCTGTATAAGAGGTGGACTCTTTGAAACGACAGTATAAGAAGATCCCTACCCCTAGCCTTAGATATGTGAATTGTGAGCGGCACCACAGATAAGCACAGAGGAATTAGGAGATAGATCACAAACCCTAAATTTCTAACATTGGCATCCGAGCCGAATAAGGGTCAATGACGTACTCATCGACTCGATTCGATCCGTAGTCAACTCCGCTGCGTACTTTACGGAATTGCAAACCATGGTCAGCTTGGGGATCGATTTGTTCTCCTCTTCGTAAAGATAACCTTGCTAATCCGCCATCAGCCACCGCCCCAAGTCGCCGACTCCGGCCGAGGCCCGATCTGCGGCACCTCTGCGAGTAGCTGGAAGTCCGCGCTGGTGCCGGTCGTCGTCGTCGTCGTCGTCCGCTCGCAGTCCGCGCTGGCGCCGGTCGTCGTCGTCGTCCGCTACATCACCGGACCCGCGTTGCCAAGTCGTTGCTCGGTTCCACATCCCGTCGCTGCGCCGGAACTCTCTCACGCGGATCTGTGCTACGTAGTCTCGTGTTGGGCACATGGGCTAATTCATGTACGCTGGACGTGATTAAAGCGCAGTCCAAGCCGCAGGCACGGGAATCAAGGAATCTAGCTAGGAAAGTGGTAGTCCAAACTCCAAACCACCCAAGCAATCCATCGGATCAGTGAAATCCAGAGTTGCACCAAGGCCTCAATGCTTGCACGGGAGACAAGATATACTAGTCGTTCCTGTTCTGTTCATGTACGTGGATAGACGAAGGCGAATGTTTTCTGCATGTTCAAGTCCTTGTGCAAATAACGGCCAGCCTGCCGAAAGGACTACACACACCAGACTTTGTGGATTAAGGAAGGCAAATAACACGAACGTGGAACGAACTTGTGCGAACAACGGCTAGCCCGCCGGAAGGACTACATGCACCAGACGCACACATGCTTTCAAAATTGCATATACTAACTACTTTTATTCATTTTATTTGATCATTGATTATTATTTTTTTTCTCTGGTCCATTGCATGTAACTCGTAACGAGGAGATGGAATTTACTCGTTGGAAGAATGCTAGTCCCTATGAATAATAATGATCCGAAGGACCCTGGATCATGCATGACCGGATGGAATAGCAATTACTCCGGTGAAAAGATAGCATGGAAATTTTGCATATCTAGGAAAGATATTTATATTGATTATATCACTTGTTGCGGAGGAAGAAAGATATCACTCCAAAGAAAAGGAAATTTGCTCTCGCTTGACGGTAGATGATGTCTATTTCAGCAGTAATGCTATTTTTGAAATACTGGGAATTGGAAATTATGCCATCAAACTCCATTGTGGAGGAAAATTATTATTGATAGATACGCTATTGTACTAACCTTGCGTGAGAAGGAATTCAAAGAAGTGTCTATTATGAGCTTAATTTATTTGTGGAGGAAGATGGGAACCACTCCATGGAAAAGGATTATTTTCTCTCCCATTTAAGTAACATTTTTATTGACATGGTAACAATACCAAAGGAAATCATATATATTGTGTATTTTAACATTGCTGTTAAATCTTATACACTTTGGAATTGGAAATTTTGCCATGAAACTCCCTGGTGGAGGAAAAGTATTATTGTTATAGGACAATCTGTGAAACTTTAATGTGAAGGGATTTAATTTATTGTTCTATCTTGAAACCCAATGATTATGAAATACTATTTGGAAAAGGAAGAGTGGAAATACTGCTCAGTGATAAAATTAGTGCATTACAGCATTTCACACAATGGTTTATTCTTTCTTGATGGTCCATTGGAAGTTAGCAACCCAAATTGTTATTTGGGGAAGATAACTCGCGGAGAGGAATGCTGATAACGGGAACACATGCTTGGAATTTATTATCTACATCATCAACGACTTGGTCACATATCTTGGAACTAGATCATGAGGCTTATTGATTCTGGAATTTTAAACTTTAGTGGGAGGACTATGGTACATGTGAAGCATTGATGATTTTTTTTATACACCCTCTTTTTATTAAGGTGGAAGGAGATAAAAGGCTTCACATTGTTTCTATTTGATATACTTATGGCATTTCTTTGGATATCCCCACTAGAGGTCAGGTTATTTATTTTATCTCATTCATTGATGATTGCACTTGATATGTTTATGTTTATACTATTTCAAAATACAAGTCGGAATGATTTATTGTGCTTGTCACATGTTATACTAAAGTGGAAAATCAGTTGATTAAATAATTTCATAGTTTTAATAACCGATTGGTGGGGGAAGTACACACTTCAGGAATATATCGTTTGTATGTAAAGAGCATGGAACTATTCACCATTGTAATATACCGTACACTCCACAATTGAATGGAGGAATTGACTATCTTGTATACTCCCTTATTTCTTTGGAAAGAAGCATTACATACTGTCATTTGTTGATATCATTGCCCATCTAGTACGTGACTGGAAGGAAATCTTCTATTTTGGCATGAAATTCTCAGTTATTACAAAGCACACACCAGGAATTTTCCATGGTTCTTCTAGTGGATCAAAGGGTGTTTCCTTAGTTATCTGGAAAAAGGAATACTGGTGGAAAGTAGGAACACAATCATTTTTATGATCAAGGGTGGAATTATTGACAATCATACTGAAATATTCTTAACCCCAAGGAAACTACAAGTGACACTCCCAACATGACATGCTTAGGATAAGTGGGGGGAATTAACTTGGAATGTAATCTCTGGATAATTGTTATGTGTTTTTTGGTGGAAGTCAGTCTAAATAGTAGAGGAAGACTCCTAAGAAGGCTGAAATATTTTCATCATTGTCAACTATGGGTGGAAGAAATGCGGGAAGGAATAAACTCAATGAGGAATTATATAGTTTGGGAACTTAATATCATACCAAATAACCGCAAGCCTATTGTCTGGAAGTGATTTTTAAGGATATTTAGGCACACTGGAATACTATGATGTCACTCTTGTTATTCAATTATTCACACAGAGGGAAATATACTTTGTGGAAACTCTCTCTCCTGGAATTTTAGGAAAGAGGAACTAAAGACATGGTTTGTTAATTGAATAAATTAATGTATGGTCTTATAACAAGCTTCACATCGATGGAATAGCAGGTCATATGGTTTTCTAAATGAAGCAAGGCAGTCATCTACAAATGTAAGTGTAAAGTATTTTGCATTATTATTGTATGCATTAACATTGTTTTGTTGTTTGCAATGATAAAGTCACATTGATGGAAGTGAAAGCTTGGTCATCTTTTAACTTTCATACGAAAGGAACATTTGAAGCATCCTATGTTTTACGAGTGGAAATACATAGAAAATATTTTGAAGTGTTTCTCTATAGAAAATTGTAAATCTGTTAAAATACCTTTGATAAAGGGAATCATACTCAGTGAGGAATTATATTTGAACTCCTGAGGAAAATAGAATAATAAATGGTACTGGAATTCATATGTATTTTCATTGTATTATCATACCTTACCTACCGGAATTTATGCTGCATTCAAGCAGTGGAATGAAAGACGAGCAACTAAGGGAATCTCACACATCATATAAGATTGTAAAAAGTGCATCACAACCTGTCACTTGTTCTGAAATTTCTATTAAACACATTGAGGAAGCTATTACTCTATCTGCAAGATGAGAAATAAGTCCAGGTACGCATATTCATTTTTTTTGTAGTACTAATATGGTGCAGGTTCACTGACCGGAGTCAGGAATTTCTTTCAAAACATGGTTACGGATGGAACTTCATTTACTGATTGGATTTGATATTTATGTGGTTTTGAAAATTTATTCAACATGGTTATCTTATACTTGACTTGATGTGGAATTAATCATATTATTATATATGTGATGGAAAATAATTGATGTGGAATTTCACTTGAGGAAACAAAATACTCAAGGTGCCTACAAAGGTGGAATTACACTCGAGGAAATAATACTCGAGGCGCCGAGGACAGCTATGCTGGAATAATTAGGCGGAAACTAAAGGTCTCTAGTGATCTTAAGTGTCACAGCAAGGAAACATATTGAAGGGAAGTATCACCATATATATATTTGTGGGTTTTCAACGTAGAGTTAATATGATTGTTGATCCCTTGACTAAGCCTCTTAGTCAGGAGGTATTTGGCAAGCATGTTAAGGCTATGGGTTTAATGAATATTTGAATGATCGTTTTGGACAAGTGGGAGATGTTGGAATTATGTGTCCTGCAACTATATTCAATTAACTTGGAATTATTAAATATTCGTAATACCTCATTATGGAATTATACATGTATTTGTACATGGAATTGTTTTACATGTTTAGCATGGAATTGTTACTTGCTGGAACATACTTAAGTTTTTATATATAGTTAAGGAAGCTGGTCGATTATCGGTGAAATACAATATACTATTTATATTGGAAAGACTACCCGGGTACACTGATGATTGGAAGGAGCTAGATCGTATAATTAGATTACAGCCCTAATGTTGATCTACATAATTAGAGAAATTTACACTCTATTATGACGCGTTGCTCACAAGCGCGTGCTCCGGGGACAAAACGGGTAGAATCCGTTAAACAGACAAATATGATCGTGGTTGGTAATTTGATCTAGACTCTATCCTGGAAACTAGTGGAAAAGACTAGGAATCTTATATCTGTATAAGAGGTGGACTCTTTGGAACGACAGTATAAGAAGGTCCCTACCCCCTAGCCTTAGATATGCGAATTGTGAGCGGCACCACGGATAAGCGCAGAGGAATTAGGGGGTAGACCACAAACCCTAAATTTCTAACAATAGGCAGGGGCGCACCTCCCTGATAGCGCATACAGTTAGGATTCGGTAGAGGAGAGATTACATCTTGAGGAGAAAGTTGAAAGAAGATAAGTCTAGGTACAGATAGATAAAAGATATTCTAACTACCTAGCCTAACTCTATAGGAAACCTCCTGTCACGTACACAACAATCCTGTCGTACCATTGATGTTTGACACTTCGAAACAATCTGAATTTTCCATTAACATAATACTAATTCCTAGTTTTGTTTTCTTCCCAATAAAGAACATACAGTATTATTATGCGCTTACCAGCTTGTGTGATTAACCATTCGATGTTCTAATTTCTGACCTAATTGTTGATGTTCAACTTTTAGAGGTTAGTTTTAGTTCTTTGAACATTCTTCCTCTGCTTCAGTTCAGATATTGCTGAAACTTCTTACCTTTTGCTGAGAAGGGACAACTAAGCCACATCAGTCTTGTTAATATAGACTAGTGAAGGAGTCTCGGGTCTGAGGCTTAAGAAAAGGAAACTCGGGTCTTATTACAATCTAGCCAAGCTAGTAAAAGAAGTAAGTGTAAAATAGGCAGATTAAGAACTTTAGTATTAGGGTAGTGCATGCACCACTCTGCATTGACTAAACAACGATCAAGACGACGATAAATGGGTTTAGAAGTGTGCTGATTGCCACGCCAAGTATACGCCGGACCACTAAAACCTATGTCAAAAAACCCACAATTTTTAACAAGAGAACAAAAAGCACTCATACGAAAGTAATTCACAGTGCCATTACATCCATCTGTATCATACAGGATGTCATTGAGATCTCCCATACAGATCATGGGCATACCCAGATTATCATACACAAAAGTGGAAATTTGACTCCAAATGGCACTAGTCTGCCTATGATATGGGTCACCATACATACAAATCAAGCAAAATTGGACCCCAGAAGCTAGATGGACTACATTAGCTAATATATAGTGGAAGGAAGCACTATGAACAGTCACTTTGAGCTCATCACCCCACATGAGACAAAGCCCTCCCGAGGTACCTCTAGAGGGAACTACAAAGGCATTAGTAACATCAAACCTATTAACAAGATCGACAGAATGGACTTTGGAAGATTTAATTTCTGAGACAAATGTTACCTGAGCTTTCGTGGAGCGAATCAAGTTCGCCAAGAAGAGCATACGATCATTGCCGAGGCCCCGGCCCATACCTCGGCAATTCCAAGCTATGGCCCTCATGACGCCTGAGTTAGGGCCGCGTGCCGCTGCGTAAGAAGAGTATTGAGTCATGCTCGAGTCCACCTGACCACCTAAGTCCGCCTCCTGCTCCTCCTTTTCCTCGACAATTGCATTTTATCAGCTTCATCTCCCTTGATACTCAGCCTATGGATGTTCTCAGCCGCTGCAAAGCAGAGCCCCCAATGCCACCAAAAAGCAGAAACCCCAAACACGCCACAAGAAAGCAGAGCAACCGGGAGATGAGACTTCCGCACAGGAGCTCACTGGATCAAGACACCGGCAAAACTATAGTGATTAGCAGGAGGACTAAGAGAATCAAAAGCTACAGAGGCGGCTCGCAGCAGATCTGACGGATTAGCGATTAACACAAGACAAAGCCGACAGAAGACTGCGTGAGGCAACCGAACAAGAGGAATAAATAATTAGGATGAGGATAACTAGGGAATCTGCACGCTTGAGAAGATCCCCACAAAAGCACAGAAACTTGGATTTGATCTAAACCGGGAGACAAAAATCAATCTTGACCTCTTCCTCTACGAACTGTGGAGAGGAACAGAGAATAGATGATTTTTCAGATCTGGATGGACCAAGAGGATTGGAGAAGAAGGAATAGAGAAGAGATGGGAATCAGAAAAGGAAGAAAAGAATCAAGAGGAAGAGGACGGCAAGTCGCCAATCACCGGCATATCGCCAAGTCGCCCACCCCCTACTCAGGTCTCAGTATGGGTGTGTTTGGTTTTTGGCGAGTGACTCGTGATGCGCCGCTTGTAGATCATGGGTTGGGCTGCAAAGCGCCCACCGTCCAGTCCAGCCGCAGGCTGCCGCGTGGCAGTTGACGATTCATGCGGACCAGGGGCGCGCCTGGCCCAGCTGGAGACGCCCACATGGCAGGTGCTGACTCGTGGGCAGCTGCGCGACCACCCGCGCCTGCCGCACCTGGTGGTGTCGGTTCTGCCGAAGGAGCCAATCCCGAGGCAGATCCCCTGCACTGCTCCAACGCAGATCTCGAGGAAGATATGCTTCCCATGCCACGACACATGAGATATGGCTCATTTGAGCTATTTTCTTCATCATTTTTATTTATGTTTTCTTCGCTGCTTGTCTCCTGTGTCATCACAAGGCTCATGTGCACTATTAGGAGAGTTAGTCAACATATGATCATCCCGATTATTATTTCCCCCTTGATCATAGCCGGAAAGGTGAGGTGGTAGGAGAAGAATTTCTTGGCGAAGTAGGGCTCCGACATTAGGATGAAGATCCTCAAAAGGGAATTTGGTCTCATCAAAAACAACATCACGGGAGATACAAATGTGACAAGTTGAGATATCAAGACATTTTACACCCTTATGTTGAGCACTATATCCAAGAAAAGCACATTGTTTAGAGCGAAACATGAGCTTGTGATTATTGTATGGATGGAGATTTGGCCAACAAGCACATCCAAATACACGAAGTGAGGTGTAATCTAGTTTTGTGTGGAGAAGTCTTTCTACTGGTGTTTCTTTGTTGATAACTCTACTAGGGAGCATGTTTATGATGTGAACAACAGTAAGAAAGGCCTCATCCTAGAATTTGAGGGGCATGGAGGCCCCAGCTAAAAGAGCGAGGCCAACCTCAACTATGTGTCTATGCTCGCGTTCAACAGAACCGTTTTGTTGGTGAGTGTGAGGACATGACACAGGATGGGAGATGCCAAGAGTTTGGAAGAAGGAATTTAACTTTTCGTATTCCCCTCCCCAGTCAGATTGGACAACAATGATCTTGCGGTCAAACTTGCATTCAATGAATGCTTGGAAGTTTTGAATAACTTGAAAGACATCGGATCTTTTCTTAAGAAGATAAATCCATGAATATTTGCTAAAGTCATCAATGAAGCTCACATAGTACGTGTGTCTACCAACAGAGCTAGGGGCAGAACCCCAAACATCAAGAAAAAAAAATTGCAATGGTTGTGTAGAAACATTAGTGGATATGGGATAAGGCAATTAATGACTTTTTTCTCATTGACATGAATCACAAATGGTTTCAACATGACGCTCACCAACATACGGGGGCTTATTTTTCCTAAGCAAACGTTCAACTAAAGAAAAAGATGCATGCCTAATCGATCGTGCCACTGTGTTGACGAGAGTTTGACAACACCATAGGCTTGTTTATTGAATCCTCTATGCTCTGGAATCAATGGGTAAAGCCCTCGAACACATCTACCTCGATAGAGTACTTTCTTCATTGCCTGATCCTTAATCAAAAAGAAGAAAGGATGAAATTCAATGGAGACATGATTATCAATAGTGATTCTATGAACTGATAGAAGATTCCTATTGGCACTAGGAACATGCAAAAAAATCAAAGATGAATTTTACGATGAGGGGTATTAATAAGTGAATGACCAATGTGACCAATTCTCATACCTGCACCACTAGCAGTGTGGATCCGATCTTTGCCATGGTATTTCTCCCTTAGGTTTACTTTTTCAAGTTCGCCCGTGAGATGGTTTGTGGCGCCATTGTCAAGATACCAATTGGTATCGATTCCATAGGAACCATTAGCGGCAGCAACAACTTTTTCTTCGTCTTGGGAGGAGTCCCTGTCTTCATCGAAGCGGTACCAGCATTCTTTCGCAGAGTGCCCGAGCTTACCATAGATCTGGAAACGCATGGCATCTGGATGAGACCGACTGGAACCACCGTGGCGACCCTGATTGTTGGTGGAGGAGGGCCGACCGCTGCGAGGGTTGGAGTTGCCGCTGTTATTCCCGCCGCCTCCCATCTTGCTCTTGTTGCAGGGAGGTCCATGGTAGTGGGAGTTTCCGCCGCGTCCACGGGTGGTAGCGTTCGCGGAGGATTTAAACCCACCGGCGCTGCCAGATCGCTGGTGCGCCACCATGTGTTGGTCGAAGTTACTCAACATGGCGAAGAGTTCGTCGATGGAGTCCGCGGTGACGCGAGCGTCGAGCGCTGAGACGAGGGGCTAGTACTCCATGTCAAGGTCGTGAAGGATGTAGGAGACGAGCTCGTCATCCTGCAGTGGCTTGCCAGCGGCGGCGATCTCATCAGCGAGGCCGCGCATCTCGGCGAAGTAGGAGGTCACCGTCTTGTTGCCCTTCTGCGCGTTCACGAGGGCAGTACGGATGTTGTTGATGCGGCTGAGGGACTGCGAGGAGAACATACCTTCCAACGCCGCCCAGAGCTCGCTCGCCGTGGTGATCGCGGTCACCTGGACGAGCACCTCTTGGTGAGATTGTTCAGCAAGTATCCAAGGACTTGCTGATCCTCCCTGACCCAGATGGGATGGTGAGGGTTGGGCGCAGAGTTGTCTTTCCCATCCTTGTCCTTCGCGGGAAGCACCCTGACCGGCTTCGCTATGCTGTCGTCGACGTAGCCGAAGACCCCTGTGCCCCTTAGCTGTGGCGTAACTTGCATGCGCCTAAGGACATAGTTTGTGCGGGATAGCTTTTTTGTGACTTGACCATTGAGGCCAGCCTGGGAGGAACCGAAGGAGGACGACATGGTTTGCACTGGTGGAGATTGAAACTAGATGATGTGGAAGAGAATGGCTCTGATTACCATGTGCAATGACGGAAAGCATCGTGCCTCAACTTGAGGGGACGCCGTACATGTTATAGATGTTGGAATTATGTGTCCTGCAACTATATTCAATTAACTTGGAATTATTAAATATTCGTAATACCTCATTATGGAATTATACATGTATTTGTACATGGAATTGTTTTACATGTTTAGCATGGAATTGTTACTTGCTGGAACATACTTAAGTTTTTATATATACTTAAGGAAGCTGGTCGATTATCGGTGGAATACAATATACTATTTATATTGGAAAGACTATCCGGGTACACTGATAATTGGAAGGAGCTAGATCGTATAATTAGATTATAGCCCTAATGTTGATCTACATAATTAGAGGAATTTTCACTCTATTATGACGCGTTGCTCACAAGCGCGTGCTCCGGGGACAAAACGGGTAGAATCCGTTAAACAGACAAATATGATCGTGGTTAGTAATTTGATCTAGACTCTATCCTGAAAACTAATGAAAAAGACTAGGAATCTTATATCTGTATAAGAGGTGGACTCTTTGAAACGACAGTATAAGAAGATCCCTACCCCTAGCCTTAGATATGTGAATTGTGAGCGGCACCACAGATAAGCACAGAGGAATTAGGAGATAGATCACAAACCCTAAATTTCTAACATTGGCATCCGAGCCGAATAAGGGTCAATGACGTACTCATCGACTCGATTCGATCCGTAGTCAACTCCGCTGCGTACTTTACGGAATTGCAAACCATGGTCAGCTTGGGGATCGATTTGTTCTCCTCTTCGTAAAGATAACCTTGCTAATCCGCCATCAGCCACCGCCCCAAGTCGCCGACTCCGGCCGAGGCCCGATCTGCGGCACCTCTGCGAGTAGCTGGAAGTCCGCGCTGGTGCCGGTCGTCGTCGTCGTCGTCGTCCGCTCGCAGTCCGCGCTGGCGCCGGTCGTCGTCGTCGTCCGCTACATCACCGGACCCGCGTTGCCAAGTCGTTGCTCGGTTCCACATCCCGTCGCTGCGCCGGAACTCTCTCACGCGGATCTGTGCTACGTAGTCTCGTGTTGGGCACATGGGCTAATTCATGTACGCTGGACGTGATTAAAGCGCAGTCCAAGCCGCAGGCACGGGAATCAAGGAATCTAGCTAGGAAAGTGGTAGTCCAAACTCCAAACCACCCAAGCAATCCATCGGATCAGTGAAATCCAGAGTTGCACCAAGGCCTCAATGCTTGCACGGGAGACAAGATATACTAGTCGTTCCTGTTCTGTTCATGTACGTGGATAGACGAAGGCGAATGTTTTCTGCATGTTCAAGTCCTTGTGCAAATAACGGCCAGCCTGCCGAAAGGACTACACACACCAGACTTTGTGGATTAAGGAAGGCAAATAACACGAACGTGGAACGAACTTGTGCGAACAACGGCTAGCCCGCCGGAAGGACTACATGCACCAGACGCACACATGCTTTCAAAATTGCATATACTAACTACTTTTATTCATTTTATTTGATCATTGATTATTATTTTTTTTCTCTGGTCCATTGCATGTAACTCGTAACGAGGAGATGGAATTTACTCGTTGGAAGAATGCTAGTCCCTATGAATAATAATGATCCGAAGGACCCTGGATCATGCATGACCGGATGGAATAGCAATTACTCCGGTGAAAAGATAGCATGGAAATTTTGCATATCTAGGAAAGATATTTATATTGATTATATCACTTGTTGCGGAGGAAGAAAGATATCACTCCAAAGAAAAGGAAATTTGCTCTCGCTTGACGGTAGATGATGTCTATTTCAGCAGTAATGCTATTTTTGAAATACTGGGAATTGGAAATTATGCCATCAAACTCCATTGTGGAGGAAAATTATTATTGATAGATACGCTATTGTACTAACCTTGCGTGAGAAGGAATTCAAAGAAGTGTCTATTATGAGCTTAATTTATTTGTGGAGGAAGATGGGAACCACTCCATGGAAAAGGATTATTTTCTCTCCCATTTAAGTAACATTTTTATTGACATGGTAACAATACCAAAGGAAATCATATATATTGTGTATTTTAACATTGCTGTTAAATCTTATACACTTTGGAATTGGAAATTTTGCCATGAAACTCCCTGGTGGAGGAAAAGTATTATTGTTATAGGACAATCTGTGAAACTTTAATGTGAAGGGATTTAATTTATTGTTCTATCTTGAAACCCAATGATTATGAAATACTATTTGGAAAAGGAAGAGTGGAAATACTGCTCAGTGATAAAATTAGTGCATTACAGCATTTCACACAATGGTTTATTCTTTCTTGATGGTCCATTGGAAGTTAGCAACCCAAATTGTTATTTGGGGAAGATAACTCGCGGAGAGGAATGCTGATAACGGGAACACATGCTTGGAATTTATTATCTACATCATCAACGACTTGGTCACATATCTTGGAACTAGATCATGAGGCTTATTGATTCTGGAATTTTAAACTTTAGTGGGAGGACTATGGTACATGTGAAGCATTGATGATTTTTTTTATACACCCTCTTTTTATTAAGGTGGAAGGAGATAAAAGGCTTCACATTGTTTCTATTTGATATACTTATGGCATTTCTTTGGATATCCCCACTAGAGGTCAGGTTATTTATTTTATCTCATTCATTGATGATTGCACTTGATATGTTTATGTTTATACTATTTCAAAATACAAGTCGGAATGATTTATTGTGCTTGTCACATGTTATACTAAAGTGGAAAATCAGTTGATTAAATAATTTCATAGTTTTAATAACCGATTGGTGGGGGAAGTACACACTTCAGGAATATATCGTTTGTATGTAAAGAGCATGGAACTATTCACCATTGTAATATACCGTACACTCCACAATTGAATGGAGGAATTGACTATCTTGTATACTCCCTTATTTCTTTGGAAAGAAGCATTACATACTGTCATTTGTTGATATCATTGCCCATCTAGTACGTGACTGGAAGGAAATCTTCTATTTTGGCATGAAATTCTCAGTTATTACAAAGCACACACCAGGAATTTTCCATGGTTCTTCTAGTGGATCAAAGGGTGTTTCCTTAGTTATCTGGAAAAAGGAATACTGGTGGAAAGTAGGAACACAATCATTTTTATGATCAAGGGTGGAATTATTGACAATCATACTGAAATATTCTTAACCCCAAGGAAACTACAAGTGACACTCCCAACATGACATGCTTAGGATAAGTGGGGGGAATTAACTTGGAATGTAATCTCTGGATAATTGTTATGTGTTTTTTGGTGGAAGTCAGTCTAAATAGTAGAGGAAGACTCCTAAGAAGGCTGAAATATTTTCATCATTGTCAACTATGGGTGGAAGAAATGCGGGAAGGAATAAACTCAATGAGGAATTATATAGTTTGGGAACTTAATATCATACCAAATAACCGCAAGCCTATTGTCTGGAAGTGATTTTTAAGGATATTTAGGCACACTGGAATACTATGATGTCACTCTTGTTATTCAATTATTCACACAGAGGGAAATATACTTTGTGGAAACTCTCTCTCCTGGAATTTTAGGAAAGAGGAACTAAAGACATGGTTTGTTAATTGAATAAATTAATGTATGGTCTTATAACAAGCTTCACATCGATGGAATAGCAGGTCATATGGTTTTCTAAATGAAGCAAGGCAGTCATCTACAAATGTAAGTGTAAAGTATTTTGCATTATTATTGTATGCATTAACATTGTTTTGTTGTTTGCAATGATAAAGTCACATTGATGGAAGTGAAAGCTTGGTCATCTTTTAACTTTCATACGAAAGGAACATTTGAAGCATCCTATGTTTTACGAGTGGAAATACATAGAAAATATTTTGAAGTGTTTCTCTATAGAAAATTGTAAATCTGTTAAAATACCTTTGATAAAGGGAATCATACTCAGTGAGGAATTATATTTGAACTCCTGAGGAAAATAGAATAATAAATGGTACTGGAATTCATATGTATTTTCATTGTATTATCATACCTTACCTACCGGAATTTATGCTGCATTCAAGCAGTGGAATGAAAGACGAGCAACTAAGGGAATCTCACACATCATATAAGATTGTAAAAAGTGCATCACAACCTGTCACTTGTTCTGAAATTTCTATTAAACACATTGAGGAAGCTATTACTCTATCTGCAAGATGAGAAATAAGTCCAGGTACGCATATTCATTTTTTTTGTAGTACTAATATGGTGCAGGTTCACTGACCGGAGTCAGGAATTTCTTTCAAAACATGGTTACGGATGGAACTTCATTTACTGATTGGATTTGATATTTATGTGGTTTTGAAAATTTATTCAACATGGTTATCTTATACTTGACTTGATGTGGAATTAATCATATTATTATATATGTGATGGAAAATAATTGATGTGGAATTTCACTTGAGGAAACAAAATACTCAAGGTGCCTACAAAGGTGGAATTACACTCGAGGAAATAATACTCGAGGCGCCGAGGACAGCTATGCTGGAATAATTAGGCGGAAACTAAAGGTCTCTAGTGATCTTAAGTGTCACAGCAAGGAAACATATTGAAGGGAAGTATCACCATATATATATTTGTGGGTTTTCAACGTAGAGTTAATATGATTGTTGATCCCTTGACTAAGCCTCTTAGTCAGGAGGTATTTGGCAAGCATGTTAAGGCTATGGGTTTAATGAATATTTGAATGATCGTTTTGGACAAGTGGGAGATGTTGGAATTATGTGTCCTGCAACTATATTCAATTAACTTGGAATTATTAAATATTCGTAATACCTCATTATGGAATTATACATGTATTTGTACATGGAATTGTTTTACATGTTTAGCATGGAATTGTTACTTGCTGGAACATACTTAAGTTTTTATATATAGTTAAGGAAGCTGGTCGATTATCGGTGAAATACAATATACTATTTATATTGGAAAGACTACCCGGGTACACTGATGATTGGAAGGAGCTAGATCGTATAATTAGATTACAGCCCTAATGTTGATCTACATAATTAGAGAAATTTACACTCTATTATGACGCGTTGCTCACAAGCGCGTGCTCCGGGGACAAAACGGGTAGAATCCGTTAAACAGACAAATATGATCGTGGTTGGTAATTTGATCTAGACTCTATCCTGGAAACTAGTGGAAAAGACTAGGAATCTTATATCTGTATAAGAGGTGGACTCTTTGGAACGACAGTATAAGAAGGTCCCTACCCCCTAGCCTTAGATATGCGAATTGTGAGCGGCACCACGGATAAGCGCAGAGGAATTAGGGGGTAGACCACAAACCCTAAATTTCTAACAATAGGCAGGGGCGCACCTCCCTGATAGCGCATACAGTTAGGATTCGGTAGAGGAGAGATTACATCTTGAGGAGAAAGTTGAAAGAAGATAAGTCTAGGTACAGATAGATAAAAGATATTCTAACTACCTAGCCTAACTCTATAGGAAACCTCCTGTCACGTACACAACAATCCTGTCGTACCATTGATGTTTGACACTTCGAAACAATCTGAATTTTCCATTAACATAATACTAATTCCTAGTTTTGTTTTCTTCCCAATAAAGAACATACAGTATTATTATGCGCTTACCAGCTTGTGTGATTAACCATTCGATGTTCTAATTTCTGACCTAATTGTTGATGTTCAACTTTTAGAGGTTAGTTTTAGTTCTTTGAACATTCTTCCTCTGCTTCAGTTCAGATATTGCTGAAACTTCTTACCTTTTGCTGAGAAGGGACAACTAAGCCACATCAGTCTTGTTAATATAGACTAGTGAAGGAGTCTCGGGTCTGAGGCTTAAGAAAAGGAAACTCGGGTCTTATTACAATCTAGCCAAGCTAGTAAAAGAAGTAAGTGTAAAAACAGCTTGAAGCAGTGTTTAGATTTCCACGGAGAATGCATTGGCCGATCCTGAGACTAGCTACCTGCAGGATGACGATAAGACGCAGTCCTCACGCCTGCAAAGTCACCAGAGGTGGTTGCAACCCGGCCAATGATCGTCACAGTGGACACACGATCCATTTCCTATGCTGGGTCCATAATTGTGCAGCTCGAGTTTGTACTGAAGACTATGTTATCTGTTAAACCACACACAGCAAACCTGGTTGATACCACATGACACATTGGTGCGATAATGGCATGCATCATGTATCTCTTTCTGATGCCACTCATTCCCAAGTGGAATCAATGTAAGAATAAGGATGTATGCCATGGTCTAGGCCTTAGTTTCGAGGCTTAATTAATTGGCTGGAAAGCATTATATTTAATTCCTTCCTACACGCTCTTCTCTCATAGAGATATGGCGATCGAGTAAAAGAGTAACCGAATAAAAGATGGATGTGGATGCAACAGGAACACTGGTCTCATATATAAGAGATGGAGACATACAAAGCAAGAAGACGACGGTAATATGTCACGAGATGGAGTTGGCACCTGGGATTAATATGCCATGTCATTATTAAGGGGTGCATGTGGCCATTGACTTATGAAATGATGGTTGTCTCCCTCAAGGTGGAAGACAGTCATACATATACACGATGTACCTCTATGAAGATGCACGTGCTATCTTGCAAAGGTGTAGGCACATGATATCTTCTTCTTCTTCTTGCTCACCCACTTCATCACCCTGCCTCTCCAATCCAAGCTCCCCACCTCCATCAATGGCGCAACCGACTTGCGGAAGGTTTGCTGTAGTACAATTAATCAAGACAAAGTTAGGAAAGAGCTTCATAGCCAATTAGATGTCTAACAAACATAGCAGGAAATGATTAGATCGTACATGTGCTAAGTGAGGAAATGAGACGAACCCTTACATCTCTGAAGTAATTGTTGCTCGATGCCTTTTAACATAGTGCAGTTGCTCAGCAATGTTTGGGCAGGTTGCAAGTACCGGATACAACGCTAAAGACATAAATCCCCATGATTGTTTCTTTCTTGCATCGAAAATTCCCTTGCACGCTGACATGCGGATAGCTTAGACCAGCATTATGAGATGAGTTATGCAGATTCAAACTAGTATTAAATTGGTTGATGTCATAATCTTAAAACATGTCTATAATGCCAAAATACAATATAACGCCATCGCCTCACATATGGCTGTTTGGTTGTCTGTATGTGCCTACTTGATATTAATGGGACTTGTTTATTGCTTGCATGACAACTCTAGACCAGGCTAACATGAACCTTTCTGATCATCAAAAAATGGAAAAGACATGAACCTTTGGGCATGTACAATAAACCTAGAGATAAACTGACGACCACATAGTAAGAGACATCAATCTTCTGGAAGCTAACCTCGCAAAAAAAAACTTCTTGAAGCTAAATAGCTAAAATTGTAGATATCTACAAAAAATATTTGTGAATATCACCCTATATCAGTCAAATTTTACAAGATCAGCAAAACTATGAACCGTACAATTACTCAATACTAAGCCACACTGGATTTATTCAAAATAATTTCAGAAACAATCCGTTTTTCAATCACACAATCATTTCTATTCTCCCAAAAAGGACAATAAAATAAAGACACACTATTATATGCACTTATAGCCTTATGTGATTAGCCGTTCAATTATATTGAGGCCCATATTGATGTTCCAGTCATTTTGGAGTTCAATATTTTTAGTTTATTTAAACCTAATATTTTCAGCTTGTTAGTTTAGTTCTCTGAACATGAATTCTTTGTCGCCGATTCTGAGATGTGTATGACTTTTTTTGCAAGAAGGGACAACTACTTCATCCAGCTGTGCATCTTCTTAATTTTTGGCCAATGAAGAAATGTCTCAAGTGTAGAAAAAAGGTTCTGAAACTGTGTTCGACTTTCCAGGAAGAAGCAGGCCGATCTGTGTTCCTTTGTCTACGACAAGGGGATTCTTGCTAACCTTGGTGAAATGCATTTTCATTTTCTCGTATCCCGTGAAGGCCTTACAGAACAGGAGTGATAGACTATTAAGATGCTTCTCGATGCCCCCCGTTCCGAACAAACAAAGCAAAACAAAATTCTGCCTTCGCTTGGGCATCTAAGACACTAATGCATTCTCGCCGAGAGAGGATTGAGTTTGTGTCCTCACATGACTAAAACAGAATTGTGCATGTATATATTTATAGATGCAGAATAAGAAAGAAGAGTCATCACAAAAAGAAAAGAGAAAAACAAGGAAGACTAACCAAAGGTGGAAACATTTAAGAGTTTAGGTGCATATAAATAAGAGGACGTACTGCTCCATAAAAACTTTGTGAACTACTTTGGGCATGATAGATTGATAGGTAGGCTGCATCAACACCGATCAGGCATGTCAAAATGCAAGCTATGGGTGTTTGGTTGTCTGTATGGCCCAACAGATGTTAATAGGAATCATTTGGTTGCTTGCATATGACTACTCTAGACTAACATGAACCATAAAGCATCATTGTGCACGTAGAATATATGTAGATATATCCGAGAACTCTTGACCGGATTGTGCCCCGGACCCGGTATGTGGCTCGGTCGGGGCCTCTGGCTTTAGATGTTAGGCTTAGGTGAGAGGTCTGGGTATTTGGCCCAACTTGCACCCCCTTCATCATATGGATAGGAGTAGCGGCAGATATTGCCAAGATGGCGGATTCAGGCATATTGTTGTACTACTTTGTAAGGTCCTCGAGAATAATCAATAAAATGGCCGTATGCATCTCCCAGATGCAGAGGCCGGGGGTCATCATCCTTTTTTAAAAAAAAATCCGAAAACTCTTGCACTTCTTTATCATTTAGACTTAAGATAAAAGTATATAGTTCTATAGTAGGGCTGTTCTATAGTAGGGCTTGTAGTTACAAAAATTACTGTATTGTATACCATCTGTTAGACTTGTCAAAGGGGAGTGACCTTACTAGCACTTATGCCATCTTTGTAGTATGGCATATGAATCAATTCACATTTTGTTCAAATGTTACAACTCATGTTGCATGTGTGGTAGGCCTTGGCACCTCACCAGAACACTCGGAACTTATTCTACTCCAAGCATATAGGTACGCATTTTCAAGAGTAGTGGAAAGCGTCATGCGCAGTACTACTTGGTCTCAGGGAAGGGACTTTGTATATTGATCATACTTGTCAATTTGCTCAAGCTTTGGAAGGGGTGGAACACCTGGGTCTTCAATAACAATAATTGACAACCAGTGGAAAATGGGCCGAAAATCCAGAAGACAAGGTAGACCTGCCAAGTTAAACTACATCCGAAGCACAACAACACTTCCAGGCTCCAAATACACCACAACACCCTACACAGCATGTGGGCACCATTTTTCCAAGCCACCGCCCCTACATTCAACACTCACATTGCAAGCTATAACGCCGACACGACCTAGATGGCCAGAACCCAGGATGCACCCACACTTTTGGTAGAATCGATAAATCAAGCCATTACGCTTATGCATTTCTCCATACCTTAAATTGAGACATGTTAAATTTAAATACTTATCCGTAGCATAAACGAAGCCATAACGCAAAGTGGCATCAAAGAATATACGTTCAATAGTCTTCTGTTCTCGAAAAAACAAATTAGTCTCCTATTGATCGCCGAATGCACAAAGTTCACTACCATTCTATTCTTGTTCTATTTATATAAATTATCTTCAGCCACAAGAACACCTCCATAGAGGAGCTAAATACTGGATATATTAGCACATTTTGGATTAATGTAATCCAGAAGTAGAGATAATAAACATAGCAATCACAGTATGCAACTCATACTGATACCTAAGCATGTGAGTACATACAATACATAGAAGCGAAACATCTATGAACACAATATATAAGGCTAGAACATGAACGAGCAACTAGGGAATGAACAAATCATACCCTCCAGTTGGCTAGGCCAACGTGGCAGCGGCAACCGCACCCTCAGCATCGAACGCGGCCTTTTTGGCGGCTTCGTCAATGGCCATGGAGTCGATGCAAGGGAAATAGTCGAAGCAGAGGAGGACGGGGATGTATCGGAGTAGTCACCCTGAGAAGCTCCCCAAAAACCTTATCGACCTTCTCTCGGGCAGAATCCCGAAGGACGGGGTTCCGAAGGCACCTGCTCTCCCGACCAACCATGCACGCGGTCGTCGGGATGGGATCGCCGGAGACAACAAAGTGAGAGAAACAATAGATGACGGCTAGGGTTGCGCGAGGAGGAAGAAAGTGTTGGGTGCACTGGCCAACGCCTCCTTATATAGGCCCACGACCGAGTCCGTGAATAGCCCACGGTCCAACGTCTTGGACAGTGACACTTCTGTTAGCAACTCATTAATTAATTCAAGATTAATTAATCATTCCTAACTGATAAAAATAAAGCGCATAGGTGTGAGATCGGCTCAGCTCATTCTAGCGGTGCGCGCGGCGGAGGAGGAGGAGTGTACGTGTACGTCTCCTCTTCTCAAACTCCCAACGGCATGTGAAGAGCAATCCTTATAAAGGAATCCAACTTTCCTCCACTAACATCATGTTTATTTTTTATTTTTCATTACATTACATTACATAATCGTTCATAGGGAAAGTATCGGGTGCTCCCGGTGCTTCAATGTCAAAAAAAACATTTTTTATATTCAACAAAATTCTGAAAATAATGTGAATGTTCACAAGAATGTGACTACAAGCCCTAAACATTTCAGGTCCAAACTCATAATGCACATTAATAAACAAAAAAAATACAAATTCATATGTGAATAGTGTCAAGGTTGCTTTTGTCTTTTTTACACTATTCATGCTAGATTTCACTTTTTTGTTTCTTAATGTGCATTTCGAGTTCGGATCTAAAAATTTTAGGGACCGTAGTCACATTCGTTGTGAACATTCACAATTCTTTTGGAATTATTTTAAACATTTAAAAATATATTTTTGACATTGGAGCACCAGGAGTACCCCAAGGCTAGGAGCACCCAATACTTTCGTATCATTCATAGTTAGTTTTCTTCAAAAAATCAAAAAGAGCAATGAAGAGCCTACGTCAATTGACGCCCAAAAACACTGAGGCCCGAGTGTTGATGACTACAGAGTTCATTTTTTTGTGATTTGCCAGTTAATTTCTCCTAGCAATATTCCTTGCTTTGACGTCCGTTGTGAGACTATTCCGGATAAATAAAACTAATTCATCCAGCTACTGCATCTTGTTCATTTCTTATTCAATGGCAGAAAACTCATGTACGTATAATAATCTGCCCAGGCTACTGAAGGGAAGTCTCAAGAGTAAAAAACGTTCGAATCAGGGTTCAGCTTTCCAGGAAGAGTGTACATCAGAAACAGGCCGGCCGATGAGTGTTCGTCCGTAGGACGATTTGGAGACTTGCTCTACCGCTACCGTATAATAATCCCGATGAAAATCCCCGGAAAACTGACGGAAAATGGATGGAGAAGGCACAGAAAAACCCCCCTCCTACGCCGCGGAGTCACATTCCTTTTCAATTTCCCCGAATTCTTATTCTTATTTATTTATTTAATTATAATTATTTAATCCATTCAGCAGAGGGAAGCATCGCAGGGATTACCCCTTCCGACCCCCGCACGCGTGCAGGCGACGCAGCGTGTCCATCGTTCACACACACATGCAGGACTTCTTCAGCTAATGGCGGCTTGTGCGAGCTATATAGACGCCCTCCGGCCATCTCCTGTTCTTTATGTCCGCTCGCGCTAGCTGCTAGCACGCTGCAGCCTCTCACTCGCCACCATTGTCGTTTGCTTCAGAGGGATGATCGATGCATCAAGCTCGTTCGTATAAGTAGGTGGTTACTTTTCTAAGTTCCTACGGATTTTGTACTTCCTCTGTTACAGTTTAAGCAGAATTATAACCATGCATGCATCAAGATTATACAAAAATGTGACATAACCATTCCTAAAAATATGACATATTGAGTTTGCCCAAAATTCACTGAACCGGAATTAAATCGACAGTTCAGTAAAACATAGGCAACTCATATAACACACAAGTACTCAAGTTCATCATGTCGTCACTTGCAATTCGGCAAATACATAGACAACTCATGTCACACACAAGCACTCAATTTCATCATGGATGCAGAATTCGGTCATATCGCACACACGCAAATTCCATTTCTTGCACAACAATATCTTTTACTATCTATCTCGAGAGAGAGCACAGTGAGGCCAATGCCGCTTTTGGGATCGAAGTGGACAAAGATATTTAATGCTCCTTTATTAATGAGGGAGGTAGCTAGCTTAGTTCATTTAATGAGTGGGAGAGGTAGGTGATTATAGCCCCTCCTAATGCTCCACCTTGTACCGGTGCGAAGGTTGTCAACTAAGCAAAAATTCTGATGTGACATGTTAATTAAGAAGTAAGGCGACCTCAGAAAGAAACGTTGCTAAGCGCGTGTACCTAGGTGGAAACACAAATCTGAGTCTATACCTAATTAAATGGAGGGAGCTTGGCAATCAAAAGCTAAGAACCAATGCATTGGAAAGTCTAGTTGCTAAGCCTTTTAATACAATTAGCACCTCATCCAAGCACTCATGCATTGAAAAAGGTCAAGTAGTAGATGTACTACTTTGAGGAGACGAGTCTAACTAGCTAGTGGAGAGGGAGAGAGAGCTAGTGAGTGAATGGAGTAACGAAAATACTAGACAGACGACACTCCATGCACGATGCATGCACGATTTACAATCAGATGGATGTGAAGCACTTTATTCCCTGATTCAATGGCTGGATGTGGAGCGTCGTTCATGCATCGTCCAAAAACGTCGTGTGTATAGCAGCTCTCATGGAGTAATGGAGGGGTAAGAGATATAGGGAGAACTCAGAGAGAGAGAAGAATGTAAATGAGAGAAAGAGGAGACATTAATGGAGGTGACGGAGGGGGAGAATAAAAAGAGAAGAAAGCAAGTGTGAGAAGAAAGTAAGGGGAGAAGGAAGGGGGGAGGGACACAGAGGGGGAGGGGAAGGTAAAAAGGTGATTACTGCGCTTAGCAGTAGCGCGGGGAATAGGGCCGCACTACTTCT
Organism: Triticum monococcum; assembly: GCA_034509565.1. Classification (NCBI taxonomy): domain Eukaryota; kingdom Viridiplantae; phylum Streptophyta; class Magnoliopsida; order Poales; family Poaceae; genus Triticum; species Triticum monococcum. The sequence continues at coordinate 622,524,894 of CM067845.1, forward strand.
AAGCCCAGTAGTTACAACGCGGGACGTTTGGGTCGTGCTAGTGACAAGTGGGGCCCATAGCAATAGCATGGAGTTCCTGGACCCGCGCTGCTGCTATCTAGTTAGCTGTAGCGCAAGTTTTGTACCCCATGTTGTTGTTGTGTCCTATTCTGGGGACATGATGAGGACCACTTAGCAGTAGGGCGGGGTCCATGTGCCCGCGCTACTGCTAAACTTTACATGTAGCACTGGTATCTACCCCGCGCTACTGCTAAGTACCAGTAGCGCTGCCACTTTACCCCACGCCACTGTTAAGTGACTATCAATAGGAATTTCCCTAGTAGTGGATGCTTTTAAAATTTGAAATAATATGCTGCTAAAAATACAAAGAGTTGTAAATCTTGAGATTCTACATCCCATGAATACATTGGCTCATTTTATACATGGTGTGTATATGGAAAGCAAGCTCAACCAGATTCTTTTGATTCGATCTCTCCAACCAAACACACAAACAGAATCAACTCATTCTACATTTCTACAGCTATCAAACACAGGAATAGAACCGATCTGTTCCACTCGAATGGGACCAAACATTCCATTCCATTTGGTTCTGGAACCAAACACACCCTTAGGAGCCTATGTCACATAAATAAGAGGAGGTACTGCTCTGTAAAAATATTGATCATGCATGTCAGATGCAAGCTATATGGTTGTTTGGTTGTCTGTTTGCTCCCACCAGATATTAATAGGAGTTGTTTGATTGCTTGAACCTTTGAGGTCGTTAAAAGACACATGAACATCTGGGCATGTACAATAAATATAGAGATATTTGAGGACTCTTGCACTTTATTATAATACAGACTTATCATAAAAGTCTATAGTTATACAGTGGGTTTTGTAGTTAAAAAAACTGACGACCACATAGTAAGAGACATCGGAAGAAACTATGAATTTGTAGATAGCTTCAAAAAATATTTGTGAATATCATCCTATCAATTGGATTTTACAAGATCACGGAAACTATGAACCGAGGGATGCACTTACTCAATATTCAGCCACATTGGATTATTCACAACAATTTATAAATCAATCCGTTTTTCAATTACATAATCATTTCTAGTCAAATTAAGACACATTATTATATGCGCTTATAACCTTCTGTGATTAGCCGTTTAATTATATTGAGGCCCGACTTGATGTTCCACTCATTGAGGGGTTCAATATGTTTCAGTTTTTTTTCAAACCTAATGTTTTCAGTTGGTTAGTTTAGTTCTCTGAATCTTTTGAGGTCTGTTCTGAGAAGTGTATGATTTTGCTTTTTGCAGGAAGACACAACTATTTCATCCATATGCATCTTCATAAATTCTGGCCAGTGAAAAAGGATCTCAGGTGTAAAAAAAAGGCTCCGGAATTGTGTTCGACTTTCCAGGAAGAGGCAACTCGATCGGTGTTCCTCTGTCTAAGATTAGGGGATTCTTCGTAACCTCGATGAAATGCAGTCTCGCATCCCACAAAGGCAAGGCCAAAATACCGAGAAGATCCCCTGAAAACCGCCGGAAAATGGATGGTGAAGGGACATGAACTCCTCATCTTACCGTCTACCATCATCGCCATCAACTATAACTTGCCGTCCAACAACTTCGTCATGTTCCTGCACGCTGCTAACACACTGCTGGCAGGCCGCGCGAGATACACTGCGAGTGCCGATGGTCGTCTTTGTTGGTATGCAGTATCTTTTGGGATATACTCATCTCATATTCCTTATACTAGTTAATGATCTCCGTATTCCTAATACTACTTAACAATCTCTTCATTTTCTCGATGCAGGAGCAGGGGCTTAGCTAGGACCTACGATGTGCATTCATATGGAGGTGTATCGCACAACACCGTGCAAGAATGACAAAGTGTTAACACACTTCTCGATGCCGCCTGTTCCGAAGAAGCAAAGCAAAACAAATTTCTCCCTCCGCTTGAGCATCTAAGAAACTAATGCATTCTCACCGAGGGAGGATTGAGCTTGTGCGTCACATGAGTAAAAACAGAAGCGTGTATGTATATATTTATAGATGCAAAATAATAATGAAGAGTAACAAAAAAAGAGTAACAAAAGGTGGAAACATTTAAGTGGCTAGGTGCAGCCATAAAAACTTCATGAGATTTTGGGCATGCTAGATTGATAGGTAGGTTGCATCAACATCGACCAGGCATGTCATATGAAGGCTATGGTGTTTGGTTGTCTGTATGCGCCCGCCAGATGTCATTAGGAGTCATTTGCATGATTGCATGACATTATTGTTGTTAGGATATCTAGAAAACTATTTAGTTGAAATTTACAAGATGTCTCAAAAATTATATGCTGTGAGATTTGATTGCTCAAATACGTCGAGATTGGATTATTCAATTTTTCATTACATGATCATTACTAGTTAGTTTTTCTTCCAAAATCGAAAATGACAATAAAGATCCTACATCCATTGGCGTTCAAAAACACTAAGGCCTGAATATTGACGTTCAGTTGGCTGTTTCGGTCATGTACTTTGATATGTGCTTTATCGACAAAGCGTGACGAGAGACTGTTCTGACGAATGTTGATGTTGAGTTGGATGCAGAGTCCAATCTTTTTGACTGGCCGGTTCATTTCTCTGAACATTATTTCTCTGCTTTGGCGTTCGTTCCGAGGCTGTTCCGAGAGATACTTAGAACTAGTTTTTGACAAGACGGGACAAAGCTACTTCATCCAGCTGCATCTTTACTCCATTATTTCACTACTTTAGAGAACTCATTTATTAAAATCCGTCCAGGATAGTGAAGTAAAAAACGGTAGAAACCTCGTTCAGCTTTCCAGGAAGAATGCATATCAGGAAAAGGCCGGACGATCAGCGCTCCTCCGTTGGAGGATTGGAGACTGGCTCTATAGGTTAACCTCGATGAAATGCAGTCCTGCATAGTCTGACCAAAACGCCCAGAAGATGCCCTGAAACCTCACGAAAAATGGACGGAAAAGGCACAGAAAAAAAAACCGTGCTACGCCGCCAAGTCAAGTCTCGGCTCCCCGTCTTCGCGGTCCGCTTTAACCCCGTCCAATCCCCGCACCCACGCAGGCGACGCAGCGTCTCCATCGTTCACACACACATGCACGACTTCTTCAGCTAATGGCGGCTTGTGCGAGATATATAGACGGCCCCTGCCGTCTCCTGCTCTTCATGTTCGCGCGCTAGCTAGCTGGTAACACGCTGCAGCCTCTCACTTTGTTTCGGATCGATGCATCAAGCTGGTTGGGATCGGTACGTGTGTGGTACCTTTGTAAGTTACTACGCATTTTGTATTTTTTTTTATACTGGTTAATTGGTGGTCTTTGCATTTTTCTTGACGCAGGAGCATTATTATACTAAACGGCCTGCCAACAATATGACGGAGAAATTGTATACAAGCTATATGACAAGTTGTTGCTAGTATCAGAGCCAAGAAGTTTTGAGTTCAAGACTTATCCGTCGTTTCCTCTCGCTTGGAAAGCTTGCCGGCACAAGAAAAGCATGGCGGCGTTGGAGCAATCCTATAGCTACAGGCATTTTTTCACAGAGCCAGACCTACAAGCGGAGGTGGCATCACTTAATTTAGAAGAAGGAGGCCCCACCCTGGAAATCTGGGAGGGAGGGATGAATTAGGAGGCAACACGTCTGCCTATAAGACTCTTAGTGTAGATAGAGTCCGTAAGTGGAGCATTTTCGGCGGCGTTGACATTTGGATATCTCTCCTCCAACCTACTCCCTCCGTTCATTATTATAATACGTTTTGGATACTTTAATATGAACTACATACAAACTAAAATGAATAAACAAATGCTAAAATGTGTTTATATACATCCGATTTAGAAAATAAGTTAAAACATCTTATAACGGTAAGAGCCCCCGCTTCAATATACCCCACCCCCCCCCCCCCCCCCACCCCTCTCACTAATAAATGTATAAAAGGTAATATAGACCTTTGGCAAATCGTACTCACTTTCGCATGTGTGATGGGTCACCCGCTGGAACGCATATGCCTTACTTTACGTTTTTTTTCCTTTTTTTAGCACTCGAAAGCCGCTGGAACATATGAGCCGTACTTTACGTTTTCCTTTTTTTAACCTAAAATAATAGGTGTGCGGAGTGAGTTCGAATTTCTGGACCTACTGGTTTGTTTCAACCCGCTGTAACCAACTGGGAAAGCAACTAGTTTGCATAGTTACTTTTTTTTCTTCGTGTTGCGTGCCTTCCCACTTTGGTTTTCTTTCCTTTTTTGGTTTTGTTTGGACTTTTTTCTTCTTTTTCTATTTTCTTTCCCCTTTTCTTAGTTTCATGAAATTTTCTAATTCATGAACATTCTTTTTAAAACCATGAACATTCTCTTAACTTCGAATTTTTTTATCAAATCCATGAACTTTTTAAAAAAACAATTTAACTTTTTCGAAATTAAAAACAAAAACATTTACAAGTTTGACAAAAAGTTCTAAGCGTCAAATACGCGATGAGAGCGATTTCACTGCCTAGTTGGCCCAATACCTAAGCGTTTTTTCTTTTCTATTTTTTGTTTTGCTTCTCCTTTTTCATTAATTTATTATTCTTGTTTTTGAACTTTATTATTCCACTTCAAATCTGTTAAAAAGTTTGAAATATTATTTGGAATACCAAAAAATGTTCTTATTTCAATTATTTTCTATTTTTTAAGAATATTCTAGATTTCAAGAAATGTTCTTGTTTTCAAAAAAAAAATTGTTCACCAATATAAGAAAGTTTGCGTTTTAAAAAATGATATATTTTAAAAGGTACGAATTTTGCAATTTGTATTCAAAATTTTCATTAATTGTTGGATATTTTTAATAATTTTAAAAAAGTGTTCAGGTTTGTAAAATTTTCATACAAAATTTGAAATTCAAATTTCTTTTTGCAAATTTCAAGAAATGTTTTGGGCATAAGAAATATTCATGTTGGTTGATAATGACAGAAATTGCTAATAACACAAGTATTCAAATCAGAAAAAACTACATGCTCAGGGATGCCCCCGTCTAGCCTAGTCTGGCACACTCCTCTAAACTGGGGATTTTTGGACTATGGTTAAATGAGCCCAACTTCTTGCAGCAGCTTGGCACAAAAATATGAGGCATCCATGCTAGGTTGAACGACTTCCGACACCGTTTGTACGTTGCGGCACATCCGTCCATTTATCGGCCTTTTTTCACCAAGAAACTGTAGAAAAGGCAAAACTTGTCTAAAACCCAAACAACTTGGCATGATGCCATGAATTTGTCATAAAATAACATGAAAAAAATTGAGGGCATTTCAAGGATGTCGAGAAATAACGAGCTCATAGACAGAGCCTTCTGGCCTATCTGGACACCCTCTCTTGAATATGGTCTATTTTTGGACATTCTTAAAATGACCGCAACTTTTGCAAGCAGGTGGACATGCCCATGATAGGCATCCATGACATATTTAAATCATTTCCGGCACCAACTAGGCGACGATATCGCTCCCTTCAGGCGCCTGTTGGAGAAGCCCAAGCTCTCGCGGATTTGGAAAAATTCATCGATACAAAAATGTTCCTGTTTTCAAAGTTGTTCACAAATTCAAAAAATGTTTTTTTAATTTTTTTCAAATAATCAAAAAATTTCTGGGGAGTTTCAAATAATGTTCATTCTTTTAATGTTTTTTCGGAATTTAAAAATGTTCCTATCTTTAATTGTTTTTCTATGCAAATATAAAAAAAATTCAGGGAAATTCAAAAAAATCGCTTGAATTTTTTTGTTCATACTTCTGAGTTTTTTAGTTTCAAATTTTTAGTCTATTTTTCAAAAATGTTTGTGTTCCAAATTTTCTTTGCTCTTTTTTAAAATGTTCATGTTTTGACATTCTGAGCAATTTTTAAACATACAAATATTTTTTTGAAATTTATGTAAAAGCTTTTAAAGTAAGTTTTGAATAAAATTTGAAAGTTCAATTTTTTGGAAAAAGAGAAAAGAATCAAAAAAGGATTTTTTTTTGAAAAAGAAACAAAAATTAAATAATGCGAGAAAGACCAGTTTCGTTATGGTAAACTGGTCGCTATCATCAATTTTTTTAAACAAATTGTGAATTAAAAATACAAAATACAATTTTTCTTAATTTTTTAAAAAAATCATGAATATTAATAAAAGAAAAGGAAAATGAAAAAAAATAAAGAGAAAGAGAATAAGAAACAAAAGAAGTAAGACCGGCTAGGCAAAACCAGAAAAAATGGAAAACAAAATAACCCTCAACCTCCTCGGCCAAACAAAACTATAAAAGAAGAAATGTAAACCTGCGACCTCCTCGTTTAGTGGGACACGGATAGAAGAAAGAAGAAAGAAAGAAATATAAGTATTCGCATTAGGTGAGTTGTCTGGTTGGCTACTACAGCGTACGCTTAACAAGGATGTCGTGGGTTTGAATCACGCCCCGCACACTTTTTTAAACGTAGGGGTGTTTGTGTATGTACGAGCAGTATGTACACATACCAGCGCGGGTGACATACTTTTGAAAAAGATCATCCTACCCTTTATTATGAAAGGGGTATAAAGAGATCTCCTTTGACGTGTTTAGAAGGTTGTAAGTGTAACGGTGAACGGATGGAATAGCTTTTTCTTTTTCTTTTAATCATGAATGGAATAGCTTTTTTTCTTTTAAATCGCGGATGGAATAACTACTAGGCTACCCTTTCTTCAGATGATGAAAAGGGAATCTCTCCCTTTCTCCCACAAGCGCAACCCACCCTCCACCCCCCTGTCTCCGCTTGGCGTTGACTAAACGAATTCCTTCCGTTGATGGGATCAAGCTTGTTCTTCGTAATCGGCTAACCTCTACTGCCGTCGCAAAACTCACTTCTTTAAACTCATTGTTGCAGGACTGTTTGCTTTCTCATGTCCCGGATACCCGTCGCTTGCTCAACGGTGTTGCCTTCTCCACTCGTGGCACGTATGCTGCTCTCTCGGTTCAGCTTGCTGAACCAAGGCTTGCTAAAATTTGCGATTCAAAGGTGCCAAAAAAGTTTATGATTTTTGATTAGTTGTTCTACCTTAATCGCCTTAATACAAGGCACAACCTGCACAAGAAAAACATCCTAGATACTGAAGTTTTCCCAAGATGTAGTCACTTGATGGAGGATCGCGACCATCTCTTCTTTTTCTGTCCAGCAGTCCAAGGGATTTGGAGTGCAACGGGCATTTGGCCTACGACAGCGCCCATTAGCGAGCTCTTCAACACTCCGCTTCCCGCGCAGCTGCCCACTTCAATTCATCCCTTCATGTTCCTTCTCATCCTTTTGGAAATATGAGATGCCAAGAACAAGAAAGTTTCCCAAGGCCTTGATATTGACACGTCTATTTCTGTTAGAGCTATCATGGATGAGTTGGTTATTTGGTCTCATCAACTTAAGTCTGATACCTTAAAGGGCACACCGGCTTGTGGCGTGAGTTCCTCTGCTCATATCACTTGTAAACTCCTATAATGTCGGCTGACTATTTTTTGAACACAATACAGACGCAAGCACTTATATACACACGCATACACTCATCCCTATGAACGCACACACGCATACCTTACCCATATGAGCACTTTCGAAAGACTGAGCCGACATATCATCTTGAAATATAGAGGGAAAAGTGACGTACCAAGATCCTCACTCCTTAATTCCACTGAACCATGGCATACTCTGTAAATACGGCTACTAATGAGGCGCCAATCAAACGATCATATGATGGTGGGCTAGCCGACGACTAGCATGACCCAATGAAATAAAGCAGCGCGTTCTACAGAAACAATGCCATATTCGTTTATAGTACAATGACTATGCCATCTTGACCGACTCTTTTGCCAAAAAGCAAATCTTGAGCAACTCCCCAATTTTCTACCGAGTTCATCCGCTTATTCTGGTCGATCCCTTCCTTCCTGGATGTGATACCCGGCTACGGTTCAGGGCGCGGCGTCACCAGTCTCTCCGCCGCCTCCGCCAGCAAGCAGCAGGCCTGGACGCCTTCGTGGACTCCAAGCTCCAAGACTCCAATCTTCTGCCGGCCAGCAGCAGGCACCCCCCCCCCCCCCCCCCCCCCCTCCAATCTTCTGACAACAGTTTGCTCTATGTGTAAATTATCATGTACTTCCTCCGTTTCTAAATATAAGCCTTTTTAGAGATTTCAATAAGAACTGCTGTATAAGCTGGATCTTATTTGTGCAAGTTCCATTCATCTATACATATTTTTGGGAAGGCTCGATTTGCCTATTGTTAGAGGTCAATAAGGAGAAGGTGAGTCGCCCAACTGATGAGGAGTCAAATATAACATTTCTTTCATTCTGCAACAGCATGGACGATGCAGGTTCAGAGTCAACGGCTGTGCCCCTCGATTTCTTACTACAAATCACAGATGGTTTTTCCGAGGAGCGGAAACTTGGTAGTGGTTCGTTTGGAGAGGTTTACTTGGTAAGATAATAGATCGTTTACATGGCTTCCTGACATCAACAATATCAAACTAGTATCATACTACTACCGTATTTTGAACAAGAGGTATTTGGTGATTTGGTCAATGTATAAGATCCGTGATTTACCTACTATCGTCTTTAGTAGGTGTCGCATGAGTGCCTATGTGTGCATGAGTCTACAAGTTGTATACTCTATTTACATATAACCTTTAGGCCAGATTTAACCATAACAAAGATCAGCAAAGTCTGCATCAGGTTCAGTTGAGCACAAGGGATTTCGCCTATCGCTGATAAAATTATAACTAGAAGTTCCAGGCTTCAAGCTGCGTCAGTAGACCAGAAAAAAATATACTAAGTAACAGCAAACACGGAGTATTAACAAAACCTCTTTTTACAACAGGACATAGGGCTGCAAAAGATATATATATATATATATATATATATATATATATATATATATATCCCAATGACCACTTATGAACCTGGTTTCATTCAGAAGGATTTCCACTCGGTTTGTATCGTCTCCGTCATCTCCAAGTCTGGCAACCCCCAGCAACAATGGACCCCGGGAGTAAACTTGTCGACCACCAGCCCCGTCAACTTTAGTGATCTAAACGCTCTTATATTTCTTTACAGAGGGAGTACTATATATATTTCTCTACTGGTCTTGTTAATGATGAACTCACGTACATTCCTGTAGCAGTAAATGATTTGTGTTTCCACATTCAAGCATAGCATTTTCTACTTTACAAACAGTAAATTAAACCATGTGAAATGTTGTGCAGGGTGTGCATCCAGACGGGCAAAAGATTGCTGTGAAGAAGATCTATGATATGCCCGGGGTTGACGAGGAGCAATTTCATAATGAGTTAAGAACCTTGCAAGGCTGCAGCACCGAAATATTGTGCGGTTAGTTGGCTATTGCCACCATATTCAGGAAGTACCAGCAATGTACGAAGGAAAATTGGTTCTTGCGGAAAAGATACATAGGGCGCTCTGCTTGGAGTATATGTCTAATGGAAACCTTGAAAAATATATTTCTGGTAAAGATGTTGTTCTCCTTGTTTTACTTACCATATTAAGGTTTATTTTTTTTCGAGACCATAGCATGTTAAGGTATCATCCTTAGAATTTACCTCTCCAGAATTCCCCTTATTTGGTGCTGCAGATGAATGTGATAAATATGATTGGCACACAGGCTACGGAATAATTAAGGGGATTTGCCAGGGTTTGAAATACCTCCACACTAAATTAGAGCCACCTATTTATCATTTGGATTTAAAGCCAGCCAACATATTGCTGGATGAGAACATGGTTCCCAGAATTGCAGATTTTGGGATATCAAGGCTGTTTGGAGATGAACGAACGCGAGCTACAAAAAGTACTTTAGGAACACAGTAAGCATTCTTCATATGAACTGAAATTGGAGAAGGTAAATGTATCTTGGATTAGATGTGTAGTAACAGTAACATTTATATACCATGTGTGATGCAGAGGGTACTTACCACCGGAATACATATGCAACTATTTAATCTCAAGTAAATTTGACATATTCAGCCTGGGTGTTGTAATCATAAAGATAATGGCAGGACGGGCGGGCTACTACAAAAGCGCTGAGATGTCTTCCCACGAATTCATTAATGTTGTAAGAGAACGCGTTGCCTTTACCAAGATAATGTGCATGTAATTCATAGTAATACTTTGATTATTCTAAGATATTATCATTTTTTGTACTCTAAATCGGTAGGTACAGGAAAATTGGACAAATAGGCCACATGAAACATCGAGTCTGATGAAGGCATATTCCAAGCAAGTAAAGATATGTATTGAAATAGGTTTAAGTTGTGTGCAGGAGGATCGACACAAAAGGCCCACTGTACAGAATATTGTTGATAGACTGAATGAGACAGAAACTGAGTGTACCTGTGCGTATAAGAAATTTGAGGTGCAGGAGAACTCGGGGGGGCTCACCCCTAATTATTTCATGAATAGTGGCCGCTCTGTCAGTGAAGTGCCTCTGAACAATGATGCAGGCCCTTCCATACAAGCTAGAACGGCATGGCAATATCCTACAGACATGACTGCACAACAAGGTGAATTTTAATACTATGTTCCACCACTGATCTTGTTTGTTACATTTTTCTCAAAATTTAAGCTATTGCAGAACTTGGCGAACGACAAGCAGCTTCGCTTCCTAATGGAATTTATGAGCCTCCTAGGTATCTGGCATTTTATTTTTCTCGTCGTACATGTTTTTAGTTTCCTTTTGGAACTGTCTTACTCATCTTATTTTAAAATTTAGGCAGATAATGGAAGGTTTTCCTGAATCTGGAGGCACCACTACAGTTGAAAGACAGGATCTTGCGGTCAGAGTTCAAGAAGCAACCACTGATCCTTTTGTCGTCAAAGACCGCCGAAGCGCATGTGAGTATATGAGTATATCCTTTATGTATTCAGGGCATCAATATTTTTAATTATACTGCATAGGAAATTTTAATACACTGGTGCAATTGGCTCATAGATCAGTAATATGCATGGTAAATCGATTTGCAGCTTACCATGTACATCAATCCTTTGCTGAATACTATTATCATCAGACACAATGGTATCCGTAATGAACAGATTCCATATATTGGCATAAGACATCCAACATTTGTTTACTTTCAGTAAATGGAAAGAGTTATCCTCCATCTAAAGAAGAAGCGGTACACCGTTTGGAGAACGTTTCTCTAAAGGGGAAGCGTTGCAATGACCTAGCTGATAAAAGTATTACTACAGTGAAGCGCTTTATGGGTCATTATCACAGAGATAAATCTGGTCTCCAAAAGGTAAATGTACAGTTATAGACTTTTAAAAACGTAATGATGTCTCTACAGTCTTCAGTGTTTCAAATTACCTGCAATAGATATAATTAGAGTAAATTCCGGTTTTTACCCCCTATCTTGACATTTTTGACACTAATTACCCCATTTAGCAGGATTTCATCTGTTTTACCCCATTTAGCAAAAATGTTGCCACAATTTACCCCGTTTAATATTTAGCGGGAGTATTTTTGGAGCTGATGGTATTTTCCTATTATTTTAAAAACAAATCATTCTCCTATTATTTGCAACAGATCATGGGTATACAATGCTAAGAATTTGTGTTATGACAACTATTTTTGCCTATTTGTTCCCTGGGTCATGATGTCAATTCATCTCCTCATTCATGGATCATGTTGTCAAATTATCTCTCTTTTGTCAAACAGATTGTATTTATGCTTCAAACTACTATCAAAACTGATTAACATCATCTTGTCCTCCATGGCTTCCAGGAGCTGTCACAAACCATAAAAATCATCCTCCATCTCTGCGCCTTACAACCACTGGAGGAGATCACCCCGAAGGAATTGATTTCAGAGCAATTCTGAAAAGGTTCAGCAAACTGAAGAAGTAAAAGAATTTCGTCAATATTCAAAAAGTTGAAAAAAAAACTTTAAATCAATGTACCTTAGTTGCAGAAGAGTGCCCTGTATACACGTGATCTTCTAATAAGCATCTTAATTCTATCCGAATCAAACGCCTCAGCAGCCAATGCATGAGTCAGGAAAATTTCAGAATACACAAATTGCTATGATAGAGATGGTCAAAATCATGTGGAATGGGGTACGACTGAGGGGGCTTGCTTCACCAACCTCACTGATTTGTTGGACCAACCGTCGCCATAGACCCCCCAACAACTGAGCAGCCTGATGGAGGAAGAAGAACTGCGCACTGCCTGATGGGGTCACGTACATGATTTGTTTTTGAAGTACAATTAAGAGGACTACGCCGACGTCGGCGAGCTTGACGGAGCCGTCGGATTCCACGAGGTCGTTTCTTGCCTTGATGTCCCAGCCATACAATCCTACTCGAGGAGGTATGAAATCACACGGCCGGCCCCTCAGCACCCGCCGTCATCGTCGCCACTACCTGACAATCCCTAACCCTAGGTTCGAGCGAGCCTGATGGGTGCGTGCGGTTGGAAACCTGGACGATGCAATCGATTGGGTGCGAGCATCGCAAGTGAGAACCGACTGGAGGCGAGCTTGACGCGTGGCCGACTCGGGCGTTGTGCGTTGGACGTGACACGAGCGACCACCATCAGGCCGGTCCCGGTCGGGAGAAGCTGCAAGGACCGGTTCAGCAGGGAGAAAAATAGGTAGGAAAAAATCGTCGAAGTGGCATGCCAACTGGACCTAACAATTGGGACCTGTCGGTCAGAACGCTCACAAAATTTTAAACAGGGTAAATTGTGGCAGAACTTTTGCTAAATGTGGTAAAACGGATGAAATCTCGCTAAATGGGGTTGTCAAAATAGGGGGTAAAAACCGGAAATTACTCGTATAATTAACATGCCCAGTGCCTCCTAGGACTTGTTTGGACTGCATAATGCTAAATGTTCATGTGGACTATAATATCTGCTAGCACTTGATTATTTTCTGAGAAAACTCTTAATTTCTGGCAAATAACTTACTGGCATGAAGGAGGAGGACTGGAGTACCACGGTAACACATGCCACCACGTGTGATCCTGGGGTTGGGATCTATTCTTATGGAGTTGCAGAGGAAAATTGTGAACTCTTATTCAATTATTTTTATGATCTTGTCGGTGTGCTGACCAATGGAGATTATGTTCCTGCTAGTGACCTTGATCAGTTTCAGCAGGTATGCATTTGACACTGTTCCATGTCCATCATAATTAGGCTGTTGATATACACTAAAGTAATAGTGTGCTGGCAATTACCTTGCAAAGGTTGTCACGGTAACAAGGTAAATACTCCCTCTGTCCCATAATATAAGAACGTTTTTGACACTAATGTAGTGTCAAAAACATTCTTATACTATGGGACGGAGGGAGTAGCAAAATTTGCTTGTGGAGCTTTGAATACTTCAGCGTCACAACGAACAGCTATGGGCTAACCTATAACTGCATTGCTGAACAAACACAAGGTAAAATGATGCTAGAGAAGTGAGCCTAGCTTGGTTGGGCGAGTGGAGTAAAATTCCACCACCGGGGTTCAAGTCCCTGAGGACATGAATTTTGGTTTGTATCCTATTTATACCGTCTGGGCCCCCATTACAATTTCCCTTCCAAAAAAGGTAAACTACTAATGTGGAGTTTATTATTTCCTATAAGCGTATGATAAAAACGTGTTGTTACACCCCTTCAAGCACAGTAGAATTCAACAAAAGGGGGAGCTAGCTACAACCCTAGTGCACCTAAAGAAAACCCGTAAAAAGACAAATTCATCATAAAAATAGCAGGGAAAATAGAAGCATTTTGCTGGCACCAATACATTGCTATCACATTAAAATATTCCTTTCGATGATGTAGAAGCTTTATAAAGTTATGATCATTAGATGCTTTGCTGCAGTCCAAATACAAGCAAGCTTGTTCTTGTACATTATGATGGTGATGACATAAAAGAAAGATTCTGTTACAGCTTAAAGTGAAGAGCTGGAAATTGCCCGCATTCAAGAAATTTGAGGAGCGGGAAAAATCAGGGGTTCTTATTCCTGATTATTTGATGATGAATGGCTGCCCTGTCCGTGCAGTGCCTCTGAACAATCATGCAGGTCCTTCTGTACACGCTAGAACTACATGGCAATATCCTAATGACATGGCCGCACAACACGGTGATTTTTAATATTTTGTCCCATCACTGATCTTTGTTGCACTACATGTTTCTCTAAATTCAACTTATTTCAGAGTTTGGTGATCGACATCCATTGAATGGGTTCTCACGGGCCGCAGTCCTGTCAAACAATGACGCCGGTCCTTCAAACCAAGGAACGCTGCCGTTTTCGCAGCCCACGTATGGACAGACTGTGCATCAAGGTCAATATTAAACACCTGCCTAGTTTTGCATCACACATCCGTCCATACTGTAATTTCTGTTTCATTGCAAGATTACTATTATTATTACTAATATTGTTGTTGTTGTCATTAGTATTGTTGTTGTTGTTACTGATAGTTTTGGGGATCAACTTGCTGTAGGAAATGGTCAGCACGATCCTTCTATGGCGCAGAATGGAATTCCTTATTATCTGCCCCAGTCAAATATCTTAAATGATAAGGGATCACTTTCAGCACAGCCAACTCCGTCCCACAATTTTCTACCAGTAAGTAAAGTTACCTACTGCTATGGCTCAATCAACAATTCCATCCTGCAAATTTTTCATGAACCACCTAATGTTTCCTGGATTCTAGGTTCCAGCGGATGAGATGATCACACGTGCAAGTCTAACTGACGAACTGACTGAATACTTCTCAACAACTGATTCTCTTGGAATTAATACAGGAGACTTGAAGCAGGCCATCATAGCATGTGGTAAGGCTGCTGCAGGGAATGATATATATGAGACAGAAGTACTGATATCTGAGCTAGGTCAGCTGGTGTCTATCTCTGGAGATCCAATGCAACGCCTAGGAGCATATATGTTGGAAGGCCTTGTTGCCAGATTTTCTTCCTCTGGGAGTAAGCTGTATAAATCCTTGAAGTGCAAAGAACCTACAAGCTCTGAGTTCATGTCTCACATGCATCACCTTTCTCAGATCTGCCCATTCTACATGTTTGGTTACATGTCAGCCAATGGTGCCATAGCAGAGGCTGTTAAAGGCGAGAACTTGGTTCACATCATTGATTTCCAAATCGCACAGGGGAGCCAGTGGTTAACTTTAATTCAGGCTCTTGCGGCGAGGCCCGGGGGTCCACCATGCCTAAGAATCACTGGCATAGATGACTCAGATTCTGCTTATGCCGGAGGCGGTGGACTGTACATTGCTGAGAGAAGATT
This sequence comes from Triticum monococcum, assembly GCA_034509565.1. Taxonomy (NCBI): domain Eukaryota; kingdom Viridiplantae; phylum Streptophyta; class Magnoliopsida; order Poales; family Poaceae; genus Triticum; species Triticum monococcum. Next base: position 622,540,158 of record CM067845.1, read on the forward strand.
GCATAATGTCTCCGCGTCGTGTGGTCTGGCCTTTGAGTTCAATGCTGTTCATGCTGCTAGCCATGAGGTTTATCTTGAGCATCTTGATATAAGGCCTGGGGAGGTCATTGTGGTGAATTTCGCCTATGAGCTGCATCATACTCCTGATGAAAGCGTGAGCACGGAAAATCATCGGGACAGGATTATAAGAATGATCAAGAGCCTATCCCCCAGGGTGGTGACTCTTGTTGAGCAGGAGTCGAACACAAACACAACTCCATTCTTCCAAAGATACTTGGAGACCCTCGACTACTACACAGCAATATTCGAGTCAATAGATGGCACTCTCCCAAGGGATGACAAGAGAAGGATTAGCACGGAGCAGCACTGTCTTGCCAGGGATATCATCAGTTTAATCGCGTGTGAGGGTGCTGAAAGGGTCGAGAGGCACGAGGTGTTTGGGAAGTGGAAGGCAAGGTTTGCAATGGCAGGATTCAGGCCGTACCCGCTGAGTTCGCTGGTGAACAACACCATCATGACACTGCTGGGTGGCTACGACAGTTGCTACAGCTTTGAGGCGAGAGACGGAGTCCTTTACCTTGGTTGGAAGAGTACAGTATTGGTCGTGTCTTCCGCATGGTGCTGACATGTCTTGAGAAGACGCTTATGTATGTACACTGTTTTTATCGTTGATGAAACTTAATAATTCAGTGATTTGTGTTACGTTGATCCATGATATTTCTATAGCCTCACTTATCCTTTCCCCAGTTTCAGATGGAACGTGTGCTTATAATTAAAGGGCTTTGCTGCTTGTCGGTTCAGTTGGACTGGCCATCTAATTCAGTGGAATAATCTGCACCAGGAGCTACTGTGATAATACCGTGACAGCCGTAACGTAGAAGAAGGCGTAGTGATTGCCGAAATAAGTACTACCCCCTCCGTTCCAAAATAGATGACGCAACTTTATAGTAACTTTGTACTAAAGTTAGTACAAAGTTGAGTCTATAAAGTTATTACAAAGTTGAGTCATCTATTTTGGAATGGAGGGAGTATGTTTATAGCTAGGAATTTGGTGTGTTGTGGTTTGCATGTGTCCTCACTGTCGTTGATTTGTGTAATGATGACGTGATGGTTTATTGTCACTATTTTCTAGATCATGTGGCAATTCTTTTCTGGCGGGTCAGAGATGCATACATGTCTTCCAGATTTATGCAATATGCAGCAATACTTAAAACCTCTTCTGCTGCTAGCTGCCCTGAAATAATACTACAGTAGTGAATATTATAGCGTACTGATTCAGGAGAAAAGTCTAGGAAATATGTGATGAACCTGTGATATAGTATAATACAACTCTGGAGATCCAGCTCACATCCAAATATGTGCAATATGGAAAGCTCTCCAAGCTCATCTTCCGATAATTCTTCAAGCCAGGAGTGCATTTGAAAAAGAAGGGTCTTTCGAAGAAATACCAAGCTCATTTCTGGTATGTGCGATACAGTTTAATTTAATTACAGTGAAGGATTATACAAGAAATATAATTGCTGAGATCATCAGTGTGTCACTATGACAGCAACAGGAGCCGTGCTCCCGCATACGTGGCATGATTTAATTGGAATAAAATAAGGCCCGGCCCCACCCCCTTAAAATCAGGGGGGGGGATGATTAGATTAGAAAGAAAAAGAAGAAAAGGACAGCTGTAGGATGGAGTGAGAGCACGGATAGAAGCATGGCGAGGAAGCAGGCAAGCCGGATCCACCATGAGCCAACCCACCTCTGCTTTCACGCCGGCCACAACAGCTTCCGTTTCAGCAGCTTCCTTGCAGATTTCAAGCTTTCCTTGCAAATATCTAGCCAGGGCTTCAAATCGAACGTTGCAGTCTGGCGGTAATTTAGCATGGAAGAATGCAAGGGTTCGATTTGTCGACATGGTTTATCCCTTGTGCAAACACTAGAGATAAAGACTGCATTGGATATCCTTTCTACTAATGTTCATAACACAATTTTGCCCAGATTTCATAGCCTGATTGGGTGCAAAACTATTATAACAGGGAAACAAAAGGAAAAGCAAATAGCACCACCGCAGTCAGCTGTCAGCTCAACTTCACATTCAGTAGCCAGAATCAGATAAAAATCGACACACAAGTTAAACTGGAAGCACCACAACATACTTGCTTGAAACTCTGAAACAACCCAATGTTCCTTCGTGCCGTACATTGACGAATGTCTACGGAAATTATTTAGATATATAGAGGGTCACACTTCACATCTCACTAATGCACATGCTATATATATATATATATATATATATATATATATATATATATATATATAGGGTCGGTAGTCCGCGTGGCCGATCATTAGAATGGATGGCTCTCAACAAGCCGTTTCTGCATCCCAGCCACCAGAATCTAAGGGCGTGTTTGGTTGCTGTTTGCTACAGGGCCTGCATCGCATACACTTCCCAAATCAGTCTGGTTGAGCAAAAACAGGCCCTAATACGTCATCTGCTAGTTGTTTGGTTGCCTGCATCTAGTGTCCCTGCATTAGGTAATACCAAGTGCAATTTGTTTGGTTGCCTGCATTGGCTCGAGCGGCACATAAACACGGCGTTTGGTTGCATACGACGCACATGTTGTGCTTACCTTGTACCCTATTTGATGAGCTTACCCACACCTAGCACACCAAAGCCACAGCACAGCAATGGCGATGAACTGGGCGAAGATGATGAAATTCTTCAGCTTCAGACCAAACTGACGATCCACCTTGACACCTCCAACCTTGCCACTGTCAACAGTGCTGCCTCCATGTTGTCGCATCCAGTCGGAGTAAGCTTGTTCTGCTGCCTACCTAGTCTTGAACCCTCTATAGGTGTTGTTAGTATACGATTTCACTTGTGCACTGACTTCTTCCCATGAACTATAAACCCCTGGGACCTTACCGACAAACACGGCATACCACTTGCCCTAGCAATGCACAAGAGTAAGAGTTGAAGCAGCAAATCAATGGAGCACACGAGTAGCAAGTAAAGTAGCACACAAACAACAATGGATGAGAAGAGAAGTAAAGCATGCGTGATCATACGGCATAGCAAGTTCTTCCTAGAACTACCTTGGTGTTAACCTACCACCACATCCAAAAGAGGGTGTCGTCCTATCACCGCATGTTCACCATCAGCGTGAGGGGTTAGTATATACCACCTCACCAAAATATACAAACCGTGAAATAGTTTTTGAGCCCTAACTACACAAAATGTACGTCGTCATCGTCATCATCGTCGTCGTCGCCACCGTCATCGCCGTTGGGGATCATGCACGCTCACAGGCTGCACTACTCTAGTAGTAGTGCTTGCCCAGCCAGCTCCTGAGCCACAACACCCTGTGAGCGTCGGCCATGGCAACGAACCCAACACCCTGGGCCTTGTTGTCAAGCAGGTGGCTGAGAGCTGCCATGAGAGCCTCGTCGTTGAAGCTACCCTGGGTCATGACAGCGCCATACAGGTCAGGGTGGACGTCGAGGGGCTTGCACTCCCTGATGGCTGTTGCCACCTCCTTCACCGCCTCAGTCATGCTGCAGAAGACATTGATCTCCTCCTCCATCGGGCCTCCTCTCTTCCTCTTCCTATCATGGATGGGGTCAAATGGCTTGTCGAAGGGCTTCGCAGCGGGCTTATCAGGGCCATCGAGGACCTCGACGTCCGGGGTCCCAGGGAAGTTTGGCATGGGAGAACCAAGAGGCTCCCTCGAGCCCATGGCACGCTTCCCAGTTGCCAGCCCGAAGGAGAAGATGTGCTGCATCTGGTTGTAGTTTTGTATGGGTGTGTTGAGGAACTCAGTGTCCCTTGGGTGGTCCTAAGAATGAAACACAAGTGTTGTTAGTTGTGATTAGGAGTAGGCAATGGTGGACAGTATGAAAAGGAAGAGGGCAGTGAGCTAACCGCGACATGGCCGGCGTAGTGCTTTGCCTCCAGAACTATGGAGCAGGTGTTCTCATCCCATGAGGCACCGCTAAGGTCTCTCAGCCTGAACACTTGGATCCATCGACTTCTCCACTTCCTCAGGTGGTTGTACACCTGGGTGGCAGACACCTCTTGCCCATAGAACTCGAACACCTGCTTCGCAACGATGTTCAAGTGCACCTCCTTGAAGCCCTTGTCAGTCCTAACTCCACTAGAGATGAGCTCACACATCTTGTTCAGCACGAACATGGACATGAACGGCTGCCACTTCATGTTGTTCGACCTACCATCCTTCTTTGCCTTTGCTGCTGCTAGCTTGAGTGCAGCGGCAGCACCAGCACCAGCAGTAGTTGGCTCAACAAGCACTACTGGCACATAGATGGATTCAGAGGCGAACACCTCTGAATCAGGTGCCATCTAGGACATAGGTTGCGAGTCCTCGACAAACGATGGAGCAAACTGGATGTCGGACAGGACAAGGGCCTGACTAAGATCTTGCGTCTGCGTGGTCATGTCCTACAATCGTAGCACGCATTGACAGTAAGCATAGCACACAACATACCGGACAATCCATGAAAGCAGGAGCATACATGTACATGGTTCATCACTATCACAGTAAGCACATGCTTCATCGCTATCATACCAAGTAGACCGGACAATCTATGAGCAGGAACATACAACTACAACAAACAACATGCTACAAATGGACAACCAATAGCTACAAATCACAGATCTAAGCATGATTCAACGCAAGCACAAGGTTCAACTTCAAACTCTACTACTAATCTATGCTACCACATGCTTGAACATGTAGCCCTACCACAAATTGCAATCGTAGCATAGCAATCAACCATAGCAGCTCACATATCAGACTACTAATCGACCATGCATCTAGATCAAACCCTAGCTGCAGCTCAGATCTAGCTAGAAGGAACAGAGAGAAAGGGGATTGAACTCACAGAGGCCATGGCTGTAGCTTGAGGACGAGGGGGGACGGTCGTGGAAGATCAACGCCGACCGGTGAAGGAGCGCCGACGCCGTGGACCGCCGGCCGATGAAGATGTGCCGCTTACCTGCTCGTCGGTGCCGATGCGCGTCGGCGGGAAAGCTCGGACGGAGGGAGAATGGTGGCGGGAGTTGGGGCGGTGAGGGAGGGGCTAAATAGGGGTGGGCTCGGTGGGAGGTGAGCCGAAATCCTCCTGCCGATTTTTCGGCGACGCGGGCGAGCTCGCGCCATCGCCCCTGCTCGCATGAGGGGAGAAGCGCGTCGCCCTCCCCTGCCTCGCACGAGCCAGGCTCGCGAGGTACTACCAATTCGGGCGTTTCTCCTGGGCTTGGCCTGGACGTGCTTTAAGGTTCGTACGATGCGGGCCGCACAATGAACGCAGGCAACCAAATGGGCCACTTTCTTTTCGTACGGGCCAGGCTGGGCCTAATGCGGGCAACAAAACACACCCTAACTACAGATTCCTGTAGAGCAAGCAATATCACCAGTCAAACCAACTTGTAGCATTCAATCACGACTTGTTCTCATTATATTTTAAAGGACTAAAACAAAAAACAATAGCTTCAAAATTGTCAAAGTTGAACCATCTCCACATTAGTATTATTACACAAATCAACCAACAACTGAACCATGGAACAATAATAGGTAATTTGCCTTCTAATATTAGCAGTCTTAATTTGCCTACATCTCGCATGTGTAAAGATAAAATGATCATCAAGTAGGATAGCATAAATGTCTTAACTTGCCTACATCTGGTAGGCACTTTATTTGCTTCTACTTAGCGTGATAGCATTATCATCTCTGTGCAGGCATGAGCATGTGTACAAATAGGAAATGGGGAAGGGTCCTAATTCATCAAACATTAACTTGGCAAAGTGCGGAGGCATTCTAATGAGATGCTATTACCTCCGGTGTAGATACTTTCGAATGGAAGATGGGGAGAAAGACATTTGTTTTCAGAAAGTTTCTTGAACTTCAATGATTGAAGCTGGACGGTGAAGAGGCCGAAAATGGTGCCCAGGACCAGCAAATTATTGTCATCGGCAAATCGTAGTGTCATCCTGTGGCCCTTCTATAAGTTCAGAGATAGAAGCTTATTTAGATCAATAGTTCTTTGCAACTCCCATGAGGCAACACCATCAGATCTGCCTCCCTCTTCCATAATTTAGCAGTGAAGTGTGACACGGCGAGCAAACCTAGCCCACCGCCATCTTCCCGCACGACAGTCATTTTATAACATTCACCCACCAACCGTGGCACCTGTACCAAATCTAGCTTGTCTCTCCCCAAATCAAACTCGAGAAAATTAAATCTTAAGCCGTGTCTTGCAACCCTGGTAAGGGTGCGTTTGGTTGCAAGGGTGGCCACAGATGGGTTGGGATCATCCAAAAAATGGACATGTTTGGTTATAAAGCACTTGAATGGTTCGAGTCAAAAAAAGAGAATATGCCTCCAAGATGCTGAACCGTTCCACCCAAAAAAACAGTCGAATCAAATGGCCACCCTTTGCATGCATGACCATGTGAGCATGACTGGTGGCCCCATCCTAAATAATTAGCTCATCTCTTATATTCAGCCAAATACATGAATTGAATGGTCCTGGTCCAATCCCAAAAAAATTGGACGGTCCCAAACCATTTATACCACACCTTCAACCAAACGCATCCTAAGTGTCTAGTAAAGGGAACCCCCAACCAGCACAACACGCTCCTTAGAAACTCTGCAGGGAAAGAAGTTAATAACCTTGAAAGCAATGGACGTTGAGATGACCTTGCCCCACGCCAGTCTCCGACGAGTAAACGCAAGCCAAAGCTTGTCTTTGTCGTTTGTGGTCGTCCTCCACCGTTAGCAAGACCACCAGGAAGTGGTGGACGTTTCCGGCAGCACGAAGCACCGCCCCGTTGATGTCGGTGGCCCGTGGTCCAAACAAGGAATCGGTGTCCTTGGGATGGAACCGCAGGGGAACGACCATGCTGCGTTGGTCGCCGGTGACGGGGTCCCACACAAGGAGACAGATCAGCCTGTGGTCCAAGGCTAATACGAGGCCATGTCGGCATCCAAGGAGCCGGAAGCTATAGCGGGCGCCGTGGTGGTCGGACTTGAAGGAGAAGCGATCGGGCGGGACATGATTGGGCGCTTGCAGAGTAGGTTCAAAGGGGGCGCCGGGATGACTACCGAACAAACCGAGGAGGGCGGGGTTGTGACGGTGGTGGATGCGGAAGCGCTTGGAGAAGGCCGGGTTGGAGGCGAGGCAGCGCCAATGCTTCCAGACGAGGGCGGCGCGGGGGAGGGAGGATGGTAGGGGCAGGAGGCGGAGGAGGATCTCGCGAAGGAGGTCGCCCTCCTCCAATGGCCCGGACGCGGGCGAGTAGGGGCAGCAACGGCGGGGGCTGGCCGTCATCTCGCCCTACTCACTGATGGTGGCGGAGCAGTGGACGGCGGCTGTGACGGGAGAGTGACAGTGGCGAGGGAACCAGCGGTGGGCGGATCCAGCAGGGTCGAGCAATGGAGGTCTCTACCGTGGCAGGGAGCTAGGAGTGCACGGTCATGGCGAGGGTCCTAAGGGAGGGCGGTGGAGCAAGGATTAGAGGGAGAGGGAAGCTGCCAGCGTGGAGGGTGCGCCGCCATGGAATGGGATGGAAGCCGTCTTGTCGGGGGAAGAATATGTAAGAGCATCTCTAGCAGACCCCGTATAACGCCGACCCGCAAAACGCGTTTGCGATTCATGGAAAAACCGCTTTGCTGGCCGGCACAGGCGGCCGCATAGTCTGCTTTGCGGTTCATGGAATATGCTCTTTTACGGGTCGACTTTGTGGGGTCTGCTCGGGCGTCGCTCCCGCCGGCCCGCAAATCAGGAATTTGCAATTCAATTTGACACAAGAAAATACATTTCTTTGCTTTTTCAACGACATTGGATACATAAGAATTCACTAAATCTTTGCTAGAATAGCAAGACCAAAGAAAACAAGAACCACAATTATGCATTTTAGAAGATATCCAACTTCCATAACTGCTCTGATACGTCTCCAACGTATCTATATTTTTTTATTGTCCATGTTGTTATATTATCATTCTTGGATGTTTTATAATCATTTTATATCATTTTTTGGTACTAACCTATTGATAGTGCCAAGTGCGAATTGCTGTTTTCTGCATGTTTTTTACATCGCATGAAATCAATACCAAACGGAGTCCAAACGCAGCGAAACTTTTTGTGAATTTTTTTGGACCAGAAGACATCCAGTGGGCCGGAGAAGCACCTGAGGGGTGCTCCGAGGGGAGCACAACCCACCAGGGCGTGCCTGGAGGCCCAGGCGCGACCTGGTGGGTTGTGCCCACCTAGGGTGCCTCCCGAACAACCTCTTTGCTCTATAAATACCCCAATATTTTAAAAACCCTAGGGGAGTCGACGAAACATCAATTCCAGCCGCCGCAAGTTCCAGAAACCACAGATCCAATCTAGATACCATCACAGAGGGGTTCATCATGTCCATTGGTGCCTCTTCGATGATGTGTGAGTAGTTCTTTGTAGACCTACGGGTCCGTAGTTAGTAGCTAGATGGTTTCCTCTCTCTCTTTTGATTATCGATACAATGGTCTCTTGGAGATCCATATGATGTAACTCTTTTTGCGATGTGTTTGTTGGGATCTGATGAATTTTGAGTTTATGATCAGATCTATCTTTTTATCAATGAAAGTTATTTGAGTCTTCTTTGATCTCATATATGCATGATTGCTAATGACCCACAAGTATGGGGGATCAATTGTAGCTCTTTTCGATAAGTAAGAGTGTCGAACCCAACGAGGAGCAGAAGGAAATTACAAGTGATTTTCAGCAAGGCAATGTCTGTAAGTGCTGAAATTGTAAGTAACAGAGTAGTTTGATAGCAAGATAATTTATAACGAGCAAGTAACGATAATAGTAACAGAAGTGCAGCAAGGTAGACCAATCCTTTTGAGGCAAATGACAGGCCAAAACGGTCTTTTATAGTAAGAAAATCATTCTTGATGGTACACGGGAATTTCATCTAGTCACTTTCACCATGTTGATTCAATTTGTGTTCGCTACTTTGATAATTTGATAATGTTGATTCAATTTGTGTTCGCTACTTTGATAATTTGATATATGGGTGGACCTGTGCTTAGGTGTTGTTCTTACTTGAACAAACCTCCTACTTATGATTAAGCCTCACACAAGCATCCGTAACTACGAGAAAAGTATTAAGAATAAATTCTAACCATGACATTAAACTTTTGGATCCAATCGGTCCCTTATGGAATAACGCATAAACTAGGGTTTAAGCTTCTGTCACTCTCGCAACCCATCATCTAATAACTAATCCATAATGCATTCCCTTAGGCCCAAATATGATGAAGTGTCATGTAGTCGACGTTCACATGACACCACTAAGAAAATCACAACATACATACTATCAAAATATCAAACACATATCAAGTTCACATGATTACTTGCAACATGATTTCTCCCGTGACATCAAGAACAAAAGTAACTACTCACAAATGATAATCATGCTCAAGATCAAAGGGGTATTAAATAGCATATTGGATCTGAACATATAATCTTCCACCAAATAAACCTTATAGTAATCAACACTACTAGTTACCCACAAGCACCAATCTATAGTCACAGCTAGTGCAAACACAGTTGAAAGCAAACAAAAATGCATAAAAACGCCAAACTGTGGCATTCTATCCCTCCAAATTATTTGCTCCCTCTCCATCCTTACAATCATCTTCTTCTCCCTTATGTGCTTCTCCCATTTATGAATCCAAGATTTCTGTAAAGAGCAAAGAACAAATAAAATAAAATTTCAGCAGACATATATTTCCTTGCATGTTGTGATGTACAGTAGCTACGTGAATAAATAAAATTAAATTTCAGTAGACATTATGTGCTTCTCCCCCAATACCGTCTCTCTCGCCGCATCCCTCCCCCAATCCCGTAAGCATAGAGCACAATTTCTTAGGTATCATAGTTCTGACTTGTAAGTTTCAGTACAAACCACATGACAAAAGCCTAGAGCACAATTTCTTAGGTATCATGGTTCTGACTTGTTCCAGATAAGGATAACGAAGGGCATTCCAACTCCATTGCGAAATTTACAAAGGACCGTTTAATTCAGATCACTAAAATTAACTCCCATCTACAAGTCTGAAGTTTATGTAGATGAATTTCAGAAAAGCATCTTCAATACTTGCTTTAGTGTCCATGATACTTTTTTGTAAAAAATACTGAAACTCTATGTCCCGTGCAAAGAGGAGTGGCTACTACTTTCCCTGCTATAGTCAAAACATAGTTCCATGACCATATCCAGGACTGGTTTTGTCATATCAAACTAATGTGCTATCTCATTCTCTTTTTGATTAGTAGTATCGTATCCATCTATCCATTGGAAGCATATATTGGCAAAGGGATCATTGTTCCCTTGATAATCTGATCTATGCATCGTGCTTGCTTCTTTTTCTTAAAAAAAGGCAGTAGGCTTCGTGAGTACCATGGGGAAGGAAATTGCTACATGGGACTGTGCCCTTTCCCAGAGCGAGCTCTTGATCCATAGGAAACATATATTTCTCTCTCTCCCTGTACCAACAGTGTTAAAATTAGATTTGCTTCTTGTTTTGTCTATAATTGACTAGACTGCGGCCTTGTATTCTTTTACTGACCTATGGCTTATTTTCAGATGTATGGTGTCGTGGACAATGATGCACGTCCTTGTGTGATACGTCCTGTAATTGAAACTGACTTTTACTTCTGAATTAAAATCTTAGGGTTGTGTAATGCAAAAAACATAAACTGCATAGCAAATTAGTGTGTTTTTCACTACAATGCAGCTGTATTCTAACTGTTCAATCACTTTGGCATCAACTGACCCTATATTCAGTTATGTGACAGGACAAGGTAGGTAGTTAGTGGTGAGTGCCACGGTGAAGTTGAAGCTTTCTTTCTTTAGGGAAATGTTAGACTCACATTAGTACATTACAGAGAGAAACAAAAACACTAAGTAGTACTAGAACTATGAAAGCCACTCTTACCTTACTTGGTCATTTTGTCAAACACCTTCCGTGCGACAGTAGCTTGCACCGCCCGCATAGCACGGTCTTCAGTTGGTTGTGCCTCTTCTTCTGCTCACACAGGATACAAACAAGACAATGTGTCATGTCCAGCAATCATACAGTCAAGATAAACAAATTACCACTTTAGAATTTCATTTCCTGTGCAGACACTACATCAGCCACCAGGTGTGATTTGGCATCGAATTTTCACTGCTGACAGCGACGACGGGCGAACGGGAAATTTTTTTTACTCCTCCCACATCATGTCATGTTAGTCCATGCACTGATAAGCCGATGAACACACTGAAAATGGCAGCGAGCTGAGCCCGTGGATGCGCCTGCTTACCAGGTCGTAGGTGGCGGGCTCGACGTGGCCAGGGGACCCCTCCTCGCCGGTGTGCAGCGGGGCGCCGCAGCCGACGCCGGAGGGCGTCTTCTTGGCCAGGGCCCTCCGCTTCTCCTCCGGCGCACACGTGCGGGCACCCATCGCGGCCGCGGCCACGAGCTGCCGCCCCAGGTACACATCGCCCCGCGTCGGCGCCGCGGGGCTGACCCCGTCCGCCGGAGGAGACGGCGAGGGGGACGGGGTGCTGGGGGAGGTGGCCCGCGCGGGTGGAGAGGCAGAGGGAGGCGGTGGCGGTGGCGGACGGGTGGTGCTTGGCAGGGACGGAGCTCCCATGTAGCCATTGGTGTCAATTGACACCAATGGATTTTGGCTTTTCAGCTAATACATATTAAGAAAAAGTGCGTCTGACCCCAGCCGAAAATGCCATTGACCCCAGCCCAGCAACTAATCCCTAAAGCCTTTGCCCAAAGCCCATAACATTCATTAAGCTCTAAAAAATAAAACAACATGTGGCAGCAAACAATTACACAAAGGCCCGGCCGGCTTGGGCCCAATGCATATGCACGTTTCTATGGGTCTATCGAATTAATCCATGTACGCGGATATACGCCTGTACCTATACTGAACAGACGGACGCCCTCGCCCTCGTCTCTTGGTCTCCTTATCCCGATCCCTAATTCCGCAGCCGCCGCAGCGAATCGGCGGCGAACGACGGAGAACTCGACGCTGTTTCATCTGGGGAATGTTGACATCGGCCGACCGATCTGCCAGACCGCAACTGCTTAATCTATAATCTGCAAGTTCTTCCCATCCCAGGTAATCTGCAGTAGTGCAGTCTATCTCTCTTGCTCTCTAGACTGTACAACTCTACATGTGCTTTGATTTCTTGATGGCTACCGGATAAGTAATTTTAGTTTCTTCTCTTTGATTTGACTAGGACCAGGAGGATATGGATAAATTTTTGTTGAAAGGGAAACGACCAGCACCAGATAGTAATGTGGCAGGGACTTCAAGGCCAGTTAAACCAAGACAAGATCTTGCATCAAATATTGGTACTACTCCTCCGCCTCTGGCAGAAATTAACTTAGATGAACTTCCTCATGAGCCAGCTAATCGAAAAAGAATAGGGCAGTACACAAAGAATCCTAAGAAGCAAGATGAGATTAGAAGAATATATTTAAATAGAGGACCATACAGACCAAAAGAAGGATTTAAATATCCTCAGAAAACCATCACAGGAGCTGAACGAAGATTTAATCCAAAATGGTTTAAAGACTATCATTGGCTAGAGTACAGTGATAAGGTGCATAAGGCATTTTGCTTGTGTTGCTATCTATTTAGAGATTGCATTGATGGCCAAGGTGGTAATGATGCATTTGTTGTTAAAGGTTTCTCTTGTTGGAACAAGAAACATAGACTAGATACTCATGAGGGTGAAGTTAATAGCTTTCACAATGTAGCTGTTAAAAGATGTGATGCTTTAATGAATCAAAATCAGTCCATTAAGGTTGCCTTCGACAAGCAAACCGATATCACAAAGAAGCAAAACCGTATTCGGCTGAATACTTCTGTTGAATCGGTTAGATACTTGCTACATCAAGGTTTAGCTTTCCGTGGCAATGATGAATCGGAGGAGTCACAAAATAAGGGGAATTTTCGAGAGTTGGTACAAACATTGGCAAATCAGAATGAGGATGTAAGGAAGGTAGTCCTTCAGAATGCTCCAAAAAATTGCAAATGGGTGTGTCCAGATATTCAAAAAGAACTTGTGAGTTATTTTGCAAAGGTGAATAACAACCATCACTATTCGCTACTATATATTTATTTCATGCAGTTTATCTCTATGAGCACTCAAAATGATATTCTCCCTTGTTTTGCACAGATAACATTGGATTCTATTCTTGAAGAGATTGGCGGGGATGTTTTTAGTTTATTGATTGACGAGGCTTCAGATGTGTCAGATAAAGAACAGATGGCCGTTGTCTTGAGATATGTTGACAAGCTTGGACTAATCCTGGAACGTTTAGTTGGAGTTGTACATGTGAAAGAAACATCTGCAACGTGTCTCAAGTCAGCCCGTGAAAAATTGCTTGCTAATATTGGATTAAGCTTCAAACAAGTTAGAGGGCAATGCTATGATGGTGCAAGCAACATGCGCGGTGAGTTCAATGGCTTGAAAGCCAAAATTCTGGAAGAGAACAGGTCAGCATATTATGTGCATTGTTTTGCTCACCAACTTCAATTGGTTATAGTGGCAATTTCAAAGAAGAATGAAGATATTGCAGATTTCTTTTATATGATATCTCTGTTGTTTAATGTGGTCGGAGCTTCTTGCAAAAGAAAAGACATGATCAGAGAGAGTAACCGAGAAAATGTAAAAAAGAGCCATAAGTAGTGGACGAATTAGTACTGGTACAGGGCTAAATCAAGACCAGTCACTTCAAAGGGCGGGAGACACTCGTTGGGGTTCTCACTATAGAACCCTCTCAAGCTTAATCCAGTTGTTCCCGTCAATTGTTAGTGTCCTGAATTATGTTGCAAAAGAAGGCAAGAAGGATTCCAAGAAAAGTGAAGCACGGGGCCTTCTATCATATTTTGGAACCTTTGATTTTGTGTTCTATTTGCACATGATGTTCCATATATTAGGGAGTGCCAATACTTTGTCACATGCATTGCAGCAAAAGGATCAAGATATCTTGAATGCCATGTCATGTGTGAACTCAACACGGAATGATCTACAACAACTAAGAGATGATGGATGGGAATCACTTCTAGAGAAGGTATATTCATTCTGTGAAGAACATGACATTCCTAAGGTAAACATGCATGATGAATATGTCGATCGGCATAAACCAAGAAAAAGAACCAATATTACAAACCTTCATCATTACCAAATAGAGTGCCTTAATTCTGTTATTGATTGGCAACTTCGAGAGTTTGATGATAGATTCAATGAAGTGAATTCTGCATTGCTTATCCACATGGCTTCTTTCAACCCAAAAAATTCCTTCGCTGCTTTTAACTTGGAGAGTTTATTGAAGCTAGCTGAGTTTTATCCTGATGATTTCAATTCATCACAATTGATGGATCTCGGTCATGAACTTCGGATTTTCATTGACAATGTTCGAGCGGACCAGAGATTTGACAATTTGGATGGCATTGCTGATCTTGCTAAAGTGTTGGTAGAAACTAAAAAGTATCTTGCTTTCCCTTTGGTGTATCAACTTCTCAAGTTGGTGCTAATTTTGCCACTTGCCACGGCATCAGTGGAGAGATGCTTTTCAGCAATGAATATCGTCAAGAGTGTTTTGCGAAATAAAATGGGTGACGAGTTCATGAGTGATTGCCTGATTTGCTATGTGGAGAAAGACATATTTTCTACAATAACGAATGATGATGTTATTGATCTATTTAAGAAGATGAAAGATCGAGAAGGGAAGTTATAAAATGTCAGTCTCATATCACTTTAGTTTTTTTTGTTGCTTAATGATACTTATTGTCTGCAATATTTCTTTCTTACTATTGTTGTGAATTAATACATTCTTTTGTTTATCTTTTTCAGATAGTTGCAAATGAAACGTTCCAAAGTCATATTTTTGCTTATTATTTATGAAATATGTAAACAAGTGTTGTTCTATGACTTCGCTCGGCCAATACTCGGTATGAGTTTTTTTTATGTAATAATATCACGAGTTCATTGCATATTTTTGCTCTTTATATCGCTCCCGGCCATTACCTATGTTGTTGCACGACTATAATTTTTGCTAGAGGCTTAGCGTGGGCAGCGATTGACACCAGTCCCCATTTTTTCTAGCTTCGTCCCTGGTGCTTGGTGTGGACGGCGGGTGGCGGCGCCGGGGATTTGGGAAAAGGGGGAGGAAGAGCGGGTGGAGTGGTCAGGCGAGGCGGAGGGGAACTTGGCTGGTAACGGTGCCTCCACGAGCTACGTGTGTGGTTCTATAGTCGTAGCGCTGGGTTTATACCCCAAGCTTCTACTACAACCTGTCGCGGGAGGCACGATGCAGATCACATGGTAGTAGTGTGGAGTTTATACACCACGCTATTACTATCAATTTAGTAGTAGCGTAGGTTTATATCCCTCGCTACTACTATGGCATGTCTCGGGGGGCATGATAGAGACCGCTTAATAGTAGCGAGGGTTAAAAACCCGCGCTACTATTATCAACTTAGTAGTAGCGAGGGGTAAAAACCCACGTTACTAGTAAGTAGCAGCAGCGAGGGGTATAAGCGTCTGCCTATAAGCTTTTTTCCCATTAGTGAGATGGGAGAGTTGTTGGTGATGATGAAGACAGTGATTTTTCCCTCCGGAAGGGAAGTTCCCATAGCGAAATGGCTCCGTCGGAGGGCAAAAGTGCTCCTGCCCAAGTTCCATCTCGAGACGGCGGCGCTTTGTCCCGAAAGTCCTCTCCTTAGTTTTTCTAGGTCAAAATGACTTATATACCAGAAGATGTGCACCAGAGGTGGACCTGGGTGAGCACAACCCACCAGGGCGTGCCTGGGCTCCCTGGCGCGCCCAGGTGGGTTGTGCCCACCTGGAGGGCCCCCTCTGGTACTTATTGGCTCCAATATTCCTTAAATATTTCATAAAAAATCTCCATAAAGTTTCAGCCTGTTTGGAGTTGTGCAGAATAGATAGCCTGATATAGCTTTTTCAGGTCCAGATTTCCAGCTGCAGGAATTCTCCTTCTTTGTGTGTACCTTGCATATTATGAGAGAAAAGACATTACAATTACTGTAAAAAGCATTATTATGCATAAAAACATCATAAATAACAGTATTAAAACATGATGCAAAGTAGACATACCAAACCCCCCAAGCTTAGACCTCGCTTATTCTCAAGCAAAAACTGAAATCGAAAAATATGTTCACATGCTTAGAGAGAGAGGTGTCGACAAAAACAAAATACGGACATAGAAACATCATGTAGATTATCCAAAACAAAATTCTCTTCTCGTGAAGGGACATAATTACAGCATAGCCAAATTTACCGCCATAATGTGATAACCCTGCCAAACAAATATAAGTGTAGGGCAAGCGAAATCACATGTATCTGATTCCCAAACATATGTGAGAATGATTGAGGATGAGTTAAATACAAATGCTTATCTGAAACATAAACGAAGCCATAATACGTAAGTGGCAATCAAGGAAGATATGTTGAATAGCCTTCTCTTGATTGGAGAATGCACAAAATTTACTACCATTACAGTTGCGTTTAGCTAAACCATCTTCAGTTGAAAGGGCACCACTATAGAGGAACTAAATATTTATAGTTTTGGTATTGTTCTAGCTCAATGCAAACAAATCATTTTTCTTAGGAAATCTAGCTCTTTTTAGGACATCACCCTATTTGTCGAATTATAAGATCCCAAAAACTATGAGTTGACGGAACTGATTAATTACTCAACATTTGGAGACATCTGATTATTCACAATAATCTTTGAAATAATATGAATTTCTGATTAATATAATAATTTCTATTTTTTTTGTTTTATTTGGAAAACACAAGAAAGAACATAACTATTATATGCGCTTGTGTGATTAGTCGTTCACATTCGAAAAAAGTACCCAATTGTTGATGATGAATTTGTGGTGAGTTCAATTTTTTCAACTGGTTAGTTTTAGTTCCTCACCATCCTTGCTCTGTTTCGATTCGGATATTGCTCAAGCTATTACCTTTCCCTGAGAAGCGGCAAATACTTCGTCGGGTCACATCAGTCTTCTTAACTTTGACTAGTGAAGGAAGCTCGGGTCTTAATTATTCAAGTATTCAAATTGGTTGAAGCAGCATTTAAACTTCTAGAAATATGCATATCTAAAAGATATCAGCCAGTCAGTGTTCCTGTAGTATAGGATGTCGAGACTAGCTAGCTAGTACAGTACATGATAACGACAAGACGCAGTCCTCACACCTGCAAAGCCATGACAGCAGGTTGCAACCCGGCCAATGAATGTCACAGAGACGCTGTACACATGATTGACTTCCTAAAGTGGGTTCAGAATTGTCTGGCCCGTCTTTGAACTGTAGAGTATCGTAGTTGTTCAACCACACACATGGAACCTGGTTGACAGTGGCGGAGCTTGAGCAAGATCTTTGGGGGGGTCAAATGAAATATATAGGATAGTGAGGGGGTCAAACATGCAAAATTTAACAATTTAAGTTATTTCCCTAATATTTTTATGCCTACATGTGCTAATCTTGGGGGGGGGGGGGGGGGGGGGGGCACAGCCCCCCCAGCCATGCACTAAGCTCCGCCACTGCTGGTTGATACCATCTGACACGATGGTGCAGTAAGGGCGTGCACCATGTATCTCTTCCTAATGTCACTCATTCCCAAAGGGAATCAATGTTTGAAATCGAGGACGCATCACATTGTCTAGGCCTTAGTGTCAAGGCTTAACTGATTAGTTGGAAAGTGATCTATTTGAACTCCTTCCTACACACTGTTCTTTCATAGATATATGGCAGACGAGTAAATGAGTAATCAAATAAGAGATGGATGGGAATGAAGCAGGAGCAAGAGCATCATGTATATATAAGAGATGAAGGCATACAAAGCAAGAAACGACCCTATGTAGTCGGCCCCTGAAATTAATGTCATGTTATTACCAATTAGGGGTGCTAGTGGGCATTGATTGATGGTTGTGTCCCTCACCGAGTAAGGCATGTATACATATGGAAAATACACAGGAGCTCCTGGTTGCTCCACACCCCTATACGAATAATAAATATAAAAAATATCAAAAATATCAAAAACTTCAAAAAAATCTGAAACTTGGGGATATCAAACTTGGATTCTCAATCTACTTCTGTGTGAAATTTCATGAAAAAATATCAGGAAACGTATCCGTGGCGAAGAAAATACTGTCCAAACAAAAATCCATCAAAACAGTTTTTTTCTATACATAGGAAATTTTGTCTTTTTTGCCACGAATACGTTTCCTGATTTTTTTTTCACGAAATTTCACACAGGAGTAGATCGGGAACCCAATTTCTTGGTATTTTTTTGAATTTAATGTTTGTATAGGGGTGTGGAGCACCCAGGTGCTACAAATCCGCTTCCGTATACATATATAGTACTGTCTTGCAAAGTTGCATCCAAGTCCATAAGATAAACATGAACCTCTGACACCTTTTTTTAGTAAATGAACTCTAACCCCTAGTCAGCTACACACGTTTTTTAGTGAAAGTCAGCTACATACATAGACCACTCATCTAGAAGGTGTTTGGTTCGTAATTTGATTTTTTTTTTTAAATATGCGTTTGGTTCACATGGTGTCTAATCAGATCTAAAGTAACCCAATAACATTGTTGTTCAAGGCACAACCGGGTTTGCTATTTGGTTAGGCATGGTACCATTTCCTTTTTCTTATGGTTTTTAATTTTCATTCTTGCCTAGAAAAAATACAGACCTACCAAAAAAGCGAACATTTTTGGAGGAAAAAAACGTTTTTTAAATGTCTGAACAATATTTAAGATTTCAAACATTTTTCGAGGCGCAAAGTTTTTGACAAAAAATCTGAATATTTTCTAGAAGAGATTTTTTAAAATAATATGTAAAAAATTAAAGTTTATAATTTTTTTAAAAATAATATTTTTTGAAACGCAAATAGTGTTAAACAATGCGAAATTTTTCCTAAAAAGTGATTATTATTTTTCATTTGTCAAACTTTTTAAATAACCCAAACATTTTTAAAATTGTTGATTTTTCTGAAAATATTGAACTTTTTTTGAAAGATCAAACCATTTTTATAAACACAATTTTTTTTGAAACTTTTGACCAAGAAATTTCGAATATTTTTTTGGAATATATTCAAATGTTTAGAACATTTTAAAAAATGAACAGTTTGAGAGAACAAAAAACCTTCAAGAAGGTTTCCAAAACCTGGTGGTGCAGTATGTTTTCTCCTAGATGGGCCAACCCAATAGATATCGCTATGTATCTCTGTGCATTTCAGCAACAATTCGACGCGTGAGCCAACCTTTCGTTTTTATAGTTATAAGGACAGTGGTATCCTCGGGCTACCAGAGTTTAAATCCTAGACTTGACATTGATGCTCCTATTTTTCTAGATTTCCACAATATGCATTCAGTGGGAGCAGACGTCCCCGTCGACTATGAAGGCGTCTCTGGCGACTTTGTCAATCTCAAGATAATGTGTCGGCTCAATCTATTGGATATGCTCATAGGGGTTGGTGTGCGTGCGTGCATTCATAGGAGTGAGTTTATGTGCGTATGTATGAGGGTTTAAGTTTGTACTGTATTAAAAAAACAATTCGACGTGGTAAATAGGAAATCTTGTGCGGATGTGGCCGATCTCATTTTCTTGTTCCTTTCTTTCTTTCTTTCTTTTCCTACTAGTCTTTCCTTTCTTTTTCATTTACCTTTTTACCTTTTTATTTTTCAATTTATTTTATACACACAATTTTTTTAAATTACCTGATTAACATTTTTATATAATGTAATAACAATTTTCTTATAAATACGTGGGAAATATTTAATAAATATGTGTTGGAATTTTTCAAATACATAATAAACATTTACATATTAGGTAGTAACAACTCAAAAATGGGTTCACAGAAAACGAATGAACGTCATAAAATTTCATGAACATTTTATAAAATAAAATATTTTTAAAAAGGGACTATTTGGAATTTCAGAATAATTTCTAAAATTTGCACTTTTGTTATTTAATTATTATAGGAATTTAAAAACATTCGAAATTTGTGAACATTTTAAATTTGATTAACATTATTTAAATTCGTAAACATTGATGGAGTTTGGGAACATTTTAAAAATATGAGATGAATATTTTTTGTATATTTGTTTGTTGTTTATTTGTATTTTTAAATACGTATACATTTGTTTGTTGTTCTCCACAATATAATATTTCCCTATTTTTAATTTGAATAATTTTAAAAACTGTAAATATAAAATCTTTCTGCAAAAATTGTAAAACTGGCTCAAAACTAGCGCAGGTCTTGCTCATAGCTACCTTGACGGTGTGAGCTATGACCTACATCTCAAAGAACCGGGAAATAAGAAAATAATCGGCCTAAACATGTGCAGGCCGGCCCACGGGTGTTCGACGCGTTGCCCTAAGAAAAGAAATCTTTACCAGATCGAGCACACTATTCAAATGGACATGTTGTTCGATTTTTGTCAGACGAAGCACACAAAGATGGTTGATTAGCTTACGGGTGCGGTCGTTGAGACATAAAGAGTGGAATTGCTGCATATACCACATGGCCAAATTTTTTTTTCCAGGAAAACATGGCCAAGTGTTCAACCATAAAGTCTAGCATGCAGTAGACGTCAGGCAGACACGACCACGTCCATCAGGACAAATAGGGATGCAGAAGGCCTGCTAGTCCCGCAAAACATGACTAACTGGGTGGTTTTTTTGCGTGTTGCGGCGGGAATTTACAGATTAATTTCAGATGAGCTGTGTATGAAGAAAATGATCTGAAGCAAAAGCTACTATTTTTTTAATTTAGAAATGTTTTATACCACATGGCACCACGTGTGAACAAAGAATATGCATGTGATTTGCATGAGGCTGCAAAATAGTGTTATTGGATGCTGACATGGCATATTTGCTGAGGTGAAAGACCGCACATTGAGAGAATTATAGTTAGTGAAAATCGTCTACTTAGAAATAGTAGATTAGTACGTTGCTCGAATGAAGAACCAGCGGGCTAGACAACACCAAGGGGTCCTGGCGGGCCACCGCTTTGGCACGCCCAAGGACAAACCACATAGGCAACTTCGTTGTCCCGACGCCACGCATTCGCAGACATGTGATTGCAATCACTGAACATTGTTCGTTGGTGAAGCTTCACCATGAGAAGTGTCGCCTGGGAGTTGGAATCTACAGAGGTGGATGAACCCAAGTGAGATAAGACAGACGTCAGTTACAGCTAGAAATTATCAAGAAACATATAGCAAGATGGCTACACGTATCATACATGCCATAGATATTGGTGTTTCTACGAAGGTGTCCACTCATGCACCTCAGATAATTTCTACGAAGGTGTCCACTCATGCACCTCAGATAATTTCTACGAAGGTGTCCACTCATGCACCTCAGATAATTTCTACGAAGGTGTCCACTCATGCACCTCAGATATTGGTGTTGAGACATAAAGAGTAGAATTGCTGCAGGTGCAAGATAAGGGAGGTGTGAAATGTCTACAAATAAGTGGATGCATAACAGCGAGGGGAAAGCATACGAGATAGCTATATATATATATAAGCGAATATGTCTGGCAAAAAAAAGATATAGGCAAATATGATTTGGTAGTGTGTAAAGTGACTGCTATTGTGTATTTAACCACTCGAAATATCGCCCGAGGCACACTTTATTTTGTACCAATGTTCTCTTACCGTTCTACCACATTTAATACCAGAACCAGCGCATTGCGATCCCCTTTAATCCTACGACAGGTGATTTTGTTACATGGATGGCGCCACACTACGCTCTCTGACCAACCAAACCCTACCACATGGCAATCACGAATGTCTTCCTTCCGCAGGGCCATCCCAAACTCGTTCATTTTTTTCAGGGGTAGCTCCTTCCAATTCTGAACATGCCTACTGGTCCAGGACTTGTGCCATGGCAGTGTGTCGGATCTTGCCCGGTGTTCATCAAGCCCTGGAGAATGATCCAAGCTGAGGGATACAACTATTCACAACAATTTCTGAAATAATCATTTCTATTCTACCCGAAAGGATAAATAAAATGGAGACACCCTATTATATGCGCTAATCAACTTCTGTGGTTAGCCGCTGAAATGCATTGAGGCCCGAGTTGATGCTCTTGTGGAGTTTAATCATTTTCAATAAAAAATGTGAAACATAATATTATCAGTTGGTTAGTTTAGGGAACATCATTTCTTTGACATCGGTTCTGAGATGTGTATGACTTTTTTTTGTGAGAAGGGACAACTACTTCATCCAGCCACATCTTATCTTTTGGCCAGTGAAGAAAAGTCTCAAGTGTAAGAAAAAGGCTCGCAACAGACTCGACTTTTTAGGAAGAGGCAGGTCGATCAGAATTCCTCTGATGAGGACATAATACGTTGGATACGACTAAAAATATTGCATACATATGTATATTTTAAAGTTGATTCCTAATTATGTGATGATTCATTTATGTTATCCAGGAAAAAAATATTTCAACTATTTTTATTTTATGTCTAGTTGCAAAAGTATTGGACACTTTGTACAAATCATGTGTGATGGTAAAGCAAAGGGACATGATTGGATTGTACAATAAATTCTCAAACATGACTTTGGGCCCAAAAGAAATTAAAGATCAAGTCCCCCAAGTTCTGGACTTAGATTCACAAACGGGTATAACTTTTGAATAGGGACTCCAAATTGGACGAATCTTTTTTTGTTGAAACTTTTATGTCGTGAAATTTCCAACACAATATGATTCACCTTCAAATTACTCCCGAGCATGGAGATAGAGCAAAAGCGATGCAATGCTGCTGCAGAATTTGAGTCAAAATTCAATTTAAAAGGTGATGTGTCACCTCCAGCTAGGCCCATGGGTCTTGTACGGCCTAGGGTCGGGTTTTAGTTGCCTTGGAATGTGCTTCCACCCGCTTGGTTGTCACCCCTTAGGCTTTGCAAGTAGATCAATCTCTAATGTTTTGTTTAGTTAAAATTAGCCATTGTAACTATGTGTACATCGTGCATGTCCAACAACTAGGCCTAGACTGCTTTTGAAACCCCATATTTTGTCCACACTTCATTTATATATTGGCAATATTCAGATTGTTTTTATCATAGTTTTGCTTGTAGGGACTAGACCTTCATTATCAGGATGAAAATGATTTTACAGTTCCCCGTAACCTCCAGAAGATTGGTTTAGCAATTGATAAGGCACAACGTCATTGCATGTTTGTATTCGGTTCATCAAAGTTGTTCATCACCCTAATCGAAAGAGTGTGATTCTCATCGAAAGATTGGGACACCCTTGCCACTATCATCCTCGGTCTCAGATTAGGGGAGGCATCCCGCGAAGGCAATGCCAAAATGGTGAGAAAAAACCCTAAAAATCGATGGAAAAATGGATGGTGAAGGAACAAAAACTCCTTATCCTACAGGCTACCCTATCGCAACAGCCTGATCGTCCCCTACCATCTCCACGCGATTGGCTTAAATTTCTTCCGGTTATTTTTAGCCAATAGTTTACCAGACAGAAGCATCTTTGGAATTTCTCCGACTGGTCCCCACACATGGAACATAGATCTATATCGTGCCTTCTGCCATTTTCTTCATGTTCCCGCATGCTTCTAGCACACTACACGCATATAGCACATGATATATTGCAGGTGTCCGACGATCATCTTTGGTACACTTGCGAATTATGCATCTTGTATTCCTTATACTAGCTAATGATCTCTGCATTTTCCCAATGGTGGAGCAATTTGGTAGCTAGGACATACGACAATGATAACTAGTGAGTCAGATGGCAGTGTATCTCATGACACTTTATATGACTCGGTGACTGTTTACAACCTTCTTGATGCCCCTCATTCCGAATAAACAAAGCAAACAAAGTTTATGCCTTTGCTTGGGCATCTAAGACTGAAAAAAGAGGAAGTGTATATGTGTATATTTATAGATGTAGAATAAGAAGGGTGGGTGATAAGAAAAACAAGGAAGATCAACAAGAGGTGGAAACATTTAAGAGCCAAGGCGCACATAAATAAGAGAAGGCACTGCTTTAAAAAAAACTTTCAGCGTGATAGATTGACATGTAGGCTGCATTAGCGTCGATTAGGCAACTCAGATGAAGCTATGGCTGCTTGGTTGTCTGTATGCACCCTCCACGTATGTTAATAGGAGTTGTTTGATTGCTTGCATGTCTACTTTGAGACATCAAGGACCCTTGCATTTTGTTTATCATCTAGACTGAACATGAGAGTATACAGTCACACGACAGGGTTTATAGATTTAAAAAATTAGCGTATACCATCTGATAAACCAGACAAAAGGGATGACCTCACTAGAAGTTACGCCATCCTCGTGGTGTGGCATATGAATCAACTCACATTTTGTTCAAATGTTACAACTCATGTTGCATGTCTGATAGGCCTTGCCACCTCACTAGAACACTCTGAACTTATTCTGCTCCAAGCATCCGGTTACGAATTGTCAAGAATAGTGGGAAACATCATGCGACAATACTACTAGGTATAGGGGAAGGAGCGTTGTATCTTGATCATACTTGTTAATATGATGGATCTTTAGAAGGGATAGAACACCTAAGCCTTCATACTTCTTTGGGGAACCACCAAGAACTCTACTACTTACTTTATTAAGAAGAAAATAATTGATCGATCAATATGGAAAGTCGGACGAAAATTCACAAGACAAGCAAGACCTTCCTAGTTAAACTACACCAACATCTCTAGGGTTGCCAGCCCGAATTCCAGATACACCACTACAACCTATGCAACATATCAGCACCACCTTCCCGAGCCACCGTCTCGAGATGCATCGCTCACATTTCAAGCTACAACGCTGGCTTGGCCTGGATGTCTCAGAACCCTAGTTTCACCCACCCTTTTGATAATCGTCCCTCCGTTCGAGGATTAGGGAGTAAAATGCATAGAACTACCACAACTGTGGGATGATTAGCAGAAAACCATCACTTTAGAAATTGTTGCACTTTGCACCTCACCGAAAATTTGACACTGGCAAAAAAGACTAAATGATTTTTTGAACAGAATTTGATGTGAAAAGAACGCGCATGGATGACGCAACACCTAACGGCCATTAACGATCATCCGACCGACGCAATCAGAACAGATTTCCCAAAAAGGAAACAACGGCCGACGCAACTAGCTCGCCCACTCGCTCACGCCCCACTCCACCTCCCTCGCCTCTTCACCATCTCGGCACGCAATGTCTTTGTGGAAAGACGGGGAGGAGAGCGGCAAGGAGGAGTTGAGCTACACTGGCATGGGCATGGATCCATGGGTAACATTTTGCACTAGTTTGGGTTTGAGATTGGGTTAGGGTATGCATTTGGTATTTTCCATTTCAGATCTGAGTTAAGCTATATTGATGCTTCTTGTCAAAGCAGAAAAACCCTAAGACCACCATTGATGCTTCCTTCTATGGCTCATTGGCTCATCCGGACACTGAATGAAAGCTTCACTAGTTTAGGGCCAAGAAACTTGTTGCATTTAATGGCATAGATACAGGCAAGAGATTGTATGCCTATAGTAAGCATGTAATTTGTCCTTTCCTTCTTGTTTAAGCTAGGCATTTTGGTATAAAACTGAATTAGTTTGATTTCAATGTTTACTAATCTTTGTATTGTTGATTGATACTAGTTTTGTGTTGAATCTTGATGTTTTGACGACTTGCAAATTAGTTAACTAAATTTAGTATTCTAGTTGCTGACTTGAAAATTATTATTGTAATTGGTTAACTAAAATTATTATTCTAGGTGTTAAATCTTGTAGCTGTTGACTTGCAAATTAGTTAATTGAATTTAGTATTGTAATGAATCTTATAGTTGTTTACTGCAAAGTAGTTAACTGAATTTTAGTTTAACTAAATCTTGTAGGTTTTAAGCTAACTAGTTAATTTACTTTTGGTTTTGTTCACTGAGTATTGGTTTGAACTAAATCTTGTATGTGTGCACCGACTACTAGTTTTAACAGAATCTTGTAGGTAGGTGTTCGCTAGCTAACTAGTTAACTGGCTATTGGTTTGACTGAATCTTGTAGGTTCTAGTTCACTAGCTAACTGACATTATGTTTTCACTGAATCTTGTAGGTGCACTAGTTAGATAGTGAACTGAATTTTGGTTTTCACTAAATCTTAGTTGCACTAGTTAAATATTGAACTGAATTTTGGCTTTCACTAGATCTTGTAGGTACACTAGTTAACTACATTTTGGTAGTGGTAATTGAATTCTACATTGTTTGCACTGAGGTATTGACGATGGAGTGGTTGAGTGGGTTGATGGTCCTTGCCATGTTATAATGCAGAGGTGGCTAATAAAACTTTAGGACATGTTTCATTAGTGAAATGATGGAAGGGTGATGGATAGAAAAGCTTATGACAAAGAAATAGCCCAGCATAAAAGCAGATTGAGTTCCTGTGCAAGTAGTAGAGTGATCTTGTTGAATATGTTGGCAAGTTATTTTAGTGGCAAGATGCAAACATGCAACAGATATGGACTATGAGAATTCGGCAAAGGATGTTGACGATGTGAAGAAGAATATAGCATAGCGAGATAAGCAGTGTAAGATGGAGCTGAAGATGGAGAAGTTGAAGTTCACCAAGGAGGAGAGGTGCATCCCTTATTCTCAGGTAGATATCATGAGGAACATCAGGCGGGCCATGACGGAGATCAAGGAACTATTCTTCCACGAAACAATTTTATCGCTGTCTCAAGTTTCTGTTCTTCCGCGATCCCATCCGGAGGCCTTTTTTGGTACTCTGTCGGAGGTGGAAACCATTGGGGAGGCAATCTTCATTGACCTTGCAGCATCCATGATGATGTGTGAGTAGTTCCCACAGGACCTACGGGTCCATAGCAGTAGCTAGATGGCTCTCTCTCTCTCTCTCTCTCTCTCTCTCTCTCTCTCTCTCCCTCTCTTGATCTTCAATAAAATGATCTCCTCTGAGAACAAACTGATGTAAACTTTTGAAGTGTGTTTGTTGGGATCCAATGAATTATGGGTTTATGATCAAATTATTCACTAAAGTATATAGTCTTGTCTAAGATTTATATATATGTGATTTTATAGCCTTGTATTTCTCTCCAGTCTATCTATCTCTTTTGGCCAATTAAATCAATTTATCTTCAATGGGAGAGGTGCTTGGTAGTAGGTTCAATCTTGCAGTGTCCTTACTCTTTGATAGGAGGAACTGCAAAACATGCATTTGTATTGTTGCTACTAAGGATAAAATGATTGGGCTATAACATATTAATTGACCTTGCTTTGTCTACATCTTTATCTCATCTTGCTAAAAGCATTACTCAGTTTGTTATGAACTTAATACTTTGAGATGCATGCTAGATAGCGGTCTTGGGGTGGAGTAATAGTAGTAGGAGCTAGTAAGTTTAACTGTCTACTGATGTCTACTACACAACTTGTTCTTGTAGACTCGTCTTGGGCCTCCAAGCATAGAGTTGTGTAGGACAGTAGCAAATTTCTTTCAAGTGTATGACCTAAGGTTTATCAATCCGTGGAGGGCGTAGGATGAAGATGGTCTCTCTAAACAACCCTGCAACCAAATAATAAAAAATCTCTTGTGTCCCCAACACACCAAATACAATGGTGAATCGTACAGGTGCACTAGTTCAGCGAAGAGATGATTATAAAATATGTAGTAATGATAGTAGATATTGATTTTTTGTAATAGTGACAGTAAATAAACAACAAGGTAACGAGTAACAAAAGTGAGCACAAACGGTATTGCAATGCTTAGAAACAAGGCCTAGGCTTCATACTTTCGCTAGTGCAATCCCTCAACAATGCTAACATAGTTGGATCATATAACCATCCATCAACGTGCGATAAAGAATTACTCCCAAGTTCCTATTAGTGAAGAACATAAGATAGAAATTGTTTGTAGGGTACAAAACCACCTCAAAGTTATCCTTTCCGACCGATCTATCGAGCTATTCCTATAAGTGTCACAAGTAGCCCAATAGCTCGTACTAAAATAACACCATATGATAGACATCAACCAACTCTAATGTCACCTAGATACTTCAATGTCAACACAAGTATCCGTGAGTTGATTATACAATATGCATCAAAAAAATTCAGATTCATAATACTCAATCCAACACAAAGAACTTCAAAGAGTGCCCCAAGATTTGTACCGGAGAAACAAGGACGAAAATGTGCATCAACCCCTATGCATAGATTACCCCAATGTCACCTTGGGAATCCGCGAGTTGAGTGCCAAAACATACATCAAGTGCTCTCAAATCCAACAAAGTATTCAATCCGACAAAAGTGAAATCTCAGAGGTAGAACTCAATTCATCACAACAAGATAGAGAGGGGAAAACACCATATGATCCAACTGTATTAACAAGAAAGAATTCCTTATTTAACACTATTTTAAATGTTGTTTCCCTATTTAACACTGAAAAACTTTTCCTTCCTTATATAACACCAAATCTAAATTTTGTTCCCTTTATGACACTTTCATCCGTTTTGAGTACTAACGTTGTTAATTGACATGTGAAAAGACGATTTTACCCCTAATGCATTATTCACAGGAATAAAAAGGCAACAATATTTTTGGTGGTTACATGAACAATGAAGTTTCAGTGCACCATGACACCGTTAGGTATTTCAGGTCCATGGAGAAACAATATACGTGCAGATGCTGAGGTACTATAGGACAATAGAGAAACCCTTTTTTTCTACGAGTGTAGAGCATACCTTTTGAGGTCGATCATCTCCTGCCCTTATGGACTGATGTCCCTTGGTGCGTGCAGGCGCCTCTGCATCTTTGCAAGACACCAGTATGTAGGTTGGTTGACTTGTTTTTGAACGGCTAATTAACAAGAAGAAATGCACTGCAGTGACGGCCTGACTGCACACGCGATAACTAACATCCAGCTTAAATTATGTTGGCAACTTTGTTTTGTTTACTTGACCACTAAGCTAGCTGCATGGCGTCACGTTTCGAGAGCCACAATTAAGCTTGGTTGGCCTAATTAGCCCGGTCCCATCTACAGTGCCAATAGTGGCCGGAACCTTATAGTTGCCACGTACAGAAGGACCGGAACCGGCCAGATGGAGGACGGGCATGGTGGTTTCTAAAACTCTAGATCAAGTCATCGGAAATTGTGTGCATGCAAAGTTAGCTCAAAGAAGCAGACTAGCAAGCAGTTTGACTGATCCCTGTATCAATAGCACACATAAGCAACGTCGTAAACTTTGCATATGCTCATGTGGCCTGGGCTGGCTAAGCTTGCTCTCTAGCGAGACTATCGACCTGATGGAGTGATGGATCCGGTTCTAGTACAAGCCAGTTTCACGTGTACGTGTGCATCAGGGGTAAAAACGGCTCTGTTTTTGTCCGCCAGCTTCCTCGACCATGTAAATAACAACTTCTTTGGTCGTTTGAATAATTTTTGTCACAAATTGCATCAGGGGTAAAGTCGTCTTTTTAGGTGACATTTAACACCATTAGTAGTCAAAATTGATGAAAGTGTCACAAAAGGAACAAAATTTAAACTTTCTGTTATATAAGGAAGAAAAAGTTTTTCAATGTCAAATAGAGCAAGAAATTTAAGACAATGTTAAATAAGGAATTCTCTCTATTAACAAAGCTCGCGATACATCAAGATCGTATCAAATCAAGAACACGCGAGAGAGAGAGAGAGAGAGAGAGAGAGAGAGAGAGAGAGATCAAATAAATAGCTAATAGTATAAACCCTCAGCCCCGAGGGTGGACTACTCCCTCCTCGTCATGGTGGCCGCCGAGATGATGAAGATGGCCTTCGGTGATGATTTCCTCCTCCGGCAGAGTACCAGAATAGGGTCCAGATTGTTTTTCATGGCTACAAAGGCTTGCGGCGGCGGAACTTCTGATCTAGGGTTATTTCTGGGGGTTTCTGTATTTATAGGATTTTTTGGCGTCGGTCTCACGTCCAGATAGGCTTCGAGGGGCCCACTACCCACCAACACACGCCGGAGGGGGCTGGCATGCATTGGTGGGTAGTGGCCACCTCGTGCCTCTTCTAGCCCTCCCATGAAGCTTCTAGTGCCTCTTTTCTTCCAAAAAATCGTCAAAAAGTTGCATTGCATTTGGAGAACTTTGATTTCTATACAAAAAACAACACCACGGTAGTTCTGCTGAAAACAACGTCAGTCCAGGTTAGTTTCATTTAAATCATATAAAATTGCCCCCAAACCATATAAAATTGTTGTAAACATGGCATGAATACTTCATAAATTATAGATATGTTGGAGACGTATCATCTACTTATCATGGACGTAATGTCTATGTATTGATCATGCCATGAAGATCATCTACTTATCATGGACGTAATGTCTATGTATTGATCATGCCATGAAGAATCATCATAACTATGCACTATTCTATCAATTGTCCTACAACAATTGGTTTACGCACCGTCACTATGCTCATGAGAGAGATGCCTCTGGTGAACCAATGGCCCTCGGGTCCATCTTCCACATTTACTAAAACCCTAAAAAATATCACTATACTTATTTTAATTTTATAAATCCACCACTATCATATTTAATCCTTGCAATTTGCGAGAACAACTGGATTGACAACCCTCTTGCCTTCGTTGGGTAGAAGCATTTGCTTTGTGTGTCTATGCAGGTATCGCTTATGTTGTTTGTGTCTCCTACTAGTTCGATAAACCTTGGTTCTTAACTGAGGGAATATACTATCTGCTACTCCCGCCATCCCACAATATAAGACGTTTTTGCAAGCTAGTTTAGCTTGGAAAAACGTCTTATATTGTGGGACGGAGGGATCACTACACTACATCACCCTTCCTCTTCGGGAAAAGCCCAACACTATCACAAGTAGAACCAGCCCACCTGACCACCTTCCTCCCCTAGCTCCTGCCCCCCTCGTTGGCAAGCCACGGTTCCCATCCTGGCATCCTGGCCACCTCAGGTTGATCCTTTCGCTGAATCTAGTAGTCATCAGGTCGGGGACGGCAACCCCACGCTGCCTTCTGCCTACCTATACCAAGAGTGGCCGACACCCCATCCTCAGCTTTCAGCATCGCCGGACTCCATCATGCACTGCACGGCCAGACCCCGTCGCTTGCCGCGCGGCCCCTCCTGTCGTCTCATGTGCCTAAGACCGCGCCCTGGGTCTCTGCCACCGGAGGTCCTCCAACCGCCGTAGTGCTTCCCAACCATGGTCAACCCCCCGACTCTTCCTCTTCGTCACTCTACACCAGGGAGGTCACTCCGAGCACATGATTTGGCCACCCGGCAGCAGATCGTATTACGACAACATGGCCCTCGAGTCCCTCATTGACTCCGGCCAATGCGAGTTCTAACCACCACTAGCCCTGGGCAGGGCCATAAGCACTGAATCTGACACAGGGGAAGGAGAGCAGCCTGCTCTCTTCATCCTTTCTCGGGTGACTTGGGCAGACCTCCACCCAGAACCCATCCAATAGGTGAATCTCCCATTCACCCACCCATCCCCCATACTCAACGGCCATAGAGCATTCGCCAACAGTGATGGGGAGGGCGCGGAGGGAGGGCGACACTGCTCGACAATGCTCCAGGGAAGACAAAGAAGGATACCGGATCACCAAAGCAAAAAAGCAGTCGTGTGGTTCTCTCATTGTTTTGATGCAATACTGTAAAATATTTCGGATTTCAAAATTGTGTTGTTGTGTTGTAGTATAGTTCGTCGCTCATTCGACTGAGTGATCATGTGATTGATATACTAAGCAGCTGGCAGTTGCATATATGATCTCTAAACTAAGCAGATGGCATTGAATATTGTGTATATGATGTCTAAACAAAGCAATGCAAGACACCATATGCATGATATGAGAAATATAAACATTGCAAGTTAGAGAATACACCTCGGGTGGGATATAGGACTAGGTTATCCTATTTACAGGATGGGTGCTTTGAGATGTTACAGTGTTTGTGCCTCTATCAGAAATCTGGTTCTGCCACATGGGCGGTTCATCAAGGATATTTTCAAGCTATCTTCCTTTAAAATATACACTTTTTCGACACAAGCAATGCACAAAAAATGCCCTATATAATTTGTTATTTGGTGATGTCTACTACACAACCTTCTTCTTGTAGACGTTGTTGGGCCCCCAAGTGCAGAGGTTTGTAGGACAGTAGCAAATTTCCCTCAAGTGGATGACCTAAGGTTTATCAATCCGTGGGAGGTGTAGGATGAAGATGGTCTCTCTCAAGCAACCCTGCAACCAAATAACAAGGAGTCTCTTGTGTCCCCAACACACCCAATACAATGGTAAATTGTATAGGTGCACTAGTTCGGCGAAGAGATGATGATACAAGTGCGATATTGATGGTAGAGATATGGTTTTTGTAATCTGATAATATAAAAACAGCAAGGTAACTAATGATAAAAGTGAGCGTAAATGGTATTGCAATGCGTTGAAACAAGGCCTAGGGTTCATACTTTCACTAGTGCAAGTTCTCTCAACAATAATAACATAATTGGATCATATAACTATCCCTCAACATGCAACAAAGAGTCACTCCAAAGTTACTAATAGAGGAGAACAAATAAAGAGATTATGGTAGGGTACGAAACCACCTCAAAGTTATACTTTCTGATCGATCTATTCAAGAGTCCGTAGTAAAATAACATGAAGCTATTCTTTCCGTTCAATCTATCATAGAGTTCATACTAGAATAACACCTTAAGACACAAATCAACCAAAACCCTAACGTCACCTAGATACTCCAATGCCATCTCAAGTATCCGTGGGTATGATTATACGATATGCATCACACAATCTCAGATTCATCTATTCAAACCAACACAAAGTACTTCAAAGAGTGCCCCAAAGTTTCTACCGGAGAGTCAAGACGAAAACGTGTGCCAACCCCTATGCATAGGTTCATGGGCGGAACCCGCAAGTTGATCACCAAAACATACAATAAGTGGATCAATGGAATACCCCATTGTCACCACGGGTATCCCACACAAGACATACATCAAGTGTTCTCAAATCCTTAAAGACTCAGTCCGATAAGATAACTTCTGTTGGAAATATGCCCTAGAGGCAATAATAAAAGCATTATTATTATATTTCCTTGTTCATGATAATTGTCTTTATTCATGCTATAATTGTGTTATCCGGAAATCGTAATACATGTGTGAATAACAGACACCAATATGTCCCTAGTAAGCGTCTAGTTGACTAGCTCGTTGATTAACAGATAGTCATGGTTTCCTGACTATGGACATTGGATGTCATTGATAACGAGATCACATCATTAGGAAAATGATGTGATGGACCCAATCCTAAACATAGCACAAGATCGTGTAGTTCGTTTGCTAGAGTTTTTCCAATGTCAAGTATCCTTTCCTTAGACCATGAGATCGTGTAACTCCCGGATACCGTAGGAGTGCTTTGGGTATACCAAACGTCACAACGTAACTGGGTGACTATAAAGGTATACTATGGGTATCTCCGAAAGTGTCTGTTGGGTTGACACAGATCAAGACTGGGATTTGTCACTCCGTATGACGGAGAGGTATCACTGGGCCCACTCGGTGATGCATCATCATTATGAGCTCAAAGTGACCAAGTGTCTGGTCACGGGATCATGCATTACGGTACGAGTAAAGTGACTTGCCGGTAATGAGATTGAACGAGGTATTGGGATACCGATGATCGAATCTCGGGCAGGTAACATACCGATTGACAAAGGGAATTGTATACGGGGTTGCTTGAATCCTTGACTTCGTGGTTCATTCGATGAGATCATCGTGGAGTATGTGGGAGCCAACATGGGTATCCAGATCCCGCTGTTGGTTATTGACCGGAGAGTCGTCTCGGTCATGTCCACATGTCTCCCGAACCCGTAGGGTCTACACACTCAAGGTTCGGTGACGCTAGGGTTGTAGGGATATGTATATGCAGTAACCCGAATGTTGTTCGGAGTCCCGGATGAGATCCCGAACGTCACGAGGAGTTCCGGAATGGTCCGGAGGTAAAGAATTATATATAGGAAGTGCTGTTTTGGCCATCGGGACAAGTTTCGGGGTTACCGGTATTGTACCGGGACCACCGGAAGGGTCCCGGGGGCCCACCGGGTGGGGCCACCAGCCCCGGGGGGCCACATGAGCTGTAGGGGGTGCGCCTTGGCCTACATGGTCCAAGGGCACCATCCCAAGAGGCCCATGCGCCTAGGGTTCCAAAAGGGGAAGAGTCCCACAAGTGGAAGGCACCCCTAGGTGCCTTGGGGGGAGGGAAACCTCCCTTGGCCGCCGCCCCCCTAGGAGATTGGATCTCCTAGGGCCGACGCCCTCCTAGGCCCTCCTATATATAGTGGGGGAAGGAGGGCTTTTCATCCACGCCTTTGGTTGCCTCCTTCTCCCTCTCCAACACCTCCTCCTCCTCCATAGTGCTTGGCGAAGCCCTGACGGAGTACTGCAGCTCCATCACCACCACGCCGTCGTGCTGCTGCTGGAGCCATCTTCCTCAACCTCTCCTCTCCCCTTGCTGGATCAAGAAGGAGGAGACGTCATCCGCTCTGTACGTGTGTTGAACACGGAGGTGCCGTCCGTTCGGCGCTTGGTCATCGGTGATTTGGATCACTTCGTGTATGACTACCTCATCCCCGTTCTTTGAACGCTTCCGCTCGTGATCTACAAAGGTATGTAGATGCATCCGATCACTCGTTGCTAGATGAACTCATAGATGGATCTTGGTGATACCGTAGGAAATGTTTTGTTTTCTGCAACGTTCCCCAACAGTGGCATCATGAGCTAGGTCTATGCGTAGTTCTTCTTGCGCGAGTAGAACACAATTTGTTGTGGGCGTAGATGTTGTCAACTTTCTTGCCGCTACTAGTCTTATCTTGCTTCAACGGTATTGTGGGATGAAGCGCCCCGAACCAACCTTACAAGTACGCTTACGTGAGACCGGTTCCACCGACTAACATGCACTAGTTGCATAAGGTGGCTGGCGGGTGACTGTCTCTCCTACTTTAGTTGGAGCAGATTCGATGAAAAGGGTCCTTATGAAGGGTAAATAGAAGTTGACAAATCACGTTGTGGCTTTCACGCAGGTAAGAAAACGTTCTTGCTAGAACCCTATTTCAGCCACGTAAAACTTGCAACAACAATTAGAGGACGTCTAACTTGTTTTTGTAGCAAGTGCTTTGTGATATGATATGGCCAAAGTTGTGATGAATGATGAATGATATATATGTGATGTATGAGATCATGTTCTTGTAATAGGAATCACGACTTGCATGTCGATGAGTATGACAACCGGCAGGAGCCATAGGAGTTGTCTTTATTTTTTATATGACCTGTGTGTCATTGAGAAACGCCATGTAAATTACTTTACTTTATAGCTAAACGCGTTAGCCATAGTAGTAGAAGTAATAGTTGGCGAGCAACTTCATGGAGACACGATGATGGAGATCATGATGATGGAGATCATGGTGTCAAGCCGGTGACAAGATGATCATGGAGCCCCAAGATAGAGATCAAAGGAGCTATGTGATATTGGCCATATCATGTCACTATTATTATTTGATTGCATGTGATGTTTATCATGTTTAGCATCTTGTTTACTTAGAATGACGGTAGTAAATAAGATGATCCCTCATAATAATTTCAAGAAAGTGTTCCCCCTAACTGTGCACCGTTGCGACAGTTCGTTGTTTCGAAGCACCACGTAATGATCGAGTGTGATAGATTCTAACGTTCACATACAACGGGTGTAAGACAGATTTACACATGCAAACACTTAGGTTGACTTGACGAGCCTAGCATGTGTATAGACATGGCCTCGGAACACAGAAGACCGAAAGGTCGAGCATGAGTCGTATAGAAGATATGATCAACATGAAGATGTTCACCGATGTTGACTAGTCCGTCTCACGTGATGATCGGACACGGCCTAGTTGACTCGGATCATGTTATACTTAGATGACTAGAAGAGGGATGTCTATCTAAGTGGGAGTTCATTGAATAATTTGATTAGATGAACTTAATTATCATGAACTTAGTCTAAAATATTTACAATATGTCTTGTAGATCAAATGGCCAACGTTGTCCTCAACTTCAACGCGTTCCTAGAGAAAACCAAGCTGAAAGACGATGGTAGCAACTATACGGACTGGGTCCGAAACCTGAGGATCATCCTCATAGCTGCCAAGAAAGATTATGTCCTACAAGCACCGCTGGGTGACGCACCTATTCTCCCTGCAGAACAAGACGTTATGAACGCTTGGCAGACACGTACCGATGACTACTCCCTCGTTCAGTGCGGCATGCTTTACAACTTAGAGCCGGGGCTCCAAAAGCGTTTTGAGAGACATGGAGCATATGAGATGTTCGAAGAGCTGAAAATGGTTTTTCAAGCTCATGCCCAGGTCGAGAGATATGAAGTCTCCGACAAATTCTTCAGCTGTAAGATGGAGGAAAATAGTTCTGTCAGTGAGCACATACTCACTATGTCTGGGTTACATAACCGCTTGACTCAGCTGGGAGTCAATCTCCCGGATGACGCGGTCATTGACAGAATCCTTCAGTCGCTTCCACCGAGCTACAAGAGCTTTGTGATGAACTTCAATATGAAGGGGATGGAAAAGACCATTCCTGAAGTATTTGCTATGCTGAAATCAGCAGAGGTAGAAGTCAAGAAGGAACATCAAGTGTTGATGGTCAATAAAACCACTAAGTTCAAGAAGGGCAAGGGTAAAAAGAACTTCAAGAAGGACGGCAAGGGAGTTGCCGCGCCCGGCAAGCAAGCTGCCGGGAAGAAGCCAAAGAATGGACCCAAGCCCGAGACTGAGTGCTTTTATTGCAAGGAAAGTGGTCACTGGAAGCGGAACTGCCCCAAATACTTAGCGGACAAGAAGGCCAGAAAAACAAAAGGTATATGTGATATACATGTAATTGATGTGTACCTTACCAGTACTCGTAGTAGCTCCTGGGTATTTGATACCGGTGCAGTTGCTCACATTTGTAACTCAAAGCAGGAGCTTCGGAATAAGCGGAGACTGGCGAAGGACGAGGTGACGATGCGCGTCGGGAATGGTTCCAAGGTCGATGTGATCGCCGTCGGCACGCTGCCTCTTCATTTACCTTCGGGATTAGTTTTAAACCTTAATAATTGTTATTTAGTGCCAGCTTTGAGCATGAACATTGTATCGGGATCTCGTTTATTTCGAGATGGCTAGTCATTTAAATCCGAGAATAATGGTTGTTCTATTTATATGAGAGATATGTTTTATGGTCATGCTCCTATGGTGAATGGTTTATTCTTAATGAATCTCGAGCGTAATGCTACACATATTCATAGTGTGAGTACCAAAAGATGTAAGGTTGATAATGATAGTCCCACATACTTGTGGCACTGCCGCCTTGGTCACATAGGTGTCAAACGCATGAAGAAGCTCCATGCAGATGGACTTTTAGAGTCTCTTGATTATGAATCATTTGACACGTGCGAACCATGCGTCATGGGTAAAATGACCAAGACTCCGTTCTTAGGAACAATGGAGCGAGCAACCAACTTATTGGAAATCAAACATACTGATGTGTGCGGTCCAATGAGTGTTGAGGCTCGCGGTGGCTATCGTTATGTTCTCACCCTCACTGATGACTTGAGTAGATATGGGTATGTCTACTTAATGAAACACAAGTCTGAAACCTTTTAAAAGCTCAAGGAATTTCAGAGTGAGGTTGAGAATCAACGTGACAGGAAAATCAAGTTCCTACGATCAGATCGTGGAGCAGAATACTTGAGTCACGAATTTGGCACACACTCAAGAAAATGTGGAATAGTTTCACAACTCACGCCGCCTGGAACACCTCAGCGTAATGGTGTGTCCGAACGTCGTAATCGCACTCTATTAGATATGGTACAATCTATGATGTCTCTTACCGATTTACCGCTATCTTTTTGGGGCTATGCTTTAGAGACTGCCGCATTCACTTTAAATAGGGCTCCGTCGAAATCCGTTGAGACGACACCGTTTGAATTATGGTTTGGGAAGAAACCTAAGTTGTCGTTTCTAAAAGTTCGGGGATGCGATGCTTATGTCAAGAAACTTCAACCTGAAAAGCTCGAACCCAAGTCGGAAAAATGCGTCTTCATAGGATACCCTAAAGAAACTGTTGGGTATACCTTCTACCTCAGATCCGAAGGCAAGATCTTTGTTGCCAAGAATGGATCCTTTCTAGAGAAGGAGTTTTTCTCGAAAGAAGTAAGTGGGAGGAAAGTAGAACTTGATGAAGTATTACCTCTTGAACCGGCAAATGGCGCAACTCAAGAAAATGTTCCTGAGGTGCCTGCACCGACCAGAGAGAAAGTTTTTGATGATGATCAAGATACTTCTGATCAAGCTCCTACTGAAATTCGAAGGTCCACAAGGACACGTTCCGCACCAGAGTGGTACGGCAACCGTGTCTTGGAAATCATGTTATTAGACAACGGTGAACCTTCGAACTATGAAGAAGCGATGGCGGGCCCGGATTCCGACAAATGGCTAGAAGCCATGAAATCCGAGATAGGATCCATGTATGAAAACAAAGTATGGACTTTGACTGACTTGCCCGATGATCGGTGAGCCATAGAAAATAAATGGATCTTTAAGAAGAAGACAGACGCGGATGGTAATGTGACCATCCATAAAGCTCGGCTTGTCGCTAAGGGTTATCGACAAGTTCAAGGGGTTGACTATGATGCGACTTTCTTACCGGTAGCGAAGCTAAAGTCAGTCCGAATCATGTTAGCAATTGCCGCATTCTACGATTATGAGATATGGCAAATGGACGTCAAAACGACATTCCTTAATGGTTTCCTTAAGGAAGAATTGTATATGATGCAGCCGGAAGGTTTTGTCGATCCTAAGAATGCTGACAAGGTGTGCAAGCTCCAACGCTTGATTTATGGGCTGGTGCAAGCATCTCGGAGTTGGAACATTTGCTTTGATGAGATGATCAAAGCGTTTGGGTTTACGCAGACTTATTGAGAAGCCTGCGTTTACAAGAAAGTGAGTGGGAGCTATGTAGCATTTCTCATATTATATGTAGATGACATACTTTTGATGGGAAATGATATAGAACTCTTGGACAACATTAAGGCCTACTTGAATAAGAGTTTTTCAATGAAGGACCTTGGAGAAGCTGCTTATATATTAGGCATCAAGATCTATAGAGATAGATCAAGACGCCTCATAGGTCTTTCACAAAGCACATACCTTGATAAGATATTGAAGAAGTTCAATATGGATCAATCTAAGAAGGGGTTCTTGCCTGTGTTACAAGGTATGAAATTGAGCTCAGCTCAATGTCCGACCACGGTAGAAGATATAGAAGAGATGAGTGTCATCCCCTATGCCTCAGCCATAGGTTCTATTATGTATGCCATGCTGTGTACCAGACCTGATGTAAACCTTGCCGTAAGTTTGGTAGGAAGGTACCAAAGTAATCCGGGCAAGGAACACTGGACAGCGGTCAAGAATATCCTGAAGTACCTAAAAAGGACTAAGGAAATGTTTCTCGTTTATGGAGGTGATGAAGAGCTCGTCGTAAAGGGTTACGTCGACGCTAGCTTCGACACAGATCTGGATGACTCTAAGTCACAGACCGGATACGTGTATATTTTGAATGGTGGGGCAGTAAGTTGGTGCAGTTGCAAGCAGAGCGTCGTGGCGGGATCTACATGTGAAGCGGAGTACATGGCAGCCTCGGAGGCAGCACATGAAGCAATCTGGGTGAAGGAGTTCATCACCGACCTAGGAGTCATACCCAATGCGTCGGGGCCGATAAAGCTCTTCTGTGACAACACTAGAGCTATTGCACTTGTAAAGGAGCCCAGGTTTCACAAGAAGACAAGGCACATCAAGCGTCGCTTCAACTCCATTCGTGAAAATGTTCAAGATGGAGACATAGATATTTGTAAAGTACATACGGACCTAAATGTAGCAGATCCATTGACTAAACCTCTCCCTAGGGCAAAACATGATCAACAACAGAATTCCATGGGTGTTCGATTCATCACAATGTAACTAGATTATTGACTCTAGTGCAAGTGGGAGACTGTTGGAAATATGCCCTAGAGGCAATAATAAAAGCATTATTATTATATTTCCTTGTTCATGATAATTGTCTTTATTCATGCTATAATTGTGTTATCCGGAAATCGTAATACATGTGTGAATAACAGACACCAATATGTCCCTAGTAAGCCTCTAGTTGACTAGCTCGTTGATCAACAGATAGTCATGGTTTCCTGACTATGGACATTGGATGTCATTGATAACGAGATCACATCATTAGGAGAATGATGTGATGGACTAGACCCAATCCTAAACATAGCACAAGATCATGTAGTTCATTTGCTAGAGTTTTTCCAATGTCAAGTATCCTTTCCTTAGACCATGAGATCGTGTAACTCCCGGATACCGTAGGAGTGCTTTGGGTATACCAAACGCCACAACGTAACTGGGTGACTATAAGGTATACTACGGGTATCTTCGAAAGTGTCTGTTGGGTTGACACAGATCAAGACTGGGATTTGTCACTCCGTATGATGGAGAGGTATCACTGGGCCCACTCGGTGATGCATCATCATTATGAGCTCAAAGTGACCAAGTGTCTGGTCACGGGATCATGCATTAAGGTACGAGTAAAGTGACTTGCCGGTAACGAGATTGAACGAGGTATTGGGATACCGACGATCGA
Source organism: Triticum monococcum (assembly GCA_034509565.1). Taxonomy (NCBI): domain Eukaryota; kingdom Viridiplantae; phylum Streptophyta; class Magnoliopsida; order Poales; family Poaceae; genus Triticum; species Triticum monococcum. Next base: position 622,580,976 of record CM067845.1, read on the forward strand.
ATCTCGGGTAGGTAACATACCGATTGACAAAGGGAATTGTATACGGGGTTCCTTGAATCCTTGACTTCGTGGTTCATCCGATGAGATCATCGTGGAGTATGTGGGAGCCAACATGGGTATCCAGATCCCGCTGTTGGTTATTGACCGGAGAGTCGTCTCGGTCATGTCCACATGTCTCCCGAACCCGTAGGGTCTACACACTTAAGGTTCGGTGATGCTAGGGTTGTAGGGATATGTATATGCAGTAACCCGAATGTTGTTCGGAGTCCCGGATGAGATCCCGGACGTCACGAGGAGTTCCGGAATGGTCCGGAGGTAAAGAATTATATATAGGAAGTGTTGTTTCGGCCATCGGGACAAGTTTCGGGGTTACCGGTATTGTACCGGGACGACCGGAAGGGTCCCGGGGGCCCACCGGGTGGGGCCACCTGCCCCGGGGGGCCACATGGACTGTAGGGGGTGCACCTTGGCCTACATGGGCCAAGAGGCCCATGCGCCTAGGGTTCCAAAAGGGGAAGAGTCCCACAAGTGGAAGGCACCCCTAGGTGCCTTGGGGGGGGAGGGAAACCTCCCTTGGCCGCTGCCCCCCTAGGAGATTGGATCTCCTAGGGCCGGCGCCCCCCCTAGGCCCTCCTATATATAGTGGGGGAAGGAGGGCTTTACATCCACGCCTTTGGTTGCCTCCTTCTCTCTCTCCAACACCTCCTCCTCGTCCATAGTTCTTGGCGAAGCCCTGACGGAGTACTGCAGCTCCATCACCACCACGCCGTCGTGCTGCTGCTGGAGCCATCTTCCTCAACCTCTCCTCTCCCCTTGCTGGATCAAGAAGGAGGAGACGTCATCCGCTCCGTATGTGCGTTGAACACGGAGGTGCCGTCCGTTCGGCGCTTGGTCATCGGTGATTTGGATCACGTCGTGTACGACTACCTCATCCCCGTTCTTTGAACGCTTCCGCTCGCGATCTACAAAGGTATGTAGATGCATCCGATCACTCGTTGCTAGATGAACTCATAGATGGATCTTGGTGATACCGTAGGAATTTTTTTGTTTTCTGCAACGTTCCCCAACAACTTCGAAGGGAAAACTCTATCCATTACAAGAGAGTAGAGGGGGAGAAACATCATAAGATCCAACTATAATAGCAAAGCTCGCGATATATCAAGATCGTATCACCTCAAGAACACGAGAGAGAGAGAGAGAGAGAGATCAAACACATAGCTACTGGTACATACCCTCAGCCCCGAGGGTGGACTACTCCCTCCTCGTCATGGAGAGCGCCGAGATGATGAAGATGGCCACCGGCGAGGGTTCCCCCGTCCGGCAGGGTGCCGGAACGGGTCTAGATTGGTTTTCGGTGGCTACGGAGGCTTCTGGCGGTGGAACTCCCGATCTATTCTTCTCCCTGATGGATTTAGGGTATATTGGTATATATAGGAGGAAGAAGTACGGCAGGGGAGCCACGAGGGGCCCACGAGGGTGGAGGGCGCGCCCCCTGCCACGTGCCTTCCTCGTTGCTCCCCTTACATACACCCCAAGTCTTCTGGATTGCGTTCGTTCCAAAAATAAGTTCCGTGAAGTTTCAGTTCAATTGGACTCCGTTTGATTTTTCTTTTCTGCGATACTCTAAAACAAGGAAAAAACAAAAACTGGCACTGGGCTCTAGGTTAATAGGTTAGTCACAAAAATCATATAAAATAGCATATAAATGCATATAAAACATCCAAGGTTGATAATATAATAGCATGGAACAATCAAAAATTATAGATACGTTGGAGACGTATCAGCATCCCCAAGCTTAATTCCTGCTCGTCCTCGAGTAGGTAAATGATAAAAACAGAATTTTTGATGTGGAATGCTACCTAACATATTTATCCATGTAATTATCTTTATTGTGGCAAGAATATTCAGATCCATAAGATTCAAGATAAAAGTTTAATATTGACATAAAAATAATAATACTTCAAGCATACTAGCAAAGCAATCATGTCTTCTCAAAATAACATGGCCAAAGAAAGTTATCCCTACAAAATCATATAGACTGGCTAAGCTCCATCTTCACCACACAAAGTATTTAAATCATGCACAACCCTGATGACAAGCCAAGAAATTGTTTCATACTTTTGGTGTTCTCAAACTTTTTCAATCTTCACGCAATACATGAGCGTGAGCCATGGATATAGCACTATAGGTGGAATAGAATGGTGGTTGTGGAGAAGACAAAAAGGAGAAGATAGTCTCACATCAACTAGGCGTATCAACGGGCTATGGAGATGCCCATCAATAGATATCAATGCGAGTGAGTAGGGATTGCCATGCAACGGATGCACTAGAGCTATATGTGTATGAAAGCTAAAAAAGAAACTAAGTGGGTGTGCATCCAACTTGCTTGCTCACAAAGACCTAGGGCATTTTGAGGAAGCCCATCATTGGAGTATACAAGCCAAGTTCTATAATGAAAGATCCCCACTAGTATATGAAAGTGACAACATAGGAGACTCTCTGTCATGAAGATCATGGTGCTACTTTGAAGCACAAGTGTGGTAAAAGGATAGTAGCATTGCCCCTTCTATCTTTTTCTCTCTGTGTTTTGTTTTTTTTTGTTTTTTTGGGCCTTCTCTCTTTTTTGGGGGGCCTTCTCTTTTTTGGCCTCTTTTTTCTCTTTTTTTATTTTTCATCCGGAGTCTCATACCGACTTGTGGGGGAATCATAGTCTCCGTCATCCTTTCCTCACTGGGACAATGCTCTAATAATGATGATCATCACACTTTTATTTACTTACAACTCAAGAATTACAACTCGATACTTAGAACAAAATATGACTCTATATGAATGCCTCCGGTGGTATACCGGGATAGCAATGAATCAAGAGTGACATGTATGGAAGAATTATGAACGGTGGCTTTGCCACAAATACGATGTCAACTACATGATCATGCAAGCAATATGACAATGATGGAGCGTGTCATAATAAACGGAACGGTGGAAAGTTGCATGGTAATATATCTCGGAATGACTATGGAAATGCCATAATAGGTGGGTATGGTGGCTGTTTTGAGGAAGGTAAATGGTGGGTTTATGGTACCGGCGAAAGTTGTGCGGTACTAGAGAGGCTAGCAATGGTGGAAGGGTGAGAGTGCGTATAATCCATGGACTCAACATTAGTCATAAATAACTCACATACTTATTGCAAAAATCTATTAGTTATCAAAACAAAGTACTAGGCGCATGCTCCTAGGGGGTTAGATTGGTAGGAAAAGACCATCGCTCGTCCCTGACCGCCACTCATAAGGAAGACAATCAATAAATAAATCATGCTCCGACTTCATCACATAACGGTTCACCATACGTGCATGCTACGGGAATCACAAACTTTAATACAAGTATTTCTCAAATTCACAACTACTCAACTAGCATGACTCTAATATCACCATCTTCATATCTCAAAACAATCATCAAGTATCAAACTTCTCATAGTATTCAATGCACTCTATATGAAAGTTTTTATTATACCCATCTTGGATGCCCATCATATTAGGACTAGTTTCATAACCAAAGCAAAATACCATGCTGTTCTAAAGACTCTCAAAATAATATAAGTGAAGCACGAGAGTTCATATAGTTCTTCAAAATAAAACCACCTTCGTGCTCTAAAAAGATATAAGTGAGGCACTAGAGCAAATGACAAACTACTCTGAAAGATACAAGTGAAGATCAATGAGTAGTCGAATAATTATGTAACTATATGCAGACTCTCTAACATTTAAGAATTTCAGATCTTGGTATTTTATTCGAACAACAATCAAAACAAACTAAAATTACATTCTAAGAATAGCAAACATCATGTGAAGAAGCAAAAACTTAGGATCAATCGAAACTAACCGATAGTTGTTGAAGAAGAAAGGAGGGATGCCAACCGGGGCATCCCCAAGCTTAGACGCTTGAGACTTCTTGAAATATTATCTTGGGATGCCTTGGGAATCCCCAAGCTTGAGCTTTTGTGTCTCCTAAATTCCTCTCATATCACGGTCTCCCTAAATCTCAAAAGCTTCATCCACACAAAACTCAACAAGGACTCGTGAGATAAGTTAGTATAAAAAATGCAAAAACCTTATCATACTCTACTGTAGAAAATCACTAAAATTATTGTTCAACATTGCATTCTAAATGCCTCTGCATATTTAATAGTCCTATCCTCAAATAGAATCATTAAAGAAGCAAACATATGCAAACAATGCAAACATAACAGCAATCTGCCTAAACAGAACAGTCTGTAAAGAGTGCAGCAACATCCATACTTCCCTACCTCCAAAAATTATGAAAGAAAATTCCCACTGTATTAAATTTATCAGAGCTTATTATGAAAAAGGTTTCTACATTTTCGCACATTCTGACTTTTCTAGGGAATTTTTTCAACAGTGGTAAACTTTCTGTTTTCAAACAGCAACATGTGGACTTGTAAAATAAGCATAGTAAAGGATATCAATGCCACTTTTATTGAAATACAATATGCAAAATATTTTTCTAAATAAAAGAAATAAAATCCTAACAAAATAAATTGACGCTCCAAGCAAAACACATATCATGTGGTGAATAAAAATATAGCTCCAAGTAAAGTTACCGATGAACGAAGACGAAAGAGGGGATTGAAGGAAATATGCCCTAGAGGCAATAATAAAGTTATTATTTATTTCCTTATATCATGATAAATGTTTATTATTCATGCTAGAATTGTATTAACCGGAAACATAATACATGTGTGAATACATAGAGAAACAGAGTGTCACTAGTAGAAAAAGGGCCTTTAGTCCCGGTTCTGGAACCGGGACTAAAGTGTCGGTACTAATGCCCTGATCCAGAACCGGGACTAAAGGCCCTCCACGTGGCCGGTCCACCTTTAGTCCCGGTTGGTAATACCAACCGGTACTAAAGGAAATTTCCTGAATTTTTTTTTTGAATTTTTTTTTGAATTTTTTTATTTTCAAATTTCTGAATTATTTTAACCTCTAATCTCTAATCACTGCTCAATTTAATCTCTAATCACCCCTCATCATTCCAAATCATCTCACTTCTCGAACGGTCACCCATCCTCTCACTAGTCCAGCCTGAGCACGCTTAACTTCCGGGTTCTATTCTCCCTCGTTTCCAAGTCTGCACTTGTTGTTTTCCTGACAATAGTAAGATGTCAATCCTATTAACCCTCAGGAATTTAGCTTGAGCATGAAGTCACATATTTCACTGTTTGAATTTAAAACTATTGTTCTAAAAAACAATAATTTTTTAGTAACACTAATATTTTTGAATAAGTAGTTTGACCATTGTTTGACCAAGTTTGACCATAGTTTGACCAGATTTGACCAAAATTCAAAAAAGGTGAAATAATTATTTAATAACACTAATATTCTTGAATAATTATTTAGTAACACTAATACTTCTTGAATAAGTATTTAAAAAAACTGAAATTTAAAAAAACTGAAATTTGAGCATAACTTTTTTTCCTTTTGGAATTTGAGGATTCTAGAAATTTGCAAACAGGCCGTAGGCGGTCTCCATCGGATGTAACTTTTCGAGTAGATGATTTTTCATATAAAAAACTTTTTCATCCGAGTTCGTATGCAAAAGTTATGCGCATTTTACAAATTCCAGAGAGATTTTGTAAATAAAGTCGAAATTCATATTTGTAAATTATCCCAACAACTAGACCACATATCACATGTGAAACTTATTTTCTTTTATTTTTTTTACATTTCCATCATTTTCTTTAATTTTTTTAAAAACTGAAAAGGCGATCCATACAGGAGACATAGAGATTTGCAAATATCATAGGCGATCCATTCACATCAAGAGACGCTTCAACTCCATCCAGGATCTAGTCCAGGTGGGAGACATAGAGATTTTCAAGATACATACGGATCTGAATGTTGCTAACCCGTTGACTAAGCCTCTTCCACGAGCAAAACATGATCAGCACCAAGGCTCCATGGGTGTTAGAATCATTACTGTGTAATCTAGATTATTGACTCTAGTGCAAGTGGGGGACTGAAGGAAATATGCCCTAGAGGCAATAATAAAGTTATTATTTATTTCCTTATATCATGATAAATGTTTATTATTCATGCTAGAATTGTATTAACCGGAAACATAATACATGTGTGAATACATAGACAAACAGAGTGTCACTAGTATGCCTCTACTTGACTAGCTCGTTAATCAAAGATGGTTATGTTTCCTAACCATGAACAAAGAGTTGTTATTTGATTAAGGAGGTCACATCATTAGTTGAATGATCTGATTGACATGACCCATTCCATTAGCTTAGCACCCGATCGTTTAGTATGTTGCTATTGCTTTCTTCATGACTTATACATGTTCCTAAAACTATGAGATTATGCAACTCCCGTTTACCGGAGGAACACTTTGGGTACTACCAAACGTCACAACGTAACTGGGTGATTATAAAGGAGTACTACAGGTGTCTCCAATGGTAGATGTTGGGTTGGCGTATTTCAAGATTAGGGTTTGTCACTCCGATTGTCGGAGAGGTATCTCTGGGCCCTCTCGGTAATACACATCACATAAGCCTTGCAAGCATTATAACTAAGATGTTAGTTGTGAGATGATGTATTACGGAACGAGTAAAGAGACTTGCCAGTAACGAGATTGAACTAGGTATTGGATACCGACGATCGAATCTCGGGCAAGTAACATACCGATGACAAAGGGAACAACGTATGTTGTTATGCGGTCTGACCGATAAAGATCTTCGTAGAATATGTAGGAGCCAATATGGGCATCCAGGTCCCGCTATTGGTTATTGACCGGAGACGTGTCTCGGTCATGTCTACATTGTTCTCGAACCGTAGGGTCCGCACGCTTAACGTTACGATGACAGTTATTATGAGTTTATGCATTTTGATGTACCGAAGGTTGTTCGGAGTCCCGGATGTGATCACGGACATGACGAGGAGTCTCAAAATGGTCGAGACATAAAGATTGATATATTGGAAGCCTATGTTTGGACACCGGAAGTGTTCCGGGTGAAATCGGGATTTTACCGGAATACCGGGAGGGTTACCGGAACCCCCCGGGAGCCAAATGGGCCTACATGGGCCTTAGTGGAAAGGTGAAAGGGACTGCCATGGAGGGCTGCGCGCCTCCCCCCTCCCCTAGTCCTATTAGGACTAGGAGAGGTGGCCGGCCACCTCTCTCTCTCTCTTTCCCCCTTGGAGTCCTAGTTGGAATAGGATTGGAGGGGGGAGTCCTACTCCCGGTAGGAGTAGGACTCCTCCTGCGCCTCCCTCCTTGGCCGGCCAGCCCTTCCCCTTGGATCCTTTATATACGGGGGCAGGGAGCACCTCTAGACACACAAGTTGATCCTTGAGATCGTTCCTTAGCCGTGTGCGGTGCCCCCTGCCACCAAATTCCACCTCGATCATACCTTTGTAGTGCTTAGGCGAAGCCCTGCGTCGGTAGTACATCAAGATCGTCACCACGCCATCGTGCTGACGGAACTCCTCCCCGAAGCTTTGCTGGATCGGAGCCCGGGGATCGTCATCGAGCTGAACGTGTGCTAAGAACTCGGAGGTGCCGGAGTAACGGTGCTTGGATCGGTCGGATCGGGAAGAAGACGTACGACTACTTCCACTACGTTGTGTCAACGCTTCCGTTGCGATCTACAAGGGTACGTAGATCAGACTCTCCCCCTCGTTGCTATGCATCACCATGATCTTGCGTGTGCGTAGGAAAATTTTGAAATTACTACGTTCCCCAACAGTGGCATCCGAGCCAGGTTTTGTGGTTTGATGTTATTTGCACGAGTAGAACACAAGTGAGTTGTGGGCGATACAAGTCATACTGCCTACCAGCATGTCATACTTTGGTTCGGCGGTATTGTTGGACGAGACGACCCGGACCAACCTTACGCGTATGCTTACGCGAGACCGGTTCCCTCGACGTGCTTTGCACATAGATGGATTGCGGGCGACTGTCTCTCCAACTTTAGTTGAACCGAGTGTGGCTACGCCCGGTCCTTGAGAAGGTTAAAACGGAGTCTATTTGACAAACTATCGTTGTGGTTTTGATGCGTAGGTGAGATGAGTTCTTGCTTAAGCCCGTAGCAGCCACGTAAAACTTGCAATAACAAAGTAGAGGACGTCTAACTTGTTTTTGCAGGGCATGTTGTGATGTGATATGGTCAAGGCATGATGCTGATTTTATTGTATGAGATGATCATGTTTTGTAACCAAGTTATCGGCAACTGGCAGGAGCCATATGGTTGTCGCTTTATTGTATGCAATGCAATCGCGATGTAATGCTTTACTTTATTGCTAAGCGGTAGTGATAGTCGTGGAAGCATAAGATTGGCGAGACGACAACGATGCTATGATGGAGATCAAGGTGTCGCGCCGGTAACGATGGTGATCATGACGGTACTTCGGAGATGGAGATCACAAGCACAAGATGATGATGGCCATATCATATCACTTATATTGATTGCATGTGATGTTTATCCTTTTATGCATCTTATCTTGCTTTGATTGACGGTAGCATTATAAGATGATCTCTCACTAAATTATCAAGAAGTGTTCTCCCTGAGTATGCACTATTGCCAAAGTTCGTCGTGCCCAGACACCACGTGATGATCGGGTGTGATAAGCTCTACGTCCATCTACAACGGGTGCAAGCCAGTTTTGCACACGCAGAATACTCATGTTAAACTTGACGAGCCTAGCATATGCAGATATGGCCTCGGAACACAGAGACCGAAAGGTCGAGCGTGAATCATATAGTAGATATGATCAACATAACGATGTTCACCATTGAAAACTACTCCATCTCACGTGATGATCGGTTATGGTTTAGTTGATTTGGATCACGTGATCACTTAGAGGATTAGAGGGATGTCTATCTAAGTGGGAGTTCTTAAGTAATTTGATTAACTGAACTTAAACTTATCATGAACTTAGTACCTGATAGTATCTTGCTTGTTTATGTTGATTGTAGATAGATGGCTCGTGCTGTTGTTCCGTTGAATTTTAATGTGTTCCTTGAGAAAGCAAAGTTGAAAGATGATGGTAGCAATTACACGGACTGGGTCCGTAACCTGAGGATTATCCTCATTGCTGCACAGAAGAATTACGTCCTGGAAGCACCGCTGGGTGCCAGGCCTGCTGCTGGAGCAACACCAGATGTTATGAACGTCTGGCAGAGCAAAGCTGATGACTGTTGGGGAACGCAGTAATTTCGAAATTTTTCCTACGCACACGCAAGATCATGGTGATGCACAGCAACGAGAGGGGAGAGTGTTGTCTACGTACCAACGCAGACCGACTGCGGAAGCGATCACACAACGTAGAGGAAGTAGTCGTACGTCTTCTTCCCGATCCGACCGATCCAAGCACCGTTACTCCGGCACCTCCGAGTTCTTAGCACACGTACAGCTCGATGACGTTCCTCGGGCTCCGATCCAGCAAAGCGTCGAGGAAGAGTTCCGTCAGCACGACGGCGTGATGACGATCTTGATGTAGTACCGACGCAGGGCTTCGCCTAAGCACTACAACGGTACGATCGAGGTGGAATTTGGTGGCAGGGGCACCGCACACGGCTAAGGAACGATCTCAAGGATCAACTTGTGTGTCTTGGGGTGCCCCCTGCCCCCGTATATAAAGGTTGGAGGAGGGGGAGCCGGCCGGCCAGGGAGAGGAGGCGCAGGGGAGTCCTACTCCCACCGGGAGTAGGACTCCTCCCTCTAATCCTAATCCTATTAGGACTCCCGGGGGGAAAAGGAGAGAGAAGGGGGGCCGGCCCCCTATCCTAGTCCTACAAGGACTTGGGGAAAGGGGGGGCGCCGGCCAGCTTGTGGGCTTCCCTTTTTCTCTTTTTCCACTAAGGCCCAATAGGCCCATTAGTCTCCCGGGGGGTTCCGGTAACCCTCCCGGTATTCCGGTAAAATCCCGATTTCACCCGGAACACTTCCTATGTCCAAATATAGGCTTCCAATATATCAATCTTTACGTCTCGACCATTTCGAGACTCCTCGTCATGTCCGTGATCTCATCCGGGACTCCGAACAACCTTCGGTACATCAAAATGCATAAACTCATAATAACTGTCATCGTAACGTTAAGCGTGCGGACCCTACGGTTCGAGAACAATGTAGACATGGCCGAGACACGTCTCCGGTCAATAACCAACAGCGGGACCTGGATGCCCATATTGGCTCCTACATATTCTACGAAGATCTTTATCTGTCAGACCGCATAACAACATACGTTGTTCCCTTTGTCATCGGTATGTTACTTGCCCGAGATTCGATCGTCGGTATCCAATACCTAGTTCAATCTCGTTACCGGCAAGTCTCTTTACTCGTTCCGTAATACATCATCTCACAACTAACATATTAGTTGCAGTGCTTGCAAGGCTTATGTGATGTGCATTACCGAGAGGGCCCAGAGATACCTCTCCGACAATCGGAGTGACAAACCCTAATCTCGAAATACGCCAACCCAACATCTACCATTGGATACACCTGTAGTACTCCTTTATAATCACCCAGTTACATTGTGACGTTTGGTAGTACCCAAAGTGTTCCTCCGGTAAACGGGAGTTGCATAATCTCATAGTTATAGGAACATGTATAAGTCATGAAGAAAGCAATAGCAACATACTAAACGATCGGGTGCTAAGCTAATGGGATGGGTCATGTCAATCAGATCATTCAACTAATGATGTGACCTCGTTAATCAAATAACAACTCTTTGTTCATGGTTAGGAAACATAACCATCTTTGATTAACGAGCTAGTCTAGTAGAGGCATACTAGTGACACTCTGTTGGTCTATGTATTCACACATGTATTATGTTTCCGGTTAATACAATTCTAGCATGAATAATATGAAGGAAATATGCCCCAGAGGCAATAATAAAGTTATTATTTATTTCCTTATATCATGATAAATGTTTATTATTCATGCTAGAATTGTATTAACCGGAAACATAATACATGTGTGAATACATAGACAAACAGAGTGTCACTAGTATGCCTCTACTTGACTAGCTCGTTAATCAAAGATGGTTATGTTTCCTAACCATGAACAAAGAGTTGTTATTTGATTAACGAGGTCACATCATTAGTTGAATGATCTGATTGACATGACCCATTCCATTAGCTTAGCACCCGATCGTTTAGTATGTTGCTATTGCTTTCTTCATGACTTATACATGTTCCTATAACTATGAGATTATGCAACTCCCGTCTACTGGAGGAACACTTTGGGTACTACCAAACGTCACAACGTAACTGGGTGATTATAAAGGAGTACTACAGGTGTCTCCAATGGTATATGTTGGGTTGGCGTATTTCGAGATTAGGGTTTGTCACTCCGATTGTCGGAGAGGTATCTCTGGGCCCTCTCGGTAATGCACATCACATAAGCCTTGCAAGCACTGCAACTAATATGTTAGTTGTGAGATGATGTATTACGGAACGAGTAAAGAGACTTGCCAGTAACGAGATTGAACTAGGTATTGGATACCGACGATCGAATCTCGGGCAAGTAACATACCGATGACAAAGGGAACAACGTATGTTGTTATGCAGTCTGACCGATAAAGATCTTCGTAGAATATGTAGGAGCCAATATGGGCATCCAGGTCCCGCTATTGGTTATTGACCAGAGACGTGTCTCGGTCATGTCTACATTGTTCTCGAACCGTAGGGTCCGCACGCTTAACGTTACGATGACAGTTATTATGAGTTTATGCATTTTGATGTACCGAAGGTTGTTTGGAGTCCCGGATGAGATCACGGACATGACGAGGAGTCTCGAAATGGTCGAGACATAAAGATTGATATATTGGAAGCCTATGTTTGGACATCGGAAGTGTTCCGGGTGAAATCGGGATTTTACCGGAATACCGGGAGGGTTACCGGAACCCCCCGGGAGACTAATGGGCCTATTGGGCCTTAGTGGAAAAAGGAGAAAAAGGGAAAAGGCCCAAGCTGGCCGGCGCCCCCCCTTCCCCAAGTCCTATTAGGAATAGGATAAGGGGCCGGCCCCCCCTTCTCTCTCTTTTTCCCCCCGGGAGTCCTAATATGATTCGGATTGGGGGGAGGAGTCCTACTCCCGGTGGGAGTAGGACTCCCCTGCGCCTCCTCTCCCTTGGCCGGCCGGCTCCCCTCCTCCAACCTTTATATACGGGGGCAGGGGGCACCCCAAGACACACAACTTGATCCTTGAGATCGTTCCTTAGCCGTGTGCGGTGCCCCCTGCCACCAAATTCCACCTCGATCGTACCGTTGTAGTGCTTAGGCGAAGCCCTGCGTCGGTAGTACATCAAGATCGTCATCACGCCGTCGTGCTGACAGAACTCTTCCTCGACGCTTTGCTGGATCGGAGCCCGAGGAACGTCATCGAGCTGAACATGTGCTAAGAACTCGGAGGTGCCGGAGTAACGGTGCTTGGATCAGTCGGATCGGGAAGAAGACGTACGACTACTTCCTCTACGTTGTGTGATCGCTTCCGTAGTCGGTCTGCGTTGGTACGTAGACAACACTCTCCCCTCTCGTTGCTGTGCATCACCATGATCTTGCGTGTGCGTAGGAATTTTTTTTGAAATTACTGCGTTCCCCAACAGTGGCATCCGAGCCTAGGTTTTATGGTTTGATGTTATATGCACGAGTAGAACACAAGTGAGTTGTGGGCGATACAAGTCATACTGCCTACCAGCATGTCATACTTTGGTTCGGCGGTATTGTTGGTTGAGACGATCCGGACCAACCTTACGCGTACTCTTACGCGAGACCGGTTCCCTCGACGTGCTTTGCACATAGATGGCTTGCGGAAGACTGTCTCTCCAACTTTAGTTGAACCAAGTGTGACTACGCCCGGTCCTTGAGAAGGTTAAAACGGAGTCTATTTGACGAACTATCGTTGTGGTTTTGATGCGTAGGTGAGATGAGTTCTTACTTAAGCCCGTAGCAGCCACGTAAAACTTGCAACAACAAAGTAGAGGACGTCTAACTTGTTTTTGCAGGGTATGTTGTGATGTGATATGGTCAAGGCATGATGCTGATTTTATTGTATGAGATGATCATGTTTTGTAACCGAGTTATCGGCAACTGGCAGGAGCCATATGGTTGTCGCTTTATTGTATGCAATGCAATCGCAATGTAATGCTTTACTTTATTACTAAGCGGTAGTGATAGTCGTGGAAGCATAAGATTGGCGAGACGACAACGTTGCTACGATGGAGATCAAGGTGGCGCGCCGGTGACGATGGTGATCATGACGGTGCTTCGGAGATGGAGATCACAAGCACAAGATGATGATGGCCATATCATATCACTTATATTGATTGCATGTGATGTTTATCCTTTTATGCATCTTATCTTGCTTTGATTGACGGTAGCATTATAAGATGATCTCTCACTAAATTATCAAGAAGTGTTCTCCCTGAGTATGCACCGTTGCCAAAGTTCGTCGTGCCCAGACACCACGTGATGATCGGGTGTGATAAGCTCTACGTCCATCTACAACGGGTGCAAGCCAGTTTTGCACACGCAGAATACTCGGGTTATACTTGACGAGCCTAGCATATGCAGATATGGCCTCGGAACACAGAGACCGAAAGGTCGAGCGTGAATCATATAGTAGATATGATCAACATGACGATGTTCACCATTGAAAACTACTCCATCTCACGTGATGATCGGTTATGGTTTAGTTGATTTGGATCACGTGATCACTTAGAGGATTAGAGGGATGTCTATCTAAGTGGGAGTTCTTAAGTAATATGATTAAATTGAACTTAAATTTATCATGAACTTAGTCCTGGTAGTATTTTGCAAATCATGTTGTAGATCAATGGCTTGCGTTGTTGCTTCCCTGTGTTTATTTTGATATGTTCCTAGAGAAAATTGTGTTGAAAGATGTTAGTAGCAATGATGCGGATTGGATCCGTGATCTGAGGTTTATCCTCATTGCTGCATAGAAGAATTTTGTCCTTGATGCACCGCTAGGTGACAGACCTATTGCCGGAGCAGATGCAGACGTTATGAACGTTTGGCTAGCTCAATGTGATGACTACTTGATAGTTTAGTGCACCATGCTTAAATGGCTTAGAATCGGGACTTCAAAGACGTTTTGAACGTCATGGACCATATGAGATGTTCCAGGAAGTTGAAGTTAATATTTCAGCAAATACCAGAGTTGAGAGACATGAAGTCTCCAGCAAGTTCTATAGCTAAAAGATGGAGGAGAATCGCTCAACTAGTGAGCATGTGCTCAGATTGTCTGGGTACTACAATTGCTTGAATCAAGTGGGAGTTAATCTTCCAGATAAGATAGTGATTGACAGAATTCTCTAGTCATCATCGCTAAGTTAGTAGAACTTCGTGATGAACTATAATATGCAAGGGATAACGGAAACAACTCCCAAGCTCTTCGTGATGCTGAAATCAACGAAGGTAGAAATCAAGAAAAACATCAAGTGTTGATGGTTGACAAGACCACTAGTTTCAAGAAAAGGGCAAAGGGAAGAAGGGGAACCTCAAGAAGAACGGCAAGCAAGTTGCTGCTCAAGTGAAGAAGCCCAAGTCTGATCCTAAGCCTGAGACTAAGTGATTCTACTGCAAAGGGACTGGTCACTGGAAGCGGAACTACCCCAAGTGGTTGGCGGATAAGTAGGATGGCAAAGTGAACATAAGTATATTTGATATACATGTTATTGATGTGTACTATACTAGTGTTTATAGCAACCCCTCAGTATTTGATGCTAGTTCAGTTGCTAAGATTAGTAACTCGAAACGGGAGTTGCAGAATAAACAGAGACTAGTTAAGGGTGAAGTGACGATGTGTGTTGGAAGTAGTTCCAAGATTGATATGATCATCATCGCACACTCCCCTATACTTTCGGGATTAGTGTTGAACTTAAATAAGTGTTATTTGGTTTTTGCGTTGAGCATGAATATGATTTGATCATGTTTATTGTAATACGGTTATTCATTAAAGTAAAAGAATAAATTGTTGTTCTGTTTACATGAATAAAACCTTATATGGTTACACACCCAATGAAAATAGTTCATTGGATCTCGATCTTAATAATACACATATTCATAATATTGAAACCAAAAGATGCAAAGTTAATAATGATAGTGCAACTTATTTGTGGCACTGCTGTTTAGGTCATATTGGTATAAAGCGCATGAAGAAACTCCATGCTGATGGGCTTTCGGAATCACTTGATTATGAATCACTTGATGCTTGCGAACCATACCTTTTGGGCAAGATGACTAAAACGCCGTTCTCCGGAACAATGGAGCGAGAAAATATTTATTGGAAATCATACATACTGATGTATGTGGTCCGATGAATATTGAGGCTCGCGACAGGTATCATTATTTTCTGATCTTCACAGATGATTTGCGCAGATATGAGTATATCTACTTGATGAAACATAAGTCTGAAACATTTGAAAAGTTCAAAGAATTTCAGAGTGAAGTGGAAAATCATCGTGACAAGAAAATAAAAGTTTCTACGATATGATCGCAGAGGTAAAATATTTGAGTTACGAGTTTGGTCTTCAATTAAAACAATGTGGAATAGTTTCACAAAATCATGCCACATGGAACACCACATCATAATGGTGTGTCCGAACGTCATAACTGTACTTTATTGGATATAGTGCAATCTATGATGTATCTTACCGATCTACCACTATCGTTTTGGGGTTATGCATTAGAGACAGCTGCATTCACGTTAAATAGGGCACCATCTAAATCCGTTGAGACGACACCGTATGAACTATGGTTTGGCAAGAAACCAAAGTTGTCGTTTCTTAAAGTTTGGGGTTGCGATGCTTATATGAAAAAGTTTCATCCTGATAAGCTCAAACTCAAATCGGAGAAGTGCGTCTTCATAGGATACCCAAAGGAGACTGTTGGGTACACCTTCTATCACAGATCCGAAGGCAAGACTTTTGTTGCTAAAATTCGGAAACTTTCTAGAGAAGGAGTTTCTCTCGAAAGAAGTGAGTGGGAGGAAAGTAGAACTTGACGAGGTAACTGTACCTGCTCCCTTATTGGAAAATAGTACATCACAGAAAACTGTTTCTGCGACACCTATGCCAATCAGTGAGGAAGCTAATGATGATGATCATGAAGCTTCAGAACAAGATACTACTGAACCACGTAGATCAACCAGAGTGAGATCCGCACCAGAGTGGTACGGTAATCCAGTTCTGGAAGTCATGATGCTAGATCATGATGAACCTACGAACTATGAAGAAGCGATGGTGAGCCCAGATTCCGCAAAGTGGCTTGAAGCCATGAAATCTGAGATGGGATCCATGTATGAGAACAAAGTATGGACTTTGGTTGACTTGCCCGATGATCGGCAAGCAATTGAGAATAAGTGGATCTTCAAGAAAAAGACTGACGCTGACGGTAATGTTACTGTCTATAAAGCTCGACTTGTCGCAAAAGGTTTTCGACAAGTTCAAGGGGTTGACTACGATGAGACTTTCTCACCCGTAGCGATGCTTAAGTCCGTCAGAATTATGTTAGCAATTGCCGCATTTTATGAAATCTGGCAAATGGATAAACAAAACTGCATTCCTTAATAGATTTATTAAAGAAGAGTTGTATGTGATGCAACTAGAAGGTTTTGTCAATCCAAAAGGTGCTAACAAAATGTGCAAGCACCAGCGATCCATCTGTGGACTGGTGCAAGCATCTCGGAGTTGGAATATACGCTTTGATAAGTTGATCAAAGCATATAGTTTTATACAGACTTGCGGTAAAGCCTGTATTTACAAGAAAGTGAGTGGGAGCACTACAGCATTTCTGATAAGTATATGTGAATGACATATTGTTGATCGGAAATAATGTAGAATTATTCTGTAAAGCATGAAGGAGTGTTTGAAAGGAGTTTTTCAAAGAAAGACTTTGGTAAAGCTGCTTACATATTGAGCTTCAAGATCTATAGAGATAGATCAAGACGCTTGATAAGTTTTTCAATAAGTACATACCTTGACAAGATTTTGAAGTAGTTCAAAATGGAACAGTCAAAGAAAAAGTTTCTTGCCTGTGTTACAAGGTGTGAAGTTGAGTAAAGACTCAAAGCCCGACCACGGCAGAAGATAGAAAGAGAGTGAAAGTCATTCCCTATGCCTCATTCATAGGTTCTATAAAGTATGCCATGCTATGTACCAGATCTATTGTATACCCTGCACTGATTTGGCAAGGGAGTACAATAGTGATCTAGGAGTAGATCACTGGACAGCGGTCAGAATTATCCTTAGTGAAATAAGGATATATTTCTCAATTATGGACGTGACAAAAAGGTTCGTCGTAAAGGGTTACGTCGATGCAAGTTTTTGACACTGATCCAGATGATTCTAAGTCTCAATCTGGATACATATTGAAAGTGGGAGCAATTAGCTAGAGTAGCTCCGTGTAGAGCATTGTAGACATAGAACTTGCAAAATACTTACGGATCTGAATGTGACAGACCCGTCGACTAAAATTATCTCACAAGCAAAACATGATCACACCTTAGTACTCTTTGGGTGTTAATCACATAGAGATGTGAACTAGATTATTGACTCTAGTAAACCCTTTGAGTGTTGGTCACATGACGATGTGAACTATGGGTGTTAATCACATGGTGATGTGAACTATTGCTGTTAAATCACATGGCGATGTGAACTAGATTATTGACTCTAGTGCAAGTGGGAGACTAAAGGAAATATGCCCTAGAGGCAATAATAAAGTTATTATTTATTTCCTTATATCATGATAAATGTTTATTATTCATGCTAGAATTGTATTAACCGGAAACATAATACATGTGTGAATACATAGACAAACAGAGTGTCACTAGTATGCCTCTACTTGACTAGCTCGTTAATCAAAGATAGTTATGTTTCCTAACCATGAACAAAGAGTTGTTATTTGATTAACGAGGTCACATCATTAGTTGAATGATCTGATTGACATGACCCATTCCATTAGCTTAGCACCCGATCGTTTAGTATGTTGCTATTGCTTTCTTCATGACTTATACATGTTCCTATAACTATGAGATTATGCAACTCCCGTCTACCGGAGGAACACTTTGGGTACTACCAAACGTCACAACGTAACTGGGTGATTATAAAGGAGTACTACAGGTGTCTCCAATGGTATATGTTGGGTTGGCGTATTTCGAGATTAGGGTTTGTCACTCCGATTGTCGGAGAGGTATCTCTGGGCCCTCTCGGTAATGCACATCACATAAGCCTTGCAAGCACTGCAACTAATATGTTAGTTGTGAGATAATGTATTACGGAACGAGTAAAGAGACTTGCCAGTAACGAGATTGAACTAGGTATTGGATACCGACGATCGAATCTCGGGCAAGTAACATACCGATGACAAAGGGAACAACGTATGTTGTTATGCGGTCTGACCGATAAAGATCTTCGTAGAATATGTAGGAGCCAATATGGGCATCCAGGTCCCGCTATTGGTTATTGACCGGAGACGTGTCTCGGTCATGTCTACATTGTTCTCGAACCGTAGGGTCCGCACGCTTAACATTACGATGACAGTTATTATGAGTTTATGCATTTTGATGTACCGAAGGTTGTTCGGAGTCCCGGATGAGATCACGGACATGACGAGGAGTCTCGAAATGGTCGAGACGTAAAGATTGATATATTGGAAGCCTATGTTTGGACATCGAAAGTGTTCCGGGTGAAATCGGGATTTTACCGGAATACCGGGAGGGTTACCGGAACCCCCCGGGAGACTAATGGGCCTATTGGGCCTTAGTGGAAAAAGGAGAAAAAGGGAAAAGGCCCAAGCTGGCTGGCGCCCCCCCCCTTCCCCAAGTCCTATTAGGAATAGGATAAGGGGCCGCCCCCCCCCCCCTTCTCTCTCTTTTCCCCCCGGGAGTCCTAATAGGATTAGGATTGGGGGGAGGAGTCCTACTCCCGGTGGGAGTAGGACTCCCCTGCGCCTCCTCTCCCTTGGCCGGCTGGCTCCCCTCCTCCAACCTTTATATACGGGGGTAGGGGGCACCCCAAGACACACAACTTGATCCTTGAGATCGTTCCTTAGCCGTGTGCGGTGCCCCCTGCCACCAAATTCCACCTCGATCGTACCGTTGTAGTGCTTAGGCGAAGCCCTGCGTCGGTAGTACATCAAGATCGTCATCATGCCGTCGTGCTGACGGAACTCTTCCTCGACGCTTTGCTGGATCGGAGCCCGAGGAACGTCATCGAGCTGAACGTGTGCTAAGAACTCGGAGGTGCCGGAGTAACGGTGCTTGGATCGGTCGGATCGGGAAGAAGACGTACGACTACTTCCTCTACGTTGTGTGATCGCTTCCGCAGTCGGTCTGTGTTGGTACGTAGACAACACTCTCCCCTCTCGTTGCTGTGCATCACCATGATCTTGCGTGTGCGTAGGAATTTTTTTTGAAATTACTGCGTTCCCCAACATAATAAACATTTATCATGATGTAAGGAAATAAATAATAACTTTATTATTGCCTCTAGGGCATATTTCCTTCAGTCTCCCACTTGCACTAGAGTCAATAATCTAGATTACACAGTAATGATTCTAACACCCATGGAGCCTTGGTGCTGATCATGTTTTGCTCGTGGAAGAGGCTTAGTCAACGGGTCTGCAACATTCAGATCCGTATGTATCTTGCAAACCTCTATGTCCCCCACCTGGACTAAATCCTGGATGGAGTTGAAGCGTCTCTTGATGTGTTTGGTTCTTTTGTGAAATCTGGATTCCTTTGCCAAGGCAATTGCACCAGTATTGTCACAGAAGATTTTCATTGGACCCGATGCACTAGGTATGACACCTAGATCGGATATGAACTCCTTCATCCAGACTCCTTCGTTCGCTGCTTCCGAAGCAGCTATGTACTCCGCTTCACATGTAGATCCCGCTACGACGCTTTGTTTAGAACTGCACCAACTTACAGCTCCACCGTTTAAAGTAAACACGTATCCGGTTTGCGATTTAGAATCGTCCGGATCAGTGTCAAAGCTTGCATCAACGTAACCTCTTACGGTGAGCTCTTTGTCACCTCCATATACGAGAAACATATCCTTAGTCCTTCTCAGGTATTTCAGGATGTTCTTGACCGCTGTCCAGTGATCCATTCCTGGATTACTTTGGTACCTCCCTGCTAAACTTATAGCAAGGCACACATCAGGTCTGGTACACAGCATTGCATACATGATAGAGCCTATGGCTGAAGCATAGGGAACATCTTTCATTTTCTCTCTATCTTCTGCAGTGGTCGGGCATTGAGTCTTACTCAACTTTATACCTTGTAACACAGGCAAGAACCCTTTCTTTGCTTGATCCATTTTGAACTTCTTCAAAATCTTGTCAAGGTATGTGCTCTGTGAAAGTCCAATTAAGCGTTTAGATCTATCTCTATAGATCTTTATGCCTAATATGTAAGCAGCTTCCCCGAGGTCTTTCATCGAAAAACTTTTATTCAAGTATCCCTTTATGCTATCCAGAAATTCTATATCATTTCCAATTAGCAATATGTCATCCACATATAATATCAGAAATGCTACAGAGCTCCCACTCACTTTCTTGTAAATACAGGCTTCTCCAAAAGTCTGTATAAAGCCAAATGCTTTGATCACACTATCAAAGCGTTTACTCCAACTCCGAGATGCTTGCACCAGTCCATAAATGGATCGCTGGAGTTTGCATACTTTGTTAGCTCCCTTTGGATCGACAAAACCTTCTGGTTGTATCATATACAACTCTTCTTCCAGAAATCCATTCAGGAATGCAGTTTTGACATCCATCTGCCATATTTCATAATCATAAAATGTGGCAATTGCTAACATTATTCTGACGGACTTAAGCATCGCTACGGGTGAGAAGGTCTCATCGTAGTCAACTCCTTGAACTTGCCGAAAACCTTTTGCGACAAGTCGAGCTTTATAGACAGTAATATTACCGTCAGCGTCAGTCTTTTTCTTGAAGATCCATTTATTCTCAATTGCTTGCCGATCATCGGGCAAGTCAACCAAAGTCCATACTTTGTTTTCATACATGGATCCCATCTCAGATTTCATGGCCTCAAGCCACTTTGCGGAATCTGGGCTCGCCATCGCTTCTTCATAGTTCGTAGGTTCATCATGATCTAGCATCATGACTTCCAGAACTGGATTGCCGTACCACTCTGGTGCGGATCTCACTCTGGTTGATCTACGTGGTTCAGTAGTATCTTGTTCTGAAGCTTCATGATCATCATCATTAGCTTCCTCACTCATTGGTATAGGTGTCGCAGAAACAGTTTTCTGTGATGTACTATTTTCCAATAAGGGAGCAGGTACAGTTACCTCGTCAAGTTCTACTTTCCTCCCACTCACTTCTTTCGAGAGAAACTCCTTCTCTAGAAAGTTTCCGAATTTAGCAACAAAAGTCTTGCCTTCGGATCTGTGATAGAAGGTGTATCCAATAGTTTCCTTTGGATATCCTATGAAGACACATTTCTCCGATTTGGGTTCGAGCTTTATCAGGTTGAAGCTTTTTCACATAAGCATCGCAGCCCCAAACTTTAAGAAACGACAACTTTGGTTTCTTGCCACACCATAGTTCATAAGGTGTCGTCTCAACGGATTTTGATGGTGCCCTGTTTAACGTGAATGCGGCCGTCTCTAAAGCATAACCCCAAAACGATAGCGGTAAATCAGTAAGAGACATCATTGATCGCACCATATCTAGTAAAGTACGATTACGACGTTCGGACACACCATTACGCTGTGGTGTTCCGGGTGGCGTGAGTTGCGAAACTATTCCACAATTTTTCAAATGTACACCAAACTCGTAACTCAAATATTCTCCTCCACGATCAGATCATAGAAACTTTATTTTCTTGTTACGATGATTTTCAACTTCACTCTGAAATTCTTTGAACTTTTCAAATGTTTCAGACTTATGTTTCATTAAGTAGATATACCCATATCTGCTTAAATCATCTGTGAAGGTGAGAAAATAACGATATCCGCCACGAGCCTCAATATTCATCGGACCACATACATCGGTATGTATGATTTCCAATAAATTTGTTGCTCTCTCCATAGTACCGGAGAACGGTGTTTTAGTCATCTTGCCTATGAGGCACGGTTCGCAAGTACCAAGTGATTCATAATCAAGTGGTTCCAAAAGCCCATTAGTATGGAGTTTCTTCATGCGCTTTACACCGATATGACCTAAACGGCACTGCCACAAGTAAGTTGCACTATCATTATTAACTTTGCATCTTTTGGCTTCTACATTATGAATATGTGTATCACTATCTTCGAGATTCAACAAGAATAGACCACTCTTCAAGGGTGCATGACCATAAAAGATATTATTCATATAAATAGAACAACCATTATTCTCTGATTTAAATGAATAACCGTCTCGCATTAAACAAGATCCAGATATAATGTTCATGCTCAACGCTGGCACCAAATAACAATTATTTAGGTCTAATATTAATCCCGAAGGTAGATGTAGAGGTAGCGTGCCGACCGCGATCACATCGACTTTGGAACCGTTTCCCACGCGCATCGTCACCTCATCCTTTGCTAGCGTCCGCTCATTCTGTAGTCCCTGTTTCGAGTTGCAAATATTAGCAACAGAACCAGTATCAAATACCCAGGTGCTACTGCGAGCTCTAGTAAGGTACACATCAATAACATGTATATCACATATACCTTTGCTCACTTTGCCATCCTTCTTATCCGCCAAATACTTGGGGCAGTTCCGCTTCCAGTGACCAGTCTGCTTGCAGTAGAAGCACTCAGTTTCAGGCTTAGGTCCAGACTTGGGTTTCTTCTCTTGAGCAGCAACTTGCTTGCTGTTCTTCTTGAAGTTTCCCTTCTTCTTCCCTTTGCCCTTTTTCTTGAAACTAGTGGTTTTGCCAACCATCAACACTTGATGCTCCTTCTTGATTTCTACCTCCGCAGCTTTCAGCATTGCGAAGAGCTCGGGAATAGTCTTGTTCATCCCTTGCATATTATAGTTCATCACGAAGCTCTTGTAGCTTGGTGGCAGTGATTGGAGAATTCTGTCAATGACGCAGTCATCTGGAAGATTAACTCCCATCTGAATCAAGTGATTATTATACCCAGACATCTTGAGTATATGCTCACTGACAGAACTGTTCTCCTCCATCTTACAGCTATAGAACTTATTGGAGACTTCATATCTCTCAATTCGGGCATTTGCTTGAAATATTAACTTCAACTCCTGGAACATCTCATATGCTCCATGACGTTCAAAACGTCGTTGAAGTCCCGATTCTAAGCCGTAAAGCATGGCACACTGAACTATCGAGTAGTCATCAGCTTTGCTCTGCCAGACGTTCATAACATCTGGCGTTGCTCCAGCAGCAGGCCTGTCACCCAGCGGTGCTTCCAGGATGTAATTCTTCTGTGCAGCAATGAGGATAATCCTCAGGTTACGGACCCAGTCCGTGTAATTGCTACCATCATCTTTCAACTTTGCTTTCTCAAGGAACGCATTAAAATTCAACGGAACAATAGCACGAGCCATCTATCTACAATCAACATAAACAAGCAAGATACTATCAGGTACTAAGTTCATGATAAGTTTAAGTTCAGTTAATCAAATTACTTAGGAACTCCCACTTAGATAGACATCCCTCTAATCTTCTAAGTGATCACGTGATCCAAATCAACTAAACCATAACCGATCATCACGTGAGATGGAGTAGTTTTCAATGGTGAACATCGTTATGTTGATCATATCTACTATATGATTCACGCTCGACCTTTCGGTCTCCGTGTTCCGAGGCCATATCTGTATATGCTTGGCTCGTCAAGTATAACCTGAGTATTCTGCGTGTGCAACTGTTTTGCACCCGTTGTATTTGGACGTAGAGCTTATCACACCCGATCATCACGTGGTGTCTGGGCACGACGAACTTTGGCAACGGTGCATACTCAGGGAGAACACTTCTTGATAATTTTTGTGGGAGATCACCTTATAATGCTACCGTCAATCAAAGCAAGATAAGATGCATAAAAGGATAAACATCACATGCAATCAATATAAGTGATATGATATGGCCATCATCATCTTGTGCTTGTGATCTCCATCTCCGAAGCACCGTCATGATCACCATCGTCACCGGCGCGACACCTTGATCTCCATCGTAGCATCGTTGTCGTCTCGCCAATCTTATGCTTCCACGACTATCACTACCGTTTAGTAATAAAGTAAAGCATTACATCGCGATTGCATTGCATACAATAAAGCGACAACCATATGGCTCCTGCCAGTTGCCGATAACTCGGTTACAAAACATGATCATCTCATACAATAAAATCAGCATCATGCCTTGACCATATCACATCACAACATACCCTGCAAAAACAAGTTAGACGTCCTCTACTTTGTTGTTGCAAGTTTTACGTGGCTGCTACGGGCTTAAGTAAGAACTCATCTCACCTACGCATCAAAACCACAACGATAGTTCGTCAAATAGACTCAGTTTTAACCTTCTCAAGGACCGGGCGTAGTCACACTTGGTTCAACTAAAGTTGGAGAGACAGTCTTCCGCAAGCCATCTGTGTGCAAAGCACGTCGAGGGAACCGGTCTCGCGTAAGAGTACGCGTAAGGTTGGTCCGGATCGTCTCACCCAACAATACCGCCGAACCAAAGTATGACATGCTGGTAGGCAGTATGACTTGTATCGCCCACAACTCACTTGTGTTCTACTCGTGCATATAACATCAAACCATAAAACCTAGGCTCGGATGCCACTGTTGGGGAACGCAG
This sequence comes from Triticum monococcum, assembly GCA_034509565.1. Taxonomy (NCBI): domain Eukaryota; kingdom Viridiplantae; phylum Streptophyta; class Magnoliopsida; order Poales; family Poaceae; genus Triticum; species Triticum monococcum. The sequence goes on from CM067845.1 coordinate 622,605,799, forward strand.
TAATTTCGAAAATTTTCCTACGCACACGCAAGATCATGGTGATGCACAACAACGAGAGGGGAGAGTGTTGTCTACGTACCAACGCAGACCGACTGCGGAAGCGATCACACAACGTAGAGGAAGTAGTCGTACGTCTTCTTCCCGATCCGACCGATCCAAGCACCGTTACTCCGGCACCTCCGAGTTCTTAGCACACGTACAGCTCGATGACGTTCCTCGGGCTCCGATCCAGCAAAGCGTCGAGGAAGAGTTCCGTCTGCACGACGGCGTGATGACGATCTTGATGTACTACCGACGCAGGGCTTCGCCTAAGCACTACAACGGTACGATCGAGGTGGAATTTGGTGGCAGGGGGCACCGCACACGGCTAAGGAACGATCTCAAGGATCAACTTGTGTGTCTTGGGGTGCCCCCTGCCCCCGTATATAAAGGTTGGAGGAGGGGGAGCCGGCCGGCCAGGGAGAGGAGGCGCAGGGGAGTCCTACTCCCACCGGGAGTAGGACTCCTCCCTCCAATCCTAATCCTATTAGGACTCCCGGGGGGAAAAGGAGAGAGAAGGGGGGCCGGCCCCCTATCCTAGTCCTACTAGGACTTGGGGAAAGGGGGGGCGCCGGCCAGCTTGTGGGCTTCCCTTTTTCTCTTTTTCCACTAAGGCCCAATAGGCCCATTAGTCTCCCGGGGGGTTCTGGTAACCCTCCCGGTATTCCGGTAAAATCCCGATTTCACCAGGAACACTTCCTATGTCCAAACATAGGCTTCCAATATATCAATCTTTACGTCTCGACCATTTCGAGACTCCTCGTCATGTCCGTGATCTCATCCGGGACTCCGAACAACCTTCGGTACATCAAAATGCATAAACTCATAATAACTGTCATCGTAACGTTAAGCGTGCGGACCCTACGGTTCGAGAACAATGTAGACATGACCGAGACACGTCTCCGGTTAATAACCAATAGCGGGACCTGGATGCCCATATTGGCTCCTACATATTCTATGAAGATCTTTATCGGTCAGACCGCATAACAACATACTTTGTTCCCTTTGTCATCGGTATGTTACTTGCCCGAGATTCGATCGTCGGTATCCAATACCTAGTTCAATCTCGTTACCGGCAAGTCTCTTTACTCGTTCCGTAATACATCATCTCACAACTAACATATTAGTTGCAGTGCTTCCAAGGCTTATGTGATGTGCATTACCGAGAGGGCCCAGAGATACCTCTCCGACAATCGGAGTGACAAACCCTAATCTCGAAATACGCCAACCCAACATCTACCATTGGAGACACCTGTAGTACTCCTTTATAATCACCCAGTTACGTTGTGACGTTTGGTAGTACCCAAAGTGTTCCTCCGGTAAACGGGAGTTGCATAATCTCATAGTTATAGGAACATGTATAAGTCATGAAGAAAGCAATAGCAACATACTAAACGATCGGGTGCTAAGCTAATGGGATGGGTCATGTCAATCAGATCATTCAACAAATGATGTGACCTCGTTAATCAAATAACAACTCTTTGTTCATGGTTAGGAAACATAACCATCTTTGATTAACGAGCTAGTCTAGTAGAGGCATACTAGTGACACTCTGTTGGTCTATGTATTCACACATGTATTATGTTTCCGGTTAATACAATTCTAGCATGAATAATAAACATTTATCATGATGTAAGGAAATAAATAATAACTTTATTATTGCCTCTAGGGCATATTTCCTTCAATGACTACTCGATAGTTCAGTGTGCCATGCTTTACGGCTTAGAATCGGGACTTCAACGACGTTTTGAACGTCATGGAGCATATGAGATGTTCCGGGAGTTGAAGTTAATATTTCAAGCAAATGCCCGAATTGAGAGATATGAAGTCTCCAATAAGTTCTACAGCTGCAAGATGAAGGAGAACAGTTCTGTCAGTGAGCATATACTCAAAATGTCTGGGTATAATAATCACTTGATTCAGATGGGAGTTAATCTTCCAGATGATTGCGTCATTGACAGCATTCTCCAATCACTGCCACCAAGCTACAAGAGCTTCGTGATGAACTATAATATGCAAGGGATGAACAAGACTATTCCCGAGCTCTTCGCAATGCTGAAAGCTGCGGAGGTAGAAATCAAGAAGGAGCATCAAGTGTTGATGGTCAACAAGACCACTAGTTTCAAGAAAAAGGGCAAAGGGAAGAAGAAGGGGAACTTCAAGAAGAACAGCAAGCAAGTTGCTGCTCAGGAGAAGAAACCCAAGTTTGGATCTAAGCCTGAAACTGAGTGCTTCTACTGCAAGCAAACTGGTCACTGGAAGCAGAACTGCCCCAAGTATTTGGCGGATAAGAAGGATGGCAAGGTGAACAAAGGTATATGTGATATACATGTTATTGATGTGTACCTTACTAGAGCTCGCAGTAGCACTTGGGTATTTGATACTGGTTCTGTTGCTAATATTTGCAACTCGAAACGGGGACTACGGAATAAGCGGACACGAGCAAAGGACGAGGTGACGATGCGCGTGGGAAACGGTTCCAAAGTCGATGTGATCGCGGTCGGCACGCTACCTCTACATCTACCTTCGGGATTAATATTAGACCTAAATAATTGTTATTTGGTGCCAGCGTTGAGCATGAACATTATATCTGGATCTTGTTTAATGCAAGACGGTTATTCATTTAAATCAGAGAATAATGGTTGTTCTATTTATATGAGTAATATCTTTTATGGTCATGCACCTTTGAAGAGTGGTCTATTCTTGTTAAATCTCGATAGTAGTGATACACATATTCATAATGTAGAAGCCAAAAGATGCAGAGTTGATAATGATAGTGCAACTTATTTGTGGCACTGCCGTTTAGGTCATATCGGTGTAAAGCGCATGAAGAAACTCCATACTGATGGGCTTTTGGAACCACTTGATTATGAATCACTTGGTACTTACGAACCGTGCCTCATAGGCAAGATGACTAAAACACCGTTCTCCGGTACTATGGAGAGAGCAACAGATTTATTGGAAATCATACATACCGATGTATGTGGTCCGATGAATATTGAGGCTCGTGGCGGATATCATTATTTTCTCACCTTCACAGAAGATTTAAGCAGATATGGGTATATCTACTTATTGAAACACAAGTCTGAAACATTTGAAAAGTTCAAAGAATTTCAGAGTGAAGTTGAAAATCATCGTAACAAGAAAATAAAGTTTCTACGATCTGATCGTGGAGGAGAATATTTGAGTTACGAGTTTGGTGTACATTTGAAAATTTGTGGAATAGTTTCGCAACTCACGCCACCCGGAACACCATAGTGTAATGGTGTGTCCGAACGTCATAATCGTACTTTACTAGATATGGTGCGATCTATGATGTCTCTTACTGATTTACCGCTATCGTTCTGGGGTTATGCTTTAGAGACGGCCGCATTCACGTTAAATAGGGCACCATCAAAATCCGTTGAGATGACGCCTTATGAACTATGGTTTGGCAAGAAACCAAAGTTGTCGTTTCTTAAAGTTTGGGGCTGCGATGCTTATGTGAAAAAGCTTCAACCTGATAAGCTCGAACCCAAAGCGGAGAAATGTGTCTTCATAGGATACCCAAAGGATACTGTTGGGTACACCTTCTATCACAGATCTGAAGGCAAGACATTCGTTGCTAAGAATGGATCATTTCTAGAGAAGGAGTTTCTCTCGAAAGAAGTGAGTGGGAGGAAAGTAGAACTTGACGAGGTAACTGTACCTGCTCCCTTATTGGAAAATAGTACATCACAGAAAACTATTTCTGCGACACCTATACCAATTAGTGAGGAAGCTAATGATGATGATCATGAAACTTCAGGACAAGATACTACTGAACCACGTAGATCAACCAGAGTGAGATCCGCACCAGAGTGGTACGGTAATCCAATTCTGGAAGTCATGCTACTAGATCATGATGAACCTACGAACTATGAAGAAGCGATGGTGAGCCCAGATTCCGCAAAGTGGCTTGAGGCCATGAAATCTGAGATGGGATCCATGTATGAGAACAAAGTATGGACTTTGGTTGACGTGCCCGATGATCGGCAAGCAATTGAGAATAAATGGATCTTCAAGAAAAAGACTGACGCTGACGGTAATGTTACTGTCTATAAAGCTCGTCTTGTCGCAAAAGGTTTTCGACAAGTTCAAGGGGTTGACTACGAGGAGACCTTCTCACCCGTAGCGATGCTTAAGTCTGTCAGAATCATGTTAGCAATTGCCGCATTTCATGATTATGAAATTTGGCAGATGGATGTCAAAACTGCATTCCTGAATGGATTTCTGGAAGAAGAGTTGTATATGATGCAACCGGAAGGTTTTGTCGATCCAAAGGGAGCTAACAAAGTGTGCAAGCTCCACCGATCCATTTATGGACTGGTGCAAGCCTCTCGGAGTTGGAATAAACGCTTTGATAGTGTGATCAAAGTATTTGGTTTTATACAGACTTTTGGAGAAGCCTGTATTTACAAGAAAGTGAGTGGGAGCTCTGTAGCATTTCTGATATTATATGTGGATGACATATTACTGATTGGAAATGATATAGAATTTCTGGATAGCATAAAGGGATACTTGAATAAAAGTTTTTCGATGAAAGACCTTGGGGAAGCTGCTTACATATTAGGCATAAAGATCTATAGAGATAGATCAGACGCTTAATTGGACTTTCACAAAGCACATACCTTGACAAGATTTTGAAGAAGTTCAAAATGGATCAAGCAAAGAAAGGGTTCTTGCCTGTGTTACAAGGTGTAAAGTTGAGTCAGACTCAATGCCCGACCACTGCAGAAGATAGAGAGAAAATGAAAGATGTTCCCTATGCTTCAGCCATAGGCTCTATCATGTATGCAATGCTGTGTACCAGACCTGATGTGTGCCTTGCTATAAGTTTAGCAGGGAGGTACCAAAGTAATCCAGGAGCGGTCAAGAACATCCTGAAATACCTGAAAAGGACTAAGGATATGTTTCTCGTATATGGAGGTGACAAAGAGCTAACCGTAAGAGGTTACGTTGATGCAAGCTTTGACACTGATCCGGACGATTCTAAATCGCAAACCGGATAGGGTTTACTTTCAACGGTGGAGCTGTCAGTTGGTGCAGTTCTAAACAAAGTGTCGTAGCGGGATCTACATGTGAAGCGGAGTACATAGCTGCTTCGGAAGCAGCGAACGAAGGAGTCTGGATGAAGGAGTTCATATCCGATCTAGGTGTCATACCTAGTGCATCGGGTCCAATGAAAATCTTTTGTGACAATACTGGTGCAATTGCTTTAGCAAAGGAATCCAGATTTCACAAAAGGACCAAACACATCAAGAGACGCTTCAACTCCATCCAGGATCTAGTCCAGGTGGGAGACATAGAGATTTGCAAGATACATACGGATCTGAATGTTGCAGACCCGTTGACTAAGCCTCTTCCACGAGAAAAACATGATCAGCACCAAGGCTCCATGGGTGTTAGAATCATTACTGTGTAATCTAGATTATTGACTCTAGTGCAAGTGGGGGACTGAAGGAAATATGCCCTAGAGGCAATAATAAAGTTATTATTTATTTCCTTATATCATGATAAATGTTTATTATTCATGCTAGAATTGTATTAACCGGAAACATAATACATGTGTGAATACATAGACAAACAGAGTGTCACTAGTATGCCTCTACTTGACTAGCTCGTTAATCAAAGATGGTTATGTTTCCTAACCATGAACAAAGAGTTTTTATTTGATTAACGAGGTCACATCATTAGTTGAATGATCTGATTGACATGACCCATTCCATTAGCTTAGCACCCGATCGTTTAGTATGTTGCTATTGCTTTCTTCATGACTTATACATGTTCCTAAAACTATGAGATTATGCAACTCCCGTTTACCGGAGGAACACTTTGGGTACTACCAAACGTCACAACGTAACTGGGTGATTATAAAGGAGTACTACAGGTGTCTCCAATGGTAGATGTTGGTTGGCGTATTTCGAGATTAGGGTTTGTCACTCCGATTGTCGGAGAGGTATCTCTGGGCCCTCTCGGTAATACACATCACATAAGCCTTGCAAGCATTATAACTAAGATGTTAGTTGTGAGATGATGTATTACCGAATGAGTAAAGAGACTTGCCAGTAACGGGATTGAACTAGGTATTGGATACCGACGATCGAATCTCGGGCAAGTAACATACCGATGACAAAGGGAACAACGTATGTTGTTATGCGGTCTGACCGATAAAGATCTTCGTAGAATATGTAGGAGCCAATATGGGCATCCAGGTCCCGCTATTGGTTATTGACCGGAGACGTGTCTCGGTCATGTCTACATTGTTCTCGAACCGTAGGGTCCGCACGCTTAACGTTACGATGACAGTTATTATGAGTTTATGCATTTTGATGTACCGAAGGTTGTTCGGAGTCCCGGATGTGATCACGGACATGACGAGGAGTCTCGAAATGGTCGAGACATAAAGATTGATATATTGGAAGCCTATGTTTGGACACCAGAAGTGTTCCGGGTGAAATCGGGATTTTACCGGAATACCGGGAGGGTTACCGGAACCCCCCGGGAGCCAAATGGGCCTACATGGGCCTTAGTGGAAAGGTGAAAGGGACTGCCATGGAGGGCTGCGCGCCTCCCCCCTCCCCTAGTCTTATTAGGACTAGGAGAGGTGGCCGGCCACCTCTCTCTCTCTTTCCCCCTTGGAGTCCTAGTTGGAATAGGATTGGAGGGGGGAGTCCTACTCCCGGTAGGAGTAGGACTCCTCCTGCGCCTCCCTCCTTGGCCGGCCAGCCCCTCCCCTTGGATCCTTTATATACGGGGGCAGGGGGCACCTCTAGACACACAAGTTGATCCTTGAGATCGTTCCTTAGCCGTGTGCGGTGCCCCCTGCCACCAAATTCCACCTCGATCATACCGTTGTAGTGCTTAGGCGAAGCCCTGCGTCGGTAGTACATCAAGATCGTCACCACGCCATCGTGCTGACGGAACTCCTCCCCGAAGCTTTGCTGGATCGGAGCCCGGGGATCGTCATCGAGCTGAACGTGTGCTAAGAACTCGGAGGTGCCGGAGTAACGGTGCTTGGATCGGTCGGATCGGGAAGAAGACGCACGACTACTTCAACTACGTTGTGTCAACGCTTCCGTTGCGATCTAGAAGGGTACGTAGATCAGACTCTCCCCCTCGTTGCTATGCATCACCATGATCTTGCGTGTGCGTAGGAAAATTTTGAAATTACTACGTTCCCCAACAGGGATGCCTTCCGGGGCATCCCCAAGCTTAGGCTCTTGGTTCTCCTTGAATATTACCTTGGGGTGCCTTGGGAATCCCCAAGCTTAGGTTCTTGCCACTCCTTATTCCATAATCCATCGAATCTTTACACAAAACTTTAAAACTTCACAACACAAAACTTAACAGAAAACTCGTAAGCTCCGTTAGCGAAAGAAAACAAAACACCACTTCAAGGTACTGTAATGAACTAATTCTTTATTTATATTGATGTTAAACCTACTGTATTCCAACTTCCATATGTTTTATAAACTCTTTTACTAGCCATAGATTCATTAAAATAAGCAAACAACACACGAAAAACCGAAACTGTCAAAAACAGAACAGTCTGTAGTAATGTGTAACTAACGTAAACTTCTGGAACCCCAAAAATTCTAAAATAAATTGCTGTACGTGAGGAATTTATATATTAATCATATGCAAAAATAATTAACTAAATATCACTCTCCAATAAAAAATGGCAGCAATTCTCGTGAGTGCTAAAGTTTCTGTTTTTTTACAGCAAGATCAACAAGACTTTCTCCAAGTCTTCCCAATGGTTCTACTAGGCACAAACACTAATTAAAAGCATAAAAACTCAATCATAACAGATAATAGATACATTATTTATTGCTAAACAGGAGCAAAAAGTAAGTAACAAAAATAAAGTTGGGGTTGCCTCCCAACAAGCGCTATCGTTTAACGCCCCTAGCTAGGCATGATGATTTCAATGATGCTCACATAAAAGATATGAATTGAAACATAAAGAGAGCATCATGAAGAATATAACTAGCACATTTAAGTCTAACCCACTTCCTATGCATAGGGATTTTGTGAGCAAACAACTTATGGGAACAATAATCAACTAGCATAGGAAGGCAAAACAAGCATAAATTTAAAACTTTAAGCACATAGAGAGGGAACTTGATATTATTGCAATTCCTACAAGCATATATTCCTCCCTCATAATAATTTTCAGTAGCTTCATGAATGAATTCAACAATATAACCATCACATAAAGCATTCTTTTCATGATCTACAAGCATAGAAAATTTACTACTCTCTACATAAGCAAAATTCTTCTCATTCGAAATACTAGTGGGAGCAAACTCAACAAAATAATTGTCATGTGAGGCATAATCCAATTGAAAACTAAAATCATGATGACAAGTTTCATGGTTATCATTATTTTTAATAGCATACAAGTCATCACAATAATCATCATAGATAGCAACTTTGTTCTCATAATCAATTGGAACCTCTTCCGAAATAGTGGAATCATTACTAAATAAAGTCATGACCTCTCCAAATCCACTTTTATAATTATCACAATAAGATTTAACATCCTCCAAAATAGTGGAATCATCACTTCCTAAAGTTGACACTCTTCCAAACCCACTTTCATCAATATAATCATCATAAATAGGAGGCATGCTATCATCATAATAAATTTGCTCATCAAAACTTGGGGGACAAAAAATACCATCTTCATCAAACATAGCTTCCCCAAGCTTGAGGCTTTGCATATCATTAGCATCATGGATATTCAAATAATTCATACTAACAACATTGCAATCATGCTCATCATCCAAAGATTTAGTGCCAAACATTCTAATGCATTCTTCTTCTAACACTTTGGCACAATTATCGGAATCCTTATTTTCATGAAAGACATTAAAAATATGAAGCATATGGGGTATCCTCAATTCCATTTTTTTATAGTTTTGTTTTATAAACTAAACTAGTGATAAAATACGAAACTAAAAGATTCGATTGCAAGATCTAATGATATACCTTCAAGCACTCACCTCCCCGACAACGGCACCAGAAAAGAGCTTGATGTCTACTACACAACCTTCTTCTTGTAGACGTTGTTGGGCCTCCAAGTGCAGAGGTTTGGAGGATAGTAGCAAATTTCCCTCAAGTGGATGACCTAAGGTTTATTAATCTGTGGGAGGCGTAGGATGAAGATGGTCTCTCTCAAGCAACCCTGCAACCAAATAACAAAGAGTCTCTTGTGTCCCCAACACACCCAATACAATGGTAAATTGTATAGGTGCACTAGTTCGGCGAAGAGATGATGATACAAGTGCAATATGGATGGTAGATATAGGGTTTTTTGTAATCTGATACTATAAAAACAGCAAGGTAACTAATGATAAAAGTGAGCATAAACGGTATTGCAATGTGTTGAAAGAAGGCCTAGGGTTCATACTTTCACTAGTGCAAGTTCTCTCAACAATAATAACCTAATTGGATCATATAACTATCCCTCAACATGCAAAAAAAAGTCACTCCAAAGTCACTAATAGAGGAGAACAAACGAAGAGATTATGGTAGGGTACAAAACCACCTCAAAGTTATCCTTTCTGATCGATCTATTCAAGAGTCCGCAGTAAAATAACATGAAGCTATTCTTTCCGTTCAATCTATCATAGAGTTCGTACTAGAATAACACCTTAAGACACAAATCAACCAAAACCCTAATGTTACCTAGATACTCCAATGTCACCTCAAGTATCCGTGGCTATGATTATACGATATGCATCACACAATCTCAGATTCATCTATTCAAACCAACACAAAGTACTTCAAAGAGTGCCCCAAAGTTTCTACCGGAGTCAAGACAAAAACGTGTGCCAACCCCTATGCATAGGTTCATGGGCGGAACCCGCAAGTTGATCACCAAAACATACATCAAGTGGATCAATAGAACACCCCATTGTCACCACGGGTATCCCACGCAAGACATACATCAAGTGTTCTCAAATCCTTAAAGACTCAATCCGATAAGATAACTTCAAAGGGAAAACTCAATCCATTACAAGAGAGTAGAGGGGGAGAAACATCATAAGATCCAACTATAATAGCAAAGCTCATGATACATCAAGATCGTATCACCTCAAGAACACAAGAGAGAGAGAGAGAGAGAGAGAGAGAGAGAGAGATCAAACACATAGCTATTGGTACATACCCTCAGCCCCGAGGGTGGACTAATCCCTCCTTGTCATGGAGAGCATCGGGATGATGAAGATGGCCACCGGTGAGGGTTCCCCCCTTTGGCAGGGTGCCGGAACGGGTCTAGATCGGTTTTCGGTGGCTACGGAGGCTTCTGGCGGCGGAACTCCCGATCTATTCTGCTCCCTGATGGATTTTGGGTATATTGGTATATATAGGAGGAAGAAGTACGGCAGGGGAGCCACGAGGGGCCCACGAGGGTGGAGGGCGCGCCCCCTGCCACGTGCCTTCCTCGTTGCTCCCCTTACGTACACCCCAAGTCTTCTGGATTGCGTTCGTTCCAAAAATAAGTTCCGTAAAGTTTCAGTTCAATTGGACTCCGTTTGATTTTTCTTTTCTGCGATACTCTAAAACAAGGAAAAAACAAAAACTGGCACTGGGCTCTAGGTTAATAGGTTAGTCCCAAAAATCATATAAAATAGCATATAAATGCATATAAAACATCCAAGGTTGATAATATAATAGCATGGAACAATTAAAAAGTTATAGATACGTTGGAGACGTATCATTTGGACATGCAGTTGACTCGCTATTTTCTTCAGTTCATTTTATGTTATTTTCTAATGACAGAGAACATCAGAAAAAAGTGAACTATGTATGTGTGAGCAGTTTTGTGTTTCCTGTGTCTGGGGTTCACTTTGTTTTGAAAAGAAGGGAAAAATGAAGTTGCTGCAGTTCATTCCAAAACCGCTTGCCGATGTATGGTGTGCGGTTCAGTAGTGCGGTTTTGCATTTCACGGCTCACCAGAGACGACGGCGCGCACCATCAACCGTTCACCTTTGAAGTTCACTACTCCCTTTCGGGAGGCTTGCTATACTTTCTGTTTTGTTTTGAGGGTGTTCAAGCAAAAAATGCAAGATTTGTTTGTAATTATTGCAGAAATCTCATGCAGTTCATTTGTATGAAGCCTTGTGGTTCTTTGTACAAAAGAATGGGAAAACTCATGATGAAGTATTTTTTTTGAGCAACGCGTCAAACTGCACCAAAAAGCATTTAAAAAAAAGAGATGTCGTTCAGTTTGCCATCGTCGAGAAGTTTGTTTAAATTCATGCGAAAAATGCAGTTGACTCGTCTCGTCTCCTCAGTGCATATTCAATGGTTAAAAAATTACCAAGAAATAAAAAAGATAATGCAATACATTAGCATCAACTATGCAGTCCAGACGCATTTATAAAAAAAACTTTATGAGCTTCACTCGCCTCGACCATTCAGTTCGGATGCGTTGTTAAGTAAACGACAAAAATGTCTTGCAGCTCACTTCCATTTGTATAGTGGTTCGGTTCCCCATGATGTGAACTACACTCGCCCGTGCATAACTGTATGTTTTAGTATCAATCAACTGGAGTTCTCTTTGTCAACATTATAGTGCGGTTGTCCGTCTGATGCAGTTCACTTCGTCGATTTTGGGTCCGTGAAAAATGTAGTGTCCATATTTCAATAAATTTGAAACTGGTGTTCGCACACAAGCACGTCAGCGTGTACTTCCAACGCCGAGGGTGATGCACCGCAGCTCATGTCGAAGGAGATCCGACCGGCAGCGCGATACGCAGGACAGCCGGCAGACACTTTTGTAGACCCGAAGCCCCGCTTGCCCAGCAGGGACCCCGTCAGGGCTTGCGGCGGCTATGGGCTGCTCCAGGTTGATTCGCTCGCCCCTAGAGCCTCGTGGATCCGCAACCCTCCAGCATGAAGAACTAGCGAAGAACGAGAAGAAAGATACAAGGGGGAGATAAAAAGTAGATGAACACGAAAAAGTAGTAGATTCATTTGTTCGATTGGTGTTGTTTAATCGGCCGTCACCCCTTAGGTATATAAGAGGCGGCTGGACTTCCTGTGCAAGGAAAAGGCTTGGATTCACGCCCAAAATACTAGCCAAATTCGGATTGGTTTTGTCTGAACTTTCCAAAATTGTCCCGTTTAGAGTGGTTGCACCTTGCGGGTAATTTTTGAGGTATTAAACGACCTCGGATGAAAATGAGCCTAAAAGCAATCTTGACCGTTTTGACAAGACGAAAATTTTTTATGTTTAACGTCTTTTGGTCAGAGGTCATCTTGTGGGTCAAATTGCTCGCGCAAAACACCTATTCCCTCGCGCTACCCATCAGACATGCGTCTGGTAGGGCGCACCACATCTCGCCTCATGATAGGGCTGCACTCCGATTGTTCTAACTTTTGCATACGGACTCGGATTTGGACAATTTTTATATCGAAATCAATCATTTCGACGAGATGAAGACAAATCGCGTAGATCATTTTTCAATATGGGGCAGTCTTGGGGGTGTAATCAACCGAAAAGTGTTTTGGATATAAAATCTTAGTACTTCAAACACAACTTCGGCCTTAGAGATGAGATTGGATGGCTATGACCCAAATATCAAAGTTTATCCTTTTGATGATACGAAACTTTCTCACTTTGAGAACTTTTTCATTTGAGGCCATATTCATTGCGTTTTGTATCGTGCCAAAATCGGGTGTCAACACATGCCCCCCTGTTTTGTGGCAGAGCTTGCGTGCCAGAAAATACTTTGCCTTGGGTATTGTTTAAGCACGATGTCAACACTCCATTGGATGTGTATCCTGAGGACGATAATTGTTATCGGCCATATGCTCGGGCTTGTTGCTGCTTCAGTAGAACTTCTTCGGATGATAGTCGTCTAAGAACAACCATTGGATGTCACAAAGGCCTCCACACAAATTTCTCATGTCAATTCTAACCTTACTTTGTCCAGGTACCCCTTGGCAATATTAGAACCGCTCGATGATACATTGCCAAGCCGCCTTGCTGAGCAATTATAACCATGCACCTCAAAGGAATACCGACAACTGTTCGGTGACTCAACTCATTGTTGACCAAAGTACACCATCAAGCCCCCGCCGAACATCGTCTGTCTCCTAACATGGATTCTGCAGATAATTATCATCATGAGTCAGAGCTTTTATGCACTAAACTCTTCATCAGTGGCCAAATAAATAATTAAGTCGGCCTCGCTGGTATTGGCAAACACCGAGCATCGGCTATAGGAGTACAAGATAAACATGATGAACACCGTTAACCAGATGCCCTATTTCGCCAATACAATGAACTCTCAGGGCGATATGAAAATATAGGCCATGCATTCTCATCTCAAAGGAGCTTGAAAATCCGTCCACCAAAGTGTGAATAGCCGAAATAAATCAGATATTTCAGCTGGGGATATATTGTTGGGCACAAACTCTGATGTGACAGTTGAAGAACATGGATGATGCGTCGTTTGGAGTCTCGTATAGTGACATGAAAATCGTTGTTTTCGCCTACCGGCTTCACGCTTGTCCTCCCTTACTCTTGCTGGCTTCACAACAGGAGCTGGCACATCATTCTCGCCTTGACGGCTTCCCTTGGGGACCCATGCCATATTCCTCTTCTCCAACTCTTTGGCCCTGAGCCACTTCAGCTTTCTTTCTTGGCAATGTGAGAAGCCGAGTGAGCATCCCGGCTGTGATTTTGTTTTGTGCACTAGCAACTCTTTCCTGACCATTGGCACTTCTGGCTTGGCCTATCCAGACTCGATGATTGGGTCCTTGAAAGTTACCCGCTTCACTTCCTTTCCCTTTGTAGCCAACGTAGACCTGGCTGGCTTTTTGTCGTCCGGAGTCGGATCTGAAACAGCACACTCGTGGCCATCCTTTTTTACTCGGTACACTTGCTTGACCACGTCCATCTTCTTTGTTGGCCCCCATACCGATTCTTTTTGGTTGAGTCGGTCTTTCACATATGGTTGTTGAACAAATGATGATCCTCTCGGAGCTGCATAATTTTGGTGATGTGGTTTAGAATATGATGGACGGTGTGCCCTTGATTTATACTTGTTCCATGATTGATCTGAATAATAGACAACATGGGGAGGTATCCATGACATCAGCATCGGTGGCCCAAAAGGAGGATATGGAGTCTGTTCGCTCAACTTCTTCCTTCGCCAATCCCGGTCCTCAAATTTATGCCTTAGGGGTGACTTCGATGCTTTTGTTTCACTCGGCCGATAAGCACTCTTTGCCTCACTTATCTTCTGATATTTTTCTAATAACTGCACGAAAGTGACTTTCGGCTTTTTACCTTTGTGCTTACCATTGCCTTTGCTTTCTTTAACTGTGCATGCATCGGTCTTTGAATTTTCTTGTTGCCCCCCAGTGCTAGATGTCACCATTGTAGCTTTGATGGAATTCCCATCTTCAAGATTGTTGTTGATGCACTTTTTAATCATATCCTTGCTCGAAGACTTGACCCCATCATCATTGGTGTGTACCTGTTGACGTTTAGGTGAATCGGTTTGAGATAGCTGAGTCAACATTTGATCACCATCAAAACCAATCTGATCCGACTGGTCATATGATCGTGCCTCAACAAACTTCAATCGTCTTAATTGTGCGGCTTGATGAATCACGTTGTTGTCTTTGATATTCTCTTCAAACAAACATTGCATTTGTTCTTGTCCTGATGGCTCGACATCATGATCAATTATAATAGGATTAGTTGACGATGCACCAACGATGTGATCAACTATGCCCGGACTGAAGGTACACTTCTCGTCCATTAACTGATATTGTGATACTAGCTCTGAAAGAAAACAACCGAGCAGTGCTGGCTTAGCGTCATCCGACTCGGCTATGCATTGATTTTCATCCTCATTTCCTGATGCTTTTGAATCGGCTTCGAAGGACTTTGGACCTGGCTTTATGTTTCTACAACCAAAATAATTACAGAATATACTTCTCATCCGAGACAAAATGTTAACCAGGCATGAAACAAACAAAGTTGTCCATATGAATACAAAGTTCAGTTGGCATGACAAGAACAACTTTTGTTTTGATAAGTTGTCACTATTAGCCTCTATGAATGATACCATGTGTTGACTATCATGATTAGTGACAAGATCATTCCTAACAAATAGATTACTCATTTCAATTGGTCTTTCAAAATTAATTAGAATCTTACTAACAGGTGCATCAACAATATGATTTTGACCGAATCGAAAATTGAGTAAACTATCTGCTAGGTGTACCTTTGTGAAGACGTTGGAAGGAGAAGATGGTTGCACCACTAGAACAATACATTGCTCCACTTCTGAATAATTCTCCAATGCCTCTTCCTCTTTTTCTAGATCTGGTGCCTCATCACTCGGATTTCCCGAGTATATTTCACTCGAATTGCCCGAGTATATTTCAGTCGGATTGCCTGAGTGGATTTCACTCGGACGCTCTTTGTCCGTTGAACTTTGCTCGGCCTCATTTTCTTGGTCTTGGTGTTCATCGTTAACTGAACTGTGTTCAGCCATATTACTTTGTTCTTGATGCTCATCAATATCTTTAGCACGAAACTCATAGGGTATCATGTAAGCTCCCTTACATCCAGAAAAATCGAGCACAACCAATTTGTTGCGTTTGTCGTTCCTTTGCTCAGCCAAGCTTGCATCTTATATTTTGGTACACGCGGCAATAGTTGGCTTGATGCACTCGGCTTTAGCCGGTGATGCACTCGTCTGGAATGATGCAACGCACTCGGCCTTAAACATCCCGTTGCTCAATCCGGTTTCAACCGAATCCACCATATTAGCCGAGTGAATCCTTTTTTGCTGGTTTGCTTGCAAAGCTTCTTTTTTATCTTGCCTCAATAGTGTAGAAGGGCCAACATGGTTGCTACATGGAGGTAGGCACTTGACGTATTCTTGCAAATATCCCTCTCCACGCTTCTTCTTGAGTGCTTCGTAGGCTAGTCGATATTCTGCTGGTAATTCCTCAAGGGTAGGTGTAGTAAATTCGTTGACTCTATTCCCTGTGAGCTTTGGCTTGATCTTGTCCACTTGGGCCAGATAGTTTTCTTGAAACTCAACCCTGCTTGGATCGGCTTGCCCCCCAATACTTTTAGGATCTTTCGGCAATGAATTGATGTTGTCGAAATTTTGCGCTTGTATAGGGGGTGTATAACATGCTGCAATGATAGGTGAAGGCATGTGCATCGTTGTTGAATATTTTCTCTCGACAATTTGATCAATCGGCAACACTTCGTCTTCTTTCAAAATCCTAGCTCTTATTGCCTCATAATCAGGAATCAATCCCTTGTCCTGTTGCTCAAGGTAAATAGCACTAATCTTCTTCTTTTGGGGTAAATTTTTTAATGCAGCCAGAGCCACCTCATCTCCTGCAATATTAGGCACATATGCTCCTATAGAATCTCCATTCACTCGGCCATGACCATGAAGGTGAGCCGAGTCATGAATATTTTTAGTTTCATACGCCACTAAACAATTAATCTGACGAGGTGTAGTATATGATGTTTGAGGATAACCGGCCAAATAGCTAACAGAAGCATGGCCGATTACCCCATTCATCAGCATGTTTGGGGATGAACCCGCATATTGCGAGTCGGCTGCCGATGGATAAACCTTTGAGATGCCCTCATGTACATGAGGTGTCCTATATTGATCACTCGAACAAATCATGTTGTTCACCGACATATTGAAAGATGTTGTCGATGCACGAAAGTTCAGATTCATAAGTTGCATATCATGATTTTGTAAATTCCAAGTTTCTCCAACGGAATAACTAGTCGGCCTTTGCTCATTAGGGATGGCCGACATCACATGTCCGTTGAAAGATCTAGCAACATCAACATAATGGCTATTTGCATCTACGCAAGGAGATTGATGATACATGTTACCTTTGTAGATTGCAGCCGCTTGATGACGCTCTCCTCGTAGCAAGAACAGGCTGGAGACTGTTCAAAGCTTCGTCCCCAACGGAGTCGCGAAAAAGTGTGTTCGCACACGAACACGTCACCGTGTACCTCCAACGCCGAGGGTGATGCACCACAGCTCACGTCGAAGGAGATCCGACCGGCAGCGTGATACGCAGGACAGCCGGCAGACGCTTTTGTAGACCTGAAGCCCCGCTTGCCCGGGAGGGACCCCATCAGGGCTCGCGGCGGCTATGGGCTGCTCCAGGTCGATTCGCTCGCCCCTAGAGCCTCGTGGATCCGCAGCCCTCCAGCATAAAGAACTAGTGAAGAACGAGAAGAAAGATACAAGGGGGAGATAAAAAGTAGATGAACACGAAAAAGTAGTAGATTGATTTGTTTGATTGGTGTTGTTTAATCGGCCGTCACCCCTTAGGTATATAAGAGGAGGCTGGACTTCCCGTGCAAGGAAAAGGATTGGATTCACGTCCAAAATACTAGTCAAATTCAGATTGGTTTTGTCCGAACTTTCTAAAATTGTCCGGTTTAAACTGGTTGCACCTTGCGGGTAATTTTTGAGGTGTTAAACGACCTCGGATGAAAATGAGCCTAAAAGCAATCTTGACCATTTCAACAAGACGAACAACTTTCATGTTGAACGTTTTTTTATCAGAGGCCATCTTGAGGGTCAAATCGCTCGCGCAAAACACCTGTTCCCTCGCGCTACCCATCAGACATGCGTCTGGTAGGGCGCACCACATCTCGCCTCATGACAGGGCTGCACTCCGATTGTTCTAACTTTTGCATATGGACTCGGATTTGGATGATTTTTATATCAAAATCAATCATTTAGACAAGACGAAGACAAATCGTGTAGATCATTTTTCAATATGGGGCAGTCTTGGGGGTGTAATCAACCGAAAGGTGTTCTGGATATAAAATCTCAGTACTTCAAACACAACTTCGGCCTTAGAGATGAGATCGGATGGCTATGACCCAAATATCAAAGTTTATCCTTTTGATGATACAAAACTTTCTCACTTTGAGAACTTTTTCATTTGAGGCCATATTCATTGCGTTTTGTATCGTGCCAAAATCGGGTGTCAACACATGCCCCCCTGTTTTCTGGCAGAGCTTGCGTGCCAGAAAATACTTTGCGTTGGGCATTGTTTAAGCACGATGTCAACACTCCATTGGCTGTGTATCCTGAGGACGATAATTGTTATCGGCCATATGCTCGGGCTTGTTGCTGCTTCAGTAGAACTTCTTCGGATGATAGTCGTCTGAGAACAACCATTGGATGTCACAAAGGCCTCCACACAAATTTCTCATGTCAATTCTAACCTTACTTTGTCCAGGTACCCCTTGGAAATATTAGAACCGCTCGACGATACATTGCCAAGCCGCCTTGCTGAGCAATTATAACCATGCACCTCAAAGGAATACCGACAACTGTTCGGTGACTCAACTCATTGTTGACCAAAGTAAACCATCAAGCCCCCGCCGAACATCGTCTGTCTCCTAACATGGATTCTGCAGATAACTATCATCATGAGTCAGAGCTTTTATGCACTAAACTCTTCATCAGTGGCCAAATAAATAATTAAGTCGGCCTCGCTGGTATTGGCAAACACCGAGCATCGACTATAGGAGTACAAGATAAACATGATGAACACCGTTAACCAGATGCCCTATTTTGCCAATACAATGAACTCTCAGGGCGATATGAAAATATAGGCCATGCATTCTCATCTCAGAGGAGCTTGAAAATCCGTCCACCAAAGTGTGAATAGCCGAAATAAATCAGATATTTCAGCTAGGGATATATTGTTGGGCACAAACTCTGATATGATGGTTGAAGAACATGGATGATGCGTCATTTGGAGTCTCGTATAGTGACATGAAAATCGTTGTTTTCGCCTACCGGCTTCACGCTTGTCCTCCCTTACTCTTGCTGGCTTCACAACAGGAGCTGGCACATCATTCTCGCCTTGATGGCTTCCCTTGGGGACCCATGCCATATTCCTCTTCTCCAACTCTTTGGCCCTGAGCCACTTCAGCTTTCTTTCTTGCCAATGTGAGAAGCCGAGTGAGCATCCCGCCTGTGATTTTGTTTTGTGCACTAGCAACTCTTTCCTGACCATTGGCACTTCTGGCTTGGCCTATCCAGACTCGATGATTGGGTCCTTGAAAGTTACCCGCTTCACTTCCTTTCCCTTAGTAGCCAACGTAGACCCGGCTGGCTTTTTGTCGTTCGGAGTCGGATCTGAAACAGCACACTTGTGGCCATCCTTTTTTACTCGGTACACTTGCTTGACCACGTCCATCTTCTTTGTTGGCCCCCATACCGATTCTTTTTGGTTGAGTCGGTCTTTCACATATGGTTGTTGAACAAATGATGATCCTCTCGGAGCTGCATAATTTTGGTTATGTGGTTTAGAATATGATGGACAGTGTGCCCTTGATTTATACTTGTTCCATGATTGATCTGAATAATAGACAACATGGGGAGGTATCCATGACATCGGCATTGGTGGCCCAAAAGGAGGATATGGAGTCTGTTCGCACAACTTCTTCCTTCGCCAATCCCGGTCCTGAAATTTATGCCTTAGGGATGACTTCGATGCTTTTGTTTCACTCGGCCGATAAGCACTCTTTGCCTCACTTATCTTTTGATATTTTTCTAATAACTGCGCGAAAGTGACTTTCGGCTTTTTACCTTTGTGCTTACCATTGCCTTTGCTTTCTTTAACTGTGCATGCATCGGTCTTTGAATTTTCTTGTTGCCCCCCAGTGCTAGATGTCACCATTGTAGCTTTGATGGAATTCCCATCTTCAAGATTGTTGTTGATGCACTTTTTAATCATATCCTTGCTCGAAGACTTGACCCCATCATCATTGGTGTGTACCTGTTGACCTTTAGGTGAATCGGTTTGAGATAGCCGAGTCAACATTTGATCGCCATCAAAACCAATCTGATCCGACTGGTCATATGATCGTGACGAACAAACTTCAATCGTCTTAATTGTGCGGCTTGATGAATCACGTTGTTGTCTTTGATATTCTCTTCAAACAAACATTGCATTTGTTCTTGTCCTGATGGCTCGACATCATGATCAATTATAATAGGATTAGTCGACGATGCACCAACGATGTGATCAACTATGCCCGGACTGAAGGTACACTTCGCGTCCATTAACTGATATTGTGATACTAGCTCTGAAAGAAAACAACCGAGCAGTGCTGGCTTAGCGTCATCCGACTCGGCTATGCATTGATTTTCATCCTCTTTTCCTGATGCTTTTGAATCGGCTTCGAAGGACTTTGGACCTGGCTTTATGTTTCTACAACCAAAATAATTACAGAATATACTTCTCATCCGAGACCAAATGTTAACCAGGCATGAAACAAACAAAGTTGTCCATATGAATACAAAGTTCAGTTGGCATGACAAGAACAACTTTGGTTTTGATAAGTTGTCACTATTAGCCTCTATGAATGATACCATGTGTTGACTATCGTGATTAGTGACAAGATCATTCCTAACAAATAGATTACTCATTTCAATTGGTCTTTCAAAATTAATTAGAATCTTACTAACAGGGGCATCAATAATATGATTTTGACCGAATCGAAAATTGAGTAAATTATCTGCTAGGTGTACCTTTGTGAAGACGTTGGAAGGAGAAGATGGTTGCACCACTAGAACAATACATTGCTCCACTTCTGAATAATTCTCCAACGCCTCTTCCTCTTTTTCTAGATCTGGTGCCTCATCACTCCGATTTCCCGAGTATATTTCACTCGAATTGCCCGAGTATATTTCAGTCGGATTGCCCGAGTGGATTTCACTCGGACGCTCTTTGTCCGTTGAACTTTGCTCGGCCTCATTTTCTTGGTCTTGGTGTTCATCGTTAACTGAACTGTGTTCAGCCATATTACTTTGTTCTTGATGCTCATCAATATCTTTAGCACGAAACTCATAGGGTAGCATGTAAGCTCCCTTAAATCCAGAAAAATCAAGCACAACCAATTTGTTGCGTTTGTCGTTCCTTTGCTCAGCCAAGCTTGCATCTTATATTTTGGTACACGCGGCAATAGTTGGCTTGATGCACTCGGCTTTAGCCGGTGATGCACTCGTCTGGAATGATGCAACGCACTCGGCCTTAAACATCCCGTTGCTCAATCCGGTTTCAACCGAATCCACCATATTAGCCGAGTGAATCCTTTTTTGCTGGTTTGCTTGCAAAGCTTCTTTTTTATCTTGCCTCAATAGTGTAGAAGGGCCAACATGGTTGCTACATGGAGGTAGGCACTTGACGTATTCTTGCAAATATCCCTCTCCACGCTTCTTCTTGAGTGCTTCGTAGGCCAGTCGATATTCTGCTGGTAATTCCTCAAGGGTAGGTGTAGTAAATTCGTTGACTCTATTCCGTGTGAGCTTTGGCTTGATCTTGTCCACTTGGGCCAGATAGTTTTCTTTAAACTCAACCCTGCTTGGATCGGCTTGCCCCCCAATACTTTTAGGATCTTTCGGCAATGAATTGATGTTGTCAAAATTTTGCGCTTGTATAGGGGGTGTATAACATGCTGCAATGATAGGTGAAGGCATGTGCATCGTTGTTGAATATTTTCTCTCGACAATTTGATCAATCGGCAACACTTCGTCTTCTTTCAAAATCCTAGATCTTATTGCCTCATAATCAGGAATCAATCCCTTGTCCTGTTGCTCAAGGTAAATAACACTAATCTTCTTATTTTGGGCTAAATTTTTTAATGCAGCCAGAGCCACCTCATCTCCTGCAATATTAGGCACATATGCTCCTATAGAATCTCCATTCACTCGGCCATGACCATGAAGGTGAGCTGAGTCATGAATATTTTTAGTTTCATACGCCACTGAACAATTAATCTGACGAGGTGTAGTATATGATGTTTGAGGATAACCGACCAAATAGCTAACAGAAGCATGGCCGATTCCCCCATTCATCAGCATGTTTGGGGATGAACCCGCATATTGCGAGTCAGCTGCCGATGGATAAAACTTTGAGATGCCCTCATGTACATGAGGTGTCCTATATTGATCACTCGAACAAATCGTGTTGTTCACCGACATATTGAAAGATGTTGTCGATGCACGAAAGTTCAGATTCATAAGTTGCATATCATGATTCTGTAAATTCCAAGTTTCTCCAACGGAATAACTAGTCGGCCTTTGCTCATTAGGGATGGCCGACATCACATGTCCGTTGAAAGATCTAGCAACATCAACATAATGGCTATTTGCATCTACGCAAGGAGATTGATGATACATGTTACCTTTGTAGATTGCAGCCGCTTGATGACGCTCTCCTCGTAGCAAGAACAGGCTGGAGACTGTTCAAAGCTTCGTCCCCAGCGGAGTCGCCAAAAAGTGTGTTCGCACACGAACACGTCACCGTGTACCTCCAACGCCGAGGGTGATGCACCACAGCTCACGTCGAAGGAGATCCGACCGGCAGCGTGATACGCAGGACAGCCGGCAGACGCTTTTGTAGACCCGAAGCCCCGCTTGCCCGGGAGGGACCCCGTCAGGGCTTGCGGCGGCTATGGGCTGCTCCAGGTCGATTCGCTCGCCCCTAGAGCCTCGTGGATCCGCAGCCCTCCAGCATGAAGAACTAGCGAAGAACGAGAAGAAAGATACAAGGGGGAGATAAAAAGTAGATGAACACGAAAAAGTAGTAGATTGATTTGTTTGATTGGTGTTGTTTAATCGGCCGTCACCCCTTAGGTATATAAGAGGCGGCTGGACTTCCTGTGCAAGGAAAAGGCTTGGATTCACATCCAAAATACTAGTCAAATTTGGATTGGTTTTGTCCGAACTTTCCAAAATTGTCTGGTTTAAACTGGTTGCACCTTGCGGGTAATTTTTGAGGTGGTAAACAACCTCGGATGAAAATGAGCCTAAAAGCAATCTTGACCGTTTCGACAAGACGAACAACTTTCACGTTGAACGTTTTTTGATTAGAGGCCATCTTGAGGGTCAAATCGCTCGCGCAAAACACATGTTCCCTCGCGCTACCCATCAGACATGCGTCTGGTAGGGCGCACCACATCTCGCCTCATGACAGGGCTGCACTCCGATTGTTCTAACTTTTGCATACGGACTCGGATTTGGACGATTTTTGTATCGAAATCGATCATTTTGACGAGACGAAGACAAATCGTGTAGATCATTTTTCAATATGGGGCAGTCTTGGGGGTGTAATCAACCGAAAGGTGTTCTGCATATAAAATCTCAGTACTTCAAACACAACTTCGGCCTTAGAGATGAGATTAGATGGCTATGACCCAAATATCAAAGTTTATCCTTTTGATGATACGAAATGTTCTCACTTTGAGAACTTTTTCATTTGAGGCCATATTCATTGCGTTTTGTATCATGCCAAAATCGGTTGTCAACAACTGGCTCGTAAACCGTGAGGATTAGAGAGACTATTCTACATGAAAAATTGTGCCTCGTCGATATCTTTCCAATTGTGTGTCATTTGCATCATTCCGACAAGCGGTTCAAAAAATCGTGAAAATACTCCCGCTATCACTTGACGCGCACCACATCGTATTCGAAATTCATATATAAATAGAAAAAAAATCAAAAGTGTTATACGTGAATAAGTTGCGTCTATTCCGTAGCTTTCCAACGCCGTATCACACACCTTGTTTCGACAAATGGTTCAAAAATTACAGTGAAAACAATACTGAAACAACCACGTAAGGTCCGCTTCTTCAACATTGCAGTGCGGTTTTCGTCTGATGCAGGTCACTTCGTTGATTTTGGGTCTGCGAAAAATCAGTGTCCGTGTTCAGTAAACTCGAACTCGCTCCTAAACCGTAAGAAATTAAAAAGGGTGTTCTACATGAAAAGGGTGTGGCTCGTCGATGTCTTTCCAACAACATACCATTTGCATCATTCTGATAAAAAATTGAAAAAATCGTGAAAATACGCTCGCTTCCACTCATTGGGAGCAGTCTCATTTTTGAAATCACTCTTAAATCATAAAGAATTTCAAGAAGTGTTCAATATGAAAAAGTTGCGCCTAATTCATAGCTTTCTAACGGTATATCATATGCCTCGTTCTGACAAACCGTTAAAAAATTTGGTCGACAATATTACTAAAAGACTTGTGCAATTTTTCTGCGAACAAGCAGTTCTCCTCTTTCAGCATTGCAGTTCACTTGCTTTGAAATCCAGTGCATTTGCGTTGAGCATGCAGTTCGAAAGTGTTAGCAGAATATTATGATGTTAATGTTAGCAGAATAGGCCGACTAACGTTAGTAGACTAGCATAATATATGTATATTCGTACAATGTTGTTTGTGGTGAAAATATATCATATACCATTTGATAGAGTTGCCAAAGAGGAATTGCCTCGCAAGTAGTTCTATCATCTTTGCAAGATGGCATACAAATCTTGAACAATTCTTTATCTAGCCATAGCTCAAGCAAACCGTGCAACACTATGTGACATCGTGTGAAATTTGCCAAAAAAGACTAAAGCATAATATGTCAAGTCGTCTCAACTTTTGCAACACCTTCTTGTTCCAACTCAACCCTAGGCTACGATTAGTATGGATTTCATTGAGGGATTGCCTGGTTCGCACGACCATGAAGTTATCTTGGTGACCATTTTTGCCTTGTCCCAGGGGGTTCAACCAATCTTACCTGGATGAAATAAATGTTTTTGGCAAAAGCTCCAAAACATGCAAAAAAAGACTCGAAGTTGAGAGAACTTGGCACTCAGTTGATGCTGACATAGTTCTAAGATACATAGAATTATTATTTTTTGGCAAAATACAATACTAATTTGTCCAGCCGCATTTGTCCTATTTTTTTGTAGTGAAGAAAAAGGCACGTATTACAATATATCTGCCCAGGCTACTAAAGAAAAGTCTGGGTGTAAGAAAAACGTTTGAAACTGCGTTCAACTTTCCAGGAAGATGTCGACCAGTTAGAGAAACTCCAATGTGCCGACCCAAACGGATGGCGAATAAGTCCGCTTTTGTCCGTTTGGGTCGGTCGCCCGCTCGGCGTCCGCCTTGTTTGAGACTTGGGTCGGCAGTGCGCCCAACGTGCCGACCCATGTATGCCGGCATGGTCGGCTGGCGGCCCTTTTTCAACAAATAGCACAAATTTTGCATAGTTTTACACAACTTTGTGAGCAAACATATAGTACACAACCAAAAAATAGCATAGTTTCAACCAAATAAATAGCATAGTTTTACAATCCAAATAAAAATAAAATAGTCTTACATAGTTTTGCAAGCAGAATAAAAAAGATATATCTATTGGTTGTCAACATGAGCCCACATATGCTCAACCAAATCATTTTGCAGTTGCATGTGAGTTTCCTAATCACGCATGTCATGATGAAATTGGATGAACTGTTCAAACGTTGCCGCTCCTCCATACTCAGGCACAACATTCTCACCCTGAAACTTAAACCCTTGATCGTAGAGATGTTCCAGGCGCTCATCTTCTACGATTATATTGTGCATGATCACAGAAGCAGTCGTCACCTCCCACAGTTTCTTCGTGCTCCAAGTCTTAGCAGGATACCGAACGATGCCCCATTGAGATTGCAAAACACTAAAGGCGCGCTCGACGTCCTTCCTAGAACTCTCTTTCTCTTGGGCAAATCTTTTCCTCTTCTCTCCGACGGGGTTGGGGATTGTCTTCACAATAGTGGTCCATTGAGGATATATACCGTCACCCAAGTAGTATCCTTTGTCGTAGTTGTGGTCGTTGATGGTAACATTAACCGGTGGGTTGTTTCCTTCGGCAAGCCTAGCAAACACCGGCGAGCGCTGAAGCACATTGATATCATTGTGTGACCCGGCCATGCCAAAGAAAGAGTGCCGGATCCAGAGATCTTGAGATGCTGCGGCCTCATGTATGACAGTGCAAACCCTGACATGGCCCTTATATTGCCCTTGCCAAACAGAAGGGTAGTTCTTCCACTCCCAGTGCATGCAGTCTATGCTGTCAAGCATCCCTGAGAAGCCCCTGCTGGCATTCATCACCAACAAGCGGGTTGTATCTTGAGCAGTCGGCTAGCTCAAGTACTCAGGGACAAACACAACAATAACAACCTTGCAGAACTTATACATGGAATCTAGGCATGTAGACTCGCTCATACAGACATACTCCTCAATGTGATCATCGGGCGCTCCGTATGTAAACATTCAGATGGCTACAGTACATTTCTGATAAGAGGAGAAGCCAATCTTTCCAAGGGCATCCTCTTTGCACTCAAAATAGTCATCGTAGCCGACCACCCCCTATCTAATACTGTTGAAAAGATGCCTACTCATACGGAAACAGCGGTGGAATTTCTGATGTTTGAAAAACGGGTTCGTTGTGTCAAAGTAGTCCTTTCAAAGAAGGAAATGCCAGCTCTCTCGGTTGCGATTCAACGCCGGAAGGTGCCCCGCAATGGAGCCACGGAACAACGACCGCTTGCTATTGAGGTGGAGATGGACCAACACAGCAGCCAAGATCTCCTCCTCATTATCGAACGAGGAATCGTAGGAGTCGCAAAGGAAATTGTGAAAGAAGAACTCGTCAGCAAAGTCCATTTTGTACCTTGGCAAATTGTCGAATAGCTTGCGGGCGTCAATGAAGGAGCCGGCCGGTGAAGGGATCGGAGTCACGCCACCCTTGGACCAGCTAGCTGCCCTGGCGGCATCCGACGAGCGTGCTGGTGTCAGGACGTAGGAGCTGGCCGGGGCGGCGAGGCGGCTTCTCGGTCGCGGCTGTGTTAGGGAGTGGGGGTGGGAAACTTTCGGATCCCCGGCGACAAGACGGCGTTGGCGGCGACGTGGGAGGTGGCGGCGTTGCAGGGGGATGTTGCGGCACCGGGCAGCTGGCAGAGGCACTGGAAAATGGGCGACGGCGTCGGTGACAAAGGAGGCGGGCGAGTGTTTGCTGTTGAAATGGGAGAGGATGGCCAATGTGTCACCGACCAACTGGCTAGTGGGAGGAGTAGGGGGCGCGCGCGTCCATCTCGTGTCCGCGCCGACACAAATCCGGTTTAAAAATGGGCCGAGAATAGGTCGGCAGGCGGACGAAAAGCAGACGTGCGTCCGTTTGGATTGGCCCGTTGGGCCGACTTTTCTGTCCGCGCCAACCCAAACGAACACGCGCGGACGAAATGGGTCGGCATGTTGGAGTTGCTCTTAGTGTTCCCCGTCTTAGGATCTGGTGATTCTAGAAAATCTCGGTGAAATGCAGCAGTCCTGCTCCTCTAGAAGGCATGGCCCAAAAATGCTGAGATCTCCTGAAAACTGACGGAAAATAGATGGTAAGGGAGCAAAACCTCCCTGTCCCCATGAAGTTGCCATTAATTTCCTTGGACTACTTTTTATTTAGGTTTAGTGGATGGAAGCGTCCGATCCCGACGCAGGCGGCGCGATGTGTCTATGGTTTACACATTACTTCTTCTCCTTATGGCGGCCTGTGATATCTACATATTTTGTTAGAGTTGTGTCGAATATTGTGTACAAGATAGGTTACAGTTGGACTAGGAGTCGTATTGTCACATAGGATGTGGAGTCATGTCTTAATAGGACACTTGTATTCTAGGCCTCTCTTATATAGCAAGGGTAGACACACGATGTAACCTATGCCAACATAATAGCACGGGCACGCGGGGGAGCCGGCGGCGTGTGCCGGCGCCCGGGTGAGGTATTGTGACGGTGTCACGAGGAGGAGCGCCCGTAGTCATGCCCCGGGGATATAGCCATATCGGTGAACCTCGTTAACAAATATCGTGCATCGGTGTGTCGTCTATGATCTTGCATTAGCGTTTTATTCTAATAAAATAAGTGGTATCATGAGCAAGGTTACGGAGAGGTTGCGGATTCGTTGATCTAGAAGAGGGCGACGAAGCTAAGGCGTCTGATAACTTGGCCGTGGTTCCCTGTACGCGGGTGGTCAGAAGAGTTTTCGATGGGCATAAAAATCGTCGCGTAAAAGCAATCGGAAGTGGCACGCGAGCAAGCAGACAGCGCGGAAGTGGCACATGATCGAAGTCGCATGGCTAGGCAGCGGCCAAGGAATGCAGACGGGAGCAGCGGGAGTCCGTGTACAGCGGCGGCAGCAAGCAACTCGATCGGACGTGCGGGGCATTGCAGCAAGGCGTGCAACAGATCGGATCGCAAGGCGACGGCGTAATGCATGGAGCGGCAAAGAGCTAGCCAGCATCTAGGGCAGCGGTGCGCCGCGTGGCTGGCGGCTGAGCGATCGTGGCTCGAGGCAGAGGCCCAGCGGTAGCAGCAGCCCGACTGCGCAGGAGCTAGAGGCTTGGGCAAGGCCCATGGTGGCGAGGCGCTAAGGCCCGGGAGGGGCGCTGGTGCGTGGCCAGGCGGGATTGATTGCAGGCAGAGTCAGCGTACGCGCGCGTGAAGGCGGTGAACGTGCTAGCGAGTAGCGACACGAGATTTGTGAAGAGAAAAAGGAAAGAATCTGCAACGTGTGGTATATACGTGTCATCGACAGCAATGGAATACAAAAGAGCAATGGGACTTGTGGAGGCATGCATGGTGGAGCCACCGAAGACACCATGGAAGTAACTTTTTTTTGGGGGGGTTGCATTGCTAATTGCACAGGTGGTTTTACCCGGAGGTTTGCAGGTTGGTGACACGTGCATAAGGTTTGGAGGAGCCTGGAGGTGTCATAGGGGATCATGCATATAGAGGACCTCAAAGCAATGCACGGATGTGCGGGCGAACATGACGCAGGGTGGAGCATGGTTGCAGTCGGATAATTTCGGCTGGGTCGGACTGGACTGTCTGACGGATCGACGGATATGTTGGTCAAAGTAGAAAACGGCGGTGATTTCAGCGACGACGACATAGGAGCGTGATGCTGATGGTGGCCGACTTCTGGGGCGTGGAAACACGTGGTGCAGGCTTGAGGGCTTGTGCGGCTTCGACAGACTATTGCACAGGGTTGATTCAAGATGGTGCACATGGGAGCTTGGAGTTGACAGGGCGCGGGAGGGTGGCATGTACAACCACCATCGAGTCATGTTGAAGGTGGAGCTGGAGTTTGATGGATGACTACACTCTGTGCTGATGGAGGGGCTACGGCGTAAGTTAACGGAGAGTCGAAACCTATTTCAGCGGGATAGCGAGAGACACATGGATCGGACTGGGTACCAGTGGTCTGATGGAGACGTGATACTCGGCATCGGTCGGTGATGATCGATAGTTCTCTGCAGTGGGGGTTGAGACAGTGTGGGCTAGCTACCCGGGAGACTCGACCAGGACAGCAGAGGCTCGACGCGGTAATAGCGGCGAGGCGTGCGATAAGCACGGGACACAGCGACAGACCAAGGCACTAATGGTAGACATGTAGTCAGACAAAATTGTGCAAAGGGTGCTGAAGCAGTGTTGACGAGTACTAGATTCAAGTTGATGACTGGGTCTATTTGTACCGGAAGATGGACAAGAGTTGACCATGGAGAATCTGAGAAAGTGACGGAGAGTCTGGAATTGTCAAAAGCTGAGAGTACATGGTCGTATATTATGTGGTGTTCGGTGCACATGGCAAAGTGCGGATGACAAGACAGAAGGAGGTGGAGTGCTATAGCTGTGGGATATGCCAGAGACTATCCGGGAAAAAAGGGTGAGACAACTGCGAATTTGACTCGGGATGACTACAAGCAATGGTGAAATTCCTTCAAGTTTTAGACAGGCGGTCAAGAAAGGAGCGGTGATGTTGAGTCTAGGTAACTCTTATGTGTGACACCCAATATGTGAGTTGTTCACTTCCACGCAGGTCAGTGATCAGTGTGTGATGACGTTGGACGGATACTCTAAAAGTTGGAAGCACAAACTAGAGTAACAAGGAACTTAATTTTGCTCGAGTGCTGACTGTGGTCAAGAAAATAAGGGAC
This sequence comes from Triticum monococcum, assembly GCA_034509565.1. Taxonomy (NCBI): domain Eukaryota; kingdom Viridiplantae; phylum Streptophyta; class Magnoliopsida; order Poales; family Poaceae; genus Triticum; species Triticum monococcum. Next base: position 622,635,721 of record CM067845.1, read on the forward strand.
TACAAGTTGCAGGTGGAGTCACATGGAGTCTTTGGAGTAGCAGTGATGCTCATGGGATAAGCTCAAGTCCAATGTAAATGGAAGTTTGACGCATGGACGAATTCAAGGTGGCGGAGAATATTCGCCAAGGTGGAGTTTGTTAGAGTTGTGTCGAATATTATGTACAAGGTAGGTTACAGTTGGACTAGGAGTTGTATTGTGTTTACATAGGATGTGGAGTCGTGTCCTAATAGGACACTTGTATCTTAGGCCTCTCTTATATAGCGAGGATAGACACACAATGTAACCTATACCAACATAATAGCACAGGCACGCGGGGGAGCCGGCGGCGTGTGCCGACGCCCAGGCGGCCGGGGTACGGTATTGTAACGATGTCACGGGAAGGAGCGTCCGTAGTCAATGCCCCGAGGACGTAGCCATACTTACCTCCCGCCATCTCCTTTTCTTCATATTCCCATCTGTTGCTGACAAGTTCTGGCCTCTCCCTTGTTCTGTCTGCACCGAGCTGGCTGGGGTCAGTGTCAATCATCGTCTTTTGTAGGCAGTACCTTTTGTGAATTATGCATCTCGTATTCCTTATGCTATTGATATTTGCATTTTCTCGATGCAGGAGCGGTGGGTTATCTAGGACCTACGACAGGAATGAACAAATATTCATACGGCAGGTTATCTCAAGACACGGTGTGGGTCATTCAGACTGTTAACATGCTTCTTGATGCCGCTAGTTCTGAAGAAGCAAAGCAAAACAATATTTGGCCTCCGCTTGGGCAGCAAGGACACTCACGTGTACTCGCCAAGAGAGGATTGGGCTTGTGTGTCACATGACTGAAATAGATAAGCGTGTATGCATATATTTATAGATGCAGAATGAAGGAAGAGTCGCAAAAAAGAGAGTAATGATAGGTGGAAACATTTAAGAGCCTAGGTGCACATAAATAAAGCGGAGGTACTGCTCCGTAAAAATACTGATCGGGCATGTCAGATGCAAAGCTATATGGCTATTTGGTTGTCTATATACGCCCATCAGATATTAATAGGAGTTGCTTGATTGCTTGCATGACTACTCTAGACCAGGTTAACATGAACCTTTGGGATCATCAAAAAGAAAACATGAACCTTTGGGCATGTATAAAAAACATAGAGATACCGGGGGATTTTTGCACCTTTTTACTATCTGGACTTATCATAACAGTATATAGTCGTACAACGGGTTTTGTAATTAAAATAATTGATGACCACATAGTAAGAGACATCAATCTTCTGGAAGCTAAATAGCTAACATTTGTAGATATATACAAAAATATTTATTGAATATCACCCTATCTATCGGTCGAAATTTACAAGATCACGTAAACTATGAACCGAGGGATGCGATTACTCAACATTCAGAGGCATTTGATCAACAATTTCTGAAACAATCCGAATTTTTTAGTTATATAATCATTTCTATTATCCCCAAAGGACACTAAAATGATGATACACTATTATATGCGCTTAGAGCATTCTGTGATTAGCTGTTCAATTATATTGAAGTTCGAAATGATGTTCCCTTCATTGTGGAGTTTAATGTTTTAAGCTTTTTTTTTGCAGACCTAATATTTTCAGTTGGTTAGTTTAGTTCTCTTAACATCATTTTTCTTTGTTTTTTGATTCTGAGATGTAATATGACTTTTTTTGCCAGAAGGAACAACTACTTCATCCAGGTGCATCTTCTTAATTTTTGGCCAGTGAATTAAAGTCTCAAGTGTAAAAAAAAAAGGTCTGAAACTGCGTGTGAATTTCCATGAAGAGGCAGGCTGATTAGTGTTCCTCGTATAAGATTAGGGGATTCTTGGTAACCTCAGTGAACTGCAGTCTCCCATCCCGTGAAGGCAAGGCCAAAATGCCGAGAAGATCCCCTGTAAACCGGCGTAAAATGGATGGTGAAGGAACAGAAACTCCCCGCACTACCGGCTACCCTACTGTTGTAGTTAGTCGTTCCCTCCCATTTCCATGTAAGTAGTTCGCTTAGATCTCTTCCAATTCTTTTTTATTCATTAGTTTATCCGACGGAAGCATCACAAGAATTACCCCATGCGATCCCCGCACGCGTAGTACAAATCTATATAACTTACCCCGACATCTTCTTCATGTTCCGGTGCTGCTAACACACCACTGACAGGCGGTGCGACATGCACTACAGATGTGGATGATCGCCTTTGGTATGCAGTTCCTTTTCCGATATACCAATCTCGTATTCCTTATACCAGTTAATGATCACTACATTATCTCGATGCAGTAGCAGGGGGTTAGCTAGGACCTACTACGGAAATGGTGAAGCATTCATATGGAAGTGCATCGCACAATACCGTACAAGACTCACAGACTGTTAACATGCTTCTCGATGCTGCCCATTCCCAAGAAGCACAGCAATACAAAATTCTGCCTCTGCTTGGGCACCTAAGACAGTAATGCATTCTAGCATTGAGCTTGTGTGTCACATGACTAAAAATAGAAGCGTGTATGTATATATTTATAGATGCAGAATAAGAATGAAGAGACACGAAAAGAGAAAAAACAAGCAAGAGTAGGGAAAGGTGGAAACATTTAAGAGCCAAGGTGCACTTGAATTATAGTAGGTATTGATCCATAAAGCGGGGCGAAAGCCTTTTTCGATATAGATTGATAGGTAGGTTGCATCAACACCAAATATATGTATTTGGTTGTCCATATGCGCCCACCAAATATTAATATGAGTCATTTGATTGCTTGCATGACTACTCTGGACCAGAACAACATGACCTTAGAGTGTGTTTGGTAGGGTGCATGGAGGGTGCATGAGGGCAAAAGTTTCCAATCCGACCCACTTTTGCTTGTTTGGTAGGGTGCATGGGCTCATCTGAGCTATGCTCATCTGATGCATAAGAGTGCCATCAGCCATGCTCATCTCATGCATCCCAGACAGGGTGCATCGAGGCAGCTATGCTGGCCCTGACACTCGTCCCCACCGACCAGACCACGTCCAGATATGTTTATTTTTTTAAAAAGAATCAGAATTTCAAAATTTGTTTAATTTTCGAAAAACCTTAGAATTTCAGAAAAAATGAAAAGTTTGAATTTCAAAATTGTATGACATGAGAACAACTAGGCTAGGTCCATACATGCTACCAAACACACCCTAAAGCAACGACGATTCTATGTGTAAGCTGTGGGGTCAGCCGACCCCACCGTTTTTTTTGGAAAATAGCCTAGGAGTACTGCTCATCATGAAGAAAAAAATCTAAAAAAACCCATTGACCCCACAGATTTATGAGGCTGACGCCGCCACTGCCTTAACGCATTATTGGGCATACAAATATATCCGAGGACTACTGAACTTTTTTATCATCTAGACTTAACATAAAAGTATATGGTTGTACAATAAGGTTTGTAGTTAGAAAAATGTGCATAGATAAACAAAATGTTTTTTCGCATTGATGAAATGTTACAGCATGCATTTGAAAAAAACATTCAAAATATGTTTTTTGTAAATGATGTTAATATATATTTGGAAATTGTTAAACGGGAATAGAAAATGTTTTAAATACATATAAAATTGTACGGCATGTATGAAAAAGGTAGACATGTATGACAAAACAAACCTATGAAAACTGACAAAAGAAAAAAATGAAGAAAACAAAATATAACAAGACATAAACAAAGAAAACTAGCGCGAAAGTCGGTACAGGCCGCGTATAGCTCCAACGGCCTTAAGCACACGAAAGCGCAAGTTGGACTCCAGCTGGTTCACTCAATCTGGCATTTGACTGATCGGCCATTCACCATTGGCTGGTTGACCGACGATCATTGACCGTTTTAAAAAAACAAAAATTATAAAGTTTACAAATTTGAAAGGAAATCATGAATTTGAATGAGAAGTACATGAATTTTTTGAAAAAAAATCATTTTTTTAGAAAAGAACATCAATTTCAGAAACATTGGTGGGTTTATATAGGAATTTGAAAAAAAAATAGCATGTTCCAAAATTATATATGGTTTGGATTTAAAAAATTTACTATATTCAGAAATTATTCAGGAATTCTAGAGGGTTGTTCAGATTTTCCCAAAAAGGTTCAGAAACTAAAAAAAATCATGAATTTGAAAACCAAGTATGTATTGAAAACATATTCACGTTTAAAAAAATGTTGATGGATTTGAAAAAATCAAAATAGAAACTAAAAGAAAATACAAAGAAAATTAAAATGAAAAAAATGGCAAAATCGGTAGGAAGCTTTTCGAAGCTTGACAAAAATAGTTTTTTTCTGACAAAACCGGTCTGTGAAAAGATTTTGTATAGTTAGAAAAAAAAATCACAGCGCTACATTTTCCGGCCATTCACTACGATGTGCGCTGGGATCGCAGTGCGCCAACTGCAAATAAACCAATAAGAATGATATAGAAAATGGGCTTTATGACGCCCATGGGTCGGCCTACTCTGCCCTGACCCGGTTTTGAACAAAAAAATCATTCGTTTTTAGAAGGTTTTCACCCAAAAAATGGCTGTTGTTATTAGAAGCTAGATATTTTTAAACTGATTAAAGAATATAAATATATTTTTTAGAAATATATTCAGTATGCGTTATATATAGAAAAGTTCAGTGTACATAAAAAGTTTGGTCTGTGTTATAAAAATGTCCTCGCATAATTGAATGAAATTCTGGCGCAAACTTAAAATGTTCCATGTTTATAACAAAAAATATTCATCATATATTAGAATAAATTTCACGGTATATAAAATAAATGCTCACCTATTAATAAAAAGATATTCACCGAATATTGAAAAAACTATGAAAATTCAGAAATGAAACAAAAGAAAAACCAAATTCAGAAAAAAAACTAAAAGCTAAAACAAGACAAAAAGACACTACAGAAACAAAAAAGAAAAAGAACAAAAAATACATGAGAAAAAAAAGGGCAAACATGTGCACGCGTAAAATGGGCTAGCCCGTCCTGATGCAAGCTTCAGCGAAGGTGTGCATATATGCCGCATAGGGCATTATATAGGGTTTGTTTTTTCAGGGTCGGTAACCTTTGTGGGCCAGCCGTAGAAGGCACCGCGGGAAAAGCCCCAGCTCGCCATGTGTCGCGCGCTGAATGCAACCATGATAGAATATTTTTTTTTCCGAGAACAACTAGTTAACGAGCGCTCCTTCGGGAGCCTTGTAACGATCAGCGTCATTTGGCGCGCTCTCAGCCATTCGCCACGTGTCATGCTCTGGACGCTCCTTTTGGATTTTATTTTTTATTTTATTTTTCCGCACGCATTTTGGGCTTTTTAAACAGTTTTTTCCGGGCTTTTTTCGATGTTTTGGTTTCTCCCGGTCTTTCTTAGCTTTTCGATCAAATTTTTTTTTGAAAAAAATATTTTTCCCGCGAAAAAAACGCGTTCTTTTTATTTTCCTTTCGCGAAAGTCACGGTTTTTCTTCCGCGAGAGGCATGGTTGTGCTTTAGCGAGAATCACGGCCGTGCCTTTCGGAAACAAAAAAAACGCGTTTTCTGTTTTTTTTCGCGAGAGTCACGGTTTTGCTTCCGCGAGAGGCACAGTTGTGCTTTTACGAGAGTCATGGCCGTGCCTCTCGGAAAAGGGAAAAGCAAAACGTGTTTTCTGTTTTTTTTCTTTTGTGAGAGTCACGATTTTGCTTCCCCGAGAGGCACAGTTGTGCTTTCGCAAAATTCACGACCGTGCCTCTAGGAAAGGGAAAAACAAAACGCGTTTTCTGTTTTTTTTTCTTTCGTGAGAGTCACGGTTTTGCTTCCGTGAGAGGCACGGTTGTGCTTTCGCGAAAGTTACGGTCGTGCCTCTTGAAAAGGAAAAAAATACACGTTTTCTGTTTTTTTTTCTTTCGCGAGAGTCACGGTTTTGCTTTCGCGAGATGCACGATTGTGCCTTTGCGAGAATGACGGCCATGCCTCTCAAAAACGAAAAGAAACATGTTTTCTGTTTTTTTCCTTTCATGAGAGTCACGTTTGCTTTCACGAGAGGCACGGTTGTGATTTCGCGAGAGGCATGGGTGTGCCTCTTTCGGAAAGGGAAAAAACCGTGCTCCCGCTTTGGTTTTTTCGTCCATTTTTTCTGAAAAAAGTTCATCAAAACCTATCAACATTGGATCTAGTTTTGAAGATCTCAACGCGAGGAATCCAATGGTGGAAACGGTTCGAGATTTGGACGCACGGTTTAAGAGATAAAAATGCTTTGAATAAATGGATCTACGAAAAAAGGGAAAACTCCCAGGTTGCGACAAGTGGCGCGCTGCATGTGCGCCATTTGTCGCGACCTGGAAAAGTGGAATATTCTTTGCAACGAGTACTTCTTAATTAGTTATTTCGTTTTTTTCCTACTAGTGTGCTGTTTTGTTTTCAGGGTTTTTATTTTGCTATATTTTTCCTAGGTTTTTGCAAAAAAGTTCTTCTTTCCTCTTGTAAAGCACACCGTGTGAAATAGCAGCAAAAAACTATTCAAAATGTGAAAATCACAGGTGTGCTTTCAGAAAAGTGAAAAACACAGTTTTGCTTCACAAAAAAATACAAATGCCTTTCTAGATTTCCTTTTCCGTTTCAAGTTTTTTTGTTTGCATTTTTTGTCTTTTTTATTGTTTTATTGTAAAAAATGGATTTTCCAAAGAAAAAAGTCGCCCAAACATATAACTTGGGATCTAGTTTCAAAAATCTCAATGTAAGAAACACAATGGTGAAAACGGCTCATGATTTGGGCACACGGTTCAAAAGATAAAACATTTAAAAAAGAATAAACAAAAGAGCAAGGTTGTGACAAGTGCCACCCATGCAATATGCCACTTATCACCATGAGAGGAGATGGGAGTGGACTTTTGAAAGGATCGATATGGTTGACTAGAGGGGGGGGGGGTGAATAGGCAACTAACAATTTTTAGCTTTTTTAACAATTTAAACTTTGCATCAAAGTAGGTTGCCTAGATATGCAACTAGATGAGCGACCTATATGATGCAACAAGGATAGGAACACAAGCAAGCAAGAGATGTATCACAAATAAGCTTGCACAAGTAAAGGCACGACATAACCAAGAGTGGAGCCGGTGGAGACGAGGATGTGTTATCGAAGTTCCTTTCCTTTGAGGGGAAGTACGTCTCCGTTGGAGCGGTGTGGAGGCACAATACTCCCCAAGAAGCCACTAGGGCCACCGTATTCTCCTCACGCCCTCACACAATGCGAGATGCCGTGATTCCACTATTGGTGCCCTTGGAGGCGGCGACCGAACCTTTACAAACAAGGTTGGGGCAATCTCCACAACTCAATTGGAGGCTCCCAACGACACCACGAAGCTTCACCACAATGGACTATGGCTCCGCGGTGACCTCAACCATCTAGGATGCTCAAACACCCAAGAGTAACAAGATCCGCAAGGGATTAGTGGGGGAAATCAAATTTCTCTTGGTGGAAGTGTAGATCGGGGACTTCTCAACCACACCCGAGCAAATCAACGAGTTTGATTGGCTAGGGAGTGAGATCGGGCGAAAATGAAGCTTGGAGCAATAATGGAGCTTAGGGTTGGAAGAGGTAAGTCAACGGGGAAGAAGGGGACCCCCTTTTATAGTGGGGCAACAATCCAACTGTTATCCACCAACCAGCCCGCAACCAGCGGTACTACCGCTGGGCCAAGCGGTACTACCGTGAGGAGCCGCGGTACTACCACAGCAGGAGCAGTAGCTAGGGAAGACCTTAAGCACATGGGCTGAGGACGGTACTTCCGCAGCCACGATACTATCGCTCCCCCTTGCGGTACTACCACAAGGCAGGGAACCCCAAGCCTGGGGAGAACGTGGATAACAGAACATCCGTGCCTACTTCCGCTGGAAAACGGACGTAGCAAAAATCCGACACAGTACTACCGCAGATGAGCGATACTACCACCTGGCAGCTGAGCCAGGCCGCGCACGGTACTACCACGAAAGGGTTGCAGTACTACCGTGGTAGCGCGGATGTAAAAAATTACATCGACCCCTAATACCACGAGGGAGTGGTACTTGGCCTGGGGGTCACGGTACCACGGCTCCAAAGGAGCGGTACTACCGTGGGCACCTGCGGTACTACCGCGCCACAGTACGGTACTACCGCTGGTGCCTACGGTACTACCGCTCACTAGGGAGCAGTACTACCGCAAGACAACACAACAGCCAGAACAAGGTAAAGAGATACAAGCGGAGGATGCTCCAAGGTGCATGGGAAAGGAGGGGACTAGGAAGAAACGTGTACGTGATGATTCCATCCGAACCTTTCCGACGCGGACCCCCTCTTAATAGTACGGCTTTCCTACGACTCAAATCCACCAAAAAGAAACGTAGAAAAATGCCGTCTTCAATAGTCTTCGAGGGATACCAAACCGTCTTGTGCCTAGCGAAGAAATGTCTGGGAAACTCAAGACACACGATTAGTCCGCAAACGCATTGTCATCAATCACCAAAACACCTTAGGGATAAATATGCTCTTACAACTTTGTAGGCCTACCTTCTAACTAGTGATTTCGCAGGTTTTATTGTATGAGAGAACCATGTTCGTGCTGGCGATGACGGAGGGAGTATGTTCGAATGTCCAATAATATGGCTGTTGGTTCCATTATTTTTCGGCATTGGTCCCATCTAATTTTTTTTTGCGAAAAAACTTTCAATCTATTCATTTTCAATCATGGCAGTACAACGAATACCAGAAATAAAAATTACATCCAGATTCGTAGACAACCTAGTGACGACTACAAGCACCGAAGCAAGCCGAAGGCGCGCCGCTGTCATCGCCCCTCCATCGCCAGAGTCGGACACAACTTGTTGTAGTAGACAGTCGGGAAGTCGTCGTGCTAAGGCTCCATAGGACCAGCACCCTAGTACAGCAACCGCCGCCGATGAAAAATAACGTAGATCAGAAGGATCCAAACGAAGACACACGAACATAGACGAACAACGACGAGATCCGAACAAATCCACCAAAGATAGAACTGCCGGAGACACACCTCCACACGCCCACCAACGATGCTAGATGCACCGCCGGAACGGGGGCTAGCGGGGAGACCTTTATTCCATATTCAGGGAGCCGCCGCCGTCTCAACTTCCTGAGTAGGACACAAACCCTATTTGGTACTTATGAGTACTTTGATTTTGGTACCTGCTATTTTAATGAATGACTATTATTTTTGACTAGTCAGTCAATTTTTTGTACCACTAGACTAATCTTAATGAGCTGGGGGATTTGACCACTCAATGTTCAGTCACGTTGGATTCACAATAATAATATCTGCAACTATCTGAAATTTCCCGTACGTAATCATTCCCAGTTTTTCTTTCTTGCAAAAGGGCGGCAGAGAACAAATTATTTTCAATGTGACCGAACTAAAAATATTTCGAAACTGGTGTTCATAGAGGAACTAAAATTATTTCGAAACTTCTGTTCACAGAGGAACTGAAATTATTTCGAAACTGGTGTCCATAGAGGAACTAAAATTATTTCGAAACTGTTGTCCATAGAGGAACTAAAATTATTTCGAAACTGGTGTCCATAAAGGAACTAAAATTATTTCGAAACTGCTGTTCACAGAGGAACTAAAAATTATTTCGAAACTGGTGTCCATAGAGGAATCATTCCCAGTTTGGAAGAAAACTAGGAATGAACTGCCGTCTCTTATTATGCCGATAGAGGAATTAGAAAAATTTCCTCTTAGGAATAGTAAGAGGAACTAGAAAATTTATTGTCCATAGAGGAACTAAAATTGTTCCTCTTATTATTGCCCATAGAAGAAAAAGGGAATGAACTGCTGTTCTTTTATTTTGCCGATAGAAAACTAAAATTCCCCTTATTATTGCCCATAGAAGAAAAAGGGAATGAACTGCGGTTCTCTTATTATGCCGATAGAAAACTAAAATTCCCCTTATTATTGCCCATAGAAGAAAAAGGGAATGAACTACTATTCTCTTATTATGCCTATAGAAAACTAAAATTCATCTTACTATTGTCCATAGAGGAACTAAAATTGTAGAGTCAACATAAGAGACGGCAGTCTTCTACTCGTATGTTGTTAACAAGGAAAAGGAAAGCCATATAGTTAAAGTTTGTAGTTTTGGTTTTGTTCCGCTAGATGTGAACACATTATTATTGCTAGGATAACTCGAAAATATTTTTCAAGCATCACCCTCTTAGTTGGAATTTACAAGATCTCTCGAAAACTATGTGTTGAGGGATTTGATTGCTCAAATATGTCGGAATTGGATTATTCAAATTTTCATACATAATCATTCCCAGTTTTTTCTTCTTCCAAAATCGAAAATCACAATGAAGAACCTACTTCCATTTTATTTATTTTGCGGGAATCGTCCAAAAATGTAATGCTGGTGTTCAGTTGGCTTCGGAGTTCAGTCTTTTGTTATTGGCGAGTTTTATTCTCCGAACACTATTTCTCTGCTTTGATGTCCGTTCTGAGACTGTTCCGAGACGCTTAAACCTTGTTTTTATCAAGAAGGGAGAAAACTAATTCATCCAGCTGCATCTTCATTTTTTACTACTAGCGCAGATAAACTCATGTAGTATTACGATCCGCCCAGGCTAGCTAGCGAAGAAAAGTCTCAAGTGTAAATCGAAACCGTGTTCAGCTTTCCAGAAAGAGTGCATATCCCCACGACCCCACCGTTGGAGGATTGGAGACTAGTAGCTCTAGCGGTAATCTCGATGAAATGCAGCCCCGCAAAGTCGGGCCCACAAGATCCCCTGAAACCCCGCAGAAAATGGATGGAAAAGGCACCGAAAAACCCCCACCGTCCTACGTTACGCCGCCAAAGTCAAGTCTCCGCTCCCCTTCCCGTCTACGCGGTCTGGCCGCTTCAATTTCCCCGAATTCTGTTTTTTTTTAAGAGATAAATACACTCACGGTCATTGTAGTTGCGACGGAAGCCCGATACGGTCACTGAACTTAGAAATACGGCTGTTACGGTCACTATATACGATGTGACGTGAATGTACGGTCACTGTTGGTCGTATGCGGTGAGTAGCCGCTCGTTTGACCACTTGTTGACCAGTCGTTGGGGACAGGTGGCGAACCGCGCACCCGCCGTTGTGCATAATAAGCGAAAAACCCCTCGGGCATGTCCGAATCCCCCCAATCATCCCTACTCTGACCACGCCTCTTCGTCTTCGATTGGAGACAGGGAAGGCGCTGCATAGGCGCCGCCGCCCCGGCGATCATCGGCCTATAGGCGCCACGACGTGCTGATTTCTTCCAATACTAGAGAGGCGCCACCGCCGCGTCAATTCCACCGGCGTTAGGTGGTGGCGATGGCCCCTGTTCGTCGCGCAGAAGGGGCGCCTCCCCCCGTGTACAGTAAGTTTCATCTTGCGTTAATCGGATTTTTTTGCGTTTTGATGTTCAAAGACACTCCTTTTTTGCCCGCATTGTCATTATAGATGGTATGCAGCTGGTAGTTTCGATGGATTGTACTAGGGTTTCAGTATAGGATTTGATGGTCTTTGGGGGTTAGGGTTTTAGAGACTAAATGAAAAAATGATGCTATAGTCAATTCTGATGCAGTATGTTTCTGTCTTGTGTATCAGGCCCTCGAAGCACCAACTTCTCTGTGCAAATCAACCATGGTGGATTTTTTGTTGGGCATGGAACGAATCGTGCTTATGTTAATGGTCGTGCCATTTGGTATGATAATCTGGAGAAGGTCACTTGGTCACCAATTATGATTGAACACCTTGTTGAGGAGATTGGTTATGAGATGGCAGGGAGGTTGAAGGTATACTATTGTGTCCCCATCCTTACACTCAGTAATAATGGTCTGAAAGAGCTTAGAGATGATGAGCAGACAGATAGAATGTTGATGTTCATTGATATTGGGCACCACTCCTTCAGTATATATCTTGATCATGATGAGAGCTTAAAAGCAAACCTAAGTGAGGATGATGTTGTCAACTATCCTAGAGCCACTTTGCCTCCAGTATTTAGTCCTGCAAAGAGAGTGGGCAGCAGCATTACTGCAGAAACTGAGGAAGCAGAGGCAGAACCAGAGGCAGAGCCACATGCACCTACTCCTCTCCAGGTTGTATACCCTGAAGTGAAAGCAGAGAAAGATGCAGAAGCAGATGCAAATGAGGATGTTGGAGGAAGCACATCAAGTAGGAGGACCAAAAGCAGTCATGATATGGAAGCAGAGGATGATGCAAGTGATACAGATGATGAGGACTATGACCCAGGTGTACTTGTGGACAGTGACAATGAGATAGGCAATGATGATGATGACTTGTTTGCAGATAATGTTGATGAGGATGAACCAGAACAGAAGCATAAGAACAACTCAAAGAAGCAAGTAAAGCATGGGAAACCTACAGATGAAGACAAAAGCAAGCAGCAGTACAATTCAGATGAGGACTTCTCTGAAGGTGAAGATTTGTGGGCACCTGATTCTGATGATGAGGAACTGCATTTAAAGTTCAAAACTTTCAGACCAGAGGATCTTCATAGGCCAAAATTCCATGTAGGGCAGGTTTTTGATAGTGTGGAGCTTCTAAGGAAAGCTATTAAAGAGTACTCCTGCCAGAACAGAGTTGATATCAAGCTTCCTGTGAATGATAGGAAAATAGTGAAAGCAAAATGTGATGAAGACTGCACATGGTACTTGTGGGCATCATATGATAGCAGAACTAAGGCTTTTATGGTGAAGAGATATGTGCATGAGCACACATGCAGCAAGAAGTGGAAGATTAGGGCTTTCACATCAAGATTCCTAGCAATGAAATACCTAGAGAGCTTTAGGGCTGATCAAGATATGAACTTAATGAATTTCTCAAGGGTTGTTCAGAAAGAATGGCATATGACACCCATTAGGATGAAACTTCAGAGGGCAAGGAGAATGGCTATGAAAATTATTTATGGTGATGAGGAAGGGCAGTATAAGCTGCTATGGAATTATGCTAATGAGGTTAGGAGAAGCAACCCTGGCTCATCCTTCTATGTTTCACTAGATGGAAATGCAAGGTTCAACAAGTTGTACATGTGTCTAGATGCTTGCAAGAGAGGATTTCTGGAGGGTTGTAGACCAGTCATCTTCCTAGATGGTTGCCACATTAAAACTAGATACAGAGGACAACTGCTTGCAGCTGTTGGGGTAGATCCAAATAACTGCATATTTCCAATTGCCATTGCTGTGGTTGAAGTTGAGGACACCCCTAACTGGTCATGGTTTCTTGACACACTTAAAAGAGACCTAGGCATCATCAACACTAAACCTTGGACTATCATGTCAGACAAACAAAAGGTAAGTACCATCTTTCTTTTCAAAGTTTCTGTGTCTTTACTATCTGAATGGTTGTGAATAGATTATGAATGGTTATGTTGCTTTGCAATTGTAGGGGCTCATCAATGCAATTGAAGAACTGTTCCCTGAGTCAGAACATAGATATTGTGTTAGGCACATGTGGCAAAACTTTCAACAACATTTCAAAGGTGACATCTTGAAGAATCAACTCTGGAAGATAGCTAGGAGCAATACTGTGCAGTTGTATGAACAGGGCATGGAGGAGATGAAGGTTCTTAATGTTGAGGCATACAAATGGCTGCATGAGCTAGAACCACAAACTTGGGTTAAGGCTTTTCAAAGTGACTTGCCAAAATGTGATATTTTGCTTAACAACATTTGTGAAGTTTTCAACAGGTACATTTGTGAAGTTTTCCAAAATGTTAAGGCTTTTCAATGTAGTAAAATCTCATGAATGACCAATACTTACCATGGTTTGCTGTTTAAATGCAGGTATATCCTGGAAGCTAGGGAGCTACCAATACTTAGCATGGTTGACAGTATTTATAGGCAACTTATGACAAGGCATTACAACAAACAGCTAGAGTCAGATAAATGGCAAGGAGATGTATGTCCAAAGATTAGGAAGAAGGTTGAGAAGGTAACAGAATTTGCAAACACATGCTATGTGGAGGGATCAGGAGATGGCTTATTCTTAGTAGGTGATAGAGGCATGGATTACATAGTGGACATGCACAAGAAAACATGCACATGTAGAAGAATGCAGAAAGCAGGCACTCCATGCTCTCATGTGGTAGCCTGCTGCAGGAATGATAGAGTTGATCCTTTGAAGATGGTTGACAATTGCTACTCAAAACATATGTTCAACAAAGCATATAGCAATATTATCTATCCATGTAGAGACAAGACAGAATGGGAAGACTTACATGGGCCTCCAATAATGCCACCATTGTACCAGAAGCATGTTGGAAGGCCATGTACTACAAGGAGACAAGCACCTGGAGAGGTTGATCATAGAAGGGGAGGGAAGAAAATCACAAGGCATGGTGTCATTATGCATTGTTCTTATTGTGGTGAGGCAGATCACAACAAGAAGGGGTGCAAGACCTTGAAGGCTGGACTGCCACCCCCCAATGTGACTCCTCCAAATGTTGCTCCTCCAAATGAAGGTGTTGCTGGTGCCAATGTGACTCCTCCAAATATTGCTCCTCCAAATGAAGGTGTTGCTGGTGCCAATGTGACTCCTCCAAATGTTGCTCCTCCAAATGAAGGTGTTGCTGGTGCCAATGTGACTCCTGCAAATGTGGCTCCTCCATATGGTGATCTCATGGTTGACAACATGATTGCCCAGATGCCAACAGCAAGGGTTGTGGAACAAAGGCCAGTACCTGATTCTGCTTTCCTTATTGCTGCCCAAGAGCTGCTCAACCAGACTAATGGTAGCCAAGGAAGCCAAGCTAGTTCAAGCACCATAAGGCCAGGTGAGTTGGCACAGAAATTGGAGGCCATGAAGAATCAGAAAGATAGGGAAGTAGAGGAGAGGAAGAAGGCAATACTTGCATCTAGAAGAGAAGAGGAATTGAAGAGAGCTAAAGAGATAGCAAGAAGGAAACATGAGGTTGCACAGAGGAAAGTTGAGCTTGCAGAGAGAAGAAGATTGGCTACATTGGAGAGAATTGCCAAGAAGAAAGAAGAAGCAGAATTAAACAAGAAGGTTCAAGCCGAGACAAGAAAAATTATTGAAGACACAAAGAAAACAATAGCTGCTGAGAGGAAAGCCAAGCAAGAAGCAGAGAGGAAAGCTGCTGCTGAGAAGAAGGAGGCAGAAAAGAGGGCAGAGAGGGAAGCAACTGCTGCAAAGAGAGAAGAGCAAAAAAAAAATTGCTGCTGCACAGAAGGCAGAAGAGAAGAGACTTGCTGCTGCACAAAAAGAAGAGGAGAAGAGACTTGCTGCTGCACAAAAAGAAGAGGAGAAGAGACTTGCTGCTGCACAAAAGAAAGAGGAAAAGAGACTGGCTGCTGCTAAAAGAGAAGCAGATAAGAAGCTTGCTGCTGCACAGGAGAGAATGATGGCAATTGCATAGAGAGCATAGGAGGAAAGGTTGGCTGGGAAAAGAAAATCTAGCCAGAATGAAGCTGAATGTCCAAGAAAGGTTGTGAAATCATCAATGTTTGATATCTTTAAGTAGGTTGCCAAAGATGAAGTGTTTGGTACCTTCCTGATCATACTGTTTGTGTAATTCATATGATCATGAATGGTGCCAACTTGCTTTTGTTTAGGTTATGTACTGCAATAATCTATGTAAGAAAGTACTGCAAGACTGTATTCTCTTTTGGTTATCTATGGATGATGGATGGTAATATGATACCTTGCCTGATCATAATATGTTGATCCATGATGCTCATTACTTATTCTCAGTTTCCTAGTCAATTCAACTATTAAGTGCAGATAGATTGACATCATACATCATTGCATCACTTTTACTGAAAACTACAACATCAATATAGCTAGGATAGATAGATAGATTCACATGACATAGATAGAATGATAATAGCTGAAGTGCAAAATACCATCACATGACATAGCATAGGATAGATAGATAGATTCAGAGGTTCAACATAGGATACCCACTTGGGCTTACACACCATTACATGACCTCAACACAAATTAACCTACCACTACTACAGCAGATAATCTACTAAGAGATCATCTACTAACCTACCACTACTACACCATTGCAACAGCAAGAACCCAAAAGTAGCATCTTCAACACAGCAGCAATGCAGCAACATCCCCAAAAGAAACATCTTCACCACTTCAATTCTTCACTTCTTCAGCATCAACCCAACAGCAGCAGCACCTAGCACCACCACAGCAACAAACAACATCTTCATGAGCTTCACCACCTCCCTCCCTAACATCATCAGTGCAATTGCTTGCTGCCTGCTCATCCCACAACTTGCTTCCTTCTTTGCAACCTGGTTGGACCTGCTGATGGGTGCATTCATCTGCACCAGTTCTTGTGCAGCAATCAGATGCTCCCTTCGTTCCTCCGCCTCACCAATAGCATCCACGGCGGCATCTCGGACGAGGTAATGTTTGTCAACAAGGTACTCAACATACTCCAACTCCCAACGCCAGAAATCACAAGAAACCTATCCAAAAATTGGGGTAGCAGAGGTCAAAAACTTGCATGTTTCCATCGAAATCAAACACAGCGAATACAACAATGAAATGAAGAACTAACCCCATGGGTGCGACATTTGTAGAAGATCCACCCGTCGTGCTTCTCAGTGGTCGATACATACATCTGCACCTTCTGCTTGCAGCTGGGGCAGGAGATCAGGGGCAGCGCCATTGCCCTGCGGCGGACAGCGGCGCTAGAGGAGCTTGCGGCAGACATGGGCAGATCTTGCGTGAAACAGCGGCGGCGGCGGTGGTGCCGGCTGGGGATTGGGGATTGAAGAGCGGGGAGAGAGAGGAGCGCAGTTAGGGATTTGACGATTGGGGATTGCGGCGGATAGGGATGGGGTGGTGGTGGAGGGACTTGCGATTTTACACTTACCACTCGTTAAAAGATTGGCCTAATCGGAGCTGAGAACGTGGCGGTCAACAAGTGGTCAAACGAGCGGCTACTCACCGCATACGACCAACAGTGACCGTACATTCACGTCACATCGTATATAGTGACCATAACAGTCGTATTTCTAAGTTCAGTGACCGTATCGGGCTTCCGTCGCAACTACAATGACCGTGAGTGTATTTATCTCTTTTTTTAATCAATTGCGTAGCGGACGGAAGCATCGCAGGGATTACCCCGTCGGATCCCCGCAGGCGTGGAGGCGACGCAGAGTCTCGATCGTTCACACACACATGCATGACTTGTTCAGCTAATGGCGGCTTGTGATATGCCTATATATCTATCTTGCCTCCCGCCATTTCCTGTTCCTCAAGTTTGCGCGCGCTAGCTAGCCTCTCACTCGCCACCATTGTTGTTTCTTTCAGAGGGACGATCGATGCATCAAGCTCGTTTGTGCCTTTATTTGAGTTACTATATATGCATTTTGTATTTCCTATATACTGGTCAATTGATGGTCTCAGCATTTTCTCGACGCATGCAGGAGCACTATACCAAGACGATCAGCCATATCAATATGGCAGTGCATATATATCCTCTCGGCCGTTAATGTTACCACGCACAGAGATTGTATACAGGACATTGTTAATCGTTCTGTCGATGCAAGCTAGGAGGGTTCTGTGCTAGTACATGATTTAAGAGAAGATATTACCTTTTTTCACAGAGGGCGCGGAATGCTGAGTTGACCAAAATGTCTAACGAGTCTGCTGCATATGAGTACAGCTCAACAATCTCGAGCTGGCCTTAGCAAGCGAAGAACAGGACTATAACTAAACTTACCAGCTGGTGATTCGGCATTTAACTTTCAAGAGATTGTTAACCTTTGACTTGAAATCCAAAGGGTACTTCATCAATGGTACTTGTGGACTCGCGAGCTATCGATCATGGTGAATAGTGGGAGTAGAGGCCCAGCAAAGAAGAGAATAAAAAGTCATTTTGAAGCCTTCTAGGGTTCTAGATAAAAACATTTAAGCGATACAGGTGGGAAGGATTTGCGCCAAGACCAGCTGGCCGACGTGGTCTCAGTCAAAACGCCATTAGTGCATGATTTTACTAAAATGAGTCACTTAATGTGCTCCGGATCGTTATATTACATTTCAAAGTGCCATGCCCGAAATGTAGTATCGGCAATAGTACATGGACCTCTGGTGCGCTTTATGCTTAATTAAGTGTGCCAGCATAAACAGTATTAGTACAAAGGGAATTTTCTTATGAAGTTCTGTTGGTACTCCTACTTAGTTTTGTGAAGTGAACTATGAGTTTTGCTTCAATACATCACCCCCTAAGTTACTTAAAAAGGCTATCCCAATATTAGCCTATAGATTAAACGTATTGAATAGATTGATTTGGATACAGTAGACTATATTACCTTATTTTATTGAAAAGGCTAACTTCTAACCTTCACCTTTAATTTGCATTGAAGTATCTAAACTTTTCTATGGGGTTATACCGAAGCAAAGTTCATGAACTATTCAGCATTATCGATGTCATTGCCGGCATCACCCTTCACAGGTGTTGATTCCCCCCACATGGAGCCAATGCCTTGGTTACACCCCACCCCTGGTTCATGCTCAAGGTAAAAACCCTTGTTCACTCTATTAGATTCTGAGGTGGCTGTATTCCGCGTTGTGACTTCTTTGGAGGCATTTCCAATAAGATTTGGTCATCTTGATTTCTTCATGACTTATATTCGTGGCAAAGACGATGTTATTCTATGGTTGGAGAGAATTTCTTTTCTTCTTAATTATAAAGGAATCCTCCCATTTTACATCATGACCTCAAGAGAGAAAACAAGACGATAATTGAACCCTAAATCGACCGACGATCTCCCAAGAGATGCTTTGCCATCATCTCTTGCCAAATCCTCGCCATGAGGCAAGGAGCAAAGGGCCGCCCACATGGAGGTTGAAGACGTACGTGGGCTTGGAAAACAGTCAACAAATCCTATAGAGGCTAGCAAACCACCCTAGCCACCTGTGTCGTTGCAAGTTTGATCCGTAGTTCCAGCAACTGAGGCCGAGGCAGCGGAAGAAGAATGTCAAAGAAACACCGAAGCCAGCAACGTTCCCCATATTACGCCAAGTCAACAATGCCGAACGACAAATCCATCCCACTCTCTTCTTTCCCCACCATGACAGCGAGAAAAAAATGGGGAAGGAAGCCGGACCGACTCGCATCGACAGCCTATCGACCAAGCTTATATTTGAAGCTCCACTGCTAGCCGTCGTTTTCCACCATGCAATATTGCCGGAAGAGGGAGAAGAGGAGCTTTTCGATGGCACTCGTGAGCGCCGGTGCCGAGATTCACCATGGCATGATGCCAGACACGACATAACACCATACGCCCAAAGACAAACCAAACCCTAAACCCTAACTTAGTGCTAGCTAGTACGTACAACGTCCCCTCTTCTCTCTCATCCCCACTTGGACCGGCGAGGCAGCCCAAGGAAGCAGGGATCACGGCGTGGGTCTCTCAAGAGAAGGAAGGAAGGAAGAGAGTAGACCATGTATCGATATAGAATGACATCAGCGCTCGCTGTTTCTCGTCAAAAAAAAGTAGACCATGTACTGTTCAAATCGATTTGACTTTATTAATCTAATTTAAAGCTGAAACGCACAGCCTTTTATGCAAAGAAAAAGAACTGGATCGATGTCAACAATCTCAAACTTGTTTACTACTCCCTCCGTTGTGAATTACTTGTCACAGATATGAATATATTTAGATATATTTTAGTTTAGGTATATTCATTTCTGCGACGAGTAATTTGGAACGAAGGGAGTAATAATTGACGAGTGATTCGAGAGAGCGAATGTCGTTGTCAGAATGTTGTTAGTTTTCTTACCAAAATAAGAAGCCAGAACGTCGGTTGAACTGAAAAAGAATAAGCACCAAATCAGACAAGAGGAAATACGTACTTAAAAAAGAGCGAGATCGTACGAGGGAAACGCGTCGGAAACGAGGCAGCCGGCCGGCCGTGGCGCAAGCAAAGCAAATCCCGAGCAAGAGCTGTGCCCCGCCCCCACTGTCTCACGCGGTGCCGAGCGACGCGAGCCGGGAGGCAGAAATCATATATTTGACCTCAGGGCGAAATCAAATTACAAAATGACCTACTTTTGAAAAAAATTCACTTTGTTGACCTTTTCATGTGGCGCCCGACAGCTAGGCGTCACACACCACTATGCAGCGCCTCTGCCTTAAGCGTCGCACCTCCTGCCAGCATGACAGTTCTGGTTGGGTTGCGGACTCACAGACAGTAGTGCAGCGCCCAAGGGATAGGCGCCACACAGTGTAATGTGCAGCGCCTATGGCTTGGGCGCTGCACATTCACTTAAGCCTATTTAATCTCCTTAGGTTGATGAACTTGTTGGGTTATGTTATATGTTGGTGAACTCTTACTATTGTGGTATTTGTGTTGTCCTAAATGATGTGATGTTCAAATTATTAGTTGTCTTTGTTCAGTATTTGTCCTAAATGATGTTGTCTTTGTTCAGTTGAATTGTTCAGTATTTGTATTTGCCAAAATGGAATCTGTTTCTGCAGTTTGGCAGTTAACAGCACTGCAGCGCCTGACAGTCAGGCGCTGCAATGTACTATGCAGCGCCCAAAGCCTAGGCGCTGCACCTCACAGTGCAGCGCCCGTCCCATAGGCGCTGCTTCACTGGCCATGGCTGCCCATAGGGCCACAGAAGGCTTTGAGCACTGACGATCCACGAAAATTACCAAGTCATAATGCAGCGCCCCAGAGCAAGGCGCTGCACTTTACAGTGTGACGCCCGTCCATTCGGCGCTGCATAGAATAGTGCAGCGCCTTTGTTCTGGGCGCTGCATGGTTGTTTACTGCAAAAACAGGGTTGACAGCACATTCATTTCACCGAAACATCATAATACTTACAATGATTGCATCATCACAACAATTTGAACAAACAAAAATTTTATGCCGACGAGTTCATAACTTAAGACAATTCAAACTACGACATGGTTCATGACACATTCATTACAAATGACAAATGGCAGCTTGCCCTAGAAAATAGTTCACCAACATCTTGCATGCCCTCACAAGTTCACGACGAGTGCACCGAACCGAAGTCCCTACTGAGTAGAGCGAGGCCATTTCCCCTTCTTGTCACGGGCCGAGTCCTCCTCTTGCGCCTCGCGAGCCTTTGCAAGCTTTCTTGCCCTCTCCTCCTCACGAGCAAGTTTCGCTTGGCGTGCCCTCTCCTCGTCTCGTTTCTTCCGCTCCATCCTCTCCTTCTGACGACGCTCTTCCTCCAAGCCTCTTCAAAACGATTCTTCGAACCGCCGTTGCCGCCTAAGACAATCTTGGTATTGGTCCTTTTTGACATCTTCTGGCACTTCAAGATCTATCCACGTGAAGTACTTGCATAGAGGAGGCGGTGACTGCATACAAAATTTTTGTTAGTGTTGACACACATTTGATAGTAACATTTTACTTCTCGAGCTTACCAGTGGTTGGTCATAGGCGTTAGTTGGAAGTGCACGATCATAAACATAGTTCGGGCATACAAAATATCTCCGCCCTTCCGTCCATGATTTATTTCGGTCGGTGGATACCTTCACCTTGCAAACATCTCCACACCAACATGACGGGATGTTGGCATCTTTCTCCTTCACCTTGTCCAAAGATGCGTCCTCCCACTTGTTCGGCATGTCTTCTTGGTTAGCACACGGTGGCCTCGTCATGGAACCGGATGAAGCCATGCCTACAAAACCGATAATTCTTGGTTAACCCTAACCCCCACTTAACAATAACCACAATCCTAACCATAGCATTGTTGGTGAACGTAGTAATTTCAAAATTTTCCTACGCACACGCAAGATCATGGTGATGCATAGTAACGAGAGGGGAGAGTGTTGTCTACGTACCAACGCAGACCGACTGCGGAAGCGATCACACAACGTAGAGGAAGTAGTCGTACATCTTCTTCCCGATCCGACCGATCCAAGCACCGTTACTCCGGCACCTCCGAGTTCTTAGCACACGTACAGCTCGATGACGATCCCCGGGCTCCGATCCAGCAAAGCTTCGGGGAGGAGTTCCGTCAGCACGATGGCGTGATGACGATCTTGATGTTCTACCGACGCAGGGCTTCGCCTAAGCACTACAACGATATGATCGAGGTGGAATATGGTGGCAGGGGGCACCGCACACGGCTAAGGAACGATCTCAAGGATCAATTTGTGTGTCATGGGGTGCCCCTGCCTCCGTATATAAAGGAGCAAGGGGGAGGGGCGGCCGGCCAAGGAGGAGGCGCGCCAAAGGGGAGTCCTACTCCCACCGGGAGTAGGACTCCCTCCTTCCTTGTTGGAGTAGGAGAAGGGGAAAGAGGGGGAGAGGAATAAGGAAAAGGGGGCTGCGCCCCTTGTCCAATTCGGACCAGAGGGGGGGGGGGGGCGCAGGCCTCCTTCCTTTTGGCCTCTCTCCTCTATTCCCGTGTGGCCCAATAAGGCCCATATACTCCCCGGCGAATTCCCGTAACTCTACGGTACTCCGAAAAATACCCGAATCACTCGGAACCTTTCCGAAGTCCGAATATAGTCGTCCAATATATCGATCTTTACGTCTCGACCATTTCGAGACTCCTCGTCATGTCCCCGATCTCATCCGGGACTCCGAACTCCTTCGGTACATCAAAACTCATAAACTCATAATATAACCGTCATCGAAACCTTAAGCGTGCGGACCCTACGGTTCGAGAACAACATAGACATGACCGAGACACGTCTCCGGTCAATAACCAATAGCGGGACCTGGATGCCCATATTGGCTCCTACATATTCTACGAAGATCTTTATCGGCCAGACCGCATAACAACATACGTTGTTCCCTTTGTCATCGGTATGTTACTTGCCCGAGATTCGATCGTCGGTATCCAATACCTAGTTCAATCTCGTTACCGGCAAGTCTCTTTAGTCGTTCCGTAATACATCATCTCACAACTAACACATTAGTTGTAATGCTTACAAGGCTTATGTGATGTGCATTACCGAGAGGGCCCAGAGATACCTCTCCGACAATCGGAGTGACAAATCCTAATATCGAAATACGCCAACCCAACATGTACCTTTGGAGACACCTGTAGTACTCCTTTATAATCACCCAGTTACGTTGTGACGTTTGGTAGCACCCAAAGTGTTCCTCCGGCAAACGGGAGTTGCATAATCTCATAGTCATAGGAACATGTATAAGTCATGAAGAAAGCAATAGCAACATACTAAACGATCGGGTGCTAAGCTAATGGAATGGGTCATGTCAATCAGATCATTCAACTAATGATGTGATCTCGTTAATCAAATAACAACTCTTTTGTCCATGGTTAGGAAACATAACCATCTTTGATTAACGAGCTAGTCAAGTAGAGGCATACTAGTGACACTCTGTTTGTCTATGTATTCACACATGTATTATGTTTCCGGTTAATACAATTCTAGCATGAATAATAAACATTTATCATGATATAAGGAAATAAATACACTAGTAGAAAAAGGGTTAAACATGAAGCACATTAGTGTCGGTTTGTATTTGAGCCGGCACTAATGGTACCATTAGTGCCGGTTCGAACGAATTTGCATTAATGCCGGTTCGTGTTGAACCTTTAGTACCGGTTCGTGGCACGAACCGGTACTAAAGAGGTGGTGGTAGGCTGGCGTCAGGCCGGGGCCCCACGATCACCTTTAGTACCGGTTCATGCCACGAACCGGTACTAAAGGTCTAACCTATAGTACCGGTTCGTGCCACGAACCGGTACTAAAGGTCCCATTTTCAAACTCTACCCCTGGTGGATCGCCTTTTCAGTTTTAAAAAAATAAAAGAAAATAATGTAAATGTCAAAAAAATAAAAGAAAATAAGTTTCTCATGTGATATGTGGTCTAGTTGTTGGGAAAATTTGCAAATGTGAATTTTGACTTTATTTGCAAAATCTCTCTGAAATTTGTAAAAATGGGCATAACTTTTGCATACTAACTCGGATGAAAAAGTTTTTTATATGAAAAATCATCTACTCGAAAAGTTACATCCAAATTTAACCAGGGAAACCCCGTTAAACATTTTTAAAATCCTCAAAAACCTAATAGAAAAAAGTTACGGGGCTTTTAAGATCTAGAGTGGAAAAAATTGAAAAATATTCAAACAGTGGGCAAACTGTGGTCAAACAATGGTCAAACTAATTATTCTAGAATATTAGTGTTACTAAATAATTATTTTAGTTATTTCAATTTTGGTCAAATCTGGTCAAACTGTGGTCAAACTATGGTCAAACAATGGTCAAAATAATTATTCAAGAAATATTAGTGTTACTAAATAATTATTGTTTTTAAAACAATAGTTTCAAACTCAAACAGTGAAATGTGTCACTTCATGCTCAAGCAAAATTCCTGAAGGTTAATAGGATTGACATCTTACTATTGTCAGGAAAACAACAAGTGCAGACTTGAAGCGAGGGAGAATAAAACCTGGAAGTTAAGCGTGCTTGGGCTGGAGTAGTGAGAGGGATGGGTGACCGGTCAGGAAGTTAGATGATTTGGAATGAGTGATCCACACTTGAGCAGTTAAGAGAGGTGATTAGAGACTAAATCATCAAATAATTCAGAAAAATTAAAAATAAAAAAACAATTTTTTTTCCAAAATTTTCAAAAAAAAACCCTGTACCGGTTGGTGTTACCAACCGGTACTAAAGGTCCCCCGTACCAGGGCGCGAGCTCACGCCAGGTGGTGGCACTTTAGCGCCGGTTCGTGCTGAACCGGTACTAAAGGGGGGGGGGGGCTTTAGTGCCGAAATAATAGTGCCGGTTCCATAACCGGCACTAAAGGCCCTTACGAACCGGTGCTATTGCCCGGTTTTCTACTAGTGATAATAACTTTATTATTGCCTCTAGGGCATATTTCCTTCAGTCTCCCACTTGCACTAGAGTCAATAATCTAGATCACATCACCATGTGATTAACATCGATAGTTCACATCATCATGTGATTAACACCCATAGTTCACATTGTCATGTGACCAACACCCAAAGGGTTTACTAGATTCGGTAATCTAGTTCACATCGCTATGTGATTAACACCCAAAGAGTACTAAGGTGTGATCATGTTTTGCTTGTGAGAGAATCTTAGTCAATGTCTTTCACATTCAGATCCGTTATGTATTTTGCAATTTTCTATGTCTACAATGCTCTGCACGGAGCTACTCTAGCTAATTGCTCCCACTTTCAATATGTATCTAGATCGAGACTTAGAGTTATCCAGATCCGTGTCAAAACTTGCATCGACATAACTTTTTACGACGAACCTTTTGTCACCTCCATAATCGAGAAATATTTCCTTATTCTACTAAGGATAATTTTGACCGTTGTCCAGTGATCTACTCCTAGATCACTATTGTACTCCCTTGTCAAATCAGTGCAGTGTATACAATAGATCTGGTACACAGTATGGCATACTTTATAGAACCTATGACTGAGGCATAGGGAATGACTTTCATTCTCTTTCTATCTTCTGCCGTGGTCGGGCTTTGAGTCTTACTCAACTTCACACCTTGTAATACAGGCAAGAACTCTTTCTTTGACTGCTCCATTTTTGAACTACTTCAAAATCTTGTCAAGGTATGTACTCATTGAAAAAACTTATCAAGCGTCTTGATCTATCTTTATAGATCTTGAAGCTCAATATGTAAGCAGCTTGACCGAAGTCTTTCTTTGAAAAAACTCCTTTCAAATACTCCTTTATGCTTTACAGAATAATTCTACATTATTTCCGATCAACAATATGTCATTCACATATACTTATCAGAAATGCTGTAGTGCTCCCACTCACTTTCTTGTAAATACAGGCTTCACCGCAAGTCTGTATAAAACTATATGCTTTGATCAACTCATCAAAGTGTATATTCCAACTCCGAGATGCTTGTACCAGTCCATAGATGGATTGCTGGAGCTTGCATATTTTGTTAACACCTTTAGGATCAACAAAACCTTCTAGTTGCATCATATACAACTCTTCTTTAATAAATCCATTAAGGAATGTAGTTTTGTTTATCCATTTGCCAGATTTCATAAAATGTGGCAATTGCTAACATGATTCGAACAGACTTAAGCATAGATACGAGTGAGAAACTCTCATCGTAGTCAACACCTTGAACTTGTCGAAAACCTTTTGCGACAATTCTAGCTTTGTAGATAGTAACACTACTATCGGCGTCCGTCTTCCTCTTGAAGATCCATTTATTTTCTATGGCTTGCCGATCATCGGGCAAATCCATCAAAGTCCATACTTTGTTCTCATACATGGATCATATCTCAGATTTCATGGCCTCAAACCATTTTGCGGAATCTGGGCTCATCATCGCTTCCTCATAGTTCGCAAGTTCATCATGGTCTAGTAACATGACTTCCAGAACAGGATTACCGTACCACTCTGGTGCGGATCTCACTCTGGTTTACCTACGAGATTCGGTAGTAACTTGATCTGAAGTTTCATGATCATCATCATTAGCTTCCTCACTAATTGGTGTAGGTGTCACAGAAACCGGTTTCTGTGATGTATTACTTTCCAATAAGGGAGGAGGTACAGTTACCTCATCAAGTTCTACTTTCCTCCCACTAACTTCTTTCGAGAGAAACTCCTTCTCAAGAAAGTTTCCGAATTTAGCAACAAAAGTCTTGCCTTCGGATCTGTGATAGAAGGTGTATCCAATAGTTTCCTTTGGATATCCTATGAAGACACATTTCTCTGATTTGGGTTCGAGCTTATCAGGTTGAAGCTTTTTCACATAAGCATCGCAGCCCCAAACTTTCAGAAACGACAACTTTGGTTTCTTGCCAAACCATAGTTCATAAGGCGTTGTCTCAACGGATTTTGATGGTGCCCTGTTTAACGTGAATGCAGCTGTCTCTAATGCATAACCCCAAAATGATAGTGGTAAATCGGCAAGAGACATCATAGGTTGCAGCATATCTAATAAAGTACAGTTACGATGTTCGGACACACCATTACATTGTGGTGTTCCAGGTGGCATGAGTAGTGAAACTATTTCACATTGTTTTTAACTGAAGTCCAAACTCGTAACTCAAATACTTTTCTCTACGATCAGATCGTAGAAATTTTATTTTCTTGTTACGATGATTTTTCACTTCACTCTGAAATTCTTTGAACTTTTCAAATGTTTCAGACTTATGTTTTATCAAGTAGATATACTCATATCTGCTCAAATCATCTGTGAAGATCAGAAAATAATGATACTTGTCGCGAGCCTCAATATTCATCGGACCACATACATCAGTATGTATGATTTCCAACAAATCTGTTGCTTGCTCCATTGTTCCGAAGAACAGAGTCTTAGTCATCTTGCCCATGAGGCATGGTTCGCAAGCATCAACTGATTCATAATCAAGTGATTCCAAAAGCCCATCAGCATGGAGTTTCTTCATGCGCTTTACACCAATATGACCTAAACGGCAGTGCTACAAATAAGTTGCACTATCATTATTAACTTTGCATCTTTTGGTTTCAATATTATGATTATGTGTATCACTACGATCGAGATCCAACGAACTATTTTCATTGGGTGTGTAACCATATAAGGTTTTATTGATATAAACAGAACAACAATTTATTCTCTTAAATGAATAACCGTATTACAATAAACATGATCAAATCATATTCATGCTCAACGCAAACACCAAATAACACTTATTCAGGTTCAACACTAATCCCGAAAGTATAGGGAGTGTGCGATGATGATCATATCAATCTTGGAACCACTTCCAACACACATCGTCACCTTGACTTTGACTAGTTTCTGTTTATTCTGCAACTCCCGTTTCGAGTTACTACTCTTAGCCACTGAACCAGTATCAAATACTGAGGGGTTGCTATAAACACTAGTAAAGTACACATCAATAACATGTATATCAAATATACTTATGTTCACTTTGCCATCCTTCTTATCCGCCAATCACTTGGGGTAGTTCCGCTTTCAGGGACCAGTCCCTTTGTTGTAGAAGCACTTAGTCTCAGGCTTAGGACTAGACTTGGGCTTCATCACTTGAGCAGCAACTTGCTTGCCGTTCTTCTTGAAGTTCCCCTTCTTCCCTTTGCCCTTTTCCTGAAACTAGTGATCTTGTCAACCATCAACACTTGATGCTTTTCTTGATTTCTACCTTCGTTGGTTTTAGCATCACGAAGAGCTTGGGAGTTCATCACGAAGTTCTACTAACTTGGTGATGGTGACTAGAGAATTCTGTCAATCACTATCTTATCTGGAAGATTAACTCCCACTTGATTCAAGCGATTGTAGTACCCAGACAATTTGAGCACATGCTCACTAGTTGAGCGATTCTCCTCCATCTTTTAGCTATAGAACTTGTTGGAGACTTCATATCTCTCAACTCGGGGTATTTGCTTGAAATATTAACTTCAATACCTGGAACATCTCATATGGTCCATGACGTTCAAAACGTCTTTGAAGTCCCGATTCTAAGCCGTTAAGCATGGTGCACTAAACTATCAAGTAGTCATCATATTGATCAAGCCAAACGTTTCATAATGTCTGCATCTGCTCCTGCAATAGGTCTGTCACCTATCGGTGCATCAAGGACATAATTTTTCTGTGCAGCAATGAGGATAAACCTCAGATCACGGATCCAATCCGCATCATTGCTCCTAACATCTTTCAACACAATTTTCTCTAGGAACATATCAAAATAAACACAGGGAAGCGACAATGCGAGCTATTGATCTACAACATAATTTGCAAAATACTACCAGGACTAAGTTCATGATAAATTTAAGTTCAATTTAATCTTATTACTTAAGAACTCCCACTTAGATAGACATCCCTCTAATCCTCTAAGTGATCACGTGATCCAAATCAACTAAACCATGTCCGATCATTACGTGAGATGGAGTAGTTTCATTGGTGAACATCACTATGTTGATCATATCTACTATATGATTCACACTCGACCTTTCGGTCTCCGTGTTCCGAGGCCATATCTGTATATGCTTGGCTCGTCAAGTATAACCTGAGTATTCCGCATGTGCAACTGTTTTGCACCCGTTGTATTTGAACGTAGAGCCTATCACACCCGATCATCACGTGGTGTCTCAGCACGAAGAACTTTCGCAACGGTGCATACTCAGGGAGAACACTTCTTGATAATTAGTGAGAGATCATCTTATAATACTACCATCAATCAAAGCAAGATAAGATGCATAAAAGATAAACATCACATGCAATCAATATAAGTGATATGATATGGCCATTATCATCTTGTGCTTGTGATCTCCATCTCCGAAGCACCGTCATGATCACCATCGTCACCGGCGCGACACCTTGATCTCCATCGTAGCATCGTTGTCGTCTCGCCAATCTTATGCTTCCACGACTATCGCTACCGCTTAGTGATAAAGTAAAGCATTACATCGCGATTGCATTGCATATAATAAAGCGACAACCATATGGCTCCTGCCAGTTGCCGATAACTCGGTTACAAAACATGATCATCTCATACAATAAAATTTAGCATCATGTCTTGACCATATCACATCACAACATGCCCTGCAAAAACAAGTTAGACGTCCTCTACTTTGTTGTTGCAAGTTTTACGTGGCTGCTACGGGCTTAAGCAAGAACCAATCTCACCTACGCATCAAAACCACAACGATAGTTTGTCAAATAGACTCCGTTTTAACCTTCGCAAGGACCGGGCATAGCCACACTTGGTTCAACTAAAGTTGGAGAGACAGTCGCCCGCAAGCCATCTATGTGCAAAGCACGTCGAGGGAACCGGTCTCGCGTAAGCGTACGCGTAAGGTTGGTCCGGGTCGTCTTGTCCAACAATACCGCTGAACCAAAGTATGACATGCTGGTAGGCAGTATGACTTGTATCGCCCACAACTCACTTGTGTTCTACTCGTGCATATAACATCAAACCATAAAACCTAGGCTCTGATACCACTGTTGGTGAACATAGTAATTTCAAAATTTTCCTACGCACACGCAAGATCATGGTGATGCATAGCAACGAGAGGGGAGAGTGTTGTCTACGTACCAACGCAGACCGACTGCGAAAGCGATCACACAATGTAGAGGAAGTAGTCGTACGTCTTCTTCCCGATCCGACCGATCCAACCACCGGTACTCCGGCACCTCCGAGTTCTTAGCACACGTACAACTCGATGACGATCCCCGGGCTCCGATCCAGCAAAGCTTCGGGGAGGAGTTCCGTCAGCACGACGGCGTGATGACGATCTTGATGTTCTACCGACGCAGGGCTTCGCCTAAGCACTACAACGATATGATCGAGGTGGAATATGGTGGCAGGGAGCACCGCACACGGCTAAGGAACGATCTCAAGGATCAACTTGTGTGTCATGGGGTGCCCCCCTGCCTCCGTATATAAAGGAGCAAGGGGGAGGGGCGGCCGGCCTAGGAGGAGGCGCGCCAAAGGGGAGTCCTACTCCCACCGGGAGTAGGACTCCCTCCTTCCTTGTTGGAGTAGGAGAAGGGGAAAGAGGGGGAGATGAATAAGGAAAAGGGGGCTGCGCCCCTTGTCCAATTCGGACCAGAGGGGGGGCGCAGGCCTCCTTCCTTTTGGCCTCTCTCCTCTATTCCCGTATGCCCCAATAAGGCCCATATACTCCCCGGCGAATTCCCGTAACTCTCTGGTACTCCGAAAAATACCCGAATCACTCGGAACCTTTCTGAAGTCCGAATATAGTCGTCCAATATATCGATCTTTACGTCTCGACCATTTCGAGACTCCTCGTCATGTCCCCGATCTCATCCGGGACTCCGAACTCCTTCGGTACATCAAAACTCATAAACTCATAATATAACTGTCATCGAAACCTTAAGCGTGCGGACCCTACGGTTCGAGAACAATGTAGACATGACCGAGACACGTCTCCGGTCAATAACCAATAGCGGGACCTGGATGCCCATATTGGCTCCTACATATTCTACGAAGATCTTTATTGGTCAGACCGCATAACAACATACGTTGTTCCCTTTGTCATCAGTATGTTACTTGTCCGAGATTCGATCGTCGGTATCCAATACCTAGTTCAATCTCGTTACCGGCAAGTCTCTTTACTCGTTCCGTAATACATCATCTCACAACTAACAAATTAGTTGTAATGCTTGCAAGGCTTATGTGATGTGCATTACCGAGAGGGCCCAGAGATACCTCTCCGACAATCGGAGTGACAAATCCTAATCTTGAAATACGCCAACCCAACATGTACCTTTGGACACACCTGTAGTACTCCTTTATAATCATCCAGTTACGTTGTGACGTTTGATAGCACCCAAAGTGTTGCTCCGGCAAACGGGAGTTGCATAATCTCATAGTCATAGGAACATGTATAAGTCATGAAGAAAGCAATAGCAACATACTAAACGATCGGGTGCTAAGCTAATGGAATGGGTCATGTCAATCAGATCATTCAACTAATGATGTGATCTCGTTAATCAAATAACAACTCTTTTGTCCATGGTTAGGAAACATAACCATCTTTGATTAACGAGCTAGTCAAGTAGAGGCATACTAGTGACACTCTGTTTTCTATGTATTCACACATGTATTATGTTTCCGGTTAATACAATTCTAGTATGAATAATAAACAATTATCATGATATATGGAAATAAATAATAACTTTATTATTGCCTCTAGGGCATATTTCCTTCAAGCATAACCCTAACACTAACATCAAACACACATACCCCTAACCCTAGCATACCATGAAAGCCTAACCAACCCAAATTAGCAAAGAAACTTAACATCATTCAACAAATATTTGCAAATCCAAGCAAAAACTAGGGTTTCCCCAAAGTAGCAAGATTTGAGCAAATGTGACAATTCCTATGGATGAAAACGAGGGGAATGGAGGAGATTACCTTAAGGGAGGGTTTGGCTTCGAAATCCACGGTCAAATACTCCGGATCTGAGGAGGATTTGAGAAGGGGAGAGAGGAGGGCAGAGGGGAGGCACTGAGCTTCGAGTTTGTGTGGGGGTGGGGGTGTGTGGGGTGGGGATGGGTGGGAGGGGGGTGAGTGCAGCAATTAGATGTCCAGCCGTGCAGCGCCTAAGGGAGAGGCTCCACACACCATAGTGCAGCGCCTATTCTTTAGGCGCTGCACTTCTGGACATCCCAGTCCAGAGAGCAACAGAAGCTTCCAGTATGTTTTCTGCCCAAAAAAATGCTAAGTGAGTGTGCAATGCCCAAAGGATAGGCGCTACTCTGTACTATGCAGCACCTAGGCGTGAGGCGCTGCACATTACAGTGCAGCGCCCCTCCCTTAGGCGCTGCAGACTGACTTAGCAAATTTTTGGGTGCAAAAGCTCCTGGAACGCTTCTGTTGCTCTCTGGACTGGGATGTCCAGTAGTGCAGCGCCTCAGCGAGAGGCACTGCACTATGGTGTGTGGCGCCTCTCCCTTAGGCGCTGCACGGCTGGACATCCCAGTCCAGAGAGCAACAGAAGCATCCCAGGAGCTTTTGCACCCAAAAATTTGCTAAGTCAGTCTGCAGCGCCTAAGGGAGGGGCACTGCACTGTAATGTGCAGCGCCTCGGCCTGAGGCGCTGCACTATCTGCTGTTTTCATATACAAAGTGATTTTTATGTTTTGTGATTCACATAGATGGCACATAATCATATCCAAATCACATGTAGTAGTCCAAATCACATACTCATACACACATAGCAATAGAGTTGTCCAATCACATAGTCATACACAAACATTTAGCCAAAAAGACATAGTCATTTACGTCTCATAACACATAGTAGCATACATTTTGGTTCATAGAAAATGTCATGGTCCTTGTCCCTTCTTCTTCCTCTCTTCTTCTTCTTCTTCTTCTTCTTCTTCTTCTTCTTCTTCTTCTTCTTCTTCTTCTTCTTCTTCTTCTTCTTCTTCTTCCTCCGACCACCAAGGGAGCTCACCTTTCGCCTTCGTGTCCTCCACCCCCTTCATTGTTTCCATACCTATGAAAATGTCAATATAATAGTTAGTCACACAATGCAAAATGACAACACAAGCATTGAGCCAAAAGAACAAGATCATAGTAAGTCACATACGGCAATGGTCCATTGAGCCAAGTGAACATTCCTCCACCACGGCCGCCGCCAAGGCCAAGATCACCACCACTGCCTCTACCACCACCACGGCCTAGACCACCACCATGGCCTCTACTGCCACCGTGGCCTCTACCGCCACCACAGCCTAGACCACCACCACGGCCTCTACCACCACCACGGCCAAGACCATCACCACGGCCTAGGCCTTCACCACGGCCAAGACCATCACCACGGCCTAGGCCTTCAACACGGCCTCTACCACCACCACCACGGCCTAGACCATCACCACGGCCTAGGCCTTCACCACGGCCAAGACCATCCCCACGGCCTAGGCCATCACCACGGCCTCTACCACCACCACGGCCTTTACCACCACCATGACCTCTTTGTTGCCTAGTGCCTCGTTGGCTTGTTTGACTTGGTTGGCTACTCCTTGGTTGACTTTGTTGGCTATCATTTGCTTGGCTTGTGCTTGCATCATTTTTCTTTGATCTTTTTCTTGATTTGGCACAAGTTCTTGTGTTGTGTCCCCCATGACTGCAGTCCCCACAACGGGATTGCTCACGAGGCTCTTGGAATTGGCCGGTGCCGTATTCTCCACCGCCACCACGGCCCCATCCGTCCATGTCACCTCTAAGACGCTTTGTCTTACGTCTTCCCCGTCTAACGACCTTCAATTCCGGGTCCGGCCATAGTTGAACTCCATGATACTCCGGCCATTGTGATTGGTCCAAGTATGGCTGAAACCGGGGAGCCCATGTATTCTTTACCGTCATGATTGAGAACTCGGACTCCCTCACGGTAAGAGGGTGATTGACGTCCACATTCCTAACACGGGCTGCATTTAACAAGTGTGAGCATGGGAGATGAAGCGACGATGGCCTCATGCAGCTGCAATCACACCGTGTTAGGGAGACCTTGAAAGCGCGGCCTCCGTGTTGGTGGCCATCGTTTGTGGTTCCTCCAGGCTCTTTCACCTCATACTTCCACTCGTTGTCGTCATATAGTACAGCTTCTTGGGAGTCTGCCTTTCGTGATTGAAAGTCCAACCATTCTTCAACCTTTGGTGGGAAATAGTACTTGTGCTTATCCTTGTTCTCACCAGCAATCTACTTATCCGTCTCCATTGAATACTTCAAAAAGTATCCATTCATCTTGTCAAATGTGTATTGAACTATTGCCGTCACGGGTAATGCACGTACACCCTTGAGCACCTTATTGAAGCATTCTGCCATATTGCTTGTCATTTGACCATACCTCCGGCCATCTTCATCGAAAGCACGTGCCCACATATTCCTTTCGACAATGTTCTTAGTGAGAAATTCATGACCACCGGGGTCAAGTTTCTTGTGTCTGAGCAATGCATTGAACAATGTGGCAAACCGCTTGTTGGTGAAAGCGAGACAACAATCTTGAAGATCATCGGCCAACTCCTTGATACCACATGCCCTATAGAAGTTTGCACAAAAGTGCCTCATGCACCATCGATGGTGCAACTTTCTATGTCCGGGAATGTCAACCACCACCGCATTGAGAATTCCTGGATGGCGATCCGATATGACACAAATTTCCCTTTCAGCCGGTAATACCCTTGTTCTCAATTGACGCAAGAACCACTCCCAGTTATCATTGTTCTCCACCTCAACCAAAGCGAAATCCAAAGGCAACACCCGGTTATTGGCATCACTTGCTATTGCAACCAATAAAGTGCCCTTGTATTGTCCGGTCAAGAACGTGCCATCAATGGCGATGATGGGCCGACAATGCTCAAAAGCCCTCATGCATTGCTCAAAGGCCCAAAATGCACGGCCAAATACTCGGACGGTCCTCCTGTTGTGAATCAATGTTTGGTGCCCATGAGGCTCAACCACGTGAACCATGCCTGGGTTTGTGGTGGCCATAGCTAACAACAACCTAGGGAGTCAGTTGTATGCTTCCTCCCAATTGCCATACAACATCTTGAATGCGGCTTGCTTTGCCTTCCATGCCTTGCCATACTTCACCTTGTAATGAAAGATGGCTTTCACAAGGTCAATGACACTCTTTATGCTCATTGTTGGAAGTGTGGATATTTGGTTGGAAAGCCTATAAGCGATGAACTCGGACGTGAGTTGTCTGTGTTGTTGGTACACAAGCTTGCCATCCGCATTCTTGTGTCGGCACATGTGATTTGGTAGACAACTCACTATGCGCCAAGTGGGACCTCCTTTCCATGGCCTTGCACGCACAATCCATGGACAACTTCGCACTTCACATTTGACCGTGTAACGCACATTGATGTCCGAGTTGGCCACTTTATGTGGACGATAAT
The DNA here is from genome assembly GCA_034509565.1 of Triticum monococcum. NCBI lineage: Eukaryota > Viridiplantae > Streptophyta > Magnoliopsida > Poales > Poaceae > Triticum > Triticum monococcum. Next base: position 622,671,052 of record CM067845.1, read on the forward strand.
GCGTAATCGAGTAGTTGTCGAGCCACATCTTCAATTCCAAGAAGGATTGAAACTCACAACCGGGATATATCCCGTTCTTGCCGTCTTCCAAATCACGGTGAGAACTTGGCCTAGCTCCAAGAGATATGCATTTGCCACCATCCACAACGGCTTCATCCGCGAGACTAAGATCCTTGAACAATGGTGTCTTGTGATCCCGCCCGAATACCTTCTTGAATGCTTGGGCCTCCTTCGATGTGAACCCCTCCTCTTCAACTTCTTCATCGGGACCATCGTCATCCGAGTCTGATGCATATGCACGGGGAAAAGGGATGGATTGGTCCATTGTCTCTTGCACATGATATTGGTCGAGATCACCCACATCGTTGTCATCCTCCTCGTACTCATCATTCTCCTCTTCAAAACCTTCATTTTGGTTGTTTGGAGTCGGGCTCAATGTTGGCCAATCTTGTTGCGTGAAATGAGGTTCACTCATTTGATCTTGGTTCATGGGTGGTGGAGTGCTAGCAACCAACGGGGAGGGGTTCCGGTTCAAGTCCAAATTCAAAGTAGACTCAACCTTCTTGGAGGCAAATAACTCAAGAGCCTTGTCTAGAGATTCGGCAACCGTCTCCTTGTATGCAACCCAACGTTGCTCGGAGTTCACACGCATTGTCTTCCAACGGATGTGCATTCCAAAACCAACATTATGCCTTCCCACAAACTCAACAACGTCACTTGGGTCCATCCAATTCAAATCCTTCCTCACTTGGTCCAAGAGCTCCGCATAGTTTAGACTACTCTCAAACACCATGTCAAGCTCATCCGGGTCCGGCTCAACATTGCCTTTCAAAAAGGCCTCTTTATCCAGATGATGAACATAAACACATGTTCTCCCCATCCCTACAATAATAAAAAACACACATATATCAAGTAAGTACTTAACAAAAAATATTTGCACAAAATACATATGCCATAACATATATATGAATTAATAACCCTAACCCCACTTAACAATAACCACAACCCTAACCATAGCATAACCCTAACACCAACATCAAACACACATAACTCTAACCCTAGCATACTATGAAAGCCTAACCAACCCAAATTAGCAAAGAAACATAACATGATTCAATACAAATTTGCAAATCCAAGCCAAAACTAGGGTTTCCCCAAAGTAGCAAGATTTGAGCAAATGTGACAATTCCTATGGATGAAAACAAGGGGATCGAAGGAGATTACCTTAAGGGAGGGGTTGGCTTCGAAATCCATGGTCAAATACTTCGGATTTGCAAGATGTGAGAAGGATTTGAGAGGGGGAGAGGGGAAGAGAGGAGGGGCGCAAGGCTAAGGGTTTGTGTGGGGTGGGGTGTGTGGGGTGGAGGTGGGATGGGAGAGAGGGTGGGGCCAGCCTAAGTGGAACACAGACTGTGCAGCGCCCAAGAGCTAGGCGCTGCACATTACAAGTGTGGCGCCTAAGCCTGAGGCGCTGCAGTGCTGTCTGTGGGGCCGCAACTGGACCAGGGCTGCCACGCTGGTACGAGGTGCGAAGCCCAAGAGAGAGGCGTTGCATAGTAGGGTGTGGCGCCCAGCTATCGGGCGCCACACGAAAGGGTCAGCAGAGTGAAATTTTTTCGGAACGAGGTCAATTTGTGATTTGATTTGGACCTCAGGTCAAATATGTGATTTCTGCCGAGCCGGGAGGGGGTGCGACTAAGAGCATTTCCAGCCCTGTCCTCAAGACGCCTCTCAGGCCATTTTTTTAGCGCCGGCGTCGAAAAAACGGCTCAGTTGCGTCTCCAAGACGCCGAAATCTGCCTGATCGGTCTGTTTTCTGACCCGGCGCGCCCAGGCCGAACCCGGCGCACTGGGGGGCGCTTGGGGGCGCCGGTGGAAGGGAAAATTGCCCGGGTCCTCATTGTCAGGCGAAAAGTCACACTGATTTGCCCTGTTTTCCCCTCTCCTTCCCCGACACCTTGCCGATCCCGGCGTCGCCAGCCACCTCTCCGCCGCCGCCGCTGCTATCTCGCCATTCCTCGCCGTGAAACAAAGAAAGATCCCCCCGACGCCCTCTCCCCCACTTTCCCCGAGTTTTCCTCGCAGCTCCGGTGCCCGCCGACGAATCTGCGCACGACGCCTGCTACGTGTTCGGTGCTTTGCCTGCCCCGGCCGCGATGGATTCCGACGACGAGGAGGTGCTCGCGGCGTTGCTCGAGGAGGAAGCCGACGCCGCCGCCCAGGATGAAGAACACCTCATGGTCCTCGCCGCCCTGGCCGGCTTGCTTGCCGGCGATGCAAAGCCGAGGCGAGGCAGCTCGGCGCCGGGGCGACGGAAAGCAAAGAACCGTCATCAGCTCGAAGGCTATTGCATGCTCTACTCCGACTACTTCGCTGACGCTCCACTACACGGCGACAAAGTTTTCTGGCGCCGTTATCGGATGGGCTAAAAGCTTTTCCTCAGGATAGTCAATGAACTCAGGGAGTACGACAACTACTTCAGGTGCAAGAAGGATTGCACCGGCACACTTGGATTCACCTCAATCCAGAAAGTGCACGACGGCTATGAGAATGCTTGCATACGGGGCTCTAGGTGATTCACTCGACGACTATGGGCGCATGGCCGAGTCCACGATCATTGAGTGCACCTACAAGTTCTGCAGGGTTGTGGTGGCAGTGTTTGGACCGAGGTACTTGCGATCACCCAATGCCGAAGACACTGCTCGGATCCTGGCACGGAATGAAGCAAGAGGATTTCCTGGTATGCTTGGAAGTATTGACTGCATGCATTGGGCATGGAAGAACTGCCCGTTTGCTTGGCAGGGGATGTACAAAGGTGCCAAAGGAGCTTGCAGTGTGATACTTGAGACAGTGGCCACACAGGACCTCTGGATTTGGCACGCTTTCTTTGGTATGCGAGGAACTCACAATGACATCAACGTGCTGCAGTGTTCTCCTGTTTTTGCCAAGCTCGTTGAGGGCCATTATCCTCCGGTGAACTTCGAGATCAATGGGCACCAATACAAAAAGGGGTACTACCTAGTAGATGGCATCTATCCGAGATGGTCAGCATTTGTGAAGACTATCTCAAGCCCTGTGCCAGGAGGCAAGAACTCCCACTTTTCGAAGGTTCATGAGGCTTGCAGGAAGGATGTCGAGCGAGCATTTGGCGTGCTCCAATCTCGATTTGCTGTTGTCTGGTACCCCGCTAAGACTTGGTCGAAAGATCAAATGCGGGAGATCATGACTTGTTGTGTCATTTTGCACAACATGATCATTGAGAGCGAGCAGGAAGAACTAGTGTTTGACACTGAACCATATTATAGGCAGGGTCCTCTTGCCCAAGTGAATCACCAGCTCCCTGCAACATGGACGGCCTTCCTCAACATGCGCCAGGAGATCCGAGACCCACAGGTGCATCATCAGCTGCAGCAGGATCTAGTGGAGCGCCTATGGAGGCTCAAGGGCAACGCCTAGCTGGACGTGCAATGAAATATGAGTGTTTTTATTATTTGTGATGATTTTATTGATGATTTTATTTGAATGAGCGCCGAAACACGTCAAGCGTGGGCCATTTTGCGCCGGAAATTGGGCAAATCCAACGCCGAAATGGGCTGAAAGCGCCGATACTGGGCCGATATCGGCGCCTGGGGACGACCTGGGGGGGGGGGGGGGCGGCGGCTAGGAATGCACTAGCACCCAAGCCTAAAATAGCGCCGGCTCGCCCCTAAGCGGCGGTTTTCGGCACGTCTTGAGGGCGCAACGGCTGGAGATGCTCTAAGTTTTTTACCGGTGGCGGGAGCTACCGGCACGGCTCCAGCCAATCACCTCGCACCACCACACACTGTAGTTTATACCACATGCAGTATAACACTGTTTGCTCATATTTACTAAATGTTGGCATTTCACCATCCTGGCCCATCATGTGATGTCATCCACATGCATGTATGTCAGGAATGTGACGGCTCTCTCCTCTCCTCCCTTACATAATAAATCCATACTTTTATTTCAGCTTTGCTAATTTAACTCGTCCGTATATTTTAAACCATAATTTTATTGTTGACACTTTATATATATATATATATGAACTCGTGGCGTTCAGACCTTTAAAACAAGATCAATCTTGAATATATTTCAAACACGTTTGAATTTCAACGTTTCAATCGATTTATTTCACTTCAACTATTTCAATCAGTTGAAATTCTGATTTCATTCATTTAAAAAAATTGAATAATTTCATGCAATCGTTTCAGATAAAAAAATTAACAAATTATTTCACTCGGTTCAAGAATCCCGTTTCATTTTTTTCTTGCAACCATTTCAATTATTTCAGCCGTACTACACTTTTTCAAAATACTATTTCATTTACTTCGGATAAGTCTCCACTATTTCAAAAAGAATGAGCTAATATATTTAAATAATTTCATAACATATTTCACTTTGTCAAAATACTTTTTGTAGAAACACTATTTTGACACAAACTGATTTCACTACAAACCCTTCACCCCATTTCAAAAACACGTGTTTCACTCATTCCAAAAAATAATTTCACAAAAAATGAAAACACATTTCACTCATTGGTCTTGTTCTAAACAGCTCCAAACATCGTATTTACTTCAACTATTTCAAAAAGTAGATTCACAACAAATTTCACTCAATTCAAGAATCCAGTTTCAGTTTTTTTTTAAAAACATTTCAAAAAAAAAAATCAGACGTATTTCACTCACTTCAAAAATTCCGCTTCTCTCTTTGAAGCAATCTATTTAAAAAAATGAAATTGATTTCAATTATTTCACAGATGCATTTCTTTGTTATTTCAATTTGGAAACACATCAGTTTCACAATTATTCCAAAAAGTAATTTCACTCTACTTTTTTCAAGAAATAGACTGCAGTTCTTTCAAAACTACTTTTCAATAAGTGGTTTCATTCATTTAACAGACATGTTTCACTCATTTCAAAAAACCAGATTCCGCTCATTCAAAAATGCATTTCACTCATTTTAACAAACATGTTTCACTCATTTCAAAATTCAGATTTCACACATTCAAATAAACGTATTTCACTCATTTCAAAACGGTTGATTTCAATGATTTGAATGAATGATTTCACCCAATTTAATAGGCATATTTCACTAACTTAACAGATTTCACTGATCAATATATAACTGAAATGGAAATATGATTGAAATAACAAAACTCAAAGTAGACAAAATATATTAAATATTGACCTTGTTTTAAAGATCTCCGTGCCAGGAGTTCAAATATATAAAAAAATCAAAATTGAATTTTTTATTTAAAAGATATAAATGATTCAAACTAACAAAGATGAAATAAAAAGATGAATTTGTTGTGTAAGAAAGGAGAAAGACTGCACCAGTACTTTTGCTATCATGCATGTGTACTGTTGTAAGTAAGAGAGGGAGGAGCATGCATGCATCTGATTAAATAAATACTCCTTCCGTTCCAAATTACTTGTCTTAGATTTGTCTAGATACGAAGGTATCTAGCACTAAAATAAGTCTAGATACATTCGTATTTAGACAAATTCAAGACAAATAATTCGAAACGGAGGAAGTAGTTTTAATGGGTCCATTCACTGTATTTGGTCAGGTATAGATACTGTATAGCAAAAACTGAAAATTAATGCGTGACAGTCACACGAATCTTGGCGTAATCAATGGACGATGGATACCTAACCGGTAGGTACCAGCTCCGGTAAAAAGAGCTTTGCGGGAGGGAGTGCCTCCTTGCCGGGGGTGGTGTGGGTGGCTGCGCCGCGTGTGCCTCTCCGTTTTGCTCTCCCTCCGCTCCGCTTTTTTCCCTCTTATATATACCCGGCCGCTTATTCTTTTCCCACACACTCCCCGGCCGCCCGCCACCCATCGCCATTCCCCACACGCTCTCCGGCCGCTACTCAGAGCATCTCCAACAGCCGTGCCAAACTAACGTCGCGCCATAAAATTGCCCGTTTTAGCACGCGCGTAACTGGTATAGTTGTTCCAGCGGACGCGCAAAAACAGCGCGCATGACATCTGTAGTTCCGCGCGCGGGCCGAAACTCAATCGCGCGCCGCTTATTTGTTGCGCCCGCTCCCGCACGCTGAACTCTCGCGCGCTCGCTCGCAACTCCCATCCCCATCCAGCCGCGCCGCCGCCGCCGACCGCGCCACCCGGCGACTATTCCGGCGCTTCCCTGGCCTATCCCCGCCCCGCGACGACTTCTCCGCCCCCCCCTCTAGTCCCGCCGCCCCTCGCGCGCATCCGTCCTCCGACGAACAGCGCCCGCGCGCTCGCTGCCGCTCGGTGCCCGCAAGGTGTTCGACAAAACGCCTAGAAGGTATGTATTGCTCAAAAGCCATGAATTTCGTGCATGGTGATTGTAGTTTTTATATCATAGTATTGAACATTGTAGATGAGTTCGTCGTATGATTCTTCCGAAGAAGAATTTGATATGGAAGAGGAGGAGGATCTTGCAATGATCCTAGCTATGCATATCAATAGAAAAAACTGAAGCACGGTGGTTCGGTTATGGGTCGGCAGAAAAATTGAAGGGATAGGATCGATGCCCACAACAGATTGATCAGGCATTATTTTCCGGAGAATCCCACATACCCCGAGTCGTATTTTCGTCGCCGGTTTAGGATGAGCACCGAGTTGTTCAGGCGCATTGCAGAGAAACTAGCGAGCCATGACCGTTTTTTTCAGCAAAGGAGGAATGCCGCCAGAGAGCTCGGGCATAGCACCTTTCAAAAGGTGACAGCCGCTTTGCATATGTTGGCATACGGTATACCGGCTGATCTAGTTGATGATCACTTGGCTATGGGTGAGAGCCAAGCCATCATGTGTGTCAAGCGCTTCGCAGTCGGAATTGTGCAAGTGTTTGACGAGGAGTATTTGAGATCTCCCAATGCTGAAGACGTCGCAAGGCTATTGTCGATGAACAAAGCTCGCGGCTTTCCTAGCATGCTTGGCTCAATAGATTGCATGCATTGGAGTCGGAAGAATTGTCCAAAGGCATGGCATGGGCAATTCCACGGCCAAAAAAAAGGTTCCACTATAATCCTTGAAGCGGTGGCCGATCAAGAGACTTGGATGTGGCATGCATTCTTTGGAATGCCTGGATCTTTGAATGACATCAATGTTATCAACCGGTCACCACTGATGAATAAGATTGCAAATGGTGAGTTGCCACTGGTGCAGTTTGTAGCAAATAGCCGTACATACAACTATGGCTATTATCTAGCGGATGGCATCTATCCAAAGTGGCAAACCTTTGTCAAGCCATTGAAAAAGCCAGAAGATAAGAAAAATCTTGATTTCCACAATGCTCAGGCGGCGGCTAGAAAAGATGTGGAGATAGCTTTTGGGATTTTGCAAGCCCAATTTGCTATTGTGAGAGGACCGGCTAGATTTTGGGATCAGAAAATGCTTTGGTACATCATGCACGCTTGTGTGATCATGCATAACACGATCATCGAGAATGAGCTTGGTCAAGATGTAGATTACTCTCAGTATGAGCTCTTTGGGACATTTCGTGCGAGTGTGACGGAGGGCTGAAAGGGTGGCCCGTTTTGTTGCCTCCTATCATGCCATTCGACGTCCCGCAGCGCATAATGATCTTAAGAAGGATCTCATTAAGGAGTGGTGGGCATGGAATGGACCACAAAGAGCATCATGATTTGTGCGTTTGATATTGTATTGTTGAACTATTTGTTGTGTTTATTGCACTATTTGTTGTATTGAACGATAAACTGTTTGTTTGAGTTGTAATAATGAAATTGAACTATTTATTTTGATTTATTTTTGTTTGTGTTTGATCTTTTTGCTTCTGTTTTGAAATGCATATGTTGTTTGTGCGATAGTCGCGCGCGTTGCATTTTTGCGTGGTGCTGGAACGGCGCGCACTGCTTTTTAGTGCGGCTGCTGGAGCCAGCGCAGCGCCCCGCGCCAAACCAGACGACCAACGCGCGGCGAAGCAGTTTTTTGCGCGCGGCGCGTTCGGCGCCTGTTGGAGATGCTCTCAGTCTCAGCTCCACCGCCGCCCCCAACCTCACGATGGCTGATGTAGACACAGACCTAGGGTAGGGTAATAGGCCTGACCTATACGCCCCACCTAAAGTCTTGTCCTAAGAACTAAGAAGTTCAAGAATCAGAAGCAGAGGACCAACAAAGGTGTCGAGCGAAGTCCACTCGACCTATCAATCACTCGGAGACCTCTCTTACTCAGGTCACTCGACCACCAAACCACTCGACATATCAGAAGACCTAAAGCGACTCTGCGCAACAACGGTCAAGCATTCATTCACATACTTAATGCTCATTTGTAGCACTTTAATACAAGCGTTATTTGTAACGCCCCCTCTTAATGTATATTGAACCCTGCGTAACGGAGGGGAGCTGGGGTCCTGGCGTACTATATATAAGCCACCTCCTCCCCTGGGACAAGGGTTCGCACCCCCTGTAACTCACACACGTATAATCCAGTTGACCGCCTCCGGGCTCCGAGACGTAGGGCTGCTACTTCCTCCGAGAAGGGCCTGAACTCGTAAACCTTGTGTGTACAACTCCTCCATAGCTAAGATCTTGCCTCTCCATTCCTACCCCCATATTCTACTGTCAGACATAGAACCACGACAGTTGGCGCCCACCATGGAGCAGGTGCCTTAGCGACTTGTTGGAGAAGTTGCGATTTTTCCGATCCCCTTCAGTATGGTTTCAGACGGAGTTTTGGTGGAGGGCCGCGAGATCCATCTCGGCGCGCTCACGTTCATCGCCGATGACTCCGCTTGGCTTCAGGAGGCTCCGCTCGACGTCGACGCGCTCCCTGTCCGCGGGGCAACGCACTTTCGCGCGTGCGTCCGCGGCGTCCTCTTGCGGCAGCCGTCGACCCAGTATCGGTCGGCCCCTGTGTTGTCCTCCCTCCCCGTTTCCCGCCGGCGCAAGCGCTCCGGTCAGTCAAGACTTCAGCGGTGGGCGAGACACGCAGTGGCTCGCCAGTCGGCCACCCCCAAGTCGCGGCGATCGAGCCCGACAAATCTCTCTACGGCCTGTTCGACTGGCTCCGCAGAGACTGCATCCGAGTGCGACAGCAGTGATTGAGCAGCGGAGGTTCTGATGGTCGACGAACCACGCAGTCCTCCCGGCTTTCCCCGCACCAACGGAGGCGACGACGGAGGCGATCCGTCGCATGCCCATGAAGAGTATCTCCCCGAGCCCCTCACTTCACTGCAGAGAGAAGAACTTCGCCACCGGAATATGGATGCGCTGCACACTCCTATCGTTGGAGAAACCCCCGAGGACCATGCCTTAGAGTATGCGCGCTTGGCCAACTTGGCCGAGCGCACTCGACTGGAGAACCTCCAGCGAGTACTCGACGAGCGTATGCGACAACAGATTCCAACATCCAGTCGACGCCAGCTCTTTCCGCCACCGACTCAGGTATATCGAACTCCAATTCAGAATTTAGCAGCTGCAGCCCATATAGCAGAGTTGATTTAGCCTTCTTAGTCAGAGGCTGACAGAGGCTTGTTACAGATCAGAGCATTACTCCGGGCAGTAGGAGATCAGAATTCAGCTATATCACAGTCGCGAAATAGGATCCACAGCAGATCCGTCGCTGCAGATACGGTCCAGTCGGCCCACAGCCCAAGATCACCCCCGAGGCGTGAGGGACGTGGGGACCGGCATGATCAGAACAGGAACCGTGAGCAGTATGATCACCAACTTGATCGAGATGATCGACGTCGATGGCCCACCCCTCCCCCAAGGAGTGGATCGTACGTGCCTCGACAGCAGGATGACAGACGCCCTCACAGTGTTGGGCGAAGGATTCCAGTCGACCCCTGGGAACCAGGCTTTAATGCGAGATCCATTCTCGTTCAGGGTTTGGTCGACAGGAACAGAGCCCACTGAGAAGGTCATGACGGAGACGTGCCCACCAGCAGCAGAGTACACGTCTCAGGACCGGAGTGCTTCAGCAAAGCCATCAGGGCCGCGGTGATTCCTCCCAACTTCAGGTTGGTGACTGGAGTCAGTAAGTTCATTGGTGAGTCCAAGCCTAATAATTGGCTTGAGGACTACCGAGTGGCTGTTCAGATTGGCGACAGTAATGATGAAGTGGCAATGAAACACCCGCCTCTTATGTTGGAAGGTTCGGCCAAAGCATGACTGAATCAGTTAGCACCCAGCAGCATTTACACTTGGGAAGATCTTGCCCGAGTGTTTGTCAGAACATTTGAAGGAACTTGCAAGCGACCAACAGGGTTGACAGAGCTGCAGTCTTGCGTGCAGAAGCCGAATGAAACTTTGAGGGTCTACATCTAGAGATGGATCACATTGCATCACACAACAGAGAACATATATGATCACCAAGCAGTCTGTGCCTTCAAGGAAGGTGTTAAGTATAGAGAACTGAACCTGAAATTCGGTCGAACCGGAGACATGTCTCTGAGTCGAATGATGGAGATTGCCACCAAGTATGCTAATGGTGAAGAAGAGGATCGGCTCCGGAGTGGCAAGCACAAGTCAGTCGCCCATGAAACCGGAGGAGGGAACTCCAGTCGGAAGCAGAAGCGGAAAGCCAAACCAGCTGCTCCTGGAGAAGCCTTGGCCGTGACTCAAGGAAAGTTCAAGGGGAAGCCCAAAGGGCCTTGGAACCCCAAGAAGGTGAAAGACCAAGACGGAAATGATGTGTTGGATCTGCCATGTCACATTCACACAAAGAAAGATGAAGAGGGTAAACTCATTTATCCGAAACATACTACTCGACAGTGTCGGCTCTTGATCCAGCAGTTCCAAGGAAAACATCCCAAAGATGAGGAAAAGGAGTCGGACAAAATTGAAGACAAGGAAGATAGTGATGATGGGTATCCCCGGGTCAATTCTACCCTGATGATTTTTGCTGATGTTGAAAGCAAAAGTCGATTGAAAGTTATCAACCGAGAAGTGAATATGGTCGCTCCGGCGACACCCAGTTATTTGAAATGGTCTCAGACTGCCATCACATTCGACCAGTCCGATCACCCGACGCACATAGCCACCCCTGCGAGGCAAGCTTTGGTGGTCGACCCAATCGTTGAAGGCACTCGACTGACCAAAGTTTTGATGGATAGAGGCAGTGGCCTGAATATACTGTATGCAGAGACGTTGAAAGGGATGGGCATTCCGATGTCTAGACTCAGTACCAGCAACATGAGTTTCCATGGAGTCATTCCTGGAAAGAAGGCTGAGTCACTCGGCCAAATTGCTCTTGATGTGGTTTTCGGTGATTCCAAAAATTACCGCAAAGAAAAGTTGACGTTTGAAGTTGTGGATTTCCAGAGCGCTTATCACGCTATTTTGGGAAGGCCAGCTTATGCACGATTCATGGCTCGACCATGTTATGTGTACCTCAAATTGAAGATGCCTGGTCCCAGAGGTGTGATCACTATTACTGGCAATCGGAAGAAGGCGGAAGAGTGCTTTCAGAAGGCTCAAAGATCACCGATGCTCAGATGGCAGTGGTAGAGCTGCAGGAATACCAGAAAACTGCATACCCGAGTGATTTGTTGCGAGCCAAGAAGCCCGCTACGGAATCAGCGTTTCAGTCGTCCGGTGAGACAAAGTCGATTCACATTCACCCAACCGACCCCAGTGTTGCTCCGACTCATATTTCTGCGACACTCGACTCCAAATAGGAAGAAGCGCTCATCCAGTTCCTCCGTGAGAACTGAGACATCTTCGCATGGAAGCCTTATGACATGTCGGGTGTTCTCAGGGGGCTGGCTGAGCACCGTCTACGAGTCGACTCAAAAGTAAAACCTGTCAAAGAACATCTTCGACAGTCCGCCGTCCAGAAGAGAAAGGCCATTGGCGAGGAGGTGGCTCGGCTCTTAGCAGCAGAGTTTATCCGAGAGATTTACCACTCCGAGTGGCTCGCCAATGTTGTCATGGTCCGCAAGAAGGACAAGTCACTTCGCATGTGACTTCAAGCATATCAATCGGGCCTGCCCGAAAGATCATTTTTCTCTCCCCCGCATCGACCAGATAGTCGACTCGACTACGGGATGTGAGCGCCTGTCTTTTTTAGACGCCTATTCTGGTTACCATCAGATCCGTTTGTATGGTCCCGATGAGATCAAAACAGCTTTCATCACTCCATTCGGGTGCTTCTGTTATGTTACCATGCCATTCGGCCTCAAAAATGCCAGAGCCACGTTCATGAGGATGATTCAGAAGTGTTTGCTCACTCATATCAGTCGAAATGTGGAAGCATACATGGATGATATTGTGATCAAGTAACGGAAAGGTTCCGACCTGCTGACTGACCTTGCTGAGACATTTGCCAACCTCAGGAGGTATGATATCAAGCTTAACCCATCAAAGTGCACATTCGGGGTTCCTGGCGGAAAGTTACTCGGTTTTCTCGTTTACGAACGAGGAATCGACGCCAACCCAGAAAAAGTTGGTACTATACTCCGAATGAAGCGCCCTGTGCGCATGCACGATGTCCAGAAGCTTTCTAGTTGCTTGGCCGCTTTAAGTCGATTCATTTCTCGTCTTGGTGAAAAGGCATTGCCTCTTTACCGACTGATGAAGAAGTCAGACAAGTTCGAGTGGACTCCTGAAGCCGATGCAGCGTTTGCAGAGCTAAAAGCCCTGCTCTCCACCCAGCCGGTGCTTGCTGCCCCAATCAGCAAAGAGCCTTTGCTGCTTTACATTGCAGCCACAGGACAAGTCGTCAGTTCAGTACTTACGGTCGAGCGGGAAGAAGAAGGAAAAACCATTAAAGTTCATCGCCCAGTCTATTATGTTTCTGAAGTTTTGACCCCATCAAAGCAAAGATATCCTCATTATCAGAAGCTTGTATATGGGATTTATATGACCACGAAGAAGGTTGCACATTACTTCTCTGACTATTCCATTACAGTCGTCAGCGACGCTCCATTGTCAGAGATTCTGCATAACAGAGATGCAACTGGTCGAGTGGCAAAATGGGCGATTGAACTCCTTCCCCTAGATATCAAGTTTGAGGCAAAGAAAGCTATCAAGTCCCAAGCAATAGAAGATTTCATCGCCGAGTGGATTGAACAGCAACTGCCGACTCAAGTTCACTCAGAGCACTGGACCATGTTCTTCGACGGTTCTAAGATGCTGAATGGTTCCAGTGCTGGGGTAGTATTGGTCTCCCCCCGAGGAGATAAGCTCAGATATGTTCTCCAAATCCACTTTGATTCCTCCAATAATGAAGCAGAATATGAAGCACTTTTGTATGGATTGCGCATGGCCATTTCACTCGACGTCCGCCGCCTCATGGTCTATGGCGACTCAGATTTGGTGGTTAATCAAGTGATGAAGGAGTGAGACGTCCGAAGTCCAGCCATGACTGGTTATTGCAATGCAGTGAGAAAGCTGGAGAAGAAATTCGAGGGGTTAGAGCTGCATCATATACCCCGACTGAAAAATCAAGCAGCTGATGATTTGGCAAAAATAGGTTCCAAGAGAGAAGCCATTCCCAGCAATGTGTTTCTGGAACACACACACCATCGGTTCAAGAGGATCCTTTCACCGAAGAAGCCCCGCGGCCAAAAAGTGCCACGGATCCGACTGAAGTTGAGGTCCTAGCGGTTGTCGACCTGATCATGGAAGTTTTGGTCATCACTCCCGACTGGACAGTGCCGTACATCGCGTACATCCTAAGGAAAGAACTCCCAGAGAATGAAGAAGAGGCTCCACAGATCGTCCGTCGATCTAAGGCCTTTACTGTGATAAAGGGACAGTTGTACAGGGAAAGCGCGACTGAAGTCGGTCAAAAATGTATAACACCAGAAGAAGGTCAAATAATTCTTGATGATATCCACTCGGGGACCTGTGGCCATCATGCGTCCTCTTGGACCATCGTGGCTAAAGCATACCGAGCGGGATTTTATTGGACAAAAGCAAATGAAATGGCAAAGGAGATAGTTGACAAATGTGAAGGATGTCAGTTCTATTCCAATATGTCGCACAAACCCGCCTCAGCCTTGAAGACCATTCCACTCGTCTGGCCCTTCGCTGTTTGGGGATTGGATATGGCTGGACCGCTGAGAACTGGCAGGAGCGGCTTCACCCATGTGTTGGTGGCAGTCGACAAATTCACTAAATGGATTGAAGGTAAACCTATCAAGAATCTTGACGCCTGCACTGCTATCAGCTTTACCAGAGAGTTGATATTCAGATATGGAGTTCCGCATAGCATCATCACTGACAATGGGTCAAACTTCGATTCCGACAAGTTCAGAGCTTTTTGTGCCTCTCAAGGCACACGAGTCGACTATGCGTCAGTCGCTCACCCCCAGTCGAATGGACAAGCAGAAAGAGCAAATGGTCTAATTCTCAAAGGACTTAAACCCCGACTGATGCGCGATCTCAAGCATGCAGCAGGCGCATGGGTTGACGAGCTTCCATCAGTTCTTTGCGGATTGAGGACCACCCCTAATCCGTCGACTGGACGAACTCCATTCTTTCTAGTCTATGGAGTTGAAGCAGTTTTGCCAAGTGACTTGCTTCACAATGCACCCCGAGTCGAACTCTACTCTGAGGATGAAGCAGAACAAGCCCGACAGGACGCAGTCGACCTCCTAGGAGAGGAAAGAGAGATGGCCATGATCTGATCGACCATCTATCAGCAGGACTTGCGTCGATTCCATGTCAGAAATGTGAAGAGTCGAGCCTTCCAAGAAGGAGATTTGGTCCTTCGAGTGGATCAACAGAAACCACACAAGCTCGCTCCTACTTGGGAAGGTCCTTTCATCGTCACCAGAGTTCTCCACAATGGAGCATACCATCTTTACAATGTCGATCGCCAGATTGATGAGCCACGAGCTTGGAATGCGGAGCTGCTCCGCCCCTTTTATACTTAAGTACTCACTCAGATGAGATGTAATAAGAGATACCTCTGTAGTTTATTTATCAAAAGACAAAAGTGTTATAATTTTCCCAGTGATTGTTGTTGCTTTTGTTTACGTGAGAAATCTCCCAGTGGGTGGCTTAGCCACGAATCCGTTTCGCCTAAGTTTGTAAAAATCCTACTGAGTGGTGAGCAAGCCTCTCACTCGCGGGCTTAGCTGCAGTCCAAGTACTCGCCTAAGTTTTAAAAATCCTACCGAGTGGTGAACCAGCCTCCCACTCGGGGGGCTTAGCTGCAGTCCAAGTACTCGCCTAAGTTTCAAAAATCCTACCGAGTGGTGAGCCAGCCTCCCACTCGGGGGCTTAGCTGCAGTCCAAGTACTCGCCTAAGTTTAAAAAATCCTACCGAGTGGTGAGCGATCCTCCCACTCGGGGGCTTAGTTGCAGTCCAAGTACTCGCCTAAGTTTTATAAAATCCTACCGAGTGGTGAGCGATCCTCCCACTCGGAGGCTTAGCTGCAGTCCAAGTACTCGCCTAAGTTTTAAAAATCCTACCGAGTGGTGAGCGATCCTCCCACTCGGAGGCTTAGCTGCAGTCCAAGTACTCGCCTAAGTTTTTAAAAAAATCCTACCGAGTGGTGAGCGATCCTCCCATTCGGAGGCTTAGCTGCAGTCCAAGTACTCGCCTAAGTTTTAAAAATCCTACCGAGTGGTGAGCGATCCTCCCACTCCGAGGCTTAGCTGCAGTCCAAGTACTTGCCCAAGTTTAAAAATCCTACCGAGTGGTGAGCGATCCTCCCACTCGGGGGCTTAGCTGCAGTCCAAGTACTCGCCTAAGTATTCTCCACCTCAGAGCTGCATTCCAAGCACAAAGAGTATTCTGAGTAAAAAACAAATTCTAGTCGAAAGTAAATACCAGCATATTCAGAAATAAACGAAGTTTGGATAAAACCCCAAGGTTCCAGACGGCAGATCAAAAGTATTCGAGCATCAAGCCCGAAGAAATTTAACGGTTACACAATCACTCGGCATTCCGAGGCAAATAAAAGTGGAGCATAATGTTTTTCGGTCACGCATCAGGAGAAGGACTGGCTGGGTCGCAGAAACTGTCGAGGTCAATCTTGTCTGCAATGCGAGTGGCGGCGTCAAGGAAGGTGTCCATGAAAGACTGGAACGTGTGCTTCCTCGTGTTAGCAACCTTGAGCTCCGCCAGCTTGTCTTCTTTGACATCCTTGCAGTGCACTCGAACCAGAGACAGAGCGACGTCAGCACCACAACGAGCAGATGACTTCTTCCATTCTCGCACGCGTTCAGGGATTTGATTCAGTCGAGCCATCAAAGACTCGAGATCTTGAGACAGCTCCGCCCGAGGCCAAAGACCAGCATCAACCTGAGTCATTGCAGCTTTCAAGCGTGCCAGATAAGCAACCGCACTGTCCATGCGAGACTCCAACCGCAGCACGTTCATTGCAACATCATCTTTGACTGGACAGTTGATGGGATCGAGACCCGTCTCGACCCGCCTGGTTTCTGCTTCAAAGTCTTAGCAAAGTTCTGCATGATCGAGTGAATTATGAGTCGACGACACCATTAGACTTGTCAGTCGAGAGAAATAAGACAGATTAGTCAATACCTTCAAGTTTCAAGACTAGCTTCGCAGCAAGTTGGCCCAGATAAGACTCTAGCTCACCATTCTTGGCCTTGAGGCTTCCAAGTTCGTCGGTCAACTTCTCTTTGTTCTTCTTTAGTCGCTCGACCTCCTGATTGGCGTCAAATACAACAGTCTTCAGCTTGGAGTTTTCTTCTTCTAACTTGCCAACTGAAGCAAGCTTCTTGTCAGCAAGCGCTATCTTCTCGCGCGCCTCCTTCTGTGCTGCGGCAAGATCCAGATCCTTCTTCTCCAAAGCTTCCTTCATTTTCTCTAAAGAAATAACATTCTTCAGGCGAGCTTGGAGTTGGCGGTTTTCACTACATACATATGCTCGAGTGAAGCCACTCGGTTCAAAGATGGAAAGGAAAAGTGCCAGTGTTGGGATATGAAGCGGTGGATTGGTTACCTCCCATGGCAGCTACTTCATCACGAGCGGTCTTGAGGTTCTTCTTGGCCAGTTCCAGATCAAGGTTGAGGCTGATTTGTTGTTTGTTCATGTCAGAAAGTTGAGCCCCAAGATCACAAGATTTCTGCAGCCACAACCATATGGGTCGACAAAGATAAAAAGAGATAATTATTCTAAGACTACCGCCGAATCAAACATTTAACGACAGTCTCGGGGACTACACCTAGTGGGTGCACTTAGCATGCCCCCACTGATTTTCAAACCACAGTCGACGATCGACTGGCTTTCAAAAAAAAGACAGATCCAAATTCTCAGACCACAGTCGACTGCCTGCAGTCAACTACGGTCTCGGAGACTACACCCAGTGGGTGCACTCAGCGTGCCCCCACTAGTGCAAAGAATCAGTTCGAACTAACACAAAGAGATATACTATTTCCGAACAGCCACACTCCAGTGGGTGATTAGACAAGAAAAACGGTCGATCGAAATATCAACTAACCTGGACATTGGCTTGCATGGCAGCTCCGACGTTGAAGGCCACCTGACTAGCCTCATGCACCACCTTCAGCTGCCCCATCACAAGGTTCAGTTGAAGAAGAGCTTCTCTGGCAGCAGCCGGTGGATCGTCCGGAGTTTGATATGCAGTAAAAAGTGACGGAGGTAGAGCAATCGAAGCAGCCGCCGGGTCTGAAGCATGGAGTGATGTCGGCGCAGCAGGAGCCTGAGCAGCTGATCCCGAGGGACAATCAGTCAATGGAGGAACAGCGAAGGTGACGTTGGTTCGAGCCGGGTTTGTCGATCGCTCGACTGTCGCTCCAGGCGTCCCAGTCGACCGAAGAACTTGGGCTTCAGACACCTTCCTGCCCGGCTCCTTGTCCTTCCTCCTCCTTCCTCTCAGCGGTACTTCCTCTTCATCGTCTGGGAGCACAACAATGTCTCGTGGGGCTGCAATAAACAGAGAGAGCCATAAAGACAACTGACCAACATTCCAGTCGACCAGACAAACTTCGAGTCGGGCAAACTTACTGGCTTTGGAGGTGACAGCGTCATCAGCTTCCTCATCGGCAGGGGTCTTGTCAACATCCATATCAGTCGTAGCCGAGGTCGGGCTATACAGGTTCATCATCCGCTCGGTCAAAACAAGAGAACCGATCGGAACGAGAAAATATGAGAAGAACATTTACCCAGAGGCAACAGGGATGTCCATCTTGATCCTGGGCAAGGTCTTTCGAGCCTTTGAAGGATTAGCTTTGGGCTGCTTGGGGACCGTCTCAGTCAACTCTGGAGTCAGAGACCGAGCGCGCTTGTGAGATGGAGCACTCGATGCCACAGCTTTGCCGCGTCTGTTCACGGGGTCGTGCCGCTGCTTGGATCGACGTTCAGAGCGAGGCGGCGAGTCGGCCACCTCCTTATCGTCAGACTCGTCACTCATCTCATCATCTTCACCATCAGCTGGGGACTCCCACTCGCCGCTCTCCTCGGCGCTGTCCCCGCCCTCTTGGTCTTGCTCCAAGGCTTGTTCACCATTGGGCATCGAATACATCTCTGTGTAAATCTGCAAAACAAGGAACCGATCATAAGTCAGTCGGAACCTCAATCAGTCAGAAAATATGTTCAAAAATTCAGTTATGATGACTAGACCTTGTCGGGCAGGTTGTTGTCGCTGAAAGGGTCGACTCTCCTGGCACCCCTGGGGTTGTCTTTGTTCCCGGTAATGCTCATCAGCCAATCGGCCACGGTTTTGGCCTCCACTTCCTCCGGATGAACCCGAGCAGTGTCGCCAGCCCCGGAGTACATCCACATAGAATGATCGCGAGCTTGGAGGGGTTGGATCCGCTGACTGAGGAACACCTCGAGCAGGTCCATACCAGTGACGCCCTGATTGATTAGTTGGACTACTCTCTCAACTAGCATGCCTTTCTCTGCCTTCTCAGCAGCGGTCACTTGCAAGGAAGATGGAGTTTGGACACGGTTAAAAGAAAAAGGGGGAAGTCCGGTCGACTGGCCTGGGGTCGCGATATCCTGGCAGTAGAACCAGGTCTACTGCCAGCCCCTGACCGATTCAGGAAGAGTCATCGGAGGAAAAGAGCTCCTCTTCCTCTTCTGAATGCCCAGGCCCCCGCACATCTGGATAACGTGGGTTTTCTCGTCTTTCGAGTTCGCTTTCTTCACGGTTTGGGATCGGATGGTAAAGATGTGTTTGAAGAGGCCCCAGTGCGGTCGGCACCCCAAAAAATTCTCACACATAGAGACGAACGCAGCAAGGTACGTGATGGTATTGGGAGTAAAGTGATGGAGTTGGGCACCGAAAAAGTTTAAGAAGCCCCGAAAGAAAGGATGTGGTGGAAGCGAGAAACCACGGTCGACATGGGTGGCAAGCAAGACACACTCACCCGGTTGCGGCTGCGGCTCTGATTCCCCCCTCGGCAGGCGCACGGACTCGTGGACGATCAGCCCTAACTCGGCCAAATCATCCAAGTCCTCTTGCCGGAACGAAGATTGGATCCAACCTGACGGCAGCCTGGAGCGCGATGAAGACCCCCGATTCATCTTCTTGTTCTTCGTCGCCCCCGCCGCCTTCTTCGCACGCTCTAACGCCGCCGTTTTGTCCTTCCCCATGGCGGCAGAATAGTGGTGTCGAGAGTGGTCGTGCTAGGCGAGGTGGAGACACGAGAGGAAGAAGAAGGGGAATGAGCACGCACGGTGCGAATGCCTCGGCTTCGCCGCTTTTAAAGGCCTACTTCCGAGTGGCTGACGCGTGGTCCCGATCAGTCCTATCAAATCCCCCCAATAGTTGCACACGTGATACGTGGTGAAAAAGGTGGCGCGGAAATCGAAACGTCCGATTTATCTACTCCACTTACCGTGGGACGCTCCGCCTGGCGCGCTTCCACCCAAATTTCGAATCCCGTGAGATCCGGGATCCTCTGTAACCGATCTCACCAAAGATTCCAAGCAGAGATATCACTCGACAGATGTCACTGAACAAACCAGTCGGTGATTTTTGAATCGATCAAGGCGACTGAAACGAAGTCGAAAGTTTCAGCAGCTGACCTCCACTCGGAGAAGGAGACAAGGCAGATCAAGGGCAAGAACCAGGTCAACTACCATCCTTCTTTTTCACTCAAACCTCGATCCATTCGGGGGCTAATGATGTAGACACAAACCTAGGGTAGAGTAATAGGCCTGACCTAAACGCCCCACCTAAAGTCTTGTTCTAAGAACTAAGAAGTTCAAGAATCAGAAGTAGAGGACCAGTAAAGGTGTCGAGCGAAGTCCACTCGACCTATCAATCACTCGGAGACCTCTCTCTTACTCAGGTCACTCGACCACCAAACCATTCGACATATCAGAAGACCTAAAGCCACTCTGCGCAACAACGATCAAGCATTCATTCACATACTTAATGCTCATTTGTAGCACTTTAATACAGGCGTTATCTGTAACGCCCCCTCTTAATGTATATTGAACCCCGCGTAACAGAGGGGAGCTGGGGTCCTGGCGTACTCTATATAAGCCACCCCCTCCTCTTGGACAAGGGTTCGCACCCCCTGTAACTCACACACGTATAATCCAGTCGACCGCCTCCGGGCTCCGAGACGTAGGGCTGTTACTTCCTCCGAGAAGGGCCTGAACTCGTAAACCTTGTATGTACAACTCCTCCATAGATAAGATCTTGCCTCTCCATTCCTACCCCCATATTCTACTGTCAGACTTAGAACCACGACAATGGCGCCCAAGCGGCCGACAGAGCAGGAGGGACCGCGGTCCCCGAGGAAGCGGCTGCGCCGGACGGTGCTCCTCATGATGTGGCTGTGAGTACCCTCACCTACCTCACCTAGCCGTTCGCCTCCTTCTCTTGCTTCCTTGATTTGAATTTTGAACTCACCGGCTGCGCCTGCTTCATTCGCGTGGATCTGCGCCGCAGGGAAAGGAGGAGGGCGAGACCGGTCACCGTCGAGCAGCTGGCGCACATGGTTCGCCAGGTGAGGCCATTCCTCTTCGCGGCTCCACCCGGTTCCCCTCCCTCTCCGCATTTTGATTTTGTTTCCCCCCAGTCGTCTCCTCCTCCTCGCTGTGTGTGTGTTTGGTTTTGTGGCGACCGACAACTGACGGAGTTTGGCGGTGGGTTTTCAACTGTTTATGCAGTTCACGGGGCTCGCCGCGCGGCTTGGCTCCATGGAGAGGCTGCTCCTCGACCTCCCCAACATAATCCACAGATTGTTGGCGGAGCAGCTTGCTTCTTTTCAGTTTCAGAGGTACGTACACATACTTATGTTTTGCAAGCGCACGTGTCCATGCCACAATTCAGATGTCCGATTATACTAGGAATTAGCGCATTTTATTTTACGAAACTAAGGGAGTGATAATTGAAGTCCTGGTTTGCTTTCTGAGAACTACCAGTTTTATCCTGTGATGAGAAATAAAACATCCATCTTTGTGTCTTTCTTTTTATGATGACAAGATTGTTGTTCGAAAGCAAATTAGATGTAATAAGATATTATATTATGGGAAGGAGGGAGTACTTTAGAATGTTGTGGATGTGATGTGATGGCTTGATGCTTCCTTGGTTTAATTAATTAATTAATTAATCTTATCTCCTGTTGTGTATTGTTTTGCATCCAACAGTTCTTTGATCATATCCATACAAGATATGATTCGGTCAACGGTACAGACAGAGGTTAGAGTCTGGATCTTCATCCGTGTAATATATTTTGCATATCTGTACCTGCACTTTATCCTAACTCAATGTTGCTACGTCATGTAATAGAAGCAGTGACGACAAGCAGCTCCGCTTCCTACTGTCATTAATGACCCTCCTAGGTATCTGCCATTTTTTCCTTCTTATTGTACATGTTTTTTATTTATGTCTTGATTCTTACTGTCAACTCAAGTATTTGCTTTCTACATAATCTGGGAATTTTCCTTTTGTTACTATCTCACTCTCATCTTATTTAAAAATTTAGGCAGATGTCAGAAGGTTTTCCTGAAACTGGAGGCATCTCTAGAGTCAAGCTGCGCTTTGTCGATGTTGACAGACCAAAAGATCCACTTTTCACTGGTTGCCCAGTAAAATGGCAGACTGGAAGAAACGCTAAGGTAGCGATATTTGGAAATGATAGGCAAATCACACAGGGCGACCTTTCTAAATTGAAAATTGAGATTTTAGCAGTCCATGCTGATTTCTTTACTGAGCAAGGACAAGAGGACTTCACCAAAGAGGAATTCAACAAGCAGATATATATGCACAAAGGGAAAGAGTCAGTCTTGAAAACTGTTAATCTAGCAAACGGTGAGGCATATATTGGTCCCTTCTCCTTTACAGATGTAAACTTTCTATGAAGCGTCGTACCTGTTGAGGCCGAGCCTGCGTGTTTATATAGAGCAGGGGCTAAACCCTGATTGCGTACAAGGGGAATTCGGTACAGGAGAATTACATCTTGGAAGAGAAGAAAGAATCAGGAGATAACAAAGCTTTAAACAGATTTCTATCTATCTCTACTTGTGCTAACCCCTTGCCAAAGCTATATGGGACGTATCAACATATATGACGTGACAATATATGTTTAACATCCTCCCTTAATCACAACTTTCCTAAGTTGAGATTACGCTTGAATTCTTCAAAATTTCTTGTGGGCAATGCCTTGGTAAAACCATCTGCAACTTGATCCTTGGAGTGAATGAAGCGAATTTCCAACTTCTTGGCAGCAACTCTTTCTCTGACAAAGTGGAAATCTATTTCAATGTGCTTAGTTCTTGCATGGAAAACTGGGTTGGCAGAAAGGTAGGTAGCACCAAGGTTATCACACCATAAGCATGGAGCTTGACGTGATAAAATTCCAAGTTCTTTTAACATAGACTGAACCCAAATAATTTCAGCTGTTGCATTTGCCAGTGCTTTGTACTCTTCCTCTGCACTTGACCTTGATACGGTTGCCTGTTTCTTTGCACACCATGAAATGAGATTTGGTCCAAAAAATACTGCAAAACCACCTGTGGATCGCCTGTCATCAAGACATCCTGCCCAATCTGAATCAGAAAAAAGCACTTTACAAGAGTTGATGATGACTTAGTGAATGTCAATCCAACACTGACAGTATCTTTGACATATCTAATAATATATGCGCCTAGCAGCTGTCCAATGAGCAGTGGTGGGTGCATGAAGGAACTGGCATACTTTATTAACAGCAAAAGAAATATCTGGCCTAGTCAGAGTCAGGTACTGAAGTGCACCAACCATACTCCTGTATTTGGTGTTGTCCTCTTGATCCAAGAGTGTCCCTTCTGTGAGAGAAAGCTTTTCTGAGCTAGATAGGGAAGTCGGAGACGACTTACAGTTCTGCAAACGAGCTCTCGCAACTAAATCTGATGCATATTTTTCCTGACAGAGATGAAGATCATCACCACTCCTTTTCACTTCAATACCAAGGAAAAAGTGCAAGTCTCCAAGATCCTTCAGAGCAAATTCAGACTTTAAATCTTTTAGTAGTCCTGATATTGCTTCATCAGATGAACTTGTGACAATAATATGATCAACATAGATAAGCACAAATATAGAAGTGTTTGACTTGTTGTAAATAAACAATGAAGTGTCAGACTTGGAAGGAACAAAACCAAGTGCTTGAAGCTTTGTGCTTAAACGTGAATACCATGCCCTAGGAGCTTGCTTTAGTCCATACAATGCTTTGTCAAGTTTGCACACATGGAACGGTCTCTTCTTATCTTCAAACCCAGGAGGTTGTCTCATGAACACTTTCTCTTCCATAACACCATGAAGGAACGCGTTCTGTACATCTAGCTGTCTCAGGCTCCAACCCCTAGATACGACAATAGACAAGACAAGACAAATAGTGGCAGCCTTTACAACTAGACTGAAGGTATCCTCATAGTCTATGCCGTACCTTTGCTTGAAACCTTTTGCAATGAGTCTAGCTTTATAGCGATCAATAGTTCCATCAGATTTTCTCTTAATCCTGTAAACCCATTTACAGTCAATCAAGTTTTTACCTCGACGAGGAGGAACAAGATGCCATGTCTTATTTTTCTGAAGAGCCATGTATTCTTCTTCCATGTCATGTTTCCACCGCGAGTCACTAAGAGCTTCTGTAAGATCATGTGGTTCACCTGTGCTGCAAGCCAATCCAAATTTAGCTATAGTTTTGTAATTCTTAGGTTGAGTTACCCCCCTTTGAAGCCTTGTCCATGGAGGTGTAGCCGGTTCAGCAGAAGCATCTGGTGCAGAAGATCCAGGAACGACAGCCCCAGCTGATCCCGTGTCGGGCCGTACAGGGCGAGACGGGTCTTCTGTGGCCACTGGTGAAGGTGAAGACGACCTAGGCGGCGCAGAAAATCCTGGCGGTCCAGCAGCCCCATCATGCAGTAATGATGAGGTGGGCCTGTCAGAATCTTCGCAGGATCCAGCGCCGGGGACCGCGCGTGCAGTGCGCCGCATGTAGACAAGCGGTCCGCCCGGGAACCGCATGCGCGCCGGCTCAATGACGGGGCTCTGCATGGCATCACTGGATTCGCGCGGAGCGATGCGAGGCGGCGCGCTGTCACTGTCGTGGGGCGCCCGATGTGGCCCCGATCCCGGAGTGGATGTCGCTGTAGATTGCGCAGGGGAGCAGCCAGGCGGGCCTGACGCCGATCCCGAGGCAGATTCTCCTTGGATCGCGCCCGAACTGTCTCCCGGCCCTGGACACATGAAATAAGAACCACTTTGGGCAATTTCTGCATCAGTTTCACCGCTGTTTTTTTTCTGTTTCACCACAAACTTCAGAGCCATCATTAGTACGAGGGTTAGTCATTAGTTGATCATTACAATTATCATGCCCCCCATGATCAATACCGGTAAGATGTGATGGTAGAAGAAGGATTTCCTTCTGAAGTAGAGCTCCGGCATTTGGATGAAGATGGGTAGAAGGAAATTTTGTTTCGTCGAACACCACATCTCTAGAAATATAAATGCGACCAGTGGATACATCTAAGCATTTTACACCTTTGTGTTGAGGGCTATAGCCAATAAAACGCACTGGGTGGAGCGAAATATAAGTTCCCTATTGTTGTAGGGTCTAAGATTTGGCTAGCAAGCACATCCAAACACACGAAGAGATGTGTAGTCTGGTTTGGTATGAAAAATTCGCTCTATCGGAGTTTCATTATTAATGACACGACTGGGAAGCATGTTAATAATATGAACTGCAGCAAGAAATGCTTCATCCCAGAATTTTAAAGGCATAGATGCACCTGCAAGAAGGGCAAGCCCAACTTCTACAACATGTCTGTGCTTGCGTTCAGCTGACCCGTTTTGCTGATGAGCATGAGGGCATGAAACATGATGAGATATTCCTATTTGTTGAAAAAAAGAATTCAAGTTGCGGTATTCACCACCCCAATCAGATTGGAGGGCAATGATTTTGGAATCGAACTTGCGTTCAATGAGTGCTTGAAAGTTGTGAAACACTTGGAAAACATCAGATCGTTTCTTAAGAAGATAAATCCACGTGTATTTGCTATAGTCATCGATAAAACTAACATAGTATGAATGTCTACCAACAGAAATGGGGGCGGGACCCCAAACATCAGAAAATATGAGTTGCAGTGGCTTGGTAGAAACACTAGTAGATATATGATAAGGTAACTGATGACTTTTAGCACGCTGACACGAATCACAAATTGTTTCACAACTACGCTCACTAACATACAGGAGCTTATTTTTCCTAAGCACTCGTTCTACTAATGAAAAAGAAGCACGTCCTAATCGATCGTGCCACCGAGTTGACGAAATTTTGGTGACACCATATGCTTGTTTATTGAACTGCTTCTAATCTCCGGAATCAACGGGTAAAGCCCTCGAACACATCTACCTCAAAATAGGATTTTCTTCGTGACCTGGTCCTTGATCAAAAAGAAGAAGGGGTGAAATTCAAGATAAGACTTTTGAGGCACTAGGAACATGCAAGATTTTTCTTAGATGAATTTTGCGAGTGGTGGTTTTAATAACTGAATGACCAACATGACAAATCCTCATACCTTCTCCGTTTGCAGCAGTATGGATTTGATCCTGGCCCTTGTACTTCTTGCGCATGGTCACCTTTTCCAGCTCACCGGTGATGTGGTTAGTGGCACCACTATCCACGTACCAGTTTGTGTCGATGCCGTAGGAGCCATCTGCTGCTGTAGCAACTTTCTCATCTTGAGAGGAATCGTCATCTTCATCGAAGCGATACCAACAGTCCCGCGCCGTGTGCCCCAACTTGCCACATATCTGGCAGCGCACAGCGTCGGGCCGTGATCTGGAGGTGGAGTTGCGCCGGCCGCTGGTGTTGGTGTTGAAGGAGCGGCCACCGTCATTGCGAGCTGAGTTGTTGCCGCCGTTGTTTCCACCTTGCTGCTTGCCCTTGGCGCGCGCTGTCCCCGATAGCGAGAGGATCCACCACCGCGGCCACGAACAACAGCATTTGTAGAGGACTTGAATCCCCTGCCCGAGTCTGTGCCGTGGAAGAGGGCAACCCTCTGATCAAAATTGCTCATCTAGGCAAAGAGATCATCGAGGGTTACCGGTTCAGAAGCAGGGCGTGCATCGAGAGCAGACACGAGCGGCTGGTTGTGACGCCCGGGTAATTAAGCTACAGTAATCCTCACTAATGATGCCACGTCACCTCTGTCACTGTAGTTGATCTCGGGTTAAACCAAAACGGTTTCGATATTCAATTCAAAGTTATGATGGTAATAAAAGTTTTCAAAAAAAATAATAAAACAAAATGTTCGGTGGTTGCCAAATATTACAAAGATAATTATGGTGTATGGTTCACAATTTTATAAAATGCCTAAGTGTTTATAAATGAATAAAAACAGAAAAGAAAATAAATAAAAAGAAAACAGAAAACAAACAACAACAAAAAAAATATATAAAAAGGACCCCCCCACTGGGCCAGACGGCCCAGCCGGCCAGGCCACCACCGGCCCAACTGGGCAAAGGCCCAGCCGGCCACGCCCCCCCCCCCATAACCCACACCCCCGCAACCCTAACCCCACCCCGTCGCCCCACTACCCCCCCACGCCGCCACTCCCTCTCCCTCGCCCCCCGATCTGGATCGTGGCATCCACCGCCCCCGATCCCGCTCGTCGTCGTCCTCCACCGCCCCCGACCGCTCCGCCTCACCCACTTCGCTCCCTGGTAGGCCACCGCGCGCGAACCGCGTCGCCCCGTCGCCTCTGCCAGCCGCCCCGTCCCCCCTCAACTCCTCGTCGCCGGACTGCCTTCCTCGCCGGATCGCGCCTCCCTGCCCCCCTCGACGCTGCGTCGCCGGACCGCCCGCCTTCGTCCTCCTCCACAACCCCGAGCCCGTTGCCTTTACCCTACGGCCCCCGTGAGCTTCCCCTCTCCTCCCCTTTCCCCCGTGCTGCTGCTCCCGCCATGGCCGAGCCCACCGCCGTTGTTAGTTTCGCCCGCACGGGGCCGCCACTCAGCTCGACGCCGGTGACATCTCCGTCCACATCGGGACGAACCGCTCACACCACTAGATGCGCCTCTTCGCGCTCGTTCGGACGAACCCAAGCGCGCACGGATCCGTGCCCGATGCACGTTTTTCGTTGAACTCCGGCGGGTCGGTGCCGTGTATTTGGTCGCCGGCGCCGAGAGCCGGCCACGCTGACCTGGCCTGGCCCAAGGCCACCCCCTGGGTCACTGCCCGGTAGGACCCAGGGGCCCATTTGACCGCGTTGACTCAGGTCAACATGTTGACTGTGCACCCCAAGTCACCGCCAGTGGGCCCACCAGCCCCAGAACGTTTTTATTAAAACAAAAATTAATTATTAAGATTAGTAATTAATTAATTAAGTTAATTAATCCTAATTAATTAATCTGATTAAGCATTAGCTTAATTAAACACTAATTAGCTTAATTAAACAGTAGTTAACTTAATTAACTGCTAATTACCCTAATCAGTCAATGACGAACGGGACCCACACGTCAGTTGACCAAGTCAACTGCTGATGTCATGCTGACGTCATGATGACGTCAGCAGACACTATTCTGGATAATGTTGATTAAATTAATTAAATAAATCCAAAAATGATTTAAATCTTTTAAAATTAATATAAAATAAACCGTAGCTCGGATCGAAAAACTTGGTACATGAAAGTTGCTCAGAACGACGAGACGAATCCGGATACGCAGTCCGTTCGTCCGCCACACATCCCTAACCTATCGAACCCGCAACTTTCCCCCTCCGGCTCCTTTGCCCGAAATCACGAAACACCGGGAATACTTTCCCGGATGTATTCCCCCTTAACCGGTACCACCTCATACCACGTTAGGGCACGCCTAGCATCGTTACTTGTCATGTCATGCTTCACTAAGCATATGCTTGCATTATATTTATTGTTTCTTCCCCCTCTTCTCTCGATAGACTCCGAGACCGACGCCGCTGCTTCCCAGTACGACTACGGAGTTGACGACCCCTCTCTCTTGCCAGAGCAACCAGGCAAGCCCCCCCCCTTTTGATCACCAGATATCGCCTACTCTTCTCTATACTGCTTGCATTAGAGTAGTGTAGCATGTTACTGCTTTCCGTTATTCCTATCCTGATGCATAGCCTGTCCTTGCTACTACTGTTGATACCATTACCTGCTATCCTACTGCTTAGTATAGGATGCTAGTGTTCCATCAGTGGCCCTACACTCTTGTCTGTCTGCCTTGCTATACTACTGGGCTGTGATCACCTCGGGAGGTGATCACGGGTATATACTATATACTTTAAACATGATACATGTGGTGACCAAAGTCGGGTTGGCTCGAGGAGTACCCGCGAGTGATTCACGGATTGGGGGCTGAAAGGACCTTTGTCCCGACGGCCCTCTGTGTGGATCTTTGTGGCGGAGCGACAGGGCAGGTTCCGACCACCTAGGAGAGAGGTGGGCCTGGCCCTGGTCGATGTTCGCGGATACTTAACACGATTAACGAGATCTGGGTATTTGATCTGAGTCTGGCCATTTGGTCTATACGCACTAACCATCTACGTGGGAGCAGTTATGGGTATCCCGACGTCGTGGTATCAGCCGAAGCCTTCGTGACGTCAGCGACTGAGTGGCGCGCGCCGGATTGGACTGGAAGGCCACTAGGCTAGGTCTGCTTTCGGCCGCGTTCGCAACGTGCAGGTGTGCAAAGGGCGATGGGCCCAGACCCCTGCGCCATAGGGTTTAGACCGGCGTGCTGACCTCTCTGTTGTGCCTAGGTAGGGCTGCGACGTGTTGATCTTCCGAGGCCGGTCATGACCCAGAAAAGTGTGTCCGGCCAAATGGGATCGAGCGTGTTGGGGTATGTGGTGCACCCCTGCAGGGAAGTTTATCTATTCGAATAGCCGTGTCCCTCGGTAAAAGGACGACCCGGAGTTGTACCTTGACCTTATGACAACTAGAACCGGATACTTAATAAAACACACCCTTCCAAGTGCCAGATACAACCGGTGATCGCTCTCTCACAGGGCGACGAGGGGAGGATCATCGGTTAGGATTATGCTATGCGATGCTACTTGGAGGACTTCAGTCTACTCTCTTCTACATGCTGCAAGACGAAGGCTCCCAGAAGCGTAGTCTTCGAAAGGACTAGCTATCCCCCTCTTATTCCGGCTTTCTGCAGTTCAGTCCACTTATAATAGCCTTATCCCAGTTGATACCATTGCATACATATGTAGTGTAGCTCCTTGCTTGCGAGTACTTTGGATGAGTACTCACGGTTGCTTTCTCCCTCTTTTCCCCCTATTCCTTCTACCTGGTTGTCGCAACCAGATGTCGGAGCCCAGGAGCCAGATGCCACCGTCGACGACGACTCCTGCTACACCGGAGGTGCCTACTACTACGTGTTGCCCGCTGACGACGACCAGGAGTAGTTAGGAGGATCCCAGGCAGGAGGCCTGCGCCTCTTTCGATCTGTATCCCAGTTTGTGCTAGCCTTCTTAAGGCAACTTGTTTAATTTATGTCTGTACTCAGATATTGTTGCTTCCGCTGACTCGTCTATGATCGAGCTCTTGTATTCGAGCCCTCGAGGCCCCTGGCTTGTAATATGATGCTTGTATGACTTATTTTATTTGTAGAGTTGTGTTGTGATATCTACCCGTGAGTCCTTGATCTTGATCGTACACATTTGCGTGCATGATTAGTGTACGATTGAATCGGGGGCGTCACACTGGTAGTCCATGTCGAGGCCGCTGGTGATGTAGGAGATCAGCTCGTCATCATCAAGGGGCTTTCCGGCGGCGGCGAGCTCATCTGCGAGCGAGCGCATGTGAGCGAAGTAGGCCGCCACCGTCTGGGTTCCCTTCTGTGCGTTGGAGAGGGCGATCCGGATGTTGTTGATCCATGATCGGGACTGCGACGAAAACATGTTCGCCAGAGCAGCCCAGAGCTCGTGCGGCGTGGTCATGGACGTAACCTGCACGAGAACTTCCTTGGAGAGGTTATTCAACAGATATCCAAGTACCTGCTGACCTTCTCTAACCCAACTCTGATGGAGGGGATTAGGCGCAGAGTGTTCTTTCCCGTCTTTGTCCGTGGTGACCAGGACCTTGGCGGGCTCCTCCGCGGATCCATCGACATAGTCGAAGATAGTCGAAGATCCCAGCACCTCTCAGCTGCAGCGTCACCTGGGTACGCCACAATTATGTAGTGGGTGCGAGTAAGCTTCTCGGTGACCTGACCACTTAGGCCGGCGGGGGAAGCACCGGAGGAGGACGACATGGCAGGAGCGAAGGCGGAAGGCGTGGTGGCTAGATGAGATAGGAAGAGGAGGCTCTGTATACCATGTAAACTTTCTATGAAGCGTCGTACCTGTTGAGGCCGAGCCTGCGTGTTTATATAGAGCAGGGGCTAAACCCTGATTGCGTACAAAGGGAATTCGGTACAGGAGGATTACATCTTGGAAGAGAAGAAAGAATCAGGAGATAACAAAGCTTTAAACAGATTTCTATCTATCTCTACTTGTGCTAACCCCTTGCCGAAGCTATATGGGACGTATCAACATATATGATGTGACAATATATGTTTAACAACAGAGAGCTCCCAGAGGAAAAGGCTAAGGTTGACAGCACGAGTGAAAAGGCAGGTTCATACTACCAGAGTTCAGGAAGCAATCAGTGATCCTTTTGTTGTCAAAGACCGCCGAAGCGAATGTGTGTATATCCAGTTATCCATTCTGAGCACCATTTTTAACTATATTGCATTGGAAATTTAATACACTGTGTAATTTGCTCATTCGTGATGGAGGCCTCCATGTTCTTCTATTTTTTACTTTTTGCTCATTCAATGAAACATCTATTGTTTCCCATAGTTAGCTGAAGAACACGCTCGTCCTTTAAGTGGCTGCCAGGCTAATTTAAGTTAAAAAAATGTTCAAGCACATATCATATCTTCCATAAACTTTTATGGCCTTCTGAGTGACATTATTTCATATGAAAATATGATGTCTTAGCACTAAATGTTCTGCTTTTAGAAGGGAATGGCTTGTTCCGTCACAAAATTTCTGTAAAGTAATGTCTATATGCATATAATATCCTAAATACACACTGACAGTCAAAACTGTATGACCGCCTAGGTGCTAGGCGAAGGCCAACCGCCTAGCGGTACTTTGGATCTGACAAAATTATACTTCATACCTTGGATTTGGGATTGCACTTTTCTTTGGTCAATACAAATCTTATTTTGAGTTGTCTATTAGGTCGTAGATTAATACTAAGCATGGTAAATCGATTTGTAGTTTACCATGTACATCAATCCTTTTCTCAGTGCCATTACCATCAGATGCAATGATACCCAGAATGAAGCAATTGCATCTTAGAAATCTTATTTTAACATATCCTACATTTTTTGTCCACTTTCAGTAAATAAAAAGAGTTACCCTCCGTCTAAAGAAGAAGCGGTACATTGTTTGGAGAAAATTTCCCTAAAGGGAAAACATTGTGCTATCCTTGTTGAAAACAAGATCACTACAGTGAAGCATTTGATGCATCATTATCATAGAGATGAATCCGGTCTCCAAAAGGTAAAATACAGTCATAATGATGTTTCTACAGTCTTCAGCGTTTCAAATTACCTGCAATAGATATTAGTTATTAGTTAATCATTGTCCCTGATCGAAATAAGATATCCAGCATCTCTTAGGACTTATTTGGACATGCACTGCTAAATGTTTTAATATGCACTATAATATCTGGTAGCATTTCATGAACTTATAAGATAATTTTTAATTTATGGCAATTAGCTTACTGGCATGAAGAAGGGGGCTTGGAATACCATGATTAATCATGCCACCACGTGTGTTCCTGGGAATGAGATATATTCCTATTGGGTTCTAGAGGATAAATGTGAAATCGTATTCAATGATTTATATGATCTCGTCGGTAAGATGACTGATGATGACTATGTTCCGTACAGTATCAATGACATCGATCAGTTTCCGCAGGTATTGTACCTAACACTTCCCATTTCCATCACAGTTTAGCAGTTGATAGTCACTGAAATAATAGTGCTGGCGATTACCTTCATGTATTCTGTTATAGCATAAAGTGAACAACTGGAAAAAGTCTGCGTATAAGAAGTTTGACGAGTGCGAGAGCTCAGGGCATCTTACCCCTGATTACTTCATGATCAATGGCCGCCCAGTCCGTGCAGCGCCCCATGACGCGGGTCCTTCGGTTCAAGGTACAACGACATGACAAATTTTAATATTTTGTTCCATTGCGCTACATGCATGTTTCTCTGAATTCAACTTATTGCAGAATTTGGTGATCGACGTCCATTGAATGGGTGCTCACAGCCGGCAGTCCTGTCAAACAACGACGCTGGTCCTTCAAACCAAGAAACACTGCCGTTTTCATAGCCCACATATGAACAGAGTGTGCATCAAGGTCAATACTAAACACCTGCATAATTCCTGCTTCATCGCAAGAAAATTATTTTTGAAACGAGCATCACAGGAAGTTATCATTAGTGTTGATTCTGATAGTTTTGGGGATCAACTTGCTGTAGGACTTGGCCAGCACGATCCTTGTACGTCACAGAGTGTATCTCCTTACTATCTGCCCAGGGAAATTTCATAAATGATCAGGGACAGGGATCATTTTCAGCAGAGCCAACTATTCCGTCCCACATTCTTGCACCAGTAAGTAAAGTTACAATCAACAATTCTATCCCACAATTTTTCATTGACAGCCTGAAATGTTTCTTGGATGGTAGGTTCCAGAGGATGACCCGATCACATTCACAGCTGCAAGTCTAACTGGCCAACAGAATGGACACTTCAGCTTCTCGACAACTGATGCTCGTGTTACTTCTTATCCTGTAGCAGGTGTGCTTGCTACACCCAGTTTTTCTAATTTCACAGTATATGGAGTGTGCTTGATCATCAATACTCAAATCACTTCTCCATTATGCAATGTTGGGTGCTGAAGGTGCTGCTGGGACTTCCTCAGATGGAGTTAGTCTGGGAACCTCTTCACCTAACCATGTGCAGACTGACATGTTCAGTGGGTTAACTCCGATTGAAGTATGTTTTCTTCAATATGTTATGGGAATTATTCTTAAGAACATAACAAATACCATCATGAGTTATTTATTTTTTGGATAAGGGGTTAGCCTCGGCTTCATCATCATGAATTATATTATGGAAGTTGTTTTCCCCCTTCTCTATGTGATGATGAAATTTGTTCTTGCAGTTCCAGGTATGGCTAGAACTACAAGCAACTTTGGCAGACCAGGATTTTGCACAAACTAACAGCGGTATGTGATATTTAAGTTACCTTCTCTTGTGATAACTTCTGTTGACAGTTAAACTGCCACAAAAGTTCTTTTCAGTCAGAATTCTTTCTGACT
The DNA here is from genome assembly GCA_034509565.1 of Triticum monococcum. NCBI lineage: Eukaryota > Viridiplantae > Streptophyta > Magnoliopsida > Poales > Poaceae > Triticum > Triticum monococcum. The sequence continues at coordinate 622,704,823 of CM067845.1, forward strand.
TCCAGACTAAGATAAGATGATAGCAAATTAGTGTTTATACCTACAGAATAACTGATGAATACCAAATTATTGAAATGCTGGCTCCTTAAAAGTTAAAATTAGGTGTGAATCTAAGATCTTCCTTTTGTTCCATGCCGCAGAACTGCCGAATTCCGACAACCAATTTCACGGTTATGAACATGACGGTGGCAACTGCTGAGTGCTGACTAAACATGAAGCAACTGCAACAGGCTGTCCTCTACCATAGTCAAGTATTCAGTGTAACTAAACATTTGGTTGTAGATATGAATAATTTGTAAATAGCAACACGTATTTTTTCAGATTGCTCCATATATGCTAAATTTTCTCCTGTTGCAGTAGACATATGTCTTGTACTATTCTTAAAGAGCAACCTTTTAGAAAAAGACAACATTTAGCTTGCATTGAATTCGAAGAGCAAATATTCACATTGCAGAAGTTGGTGTAATCCTGTTAATCCATCTTTTTGCAAGTTGAGTTTTTCCTGGGTATGTTCACACTCTGGTTATACAAGATTTCAGTTTGTTTCTTAAACATAAGTTCCATTTCTGGACAATCCTATCAACACAAGATAGTGCATTAATTAGTTGAGCCATGATGTATGTAACAACCACGCGGAGATATGGATCACACGGTGTCCTGGGCTGAAGCACTCCAAAAGACTTTGGTCGCTCAGGCTATGGCCTGTTTTGAATGCATAAGGTAGAACACGATCTACCTATTCTTTCAAAAAAAAAAAGCTGTTGGAGTGCTTCCTCAAGATGTCAGAAGGAGACCCTTCAACCTGATAGCGGCGTGAGGATGGCAATCTGTTATGACCTAACGTATGATTGGGTTAGATGTAGCAGCGAATTGGGGATTTCAACAACAAGAGCAGGGGTAGGAGAAGAGAACTTGGGGAAGAAGAAGAACAGACAGAGGGGATGGATTCAGATGTTCATTTCTTCTTTGATGAATAGTGATCATACACGGCTATGGCTTATAACAGCGCCAACTCACCCACTGACCACTGGGCCCACACCCAACAACTCCAGACCGTCCCGCCTTCGCCTGTCTCTTTAACTGCTTTAAACATCTTCTGTTTCATCAGACATTGGCCGAACAGCATCCTCTGCTTCATCGGTCCATTGATCCTTACTTTGCTTGGTTCCGCTTCTGACTGCCCTGATGTCTTGCGCCTTTATGAGTGTCTGCCTTTGTACTGTTTGTTCAAAAAAATGATTTGACATCAGTCCGAAAACTTTACTGAGATACATATAACTTTTTGTTGTGTGAGAGAAGGGACAACTACTTCATCCAGTTGTATCTTATTAATTTTTCAAACCACTTATAAGAGAACTCATGTATTGTGGACCTTTTTTTGCGGGAAAGAGAGTTTCATTTATCAGGTAATATGATTACAATCAGCAGCAACAATGCTTGCAATCAGCAGCAGTAATATGATTATATGGATCCTCCTTTCTTGAGCCAGTAGCGATCTGATCTCCATCACTTTATGAGTATGTGCTGATCGATCTTGCCCAGATGCTGAGATCATTTGTACAGCTTCGGCACAATCGGTCTCCACCACGATGTCCAGTTTAGTCCAATTGAGGGCCAAAATAATACCTTCATGAATTGCTGCCAACTCGGCCTCCAGCGCGTCCATGCAGTTCCCAAAACCTCTGATTGCAGCAAGCATCACAGCCCCAGTGTGATCACGGAGAAGCATCCCTGCACCAGCGGTACCATCCGTGAGCAAAAAGGACCCATCGACGTTGAGTTTTGCACGGCCAGGGGCTAGCGGTGTCCAACATTCCACATGTGGTATGGCCTTCTGCTTCCATATAGGCTCACCAAAATAATCCACCACCTGTTTACCATTGGTCGGGCCCGCATCAGGGTATTGTTCCAACGACAATAGCGATGACACATAGCTGGCGAGGAAGCGACGAGAGGCCTCGATTGGAACCGCTGGTTTATGGTGGGTTACTTCATTGCGAACATGCCAAGCCCGCCATAGGATCATCATAATGAAGAGTCGTTGGGGAACAGTCCGTTTCTCAAGGAGACGGAAGATCCATTCCGGCTCAGTATCCTGAAGGTCGGCATCATTGGGGAGGTCCCAAACTTCTCTCATAGCATTCTAGAGGCCGGCTGCATGGGGGCAGCGAATGAGGGCATGATGAGCATCCTCCGTGTCATGACCGCATATGGTGCAAGCCTGGAGACATTGCATGTGTTTCAATTTTTTTATAGCTTCTGTAGCTAGAGATTCATGTGCAGCTTTCCACGCAAATATACGTACTTTTAGCGGCGCTTGACTCTTCTAAATCAAGTCCCGGACAGGGCGCCGGCCATCCGGATGAGCGCTGGACGCTCCAGGATCATTTGCAGACATTTTCTCCTGTAAACCAAGAGAGTATGCACTTTTCACAGAGAACAAGCCGCGGTTATCAGGAAACCATGCCACAAAGTCAGACTCCAGCCGTTGTGAGGGTTTGATTTTCATGATCACGTCAATGTCAACTTGATAAAAATATTGTTGTAGCAGCCCTCTGTTCCATGTTCCATCAGTGTTCAACAGTTCAGCAACCCATTTGAGATGGCAACGTCTTCTAGGGGTAATGGGCCGACATGAGGTGCCACGGGGAATCTATGGGTCTCTCCATATCCGGACCTTTGCACCGTTACCTATGCGCCATATAATTCCTTTTTTCAACAGTTCAAGGTTGTACTCAATAGCTTTCCAAGTGGAGGATGCATTACCCGTAAAAACTGTGTCTATCAGTGGCCTATTTGGGCAGTACTTAGCCCTGAGCACTTGGGCACAAAGACTATCGGGTTTTTCTAATAATCTCCATGCATGCTTAGCCAATAGAGCCTGATTAAAAATCTGCAAGTCTCGGAAGCCCATGCCTCCACATGTCTTTGGTCTGATCATGCAATCCCAGGAAATCCAGTGTGTGCGCCGCTGATTCTTACTAGCACTCCACCAAAACTCTCTTATCATTTTCATAAGATCTTCACATAGCCCTGTGGGTAGTTTAAAACACCCATCAAAAAGGTTGGCAAGGATTGAGCGACCGCTTTGATGAGAATTTCTTTGCCGCCACTGGAGTACTCTCCCCATTGAGCCATTCTTTTTAATAGCTTTTCTTGAATGCTCTCAAACTTTCCTCTGGTCATACGGCCCTCTGGGGTAGGCAGACCCAAGTATTTAGGCTCAAACTCCACTTGTGTGACTTGTAGCACATGCTTGATTTCCTCTTGTACCACTTTTGGGCAAGCCTTCCCAAACATCAAAGAGCATTTATCAGTATTGACCAACTGTCCGGTACCTTGCGCATACGTGTTGATGACATACTGCACCCGCAGAGCTTGCTCAGTTTCTGCTTTAAAAAAGAGCTTGTATCGTCCGCGAATAACAAATGTGAGATACCAGGGGCTCTACGACATATCCTCATAGGCTCAATCTGCTTGTCATTGATCTCTTTCTGAAGTAATGCTGAGAGGCCGTCTGCAACTAACAAAAACAGGAAAGGCGACAAGGGATCGCCTTGGCGGAGGCCACGGGACGAGGTAAACGAATCCAGCAAGGTTCCATTGAATTTGACAGAGTAGCTCACCGTGGTCACACATGACATGATCCAGTCAATCCACCGGCGAGAGAAACCTAAGCCTTTCATCGCCTTTTCAAGGAAACCCCAGTCCACTCGATCATAAGTTTTTGACAAGTCAATTTTGTATGCACAGAAGTTCTTCCCTGGGTTTGTGTTCTGTTCAATGAAGTGAAAGCACTCAAAGGCCACGAGGGCATTGTCTGTAATTAGCCTTCCAGGAACGAACACACTTTGGTTCACCAAAATGATATCACCAATAATGGGCCTTAGTCTGTTTGCTAAGCATTTTGCAATCACCTTGTAAAGTACAATGCACAAACTGATAGGCCGGAACTCGCGCAAGTTCGATGGTTGATCCACTTTAGGGATGAGAACAATTGCGGTATGATTAATATTGGCTGGCATGTTACCCGTAGCAAAGAATAGCTTGACTGCTGCAGTAACTTCCGTTTTTATAGTCCCCCAATTCCTTTGATAAAACCTGCCGGGAAGCCGTCTGAACCTGGAGCCTTCAGTGGCCCAATCTCAAAGAGAGCATCTGATATTTCTTCGTCAGAGAACTCCTTACATAGGGCTTCATTCATATCTTCAGACACCTTTTTTTCAAACAAATTGACGATGTCACTTGGGTTCAGATTGGGGTCCCTAGAGAAGAGATTCTGAAAGAATTGTGTGGCCATCCCTTCGAGCTCAGCCTGTGAGGATGCCCAGCTGCCATCATCCTTCTGAAGTTTCACGATTTTGTTCTTTTTTGCACGCCACATTGCTTTCCGATGGAAAAAAAATTGTATTACGGTCCCCCTCTTTTAGCCAGTTAACTCTAGAGCGCTGCAACCAAAGCATTTCCTCTTTATATAAGAGTTCATTCAGCTTGTCCGAAAGCTTCCTCACCTCCTTACTGTCAGCTCCATGCAGCAGCAAACTATTCAATTCAGAACGGACTGATTCAAGCTCGCGAAGTATGTTACCAAACTTGCGACTGCTCCAAGCTTGCAACGATTTCATCACGCTTCCTAGGCAATCCTGGATAGCGCCCAGGTCACTCTTATCACCAGCTGAAGCCCAAGCCTGTTCAATAATTTCTGGCAAATCAGACGCCCTTTCCCAAAAGAGTTCATACTGTCGGCATTGTCTCTTATTCTGTGGCAACTTCTCAGCTTGAAGACGGACCAGCAGTGCACAATGGTCAGAACATGAGGAAATAATGTGTTCGACCGAGGCATCAGGGAAAGTATCTCGCCAACCTGCATCAGCCACGACACGGTCGAGCCTCACCTTGACATTCTTCCTACCTCCCCTTTTATTATCATAAGTGAAGGGAACTCCTTTAAAGCCCAGATCAACAAGTTCGCAATCATCAAGGGCATCATGGAAGGCCACCATTTGCCCTTCAGCTCGAGTGGTAAAGGAAAAGTGCTCAAATTGCCATAGCGCTTCGTTGAAGTCGCCCATGACGGTCCATGGCAAATCTGACTTGGATTTCAACTGCCTCAATGTGTTCCACATGAGATGTCTATTTTCTGCCTTTGGCTCTCCATACACACAAGTTAATCTGCATGTCACAGTATCTGGAGACGATCCCACATATGCATCAATGTATCGTTCATTGAGATCTTTTATTTCCACATATAATTTCTCATCCCAAAAGAGGGCCAGCCCTCCACTGAACCCTGCACAGCTTATTCCTGCAAAGCCTCTCACGCCAAGCCGATTTCTCAAACGTCTTACTTTCTCTTTATCTTGTCTAGTTTCACAAAGGAATATAAAGCTGGGATGATGCACTTGATTGGGGGACACCAGGTCGCGGACTGTCTTGGAGCCCCCAATTCCTCGGCAATTCCACGCCAAGCAGGCTGTATCTCTTGTCGTTGTTGTTCTTTGTAATAACGGCGACAGAATAGCAGTAGGATTCCTGATACAACCACGAGGGTCGAACTGTGTACCTGCATGACCAAGAGTACTACTGCGATCCCCTCCCGATTCTGCTACTTCTACATGGCCACTCCCAATCGATTTGGAGTTCCTCCTTCCGCTCGCAAGGGGTTCCTGCGAGGAGCTGCTCAATATCATAGAACTGGCGGACGGGGTTGCACGGGCGGACGATGCCGCAAAGGCGGACGGGGCCGCAACATGCCCGCTTCGGAGGTGGGTTCCCCGTGCGAGGCTATCGCCGTTCACGCCGGCGAAGGGAGTGCATGGTAGCGGCGGCTGGGCGTCGCCCTTTTTTCCGCCAGACCCTAGCGGCCATTTTTAACTCATCACTACAAAGAACTTATACTGCCTCTATGTACTCCCTCCATTTCTTTTTAGTCTGCATATAAGGTTTGGTCAAAGTCAAGCTTTATAGAGTTTGACTAACTTTTTATTAAAAAATATAAACATTCACAATATAAAATCAATATTATCAGATGCATCATGAAATGTATTTTCATACTATATAGTTTTAGTATTGTAGATGTTCATACTTTTTTATAAAAATTTGGTCAAACTTTGTGTAATTTGACTTTGATCAAATATTATATGCGGAGTAAAAAGAAACGGAGGGAGTATTGTGGACCTTGTTGGTCCACATCGTGACTTCATACCTGGCAAAAATCATTCCCACCTGAAAAGTATTACATCTGTCCAGAAATACTTCGCTCAAACGGATGTACTAGAAGTATTTCCGGACGGAGGGAGTAGCAGTTTTGTGCCTGGCTAGGCATGGGTTTTTCTTTTTTGGGTGGGAGCCCCTATTTGACGCTAACTACAGCAAATTGGGGGCGAAACGGACAACGTGAACTGCATGGGCCGACCGATTTTTGCGAGCATTATTTGCGATACCACATCCAACAATTTCAGTGGTTTTTTAATTTATCTTTGTTTTTTCATGTCCCTTTGGTATTTCTGTTGGTCTTTGAAAAATTGCAAACATTTTTTACAGCTCTTGTGAATTAAAAAATATATGTTTTGATTTAAAAAAATCGAAATGGATTTTTTCTTAAAAAAACTTGAGCCCTTTTTATTAAAGTGAACATTTGAAATATTTGGGATTAAAAAGATTGAATATTTTTAAGGAAAGAAAAAAGGAATAAATAGAAGGAATGAAAAAAGAAAAGGACAAACATGAGATAAAGTAAAGAAACAAAAAAAAGATAAGTGGTAAAAACTGGTAGAGAAAATAAGAAAAGAAAGAAAAAAGGAAAACCAAAAGAGAACCTTTCTTAAACCGAGAAAAAAACTGACGCAAACCTTCCCAAAACCGCGCTAATTTTGCCAGCCCCGAGATAATCGTTGTGTGTAAGTTGTTGGCAACTTAATGCAAAGAGCATCAAATAAGGATTACCTTGTTTGGTTGGGTACCTGGTCTGAAAAAGGTTTACCGTGAAAATCTAGCTGATTAAAGTAGGATGTGCTGCCAAGTTGTTCCCAAGCGACCGATTCCTAGCATCTGGGCCACGCTATTTTCTTTTGAGCAACACCTGGACCACTCTAATGAAAGCGCTTGAGTCATGTACCAAGCTAAGTAGGGCTCTTCGCTAAAAAAACTAAGCAGGGCTTTCAGGTCACGAGGCTGGTTTAGCTTCTACTCCTCTAGACAACCTCTAGGCCAGGCGTGAAGGGACGAGGACATCAACCAAGTAGGTCTTGTATATAGCCCGCATATACGAATGAGGTGGCTAGAGTTTGAGAGAGAAGGGTGGTGGTTGGAGATTTACCTAGTCTCCTCCCCTCCTGCTGTCATCTTGCCATTTGTGAGGCGAGGGGACCTTGCTTTTGAGAAATTTACGGTCTTTGTCAGCATATTCAAGGCGCTTGCACTTGGACCACTACGAGAGGCCTTTCTAAGATGAACTGGGCTTTGGATCTCTCATGTCTCTTGATCCTCCTCTCACCTAAGACATGTTATTTCTCGTTGGATTGAGTTTTTCACATCAATCTCCTTTGTAGATAGTGTGTGAGTCTCTGTGTTTTTATCGAGGTTGTAGATGATAGTAGTGAGGTGCTGCTTTTCTTTTTCGTATACCCCGCTGAAATGTTTCACCCTCCAATTAGGAATTGTCGTGTGGTGCAAATTTTAGAATTGGGTTATTTATCCTTTTGCCCTCAGTGGTGTCCATTTGCTCAGTTTTGCCCTCAGATGCGAATTGTGCTCAGTTTTGCCCCAAGTCCGTGCGCACCGACTCGTTCCGTGAACTCTGCCGTCTCTGTCAGGTCAACCTTTTGACTCGGCCCTTACAGGTGGGACCAGGCGACAGAAACGGCCAATTTTATTCAAACCGTTGCACGCGTGGCTTGTGGGACCCAGCAGAGAGCCGTTGAGCAGAGAGCCGTTGGCGGGTGTGCTATATAAGCGGGCGACAGCGGCGGTGACCACGGCAACAGAGAGCACGACAGTGACCACGGCGAGAGAGAGAGAGCACGGCGGCGGGAAGCTAGCTGTGGAGGGCGTGGCGGTGGGAAGCTAGCAGTGGAGGGCGCGGCGGCGTTGAGATCCCTTCGGCTCCGAGCTCCATGTCTTCCTCAAGCTCCCGCGCCACCTCGCGGATGCAGAGCCGGGCGCGTGTGGACATGCCTGTCTTCGTCTGTCCGCGGTGGCCGGCGGGCGTTGATCGGAGGGTTTCTCAGACACCGAGGAACCAGAATCGTCCGTTCTACGTGTGCAGTGAGAATGGGGTAAGAATCGGGGCAATTGCACCATTTTCGTGGTCGGGATCTTTGAGCAATGGGTTGATCTGTTTGGTGTTCATGCAGGTGACATGCTTTTTTCTTTGGGTCGATGCTCTGGCCAAGACTCTGATGAATGAACTACAAGAAGAGCATGAAGAATGGTTGCGCATGCTGCCACGAACGGCAGTGGCCGCACCACGAGCTCCGAAAGAAGGGATGGAGGGCGAAGCACGCACTGACAGAGAGCTAGCTGTTGAGCTTAGGATGTTGAAGAAGAAGGTTAGGAAGCTTGAAGACCAAGCACTACCAATACCCATTTGCAAATACTTTTGGGCATTTGTAGGTATGGTAATCGCACTGGTTGTAATGTCGAAAATGTATGGAAAGGCATGAATTATGGACGAATTTGTAATCTTGAAATTGTTTGAGAAATCCACCTAGTTTAAATGTTGGTTAAAGTAGTTGTTTAAAGGTTGAAACAAAAAGAGAAGAAGTGACCAACATTTAAATATGTTGGAAAAAAGAGAAGAAATTAGGAATTCAGAAACCCTTTCTGTCCAAAAAAAGGTTGCTCTTGGGCCAAATTCAGAGCGTAGAGCCAAGTGCAGGATAGACTAATGGGCCAACTGCATCCAATTAGGCCCATTCGGGGGTTCTCTTGCGTATTTTTCCGTTTTCTATTCTGATTTAATTTAGGCAGTAAATCATAATGCTGGAACTTTTTGTGGAAGCTAATTGAATTATTCCCGAGCCAAACAATTAAGGTTAGAAATTTTTTTGGAGCTGTTAATTAATCCAATTCAAATACACCGTGATTTAAATCAAAGACCAAAATGTCATGGAAAATGTGCCTTAGCTCTGGTAGAGGTTTACGCCAGGTGCCAAAATAAATGAACAATTTTTAAGGGCATTACATTGAGAAAAACATAATTTGTCTAAAAAATGAAGGGTGGAAAATGCACAAAAAATTGGTGCGGATGGGGACTCGAACCCAGGACCGCGTGGGTTTGTGGTGTTTAGGGCTGCGCTGGTAACCGCTAGGACAGATGGTAAGACTTTGACATAGATAGGGAAGGAAGGTATACATAGTGAGATTTTGATTTTTTTTTAAATAGTGAGACCGTGAGTGTTTGGACACGCGTGAGAGTGTTTTTCCATTGTTTTGCACTTAAATTTTGGAGGGTTGGAAGGTTGAAAATGTATGTTGCACTACCACATGATTTTGGTTAGAGTGGCACTTGGTCTAGGGATAGAGTGGCACTTGGTTTAGGATTTAAAAGGAATAAATTTGCATGTTAGTTCATGACTTTTTGTTTGAATGAAACAGAGGGCTTCTCACCCCCTCTGATTTTCATTAATGAAAACCACAAGTTCTCGAACTTCATGACTTGTTTAGGGAAGAAATGATATGTTTGGGCACGGACTTTTTTAACACACATAATAAACCCTAATAACTTAGATAAGATGGAACACACCGTACCATTGCAATAACTTAGATAAGTTCATGGACAGTTCACAGACACATGACGAAACATGACACAACACGACACGACATAGAAAATCAACAAAATAAAAAACGAAACATGACGAGCTTGACTCCGGGCCTGAACATCTTCATCTTGAACTTCTTCTTCCACCTGGCCGCGCGCGCCCCTTCAACACCGTCTTCATCTTCACACCTCCTCCTCCTCGTCGTAGGGAAGGGAGTGCATCTGGCCTGGAGCAGGGAAGATGCGCTCGTAGTTGGTGTAGATGTTGTAGACGGTGAAGAAGATGGCCTCGCAGCCGCACCAAAAGACTTGGCCGAGGAGCTCACGCGCGTCAAACGGGTTGGTGAAGGTGACCGTGAGCAGTAGGAGGATGCCGCCGCGGTCACGAACCTCATTGAGGGTGAACATCCTCGGCGAGCCCCGTGGGAGGTGGGCATAGCCGGCTCTGAGGAAGGCGCGGGTGAGTCCGACGGAACCCCTCCACCTTGAAATAGCCCACACACGGAGCTCCCTCTCCACGAGCACGCCCGGTGGGTAGCGCAACTCCGGCACGACAGGCGGACGGTTGAAGGTCGGCCCGTTGAACTGCATCTTCACTTGGTCTCGCTTGGGGAGGGCTCGGTCGCTTGGGTGTTTGAAGTTGGAGAGGATTGGATCTGGCTTGTGGGTGGGAGAGGAAGAGAGGCACCCCATTTATAGGCCTGTGCGTGGGAGAGGAAGAGAGAAAGGATGAGAATGGTGCGTGTGTGAATCCGGACGCGTGTGTGTATCCGTTACGTGTTGCACACTTAAATTTTTGCACAAAACGATGCATGGGACGCGTCCGTGCATCTGAATCACTGCATAGCTCTTTGACCGGGCGGTGCATGTGAATCACTGCCGTGAACCACTGCACTGAACCACCTAGCTCGCCTCGCTAGCCTAGCTCACCTAGCACGCCTCGCTCGCCTCGCTCGCATGCAAGCACGTCGCCGCTGAAGGAAATATGCCCTAGAGGCAATAATAAAGTTATTATTTATTTCCTTATATCATGATAAATGTTTATTATTCATGCTAGAATTGTATTAACCGGAAACATAATACATGTGTGAATACATAGACAAACAGAGTGTCACTAGTATGCCTCTACTTGACTAGCTCGTTAATCAAAGATGGTTATGTTTCCTAACCATGAACAAAGAGTTGTTATTTGATTAACGAGGTCACATCATTAGTTGAATGATCTGATTGACATGACCCATTTCATTAGCTTAGCACCCGATCGTTTAGTATGTTGCTATTGCTTTCTTCATGACTTATACATGTTCCTATGACTATGAGATTATGCAACTCCCGTTTGCCGGAGGAACACTTTGGGTACTACCAAACGTCACAACGTAACTGGGTGATTATAAAGGAGTACTACAGGTGTCTCCAAAGGTAGATGTTGGGTTGGCTTATTTCGAGATTAGGGTTTGTCACCCCGATTGTCGGAGAGGTATCTCTGGGCCCTCTCGGTAATACACATCACATAAGCCTTGCAAGCATTATAACTAAGATGTTAGTTGTGAGATGATGTATTACAGAACGAGTAAAGAGACTTGCCAGTAACGAGATTGAACTAGGTATTGGATACCGACGATCGAATCTCGGGCAAGTAACATACCGATGACAAAGGGAACAACGTATGTTGTTATGCGGTCTGACCGATAAAGATCTTCGTAGAATATGTAGGAGCCAATATGGGCATCCAGGTCCCGCTATTGGTTATTGACCGGAGACATGTCTCGGTCATGTCTACATTGTTCTCGAACCGTAGGGTCCGCACGCTTAACGTTATGATGACAGTTATTATGAGTTTATGCATTTTGATGTACCGAAGGTTGTTCGGAGTCCCGGATGTGATCACGGACATGACGAGGAGTCTCGAAATGGTCGAGACGTAACGATTGATATATTGGAAGCCTATGATTGGACATCGGAAGTGTTCCGGGTGAAATCGGGATTTTACCGGAATACCGGGAGGGTTACCGAAACCCCCCGGGAGCTAGATGGGCCATAATGGGCCTTAGTGGAAAAGAGAAGGGGCTGCCCTAGATGGGCTGCGCGCCTCCCCCTTCCCCTAGTCCTATTAGTACTAGGAAAGGGTGGCCGGCCACCTCCTCCTCTTTTCCCCTCCGAGGAATCCTAGTTGGACTAGGATTGGAGGGGGAATCCTACTCCCAGTGGGAGTAGGACTCTCCTGCGCCTCCCCCCTTGGCCGGCCAGCCCCTCCCCTTGGATCCTTTATATACGGGGGCAGGGGGCTCCTCTAGACACACAAGTTGATCCTTGAGATCGTTCCTTAGCCGTGTGCGGTGCCCCCTGCCACCAAATTCCACCTCGATCATACCGTTGTAGTGCTTAGGCGAAGCCCTGCGTCGGTAGAACATCAAGATCGTCACCACGCCGTCATGCTGACGGAGCTCTTCCTCGACGCTTTGCTGGATCGGAGCCCGAGGATCGTCATCGAGCTGAACGTGTGCTAAGAACTCGGAGGTGCCAGAGTAACGGTGCTTGGATCGGTCGGATCGGGAAGAAGACGTACGACTACTTCCTCTACGTTGTATCAACGCTTCCGTTGTGATCTACAAGGGTACGTAGATCAGACTCTCCCCCTCGTTGCTATGCATCACCATGATCTTGCGTGTGCGTAGGAATTTTTTTTGAAATTACTACGTTCCCCAACAGTGGCATCCGAGCCTAGGTTTTATGGTTTGATGTTATTTGCACGAGTAGAACACAAGTGAGTTGTGGGCGATACAAGTCATACTGCCTACCAGCATGTCATACTTTGGTTCGGCGGTATTGTTGGACGAGACGACCCGGACCAACCTTACGCGTACGCTTACGTGAGACCGGTTCCTCGACGTGCTTTGCACATAGATGGCTTGCGGGCGACTGTCTCTCCAACTTTAGTTGAACCGAGTGTGGCTACGCCCGGTCCTTGAAAAGGTTAAAACGGAGTCTATTTGACAAACTATCGTTGTGGTTTTGATGCGTAGGTGAGATGAGTTCTTGCTTAAGCCCGTAGCAGCCACGTAAAACTTGCAACAACAAAGTAGAGGACGTCTAACTTGTTTTTGCAGGGCATGTTGTGATGTGATATGGTCAAGGCATGATGCTGATTTTATTGTATGAGATGATCATGTTTTGTAACCAAGTTATCGGCAACTGCCAGGAGCCATATGGTTGTCGCTTTATTGTACGCAATGCAATCGCGATGTAATGCTTTACTTTATTGCTAAGCGGTAGTGATAGTCGTGGAAGCATAAGATTGGCGAGACGACAACGATGCTACGATGGAGATCAAGGTGTCGCGCCGGTGACGATGGTGATCATGACGGTGCTTCGGAGATGGAGATCACAAGCACAAGATGATGATGGCCATATCATATCACTTATATTGATTGCATGTGATGTTTATCTTTTATGCATCTTATCTTGCTTTGATTGACGGTAGCATTATAAGACGATCTCTCACTAAATTATCAAGAAGTGTTCTCCCTGAGTATGCACCGTTGCCATGTGATGATCGGGTGTGATAAGCTCTACGTCCATCTACAACGGGTGCAAGCCAGTTTTGCACACGCAGAATACTCAGGTTAAACTTGACGAGCCTAGCATATGCAGATATGGCCTCGGAACACAGAGACCGAAAGGTCGAGCGTGAATCATATAGTAGATATGATCAACATAACGATGTTCACCATTGAAAACTACTCCAGCTCGCGTGATGATCGGTTATGGTTTAGTTGATTTGGATCACGTGATCACTTAGAGGATTAGAGGGATGTCTATCTAAGTGGGAGTTCTTAAGTAATTTGATTAAACTGAACTTAAACTTATCATGAACTTAGTACCTGATAGTGTCTTGCTTGTTTATGTTGATTGTAGATAGATGGCTCGTGCTGTTGTTCCGTTGAATTTTAATGCGTTCCTTGAGAAACCAAAGTTGAAAGATGATGGTAGCAATTACACGGACTGGGTCCGTAACCTGAGGATTATCCTCATTGCTGCACAGAAGAATTACGTCCTGGAAGCACCGCTGGGTGCCAGGCCTGCTGCTGGAGCAACACCAGATGTTATGAACGTCTGGCAGAGCAAAGCTGATGACTACTCGATAGTTCAGTGTGCCATGCTTTACGGCTTAGAATCGGGACTTCAACGACGTTTTGAACGTCATGGAGCATATGAGATGTTCCAGGAGTTGAAGTTAATATTTCAAGCAAATGCCCGAATTGAGAGATATGAAGTCTCCAATAAGTTCTACAGCTGCAAGATGGAGGAGAACAGTTCTGTCAGTGAGCATATACTCAAAATGTCTGGGTATAATAATCACTTGATTCAGATGGGAGTTAATCTTCCAGATGATTGCGTCATTGACAGAATTCTCCAATCACTGCCACCAAGCTACAAGAGCTTCGTGATGAACGATAATATGCAAGGGATGAACAAGACTATTCCCAAGCTCTTCGCAATGCTGAAAGCTGCGGAGGTAGAAATCAAGAAGGAGCATCAAGTGTTGATGGTCAACAAGACCACTAGTTTCAAGAAAAAGGGCAAAGGGAAGAAGAAGGGGAACTTCAAGAAGAACAGCAAGCAAGTTGCTGCTCAGGAGAAGAAACCCAAGTCTGGACCTAAGCCTGAAACTGAGTGCTTCTACTGCAAGCAGACTGGTCACTGGAAGCGGAACTGCCCCAAGTATTTGGCGGATAAGAAGGATGGCAAGGTGAACAAAGGTATATGTGATATACATGTTATTGATGTGTACCTTACTAGAGCTCGCAGTAGCACCTGGGTATTTGATACTGGTTCTGTTGCTAATATTTGCAACTTGAAACAGGGACTACGGAATAAGCAGACACTAGCAAAAGGCGAGGTGACGATGCGCGTGGGAAACGCTTCCAAAGTCGATATGATCGCGGTCGGCACGCTACCTCTACATCTACCTTCGGGGTTAATATTAGACCTAAATAATTGTTATTTGGTGCCAGCGTTGAGCATGAACATTATATCTGGATCTTGTTTAATGCGAGACGGTTATTCATTTAAATCAGAGAATAATGGTTGTTCTATTTATATGAGTAATATCTTTTATGGTCATGCACCTTTGAAGAGTGGTCTATTCTTGTTAAATCTCGATAGTAGTCATACACATATTCATAATGTAGAAGCCAAAAGATGCGGAGTTGATAATGATAGTGCAACTTATTTGTGGCACTGCCGTTTAGGTCATATCGGTGTAAAGCGCATGAAGAAACTCCATACTGATGGGCTTTTGGAACCACTTGATTATGAGTCACTTGGTACTTGCGAACCGTGCCTCATAGGCAAGATGACTAAAACACCGTTCTCCGGTACTATGGAGAGAGCAACAGATTTATTGGAAATCATACATACCGATGTATGTGGTCCGATGAATATTGAGGCTCGTGGCGGATATCGTTATTTTCTCACCTTCACAGATGATTTAAGCAGATATGGGTATATCTACTTAATGAAACACAAGTCTAAAACATTTGAAAAGTTCAAAGAATTTCAGAGTGAAGTTGAAAATCATCGTAACAAGAAAATAAAGTTTCTACGATCTGATCGTGGAGGAGAATATTTGAGTTACGAGTTTGGTGTACATTTGAAAAATTGTGGAATAGTTTTGCAACTCACGCCACCCGGAACACCACAGCGTAATGGTGTGTCCGAACGTCGTAATCGTACTTTACTAGATATGGTGCGATCTATGATGTCTCTTACTGATTTACCGCTATCGTTTTGGGGTTATGCTTTAGAGACGGCCGCATTCACGTTAAATAGGGCACCATCAAAATCCGTTGAGACGACGCCTTATGAACTATGGTTTGGCAAGAAACCAAAGTTGTCGTTTCTTAAAGTTTGGGGTTGCGATGCTTATGTTAAAAAGCTTCAACCTGATAAGCTCGAACCCAAAGCGGAGAAATGTGTCTTCATAGGATACCCAAAGGAGACTGTTGGGTACACCTTCTATCACAGATCCGAAGGCAAGACATTCGTTGCTAAGAATGGATCATTTCTAGAGAAGGAGTTTCTCTCGAAAGAAGTGAGTGAGAGGAAAGTAGAACTTGACGAGGTAACTGTACCTGCTCCCTTATTGGATAATAGTACATCACAGAAAACTGTTTCTGCGACACCTATACCAATTAGTGAGGAAGCTAATGATGATGATCATGAAACTTCAGGACAAGATACTACCGAACCACGTAGATCAACCAGAGTAAGATCCGCACCAGAGTGGTACGGTAATCCAATTCTGGAAGTCATGCTACTAGATCATGATGAACCTACGAACTATGAAGAAGCGATGGTGAGCCCAGATTCCGCAAAGTGGCTTGAAGCCATGAAATCTGAGACGGGATCCATGTATGAGAACAAAGTGTGGACTTTGGTTGACTTGCCCGATGATCGGCAAGTAATTGAGAATAAATGGATCTTCAAGAAAAAGACTGACGCTGATGGTAATATTACTGTCTATAAAGCTCGACTTGTCGCAAAAGGTTTTCGACAAGTTCAAGGGGTTGACTACGATGAGACCTTCTCACCCGTAGCGATGCATAAGTCTGTCATAATCATGTTAGCAATTGCCGCATTTTATGATTATGAAATTTGGCAGATGGATGTCAAAACTGCATTCCTGAATGGATTTCTGGAAGAAGAGTTGTATATGACGCAACCAGAAGGTTTTGTCGATCCAAAGGGAGCTAACAAAGTGTGCAAACTCCAGCGATCCATTTATGGACTGGTGCAAGCATCTCGGAGTTGGAATAAACGCTTTCATAGTGTGATCAAAGCATTTGGCTTTATACAGACTTTTGGAGAAGCCTGTATTTACAAGAAAGTGAGTGGGAGCTCTGTAGCATTTCTGATATTATATGTGGATGACATATTGCTGATTGGAAATGATATAGAATTTCTGGATAGCATAAAGGGATACTTGAATAAAAGTTTTTCGATGAAAGACCTCGGGGAAGCTGCTTACATATTAGGCATAAAGATCTATAGAGATAGATCAAGACTCTTAATTGGACTTTCACAAAGCACATACCTTGACAAGATTTTGAAGAAGTTCAAAATGGATCAAGCAAAGAAAGGGTTCTTGCCTGTGTTACAAGGTGTGAAGTTGAGTCAGACTCAATGCCCGACCACTACAGAAGATAGAGAGAAAATGAAAGATGTTCCCTATGCTTCAGCCATAGGCTCTATCATGTATGCAATGCTGTGTACCAGACCTGATGTGTGCCTTGCTATAAGTTTAGCAGGGAGGTACCAAAGTAATCCAGGAGTGGATTACTGGACAGCGGTTAAGAACATCCTGAAATACCTGAAAAGGACTAAGGATATGTTTCTCGTATATGGAGGTGACAAAGAGCTCACCGTAAGAGGTTACGTTGATGCAAGCTTTGACACTGATCCGGACGATTCTAAATTGCAAACCGGATACGAGTTTACTTTAAACGGTGGAGCTATCAGTTGGTGCAGTTCTAAACAAAGCGTCGTAGCGGGATCTACATGTGAAGCGGAGTACATAGCTGCTTCGGAAGCAGCGAACGAAGGAGTCTGGATGAAGGAGTTCAGATCCGATCTAGGTGTCATACCTAGTGCATCGGGTCCAATGAAAATCTTTTGTGACAATACTGGTGCAATTGCTTTGGCAAAGGAATCCAGATTTCACAAAAGGACCAAACACATCAAGAGACGCTTCAACTCCATCCGGGATCTAGTCCAGGTGGGAGACATAGTGATTTGCAAGATACATACGGATCTGAATGTTGCAGACCCGTTGACTAAGCCTCTTCCACGAGCAAAACATGATCAGCACCAAGGCTCCATGGGTGTTAGAATCATTACTGTGTAATCTAGATTATTGACTCTAGTGCAAGTGGGAGACTAAAGGAAATATGCCCTAGAGGCAATAATAAAGTTATTATTTATTTCCTTATATCATGATAAATGTTTATTATTCATGCTAGAATTGTATTAACCGGAAACATAATACATGTGTGAATACATAGACAAACAGAGTGTCACTAGTATGCCTCTACTTGACTAGCTCGTTAATCAAAGATGGTTATGTTTCCTAACCATGAACAAAGAGTTGTTATTTAATTAACGAGGTCACATCATTAGTTGAATGATCTGGTTGACATGACCCATTTCATTAGCTTAGCACCCGATCGTTTAGTATGTTGCTATTGCTTTCTTCATGACTTATACATGTTCCTATGACTATGAGATTATGCAACTCCCGTTTGCCGGAGGAACACTTTGGGTACTACCAAACGTCACAACGTAACTGGGTGATTATAAAGGAGTACTACAGGTGTCTCCAAAGGTAGCTGTTGGGTTGGCGTATTTCGAGATTAGGGTTTGTCACTCCGATTGTCGGAGAGGTATCTCTGGGCCCTCTCGGTAATACACATCACATAAGCCTTGCAAGCATTATAACTAAGATGTTAGTTGTGAGATGATGTATTATAGAACGAGTAAAGAGACTTGCCAGTAACGAGATTGAACTAGGTATTGGATACCGACGATCGAATCTCGGGCAAGTAACATACCGATGACAAAGGGAACAACGTATGTTGTTATGCGGTCTGACCGATAAAGATCTTTGTAAAATATGTAGGAGCCAATATGGGCATCCAGGTCCCGCTATTGGTTATTGACCGGAGACGTGTCTCGGTCATCTCTACATTGTTCTCGAACCATAGGGTCCGCACGCTTAACGTTACGATGACAGTTATTATGAGTTTATGCATTTTGATGTACCGAAGGTTGTTCGGAGTCCCGGATGTGATCACGGACATGACGAGGAGTCTCGAAATGGTCGAGTCATAAAGATTGATATATTGGAAGCCTATGATTGGACATCGGAAGTGTTCCGGGTGAAATCGGGATTTTACCGGAATACCGGGAGGGTTACCGGAACCCCCCGGGAGCTAGATGGGCCATAATGGGCCTTAGTGGAAAAGAGAAGGGGCTGCCCTAGATGGGCTGTGCGCCTCCCCCTTCCCCTAGTCCTATTAGGACTAGGAAAGGGTGGCCGGCCACCTCCTCCTCTTTTCCCCTCCGAGGAATCCTAGTTGGACTAGGATTGGAGGGGGAATCCTACTCCCAGTGGGAGTAGGACTCTCCTGCGCCTCCCCCCTTGGCCGGCCAGCCCCTCCCCTTGGATCCTTTATATACGGGGGCAGGGGGCACCTCTAGACACACAAGTTGATCCTTGAGATCCTTCCTTTGCCGTGTGCGGTGCCCCCTGCCACCAAATTCCACCTCGATCATACCGTTGTAGTGCTTAGGCGAAGCCCTGCGTCGGTAGAACATCAAGATCGACAGCACGCCGTCATGATGACGGAACTCTTCCTCGATGCTTTGCTGGATCGGAGCCCGAGGATCGTCATCGAGCTGAACATGTGCTAAGAACTCGGAGGTGCCGGAGTAACGGTGCTTGGATCAGTCGGATCGGGAAGAAGACGTACGACTACTTCCTCTACGTTGTGTCAATGCTTCCGTTGTGATCTACAAGGGTACGTAGATCATACTCTCCCCCTCGTTGCTATGCATCACCATGATCTTGCGTGTGCGTAGGAATTTTTTTTGAAATTACTACGTTCCCCAACAGCAGCGTCCCGTGCATGCGAACCCACGTCGTCGCCTCCATGCATGCAAGGCCTGGAAAGGCTGAGATGGGCTATTTACTGCGGTCTCAGGCCCAGAGCACGAGACGGCCCAACAGTCCATCCAGCGTGCCCGGTATTTGTTAAAAAAACAATGGGTCTCCCAGCCAATCAGATTGCATCTCGCGGATTGCCCCCCTCCTCCCCGCAGATTCCTTCTAGAAGGGTTAGATCGACGGCCCTTAATCACCGCTAGGGTTAGATGAACGGTCCTTATTCAGCGCTAGGGTTAGCGGGGTTTGGGAGGGGTTTGGAGCAGTCAAAGCTATGTTTGACCAGATTTCAAATGAGCATAATAAATTAAATAAAAATCAGAAAAATAAAAAACCTGCGCACATAGTCTTCTTATGTCATATACTAACGATTTAAGTTGATAAACAAGCTTTACATACATTTAAATGATAAGTTCATGTGTATTATATGATATCTCGAGTATCTCAAACTCTCTTGTATGAAGTGAAGAGAAGTGTTTTGGGGAAATGAACATGAAAATTTCAAAAAACTAGCCACAGCTTCATTTTGGAGCGACTAAGAATGATCGAGGCTTAGTTTTTCATTTTGATGTTTTACACTTGTTTAAATCTTGGTCAAAGTTAAGTTTGACCAGAATTCAAATGAGCAAAACAAATTTAAAAAAAAATCAAAAAATGGAAAAACCAGCGCACATAGTCTGTACATATAGAATATATGTGTAGGAAAGTTATTTGGCTGATTTAGACAAGGTCGAATTTTTTTTTGCTTCGAAATGAGGCCGTTTACCCTACCTTTGGACCCCTCTTTTTAGCACATTTTTCATGAAAATTTCAAAAAGCTCACCACAACTTCATTTTGGATTGACTAAGAAGTATCCAGGCTTAGTTTTTCATTTTGATGTTTTAGACTTGTTTAAATCTTGGTCAAAGTTAGGTTTGACCAGAATTTAAATGAGCAAAACAAAATTCAAAAAAATCAAAAAAGGAAAAAAGCATGTGCTCATTCAAACATCATGTCAAACATACTTCTAACATAGGTCCAACATCATCCAACAGAAATACAACATGTCAAGTGATAAATGTTTCATAATACAACATCATCCCTTATTCATAATGTTTCATAATTATTCATAGATAGCGTTGGGGCTTCTGTCTGTTCCTTGAGCTTCTTGCCATCACTTTGCTCCTCGTGCACCTTGTGCTCATTGTTTCTTCTTTTCTTCTCTTGGTTGTCGATACGTTGCGCGTCTTCTTCAAACCTACCATAGAGCTGTGCAAAACATAAACGGTAATGAGATCATGTCAAGTGATAGATGTACAGTAGTATTTGACCATTGCAAGATTTACATACCTAGCAGAACTCACAACAACAGAAGGTTGGTCACCATTTGGAGCCTCACTTGGATCATCATTTGGAGCCTCACTTGGATCACCATGATCACCATTTAGAGCCTCACTTGGATCACCATTTGGAGCCTCACTTGGATCACCATGATCACCATTTAGAGCCTCACTTGGATCACCATTTGGAGCCTCACTTGAATCATTATTTGGAGGATATTTTGGATCATCGTCAAAATCATGCGGTTGTTGACCATCATCATTTGGAACCTTGTAAAAATCCTCATCTGATGCAACCGGCTGTTGACCATCATTTTCATCATCTGTTGAGGCAACCAGCTGCTGACCAACATTTTCATCGAAGCCTTCATCGAAACTCTCTCCGAACGCTGGATCTACTGTGTTATCACAATACTTAGCAAAATGACCAGACCCACCACACCTTGTGCACTTACGCTTCCTCGCTCCAAGTCCAGCTCCTTCGCTGCGAGGTCTGATTCGACTCTTCCTTGGTCTACCTGCTGCTCTCTTCAGAATTGGAGCGCAAAGCTTGAATCCAGGGTCCACCATGTCCCATTGTTGTTTTCCCTCCATAGCAGGCAAGGCATAAGCATATGTGGCTTTGAACCTTGCAACAGAGTAGTAATCATGCACATACTGCTGTATGTTCCCTGCTGGACCTGGGAGAGAAGTGATGAAAAACAAGGCATGAATGCATGGCAACCCAGTTATCTACCATTGCCTACAACTGCAAGTTCTAGCTTCTAAATCCACTGGATATCTCCATTCCCTCTTCTCTTTATCCAAATATGATATCTCTGCTGTGGTACCCGAGCAAAGAGTCATGTTTATTTCCAAGCCTGTTGTCTTCTGCTTCAGTTCATTCATCACGGCGGGGATGATAATGTGGCCCATGAATTTTGCCTCGGCTATTCCTGCACGATAACGAAATTTCTGCATGTATTCTATCCTTATCTTGTCAAGCAAATCCACCACATAATGACCCTTTAGTTTCCGGATCGTTGAGTTGAAAGACTCTGCTAGATTATTGTGCACATAGTCAACTTTGCTCACTTCACTGAATTGGCTTCTGGCCCATAACTTGGAGTGGTGTGTTTCCAAGTATTCTTTCACTTTGGGATTCATGTATAACTGCCTCAAGTGGTAGTTGTGCTTCTTCACACTGCATGTCAAAGATGCTGGCCATAAATTGCTGGTATACACCTTTCCTTTGAATTTCTTCATGAAATTTGCAGCAAGGTGACGTATGCATTCCCTATGCTCTACTCCAGGGAACACATTATCCACGGCCACTTCTAAACCTTTGCAGGCATCTGTATGAATGACCAACCCATTGGGATGTGCAATAGCCCGGCGGAGATTATGCAAAAACCAAGTCCATCTCTCCTCAGACTCTGTCTCCAGCACACCATAGGCAACTGGAAATACAAAACTATGTGCATCAACTGCACAAGCTGCTACTAACTGTCCTTTAAACCTTCCTGTGAGAAAAGTGGCATCAATAGCCAAATAAGGCCTGCATCCTGCCAAAAAACCCGGCGACAAGCCTCAAAGCAGACAAAAACCCTCCTAAAGCATTCCTTGGTCTTTGTCACTCCCCTGAATGTGTACTCCACGGTGTGGTGATCAATATCTATAATACTACCTGGGCTTGTCCTCTCCACTTCACCTTTGAATGAATACAACAATTGAAAACTTTCCTGCCAGTTACCATAAATAGAATCCATAGCATGTTGTTTACCATTGAACAACCTCATGTATGGTAAATCTATCTTGAACTTATCTTTGATGTTCTTCTGCAATTCCTTTGGACCCACTTGCTGGTTTTCTTTCACCCACTTCTTTACTTCTTCTGCCACCCATCTTGACTTGGCTCTACTGATTGTATCCTTCCTAAGGGTTGATTCCTGGCATGTGTGCTTAAAAGGGTTCACTTTGACCTGAACATTAGTGCTATTCCGCATTTTAGATGCAAGCAGCCTCCATGGACAACCTTCAGTTGGACAGTGCACTCTGTAACGTACTTGATCACTCTTGTCAACTTTGAAAGTACGTTCTACCTTGATGCAGTATGTCACAAGTGCATTTCTACACTCATTCACGGATGCAAAAACTGTACCTTCTTCCATATGAGGGTTCAAAGGGTCCCATTCAACAGCTGCAAGGTCTTCGTCCTCACCCATCGCGTCATCATCCACACGGACTGCATTGTGAGCCTCATCTTGATTTTCAGTCCGAGGTGCCCGTCATAAATTCCGAATAACATTAGAATATAGCTTCCCTTCATCAACCCCAGAAATGTGGCCATCAGGCTCCACTTCAAGGGGGACCCTACTGCTGTTTCCCACACTTGTCGAGCCACCACGTCACTGTGCACCAACTGAACTGTTCTGGCTAGAGATTCCATTACGACGACTTGGTTCTCCCCGAGATGTTGCACCCGCCATCCTAGGTCCAAATGCCTGCTCAAGCACATCAACTTGCAGCCTCACATGAAAATTATCTTTTTCTTTATGCCTAACAAACATGGTAGCTAGCTCTTCATCATTACTAACTATCACCCAATTCTTTTCCCCATCATAGTATTTGTATACCACTTCATCAAGCAAACCCCTAGGATATTGGCTACAAATTACCTCCCCAAATTTTCTAAAACTCCAATTACTAGCCATTGGCAACCGATAATCAAAACCTCCTTGGTATTTATTCTTATCCTTTGCATCGAACATGTACCGGTCCCTTCTAATGTGCACCATGAAAGCAAACCGCAACTCCATCCTAACCGGCGAAAAACAGAGACGCAATCAGCACACTAATTGGGCAAACCTACTCGAATCGAGTGTTCAAATGCACAACTAAGCTCAATCTATACAAGAAGCAAGACTTACCCCTCGGGAACCCAGTCGTGGACGCGGCGGATCTCCGGCCCGATGCCTGCCTCGCCAAATACTCCGGGGTCACCACTGCTCACCATTTCGCCCTAGGGTTCTTCCTCCTAGTTTAAATAGCTCCAACAGCCCCCACCTTTGAGCGCTCCGGCCGGGCGCACGGAAGGAGGCCGCGCCACGGATCGAGCAGGTGGCGGGCGCCCCACCCGTGGCGTCGCAGGAAGGTGGTGGGCGTCACAGGTAGCCGTGGAGCATAGGCATAGGGAGGTAGCGGCAAAGCAGGCCGTGCAGCTGGTGGCGGGGCAGGTGCTGGCCGCGGCGCAGGTGGCGGCGGAGGTGGCGGCGGCGCGGGACAGCCGACCGGGCGGATGGGTTGCCAATGATTTGGGGATTTAGTCACGGGCCTACATGTCAACTCCGGACCCACGTCCAAGCGGTCCCACATGTAAGCTCCGGACCCACAACCACTAACGCTGGCGGACGGAATGGACTCAAATATGGCCGTTTGGCCTCGTCATAGTTGCTGTGCTCGGACTAGGGGCAAAACTGAGGACAATTCGCATCTGAGGGCAAAACTGAGCACATGAACACCACTGAGGGCAAAAGGATAATTAACCCTTTAGAATTCCATCTCTGAATTGTCATTCCACCTACGGAGTGCCTTTCACAAATTCTTGATAATATCCGCAAAGACATCCTGCTGTAACCATCGAACTCGAATTTTGTAAGTCAAAAACTATGAGTTGTGGGATTACATTACTCAATATTTGGCTACAATGGATTAGTAATAATATTTGAAAATATGGATTTTTCATTACCTGATCATTCCAAGTTATATTCCAAAAGGACAATAAAGAATCTTATACACTATTATATGCGCTCATTGGCTTCTGTGATTGGTCATTGACGTTCACAGAATTTCACAAAATTGATGATGTTCAATTTGTTGTAGACTTCAATTTTTTACCAATCCATTTCAGTTCATTGAACATTCTTCCTCTGCTTTGGTTCAGACATTTCTCAAGCTTATTACCTTTTTTGCATGAAGAGACAATTACTTCAACCTTTTTAATTTGGGCTAGTGAAGGAAACTCAGGTCTTACAATCTAGCCACACTAGCTTAATTATATAATTCAAGTGTAAAAACAAAATGATTGAACAAATTTCTAGGAAGAATGCATATCTACAAGACGTTGGTCTATCAGTGTTCCTGCAATATAGGAGACTAGCTACACGTAGGTGTTCTTGCAGGGTGCAGTCTCCCCGCCGGACAAGACAGGAGAGGGATGTAACCCAACCAATGATCAGAATAGTGACACTGGACACACGATCGATTTCCTATACTGGGTTTATAATTGTGTGGTTCTTCTTTGTGCTATGGAGTATCCTATCCGTTCAACTACATACATGAAACCTGGTTGATCCCACATGACACATTGATGTGGTAAGGGCATGCTCCTGATGCCACTCATTCCCAAGGGGAATCAATGTAATAAATCGAGGATGCATGACATGGTCTAGGCCTTAGTGTAAGGCTTAACCGATTGGATGGAAAGTGATCTATTTTGACTCCTTCCAACACACTCTTCTCGCATAGAGACACGACAACCGAGTAAATGAGAAATAGAGTAACAGATAGATGGAGTTGTAGAAGGGAGAAGGAGACTCGTATATAGGATGCATACAATGGGAGAATACGACATTAAATTTTCATGAGGTGGAGGTGGCACCTAGAATTAATGTCATGAGATTACCCAGGGGCGTAGATGGCAATTGATTGTTGGTTGCGCCCCTCACGATGGAAGGCAGTTACATATGTACCTCTATAAAGATGCACATACTATGTTGCTAGGGAAGGCAATGGGTACCCATTACCCACGTACCCTGCGGGTAAAAACCCTATTAGGGTAAGGGTATGGGACAAAAAGTTAATCATGGGTATGTAAATAGAGAAATCTCAAACCCAACGGGTGGAGCGGGTACTGGTATGAGATAAATTACTCATACCCGCATACCCATCTACCCTTATAAAATCTAAGAAGCACAAAAACTTTACATCTACCCTTTGTCATGAGTTTGTGAACTTCAAATGTATGACTATGTGATATTGTTTATGACTATGTGTTGATATGTTGATGTGTTATTGTGTACAAGAAACTGTTGATGTTTATAGAATGTGCTGGTGTATATGATGTGTTGTTGTTTATAATTATGTATTGATGTCATCATGTGGTATTATTTATAAATTATGATTATATGTTGTTGTTTATGATTATGTGTTGCACAAATTGATGTTACGCAATCGTGGGTATTTCTACCCGTGGATACCCATTAACCCTGTCGGGTGACGGGTATGGGAAAAAAATATCCACCAGCGGGTATGGGTACGGGTGATGGGTAAGCTTAAATGGGATGGGTAAGGGTATGGGTGCCTCCACCCGTACCCAAACCCTGCGGGTGCCATCACTGTATGTTGCGAAGTTGCATGCAAGTCAGAAGATAGTACATGAAACTCTCTAACACCTAGTCAGCTAGATATGTAGACATCCCATTGTTACAAAGTTTGAGATGTCATGGAAAATAATAAAACAAAACAAAAGCTACAAGGAACTAACACACTCACCATCCATGCTGGAAGTAATTATTCCACTAAATCTCTCCAGCAGGGTACTCCGTGCAACCATGTTCTGGTGGTGCTTTGATGCAAGCAACATGGACCAACAACAAAACTAACCCATAGACAAAAATCTAACCTACAAAGGATTAGAAGTTCTTTTATTTAATCAAAAATAGGATCGTTAAGACATACACAAAATTACCAACATAACGTGTTAACCCCAGCAAAAATTCCCTCCAATTATTTGCCACACATATGAGAGATTACTTACAGAGTGGTTAAATAAAATGCTATTTGTACCACAAAACAGGCAATGGCGCAACTAAAATGAAGGAAAAGATGTTGAATAATCTCCTACTTATTGCAGAACGTACAAAGTTTACTACCGTTCCAATTGTTAGATAAATTGTCTTCTAGTTAAAAGGATACCTCTATAGATGGATAAACTGTTTGTACACAAAGTTACTACCGTTCCAATTTTTAGAATATCTAGTTTTGTCTTCCTGAATACAACCCTATTAATCAGTCAAGTTTTATAAGAACTCCGAAGACTATGAATTGAGGGATTTCACTACTCAACATTTAATTTCACTGCATTCGTAATAATATCTGAAATACAAATTTTCGTCACCTAATCATTATTGGTTTTATTCCAAAAAGGACAATAATAGTGTGTACTTTATGATCGTATGCGCTTATGGTCTTCTTTGATTAGGCATGGGCAATTGATGAGTGATATTTTTATACTCATTCACCCTTAGTTTAAACCGAGATATTTCATTTAAATCAAGATATCTTCTCCGGTATTGCTACTAATTTAAACCGAGACACGGACCGGGACAAAAGGGCATCTGTTGGAAATATGCCCTAGAGGCAATAATAAAATGATTATTATATTTCCTTGTTCATGATAATTGTCTATTATTCATGCTATAATTGTATTATCCGGAAATCGTAATACATGTGTGAATACATACACCACAGTGTGTCCCTAGTGAGCCTCTAGTTAACTAGCTCGTTGATCAACAGATAGTCATGGTTTCCTGGCTATATACATAGGGATGTCATTGATAACGGGATCACATCATTAGGAGAATGATGTGATGGACAAGACCCAATCCTAAGCTTAGCTCAAAGATCGTGTAGTTCGTTTGCTGTAGCTTTTCTGAATGTCAAGTATCATTTCCTTAGACCATGAGATTGTGCAACTCCCGGATACCGTAGGAGTGCTTTGGGTGTGCCAAATGTCACAACGTAACTGGGTGACTATAAAGGTACATTACAGGTGTCTCCGAAAGTGTCTGTTGGGTTGGCACGAATCGAGACTGGGATTTGTCACTCCGTATGACGGAGAGGTATCTCTGGGCCCACTCGGTAATGCATCATCATAATAAGCTCAAAGTGATCAAGTGGTTGATCACGGGATCATGCATTATGGTACGAGTAAAGTGACTTGCCGGTAACGAGACTGAACATGGTATTGGGATACCGACGATCGAGTCTCGGGCAAGTAACATACCGATTGACAAAGGGAATTATATACGGGGTTGCTTGAATCCTCGACATCGTGGTTCATCTGATGAGATCATCGAGGAGCATGTGGGAGCCAACATGGGTATCCAGATCCCGCTGTTGGTTATTGGCCGGAGAGCCATCTCGGTCATGTCTACGTGTCTCCCAAACCCGTAGGGTCTACACACTTAAGGTTCGGTGACGCTAGGGTTGTAGAGATATGAGTATGCAGTAATACGAAAGTTGTTCGGAGTACCGGATGAGATCCTGGACGTCACGAGGAGTTCCGGAATGGTCCGGAGGTGAAGAATTATATATAGGAAGTGTAGTTTCGGCCATCGGGAAAGATTTGGGGTCACCGGTATTGTACCGGGACCACCGGATGGGTCCCGGGGGTCCACCAGGTGGGGCCACCCATCCCGGAGGGCCCCATGGGCTGAAGTGGGGAGCGGAACCAGCCCATAGTGGGCTGGTGCGCCCCCCTTGGGCCCCCCTGCGCCTAGGGTTGGAAACCCTAGGGTGGGGGGGCGCCTCCACTTGCCTTGGGGGGCACTCCACCCCCCTTGGCCGCCGCCCCCCTTGGGAGATCCCATCTCCAGGGCCGCCCCCCCAAGGGGCCTATATAAAGGGGGGGAGGGAGGGCAGCCGCACCTCAAGTTTTGGTGCCTCCCTCTCCCCTGCTACACCTCTTCCTCTCACAGAAGCTCGGCGAAGCCCTGCTGCGATCATTGCTGCATCCACCACCACACCATCGTGCTGCTGGATCTTCATCAACCTCTCCTTCCCCCTTGCTGGATCAATAAGGAGGAGACGTTATCTGCTCCGTATGTGTGTTGAACACGGAGGTGCCGTCCGTTCGGCACTTGGTCATCCGTGATTTGGATCACGGCGAGTACGACTCCATCATCCCTGTTCTCTTGAACGCTTCCGCCCGCGATCTACAAGGGTATGTAGATGCACTCTCCTCTCATTGCTAGTTGACTCCATAGATTGATCTTGGTGAAACATAGGAATTTTTTTTGTTTTCTGCAACGTTCCCCAACAGTGGCATCATGAGCTAGGTCTATGCGTAGTTCTCTTTGCACGAGTAGAACACAATTTGTTGTGGGCGTAGATGTTGTCAACTTTCTTGCCGCTAATAGTCTTATTTTGCTTCAGCGGTATTGTGGGATGAAGCGGCCCGGACCAACCTTACACGTATGCTTAGGTGAGACAGGTTCCACCGACCGACATGCACTAGTTGCATAAGGTGGCTAGCGGGTGTCTGTCTCTCCCACTTTAGTTGGAGCGGATTTGACAAAAAGGGTCCTTATGAAGGGTAAATAGAAGTTGACAAATCACGTTGTGGCTTTTACGTAGGTAAGAAAACGTTCTTGCTAGAACCCTATTGCAGCCACGTAAAACTTGCAACAACAATTAGAGGACGTCTAACTTGTTTTTGCAGCAAGTGTCATGTGATGTGATATGACCAAAGTTGTGATGAATGATGAATGATATATATGTGATGTATGAGATCATGTTCTTGTAATAGGAATCACGACTTGCATGTCGATGAGTATGACAACCGGCAGGAGCCATATGAGTTGTCTTTATTTTCTGTATGACCTGTGTGTCATTGAGAAACGCCATGTAAATTACTTTACTTCATTGCTAAACGTGTTAGCCATAGTAGTAGAAGTAATAGATGGCGAGCAACTTCATGGAGACACGATGATGGAGATCATGATGATGGAGATCATGGTGTCATGCCGGTGACAAGATGATCATGGAGCCCCAAGATGGAGATCAAAGGAGCTATATGATATTGGCCATATCATGTCACTATTATTTGATTGCATGTGATGTTTATCATGTTTTTGCATCTTGTTTGCTTAGAACGACGGTAGTAAATAAGATGATCCCTCATAATAATTTCAAGAAAGTGTTCCCCCTAACTGTGCGCCATTGCGACAGTTTGTTGTTTCGAAGCACCACGTGATGATCGGGTGTGATAGATTCCAACGTTCACATACAACGGGTGTAAGACAGATTTACACATGCAAAACACTTAGGTTGACTTGATGAGCCTAGCATGTACAGACATGGCCTCGGAACACAGAAGACTGAAAGGTCGAACATGAGTCGTATAGAAGATACGATCAACATGAAGATGTTCACCGATGTTGACTAGTCCGTCTCACGTGATGATCGGACACGGCCTAGTTAACTCGGATCATGTTATACTTAGATGCCTAGAGGGATGTCTATCTGAGTGGGAGTTCATTGAATAATTTGATTAGATGAACTTAATTATCATGAACTTAGTCTAAAATCTTTACAATATCTCTTGTAGATCAAATGGCCAACATTGTCCTCAACTTCAACGCGTTCCTAGAGAAAACCAAGCTGAAAGACGATGGCAGCAACTATACGGACTGGGTCCGGAACTTGAGGATCATCCTCATAGCTGCCAAGAAATATTATGTCCTAGAAGCACCGCTAGGTGACGCACCCGTCCCACAGAACCAAGACGTTATGAATGCTTGGCAGACACATGCTGATGATTACTCCCTCGTTCAGTGCGGCATGCTTTACAGCTTAGAACCGGGGCTCCAAAAGCGTTTTGAGCGACACGGAGCATATGAGATGTTCGAAGAGCTGAAAATGGTTTTCCAAGCTCATGCCCGGGTCGAGAGATATGAAGTCTCCGACAAGTTCTTCAGCTGTAAGATGGAGGAAAATAGTTCTGTCAGTGAGCACATACTCACAATGTCTGGGTTGCATAACCGCTTGACTCAGCTGGGAGTTAATCTCCCGGATGACGCGGTCATTGACAGAATCCTTCAGTCGCTTCCACCAAGCTACAAGAGCTTTGTGATGAACTTCAATATGCAGGGGATGGAAAAGACCATTCCTGAGGTATATTCAATGCTGAAATCAGCAAAGGTAGAAGTCAAAAAGGAACATCAAGTGTTGATGGTGAATAAAACCACTAAGTTCAAGAAAGGCAAGGGTAAGAAGAACTTCAAGAAGGACAGCAAGGGAGTTGCCGCGCCCGGTAAGCAAGCTGCCGGAAAGAAGCCAAAGAATGGACCCAAGCCCGAGACTGAGTGCTTTTATTGCAAGGGAAGTGGTCACTGGAAGCGGAACTACCCCAAATACTTAGCGGACAAGAAGGCTGGCATCACAAAAGGTATATGTGATATACATGTAATTGATGTGTACCTTACCAGTACTCATAGTAGCTCCTGGGTATTTGATACCGGTGCGGTTGCTCACATTTGTAACTCAAAGCAGGAGCTGCGGAATAAGCGGAGACTGGCGAAGGACGAGGTGACGATGCGCGTCGGGAATGGTTCCAAGGTCGATGTGATCGCCGTCGGCACGCTACCTCTACATTTACCTACGGGATTAGTTTTAAACCTCAATAATTGTTATTTCGTGCCAGCTTTGAGCATGAACATTGTATCAAGATCTCGTTTAATTCGAGATGGCTACTCATTTAAATCCGAGAATAATGGTTGTTCTATTTATATGAGAGATATGTTTTATGGTCATGCTCCGATGGTGAATGGTTTATTCTTAATGAATCTCGAGCGTAATGCTACACATATTCATAGTGTGAATAACAAAAGATGTAAGGTTGATAATGATAGTCCCACATACTTGTGGCACTGCCGCCTTGGTCACATAGGTGTCAAACGCATGAAGAAGCTCCATGCAGATGGACTTTCAGAGTCTCTTGATTACGAATCATTTGACGCGTGCGAACCATGCCTCATCGGTAAAATGACCAAGACTCTGTTCTCAGGAATAATGGAGCGAGCAACCAACTTATTGGAAATCATACATACTGATGTGTGCGGTCTAATGAGTGTTGAGGCTCGCGGTGGCTATCGTTATGTTCTCACCCTCACTGATGACTTGAGTAGATATGGGTATGTCTACTTAATGAAACACAAGTCTGAGACCTTTGAAAAGTTCAAGGAATTTCAGAGTGAGGTTGAGAATCAACGTTACAGGAAAATCAAGTTCTTGCGATTAGATCGTGGGGAAGAATACTTGAGTCACGAATTTGGCACACACTTAAGAAAATGTGGAATAGTTTCACAACTAACGCCGCCTGGAACACCTCAGCGTAATGGTGTGTCCGAACATCATAATCGCACTCTATTAGATATGGTGCGATCTATGGTATCTCTTACCGATTTACCGCTATCTTTTTGGGGCTATGCTTCAGAGACTGCCGCATTCACTTTAAATAGGGCTCCGTCGAAATCCGTTGAGACGACAGCGTATGAATTATGGTTTGGGAAGAAACCTAAGCTGTCATTTCTATAAGTTTGGGGATGCGATGCTTATGTCAAAAAACTTCAACCTGAAAAGCTCGAACCCAAACCGGAAAAATGCGTCTTCATAGGATACCCTAAAGAAACTATTGGGTATACCTTCTACCTCAGATCCGAGGGCAAAATCTTTGTTGCCAAGAATGGGTCCTTTCGAGAGAAAGAGTTTCTCTCGAAAGAAATAAGTGGGAGGAAGGTAGAACTTGATGAAGTATTACCTCTTGAACCGGTAATTGGCGCAGCTTCAGAAAATGTTCCTGAGGTGCCTGCACCGACTAGAGAGGAAGTTGATGATGATGATCATGAAACTTCAGATCAAGTTGCTACTGAACTTCATAGGTCCACAAGGACACGTTCCGCACCAGAGTTGTATGGTAACCCTGTCTTGGAAATCATGTTGTTAGACAACGGTGAACCTTCGAACTATGAAGAAGCGATGGCGGGCCCGGATTCCGACAAATGGCTGGAAGCCATGAAATCCGAGATAGAATCCATGTATGAAAACGAAGTATGGACTTTGACTGACTTGCCCGTCGATCGGCGAGCCATAGAAAATAAATGGATCTTCAAGAAGAAGACGGACGCGGATGGTAATGTGACCATCTATAAAGCTCGGCTTGTCGCTAAAGGTTATCGACAAGTTCAAGGGGTTGACTACGATGAGACTTTCTCACCCGTAGCGAAGCTGAAGTCCATCCGAATCATGTTAGCAATTGCCGCATTCTATGATTATGAGATATGGAAAATGGACGTCAAAACGGCATTCCTTAATGGTTTCCTTAAGGAAGAATTGTATATGATGCAGCCGGAAGGTTTTGTCGATCCTAAGAATGCTGACAAGGTGTGCAAGCTCCAACGCTCGATTTATGGGCTAGTGCAAGCATCTCGGAGTTGGAACATTCGCTTTGATGAGATGATCAAAGCGTTTGGGTTTATGCAGACTTATGGAGAAGCCTGCGTTTACAAGAAAGTGAGTGGGAGCTCTGTGGCATTTCTCATATTATATGTAGATGACATACTTTTGATGGGAAATGATATAGAACTTTTGGACAGCATTAAGGCCTACTTGAATAAGAGTTTTTCAATGAAGGACCTTGGAGAAGCTGCTTATATATTAGGCATCAAGATCTATAGAGATAGATCAAGACGCCTCATTGGTCTTTCACAGAGTACGTACCTTGACAAGATATTGAAAACGTTCAAAATGGATCAGTCAAAGAAGGGGTTCTTGCCTGTATTGCAAGGTACGAGATTGAGCATGGTTCAATGCCCGACCACGGCAGAAGATAGAGAAAATATGAGTGTCGTCCCCTATGCCTCGGCCATAGGGTCTATCATGTATGCTATGTTGTGTACCAGACCTGATGTAAACCTTGCCGTGAGTTTGGTAGGAAGGTACTAAAGTAATCCCGGCGAACACTGGACAGCGGTCAAGAATATCCTAAAGTACCTAAAAAGGACTAAGGAAATATTTCTTGTTTATGGAGGTGACGAAGAGCTCGTCGTAAAGGGTTACGTCGATGCTAGCTTCGACACAGATCTGGATGACTCTAAGTCACAAACCGGATACGTGTATATTTTGAATGGTGGGGCAGTAAGCTGGTGCAGTTGCAAGCAAAGCGTTGTGGCGGGATCTACATGTGAAGCGGAGTACATGGCAGCCTCGGAGGCAGAACACGAAGCAGTCTGGGTGAAGGAGTTCATTACCGACCTAGGAGTCATACCCAATGAGTCGGGCCCGATGACTCTCTTCTGTGACAACACTGGAGCTATTGCCCTTGCCAAGGAGCCCAGGTTTCACAGGAAGACCAGGCATATCAAGCGTCGCTTCCACTCCATTCATGAAAGTGTTCAAAATGGAGACATAGAGATTTGTAAAGTACATACGAACCTGAATGTAGCAGATCCGTTGACTAAACCTCTCCCTAGAGCAAAACATGATCAACACCAGAACTGCATGGGTGTTCGATTCATCACAATGTAACTAGATGATTGACTCTAGTGCAAGTGGGAGACTGTTAGAAATATGCCCTAGAGGGAATAATAAAATGATTATTATATTTCCTTGTTCATGATAATTATCTATTATTCATGCTATAATTGTATTATCCGGAAATCGTAATACATGTGTGAATACATAGACCACAATGTGTCCCTAGTGAGCCTCTAGTTAACTAGCTCGTTGATCAACAGATAGTCATGGTTTCCTGGTTATAGACATAGGGATGTCATTGATAACGGGATCACATCATTAGGAGAATGATGTGATGGACAAGACCCAATCCTAAGCTTAGCTCAAAGATCGTGTAGTTCGTTTGCTGTAGCTTTTCTGAATGTCAAGTATCATTTCCTTAGACCATGAGATTGTGCAACTCCCGAATACCGTAGGAGTGTTTTGGGTGTGCCAAACGTCACAACGTAACTAGGTGACTATAAAGGTACATTACAGGTGTCTCCGAAAGTGTCTGTTGGGTTGGCACGAATCGAGACTAGGATTTGTCACTCCGTATGATGGAGAGGTATCTCTAGGCCCACTCGGTAATGCATCATCATAATGAGCTCAAAGTGATCAAGTGGTTGATCACGGGATCATGCATTACGGTACGAGTAAAGTGACTTGCCGGTAACGAGACTGAACATGGTATTGGGATACCGACGATCGAGTCTCGGGCAAGTAACGTACCGATTGACAAAGGGAATTGTATACGGGGTTGCTTGAATCCTCGACATCGTGGTTCATCCGATGAGATCATCGAGGAGCATGTGGGAGCCAACATGGTATCCAGATCCCGTTGTTGGTTATTGGCCGGAGAACCATCTCGGTCATGTCTACGTGTCTCCCGAATCCGTAGGGTCTCCACACTTAAGGTTCGGTGACGCTAGGGTTGTAGAGATATGAGTATGCAGTAATCCGAAAGTTGTTCAGAGTCCCGGATGAGATCCTGGACATCACGAGAAGTTCCGGAATGGTCCGGAGGTGAAGAATTATATATAGGAAGTGTAGTCTCGGCCATCGGGAAAGATTCGGGGTCACCGGTATTGTACCGGGACCACCGGATGGGTCCCAGGGTCCACCGTGAAAGGACATGCGGTGCCCCCATGTGTGGTTTTGGTAATTGATGACAATCTCTATGGACTAACGGTTGCCTTGAGTTATATCTGAAGGATTTGTCCATAGGATTGTCTTGAAGTCCATGTGTTGGTTTCAAGTAGTTTATGAGATGGCCAAAGTGCTTTTCAAGGAATTATCCAAAGATTGGTCATGTGTGAGTTGAGATGGCCAAAGTTCTTTTCAAGGTTATCCGAAGATTGGTCATGCATGTGTGAGTTGAGCTTATTGCAAGAATGTCTTGAACAAGAAGATTGTATGATCATTCATGTTTACCTTCAAGACATCATCCAAATGAAGAGAGTTGGAATGATTCAATGTTGATCAAGACTAAGTCAAGAGTGAATCAAGTTTATCAACTCACAAAGCGTAGAAGAAGTACCGAGAGGGATCAAGTGATCCTATGGTATGGTAAGCATTGTCCATTACGCTTTGTGTACTAACCCATGGTCTACATGAGAGTTCTTTGTGGGGTTAGGTATATTTCCATGGTCTTGCGTCAAGAGGAAGATCTCATACAACCCATGGAGGATGACATCAAGTGGTGATCGTCATCAAGTTTGCAGTGTGCAAGTTCAAGTGGAGCAACTCGAAGAGTGGCTCACCCATAATGGAGTATGGGGGAGCAATCAAGCTTGAAGCTTGCTGTCCATTGTGGTGTCAATGGAATTGTGAAGATCTGCCAAAGAGTGGCTCACCCATAGTGGAGTATGGGGGAGCAATCAACTAGTCTTCATCGAGCCAACACAATCAAGAAAGGTGGTCCAACTTGAGGAAGTCAAGATCGTCATCATCTAGCTCAAGTGGACTATGTGCAAGGCAAAGGTTTTCCCTTGATAGATTTTCTATTTTACCGGTCTCATAGTGGTAGTTGGGAGATTGGGTTGTAGGATCGATTGCCGTACTATCAAGGGGGGCTCTCTAGGGAGTAGCTTGGTCGTATCATTAGTCGAGAGCTCAAACCATTGCATCCTTGCATCATCTTTCCTAGTTGTTGTTTGGTTACATTTGTGAGTCTTAGAGCTTATGGTCATCTTGATGACAAGCTTGAGTTCATCGAAAACGGAGTTCGCATGCATCTTCTATGATGTTTTCGGTGTTGGAGGTTTTACCGGTCTTTTCCGAGGAAGGGTTCTCACCATTTTATTATGGTTCTTTTCTCATTTGCTTCTTATTGATATTTCTCTCGAGATTGTGTTAGCCCTTGTCATTAGCTTTCCAACAAACTTGGTTTCGTTGAATTCGGAGCTCCTATGCGAAAGTTGTGGCTGTTTTGATATTGCCTGTTTTACACAGAGAGGTTGTACCGCCCCATGGAGAGGTTGTACCGCTTGACCGGTACAATCGGTGTTTGGAGCGTTTGTACTGCCCCAAAATTGGTCCGGAGGTTGTACCAGTCATGTACCGGTCTACCACCGGACTGGTCTCTGTTGTGGTGCGGTTGTTGGGCGGTTGTGGGCCGGTTGTACTACTTATTGCCTGTTACCGGTTGTACTGGTGCACATAGAGGTTGTACCGCTCCTATGTTGTTCTGTACATAACGGGCAGATTCGTGGGGACTTATTTAAGGGGGTCTTCTTCCCCAATGGTTCCCTATCTCTTGAGCTCGTTTTTGCCCCCATTGTTGACCTTCTTTGAGCTTGCTAACTCCCAATCCCTCCATGGATTCTTACTAGTTTTTGAGGGAAAAGAGAGAGGAGATCTAGATCCACATTTCCACCAATCACTTTCTCCTCTATGTGAGGGGAACCCCTTGGATCTAGATCTTGTAGTTCTTGGTGTTCTCCTTCTTGTTCTTCCTCTCATTTTCCTCCCTAGCATTAGTTGCTCCAATGGGATTTGAGAGAGAAGGACTTGGGCACTCCGTGTGCCCTTGCCATTGCATTTGGTGCATCGGTTTGTGTTCTCCACGGTAATACGTGGAAGTGAAGTTTGAGAAGCTTATTACTCTTGGGTGTTTGGGCACCCTAGAGCTTGTTCCTCTTGGGTGCCTTGGCGCCCTAGACGGTTTGTGTTGTTCGGAGCTCAATCATTGTGGTGTAAAGCTCCGGGCAAGCGTCGGGGTCTCCAATTAGGTTGTGGAGATTGCCCCGAGCAATTTGACGGGTACCGGTGACCGCCCCCAAGGGTGAAGGAAATATGCCCTAGAGGCAATAATAAAGTTATTATTTATTTCCTTATATCATGATAAATGTTTATTATTCATTCTAGAATTGTATTAACCGGAAACATAATACATGTGTGAATACATAGACAAACAGAGTGTCACTAGTATGCCTCTACTTGACTAGCTCATTAATCAAAGATGGTTATGTTTCCTTACCATGGACAAAAGAGTTGTTATTTGATTAATGAGGTCACATCATTAGTTGAATGATCTGATTGACATGACCCATTCCATTAGGTTAGCACCCGATCGTTTAGTGTGTTGTTGTTGCTATTCTTCATGACTTATACATGTTCCTATGACTATGAGATTATGCAACTCCCGTTTACCGGAGGAACACTTTGGGTGCTACCAAACGTCACAACGTAACTGGGTGATTATAAAGGAGTACTACAGGTGTCTCCAAAGGTAGATGTTGGGTTGGCGTATTTCGAGAATAGGATTTGTCACTCCGATTGTCGGAGAGGTATCTCTGGGCCCTCTCGGTAATGCTCATCACATAAGCCTTGCAAGCACTGCAACTAATATGTTAGTTGTGAGATGATGTATTACGGAACGAGTAAAGAGACTTGTCGGTAACGAGATTGAACTAGGTATTGGATACCGACGATCGAATCTCGGGCAAGTAACATACCGATGACAAAGGGAACAACGTATGTTGTTATGCGGTCTGACCGATAAAGATCTTCGTAGAATATGTAGGAGCCAATATGGGCATCCAGGTCCCGCTATTGGTTATTGACCGGAGACGTGTCTCGGTCATGTCTACATTGTTCTCGAACCGTAGGGTCCGCACGCTTAAGGTTTCGATGACAGTTATATTATGAGTTTATGAGTTTTGATGTACCGAAGGAGTTCGGAGTCCCGGATGAGATCGGGGACATGACGAGGAGTCTCGAAATGGTCGAGACGTAAAGATCGATATATTGGACGACTATATTCGGACATCGGAAAGGTTCCGAGTGATTCGGGTATTTTTCGGAGTACCGGGTAGTTACGGGAGAAGTAATGGGCCTTGATGGGCTTTAGTGGGAAGAGGAAAAAGGCTGCTGCGCCCCCCCCCCCTCCCCTCTAGTCCGAATTGGACTAGGGAAAAGGGGGCCGGCCACCTTTCCTACTCCTCAACTTCCTTCTCCCTTCCTCCCCTCTTGGTGGACTCCTACTAGGACTTGGAGTCCTAGTAGGACTCCACACCTGGCGCGCCTAGCCTTGGCCGGCCTCCTCCTCCTCCATCCTTTATATACAGGGGCAGGGGGCACCCCATAGACACACAAGTTGATCCACGTGATCGTTCCTTAGCCGTGTGCGGTGCCCCCTGCCACCATATTCCACCTCGGTCATATTGTAGCGGTGCTTAGGCGAAGCCCTGCGACAGTAGAACATCAAGATCGTCACCACGCCGTCGTGCTGACGGAACTCCTCCCCGAAGCTTTGCTGGATCGGAGCCCGGGGATCGTCATCGAGCTGTATGTGTGCTAAGAACTCGGAGGTGCCGGAGTAACGGTGCTTGGATCGGTCGGATCGGGAAGAAGACGTACGACTACTTCCTCTACGTTGTGTCAACGCTTCCGTTGCGATCTACAAGGGTACGTAGATCAGACTCTCCCCCTCGTTGCTATGCATCACCATGATCTTGCGTGTGCGTAGGAATTTTTTTGAAATTACTACGTTACCCAACAGTGGCATCCGAGCCTAGGTTTTATGGTTTGATGTTATTTGCACGAGTAAAACACAAGTGAGTTGTGGGCGATATAAGTCATACTGCCTACCAGCATGTCATACTTTGGTTCGGCGGTATTGTTGGATGAAGCGGCCCGGACCGACATTACGCGTACGCTTACGCGAGACCGGTTTCCCCGACGTGCTTTGCACATAGGTGACTTGCGGGTGACTGTTTCTCCAACTTTAGTTGAACCAAGTGTGGCTACGCCCGGTCCTTGCGAAGGTTAAAATGGAGTCTATTTGACAAACTATCGTTGTGGTTTTGATGCGTAGGTGAGATTGGTTCTTGCTTAAGCCCGTAGCAGCCACGTAAAATTTGCAACAACAAAGTAGAGGACGTCTAACTTGTTTTTGCAGGGCATGTTGTGATGTGATATGGTCAAAACGTGATGAGTTATAAGTTGTTATATAAGATGATCATGTTTTGTTGAACTTATTGGCAACTGGCAAAAGCCTTATGGTTGTCTGTCTATTGCATAAGATGCAAGCGCCCAATAATTGCTTTACTTTATCGCTATGCGATAGCAATAGTTGCAAGAGCAAGTGTTGGCGAGACGACCACGTGACGACACATTGATATAGATCAAGATGATGGAGATCATGGTGTCATGCCGGTAACGATATAGATCATGACAGTACTTTGGAGATGGAGATCAAAGAAGCAAGATGATGATGGCCATATCATGCCACATATTTTGATTGCATATGATGTTTATCTTTTATACATCTTATTTTGCTTAGTTTGACGGTAGCATTTTAAGATGATCTCTCACTAATTATCAAGAAGTGTTCTCCCTGAGTATGCACCATTGCGAAAGTTCTTCGTGCTGAGACACCACGTGATGATCGGGTGTGATAGGCTCTACGTTCAAATACAATGGGTGCAAAACAGTTGCACACGCGGAATACTCAGGTTATACTTGACGATCCAAGCATATACAGATATGGCCTCGGAACACGGAGACCGAAAGGTCGAGCGTGAATCATATAGTAGATATGATCAACATAGTGATGTTCACCAATGAAACTACTCCATCTCACGTGATGATCGGTTATGGTTTAGTTGATTTGGATCACGTGATCACTTAGAGGATTAGAGGGATGTCTATCTAAGTGGGAGTTCTTAAGTAATATGATTAATTGAACTTTAATTTATCATGAACTTAGTCCTGGTAGTATTAGCATATCTATGTTGAAGATCAATAGATTTGTGGGGACTTATTTAAGGGGGTCTTCTTCCCCAATGGTTCCCTATCTCTTGAGCTCGTTTTTGCCCCCATTGTTGACCTTCTTTGAGCTTGCTAACTCTCAATCCCTCTATGGATTCTTACTAGTTTTTGAGGGAAAAGAGAGAGGAGATCTAGATCCACATTTCCACCAATCACTTTCTCCTCTATGTGAGGGGAACCCCTTGGATCTAGATCTTGGAGTTCTTGGTTTTCTCCTTCTTGTTTTTCCTCTCATTTTCCTCCCTAGCATTAGTTGCTCCAGTGGGATTTGAGAGAGAAGGACTTGGGCACTCCGTGTGCCCTTGCCATTGCATTTGGTGCATCGGTTTGAGTTCTCCACGGTGATACGTAAGTTTGAGAAGCTTATTACTCTTGGGTGTTTGGGCACCCTAGAGCTTGTTCCTCTTGGGTGCCTTGGCACCCTAGACGGTTGGTGTTGTTCCGAGCTCAATCATTGTGGTGTAAAGCTCCGGGCAAGCGTCGGGGTCTCCAATTAGGTTGTGGAGATCGCCCCGAGCAATTTGACGGGTACCGGTGACCGCCCCCAAGGGTTGCCTAAGTGTACGGGTTCGGTGACCGCCCCCAAGGGTTGCCATTTGTACGGGTTCGGTGACCGCCCTCAAGGGTCCCTTAGTGGAATCACGGCATCTTGCATTGTGCGAGGGCGTGAGGAGATTACGGTGGCCCTAGTGGCTTCTTGGGGAGCATTGTGCCTCCACACCGCTCCAAATGGAGATTAGCATCCACAAGGGTGTGAACTTCGGGATACATCGTCGTCTCCGCGTGCCTCGGTTATCTCTTACCCGAGCTCTTTACTTATGCACTTTACTTTGTGGTAGCCATAGTGTTTCTTGTCATATATCTTGCTATCACATAGTTGCTTATCTTGATTAGCATAAGTTGTTGGTGCACATAGGTGAGCCTAGTTGTTTTAGGTTTTGTGCTTGACAAATTAACCGCTAGGTTTATTCCGCATTTGTTCAAGCCTAAATCATAATTATTTTAAAACGCCTATTCACCCCTCCCTCTAGGCGACATCCACGATCTTTCAATTGGTAACAGAGCCTCGTCTCTCTTTATTAGGCTTTACCGCCTAGAGAGTAAAGATGTCGACTAGGGGATTAGGATTCTCTGACACACTTAGTTTCGATGGCACAAATTTTGATGTTTGGGTAATTCGCATGCTTAATCTCTTTAGGGTCATGGACCCAAATTTAGAGCGAATTGTAGATATGGGTTTTTCTCCTCCAAAGGATCCCCAAATATTATCTTTAGAGGATGAGAAAAACTCTTATCTCGATGCTCAAGCTTCTAATGTGCTTTTCGATGCTTTTAGCAATGTTGTTATATTTCAACTCATGCCGTTCCGGGATGCTCATGAGTTGTGGACAAAGCTTCAAGATAAATATGGCGTGTCCAAGTTTTGTGGGGATGATTGTTCTCCCTCCACATCCGGCCGTGTTGCCTTCTCAACTTCTTCTACTTTGCCTACATGTGGATTGCCACAAGGTAATGCTATGGTGAGTGGTGTTGGTCATTGCAATGATGATAGTGTGCTTATCGTTGATGACTCTTCTTCACTATCTTGTTGCAATGCTCCATCTTGGGACTTTAGCACTTCGAGCACTCCAAATGTCTCACATGCTTGTGTTGATAGTCCTTGCATATCATGTAGAAATTGCTTGACTAAATCTCATGATGATATGCTTGCTATGCCTTGTTGCCATGATAAAAATGTATCTATTTCCTCGAGTTGTTATGCTAACAATGTAGAGGAAACCCAACACTCCATGGAACAAGATGTGGTCTTGAACGGTGCTTCAAGAGATCCTACATCATCATCGAACGCTTTTTGCCTTATGGCTAAGGCCTCAAAGGTATCTCCCACTTTGAATCCCAATATATCTTGTGATGATATTGATGATGTCAAGAATGATGATGATGTTGATTATGATGAAGAGAATGATAATGTTGCCTCCTTAAAAATTAAAGGGGAAATGGTTTTTAAAGCTCTTCATAGAAATAAAATTGCTCGTTCCAACTTCATGGAAATTATGTCCATTGCCATTGAGGGCAAGAAATATATTGAGGAGTTGGAATCTCATCTCAAGGAGCATCAGGTCACCATTGAGAAAATGGAAGGTCATGAGCGTGATTACGCTAATGAGATTGCGGACCTCTCTCAAGCTCTTGAACTTGAACAAACCACCAAGGAATCTCTTGAGGAGACTTTTGCTCTAGAATTATCTAGAGTGAGGGAATCTCGTGATAGAGCTCTTGAGGTGGCCAATGATTTTGAAACTAAAAATGAGGAGCTTGAAGTTGTGCATGCTAAACTCCTTGAGGACTTTGAGCACCTCGAAAGTGGCTCAAGGGTCATTAAGAGTGAGCTCATCAAACTCATCGAGTCTCATGCTCAACTTAAAGCTTCATATTCAAAAGAGCTTGCCAAGTTGTCTTCTCCTCTTGTTGCTAATGATGATGCTTGTGCTACTAACTCTATCTCTTGTGAAGCATCTATATT
Source organism: Triticum monococcum (assembly GCA_034509565.1). Taxonomy (NCBI): domain Eukaryota; kingdom Viridiplantae; phylum Streptophyta; class Magnoliopsida; order Poales; family Poaceae; genus Triticum; species Triticum monococcum. The sequence goes on from CM067845.1 coordinate 622,747,738, forward strand.
AAAGGAGAATGTTGAGCTAAGGGCTCAACTTGAGTTGCTATCTAGCAACTATGGGATGTTGGAATAAAATTATGTAAAGCTCACAAGCTCTCATGATGATCTTCTAGTATCCCATAATGTGCTAAAGATAGCTCATGAGGCCATGCTTGCTAAGGTAACATCTAGTGAGCCTCATGTGGATACTAGCACTACTTTCGGTCAAAATGCTATATTGCCTTGTGCTAGTCCTCACAATTCATCCATGCATAACTTGGTACATCTTGTGATGAATTGCTTTCCTTGCCTTGTTGCTTTAATGATGAATCTTATACTTCCTCTAGTACTTGTGTTGAGACTAACCATGTAGAGGAAATCAAAGAGCTCAAGGACCAAGTCACTTCTTTGAAGAAAGACTTGGAAAAGAGTCATGAAGGGAAATTTACTCTCAACAACATCTTGAGCATGCAAAAATCCCCCAATGACAAAGGTGGACTTGGATTCAACTCCAACAAGAATAAGAAGTCCAACATGAACAAAAGGAAGGGCCAAGAACAAGTCAAGAATTCGGCCAAGATTGTTTGCTTCAAGTGCAAAGTAGAAGGGCATCATGTTAGATCTTGCCCATTGAAGAATCCCATTAGTGACAAGCAACAAGGGAAGCGGCCACAAGTACACTCTCATTCTCAACCTCAAGTTGAAGGAAACCCTCTTCCCAAGAAGACTCAAGCTTATGCTTCTCAAGTTGAGAAATCAAGTGAGAAGAAAGTGAAGAGTAGATGTTGCTACCTATGTCGCGAGAAAGGTCACCTCGCCTCTTCATGCACTAGTGGTAATTTATCCAACTCAATTATTATTGATGATGTTTATTCTCTTGGGAAGGATAAGGTTGGCAATGTGGTTGCAAAGTTTGTTGGTACTCAAAGTGGTTTGAAGCAAAGAACCATTTGGGTAGCCAAGCCTATTGTGACTAACCTCTTAGGACCCAACTTGGTTGGGGACCAACAAGCTCAAACTTGATCAATATGTGATGTTGGAGGTCATTGGAGACTTGGCTACATTATGAAGAATTAAGGGTACTTCATCATTCTTATTGTCTCAAGCCAAGTCAATTGAATCATCAAGATTATATCTTATATCCAATGTGCCTCCTTGCGGTAACTTGTACCTCAATTGCTTACATTGAAAGTTACTTTCCCCCTTGCATGTTTTGGTTTTGTTCCTTGCATGTGTTTGTATATGTTGTGCTTCCAACTTGTTTATCTTGAGCAATCAAGTATGTGTGTGTTGGTTTGCACATCATGTACGTGTGGGTCATGCATTGAGCCTTTTGCATCTTGTTTATTTCTTAGTTGGCTCTTGTGAGAGATTAATGGAATATCCCATTATGGGGGAGTGATGTGCTTTGTGCACCTCACAATCCTATAAATGTGTGTACATGAGTAATACCATCTAGTATTGATATTTCAAGATTATCTAGTCGCTATGTGGTATGTCTTCTCATGAGAAATTCAAATTCTAAATAGTCCATTAATTATCTCTTGTTGGATCCTTTTATTTGCCTCTTCTTTATCCTTATTGGTATCACATTATGGGGGAGTAATATGCTATGTGTATATTATTAGCCTAGAAAATGTGTACATTTGAGATATTGTCACCTAGAGTTGATATTGTAAATTATCTTGTTCCTAGGTGGCATGTTAGCTCTACAAGTTGCAATTTGATTTTCGTTTGGTGTGAAGATGATGTCGGATATCCTTGTTATCTACCATCGGGAACTATTCCCAAATACTTCTTGTCTTTTGACAATTGGTACTCACTTATGTGTGGTAGAAATTCTTGATCATCTTTACATTGGCCTTTGCTTTATCTCTTGCCTAGGGTTTTGTCAACTCCCATTGTATTCCATACCACTTGTGGATCTTGTTAATTTCTTGACCTTGTCTAGTGTTTTCTAGATATAGTGAAAGGGGTGATCCCACCTCGTGCATTTTGTATTCAAATGCAAATTCTCTATAATGCACTAGTCTTGGGGGAGCTATCCTATTCTCTATTAAACACTCATCTTGTGATCCTTATCAAGTGTGTGTTTGTGGAAGGCAAGCCGTTTCTTTTTGGTGCTTTGTGCCATCATGAAACTTTGTAGAGGGCTTGGTTGTTTGGAACCATTCTCTCTTTTGGGAGTTTGACATCTTTCTTTTTGTGTATCAATGGATATCTCATTCCTTGATGTATCGTAATGATATCCTCCAAGTGATGATTTATTCATTTGGTATCATTTCTTCACTTGGTATTTCTTTTTCTTTTGGTATCGGTTCTTAAAAGTCTTGAGCATGCATATTAACTTCGTGTAGTATCTTTGGCATGCTTTCTTTCTTTGACCAAATATATAGGGGAAGCCCCACCAAGTCTCAAATTGGATGAGATGTGCATGAAATTTATTTTCGTATCTATATGCACATTTTTATGTGGAGTTTGTCCTATGTATTGTCGGTTCTCTAACTCTTTGGTCCCAATGAGTTTGGGTACCATTTTGTTTGTGTTGTTGTTCTAGGAACAATTGGAGATACATTGGAAGCTCGGCTCACTCACAAGGAAGTTGTTGTCATCATGTGCTTATTGGAGTCGAGCTAGGATGATCAATGAACTACTATCTACCTTCAATTGGTATCTACTACATCCTTCCAATGTTAACTCGGTAACAAGTATCTTCATATTCTTCATGCACACATTTCTTGCATCAACCTTGTGTAGGTTGTATCATGGCATGTTATTCATTCATTCTTGTAATACTTGTTCCCTTTCTCAAAGCATCCCAACAATGATCTCTTGTTGCTAGTTGTGATGTCTTTGATGGGTGTGTGGTAGGAATTCATTTATATACAATAAGACCATATCTAGCCATGTGCTATGCTTCCAAGCAAATATCTTATTGGTATATGTATGACCTCCCTTTGGATATCTTGTTCCTCGTGTTGTAACTATTTCGGGTGTACATCCTTCTTTTTAGATATATATCATCATGATTTCGTCTACCTAGAATCTTATACACTTGAGATAAGTTGCATATCTAGTTGATATCCTTTCTTTCACGTCCACCTTGTCTTTCTTATGTTATTTCTTTGGTGGCTCCGTGAAAGCTTTTGCCTTGAGTGCGTGTCTTCTATCGTTGCATCTTGATGCACTCTTGTGTGTGGTGAAGATTATTTTCCTCATGCTTATCTTTACGAGGTTTTTGCCATCTTAATTGGTATCCCTCGTCTTGATGAGGCTTTCATCTTCTATCTTCACCACGGGATGTCACAAGCATAGGTTCTTTATATGCTTATTAGTAAGCTTGTGAACCCATTTGCTAGTTGTGTGTGGGAATGATAGGCCTTACACCGTATGCCTCATTCTTTCAAGACTTTATTGATGCTTAATGCTCATCCATACATTAGTCTTCTCAAGTGCATTGCCTTGACTCACACACATCATTTTGGTTGAGCCCATTCTTAAGTTGCCTCTTTCACTTATTGCTCAACCATGTGTTTGTTACATGTACTAGGCTTAGTTTCCTATATGCTCACTTGCACTTGTTGTAAGTTTCTATTGATTTTGGGGGAGCTACAATCCTATTTTGTGCACTTTGTTTCCAAATTCAAATATTCTTATGTGTGCACAAATCATGGGGAGCCTCTCTAATTTCTTTAGAACACTCCTTTGCTCATATCATAATATCTTTTATTCATGTGGCTCGTAGGATCATTGGCCTAGTTGGTTCAATTGGTATCTTTTGATAGCTTGCTTCAATAGATATCTTTTGATTGCTTGATTGCTTGTTTCTCTCTTTGTTATGTCTTTGTGGCATATCTTCCTTTTGCAGTCTTTGGGCCTCAATATAGTTTGTCTTCCTCCAAGTATTTACCGTTGGATGTGTGTATTGCATTCCACTCTCTTATTGAGAAATACACAATTTATGGAGGACCACAATCTATATTGGCCTTCTAAGCTTTTCGCCCATTTTGGCAATCGATGCCAATGGGGGAGAAGTTTCAGAGAGTTTTGTGGATAAGTTTAGAGAGTTTTTTTCCTCTTGCTTTGGTTTTGTACCTAAGCATTTGCATCTCATTCACATGCATTATTGGTTGTTGCATTGCATGGTGATAAATAATTCCTTATATAAACTCTCTTGAAAGTGATTGTCATCAATTACCAAAATGGGGGAGATTGAAAGGACATGCGGTGCCCCCATGTGTGGTTTTGGTAATTGATGACAATCTCTATGGACTAACGGTCGCCTTGAGTTATATTTGAAGGATTTGTCCATAGGATTGTCTTGAAGTCCATGTGTTGGTTTCAAGTGGTTTATGAGATGGCCAAAGTGCTTTTCAAGGAATTATCCAAAGATTGGTCATGTGTGAGTTGAGATGGCCAAAGTTCTTTTCAAGGTTATCCGAAGATTGGTCATGCATGTGTGAGTTGAGCTTATTGCAAGCATGTCTTGAACAAGAAGATTGTATGATCATTCATGTTTACCTTCAAGACGTCATCCAAATGAAGAGAGTTGGAATGATTCAATGTTGATCAAGACTAAGTCAAGAGTGAATCAAGTCGATCAACTCACAAAGCGTAGAAGAAGTACCAAGAGGGATCAAGTGATCCTATGGTATGGTAAGCATTGTCCATTACACTTTGTGTACTAACCCATGGTCTACATAAGAGTTCTTTGTAGGGTTAGGTATGTTTCCATGGTCTTGCGTCAAGAGGAAGATCTCATACAACCCATGGAGGATGACATCAAGTGGTGATCGTCATCAAGTTTGCAGTGTGCAAGTTCAAGTGGAGCAACTCGAAGAGTGGCTCACCCATAATGGAGTATGGGGGAGCAATCAAGCTTGAAGCTTGCTGTCCATTGTGGTGTCAATGGAATTGTGAAGATGTGCCAAAGAGTGGCTCACCCATAGTGGAGTATGGGGGAGCAATCAACTAGTCTTCATCGAGCCAACACAATCAAGAAAGGTGGTCCAACTTGAGGAAGTAAAGATCGTCATCATCTAGCTCAAGTGGACTATGTGCAAGGCAAAGGTTTGCCCTTGATAGGTTTTCTATTTTACCGGTTTCATAGTGGTAGTTGGGAGACCGGGTTGTAGGATTGATTGACGTACTATCAAGGGGGGCTCTCTAGGGAGTAGCTTGATCGTATCATTAGTCGAGAGCTCAAACCATTGCATCCTTGCATCATCTTTTCTGGTTCATGTTTGGTTCCATTTGTGAGTCTTAGAGCTTATGGTCATCTTGATGACAAGCTTGAGTTCATCGAAAACGGAGTTCGCATGCATCTTCTATGATGTTTTCGGTGTTGGAGGTTTTACCGGTCTTTTCCAAGGAAGGGTTCTCACCATTTTATTATGGTCCTTTTCTCATTTGCTTCTTATTCATATTTCTCTCAAGATTGTGTTAGCCCTTGTCATTAGCTTTCCAACAAACTTGGTTTCGTTGAATTCGGAGCTCGTATGCGAAAGTTGTGGCGGTTTTGATATTGTCTGTTTTACACAGAGAGGTTGTACCGCCCCATGGAGAGGTTGTACCGCTTGACCGGTACAACCGGTGTTTGGAGCGGTTGTATCGCTCCAGAATTGGTCCGGAGGTTGTACCGGTCATGTACCGCTCTACCACCGGACTGGTCTCTGTTGTGGTGCGGTTGTTTGGCGGTTGTGGGCCGGTTGTACCGCTTATTGCCTGTTACCAGTTGTACCGGTGCTCATAGAGGTTGTACCGCTCCTATGTTGTTCTGTACATAACGGGCAGATTCGTGGGGACTTATTTAAGGGGGTCTTCTTCCCCAATGGTCCCTATCTCTTGAGCTCGTTTTTGCCCCCATTGTTGACCTTCTTTGAGCTTGCTAACTCTCAATCCCTCTATGGTTCTTACTAGTTTTTGAGGGAAAAGAGAGAGGAGATCTAGATCCACATTTCCACCAATCACTTTCTCCTCTATGTGAGGGGAACCCCTTGGATCTAGATCTTGGAGTTATTGGTGTTCTCCTTCTTGTTTTTCCTCTCATTTTCCTCCCTAGCATTAGTTGCTCCAGTGGGATTTGAGAGAGAAGGACTTGGGCACTCCGTGTGCCCTTGCCATTGCATTTGGTGCATCGGTTTGAGTTCTCCACGGTGATACGTGGAAGTGAAGTTTGAGAAGCTTATTACTCTTGGGTGTTTGGGCACCCTAGAGTTTGTTCCTCTTGGGTGCCTTGGCACCCTAGACGGTTGGTGTTGTTCCGAGCTCAATCATTGTGGTGTAAAGCTCCGGGCAAGTGTCGGGGTCTCCAATTAGGTTGTGGAGATCGCCCCGAGCAATTTGACGGGTACCGGTGACCGCCCCCAAGGGTTGCCAAAGTGTACGGGTTCGGTGACCGCCCTCAAGGGTCCCTTAGTGGAATCACGGCATCTTGCATTGTGCGAGGGCGTGAGGAGATTACGGTGGCCCTAGTGGCTTCTTGGGGAGCATTGTGCCTCCACACCGCTCCAAACGGAGATTAGCATCCACAAGGGTGTGAACTTCGGGATACATCGTCGTCTCCGCGTGCCTCGGTTATCTCTTACCCGAGCTTTTTAATTATGCACTTTACTTTGTGGTAGCCATATTGTTTCTTGTCATATATCTTGCTATCACATAGTTGCTTATCTTGATTAGCATAAGTTGTTGGTGCACATAGGTGAGCCTAGTTGTTTTAGGTTTTGTGCTTGACAAATTAACCGCTAGGTTTATTCCGCATTTGTTCAAGCCTAAATCGTAATTATTTTAAAACGCCTATTCACCCCCCCTCTAGGCGACATCCACGATCTTTCACACCGGGTGGGGCCACCCATCCCGGAGGGCCCCAGGGGCTGAAGTGGGGAGGGGAACCAGCCCATAGTGGGCTGGTGCGCCCCCCCCCTTGGGCCCCCCTGCGCCTAGGGTTGGAAACCCTAGGGTGGGGGCGCCTCCACTTGCCTTGGGGGGCACTCCACCCCCCTTGGCCGCCGCCCCCCTTGGGAGATCCCATCTCCTGGGCCGGCGCCCCCCCCCCCAAGGGACCTATATAAAGGGGGGGAGGAAGGGCAGCCGCACCTCAAGTTTTGGCGCCTCCCTCTCCCCTGCTACACCTCTCCCTCTCGCAGAAGCTCGGCGAAGCCTTGCTGCGATCATTGCTGCATCCACCACCACGCCGTCGTGCTGCTGGATCTTCATCAACCTCTCCTTCCCCCTTGCTGGATCAAGAAGGAGGAGACGTCATCCGCTCCGTACGTGTGTTGAACGCGGAGGTGCCGTCCGTTCGGCACTTGGTCATCGGTGATTTGGATCACGGCGAGTACGACTCCATCATCCCTGTTCTCTTGAAGGCTTCCGCTCGCGATCTACAAGGGTTTGTAGATGCACTCTCCTCTCATTGCTAGTTGACTCCATAGATTGATCTTGGTGAAACGTAGGAATTTTTTTTGTTTTCTGCAACGTTCCCCAACAGCATCGCACCCTTTAGTCCCGGTTCATTTCTCAAACCAGGACTAAAGGTCTAAAGGGTGTGATGCCCTTTTGAGACACGAACCGGGACTAAAGGGTGTGATGCCCTTTTGTCCCAATTCGTGTCTCAAACCGGGACTAAAGGGCCCATTTGAACCAGGACTAATGCCTTTAGCTGCTTGAACTGGGACTAATGCTCACATTAGTCCTAGTTCGTAATGCAACCGGGACTAATGTGTATATTGCGCTATGACCAAAGCCATATTTTCTACTAGTGTCACTTCGGTTTGTAACAAGCACATCTTGATGGGTGAGTTCCAACGCACAAATTAAGATCATATCTGATCCCAACATAAATACATGGTTGTAAGCATTAAGACCTCGTACCCGTACTTTTTATTATTATAAGTGTTTGAATTACTATTTGCTTGATTGAACCGGTCAAAAGCTGGAATTGATCCTTTAACAAAAACTTGGTAGAGACCATCGCTTCAAGGGAACTTTCCACTCGTGCGTTCGATAACCCAAGGTCACGTCTGAAAAAATAGATGTGGGATACTTTTTTGTTCCTTTACCAAATCACTGAAAGGAGGTATCAACGGTTAAAAAATTTGAGGCACAAATGTTGATGTTCAGTTTGTCGTACAATTTAATGTTTTTGATTGATTAGTTTAGTTCTCTGAACGTTCTTCCTCTGCTTTGGTTCTGATATTTCTGCGCAAACTTATAAATTTCTTTTGCGAGAAGGGACAACTATTCATCCAGTGGCTCTTCTTAATTTGGACTAGTGAAGAAAACACGTGACTTACCGTTTGGCCAGGCTAGTGGAGGAAAAAGTCTGTATAAATTTATGGTTGTGTCCCTCATGGTGGGTGACAATTTTTTATTATTATTGGTGGATTTTATTAAATCAAAATTAAATAACAAAAAGATACAACCACAATGAGCACATACCTACACTGTATGACTAGAATGCACGCAACCAACACCATGCACACATAGACAAATAATGATGTCGGTACGGAGCAAAGACATACAAGATCGAAGCTATGCCTAGGTGGAGGAAAAAGATAAGGTACATTTTGAGTTAACATTATTTGAATGGTAGAAACGTTTTCTAAAATTTGTGTGAACATTATTTTTATACTGCATGCACATTTTTGAATTAAGAGATGAACACTTTCAAAAAGTTAACTTCATAATATATTATTGTGCATCTCCAGCAGGGGTAGTGGATGAGTGCTGCCAAGGCCCATCGATCGTCCTTCCAATACAGGTTGTCATCCTCGATGGCATCCCTAGGCCCGCGCCTCGCCAATGCCCAGTCGGATTAGTTTGAGGGTGTGAGCATTGGGAAAAAGTCAAAAAGAGGTTGGTACTGCCGCCGTCTGGCTTGTGCACCACCCATTGTACCATGATCTCACCGCCGCCACCACGCATTGTACTACTGCGCTCATGAATTGGCGAGCGTTGCCCCTCCTACGATGGTGGTGTCTTGAAGCCAGACGAGGCAATCCTCTACTCTCCTCCGCCGCTCGCCATGGCCACCAGAATGAGGCTCTGATACCAATCGTCGGCCTAGACCAACTCACTGGAACATCTCAAAAACACTCACACACGCATGTGTGTGCAAGAATACTTTTGTGCCAAGTATAATTGCCGACTTTTCTATTTCTATTCATCTCTCCTTCTATTTGGAATACAAAGAATATGCAGCCCCCATGATCTCTACTGCTGGGCCATCTCATGCATGCATCAAACGCACCATGAGAATTGCTTAAACCGGTGAGCCTATGAATGTAAATCAGCTAACAGAAAGCAAACAAGCGAATCAATCTGTGGTTGAATGGTTAGTAGGGCAATGTTATTCTCAGCCCATCAGAAATCAAATCCTATTACTCACATTATTCATGGATTTATTTTAAAATTTTCGACGATGCGCGTTGTGGGAAGAAACCTTTATAAGGATAGATTATGTTCGCACAGATGAATGTATATGCATATATATGAGTGCCTGCGTTGTTGGCAAGCAAAACAAGCTGCGGTTGGCTTTATTCAACAACGCTACACCCGACCATAGAGATGCGGCCCATTTGACCATGGCGGCCGCATGGTAGCGCCTCCCCCAAACCCGCCCCCGGGTGCGTCGAAGCATCAGAACCATTGAGCCGAGGAATCCCTGAAACCCAAGACCCGTCGCGTGAAGGATGATGGTGATCGTGTTCATGTACGGCTCGCCAGAGGACGCATCCGGTGGTGTTGGTTGTGGCTGCATACCCATACCAGATCGACGATGTGGCAGCGCACAGGCACAAGATCCATGTACCGCACATCGCGGTAGAAGAAGGCCGACCAAGCGGGAAGAGTGGGAAGGAGAGAGCTGGACGGGTGAGCCCCGCCACCACCATCAGTAATGATGGCCTTCTTCAACGTTAGCGGACAAGGACGGCGATGGAGGAAACTCTAGGGCCGGCCAGCATGGCCTCTGAAGGAGGACGGCCATCCTCATATGAAGACCACGTGACGCGCATTATCTGCTACTAGCATAAGGACATGTGCTTCGCAACGAGACAAAAAAAAAACATAATCGCCAATGACTAAGACCATATTTTGCCTCCTCACTGAGATACTATATCTCCCCTTTTCCCACTGAGACATTCATGTGAGCATTATCCATGTAACGTATTTACAAACAATGTGCATGCACGTATGAAGCATGAAACAACTTCTCCGTGCATTGGATTTGTGTTGTTGTCCACTGCATCTTCAGACATATACTAACAAAAGAAAAAGAGACATGTTCATTCCCATTGTAAATAATTGGTTAATGTAAATATCTAAATTACCTTTCAAGTTCGTTAACCAAGTGCAAGGAGCCATTACCTTCATTAGTTGATATATTATTGAGAGCCTAAACCACGAGGATTGTACATTTATATACACAAACTAAATAAATAAATGAATAAGAGTTTTTTATATTGTTCGTAAGTTACCAAAAGTCCATTAGTGATTACAAAATTCTCTCTGACCTTGTTTGCACATCAGCCGTATAAAGCTTAAAGTACAATCCCGGTCCTATGGGACAGAAAGGAAACATAATAAGAGGATTTGCACGTACGGTATCAGGTCAACTGAATAACATTTGTTGAGCTTAATCTTTTTTTTAGCATCAGTACAAACGCAAGCGCTCATATACACGTGCATACAGGCATCCCTATGAACGTACACACGCACACCCTATCCCTATGAGCACCTCCGAAAGACTGAGCCGGCACATCATCTTGAGATTTACGAAGTCACCAAGGCACCTCGTTGTCGACGGGAACGTCTCCTCCCACTGAAAGCGCATCGCCGGAAATACTGAAATAAATTCAGAAATAATGCGAGCACCAGGATTTGAGCCCTGGTGGGTTAGGGATACCACTGCCCACCTAACCATCTCAACCATAGGTTGATTCGCTTTGTTGAGCTTAATCAAATAGCAAGGTTTCATGTTCGGACGGTAAAGAAAGGCAAATGATTTTCAGGCTCCGTTCTCTCCTATTGCCAGAAAAGATGCAACTGACGGGTGGCCACAAGATGATGGCGACACGGCGGCTGGCAGCGGCGAGGACGCCATAGAGAAAGGCAGCAACATGAGCAACGAAGAGAGACAGGGTATGAGGTGTTGTCGCAAGGGCTCCGGCGTCGAAGTATGTTTTTGCCACATCGTCTCCTCCGCCGCACATAGCAAACACTTTGTGGCTAGGATCAAGGAGAGAGTGGCACCTCTGGCGGCCATGCAGAGGTGGCATGTTAGTCGCCAGAACGAATGCCGGCGTCGCCAAAGAGTTACGCCATCGGCGGGCCGTTGGTGGCCGAGGCACCGTCATAGTTCTTCTTGGATGGGTGGAGGCGCTGTGAGCTTCTCCTTGAGGCCGTGCAACTCGACCGGCTTGGCCAGGAGCCGCCGGTGGATGTCGTCGAGCGGGGCCTCATGGCGCGCGGCACGTAAGGCGGCGAGGTATCGTGTGGTGCAGGTACCAGAAGGTACGGGACGAGTTTGCTTTTTCTTTAGAATAATGAGAGGGTTGGTAGGCTGAAAATCCTGTATGACGCCCAAATGCAGGGAGACCACAACGAGTGATCTAAAAGGGGATGGCCTATTTTGTTCATAAATTCAAAAAATATTCCTGTTTATGAAAAATGTTTGGAAATTTCAAGTTTTCTACAAAATTTCAAAAAAATCGTGTTTTGAAAACTGTTCGTATTTAAAAAAAAGAATTTTCAAGAAATGCTAATGTTTAAAAAAAATCCCAAATTCAAAAATGTATGGGAATATAAAGAAATGTCGCATGCTTCAAACATTGTTCGCTTTTAAAAAATGTTCAGAATTTTAAAAAAAGTTTCCGCTTTCTACTTTTTTCTAGAATGTCAATTTTTTTCCCATTTTCAAAAATGTGTTTGGGAATTAAAAAATGTTTCCAATTTTCCAAATTTGATCAGAAATGCAAAACATGTTCCTGTATTTTAAATTTATTCACAGTTCACATATTTCAAAAACAAATGTTCGTAAAAAATTGTTTGCACTTAAAAAGAATTATTCTGAATGTAAAGAAATATTTTGCAAAAGGTTAAATAGTATTTTGATCTGCCCTGTAGTTATTCTTATACTGTCCTGTGGCTTGATGGTTACAGAGCCGGTCAAGCTCCACTGGCTAGCAACATGGCTCTGCAAGCTGTTAGTCGGGAGTTTGATTCCTTGGTGGTGCGTTCAATTATTATTATTTTGATTTTACCAGCACTTATGGGCCGCTGCAACTGCATGGGCCGATCCAGACTGGGTTTCCCCCCAGTGCGAAATTATGTGTGTTTTCCATCAAACGGTCCATTTTTTTCATTTATAGGTGGCATCGGTGGATAATATTTTACAACTTTTAAAAAAATTGGATGATGGATGGGCAGAAACGTTGGTCTTTTTATCAGTCTATCTACTACCACTATAAAAAAAAAAGAAGGCGGAGAACCAGGTCATTCTATTCATCGAAACCTGTAATCTGATGGTCTACATCCCTCCAGCATACTAAACACGTTTTACGCTTTAATTACCCACCATGCCATTACTTAATTAATTTACTACCCCTAATCGCTCGCTAATCCAACCCCACGAACAGAAACTCCCACGCCTTACGTTGGGAACCGCTCCCACGCTCGCGCAGCCGCCGCTCGCCGCTCGCCCGCTCGGCCCGCCCCCGCCTCATGTAGCCGCCTCTCGCCCGCTCTGCCCGCGCCGGTGCCGCCCGCACCTGCCCGCTCGGCTACGCCGGCGCTGCCACTCACCCCCACCCCCGCCGGTGCCGCCGAGCGGCACCTCCGCAGGGGGGGGGGGGGGGGGGGGGGGTGGCGCAGCAGCACGCCCCGACGCCTCGGCCTGGGACTGCCGGCGCTGCCCTGGGGTTGGGGTTGGGGTTGCTTACTGCCGACTCCGATGCCGTGGCCTCCGGTCCAGATGTTGCTGCCTGCTGGACATGCAAACTGAATCCTCCGGTCTGCTCTCTCTTTTTTTCTTCGTCTGTATTCATCTATACAAGATTGAGGACAGGGCCTCTCAATTGTCAGTGCCATTAAGCACAATGCTACTCATTTGTTGCATCTTCAATTGTTAGGTTAATATAATTCACAAGCTTCCCCGTTATCTTCAAGAGGTTGAGTAGTGATTTCAAACACATTGTCTCTATGCAAAGTATAAGATCGGCCATGAATTATTCTCTTATTACTGCCGCAGGAAAGAAATTGGGGCAACTATGTGTCACCTTTGTAGGCATGAATGTTATACAATTTGATTGATTTCACACACTCAGTAAAAGCATACACCCTCAGTAAATTATATACTGCTCGATTTGATTGATTTCATCTATTTGTCATTTCACACGCTTAGTAAAGTATACACCCTTGGTAAAATATGTAGTGCTCAGTTTGATTGATTTCATCTATTTGTTATTTCACTTTTTGGTTTTACGTGTTAACTTTAGTTTTAGTTGTGAGTTTTCAAGCACAACTATTCCAAATTGTTCTACTACTATTTAAACATGCTATAATGATGTTTCAATTGCTTGGCACCCGGCCGCTTGCCCGCTAGGCCCGCCCCCACCAGTGCCGCCTGAGCCCCCGCCCGCACCCGCGATGGCGGCCATGTTCGTGGGTACTACCAAGAAGGCCACAAGAGCCTGTACACTGTCGGCGAGCTACCGTTCAGTACCAAGGAGTTTGAGGTCACCTTACCTGACAACAAGCCAGGTCCATCTGAGCAAAGGTAAACTGAGTTAGCCAGTCAGTGTGTCGCACAACATGACAAGATGAGGTGATGAGTTTCCGCATAACATATATGTTTGCAGGAGGGAATGCAAGTTCAAGGGGACCATCGAGCGCACCACTCTGGTTAGCCTGCAACAACTGCAGATGCTCATGGCCGGGATCTCCATGGACATGCCGGTGCAGGCGCTGCAGTGGTCATCATCCGAACAAATGAAGATTTTTTTTTACTTTACTGGTTACTGATTTCATCAAGTGGAGACCAAGTGAACCATTTGACGTCTTTCGATTATATGTACGTGTCAACTTATCTTGCTTATTTATTGTTCTGGAGGCAGTTTAGATCACCTTTATTAATTCACACAGGTTCTTTTATGCACTTGATCCGTGAATGAGGCCGAGGCTGGCTTGGGCAGAGACAGTCAGTCGCCTTCTGGAGCTAGATGGAGAGCTTATCACCTTCATATATTTAGTGAGAATGGAATGTCTTCTTCTTGGTTATTTTGCATTGAAGATGTTATTCTACTTATCATATGATATTATGATACTAAACTCACTCTAAAAATGTGAACCATTTGATTTACCTTTAAGATTTTCGAAGTTGTTCTATGTTACAAGAATAGCATAATCCTGGATACCACCACAAACTGTCCTTCTATCAAAGATCAAGAGTAGACAGAGTAGTCATAGGTATCAACTAGAAGTTACAACAACTACTGAGTCTATGACTACAAGTTCTGGACCCTGAAGAAAGCAAATAGAATCTAGGTATCTTAGTAGAGCCAAATTCTTATGAGTAAATTACCTTATACTTTCCTGGACCTGTGTTCCAGAGAACTCAACACAGACCAATACATAGTGATGGACATTGGATGAATTGATTAATGTGGAGACCATAGCTTGGTGTAAATCAGCGGACTTGCAACCAAGTCTGAACACTTGACGCTAATCCAGCAACCATCTTATCATGTTTTTCTCATTTCCTATCCTTATGTAGCCACATTTTTTCATGACCTTTGCAGGTGCTCGACATTGTGTTGCGCGACATTGTGCTCAACGAACGCAATGGCATGGGGTAACAACCGCGCTCCGCCCTTTGTGTGGTTAATTGTTATCGATCATTTTGCATGCTTTTCTTATTTGTTGGGGACTTGTTGTCACCTGTGCGCCACATGTTCGTCCCGGTAGGCCAGTCTTTGTTCTCGCAGGCCATTGAGGAACCCATCAAGTTAGGCCAGGGTATCGAAGGATGGAACGGGTTTTGCCAGAGCATCAGACCTACCTGCAGTGGATTGTTCCCTCAACATAGGTCTGTGACTTGTATTCCTTGTTTGTTTCCACTTACCTGCAACATGCTATGCCAGGATGCATGAATGATGGGGAAATATTCTTACTTGCCAATAAATGTATTTCGAATTTTGGAATGCAGACATGTCATCGACGGCTTTCGTTTGAGCTGTGTCGCTGACTAATTTCATTGGGGAGGTTCTTGACAAGAGAGATCTCATTCGTGGCATTCATGACTTGACTATCTTAAGGTATGCACATTTTCGGAATCAAATGTATCGCGACCAAGTTGCTGCTGTGGTGGTATGGTAGGTTTTGTTTTCACATTCCGCTGCAGATTAAGAAGGCCCTCTGGGGTGTGAGAGTTGAGGCCGCCCACCGAATTATCGACTGGCGAAACCAAGAGTGTGAGGGAGTACTTCAGAGAAACTTACAAGCTGCAACTACCTTGCAATTTTCTCCCCTGCCTGCAAGTTACAGAGCAGAAACCCAACTATCTTCCAATGGAGGTTTGTGCAAATGCAGTCCAAGTTGCTGTTGTGGTGGTATGGTAAGACAACTCAACTCATCGGTTGTGGCAAAATGTTATCCCTAAAAGTAATAACTAATTTGCATATATGCTCTGGCTCTCTGTATGAATTAGGTGCCTCCAAATAAGTTCTCAAAAAATAAAAATACAAAAATAAGTTGGCTCAGAATCAGCATGTGGATCTTGTTGCAATTGATTGCGTCAGGTCTAGCTCGTTTCATTGTATTCTCTTTGTTCATTATACATGCTCTGCTACTTATTGTCATTTTTGGCCAAATAAAACAGTGTGCTCAAGTAACATTCTAGTTTTTCTTTTTTGCGAAATAATATTTTTGTGGTTAAAATGAAAGAAACCATTTTATCACTCCAGTCCACAAGGACACAGAGAAAAAAAAACAAATCCACCATAATCTTGTCTTCCTACTTACTTTTACTAAACAAGAAAAATAAACTACAAAGGAATCTTCTAAAAAAATAGATAAAATGTCATTTTTCAGATTGAAATGTACAACTCTCAACTTGTCTTTTACTTCTGTTATGTGCATGTTCATCGTGTTGGATGGCGTTATACTTGTAAATACCAGAATTGCAGGCAAAACAAAGTAATGGATGGTCTACAAGAATCTGGATGAATTCATCTCCATGGTAAAAGAAGCCAGCCAGCGTGCATTCCATTTGGTTGGAAATAATATTGCCTTTGAAATGTATGAGTGATTCTTGGCATCGGACATTGCTGAATCCAACATTGATGTTGTCTTGTTACGCATACCTTTGTAAATTCTCTTGGGGAGAAAATGTATAAATTGCAATTTGCAACATTGCCCCCAAAATAGATGAGGTTCACACATATAATTATGGATTTGTGTAGTTTATGATCTTAGAGTTTTTGAAAGCACCATTAATGATTTCTATTTGTATAGAGTAAGGGCATCTCCAGCCGCGCCTCCAGAAGGCCTTCCCAGGCGATTTTTTCGCGCCGGCTCCGAAAAAACGACCCAGTCGCGTCCCCAGGAGCCCGATTTTCGCCGGCTTGGGCCGAAAACAGCACCGGCGGACCCAGGACGAACCCGGCACGCTGGGGGGCGCCCGGGGGCGCCGGGGCGAGCTGTTTTGGCGCGAAAAAGACGCGGGCCAGCCGCGTCAGTGACTCGGTGCCTCGTCTTCCCCCAACGGCCTCGGTTCCTGCGGGGAATCAATGGCAAGGCTGCCGCCAGTCAGCCTTGCCATCGATTCCTCACGGGCAGCGCGTCACGGGACGGCGCGCCGACGCCTCCCCTCCCTCGCACGCGTACACACGGGCGCGGCCCGGCTATAAAAGCCGACGGCCTCCACTCGCCTGTGGCCACACCAACCCCGCCCCTCGCCGTCGTCCAGCCCCTCCCTCTCCCTGCCTCTCCCGAGCGCCGCCGCCCAGCCCCTCCCTCTACCTCTCCCGAGCCCGCCCAGCCCCGCCGTCGCCATGGCAGAACGCTTCCCCGGAGACGAGGCGACGGCCAATGGCTTCGGTCGCCGTCATCTCCGCGAACAGGAGTCCTGGCTCCTGTTCCAGGTGAACATCCCGGCGCCGCCGGACATGCGCGCCGGGCCAACGGGGCGGAGACTCAGCGCCGGGGAGTGCCCATTCCCTCGTTGCCCGACGCCGTGGCGAAGCCGAAGTACTTCGCCGAGGAGGTCGAGATCGTGCGCGCGTCCCTCACCGACGCCCAACTCTCCCTCCCCCAGTACGCCGCCGACAACCACGCGGCCTGGGCGGCGTATTTCGAGCGCCGCCAGCAACAGCGCTTGGCGTCCACCAACTGCGCGCCGGTGGTCGGCGGCCGGCAGAACAGCGAGGGGCGCCACCTCTGGTGGGGCGTCCCCAGCCGCACACTCAAGGGCGTACTCACGTACCTCGAGGGCAGCAACGACCCGCTGTTGGCGTACCCTCCGGCAAGGGTGGCCGCCCCGGCGCAGCACCGACGTGTCGGGCCATGGGCGCCAAGGAGGTTCGGCGCCTCCTCTTGTTCCTCCTCATCATGCTCTTCTTCACACTCCTCCAGCTCTCCGCCGCTGCTCGGCGTCAAGGTCGAGCCCGCGGCGGAGACGCCGCTCGGCCGGCGCACTCGCCGCGCCGGCATCGTCATCAACGAGGGCGGCCGGCGCGCCTCGTCCTCGTCGGCTCCTCCGCGCTTCGTCAAGCCAAAGACGGAGCCGGGGCTGGCGCCAATGAAGACGGAGCCGGGGCTGGCGCCGGTGAAGGCGGAGTTCGACGACGACGACGCGGCCCTCGAATGGGCGCGCCAGGACTCCATTGCGATGGAGAAGGCGCGCCGGGAGAAGGAGAAGGAGCGCCAGCGCGCCGCCCTACGCCGCTTCGAGGAGCGCCGACGCGGCCGCGAGGAAGGCGGGGTCGTCGTCTTATGCGACAGCGACGACGACGACGACGCGCCGCCGCCTGTTCGCCATGGCGACGCCGGGCAGGGGTCCAGCAGGGGCACCCGCGTCAAGGACGAGAAGGCCGACGACGACGATGGCGGCGACGACTTCAGCCCCTTTCTTTTTTTTAGATTAGGTTAATGTAATGTTTGGACGAATTTCGCCAAAATTTGCCATGTTTGGCCGAAACTTAACTAGTTTTTATCATAACTTCGCCGAACGTTTTTTGTTTTGTTTTTTTAATACGCGCCTGGGGGCGGCCCTGGGGGCCGACGGCTGGGGACCGACTCGCCCCTAGAGCCATTTTTTGCGCCGGCTCACCCCCAGACGGCGCTTTTAGACGCCCCCTGGGGGGCCAACGGCTGGAGATGCCCTAAACAAAATGGCATTCAACACCTTTAAACCTAACTCTCAGTAGTTGTAAGAGCCTGGAAACGTGGCTTTGGACCTCCCATGCTAACTTGGAAAATATGGTACTATATCATATGATGACTATTACCTTGGTTGTTTTTTGTTCTTGTCATTTTATCACACGGCCATCAAGTACTTATGATCCATGCATATAAGGTGTATTTGATTGGGAGTAGATGTATATCTCTAAAAAACATTAGTCGAGACGTGCATTACACATGCAAGCTTACTAGTATTATAAAAGAACAAATGCTTCTTCCCGTGCATCGTAAAATTGCTTCTAAAGTTGCCACAAATTAAACCAACTACCACCGATAAGTGAAAAACGATTCATTTGACTGCATCAGTCATTGCTTTTGTTCATATTTCCTGATCGCCAAATGAATCACAAGCATGTAGGCACCCCACCAGCTAGAGGCGCACTGTACAATACAGGAGTCCTGGTTTTGGTCTCAGCTTCATTCCTTTCTCTTTTTCTACTTTTTCTATTTGAATTTTTACCGGGTGGGCTGCACAATGTTGTTATCTCTATTTTTAATGAAGCAGTTGCTAGTCTTATTTTCAGGTTTTTTTCATCCCATCTTTTATGGTTTTTTTGTACCTCCTCCCACCTTCGTTGGTTTTTTTCGTAGATTTTTTTTCGTCCCCTCCCCCCACTTCATCGGTTTATTTTCACGTCACCCTCTCACACAACGAAAGAAATCTGAACAGATCAAAACTTTCCATACTAACGCAAGTTATTTAGTAATGTAGAATCAATCACGAACAATCTCTAAAGATCAAATCTAAATTAATTAAACTTACCTTAAATCACTCAATATCTCTACTCCTAATGGAGCAGTTGGTAGTCTCGCTTTCAGGTTTTTTTCGTCCCACTTTTCATGATGTTTTTTTTACCTCTTCCCACCTTCGTTGGTTTTTTTCATAGATTTTTTTCATCCCCTCCCCCCATTTCATCGGTTTATTTTCGCGTCACCCTGTCACACAACGAAAGAAATCTGAACAGATCAGAACATTCCATACTGGCGCAAGTTATTTAGTAATGTAGAATCAATCACGAACAATCTCTAAAGATCAAATCTAAATTAATTAACCTTACCTTAAATCACTCAATCACATTAATTAGAAAACAAATATTTGATTTTCAGAAAAATCGCTCAATCAGATTAACCTTACCTTAACTCACGAATGATAATCAATCTCCAAACAAAGAAAAACAATCCATCGAGGGACCAGTAAATAAACTCCCTTTCTTATGACATGTATATGATCTTCCCTTCCTTCTCCATTGTCGAGCATTCTTGATTCTCGAGGCCGATGCTTGGACTGCGTCACTGGGTCGCGACTGTGCCGGAGGACGAGGACGGCGAGGCCGGGTGCCGCGGCACCGCGTTGGTCGCGGCCGGTGAAGGGGGCGAAGAAGGGCGGCTTCCCTGGCCCTGGTCGTGCCCGTGGCCCTGGGAGTTGGTGCGGTGGAAGCGGCACTTGAAGGACCCGGCATGGGTGGCCGGCGCGCAGACGCACTTGGAAGCGGGCCCGTGGCCTACGCCGAACGGCGCCGACGCCGACCCGGGCCACCTCCTCCGCGTATTCTTGGAGCTGTGGCTGTCCGATTTACATGAAATGAATTCTCTCAGTTGTGGTGGCAAATATAATACACATAATCCATATTGTTATGCACTAGCGCGTGTGTGTGAAATAGATGGATTATGGTCCCGTATCCAATAAGATGAGATATGTATGTGTGTGTTAGAGAGAGAGAGGGGGGAGAGGGGGAGAGAGAGTGAGGAAGAGGGAGAGAGAGTGTGTGTGTGTGAGGATTTGATGATAAAAAAGTCGTCAATGTCACGTGATATGTATGAGAATATTAATATTGAACTCTTAAAATTAATGTGGCCCCGTTGCAACGCACAAGGGTTCTTCTAGTTTTCGTTAAGTAAAAACGTCCATTCACTGCTGAAAACTATCTTTGTGTGACACTGGATCAGGACCTATGATACAAAAAAAAGGTGGAAACTAACCAGCCACTTAACCCTAGTTTTGCAGCTACCCCACTTTTTTTGTTTTTGGAAAAGGAGGTTATCCCCCGGGCTCTGCATCGGAAAGATGCATGCAGCCACTTTATTAGAAATCCGATAGAACAAAGTCTGGAGTGCAAAGTACTGCTCACAAAGCGAAGTAAAAATAAAAATACAAGTCTCAAAGCCGCATCCGGCTTAACGAGGATCCACTAAGGTCCAATCCTATGCAGTGATCGCCATCCAAATCGGTTGAAGAAAACCCGAGCTGCCATCTCCCATCGGTTGCGCCCAGTAGTCAGCTGCTCCCTGGAGGCTGTAGGAGTGAATAATGACCAAGTACGGATTCATGCCGTAGCCCGGAATATAATCTGCAAGAAATTAGTCATAGGTTTTCTGTTAAAAATTATATCATTCCTACTGTTCCATATAGCCCAAATAAGTGCACATATTCCAATCTGAATATTACGCGCGAGATGTACATTCACTCCATCAAACCACGTCCTAAACAACGTCTCTATGTTATTAAAAGGTGAAATATTAAAGGCTACATGCACCATCTTCAAAGTAACTTTGCAGCTACCCCCTGCTAACAAGAGTTCTCCATCCGCGTGAGGGCGACATGGAGGCGGCGGCGATTGGGCAGTGAATGACTGTGGCAGCGATTTGACGGCGACTGATTGCAACGCCACTACCCTACCGATTGCTGCTGGAGGCCGCGGTGGAGCCTGGCACGATCGTGACTTGACATTGAATACATGTTAAAGATTTTTCAAATACATACTGAAACATTTTTTTAATCATATGAACCATTTTGTAAACCTATAAGACCGCGTGAACATTTTTTTAATCCTAACATACATTTTTTCTGAATGGTATGATTTTTTTAATAACATATTTTTTTACATTGTATACCATTTTCAAAAATGTCATGTACATTTTCTTGAAACACATGAACATTTTCTAAATGTCACATACTTTTCTTTTGAGTCTTACAAACATTCGCTAGAAGTTGAGTGAACATTATTTTACTGCATGAACTTCTTTTAATTGTGTGATAAACACTTCAAAAGAATTAAACTAAATTATTTTTTCATAATATATGTATTTAATATGTTTAAACATAAAGAATATGTATAGAGTGTAATGAACCCAGATAGCTACTAGGCCCACCCACTATTGGCTCCTTTTAGATGAACCCATCTACTGTCTCGTGTAAAGCGTACACCAGACATAGCCACAACCCACAAGGTAATGGCCAATGTCTTTCTTTCATAGGGCCATCCCAAAGCTCGTTTAGGCTGTTCTTTGTCAGAACACAGCACAGAGGATCATGCTCATACATATGAATGCATACTCATCTCTATGAATACATACATATATCCTATCCTCATGAACACCTGTGAAAGACTAAGTTGGCATATCATATTGACATTGATGAAGTTACTATAGATACCTCGTAGTCGACGTACTAGCACTAGAACTTTAACCCTAACGGGCTAGTGATACCGCTGTTGTCCTAATCATCTAACTATAGATTGGTTCGTCATGCCTATTTAATAAGACCAAAATGTCATAACTGCGCGTGCAAACTAGGCCTTGTCGCTATGGGCCATGAGCCAGCCTTATTCTCGAGGGATAATGCATCCGAAATATAAACGGGAGAAGCTGCATAGAGAAGGGGATGGAACGTAAGAGCAACTCTACCAGATTCGTTAAAACCGCGTCCTGCAAATTTTGATATAAGGGCCTCTTGTAACAAATTTGTGGTACCGCGAGACCTCTGGCAAAATAGATCATGTAAACTCGTCCTGCAAAATTCTGCTGGACGAGTTTACAGGATCTGTTCCATGGCGGAGGTCTCGCGGTCCCATAAATTTTTCGTAGCTTTGCAAATTCATGATTTTCAACAATATAAGCTTAATAGAATCACAATATAAATCAAACTTATTAGAAATAGTCCGAAAGGCAAATCACAATACAACAATCGTCTTTATTACAACAAATGTTTAAATTTCAATAAATAATACAACAAAAAATGGTCTGGAAGGCAAATAATTGTTCAAATCACACACAAATACATATGAAATTTATTAAAATGAAATGGGATCTATCTCCCATAGAGTTGTCACTGATGCTCAACAAGATCATCACTGAGCTGATGGTGTTAAGCATTGTTCCCAATTTGCCAGTAGGTATCAAGAAATGCATTGATCTCATCTGCGTCTTTGTCAGGCTTCACACGGCTACCAACATTATGATAGTAAAGCTCTAATTTTAAATCCCTCTCTTCCTTGATGATCATGTTGTCTCGAATTACACATGTAGTCATGCTATTTCTGAGGGATTTTTTATCCTAGAAGCGAGCTGGACCTTGAATAAGGGCAAACCGAGCTTGCAACACACCAAATGCCCTCTTAATATCCTTTTGGCATGCTTCTTGTGCTTGGAAAAAAATTATGATCCTTAGTTTTGGGTTACTTATGGTCTTCATACATGTTGACCATGGAGAATTAATAAATACTATCGGCAAGATAGTAACTGTTGGCATAGTCATGTCCATTGATGGTATAGTTGCAAGCCAAAGCTTCTCCATTAGCTAGCTGAGCATAAAAGATGAGATTGTTGCAACACATTGATATCGTTGAGAGACCCCGACAATCTACAAAAGCAATGCCAAACCCACAAGTCGTGTGAAGCCACGGCTTCTAGCACAATAGTTAGTTTACGTTTGTGGCCGGTGTATTGCCCTGCCCAAGCCACCAGCATTTGTTCCACCTTTAATGCATGCAATCGATACTTTCTAGCATGCTCGGCCATACTCTCTATTCATTAATCACCATCAACTTCTTTGTGTCCTCCACGTTTGGAGCTCGAAGATACTCCGGACGAAAAATTCGGATCAATGTCTTCGCAAACACCCGCACACATTTGAGCATGGTATTTTCTCCAATGCGAAGATACTTCTTGATGTAGTCAGCCGGAACGTCATACACAATCACTCTCATTGCCACTGATATTCTTTGTATGAACTAAACCCAAGCAAACCGGCGGCATTCCTCCGGCGAGTGAAGAAACGACAATTTTGCTCGCAAGCTTCAACTATGAGAACAAAAAAAGACCTACGCATTCGGTACCGCCTACGAAAAAGATGAGCTAGATATGTTGGTACTTCGGTGAAGTACTCTTTCATGAGCATGTTGTGGCCAAGAGCTCGGTTGTGCGGAATGCAAAGCCAGCCAACCATCGCTCAGCGGCGCTTTCTATTTTGGTCGGCTTCAAATTTGTCGATAAGATGCAACAACACTAGATGGTCAACATCGTCGTTCAAAATCATCTCCTCTATATCGGTATCATCCGACGAAGAATATGACGATGATGAACTCCAAGCATCCATCTAAAAAATAAATCCATGCCTAAGATTTTTCTAAAATATCGCCGCACCTAAGATTAAAACAACAAATGGGCTTGAAATTACCTTCACCGAAAGCAATTCCACCAGCCAGAATGAAGTGAGTTGCTGTTGAGGAACGTAGCAGAAATTCAAAATTTTCCACGCATCACCAAGATCAATCTATGGAGTAATCTAGCAACGAGGGGAAGGAGAGTGCATCTACATACCCTTGTAGATCGCTAAGCGGAAGCGTTCAAGTGAACGGGGTTGATGGAGTCGTACTCGTCGTGATCCAAATCACCGATGATCCTAACGCCAAACGGGCGGCACCTCCGCGTTCAACACACGTACGGAGCGAGGACGTCTCCCACGCCTTGATCCAGCAAGGAGGAGGGATAGGTTGAGGAAGAGGGCTCCAACAGCAGCACGACGGCGTGGTGGTGGTGGAGTTGCGGTACTCTGGCAGGGCTTCGCCAAGCTCTTGCGGAGGAGGAGAGGTGTTGGGGAGGGGAGGGGCTGCGCCAGGGATCTCATATGCAGCCCTCCCCTTGCCCCTCTATTTATAGGGGAAGGAGGAAGGGGTCGGCCCCCTCTAGATCTCATCTAGAGGGGGGGCGGCCAAGGGGAGGGGGCTTGCCCCCCAAGCAAGGGGGCGCCCCCTTTAGGGTTTCCCCCCCAACCCTAGGCGCATGGGCCCAAGGGGGGGATGCGGCCAGCCCATGAAGGGCTGGTTCCCCTTTCCTCTACAGCCCATTAGGCCCTCCGAGAGAGGTGGCCCCTCCCGGTGGACCCCCGGAAACCCTCCGGTGGCCCCGGTACAATACCGATATGCCCCCGAACCTTTCCGGTGACCGTATGACAACTTCCTACATATAAATCTTCACCTCCGGACCATTTCGGAACTCCTCGTGATGTCCGGGATCTCATCCGGGACTCCGAACAACATTCGGTAATCACATACAAGTCTTCCTAACAACCCTAGCATCGCCGAACCTTAAGTGTGTAGACCCTACGGGTTTGGGAGACATGGAGACATGACCGAGATGACTTTCCGGTCAATAACCGCGGGATCTGGATACCCATGTTGTCTCCCACATGTTCCACGATGATCTCATCAGATGAACCACGATGTCGAGGATTTAATCAATCCCGTATGCAATTCCCTTTGTCCATTGGTACGATACTTGCCCGAGATTCGATCGTCGGTATCCCGATACCTTGTTCAATCTCGTTACCGGCAAGTCTCTTTACTCGTTCCGTAACACATCATCCCGTGATCAACTCCTTGATCACATTGTGCACATTATGATGATGTCCTATCGAGTGGGCCCAGAGATACCTCTCCGTTTACACGGAGTGACAAATCCCAGTCTCGATTCGTGCCAACCCAACAGACACTTTAGGAGATACCTGTAGTGTACCTTTATAGCCAACCAGTTACGTTGTGACGTTTGGCACACCCAAAGCACTCCTACGGTATCCGGGAGTTGCACGATTTCATGGTCTAAGGAAATGATACTTGACATTAGAAAAGCTTTAGCAAACGAACTACACGATCTTATGCTAGGCTTAGGATTGGGTCTTGTCCATCACATCATTCTCCTAATGATGTGATCCCGTTATCAACGACATCCAATGTCCATGGTCAGGAAACCGTAACCATCTATTGATCAATGAGCTAGTCAACTAGAGGCTTACTAGGGACATGGTGTTGTCTATGTATCCACACATGTATCTGAGTTTCCTATCAATACAATTCTAGCATGGATAATAAACGATTATCATGAACAATGAAATATAATAATAATAACTAATTTATTATTGCCTCTAGGGCATATTTGAAGGAAATATGCCCTAGAGGCAATAATAAAGTTATTATTTATTTCCTTATATCATGATAAATGTTTATTATTCATGCTAGAATTGTATTAACCGGAAACATAATACATGTGTGAATACATAGACCAACAGAGTGTCACTAGTATGCCTCTACTAGACTAGCTTGTTAATCAAAGATGGTTATGTTTCCTAACCATGAACAAAGAGTTGTTATTTGATTAACGAGGTCACATCATTAGTTGAATGATCTGATTGACATGACCCATTCCATTAGCTTAGCACCCGATCGTTTAGTATGTTGCTATTGCTTTCTTCATGACTTATACATGTTCCTATAACTACGAGATTATGCAACTCCCATTTACCGGAGGAACACTTTGGGTACTACCAAACGTCACAACGTAACTGGGTGATTATAAAGGAGTACTACAGGTGTCTCCAATGGTAGATGTTGGGTTGGCGTATTTCGAGATTAGGGTTTGTCACTCCGATTGTCGGAGAGGTATCTCTGGGCCCTCTCGGTAATGCACATCACATAAGCCTTGCAAGCACTGCGACTAATAAGTTAGTTGTGAGATGATGTATTACGGAATGAGTAAAGAGACTTGCCAGTAACGAGATTGAACTAGGTATTGGATACCGACGATCGAATCTCGGGCAAGTAACATACCGATGACAAAGGGAACAACGTATGTTGTTATGCGGTCTGACCGATAAAGATCTTCGTAGAATATGTAGGAGCCAATATGGGCATCCAGGTCCCGCTATTGGTTATTGACCGGAGACGTGTCTCGGTCATGTCTACATTGTTCTCGAACCGTAGGGTCCGCACGCTTAACGTTACGATGACAGTTATTATGAGTTTATGCATTTTGATGTACCGAAGGTTGTTCGGAGTCCCGGATGAGATCACGGACATGACGAGGAGTCTCGAAATGGTCGAGATGTAAAGATTGATATATTGGAAGCCTATGTTTGGACATAGGAAGTGTTCCGGGTGAAATCGGGATTTTACCGG
Organism: Triticum monococcum; assembly: GCA_034509565.1. Lineage (NCBI taxonomy): Eukaryota > Viridiplantae > Streptophyta > Magnoliopsida > Poales > Poaceae > Triticum > Triticum monococcum. Next base: position 622,774,398 of record CM067845.1, read on the forward strand.
AATACCGGGAGGGTTACCAGAACCCCCCGGGAGACTAATGGGCCTATTGGGCCTTAGTGGAAAAGGAGAAAAGGGACAAGCCCAAGCTGGCCGGCGCCCCCCCCCCCCCCTTCCCCAAAGTCCTAGTAGGACTAGGATAGGGGGCCGGCCCCCCTTCTCTCTCCTTTTCCCCCCGGGAGTCCTAATAGGATTAGGATTGGAGGGAGGAGTCCTACTCCCGGTGGGAGTAGGACTCCCCTGCGCCTCCTCTCCCTGGCCGGCCGGCTCCCCCTCCTCCAACCTTTATATACGGGGGCAGGGGGCACCCCAAGACACACAAGTTGATCCTTGAGATCGTTCCTTAGCCGTGTGCGGTGCCCCCTGCCACCAAATTACACCTTGATCGTACCGTTACAGTGCTTAGGCGAAGCCCTGCGTCGGTAGTACATCAAGATCGTCATCACGCCGTCGTGCTGACGGAACTCTTCCTCGACGCTTTGCTGGATCGGAGCCCGAGGAACGTCATCGAGCTGAACGTGTGCTAAGAACTCGGAGGTGCCGGAGTAACGGTGCTTGGATCGGTCGGATCGGGAAGAAGACGTACGACTACTTCCTCTATGTTGTGTGATCGCTTCCGTAGTCGGTCTGCGTTGGTACGTAGACAACACTCTCCCCTATCGTTGCTGTGCATCACCATGATCTTGCGTGTGCGTAGGAAAATTTTCGAAATTACTGCGTTCCCCAACAGTGGCATCCGAGCCTAGGTTTTATGGTTTGATGTTATATGCACGAGTAGAACACAAGTGAGTTGTGGGCGATACAAGTCATACTGCCTACCAGCATGTCATACTTTGGTTCGGCGGTATTGTTGGGTGAGACGATCCGGACCAACCTTACGCGTACTCTTACGCGAGACCGGTTCCCTCGACGTGCTTTGCACACAGATGGCTTGTGGAAGACTGCCTCTCCAACTTTAGTTGAACCAAGTGTGACTACGCCCGGTCCTTGAGAAGGTTAAAACGGAGTCTATTTGACGAACTATCGTTGTGGTTTTGATGCGTAGGTGAGATGAGTTCTTACTTAAGCCCGTAGCAGCCACGTAAAACTTGCAACAACAAAGTAGAGGACGTCTAACTTGTTTTTGCAGGGTATGTTGTGATGTGATATGGTCAAGGCATGATGCTGATTTTATTGTATGAGATGATCATGTTTTGTAACCGAGTTATCGGCAACTGGCAGGAGCCATATGGTTGTCGCTTTATTGTATGCAATGCAATCGCGATGTAATGCTTTACTTTATTACTAAACGATAGTGATAGTCGTGGAAGCATAAGATTGGCAAGACGACAACGATGCTACGATGGAGATCAAGGTGTCGCGCCGGTGACGATGGTGATCATGACGGTGCTTCGGAGATGGAGATCACAAGCACAAGATGATGATGGCCATATCATATCACTTATATTGATTGCATGTGATGTTTATCCTTTTATGCATCTTATCTTGCTTTGATTGAAGGTAGCATTATAAGATGATCTCTCACTAAATTATCAAGAAGTGTTCTCCCCGAGTATGCACCGTTGCCAAAGTTCGTCGTGCCCAGACACCACGTGATGATCGGGTGTGATAAGCTCTACGTCCAAATACAACGGGTGCAAAACAGTTGCACACGCAGAATACTCGGGTTATACTTGACGAGCCAAGCATATACAGATATGGCCTCGGAACACGGAGACCGAAAGGTCGAGCGTGAATCATATAGTAGATATGATCAACATAACGATGTTCACCATTGAAAACTACTCCATCTCACGTGATGATCGGTTATGGTTTAGTTGATTTGGATCACGTGATCACTTAGAAGATTTGAGGGATGTCTATCTAAGTGGGAGTTCCTAAGTAATTTGATTAACTGAACTTAAACTTATCATGAACTTAGTACCTGATAGTATCTTGCTTGTTTATGTTGATTGTAGATAGATGGCTCGTGCTATTGTTCCGTTGAATTTTAATGCGTTCCTTGAGAAAGCAAAGTTGAAAGATGATGGTAGCAATTACACGGATTGGGTCCGTAACCTGAGGATTATCCTCATTGCTGCACAGAAGAATTACGTCCTGGAAGCACCGCTGGGTGACAGGCCTGCTGCTGGAGCAACGCAAGATGTTATGAACGTCTGGCAGAGCAAAGCTGATGACTACTCGATAGTTCAGTGTGCCATGCTTTACGGCTTAGAATCGGGACTTCAACGACGTTTTGAACGTCATAGAGCATATGAGATGTTCCAGGAGTTGAAGTTAATATTTCAAGCAAATGCCCGAATTGAGAGATATGAAGTCTCCAATAAATTCTATAGCTGTAAGATGGAGGAGAACAGTTCTGTCAGTGAGCATATACTCAAGATGTCTGGGTATAATAATCACTTAATTCAGATGGGAGTTAATCTTCCAGATGACTGCGTCATTGACAGAATTCTCCAATCACTGCCACCAAGCTACAAGAGCTTCGTGATGAACTATAATATGCAAGGGATGAACAAGACTATTCCCGAGCTCTTCGCAATGCTGAAAGCTGCGGAGGTAGAAATCAAGAAAGAGCATCAAGTGTTGATGGTTAGCAAAACCACTAGTTTCAAGAAAAAGGGCAAAGGGAAGAAGAAGGGAAACTTCAAGAAGAACAGCAAGCAAGTTGCTGCTCAGGAGAAGAAACCCAAGTCTGGACCTAAGCCTGAAACTGAGTGCTTCTACTGCAAGCAGACTGGTCACTGGAAGCGGAACTGCCCCAAGTATTTGGCGGATAAGAAGGATGGCAAAGTGAGCAAAGGTATATGTGATATACATGTTATTGATGTGTACCTTACTAGAGCTCGCAGTAGCACCTGGGTATTTGATACTGGTTCTGTTGCTAATATTTGCAACTCGAAACAGGGACTACGGAATAAGCGGACGCTAGCAAAGGACGAGGTGACGATGCGCGTGGGAAACGGTTCCAAAGTCGATGTGATCGCGGTCGGCACGCTACCTCTACATCTACCTTTGGGATTAATATTAGACCTAAATAATTGTTATTTGGTGCCAGCGTTGAGCATGAACGTTATATCTGGATCTTGTTTAATGCAAGACGGTTATTCATTTAAATCAGAGAATAATGGTTGTTCTATTTATATGAATAATATCTTTTATGGTCATGCACTTTTGAAGAGTGGTCTATTCTTGTTGAATCTCGAAGATAGTGATACACATATTCATAATGTAGAAGCCAAAAGATGCAAAGTTAATAATGATAGTGCAACTTATTTGTGGCACTGCCGTTTAGGTCATATCGGTATAAAACGCATGAAGAAACTCCATACTGATGGGCTTTTGGAACCACTTGATTATGAATCACTTGGTACTTGCGAACCGTGCCTCATAGGCAAGATGACTAAAACACCGTTCTCCGGTACTATGGAGAGAGCAACAGATTTATTGGAAATCATACATACCGATGTATGTGGTCCGATGAATATTGAGGCTCGTGGCGGATATCGTTATTTTCTCACCTTCACAGATGATTTAAGCAGATATGGGTATATCTACTTAATGAAACATAAGTCTGAAACATTTGAAAAGTTCAAAGAATTTCAGAGTGAAGTTGAAAATCATCGTAACAAGAAAATAAAGTTTCTACGATCTGATCGTGGAGGAGAATATTTGAGTTACGAGTTTGGTGTACATTTGAAAAATTGTGGAATAGTTTCACAGCTCACGCCACCCGGAACACCACAGCGTAATGGTGTGTCCGAACGTCGTAATCGTACTTTACTAGATATGGTGCGATCTATGATGTCTCTTACTGATTTACCGCTATCGTTTTGGGGTTATGCTTTAGAGACGGCCGCATTCACGTTAAACAGGGCATCATCAAAATCCGTTGAGACGACACCTTATGAACTATGGTTTGGCAAGAAACCAAAGCTGTCGTTTCTTAAAGTTTGGGGCTGCGATGCTTATGTGAAAAAGCTTCAACCTGATAAGCTCGAACCCAAATCGGAGAAGTGTGTCTTCATAGGATATCCAAAGGAAACTATTGGATACACCCTCTATCACAGATCCTAAGGCAAGACTTTTGTTGCTAAATTCGGAAACTTTCTAGAGAAGGAGTTTCTCTCGAAAGAAGTGAGTGGGAGGAAAGTAGAACTTGACGAGGTAACTGTACCTGCTCCCTTATTGGAAAATAGTACATCACAGAAAACTATTTCTGCGACACCTATACCAATCAGTGAGGAAGCTAATGATGATGATCATGAAGCTTCAGAACAAGATACTACTGAACCACGTAGATCAACCAGAGTGAGATCCGCACTAGAGTGGTACGTTAATCCAGTTCTGGAAGTCATGCTACTAGATCATGATGAACCTACGAACAATGAAGAAGCGATGGTGAGCCCAGATTCCGCAAAGTGGCTTGAAGCCATGAAATCTGAGATGTGATCCATGTATGAGAACAAAGTATGGACTTTGGTTGACTTGCCCGATGATAGGCAAGCAATTGAGAATAAATGGATCTTCAAGAAAAAGACTGACACTGACGGTAATATTACTGTCTATAAAGCTCGACTTGTCGCAAAAGGTTTTCGACAAGTTCAAGGGGTTGACTACGATGAGACCTTCTCACCCGTAGCGATGCTTAAGTCTGTCAGAATCATGTTAGCAATTGCCGCATTTTATGATTATGAAATTTGGCAGATGGATGTCAAAACTGCATTCCTGAATGGATTTCTGGAAGAAGAGTTATATATGATGCAACCGGAAGGTTTTGTCGATCCAAAGGGAGCTAACAAAGTGTGCAAGCTCCAGCGATCCATTTATGGACTGGTGCAAGCCTCTCGGAGTTGGAATAAACGCTTTGATAGTGTGATCAAAGCATTTGGGTTTATACAGACGTTTGGAGAAGCCTGTATTTACAAGAAAGTAAGTGGGAGCTCTGTAGCATTTCTGATATTATATGTGGATGACATATTGCTGATTGGAAATGATATAGAATTTCTGGATAGCATAAAGGGATACTTGAATAAAAGTTTTTCGATGAAATACCTCGGGGAAGCTGCTTACATATTAGGCATAAAGATCTATAGAGATAGATCAAGACGCTTAATTGGACTTTCACAAAGCACATACCTTGACAAGATTTTGAAGAAGTTCAAAATGGATCAAGCAAAGAAAGGGTTCTTGCCTGTGTTACAAGGTGTGAAGTTGAGTCAGACTCAATGCCCGACCACTACAGAAGATAGAGAGAAAATGAAAGATGTTCCCTATGCTTCAGCCATAGGCTCTATCATGTATGCAATGCTGTGTACCAGACCTGATGTGTGCCTTGCTATAAGTTTAGCAGGGAGGTACCAAAGTAATCCAGGAATGGATCACTGGACAGCGGTCAAGAATATCCTGAAATACCTGAAAAGGACTAAGGATATGTTTCTCGTATATGGAGGTGACAAAGAGCTCACCGTAAGAGGTTACGTTGATGCAAGCTTTGACACTGATCCGGACGATTCTAAATCGCAAACCGGATACGTGTTTACTTTAAACGGTGGAGCTGTCAGTTGGTGCAGTTCTAAACAAAGCGTCGTAGCGGGATCTACATGTGAAGCGGAGTACATAGCTGCTTCGGAAGCAGCGAACGAAGGAGTCTGGATGAAGGAGTTCATATCCGATCTAGGTGTCATACCTAGTGCATCGGGTCCAATGAAAATCTTCTGTGACAATACTGGTGCAATTGCCTTGGCAAAGGAATCCAGATTTCACAAAAGAACCAAACACATCAAGAGACGCTTCAACTCCATCCGGGATTTAGTCCAGGTGGGAGACATAGAGATTTGCAAGATACATACGGATCTGAATGTTGCAGACCCGTTGACTAAGCCTCTTCCACGAGCAAAACATGATCAGCACCAAGGCTCCATGGGTGTTAGAATCATTACAGTGTAATCTAGATTATTGACTCTAGTGCAAGTGGGAGACTAAAGGAAATATGCCCTAGAGGCAATAATAAAGTTATTATTTATTTCCTTATATCATGATAAATGTTTATTATTCATGCTAGAATTGTATTAACCGGAAACATAATACATGTGTGAATACATAGACCAACAGAGTGTCACTAGTATGCCTCTACTAGACTAGCTCATTAATCAAAGATGGTTATGTTTCCTAACCATGAACAAAGAGTTGTTATTTGATTAACGAGGTCACATCATTAGTTGAATGATCTGATTGACATGACCCATTCCATTAGCTTAGCACCCGATCGTTTAGTATGTTGCTATTGCTTTCTTCATGACTTATACATGTTCCTATAACTATGAGATTATGCAACTCCCATTTACCGGAGGAACACTTTGGGTACTACCAAACGTCACAACGTAACTGGGTGATTATAAAGGAGTACTACAGGTGTCTCCAATGGTAGATGTTGGGTTGGCGTATTTCGAGATTAGGGTTTGTCACTCCGATTGTCGGAGAGGTATCTCTGGGCCCTCTCGGTAATGCACATCACATAAGCCTTGCAAGCACTGCGACTAATAAGTTAGTTGTGAGATGATGTATTACGGAACGAGTAAAGAGACTTGCCAGTAACGAGATTGAACTAGGTATTGGATACCGACGATCGAATCTCGGGCAAGTAACATACCGATGACAAAGGGAACAACGTATGTTGTTATGCGGTCTGACCGATAAAGATCTTCATAGAATATGTAGGAGCCAATATGGGCATCCAGGTCCCGCTATTGGTTATTGATCGGAGACGTGTCTCGGTCATGTCTACATTGTTCTCGAACCGTAGGGTCCGCACGCTTAACGTTACGATGACAGTTATTATGAGTTTATGCATTTTGATGTACCGAAGGTTGTTCGGAGTCCCGGATGAGATCACGGACATGACGAGGAGTCTCGAAATGGTCGAGACGTAAAGATTGATATATTGGAAGCCTATGTTTGGACATAGGAAGTGTTCCGGGTGAAATCGGGATTTTACCGGAATACCGGGAGGGTTACCGGAACCCCCCGGGAGACTAATGGGCCTATTGGGCCTTAGTGGAAAAGGAGAAAAGGGACAAGCCCAAGCTGGCCGGCGCCCCCCCTTCCCCAAAGTCCTAGTAGGACTAGGATAGGGGGCCGGCCCCCCTTCTCTCTCCTTTTCCCCCCGGGAGTCCTAATAGGATTAGGATTGGAGGGAGGAGTCCTACTCCCGGTGGGAGTAGGACTCCCCTGCGCCTCCTCTCCCTGGCCGGCCGGCTCCCCCTCCTCCAACCTTTATATACGGGGGCAGGGGGCACCCCAAGACACACAAGTTGATCCTTGAGATCGTTCCTTAGCCGTGTGCGGTGCCCCCTGCCACCAAATTACACCTCGATCGTACCGTTACAGTGCTTAGGCGAAGCCCTGCGTCGGTAGTACATCAAGATCGTCATCACGCCGTCGTGCTGACGGAACTCTTCCTCGACGCTTTGCTGGATCGGAGCCCGAGGAACGTCATCGAGCTGAACGTGTGCTAAGAACTCGGAGGTGCCGGAGTAACGGTGCTTGGATCGGTCGGATCGGGAAGAAGACGTACGACTACTTCCTCTACATTGTGTGATCGCTTCCGCAGTCGGTCTGCGTTGGTACGTAGACAACACTCTCCCCTCTCGTTGTTGTGCATCACCATGATCTTGCGTGTGCGTAGGAAAATTTTCGAAATTACTGCGTTCCCCAACAATATTTCCAACAGTCTCCCACTTGCACTAGAGTCAATAATCTAGTTCACATCGCCATGTGATTAACACTCACAGGTCACATCGCCATGTGACCAACATCCAAGAGTCTACTAGACTCAATGATCTAGTTCACATCACTATGTGATAAACACTCAAAGAGTTCTGGGTTTGATCATGTTATGCTTGTGAGAGAGGTTGTAGTCAACGGGTCTTGCCATATTCAGATCCCTATGTACTTCGCAAAACTTTATGTCATAACGTAGATGCTGCTACCATGTTCCACTTGGAGCTATTCCAAATTATTGCTCCATTATACGTATCCGGTATCTCTACTCAGAGCTATCCGGATAGGTGTTAAGCTTGCATTGACATAACTCTTTACGTCGAGCTCTTTATCACCTCCATAACCGAGAAACATTTCCTTATTTCTCTAAGGATAATTTTGACCGCTATCTGGTGGTCCAGTCCTAGATCACCTTTGTACCCTCTTGCCAGACATGTGGCAAGGCACACATCAGGTGCGGTACTCAGCATGGCATACCGTATAGAGCCTATGACAAGAGCATAGGGGACGACCTTCGTCCTTCCTCTTTCTTCTGCCGTGGTCAAGCTTTGAGTCTTACTCAACTTCACACCTTACAACTCAGGTAAGAACCCCTTCTTTGACTGATCTATTTTGAACTCCTTCAAAAACATGTCAAGGTGTGCGTTTTTTGAAAGTATCATCAGGCGTCTTGATCTATCTCTATAGATCTTGATGCCCAGTATGTAAGCAGCTTTATCCAGGTCTTCCTTTGAAAAATACTCTTCAAACAACCATTTATGCTTTTGTAGCGACCCGACCCGAATGGATCAAGTCTCTATGCTTAAGTGTCATCCCTGGATCGGTATGCTGACACACACAGTACTCGAAGGACTTATAACAGAGGTAAATCACATGTATAAAGTAACGTAAATACTATTACCTCAATCCAGTATAGCGGAAGCAACAAGATTGTGGATTCCCATCAACACCAACGGCAAAGTTGAGTGTAGAAATCGTAACCCTAACGTATCACTTACTCGTCGTAAGAAACCTGCAACATTAGACGTTGCAGCCCGAAACGGGTCAGTACACTGAATGTACTGGCAAATTCACACCATAGAGAAAGAATGATGAACAATAGCTATCACTACATGCATATATGGCTGGTGGAAAGGCTCTATGGTTGTAAGGTTTTTGCGAAAAGCCAATTTTTCCCTACTGCAAAGGAATAAATTTTATTTAACTATCATGATGGTTGTTAAACATTGAGAATGGTTGACAGCATTCTCAATCCCAATTAGTCATCAATAACCCAACAATATTAATTTAGAAGTAACATGATGAGATCAACAAGATAATCCAAGAACTAGATACTCAAGATGTCCATAACCGGGGACACGACTAATCATAATTAGTTTATACACTCTGCAGAGGTTTGCGCACTTTTCCCCACAAGACTCGATCGCCTCCGTTTGTTTTCTCGCACTACATGGTGTTTGAGAAGACGGATGACCGAGACATAGTCTTTCAGAAGCGCTAGCACCTTACGGTGGAGTAGACCGTACCACCTACACCCCCTACATCTGCTAGTCTACCCCTGTAAGAGTTCGCACGACTTAATCAACTATGCCAGAGCCCATAATGGCCTGTGGCTGCACACGAAAGTTTCTAGTATGAATAGTCTTATGATCCCTTTGAGCCTGGGTGGCGGTTCGAAAAAAAAACAGGCAAGTCCTGATAGACATCAGGTGCCTCAATCCACCCAGATGTGTGTTTAAGTTGCCACCTTAGATAAACCATTAAAATTATCAATCTCACATCTGTCATGGATATCACTCACCCAATCCACGTCTACTAGCATAGCATGGCATAATAAGCAAACGTAGAAGTAACTCCCAAGGTTTCATAATAATAGGTAATAGGTACTACCCCATCTACTTCCCATCTCACAATTTAATTAGATCCTAAACATGCAATGTGTGAGGATTGATCTAATGCAATAAAACTGGGTTGTAGAAAAGGTATGATCAAAGTGTGAACTTGCCTTGGTGAGGATCCGCGAGTCCTAGGGTTTCGACGTAACAAGCGGCGCAATCCGGGTGATCCAACGCAGTCAAATCAACAAGCATACAATAAGTACTCATCTAATGCACAGGTAAAACTCGAACAAGAGAACGAACCAGAAAGTTCAACTTAAGAACTCCGGTTACAAGGAAAGAACGAATCGAACAAAACGACGGAAAACAAACGGCGGAAGAAAACAACTCGGTTCTAGCAAGTTGAAACTAGATCAAATTTTACCGTAGCAAAAACTTGTTTAAGTTGATTAGACGAAACGGCGGTTTCGAAACTCCAGGCGCTTGAATCATCTGATTCCGATAAACGAGCGGGAAGAAAAACTAGAACGAAGATCGGATCTGAGATCGCGATCGCGGAATAAATCCGACGAAAAGAAAAGAAAAGAAAAAGAACGGTTAAACGAACGGACGTTCGTTAACCTAGAAGAAATCCGGTGATCACGTTCGTTAGGACGAACGGTCCGGCGAACTGTCGCTAGGCAACTAGATCGGAAAAAGAACGAATCTGATCTAGGGTTCGGAGAAGAAAACCGATCGTAAAACCGATCTAGGAAACCGGAACGGTTTCGCGAAGAAAAACGAATCGGAAAAGAAGAATTGGAACGATTAGAAGAAAACGATCCGATGAAAAAAATAGATGTAGCGCGGGCTACCTCCGGTGAAGTCTCCGGCGAGGGACTCCGGCGGCGTCGGCGTGGGCGTGGGCGGCGGCAAGGTGCGGCGGCGGCGCGGGTGATGGGCGGCGCGGGCGGCGGCTTTGGGCGGCGCGCGGGTGACGCAGGGCTCAGCGCGGGCGTGGGGCGCGGTGGTGGCAGGGTGCGGTGGCGCGGGGTGTGGGGTGGCGCGGCGCGGTGGCAAGGTGCGGCGGCGCGGGGTGTGGGGTGGCGCGGGCGGTGGCAAGGTGCGGCGGCGCGGGGTGTGGGATGGCGCGGCGCGGGGTGTGGCGGAACTCTAGGCTTTGGGTTTGATGATTAGAGGAAGGGTGTTTGGGTATTTATATTGAGGAGGGAAGGGTTTGCTTGGAGGAGGGATCAAGGAATAAGAATAAGAGTAGAAAAGATCTAGAAAAAGAAAAAAGAATAAACGGAAGTGGGAAGAAATCCTACTAGGAATCCTAAAGACAACGGCGGCGGCTCCTGGAGCCTGGGCGTGGCGCGCGATGGCTTTGGCCCTGGCATTGGCCGGCGGCTGGCTTGGTGGCTTGGGCCTTTGGGCCAAGTCGCTGAGATTTTTTTTTTAAAGTTCCGTGTTTGGAAAAAAAAAACAGAAAAACAAATTTATTGGACTTCAAAACTAATAAAGTAAATTTTCTTCGACTACTAAGAATGAGCCGAATAAAATGAACTTTTCTTCTGGCCTCAAATGCAATTTTTGAAAACATGCATTTTTTCCTATTCAAATAAAATGCAAATAAAACTCCGGCAAACGAAATTTGATTTACTTATCAAATCCTCATTTTTCCTAAATTTGGGAAAGTCATATTATTCCCCTCTCTCATATTTTTGATATTGAGAAAAATAATTAAAGATGAAATAAATAAATCAAATGATCCTCTTTTCAAAATTTAAGAAAACTCTCAAATTTGAGAATAACGAAATCTCCAACTCTCTCCGTGGGTCCTTGAGTTGCGTGAAACTTTTAGGATCGAGAAAAAATACAAGACAAAAATGATATGCATGATGATCTAATGTATAACATTCCAAATTAAAAATTTGGGATGTTACAGCTTTCCAGAAATTCTATATTATTTCGGATCAACAATATGTCATCCACATATACTTATCAGAAATGTTGTAGTGCTCCCGCTCACTTTCTTGTAAATACAAGTTTCTAGCAAACATTGTATAAACCTAAAAGCTTTGATCACTCCATCAAAACATATATTCCGATTCTGAGATGCTTGCTCTAGTCCATAGAAGGATCGCTGGAGCCAGCATACCTTTTAGCATCTTTAGGATCGACAAAACCTTGATTGTATCACATACAACTCTTTCTTACAAAAACTTGATAATAAAACTTGTTTTGACATCCATCTGTAAGATTTCATAATCGAAAAATACAGCTAATGCTAACCTGATTCCGACGGACTTAAGTATCGCTACGGGTGAGAAATTCTCATCGTAGTCAACTCCTTGAACTTATGAAAAGATTCATTCCCATAAGTCGAGCTTCATAGACGGTAACATTACCGCCCACGTCCGTCTTCTTCTTAAAGATTCATTTATCTCAATGGCTTGCCGATCATCGGGCAAGTCCACCAAAGTCCATACTTTGTTCTGATACATGGATCCTATCTTGGATTTCATGGCTTCTAACCATCTGTCGGAATACGGGCCCACCATCGCTTCTCCATAACTCGTAGGTTCGTTGTTGTTTAACAACATGATATCTAAGACAGGATTACTGTACCGCTCAGGAGTAGTACATATCCTTGTCGACCTCCGAGGTTTGATAGAAACTTGATCCGAAGCTTCATGATCACTATCATTAACTTCCTCTTCCACAGACATAGGCGCCACAGAAAGCATCTTTCTGTGTTGCATCACTTTTTGGTTGAAGTAAAGGTTCGACAAGCTCATCAAGTTCTATCTTCCTCCCACTCAATTCTTTTGAGAGAAACTCCTTCTCGAGAAAGGACCCGTTCTTAGCGACAAACAATTTGCCCTCGGATGTGAGATAGAAGGTATACCCTACTTTCACCTTTGGGTATCCTATGAAGATGTGTTTGTCCGCTTTGGGTTCGAGCTTCTCCGGCTGAAGCCTTAAGCATCGCAGCCCCAAACATTAAGAAACGACAACTTTGGTTTCTTACCAAACCAATGTTCATACGACGTCGTCTCAACGGACTTAGATGGTGTCCTATCTAAAGTGAATGCAGTTGTCCCTAACGCATAACCTCAAAGTGAAAACGGTAGATTGATAAGAGACATCATAGATCGCACCATATCTCATAGTGTTCGATTACGATGTCTGGACACACCATTACCTTGTGGTGTTCCAGGTGGCTTCAACTGTGAAACAATTCCACAATGTCTTAAGTGATTGCCAAACTCATAACTCAGAAAATCCCTTTTGATCAGATCGTAGGAACATGATCTTATTGTTATGATGATTCTTAACTTCACTCTGAAATCACTTGAACTTTTTAAATGTTTCAGACTTGTGCTTCATTAAGTAGATATATCTATATCTACCCAAATCGTCAGTGAATATGAGAAAATAGCGATATCCACCGCACGCTTCAATTCTCATTGGATCACACGTATCAACATGCATGATTTCCAACAAGTCACTTGCCCGTTTCATTGTACCTAAAAACGGGGTCTTAGTCATCCTGCCCATGAGGCATGGCTCGCATGTGTCAAGCGATTCAAAATCAAGTGACTCCAAACATCCATCGATATGGAGTTTCTTCATGCATCTTACGCCAATATGACCTAAGCGGCAGTGCCACAAAAAAGTGGTACTATCATTATTAACTCTACATTCTTTGCCGTGAACATGTGTATCACCACGACCGAGATTCAATGAACCATTCACATAGGGTGCATGACCATGAAAGGTATCATTCATGTAAACAGAATAACCATTATTCTCTAAATTAAATGAATGGCCGTATTGCAATGAACGTGATCTAATCATATTCATGCTCAACGTAGACACCTGATAACATTTATCTAGGTTCAATACTAATCCCGAAGGCAGATGGAGCGTGCAATGGTGATCTCATCAACTTTGGAAACACTTCCTACACACATCGTCACCTCGCCCTCAGCCAGTCTCCGTTTAGTCCGTAGCTTTTTCTTCAAGTCACCAATAAAAGCAACTGAACCGGTATCCAATACCCAGGTGCTACCAGGAGTACTAGTGAGGTACACATTAATAACACGTATAAATTTTGTTGAAGTTGTCTGCCTTCTTATCTACCATGTATTTGGGGTAATTCCGCTACCAGTGACCGTTCCCTTTACAATAAAAGCACTTAGTCTCGGGTTTGGGTTCAACATTGGGTTCCTTCACTGGAGCTGCAACTGGTTTGCCATCCATGAAGTTTCCCTTCTAGCCCTTGCCCTTCTTGAAACCAGTGGTCTTGTTAAACCATCAACACTTGATGCTCCTTCTTGATTTCTACCTTTTGCGGTCTTAAGCACCGCGAACAGCTCCGGGATTAACTCCATCCCTTGCATGTCATAGTTCATCACGAAGATCTAGTAGCTTAGTGATAGTGTCTAGAGAACTCTACCAATCACTATCTTATCTGGAAGTTTAACTCCCACTTGATTTAAGTGCTTGTAGCACCCAGACATTCTGAGCACATGCTCACTAGCTGAGCTATTCTCCTCCATCTTGTTGGCAAAAGAACTTGTCATAGGTCTCACACCTCTCAACACGGGCATGAGCCTGAAATCCCAATTTCAGCTCTTGGAACATATGTTCTATGGCGTTCAAAACGTCATTGGAATCCCGATTCTAAGCTGTAAAGTATGGTGCACTAAACTATCATGTAGTCATCAGGATGTGTCTGTCAGGTGTTCACAACATCCACACACGACGTTGTAAGGGTTTGCACATCGAGCGTTGCATCAAAGACGTAAGCCTTCTGTGTAGCAGTGAGGATAGTCTTCGGACTACAGACCTAGTCCGCATCATTGCTTACAATATCTTTCAACTTAATCTTTTTCTAGGAATGTATTGAAACAAGGAGCTACAGCATGAGCTATTTATCTACAACATATTTGCGAAGACAATTCAGACTATGTTCATGATAATGGAGTTCATCTAATCAAATTATTTAATGAACTCCCACTCAGATAGACATCCCTCTAGTCATCTAAGTGAAAACATGATCCGAGTCAACTAGGCCGTGTCCGATCATCACGTGAGACGGACTAGTCAACATCGGTGAACATCTTCATGTTGATCGTATCTTCTATACGACTCATGCTCGACATTTCCGTCTTCCGTGTTTCGAGGCCATGTCTGTACATGCTAGGCTCGTCAAGTCAACCTAAGTGTTTTTGCTGTGTAAATTTGGCTTACACCCGTTGTATTCGAACGTTAGAATCTATCACACCCGATCATCACGTGGTTCTTCGAAACAACGAACCTTCGCAACGGTGCAAGTTAGGGGGAACACTTTCTTGAAATTTTAGTGAGGGGTCATCTTATTTAAGCTACCGTCGTTCTAAGAAAATAAGATGTAAAACATGATAAACATCACATGCAATCAAATAGTGACATGATATGGCCAATATCATTTTGCTCCTTTTGATCTCCATCTTCGGGGCTCCATGATCATCGTTGTCACCGGCATGACACCATGATCTCCATCATCATGATCTCCATCATCGTGTCTTCTTGAAGTTGTCTCGTCATCTATTACTTCTACTACTATGGCTAACGCTTTAGCAATAAAGTAAAGTAATTACATGACGTTTATGTTGACATGCAGGTCATAAATAAATTAAGACAACTCCTATGGCTCCTGCCGGTTGTTATACTCATCGACATGCAAGTCATGATTCCTATTACAAGAACATGATCAATCTCATACATCACATATATTATTCATCACATCCTTTTGGCCATATCACATCACAAAACACTTGCTGCAAAAACAAGTTAGACGTCCTCTAATTGTTGTTGCAAGTTTTTACGTGGCTGCTATAGGTTTCTAGCAACAACGTTTCTTACCTACGCCAAACCACAACGTGATATGCCAATTTCTATTTACCCTTCATAAGGACCCTTTTCATCGAATCCGATCCGACTAAAGTGAGAGAGACAGACACCCGCTAGCCACCTTATGCAACTAGTGCATGTCAGTCGGTGGAACCAGTCTCACGTAAGAGTACGTGTAAGGTCGGACCGGGCCGCTTCATCCCACGATGCTGCCGAATCAAGATAAGACTAGTAACGGCAAGTAAATTGACAATATCGACGCCCACAACTGCTTTGTGTTCTACTCGTGCATAGAAACTACGCATAGATCTAGCTCATGATGCCACTGTTGGGGAACGTAGCAGAAATTCAAAATTTTCTACGCATCACCAAGATCAATCTATGTAGTAATCTAGCAACGAGGGGAAGGAGAGTGCATCTACATACCCTTGTAGATCGCTAAGCGGAAGCGTTCAAGTGAACGGGGTTGATGGAGTCGTACTCGTCGTGATCAAAATCACCGATGATCCTAGCGCCAAACGGACGGCACCTCCGCGTTCGACACACGTACGGAGCGAGGACGTCTCCCGCGCCATGATCCAGCAAGGAGGAGGGAGAGGTTGAGGAAGAGGGCTCCAACAGCAACACGACGGCGTGGTGGTGGTGGAGTTGCAGTACTCCGGCAGGGCTTCGCCAAGCTCTTGCGGAGGAGGAGAGGTGTTGGGGAGGGGTGGGGCTGCGCCAGGGATCTCATATGCAGCCCTCCCCTTGCCCCTCTATTTATAGGGGAAGGAGGAAGGGGGCCGGCCCCCTCTAGATCTCATCTAGAGGGGGGGCGGCGGCCAAGGGGAGGGGGCTTACCCCCCAAGCAAGGGGGCGCCCCCTTTAGGGTTCCCCCCCAACCCTAGGCGCATGGGCCCAAGGGGGGATGTGGCCAGCCCATGAAGGGCTGGTTCCCCTTTCCTCTACAGCCCATTAGGCCCTCCGAGAGAGGTGGCCCCTCCCGGTGGACCCTCGGAAACCCTCCGGTGGCCCCGGTACAATACCGATATGCCCCTGAACCTTTCCGGTGACCGTATGACAACTTCCTATATATAAATCTTCACCTTCGGACCATTCCGGAACTCCTCGTGACATCCGGGATCTCATCCGGGACTCCGAACAACATTCGGTAATCACATACAAGTCTTCCTAACAACCCTAGCGTCACCGAACCTTAAGTGTGTAGACCCTACGGGTTCGGGAGACATACAGACATGACCGAGATGACTCTCCGGTCAATAACCAACAGCGGGATCTGCCCGAGATTCGATCGTCGGTATCCCGATACCTTGTTCAATCTCGTTACCGGCAAGTCTCTTTACTCGTTCCGTAACACATCATCCCGTGATCAACTCCTTGATCACATTGTGCACATTATGATGATGTCCTATCGAGTGGGCCCAGAGATACCTCTCCGTTTACACGGAGTGACAAATCCCAGTCTCGATTCGTGCCAACCCAACAGACACTTTTGGAGATACCTATAGTGTACCTTTATAGCCACCCAATTACATTGTGACGTGTGGCACACCCAAAGCACTCCTACGGTATCCGGGAGTTACACGATCTCATGGTCTAAGGAAATGATACTTGACATTAGAAAAGCTTTAGCAAACGAACTACACGATCTTGTGCTAGGCTTAGGATTGGGTCTTGTCCATCACATCATTCTCCTAATGATGTGATCCTGTTATCAACGACATTCAATGTCCATGGTTAGAAAACCGTAACCATCTATTGATCAACGAGCTAGTCAACTAGAGGCTTACTAGGGACATGGTGTTGTCTATGTATCCACACATGTATCTGAGTTTCCTATCAATACAATTCTAGCATGGATAATAAACGATTTTCATGAACAATGAAATATAATAATAATAACTAATTTATTATTGCCTCTAGGGCATATTTCCAACAGTTGCCTCTTTCTTCTCCATCGCCAACCAAAGAAAATCGACTGATCTCTTCTTCACCACGGTCCAAAATTCGTAGTGCCGGTGAGCGCAATTGCACCACGTTCGACTCCGAGGCTTCACCAGCGTACGGACCAACCGGATCCACCCGTTACATTGCCGCGCAGCAAGTTCTAGGCCATGACGCCAGCGCCGGCCGTGGGAAAAAATGTGCACCCCTGGTCTCCAAAATTGGTGGAGATGGTGCGACGGAGCTACTCGTCGGCGCGGGGCGGGCGGGGGCAGCAACTGGCGGCGGGGAAATCAAGTTAGAATTTTTTATTTTTTTCTTCATTTTTTCAGATTTTACTATCCATGTCAAGATCCGCCTGGCTTAGCTTGTATGCAAGTATCTTTTTAGCAGGAGGCATTATTGCACATTCATTCTTTCTACCTGTAATCTGAACTTGTGGCCTTGTATAAAGAAATGAATGAAGTATTTTCTTAGCAGGAGGCACTATTGCACTGACTGGTGGATGCCAATCCATCGGTGGTGTTTCAACGCACCGGTAGTGCAGTAGATCGACAGCCGTCGTTGGAGACTAACCTTACTAATGGACTCCTTTTTATTTATGGTTTGGCCGATGGAAACGTCCGATCCTGAATTTTTGTCAGAAAGAATCACCTGGATTCTGGTATTGACAGAAAAAACCATCTACACATCATATATTGTCAAAAAAGACCACCTGCGCCATGACGGCAGGTCCGGCAGCCAACACGGCAGGGTGCGGCCGGACCTGCCGCCACGAGCGCTGGCGTCAGCTTCGGCTGGACAGCATTTCTCGTCCGCGCGCAGATGCAACGGAACGGAGAGGCATAGGTGGGCCCGGCCGCCACTGCCCGAGGCGGCAGGTGCCGCTGCTTGCACGGGACAACACTCCGGAAACAATCCTCGGGCGTAGATACAAATGCATGCATGCTCGTTCTATTGAATAGTGTATTGTACAGACTGCTTTATACTCCATAAAAAACGATGGGCTGAGGATTAATTCCAGGTCGGCCAAGAAGTCGTGGCACTACGTGTACTGCCAAGCGCCAACAACCGCTCGTTATACAGAATCCTATACCGCTGTCTCTTTTGAACCTCACGATCCCGGGCCATGCATGCAAGCAGCAGTACCGCCTCGAGGCGTGGGGCAGCCGACACGTGGCCCGTGCTGCCGCCTCAGGCAGTGGCGGCAGGACCCACCTAGCCCGCTCCGTTCCGTTGCGTCAGCCCGCGGACGAGAAATGTTGGGTAGCCAAAGCTGCCGCCTACGCTCGTGGCGGCAGGTCTAGCCGGCAGGCGCCATGTGTCGGCTGTCAGACCTGTCGTCACGGTGTAAGTGGTCTTTTTTAACAATACGATGTTTAAATGGTTTTTTTGTCAATATGACAACGTAGGTGGTTTTTTTGACAAAAATTATTCAATCTCTGCGTGGGCGCGGCGTAAGGTCTTAATGGATTACGCATGGCTTCTTCACCTTATGGCGCCTTGTGCTATTCATATATCTAGCCTCCTGCCATCTTCTGTTTTTTCTGTTCCGATGTGTTCTAACAAGTTGTAGGCTCTCCCTTGTTGTGCCTGCCACCATCGTTGTTTGCTTCGGGAGTGATCATCGTCTTTTCTAGGAAGCACCTTTTGTGAGTTATGCATCTCGTATTCCTTATACTAGTTAGTGATCTCTGCATTTTCTTGATGCAGGAACAATGGGTTAGCTAGGACGACCTAGGACGGAAATGGCCCGACCTTCATACGGAAGTGTATCTCATGACACCCTACAAGACTCACAAACTATTAACATGCTTCTCGATTCCTCTCATTCCGAAAGAAGCAAAGCAAAGCAAATTTCTGCCTCCGCTTGGGCATCTACGACACTCATGCATTCTCACCGAGAGAGGATTGAGTTTGTGTCTCACATGACCAAAAAGAGAAGCGTGTGTGTATATATCTATAGATGCGGAATAAGAAGGAAGAATTGTAAAAAATAAGGAAGAGTAAGCCTAGGTGCACATAAATAAGAGGAGGTACTGCTCCTTAAATCAGGCATGTCAGACCTAAGCTGTGGTTGTTTGGTTGTTTGTATACGGCCGCCGGATGTTAGTAGGAGTTGTTCTATTGCTTGCATGACTACTCTAGACCAAGCTAAAAAGAGCCTTTGGGATCGTTAAAAAAAAACATGAACCTTCATGCATGTACAAATAAGTAAAATGGCAACCGCAGTAAGACACATAAATCTTCTTTTGTACAAAACAGAATGGAAGCTAAATAGCTAAAATTTGTGGATATGCACTTTTTTTTAAAGGAGGTCAAACCATGGACGCAGCCAGTTTTATTACTTAAGTAGAGTACAGAACAAAGGTACCTACGATTGAACCATACAAGATATAAAATGAACTATTCAAAAAAGTAATCTGCAACAACGCTTCTCGCACTGTCGTCGCCATGTCCGACCAAAGACGACCAAGACAAGGATTTTCATTCTGGTTGCTGAAAACAACCACCAAAGGAGACAACACCTTCGACAAGGTAATGATGCAAGTTTATCGCAACCGATCAATGTTAATACAAGAGTTTTCAGTCCGGATATGAATCGAAGTTCCCCAAATCATCTTCAAAACGGATCTCCTGGAAGTCACACCTTCATGTACTCCATGCTAGGCCAGAAAGGCACCAACAAATAAGTGAGACGTCTTCCCGCCATGCATAAACCACCACCCTGACCGTCGGGGGGGGGGGGGGGGGGGGGGGTCGTCCTTGACGTGGTATGGATCTAACTGTAGTCACCCCACACCTGTGCAAATTGGCATGTAGCATCTGCCATGACCCCAGGGTCGCTGCTCCAGTGTCCTTCGCCTGAGCCACCATCATAGCATCACGCGCCACCCAACCTGCTGATCTTAGCCGCCCAAGGCGCCCATGATGCGGACTCTACTCACACCGCTGCACTCCATCCACCACCACTCGTTGTCCCGATCCCCAGCCTCTGCTGACATATCGAGATATGTAGGTGCAATACTTGTCATTGGCGCCATGGACGCCGCAGCCGCGGTGCACTCCACCACGACCACTCACATCGTCCGGAACACTACCCCCCTGCCTGTGGCCGCCGTCAAACTTTGCAGTGTGCCCCAACATGAGAGGCCGCATCACGACCTCCATGTATGAACCGATGGATACTATTCCCAATGTTCAACTGCACTGGATTATTCACAACAATTTCTGAAACAATCCAGCTTTACAATTGTATAACCATTTCTATTCTCCCCAAAAGGGCAATAAAATGAGTGCACACTATTATATGGGCTTATGGGCTTCTGTTATTAGCCGTTCAAATATATTTTGGACCCAATTGACATTCAACTCATTGTGGAGTTTAATCTTTTCAGTTTTTGTTTTGCAAACATAATGTTTTTAGTTGGTTAGTTTAGTTCTATGAACTTCATTTCTTTGACGTCGGTTGTGAGATGTGCATGACTCTTTTTGCAAGATGGGGAAACTACTTCATCCAGCGCATCTTTATTAATTTTTGGCTAGTGAAGAAAAGTCTCAAGTGTAAAAAAAAGCCTCGAAACTGTGTTTGACTTTCCACTAAGAGGCAGACGGACCAGCGTTCCTCCGTCTGAGATTAGGAGATTCTAGGTAACCATGTTGAAATGCAGTCTCACATCCCGGGAAGGCAAGGCCAAAATGTCAAGAAGATTCTTTGAAAACTGGCGGAAAATGGACTGTGAAGGAACAGAAAAATCCTGTCGATTAACACACTCCGCGGATCCGCCATCTTCTTCATGTTCCCTCATGCTGCTAACACACTGGTGGCATGCGGCTTGGGATATGTTGCAGGTGTCGGTGATTGTCTTTGGTGTGCAGTACATTTCACAAACAATACATCCCGTATTCCTTATTCTAGCTAATTATTTGTGCATTTACTCGATGCAGGAGTGGTGGGTAGCTATGATGACCGTCATATGGCAGTGTATCTCACGATACTGGGTGGGACTCGTAGACCATTAATATGCTTCTCGATGCCACTCATTCTGAAGAAGTGAAATAAAACAAATAACTGCCTCCACTTGGGCATCTAAGACAATTATGCGCCCTCACAAAGAGAGGACTGAGCCACATGAGTAAAAACAATAGAGGCGTGTATGTATATACTTATGGATGCGGAATAATCGAGGAGAGTTAAAAAAACAAGAAAGAGTAACAAGAGGTGGAAACATATAAGAACCTAGGAGCACATAAATAAGAGGAGGTATTGCTCCATAACAACTTTGCGAGAGACTTTGGGCATGACAGATTGATAGGTAGGTTGCATCAACACTAACCAGGCTTGTCAGAATCAAGCAATGACTGTTTGTCTGTAAGCATTCATTGGATGTTTTTTAGAAGTTGTTTGATTGCATGATTACTCGAGGCCAGGCCAACATGACCATACACCATCAGATAGACTTGCCTGGTTAGTGTTGATAGACTTGCCAAAAAGGAATGACTTCACTAGCATTTATGCCAACTTCACATAATGCATCGTGTATTCATTATAATTATATGAAACCCGGGGCGTTGTTGCGGGACATTTCCAGTTTGCCCCAAAGTCAATGTCGGTTTTTAAGTGCAATAAGATTGCCAGGAACATGTGAAGAACCTGAAGAACATGCTCCTATAGTAGTCAAGGAAAGCGTGAGAGACATAAGAACTCAAACAACATCTGTATGACATCTCACACGTGAAAATTTTGTGTGGCAACTATTATATCAAACAAGTGGCCGGGAAATAAACACTAATTAGATTGTCGGTCCAACCCATACCTCCAAAGAGACTACTCAAGGATCATTTGACTTACCTCAAGATAACTCAACAGTTTCATCTTGTAGGTTGAAGTGCACATTGTGTGCACTTGTGAAATTTATTTCCTACAACGGATAATTAATTTTCGATTGAATGATGTAAGGAGTGAATACTTTATATTGCAACTTTAGTTATTGTACATATCAGAAGCTAGATTGAATGTAAGAGAGACCAAGTTAAGTGCTCCAGTGAAACCTCACTGGATATTCTGATTAGACAATAGAAATAAAACTTAGTACATGATAAAGCATGATCTCTCAAAAGAATTTAAATAATATAATCCCGGGCATCTCAATTCTCACATGAAAGTCAAATGTTGCACTCACACCATAATAAAAATTTCTAATTTAAAACGTTGATCTCTCCAAATGGTGATACTTTGTTGCAGTGGTGATACTTTGTTGCTGAAAGTGATAAAAATGTTTAGATAGGGCAAAAATTCCATAAGAGAGTAGCAATTGGCTTACGAACCCAGTATACTCTTCGTTTCACTTAGATTAGATGTCTCCAACTCGTGTGGTGCCTGGGAAAGATAAAGGTTGTTTTGATGCTTACATAATATGTACGGAGATGGACTTTTCTCCTTGACATTCCACCTCATCAGGCATGAAGAATCATAACTCAAAACAATGACAGGGGGCCAATAAAATTTCAGTTTAGCTACATGTAAGTCGCATGGAATTTAATTTGGGCTAGTCGATTTTGTGTGCCGTTCCTATTGCTTGGCGATGCGTGTTGTTATTTTTTTGTAGTTTGTTCTCTAAGGTGCTTGGGCTGTGTTAAATCAACTAACCACATGTTTGGGTTAGTCAATTCCTTAATAGGCCGAAGCCCATTACCAGGTGCTACCCAGCCTTCTCCTTTTTCCCTCTGTTTTTCTTTTTTATTATTTCCTTTATTAGTTAATTTTTATTTCTTCTCTTTTGTGAGTATTTTTGTGATGCTGGGTGAGTATAAATATATGCATACAAATACTATACAATATGTGTCAAAATTGCAATATCATATGGTTCATCTTTGCATATTAAAAATGTGCAATTTCAGTGCAAAGTTGTGCATAAGTTTTCTTTTGTTTTTCCTTAATTTTCTTCCTTCTTAAAGGGTAATACCCATGCTACTAATTCGTTATGCCTTATTAAAAATTCTTTTCATTTTTTATTTTTATTAGATTTCCATTCCTTCTATAAGAATAATACCAATGCCATTAATTTAGTTCTTTGTAGGAAACTCCTTTTTTGTGAAGATTCCACTATTATACGTTTATTATTACATATTTTCAAAGAGTGCAAATTTTGTCATTGTGTGTTTTGTATTTAATTTAATTTTTGGAAGGTAATAGCCATGCAACAAATTCATTCTTCCTTAGAAAACCTCATTACTTTTATTTTCTTTAGTTTTTGTTTTATTTTCTTTTTTCTTAAAGGGTAATACAAAAGCCAATAATTTGTTACTTCTTAGAAACTTGATTACTTTGATTTTTTTTAGTTTTTATTTCATTTCCTTTCCTCTTATATAGTAATACCAAAGGCACTAATTCATTCTTTCTTAGAAACCTTCATTATTTTGATTTTGTTTTTAACTCATTGTTTTGATTGTGTTATAGTTTTAGTTCATTTTCTTTATTATTAAAAGGTAATACAAAAGCTAACAATTCAATATTTAATAGAGAAATTTATTATTTCGGTTTTGATTTTGCTTTTAGTTTTATTTCATATTCTATCTCTTTAAAGGGTAATGTGAAATCCACTAATTCTTTCTTTCTTAGAAACCTTCATTATTTTTGTTTTACGTCATTGTTTGAATTTTTTAGTTTTATTTCATTTTTCCTATAAAAGGGTGATACCAAAGCCACTAATTCATTAGTTCTTAGAAATCTTTAATATTTTCATTTTCTTTCTTCTTAAAGGGTAATTTGAGAGCCACTAATTCTTTCTTTCTTAGAAACCTTCATTATTTTTGTTTTACCTCATTGTTTGGACTCTTTTAGTTTTTACTAACTTTTCTTTCCTATTAAAAGGGTATGTGATACCAAAGCCACTAATTCATTGTTTCTTGGAAATATTTTGTATTTTATTTTTTTCATTTTTATTTCATTTTACTTCTTCTTAAATGCAATAACAGAGCCACCATTTCATTCATTCTCAGAAACCTTCATTATTTTGATTTTGTTTTTTATTTTATTGTATTTTATTTCTTGTTTAATGGTCATACCAACGTCAATAATCCATTTCTTCTTACAAAATTTTCTTTTGTGAAAACTCCATCATTATATGCTTATTCTTGCATATTATAAAAAGGTGATATATTTGTGTAAGTTATGTGCAAATTTTGTCATTATTATTTTTATTATTTGACATGGTCTTTCTTCTTAAAGGTTAGTACCAATGACATTAATTTTTTTCTTAGAAACTTCATTATTTAGTTTTAGTGTCCTAATTCATTGCTTGTTACGAATTGTAACGCCCCAAGACCGGAGCTTCAGATGCCTTCCAGGGTTTCCGGGTTTTTCATCATGTGAGTTGTTGGTTTATTGCATTCAGCTTTGCATCATGTGCATTGCATCATGTCCTCATGCCATCAAGTTATTTATTTTCTTAACTCAAATAAATAAATGGCATGGATCTTTGATCCATTTAAACCGAGGGAATTCACATGGTGAATTCTCTTTATAACATATCCTCCCAATATTTTAGGGAGCTATATTAAATATCCCATTAATTTGGAATCATCATGACACACTTGCAAATTAATTCCCCATGCCTTTGTCCCATGCATCATCTCCTTCTCTTTTCCTTCTATTTCCTTTCTTTTGCAAGTGCCATTTTTCCCCTTCTCTATTAATGTTCATTCTTTTCCGATAAATTCTCAACCATGCCTGCAACCTCCCAGTCAAATTTCAGATCCTTTGGAGTTGTTTTGGTTAGGTTCAAAAATGCCTCAAGTTTGAATCATATTTAAACTTGTTTTATTTTTTCTACCTCTAAAAATATCCAAGACAATTTTATGAAATAGAGTATAGTTCCAGGAGATTGAGGATATTTTTATATCTGAAAAACTCCTCTTCTAGCCCCCTGGCCTTTTTTCATTTATTGTTACTGTTTATCTAAATAAACAGGAAGTAAATGATAAAAGAAAAGGCTTTCCTGGGCCTCCCTAGGCCAACTTCCGCTCCGGCCCACCTAAGGCCATCCCGTCCCGCAGGCCGGCCCATCCTTCCCCCCCCCCCCCAGCCCACCTAACCTAACCTAAACCTAGCCTGAGCCCCTCATGCACCCCCTACTCTCGGTCTCCCTCGCGCCGCCAGGAGACAGCGAGCGTGCTGCCTCGCTCGATCCCCTTTTCCCCTCCCTCTTCCTCTCGCTCGCAAGGAGAGAGCAGCAGAGCCAGTGCTGCGCCTCCCTACGTTTCTCCTGATGTCGAGCTCCACCACGGGCCCTGACATCGGCGACCGG
This sequence comes from Triticum monococcum, assembly GCA_034509565.1. NCBI lineage: Eukaryota > Viridiplantae > Streptophyta > Magnoliopsida > Poales > Poaceae > Triticum > Triticum monococcum. The sequence continues at coordinate 622,800,151 of CM067845.1, forward strand.
CGTCGTCCCATCCGCGCCTCCTCCTCCCTCTGCTTGGCCACGACGCCCCGCGCCTCTCCGCTGCCTGCATCCCCATGGCGTCCGCGTTCCGTGCTCGAGGCCTCCTCCTCGACCTCCCATCCCTCGCCGTCTGCAACCTCCGTCCAGCGAGTGGTGCCGCGTATCCTCGCGCCTCCCGACCCGGTGCTCCCCTGCACATGCGCCCGAGGCCGCGGCTTCCTCGTCCCGGTCCATGGGGGACTCGCCGGAGCCAAGCCGCCGGACCAGCAACTCCCGCGCCACGCCTCTGCTCCGCCCTCCGCCTTGCTGCCCCGACGTGCCTCGTCCTCGCCGCCTTGTTGCACCACGCCCGTTGCCGGACCTCGCGTCGCCGGCCCGCTGCCCTGGAGACTGCGCCCTGCCAGACCTCTCCTGCTGCTCCCTGCATCAGGCCTACCGCCGACCCTCCCATCCGCAAGCAACTCCGGTAGTTGCTGTTGTCGCAACGTCCCCAAACATGAGCACGACCACGGACGGCTACCTCCATATGGATTTCGTCAAGTTCTGCTTCCACAAGTGTACCTCTACGTGTTGGATTCGTCAGGTACCGCACCGGAACGCCAAGTACATGGATTTGCCAAGTTCCCCTCCGAACATGTACGAATATGCCCGGTGATGCGACAAGTACCCCGACAATGTGTACATCTACTCCGTCAAGACCGGACCGACAAGTACCCAACGTCGTGTGTACCACTACCGTCGCCCCGAAGACGTTGGAGTCATCAAGTACCTCACCGAACGAACATGAACGGCTACCGTTGCAAGAACGGGACCGGAAAGTCCGAAGACCCCAAGTACAACGACACCGATGACATGAACATCTACGGAAACTCATGCTTCAATAAACATGTACCACTACCATCGTCGAGATCGCGAGAACCTCTACCGTCGACCCTAGAGCATGCGAGATCGACTACTTCCACTACTGCCGTGGCGAGAACGCCTACTTCCCTCCACGAACGAGAACCGTCCCCTTTGCACGCTCCGAAGGTATAACCCCGAGACGACGTCCGTGAACGAATGCTTGCGATGTTTGAGATGCTCGTGTTTGCACCGTGTCCAATTTGTCACTCGTTTCCTTGTCGCCAACTCGTGGGTCACCCGGTATCCGGGAGCGCCCCACCATCTTTTGCACGCAACCGCACACTTCTCCTTTGCATCGGTATCTCAATCGAGTTACCGGAACCATTTTCATTATCGTTGCCGTGGCACCCCTTTCCTTTCCGCCACGATGACAAATGCCTCATAATATGCTCTTGTTAACATTTTATTAAAACTTGCATAACTTGAACATGTCACCCGCATCATGATAACTGAAGGAAATATGCCCTAGAGGCAATAATAAAGTTATTATTTATTTCCTTATATCATGATAAATGTTTATTATTCATGCTAGAATTGTATTAACCAGAAACATAATACATGTGTGAATACATAGACAAACAGAGTGTCACTAGTATGCCTCTACTTGACTAGCTCGTTAATCAAAGATGGTTATGTTTCCTAACCATGGACAAAAGAGTTGTTATTTGATTAACGAGGTCACATCATTAGTTGAATTATCTGATTGACATGACCCATTCCATTAGCTTAGCACCCGATCGTTTAGTATGTTGCTGTTGCTATTCTTCATGACTTATACATGTTCCTATGACTATGAGATTATGCAACTCCCGTTTACCGGAGGAACACTTTGGGTGCTACCAAACGTCACAACGTAACTAGGTGATTATAAAGGAGTACTACAGGTGGCTCCAAAGGTAGATGTTGGGTTGGCGTATTTCGAGATTAGGATTTGTCACTCCGATTGTCGGAGAGATATCTCTGGGCCCTCTCGGTAATGCACATCATTTAAGCCTTGCAAGCATTGCAACTAATGAGTTAGTTGCGGGATGATGTATTACGGAACGAGTAAAGAGACTTGCCGGTAACGGGATTGAACTAGGTATCGGATACCGACGATCGAATCTCGGGCAAGTAACATACCGATGACAAAGGGAACAACGTATGTTGTTATGCGGTCTGATCGATAAAGATCTTCGTAGAATATGTAGGAGCCAATATGGGCATCCAGGTCCCGCTATTGGTTATTGACCGGAGACATGTCTCGGTTATGTCTACAATGTTCTCAAACCGTAGGGTCCGCACGCTTAACGTTACGATGACAGTTATTATGAGTTTATGCATTTTGATGTACCGAAGGTTGTTCGGAGTCCCGGATGTGATCACAGACATGACGAGGAGTCTCGAAATGGTCGAGACGTAAAGATTGATATATTGGAAGCCTATGTTTGGACATCGGAAGTGTTCCGGGTGAAATCGGGATTTTACCGGATTACCGGGAGGGTTACCAGAACCCCCCGAGAGCCAAATGGGCCTACATGGGCCATTGTGGAAAGGTGAAAGGGGCTGCCAAGGAGGGCTGCGCGCCTCCCCCCTCCCCTAGTCCTATTAGGACTAGGAGAGGTGGCCGGCCACCTCTCTCTCTTTCTCTCTCTCTTTTTCCCAAGGATTCCTAGTTGGAATAGGATTGCGGGGGGGGGGGGGGGGGAGTCCTACTCCCGGTAGGAGTAGGACTCCTCCTGCGCCTCCCTCCTTTGGCCGGCCAGCCTCCTCCCCTTCATCCTTTATATACGGGGGCAGGGGACACCCCAAGACACACAAGTTGATCCTTGAGATCGTTCCTTAGCCGTGTGCGGTGCCCCCTGCCACCAAATTCCACCTCGATCATACCGTTACAGTGCTTAGGCGAAGCCCTGCGTCGGTAGTACATCAAGATCGTCACCACGCCGTCGTGCTGACGGAACTCCTCCCTGAAGCTTTGCTGGATCGGAGCCCGGGGATCGTCATCGAGCTGTACGTGTGCTAAGAACTCGGAGGTGCCGGAGTAACGGTGCTTGGATCGGTCAGATCGGGAAGAAGACGTACAACTACTTCCTCTATGTTGTGTGATCGCTTCCGCAGTCGGTCTACATTGGTACGTAGACAACACTCTCCCCTCTCGTTGCTATGCATCACCATGATCTTGCGTGTGCGTAGGAAAATTTTGAAATTACTACGTTCCCCAACAATAACAACAACTAAAATGTTTAAAATTGGTGTTTGCTTTAAATTGCTAAATGCATATGGGGATTTTCCGGACTTGTCGTTTTGTTGTTCCGGCCTCATTTAAAATTGCCTAGATAGATAGTTTCATTATGCTTCACCTCTTGGCATGCTAACAATATTTAATATTGTTGAGTACCTAAACGAGAGAGAACTAAATAATTCATGTGGTGTTTCGTCGATATGCAACTCGTTGCATATTGAGCTCCATTTAATTTGTAGGATTGTTTGTGCATTTTGCCATGACATGCCTCATTTAAACCGGACATGCATCATACTTGATTGTGCATCGTGCCTTGGTTATGTGTTGGTTGTTTACTATGTTGTTTGCTTCTTTCCGGTGTTGTTTCTTCGGTTGGTTCCGATAACATCGCGTTTGTGAGGACCCGTTCATCTACGCCCGTTTGTCTTCTTCAGGGACTCGTTCTTCTTCCTTGCGGGATTTCAGGCAAGATGACCATACCCTCGAAATCATTTCTATCTTTGCTTGCTAGTTGCTCGCTCTTTTGCTATGCCTATGTTGCGATACCTACCACTTGCTTATCATGCCTCCTATATTGTTGAACCAAGCCTCTAACCCACCTTGTCCTAGCAAACCGTTGTTTGGCTATGTTACCGCTTTGCTCAGCCCCTCTTATAGTGTTGTTAGTTGCAGGTGAAGATTGAAGTTTATTCCTTGTTGGAAACATGGAGATGTTGTTCCTTGTTGGAACATGTTTACTTGTTGGGATATCACGATATATCTCATTTAATTAATTCATCTATATACTTGGTAAAGGGTGGAAGGCTCGGCATTATGCCTGGTGTTTTGTTCCACTCTTGTCGCCCTAGTTTCCGTCATATCGGTGTTATGTTCCCGGATTTTGCGTTCCTTACGCGGTTGGGTATAATAGGAACCCTTGACAGTTTGCTTTGAATAAAACTCTTCCAGCAAGGCCCAACATTGGTTTTACCATTCGCCACCTAGCCTTTTTCTTTCCCTTGGGTAGGCCTGCCCAAGGGTCATCTTTATTAAACCCCCGGGCCAGTGCTCCTCTGAGTGTTGGTCCAAACTGAGCGATGTCTGGAGCTACCAGGGGCAACTCTGGGCTGGCCCACCCGACGTCTGGCTCATCCGGTGTGCCTTGAGAACGAGATATGTGCAGCTCCTATCGGGATTTGTCGGCACATCTGGGTGGCTTTCCTGGTCTTGTTTTACCATTGTCGAAATGTCTTGTAACCGGGATTCTGAGTCTGATCGGGTCTTCCCGCTAGAAGGAATATCCTTCGTTGACCGTGAGAGCTTGTGATGGGCTAAGTTGGGACACCCCTGCAGGGTTATGAACTTTCGAAAGCCGTGCCCGCGGTTATGGGCAGATGGGAATTTGTTAATGTCCGGTTGTAGAAAACATAAAGTTGACCTTAATTAAAATATATCAACCGCATGTGTAACCGTGATGGTCTCTTTCCGGCGGAGTCCGGGAAGTGAACACGGTGTTGGAGTTATGTTTGACGTAGGTTGTTCTAGGATCACTTCTTGATCATAGTTTCTCGACCGTGCTTTGCCTTCTCTTCTCGCTCTCATTTGCGTATGTTTAGCCACCATATATGCTAGTCGCTTGCTGCAGCTCCACCTCATACCTTTACCTTACCCATAAGCTTAAATAGTCTTGATCGCGAGGGTGTGAGATTGCTGAGTCCCCGTGACTCATAGATACTTCCAAAACCAGTTTGCAGGTGCCGATGATACCGTGCAGGTGACGCGACCAAGCTCAAGGAGGAGCTCGATGAAGATCTTGTCCTTTGTGTTGTTTCGTTCTAGTTGATCAGTAGTGGAGCCCAGTCGGGACGATCGGGGCTTTGTGTAGCATTTGGGGTAGTCTTCTTTTATTTTGGTTCCGTAGTCGGACCTTGATTGTATTTGGTTGATGTAATGCTTTATTCATGTAATTGTGTGAAGTGGTGATTGTAAGCCGACTATGTATCTCTTTCCATTATGTATTACATGGGTTGTGTGAAGATTACCTCACTTGCGACATTGCTTTCAATGCGGTTATGCCTCTAAGTCGTGCTTCGACACGTGGGAGATATAGCCGCATCGAGGGCGTTACAAGTTGGTATCAGAGCCTTCCCCGACCTTAGGAGCCCCCACTGCTTGATCGAATTAGCTGCCGTTGTTGAGTCTAGAAAAAAATGTTTTGAGTCATTTAGGAATTATATATCGGAGAGTTTAGGAATTCTTTTTAGTCCCTAGTCTCTTCAACGCTCTGGTAAGGCATCCTGACATAGAGTTTTGACTCTTCTCTTCTCAAATTTCACTAATTTCTTTTAGGATCACGCGGGTATCTTGGAATCATTCCGATGGTTTTGTGACGAGAACATTGTTCTTGGTGCCTCCTGTCATTTAGGGGTTGTGGCAGTGTCCCGGGGAGTTGAGCTCCGAGGTGTTGTCGTCACAATTTTATCGTTGCAATTCTGGAATACCTGAGTTTAGTTCGCCGACATCGAAAATCCCTTTTATGCAGTTGTTGGTGAGATAACCTCGACTCCACCCAGTACTGGGGCGGGAGTTCAGGAGTATTGCCATAACTTGTATAACGGATGCTTTTCGAAGGTTGAGGTAGATGATTTCCGAAGGTTTCTTGGTTATGTGTTGAAGGATGGATACAGCTGGATGTAGGATTTGCTAGTTTTGGGTGAGATATTATGCTTCCTCTGTATCCCCAACACCTGATTGCATAATCGGAAAGTTTTGGGAGTTTATAAGTGGGAATTCAAGTAGATCTTAGGATTTCTTTCCAACAGATGTATGATATGAAATTGGGGTTCGATGTCTAGTGGTCCGCCTATCCACGGTTGGTTTTACAGTGGTCTCATTGTGTCTTAAAGAGTCCTTGGCTATGCCGACTCGGGGACGCTTCGCAAGTCATGTGCACTGCCTTGTACATGATGGTGATGTACGATCGAGCCCGTGTAGGCCCCACCATGAAAACTTCAGACGAAATCTCTATCATATGTTTGTTCTGGCTTATTCTACAAACCAATCCTTTGTTTTTTGTTTTGAGTTGTGGTATTCGAGTTGCTTCAAAGTCAAATGTTGATTCCATATTTTTCCTAAGCGGTGTTCTCATACTCCTATGTGAATACTAAACCTTCATGATAATCGAGACTGTCATGTCAATCCTTTTCAACTGGTGTGCTTCTCTTCAAGTGGATCCGATCATTTCAACTTCCGCAAGATCAATTATCAGTTCTTCTCAACGGTGTTTGTTTCATCCGTCTCCAAGTTGCCTTTGTTTTCCCGCCCACCCACCCTTTTTCCTCAAGGACTCGGATTTCTTAATCAAGCATCCTTTTATTCTTGTGAAGTCTCTTGATTCTTTTCTTTGAATGTTCTACCCGGTGGTTCACATGAAGATGCTCTTCTAGTTCATCATTCCTCACTCATTTTTCATCTCCGGTGGTTTCAAGTCAAGCTTTGTTGATCATATCCTTTCCTCGTTTCAATGTTTTCTCATGCCGGTGCAATTCTTAATCAGCCACCTCTCGCTATTAAATTGTTCCGGAGTGCTGAAGATATCTCAGAAGGATCGTCTTGTGATTCAAGATCCGTTAATCCTATTTTGAGGATGTTTATCTCATTCAAGCCTTTTAATTCAACCGGTGCAACCTCTCTTTCAAATCATTCAACGGTGTTTTATTTTCAGTGGGGCCTAACCCACAAGTCTTTTCCCAGGATCTTACCTGACTCTTCTTATTTCCCGGAGCTATCCTCAAATTTCTTTTCGAAGTTTGACGTAAGAATGGTTTATCATCAGTCAAATGTCTTTCTCCAAGATCTTCCAAATTCTTTTCATCATTGGTTCAACTTTTCTATTCTTCTCTATTCCGGAGTGTCTCAACAATTCACGGTGGTGTTTCTCGTCGTCTTTCTCATCATTTGAAGACCAAAAAAGAGCCTTACCTCCATATCTTATCCGTTCTCTCAGGGGTTCGTGGTTCTAGTTCGAGGCCATCCTCTCTTTATTGTTTTCGATAATCAGAATTTTTTTCACCCATCCGGAGCAATTCAGGAGTCTTTTCAGTTTGTGCCTCTGAAGGCCATCATTTCGGATCATTCATTTTAGTTTTCAGCTCACTTTCTCCAAATCTTACCGGTGCATCATTCAAGTTTTTCTCTATTAAGTTCTTGATCTCTTCGTTCTGATGTATCTAAATCCCCTCAAGCTTCTTTGTTCATTTGCTAATACTTTCCGGTGTTTCTTTATCTTTTCTTCGTTCATTTTCAATTCTTACGGTGGTTTGTTCAAGATTCCTCTTCTTACGTTATCATACTTCCGTTCTTTCAAATCCTACCGATGGATCATCGAAGGCCTCTTCAAGTTTGCGCATTGTCTATCTTAATCCTTTCTACGAGAATAAGTAGTATGCCAATTCCATTGGTTGTCATCAATTTGAATTGGTGAAGGATAAGCATAATGTAATTCTTATTCTTGTTTCATCGAGTTGATTCAATTCCTTATTCCGGGGTGGTTCTTCATACATATTCTTGGTTTCAAGTGCTCATCTTTCTTTCCCGGAGTTCCAAGCTCTCGCAATTATGTTATCATGGAGATCTATCTAAATCTTTACAAGGTTCCAGCTTGTGTTTTCAACTACCCTTTATTTCTGTTTGATCATTCTTTTGTTTAACGGAGTTCTTCATGGAGGTTCTACATGATGGTTCTTCAAGGATCTAACTCCTTCTCGAAGGGTTCATCAAGATTCTTTTCAGAGGAGCTCAAGCATTCTTCTTCTTGTAATCTGGAGTGCATTTTTTCTTCTGTACCATTGGAGGTGGTATTACGTCATTCTTGATAATTTGAGTTCATGTTCCATGATTCACATGTTGTTAAGAATGAGATACTTTAAATCCATCAATCTTGTCATGGGAGTTATCTTGGGTTATATTTCACCTAAAGCCTTCCCTAAGGATTGTTGCTATTATGGTGCTTATAAATGACCCAAGTCCTTCATTTATCTTCCCGGTGAAATAAGTTTCTCGCCTCCTAGTTCATATCAATCCAATCTATTGTTTTCATTAGTGGCAGAATTTTCACCTCATAAATTTTGAGATGTTCTCCATAAGCCCACTACAACCTTGTTCTTTTGTTGTTGTTAATCCAACAAATCCATTCCAGCATTTGTTGTAAGCATGCTCTCCCAAGATCTTGTTCCCCTCCGTCCATTCCATTCCATTCTTTCATTTCTTCCGGAGGCTTTGTGATGTTGCTCTCTTCAACCGGAGTATTGTGCCCCTTTGCTCAAGCTCTTTCATTTTATCAAGTATTTCATCTCTTTTCAACCGGAGTGCCACCCGAATCGGTTCTTTCTTTTCCTCTTTCTTAACGAAGTGCTTTCAACTTCGTTCATCGCCGTTGCTTTCTTTATTTCAATTTATGTAACCTTTTCAAGGTTCTTTGGTTTTCACTCGTTTGTCGAAGAAGCAACTTAGTTTTACCTCTTCTCTTTCTCTTAAGTTTTCCCTCCGGTGCCATTCTAGATCTCGGGACGAGATCCTCTCGTAGTGGTGGAGTGTTGTAACGCCCCAAGACCAGAGCTTCAGATGCCTTCCAGGGTTTCCGGGTTTTTCGTCATGTGAGTTGTTGGTTTATTGCATTCAGCTTTGCATCATGTGCATTGCATCATGTCATCATGCCATCAAGTTATTTATTTTCTTAACTCAAATAAATAAATGGCATGGATCTTTGATCCATTTAAACCGAGGGAATTCACATGGTGAATTCTCTTTATAACATATCCTCCCAATATTTTAGGGAGCTATATTAAATATCTCATCAATTTGGAATCATCATAACACACTTGCAAATTAATTCCCCATGCCTTTGTCCCATGCATCATCTCCTTCTCTTTTCCTTCTATTTCCTTTCTTTTGCAAGTGCCATTTTTCCCCTTCTCTATTAATGTTCATTCTTTTCCGATAAATTCTCAACCATGCCTGCAACCTCTCAGTCAAATTTCAGATCCTTTGGAGTTATTTTGGTTAGGTTCAAAAATGCCTCAAGTTTGAATCATATTTAAACTTGTTTTATTTTTTCTACCTCTAAAAATATCCAAGACAATTTTATGAAATAGAGTATAGTTCCAGGAGATTGAGGATATTTTTATATCTGAAAAACTCCTCTTCTAGTCCCCTGGCCTTTTTTCCTTTATTGTTATTGTTTATCTAAATCAACAGGAAGTAAATGATAAAAGAAAAGGCTTTCCTGGGCCTCCCTAGGCCAACTTCCGCTCCGGCCCACCTAAGGCCATCCCGTCCCGCAGGCCGGCCCATCCTTCCCCCCAGCCCACCTAACCTAACCTAAACCTAGCCCGAGCCCCTCGTGCACCCCCTACTCTCGGTCTCCCTCGCGCCGCCAGGAGACAGCGAGCGTGCTGCCTCGCTCGATCCCCTTTTCCCCTCCCTCTTCCTCTCGCTCGCAAGGAGAGAGCAGCAAAGCCAGTGCTGCGCCTCCCTACGTTTCTCCTGATGCCGAGCTCCACCACGGGCCCTGACGTCGGCGACCGGCGTCGTCCCATCCGCGCCTCCTCCTCCCTCTGCTTGGCCACGACGCCCCGCGCCTCTCCGCTACTTGCATCCCCATGGCGTCCGCGTTCCGTGCTCGAGGCCTCCTCCTCAACCTCGCATCCCTCGTCGTCTGCAAACTCCGTCCAGTGAGTGGTGCTTCGTATCCTCGCGCCTCCCGACCCGGTGCTCCCCTGCACATGCGCCCGAGGCCGCGGCTTCCTCGTCCTGGTCCATGGGGGACTCGTCGGAGCCCAGCCGTCGGACCAGCAGCTCCCGCGCCACGCCTCTGCTCCGCCCTCCGCCTTGCTGCCCCGACGTGCCTCGTCCTCGTCGCCTTGCTGCACCACGCCCGTTGCCGGACCTCGCGTCGCTGGCCCGCTGCCCTGGAGACTGCGCCCTGCCAGACCTCTCCTGCTGCTCCCTGCATCAGGCCTACCGCCGACCCTCCCATCCGCAAGCAACTCCGGCTGTTGCTGTTGTCGCAACGTCCCCAAACATGAGCACGACCACGGATGGCTACCTGCATATGGATTTCGTCAAGTTCCGCTTCCACAAGTGTACCCCGACGTGTTGGATTCGTCAAGTACCGCACCGGAACGCCAAGTACACGTGCCAAGTTCCCCTCCGAACATGTACGAATATGCCTGGTGATGCGACAAGTACCCCGACAATGTGTACATCTACTCCGTCAAGACCGGACCGACAAGTACCCCAACATCGTGTGTACCACTACTGTCACCCCGAAGATGTTGGAGTCATCAAGTACCTCACCGAACGAACGTGAACGGCTACCGTCGCAAGAACGGGACCGGAAAGTCTGAAGACCCCAAGTACCACGACACCGATGACATGAACATCTATGGAAACTCATGCTTCAATAAACATGTACCACTACCATCGTCGAGATTGCGAGAACCTCTACCGTCGACCCTAGAGCATGCGAGATCGACTACTTCCACTACTGCCGTGGCGAGAACGCCTACTTCCCTCCATGAACGAGAACCGTCCCCTTTGCACGCTCCGAAGGTATAACCCCGAGACGACATCCGTGAATGAATGCTTGCGATGTTTGAGATGCTCGTGTTTGCACCGTGTCCAATTTGTCACTCGTTTCCTTGTCGCCAACTCATGGGGCACCCGGTATCCGGGAGCGCCCCACCATCTTTTGCACGCAACCGCACACTTCTCCTTTGCATCGGTATCTCAATCGAGTTACCGGAACCGGAACGCTGTCGTGGCACCATTTTTGTTATCGTTGCCGTGGCACCCCTTTCCTTTCCGCCACGATGACAAATGCCTCATAATATGCTCTTGTTAACATTTTATTAAAACTTGCATAACTTGAACATGTCACCCGCATCATGATAACAACAACTAAAATGTTTAAAATTGGTGTTTGCTTTAAATTGCTAAATGCATATGGGGATTTTCCGGACTTGTCGTTTTGTTGTTCCGGCCTCATTTAAAATTGCCTAGATAGATAGTTTCATTATGCTTCACCTCTTGGCATGGTAACAATATTTAATATTGTTGAGTACCTAAACGAGAGAGAACTAAATAATTCATGTGGTGTTTCGTCAATATGCAACTCGTTGCATATTGAGCTCCATTTAATTTGTAGGATTGTTTGTGCATTTTGCCATGACATGCCTCATTTAAACCGGACATGCATCATACTTGATTGTGCATCGTGCCTTGGTTATGTGTTGGTTGTTTACTATGTTGTTTGCTTCTTTCCGGTGTTGTTTCTTCGGTTGGTTCCGATAACGTCGCGTTTGTGAGGACACGTTCATCTACGCCCGTTTGTCTTCTTCAGGGACTCGTTCTTCTTCCTTGCGGGATTTCAGGCAAGATGACCATACCCTCGAAATCACTTCTATCTTTGCTTGCTAGTTGCTCGCTCTTTTGCTATGCCTATGCTGCGATACCTACCACTTGCTTATCATGCCTCCTATATTGTTGAACGAAGCCTCTAATCCACCTTGTCCTAGCAAACCGTTGTTTGGCTATGTTACCGCTTTGCTCAGCCCCTCTTATAGCGTTGTTAGTTGCAGGTGAAGATTGAAGTTTGTTCCTTGTTGGAAACATGGAGATGTTGTTCCTTGTTGGAACATGTTTACTTGTTGGGATATCACGATATATCTTATTTAATTAATTCATCTATATACTTGGTAAAGGGTGGAAGGCTCGGCCTTATGCCTGGTGTTTTGTTCCACTCTTGCCGCACTAGTTTCCGTCGTATCGGTGTTATGTTCCCGGATTTTGCGTTCCTTACGCGGTTGGGTATAATGGGAACCCCTTGACAGTTTGCTTTGAATAAAACTCTTCCAGCAAGGCCCAACATTGGTTTTACCATTCACCACCTAGCCTTTTTCTTTCCCTTGGGTAGGCCTGCCCAAGGGTCATCTTTATTAAACCCCCAGGCCAGTGCTCCTCTGAGTGTTGGTCCAAACTGAGCGATGTCCGGAGCTACCAGGGGCAACTCTGGGCTAGCCCACCCGACGTCTGGCTCATCCGGTGTTCCCTGAGAACGAGATATGTGCAGCTCCTATCGGGATTTGTCAGCACATCTGGGTGGCTTTGCTAGTCTTGTTTTACCATTGTCGAAATGTCTTGTAACCGGGATTCCGAGTCTGATCGGGTCTTCCCGCTAGAAGGAATATCCTTCGTTGACCGTGAGAGCTTGTGATGGGCTAAGTTGGGACACCCCTGCAGGGTTATGAACTTTCGAAAGCCGTGCCCACGGTTATGGGCAGATGGGAATTTGTTAATGTCCGGTTGTAGAAAACCTAAAGTTGACCTTAATTAATATACATCAACGCGTGTGTAACCGTGATGGTCTCTTTCCGGCGGAGTCCGGGAAGTGAACACGGTGTTGGAGTTATGTTTGACGTAGGTTGTTCTAGGATCACTTCTTGATCATAGTTTCTCGACCGTGCTTTGCCTTCTCTTCTCGCTCTCATTTGCGTATGTTTAGCCACCATATATGCTAGTCGCTTGCTGCAGCTCCACCTCATACCTTTACCTTACCCATAAGCTTAAATAGTCTTGATCGCGAGGGTGTGATATTGCTGAGTCCCCGTGACTCACAGATACTTCCAAAACCAGTTTGCAGATGTCGATGATACCGTGCAGGTGACGCAACGAAGCTCAAGGAGGAGCTTGATGAAGATCTTGTCCTTTGTGTTGTTTCGTTCTAGTTGATCAGTAGTGGAGCCCAGTCGGGACGATCGGGGATTTTTGTAGCATTTTGGGTAGTCTTCTTTTATTTTGGTTCCGTAGTCGGACCTTGATTGTATCTGGTTGATGTAATGCTTTATTCATGTAATTGTGTGAAGTGGCGATTGTAAGCCAACTATGTATCTCTTTCCCTTATGTATTACATGGGTTGTGTGAAGATTACCTCACTTGCGACATTGCTTTCAATGCGGTTATGCCTCTAAGTCGTGCTTCGACACGTGGGAGATATAGCCGCATCGAGGGCGTTACATGAATCTTCTTTTTTGTTTTTTGCGAAGTTCCACTATTTCCTCTTTAAGCAATATCGGCGTAAGTTGTATGCAAATGTTGTTGTTATTTATTTTATTTTTAATTGATTATGCTTTGCGAAAGTGGAGTTTTTCATCATTGTTAAAGGGTCATATTAGATTAGTAAAAATAAGAAAATGGAAGTCATTTTTGTTTACCTTTTTTTATTGGTGACGACTATTCGTTAGAAAATAAAGAAATAATGCCTATTAGCGTAATAAAAATAGACCCTAAGAGTAATAAAAAACTTAAAGTTTCTTACGTCAAACACAACCAAAACTAGCTCGCTTGCATGCATGCATGTACTATTCAACAACTCCCCCACAGTGCATCCCTATCCCGGCGGCGCAATGGTCCGCGCGGGCGCACGCGTTGCGGAGAAGGTTTCCTGGCGGCGCGAGCTCCTTACGCCGGAGCAGTGCTCCATGCGTGCCTACGCGCAGACTCTCCTGAAGGAAATATGCCCTAGAGGCAATAATAAAGTTATTATTTATTTCCTTATATCATGATAAATGTTTGTTATTCATGCTAGAATTGTACTAACCGGAAGCATGATACATGTGTGAATACATAGACAAACAGAGTGTCACTAGTATGCCTCTACTTGACTAGCTCGTTGATCAAAGATGGTTATGTTTCCTAACCATAGACATGAGTTGTCATTTGATTAACAGGATCACATCATTAGGAGAATGATGTGATTGACTTGACCCATTCCGTTAGCTTAGCACTTGATCGTTTAGTATGTTGCTATTGCTTTCTTCATGACTTATACATGTTCCTATGACTATGAGATTATGCAACTCCCGTTTACCGGAGGAACACTTTGTGTGCTACCAAAAGTCACAACGTAACTGAGTGATTATAAAGGTGCTCTACAGGTGTCTCCGAAGGTACTTGTTGAGTTGGCGTATTTCGAGATTAGGATTTGTCACTCCGATTGTCGGAGAGGTATCTCTGGGCCCACTCGGTAATGCACATCACTATAAGCCTTGCAAGCATTGTAACTAATGAGTTAGTTGCGGGATGATGTATTATAGAACAAGTAAAGAGACTTGCCGGTAACGAGATTGAACTAGGTATTGAGATACCGACGATCGAATCTCGGGCAAGTAACATACCGATGACAAAGGAAACAACGTATGTTGTTATGCGGTTTGATCGATAAAGATATTCATAGAATATGTGGGAGCCAATATGAGCATCCAGGTTCCGCTATTGGTTATTGACCGGAGACGTGTCTCGGTCATGTCTATATGGTTCTCGAACCCGTAGGGTCCGCACGCTTAAAGTTCGGTGACGATCGGTATTATGAGTTTTTGTGTTTTGATGTACCAAAGGTAGTTCACAGTCCCGGATATGATCATGGACATGACGAGGAGTCTCGAAATGGTCGAGACGTAAAGATCGATATATTGGACGACTATGTTCGGACACCAGAAAGGTTCCAGAAGGTTTCAGACATATACCGGAGTACCGGGGGGTTACCGGAACCCCCGGGGGGCTTAATGGGCCTACATGGGCCTTAGTGGAAATAGAGGGCAGCAAGGGAAGTGTGGGGCGCGCCCCCAAGGCCCAAACCGAATTGGTTTAGGGCAAGGGGGCCGGCCCCCTCTTTCCTTCTCCTCCTCTCCCTTTCCTTCCCCCTCTCCTACTCCTACTAGGAAAGGGTGGAGTCCTACTCCTAGTGGGAGTAGGACTCCCCCTCTTGGCGTACCTCTCCCTGGTCGGCCGCCTCCTCCCCTTGCTCCTTTGTATACGGGGGCAGGGGGCACCCCATAGACACAACAATTGATCATTGATCTCTTAGCCGTGTTCGGTGCCCCTCCACCATAATCCACCTCGATCATATCGTAGCGGTGCTTAGGCAAAGCCCTGTGTCGGCAGCATCATCATCACCGTCACCACGCCGTCGTGCTGATGACACTCTCCTGTGAAGCTTTGCTGGATCGGAGCTCGCGGGACGTCATCGAGTTGAACGTGTGCAGAACTCGGAGGTGTCGTCCGTTCGGTACTTGGATCGGTCGGATCATGAAGACGTACGACTACATCAACCACGTAGTGCTAACGCTTCCGCATTCGGTCTACGAGGGTACGTGGACACACTCTCCCCTCTCGTTGCTATGCATCACCACGATCCTGTGTGTGCGTAGGAATTTTTTTGAAATTACTACGTTCCCCAACAGTGGCATCCGAGCCAGGTTATTGTGTAGATGTTATATGCACGAGTAGAACACATGTTAGTTGTGGGCGATACAAGTCATACTGCTTACCAGCTTGTCATACTTTGGTTTGGCGGTATTGTTGGATGTAGCGGCCCGGACCGACATTACGCGTACGCTTACGCGAGACTTGTTCTACCGACGTGCTTTGCACACAGGTGGCTGGCGGGTGTCAGTTTCTCCAACTTTAGTTGAACCAAGTGTGGCTATGCCCGGCCCTTGCGAAGGTTAAAACAACACTAACTTGACGAACTATCATTGTGGTTTTGATGCGTAGGTAAGAACGGTTCTTGCTCAGCCCGTAGCAGCCACGTAAAACTTGCAACAACAAAGTAGAGGACGTCTAACTTGTTTTTGCAGGGCATGTTGTGATGTGATATGGTCAAGACATGATGCTATATTTATTGTATGAGATGATCATGTTTTGTAACGGAGTTATTGGCAACTGGCAGGAGCCATATGGTTGTCGCTTTATTGTATGCAATGCAATCGCCCTGTAATTGCCTTACTTTATCACTAAGCGGTAGCGATAGTCGTAGAAGCAATAGTTGGCGAGACGACAACGATGCTAAGATAGAGATCAAGGTGTCGCGTCGGTGATGATGGTGATCATGACGGTGCTTTGGAGATGGAGATCAAAGGCACAAGATGATGATGGCCATATCATATCACTTATATTGATTGCATGTGATGTTTATCCTTTATGCATCTTATTCTGCTTTGTTTGACGGTAGCATTATAAGATGATCTCTCACTAAATTCAAGGTAAAAGTGTTCTCCCTGAGTATGCACCGTTACCAAAGTTCGTCGTGCCGAGACACCACGTGATGATCGGGTGTGATATGCTCAACGTTCATCTACAACGGGTGTAAGACAGTTTTACACACGCCAAATACTCAGGTTAAACTTGACGAGCCTAGCATATGCAGATATGTCCTCGAAACACTGAGACCGAAAGGTCAAGCGTGGATCATGTAGTAGATCTGATCAACATAGTGATGTTCACCATTGAAAACTACTCCATTTCACGTGATGATCGGTTATGGTTTAGTTGATATGGATTACGTGATCACTTAGATGATTAGAGGGATGTCTATCTAAGTGGGAGTTCTTAAGTAATATGATTAATTGAACTTAAATTTATCATGAACTTAGTACCTGATAGTATTTTGCTTGTCTATGTTATTGTAGATAGATGGCCCGTGCTGTAGTTCCGTTGAATTTTAATGCGTTCCTTGAGAAAGCAAAGTTGAAAGATGATGGTAGCAATTACACGGACTGGGTCCGTAACTTGAGGATTATCCTCATTGCTGCACAGAAGAATTACGTCCTGAAAGCACCGTTGGGTGCCAGGCCTGCTGCAGATGTTGTTGATGACATTAAGAACATCTGGCAGAGTAAAGCTGATGACTACTCAATAGTTCAGTGTGCCATGCTTTACGGCTTAGAACCGGGACTTCAACGATGTTTTGACCGTCATGGAGCATATGAAATGTTTCAGGAGTTGAAGTTAAAATTTCAAGCAAATGTCCGGATTGAGAGATATGAAGTCTCCAATAAGTTCTATAGCTGCAAGATGGAGGAGAATAGTTCTGTCAGTGAACATATACTCAAAATGTCTGGGTATCATAATCACTTGACTCAACTGGAAGTTAATCTTCCTATTGATAGTGTCATTGACAGAGTTCTTCAATCACTGCCACCAAGCTACAAGAACTTCGTTGTAACGCCCAAGACTGGAGCTTCAGACGCCTTCCATGTTTTCCGGGTTTCGTCTTGTGAGTTGTTGGTTTGTTGCATTCATCGTTGCATCATGTCATCATGCCATCATGTCATCAATCTTTGCATCTCTACTCAACTAAATAAATGGCATGGATTTTTGATCCATTTAAATCGAGGGAATTCACATGATGATTCTCTTTATAACATATCCTCCCGATATTAGGGAGCTATATTAAATATTCCATTTTCGGAATCACCCATGGACACACTTGCAAATAATCACATGTCTTTTCTGCTTCGAGTTTGCTCCTCAAACTTCGCCCATAAATTCTTTTATCTTTTTCCGGAGGTCTACCAAAAATCTCAACATTTTGGGACCTTTCTAACACCCACTTCTTATTCGAACTCATTTGAATTTAATTCAAACGAGTTCCAATCCAAACTTTGTACACATGCCCATTTATACTTTTCTTGGACCAAGATCATTATTGTGACTCCAGTAAAATTATCCCCATGCCCAGTTTCCACCCCTACCTTCTCTTTTCTGTTTTGTTTTAAAATGGGAAAAGAGAGATATTTAGAGAGAGAGGCGGCCTGCACCACTGCCCACATGGGCCTCCCAACGTCCAGCAGCCGCACCAGTTGGCCAAGGCCCAGTTGGCGCCCTCCAGCAGACCTCCCACGCCGGCCCAACCTCCCTGGCCCACTCCCTCCTAACCCTACCCGATCTCCCTCTCCCTCGATTCCTTCCCTCGCGCCGCCAGGAGAGGAGACACCGCGCTCGATCCCCATCTCCTTCGAACCTCCCCGTCTCCTCGATCCACCTCGCTCTCTGCCTCACCTTCTCTCTCGCACACACGCATCGGGCCAGGAGCCTCTCTCTCGATCCCTCCAGGCCCTGACCTCCGCCTGCGCCAGCGATCTCCATGCCTCCGCATCATCATCCTCGACAGGGAGACGCCGCCAAGCTCCGCCCCTGCAGCTTCTCCTCCTCCACCAGGAGCCTGCGGAGCCGGGCGGCCATTCCATCGTCGCGCCCGTTCCCCACCTCTGCCTTCGTCGCCGTTAGCCGGTGCAGCAGCTCAGCCCCGACCTCCGCAGCCAGGCGCCTCTGCCTCTCCTCTGCTCCCGCATCACGTTCTCCCGTGCTCGATGCCACAGGCGCACCAAGGCCGCCTCCCATGGCTGCCGTTGCCCACTGCTGCGCTTCTCCTTCTCCCATGTGTCGTGCCGAGTCCCTGCTCGCCTCCTCTGCTTCGCTTCAGCACGAGGATGAGCCCCTGCCTCTGCCTCCCACCGAGTTCGGGTGGCCCCTGTTCAAGCCGCCTATGAACCGTGCTTCTCCGTGGCTTCGTGTTGGACTGTCAAGACCGTCAAGACCACAGGCGCCCGAACGACTACAAAGTTTTGCGTCAAGTATCTCTACTACCATCATCGGAATTCCATGAACGCCAAGTACCTCGACGCCCGACGCCAAGAACAACTACCGTCGACCTCGAAGACCTCGGATTCACCAAGTTCCCATGACGACGAGTGTGACCCTTCAGATGCGCCAAGTTCGTCTACACAAAAACGCCAAGAACCACTCATGTCGGCAAGACCCGCAAGTCGGACCCCGAACGATCAACGTCTCGTGGACCGTGTACAACTACCGTCGCCCTGAAGACGTTGGAGTCATCAAGTACCTCTCCGAACGAACGTGAAAGACTACCGTTGCAAGAACGGGACCGGAAAGTCTGAAGACCTCAAGTACCACGACAATGATGACATGAACGTCTACGAAAACTTGTGCAACGACAAACATGTACCACTATCATCGCCAAGATCGCGAGAACCTCTACCGTCGACCCTAGAGCGTGCGAGAACGACTACTTACACTCCCGTCGTCATGAGAACGTCTACTTCCTCTACTTGGCACCGAACGAGAACCGTTCCGTTCCGAAAAGGCACGCTTCGAAGGTATAACCTCGAGACGACGTCCATGAACGAATGCTTGCGATGTTTGACATGCTCATGTTTGCACCGTGTCCAAATTGTCACTCGTTTTCTTGTCGCCAACTCGTGTGACACCCGGTAACCGGGATCACCCCATCATCTTTTGCACGCTCCTGCCACACTTTCTTTTGCACCGACGTCTCGATGAGTTGTCGGAACCGGAACGTTGCCGTGGCACCGTTTCGTTATCGTTGCCGTGGCACCCCTTTTCATTTCCTCCATGATGACAAAATGTTTCATAATGCTCTTATCAACATTTTCATAATCATTGCATAAAACTTGCACATGTCATTCGCATCATGCTAATAACATTTAAATGTTTAAAATTGTTGTTGCACCAAATTGATAAATGCATATGGGGATTTACCGGAATTGTTGTTTGTTGTTCCGGCCTCATTTAAACTTGCCTAGTTAGGTTGTTTTCGTATGCTTCACCCCCGTTGTCATGTTAATCAACATTTAATATTGTTGGGTACATAAACAAGATCGAACTAAATAACTTGAATGTGGTGTTCCGTCAATATGCAACTCATTGCATATTGAGCTCCACTTAATTTGTAGGATTGTTTGTGCACTTTGCCATGCCATGTATCTTTAGACCGGACATGCATCATACTTGGTTGTGCATCATGCCATGTTTATGTAGTGTCTGATTACTATGTTGTTTGCTTCTTTTCGGTGTTGCTTCTTCGGGTTAGTTCCGATAACGTCGCGTTTGTGAGGATTCGTTCGACTCCGTCCGTTTGTCTTCTTCATGGACTCGTTCTTCTTCCTTGCGGGATCTCAGGCAAGAAGACAATACCCTCGAAATCACTTCTATCTTTGCTTGCTAGTTGCTCGCTCTATTGCTTTGCTTATGCTGCGATACCTACCACTTGCTTTATCATGCCTCCCATATTGCCTTGTCAAACCTCTAACCCACCTTGTCCTAGCAAATCGTTGTTTGGCTATGTTACCGCTTTGCTCAGCCCCTCTTATAGCGTTCTTAGTTGCAGGTGAAGATTGGAGTTTGTTCCATGTCGGAACATGGATTTGTTTGGGATATCACAATATATCTTATTTACTTAATGCATCTATATACTTGCTAAAGGGTGGAAGGCTCGGCCTTATGCCTGGTGTTTTGTTCCACTCTTGCCGCCTTAGTTTCCGTCATACCGGCGTTATGTTCCTTGATTTTGCGTTCCTTACACGGTTGGGTTATAATGGGAACCCCTTGACAGTTCGCTTTGAATAAAACTCCTCCAGCAAGGCCCAACCTTGGTTTTTACCATTTGCACTAACAACCTACCACCTTCCCTTGGGTTCTATAGACTCAAGAGTCATCTTTATTTTAACACCCCCCCGGGCCAGTGCTTCTCTAACTGTTGGTCCAAACTGAGTAGACTGCGGGGCCACCTCGGGGAAACTTGAGGGTTGGTTTTACTCGTAGGATGTCTCATCCGGTGTTGCCCTGAGAACGAGATATGTGCAGCTCCTATCGGGATTGTCGGTGCATCGGGCGGCTTTGCTGGTTTAGCTTTACCATTGTCGAAATGTCTTGTAACCGGGATTCCGAGCCTGATCGGGTCTTCCTAGGAGAAGGAATATCCTTCGTTGACCGTGAGAGCTTGTGATGGGCTAAGTTGGGACACCCTGCAGGGTTTTGAACTTTCGAAAGCCGTGCCCGCGGTTATGGGTAAATGGGAATTTGTTAATGTCTGATTGTAGAGAACTTGACACTTAACGTGATTAAAATGCATCAACCGCGTGTGTAGCCGTGATGGTCTCTTCTCGGCGGGGTCCGGGAAGTGAACACGGTGTTGGAGTTATGCTTGACGTAGGTTGTTCTAGGATCACTTCTTGATCATAGTTTCTCGACCGTGCCTTGGCTTCTCTTCTCGCTCTCATTTGCGCAAGTTAGCCACCATATATGCTAGTGCTTGATGCAGCTCCACCTCATACCTTTTCCCTACCTATAAGCTTAAATAGTCTTCATCGCGAGGGTGTGAGATTGCTGAGTCCCCGTGACTCACAGTTTACTTCCAAAACCAGTTGCAGGTGTCGATGAAACCATGCAGGTGACGCAACCGAGCTCAAGAAGGAGCTTGATGAAGATCGTGTTTGTTATGTTGTTTCCGTTTCGAGTTGATCAATAGTGGAGCCCAGTTGGGGCGATCGGGGATCTTTGTCGCATTTGGGGTTGTTCTTCATTTTGGTTCCGTAGTTGGACCTTGAGTGTAACTGGATGAATGTAATGTTATTTATGCAATGTGTGACGTGGCGAGTGTAAGCCAACTATGTATCTCTTTCCCTTATTTATTACATGGGTTGTGTGAAGATTACCTCGCTTGCGACATTTCTTGCAATGCGGTTATGCCTCTAAGTCGTGCTTCGACACGTGGGAGATATAGCCGCATCGTGGGCGTTACATTCGTGATAAACTATAATATCCAAGGGATGAATAAGACAATTCCCGAGCTCTTCGCAATGCTAAAGGCAGCGGAGGTAGAAATCAAGAAGGAGCATCAAGTGTTGATGGTCAACAAGACCACCAGTTTCAAGAAAAATGGTAAAGGGAAGAAGAAGGGGAACTTCAAGAAGAACAGCAAACAAGTTGCTGCTCAGGAGAAGAAACCCAAGTCTGGACCTAAGCCTGAGACTGAATGCTTCTACTGTAAACAGACTGGTCACTTGAAGCGGAACTGCCCCAAGTATTTGGCGGATAAGAAGGATGGCAAGGTGAACAAAGGTATATGTGATATACATGTTATTGATGCGTACCTTACCAGAGCTCGAAGTAGCACCTAAGTATTTGATACTGGTTCTGTTGCTAATATTTGCAACTCGAAACAGGGACTATGGATTAAGCGAAGACTGGCTAAGGACAAGGTGATGATGCGCGTGGGAAATGATTCCAAAGTCGATGTGATCGCAGTCGGCATGCTACCTCTACATCTACCTTCAGGATTAGTTTTAGACCTGAATAATTATTATTTGGTGCCAGCGTTGAGCATGAACATTATATCTGGATCTTGTTTAATGCGAGACGGTTATTCATTTAAATCTAAGAATAATGGTTGTTCTATTTATATGAGCAATATCTTTTATGGTCATGCACCCTTGAAGAGTGGTCTATTTGTGTTAAATCTCGATAGTAGTGACACACATATTCATAATGTTGAAGCCAAAAGATGCAGAGTTAATAATGATAGTGCAACTTATTTGTGGCACTACCGTTTGGGTCATATTGGTATGAAGCGCATGAAGAAACTCCATACTGATGGACTTTTGGATTCACTTGATTATGAATCACTTGGTGCTTACGAACCGTGCCTCATGGGCAAGATGACTAAAACGCCGTTCTCTGGAACAATGGAGCGAGCAACAAATTTGTTGGAAATCATACATACTGATGTATGTGGTCTAATGAATATTGAGGCTCGTGGCGGGTATCGTTATTTTCTCACCTTCACAGATGATTTAAGCAGACATGGGTATATCTACTTAATGAAACATAAGTCTGAAACATTTGAAAAGTTCAAATAATTTCAGAGTGAAGTGGAAAATCATCGTAACAAGAAAATAAAGTTTCTACGATCTGATCGTGGAGGAGAATATTTGAGCTACGAGTTTGGTCTACATTTGAAACAATGCGGAATAGTTTCACAACTCACGCCACTCGGAACACCACAGCGTAATGGTGTGTCTGAACGTCGTAATCGTACCTTACTAGATATGGTGCGATCCATGATGTCTCTTGCTGATTTACCACTATCGTTTTGGGGTTGTGCTTTAGAGACGGCTGCATTCATGTTAAATAGGGTACCGTCTAAATCCGTTGAGACGACTCCTTATGAACTATGGTTTGGCAAAAACCAAAGTTGTCGTTTCTTAAAATTTGGGGCTGCGATGCTTATGTGAAAAACTTCAACCTGATAAGCTCGAACCCAAGTCGGAGAAATGTGTCTTCATAGGATACCCAAAAGAAACAGTTGGGTACACCTTCTATCACAGATCCGAAGGCAAGACTTTTGTTGCTAAGAATGGATCCTTTCTAGAGAAGGAGTTTCTCTCGAAAGAAGTGAGTGGGAGGAAAGTTGAACTTGATGAGGTAACTGTACCTGCTCCCTTATTGGAAAGTAGTTCATCACAGAAATCGGTTCCTGTGACACCTACAATAATTAGTGAGGAAGCTAATGATGATGATCATGAAACTTCAGATCAAGTTACTACCGAACCTCATAGGTCAACCAGAGTAAGATCCGCACCAGAGTGGTACGGTAATCCTGTTCTAGAGGTCATGTTGCTAGACCATGATGAACCTACGAACTATGAGGAAGCGATTATAAGCCCAGATTCCGCAAAATGGTTTGAGGCCATGAAATCTGAGATGGGATCCATGCATGAGAACAAAGTGTGGACTTTGGTTGATTTTCCCGATGATCGGCAAGCCATCGAGAATAAATGGATCTTCAAGAAGAAGACAGACACTGATGGTAATGCTACTGTCTACAAAGCTTGACTTGTTGCGAAAGGTTTTTGACAAGTTCAAGGAGTTTACTACGATTAGACCTTCTCACCTGTAGCGATGCTTAAGTCCGTCCGAATCATGTTAGCTATTGCCGCATTTTATGATTATGAAATTTGGCAAACGGATGTAAAGACTGCATCCCTGAATAGATTTCTGGAAGAAGAGTTGTATATGATGCAACCTGAAGGTCTTATCGATCCGAAAGGTACTAACAAAGTGTGCAAGCTCCAGCGATCCATTTATGGACTGGTGCAAGCTTCTCGGAGTTGGAATAAACGCTTTGATAGTGTGATCAAAGCATATGGTTTTATACAGACTTTTGGAGAAGCCTGTATTTACAAGAAAGTGAGTGGGAGCTCTGTAGCATTTCTAATATTATATGTGGATGACATATTGTTGATTGGAAATTATGTAGAATTTCTGGATAGCATAAAAGGATACTTGAATAAGAGTTTTTCAATGAAGGACCTCAATGAAGCTTCTTACATATTGGGCATCAAGATCTACAGAGATAGATCAAGACGCTTCATTGGACTTTCACAAAGCACATGCCTAGACAAAGTTTTGAAGAAGTTCAAAATGGATCAGGTAAAGAAAGGGTTCTTGCCTGTATTACAAGGTGTGAAGTTGAGTAATACTCAATGCCCGACCACTGCAAAAGATAGAGAGAAAATGAAAGATGTTCCCTCTTCAGCCATAGGCTCTATCATGTATGCAATGTTGTGTACCAGACCTGATGTGTGCCTTGCTATTAGTTTAGCAGGGAGGTAACAAAGTAATCCAGGAGTGGATCACTGGACAGCGGCCAAGAACATCCTGAAGTACCTGAAAAGGACTAAGGATATGTTTCTCGTTTATGGAGGTGACAAAGAGCTCATTGTAAATGGTTACGTTGATGCAAGCTTTGACATTGATCCGGACGATTCTAAATCGCAAACCGGATACGTGTTTATATTGAACGGTGGAGCTGTCAGTTGGAGCAGTTCTAAACAGAGCGTCGTTGCGGGGTCTACATGTGAAGCGGAGTACATTGCTGCTTCGGAAGCAGCAAATGAAGGAGTCTGGATGAAGGAGTTCATATCCGATCTAGGTGTCATACCTAGTGCACCAGGTCCAATGAAAATCTTTTGTGACAATACTGGTGCAATTGCCTTGGTAAAGGAATCCAGATTTCACAAGAGAACCAAGCACATCAAGAGACGCTTCAACTCCATCCGGGATCAAGTCCAGGTGGGAGACATAGAGATTTATTTCCTTATATCATGATAAATGTTTATTATTCATGCTAGAATTGTATTAACCGGAAACATGATACATGTGTGAGTACATAGACAAACAGAGTGTCACTAGTATGCCTCTACTTAACTAGCTCGTTGATCAAAGATGGTTATGTTTCCTAGCCATAGACATAAGTTGTCATTTGATTAACGGGATCACATCATTAGGAGAATGATGTGATTGACTCGACCCATTCCATTAGCTTAGCACTTGATCGTTTAGTATGTTGCTATTGCTTTCTTCATGACTTATACATGTTCCTATGACTATGAGATTATTACCGGACGAACACTTTGTGTGCTACCAAACGTCACAATGTAACTGGGTGATAATAAAGGTGCTCTACAGGTGTCTCCGAAGGTACTTGTTGAGTTGGCGTATTTCGAGATTAGGATTTGTCACTCCGATTGTCGGGGAGGTATCTCTGGGCCCACTCGGTAATGCACATCACTATAAGCCTTGCAAGCATTGTAACTAATGAGTTAGTTGCGGGATGATGTATTACGGAACAAGTAAAGAGACTTGCCGGTAATGATATTGAACTAGGTATTGAGATACAGATGATCGAATCTCGGGCAAGTAACATACCAATGACAAAGGGAACAACGTATGTTGTTATGCGGTTTGACCGATAAAGATCTTCGTAGAATATGTGGGAGCCAATATGAGCATCCAGGTTCCGCTATTGGTTATTGGCCGGAAACGGGTCTCGATCATGTCTACATAGTTCTCGAACCTGTAGGGTCCGCACGCTTAAAGTTTGATGACGATCGGTATTATGAGTTTTTTTGTTTTGATGTATCGAAGGTAGTTCGGAGTCCCGGATATGATCACGGACATGACGAGGAGTCTCGAAATGGTCGAGACGTAAAGATCGATATATTGGACGACTATGTTCGGACACCAGAAAGGATCCAGAAGGTTTCGGACATATACCAGAGTACCGGGGGTTACCGGAACCCCCCGGGGGGCTTAATGGGCCTATATGGGCCTTAGTGGAAATAGAGGGCAGCAAGGGAAGTGTGGGGCACCCCCCCCCCAGGCCCAAACTGAATTGGTTTAGGGAAGGGGGTCGGCCCCCCCTCTTTCCTTCTCCTTCTCTCCCTTTCCTTCCCCCTCTCCTACTCCTACTAGGAAAGGGAGGAGTCCTACTCCTAGTGGGAGTAGGACTCCCCCTCTTGGCGCGCCTCTCCCTGGC
Organism: Triticum monococcum; assembly: GCA_034509565.1. Classification (NCBI taxonomy): domain Eukaryota; kingdom Viridiplantae; phylum Streptophyta; class Magnoliopsida; order Poales; family Poaceae; genus Triticum; species Triticum monococcum. The sequence continues at coordinate 622,826,295 of CM067845.1, forward strand.
CGTACGCCTCCTCCCCTTGCTCCTTTATATACGGGGGTAGGGGGCACCCCATAGACACAACAATTGATCATTGATCTCTTAGCCGCGTGCGGTGCCCCCCTCCACCATAATCCACCTCGATCATATCGTAGCGGTGCTTAGGCAAAGCCCTGTGTCGGTAGCATCATCATCACCGTCACCATGCTGTCGTACTGACGAAACTCTCCTGTGAAGTTTTGCTGGATCGGAGCTCGCGGGGCGTCATCGAGTTGAACGTGTGCAGAACTCAGAGGTGCCGTGCGTTCGGTACTTGGATTGGTCGGATCGTGAAGACGTACGACTACATCAACCGCGTTGTGCTAACGCTTCCGCATTCGGTCTATGAGAGTATGTGGACACACTCTCCCCTCTCGTTGCTATGCATCACCATGATCCTGTGTGTGCGTAGATTTTTTTTTTGAAATTACTACGTTTCCCAACATCTCCCAACTAGGAGCACTGGTTTGCGCTAGAGCATGAGGAGGAGCGCCGCCTCGGTGCCCACATCAACCACGAAGTTCCATCGTCGCCCATGCGAGTAAAGCCGGAGGAAGAGCAGGCGGAGGCGGAGCCAAGCCGCCCTCGAGGAGGCCCTACAGCACGCGCTGGAGGGGAGCAGCCTCGAGGAGGACACCCATTGGGATGGGCTGGAGCAAGCCCTTGCTTTGTCCGCGGCGGGGGATTCCGTCCACGGCACCCCTGTTCGTGCCACCACCGCCGCCGACGCCGCCCACGTTGAGCCAGGGCCGAGCCGGAGCCAAAACGCGAGCCAATGCCCACTCGAAAGCGGTCACCGCCACCCCCCACTAGGCCCGAGGAGTCCTATTCGTGGACCGGCGAGCTCCGTGAATGGGTGGGCGTGTCTCCTTCCTACTTCGCCTCCATGCTAGAAAAGGAGGCGGCCCACCTTGAGCGCTGGAAGGCACATTGGATCGTGAAGGAGGGGGCCGACATCAAGCAGCAGATGGGCCGGGAGAAGCTGCTACACCGCGGGGAGGAGGAGGAGGAGCGCGTCCGTCTCGCCGCAATGCCGCCGTCGCAGCAGACGCCAGAGGAGGCTGCACTAGTGGCCTATCAAGCCGCGTTTGGTTGGGCCGGGCCGCCTCCCGTCTTCATCGACCTCACCGGAGGCGACGACGATGACGTCAAGGGAAAGGGCAATGGCAAGGCAGTCTACTAGGGCTGTGTGCGCCGTTTATTAGGTTTTTTAATGTTTAGTTATGTTTAAGTGGACTTTGGTCGGCGTTTGACCGGCCATTTATGTATAATTATGCTTAATTACGTCAGTTTCGACCATGTCGGTAAAAATAGGTATGCCTCTCGCTGGGTGCACCTGCCAGCACAAATGAAAAGCGGACACGCATGTCCACCTGGCCGACCCAAATGGACAAAGCGCGTGTCCATTTGGGTGAGCACGTTGAAGTTGCTCTAACTCTAGTTCGGTGCAATGCCCCTGCCGTCACTGCACTTGCACAGTTGCCTCATTGCAAACCCTATTTGGCGCTGTTGGCGCCCGTTGTAGGGCATTTTGCTAATAGGGGCCTGCAGCGCACACCCTCTGCGTGATTTTGGGCCGGCCCAGTTCCTTCCATTCTCTTCTCTTTTTCTGTAAAAATGGGAAAAAAAGAGTGCATCGAAGGATTCAAACCTGCGACCTATACATAGGGTAGCAATGCTGCAACCACTTGTGACAACCCATCCCATGTGACAGGTAGCTCATTTATCTCCTTCTATTCTTTCACCAAATCACGACCGGTTTTCTTTTTCTTTCTTATCTTTTTTTGTTTCCTTTTTCTTTTGCAAATGCATGAACTTTTCTCAATTTTGGCCAAAAATTTAAAATTGATGAACACTTTTTTAGATTTGCGAACTTCTGTCAGAATCGATGAATTTTTTCAAATTTGATGATTTTTTTTAAATTTATGATTTTTTTTAAATTTGACAAACTTTAATTTGGTGAACATTTTTAAAATTTTATGAACTTTTTTCAAATTCGATGAACATTTTTTTAGATTTGTGACCTTCTGTCAGAATCGATGAACTTTTTCAAATTTGATGGAATTTTTTAAAATTTATGATTTTTTTTAAATTTTGACAAACTGTAATTTGGTGAATTTTTTTTAAATTTTATGAAGTTTTTTCAAATTCGGTGACCTTTTTTGAAAATTGATTAACATTTTTTCAAATTTGAGAAACTCTTTTCAAAGTCGCTGAAGTTTTTATCAAAATTGATGAACCTTTCTCAATTTCGATGAACGCTTTTCAATTTTGATTTTTACTGTTAAAAATATGTGATAATTTATCAAATTTGATGAACGTCTTTGCAAAATCGATGAACTTGTTTTGACAATCAAAGAACTTTTTTCAAAATCATGATCTTTTTTCCAATTAATTCAAAAAAGTGGCACAATAGATGAATAAAATAGCACTGCAGCCTTGTTCTTATGCGTTTGCCTCTCTTACTAATCAACAACGGCAAGTAGCTCGTGTGACTGGTGGCACCTGTATGTTAACATGATGTGATGAGTTCAAATCCTGTAGAGAGCAGTATTATTTACCTTTTTTGCTGAGGTTTCTGCGTTCACTGGTCACCACGGCTCGTGGGCTGGGCCAGCACGGGGCACTGCCAGGAGCGCGAACGGGCGCCTGCAGCGCCGTATCATTTGGTTTCATGGGATCTTGGGGAGATCCCTACCTATTCCTTGGGCCGAGAAACCAGGCAGTACTAATTTATCCCCGGACGATATGCGAGCGCATTTGGTGACCCACGAGATCGGGGCAGCCCTACCCTATCCACGACTTTTCACTGGGTCAGGCTTCCATGCCCCGCGGGGTTGGGGAGGGAACAATCGTCGCTTGGTCTCGCGAACAAGAGGCATGCAGTTATGGCCGCCGGACAAACACGCGTGCGATGGCCACAAGAACCTGACGATATAGGATGTGGCAGGTGCATGGCGTGCTTGATCCTCGGAGAAATAAATCCCCACCCCATCGAGGCCCCCAAATGGTAAAGCAAATCTTCCACATGGTTTTAATTTTGTCAAGAATATTTCGACCATGGCCTCTCTTCCCCGGGAGTATCTCCCCTAGCAACCAAACATAACCCTCGTCCACTGTCACGATGCGCTAACTGGGGTTCCTATCGAGATGTTGCCCTCGTCTACATTGTTGTGCAAACAAATTTATCGCTAACTCCCAACCACTACTGACTGGAGGTGGCTGAACCGAGCACTTGGTCGAGCGCTCAGTCCTGGTCGAACCGCAGGCTATGCTCAGCTCGTTACACAAAGGCGGCGGCTGCCTTACCTTGTCCTATGGGTAAGAAAGAACCAACAAGGAACTAATCTTGCTTTTTAGATCACTAATACATACCATTCCCTTTCCTAATTTCTGGATCCTTGTGTTGAACTCAGCATGCAGACACAACGTTCCTACCTATGCAAAGCTAACACTAATCGACGTCGCGAGGATTCTTATAAACATTGCCGATCTTCATCGTCTTGCTCCCTTATTGACCACGGACTCCTCTTGCCTGCAAACATGGAGGGCGACTCATTAGGTTCTATGCTCTCACAATTGGGTTGAGAATTCTAGAAGAATTAATAGTCAATAAAATAAGGCACTTGGTCATGTGGTTGGATCGCAGAAGTTCCTAGTGGTAGTGGACACTGTGATCAATGGAGTAAGAAAACGAAGAGGAGGAAGGATGAGTACATGCTTAATGGTGATCATTGGTGGAAGTGGAAGAGGGACAGCTAAACATAAACCAAGTGAAACAAACCATGCGGGTGCAGTGCAAAACATGTTGCTTGTCCCCTCATGCGGATAGGTTTCATGTTAAAAAAGATATTGAGGATGAGTCTCTTAGGGCAACTCTAACCGATAGCCTATCCGACGCTAAGGAAGGATAAATTAGGCTATCCACCCTTAGTTGATCCCCTAAAACGGTCCGTGGAGGATAAGTTATCCTCCCCCGCCGAAAAAATCCCCCCAATGTCCCTAAATATTCTCACTGCACGCTCAATGAGGAAAAGTGGTGCCTCCTCTCTCCTGCCTCCTCTTTCCCATCGCAGCCGCCTCCACGCCTCGCTGCCACCACTGATGACCGAACCAGCCGCCGGAATGGATACCTCGGACCCCGCCGCCTGCCCGCCATCCACTGCTGCTGACTTGTGATAACCCACAAGTATAGGGGATCGCAACAGTTTTTGAGGATAGAGTATTCAACCCAAATTTATTGATTCGACACAAGGGGAGCCAAAGAATATTCTCAAGTATTAGCAGCTGAGTTGTCAATTCAACCACACCTGGAAACTTAATATATGCAGCAAAGTGTTTAGTAGCAAAGTAATATGATAGTAGTGGTAACAGTGATAAAAGGTAACGATAGCAAAAGTAATATTTTTTGTGTTTTGTAGTGATGATAACAATAGCAACGGGAAAGTAAATAAGCGAAGAACAATATATGGAAAGCTCGTAGGCAATGGATCGGTGATGGAGAATTATGCCGGATGCGGTTCATCATGTAACAGTCATAACCTAGGGTGACACAGAACTAGCTCCTGTTCATCAATGTAATGTAGGCATGTATTCCGAATATAGTCATATGTGCTTATGGAAAAGAACTTGCATGACATCTTTTGTCCTACCCTCCCGTGGCAGCGGGGTCCTATCGAAAACTAAGGAATATTAAGGCCTCCTTTTAATAGAGTACCGTACCAAAGCATTAACACATAGTGAATACATGAACTCCTCAAACTACGGTCATCACCGGTAAGTATCCCGATTATTGTCACTTCAGGGTTAACGGATCATAACACATAATAGGTGACTATAGATTTGCAAGATAGGATCAAGAAGTCTCATATATTGATGAAAACATAATAGGTTCATATCTGAAATCATGGCACTCGGGCCCTAGTGACAAGCATTAAGCATAGCAAAGTCATAGCAACATCAATCTCAGAACATAGTGGACACTAGGGATCAAACCCTAACAAAACTAACTCGATTACATGATAAATCTCATCCAACCCATCACCGTCCAGCAAGCCTACTATGGAATTACTCACGCACGGAGGTGAGCATCATGAAATTGGTGATGGAGGATGGTTGATGATGACGTTGGCGACGGATTCCCCTCTCCGGAGCCCCGAACGGACTCCAGATCAGCCCTCCCGGGAGAGTTTAGGGCTTGGCGACGGCTCCGTATCGTAAAACACGATGAATCCTTCTTCCTCGGTTTTTCTCCCCGAAAGTGAATATATGGAGTCCAGGCTGAGGTCGGTGGAGTGTTAGGGGCCCACAAGGCAGGGGGCACACCCAGGGGGCAGGCACGTCGCCCACCCTCGTGGACAGGTGGGGCACCCCCTGACGTGGATCTTCCTTCCATTATTCATTATATATTCCAAAATAATGCTCTGTTGATTTTCAGGTCATTCCGTTAGAGTCCAAAACAAGGACAAAAGTGTTTGTAAAAGTAGATACGACGGAGACAATCAAAATTTGTCACCGCCGGAAACAACCATCACACCATTGCCCGCACCGTAGAAGAGCTTGGGGATAAAAAAGTGAAGGAAATATGCCCTAGAGGCAATAATAAAGTTATTATTTATTTCCTTATATCATGGTAAATGTTTATTATTCATGCTAGAATTTTATTAACCGGAAACGTAATACTTGTGTGAATGCATAGACAAACAAAGTGTCACTAGTATGCCTCTACTTGACTAGCTCGTTAATCGAAGATGGTTATTTTTCCTAACCATAGACATGAGTTGTCATTTGATTAACGGGATCACATCATTAGGAGAATGATGTGATTGACATGACCCATTCCATTAGCTTAGCACCCGATCGTTTAGTATGTTGCTATTGCTTTCTTCATGACTTATACATGTTCCTATGACTATGAGATTATGCAACTCCCGTTTACCGGAGGAACACTTTGTGTGCTACCAAACGTCACAATGTAACTGGGTGATTATAAAGGTGCTCTACAGGTGTCTCCAAAGGTACATGTTGGGTTGGCGTATTTCGAGATTAGGATTTGTCGCTCCGATTGTCGGAGAGGTATCTCTGGGCCCTCTCGGTAATACACATCACTTAAGCCTTGCAAGCAATGCAACTAATAAGTTAGTTGCAAGATGATGTATTACGGAACGAGTAAAGAGACTTGCCGGTAACGAGATTGAACTAGGTATTGAGATACCGACGATCGAATCTCGGGCAAGTAACATACCGATGACAAAGGGAACAACGTATGTTGTTATGCGGTCTGACCGATAAAGATCTTCGTAGAATATGTAGGAGCCAATATGAGCATCCAGGTTCCGCTATTGGTTATTGACCGGAGACGTGTCTCGGTCATGTCTACATTGTTCTTGAACCCGTAGGGTCCGCACGCTTAACGTTACAATGCAGTTTCATTATGAGTTTATATATTTTGATGTACCGAAGGTTGTTCGGAGTCCCGGATGTGATCACGGACTTGACGAGGAGTCTCGAAATGGTCGAGACATAAAGATCGATATATTAGACGACTATATTTGTGTTGGAAATATGCCCTAGAGGCAATAATAAATTGATTATTATTATAGTTCCTTGTTCATGATAATCGTTTATTATCTATGCTAGAATTGTATTGATAGGAAACTCAGATACATGTGTGGATACATAGACAACACCATGTCCCTAGTAAGCCTCTAGTTGACTAGCTCGTTGATCAATAGATGGTTACGGTTTCCTGATCATGAACATTGGATGTCATTGATAACGGGATCACATCATTAGGAGAATGATGTGATGGACAAGACCCAATCCTAAGCCTAGCACAAGATCGTGTAGTTCGTTTGCTAAAGCTTTTCTAATGTCAAGTATCATTTCCTTAGACCATGAGATTGTGCAACTCCCGGATACCGTAGGAGTGCTTTGGGTGTGCCAAACATCACAACGTAACTGGGTGGCTATAAAGGTACACTACAAGTATCTCCGAAAGTGTCTGTTGGGTTGGCACGAATCAAGACTGGGATTTGTCACTCCGTGTAAACGGAGAGGTATCTTTGGGCCCACTCGGTAGGACATCATCATAATGTGCACAATGTGACCAAGGAGTTGATCATGGGATGATGTGTTACGGAACGAGTAAAGAGACTTGACGGTAACGAGATTTAACAAGGTATTGGGATACCGACGATCGAATCTCGGGCAAGTATCGTACCGATAGACAAAGGGAATTGTATACGAGATTGATTAAGTCCTTGACATCGTGGTTCATCCGATGAGATCATCGTGGAGCATGTGGGAGCCAACATGGGTATCCAGATCCCGCTGTTGGTTATTGACCGGAGAACGTCTCGGTCATGTCTGCATGGTTCCTGAACCCGTAGGGTCTACACACTTAAGGTTCGATGACGCTAGGGTTATAAAGGAAGTTTGTATGTGGTTACCGAATGTTGTTCAGAGTCCCGGATAAGATCCCAGACATCACGAGGAGTTCCGGAATGGTCCGGAGGTAAAGATTTATATATGGGAAGTCCTGTTTTGGTCACCGGAAGAGTTTCAGGTTTTATCGGTAACGTACCGGGACCACCGGGAAGGTCCCGGGGGTCCACCAAGTGGAGCCACAAGCCCCGGAGGGCTGCATGGGCCAAGTGTGGGAGGGGACCAGCCCCAGGTGGGCTGGTGCGCCCCCCCCCCCCACCAAGGCCCAAGGCGCAAGGAAGAGGGGAAGGGGGCAAACCCTAGGGCAGATGGGCCCTAAGGCCCACCCTGGTGCGCCTCCCCCTCTCCCCTCCCCTTGGCCGCCCCTAGATGGGATCTAGGGGGCTGCCACCACCCCTAGGGAGGGAACCCTAGGTGGGGGCGCAGCCCCTCCCCTCACCCTATATATAGTTGAGGTTTGGGCTGCCCAATACACACAAGTTCCTCTCCCTGTTGGTGCAGCCCTACCTCTCTTTCTCCTCGTCTCTCGTAGTGCTTGGCGAAGCCTTGTTGGATCACCACGCTCCTCCACCACCACGCCGTTGTGCTGCTGTTGGATGGAGTCTTCCTTAACCTCTCCCTCTCTCCTTGCTGGATCAAGGCATGGGAGACGTCACCGGGCTGTACATGTGTTGAACGCGGAGGTGCCATCCGTTCGGCGCTAGGATCTCCGGTGATTTGGATCACGACGAGTACGACTCCATCAACCCCGTTCACTTGAATGCTCCCGCTTAGCGATCTACAAGGGTATGTCGATGCACTCTCCTTCCCTCGTTGCTGGTTTCTCCATAGATAGATCTTGGTGACACGTAGGAAAATTTTGAATTTCTGCTACGTTCCCCGACAATTTGGACACAGGAAAGGTTTCGGGTAAGATTGAGACAATACCGGATCACCGGGAGGTTATCGGAACCCCCCGGGAGGTATATGGGCCTTATTGGGCCTTAGTGGAAAGGAGGGGAAAGGAGCAAGGGAGGGGGCGCCCCCCCCCCCAAGCCCAATCCGAATTGGGAGGGGGCCGACCCCCCCCCCCTTTCCTTCCCCCCTCCTTCCTCTTCCTTCCCTCTCCTACTCCTAATAGGAAAAAGGGGAGTCCTACTCCCAGTGGGAGTTGGACTCCCCCCCCTTGGGCGCGCCACCCTCCTTGGCCGGCCCCCTCCTCCACTCCTTTATATACGGGGGCAGGGGCACCCCAGAGATACAACAATTGATCATTGATCTCTTAGCCGTGTGCGGTGCCCCCCTCCACCATAATCCTCGATAATATTGTAGTGGTGCTTAGGCGAAGCCCTGCGACGGTAGAACATCAAGATCGTCACCACGCCGTCGTGCTGACGGAACTCATCCCCGACACTTTGCTGGATCGGAGTCCGGGGATCGTCATCGAGCTGGACGTGTGCAAAAACTTGGAGGTGCCGTAGTTTCGGTGCTTGATCAGTCAGGCCGTGAAGACGTACGACTACATCAACCACGTTGTTATAACGCTTCCGCTTCCGGTCTATGAGGGTACGTAGACAACACTCTCCCCTCTCGTTGCTGTGCATCACCATGATCTTGCGTGTGCGTAGGAATTTTTTTGAAATTACTATGTTCCCCAACAAAAAGTCCACCAAGTTCAAGCCCCAACTCCAACCGCAACAATGGCCACCGGGGTGGTGAGCGCCTCTACGGCGATGCCCTCCCCCTTCGCTCCTCCCACGACCAAATGATCAAGAAAACCGATGGCAGCGGCATCGGCACTCGCCGCGGAGGCCACGAAGAGGAAGAAGAAAAGGCCGCAATGGTGTCCCGCCCAGAGCTGGCGTGTCATGCATCACCTCTGGTGACACATACAAGCACTACTCCGGTGCGTCCGGTAGTGACAGCCGGCAAGAAAGGTCGCGGCCACCAAGTGTTCGACGAAATGCCTACAAGGTAAAGAAAACTTCAACATTTTTGGCCGATCTGTGATTGTTGGTATCTGATGTGATGTAATTTGATTGTTTCTTTGTCGTAGGGCGGAGATGAACACGGCTGAAATTTTTGCATCTTTGGAGTCCTCGGTGCCGGTGGGGCTTGATGAGCTCAACTATGACTCCATTTGGAATGATTCGAAGGCGGCCACCGAAGAGACTAAGCAAGAGGAGTTGACCGGGGAAGAAGAGGAGGTGGCCGAGTAAGAAGAGGAAGTTGTGGAGGTAACTAAAGCAAGCACGCGACCGTCAAGGTCACACACTGCCGACTACACTCAAGTTGAAGATGTTGCTCTATGCTATTTTTGAATGAACATCTCCATCAATGCAACAATTAGAACGGATCAAACCAAGACTATTTTTTGGGAGAGAATCACGGAATACTACAACAACTCCGTGGAGGTGACCTCAAGCCATACTCAAGGATCTCTTGGGCATCGTTGGAGCACCATTAATGCCAATGGAACCGATGGTCCGGTTGCATTGACCAAGCGAATCATGCACCACCAAGCAGTGTGCAAGTGGCGCAATGTGGCCCCTACATCCAAGAACTATCAAGCATAGGAACACGAGGTTCATCCACAAGTCTTCATGTTGCATCGTTGCTATAAAGAGCTATGCAAGAATGAGAAGTGGATCGAAAGAGTTTTGGTGACCACTCCAAAGAGATCAAGGTTGAGCACATCCATTGAGAAGGATGACAAAGTTGATGAAGAGGCCAACAATAGACCAATGGGAACAAAATTGCAAAGAAAGAAAGAAGTGCAATGCGTTTGGTGGCACATAAAAAGAAGAACTTGTGGCCATGATTGAGGCCAAGAAGGTGTTGGCGTCCAACGCAAATTAAGAAGAGAAGATGGTGAGGTGTAATGAGCTCAAGTTGTTGGAGGATGAGAAATGGAAGGCCAAGCAAGTGGCCGAAGAGAGAAATTGAAGGCGGAGGAGCATAGACTTGCGCTTGAGGAGGAGAGGATCCGTGATGCCAAGAAGGTCCAAAACGTGCTATCATGCTCATGAATCCAAGCACAATGGCCGGAATCGCAAGAAAGTATTGGGAGCTCACTCGCGGGGAGGTCTTGACCCAAGTGGAATCCTCTCATCAGAATGATGGTGGTGGTGGTGGTGATGGTGGTGGTGGTGGTGGTGGTGATGGTGGTGGTGGTGGTGGTGACGGTGTCAGCGGCCGAGAGGATTGTGGTGGTGACGACGGTGATGTTTTCCTCGGAGACCACCTCGTTTGAGTTTGTGCATACCAATGATGGGCTCGATCCACAATATATACATGTTATGTTTGTGATAATTTGGGATCAAACATTTGTCTTTGAAGTTACGCCTTCTGGATGAACTATGCATGTTTTAATTTGAAAAACACAACGGTGAAACTATATATTATGACAGTTATGTTGTGCATGTTTTAATTTGAATGTTCTTATGATATATATTGTGTAGTGTTTGAAATTCATGCGGCTAGGACATAACATCTACACGATTTTGTTTTTACTCGAAGTATAGGGGATTGGCTAGGTCCGGCCACCGTTAATGAAGTAAAATTTTCCTCGACTAACTTAGAGTTGCCCTTACGTTCAACTTCCCTGTGAACTAGGTTGAACTTCCGTCAACATTGCCCAAATGGGGCTTGCGATATACCGTTGGAAAGCTATGAACACCAATATCATGACCCAACTTAAATTTTTCACAAAATATAAGCGGTTTAAGAGCAGTTTTGAAAACCATTTTTTCTTTCACACAAAAAACGTGAATCGTATTTTCGATCGCATTTCTAAACCCTTTATCGGAATGAGGCATATAATATGGCGTTGGAAAGCTGCTGCAAAATCGCTCCTTCCACATGTTGAAAGTTTTCTCTAATTCCCTATGGTTAAAGAGTAATTTGAAAAAAACGTGAAATTTCGTAAACCGAACAGCTGACTTCGTTTTTTCGATGTCATTTCTAAACGGCTAATCCAACGGAGGCATATGATATGGCGTTGGAAAGCTTATGAAAATGCACTACTTTTTCATCTTGTAAGTTTGTTTCTAATTTTGAATAGTTTAAGAGTAATTTAGAAAATGGTCCAAGTCCTACCGAGTTCGTATTTTCGAGCTAATTTTTTAACCGTGCATCCGAATGCAGCAAATGATATGGCGTTGGAAAGCTTGAACAAATGCGAAACTTTTTTGTATATATTGTTTCTCCTAATTCATTACGGTTTTATGTCAGTTTTGAAAATGGCTAAAAACATATTTTTGCCGTAATTTTTACAAACTTTATCTGAATGGGGCAAATAATATACCGCTGAAAAGCTACGAAAAATTCAAAACTTTTTCATAATGATGGTTTTATGTGATTCCTTGCCGTTTTCAAGTAATTTCAAAAATGGCGAGATCGTTCGTTCTGCCTTTATCGCAAAACAGATTCTTCAGAAATGCACCGCATGAAGAACCTGAACTTCTCGGCATGTCTACTTGAACTTCACTTTGTTTTTCACGTGCTTTTTTTGCTCGTAGCTCTCCATCCACTGCTCGTAGCTCTTCATCCACTCACCGGAGTTGAGTAAGTGATATACCGGTGGAAAGCTGTCATAAACACGCAACTTTCCCGTGTTAATCGTTTTTTCATACTCGCCACGATTTTAAAAGTTTTTCATTTGAAATTCATTTTGTATAGTAGTTGAACTTCCTGCTGTTTTCACGTTGAACTTTTATGACGTATTTTCGTTTATAATTTTCTCATCCATTCGTCAGTATTACACAAATGATATTTCTTTTGTACAAACCTCTCTCACAATAATTTTTTTAACTTTCTCCAACGGAGGACTTGAACTTATAACAAAAAAAACTTTTAGCCTTTGCTTTTTTATTCTTTTTTAAAAAACAAAATGACACCGTGTAGTACGTGAACTTCTGACATTTATCAATCTGAACTTCTCTCGGTTACGTGAATATATCTGAGTTTTTTTATGAATTTTTATCCTGATTTTCTTTAATCCTTTTTTATGAATATTGAAGTTCTATTTTTAAAATTTGAACTTCTTGTTATTTTATTTTTGAACTTCTTGTTTCCATTCTTTAATAACGAGGAAAAAATCTGAGTTATCTATAATCATCGAAATTCTCCATCAATATGGACTTACTAGTTTTATTTCCTAATTTTATTTTATGAAATTTTGAAGCACTCTAGTTTTAAAAAGTTGAACTTCTTGTTATTTTTTTGAACTTCTTGTTTCCATTCTTTAATAACGAGGAAAATCTGAGTTTTCTATGATAATCGAACTTCTTCATCTTTTTAATATGGACTTCCTGGTTTTTTCCTTAATCCTTTTTTATGAATAAAAATATTTTAAGACACAAAAACAACATTTTTGTGTGTGTCTTTGCATTGGTTTGCATATCAAACCGCGTCATCTTCTGAAATTGAAATTCTCCTTTTCTTTTTGTTTTCTTACAATATTGTTTAGCACGTCGAACCGAGTCATCTTTAGAAATTGAACTTCTCCTTTCTTTTTGTCCCAGCAGCAGTAGTTGAACTCCCCCATTGTGAGGTTGAACTTCCGCAGACATTGCCCAAATGGGGCTTGCGATATACCGTTTGAAAGCTATGAACACGAGCAACATGACCCAAGTTAAATTTTCGGCAACACCTAAGCGGTATAAGAGCAGTCTTGAACACAGTTTTTTCTTCATACAAAAACGTGAAACGTATTTTCGTTCGCATTTCTAAACCGTTTATCGGAATGAGACAAATAATATGGCGCTGAAAAACTGCTGTAAATCCGCTCCTTCCACTTTATTTTTTTATTTAGAAACTCAAGCAAAGTTTTTTATTTAGAAATGGTGAAAATCCTTTATACTTTACTTGAACTTCATACTTTACTTTTTCGAGAAACAAGAAGAACATATTTTTTTGTATACATCAGACCCTCTGTTTTTTAAAGTGAACTTCTTGGCTTTATTATTTGGTAACAAGGTAATACTTTATTTTGTAAATAAACATCGAACCACTTCATTTTACAAATTTGAACTTCTAGGTTTTTCTTAGAAACGGAAAAAAAATCTGTTTTTTAGAAACTATTTTTGAACTGCTCTATTATTTTAATTTGACCTTCTCAGGGTTATTTAAAACCATGAAAAACTATTTTCTATTACAAATATTGAACAACTTCGTTATTTTCATTTGAATTTTTTGTTATTCTTTTTTAATAGTGGGAAAATCCATGGGAATTTTTTTAGTACAGTGATAGCGCTTTCTTCGAACTCTCTATTTTTATCAAATGTGAACTTCCCAAGTTAAACACTTTTATAGTTGAAGCTTCGTTTTTCTTCATGGTAAATAACGAGAAAGTTAGGACTTCTTGGTATTATTCATTAGTGACGAGAAAGTTCTAGTTTTATAATAAACATTGAACCGCTTCGTTATTTAGTTTTCTACTTATAGTTTTTTAAAAGAGAAATTTGTTTTTATAATATTTTTTCTAATGTTTCAATTATTTTAATTTGAACTTCTTCGTTTTATTCTTTTAGTAACAAGAAAAATCTGAGTTTTTATCAACTTCAAACTTCCTTGTTTTTTTATTTGAACTTCTTCAGTTCTATTCTTAGAAAATAATATAAATCTTTTTTAAATAAACATCGAACATTTGTCTAAGTTGAATTTCATATTTTTTTATTTCTCCAAGAATGGGGGAAGAATTTGAGTATTTCGTTTGAATTATTTGCTTATCATTCTTAAATAATGAAAAAATCCATGAGAGAAATTTTTTGTACACCCATAACATTTTCTCGGAACTATTCACTTTATTAAATTTGAACTTCCAAAGTTAACATTTTTCTAGGTGACGCTTGCTTTTGTTTTCTTGTTATATAATCGTCAAACTACCCTTTATTTTTAAACTAAACTTCTTTGTTTATTCTTTATTAATGGAAGAAATTCTAGTTTTTATTTTCAAACTACTATGTATTGTTACACACTGCAGTTTATGTAGTTTTTCCAGTGGGATTCTTCTTTTTATTATTTTACAAAGTTCTAGTGTGAATCAAAGTTTAAAAAAAAAATATAAAGCTTAAGTCATAGCCGATCGTGGGCACTAGGTAAATGGATTGTTGCTTTTCCTCTGAACCACACATTATTTTTATCACCGAATAGTAACGCACATTCCTTATCGTCTCACACACCACACGTTTTCTTATCCACACCACATAAGCATTCTACTCTTTTATCACTTTCAATCCATAAACTATTCGCTTTGTGTTCTTCCTGCTAATGTCCAAGTTGGCTGCACAAGCATTAAAAAACAAGCAGCAGCAGCTCGGTGCCATTGCTAGCTTCACACACTGGTGGACACGGGCCGCACAGCTGAGTGGAGAGGCGCAGGGGAGACCACAGACTGTTGTGTAGGGCAGCAGTGAGAGAAGCATGAAGGTCAACGACAGGGCAACTGTGTGTGTGTAAACCAATTTCTGCCTCCGCTTGGGCATCTAAGACAATTACGCGTCCTCACCAAGAGAGGAATGAGCTCGTGTGCCACATGAGTGAAAAAAGAGAAGCGTATATGTGTATATTTATAGATGCAGAATAAGAAGGAAGAGTCGCAAAAGAAAACACAAGGAAGAGTGGAGAGTGGTGGAACATTTAAGAACCTAGGAGCACATAAATAAAAGGAGGTTGGGCATGATAGATTGATAGGTAGGCTGCATCAACACCGATCGGGCATGTTAAATGCAAGCTATGGCTTTTTGGTTGTTTGTATGTGCTCATCAGATGTTAATAGGAGTTTTTTGATTGCTTGCATGACTACTCTAGACCAATAACTTTGGACACGTGCAACAAATGTAGAGATAGTTGAGGACTCTTGCACATTAAGCAACTCACATTGTGGTCACGTGTTACTACTCTTGTTGCATGTGTGGTAGGGCTTGGCACCTCACAGGAGCACTCAGAACTTATTCAGCTCCAAGCATATGGTAGGGTGGATTAACAAGATGCTCGGGTCATTAAGGCTTGTTTCTTTAAGCTCGTGCTCGTTAAGGCTAGGTTCATTAAGCTTTTCAAGCTTAACGAGCAAAAATCTCTGACCAACTATGTTCATTTAAAGCTTGTTAAACCCATGAGTACTTGTTAGCAGGCATTACCACCTTTTGCTTCAGCTACTATATGTTTTTTATGAAGGTAGAAAGAGACTACACGAGGAGGTACGTTAGTTATTGTCTTCTATATGGGCTGATTTTGGTTTATTAGATGGAATAGACGGGTTGAGGTGGCAAGCAATTATTGCCACTTCACATAAAAATATGTATTGTGTTGTATTAAGGAGTTGCCCGTGAAACTCATTAGCTCATTCGTTAAGCTCATTAAGATTAACGAGACGAAATTAGTGGTTCTCTCTATTTATTAAGAAGCAAACTACAAGCTTAATGAGCCGAGCGGATTACGAGCTTTTGGTCCAACCCTTCTTGTTACACATTGTCAAGAGTATAGTAGAAAGCGTCATGCGACAATACTACTTACTTCGCGCAAGAGACTTCGTATCTTGATCATACTTGTGAATTTGCTGGAGTTTGGGCAGGTATAGAACACCTGAGCCTTCAATGATAACTTCTTTTGAGGAACCACCAAGGTCTCTACTAGATACATTTTTTAAAATAAATTGATCGATCACTATGGAAAGTCGGGCCGAAAATCCACGGGACAAGCTAGACCTGCCTAGTTAAACTACACTCGAAGCACACCCAAAAAACTAGGGTCACCACACGAACTTCCAGATACAACATGACGCCCTGTGCAGCCTGTCGCCGGCACCTTCTCGAGCCACCATATCTTGATATCTACCACTCACATTGCAAGCTAAAGCGCCGACATTACCTGGATTTCTCAGAACCCTAGTTGTACCTGCCTTATTGGTATAATTGATAAAGCAAGCCATTACGCTTATGCACTTCTCTGTGGCATAAATTGGGACGGGTTGAATTATACGCTTATTTGTACCATAAACGAAGTCATAATGCAAAGTGGCAAAGATACTCTCAATAGTCTTCTCTTGATCGTAGAAAGCACAAAGTTTACTACCATTCTAGTTGTGCTTATCTAAATTATCTTCAATCTCATGGACACCTCCACATAGGAACTAAAAATCTAGAGTCAATTAGTAGAGACAACAGTCTTCGATGTTGTAAAAAGGAAAAAAAAAAAGGAAATCTATGTTGCTACAATTTGTAGTTTTGGTTTTGTTCTGGTTAGATGTGAACACATTATTGTTGTTAGGATATCTAGAAAAATATTCGTGAAAATAGCCGTATTAGTTTAATTTTACGAGATCCCTCGAAAACTATGTGTCGAGGGATTTAATACTCAAATTTGTCCAAATTGTATTATTCAAGTTGATCTAAAAACTAGGATTATTCATCATAAAATTTTAAACAATCTGAATTCTTCATTACACAACCATTCCTAGTTATTTTTCTTGCAAAATTGAAAAGGACAATAAAGAGTCGACGTCCCTTTAAACACTAAGGGCATCTCTAATGCTGACCCGCAAATTTGCTCCGGCATCCGTTCATGGACAAAGGGCAGAGGGAGCAGTCCGCGGACACGGATGCGCCACGAACGGATCATGTCTTCCCAAACATACTACCCCTTTAGCTTCATCCAGCAGTGTATGTGCATAAATGACCATCCCTTTGTTCTGTGGTACATCACGGCAGCGCGTATGCGTAAATGCCCTTACCAACATTGGGTGAATGATTTAATCAAGAAGTTGAGCAAGAAGAAGCAAAACTTACGATCTCCTCCTTTGCCGCGCGCAATGACCACCTTGCCTCCAGCCGACCAACCGCGTCACAAAACTTGGTGACGGAGGTCTGGATAGCGTATCATCGGTACGATAACGACCTCACGTTGCGTTACATTGTTGGATGAAACAAATCATGCATTGCGTTACGTCGTAGGGCGCAATGTGTTTTTGCACGTGAAACTAATCATGCACGCGCTACCAGAAGATCTCCCCTGTGCTCCTGCCTACGAAATATGTGGATGCGACCAACCACGCATAGCACAACAACTCATGCTTCATGGTCGAATACCCCGCTATCCTTCGTACTATAAAAATGTCATAGCATTCAAAAATTAGCTCAATGGCATTTGACCGAACACCTGTCAGGCGTGGTGTCCGCCATGGACGTCATCGACAGGGAAGGAGGAGTGCACCTGGCTGCGGACAGGTCTTGGGTGGATGACGCCGTCGTAAAAGGTGAGCGGGTGTGTCGGTGCTGCTTGCGGAGCAATGCCTGTGTGTCGGCCGGAGAGGTACAACAACGAGGGGGCTGGAGGAAGGTGGGGACGCAAAGCAATGAGGAAAAAGGCGGAATGGAAGAAAATGTGAACGTGAGGGGGGATTTAGTGACCGGGGGTGTCGGAGTCCTACATGGTTGAAAAATTGGTACCACTTTGCGGGAAAAAGTCCGTCTGGCCCACTCTGCGGACCGATACAGGCTCGCATTACATGTCACAACATGAGCGGGCAGCGCGACCCAAACAAATGCGGGTGAGGATCGGCGTTGGAGATGCCTTAAGGCCCGAATGTTGATGATTAATTGGCCGCAGAGTTCAATCTTTTTGATTTGTCAGTTTATTTCTTGAGAGAAGTTTCGAACATTATTTTCTCTGTTTTGATGGATTTTATATGAGTCATTTCATTTCTCTAAACATTATTTTGACGTCGAGGCTGTTGGGATACTTCTCCATTTCAAAATAAGTATCTCAACTTTATTTTGGATTGCAACCACCCCCACCTTGTTTAGCCAACCATCATCCGGTTGAAGTGGTGCGTAAAGTTTCTGTATGATTAGTAGGTAGGAACAGAATCGCTCAAAACTAATTCATCCTGCTTCATATTTTACTACGGCGGAGAAGTCGTGTACTACAATCTGCCCAGGCTAGCGAAGAAAGGTCTCGAGCGTAAAAGAATGCTCGAAGCTGCCTTCAACTTTCCAGGAATAATAACGCACATACTTATATCTGAAAAAAGTGGCCGGCCGATGATTGTTCCTTCGTTGGAGGGTTCGGAGACTAGCTCGAGCTCTAGGTGATCTCTATGACTATGAATCCCCAAGCTCAGGCGGAAATGCCTAGAACATGCCCGGAAAACCCACGGAAACTGGATGGAGAAGGGAGAGCAAAGCTCCCCGTCCTGCCACGGTTGACGCGCGGCACGCCCAGTCTTCCGCTCCTTCTCCCACGCGCTTTCCACATCCAGACTCCTTTTGAGTTCAGCTACTGCACCAGACGGAAGCGTCGAAGAAATTTGCCAGCCCGGCCCCATGCGCACGCGGCTAGCTCCTCGATCCACATCCAAGACTTCTAGCGGCGGTCTCGGGCTAAGATGGAGCGGCCGGCTATATATTCGCGCCATCTTCCCTTCTTCATTTTCGCGCGTGCCTCGCTCAGTTAAACTTCCATGGTTTTGCGTCTGCCACCATTGTTGCTGTTGATTAATCGTTCCGCGAGAGCCACGAAGCGCGAAGCGAAGTTCGTTAGCAAAACTCCAAATCACCCTCTTTGCCAGAAAAGCTCCGTTTGTTACTAGACTAATGTATTTCGTTATTATATACTAGTAATGGTTAATGATCTCTGCATTTTTTTTTCTAGACGCAGGAGCAGCAGTGCTGCAGTTGGTTGGGACGAACACGACCAGGCAGCAATGGTGGTGTGTGCGTGTCTTTCACAGAGGGGCCATCAATCGATGTTATCGGGGAGATTATTGGATTGATCATAATTTATGCTTTCAGTTAAACGAGAGAAGTAATAGCTTTTCGGATAGCGCGGCCGAAGACTGAGTTAAGAGAAATGAAAGAAAAGAGAACGATCGAGATGGAAGGGGAAAAATTGAGCCGAGTGTGGTTCTTCAGTTCTGTCTCTCATGCCTCGAACGGAATGTAGGAGACGAGGAGAAGCCAATGGCGAAATGGTAAGAATCGTAATAGATTGAATACCAATCGAGTACACTTATAACAACCAGAAACGTCAAAGGTACTTTGGCCGTATCCTTCATGTTTATATTTCCTAATAATGCGAGAAGCCATATATATTAACTAAGTTCAAGACTTGCAGGAACAACTAGAGGGAAAATTAAAAGTAGAAACAAGCTCAAGGACACTTTGTCACCTTCTTCAACCTGCACAAGGCGATGACACGTCGCGAGCCTAGCTCGACGCAGTACCTGCTCCGCATTGTGGGAGCTAGAGAGTCATTGTAACTGCGGCCGAGAAGTCGCATAAAGTTGCCACGAGACACTATCAACGATTGTCTGAAGCACGAACAGTCGACCCTGAAGAAGGATGTGAAGGCTCGAGGAGGAGATTCAACCTCGCGATTATGGCAAAAACGCCATCGCAACATCTTATTGACTATACCATTGGCGTCGTAATGAACGGACGCATCGACATAGGTACTTGACGACGGACACTGGTATGGATCGCTTGTAACGAGCAATCGGTGGTGACGCGCCTCTCACTACGATCAGGTAAATGGGCCAGGCCCAGCAGGTAGGAACGGGGAGAGACTGGGCAGAAGTGCTCGCAGGCACATTTCATTTTCCATTTTTCTCTCTTTTCAGTTTTTTCAATATTTGTTGTATCAATTTATATATTCTGGACTTTTTTCGGTTGATTTATTTTATTTAAAATATCAATGATCCAAAAATATTCACAAATTTGAAGAACGCTCTTGAATACCAAAAACGTTCATGAATAAAAAACAGTTCGTGAATTCAATAAAGTTAACAAAATCAAATAAATGTTCATGAATTTGAAATTTTTGTGGCTTAAAAAATGTTCATGAATTTGGAAAATGTCTGTGACACTTGAGAAATGTTCATAGATTCAAAAATAGTTCATAGATTTGAAAAACTGTTTGCAGATCTGTAAAATTTCAAGAAATTTGAAGAAATTAATTTGAAATTCCTCGCAATTTTCAAAAGAGTTCATGAAAATTAAAATGAGGAAAGAACAAAGAAGTAAAAGAAAAAAAACCAATAGAGAAAATGCAAAGAAAATAAAACCTGATCTAAAGCATTTAGAAGCTTCACAAAACTGATTCGAAAAATCAGGGAAAGATAAAAATGGGAAAGCACCAACCGTTGTAGGCGATGCTAGGCTCTTATGGTCGCTTAACGCCATATATAGCACCTCCCGACTTCGACCGAGAAAGAAAGAAAAACCGGCTACCAAGTG
Source organism: Triticum monococcum (assembly GCA_034509565.1). Taxonomy (NCBI): domain Eukaryota; kingdom Viridiplantae; phylum Streptophyta; class Magnoliopsida; order Poales; family Poaceae; genus Triticum; species Triticum monococcum. Next base: position 622,846,970 of record CM067845.1, read on the forward strand.
ATAGCTATGATAATGGTCGCAACGAGCAACGCATATCATTTGCGGTTGACAACTCGCTCCTACAAGCCAATGTATCGAATTGAGGGAAACTAACCCTCACGCATTCTTAGGTGACGCTGCAACCAGGTGACAAGGACAAGGCCGGATATACGTGTTCCATTTAGTCCCTTGATTCCATTGCATTTTCACCTCCACTGCCTAGACGAACGACTCAAATATACAAAAGCCTAACAACTAGACCAAGAATCCACACAGGCGCCAAGATCCATGATCTCACCCGCCTACCAACGCTAAAACTAGTCATCGAAGGTGAGGGAGACCGCTGGAATCAGGCGACAAGAATTGACCCTATGTCACATTACATCTATCTACATGAAAAGATCTTCTCGAATAAGGCAAATAGATCTCGATCTACATGGATGTTTCTATAAATGTAAACATTGTTTTGAAACCTTAAAACAATTCTAAATTATATGTGTACATGTATTATAAATGTGTAGTGCCTATATGTGTATGCATTTTCACCAATATACCTTCTTCATATGTGGTGTACAGCAAAATGTGGATTACAATGGATTTACTGTTTGCTTTTTTTAGTCATATTTTTTCTTTTATCATTGTATAGTGATACAAGATAGTGTATGCCAAAAGACCAAGCCAAAGCCCCTAAATATATTCATTTTTTGAATTATAAACTAAAATCCAAAAGCAAAAGTTAATCCCAAGTAAACACCCCGGTTAGCCAAACTCCTAACTAGCTTCCCAATATATTTTGTTACTCAAAAGCGGACTGTCCGGACTCCCCCCTAACCTTCCCCAAGTTTGTCTTTGGTTTGTGGGACTTCAGACAATCAAACCGGTCCACAGACGTTTGAGATACCCGTTGGATGGCAAAAAGTGCTCGAACCGCTCAGTTCAGACATTCAGGGGGCAGTTTGATGCAGGGTTTTCAATTTCAGTTTCAGAAAAATTTCAGCACCAAATGAAATCACCGAAATTCGGTGAGATTAAGTGATTTCAGTTTTCATTTCAGCCAAATGGCCGAAATACTCATTTGAATTAAATTAAAAATTAGAAAAATATTTGAATTCCTGTGTTGTATTGAACTTGCTGAAATATTTTGGCCGAAACGTAAATATTTCAGTGTCGACTGAAATAATTGAAATTCAGTAAATTTCACGGAAGTTGCTCAAAGGCATTGTGGCTGTTCCTTCTCTTTCACCTTATAATATGAATCGTACGTGCCAATTTTTAGTAGACAAATCACAAATGATGTTGCGGCATTCTAAAAGCTGCGAGGGATGACAAGGTGACCAGGTTGGCTGGGTTAAAAACGCGTGGCTGCACGTACGTAGGCCCTTGAGAAGCTGTTGAAATATCTGGGCACTTGACACTGACAGAACAATGTCACAGTCGGTGTAGAGAGAGGGGAGTATAATAAAACAAACCAGAGCTTCAGAATGGGGGAGGCAACATTCGAACCTTTTCGTGGAACTAGCGGTAGCGACGTCCGGCGGCGAGGAGGACACGGGCAGGTGCCGGAAACCCGAGCGCCGGTGGGCCACCACGACCGTGCCAGACACGTACCCCTCGCACGCGACGCGGCATGCCCGCTCGCTCTCCTTCCTTCCCTCCATATAATCTTCCCGACGACCATTCGCCATCAGCTAGTACTCCCCTGCACCACAGTCCACTCCACACCGCCCCGCCTCTCGCCGCCGCAGTGCCCCCGCGCCTCCTTCCCCAAGTCCCGAACCACAGCGCCCCCGGCTACCACCGGCCGTCGCCATTTTCTCTCCACCCGCTGCCGGGCTGGTAGCTATTGCACCGCCGCAGCCCCGCGAAAGCAAGCGCGTGATGGCGGCGCAAAAGCGGCCGCTGGAGGCCGTCGCGGCGGAGCAGGAGGCGGCGCGGTCGCCGAGGAAGCGGCTGCGCCAGACGGTGCTCCTCGTGATGCGGCTGTGAGTGCCTCCCCCTCCCCTCCCCCAACTAGCCGTCGGTCTCCTCTTTTGCCGTGCACTCGGTCGGATCCTCCTCTTGCTCCCTTGATTTGAACTCACCATCCGCGGTTGCTTCGCCGCAGGGAGAGGAGGAGGGCCAGAGCGGCCACCGTCGGGCAGATGGTTCGCCAGCAGGTGAGGCCCCCGGTTCCCCTCTCTCTCCGCATTTCGATTCTGTTCCCTGGCACCGGTGACTGACAAGTTTGGTGGGTCTTGATCTGTTTTCGTCGTGCGGCAGGCGCAGCTCGACAGGGCAAAACTGTTTGTGTTTCTCATGCTGCTCGTCTCGCGCCTGTGCTCAGTGGAGAGGCTCCTTCAGCAGCTCCGCAACCTACTGACGGGGCAGATTGGTGCTTTTAGGTACGCATATTTTGCATTCTGCAACCACGGTGTCCATGTCAGAGTTGACGTAGTACCATGTTAGGATATTTGGATCAGCATGAATATTGACTATTCAGATTCCCTAATAAACTAACTGGTACTGTATGAAAGAATAAAGGAGCTGCACATTTTAGGAAAGTAGCAGCTCAAGTGCTGGCTTGCTTTTCTTGGAGTCCTCTCATGAGAAGTGAACATCCATCCTTTTGCCTTTCTCACAAGATTGCTGTCGCCTGTCGGCAACACAACAACTCATATTTTTGGAAACTTCACAGGCATAGTATTTTTTTTCTCCTTCAGGTTATCATGGAGTGTGAGTAAATAAATCATGGATGCATGTTCTATGTTAAAAAAAAGGATTTGTTTTCTTTCAGTAATCATAACGCTCAAAACATATGGAGATGGTCTCTAGTAGTCTGTTTATTGATTATTCTACTACGGATGTGATGGATAAATGCTTCCTTTGTTCGATTAATTGATTTTATCTCTGGCTGTGTATTATTTCGTATCCAGTAGATCTTTGATGGTAATCCAGACAATATACAGTTCGATCATGGATCTTGTTGTACAATAACAACTCAAGTGTTGGCTTGCTTTCCGCGAAACGCATTTTTTATCCTCTGATGAGAAAGAAACAGCCATCCTTTTGTCTTCTTTGACAAGATTGCTCTTGGCAACATAAGAGCCTATATATATTTTTGGAAATGAAAACTTGACAAGCATAGTGACATTTCAAGTTCAGATTATCGAATTATATTCATGGAATGTGAATAAATCATGGATTTCGTTCTTCGTTCAAGAGTCATAATCACGTACGTAAAATATTTGGATCTGCAAGGATTTAACCAGCATAGTACCATTTCAAGTTCTGATTGCTCTAGGATTCTATTTGTTGAGTATTCATCTTTCGAGTGTTGTGGATGTGATGGATAAATGCTTCCTTTGTTTATTAATTAATTTTACCTCTTGTTGTGTATTGTTTTGTATCCAATAGATCTTTGACGGTATCCATACAAGATCCAATTCGATCAACTGTACAGACAGAGGTTAGTATCTGGATCTTTATCTGTGTAATATGCCTTTATTTGTATATGCATGCACTCTATCCTAAGTCCTTTTTGCTATGTCACGAAATAGATGCAGGAACGACAAGCGGCCTCACTTCCTAATGGCATTTCTGAGCCTCCCAGGTTTCTGCCATTTTATTTTTCCCACCGTACATGTTTTTTGATTCATGTCATGATACTTGCTGTCAAACAAAGTATTTTCTTTCTACATAATCTGGGAAGTTTCCTTCTGTCACTGTCTCACTCTCATCTTATTTGAAAATTTAGGCAGATACCGGAAGGTTTTCCTGAAACTGGAGGCAACACTCGAGTCAAACTGCGCTTTGTCGATGTTGACAGACCAGAAGATCCTACTTACACTGGTTATCCAGTACAATGGCTGAACAAAAAAGAGGCTAGGGTAGCGGTATTTGAAAATGATAGGCAGATCACGCAGGGCGGCCTTTCTAAATTGCAAATTGAGATTTTAGCAGTCCATGCTGAATTCTTTACTGAGCGAGGACAAGCGGACTTCACCAAAGAGGAATTCAACAAGCAGATATGTATACATAAGGGGAATGAGTCAGTCTTGACAACTGTTAATCTAGCAAATGGTGCGGCGTATATTGGTTCCGTCATATTTACAGAGAGCTCCCAGAGGAAAAGGTTAAGATTGACAGCACGAGTGAAAGGACAGGATCTTGATGTCAGAGTTCAAGAAGCAATCAGTGATCCTTTTGTTGTCAAAGTCGGCCGAAGTAAACGTGAGTATACTGTATATCCAATTATCCATTCTGAACATCAAACATTTTTAACTATATTACATGGAGATTTTAATACACTCTGTAATTTTCTCATTCAATGAAACATTTACTGTTTGCATAGTTGGCAGAAGAACATGCTTGCTGATTTTAAGTAAAGAGATGTTAAAGCACATATCATATCTTTCAGAAGCTTTTATGGTCTTGTCCAGTGATATTATTTTATCTGAAAATATGAAGTCCTAGCACTAAATGTTCTACTTTGAGAAGGGAATGTTCCACCACAAAGCTCGGTTCAAAAAGGAGATGCTCAGGCGCCTTGCCTAGGGCATAAATGGAAGTCTAGGACTAGATGGGCCAAGCGAGAAATTGTAAACCCCATCGAGAGATCAGGCCATATTGCACTGACGGGCTATGGTACTCAAATACACCATGATAGTCAAAACTGTATGACCGCCTAAGCGAAGGCCAATCACCTCGCCTATGCCTAGCGCTATTTTGAACCTGGCAAAACTGTATGAAGTACTATCACTTAGATTTGGGAGTTGGGACCATACTTTTCTTGGGTCATTGCATATTTTATTTTGAGTTATCTATTAGGTCGTAGATTAATAATAAGCATGCTAGATCACTTTATAATTTACCATGTACATTAATTCTTTCCTGAATACTATAATCATCAGATGCAATGGTAGCCAGAATGAACCAATTGCATATTAGCAATCTTGTCTTAACACATCCAAATATTTTTGTTTACTTTCAGAAAACAGAAAGAGTTATCCTCCATCTAAAGAAGAAGCGGTATACCGTTTGGAGAAGATTTCCCTAAAGGGAAAACATTGTACTCTCCTTGCTGAAAAAAATATTACTACGGTGAAGCAATTCATGCGTCATTTTTACAGAGATGAATCTGGTCTCCAAAAGGTAAATATACAGTTATAATTATGTTTCTACAAGCTTCAGCGCTTCAAATTACTTGCAATAGATATTAGATAATAATTGTCATGGACCAGAAATAAAATATCCCGCATCTCCTAGGATTAACTTTGACTAGATGTAATGCTATATGTATTCATGTGCACTACATGTAATTAAATGCTAAGTTAACTCTTTATTTCTGCCAATTAGCTTCTTGACATGAAGGAGGATTGGAGTACCTTGATTAAACATGCCACCACGTCTGATCCTGGGGTTGAGATCTATTCTTTTATTGTTGAGGAAAATACTGAACTCTTATTCAATGATTTCTATAATCTTGTTGGTATGATGATCAGTGGATTATATTTTCCTGTCAATGGCCTTAATCAGTTTCAGCAGGTATACTTTTGACACTGTTCCATTCCCATCGCAATTAGGCTGTTGATTCACTAACATAATAGTGCTCTGGCAATTATCCTCGAAATGTTGTCACGGTTACAAGGTTTATAGCAAGATTTACATTTGGAAATTAGACTGCTTCCTAATGTCATTGTGAATAGCTATTGACTAACCAAACTCTGGCATTGCTGAACTAAAACAGGGCAAATGATGTTATTGTACGTAAATTAGGACCAAGGCATGGATTCTAAACAAATTCTTATGTCGAGCCTCTGTTTTTACTGCAAAGTTTATTTTTACCTATAAGCATATGCATTAGTGATGAAGAATGTGTTGTTGTTCAATTAATATTTATTTTTGTTTCCAATATCTAGAAACCTAGAAGAAATATATAGAGCAGTTGGATTGCCACCTTGCAGTGTTTTTGTGCTTGCATTGTGCACTGAAACACAGTTTATTCAACAAAGGGAGGGTCTAACCACCGCCCCAGTGCACTTAGTTGAAAAAAACGGTGAGAGAAAATATAAAGACTATTATCACCAATAGGTTGGCATCCTGCTCAAGTACTCATTTTTCATGATTAGAAGGTTTCATAAAGGTCTGAGCATTGAGGCCTTTCTGTACACAAAACAATAAGCAAAAGTATGTGCTTGCACATTATGACAGTGATAAATAAAACATCTTCTTACAGATTGTAGTGAACAAGTGGAAAATGTCTGCATATAAGAAATTTGACGAGCGGGAGAACTCAGGGGGCCTTACCCCTGATTACTTCATGACCAATGGCGGCCCTGTCAGTGCAGTGTCTCTGAACAATGATGCAGGTCCTTCTGTACAAGCTGGAATGACGTGGCAATATCCTAATGGCAAGGCTGCACAACACGGTGAATTTTAATATTTTGTTCCATTGTTGATCCTGATTGCTACATGTTTCTCTAAATTCAACTTATTGCAGTCCTGTCAAACAATGACGCTGGCCCTTCAAACCAAGAAACACTGCCGTTGTTAGAGTACGTAATGGGCCTAATGGCCTGGGCTGGCGGTATAGCCCGTTAGTCTTAGGGTTAATTAGAGATAAGGGTCGCTTTCTTAGGGGTCAAGTAAGCCTTGCTTGAGAGTCAAGTAAACCCCTCTATATAAAGAGAGGAGATGTATCAATCTAATGAAGCAAGAATTAAGAAGGAAATCCCTTCCCTCCTGCCCGGCCGTGGGCAAAAAGGCCCCCGGCCGGCCCTCTCACGCCCTCCTTCTAGCAGCGCCATAACAATTTGGTATCAGCTAGCTTCGGTTCGATCATGTCTTCACCGCCGCCCAACCCGTCTCTTCCGCTGCCGGTCACGACCGTCGCCCCGCTCCTGCCCGCGCCGAGATCCTCCGTCGCGCCCGCCCCCGTCGTCCTCACCCCGGAGGTGTCCGGGGCGCTGCGGGACCTAACACAGGCGGTCCAGGAGATCCACCTGTTCTTGGCCGGGTCCTATGGGCCGCACCCGGCTGCGCTGCCCATCACCACCACCGCGCCGCCGTGGCTGCCGTGACAGTCGCCGCACCAAGCGCCCCCCGCCGCGGTCGCCGGGCTGCTGCAGCAGCCGCTGCAGCTGCCATCCATCGCCCCGTCCTGGCTATCGTGGCAGCCGCCGCACCAGGCAGCCTCCGCCGCGCTCGTCGGGTTGCTGCAGCAGCCGCTGCAACTGCCATCCACCGCCACCACCGCCCCGTCCTGGCTGCCGTGGCTACCGCACCAGGTGGCCTCCGCCGCGCTCATCGGGCCGCTGCAGCAGCTGCCATCCACCGCCCCGCCCTGGCTGCAGTGGCAGCCACCGCTCCTGGCGACCTCCGCCGCGCCCAACGCTCCGCCGCAGCAGCCGCTGCAACTGCAGCAGCCATCACCGGTCAGCTCCGGCCCCGCATCGACCGCGCCGACGGGAGTCCCGATCCACCAGATCAAGTTCCCGCCGTCGCCATCATCGCTTCCTCAGGGCGTCCCCATCCAGCAGATCAAGCTTCCGCTGTCGCCGTCACCGCTTCTAGCTTGGATCACTACCGCCACGTGTCGGCGACGGTGAGGCTGCAGGCTGCTGCACGCGGCCTCCTAGCGCGTCGGCGTGTGCGGGAGTTGCGTGGTCTGCAGCTGCCGCTCCTCCCAGTTGCGCTTCGCTGCGCAAAGGACCTCGATCTCGTCCACTGCGTCGGGGATCTTGGGCATGTTGTTTTCCCCACGGACAACGCTCTCAAAGTCTGCGACATCGGCGGTTGGGGAGGCGCACCCCTCCTCGCCATTGTCCATCGACAACCCTCCACTCTTCTATGTGCGGTGCCGACCAACAGCCGTCCGGCGGGGAGAAGGCATGGTGTCACCGACAAGAGCGCACCGCGTAGCACCACTGCATTCCGCCGCCGGCCGCCGCGAGGGCGCCTCTGCTGGTCGCTCTTGCGACCACTTCCAGGTGGCCATACACATGCACTCCTTTTGTCCAGATGGTGTCCATGGGATCTAGGTGGCTGTACACGTGCACGTCCGACGTGCGGATGGTATCCACTTTTTGTTAAGAGGTCCAAAATAAATCATCCCAGTCCATTTCAGGTTGAGAGTAATAAAACAAGCCGAGATGTAAAAGGCTTGTTTTTAGGTGTTAGGTTTGTGTTGCCTCGAGTCATGGTTATAAGTTGGTTAGGCTGCAGCTTGAGGACAAGCTGCATGTCCAGGTGGAGTGTAGTGTTAGAGTACGTAATGGGCCTAATGGCCTGGGCTGGCGGTATAGCCCGTTAGTTTTAGGGTTAATTAGAGATAAGGGTCGCTTTCTTAGGGTCAAGTAAGCCTTGCTTGGGAGTCAAGTAAACCCCTCTATATAAAGAGAGGAGATGTATCAATCTAATGAAGCAAGAATTAAGAAGGAAATCCCTTCCCTCTTGCCCGGCCGTGGGCAAAAAGGCCCCTGGCCGGCCCTCTCACGCCCTCCTTCTAGCAGCGCCATAACAGCCGTTTCCACGGCACACGTATGCACAGACTGTGCATCAAGGTCATTATTAAAACACCTGCATAATTTTTTATCACACATCCTCTATACTGTAATTACTGCTTCATCGCAACTTTTTGTTGTTGTTGTTGACTTCTGATAGTTTTGGGGATCAACTTACTGTAGGACTTGGTGAGCACAATCCTTCTGTGCCACAGAATGGAGCTCCTTACTCTCTGCACCAGGGAAATATCTTAAATGATCAGGGACCATTATCAGCACAGTCCACTATTCCGCCCCACAATTTTTCACCAGTAAGTAAAGTTACCTATGGCACAATCAAAAATTCCATCCTGCAATTTTTCATTGACAACCTGAATTTTTTCATGGATGCTAGGTTCCACAGGATGACATGATCGCAGGTGCAAATCAAACTGACCAGAGAACCCCTTCACTTGACCCTGTTCTGGCTGACATGTCCAGTGGGTTTTCTCCAGTTCCAGTATGTGTTCCTTTGAATAAGTATCTTCGTACTGACTGAAGTACAATATATCAGTATGTAGCAGTCATATATGGCTTTAGCCTTTTTTTCCTTTTGTTATGTCATGATGGTGTTTGTTGTTGCAGTTCGAGGACTACAGCAGCCTGGATGTAACCGACTATCTGAATCTGACAGACTATGGCATTGCACCAGCTAATGACGGTATGCAATTTTGAATTTTCAATACCCATGGTAACCACAATGAAAAGCCGATAATTTATGCAATTTTCAATGCCGGAGCGATAACCTCTGTTGCAATCATCTTCTACAATCAGAACTCTTCCCATTTCAATCTAGGATGATATTAAATTGATGTTTACCTTCATAAAGTCTGGTGTGTGTATGCTTGGCTGATGACTACCAAACTGTTGCTTAAAAGTCAAATTTGGGCCTGGATTTAAGATGTTCCTCTCGATCCGTGCGCTAATGATGGGTTTCCTTCATTTCAGCAGAACTGCCGAATCCCAACAGCCCATCTGATGGTTATGGACATGATGGCGGCAACCAGTGATAGATTAAACCTGAGACCGCTGCAACAGGCTTTCCTCTACTAGACTAAACATGATGGTGGCAGTCGGTGATTACAGTATTCAGTGTGATTAAACATTTGGTCTGTAAATATTGATAGTGCTGCGAGTTCTAATAGACAATATTGGTCAGTAATTGCTGAATTTGCTATTGGTTGTAATAGGCATTTGGCTTGTATTCTTAAAAGCAAACCTTTCAGAACAAGAAAACATGCGGCTTGTATTGAATACCTAGAGCGAATATTCATATCGATTGACGAACTACGTCCAAAACTGTTAATCCATCCTTTTCTAAGTTGCAGAACTTGCTTGGTGTAATCCTGCTAATCCATCTTTTTTCTAAGTTGAGTTTTTCCTATGTGTGTTCACACATTTTCACTCACAGTCATATATACAGTATGCTGTGCAGATTAGAATAGTTGTAGAAGATTTCAGTTTGTTAAATACCACAGGGCTTCCATTCCTCCTGCACCAAGGCCACACAGATCGACACCACAAGCTCTCATCCTCAGCTGCCCCATCTGCGACTGCGAAAGCAAGCAAGAACACAAGATGCATCAGTTAGTTGAGCCATGGTATAACAGAGATGCGGGGCAGAGCACATTAATTCAGGCATGGATGCAGAGTTCACCTGAGTTGGGACTGACTGACTAGCCGATGTCGGCACCGTCGTCGACGAAGTTCGCCGTTGATGCTCGGGATAGATATCGATCAGACCGTGTTCTGGGCTGAAGCTTTTGGTCAAGATCTCAGAAGGAGACGCTCCGACCTGGCGAGATCCCGGCTCTCATTGCTGCTCTCTCTGAGATGGATCTCATCTCGAGATGCAAATCTGTTGTGGAAAAGCAGCTGCAAACTAGGTGATGTGAGTACGACCAACCTAATGCATAGGAACGAGTACAGATCCCATTTTCTCTACTCCTGCGTGGGGGTGTTGATCGGGACTTATAGGTGGTGTAAACAAGTCTTCTTATGCGCCAGCGGTCCAAGTTCAGAGTGCTCAAGTCTAATCACCCGTGCGAATCATAGTTTGCCAAACGGCTTACAGCTTTCTCACAGCACCTAGTTTGCAGCTGCTTTTCCGCGACAGATTTCCCACAGCAGCTTTCAGAAAATCCACAGACCAACCAAACACCACCTTTAAAAAAATTAGAGGAGAAACGCTGCTTTAGTAGAACTTTGTATTAAAGCAGCGAAAATTAATTTGGATCGAAGGAAGTAGTTATTGTTAAGACCGAAAAATAAAACAAACGTGTGAAGCACGTGTTGTGCATCAGAGTGTTTTTTTTCCTGAACTCATGTCTTCTTGGTTATTTTACTACCTTTTCAATGTGCTGCTTATTTTCCTTAATAATTATCATATCTCACGTGTCCTTTTGGGTGTTTTCCTTCATGACAAGCGGGGCCTGCATGGGTTGAGAGAGCGTGTGCTAATGACGCAGCACTATTTGACTGGTTAATAGAGTGTAACATAGATGAAATACAAAGCCCTGAGAGGAAAGATGCTCCACAATGATTGTGACTGCCCTCGATCACCCCATCCCCTCGCCCCCTCGCGGCTGACTGAAATCTCCGTCGGCACGACCTCCAAGGACGGTAGCGGCGAAGCTCCCTCCTCGATCTACCCCTCAGTTGTTGGTGCGCCTCTTCCTACCGAGCGACGCCGTTGTGCTCTCCATTGGTTCCTTGGTGGTTGCGTCTTGGTGTTGCCATTTTCGCCGGCGTTGCTCCACCCCTCCTTCGGGCGGAGCACCGTCGGTATGTGGCCTCGTGCCGCCAGATCTGACGATTGCATCCGACATTTGGATAGCCCTATGACCAGCTTCGAGAGTCTGAGCTTGCGGGTCTTAAAATTGACCAAGTCACCATAGACGTCTCCCTATCGATGAGAATATCGCCTCCCACTGAGGGAAATATTTGTCCTTTATTAGAGACCAAAGCGCCACCCCTGTGTTTGATTCTTGGTGGAGGACCACCATCATCCTAACCATTCAACCACATATTAGTTCTCACAAGATCCGAATGTTGACGTCCAATTTGTTGTGCCATTTAATCTTTCCAATTGGCTAGTTCATTAAGCTTTATCTTACTTTTTTACTGTCTTCGCAAAAAGAATCCTTTTAATTTTTTTACTAGTGAAGAAAGAACTTAGTACTTATAGTCGTGGCTAGGTGCAGTGGCCCCATCCCTATTCAAAACAATGAAGAAAGTTTACTATGCATGGCTTAGATAAGTAATAAATCAATTCTTTGCCCTCCTAGTTGTTCATATTTTCGCTTTGGCCCCCCTTATATTCCTGTCAAGCTCCGCCACTGGCTAGGTGGTCTATGAATCTAGATGTAATTTATTTTATTTCTGGTGTTCTTTATAGTGCGATGATTGAAGATGAATAGATTAGAAATTTCTTGCAAAAAAAGGGGAGAAAGAACTTACGCGTTGCATTCTGCAAGGCTAGCGAAGAAAAGTCTCAAGGGGGAAAAAATGCTCGAAGCTCCGTTCAACTTTCCAGGAAGAATGTATTATTTGTTTATTTTAAAAAAATGCTCGAATCTTCCTCCGTTGGAGGATTTGGAGCCGAGCTAGCTCTAGCCTCTAGGTAATCTCGACTCGATGAAATATGTAAAGTCAGACCAAAAATTGCCGAGAACATCCCCAGAAAACCCCACGGAAACAGTATGGAAAATGAAGAGAAACCCCCCGTCCTACGCAGCAGCGCAGTCCAGTCTTCTCCTCCTGTCCCCACGCGGTTCGCTTTAATCTCTCCGGACTATCTTTTATTTACAGTTTAGTAGTAGATGGAAGCATCGCAGGGATTTCCGCGTCCGATCCGCGCGCGCGCGCAGTCGGCGCGGCGTCTCCGTCGTTCACACATGACTTGTACTCCGTATCCTTCATGGCGGCTCTTGCTATCTCTCTATATATCATGCCTCCCTCCATCTTCAGTTCTTCATGTTCGCGCGCTTCAGACACTGTAGCATCTCCCTCGTCCCGTCAGCTCCCACGCCATTGTTGTTTGTTCCGGGAGGATGATTCACCAGGCTAGTCCGATCGGATCAGTGTGGATGGCCATCGTCTTCTGCAGGTGGTACCTTTTGCGAGTTATGCATTTCGTGTTCATGAGGATCTCTGTATTTTTCTCCATGCAGGACGACGGACGGACGAAGACGACCTGACCAGCCAGCCATATGGCAGTGTAAGTGTGTCCTCTGATGTTATCGAAGAGAATGTAATAATACAGGATTGATCTGATCATAAGCTCAAAACAAGTCGGGTGCTTAATTATGTCCAAGCGAAGAGGGTTCTGTTCTGCCTGTGCTGGTACATGCTTGACCAAAACGTCTGAAGACAGAACGAGCTGACAGTCACCCACACGGCCACACCCACTCTCATTTTTGGATGTTCTTTTGAAATGCACTCTCATGCTTTTAACAGAACGGAAGGGCAAAAGATGAGACTTGAATATGGTTCCCCGGAAGTTAATGATAAGGATATTAGGGCCGGTTAGGATGTTAATTGGTGACTCTTGTACATGAACATAACGGTGGTAGTAAACGGTGAAATATTTCCTACGGATATTCGGTATGTAACCCTAGAAGTGAACCATTTGATGACATCCGACGTGAGGGGATGAGCGGTGGGAGGAGTTGGAAAGCAACAATAGCGAGATGAAGAAGAGTAAGAAGTTCTGGCCTCTCTTCTTCTCCGTCACACCTACTTCACCAACTATAGTAAACGAGGAGCCACAGTCTGAAGTTGCGATGCCGGGAGCAAAATAGCCGGCAAACATGAACACGCAAGTTTGCAAATCGCCTCTTTCCAGGGACCAAGAGGATGCGTTGCCGCCACTGCCGCCGGGAAGCAGGAACCAGGAAGATCCACTGTCGCCACGAATTACGGAATGAGAAGTCTCCACCGCAAATCAGTGCCACCTCCGCAGATGCCACGTTCGAGCGTAACACTTCCCTCACAACCGCAACGACATGTCCACCATCAAGATATGTCGGGGCCGCCGCCTTGGTGTCCAACCTCCATCGATGTGCTTTTTGTCCAGGTCCACCTCAACGCTCTAGCTGCTAAGACTCCTACAACGCAGAAGGGAAAGAGACGGCGATAGGGGCTAGGGTTTTGACTCGACCACCGCTGGGAGAGACTCGGGTTTACATCTGCTCTACATGAGGAAATTTGCAATTCTAAATTTACATCTGTCTTATTCGATGTAATGGGTTGCATTTGTCCATGGATCATTCTAGTTGCCACATGTGTCTTTCAATATAAGCGTGGTAACTCTATAAAAAATCTTATAAATTGTTTGTGAAGTATATAATAGATAACTTTATCTTATATACTATTTGATCTCCTCTGTTTACTTTATAATACAATCCTATGTTTCATCATTCTATAGAATGTTGGACCATGGTATTATGCTCTAGTGACAAGCGGTTTCATCTGAAATGACATTGCACACATAATATAAACTATCATGTCATTTTACATCATTCAAAGCAAAATTGACCATCATCTGGGTTGGGTTGCTAAAATACGTGCATTTGCTAAAGTTTAGGTGACCATGATCTCCGCAAATCATAATTGACTGCTCAACTATGTGATTTCTTTGTGTTTCATAGAAAGCTCTCATCGGAGATGGGAGAGGGCGGTTTAGAGGGTTGGCCTTATCTAGTGGCAGCATTGTCAAACTTGACGACCATGACAACCCTCAGGAACAAAGGAAGAGAGTGTGGTAGCTGGACATTAAAGGAGACATGGATTCTATTGTGTTTCCAGTGAAAATTAGGCAACTGTCATATAGGAGGTAGTCATAGAAATACACCCTGTTCAAGAATTCATCCGATTAACCAGTTAACTTGCCGATTAATCCCTGCTCATAGGGTCCCGAGTAGCCGATTACCCGATAAATCATCCGATTAATTGATTAAATGGCCGATTAACTTGCCGATTAGCCTATTAATCCCCTACTCACCGGCCGACCGAGCAACTACCAGTTAACGATTTCCTCAACAATGGAAATACATAGCAGTACCTAAGGTTATGCAAAAAAAAAAAACAGACATTCCATTGGATTGAATCCCATGGTCGAGCAAAATTGGCTTCTACTTTTAAAAAATTATGTAGTTAATGGAGAAGGCCTCCCTTTCCCCAATCCTAGTGCCCCTCTAGACTTCCTTTTTCTACTGACGAGGATGTTGATTCTCCTCGTGTAGGTATTGAGTGGGTTGGAGGGTGGGTTGTGGATCCTCGATGGTTGTGTTGTTTAGGTCCTAACCATGGCTAGGATTAGGTGTCCATTGGTGGCATCTAGGCGGTGGCGGTGGCGGTGGCGGTGTAGTGGAGTAGTCGGTCCTTCAAGCTTTGTCCTCATCTCGGTGGCGGCTCGACCATCGATGACAAGTTAGCGAGAAATCTCCCAAATAATTTGTGTGTTGTTTCGGCTCATTTGGATTGTGGCAGCAACCTCAACTCAAGTAATTCGCAACCCCTTTCGCTACCTCCAAGATAAGGTCTCCGAGTAGGGTGTGGGAGACTAGGTTCCTCCTCTTTGTCTTATGTTATCATGTGATGGTGCCACTCCTTAGAAACGATGCTGATATAATGGTGGATCCACATGAAAGTCTTCACCGCGCGGGAAGGGTCTCGAATGGTGTTGGTTTAGTGATGCTTCTGCGATTGGTCTGGAAGGGCTTGGGTGCAGGTTGGTTTATCGCTTGAGCTTGTTGATTCATGCTTTTGTTTTATTTTAGCAAGGTTAAAAAGAGGCCGTGCAATAAGGAGCTCAATGTCAACCATTGAGAACTTCTTGAAATGAAAAGTGAGGAGAGGTAAGTGTCATTGTCATCGGTTAAATTAGAGAGAGTGAACGCCAAATGAGCCAAAAAAAAGAGCATTCGAACCTTTTCATCGAACCTGTTTTCTTTTATTTTGGGTAAGTTTCGTCGAACTTGTTGCGCGGGAGTGATGAGATCAGCAGCACTGCGTATGCGTAGCCGGCCGGCCGTGGCGCAAGCCCGAGAGACATGAGGGCCACCACCAGCACCGGCACCCCGGCCCGAGGCCAACACCGTCGCGCGGCACGCGCAACGGTGTCTTGCCCCGCCCGTGTGTACGTGACGGAAGGTGACGAAGCTTCTCCACCTTGGCTTGGCCTCCTCTCCCTCTCCACTCTCCGTCTCCTATTTTTAAGCAGGGCAGCAGACAAGACAAGCGGCAACCTCCAAGTACAAGCTCGAAGCCCGCCCCAACCCCCACACCACAATCCCCATCACGGCATCACCATTCTTCCCCAATCTCCACGGCTCGGCCAGCCCGCCGCCGCCTCTCTCTCTCTCTCTCTCCCTCTCCCTCTCTCTCTCTCTCTCACGCCGCGCCCCACCCGACCGACGACCCCGCCCAGAGGCGCGTGATGGCGGCGCGCACGCACAAGCGGCCGCTCGCCGCCGTCGTGCCGGAGCCGGAGCAGGAGCATGAGCAGGAGCAGGAGGCGGCCTGCTCCCCGAGCAAGCGGCTGCGCCGGGCGGGGCTCGTCGTCATGTGGCTGTGAGTACCTCCTCTTTTACCCTTCTCTCTCTCTTTCTCTCGGATCATTCCATTGCTTCCACGGTCCGAAACTCACCGCTCGCGGCTGCTTCGCGCGGATCCGCGGTCCCGGCCGCCGCAGGGAGAAGGGGAAGGCCAGGGTGGTCACCATCGGCCAGATGGCACAGATGCTTCGCCAGGTGAGCCCCATTCGCCTCCTGTCCCCGCATTTTTGGTCTCTCCCGGCCGTGCTCTGGTTTGGGTATGTATGCGGCGAGCGATAACTGAATGGTTCTGTGGGTTTTGAATTGTTTTCGCGCGGCAGGCGCAGCACGACGTGGCAAATTCCATCATGGAGAGGCTGGAGAAATTGTTGGGAGAGCAGTTTGGTGCTTTCGAGAGGTACACTAGCTACACACATGCTCTCAAGCGCAGATATATCCATGTATCGCGGTTCAGATGTTATACTCTGCTTAGAATTTTGGATCGGTGTAGGTAACGGTTTCCCCTCCTAGGAACTACTCACTTAGTTAGACAACAATAGAGGAAATGCACATTTCAGCAAAGTAATGATGCAAGTGTTGACTTGCTTGCCAGTTTTTATCATCTGAAAAAACACGGGGCTATTTTCTCTTTCATAATAATGCTATCAGCAACGCGCGAGCTCATATAGAACGGAAAACTGGGCAATCATACTACTTCGTGTTCGGATAATCAAGTTGTATTCATGGTCATCGAGTACGGATAAACCATGGATTTCCTCTTCTTTCAGTAACCATAACTGCATAGTACTCCCTCTGTTCCTAAATATAAGTCTTTTTAGAGATTTCACTACAAACTGGAGTACTTATGGATGCATATAGACATATTTTAGAGTGTAGATTCACTCATTTTACTCCATATGTAGTCCATAGTGGAATCTTTAAAAAGACTTATATTTAGGAACAGAGGGAGCATTTATGGAAGCAGCCTTACAAGCTTATTTGTTGAGTATTCGACTTTTGTGGATGTGATGGATAATGCTTACTTTGTTTAATTAATTAATTAATTTTATCTCTTGTTGTGCTGTATCCAACAGTTCTATTATGGGACGCATAGAAGATAAGGTTCTGTCAATTGTACAGACAAAGGTTAGTATCGACGTAATATGCTTTTCCTTTTTTGGAATCTTTCCCTTATTGTCTACCTCTATCCTAACTCCTTTTTGTTACATCATCATGCAATAGACGCAGGAACAAAAAGCCGCTTCACTTCCTAGTGCCGTTTATGAGCCTCCTCCTAGGTATCTGACATTATAATTTTCTCCTATGTCCCCCTACAGTTGTCAGCACTAGCTCTGCATTAGAAGTTGAGCAGTGGACATGCATAGTTCCTCTGCTTAATACTCTTGACAGTTTTTTATTCATGTCATGATACTAAAAATCTGCCGAACCGAGTATTTTCTTTCTACATAATCTGTGAAGTTTCCTTTTTTGTTACTGTCTCACTCTCATCCTGTTTTAAATTTTAGGCATGTATCAGAAGGCTTTCCTGAAACTGGAAACGTCAAACTACGCTTTGATGTTGCAGGACCAAAAGACACACTTTTCACTCGTTGTCCAGTATGGAAGAATGGTGAAAATGCTAAAGTAGCAATACTTCAAAATGAGACGCAAATCACGCAGGGTGATCTTTCTAAGTTGCAAATTGAGATTTTACCTGTTCATGCTGATTTCTTTACTGGACAAGAGGATTTCACCAAAGATGAATTCAACAAGCAAATATATATGTATAAAGGGAAAGAGTTGGTCTTGGCAACTGTTAGTCTATCAAACGGCGAGTCCTCTCTTGGTTCATTCTCCTTTCCAGAGAGCTCCCACGGGAAAAAGTTAAGATTAACAGCTCGAGTGAAAAGGCAGGATCTTACTGTCAGAGTTCAGGAAGCAATAACTGATCCTTTTGTCGTCAAAGACCGTCGAAGTGAATGTGAGTATATTCACTTATCCATTCTGAGCACAATTTTTTTTAACTATATCAAATTGGAGGTACACCGTGTTACTGTGTAGTCAGCTGAAGAGCATGCTTCTCCTTTAAGTGTCTGACAAGCTGATTTGAATAATAAAGAAAATCTGAGAAAGGGTGGGCACTTTGTAGTTTTTCAATGTTGTACGTGCTAGATCAGTAATAAATTGATTGTAATTTACCATGACATTAATCCTTTGGTAAAAACTATTAGATGCAAATATAGCTAAAATGATCTCATTTAATATTGGCAATCTTGTCTGAACTCTGAACACACCCAACCTTTTTGCCTACTTCAGCAAATGAGAAGAGTCCTATTCCATCCAAGGAAGACGCTATACATCAACTGAAGAAAATTTGCTTAAAGGGAAAACATTGGCATAACCTTGTGGAGAAAAATATTACGAAAGTGAAGCACTTGTTGCGCCATTATCATAAAGATAATTTTGGTCTCCAAAAGGTATATATGCAGTTATAATGATATGTCTGCACTCTTCAATGTTGCAAATTACCTGTAATAGATTAGTCATGAGTTAATCAGTGTCCTGGATCAGCATAAGATATCCAGTATCTCTTAGGACTTACTTGGACATGTACTGCTAAATGTACTAATATGCACTGTAATATCTGGTATCATTTCATTAATTGCTAAGATAATTTTTAATTTATGGCAATTAGCTTCTTGGCATGAAGAAGGGGGATTGGAATACCATGATTGAACATGCTACCATGTGTGTTCCTGGGGATGAGATATATTCCTATTGGGTTCCAGAGGATAATTGTCAAATCTTATTCAATGATTTCTATGATCTTGTCGGTAAGATGACTGATAACTATGTTCCTTACAGTGTCAGTGACGTCGATCAGTTTCCACAGGTGACGTCAATAACACTCTTCCACTTCTATCACAGTTAGGCAGTTGATAGTCACTAAAATAATAGTGTGCTCATAATTACATTCGAATATTCTGTTACAGCTTAAAGTGAAGAACTGGAAAATGTCTGCATACAAGAAATTTGAGGAGCTGGAGAACTCAGGGGGTCTTATCCCTGATTATTACCTGAGCAACGGCCGCCTTGTCTTGGCAGCGACTGCGAACAATGGTGCCAATACTTCCAAAAATCAAACTAATGCAGAATTTGGTGAGCAACAACCATTTCTGCAGGAGAGTGGATTCCCACTGGCACAGATCTTTGCAAACAATGTTGCTGGTCCTTCGAATCAAGAAAGACCACCATTTGCACAGTACAGTTACGAACAGGTTACGCATCAAGGTAAATACTGAACACATGCCCAATTTTGTATCAAACATAGTCCATATTGTGAGTGATGCCTTAGTGCAAAAAGTATTATTATTGCTACTCACAGTTTTGACAATCAATTTGCTGTAGAACCATATCAGCAGCATCCTTTTATGCCATGCAACGGAATTCCATCCTATCCGACCCAAGGAAACATTGATGGTACGGGATCATTCCCAGCATGGTCAATCAGCCCATCCCACAATTTTGCACCAGTAAGTAAAGATACTTGTGACAGAGTCAACTATTCCATCCAACAATTCATTGCCAACTCAAATATTTCCTGGATGTAGGCTGAAGAGGAGAATTCAATGACTCGTGCAAATCTAACTGCCCAACACAATGGATACTTAAGCACCTTGATGCCTGCTGCTCCTGGTAATTTCTTGTCTTGTAACAGGCGTGCTTGCTATATCCAGTTTCTTTTTTCATGTGATAGTATAGGCAATGTTCTAGACATTCAAATCGCTTCTCCATGATGCATTGTTGGGTCCTGATATGTTGGTGTTGGCACTTCCTCAGGTGGAGTTAGTCAGGGAACCTATTCACTTAACCATGATCAGGCTGGCATCGTCAATGCGTCATATACAATGGAAGTATGTGCTTTTCTTTTTATTAAGTTGGATGTGTCATGGGAATTTTGCTTTAGAACAGATCAATTATCTTCTCTCAGGCCAATGTATATCAGTCTATGGCAATCACACGGCTTTAGATCTTTTCTCTCCGTTTGCAAAGTCATGATGATGTTTGTTCTTGCATTTCCAGGAATTGCTAGGAGTAGCAGAAGCACATGTGGCAGATCAGGCCTTCATAGCAGCTAACAACGGTATGCGGTTTTTGATACCCATGATAACCATATGTAGTTCTGTTGATATAAGCTAAGCTGCTAAATCACAGAGCTTGGCAATTTTAACTTGTGATGAAGCAAATTGATGTTTACCTTCACAATAACCAAAGCGTATATGCTTGACTGATGACTACCATTCTACCAAACTGTTGAAACCCTCTCTGCTTAAAAGTTGAAATTGCCCTGATGGTGTATTTCTTTTATTTCAGCAGAACTGCCGAATTCTAACAACCAATCTAATGGTTATGAATATGATGGTGACATCTGGTGATTGAACTTGAGACCACAGCAACAGACTTTCCTCTACCAGAGTAAACATGATGGTGGCAGCCGGTGATTCAAGTATTCTGTGTGATTAAGCATTTAGTTTGTAAAATATCAGCAGTGTTGTGAGTAGTAACAGACAATATTGTTTTGTATATTGCTGAATTTGCTATTGGTTGCGGTAGGCATTTGGTTTGTATTCTTAAAGAACAATCTTTTAGAAAAAGAGGGCAGCTCGCTCTTCTTGAACACCAAGGAGCAAATATTCGCATTGCTGAACTTGGTGTAATCATGTTAATCAATCTTTTTGCTAAGGTGAATTTCCTGTGTATGTTGACACATTTTCACTTTTTTTTGAGTTAATTCCATTTTTTGTTTTACCCTAACACACGCTTGTGAGAGATTTTATCCCCAAATCGGCATTCGGTCAACTGGTGGCTCCTAATTGAAAGATTCCTTCCACATTTTACTGCTGGTTTTCGTTTTGATTTTTTTCTCTCTTCAAAAACCGGTTCGGATGTTTGGCTTGCCATTCTGTCAAACAGGCTGAGGGCGCCGTCGAAGTTCAGGGCGGCGCCGTCGAAGTTCAGGGCGGCGCCGTCGAAGTTCAGGAGTAGGACGGCCGCGGTTTAGTTAGCACCAGCGATTTGTGGCCAACTCGCCCGGCTTTGGTGACGCCTCGGACTTGGTCGGTGTCCGTGTCGTCGAGGGCCACTCCGGACAAGATGCGAGCTCCGGGGATCTACACCATGCTTGGGGCATGCTCGGGGAGGGCGCCCTGGGCGAGCAGGTAGTGGGCACGCTCGCCTCCTGCAGTTATCGCTGCAGCTGGGATCTGGCGCGCACGGCGCACGGGCGAGTCTGGACGGAGGCCATGAGAGGAGTTGCTCTGCTCTGCTATTTGCAGTGAACCGGTTTTCTCAAGGAAAAACAAAAAGAAAAGTAGAAAGAAAAAAAATCAGTCAACATGGCATGTCAAATCAGCACTGAATCGAGATGAACAGCAAAACTAGAAGGTATTTTATGTCACGGGGGAGTGTGCCACCAATTGACTGAACCGTCAATTTGGATGACCCAAACGCAGTCGATGCCTTTCGATTCATTTGCATGAATATTGAAGCAATTGCCATCTGAGTTGAGAGCCACGTAAGCACCCAGCGTCGTGTGGGTGTTATCATTTAATGTCACACGTGTGCGCGTTCCTCGCCCGAACGGACGGACACAGGACGCTTGCCCGAACATGTGGGTGAAACTGCTCTTCACCCACACGACGCTCATAGGGCGATAGATGACAACTATATGTGTGCACATGTGGCAACTAGTTAATCACATACGGCAACTATGGTTGACCATACATGGCAATTATGGTTTAACCACACGTGGCAACTATAATTAATTACACATTGTGCATATGTGGCAACTAGTTAATCACACACGGTAACTATGGTTTGACAACATATGGCAACTCCAATTAGTTATACAATGACAATTATATTTAATGATACATGGCAGACATGACAACTATAGTTAATTACATATGGCAACTAAAGTTAATTACACACGCGTTCGGGCTCATGAGATGGGGGTGAGCAATTGCCACACAGGGTCGTGTGGGCCATCGTAGTTGCGCCCAAACGTATGAGCAATTTTAATGTTCACTCACATTGAGTCGTGTGGGCTGTTTCCTTAGTACAGCCGGACGAGTCGTGTGGTTGGATGTCCATTGCGCCGCGCGTGTATCAGTTATTGGCGTCCATATTTTAAGGGTAAAAAAAGAAAATAGGACCGTATATAAATTTTATAGATATATAGGAGGAAAAAAGGGAGGGAACCCCTACAAAGTCCACATGACCAATACAAAACCCAAATCTAAACAACGAAGAACTGTATACATCTTACAACAGGAAACTAGGAAACAAAAGAAAGCCTGAAAACCAGCGATAAGGAGCAAACAAACAAAAATAGACTTGCTCCAATGAGAAGCCCGCATCCGCATTCATTGGCTAAAGGCCCTGGTAAACACTTCGAGCCTCATACCGCCACAACCATACCTCGTGTGCCATAGCGGGAACAACATCCTGAAGGTTGGCCCAAAGAAGAGGAGTGCTCCCGACGATATTGGTGACCCTACGTGCGACCAACCAAGAGGTGATTGCAACTAGTGGCGGGGGTTGATGAAGATTCTTGAGGAGGCTAGTCAAAATTGAGAGGGCGAAGAAGATAAATTATGCATGAACTCTGAGAAATAATTGGTATTCAAATCTAATAATTAGGGATAGTTTTCCTAGATTAGGGGGGGGGGCAATGGCCCCCTTTGGCCCATGAAGCTTCGACACCGATTGCAACCTTCAAGTTCAGAGCTAACTTGCTGAAGCAAGCAAAGTAATCATGTCCTCTTCAGCATTTTCCAACCTTCGGGGGAGTGTGTTCTCACTGCCTGAAGTCCTCTCAATGAACGATGCTGGTCGTTCTAAAAGAGAACACTACTAGAAAAAAGGGCTATAGATGGGATTGACACTAATGGCGCACCAGACAAGCGGTGCGCCATTAGTATATACTAATGGCGCACCACCTTCTGATACACCATTAGAGTTGAAACTACTAATGGCGCACCTGGCCCAGGGTGCGCCATTAGTATCAATTTTTTTTTTGAACTAGTGCGTCTGTCCAAACATACTAATGGCGCATCCAGACACAGTGCGCCATTACTAGTTGTAACTAGTAATGGCGCACCTGTCGGAGAGTGCGCCACTAATGTTGTTTTTTATTATATTTTTTATTCCTTTTTTTGCAAAACTACTAATGGCGCACGGTTCCACCGTGCGCCATTACTAGTTTAAACTAGTAATGGCGCACTGTGGCCATTAGTATGTTTTTTTTTGCAAAACTACTAATGGCGCACCACCAGAAGATGCGCCATTAGTAACCTGGATTACTAATGGCGCATTTAGAGTTGGTGCGCCATTAGTAAGTGGGCAGCAACAAGATATTTTGGACAGTCTCTCCTACCCACACTCACTTTCTCTCCACTTCATTCTCTCCACCTCCTCCTTGTCTCGGGTGCCTCCTCTTTTTCACCTCATTTCCACCATAGATTCATTCAAATTAAGTGGTTAAATTACCTTGTTTTGATAGGTAAGTAAGGGGGGAAGCTATATTTATATTGTTCTCCCTACAACAATGTGCACATTCACTTTTTATGGCCTAGCTAGATCTATGTATGTTCGTGGTGTTGCATATGTTTGTGGTGTTGCATATGTGTTTGTGTTTGGAGGTGTACCGGTATTTGAAATGCGATAGTTGCCAATATTTTGCCGGAATGTTGATTCATTTCCGTTTCGGCGAGAATTTTGGCATTAAGCATTCTTTTTGGTCCTATTTTTAGGGAAAGTCATGCCAAATTTTTTCTTGGTTCTAAAATATCGTTTTGCTCTACCCCACAGGCGACCATGGTCCGCACGATGACCGAAGGCATCGTGAATAGTTTTTGAGGTCCGCGAAGGCCGAGATGCTTCAAAAGAACGAGACGGAGATAAGATGTCCGTGTCGAAGATGCAAGCTGAAGAGCCTTATTGCGGATCCGGATTCCGGGAAGGTGCGGGACCACCTGCTCTTGCATGGTTTCATGGATGGCTATCGGTGGCAAGGTGATGAAGATGACTACGAAGTCGTCCATGGGGGCCGGGAAAGAAATGAGGAAGGGCAGCAAGACAACCACCCCGGCTCGGGCGGGCGAGAATACGAAGAATCCCCAGGAGATGATCATGACAGTGATGCTGTACACAGTCATCATGTAGAAGATGCAGGACATGATGATGAGGAAGATGCCGGAGCAGACGACGGGCATGATCATGAAGATGATGATGCCGGCGGAGCAGACGACGCTGGACCATCGATGGGCTGGGTGCAGGACCCTCATATTCAAGAGCTGCTTCTCAAGCAGACGGATAACGCAAGAGCTGCCGCCTGAGAGAAAGCCAAGATGGATCAACTTGAGTTAGACGCGGTTACTCCATTGTATGAAGGATGCAGGCCCGAGGATACCCGCCTGAAAGTAACGCTCATGGCTCTGGAGATGAAGGTAAAACACAAAATGACCGACGCATGCTTCGACGAGAACATGTCATTCTGGCACGAACGTCTTCCCAAGGGGAACAAGTGCCCGACCAGTTTGGAGGAGGCGAAGAAAATCGTGTGTCCACTGGATTTACCACACGTGAAATACCATGTGTGCATGAACAATTGCATCATTTATCGTGACGAGCACGCGGAGTCTACCATATGTCTGGTGTGCGGCGTCACTCGATACAAGAAGAGGAAGAAAGCTCCTTGAAAAGTGGTGTGTGTTGGGGAACGTTGCAGAAAACAAAAATTTTCCTACGGTTTCACCAAGATCTATCTATGAGTTCATCTAGCAACGAGTCATCGGATGCATCTACATACCTTTGTAGATCGCGAGCAGAAGCGTTCAAAGAACGTGGATGAAGTAGTCGTTCACGACGTGATTCAAATCACCGGAGATCCTAGCACCGAACGGACGGCACCTCCGCGTTCAACACACGTACGGTCAGCGTAACGTCTCCTTCTTCTTGATCCAGCAAGAGGGAAGAAGAGGTTGAGGAAGATGGCTCCAGCAGCAGCACGACGGCGTGGTGATGGTGGATTTACAGAACTCCGTCAGGGCTTCGCCAAGCACTATGGAGGAGGAGGAGGTGTTGGAAAGGGAGAGGGAGGCAACCAAAGGCGTGAGAGAAAAGCCCTCCCTCCCCCACTATATATAGGAGGGCCAAGGGGGGGGGGGCGCCAGCCCTAGGAGATCCAATCTCCTAGGGGGGGGGGGGGGGCGGCCAAGGGGAGGTTTCCCTCCCCCCCCCCCCCCCAAGGCACCTAGGGGTGCCTTCCACAAGTGGGACTCTTCCCCTTTGGGAAACCCTAGGCGCATGGGCCCTTGGGGCTGGTGCCCTTGGCCCATGTAGGCCAAGGTGCGCCCCCTACAGCCCATGTGGCCCCCACGGGGCAGGTGGCCCCACCCTGTGGACCCCCGGGACCCCTCCGGTGGTCCCGGTACAATACCGATAACCCCGAAACTTGTCCCGATGGCCGAAACAGCACTTCCTATATATAATTCTTTACCTCCGGACCATTCCGGAACTCCTCGTGACGTCCGGGATCTCATCCGGGACTCCGAACAACATTCGGGTTACTGCATATACATATCCCTACAACCCTAGCGTCACCGAACCTTAAGTGTGTAGACCCTACGGGTTCGGGAGACAGGCAGACATGACCGAGACGACTCTCCGGTCGATAACCAACAGTGAGATCTGGATACCCATGTTGGCTCCCACATGCTCCACGATGATCTCATCGGATGAACCACGATGTCGAGGATTCAAGCAACCCCGTATACAATTCCCTTTGTCAATCGGTATGTTACTTGCCCGAGATTCGATCGTCGGTATCCCAATACCTCGTTCAATCTCATTACCGGCAAGTCACTTTACTCATAACGTAATGCATGATCCCGTGACCAGACACTTGGTCACTTTGAGCTCATTATGATGATGCATTACTGAGTGGGCCCAGTGATACCTCTCCGTCATACGGAGTGACAAATCCCAGTCTTGATCCGTGTCAACCCAACAGACACTTTCGAAGATACCCGTAGTATACCTTTATAGGCACCCAGTTACGTTGTGACGTTTGGTACATCCAAAGCACTCTTACGGTATCCGGGAGTTACACGATCTCATGGTCTAAGGAAAAGATACTTGACATTGGAAAAACTCTAGCAAACGAACTACACGATCTTTATGCTATGTTTAGGATTGGGTCTTTTCCATCACATCATTCTCCTAATGATGTGATCTCGTTATCAATGACATCCAATGTCCATAGTCAGGAAACCATGACTATCTGTTGATTAACGAGCTAGTCAACTAGAGGCTTACTAGGGACATGTTGGTGTCTGTTATTCACACATGTATTACGATTTCCGGATAACACAATTATAGCATGAATAAAGACAATTATCATGAACAAGGAAATATAATAATAATGCTTTTATTATTGCCTCTAGGGCATATTTCCAACAGTCTCCCACTTGCACTAGAGTCAATAATCTAGTTACATTGTGATGAATCGAACACCCATGGAATTCTGGTGTTGATCATGTTTTGCTGTAGGGAGAGGTTTAGTCAACGGATCTGCTACATTAAGGTCCGTACGTACTTTACAAATATCTATGTCCCCATCTTGAACATTTTCACGAATGGAGTTGAAGCGACGCTTGATGTGCCTTGTCTTCTTGTGAAACCTGGGCTCCTTGGCAAGTGCAATAGCTCCAGTGTTGTCACAAAAGAGTTTGATTGGCCCCGACGCATTGGGTATGACTCCTAGGTCGGTGATGAACTCCTTCACCGAAATTGCTTCATGTGCTGCCTCCGAGGCTGCCATGTACTCCGCTTCACATGTAGATCCCGCCACGACGCTCTGCTTGCAACTGCACCAGCTTACTGCCCCACCATTCAAAATATACACGTATCCGGTTTGTGACTTAGAGTCATCCAGATCTGTGTCGAAGCTAGCGTCGACGTAACCCTTTACGACGAGCTCTTCGTCACCTCCATAAACGAGAAACATTTCCTTAGTCCTTTTCAGGTACTTCAGGATATTCTTGACCGCTGTCCAGTGTTCCTTGCCGGGATTACTTTGGTACCTTCCTACCAAACTTACGGCAAGGTTTACATCAGGTCTGGTACACAGCATGGCATACATAATAGAACCTATGGCTGAGGCATAGGGGATGACACTCATTTCTTCTATATCTTCTGCCGTGGTCGGACATTGAGCTGAGCTCAATTTCATACCTTGTAACACAGGCAAGAACCCCTTCTTAGATTGATCCATATTGAACTTCTTCAATATCTTCTCAAGGTATGTGCTTTGTGAAAGACCTATGAGGCGTCTTGATCTATCTCTATAGATCTTGATGCCTAATATATAAGCAGCTTCTCCAAGTTCCTTCATTGAAAAACTCTTATTCAAGTAGGCCTTGATGCTGTCCAAGAATTCTATATCATTTCCCATCAAAAGTATGTCATCTACATATAATATGAGAAATGCTACGGAGCTCCCACTCACTTTCTTGTAAACGCAGGCTTCTCCATAAGTCTGCGTAAACCCAAACGCTTTGATCATCTCATCAAAGCGAATGTTCCAACTCCGAGATGCTTGCACCAGCCCATAAATCGAGCGTTGGAGCTTGCACACCTTGTCAGCATTCTTAGGATCGACAAAACCTTCTGGCTGCATCATATACAATTCTTCCTTAAGGAAACCATTAAGGAATGCCGTTTTGATGTCCATTTGCCATATCTCATAATCGTAGAATGCGGCAATTGCTAACATGATTCGGACGGACTTCAGCTTCGCTACCGGTGAGAAAGTCTCATCGTAGTCAACCCCTTGAACTTGTCGATAACCCTTAGCGACAAGCCGAGCTTTATAGATGGTCACATTACCATCCGCGTCTGTCTTCTTCTTAAAGATCCATTTATTTTCTATGGCTCGCCGTTCAACGGGCAAGTCAGTCAAAGTCCATACTTCGTTTTCGTACATGGATCCTATCTCGGATTTCATGGCTTCTAGCCATTTGTCGGAATCCGGGCCCGCCATCGCTTCTTCATAGTTTGAAGGTTCACCGTTGTCTAACAACATGATTTCCAAGACAGGGTTGCCGTACCACTCTGGTGCGGAACGTGTCCTTGTGGACCTTCGAAGTTCAGTAGCAACTTGATCAGAAGTTTCATGATCATCATCATTAACTTCCTCTCTAGTCGGTGCAGGCACCTCAGGAACATTTTCTTGAGTTGCGTCATTTTCCGATTCAAGAGGTAACACTTCATCAAGTTCTACTTTCCTCCCACTTACTTCTTTCGAGAGAAACTCCTTCTCTAGAAAGCATCCATTCCTGGCAACAAAGATCTTGCCTTCGGATCTGAGGTAGAAGGTATACCCAACAGTTTCTTTAGGGTATCCTATGAAGACGCATTTTTCCGACTTGGGTTCGAGCTTTTCAGGTTGAAGTTTCTTGACATAAGCATCGCATCCCCAAACTTTTAGAAACGACAGCTTAGGTTTCTTCCCAAACCATAATTCAAACGGTGTCGTCTCAACGGATTTCGACGGAGCCCTATTTAAAGTGAATACGGCAGTCTCTAAAGCATAGCCCCAAAAAGATAGCGGTAAATCGGTAAGAGACATCATAGATCGTACCATATCTAATAGAGTGTGATTACGACATTCGGACACACCATTACACTGAGGTGTTCCAGGCGGCGTGAGTTGTGAAACTATTCCAAATGTTCTTAAGTGTGTGCCAAATTCGTGGCTCAAGTATTCTCCTCCACGATCTGATCGTAGAACCTTGATTTTCCTGTCACGTTGATTCTCAACCTCACTCTGAAATTCCTTGAACTTTTCAAAGGTTTCAGACTTGTGTTTCATTAAGTAGACATACCCGTATCTACTCAAGTCATCAGTGAGGGTGAGAACA
Source organism: Triticum monococcum (assembly GCA_034509565.1). NCBI lineage: Eukaryota > Viridiplantae > Streptophyta > Magnoliopsida > Poales > Poaceae > Triticum > Triticum monococcum. The sequence goes on from CM067845.1 coordinate 622,875,992, forward strand.
TAACGATAGCCACCGCGAGCCTCAATGCTCATTGGACCGCACACATCAGTATGTATGATTTCCAATAAGTTGGTTGCTCGCTCCATTGTTCCTGAGAACGGAGTCTTGGTCATTTTACCCATGAGGCATGGTTCGCACGTGTCAAATGATTCATAATCAAGAGACTCTAAAAGTCCATCTACATGGAGCTTCTTCATGCGTTTGACACCTATGTGACCAAGGCGGCAGTGCCACAAGTATGTGGGACTATCATTATCAACCTTACATCTTTTGGTACTCACACTATGAATGTGTGTAGCATTACGCTCGAGATTCATTAAGAATAAACCATTCACCATAGGAGCATGACCATAAAACATATCTCTCATATAAATAGAACAACCATTATTCTCGGATTTAAATGAGTAGCCATCTCGAATTAAACGAGATCCCGATACAATGTTCATGCTCAAAGCTGGCACTAAATAACAATTATTAAGGTTTAAAACTAATCCCGAAGGTAAATATAGAGGTAACGTGCCGACGGCGATCACATTGACCTTGGAACCATTCCCGACGCGCATCGTCACCTCGTCCTTCGCCAGTCTCCGCTTATTCCGCAGCCCCTGCTTTGAGTTACAAATGTGAGCAACTGCACCGGTATCAAATACCCAGGAGCTACTATGGGTACTGGTAAGGTACACATCAATTACATATATATCACATATACCTTTTGTTTTGCCGGCCTTCTTGTCCGCTAAGTATTTGGGGCAGTTCCGCTTCCAGTGACCGCTTCCCTTTCAATAAAAGCACTCAGTCTCGGGCTTGGGTCCATTCTTTGGCTTCTTCTCGGCAGCTTGCTTGCCGGGCGCGGCAACTCCCTTGCCGTCCTTCTTGAAGTTCTTTTTACCCTTGCCCTTCTTGAACTTAGTGGTTTTATTGACCATCAACACTTGATGTTCCTTCTTGACTTCTACCTCTGCTGATTTCAGCATTGCAAATACCTCAGGAATGGTCTTTTCCATCCCCTGCATATTGAAGTTCATCACAAAGCTCTTGTAGCTTGGTGGAAGCGACTGGAGAATTCTGTCAATGACCGCATCATCCGGGAGATTAACTCCCAGCTGAGTCAAGCGGTTATGTAACCCAGACATAGTGAGTATGTGCTCACTGACAGAACTATTTTCCTCCATCTTACAGCTAAAGAATTTGTCGGAGACTTCATATCTCTCGACCCGGGCATGAGCTTGAAAAACCATTTTCAGCTCTTCGAACATCTCATATGCTCCATGTCTCTCAAAACGCTTTTGGAGCCCCGGATCTAAACTGTAAAGCATGCCGCACTGAACGAGGGAGTAGTCATCAGCACGTGTCTGCCAAGCGTTCATAACGTCTTGGTTCTGTGGGACGGGAGCTTCACCTAGCGGTGCTTGTAGGACATAATCTTTCTTGGCAGCAATGAGGATGATCCTCAGGTTCCGGACCCAGTCCGTGTAGTTGCTGCCATCGTCTTTCAGCTTGGTTTTCTCTAGGAACGCGTTGAAGTTGAGGACTACATTGGCCATTTGATCTACAAGACATATTGTAAAGATTTTAGACTAAGTTCATGATAATTAAGTTCATCTAATCAAATTATGCAATGAACTCCCACTTAGATAGACATCCCTCTTCTAGTCATCTAAGTATAACATGATCCGAGTCAACTAGGCCGTGTCCGATGATCATGTGAGACGGACTAGTCAACGTCGGTGAACATCTTCATGTTGATCGTATCTTCTATACGACTCATGCTCGACCTTTCGGTCTTCTGTGTTCCGAGGCCATGTCTATACACATGCTAGGCTCGTCAAGTCAACCTAAGTGTTTGCATGTGTAAATCTATCTTACACCCGTTGTATGTGAACGTTTGAATCAAACACCCAATCATCACGTGGTGCATTGAAGCAACGAACTGTCGCAACGGTGCACAGTTAGGGGGAACACTTGCTTGAAATTATTACGAGGGATCATCTTATTCACTACCGTCGTTCTAAGTAAACAAGATGCAAAACATGATAAACATCACATGCAATCAAATAATAATAGTGACATGATATGGCCAATATCACATAGCTCCTTTGATCTCCATCTTGGGGCTCCATGATCATCTTGTCACCGGCATGACACCATGATCTCCATCATCGTGTCTCCATGAAGTTGCTCGCCAACTATTACTTCTACTACATGGCTAACGTGTTTAGCAATAAAGTAAAGTAATTTACATGGCGTTTCTCAATGACACGCAGGTCATATAAAAGAATAAAGACAACTCCTATGGCTCCTGCCGGTTGTCATACTCAGCGACATGCAAGTCGTGATTCCTATTACAATGGCACGAACATCTCATACATCACATATGTATCATTCATCATTCATCACAACTTTGACCATATCATATCACAAAGCATTTGCTGCAAAAACAAGTTAGACGTCCTCTAATTGTTGTTGCAAGTTTTACGTGGCTGAAGTAGGGTTCTAGCAAGAACGTTTTCTTACCTACGTGAAAGCAAACACGTGATTTGTCAACTTCTATTTACCCTTCATAAGGACCATTTTCATCGAATCCTCTCCAACTAAAGTAGGAGAGACAGTCACCCGCCAGCCACCTTATGCAACTAGTGCATGTTTGTCGGTGGAACCGGTCTCACGTAGGCATACGCGTAAGGTTGGTCCGGGCCGCTTCATCCCACAATACCGTCGAAGCAAGATAAGACTAGTAGCGGCAAGAGATTTGACAACATCTACGCCCACAACAATTTGTGTTCTACTCGCGCAAGAAGAACTACGCATAGACCTAGCTCATGATACCACTGTTGGCCCGGGCCGCTGCAGAAAACAAAAATTTTCCTACGGTTTCACCAAGATCTATCTATGAGTTCATCTAGCAACGAGTCATCGGATGCATCTACATACCTTTGTAGATCGCGAGCGGAAGCGTTCAAAGAACGTGGATGAAGTAGTCGTTCACGACGTGATTCAAATCACCGGAGATCCTAGCACCGAACGGACGGCACCTCCGCGTTCAACACACGTACGGTCAGCGTAACGTCTCCTTCTTCTTGATCCAGCAAGAGGGAAGAAGAGGTTGAGGAAGATGGCTCCAGCAGCAGCACGACGGCGTGGTGATGGTGGAGCTGCAGAACTCCGTCAGGGCTTCGCCAAGCACTATGGAGGAGGAGGAGGTGTTGGAGAGGGAGAGGGAGGCAACCAAAGGCGTGAGAGAAAAGCCCCCCCTCCCCCACTATATATAGGAGGGCCAAGGGGGGGGGGGCGCCGGCCAAGGGGAGGTTTCCCTCCCCCCAAGGCACCTAGGGGTGCCTTCCACAAGTGGGACTCTTCCCCTTTGGGAAACCCTAGGCGCATGGGCCCTTGGGGCTGGTGCCCTTGGCCCATGTAGGCCAAGGTGCGCCCCCTACAGCCCATGTGGCCCCCACGGGGCAGGTGGCCCCACCCTGTGGACCCCCGGGACCCCTCCGGTGGTCCCGGTACAATACCGATAACCCCGAAACTTGTTTCGATGGCCGAAACAGCACTTCCTATATATAATTCTTTACCTCCGGACCATTCCGGAACTCCTTGTGACGTCCGGTATCTCATCCGGGACTCCGAACAACATTCGGGTTACTGCATATACATATCCCTACAACCCTAGCGTCACCGAACCTTAAGTGTGTAGACCCTACGGGTTCGGGAGACAGGCAGACATGACCGAGACGACACTTCGGTCAATAACCAACAGCGTGTAACACCCTCGATGCGACTATATCTCCCACGTGTCGAGGCACGACTTAGAGGCATAATCGCATTGAAGGCATAAGTCGCACGTGAGGCAATCTTCACACAACCCATGTACATATAAATATAAAGGGGGAATAAATATAATAGTTGGCTTACACTCGCCACGTCACATCAAGGTACATAAATAGCATACATCATACAAACACTCATGGCCCGACTACGGCGCCAAAATAGAAAAGACCCCCCAACATGCGACTAAACCCTGAATCGAACCCCGAGCAGGCACCACTACTGATCATCAGGAAAAGAAACATAGTATCGCTGAGAGTCCTCGTCGTACTCCCACTTCAGCTCGAACGCGCCATCCGGAGGAGTATCATCGGTCCCTGCATCTGGTATAATAGTAATCTGTGAGCCACAAGGACTCAGCAATCTCGCACCCTCGCGACCAAGACTATTTAAGCTTAATAGGCAAGGAAGGGGTAATGTGAGTGGAGCTGCAGCAAGCGACTAGCATGTATGGTGGCTAACTTATTCGCAAAAGAGAGCGAGAAGAGAAGGCAAAGCACGAGCGGTAATTAAGTAGAGCAGACTACGCAAGCATAACTCCAACACCGTGTCCACTTCCCGGACTCCGCCGAGAAGAGGCCGTCACGGCAACACACGCAGTTGATTCATTTTAATTAATTAAGTTCAAGTTATCTACAACCGGACATTAACAAATTCCCATCTGCCCATAACCGCGGGCACGGCTTTCGAAAGATCAATCCCTGCAGGGGGGTCCCAACTTAGCCCATAACAAGCTCTCACGGTCAACGAAGGAATAGACCTCCACCCAGGACCCACCGATCAGACTCGGTATCCCGGTACAACAAGATGATTCGACAGGTCAAAACTAGTCCAGCAACACCGTCCGAATGCGCCGACAAATCCCGATAGGAGCTGCACATATCTCTTTCTCAGGGCACACTCAGATTGTCCAAACTTCCAGTAGGCCAGACCAGAGTTGCCCCTGGTGGCCACCGGCGGCTGACGTTCCGGACCAACACTCAGAGGAGCACTGGCCCGTGGGGGCTAAAATAAAGATGACCCTCGGGCTCCGGAAACCCAAGGGAAAGAAAAAGGGTAGGTGGCAAATGGTAAAACCAATGTTGGGCATTGCTGGAAAAGCTTTAATCAAGGCGAACTATCAAGGGGTTCCCATTATAGCCCAACCGCGTAAGGGACGCAACAAACCGGGAACATAACACCGATATGACGAAAACTAGGGCGGCAAGAGTGGAACAAAACACTAGGCGAGAGGCCGAGCCTTCCACCCTTTACCAAGTATATAGATGAGTAAAGATAACATAGCAATATAGTGATATCCCAACAAGTAAATAAATGTTCCAACAAGGAACGGCTCCAATCTTCTCCTGCAACTAACAACGCTATAAGAAGGGCTGAGCAAAGCGGTAACATAGCCAATCAATGGTTTGCTAGGACAAAGGTGGGTTAGAGGCTCAATCATGGCAATAGGGAGGCTGACAAGCAAGTGGTAGGCATCGTAGCATTGGCAAAGCAAAAGAGCGAGCAAACTAGCATAGCAAAGATAGTAGTGATTTCAAGGGTGTGATCATCTTGCCTGCACAGTTGTCAGAATTGACTGGATCCTCAAAAGCAAACTCAACGGGCTCCTCGTTAGCGAACTCGTCTCCCGGCTCTACCCAACAACACAAACAAGCAACAAGGATACAATCAACCACGTGCAAGGGCAACCAATAAGATGCAAAGATGATATGCTATGCGGGATGCGATGCGGGATGCAAGAATGCAACAAGTAACAGGAAATGCATGAACCTGGCCTCAACTTGGAAATCCAAGTGTGCCACTGGATAGAGGGGAAGAAATCCCCTGAAAACGATATAAAGATCTTGGCAATCGGAGCTACGGTTAAGAAATGGCAAGCGTTTTACTAAACGAACCGATCTGCGATTTACAGCAACATGCCTCCTAAATGCAACAAAATGAACATGCTACAGCCACCCAACATGAAAACAAATTACATGGCAGTGATGTACTCATCAAGCTTATCAAATCATCATGACTGAGGCATGGGCAAATTCATCCATTAAGGGCTTCCAACAAGCATGGCAAAACTGAATAAGCAAAACAGATTTCAGACTTAGCGAAATTAACGCTAGTCTGGAATTTCAGACCACGATGCCCTCTTCGGAGCAGTAAAACAACATGAAGGAGAACCTGAACATGGAAAGTAAGAGCATTGCATGGAGATACTCAACAAGCTTAACAAAACACCCAAAATGACCTGGGGCCAAAAGGGTTCACAAAATACTCTACCGAGCACACGAACATCGATGAAACACAATCAGTTTTCAGACTTAGTGAAAACTGGGACATGCTGAAATAGTAACTCACGGAGGCATATAAACGAGCTCGATGCTCTCACTACGGTGCAAGTCATGGCAAGGCAAGCATATATCCATTAAGAAGGCACAAAATGCTAGCTAGACATGGCAAGAACAATGGCATAGCATGCATGGATCACTAGCAATCACTCCGGCAAAATCGCAAAAGAGCTAACGATCTGCCCAAAACAGCAACTATCCAAAAGTTGAGCTCGATTGAGTCAACCTAGAGTGCTCCAACATAACAAGTAAAGACATGGATGGATTAAGCACAACAAGCATAACAAAACACTCTTACTGATCATCCTCAAAAGAGGCACGGATCGCTAGGAAACAAGCCGGACATATAGCATCGTGAACTAAAACGGCTCAGACTTAGTGAAAATCACTAAGTCCCTGAAATCTGAAATCTCAGGTAGCCTTCTTCGCAAGCTTGCACAAGACAACACACACCTCCTAAAAATACATGGAAGGCACCTCTGGAAAGAAGGCAACATGCTTAACAATTCATCCCAAAGGGGCACAGGCATATCATGCACGGATTAAATATGGCAAAAATGACAAAAGTGCATGTTGGATTAACGGATCTGCAATTTAACTCAACATGCCTCCTTCCAACAGTATTTTGGGCAACCAGATGACCTCAAATGCAAATGATGCAATGGAATGAAATGATGTACTCGTCGAGACGAAGAATTTGACATATCATACGCCCAAATCGGAGCTACGGATGCAAAGTTATGGCAGGTCAAACATGAGCATATGGAGTAAAAAAAATCCTGGGACTTGGCAAAAAAAACAACCTCCCAGATCTAGGGTTTCGCACGGAAACCGAGGCACGGCGCGAGCACTGTTCACCGGCGAGTGGAGGTGGCCGGGGCCGGCGAGGACGGCGGGCGCTCCGGCGAGGGAGCTCGTCGGCGCCGAGGTGGCAGGAGGAGGACGGCGGGGCCGGCCGGATCCGGCGGTCGCCGGGGCGGCGTGGTCGAGGCGGCGGTGGCCGGCGTGGTGTGGCGGCGGTGGCCGGCCGGCGCGGGCTCCGGCGAGGTGCGGACTCCGGCGAGGCGCTCCGCGGCGGCGCGGTGGAGCTCCGGCCACCGGAGTGTGGAGAGGCGACGGGGGAACGGGCGGCGCGGCTACGGGCTCACGGGGGCCCGGCTTGGGCCTCCCAGGCCGCGGCGGCGGAGGCGACACGTGGCGGCCTGCCACAGGCTGCGGTGCGGCGGCGCGGCGTGTCCGGCGCGGGCGGACACGTCCGGCCGGGCGCGGGGCTCCGAGATCTATTTTTTTTGGATTAGGGTTTCGAGGGGGAGAAGAAGGGATCCGAGAAGGAGGGGTATTTATAGACATAAGTGGAGCTAGGAGAGTCCAAATGAGGTGCGGTTTTCGCCCACACGATCGTGATCGAACGACCGAGACGATGGAGCTGAGTTTGGTGGGTTTTGGGCCAAAATGGAGGGGTGTAGGGCTGCACACACACGAGGCCTTTTCGGTCCCTCGGTTAACCGTTGGAGTATCAAACGAAGTCCAAATGACCCGAAACTTGACAGGCGGTCTACCGGCAGTAAACCAAGGCCGCATGGCAAGTCTCGGCCCAATCCGGAAATGTTTAATCCCCACACACGAAAGAAAGCTAGAAATGGCCACCGGAGGAGAACGAAGCGCCGGAATGCAAAATGGACAACGGGGAAAATGCTCGAATGCATGAGATGAACATGTATGCGAATGCAATGCACGTGATGACATGATATGAGATGCACGAAAAACAAAACAACACACGGAGGCAAAGACCCGAACCCGAGAATTAAATATAACTTAATGCCGGAAACGGCAAGAGTCGGAGTACAATTGGGGAAGGTTACATGTGGGGCGTTACAACACTCCACCACTACGAAAAGATCTCGTCCCGAGATCTAGGACTGAAAGAACTCCGGGTACTCAGAACGGAGGTGATCCTCGCGTTCCCAGGTAGCTTCACGGTCGGAATGGTGTGACCACTTGACTTTGAGAAACTTGATTGACTTGTTGCGAGTTTTTCGTTCAGTCTCTTCAAGGATTGCAACTGGGTGCTCACGGTAGGAGAGATCTTCTTGGAGCTCAATGTCCTCGAAGTTGACGGTGCGCTCAGGCGTCTTGAAGCACTTTCGGAGTTGCGAGACGTGAAACACATCATGAACATTGGCAAAGGTTGCAGGAAGCTCGAGTTGATAGGCGAGGTCGCCTCTCTTGCTGACGATCTTGAAAGGCCCGACGTATCTTGGGGCAAGCTTCCCTTTGATACCGAAGCGACGAGTCCCTTTCATTGGAGAGACGCGGAGGTAGACATGATCTCCGATCTCGAAAGTCAAATCACGGTGCTTGCTGTCGTAGTAGCTCTTCTGACGAGACTGGGCTGCTTTGAGGTTATCACGTATGACCTTGCACATTTCTTCTGCTTCTGTGATCAGGTCATTACCCAGCAGCTGACGTTCACCGGTTTCAGACCAGTTGAGAGGTGTACGGCACTTCCTACCATACAGAATTTCAAACGGGGCCTTGCCGGAACTTGCTTGGAAACTGTTGTTGTACGAGAATTCAGCATAAGGAAGGCAATCCTCCCACTTCATGCCGAAGGAGATAACACAAGCCCTGAGCATATCTTCAAGAATCTGGTTGACACGCTCGACTTGACCGCTTGTTTGAGGATGGAAAGCAGTGCTGAAGCGAATGCTGGTGCCCATGGCCTTCTGAAAAGAATCCCAAAACTTGGAGGTAAAGATGCTGCCGCGGTCTGAAGATATCACTTGAGGAATACCGTGCAGAGAGACAATGCGAGAGGTGTAGAGCTCCGCCAATTGAGCTGCAGTGATTGACTCTTTGATAGGCAAGAAATGAGCCACTTTGGTCAGCTTGTCGATGACAACGAATATAGCATCATTGCCACGCTTGGACTTAGGAAACCCAGTCACGAAGTCCATTTCAATGTGGTCAAACTTCCATTCTGGAATGGCGAGAGGTTGGAGGAGACCTGCTGGCCTTTGGTGTTCTGCTTTCACTCTTCTGCAGACATCACATTCATTCACGAATTGAGCGATCTCGCGCTTCATTCGAGTCCACCAATAAGTTTGCTTCAGGTCTTGATACATCTTCGTGCTCCCAGGGTGGATGGAGAGGAGAGAGTTATGAGCCTCATTCATGATCACTTTACGAAGTTCACCTTTGGGCACAACAATTCGATCCTCGAAGAAGAGAGTGTCCTTGTCATCAAGCCGGTAGCACTTGTACTTGGACTGACTCTTTGCAATACCAATCTTCACCTTTTTCACCATAGCATCAAGAAGCTGGGCTTGGCGAATCTGGTCTTCCAAGGTAGGAGAAACTTGAAGGTTGGCGAGGAAACCTTGAGGAACAACTTGCAGATTAAGTTTACGGAAGGCTTCACAAAGCTCGGGTTGATAAGGCTTGAGAATCAGACTGTTGCAATATGCTTTTCTGCTCAAAGCGTCAGCAATCACATTAGCCTTGCCTGGGGTATACTCGATACTCGGATTGTACTCTTGAATCATTTCGACCCATCGAGTCTGCCTGAGGTTGAGATTAGGCTGAGTGAGGATGTACTTGAGACTCTTGTGATCAGTGAAAATATCCACTTTCCTTCCCAAGAGAAGATGTCTCCAAGTCAACAATGCGTGCACAACTGCCGCCAACTCGAGATCATGAGTGGGGTAGTTCTTCTCATTTGGCTCAACTGGCGAGAGGTATAAGCAACAACTTTCTTCTCTTGCATCAGTACTGCACCGAGACCTTGGAGAGAGGCATCACAAAAGACCTCGTACGGCTTGGTTTCATCAGGCGGAGTTAGAACTGGAGCAGTGATCAATTTCTCTTTCAAAGCGTTGAAAGCAACATCACACTCCGGAGACCAAACGTACTTGACGTGCTTCTGAAGAAGATTTGAGAGAGGCTTCGCGATCTTGGAGAAGTTTTCGACGAATCTTCGGCAATAACTTGCAAGACCGAGGAAGCTACGGAGTTGCTTCACATTCTGAGGAGGTTCCCAATTAACGATTGCAGACACCTTCTCAGGATCCACGGCAATGCCCTTGGCGGAGATAATATGACCAAGATAAAGAACTTCATCGAGCCAAAACTCACACTTGGAGAACTTGGCATAGAATTGATGTTCCCTTAGCTTGTCAAGAACCAAACGCAAGTGTTTGGCATGATCTTCCTTGTTCTTCGAGAAAACTAGGATATCATCGAGATAGACCAAAACAAAGTCGTTGGTGTAGGGGTTGAAGATGAAGTTCATCATGTGAGAGAACGTCGGAGGAGCATTAGCGAGGCCAAAAGACATAACTGTGTATTCATATGACCCATAGCTTGTTCTGAACGCCGTCTTTGGAATATCTTGTTCACGAATGCGAATTTGATGATAACCCATACGGAGATCAAGCTTGGAGAATACTTGGGCACCCTTGAGTTGTTCGAATAGCTCATTAATGTTGGGAAGTGGATACTTGTTCTTGATGGTCTTCTTGTTCAATGGACGATAATCAACACAAAGTCGGTCCGTTCCATCCTTCTTCTTCACAAAAAGAACACCACAACCCCACGGAGAAGTACTAGGCCGAATGAGACCCATACTTTCTTGCTTATCGAGCTGTTTCTTCAACTCCTTCAACTCTTCGGGGCCGAGCTTGTAAGGCCGTTTGCACACCGGTTCCGTACCGGGCTCAAGTTCAATAACGAATTCAACAGGCCGGTTTGGAGGCATGCCTGGGAGTTCTTCAGGGAAGACATCTTGATACTCACAAACAACCGGAATCTGCGAAATAGCATCCAATTCACCCTTCTCATTGAGAGAGAATAACCGGATGGTATTATCCCGAGCAGCAAAGACAATCACTTCCTCAGACGAATGAGTCAGTTGAATCTGCTTGGCTGCGCAATCCAGCTGAGCTTTATGTTTAGAGAGCCAGTCCATCCCAAGAATGAGGTCGATATCGGAATTGCCAAGAACCATAGGAGAAGCCAAGAACTTGAATTCACCCAACATGATGGAAATATCCGGAATCTCCTGATTGGCGAGCAAACATTTGGCCGGAGATATCACTGCTAACGGACTATGCATCGCTTGGGAAAAGAACTCATGCTTAGATGCAAAAGGCTTCGAGATGAAACAATGTGATGCACCTGTATCAAAAAGTACTTTTGCAGGAACATCGTTAACAGGAAGGTTACCCATGATCACATCTGACGAATCCTCTGCTTGAGCTGCATTCACCATATTGACCTTGGCGTGCTTGGGATTGTGCTTGACCACAGCTGTACTTGCCGATCTGACAGGAGGAGGAGGAGGAAGACGCCTCTGGTTGAAACACTTGTTAGCGTAGTGACCCTTCTGTTGGCACTTGTTGCACGTGACCTCTGAGAGCGGACGGTGGTACGGAGCACTCGATCTTGGAGCTTGAGACGAAGTCTTGTTCTGAAAGCCTGGGTTGGGTGGGTGGGACGAACCACTGCCACCTTTGCTCTTCTGCTGATACGACTGACGGAACGGAGGAGGAGGAAGCCAAAACTTCTGCTGCTTGGTCACTTGAGTAGAGGACGAAGACGAAGTGTCTCTGACTCGCTTCCTGGAAGCATCACACCTGAGCTGAGCAGCCTCTTGCTTCAGTGCCATGTTGTAGAACTCATCGTATCTCAGCGGCTCGAAGAGGACAAGAGCGAGCTGAATTTCTTCACGAAGACCACCCCTGAACTGATAGATCATGATCTTCTCATCAGGAACATCCTGCTTGGCAAAACGGGCGAGCTTCTGGAACAACTTGTTGTAGTCATAGACAGACAAAGAGCCTTGCTTCAGATTGCGGAATTCTTCACGTTTGCTTTCAGTCACACTTTGAGGAATGTGATGAGCGCGGAAATCACGACGGAAATCATCCCAAGTGATCAAACGTCCACCTCTGGAATCCCGGTACTGCTGAAACCACTCTGCGGCCTGATCCTTGAGCTGGAAAGACGCGAACTTGACGAAATCTTCAGGTCTGACGTTGCTACATTCAAAATGCTTGCCCAGATCGACTAACCAATCATCAGCATCGGTAGCCTCAACGCAGTTACTGAACGACTTTGGACCATTAGCGAGGAACTGATGCAGAGATGCAAACTGGTTCTGGTTGCTGCCTTGGTTCGCTTGACTGTTTTGATTCCGCTCTTGGATGATTTGCATGATCAGCTGAGTATTTGCATTAGTAGCAGCCATCACAGCCTGCCATGCTTCCGGAGGAGGCGGAGGTGGCGGAGGATCTGGGTTCGGAGTCGTGCGCGTTGGAGGAGCCATCCTGAAGAGGTTGACCACCATTGGCACACAAATAGAGAAATATAGAAGGTGAAACCAACGGAATGAAAATTGCAACATAAGTCTTCACATCCGAACAAAATGAACGAATGCACTTCTCTTGAAGTGGTCACATTTTCCTAAATTGCGAAGCTACGAAGAATCAAGTAGGATAAGTACATCAACGAGGGATGGAATCAACATATAACGTCGGAGAAGAACGAATACCACAACTCGAAATAAAACCAAGGGTTGGCTTGCGGAAATAAGCCGGAACAAACACATGATAGAAATTTCGTCCGAAGTGTTCGTGGTAGGACCTACACGGGCTCGACCGTACAGCACCATCATGTACAAGGCAGTGCACATGACATACGAAGCGTCCCCGAGTCAGCATAGCCAAGGACTCTTTAAGACACAACGAGGCCACTGTAAAATCGACCGTGAATAGGCGAACCACTAGACGTCGAACCCCAATTTCATATCACACATCTGTTGGAAAGATATCCTAAGGCTACTAGAATTCCCACCTATGAAATTCCCGAAACTTTCCGGTTATGCAATCAGGTGTTGAGGATACAGGGGAAGCATAATATCTCACCCAAGCTAGCAAATCCTACATCCAGCTGCATCCATCCTTCAACACATAACCAAGAAACCTTCGGAAACCATCTATCTCAACCTTCGAAAAGCATCCGTTATACAAGTTATGGCGATACTCCCGAACTCCCGCCCCAGTACTGGGTGGCGTCGAGGTTATCTCACCAACGAACTGCATAAAGGAGATTTTCGATGTCGCGCACATATCTCAAGTATACCAGAATTGCAACGATAGAATTATGATGACAACACCTCAGAGCTCAACTCCCCGGGACACTTCCACTAAACCCCTGACAGGAGGCACCAAGACAGTATTCTCATCATAAGCCATCGGAACAAAACTAAGATACTCGCGTGATCCTAAAAATTTTTTTAGTGAAATCTGAGAAGAGAAGAGACAAAACTCTACGTCAGGATGCCTTACCAGAGCGATGAGGAGACTGGGAAGTAAAAAGAATTCCTAAGCTCTCCGATATATAATTCCTAAGGACTCAAAACATTTTTCTAGACACAACTCGGCTGCTAGAAACGATCAAGCAATGGGGCTCCTAAGGTCGGGGAATGCTCTAATTACCAACTTGTAACACCCTCGATGCGACTATATCTCCCACGTGTCGAGGCACGACTTAGAGGCATAATCGCATTGAAGGCATAAGTCGCAAGTGAGGCAATCTTCACACAACCCATGTACATATAAATATAAAGGGGGAATAAATATAATAGTTGGCTTACACTCGCCACGTCACATCAAGGTACATAAATAGCATACATCATACAAACACTCATGGCCCGACTACGGCGCCAAAATAGAAAAGACCCCCCAACATGCGACTAAACCCTGAATCGAACCCCGAGCAGGCACCACTACTGATCATCAGGAAAAGAAACATAGTATCGCTGAGAGTCCTCGTCGTACTCCCACTTCAGCTCGAACGCGCCATCCGGAGGAGTATCATCGGTCCCTGCATCTGGTATAATAGTAATCTGTGAGCCACAAGGACTCAGCAATCTCGCACCCTCGCGACCAAGACTATTTAAGCTTAATAGGCAAGGAAGGGGTAATGTGAGTGGAGCTGCAGCAAGCGACTAGCATGTATGGTGGCTAACTTATTCGCAAAAGAGAGCGAGAAGAGAAGGCAAAGCACGAGCGGTAATTAAGTAGAGCAGACTACGCAAGCATAACTCCAACGCCGTGTCCACTTCCCGGACTCCGCCGAGAAGAGGCCGTCACGGCAACACACGCAGTTGATTCATTTTAATTAATTAAGTTCAAGTTATCTACAACCGGACATTAACAAATTCCCATCTGCCCATAACTGCGGGCACGGCTTTCGAAAGATCAATCCCTGCAGGGGGGTCCCAACTTAGCCCATAACAAGCTCTCACGGTCAACGAAGGAATAGACCTCCACCCAGGACCCACCGATCAGACTCGGTATCCCGGTACAACAAGATGATTCGACAGGTCAAAACTAGTCCAGCAACACCGCCCGAATGCGCCGACAAATCCCGATAGGAGCTGCACATATCTCTTTCTCAGGGCACACTCAGATTGTCCAAACTTCCGGTAGGCCAGCCCAGAGTTGCCCCTGGTGGCCACCGGCGGCTGACGTTCCGGACCAACACTCAGAGGAGCACTGGCCCGTGGGGGCTAAAATAAAGATGACCCTCGGGCTCCGGAAACCCAAGGGAAAGAAAAAGGGTAGGTGGCAAATGGTAAAACCAATGTTGGGCATTGCTGGAAAAGCTTTAATCAAGGCGAACTATCAAGGGGTTCCCATTATAGCCCAACCGCGTAAGGGACGCAACAAACCGGGAACATAACACCGATATGACGAAAACTAGGGCGGCAAGAGTGGAACAAAACACTAGGCGAGAGGCCGAGCCTTCCACCCTTTACCAAGTATATAGATGAGTAAAGATAACATAACAATATAGTGATATCCCAACAAGTAAATAAATGTTCCAACAAGGAACGGCTCCAATCTTCTCCTGCAACTAACAACGCTATAAGAAGGGCTGAGCAAAGCGGTAACATAGCCAATCAATGGTTTGCTAGGACAAAGGTGGGTTAGAGGCTCAATCATGGCAATAGGGAGGCTGACAAGCAAGTGGTAGGCATCGTAGCATTGGCAAAGCAAAAGAGCGAGCAAACTAGCATAGCAAAGATAGTAGTGATTTCAAGGGTGTGATCATCTTGCCTGCACAGTTGTCAGAATTGACTGGATCCTCAAAAGCAAACTCAACGGGCTCCTCGTTAGCGAACTCGTCTCCCGGCTCTACCCAACAACACAAACAAGCAATAAGGATACAATCAACCACGTGCAAGGGCAACCAATAAGATGCAAAGATGATATGCTATGCGGGATGCGATGCGGGATGCAAGAATGCAACAAGTAACAGGAAATGCATGAACCTGGCCTCAACTTGGAAATCCAAGTGTGCCACTGGATAGAGGGGAAGAAATCCCCTGAAAACGATATAAAGATCTTGGCAATCGGAGCTACGGTTAAGAAATGGCAAGCGTTTTACTAAACGAACCGATCTGCGATTTACAGCAACATGCCTCCTAAATGCAACAAAATGAACATGCTACAGCCACCCAACATGAAAACAAATTACATGGAAGTGATGTACTCATCAATCTTATCAAATCATCATGACTGAGGCATGGGCAAATTCATCCATTAAGGGCTTCCAACAAGCATGGCAAAACTGAATAAGCAAAACAGATTTCAGACTTAGCGAAATTAACGCTAGTCTGGAATTTCAGACCACGATGCCCTCTTCGGAGCAGCAAAACAACATGAAGGAGAACCTGAACATGGCAAGTAAGAGCATGGCATGGAGCTACTCAACAAGCTTAACAAAACACCAAAAATGACCTGGGGCCAAAAGGGTTCACAAAATACTCTACCGAGCACACGAACATCGATGAAACACAATCAGTTTTCAGACTTAGTGAAAACTGGGACATGCTGAAATAGTAACTCACGGAGGCATATAAACGAGCTCGATGCTCTCACTACGGTGCAAGTCATGGCAAGGCAAGCATATATCCATTAAGAAGGCACAAAATGCTAGCTAGACATAGCAAGAACAATGGCATAGCATGCATGGATCACTAGCAATCACTCCGGCAAAATCGCAAAAGAGCTAACGATCTGCCCAAAACAGCAACTATCCAAAAGTTGAGCTCGATTGAGTCAACCTAGAGTGCTCCAACATAACAAGTAAAGACATGGATGGATTAAGCACAACAAGCATAACAAAACACTCTTACTGATCATCCTCAAAAGAGGCACGGATCGCTAGGAAACAAGCCGGACATATAGCATCGTGAACTAAAACGGCTCAGACTTAGTGAAAATCACTAAGTCCCTGAAATCTGAAATCTCAGGTAGCCTTCTTCGCAAGCTTGCACAAGACAACACACACCTCCTAAAAATACATGGAAGGCACCTCTGGAAAGAAGGCAACATGTTAACAATTCATCCAAAGGGGCACAGGCATATCATGCACGGATTAAATATGGCAAAAATGACAAAAGTGCATGTTGGATTAACGGATCTGCAATTTAACTCAACATGCCTCCTTCCAACAGTATTTTGGGCAACCAGATGACCTCAAATGCAAATGATGCAATGGAATGAAATGATGTACTCGTCGAGACGAAGAATTTGACATATCATACGCCCAAATCGGAGCTACGGATGCAAAGTTATGGCAGGTCAAACATGAGCATATGGAGTAAAAAAAATCCTGGGACTTGGCAAAAAAAACAACCTCCCAAATCTAGGGTTTCGCACGGAAACCGAGGCACGGCGCGAGCACTGTTCACCGGCGAGTGGAGGTGGCCGGGGCCGGCGAGGACGGCGGGCGCTCCGGCGAGGGAGCTCGTCGGCGCCGAGGTGGCAGGAGGAGGACGGCGGGGCCGGCCGGATCCGGCGGTCGCCGGGGCGGCGTGGTCGAGGCGGCGGTGGCCGGCCGGCGTGGGCTCCGGCGAGGTGCGGACTCCAGCGAGGCGCTCCGCGGCGGCGCGGTGGAGCTCCGGCCACCGGGGTGTGGAGAGGCGACGGGGGAACGGGCGGCGCGGCTACGGGCTCGCGGGGGCCCGGCTTGGGCCTCCCGGGCCGCGGCGGCGGAGGCGACACGTGGCGGCCTGCCACAGGCTGCGGTGCGGCGGCGCGGCGTGTCCGGCGCGGGCGGACACGTCCGGCCGGGCGCGGGGCTCCGAGATCTATTTTTTTTTGGATTAGGGTTTCGAGGGGGAGAAGAAGGGATCCGAGAAGGAGGGGTATTTATAGACATAAGTGGAGCTAGGAGAGTCCAAATGAGGTGCGGTTTTCGCCCACACGATCGTGATCGAACGACTGAGACGATGGAGCTGAGTTTGGTGGGTTTTGGGCCAAAATGGAGGGGTGTAGGGCTGCACACACACGAGGCCTTTTCGGTCCCTCGGTTAACCGTTGGAGTATCAAACGAAGTCCAAATGACCCGAAACTTGACAGGCGGTCTACCGGCAGTAAACCAAGGCCGCATGGCAAGTCTCGGCCCAATCCGGAAATGTTTAATCCCCACACACGAAAGAAAGCTAGAAATGGCCACCGGAGGAGAACGAAGCGCCGGAATGCAAAATGGACAACGGGGAAAATGCTCGAATGCATGAGATGAACATGTATGCGAATGCAATGCACGTGATGACATGATATGAGATGCACGAAAAACAAAACAACACACGGAGGCAAAGACCCAAACCCGAGAATTAAATATAACTTAATGCCGGAAACGGCAAGAGTCGGAGTACAATTGGGGAAGGTTACATGTGGGGCGTTACACAGCGGGATCTGGATACCCATGTTGGCTCCCACATGCTCCACGATGATCTCATCGGATGAACCACGATGTCGAGGATTCAAGCAACCCCGTATACAATTCCCTTTGTCAATCGGTATGTTACTTGCCCGAGATTCGATCGTCGGTATCCCAATACCTCGTTCAATCTCGTTACCGGCAAGTCACTTTACTCATAACATAATGCATGATCCCGTGACCAGACACTTGGTCACTTTGAGCTTATTATGATGATGCATTACTGAGTGGGCCCAGTGATACCTCTCCGTCATACGGAGTGACAAATCATAGTCTTGATCCGTGTCAACCCAACAGACACTTTCGGAGATACCCGTAGTATACCTTTATAGTCACCCAGTTACGTTGTGACGTTTGGTGCACCCAAAGCACTCTTACGGTATCCGGGAGTTACACGATCTCATGGTCTAAGGAAAAGATACTTGACATTGGAAAAACTCTAGCAAACGAACTACACGATCTTTATGCTATGTTTAGGATTGGGTCTTGTCCATCACATCATTCTCCTAATGATGTGATCTCGTTATCAATGACATCCAGTGTCCATAGTCAGGAAACCATGACTATCTGTTGATTAACGAGCTAGTCAACTAGAGGCTTACTAGGGACATGTTGGTGTCTGTTATTCACACATGTATTACGATTTCCGGATAACACAATTATAGCATGAATAAAGACAATTATCATGAACAAGGAAATATAATAATAATGCTTTTATTATTGCCTCTAGGGCATATTTCCAACAGTGTGGTACTTTCCGATCACTCCTCGTCTGCAGCGGTATTTCGCGGACCCTAAGGTAGCAAAGCTCCTGCGTTGGCACGCGGATAGGGAGGAGAAGCGAGAAGATGACGCAAATGATCCGGAGATAGATAAAAAAGACAAGATGCTGAGTCACCCTAAGGATGCGAGCCAGTGGCAAGCGTTGAACTTCGAAGACCCAGAATTTGGGAACGATCCGAGGAACATCGTGCTGGGCGCGAGCACCGATGGAGTCAATCCGTTTGGCAGCCAGAGAAGCACACATAGCACCTGGCCTGTGTTTGTGTGGATGTACAACCTTCTCCCCTGGTTGTGCATGAAGAGGAAGTACATTCACATGAGTATGCTAATTGAAGGACCGAAACAACCAGGGAACAACATCAATCTGTATCTGGGGCTGCTGAAAGAGGAGCTTGACATGCTGTGGAAAACGCCAGCCAATATGTGGGATGCCGTAGAGAAAGAATATTTCCCTATGAGAGCCGCGCTGCTCACGACGGTGCATGACTATCTCGGTTACGGATATGTCGCGGGGCAGGTGGTCCACGAATTTTCTGGATGCGTCAGGTGCATGGATGACACAACGTATCGCCAGCTAGATAGAGATCCCGGGTCTTCGAAAACCGTGTTCATGGGACATCGAAGATGGCTTCGCGACGATGACCTATGGAGAAAACGCAAGGATCTGTTCGATGGTGAAACCGAACCCCGAGGACGCCCGCGTATGAGGAGCGGCGAGGAAATAGACGAGCTATTGAAAAATTGGAAAGACTGCCCACTGCCGGGAAAGAAGCAAAAGGCGCCAGAGCCGGGAAAGAAGCGAAAGGCGCCAGAGCCGCTGTTGAAGGTATGGAAAACGAGGTCTGTTTTCTGGGACTTGCCGTACTGGAAGATCCACCGTGTGCCTCACAGCCTTGATGTCATGCATATCACGAAGAACGTGTGCGAGAGTCTGCTTGGTACCCTGCTCAACATGCCAGAGAGGACCAAAGATGGGCCGAAAGCAAGGGCAGACTTGAAATCAATGGGCATCAGGCAGGAGCTTCACGCTATATATGATGATCATGATGATGATGATGATGAGGCGAAGCAGGACACGGAAAGTCGTCGCAAAGGCAAAAAGGCCAAGAAGACCGGAAATGACTACCCTCCCGCGTGCTTCACTCTAAGTCAGGAGGAGATCGAGCAGTTTTTCACCTGCCTCGTAGGAGTAAAACTTCCTTACGGTTACGCGGGGAAGATAAGCAGATACCTAGACCCAGCGAAGCTGAAGTTCAGCGGGATGAAGTCTCACGACTGTCACGTGCTGATGACGCAGATACTTCCAGTTGCAATCCGTGGGATCATGGACGCGCACGTCCGTGAAACCCTATTTGGCCTATGCAACTTTTTTGACGTCATCTCTCGGAAGTCTGTTGGCGTGAGGCAAGTCAGAAGGCTACAGGAAGAGATCGTGGTGATACTATGCGAGCTTGAGATGTACTTCCCGCCCGCATTCTTCGACGTTATGGTGCATCTGCTGGTCCATATCGTGGACGATATCATCCAACTCGGGCCGACGTTCCTGCACAGCATGATGCCGTTCGAAAGGATGAATGGTGTCATCAAAGGATACGTTCGCAACATGTCACGTCCAGAGGGAAGCATAGCCAGGGGCTTTCTGGCCGAAGAGTGCATCTCCTACTGCACGAATTATCTAGGCATCGAGAACCCCGTTGGTCTGCCCGTCAACAGGCACCTCGGCAGGCTCGCTGGATGGGGTCACCATGAGGGTCGTCGCGAAATGCATGTCGACTTCGAGGGTCGACTCGCCGACTTTGAAAGAGCAAACCTAGTCGCGCTACAACACATAGACGTGGTCGATCCTTGGATGGTAGAGCACAAAACCTTTATTAAGAAGACGTACAATGACCGAGGCCAACAGAGGACGGACGGAGATATACTCAAAGAGCACAACTCATGTTTCACGCGTTGGTTCAAGCAGAAGCTTCTGTCATACCCTTTACATGAGGATTCTTCCGCGGAAGAACAACTCATATTCGCCTTGTCACAGGGCGTCGAGCACAACCTGATGACCTATGAGGCGTACGATATCAACGGCTACACATTCTACACCGAGGCCAAGGACATGAAGAGCGATGGTTATCAGAACTCCGGGGTAACGATGGAATCCTACAGCGGTAACGACAAGGACAGATACTACGGAAGGATGCCTCGGTGTCGACAAACCCTAAATGATGAGACCATGATCTTGTCCCTTGACAATAACCAACTTTTTGACCAAACTTTGTTCCTATTTAGAGAGAAACATGGCCAACAACAATGAGGCCGGGGGTTCGGGCGTCAAGGCATTTTAGGAGCTGTCCCAGGAGATGGAGGAACAACCTCACTTGTATGAGGACGCCGCCTTCCCCACCGATCCTGAGACCACTGATGGTACCGCCGAGGATGACCCCACTGATGCCACCACTGATGGTGCCGTCGAGGATGCCACCACTGATGATGGCGGCGCACGCACAGATGGCAGCCAACCGAAGAGGCAACGGAAGGACCGGCGCCCGACCGTGCTCCGCACCCTCATGGAGGAAGTTACTGAAGTGGACTCCGACGGGAATCCAACGGCGCCCGAACGAATAGTCAAGGGGTACTCGCTTCAGCTCGGGTGCATTCTCCAGAGCACCGTCTTGATCAACACCGAGAACCTGAGGCATCCTGACCGAGGGAATTTGCGCAACCTCCTCTTCACGAAGCTGCACGAACGATACAAGTTCCCCGCTGAATTTGAAAACACAAGCCTCAAAGGGAATAAAGTGAACAATGTTGCCCTCACGAAGATGAGCAAGGCCCTGTCTACTTGGAAAAGCAATGTGAAGAGAATGATCGAGAAAGGTGAGAGTTATGAGAAGATCAAGGAGAAAAATCCTTCGATCACCGAAGATGACTACAACGACTTCAAGATCAATTGCTCGAGCACCGCAAACTCCGAATCAAGTAAGTGGGGGAAAGAAATGCGGGAGCTGAACTTAGGGGAACACACACTCGGTCCCGGCGGTTACAGAGTGGCGGAGCCTATATGGGACAAGGAGGAGGCGGACCGTGCCGAGCAAGGCCTACCGCCCCTCTTCGATAAATACGGTGACAAGCAGACCAGGAACTTTGTCAGGGCCCGGTACAAGAAGGACCCGAAAACAAAGGAGCTTACCACGGATCCGAAGACCCGGGCGCTTGAGCTTGTTCTGGTAAGGAATACACCCCCGCGTAATTAGCTCCATATGGTTGCATTCTAATTAATGAAGCCAAATTTCTAAATGGTTCACATTCCTTCCGCAGGAGACTGAAAGCAGTAGCGCGGGGTCGACTAAGAGCAACCCTTGGGACACCACTCTAAATAGGGCGTTGAATGTAATGAAGAACAAGGATAAGCTCAGTAAGCCGACGTCAGCTGGTCGTGTGGCCGGCAAAGGCTTGTCGACAAAATGGTCGTCATACTATAACACTGGTGGGCGAAAGGAGAAAAAGACCAACTCGGAAAGCCAGGCGCGCGAGGTTCAAGAACTCAGGGCACAGGTGGCGTGGATTCCGGAGATTGTCCAAGAGCAGGTGCAACAACAACTCGGAAAGATGATCACCGCCATTGTGCCTACCTTGATCCAGGGGATTAGTGCGTGGATTGCGGGCGGCCAACAGGGGCCGCCCCCGATTCCTAGCTTCACGGCCAGCAACTCGCAGAACGTGATGGTGGGGCCATTGGTGTCTCTGGCGGAGGCGGCATTGGTGTCTCCGGCGGAGGCGGCATTGGTGTCTCCGACGCTGGCACGGGAGCTTAATGCACCAGGGTGTACGCCGGCCGCCACCTCTGCAGCAAGCGGCCCCTCCGTCAACTGCACGCCCGCCGTTGGCGATGCCTCGACATTAGCCGAGCTCGATGCCATCATCACGGTAACTAATTAAGCCTCTCTCGGCCGAGGAGTTCATCTCCTTGCCTTTGACTGGGCATCCCTGACGCCCTACATGTTTTCGCAGGGCGCCGCCGACGTTCCGTGCACTCTCCTGCACTTCGTGAACAACGAGTTGGTCGATGTCGCCAAGGGCAAAATCATTCAACCGGGCAACCCCTTGTTCCACGGTACCCAGATGCCACCCAACTTGTTTAGGGTTCAACTGGTTCGGGTGCTGCCAGGCTGCGACGAGTTGTTACCTCTGATTCGACCCGTCGGGGCCGACGATGATGACGTGATGACCCTCAGCGCCTGCCTGAGCTGGCCCCTGCTTTGGCCGAAGAGCCAGATTCGTTTGGGGGTGGGGGACACCACCCCAAAGACAACACCGCCAGTCGTGCCGGCGCCAAGTCGGCCCCATGGCAAGACCGCCGCAACGGTGCCGGACATCCCTATGCCACTGGATCCAAACATGCATATGGCACAGGATCAGAACAACGACGACGGTGATACATTTGCCAACGTCGATCAGTACTTTGCCGATCATGGGTACGGTGGCGACTTCATGGGGCCTCCTTCTCAAGAACCCAACCCAACAAAAGACGTGCGCGATCTAGCTGGTACCGCGGAGAAGCCAAGTTGCAACAGGCGTCATTTGCCGTTCAGCTCCCAGGAGACGCCTCCAGCTACCGACTTCACCGAGCCTCAGATAGGCGAGGTGCGAAATATTATCAGCCCCAACACACTCAAGAAGGCGGTCTGTGAGTAGAACTCGGTCCCATTACAGGAGAAGAAGAAGGCACGCAAAAGAAAGACTAACAAGGGTGCGGGCCAGCCGGCACCGAGTACGATCCGTGCTCAGGACGGGCCACCTTCACCTGAGGATATCTCGAGGAGGGTGCATGTGGCGGGTAGGCCGATGCTACCGAGAAATATGCTCGATGCTGCAACCGGTGCTATGCGGAGTCTGCATGACAGTGTTCTTTCTTTGGAGAAGCGGCGTCTCGGAGAGAAGGATGTGGCATACCCGATTTTCGCGGCCAAGGTGCCAGAGGGCAAGGGCTTTGTGGATAACTCCATCGGGGGTACGATCGTCCTGCGGTTTGATGACATTCACGCTATGTTGAACCTTCATCCGCTGCACTACACCTTCGTTCGGCTATTTTCGCTGAGTATGGAGATGCGGATCATTCGCGACAAGACCCCGGACATCGTGATAGTCGACCCCTTCTACATGCGTGCCAAGATCTTGGGCAGCGCTGGGGACCGGCAAGTCGCGACTTCTTACCTCGAAGGCGTCATTCTGGCAAATCAAGATAAGGATAACTTCCTCGTGCCTTACTTTCCCGAGTAAGTCCTCCCCTCAACCGCCCCGTAACATATGAATTCTTAGATTTCGATCGTTTTTCTTTTAACATTCCATGTTTTCTGCAGTGACACACATTGCACGCTCATCCTCCTAAGCCCCAAATATTCCATGGCCACGTATTTCGACCCGGACCGTCAGTCGAACGTAGACTACACAAATGTCAAGAAGGTTCTTGATGATGTTCTCCCCGGCTACGTTAAATCTGGAGGCACCTTCACCAGGCCTATTCGTAAGTACGGCAAGCACGTGTTCTCCCACAATACGACGTTCTGCTGCGTCAAGCAGACGCCTGGCGGTCAGAAGGGTGCCTACTACGCCATCCATCACATGCGGGCAATCGTACGGGACCATCATCAACTTCTGCTACCGAGTAAACTCAAAGATTGGGCCGCGAGCGTGTCGGCAATCTAGGACGCGGACATCAGACAAGAATTCTTTCGCATCTAGTCGGAGTTTGCGGAAATCATCCATCAAGATGTCCTTCGTACCTCGGGGCAGTTCTACCTCAGAAATCAACCGTCCAACAGTGACATCGACACAATGCTACAAATGCAGGCTGACAACGACCGTTGTTTCATGACTCCCACGATAGACGGCGGCTTCATCCACGCTCCGGTCCCTTGAGTCGAGTCGAAAGCAGTGATGCTGTGTCTAGTTCTGAAACATTGTAATTAAACTTTAATGAACTTGTAGTATGTCTCTTTGGTTTCGAGAGTCGTTCAACTTAGATGTAATCGATGCTATTAATGTCTTGCTTTTCTCTTCCGATCGTTCTGTTGCATACTTATATATTGCTTATGTATTGTCTGTGAATTGGTACTAACGTTTCGTTTGGCTACTGCATAGTGATGCCGTCATATGTCGTGTACAAGGGTAAGGTTCCCGGAGTCTACGACAACTGGGAGGAGTGTCGGAGACAGGTTCACTGATTCAGCGGTAACAGTTACAAAGGGCACACCACTAGGGCCGAGGCCGAATCTAGATACGCCCGCTATCTAGCGGGAGAGGGGAGGGAGCGCTGGAGGAACCGGATGAAGATGAGTTTCATCATGATGATGCTCATCGTGATGACCGCAGCTCTCTTCTATGTGATGGTAGTTTAGATGATCGATATCGACTTGTACTGTGAAGACAAACTCGCTACTCGCGGTCTCGAGACTTGTAATATAATGTTCTATCTTTGTTCGGTCTTTTCAATTCGGAGACTAATACGATGAATTGTAACCGGTGCTGCAACCGGTGCTATGCGGAGTCTGCATGACAGTGTTCTTTCTTTGGAGAAGCGGCGTCTCGGAGAGAAGGATGTGGCATACCCGATTTTCACGGCCAAGGTGCCAGAGGGCAAGGGCTTTGTGGATAACTCCATCGGGGGTACGATCGTCCTGCGGTTTGATGACATTCACGCTATGTTGAACCTTCATCCGCTGCACTACACCTTCGTTCGGCTATTTTCGCTGAGTATGGAGATGCGGATCATTCGCGACAAGACCCCGGACATCGTGATAGTCGACCCCTTCTACATGCGTGCCAAGATCTTGGGCAGCGCTGGGGACCGGCAAGTCGCGACTTCTTACCTCGAAGGCGTCATTCTGGCAAACCAAGATAAGGATAACTTCCTCGTGCCTTACTTTCCCGAGTAAGTCCTCCCCTCAACCGCCCCGTAACATATGAATTCTTAGATTTCGATCGTTTTTCTTTTAACATTCCATGTTTTCTGCAGTGACACACATTGCACGCTCATCCTCCTAAGCCCCAAATATTCCATGGCCACGTATTTCGACCCGGACCGTCAGTCGAACGTAGACTACACAAATGTCAAGAAGGTTCTTGATGATGTTCTCCCCGGCTACGTTAAATCTGGAGGCACCTTCACCAGGCCTATTCGTAAGTACGGCAAGCACGTGTTCTCCCACAATACGACGTTCTGCTGCGTCAAGCAGCCGCCTGGCGGTCAGAAGGGTGCCTACTACGCCATCCATCACATGCGGGCAATCGTACGGGACCATCATCAACTTCTGCTACCGAGTAAACTCAAAGATTGGGCCGCGAGCGTGTCGGCAATCTAGGACGCGGACATCAGACAAGAATTCTTTCGCATCCAGTCGGAGTTTGTGGAAATCATCCATCAAGATGTCCTTCGTACCTCGAGGCAGTTCTACCTCAGAAATCAACCGTCCAACAGTGACATCGACACAATGCTACAAATGCAGGCTGACAACGACCGTTGTTTCATGACTCCCACGATAGACGGCGGCTTCATCCACGCTCCGGTCCCTTGAGTCGAGTCGAAAGCAGTGATGCTGTGTCTAGTTCTGAAACATCGATTGGCTCATGTTGTAATTAAACTTTAATGAACTTGTAGTATGTCTCTTTGGTTTCGAGAGTCGTTCAACTTAGATGTAATCGATGCTATTAATGTCTTGCTTTTCTCTTCCGATCGTTCTGTTGCATACTTATACATTGCTTATGTATTGTCTGTGAATTGGTACTAACGTTTCGTTTGGCTACTGCATAGTGATGTCGTCATATGTCGTGTACAAGGGTAAGGTTCCCGGAGTCTACGACAACTGGGAGGAGTGTCGGAGACAGGTTCACTGATTCAGCGGTAACAGTTACAAAGGGCACACCACTAGGGCCGAGGCCGAATCTAGATACGCCCGCTATCTAGCGGGAGAGGGGAGGGAGCGCTGGAGGAACCGGATGAAGATGAGTTTCATCATGATGATGTTCATCGTGATGACCGCAGCTCTCTTCTATGTGATGGTAGTTTAGATGATCGATATCGACTTGTACTGTGAAGACAAACTCGCTACTCGCGGTCTCGAGACTTGTAATATAATGTTCTATCTTTGTTCGGTCTTTTCAATTCGGAGACTAATACGATGAATTGTATTCGGAGACTAATATGATGAATTGTATTAAGAGACTAATCTTCTATTGTATTCGATGAATCTGTTGTTGATGTGTGCTGTCTATATTTTGTTCAATTATACATTTTGTAACCTGTGCAAAAAACAGAAAATAAAAAAAATAAAAAAACCTAATATTCATACTAATGGCGCATCACATCACGGTGCGCCATTAGTATGCCAAAGGATACTAATGGCGCATCATTAAACAGTGCGACATTAGTATGCCGAAGTTACTAATGGCGCATCTTGTTGTTGTGCGCCATTAGTATGCCAAAGCACCTTGGTATACATGGCCCTCTGGGAGGCATACTAATGGCGCACTGTTGTATATACTAATGACGCATCCGAGGTGCGCCATTAGTATACCAGATACTAATGGCGCACCAATGATGCGCCATTAGTAAAATATACTAATGGTGTGGCACTAATGGCGCACCACTAATGCGCCATTAATGGCCAAATTAGGTGCGTCATTAATAGGCCTTTTCCTAGTAGTGGAAACACTACCGTTTTCACGGTATCCTTATGAACAGACTCTGCATCAAGGTCAATATTCAACACCTGCATAGTTTTTCAAACACTTCCTCATACCGTTATCACTACTTAATTGCAAGAAAAATATTATTTTTATTATTGCTTCTGATAGTTTTGGGGACCGGCTTGCTACAGGACTTTGTCAGCACAATCCTTCTAAGCAACACTATAGAACTCCATACAATCCAACCCAGGGAAATGTCTTAAATGCTGACAGATCACACTCAACGCATCGAACTCTGTTCCACAAATATTTTTCGGTAAGTAAACTTACATATATTGAATAAATGCTCCAGTCATTTGCTCCAAAAGTTCGAACCATAGTTCTAAATGCCAAATAGCGGCAGTCCTTCAAATCAGGTATAGCTTGCTATTTTGTAACTTTACCAGACAATAGTACATGAATACCATTTAGTGGCACCCTGCTCAAATCGCTATTTAAAATTTAGTCTTCTGGGCAACCAATGCTATTGAATTCATGCTCTAGCAAATTCATCCAAAAGTCCAAACTGACGGACAATATATTTAAACAACATTCAACAATTTCGTCCCGCGATTTTTCATTGAAATCTGAAAATATGTTTCCTGGATGATAGGTTTCAGGGGATGACCTGATCGCAGGTGCAAGTCTAACTGGCCAACAGGTTGAATACTTGGACTTAACAGCAAGCGATGCTCTTGGTACTCCTTATCTTATAGAAGGCGTGCTTGCTACACCCAGTTTTTCTAATTTCCCAATATATGTGGTGTGCTAGATCATTGATTATCCAATCACTTCTCCATTATGCATTATTGGGTTGATATGTTGGTGTTTGAACTTCCTCAGATGAAGTTGGTCAGGCAACCTATTCAACTTACCATGATCAGACTGCCATCTTCAGCGGATTACCTTCAACTGATGTGCGTGCTTTCTTTTGAACAAGTCATGGGAATTAGTTTACTCTTCAGAACAGAACAACTATCTTTGCTCAGGCCAATAATGTATCCGTCTACAGCAATCACAATGCTTTAGATTTTTTTTCTTCATTTGTTATGCCATGATGACGTTTGTTCTTGCAGTTCCAGGAATGGCCACTAGTAGAAGAATCACATGTGGCAGACCAGGCGCCTTTATACTCGCTTGCACCGGTATGCGTTGTTTGATACCCATGATGACCAGTGATAACTTCTGTTGACATGAGCTCAGCTGCTAAATTATGGAGCAAACGTCTCTTTCCATTTGAAAATAAGATGATAGCAAATTGATGTTTACCGTCATAATCGTACCAAGCTGTTGAAACCCCGGCTGCTTAAAGGTTAAAATTGGGCCTGAATTTAAGATCCTCCTTTCATTCCGTGCACTGATGGTGTGTTCCTTTTGTTTCAGCAATGTGGACGAATTCGAACATCAAAAGGTTAAATTTGAGCAATACAGACTTTCCTCTACTAGACTAAGCAAGATGGCGGCAACCGGTGATTTAAGTATTCAGTGTGGCAACGCTTGTGTAGTGTTGTGAGTAGTGTTAGAATAAATCTGAGGCATACCATTGATCATTCGAGGATTAAGCAATCACATGAACACAACACCGAGATTTGTTAACGAGGTTCACCGATATGGCTATATCCCGGGACCTGACTACGGACGCTCCTCCCCGTGACACCGTCACAATACCGCACCCTGGCCACCCGGGCGCCGGCACACGCCGCCGGCTCCCCCTTGCGCGTCTGTGCTATTATGTTGGCATAGGTTGCATAGTGTGTCTACCCTCTCTATATAAAAGAGGCCTAGGATACAAGTGTCCTACTTGGACACGACTACATATCCTATGTAAACACAATACAACTACAAGTCCAACTGTAACCTACCTTATACAATAATATTCGACACAACTCTAACAAACTCTACCTTGGCGAATATACCCCACCACCCTGGATTTGTCCATGCGTCAAACTTCCATGTACACTGGACTTGAGCTTATCCCATAAATATCGCTGCTACTTCAAAGACTCCATGTGACTCCACCTGCAACTTGTAGCCTCTTCTTTTCTTGACCACTGTCAACACTCGAGCAAAATTAAGTTCCTATTTACTCTAGTGTATGCTCCCAACTTCCAGAGCTCCGTTCAACGCATCACACACTGATCACTGACCTGCGTGAAAATTAACAACTCACATATTGGGTGTCACACATAAGAGTTACCTGAACTCAACATCACTGCTCCTTTCTTGACCGTCTGTCTGAAACTTGAAGGAATTTCACCATTGCTTGTAGTCATTCTGAGTCAAATTCGCAGTTGTCTCACCACATGTACGACCACCAGAGCCCTGGCCCGTCTCCATGCCCCGTGTGTACCGCACGCCTCGTCGCTATTACCGCGTCGAGCCTCTGCTATCCCGGTCGAGTCTCAAGGGTCGCGAACGCACACCTCTCAACTCTCACTGCAGAGTACCACCGATCATCACCGACCGATGACGATTTTCACGCTTTCATCAGACCACTGGGCTCCAGTCCGAACTGCATGTCACTCGCTTTTTTCCCATCTGCTGAATAGGCTTCGACCCCGTCGACTTACGCCGTAGCCCCTCAATCCAGCTCCACCTTCAACATGACTCCATGGTAGATGATCAATCCATCCCTGCGCCTCATCGACTTCAAGCTCTGTGTATACACCACCTTGAATCAACCCCGCGTCATAGTCTTGTCGAAGCCACACAAGCCCTCTGGGCCCGTGCCGCGTGTTTCCACGCCCAGAAGTCAGTCCCCATCAGCATCACGCGCCTATGTCGTCATCACCGATCCCACCACCATCTTCTGTATCAACCGACTCACGTCGATCCGTCAGACTATCTAGTCCAACCAAGCCGAACTTGTACGACTGCAACCATGCTCCACCATGTGCCGTGTCCGTCCACACATCTAAGTGCATTGCTTGACACCCTGTGTATGCATGATCCTGCCAATGACACACCCCGGACTTCTCGAAGTATAACCGAGACCATTGCCATCTATACACAACAATGTACCAGTGAAGAAATCCAAAAATAGTCCCTTAGAGCTTTCCAGAGCACGTACAAAAACAACACTCATAGCTTCTTAGACTCTTTTTCCTTTTCTCACACGTGATAGCAATCCATGTCATGGTTTGACTCCCTGTAGTTCCGTCTTTGTGCCATTTTTTAAAACAACAAATCTCTCGTAGCTCTAGCTTCGCTTCACGTTCAGCCAACACAGCATCCTTCCTGGACCTCTCTTTACCTTGCTGGTTCGTGCCCAACTTTGCTCCTCAGGTCCAGCCCGACCGCGCGCCCGCATTGGGCTGCACACAATAGAAGCCCACGTGGGCCTCAACCTTGTACCAGCCGCCGCCTCCTGATTGCGCTGAGTCGCCGAGTCCGTCCAACGCATCTTTCCAAAGCACGTGCATCACGCCGCCGCTGTTCCTACTGATCCGATCTCACCCAGATGTCAAACGCAAGCACCGCTACCAGTCGTTGCTACCCTCGATTGCTTCTATTCGAGCGGTCAATTCCACTGCTTTCGTTGTTCACACAACCCGCAGCCACGACCACCTTCGACCTTCCTCTTAATCAACGCACAGCCATCTCATCGTAACCTTGCTCTGATACCATTTGTTAGAATAAATCTAAGGCATATGGTTGATCATTCGAGGACCAAGCAATCACACGAGCACAACACCAAGATTTGTTAACGAGGTTCACCGATATGGCTACATCTCCGGGGCCTTGGCCACCCGGGCGCCGGCACACGCCGCCGACTCCCCCTTGCGCGCCTGTGCTATTATGTTGGCATAGGTTATATCGTGTGTCTACCCTCTCTATATAAGAGAGGCCTAGGATACAAGTGTCCTACTTGAACACGACTACATATCCTATGTAAACACAATACAACTACAAGTCCAACCATAATCTACCTTGTACAATAATATTCGACACAACTTTAACAAGTAGCAACACAGATCTTCCATATTGCTCCATGTGGACCAATGGACCATGTATGTTAAATTTGCTAGTAGACATTTGGCTTGTATTCTTGTAAAAATCAATCTTTTTCTAAGTTGAGTTTCCTATGTATGTTGACAAAGTTCCACTCATATATACTAGTATGCTGTGCATCATGAAATCGTTCTCAACAATTTGAACATTGGTAAAACACACAAACGTGAAGAGAGAACACAATAGTTATACAAGATTGGGTTCAGTTTCTTAAATACAAGAGATCGAGCTTCCATTTCTCCATGATCCTATCAGCTCCTACACCAAGCCCACGCAGATCGACATCACAAGCCCTCATCCATCCTCCACTGCCCATCTGCCAAAGCAAACAAGAACACGAGATACATCAGTCAGTTGAGCCATCCCATGGTATGACACAGATGCAGAGCAGAGCACACTCAGGCATGGATGCAGAGCTCACCTGACCTGGGACTGACTAGCCAACCACGCACGCATGGCCGCTAATTAGTAGCCGATGTCGGCGTCGTCGACGACGAGGTCGCCGTTGATGAGCTCGCGGTAGGCGGCGACGGGCCAGATGAAGCCCCTGGGGATGATCCTGGCGGCGAGCTCGACGTCGATGATGATCTCCCGCATGGCGGGCTTCTTCTCGCCGCTGACGGCGATGAGGTAGCTGCGGCCGACCCACCCGATCCAGCCGGCGATGTAGAGGAAGAGCACGCCGGGGGTGATGAACTCGCCCCAGTGCCGCTGGTCGCCGCTGACGATGAGGTGCGGCAGGCCGTCGGAGCCGCAGAGCAGGCCGAACTTGCCGTAGTTCTCGAACCGGCGCTTGGTCTTCTCGATGGTGGCCTGGATGGCGAGCGCCGGCGCCGAGTCGGGCGCGTACTTCTTGAGCGACGAGTTGAGCTTCTTCACCGACTGCTTCTCCCGCTTGGCGAACGCCTTGGACTCCTTGCACGGGGTCAGGCCGGCGATGTCGGCGGCCGCCGGCGGCGGGGAGGTGGCGGCGGAGGAGAGGAGCACGGACGAGAGCGCCAGCGCGGCCGAGAAGGTCTTGATGGAGGCGGAGAGGGAGGGGGCGTTGTTGTCGCCGCTGGACGCGGAGCAGGAGACGGAGAGGCGCGCCGGCGGGCGGGCCAGGCGCGGCTTGGCGGCGAAGGCCGTGGAGGTGGCGATGGAGGCGGCGAGGGCGGCCATTGCTGCTGCGTCCGGCGTGTCCTTGGCGCGCGCGCGGGCGGGCGGGCGTGTGGAGGGGTTTGATTCGTGATCGTTGGAGGGTGGGGGTGGGCGATTAGTTTGTGTGGGTTTGTAAGAGGAGGGGATAAGGGGCGTGGCGCGAGTGGGTGAGGCGGGGATAAGGGGGAGTGAGGTGGGCGCGCGCCATTGGCACGGGGGAATCCGGCGTGGCCGGGTGGGTGCCGCCGGGAAGATTTTGTGGGGGCGCCGGGCTTGTGGCTGCGGTGCGCCGTGGCCAGCCGGGGCTGCGTGCTGGCCATATTTTGAGAAAAAAAGGAATCATGACATCGACATACAACATGTATTTACCATGCTCCAAGAATACTATCTAAACCTGAATTCCGGAAATAGTTTGAAGAACAAAAAGAAAAATCCGTGTTGGTGTTGATGATAGGCGCGGTTCATGTGCTGATTTGAATTACTTGCTACCACTGTTCAGCGTTGGATCCGCTTTTGCTTGTTTCTTGAGCTACGGGATGGATATGGGTTTGAATTTTTGTGAGATGGCACATACATAGTGTCAATGGTTTGATATTGTTTTTAATCCTTTTAGCGATTTCTAGAGGCGATCGAAACAACAAGGGGAAATACCACTTTCTTTCTCATTTCTAAAGATGAGGTAATGCACTAGGTCCAACACCGCACCACAGGGCAACGACTAGATTTTGTACAAGGATTTACGATTTTACATGTTGCACTCTCCACGTGGGTTGTCCTCAAGCATGAAATTGTTAGACTAGACATGATTATCAATATTATTCTCAGCAAGAAATGCACTTATCATAAATCTCTACCACCTTACTGTCCCAGATCCGTCATGCCTAATTTCCAGATACCACTCATTCCAAAGTAGAAACGATATTGATCTCGAGGAATGCTCGATGACGAGGAGACTTCATTGCCTAGCTCTAGCTGATTAGAATTTGGAGCTTAATAATAATACAAACCAAGGAAAGTTGAACGTGGTGAAAGGTCACAAATGAGAAAGAAAGTGTGCCAATTCGTATGATGAATGTTGGAAAGGAGAAGCTTTATACAGGCATGCAACATGAGGGTGATGTACACTATTACTTTAAGAAGGCTCTCTTGCGGGTAACTGTGCCCATAGTCATTGCACGAAGGGATGCATGTCAAGTTAGAGCATCTCCAGCCGTTGCCTCCATAGGACGCATAAAAATCGCCCCCTGAGGCGAGCCGGCGATACAATCGGCGCTGGGACCGGTTTTGCACCCAGTCGTCGCCCCCAGACGCCGAAATTGGCCCATTTTCAGCCTCATTTCGGCGAATAAAGGGCCCATATGAGCGAGAATAGGCCCATATTCGGCGTGGTTCGCCGTGTCTCGGCGTTTAATTATCAACATAATTTTTTTATCACATATTTCATCACAGAAAAATCAAATACTTCAACAAAATAGTACAACAACAAATAGTTCAATACAAATTATATAGTTCAACAAATAAAAACTCATATTTCATCACATGTCGCGCCCGGCGTCCCCCTTGAGCCTCCATAGATGCTCAATCAGATCTTTCTGCAGTTGATGATGCACCTGTGGGTCTCGAATCTCTTGACGCATACTGAGATAGGCAGTCCAGGTTGCCGGTAGCTGGTGATCAACTTCGGCTAGAGGACCCTGCATGTAGTATGGTTCAGTGTCAAACACTGGGTCTTCTTGCTCGCTCTCGATGATCATGTTGTGCAAGATGACACAGCAAGTCATAATCTCCCACATTTGATCTTTGGACCAGGTCTAAGCGGGGTACCAGACAACAGCAAATCGAGATTGGAACACACCAAATACCCACTCGACATCCTTCCTGCAAGCCTCCTGAATCTTCGCAAATCAGGCGTTCTTGCCTCCTGGCACAGGGTTTGAGATCGTCTTCAAAAATGTCGACCATCTCGGATAGATGTCATCAGCTAGATAGTACCCCTTGTTATAGTGCCGCCCATTGATCTCGAAGTTCACCGGAGGAGAATGACCTTCAACAAGCTTGGCAAAGACAGGAGAGCACTGCAGCATGTTGATGTCATTGTGAGTTCCTGGCATACCAAAGAAGGAGTGCCAAATCCAGAGGTCATGTGTGGCCACCGCCTCAAGTACCACACTGCAACCGCCTTTGGTGCCTTTGTACATCCCCTGCCAAGCAAATGGGCAATTCTTTCATTTCCAATGCATGTAGTCGATGCTTCCAAGCATCCTAGGAAATCCTCTTGCTGCATTCTGTGCTAGGATCCGAACAGTGTCTTCCGCATTGGGTGTTCCTAAGTATTGCGGTCCAAACACTGCCACCACTGCCCGACAGAACTTGTAGAAACACTCTATGCTAGTGGACTCGGCCATGCATCCATAGTCGTCGAGTGAATCACCGGGAGCTCCGTATGCAAGCATCCTCATCGCTGTCGTGCACTTTTGGATCGAGGTGAATCCAAGTTTCCCGGTGCAATCCATCTTGCACTTGAAGTAGTTGTCGAACTCCCGGATGAAATTCACAATTCTGAGGAAGAGCTTTCGGCTCATCCGATAACGGTGCCGAAATGTTTTGTCGACGTGAAGTGGAGCATCGGCGAAGTAGTCGGAGTAGAGCATGCAGTAGCCCTTGAGACGATGCCGTTTTTTTGCTTTCACCCGCCCAAAAGCCGAGCCACCTCGCCGCGGCTTTTCATTGCTCGCCAGCAGCTGGGCGAGGGCGGCGAGCACCATCAGATGCTCTTCTTCCTGGACGTCGGCCTCGGCTTCCTCCTCCAGCAGCGCGGCGAGCGCTTCCTCATCATCCGAGTCCATCGCCGAGGCAGGCAAATCGCCGAACACCTTGCCCCCGGTGGGCGTGCACCTGCCACTAAACTGCCCCTCCGCGGGCGGAAACGTCAGCCGGAAACGCCCAACTGCTGTTGGAGGGGCTGCCTCGGCGAACCTCTGCTATTTTTCCGGCAGGGAATGGCTATCTAGCGGTGAAAGGCAGCGGCCGGCGCCGGGATATAGCTAGTGGCGGCCGAGGGCGCGGGGGCTGGAAGGCGAGTCGGGGAAGAAAATCTTGACTTTTCACCTGAGGGTGTGGGCCAGCCGCGCTTTTCCCTTGCGCTAGAGCCCCCGATCACCCCCCCCCCCCCCAGTGCGTCGAGTCCGGCCTGCGGTCGCCGGGCAGAAAAAAGGGCCGAACCGGCGCTTTTCGTCGTCCTGGGGGCGCGACTGGGGCGTTTTTTTGGCGCCGGCGCCAAAAAGTGGCCTGGGGGGCCTGTTGGGGGCGCGGCTGGAGATGCTCTTACCATGTAGATAGGACAAGGGGGGCTCACCCATGCGACTCCATCTCTCTCTCTCTCTCTCTCTCTCTCTCTCTCTCTCTCTCTCTCTCTCTTTGAAAGTTTGAAAAAACTTGAAAGTTAAATTTCCCAAAAGTTAGAAATTTCCGATAGCTAAACTTTCTTGAAAATTAGAATACTAATATTTTGAATTCTAGAAGTCCAAGTTTTCAAAAGGTAGAAATATTTGAAAATTTAAAGTTCCATTTTATTTTTATAAATGTTGGAATTTCTGGAAGTTGGGTCTGCATCTTGTAGAAGTTACTGAAAAGAAAATTTTGGCCAAGCATAAACATTAAAAAAGGAAATCTCACCACGTCTAGGAAGTGATAGTTGAAAAACCAATTAGCGTGACCTGTTGATTAGAATCGTCCCCAGTGCTCTTACAATTTAAACTTTCCTGACATAGTTGAGTAATGATGCAACTATAATTTCATAGGATGATCTTACCCGCATGTATCTTTGGTATTATCCATGAGCAAGAGTACAATGACTCCCTAGTAAATTGTCCCACTAAAACTTTCTATGGCTTGTTGAATCACTTAGTCTCGACATTTGCCTACAACTGTAGAATAAACTATCACATGCATGTGTCTCACAATACACATGTAAAATCTTTCTTTCATGTTATCTCGGAAGCACAGGTCGACACATTTATGTTTTGTGTGAGGGTCGCACTTGAAAATTTGGGTGGGAGTCGGCGGGTAGATTTCATGTTATCTAAGAAACACAACTGTAGAATACACATTTTTGTTTCTAGAGCTCTGCGATAGGTTTGAATTCTTGTGAGATGGTACACACATAGTGTCAATGGCTTGATATTGTTTCAAATCTTTTTTTGCGATTTCTTGAGATGATCAAAACAACAACGGGAAATACCACACACATGGACAAGGTAATGGACTAGCTCAGTAGCTCCGACACCTCACCGCGTGGCAACAAGTAGATTTTGTATAAGGATTTGCTATTGTACAAATTTCACAATACACGTGAATGGTCCTCAAGGAGGAATTGCTATTTTCTGTTGTATTTCTAGCATTATATTTTTTATATTTATGGCACTACTCTACCAATATGTTACTCTTCTATCATTAATATTTGATAAATTTTAAAATATTATACCAAATAACACCTATTTGAAGTTAAATAATTAAGTGAGAATATGCTTTAAGTTGTATTAGTTCTTTAATTACAAGAATTCTTCAATATTTATGGCCTCGTTCTACACTAAGGCTCTAAATTTTCGGAGATGCCCAGCCCATAACAAAATCCTAAACCACTAGTAGAAAATCGGG
This sequence comes from Triticum monococcum, assembly GCA_034509565.1. Classification (NCBI taxonomy): domain Eukaryota; kingdom Viridiplantae; phylum Streptophyta; class Magnoliopsida; order Poales; family Poaceae; genus Triticum; species Triticum monococcum. The sequence goes on from CM067845.1 coordinate 622,913,254, forward strand.
CAATAGCACCGGTTCGTAAGGCCCTTTAGTGCCGGTTTAGGAACCGGCACTATTATTTCGGCACTAAAGCCCCCCCCCCCCTTTAGTACCGATTCAGCACGAACCGGTGCTAAAGGGGTACCACGTGGCACGAGCCAGCTCCGGGGGCCGGGAGCCCTTTAGTACCGGTTGGTAAAACCAACCGGTACTAAATGGTTGTGGGTTTTTGTTTTATTTTGTATTTTTCAATTAAATTTGTGTTATCAATTTAATTTAGGATTGTTTTACGTTATAATGAGTTGTAGTCGTCATCATCATCATCATCGCATATTAATAAATAAATAAACTCTAGCTAGCTAAAAATCATCGTGGTCGTCTAATTACCACTATTTAATCATCATAGTCATTACCGCTAGCTATGTAATTCATCATCAACGTTGGCTAGCTTAAAGAGGAAACATTCACTTTGTAACAGAAGCAAAGAGATATCATTAAGTTCAACATAATCATCACCAACATCGAAGTTCAGGACACGGATCCATGAGACAAGTACTAATTAAGAGCATGAAGAGTAGCTACTGATCCTGCTGCTCCCTCTCAGGTAGAATAGCATAGAATATGTATAGCTCTCCTGATTCATCATACTGGAGCATGCAGATGAATCTGTCTCCTAATCTTGGGTTGCGCTTCTCCTTGCTGCCCCCTAGTACTTCTCTGCGATCGTTAACAATTTTGCTCCAATCTTTCACTATTAAGCATTCTTTGCTTTTAGAAATCCTGAATGCACTCATGTGTAATGTAGGAAATCTTGGTCGTAAGCTAACCATTGACATGCGACCTTTTGTCTCGATCCACTGAGGCACAACTGTCATCGGAAGTCCCTGTTGAAGAACATCGTATAGTAATTAATATACTAAGCAATGAAAGTTTAGCTTCAAAAATAATGTATGCAAAAGATGCACTAATTAAGGACAAATATTTAAAATCTTACCATCTTTTGATTATAGATGTGACCGTAGTTCAATACGATCACCATTGGTCGCACGTTTTGAGTACTAACATTTCTAAGTGTAGGGAAAAAATTTGTCTTGACAGTATTAAGATCCTTAAGCCATAAAACATAATGACTTATCTCCTTGCAGTTTAGTTGAGCCCCGGGGCAGTAGTAGGTCCTGTCTACCAAGCGCCGGACATGTTTGCTTGAACCGAAATAAGCTGACAATACAAAATAGTTGTCAACTATTTTTAAATAAACTATATGAAAGACATAAACATATGCATGCATGGTTGAGAAAAACTCACCAAATGATAGAATTGGAGGCGTTTGCACATCGACCCAGATGTCTATATTACCTTCAATATCATCTTCCGGACGAATATCAAAGGTGATAACCATATCAGGCTCAAATGCATAAGCCTTGCATAGTGCTTGCCAAGTTTTGCATTCAAAATGGGTGTATGTGTCTCCATTATATAATTTGACGTTGAAAGTATACCCATGCTGCGTCTTCAAGTAAACTCTCTTTACCTCCATATCATCTATAGCACTGAAACCTATCTTATCCAAGACAAAAATTCTTGCATGGCAGGGGATGCGCTAGTAGAATAGTGAAAATTTAAAATTATAAGTTAAAGCAAATGAAGCATAAGTTTTGCATTCAAATAATAATTGACAAAGTGACTTACTGTATCAACTTCGAATGTCTCATTCAGCTTGATGCTGAAGCGCCTATTATCAACAAGGAAATTTTGGTCGCACAGGCCGCGCTGGTCTTCACAGTGTTCGCACATAATAAAAAAAATTCGTCGTCAGATGACATTTCCTATGTTCATATAGGTGAAACATTAAACACCTATATCTAGCCAAATATATATTCATCTAACATTTGACATTAATATATTTAACTATATATTCAATTGACATTACTATATATTTAACTTTTCTATCTAATTCATCTAACATTCGACACTAATTTAACATTTATATAAACTCAAAATATATAAAAAATTAAATAAACAGAAAAACTCATTAACAAATAATATTTTAATTAGATCATCAAATCTCATATACCTAAATTTTCTTACTAAAAATAAACTAGTTATATTAATTATTCAACTAGTTCTAATCTCATATACTTAAATTTTCTTACTAAAAATAAACTAGTTATATTAATTATTCAACTAGTTCTAATCTCATATACCTAAATTTTCTTACTAAGAATAAACTAGTTATATTAATTATTCAACTAGTTCTAATCTCATATACCTAAATTTCCTTATTAAAAATAAACTAGTTATATTAATTATTCAACTAGTTCTAATCTCATATACCTAAATTTTCTTATTAAAAATAAACTAGTTATATTAATTATTCAACTAGTTCTAATCTCTAGTTCGACAATTTTTCTATCTAGCTAGCTAATTCATCTAACATTCGACATTAATCTAACATTCGATCATCTAATTAACTTTTCTAAAAAACAGAAAATAAGTAAAAAAAAATTGTGTGTATGTATGTGTGTGTGTATGCATGTGTGTGTATATATACGTATATGTGTGTACGTATGTGTGTATGTGTGTGTGTGTGCGCGTGTGTGTGTGGTGTGTGTGTGTGTGCGGCCCCATATGCCGCCGCCCCGTACGTACGAGCGGGGCGCCGGCGTACGGGGTGGGGGCGCCGGTGTGTGTGTGTGTATGTGTGTGTATGTGTGTGCGGGAGCGAGAGAGAGACGTACGGCCGCGGCGATGACGACGGACGGCGGCGGCGTTCGGGGCGGCAGCGCGAGACGACGACGACGACGGGCGGCGGCGGGGACAGCGACGATGACGACGGACGACGTTACGGGCGACGGGCGGCGACGACGGGATCGAGCGGCGCGCGCGGGCGGAGGTTGGAGACGAAGTGCGGAGTTGAAACTGAAATTTTCGTAAGTGATATATATATAGGATTGGCCTTTAGTACCGGTTCGTGGCTCCAACCGGTACTAAAGGCCTATTTTCCCCAGGCCAAGCGGCGGGAGACGAAGGCTTTTAGTACCGGTTGGAGCCACCAACCGGTACTAAAGGGTGTGCGCTGCCAGGCGAGGGGCGCAGAAATTTAGTCCCACCTCGCTAGCCGAAGGGCGCACACACCTGCTTATAAGCCTCGCCGCCACTGCTGTCTCGAGCTCCTCTCTAAAGCAGGCCTTCTGGGCCTAACTCTGCTACTCTGCCCTGTGGGGCCTATTGGGCTTGCGGGCCTGCATCCTGGCCCAACAACAGGTTGGGTTTCTAGTCGTATGCAGGCCGCTGTGGCCCAGTAGGTGGACTTTTTTCATTTAGTTTTTTCTTTTCTGCTTTATTTATTTTGTTTTATTTATTTTTAGTTGTTTTTTGCTGTATTTAGAGTTTGCGCTGCCACCCTAAAATTTAGTCCCACCTCGCCCGGCGAAGGGCAGCCGCACTGGTTTATAAACCCAGCCGCGGCTACCTCTTCGAACTCCTCTATATAGTAGGCTTCTAGGCCTAATTAATTAGGGCGCGCTGCCCTGTGAGTCTGCTGGCCCTTCTGGGCTTGCATTTGCACACCCTAGGTCTGGTAGACCCACAGGGCAGTGCACCAACAAATTTTTTATATAGTTTTTTCTTTTCTGCATTACTTATTTTTATTTATTTATTTTTGAGTAGTTTTTTATATAGTTTTTTCTTTTCTGCATTATTTGTTGTCTTCTATTTATTTTTGAGTAATTTTTTTATAGTTCTTTTATTTTCTGCATTACTTATTTTTGCATAGTCCGAAACCCTGATAATCGGAAAACAACAAATGATGTCAGAACATGTTGAAAATTGATGACGCCGCTTTAAATGCTGCATACTGAACACAAAAGAAGTCCGGAGTTCAAATAAGTTTAAAAAACATTGAAGTGGCCATGTAACAGATGAGTTCTCGTCCGAAACCCTGATACTCGGAAAGAGTTTGTCCAGTTTGTACACGAGGTGCGTCCAGTTTTTGTCGTGACGCTCTCTACTCTTTCGCGCATGCTATGCGGGTGATACGATGATACCATGCCAAGTTTCAACATTTTCAGGATTCATTTTGTAGTGATTTTCAATTTTACGGTCATTTAGCTCTCTAAACAATTAGGTAAATGACCGAAAAACAACAAATGATGTCAGAACATGTTGGAAATTGATGACGTCGCTTTAAATGCTGCATACTGAACACAAAAGAAGTCCGGAGTTCAAATAAGTTTAAAAAACATTGAAGTGGCCATGTAACAGATGAGTTCTCGTCCGAAACCCTGATACTGGGAAAGAGTTTGTCCAGTTTGTACACGAAGTGCGTCCAGTTTTTTCCGTGACCCTCTCTACTCTTTCGTGCATGCTATGCGGGTGATACGATGATACCATGCCAAGTTTCAACATTTTCAGGATTCATTTTGTAGTGATTTTCAATTTCACGGTCATTTAGCTCTCTAAACAATTAGGTAAATGACCGAAAAACAACAAATGATGTCAGAACATGTTGGATATTGATGACGTCGCTTTAAATGCTGCATACTGAACACAAAAGAAGTCCGGAGTTCAAATAAGTTTAAAAAACATTGAAGTGACCATATAACAGAGGTGCAATGCTGGTTAATTTGCTTCAAGCCATTCGGAATAGTGTAAACTGCACTGCACATAGCTCAGTGCAATCTATGCTATTCCGCAAGCCTTGAAGCTAATCAACATGTAGATGAGCATTGCAACTCTTTGTCATTGTCTGTGCACTCACGGCTTATAAACCGCTCATACTGCCTCTCTTTTGGCGAGGTGGGACTAAAAACAACTTGCCATAACCTCATCAATTTCCTCTTGAAGCTTGTCCTTGCCTTTTTGCTTGTAGTCTTGTGGTGGAAGATCATCTTGAGCTTGTGTCCCCTTGAAGGAAGTAGGATACTTCTCTTGTTGAGGAACAAACTTTGTCTTGGGGTATTGATCTTCTTCCCACTCAACTCCATTGGCATTGAACTTTCATTCAAAACCAACACCTTGATTCTTCCGGTGCCTTCCTTGTTTGCGCACAATTTCCTCGAATTGCTTACTCCCGGCAAGGCTTTTGTACACTCCTTTCTCTATAATTCCCTTCAATAAGCTATTTTCTTGCTCAAGTGTAACTTGGCTAAGAGAATCATTAGTGGAATCAAGAGAACTACTAGAAGCAACAATGTTAGATCTTATGTCACAAAAAAGAAGTTGTATCAAACCTTTTATATCGGATCTAGAACAAACCAATCGGTATCGCCATCATACAGCCCTACCGTGGCTCGTGATGCATATATATGCATATCAAATGCACGGTTGGGCGTATGATGACGAATCCGAATGATTTGTATTCAGTCGATGAACTGGTAGATGTATGCAGTCGATGAACTGGTAGATGTATGTAGTCGATGAACTGAAAGACTTATGCAGGGAAGGCGAGAGATGGGCTATATATAAGGTCGTCTGGCTCACAAAGTGATTGTGGTAGTTTCGATCCAACGACTCACATGAGCTAGGAAGAAACACACCCTTGATCCAACGACTCGCAAGAGCTAGAAAGAAACATACAATCCGTGTGATTCTTCCTGATTGGTGGGATGCACATTAGTATCGATTCGTGGCACGAACCGGTGCTAAAGATTGGCAACGAACCGGTACTAATGGTAGCAGCCCGCCTAGCCGTTGGAATCGGCACTAATGGTCACATTTGTGCCGGTTCAAATTCAAACCGGCACTATAATGTGCTTCACATTTGACCGTTTTTCTACTAGTCAATAGAGTTTGCCAAACTTGAGTTTCCCAAGTCACTTACACAAAAAGCTATGATTCATGGTTGTCAAATCCGTAATTTCCAAACCACAACAACCTTGAGGCATAACAAGCTTTAAATGCTGCATACTGAACACAAAAGAAATCCGGAGTTTAAATAAGTTATTAAAAATAAAAAAGAGGTGCAATGCTGGTTAATTTGCTTCAAGCCATTCGGAATAGTGTAGATTGCACTAAGCCACTGCACATAGCTCAGTGCAATCTATGCTATTCCGCAAGGCTTGAAGCTAATCAACATGTAGGTGAGCATTGCAACTCTTCGTCATTGTCTGTGCACTCACGGCTTATAAACCGCTCATACTGCCTCTCTCTTGGCAAGGTGGGACTAAAAACAGCTTGCCATAACCTCATTAGTACCGGTTCGTGATACGAACCGGCACTAAATGATGATGGTGGGGCCATAGCCTGACCGCAGGATGACACAACCTCTTTAGTACCGGTTCGTGGCATGAACCGGTACTAAAGGTTCGCCACGAACCGGTACTATTGATCGCCGCCACGAACCGGCACTAATGTGCTTCACGTTTGACCCTTTTTCTACTAGTGAACCTACTCATGATTTGTTCGTAGCCTACGGACCCCCCCCCTTTGAATTTCATGGTGGGCCCCACTTCACTACTAATATCCAATTAAAAACTGGCACATCATCATGTAAAGTTAATTTTGTTAAATTTATCCATATGTGTAGCATTTTTTTGGCTCGTAATCACGGTCCGTTTTGCTTTTGGGACTTTGACCCAAGGTAGAGGCGAACAAGCATAATCTTGGTTGTGCCTGAGCATCGTGGCAGGGTACATGACACTTGACAAAAATTAGAGCTTTCAGGGAAGAAATCACAAGGTGGCAATAAAATTCAAGGAGATGAATAATTGAACAACGAATATAGCCTCGTTTCATGTTGATAGTGGTCTGTGTTCTGTTGGTTTGTTTGGAATTTCCTTGTGACCTTGTCCTAGACGAGTATTTTCAATGATTTTCTATCCAAAACCGGAATTTCTCATTGATTTGATCATATTGGTGGCATGCTTGGTACGCTTCCATGAGTGAACTAGCCCCAATGGCAGTTATGTATCGAGTATATCACAGTATCACACAGCCATAGCAGTTCCAGTCGGCACTCTCGGCCATTACAACACTTGGCCTTCTTTGGTTTGTAGGATTTTTGTAGGAATTTTATAGGATAGAATTTTTGTAGGAAAAATTCTTTTAAAGCCCTTTGGTTTGTAGGAATGGAATCCTATTTCTATGGAGGAATTCTTCCTATCCTCCACATTTCATAGGAAAATAAACATTAGCCTAGACTCAATGGAAAAAATCCTATAAAGTGAATCAAACGACATCTTCTTTCCTATTCCTACTCATAGGATTTGAGATGCATGTCATCTCAATTCCTATGACTTTTCTATTCTTATGATTTCCCTATCCTATGAATCAAAGGAGGCCTAGATTGAACTGGCGGTTTGGCCATAATATGGATAGCAAATATGTAGGCGTCTTCTCCAACGTCAACATGAAACGCCAGCCCTCGCAGAATCGACCCCAAGCCCACCAGGCTGGAACCATTATCTACTTCTACGACATATTCCTGCCATTCCCGCCCAACGATGTGTGTCTGAGTACATGGACTCCATGGAACATATACAGCAATGTGAAGCAGCACATGCCAAATGCTTCCTGATGCCGCTCATGCCAAGATAGTCCATGCATGCATAGAATTCTTTACAACTGCCATTCCATGCTAGCTAGTCGTTTGGATTTCAACGGTGTAAGAAACTAACACACTACAAGAGCACTATTGTTGGTGATATTGTGCAGGTAGGACCGAATGACCAAACACAGAAGGGAACAAAAATCTCTAGCAATGACCGAAATAGTTTGTGGACTATTCCTGCAGTACATATAGCCTAGCTGGGCAAGAGTTATAAGTGACTATTAGTACAAATGCCCATGCGTTGCATCGGGCAAAAAAGAGGCACAACCTGCTTCATGTGCCATTACGCAATCATTTTTAATATCTAATTTCAATAAACATCAATAATAAGGTTAAACTGATTAGTGCTTTTTGTAGCATGAAGTTCGGACGTGAAGAAGCCAACATACCATTCTTCATCTGATGGAAGAGTAGTTTTTCATACAATAGATTGCCAATTGTTTTTCTTTTGCTTTTCTGAAAACGCAGAAAATTCCTTATTATTAATAGAAGTTATTGTTTTCATAAACCATATAAACCATAGTAAGCTGATGTTAGCTATCAGTATAAAATGTCTGGATTGGAAGAATTTTCACGAGCTTACCCGAGTACAATGCCGCTGGTCCAGCTTGTTGGTGGAAACCAGATGTGGTCTTGTTGCTGGAGCTGGACTACTCACTGGACATGATTCTTCGGATGACTTTCCGCTATTGGATGCTCTCACCGGATTGGCACAACAAGTCGTCTGGCCTCATGACGACAACACTTGTCGTCGAGCCTGGAGCATCATACACTTCAATGTTTTCCATCGAACTCTGCATATATTCACACCATTTATTGTTTGCACATTATCAAATAAGCTAAATCTGACCCAGGTCTACAATGCTACACAACTAAAAGAAGATTAAGCTTAGAGTTGTGATCGTACAATGCAAATAAGCAATACTTGACCGAACTGTGAAAAACAACATCGTACTTCTAAAATTTGTAGCACTGCTTTTCCCTCTAGCAACCAAAATCAACCGTGCTATTGTAGCACTGCTTTTCCTTTCGAACAACAAAAATTAACTGCCTATTTATTGAACCATGACAAAGTTAAAGTACTAAACAACATTACCAATTATGGTGAATCTGAAAAACGAACATTGCGTGCCAAAATTGGCAGTACTACTGAGTTCTCTTCCTCTCTCGAAATTGGAAGAATATGAATAAAGCTATCGTCACACACCACACACATATCGGTCAGGCACGCGCGCCTCTGGCAGCCAACACTCATGTACAACATGCCGACAACATCACGCCCACACAGCATGTTGGACGGCTGTCATGCACCCAAATCCGCAGGCCGCCACGCGTAAATGGATGCACTACCAAGCTGCTGACTCCGCCCCTGTACGCCCTGGTTGGCCTCGCCGCTATGTAAGCAGGGGGCATGGACTCAAAATGACAAACTGAACACGTATGGTGAAATGGTTTGCCAGGAATTCAACTGTTTCCGAATTCGAAAACAGTTGATTCATGGATCAACAATGCCCAAAAAAATGTCCAAGAGATCCTTGAATATTTCAGAGAATCTAACCTGGACAATTGCAAAATCAACAGATGCATATATTGTGTACTGAAGAATCTCTTTTCTACCGGTCTCAGTCTCCCCTTTTTTATTCTGAAGATATTGCAATTGGGTAAAGGCTGACAATCTTTGTGTTGATGAATGGGACAATGTCAAGGGAGCATTTCCAAGCCAGCTAATAAACCCACCAGAAAATAAAATCTCACACAAACTGTTCTAGTCCATAGGATGGCTTCTCCTTCCTCGACCCAATGGTGCTCAAGAACGCCGGAGACAGGACACCTAAAAATGTTTAAAAGGGAGATTAATAATCAGAACTGGAGTATCAAAGGACGGGGCATCAGTCTCCAACATGCATCTACTACACGAACAGAATAGAAGAAAACCCAATCAAAATTAAACAACACATGTTGTGTATAGGATGACCAGCTGTTCCTACCCACTCGGCAGATCTGGGCGATACTTGTAAACTGTTCTAGTACAGTGGCTAGATGCATGTTGAATTAAACAACACATGTTGTGTATAGGATGACCAGCTGTTCCTACCAATCAAAATTAAACTTGATTGCACAGTGCCACCTAAGTACTACTGAACTGTTGAATGGTACTCCGTCCGTCCCATAATGTAAGACGTTTTTTGACACTACACTAGTGTCAAAAAACGTACATTATGGGACGGAGGGAGTAATATGGAAGAGGATACAAGTATCGAGTGTGTGACATGCTGTGTGCATTTAAATTTGCTTTGTTAAGTACATTACTCCGAGGCCCGTACATTACTCCAACAAGTCGACCCCGTCGGGTCAGACCACCTCCTCCACCGCGGGGGCGTCGGGGCGGCTCCAGTTGACGGCCCCGTCAGAGGCCCGTGCCAGCGTGACCACGGCGCCCCCCGCACCGGCGCGGAACTCGTACCGCTGAACGGCGCTGACGAGCGCGCCCTCGGTGTTGAGCGGCCAGACCTGGACCTCCGTGTCGGGGTCCCAGCCGTACTTGTTGGCGACGGTGTCGACGACGTCGCGTCGAAGAAGGTGGCATCCGGGGTGGGCGTAGGCGTGGGAGGAGGCGTTGGAGATGGCCGCGAGCGGGGACAGCGAGGCGGCACTGGCGGGGGCGGGGGCGGGGGAAGGGAAGAGCAGCGCGAGGAGCAAGAGGAGGATTGGGCAGGCCTACGAGCACGGAGCTGCGGTCTCCCCTGCACCAGGCGGCCAAGGTCTTGAGGAAGAGGAAGCAGAGGTCGACGGAGGACGGTCTGATCCCTCGGAGGCCCGGACCAGCGCCGCCGCCTGAGCTCGGCATCCTCGTCCTCATGGTGGGTTGGGGATGACGGCCTGGAGTGGGGATTGGGGCAGGCGGAGAACCGGGTTTGCGTTCGTCCGTTCGGGTCCTGTGAAGGAGCGAATCGTTTTTTTTTACTTACTTAAATCTGGAGCGCGCGTTAATTACCCAAAACATTAGGGTGTTTAATGCAAAAACGATATGACGGTGAACCCGAAGACTCAATCCGTCCTTTATTATTAGAGAGAGATGTATAATGCAGTTCATGCATATCCCGCTAGAGGAAGTTGTAGTAAGCTGCTCCGTACGAATTGAGTAGAGATCATGGTTTTGGGTACCGCCCGGAAAATTCGGATACCGGGTGGTATCCGCGTTTCTCGCCGCCCCACGAGAATTACCAATCCCGGGTAAAAAATTCCATCTTTTTTGAATATTTTGAATTTCAATGATCAAACATGAGTAAACTATGGTAGCATCCTTGTTCTAACAATGTTCTTGTATGTGGCGTAGTGGTATGCAACTGTTTTGCGCCTCGAGAGGTACCTGGTTCAAGTCCTCTTCTCGCAACTTTTATTTTTTATGTTTAGAACACGCAAGTAGAAAAAGTCTTAAAAAAAGAAGGAGCAACGATTCGAACTCACAACCTCACAACACCTCCAAGGGGGTAGTAGGCTTTCCACTAGGCTATTACCTCTTTTCTGTATGTTACCAGTTCAAGTTTTTTCTATATCTAGTTTAGAAGAATTTGAATTCAAAATTCAATTATAAATTTCGTCCGAAATATGTTCGGAATTTCTCGGTAACCGTGGTAACCGTGAATATCGCCCCCCCACGAGAAAATTTGTCCATTCGGAATCCAAAACCTTGGTAGAGATAGATAAAGGAAAATAAACATCGGTGGGTGGGTAATGAGGGAAGCACACTCCTTACAAGATGCATGGTCACAAGGGGAAGTTATAAATCAGTAGGATAGCTTGCGCTGTTTCCATATTGCTCTGGTGCGTATCTAAAACTAGATGACAACCCGCGCGTTGCAGCCGGACTTCATGCTTCTCAATTGATGCAAAGTGAATTGAAATATTGTGTGATAATTGAAGTGCTTAGTGACAGTAGATGCCTTACTTCTAAATTAACTGAAAAAAATTGTAGATCATATTGCTCTTGAATTTCCGTGACTGACAAACCAAGAAAAACAAAATCATACCCTTGGGAGCAACTTAGTTGTGCCATTCTATTACACAATAGTACAATATGTGCACAAAGATCCATTAAAATGAATTGTTACCAGATACTCCAAGAGTATTATCAGCCGAAAAAGATTAGTTTGGTTAAACTTGGCCCACATCTAAGGATCGCCGGAAGCAGTATAGAAAGAGGAACAGTAGTAAGTTTGGTTAAACCTTGGCCCACATCTCACCCGAAAAAGATAACACCTAGGGAAAAATTACAGTGAACCAAATACTTGTAATGAAATTGAGGGCGAAAGAACATAGACATGACTGTTGTTGAAAACAGGAAGAGAACAATGCACCAGGGGCCGCACCCATCCGACCCGCCACTGCCTGCTGTGGGGCGGGGAGGTGAGCGGAGGAAACGCGAGACGTGCAGGTGCCGAGTGGCCGCAGCCGCCTCAGGTATCCTTCCCGACCTTCTGCCGGGGCACCCAGCGTGCCGCCGAGAGTGGCCGGGGCCGACGTCGGCACGGTGGCATTCTCCGCGAGGCACTCTGACTCTAGGGGGAAGCTAGAGGCAGGGTGGCCAGACACCAGAAATCTTCGTCCCTGTGAGGAACGCATACACCGTCTCTTACCCTGCTAATTGTCTGCTGGAGAAGATCATTTCAGTGATAAAATCCACAAAGAAAATCCTTAGTGACAGAACGCCTACTCCATTGCAAACTCCAGGTTGACCACTGCCTTTATTCATGCATCGTAAGTTCATTACATGCCAGTGTAGGGATGAAAATGAGGTGGAAACTTTCAGTTCTTCCGGAAGAAAATGTGCAAACAGAAAAGGAAATTTGCATAACGGAAATGTAAATGGAAACAAAAATGAAACAGTAATTTCCGGTGGAACAGACATGAAAATGGAACTTTCCGTTTCCGCAAATATGAAGTTTCCGTTTTACTATAGGCCAATGGCTGCTTTGCAGCTCAACCATCAAACAACGCACAATGACACGCTGAGAAGAATGAGCAGAATGGACCATTTGAGGCCCAACTTCTACAACCACACACGTACTCAACTGGATCATATACGCAATTGTCCACTACTACTATAATATTATGCTAAGTTGCTGACATAATCATATTATTTTATAGCCATTATAATAATTCTTTAAATTTGCTTGTTTTTGTGTGTATTTCTTTATGATTCAAGGGGGGTTTAAGTTCTGGTAAACGACCATTTATGTTTCCGTATCTGCTTTGTATACGCTCCGTGTCCGTTTCCGATAGTATCCGTTTTCATATTCATTTTCAGGGTTTTTGTATTTGTTTTCGCTTCTATAAAAGAATACGAAAACAAATGTGGTAGCACCTAGTTTCGTCCGTTTTCGCTCCGTTTTCATCCTATGCCAGTGCCATTTGAATTGGGGTGAAGGGCACGACAACAGTGGCTTCAACAACCTAGACGCTGGCTTGGCATGAAGCTCCCCTGCTTTGAAATGGATATGCAACTCTTTGACGCCTCAACCAACATTCACCTTGGAGATGGGCAAACTGCCAATTTCTGGAAGTTGAAGTGGCTAGATGGAGCGGCACCGAGAGACCTTGCACCCTCCCTGTTCAAGCTGGCGCCCAGGAAAAATTACACAGTAGCCCAAGCCATGCATGACAGCAAGTGGATGAAGGGGCTGGAACGACTCACCTCCTATGATGAACTGCACTCCTTTCTGCTTCTTTGGGAGAAGATTCAGAACGTCAACTTTTCTGAAGATAGAGATACCATCGACTGGATCTGGACGAAGGACAAGAATTACACCGCCAAGTCCGCATAGTCCTGCCAGTTCATTGGCTCTGTCGCCAAACCCGAGGCTGATCTCGTCTGGAGACTCAAGATTGACAGAAAGGTGCCGGTTCTTCCTTTGGACTTTGGCTCAAAACAGACTACCGATCACTGACAGGCTGAGAGCCCATGAAAACGACCACAACGTGGTGTGTTCTCTCTGTCTCCAACTCCCTGAAACTGCACTACACCTCAACACATGTCTTTTCTCCAAGGATGTTTGGAACAGACTACGGCTGGCAAGGGCCTTGTGTTACCCAACCCTGCCTGCTGACCTTCTGTCTATATCCCAATGGTGGAATGTGTGCTCCCAGAACACAAAAGCACAGGCCGCTGCTGCTGCTTATTTTGCCTGGCACATTTGGAATGAGAGGAACAGGAGGGTATTCGATGCTAATTCTACCTCGGCGGCTGGTGTAACCTCTCTGATCAAAGCTGACCTTAACTTCCTGAGAGTAGCCTGTAATTTTTTCTCTTTTGTACAGGCAACGTCCCTGGACGATGGCTCACCCTTGTGTATATTCCTAATCTTTAATGAAAAGGCAGTGCCGTTCGAGTCGAAAAAAAAGAAAAAAAACAGTGGCTTCATGATAGTGTTGAATACATTAGCAATTTTTTTATTAGACTAATCCACGAGTATATAGTAAACATGGTATGCATCTCATACCAATACGTAAGCATGTGAGCATGTACAATACATAAAATCGAAACATATATAAACAACATATATACGGCCAGCATATGAGCGAGAACGAGCAAATAGGGGATAAACGAGTCATGCCCTCCGATTGGCCAGACCAACACAGCAGCTGCAGCGGCAGCCTCGGCATCAGCCGAGGCTTTCTTCTTGGCGGTTTCGTCATCGGCCATGGAGTCAATGCAGGGGAATTAGTAGAAGCAGAGGCCGACGGATCGGAAGCAGTCGCGTCACTCTCCCGACAAACTGTGCACACGGTCGTCAGGATGGTATCGATAGAAACAGCATAGAGAGAAGAACAATAGATGCCGGCTAGGGTTATGGAAGAGGGAGTGAGTGAACTAGTTGGAGTTCACTCCACTGGCCCGCACCTCCTTATATAGGCCATCAAGTAGAAGCCTTGTCCTTCTCGAAATAGGCTTTCACCCCGCTTTATAGATAAATCATAAGTCCATACAACCACGACCCAAGCAAGGTTAAAGAAAGAATGTTGGGGCCACAACACAGATACGCCCAAAAAAACTAAGAAGAAACAGAAAAAGCCACCAGGGGCAAGCTACGAAACTGTCGGGCAATCAGCGAGACGACGCTCGGAAGACACCAGGGCATCAAGAAGGAGCTGAAGATGGTCACGATCCCTCGGCCTAGCGAGCGGATGCCAGTGCTGCAGGAAGGCAAGAAATTTGAAGAACGTGTCAGAAGCACGTCGCGAGAACACCCGTTCAATCACATCTTATTGCGCGTAGTCCAAAGGGTCCACATCATAGCCGCGAAGATAAGCCAGAACAGTCGGCACTTACGGCCAACCTGAGTGGCCCTAACCTACAGAAACCATGCAAGGTTAAGGGCCTCCCACTCCGGTCCTAAAGTCTCATGGACAAAGCACCACAGAGCCTGCGCTGCGACGCACGAGAACAAATGTGCGTTCCCGTTTCTGGGACATGGCACAAAGGGCCATCGCCCGGACCCTGGCGTTTCAGCACCTCGGTTCCCGAAGGAAGACGATCTCGGAGAAGCTGCCAAACGAAAATCTTAATCTTCAAGGGCATCGACGCCGTCCACAATGGGGATAGCCACTGTAGAACCGCCACACAACATAGAGCCTGATAGGCCGAACTAACGGAGAAATCACCCGAAGGAGAGAGACTCCAGGAAACAGAGTCAGGAGCATGGGACAGAGGAAGAGGGACTACTTACCTCATCTCTGTCCATTCCCGAACCTCCTCGGTCCGAATGATCAGCGGAATGCAATGTTCCACTCCGCATCCAAGGCAGCCGACGAAACAAGGATGGTCGGGTCGACACAAATCGCAAAGAGTCTTGGGAACCGCAAGCGAGGAGGCTCATCCTCAAACCAAGGGTCTAACCAAAACAGGGTCCCAGACCCAATGCCAACCGAGAAATGCAAACTGAGCCCGATCTCTCCTTTAATGGCCTGAATTGACTTCCAGAACTGGGACCCGACCAAGAGAGAGCAAGCCAAGAGGGGTTGACCCTGCAAGTACTTGGCCTCCAACAGCTGATGCCAGAGACCCCCATCTCCCCTCAAGATCCGACAAACCCACCGCAGCATCAGCGCAACGTTTATCCAGCGAGATGCAGGGATGCCCAGGTCACCGCGGTCCTTCGGCAGGCAGATGTCAGCCCACCTCATCATATGATACTTGGGCCGATCATCCGCTTCCTGCCAGAAGAACCTAGCCAGCTCCTTATCAAAGGAGCTATGCACACCTTTAGGTAAGATCTACATCCCCATCATATACATGGGGAGGCTGGCAATGTTAAAACCAATGAGGATAGTTTTGCTACCTTTAGAGGTGAACCGACCGCACCAGGGCTCCGCGCGGGACGCTACTCGTCCCACAAGCGGATCATAGTCGCTCACCAGGATCCGAGACTCAGCCAGGGGCATCCCCAAGTAAGATATGGGGAATGAAGCCAACCTACAGTTGAGGTTATCCGCGATTCTTTGCTGCTCCGCCTCCGAATAGCCAAGGACCACCACCTCGCTCTTACCAAAGTTAATCTTAAGTCCAGACATTTCCTCAAAGCAGAGCAAAAGGAACTTAAGATTAACAATGTCTGAGTCCGAGCCTTCCACCATAATCATGGTGTCATTCGCATACTGCAGGTGAGTAACCCCTCCATCTGGGATGAGGTGGCTCACAACACCCTTAAGGTGGCCGGCCAACTTGGCCTTATCTAAGATGCCCGCAAGGGCATGAACCGCGAGGTTTAAAAGCAAGGGGGAGACATGATCCCCTTGCTTTACCCCCTAGAGGCCTGAAAAAAGGGGCCCACCTCGTCATTGATGTTGATCGCCGTGCGCCCCGATCTAACCAATTGCATGATCTAGGAGCACCACCTCTCATCAAATCCTCGCCGCTCCATCACCAACCTCAAAAAAGACCACTCCAGACGGTCATATGCTTTTTGGAAATCCAGTTTGAGGAAGACCCCCTTAAGCCCTTTCGACGCCACCTCGTGGACAATCTCGTGAAGGGCAAGAATTCCGTCATGGATTCGCCTGCCCTTCAGGAACGCGGATTGGAGGGGGTGAGCAATATGCTCCGCCACCAGAGATAAACGGGTTGCACAAACCTTCGCAAAGATTCGCTCCAACACGTTGATCACCGTGATGGGGCGGAACTGCCGGATATCCGTCGCCCCAACTACTTTGGGGATCAGGGATATGACGCCATAGTTAATCCTAGCCATCTCAAAAGTTCCAATATAGAACTCATGTAACATGGGCATAATGACCGGGCGGAGGACCTCCCAAAATCTCTGGAAAAAGACTACCGGAAGGCCATCCGGACCCGGGGCCAAGCAAGCTTTCATCGACGCAATCACCTGACCCACCTCCTCAGGGGAGAATGGGAGAGTAAGGTTCGCATTCTCCGCATCAGAGACCTGGTCAGCCAGCGGCCAGAAGTCAGCGCGGAGGGAGACGCCTTCGCGTGGCTCAGCCGACAAAAGCTCCTTATAAAAGGAGTAGATATGGGTGGAGATGTCCTCTGGGTTCTCCAAAAGAACACCCCATCCCAGATGAACGGTATGGCACATTTCCGCCTGCGGCCGTTAGCAATAGCCTGAAAGTAGGCCGTATTAGCATCCCCTTTAAGGAGCCAGTTCTGGCCCCCTCGACGTTGCCAAAACAACTCCTCACTCCTTTAAATGTCCACGAGCGAAGCCTCTAGTGCATATCTCCTGAGCCAGTCGTCAGGGGACAGGCCCGACCCATCGGCAAGGCCATCCAGCACCTTAATCTGATCCAACAGGGCCCCTTTACGGGCCCGGAGGTCAGCACCAAGATTCGCCCCCCAGCCCTTCATGGCATAGCGGGACAGTTTAGCACAGTGGTGCCAGACGTCCATGGCACAGAACACCCGATGCGGTGCCGCGACCGCCTCTAGCCAGTGGTCGCAAGCCATCTCAATGAAACTCGGTTTCTCCAGCCAGAACGCCTCAAAGTGGAAGCGACGGGGTCTAGGGGGGCCTCATCCCCCGACGAGAAAAGCAGGGGGTATGGTCGGAGCCAATCCGAGTGACCGCTTTAAGCGAGCACAGTGGGAACATCACTTCCCACTGGGCTGACACAAAGATCCGATCCAAGACACTCCGGATGGGGTCCGCCTGCTTATTCGACCACGTGAACCTAGTCCCTACGCGGGCTATCTCACGGAGCGCTAGGTCCGCAATGCAATCGTTAAATAGACGCGTGCGGGCCCGATCAACATTAGGTGAGCTTTTATCAGAAGCCCACCTAATGAGGTTGAAGTCTCAGGCCATCACCACAGGAGTGGTGCACCTCTCCACCTTATGCTTAAGCTCAGTAAGGAAGGCGGCGGAGCGCCCATGGTCAGCAGGGCCATAGACAAAAATCACCTCCCAACAGAGCTGGACTCGTCGGTCGATGACAGACATGCTCAAGAAGAATTCCCCTTGGTCCATATCCTCAACCGAGAAGACATCCTCCCTGACCCCGAGCAGAATGCCACCAGATTGGCCCATAGCAGGCAGCCACTGCCAGGAAAACTGGTGGCGAGAGAGCCCCTGTAGCTCAAGCATACTGAAATCCTGGCGCATCGTCTCCTGAAGTCCCACGATGTCAATCTCCTCTTGCCGCAAATACTCGATGAGCTGTCTCCGCCAGCCAGCGAGGCCGAAGCCCCTAATGTTCCAACATAGGAGCTTCATTTGAAAACCTCAGATGAATTCCTAGGCCCCTCGAGCGGGTCCGAGCTAGCCCGCCCGGCCATCGTGGGACAGGGGAAAGCCTTCAGCGGCCTGCCTCGCCGCCCCCGCATAGGGGGAACGACGGAGGCCTCCGGACCGAGGGAGGCGGACCTGGAACTAGACCCACACACCTCTAGTCGGTGTTCAGTGGGGTTGAGACGCGTGGGGGGACGTCCACACAGCGTCCTCATCGAGGGGGGAGCTGCCATGGGCGTCGCCAACACGGTCTCCAACTGGGGCGTCGCACCGTCCTTGGCCTCTCTATGACCGGGGTCAGTGTGCGCCGGGGTGCTGGACTCGGCCCACATAGCATAAGCGCGGGCATCAGCCAATGCCCCGTCAAGCCTCTCCTTAGCGCGGATAGCAGGGATCTGCTCAAGGATGGCCCCCTTCTCACCGGGGAACACAATGCCACTATCTGAAGCCACCTCGGTCAGGTGGCCCGATGGAGCGGAACCAAGCACAGAAAAATGAAAACTAGAACAAGACAAATCATGGAGAGCGGGGGAGGTACCTGAGGACAAGTCACAAGAAACCACCCGCATGGTGGCTCTCTCCTGGATCATCGGAACACGGCCGTCCAGCAGGACCTTGGACTGGCTACGCCTCGCACTTTGCCGCGCGGCCACCAGCCGGGACGCTCCACCCCGAAGCTTGGAGCCAGCCGCGGTAGGGGTCACCACGGCTAGGTCCAAGAGCGGGGAAGGCTCCAAGTCCAGGGTTCACCAAGGCTGGGGAAGGTGGGGATCCCGGCGAATGCGAGTAGCAGACCACCCCAGGTGAGCTGGGTGACGAGGAAGGGGGCACCTCCATCCCCACACTCACCACGTCCTCCTCCACGGTCTCCACGCCGGCCACCAAGGGAGCGACAGAAAGCGGGGTGTCCAAGACCAAAGACCCACTCCCTGGCGCCGCCTGGGAAGCCGTCCCTGCCGAGCAAGAGGGCCCACCACCAGTAGGAGCCGAGCTACGCCGCCCAGCAGACGAGGCAGGAGGGACCTCATCATCCTCGTCAACCTCCTCATAGGAAGAGCTCCCCCAGATGCGGACCCACCCCCACCATGCCCATCATGTAGGGGAGGCAAATCAGTAGCGGGGACCGGCCCAAGCTTATCCTCAGGAAGCGGGGACTCGAGCTCAAAGGTGAGGCGCCTCCCCGTGCCCGAAGCGCCGAAGTAGAAAACTAGGGATAATCCATCAATCTTAGCCGAAGCGGGACAGAGGAGCTCAATGCGGGCGGAGCCATCACCCTCGAAGGATGATGGGTCAGCGGTCACCAGCTTGCCCATCGGCTCAGAGATAGCCTTGAGGATGTGGGCAAGATTGCCACCCTTTGGCACCATCCTGCCACCTCGGGGCAAGCCGTAGACAAGGACCCACACCTTCTCCATAGGAGGCACAGGGTCAGGCTCCGCATCCGCGGCCCGAACGGAGATCATGAGCTTGTTGATGGGGCACCTGATGACGTCATGGGAGCACACGCGAAGCAGCTCTGCCGAGGGGAAGGGGACCGAGAAGACAAGAGGTGCCGTCTCGGTCACCTCCCAAGTGAAGTCAGAGCCGCGGAAGTCGCCGATGTAAGCGGCAAGCTCAGCCTGGATGAGGTCAGCCGTTACCACCACCCTAGCATGCAGGTCATGCTCGGGGGCGAGAGTGACTGTCACCAAGTGCGGCTGCACCGTCTCCTCCTCAATCTCAGCATCCACGTAGTAAAAGCTGTCCCCTTTGGTCCCATACCCAAGGTAGGCCAGGGTCGTGGGGCATTGGGGAGGGGCCTCACACTCGGACCAGAAGTGCCCCGCGCACCCACAATTAAGGCACATCATCTCCTCATGAGACCTGGTGCGGACAACAAGCGGGGTGGGAACCGCCGGAGCCGCCTGCTCCAGTATCCCCACCGGAGCGGAGCAATCAATGACCCCCGAGGTCTTCTTCTTATGCTTCTTCTTCTTTGATTGAGAAACCGCACCAGGAGCGTCAAGGGGCCGCCACGGGGAGGCCGACCACTCAAAGCGGGCATCCGCCCGACGCCCCACGGTACCATCGTCACGGGACGTACGCTGGTCCTCCCGACGGCCGAGAGCAGGAGACCTCGCACGACGGGGCTCGTCCGCACGACGCTCACCCCGTGCGGAGGAGGCACCCCGAGAGCCAGACGCCTCACCACGTTCCGAATTGCGGCGGCGCCAGTCCCCGTCGAACGCGTGTGGCGCCTCCGGGCGAGCAGTGGCCGGCCGGGCGAGGGACCCCTCCTGCTGGCGAGCCACGGGCAGGGGCCGGGAAACCAGCTTCGACCGGAGGGAGGCCTCCCTGGCCAGCTCGTCAGTGCGGCGGTGCTCGGCCTCCCGGCGACGAACGTCACCAGGAGAGCCCGGGAGGGGCAGGCGGGGGTCCCGGGACGGGTCACGCGGCGGAGGGGGCCGCCGGAGAAAGGTTCTGGCGTAGGTCGACGCCTGGCCAGACCGGCTCAGGCCCGCCTCACTCCGCGCGAAAGAGGAATCCAGGGGGCGTTTGGGGCGCGGCTGCCCGTCCACCACCTCACGGGTCATGAGGGTGTCAAGGTAAGACCAGAAGCCGCCGGCGAAGGGGGAGAGGAGGGGAGGGCGGCCGACAGCGCAGACGAATCCAGGGAAGGGGCGCAGACAGCGGCGGGGGGACGAGAGAACGACAGTAACGGGCAGAGCGCCCGAAGCGCTACACATCTGCCCTAGAAGCCGGCGTCCCCACCCGCGGGTCGGATCTGCCCCGTTGGATCCAGATCCAACGGGCGGGATCAGTCAGGGCCAGCAGCCAGGCGCGATTGGCCCGGTCCAGCAAGGCCTGGGCCCGGCGGCCTGCATCACGCACCGCTTGGGCCGACATCCCACCCCTCCCACGCCCAGCCAGGCCACGTCCAAGCAGGCCGGCCCAAGCCCCACCTGGGCCAGCGGCCACGCAGGCCCTAGGCGGCCCACGCAGCCCTGCAGCCCTAGCAGGACCCGACCACGGGACGACATCAGCCTGGGACATCGGTGGCGGCGGCAGCGCCAACGCCGCCGCTCCCCCGGCCACATCCAAGCCTAGATGCTCAGCCGCAGCCTAGGCCAGGGCAGGGGAGGGCACCGAGCCATCCACCACCGGGGAGCAAGGTCGCGCCGCCCCGGACACAAAGGGGAGATGCGGGGAAGGACGACCGCGCCGCGCAGCCGGCGGCCGGCCAGGACCGCGGCGACGAGCGCCAGGCCGCCCGCGGCGAGGGACAACACGGGCTGCCGCCAGGAACTCGTTGAAAAGCGGTGGCGCCTTCCACACCGGGCGCTCCACCATGCCTCCTCCTCCTCATCCTCCTCGCGAGGTCCGCCCACCTCACTGGCGACGGCGCGATGAAGAGGGATGGCCCGCGGCCGGGAGGGAGAGCCGAAGCAACGAAGGGAGCGACGCCGGCCATGGCAGAGGCGGCCGGCCGGCCCAGCAAGCGAATCCCAGAGGGGGGTCACGACGCCGCAACGGTCGCCAGAGCACCCAAGTTTTCCCAGATAGCACACTCACCATAAAGCTTCCCTGTCCTTAAAAGAAGTTCCGGGCACCTCCATTTTTACTGTTCTATTCAGTCAAGTCAAGCGATTTTTAGAGACGATCGAAACAACAAGGGGAAATACCACACACATGGACGAGGTAATGCACTAGCTCCAACACCGCATCACGGGGCAAAAAGTATATTGTGTAGAAGGATTTGCTATTGTGCAACTTGCATGGTACAAATGGGTGGTTCTAAAGGAGGACATTGTTAGACTAGACATGATTATCGATGTTATTCTCAACAAGAAATGCACTTATCATAAATCTCTACCATCTTGCTGTCTCAGATCCATCATGCCTAATTTCCAGATACCACTCATTCCAAAGTAGAACAGACATTCATCTCGAGGAATGCTCGATGGTGCGGAGACTTCATCGCCTAGCTCTAGCTTAATAGAATTTGAAGCTTAATAATACGACATACCAAAGAAAGTTGGATGTGATGAAATATCACAAAAGAGAAAGAAATTGTGGCCAGTTCGTATGATGAATGTTCGAAAGGAGAAGATTTATATAGGCATGGAACATGAGGGTGAGATACAGTATTACTCTACGAAGGCTCTCTTGCCAGTAATTGTGCCCATAGTCATTGCGCCAAGCGTTGCATGTAACTGCTTCATGTTACCATGTAGATAGGACAAGGAGAGGCCTCACCCACGTGTCCCTCACTCTCTCTCTCTCTCTCTTTTCTTGCAGGCCCAACCCAGCCTTCTCTCTCTCTCCTACGAAAATTCAGACTTCTTAAAATTTAAAACTTTTCAAAGTTTGATCTTTTTTGAAGTTTTTGAATTTTGAATCCATTATGTTTGAAAATCCTTAAAGCTAAACTTTGTCAAAAATTAGAATACTAATATTTCAAATTCTAGAAGTCCAAATTTTCCACAAGTGAAATATTTGATAGTTTAAACTTCCAAAACTTTGAAATTTTTAAAAATGTTGGAATTTCTGAAAGTTGGGGCTGGATTGTTGTAAATGTGGGTGAGGCAGGGATAAGAGCAACTCTAGCAGATGCCCTTTCACGTCGTCGGCTCGTATATTTGCGGCTGTTTTATTGTTTCAGTCTTTTTCGGGCCAGAACATATGCGTCAAATTTCCCTCGGCCCATAAAAAATATACGGGCGGCCCGCAAACCACTGCTTCCATTGTGTTATCTAAGGGGGGGGGGGGATTTAGGGTTCCCGTCTTGGATAAGATCCGCCCCCTCCGCCACCTTCCTTTCTTTTCTCCGACAACCGATTCCGGCCGTTTTCCTCCTCTCCAGCACAGATATATGGTGGGAGGAGGTCCCGCTGGAGTTGCTCTAAGGGGGACTGAGGTGGGCGCGCAATTGGCATATGAGAATCCGGGTGGGAGCCGACGGGAGATTTTGTGGGGGCACCGGGCTTGTGGCTGCACTGCGGCGCGGGCCGTGTGCTCGTCGTATGCAGATTTCATGTCACTGTTTGAGCAAGTATACAAGGGATGTGGGAGCCTCCGGGCACATCTATCTATAATACCTAAATAGTTGATCCCCCACTATCTTATTTCTCTCAACATGCAGCCTATCCACATCAGCATTCCTGCCACATCAGCAACCCACCTTTCACTACTGAATTTTTCAGACATATATGTTGAAGCCACGTCATTCGTTGTGTCATTATTTTTCATAAAGCGCCTTACGATTTGTACTATCCTTATCAGCGCTGCAGTTACTGCTGCTGTAGCTTCGTACTAATTCCCCATAACCCACTAGTTGCATGTACACTAAACCGGCGAGGCAGACAACCAGTCGGCTACCGATGTAATTAAGCAGGTTTGTCCCTTCCTCTCCTCACGAACGAGGCGCATGCACACAAGGAAGAGGCGAGGCAGACGACTATCAAGCTGCCGAGGTAAATGAGCGGCTACCTATTTATTCTCCTATGACATGACTTTGTGTCTTGGACGGCCATTTGGCTGCTCTCATGGCCGCTCGTGGGTTCTGCTCAGCGGGTATATTGATCACCACCGAGAGGTTCCCTTGGTTCACCATGCACGCGAATACGCCCATGTCATCCTTTTTTGAAGACGCAATCAGCGAAATCACCCATCTTCACGGCAATCCACCCGAGGGCCACAACCATGATGGACGCTCGACGTAGGGTGAGATCCACCACCATGCCGTCGACATCGGCCAGCACCAGCTGGAACGCTATCTACACATCGAGCTTTGTAACCACAGAGGTACTAACCACTGGGTTTCTCTTCCATCTCTCACTCCTACATATTTTATTCAGATATTATTTGCATTCTAGGATTCACATTATTAATTTGGTCAATTTAACCTTTTGCCATCTAACAGATCCTGTTTTTTCAACATCTTTGAATTTGCATCAATAAGTCATTATGTGGCTGCAGTTTAGGGCAAGAGATTCCAACCGGTAAGCATAAAGCTCAACATTTGGAGATAATATTTGTAACCGTGTTGTGTTTTTCTCCTCTCCTATTTTATTAGACTACTTGGTTGCTAAATTGGAGGCAATTGCTCCTCTCCCCGATTTAGAACAATCCAGTTTATCTCTCAAATATGTGTCTTTTGCTCTGGGTATTTCAACATTTTTTGAGATATCGATCATTGTTCCTAATAAGAGGTAGATGGCGACCCTTTACCAAAGAACCTAAGAAAATAATAAGATCCCACCTTTTTATTCCATGCAGATTAAATTTATGGCACCTTTTGAGAAAATGTTATGTTTTGGTTAGTGCCATTCCAAGTTAATCATTGGAGGATATATAGTTACAAATTTGAACATGCCTTCTGGTCTCTTATAGAGAACAAAAATATCAACATTGATGATAGAGTTACCATTTCTGGGAATGTGTGCTTGGCAACTTAGCTTTTATCCTGTGTAAACAGATAATAATGCTTGCTATTTACTGAAAAATTGTCTACCAATGTTGCTATATTCTCTAATCTACTCACTGTATTTGTTAAGATATTGTTGTATTTCATGTTGAAAACCTGCTCAAATTAATACATGGGGTTCACTGCCGCAAAGCACGAGGAACTTAGCAAGAAAAAATATTTTTAGCTCTTATTCTCCAGCACTCAATGTCTAATCTTACTATTACTTTTGCAATTCTATAAAGATACAACTACATGTACCCGAAGCAATGCGCGGGGTATCATCTAGTTTATACTGTTTTAACAACCACTACACAGAGAACGTAGCTTGTACTCCCAAGCTAGAAAAAAATCATTGTAATAATCGTGATTTCCGTTCTAGAAGCATTATCACATTGACATACGCCATGCATTTACCCCACACGCACATACTTTTTCTCGTGCTTCGAGATGAATATGGGATTGAATTTTTGTGACATAGCTAGGCACAGCGTCAATGGTTTGATATTGTTTCTAATCTTTTTGGTGATTTCTAGAGAGGAAACAACAAAGAGAAATACCTCACACATGGACGGGGTGATGCAGTAGCTCCAACACCTCACCACGGGTAAACAAGTTGTTTGTGTAGAAGGAATTGCTATTTTACATATTGCACATTATACAGTGGTTCTGCTCAAGGTTAGGATAGTTAGACTAGACATGATTGTTGATGTTATTCTCAACAAGAAATGCACTTATCATAAATCTCTACCACACCACTGTCTTAGATCCGTCATGCCTAATTTCCAGATACCACTCATTCCAAAGTAGATAAAATATTCCTCTGAGGAATGCTCGATGGCGCGGAGACTTCATTGCCTAGCTCTAGGTAAGTAGAATTTGAAGCTTAATAATAATACATACGAAAGAAAGTTGAAATATCACAAATGAGAAAGAAATTGTGCCAATTGGTATGATGAATGTTGGAAAGGGGAAGCTTTATATGTTGGGGAACATAGTAATTTCAAAAAAAATTCCTATACACACGCAAGATCATGGTGATGCATAGCAACGAGAGGGGAGAGTGTTGTCCACATACCGTCGTAGACCGAAAGCGGAAGTGTCGGTGTCAAAACCGGCGGATCTCGGGTAGGGGGTCCCGAACTGTGCGTCTAGGCCGGATGGTAACAGGAGGCAAGGAACACGATATTTTAACCAGGTTCGGGCCCTCTTGATAGAGGTAAAACCTACGTCCTGCTTGATTAATATTGATGATATGGGTAGTACAATAGTTGATCTACCACGAGATCGTAGAGGCTAAACCCTAGAAGCTAGCCCATGGTATGATTGTATGTATATATGATCTATCGACTAGCCTAGCCCTGGTTTATATAATGCACCAGAGGCCTAGGTTAACAAGAGTCCTAGCCGAATACGCCGGTGGGGAGAAGTCCTTGTCTTGATCGCCAAGTCTTGTGGAATCTTCCTTGTATGCGGCAGTTGTCCGAACTGGCCCATGAGTATACGGCCACGGGGGTCCTCGGCCCAATCTATCAGGTCGGGAGATGACGTGTTGAGTACCCCCTAGTCCAGGACACCGTCAGTAGCCCCCTGAACCGGTCTTCAAGTTAGGGACGCTCCTCGATTCTTCCAAACTGTTCTTCATCTTCGGTCGTCGGTCTTGAAAACTGGTTCAACAAATCTTCTCATCTTCGATCTTGAGGATCACCGAAATGAATTCGACAAGTTTATACATCGGGTATCCGAGGAGCCCCTTTAAGTTTCCGGCCTTTATCAATGCCTTGTTATTTTTATGCCACACCTCGGGTTTGAAATTGTTCCCGGGCGGTAGCGTCCTCTTGCGTTCGAGCTCCAACGCCGGACTGCATTCGAGGTATCTTTTGCAGCCGAGCACCAACGCCGGACCGCTTCCTAGCTATAACGCCGGAATGTATCCGAGCTCCAACGCCGGACTATGTATCCGAGCTCCAACGCCGGACTGTATCCGAGGTGTCGTAAATCACCTTGGTTCAAAGAAGTTTGAAGGAGTTTAGCCGAGCTTAATGCCGGAAATGCCCTCTATGGAGCTAGCCACTAACGCCCGAGCTTTATGCCGGACTGCTTCCGAGGTGGTGCACCACCCCGAATGTGGGCCGATTTTTGTTAATATTTTTTATTGGTGCAATTTATTCTCTGCCGAGATATATAGCCAGTAGCCCTCAAGGTGTGTATCGGTTTAAAACCTGAGATGCACTTGATGGATGACGTAAGACCGCTGATCCCAGTAGCCGCTGAGACTCAGGTTGATTTACAAAATCGGCCTGAGGATCAAGTCCTAGCTCGGCAGAATACTCCGGGACACAAAAAGCGGCGTGCTCAGTCCTCGAGACTCAGGATGGGTGCGGCCGACCAACCTGAGGATCAAAATCTCCTCGGCAACTGTATTGCACTTAAAATTTTCTGCATTGAACAAGCAATGCAGTAGCCCCCGAGACACTGGTAGGGTGGCAACACCAGATCAGGGGATCGATGTGCCCCTTTAATATTTGTAAATAATAAGCCCGAAGCCCAGTAGCCCCCG
This sequence comes from Triticum monococcum, assembly GCA_034509565.1. Lineage (NCBI taxonomy): Eukaryota > Viridiplantae > Streptophyta > Magnoliopsida > Poales > Poaceae > Triticum > Triticum monococcum. The sequence continues at coordinate 622,940,529 of CM067845.1, forward strand.
AGCCTTAATGCGTACACGGGTGGCCGAATTAAGGATCGATATCCATAGTAAAATTACAAATTATGTGTAATGACTCTATGTATCCAAGTACTTTATGTCATTAATGCTCGGATCCGCATTGTACAAAACTTTGTTAACCGACCACCGACTTCAACCTCCTCGGCTAGAAGCCGGGGAGTGTTTGTCCTACTTTTTAAATCCTTTATGAGGGCAAAGATTTACGACAAACAAGGCAATCTGGCCATACGGTTTTCTAAACAAAGGTACGCAGAGAGATATGTTATATTACTGTTTAACATAAGAAATATCTTCCAAAGAAAATAGTCCCGCTATTAGTTCCTTTCTTTGGGTTGTCATGCTAAGCATGATCATGAAACCTCAGCTCTAATGTAAGAGCAAAATATTGAGGATTTAGTTTGGGAGGCCAGTTAATAGCCCCCGGTAGTGTTCGGCGACAGTCGTGGTCAAGCCGTAAACACTTCGGTCAATGTTATGAATGGCTAGTCATTTAACACCGTCATCGGATTGCTGACCAGTTTACGCTTATTGTGACAGTCAGTTTTCGGCTTTCTCCACTAAGGTGCTTAACCATGTGAGCTGGAAGCACAATCACAGTGGTTCTCCCTTTGCAAACCTAGCCAAACAAAGCGGAACGTAGGAGGCAAGCGCGGGAGCTGGGCAACCCAACTATTGACCGAAGACACAATTCGAAACCAATGCATATATAGTGAGATTCGAGAATGTTTTTGCCGAATATATAAAGGTGTCCGGCATTGCACTGTGAGACTTGTGCTGGAAACACACGAATAGTTTAAAAGTGCCATAAGCTTGGAAAACCAAAACAAGCGTCAGTAAAAACTTGACGTCCGAACAAGATCAAGTGTTCGGTGCCAATCCGAAAATTGGTCTTAGAAAAAAGGAGTGCTTCTGTCGCGCTTTAATATGACACATCCTATCTCAAGACTTCAAGTGGGTCAGCCTACGGCTTCAACCTCCTATCCCGAAGGCGGAGTACTTCTCATTAGGCCAGTTTAGCAAACTAAACTCTAGCGGCCTTGAGGGAGAAATTAGGCTCCCTGGCTAGTGACCACACACTTGTGTCGAAAAAAGGAGTGATAAATAATAATAATAATAAAACTTTGCAACGACTAAGAAGAAGAACACTCATTGTAAAATAGCTCAAATAAACTTAAGAGCCCCCCAAATGACTTGGGTAAAAGAATGATTGCATGTACCGAAGTACTTATATCATATCTATGTTCAACCGAACTTTAAACGCGTCTTAACCGACCGTCAGCTTCTCCCTCTTCGGTCAAGGACCAAAAAGTGTTATGTACTCCATCTATCGAGAATATCGACGGTGTTTCCAATAACTAGGCAATCAGGCCATAAGGCTATAACAAACAAAGCACGTTCAGGGAACTTATGCTATATTACCGTGAAGTGTAAGAAGCATCTTCGAAGAAAATAGTACCCCCACCGATACCTTTTTTCGGTGCTCATTGTTATTATGAGACTTGTGCAATAGATTTTTTGTATTCATGAGTTTCATTGTGTGCCGACCATCATTGAAAACTATAAGAGTGCTAGCTTTCGGTTTCACCCAGTCTGAGGTCTGGCTCGGGTGACCCGATCGTGACAATCGCAGAGGTGCTTCCTTTACTCCCTAGCCAAACAATCGGGAACATAGGGGTAAACACAGGAGCGAGGCAACCCAGCTTCGCTTAAGTCAATATGGTGCATATTGTGGCATAATACACGAACAAGGAACGAAGCGTACAAGTATAATCATGTGCAAGAGGAAAAGCTTCATAAAGGAAGCCCCCAAGTGAATTGGGTCCTTGAATTTGTGTGTCAAAAACAAAGTTTGGACAAGGAAAATTTTTTACAAGCAACTTTTTTCCAAAAAAGTATAATGCTTGGTCGAACCGAACACAAGTTAGAAATTAAAGTTTTGAGTATGAAAGTGACTTAGCTAGTTAATGTGTGCGGTATTGATGACGCGGTCCGAGCTTGATGCGGGGCAAGGTTCCATCCCCCAAGCCGGTCCTGAGGTGGCGGAGCGGAGAGCTCGACACGACGAAGTGGTGACATAGCACGGTCAATGCAGACCGGCAGAGTGACGCCGAAGTCCCCGGATCATTTTCCTGTGCACAAAAAATAATGCAAACCGGAGATAATAGTAATAATGATGATTAAAAAAATCGTTTCATAATAAATAATTTATACAAAGTGAGTAATAAAAGAAATATGGCCTGGCGCCGAAGTCAATGTCGATGCAGGGCGTCGGCGTGATGCAGTAAAGGCGTGGCAAAGCCTGAATTCGCAGGTCGGTCCGAGCTCCGGATGCGGCGTTCGTCGGACTATGTACGGAAACTGACCGAACCACCATGTGACTGTCGTCAATGCGGCCACCATTTGATAGATCTGTGTACATATGATGGACAAACCAGAGTAATAATTCTTTGGGAAAAATGAACCCAAACAAGCAAAAAATACTGGGATTAATAGCACCTGGTTTATTTGTTGTAGCAATCTGAAGAAAGGTGATTCCCAAAATTGGGACTCGATCCGCACACCCATTGCCTGATGGGCGATAAAACGACGGCATGGCAATGCTGGCAAAGGTTGGCTCGCCGAGGCAAAGCCCTCGGCCCAACTAACGTGACGGAGCTGGTCGGCTAGTGACGCCGAAGTGTCCGGAGTAGGTTGATGAAGAAATGGCGAAGCCCTCGGTCCAGCCGAGATGTCGAAGCCTCGATGTCAGCCGATGAGTCGAAGTAGGTCGGCGTGATGGACACCAGCTTGAAGAAGCAATAGTGCGGCTCTGCCGATGCAGGTCGTGACGTGGTCGATGCCGGCTTGATGAAGCGATCGTGCGGTGATGCCGGTATGCCCGCTCCGTGTAATCCATGGGGCGGCGATGTTGGTGATGATTTATCCTTCGCGATGCCGGACTCTTGTTCGGCTTGCCGAGACGATGATCTGAAGAAGTTGAGCTCAGCTTAACAAAGTGACGACGTGTCTAGCGCAGGTCGGCAGCCATGGAGCAGCCGGACTAGTTTGACACCAGCATGATGTTGAAGATCATGTTCAAAAGATCTTAAAGTTAGTGGGATGTGTTTGGGAACAAAACACAATACCCCATACAAAACTTCCTTCAAAAGGGATGTCCGAAATCCTGTTCATATAAAAGACGAACTCGGGTCGGATTCATTTTCGCGCAAAAAACAGATCCGAAAAGTGATGCACTAATCGGAAGGTTTCCGGAGTTTGGACGGTCGGATCGAGCTGAAATTTTGAGAGGTGGTAGATATAGGAATTCCGCAGCGGATCAACGGTTGGATCTTTCAAAGGACGTCCGAGCTAGAAGCTGGACACCACGCCCTAAACTCGTCCAGATTCCCATCCAGATTTGACAGGGCTCCGGTATATCATAGATTGCCAGAGATTCCTCCATCGGAACTCGACGAAATTTTCTAGGGTTGTTGTAGACTCGATTCCGCACAATTCCACCGAAGCGGTCGTTAAAGCAACACTCGAGGAGGCGGTGGCGGCGGATACGCGTTCGCTGTCCGGAAAAACATCACGGTCGCCCGAGGGCAATGTTGACGTTGAGTCCCCGAGCTCCATGGACGATTCCTCCATGATCTTGATAGAAATCGGAGTTGGTGTTGATGAAGGCCCTCGTCCGAACATGGTGATTCGAACACGGGGCGCAGTTCTTGGTCGAACCAAGGTGACCAGTCAAGCTGGTGACGAAGATGCCGAAGTCGCAGTTGATCTGCAGGCGAGCCATCGATCCTTTTGTCGATCACACAGCGGAACTCTCAATGAAAGGGCCAATGTCGGTGTCAAAACCGGCGGATCTCGGGTAGGGGGTCCTGAAATGTGCGTCTAGGCCAGATGGTAACATGAGGCAAGGAACACGATGTTTTACCCAGGTTCGGGCCCTCTTGATGGAGGTAAAACCCTACGTCCTGCTTGATTAATATTGATGATATGGGTAGTACAAGACTTGATCTACCACGAGATCGTAGAGGCTAAACCCTAGAAGCTAGCCTATGGTATGATTGTATGTATATATGATCTATCGACTAGCCTGGCCCTGGTTTATATAATGCACCAGAGGCCTAGGTTAACAAGAGTCCTAGCCGAATACGCCGCTGGGGAGAAGTCCTTGTCTTGATCGCCAAGTCTTGCGGAATCTTCCTTGTATGCGGCAGTTGTCCGAACTGGCCCATGAGTATACGGCCACGGGGGTCCTCGGCCCGATCTATCAGATCGGGAGATGACATGTTGAGTACCTCCTAGTCCAGGACACCGTCAGGAAGTGTTAGCACAACGCGGTTGATCTAGTCGTACGTCTTCACGATCCGACCGATCAAGTACCAAACGCACGACACCTCCGAGTTTAGCACACGTTCAACTCGATGACGTCTCGCGAGTTCCGATCCAGCAAAGCTTCACAAGAGAGTTTCGTAAGCACGACGACATGGTGATGGTGATGATGGTACTACTGACGTAGGGCTTCGCCGAAGCACCGCTACGATATGACCGAGGTGGATTATGGTGGAGGGGGCACCGCACACGGCTAAGAGATCAGTGATCAATTGTTGTGTCTTTGGGGTGCCCCCTGCCCCCGTATATAAAGGAGCAAGGGGGGAGGTTCGGTCGGCTAGGAGGAGGCGCGCCAGGAGGAGTCCTACTCCCACAGGGAGTAGGACTCCCTCCCTTCCTTGTTGGATTAGGAGAAGGGGGGAGAGAGGAGGGAGAGAGGAAGGAAAGGGGGGCGCCCCCTCTCTCCTTGTCCTATTCGGACTAGAGGGGGAGGGGCGCGCGGCCCTGCCCTAGCCGCCTCTCCTCTTCTTCACTAAGGCCCACTATGGCCCATTAAGCCCCCTGGGGGGTTCCGGTAACCCCTCGGTACTCTGGTAAAATCCCGATTTCACCCGGAACATTTCCGATATCCAAATATAGGCTTCCAATATATCAATTTTCATGTCTCGACCATTTCAAGACTCCTCATCATGTCCGTGATCACATCCGGGACTCCAAACAACCTTCGGTACATCAAAATTCATAAACTCATAATATAACCGTCATCGAAACTTTAAGCGTGCGGACCCTACGGGTTCGAGAACTATGTAGACATGACCGAGACACGTGTCCAGTCAATAAACAATAGCGGAACCTAGATGCTCATATTGGCTCCCACATATTCTATGAAGATCTTTATCGGTCAGACCGCATAACAACATACGTTGTTCCCTTTGTCATCGACATGTTACTTGCCCGAGATTCGATCGTCGGTATCTCAATACCTAGTTCAATCTCGTTACCGGCAAGTCCCTTTACTCATTCCGTAATACATCATCCCGCAACTAACTCATTAGTTGCAATGCTTGCAAGGCTTAAGTGATGTGCATTACCGAGTGGGCCCAGAGATACCTCTTCGACGATTGGAGTGACAAATCCTAATCTCGTAATACGCCAACCCAACAAATACCTTCGGAGACACCTGCAGAGCACCTTTATAATCACCCAGTTACGTCGTGACGTTTGGTAGCACACAAAGTGTTCCTCTGGTAAATGGGGGTTGCATAATCTCATAGTCACAGGAACATGTATAAGTCATGAAGAAAGAAATAGCAACATACTAAACGATCGAGTCCTAAGCTAACGGAATGGGTCAAGTCAATCACATCATTCTCCTAATAATATGATCCCGTTAATCAAATGACAACTCATGTCTATGGCTAGGAAACATAACCATCTTTGATCAACGAGCTAGTCAAGTAGAGGCATACTAGTGACACTCCGTTTGTCTATGTATTCACACAAGTATTATGTTTCCGGTTAATACAATTTTGGCATGAATAATAAACATTTATCATGATATACGGAAATAAATAATAACTTTATTATTGCCTCTAGGGCATATTTCCTTCAGTCTCTCACTTGCAGTAGAGTCAATAATCTAGATTACACAGTAATGATTCTAACACCCATCAAGTCTTGGTGCTGATCATGTTTTGCTCGTGGAAGAGGCTTAGTCAACGGGTCTGCAACATTCAGATCTGTATGTATCTTGCAAATTTCTATGTCTCCCACCTAGACTAGATCCCGGATGGAATTGAAGCGTCTCTTGATGTGCTTGGTTCTCTTGTGAAATCTGGATTCCTTCGCTAAGGCAATTGCTCCAGTATTGTCACAAAAGATTTTCATTGGACCCGATGCACTAGGTATGACACCTAGATCGGATATGAACTCCTTCATCCAGACTCCTTCATTTGCTGCTTCCGAAGCAGCTATGTACTCCGCTTCACATGTAGATCCCGCCACGACGCTTTGTTTAGAACTGCACCAACTGACAGCTCCACCGTTCAATGTAAACATGTATCCAGTTTGCGATTTAGAATCGTCCGGATCAGTGTCAACGCTTGCATCAATGTAGCCATTTACAATGAGCTCTTTTTCACCTCCATAAACGAGAAACATATCCTTAGTCCTTTTCAGGTATTTCAGGATGTTCTTGACCGCTGTCCAGTGATCCACTCCTGGATTACTTTGGTACCTCCCTGCTAGACTTATAGCAAGGCACACATCAGGTCTGGTACACATCATTGCATACATGATAGAGCCTATGGATGAAGCATAGGGAACATCTTTCATATTCTCTCTATCTTATGTAGTGGTCGGGCATTGAGTCGTACTCAACTTCACACCTTGTAGCACAGGCAAGAACCCTTTCTTTGCTTGATCCATTTTGAACTTCTTCAAAACTTTGTCAAGGTATGTGCTTTATGAAAGTCCAATTAAGCGTCTTGATCTATCTCTATAGATCTTGATGCCCAATATATAAGCAGCTTCACCGAGGTCTTTCATTGAAAAACTCTTATTCAAGTATCCCTTTATGCTATCCAGAAATTCTATATCATTTCCAATCAACAATATGCCATCCACATATAATACCATAAATGCTACAGAGCTCCCACTCACTTTCTTGTAAATACAGGCTTCTCCAAAAGTTTGTACAAAACCAAATGCTTTCATCACACTATCAAAGCATTTATTTCAACTCCGAGAGGCTTGCACCAATCCATAAATGGATCGCTGGAGCTTGCACACTTTGTTAGCTTGCTTTGGATCGATAAAACCTTCCGGTTGCATCATATACAACTCTTCTTCCAGAAATCCATTCAGGAATGCAGTTTTTACATCCTTTTGCCAAATTTCATAATCATAAAATGCGGCAATTGCTAACATGATTCGGACAGACTTAAGCATCGCTACGGGTGAGCAGGTCTCATCGTAGTCAATTCCTTGAACTTGTCGAAAACCTTTCGCAACAAGTCGAGCTTTATAGACAGTAATATTACCGTCAGCGTCAGTCTTCTTGTTGAAGATCCATTTATTCTCAATGGCTTGCCGATCATCGGGCAAGTCAACCAAAGTCCACACTTTCTTCTCATACATGGATCCCATCTCAGATTTCATGGCCTCAAGCCATTTTTTGGAATCTGGGCTCACCATCGCTTCTTCATAGTTTGTAGGTTCGTCATGGTCTAGTAACATTAACTCCAAAACATGATTACTGTAACACTCTGGTGTGGATCTTACTCTGGTTGACCTATGAGGTTCAGTAACAACTTGATCTGAAGTTCCATGATCATCATTATTTACTTCCTCACTAATTGGTATAGACGTCACAAGAACCGGTTTCTGTGATGAACTACTTTCCAATAAGGGAGCAGGTATGGTTACCTCATCAAGTTCTACTTTCCTGCCACTCACTTCTTTCGAGAGAAACTCCTTCTCTAGAAAGGATCCATTCTTAGCAACGAATGTCTTGCCTTCGGATATGTGATAGAAGGTGTACCCAACAGTCTCCTTTGGGTATCCTATGAAGACACATTTCTCCGATTTGGGTTCGAGCTTATCAGGTTGAAGCTTTTTCACATAAGCATCACAGCCCCAAACTTTAAGAAATGACAACTTTGGTTTCTTGCCAAACCACAGTTCATAAGGCGTTGTCTCAACGGATTTCGATGGTGCCCTATTTAACGTGAACGCGGTCGTCTCTAAAGCATAACCCCAAAATGATAGCGGTAAATCAGTAAGAGACATCATAGATCGCACCATATCTAGTAAAGTACGATTATGACGTTCGGACACACCATTACACTGTGGTGTTCCGGGTGGCGTGAGTTGCGAAACTATTCCGCATTGTTTCAAATGTAGACCAAACTCGTAACTTAAATATTCTCCTCCACGATCAGATCGTAGAAACTTTATTTTCTTGTTACCATGATTTTCAACTTCACTCTGAAATTCTTTGAACTTTTCAAACGTTTCAGACTTATGTTTCATTAAGTAGATATACCCATATCTGCTTAAATCATATGTGAAGGTGAGAAAATAATGATACCCGCCGCGAGCCTCAATATTCATTGGTCCACATACATCAGTATGTATGATCTCCAATAAATCAGTTGCTCGCTCCATAGTTCCGGAGAACGGCGTTTTAGTCATCTTGCCCATGAGGCACGGTCTGCAAGTACCAAGTGATTCATAATCAAGTGGTTCCAAAAGTCCATCAGTATGGAGTTTCTTCATGCGTTTTACACCGATATGACCTAAACGGCAGTGCCACAAATAAGTTGCACTATCATTATCAAATCTGCATCTTTTGGCTTCAACATTATGAATATGTGTATCACTACTATCGAGATTCATCAAAAATAGACCACTCTTCAAGGGTGGGTGCATGACCATAAAAGATATTACTCATATAAATAGAACAACTGTTATTCTCTGATCTAAATGAATAACCCCCTCGCATCAAACAAGATCCAAATATAATGTTCATGCTCAACGCTAGCACCAAATAACAATTATTTATGTCTAATACTAATCCCGAAGGTAGATGTAGAGGTAGCGTGCCGACGGCGATCACATCGACTTTGGAACCATTTCCCACCCGCATCGTCACCTCGTCCTTGGCCAGTGTTCGCTTAATTCATAGTCCCTGTTTTGAGTTGCAAATATTAGCAACAGAACCAGTATCAAATACCCAGGTGCTACTGTGAGCTCTGGTAAGGTATACATCAATAACATGTATATCACATATACCTTTGTTCACCTTGCCATCCTTCTTATCCGCCAAATACTTGGGGCAGTTCCGCTTCCAGTGACCAGTCTACTTGCAGTAGAAGCACTCAGTCTCAGGCTTAGGTCCAAACTTGGGTTTCTTCTCTTGAGCAGCAACTTGCTTGTTGTTCTTCTTGACATTCCCCTTCTTCCCTTTTCCCTTTTTCTTGAAACTGGTGGTCTTATTGACCATCAACACTTGATGCTCCTTCTTGATTTCTACCTCCGCAGCCTTTAGCATTGCGATGAGCTCGGGAATCGTCTTATACATCCCTTGCATGTTATAGTTCATCACGAAGCTTTTGTAGCTTGGTGGCAGTGATTGAAGAATTCTGTCAATGATGCTATCATCCGGAAGATTAACTCCCAGTTGAATCAAGTGATTGCAGTACCCAGACATCTTGAGTATATGCTCATTGACAGAACTACTCTCCTCCATCTTGCAGCTGTAGAACTTATTGGAGACTTCATATCTCTCAATCCGGGCATTCTTTTGAAATATTAACTTTAACTCCTGGAACATATCATATGCTCCATGACGTTCAAAACATCGTTGAAGTCCCGGTTCTAAGCCGTAAAGCATGGCACATTGAACTATCGAGTAGTCATCAACACGCGACTGCTAGGCATTCACAATGTCTGCAGTTGCTGGCACAGGTGGTACACCTAGCGGTGCTTCCAGGACGTAACTCTTTTGTGCAGCAATGAGGATAATCCTCAAGTTACGGACCCAGTCCGTGTAATTGCTACCATCATATTTCAACTTTTCTTTCTCAAGGAACACATTAAAATTCAATGGAACAACAGCATGGGCCATCTATCTACAATCAACATAGACAAGCAAGATACTATCATGTACTAAGTTCATGATAAATTTAAGTTCAATTAATCATATTACTTAAGAACTCCCACTTAGATAGACATCTCTCTAATCCTCTAAGTGATCACGTGATCCATATTAACTAAACCATAACCGATCATCACGTGAAATGGAGTAGCTTTGAATGTTGAACATCACTATGTTGATCATATCTACTATATGATTCACGCTCGACCTTTCGGTCACCGTGTTCCGAGGCCATATCTGTATATGCTTGGCTCGTCAAGTATAACCTGAGTATTCTGCGTGTGCAACTGTTTTGCACCCGTTGTATTTGGATGTAGAGCTTATCACACCCGATCATCACGTGGTGTCTGGGCACGACGAACTTTGGCAACGGTGCATACTCAGGGAGAACACTTTTATCTTGAAATTTAGTGAGAGATCATCTTATAATGCTACCGTCAATCAAAGCAAGATAAGATGCATAAAAGATAAACATCACATGCAATCAATATAAGTGATGTGATATGGCCATCATCATCTTGTGCTTGTGATCTCCATCTCCGAAGCGCCGTTATGATCACCATCGTCACCGGCGCGACACCTTGATCTTCATCGTAGCATCGTTGTTGTCTCGCCAATCTTATGCTTCCACAACTATCGCTGCCGCTTAGTGATAAAGTAAAGCATTACAGGGCGATTGCATTGCATACAATAAAGCGACAACCATATGGCTCCTGCCAGTTGCCGATAACTCGGTTACAAAACATGATCATCTCGTACAATAAAATTTAGCATCATGCTATGACCATATCACATCACAACGTGCCCCGCAAAAACAAGTTAGACGTCCTCTACTTTGTTGTTGCAAGTTTTACGTGGCTGCTACGGGCTGAGCAAGAACCGTTCTTACCTACGCATCAAAACCACAACGATAGTTTGTCAAGTTGGTGTTGTTTTAACCTTCGCAAGGACCGGGCTTAGCCACACTCGGTTCAACTAAAGTTGGAGAAACTGACACCTGCCAGCCACCTGTGTGCAAAGCACGTTGGTAGAACCAGTCTCGCGTAAGCGTATGCATAATGTCGGTCTGGGCCGCTTCATCCAACAATACCGCCGAACCAAAGTATGACATGCTGGTAAGCAGTATGACTTATATCGCTCACAACTCACTTGTGTTCTGCTCGTGCATATGACATCTATGCATAAAACCTGGCTCTGATGCCACTGTTGGGGAACGTAGTAATTTCAAAAAAAATCCTACGCACACGCAAGATCATGGTGATGCATAGCAACGAGAGGGGACAGTGTTGTCCACATACCCTCGTAGATCGAAAGCGGAAGTGTTAGCACAACGCGGTTGATGTAGTCGTACGTCTTCACGATCCGACCGATCAAGTACCGAACGCACGGCACCTCCGAGTTTAGCACACGTTCAACTCGATGACGTCCCGTGAGCTCTGATCCAGCAAAGCTTCACATGAGAGTTTCGTCAGCACGATGGCGTGGTAACGGTGATGATGATACTACCGAAACAGGGCTTCGCCTAAGCACCGCTACGATATGACCGCGGTGGATGATGGTGGAGGGGGCACCGCACACGGCTAAGAGATCAATGATCAATTGTTGTGTCTTTGGGGTTCCCCCTGCCCCCGTATATAAAGTAGCAAGGGGGAAGGTGCGGCCGGCTAGGAGGAGGCGCGCCAGGAGGAGTCCTACTCCCACCGAGAGTAGGACTCCCTCCCTTCCTTGTTGGATTAGGAGAAGGGGGGAAAGAGGAGGGAGAGATGAAGGAAAGGGGGGCGCCCCCCTCTCCTTGTACTATTCGGACTAGAGCGGGAGGGGTGCGCGGCCCTGCTGTAGCCGCCTCTCCTCTTCTCCACTAAGGCCAATTATGGCCCATTAAGCCCCCGGGGGGTTCCGGTAACCCCTCGGTACTCCGGGAAAATCCTGATTTCACCCGGAACATTTCTGATATCCAAATCTATGAAGGAAATATGCCCTAGAGGCAATAATAAAGTTATTATTTATTTCCTTATATCATGATAAATGTTTATTATTCATGCTAGAATTGTATTAACCGGAAACATAATACATGTGTGAATACATAGACAAACAGAGTGTCACTAGTATGCCTCTACTTGACTAGCTCATTAATCAAAGATGGTTATGTTTCCTAACCATAGACAAAAGAGTTGTTATTTGATTAACGAGGTCACATCATTAGTTGAATGATCTGATTGACATGACCCATTCCATTAGCTTAGCACCCGATCGTTTAGTATGTTGCTATTGCTTTCTTCATGACTTATACATGTTCCTATGACTATGAGACTATGCAACTCCCGTTTACCGGAGGAACACTTTGGGTACTACCAAACGTCACAACGTAACTGGGTGATTATAAAGGAGTACTACAGGTGTCTCCAAAGGTAGATGTTGGGTTGGCGTATTTCGAGATTAGGATTTGTCACTCCGATTGTCGGAGAGGTATCTCTGGGCCCTCTCGGTAATACACATCACATAAGCCTTGCAAGCATTGTGACTAATGAGTTAGTTGCGAGATGATGTATTACGGAACGAGTAAAGAGACATGCCGGTAATGAGATTGAACTAGGTATTGGATACCAACGATCGAATCTCGGGCAAGTAACATACCGATGACAAAGGGAACAACGTATGTTGTTATGCGGTCTGACCGATAAAGATCTTCGTAGAATATGTAGGAGCCAATATGGGCATCCAGGTCCCGTTATTGGTTATTGACCGGAGATGTGTCTCGGTCATGTCTACATTGTTCTCGAACCGTAGGGTCCGCACGCTTAAGGTTTCGATGACAGTTATATTATGAGTTTATGAGTTTTGATGTACCGAAGGAGTTCGGAGTCCCGGATGAGGTCGGGGACATGACGAGGAGTCTCGAAATGGTCGAGACGTAAAGATCGATATATTGGACGACTATATTCGGACTTCGGAAAGGTTCCGAGTGATTCGGGTATTTTTCGGAGTACTGGAGAGTTACGGGAATTCGCCGGGGAGTATATGGGCCTTATTGGGCCATACGGGAATAGAGGAGAGAGGCCAAAAGGAAGGAGGCCCGCGCCCCCCCTCTGGTCCGAATTGGACAAGGGGCGCAGCCCCCTTTTCCTTATTCCTCTCCACCTCTTTCCCCTTCTCCTACTCCAACAAGGAAGGAGGGAGTCCTACTCCCGGTGGGAGTAGGACTCCCCTTGGCGCGCCTCCTCCTAGGCCGGCCGGCCCCTCCCCCTTGCTCCTTTATATACGGAGGCAAGGGGACACCCCATGACACACAAGTTGATCCTTGGTGATCGTTCCTTAGCCGTGTGCGGTGCCCCCTGCCACCAAATTCCACCTCGATCATATTGTTGCAGTGCTTAGGCGAAGCCCTGCGTCGGTAGTACATCAAGATCGTCACCACGCCGTCGTGCTGACGGAACTCCTCCCTGAAGCTTTGCTGGATCGGAGCCCGGGGATCGTCATCGAGCTGTACGTGTGCTAAGAACTCGGAGGTGCCGGAGTAACGGTGCTTGGATCGGTCGGATCGGGAAGAAGACGTACGACTACTTCCTCTATGTTGTGTCATCGCTTTCATTGCGATCTACAAGGGTACATAGATCAGACTCTCCCCCTCGTTGCTATGCATCACCATGATCTTGCGTGTGCGTAGGAAATTTTTTGAAATTACTACGTTCCCCAATAGTGGCATCCGAACCTAGGTTTTATGGTTTGATGTTATTTGCACGAGTAGAACACAAGTGAGTTGTGGGCGATATAAGTCATACTGCCTACCAGCATGTCATACTTTGGTTCGGCGGTATTGTTGGATGAAGCGGCCCGGACCGACATTACGCGTACGCTTACGCGAGACCGGTTTCCCCGACGTGCTTTGCACATAGGTGACTTGCGGGTGACTGTTTCTCCAACTTTAGTTGAACCGAGTATGGCTACGCCCGGTCCTTGCGAAGGTTAAAACGGAGTCTATTTGACAAACTATCATTGTGGTTTTGATGTGTAGGTGAGATTGGTTCTTGCTTAAAGCCCGTAGCAGCCACATAAAAATTTGCAACAACAAAGTTGAGGACGTCTAACTTGTTTTTGCAGGGCATGTTGTGATGTGATATGGTCAAAACGTGATGAGTTATAAGTTGTTATATAAGATGATCATGTTTTGTTGTACTTATCGGCAACCGGCAAAAGCCTTATGGTTGTCTGTCTATTGCATAAGATGCAAGCACCCAATAATTGCTTTACTTTATCGCTATGCGATAGCAATAGTTGCAAGAGCAAGTGTTTGCGAGACGACCACGTGACGACACATTGATATAGATCAAGATGATGGAGATCATGGTGTCATGCCAGTAACGATATAGATCATGACAGTACTTTGGAGATGGAGATCAAAGAAGCAAGATGATGATGGCCATATCATGTCACATATTTTGATTGCATATGATGTTTATCTTTTATACATCTTATTTTGCTTAGTTTGACGGTAGCATTTTAAGATGATCTCTCACTAATTATCAAGAAGTGTTCTCCCTGAGTATGCACCGTTGCGAAAGTTCTTCGTGCTGAGACACCACGTGATGATCGGGTGTGATAGGCTCTACGTTCAAATACAACGGGTGCAAAACAGTTGCACACGCGGAATACTCAGGTTATACTTGACGAGCCAAGCATATACAGATATGGCCTCGGAACACGGAGACCGAAAGGTCGAGCGTGAATCATATAGTAGATATGATCAACATAGTGATGTTCACCATTGAAACTACTCCATCTCACGTGATGATCGGACATGGTTTAGTTGATTTGGATCACGTGATCACTTAGAGGATTAGAGGGATGTCTATCTAAGTGGGAGTTCTTAAGTAATATGATTAATTGAACTTAAATTTATCATGAACTTAGTCCTGTAGTATTTTGTAAATTCATGTTGTAGATCAATAGCTCGCGTTGTTGCTTCCCTGTGTTTACTTTGATATGTTCCTAGAGAAAATTATATTGAAAGATGTTAGTAGAAATGATGCGGATTGGATCCGTGATCTGAGGTTTATCCTCATTGCTGCACAGAAGAATTATGCCCTTGATGCACCGCTAGGTGACGGACCTATTGCAGGAGCAGATGCAGATGTTATGAACGTTTGGCTAGCTCAAAATGATGACTACTTGATAGTTTAGTGCACCATGCTTAACGGCTTAGAATCGGGACTTCAAAGACGTTTTGAACGTCATGGACCATATGAGATGTTCCAGGAGTTGAAGTTAATATTTCAAGCAAATACCCGAGTTGAGAGATATGAAGTCTCCAACAAAGTTCTATAGCTAAAAGATGGAGGAGAATCGCTCAACTAGTGAGCATGTGCTCAGATTGTCTGGGTACTACAATCGCTTGAATCAAGTGGGAGTTAATCTTCCAGATAAGATAGTGATTGACAGAATTCTCTAGTCACCATCACCAAGTTAGTAGAACTTCGTGATGAACTATAATATGCAAGGGATAACGGAAACAACTCCCAAGCTCTTCATGATGCTGAAATCAACGAAGGTAGAAATCAAGAAAAACATCAAGTGTTGATGGTTGACAAGATCACTAGTTTCAAGAAAAGGGCAAAGGGAAGAAGGGGAACTTCAAAAAGAACAGCAAGCAAGTTGCTGCTCAAGTGAAGAAGCTCAAGTCTGATCCTAAGCCTGAGACTAAGTGCTTCTATTGCAAAGGGACTGGTCACTGGAAGCGGAACTACCCCAAGTGATTGGCAGATAAGAAGGATGGCAAAGTGAACATAAGTATATTTGATATACATGTTATTAATGTGTACTTTACTAGTGTTTATAGCAACCCCTCAGTATTTGATACTAGTTCAGTTGCTAAGATTAGTAACTCGAAACGGGAGTTGCAGAATGAACATAGACTAGTTAAGGGTGAAGTGACGATGTGTGTTGGAAGTGGTTCCAAGATTGATATGATCATCATCGCACACTCCCTATACTTTCGGGATTAGTGTTGAACCTGAATAAGTGTTATTTGGTGTTTGCGTTGAGCATGAATATGATTTGATCATGTTTATTGTAATACAGTTATTCATTTAAGAGAATAAATTGTTGTTCTGTTTATATGAATAAAACCTTATATGGTTACACACCCAATGAAAATAGTTCGTTGGATCTCGATCGTAGCGATACACATAATCATAATATTGAAACCAAAAGATGCAAAGTTAATAATGATAGTGCAACTTATTTGTAGCACTTCCGTTTAGGTCATATTGGTGTAAAGCGCATGAAGAAACTCCATGCTGATGGGCTTTTGGAATCACTTGATTATGAATCAGTTGATGCTTGCGAACCATGCCTCATGGGCAAGATGACTAAGACTCTGTTCTTCGGAACAATGGAGCGAGCAACAGATTTGTTGGAAATCATACATACTGATGTATGTGGTCTGATGAATATTAAGGCTCGCGACAGGTATCATTATTCTCTGATCTTCACAGATGATTTGAGCAGATATGAGTATATCTACTTGATGAAACATAAAGTCTGAAACATTTGAAAAGTTCAAAGAATTTCAGAGTGAAGTGAAAAAAAATCATCGTAACAAGAAAATAAAGTTTCTATGATCTGATCGTAGAGAAGAGTATTTGAGTTACGAGTTTGGCCTTCAGTTAAAAACAATGTGAAATAGTTTCACTACTCACGCCACATGGAACACCATAGTGTAATGGTGTGTCCGAACGTCATAACCGTACTTTATTAGATACAGTGCGATCTATGATGTCTCTTACCGATCTACCACTATCGTTTTGGGGTTATGCATTAGAGACAGCTGCATTCACGTTAAAAAAAAGGGGCACCATCTAAGTCCGTTGAGACGACACAATCTGAACTGTGGTTTAGCAAGAAACCAAAGTAGTCGTTTCTTAAAGTTTGGGGTTGTGATGCTTATGTGAAAAAGTTTCATCCTGATAAGCTCAAAACCAAATCGGAGAAATATGTCTTCATAGGATACCCAAAAGGAGACTGTTGGGTACACCTTCTATCACAGATCCGAAGGCAAGATATTCGTTGCCGAGAATGGATCCTTTCCAGAGAAGGAGTTTCTCTCGAAAGAAGTGAGTGGGAGGAAAGTGGAAAACTTGATAAGGTAATTGTACCTTCTCCCTCATTGGAAAGTAGTACATCACAGAAACCAGTTTCTGTGACACCTACACCAATTAGTGAGGAAGCTAATGATGATGATCATGTAACTTCAGATCAAGTTACTACCGAATCTCGTAGGTAAACCAGAGTGAGATCCGCACCAGAGTGGTACGGTAATCCTGTTCTGGAAGTCATGTTACTAGACCATGACGAACTTGCGAACTATGAGGAAGCGATGATGAGCCCAGATTCCGTGAAATGGTTTGAGGCCATGAAATCTGAGATATGATCCATGTATGAGAACAAAGTTTGGACTTTGGTTGACTTGCCCGATGATCAGCAAGCAATTGAGAATAAATGGATCTTCAAGAGGAAGACGGACGCTGATAGTAGTGTTACTATCTACAAAGCTAGAATTGTCGCAAAAGGTTTTCGACAAGTTCAAAGTGTTGACTACGATGAGAGTTTCTCACCCGTATCTATGCTTAAGTCTGTCCGAATCATGTTAGCAATTGCCGCATTTTATGAAATCTGGCAAATGGATAAACAAAACTGCATTCCTTAATGGATTTCTTAAAGAAGAGTTGTATATGATGCAACCAGCAGGTTTTGTCAATCCTAAAGGTGCTAACAAAATATGCAAGCTCCGGCGATTCATCTATGGACTGGTGCAAGCATCTCAGAGTTGGAATACATGCTTTGATAAGTTGATCAAAGCATATAGTTTTATACAGACTTGCGGTGAAGCCTGTATTTACAAGAAAGTGAGTGGGAGCACTACAGCATTTCTGATAAAGTATATGTGAATGACATATTGTTGATCGGAAATAATGTAGAATTATTCTGTAAAGCATAAAGGAGCGTTTGAAAGGAGTTTTTCAAAGAAAGACTTCGGTGAAGCTGCTTACATATTGAGCTCCAAGATCTATAGAGATAGATCAAGACGCTTGATAAGTTTTTTTCAATGAGTACATACCTTGACAAGATTTTGAAGTAGTTCAAAAATGGAGCAGTCAAAGAAAGAGTTCTTGCCTGTAGTACAAGGTGTGAAGTTGAGTAAGACTCAAAGCCCGACCACGGCAGAAGATAGAAAGAGAATGAAAGTCATTCCCTATGCCTCAGCCATAGGTTCTATAAAGTATGCCATGCTGTGTACCAGATCTATTGTATACCCTACACTGATTTGGCAAGGGAGTACAATAGTGATCTAGGAGTAGATCACTGGACAGCGGTCAGAATTATCCTTAGTGAAATAAGGATATGTTTCTCGATTATGGACGTGACAAAAGGCTCGTCGTAAAGGGTTACGCCGATGCAAGTTTTGACACTAATCTAGATGACTCTAAGTCTCGGTCTAGATACATATTGAAAGTGGGAGCAATTAGCTAGAGTAGCTCCATGCAGAGCATTGTTGACATAGAAATTTGCAAAATACATGTGGATCTGAATGTGGCAGACCCGTTGACTAAGATTCTCTCACAAGCAAAACATGATCACACCTTAGTACTCTTTGGGTGTTAATCATATAGAAATGTGAACTAGATTACTGAATCTAGTAAACCCTTTGGGTATTGGTCACATGGCGATGTGAAATATGGGTGTTAATCACATGATGATGTGAACTATCGATGTTAATCACATGGTGATGTGATCTAGATTATTGACTCTAGTGCAAGTGGGAGACTGAAGGAAATATGCCCTAGAGGCAATAATAAAGTTATTATTTATTTCCTTATATCATGATAAATGTTTATTATTCATGCTAGAATTGTATTAACCGGAAACATAATACATGTGTGAATACATAGACAAACAGAGTGTCACTAGTATGCCTCTACTTGACTAGCTCGTTAATCAAAGATGGTTATGTTTCCTAACCATAGACAAAAGAGTTGTTATTTGATTAACGAGGTCACATCATTAGTTGAATGATCTGTTTGACATGACCCATTCCATTAGCTTAGCACCCGATCTTTTAGTATGTTGCTATTGCTTTCTTCATGACTTATACATGTTCCTATGACTATGAGACTATGCAACTCCCGTTTACCGGAGGAACACTTTGGGTACTACCAAACGTCACAACGTAACTGGGTGATTATAAAGGAGTACTACAGGTGTCTCCAAAGGTAGATGTTGGGTTGGCATATTTCGAGATTAGGATATGTCACTCCGATTGTCGGAGAGGTATCTCTGGGCCCTCTTGGTAATACACATCACATAAGCCTTGCAAGCATTGTGACTAATGAGTTAGTTGCGAGATGATGTATTACGGAATGAGTAAAGAGACTTGCCGGTAACGAGATTGAACTAGGTATTGGATACCGACGATCGAATCTCGGGCAAGTAACATACCGATGACAAAGGGAACAACGTATGTTGTTATGCGGTCTGACTGATAAAGATCTTCGTAGAATATGTAGGTGCCAATATGGGCATCCAGGTCCCGCTATTGGTTACTGACAGGAGACGTGTCTCGGTCATGTCTACATTGTTCTCGAACCGTAGGGTCCGCACGCTTAAGGTTTCGATGACAGTTATATTATGAGTTTATGAGTTTTGATGTACCGAAGGAGTTCGGAGTCCCGGATGAGATCGGGGACACGACGAGGAGTCTCGAAATGGTTGAGACATAAAGATCGATATATTGGACGACTATATTCGGACTTCGGAAAGGTTCCGAGTGATTCGGGTATTTTTCGGAGTACCGGAGAGTTACGGGAATTCGCCGGGGAGTATATGGGCCTTATTGGGCCATACGGGAATAGAGGAGAGAGGCCAAAAGGAAGGAGGCCTGCGGCCCCCCTCTGGTCCGAATTGGAGGAGGGGCGCAGCCCCCTTTTCCTTATTCCTCTCCACCTCTTTCCCCTTCTCCTACTCCAACAAGGAAGGAGGGAGTCCTACTCCCGGTGGGAGTAGGACTCCCCTTGGCGCGCCTCCTCCTAGGCCGGCCGGCCCCTCCCCCTTGCTCCTTTATATACGGAGGCAAGGGGGCACCCCATGACACACAAGTTGATCCTTGGTGATCGTTCCTTAGCCGTGTGCGGTGCCCCTGCCACCAAATTCCACCTCGATCATATTGTTGCAGTGCTTAGGCGAAGCCCTGCGTCGGTAGTACATCAAGATCATCACCACGCCGTCGTGCTGACGGAACTCCTCCCTGAAGCTTTGCTGGATCGGAGCCCGAGGATCGTCATCGAGCTGTACGTGTGCTAAGAACTCGGAGGTGCCGGAGTAACGGTGCTTGGATCGGTCGGATCGGGAAGAAGACGTACGACTACTTCCTCTACGTTGTGTCAACGCTTCCGTTGCGATCTACAAGGGTACGTAGATCAGACTCTCCCCCTCGTTGCTATGCATCACCATGATCTTGCGTGTGCGTAGGAATTTTTTTGAAATTACTACGTTCCCCAACAATCTAGGCTTCCAATATATCAATTTTCATGTCTCGACCATTTCGAGACTCCTCGTCATGTCCGTGATCACATCCGGGACTCCGAACAACCTTCGGTACATCAAAATTCATAAACTCATAATATAACTGTCATCGAAACTTTAAGCATGCGGACCCTATGGGTTCGAGAACTATGTAGACATGACCAAGACACGTCTCCGGTCAATAAAAAATAGTGGAACCTGGATGCTCATATTGGATCCCACATATTCTATGAAGATCTTTATCGGCCAGACCGCATAACAACATACGTTGTTCCCTTTGTCATCGGTATGTTACTTGCCCGAGATTCGATCGTCGGTATCTCAATACCTAGTTCAATCTCATTACCGGCAAGTCTCTTTACTCGTTCTGTAATACATCATCCCGCAACTAACTCATTAGTTGCAATGCTTGCAAGGCTTAAGTGATGTGCCTTATCGAGTGGGACCAGAGATACCTCTCCGACAATCGGAGTGACAAATCCTAATCTCGAAATCCGCCAACCCAAAAAATACCTTCGGACACACCTGTAGAGCACCTTTATAATCACCCAGTTAAGTTGTGACCTTTGGTAGCACACAAAGTGTTCCTTCGATAAACGGGAGTTGCATAATCTCATAGTCATAGGAACATGTATAAGTCATGAAGAAAGTAATAGCAACATACTAAACAATCGAGTGCTAAGCTAACGGAATGGGTCAAGTCAATCACATCATTCTCCTAATGATGTGATCCCGTTAATCAAATGGCAACTCATGTCTATGGCTAGGAAACATAACCATCTTTGATTAACGAGCTAGTCAAGTAGAGGCATACTAGTGACACTCTGTTTGTCTATGTATTCACACAAGTAATGTGTTTCCGGTTAATACAATTCTAGCATGAATAATAAAAATTTATCATGATATAAGGAAATAAATAATAACTTTATTATTGCCTCTAGGGCATATTTCCTTCATTATATAGGGATGCAACATGAGCGTGAGATACACTATTACTCTAAGAAGGCTTTCTCGCGGGTAATTGTGCCCGTAGTCACTGTGTCAGGTTACCATGTAGGAGTACATAGGATAAGGGGACCTCACCCATGTAACTCTCTCTTTCCTCGCAGGCCCAATGTGGGGGCCGGATTTTCCGGGACCTAAATCCCAGTAAACGACCCTTGTGTCATCACCAGCCCAGGATTACTATTGCTGGTGGACATTTCCTTGATATAGGATTCCAAGCAATTGCAAGGATTTGAGTACAAGACCTTATAGGTCCATTGAGTACAACAATGATTCCTAGTGGCAGATGATGGAAGCGACTCATGGATCTCCAATGTTGATGGAACTCCATTCCCACGGGAACAGCTGACCTTGATAACTCCTATCTCGCGTGGCTGCTATCTCCGAATCCTAGGTTGCGGGGTGTCTTCGCAGTACTCCTCTTTGAATCATGATCTGGCCAAGACAATAGCCAGGGACAAGCCTATGAGTACGTTTGAATGTACTCGCAAACGTTAAGAACAAAAGATATACCGGATGCATATGCTCATGATGAACTAAAATTACATGCATGTGCTGACTCAGTATTAAAGCATGGCATGAAAAATATTCATACAGAAAATAAGTCATGTTATTAGTAAATCAAAGAAATGAAACGGAATTTGGGCGTTGGACCGCCCGAAGAATTCCAAGAGAAATGCCAAACGGGTGTCTAAAAGAGAATCGGGCGAGACAGAACCGCCCGAGAACTCAAGCGACGCCACGAGAGGTCTTGAAAATAAAAGCCACAGTCGGGTGTCTGGGCGACGCCTCATAAAGGGCTTATAATAACACAAGTATTTAGGTGGACTAGCCATCCCGCATGATACTCAGAAACGAAAATAAACTTAAGTATCCTGGGTAGTCTAGCCATCCCAAGAGATACTCAAGGTTAAACATAAGAGGAAAAGGTTAGTCCACAACAATATCCATATCAACAATAATATTCATAATAGCACCAGTAGTGACAATCATTATCCTGTAAAAGGAACCAAGATCACTTTAATTATTTCCTCCGAAGACTGACACGAAGACCGACACTTGACCAACCCAGACAGTAGTCCTTAACCATGGACACGACTATTCGAATAGATATAACTCTGCAGAGGGTGTACTCTTTACCCACGTGTATAGGATTTCTTTAGCCGGTACCGAGACGCTGACTAATTCCCGTTACGGCCTTTGGATTGAAAACACACCTGACCAGCACACACCAGATTAACTTTCCGGATGCCAGGAATCACCCAAAGCATCGTTCAAGAGAAACTCTAAGTCGGGGAGACCATCATCTCGAGTAGCATGGGATCACTATTATCACGCGCGGATTACAAGGGGTGCCCCCCCCTCGGCCCAGCCGGATACACCCATGCCCCCTGGCCCGATGACTGGCATTGCAGTCGGTACCTGGAAACCCTCATCGTGGCCTCTCTATACAGTGTGTGTGTGCAGGGAAAGGGGTTAACAACTTACTGAATCGTACCCTGCCTGTGGTGGGGACAAGTGGTAGCGCACGAACCAGTATGGGGGTTACCGGAACAAGACTGGATCTATGGTCAACTCAGGAGTTTTAAGTTTTCCTGTAGTGGTTAGCACAACATAATTCCTTGGCAGTACCCAACAGGGTCACCACCTAGTATGTCCCAACATACCCTCACTGATCATTCTTGTCACAACGAGATTTCAGTCTCACAGTCACTTTTCTCGTGACTGATTCTTCCTGCAAATTAGCCTGGACCAACACAGGTACATATGGCACATGAAAATAACTATACTCACATATATCTCATGTTTAAATGAAAATAAAATACAATCCAGGGGGATCATGCATGTATGACCAATACTATGCAAATTTCACATGAGTTGAATATATTCGTAATTCACTTCTACATGCAAACAAACACTATGCATTCACCATATCATGTGTTCAAGATGCTTGCCTTGAGCATGCAGAAAGATTGGGTGCACTCCAAAACTTTGAAAATTATATCTCCCCTCCATTTCCTATTTTCAAAATATTTTAATTACCACAAAATTCCAAAACAGTACATAAAAGTTGCTTGGAAATTTTTGAAAAATATATTAAAATAAACTAGATGAAATTTGAGAGATAAGACAAAAAGAATCAAGTCATTTGATGTTTATATGATTTTCCTATGGATTTACTAAGCTGGAATATTAAGGAAAATGGACTATTTAGTAGATCCAGCAAAAACCAGGACTAGGAAAAATGTTCACCCTATCTGGATAAATAGAGCATGATTTTTGGAGTAGCAGAAATTTCAATCATCAAATTTGGATGTGAAATGGATGTTGTGGATTTATTTGAAATCTGATGGAAAATAAAAGGGAAACAAATATTACTGTGATGGGTTGAGCAGAAACGCGCCCTGGGCGTGGTATAGCCGCCTGGCGCTACTGGGCCAAGTCCAATCGCTCGACCGCGCGGGAGGGCTGCGATGTCGAAGGCATACTCACAACAATACGCTTTCCACGCGGGAAAGCAACTTCAATAGAACCCGTCTCCACTTAAGACGAGCTGGCGCGGCGCTGGGTCACTGACAGTGGGCCCGCCTGGCCCACCGGTCAGGTTTCACCAATCCACGCGCGCGCCGTCTCCTCTGACCGAACGGAGGCGGAGCTCCGACGAGGCTCGTCGGCGATTAGTGGCTCCGTTTGGAAAACCAAGGCCATCCCCGGGCTCAGGGGGTTGAGGCGGTCCCTCCGGTGGTCGCTATGGTCCCCGAGCTGGACGGAGTCGCCGGGGCGAGCTCAACCGAAGAGCTCTGGCGGGGCGAATTGGGCGTTTCTCCCACGGTGGCTCCTGAGAAGAATTGATCGCGGGGATGGGTCGGTGGGTGCTCAAGGAGGCTAGTGGTGGAGAAATTTGGGGAGGGAGGGTCGGACGGTGTCGGAACCATCCGAGTCGTGGCGGCGGCAGGGGTTGCCGGAGAGGAAGAAGACGGCCATCTCTGGCCGTGTTGCTGCTACGGGAGGATCAGAGAGGGGAAGGGGTGAGTCTGGTGAGGATCGAAGAGAGCCCGGGGTGACCTTTTATAGCGTGAGGGGTCGGCTCCGCGGTGTCCAGTGGATAAGCACGGCGGCGGTGGTCATTGCGGTAGCAGGTGAGGCCGTTGAGGTCGGCAGAGTGGACGGTGAGGGCGGTGGCCACCCGCAGTTACTCCTGGGAGGAGATGGGCTGCTCGGGACGCGCCACGCGGGTCGGGCAGAGACGTGGCCATGCGGGACTCATCGGGCGGCGGTCTTGGTCGTCGTGGACGGCGGTGGACGGCGCTAGGGGCCAAGCGAGGGTGTCGGCGAGGTTCCCGGTGGTCGAGCTGATCTAGAGGAGGATCATGATGAGAGGGGGAGGCAGCAGAGACACGGCAGGGGCTTGGTGCCGACGCGTGCAAAACACACGCTCTGGCCGCGCCCGGTGCACGCACGTTAGGTGTTCGTCAGATTGCCAGTGGCATCTACAGGGACACACACGAGCTACAAATCAACAGGATGGTGCTTATAGGTATGAGAGGAGTGATGGACATGCTGGTTTGGCCAAATAACCAAGTGTCCAGTGTAAGTTAGAAAGTGGCAACATTTCTGTCATGCCCACAAGGTGTTTGACAGAATGCTAGGGCTATCTAAAGGACTTGGTAGATGATGAAATTTGGTAGGATGAGGTCTCTTTAGATGATAGATTTGGTAGTGGAGTTAGTTTGGAAAGATGAGAAACTTGCTAGTGCAAGTTTTACCAGAATTCAGTTCTGGATAGAAACTTCAGTGGCATGTTTGGTGGACTAAAAAGATGCCAATGGAGCTGATCTCCTAGAGTTACGGTTTTGGTTGGAAGGACTACTAGATGGCAATGTTACAGAAGCAATGGAGCTAGGAAAAGTAGGGTTGCAGTTAAAACTCAAGGATGGGACATAATTTGAAAAGAGGAAGTTTCTCTCAAAATTTTCAAAAGACATAGTTAGGTTTTTGCTCAAGAGTGATTTATAGGCATCATCTAACCTCTCATATTTTTTGTGGGATTTTAAAACAATTATTTAAAAGAGTTGTAGTGTAACCGAAGCATTTTAAGTATTGAAAATGCTTTTAAAAGAATTACTTGTGGCAAGTTTTATTATGAAAACATTTCCTTGAAATGATTTACACAACAACCAAGGACCACAACATTTCACAAAAATAATCTTCTATGGAGGGAAGAATTTTGTAAATCAGGAAATAGAAAAGCTCTGAAATTAATAAATGACCTAGTGTAATTCAAAACTTTATCTCTAGCCAAATTTTACTTAAAGAAAATATGATTAAATTTTTGGGGTGTTACAAACTCTACCCCCCTTAAGAAAAATCTCATCCTCGAGATTTGTTAAGGGTAGAAGAACTGAATGCAAATCACAACAATGATCATATGCAGAATGCACTTACAACATACGCCCTACATTACAATACAACGGTTGCAACACGTAAACTAGTGCTAGGTACAGCAACAATGACCGTCTATGGTCCGAAGGTGAGATCTACAGGGTCTTGTGGAAGGGTTCCTCGTGCTGGAGCACATTCTCCTTCTTCCGGGGGAAGTGAAGGAAGTAAACGAAGAACATTTCTTTCCGGAGTTGGCCATGGTGATCCACCAATGGCGATGTGGGGATTTAGGACAACAAGATAATGGAGGTAATCCATCAGTTGTTGGGTTAGATGCTCCTGGGCCATCACATATTGAATGAGATTGGCCAGAGCTGGATCCCTCTCTCTGCGTTCACAACGGAACGTGGCTTCTACTCCAGAAGCTGCGCGGCTCGGGAAATAGTAGTATTTCCTTTCACTGGTAGTGGGTACAGTGAATCGAAGACGGGTAACTGCTTCATAAGCAGCAGCCTCAATAGTCATGCCTGAGGTTGGCATGGATCTCCCGACAAAGACAACATATGGAGGGCCTTGATTTAAATCCTCTCGTGGGATGTGCACAACTGCCCAGTATTTCGAGGAATCAGGGGTGATCCTCATTTTGAACAACTCGTACTGGGGTGGGTGGCTGGAACCAAGGGTATTGTGGGTCAAATCCCACAAAACCTTAACAAAACTACCAGGGCTTGCATCTGGAGTTCGTAGGTAGGCTCCGGGGTGAGACATGGAAGGATGAATGGAGACGAGTGGTGCTCAAGTGTGGTGCATGGATACGACCCCTTATAAGGTGCCTGGTTCAAGGAACACGATGCAGCGCTGGCACGACTTGTGCATCGGCTCCGACATAGGGTTGTCCAAGTCAAATTCTCGGACACCACTTCTCAAAATGAGTGTGACATATTACTGTGCATGTCGGCAGTCACATCTAGCATTTAATCTATCGCCATACACCAATAATTTACGCTAGATCACACATAGTACCATTACAACAATGGCACACATGTAGCTTACAAGCTCACTACGCCATGTGACTGCTACGCCATGTGTTCTGACAAGCGTACCCATTCCTGTCTTTGAGATCTGCTCCTTTCGGGCCCCATCACGTGAATGTTCTCGCAAACGCAGAATGCACATAGATCAGTCCCCTGCGCCTGCTTCAGGGCCTTTATTACGAGAATGGAATTTAATTTGATCAGATAATAATTAATCAAGCATAATAATTAAAGAGATGGAAGCTAGCTAGCTAGCTAGTACTACTTAATTACTTACCTTGGGTCGAAACCATTTCAGCTGTGGTTTCCATTCGTCTTCCGTGACGCTGATGAACCTTGCCCAAGCCCTGCCCGCCGACAAAGAAAATGAATAAAGGGGTTATTAAATAGTTCATATCATGAAATGACGAACTAAATAGGCCGAGATATATAGTTAATAATGATTGAAATTACATGTTGACTATCCCAAATAAGATGTTATAGTCACTATTTGCTTTGAGTAGCGAGTCCAGTATTTCAACTGTTCCGGCGTCAGCTTTAATGATACACAAGATCCAGTGAAATCTGCATGCACACACGTTTGCATGTCTTAATTAAGCGGGCATATGTAAGCAAAAACATGTAGCTAGCTAGTAGGCAAAAACAGAGAATTTGTAGTACAAGAAAGTGTGACTCACTGGAAGTTGTAAGGAAGTAGTATATCTTTATTGTATTTGAGGCACTTCAAGAACTCTAGCATGCTGTCCTCTACCTCTTTTTCATGATGCTTGTTTATTTTCCATGTGTATTCATTAACGGTGTTTGGGTCAATGAACCCAATGCCATAGCGTCCACCTTTTCTCATTTCATACATCTTCATCCTGCATAATACCACAGAAAAGAATATAGTGAGCATAATTACATGTAATGATTGATCAAAAGGATCACTACAGCTAGCTTGAGACTTAAATTACAGAAAGAAATCACTTACAGACAATAGCAACTGACGATAGATTTGTTTAGTGCGTCTTGATTGTATAACTGAAACAGTTCAGAATACTCAATGGCCACAACTTTCTCATGGTAGTAATCATCCTTCTTGACATACACCATGAGGGACTCTCGATCAGATCTCTTGGTAATGTCCATGTACCATTGATGCAATTCATACATTCTCGTTGGGAGCTTGTTGACATCTTCTGGCTCGACCAAAGGTTGGCCCAGACATATTTCTGTTTTATTTCCTCCTCTGTAATCCCAGGCATGTCCTTGATCTCGAGGAGTTGTCCAGCAGTGATCTTGAGTTCTTCAGCCTGCATTATATGCTCCTGGGTTATTACCACATCGCCCACCTCGGGAACGTAAACTGTTTGGCCACAATAATATTGGGCGCGCGTACTATCACGTGTTGTTAGCGGCACAACAAGCGGGGGGGTCGATTGCGCCGCCTATTTTCCCAGTTGGGCAACGGTTTTCCCGCATTTTTTGACAGCTGCTTGTTGTTTGCTCAAGCTCGAGCTCGCCTCCTTCTATAGACGTCGTCGATGTAACTTCCTGATGTGGCGCTCATAGTCTGTGTCAACAGGCTTAGGAGCTGGTGGTTGAGCCATACGAATGACGTGGTCAACTACTTCCACAGGCACTTTCTCCCTTGGCGGCGGTGGCGGTTTCGGTCCAAAATGGGCGTCGACTTCTGCCCGCACTATGGCATTGGTTTGCTCCTCGGTCTTGTCGTAAGCCCTCACAGGAAGAGGAGTAGTGAGGTTTGGACCATATTTATATCGCTTGCCTCCACCTGTACTTCCTGTACTATGACCTCGACTCGTACCGCTACGCACCATAGCTGCGGGGTGTCTCTTCTGTGATTGCTGAGGCAGCGGAGACGGCTGACGGGGCTGAGTTGGACGAGGAGGAGTGGCCTGAAGCTGTGCCGGACTTGGAGGAGGAGTGGCCTGAGGTTGTGCCGGACTTGGAGGAGGAGTGGACGTCTGACGCTGTGTCGGACTTGGAGGAGGAGTGGCCTGACACTTTGCCGGACTTGGAGGAGGAGGAGTGGCCTCACGCGTTGGTGGACTTGGAGCGGGAGTCTGCTGACTCGGTGGTGGACTTCGACGAGGAGTCGGGTGACGCGGTGTCGGTGGCCTTCGAAAGATGATGCAATCCTTTCTCCATAGGATGACATGATGTATGGCCTCTCCCAATGTGTGCTCGTCGTCACCTCCAGGAATGTCAAGCTGTAGCTCCGAATATGGGTCCACCACCTCATCAACCAAGACACGAGCATAGCCCGCTGGAATCGGGTTGCAATGGAAGGTTGCCTCGGGGGAATTTGAAAAAGCAACGGCGTCCGCCACCTTCATGGATATGTTCTTCATTTTGAAGTGTAGCTCGTAGTTAGTGTTCTCCGTGATGTCATCCACGGGGTATCTATCCAGCACTGCGTCGCCCGGGGCGGAACCCACGCTGCTTCTCGGCATGGATGGGGCGGTGCTATCCAATGCTGGATCATCCGCTAGCTGCTGCAGATGTTGAGACCCCCTTTCCTGGCTAAGTGAGTCGATCTGCTCCTGCTGCCACTGGAATTTAACTGCCAATTCCGCTTGACTTGCTTCTAGGCCTTGAAGGCATTCATAGTCCCGCTTCCTCTGCTCCTCCTCCATCTTCCTCTTCTTCTCCTCCGCAATCTTCTTTCTCGCACGGGTTCTGTAGTCGGCGTTCCAGTCCGAAAACCCCTCATACCACGGAATAGCGCCCTTGCCTCGTGTTCTTCCCGAGTGTTCAGGATTTCCCAGGGCACGCGTAAGCTCGTCGTTCTCTCTGTTGGGCTGGAACACCCTCGATCGAGCCTCTTCTATTGCAACAAGTAGCGCATCATCGGCTCCGTTCAGACATGCCTTCGTCGAAACATTGCCTGTCTTCGGGTCCAACTCCCCCCCATGCGCATAGAACCAAGTCCTGCACCTGGGGGGCCAGCTCTTAGTAACCGGAGTGACACTTGCATCCTCCATCTCTTTCTCAGACTTATCCCACTTAGGCATTGCCACCGCGTAGCCACCTGGCCCCAGCTTATGGAACTTATCCTTTTTTTCGGCATTCTTCTTGTTTATTCTCGACCGTTCCTTAGCTAATTCTGAATCCTTGAATTTCATGAAATCGTCCCAATGAGCACTTTGATTCTCTAGTATCCCCTTGAATACTGGAGTCTTCCTTCCTCCCTTGACGTACTTCTCCCACGTCATTCTCTTGTGGTTCTTGAATGCAACCGCCATCTTCCTAAAAGCAGCGTCCTTGATTTTCTGCACATCTGCTTCTGTGAAATGATCTGGTAGGGTGAAATGTTCCATGAGAGTATCCCAAAGCAGTTTTTTTGATTCTCGTCAACAGAAGTAACATTTGGACGTGGCTTTGCTGGCTTTCTCCATTCTTGAAGGGAGATTGGGAGTTGGTCCTTCACAAGAACTCCGCACTGACGAACGAACTTGTCCGCAATCTTCTTAGGCGCTAATGGTTCGCCATTAGGTTTGAATGCCTCGATATTGTACTTTACGCCCTCCTTCAACTTTTTGTCCGGGCCTCGTTTCGTCCTTTTGCCTGAAGATTTGCTCGATCCGGATGGCTGAAAGAAGAAAGATCGATTCGTTAATATATCTTCAACTCATTTAAAACATGCGATGATCACCAGATTCCTGCTTATATAAATATATATACCTCGCCGGTGTTTGTTGTTTCAGGATCAACATGTTCTTTGTCGTAGTTCATGACTTCATCTTCTCGGTCGTCGCGATCGAATATCATATCACCCTCTCAGGTGTTGTTTAGAAATTCAGAGCCGTCAAAATCTTCTTCATTCTGATCATCATCTGGCCCGCATATGATATCGAACATGGTCTGTTCTCTCTCTTTGTCGGTATTGTCCGCCATAGCTTTTATTTAACTATGCCAAAAGAAATATAAAACAATTTAGTATAATCTCGAATAATAGATATAATCTCGAATACATTGTCTCGAATAATAGATATAATCTCAAATACATCGTCTCGAATAATAGATATAATCTCGAATACATCGTCTCGAATAATAGATTTAATCTCGAATACATCGTCTCAAATAATATATAATATTGAATAGTACATCACTGGCTAGGTGGTGGACACCCAAAGAGAAGGAACCCTCACAGGATCATAGCTGAAGTGAGATCCCTGAAGAAACTGCCAGGTATTGGAGAACCTGCCGCCCTCTAACGCAACCATGTAGCGATGGACGTGCTCGTCCTCCTCCCTGACACGATGACGTACCACCTCCGGCGGGGCCGGCTCCCTCCGCACCGAAACGCCACCAAACGAGATCAGGGTCGACGACGGGACCCGGGGCCGGGTTCCTCATCAAGCGGCGCGTCCCTCCAGGCAGCACCTCCCAGTGCCAGCCCAGCGGAGCCCAGTCCCGGACATGGGTCAGCTGGACGTCGTCGCGGACGTGTCGACGGCGAGGATGCGGGCCGGGCATCGTCGACAACAAATACTAGCTATATGCCCCCAAAAAGTAACATTTTTTTAATGATTGGATTTTGATAACTAAAATTTCTAACATTTCTATATAACACTAATTATGCTATCATTGCATATGTCAAAATTCTATATGCTATTTCATACTAATTAAGCATCTAACACTAAAAACAGAAAACACAACTTTTATACATCCATTAAAAAACTGAAAAACAACATTATATAAAAAAATTTCCATACTAATTATATCCATCTAACATGCATTCATACATATATACTAGTGAAAAAATAATAATCTAAAAAATCTAAACTAATTAAACATACAAAATACGCATATACTAATATATACATGCATTAATTCATACATATGTACGTGTGTGTGTGTGTGTGTGTGTTCATCATGCTTGTGTGTGTGTATGGGCTCGGGGAGGGGCGCCGCCCATGGTGGCCGCCGGAGGCGAGGGAGAGGGGTTAGAGGGGGAGAGCTCACAGCGGGGTGTCGGCGACGGCCGGGGGCGGCGACGGGCCGGGGCGTGACGCGGGGGCGGCGATGCGGGGACGGCGCGACGGGGACGGGGCGGCGACGGGGACGGGGACGGCGACGGGGACGGGGGCGGCGACGGGGACGGGGCGGCGATGGCGACGGCGTCGATCGATCGGGTCGCGCGGGCGGTGCTTCAATGGGGAAACAGAGGAAGAAATAGAGGGACAATGAAATTTTTGTAAGTGTTGTATATATAGAAGGCACCTTTAGTACCGGTTGGAGCCACCAACCGGTACTAAAGGCCTGTTTTGGTTAGGCCAAGTGGCGGGAACCGCACCCCCTTTAGTACCGGTTGGAGCCACCAACCGGTACTACAGGGTGTGCGCTGCCAGGCGAGGGGCACAAAAGTTTAGTCCCACCTCGCTAGCCGAGGGGCACTCGCACCTGCTTATAAGCCCCGCCGTTGCTGCTGTCTCGAGCTCCTCTCTTAAGCAGGCCTTCTAGGCCTACCTCTTCTGTGATGCCCTGTTGGGCCTACTGGGCTAGCGGGCCTGCATCCTGGCCCAACTTGAATTCGGGTTTCTAGTCGTATGCAGGCCGCTGTGGCCCAGTAGGTGGGCTTTTTTTCTTATTTTTTTGCTTTATTTATTTTTGTGAATAACTTAACTTTGAAAATAGATTTTTCAGTGATTCTTTTTTCTTATGTTTAATATTAGTGTGTTTTATCATTATATTCAATTTGGTAATGCTTAGGTTATTTAAAAAATGAAATGCCTTTGTAACGGATGAGTTTTCGTCCGAAACCCTGATACTTCGAAACAGATTGTCCATTTTGTACCCGAAGTGCATCCAGTTTTTGCGGTAACCCTCTCTACTTTTTTGCACATGCTATGTGGGTGAAATTATGATACCATGCCAACTTTCATCCTTTTCTGAGTTTATTTGAAATGCTTTGCAATTTCAGGGTCATTTAGCTGAAAAAATCAGTAAATGCATGAAAGAATTTGCTTGCACATAAAATTTCTTCACGTTTCAAATGCCAAAACACATAACTAGCTACCCTAACTATTACAGAGATTCCCTCCCGGGTGTGAAACATAGAAGAAAGTGATGATAGTTAAGCCGATCACATCCGAGATCTTTGGGTGTGAAACTTTTTCTTCGCGTGTGTCCCTTTGCGTCGTAGCCATGGAAAATCTTCATCATTTAACGGGATGCTCGGGTCAATATTCATTGTGAATGGAGCAATTTCATCAAACTTTTCATAATCTTCTGACTTGTCTATCTTGTCATCCACTCCCACGATGTTTCTCTTCCCAGAAAGAACTATGTGCCGCTTTGGCTCATCGTACGATGCATTCGCTTCCTTATCTTTTCTTTTTCTTGGCTTGGTAGACATGTCCTTCACATAGAAAACCTGTGCCACATCATTGGCTAGGACGAATGGTTCGTCTGCATACGCAAGATTGTTGAGATCCACTGTTGTCATTCCGTACTGCGGGTCTTCCTTTACCCCACCTCGTGTCATATTGACCCATTTGCACCGAAACAAAGGGACCTTCAAACCACGTCGATAGTCAAGTTCCCATATGTCCTGTATATAACCATAATATGTTTCCTTCCCCGTCTTGGTTTCTGCATCAAAGCGGACACCACTGTTTTGGTTGGTGCTCTTCTTATCTTGGGCGATCGTGTAAAATGTATTACCATTTATCTCGTACCCTTTGAAAGTCATTATATTCGAAGATGGTAACTGGGACAGCAAGAACAGGTCATCTTCAATAGAGGTGTATGGTACGTGTGTCGTGGTTCTAACTCTGACAGTGATGTAGGGGGGTGTGTGTGGAGAGGCTAGATCTCAGCTATGGAGAGGTTGTAAACACACAGGGTGTACGAGTTCAGGCCCTTCGCGGAGGAAGTAACAACCCTACGTCTTGGTGCCCGGAGGCGGTCGATTGGATTATATGCGTGTGAATAACAGAGGTGCGAACCCTTGTCTCGGAGGAGGGGGGTGGCTTATATAGAGTGCGCAAGGACCCCGGCCAGCCCACGTTATCAAGGGTTCAATGTATATTAAGGCAGGGCGTTACTGGTAACGCTGGTAATAAAGTGCTATAATGACCATAAAGACTACTTAATAGCCGACCGTTTGCCTGCGGAGTGACTTTAGATCTCCTGGCAGTCGAGTGGTTGGCTTCGTGGTCGAGTGATAGCTTCCTGGTCGAGTGTCTTGAATCCGTTGAGTTGGATACCTTCAAGTCGATTGAAAGGTGACTTCTCCCAGTGATGTCCTTGGGTAGGGCTCTTAGGACATGTCCATGCCCCTACCCTAGGTACATAGATTCATCATTAGCCCCCGAATGGATCGAGGTTAGAGTGGGGAAAGAGTTGGGGATCTTTCCGACTAGTTCTTTGGGCTACATGAGTGCCTCGTTTTGGATCAATCGTCACGGATGACGTCATCAACCTCTTTCAGTCGCCTTGATCCATTCCAGGCCTTTCGCCGAGTGAATTTCTTTACTTGTGATATACCGAGTGCCGGCGCGAGCGGGATCCTCTATTTTGACGAGTTGTTCTGTAGCCCGCGGATTTCGCGGGATTCGAATTTCAGGAAGCGCGCGGGACGGGAGCAGCCGCAGTAATCGGATGCGATAAAGCGGAAGCTCCTCGATTTCCGCACCACCTTTTTTGCCACGTACTGCGCGCGCGTCTGCTGCGAGATCTGACTGGATAGCCTGGGCCTACCAGTCAGCCACTCGGAAGCGACCTCTTATAAGCCGCCGGCTCGGGGTTTCCAAACAGTCCGCCCTCTTCTTCCTCTCTCTTTTTGCAAGTTCTTCCGCCACCTCTGCTCTCACCCTAGCGCTGCAGGCCCGTTCGAGATTTGCCGGCGACGATGGCGAAGGACAAGACGTCCGCTCTGGAGCACGCGAAGAAGGCGGCGGCGCAGGGGAAAGGGAAGAGGTCTGCTCGGGGCGGATCTTCCTCAAGGTCTGCTCTGCCTAGATGCTGGATCCAGGGCGACTGGATGCCGTCGGTGATCCGGCAAGAAGATCTTGACGACATGGTCGA
The DNA here is from genome assembly GCA_034509565.1 of Triticum monococcum. Classification (NCBI taxonomy): domain Eukaryota; kingdom Viridiplantae; phylum Streptophyta; class Magnoliopsida; order Poales; family Poaceae; genus Triticum; species Triticum monococcum. The sequence goes on from CM067845.1 coordinate 622,975,563, forward strand.
GGGGGGAGTCATTCCCCACGAAGCAGCGCGTCTCCCGGGGAGAGAGATCGAACCCCAACCTCGCGACGGTGAGTGTGTGCTCCTAGCCACCCATATCGACCGCGGGTTTTCTCTGCCTCCTCATCCTTTTTTCCGGAGCTTTCTGAACTTCTTCGGAGCGCAGCTCCACCACTTCACTCCCAACTCCATCGTATATCTTGCTGCTTTCATTTCCTTGTGTGAGGGTTTCTTGGGTTGCCGCCCCCATTGGGGACTCTTTAAGAACATCTTTACCTGCCGTTCCCAGTCAGTCAAGAAGGCCAAGTCGAGTGACGAAAGGACGCAGGTGATCCAGCTGTGCGGGGGCCTGGCGATCCAGACGAGGGGAAAAAGTTGTTCTCCATCTATCACTTTCCCAGAGTCGGTCCGTGGTTGGCGGGCGACCTGGTTTTACTGTCAAGACCAGGCGACCCCAGGACAGTCGACTGGTCTTCCCCCTTTCTCTCTCGACCGAGCTGAAAAACCTGCTTCTCTGAAAGTGAAGCCGGAAGAAAAGGCCCAAGTCAAAGTGCTGGCTGGTCGAGTGGTTCAGCTTGTTCGCGATGGCGTGACTGGTATGGACTTGCTGGAAGTCTTCCTTCGGAGGTGCATCCAACCACTCCAGGCTCGTGACCACCCGATATGGCTGTACTCGGGTCTCGACGACACCACTCGGATCCACCCGGAGGAGGTCACCGATGAGATGCTGGAGGGGTGGCTGTCGAGCATCACAGGAAACAAAGACTGAAGGAAATATGCCCTAGAGGCAATAATAAAGTTATTATTTATTTCCTTAAATCATGATAAGTGTTTATTATTCATGCTAGAATTGTATTACCCGGAAACATAATACATGTGTGAATACATAAACCAACAAAGTGTCACTAGTATGCCTCTACTTGACTAGCTCGTTAATCAAAGATGGTTATGTTTCCTAACCATGAAGAAAGAGTTGTTATTTGATTAACGGGGTCACATCATTAGTTGAATGATCTGATTGACATGACCCATTCCATTAGCTTAGCACCCGATCGTTTAGTATGTTGCTATTGCTTTCTTCATGACTTATACATGTTCCTATAACTATGAGATTATGCAACTCCCGTTTACCGGAGGAACACTTTGGGTACTACCAAACATCACAACGTAACTGGGTGATTATAAAGGAGTACTACAGGTGTCTCCAATGGTAGATGTTGGGTTGGCATATTTCGAGATTAGGGTTTGTCACTCCAAGTGTCGGAGAGGTATCTCTGGGCCCTCTCGGTAATGCACATCACATAAGCCTTGCAAGCACTGCAACTAATATGTTAGTTGTGAGATGATGTATTACGGAACGAGTAAAGAGACTTGCCTATAACGAGATTGAACTAGGTATTGGATACCGACGATCGAATCTCGGGCAAGTAACATACCGATGACAAAGGGAACAACGTATGTTGTTATGCGGTCTGACCGATAAAGATCTTCGTAGAATATGCAGGAGCCAATATGGGCATCCAGGTCCCGCTATTGGTTATTGACCAGAGATGTGTCTCGGTCATGTCTGCATTGTTCTCGAACAGTAGGGTCCGCACGCTTAACGCTACGATGACAGTTATTATGAGTTTATGCATTTTGATGTACCGAAGGTTGTTCGGAGTCCCGGATGTGATCACGGACATGACGAGGAGTCTCGAAATGGTCGAGACGTAAAGATTGATATATTGGAAGACTATGTTTGGACACCGGAAGTGTTCCGGGTGAAATCGGGATTTTACCGGAATACCGGGAGGGTTACTGGAACCCCCCGGGAGGCAAATGGGCCTATTGGGCCTTAGCGGAAAAGTGAAAAGGGGCTGCCCACATGGGCTGCGCGCCTCCCCCCTTCCCTAGTCCTATTAGGACTAGGAGAAGGGGCCGGCCCCCTCTCTTCTCTCTTCCCTTTGAAGAGTCCTAGTAGGAATAGGATTGGGGGGGGAGTCCTACTCCCGGTAGGAGTGGGACTCCACCTGCGCCTCTCTCCCTGGCCGGCCAAACCCTTCCCCCTGCTCCTTTATATACGGGGGCAGGGGGCACCCCATAGACACACAAGTTGATCATTGTTGATCGTTCCTTAGCCGTGTGCGGTGCCCCCTGCCACCAAATTCCACCTCGATTATATCGTTGTAGAGCTTAGGCGAAGCCCTACGTCGGTAGTACATCAAGATCGTCACCACGCCGTTGTGCTGACGGAACTCTTCCTCGACGCTTTGCTGGATCGGAGCCCGGGGATCGTCATCGAGCTGAACGTGTGCCAAGAACTCGGAGGTGCCGGAGTAACGGTGCTTGGATCGGTCGGATCGGGAAGAAGACGAACGACTACTTCCTCTACGTTGTGAGATCGCTTCCGCAGTCGGTTTGCATTGGTACGTAGACAACACTCTCCCCCTCGTTGCTATGCAGCACCATGATCTTGCGTGTGCGTAGGAAAATTTTGAAATTACTACGTTCCCCAACAGTGGCATCCGAGCCTAGGTTTTATGGTTTGATGTTATTTGCACGAGTAGAACACAAGTGAGTTGTGGGCGATACAAGTCATACTGCCTACCAGCATGTCATACTTTGGTTCGGCGGTATTGTTGGGTGAGACGATCCGGACCAACCTTACGCGTACTCTTACGCGAGACCGGTTCCCTCAACGTGCTTTGCACATAGATGGCTTGCGGAAGACTATCTCCCCAACTTTAGTTGAACCAAGTGTGACTACGCCCGGTCCTTGAGAAGGTTAAAACGGAGTCTATTTGACGAACTATCGTTGTGGTTTTGATGCGTAGGTGAGATGAGTTCTTACTTAAGCCCGTAGCAGCCACGTAAAACTTGCAACAACAAAGTAGAGGACGTCTAACTTGTTTTTGCAGGGCATGTTGTGATGTGATATGGTCAAGGCATGATGCTGATTTTATTGTATGAGATGATCATGTTTTGTAACCGAGTTATCGGCAACTGGCAGGAGCCATATGGTTGTCGCTTTATTGTATGCAATGCAATCGCGATGTAATGCTTTACTTTATTATTAAGCGATAGTGATAGTCGTGGAAGCATAAGATTGGCGAGACGACAACGATGCTACGATGAAGATCAAGGTGTCGCGCCGGTGACGATGGTGATCATGACGGTGCTTCGGAGATGGAGATCACAAGCACAAGATGATGATGGCCATATCATATCACTTATATTGATTGCATGTGATGTTTATCCTTTTGTGCATCTTATCTTGCTTTGATTGACGGTAGCATTATAAGATGATCTCTCACTAAATTATCAAGAAGTGTTCTCCCTGAGTATGCACCGTTGCCAAAGTTCGTCGTGCCCAGACACCACGTGATGATCGGGTGTGATAAGCTCTACATCCAAATACAACGGGTGCAAAACAGTTGCACACGCAGAATACTCAGGTTATACTTGACGAGCCAAGCATATACAGATATGGCCTCGGAACACGGTGACCGAAAGGTCGAGCGTGAATCATATAGTAGATATGATCAACATAACGATGTTCACCATTGAAAACTACTCCATCTCACGTGATGATCGGTTATGGTTTAGTTGATTTGGATCACATGATCACTTAGAGGATTAGAGGGATGTCTATCTAAGTGGGAGTTCTTAAGTAATTTGATTAACTGAACTTAAACTTATCATGAACTTAGTACCTGATAGTATCTTGCTTGTTTATGTTGATTGTAGATAGATGGCTCGTGCTGTTGTTCCGTTGAATTTTAATGCGTTCCTTGAGAAAGCAAAGTTGAAAGATGATGGTAGCAATTACACGGACTGGGTCCGTAACTTGAGGATTATCCTCATTGCTGCACAGAAGAATTACGTCCTGGAAGCACCGCTGGGTGCCAGGCCTGCTGCTGGAGCAACGCCAGATGTTATGAACGTCTGGCAAAGCAAAGCTGATGACTACTCGATAGTTCAATGTGCCATGCTTTACGGCTTAGAATCGGGACTTCAACGACGTTTTGAACGCCATGGAGCATATGAGATGTTCCAGGAGTTGAAGTTAATATTTCAAGCAAATGCCCGAATTGAGAGATATGAAGTCTCCAATAAGTTCTATAGCTGCAAGATGGAGGAGAACAGTTCTGTCAGTGAGCATATACTCAAAATGTCTGGGTATAATAATCACTTGATTCAGATGGGAGTTAATCTTCCAGATGATTGCGTCATTGACAGAATTCTCCAATCACTGCCACCAAGCTACAAGGGCTTTGTGATGAACTATAATATGCAAGGGATGAACAAGACTATTCCCGAGCTCTTTGCAATGCTGAAAGCAGCGGAGGTAGAAATCAAGAAGGAGCATCAAGTGCTGATGGTTAGCAAAACCACTAGTTTCAAGAAAAAGGGCAAAGGGAAGAAGAAGGGAAACTTCAAGAAGAACAGCAAGCAAGTTGCTGCTCAGGAGAAGAAACCCAAGTCTGGACCTAAGCCTGAAACTGAGTGCTTCTACTGCAAGAAGACTTGTCACTGGAAGCGGAACTGCCCCAAGTATTTGGCGGATAAGAAGGATGGCAAGGTGAACAAAGGTATATGTGATATACATGTTATTGATGTGTACCTTACTAGAGCTCGCAGTAGCACTTGGGTATTTGATACTGGTTCTGTTGCTAATATTTGCAACTCGAAACAGGGACTGCAGAATAAGCGGACGCTAGCAAAGGACGAGGTGATGATGCGCGTGGGAAACGGTTCCAAAGTCGATGTGATCGCGGTCGGCATGCTACCTCTACATCTACCTTCGGGATTAATATTAGACCTAAATAATTGTTATTTGGTGCCAGCGTTGAGCATGAACATTATATCTGGATCTTGTTTAATGCGAGATGGTTATTCATTTAAATCAGAGAATAATGGTTGTTCTATTTATATGAGTAATATCTTTTATGGTCATGCACCTTTGAAGAGTGGTCTATTCTTGTTGAATCTCGATAGTAGTGATACACATATTCATAATGTAGAAGCCAAAAGATGCAGAGTTAATAATGATAGTGCAACTTATTTGTGGCACTGCCATTTAGGTCATATCGGTGTAAAGTGCATGAAGAAACTCCATACTGATGGGCTTTTGGAACCACTTGATTATGAATCACTTGGTACTTGCGAACCGTACCTCATAGGCAAGATGACTAAAACACCGTTCTCCGGTACTATGGAGAGAGCAACAGATTTATTGGAAATCATACATACCGATGTATGTGGTCCGATGAATATTAAGGCTCGTGGCGGATATCGTTATTTTCTCACCTTCACAGATGATTTAAGCAGATATGGGTATATCTACTTAATGAAACATAAGTCTGAAACATTTGAAAAGTTCAAAGAATTTCAGAGTGAGGTTGAAAATCATCGTCACAAGAAAATAAAGTTTCTACGATCTGATCGTGGAGGAGAATATTTGAGTTACGAGTTTGGTGTACATTTGAAAAATTGTGAAATAGTTTCGCAACTCACGCCACCCGGAACACCACAACGTAATGGTGTGTCCGAACATCGTAATCGTAGTTTACTAGATATGGTGCGATCTATGATGTCTCTTACTGATTTACCACTATCGTTTTGGGGTTATGCTTTAGAGACGGCCGCATTCACGTTAAATAGGGCACCATCGAAATCCGTCGAGACGACACCTTATGAACTATGGTTTGGCAAGAAACCAAAGTTGTTGTTTCTTAAAGTTTGGGGCTGCGATGCTTATGTGAAAAAGCTTCAACCTGATAAGCTCGAACCCAAATCGGAGAAATGTGTCTTCATAGGATATCCAAAGGAAACTATTGGATACACCTTCTATCACAGATCCGAAGGCAAGACTTTTGTTGCTAAATTCGGAAACTTTCTAGAGAAGGAGTTTCTCTCGAAAGAAGTGAGTGGGAGGAAAGTAGAACTTGACGAGGTAACTATACCTACTCCCTTATTGGAAAATAGTACATCACAGAAAACTGTTTCTGCGACACCTATACCAATTAGTGAGGAAGCTAATGATGATGATCATGAAACTTCAGGGCAAGATGCTACTGAACCACGTAGATCAACCAGAGTGAGATCCGCACCAGAGTGGTACGGTAATCTGGTTCTGGAAGTCATGCTACTAGATCATGATGAACCTACGAACTATGAAGAAGCGATGGTGAGCCCAGATTCCGCAAAGTGGCTTGAGGCCATGAAATCTGAGATGGGATCCATGTATGAGAACAAAGTATGGACTTTGGTTGACTTGCCCGATGATCGGCAAGCAATTGAGAATAAATGGATCTTCAAGAAAAAGACTGACGCTGACGGTAATGTTACTGTCTATAAAGCTCGACTTGTCGCAAAAGGTTTTCGACAAGTTCAAGGGTTTGACTACGATGAGACCTTCTCACCCGTAGCGATGCTTAAGTCCGTCAGAATTATGTTAGCAATTGCCGCATTTTATGATTATGAAATATGGCAGATGGATGTCAAAACTGCATTCCTGAATGGATTTCTGGAAGAAGAGTTGTATATGATGCAACCAGAAGGTTTTGTCGATCCAAAGGGAGCTAACAAAGTATGCAAACTCCAGCAATCCATTTATGGACTGGTGCAAGCATCTCGGAGTTGGAATAAACGCTTTGATAGTGTGATCAAAGCATTTGGCTTTATACAGACTTTTGGAGAAGCCTGTATTTACAAGAAAGTGAGTGGGAGCTCTGTAGCATTTCTGATATTATATGTTGATGACTATTGCTGATTGGAAATGATATAGAATTTCTGGATAGCATAAAGGGATACTTGAATAAAAGTTTTTCGATGAAAGACCTCGGGGAAGCTGCTTACATATTAGGCATAAAGATCTATAGAGATAGATCAAGACGCTTAATTGGACTTTCACAAAACACATACCTTGACAAAATTTTGAAGAAGTTCAAAATGGATCAAGCAAAGAAAGGGTTCTTGCCTGTGTTACAAGGTGTGAAGTTGAGTCAGACTCAATGCCCGACCACTGCAGAAGATAGAGAGAAAATGAAAGATGTTCCCTATGCTTCAGCCATAGGCTCTATCATGTATGCAATGCTGTGTACCAGACCTGATGTGTGCCTTGCTATAAGTTTAGCAGGGAGGTACCAAAGTAATCCAGGAATGGATCACTGGACAGCGGTCAAGAACATCCTGAAATACCTGAAAAGGACTAAGGATATGTTTCTCGTATATGGAGGTGACAAAGAGCTCACCGTAAAAGGTTACGCTGATGCAAGCTTTGACACTGATCCGGACGATTCTAAATCGCAAACCGGATACGTGTTTACTTTAAACGGTGGAGCTGTCAGTTGGTGCAGTTCTAAACAAAGCGTCGTAGCGGGATCTACATGTGAAGCGGAGTACATAGCTGCTTCGGAAGCGGCAAACGAAGGAGTTTGGATGAAGGAGTTCATATCCGATCTAGGTGTCATACCTAGTGCATCGGGTCCAATGAAAATCTTTTGTGACAATACTGGTGCAATTGCCTTAGCAAAGGAATCCAGATTTCACAAAAGGACCAAACACATCAAGAGACGCTTCAACTCCATCCGGGATTTAGTCCAGGTGGGAGACATAGAGATTTGCAAGATACATACGGATCTGAATATTGCAGACCCGTTGACTAAGCCTCTTCCACGAGCAAAACATGATCAACACCAAAGGTCCATGGGTGTTAGAATCATTACTGTGTAATCTAGATTATTGACTCTAGTGCAAGTGGGAGACTGAAGGAAATATGCCCTAGAGGCAATAATAAAGTTATTATTTATTTCCTTAAATCATGATAAGTGTTTATTATTCATGCTAGAATTGTATTACCCGGAAACATAATACATGTGTGAATACATAAACCAACAGAGTGTCACTAGTATGCCTCTACTTGACTAGCTCGTTAATCAAAGATGGTTATGTTTCCTAACCATGAACAAAGAGTTGTTATTTGATTAACGGGGTCACATCATTAGTTGAATGATCTGATTGACATGACCCATTCCATTAGCTTAGCACCCGATCGTTTAGTATGTTGCTATTGCTTTCTTCATGACTTATACATGTTCCTATAACTATGAGATTATGCAACTCCCGTTTACCAGAGGAACACTTTGGGTACTACCAAACGTCACAACGTAACTGGGTGATTATAAAGGAGTACTATAGGTGTCTCCAATGGTAGATGTTGGGTTGGCATATTTCGAGATTAGGGTTTGTCACTCCAAGTGTCGGAGAGGTATCTCTGGGCCCTCTCGGTAATGCACATCACATAAGCCTTGCAAGCACTGCAACTAATATGTTAGTTGTGAGATGATGTATTACGGAACGAGTAAAGAGACTTGCCAATAACGAGATTGAACTAGGTATTGGATACCGACGATCGAATCTCGGGCAAGTAACATACCGATGGCAAAGGGAACAACGTATGTTGTTATGCGGTCTGACCGATAAAGATCTTCGTAGAATATGCAGGAGCCAATATGGGCATCCAGGTCCCGCTATTGGTTATTGACCAGAGATGTGTCTCGGTCATGTCTGCATTGTTCTCGAACCGTAGGGTCCGCACGCTTAACGCTACGATGACAGTTATTATGAGTTTATGCATTTTGATGTACCGAAGGTTGTTCGGAGTCCCGGATGTGATCACGGACATGACGAGGAGTCTCGAAATGGTTGAGACGTAAAGATTGATATATTGGAAGACTATGTTTGGACACCGGAAGTGTTCCGGGTGAAATCGGGATTTTACCGGAATACCGGGAGGGTTACCGGAACCCCCTGGGAGGCAAATGGGCCTATTGGGCCTTAGCAGAAAAGTGAAAAGGGGCTGCCCACATGGGCTGCGCGCCTCCCCCCCTTCCCTAGTCCTATTAGGACTAGGAGAAGGGGCCGGCCCCCTCTCTTCTCTCTTCCCTTTGAAGAGTCCTAGTAGGAATAGGATTGGGGGGGGGAGTCCTACTCCCGGTAGGAGTGGGACTCCCCCTGCACCTCTCTCCCTGGCCGGCCGAACCCTTCCCCCTGCTCCTTTATATACGGGGGCAGGAGGCACCCCATAGACACACAAGTTGATCATTGTTGATCGTTCCTTAGCCGTGTGCGGTGCCCCTGCCACCAAATTCCACCTCGATTATATCGTTGTAGAGCTTAGGCGAAGCCCTACGTCGGTAGTACATCAAGATCGTCACCACGCCGTTGTGCTGACGGAACTCTTCCTCGACGCTTTGCTAGATCGGAGCCCGGGGATCGTCATCGAGCTGAACGTGTGCCAAGAACTCGGAGGTGCCGGAGTAACGGTGCTTGGATCGGTCGGATCGGGAAGAAGACGTACGACTACTTCCTCTATGTTGTGAGATTGCTTCCGCAGTCGGTCTGCGTTGGTACGTAGACAACACTCTCCCCCTCGTTGCTATGCATCACCATGATCTTGCGTGTGCGTAGGAAAATTTTGAAATTACTACGTTCCCCAACAAAGACAACCCCCGAGGAGCCAGGAGGGTAATTCCACTCAACAACTCGTATGATGTGGACCAGGTATGTCTTTATGCTCCCGACTGAGATCTTGTTTTCTTCATTGGTCTTCTTTGAGTTGGTCGATTGACTTTTGTATGGTCTATTGTTTCCGGGCGACTACTGAGATGTACTCGACGCCGAACGGGGCACAGGAGCCAACCGAGGAAGGGGAGGCGAGCGGAGGTGAGAGTGGAGACGATCAAGGCGAGTGGGAGTCCGACGGTGAAGGAGAGGGAGATGACGACGTCGACTCCAGCGAAGAGGAGGAGGAGGAGGAGGTTGAACCCCCCCGCCCGGAGAGGCGATCCAAGCTCACACACGATCCAACACGGGAACGTGGTAAGGCGACTGCTCCTGTTGGGTAGTCGTCGAAACACCCTCGGACCTCTTCTCCTACGCCGACTAGAAAGGCTCCCAAGCACCCACGCGCGACGCCGTCCAAGCCGCCCAAGGCTCTGCCCAAGATGAAGATGGCTGTCCCTACCATTTCTGGGTAATAATACAACTTGTTTTCCTTTGTCGACCGTGGACAGATCCTCGGTCGATTTATTGAGCCAACTGACTGACTTTCGAGATTTGCAGCGTTGCTACTTCTAAGATCTCCGCCAAGGACGACGACCAAGATATGGAGGATGCTGTTACCTCCAACCCTGGTACGATTACTGATGTTCTGCTTTGAGTCGACTGGGCATTTGTTGCAACTCTGGTCGATTGAATTTTTTCTTGTAGCTCCTCCTCATGTTATCAACCTCCCGGATGACGACGACAACGAACCGCTGAGAGTGAGAAAGAACAGGAGGGCGTCAGCTGACAAGACCCCTCAATCTGCTCCGGCGTCTAAGGCCGTAGCTCGGGATGGTGGTGACACCACTCGGGCTTCTGTGACTTTCGCTGTTCCTCTGACGAGAGTGCCGCCCTCGACGTCGACTGCGGATCCGCCTTCGCTCTTTGCCACGTACCCCGTCCCTGAGGACCAAGCGGCTGCCGCAAAAGAGGCCATACGCCAGGCGGGGATCATGATGGAACAAGTGAAAGTGGCTCGGGAGGCCAACCAAGCAGCTTATGACGCGAGTTCGGCTCTTCAAAGTAACGTCCAGGTCAGTCGACTCAACACTTGGTCTGTTACGATATGCTGTTTGAAGAATCTCTTTTCCGAAGATGTTTGTATCTGTACACCCAATGGGTGTGTCTGCCAATTCTTGGACGAGTGGGGGCATGCTAAGTGCACCCACTGGGTGTAGTCCCCGAGACTATGGTGGACTGCTGGCAGTCGACTGTAGTCTTTATACTGTGTTGCTGTAGCTGTATTTCTTCACTCGGTCTAGTCAAGCCATGTCGAATGGAACTGTATCCGGTCGACTGCGGGCAGTCGACTTTTTTTTACAGTGGGGGCATGCTGAGTGCACCCACTGGGTGTAGTCTCCGAGACTACTGTCGAATGTTTTTGATTCGGCTGTAGTCTTAGAAACGTCATCATTGTCTCTTAGTTACTCGGAAGCAACTTATCTTGGATGTTTGTCGACTGATATATTTTTTTACAGAAATCCTGCGAACTTGTAGCTCGCTATACTGAGTTGGAGAATCAGCAGATCCAGCTCAACCTTAACTTGAAGCTGGCTCAAGAGAATTTGAAGAAGGCGCAAGAAGAAGCAAAAGGTATGGCTGGTGAGGTTCTCCATTCTTGACGAGTGGCTTTTCTTTCTTCTTCATTCTTGATGTTGATTTCACTCGACGTGCCGCAGATAAACTGGAAGAAGCTCTGAAGAAGAAGGATCAAGATCTTGCGGAAGCACAGAAGGAGGTCTTGGACAAAACGAGGCTTGCTGAAGAGAAAATGGCTTCGGTCGGAACTCTTGAGTAGGAGAACTCCAGACTGAAAGCTACTCTCGAGGTAGCCAATCAAGAGGTCAGCCGACTGAAGAACGACAACGTGGCTCTGCACGACAAGGCGGGTGACCTGGTGGGGAAGAGGAACGATCTGGAGGCTTATCTGGGTGGACTCGCCAAGAAGCTGTTCATCATGCTCGAAGGTAATCACTCCGCCCCGACTGTCTTGCAGTTACCAAGCCTGTGTAGGGCCACTGTCTTACTCTTGAATCGTGTTTGCAGAATTCTGCCAGCGTTGTTGACTATCTTGTGAAGGACGAGGCTGCTATGAACGTGCTCCGACTGGAGTCTCGTGTTACCAGCGTTGTTGACTATCTTGCTCGACTGAAGGTTGCGATGTCGCGGATCGACACATCACTCTGGCCTGGAACGACGCTTCAGAACGACCTCGAGTCTCTGATGGCTCGACTGAATGAAGTCCCGGGACGAGTGGCGGAATGGAAGAAATCTTCTGCTAGATGTGGTGCTGATGTCACTCTGTCTCTGGTCCGCGTCCATTGCAAGGAGGCACGAGAAGAGAAGCTGGCCGCCATCCAAGTTGCGAATACCAGGAAGCACAGCTTTCAAGACTTCATGGAGACTTTCATCGCTGCTGCCACTCATATTGCAGACGGGGTCGACTTGGACGAGTCCGTCGCCCCTTCCAGTCCTCCACCTGAGGAATGAAAAACTTTTATGCTTCACTTTAAATTTGCCTTAGAATGCCGAGTGGATTTGTAACCGTTAAACTTTGCCGAGCCGAGGGCTCGAGTACTTTGATCTGAGGTCTGGGACCTTTAGGCTTTATCCGAACTTGATTTCTCGTTGAATATCTTCATGGTTTGATCCGTCGAGTGGAACTTGATCTTCACTCGGAATAACCTTGTATTTGCGGATTGGGTTGTGTCCTGTACTTAGGCGAGCACTGGGCTGCAGCTAAGCCCCCGAGTGGGAGGTTTGCTCTCCACTCGGTAGGATTTTTAAACACTTAGGCGAGTACTGGGCTGCAGCTAAGCCCCCGAGTGGGAGGTTTGCTCTCCACTCGGTAGGATTTTTAAACACTTAGGCGAGCACTGGGCTGCAGCTAAGCCCTCGAGTGGGAGGTTTGCTCGCCACTCGGTAGGATTTTTGAACACTTAGGCGAGCACTGGGCTGCAGCTAAGCCCCCGAGTGGGAGGTTTGCTCGCCACTCGGTAGGATTTCTGAACACTTAGGCGAGCACTGGGCTGCAGCTAAGCCCCCGAGTGGGAGGTTTGCTCGCCACTCGGTAGGATTTTTAAACACTTAGGCGAGCACTGGGCTGCAGCTAAGCCCCCGAGTGGGAGGTTTGCTCGCCACTCGGTAGGATTTTTGAACACTTAGGCGAGCACTGGGCTGCAGCTAAGCCCCCGAGTGGGAGGTTTGCTCTCCACTCGGTAGGATTTTTTCAAACTTAGGCGAGCACTGGGCTGCAGCTAAGCCCCCGAGTGGGAGGTTTGCTCTCCACTTGGTAGGATTTTTTTAAACTTAGGCGAGTACCGGACTGCAGCTAAGCCCCCGAGTGGGAGGTTTGCTCTCCACTCGGTAGGATTTTTAAACACTTAGGCGAGCACTGGGCTGCAGCTAAGCCCCCGAGTGGGAGGTTTGCTCTCCACTCGGTTGGATTTTTAAACACTTAGGCGAGCACTAGGCTGCAGCTAAGCCCCCGAGTGGGAGGTTTGCTCTCCACTCGGTAGGATTTTTAAACACTTAGGCGAGCACTGGGCTGCAGCTAAGCCCCCGAGTGGGAGTCTGGCTCTCCACTCGGTAGGATTTTTAAACAGTTAGGCGAGCACTGGGCTGCAGCTAAGCCCCCGAGTGGGAGTCTGGCTCACCACTCGGTAGGATTTTTAAACACTTAGGCGAGCACTGGGCTGCAGCTAAGCCCCCGAGTGGGAGTCTGGCTCGCCACTCGGTAGGATTTTTAAACACTTAGGCGAGCACTGGGCTGCAGCCAAGCCCTCGAGTGGGAGGTTTGCTCTCCACTCGGTAGGATTTTTTCAAACTTAGGCGAGTACCGGACTGCAGCTAAGCCTCCGAGTGGGAGTCTGGCTCGCCACTCGGTAGGATTTTTAAACACTTAGGTGAAACGGATTCGCAGCTAAGTCACCCACTGGGGGATTTCGCATGCAAACAAAAGTGACAGCAATTATTGGAACACTCTTGTCTTTGATAAAAATGAACTGCGGAAGTTTTTCTTATTACATCTCGTCCGAGGGAGAATTCAAGTGTAAAAGTGGCGGAGCAGTTCCGCATTCCAAGCTCGCGGCTCGTCGATCTGGCGATCAACATTGTAGAGGTGATACGCTCCATTGTGGAGGACTCTGGTGACGATGAAGGGGCCTTCCCAAGTAGGAGCAAGCTTGTGTGGTTTCTGTTGATCCACTCGGAGGACCAGATCTCCTTCTTGGAAGGCTCGACTCTTCACATTCCTGGCGTGGAATCAACGCAAGTCTTGCTGATAAATGGTTGATTTGATCATGGCCATTTCCCTCTCTTCTTCTAGGAGGTCGACTGCGTCTTGCCGGGCTTGTTCTGCTTCATCTTCGGTATAAAGTTCGACTCGGGGTGCGTTGTGAAGAAGATCACTCGGCAGAACTGCTTCGGCTCCATAAACCAGAAAGAATGGAGTTCTTCCAGTCGACCGGTTCGGGGTTGTCCTCAATCCCCACAGAACTGACGGAAGGTCGTCGACCCAAGCACCTGCTGCGTGCTTGAGATCACGCATCAGTCGAGGCTTTAGTCCTTTGAGAATCAGACCATTTGCTCTCTCTGCTTGTCCATTCGACTGGGGATGGGCGACCGATGCGTAGTCGACTCGTGTGCCTTGAGAGGCACAAAAAGCTCTGAACTTGTCTGAATCAAAGTTTCACCCATTGTCAGTGATGATGCTATGCGGGACTCCATATCTGAATGTTAGCCCTCTGACGAAACTGATAGCAGTGCAAGCATCAAGATTCTTGATGGGCTTAGCTTCAATCCATTTGGTAAAATTGTCGACTGCCACAAGCACATGTGTGAAACCGCTCCTGCCTGTTCTCAGTGGACCAACCATGTCCAGTCCCCAGACAGCAAAGGGCCAAACGAGTGGAATGGTCTTTAGGGCTGATGCAGGCTTGTGTGACATGTTGGAGTAGAACTGCCACCCTCCACACTTGTCGACTATCTCTTTTGCCATCTCATTTGCTCTTGGCCAGTAAAATCCCACTCGGTATGCTTTGGCCACAATGGTCCGAGAAGACGCATGGTGACCACAGGTCCCTGAGTGGATATCATCAAGGATTGTTTGAACTTCTTCTGGTGTTATGCACTTCTGACCGATTCCAGTCGCGCTTTCTCTATACAACTGTCCCTTTATGACTGTGAAGGCCTTGGATCGGCGGACGATCTGTCGAGCCTCTTCCTCGTCCTCCGGGAGTTCTTTCCTTAGGATATACGCGATGTACGGTATCGTCCAGTCAGGAGTGATTGCCAAGACTTCCATGATTAGGTCGACCACAACAGGAACTTCGACTTCAGTCGGATCTGTGGCACTTTTCGGCTGCGGGGCTTCTTCTGTAAAAGGGTCTTCTTGGACTGACGGCGAGTGAATGTGTTCCAGGAACACGTTGCTGGGAATGGCTTCTCTCTTGGAGCCTATCTTTGCCAAATCGTCAGCTGCCTGATTTTTCAGTCGGGGGATGTGATAAGCTCTAACCCCTCGAATTTCTTTTCTAGCTTTCTCACTGCGTTGCAATAACCAGTCATTGCCGGACTTCTGACGTCCCACTCCTTCATCACCTGATTAACCACCAAATCTGAGTCGCCATACACCATGAGGCGACGGACGCCGAGTGAAATGGCCATGCGCAACCCATACAAAAGTGCTTCATATTCTGCTTCATTATTGGAGGAATCGAAGTGAATCTGGAGAACGTATCTGAGCTTATCTCCTCGGGGGGAAACTAGTACTACCCCAGCACCGGAACCATTCAGCATCTTAGATCCATCGAAGAACATGGTCCAGTGCTCCGAGTGAACTTGAGTCGGAAGTTGCTGTTCAATCCACTCGGCGATGAAATCTGCGATTGCTTGGGACTTGATAGCCTTCTTTGCTTCAAATTTGATATCTAAGGGAAGGAGTTCAATCGCCCACTTGGCCACTCGACCAGTTGCATCTCTGTTATGCAGAATCTCTGACAGTGGGGCGTCGCTGACGACTGTAATGGAGTGGTCAAAGAAGTAATGTGCAACCTTCTTCGTGGTCATATAAATCCCATATACAAGCTTCTGGTAATGAGGATATCTTTGTTTTGAAGGGGTCAAAACTTCAGACACATAATAGACTGGGCGCTGAACTCTGAAGGCTTTTCCTTCTTCTCCCCGCTCGACCGTAAGTACTGTACTGACAACTTGTCCTGTGGCTGCAATGTAAAGCAGCAGAGGCTCTTTGCTGATTGGGGCAACAAGCATCGGCTGGGTGGAGAGCAGAGCTTTGAGCTCTGCGAATGCTGCATCAGCTTCTGGAGTCCACTCGGACTTGTCAGACTTCTTCATCAGTCGGTAAAGAGGCAACGCCTTTTCACCGAGACGAGAAATGAATCGACTTAGAGCGGCCAAGCAGCCTGTAAGCTTTTGGACATCGTGCACGTGCACAGGACGCTTCATCCGGAGTATGGTGCCAACTTTTTCAGGATTGGCATCGATCCCCCGTTCGGAAACGAGAAAACCGAGTAACTTTCCACCTGGAACTCCGAATGTGCACTTTGATGGATTGAGCTTGATATCATACCTCCTGAGGTTGGCAAAGGTTTCAGCAAGGTTAGTCCGTAGGTCGGAACCTTTCCATGACTTGACCACAATATCATCCATGTATGCCTCCACATTCCGACTGATTTGAGTGAGTAAACACTTGTGAATCATCCTCATGAACGTGGCTCCGGCATTCTTGAGGCCGAACGGCATGGTGACGTAACAGAAGCATCCGAATGGAGTGATGAAAGCCGTTTTGATCTCGTCGGGTCCATACAGACGGATCTGATGGTACCCGGAATAGGCGTCTAGAAAAGACAATCTCTCGCACCCCGCGGTCGAGTCGACTATTTGGTCGATGCGAGGGAGAGGAAAATGATCTTTCGGGCAGGCCCGATTGATATGTTTGAAATCAATGCACATGCGAAGTGACTTGTCCTTCTTGGGGACCATGACGACATTGGCGAGCCACTCGGAGTGGTAAATCTCTCGGATGAACTCCGCTGCTAGGAGCCGAGCCACCTCCTCGCCAATGGCTTGCTTCTTCTGGACGGCGGACCGTCGAAGATGTTCCTTCACAGGCTTGAATTTTGGGTCGACTTGTAGACGGTGCTCAGCCAGCTCTCTGGGAACTCCAGGCATGTCAGAGGGTTTCCATGTGAAGATGTCCCAGTTCTCATGGAGGAGCTGGACGAGCGCTTCTTCCTATTTGGAGTCAAGCGTCATTGAGATATGAGTCGGGGCAGCATTGGGGTCGGTCGGGTGAATGTGGGCCGTCTTTGTTTCGCCAGACGACTGAAAAGCTGAATCTGAAGCAGGCTTCTTGGCTCATAGCAATTCACTCGGATCGGCAGTCTTCTGGTACTCTTGCAGCTCGACCACTGCCATCTGAGCATCAGCGATCTTCGAGCCTTTCTGAAAACACTCTTCTGCTTTCTTTCGGTTGCCTGTAACAGTGATCACACCTTTGGGGCCAGGCATCTTCAGTTTGAGATACACATAACATGGTCGAGCCATGAAGCGTGCGTAAGCTGGCCTGCCCAAAATGGCATGATAAGCACTTTGGAAGTCCACAACCTCGAATGTCAACTTTTCCTTGCGGTAATTCTTTGAATCACCGAAAACCACATCAAGAGCAATCTGGCCGAGTGATTCGGCTTTCTTCCCAGGAATGACTCTGTGGAAGCTCATGTTGCTGGTACTGAGCCTGGACATCGGAATGCCCATTCCTTTCAAAGTTTCAGCATACAATATGTTCAGGCCACTGCCACCATCCATCAGGACTTTGGTCAGTCAAGTGCCTTCGACAACTGGGTCGATCACCAAAGCTTGCCTCCCAGGGGTGGCAATGTGCATTGGGTGATCAGACTGGTCGAATGTGATGGCAGTCTGAGACCACTTCAGATAACTGGGTGTTGCCGGAGCAACCATATTCACCTCACGGTTAATGACTTTCAGTCGACTTTTGCTTTCGACATCAGCAAAAATCATCAGCGTGGAATTGACTTGGGGGTATCCATCGTCACTATCTTCCTTGTCCTCAACCCTGTCCGACTCCTTTTCCTTATCTTTGGACTGCTTGCCCTGAAACTGCTGGATCAGGAGCCAACACTGTCGAGTACTCGAGTGGTATGCTTCGGGTAAATAAAGTTACCCTCCTCATCTTTCTTGGTGTGGATGTGACATGGCAGATCCAAAACATCATTCCCATCCTGATCCTTGACTTTCTTGGGCTTCCAGGGCCCCTTGGGTTTTCCCTTGAATTTTCCCTGGGTTACGGCCAGGGCCTCCCCAGGGGCGGCTGGCTTGGCCTTCCGCTTCTGTTTCCGACTGGAGTTCCCTCCGGTTTCTTGGGCGACTGCCTTGTGCTTGCCACTCCAGAGTCGATCTTCGTCTTCACCATTGGCATATTTGGTGGCAATCTCCATCATCGGATTCAGAGACATTTCTCCAGTTCGACCGAACTTCAGATTCAATTCTCTATACTTAACGCCTTCTTTAAAGGCACAAACTGCTTGATGGTCTGGCACATTCTCAACTGTGTGATGCAATGTGATCCACCTCTGGATGTAATCCCTTAGAGTTTCATTCGGTTTCTGCACGCAAGACCGCAATTCTGTAAGGCCTGCGGGTCGCTTGCATGTTCCCTCAAAGGTTTTGACAAACACTCGGGAGAGGTTCTCCCAAGTGTAGATGCTGTTGGGTGCCAACTGATTTAGCCACGCTCTGGCTGAGCCCTCTAACATGAGAGGCAAATGCTTCATGGCCACCTCATCATTGCCACCGCCAATCTGTACAGCCACTCGGTAATCTTCGAGCCAAGTGTCAGGCTTAGACTCACCGGTGAACTTGCTGACTCCAGTCGCCAGCCTGAAGTTGGGAGGAATCACTGCGGCTCTGATGGCTCGACTGAAACACTCTGGCCCCGAAACATGTACTCTGCTGCTGGCAGGCGCATCTCTGTTGTGGCCTTCTCGATGAGCTCTGTTCCTATCAACCAAACCTTGAACAAGGATAGATCTTGCATCAAAGCCCGGGCCCCTGGGTTGACTGGAATCCTCTGCCCAACACTATGAGGGTGCCTGTCATCTCGCTGTCGAGGCGCATATGACCCACTCCTCGGGGGAGGGGTTGGCACTCGATGTCAATCATCACGATCGAATCGGTGATCATACTGCTCATTTCTTCTGTACTGATCGTGCCGGTCTCCACGTCCCTCATGCCTCGGGGGCGATCTCGGGCTGTGAGCCGACTGGACTGTATCTGTTGCAACGGATCGACTGTGGATCCTATTCCGCGACTGAGAAACAGCGGAATTCTGGTTCCCGTCGCCCGGAGCAACGCTCTGATCTGCAACAAGCCCCTGCCAGCTTCCGACTAGGAGGGCTGAATCGATTCTGCTATACGGGCCGCGGCGGCCAAATTCTGAACTGGGGTTCGATATACCTGCGTCGGCGGGAAGAGCTGACGTTGACTGGACTCGGGAGCTCGCTGACGCGCTTGCTCGTCGAGTGTTCGCTGGAGGTTCTCTAGTCGAGTGCGCTCTGCCAAGTTAGCCAAGTGCGCGTCCTCCAAGGCCCGGGCCTCGGGGGTCTCTCCGATGATAGGAGTGCGGAGTGCGTCCATGTTCCGGCGGCGAAGCTCCTCTCGCTGCAATGACGTGAGAGGTTCGGGGAGATACTCATTGTGGGGATGCGATGGGTCGCCCCCACCCGTGCCTCCATCAGTGCGAGGGAAACCGGGAGGACTGTGTGTTCCATCGACCGCCAGAACCTCAGCCGCTGGGTCGCTGCTGTCGCACTCGGATGCGGTCTCCGCGGAGCCAATCGAACAGGCCGCAGAGGGATTCGTCGGGCTCGATCGCCGCGACTTGTGGGGCGGCCGACTGGCGAGCCACGGCATGCCTCACCCATCACTGAAGCCTCAACCGACCGGAGCGCTTGCGCCAGTGAGAGACAGGACGGGGAGACGACACGGGGGCCGACCGATACTGGGTCGACAGCTGCCGCAGGAGGACGCCACGAACGCATGCACGGAAGTGCGTCGCACCATGGACGGGGAGCGCGTCGATGTCGACTGGAGCCTCCTGGAGCCAAGCGGAGTCGTCGGCGATGAACGTGAGCGCGCCGAGACGGATCTCGCAGCCCTCCACCAAAACTCCGCACGAAACCATGATCAAAGGGATCGGAAAAATCGCAACTTCTCCAACTAAGCGCTAAGATCCCTGCCCCATGGTGGGCGCCAACTGTCATGGTTCTAACTCTAACAGTGATGTTGGGGGGGTGTATGGAGAGGCTAGATCTCAGCTATGGAGAGGTTGTAAACACACAGGGTGTACGAGTTCAAGCCCTTCGCGGAGGAAGTAACAGCCCTACGTCTCGGTGCCCGGAGGCGGTCGATTGGATTATATGCGTGTGACACTACTAGGAAAAGGCCTACTAATGGCGCACCTAATTTGGCCATTAATGGCGCATTAGTGGTGCGCCATTAGTACCACGCCATTAGTATATTTACTAATGGCGCACCATTGGTGCGCCATTAGTATCTGGTATACTAATGGCGCACCTGGGATGCGCCATTAGTATATACAATAGTGCGCCATTAGTATGCCTCCCAGGGGGCCATGTATACCCAGGTGCTTTGGCATACTAATGGCGCACAACAACAGGATGCGCCATTAGTAACTTCGGCATACTAATGGCGCATTGTTTAATGATGCGCCATTAGTATCCTTTGGCATACTAATGGCGCACTATGATGTGATGCGCCATTAGTATGAATATTAGGTTTTTTTTATTTTTTAATTTTCTGTTTTTTGCACAGGTTACAAAATGTATAATTGGACAAAATATAGACAGCACACATCAACGACAGATTCATCGAATAAAATAGAAGATTAGTCTTTGAATACAATTCATCATTTTAGTCTCCGAATACAATTCATCATATTAGTCTCCGAATTGAAAAGACCGAACAAAGATAGAACATTATATTACAAGTCTCGAGACCACGAGTTTGTCTTCACATTACAAGTCGATATCGATCATCTAAACTACCATCACATAGAAGAGAGTTGCGGTCATCACGATGAGCATCATCACGATGAAACTCGTCTTCATCCGGTTCCTCCAACGCTCCCTCCCCTCTCCCGCTAGATAGCGGGCGTATCTAGATTCGGCCTCGGCCCTAGTGGTGTACCCTTTGTAACTGTTACCACTGAATCGGTGAACCTGTCTCCGACACTCCTCCCAGTCGTTGTAGACTCCGGGAACCTTACCCTTGTACACGACATACCACGGCATCGCTATGTAGTAGCCAAACGAAACGTTAGTACCAATTCACAGACAATACATAAGCAACATATAAGTATGCAACAGAACGATCGGAAGAGAAAAGCAAAACATTAATAGCATCGATTACATCTAAGTTGAACAACTCTCGAAACCAAAGAGACATACTACAAGTTCATTAAAGTTTAATTACAACATGAGCCAATCGATGTTTCAGAACTAGACACAGCATCACTGTTTTCGACCGGAGCATGGATGAAGCCGCCGTCTATCGTGGGAGTCATGAAACAACGGGCGTTGTCAGCCTGCATTTGTAGGATTGTGTCGATGTCACTGTTGGACGGTTGATTTCTGAGGTAGAACTGCCCCGAGGTACGAAGGACATCTTGATGGATGATTTCCGCAAACTCTGACTGGATGTGAAAGAATTCTTGTCTGATGTCCGCGTCCTGGATTGCCGACACGCTCGCGGCCCAATATTTGAGTCTACTCGGTAGCAGAAGTTGATGATGGTCCCGTACGATCGCCCGCATGTGATGGATGGCGTAGTAGGCACCCTTCTGACCGCCAGTTGGCCGCTTGACGCAGCAGAACGTCGTATTGTGGGAGAACACGTGCTTGCCGTACTTACGAATAGGCCTGGTGAAGGTGCCTCCAGATTTGACGTAGCCGGGGAGAACATCATCAAGAACCTTCTTGACATTTGTGTAGTCTACGTTCGACTGACGGTCCGGGTCGAAATATGTGGCCATGGAATATTTGGGGCTTAGGAGGATGAGCGTGCAACGTGTGTCACTGCAGAAAACACGGAATGTTAAAAGAAAAACGATTGAAATCTAAGAATTCATATGTTACGGGGCGGTTGAGGGGATGACTTACTCGGGAAAGTAAGGCACGAGGAAGTTATCCTTATCTTGGTTTGCCAGAATGACGCCTTCGAGGTAAGAACTCGCGACTTGCCGGTCCCTAGCACTGCCCAAGATCTTGGCACACATGTAGAAGGGGTCGACTATCACGATGTCCGGGGTCTTGTCGTGAATGATCCGCATCTCCATACTCAGCGAAAATAGCCGAACGAAGGTGTAGTGCAGCGGATGAAGGTTCAACATAGCGTGGATGTCATCAAACCGCAGGACGATCGTACCCCCGATGGATTTATCCACAAAGCCCTTGCCCTCTGGCACCTTGGCCGCGAAAACTGGGTATGCCACATCCTTCTCTCCGAGACGCCGCTTCTCCAAAGAAAGAACACTGTCATGCAGACTCCGCATAGCACTTGTTGCAGCATCGAGCATATTTCTCGGTAGCATCGGCCTACCCGCCACATGCACCCTCCTCGAGATATCCTCAGGTGCAGGTGGCCCGTCCTGAGCACGGATCGTACTCGGTGCCGGCTGGCCCGCACCCTTGTTAGTCTTTCTTTTGCGTGCCTTCTTCTTCTCCTATAATGGGACCGAGTTCTGCTCACAGACCGCCTTCTTGAGTGTGTTCGGGCTGATAATATTTCGCTCCTCGCCTATCTGAGGCTCGGTGAAGTCGGCAGCTGGAGGCGTCTCCTGAGAGGTGAACGCTAGACGACGCCTGTTGCATCAGTGGGGCCATCCTCGGCGGTACCATCAGTGGTCTCAGGATCGGTGGGGAAGGCAGCGGCCTCATACAAGTGAGGTTGTTCCTCCATCTCCTGGGACAGCTCCCAGAATGCCTTGACGCCCGAACCCCCGGCTTCATCGTTGTTGGCCATGTTTCTCTCTAAATAGGAACAAAGTTTGGTCAAAAAGTTGGTTATTGTCAAGGAACAAGATCATGGTCTCATCATTTAGGGTTTGTCGACACCGAGGAGAATTCTAAGTTGGGCTACATTTGGTCTGCGTAGAGGCTCATGGAGTAAGATAGCATAGATGTTTGGGTTCTAGCTCATCGCATGCTTTTTAGAAATGAATGAGCTAGCTAGTCACTAACAAATCGAATTTCATCAACTTGCAATACAAGGCTCAAGCAATGGGTCAGGCGTCTTCTAACTATACCAGAAACTTGTTTTGGTCCAAAATGTCTTTTATACTACTCTAAGTAACAAGCAAAACTTTCACCACTATTTTAATGGTAACATGCTAGTAAAAATAAAAAAAATAGTGGCCAAAAGGTAGTTTTTATAGTAAATCGAGTCATTTTTTTATCATGTGTTTTGTATGAAGTATTAAACATCAATAGTGGCCAAAACTGAAGAAAAAACTCCACACAAAGCATACTACGTATAGTTTTGAGCTGCCAAATTATAATAGTGGAGCAGCAAGTGAATCCCTCACATTAATCAACATCCTGATTCACTCACAGTTCACTGATCAGAACAAATTGCTTTACTTGTATTGGGCAGTCCTTGAAACATAGAAAAAGAGATCACACAATTGATTTAACACTGAAAATTGTATGTCTCTATTCAACATAGGAGACTAGAAAGATGGAACACTGAAAACTGTTAAAGCTACAATATAGGAAAAAATTAATCTTCTCAAGGCTCACAACTGAAAAATAATTAATAGCTTGCAATAACACATCTTAGTGGAACCAGGCAAGAGAAATAAAAGTTGGCCTGCATTGTGGAACCAATTAATCTTCTCAAGGCTCACAAATAAAAGTTTCGGTTGAGAATCGGGCACCTTCTAGGTCAAGAAAATTAGGCATGACCTTTGCTAATTTTCTTGACCTAGGAGTGCCCCATTCTCAACCGAAACAGAAATTAATCAACATTTCAGGAGAAAGGGATCATTTCACATCAGGAGAAATAGATCATTTCATCTAGCTCATGCCAGGCAATCAACCATAAGCTTCATCCAGCACATGCCATGCAACCTAGCAAATTATGACACACAATGCCATAATTAATCAAGAGTTACTACTACAGTACTCATGTACTCCATCTTACAGAGTTACTCCATCACAGCAACAACAACCTTGCAGATCAAAAATGATTTGTGTAATCTGGTTGGTACTCTTACAGTTGCATAAATTGAAAAAAAAATTGATCTGTGTGATCTGGGTTACAGTATCAGCAACCTTGCATTTCATTTTATACAAAATTGTACTCCACCAAGAACAGCGCCATACTATAGCAGCAAGACTGTAGTAAGAAAGAACCAATTCCCAAGTCCCAAGTCCCAAGTCCCATATCACACAAAAGAGCAGAGTGCATGCTTGATGTTAAACTTTTTTAGGTACTTCTTTGTCATTGATGATATATGGGATGAATCAGTATGGGAAATTATTCACTGCGTGTTTCCAGAAAACCAAAAAGGTAGTCAAGTAATCACAACCACAAGACTTGAAACTGTAGCTAATGCAAGCTGCAACTATCAGCACGAGTTCGTTTACAAGATGAGTCCTCTTGATGATCAAAACTCAAGAAAACTATTTTTCAGCAGAGTTAACTGAAGAAGGAAGTAGCACGATTCAATGTCTAGCAGCAGCAGCTGTTAGACACGGCAGTGGCGGCTACAGGCGCGCGCAGCAGCAGCTGTTGCAAGGCAGCGGGCGGGGCGCGACCGTGGGCAGGTGCACACGCGCGAGGGGGCGAACTGGGGCGGCCAGAGACGCGGGGAAAAAGCACGGCCACGACGAGCTCGTGGCCATGGCGGACGATGGCTTCGGCCTCGAACAGAGGGACGAATACGACGGCGGTTCCGCATGGGAAGGAGAAGGGAATGGTTGAGTGCCTCACCGAGGAGGCACACGATGGCCCGTTGGTGGCTTAGGAGCAGCAGAACGGCGACAATCGTCGCAGACGCGCCGGTGACTATAGGTTCAAGACGACGACGAATCCGGCAATGTAGGGGCTCCCATCAAGGATGTCGGGGCGGCGGGGCGGGGTCGAGGCGGCGGCGGGGCGGCGGGGCAGCGTCGAGGCGGCGTCGGGGCGGCGGGGCAGCGTCGAGGCGGCGGGGCAGCGGCGTCGGGAGAGGAGAGGGGAAGAGGATCGAGGGCGAGGGCGAGGGAGAGAGAGGGGATAGGGAGGGGCCGGGGAGGGAATATGGATGGGGCCGGGCACAATACTAATGGCGCACCACCCCTCGGTGCGCCATAAGTACATCCACACTAATGGCGCACCTCACCGTGGTGCGCCATTAGTATTTTTCAACAGCTCGTCTATTTCCTCGCCGCTCCTCGTACGCGGGCGTCCTCGGGGTTCGGTTTCACCATCGAACAGATCCTTGCGTTTTCTCCACGGTTCATCGTTGCGAAGCCACCTTCGATGTCCCATGAACACGGTTTTCAAAGACCCGGGATCTCTATCTAGTTGGCGATACATTGTGTCATCCATGCACCTGATGCATCCAGAAAATCCGTGGACCACCTGCCCCGCGATATATCCGTAACCGAGATAGTCGTGCACCGTCGTGATCAGCGCGGCTCTCATAGGGAAATATTCTTTCTCTGCGGCGTCCCACGTATTGGCTGGCGTTTTCCACAGCGTGTCAAGCTCCTCTTTTAGCAGCCCCAGATACAGATTGATGTCGTTCCCTGGTTGTTTCGGTCCTTCAATTAGCATACTCATGTGAATGTACTTCCTCTTCATGCACAACCAGGGGGGAAGGTTGTACATCCACACAAACACAGGCCAGGTGCTATGTGTGCTTCTCTGGCTGCCAAATGGATTGACTCCATCGGTGCTCGCGCCCAGCACGATGTTCCTTGGATCGTTCCCAAATTCTGGGTCTTCGAAGTTCAACGCTTGCCACTGGCTCGCATCCTTAGGGTGACTCAGCATCTTGTCTTTTTTATCTATCTCCGGATCATATGCGTCATCTTCTCGCGTCTTCTCCTCCCTATCCGCGTGCCAACGCAGGAGCTTTGCTACCTTAG
Organism: Triticum monococcum; assembly: GCA_034509565.1. Classification (NCBI taxonomy): domain Eukaryota; kingdom Viridiplantae; phylum Streptophyta; class Magnoliopsida; order Poales; family Poaceae; genus Triticum; species Triticum monococcum. The sequence continues at coordinate 623,001,347 of CM067845.1, forward strand.
GGTCCGCAAAATACCGTGCAGACGAGGAGTGATCGGAAAGTACCACACCACTTTTCGAGGAGCTTTCTTCCTCTTCTTGTATCGAGTGACGCCGCACACCGGACATATGGTAGACTCTGCGTGCTCTTCCCGATAAATGATGCAATTGTTCATGCACACATGGTATTTCACGTGCGGTAAATCCAGAGGACACACGATTTTCTTCGCCTCCTCCAAACTGGTCGGGCACTTGTTCCCCTTGGGAAGACGTTCGTGCCAGAATGACATGTTCTCGTCGAAGCATGCGTCGGTCATTTTGTGTTTTACCTTCATCTCCAAAGCCATGAGCGTTACTTTCAGGCGGGTATCCTCGGGCCTGCATCCTTCATACAATGGAGTGACCACATCTAACTCAAGTTGATCCATCTTGGCTTTCTCTCGGGCGGCAGCTCTTGCGTTATCCGTCTACTTGAGAAGCAACTCTTGAATATGAGGGTCCTGCACCCATCCCATCGATGGTCCAGCGTCGTCTGCTCCGTCGGCATCATCATCTTCATGATCATGCCTGTCGTCTGCTCCGGCATCATCCTCATCATCATGTCCTGCATCTTCTACATGATGACTGTGTACAGCATCACCGTCGTGATCATCTCCTGGGGATTCTTCGTCTTCTCGCCCGCCCGAGCCGCGGTGGTTGTCTTGCTGCCCTTCCTCATTTCTTGCCCGGCTCCCATGGACGACTTCGTAGTCATCTTCATCACCTTGCCACCGATAGCCATCCATGAAACCACGCAAGAGCAGGTGGTCCCGCACCTGCCCGGATTCCGGGTCCGCAATAAGGCTCTTCAGCTTGCATCTTCTACACTGACATCTTATCTCCGTCTCGTTCTTTTGAAGCATCTCGGCCTTCGCGGACCTCAAAAACCTATTCACGATGCCTTCGGTCATCATGCGGACCATGGTCGCCTGCGGGGTAGAGCAAAACGATATTTTAGAACCAAGAAAAAATTTGGCATGACTTTCCCTAAATATAGGACCAAAAAGAATGCCTTTTGCTTCATACGTACTCTCGGGCAATTCGTTGTCCTTTGGAAGCATATCCTTTATCATTACCAGCAACTTTCCAAATCCCTTGTCAGATACACCATTCTCCGCCTTCCATTGCAGCAATTCCAGTGTGGTGCCCAGCTTTTTCTTGTCACCTACGCAATTCGGGTACAACAATTTTTTGTGATCCTCTAACATGCGCTTGAAGGAAATATGCCCTAGAAGCAATAATAAAGTTATTATTTATTTCCTTATATCATGATAAATGTTTATTGTTCATGCTAGAATTGTATTAACTGGAAACATAATACATGTGTGAATACATAGACAAACAGAGTGTCACTAGTATGCCTCTACTTGACTAGCTCGTTAATCAAAGATGGTTATGTTTCCTAACCATGAACAAAGAGTTGTTATTTGATTAACGAGGTCACATCATTAGTTGAATGATCTGATTGACATGACCCATTCCATTAGCTTAGCACCCGATCGTTTAGTATGTTGCTATTGCTTTCTTCATGACTTATACATGTTCCTATAACTATGAGATTATGCAACTCCCGTTTACCGGAGGAACACTTTGGGTACTACCAAATGTCACAATGTAACTGGGTGATTATAAAGGAGTACTACAGGTGTCTCCAAAGGTAGATGTTGGGTTGGCGTATTTCGAGATTAGGGTTTGTCACTCCGATTGTCGGAGAGGTATCTCTGGGCCCTCTCGGTAATACACATCACATAAGCCTTGCAAGCATTATAACTAAGATGTTAGTTGTGAGATGATGTATTACGGAACGAGTAAAGAGACTTGCCAGTAACGAGATTGAACTAGGTATTGGATACCGACGATCGAATCTCGGGCAAGTAACATACCGATGACAAAGGGAACAACGTATGTTGTTATGCGGTCTGACCGATAAAGATCTTCGTAGAATATGTAGGAGCCAATATGGGCATCCAGGCCCCGCTATTGGTTATTGACCGGAGACGTGTCTCGGTCATGTCTACATTGTTCTCGAACCGTAGGGTCCGTACGCTTAACATTACGATGACAGTTATTATGAGTTTATGCATTTTGATGTACCGAAGGTTGTTCGGAGTCCCGGATGTGATCACGGACATGACGAGGAGTCTCGAAATGGTCGAGACATAAATATTGATATATTGGAAACCTATGTTTGGACATCGGAAGTGTTCCGGGTGAAATCGGGATTTTACCGGATTACCGGGAGGGTTGCCGAAACCCCCCGGGAGCCAAATGGGCCAACATGGGCCTTGGGAGAAAGGTGAAAGGGCTGCCCCATGGGCTGTGCGCCTCCCCCCTTCCCCTAGTCCTATTAGGACTAGGGAAGGTGGCCGGCCAACCCCTCTCTCTTTCCCACTTGAGAAAACCTAGTTGGACTAGGATTGGAGGGGGGAGTCCTACTCCCGGTAGGAGTAGGACTCCTACTGCGCCTCCCTTGCTTGGCCGGCCAGCCCTCCCCCTCTCATCCTTTATATACGGGGGCAGGGGGCACCTCTAGACACACAAGTTGATCCTTCAGATCATTCCTTAGCCGTGTGCGGTGCCCCCTGCCACCAGATTCCACCTCAATCATACCGTTGTAGTGCTTAGGCGAAGCCCTGCGTCGGTAGTACATCAAGATCGTCACCACGCCATCGTGCTGACGGAACTCTTCCTCGACGCTTTGCTGGATCGGAGCCCGAGGATCGTCATCGAGGTGAACATGTGCTAAGAACTCAGAGGTGCCGGAGTAACGGTGCTTGGATTGGTCGGATCTGGAAGACGTACGACTACTTCCTCTACGTTGTGTGATCACTTCCGCAGTCGGTCTACGTTGGTACGTAGACAACACTCTCCCCTCTCGTTGTTATGCATCACCATGATCTTGCGTGTGCGTAGGAAATTTTTTGAAATTTCTACGTTCCCCAACAGTGGCATCCGAGCCTAGGTTTTATGGTTTGATGTTATTTGCACGAGTAGAACACAAGTGAGTTGTGGGCGATACAAGTCATACTGCGTACCAGCATGTCATACTTTGGTTCGGCGGTATTGTTGGACGAGACGACCCGGACCAACCTTACGCGTACGCTTACGCGAGACCGGTTCCCTCGACGTGCTTTGCACATAGATGGCTTGCGGGCGACTGTCTCTCCAACTTTAGTTGAACCGAGTGTGGCTATGCCCGGTCCTTGAGAAGGTTAAAACAGAGTCTATTTTACAAACTATCGTTGTGGTTTTGATGCGTAGGTGAGATGAGTTCTTGCTTAAGCCCGTAGCAGCCACGTAAAACTTGCAACAACAAAGTAGAGGACGTCTAACTTGTTTTTGCAGGGCATGTTGTGATGTGATATGGTCAAGGCATGATGCTGATTTTATTGTATGAGATGATCATGTTTTGTAACCAAGTTATCGGCAACTGGCAGGAGCCATATGGTTGTCGCTTTATTGTATGCAATGCAATCGCGATGTAATGCTTTACTTTATTACTAAGCGGTAGTGATAGTCGTGGAAGCATAAGATTGGCGAGACGACAACGATGCTACAATGGAGATCAAGGTGTCGCGCCGGTGACGATGGTGATCATGACGGTGCTTCGGAGATGGAGATCACAAGCACAAGATGATGATGGCCATATCATATCACTTATATTGATTGCATGTGATGTTTATCTTTTATGCATCTTATCTTGCTTTGATTGACTGTAGCATTATAAGATGATCTCTCACTAAATTATCAAGAAGTGTTCTCCCTGAGTATGCACCGTTGCCAAAGTTCGTCGTGCCCAGACACCACGTGATGATCAGGTGTGATAAGCTCTACGTCCATCTACAACGGGTGCAAGCCAGTTTTGCACACGCAGAATACTCAGGTTAAACTTGACGAGCCTAGCATATGCAGATATGGCCTCGGAACACAGAGACCGAAAGGTCGAGCGTGAATCATATAGTAGATATGATCAACATGACGATGTTCACCATTGAAAACTACTCCATCTCACGTGATGATCGGTTATGGTTTAGTTGATTTGGATCACGTGATCACTTAGAGGATTAGAGGGATGTCTATCTAAGTGGGAGTTCCTAAGTAATTTGATTAACTGAACTTAAACTTATCATGAACTTAGTACCTGATAGTATCTTGCTTGTTTATGTTGATTGTAGATAGATGGCTCGTGTTGTTGTTCCGTTGAATTTTAATGTGTTCCTTGAGAAAGCAAAGTTGAAAGATGATGGTAGCAATTACACGGACTGGGTCCGTAACCTGAGGATTATCCTCATTGCTGCACAGAAGAATTACGTCCTGGAAGCACCGCTGGGTGCCAGGCCTGCTGCTGGAGCAACGCCAGATGTTATGAACGTCTGGCAGAGCAAAGCTGATGACTACTCGATAGTTCAGTGTGCCATGCTTTACGGCTTAGAATCGGGACTTCAACGACGTTTTGAACATCATGGAGCATATGAGATGTTCCAAGAGTTGAAGTTAATATTTCAAGCAAATGCCCGAATTGAGAGATATGAAGTCTCCAATAAGTTCTATAGCTGCAAGATGGAGGAGAACAGTTCTGTCAGTGAGCATATACTCAAAATGTCTGGGTATAATAATCACTTGATTCAGATGGGAGTTAATCTTCCAGATGATTGCGTCATTGACAGAATTCTCCAATCACTGCCACCAAGCTACAAGAGCTTCGTGATGAACTATAATATGCAAGGGATGAACAAGACTATTCCCGAGCTCTTCGCAATGCTGAAAGCTGCGGAGGTAGAAATCAAGAAGGAGCATCAAGTGTTGATGGTCAACAAGACCACTATTTTCAAGAAAAAGGGCAAAGGGAAGAAGAAGGGGAACTTCAAGAAGAACAGCAAGCAAGTTGCTGCTCAGGAGAAGAAACCCAAGTCTGGACCTAAGCCTGAAACTAAGTGCTTCTACTGCAAGCAGACTGGTCACTGGAAGCGGAACTGCCCCAAGTATTTGGCGGATAAGAAGGATGGCAAGGTGAACAAAGGTATATGTGATATACATGTTATTGATGTGTACCTTACTAGAGCTCGCAGTAGCACCTGGGTATTTGATACTAGTTTTGTTGCTAATATTTGCAACTCGAAACAGGGACTACAGAATAAGCGGACGCTAGCAAAGGACGAGGTGACGATGCGCGTGGGAAACGGTTCCAAAGTCGATGTGATCGCGGTCGGCACGCTACCTCTACATCTACCTTCGGGATTAATATTAGACCTAAATAATTGTTATTTGGTGCCAGCGTTGAGCATGAACATTATATCTGGATCTTGTTTAATGCGAGACGGTTATTCATTTAAATCAGAGAATAATGGTTGTTCTATTTATATGAGTAATATCTTTTATGGTCATGCACCTTTGAAGAGTGGTCTATTCTTGTTGAATCTTGATAGTAGTGATACACATATTCATAATGTAGAAGCCAAAAGATGCAGAGTTGATAATGATAGTGCAACTTATTTGTGGCACTGCCGTTTAGGTCATATCGGTGTAAAGCGCATGAAGAAACTCCATGCTGATGGGCTTTTGGAACCACTTGATTATGAATCACTTGGTACTTGCGAACCGTGCCTCATAGGCAAGATGACTAAAACACCGTTCTCCGGTACTATGGAAAGAGCAACAGATTTATTGGAAATCATACATACCGATGTATGTGGTCCGATGAATATTGAGGCTCGTGGCGGATATCGTTATTTTCTCACCTTCACAGATGATTTAAGCTGATATTGGATATATCTACTTAATGAAACATAAGTCTGAAACATTTGAAAAGTTCAAGGAATTTCAGAGTGAATTTGAAAATCATCGTAACAAGAAAATAAAGTTTCTACGATCTGATCGTGGAGGAGAATATTTGAGTTACGAGTTTGGTGTACATTTGAAAAATTGTGGAATAGTTTCGCAACTCACGCCACCCGGAACACCACATCGTAATGGTGTGTCCGAACGTCGTAATCGTACTTTACTAGATATGGTGCGATCTATGATGTCTCTTACTGATTTACCGCTATCGTTTTGGGGTTATGCTTTAGAGACGGCCGCATGCACGTTAAATAGGGCACCATCAAAATCCGTTGAGACGACGCCTTATGAACTATGGTTTGGCAAGAAACCAAAGTTGTCGTTTCTTAAAGTTTGGGGCTGCGATGCTTATGTGAAAAAGCTTCAACCTGATAAGCTCGAACCCAAAGCGGACAAATGTGTCTTCATAGGATACCCAAAGGAGACTGTTGGGTATACCTTCTATCACAGATCCGAAGGCAAGACATTCGTTGCTAAGAATGGATCATTTCTAGAGAAGGAGTTTTTCTCGAAAGAAGTGAGTGGGAGGAAAGTAGAACCTGGTGAGATAACTGTACCTGCTCCCTTATTGGAAAATAGTACATCACAGAAAACTGTTTCTGCGACACCTATACCAATTAGTGAGGAAGCTAATGATGATGATCATGAAACTTCAGGACAAGATACTACTGAACCACGTAGATCAACCAGAGTGAGATCCGCACCAGAGTGGTACGGTAATCCAATTCTGGAAGTCATGCTACTAGATCATGATGAACCTACGAACTATGAAGAAGCGATGGTGAGCCCAGATTCCGCAAAGTGGCTTGAGGCCATGAAATCTGAGATGGGATCCATGTATGAGAACAAAGTATGGACTTTGGTTGACTTGCCCAATGATCGGAAAGCAATTGAGAATAAATGGATCTTCAAGAAAAAGACTGACGCTGACGGTAATATTACTGTCTATAAAGCTCGACTTGTCGCAAAAGGTTTTCGACAAGTTCAAGGGGTTGACTACGATGAGACCTTCTCACCCGTAGCGATGCTTAAGTCCGTCAGAATCATGTTAGCAATTGCCGCATTTTATGATTATGAAATATGGCAGATGGATGTCAAAACTGCATTCCTGAATGGATTTCTGGAAGAAGATTTGTATATGATGCAACCAGAAGGTTTTGTCGATCCAAAGGGAGCTAACAAAGTATGCAAACTCCAGCGATCCATTTATGGACTGGTGCAAGCATCTCGGAGTTGGAATAAACACTTTGATAGTGTGATCAAAGCATTTGGCTTTATACAGACTTTTGGAGAAGCCTGTATTTACAAGAAAGTGAGTGGGGGCTCTGTAGCATTTCTGATATTATATGTGGATGACATATTGCTGATTGGAAATGATATAGAATTTCTGGATAGCATAAAGGGATACTTGAATAAAAGTTTTTCGATGAAAGACCTCGGGGAAGCTGCTTACATATTAGGCATAAAGATCTATAGAGATAGATCAAGACGCTTAATTGGACTTTCACAAAGCACATACCTTGACAAGATTTTGAAGAAGTTCAAAATGGATCAAGCAAAGAAAGGGTTCTTGCCTGTGTTACAAGGTGTGAAGTTGAGTCAGACTCAATGCCCGACCACTGCAGAAGATAGAGAGAAAATGAAAGATGTTCCCTATGCTTCAGCCATAGGCTCTATCATGTATGCAATGCTGTATACTAGACCTGATGTGTGCCTTGCTATAAGTTTAGCAGGGAGGTATCAAAGTAATCCAGGAGTGGATCACTGGACAGCGGTCAAGAACATCCTGAAATACCTAAAAAGGACTAGGGATATGTTTCTCGTATATGGAGGTGACAAAGAGCTCACCGTAAGAGGTTACGTTGATGCAAGCTTTGACACTGATCCGGACGATTCTAAATCGCAAACCGGATACGTGTTTACTTTAAACGGTGGAGCTGTCAGTTGGTGCAGTTCTAAACAAAGCGTCGTAGCGGGATCTACATGTGAAGCGGAGTACATAGCTGCTTCGGAAGCAGGGAACGAAGGAGTCTGGATGAAGGAGTTCATATCCGATCTAGGTGTCATACCTAGTGCATCGGGTCCAATGAAAATCTTTTGTGACAATACTGGTGCAATTGCTTTGGCAAAGGAATCCAGATTTCACAAAAGGACCAAACACATCAAGAGACGCTTCAACTCCATCCGGGATCTAATCCAGGTGGGAGACATAGAGATTTGCAAGATACATACGGATCTGAATGTTGCAGACCCGTTGACTAAGCCTCTTCCACAAGCAAAACATGATCAGCACCAAGGCTCCATGGGTGTTAGAATCATTACTGTGTAATCTAGATTATTGACTCTAGTGCAACTGGGAGACTGAAGGAAATATGCCCTAGAGGCAATAATAAAGTTATTATTTATTTCCCTATATCATGATAAATGTTTATTTTTCATACTAGAATTGTATTAACCGGAAACATAATACATGTGTGAATACATAGACAAACAGAGTGTCACTAGTATGCCTCTACTTGACTAGCTCGTTAATCAAAGATGGTTATGTTTCCTAACCATGAACAAAGAGTTGTTATTTGATTAACGAGGTCACATCATTAGTTGAATGATCTGATTGACATGACCCATTCCATTAGCTTAGCACCCGATCGTTTAGTATGTTGCTATTGCTTTCTTCATAACTTATACATGTTCCTATAACTATGAGATTATGCAACTCCCGTTTACCGGAGGAACACTTTGGGTACTACCAAACGTCACAACGTAACTGGGTTATTATAAAGGAGTACTACAGGTGTCTCCAAAGGTAGATGTTGGGTTGGCGTATTTCGAAATTAGGGTTTGTCACTCCGATTGTCGGAGAGGTATCTCTGGGCCCTCTCGGTAATACACATCACATAAGCCTTGCAAGCATTATAACTAAGATGTTAGTTGTGAGATGATGTATTACGGAACGAGTAAAGAGACTTGCCAGTAACGAGATTGAACTAGGTATCGGATACCGACGATCGAATCTCGGGCATGTAACATACCGATGACAAAGGGAACAACGTATGTTGTTATGCGGTCTGACCGATAAAGATCTTCGTAGAATATGTAGGAGCCAATATGGGAATCCAGGTCCCGCTATTGGTTATTGACCGGAGACGTGTCTCGGTCATGTCTACATTGTTCTCGAACCGTAGGGTCCGCACGCTTAACGTTACGATGACAGTTATTATGAGTTTATGCATTTTGATGTACCGAAGGTTGTTCGGAGTCCCGGATGTGATCACGGACATGACGAGGAGTCTCGAAATGGTCGAGACATAAAGATTTATATATTGGAAACCTATGTTTGGACATCGGAAGTGTTCCGGGTGAAATCGGGATTTTACCGGATTACCGGGAGGGTTACCGGAACCCCCCGGGAGCCAAATGGGCCAACATGGGCCTTGGGAGAAAGGTGAAAGGGCTGCCCCATGGGCTGCGCGCCTCCCCCCTTCCCCTAGTCCTATTAGGACTAGGGAAGGTGGCCGGCCAACCCCTCTCTCTTTCCCACTTGAGAAAACCTAGTTGGACTAGGATTGGAGGGGGGAGTCCTACTCCCGGTAGGAGTAGGACTCCTCCTGCGCCTCCCTTGCTTGGCCGGCCAGCCCTCCCCCTCTCATCCTTTATATACGGGGGCAGGGGGCACCTCTAGACACACAAGTTGATCCTTGAGATCGTTCCTTAGCCGTGTGCGGTGCCCCCTGCCACCAAATTCCACCTCGATCATACCGTTGTAGTGCTTAGGCGAAGCCCTGCGTCGGTAGTACATCAAGATCTTCACCACGCCGTCGTGCTGACGGAACTCTTCCTCGACGCTTTGCTGGATCGGAGCCCGAGGATCATCATCGAGGTGAACGTGTGCTAAGAACTCGGAGGTGCCGGAGTAACGGTGCTTGGATCGGTCGGATCGGGAAGACGTACGACTACTTCCTCTACGTTGTGTGGTCGCTTCCGCAGTCGGTCTGCGTTGGTACGTAGACAACACTCTCCCCTCTCGTTGCTATGCATCACCATGATCTTGCGTGTGCGTAGGAATTTTTTTGAAATTACTACGTTCCCCAACAGCGCTGCAACTTCTTCTTCTCCAAATCACTTGCGCATTTTCTCTTTGCATCAGCAATGGCCCGACCAAGATCATCAACGGGCTCATCTGATGCCTCTTCTTCAGCTTCTTCCCGCATTGCCAGCTCAGCTTCTTCCTGCATTACCGGCTCAGCTTCTTCCCCCATTGTTGTATCATCATATTCAGGGAACCCGTGGCCAGGATAGCTGTCGTCGTCCTCTTCTTCTTCATTGTCTTCCATCATAACCTCTCTTTCTCCGTGCTTGGTCCAAACATTATAATGGGGCATGAAACCGGACTTAAACAGGTGGACGTGAATGGTTCTTGACGTGGAGTAATTGTGACCATTCTTACAGCGAGTACATGGACAAGGCATAAAACCATCCGCCCGCTTGTTTGCCTCAGCCGCAAGCAGAAAAGTATGCACGCCCTCAACGAACTGGGGAGAGCCTCGGTCATCGTACATCCATTGTCGGCTCATCTTCATTACAGAACACCGAATAGACCAAATTAATACAAGTTCATACATAAAGTTCATACAACACTTAAATGCAACAAACAAATAACTCTCTAGCTAAAGCATTTAAATGCAACAACAAATACGATCAAGATCGCAACTAAGGTAACAATGGATCCAATAGCATAATGATACCAAGCCTCACTATCGATGGCATATTTTCTAATCTTTCTAATCTTCAAGCGCATTTTCTCCATCTTGATCTTGTGATCATCGACGACATCGGCAACATGCAACTCCAATTCCATCTTCTCCCCCTCAATTCTTTTCAATTTTTCCTTCAAATCCTTGTTTTCTCTTTCAACTAAATTTAACCTCTCGACAATAGGGTCGGTTGGAATTTCCGGTTCAACTACCTCCTACATACAAATATCTATGTCAACTTGATGGGCATAATTTGTCATAAACACGAAATGCAACTAGTTTTAAAAGAGAATATATATACCACATCCGAATCATAACAAGGACGAGGGCCGATGGGGACGGATATCAAAACCATGGCACTATATGTATAACAAACAACGTACGGGTAAGATAATTATACGAGTAACTATATATCCAAATCACACAAACATCATTTTTTATATAAAATTTCATGAACAAGAGGCTCACCACAAGGTGGTGCCGGCGATGGGACGGTGCGGGCGATCGACGGTGGTTACGACGGAGATTTAGAAGGCACTAAGTAAACCACACCTACATATGCAAACTAAGTGTTATTTTTGACCTCAAATTGCATATAAATCAAATACTAGCACATATATATATATCCTCCCAAATTACTAAACTCACAAATTAATCACTATATAAAGCATTGCAAGAGCTAATCTAGCAATGAGAGATTAAAGGACAAAGTTGCTAACCTTTGTGATCATTTGAATGGATGGGGGTGTTCAAATCTTGACAAATTTTGGGCAAAATGTGTGATGAGCTCGAGAGCAAGAGGGGAAGAATAGAGAGGAGAGGGGAAAGGGGAAGAACAGAGCGAGCTCGGGTGGACGAAGGGTTTATGTAGGACGACCTTTAGTACCGGTTTGTGCCAAGAACCGGTACTAAAGGGGCTGGAGGGGCTCCAGTCTGACAACATCCTGCCACCACTCTCATTAGTACTGGTTCGTGGCACGAACCGGTGCTAAAGGTTCGCCACGAACCAGTACTAATGAAAGCGGCCCGGCTAGCCGTTGGAACCGGCACTAATGTATATATTAGTGCCGGCTCAAATACAAACCGGCACAAATGTGCTTCACGTTTGACCCTTTTTCTACTAGTGGCACTTGCATCCCCTACATCTACTAGTCTACCACTGTAAGAGTTCGCATGACTTAGTCAACTATGCTAGAGCCCATAGTAGCTTGTGACTGCACACGGAAGTTTCTAGCATGAATAATCTCATGATCCCTTTAAGCCTGGGTGGCTCAATCCACCCAGATGTGTATTTAAGTTGCCACCTTAGATAAACCATTAATTTTGTTGGAAATATGCCCTAGAGGCAATAATAAATAAGTTATTATTATATTTCCTTGTTCATGATAATCGTTTATTATCCATGCTATAATTGTATTGATAGGAAACTCAGATACATGTGTGGATACATAGACAACACCATGTCCCTAGTAAGCCTCTAGTTGACTAGCTCGTTGATCAATAGATGGTTACGGTTTCCTGACCATGGACATTGGATGTCGTTGATAACGGGATCACATCATTAGGAGAATGATGTGATGGACAAGACCCAATCCTAAGCATAGCACTCGTATGCTAAAGCTTTGCTAATGTCAAGTATCATTTCCTTAGACCATGAGATTGTGCAACTCTCAGATACCGTAGGAGTGCTTTGGGTGTGCCAAACGTCACAACGTAACTGGGTGACTATAAAGGTGCACTACGAGTATCTCCGAAAGTGTCTGTTGGGTTGGCACGAATCGAGACTGGGATTTGTCACTCCGTGTGACGGAGAGGTATCTCTGGGCCCACTCGGTAGGATATCATCATAATGTGCACAATGTGACCAAGGAGTTGATCACGGGATGATGTGTTACGGAACGAGTAAAGAGACTTGCCGGTAACGAGATTGAACAAGGTATCGGGATACCGACGATCGAATCTCGGGCAAGTATCGTACCGATAGACAAAGGGAATTGTATACGGGATTGATTAAGTCCTTGACATCGTGGTTCATCCGATGAGATCATCGTGGAACATGTGGGAGCCAACATGGGTATCCAGATCCTGCTGTTGGTTATTGACCGGAGAACGTCTCGGTCATGTCTGCATGTCTCCCGAACCCGTAGGGTCTACACACTTAAGGTTCGATGATGCTAGGGTTATAAAGGAAGTTTGTATGTGGTTACCGAATGTTGTTCGGAGTCCCGGATGAGATCCCGGACGTCACGAGGAGTTCCGGAATGGTCCGGAGGTAAAGATTTATATATGGGAAGTCCTGTTTTGGACACCGGAAGAGTTTCGGGGTTTATCGGTAACGTACCGGGACCACCGGGAGGGTCCCGGGGGTCCACCAAGTGGGACCACCAGCCCCAAGGGGGGCACATGGGCTGTAGGGAGTGCTCCTTGGCCTACATGGGCCAAAGGCACCAGCCCCACTAAGGCCCATGCGCCTAGAAGGGGAGAGGGGGCAAACCCTAAGGGCAGATGGGCCCTAAGGCCCATATACCCTGCGCCTCCCTCTCCTCCCCCTTGTGGCCGCCACCCTTAGATGGGATTGGGGCTGCCGCCCCCCCTAGGGGTGGGAACCCTAGAAGGGGGCGCAGCCCTCCCCTTCCCCTATATATATGAGGCCTAGGGCTGCCCCAAAACACACAAGATTCGATCTCCCTCTTGGTGCAGCCCTGCGTCTCTTCTTCCTCCTCTTCTGTGGTGCTTGGCGAAGCCCTGCAAGATTGCCACGCTCCTCCATCACCACCACGCCGTTGTGCTGCTGCTGGATGGAGTCTTCCTCAACCTCTCCCTCTCTCCTTGCTGGATCAAGGCGTGGGAGACGTCACCGGGCTGTACGTGTGTTGAACGCGGAGGTGCCGTCCATTCGGCACTTGGTCATCGGTGATTTGGATCACGACGAGTACGACTCCATCAACCCCGTTCACTTGAACACTTCCGCTGAGCGATCTACAAGGGTATGTAGATGCAACTCTCTTTCCACTCGTTGCTAGTCTCTCCATAGATAGATCTTGGTGATACGTAGGAAATTTTTTGAATTTCTGCTACGTTCCCCAACAGTGGCATCATGAGCTAGGTCTATTGCGTAGATTCTATGCACGAGTAGAACACAAAGTAGTTGTGGGCGTTGATTTTGTTCAATATGCTTGCCGTTACTAGTCTTATCTTGATTCGGCGGCATCGTGGGATGAAGCGGCCCGGACCAACCTTACACGTACTCTTACGTGAGACCGGTTCCACCGACAAACATGCACTAGTTGCATAAGGTGGCTGGCGGGTGTCTGTCTCTCCCACTTTAGTCGGATCGGATTCGATGAAAAGGGTCCTTATGAAGGGTAAATAGCAATTGGCATATCACGTTGTGGTCTTTGCGTAGGTAAGAACCGTTCTTGCTAGAAACCCATAGCAGCCACGTAAAACATGCAAACAACAATTAGAGGACGTCTAACTTGTTTTTGCAGGGTATGCTATGTGATGTGATATGGCCAAAGGATGTGATGAATGATATATGTGATGTATGAGATTGATCATGTTCTTGTAATAGGAATCACGACTTGCATGTCGATGAATATGACAACCGGCAGGAGCCATAGGAGTTGTCTTTATTTATTTATGACCTGCGTGTCAACTTAAACGTCATGTAATTATTTTACTTTATTGCTAACCGTTAGCTGTAGTAGTAGAAGTAATAGATGACGTGACAACTTCAAGAAGACACGATGATGGAGATCATGATGATGGAGATCATGGTGTCATGCCGGTGACGATGATGATCATGGAGCCCCGAAGATGGAGATCAAAAGGAGCAAAGTGATATTGGCCATATCATGTCACTATTTGATTGCATGTGATGTTTATCATGTTTATACATCTTATTTGCTTAGAACGACGGTAATAAATAAGATGATCCCTCATTAAAATTTCAAGAAGTGTTCTCCCCTAACTGTGCACCGATGCTAAAGTTCGTCGTTTCGAAGCACCACGTGATGATCGGGTGTGATAGATTCTAACGTTCACATACAACGGGTGTTGACGAGCCTAGCATGTACAGACATGGCCTCGGAACACATGCAAACACTTAGGTTGACTTGACGAGCCTAGCATGTACAGACATGGCCTCGGAACACAGAAGACCGAAAGGTCGAGCATGAGTCGTATAGAAGATACGATCAACATGAAGATGTTCACCGATGTTCACTAGTCCGTCTCACGTGATGATCGGACACGGCCTAGTTGACTCGGATCATGTAATCTCTTAGATGACTAGAGGGATGTCTATCTGAGTGGGAGTTCATAAGATGAACTTAATTATCCTGAACATAGTCAAAAGGATTTTGCAAATTATGTCGTAGCTCACGCTATAGTTCTACTGTTTAGATATGTTCCTAGAGAAAAATTAGTTGAAAGTTGATAGTAGCAATTATGCGGACTAGGTCCGTAAACTGAGGATTGTCCTCATTGCTTCATAGAAGGCTTATGTCCTTAATGCACCGCTCAGTATGCTGAACCTCGAACGTCGTTTGTAGATGTTGCGAACATCTGACATACACGTTTTGATAACTACATGATAGTTCAGTCAAACGGTTTAGAGTTGAGGCACCAAAGACAGTTTTGAAATGTCGCGAAACATATGAGATGTTTTGAGGGCTGAAATTGGGATTTCAGGCTCGTGCCCACGTCAAGAGGTATAAGACATCCGACAATTTTCTTAGCCTACAAACTAAGGAGAAAAGCTCAATTGTTGAGCTTGTGCTCAGATTGTCTGAGTGCAACAATCATTTGAATCAAGCGGGAGTTGATCTTCCAGATAAGAAAGTGATGTTTCTCCGAAGTCATTACCACCAAGCTGCTAGAGCTTCGTGATGAACTATAATATATCAGGGAAATATATGATGATCCTTGAGATATTCGCGATGTCTGACACCACAAAAGTAGAAATCAAGAAGGAGCATCAATTGTTGATGGTTGTTAAAAACCACTAGTTTCAAGAAGGGCAAGGGCAAGAAGGGATACTTCATGAAACGGCAATTCAGCTGCTGCTCTAGTGAAGAAACCCAAGGTTGAACCCAAACCTGAGACTAAGTGCTTCTGTAATAAGGGGAACAACCACTGGAGTGGAATTACCCTAGATACTTGGTAGATTAGAAGGCTGGCAAGGTCGATGGAAGTATATTGGATATACATTGTGTTGATGTGTACTTTACTAGTACTCCTAGTAGCACCAGGGTATAAGATACCGGTTCGGTTGCTAAGTGTTAGTAACTCGAAATAAAAGCTATGGAATAAACGGAGACTAGCTAAAGGTGAGCTGACGATATGTGTTGGAAGTTTTTCCAATGTTGATATGATCAAGCATCGCACGCTCCCTCTACCATCGAGATTGGTGTTTGCGTTGAGCATAGACATGATTGGACTATGTCTATCGCAATACGGTTATTCATTTAAGGAGGATAATGGTTACTCTGTTTATTTGAATAATACCTTCAATGGTCTTACACCTAAAATGAATGGTTTATTGAATCTTGATCGCAGTGATACACATGTTCATGCCGAAAGATAGTAATGATAGTACCACCTACTTGTGGCATTGCCACGTAAGTCATATTGGTATAAAACGCATGAGGAAGCTCCATGTTGATGGATCTTTGGGCTCACTCATTTTTGAAAAGTTTGAGACATGCGAACCATGTCTATTGGTGTATATGCATGAAGAAACTCCATGCAAATGGACCATTCGGACTCACTTGGTTTTTTGAATCAGTTGAGACATGCAAATCACACCACATGGGCAAGATGACTGAAAGCCTCGTTTTCAGTAAAATGGAACTGGAAAGCAACTTGTTGGAAGTAATACATTTTTGATGTGTGCAGTCCAATGAGTGCTGAGGCGTGTAGTGGATATCGCTATGTTCTTACTTCACAGATGATTTGAGTAGATGTTGAGTATATTTACTTGATGAATCACGAGTCTGAATTATTGAAAGGTTCAAGTAATTTCAGGGTGAAGTTGAAAGATCGTCGTGACAAGAGGATAAAATATCTATGATATGATCATAGAGATGAATATCTGAATTACGAGTTTGGCACAGAATTAAGACATTGTGGAAATTGTTTCACAACTAATACAGCCTGGAACACCATAGTGTGATGGTGTGTCCGAACATCATAACTGCACCCTATTGGATATGATGCATACCATGATGTCTCTTATCAAATTACCACAATAGTTTATGGGTTAGGCATTAGAGACAACCAAATTCACTTTAAATAGGGCACCACGTAATTCCGATGAGATGACACCGTATGAACTATGGTTTAGAGAAACCTAAGCTGTCATTTCTTAAAAGTTTGGGGCTGCGACGCTTATGTGAAAAAGTTTCAGGCTGATAAGCTCAAACCCAAAGCGGATAATTGCATCTTCATAGGACACCCAAAACAGTTGGGTATACCTCCTATATCAGACCTGAAAGCAATAAAGGATTGTTTCTAGAATCGGGTCCTTTCTCGAGGAAAAGTTTCTCTCGAAAGAATTGAGTGGGAGGATGGTGGAAACTTGATGAGGTTATTGAACCGTCTCTTCAACTAGTGTGTGGCAGGGCACAGGAAATTGTTCCTGTGGCACCTACACCAGTTGAAGTAGAAGCTTATGATAGTGATCATGAAACTTCAGAGCAAGTCACTACCAAACCTCGTGGGATGACAAGGATGCGTACAACTTCAGAGTGGTACATAATCCTGTCTTGAAAGTCATGTTGCTAGACAACAATGAACCTACGAGCTATGGAGAAGTGGTGGTGGGCCTGGATTCCAATAAATGGCTCGAGGCCATAAAATCCGAGAGAGGATCCATGTATGAAACAAAGTGTAGACTTTGGAAGAACTACTTGATGGTCGTAAGGCTGTTGAGTACAGATGGATTTTAAAAGGAAGACAGACAATGATGGTAAGTGTCACCATTGAGAAAGCTCGACTTGTCGTTAAAGTGTTTCCCGACAAGTTCAAGGAGTTGACTACGATGAGACTTTCTCACTCGTAGCGATGCTAAGAGTCTGTTGGAATTATATTAGCGATTACTGCATTATTTATGAAATCTTGCAGATAGGATGTCAAAACATTGTTTCCTCGACGATTTTCTTGAGGAAAGGTTGTATGTGATACAACCGGAAGGTTTTGTGAATCCTGAAAGATGCTAATAAGTATGCAAAGCTCCAGCAATCCTTCTAAGGACTGGAGTAAGCATCTCGGAGTTGGAATGTGTGCTTTGATGTGATGATCAAAGATTTTGGTGTATACAAAGTTTATGAGAAACTTGTATTTCCAAAGAAGTGAGTGGGAGCACTATAGAATTTCTGATGAGTATATGTTGTTGACATATTAAGGATCAGAAATGATGTAGAATTTCTGGAAAGCATATAGGGTTATTTGGAAAGTGTTTTTCAATGTAAAGCCTGGATTAAGCTACTTGAACATTGAACATCAAGATCTATAAGGATAGATCAAAATGCTTAAAGGTACTTTCAAATGAGCACATACCTTGACATGATCTTGAAGGTGTTCAAGATGGATCAGTCAAAGAAGGAGTTCTTGCCTGAGTTGTAAGGTATGAAGTTAAGACTTAAAGCTCGACCACGGCAGAATAGAGAGAAAGGACGAAGGTCGTCCCCTATGCTTAAGACGTAGGCTCTTCAGTATGCTAAGCTGTGTACCGCACCTGAAGTGTGCCTTGCCATGAGTCAGTCAAGGGGTACAAGAGTGATCCAAGAATGGATCACAGGACAGCGGTCAAAGTTATCCTTAGTAACCAGTGGACTAAGGAATTTTTCTCGATTATGGAGGTGGTAAAAGAGTTCGTCGTAAAGGGTTACCTCGATGCAAGCTTAACACCTATCCGGATAGCTCTGAGTAGAGATACCGGATACATATAATGGAGCAACAATTTAGAATAGCTCCAAGTAGAACAGTTATTTGGAATAGCTCCAAATAGAACGTGGTAGCTACATCTAGGAGATGACATAGAGATTTGTAAAGCACACACGGATCTGAAAGGTTCAGACCCGTTGACTAAAACCTCTCTCACAAGCAACATGATCAAACCCAGAACTCATTGAGTGCTAATCACATAGTGATGTGAACTAGATTATTGACTCTGGTAAGCTCTTGGGTGTTAGTCACATGGCGATGTGACATGTGAGTGTTAATCACATGGCGATGTGAACTAGATTATTGACTCTAGTGCAAGTGGGAGACTGTTGGAAATATGCCCTAGAGGCAATAATAAATAAGTTATTATTATATTTCCTTGTTCATGATAATCGTTTATTATCCATGCTATAATTGTATTGATAGGAAACTCAGATACATGTGTGGATACATAGACAACACCATGTCCCTAGTAAGCCTCTAGTTGACTAGCTCGTTGATCAATAGATGGTTACGGTTTCCTGACCATGGACATTGGATGTCGTTGATAACGGGATCACATCATTAGGAGAATGATGTGATGGACAAGACCCAATCCTAAGCATAGCACTAGATCGTGTAGTTCGTATGCTAAAGCTTTGCTAATGTCAAGTATCGTTTCCTTAGACCATGAGATTGTGCAACTCCCGGATACCGTAGGAGTGCTTTGGGTGTGCCAAACGTCACAACGTAACTGGGTGACTATAAAGGTGCACTACGGGTATCTCCGAAAGTGTCTGTTGGGTTGGCACGAATCGAGACTGGGATTTGTCACTCCGTGTGACGGAGAGGTATCTCTGGGCCCACTCGGTAGGATATCATCATAATGTGCACAATGTGACCAAGGAGTTGATCACGGGATGATGTGTTACGGAACGAGTAAAGAGACTTGCCGGTAACGAGATTGAACAAGGTATCGGGATACCGACGATCGAATCTCGGGCAAGTATCGTACCGATAGACAAAGGGAATTGTATACGGGATTGATTAAGTCCTTGACATCGTGGTTCATCCGATGAGATCATCGTGGAACATGTGGGAGCCAACATGGGTATCCAGATCCCGCTGTTGGTTATTGACCGGAGAACATCTCGGTCATGTCTGCATGTCTCCCGAACCCGTAGGGTCTACACACTTAAGGTTCGATGATGCTAGGGTTATAAAGGAAGTTTGTATGTGGTTACCGAATGTTGTTCGGAGTCCCGGATGAGATCCCGGACGTCACGAGGAGTTCCGGAATGGTCCGGAGGTAAAGATTTATATATGGGAAGTCCTGTTTTGGACACCGGAAGAGTTTCGGGGTTTATCGGTAACGTACCGGGACCAACCGGAGGGTCCCGGGGGTCCACCAAGTGGGGCCACCAGCCCCAAGGGGGCCACATGGGCTGTAGGGAGTGCTCCTTGGCCTACATGGGCCAAAGGCACCAGCCCCACTAAGGCCCATGCGCCTAGAAGGGGAGAGGGGGCAAACCCTAAGGGCAGATGGGCCCTAAGGCCCATATACCCTGCGCCTCCCTCTCCTCCCCCTTGTGGCCGCCACCCTTAGATGGGATTGGGGCTGCCGCCCCCCCTAGGGGTGGGAACTCTAGAAGGGGGCGCAGCCCTCCCCTTCCCCTATATATATGAGGCCTAGGGCTGCCCCAAAACACACAAGATTCGATCTCCCTCTTGGTGCAGCCCTGCGTCTCTTCTTCCTCCTCTTCTGTGGTGCTTGGCGAAGCCCTGCAAGATTGCCACGCTCCTCCATCACCACCACGCCGTTGTGCTGCTGCTGGATGGAGTCTTCCTCAACCTCTCCCTCTCTCCTTGCTGGATCAAGGCGTGGGAGACGTCACCGGGCTGTACGTGTGTTGAACGCGGAGGTGCTGTCCGTTCGGCACTTGGTCATCGGTGATTTGGATCATGACGAGTACGACTCCATCAACCCCGTTCACTTGAACGCTTCCGCTTAGCGATCTACAAGGGTATGTAGATGCAACTGTCTTTCTACTCGTTGCTAGTCTCTCCATAGATAGATCTTGGTGATACGTAGGAAATTTTTTGAATTTCTGCTACGTTCCCCAACAAATTTAACAATCTCACATCTGTCATGGATACACTCACCCAATCCACGTCTACTAGTATAGCATGGCATAATAAGCAAACGTAGAAGTAACTCCCAAAGGTTTGATAATAAACAGGTAATAGGTACTACCTCATCTACTTCCCGAACCCACAATTTAATTAGATCCTAAACATGCAATGGTGTGAGGATTGATCTAATGTAATAAAACTGGGTAATTGGAAGTATGATCAAAGTGTTACTTGCCTTGCTGATGATCCGGGAAACCTAGCGATTCGAAGTAGCAAGCGGCGCACTCCGGGTACTCTATCGCAAACAAACAAGCATACAATAAGTACTCAACTAATGCACAGGTAAAACTCGAATAAGAGATCTAACAAGAAAGTTCAACTTAAGAACTCCGGTTGGCAAAAAGAATCAAATCGAACGAAGCAACGAAAGACAAATGGCAAAAGAAACAGGCTTCGTTTACTATTCTGGATCTAGGGCAATTTTTTATAGTGGCAAAAACTTGTTTCAGTTGGTTAAACGGAAAGAGGGTTTCGAGACGAAACTCCAGGCGCTTGAATCACCTAATTCCGATAAACAAGCGAAAAATTATACTAGAACGAAAACTGAACAATCGCGGATTTAATCTGAGGAAAAAGAAAAACGACGAACAGATTAACGAACGAACGTTCGTTATCTGGATCTAAACGATGAACGCGTTCGTTAAAACGAATGAACGAGCGAATGCTCGCTAAATAAATAAACCAGAAAAACCGATCTATTAAAAAAATGAAACTAAAAAACCTGAACGAGAACCGACGAAAAACTGAACGGTTTTTTTTGAGAAAAACCGGCGGCGGCGAGGTCAACCTCCGGCGGCGGCGGATCCCTGCCTGCTGGTGGTGGTGTGCAGCACCGCGCAGGAACTCGGCTGCGCCCGCCGCACCTGCCGGAGCAGCCCCGACAACGTCGCCGTTTGCAGCTACTTCCCTGCCTGCGACTACAACGACCGGCCATACTGAGCATATACGGAAGCTAAATCAGGGCAGATGTCTTCTGTTCAAATAATATATGATGCGAAATAAGGCGTTTGGTCCGTCGTTTTTTGGTCAAGTAATGGGGAATTCGGACTACGTACACTATGACTGAAGCTGTTTGTTGCTTTTGTTTTGTTCAGTTCACCTGTAAACCGCTTTATTTATTTGTAATCCCCGCTACCGCAATGTTATTCGTAGCTCAATCTCATACTTTCTCTATTCATTTTTGTAAGTCGTTTAAGACGGCTGAAATTAAACTGTTTTAGGTATAGTCTTAAATGTCTAAAAGGTGTTCCAAAAGGGAATGGAGGGAGTAGTGATATTGCTTGAACCAAATAGCAGCGGAGTGACTAGTTTTCGACTCTCCTCACGCATGATTATTTTCCCACCAGAAACTCTATACGCCTTTCTCACTACTCCGGCGGGCGGCGCGGGGGCGCAGGGCGGCGCGGGCGGCGGCGGCAAAGGCGGCGCGGCGGGCGGCTAGGGTTTGGGGGTTCGGCTGGGCCTCCCCCGGCTTATAAAGCCGGCCGGGCCAAGTGTCCGGGTTGGACACGGCCCGTTAGGTCGGTTGCGTTTTTTTTAAATGTTTACGCTCAGAAAGACAACAAAAGGAATACTAAATAGACTCCAAAAATCCCGAAATAAATTTTCCCCGGCTTCAAAAATCAATCCACACAGGATGAACATTTATTTGGGGCCTAAATACAATTTTGAGAAACGCGCATTTTTCCTAAATTCAAATAAAATAGCAAATAAAACTAAAATAAAATCTTATTTGATTTTTTATTAAATCCTCAATATTTCTTTATTTCGGGAAAGTCATTTTATTCCCTCTCTCAGATTTTTGCAATAGAAATAATTGAAGATAAAATAAATAAAATCAAATGATCCTATTTTCAAAATTTGAGAAAACTCAAATATGAAAATAACGAAATCCCCAACTCTCTTCGAGGGTCCTTGAGTTGCGTAGAATTTTCTAGGATCAGCCAAAATGCAATAAAATATGATATGCAATGATGATCTAGTGTATAACATTCCAAATTGAAAATTTGGGATGTTACAAACCTACCCCCCTTAAGATGAATCTCACCCTCGAGATTCGGGTTGGCTAGAAAATAGGTGCGGGTGGTCCTTCAGCAATTCTTCCTCTCGCTCCCAGGTGGCTTCATCCTCCGTGTGGTGGCTCCACTGAACCTTGCAAAACTTTATAACCTTGCTGCGGGTGACTCGGCTGGCATATTCTAGGATCTTGACTGGTTTCTCCTCATAGGAAAAATTACTGTCCAACTGAATTGCTTCCAACGGCACTCTGTCTCTCAGTGGTATATCAGCCATCTCTGCGTGGCACTTCTTCAACTTGGAAACGTGGAACACGTCGTGAACTCTTGATAATCCTTCGGGCAATTCCAACTTGTAGGCGACTTCTCCCATATGCTCCAAAACTTTGTATGGTCCTACAATACGTGGCGCTAACTTTCCCTTAACTCCAAAACGCTTAACTCTTCGAAGTGGAGATACTCGAAGATAAACTCGGTCTCCGACTTCGTAAACTGTCTCCTTGCGTTTAGAATCTGCATAGCTCTTCTACCTGGACTGGGCTACCTTGAGCCTATCGCGAATCAATTTTACTTTCTGTTTAGACTCCTTAATCAAATATGGTCCAAACAACTGGCGGTCTCCAACTTCATCCCACGATAATGGGGTCCTGCACCTCCTTCCGTACAAAGCTTCGAAAGGGGCCATCTTCAAACTGGATTGATAACTTTTGTTGTAAGAGAACTCTGCATACGGCAAATTCTCATCCCAAGTAGATCCGTAATCTAGCGCACAAGCTCTCAGCATATCCTCCAAAATCTGATTGACTCTTTCGGCCTGTCCATCTGTCTGCGGATGGAAAGCTGTACTGAATTCTAGCCTGGTACCCAAAGTTTCATGTAACTGATTCCAGAACTTTGAGGTAAATTGGGTTCCTCTATCTGATACAATGCTCCTTGGAACTCCATGCAGACATATGATTCTGGTCATGTATATCTTTGCCAACTTTGCGCTTGTATAGGTAGTCTTCAATGGGATGAAATGTGCTACCTTTGTCAAACGATCTACTACAACCCATATCGAGTCATAGCATGAACATGTTCTGGGCAATCCTGTGATAAAATCCATGCCTAACTTATCCAACTTCCATTCGGGTATCGGCAATGGCTGTAGCAATCCTGCTGGCTTCTGATGCTATGCCTTTACTGAAGGAAATATGCCCTAGAGGCAATAATAAAGTTATTATTTATTTCCTTATATCATGATAAATGTTTATTATTCATGCTAGAATTGTATTAACCGGAAACATAATACATGTGTGAATACATAGACAAACAGAGTGTCACTAGTATGCCTCTACTTGACTAGCTCGTTAATCAAAGATGGTTATGTTTCCTGACCATGGACAAAGAGTTGTTATTTGATTAACGGGATCACATCATTAGTTGAATGATTTGATTGACATGACCCATTCCATTAGCTTAGCACCCGATCGTTTAGTATGTTGCTATTGCTTTCTTCATGACTTATACATGTTCCTATGACTATGAGATTATGCAACTCCCGTTTACCGGAGGAACACTTTGGGTACTACCAAACGTCACAACGTAACTGGGTGATTATAAAGGAGTACTACAGGTGTCTCCAAAGGTAGATGTTGGGTTGGCGTATTTCGAGATTAGGGTTTGTCACTCCGATTGTCGGAGAGGTATCTCTGGGCCCTCTCGGTAATACACATCACATAAGCCTTGCAAGCATTATAACTAAGATGTTAGTTGTGAGATGATGTATTACGGAACGAGTAAAGAGACTTGCCAGTAACGAGATTGAACTAGGTATTGGATACCGACGATCAAATCCCGGGCAAGTAACATACCGATGACAAAGGGAACAACGTATGTTGTTACGCGGTCTGACCGATAAAGATCTTCGTAGAATATGTAGGAGCCAATATGGGCATCCAGGTCCCGCTATTGGTTATTGACCGGAGACGTGTCTCGGTCATGTCTACATTGTTCTCGAACCGTAGGGTCCGCACGCTTAACGTTACGATGACAGTTATTATGAGTTTATGCATTTTGATGTACCGAAGTTAGTTCGGAGTCCCGGATGTGATCACGGACATGACGAGGAGTCTCGAAATGGTCTAGACATAAAGATTGATATATTGGAAGCCTATATTTGGACATCGGAATTGTTCCGGGTGAAATCGGCATTTTACCGGAGTACCGGGGGGGTTACCGGAACCCCCCGGGGGTTATTGGGCCAACATGGGCCTTAAGGGAGAAGAGGAGAGGAGGCAAGAGGTGGCCGCGCGCCCCTCCCCTTCCTAGTCCGAATAGGACAAGGGAAGGGGGTCGGCGCCCCCCCCCTTTCCTTCCTCTCCTCCTCCTATTCTCCCCCTTCTCTCCTAGTCCAACTAGGAGTCCTACTCCCGGTGGGAGTAGGACTCCCCTTGGCGCGCCACACCTTGGCCGACCGCCTCCTCCCCTCGCTCCTTTATATACGGGGGCAGGGGGCACCCCAAGACACACAAGTTGATCCTTGAGATCGTTCCTTAGCCGTGTGCGGTGCCCCCTGCCACCATATTCCACCTCGATCATATCGTTGCAGTGCTTAGGCGAAGCCCTGCATCGGTAGAACATCAAGATCGTCACCACGCCATCGTGCTGACGGAACTCCTCCCCGAAGCTTTGCTGGATCGGAGCCCGGGGATCGTCATCGAGTTGTACGTGTGCTAAGAACTCGGAGGTGCCGGAGTAACGGTGCTTGGATCGGTCGGACTGGGAAGAAGACGTACGACTACTTCCTCTACGTTGTGTCAACGCTTCCGTTGCGATCTACAAGGGTACGTAGATCAGACTCTCCCCCTCGTTGCTATGCATCACCATGATCTTGCGTGTGCGTAGGAATTTTTTTTGAAATAACTATGTTCCCCAACAGTGGCATCCGAGCCTAGGTTTTATGGTTTGATGTTATATGCACGAGTAGAACACAAGTGAGTTGTGGGCGATATAAGTCATACTGCCTACCAGCATGTCATACTTTGGTTCGGCGGTATTGTTGGATGAAGCGGCCCGGACCGACATTACGCGTACGCTTACGCGAGACCGGTTTCCCCGACGTGCTTTGCACAAAGGTGACTTGCGGGTGACTGTTTCTCCAACTTTAGTTGAACCGAGTGTGGCTACGCCCGGTCCTTGCGAAGGTTAAAACGGAGTCTATTTGACAAACTATCGTTGTGGTTTTGATGCGTAGGTGAGATTGGTTCTTGCTTAAGCCCGTAGCAGCCACGTAAAACTTGCAACAACAAAGTAGAGGACGTCTAACTTGTTTTTGCAGGGCATGTTGTGATGTGATATGGTCAAGACGTGATGAGATATAAGATGTTGTATGAGATGATCATGTTTAGTTGAAGTTATCAGCAACTGGCAAAATCCTTATGGTTGTCTCTCTATTGCATAAGATGCAAGCGTCCAATAATTGCTTTACTTTATCGCTATGCGATAGCAATAGTTGCAAGAGCAATTGTTGGCGAGACGACCACGTGACGACACATTGATATAGATCAAGATGATGGAGATCATGGTGTCATGCCGATGATGATATAGATCATGACAGTACTTTGGAGATGGAGATCAAAGAAGCAAGATGATGATGGCCATATCATGTCACATATATTGATTGCATGTGATGTTTATCTTTTATGCATCTTATCTTGCTTTGATTGACGGTAGCATTATAAGATGATCTCTCACTAAATTATCAAGAAGTGTTCTCCCTGAGTATGCACCGTTGTGAAAGTTCTTCGTGCTGAGACACCACGTGATGATCGGGTGTGATAGGTTCTACGTTCAAATACAACGGGTGCAAAACAGTTGCACACGCGGAATACTCAGGTTATACTTGATGAGCCAAGCATATACAGATATGGCCTCGGAACACGGAGACCGAAAGGTCGAGCGTGAATCATATAGTAGATATGATCAACATAACGATGTTCACCATTGAAAACTACTCCATCTCACGTGATGATCGGTTATGGTTTAGTTGATTTGGATCACGTGATCACTTAGAGGATTAGAGGGATATCTATCTAAGTGGGATTTCTTAAGTAATATGATTAATTGAACTTAAATTTATCATGAACTTAGTCCTGGTAGTATTTTTGCAAATTATGGTGTAGATCAATAGCTCGCGTTGTTGCTTCCCTGTGTTTATTTTGATATGTTCCTAGAGAAAATTATGTTGAAAGATGTTAGTAGCAATGATGCGGATTGGATCCGCGATCTGAGGTTTATCCTCATTGCTACACAGAAGAATTATGTCCTTGATGCACCGCTAGGTGACAGACCTATTGCAGGAGCAGATGCAGACATTATGAACATTTGACTAGCTCAATATGATGACTACTTGATAGTTTAGTGCACCATGCTTAACAGTTTAGAATCGGGGACTTCAAAGACGTTTTGAATGTCATGGACCATATGAGATGTTCCAGGAGTTGAAGTTAATATTTCAAGCAAATACCCGAGTTGAGAGATATGAAGTCTCCAACAAGTTCTATAGCTAAAAGATGGAGGAGAATCGCTCAACTAGTGAGCATGTGCCCAGATTGTCTGAGTACTACAATCGCTTGAATCAAGTGGGAGTTAATCTTCCAGATAAGATAGTGATTGACAGAATTCTCTAGTCACCATCACCAAGTTAGTAGAACTTCGTGATGAACTATAATATGCAAGGGATAACGGAAACAATTCCCAAGCTCTTCGTGATGCTGAAATCAACGAAGGTAGAAATCAAGAAAAACATCAAGTGTTGATGGTTAACAAGACCACTAGTTTCAAGAAAAGGGCAAAGGGAAGAAGGGGAATTTCAAGAAGAATGGCAAGCAAGTTGCTGCTCAAGTGAAGAAGCCCAAGTCTGATCCTAAGCCTGAGACTAAGTGCTTCTACTGCAAAGGGACTGGTCACTGGAAGCGGAACTACCCCAAGTGATTGGCAGATAAGAAGGATGGCAAAGTGAACATAAGTATATTTGATATACATGTTATTGGTGTGTACTTCACTAGTGTTTATAGCAAACCCTCAGTATTTGATACTAGTTCAGTTGCTAAGATTAGTAACTCGAAACAGGAGTTGCAGAATAAACAAAGACTAGTTAAGGGTGAAGTGACAATGTGTGTTGGAAGTGATTCCAAGATTGATATGATCATCATCACACACTCCCTATACTTTCGGGATTAGTGTTATTTGGTTTTTGCGTTGAGCATGAATATGATTTGATCATGTTTATTGCAATACGGTTATTCGTTAAAGTCAGAGAATAATTGTTGTTCTGTTTACATGAATAAAACCTTCGATGGTCATACACCCAATGAAACAAGTTCGTTGGATCTTGATCGTAATGATACACATATTCATAATATTGAAACCAAAAGATGCAAAGTTAATAATGATAGTGCAACTTATTTGTGGCACTACCGTTTAGGTCATATTGGTATAAAGCACATGAAGAAACTCCATGCTGATGGGCTTTTGGAATCACTTGATTATGAATCACTTGATGCTTGCGAACCATGCCTTATGGGCAAGATGACTAAAACGTCGTTCTCCGGAACAATGAAGCAAGCAACAGATTTGTTGGAAATCATACATACTGATGTATGTGGTCCGATGAATATTTAAGGCTTGCAACAGGTATCATTATTTTCTGACCTTCACAAGATGATTTGAGCAGATATGGGGATATCTAATTGATGAAACATAAGTCTGAAACATTTGAACAGTTCAAAGAATTTCAGAGTGAAGTGGAAAATCATTGTGACAAGAAAATAAAAGTTTCTACGATATGATCGCAGAGGTAAAATATTTGAGTTACGAGTTTGGTCTTCAGTTAAAACAATGTGAAATAGTTTCACTACGCACGCCACCTGGAACACCACAGCATAATGGTGTGTCCGAACGTCATAACCGTACTTTATTGGATATAGTACAATCTATGATGTATCTTACCGATCTACCACTATCGTTTTGGGGTTATGCATTAGAGACAGCTGCATTCACGTTAAATAGGGCACCATCTAAATCCGTTGAGACGACACCGTGTGAACTATGGTTTGGCAAGAAACCTAAGCTGTCGTTTCTTAAAGTTTGGAGTTGCGATGCTTATGTGAAAATGTTTCATCTTGATAAGCTCAAACTCAAATCGGAGAAATATGTCTTCATAGGATACCCAAAGGAGACAGTTGGGTACACCTTCCATCACAGATCCGAAGGCAAGACTTTTGTTGCTAAATTCGGAGTTTTTCTAGAGAAGGAGTTTCTCTCGAAAGAAGTGAGTGGGAGGAAAGTAGAAAACTTGATAAGGTAATTGTACCGTCTCCCTTATTGGAAAGTAGTTCATCACAAAACCTGTTCTTGTGAGTACTACACCAATTAGTGAGGAAGCTAATGATGATGATCATGTAACTTCAGATCAAGTTACTACCGAATCTTGTAGGTAATCCAGAGTGAGATCCGCACCAGAGTGGAACGGTAATCCTGTTCTGGAAGTCATGCTACTAGACCATGACGAACTTGCGAACTATGAGGAAGCGATGATGAGCCCAGATTCTGCGAAATGGTTTGAGGCCATGAAATCTGAGATATGATCCATGTATGAGAACAAAGTTTGGACTTTGGTTGACTTGCCCGATGATCGGCAAGAAATTGAGAATAAATGGATCTTCAAAAGGAAGACGGACGCTGATAGTAGTGTTACTATCTACAAAGCTAGAATTGTCGCAAAACGTTTTCGACAAGTTCAAGGTGTTGACTACGATGAGAAGCTTCTCACTCGTATCTATGCTTGAGTCTGTCCGAATCATGTTAGTAATTGCCGCATTTTATGAAATCTGGCAAATGGATAAACAAAACTGCATTCCTTAATGGATTTATTAAAGAAGAGTTGTATATGATGCAACAGAAGGTTTTGTCAATCCGAAAGGTGCTAACAAAATGTGCAAGCTCCAGCGATCCATCTGTGGACTGGTGCAAGCATCTCGGAGTTGGAATATACGCTTTAATGAGTTGATCAAAGCATATAGTTTTATACAGACTTGCGGTGAAGCCTGTATTTACAAGAAAGTGAGTGGGAGCACTACAACATTTCTGATAAGTATATGTGAATGACATATTGTTGATCGGAAATAATGTAGAATTATTCTGTAAAGCATAAAGGAGTGTTTGAAAGGAGTTTTTCAAAGAAAGACTTCGGTGAAGCTGCTTACATATTGAGCTCCAAGATCTATAGAGATAGACCAAGAAGCTTGATAAGTTTTTTCAATGAGTACATACCTTGACAAGATTTTGAAGTAGTTCAAAATGGAACAGTCAAAGAAAGAGTTCTTGCCTGTGTTACAAGGTGTGAAATTGAGTAAGACTCAAAACCCGACCACGGCAGAAGATAGAAAGAGAATGAAAGTCATTCCTTGTGCCTTGGCCATAGGTTCTATAAAGTATGCCATGCTGTGTACCAGATCTATTGTATACCCTACATTGATTTTGGCAAGGGAGTACAATAGTGATCTAGGAGTAGATCACTAGACAGCGGTCAGAATTATCCTTAGTGAAATAAAGATATGTTTCTCGATTATGGACGTGACAAAAGGTTCGTCGTAAAGGGTTACGCCGATGCAAGTTTTGACACTAATCTATATGACTCTAAGTCTCGGTCTAGATATATATTGAAAGTGGGAGCAATTAGCAAGAGTAGCTCCATGCAGAGCATTGTTGACATAGAAATTTGCAAAATACATGTGGATCTGAATGTGGCAGACCCGTTGACTAAGATTCTCTCACAAGCAAAACATGATCACACCTTAGTACTCTTTGGGTGTTAATCACATAGCGATGTGAACTATATTACTGAATCTAGTAAACCCTTTGGGTATTGGTCACATGATGATGTGAACTATCGATGTTAATCACATGGTGATGTGATCTAGATTATTGACTCTAGTGCAAGTGGGAGACTGAAGGAAATATGCCCTAGAGGCAATAATAAAGTTATTATTTATTTCCTTATATCATGATAAATGTTTATTATTCATGCTAGAATTGTATTAACCGGAAACATAATACATGTGTGAATACATAGACAAACAGAGTGTCACTAGTATGCCTCTACTTGACTAGCTCGTTAATCAAAGATGGTTATGTTTCCTGACCATGGACAAAGAGTTGTTATTTGATTAATGGGATCACATCATTAGTTGAATGATCTGATTGACATGACCCATTCCATTAGCTTAGCACCCGATCGTTTAGTATGTTGCTATTGCTTTCTTCATGACTTATACATGTTCCTATGACTATGAGATTATGCAACTCCCGTTTACCGGAGGAACACTTTGGGTACTACCAAACGTCACAACGTAACTGGGTGATTATAAAGGAGTACTACAGGTGTCTCCAAAGGTAGATGTTGGGTTGGCGTATTTCGAGATTAGGGTTTGTCACTCCGATTGTCGGAGAGATATCTCTGGGCCCTCTCGGTAATACACATCACATAAGCCTTGCAAGAATTATAACTAAGATGTTAGTTGTGAGATGATGTATTACGGAACGAGTAAAGAGACTTGCCAGTAACGAGATTGAACTAGGTATTGGATACCGACGATTGAATCCCGGGCAAGTAACATACCGATGACAAAGGGAACAACGTATGTTGTTATGCGGTCTGACCGATAAAGATCTTCGTAGAATATGTAGGAGCCAATATGGGCATCCAGGTCCCGCTATTGGTTATTGACCGGAGACGTGTCTCGGTCATGTCTACATTGTTCTCGAACCGTAGGGTCCGCACGCTTAACGTTACGATGACAGTTATTATGAGTTTATGCATTTTGCTGTACCGAAGTTAGTTCGGAGTCCCGGATGTGATCACGGACATGACGAGGAGTCTCGAAATGGTCGAGACATAAAGATTGATATATTGTAAGCCTATATTTGGACATCGGAATTGTTCCGGGTGAAATCGGCATTTTATCGGAGTACCGGGGGGGGGTTACCGGAACCCCCCGGGGGGTTATTGGGCCAACATGGGCCTTAAGGGAGAACAGGAGAGGAGGCAAGAGGTGGCCGCGCGTCCCTCCCCTTCCTAGTCCGAATAGGACAAGGGAAGCGGGCCGGCGCCCCCCCCCCCCACCCCGTTTCCTTCCTCTCTTCCTCCTATTCTCCCCCTTCTCTCCTAGTCCAACTAGGAGTCCTACTCCCGGTGGGAGTAGGACTCCCCTTGGCACGCCACACCTTGGCCGGCCGCCTCCTCCCCTTGCTCCTTTATATACGGGGGCAGGGGGCACCCCAAGACACACAAGTTGATCCTTGAGATCGTTCCTTAGCCGTGTGCGGTGCCCCCTGCCACCATATTCCACCTCGATCATATCGTTGCAGTGCTTAGGCGAAGCCCTGCATCGGTAGAACATCAAGATCTTCACCACACCGTCGTGCTAACGGAACTCCTCCCCGAAGCTTTGCTGGATCGGAGCCCGGGGATCGTCATCGAGTTGTACGTGTGCTAAGAACTCGGAGGTGCCGGAGTAACGGTGCTTGGATCGGTCGGACTGGGAAGAAGACGTACGACTACTTCCTCTACGTTGCGTCAACGCTTCCGTTGCGATCTACAAGGGTACGTAGATCAGACTCTCCCCCTCGTTGCTATGCATCACCATGATCTTGCGTGTGCGTAGGAATTTTTTTTGAAATTACTACGTTCCCCAACGGTGGCATCCGAGCCTAGGTTTTATGGTTTGATGTTATATGCACGAGTAGAACACAAGTGAGTTGTGGGCGATATAAGTCATACTGCCTACCAGCATGTCATACTTTGGTTCGGCGGTATTGTTGGATGAAGCGTCCCGGACCGACATTACGCGTACGCTTACGCGAGACCAGTTTCCCCGACGTGCTTTGCACAAAGGTGACTTGCGGGTGACTGTTTCTCCAACTTTAGTTGAACCGAGTGTGGCTACGCCCGGTCCTTGCGAAGGTTAAAACGGAGTCTATTTGACAAACTATCGTTGTGGTTTTGATGCGTAGGTGAGATTGGTTCTTGCTTAAGCCCGTAGCAGCCACGTAAAACTTGCAACAACAAAGTAGAGGACGTCTAACTTGTTTTTGCAGGGCATGTTGTGATGTGATATGGTCAAGACGTGATGAGATATAAGATGTTGTATGAGATGATCATGTTTTGTTGAAGTTATCAGCAACTGGCAAAATCCTTATGGTTGTCTCTCTATTGCATAAGATGCAAGCGTCCAATAATTGCTTTACTTTATCGCTATGCGATAGCAATAGTTGCAAGAGCAATTGTTGGCGAGACGACCACGTGACAACACATTGATATAGATCAAGATGATGGAGATCATGGTGTCATGCCGGTGATGATATAGATCATGACAGTACTTTGGAGATGGAGATCAAAGAAGCAAGATGATGATGGCCATATCATGTCACATATATTGATTGCATGTGATGTTTATCTTTTATGCATCTTATCTTGCTTTGATTGACGGTAGCATTATAAGATGATCTCTCACTAAATTATCAAGAAGTGTTCTCCCTGAGTATGCACCGTTGCGAAAGTTCTTCGTGCTGAGACACCACGTGATGATCGGGTGTGATAGGTTCTACGTTCAAATACAACGGGTGCAAAACACTTGCACACGCGGAATACTCAGGTTATACTTGACGAGCCAAGCATATACAGATATGGCCTCGGAACACGGAGACCGAAAGGTCAAGCATGAATCATACAGTAGATATGATCAACATAACGATGTTCACCATTGAAAACTACTTCATCTCACGTGATGATCGGTTATGGTTTAGTTGATTTGGATCACGTGATCACTTAGAGGATTAGAGGGATATCTATCTAAGTGGGAGTTCTTAAGTAATATGATTAATTGAACTTAAATTTATCATGAACTTAGTCCTGGTAGTATTTTTGCAAATTATGTTGTAGATCAATAGCTCGCGTTGTTGCTTCCCTGTGTTTATTTTGATATGTTCCTAGAGAAAATTATGTTGAAAGATGTTAGTAGCAATGATGCGGATTGGATCCGTGATCTGAGGTTTATCCTCATTGCTGCACAGAAGAATTATGCCCTTGATGCACCGCTAGGTGACGGACCTATTGCAGGAGCAGATGCAGACGTTATGAACGTTTGACTAGCTCAATATGATGACTACTTGATAGTTTAGTGCACCATGCTTAATAGTTTAGAACCGGGGACTTCAAAGACGTTTTGAACGTCATGGACCATATGAGATGTTCCAGGAGTTGAAGTTAATATTTCAAGCAAATACCTGAGTTGAGAGATATGAAGTCTCCAACAACTTCTATAGCTAAAAGATGGAGGAGAATCGCTCAACTAGTGAGCATGTGCCCAGATTGTCTGAGTACTACAATCGCTTGAATCAAGTGGGAGTTAATCTTCCAGATAAGATAGTGATTGACAGAATTCTCTAGTCACCATCACCAAGTTAGTAGAACTTCGTGATGAACTATAATATGCAAGGGATAACGGAAACAACTCCCAAGCTCTTCGTGATGCTGAAATCAACGAAGGTAGAAATCAAGAAAAACATCAAGTGTTGATGGTTAACAAGACCACTAGTTTCAAGAAAAGGGCAAAGGGAAGAAGGGGAATTTCAAGAAGAATGGCAAGCAAGTTGCTGCTCAAGTGAAGAATCCCAAGTCTGATCCTAAGCCTGAGACTAAGTGCTTCTACTGCAAAGGGACTGGTCACTGGAAGCGGAACTACCCCAAGTGATTGGCAGATAAGAAGGATGGCAAAGTGAACATAAGTATATTTGATATACATGTTATTGGTGTGTACTTTACTAGTGTTTATAGCAAACCCTCAGTATTTGATACTAGTTCAGTTGCTAAGATTAGTAACTCGAAACAGGAGTTGCAGAATAAACAAAGACTAGTTAAGGGTGAAGTGACGATGTGTGTTGGAAGTGGTTCCAAGATTGATATGATCATCATCACACACTCCCTATACTTTCGGGATTAGTGTTGAACCAGAATAAGTGTTATTTGGTTTTTGCGTTGAGCATGAATATGATTTGATCATGTTTATTGCAATACGGTTATTCATTAAAGTCAGAGAATAATTGTTGTTCTGTTTACATGAATAAAACCTTCGATGGTCATACACCCAATGAAACAAGTTCGTTGGATCTCGATCATAGTGATACACATATTCATAATATTGAAACCAAAAGATGCAAAGTTAATAATGATAGTGCAACTTATTTGTGGCACTGCCGTTTAGGTCATATTGGTATAAAGCGCATGAAGAAACTCCATGCTGATGGGCTTTTGGAATCACTTGATTATGAATCACTTGATGCTTGCGAACCATGCCTTATGGGCAAGATGACTAACACGTCGTTCTCCGGAACAATGAAGCAAGCAACAGATTTGTTGGAAATCATACATACTGATGTATGTGGTCCGATGAATATTTAAGGCTTGCAACAGGTAAAGATATGTTTCTCGATTATGGACGTGACAAAAGGTTCGTCGTAAAGGGTTACGCCGATGCAAGTTTTGACACTAATCTAGATGACTCTAAGTCTCGGTCTAGATATATATTGAAAGTGGGAGCAATTAGCAAGAGTAGCTCCATGCAGAGCATTGTTGACATAGAAATTTGCAAAATACATGTGGATTTGAATGTGGCAGACCCGTTGACTAAGATTCTCTCACAAGCAAAACATGATCACACCTTAGTACACTTTGGGTGTTAATCACATAGCGATGTGAACTAGATTACTGAATCTAGTAAACCCTTTGGGTATTGGTCACATGATGATGTGAACTATCGATGTTAATCACATGGTGATGTGATCTAGATTATTGACTCTAGTGCAAGTGGGAGACTGAAGGAAATATGCCCTAGAGGCAATAATAAAGTTATTATTTATTTCCTTATATCATGATAAATGTTTATTATTCATGCTAGAATTGTATTAACCGGAAACATAATACATGTGTGAATACATAGACAAACAGAGTGTCACTAGTATGCCTCTACTTGACTAGCTCGTTAATCAAAGATGGTTATGTTTCCTGACCATGGACAAAGAGTTGTTATTTGATTAACGGGATCACATCATTAGTTGAATGATCTGATTGACATGACCCATTCCATTAGCTTAGCACTCGATCGTTTAGTATGTTGCTATTGCTTTCTTCATGACTTATACATGTTCCTATGACTATGAGATTATGCAACTCCCGTTTACCGGAGGAACACTTTTGGTACTACCAAACGTCACAACGTAACTGGGTGATTATAAAGGAGTACTACAGGTGTCTCCAAAGGTAGATGTTGGGTTGGCGTATTTCGAGATTAGGGTTTGTCACTCCGATTGTCGGAGAGGTATCTCTGGGCCCTCTCGGTAATACACATCACATAAGCCTTGCAAGCATTATAACTAAGATGTTAGTTGTGAGATGATGTATTACGGAACGAGTAAAGAGACTTGCCAGTAACGAGATTGAACTAGGTATTGGATACCGACGATCGAATCCCGGGCAAGTAACATACCGATGACAAAGGGAACAACGTATGTTGTTATGCGGTCTGACCGATAAAGATCTTCGTAGAATATGTAGGAGCCAATATGGGCATCCAGGTCCCGCTATTGGTTATTGACCGGAGACGTGTCTCGGTCATGTCTACACTGTTCTCGAACCGTAGGGTCCGCACGCTTAATGTTACGATGACAGTTATTATGAGTTTATGCATTTTGATGTACCGAAGTTAGTTCGGAGTCCCGGATGTGATCACGGACATGACGAGAAGTCTCGAAATGGTCGAGACATAAAGATTGATATATTGGAAGCCTATATTTGGACATCGGAATTGTTCCGGGTGAAATCGACATTTTACCGGAGTACCGGGGGGGTTACCGGAACCCCCCGGGGGGTTATTGGGCCAACATGGGCCTTAAGGGAGAAGAGGAGAGGAGGCAAGAGGTGGCCGCGCGCCCCTCCCCTTCCTAGTCCGAATAGGACAAGGGAAGGGGGCCGGCGCCCCCCCCCCCCCCCTTCCTCTCTTCCTCCTATTCTCCCCCTTCTCTCCTAGTCCAACTAGGAGTCCTACTCCCGGTGGGAGTAGGACTCCCCTTGGCGCGCCACACCTTGGCCGGCCTCCTCCTCCCCTTGGTCCTTTATATACGGGGGCAGGGGCACCCCAAGACACACAAGTTGATCCTTGAGATCGTTCCTTAGCCGTGCGCGGTGCCCCCTGCCACCATATTCCACCTTGATCATATCGTTGAAGTGCTTAGGCGAAGCCCTGCATCGGTAGAACATCAAGATCATCACCACGCCGTCGTGCTGACGGAACTCCTCCCCCAAGCTTTGCTGGATCGGAGCCCGGGGATCGTCATCGAGCTGTACGTGTGCTAAGAACTCGGAGGTGCCGGAGTAACGGTGCTTGGATCGGTCGGACCGGGAAGAAGACGTACGACTACTTCCTCTACGTTGTGTCAACGCTTCCGTTGCGATCTACAAGGGTACGTAGATCAGACTCTCCCCCTCGTTGCTATGCATCACCATGATCTTGCGTGTGCGTAGGAATTTTTTTTTTGAAATTACTACGTTCCCCAACATTTACTCTCTGACATACATCACAAACTACTAGATACTCCGCAATATCCTTCTTTATTCCAGTCCACCAGAAAATATCCTTCAAATCCAAATACATCTTGGTATTTCCTGGATGAATTGAATATGGTGAATCATGGGCCTCTTGCAGAATTAACTTTGTGATCTCCGAATCATTAGGCACATAAACACGGTCTTCAAACCATAAGGTATCATGCTCATCCTCACGAATCCTTTAGCTTTTCCTTTGCTCATTTCTCCTTAATAGAAGCAATCTCCTTGTCAGTCTTCTGGGCTTCTCTGATCTTTTCCATCAAAGTCGATTGAATCTCCAATGATGCTACATAGCCTCTCGGGACTATCCCCAAACATAGCTCATGGAGATTTTCGGCTAACTCCCTTGGTAAATCTCCCGTCATTAGTGTGTTGACATGGCTTTTACGACTCAACGCGTCAGCTACTACGTTAGCCTTTCCGGGGTGAAAATGCAATCTCATATCGTAATCCTTGATG
Source organism: Triticum monococcum (assembly GCA_034509565.1). NCBI lineage: Eukaryota > Viridiplantae > Streptophyta > Magnoliopsida > Poales > Poaceae > Triticum > Triticum monococcum. The sequence continues at coordinate 623,039,255 of CM067845.1, forward strand.
AGCTCCAACCATCTCCTTTGTCTGAGGTTCAACTCCTTCTGTGTGAAAATATACTTCAAACTCTTGTGATCCGTGTACACCTCACAATGGTTTCCAATGAGAAAGTGTCTCCAGGTTTTCAATGCATGCACTACGGTTGCTAACTCCAAATCATGTGTAGCATAATTTAACTCGTGAGGTTTAAGCTGTCGTGAGGCATATGAATCACTCTTCCTTCCTGCATAAGCACTGCTCCAAGTCCTCGACGTGAGGTGTCGCAATACACCTCATAATACTTGGTCTGATCTGGCAAAATCAACACAGGTGATGTAACCAAATGTTTCTTCAGCTCCTGGAAACTGGCCTCACATTCCTCAGTCCATATGAACTTGGTATCCTTCTTCAACAACTCCGTCATAGGCTTTGCAATCTTCGAGAAATTTTCAATAAATCTCCGGTAGTATCCTGCGAGTCCAAGAAAACTCCGGATTTCTCCAACTATTGGTGGCGCTTCCCAATTTGTCACAGTGTCAACCTTGGTGGGATCTACTGCTATACCTTCTCCAGATATAACGTGTCCGAGAAATCCAACATCCTTCAACCAAAATTCACATTTGCTAACTTGGCATATAACTGATGTTCTCTGAGCTTACCAAGTACCAAACGCAAATGCTCCTTATGCTCCTCTTCATTCTTCGAGTAAACCCGGATATCATCAATGAACACTACGACGAACTTATCCAGAAACTCCATAAACACCTTGTTCATCATGTTCATAAAATATGCAGGTGTGTTAGTCAGACCAAATGACACAACAGTATACTCGTACAACCCATACCTGGTGGTAAAAGCCATCTTAGGTATATCCGGTTCTCGAATTTTCAGCTGATGGTATCCTGATCGCAGATCGATCTTGGAAAATACTTTAGCTCCTTGCAATCGATCAAACAGATCATTGATCATCGGTAGTGGGTACTTGTTCTTGATGGTTACTTCATTCAATCCTCGATAATCAACAACCATCCTTAACGATCCATCCTTCTTCTCCACTAGAAGTACTAGCGATCCCCAAGGAGAAGAACTTGGGCGAATATAACATTTATCCAGTAACTCCTTAATCTGCTTCTTAATCTCCACCAAATACTTTGCGGGCATCCTATATGGTCTCTTAGATATTGGCCCTGTGCCTGGCAAAAGCTCAATCAAAAACTCAATATCTCTATTCGGTGGCATGCCTGACAACTCTTCTAGAAATACATCCGGGAAATCCCTCAATACTAGTACCTCCTCCTACACAACACATGTTAGACAATTTACTTGAGTCCTCTTCGGCACATGTCGGGATACATACTTGATCCTTCTCCCTTCTGGCGTTGTAAGAAAAATTGACTTACTAGCACATTCAATATTCCCTTCATACTTCGATAACCAATCCATGCCTAATATCACATCCAATCCTTGAGATTCCAATACTATTAGGTCCAAGGGAAAAACATAGTTACCAAACCTTAATGGTAACCGATCACACCATAGACTGGCCATATATTCTACTCCAGACGAGGTTACTAACATGGGTGACCTTAGGGCTTGGGTTGGTAGTTTATACTTATCCACAAATCCCCTTGAGATGTATGAATGCGATGCACCAGTATAAAAAAGAACGAGTGCAGTAAATGACTTAACCAAAAAATTACCGATTACTGCATCAGGCTGGGCTTCAACTTCCTCCACATTTACGTGGTTCACCTGTCCCCTGTTGAAAGGGTTCGGCTTCTTCCCAGAGCTTCCATTGCAATTTCCATTATGGGCTTCAAGACATTCATTAGAGTAATGTTCGGTCTTCTGGCACTTGAAACAAGTGACTTGGCTCAGGTCTCTCTTGGCTGGGGTTGATGGATTGGTGTGGTTCTGGCCGTTGCTTCCTCCATTTCCATTACCATTCTTGGTGCTATTGTGATTGTGCGAGCTACCTCCTCCATGGGTATGCTGAAAATGTCCTCCCGGCCTAGGGGTAAAACGTGGCTTCTGCTGAGCTCCAGAATTGTACTTCCCTTGTCCATACTTCCTCTTGCGGTTCTCAATCTGCTGCTGCTTCCCTTCAATCATGAGAGCATGATCTACCAACTCCTGGTAGTTGTTGAAGGTTGCTACCATCAACTGCATGCTCAACTCGTCATTCAGTCCTTCCAGAAACTTCTCCTGCTTAGTTGCATCCATAGCAACGTCATGTGGGGCATAACGTGCTAGCTTACTAAAGTCCTCCACATAGTGGCCAACTGTCCGTCCTCCTTGCCGCAAGTTGCGAAACTCACGCTTCTTCATGGCCATAGCTCCTACTAAAACATGGGCAGTACGGAAAGGCTGCTGAAACGGGTCCCATGTGACAGTGTCGATAAGGAAAGTGGCTATGAAATTCTCCCACCATGATGTTGCGGGTCCTTCAAGCTGATGTGCGGCAAACTTCACCTTTTCCGCATCTGTGCATCCTGGGGTGGTCAACTCCCTTGCTATCTTGTGGAGCCAATCATCTGCTACTATCGGCTCGGTGCTACTGGAAAACACTGGCGGATTCAGCCTAAGAAAACGGGCTAAGTGATCAATAGGTGGTGGTGGTGGTGGTGGTGGTGGGTTGTTGTTGTTGTTGTTGTTCCCCTGATTCTGATTCTGGACTAGCAACTGCATCAATGTGTTCTGCTACTGGATCAATTGGGTGAGCTCCGGTGGGAAGGTAAATCCGGGGTCGCGTCTCGGAGGCATCTGAGGGTTTAGAAAAGATGAGATTTAAGAATAGAGAGGGGTCTAAGGAGAAAACACTACCCATATGCACATGAGGCAAAATCAAACAATTCACTTCATTCAATCAATCAAGGGCATACAATCTAACTATCGCAAAAGTGCTCGGACTACTATATTTACATGGTGGGCTACTACTACTGATGGGGTGGTCTACTAGAAATATTCTTCGGTTGCAGACTCCATGATATCTGCTCCAGCTTCATCAACATAGTCATCATCGCTATCATCTGGATCTGAGTCGGTGTTATCGATGATGATGTAGTCTTCCGGGCGAATCTCCTTGGGTTCTTCGTCTTCTTCTACTGGTGTAGGGCCTCCCATTAATATTCCAATCTTCATTGTTAGGTTGACATTCTTATCCACTAATACTTCGATTTCCTCTTCATAGTCTTCACGTGTAGCCTTGAGTTCTTCCTCCAGTTCCTTGATTCTTGTCCTCGCCTTCTTTAGATCTATCATGTCGGTGCATGTCTGGTTCTCCTGGCGTCGAATGTGCTGGTTTAACTCCTGGATAAAAGCTGCAATTGATCTATCCTTCCTGGTGCTGATCATCTCCCATTGCTCATCTCAGCGCCCATAAATCTGGTAGATAGTATCCTTGATATCATTGCGGTAAACTTCTCCAATGCGTCCCATGGCGATGTGAGCTGCCATGCTCCTTCCTAGATTCCAAGTTGGTGCATCAAAAGAAAACTCTATGGGCTCAGTGACTGGCATAAACGTCCTTCCTGGAACTTGAACTTGACTCATTCATCGCTCTTCTTCAGGTAAAGTGGCGTTGTAGGTTCCGGTGAAGCTTGGTACTCCTATGTTCAGATATCTAGTGACTTCCTTCAAGTGACGTCCAAAGGGTGTATCTTCATCCGGTTGCGTGAACTTGTTCCTTGCATCCGCCATTCTAAAAGAGTAGAAAAGATGAGAGGTCAGAATGAGAAGAGAGTGAGTAGTGATCTAGGTCTTAAGCTTAGTGGTCGTGTCCTACAGTCAGCGTGTGCTCTGATACCATCTTGTAGCGACCAGACCTCAAACGGTCCAATCTCTGTGCTTAGGTGTCATCCCTGGATCAGTAATGCTAACACCACACAGTACTTGAAGGATTTATAACAGAGTAGCAATCACACACTTATTACATCGAGTGTCTCAAAAGAGAACTTATTACAATAAATATGGCTTAAGGCCATCTAATAACGATAACAGCGGAAGGCTTGGAAGATAAGTGAGTCCATCAACTCCAACGACATCACTGAGTATTGAACCACGACCTAAAAACACCTTAATCGTTGTCTGAAAAGTCTGCAACATGAACGTTGCAGCCCGAAACGAGTCTGCAACATGAACGTTGCAGCCCGAAACGAGTCAGCACATGGAATATGCTGGTGATGTAACACATAGAGAGTAATGAAAGATATAGGCTATACTACATGCATATTTGGCTGGTGGAAAGCTCTATGGTTACGGTTTTGCGTAAAGCCAATTTTTCCCTACTACAAAGGAATAAATTTTATTTAACTATCATGATAGTTGTTAAACATTGAGAATGGTTGACAACATTCTCAATCCCAATTAAGCATCATCATTAAACAAACCCAACAAAATTAACTAGAGTAGCATGATGAGATTCACATGATAATCCAGGTACTAGATACTCAAGATGTCCATAACCGGCGACACGGCTAACCATGATTAGTTTATACACTCTGCAGAGGTTTGCGCACTTTTCCCCACAAGACTCGATCTCCTCCGTTGGATTTCTCGCACTGCATGGTGTTTGAGAAACGGATTGAAGGAAATATGCCCTAGAGGCAATAATAAAGTTATTATTTATTTCCTTATATCATGATAAATGTTTATTATTCATGCTAGAATTGTATTAACCAGAAACATAATACATGTGTGAATACATAGATAAACTTAGTGTCACTAGTATGCCTCTACTTGACTATCTCGTTAATCAAAGATGGTTATGTTTCCTAACCATGAACAAGGTGTTGTTATTTGATTAACGAGATCACATCATTAGTTCAATGATCTGATTGACATGACCCATTTCATTAGCTTAGCACCCGATAGTTTAGTATGTTGCTATTGCTTTCTTCATGACTTATACATGTTCCTATGACTATGAGATTATGCAACTCCCGTTTACCGGAGCAACACTTTGTGTGCTACCAAACGTCACAACGTAACTGGGTGATTATAAAGGAGCTCTACAGGTGTCTCCAAAGGTAGATGTTGGGTTGGCGTATTTCGAGATTAGGATTTGTCACTCCGATTGTCGGAGAGGTATGTTTGGGCCCTCTCGATAATGCACATCACATAAGCCTTGCAAGCATTGTGACTAATGAGTTAGTTGCGAGATAATGTATTACGGAACGAGTAAAGAGACTTGCCGGCAACGAGATTGAACTAGGTATTGGATACCGACGATCGAATCTCGGGCAAGTAACATACCGATGACAAAGGGAACAACGTATGTTGTTATGCGGTCTGACCGATAAAGATCTTCATAGAATATGTAGGAGCCAATATGGGCATCCAGGTCCCGCTATTGGTTATTGACCGGAGATATGTCTCAGTCATGTCTACATTGTTCTCGAACCGTACGGTCCGCACGCTTAACGTTACGATGACAGTTATTATGAGTTTATGCATTTTGATGTACCGAAGTTAGTTCGGAGTCCCGGATGTGATCACGGACATGACGAGGAGTCTCGAAATGGTCGAGACATAAAGATTGATATATTGGATGACTATATTCGGACACCGGAAGTGTTCCGGGTGATTTCGGAGAAAACCGGAGAGCCGGAGGGTTACCGGAACCCTACCGGGAGAAGTAATGGGCCATATGGGCTTTAGTGGAGAGAGAGAGAAGGGCTGCCAGAGGTGGGCCGCGCGCCACCTCCTCCCTGGTCCGAATTGGACTAGGAGAGGGGGGCGGTGCCCCCCCTTTTCCTTCTCCCACTCCACCTCTTTCCCCCTCCTAGTAGGAGTCCTACTCCTACTAGGAGGAGGACTCCTCCTTGGCGCGCCACACCTGGCCGGCCGGCCTCCTCCCCTTGATCCTTTATATACGGGGGCAGGGGCACCCCAAGACACACAAGTTGATCCACGTGATCGTTCCTTAGCCGTGTGCGGTGCCCCCTGCCACCATATTCCACCTCGATCATATCATTGTAGTGCTTAGGCGAAGCCCTGCGTCAGTAGAACATCAAGATCGTCATCACACTGTCGTGCTGACGGAACTCCTCCCCGAAGCTTTGTTGGATCGGAGCCCGGGGATCGTCATCGAGTTGTACGTGTGCTAAGAACTCGGAGGTGCCGGAGTAACGGTGCTTGGATCGGTCGAATCGGGAAGAAGACGTACGACTACTTCCTCTACGTTGTGTCAACGCTTCCGTTGCGATCTACAAGGGTACGTAGATCACGCTCTCCTCTCGTTGTTGTGCATCACCATGATCTTGCGTGTGCGTAGTAATTTTTTTGAAATTACTACGTTCCCCAACAGTGGTATCAGAGCCTAGGTTTTATTGTTTGATGTTATGTGCATGAGTAGAACACAAGTGAATTGTGGACGATATAAGTCATACTGCCTACCAGCATGTCATACTTTGGTTCGGCGGTATTGTTGGACGAGACGACCCGGACCAACCTTACGCGTACGCTTACACGAGACCGGTTTCCCCGACGTGCTTTGCACACAGGTGGCTTGCGGGCGACTGTCTCTCCAACTTTAGTTGAACCGAGTGTGGCTACGCCCGGTCCTTGCGAAGGTTAAAACAGAGTCTATTTGACAAACTATCATTGTGGTTTTGATGCGTAGGTGAGATTGGTTCTTGCTTAAGCCCGTAGCAGCCACGTAAAACTTGCAACAACAAAGTAGAGGACGTCTAACTTGTTTTTGCAGGGCATGTTGTGATGTGATATGGTCAAGACATGATGCTAAATTTTATTGTATGAGATGATAATGTTTTGTAACCGAGTTATCGGCAACTGGCAGGAGCCATATGGTTGTCGCTTTATTGTATGCAATGCAATCGCGATGTAATGCTTTACTTTATCACTAAGCGGTAGCGATAGTCGTGGAAGCATAAGATTGGCGAGACGACAACGATGCTACAATGGAGATCAATGTGTCGCGCCGGTGACGATGGTGATCATGACGGTGCTTCGGAGATGGAGATCACAGGCACAAGATGATGATGGCCATATCATATCACTTATATTGATTGCATGTGATGTTTATCTTTTATGCATCTTATCTTGCTTTGATTGACGGTAGCATTATAAGATGATCTCTCACTAAATTATCAAGACGTGTTCTCCCTGAGTATGCACCATTGCGAAAGTTCTTCGTGCTGAGGCACCACATGATGATCGGGTGTGATAGGCTCTACGTTCAAATACAACGGGTGCAAAACAGTTGCACACACGGAATACTCAGGTTATACTTGACGAGCCAAGCATATACAGATATGGCCTCGGAACACGAAGACCGAAAGGTCGAGCGTGAATCATATAGTAGATATGATCAACATAATGATGTTCACCGATGAAACTACTCCATCTCACGTGATGATCGGACATGGTTTAGTTGATTTGGATCACGTGATCACTTAGAGGATTAGAGGGATGCCTATCTAAGTGGGAGTTCTTAAGTAATATGATTAATTGAACTTAAATTTATCATGAACTTAGTACCTGATAGTATCTTGCTTGTTTATGTTGATTGTAGATAGGTGGCTCGTGCTGTTGTTCCGTTGAATTTTAATGCGTTCCTTGAGAAAGCAAAGTTGAAAGATGATGGTAGCAATTACACGGACTGGGTCCGTAACTTGAGGATTATCCTCATTGCTGCACAGAAGAATTACGTCTTGGAAGCACCGCTGGGTGCCAGGCCTGCTGCTGGAGCAACACCAAATGTTATGAACATCTGGCAGAGCAAAGCTGATGACTACTCGATAGTTCAGTGTGCCATGCTTTACGGCTTAGAATCGGGACTTCAACGACGTTTTGAACGTCATGGAGCATATGAGATGTTTCAGGAGTTGAAGTTAATATTTCAAGCAAATGCCCGGATTGAGAGATATGAAGTCTCCAATAAGTTCTATAGCTGCAAGATGGAAGAGAACAGTTCTGTCAGTGAGCATATACTCAAAATGTCTGGGTATAATAATCACTTGATTCAATTGGGAGTAAATCTTCCAGATGATTGCGTCATTGACAGAATTCTCCAATCACTGCCACCAAGCTACAAGAGCTTTGTGATGAACTATAATATGCAAGGGATGAACAAGACTATTCCCGAGCTCTTCGCAATGCTGAAAGCTGCGGAGGTAGAAATCAAAAAGGAGCATCAAGTGTTGATGGTTAACAAAACCACTAGTTTCAAGAAAAAGGGCAAAGGGAAGAAGAAGGGGAACTTCAAAAAGAACGGCAAGCAAGTTGCTGCTCAAGAGAAGAAACCCAAGTCTGGACCTAAGCCTGAAACTGAGTGCTTCTACTGCAAGCAGACTGGTCACTGGAAGCGGAACTGCCCAAAGTATTTGGCGGATAAGAAGGATGGAAAGGTGAACAAAGGTATATGTGATATACATGTTATTGATGTGTACCTTACTAATGCTCGCAGTAGCACCTGGGTATTTGATACTGGTTCTGTTGCTAATATTTGCAACTCGAAACAGGGACTACGAATTAAGCGAAGATTGGCTAAGGACGAGGTGACGATGCGCGTGGGAAACGGTTCCAAAGTCGATGTGATCACAGTCGGCACGCTACCTCTACATCTACCTTCAGGATTAATATTAGAACTAAATAATTTTTATTTGGTGCCAGCGTTGAGCATGAACATTATATCTGGATCTTGTTTACTGCGAGACGGTTATTCATTTAAATCAGAGAATAATGGTTGTTCTATTTATATGAGTAATATCTTTTATGGTCATGCACCCTTGAAGATTGGTCTATTCTTGTTGAATCTCGATAGTATTGATAGACATATTCATAATGTAGAAGCCAAAAGATGCAGAGTTGATAATGATAGTGCAACTTATTTGTGGCACTGTTGTTTAGGTCATATCGGTGTAAAGCGCATGAAGAAACTCCATACTGATGGACTTTTGGAACCACTAGATTATGAATCACTTGGTACTTGCGAACCGTGCCTCATGGGCAAGATGACTAAAACACCGTTCTCCGGTACTATGGAGAGAGCAACAGATTTGTTGGAAATCATACATACAGATGTATGCGGTCCGATGAATATTGAGGCTCGTGGCGGATATCGTTATTTTCTCACCTTCACAGATGATTTAAGCAGATATGGGTATATCTACTTAATGAAACATAAGTCTGAAACATTTGAAAAGTTCAAAGAATTTCAGAGTGAAGTGGAAAATCATCGTAACAAGAAAATAAAGTTTCTACGATCTGATCATGGAGGAGAATATTTGAGTTATGAGTTTGGTGTACGTTTGAAAAATTGTGGAATAGTTTCGCAACTCACGCCACCCGGAACACCACAGCGTAATGGTGTGTCCGAACGTCCTAATCGTACTTTACTAGATATGGTGCGATCTATGATGTCTCTTACTAATTTACCGCTATCGTTTTGGGGATACGCTCTAGAGACGGTCGCATTCACGTTAAATAGGGCACCATCAAAATCCGTTGAGACGACGCCTTATGAACTATGGTTTGGCAAGAAACCAAAGTTGTCGTTTCTGAAAGTTTGGGGCTGCGATGCTTATGTGAAAAAGCTTCAACCTGATAAGCTCAAACCCAAATCGGAGAAATGTGTCTTCATAGGATATCCAAAGGAAACTATTGGATACACCTTCTATCACAGATCCGAAGGCAAGACTTTTGTTGCTAAATTCGAAAACTTTCTTGAGAAGGAGTTTCTCTCGAAAGAAGTGAGTGGGAGGAAAGTAGAACTTGACGAGGTAACTGTACCTGCTCCCTTATTGGAAAGTAGTACATCACAGAAAACTGTTTCTGCGACACCTACACCAATAAGTGAGGAAGTTAATGATAATGATCATGAAACTTCAGAACAAGATACTACTGAACCTCGTAGATCAACCAGAGCAAGATCCGTGCCAGAGTGGTACGGTAATCCAGTTCTGGAAGTCATGCTACTACATCATGATGAACCTACGAACTATGAAGAAGCGATGGTGAGCCCAGATTCCGCAAAGTGGCTTGAAGCCATGAAATCTGAGATGGGATCCATGTATGAGAACAAAGTATGGACTTTGGTTGACTTGCCCGATGATCGGCAAGCAATTGAGAATAAATGGATCTTCAAGAAAAAGACTGATGCTGACGGTAATGTTACTGTCTATAAAGCTCGACTTGTCGCAAAAGGTTTTCGACAAGTTCAAGGGGTTGACTACGATGAGACCTTCTCACCCGTAGCGATGCTTAAGTCTGTCCGAATCATGTTAGCAATTGCCGCGTTTTATGATTATGAAATTTGGCAGATGGATGTCAAAACTGCATTCCTGAATGGATTTCTGGAAGAAGAGTTGTATATGATGCAACCGGAAGGTTTTGTCGATCTAAAGGGAGCTAACAAAGTGTGCAAGCTCCAGCGATCCATTTATGGACTGGTGCAAGCCTCTCGGAGTTGGAATAAACGCTTTGATAGTGTGATCAAAGCATTTGGTTTTATACAGACTTTCGGAGAAGCATGTATTTACAGGAAAGTGAGTGGGAGCTCTGTAGCATTTCTAATATTATATGTGGATGACATATTGCTGATTGGAAATGATATAGAATTTCTGGATAGCATAAAGGGACACTTGAATAAGAGTTTTTCAATGAAAGACCTCGGTGAAGCTGCTTACATATTAGGCATAAAGATCTATAGAGATAGATCAAGATGCTTAATTGGACTTTCACAAAGCACATACCTTGACAAAATTTTGAAGAAGTTCAAAATGGATCAAGCAAAGAAAGGGTTCTTGCCTGTGTTACAAGGTGTGAAGTTGAGTTAGACTCAATGCCCGACCACTGTAGAAGATAGAGAGAAAATGAAAGATGTTCCCTATGCTTCAGCCATAGGCTCTATCATGTATGCAATGCTGTGTACCAGACCTGATGTGTGCCTTGCTATAAGTTTAGCAGGGAGGTACCAAAGTAATCCAGGAATGGATCACTGGACAGCGGTCAAGAACATCTTGAAATACCTGAAAAGGACTAAGGATATGTTTCTCGTATATGGAGGTGACAAAGAGCTCACCGTAAGAGGTTATGTTGATGCAAGCTTTGACACTAATCCGGACGATTCTAAATCGCAAACCGGATACGTGTTTACATTAAACGGTGGAGCTGTCAGTTGGTGCAGTTCTAAACAAAGTGTCGTAGCGGGATCTACATGTGAAGCGGAGTATATAGCTGCTTCGGAAGTAGCGAACGAAGGAGTCTGGATGAAGGAGTTCATATCCGATCTAGGTGCCATACCTAGTGCATCGGATCCAATGAAAATCTTTTGTGACAATACTGGTGCAATTGCCTTGGCAAAGGAACCCAGATTTCACAAGAGGACCAAGCACATCAAGAGACGCTTCTATTCCATCTGGGATCTAGACCAGGTGGGAGACATGGAGATTTGCAAGATACATACGGATCTGAATGTTGCAGACCCGTTGACTAAGCCTCTTCCACGAGCAAAACATGATCAGCACCAAGGCTCCATGGGTGTTAGAATCATTACTGTGTAATCTAGATTATTGACTCTAGTGCAAGTGGGAGACTGAAGGAAATATGCCCTAGAGGAAATAATAAAGTTATTATTTATTTCCTTATATCATGATAAATGTTTATTATTCATACTAGAATTGTATTAACCGGAAACATAATACATGTGTGAATACATAGACAAACTTAGTGTCACTAGTATGCCTCTACTTGACTAGCTCGTTAATCAAAGATGGTTATGTTTCCTAACCATGAACAAGGTGTTGTTATTTGATTAACGAGATCACATCATTAGTTGAATGATCTGATTGACATGACCCATTTCATTAGCTTAGCACCCGATCGTTTAGTATGTTGCTATTGCTTTCTTCATGACTTATACATGTTCCTATGACTATGAGATTATGCAACTCCCGTTTACCGGAGGAACACTTTGTGTGCTACCAAACGTCACAAAGTAACTGGGTTATTATAAAGGAGCTCTACAGGTGTCTCCAAAGGTAGATGTTGGGTTGGCGTATTTCGAGATTAGGATTTGTCACTCCGATTGTCGGAGAGGTATCTCTGGGCCCTCTCGGTAATGCACATCACATAAGCCTTGCAAGCATTGTGACTAATGAGTTAGTTGCGAGATAATGTATTACGGAACGAGTAAAGAGACTTGCCGGCAACAAGATGGAACTAGGTATTGGATATCGACGATCGAATCTCGGGCAAGTAACATACCGATGACAAAGGGAACAATGTATGTTGTTATGCGGTCTGACCGATAAAGATCTTCGTAGAATATGTAGGAGCCAATATGGGCATCCAGGTCCTGCTATTGGTTATTGGCCGGAGATATGTCTCAGTCATGTCTACATTGTTCTCGAACCGTAGGGTCCGCACGCTTAACATTACGATGACAGTTATTATGAGTTTATGCATTTTGATGTATCGAAGTTAGTTCGGAGTCCCGAATGTGATCACGGACATGACGAGGAGTCTCGAAATGGTCGAGACATAAAGATTGATATATTGGATGACTATATTCGGACACTGGAAGTGTTCCGGGTGATTTCGAAGAAAACCGGAGAGCCGGAGGGTTACCGGAACCCTACTGGGAGAAGTAATGGGCCATATGGGCTTTAGTGGAGAGAGAGAAGGGCTGCCAGAGGTGGGCCACGCGCCACCTCCTCCCTGGTCCGAATTGGACTAGGAGAGGGGGGCGGCGTCCCCCCTTTTCCTTCTCCCACTCCACCTCTTTCCCCCTCCTAGTAGGAGTCCTACTCCTACTAGGAGGAGGACTCCTCCTTGGCGCGCCACACCTGGACGGCCGGCCTCCTCCCCTTGCTCCTTTATATACGGGGGCAGGGGGCACCCCAAGACACACAAGTTGATCCACGTGATCGTTCCTTAGCCGTGTGCGGTGCCCCCTGCCACCATATTCCACCTCGATCATATCGTTGTAGTTCTTAGGCGAAGCCCTTCGTCGGTAGAACATCAAGATCGTCATCACGCCGTCGTGCTGACGGAACTCCTCCCCGAAGCTTTGCTGGATCGAAGCCCGGGGATCGTCATCGAGTTGTACGTGTGCTAAGAACTCGGAGGTGCCGGAGTAACGGTGCTTGGATCGGTTGGATCGGGAAGAAGACGTACGACTACTTCCTCTATGTTGTGTCAACGCTTCCGTTGCGATCTACAAGGGTACGTAGATCACGCTCTCCTCTCGTTGCTGTGCATCACCATGATCTTGCGTGTGCGTAGGAAATTTTTTGAAATTACTATGTTCCCCAACACGGATGACCGAGACATAGTCTTTCAGAAGCGCTAGCACCTTACGATCGGGTAGACCGTACCACCTATATCCCCTACATCTGCTAGTCTACCATTGTAAGAGTTCGCACAACTTAGTCAACTATGCTAGGGCCCATAGTAGCTTGTGGCTGCACACAGAAGTTTCTAGCATGAATAATCTCATGATCCCTTTGAACCTAGGTGGCGGTCCAAAAGAAAAACAGGCAATCACTAGAATACCCAGGTGCCTCAATCCACCCAGATGGGTATTTAAGTTGCCACCTTAGATAAACCATTAATTTAACAATCTCACATCTGTCATGGATACACTCACCCAATCCACGTCTACTAGCATAGCATGCCATAATAAGAAAACATAGAAGTAACTCCCAAAGGTTTGATAATAAACAGGTAATAGGTACCACCTCATCTACTTCCCGAACCTACAATTTAATTAGATCCTAAACATGCAATGGTGTGAGGATTGATCTAATGCAATAAAACTGGGTAACTGGAAGTATGATCAAAGTGTTACTTGCCTTGCTGATGATCCGGGAAACCTAGCGATTCGAAGTAGCAAGCGGCGCACTCCGGGTACTCTATCGCAAACAAACAAGCATACAATAAGTACTCAACTAATGCACAGGTAAAACTCGAATAAGAGATCTAACCAGAAAGTTCAACTTAAGAACTCCGGTTGGCAAAAAGAATCAAATTGAACGAAGCAACGAAAGACAAACGGCAAAAGAAACAGGCTTCGTTTACTATTCTGGATCTAGGGCAATTTTTTACAGTGGCAAAAACTTGTTTGAGTTGGTTAAACGGAAAGAGGGTTTTGAGACGAAACTCCAGGCTTTGAATCGCCTGATTCCGATAAACGAGCGAAAAGTTATACTAGAACGAAAATCTGATCAGGAATCGCGATCAGAAAATCGCGGATTTAATCCGAGGAAAAATAAAAACGACGAACAGATTAATGAACAAACGTTCGTTATCTGGATCTAAACGATGAACGCGTTCGCTAAAACGAACGAACGAGCGAACGCTCGCTAAATAAATAAACCGGAAAACCCGATCTATTTAAAAAACAAAACTAAAAAAACCGAACGAGAACCGACGAAAAACCGAACGGTTTTTTTTTTGAGAAAAGCAGGCGGCAGCGAGGTCAACCTCCGGCGGCGGCGGATCCGGCGGGCGGCGGGGTCGGCGGCTGCGGCGCGGGCGGTGGCGGCGCGTTGCGGCGGCGGCAAAGGCGGCGGGGCGGACGGCTAGGGTTTGGGGGTTCGGCTGGGCCTCCCCCGGCTTATAAAGCCGGCCGGGCCAAGTGTCCGGGTCGGACACGCCCGTTAGGTCGGTTGCGTTTTTTTTAAATAGTTAAGCTCAGAAAAAAACAAAAAGGAATACTAAAGGGACTCCAAAAATCCCGAAATAAATTTTTCCCGACTTCAAAAATCAAGCCGCACAGGATGAACATTTAGTTGGGGCCTAAATGCAATTTTGAAAAACGCGCATTTTTCCTAAATTCAAATAAAATAGCAAATAAAAAAATAAAATCTTATTTATTTTTTTATTAAATCCTCAATATTTCTTTATTTTGGAAAAATCATTTTATTCCCTCTCTCAGATTTTTGCAATAGAAATAATTGAAGATAAAATAAATAAAATCAAATGATCCTATTTTCAAAATTTGAGAAAACTCAAATATGAAAATAACGAAATCCCCAACTCTCTCCGAGGGTCCTTGAGTTGCGTAGAATTTTCTAGGATCAGCTAAAATGCAATAAAATATGATATGCAGTGATGATCTAATGTATAACATTCCAAATTGAAAATTTGTGATGTTACAGATAGGATGAGCTTGACAGTGGATAAAAAAGGATATGGACAGTGTGGAAACCTAGGAATAGTGACCAGGCTAAGATAGGATTAGCGGGTGGTCAGCCTAGCTCTGATACCAAGGTTGTGGGGCCGGATTTTCCGGGACCTAAATCCCAGTAAACGACCCTTGTGTCATCACCAGCCCCAGGATTACTGTTGCTGATGGACATTTCCTTGATATAGAATTCCAAGCAATTACAAGGATTTGAGTACAAGACCTTATAGGTCCATTGAGTACAACAATGATTTCTAGTGGTAGATGATGGAAGCGACTCGTGGATCTCCAACGTTGATGGAACTCCATTTTCCCACGGGAATGGCTGACCTGGATAACTCCTATCTCGCATGGCTGCTATCTCCGAATCCTAGTTTGTGGGGTGTCTTCGCAGTACTCCTCTCTGAATCATGATCTGGCCAAGACAATAGCCAGGGACAAGCTTGTGAGTACGTTTGAATGTACTCACAAACGCTAAGAACAAAAGATATATCGGATGCATATGCTCATGATGAACTAAAATTACATGCATGTGCTGACTCAGTATTAAAGCATGGCATGAAAAATATTCATACAGAAAATAAGTCATGTTATTAGTAAATCAAAGAAATGAAACGGAATTTGGGCATTGGACCACCCGAAGAATTCCAAGAGAAATGCCAAACGGGTGTCTAAAAGAGAATCGGGCGAGACAGGACCGCCCGAGAACTCAAGAGACGCCACGACAGGTCTTGAAAATAAAAGCCACAGTCGGGTGTCTGGGCGACGCCTCATAAAGGGCTTATAATAACACAAGTATCTAGGTGGACTAGCCATCCCACGTGATACTCAGAAACGAAAAAAAACTGAAGTATCCCGGGTAGTCTAGCCATCCCAAGAGATACTCAAGGTTAAACATAAGAGGAAAAGGTTAGTCCACAACAATATCCATATGAAGAATAATATTCATAATAGCACCAGTAGTGACAATCATTATCCTGCAAAAGGAACCATGATCACTTTAATTATTTCCTCCGAAGACTGACACGAAGACCGACACTTGACCAACACAGACAGTAGTCCATAACCATGGACACGGCTATTCAAATAGATATAACTCTGCAGAGGGTGTACTCTTTACCCACGTGTATAGGATTTCTTTAGCCAGCACCAAGACGCTGACTAATTCCCGTTATGGCCTTTGGATTGAAAACACACCTGACCAGCACACACTAGATTAACTTTCCAGATGCCAGGAATCACCCAAAGCATCGTTCAAGAGAAACTCTAAGGCGGGGAGACCATCGTCTCGAGTAGCATCGGATCACTACTAACACGCGCGGGTTACAAGGGGTGCCCCCCTCTCGGCCCAGCCGGATACACCCATGCCCCCTGGCCCGATGACTGGCATTGCAGCCGTTACCTGGAAACCCTCATCATGGCCTCTCTGTACAGTGTGTGCAGGGAAAGGGGTTAACAACTTACTGAACCGTACCCTGCCTATGGTGGGGACAAGTGGTAGCACGAACCAGTATGGGGGTTAACGGAACAAGACTCGATCTATGGTCAACTCAGGAGGGTTAAGTTTTCATGTAGTGGTTAGCACAACATAATTCCTTGGCAGTACCCAATAGGGTCACCACCTGGTATGTCCCAACATACCCTCACTGATCATTCTCGTCACAACGAGATTGCAGTCTCACAATCACTTTTCTCGTGACTGATTCTTCCTGCAAATTAGCCTGGACCAACACAGGTACATATGGCACATGAAAATAACCATACTCACATATACCTCATGTTTAAATGAAAATAAAATACAATCAAGGGGGATCATGCATGTATGACCAATACTATGCAAATTTCACATGAGTTGAATATATTCATAATTCACTTCTACATGCAAACAAACACTATGCATTCACCATATCATGTGTTCAAGATGCTTGCCTTGAGCATGCAGAAAGATTGGGTGCACTCCAAAACTTTGAAAATTATATCTCCCCTCCATTTCCTATTTTCAAAATATTTTAATTACCACAAAATTCCAAAACAGTACATAAAAGTTGCTTGGAAATTTCTGAAATAATATTAAAATAAACTAGATGAAATTTGAGAGATAACAGAAAAAAAATCAAGTCATTTGAAGTTTATATGATTTTCCTATGGATTTACTAAGCTGGAATATTAAGGAAAATGGACTATTTAGTAGATCCAGCAAAAACCAGGACTAGGAAAAATGTTCACCCTATCTGGATAAATAGAGCATGATTTTAGGAGTAGGCAGAAATTTCAATCATCAAATTTGGATGTGAAATGGATGTTGTGGATTTATTTGAAATCTGATGGAAAATAAAAGGGAAATAGATATTACTATGATGGGCTGAGCAGAAACGCGCCCTGGGCGCGGTATAGCCGCCTGGCGCTACTGGGCCAAGTCCAATCGCTCGACCGCGCGGGAGGGCTGCGATGTCGAAGGCGTACTCGAAACAATACGCTTTCCACGCGGGAAAGCAACTTCAATAGAACATGTCTCCACTTAAGACGAGCTGGCGCGGCGCTGGGTCACTGACAGTGGGCCCGCCTGGCCCATCGGTCAGGTTTGACCAGTCCACGTGCGCGCCGTCTCCTCTGACCGAACGGAGGCGGAGCTCCGACGAGTCTCGCCAGCGATTGGTGGCTCCGTTTGGAAAACCGAGGCCATCCGCGGGCTCAGGGGGTTGAGGCGGTCCCTCCGGTGGTCGCTATGGTCCCCGAGGTGGACGGAGTCGCCGGGGGCGAGCTTAGCCAAAGAGCTCCGGCGAGGCGAATTGGGCGTTTCTCCCACGGTGGCTCCCGAGCAGAGTTGAGCGCGGGGCTGGGTCGGTGGGTGCTCAAGGAGGCTAGTGGTGGTGAAATTTGGAGAGGGAGGGTCAGACGGCGTCGGAACCATCCGAGTCGTGGCGGCAGGAGTTGCCGGAGAGGAAGAAGACGACCATCTCCGGTCGTCTTGCTGCTACGGGAGGATCGGAGAGGGGAAGGGGAGAGTCTGGTGAGGATCGAAGAGAGCCCGGGGTGAGCTTTTATAGCGCGATGGGTCGGCTCCGCAGTGTCCAGTGGATAAGCACGGCGGCGATGGTCATTACGTCGGCAGGTGAGGCCGTTGAGGTCGGCAGAGTGGACAGTGAGGGCGGTAGCCACCCGCAGTTACTCCTGGGAGGAGCTGGGCTGCTCGGGACGCGCCACGCGGGTCGGGCAGAGACGTGGTCGTGCGGGACTCGTCGGGCGGCGGTCTTGGTCGTCGTGGACAGCGGTGGACGGCGCTAGGGGCCAAGCGAGGGTGTCGGCGAGGTTCATGGTGGTCGAGCTGATCCAAAGGAGGATCAGGATGAGAGGGGGAGGCAGCAGAGACACGGCAGGGGCTTGGTGCGTACGCGTGCAAAACACACGCTCTGGCCGCGCCCGGTGCACGCACATTAGGTGTTTGTCAGATTGCCAGTGGCATCTATAGGGACACACACGAGCTACAAATCAACAGGATGGTGCTTATAGGTATGAGAGGAGTGATGGACATGCTGGTTTGGCCAAATAAGCAAGTGTCCAGTGTAAGTTAGAAAGTGGCAACATTTCTGTCATGCCCACAAGATGTTTGACAGAATGCTAGGGCAAGCTAAAGGACTTGGTTGATGATGAAATTTGGCAGGATGAGGTCTCTTTAGATGATAGATTTGGTAGTGGAGTTAGTTTGGAAAGATGAGAAACTTGCTAGTGCAAGTTTTACCAGAATTCAGTTCTGGACAAAAACTTCAGTGGCATGTTTGGTGGACTAAAAAGATTCCAATGGAGCTGATCTCCTAGATTTACGGTTTTGGTTGGAAGGACTACTAGATGGCAAAGTTACAGAAGCAATGGAGCTAGGAAAAGTAGGGTTGCAGTTAAAACTCAAGGATGGGACATAATTTGAAAAGAGGATGTTTCTCTCAAAATTTTCAAAAGACATAGTTAGGTTTTTTCTCAAGAGTGATTTATAGGCATCATCTGACCTCTCATAATTTTTTGGGATTTTAAAACAATTATTTAAAAGAGTTGTAGTGTAACCGAAGCATTTTAAGTATTGAAAATGCTTTTAAAAGAATTACTTGTGGCAAGTTTTATTATGAAAACATTTCCTTGAAATGATTTACACAACAACCAAGGACCACAAAATTTCACAAAAATAATCTTCTATGGAGGGAAGAATTTTGTAAAAAAGGAAATAGAAAAGCTCTGAAATTAATAAATGACCTAGTGTAATTCAAAACTTTATCTCTGGCCAAATTTTACTTAAAGAAAATATGATTAAATTTTGGGGGTGTTACACCCAACCATGTGATTCTCTTCTCAACATTCCCTCTCTCTCTCTCTCTCTCTCTCTCTCTCTCTTTCCTATGAAAGTTCAGATTCTTAAAATTTAAAACTTTTGAAAGTTCATTTTTTCAAAGTATGATTTTCTTAAGTTTTAAATGTTTGAAATTTGCATTTCTTGTATGTTTGAAAATTATTAAAGGTAAACTAGGTCAACAATTATAATATTAATATTTTAAATTCTAAAATGCCAAATTGGATGAAATATTTGAAGTTCAAAATTCCAAAAGTTTGATTAGTTTGTAAATGTTGGAATTTCTAAAAGGTGGAGCTGGATCTTGTAAAAGTTACTGAAAAGAAAAGTTTGGCCAAGAATTGACTTAAGAAAAAGGAAGTCTCACCATGTCTAGAAGAGATACTTTTTTGCGAGGGGTCTAGAAGTGGCAGTTGAACAACTAACTTTTTTGCGAGAAAGTTGAACAACTAACCGGCATGACCTACAGATTATAATCATCCCTAGTTCTCTAATTAAACATTCCCAAGGTAGTTGAGTAATGATGTAGCTATAAGTTAGTAGGATAATTGTACCCATGCCTTTTTGGTATTATCAATGAGCAAGAGTATAAGCACTCCCCAATAAATTGACCCACTGAAACTTTTTCTGGCATGTTCATCCTTCTAGTCTTGGCATTTCCGTATTTGCCTACAACTTTAGAATAAACTATCGCATGCATGCGTCTCACAATACACATGACGTGGGGTAAAATCTTTCTTTTGTGATATGTAAGAAACACAAGTCAACTCATTCATTCTTATTCTTATTTGCTCCTTTTCTTTCCGTTTTCCCTTTCCCTTTTTCTCATATTTATTTATTTTTCTTTTTCATCTATTTTTTCTTTTTTCTTTTATATTTATATTTTCTGTTTTCCAATTTATTTTTTATTTTATTTTACAAAACATTTAAATAGGGTTTGAGTAATACCCTAGAAATTGTGTGAACAATTCTGAAAACTAAATGAACATTTTTCTAAAAGATGCTATTATTTTTTATTAATATTCAAATACTTTTAAAATTTAAACTGAGTTTTAGAAAGTCACAAAACTTTTTTAAAATTTATAATTTTTCTAATAATATGATTTGGTTTTAAAATATATGAACATTTCATTGTGTGAACACTGTTTCAAAGGCGTGAACATTTTTAAATTACATGAATATTTTGAATAATCATAATTTTTTTATTTACATGACCGTTTTTAGAATATGTGAAGACTTTATAAAATTATATGGAATTTTTTAAGAAAGTGGAATTTTTTTAATTTGATGACTGTTTCCAAAATTTAAGCAAATATTTTTGTAAATTACAATGAACATTTTTTTCACATTTGCGATGTTTATACAAAAATATATGAAAAACATTGATGGCCAGTCTAACCAAATACATCGCAGAGATGCTATGTCTACTCGATCCATAAATTGTGATAATATTCTTAGTAGAGAATTTTTTTTTTCTTCTTGGAGGCACTCCTAGTTTCAACTGCAAACAACTTATCATATTTTGAAGTCCAAGGAGATGCAATCAGATAATGCAAGGTGAAAGGATGCAAGTTTCTTTCTACCAAAGATAAGGCTCTTAAACGCATATCTGACTAGATTGTAAAATATGCCATTTGTGAGGCGACGCAATTTTTGATCAAGTCTGTTATTCAGGCTCTACCAGCGTATGCGATGGGAATATTCAAGTTTCTAGCTGCTCTTTGTGAGAACTTAGTTCAACTTATCAAGAATTTTTGGTGGGGCGATGAGGTGACAGGAAGAAAACTCATTGGCTCGCTTGGGACAAATTGAAGAGACTGAAAAGTGGGGGTGGTTGGTGTTGGCTACTTGGCAAGATATTATGCATGGCTTGGAAACACTTAAAAATGGTGTCATCTACAGGGTGGTTGATGGATCTAGTATAAATATTTGTACAAATAATTGGATTCCGAGGCATGCTGGTAAAAAATGGCTAAGAAGAATATAACTAGGCTCAATTGGGTGTTCGAGTTATTCATGAATGGGTCGAGGAGATGTGACGAGAACTTGACTAGGCACTTGTTCTATCACCATGATGCAGAGAAAATTTTGAAGTTGTTTATTCAATCTGCGTGGGATGGCAATTTGATTGCGTAACACTTTTGAAAAGAACGGTATGTTCTCCGTTAAAAGTACATATAATCTTGTGTTGCACCTTAAGGATCAAAAGGAAGTGGTGGGTCCATCAAGTAGCGTCATGAATGGGGAAAGGAAGATGTGACATATTATTTGATAATCCAATGTTGCATAGACGATTAGAATTTTTGCTTCGCGTGTTGCGTCTAATAGCTTCGTGGTCTAGGTTAGTAGAGTTAATCACCATAAGGCTACTTCTGGCATGTGCTCTATTTGTATTGTTAAAGAGGAAATCACCTTTCATGCTCTAGTGACTTGTCATAAGGCCTGTGCTCTGCATATGGCTTTGAGGGACATGTGAAATTTTCTGGCGGAAGAGGTCTGTGAATGTTGGGGACCAGACTGGTTACTTATTTTGTTCTTGTCACTCCAGCACAAAGGTGGAGTCCACCAACAAAGGAAAGTGGGTGGTGGGTGAGATGAGGCTTGTGACTAATTTTTCGAGGAATAATGTGGTGTGGCAACAATTGTATTAATATTAATATGATGCCAACTTTGTGAAAGCATTGGCGCCACAAGCTTGGGGTTGTTGCCAGGAATTCTTCTGGCGGCATCATCATTTTTTCCTGGGACTATATTGGGCGATGCACAAGTTACTGGACTCCATATCAATATTTAGATATATTATAACCGAGCATCTTCCCAGCCCTCCCAGGCTATCAGTGTTTGCAGTCGTTGGATTGTTATTTTTGGATGTTTTAACCGTCCGATTCGCTGTGAACCAAACCACCGAGCGCTAATCCACAGGGCCGCTACTCCCGTAACAATATCGGAAGCCTGCCGCGAAACTGGGCCTAATGGGCTTTAATCCAGCGTAGGGCGAAGTACAGATACAGCGACGGTTCAGCAACAACCTGATTCACCTCTTCTGCTTCTTCAACCTTGGCACGCCCATGATCTCGCGATTAGGGTTTTGTTTGCCGCCGCCACTCCTCTCCTCATGCGTCGTCGACAGCTGCAGCCACCCCGCCGCCTCCTCCTTCCCTCTCCTGGTCCCTTTCCAAGTTTGTCCGCGTCGCCTCCTATCCTCCTTGCTGCGTCCGTCCATCATCTTCTCTCCTCCTTGTCCAGTGGTTCACACTTCTCTTGACTTCACAACGGCGAAACCCTTCTCATCTCATGGTTGCGCGAGGAAACTGTGACGAGCACTCCCCGTCTGTCTTGGTGGCGTGAGGGATCTCCTCTTGCGTCGTCTCACGACGGCCGTCGAGCAGGTATAAACATCAGTTTCTACATTTTAGATAGGTCAGGGAGGTAAATTTTCACCATGGAGAAGACTGAATCATGGTTTCTCTTTGTTGTGCACTATCCTTCAGTGCAGTCCAAAATATTTCACCTGACAGGCAGAATTAAGGGAACTAGAATGGGGCAAGGACCTTTATGCATCGGCTAACACAACAACAGTGCCCAGTGACATTCACTTGACCTTCGATTCCAACCTTAAAGTCCAAGGTCCTGCTTTCGCAGTATTTTGCGTTGCCTTTTATACATTACCAACAATGTGTTTTCTTTCTGGCTGCATAACAACACTTTGTGGTCTGGACTCTGGAATATGCCTGCAACAATTGAGTCAAAATGAATGTTTACTGAAGTTTGCAGCATTTATGTAAACTGCAGTTTTTGATCTGTCATATCACCATTGTTTTCAGATGTATGAATTAACGCCTATTTTCTTTCTCCCATTTACAGCGCAAAGAAGTTGGAAATTTCTGTAGTCCCCAAGTAAATCATTGATTGATTATATATTGCTCTTTGGTTTAGAAAAATTAAAACATTCTCCCTCTTTGTGCTATATATACTGCTCAATATTCGTTGCTATCAATAATAGAATTGATAGTGTGTGTGATTTCCCTCTTTGTGCACAAATACTTAACTTGCATTTTGATATTGGCCACCCTTTGGTTACTACATACTTATCCAGATGACTGTAGCAAGTCTTTTTTTGGTGGAACTATAGGAAGTCTCTGTTTCATAGCATTCTATCATTGCTTTCCTTTCCTCTAGAACAAGAACACAAAGTATTTTATGAGATCTTTGGCTCTTCCTACATGAAATTTGCCATGTAACTATGGTTCCTGAAAGTACAACATAAATTTGTTTATCTAGACTCGTACGATTTATTACTTGGACAAATAGCATAAGCATATTGGCCTATGGCAATGTTGCTGCAGATTCCAGTGTTCGCATTTGCCACCTTGATTTCCCTTTTAGACGGTTTTAATAAGACCATCACATGGGTTAATTGGTCAGGAGGGGCCAACATCCTGCAAGATATGGCGCTGTAAAATGAATGTCGAATTTGTCCAGCTAATCAGGTGAGTGCAGTACAGTACCCTCGTCTGTTCATATCTTTTTTTTTCTGTTGCGATGGTTGAACTCCTAATTATGTTGCTTAGTTGTAGTAGATTGCCATACTGCCCATACATGTGTTGTATCTAGAGCTTCAGAAACCTATGATGATACAGGTTGCTTGAATGGTCAACTCCATTGCTGGCTATCTTTTAATCTTACGATGCTTCTTGCATTATCTACTTCAGTGAGAAATTGTTATATGCAAAGAAACAAGCTTGAAGTTAATTTGGAACAGACATAAATACATTCAGTCCAATAGTCAATTAGTATAACACCGGCAACATTTGACTTGCTACTTTTGATTTTCGAGTCATCCATTAATCCTATGTCGCTGACCCAGTGCAATTGCTTCTTAGGATCGGACTGCATTTTGCCTATCATGCTATCAATTGTTTCAGATATTGTCTCTAGATCTGTGCTTCATCTTCTTACGGCATGAGACGTCTTCCCATATTTGTCTGAATGAACTAAGTTACACCAAAGATATCTTATGACAATCCATCTTAATCAGTGCTATGACTATCGCCCTCTATCTTGCTGGCTATTTCTGATTTGACTTTAATGGCCTCAGTGATCCAAAACCCTTAGGTGATTCTTCCACGTTTGATATTATTTACGGAGTAGGAAATTTTGATACAAACAAGCGTATTTATTTAGTACATGCATGTGTAACCAGTTTCCTGTCGTTTTAATACTCACATCACCTGTCAAAGGTGAAAAAAATATCTTTCTTTAGTTCTTCACCTACAGTCCATGGTTCTCGGGAGTCTGTACTGAAACGCCTTACAAAGAAGATAAGAAAAGCTTACCCAACTTCTCTGTAGTATTTAGCTTTTCCTTTTATCATTGTGTATTTGTAGATGATCTTTTTACAGCATTGTGCGCTAGATCATGATTATGAACATTTTCAGTACCAGCTATACTGATGAGTTGAAGGTTGTACTCGTAGTAGCAGCATGATGATCCTTTTTCCCACCCGAACAGATATAATACCATATTATTTACTACTGTATTGGGTGTCTTGTTTCAAAAGAAAATGAAATACTTTCGTGAAATAACCCATTCGAGTCTATTTATCATAAATTCAAGATAGACGGGCGCAGCAATGCGCGCCATCAATGATCTAGTTACTCTTCATAAGTTCGTTATTTTGGAGACCTGCTGGCGTTTCTGGCATCTTTCCTTGTAAATGAGAATTTGAACATGCCTCACACATTGATCTCAAGCAGGAGGCCATGAGCATCTCTAAATTATTTCGAAGTTTAAGCTTGTTAAGATTATTTGTCAGGCCAATGTGGTGGCGCATGAGATTGTGAAGTTTAGTTTGATAGTATGTCTGACAGTATTGTCCTGAATGGTGTTTCGTCCTGCGTGGTGTCTGCTGTAAGGATTGATTGTAACAACTTTTTAATTAATTAATATGGAGAGGTGTTTTTTAAAAGAGCAAAATACGTAGCCACACATGAATAATATAATTCTAATTAGAGAGGATGCGTAGTTGTGTAGGATGGGCTACATGTAGCCCTTTATTTCAAAATAATTAAAACAGATATTTCCAGGTTTCAAAAAAATTAAGTAGAAATCCTCTGAAGCTTATACATATTCGTGGTGGATCTGTAAATTTTTCGTTCAAAAAGTATTATGATTTGCAAGCTGGAAGAAATTCCAGCCCGACAACAAAAAATTTTGGCCCATTTTCATGTACATATTTGCCTTTTTTTACTCCACGTATGGAAGTATATTGTTAAGAATTTTTTTCTCAAATGTGTCATATATGTATTTTTGTATGTACAGCTTTTTTGTACTGTCAAAAATGGTATTTTGAAAACGGGCTACATGTAACCCGTCCTACAAGGGCATTTTTGGTTGATCAGCGAAAAACAACACACCATCCTTCTTGGCAAATGCTCACGCATTTATTCTGGGCCGACCCATCAGGGAGATCAACAACATGTCTTCTTTTCTTAACTTTTACCATTTTAATGTTTTCTTTTGGTCTTGTCATTTTTTGGTTTCCTCCGTGTTTGCAGTTTTTTTAATTTTAAATTATTGAAAGTATAGGTTATTTTTAAGTTTTTTCCTTTCATTTTTTCATCAATAAAAATACATTTCCCTGTGTGTATATGAAACTATGAATAGTTTTTCCAAAAGTACGCGGTGATTTTTTTTTTCAAAATGCATGGTGTTTTTTGTAATGATGACGAATTATTTTCAATAGAAACTTAATTTTTTCAATACAATGTAAATAGTTTCTTAAACACAGTAACATTCTTGGAAAATATGTTCATGTATATTTATGAAATGTTCACGAATTCTTCCAAAATGTTCATGTAATTAAAAAAGACACACTATATTTTAGATATTTTTTATGGAAATCAAAAATATTTCACATTTTTGCTCAATATTCGTTTGTTGCTAAAGCAGAAGGCCGACTGAAAAACCAGAGTAAATTGGGGAAGCTGAAGAAAAAGTCACTAAAACCAAATTGGTTTGCGCGCTGTGGGAACAAAGTGCGAAGCCGGAGTGGGGCTGCGGCGAAAGGCGTGCACTTCTCCTTCATAATTAGTATACGGCGCAATAGGCGTCACATAAAAGCACTCGCATAGAAGCGCCCCAAAATTGTACGCTGCACATTCTACACCGGCTTTG
This sequence comes from Triticum monococcum, assembly GCA_034509565.1. Taxonomy (NCBI): domain Eukaryota; kingdom Viridiplantae; phylum Streptophyta; class Magnoliopsida; order Poales; family Poaceae; genus Triticum; species Triticum monococcum. Next base: position 623,065,891 of record CM067845.1, read on the forward strand.
ATCAATTACCAGCCCTCAAAGAGCGCGCTTGCAGTTTTCTACGAGACGGTCTTGGCACTAATGTGGATGCTCCAAACCGAGTCGCGGGCATAATTGCAGACGTAGGTGCCGAATCGATTTGAAAGTCCCATCGCTGATACGACGACCTCACCAGGTAATCTGAACTCCACATCACAATGAGAAAAGATGCCATGTTTGTTTTCCTCATGCCACCCATTGCGAAATACTTTCCACATCAATTGTGACCGCCAACCCTCTATTTTTAGGGAACCTCGTCAGAGGGCGGGGAGCTCTCGCCAACACTCATTGAAAGCTCACCAACATGGGAAGAAGTCTAATAGAATTGGAGGTCACAAATGAAACAACAAGTGTAGTTTGCTCGCTTATTACTTCCCCGGGAGTACTATTAATCTTCCTTTCTATACGTAGTGTTGCTTGCTTAATTAATTTGACACTACTAACTGCTAGATAAAAGATAAATCGAGGAATAAGACCTGGGCGAACTCATAATATATGGAAGTACACATACATATGGGCAGAGGAACAAGGGAACATCAAACAAGAGGAGTAAAATATGAGTTGGTAGGTGGAATGAAATGATGTACTTCTAAAGTACATGGAACCCTAATGCCGTGTGCAAAAAAAAGTACGTTGAGAAGGAGGAGTGAAATATAAATAAATATATGGGCACATGAATAGAGGTGCATCGAGCAGGAGGAGCGAAATACGAGTTGGTAGGTGGAATGAAATGTTGTACTTCTAAAGTACATGGAACCCTAATGTCATGTGTATAAAAGATAAGGCCGTATGGTATATGCACACGTGTTGTGAGCACCACATGAAAGTTTGGCACCCGATTGAAGGTGCAGCATTTTCAGATAGGGAGTGCCGCAACATATTCTAGATCTTTTTGCTCTCCCTTTGCTGCTGCCATAGTGACGATCAAGCTAAGGAACCTTGAGTTACTTTCATCTAAAAAGACACAATCCTCAATGCTTCCTTCTTGTGCATGCATATCCCCGGTTTTCCTTTGGTATCAACATAGTGAAGGTAGCCGGCAAAAAGAAACAAGAAATAGTGAAGGTATTTTTACGCTTCAAAATCAATGAATTGCACCAATCTTCAACACCTCCTTAATTATGATGTACTACATGAGAGTCTCAAGTAGCAACATAGTTCACTAATCTACATATTGTAATAGTACACATAAAGTAAAGAGAAAGGTGTTTAGGGACTCCCAGGTAGTACTTCATAAATTAGGGAGGTGTTGAAGATTGGAGCTGTATCCATCCATGGACCTTTGTCGGGTAGGATTCACCGTGAAAAGTACTACAAGGAGACATTGGAATTTCTGCAACGGTGAAAGAAAAGATGTGGGATTTCATGAGGGCTCAATATCAGGTACAAAAAATCATGAATTTAAAAAAGTTTCCAAATTTCAAATTTCTACTGAATTTGAAAAATGTCTACCAAGTCGAAAAAAAGAATTTAAAAATAAGTTCGTGAAGTTAAAAAATACACACAATTTAATCATGAATTTTAGGAAATACGTTCACAAAAAATTCATAAAAAATCATGATTTTTTAAAAAATTAAGGAAGCAAACTTCATGCATTTAAAAATATGAAAAGAAAATAAAAGGCAAAAGGCAAAAGTTAAAAGAAGAAAATAAATAAAATCCATCTAGAAAAATGAATATGAAAACAGAAAAGAAAAAACTGAATAAAATCCATCTAGAAAAGCTATAAAGAAAAAAAGAATAACCCAGACGGAAGCTTCCCAAAACCGGTCCAGGAAGCTTCTGGAAGACTCCCAAAGCCAGCAGCTTCCCGCTCGTGATAGTGGGCAGGCCCATTCTAAACCTATCGAAGGGATGTGTGTATTTGTGCGTTTTGCCAAAAGCGCTGTAACCAGCCCAGCGGGCGCCAAATAGGAGTTGACAGCTTCTCCTTGGTCCTTGAGGCTAGCTAGCACTTGCTCGCTCTTGAAGATTATTGAATTCTGAATATATATTAGGGTCTCGAATGGCTGTTTATATAAGATACAAAACTTAGGGGCCAAGGATAGTAGAGATAGATTACAACTTGAACTACCAAATATACAAACCGAATATATACTCTAATACCCCCCGCAGTGTCAACATCAGGTGTAACGATGTTGAGACCAGAGCGAATGTCGGTGAATGCTGTAGTGGGGAGCCCCTTGGTGAAAATATCAGCAAATTGCGCAGTGGTAGGAACATGAAGCACACGGACCTCGCCAAGAGCCACTTTTTCACGAACAAAATGAATATCAATCTCGATGTGTTTTGTGCGGCGATGCTGAACAGGATTGGACGCCATGTAGACTGCAGAAATATTGTCACAATAAACAATAGTTGCACGCTCAATTGGTCGATGGAGCTCAACCAGAAGCTGACGGAGCCACACCGCCTCGGCCACAGAATGAGTAACAAACCTATATTCTGCTTCTGCAGAAGATCTGGAAACTATAACCCGCCTTTTAGAAGACCAAGAAACAAGATTGTCACCCAAATAAACACAAAAGCCGGATGTAGATCGTCTAGTATCTGGACAACCCGCCCAGTCTGCATCGGAATAAACTATCAAGCTTGTTGGAGAGGAAGAGTTAAGAAGAAGACCATGATCAATAGTACCTTTGAGATACCGAAGTATTCTCTTGACATGAGAAAAATGAGGAACACAGGGATCATGCATATATAAGCACGCTTGTTGAACAGAATAAGATATATCAGGACGAGTGAGAGTGGCATATTGGAGAGCACCAGTGATACTGCGATATAGGGTAGGGTCAGAAAAAGGTTCACCGTCGGCCGACAACTTGGAACCAACGTCGACCGGCGTACGACAGGGTTGACAGTCAGTCATCCCCGCACAAGAGAGCAAGTCGAGAAGGTACTGGCGTTGAGAGAGAAAGAGTGTAGATGAAGTCCGGGAGACAGTGATCCCAAGAAAGTGATGAAGAGGACCAAGATCAATCATGGAAAATTCACGATTAAGAGAAGAGATAATATGTTGTAAAAAAGAATCAGAAGAGGCAGTGAGAATTATATCATCAACATATAGGAGAAGATATGCAGTATGAGAGGAGGAACGAAAAATAAAGAGAGATGAATCGGATTTAGATGAGGTAAAACCTAATGTGTGAATAAAGATGGTGAAGCAATGAAACCAAGCACGAGGAGCTTGTTTAAGACCATACAGAGATTTGTGAAGAAGACAAACAAAATCAGGAGAAGAGAAATTCTCAAAACCCGAAGGTTGTTGACAATAGACAGTTTCATTGAGAGTGCCATGTAGGAAAGCATTTTTAACATCTAATTGATGAATCGGCCAAGAGGAGGAGACATCAAGACTGAGAACAACACGAATGGTACTAGGTTTTACAACCGGAGAAAAGGTCTCATCAAAATCAACACCGTGTTGCTGAGAAAACCCACGACATACCCAACGAGCTTTATAATGAGCAAGAGTACCATCAGCATGAAATTTGTGACGGAAAACCCATTTGCCGGAAACAACATTGACACCGGGTGGTTTGGGAACGAGAGTCCAGGTGTTATTTTGCTGAAGAGCATGAAACTCATCACGCATAGCAGAATGCTAGAGAGGATCGAGAAGAGCACGTTTATAAGAGGTAGGAATAGGGGAGACAGTGGGAATGGCCATGAGATTAAGACGTCGTGTAGGGAGGTGAAAGCCACACTTACCACGAGTGCACATGACATGATCGTTGGCCGTAGGTATTATAGGAACAGCATTGGACGGAAGAGGCGGTGTGGAGGAAGAAGAGGAAGAAGGAGAAGCGACAACAGGGGAGATAGGCGTGGGAGGAGAGGTAGCTGCCATCAAGGGAGGAGTGGGGGCGCGGAAGGTTGTGGTGAAGGAGGAGTGGGCGGCGCGGAAGGCTGCTGTGGAGTTATGGGAGGCTGTTGTGGTGGCTGTTGCTCCGCGGCAATAGAGGTAGGAGCTAGATGAGGGAGGAGAGAAGATGAAGAACGGACAGGGGATGGTTGGGGCGTAGGTGATGTTTTTGTGGCAGCGTAGGGAAAAGTGTGTTCGCCAAAGACGACGTGACGGGAAATAATGACACGACCGGGTGAGGGATCGAAGCAGCGAGAGCCCTTATGATCATCGGAGAGACCAAGATAGATGCAGGGTAAAGATCGAGGTTCTAGTTTATGAGAGGTCGCAGAAGTGATGTTGGGAAAACAGAGACAACCAAAAACGCGGAGAGAGAGATAGTCGGGATGTGAAAGAAAGAGGGATTGAAAAGGAGTGTAGAGAGGGCATGTTTGGGTTGGTCTAATATTTAGAAGAAGTGTGGCAGTACGTAGTGCTTCAACCCAAAAACGGGGAGGAACAGAAGCTTGAATAAGTAAGGTGCGAAGAATATCATTGATGGAGCGAAGAGAGCGTTTTGCTTTACCATTTTGAGGGGATGTATAGGGGCAAGAAAAGCGAAGGAGTATGCCGTGAGAAAGAAAGAAAGTGCGATTGCGAGTATTATCAAATTCACGTCCATTGTCACATTGAATAAAGCGTATTGGAAGACCAAAGTGGGTTAGAACATATTGACGAAAATTGAGAAAAATTGGGTGTACGTCGGACTTGGCTCGGAGAGGAAAGGTCCAAACATAATGGGAATAATCATCAAGAATTACAAGATAGTATTTATAACCAGAAACACTAGAAATTGGAGAGGTCCATAGATCACAATGTAGTAATTCAAAAGGAAAAGTACTAAGAGTAGAGGAGGTACCAAAAGGTAGTCTAACATGTTTGCCACATTGACAGGCATTACAAAGAGAGGAATCATGAGAGACACTAAAACTAGGGATACAGAATTCCTGTAATAATGATGATAGTGTAGCTTTATTAGGATGACCAAGCCGACGATGCCATAGATCAACTGATGCAAGCATGGCGCGAGGAGTGGAAGTGGGGGCGCCATGAAGAGGATAAAGATCGCCTGTGCTATTGTACCGAGCTAGAACCTCCCCCGTTTTCAGATCCTTCACAGATAAACCAAAGGGGTCAAAGGCAAGAATAACTTGATTATCGATGGTAAACTGGCGAACGGAGATAAGATTAGCAATTAAACATGGGACTACACGAATATTACGTAAAAGAAAATTGTTAGAAGAATAGGGGATGTAAGAGTCACCGGTGCAGGAGACAGGAATAGTGGAACCATCACCGATGGTAATGGAAGAAAAAAAAGAAGGAAAACAAGCTGACAAAAAATTCATATTTGAAGACATATGCGTGGATGCACCAGAATCGAAAATCCAATCCGTACCTTCATTGTTGAGTGTGAAATTGTTCATGGCAGCGATGAAGGCAGCTTGATCCCAGCTTGGCGATGTTGTCGAAGGAGAGGGGGCAGGCACGTTCATTGGTGCATGCTGACCGTATGCGTACGGTGATGGGGCCGAAGGAGCACCGGGCGCATAGGGAACCAGGGCGTAGCCGGGCGGAAGCACGGGGGCGCCGGGCGGGGTCGGTGTAGTGGTGGGCGGTGTAGACGTGAGCCGGCGGTCGGGGTCCGAGAAGACCAGGAGAGCCGGTGGCAGGACGATGGTCCGGGCTCCAGGATCCCGTGTATGCTGGAGGAGCGCCGTAAGGAGATGGAGCAGACCAAGGCATGGGCCATGCCTGAACCAGACCGGTCCAGGGATCTTGCTGCGGGTGCTATGCCGGTGGAGTAGATGCCGGTGTAGACGATGATGATGACGCTGAAGAGCTGCCGGAGCGAGGCTGGGGCGGCCGATAGACGGGATTCTTCCCGCGGTAGTTAGGGCTCGGGCGCCAGCCTGGAGGCGGCTGGGCAGGTGCCGGCGACGGAGTGGATGGAGCTGGCGCCGAAGACTTGGTGGTGGCGTGAAACACTTGCGGACGAGTGGCCTTGCGAGCTTGGTTCTGAGCCTCGAGCTGCAGGAGATAGTGGACCTCGCCAAAGGAAGGGTAGGGCCGCAACATGGGGATGAAGGCCACCTGTTTCTCAAACTGCTCACCGAGGCCGACGAGAAGAGCGTTTATGAGGACGCGGTCGTCGACGTGATCACCAAGTTGCCGGAGTTCATCACCGATTGACTTGATCCGCTGGCAGAAGACGGTGACCGGGGAGTCTCCTTGGGTGATGGTGCGGAGCTCGGTGTGGAGAGTGTTGATGCGGGCGTCGGAGTTGTCTTGAAACAACTGTTGAAGAGAGGCCCAAAGCTCGGCTGCGGTGGCGTCGTCGTTGGAGACAAGATTGAAGAGCTCGGTTGAGATCCGAGTATAAATCCATTGGATGATCGTGAGATCGTCCTTCACCCAACGAGGATTGGCAGGCTGCGGGATAGAGGATGGATGTATATGGTGGCGTAGACCGCAGCGACCAAGGTGGATGTGGAAGAGATGGCGCCAGTGGTAGTAATTGTGGGCAGCGAGATCAAGCGAGATGGGTATGAACGGCGCAACATCGGCAATTGTATCTGCTAGAGAGATTTGTGGTGGCGGAAGGGTGTATTGGTGGTGGGCAAGAGAACTAGGGTTGGAGGAGGAAGAAAATACAGATGACGATCTGGCGGCGTTGAACTCATCCGCGATAAAGAGAGGCCGCGCCGGGAGAGGTGGAGGGGCCGGCGGAGAGGCCATGTCGAGGAGATAACCTAGGCGACGGATACCATGAAGATTATTGAATTCTGAATATGTATTAGGGCCTCAAAGGGCTGTTTATATAAGATACAAAACTTAGGGGCCAAGGATAGTAGAGATAGATTACAACTTGAACTACCAAATATACAAACCGAATATATACTCTAATAGCTCTCTCGCTCTTGCTCCCGTGCTCATTTGCTTTGAGAAAAGTATGTTCTACCCCAGTTCAAACTGACGAGTTGCCACAGAGAGTTGGACGTTGACTTTTTCGACAAAAAGAAAAAAGTACAATTTTTTTGAAGAAATTCATGAAATTAGGCAAAAGAGTTTTCAGACCTAAGGAAACTTCACAAATTTTCGACACAACTTGGAAAAGTTCATAATTTTGAAAAATCTTCTCCAAAATGAAAAAAAATCATGAATTTAATTTTTTAACAAGATATAAAAAATACCTTGATTTTTGTTCAAAAAAAGTTTGTAATTTGAATTTGATCACAAAATTTTGATTCTTTTACAAAACTTGGGAAACATTCACAAATTTGAGAAAATTTTCATGGATTTGAAAAGAGTTTTGAAAGTTGAAAAAAATTCACGAATTTCTGAAATGTTCACGAATTTGAGAAAAACGAACATAAAAAATTAAACAGAAAATAAAAAATAAAATAAAATAAATAGAAAGCAAAAACGAAAAATGAAAGAAAAAAATATGAGAAACCAGCAACACCTATGCTGGGGAAAAAACAGAAGAAAAACAGCTTGTAAAACTGCCAGTCAATCATGGGAAGGTTCCTGAAAAAAAAAACAGTTTAAAAGAAGACCTACATGGGCTGGCACATGTAGATACACATTGTTGTGGAGGGGTGTGCGCCGGTTTTCAAAAATTACTATAACCAGCACTTAAGGCGCCAAATAGGAGTTTGGGTCATCATACTCATATGCGGCTTCAGTTAGACTTTTGCGGTCTCTCCTATTGGCAGATCACCTGATGATTCATTAACATTGGCACACGAGGCCAAATTTTTGTACTCCTACATTATAACCAAAAGATTTTAGAAACGAAATTTGGGAGCAATGCTCCTTAAGTCGATTTTTTCTATGTATCATTATTGCAAGATCATATTGCAAAAGTCATAGTTAAAATTTGCTCTTAATGGATCCAAGATAATCCCCGGTAGTACATTTTTCAGATATACACGAGAGCAACATCGAAACGCACAAGTGTTCCTAGCACTGATATATAACTTCACTGTGTGAGGATGTTGCTTGCCCTTCATTACCCACCCACTCATGTTTATTTTCCTTTATTATCTACCTCTACTCAATTTGTACAGAGCAGTTTGGCTATATATACTGCAGGATAGTCCACAACATAAATCAGTTGTTGCCAGTGATGTTTCTTTCCTTCTTTGGTTGGTCATTTAGTCTGAGCTGCACATTATCACCAACAATAGTGCTTTCGTAGTGTGTTACTTTTTGATACCATTGAAATCCGAACAACTAGCTAGCATGTAATGGCAACCGTAAAGAATTCTATGCATGCATGGACTTCCTTGACATGAGCGGCATCAGGAAGCGTTTGGCATGGGCTACTACATCGCCGTGTATATGTTCCATGGGGTCCACGTACTCTAATATATACATCGTTGGGCCAGCACGGCATGAAAATCAAGTAGAAGTAGCTAATGGTTCCAGCCCGGGGGTCGATTCTCCGAGTGCTGGCGTTTCATCGTTACGTTGGCGAAGACTCGTACATATTTGTTACCCATTGTGTGGCCAAACCACCCGTTTACGCTTAGCGTTGCAATGCCCGAGAGATCCGGCTAGACTACTATGATGGTGTGATGCACTCGTACATACATTTTGGGATAGTTCACTAGCAGGACCGACCTTTGCCCACCTTACAAAAGCATACCATTAATATGATCAAATCAGTAAGGAATTCCTGTTTTTAATAGAAAATGAGCTAAAAATTGATCACAAATACTCTCCTAGGGATGGTGTTTTGTATACAAGCCGCCTGGGTATAATTAACTAACCGCTGCCGCTCACTCTCTCTTCTTCCTCTCATCTCTTTGCGATCTCTCCCTCCGCCGCGCCGGCCATTTTCACTGTGCAATCGACGGCCGCTGAACTTCTGGCGGCAACGATCATTGGTGGCGTTTGTGCCTGCCGGTCGGTGTGCACGTGCCTATCACTGCCCACGGCTGCGTGCTCTTGATCTGCCACATGTTGTGAGTTCAATCCGGCCGTCCTCTCGTGTACTTAGTTAATTAGATTGATTAGTTAGGTTGATTAATTAGTGTTATATTTACATAATTTAAATTGATTATAGCTATATATATCTAGTTGATTAGATCTATTAGTATGTACACCTTGACTTTAATAATCACAACTTGAGTATGCAACTATTTAATTAATTAAAAATATGATGTGACTACACATTTTAAAATAGTTTTCCACAACTTGGGATTAATAATGATCTTACATATGCATGTGAACATGCACCAATTTGTTCTAAACGCAACAATGGATCTGGCGTGGCCTAGGTGTGACGATAGTAGGTTTACTAGGTGCAACATGGTGGTTGAATAGGGGCAAAGATGGATGACGACCAATCGCTTCTCCATTGTGCTTTGCGAGGATTTCAAGTCAAAGACGGTATGTTAGAATAATAGAAAATTTCATAATCTGTTGGCTTTTTACTTGATATATAATTGTGAATAAAAAATGTCTGATTCCCCCTCCCTTTTATTTTGTTAAGATCATCCCTTGCTTTGTGAGGATCGAGGTCCTTGAGATGCTACAAGTTCTAGTCGAGCAGCCAACCATAATTGAGTCCAACCTTCAAAGGGAAGAGCATTCGATTTCCCGGTTTTAATAAAAATAAAAATGATCAATGCTTTTTCAATTGTTGTTGGTGGCGAAGATTGGCCAAGGCATACGAGCTAGATGTCGGGATGAGGATCAACATGTACATCATTGGTCAACAAAGATCTTCAAATGGGGCTGTGTTTGCAAACTATTTCAGTGCTACCTATGTGTAAGATTTTATGAAATATACAATTTCTTATGTGTTAACGCTTATTTTACCTGCCGTAACCATTTATCTTGATTACATGCAATTTGGACAGCTTATTTCAACTTGTGCCGTAAAACAAATAGGATAGTTAGACACAAGGCATGTCATTGCAGCTTACTTCAACTTGTCCCACGAAACGTGTAATTTGACAGCTTGCTTACATGTAATATGTATCTGAAGCATTTTTGGGCTGGTAATTACGGTTAGTTTTGTTGTTGGGACATTGAACCAAGGTACAAACTATACACGCATGCATGGGCGGAGCTAGCTATGTACACTCAGTATTTAGGAAAGAAGAGCTCATAATTCAGAATAAACCTTATAATTAATGCCGCCTGCTATGCGCCGGCCTAAAAGATCCACCACTTCGCGAGTTGTCGGATGTGACGCCATCATGCGGTAGAGCAGCGTCTTCCATTATTACAACAGAGCTCCTGTTGCAGAAATCTTTGCAACAGATGTCTTGATCCAATTTTTTTGCAATACTGGTATTGTGTTGTTGCAGAAAAACTTTTTCAACAAAGGTATTGTTGCAGAACTTTCTTTTACAACAAAGGCTGTGTTGCAATTTTTTCATCTTCATCTTGCTGAAAAAACATTTGCAACATAGATAATGTTGCAGAAAAATTCCCGCAACATACAAAAAAATTGCAATGAAGATGATGTCCCAGCATCTCCGGCGTCATTATCGTCGCCTTTTGCAACTCGGTCGTTGAAATTGCAATAGGGAGGCATCCGGTGATGGTCAGGAGCGACATGAAGAAGGTCGGCTGTGACCGTGCCGAGCTCAGGTGATTTGCAGCCGATGACAGCCCCGTCGTGGCCAAAGGGCGTGGTGGAGGCGGCCGACGGCCGCCATCTCATTTGGTCGATCGGGTGTCCTCCATTCTCGCCGCAATGGCGTCCGCCCGGAGTTAATTGCACAAAACCACTACATTGGGGCATCGTTTGCAGAAAACCATGAGGTCACTATTTTTTTTGCAAAAAACACCACACATTTAGTAAACTTTTTGCAAAAAGCACCAATCAAGTGATTTAGGTCGTTTAATCATTTTCTGACATGTGAGGACGGGTTGTTGGGAGCTGACATGGCAAAACATGTACATACACCCCTGGATCAAAAGGAAAAACGCAATCCAACCCAGTGGGTGGCGTCCCTCCTCCCTCCGATCCTGCAAGCCCCCGCCACCTTGAGGCCCCCTCTGCCCGGCGCCTCCGGCAAGCTGATGCCCGCAACCAGCAGGCCCCTCGCTCGCCGTCGCCTGCCTCCACTTCTTCTCCTTTATTCTCTCTTGTTCTCTGCAGGAAGCCGCCATGGATGGATGGAGCTCCACCGCGCCGCCTAGCTTGCCTGCACGCTCACCTCCGACCACCTTCGCTCGCCGTCGTCTCGTTCCCGTCCAGATTCAATGTCCTCGTCAGCGAGGACAACGACGCTCGGAGCGTGAGACGGCGGCCCGTGGCCGCCTTCGTTTGCCGCCTGCAGGGCGCCTCCTGTGACGGCCTTGAGCGCCGCCGCGACGGCCTCGGGCAGAAGACGACGAACGAGGCACCCTCCCTCGTCCCGCACATTGCCGTTGGTGGAGTCCATCGAGGGCGCGTGCGCCATCTGGGAGCTCACTGTGGCGCTGGCCAATGAGTCCTATTTGTAGCCCACGACTGCCACTGTCGCCCGGAGAACTTCTGGCTGCCGTCCCAGCCTTGCCCCGGCTGCGTTGAGCTGTCCAAGGGCGTCGCCCCGCGTGCTACAGAGAAGGAGGTTCGCCGCCATCCCAGTGTTGCCCCGGCCTGTGGCTGGGGAAGGAGGAAGCGGTCTCAAGGGGAGCAGGGGGCTGATTGCTTTTGTTTTTTTAGATCTAAGGGTGTTTGTGTTATTATTTTGCCCAGCCAGGTTCTTACAGTTCGGCTTCATTTGTCAGAAAGTGATTAAACGGCTTAAATCCTCCGATCATCGGTTTCTGCAGAAAGATTATTGAGAACATGATTTTTTTGCAACGGATTAGCGACTTGGTTGTTTTTTGCAAACGATGCTCCAAATGTTGTTGTTTTGTGCAATTAACTCCGTCCGCCCACAAACAGCGCAGTCATGGCGTGGCGGCTCCATCGAGAAGAATACTAGGAGAAAAGGGGGACCGGGCAGCAACACCACGCTAAGCGCAGGTTCTTGTGGTGGTTGAGATTGAGTCGCATCACAATATTCATTTAGGCCTCTTCCAATGCATTGGTACTAAGGTGGGGTGCTAAAGGCATTAAAGAGCTTAGCAACCACTCTCCCCAATGCATTGGTGCTTAACATTTGTAGCTAAGCACTCCTTATTTAATGTTTTAACACCAAAACATCTACATGCATTGGTTAATACACATTTTGCATAGGTCCACGCGCTTAGCATCGTTTCCTTCTGGAGTCACCATAAGGCTGGTCATAGTGGGGAGTAACTTATACTATAGTGTCATGCATATGACACTAGTCTAAGTTACTATCTTCATAGTGCAAAGTAACATACTAATAGTGTCATATGTGGCTTCATTTAATGGCTTATAGACTCATCTTATCTTGGGAAGCGCTATGTTACAATAACATATTATGTTACCACTTCTCATTAATTACATGCCACATAAACAAAAAAAATTGAAATGCGTTATGTTACTACCTAAGTTACTCCCACTATGACTAGCCTAGTGAGAGTAACTTAGCTAGTAACATAACACATCCCAAGACAAGTTTGCTTATGTGTCACATAGTTAATGAGGAGAGAGATGTTTGGAGTAACATATTATGTTACCATCACATAGCGCTTCCTAAGAAATGTTGAGTGTATAAGCTAATAAATACAACCATATATGATACTATTTCTATGACACTTTGCACTATGAAGATAGTAATATAGACCAGTGTCATATGTATGACACTAGTCTAAGTTATTCCCCACTATGACCAGCCTAATACTATCTTTCTTTTTTAACTACTCTACCACATCACTTTTTTTGCCTATGTGACACCCTTAGCACCGGTATACCTTGGAGCACTAGGAAGGGTTAGTGGCGTTGATGCTATGGCGGCTGTAGCAGAAGGCTGTGTTGTTGCGGCTGTGGCAGAGGAGAGAGAATAGGAGAAGATAGAGAGAATTCCTTATTTGACACTTTCTTAAAATTGTGTTTCTTATTTGACACTGGAGAAAATTTTCTTCCCTATATGATCTCTAGTCTTATTTTTTTTCCTTATATGACACTTTAGTGCATTTTGTTCACGTGAAAAGACCATTTTACCCATATGTATAATGTGACCACAAATATGTACAAGATAATAGTTGTTCAAAAAAAAGCAGTCGAGTTATCCATATGTGACATCATATATGCTAGTATTGTCATGCCAGTCAATTTGCTACTGTTCCGATTAGATTATATACCTGCAGTAGCATATCTGTGGAAATGATCCATGCTACATTTTGTTAAATATGGGAGCACGCTAGCATGCATCACTATGTAACTGTGCAATACGAGGAGCACCGTATGTATGTAGGTGCGTATGTGCACTGTACGTATGTAGTTGCGTACGAGGAGCACCGAGGCCTTCGAAGGTTCATGTGCTAATTGACCTCACGGTCTGGCTAGTTGTCTATACGTATTTGTGTATATATACGCGGTCAGCTTGCCGGCCGGAGCGTAGATATTTAAATACATACGCGCACCCTGACGATCAAGCAAATACATGTATTCTAGCTTCGTATAACCTGGTTCATATACATACGCATGTTGGCTGCACCGAACCGGGCGTACGTTCGTGCTAGCACGCAACTTCCTTCCATACAGCTATTTGTCCTGCATGGGCCATACAAATACGTGCAGATGCACTAATGGCATGCACGTAGGTGATCACCGAAGCACACACAAAAGTGCTTAAAAAATTCATTCATTTTTAAGAATGCATTTTAGTGTTAAAGCACACGTACAAAACTACGTCAAACAGTCACACTCTTAAACTATACCGCATGAAATTAGACCCACAGCTGAATACGTTCTAAATACATTGGATGCATGCGCTCAGGTATACAGAATACACATGCATCCCAGAAAAGACCAATGGAGGAGATAACACGTTCAGCTGTGCTCACTACAAATTTTCCCTAATTAGGCTCAATGCTACATATTTCTGGTCACATTATGTACATGGGCAAAAAGGTCTTTTCACGTGTATAAAATGAACTAGAGTGCCATATAGGGAAAGAAATTAAGACTATAGGTCATATAGAGAAGAAATTTTTTCCAATGTCAAATAAGGAACATGATTTTAAGGCTAGTCCCAGTGCTCCAGCCTGGATCGGTGCTAAGCCTGCCAGCTGAGCAAAAAGCTGACGTGTCACGTTAATTAATGAGGAGAGAGTCTCGTTCTGTAACCCCACGAAGAAACGGTGCCAGACGCAGATACATAGGCAAAAGGTGGAGTTAATCGATCCCGTGCGGCTGGGTACCGAGCAGTCGCCTCCTTTTTTCTCGTTCCTCCCCAACTCCCCCACGCGCAACCCCTGCCGCCGCTTCTTCTTCCTCGCCCAGCGCCGTCGCCCTGATGCAGCCGCTCCATCCTCCACCAGCAGCCCCGCCCCGCCGCTGATCGTCGCCTACAGCGCCGCCATACCATCCTCAGTTTCAGCTGGCCGCATGGACCGTCGCCGGGAGAAGTTCGCTGGGGCACCACCGGCTCCGCCTCTGTTCGCCGGGGCACCACCGGCTCCGCCTATGTTCGCAGCCGCCAACAGCTCCTCCGGCCAGTCAGCACCTGGTCTTTGGTAAGGAGCCTACATTGCAAAATCTGTAGTATATGTAAATCTGTAGCAAAGGATTACTGAATTCAGTTTTTTCTGGAACCCATTCAATCCCAATGGATTTTAATCTCCTAAGAGTCTACTGATTGAAGCATTGTGTGCGTACGTGGTACAAGCAAGGAGATTGAATCCCCGTCATCCAATTAGTGAGGGTTTTAATTTCATCTTACCAAGATAAAACACTCCCGTTCCTGATCTAGGCAGCAATTGGAGGGCACCTCCCATTGTTTTCTTGCTGGTCTAGTAACCCTGTGGAGATGATCAAAGAATGGGGGTCTGCTGCTGATTCCATTGCTATACAGACTAGGTTCAGTCTAGTTCAAAATCAACAAGAAATTTCAAAGTTCTGCTATCTAGTTATACAAATTGTCAGTTAAGTTTTGTCAAATAGTTACCTAGTTATACAAACTACAGTTTAGAATTGTCAAAAGTTGTTAGTACGAAAAGTGTTTTACTTAACCTCCATGACATTGTTCTCCTGTTCAGGAATCTAAATAAGTGATGTTGTCTTCTTTACTTTGTTGTTGCTTGTTTCAGGCCAATGTATACCCATCCACTTGATGGTTTTCTTAGTTTATCAGGCAGTCCACGAAATTTCTGTTTACCTGTGTTTTTGTTTTTGCGTCATTTATGCATTACGTGGCAGGAATACAAAGTATACATACCACAAAAGATCCTACGGCTAATTAAATGAAGAGAGCTTAGCTACAGGAAGCTAAGCATCTATGCATTGGGGTGTTTAGTTGCTAAGCTATTTAATATGCTTAGCACCTCATTTAAGCACCCGTGCATTGAAGGCAGCCTAAGAGAGTGTGAATTTTCTCGAGAAGATAAGGATTGGTTGTTTCGGAAGAAGTGAGGAAGTGAAGATGCGCATCTATCCATGGCCACGTGGCGAGCAGAGGAGTATTATACTTGTTCTTATCTGCCGGGACCTCGTTATCTCCCTTGCTGCAGCTGCCATCTGCGTTGGACGTGATGGCGGTGGACCGGGCACCGAAGGTGCTTGGGCATGCAGGTAGATCACGGCGGTGTCCCCGTAAGGCAGTTGGGGTGGTACTTGTGGGGAGATCGAGCGCGACAGTAAGGGCGGCACACACTTCTGCCAGATTTTCATGCCATTCTTGCACAAGGGTGTATATCAGAGTACGCGGACCCCATGAACACATAGACAACGGCCAAGCACCACATGCCAAGCGCTTCCTGATGCCGCTCATTTCAAGGAAGTCCATGCGTGCATAGCATTCTTTACCGTTGCCATTACATGCTAGCTAGTTGTTTGGATTTGAACGGTGTAAAATAGTAAGACACTACAAGAGCAATATGGTTGCAGCTGGATCAGACCGAATGACCAACCAAAGGACTAAAGGAGGACACAAATTTCACTAGCAACAATCGATGTATGTTGTGGACTATCCCGTGGTATATATAGCTAGCCTAGCTGGGCAGGAGTTATAAGTGAGAGATCTCTATAAGTGACTACGTACATTGCAGTTCATCCATACTTCAGTAGAGCAAGCTATAGTAAACTGCCATGTACGAATTGAGTAGAGGTAGATAAATAAAGGAAAATAAACATGAGTGGGTGGGCAATAAGGATGAAGCAGAGTCCTTAGGCTGGCTGTAATGGGGAGTATCATATAGTAGTATCATGGGAAGTTATAAATTACTCTGGGACGCTTGCGTGTTTCCATGTTGCTCTGGTGCGTATTGGAAAATGAACTACCGGGACTATCTTAGATCAATTAAGAGCAAATTTATTACTATACCTTTCCCAATATGATATTGCAATAATAATACACATAAACCATTTTTCAACTTAAGGAGCATTGCTCCCAATTTTCATTCCAAAAACTTATGGTAAACAATATACACAAATATGGGCTTTTCGGCTTATATTTCGGTTTTTTGGTTTTCCACCTTTCTTTCTTAGCTTTTGGACAATTCTTTTTAATTTTGCGCGTAAAATGTGTTTTTTTGCTTCCACGAGAAACACGGTCTTACTTCCGAGGGAAGCACGATTTGCTTTCGCGAGAGGCACGGCCATGCCTGTTGAAAACGAAAAAGCGTGTTGTTTTTTTCCTTCCGTGAGAAGCACGGTTTTCCTTCCGCGGGAGGCACGACCTGCTTCACAGAAACGGGAAAAACGAAAAAAAATTTGGTCGTCCGTGAGAGGCACGCTTTTGCTTCCGCGAGAGGCACGACGTGCCTCTCGAAAATGAAAAAGAAATGTGTCTTCTTTTTTCCTTCCATGAGAGGCACTGTTTTGGTTTCACAAGAGACACAATTTTGCTTCCGTGAGAGGCACGGCCGTGTCTCTTAGAAACGAAAAAAACACCCGTTTTATTTTTTTTTCCTTCCTCGAGAGGCACATTGTTTCGTCCCCTTTTTCGTGAAAAAGAAGTTTATCAAAACGTATCAACATAGTATCTAGTTCTGAAGATTTCAACGCGAGTAATCCAATAGTGAAAATGGTTTGAGATCTGGACGCACGGTTTAAGAGATAAAAAGTTTTGAATAAACAGATCTACGAAAATATAGAAAACTCCGAGGTTGTGACACGCGTACATGCAGCACATCACTTGTTGCAACCTAGGGAGGTGGAAGTGATCTTTAGAAGGAGTACTCCTAAATCAGTGATTTCATAGAACTTGCTTTGGTATAAAGTTTAACTGTTCACGTCTGTGGACTCAAAATTTCAATTCGGAACCTAACGTGTCCTCTTAAGTTATTTAATCTCATCGCTACTCTACATCTATACAAAAAATTATTGCATAGGTGCATGTCACAATACATAGCCATGTAAAATCCTGCGTTATGTACAAAAACACTCTACCCCTATAAATTTTGTGTTAGTCTTACTCGCGGGGAGATTACCATGAACTTATTTGTGAAGAATCACTAAGCAATATCAATTTTAACTAGAAACCTGGTTTCATATAGTGAATTTCAAGGAGACACAACTAAATGATAGTATAAGGCAACATATTATCCTTGATCAGTGTTGACCATTGTTATGTTTTTGGTGAATCATCAAACTTTGGACGTTCTAAACAAGGTTAACTTAATGGTTACACTTTGGTTCATCTTGTACTATCAAAACGTCCTAGTTTAATACGTTGGTATCCTTGACACTATCACTGATGGGGTGATAGACACCATATATACCGTGCAATATTGCTAATGATTTATGGCTCCATGTCACTAAGTGCTCCAATATAGGAAATGGATGCAAGGATGGAAGTAATGCCTCTTTTCCTCATACCTCCCATTCCAAGATTACTTACGGTGAAAAAAAGATGTCATTTGAGTGTCTACCATGCATGCACGAGCACCAACGCTTACTCAAAGGTTCAACAACACCTGTAAATCTATCTAACAATATATATATATATATATATATATATATATATAGTGTTACTATTCATCATCCAGGATATATATGTGGGAGAGATCAAGGATATGTGTAGTAGCTATTGCCTTATCACTTCACGTACTATATGAAACTTACATTCTATACATTGTATTCCTTATAGACGGTGCCCATGTATGGCTCCTTGCCGAATCTATTTACCATTGGTCTTGCAAAAGGGAAATTAGGGAAGAATGTGCGACTGAACACACACGGCGAGGATGCATATTATGGACACAAAGATGAATTGAGAGCAAGACAAGAGGAGTAAATACGAGTTGGTTGATGATATGAAATGGCCTGCACTCATAAAGTGAATGGAACTCCAATGGCATGTGCATAAAGTAAGGTCGCACACATCTATTTTAAACATAACACGGAAGTTTGCAGATGTCCACCATTTTGCATGCAAGTACTGATGCAACAAATTATACATGATTTTGCCCTCCATCTATCGTTGTAAAGATCAAGTTGAGGCACAATCTTCAGATTTTCGAATAGAAAAAGGCACTGTCGATGTTTATTTTGTTATCATGACATGCATATTCCCTGTGTTCGCTCAGTTTAAAATTACTAGAAGTGGTTCTTACACCGAAACCACCCACGGTAGGAAGTATTGGAGGGAGTTTTAAAACTACATCCGATAGTATGAGGTATTAGTGACATTTGCCTACAAATGGAAGGCAAATCTGCCGATTGGCAATATCCGAGAACCATCTCCAAAGCAATATTCTGTACTAGTGAGGTATTGTTCTAGAATTATTCCAGTCACAAAATTGTTATAGTAGATTTATGTGGAAAACCTTCTCCCGTACCATAACTATTTTATTTCACTAATGCGAAGTTAGAAATAGTGATTGTCAAACATATTTCCCCAAAATCCAAGCCAACTTCCTATAGGAACATACGTAAAAGGAATGGAGGTGGTATAGTATAATACATGCAACCAAAATGGATTTACTAAACTGTAAATATATCTAGTTTTTCTTTTTCCCCTGTACATACATTTTTATATTAAATTTATAAAAATTCTGTGGGAAGAAATTCCACAGTTGAGGGTCAAAAAGAATAGTTCATCACATCGTATGATATTCTCTTTTTTGCGGGTTTTTTCAGTACTAAGAAAATATTATGATAAATACCAATAAAGTACATTTTTTGTGAAATAATAAAGTACAATTATTCCCAATATGTAAATAATAATGAATGACAAACAAATTCCAATACTATAGAGCGTGCCACATAATTATTGTTTACCCGTTTTACTGTTCCTAGACCAAAATCTCATACAACCACATTGTACCGCCATACAAAGAAGCCACTGGTATTAATATATTATTACGATGAGCTTAACCAAATCATTTTAACAGTCCGTCATTACAACCGGGAAGTACACAAGCTAAACGGTAAGTAAATGATCATAACATAGATATGCCCGTGCTGTAAATGCTGACGCACTGTATATGAATATCATACATATCACGAGCAGGGCACAGTATCACGAGCCAGGATCGATCAGAATGATCCTACGGAGCATATCATCTGAAGGTATGTAATGCTTAGTCTTCTTTCCCTCAATTTTCTCCTTCATTTCTCGACATTCTTTTGTGCCACCATCTTGAGCTATCCATTGAGTAAATTAATTAAGTCAAAAACAAGTTATATATATCCACGCTAAACTGTCAGTTTTTTAATTTACAAAATGTAATGGCATCATGTGGGGAACAAGTATACCTTTGCTTGGCCTGCCTTGTGGCGTCTGAAGGCCTACAACAACAAAAAAGGGTAGTGTTAAACTTTTTCCAAAAGAGAGCTTAACTGATTGCAAATTGAGAAGTTTGTGCAAGTAACAAGAAGCATACATTATCTGTCCCGTAGAGATAATCGCAATAGGTGAAGACAGTTGCAAAGTTGCTCTGGCAGTTCCCTGCCAAGTAGTGATGGTAGTCGTGGAACTCTGCTCCTCCCCAGAACGGGATAAGCTTTGTCGGGTTGAACGGGAAGTTGTACCTAAATTTGGAAATTCGAATCCATTTATATATAGTATAGGGAACATAATCTCTTAGTGAAAAGTACGCACTTCTCTTCCAGCATGAAAAGAGTATTACCCGCAGTGGGTCTCGATGGCCGAAATAGCCACTATCACAAACCAGATGCCGAAGGTGATCATGTGGCAAGGCGCGATGACCGGGCCGACGATGGTGGGGACGGTGAGGATGAGCACCTCGGTCCAGTGCATGTATGGCGCGACGAAGCCGTTGGGTGCAGTGTACTCATGGTGGACGTGGTGGATGTTGTCGTAGCACCACTTGGTGTGCATCAGCCGGTGGACCCAGTAGCTGAGATAGTCCTCCACAAGCAGGTACATGAGCAGCTGCGCCGCCATCTCCCCCGCCGACGGCAGCGGCAGCCCCATCCGGATCCCCAACATCTGATGCCATGAGGCGCACACCAATCAACGTCTAACTCGCAGAGTCAAAGTGACAGTAGACAGCACTGTACCAGGAGCTCCACAAAATGATAGTGTGTACAAACCTTGACCGCAGGATAGGACAGCAGCTGGACAGGGGCGGCGAGGGGGAGCAAGAAGCGCGCGGTGTCCGTGTAGCAGCGGAGGAAGCCGGCCGGCGACAGCCGCGCGCCCCGGGGCTGCAGCTTGTACCGCAGGGCGACGGCCGGCGCGCCGAGCTCGAGAAGCGCGAGCATGAGCGGCAGCAGGGTGTAGACGGCAAGGAGGACGGCGCGCGACAGTGTGGTAGTAAAGGTAGTAGTCCGCCTTCGCCGCCGTGTACCGGAACCACGCTGCCTCGGCGCGCGACATGGCGCGCCTCAGCGCCGCCTCCGCGTCGGACGCCGTTGCGTAAGGGAGCATCGCCGGTCGCGGATGTGCAGCTAGGCTGTTTGTTTCTTCGCAGTCGCGGACGTGCAGCTAGCTACTGCTCTGTGCGCGACTGGAACGGTCGACCGATGGGTTTTTGAAGAGGTTGTTTGTCTATCTGACTTGTGGACCAGCACTACGAGGGGGGTGGGTGCTGCCTTTTTTTTGCGAATCAAGGGAGCGTGTGCTGGCTGCATCGTGCTGATTCATATTTTCACGGGCATGGTAAATCGTTCAACTTTACTACTCCCTCCGTTCCCAAATATAAGTCTTTCTAGAGATTTCAACAAGTGACTATATACGAAGTAAAGTAAGTGAATCCACACTCTAAAATATGTCTACATACATCCGTATGTTATAGTCCATTTGAAATGCCTAAAAAGACTTATATTTAGGAACGGAGGGAGTACATAATACTCCCTCTGTTCCTAAATATTTGTCTTTCTAGACATTTCAAATGACTACTACATACGGATGTATGTAGACATATTTTAAAGTGTAGATTCACTCATTTTGCTTCGTATGTAGTCACTTGTTGAAATGCCTAAAAAGACAAGTATTTAGGAACGGAGGGAGTATTTCTTTTGGCGAAAAGGCCTAGGCCATATATTAAACTTAACGGGATCTTACAAACACACCCATGCAGAAAGAGAAATTACACTTAGAGCTTTGAGGGTGCCGAAGTCTTTTTCCTCATGCAAACTTCTAGGTCTCTGCCTTGGGATGGCAAAATTTATAAAATCCAGTAGCTTGTAGAAGCATGAGTCGAAAAGTCGTCGATGCATGCCAGGAGACGTCGGCGGCCATGAAATGAGAACACAATAAAGGTCTGTAGAAACTCCAGATTCAGTCATATCTCCGGTTGGAAGACTTGCTTGTGTGTTTGGAACTTTGGATTCTCTGTTTACATTAATGCCTATTAGCTAGCTAGGCAAGGATGTATAGCTATGGCAAGGACTTTGTGCTCCGTTTGTGAGCTGTATTTCATATTACAGACTTTGTTTTTTGTTGCACTTGCTTAATAATATGGCCGCATGCATCTTTCGGATGCAGAGGCCGAGGGATGACCTCCTTTTCTAAAAAATCCTCCTAGGACATACTATATTTTTAAGTTTGATCGACTCAATGAAAAATACACCAACATCTATTTGATGCTATAGACATCAATTTTGCTAATCCTCACTTGCCTGAAAATTTCTTTCGCATCAATTGAATTAGTGCGAAGCCGTGAGGCCAAAGACGACATCTTCACGGGGACACCAATGAGACCTCGACCAGGAATGATCCGGATCAATCGCCGATGTGGTGGCATCATGGATGGAGGCCAATCTGAGGGTTGACTTGTTCGAGTAGGAGGGTGCGGCCTCACCAGAATTGGTGCCAAAAGAGGTTTACGGGGAAGGCTAGGGTATGGTGGCGAGGCGCGAGGGGAGGGGGAGCAGTTGGTTCGGATGGTGTTACATGGAGGAGGAAGAAGAACATTAACTGTTGGAGGAGGAAGATGGGGTATGGGCCATTGGATTATGATCCAACGGTCAAGGTGCAAAGACCGAAACCGATTGGTGTTTTTAAAAAAAATTGAAGTTTAATTTAGGCCCTTTCCCGTGCTTCACGGTGTACAGGTGCTAAGGATGTCATATAGGCAAGAAAATGATGTGGCAAAGCAATTAAAGAAGAGAGAGAACATTATGGTAATCCCAAGAGAAAACGGTGCTAAGTGCGTGGACCAATGCAAAATGACTTTCAACCAATAGATGATGGAGTTTAATTCTTAAAGAGTTCAATGAGAGAAGCTTAGCTACAAAAGCTAAGCACCTAGCACGATTGCTAAGGTTTTTAATGCATTTAGCATCTCATGTAAGCAACAATGCATTGAGAGTAGTCTTAGGAGTTAGGACAAACCTAAAATTTTGAGTAATTTGAAACCGACGGAAACTTAGGTGTTCGTATCCATTTGATGCAAAATCACGAGTCAACGAACAAGGTCAGTAATAAGAGAAAGAATCAGGATTCTATTATCAGTGGTTAGAGGCGGGATCTAATCTTACTTGCCATGTATATGGATGTGGTGCAAGTTCAGTTGTGAGAGAGCCAGAGAGGGTAGAGATAACGCAAGAAGAACCAGGAAGCACCGCGGCAGGCGCTCGAGCCCGACGGCGTCGTAGATGCCGCGGCCCACCACCATCTCTGCCATGGACCGCCTGAAGTCGGCCCAAGGGTCGTCCGTGCGCTTGACCACCGCGAAGCTTCAGGTCACAACCGCCTCCGCCGCAGCCGCCGGAGCTCCCGCTCACCCCCGACGAGGTCTCCGTTGTCGTGGATGTCACGAGCGTCGTCTCCGCCTCGCAAGTCGACGCTGCGGATGTTGTACGCGCTCGGCTCCTTGTTGCAGCTGAACCACCCGCTATCGCCGGACGACAAGGTCTGTATGGCCACGAGGCGAGGCGTGTTGTCACCGTCGGTGGCGGCCTCAATGACGGGAGGGATCCCGCAACCACGCGCACAGATGGAGGCAGTAGCAGCAGCGAGCTCGCCCCGTGCTAGAGCAGTGAACCCACCGCTCCTACGCGCGCTGGAGCTGGGAGGCGGGGACGGGGGAACGGCATGCGGCGGCGGCCAGTGGGGGCAAGCGGGGCAGAGTGATTCAATCGCTGGTTTGTGGGACCAGGGCGGGCACCAGGCGGACGACAAGAGCGACGGGAGTGTCCGTGTGTGTCCGGATTGCCTCATTTGTGGCCCAACTTTGCTCCGCGTTTGGTGTTAGGACGGATAAAAAACGGACGTCTGCGTGCCATTTTGTCCATTTGGGTATGCCCGTTAGGCCGTGTTTTGCCTCAAACGGGCGAAACCGGAGGATTTGGGGTCTAGGGTTGGACTTGACGTGATCCAACAAATGCCAGTCCGTAGCATTGCGGTGAAGAATCCTTTGTCAGCTTCGAGATGGTAGGACCACGCCGTTGTACCATCGCTTGTCATCGAAGGGGGCACCCTGCTCCATAAAAGGAGCTGACAAACAATATTTGGATGGTAGAAAGCTCATCAGCACACCAAAGATATTTGTAATTCCTCTAACAATATATTTGCAAACCAGACCACATAAGAGACTCCAAGCATGATCACCGACGCACGCCACCCTACACCAACAACACGGCTTCCACGTCCGAGAACCACACCACGCCAACCCGCTGAGAAGGATCAAGGACCCTAGAAAGGCCTCTTCAAGAAGGAAATGACGTGACGTGAGAACGTTACCACTACCCAAACCGAAAGGACGGCCCAAGGGTTTTTACCCGAAGCTGGAGGTGGAGGTGTGCAGGCCACGGAGACGTCTTCAAAGAAGGAACGACGTTCACGAGCATTGCCCTCACCAGCATCGACACTATCGAGCATGGATTTCACCCGACCACATACCACTTACAACCTAAAGACCCACCAGTCGCAGCACATCAGAGTGAGTCGATGAAGACGAGGTCGAAATCTGGACAGGAGCGTCAAGACACCAACACCCGTCCCATGAACACCTCCCATGCCTCCCACCTCGCTGCCCTCACGAGTCACGATCGAGACAACAACCAACCACATGCATGGCGGCGGGGGCCACAAGCCCACCGCCACACGCACCACCCACATGCATAGCTCCAGATCCGAAGAAGCCAACCCTTACCCATTAGAATGGGCTGCCAATGCGGAGCAGGCCGCCACAACCGCCGCAATACCATACCTTTTTGCCCCCTTTTTGCATGGGAATAGGAGATTGTATTAAAGGTGGATCATCGTTCTTACAAAGTTTGAATACGTCAACCATACCTCATCGCAATAAAAATGCAGTGCGAGGGGTACCATGCTCGTAGGCCGCTAAGGGCATATATAATGCATAGCCCAAGTGTGATGCTCCGCAGGCCATGTAGAGTCAGATGTTAGAAATAGTAGGCTCAGATGGGGATGAGGGATCCTTTGCAGGAGGCGGATGTTTGAGGCGAAAAAATGTGATCCAGTGCATAAAGTTGAAAAAGTTTAAGTGAAGAGTAGATATGCATGTGTAGTTTTTTTCGAAAAGGATATGCACGTGTAGTGGGAGTCTACTTTCTATTTTTTTTTATGAGGCTCACTAGTACTCTAGTAATAACTTGACTTGGAGAGAAAAAAATCAAATGCCTTTATTCTGAGTCCGGCCAACCGGCGTGATCACAATCTCGTTATTGTCTTGCAGCGTCATTGATTTCCTTTACTATGGTCACAAGCTTCGACCGGTCCATTGTGTTCGCTTGCAGCATCGTGACCACCACGGCACAATCCATCTCTACCTGAATGGGTGGGACGTTTGCTGCAGTGCAAAGGCCAGACCCTCCTTGCACACTTGCAACTCAGCCTCTAGTGCATTATAATCACCTATTTTAGGCTGGCATCTCCAGTTTTGCTTTCCTGTCACAAGATGCTCACCTTGACCTCGAAGAAAGATGCCCTCAAGTAAACAAATGAGCTCAACAATCAGAACCATGTGGAGTTTCCGCGTAAAGATGAAGCATATGACGCGAGATCTATCCAAGATACATAGAATCAGGCTTGGCAAGACTTGGCCAGATCAAGCTTCTTTAGAACATCTACAGCCAGACACTTCAAATCAGCCTCATACGCGCCCATCCACCCAACGCTCAGTACCAATGTCGTTGACATCTCCAACGACCAATCATAGCTAAGGTGTCATAGTACATAGGTTTATTTTCCCGGTATGGACGGGCGCGTAGGGTGTCTAGTCGGGGTGAACATCCCGGTCACGAAAATACAACCTAGACAGGTTCCTCAAACGGGCTCAAACATCCTGCCTGACATGCACTCCTCATATCCATCCAAAATATGGGGTCGATATGGGGGCGCATAAGCGCACCTAGGAACGTCCGCCACGTTGAACTGATACCGGGTCCCACAAGAAAACACTCCGAAACCAGGCGGTCCGAAACTCGTCTCCTCCGTCGGAACGATGGCGCCACGTGGCGCCGCTTCCAGCAGGCTGCGTACTGCCTAGTCCGGCTATTTAAACAGACTACCGGCACTGAAACCCTACCCTTCCACATTTTGCCCCTCCCGTCCGCCGCGGCCGCCACTTTCCGCTCCCCGCCTGTCACCACTAGTAGCCATATGCCCCAGGCCGCCTGGTAAGGAGCTACCCATATCTGACGCTGGAGAGACGGCTGCAGCTCCTTGAGCAGATCCGAGCAAGGCAGGAAGCCCGGATTGCCGCGGGGCTACCTCCGGATGTAGTGGATCCGGAGAAGGACTTAGAGGAGGAGGATGAGGTTGAGGAGGAGGAGAAGGAGCCGAAGGAGGATGCGAGGGACGCTAGGGACGCAGATCCGCAGACGGAGCACCAGGTCATCCTTGATTCCCTCCGCTCGGAGTCCGATGAGGAGGCCAGACGTCGTCGTCGACATGAGATGGAGACGGAGCACGCCGCGGAGGAAGATGAGATGCTCGGATACATGCATGAGGTCGAGGAGCCGGAGCCCTCCTACACGCCCGTCCACCCGGCGCTCGGCACTGACGTCGTGGACATCTCCGACGAGGAATCATAGCTAGGGTGTCGTATTAAGTAGATTTATTTTACATGATTTGTATGGATTTAGTGAAATACGAGAGACTTGGATGCAGAGAAGCAAATTTAAAGCGTAACCGATCAGTGTGCGCGGACATGCTCGGTCGTGTCCGTAGAGTTTTTTCTACAAAGAGAATATATT
This sequence comes from Triticum monococcum, assembly GCA_034509565.1. Taxonomy (NCBI): domain Eukaryota; kingdom Viridiplantae; phylum Streptophyta; class Magnoliopsida; order Poales; family Poaceae; genus Triticum; species Triticum monococcum. Next base: position 623,092,476 of record CM067845.1, read on the forward strand.
AATATCGCGAAGATACCAATTACACCCAATCTCTGCACCTACTAGATGTCACCAAGACATGCGGGATTTACACAACCAAAGGAGAAAATAAAAAGAAATGAATAAAACCAAAGGTCACGCCACAGCGATCAACTCCTCTCAACAGCAGCACTCATACCGCCACTAAATACAACACCGGAAAAACATAAATGGTCTCCAAAAGCAGCGCCTCCAAGAAGGAAAAAATGCAGAAGCGTCGTCATTGCCCAAGCCAAGATCTTAGGTTTTCACCTGGAGAAAGTCCGCGCTCTCAAAACAATTCCTTCAGCAAGGTAATCGCCAGGGACAACTAATGAAGGCCAGATCTTAGGTTTTCACCCTGAAAGTCATGACTCGGCACCTGAGGAGTACCAGCAAAGATGAAATCCTCCAGTGTTGCCGCCCCACTTATGACTTATCACTGCAGCTTCTGAGAGTCATCTAACACCTATCTCACCCCATCGCCTCCAAGACTCCGTCCGTGTAATTGATCCTCCGATCTCGGCCATCATGACCTTCTCCACTATTGTCTCCATCATGGAAATCAAGGAGCCGAGATGTCCCAAGGTGTCATCAGTCAACAGAGCTATGCACCACACCCTTAGAACCTCGTAGGCTGCTAGGCGATCCACATATGGGGGTCAGATTTGCCTGTAGATGCTCTTATATTCCTATACTAAGGGAGATCAGTTTTCTTATATTCCCCTCAACTTTCCAGTTTGGGACAAATCCCCTCCAAACCTTTTTTGGGTATGCTTACCGTCTAATCTAACTGAACTGGTTCTATAGCTAACTCTGGTTATTCAGCTGGTTCAGTTGAGATGCCACGGTTAAACAATTTTTTTCCTTCCCCCACATTGGATTGGCAGTTAAAGGGGAGTAGGGATGAAAATGGAGTGACAAGTTTTCGCTCCTTGGGAGAAAAAATGGAAACAAAGAGAAAATGTGAAAACGGAAACGAAAATTTGCAAAACGAAAATGAAAATGTATTTTTTTATGCGGAAACAAAAACAAAAATGGAACGGTGATTTCTGGTGGAACAGACATGGAAATGAAACTTTCCGTTTTCGTGAATATGGAATTTCTGTTTTTACTACAGGCCTATGATTGCTTTGTAGCCCAACCACCAAACAACACACAATGACACACTGAGCAGAATGAGCAAAAGAGATCATTTGAGGCCCAACTTCTACAACCATACATGTACTCAACCAAACTCTATACACAATTGTTCAGTACTACTATAATACTACGCTAACTTGCTCACATAATCATATTATTTTGTAGCCATGATAACAATTCTTTAAATTTGCTTGTTTTTATGTGTATTTTTCTATGATTCAAGGGGGTTTAAGTTCCGGTAAATGACCACTTCTGTTTCCGTGTATGATCTGTATTCATTTACGGGGTTACTGTATTCCGTTTTGTTTCTGCAAAATAATATGAAAACAAATATGATAGCACTCATTCCGTTTGTTTCTGCTCCGTTTTCATCCCTAAAGGGGAGTAGGTGCCGTTGCATCACGCTGATTCATCTTTGCAGGGAGATGGTAAATCGTTCAACTTTTTGTTTTATTTTGTGGGAGTCTTTTTGGATCCAGTAGGTGTGTTTGGAACTTTGGATCCTCCGTTTACAATGCCTAGCTAGGCAAGGGCTAGGCTATTTGTTTTGTTGATATACATTGCTACTAGCTAATCATGGAATACGAACAGCTGTTGTAGTCATGAGCAGTTACGCAGCATCTTCCTCACACTTGCTAACGGAGCCAGATCAGCTTACTGGTGTCAGCTGACACCACTACATTCGACCCTATGGATTGGAGGGAAAACCTCATCGATTCCGACTTGTAACCTTTCCCTTCTTCGAACCGACGAAACACTACACGGTCTGGCAGCCCAGGTTGTAATATGCTCGTATTATTAGACAAAGTGCACATAGGTAGCTTTACAAAAGTTTACAGATTAGATAACACAGATCTCGCCAGCCACAACTCTAATCTCATCCTAAGATTAGATAAAACTGATTCCCTAAGTCTGTCTTTCTACATAGCTACCAGTGCTATACGCCCCCAGATTAGGTAACACAGTTCCCTGCAAAAAAATAAAAAAGATTAGATAACACAGATCTCGCGAACCACAACTCTAATCTCATCCTAAGATTAGATAACACAGATTCCCTAGACTGTCTTTCTGCATAGCTACCAGTGTTATACGCCCCCCAGATTAGGTAACACAGTTCACTGCAAAAATAAAATAATAGATTAGATAACACAGATCTCGCCAACGACAACTCTAATCTCATCCTAAGATTAGATAACACAGATTCCCTAAGACTGTCTACATAGCTAGCAGTGCTACCCCCCCACCCACCCACCCACCCACACACACCCACAGCCTATTAGCAAGTTTTCTGAGGCTACGTATCATGAATGGGCGTCGGTAATTAACCTACCGATCGGCATTCCTCGTTCGCAGTCGAATCCAGAAATTTCCATACCGAACGTTCGTAAAATCGAGTTCCAGCGTCCAAAACAAATCAAGTTCCAGCGCGACGCGCTCGGACGCCGTTCGACCTTGTGCATGATGCAGCATGATCACCATGCTGGTAGCAGATGACGCCTTTGCCGACGTCCAAGTCACTGTGGCGCGGCGCGACTTGCGCGCGCTTGGCCCGTCCCTCTACAGTGGACTCCATGGATAATCTATTTTGGGGGGACATCTCCAGCTCATCGTTCCTGTCACAAGATGCTCACGTCACGTGATCTCCGACCTTATTTTTTCAGGGGTCACCGTGATCGACCTTCAACGAGGATGCCGTCAAGGCGTCAAGAAAACAAATGAGCTCAACGATCAATCACAGACAACTGGAGTTTCCGCGCGCATAAAGATGAAGCATGTGATCGTGTGCTTTGTCACCCCAAGCAACGTATATAATCAGATTTTGACAAGAACGAAGTTCCTTTTCTCCAGCTATAAGGTGCTTAACAGCTCGGAAAAAAATATAAGGTGCTTAAGATGGAAACACCAAATGCACATTAGCGCAAAACTTTTGTACTCGCAAATTTTCATACATGGAACAGTTTTTTTTTGTGGTATAGATAAGGAGCTTAAGATATGTTTGAACACATTATCGTTATCATTCTTTTGTAGACTCAGGAAAGAAAATCATCCTTTGGTAGACTCATGTAAGAAAAAATTGTCCGGATGAACAGTGGCGGAGCTTCCCAACGGCCAACCTGTGCCATTGCCCCGCAGCTAGTGTAGTTTTGTTAGATTATTAGCACATAATTAGGCAGGAATGATAGAGCTTTGCCCAATCTTTGATTGAATATCACCTCCTACATGGGATAGCCCCTCTTATAGTTTTGATCAAGTTCCGCCACTGCATAGTAAGTTTTCTCAAACTTGTGCATTTTGGGTAACCGAAATAGTATATGAGCATGATGAGGACGACGCCTTAAGTGCAAGAGAGAGTAACCCACGCTCACGCACACACCTAATGGGCAGGCCCATAGATGGAGGCAAGCACTAGATTGGAACAACGATTCCAGTTCTTAGGTCGTAGCTGACCGGACCACCGTTGCCCAGTTGTCTGTTCACCGTTGAATTTTTGAGGATTTTTAAATAAAAAACTCAGGAATTAAAAATGTTCACAAATTAAAAAACATGGTTTTAAAAAAGTTCATAAACTCAAAACAAGTTCATGAATTCAAAAAAAGTTTGTGGGTTTAAAAAAAGTTCACAAACTTGAAAAAGTTTGCGAGATTCAAAAAGTTCAAGAACTCGAAAAAGTTCATGAGTTCAAAAAAGTTCACGAATTCAAAGAAATGACTTCAAAACTCATGATTTTGAGGGGAAAAGTTCATAAATTTGGAAAAAAAATGTCCGCCAATTTGAAAAAAGTTCACCTATTTGAGTGAAAAAACTTCACAATTTTAAGGAAAAAATACTCACAATTTTTTCAAAAAAAGTTGTACGAATTTGTGAAAAAGTTACTGATTTTGAAGAAAGTTTTTGAATTTGAAAAAACTTCATATATTTTAAAAAAGGAAAAAAAGAAAAAGGTAAGAAGAAATCGAATAAAAACCACACTAAAAAAGAGAGAAAGAAAGGTCCAAAGGTTCCCTAAACTAGCCGGAAGCTTCACAGAACCGGTTGAGTTCGAATTGCGCATGGGCCAAACGAAGAACATAAATTGCACGTGCGACAAAGCAATGAAACTTGAAAAAAAACGTTAAATGGGCCAAGCTCATGAGGGAAGGGAGTGTCCGCCGGTTTTCGCAAAGACCTGTCACCGGCGCAGCGGCGCCGAATAGGGTTTGCGGAAGTTGTGATACTACTTTGGCTGCCTACTGGGCTGGAACCTGGACTAGGCCTATGTATGGCGAGTAGAAGAGTTCCCCGTGGACATGCATGCGTGTGCAACATCTTAATCATTTATTGTTTACATTATTCAAACTCTTCCTCCAATAGAAAGATAAGTAACTTTTGTCTTTGGTCCAAACGGCGATTCTACAATCTCAATGCATATTCAATTGCTCATTTGTCTTTATTTAGTCTCTCAATCATTTTATATATAGCTGATGCTACAATTCTAGAACTTATAATGTTTAGGATTAAAATGTGATATTCATGGAAATAAATGAAGGGTAACATTGGTATATGTACCTTACCATATCCCTTAAGCTAGTACCATCGACCCAAGGGCATACATTTGAAATTGGGTGTCGTAAGTGTAAGATGAACCTCTCAAGCCATTTGATACTCCTTCTATATTTATATTATTATGCCACTCTTTTAATAGTGTTTTCTCCTCAGAAATCATCAGACCAATCACAAAGAATCCAGTAGTAGTATTTACACACATAAAGGTAACATCAAACCAAGCCCAAATCAAGTATGCAAAACTACATTCCAGTCATATAATGTTCAATGAGTGATGAAAATTTCCATTCAGCATTGTAGTATTAAATAATGGCACCTGAATCTTAGAATTTATAATGAATAATGTACACATGCATCAAATAGCTACTTTAGCGGATTTTGTATTGTTCACTGATATATAGACGTTCATTTATTTGGTTTTCATATTCATAGGTAACAAAATATGAAAATAATATTAGTCAGATTATGTATTGGGTTCACTCATACTTGTGAGAGAACTATCTGTGATTATGCATGTATATGTATCTGGCATGTTTCATGTCTTACTTCATCTTCAATAAATCTAGTTAATTATATGGATGCGGTGATATTTGTACCTTTTACATTAATTTCAGCAATTATCACACAACAAGCATCGCCAAATTTGTGATAGTGCTACTAACTACAGGCCAACTAGCAGTTTCTCTATATACTATTTTGATGACCCACCTTGTCTTAAGTTACAGAGAAGAACATGCAAAGCGTTTTACTGTAGTTTATATTACAAATGTGATAATCTTTAATTTTCATGAATAATTTAAATCATAATATTCAAAATTGAATGTTCCACTATTTGTGGTAGTCTCCGATATCTTTAAGTGTTTTATAGTTAAATATAAACGATGCATGATAGTAACACTTTTTTTTTCAATTGGGCACATATTATGTTTCCATCAGATCAATATAGAGAGGTTGTGAATTAGATATATTATAAAGATTTTGCGATTATGTTTTGTTTTGATAAAATAATATTTAGCAGTAAAATTGCATTGGAGTAGTAAAAGTACTATAGGCGCATTTCGACGATGTCTTAAAAAAAGGCGCAACTAAAACTTACAAACGGTGTACTAAAATAAGTTGTGACTCCGAAAAATTATATTTATTGGAATATATTTGTGGTGATAGAATCTATTTATAGATTGACAAATGCATTGAGCGGGTATTATTTGTATTTTTTGTGTAATTCGTAGATCTCCTATTATTCTGATAGTATCTTCCATATGGATGCATGTACAAGCAAATTCTTGGTATGATTCATGAATGTGCAGGTAGTCCATGATATAAGCAAATTGGATGGACCTTTCACCCGTTCGCTCGTGGTGGGGTAGTAAGTCGAGAGTGAATTTATCCTAGCACTTTCAACCATACTACATGCACCTCGGCCATCTTTCTATCCAGCAATGCCACCGTCGAAAATTCAGTGCTCACATGATCACCTATGGCTAAGTTAGTTCACAACTTGTGCTATTTTATCCTTTGATTATTAGATGATATAAATAAAATATTTAAATACAATGACCAAATTAACTACACAAATCTAGACAAACTTGCATGCATGATGTGTAATTTGCTAGGATGTGTTTCCAATCTATTGCTTATGCAATTCACTGGTTCTTATTGATTTATCAATAATAACAAACACTAGCTAGATAACCTGAGATGATTGTAATTATGGTTACAAAGAAGTAACGGTTGTGATATGTTACGTTGTTGCGGGAATATTTTGCAATATATTTCAATGTGATTCATTGTATGAAACATGAATAATTGAATGATATAAAAGGTTAAAACTAAAAATACATATAATTTATTATGTTTGATTACTATATAGTTGTAAAATGTTTATTGTATACATAGCATAATAGAATGAGATTTCTCATGTATGGTTGCATGTTGAGATGGTTCTTTTTTTATGCATATGACATATGGTAGTGGGGGTGGACCTTTTCACATGCATGTTGTGCGATTATGTGGCATTGCTTGCATGTTGAGAGAAATAGATAGCGGTGGACATGTAACATTCAAAAGAAAGTGAAGATTAACATACATAATGAATTCAAACCCAAAGTCGATTTGCTAGAAAATTGAATTAAAAACTATAATCGAATACAAACCTGAAAATCATTTATAGTTGTCGTACAACTATAAATATGACTTTAGTTGCATCATTCGTAAACCATCATCATGGTTGAAAATAATAATTCTTAACTCATGATACCAAAAGAATACGAAAAAATAAGTATTAACCTGCAATAGCAACTATGGTAAAACTCGTTCAATGTCATTGTGTACCATGTTCGCCAGTCTCATTATCTCCCTCGCCGCCACCTTTCTTCACACGCATCATGATTCTGTCACCCGAATCCTGCTCCTCCGGTCGCTGGGGACTCGATCCCATCCCTCATTTCGTCTTCAATGGTTGGAATCGGCCGCACCGGCTGCTCCTCTCCTCTGGTCGCTGGGAAAGACCGGATGGACTCGATCCCATCCTGGCGGCACCGGCTGCTCGACTGGGATTGGGGACCGGAGTGGAGTCGACGCGGTTTCGATCGGGATTGGATTAGGGTTCGCGAGTGTGTGGATGGACCCTCGCGCGGTCGCTCGTAGGCCTCCCTCCTTTGAATGGGCTACCGGCTCGCCGAGGCCCAATGCACCAGAGACGGCCGTTTCGGCCCGTGGAACAGCAGCCCACAGGACAGCCGGACCAGTTAACACAGATCATGGAACAGATCGCCACACGCACGAAATTGGACGGCCAGGAAGTCCCAGATCGGGAAAACGATTGGCCGAAAACGCAAATCGCTGTGGGAGCTTGGTTTAGGTGTGGTTATACTGTCCTTAATCTTATATCTTACATTCTTAAGAAGTTGATCCCCATTATTTTTAATTCTCTGAACATACAGACTGTCCATATCAGCTTTCTGCCACGTCATCCTTCAGTTTCATTACCCATCGATCTGGTTCCATCACGGCGGTGGAAAAAGACCAAGTTCCACTTCATTTGCCCGATTGATTACCCATCAAATGAATGTGCCCGAACCTCTTCCTCTGCACTTCAGTTTCTTCCCACCATAAATCTTTCCCCAATCCTCACGCTGTGGCGGCTGGGCGACAATCTTGACACAAGAGGGTGTTCCTCCGGCTCTGACCACTGGTCCGCTTGTGTCAAGTCCGCCGGTGTTACTCCCCTTGGACGCCTCCCTGCGAGATGTGACGCCGTTGGAGCTGCGGATCCATCGCCGCCCACCGAGAACATTGAGTTGCGCACGACTCTGCTCCGGGCCCTCCTCGCGCCGGAAGCAGTCATCCCCGCCGCGGCTCCCGATCTAGAAAAGAGTTTGCGTTCCTGTGGGAGGAGCTCGGGAAGGAGAAGCTCGCGGGACGAAAGGCATCCACGAGCGCCGCCTGTTCCTCTGCTACAAGGGCCCCGAGGAGTGGTTATCCCACGTTGAGGCCCGCCGCCTCCCCCGCCTCCCCCGCCTCCTCGCTGCTGCCATCAAGTGCATAAGCCTAACCCGATCAAGAGCATGAGCCTATCTTCTCCTTCTCCCTCTTTCTCGATTTACTTTATGAGTGGCTTGATTTGATGTTGTGATGTGACATCTGTATCCCCTTCCCTTCCTATCCTCTCTGCAGGAGCGGCGAAGCTCAGCCTGCCAGTCGCTGCTAGGGGTTGACATTTCTATCTACCACTACTGTCTCAGTTGGTGGAGCAGTACATCTAGCATCAATACATCATAGATTTTCTCTTCAGTGGTAGATGTGACATCAGTGGCCTGGCGAGTCCTTGTGTGCTTCCGTTAATGTGTTCCCTCTTCAGTGTTTGTTCCTTCTCCTTCCTTATATTGCATTAACAGATTGAAGTCAAGTCGCATGTATATTCTGCGTGCGCCATGTGGTAGATGCATGTCCGCTAGCATCATCTTCAGTTTTTCTTTGTTGTTTAATGGATTAAGTTCCATGGTATAATAAAAAAGCTAGCATACTGTGTGTGTCATTTTTTTTTATATGAACTGCTATTTTATCTCATTGTGTTTTGCCTCAGTGTCTCACCGGAACAACTTTGTTTACGTAAATTCCCTTCTTGACCTTACATATCTCTTGAGTATATTATTACTGGATCATTGGCCACTGTTGTTGTACTACATACGAGCTTTAGGTATGCTGAAGGCATGCCCATTGAACTGTCATGCCATTTTATTTTCAGTAACACTGGGTATGTCATGTACACATACTTTTCTCACTATGAAATCAAACAGAGAATGGGTTCTTTGAGCTACATATCCTTGTCTCAAGCCCTCGCCCAGTTGACAGTTGGATGGTAATTCTTCATATCTAATCATTTTTCATGGATTAGATTAACTAAAATGGATTTCATTATTTTGATTGGTATATGTTTGCTTGTAGAATTACCAATTCTGTTTTGAGATTGGACAATTGTCCAGTTCTATGTGGTTCGGCTATGATTGTCGTTTGATAATTCTTCTGCACTAATATTCCTATTAGACATTAACATTGTTTTAGTTTTGTTTTATTTACACACATGGCCGTTCTAATAGACATTAATTTTTCAGGTTGGACCTTTCTTGATTGTTGCAACTCCGTTATATTTTAGCGCTTCTGCTTTCACATTTTTTGCAAATATGGAGGGTTGTTGATTGTTTCTTCAGGTATGTTACAAGCAATTTTCGCAGCAACGCGCGTGGTATCATCTCGTTAGATATATGGAATGCCTATCTTTTGGTACCCATGAGATGCAGTTATTGTGATGCATGTGATCTATAGCATTTATTTTTGGCCAAAACGTCTTGAGAAAAGGTGGTACCTAACTAAGGCCACCGCATAATTAAGATCCTCCGACGCTTAACATGCTTCTTGATACCGCTCATTTCAAGGAAGTGATGAAACACAAAATTCTGCCGTACCTATAGTGTGCTCTGGCTAAGACGATCAAGTGCTTGTGTGGCACATGAATGTAGAGGAAGGGAAACATGTAGACCATTAGTAGCAACAAAGTAAGAAAGTGTCTGAGAGCGGTAGGACAGGGATAGGAGGGACGCTGATGGAGTTTTTTTTTCTTTTATGCGCTGATGGAGTAGTTTGGAAGGTGACTTTGTTTTAGGGGTATTTGGAAGGTGACTGAAGCGACGCATTTGGGCATTTTAAAGTCCACCCGAGACATGGCCCATGACTCTAAATGAGCGTGACCAACGAGCCGAGTGATGGGCCACATGAGAAACAAAACATCCCAAGGGGCCGAGTTACGAATCGCATTTGCACCAGTCGGTCCAGATTTTTCTCAAAAAAAAAGTCGTTCCAGATTAGAGGAGCAGGTGTACTGGTAAGCGATTCTCAAAAAAAAAAGGTAACTGGTAAGCTCCTGAATTTCCGGAAGGAAGCGCTTCAAAACGTTCAAATCCCAACAAAACCTAAGGGCATGTACAATGGTTGATAAGATAGTTTTATCTTAGTTCTTGCATGTAATTAAGAGATGACAAAAAAAAGATGTCTATAATGGATCATTTCTTAGCCTTATTTTCATAACTAGTTATTCCTAAAAACGTGGTGACACATATTGTGCTAAGATATTATCTCTTGTCTTATCTTAAATAAAAGAAGACAAGCCTTTTTTTTATGAGTTCTTTCTCCTCCACCTCATCATTTATCCTACATGGCACTCCTAAGGGCATGTACAATGGTTGATAAGATAGTCTTATCTTAATTCTTGCATGTAATTAAGAGATGACACAAAAAAGATGTCTACAATGGATTATTTCTTAGCCTTATTTTCATAACTAGTTATTCCTAAAAACGTGGTGACACATATTGTGCTAAGATATTATCTTTTGTCTTATCTTAAATAAGAGAAGACAAGCCTTTTCTTATGAGTTCTTTCTCCTCCACCTCATCATTTATCCTACATGGCACTCCTAAGATAGCACGATTGTACATGCCCTAAGATAGCACCATTGTACATGCCCTAAGAAGTATCGGAGCGGTCGAGGCGGCCTGCATTAGCCGTCAGCAACGCCGACGCATCAAAATCTCCGCACCTCTATCCAATGGCGGAGGCCGCGGGCAGCAAGGCGGCGCAGCAGCAGCACCTCTGCTGCAGCATCTGCGCGGAGCCGACGGCGCCGTCGGAGTTCCACCGCGGCGGCAGCGCCTGCGCGCACGCCTTCTGCGGGGCGTGCATCACGGGCCACGTCCGCGCCAGGCTCGAGTCCGGCCCCGGCGCCGCCGCCGCCGTGCGGTGCCTGGACGCGTCCTGCGGCGGCAATCTCGACCCGGAGCTGTGCCGCGCCGCGCTCCCGGCCGACGTGTTCGAGCGGTGGTGCGCCGCGCTGTGCGAGTCCATGTTCGTCGGCGCGCGCAGGACCTACTGCCCCTTCCCCGACTGCTCGGAAATGATGGTGGCCGACGACGACGAGGAGGAGGACGATGACGAGGAGGGTGATGGTGGGAAGCCCGTGACGCAGTCGGAGTGCCAGGTGTGCAGGCGGCTGTTCTGCGCCCAGTGCGCCGTGCCGTGGCACGCGGACGTCGACTGCGCCGCGTACAAGAGAGGGGACAGGAGCAGGGAGGACCTGATGCTGATGGAGATGGCCAGAGAGAAGAAGTGGAGGCGGTGCCCCAAGTGCGACTTCTTCGTGGCCAAACGAGATGGCTGCCTTCACATTATCTGTAGGTAAATATTGCGCTGCGCTTCCTCCTCTCCGGGTGACTGCATGCGGGGTTCAGAAATGCAACCAAAATTTGTCCACGTTCATTGAAGTTTACTCGGAACAGCTAAAAAATCACTGGGTACCGTAAAAGCAAGAGCTCGTTAACAGAGCATTGCAGGGGATAGGGATGACAGGCCCTGTTGGGATGGCTTTTTTGAGTTATTTTGAGTTATTTTGTGTAGATATTTTTTATTAACCTCAAACCAGAGAAGCTTTCTTTGTGGAGTAATTGTTTAGTGGTACAGGTTGTTGGCGTTATTGCATGAAAGTCTTTGATGGCTAAAAAATTGATGGTTGCAAAATTGTACAGGTGTGACTTTGAGTTCTGCTATGGATGTGGCGCTAAGTGGGGCTCTGCTGGGTGTTCTTGTGATGACCAGGACCATGATGAGAGTGAGGATGAAGATGATCTCGTTGACATGTGAGCATGTGACCATTATGATATTTGTGTCGCATGCCTTGCTGTTATGGAATTCAGACGGGCTAGAGAAATATTTTGAAGTATTATATGGTCCGTACGTGCTAGGGAAATTGAAACACATAATGGTTTTGCTACAATGCAATTCTGAAATTTTTGTTGATATAGTAAACATTGTTATTCAGGATAGTGTGAAATTGTCACAACCCATCATATCTAATGCATATTTTGTTAGATATGTGCCCCAAAAGTAGTCAAAAAAATGATCATTTGTATTGATCACACTAGGATGGGAGCAGTCCCGCATATATGACACTGCGCTTCTGCAGTTCAACAAGCCCCACAGCTTCTTGGACCCCCCCCCCCCCCCCCCCCCCAACTCTATCTATCTCTCTCTCCCGGGGATTTCTCCGTCCTCTCTATCGTCCACATGTGCAACATCTTTGTGAAGAATAGAGGCTCCTTCCACATCGTCAAAGAGTAGCTTCTGCGTGGTCGGCTGGTTGCTTAAGAGTGTAGGTGCACAAGAATGAGAAAAGGCTTGTAGTCATGGATTCAGGAAACCCTTGCAGAGTGATGCACTTAAATGGCACATGTGAATTCAGAAAATTCTGCACCATGAATGTTGAGGACATGCATGGTGGAGAAAATGAGATTCATATTCATTGCTATGTGTTAAATGACATGGTTCTAGCTAGCCAGGATCCCTGATGAGTCGTTCTATTTTACAAATATAATAATATTATATGAGGAACCTTCTAATATTAAATTTTTGGTGATAAATTAACTTCACCTTGGGTGCAAATGTCCATGCTTATGTGCGCAAAATCATTCAATCAATTCCTCAGTCATTCAGTTTAGTCACATACATGATACCATGCCACAGTGGAATTGCTTCTAGGTACATAAAGCAATACATTAAATGATGAATTGTAAATCAGAAATTTAGAAAAGCGTTAGGTTACCGGGCAAGCCCTCGCTTAGCCTGGTCCAGCAAGGAAGCGTAGGATTCGGTTCCTGGGCAAGATTACCTCGTTACCGGCGAACATTCAAATAGTTACCGTCCCATTAGGAAAAAGGTGGCTATCAAAGCAATTTGGTGTCACCAGTGCTTCATCCCGATCCTGCTCCATATTTCTTCGCCTGGCTCTTGGAAAAATGCGTGGCCTCTTCCTGTGTCAGCCTCTTCCTATGTCAAGTTGTTTGCCTGTTATCTCAGGATGTAGACCAAGAAGATATGAAACATGGATCAACACACTGTAAACAACAGTAACTAGGTTCTCGGACAATGCGGCCATGGGTTTTCCTGGTACCACTCATTCCTAGTTAGAACGGTACATGTGATGTGTATGTATCTTCTGTTTGGTTGTCGGCTTCTCATATATCTTTGCTCGATTAATCAAGGGCTCAGTCCAAAGGTGTCATCACTGAAAAAACTAGCGCCCTATAACGTCGCTAATAGCGTGTAGAGAATTGCTACGCTAAATTAAATTGTGTACAATGTCTCGCTAATAGCACGTTATAGCGCGCTATAGCACGCTAATAGCATATTTCAGGGCCGCGCTATTTTTTTCATTGGGTGTCATAAGTGTGTGTATATATTAGGTGTCCACAAGGCTAACATGTTTTTTTTCCGAAAAGGACAAGGCTAACATGTACCGTAATGTATTTGTGTACCGTATAAACAATGTCCTTTGCACATATTAGGGGATACAATTACAATTCCTGGAGGAAAAAAAGATGATGACGATGCGTGCGGCGCCTGTGGCGACCGCCGCGAAGATGGCGGCCTCCGCCGGCCCTGGGCGTAGGCACGTCGGCGGCCGGTTTTGGGCGCTTGCGGATTCAGAGGATGAAGATGATGACGACGGGATCTGGGTCGGAGATTCGCCGGAGTTGTATTCGCCAACGACTTCCGACATAATCTGTGAAGCTTTCAATCCCGGTTATTCGGAGGAGGAAGTTGCCATGGTTGTGGACGACGTCGTGCCTTGCAACGATCCGGCGCGGGAGGGACTTAACCCTGAGGATAAGGTGGAGATCGTTCAACGGATTGTTCACCGGAGGACGGCGGCTTCCGCGCTCCGGCCATGGAAAGGACTAATTCCCAAGGTATGCCTCCAGCCCATTACGTTGTCGGATTTCTTCCTGCCGGATTCGTGGACGCGGGTGACTAGAAAGAAGAGACGAAATGGCCGGCCGGTGGTGGCGCAGCCGGCGTCGGCAACCTCCGCGGCGGCTCAGATACGAGCGGCCAGGGAGCAGCGTTTGAATCTGCTGCTAGGCTTTCCTGGGCCGGCGGGTGAGCGGGCCTGCGTTGGCATGTATGGGTATGTGGCCCAGCATGCCAGCTGCGAGGCAGGGCAGGCCGGATTGAACGATCCTGGGCATGAGGCCCAGGTAACATCGTTAGTCGCTACGGAGGACGTAGCCGCATCTGTCTCGCCGCCTCGTTCTCCTCCTGATCGATCTCCACCTGCGCCTACGCCTAGGGTTCGTCGAGCTCGTGCGGTTCCCAGGCTTCGTACGTGTGGGACTGGCCGTGCTGCATGTATACCGCCTCTCGCTGCCATGGCTGGGTGGGCAGGGGGGGTGGTCCAACTTGACCGAAGCCGCCGGCCGGGGCCGTGCCGGTCGGCCGTGGTGGTGCTGCGGCTACTGGACAGGAGCAACTGGGCGCGGCTGGGAATGCGCCGGCCGGTGCGGGTCGCGGTGGCGGTGCGCCAGGTCTCAGAATTCCGGCGACAGGGGCCGACCGTGGCACCGTATAGGCAGCCGGTGGTGGCCGGTGCGGCGCCCGTTGCCGCGGGGCGTGGTGGACTGAGGCCGTCTATGCATGTTCCGGCGGCAGTGACTACCGCGGGTCGGGGTGGAACGGTGCCTGTCCCGGCGCCTGGTCATCAGCCTCGGGCTGTGCTGCCGCCGCACCACGTCGCGAGGCCGGTGCAGAAGCGACCTGGACCGGTTCAGACACATGCACTGCCACCTCGGACCGCTAATGGAGGGGCGGGAGTGCCGCGTGACACAGCTAACAGTGGAACTAGCAGACCGCCCCGGGGTCAATGGGGAGATGGTGGTTACAATGCTTATGGTGATGGCCAATACCGTGGTTCCTCGTCGACGGGTGGTGGCCGCGGATATGCTTGGTAGAGTGATGGTAATGCCGAGAGGCCTTTTCTCGGTCCTCCGGGTGGTTTTGTTGAGGGGGCATCTGGCCCTGACTATCGGCAGCGGGGCGGATACCGCGGTCATCGTGGTGGTCGAGGTGGTCGGTTCCGTCATCGGCAGCCTCCTCCACCTATGGCCGTTGAGCAGACGGTCGCCGCCGGAGTTGCGGAGTCGCCGGTTTTGTCCGGTCAGGCCATGGATGTGGTGACGGCGCTCGCCAACGCTGAGATACCTGGGACTGAGACTACGGAGTCCGCTTCAGTGACGGTGGCAGACATGGCTGATTTGGATAGGGCGTCCAAGTGGGCGCGCAAGAAGGAGATGATGTTGTGCTATTGTTGTGGAGAAAAGGGTCATTTTATTGCCGAATGCGTGGCTGAGCTATGTGATTCTTGTGGCAAGCCGGCTCATGATACGGGGGAATGCCCGATTTTGTGTGATCAGATGCCGTCCCTTAGTATGTATGGAGTGTACTGTGCTGAGCTCACGTTCTTTGAGTCTCCTAGCGCGAGGGAGATTCCTGAGGAGACCCAGAGTTTGACCATTGGGGTTGTGAAAGTAACCAAAGGAGAGGTCTCTGAGTCCCAGATTGTGCAGAGGCTGAAGGAGTTAGCTACAGGTGACTTCCAGTGGGAGCTCGTTAGTCTCGAGGCCAACATGTTTAGGGTTGAGTTCCCTTCGGTTGAGGATTTGCAGAGACTTCTGAGTTTTGGGCTGTGCAGAGTTCCTGGCACAGAATGTATCCTCGAGTTCCACGAGTAGAAGAAGGTTGAACCTCAGGGTAAGCCTCTTACTCAGGTTTGGCTACGTTTTTCCGGGGCTCCCTCGAAGCCCATGCAGGATGCTAGGGTCGTGGCTAGCTTGGGCATCATGGTGGGGAAAACCGAGAGAGTTGTCGGGGATATACCCCGCGGTATGACCCGGCCGGAATTATGACCCGGTCGGACTTGGCGACTCACCAGAGACCTGGCTGGACCTTGGCGACTCACTGGCAACCCGCCCGGACCTGGCAATTTACAGGCAAACCCGCTTGAGCATTGTGACTCACTGGAGACCCGGCGGGTGGATCAGACGGACGACAAGGCCCAAGGCCCAGCAGGCCGGCTTATACTCTGGTGGTCCGGTTTAAGAGAAAGTATAAGAAATATTCCCTTATAAAGAAAGCAAGACTAGGACTCCACTTGTAATAGAGTAATCCTAATCCTACTAGGACTAGTCATGTAACCCGTCTGCTCAACTTATATAAGGAGAGGCAGGGCTCCCCAAAGAGGAACAAACAACAAACAAGAAACAACCTCTAGGGCTAGACACAAAGGGGGAAACAACATGTAGGGCTATTACCGGATGATGTTTCCCGGGGCCAGAAGCTGTCTAAATCCTTGTCTTGTGCGTTGATCCGCCCTGCGTCTCTCGTCCCGCTCAACCCCTCTCAAGCTACTACATAGATGCGTTGGCCTCGCGAGTAAGTCTTCACACTAAGGACATCTGCCATGACAATTCCACGACAGTTGGCGTTCACCGTAAAACCCGCGCACGGTAGTGATGAGTTCTTGAAGGGATCTCTCCTAAGGTTCGAGAAGCTTGCAATTTTGTTGGATGAGGAAAAGCCGACAAATTCATTGTTTTTTGATCTAAGGCATGATTAACTTTGCAGCCAGCGTATATGAGGTTGAGATAAAAAAATTAGGGTCTGTCGTTCTGTGCGCCGCCGACGCGAGGCGATCTGTCTGATCCGCCACGCCTCTGATCTGCCGAGTCCCTCAAATTACTACTAGTGGGATACAGGCTCACGTCCCGAAGTGGTTTAGTTCTGCCAGCCGACAGGAATACAAACAAAAGCAAGTTCAGTCCGCTGTCGCTGTGTTTCCACCGCGCGATCCCAAACGGACGTTCGTTTTGTTCGGATTCTATCCGTTTGGGTAGGGATTTGGTGTCGTGTCCGGGCGTGTCCTGGAATGCGGTGGCCGTGCGCCCACTGCCCGGCCGCATCCTGGCCGCATCCTGTCCGCGTATTATTTCTTTACAAGTCCTTAACTTTATTTCATCATTTATTTTTGGTACATGGAAAATGCATCATCACATTTTGACTAGTAAAGTAAGACCAAAGAAAATAAGAACAAAAAGAATACATTTTAGAAGATAGCCAACTTCCATAACTGCCCCCTTGAGTTAGGTTAGGGCCTTCTCGATGCACTCATTGCTGATCTGTGGAGGAGGCTTGATCTGGCATCCTCCTTTTTTCTTCAAGCCAGAAGTAGATGTTGCTTCCTCAGACCTAGTCTCGTGTCTAGCCTCTAATCTAGCAACAAGTGCACTTGTCTAATTTACAACCTCTATGCTAGCTAAAAGTGCACGAACATGTACTAAATTTCGCTCTATCAATATATCGATGTACTCTTCTTCCCAATACCCAAACTTGCATCCATTCCGCACAACAAAATTTGAAGTTAGCACAACTAGTCAAATCTAGAGCACAAACCGAAGCTAAAAAAAGCGCATACCCCATCGTTTAAGCACTTGATGAACACCCATCCGGGATGTTCCGGCGTTGTAGAGATGTGGCACACGACCATCCTTGGGCAGTGGTCGCACTTAATGAGTGGCAATGATGCGCCGGCGAGCTTTTGGGCAAGCACCGAGCCCGGCCAGCCGCCATTCGTGTATCTGCCGGCGGCCTACCGGCGGTGCAGATTCGAGCGGCTAGAGGAGGAGCCACTGCCTGCATGTGACCTTGCGGCGAGGTGCCCGGCCAGTTCATGGCGCGGCCAGGCCTCCCACAACTGGCCGAGCTCAAGACCGACCGGATCCGCCCCAAAACTGGCCGGCGGGTGCGCAAACCAGGTGCCCGTGGTTGGGTAGCTCGGCGGCGCCGAGGGGAAGGGGTTGGGCGAGCTCGCGTCCAAACTGCACGGCTGCAATGGCAGCGGCGGCGGCAGCGAGGGAAAGAGTGGGGAAGAGTGGAGGGGGTGCGGCCGGAGGGAGGGAGGGGGGCGGATAGAAAAAGGCCCGTCTTGTACCACCGACGAGCGGGCCAGGAGAGGACACGCGCAGACTTGGGCCGCAGATGGGTCAAAAGCGAACACAAAACGGACAAAAGTCCGTTTGCTCCCGCGCGCTGGGCCGCCTTTTTTGTCCTTTTTACCTTAAACAGACAGGACTGGACATGATAGGTTGCGCGGTGGAGTTGGCCTTACGCTGCTGCTCTCGACATAGTGCAAGTCCTGAAGGGATTAAACTGCTATTAAAAAAAGGGCAGCGCAGATAGCAATCGTGGATCGGGTCCATGTAGAGAAAGAATTTGCTGGCATCAATTGAAAAGAATTAGAAAGACCAGAAACAAAAAGACTGTCCGATTGACAGTAGTACTACTACTTGATGGGCACGAAGATGAAGACTGCATTAATTAGTACTAGCACTTTGGTGTTCAGCTAGAATGATTACTTCACACGTGAAGATCTTTACATTAGATGGGACCGGCTGCTTTTTGTTGGAACAGTCAATCATTATTCGTCAAAGCAAAAAGGGGAGGGGCAGGAAAACTAGCGCTCCACTGTAAAGGAAAAGGAAAGGAAGCAACAAGTTAATTTGGAAGGGTTATGGCCACACGAACTTGATCACTGATTGGATGGACAGCAGGTTTGCCTCTGATCAGAGTCACCGTCGTTGCCTGCCTCTGTTCCGCTCAGCCTCACAAGTTGCCGCTGTCATGACCTCGAGCTGCCGACCACAACGACCCGCCCGTGCTCCGCCGGATTTCACTTCTGCTTGCGTGGCCTTGAGCGGTCCTTTGTTCGGCCACGTTGAACCGCAGCCTCGCGCCGAGCCGCCGCCTCTGTCAGCACGAGCTCGCGCCTTGACCCGCCCCGGGCCTTCCGCGCCCATGATTCGGCCGCCATGGCCACGGCCTCGCTCCGCCGAGAGTCGCCGCCGGGTCACCGCTGAGCGGCCTTACCTTCGCCTTATTGCCCTGCTTCTTCGCCTGCGCGTCAAGGCCGCCGTGGCCACAACCCGTCCTGCTCTTTCTTGCAGGACGGCGCTAGCTCGCTGTTGCCTTCTCGCTGGCCACGGTCGTGCCTCTGCCGCAGTCACCTTCATATCTGAGCCGCCGTGGCAACACTGAACTGCGCCTGCTGCGCGTTGAGCCGGCCTGGCCTTCGGTTTGAGTCGCCAAGAGGGCGTCCGTTTCGCGGTCTCGCCCCTGCACCTTCAGGCCTTTTTCGCCTTGCTGGCCGCCATCTTCCATTGCGCTTTGAGCAAGTCACAACTGTCACCTCAAGTCACCTCGCCGTTCTGTGATCATCTGCTAGGCTCATTCAACTACGTGTGGCTGTGTATACACAAGTCCAGAGTAAATTCCCAGCGGTGGCAGCAGGCAAAACCAAGGCGTTTTTGTATTGGTATTTTTCTATGTGAAGACAAATTTGTTCAATCAGACTAGAAGGAGTACTACTCCCTGGCGTAAAGACCAAGTCGTGCAAATTAATTTACACTTTTTAAATATCCGTTTGCTACAAGGAGAGGCAAACCTGCAAAGGCGTAAGTTCTCAGGCTAATTATTGGCCTAAAAGTTCATCTCACGTGAAGGACTAGGATGATTGACATCACGTGGTGGAGAAATCAACACTACTGACTCATCAGATATCAGACCAGACGGAGGGCTAGATCCGCAGGTTAGCACGTTCACGTTGCTGCTGGGCCTCTGTATCCCAGTTAAACTATGGACGCGCAAAGATCTTCTGTCATCCCAATGCATCAGGTGATATCCGTCTAATCTATTTTTATAAACATAAACATATTTACTTTTTTAAGAATAATTACGTTGCCTTGTGATATTTTTTCGCAGGACCATTATTCATTACAAAAGTGCCGCATAACGCACGTGCCAACATCACTTTTGGACTAGCGTTTATTGAGCCGCTGAGGCCGCGTTGAGCCGCCTCTGCTGTGTTGAGCCGCCGAGAGTCATCGGTCTGCCTGAACCGCCGAGATTATATTGAGCCACCTCTGACGCGGCTTACCGATCATCTGTCATTTACAAACTTCAGGCGATATCTATATGCACTTATCTTATTAAACACTTATTGTTTTTTGTCAAAGAACAGTTACTCTGCCCAGTAATATTTTTACATAGGACATTTGTTTAAGCCATTATATTACGGATGCACGTTCGGCTGTGCCCACAGCTTCACAGACATGTGTATTGTGGTCCATTTTGCATTAACACGTCGGCCGACTTGCCTGTTCGCGCCGCCTTACAACGCCACGGACGACTCGTCCGTCCGCTCTCGCGGCCGGTTCACGCGTCCGCGCCGGCTTACAACGAGGAGGACAACTTGCTCGTCCGCACCGGCTTACAACACTGCGGCCGACTCATCTGTCTGCTCCCACGGCCGACTCGGCCGTGATTGATTTCGGCTTCACCATGCTGATCGTCAACTCCGCGGTGATAATTACTGACCTGATGCATTAGGTGAAATCCATCCAGTATATTTCATATTATATATTGCTTTGTTTAAAAGTGCAATTACTCTGGCTTGCAAGTTCTCCAGTGCAGGACAAGTTATATCACTGAGATGTTGAATGACGCATACCGGTTTATATCACGGTCAAATATGGAGAGTCTTAAGCCAACTCCTCGAGTAGTCTTAAGACTCAGGGGCTACAATGACATGATTCGGGAACTCCGGGTCATTGGAGGGAATGATAACCCGGTTCCGAAGGACACCGCCATATTGATGAAAATTTAAAAGCCGTCAGAAAAATGTCGGTTCAAAATAAAGATTCTGGTTTAAAATCCGGTTCAAGAGACATCTCTCTCCTGCAAAGCTTTGAAGCTCTCAAATCCGATTCAAACATCCGACTCAAGGTAAATTTGTCTCTTACAAAGCTTTTAAGCTCTCAAATCCGGTTCAAACATGGGTATCCTGCCTTACGGCTTATCTTATTATGGTCACTTGGGGGGCTTCCTGCTCATCGAGCATAGCTGTCGGTACCCTCTTGATCGGCGCGATGCAAAAATTTATATGGTCACCTGGGGGCTTCCTGTTCAAACATAGGTCGTATTCGAACCAAAGAGAACATAGCTGTCGGTACCCTCTTGATCGGCACATTGCCAAACTCACTAGGGGGCTTCTTGATCGTATTCGAATCATAGCTTAACTCCTTTTGGGTCCGACGTGGATCGTATTCGAATCAGCGTCGTTAAACAACTCTCAAGGTCATTTGGGGGCTTCCTGTTCAAACATAGGTCGTATTCGAACCAAAGAGAACATAGATGTCAGTACCCTCTTGATCGGCAACGCCAAAGCCACAGGGGGCTACATGATTGTATTCGAATCCTAGCTTAACCCCTTTGGAACGGTTTACTGATCATATTCGAATCAGAAGCCTTGATTTTCTTTTTGTCTGGATTAAGTTTTTTGAACACAATCTTTTGGGTTTTGAGACTTTTTGCTCATATCTGAAGCATATATATATATATATATATATATATATATATATATATATATATATATATGTGGTTTCTATTAAACTTGCCCTGGCTTTCGACGAACAAGTTGCCAGCATATGACAATATTAATACTTGGAAGGTTTGACTTTTAAGTTTTGGGTTATCACCCTTACTGCACAGGTATCATAAGCCGGCAGTACGATTCAATATCACAGGTATGATATTGTTTATGTATGATTATGTTTAAACCAGCCCTGACTATGGACTTTAAGCCGCTGGTATATTTTGAATTACGCCATTGGAATCATGCGTGTATCAAAAATTGGGTTATCACCCTTACTGTGCAGGTCACATAGACCGACATTACAAATTCAATATCATAGGATAAGACTACATTTGGGTGGTTACCCGCCCTGGCTTTTGACATTAAGTCGCCAGGGCATATGTTGTTTAAACTCTGTGCATGATTTGCAGAACTGTGACTTATATAAATGCTTAAGTCCAAGCTCATCATTAAAATTGATGCTTCAGAATGAACATCCGTGCTGGATTTTCTCAAAGGCTATAAATAGCCGGGTTATAAAAATTCCGGCTTACAATGGAGGCGTATTAAATCGCCATCGGCCAAGAGTCGCCGGGTATCTAAAACTCCGGATTTACTTGTCAACAGATAAATAGCCAAACTTGGCTGGATTTTTATTATGATATTGAATGATTGAGGTTTTCAAACCGGGTTATTCAAATCCTTAATAGCCAACATGGCTGGATTTTTATTATGGTTATCAGTAACTAATATTATGATTGAGGTTTTCGAAGTCGCTTTAGCGCAATGGCTAATATTGTATCAATGGACGTGATTTATTCTACAATGAAAGGAATAGTCCTGAGTCGCTGCAGGCTTACGACCCAACACTTGGGGGCTACATTATTCAAATTGAGATTACATCGAATATGCAAAGTCCCATGTCACTGCTAGCATGCACCATGGCGCTTGGGGGCTAATGCAAAGTCATTTTTTGCTCAACTTATTGAAGACCCGACTCATCACATTCTAAATGAGCTGGCCCTTGGGGGCTACCAATTGCTCCTGTCAACAATTCAAGGTACACAAGTTTTATTCCATTATATTGAAGGGTCCACTGCTCAGTTGGTAAAACACAAAGCTCTTAACCTTGTGGACGTGGGTTAAAGCCCCATGATGGGGGTTACATCATATGATGTTCTTTTCAAAAGAAGTATATATAAAGTCCCAGCTCAATATTATCTTACCGAGCCGGCCCTTGGGGGCTACACGTTGTTGTTCAAGTCTATATGATCATATTAATAAAGTCCCTGATCATTATTACATAATGACCCGGCCCTTGGGGGCTACACTGGTTGAAGTTTTTTGAGCATCAGGCAATTACAAGTCCCAGGTTGCTGCAAGCATGACAGCCCGGTACTTGGGGGCTACATAATATGGAGTATTCAGTTATCACTAAGTGACTGGGATGAACAACATGGATTTCTTCTTAAGTGGCAGTATTTATATTGAAGCAAGTCTTAAACCATCACGTTGTTCTGCTCAAGACTTGGAGGCTACAGGTAATATGGTTATAAGGGAGAAAAATCTTCAAATTCTCAGTTTTGAATAAACCAGATTGACCCGACGTCATCAATAATCATGAACCGACGTTCGCAACAATCATAACCCGGCATTGGCAACAATCATAACCCGGAATTGTCAGTTTTATAACCGGCGATTTTGGAAGTCATAGCTCGGCAAATTCTACATCTTCAAACCGGCTGAATATCAGATGAGTATTTTAAGACCAATATTTCTTAAGCCAGCGCTTTGGAAGCCGACTCAAGTGGATTATTCTTCACAATATTTCTCTGTGAGAAACCAACGTCGGTGATTTGAGTATGAAGTTAGCTTATTGACCCGGATTTTATAGAAGGAGGAAATGACAAGGACTTAAGGATGATCAGGTGCCGGTTTACAAGAATTCTTAACCAGGAGCACAGTCTGTAAATTTTGTTCTTGTGTTTATTTTGCAGCATAAGTTTACCATGGATAAATCCAAGCTAAACTGGGGGCTAATGTCGGGGATATGCCCCGCGGTATGACCCGACCGGAATTATGACCCGGCCGGACTTGGCGACTCACTAGAGACCTGGCTGGAGCTTGGAAACTCACTGGCAACCCGCCCGGACCTGGCGATTTACAGGCAAACCCGCTTGAGCATTGTGACTCACTGGAGACCCAGCGGGCGGATTAGACGGACAACAAGGCCCAAGGCACAACAGGCCGGCTTATACTCTGGTGGTTCGGTTTAAGAGAAAGTATAAGGAATATTCCCTTATAAAGGAAGCAAGACTAGGACTCCACTTGTAATAGAGTAATCCTATGATGTTTCCCGGGGCCCGAAGCTGTCTAAATCCTTGTCTTGTGCTTTGATCCGCCCTGCGTCTCTCGTCCCGCTCAACCCCTCTCAAGCTACTATATAGATGTGTTGGCCTCGCGACTAAGTCCTCACACTAAGGACATCTGCTGTGACAATTCCACGACAAGAGTGGATATGGCTTTTACCCGAGCTCACGGGGTAGCCCGACTGCTGGTGAGTGTTTTGGATATTGAGTTCGTGCCTGATGTGGTTAAGTGGACATATAGAGGCCAGATTTATAACCTCGTGATTGAGTCTGAGGATGAGGATCTGTTCGCTGAGGCTACCAATGGGACTGATGTAGACATGCACAAGGGAGATGACAACTCGGGAGCTAGGCATCGGTCGATGATGTTGGATGAGAGTTGTCCAACGGACCGGGGCCCGTTTCTTAGATGCCCGGGGATTGGACGGCACCACCCTCTTCTGTGCCTATGAACTCTCTGAGATTTGGATCTTTTGAGCCTGCTTCTGCGCCCCCGAGACTTTGGAGTGACCGGATAGAGTCTGGCGATGTTTTTGAGCACACGTTACCTACCTTGGATTTTGAGGATGCTGAGAGTCCCATTCTCGGGGGCTTGCCGACCTCGGTCAGGGGAGAGGAGGAGTCTAGGCAGGCGACCACTCCCTCTCCTGCTCAGCGCGTTGCCTCTCCTCAGGACACGATTTCGGTGGTGGAGGTCTTACCTTCGGGAGGGGGTCCGGGGCAGGTGGCCCCGGCACCCTCTTCTCCTCTCGCGTTGCCGGAGCTGCAGGTGGCGGCTCCGCCTTCTGGAGGGGGCTCGGGGCAGGTGGCCTCGGCGCCCTCTTCCCCTGGGGCGCCTGGGGTGGCCGCTCCTCTTGTGGCGCCGGCGAGCCCCTCTTGCCAGAGGGTCGGGATGGGTGGGGAGTACGGGCAGGCGGCCCATGCATTCCCCTCCCCCGGTTTGTCTCCGACTCTTTGCCGTGGTGCGCGGCCGACGCCGGCGGTGCCGTGGAGCTCCCCGCTGCCGCTTTCAGGCGTTCCTGCTGTTTCATTGACGGAGGCCGACCGGCTGCGTGTTAGGGGTGAGGCAGGAGGCCCCACCCCGAGCAGGGTCACTCGGGAGGAGGTTATTGCGTTTGGAGGGATTCCAGATCCGGTCTCTGTGGGGCGACGGTTGAGCTGCCGTCTCTAGGATCATCCGGAGGTTGATGACATACAACAGCGGTGCGCCATGAGGACGACCAAGCTTCGTGACGTTGATGTCACTACTGGTATGTCAGTTAATACATCTAATTCCATTTTGAATTTTTCTAGTGAGGAGATTATTAATAATGCAAACCAATTAGGAGTTTCACTAGGTAGTAATGATAGTGAAATTTCAAATTCCATTAATGATATCCTGGATTTAGAGGCAGAGCGGGCTTTGGAGATGATTCGAAACTTAGCAGCGGTTAAACCCATGAATGCCTACGACATTGATGCTTTGGGGGTCAGGGTGCTCGATAATTTTTGTGCGAATCTTCTACCACCCCTCCCTGAGTCTGAGGAGGAGGATGACACCTTTGAGGCTGTCGTGGTTAGGTCCACTGAGCCTGGTTATGAGGACCGGCTGGAGGGTCACAACAAGCCTAAACGCAAGTGGAAGCGAAAGATTTACCTGGCTTCGGCAGTGCATAGGAGTGCTAGGATCCGTACTGCTAAAAAATTTCATGACGAAATATGAAAGGAATCTTTTGGAATAGCAGAGGTCTGAAAGACTTGGCTAAAAGAAGGTTTCTTGCAGAGGCGTCTATCGAGCATAGGCTAGACTTTATCGCATTTTCGAAAATTGGTAGAGATAACTTTTCGCCACAGTTTCTCAATACTTTATCGGGAGGTATTGATTTTGATTGGCATTGTCTGCCGCCGAGAGGAAGATCGGGTGGGATCTTACTCGGAGTTAGATGTGATTTGCTCGAAGTCCGAAGTGTGGTGATGGGAGACTTTGCAGTTAAGTTTCGGGTGCAGTCGAAGGCCGATGTGTTTAATTGGGCTCTGGTGACGGTATATGGTGCCGCACAGCCCAAACTCAAACCTGAGTTCTTGGCTGATCTGGTTCGGATTTGCGGTTCTGAGCAGCTTCCAATCCTGGTGGGGGTGATTTCAATACTATTAGAAGGCGCGAGGAGAAGAACAATGATAATTTCGATGGGAGATGGTCGTTTATGTTTAATACCATCATTGAAATCTTGGATCTGCGAGAGATAAAGCTTTCGGGAAGAAAATTCACCTGGGCTAACGCATTGCCAAATCCGACGTTTGAAAAGATGGATCGAGTACCAGCTAGCGTCGAATGGGAACAGAAGTTTCCCTTCGTAATAGTTCAGGCACTTTCCTGTGGTATTTCCGACCACACTCCTTTATTTGTAGACTCTGGTGAGGCTACCCACTTGGGAAACAAAAACTCGTTTTCGTTCGAGCTGGCTTGGTTTGAACGAGACGGCTTCTTTGATCTCGTAGCCAGGGAATGGGCTAAGGATGCTGGAGGCAGGACTGCGTTGAGCGTTGGCAGAATAAGATCAGGCACTTGAGAAGTTTCCTACGTGGGTGGGCTAAGCATATTAGTGGGATTTACAAGGTCGAAAAGGAAAGGCGACTTACCCTTATTCAGTTCCTAGATGTAAAAGCCAAATCGACGGTTCTGTCGGCCTCGGAGCTTCATGCCAAGCTTGACGCGGAGATGAGATTGAAAGAGCTTCTTCGTGAAGAGGAATTAAAGTGGGCGCTGCGGTCCAAGGTCCGATGAGTTCTCCAAGGGGACGTGAACACTCAATTTCTCTCACATGATCGCCAATGGAAAACACAGAAAGAAGAGGATTTTTCAGCTTGAACAAGATGAAGAAACAATTTTAGGATAGGACAACCTAAAATTATACATAACCGACTATTACAAGCTGTTGTTTGGGCCTCCAGAGGATAACTGTGTTTCTCTGGATGAGTCTAGGATTGAGGATGTTCCTCAACTTACTGCTGTTGAGAATGATATTTTGGCTGCTCCTTTTTCCGAGAAAGAGGTGTTTGAGGCCATCTCGCAGATGAAAAATAATAAGGCTCCGGCCCGGATTGATTTCCGGCGGAGTTCTATAAGAAGTGCTGGCATATTATGAAGGGGGATTTTTTGCCGTTATTCCATGATTTATTCTCTGGACAGCTTCAGCTATTTCAATTGAATTTTGGAACGATAACCCTGCTTCCTAAGAAATAGAGGTTGTGGGCATTGAGCAATTCAGGCCCATATTTCTTCTTAATGTTAGTTTCAAAATCTTTACCAAGGTCGTCACTAATAGGCTCACGCAGATTGCGCATTCTGTGGTGCAGCATTTCCAAACTACTTTCATGCCGGACAAAAACATCCTAGAAGGGGTTGTGGTCCTTCATGAAACGCTCCACGAGATTCACACGAAAAAACTAGATGGAGTTGTTTTCAAAGTGGATTTCGAGAAAGGGTACGATAAATTCAAATGGCCTTTCCTTCAGCAGGCCTTACACATGAAGGGTTTTGATGAAGCCTGGCGACGCCAGGTAGAATCTTTCACGCAAAAAGGGAGTGTTGGAATTAAAGTGAATGATGACATAGGTCATTATTTTCAGACACGCAAGGGCCTGAGACAAGGTGATCCAATGTCTCCTATTTTGTTCAACATTGTGGTTGATATGTTGGCAATTTTGATAGGTAGGGCAAAGGAGGCTGGTCAGGTGGGTGGCTTGGTGCCTCATCTAGTTGATGGAGGTGTGTCTATCCTACAGTACGCTAATGATACGATCATCTTTATGGAGCACGACTTGGCAAAAGCGAGAAATATGAAGCTGGTGTTATACTTATTTGAACAATTGACCGGGTTGAAGATTAACTTTCATAAAAGCGAGTTGTTCTATTTTGGTAGAGCCAATGAGGAACAAGAGGCTTATAGGCAATTGTTTGGACGCGAATTGGGGACATTACCTTTCACGTACTTAGGTATACCCATTCACCATCGTAAGCTGACAAACAGAGAATGGAAGTGTATCGAGGATCAGTTTGAGAAGAAACTGAGTTGCTGGAAGGGCAAACTCATTTCATACGGAGGTCGTTTGATCCTTATTAATTCGGTGCTCACGAGTATGCCTATGTTTCTCTTGTATTTCTTCGAAGTCCCAGTTGGTGTTAGGAAAAGGCTGGACTTCTATCGATCCAGAATCTTCTGGCAGAGCGATGAACTAAAAAGAAAATACAGACTCGCCAAATGGGATATCATCTGTCGACCAAAGGACCAGGGGGGCCTTGGCATTGAGAATCTTGAAGTAAAAAACAAATGTCTTCTCAGTAAGTGGTTGTATAAGTTATCAGTTGAGACTGATGCCACGTGGGCGCAGATTCTTCGAAGTAAGTATCTGTAGTTCAAAACTTTGTCCCAAGTGACAGTGAGACCGACGGACTCGCCTTTTTTAGAGAAAAGGCCAGAGCCCGACTTTATAAATAAAGCCACATGGCAGCGTCACGAGACCAAACAGGAAAGAGACCAGTTAACGAGGAGAACGCACACAGCGCGCGGAACGAAAAGTATATAAGAGTAGCCAAGGAAGGATGGATACAGGCAACTGCCATACACGGCGCGCAGGCCGAAAAGGAGTGAGACCTAAACTCCGCAAACAGCACCACCAGGATTAGACGATAGGATCCCGTCCGAGGATGTGAGATGCCGAAGCCCGGGTTTTGTCAATGAGCAGGTCCAGGGCATCCCGATCAACCTCCTTAGTCAATGATCTCCACTGCTGCAATAATATACATGATTTGAAAAGAACGTCAGCAGGCTTAGATGGGAAGATATGCTCAATAGTAAATTTGTTCCTAATGGTCCACAGAGCCCAACATACGACACCCAGGCCAACCCAAAACACCCTCTTGGTGACCCCAACCAAAGCTTTGGCTAGGGTTCGAATATCGGAGAAAGAGGAGGGGTTCCAAGAGACCTGAAGCCAAGATCTGACACAGCACCAAACCAGCTTGGCCAGCACGCAATTGAAAAAGATGTGATTAGAGTTCCCCAAGGCCCCACATAGATGACAGAAATCCGAGCCAGGCCCATTGCGCTTTTTAATCTGGTCAGCAGCCGGCAGGCGACCACGAAAGGCTTGCCAAAGGAAAATTTTAATCTTAGGAGGAACTTTGGACTTCCAAACATAAGAGAATCTGGTCGAAGGAGTACCACCAATAAGTCTAGAATAAAGCGACTTGACCGTAAATCTACCTGAGGCCGAATGAGGCCAGACTACAGAATCGGCCGACTCCGAGAGCACGGGGAAGAGGGCAGAGAGACTTTGCCAATCTTCCAACTCTTCAGGAGACAGGGCCCGACGAAAGGCCAGATCCCAGTTATTAGCCGCCACCTCCGCGATGGAGATACCCGGATTAGGACAGTAAGAGAACAAAACCGGAAAACTCTCAGCGAGGGGGGCATCCCCCGACCACCAGTCCAACCAAAAGCGGACTGCCATCCCATTACCAACATTAAATTTAACATGTTCTAGGAAAATAGGTCTGACTTTGACAAGGGATTTCCAAAATTGAGAGCCGCGCCTCGCGGTGGCAAACAGCAGGTTGGAATGTGGGAAGTATTTAGCCTTAAGAATCGAGAACCAAAGCGAGTCAGCCCCACTAGTTAAATTTTTCCACCACCACTTGATAAGCAAACAAATGTTCATCAGCCGAGTATTAATAATACCTAACCCCCCACGGTTTTTAGGCTTACACATATGCTGCCACTTGACCAGCCTATATTTACGTTTGTTATCCGCGGAATTCCAGTAGAAGGCTCCCCTATGTTTGTTGAAGCCAGCATGCACGCCATCCGTAAGAAGATAGAAGCCCATAAGAAACATGGGGAGAGAGGATAAGCAGGAGTTAATTAGAGCAACTTTGCCAGCATTGGTATTATATCTGCCTCTCCAAGGGAGCACCCTGTTCCCCACTTTAGCGACCTCCGAAGCGAAATCTTTAGCATGGAGCACGCCAGGAGAGACAGGAAGGCCTAGATATTTAAAGGGAAAGGAACCCAAAGAACAGTTCAGAAGCCTGGCAACCCGCAAGGCTTCCGCCTCATCCACACCCGTCACCAGGACCTCACTTTTAGCGAAATTAATCTTAAGACCCGAAACAGCTTCGAAACACAACATGATGAATTTAAGATTGGCAATGCAGGTGTCATCTAGCTCCACCAAGATAATTGTATCATCCGCATATTGCAAGTGGGAAACACCCTCCGGAAGTAAATGAGAGACCACAGGAGCAATGTGCCCACAACGGGCCGCCCTGGAAAGCATGCACGAGAAGGCGTCAGCCACAAAATTAAAAAGAACAGGGGAAGTAGGATCCCCTTGGCGAAGGCCCCTACCATTGGCGAAGAAATTGCTAACAAAACCATTAACCAAAACGGCAGTATGGCCACCCGAGACCAACTGCATGATACGATGAACATAAGCACCGTCGAAACCTTTAGCAAGAAGGACCTGCTTGAGGAAGGGCCAGCTAACGGAGTCATAGGCTTTCTCAAAGTCTAGCTTAAGGATAACCGCTTTAGCTCTCCGAGCGTGAAGATCGTGAACAATCTCATGAAGGGATAGGATACCATCAAGGATGAAACGCCCTTTGATGAAAGCAGATTGATAAGGACTAATAACTCTATGAGCAACTGGCGACAAATGATTTGCAAAGCCTTTAGCCGGGAATTTGGCGAAGTTGTTAATCAAACCAATAGGTCGGAATTGGGAAATAACATCAGCACCCTTAACCTTGGGGATCAGGGTTAATACCGCATAGTTCAGGCGGGAGATATCGACAGTACCAAAACAGAAGCCCTGGATAACATTACAAACCAGCTGTTTCAACTGGGGCCAGAATTTCCGAAAGAAAGGAATAGAGAAGCCTTCTGGCCCAGAAGCAGCATTAGGATTGGCAGTGTTTACAACATCCCAAATTTCCTGATCAGAAAGAGGGATCATCAAAGAGGCATTCTCCTCGGGTGAGATTTTAAGACCTAAGTTCCAAAGGGAGGGAGAAATGGAGAAGCCCGATGGAGGTTTAGCCCCCAACAATGAAGAGAAGAAATCCACCACATGAGCCATAATAACAGACTGCTCCGAAGATCGCACACCATTAATGAGCAGGCTATTAATACCACATCATCTACGCCTACCGTTCGCGATCGCAAAGAAATACGCCGTAGGGGAGTCGCCTTTTAGAGTCTAGTTTAGAGTACCCCGTTGACGCCAATAAATCTCAGCCTGATGGTGTAACTGTATTAAAGCAGCCTCCAGATTATAACGAACCGCCCAACCATCGTCAGAGAGCCCAATAGAATCAGCCGCGCGATCTAGCGACAAGATCTGGTCTTCGAGGAAAGATTTGGTGCGACGATCCTCCGTCGCACGATTACGAGACCAACCTCTGAGGAATTTACGCAGGTTATAGGAACACGAATGCCAATCATCCAAAGGCCCAAAGGAGCGAGCATTGGATGATAGAGAAAGGGAGATCTTCGCCGCAACCATATCGACAAAGCCATCCATAGCCAACCAGGAGGCGTCAAATTGAAATCTAGCCGGAGGCCTGAGGCTAATGGAACCATTGTCAAGAATTAAGGGGGTATGATCGGAACCGATAATGCATTTGGCGTAAAGAGAGGCCCTAGGGAACAAGGAATCCCACCTGGGATAAAGGAAGACTCTGTCAAGCACTGATCTAATAGGGATTGACTGATGATTGGACCAGGTATAACGAGCTCCCCCCGAAGGCAGCTCACGAATATCATTGGCACTAATGAAGTCGTTAAAGGAATTAGCCAGCGGCCAGGAGAAGTTATCATTACTTTTGTCATTAGGGCACCGCAGAAGGTTAAAGTCTCCCCCGATAACCATCGGTAAATTACAAGCATCGATCTTCAACGAAAGTTCATTAAGAAATAAAGGCCACAAGGAATGGTCCGCAGGCCCATAGACGACGATAAACTCACAAAGAGTATTCTGAGCTTTATGAGAGAGAACAACACTGGCCCAAAAGATCCCATGATCAAAAGCAACAAAATCAAAAATATCTTTATTGGAGCCTATCAAGATCCCGCCAGAGTGCCCCGAAGCAGGTAAAAGGTTCCAATTAAATCTGTCCATGCCCACAATAGCAGAAAAGTCATTAGGGGAGAAGGATTCCTTGAAGGTTTCTACCAGCCCCACAAAGTCAATAGAGTTAGAACGAACCAGATCTTTAAGTTGGTCACGGCGCCCCTAGCACCGAACCCCCTAATATTCCAGAATAAAGCCCTCATTTATAAGAGAGATTCTTGATTCGAAGGCTCGACCTGCAAGGGGCCATGCAGGGTTTAGCACGCCTATTGGTGCCCCTTTTAGACAGGTTGGATTGGGGCTGGCGACTACCAGCGCCCGCGTCCACGACCGGACCACTTGTTGGAGAACGTTGCAGAAAACAAAAATTTTCCTACTCGTTTCACCAAGATCATCTAGGAGTTCATCTAGCAACGAGTCACGAGATGCATCTACATACCTTTGTAGATCGCGAGCGGAAGCGTTCGTTAGAACGAGGTTGAAGTAGTCGTACACGCCGTGATCCAAATCACCGATGACCAGCGCCGAACGGACGGCACCTCCGCGTTCAACACACGTACGGGACGGGAGACGTCTCCTCCTTCTTGATCCAGCAAGGGGGAAGGAGAGGTTGATGAAGATCCAGCAGCACGACGGCGTGGTGGTGGATGCAGGGCGTCACGACAGCAGGGCTTCGCCGTGTACTACGAGAAAGGAAGAAGTAACGGGGAGAGAGGAAGCACCAAAAGCGTGGGCTGCAAGTTCCTCCTCCCCCCCACTATATATAGGGGTGCCAGGGGGGGCGCCGGCCCTGGTAGATGGGATCTACCAGGGGGGGCGGCGGCCAGGGGTGGGGGGCTTGCCCCCCAAGCAAGGGGGCGCCCCCCTTTAGGGTTCCCCCCCAACCCTAGGCGCATGGGCCTTGGGGGGGCTGGCGCCCCAGCCCATTATGGGCTGGGTTCCCTCCTATTTCAGCCCAAGGGGCCCTCCGGGATAGGTGGCCCCACCCGGTGGACCCCCGGGACCCTTCCGGTGGTCCCGGTACAATACCGGGTACCCCGAAACTTGTCCCGATGGCCGAAACTGCACATCCTATATATAATTCTTTACCTCCGGACCATTCCGGAACTCCTCGTGACGTCCGGGATCTCATCCGGGACCCCGAACAACATTCGGGTTACTGCATATACATATCTTCACAACCCTAGCGTCACCGAACCTTAAGTGTGTAGACCCTACGGGTTCGGGAGACAAGCAGACATGACCAAGACGACTCTCCGGTCAATAACCAACAGCGGGATCTGGATACCCATGTTGGCTCCTACATGCTCCACGATGTTCTCATCGGATGAACCACGATGTCGAGGATTCAATCAACCCCGTATGCAATTCCCTTTGTCTATCGATATATTACTTGCCCGAGATTCGATCGTCGGTATCCCAATACCTCGTTCAATCTCGTTACCGGCAAGTCACTTTACTCGTACCGTAATGCATGATCCCATGACCAGACACTTGGTCACTTTGAGCTCATTATGATGATGCATTACCGAGTGGGCCCAGTGATACCTCTCCGTCATACGGAGTGACAAATCCCAGTCTTGATCCGTGTCAACCCAACAGACACTTTCGGAGATACCCGTAGTACACCTTTATAGTCACCCAGTTACGTTGTGACGTTTGGTATACCCAAAGCACTCCTACGGTATCCGGGAGTTACACGATCTCATGGTCTAAGGAAAAGATACTTGACATTGCAAAACTCTAGCAAAATGAACTACACGATCTTTATGCTATGTTTAGGATTGGGTCTTGTCCATCACATCATTCTCCTAATGATGTGATCTCGTTATCAATGACATCTTATGTCCATAGCCAGGAAACCATGACTATCTGTTGATCAACGAGCTAGTCAACTAGAGGCTTACTAGGGACATGTTGGTGTCTGTTATTCACACATGTATTACGATTTCCGGATAACACAATTATAGCATGAATAAAGACAATTACCATGAACAAGGAAATATAATAATAATGCTTTTATTATTGCCTCTAGGGCATATTTCCAACAGTCTCCCACTTGCACTAGAGTCAATAATCTAGTTACATTGTGATGAATCGAACACCCATGGAATTCTGGTGTTGATCATGTTTTGCCCTAGGGAGAGGTTTAGTCAACGGATCTGCTACATTCAGGTCCGTATGTACTTTACAAATTTCTATGTCTCCATCTTGAACATTTTCACGAATGGAGTTGAAGCGACGCTTGATGTGCCTTGTCTTCTTGTGAAACCTGGGCTCCTTGGCAAGTGCAATAGCTCCAGTGTTGTCACAGAAGAGCTTGATCGGCCCCGATGCATTGGGTATGACTCCGAGGTCGGTGATGAACTCCTTCACCCAGATTGCTTCATGTGCTGCCTCCGAGGCTGCCATGCACTCCGCTTCACATGTAGATCCCGCCACGATGCTCTGCTTGCAACTGCACCAGCTTACTGCCCCACCATTCAAAATATACACGTATCCGGTTTGTGACTTTGAGTCATCCAGATCTGTGTCGAAGCTAGCGTCGACGTAACCCTTTACGACGAGCTCTTCGTCACCTCCATAAACGAGAAACATCTCCTTAGTCCTTTTCAGGTACTTCAGGATATTCTTGACCGCTGTCCAGTGTTCCTTGCCGGGATTACTTTGGTACCTTCCTACCAAACTTACGGCAAGATTTACATCGGGTCTGGTACACAGCATGGCATACATAATAGAACCTATGGCTGAGGCATAGGGGATGACACTCATCTCTTCTATTTCTTCTGCCGTGGTCGGACTTTGAGCCGAGCTCAATTTCATACCTTGCAGTACAGGCAAGAATCCCTTCTTAGACTGATTCATATTGAACTTCTTCAATATCTTATCAAGGTATGTGCTTTGTGAAAGACCTATGAGGCGTCTTGATCTATCTCTATAGATCTTGATGCCTAATATATAAGCAGCTTCTCCAAGGTCCTTCATTGAAAAACTCTTATTCAAGTAGGCCTTGATGCTGTCCAAGAGTTCTGTATCATTTCCCATCAAAAGTATGTCATCTACATATAATATGAGAAACGCTACAGAGCTCCCACTCACTTTCTTGTAAACACAGGCTTCTCCATAAGTCTGTGTAAACCCAAACGCTTTGATCATCTCATCAAAGCGAATGTTCCAACTCCGAGATGCTTGCACCAGCCCATAAATCGAGCGTTGGAGCTTGCACACCTTGTCAGCATTCTTAGGATCGACAAAACCTTCCGGCTGCATCATATACAATTCTTCCTTAAGGAAACCATTAAGGAATGCCGTTTTGACGTCCATTTGCCATATTTCATAATCGTAGAATGCGGCAATTGCTAACATGATTCGGACGGACTTCAGCTTTGCTACCGGTGAGAAAGTCTCATCGTAGTCAACCCCTTGAACTTGTCGATAACCCTTAGCGACAAGCCGAGTTTTATAGATGGTCACATTACCATCCGCGTCTGTCTTCCTCTTAAAGATCCATTTATTTTCTATGGCTCGCCGTTCAACGGGCAAGTCAGTCAAAGTCCATACTTCGTTTTCATACATGGATCCTATCTCAGATTTCATGGCTTCTAGCCATTTGTCGGAATCCGGGCCCGCCATCGCTTCTTCATAGTTCGAAGGTTCACCGTTGTCTAACAACATGATTTCCAAGACAGGGTTGCCGTACCACTCTGGTGCGGAACGTGTCCTTGTGGACCTTCGAATTTCAGTAGAAGCTAGATCAGAAGTATCTTGATCATTATCATTAACATCCTCTCTAGTCGGTGCTGGCACCTCAGGAACATTTTCTTGAGTTGCGCCATTTTCCGGTTCAAGAGGCAATACTTCATCTAGTTCTACTTTCCTCCCACTTACTTCTTTCGAGAGAAACTCCTTCTCTAGAAAGGATCCATTCTTGGCAACAAAGACCTTGCCTTCGGATCTGAGGTAGAAGGTATACCCAATAGTTTCTTTAGGGTATCCTATGAAGACGCATTTTTCCGACTTGGGTTCGAGCTTTTCAGGTTGAAGTTTCTTGACATAAGCATCGCATCCCCAAACTTTTAGAAACGACAGCTTAGGTTTCTTTCCAAACCATAATTCAAACGGTGTCGTCTCAACGGATTTTGACGGAGCCCTATTTAAAGTGAATGCAGCAGTCTCTAAAGCATAGCCCCAAAAAGATAGTGGTAGATCGGTAAGAGACATCATAGACCGCACCATATCTAATAGAGTGCGATTACGACGTTCGGACACACCGTTACGCTGAGGTGTTCCAGGCGGCGTTAGTTGTGAAACTATTCCACATTTTCTTAAGTGTGTGCCAAATTCATGACTCAAGTATTCTCCTCCACGATCTGATCGTAGAAACTTGATCTTCCTGTCACGTTGATTCTCAACCTC
Source organism: Triticum monococcum (assembly GCA_034509565.1). Classification (NCBI taxonomy): domain Eukaryota; kingdom Viridiplantae; phylum Streptophyta; class Magnoliopsida; order Poales; family Poaceae; genus Triticum; species Triticum monococcum. The sequence goes on from CM067845.1 coordinate 623,128,900, forward strand.
ACTCTGAAATTCCTTAAACTTTTCAAAGGTTTCAGACTTGTGTTTCATTAAGTAGATATACCCATATCTACTCAAGTCATCAGTGAGAGTGAGAACATAACGATAGCCACCGCGAGCCTCAACACTCATTGGACCGCACACATCAGTATGTATGATTTCCAATAAGTTGGTTTCTCGCTCCATTGTTCCTGAGAACGGAGTCTTGGTCATTTTACCCATGAGGCATGGTTCGCACGTGTCAAATGATTCATAATCAAGAGACTCTAAAAGTCCATCTGCATGGAGCTTCTTCATGCGTTTGACACCTATGTGACCAAGGCGGCAGTGCCACAAGTATGTGGGACTATCGTTATTAACCTTACATCTTTTGGTATTCACACTATGAACATGTGTAGCATTACGCTCGAGATTCATTAAGAATAAACCATTCACCACAGGAGCATGGCCATAAAACATATCTCTCATATAAATGGAACAACCATTATTCTCGGATTTAAATGAGTAGCCATCTCGAATTAAACGAGATCCCGATACAATGTTCATGCTCAAAGCTGGTACTAAATAACAATTATTGAGGTTTAAAACTAATCCCGTAGGTAAATGAAGAGGCAGCATGCCGACAGCGATCACATTGACCTTGGAACCATTCCCGACCCGCATCGTCACCTCGTCCTTCGCCAGTTTCCGCTTATTCCGCAGCTCCTGCTTTGAGTTACAAATGTGAGCAACTGCACCGGTATCAAATACCCAAGAGCTACTACGAGCACTGGTTAGGTACACATCAATTACATGTATATCACATATACCTTTTGTTTTGCCGGCCTTCTTGTCCGCTAAGTATTTGGGGCAATTCCGCTTCTAGTGACCACTTCCCTTGCAATAAAAACACTCAGTCTCGGGCTTGGGTCCATTCTTTGGCTTCTTCCCGGCAGCTTGCTTGCCGGGCGCGGCAACTTCCTTGCCGTCCTTCTTGAAGGCTTTCTTACCCTTGCCCTTCTTGAACTTAGTGGTTTTATTGACCATCAACACCTGATGTTCCTTCTTGACTTCTACCTCTGCTGATTTCAGCATAGCAAATACTTCAGGAATGGTCTTTTCCATCCCCTGCATATTGAAGTTCATCACAAAGCTCTTGTAGCTCGGTGGAAGCGACTGGAGGATTCTGTCAATGACCGCATCATCCGGGAGATTAACTCCCAGCTGAGTCAAGCGGTTATGTAATCCAGACATCGTGAGTATGTGCTCACTGACAGAACTATTTTCCTCCATCTTACAGCTGAAGAACTTGTCGGAGACCTCATATCTCTCGACCCGGGCATGAGCTTGGAAAACCATTCTCAGCTCTTCGAACATCTCATATGCTCCATGCCTCTCAAAACGCTTTTGGAGCCCCGGTTCTAAACTGTAAAGCATGCCGCACTGAACGAGGGAGTAGTCATCGGATCGTGCCTGCCAGGCGTTCATAACGTCTTGTTCGGCAGGGAGGACAGGTGCGTCACCTAGCGGTGCTTGTAGGACATAATCTTTCTTGGCAGCTATGAGGATGATCCTCAGGTTCCGGACCCAGTCCGTGTAGTTGCTGCCATCGTCTTTCAGCTTAGTTTTCTCTAGGAACGCGTTGAAGTTGAGGACTACGTTGGCCATTTGATCTACAAGACATATTGTAAATATTTTAGACTAATGTTCATGATAATAAAGTTCATCTAATCAAATTATATAATGAACTCCCACTTAGATTAGACATCCCTCTAGTCATCTAAGTATTACATGATCCGAGTTAACTAGGCCGTGTCCGATCATCACGTGAGACGGACTAGTCAACGTCGGTGAACATCTTCATGTTGATCGCATCTTCTATACGACTCATGCTCGACCTTTCGGTCTTCTGTGTTCCGAGGCCATGTCTATGCACATGCTAGGCTCGTCAAGTCAACCTAAGTGTTTGCATGTGTAAATCTGTCTTACACCCGTTGTATGTGAACGTCTGAATAAAACACCCGATCATCACGTGGTGTTTTGAAACAGCGAACTGTCGCAACGGTGCACAGTTAGGGGGAACACTTCTTGAAATTAATATGAGGGATCATCTTATTTACTACCGTCGTTCTAAGTAAACAAGATGCAAAACATGATAAACATCACATGCAATCAAATAATAAACGTGACATGATATGGCCATTATCACATAGCTCCTTTGATCTCCATCTTGGGGCTCCATGATCATCTTGTCACCGGCTTGACACCATGATCTCCATCATCATGATCTCCATCATCGTGTCTCCATGAAGTTGCTCGCCAACTGTTACTTCTACTACTATGGCTAACGCGTTTAGCAATAAAGTAAAGTAATTTACAAGGCGTTTCTCAATGACACGCAGGTCATATAAAAGAATAAAGACAACTCCTATGGCTCCTGCCGGTTGTCATACTCATCGACATGCAAGTCGTGATTCCTATTACAATAGCATGAACATCTCATACATCACATATAGATCATTCATCATTCATCACAACTTTGGCCATATCATATCACAAAGCACTTGCTGCAAAAACAAGTTAGACGTCCTCTAATTGTTGTTGCAAGTTTTTTACGTGGCTGAATTAGGGTTCTAGCAAGAACGTTTTCTTACCTACGTGAAAGCCACAACGTGATTTGTCAACTTCTATTTACCCTTCATAAGGACCCTGTTCATCGAATCCGCTCCAGCTAAAGTGGGAGAGACAGACACCCGCCAGCCACCTTATGCAACTAGTGCATGTTAGTCGGTGGAACCGGTCTCACGTAAGCGTACGTGTAAGGTTGGTCCGGGCCGCTTCATCCCACAATGCCGCTGAAGCAAGAAAAGACTAGTAGCGGCAAGAAAGTTGACAAATCCACGCCCACAACAAATTGTGTTCTACTCGCGCAAGAAGAACTACGCATAGACCTAGCTCATGATGCCACTGTTGGAGAACGTTGCAGAAAACAAAAATTTTCCTACTCGTTTCACCAAGATCATCTAGGAGTTCATCTAGCAATGAGTCACGAGATGCATCTACATACCTTTGTAGATCGCGAGCGGAAGCGTTCGTTAGAACGAGGTTGAAGTAGTCGTACACGCCGTGATCCAAATCACCGATGACCAGCGCCGAACGGACGGCACCTCCGCGTTCAACTCACGTACGGGACGGGAGACGTCTCCTCCTTCTTGATCCAGCAAGGGGGAAGGAGAGGTTGATGAAGATCCAGCAGCACGACGGCGTGGTGGTGGATGCAGGGCGTCACGACAGCAGGGCTTCGCCGTGTACTACGAGAAAGGAAGAAGTAACGGGGAGAGAGGAAGCACCAAAAGCGTGGGCTGCAAGTTCCTCCTCCCCCCCACTATATATAGGGGTGCCAGGGGGGGGGGGCGCCGGCCCTGGTAGATGGGATCTACCAGGGGGGGCGGCGGCCAGGGGTGGGGGGCTTGCCCCCCAAGCAAGGGGGCGCCCCCCTTTAGGGTTCCCCCCCAACCCTAGGCGCATGGGCCTTGGGGGGGGGGGTGGCGCCCCAGCCCATTATGGGCTGGGTTCCCTCCTATTTCAGCCCAAGGGGCCCTCCGGGATAGGTGGCCCCACCCCGGTGGACCCCCGGGACCCTTCCGGTGGTCCCGGTACAATACCGGGTACCCCGAAACTTGTCCCGATGGCCGAAACTGCACATCCTATATATAATTCTTTACCTCCGGACCATTCCGGAACTCCTCGTAACGTCCGGGATCTCATCCGGGACCCCGAACAACATTCGGGTTACTGCATATACATATCTTCACAACCCTAGCGTCACCGAACCTTAAGTGTGTAGACCCTACGGGTTCGGGAGACAAGCAGACATGACCGAGACGACTCTCCGGTCAATAACCAACAGCGGGATCTGGATACCCATGTTGGCTCCTACATGCTCCACGATGTTCTCATCGGATGAACCACGATGTCGAGGATTCAATCAACCCCGTATGCAATTCCCTTTGTCTATCGATATATTACTTGCCCGAGATTCGATCGTCGGTATCCCAATACCTCGTTCAATCTCGTTACCGGCAAGTCACTTTACTCGTACCGTAATGCATGATCCCATGACCAGACACTTGGTCACTTTGAGCTCATTATGATGATGCATTACCGAGTGGGCCCAGTGATACCTCTCCGTCATACGGAGTGACAAATCCCAGTCTTGATCCGTGTCAACCCAACAGACACTTTCGGAGATACCCGTAGTACACCTTTATAGTCACCCAGTTACGTTGTGACGTTTGGTATACCCAAAGCACTCCTACGGTATCCGGGAGTTACACGATCTCATGGTCTAAGGAAAAGATACTTGACATTGCAAAACTCTAGCAAAACGAACTACACGATCTTTATGCTATGTTTAGGATTGGGTCTTGTCCATCACATCATTCTCCTAATGATGTGATCTCGTTATCAATGACATCTTATGTCCATAGCCAGGAAACCATGACTATCTGTTGATCAACGAGCTAGTCAACTAGAGGCTTACTAGGGACATGTTGGTGTCTGTTATTCACACATGTATTACGATTTCCGGATAACACAATTATAGCATGAATAAAGACAATTACCATGAACAAGGAAATATAATAATAATGCTTTTATTATTGCCTCTAGGGCATATTTCCAACACCACTACTAGAAGCCCCTACCTGAGAGGCAACGGCCTCTTTGGCTTTGGCAATAGCAGCCCGAGCCATCTCGTTAGCCCGAATAATAGCAAGAAGAGAACTAGGAGAACCAACAGAAGAATCAACCACCACCCCCACATCCGACATAATATTTAAAAGATGATCATCCGAAAGAGAAGGTAGAACCAACCGAACCGGAGAAGCAACAACAGAGGGAACGGGAGATGTACCTGGGGGAGGGAGATCCTTCGCCGCAGCCCGCTTTTCAGCCCGCTCCAGGACAGAAACACTTGAATTCTCCACCCGCCTTCCTTTGCGAGCCGTGGACACAGGGGATCGAATCGCAGGCGACCGTGCAGTAGGAGAGCCAACATGGGGACCCAAACGGGACATAGATCCCAAATCTTGATCAAGACGCCGACAGACCCCCGTCATGGAGTGCTTCGAGCCCGACGAGTTCCGGCTCTTAGCCGAGACTTTGCGCACTAAGGATTTCTTCTTCCGGAGGGACTGGGATTCCACCACATCGCGAGCCGGGGAGGCTGGAAGATCTTCAATTCCCGATCGAGTGGGGGAGAGCGGGCGGACAGGAAGATTGGAGCAAGCACCAGAAACGGGGGTAGCAGAGCAGGGCGGGAACTTCGACATATCAGCACCAGCAGCAGGGACATTGGGAGCAGCAGACGGGATCACCAAATCATCACGAGGAGCAACACCAGAGGGAGCTTGGGATTGAAACAACTCACGTTCAGAATCTGCCAAACCATCCCATTCAGATTGGGTGAAGCGGAGGTTAGACCCATGGCTCTGATTAGGGCCATCCAGAGATCCGTCCCCCTCCTTATCATGCTTGTCCGAAGGGTTAGAAGGGGGAGGTGGAGTCTGAAAAGCAGCCGCCCCTCCACCCGCACCCAAAGCTTAATACCATTGGGAGAAGGGAAGATATCAATCGAGCCATGAACCGTTCAGGATCCACACACCAAACCTTCATCCTAGAAGGGCCAACCTTGTTCAGAGAGTCTTCATCCACCTCGATGGGCTTCCCAATCAGAACCCCGAAAGACATGAGAAAAGCAGACGAACGGAGACCAGCAGGCAAATCGTCAATCAAAACCTAGACTTGAGAGAGAGGACCAACTGCTGAACCACTGCAAGAAGCCGCTTTAACAGAAACCACCAATTGATTGAGGGGCAAGGTGAAGCTAGTGCATGAGCCAATCATCCGCAAACATTCTTTGGAGGGAACACCACAGAGAACTCAAATTCAGATATCTGCACAACTTGCCAGTCCCATCCAGCCTCATCCCAAATGCGAAGCCCTTCCAGAAGAATTTGGGGCGAAATCTTTTGATCCTTGACCGTAACAATCGCAGCATTAGACAAAGCAGGTGCCACCTCCCGGACAGGGAGGTCACCGTCGAAGGCGAAAAAGGCGCAACCGGGGAGGCCCGAGCCGAACTGGATGACCGCGGGAGGTTTCTGCCTAGCCATGCAGTTGACCGTGAGGTGACCATCAAAGCGACAGATCAGGCAAAAAGGAGGGTTGGTGCAGCGAGACTGGAAATGGCCAGGCCTGTGACAAGCGAAGCAGGTGAGCGCCGAGGGGTTGTTATGGGAAGCAGAGGACGGGCGGGATTACAGAAGCGACGGAGGAGTAGGAAGGATCCCATCCCCCATCCCCGGAAAAGGGGGCGCCCCAGAGGCCGGACCGGGCGGCCGACGCGCCGGCCCCGCGAAGGACCGAGGCGGCGGACGAGCACCAACACCAACCCCAACCAAGCGAGGAGGAGGAGGAGGAGGGCGCGACGGAGCAGATGGACCGCGGCCCACTCCCGGAGCAGGAAGGGAGGCAGAAGATGAAGAAACACCATCGCCAGAGGCCACCGCCGCCTCCCACAGGTCCAGCACTGGAGAGAGAGAATGGCCTGATCCAGAGCCCTGCGGGCCGGATCCGGGCACACCAACCCTCTCCGAGCGCTGCGACCACTCCGGACCCGAAGCCCGAGCCTCGCGGTCACGAGCCACTTGCTCGCGCGCCGCCTGTTCCGCCTCCAACTTGGAACGGAGCGAAGCCTCGAGCTCTAGATCCACCGCGGAGGAAGGGGAGTCCTCACGGCGTTGCTTGCTGCCCGAGAGCGCCTCGCAGGAAGAGCCCCGCGACTTGTCCATGGATAGCACCACAGCAAAAGGAAGGAGAAGGGGTGGAGGTGGGGAGGATCTAATGAGGTGACGAATGGGAAGACGGTAACGGTGTAGATCAGAAGCAGAAGCCGGAAACCCTAGCAAAGGGGAGGAAGAGCCGCGGAGGATCCATAAATAGCCCGTCCGAGCCGTGCCCACCTGGGCCCGACTCGCCACATGGGCCAAAGAAGGTTGAGGAGCAGGAACCCGGACGATGGGCCCAACTGGGCCGGACGGGACCATAGGGGGGAAATCTGCCACCAACAAAAGAGGGGGAGGAGAGGCAGGCCCACTGGGCGACGGCAAACCGCAAGGCCCATCAAGCCCACCCGAGGGGACGTCCCGCGGCCCGATGGCCATCGCGGAGAAATCGAGATCTAGGTTACACGATGCCACCAGTGACCCCGCCGTTGCCGCCGCCGGCGACGAGGCCGTCGCAGAGGCTGCAGGAGAGGGGGATGGGAGGCCACCAAGCTCCCCATCAGGCGCACTGCCCAGGACAACGAGATCAGGTGACGCAACAGCAAACTTACCAGACTTACGCCGCCGCCGAGAGATCCGAATCCAGCCATCGACCGATGAGGACGCGGCCACCGACCGGCCCCAGCCACCAGGAGCGAACTTGCGGGGACGAGGAGCGGCGGAAGGCACCACCACCCCCCCCAGCACAAGGCACGGGACCACAGGAGGAAGGGACCGACGACCGCGAATCCTCCTCATCAGACGCAAGGGCCCAGAAACGAGATCCGAGCACCGGCAGCGGTGAAGACAGAGGGGAGAACCCCACCCGCGGGGAGCCAGGGGAGGGGAGAGAGAGAGCACCTGCAAGCAGAGAGGGGGATGACCGGGCACCGGCCAGCGGGTCAGTGCGGGGAGCGGGGCGGCTAGGGCAAGGAGGGGAAGAGGGGGAGGAGGAGGCGAGGGAGGAGGGAGGGAGGGGATCCATCCTCGCGTCTCCCTTCAGGCGACGACTGTCAAGAAAGGACATTGATCACGTACTCGCCTTTTTGGAAGGGGCTCATGAGAGTCGAAGCAGCCTTCTTCAATAGGGAAAAGTTTATAATTGGTAATGGCACTATCACGCGTTTCTGGGAGGATACCTGGCTTGGAGAGACGCCGCTGGCGCTTCAGTATCCGTCCTTATATAGTATTGTTCAACGATGTGATGCTTATGTTGCAACGATACTGCAGTCCACCCCCCTTCATATTCATTTTAGGAGGACGCTTATTGGCAACCGATGGGAAGCGTGGCTTCATTTAGTGAGTAGACTGATGGAGGTTCAGCTATCTCAACAGCCCGATCAGTTGTGCTGGAAGCTTACTAGGTCTGGAGAATTCACAGTTAAATCGATGTATATCGATGTCATCAACTCTAGCGCCATTCCTAGTTTCGAATATGTTTGAACAGTCAAAGTTTCTTTGAAAATTAAAGTGTTTATGTGCTTTGTACATAAACAAATCATATTAACAAAGGATAACTTGGTAAAGCACAACTGGACAGGATCTATTAGGTGTAGTTTTTGTAATTGGGATGAAACTATCAAACACCTTTTTTTGATTGCCCGTTGGACAAAGTTTCGTGGCAGACGGTGCACATTGCCTTTAACATTACTCCTTCGAATTCTGTCAGTACGTTATTTGGAACGTGGCTTGTTGGGATAGAGTCCGAAACAGCTAGACACATTCGCGTAGGAGTATGTGCTTTATTGTGGGCAATTTGGAACTGCAGAAATGATTTGGCTTTTAACAGAACAACAAATATTCATTTTTTGCAGGTTATATTTCGAGCCACTGCGCTGATCCGTATGTGGTCGTTACTCACTCTGACGGAGGCCAGAGAGCGTTTGGTTACTGGATCTGTCCGGTGGGAAATGGTAGCACGGAATATTTTCAACCAGTTTGGATGGCGGTCATGTAATAGGATAGGCGATTAGTTTTTCTATCTTTGTTGTGCTAACCAGTTGAGGCCTCTTGGCTTTTGTGTTTTTGGCGTTGTGGCTCTTTGTGAGCTTGCCCTTACTTTTGTTTCAGACTATAAGACCTTGTTGAATCTATTTGCTTATTTATAAAGGTGGCCGTATACATCGTTCTGATGCAGAGGCCGGAAAGTTCCTTCTTTTCAAAAAAATAAAATAAACAAGCTCAGACAGATGCAAGAACTGGAGCCACGTGCTAACGTGCATGAAGTGGAGGCCAGTATGAACCGGACAAAATTGCCATTTGACTAGTAAGTTGGCTCCTCTCACTAAGCAAACATCAATTTCATGGACGAACTGGCAGACACTTGTTTGTAGGACTATTTCAAAAAAAAAATCACTTGTTTGTACTCCCTCCATCCTGAATTAATACTTTACTGTACTCCCTAGGTAATGCAGTAGTTAATTGCATCAGTGACGCAAAGACAGGATCGCGGTTGTTGTGGTACAATACTTGCCATTTGCAGGTGTACCATGCCCTGATATATATGAAGCTCCCCAGCATCTATTTATCCCAGTGCATAATACTCTTTCTTCCGTTTTTATCTTACTCTCTTTCATCACCCTGTTGCCTTTTTTATCCACGTCACATCTCCTACTCTGCTATACAGGCCGTAAGAAGAACAAGAACAAACATATTTTGAGCTCTAATCCTGCCTTTGAAGTATCAAATAGCATAGATTATTTTTGGACGATGCTGCTAGCTAGGAATGGGCGGTGTCAAGAAGAATGCCATTTTTTCGTGGCTCAGCTCGTGTCTTTGGAGCAGCTATCTGAAAACATCGTCCACCATATGCACCCATTGGAATCACATTAATGTTTCGACGTTCGGGGGGTACACATGTCTATGGAAGAACACAAGGACTGAGGTATTCGGTCGCACCAGCCAGCCCCAAGGTTTTTGTGTTCGTCTGCGCCTCTGCGGGCCCATTCAAGACATCAACTATAATCTGTCCGCAGATGTTGCTCCTGCATGTCTGGTTTTAAACAAGACCAAAGCATTACTAGGAACTGACCTCGTCACTGAACTCTCATGCTACAAACATCCAAAAAAAAAACAACTAGACACTTTACCGTAGTTTAAATCATCTCATGTGCATTTCCAAAGTGTTAATACTACTAGAATTTCCTTATACTCCGGATGTCTGGCGCCGAGTGCCAATCCATGGGCTCTCGGCAAATGCACATACGCCGAGAGCTACACTCGGCAACTACGGGTTCACGACAACGAGGTAATGTTGACGACATACCATCATGACGAACAAAGTACAATCGGCAAACAGCATAGTCGCATAGATGCCGAGAGCATGACATGGCAAAGACTAGCCACATGGCATGTCCGTTTGCAACTGATGGCTCAGAGCCATGAAGCACCGCTCGGTAAAACACCTGCCACCGAAACATTCCAACCTGACAGGTGGACCCATTGGACCCAGTTGTCAGTGAAACATTCAAATTATTTGTCAAATTTTCAAAAAGAATAATATGACGTGCTTTCTTTACGGAGAGCTATCTGATACCGCTCGATATCCCACCGTTGACTGAAACATTTGAATCTTACCCATGGGTCCTTGTGTCCCACATGGCAGTGGTACTTTTAAGGAGTGTCGCTAGCCCTCGAAAAAGAATGGCACTCCAGTAATTAAAGTGCTCAGGTGACCCCTTTTCCGAGAGGGGGCCTCGGAAAAGAATGGCACTTCAGTAGTTGAAGCGCTTAGGTGACCCCTTTCCAGAGCGTGTCGCTCGTTAAAGTGAGTATTCAAATGCTCGTCAAATATGATGCCAAATCATTTAAGGCTTATGACATGAATAGCGCTGATGCAAAGACAGGAGCGTGGTTGTTGAGATACATTATTCGCTATTTGTAGGTACATGATGCCCTGATATATATAAAGCTCCACACCATCTATTTATCCGAGTGCATGATACTCTTTCTTCCTTTTTTTTTTCTTACTCTGTTTCATCCCTCTGTTGCCTTTTTAATCCACGCCACGTCTCCTACACTGCTAAACAAGCCACAAGAAGAACAGGAACAAAAATATTTTGAGCTCTAGTCCTGCCTTTCAAGTATCTAATACCATAGATTATTCTTGGACGATGCTGCTAGCTAGGAATGGGCGGGGTCAAGAAGAATGCCCTTTTTTAATGGCTCAGGTCGTGTCTTTCGAGTAGCTACCTGAAAACATCGTCCACCATATGCACCCATTGAAATCACACTGATGTTACGACGTTGAGGAGCTCCACATGTCTCTGGAAGAAGACTGGGACTATTAAGATCCAACGACTGCTTCGCGCCAGCCACAAGGTTTTTGTGTTCGTCTGCGGGCCATCCAGGACATCAACCGTTAGCTGCCCGTGGATGTTGCTCCTGCATGCCTGATTTTAAACAAAACAAAAGTATTACTCCCTCCGTCCGAAAAAACTTGTCCCAAGCTTAACTCTTAAATGGATGTATCTAGTACTAATTTGATGCTAGATATATCTATTTGAGGGACAAGTTTATCGAGACCGAGGGAGTACTAGGAAGTGACCTCATCACCGAACTCGCATGCTACAAACGTCCAGGCAGACAACTAGACACTTTACGGTAGTGGAAATCATGTCATGTTCATTTCCAAAGTGTCAGTGTAAATTTTGCCACCTTCACTTCTGAATGTCCGCGTTCTACATGTCTCAGTGATCATCTAAATTAATTACTAGTTAAGCGTATTAATTGGAATAATTTCTTTGCTTCTAGCCTAGAGTTTGCTGCTGAAAACAGATTGGACCACCCACCGAAGTCTATCATTTCTATGGCTCTGCTGCTACAGCCGTAACTCTGCTGCAGCTGAGGCTATAGAAATGATAGTAGTTCGATGGGTATATCGTTCTTGAGCTCTAACATAAGGAAGAAAAATAAGAGCTGCCGTTGAGCAAACAATGGGCAAACTTGCTGATTCCCCATCTAAGCTGTTTAGATGACATGTATTTTTACTATGAAGGCACCAGCCAACTTCTGATAGGATTCTTCTCATGTATATTTACTCACTCTTCTATGTTGTACTCCCTCCGTTTTTATTTACTCTGCATATTAGAGTTGACTGAAGTCAAACTTCGTAAAGTTTGACTAAGTTTATAAAAAAAAATATAGACATTTATCATAACAAATCTATACGATGTGAAAGTACATTTAATAATAAATCTAATGTTGTTGATTTGTTATTGTATATCTTAATATTTTTGTATATAAACTTGGTCAAAGTTTGTAAAGCTTGACTTTGACCAAAGCTAATATGCGAACTAAATAAAAACGGAGGGAGTAATTAAAATCAAAGTTTTTATGTAGAAGCCGCTTCACATTCAGTTTTCGAACGTCAACTTTCTTCCTGTCTCTCTGACCACCAGAATTATGGAGCGTATTCATCACAATGACTCGTTCGTTTATAGTTCAGAGTTCTAGATGCATGCATAACATATTGTGTGTTCAGATGTGAAGATAGTAGCATGGATGCGGCCATACATGTGACGATTAATAAGTATTTTTTTTGTGGGGGTCGAGTAATAAGTATTGCCTGCACCATATTCACCATCGTGTAGTCCAAGATTTCCTCCCAAGTTTTGTGCATGTGTTCTATCCTCCTATCGGCAAAGTGCCAATATCTTTATCACAGTTCGGTTTCTGGGAGTTCTAACCAACGGGATGGGTGCCACACCCACACGCATGGTGACTGGTGAGTAGCTAGCCTGCTGACAAACATATGTGGCAGTTGACCCATATAAGAGGTGGCTAGGAAGAAACCCAAGGTTCACAAGAAGCAGGAAGAACCAGAGGAGGATGAATAATCGCATAGCTAAAGCCTCTTTCACATCGTGCGTCCATTGGTTCCCTTTGCAATCTCCTTGTGACTTTTTCGTAGCTACGTTGTACTATTTTAAACAATTTTCTGTGCAGGCATTCAATTTGTTGCTGATCATAATGATTGCATTCTTTGTCGGCCATAATCTTGACTGGTGGCGGCGGTTCGTGGGGGCGAGCGTCGTGGATCAGCCGAGTCGTCGGCGCGGAGCAACGAGCGGAGTCGTGGGTGTGCGCCGGTCAGCCTAATGCATCCATGCGTGGAGTTTGGTGGAGCCGAGTTGTGCATGGGCGTGCAAGTAGCTATGCATGCGTTGCTTGTTAGCTGGATCGAGTTTGTTAGCCGGGTGAGTTTGTTAGTGCATGCAATTAGGCCGGTTAGTGGGTGCGTGACTTTGTGGTGGATGGGACGTGCGTGCGTGCCAATCACCTTTGTGTATAAAGAGTGTTGTGCCTGTGTGTGCAGGTAGCAGAGAGCAGTAGCTAGGAGAAAGATGTAGTCTCCGGTGGTCTCTGGCGTGTGTGCGTCTTAGGTTTACGAGCCAGTCAGTTGAGTTGAATAGAAGCCATCATACAGGCCGTTCGGTGGCCAGGGCGTTCGTCACCATAGTCAAGTGTCCTCTGTTCATCTTCTTATTCCACCTTCGTTCGGCGGCCGGGGCTGTTTGGCGTTCGTCGTCGGAGGCATGCAGCCCCAACATTCTTTGTAAGTTGGGTCAGATCAGTTCCAAACGCGTAGTTGTCCAAGTACATCACACAATCTTAGGAGCGCCAACAGAGGAGTGAATTGCAAAAAACCATCACCTTTGAGGCATCATTTGCAGAAAATCACGAGGTCGCTAATCATTTGCAAAAAACACCGCATATTCAGTAAACTCTTTGCAGACTGCACTGATCGACCGATTTGCTTTGTTTGACTGCCTTTTTGACAGCTGGGGCCCGGTTCCCCCCTACGTGGCGTAACGGATGGCAAACGGCGCCGCCTGCTCGAGACGACATGATCGGATCGCGTCGGACGGACCGACCGCGCCGCCCCCACTCCACTTCTCACTCTCTGCTCTCCCTCGGGCTTCCATGGGCAAGGCGAAACCTGGCGGCGTCCTCGGCGGCGCTTCCGCTGGCGATGCTAGTGGTGGTGGTGGTGATGGAGATCCACTCGAGCTCTGCGGGAGCTCGAATCCTTCTCAGGCACTGCCTCCTCCCCAATCCACGGAGTACGCGGCGGCTAGGGCATTTGCCAAGGCGGTGAAGGCAAATCCGACGGGCAGCCATCACTTTGCATCCTCCTTAGGCGGTGTGGTGTAAGCCATCCATCCTCCCCCCTCCTCACTGTTTCCCCGATCTGGATTCTAGGGTTAGGGTTGTAGGGTTAGGGTGTAATTGTTACAAAGTTGGGGATTATGTTGTAGGTATTTGGTTAGGATTATTGGGTTACAGTAATGGTTGTGAACTGCAAATTAGCTTGCCCTTAATTATTCAGTCATGCTAACTGAATTTGAACTGCAAAGTTGTTTTTAACTTAACTGTAACACTAGTAACACTAGTTTCAACAGAATGACTCAGTAGTTTTAACTGCAATTGCACACTAGTTTTGAACATAATGGCTCAATAGTCAGTTGTAAATGAAATTTAGCTGAATTTTAACTGAATTGTTTAACACTAGGTTTGATTGAATTTTATCTGTATTTTTCAACACTAGTTTTATCTGAATGTTAACAACTATGTTAAATGAACTAGGTTGGATGATGAAGAATGGGAAGCGAGGTTCCATTTCTTGGATAGAGATAATTTGGAAAGAACCATTTGCTTATCAGACATAACCTACTAGAATCTTATTGCACTTATAGAGTTGGAAGGCTTTATTCAAGAGATTTTATGTATTATGTCAGAGATCCAGGAGTTGGGGTGTCAGGAATGGAAGAATTAACTGATGATGACAAGGTGGAAGAAATGTTGGATGACATATGTAATAAAGGAAATATTGTTGTTAACATTAGAGTTATGAGAAGTGATGCACCCAGACCAGCTGACCTGAACATTGGTCATGTTTATGAAGAGCATGTCCCTTTGTCTGAATTAGGTGTACAACTTGTCTATGAGGTAGATACTTCAGGAGTTCTTTTCCCCAGTCCAATGAAGCCCCAACCACAGCCTGCTTAGGTCATGAACACCCAAGAGAGTTCATGTTTGAAGCTTAAGGGTCCAAGTGAACCAGAGTTTGCATTGGACTATAGTAATGAGAGGTATGAGTATTTCATGGAGACAAACCAGGAGCAAGAGAAGATTGAGCAGATGATGGAGTAGAAGAGGAATGAAGAGATTCAAAAGTTTAGGACCAATAAGAAACAAAAAGAGAAGTACAAGGCAGCAAAAAGAAAACTTCCAGAGCTGCTTGCTGAAGAGTTCACTGATAGTGATAGTGATAGTGACAATGAGATTTTAGAAGATGAAGACATAATAGCTAGGCTAGAGGCAATGAAGAGGCATAGAGCTGATCCTCTCAATCACTTTGAAGGAGACACTGATGTAGAAGAGCTTTATGAACCAGATGAGGAGGATTGGGAGGATGAAGCAGGAGAGGAGGAGGTAGGACATGATGAACAAGCTGAGGAGGGTAGGAGAGGAGGAAACACTATAGGAGGAAGCAACAGCACAGGAGGAAGCCAGAGGAAGGGGCCAACAACCAGATCACATGGAAGTCTTGACCAAAACATAGAGCAAAATTGGATACCTTCATCTGATGAGGAGAGCAACCCAGGTGACTTAAGTCAGGATGATAATGATGGTGCTCAGCTTCCAACAATTAGGCAACGAAATGGTAGGAAGAGCAGGGCCATAAAGTAGAAGCCTAGGGTTTGGTATGATGAGAAGAGGGAGAACCCACAAGAACAATTTGTGAAGAAACTTTGTTTCATAGATGTCCAGCAATTCAGGAGTGCACTTCTTATATTTCACACCTCACAAAACAGGAACTACTCCTTTCATAGAAACTGCTCAGATAGAGTTGTTGCAGTTTGCAGTACAGAAGACTATCCTTTTTTCATTGCTGCTTCTCAAATTGCACATGAGAAAACTTTTTGTATAAAGAAGATGAACTTGTACCACAATTGTAATGCTGTAGGAGAGAGCACCAAAGTGACTGCAAGATGATTGGCACATGAGTGTGAGGAACAGTTGAGGGCAGACAAAACACACTAGTCCAGACCATATTAGCCAATTTTAAGAGTAAACATAGAATAGAAGTGTCCATTCACATGGCCTACAGAGCAAGGAAAGCAGATAAGAGTGTTGTCCAAGGAGATCGGAGGGCACAATACACAAGGATAAGGGATTACCTCCAAACTGTGTTGGATACCAATCCAGGAAGTAGATGCATTCTTACAACAAAGCAATTGAAGGCCCATGCTAGCATAAATCCTAGATTCCATGGCTTGTTCATCTACCTGAATGCTTGCAAAGAGGGTTTCCTAAATGGTTGCAGACCCTTCATAGGTACCTATATTAATTTGTGTAAACACAATCATTTATGTTGTCCTAGCACTAATGTAATATTTGCTGATCTAGGTGTTGATGGTTGCTTCATTAAGTTGACCACGGGGCAGCAAATACCGGCTGCAACTGGTAGATATGGTAATAACAACATCTTTCTGTAGCGACCCGACCTCAGACGGTCAAGTCTCTATGCTTAAGTGTCATCCCTGGATCGGTATGCTGACACACACAGTACTTGAGGATTTATAACAGAGGTAAATCACATGTACAAAGTAACGTAAATACTATTACCTCAATCCAAATAGCGGAAGTAACAACAAGGTTGTGGATTCCCATCAACACCAACAACAAAGTTGAGTGTAGAAATCATAACCCTAACGTATCACTTATTCGTCATAAGATTCCTGCAACATAAGACGTTGCAGCCACAAAGGGTCAGTACATTGAATGTACTGGCAAATTCACACCAAAGAGCAATGATGAATAATAGCTATCACTACATGCATATTTGGCTGGTGGAAAGCTCTAAGTTTATTTTTGCATAAAGCCATTTTTTTCCTACAACAAAGGAATATATTTTATTTAACTACCAAGTTGGTGGAAAATTATTGAGAAGGTTCCTCCGACTCAATCCCAAAATAATAATTATAACACTACAAATTAATTAAGTAAAGTGATGAGATCAACATGATAATTCAAGAACCAGATACTCAAGATGTCCATAACCGGGGACACGGCTGTCGGTGGTTGGGTGCGACATATGCCAAAGGATGGCTTATCATGGTGGAGCGAGTAGAACGTCGCCGGTGCCTGGAAGCGGGATGAGGCGTAAACACGAACGCTGGCACACTTTACCCAGGTTCGGGGCTCTCCTAGGAGATAACACCCCTAGTCCTGCTCTGCGGGGTCTCCGCATGATCACTAAGGCACTAGTGGTACAATGGTGCTCCTTGAGCTGTTTGCTAGAGGTGGGAGAAGGCAGGCATGCTCTCTCCTCCTCTAGGTGTGAGTCTAGTTCTAACAGGTTCCAACCCTTTGCATGGGTGCCCTCGGGGGTTTATATAGGCCTACCCCTCCCAGGGGTACATTGGTAATCTGCTGGGTGTAGGATGATAACCCACAAGTATAGGGGATCGCAACAGTTTTCGAGGGTAGAGTATTCAACCCAAATTTGTTGATTCGACACTAGGGGAGCCAAAGAATATTCTCAAGAATTAGCAGTTGAGTTGTCAATCCAACCACACCTGGAAACTTAATATCTGCAGCAAAGTGTTTAGTAGCAAAGTAATATGATAGTAGTGGCAACGGTAGCAAAAGGTAATGATAGCAAAAGTAATGTTTTTGGTATTTTGTAGTGATGATAGCAATAGCAACGGAAAATTAAATAAGCGAAGAACACTATATGGAAAGGTCGTAGGCAATGGATCGGTGATGGAAAATTATGCCAGATGCAGTTCATCATGTAACAGTCATAACCTAGGATGACACAGAACTAGCTCAAATTCATCAATGTAATGTAGGCATGTATTCCGAATATAGTCATACGTGCTTATGGAAAAGAACTTGCATGACATCTTTTGTCCTACCCTCCCATGGCAGCGGGGTCCTAATGGAAACTAAGGGATATTAAGGCCTCCTTTTAATAGAGTACCGGACCAAAGCATTAACACATAGTGAATACATGAACTCCTCAAAGTACGGTCATCACCGGTATGTATCCCGATTATTGTCACTTCGGGGTTAACGGATCATAACACATAATAGGTGACTATAGACTTGCAAGATAGGATCAAGAACTCTCATATATTGATGAAAACATAATAGGTTCAGATCTGAAATCATGGCACTCGGGCCCTAGTCACAAGCATTAAGCATAGCAAAGTAATAGAAACATCAATCTTAGAACATAGTGGATACTAGGGATCAAACCCTAATAAAACTAACTCGATTACATGATAGATCTCATCCAACCCATCACTGTCCATCAAGCCTACGATGGAATTACTCACGCATGGCGGTGAGCATCATGAAATTGGTGATGGAGGATGTTTGATGATGACGATGGCGATGGATTCCCCTCTCTGGAGCCCCGAACGGACTCCAGATCAGCCCTCCCGAGAGGTTTTAGGGCTTGGCGGCCGCTCCGTATCATAAAACGCGATGAATTCTTCTCTCTGTTTTTTTCTCCCCGAAACCAAATATATAGAGTTGGAGTTGAGGTCGGAGGAGCTCCAGGGGGCCCACGAGGTAGGGGGGCGCGCCCCCTCCCTCGTGGACAGGTGGTGGGCCCCCTGGCCTTTATCTTTTGCAAGGATTTTTTGTTATTTCCGAAAAGTTGTTCCATGAACTTTCAGGTCATTCCGAGAACTTTTGTTTCAGCACATAAATAACACCATAGCAATTCTGCTGAAAACAGCGCCAGTCCGGGTTAGTTCCATTCAAATCATGCAAGTTAGAGTCCAAAATAAGGGCAAAAGTGTTTGGAAAAGTAGATACGACGGAGACGTATCAACTCCCCCAAGCTTAAACCTTTGCTTGTCCTCAAGCAATTCAGTTGATAAACTGAAAGTGATAAAGAAAACCTTTTACAAACTCTGTTTACTCTTGTTGTTGTAAATATGTAAAGCCAACATTCAAGTTTTCAGCAAAGATTATGACTAACCACATTCACAATAACGCTTAGGTCTCAAGTTTACTCATATCAATGGCGTAATCAACTAGCGAGCAATAATAATAAATCTCGGATGACAACACTTTCTCAAAACAAACATAATATGATATAACAAGATGGTATCTCGCTAGCCCTTTCTGAGACCGCAAAACATAAATGCATAGCACCTTTAAAGATCAATGACTGACTAGACATTGTAATTCATGGTAAAAGAGATCCAGTCAAGTCATACTCAATGTAAACTAACAGTAATGAATGCAAATGACAGCGTGTTCTCCAACTGGTGCCTTTTAATAAGAAGATGATGACTCAACATGAAAGTAAATAGATAGGCCCTTCGCAGAGGGAAGCAGGGATTTGTAGAGGTGCCAGAGCTCGGTTTTGAAATAGAGGTGAATAATATTTTGAGCGGTATACTTTCATTGTCAACATAACAACCAAGAGATGATGATATCTTCCATGCTACACACATTATAGGCGGTTCCCAAACAGAATGGTAAAGTTTATACTCCCCCTCCACCAACAAGCATCAATCCATGGCTTGCTCAAAACAACGAGTGCCTCCAACTAACAAGAGTCCCAGGGGGAGTTATGTTTGCAATTATTTTGATTTGATTCGCATAAAGCATGGGACTGGGCATCCCAGTGACCAGCCACTTTCTCGTGAGTGAGGAGTGGAGTCCACTCCTCTTGAGAATAACCCGCCTAACATGGACGATACGGACAGCCCTACTCGATACATGAGCTATTCGAGCATACAAAACATGATATTTATTTGAAGGTTTAGAGTTTGGCACATACAAATTTACTTGGAACGGCAGGTAGATACCGTATATACACTAGTAGAAAAAGGACCTAATGTGAGACACATTAGTCCCGGTTCGATTTTGGCCCGGTACTAATGACACCATTAGTGCCGGTTCGAACGGCTATTCATTAATGCCGGTTCGTGTTGAACCTTTAGTACCGATTCGTGCCACGAACCGGTGCTAAAGGGGTGGTGGCAGGCTGGCGTTAGGCCGGGGCCTCATGATCACCTTTAGTATCGGTTCGTGGCACAAACCGGTACTAAAGGGCTAACCTTTAGTACCGGTTCGTGCCATGAACCGGGACTAAAGGGGTCTGACCTATAGTCCCGGTTGGAGACACAAACCGGGACTATAGGGCCATTTTCAAACTCTACCCCCTCCCCCGTGTATCGCCATTTCAGTTTTGAAAAAAATCAAAAAAATGATAAAAACTTCAGAAAATAAAATCCTTCGAGAGGTAGTTATATTACTACACCTACTAGTTATGAAAATTTGAAAACTTAAATCTCGACATGTTTGCAAAAAGTGTAGGGAAATGTAAAACGACTATAACTTTTGCATACGATGTCGAAAAAAAACGTATAATATATCAAAAAATTCAGCACAAAAATCCGCATCCGATTTTGACAGCCATGGCCTGTTTGTAATTTTTAGAATCCTCAAATTCCAAAAGGAAAAAAAGTATGCTGAAATTTCAGTTTTTTAAATTTTGGTCAAACTATCGTCAAACTACTTATTCAAGAATTATTAATGTTAGTACATAATTATTCAAGAATATTATTGTTACTAAATAATTATTTCAATTTTTGAATTTAGGTCAAATCTGGTCAAACTATGGTCAAACTATGGTCAAACTTATTCAAGAAATATTAGTGTTACTAAATAATTACTGTTTTTTAGAATAATAGTTTCAAACTCAAATGGTGAAACGAGTGACCTAATGCTCAAGCTAAACTGCTGAGGGTTAATAGGATTGACATCTTACATTTGTCAGGAAAACAACAAGTGCAGACTTGGAAAGTAGGGGGAATAGAACTCCGAAGTTAAGCATGCTCAGGCTGGGGGACTGAGAGGATGGGTGACTAATCGGGAAGTTAGACGATTTGGAATGAGTGATCCACACTTGAGCAGTTAAGAGGGGTGATTAGAGACTAGATCATCAAATAATTCAATTCAGAAAATTGAAAATAAAAAAATCATTTTTTTTCAAAATTTTCAAAAAAATTTGAAAAAAAACCTTTAGTACCGGTTAGTAACACCAACCGGTACTAAAGGTCCCCCATGCCACGGCGCGAGCTCACGCCACGTGGTGGGCCTTTAGTGGCGGTTCGTCAAAGGAGGCTATGTTGATTTTGTTCTTGTTTCAACTACATGCGTGAACATAAATATCATGAAGGCTATGTTGATTTTGTTTCAACTACATGCGTGAACATGCGCCAAGTCAAGTCACTTAAATCATTCAGAGGAGGATACCACCCTATCATACCACATCACAACCATTTTAATAGCATGTTGGCGCGCAAGGTAAACCATTATAAGCTCCTAGCTAATCAAGCATGGCACAAGAAACTATGATCTCTAGTTATCATTGCAAACATGTTTATTCATAATAGGTTGAATCAGGAACGATGAACTAATCATATTTACAAAAATAAGAGAGGTTGAGTTCATAACAGCTTTTCTCATCTCAGTCAGTCCATCATATATTGTCATAATTGCCTTTCACTTGCACGACCGAACGATGTGAATAATAATAATAGTGCACGTGCATTGGACTAAGTTGGAATCTGCAAGCATTCAATAAACAGGACAAGACAAGGCAATATGGGCTCTTTTGTCAGATCAACAATAATGCATATAAGAGCTACTTCAACAATTTAATTATGGTCTTCTCCTATCGACCCCAAAGAAAAGAAAAGAAATAAAACTATTTACATGGGAAAGCTCCCAACAAGCAAAAGAAGAACATAAAATCTTTTTGGGTTTTCTTTTTAATTACTACTACAAGCATGGAAAGTAAACTAATTAAAAGCTACAACTAATTTTTTTTGGTTTTACTTAAGGTTTATCAAACACACAAGAAGAAAGCATAAAAAGGAAAATAAACTAGCATGGATGATACAATGAAAAAGTATGAGCACCGACATCTAGCAATGAGTGTGTGAACATGAATATAATGTCGGTGAGAAATACGTACTCCCCCAAGCTTAGGCTTTTGGCCTAAGTTGGTCTGGCCACGGTTGGCCTGGCGGATATCCATAATAATAGTTGGGGTCGTACTGAGATGCAGCGGCTATCGCCTCCTGAGCTGCAGTGTGGCGGCGAGCAGCCTCCGCCCTCCTCTCGTACTCATCTGCCTCCTCTCTGGTAATAACATATCTTCCTTTTGCCTGATAATCAAAGAAGGCAGGAGCAGGGAGAGTAATACGGACGACATGGCATCTTTCAAAGATTAAGCGATACTGGAGAGGTGATTCATTCCTCTCGACAAACTGGTGGTGAACCATAGTGACACCTCTTGAGCACTGCGTTGGTTTTCCCCGAAGAGGATGGATGATGCAAAAAGTAGCATAAGTATTTCCCTCAGTTTTTGAGAACCAAGGTATCAATCCAGTAGGAGGCTACGCGCGAGTCCCTCGTACCTGCACAAAACAAATAAATCCTCGCAACCAACGCGATAAGGGGTTGTCAATCCCTACACGGCCACTTATGAGAGTGAGATCTGATAGATATGATAAGATAATATTTTTGGTATTTTTATGATAAATATGCAAAGTAAAATAAAAGGCAATGAAAATAACTAAGTATTGGAAGATTAATATGATGAAGATAGACCCGGGGGCCATAGGTTTCACTAGTGGCTTCTCTCAAGAGCATAGGTATTCTACGGTGGGTGAAAAATTACTATTGAGGAATTGACAGAATTAAGCATAGTTATGAGAATATCTAGGTATGATCATGTATATAGGCATCACGTCCGAGACAAGTAGACTGACTCCTGCCTGCATCTACTACTATTGCTCCACTCATCGACCGCTATCCATCATGCATCTAGAGTATTAAGTTAATGAAAACAGAGTAACACCTTAATCAACATGACATGATGTAGAGGGATAAACTCATGCAATATGATGAAAAACCCATCTTGTTATCCTCGATGGCAACAATACAATACGTGCCTTGCTGCCCCTGCTGTCACTGGGAAAGGACACCGCAAGATTGAACCCAAAGCTAAGCACTTCTCCCATTGCAAGAAAGATCAATCTAGTAGGCCAAACCAAACTGATAATTCGAAGAGACTTGCAAAGATAACCAATCATACATAAAAGAATTCAGAGAAGATTCAAATATTATTCATAGATAGACTTGATCATAAACCCACAATTCATCGGTCTCAACAAACACACCACAAAAAGAAGATTACATCGAATAGATCTCCACAAGAGAGGGGGAGAACATTGTATTGAGATCCAAAAAGAGAGAAGAAGCCATCTAGCTAATAACTATGGACCCGTAGGTCTGTGGTGAACTACTCACACTTCATCGGAGGGGCTATGGTGATGATGTAGAAGCCCTCCGTGATCGATGCCCCCTCCGGCGGAGCTCCGGAATAGGCCCCAAGAAGGTATCTCGTGGATACAGAAAGTTGCAGCAGTGGAATTAGGGTTTTGGCTCCGTATCTGATCGTTTGGGGGTACGTAGGTATATATAGGAGGAAGGAGTACGTCGGTGGATCGATAGGGGGCCCACAAGGGTGGAGGGTGCGCCTGGGGGGTAGGCGCGTCCCCAACCTCGTGGCCTCCTCTTTTGTGTCTTGACGTAGGGTCCAAGTCTCCTGGATCATGTTCGGTGAGAAAATCACGTTCCCGAAGGTTTCATTCCGTTTGGACTCCGTTTGATATTCCTTTTCTTCAAAACCCTATAATAGGCAAAAAAACATCAATTCTGGGCTGGACCTCCGGTTAATAGGTTAGTCCCAAAAATAATATAAAAGTGGATAATAAAGCCCAATAATGTCCAAAACAGTAGATAAGATAGCATGGAGCAATCAAAAATTATAGATACGTTGGAGACGTATCAAGCATCCCCAAGCTTAATTCCTGCTTGTCCTCGAGTAGGTAAACGATAAAAAAAGAATTTTTGATGCGGAGTGCTACTTGGCATAATTTTAATGTAATTCTTCTTAATTGTGGTATGAATATTCAGATCCGAAAGATTCAAGATAAAAGTTTAATATTGGCATAAAAATAATAATACTTCAAGCATACTAACAAAGTAGTCATGTCTTCTCAAAATAGCATGGCCAAAGAAAGTTATCCGTAAAAAATCATATAGTCTGGCTATGCTCCAACTTCACCACACAAAATATTTAAATCATGCACAACCCCGATGACAAGCCAAGCAATTGTTTCATACTTTTGGTGTTCTCAAACTTTTTCAATCTTCACGCAATACATGAGCGTGAGCCATGGATATATCACTATAAGTGGAATAGAATGGTGGTTGTGGAGAAGACAAAAAGGGAGAAGATAGTCTCACATCAACTAGGCATATCAACGAGCTATGGAGATGCCCATCAATAGATATCAATGTGAGTGAGTAGGGATTGCCATGCAACGGATGCACTAGAGCTATAAGTATATGAAAGCTCAACAAAAGGAACTAAGTGGGTGTGCATCCAACTTGCTTGCTCATGAAGACCTAGGGCATTTTGAGGAATCCCATCATTGGAATATACAAGCCAAGTTCTATAATGAAAAATTCCCACTAGTATGTGAAAGTGATAACATACGAGACTCTCTATCATGAATATCATGGTGCTACTTTGAAGCACAAGTGTGGTAAAAGGATAGTAACATTGTCCCTTCTCTCTTTTTCTCTCATTTTTTTATTTAGGCCTTTTCTCTTTTTTATGGCCTCTTTTCTTTCTCTCCCTTTCTTCGTTCGGAGTCTCATCCCGACTTGTGGGGGAATCATAGTATCCATCATCCTTTTCTCACTGGGACAATCACTAGTAGAAAAAGGGTCAAATGTGAAGCACATTAGTGCCGGTTTGAATTTGAGCCGGCACTAATGTGACCACTAGTGCCAGTTCCAACGGCTAGGCAGGAGGACATCATTAGTACCGGTTCGTGGGCAACCTTTAGTATCGGTTCATGCCACGAACCGGTACTAATGAGGCTGTGTCAGGCTGTGGTCAGGCTGGGGCCCCCACGAAGACCTTTAGTACCGGTTCATGCCATGAACCGGTACTAGAGTTTCTTAGTGAGCTGATTTTTAGTTGCACCTCGTCAAGAGAGAGGCAGTATGAGCGGTTTATAAGCCGTGAGTCCAGAGACAATGACGAATAGGCGCAATGCTCACCTGCACGTTGCTTAGCTTCAAGCCTTATGGAATAGCATAGATTGCACTGAGCTATGTGCAGTGCAGTCTACACTATTCCGAAAGGCTTGAAGCAAATTAACCAGCATTGCACCTCTTTTTTATTTTTAATAACTTATTTGAACTCCGGACTTCTTGTGTTCAGTATGCAGCATTCAAAGCAACGTCATCAATTACCAACATGTTCTGACATCATTTGTTGTTTTTCAGTCATTTACCGAATTGTTTAGAGAGCTAAATGACCGTGAAATTGAAAATCACTACAAAATGAACTGTGAAAATGTTGAAATTTGGCATGGTATCATCATTTCACCCGCATACCATGTGCAAAAGAGTAGAGAGGGTCACGGCAAAAACTGGACACACTTCGTGTACAAACTGGACAATCTCTTTCAGATTATCAGGGTTTCAGACGAGAACTCATCTGTTACACGGGCACTTCAATGTTTTTTAAACTTATTTGAACTCCGGACTTCTTTTGCATTCAGTATGCAGCATTCAAAGCAACGTCATCAATTTCCAACACGTTCTGACATCATTTGCTGTTTCTCAGTCATTTACCGAATTGTTTAGAGAGCTAAGTGACCGTGAAATTGAAAATCACTACAAAATGAACTCTGAAAATGTTGAAACTTTTCATCGTATCATCATTTCACCCGCATACTATGTGCGAAAGAGTAGAGAGGGTCACGGCAACAACTGGACGCACTTCGTGTACAAACTGGACAATGTCTTTCGGGGTATCAGGGTTTAGGACGAGAACTCATCTGTTACACGGGCACTTCAATGTTTTTTATACTTATTTGAACTCCGAACTTCTTTTGCGTTCAGTATGCAGCATTCAAAGTGGCGTCATCAATTTCCAACACGTTCTGACATCATTTGCTGTTTTTCAGTCATTTATCGAATTGTTTAGAGAGCTAAATGACCGTGAAATTGAAAATTACTACAAAATGAACTCTGAAAATGTTGAAATTTGGCATGGTATCATCATTACACCCGCATGTCCGAAAAAGAATTATATAAAAAATTACTCAAAAATAAATAGAAGAAAATAACAATGCAGAAAAGAAAAAAACTATAAAAAATGTTGGGACGCTGCCTAGTGGGCCTGCCAGACCTAGGGTGTGCAAATTCAGGCCCAGAAGGTCCGGCAGGCTCACAGGACAGCGCGCCATAGTTAGGCCCAGAAGCCTGATATATAGAGGAGTTCAAAGGAGCAGCCGTGGCTGGGTTTATAAACCAGTGCGCCTGCCCTTCGCTCGGTGAGGTGGGACTAAATATTATGCACCACGGGTGGCAGCGCAACACCTTAAGTACCGGTTGGTGGCTCCAACCGGTATTAATAAGTGGGCCTTTAGTACCGGTTCGTGGCATGAACCGGTATTAAAGGGGTCCGCTTCACGCCCCTTGGCCTCGCAAAAATTGGCCTTTAGTACCGGTTGGTGGCTCCAACCGGTACTAAAGGTCGCTCTTATACATATGGCACTAACGAAGCGCACCGCCCATCTTCTATCCAACTGCTTCATCGCCCGATATCGTCGCCATCGCCGCCGCGCCGTCGCCCATCGCGCGCCGCCCTCGCCGCCCGTCGTCGCCGTCCCCGACGCACGCCGTACGTCATCGTCGCCGCCCCCCGCCACTCACCATCGCCCCCGCCGCCCGTCGTCGCCGTCTCGCGCCGCCCTCGCCGCCCCCCGTCGTCCCCGTCGTTGCCGTATCGCCCCCGCCGCCCGTACGCCGCCACCCTCGATCGTACACACACACACAAGCACGTATACGCATGCGCACACGCACACACACACAGACACACATTTTTTTTACTTATTTTATGTTTCTGTTTTTTAGATTAATGCATGTCAAATTGTTAATTAGATGATCAAATTAGATGAATTACCTAGATAAGAATGTTAATGTTAGATGAATTAGATAGAGAAGTTAAATATTAATGTCAATTGTTAGATTAATTAGCTAGATATTAATTAATTAGGTATATGAGATTATTTGAACTAGTTGAATTAATATAACTAGTTTATTTTTAGTAAATGCTTAGTTGAACTAGCTATTTGAATTAGTACTAATTTATTTTTAGTAAGAAAATTTAGGTATATATATATATGAGATTTGATGATCTATTTAAAATATTACTATATATAGCTACTTTATATATTTTAGTAAGAAAATTAATAGAACTAGTTTATTTAGTTGAAATAATAGAACTAGTAAGTGTTTAATGTTTCACCTATATACGAGCATTTTACTATATAGAACTAGCTACCTTATTGCTTAGTTGAATTAGTTGAGCTAC
Source organism: Triticum monococcum (assembly GCA_034509565.1). Classification (NCBI taxonomy): domain Eukaryota; kingdom Viridiplantae; phylum Streptophyta; class Magnoliopsida; order Poales; family Poaceae; genus Triticum; species Triticum monococcum. The sequence continues at coordinate 623,156,215 of CM067845.1, forward strand.
TTTATTTAGGTATATTTTTCGTAAGTGCTTAGTTGAACTAGTTAGTTGAATTAGTTGAGCTACTTTATTTAGGTATATTTTTCGTAAGTGCTTAGTTGAATTAATTAGTTGAACTAGTTGAATTAACAGAACTAGTTAAATTAGTTGAATTAATAGAACTAATAAGTGTTTAATGTTTCACCTATGAACATAGGAATGTCGTCTAACGACGAACACGATTTCATTATGTGCGAATACTGCGAAGACCAGCGCGACCTATGCGGCAGAAATTTTCTAGTTGATGATAGGCGCTTCAGCATCAAGCTGGATGAGAACTTCGAAGTGGATACAGTAAGTCAGAACGACAAGTCTTTTTTCATAATTAAGCATGACTTATGCTTCATTTGCTCCAACTTTTAATTTTAATTTTTTCACTATTCTACCAGCGTATCCCCTGCCATGCAAGAATTTTTGTCTTGGATAAGGTAGGTTTCAGTCCTAACAAAACTATGGAGGTAAAAAAAGTTTACTTGAAGACCGAGCATGGTTATACCTTCAACGTCAAATTATACAATGCAGACACATAGACCTGTTTTGAATGCAAAACTTGGCAAGCACTATGCAAGGCTTATGCATTTGAGCCTGATATGGTTATCACCTTTGATATTCGTCTGGAAGATGATATTGAAGGTAATAGAGACATCTGGGTCGATGTGCAGACGCCTCCAGTTCTACCATTATGTGAGTTTTTCAACCATATTTATGTCTTCGATATTATTTATTCAAAAAGAGTTGACAAGTAATTTATATTGTCAGCTTATTTCAAATCAAGCAAACATGTCCGGTGCTTGGTAGACAGGACCGTCCACTGTCCTGGGGCTGAACTAAACTACGAGACAAGTCATTATGTTTCATGGCTTGAGGATCTTGATGCTGTCAAGACAAATTTTTTCCTGCACTTAGAAATGTTAGTACTCAAAACGTGCGACCAATAGTGTTCGTACTGAACTACGGTCACATATATTTAGGAAAGATGGTAAGATTTCTACTATTTCTCCTCAGTGCATCTTTTGCATACATTATTTTTTTTAAGCAAAACTTCATTGCTAAGTATGTTACTATATGATGTTCTTCAACAGGGACTCCCGATGAATGTTGTGCCTGATTGGATCGAGACTAAAGGTACCATGAATATTGTTAGCTTATGGCCAAGATATCCTACAATGCACTTTAGTGCATTCAGGATTTCTAATAGCGAGGAATGCTTAATAGTAAAAGACTGGAGCAAAATTGTGAATGATCGCAGAGAAGTACTAGGGGGCAGCAATCAGAAGAGCAACCCACGATTAGGAGACAGGTTCATCTGCATGCTCCAATATGGCAACAAGCGCTATCGTTTAACCTCACAACAAGCGCTATCGTTTAACGCCCCTAGCTAGGTATAAAAAGGCAAGGATAGATCTAGGTATTGCCATCTTTGGTAGGCAATCCATAAGTGGCTCTCATAATAGATTCATAAGGTAATTTAATTTTCTTTCTAGGAAAGTGTTCCATGCCTTTCCTTAACGGAAATTGGAATCTAATATTTCCTTCCTTCATAACAATAATTGCACCAATCGTTCTAAGGAAAGGTATACCAAGAATAATAGGACATGAAGGATTGCAATCTATGTCAAGAACAATAAAATCTATGGGCACATAATTACTATTTGCAACAATAAGAACATCATTAATTCTTCCCATAGGTTTCTCAATAGTGGAATCCGCAAGGTGCAAGTTTAGAGAGCAATCATCAAAATCACGGGAACCTAACAAATCGCACAAAGTCTTTGAAATCGTGGAAACACTAGCACCCAAATCACACAAAGCATAGCACATGATCTTTAATTTTAATTTTAATAGTAGGTTCCCACTCATCATAAAGTTTTCTAGGGATAGAGACTTCTAATTCAAGTTTTTCTTCATAAGATTGCATCAAGGCATCAACGATATGTTTACTGAACACTTTATTTTGACTATAAGCGTGAGGAGAATTTAGCACGGATTGCAACAAGGAAATACAATCAATCAAAGAGCAATTTTCATAATTAAATTCCTTGAAATCCAAAATAGTGGGTTTAGTAACATCTAGGGTTTTAATTTCTTCAATCCCACTTTCATCAATTTTAGCATCAAGATCTAAAAAGTCCGAATTCTTGGAACGTCTTCTAGGTAAAGGTGGATCATAATCAGTCCCATCATTATTAAGATTCATATTGCAAAACAAAGATTTAATAGGGGACACATCAATAACTTTTAGATCTTCATCTTTATTTTCATAGCAATCCGGTTTAGCGGCCATCCTATTAACTAAGGTGGCTTTCTTATCCAAAATTTCAGCGGTCAACTTCTCAAGACGAGCAATTTGGGATATTAAACCATCAAATTCCTTAGACATATCATCGAGCTCTATATTCATAAAACTCATAAAACTTTTTGTTCCTTAAGCTCGTTTCTAAAGAAACTATTATGCTCGAATTGCAAGACCATAAAACGCCTAATGTTGTTTTCGATTTCTTCTAACCTTTTAAGGTGAAGATCACCAAATCGGGGAAGAGCCATCGAGACAAGCAAGCAAACTAACACACAAGCAAGCAAAAAGCAAGCGGGTAAAAAGAGGCAAATAGAGAAAGAGAGGGAGGATAGAGTGAGAGAGAGAGGGTGAATAAAATGGCAAGGGTGAAGTGGGGGAGAGGAAAACGAGAGGCAAATGGCAAATAATGTAATGCGGGAGACAGGGATTGTGATGGGTACTTGGTATATTGACTTTTGCGTAGACTCCCCGGCAACGACGCCAGAAATCCTTCTTGCTACCTCTTGAGAACTGCGTTGGTTTTCCCCAAAGAGGAAGGGATGATGCAGGAAAGTAGCGTAAGTATTTCCCCTAGTTTTTGAGAACCAAGGTATCAATCCAGTAGGAGGCTACGCGCGAGTCCCTCGTACCTGCACAAAACAAATAAATCCTTGCAACCAACGCGATAAGGGGTTGTCAATCCCTACACAGCCACTTACGAGAGTGAGATCTGATAGATATGATAAGATAATATTTTTGGTATTTTTATGATAAAGATGCAAAGTAAAATAAAAGTAAAGTAAAAAGCGAAGGAAATTACTAAGTATTGGAAGATTAATATGATGAAGATAGACCCGGGGGCCATAGGTTTCACTAGTGGCTTCTCTCAAGAGCATAAGTATTCTACGGTGGGTGAACGAATTACTGTTGAGCAATTGACAGAATTGAGCATGGTTATGAGAATATCTAGGTATGATCATGTATATAGGCATCACATCCGAGATAAGTAGACCGACTCCTGCCTGCATCTACTACTATTACTCCACTCATCAACCGCTATCCAGCATGCATCTAGAGTATTAAGTTAATGAAAACAAAGTAACGCCTTAAGCAAGATGACATGATGTAGATGGATAAACTCATGCAATATGATGAAAACCCCATCTTGTTATCCTTGATGGCAACAATACAATACGTGCCTTGCTGCCCCTACTGTCACTGGGAAAGGACACAACAAGATTGAACCCAAAGCTAAGCTCTTCTCCCATTGCAAGAAAGATCAATCTAGTAGGCCAAACCAAACTGATAATTCAAAGAGACTTGCAAAGATAACCAATCATACATAAAAAACTCAGAGACGATTCAAATATTATTCATAGATAGACTTGATCATAAACCCACAATTCATTGATCTCAACAAACACACCGCAAAAAGAAGATTACATCCAATAGATCTCCACAAGAGAGGGGGAGAACATTGTATTGAGATCCAAAAAGAGAGAAGAAGCCATCTAGCTAATAACTATGGACCCGTAGGTCTGAGGTGAACTATTCATACTTCATCGGAGGGGCTATGGTGATGATGTAGAAGCCCTCCATGATCGATGCCCCCTCCGGCGGAGCTCCGGAACAGGCCCCAAGATGGGATCTCGTGGATACAGAAAGTTGCGGCGGTGGAATTAGGGTTTTGGCTCGGTATCTGATCGTTTGGGGGTACATAGGTATATATAGGAGGAAGGAGTACGTCGGTGGAGCAACAGGGGTCCACGAGGGTGGAGGGCGCGCCCTGGGGGGGGGGGGTAGGCGTGCCCCCCTACCTCGTGGCCTCCTCTTATGTGTCTTGACGTAGGGTCCAAGTCTCCTGGATCATGTTCGGTGAGAAAATCACGTTCCCAAAGGTTTCATTCCGTTTGGACTCCGTTTGATATTCCTTTTCTTCAAAACCCTAAAATAGGCAAAAAAAAACAGCAATTCTAGGCTGGGCCTCCGGTTAATAGGTTAGTCCCAAAAATAATATAAAAGTGGATAATAAAGCCCAATAATGTCCAAAACAGTAGATAATATAGCATGTAGCAATCAAAAATTATAGATACGTTGGAGACGTATCACATAGCCTCATAATCCAAATAAGCAGGAGGTAACTCAATATCATTTTCACGTATGGCTACCAAGAAAATTAGCTATGCGGGTTGCATAATTTCCACCAAAGAAATCTCCATTAAATCTATTATGCAACCTACGTGCAACAATGGACCCAAAATTATAAGATTTATCTCCTAAGACAGCACTCCTAAGAATACTGAGGTCGGGGACACACATGTGACATGCCTCATCTTTACCATTAATGCATCTACCTATGATGAGAGCAAAATAATGTATAGCAGGAAAGTGAATGCTCCCTATAGTAGCTTGTGTTATATCTCTAGATTCCCCCACAGTTATACTAGCAAGAAAATCTCTAAATTCTGATTTGTGAGGATCCCTGATACTACCCCATTGTGGAAGTTTGCAAGCAGTGGTAAAATCCTCTAAGTCCATAGTGTAAGAATTTTCATAAAGTCAAATAGGACAGTTGGAGAATTACGTGAAGATGAAAATTCAAACCTCCTCACAAAGGAACTAGTGAGATAATGATACTGGCTGCACTTCTCTTCCTCAAAGCTCACAAGATTAGCGTGACACAAATACGCGTTAAATTCTTCCTTAATTTCAGCTCGATCCATAAAATTTTCCGAAGGCCATTCACAAGGACGCACTCGAGCGTTTCTTGGTGGCTCATCATCTGCATCACGCATTGCAAGCCTGGGCTCTTGTTTCCTTGAAGAGCCACCTTGGTACATTTTCCTAAACATATTTCTTCCTCTGAAAAATTTCTGAAATTTTTAGTAACTTCAAAATAAAAGTGAACCAAACTCAATAATATTGATAGCAACTACTCCTACAAGTGCCTAGAGCCTATATCATGCATCAAAACTACTTTTGACCATATAAATTTGACATGCAAGCTCAAGAACAGGGTCACCTAAGCGACACAAATTTGCAATGAATAAAGCACTAGAACAAAAACTAATTGGACCAATGGAGGAGTCACATACCAAGGAGAAATCTCCCCAAGCAGTTTTATGAGAGGTGCTTAGAGCAAGGAGATCGAAAATGGCAGCAAAATGAGCTTGGATTCGGGTATGAACTGGATATTCGTGTTTTTGGGAGGAAGAAGGAGTGTGTAGGTGCAAGGATAAGTGGAGGAGGGCCACCGTGGGCCCATGAGGCAGGGGGCATGCCCAGGGGGTAGGGCGCACCCTGCACCCTCATGGCCAAGTGGATGACCCCCCTGCTGTGTTCTCAGTGCCAAATATTCTCAAATATTCCAGAAAAAATCATATTTAAATTTCAAGGCATTTGGAGAACTTTTATTTTCGGGGTATTTTTATATTGCACAGATAATTAGATAACAGACAGAAAACACTATTTTTATTTTATTTTATATAAATAACAGAAAGTAAAAGGAGGGTACAGAAGGTTGTGCCTTCTAGTTTCATCCATCTAATGCTCATCAAAAGGAATCCATTAACAAGGTTGATCAAGTCTTGTTAACGAACTCATTCCGAATAACATGGAACCGGAGAAATTTCGAATAACAGCATGTTACCTCAACGGGGATATGCACATCCCCAATTATAAGAATATCATATTTCTTCTTGACACTAGGAAGAGGAAATTCAAAACCTCCAAATATAATCGATGGAATTTTTCCAATAGAGTTGATACTATGAACTTGAGGTTGTTTCCTCGGAAAGTGTACCGTATGCCCATTACCATTAACATGAAAAGTGACATTGCCTTTAGTGCAATCAATAACAGCCCCTGCAGTGTTCAAAAAAGGCCTTCCAAGAATAATAGACATACTATCGTCCTCGGGAATATCAAGAATAACAAAGTCCGTTAAAATAGTAAAGTTTGCAACTACAACAGGCACATCCTCACAAATACCGACAGGTATAGCAGTTGATTTATCAGCCATTTGCAAAGATATTTCAGTAGGTGTCAACTTATTCAGATCAGGTCTACAATATAAAGAGAGAGGCATAACACTAACACTGGCTCCAACATCACATAAAGAAGTTTTAACATAGTTTCTTTCGATGGAGCATGGTATAGTGGGTACTCCTGGATCTCCAAATTTCTTTGGTATTCCACCCTTAAAAGTATAATTAGCAAGCATGGTGGAAATTTCAGCTTCCGGTATCTTTCTTTTATTTGTAACAATATCTTTCCTATACTTAGCATAAGGATTCATTTTGAGCATATCAGTTAATCGCATACGCAAAAAGATAGGTCTAATCATTTCAGCAAAGTGCTCAAAATCTTCATCATCCTTTTTCTTGGATGGTTTGGGAGGAAAAGGCATGGGTTTCTAAACCCATGGTTCTCTTTCTTTACTGTGTTTCCTAGCAACAAAGTCTTTCTTATCATAATGTTGATTCTTTGATTGTGGGTTATGAAGATCAACAACAGGTTCAATTTCTATATCATTCTCATTACTAGGTTGAGCATCATGAACATTATCATTAACATTATCACTAGTTTCAGGTTCATTACCAGATTGTGTTTCAGCATCAGAGATAGAAATATCATTTGGATTCTTAGGTGTTTCAATAACAGGTTCACTAGAAGCATGCAAAGTCCTATCATTTTTCTTTTTCTTCCTTTTAGAAGGACTAGGTGCATCTATATTATTTCTCTCAGAATCTTGCTCAATTCTCTTAGGGTGGCCTTCAGGATACAAAGGTTTCTGAGTCATTCTACCACCTCTAGTCATAACTCTAACAACATTGTCATTATCCTTACTATTCAATTCATTGAGCAAATCATTTTGAGCCTTAAGTACTTATTATACTTGAGTGGTAACCATAGAAGCATGTTTACTAATAAGTTTAAGTTCACCTTTGACATTAGCCATATAATCACCCAAGTGTTCAAGCATATTTGAATTGTATTTCAATTGTCTACCAAAATAAGCATTGAAGTCTTCTTGCTTAACCATAAATTTGTCAAACTCATCTAAACACGGGCTAGCAAACTTAGTAAATGGGATTTCAGCTTTATCAAATCTATAGAGAGAATTTACCTTTACTACCTGTGTCGGGTCATCAAGACCACGAGTTTCTTCAATAGGTGAAGGATTAAGATCAAATGTTTATTAAACAGGAGGTAAATTAAGACTGTGTATTTCTTCAATAGGAGGTAAATTCTTAACATCTTCAGCTTTAATACCTTTTTCTTTCATAGATTTCTTTGCCTCTTGCATATCTACAGGACTGAGAAATAGAATACCCCTCTTCTTCGAAGTTGGTTTAGGAATAGGCTCAGGAGCTGGCTCAGGAAGTGTCCAATTATTTTCATTTGTCAACATATTATTCAATAAAATTTCAGCTTCATCCGGCGTTCTTTCCCTGAAAACAGAACCAGCACAACTATCCAGGTAATCTCTGGAAGCATCAGTTAGTCCATTATAAAAGATATCAAGTATTTCATTTTTCTTAAGAGGATGATCAGGCAAAGCATTAAGTAACTTGAGAAGCCTCCCCCAAGCTTGTGGGAGACCCTCTTCTTCAATTTGCACAAAATTATATATATCCCTTAAATCAGCTTGTTTCTTATGAGCAGGAATATTTAGCAGAGAAGTAATAAATCATATCCTGGGGACTACGCACACAACCAGGATCAAGAGAATTAAACCATATCTTAGCATCACCCATTAAAGAGAATGGAAATATTTTAAGGATATAAAAGTAACGAGTTCTCTCATCAGTAGTGAAAAGAGTAGCTATATCATTTAATTTAGTAAGATGTGCCACAATAGTTTCAGATTCATCGCCATGAAAAGGATCAGATTCAATCGAAGTAATTATATCAGGATCAACATAGAATTCATAATCCTTATCAGTAACAAAGATTGGTGAAGTAGCAAAAGTAGGGTCAGGTTTCATTCTAGCATTCAGAGATTGATGCTTCCATTTAGCTAATAACCTCTTGAGCTCGTATCTATCTTTGCAAGCTAAAATAGATAAAGAAGCTTCTTTATCAAAAACATAACCCTCGGGAATAATAGGTGAGTCTTCATCATCATTTTCATCAATATTACCAGATTCAATTCTTTCATTCACTCTAACCCTAGCAAGTTGTTCATCAACAAATTCACCAAGTGGCACAGTAGTATCAAGCATAGAAGTAGTTTCATTATAAGTATCATGTATAGCAGAAGTGGCATCATCAATAACATGCGAGATATCAGAACGAATAGCAGAAGCAGGTTTAGGTGTCCCAAGCTTACTCAAAACAGAAGGTGAATCAAGTGCAGAGCTAGATGGTAGTTCCTTACCTCCCCTTGTAGTTGAGGGATAAATCTTGGTTCTTGGATCTTTCAAGTTCTTCATAATGATAAGCAGATGTAAATCCCAAGTGACTCAAAGAATAGAGCTATGCTCCCCGGCAACGGCGCCAGAAAATAGTCTTGATAACCCACAAGTATAGGGGATCGCAACAGTTTTCGAGGGTACAGTATTCAACCCAAATTTGTTGATTCGACACAAGGGGAGCCAAAGAATATTCTCAAGTATTAGAAGCTGAGTTGTCAATTCAAACACACCTAGGAACTTAATATCTGCAGCAAAGTGTTTAGTAGCAAAGTAATATGATAGTAGTGGTAACGGTAGCAAAAGGTAATGATAGCAAAAGTAATGTTTTTGGTATTTTGTAGTGAGGATAGCAATGGCAACGGAAAAGTAAATAAGCGAAGAACAATATATGGAAAGCTCGTAGGCAATGGATCGGTGATGGAGAATTATGCCAGATGCAGTTCATCATGTAACAGCCATAACCTAGGGTGACACAGAACTAGCTCCAATTCATCAATGTAATGTAGGCATGTATTCCAAATATAGTCATACGTGCTTATGGAAAAGAACTTGAATGACATCTTTTGTCCTACCCTCCCGTGGCAGCGGGGTCCTAACGGAAAGTAAGGGATATTAAGGCCTCCTTTTAATAGAGTACCGGACCAAAGCATTAACACATAGTGAATACATGAACTCCTCAAAGTACGGTCATCGCCGGTAAGTATCCCGATTATTGTCACTTCGGGGTTAACGGATCATAACACATAATAGGTGACTATAGCCTTGCAAGATAGCATCAAGAACTCTCATATATTGATGAAAACATAATAGGTTCAGATCTGAAATCATGGCACTCCGGCCCTAGTGACAAGCATTAAGCATAGCAAAGTCATAGCAACATCAATCGCAGAACATAGTGGATACTAGGGATCAAACCCTAACAAAACTAACTCGATTACATGATATATCTCATCCAACCCATCACCGTCCAGCAAGCCTACAATGGAATTACTCACGCATGGTGGTGAGCATCATGAAATTGGTGATGGAGGATGGTTGATGATGGTGATGGTGACGGATTCCCCTCCCCGGAGCCCCGAACGGACTCCAGATCAGTCCTCCCGAGAGGTTTTAGGGCTTGGCAGCGGCTCCGTATCGTAAAACTCGATGAATTCTTCTCTCTGATTTTTTCTTCCCAAAACCAAATATATAGAGTTGAAGTTGAGGTCGGAGGTGTTGGGCAACGTAGCAGAAATTCAAAATATTCTACGCATCACCAAGATCAATCTATGGATTAATCTAGCAACGAGGGAAGGAGAGTGCATCTACATACCCTTGTAGATCGCTAAGCGGAAGCGTTCAAGTGAACGGGGTTGATGGAGTCGTACTCGTCGTGATCCAAATCACCGATGATCCTAGTGCCGAACGTACGGCACCTCCGTGTTCAACACACGTACAGCCCGGTGACGTCTCCTACGCCTTGATCCAGCAAGGGGAGAAGGAGAGGTTGGGGAAGACTCCATCTAGCAGCAGCACGACGGCGTGGTGGTGGTGGAGGAGCGCGGGACTCCAGCAGGGCTTCGCCAAGCACTACGAGAGACGAGGAGGAAGAGAGGTAGGGCTGCGCCAAGAGGGAGAGGATCTTGTCTGTCTTGCAGCCTCCAATACCTCAACTATATATAGGGGAAGGGTAGGGGCTGCGCCCCCACCTAGGGTTCCCTCCCTAGGGATGGCGGCAGCCCCCAGATCCCATCTGGGTGGCGGCCACAAGGGGGAGAGGGGGAGGCGCACCTGGGGTGGGCCTTAGGGCCCATCTGCCTTAGGGTTTGCCCCCCTTCCCTCTTGGAGGCGCCTTGGGCCTTGGTGGGAGGTGCCCCACCCCACCTAGGGGCTGGTCCCTTCCCACTATTGGCCCATGTAGGCCTCCGGGGCTGGTGGCCCCACCTGGTGGACCCCCGGACCCCTCCGGTGGTCCTGGTACACTACCGGTGATGCCCGGAACACTTCTGGTGGCCAAAACCATACTTCCTATATATTAATCTTTACCTCCGGACCATTCCGGAACTCCTCGTGACGTCCGGGATCTCGTCCGGGACTCCAAACAACATTCGGTAACCGCATACATACTTTCCCTATAACCCTAGCATCATTGAACCTTAAGTGTGTAGACCCTACGGGTTCGGGAGTCATGCAGACATGGCCGAGACAACTCTCCGGCCAATAACCAACAGCGGGATCTGGATACCCATGTTGGCTCCCACATGTTCCACGATGATCTCATCGGATGAACCACGATGTCGAGGATTCAATCAATCCCGTATGCAATTCCCTTTGTCTAGCGGTACGATACTTGCCCGAGATTCGATCGTCGGTATCCCGATACCTTGTTCAATCTCGTTACCGGCAAGTCTCTTTACTCATTATGTAACACATCATCTCGTGATCAACTCCTTGATCACATTGTGCACATTATGATGATGTCCTACCGAGTGGGCCCAGAGATATCTCTCCATTTACACGGAGTGACAAATCCCAGTCTCGATTCGTGCCAACCCAACAGACACTTTCGGAGATACCTGTAGTGTACCTTTATAGCCACCCAGTTACGTTGTGACGTTTGGCACACCCAAAGCACTCCTACGGTATCCGGGAGTTGCACAATCTCATGTTCTAGGGAAATGATACTTGACATTAGAAAAGCTTTAGCATACGAACTACATGATCTTGTGCTAGGCTTAGGATTGGGTCTTGTCCATCACATCATTCTCCTAATGATGTGATCCCGTTATCAACGACATCCAATGTCCATGGTCAGGAAACCGTAACCATCTATTGATCAACGAGCTAGTCAACTAGAGGCTTACTAGGGACATGGTGTTGTCTATGTATCCACACATGTATCTGAGTTTCCTATCAATACAATTCTAGCATGGATAATAAACGATTATCATGAACAAGGAAATATAATAATAACCAATTTATTATTGCCTCTAGGGCATATTTCCAACAGTCTCCCACTTGCACTAGAGTCAATAATCCAGTTCACATCGATATGTGATTAACCCTCAAGGTCACATCCCCATGTGACTAACACCCAAAGAGTTCTGGGTTTGATCATGTTATGCTTGTGAGAGAGGTTTCAGTCAATGGGTCTGCAACATTCAGATCCGTATGTACTTCGCAAATTTCTATGTCATCTTGTAGATGCAACTACTACGCTACATTTGGAGCCATTTCAAATAACTGTTCTACTTGGAGCTATTCTAAATTGTTGCTCCATTATATGTATCCGGTATTTCTACTTAGAGCTATCCGGATAGGTGTTAAGCTTGCATCGACGTAACTCTTTATGTCAAACTCTTTATCACCTCCATAACCGAGAAACATATCCTTATTCCTCTAAGGATAATTTAGACCGCTATCTGGTGATCTACTCCTAGATTACCTTTGTACCCTCTTGCCAGATATGTGGCAAGGCACACATCTGGTGCGGTACTCAGCATGGCACACCGTATAGAGCCTATGACAAAAGCATAGGGGACGACCTTCGTCCTTCCTCTTTCTTCTGCCGTGGTCGTGCTTTAAGTCTTAACTTCATACCTTACAACTCAGGCAAGAACTCCTTCTTTGACTGATCCATCTTGAACACCTTCAAGATCATGTCAAGGTATGTGCTCATTTGAAAGTACCATTAAGCGTTTTGATCTATCCTTATAGATCTTGATGCTCAATGTTCAAGTAGCTTAATCCAGGCTTTCCATTGAAAAACACTTTCCAAATAACCCTATATGCTTTCCAGAAATTCTACGTCATTTCTGATCAACAATATGTCAACAACATATATTCATCAGAAATTCTATAGTGCTCCCACTCACTTCTTTGGAAATACAAGTTTCTCATAAACTTTGCATACACCCAAAATCTTTGATCATCTCATCAAAGCATACACTCCAACTCTGAGATGCTTACTCCAGTCCTTAGAAGGATTGCTGGAGCTTTGCATACTTATTAGCATCTTTCAGGATTGACAAAACCTTCCGGTTGTATCACATACAACCTTTCCTCAAGAAAATCGTCGAGGAAACAATGTTTTGACATCCTATCTGCAAGATTTCATAAATAGTGTAGTAATCGCTAATATAATTCCAACAGACTCTTAGCATCGCTACAAGTGAGAAAGTCTCATCGTAGTCAACTCCTTGAACTTGTCGGAAAACATCTTAACGACAAGTCGAGCTTTCTTAATGGTGATACTTACCATCATTGTCCGTCTTCCTTTTAAAATCTATACTTTACCAAACAACCTTACGACCATCAAGTAGTTCTTCCAAAGTCTACACTTTGTTTTCATATATGGATCCTCTCTCGGATTATATGGCCTCGAGCCATTTTGGAATCCAAGCCCACCATCGCTTCTCCATAGCTCGTAGGTTCATTGTTGTCTAGCAACATGACTTCCAAGACAGGATTATGTACCAATCTGAAGTAGCACGCATCCTTGTCATCCCACGAGGTTTGGTAGTGACTTGATCTGAAGTTTCATGATCACTATCATAAGCTTCCACTTCAATTGGTGTAGGTGCCACAGGAACAACTCCCTATGCCCTGCCACACACTAGTTGAAGAGACGGTTCAATAACCTCATCAAGTCTCCACCATCCACCCACTCAATTCTTTCGAGAGAAACTTTTCCTCGAGAAAGGACCCGATTCTAGAAACAATCCCTTATTGCTTTCGGATCTGAGATAGGAGGTATACCCAACTGTTTTGGGTGTCCTATGAAGATGCATTTATCCGCTTTGGGTTCGAGCTTATAAGCCTGAAACTTTTTCACATAAGCGTCGTAGCCCCAAACTTTTAAGAAATGATAGCTTAGGTTTCTCTAAACCATAGTTCATACGGTGTCAACTCATCGGAATTACGTGGTGCCCTATTTAAAGTGAATGTGGTTGTCTCTAATGCCTAACCCATAAACTATCGTGGTAATTCAATAAGAGACATCATGGTATGCATCATATCCAATAGGGTGCAGTTATGATGTTCGGACACACCATCACACTATGGTGTTCTAGGCTGTATTAGTTGTGAAACAATTTCCACAATGTCTTAATTCTGTGCCAAACTCGTAATTCAGATGTTCATCTCTATGATCATATCATAGATATTTTATCCTCTTGTCACGACGATCTTTCAACTTCACCCTGAAATTACTTGAACCTTTCAATAATTCAGACTCGTGATTCATCAAGTAAATGTACTCAACATCTACTCAAATCATCTGTGAAGTAAGTACATAACAATATTCATCAAGTAAATGTATTACTTCCAACAAGTTGCTTTCTAGTTCCACTTTACTGATAACGAGGCTTTCAGTCATCTTGCCCATGTGGTATGATTTGCATGTCTCAAGCGATTCAAAATCAAGTGAGTCCAAACGGTCCATTTGCATGGAGTTTCTTCATGCATATACACCAATAGACATGGTTCGCATGTCTCAAATTTTTCAAAAATGAGTGAGCCTAAAGATCCATCAACATGGAGCTTCTTCATGCGTTTTATACCGATATGACTTACGTGGCAGTGCCACAAGTAGGTGGTACTATCATTACTATCTTATATCTTTTGGCATGAACATGTGTATCACTACGATCGAGATTCAAAAAAACCATTCATTTTAGGTGCAAGACCATTGAAGGTATTATTCAAATAAACAGAGTAAGCATTATTCTCCTTAAATGAATAACCGTATTGCGATAGAAATAATCCAATCATGTCTATGCTCAATGCAAACACCAATCTCGATGGTAGAGGGAGCGTGCGATGCTTGATCACATCAAGCTTGGGAAAAACTTCCAACACATATCACCAGCTCACCTTTAGCTAGTCTCCGTTTACTTCGCAGCCTTTTATTTCGAGTTTACTAACACTTAGAAACCAAACCGGTATCTAATACCATGGTGCTACTAGGAGTACTAGTAAAGTACACATTAACACAATGTATATCCAATATACTTCTATCGACCTTGCCTGCCTTCTCATCTACCAAGTATCTAGGGTAATTCTGCTCCAGTGGTTGTTCCCCTTATTACAGAAGCACTTAGTCTCGGGTTTGGGTTCAACCTTGGGTTTCTTCACTAGAGCAGCAGCTGATTTGCCGTTTCATGAAGTATCCCTTCTTGCCCTTGCCCTTCTTGAAACTAGTGGTTTCACCAACCATCAACAATTGATGCTCCTTCTGGATTTCTACTTTTGTGGTGTCAAACATCGCGAATATCTCAAGGATCATCATATATGTCCCTGATATATTATAGTTCATCACGAAGCTCTAGTAGCTTGGTGGTAATGACTTCGGAGAAACATCACTATCTCATCTGGAGGATCAACTCCCACTCGATTCAAATGATTGTTGTACTCAGACAATCTAAGCACAAGCTCAACAATTGAGCTTTTCTCCCTTAGTTTGCAGGCTAAGAAAATCGTCGGAGGTCTTATACCTCTTGACGTGGGCACGAGCCTGAAATCCCAATTTCAGCCCTCGAAACATCTCATATGTTTCACGACGTTTCAAAACGTCTTCGGTGCCTCAACTCTAAACCGTTTAACTGAACTATCACGTAGTTATCAAAATGTGTATGTCAAATGTTCGCAACATCCACAGACGACGTTCGAGGTTCAACACACTGAGCGGTGCATTAAGGACATAAGCCTTCTATGAAGCAATGAGGACAATCCTCAATTTACGGACCTAGTCCGCATAATTCCTACTATCATCTTTCAACTACATTTTCTCTAGGAACATATCTAAACAGTAGAACTGAAGCGCGAGCTACGACATAATTTGTGAAGACCTTTTGACTATGTTCAGGATAATTAAGTTCATCTTATGAACTCCCACTCAGATAGACATCCCTCTAGTCATCTAAGTGATTACATGATCCGAGTCAACTAGGCCATGTCCGATCATCACGTGAGACGGACTAGTCAACATCGGTGAACATCTTCATGTTGATCGTATCTTCTATACGACTCATGTTCGACCTTTCGGTCTTCTGTGTTCCGAGGCCATGTCTGTACATGCTAGGCTCGTCAAGTCAACCTAAGTGTTTGCATGTGTAAATCTGTCTTACACCCGTTGTATGTGAACGTTGGAATCTATCACACCTGATCATCACGTGGTGCTTCAAAACAACGAACCGTCGCAAAGGTGCACAATTAGGGGGAACACTTTCTCGAAATTATGATGAGGGATCATCTTATTTAAGCTACCGTCGTTCCAAGCAAATAAGATGTAAAACATGATAAACATCACATGCAATCAAATAGTGACATGATATGGCCAATATCATTTTGCTCCTTTTGATCTCCATCTTCGGGGCTCCATGATCATCGTTGTCACCGGCATGACACCATGCTCTCCATCATCATGATCTCCATCATCATGTCTTCTTGAAGTTGTCTCGTCATCTATTACTTCTACTACTATGGCTAACACTTTAGCAATAAAGTAAAGTAATTACATGACGTTTATGTTGACACGCAGGTCATAAATAAATTAAGACAACTCCTATGGCTCCTACCGGTTGTCATACTCATCGACATGCAAGACGTGATTCCTATTACAAGAACATGATCAATCTCATACATCACATATATCATTCATCACATCCTTTTGGCCAGATCACATCACAAGGCATATGCTGCAAAAACAAGTTAGACGTCCTCTAATTGTTGTTGCAAGTTTTTACATGGCTGCTATAGGTTTCCAGCAAGAATGTTTCTTACCTATGCCAAAACCACAACGTGAATTGCCAATTTCTATTTACCCTTCATAAGGACCCTGTTCATCGAATCCGATCCGACTAAAGTGGGAGAGACAGACACCCACCAGCCACCTTATGAAACTAGTGCATGTCAGTCGGTGGAACCGGTCTCACGTAAGCGTACGTGTAAGGTTGGTCCGGGCCGCTTCATCCCACGATGCCGCCGAATCAAGATAAGACTAGTAACGGCAAGATAATTGACAATATCGACGCCCACAACTACTTTGTGTTCTACTCGTGCATAGTAACTACGCAT
This sequence comes from Triticum monococcum, assembly GCA_034509565.1. Classification (NCBI taxonomy): domain Eukaryota; kingdom Viridiplantae; phylum Streptophyta; class Magnoliopsida; order Poales; family Poaceae; genus Triticum; species Triticum monococcum. Next base: position 623,173,000 of record CM067845.1, read on the forward strand.
AGACCTAGCTCATGATGCCACTGTTGGGGAACGTAGCAGAAATTCAAAATTTTCTACGCATCACCAGGATCAATCTATGGAGTAATCTAGCAACGAGGGAAGGAGAGTGCATCTACATACCCTTGTAGATCGCTAAGTGGAAGCGTTCAAGTGAACGGGGTTGATGGAGTCGTACTCGTCGTGATCCAAATCACCGATGATCCTAGTACCGAACGTACGGCACCTCCGGGTTCAACACACGTACAGCCCGATGACGTCTCCTACACCTTGATCCAGCAAGGGGAGAAGGAGAGGTTGGGGAAGACTCCATCCAGCAACAACACGACGGCGTGGTGGTGGTGGAGGAGCGCGGGACTCCAGCAGGGCTTCGCCAAGCACTACGAGAGACGAGGAGGAAGAGAGGTAGGGTTGCGCCAAGTAAGGAATTGCCTACCCAAGCAAGAAATCATGCCACATACTGCACTGATACGCCAAACGGGTTATATTCCAATGGTAGTAGACATTAATTAACTTACTTATATGTCCTAAACTAATATCAACAACCATATAATAATCACAAATACACTCTAAGTAAAAACTATATTACCGCCTAGGCCGCGCCTAGGGCGCTTAGGCACCGCCTAGGCACTAGGCGAAGGCCAACCGCCTCGCTTAAGCCTACCGCTTTTTCCAACCTTGCTTCCTATATATTATTATTTACCTTCGGACCATTCCGGAACTCCTCGTGATGTCCGGGATCTCATTCGGGACTCCGAACAACATTCGGTAACCACGTACATACTTTCCCTATAACCCTAGCGTCATCGAACTTTAAGTGTGTAGACCCTTCGAGTTCGGGAGTCATGCAGACATGGCCGAGACAACTCTCCGGCCAATAACCAATAGCGGGATCTGGATACCCATGTTGGCGCCCACATGTTCCATGATGATCTCATCGGATGAACCACGATGTCGAGGATTCAATCAATCCCGTATGCAATTCCCGTTGTCTAGCGGTACGATACTTGCCCGAGATTCGATCGTCGGTATCCCGATACCTTGTTCAATCTTGTTACCGGCAAGTCTCTTTACTCATTCCGTAACACATCATCCCGTGATCAACTCCTTGATCACATTGTGCACATTATGATGATGTCCTACCGAGTGGGCCCAGAGATACCTCTCCGTTTACACGGAGTGACAAATCCAAGTCTCGATTCGTACCAACCCAACAGACACTTTCGGAGATACCTGTAGTGTACCTTTATAGCCACCCAGTTACGTTGTGACGTTTGGCACACCCAAAGCACTCCTACGGTATCCGGGAGTTGCACAATCTCATGGTCTAAGGAAATGATACTTGACATTAGAAAAGCTTTAGCATACGAACTACATGATCTTGTGCTAGGTTTAGGATTGGGTCTTGTCCATCACATCATTCTCCTAATGATGTGATCCCGTTATCAACGACATCTAGTGTCCATGGTCAGGAAACCGTAACCATCTATTTATCAACGAGCTAGTCAACTAGAGGCTTACTAGGGACATGGTGTTGTCTATGTACCCACACATGTATCTGAGTTTCCTATCAATACAATTCTAGCATGGATAATAAACGATTATCATGAACAAGGAAATATAATAATAACCAATTTATTATTGCCTCTAGGGCATATTTCCAACAGGAGGAGCTCCTGGGGGCCCACGAGGTAGGGGGCGCGCCCTAGGGGGGCAGGCATGCCCCCACCCTCTTGGACAGGTGGTGGGCCCCCTGGCTTTCATCTTTTGCAAGGATTTTTTATTATTTCTGAAAATTTGTTCCGTGAAGTTTCAGGTCATTCCAAGAACTTTTGTTTCTGCACATAAATAACACCATAGCAATTCTGCAGAAAACAGCATCAGTCCGGGTAGGTTCCATTCAAATGATGCAAGTTAGAGTCCAAAACAAGGGCAAAAGTGTTTGGAAAAGTAGATACGGCGGAGACATGTCATAGGACCCGGCTGTTAGTGTTTCCGGCCGCTGGCTTCTCCGCCGGCTGCTGGGGCCCACCGCCCGGTGGGCCCCACTGACTGTTCTGGTACGGAGCCGACAGGCTCCTCCCGCCACTCGCGGGTCTTGCCGGTAGCTGATCACTGTAGCCACGATGCTAATGACGCAGGCTTGGTCGGGGGAGCGTGGGTACAGTCCCGCTGCCTGGTGGGCAATTACTGTAGCCACACCGCGTCCCATCTGATTGATGGTGCACGGGGCCCGAGGGAGGGATAAGCCGCTTGCTGGAAGGCGGCTTCCCTTAGGTCCGGCTGCCTTGGCTCCCTCCGTCTTCAAAGCTCTCACTACCTGGTAGGGCCCACTGCCTGCAAGCTGTACCGACAGGCCATCATGGGAACAGGGCTCCGCCTATCAGGAGTGACGTTTGGGGGGGGGAGGCAACAGTGCCGCGTCGTGCAGAGATCTCCGCCTGTACGGGGCACTGTGGCCACGCCCGACCCTTGATTCTAGGGATGGGCTACGCTGTAGCCATACCCTGTCTTGTCTCCTTGATGAGGGCGCAGACTTTGAGGGTGCCACGTGCCGACTGCTAGGGGTCGGCCTCTCTGGAGGCCGCTCACTAGGAGTCGGCCTGTTGTGAAGCCGTCTTCTGGAACTCGGCCGCCTTCGGCCAGTTGGCTGCTCGGCCAACCGGCCGCCAGAAGGCAGAGATCTATCTTGACGCCTTGAGGGGCGCAGGCAGCCCCGTTGTCTTGAAAGGTTCAGGGGCTCGGGTTAGGCTACCTGTGGCCCATTACTCCAATAGTAGTCCCCGAAACTGGTGAGGGGCCACGGTTCGAGGAACCCGGGAGTCTCAACAGTTTCCTCCTCCGGGTGCTCTGAAGGAAGCTGCATCCGACTTCCGGGGAGCCGGCCGGCAGGAGTCGGATACGTCCAGTCGGATCCTTCTGGAATTTCGGATGCATCGGTGGGAACCAGGTGGTGTGCTTGCTAAGCTTCTCTGCCCGTCGCCCGTCATGGGCGTGCCACATGGCGCCGGCCAGCCCAGGCGCGTGACGGGACGCGACCGCAGGCCGGGCCCACTACCACCGGGCCTCGGGCCGCAAGCAGATTCGCTGTGGCCGAGGCGGGCGGTTGGGTTTCCCCACGGAGTTACTACGCGCAGTACCCACGCGGTAAAGGCGGGAGCGTGTGGTCGTGGGCACAGTTAATCCCACGAGCCCACAACCACCCCCTCGGCTTCGTAGCCCGTAGTCTATAAGTAGGGGTAGGAGAGAGAGCGGTGAAGCACGCGTGCCCCTCCTCCCCACTCTCCCTCCTTCTTCTTCTTCTCACCGCAGCGCCCCGAGCCCCGCCAAAGCGCTGACGCAGCTCGTCTCTGTCGAGTTCATGCGTCAACCTCTCGTCCCCATGGCGCGCGCCAGAGCCTGGGACGGCTCCACAGTTCATGAAGACCACATCGACTTCCTCCACTAGACGCGGCAGCTGCCCAGCAAGAACTACGTGCGGGTTCACCTCGCGCTGGAGGGGGAGATCTCACCGGCGCCGGAGGAGGGTGAGCGGGTCGTCTTCCGCTCGCACTGCCTGCGTGGCCTCGGCCTGCCGGCGAGCGGCTTCTTCCGGGCCTTCCTCGAATTCTACAACCTCCAGCCGCACCACCTCACCCCGAACACGGTGGTGCTGTTGTCCGCCTTCGTCACTCTGTGCGAAGGCTTCCTCAACATCCTCCCCACTATCGAGCTTTGGGGGAGTTTTTCTACACCAAGCTCGGCACCGTCGTCGCGGGCGTGCCGGCTCAATGCGGCGCCTTCATCGCAGTGCGGAGGCCGGGAGGCCACAATCCATTTCCTCCCATCAAGCTGATCCAGTCGGTGAAGATGTGTCAGCAGTCGTACTTCTACGTGAAGAGCATCTTCACGGAGGGTGACTGGGTCAACCTACTGACTTATGCTGCCGGCCCGTCGGCCAGGAGGCGGCCCAACTGGTCGTACTGGGCCAAGACACTATCGCCTTCTGGAGCCGCCACCATTGCGCGACTCTTGATGTTGGTACAGTCGGAGGGCCTGACCGGGCCCAACTTGCTGTCCGCCTTCGTGGCGCGCCGGGTGCTCCCGCTCCAGGGCCACCCTCACATGATCTGTCAGATGAGCAGGCATCGGGACCCAAGCCGGTTGGGCACCAAGGAGATGCCTCACGCAGAGGTAGCTCATATGGTGAACTACCTTGTGAACTGCAAGCTCACGGAAGAGTGGCGGTTCGGTAAGGAGCCGTATTCTCACGCCAACCCCCCGCCTATGGTAAATTTCATTTCCTTCTCTCTCTCTTTCTTTTTGCCGAGTTCCGTTTGTCTAACCTGACCAACCGGCTCTTCGAACAGAGCTCCCTCCTCCAGCCGGCAGCCGGTGCCACGGGGCCGGAGCATCAATTTCTCCCCGACCAGGTGGAGAGCAGCGTGGATGACCCCGACTTGGGGGCGGCGGCCTTGGAGGACGACACCGAGGGACGGGGCGGCGCAGCAGGCGGCTCAGGGCTCGGGGCCGGCCTCGAGGACTGGCCAGACGACGACGTGGGGGAAGTCGTCCAGCGCCGCCAGCCGGGATCCGACCAGCGGGGCGCGAGCTCGTCTGCCGCGCCGGCAGCCCGAGGCGATGCACATAAGCATAGGGCCGCGCCAAGCCAGTTCGGCAACTGGTCGAAGAAGCCCAGGGGCTCGGCCGCGGCAACCAAGCGGGATGAAATGGCCGTGAAAGCCATCTGCTTCCGCAAGGTGGTGAACGAGCCGCATCTAGTTTCCGCGTAAGTACTGTCTTCCTCTTGTACTTTCTCCTTCCTTGCCGATCTTGTCTGAGTTTCTTTGCTTTGTTGCCCTTGATCTAGGGCCCCGCTCTCTATTGAGAAGTCGGCTGCCACCTCCATCGTGGGTCGGCGGAGACTTCCACCACCACCCGGTGGATCGATCCGGCCGCCGACCTCCGGGAGGCGACGGGGCGGAACACACGGGAGGCGCGCGAGGAGCGGGAAGCCGCCCGCCTGGAGAAGGCGGAGGCAGACAGGGTGGAGGTCGCTGCTTTGAAGAAGCTGGTGGAGGCCGAGGCCGCCACTGCGCTGAAGAAGCCGGCTGAGGAAGCCGCGTGCCGTCAGTCGTCGATAGTCGTCATGCCCCTGAACTCCGCGCCGCCACCACCAGAGTTTTTGGCGCCGACTGGGGAAGCCGGCGATGAGCACCCGATCATGGAGAGGGACGGCGGTGACGTCGTCATGCCGGATGTAATTGTGCCCCGCCAACAACTTCTAAGGAGGCGTGAGACAAGCAGCCGTCTGACCCACCGGTGCCACCAGCCGGAAACGAGATCGTGACGGTGCCGACTCCCGGGGTCCGCACACCCTTACGCCACCGGCTCGCGAAGGAGGCCTTGATGCCACACCCGCTGGAGACTTGCACCGCAAGCTCCTCGATCCCGGACACCAAGGGGACCAGCGCCGCGCCCACTGGGTGGGTGCGGGGAGGTGGGACGGGCCTTTGAACAAGGCAATCCTGGAAGTCCAGGCCAAGCTCCATGCAGAGGCAGACACACTCAAGCACTGCAACAACGCGTCCCTGGAGTCGCGAGCCGCCATCTGGGTAAGCTTCTTGCTACTTTTTATTTTTAACTCTTGTGCTGCTTCGTGGGGGCGCACTGGCGCACCCACTAGGTGTAGTCCCCGAGTTTCGGGCCGGCTGCCGAGCAGGCGGCTTGGATCTTTAATTGGCAAGCTCCGAGTACTAACACTTGTCTGGCATCTTTGCTGCAGGATTATCATAACCTCCGTGCAGCCGCCTTCAACTCCAAGGTCCAGGAGTTGGATCAACATGCCGTCGACTTGTCGGAGAGCTGGAGTAAGTCTTCTTCTTTCTCTGCGGGGGCGCGCTGGCGCACCCGCGGGCTGTAGTCCCCGAGATTCAGGCCGACTGCTGAGCAGTTGGGCCAGATCTTCCTGGCAACTTCATCTTTCTTCGCTGATTGTTGTTGTCCTTTCTTCTTCTTCTTTTGCAGAAGCCAACGCCACCCTGCAGCGGCAACTGGGAGAAGCCAACACCGCGCTACACGCCAAGGAGGCGGACTACAACAAACTGGCCGAGGAGCGTGACCGGCTGGTCACGCAGTTGGCGGAGCAGGCGGAGCTTCTCAAGAAGGCCCAGAAGGAGGCGGACGACCAGGAGGCCGGTATCCTTGCTGAGTTCGACACTGAGCGCCCTGCCTGGACCGACAGGGAGGCAATGCTGACAGCCGGTTTTGGCGAGATCGAGGACATGGTCGACGGTAAGCCGCCTTCCTTATTCTTTCTTCAAACCGCCGGCTTCCGATCAAGCTGACTTCTCATTTCTGTTCTGACTCTTTGCTTTTTTGTCCCGGCAGACTTCTTCCCATGTCACTCTGGTGCCGCCAACCAGGCTATTGAGGCCGACCGCGAAGGACGAAGGGCAGAAGGCGAGGAGATCGCTGCCAATTCCCCTCGCACTCTCCGCGAGCAGCTTCTCAACATCCAGCCTCGTCTTCGGCCGACTCATCGGACGTTGTGCCGCCTTCAGCGTATCGGCGCCTAGGCAATTACCGCCCTGTGGCCCGACATGCCGGTTCCGTGCACCCCCAGCCGGACTGCCGACTGGCTGGAGGTGGCGGCCGGCCGCCTTGAGGCGTGGAAGGGCTCTTCGGCCCGGGCAGGAGCACGCCGAGCCTTGGAATTCGTCAAGGCGTGGTACCCTGGGCTAGATCTAGCCCATTTGACCATGTTTCGACTTGAAGCCCAAGAGGAGCTGGTGGCGGTGGAGGATGACCTTGTCAAGCGAGCGGCGGCAATGGCCGAGTACACCAACACCAGCATCTTCGTCCCGGAGCTGGCCGAGAACGGTGTCGAGGCGCCACCGGAGTGGTTTGGGCTGAACCCGGACGATGGCGAGGACTCGGCCGAGGTGATTGATTCCAGCGACGAGGGAGAAGACGAAGAGGAGGAGGAAGGTGAAGAGGAGGCACCAGAGGTCGGAGCGGACGGCAAGCCTCATCTCGACCGCGCCTCTAGCAACGAGCCACGCCCGAGCGAGCCGGCTGATGCTGAGGGCGACCAAGCAGAGACTGACCAGCCAGCTGCCCAACCAGCCGGCACCACCGACTCCGCCATTCCGCCGACACGGTCTGCTGCTTGCTAGGCTGCTATTTACCTTTGCTTCTTCCTGCTTATCGGTCTCAACAACTTTGTTAATTTCGCACAATCCCATCCACTGGGTGTATTTCACACTCATGTTGAATATCGGCCAAGCGCCTTTTCATGTGTAAATATCTTATCCGAGTTCTATCTTTCCTTGCTTTCTTCTCTTTTGGCTCTTTTCCTTTGCCTCCTTCCCTTGGTTGCCGTCTTGCCAGCCAAACAGCCGCTCTGCGGACTGTGGCTGGGTCAAGTACTTAGCCACTTTCGGGATGGCAAGTACTTTGCCGGCTAGAGTTTTCTGGCAAGCTAAGTAGAAGCCGGCCGGCCGGCTACTCGGCAGCCGGTCGGTGAGGCGAGAAGCCGGCTTGGACTATGTGTATGCTTTAGGTCCTTAGCCATTTTTCATGCAAACGCCCTTTCGCCTTAGCTCCTACCGACTGAACAGTTGCTCTGCGAGCTGCGGCCTCTGGTAGGAGAAAGCTAAGGTGCCAACACACTACTTGTCCGGCTGCAAGAAGCATTTCATAGTACAAAGTGGCAAGTCCCTGCGTCGACTGGTCGAACCCGGTGCCAGACGGTCTAATGGGATAACACAAATGATAGGTGTAATACTTATCATATAGATAAAAGAGGGCAGTCCCCGAGCTCTTCTCGGTGGACCCGGAGTCTTCGTACTTAATACAAAAGTTGGCGTGATACATACTACTTTTAACTGTAGAACCTTCGAAGGAGATTCGCATTCCATGGTTGTTCAGTCTCCCCGGAGTCATCTCTTTTGCGTGCTCGAGGCTTTTGAGCGCCGATGAGGTAGAAGGAGTCATTGCCCAACACCTTGCTGATGATGAAGGGGCCTTCCCAAGGTGCCGAGAGCTTGTGCTGGCAGGCTGTTCGCTGGATCAGCCGGAGCACAAGGTCTCCTTCTTGGAAGGATGTTGGCTTGACCTTTCGGTTGTAGTATCGGTGCAGACTCTGCTGGTAGATGGTGGACCGGCTGAGTGCCAACAGCCGGCCCTCTTCCAGTTGATCGACGCCATCTTGTCGTGCTTCTTCTGCCTCCTCTTCAGTGTACATGGTGACTCGAGGGGAGTCGAATTCTATGTCCGTCGGGATGACGGCTTCGGCACCGTAGACGAGGAAGAAAAGAGTGAAGCCGGTTGACTTGTTCGGGGTTGTGCGCAGACTCCAGAGGACGACCGGCAGCTCGTCGAGCCAGCAGCCGGCCAAACGCTCCAGAGGCTCGACCCGTCGGGGCTTGATGCCAGACAGAATAAGGCCGTTTGCTCGCTCCACTTGGCCGTTTAACTGCGGATGGGCTTCAGACGCTAAGTCCAGTCGGATGCCCTGCGTCGTGTAGAAACGAGCCAAGGCGCCTTTGGCGAAGTTCGTGCCATTGTCGGTGATGACGATGTGTGGTATGCCATACCGGATGGTAATGTCGGTGGTTGCCGCCCTTCTGGCGCTTGGGAGGAGGCGGCCCTTCCGGCTGCTGATCTTCAACTGTCGCCACCTGCCGGCTCGTGGAAACCGGCTGCATGGCCTTGCGCTTGTTGTCGTTCGGTTGTTGTCGCTGACTGGAGTCACCAGCAGGGGTCCGAGGAGCTTGAGGGGCCACCTTGCCCGATAGATTGAATTGAATCTCCGCCTTCATGGAGGAGTCGGCCGTGGCGTACTTGTCTGCTATGATTAGCAGTTCGTCGAGAGTCACCGGCTCGTCGCAGAGAAGTTTGTGCTTGAGGAGGGTGCCCTCTCGGCACCCGGCAGTGAAGTACTCAATGGCCTGCACCTCATGCACACCCTCGCACGAGTTGCGCAACTCGGCCCAGCGCGTAAGATAGTCACGAGTCGACTCGTTGGGGCCTTGGACGCATAAGGAGAGTTGGCGGGGCTGGGGCGGCTGCTTGTACGTGTTGGTGAAGTTGCGGATGCATGCTTCAGTGATATCAACCCAGCTATTGATACTGCGGGGCTTCAGGCTGTTCAACCGCATCCGGGCCGTGCCTTGGAGCATGAATGGGACACACTTCACGGCAACGCGCTTCTTGCCATTGGCAATGCTGACGACTGTGAAGTAGTCGACGTGCCAGTCCTCCGGCTTCAGGGAGCCGGTGTACTTGGGTGTGTCTCTCGGGAGAATGAATCCTTTGGGGAAGGGCTCATCTCGGATGCGGGGGCCAAAACAAGGCGGACCCAGCTCATCTTCCTCTTCTAGCGCCAGGGATTGATTGAGGCGATCGATCCGGTGGCGGGCATCATTTTGTCTGATTCCTTCTCAGCGGCCAAGGCGGTCGCCGAGTGATGGGTGATCAATAGGCGGCGGGGAAATGCGCCTCTCCCTGCGGGGAGGAGGAGGCAGACAGTCATCACGCTCGATGGTGATGTGAGTCCAGCTACGGCTGGCAGCCGGCTCCTTGTCTCTTCTGTCGCGGACGCCACCAGTCGGCATCCGGGATGTCGCGCCTTGGTCTCGTCGAGGAGGCGGATCGTCATTTTGCCGGTTGGGTGCTTCAGTCTGGCACCCGGCATCTTGCTGCTCAGCAGCCGCGTCGAGGAGTTGCTGAACTCGCTCCGTCATGTGGCGATGCTCGTCGCCCTCGAGCTTGTCTAACTCGTCTGCTGCCGCCTGGGCAGCTCGTATGTTCTCCGCAGGCGTGGCGTAGACGGGACGATCTGTCCCGGACATGCTGGCGATGGTCGCGCCACGCTGCCGGACCAAGCCAATGCGGCTAGGCCCACCAGGAGCTGGCATGCCGCCGATGGCACGGTCCATTTCGCGCTGGTAGGCCTCCGAAAGGCTTCTCATGTTGGCGAGCCGGTTGGCGCACTCGACGAGCTAGACGTGGCGCGCTTCCAGCATCTCGGCGTCAGCGTCTTACGGGATGGGCGCAGCCAGGTCTTGCATTGCCGTCTACAACAAGTCCTGGCCACCTCCGTCAGAGTGCTCGCCGTGGCTGATGACGAGCACCTCCGTGACCGTGCTGCCGCCGTTGTCCACGTGAGGAAGCGGCACATCGTAGACCACCACGTTGGAGGGGAACGCGTCGAGCGACGCCGTGTCGGTGTCGACCAACATCGGGTCGGTGGAGCCAACTGACTCCAAGTCAGCAGCAGCCTCGCTGGCGACGTGGAGCTGATTGAGGAGACTCGCGAGGCGGCTCTCAGGGCAATCGGTGCCCGCATCAGACGCGGGCTCGTCTTAGATGCGAATCTTGCCAACAAGATCGGTGAGGCAGCTCGCCGCGCAGGCGACCTCCGCGCCGCACAGCGCGTCGGTGCAGACGCCGTCTAGCGTGCCAGGCTGGCTGCGCTCGCCAGGAAGGAACAATGGTGGGCGCCAGATGTTGAGGGTTGGGTGCGACATATGCCCCACGGTGACTGTGCACCTTGCCCCACGGTGGGCGCCAAATGTTGAGGGTTGGGTGCGACATATGCCAAAGGATGGCTTATCATGGTGGGAGCGAGTAGAACGTCGCCGGTGCCTGGAAGCGGGATGAGGCGTAAACACAAACGCCGGCACACTTTACCCAAGTTCGGGGCTCTCCTAGGACATAACACCCCTAGTCCTGCTCTGCGGGGTCTCCGCATGATCACTAAGACACTAGTGGTACAATGGTGCTCCTTGAGCTATTTGCTAGAGGTGGAAGAAGGCAGGCACGCTCTCTCCTCCTCTATGTGTGAGTCTAGTTCTAACAGGTTCCAACCCTTTGCATGGGTGCCCTGGGGTTTATATAGGCCTACCCCTCCCAGGGGTACATTGGTAATCTGCTGGGTGTAGGACCCGGCTGTTAGTGTTTCTGGCCACCGGCTTCTGCGCCGGCTGCTGGGGCCCGCCGCCCCGAGGGCCCCGCTGACTGGTCTGGTACGGAGCCGACAGGCCGCTCCCGCCGCTCGCGGGTCTTGCCGGCTGCTGATCACTGTAGTCGTGATGCTAATGACATAGGCTTGGTCGAGGGAGCGTGGTTACAGTCCCACCGCCTGGTGGGCGATTACTGTAGCCACACCGCGTCCCATCTGATTGATGGTGCACAGGGCCCGAGGGAGGGATAAGCCGCTTGCTGGAAGCCGGCTTCCCTTAGGTCCGGCTGCCCTGGCTTCCTCCATCTTCAGGGCTCTCACTGTCAGGTAGGGCCGGCCGCCTGCAAGCCATATCAACAGGCCGTCGTGGGAACAGGCTCCGCCTGTCAGGAGTGATGTTTGGGGGGAGAGGCAACAGTGTCGCGTCGTGCGGAGATCTCCGCCTGTACGGGGCACTGTGGCCACGCCCGGCCCTGGATTCAGGGGGATGGGCTATGCTGTAGCCATACCCTGTCTTGTCACCTTGACGAGGGCGCGGACTTTAAGGGCGCCACGGGCCGACTGCTAGGGGTCGGCCTCTCTGAAGGACGCTCACTAGGTGTCGGCCTGTCGTGAAGCCGTCTTCTGGAACTCGGCCGCCTTCGGCTAGTCGGTTGCACGGCCAACCGGCCGCCAGAAGGCGGAGATCTATCTTGACGCCTTGAGGGGCGCAGCCAGCCCCGTTGTCTTGAACGGTTTAGGGGCTCGGGTTAGGCTACCAGTAGCCCATACTCCGACAACGGCTAATCATGATTAGTTTGTACACTCTGCAGAGGTTTGCGCACTTTTCCCCACAAGACTCGATCTCCTCCGTTGGATTTCTCACACTACATGGTGTTTCAGAAATGGATGAACGAGACACAGTCTTTTAGAAACATTAACTCTTTACTCTGGGTGGACCATTACACCTACTTTCCCCTACATCTGCTAGCCCTCCACTAAAAGAGGTCATGCAACATACTCAATTATGCTAGAGCCCATAATAGCTTGTGGCTGCACACAGAAGTTTCTATAGGGTGATCACACGGGTACTCCGGGATCCCCTTGGGCAAGCACTGGATTCTCCTAGTGCTCGGGCAAACCACTGGGTTCTCCAGGGTGCCCCAACCAATCCACCTAGAGGTGTATTAAATAGCCACCTTAAGTTAACCATTAATAATAACTCTCACATCTGTCATGAATCACTCAAACCAAACCACGTCTACGAGCATAACATAGCAGTATAATCATGACGTAGTAACTCCCAGGGGTTTGATATAATTGACAATAAGTTCCTACCTCATCAACTACTTCCCAATACCCACATGTTATCACTCCTAACCATGGAATGTTTGAGGGTTGAAACTAATGCATAAAAAATTGGGTATGAAGAGTATGATCTAAGTGCGAACTTGCCTTGTACGATTGATGAAGATGATTCACACTCATAACTCCTAATAGTTCTACTCGTCACACTCCGGTCAATCTATCGTGAGCCAGCAATATTAACCACACATAAGAAATCACTCAAAAGATCAGAAAGAACGAAAAAGACTATTCAGAAAACATCAAAACCAAGAAAATAACTCTTGCAACATAAAACAATTTCTAACAGTGCCAAAATTATGTGAATTTGGCCTCATCGTAAAGTTTAGGTCAAGAGCTTCGATTTGCAAAAAGAATCAACCAAATCGGAGTTACGAAACTCAAGCTATGATCAAAATAAGTTTGAATATGAATCTGAACAAATTTTGAAATTTGAAAATTTCAAAATGTTGATGTGACAGGTTCACTGGATAGGTGGAAACAAGACAAAACTATAGGCGCTGGTTTCATCTAATTTGGATGAACGAATAAAAAGTTATGGCTATTTGAAAAATCAGGACCAAGCTGTTTTACGGAATAAAAATAACTACGGCTAAAAGAATTCTAGGTCTAATGCATAAATACAGAGACTAATTGATAATCTAATTATTATATCGTACTAGTCTAGATATAATAAACTACGGAACTATAAACAGAAAAAATGAAGAAAGGTACCTTTATAAGGTAGAGAAAAGACGACTTTGGAGACAGAAGACAATTTCCAAAAGTCGCGCCGGAGAGTAGAAAAATATTTTTCTTTAATGAATCTAGTCAAATGAAAATATTGATTTAATCTGAATCGGATTATTTTTAAAGGCTTTATGGATCTATATTTATATGTGGAAAAGAGGTTTAGGGGTCAAAGACTAGGCAATGTGGGATAAAACATATACATACGTAGATGAAATTTGAAAAAGATTATGGGCTAAAAGTTAGGCCCGGCCGTGCGCTGTAGGTTTTTTTTTTAAACAAAATTCGGTCAAATAGAAAAAAGGTTGGCTCGGCCTGGCCCATGTATGACAGAAGAAAAAACAATGATGGGGCGCCCGATGCCACTATGCTGCGCATGTGGGCAACTGTTAGTTCCAGGCGCACGTGCAGTTTTTTTAATAGAAACGGAAAAGGATAAACGGAATAGTAAAATCATATTTAGGCATATTATATATCGAGATTTTCAGAAAAAGCTTTTCTACAACATGAACATTTTTCTAACATCAAATAAAATCCATAAAAATTTAAATAAAGCAAAGAGTGCTACTAGTGTAATAAAACCTAGTAAAAATCATTTTCAAAATACCAAAATGATTTCAACTTTATTTTTCTATAATTTACTATTATGGGGAATCATTTTACACTATTTTCCATATATTTTATTTTTGGAGAAAAATAATTTGAATAAAAGTCAAATAACTCCAAATTGAAAATAGTTTACAAAAGGACTGTAAATTTGATTCTTTGAAACTCCCAACTCATATTTCATATAATTTGAAGAAGTCATTTTAACTTCTCTCGTGAAAATCATTGAGTTGCATAAAGTTTCCGAGTTGGAAAAATATTTCCAAATGAAATTCAAATATTTTCAAAAATCCTTTTCATTTATTTAAATGGAAGAAGTCATGTCATCTTCTCTCTAGGATTTTATATTTGAAAAGAATTTGAATTCACGAAGATCATAAATGCAAAATGAAAGTTTGGAAAAGTCCTTTTATCCCCTCTCATTTAACTTCCAAAAAGTTTCGAATTAACTCACTTTCAGTCAATCAATCATACAACAATCAAAGAAACTATCTATTTAATATAAAATTCCAAAACTTAGAATTTTGGGATGTTACAAACCTACCACCCTTAAAACGAATCTTGTCCTCAAGATTCGGAGAGGCTAGCAAGAAATAGGTTAGGTTTGGGGTCTTCTCAAAATCCCTAGATCGTCTCCGGGGTCTCGGGTGGTACCACCCTTAGAAGCATTGTTACGGTTCCATCAAAACTCATATACTCCGTCCTCAATGCTGGTAGTGTCGATCTTCTTAGATCTTTAGGATAATTCCTTCTCGGGGCTCTTCCGGTAGTTGCTTAACTTTTTTCCTTAATTCTTGTGTCCTTTCATCTTGGTAAGGTTCTTCCGAGACTGGGTCTTCTTAGCTGACGGGTCTAGCACCAATACTAAACAACTATCGATATCTCATGGTGGCCATCAAACAATTTGACTGGGTCCCTGCAGAAAACGGGTCTGGGCTTGAACCTCACCGTATGACCTACGGTTGGCAACAGCTGCCTTGTACAAGGGGAAAAATTCTCATACCATTCTAAGGTTCATACAAGGTTTTGATCGTCATCGCTCTACTATGGGTAAGTCACTAAGATTTACCATCCCATATAGCAAGGCGAATAATAAGAGTAAGTCGGTATGGTGATCAATCCATCCCACACCCAAATCATTACCTTGTATATGGTTTAGCGAATCTCGCATTCTAACAGTCGGCCATCCTCACAAGCATTGCAGAATTTCTCTTGTCGACAAACCAAATTCGGATAAATCCATTGATTCTGCAAGCCAAACAAACATCTATCGTTTCTTCACAACTCTGGTTTTGCGTAAACTCCTATAAGATCGTCTGTTGATAAAATCATAACTTCTTCCAGGGTTTTTCCTTCAGCAAGAGTGTGCTTGCTTCTTGGCAGGTCCTGGGGCCTGTGGGTTATGGCCCATCTCATCAGTTGTAAACCTTGAACTCATCATCGGGGCAACTGATCATTATTCCAACATCCAGCTTACTAGCATTCTCAAATCCATCCAATTGTACTATCTCTCTTCCTTCTATTGGTACCAAACTGAGACGGGATTACTCAGACTCATCACAGAATAACAATTGCTCCATATTTCCAACATCATACATCCTTTATATCCAATAGTTCTTCATCCCTCCATATTCTTTGGGTATACCACATATCGAGATAAAACTCGTACTTATTTTGTACGTAGTCCACTCTGTGGAATATTATTATCCTTTCCAGAGGTCAAGAGTCCTCAGAGGGTACTACCACCCTTGAAATGCACAATTCATCCATGGACCATATTTCTCATATCCTCGAAAATGGCCAAAGTCTTTCTTCATAGAGTAACAACTCATAAGCATCCAAATCAGTACCAACGATGCTAACTTTATTTATTCTCATATTCTTACAATCTCCTGCATTTCCATTATATGCATCAACTCAACACCTCAATATAAAAGAAATGTTCCCACTACTACTACTATATTCCTTTTGTTGCAAACTCAACTATTTATCACAACTCTCCTTCTCCTTGGGGCATTCTCTGGCAAAGTGCCCTGCTTCATTACAACGGAAACATATTACTTCTGACAAGTCTCGAGGTTTCCTTTTTGGGCAACTGCTGCAGTAGTGCCCCGACTCCTTGCAACTGAAACAGGTGATATGACTCAGGTCCTTCCTGAAATCCAATCTTCTTCTCTCCCTGGACTTTTCCGTTCCAATCAGGGCTTCTATTTATTGTGGGTCATACTCTACTTCCTCTGTCGGGAATTCTACTAGATCCCCATTCAGATAACTCTAGGAGATGTGTCCTTCTTCTCCACATGAATAGCAAGACTTGGTGCAGGGTTTAATTGGGTCTTCTTAGGATGTGTCCTCCACCTCTTCCTTCATCACTGGTTCTTCTAAAATTTCCATGAGGGTTCCTCCACCTCTTACTTCAGTTGGATGGTTCTTTGAACCAAGGGGTAAATGTGACACTGAGCAAGGTAGTGGGTAGTCCCTTCACATAAGAAACAAGTAATCTGCCTAGTTGGGCATTCTTCAGCTGGGTGACTTCCTTCATAATTAGGGCATTCATCCTTGTGTTCTTTATGGGTGTGTCCTATTTCTCCACAGAGCTTGCATGCACAAGGTTTCTTTATATTACTTCCATAAGGCTTCAATTTCTGGGACACAAACCGATACTTTAGCAGAGTCAACTTAAATTCTTTCCAACTGGTTACTCCTTGCCATCCATTGATGGTTTGGTACATCCTCCACCAAGTAGTAGCACCTCTTTCAAAGCACTGAAGAGCATGCTGGGCCATATCCTTCCGGCTATAGTGTTATTCTCCATATGATCTTCCATGTTCTGAATCCATTGGTCCGTCTCCAATTGACTTATCGGTCCCGGAAATATGAGTTCATCTCCATTCATCTTCTATTGGTTCCAAGGGTTTTGGGGTGGGATAAGAGATATAGAGGGAGATGCACACAATACAAACAATAGTTTTGAAAAGAGAGATTTTATTTTGTGGCTGTCAGAAAAACATCAAACAAATGACTAATACGTCTCCGTCGTATCAACTTTTCTAAACACTTTTGCCCTTGTTTTGGACTCTAACTTGCATGATTTGAATGGAACTAACCCGGACTGACGCTGTTTTCAGCAGAATTGCCATGGTGTTAGTTATGTGCAGAAACAAAAGTTCTCGGAATGACCTGAAACTCCACGGAGCGTCTTTTTGGAAATAATAACAAATACTGGCAAAAGATCAAGACTAGGGGCCCCACACCCTAGCCTTGAGGGTGGGGGAACGCCTGACCCCTGGGTGCGCCCCCCTACCTCGTCGGCCCCCTGAAGCTGCTCCGTCCTCAACTCCAACTCTATATATTTGCTTTCGGGGAGAAAAAAATCAGAGAGAAGGATTCATCGTGTTTTACGATACGGAGCCGCCACCAAGGCCTAAAACCTCTTGGAGGGCTGATCTGGAGTCCGTTCGGGGCTCCGGAGAGGGGAATCCGTCGCCATCGTCATCATCAACCATCCTGCATCACCAATTTCATGATGCTCACCGCCGTGCGTGAGTAATTCCATCATAGGCTTGCTGGACGGTGATGGGTTGGATGAGATTTATCATGTAATTGAGTTAGTTTTGTTAGGGTTTGATCCCTAGTATCCACTATGTTCTGAGATTGATGTTGCTATGACTTTGCTATGCTTAATGCTTGTCACTAGGGCCCGAGTGCCATGATTTCAGATCTGAACCTATTATGTTTTCATCAATATATGAGAGTTCTTGATCCTATCTTGCAAGTCTGTAGTCACCTACTATGTGTTATGATCCGGCAACCCCGAAGTGACAATAATCGGGACCACTCCCGGTGATGACCGTAGTTTAAGGAGTTCATGTATTCACTATGTGTTAATGCTTTGGTCCGGTACTCTATTAAAAGGAGGCCTTAATATCCCTTAGTTTCCATTAGGACCCCGCTGCCACGGGAGGGTAGGACAAAAGATGTTATGCAAGTTCTTTTCCATAAGCACATATGACTATATTCGGAATACATGCCTACATTACATTGATGAATTGGAGTTAGTTCTGTGTCACCCTAGGTTATGACTGTTACATGATGAACCGCATCCGGCATAATTCTCTATCACCAATCCATTGCCTACGAGATTTCCATATATTGTTCTTCACTTATTTACTTTTCAGTTGCTATTGTTACAATCACTACAAAATACCAAAAACATTACTTTTGTTATCATTACCTTTTGCTGCCGTTACCATTAGTATCATATTACTTTGCTACTAAATACTTTGCTGCAGATATTAAGTTTCCAGGTGTGGTTGAATTGACAACTCAGCTGCTAATACTTGAGAATATTCTTTGGCTCCCCTTGTGTCGGATCAATAAATTTGGGTTGAATACTCTACCCTCGAAAACTGTTGCGATCCCCTATACTTGTGGGTTATCAAGACTATTTTCTGGCGCTGTTGCCGGGGAGCATAGCTCTATTCTTTGAGTCACTTGGGATTTATATCTGCTTATCATTATGAAGAACTTGAGAGATCCAAAAACCAAGATTTATCCCTCAACTACAAGGGGAGGTAAGGAACTTCCATCTAGCTCTGCACTTGATTCACCTTCTATTTTGAGTAAGCTTGCGACACCTAAACCTGGTTCTGCTATTGATTCTGATATCTCGCATGTTATTGATGATGCCACTTCTGCTATGCATGATACTTATGATGAAACTACTTCTATGCTTGAAAATACTGTGCCACTTGGTGAATTTCTTGATGAACAACTTGCTAGGGTCATAGAGAATGAAATTATTGAAACTGATAATATTGACGAAAGTGATGATGAAGACTATCCCCCTAATAAATATGAATCGCCTGTTGTTCCTGAGGGTTATGTTTTTGAAAAAGGAGCTGCTATAGCTATTTTAGCTCGCAAAGATAGATACGATCTCAAGAGGTTATTAGCTAAATGGAAGCAGCAATCTCTTAATGCTAGAATGAAACCTGACCTTGCTTTTGCTATTTCACCTATCTGTGTTACTGATAAGGATTATGAATTCTCTGTTGGTCCTGATATAATTACTTTGGTTGAATCTGATCGTTTTCATGGCAATGAATCTGAAACTGTTGTGGCACATCTTACTAAATTAAATGATATAGCCACCCTGTTCACTAATGATGAGAGAACTCGCTACTTTTATATCCTTAAAATATTTACGTTCTCATTAAAGGGTGATGCTAAGATATGGTTTAATTCTCTTGATCCTGGTTGTGTGCGTAGTCCCCAGGATATGATTTATTACTTCTCTGCTAAATATTTCCCTTCTCATACGAAACAAGCTGCTTTAAGGGATATATATATATATATAATTTTGTGCAAATTGAAGAAGAGAGTCTCCCACAACCTTTGCCTGATCATCTGCTACCTCTTGAGCACTGCGTTGGTTTTCCCCGAAGAGGAAGGGATGATGCAGCAAAGTAGCGCAAGTATTTCCCTCGGTTTTTGA
Source organism: Triticum monococcum (assembly GCA_034509565.1). Classification (NCBI taxonomy): domain Eukaryota; kingdom Viridiplantae; phylum Streptophyta; class Magnoliopsida; order Poales; family Poaceae; genus Triticum; species Triticum monococcum. Next base: position 623,192,121 of record CM067845.1, read on the forward strand.
GAACCAAGGTATCAATCCAGTAGGAGGCTACGCGCGAGTCCCTCGTACCTGCACAAAACAAATAAATCCTCGCAACCAACGCCATAAGGGGTTGTCAATCCCTTCACGGCCACTTACGAGAGTGAGATCTGATAGATATGATAAGATAATATTTTTGGTATTTTTATGATAAATATGCAAAGTGAAATAAAAGGCAATGAAAATAACTAAGTATTGGAAGATTAATACGATGAAGATAGACCCGGGGGCCATAAGTTTCACTAGTGGCTTCTCTCAAGAGCATAGGTATTCTACGGTGGGTGAAAAAATTTACTGTTGAGCAATTGACAGAATAGAGCATAGTTATGAGAATATCTAGGTATGATCATATATATAGGCATCACGTCTGAGACAAGTAGACCGACTCCTACCTGCATCTACTACTATTACTCCACTCATCGACCGCTATCCAGCATGCATCTAGAGTATTAAGTTCATGAAAACAGAGTAACGCCTTAAGCGAGATGACATGATGTAGAGGGATAAACTCATGCAATATGATGAAACCCCATCTTGTTATCCTCGATGGCAACAATACAATACATGCCTTGCTGCCCCTACTGTCACTGGGAAAGGACACCGCAAGATTGAACCCAAAGCTAAGCACTTTTCCCATTGGAAGAAAGATCAATCTAGTAGGCCAAACCAAACTGATAATTCGAAGAGACTTGCAAAGATAAGCAATCATACATAAAAGAATTCAGAGAAGATTCAAATATTGTTCATAGATAGACTTGATCATAAACCCACAATTCATCGGTCTCAACAAACACACCGCAAAAAGAAGATTACATCGAATAGATCTCCACAAGAGAGGGGGAGAACATTGTATTATGATCCAAAAAGAGAGAAGAAGCCATCTAGCTAATAAGTATGGACCCATAGGTCTGAGGTGAACTACTCACACTTCATCGGAGGGGCTATGGTGTTGATGTAGAAGCCCTCCGTGATGGATACCCCCTCCGGCGGAGCTCCGGAATAGGCCCCAAGATGGGATCTCGTGGATACAGAAAGTTGCGGCGGTGGAATTAGGGTTTTGGCTCCGTTTGATATTTACAACTCAATGATTACAACTCGATACTAGAAAAAAAGATGACTCTATATGAATGCCTCCGGCGGTGTACCGGGATATGCAATGAATCAAGAGTGACATGTATGAAAGAATTATGAATGGTGGCTTTGCCACAAATACGATGTCAACTACATGATCATGCTAAGCAATATGACAATGATGAATGTGTCATGATAAACGGAATGGTGGAAAGTTGCATGGCAATATATCTCGGAATGGCTATGGAAATGCCATAATAGGTAGGTATGGTGGCTATTTTCAGGAAGATATAAGGAGGTTTATGTGTGAAAGAGTGTATCATATCACTGGGTTTGGATGCATCGGCGAAGTTTGCACCAACTCTCAATGTGAGAAATGGCAATGCACGGTACCGAAGAGGCTAGCAATGATGGAAGGGTGAGAGTGCGTATAATCCATGGACTCAACATTAGTCATAAAGAACTCACATACTTATTGCAAAAATCTACAAGTCATCAAAAACCAAAGCACTACGCGCATGCTCCTAGGGGGATAGATTGGTAGGAAAAGACCATCGCTCGTCCCCGACCGCCACTCATAAGGAAGACAATCAAAGAACACCCCATGTTTCAAATTTGTTACATAACGTTTACCATACGTGCATCCTACGGGACTTGCAAACTTCAACACAAGCACTTCTCAAATTCACAACTGCTCAACTAGCACGACTTTGATATTATTACCTCCATATCTCAAAACAATCATCAAGCATCAAACTTCTCTTATTATTCAAAACACTCATAGGATTTTTTTACTAATCTTGAATACCTAGCATATTAGGATTATTTAAGCAAATTACCATGCTATTTAAGACTCTCAAAATAATCTAAGTGAAGCATGAGATATCAATAGTTTCTATAAAACAAATCCACCACCATGCTCTAAAAGATATAAGTGAAGTACTAGAGCAAAACTATATAACTCAAAAGATATAAGAGAAGCACATAGAGTATTCTAACAAATTACAAATCATGTATGGCTCTCTCAAAAGGTGTGTAAAGCAAGTATGATTGTGGTAAACTAAAAAGCAAAGACTCAAATCATACAAGACGCTCCAAGCAAAACACATATCATGTGGTGAATAAAAATATAGCTCCAAGTAAAGTTACCAATAGGAGTAGACGAAAAGAGGGGATGCCTTCCGGGGCATCCCCAAGCTTTGGCTTTTAGGTGTCCTTAGATTATCTTGGGGTGCCATGGGCATCCCCAAGCTTAGGCTCTTGCCACTCCTTGTTCCATAATCCATCAAATCTTTACCCAAAACATCAAAACATCACAACACAAAACTCAAAGTGGAAAATCTTGTGAGCTCCGTTAGCGAAAGAAAACAAAAGACCAATCCATAAGTGGATCTCATAATAGATTCATAAGGTAATTTAATTTTATTTCTAGGAAAGTGTTCCATGCCTTTCCTTAACGGAAATTGGAATCTAATATTTCCTTCCTTCATATCAATAATTGCACCAATCGTTCTAAGGAAAGTATACCAAGAATGATAGGACATGAAGGATTGCAATCTATGTCAAGAACAATAAAATCTATGGGCACATAATTACTATTTGCAACAATAAGAACATCATTAATTCTTCCCATAGGTTTCTCAATAGTGGAATCCGCAAGGTGCAAGTTTAGAGAGCAATCATCAAAATCACGGAAACCTAACAAATCGCACAAAGTCTTTGAAATCGTGGAAACACTAGCACCCAAATCAAACTAAGCATAGCACATGATCTTTAATTTTAATTTTAATAGTAGGTTCCCACTCATCATAAAGTTTTCTAGGGATAGAGACTTCTAATTCATGTTTTTCTTCATAAGATTGCATCAAGGCATCAACGATATGTTTACTGAACACTTTATTTTGACTATAAGCGTGAGGAGAATTTAGCACGGATTGCAACAAGGAAATACAATCAATCAAAGAGCAATTTTCATAATTAAATTCCTTGAAATCCAAAATAGTGGGTTTAGTAACATCTAGGGTTTTAATTTCTTCAATCCCACTTTCATCAATTTTAGCATCAAGATCTAAAAAGTCCGAATTCTTGGAACGTCTTCTAGGTAAAGGTGGATCATAATCAGTCCCATCATTATTAAGATTCATATTGCAAAACAAAGATTTAATAGGGGACACATCAATAACTTTTAGATCTTCATCTTTATTTTCATAGCAATCCGGTTTAGCGGCCATCCTATTAACTAAGGTGGCTTTCTTATCCATAATTTCAGCGGTCAACTTCTCAAGACGAGCAATTTGGGATCTTAAATCATCAAATTCTTTAGACATATCATTGAGCTCTATATTCATAAAACTCATAAAACTTTTTGTTCCTTAAGCTCGTTTCTAAAGAAACTATTATGCTTGAATTGCAAGACCATAAAACTCCTAACGTTGTTTTCGATTTCTTCTAACCTTTTAAGGTGAAGATCACCAAATCGGGGAAGAGCCATCGAGACAAGCAAGCAAACTAACACACAAGCAAGCAAAAAGCAAGCGGGCAAAAGGAGGCAAATAGAGAAAGAGAGGGAGGATAGAGTGAGAGAGAGAGGGTGAATAAAATGGCAAGGGTGAAGTGGGGGAGAGGAAAACGAGAGGCAAATGGCAAATAATGTAATGCGGGAGACAGGGATTGTGATGGGTACTTGGTATATTGACTTTTGCGTAGACTCCCCGGCAACGACGCCAGAAATCCTTCTTGCTACCTCTTGAGAACTGCGTTGGTTTTCCCCAAAGAGGAAGGGATGATGCAAGAAAGTAGCGTAAGTATTTCCCCCAGTTTTTGAGAACCAAGGTATCAATCCAGTAGGAGGCTACGCGCGAGTCCCTCGTACCTGCACAAAACAAATAAATCCTTGCAACCAACGCGATAAGGGGTTGTCAATCCCTACACAGCCACTTACGAGAGTGAGATCTGATAGATATGATAAGATAATATTTTTGCTATTTTTATGATAAAGATGCAAAGTAAAATAAAAGTAAAGTAAAAAGCAAAGGAAATTACTAAGTATTGGAAGATTAATATGATGAAGATAGACCCGGGGGCCATAGGTTTCACTAGTGGCTTCTCTCAAGAGCATAAGTATTCTACGGTGGGTGAACGAATTACTGTTGAGCAATTGACAGAATTGAGCATGGTTATGAGAATATCTAGGTATGATCGTGTATATAGGCATCACATCCGAGATAAGTAGACCGACTCCTGCCTGCATCTACTACTATTACTCCACTCATCAACCGCTATCCAGCATGCATCTAGAGTATTAAGTTAATGAAAACAAAGTAATGCCTTAAGCAAGATGACATGATGTAGATGGATAAACTCATGCAATATGATGAAAACCCCATCTTGTTATCCTTGATGGCAACAATACATAACATGCCTTGCTGCCCCTACTGTCACTGGGAAAGGACACGACAAGATTGAACCCAAAGCTAAGCTCTTCTCCCATTGCAAGAAAGATCAATCTAGTAGGCCAAACCAAACTGATAATTCAAAGAGACTTGCAAAGATAACCAATCATACATAAAAAACTCAGAGACGATTCAAATATTATTCATAGATAGACTTGATCATAAAACCAAAATTCATTGATCTCAACAAACACACCGCAAAAAGAAGATTACATCCAATAGATCTCCACAAGAGAGGGGGAGAACATTGTATTGAGATCCAAAAAGAGAGAAGAAGCCATCTAGCTAATAACTATGGACTCGTAGGTCTGAGGTGAACTATTCATACTTCATCGGAGGGGCTATGGTGATGATGTAGAAGCCCTCCATGATCGATGCCCCCTCCGGCGGAGCTCCAGAACAGGCCCCAAGATGGGATCTCGTGGACACAGAAAGTTGCGGCGGTGGAATTAGGGTTTTGGCTCGGTATCTGATCGTTTGGGGGTACATAGGTATATATAGGAGGAAGGAGTACGTCGGTGGAGCAACAGGGGTCCATGAGGGTGGAGGGCGCACCTGGGGGGGGGGGGGGGGGTAGGCGTGCCCCCCTACCTCGTGGCCTCCTCTTATGTGTCTTGACGTAGGGTCCAAGTCTCCTGGATCATGTTCGGTGAGAAAATCACGTTCCCGAAGGTTTCATTCCGTTTGGACTCCGTTTGATATTCCTTTTCTTCGAAACCCTAAAATAGGCAAAAAAAACAGCAATTCTAGGCTGGGCCTCCGGTTAATAGGTTAGTCCCAAAAATAATATAAAAGTGGATAATAAAGCCCAATAATGTCCAAAACAGTAGATAATATAGCATGGAGCAATCAAAAATTATAGATACGTTGGAGACGTATCACATAGCCTCATAATCCAAATAAGCAGGAGGTAACTCAATATCATTTTCACGTATGGCTACCAAGAAAATTAGCTATGCGGGTTGCATAATTTCCACCAAAGAAATCTCCATTAAATCTATTAAGATGCAACCTACGTGCAACAATGGACCCAAAATTATAAGATTTATCTCCTAAGACAGCACTCCTAAGAATACTGAGGTCGGGGACACACATGTGACATGCCTCATCTTTACCATTAATGCATCTACCTATGATGAGAGCAAAATAATGTATAGCAGGAAAGTGAATGCTCCCTATAGTAGCTTGTGTTATATCTCTAGATTCCCCCACAGTTATACTAGCAAGAAAATCTCTAAATTCTGATTTGTGAGGATCCCTGATACTACCCCATTGTGGAAGTTTGCAAGCAGTGGTAAAATCCTCTAAGTCCATAGTGTAAGAATTTTCATAAAGTCAAATAGGATAGTTGGAGAATTACGTGAAGATGAAAATTCAAACCTCCTCACAAAAGAACTAGTGAGATAATGATACTGGCTGCACATCTCTTCCTCAAAGCTCACAAGATTAGTGTGACACAAATACGCGTTAAATTCTTCATTAATTTCAGCTCGATCCATAAAATTTTCCGAAGGCCATTCACAAGGACGCACTCGAGCGTTTCTTGGTGGCTCATCATCAGCATCACGCATTGCAAGCCTGGGCTCTTGTTTCCTTGAAGAGCCACCTTGGTACATTTTCCTAAACATATTTCTTCCTCTGAAAAATTTCTGAAATTTTTAGTAACTTCAAAATAAAAGTGAACCAAACTCAATAATATTGATAGCAACTACTCCTACAAGTGCCTAGAGCCTATATCATGCATCAAAACTACTTTTGACCATATAAATTTGACATGCAAGCTCAAGAACAGGGTCACCTAAGCGGCACAAATTTGCAAAGAATAAAGCACTAGAACAAAAACTAATTGGACCAATGGAGGAGTCACATACCAAGGAGAAATCTCCCCAAGCAGTTTTATGAGAGGTGCTTAGAGCAAGGAGATCGAAAATGGCAGCAAAATGAGCTTGGACTCGGGTATGAACTGGATATTCGTGTTTTTGGGAGGAAGAAGGAGTGTGTGGGTGCAAGGATAAGTGGAGGAGGGCCACCATGGGCCCACGAGGCAGGGGGCACGCCCAGGGGGTAGGGCGCACCCTGCACCCTCATGGCCAGGTGGATGACCCCCCTGCTGTGTTCTCAGTGCCAAATATTCTCAAATATTCCAGAAAAAAACATATTTAAATTTCAGGGCATTTGGAGAACTTTTATTTTCGGGGTATTTTTATATTGCACAGATAATCAGATAACAGACAGAAAACACTATTTTTATTTTATTTTATATAAATAACAGAAAGTAAAAGGAGGGTACAGAAGGTTGTGCCTTCTAGTTTCATCCATCTAATGCTCATCAAAAGGAATCCATTAACAAGGTTGATCAAGTCTTGTTAACGAACTCATTCCGAATAACATGGAACCGGAGAAATTTCGAATATCACCATGTTACCTCAACGGGGATATGCACATCCCCAATTATAAGAATGTCATATTTCTTCTTGACAGTAGGAAGAGGAAATTCAAAACCTCCAAATATTATCGATGGAATTTTTCCAATAGAGTTGATACTATGAACTTGAGGTTGTTTCCTCGGAAAGTGTACCGTATGCCCATTACCATTAACATGAAAAGTGACATTGCCTTTAGTGCAATCAATAACAGCCCCTGCAGTGTTCAAAAAAGGCCTTCCAAGAATAATAGACATACTATCGTCCTCGGGAATATCAAGAATAACAAAGTCCGTTAAAATAGTAAAATTTGCAACTACAACAGGCACATCCTCACAAATACCGACAGGTATAGCAGTTGATTCATCAGCCATTTGCAAAGATATTTCAGTAGGTGTCAACTTATTCAGATCAGGTCTACAATATAAAGAGAGAGGCATAACACTAACACCGGCTCCAAGATCACATAAAGTAGTTTTAACCTAGTTTCTTTCAATGGAGCATGGTATAGTGGGTACTCCTGGATCTCTAAATTTCTTTGGTATTCCACCCTTAAAAGTATAATTAGCAAGCATGGTGGAAATTTCAGCTTCCGGTATCTTTCTTTTATTTGTAACAATATCTTTCCTATACTTAGCATAAGGATTCATTTTGAGCATATCAGTTAATCGCATACGCAAAAAGATAGGTCTAATCATTTCAGCAAAGTGCTCAAAATCTTCATCATCCTTTTTCTTGGATGGTTTGGGAGGAAAAGGCATGGGTTTCTAAACCCATGGTTCTCTTTCTTTACTGTGTTTCCTAGCAACAAAGTCTTTCTTATCATAATGTTGATTCTTTGATTGTGGGTTATGAAGATCAACAACAGGTTCAATTTCTATATCATTCTCATTACTAGGTTGAGCATCATGAACATTATCATTAACATTATCACTAGTTTCAGGTTCATTACCAGATTGTGTTTCAGCATCAGAGATAGAAATATCATTTGGATTCTTAGGTGTTTCAATAACAGGTTCACTAGAAGCATGCAAAGTCCTATCATTTTTCTTTTTCTTCCTTTTAGAAGGACTAGGTGCATCTATATTATTTCTCTCAGAATCTTGCTCAATTCTCTTAGGGTGGCCTTCAGGATACAAAGGTTTCTGAGTCATTCTACCACCTCTAGTCATAACTCTAACAACATTGTCATTATCCTTACTATTCAATTCATTGAGAAAATCATTTTGAGCCTTAAGTACTTGTTATACTTGAGTGGTAACCATAGAAGCATGTTTACTAATAAGTTTAAGTTCACCTTTGACATTAGCCATATAATCACCCAAGTGTTCAAGCATATTTGAATTGTATTTCAATTGTCTACCAAAATAAGCATTGAAGTCTTCTTGCTTAACCATAAATTTGTCAAACTCATCTAAACACGGGCAAGCAAACTTAGTAAATGGGATTTCAGCTTTATCAAATCTATAGAGAGAATTTACCTTTACTACCTGTGTCGGGTCATCAAGACCACGAGTTTCTTCAATAGGTGAAGGAATAAGATCAAATGTTTATTAAACAGGAGGAAAATTAAGACCGTGTATTTCTTCAATAGGAGGTAAATTCTTAACATCTTCAGCTTTAATACCTTTTTCTTTCATAGATTTCTTTGCCTCTTGCATATCTACAGGACTGAGAAATAGAATACCCCTCTTCTTCGAAGTTGGTTTAGGAATAGGCTCAGGAGCTGGCTCAGGAAGTGTCCAATTATTTTCATTTGTCAACATATTATTCAATAAAATTTCAGCTTCATCCGGCGTTCTTTCCCTGAAAACAGAACCAGCACAACTATCCAGGTAATCTCTGGAAGTATCAGTTAGTCCATTATAAAAGATATCAAGTATTTCATTTTTCTTAAGAGGATGATCAGGCAAAGCATTAAGTAACTTGAGAAGCCTCCCCCAAGCTTGTGGGAGACCCTCTTCTTCAATTTGCACAAAATTATATATATCCCTTAAATTTGCTTGTTTCTTATGAGCAGGAATATTTAGCAGAGAAGTAATAAATCATATCCTGGGGACTACGCACACAACCAGGATCAAGAGAATTAAACCATATCTTAGCATCACCCATTAAAGAGAATGGAAATATTTTAAGGATATAAAAGTACCGAGTTCTCTCATCAGTAGTGAAAAGAGTAGCTATATCATTTAATTTAGTAAGATGTGCCACAATAGTTTCAGATTCATAGCCATGAAAAGGATCAGATTCAATCAAAGTAATTATATCAGGATCAACATAGAATTCATAATCCTTATCAGTAACAAAGATTAGTGAAGTAGCAAAAGTAGGGTCAGGTTTCATTCTAGCATTAAGAGATTGATGCTTCCATTTAGCTAATAACCTCTTGAGCTCGTATCTATCTTTGCAAGCTAAAATAGATAAAGAAGCTTCTTTATCAAAAACATAACCCTCGGGAATAACAGGTGAGTCTTCATCATCATTTTCATCAATATTACCAGATTCAATTTTTTCATTCACTCTAACCCTAGCAAGTTGTTCATCAACAAATTCACCAAGTGGCACAGTAGTATCAAGCATAGAAGTAGTTTCATTATAAGTATCATGTATAGCAGAAGTGGCATCATCAATAACATGCGAGATATCAGAACGAATAGTAGAAGCATGTTTAGGTGTCCCAAGCTTACTCAAAACAGAAGGTGAATCAAGTGCAGAGCTAGATGGTAGTTCCTTACCTCCCCTTGTAGTTGAGGGATAAATCTTGGTTCTTGGATCTTTCAAGTTCTCCATAATGATAAGCAAATGTAAATCCCAAGTGACTCAAAGAATAGAGCTATGCTCCCCGGCAACGGCGCCAGAAAATAGTCTTGATAACCCACAAGTATAGGGGATCGCAACAGTTTTCGAGGGTAGTGTATTCAACCCAAATTTGTTGATTCGACACAAGGGGAGCCAAAGAATATTATCAAGTATTAGAAGCTGAGTTGTCAATAACCACACCTAGGAACTTAATATCTGCAGCAAAGTGTTTAGTAGCAAAGTAATATGATAGTAGTGGTAACGGTAGCAAAAGGTAATGATAGCAAAAGTAATGTTTTTGGTATTTTGTAGTGAGGATAGCAATGGCAACGGAAAAGTAAATAAGCGAACAACAATATATGGAAAGATCGTAGGCAATGGATCGGTGATGGAGAATTATGCCAGATGCGGTTCATCATGTAACAGCCATAACCTAGGGTGACACAGAACTAGCTCCAATTCATCAATGTAATGTAGGCATGTATTCCAAATATAGTCATACGTGCTTATGGAAAAGAACTTGCATGACATCTTTTGTCCTACCCTCCCGTGGCAGCGGGGTCCTAACGGAAACTAAGGGATATTAAGGCCTCCTTTTAATAGAGTACCGGACGAAAGCATTAACACATAGTGAATACATGAACTCCTGAAAGTACGGTCATCACCGGTAAGTATCCCGATTATTGTCACTTCGGGGTTAACGGATCATAACACATAATAGGTGACTATAGCCTTGCAAGATAGCATCAAGAACTCTCATATATTGATGAAAACATAATAGGTTCAGATCTGAAATCATGGCACTCCGGCCCTAGTGACAAGCATTAAGCATAGCAAAGTCATAGCAACATCAATCTCAGAACATAGTGGATACTAGGGATCAAACCCTAACAAAACTAACTCGATTACATGATATATCTCATCCAACCCATCACCGTCCAGCAAGCCTACAATGGAATTACTCACGCATGGCGGTGAGCATCATGAAATTGGTGATGGAGGATGGTTGATGATGGTGATGGTGACGGATTCCCCTCCCCGGAGCCCCGAACGGACTCCAGATCAGCCCTCCCGAGAGGTTTTAGGGCTTGGCAGCGGCTCCGTATCGTAAAACTCGATGAATTCTTCTCTCTGATTTTTTCTTCCCGAAACCAAATATATAGAGTTGAAGTTGAGGTCGGAGGTGTTGGGCAACGTAGCAAAAATTCAAAATATTCTACGCATCACCAAGATCAATCTATGGATTAATCTAGCAACGAGGGAAGGAGAGTGCATCTACATACCCTTGTAGATCGCTAAGTGGAAGCGTTCAAGTGAACGGGGTTGATGGAGTCGTACTCGCCGTGATCCAAATCACCGATGATCCTAGTGCCGAACGTACGGCACCTCCGTGTTCAACACACGTACAGCCCGGTGACGTCTCCTACGCCTTGATCCAGCAAGGGGAGAAGGAGAGGTTGGGGAAGACTCCATCTAGCAGCAGCACGACGGCGTGGTGGTGGTGGAGGAGCGTGGGACTCCAGCAGGGCTTCGCCAAGCACTACGAGAGACGAGGAGGAAGAGAGGTAGGGCTGCGCCAAGAGGGAGAGGATCTCGTCTGTCTTGCAGCCTCCAATACCTCAACTATATATAGGGGAAGGGTAGGGGCTGCGCCCCCACCTAGGGTTCCCTCCCTAGGGATGGCGGCAGCCCCCAGATCCCATCTGGGTGGCGGCCACAAGGGGGAGAGGGGGAGGCGCACCTGGGGTGGGCCTTAGGGCCCATCTGCCTTAGGGTTTGCCCCCCTTCCCTCTTGGAGGCGCCTTGGGCCTTGGTGGGAGGTGCCCCACCCCACCTAGGGGCTGGTCCCTTCCCACTATTGGCCCATGTAGGCCTCCGGGGCTGGTGGCCCCACCTGGTGGACCCCCGGACCCCTCCAGTGGTCCTGGTACACTACCGGTGATGCCCGGGACACTTCCGATGGCCAAAACCATACTTCCTATATATTAATCTTTACCTCCGGACCATTCCGAAACTCCTCGTGATGTCCGGGATCTCATCCGGGACTCCGAACAACATTCGGTAACCACGTACATACTTTCCCTATAACCCTAGCATCATCGAACTTTAAGTGTGTAGACCCTACGGGTTCGGGAGTCATGCAGACATGGCCGAGACAACTCTCCGGCCAATAACCAATAGCGGGATCTGGATACCCATGTTGGCGCCCACATGTTCCATGATGATCTCATCGGATGAACCACGATGTCGAGGATTCAATCAATCCCGTATGCAATTCCCGTTGTCTAGCGGTACGATCCTTGCCCGAGATTCGATCGTCGGTATCCCGATACCTTGTTCAATCTTGTTACCAGCAAGTTTCTTTACTCATTCCGCAACACATCATCCCGTGATCAACTCCTTGATCACATTGTGCACATTATGATGATGTCCTACAGAGTGGGCCCAGAGATACCTCTCCGTTTACACGGAGTGACAAATCCAAGTCTCGATTCGTACCAACCCAACAGACACTTTCGGAGATACCTGTAGTGTACCTTTATAGCCACCCAGTTACGTTGTGACGTTTGGCACACCCAAAGCACTCCTACGGTATCCAGGAGTTGAACAATCTCATGGTCTAAGGAAATGATACTTGACATTAGAAAAGCTTTAGCATACGAACTACATGATCTTGTGCTAGGCTTAGGATTGGGTCTTGTCCATCACATCATTCTCCTAATGATGTGATCCCGTTATCAATGACATCCAGTGTCCATGGTCAGGAAACCGTAACCATCTATTTATCAACGAGCTAGTCAACTAGAGGCTTACTAGGGACATGGTGTTGTCTATGTACCCACACATGTATCTGAGTTTCCTATCAATACAATTCTAGCATGGATAATAAACGATTATCATGAACAAGGAAATATAATAATAACCAATTTATTATTGCCCTTGGGCATATTTCCAACAGGAGGAGCTCCAGGGGGCCCACGAGGTAGGGAGGCGCGCCCTAGGGGGGCAGGCGTACCCCCACCCTCTTGGACAGGTGGTGGGCCCCGTGGCTTTCATCTTTTGCAAGGATTTTTTATTATTTCTGAAAATTTGTTCCGTGAAGTTTCAGGTCATTCCAAGAACTTTTGTTTCTGCACATTAATAACACCATAGCAATTCTGCTGAAAACAGCATCAGTCCGGGTTAGTTCCATTCAAATGATGCAAGTTAGAGTCCAAAACAAGGGCAAAAGTGTTTGGAAAAGTAGATACGGCGGAGACATATCATAGGACCCGGCTGTTAGTGTTTCCGGCCGCTGGCTTCTCCGCCGGCTGCTGGGGCCCACCGCCCGGTGGGCCCCACTGACTGTTCTGGTACGGAGCCGACAGGCTCCTCCCGCCACTCGCGGGTCTTGCCGGTAGCTGATCACTGTAGCCGCGATGCTAATGACGCAGGCTTGGTCGGGGGAGCGTGGGTACAGTCCCGCCGCCTGGTGGGCAATTACTGTAGTCACACCGCGTCCCATCTGATTGATGGTGCACGGGGCCCGAGGGAGGGATAAGCCGCTTGCTGGAAGGCGGCTTCCCTTAGGTTTGGCTGCCTTGGCTCCCTCCGTCTTCAAAGCTCTCACTACCTGGTAGGGCCCACCGCCTGCAAGCTGTACCGACAGGCCGTCATGGGAACAGGGCTCCGCCTGTCAGGAGTGACGTTTGGGGGGGAGGGGGAGGCAACAGTGCCGTGTCGTGCAGAGATCTCCGCCTGTACGGGGCACTGTGGCCACGCCCGGCCCTGGATTCGAGGGATGGGCTACGCTGTAGCCATACCCTGTCTTGTCTCCTTGATGAGGGCGCAGACTTTGAGGGTGCCACGTGCCGACTGCTAGTGGTCGGCCTCTCTGGAGGCCGCTCACTAGGAGTCGGCCTGTTGTGAAGCCGTCTTCTGGAACTCGGCCACCTTCGGCCAGTCGGCTGCTCGGCCAACCGGCCGCCAGAAGGCAGAGATCTATCTTGACGCCTTGAGGGGCGCAGCCAGCCCCGTTGTCTTGAAAGGTTCAGGGGCTTGGGTTAGGCTACCTGTGGCCCATTACTCCAATAGTAGTCCCCGAAACTGGTGAGGGGCCATGGTTCGAGGAACCCGGGAGCCTCAACAGTTTCCTCCTCCGGGTGCTCTGAAGGAAGCTCCATCCGACTTCCGGGGAGCCGGCCGGCAGGAGTCGGATACGTCCAGTCGGATCCTTCTGGGATTTCGGATGCATCGGTGGGAACCAGGTGGTGTGCTTGCTAAGCTTCTCTGCCCATCGCCCTTCATGGGCGTGCCACATGGCGCCGGCCAGCCCAGGCGCGTGACGGGACGCGACCGCAGGCTGGGCCCGCCACCACCGGGCCTCGGGCCGCAAGCAGATTCGCTGTGGCCGAGGCGGGCGGTTGGGTTTCCCAACGGAGTTACTGCGCGCAGTACCCACGCGGTAAAGGCGGGAGCGTGTGGTCGTGGGCACAGTTAATCCCACGAGCCCACGACCACCCCTCGGCTTCGTAGCCCGTAGTCTATAAGTAGGGGGAGGAGAGAGAGCGGTGAAGCACGCGTGCCCCTCCTCCCCACTCTCCCTCCTTCTTCTTCTTCTCACCGCAGCGCCCCGAGCCCCGCCAAAGCGCTGACGCAGCTCGTCTCTGTCGAGTTCGTGCGTCAACCTCTCGTCCCCATGGCGCGCGCCAGAGCCTGGGACGGCTCCACAGTTCATGAAGACCACATCGACTTCCTCCACTAGACGCGGCGGCTGCCCAGCAAGGACTACGTGCGGGTTCTCCTCGCGCTGGAGGGGGAGATCTCACTGGCGCCGGAGGAGGGTGAGCGGGTCGTCTTCCGCTCGCACTGCCTGCGTGGCCTCGGCCTGCCGGCGAGCGGCTTCTTCCGGGCCTTCCTCGAATTCTACAACCTCCAGCCGCACCACCTCACCCCGAACACGGTGGTGTTGTTGTCCGCCTTCGTCACTCTGTGCGAAGGCTTCCTCAACGTCCTCCCCACTATCGAGCTTTGGGGGAGTTTTTCTACACCAAGCTCGGCACCGTCGTCGCGGGCGTGCCGGCTCAATGCGGCGCCTTCATCGCAGTGCGGAGGCCGGGAGGCCACAATCCATTTCCTCCCATCAAGCTGATCCAGTCGGTGAAGATGTGTCAGCAGTCGTACTTCTACGTGAAGAGCATCTTCACAGAGGGTGACTGGGTCAACCTACTGACTTATGTTGCCGGCCCGCCGGCCAGGAGGCGGCCCAACTGATCGTACTGGGCCAAGACACTATCGCCTTCTGGAGCCGCCACCATTGCGCGACTCCTGGTGTTGGTACAGTCGGAGGGCCTGGCCGGGCCCAACTTGCTGTCCGCCTTCGTGGCGCGCCGGGTGCTCCCGCTCCAGGGCCACCCTCACATGATCTGTCAGATGAGCGGGCATCGGGACCCAAGCCGGTTGTGCACCAAGGAGATGCCTCACGCAGAGGTAGCTCATATGGTGAACTACCTTGCGAAATGCAAGCTCACGAAAGAGTGGCGGTTCGGTAAGGAGCCGTATTCTCGCGCCAACCCCCCTCCTATGGTAAATTTCATTTCCTTCTCTCTCTCTTTCTTTTTGCCGAGTTCTGTTTGTCTAACCTGACCAACCGCCTCTTCGAACAGAGCTCCCTCCTCCAGCCGGCAGCCGACGCCACGGGGCCGGAGCATCAATTTCTCCCCGACCAGGTGGAGAGCAGTGTGGATGACCCCGACTTGGGGGCGGCGGCATTGGAGGACGACACCGAGGGACGGGGCAGCGCAACAGGCAACTCAGGGCTCGAAGCCGGCCTCGAGGACTGGCCAGACGACGACGCGGGGGAAGTCGTCCAGCGCCGCCAGCCGGGATCCGACCAGCGGGGCGCGAGCTCGTCTGCCGCGCCGGCAGCCCGAGGCGATGCACATAAGCATAGCGCCACGCCAAGCCTGTTCGGCAACTGGTCGAAGAAGCCCAGGGGCTCGGCCGCGGCAACCAAGCGGGATGAAACGGCCGTGAAAGCCATCCGCTTCCGCAAGGTGGTGAACGAGCCGCATTTAGTTTCCGCGTAAGTACTGTCTTCCTCTTGTACTTTCTCCTTCCTTGCTGATCTTGTCTGAGTTTCTTCGCTTTGTTGCCCTTGATCTAGGGCCCCGCTCTCTATTGAGAAGTCGGCTGCCGCCTCCATCATGGGTCGGCGGAGACTTCCACCACCACCCGGCGGATCGATCCGGCCGCCGACCTCCGGGAGGCGACGGGGCGGGACGCATGGGAGGCGCGCGAGGAGCGGGAAGCCGCCCGCCTGGAGAAGGCGGAGGCAGACAGGGTGGAGGTCGCTGCTTTGAAGAAGCTGGCGGAGGCCGAGGCCGCCACTGCGCTGAAGAAGCCGGCTGAGGAAGCCGCGTGCCGTCAGTCGTCGATAGTCGTCATGCCCCTGAACTCCGCGCCGCCACCACCAGAGTTTGTGGCGCCAACTAGGGAAGCCGGTGATGAGCACCCGATCATGGAGAGGGACGGCGGTGACGTCGTCATGCCGGATGTAATTGTGCCCCGCCAACAACTTCTAAGGAGGCGTGAGACAAGCAGCCGTCCGACCCACCGGTGCCACCAGCCGGAAACGAGATCGTGACGGGCCCGACTCCCGGGGTCCGCACACCCTTACGCCACCGGCTCGCGAAGGAGGCCTCGATGCCACACCCGCTGGAGACTTGCACCGCAAGCTCCTCGATCCCGGACACCAAGGGGACCAGCGCCGCGCCCACTGGGTGGGTGCGGGGAGGCGGGACGGGCCTTTGAACAAGGCAATCCTGGACGTCCAGGCCAAGCTCCACGCAGAGGCAGACGCACTCAAGCACTGCAACAACGCGTTCCTGGAGTCGCGAGCCGCCATCTGGGTAAGCTTCTTGCTACTTTTTATTTTTAACTCTCGTGCTGCTTCATGGGGGCGCACTGGCGCACCCACTAGGTGTAGTCCCCGAGTTTCGGGCCGGCTGCCGAGCAGGCGGCTTGGATCTTTAATTGGCAAGCTCCGAGTACTAACACTTGTCTGGCATCTTTGCTGCAGGATTATCATAACCTCCGTGCAGCCGCCTTCAACTCCAAGGTCCAGGAGTTGGATCAACATGCCGTCGACTTGTCGGAGAGCTGGAGTAAGTCTTCTTCTTTCTCTGCGGGGGCGCGCTGGCGCACCCGCGGGCTGTAGTCCCCGAGATTCAGGCCGACTGCTGAGCAGTTGGGCCAGATCTTCCTGGCAACTTCATCTTTCTTCGCTGATTGTTGTTGTCCTTTCTTCTTCTTCTTTTGCAGAAGCCGACGCCACCCTGCAGCGGCAACTGGGCGAAGCCAACACCGCGCTACACGCCAAGGAGGCGGACTACAACAAACTGGCCGAGGAGCGTGACCGGCTGGTCACGCAGTTGGCGGAGCAGGCGGAGCTTCTCAAGAAGGCCCAGAAGGAGGCGGACGACCAGGAGGCCGGTATCCTTGCTGAGTTCGACACTGAGCGCCCTGCCTGGATCGACAGGGAGGCAATGCTGATGGTCGGTTTTGGCGAGATCGAGGACATGGTCGACGGTAAGACGCCTTCCTTATTCTTTCTTCAAACCGCCGACTTCCGATCAAGCCGACTTCTCGTTTCTGTTCTGACTCTTTGCTTTTTTGTCCCGGCAGACTTCTTCCCATGTCACTCTGGTGCCGCCAACCAGGCTATTGAGGCCGACCGCGAAGGACGAAGGGCAGAAGGCGAGGAGATCGCTGCCAATTCCCCTCGCACTCTCCGCGAGCAGCTTCTCAACATCCAGCCTCGTCTTCGGCCGACTCATCGGACGTTGTGCCGCCTTCAGCGTATCGGCGCCTAGGCAATTACCGCCATGTGGCCCGACATGCCGGTTCCGTGCACCCCCAGCCGGACTGCCGACTGGCTGGAGGTGGCGGCCGGCCGCCTTGAGGCGTGGAAGGGCTCTTTGGCCCAGGCAGGAGCACGCCGAGCCTTGGAATTCGTCAAGGCGTGGTACCCTGGGCTAGATCTAGCCCATTTGACCATGTTTCGACTTGAAGCCCAGGAGGAGCTGGTGGCGGTGGAGGATGACCTTGTCAAGCGAGCGGCGGCAATGGCCGAGTACACCAACACCAGCATCTTCGTCCCGGAGCTGGCCGAGAACGGTGTCGAGGCGCCACCGGAGTAGTTTGGGCTAAACCCGGACGATGGCGAGGACTCAGCCGAGGTGATCGATTCCAGCGACGAGGGAGAAGACGAAGAGGAGGAGGAAGGTGAAGAGGAGGCACCAGAGGTCGGAGCGGACGGCAAGCCTCATCTCGACCGCGCCTCCAGCAACGAGCCACGCCCGAGCGAGCCGGCTGATGCTGAGGGCGACCAAGCGGAGACTGACCAGCCAGTTGCCCAACCAGCCGGCACCACCGACTCCGCCATTCCGCCGACACGGTCTGCTGCTTGCTAGGCTTGCTAGTCCACTTACTCGGCAGCCGGTCGGTGAGGCGAGAAGCCGGCTTGGACTATGTGTATGCTTTAGGTCCTTAGCCATTTTTCATGCAAACGCCCTTTCGCCTTAGCTCCTACCGACTGAACAGTTGCTCTGCGAGCTGCGGCCTCTGGTAGGAGAAAGCTAAGGTGCCAACACACTACTTGTCCGGCTGCAAGAAGCATTTCATAGTACAAAGTGGCAAGTCCCTGCGTCGACTGGTCGAACCCGGTGCCAGACGGTCTAATGGGATAACACAAATGATAGGCGTAATACTTATCATATAGATAAAAGAGGGCAGTCCCCGAGCTCTTCTCGGTGGACCCGGAGTCTTCGTACTTAATACAAAAGTTGGCGTGATACATACTACTTTTAACTGTAGAACCTTCGAAGGAGATTCGCATTCCATGGTTGTTCAGTCTCCCCGGAGTCATCTCTTTTGCGTGCTCGAGGCTTTTGAGCGCCGATGAGGTAGAAGGAGTCATTGCCCAACACCTTGCTGATGATGAAGGGGCCTTCCCAAGGTGCCGAGAGCTTGTGCTGGCAGGCTATTCGCTGGATCAGCCGGAGCACAAGGTCTCCTTCTTGGAAGGATGTTGGCTTGACCTTTCGGTTGTAGTATCGGTGCAGACTCTGCTGGTAGATGGTGGACCGGCTGAGTGCCAACAGCCGGCCCTCTTCCAGTTGATCGACGGCGTCTTGTCGTGCTTCTTCTGCCTCCTCTTCAGTGTACATGGTGACTCAAGGGGAGTCGAATTCTATGTCTGTCGGGATGACGGCTTCGGCACCGTAGACGAGGAAGAAAAGAGTGAAGCCGGTTGACTTGTTCGGGGTTGTGCGCAGACTCCAGAGGACGACCGGCAGCTCGTCGAGCCAGCAGCCGGCCAAACGCTCCAGAGGCTCGACCCGTCGGGGCTTGATGCCAGACAGAATAAGGCCGTTTGCTCGCTCCACTTGGCCGTTTGACTGCGGATGGGCTACAGACGCTAAGTCCAGTCGGATGCCCTGCATCGCGTAGAAACGAGCCAAGGCGCCTTTGGCGAAGTTCGTGCCATTGTCGGTGATGACACTGTGTGGTATGCCATACCAGATGGTAATGTCGGTGGTTGCCGCCCTTCTGGCGCTTGGGGGGAGGCGGCCCTTCCGGCTGCTGATCTTCAACTGTCGCCACCTGCCGGCTCGTGGAAACCGACTGCATGGCCTTGCGCTTGTTGTCGTTCGGTTGTTGTCGCTGACTGGAGTCACCAGCCGGGGTCCGAGGAGCTTGAGGGGCCACCTTGCCCTATACATTGACTTGAATCTCCGCCTTCATGGAGGAGTCGCCCGTGGCGTACTTGTCTGCTATGATTAGCAGTTCGTCGAGAGTCACCGGCTCGTCGCAGAGAAGTTTGTGCTTGAGGAGGGTGCCCTCTCGGCACCCGGCAGTGAAGTACTCGATGGCCTGCACCTCATGCACACCCTCGCACGAGTTGCGCAACTCGGCCGAGCGCGTAAGATAGTCACGAGTCGACTCGTTGGGGCCTTGGACGCATAAGGAGAGTTGGCGGGGCTTGGGCGGTTGCTTGTACGTGTTGGTGAAGTTGCGGATGCATGCTTCGGTGATATCAACCCAGCTATT
This sequence comes from Triticum monococcum, assembly GCA_034509565.1. Taxonomy (NCBI): domain Eukaryota; kingdom Viridiplantae; phylum Streptophyta; class Magnoliopsida; order Poales; family Poaceae; genus Triticum; species Triticum monococcum. The sequence goes on from CM067845.1 coordinate 623,211,976, forward strand.
GATACTGCGGGGCTTCAGGCTGTTCAACCACATCTGGGCCATGCCTTGGAGCATGAACGGGACACACTTCACGGCAACGCGCTTCTTGCCATTGGCAATGCTGACGGCTGTGGAGTAGTCGACGTGCCAGTCCTCCGGCTTCACGGAGCCGGTGTACTTGGGTGTGTCTCTCGAGAGAATGAATCCTTTGGGGAAGGGCTCATCTCGGATGCGGGGGCCAAAACAAGGCGGACCCAGCTCATCTTCCTCTTCTAGCGCCAGGGATTGATTGAGGCGATCGATCCGGTGGCGGGCATCATTTTGTCCGATTCCTTCTCAGCGGCCAAGGCGGTCGCCGAGTGATGGGTGATCAATAGGCGGTGGGTAAATGCACCTCTCCCTGCGGGGAGGAGGAGGCAGACAGTCATCACGCTCGATGGTGATGTGAGTCCAGCTACGGCTGGCAGCCGGCTCCTTGTCTCTTCTGTCGCGGACGCCACCAGTCGGCATCCGGGATGTCGCGCCTTGGTCTCGTCGAGGAGGCGGATCGTCATTTCGCCGGTTGGGAGCTTCAGTCTGGCACCCGGCATCTTGCTGCTCAGCAGCCGCGTCGAGGAGTTGCTGAACTCGCTCCGTCATGTGGCGATGCTCGTCGCCCTAGAGCTTGTCTAACTCGTCTGCTGCCGCCTGGGCAGCTCGTATGTTCTCCGCAGGCGTGGCGTAGACGGGACGATCTATCCCGGACATGCTGGCGATGGTCGCGCCACGCTGCCGGACCAAGCCAATGCGGCTAGGCCCACCAGGAGCTGGCATGCCGCCGATGGCACGGTCCATTTCACGCTGGTAGGCCTCCGAAAGGCTTCTCATGTTGGCCAGCCGGTTGGCGCACTCGACGAGCTAGACGTGGCGCGCTTCCAGCATCTCGGCGTCGGCGTCTTACGGGATGGGCGCAGCCAGGTCTTGCATTGCCGTCTACAACGAGTCCTGGCCACCTCCGTCAGAGTGCTCGTCATGGCTGATGACGAGCACCTCCGTGACCGTGCTGCCGCCGCTGTCCGCGCGAGGAAGCGGCACATCGTAGACCACCACGTTGGAGGGGAACACGTCGAGCGACGCCGTGTCGGAGTCGACCAACATCGGGTCGGTGGAGCCAACCGACTCCAAGTCAGCAGCAGGCTCGCTGGCGACGTGGAGCTGATTGAGGAGACTCACGAGGCGGCTCTCGGGGCCATCGGTGCCCGCATCAGACGCGGGCTCGTCTTAGATGCGAATCTCGCCAACAAAATCGGTGAGGCAGCTCGCCGCGCAGGCGACCTCCGCGCCGCACAGCGCGTCGGTGCAGACGCCGTCTAGCATGCCAGGCTGGCTGCGCTCGCCAGGAAGGAACAATGGTGGGCGCCAGATGTTGAGGGTTGGGTGCGACATATGCCCCACGGTGACTGTGCACCTTGCCCCACGGTGGGCGCCAAATGTTGAGGGTTGGGTGCGACATATGCCAAAGGATGGCTTATCATGGTGGGAGCGAGTAGAACGTCGCCGGTGCCTGGAAGCGGGATGAGGCGTAAACACGAACGCCGGCACACTTTAACCAAGTTCGGGGCTCTCCTACGACATAACACCCCTAGTCCTGCTCTGCGGGGTCTCCGCATGATCACTAAGACACTAGTGGTACAATGGTGCTCCTTGAGCTGTTTGCTAGAGGTGGAAGAAGGCAGGCACGCTCTCTCCTCCTCTATGTGTGAGTCTAGTTCTAACAGGTTCCAACCTTTTGCATGGGTGCCCTGGGGGTTTATATAGGCCTACCCCTCCCAGGGGTACATTGGTAATCTGCTGGGTGTAGGACCCGGCTGTCAGTGTTTCTGGCCACCGGCTTCTGCGCCGGCTGCTGGGGCCCGCCGCCCCGAGGGCCCCGCTGACTGGTCTGGTACGGAGCCGACAGGCCGCTCCCGCTGCTCGCGGGTCTTGCCGGCTGCTGATCACTGTAGTCGTGATGCTAATGACATAGGCTTGGTCGGGGGAGCGTGGTTACAGTCCCACCGCCTGGTGGGCGATTACTGTAGCCACACCGCGTCCCATCTGATTGATGGTGCACGGGGCCCGAGGGAGGGATAAGCCGCTTGCTGGAAGCCGGCTTCCCTTAGGTTCGGCTGCCCTGGCTTCCTCCATCTTCAGGGCTCTCACTGTCAGGTAGGGCCGGCCGCCTGCAAGCCGTATCAATAGGCCGTCGTGGGAACAGGCTCCGCCTGTCAGGAGTGACGTTTGGGGGGAGAGGCAACAGTGTCGCGTCGTGCGGAGATCTCCGCCTGTACGGGGCACTGTGGCCACGCCCGGCCCTGGATTCAGGGGGATGGGCTATGCTGTAGCCATACCCTGTCTTGTCACCTTGACGAGGGCGCGGACTTTAAGGGCGCCACGGGCCGACTGCTAGGGGCCGGCCTCTCTGAAGGACGCTCACTAGGTGTCGGCCTGTCGTGAAGCCGTCTTCTGGAACTCGGCCGCCTTCGGCTAGTCGGCTGCACGGCCAACCGGCCGCCAGAAGGCGGAGATCTATCTTGACGCCTTGAGGGGCGCAGCCAGCCCCGTTGTCTTGAACGGTTTAGGGGCTCGGGTTAGGCTACCAGTAGCCCATACTCCGACAACGGCTAATCATGATTAGTTTGTACACTCTGCAGAGGTTTGCGCACTTTTCCCCACAAAACTCGATCTCCTCCGTTGGATTTCTCACACTACATGGTGTTTCAGAAATGGATGAACGAGACACAGTCTTTTAGAAACATTAACTCTTTACTCTGGGTGGACCATTACACCTACTTTCCCCTACATCTGCTAGCCCTCCACTAAAAGAGGTCATGCAACATACTCAATTATGCTAGAGCCCATAATAGCTTGTGGCTGCACATGGAAGTTTCTATAGGGTGATCACACGGGTACTCCGGGATCCCCTTGGGCAAGCACTGGATTCTCCTAGTGCTCGGGCAAACCACTGGGTTCTCCAGGGTGCCCCAACCAATCCACCTAGAGGTGTATTAAATAGCCACCTTAAGTTAACCATTAATAATAACTCTCACATCTGTCATGAATCACTCAAACCAAACCACGTCTACGAGCATAACATAGCAGTATAATCATGACGTAGTAACTCCCAGGGGTTTGATATAATTGACAATAAGTTCCTACCTCATCAACTACTTCCCAATACCCACATGTTATCACTCCTAACCATGGAATGTTTGAGGGTTGAAACTAATGCATAAAAAATTGGGTATGAAGAGTATGATCTAAGTGCGAACTTGCCTTGTACGATTGATGAAGATGATTCACACTCATAACTCCTAATAGTTCTACTCGTCACACTCCGGTCAATCTATCGTGAGCCAGCAATATTAACCACACATAAGAAATCACTCAAAAGATCAGAAAGAACGAAAAAGACTATTCAGAAAACATCAAAACCAAGAAAATAACTCTTGCAACATAAAACAATTTCTAACAGTGCCAAAATTATGTGAATTTGGCCTTATCGGAAAGTTTAGGTCAAGAGCTTCGATTTGCAAAAAGAATCAACCAAATCGGAGTTACGAAACTCAAGCTATGATCAAAATAAGTTTGAATATGAATCTGAACAAATTTTGAAATTTCAAAATTTCAAAATGTTGATGTGACAGGTTCACTGGATGGGTGGAAACAAGACAAAACTATAGGCGCTGGTTTCATCTAATTTGGATGAACGAATAAAAAGTTATGGCTATTTGAAAAATCAGGACCAAGCTGTTTTACGGAATAAAAATAACTACGGCTAAAAGAATTCTAGGTCTAATGCATAAATACAGAGACTAGTTAATAATCTAATTATTATATCGTACTAGTCTAGATATAATAAACTACGGAACTATAAACAGAAAAAATGAAGAAAGGTACCTTTATAAGGTAGAGAAAAGACGACTTTGGAGAGAGAAGACAATTTCCAAAAGTCGCGCCGGAGAGTAGAAAAATATTTTTCTTTAATGAATCTAGTCAAACGAAAATATTGATTTAATCTGAATCGGATTATTTTTAAATGCTTTATGGATCTATATTTATATGTGGAAAAGAGGTTTAGGGGTCAAAGACTAGGCAATGTGGGACAAAACATATACATACGTAGATGAAATTTGAAAAAGATTATGGGCTAAAAGTTAGGCCCGGCCGTGCGCTGTAGGTTTTTTTTTAAACAAAATTCGGTCAAATAGAAAAAAGGTTGGCTGGGCCTGGCCAATGTACGACAGAAGAAAAAACAATGATGGGGCGCCCGATGCCACTATGCTGCGCATGTGGGCAACTGTTAGTTCCAGGCGCACGTGCAGTTTTTTTAATAGAAACGGAAAAGGATAAACGGAATAGTAAAATCATATTTAGGCATATTATATATCGGGATTTTCAGAAAAAGCTTTTCTACAACATGAACATTTTTCTAACATCAAATAAAATCCATAAAAATTTAAATAAAGCAAAGAGTGCTACTAGTGTAATAAAACCTAGTAAAAATCATTTTCAAAATACCAAAATGATTTCAACTTTATTTTTCTATAATTTACTATTATGGGGAATCATTTTACACTATTTTCCATATATTTTATTTTTGGAGAAAAATAATTTGAATAAAAGTCAAATAACTCCAAATTGAAAATAATTTACAAAAGGACTGTAAATTTGATTTTTTGAAACTCCCAACTCATATTTCATATAATTTGAAGAAGTCATTTTAACTTCTCTCGTGAAAATCATTGAGTTGCATAAAGTTTCCGAGTTGGAAAAATATTTCCAAATGAAATTCAAATATTTTCAAAAATCCTTTTCATTTATTTAAATGGAAGAAGTCATGTCATCTTCTCTCTAGGATTTTATATTTGAAAAGAATTTGAATTCACGAAGATCATAAATGCAAAATGAAAGTTTGGAAAAGTCCTTTTATCCCCTCTCATTTAACTTCCAAAAAGTTTCGAATCAACTCACTTTCAGTCAATCAATCATACAACAATCAAAGAAACTACCTATTTAATATAAAATTCCAAAACTTAGAATTTTGGGATGTTACAAACCTACCACCCTTAAAACGAATCTTGTCCTCAAGATTCGGAGAGGCTAGCAAGAAATAGGTTAGGTTTGGGGTCTTCTCAAAATCCCTAGATCGTCTCCGGGGTCTCGGGTGGTACCACCCTTAGAAGCATTGTTACGGTTCCATCAAAACTCATATACTCCGTCCTCATTGCTGGTAGTGTCGATCTTCTTAGATCTTTAGGATAATTCCTTCTCGGGGCTCTTCCGGTAGTGGCTTAACTTTTTTCCTTAATTCTTGTGTCCTTTCATCTTGGTAAGGTTCTTCGGAGACTGGGTCTTCTTAGCTGACGGGTCTAGCACCAATACTAAACAACTATCGATATCTCATGGTGGCCATCAAACAATTTGACTGGGTCCCTGCAGAAAACGGGTCTGGGCTTGAACCTCACCGTATGACCTATGGTTGGCAACAGCTGCCTTGTACAAGGGGAAAAATTCTCATACCATTCTAAGGTTCATACAAGGTTTTGATCGTCATCGCTCTACTATGGGTAAGTCACTAAGATTTACCATCCCATATAGCAAGGCGAATAATAAGAGTAAGTCGGTATGGTGATCAATCCATCCCACACCCAAATCATTACCTTGTATATGGTTTAGCGAATCTCGCATTCTAACAGTCGGTCATCCTCACAAGCATTGCGGAATTTCTCTTGTCGACAAACCAAATTCGGATAAATCCATTGATTCTGCAAGCCAAACAAACATCTATCGTTTCTTCACAACTCTCTGGTTTTGCGTAAACTCCTATAAGATCGTCTGTTGATAAAATCATAACTTCTTCCAGGGTTTTTCCTTCAGCAAGAGTGTGCTTGCTTCTTGGCAGGTCCTGGGGCCTGTGGGTTATGGCCCATCTCATCAGTTGTAAACCTTGAACTCATCATCGGGGCAACTGATCATTATTCCAACATCCAGCTTACTAGCATTCTCAAATCCATCCAATTGTACTATCTCTCTTCCTTCTATTGGTACCAAACTGAGACGGGATTACTCAGACTCATCACAGAATAACAATTGCTCCATATTTCCAACATCATACATCCTTTATATCCAATAGTTCTTCATCCCTCCATATTCTTTGGGTATACCACATATCAAGATAAAACTCATACTTATTTTGTACGTAGTCCACTCTGTGGAATATTATTATCCTTTCCAGAGGTCAAGAGTCCTCAGAGGGTACTACCACCCTTGAAATGCACAATTCATCCATGGACCATATTTCTCATATCCTCGAAAATGGCCAAAGTCTTTCTTCATAGAGTAACAACTCATAAGCATCCAAATCAGTACCAACGATGCTAACTTTATTTATTCTCATATTCTTACAATCTCCTGCATTTCCATTATATGCATCAACTCAACACCTCAATATAAAAGAAATGTTCCCACTACTACTACTATATTCCTTCTGTTGCAAACTCAACTATTTATCACAACTCTCCTTCTCCTTGGGGCATTCTCTGGCAAAGTGCCCTGCTTCATTACAACGAAAACATATTACTTCTAACAAGTCTCGAGGTTTCCTTTTTGGGCAACTGCTGCAGTAGTGCCCCGACTCCTTGCAACTGAAACAGGTGATATGACTCAGGTCCTTCCTGAAATCCAATCTTCTTCTCTCCCTGGACTTTTCCGTTCCAATCAGGGCTTCTATTTATTGTGGGTCATACTCTACTTCCTCTGTCGGGAATTCTACTAGATCCCCATTCAGATAACTCTAGGAGATGTGTCCTTCTTCTCCACATGAATAGCAAGACTTGGTGCAGGGTTTAATTGGGTCTTCTTAGGATGTGTCCTCCACCTCTTCCTTCATCACTGGTTCTTCTAAAATTTCCATGAGGGTTCCTCCACCTCTTACTTCAGTTGGATGGTTCTTTGAACCAAGGGGTAAATGTGACACTGAGCAAGGTAGTGGGTAGTCCCTTCACATAAGAAACAAGTAATCTGCCTAGTTGGGCATTCTTCAGCTGGGTGACTTCCTTCATAATTAGGGCATTCATCCTTGTGTTCTTTATGGGTGTGTCCTATTTCTCCACAGAGCTTGCATGCACAAGGTTTCTTTATATTACTTCCATAAGGCTTCAATTTCTGGGACACAAACCGATACTTTAGCAGAGTCAACTTAAATTCTTTCCAACTGGTTACTCCTTGCCATCCATTGATGGTTTGGTACATCCTCCACCAAGTAGTAGCACCTCTTTCAAAGCACTAAAGAGCATGCTGGGCCATATCCTTCCGGCTATAGAGTTATTCTCCATATGATCTTCCATGTTCTGAATCCATTGGTCCGTCTCCAATTGACTTATTGGTCCCGGAAATATGAGTTCATCTCCATTCATCTTCTATTGGTTCCAAGGGTTTTGGGGTGGGATAAGAGATATAGAGGGAGATGCACACAATACAAACAATAGTTTTGAAAAGATAGATTTTATTTTGTGGCTGTCAGAAAAACATCAAACAAATGACTAATACGTCTCCGTCATATCAACTTTTCTAAACACTTTTGCCCTTGTTTTGGACTCTAACTTGCATGATTTGAATGGAACTAACCCGGACTGACGCTGTTTTTAGCAGAATTGCCATGGTGTTAGTTATGTGCAGAAACAAAAGTTCTCGGAATGACCTGAAACTCCACGGAGCGTCTTTTTGGAAATAATAACAAATACTGGCAAAAGATCAAGACTAGGGGCCCCACACCCTAGCCTTGAGGGTGGGGGAACGCCTGACCCCTGGGCGCGCCCCCCTACCTCGTCGCCCCCCTGAAGCTGCTCCGTCCTCAACTCCAACTCTATATATTTGCTTTCGGGGAGAAAAAAATCAGAGAGAAGGATTCATCGTGTTTTACGATACGGAGCCGCCACCAAGGCCTAAAACCTCTTGGAGGGCTGATCTGGAGTCCGTTCGGGGCTCCGAAGAGGGGAATCCGTCGCCATCGTCATCATCAACCATCCTGCATCACCAATTTCATGATGCTCACCGCCGTGCGTGAGTAATTCCATCATAGGCTTGCTGGACGGTGATGGGTTGGATGAGATTTATCATGTAATTGAGTTAGTTTTGTTAGGGTTTGATCCCTAGTATCCACTATGTTCTGAGATTGATGTTGCTATGACTTTGCTATGCTTAATGCTTGTCACTAGGGCCCGAGTGCCATGATTTCAGATCTGAACCTATTATGTTTTCATCAATATATGAGAGTTCTTGATCCTATCTTGCAAGTCTGTAGTCACCTACTATGTGTTATGATCCAGCAACCCCGAAGTGACAATAATCGGGACCACTCCCGGTGATGACCGTAGTTTAAGGAGTTCATGTATTCACTATGTGTTAATGCTTTGGTCCGGTACTCTATTAAAAGGAGGCCTTAATATCCCTTAGTTTCCATTAGGACCCCGCTGCCACGGGAGGGTAGGACAAAAGATGTTATGCAAGTTCTTTTCCATAAGCACATATGACTATATTCGGAATACATGCCTACATTACATTGATGAATTGGAGTTAGTTCTGTGTCACCCTAGGTTATGACTGTTACATGATGAACCGCATCCGGCATAATTCTTATCACCAATCCATTGCCTACGAGATTTCCATATATTGTTCTTCACTTATTTACTTTTCAGTTGCTATTGTTACAATCACTACAAAATACCAAAAACATTACTTTTTTATCATTACCTTTTGCTGTCGTTACCATTAGTATCATATTACTTTGCTACTAAATACTTTGCTGCAGATATTAAGTTTCCAGGTGTGGTTGAATTGACAACTCAGCTGCTAATACTTGAGAATGTTCTTTGGCTCCCCTTGTGTCGGATCAATAAATTTGGGTTGAATACTCTACCCTCGAAAACTGTTGCGATCCCCTATACTTGTGGGTTATCAAGACTATTTTCTGGCGCTGTTGCCGGGGAGCATAGCTCTATTCTTTGAGTCACTTGGGATTTATATCTGCTTATCATTATGAAGAACTTGAGAGATCCAAAAACCAAGATTTATCCCTCAACTACAAGGGGAGGTAAGGAACTTCCATCTAGCTCTGCACTTGATTCACCTTCTATTTTGAGTAAGCTTGCGACACCTAAACCTGCTTCTGCTATTGATTCTGATATCTCGCATGTTATTGATGATGCCACTTCTGCTATGCATGATACTTATGATGAAACTACTTCTATGCTTGATACTACTGTGCCACTTGGTGAATTTCTTGATGAACAACTTGCTAGGGTCATAGAGAATGAAATTATTGAAACTGATAATATTGACGAAAGTGATGATGAAGACTCTCCCCCTAATAAATATGAATCGCCTGTTGTTCCTGAGGGTTATGTTTTGGAAAAAGGAGCTGCTATAGCTATTTTAGCTCGCAAAGATAGATACGATCTCAAGAGGTTATTAGCTAAATGGAAGCAGCAATCTCTTAATGCTAGAATGAAACCTGACCTTGCTTTTGCTATTTCACCTATCTGTGTTACTGATAAGGATTATGAATTCTCTGTTGGTCCTGATATAATTACTTTGGTTGAATCTGATCGTTTTCATGGCAATGAATCTAAAACTGTTGTGGCACATCTTACTAAATTAAATGATATAGCCACCCTGTTCACTAATGATGAGAGAACTCGCTACTTTTATATCCTTAAAATATTTACGTTCTCATTAAAGGGTGATGCTAAGATATGGTTTAATTCTCTTGATCCTGGTTGTGTGCGTAGTCCCCAGGATATGATTTATTACTTCTCTGCTAAATATTTCCCTTCTCATACGAAACAAGCTGCTTTAAGGGATATATATATATATATATATATATATATATATATATATATATATATATAATTTTGTGCAAATTGAAGAAGAGAGTCTCCCACAACCTTTGCCTGATCATCTGCTACCTCTTGAGCACTGCGTTGGTTTTCCCCAAAGAGGAAGGGATGATGCAGCAAAGTAGCGCAAGTATTTCCCTTGGTTTTTGAGAACCAAGGTATCAATCCAGTAGGAGGCTACGCGCGAGTCCCTCGTACCTGCACAAAACAAATAAATCCTCGCAACCAACGCCATAAGGGGTTGTCAATCCCTTCACGGCCACTTACGAGAGTGAGATCTGATAGATATGATAAGATAATATTTTTGGTATTTTTATGATAAATATGCAAAGTGAAATAAAAGGCAATGAAAATAACTAAGTATTGGAAGATTAATACGATGAAGATAGACCCGGGGGCCATAAGTTTCACTAGTGGCTTCTCTCAAGAGCATAGGTATTCTACGGTGGGTGAAAAAAATTACTGTTGAGCAATTGACAGAATAGAGCATAGTTATGAGAATATCTAGGTATGATCATATATATAGGCATCACGTCTGAGACAAGTAGACCGACTCCTACCTGCACCTACTACTATTACACCACTCATCGACCGCTATCCAGCATGCATCTAGAGTATTAAGTTCATGAAAACAGAGTAACGCCTTAAGCGAGATGACATGATGTAGAGGGATAAACTCATGCAATATGATGAAACCCCATCTTGTTATCCTCGATGGCAACAATACAATACATGCCTTGCTGCCCCTACTGTCACTGGGAAAGGACACCGCAAGATTGAACCCAAAGCTAAGCACTTTTCCCATTGCAAGAAAGATCAATCTAGTAGGCCAAACCAAACTGATAATTCGAAGAGACTTGCAAAGATAACCAATCATACATAAAAGAATTCAGAGAAGATTCAAATATTGTTCATAGATAGACTTGATCATAAACCCACAATTCATCGGTCTCAACAAACACACCGCAAAAAGAAGATTACATCGAATAGATCTCCACAAGAGAGGGGGAGAACATTGTATTGTGATCCAAAAAGAGAGAAGAAGCCATCTAGCTAATATGTATGGACCCATAGGTCTGAGGTGAACTACTAACACTTCATCGGAGGGGCTATGGTGTTGATGTAGAAGCCCTCCATGATGGATACCCCCTCCGGCGGAGCTCCGGAATAGGCCCCAAGATGGGATCTCGTGGATACAGAAAGTTGCGGCTGTGGAATTAGGGTTTTGGCTCCGTTTGATATTCCTTTTCTTCGAAACCCTAAAATAGGCAAAAAAATAGCAATTCTAGGCTAGGCCTCCAGTTAATAGGTTAGTCCCAAAAATAATATAAAAGTGGATAATAAAGCCCAATAATGTCCAAAACAGTAGATAATATAGCATGGAGCAATCGAAAGTATAGATACGTTGGAGACGTATCAAGCATCCCCAAGCTTAATTCCTGCTCGTCCTCGAGTAGGTAAATGATAAAAACAGAATTTTGATGCGGAGTGCTACTTGGCATAATTTTAATGCAATTCTTCTTAATTGTGGTATGAATATTCAGATCCGAAAGATTCAAGATAAAAGTTCAAATTGACATAAAAATAATAATACTTCAAGCATACTAACAAAGCAATTATGTCTTCTCAAAATAACATGGCCAAAGAAAGTTCATCCCTACAAAATCATATAGTTTAGTCATGCTCCATTTTCGTCACACAAGAATACTCTCATCATGCACAACGCTGATGACAAGCCAAGCAATTATTTCATACCTTAGCAATCTCAAACCTATAAACTTTCACGCAATATATGAGCACGAGCCATGGACATAGCACTATGGATGGAATAGAATATGATGAGGGGGTTATGTGTAGAAGACAAAAAGGGAGAAAGTCTCACATCAACGAGGCTAATCAATGGGCTATGGAGATGCCCATCGATTGATGTTAATGCAAGGAGTAGGGATTGTCATGCAACAGATGCACTAGAGCTATAAATGTATGAAAGCTCAAGAAAAGAAACTAAGTGGGTGTGCATCCACCTTGCTTGCTCATGAAGACCTAGGGCACTTGAGGAGGCCCATTGTTGGAATATACAAGCCAAGTTCTATAATGAAAATTCCCACTAGTATATGAAAGTGACAAAACAAGAGACTCTCTATCATGAAGATTATGGTGCTACTTTGAAGCACAAGTGTGGCAAAGGATTGTAGCATTATCCCTTCTCTCTTTTTCTCTCATCATTTTTTTATTTGGGCCTTTCTCTCTTTTTATGGCCTTTCTCTTTTTTTTCCTCACTTGGGACAATGCTCTAGAAAATGATGATCATCACACTTCTATTTATTTACAACTCAATGATTACAACTCGATACTAGAACAAAAGATGACTCTATATGAATGCCTCCAGCGGTGTACCGGGATATGCAATGAATCAAGAGTGACATGTATGAAAGAATTATGAATGGTGGCTTTGCCACAAATACGATGTCAACTACATGATCATGCTAAGCAATATGACAATGATGAATGTGTCATGGTAAACGGAATGGTGGAAAGTTGCATGGCAATATATCTCGGAATGGCTATGGAAATGCCATAATAGGTAGGTATGGTGGCTGTTTTGAGGAAGATATAAGGAGGTTTATGTGTGAAAGAGTGTATCATATCACTGGGTTTGGATGCACCGGCGAAGTTTGCACCAACTCTCAATGTGAGAAATGGCAATGCACGGTACCGAAGAGGCTAGCAATGATGGAAGGGTGAGAGTGCGTATAATCCATGGACTCAACATTAGTCATAAAGAACTCACATACTTATTGCAAAAATCTACAAGTCATCAAAAACCAAAGCACTACGCGCATGCTCCTAGGGGGATAGATTGGTAGGAAAAGACCATCGCTCGTCCCCGACCGCCACTCATAAGGAAGACAATCAAAGAACACCCCATGTTTCAAATTTGTTACATAACATTTACCATACGTGCATCCTACGAGACTTGCAAACTTCAACACAAGCACTTCTCAAATTCACAACTGCTCAACTAGCACGACTTTGATATTATTACCTCCATATCTCAAAACAATCATCAAGCATCAAACTTCTCTTATTATTCAAAACACTCATAGGATTTTTTTTTACTAATCTTGAATACCTAGCATATTAGGATTATTTAAGCAAATTACCATGCTATTTAAGAATCTCAAAATAATCTAAGTGAAGCTTGAGATATCAATAGTTTCTATAAAACAAATCCACCACCGTGCTTTAAAAGATATAAGTGAAGTACTAGAGCAAAACTATATAACTCAAAAGATATAAGAGAAGCACATAGAGTATTCTAACAAATTCCAAATCATGTATGGCTCTCTCAAAAGGTGTGTAAAGCAAGTATGATTGTGGTAAACTAAAAAGCAAAGACTCAAATCATACAAGACGCTCCAAGCAAAACACATATCATGTGGTGAATAAAAATATAGCTCCAAGTAAAGTTACCAATAGGAGTAGACGAAAAGAGGGGATGCCTTCCAGGGCATCCCCAAGCTTTGGCTTTTAGGTGTCCTTAGATTATCTTGGGGTGCCATGGGCATCCCCAAGCTTAGGCTCTTGCCACTCCTTGTTCCATAATCCATCAAATCTTTACCCAAAACATCAAAACTTCACAACACAAAACTCAAAGTAGAAAATCTTGTGAGCTCCGTTAGCGAAAGAAAACAAAAGACCAATTCAAGGTACTGTAATGAACTCATTCTTTATTTAAATTGGAGTTAAACCTACTATATTCCAACTTCTCTATGGTTTATAAACAATTTAACTAGCCATAGATTCATCAAAATAAGCAAACAACACACGAAAACAGAATCTATCAGAAACAGAACAGTCTGTAGTAATCTGTAACTAGCGCAAGATCTGGAACCCCAAAAATTCTAAAATAAACTTATGGACGTGAGGAAGTTATGTATTAATCATCTGAAAAAAGAATTAACTAAATATAACTTTCCAAATAAAAATGGCGGCAGTTATCGTGAGCGCTAAAGTTTTTGTTTTTTTACAGCAAGATATCAAGACTTTCCCCAAGTCTTCCCAACGGTTCTACTTGGCAAAAACACTAAATAAACACAAAAAACATAACCTAAACAGAGGCTAGATAAATTATTTATTTCCAAACAGGAGCAAAAAGAAAGGAATCAAAATAAAATTGGGTTGCCTCACAACAAGCGCTATCGTTTAACGCCCCTAGCTAGGTATAAAAAGGCAAGGATAGATCTAGGTATTGCCATCTTTGGTAGGCAATCCATAAGTGGCTCTCATAATAGATTCATAAGGTAATTTAATTTTATTTCTAGGAAAGTTTTCCATGCCTTTCCTTAACGGAAGTTGGAATCTAATATTTCCTTCCTTCATATCAATAATTGCACCAATCGTTCTAAGGAAAGGTCTACCAAGAATAATAGGACATGAAGGATTGCAATCTATGTCAAGAACAATAAAATCTACGGGTACATAATTCCTATTTGCAACAATAATAACATCATTAATTCTTCCCATAGGTTTCTTAATAGTGGAATCCGCAAGGTGCAAGTTTAGAGAGCAATCATCAAAATCACGGAAACCTAACAAATCACACAAATTCTTTGGAATCGTGGAAACACTAGCACCCAAATCACGTAAAGCATAGCATTCATGATCTTTAATTTTAATTTTAATAGTTGGTTCCCACTCTTCATAAAGTTTTCTAGGGATAGAAACTTCCAACTTAAGTTTTTCTTCATAAGATTGCATCAAGGCATCAACGATATGTTTAGAGAACACTTTATTTTGACTATAAGCGTGAGGAGAATTTAGCACGGATTGCAACAAGGAAATAAAATCAATCAAAGAGAAATTTCCATAATTAAATTCCTTGAAATCCAAAATAGTGGGTTTAGCAACATCTAGGGTTTTAATTTCTTCGATCCCACTTTCATCAATTTTAGCATCAAGATCTAAAAACTCCGAATTCTTGGAACGCCTTCTAGGCAAAGGTGGATCATATTCAGTCCCATCATTATTAAGATTCATATTGAAAAACAAAGATTTAATAGGGGACACATCAATAACTTTTAGATCTTCATCTTTATTTTCATAGGAACTATAAGAACACGCTCTTATAAAGGCATCTTTCTTAGCACGCATCCTAGAGGTTCTTTCTTTGCACTCATCAATGGAAATTCTCATGGCTTTGAGAGACTCATTGATATCATGCTTAGGTGGAATATACCTAAGTTTCAAAGAATCAACATCAAGAGAAATTCTATCAACGTTCCTAGCCAACTTATCAATCTTAAGCAATTTTTCTTCAATCAAAGCATTAAAATTCTTTTGCGAAGTAATAAATTCTTTAATATTAGATTCAAAATCAGAGGGCATCTTATTATAATTTCCATAAGAATTGTTGTAGAAATTACCATAATTATTAGAGGGGTTACTAGGATAAGGCCTAGGATTGAAATTTCCTCTATACGCGTTGTTACTAAAATTGTTCCTACCAACAAAATTCACATCCATTGATTCATTATTATTCTCAATCAAAGTAGACAAGGGCATATCATTAGGATCAGAAGAAACACTTTTACTAGCAAATAATTTCGTAAGTTCATCCATCTTTCCACTCAAAACATTAATTTCTTCTATTGCATGCACCTTTTTATTAGTAGATCTTTCAGTATGCCATTGAGAATAATTAACCATAATATTATCTAGGAGTTTAGTAGCTTCTCCTAAAGTGATTTCCATAAAAGTGCCTCTCGTGGCCGAATCTAAAAGATCTCTAGAAGCAAAATTCAATCCGGCATAAATTTTTTGTATAATCATCCACAAATTCAAACCATGAGTAGGGCAATTTGGTGTCATTAATTTCATCCTCTCCCAAGCTTGTGCAACATGTTCATGATCAAGTTGCTTAAAATTCATAATATCGTTTCTGAGGGAGATGATCTTAGCAGGAGGAAAATACTTAGAGATAAAAGCATCTTTGCACTCATTCCATGAATCAATACTATTTTTAGGCAAACACGAAAACCAAGCTTTAGCACGATCTCTAAGCGAAAAAGGAAATAGCTTCAATTTAAGAATATCGTTATCCACATATTTCTTCTTTTGCATATCACACAAATCAACGAAGCTATTTAGATGGGTAGTGGCATCTTCACTAGGAAGGCCGGAAAACGGATCTTTCATGACCAGATTTAGCAAAGCAGTATTAATTTCACAAGATTCAGCATCGGTAAGAGGAGCAATCGGAGTGCTAATAGAATCATTGTTGTTGGTATTGGTAAAGTCACACAATTTAGTGTTATCTTGAGCCATCATGGCAAGCAAGCAACCCAACACACAAGCAAACAAAAAGCAAGCGGGCAAAAAGAGGCAAACGGGAAAAAGAGAGGGAGGATAGAGAGAGAGGGCGAATAAAACGGCAAGGGTGAAGTGGGGGAGAGGAAAATGAGAGGCAAATGGAAAATAATGTAATGCGGGAGATAATGATTGTGATGGGTACTAAGTATATTGACTTTTGCGTAGACTCCCCGGTAACGGCGCTAGAAATCCTTCTTGCTACCTCTTGAGCACTGCGTTGGTTTTCCCCGAAGAGGAAGGGATGATGCAGCAAAGTAGCGTAAGTATTTCCCTCAGTTTTTGAGAACCAAGGTATCAATCTAGTAGGAGGCTACGTGCGAGTCCCTCGTACCTGCACAAAACACGCAACCAACGCGATAAGGGGTTGTCAATCCCTACACGGCCACTTACGAGAGTGAGATCTAATAGATATGATAAGATAATATTTTTGGTATTTTTATGATAAATATGCAAAGTAAAATAAAAGACAATGAAAATAACTAAGTATTGGAAGATTAATATGATGAAGATAGACCCGGGGGCCGTAGGTCTCACTAGTGGCTTCTCTCAAGAGCATAGGTATTCTATGGTGGGTGAACAAATTACTGTTGAGCAATTGACAAAATTGAGCATAGTTATGAGAATATCTAGGTGTGATCATGTATATAGGCATCACGTCCGACACAAGTAGACCGACTCCTGCCTGCATCTACTACTATTACTCCACTCATCGACCGCTATCCAGCATGCATCTAGAGTATTAAGTTCATGAAAACAGAGTAACGCCTTAAGCAAGATAACATGATGTAGAGGGATAAACTCATGCAATATGATGAAAACCCCATCTTGTTATCCTCGATGGCAACAATACAATATGTGCCTTGCTGCCCCTACTATCACTGGGAAAGGACACCGCAAGATTGAACCCAAAGCTAAGCACTTCTCCCATTGCAAGAAAGATCAATCTAGTAGGCCAAACCAAACTGATAATTCGAAGAGACTTGCAAAGATAACCAATCATACATAAAAGAATTCAGAGAAGATTCAAATATTGTTCATAGATAGACTTGATCATAAACCCACAATTCATCGGTCTCAACAAACACACCGCAAAAAGAAGATTACATCGAATAGATCTCCACAAGAGAGGGGGAGAACATTGTATTAAGATCCAAAAAGAGAGAAGAAGCCATCTAGCTAATAACTATGGACCCGTAGGTCTGAGGTGAACTACTCACACTTCATCGGAGGGGCTATGGTGTTGATGTAGAAGCCCTCCGTGATGGATACCCCCTCCGGCGGAGCTCTGGAACAGGCCCCAAGATCGATGGGATCTCGTGGATACAGAAAGTTGCGGCGGTGGAATTAGGGTTTTGGCTCCATTTGATATTCCTTTTCTTCGAAACCCTAAAATAGGCAAAAAAACAGCAATTCTGGGCTGGGCCTCCGGTTAATAGGTTAGTCCCAAAAATAATATAAAAGTGGATAATAAAGCCCAATAATGTCCAAAACAATAGATAATATAGCATGGAGCAATCAAAAATTATAGATACATTGGAGGCGTATCATCATCCTCTTACGAAAAATGAAATACTTGATATCTTTTATAATGGACTAATTGATGCTTCCAGAGATTACCTGGATAGTTGTGTTGGTTCTGTTTTCAGGGAAAGAACACCAGATGAAGTTGAAATTCTATTGAATAATATTTTGACAAATGAAAATAATTGGACACTTCCTGAGCCTATTCCTAAACCAACTCCAAAGAAGAGAGGTGTTCTATTTCTCAGCCCTGAGGATATGCAAGAGGCAAAGAAATCCATGAAAGAAAAGGGTATTAAAGCTGAAGATGTTAAGAATTTACCTCCTATTGAAGAAATACATGGTCTTAATTTACCGCCTACTGAAGAAATACATGGTCTTGATAACTCGACACAAGTAGTAAAGGTTAATTCTCTCTATAGATATGATAAAGCTGAAATCCCATTTACTAAGTTTGCTAGACCATGCTTAGATGAGTTTGATAAATTTATGGTTAAGAAAGAAGACTTCAATGCTTATTTTGGTAGAGAATTAAAACGCAGTGCTGGTATGCTTGAACACTTGGGTGATTATATGGATAATGTCAAAGGTTAACTTAAACTTATTAGCAAACATGCTTCTATGGTTACCACTCAAGTAGAACAAGTACTTAAAGCTCAAAATGATTTGCTCAATGAACTGAATAGTAAGAATAATGATTATGCTATTAGAGTGGCTACTAGAACTGGTAGAATGACTCAGGAACATTTGGATCCTGAAGCCACCCTAAGAGAATTGAGCAAGATTCTCAGAGAAATAATATAGATGCACCTAGTCCTTCTAAAAGGGAGAAAAATAAAAATGATAGGACTTTGCATGCTTCTAGTGAACCTATTGCTAAAACACCTAAGAATCCAAATGATATTTCTATTTCTGATGTTGAAACACAATCTGGTAATGAACCTGAAACTAGTGATAATGTTAATGATAATGTTCATGATGATGCTCAACCCAGTAATGATAATGATATAGAAATTGAACCTGCTGTTGATCTTGATAACCCACAATCAAAGAATCAACGTTATGATAGGGAAGACTTTGTTGCTAGGAAACACGGAAAGGAAAGAGAGCCTTGGGTTCAGAAACCCATGCCTTTTCCTCCCAAACCATCCAAGAAAAAGGATGATGAGGATTTTGAGCGCTTTGCTGAAATGATTAGACCTATCTTTTTTTCATATGCGATTAACTGATATGCTTAAAATGAATCCTTATGCTAAGTACATGAAAGAAATTGTCACTAATAAAAGGAACATACCGGAAGCTGGAATTTCCACCATGCTTGCTAATTATACTTTTAAGGGTGGAATACAAAAGAAACTTGGGGATCCAGGAGTACCCATTATACCATGCTCCATTAAAAAGAAACTATGTTAAAACTGCTTTATGTGATCTTGGAGCCGGTGTTAGTGTTATGCCTCTTTCTTTATATCGTAGACTTGATTTGAATAAGTTGACACCAACTGAAATATCTTTGCAAATGGCTGATAAATCAACTGCTATACCTGTCGGTATTTGTGAGGATGTGCCTGTTGTGGTTGCAAACGTCACTATTTTAATGGACTCTGTTATTCTTGATATTCCCGAGGATGATAGTATGTCTATTATTCTTGGAAGACCCTTTTTGAATACTGCAGGGGCTGTTATTGATTGCAACAAAGACAATGTCACTTTTCATGTCAATGGTAATGAGCATATGGTACACTTTCCGAGGAAACAACCACAAGTTCATAGTATCAACTCTATTGGAAAAATTCCATCGATTATTATTGGAGGTTTTGAATTTCCTCTACTACTGTCAAAAAGAAATATGATATTCTTATTATTGGCGATGTGCATATCCCCGTTGAGGTAACATAGTGATATTCGAAATTTCTCCAGTTCCATGTTATTCGGAATGAGTTCGTTAACAAGACTTGTTCAACCTTGTTAGTGGATTCCTTTTGATGAGCATGAGATGGATGAAACTAGAAGGCACAACCTTCTGTACTCTCCTTTTACTTTCTGTTATTTATATTGAATAAAATAAAAATAAGTATTTTCCGTCTGTTATCTGATTTATCCGTGCAATATAAAAATACCCCGGAAATAAAAGTTCTCCAAATGCCCTGAAATTTAAATATGATTTTTTCTGGAATATTTGAGAATATTTGGCACTAAGAACACAACATGGGGGGCATCCACCTGGCCACGATGGTGGAGGGCGCGCCCTACCCCCTGGGCGCGCCCCCCTGCCACGTGGGCCCACGGTGGCTCTCCTCCACTTATTCCTGCACCCACACACTCCTTCCTCCCACAAACACGATTATCCAGCTCTAGCACGAGTTCTAGCTCATTTTGCTGCGATTTTCGATCTCCTTGCTCAAGGCACCTTTCACAAAACTGCTTGGGGGGATTGTTCCTTGGTATGTGACTCCTCCATTGGTCCAATTAGTTTTTCTTCTAGTGCTCTATTCATTGCAAATTTGTGCTGCCTAGGTGACCATGTTCTTGAGCTTGCATGTCATATTTATATGGTTCCAAGTAGTTCTAATGCATGATATAGGCTCTAGGCACTTGTAGGAGTTGTTGCTATCAGTTTTGTTGAGCTTGGATCACTTTTATTTGAAGTTACTAAAAATTTCAGAATTTTTTAGAAAATAATGAAGAGATTTTTTAGGGGCTCATTGAGCCGAAGCTCGAAGGAAAAGCAAAATGAAAAAGCAGAGAGGCCCAAATATAATCTGCCTCGCACTGCGGAGGTTCGGCCGTGTGAATTGCCTTCTGATGATTTCTTGAGAGCAGCCGGGATTTATGATGATTTTTATGAATTGACTGAGAATGCAGGCCTCACCGCCTTCCTCCACGACCAACGCGAACAGTATCTCTTACTCACCAATATCTTTGTGCAAAACTTTCATTTCCATGCTAGGAGCTCACCACCTACGGTGGAGTTTTATTTATATGATGAGCATAAGGAGATGTCACTTTATGATTTTTGTCGGGTTTGTTTGATCCCTTTCGAGGGTAGAATAGAGGAACCATACCGCGGTGATGTGGATGGGTTTATTGATACCATCACTATAGGGGAAACGAGGAAGGTTTCCGATGCACGAATAACTAGCATACATTTTCCTGTTTTACGCTACTTTGCAATATTTGCTAGTCATTGCTTAATTGGTCACGGAAACTGTGGAAACCTTAGTGTTCCTGATATTATTATTTTGTTCCACGGTTTATTCTGTGGTAACTCTATTAGTATGGGCGGTATTATTGCTAAACGATTAAGTCTGAACCGTACAAAGGGCCCCATCTTTGGAGGCATCTATGCTTCATGCCTAGCTGCACATTTTAACATACCTAATAGGCATTATGAGAAGGAAGAAAAATTGTTGCCCCCTGTTTATTTAGATTATAAGAGTATGGTGGCACACGATTTTATTGTTAAGAATAGGGAAGGGGAGCTTAAATACAAATTGTTCTTTGATAAACATCATTTTGAGACTATTACCCTGCCTGCTCCTTCCTTATTTGATTTATCTGCAGGCAAGTACCTTGTTTCGTTAGAGGCTATTCACGCCTACCGGAACCCTACATCAGCCACAGAGCCAGAGTCGGAACCACAAGTTGATCCTCCACGACAGTCTAATTACCAGTGGGATCCGGAGATGATTGCCAACCAGTGGCAATCAGATTCTTCTTCTTCGCAGTACGACCCCAACTATTACTATGGATATTCGCCAGGCCAGCCGTGGCCATAGACCAACTTAGGCCAAAAACCTAAGCTTAGGGGAGTACGTATTTCTCACCGACATTACATTTATGTTCACACACTCATTGTTAGATGTCGGTGCTCATACTTTTTCATTGTATCATCCATGCTAGTTTATTTCCTTTTTATGCTTTCTTCTTGTGTGTTTAGTAAACTTTAAGAAAAACAAAAAAATTAGTTGTAGCTTTTAGCTAGTTTTAATTTCCATGCTTATAGTAGTAATTAAAAAAAAGGGGAAACCCCAAAAACATTTCATGTTCTTCTTTTGCTTCTTGGGAGCTTTCCCGTGTAAATAGTTTTATTTCTTTCCTTTTCTTTCGGGGTCGATAGGAGAAGAACATGATTAAATTGTTGAAGTGGCTCTTATATGCATTACTGTTGAACTGACAAAAGAACCCATATTGCCTTGTCTTCTCCTGTTTATTGAGTCCTTGCAGATTCCAGCTTAGTCCAATGCACGTGCACTATTATTATTATCCACATCGTTCGGTCGTGCAAGTGAAAGGCAATTATGACGATATATGATGGACTGACTGAGATGAGAAAAGCTGGTATGAACTCGACCTCTCTTTTTTTTGTAAATATGATTAGTTCATCGTTCCTGATTCAGCCTATTATGAATAAACATGTTTGCAATGACAACTAGAGATCATAGTTTCTTGTGCCATGCTTAATTAGCTAGGAGCTTATAATGGTTTACCTTGCGTGCCAACATGCTATTAAAATGGTTGTGATGTGGTATGATAGGGTGGTATCCTCTTTTGAACGATTTGAGTGGCTTGACTTGGCACATCTTCACGCATGTAGTTGAAACAAAATCAACATAGCCTCTACGATATTTATGTTCATGGTGCATTATATCCTACTCAGACTTGCATTCGGTGTTGATTAATTTTAATGCATGTTCATTACTGTTGTCGCTCTCTAGCTGGTCGCTTCCCAGTCTTTTTTCTAGCCTTCACCTATACTAAGCGGGAATACTGCTTGTGCATCCAACTCCATAAACCCCAAAGTTATACCATATGAGTCCACCATACCTCCTATATACGGTATCTACCTCCTGTTCCAAGTAATTTGTATGTGCCAAACTCTAAACCTTCAAATAATTATCATGTTTTGTATGCTCGAATAGCTCATGTATCAACTAGGGTTGTCCGTATCTTCCATGTTAGGCGGGTTATTCTCAAGAGGAGTGGACTCCGCTCCTCACTCACGAGAAAATGGCTGGTCATCGGGATGCCCAGTCCCATGCTTTATGCAAATCAAATCAAAATAATTGCAAACAAAACTCCCCTGGGACTCTTGTTAGTTGGAGGCACTCGTTGTTTCGAGCAAGCCATGGATTGATCCTTGTTGGTGGAGGGGGAGTGTAAACTTTACCATTCTGTTTGGGAACCGCCTATAATGTGTGTAGCATGGAAGATATCGCCATCTCTTGGTTGTTATGTTGACAACGAAAGTATACCGCTCAAAATAGTATTCATATCTATTTCAAAACCGAGCTCTGGCACCTCTACAAATCCTTGCTTCCCTCTGCGAAGGGCCTATCCATTTACTTTTATGTTGAGTCATCATCCTCTTATTAAAAAGCACCAGTGGTTACTCCTTGCCATCCATTGATGGTTTGGTACATCCTCCACCAAGTAGTAGCACCTCTTTCAAAGCACTGAAGAGCATGCTGGGCCGTATCCTTTCTGGCTATAGTGTTATTCTCCATATGATCTTCCATGTTCTGAATCCATTGGTCCGTCTCCAATTGACTTATCGTTCCCGGAAATATGAGTTCATCTCCATTCATCTTCTACTGGTTCCAAGGGTTTTGGGGTGGGATAAGAGATATAGAGGGGGATGCACACAATACAAACAATGTTTTGAAAAGATAGATTTTATTTTGTGGGGATGCATACAATCAAACAAATGACTGATATGTCTCCGTCGTATCTACTTTTCCAAACACTTTTGCCCTTGTTTTGGACTCTAACTTGCATGATTTGAATGGAACTAACCCGGACTGACGTTGTTTTTAGCAGAATTGCCATGGTGTTATTTATGTGCAGAAACAAAAGTTCTCGGAATGACCTGAAACTCCACGGAGCGTCTTTTTGGAAATAATAACAAATACTGGCAAAAGATCAAGACCAGGGGGCCCACACCCTAGCCACGAGGGTGGGGGCGCGCCTGCCCCCCTGGGCGCGCCTCGCTACCTCATGGGCCCCTGGAGCTCCTCCAACCTCAACTCCAACTCTATATATTTGCTTTCGGGGAGAAAAAAATCAGAGAGAAGGATTCATCACATTTTATGATATGGAGCCGCCGCCAAGCACTAAAACCTCTCGGAGGGCTGATCTGCAGTCCGTTCGGTGCTCCAGAGAGGGGAATCCATCACCATCGTCATCATCAACCATCCTCCATCACCAATTTGATGATGCTCACCGCCGTGCGTGAGTAATTTCATCGTAGACTTGCTGGACGGTGATGGGTTGGATGAGATTTATCATGTAATTGAGTTAGTTTTGTTAGGGTTTGATCCCTAGTATCCACTATGTTCCGAGATTGATGTTGCTATGACTTTGCTATGCTTAATGCTTGTCACTAGGGCCCGAGTGCCATGATTTTAGATCTGAACCTATTATGTTTTCATCAATATATGAGAGTTCTTGATCCTATCTTGCAAGTCTATAGTCACCTACTATGTGTTATGATCCGGCAACCCCGAAGTGACAATAATCGGGACCACTCCCGGTGATGACCATAGTTTGAGGAGTTCATGTATTCACTATGTGTTAATGCTTTGGTCCGATACTCTATTAAAAGGAGGCCTTAATATCCCTTAGTTTCCATTAGGACCCCGCTACCACGGGAGGGTAGGACAAAAGATGCCATGCAAGTTCTTTTCCATAAGCACGTATGACTATATTCGGAATACATGCCTACATTAGATTGATGAATTGGAGCTAGTTCTGTGTCACCCTAGGTTATGACTGTTACATGATGAACCGCATTGGGCAAAATTCTCAATCACCGATCCATTGCCTACGAGCTTCTCATATATTGTTCTTCGCTTATTTACTTTTCCATTGCTATTGTTACAATCACTACAAAATACCAAAAACATTACTTTTGTTATCATTACCTTTTGCTACCGTTACCACTACTATCATATTACTTTGCTACTAAATACTTTGCTGCAGATATTAAGTTTCCAGGTGTGGTTGAATTGACAAATCAGCTGCTAATACTTGAGAATATTCTTTGGCCCCCCTTGTGTCGAATCAATAAATTTGGGTTGAATACTCTACCCTCGAAAACTGTTGCGATTGAAAGTGCGTTATATCGACTAGAGGGGGGTGAATAGGCGATTTTTATGAAAGTCTTCAAAATGTGGAAGTTATGAAGACAAACAGAATGGACAATCCTATCACTATGCAGCGGAAGTTAGATTACACAAGGCAAGCCATGGTCAAGTATACAATATAGTGAAAGCACAGTGACAAACAGCTTCAGTGTAATAAGGATCAGGTAGGAAGAAGTTATGAAGCCAAACAAATCATGTAGTCAAGTTGTGAAGACAGAAGATAAAGCAAGCATGCAATGGCTTCACAATGTGTAATGGTAAGTAAAGGGAGGTGAAGATGAAACCAGTGAAACACTGAAGACAATGATTTGTTGGACCAGTTCCAGTTGCTGTGACAACTGTACGTCTGGTTGGAGCGGCTAGGTATTTAAACCAAAGGACACACAGTCCCGGACACCCAGTCCTGAACACGCAGCTCAGGACACCCAGTCCTCACCGTTTTCTCCTTGAGCTAAGGTCACACAGACCTCGCCCAATCACTCTGGTAAGTCTTCAAGGTAGACTCCCAAACCTTCACAGAATTCGTTCACCGGCAATCCACAATTTCTCTTGGATGCTCAGAACGCGACGCCTAACCGGCTGGAGGATGCACAGTCCTCAAGTGTAATAAGTCTTCAGATCACTCAGACAAGAAGACTTAAGTGATGCCCAATTACTCTGGCTCTGGGTGGTTAGGGCTTTTCTCCTCACTGGGGATTTTCTCTCAAAGGCTTCGAGGTGGGTTGCTCTCAAACGACAAAAGCCGTGCACTAAAATCTGAGCAGCCAACCGTTTATGGTTGTAGGGGTGGACTATTTATAGCCACTTGGCAACCCGACCTGATTTGTCCAAAATGACCCTGGGTCACTAAGGAACTGACACGTGTACCAACGGTCAGATTTCAAACTCACACGGCAACTTTACTTGGGCTACAAGCAAAGCTGACTTGTCCGTCTCTAGACAAGATTTGCTCTCATAGTCTTCGCTCGAAGACATAGGATTTGAATTAGGCATCACTGCAGTCATCCTGACTGGTTCTCTTGGACCCCACTTAATAGTACGGTGGTTCCTATGACACAACATGAATGAAGTAAAACTACGAAGGATCTAAGTCTTCGAGTTCCATAAGCTTCATAGGGAGTCTTCACATGTCATTGTCTTCAATATGAATATCTTCATAAACCACCATTTTCTTCAATGTCTTCGTACATTTTTAGGGGTCATCTCTGGTAGCTAAACCGAATCAATGAGGGACTTCTACCTGTGTTATCCTGCAATTCTCACAAACACATTAGTCCCTCAACTAGGTTTGTCGTCAATACTCCAAAACCAACTAGGGGTGGCACTAGATGCACTTACAATCTCCCCCTTTTTGGTGATTGATGACAAACTAGTTGAAGTTTTCAACGGGGAATATAATTTGTGAAATTGTAAAGGAATTGTCTTCATAAGCTACAAGGGCTCCCCCTGAAGATGTGCATATAAGTAATTTGCTTCTGGAACGCAAATGCACA
Source organism: Triticum monococcum (assembly GCA_034509565.1). Classification (NCBI taxonomy): domain Eukaryota; kingdom Viridiplantae; phylum Streptophyta; class Magnoliopsida; order Poales; family Poaceae; genus Triticum; species Triticum monococcum. Next base: position 623,238,400 of record CM067845.1, read on the forward strand.
TAGCAGGTTGTACTTGTGGGAATCCACTTCAACTTATGATGACAATCCACCATGCATGTAAAGGTATATGAAGAGAATGACATGCATAATGAAAAATGGACGTCTGCGAAATGATATAAGTGCGGAAATTATCGTCGTACATGCGGAATTTATCTTCGCAAAAACATAGTGGCAAACGGGTAGCAGACAACCATCAAGTTTAAGTGTTACAACTCAAAGAACCAAATGTAGCAAAACGAGAGTTGTAAGCACGAAGCAAAATGTAGCAAAATATAAAGCACCCGCCCATATTATTGACCCGCTTGAAGACTATAAACATCATATGCTTCTCCCCCTTTTGTCAGTGATGACCAAAAAGGTTTGAAGACATAGAGTTTACTACGCGTTCCCAGGCGCAGCAGGGTCGGTGGAGGCGTTTGGTGGTGCTGAAGAGCTTGGTGCAGGGTCGACGCGCGCTGAAGAAGGTGGTGGTGATGTAGCGTCGTCTTCTTCCTCAATGATTCTTCCAGTCACGGTGGCAGCAGAGGAAGAGAACTCTGAATCTTCAAGGGACGGAGTTCCGCGCAGCACAGCTCTTCTGGGGGGTGTGGAGTCAAACTTGAATCTCTCGCTGAAGCCATCCGCTTGAAGTTTAGCTTCAGTGCACATCATGGTGAGGCCTTTCCAAGTGCGGCGACAGGTTTCATGTGCGACGAATGCATTCTTGGTGGCCAGATTTCTGATGCGATTGATGTCTTGCATGATACTTCTCATCTGCCTTTTGAGCCAGTCGTGATGCCTATCTTGCTTTTGGTGAAGAGCCACAAGAAGTTCTCGGTCATTGAGTGAACGAGCGCGTTTCTTGGGTCTCTGTGCAGCTGTGCTGTCAGTGGCTTCAGTTGATGCAGGGGCACGTGTGGTGCCAGCCATTGGATACACTCTTGAGATGGCTTCAACACCTTCATCATTCTGAGTGAAGCTCTAGTGTTCTGCATTCTGAAGACTTAATGGTTGCTTGGCAGGCTCAGGATATATTGCTTCAGCAGAGGTGTCCACATCGGGTAAGAAGATCCTATGGTTGCGGGCTGAGGGCTGATAGGAGATAGTAGAGTGAAGCTTGATCAGCCTCATAACCCATGGAGCATAAATCTTCAAACCAAATAGATTTGAGCCAGACACTGCAAGTTGGCGTATAAAGAGATCCTATGCGTTGAAGCATTTGCCATGCAGGATACAGAAGATGAGAGTCTTCATGGCACCTTCAACCTTGGCATATGGAGAGTGCCCCTTAATGGGCCATAGAGTCCGCCTGGCGATGTGATATATAGTTTTGGGCAGGTACTCTAAGTCTTCAATGAAGAACTCATTTGGATAAGGTGCATCAAGAGGCAAAGGCTTCATCATTGAGAGCATCTGACTCATATTTGGCTCAGGTCGCTGGAATATGCTCTCAATAGCTTCAGCATGGAGTTGGCAGCCTTCTTCGAAGAGTTCGCCAGGAGTGGGTAGGCCGGTAAGCTCAATGATATCGAATGCATTAGCTTCATGATGGACATTGCCGGTCATCCACTCCAGGACCCAAGTCTTCGGATCTCTGTTGTAGCCTTTGATATGCAGTGTGGCATAGAACTGGAGCAGAAGCTCTTCATTCCAGTGCTCTTCATCGGTGATAAACGGCAGCAGACCCACTTGCTTGAAGCAATCCAGTGCTTCTTCCAGACCAGGAAGACCAGCAACAGCTTCAACCTCAAGGCGCTGGTGAGGAAAGATACGGCCTTGGTTGTATAGGATGCATGAATAGTAGCTGCACTGTGGGTAGCTCCAGAACCTATCTGATACAATCCGTTCCCTTGAATAAGGGTTCTTGGAGCTGTGGAAGAATGTGTTATCTGCCCTGAAGCTATTGACATTAAAGGAGCCAGGAGCTAATGCAGGACCTGGGAACCTTGGCAGTCGTGGGATCGGCTTCTGGACCTGGGGCCTGTGCGCAACATGATAGTTGAATTGTGGACCGGCAGCAGACTCAGGCACAGAAGGTTCAGATGCAGTAGCTTCAGTGTCTCTTGAAGCTGTTGGTTGGTCGGGCTCCACAATTGCTTCAGTGTTGGGTGTGGCAGCCTCAATGTTTTCAGCCTCAACACGTGTAGTGAGAGGGACGGATTCAGGTACGTTCTCCTTGAGAACTTCTTCTTGTTGGTTCGGGGGAGACGGAGCTTGAGGTTCTTCTTCATGCTCTTCGGCTGATGCAGCCGGAATGTTGTCAGCAGCCTGAGCCCTTGACCCTTTGCGAAGCCTACGGAATGTAGGCGACGCCGGTGGAGTTGCAGTGGGCTGGGGCTCATTCTCTTCCTCCTGTGGGCGATTTGCCCACGATGCATCTTGTGTGATTGGTGTCAATGGATGACCAATGCTGATCATTTCGCTTGTCTCAAGCTGAGGAAGGGCTGCATCACCTTGCACATTGTCTTGGAGACCAATGTCTTCAGCAGCGTTGGGGTCGGCTGCTGGAATGTCTTCAGCGTGCGGAGCCTCTGTGAAAGCAGGCTCATGCACAGTCAACTGACGATCTTCGTCAGGATAGCGGACGGAGAGGGGTTCGACGATCAAGGGCTCTGTGGGAGCAGCCCGAGACTTCTTGGTCTTGCGCTTCTTGATGGTGGGGTCAGAAGGAGAGGCTTCAGGGTGTTTCCTCTTCCGAGCTTCAGCCTCTGCAATCCGTGTCTTCTTGAGCTCTGAGGCGGTTGATCGACTCTTTGGCTTCGAGCTTTTCGTTGCGGTGGGGAAGACAATCGGAGCAGTTTCTGACTTTTGTGCCTCTGGTTCAGTCACAGCAGGCTTCTTCTTTTTCTTTGCGGCCATCCTGGGGTCGATGCCGGGACGCCCAAGTGCCTTGCGCTTCTCGGCCTCATTGTAGGCCTGCACACAGCGATCAGCCAAAGTCTTCATTCGCTCCCGCGAACCCTGAGCTTCTGCATGTTTCTTCAGAAAGTTTTCCTTCAACTCGTGCAACATGATCTTGAAGTCCTTGACTTCTTGGACGCTGAGCTTGGCCATATTCTGCTTGAACTAAGCCTTTTCAAAATCAATCTTCTGCTTCAGTTCAACAATGCGCTGGGCAATTGCAAGTTCTGAAGCAATAGCGCCTTGAAAGGTGACGCTGAGGCCAATGGGCAGCTGCAGATCATCGAAGCTGATATTGGGTGTATCAAACCACTCATCAATGAAGTTGTGGAGGATTGCTGCATCAAACAGAGGCAGATTGTTGAAGATTTCAGCCTCCTCCTTGCTCTTGATGAGCTGCTCAAGAGCGTCATCGCCAAGATCTTCGTCACTGGACAGATCAATGGTCTCGCTGCGCAGAATGGCAGCAGCTGTGAGCTCTTTGCCTGTGTGTGGCTGAGGCTTCTTGGCTTCTTGGGGCTTGGAGACTCGTGATAAGTCTTTAGATTGCACACTTCCTTCAGGAGGTGCAGTTGCCAATGGCTTCGCTCTGGAGATTTTAGCAGAAGCGGCTGGCTTTGAAGCTTTTGGCTTCTTCGTCTGCTCCGGCTTCGGTGCAGCAGGAGCGTCATCAGACTCAGTGTCTGTTGGAGGGTCGTTCACGGCAGTCCCTTGGACTAGAATGCGAGTGATGAGGCCTTCGAGATTGGCATACGGCCCGATGATATTGGGATTGGCGTCGCGTGTGCCATCCGCCCTTGGTTTAGAGGGACCAGGGTTGAAGTCCAACCCCAACTCCTTCTTGTTTTGCTTCGCAGAGTTCTGAGCAAATTGGAAGTTGCGCAACAGAGTGTCATCGCGACACCAGAGAAGTGATGACGGATGTGCTTCAGCTGGCTGTGGTCCTCTGACCATGCATGGAAAGAAGCCTTGAGCAATGGCTTCGTCTCTGGACCGGGGTACGAGATTTTTGTACAATACGTCTCCCCACGGTCTCTTGATGGCGCACTTTTCTGCATATTCCTTAGTGACGAAGCGGTATTGGAACCACTGCTCTGCCCAATATCTTCGAATCCATTGGATCGTGTCTTGCGCTGACCATAGCTCTCTTTAGGATCAGTTTTGTACATTTCTGCCAAGTCATCGGGCAGATCTTTAGACGTTTCACCACGTCTCTGTCTGCCTCCCTTCCTTGCTGGTTTTTCTGCTGCCATGAAGCTTAACTTGTAAGGCTTCAAGATGTTCAAAGTCTTCAAAGGCTTCCTTTTGCTTGACCAACAAGAACTGGCTTCAGGAGAATTGATGTGACGCTGTAAGAACTCTGCAAATGAATGCAGACTATGAGAACCAAAAGATTCTCCCACGGACATGTACCTGTGACAGCATTAAGGTGCGAGGGAAGGGGAAGAGGTCATATGCATTCTCAGGAGATTTTGAAGATAAATCAGTTTAGAAGATATTGACCTCATCATGCGAAGACATTCACTTATGGAAAAGAAGTTGGTTCCAGACTTGTACGAACCCATAGATCCGTACAAGTGAGGAATCTAACTACTTCATGATGCGCAAGTGAACATTCTAGGCAAGTTATGAGATGCAGATTGAGAGAGATGTAACTTGTGTGAATAGAAACTTCTTATGGCAGAAAGTGACCGAACTATAGGATCAAAAGAGGCTGTAAAAAGAGGTTTTATTTACCCCACTTGGAACTGCTAGACGAAGTGGGAGTTGAGGCCGAGCAGTTCGATCCTCCGTGCCCTAACTTGGCGACGGAAGACACCTACAGTGACGGCGGAGAGAGCGAGGTCCGCTGTCGGCGTGAAAACGGCGTCGGAGAGGTTGCGGCAGTGAAGCGCTTCGTCGCCGGCGTCGTCGAGAGCTAGTGGTGGCGCTAGGGTTCGTGCGAAGGTGGAAGAAGAGATAATGACCACAGTGAATCGTGTATTTATAGGGATAGAGGCGGCACTGCGCTATTACTCAGGTGCCCCTGGCGATTCGCATCTGAACAGCACGTGGCCATCATGTGATATTGTGGGGGCAGTTCCACATCCCACGTACGCCTTGATTGTCGGGTGTTGTTCCTACTACTCCGGATTCCAAAAAAAATGAATATGGTTTTAAAGTTTGTCTCTGTGTCTTCAGCTGACAAGGATGAAGTGAAGACATTCGACAGTTTCAATAGAATGCATACGACTTGGAGAGATAGAGTTTGAGGTAGGAAGCATGGAGAGGTTAGGGTCCGATCACATTCACTTAGTTCAAAAGATTCAAACAAGAAGACATAGCTATAAGTGAATGCTGTAGAGGACAAAACACCAGTACATATATATATATATATATATATATATATATATATATATATATATATATATATAATCAACATTGTGAAGATAATCATGAAGACATGTTATGATTGAAGCCAAACCAAATGTGAAGACATAGCAAATGTAACGCCATGAGTGAAATACTTCAAGCAGAAAATTTGGTGGTGGCGTAACCCACCGTATAGGAAGGATTAGACCCAGACACGGCGCACAATTATCGTGGCGCTCTGAAGTCAAATTCCATGTTAATGTACTCACACTTAGAATGTATGTCTTCATTGATTGAAGATATACGTTACTTCGTGTGTTGCACATCTAAGTCATCAACATGCATAAGTGTTAGGATGTGTGCCTGATCACAGGACATTTGAGGATTCCAAAATATTTAGCTCACACCGTAACTTGTAAAATCTCTTCTCATCCAAGGGCTTGGTGAAGATATCTGCCAATTGCTCTTCAGTGTTGACGTGTATGATATCAATATCTTCCTTTGCAACATGATCTCTGAGAAAATGATGACGAATTTCAATGTGCTTTGTCTTCGAGTGTTGAACTGGGTTGTTGGCGATCTTGATGGCGCTTTCGTTGTCGCAGTAAAGTGGCACTTGCTTCAGATGAATGCCATAATCCTTGAGGGTTTGCTTCATCCATAGAAGCTGAGCGCAGCAGGATCCAGCAGCAATGTATTCAGATTCAGCAGTGGAGAGAGATACACAGTTCTGCTTCTTTGAAGACCAACATACAAGTGATCGGCCCAGAAAGTGACATGTGCCTGATGTGGACTTCCGATCAACCTTGTCACCAGCGTAATCAGCATCCAAAAATCCAACCAGATCAAACTCTGAGCCCTTTGGATACCATAACCCTAGAGTTGGGCTGTGAGCCAAATATCGAAGAATTCGCTTCACAGCTAAGTGATGCGACTCCTTTGGTGCCGCTTGGAATCGAGCACACATGCAAACACTAAGCATAATATCTGGCCTAGATGCACATAAATAAAGCAAAGAACCAATCATGGAGCGGTATACCTTTTGATCGAACTCTTTACCATTGTCGTCAGGACCCAGATGATGCTTGGCTGGCATTGGTGTTGTGAAACCTTTGCAGTCTTGCATACCGAACTTCTTCAGGCAATCTTTGAGATACTTCTCTTGAGATATGAAGATGCCATTGCGTTGTTGCCGTATCTGAAGACCGAGGAAGAATTTCAGCTCCCCCATCATAGACATCTGATATTGCTCTTGCATCATATATCCGAACTCCTCACTGTACTTCTGATTGGTGCAGCCGAAGATAATGTCATCCACATATATTTGGCACACAAACAGTTCACCATCATATGTCTTCGTGAAGAGAGTGGGATCTAGGGAACCAGGTATGAAGCCTTTGCTCTTCAGGAAGTATTTGAGTGTATCATACCAGGCCCGAGGGGCTTGTTTGAGGCCATATAGTGCCTTATTGAGCTTGTAAACCATGTCAGGATGTTTTGGATCTTCAAACCCAGGTGGTTGTGCAACATACACTTCTTCTTCAATTTTGCCATTGAGAAAGGCACTTTTCACATCCATTTGATACAGAATTATGTTGTGATGATTTGCATAGGCCAGCAGTATACGGATGACTTCAAGTCTGGCCACAGGAGCAAATGTCTCATCGAAGTCAATGCCTTCCACTTGAGTGTATCCTTGAGCAACGAGACGAGCTTTGTTTCTGACGACTTGACCATGCTCATCTTGCTTGTTGCGGTATATCCATTTGGTGCCTATTATGTTATGCTTCCGTGGATCAGGACGCTTAACCAATTCCCATACATTGTTCAGCTCAAACTGTTGAAGCTCTTCTTGCATAGCTTGAATCCACTCAGGTTCCATAAAAGCTTCTTCAACTTTCTTGGGTTCCGTGATTGAAACGAATGCGAAGTGTCCGCAGAAATTTGCCAGTTGAGTTGCCCTTGAACGAGTCAGTGGACCAGGTGCATTGATGCTATCAATTATTCTGTCAACCTGCACTTCATTGGCAACACGAGTATGTATGGGTCGAAGACTTTGCTCTTGCTGATCTATGTTGTCGTGGGGAGGAATGTCTTCAGGCTGAGCATTGTCTTCATGTGGATCAGGTGCTGAGATGATAAGTTCTTCTTCAGGATGAGCTTCAGAAGGTATAATTTCTCCAGTTCCCATTAGCTTGATTGATTCACTGGCTGGAACTTCATCTAGCACATCTGGCAGTTGCTCTCTTTGTGACCCATTGGTCTCATCGAACCGCACATCCACTGTTTCAACCACTTTGTAGTGAAAGAGATTGAAGACTCTGTAGGAGTGCGAATCCTTTCCATATCCAAGCATAAAGCCCTCATGTGCTTTTGGAGCAAATTTTGAGGTGTGGTGAGGGTCCTTGATCCAGCATCTTGAGCCAAATACTCTGAAGTAACTGACATTTGGCTTCTTGCCAGTTAGAAGTTCATAAGATGTCTTGTTCAGAAGCTTGTGAAGATAGACACGGTTGATTGTATGGCATGCAGTGTCAATGGCTTCAGTCCAGAATTTTCTTGGAGTCTTGTACTCATCTAGCATTGTTCTGGCCATCTCAATGAGTGTTCTGTTCTTGCGTTCGACGATGCCATTCTGCTGTGGCGTGTACGGAGCTGAGAATTCATGAGTGATGCCCAATGTATCAAGATATGTGTCAAGGCCAGTGTTCTTGAATTCAGTGCCATTGTCACTTCTGATGTGCTTTATCTTGGCGCCATAATTGTTCATAGCCCGATTTGCGAAGCGTCTGAAGACATCCTGCACTTCAGTCTTGTAAAGGATTATGTGTACCCAAGTATATCTAGAGTAATCATCAACTATGACAAAGCTGTAGAGGCAGGCAGTAGTGGAAAAAGTTAAGTAGTGAGTGGGACCAAAGAGATCCATGTGAAGCAGTTCGAAGGGTCGAGTAGTGGTCATGATTTTCTTCGAAGGATGTTTTGCCCTTGTCATCTTCCCTGCTTCACAGGCACCGCATAAGTGATCCTTTTTGAACTTGACGCCCTCGATGCCTATGACATGCTTCTTCTTCGCAAGGGTGTGGAGTTTCCTCATGCCAGCATGCCCAAGCCTCCGATGCCAAAGCCAGCATTCTGAAGCCTTTGTGAGAAGACATTCTGCAAGCTGTGGCCCTGCTGAGAAATCTACCACGTACAAATCATCTTTCCGATACCCTTCAAACACTAGAGACTTGTCAGATTCCATTAGTACCAGGCAACGATATTTTCCAAAGATTACAATCATGTTCAAATCGCAAAGCATTGAGACAGACATTAAGTTGAAGCCAAGGGATTCAACAAACATGACTTTATCCATGTGTTGATCCTTTGAGATTGCAACTCTACCTAGACCCAATACCTTACTTTTACCAGTGTCAGCAAATGTGATGTGGCTCTTGTCAGATGGACGTAAGGTTGAGTCCATAAAGAGACTTCTTTTGCCAGTCATGTGATTTGTACACCCACTATCAATAATCCATTCTGAAGACTCTGAAGTCGCTGGTGTCATACCCTACAGTGCAGTTAGGGGGATAGGCTTCACGAAGAGTATTGTGAAGCAAAAACATTTGACGAACCAGTGGATTATGAAAACTTAGATCCAGGTTAGGACTAGTAGGGAGAGTAGCATGCGATTCAGGTACGAAATACATAGTGATGCCATTCGGGCATTTGATCTTGCGCCCCACAAGATTTTTAAGGTCCCCAGCAATAGCGTCAGAAGATTTTGGTTTTCTGCTGGAGACCGTTCCCTGCAAAAGAGAGTTAAGCTTTCTTAACCACCCACATCTTCAAGGGTGGCTTAGAAGCAATAAGTCTAAGTGCAACATCTGAGAATTTTGGCTTTGGAGCCCTGGCAAACAGTCTAGCAGACGGGCAATAGTACTCATAAGAATAGGCAGAATAGTTCTTGGTCATATGAGCATGACGGTTTGAAGAACCGCTCTCATATGCCTGAGCATGGTTTCCCTGCAAAACATTTGCGTTAGTGCGACTCAGGTGAGTCCTCTGCCTGTATGAAGCCTTTGGACCATATGAAGCCTTTGGTCTGAGGTTTGTCTTCTTCATGTGAGGTGTCATGAGGACATTCACAGGAAGATTCTCCAGACACGTTTTTGGAACCCAGATCTTCTTCATAGGCGGTCCATTCCTGCAGTTAGTACCAATGTACCTGGCAAATACTTCACCATTCTGATTTTTAAACAGTTTATAGTTTGCATCAAAGGATTCATCAATGATAATAGGATCAGCACAAGTGAAGCCAGATAGATTGGATGGATCTGCTGAGGATTCCTTTGCAGCAACCCATGTGGTTTTGGGGTACTGATCAGGTTTCCAGTAAGATCCATCTGCATTAATTTTCCTCATGAACCCAACACCCTCTTTCCTAGGGTTTCGGTTCAGAATCTGCTTCTTGAGGACATCACATAATGTCTGATGTCCTTTGAGACTTTTGTACATCCCTGTTTCAAGCAATGTCTTCAACCTAGCATTCTCATCAGCAATAGCAGTGGTATCCTCAGCAGAGGGGTTAGTTACCACTTCAACAGTTGAAGATATTGCAACAGTAGTAGCAGTGGAACATTCAGCAACAGACGTAGCATTATCACGCTCAATGCATTTAAGGCATGGTGGTTCAAATCCTTCCTGAGCAGAACTGATCTGTTCGGCTCGAAGTGACTCGTTTTCCTTTTGAAGATCTTCATGATCCGCTCTCAACTCCTCAAGATCTTGCTTCTTTTGAAGATAATCATAGGAAAGATTTTCATGAGTAGTTGAGAGAGTCTCAAGACGATCTTCGAGTTCCTGATACTTAACATGAAGATTTTTTATGTCTTCAATTAAGGATTCAGAACGAGTCATTTCAGCACCCAACAGATCATCGCTTCTGTCTAACAGTTTTTGAATATGTTCCATGGCCTTTTGTTGTTCAGTTGCAATTTTAGCAAGTGTTTTGTAGCTGGGTTTTGACTCACAATCAGAGTCATCATCACTGGATGTTTGATAGTGAGTAGTGCGTGTGTTTACCTTGGCACTGCGTGCCATGAAGCAGTAGGCAGGAGTAGAGTCGTCCTTGTCATTTGCATCGGTGTTGGTGATGAAGTCATTGTCTTCAGTGTTGAAGATGGACTTGGCGACGTAGGCTGTAGCCAGACTCGCAATGCCAGAATCAGACTCCTCCTCAGACTCCACCTCTGCCTCCTCAGAAGCGGACTCCTCCTCTGAATCCATTTCCTTGCCAACAAACGCACGAGCCTTGCCAGTTGAGCTCTTCTTGTGTGATGAAGACTTTGAGGAAGACTTGGAAGAAGACTTTGAATATTTCTTCTTCTTGTCGTCGGAGTCATATTCCTTGCTCTTCTTCTTCTTTCTGCTCTCATTGTCCCACTGTGGACACTCAGAGATGAAGTGTCCAGTTTTCTTGCACTTGTGACATGTTTTCTTCTTGTAGTCATGAGCAGATGCTTCATCATTCCTTGAGCTTGATCGTGAAGACTTTCTGAAGCCTTTCTTCTTGGTGAATTTCTGGAACTTCTTCACTAGCATTGCAAGTTCCCGTCCAATGTCTTCAGGATCATCAGAACAGCTGTCAGATTCATCTTCCGATGAGGACACAGCTTTTGCCTTCAAGGCACGAGTTCACCCATAGTTTGGACCGTAGATATCTCTTTTCTCAGAAAGCTGAAACTCATGTGTGTTGAGCCTCTCAAGTATGTCAGACGGATCGAGTGTCTTGAAATCTGGATGTTCTTGAATCATCAGGGCTAGGATGTCAAACGAACTGTCAAGTGATCTCAGCAGCGTCTTGACGATTTCATGTTTGGTGATCTCAGTGGCGCCGAGGGCTTGAAGCTCATTTGTGATGTCAGTGAGCCGGTCAAATGTGTGCTGGACATTCTCATTGTCATTTCGCTTGAAGCGGTTGAAGAGATTGCGAAGAACACTGATTCTCTGATCTCTCTGGGTTGAGATGCCTTCATTGACTTTGGAGAGCCAGTCCCAGACCAGCTTGGATGTCTTAAAGGCACTCACACGGCCGTACTGTCCCTTGGTCAGATGACCACAGATGATATTCTTGGCAGTAGAGTCCAGTTGAGTGAACTTCTTGACATCAGCAGCAGTGACACCTTCTCCAGCCTTGGGAACGCCGTTTTCGACTACATACCATAGGTCGACGTCAATGGCTTCAAGATGCATGCGCATCTTATTCTTCCAGTAGGGATATTCAGTTCCATCGAAGACGGGGCACGCAGCGGAGACTTTAATTATCCCTGCAGTCGACATAGCTAAAACTCCAGGTGGTTAAACCGAATCACACAGAACAAGGGAGCACCTTGCTCTGATACCAATTGAAAGTGCGTTATATCGACTAGAGGGGGGTGAATAGGCGATTTTTATGAAAGTCTTCAAAACGTGGAAGTTATGAAGACAAACAGAATGGACAAACCTATCACTATGCAGCGGAAGTTAGATTACACAAGGCAAGCCATGGTCAAGTATACAATATAGTGAAAGCACAGTGACAAACAGCTTCAGTGTAATAAGGATCATGTAGGAAGAAGTTATGAAGCCAAACAAATCATGCAGTCAAGTTGTGAAGACAGAAGATAAAGCAAGCATGAAATGGCTTCACAATGTGTAATGGTAAGTAAAGGGAGGTGAAGATGAAACCAGTGACACGCTGAAGACAATGATTTGTTGGACCAGTTCCAGTTGCTGTGACAACTGTACGTCTGGTTGGAGCGGCTAGGTATTTAAACCAAAGGACACACAGTCCCGGACACCCAGTCCTGAACACGCAGCTCAGGACACCCAGTCCTCACCGTTTTCTCCTTGAGCTAAGGTCACACAGACCTCGCCCAATCACTCTGGTAAGTCTTCAAGGTAGACTCCCAAACCTTCACAGACTTCGTTCACTAGCAATCCACAATTTCTCTTGGATGCTCAGAACGCGACGCCTAACCGGCTGGAGGATGCACAGTCCTCAAGTGTAATAAGTCTTCAGATCACTCAGACAAGAAGACTTAAGTGATGCCCAATTACTCTGGCTCTGGGTGGTTAGGGCTTTTCTCCTCGCTAGGGATTTTCTCTCAAAGGCTTCGAGGTGGGTTGCTCTCAAACGACAAAAGCTGTGCACTGAAATCTGAGCAGCCAACCGTTTATGGTTGTAGGGGTGGACTATTTATAGTCACTTGGCAACCCGACCTGATTTGTCCGAAATGACCCTGGGTCACTAAGGAACTGACACATGTACCAACGGTCAGATTTCAAACTCACACGGCAACTTTACTTGGGCTACAAGCAAAGCTGACTTGTCCGTCTCTGAACAAGATTTGCTCTCATAGTCTTCGCTCGAAGACATAGGATTTGAATTAGGCATCACTGCAGTCATCCTGACTGGTTCTCTTGGACCCCACTTAACAGTACGGTGGTTCCTATGACACAACAGAATGAAGTAAAACTACGAAGGATCTAAGTCTTCGAGTTCCATAAGCTTCATAGGGAGTCTTCACATGTCATTGTCTTCAATATGAATATCTTCATAAACCACCATTTTCTTCAATGTCTTCGTACATTTTTAGGGGTCATCTCTGGTAGCTAAACCGAATCAATGAGGGACTTCTACCTGTGTTATCCTGCAATTCTCACAAACACATTAGTCCCTCAACTAGGTTTGTCGTCAATACTCCAAAACCAACTAGGGGTGGCACTAGATGCACTTACAGCGATCCCCTGTACTTGTGGGTTATCAATGACATCTCACAAACGTCGCATCTAACGTGGGTATATAACAGGGGTTTAGTCTTCTAGAGGTTAATAAATCTTCAAAGTTGCCAAACTCATCAAGCCTTGTTCATGTCTCCGATGGCTTCTTCCGATCGTGCTTGTCCTTCTCAAGTTCTTTTGCTAGATCAACTCTGTTGACGCGATGGTTCTCGTGACGTCTTTTAATATTTCTGGAGTTGTGTTCCAAAGTTCTAGGTTTCAACTTCTTTGTCATGAACGATGGTCCTACTGTCCTTCAGTTCTTGACGAATCTTCGATATCTCGAGGTTTTGCTCCTCCAGCTTGGCTACTTTCAGCTTTTTGGGTCCTAAGTTCTTCACGAAATGCTTTCTTGTCAAAATACGGCTTCATAAAGGTCCACCCTAAACTTCTTGATGTAATACTCCAGATCTTGGTGGTACACCAGTTAAGGTTAAAACTTCATATCTTGCTGATAGATACTGCATTAGTCCTTTTTGTCATCCAATCCTTCCGAAGAAATGCATGCTTAACTCAACACGGTGACAATAGCATAAGCGGGTGATTCATGGATAGCCGTGATATCTCCTGCCTTAGGGTTTTCTTGACAAAACTTTGAGTTCTAATGCTCCATGTTCCGGTCTTTCTCCAATACACCTTGATCTTGGTTATTGACAGCTTCCAATAGTCTGACAAATTCCATAAGGGTAGCCTTCCTAGGTCATACAAATCTGGGAATTCTTCAGAGCCTTCCAATTCTCCTAGTCTTTCGAGTCTTAAACCATCACAGTTTCCGTTATTGTAACACACGGTAAAATCCTCTTCATTTTGAAGTGGTCTTAGTTGTCCGATATCTTGGACTTCTTGGAGTGGTCTCATCAGTCGAATCTTCGTGGTTAAAAGGGGGAAAGGGGCATAGTCTAACTAAAAGGGAATATTTGATAAATCTTAGAAAAGAAGAGAGGTAGAAGATCTTTTTGAGAATGAGGTTATAGAGAAAATCTTTCCTATGGACTTGCCAGTTTCTAGGGGTCACATCCTACAGTCAACATGTGCCTTGATACCATCTTGTAGCGACCCGACCTCAGACGGTCAAGTCTCTGTGCTTAAGTATCATCCCTGGATCGGCATGCTGACACACAGTACTCAAGGATTTATAAAAGAGGTAAATCATATGTATAAAGTAACGTAAATACTATTACCTCAATCCAAATAGCAGAAGCAACAACAAGGTTGTGGATTCCCATCAACACCAATGGCAAAGTTGAGTGTAGAAATCGCAACCCTAACGTATCACTTAGTCATCGTAAGATTCCTGCAACATGAGACGTTGCAGCCACAAAGGGCCAGTACATTGAATGTACTGGCAAATTCACACCAAAGAGCAATGATGAATAATAGCTATCACTACATGCATATTTGGCTGGTGGAAAGCTCTAAGTTTATTTTTGCATAAAGCTAATATTTCCCTACAACAAAGGAATAGATTTTATTTAATTACCAAGTTGGTGGAAAATTATTGAGAAGTTTCCTCCGACTCAATCCCAAAATAATAATTATAGCCCCACAAATTAATTAAGTAAAGTGATGAGATCAACATGATAATTCAAGAACCAGATACTCAAGATGTCCATAACCGGGGACACGGCTAATCATGATTAGTTTGTACACTCTGCAGAGTTTTGCGCATTTTTCCCCATAAGACTCGATCTCCTTCGTTGGATTTCTCGCGCTACATGGTGTTTTGAGAAACGGATGACCGAGACACAGTCTTTCCGAAACATTAACTCTTTACTCTGGGTGGACCGTTACACCTACTTTCCCCTAAATCTGCTAGCCCACCACTGAAAGAGGTCATGCAACATACTCAACTATGCTAGAGCCCATAATAGCTTGTGGCTGCACACGGAAGTTTCTAGCATGAATAATCTTATGATCCCTTTGAGCCTGGGTGGCATTCCATAGGGTGATCACATGGGTACTCCGGGATCCCCTTGGGCAAGCACTGGGTTCTCCAGGTGCCCAGGCAAACCACTGGGTTCTCCAGGGTGCACCAACCAATCCACCCAGAGGTGTATTAAAGTAGCCACCTCAAGTTAACCATTAATAATAACTCTCACATCTGTCATGAATCACTCAAACCAAACCACGTCTACAGGCATAGCATAGCAGTATAATCATAATGTAGTAACTCCCAGGGGTTTCATATAAAGCACAATAGGTTCCTACCTCATCAACTACTTCCCAATACCCACATGTTATCACTCCTAACCATGCAATGTTTGAGGGTTGAAACTAATGCATAAAAAATTGGGTATGAAGAGTATGATCAAAGTGTGAACTTGCCTTGTACGGTTGACGAAGATGATTCACACTCATAACTCCTGATAGTTCTACTCGTCACACTCCGATCAATCTATCGTGAGCAAGCAATATTAACCACACATAAACAATCACTCAAAAGACCGGAAAGAACGAAGAAGACAATTCGGAAAACATGGAAACCAAGCAAATAACTCTTGCAACATAAAACAATTTCTAACAGTACCAAAATTATGTGAATTTGGCCTTATCAGAAATTTTGGGTCAAAAGCTTCGATTTGCAAAAAGAATCAACCAAATCGGAGTTACGAAACTCAAGTTATGATCAAAAGAAGTTTGAATATGAATCTGAACAAATTTTGAAATTTGAAAATTTCAAAAAGTTGATGTGATAGGTTCACGGATAGGTGGAAACAAGACAAAACTATAGGCGTTGGTTTCATCTAATTTGGATGAACGAGTAAAAAGTTATGGCTATTTGAAAAATCAGGGCCAAGCTGTTTTACGGATAAAAATAACTACGGCTAAAAGAATTCTAGGTCTAATGTATAAATACAGAGGCTAATTGATAATCTAATTATTCTATCATACTACTCTAGAAATAATAAACTACCAAAGTATAAAAATAAAAAAAATGGAGAAAGATACCTTTATAAGGTAGAGAAAAGACGACTTCGGAGAGAGAAGACAATTTCCAGAAATCCCGCCGGAGAGGAGAAAAATATTTTTTTTAATGATCTAGTCAAACCAAAATATTGATTTAATTCGAATCGGATGATTTTTGAAGGCTTTATGGGTCTATATTTATATGTGGAAAAAAGGTTTAAGGGTTAAAGACTAGGCAATGTGGTACTAAACATATATGTACGTAGATGGAATTTGAAATAGATTATGGGCTAAAAGTTAGGCCCGGCCGCGCGCACTGTAGTTTTTTTTAAAACAAAATTCGGTCAAATAGAAAAAAGGCTGGCTGGGCCTGGCCCATGTACGAGAGAAGAAAAAACAATGATGGGGCGCCTTTCCGCCACTATGCTACGCATGCGGGCAACAGTTAGTTCCAGACGCACGCACAGTTTTTTTAATAGAAATAGAAAAGGAGAAAATGGACTAACGAAAATAAAAGTAAAATTATATATAGGCATATTATATATCAAAATTATATATAGGCATATTATGGGCTAAAAGCTTTTCTACAACATGAACATTTTTCTAACATCAAATAAAATCCGCAAAAATTTAAATAAAGCAAAGAGTGCTACTGGTGCAATAAAACCCAGTAAAAATCATTTTAAAAATACCAAAATGATTTCAAATTTATTTTTATCCAATTTTCTATTATAGGGAATCATTTTACCCTATTTTCCATATATTTTATTTTTGGAGAAAATAATTTGAATAAAAGTCAAATAACTCCAAATTGAAAATAGTTTCCAAAAGGACTCTAAAATTGATTCTTTGAAACTCCCAACTCATATTTCATATAATTTGAAGAAGTCATTTTATCTTCTCTCGTGAAAATCATTGAGTTGCATAAAGTTTTTGAGTTGGAAAAATATTTCCAAATGAAATTCAAATATTTTCAAAAACCCTTTTCATTTATTTAAATGGAAGAAGTCATGTCATCTTCTCTCTAGGGTTTTGTATTTGAAAAGAATTTGAATTCACGGAGATCATAAATGCAAAATGAAAGTTTGGGAAAGTCCTTTTATTCCCTCTCATTTAATTTCCAAAAAGTTTCGAATTCACTCACTTTCAATCAATCAATCACACAACAATCAAACAAAATTATCTATTTAATATAAAATTCCAAAGCATACATGGGCTAGACATGCCATGGACACAAATTGTAAAACTGACTTGGTTGTGAACAACATAAGTGAAGTATTCAACAAAATGATACTTGATGTGAGAGGAAAACCAATTAAAACCATGGTTGATGGCATCAGAACAAAGTTGTTAGTTAAGTTCAATGCTAATAGGACCAAGACATAGACAGCTAAGTGGCAGATATGCCCAACATATGCTGAAAAGCTGGAAGAAGCTAAACATCATTCCAGATTCTGTCAGTCAATCAAGGTTGAACCAGATCTATACCAGGTTACAAGTGGAGAAAGAAAATATGCAGTAAATCTAAAAGATCATACATGTGGGTGTAGAAAATGGGACATGACTGGGGTTCCTTGCAATCATGGTGTTTCAGCAATTAACAAGGCTAAACTACATCCAGAAGATTTTGTTAATGCTTTCTTCAAGAAACAAATGTATCAACGAGCCTACAGTCCAATTGTCTACCATGTGCCTGGGCCTGATCTATGGCCAAAGACTGGGACCCCTGACATAGAGCCACCTATTTTCAGAGACAAACCAGGAAAGAAGCAGACAAAGAGGAGAAATAATCAGTTTGAGAAGCCAGCTCCCAAGGATACTTCTAGGATGGCATCAATCACTTGTAGCAATTGCAATTTGAGTTGGCATAGGTACACTAGCTGCCACAAAAAACTTAAGCCAGCCCTTGCAATGAGAAGGAACCAACATCAGGTTAATTGTCCAAACTTCAAAAAATCAGTTGATGATTATATTTCCTATACTATGTTCTAATCTTTGTATGTTTACACTGCAGGAAAATAGTAGAGTTGATGCAGCTCCATCAGCCCCAAGGCCAGCTCCTTCATCTCCAGCAGTACCCAGGGCAAGAACTATAGCTCCACCAGCACCTAGGCCAGCTCCATTAGCTCCAGCAGTTCCCAGGGCAAGAACTACAGCTCCACCAGCACCTAGGCCAGCTCCATCAGCTCTAGCAGTTCCCAAGGCAAGAACTACAGCTCCACCGGCACCTAGGCCAGCTCCATTAGCTCCTCCTGCAACTAGGAGAGCAACTACATCTATTGTTGCTGCTTCTAGGCCAGGTTCATCTAGTGTTGCAGCTACAAGGCCAAGTTCATCTAATGCTGGTGCTTCTAGGCCAAGTTCTTCTACTGCTGCAAAGCCAAGGGCAAAGAAAACCTTCATACCAACTAGAGCTCGAAGTACTGGAAGGCTGAGAAAACCTTCTTACAAGATGTCTGAGTGGTTCAATTGTTCTCAGGGTAGCAAGAAGAAGTAATTTCATGATGGTGATGTTGAAAACAATTTCCAGTTTGTGATGTTGAAAACAACTGTGAGTTTGTCATGTTGAAACCAGTTTAATTCAGCCTATTTTGGCTAGTTTGTGATGGCACTATGTAAGTTACCTAATTATGGTTGTGATCAAGACTTTTATGCATCATTTAGACTTTGATAATGATATGTTGTCTATGATGCTGTCATTTAGACTTTCTTGCATCAAGTTGTTTATGATCTTATAGTTATGATGATGTTGTTGTCACTTTGGGTGGCTCGGTGTCGACCAACCCCTAAGTGAAGAAAATTTGTCACTTCGGGTGGCTCGGCATCAACCAACCCTTAAATGAAGCATTTTTGTCACTTTGGGTGGCTCGGCGTCGACCAACCCCTAAGTGAACCAAATTTGTCACTTAGGGTGGCTCGGCATCGACCAACCCCTAAGTGAACTATTTTTGTCACTTTGGGTGGCTCAGCGTCGACCAACCCCGAAGTGAAGCAAATATGTCACTTTGGGTGGCTCGGCGTCAACCAACCCCTAAGTGAAACATTTTTGTCATTTAGGGTGGCTTGGCATCGACCAACCCCAAAGTGAAGCATTTTTGTCACTTAGGGTGGCTCGGCGTCGACCAACCCCAAAGTGAAGCATTTTTGTCACTTAGGGTGGCTTGGGGTCGACCAACCCCTAAGTGAACCAAATTTGTCACTTAGGGTGGATCGGTGTCGACCAACCCCTAAGTGAAGCATTTTGGTCACTTAGGGTGGCTCGGCGTCGACAAAGAACTAAATGAAGGATCCGAACTACAAACAGACCTTTCATCACAAACCAACATAAAAATTACACTACAAACACCTTCATTAAAGGAAAGCTAAACCCATCACATGCCATGCCATACTTCACAGCTTAGTTCAACAGATTCAAATTTAGCACACATTGCAAGCCATAGTTCAATGCTTCAAAAGTAACTTAGTTTAACAGATTCAAACTTAACACATTACAAGCCATAGTTCAAAGCTACTAACTAAAGGCAATGACCCACATGGTCATATGACAACACAATTTATTCTTCACCACAAATACCCTTGATTTCCTTCAGCTTCCTCCTGTTACTTTCACCAGCTTTCTTCATATCAGCAACAACACACTACAAAGTACTCTTCTCAATGCTCAACTTCTCCTTCTCTTTAATCAACTCAGCAATGTAACAATCCAGCTTCTCCTTCTCTTTCTTCAGGTCAGCAAAGCTAAACTCCAAAGTACTCTTATCAGAGCTCATCTTTTACTTCTCTTCTAGATGCTTGAACTTCAAATTCCTAATGACATTGGCTTGAGCAACATGAATGCACTTCAAATGATCAACAACTGCCTTCAGTTTTTTGATCTCAGCATCCTTTTCCATGCTGCTGTCAGCAATATTCAAATCAGTTTCTTGTGGCGCATTATCCTGGGAATCCAAGAGGTTGTTCACATCTTCAATAAGCTTCTCATAAGTCTCCTGCAGCTCTTTTTTCTATTGTGCTAGATTGTGCACAGTAAATGAATGCTCAAGGCATGCCATCTTATTGGCCTGGATGTTGTCCTCATACATAAGCCACAGTTTGCGGAGGGCATTCTGCAGATGATCTGGCCACTCCTCATCTACCCATTGCACTAATCCACAGTTATTAGCTCCCTGCAATACAAAATAAAGTAGTTCAAACATGTTGTCACATGTTACATATTCAGTTAAGTTAAGGTTACAGTTAAGGTGCAGATTCAGTTATATCAATTCAACTGACAAAATTAAAAAACAATTATTATGAGCATGTTCCCTAACATGAACAGTGACTATGAAAAAAAGTCAGTATTAATGAACCTTGAACAGGAACTATGAACAATGAACAGTAAACCCTAGAACATACATAGTTAACCCTAGAACAGATGAGTTGTAGTACACAGGAGAGGTTTCACTTTGCAACTAATTTTCTAACTTACTTCTAGGGCACAAGCAATGAACCTCCTCCCAGTGCTTATCCCCTGGAATGCAACACATTTCTTCCCTGGCTTACCATGCTTGCACATCACCCTCAAATCGTCGGCAGCACCAGTGAACAACGGGTCATCGATTGTTGGTGGGATCTGGACAACACAAATGTACTGGTTCAAATCGAGCTGAAACCCTAAATCCAAAATGCCCAAATCGAAATCCTAAATGCAGTCCTGGTGGAACCAACTGACCTTAATAGGGGAGTCGTATGAAGAAATGAACTGCACGTCGGAGTCCTCACTGCTTGAGTCGTCGCTCCAAGACACCATGGTGGCCGGCGGCGAGCGGAGACGAGAGGAGGCAGAGGAAGGTTGAGAGCGCGAGGGAGGGCAGAGGAGCGAGTTAGTGAGAAGTGGAGTCGGGGCGGCGCGGTCGGCCCGTTCAACGCGAGCCGACCAAGTGGTCTCGAGCAGACGGCCCCGTTTGCCGTCTGTTACGCCACATAGGGGGAAATCAGGCCCCAGCTGTCGGAAAGGCAGTCAAACGAAGCAAACCAGTCGATCAGTGCAGTCTACAAAGAGTTTACTGAATGTACGGTGCTTTTTGCAAATGATTAGCGACCTCGTGGTTTTCTGCAAACGATGCCCCAAATGTGGTGGTTTTTGCAATTCACTCCCAACAGAGAGGACATCATTTTAATAAACAACAGAGGGGCAGTGCGAAACAGGTCTCTTAGGCTCGGAGCAGAGAGTGGGTGTGGAATGGCCAAGCAACACCACAGACCGGGCTAGGTCATATGATGCACATGGTTCCCTCAAGCTTAATTTACTCCATCCAGAAGTGGACATGGTTCCCTAAAAAAAGTGGACATGTCACATGAACCCAGCAAAGTAGCAGCACTGTATGTCACCACGCATACATATCGCATGCTTTATCATTGCCATGGCATGCTACAGTGCTTGATGATTGTTTGGATTACAATAGTACACAAAAGTAACACGACTAAAGAAGAAACAAATACCACCAGCAGCACTCGATTTATGTTGTGTGATACTCTCATGACGTTTATAAATCCAAGTTGGGCATGAGAAGAAATGGTAGGTACAAAATATTGTCCTTCCTTATTAGAATGGATTCTTCTGCAGTGTATTATAGTAAATTAGGTGAATGTGAGTAGGAACAACAACATAAACCGCCCTTGCGTGGGGCCAGTAGGCTCATTCTAGAGCAATTCAGTTTCTTGTACCAAGTCACAATTAGTTTGTAGGTACTATCTTGTACTCTCCAAGGTGTAATAGTTGGGGTGCGTCAATTGCATCATCAATTTACTTGCTCTGTTTAGGTTACACCATGCCCTCATATATGCGAAGCTCCCTTCTATTTTTCAAGGGTATGTGATCCTTTGTTCCATTTTTACTTCATCCCTCTATTGCCTTATTGTTCTACTCCTCTTACACACGCCACAAGAACAACAAGAACAATTCGCCTATTATAATGACAATGGGTCTTTGTTCCGAGGTCTAGTCCACACCTAGGTAGTGCCTTCTAAGTACTTAATAAATGGGATTATTCTTGGGTGAGGGAGCAAGCTGGGAATGTGCGGTTTCAGGAAAATGTATCAAAACATGTTGTTTTTTCTGTGGCTCTTGTTTAGAGCGTGAAGCACTTGCTTGGAGAAATCTGCCAAGATATGCACGCATTGGCATCACAGGGGAACCCGGAGGACATGTTTCTTCTCAGGGCATCGGATAGATATCCAATGGTTCCTTGGCAAGACCAGGTTGCCGGGGCCATTAGTTGTTCATCCGAGACATCGACATCATTCTGTCAGGAGTTGCGGTGGTGCTGTCATACCCAAAGGCCACCAACCCCACGCTAGCAGCGCTAATACTCTACACAAAACTGGTGTCAATGTCTATCTTGACAGAATCCGACGGGGATGAAAGAAGCGTAGCTTTTATACTCACGACGTGACTATTTTTCAGTATAAATTTGTGCGTTATAAGTGGTCAATCATTCAAATAGCATCTAATTTTTATCCGCCCGTGTGTATTTATATTTTGGTCATTGATTGGACGACATTTCAAATAAGTTAAGAGCACTAATAAGTGTGCGAGCGTACGCCTTATTGTGGTCGCTTTGACTATATAGAAATAATTTGGGTTTTAATGAGAAAAACCCTTCTATCTTGCAGGTTATTTTCCGTTATACACACTCGCTTCATACGTGGTATACGCTGCATCAAACGGAGTGCCAACTATTATTTAAGGCAGTGTAAAAGTGGTTTAGGTGGATGCCCATGAAGGTTTTTATCCAACAAGGATAACAGTATAATCTTTGAATCGGTCAACCACCTCCTTTGATATAGGTATAGTGTTGGTCATATATGACTCTATTGTTGCCGATATATCCAGCCCAGGATTATTCCAATCATCTCTCATAGCCATACACAAAGCCCTCCTTTTTGTACAAAGTCACGAGAACATGAAAGGTGCTCTCATCTTCGGCACCACAAATTCAAGACACAAAAATGCTATGCTCACGGGGCTGGTGTTACGGACTACATGTGCCAATACAATCGATCGCCTCCCCTGCATTGAACTGTGGGGACCGGCCCGTGATTAATCCTTGCGCCTCCACCTCAGCCCCGTAAATGTTTTCCGTAGAAAATTCCGGTAAGTGTAGCATCGCTGTTCAAGACATATGTGAAAAAGCTTGGTAGTGTGCAACTCCAGTAACCTATTCCGCTAAGCTATTGGACGCGGCTTGCGAGGCGCAGTTTCTTGGACCCGCTAGAGATGTCCCATCTTACTTGGGTTGTTCTTTTCTTGTCAAGAATATCTCCTTGGACTGCGCATGTTCTTGGGACGCTTAGCATGATTCCGAGGAAGTAAAGCAACAAAACCTTCTGCCTCTACAAGGATATAACTCACACAATGGTGCGCTCTAGCCGAGAGGATCAAGAGTAGGAAATAGTTCCAAGAGTGTAGGCGTTATTTACGAGTGTAGGTGTACAAGGAGAAAAGGTAAGTAACATTTGACGAACCATAGATTGTCAGTAGGCCAAAGCTGTAATTTACGCACCCATATCTAGCATCCTAGGATTGAATTCCCTCTGACGCAGATTACTTTTCTATTTTTATGTGTGGCACTGGTTCAACACCGCTGGTTTGAGATAATATCACTGGTAGTTATAGAACTTGAGTTCGATGTTCAGTTTGGTTCTAAAACTTGCAAAATACAGAATTGTGGTCACTTAGTTTGCCGTATGTTCAGTTTGATTCTAAAACTTTTATCCTACTAGTCGTTCGCCGTATGTGTGTGGGCTAACCATGATGGGGCTTGGTACTTTATAGGGACCAAAAATTTTGTTGTCCAGTTTTTTTTCTTTTTTTCTATGTAAGAAAACAACTTATATTTTCTTAATTAAAACCACTTATACTCTGATATATCTTGTATTTTATGCTGCCTTTTATTTTACTTTGTTCAGATATCCTTTTAGGCATTGCAATCTAAGTATACGCATAGTCAATTAGCTAAAGATAGACATGATTTTAGTTTAATATAAATGAGAGTGCTCTGTTATGTATAGTTTCAAGTTTACTAGTAGTTGGGGCGCGCCCGTGGCGCGCCGCTTGAGGGGCATCTGGACGGTGCCAGGTAGATGAACGCCCTTTTTACTTTCCTTTTTGGATCAGGATAGCAGCACATGTACATGCAATTCTTGATGGAACTTATTGTATATTGGAATATCACCTGAGGAAGAAACTGAAATGACACGCCCACAATGATATAGCATTGACAGGAGCATGTTGTTGTTTGGCAACATAAGATACATTAATAGAAATTACACACACATCGGCCCCGGGAGCGGTGGCAGGACCTTGATGCCTCCCTCTAACCGTGCGGCTGGCAAAGCTGCGGCAGTAGCTCGTCGTCGTGGACGGCGACGACCCTCCAGGACACAGTGTTGATGGAGGCACGAGGGAGATGTTGAGCTTGGTCTACAGGTCCCTGATGGCAGCCCTAGTCCTCTCGATGGGAAACTGCTCCGCACCGTTGGGGTCTTGGTTCCTCAACTTCCTTGCCTGCAAATGAGTTCCACTTCATATCTTTGGCATGACTGGTTCTGAGCTTCTAATTATTATATGAATTCTGAGAGAAGCGAGTGTGCTCGTTCAAACATACACTGACTTCCGGCTCACCTTGTGGCTCTGAAAGAGCTGGAATGGCTCCGGTGAAGGTTTACAGACGCCAACTTGCTCGTGAAGATAGATAACCTGCTTCCGGTTCTTCTTTTCTGCAAGGACTTTTCCTCAGCAAACATTTGTAACACTGGTTATATTTATTCCAGTTCTTAAAAAAGCATGGGACAAATAGGAGAAAATAGAGGAATATCAAGGTAAGATCCTAGGAAAGGATGCCTCAAATTAATTGAATGCCCACTGAAATGAGTCAGACATATAATGCAATATGAAATAACATTCTTCAAATTGTGCAAAGGAACTACCTTTGTTGTCCCATTGGCTCGATAGACATCAAAGTAGTGTGAACTGATTCAGTCTCCGTCTATCTACAACGTTATTATATCCTGCAAGAAAAAGCAAAACTAATTATACCACCATAAGTTTTATACAAACCACATCAGACAGATATTAGATCAAAACGGACAAGAAAGCATCAACGAAGTTTAAAGATTCCACCCTCTAGATTAACATTGGACTGTAGACTTGACAGCGAAATCAGTTATTTGCAGCTTCTTTCCACAAAGTTTGCAAAAGTTACACAAAATAACCATTTTTTTAACATTGCCACTTTTTTAGAAGAACTCAAATAACCTTGTTGTTCAAATATGAGAAAAGTTATAGCTTAATGATTAACCAAAGTTCGTTTTCTTGAAAAGTGTATCAAACTTTTACGAGAAGGCATGTGCGCATTTATCTTGTCTCGGCACATTCGGCTGCCATGTTTCGTCATTAGTCTAACTCATTTACATCAATATAGGCATATGCTATAACATTATGATCAAATAGTAGAACATCGATCAAACATACGATACTATATCATTAGAGTTCAGAACCATCATAGGCATTGGTACATCTAACGAGGATATGTACGACTTGCCCGGGAGCATGGATGGGTACAATGCATTGTAGTGCAATCGCAAGAAAGCACTTTGTCCAGCCAAACTGAAAGCACTTTGTCAATGAGGCCATGACTTGACTTTGTCAGAAGCCTGTTGTACGCAATCGCAAGAAACGGCCAGCAGCAGTGCAATCCGGATACTCACGCCTGCAGTGATTTTGTAGCATTGCCACTAGACCTCTTACGCTTATATTCACATAAATCCGAGTGAAGCTGCATCAAGAAATATATTTCAGACATGAGAAGCAACAACAGTAGCTTAAGAAAAAAACATGTTACATATAGTAATATTTCCTTACAGCCTAATGGTACGAACAAATCAAAGTTGCTGGATTTGGCAGTGTAGCTAGAAGACAGAAAATGCAAGTTGACTATGATGTCACTGCTAAAGAAGCATAAATAGCATCTATGTCTAGTGAAAAAACAGAACAAAAGGAATTATCTTCATGTTAATCCATCTATATCTAGCATAATGATTTTGTAATATGATAGTACAATAGTATAATAAATGATCTTGTATGGCTACCGCATGAAGTATGGTGTAAAAAAACAGAAAATTGAGTGAAATAAGTCATGTAGACATATAGTATAAGAAATCAATAAAAAAGGATCATACATCATGTACACCAAACCGGGTTGATCTCCCTTCTTAGACATGATAATCACTTCCAAATTAAAGACCAATGCTTGCCTATAATTCTAGTTGGAAAGTAACCTCACTTCTAAGAAATCTGAAGGTTATAATTTCCGAATAATCCACTCCTTGAATGTTCTCTCATGATTCTTGAAAGAAACCTTTGAGCTGGACAAGAATAGTAGCAAAAGTAAGTAAACATGAAAGAAAAGATCAACTCAAGGTGCAGATGGGTAAAGCAAGATCATTCAGTAAAACTGAAATATTTATCAATCAAATGCTAATAGCCATATGACACAACCAACAAGGTAAGAAATCGATCGGATCATGGAGGAGCTCACCCAGAGTTTACGCCCGTCAATCTGGCCGTATGGACCCTAGATGTAGAGAGAAAGCATGCATGCTCTTCTTGCTCCCACAGAACCACAGCAGAGTAGGGGTTGGAGATCAACTAATAAACATGGAGAGATCCATATATGCCAATCAACTAATAAAACACCACCGGAGCAGCACATGCATACTTGGAATATGAACATAAGTAAAAGCAACTGCTAATGACAAAAAGAAATGACTTAATATTCAAACATTACGCCATTGATAGGTAGAATACAGAAAGTGTATCTGTAACAGTAGATGTTCCCATTGACAAAATGAATCGTGTTCCCATCTTCAATTTTCCTGCAATTTCACCTATTTTTCATGCCTCATTAATTATCTAGGGAATGAGACTATGATGAACAGGCGAGCACTAAAGTTTAATGCTAACAGCCTTCCACAAAGCAGATAACACCAGTAGCCAGCTCTTCAAGATCAATTAGCATAGCTTGTCTGTCAAAAATAAATTGCATTACGAAAGCATTCCAAGACTACCTGGCTGTCAGAAATAAATTGCAGCAAATAACACCAGTAGCCAGCTTTTTAAGATCAATTAGCATAATTTGAAGAAAGCTTAGCATGCATATTGTATTCATCACTCTGTTAGAGCAAATTTTGGTTGGTTGCGGCAACAGCAGGTTGATGAATTTCATGTACTATCAGTACTGTGCAGGTGCATCCAAATCTGTATGATAGCAGAAGAATAATATAAGCAAGAAGACAGAGTACTTCCATGCAAAGAACCATAAAGAAAGGTATAAAATAGGAGTTTAAAGAGAATCTTTGATGAAAAACCTCACAAAAAGTGACCAGAAACTAAATCTTAGAACAGAGACAGATCTTGTGTCAGCATAATAAAAATGAAACGGCTATTTGACTAATTGAACGACCAATTAGATAGAGCAAAACCTAATGTGGATAATAGCTAGTCATCTGAACGGATTAGAAGGCATGAGGGAAATTACATATGAAGCGAAGCAGTACATCTAATTATCAAGATTTTAATCCCCAAATAAACATTATAAAAGAACATGAGAATATCTCGTGGTCACCTTCAATTGACAATCTGAGAACAAGATTTGCAAGAACATTTAGTATGCAGACATGTTTTTCTTTTATCAATTTCCTTGGGAGTTGGGTAAAGTAACTCTTGTTATATATAAGTGAACATAATTACGTATAGTCCAATCAGTAACTAACAAGGTATGCAAGTGAAGTGTCCAGGCTGTGCAAACTTACAGCCTGAGATGGTTTCTCATGTAGAAAATGCAACAAAAGCGACCTTTGCAAATACTAAATCATTTTGGCACCGCTGATTATTGCGTGTGTCAGGAGGGTTGAGGTGTGGCTGTTGCAACGGCGTACGCACGTCAATGCTTGCCATCGTCCAGGACCTGTAGCAAACAGAAGAATCTTGCGCATCAGGACCCGCAATCCAGGAAATGGGAACAGAAAACTGAGATGCAGTTGAGTTTGCCGACGTAGATAAAAGATTAGAAATGTCGTCAATAGAAGCTAAGCAAATAAGATTTCAGAAGGAAAGTAAACAAATAAAGTCAGTGTGGGTTACCTTTCAGTATCTGAATTAACAAACGCCAGCCTTTCACCCAAGACAAGATCAATGATTAGCTACGTAGCTACTCAGCTAGTGTTGAGGTCCATAGTACATAGCTAACAGATGACTAATCTTGATCCCCTTAGTCTGAACTATAACAATCTAATTAGAGTTGCGGTGGCAAAATAGAACCTTTCAGATGGTAACTGGGCAATGGAATGAACAGGTAGAATTTTAATTCAGTAGCGCACTTGTCGTTTTACACAAATTCATGGACATTCAGCTACCGAGTCAACTTCAAAACCCTAGCTGTTTAGTTCTATCTGGTTTCTACTACATGGTTGACGTAATAAACAGAATTATCGTCTCTCTCTCTCTCCCTCTGTGTGTGTGTGTGTGTGTGTGTGTTAGATGCTGACCCCCAATTCATTCCATCCCTGAAACAAGCAAAATCATGAGTGCTGCAACCCACTTCTCAAACCAAACCCCCAAACAATGTACGAAGGAGAGAAGGCACATCTAATCGTCAGTTTAATTCGCTGGAAGTGTGAGAAATTGTGAGTATTGTATAAACTACTTGGTTGGTCTTCCCATAATCAGTTCGTCCATTCACCCCAAAGGGAAATACCGCTATTTGCCTTTTTTCCTGAACTGATGTGTAGCAACAGTGTTGTGAGTTTTGGGTGCCAAATCACCTAAAACCAAATAGATTTGAAGCAATGGAGACCTATGAGTGCCACTGCCTACCGACCATCTCAGCACCAGCTTCTACTATTCTAGAACTGGGTTTAATTTCGAGCTCGAAAAAATTCCTCAACCCAATTTCCACTTGCTCCGAGTTCAGAGTGGTGAGAAGGGCAGAAGGCACACCCTATGGATGGTGTGGGATGGTAATCACGACGAAATGGTAAATACTGGGGCGATGGATAGACGTGTTGGACCTGAGCAAGGTGGCGACGTCAGAGGAGGAGGACGAAGCCGGAGTCGTCGACCTCGAGCTCCTTCGTGCCCAGCTCCAGGATCTGGTCCATCTGCCTCCGGATCCAGGCCGGCACCGCCAGGCCGCGGGCTGTTTGATCCCAGTGTACGGGAAGAAAGGAGATGGCGCCCGAACCTGCGACCACCCCGAGTCTCCTGCGCCGGACGCCGATCTGGTCCAGGACTCGACTAGGAGGAGAGAAGACGCAGGAGAAGCGGCTGAGCCGGCAACGCAGCGACCCAGGAGAGGAGGAGGCGAGCGGAGAGGGGATGCACCGGATCCCCACCAGGCACAGCGACGAGAGCCGTGCTCCTTCTACAGAGGATGGGGACGGCGCAGGGCAGAGAGGAACGGGGAGGAGGTTGCGTGCGGGATTGGACTCTGTTTTGTTTTTGCCCAGCGATCTGTTTTGTTTTTGTCCCGGTGATCTGTTTTGTTTTCCACGCTGTGATGACGTGGCTATTGCGGGGAGGCGTCCTTGATGCGCAGCTGAATGCTTTTAATGAGCGCTCGGACTAATTCTGTTTATGACAAGATTGGACTAATTCTGTTTTAACGTCTCTATTTTACCATTGAAGTAAGAATCTTGTCATAGAGACGTTAATTAATTCGTCAGCATGATTAGTGCGCACAATCACATCTCAAGAGTGCGGGGCTAGCGTTCGGCTCGATCGCTTTCGGGATCGCAGCCCCCAAGGTGACGTCCAACCGCCCATCCTCGATTGGCGCAATAGGCTCCGAGTTAGAGGTCGGAACCGATGCGTGTGCGGCCTCCAGGACACTGTCCGGGGGTAGAGCTAGATCATGCCCCTCGAGATAGTGCGGCGCGCTTGGCCGTGGCTCGAGCCCGTCGAAGATCAAGTCTCCGCGGATGTCAACCGTGTAGTTTAAGCTTCCAAACCTGACTTGATGGCCAGGGGCGTAGCTTTCGATCTGCTCCAGGTGGCCGAGCGAATTGGCCCGCAGAGCGAAGCCGCCGAAAACGAAGATCTGTCCGGGGAGAAAAGTCTCACCCTGGACCGCATCGTTGTTGATGATCAAAGGAGCCATCGAACCTAAAGGCGACGACACAGAGGAACTCTCAATGAAAGCACCAATGTCGGTGTCAAAACCGGCGGATCTCGGATAGTGGGTCCCGAACTGTGCGTCTAGGCCGGATGGTAACAGGAGGCAGGGAACACGATGTTTTACCCAGGTTCGGGCCCTCTTGATGGAGGTAAAACCCTACGTCCTGCTTGATTAATATTGATGATATGGGTAGTACAAGAGTAGATCTACCACGAGATCAAGGAGGCTAAACCCTAGAAGCTAGCCTATGGTATGATTGTTGTATATGGAGTTGATTGCCTACGGAAACCCTCCGGTTTATATAGACACCAGATAGGGTTAGGGTTACATAGAGTCGGTTACAATGGTAGGAGATCTTGAATATCCGCATCGCCAAGCTTGCCTTCCACACCAAGGAAAGTCCCATCCGGACACGGGACGAAGTCTTCAATCTTGTATCTTCATAGTCCAGGAGTCCGGCTGAAGGTATAGTCCGGCTACCCGAACACCCCCTAATCCAGGACTCCCTCACTCCCCCATACTCCATTATGGGTGAGCCACTCTTCGAGTTGCTCCACTTGAATTTGCACACTGCAAACTTGATGACGATCACCACTTGATGCCATCCTCCATGGGTTGTATGAGATCTTCCTCTTGATGTAAGACCATGGAAACATACCTAACCCCACAAAGAACTCTCACGTAGACCATGGGTTAGTACACAAAGCGTAATGGACAATGCTTACCATACCATGGGATCACTTGATCCCTCTCGGTACTTCTTCTACGCTTTGTGAGTTGATCAACTTGATTCACTCTTGACTTAGTCTTGATCAACATTGAATCTTTCCAACTCTCATTTGGATGATGTCTTGAAGGTAACCATGAATGATCACACAATCTTCTTCTTCAAGACATGCTTGCAATAAGCTCAACTCACACATGACCAATCTTTGGATAATTTCTTGAAAAGCACTTTGGCCATCTCAACTCACACATGACCAATATTTGGATAATTCCTTGAAAAGCACTTTGGCCATCTCATAAACTCCCTGAAACCAACACATGGACTTCAAGACAATCCTATGGACAAATCCTTCAAATATAACTCAAGGCAACCGTTAGTCCATAGAGATTGTCATCAATTACCAAAATCACACATGGGGGCACCACATGTCCTTTCAAAGGTGTTTCTCCTAATGATGAGACAAGATATAAAGCAAGGTTAATTGCTAAAGGTTACAGTCAGATTCCAGGTATTGACTATAACGAAGTCTTTTCTCCTGTTGTGAAGCATAGCTCTATTCGCACTTTACTCAGTATTGTTGCCATGCATGATCTTGAGCTTGAACAATTGGATGTTAAAACTGCATTCTTACATGGAGAATTAGAAGAGGATATTTATATGGAACAACCTGAAGGTTTTGTTATTCCTGGAAAAGAAAAGCTTGTCTATAAGTTAAAGAAATCTCTTTATGGATTGAAGCAATCCCCGAAACAGTGGTACAAGAGATTTGACACCTTTATGCTCTCTCAAGGTTTCAAAAGGTCTAATTATGATAGTTGTGTTTATTTGAAAACTGTCAAAGGTTCAACTATTTATTTGCTCCTTTATGTTGATGATATGCTAATTGCTGCAAAGAGTATGTCAGATATTGATGAACTAAAGAAGCAATTGAGTAATGAATTTGAGATGAAGGATTTGGGTGCAGCAAAGAAAATATTTGGCATGGAAATATCCAGAGATAGACCGTCTGGAAAAGTGTATCTAAGTCAGAAGGGATATATTGATAAAGTTCTTCGTCGTTTTAATATGCATAATGCCAAGCCAGTAAGTACTCCGTTAGCTGCACACTTCAAATTATCATCAGCTTTATGTCCTAAGTCAGGTGCCGATATTGAGTACATGTCTAGAGTGCCCTATTCAAGTACAGTTGGTTCACTTATGTATGCCATGGTTTGTTCTCGTCCGGATTTATCATATGCATTGAGTGTTGTTAGTACATACATGGCTAATCCTGGAAAGGAACATTGGAAAATAGTCCAGTGGATTTTCAGATACCTGCGAGGTACTTCTAATGCTTATTTACAGTTTGGGAAAACTAGAGATGGACTTGTTGGTTTTGTTGATTCTGATTTTGCTGGTGATTTGGATAAGAGAAGATCACTCACAGATTATGTTTTCACCATTGGTGGTTGTGTTGTGAGTTGGAAAGCAACTTTGCAGTCTATTGTGGCTTGTTCCACTACTGATGCCGAGTATATGGCTATTTCTGAGGCATGCAAAGAAGCTATCTGGTTGAGAGGTTTGTACACTAAGCTTTGTGGAGACTCATCTTGCCCTACCGTATTTAGTGACAGTCAAAGTGCTATATATCCTACTTGAATCCAATGTATCATGAGAGAACAAAGCACATTGATGTCAGATATCACTATATTCGAGATGTTGCTGCTGAAGGTGATTTGAAGGTATGCAAGATAAGTACTCATGATAATCCTGCTGATATGATGACAAAGCCAGTTCCGACCAATAAGTTTGAGCTTTGCTCAGGCTTAGTTGGTATTTCTCACTAGTCCTATGGACTTTGACGCACAAAGTGTTTAAGCTGATTTGGATGGAGTTATCACTTTCTTCGACTACTGGAGGGAATTTGGCTCAAGGTGGAGATTGTTAAATTGTGATCCAAATTCTAGTACCGGGTTGGACTAGACGTAGTACAACCAGTGTGGGCTTTTGCGTTGGCGTTGATGCGTACGAGTACAACTCGTTTACTTGTCCTACAAGGACTCCTATGTGTTGCCCCTCTTATATACCCCATGTAGTCGCACCTCAGACGGCTTGTCGTCTTGTGCTTGTAATACTCCTCCTCATAGTGATTGCGCCTTCGTGCGTCCGTGGTTTTCTCCTGCAAGGGTTTCCACGTAAAAATCCGTGTCTCTCGTGTCTCGTTTATTCTCGTTATTATCTAACAAGTGGTATACAGAGCCAAGTTACAGATGCGAGATTTTTTAGACGAGAGATATTAGGGTTGCGGTCTGTTCCGCCGAGAGCGTATCCTGTGAAACGGACGGACTCATGCACCAGGTGCACCACCAGGTTATGGGCCATTAGGTTCGAAATCAAGGGGCAAGATGCATATATAAGGGGAGCTGTTGGTACATTTGCAAAACAGACCTTCAAATCTAGCTTAATATATCGGATGGACCTCCCAAGGCTAGTTCGTCTACCTCGCTTTTCCTCTGTTCTGTACTACTACTCCAGGTCGCTCTGTACTACCGAGCTTCTGTTTTAAACAAGCTGAGGAATTTGACAAGTTGTGCTCTTGTATCAGCTAATCTAACTGTTGTGTGATTGCCCATTGCTGACTTTAGCAAAAATTACAAAAAAATCAAATTGATTCTTCACGCAGTTGGAAAGCTCAACAATATTAAGAAGTACTGTATCAGATAAGCAGAGAAGCAGATGTGGCCTCTTTCCTAAAAAAGGTATCAGAGAAGCAGATGTTGTTTTGCAACTGAACCAAAGATCTTTAGAAGCTTCCATGGAAGAACATCACGTCTTTTACATTGAGACATCACAAGCATACACATCAATTGTACAGCAACCGCCCTTCTAAACTACAAACAAGCCGCATACTAAATTTTGTTACCAAGTGTACTTTCTTGCTGATTACATGGTTCCAGAAAAATCAGAGTCTGAGACAACCAGACATGATCTGTACTAGTATGGGAGGTGACATTATCAGTTTCATGAGCTGCCAACTAGGAGACATATGAAGATGACTCCTACTCTGAAGATTATCCGGTCATGCCTTCAATTAATCGATTTGAAGATCAAAGGCAAACTATTGTTGGAGCATGAAAGATGGTCCTGAATCTGAATAATCACCGAATAGTCAGTTCTGGAGCAACCATAAAAAACATGATATAGAAATATTTACCTGCCAATGAGTGGTTGCGGAAGAGGCTTATGTGGCCTGACAATATGTATGTAAGTAATCTTGATATGTCATTCTTCATTGCAGCTATATAGTATAAACAGTCGTTATTGGGAAGCAAAGGATAGTGAGATGGAGGAAGGGACAATAACTCAAAACGAAAAACAGAAGAAAAAGAGGTACAACAAGTTTGCATTCAGATTTCTGAAAAAAAATATGATAATCTCATATCTTTTTGTCAAAAATAGCCCCAACATATTAGAGGAAAACAATAAAGTGAAAGTGTACCTAAATATTATATGAAATAAGTTGCTGTGATATTACCTCAAATTAAAATCAGTACCAATATCTAGTCATATAGTTTCTAAAACAAATCCTCCAGTACAGTGGCATGCAAATAAAGTGAGCATGAAATTCTATCCACTGAAGGAATCAATTTCGCAACCTAAATAAGATGATAATAAGGTACAAGGGTGTGCTTCCAAACCAGGGACATGCCACATATGCAACCAAGAGCAGGAAATGGCGATGCATTATTTTATGCATAATTCTTGGATGCAACAACTTTGGCTACCTGCCTTGTCAATGTCAAAAGCAGCTTCTGATTTGCCTAAGAACATGAAGAATTGCAGCCCTGTTCGCGGTCCGCGTCTTCAACAGATTTACCAGCTCCAGGCAATAAGACTCCATAATGACCTTCCAACATAGTAATGAGCCAAGCCAAACTTTGGAGTGACACCCCATCTTGCAAATCCATTGAAACTAACATAGGTTATGAATCTCATAGCAATCACATAAGCAATCATAGGCAGCTCTATCCTCTATGCGAAACTAACATTGGATTGTCTTTTACTAAAAATTTGCTACCAGATAAAACGGGGATCCCAAAGTATCGCATTTATAGAATAAAAAGGTCAGTTCACTACTATATCATGTTTTTTCAAACAAATTATAGGGAACAATATATGAGGTTTTGCAATGGATTGTAAGGAACACCGACATTCTACAAGTCATGGTTTAGTATACATTGTATATAGGAGACTGAAAAAAACCAGTTTTGTCCAAAAGATGAACTACTGTAGATAATAAAATCAGGAAGATGAACTTGTTAATGCTTTCACAAAGTTCAGTTGAACATTGTAAAGTACAAGTTCTGTTTAATATTGTTTACGAATAAAGGATCCAAACAGGGAGTGCATCCCTTGTAATTTGCATGAAGATCGTAGAAATATACTCGTAGCTCATACCTAAATATTGTGCTGACAGCGCACTATTCTAAATCTTAATCAATAAAAACATGCCTTTTGAGAAGAAGCATACAGACCTAGATCTAGATCCTTGAGCTGCTGTAGTTGGATAGTGCCACCGGCGGCGTTAGTGGTAAATTGAGTATGCCCTCACAACGAGGCGCTGCTGCGAAAGACGAAATCGAGGCACTGCTTTCAACAAATCAGATCACCCATCTGGATTTCAGTGAGACGACACTCCATTGGTACATGATTGAGAGAGATCAAGCGAAATTTACTAACCTATTTTGCCTGTTGGAGTGGTACAGAAGAGGGGGAGAGAGAAAGAGA
Organism: Triticum monococcum; assembly: GCA_034509565.1. Taxonomy (NCBI): domain Eukaryota; kingdom Viridiplantae; phylum Streptophyta; class Magnoliopsida; order Poales; family Poaceae; genus Triticum; species Triticum monococcum. Next base: position 623,274,055 of record CM067845.1, read on the forward strand.
ATACTGATTTTGGTGAAGATCTGAGATCAGTTCTTGAGCTCGCTGGACCTTAACAATAGCACCAGGCGGCTGCACTGGTACAGAATCTGGCAAGGGGAAGAACACGATCTGGATATGGTGAGGTCAAATCGCTGCATTTAACTGCACTGCAAGGACTGTTCTGCAAATGTGCCAGCAGTCCCATCATCTCACTGAATCCTGTCCCTCTATTTTGAATCCAACGGCCCATGTATCGCTGGAGCATCTGGTGCATCAATTTGCTCGTTTCACCAGATACGTTCTCCTGTTCCGCCGCCGTCGTCCCGAAAAGAAGCTGAGTCCGACAAGAAATTGATCTCCGCTGCTGTGCCGCCCTACAAATCCGTGCACTATCGGAGCCGCTCTTCGGATCCACCGAGTCGCTGCTGCTTCGTACAGGTTTTTAAGGTGGTGTTTGGTTCTCTAATCCTAGGACTTTTTCTAGTCCCAACTAAAAAGTCCCTAGTCCCTAAAAAGTCCCTCCCTATTTGTTTCTAGAGACTAAAAAGTCCCTAGTCCCTTTTTGGAGGCTATTAAATGACCATGTTGCCCCTAATATATAGAAAAATAACAATCAAACAACATCATAGGGTGGCAGGCCAATGGATGCATGGAGGGGCATTGATGGAAAAGTCCCAAAAAATCTCAAAAAGACTCTTCTTAAGAGTCTTCTTCCTTTAGTCCCAAATGCTAGTTTAGTCCCTAAAAAATCCCTCCCGTTTGATAAAAAAGTCTCTATAAAAAACTTTTTCTAATCTCTACATAAAAAAGTTCCTGAAAACAAACACCTCTAAGCTGCGAGTTGCCGCTGCTGATGCTCGTTCAAGTCCCGAGGCTGCTACGCTGCTGTTGTTTCACATCACGTCAAGCTGAACCAGATCGGTTTTAAGTAGTACTAGTGGCCGATCTAGTCAAGTACAATAGTATATCTTGGATTTTTTTACTACGTGCAGCTTATCTGATCTACTGGTACTACTTGACTACTAGATCAGAATTGTTTTTCATCTTCAAGTGCTACGTCCATTGCCCGAAATACTAATATAGTGGTTGGGACGTACCCTTGGTGCGCCGTCTGAAAGGAAGCTGAGGCGGTGCCAGATGGGGTGCGCCTTTTTCACCATCTAATATGTACTAATGTATGCATCCATTTCTATTAGTATTTTCCAATTTACGTAACATAATTGCATGAACTTAGCTTAGCTTAGTTCACTGTCCTCTTTGTACCATGCACTATCACTGTCCTATTTGTATTAGGCACTATTATAAAATCAGACTGAAAGCACATGAACATGGATCAGCTCTAAGAGAAAAGCAGTGACATCATAGATCATAGATATCAACGGGGACATCTGGTGCAACAGGCATCAGTCTTAGCTTACATACACAACCAGGTTGTTCACGAAACCCTCGGTCTCAAGCATGTCCATCTTTCATGAGTTGATAGGCAGAAAGAAGACTTTGCTTAGAATTAGGAACATGCAGAATATTGTTCAAATTCAACGACCCGGAGAGGGTAGATAAAACTAAATGGCCGATGTGTGCAATGTCCATACCTTGTCCGCTAGCAGTATGAATCTGTTCGTTGCCGGTGTAGCGGTCTCGAACAACAAGCTTTTCCAGTTCCCCGGTGATATGATCGGTCGCACCGGTGTCGAGGTACCAATTGGTATCTACGCCATATGAGTGTGCAGCGTTGGCAGCGCGATGTTGGCCACCATTGCCACCACCGCCGCCACCACTGTTGCCGCCACCACCACCTCCTATAGGGTTGCAAACGTTGTTGTTGTAGTTCTTGTCGTAGCGCTTCCTGCAGCGCCACGCTCCATGGCCTTCCTCTTTGCAGATATGGCAGCGCTCGCGGTCACCGCGAACACCACCTTTCTTGCGCAGCGCACCACCAGAGGAGCCACCGCCAGAGTTGTCTTTGTAGCGACGAGGGTCGGAGTTGTTGTCCTAGCCGCCACGTCCGCCGCTGCTGCCGCCTCCACGGCTGTAGTTGCCGCCGCGGCCACCACCGCGGGATGCAAGGTTGGCGGAGTGGTTGGGGGAGAAAGCCGCCAAGAGCAACGAAAAGAGCTCAGTGAGCCTGATCTGTTGATCCATGGTGGCACGTGTGGAGATAGCGGAGACGAAACCGTTGTAGTCAGGTTCGTGTACCAGGCCTTGGAGAATTTGGTCGACGAGGTCATCTTCTCCAAGGGGCTTCTCGGCGGCTGCGAGCTCTTAGGCGATGCCCTTCATCTTGGTGAAGTAGGTTGCGGCCGAGAGGTCCCCCTTGCGCGTGTTCCCCAGGGCAGAACGAAGCTGGATGGTGCGTGCCCTGGACTGCGATGAAAAACTCTGGAGCAGGGCTTGCCAGATGCTAACAGAGGTGGTGTGGTTCGAGACTTGCATGAGAACATCGCGCGAGAGAGAAGCAGCGTGGTGACGGTCTCCTTCCCGTCACGGATCTCCTTCTCAGAGAGGAGGACGGCGTTCGGCTCCTTGATCGAGCCATCGAGGTAGCCCATCATCCATGCCGCTTTGATATGCGGCAGGACTTGTGCCTTCCACACTAGAAAATTTTCCCTGGTAAGCTTCTCGGTGATGGTGTGGCCGAGCGATGCGAGGGAAGGGAAGGCCATGGTGATAGGAGAGGAGGAGGACGACATGACGTAGATGCGTTGGAAGAGAGAGGCTATGTATACCATGTAGAAAATAAGGCTAAAGCGTATGCTGCTAGCAGGGACGCGTGCGTGTTAATTATAGGCACAAAGGGCCGCGGGATTACAAGGTTGTTAGGCCATAGATTGATCTCCAAATTACAAACAAGGATAAGATCTAATCTCAACAGCCTAACTAGGAGTACAACAACTACACATAGTATACGGTTTATAGTTATATCATATGTACATTGTTTAACACCGTCCTCGCCAGCCATCATGGACCAGCCTGTTGGCGAAGCCCCACGCTCCGAGTACGTACTTCCGGTTCAACGACGTGCACGAAGCTAGCACTCGACGTGCACCAAGCTAGCACCGGCAAGATGCACACTTTGGTCTATGAAAGAACTATAGTCTATGGAAGCGATGCCCTTTGGTCTCGGACTCGCGTCTATTAATATTTAGATTTGCTATTTCACATCTAGATATAAATGTGAAATAGTTATCTCACATCTAAATTCATCATCATAAGGTAAAATCAAATAACAGATTTGCTAACATGTCTAAGTGGAATCCAGTGACGTCTCTTCTTAGTCCCTAGCGTAATTCTCGTGTGAACTATTGATCTCGTTTCTTTTAATCGCCCGCGTCGCTCGTTTTCTTTTAAAAACGGAGGAGTACCTTCACCCTCTGCATCTGGACGATGCATGCGGCCACTTTATTAATTATTCTCACAAGACCTTATAAAGTCATACAAACAGTAAAAATAAAGTCACCGTCTAAGTAACAACTGTCGCTACACCTATTCAATTGATGAAGGGGCGCTGGTAGCATGGGTCTAATACCAAACAGACATCGCAGCCAGACCTAACATCTAAGACCTGAGGTCCCAACCAGGACGTCTGTCGGGTATGGGCACCCACTAGTCCGGCGTGCTCCTCAACCAGGACGCCTGCCGGGTATGAGGCCGCCGCAGCCACTTGCCATCAATCCATCTTCAGAGCTGTACTGTTGCATCAACCTTGCCGGTCTAGCTGCCGTCGACGCCACCACGATGCCAGACAGCGTCGATCTCCTGCGTGTGTCCATCACCACACATCTGACGCCAAGCCTCCGTTGCTCCATGCCACCAAGAGCCGCCGCCATGAATATGTAGAAAGAAACACCGCTCCACCGAAGAAGCCATCTGCTGGTCCCTCGAGCCTGAGTGCATCTCCAAGAATGCCGCCCCAAGAGGGTAACGACACATGAATACCGCCGTCATCCGATCAGCTGATCTAGGGGTTCTCCTGGAGGTATTGGGTGGGTTTGGGATTTGTACCTCGATGATGCCTTCATGAAGGAAACGATGATAAGGACATTGTCATCACCGGCTCCGACCAATGACCGAAAACCAAGTTTTCACTCGGATCCGTCCCAAGAAATCCACCCGAGAACCTGTGCACTGTCTCGACCGCCTTCAAAGCCCCAGATCTAGCCGCCTAGATCCGGCGACCAACCACAATAGCAGTGCCACCGTAGGAGCCCTGGCACACCGGTCACTACCTGAATGCGCCACCACTGGAGCCTGGGAGGAGGACTCCCACCCCACCTCGCCAAACCGCAAGAGCCGCCGAGATGGATCCCGCACGCTCATCACCATCTCTGATCGGAACCAATCCGTGGCAAAATCACGAGATTGCTGACGCAGATCCGCCTTGGATATGGACTGCACCATGCCATGCCGCCGCGGGAGGCCCGAGCTTCACCCGCCGCCGCCGTCCAGGGCCGCCGCCCCAGGATCCTGATCTGGCTAGCCCAGACCTCCACGGCGCCCTCTTCACGTAGCTGCCGCCGGCTCGCCACCAGGCAACCGTGCCGCCGCCCAAGGCCACCGCCCAGAGCACGATGTCACGCCACCATGGATCATATCACCGCCACGCCAATCGCGCGCGTGGAGGTCCCGCCCCACCCCCTCCGACGCGATCCAGGGAGGAGAGCCTCCGCCACCGCCGTCGGGCCCCGGGCTTAGCCCGGCGGCGTCCTCCGGCGGCGGCGGAGGGAAGGGAGGGAGGTGGTGGTGACCCTAGCGGCTAGGGTTTGAAGAGCCATCTGAGTCGCCCGAGACGGGGGCGACGCGGGGACGGGTGCAGGCCCTATTAAGCTTCTGTCCATCAAGTGGGGGAAGGACTGGGTCTCGGCTGTTTTGTTTGCTTTCTTTTTGTGAGCAGCGCGGTGTGCAGCCTGAGGGCATCTCCAGCCGTTTGGCCCCCCAGGACGCCTAAATAGAGCGGCCTGGGGGCGTGCCGGCGCTAGTTCGGCCCCTGGGTGCGACCTAGCGCCCAGTCACGCCCCCACGCGCCGGCCCCAGGATGCAGGAAATTTAAACTTGGTCGTTCCCGCTCACAAAAGACGCCGCAAATCCGCCATTTGTTGCACGCCAACTGGACACGGCCCCAATGGTTCGCCATCGCCTTGGAGCCGTGGTGCATGTAGACGCCTTTGAAGTAGGGGTCGACGAGCTTCCGTTCGTCGAACTCGGCCTTGATGCGGTCCCAGTACGTCTCCAAGCTCTGGTTCGCGCCGGTGGTCGGGTCGAGGCAGACGACTTTCCATGCTTCGGCGAGGCATTCCTCCTCCTTGGACGTCCACTTGATGCGTGGTTCGCCTGACCTGGCCGCCCGCTTCTTCTTCTTCTGGCGCCCCTTCGTCGGAACAGGAGCCTGCTCATCCTCCTCCTCCTCCTCCTCCTCGGGTTCCTGCGCGTCCTCGCCGTAGATGTAGCCGAGCTCGGCCTCCATGTCGCCGCTGAGATCCACTACCTCGTCCTGGGTGGCGAACCCGGGAGAGGCGGCGGCCGCAGTCGATCCTGTCGCGATGATGTCGTCCATGTCGGCTCCCGTGTCGTCGGCGTCGCCGAGGTGCGAGAAGGGCAGAGGTCCACGGTAGAGATGGGGCGTCGGTGTGGACGCGTAGGAGGCGGGCGACGAGTAGTTGTATGGAGGGTACTGCACGCCGACGAAGGCGGGCGAGGGCGTGCGCGTAGTGGGGTGACCATGAGGGAATGTCACGTTCGGGTTGAATCCACCGTGCGCGTCGCCGTCGGCGTAGCCGGGCGACGATGAACCCCATGGAGATCCGGCGCCTTGCTGTCCCCAGGGCGCGTACTGGGCGTGGCTGGCAACGGGTGGATTCATCCCCGCCTGGTCGACCGATGAGGAAGACGCCGCCAAGCGCGCCGCGTTGTCGCGGGCCTTCTTGGCGATAGCCTTGTTCCGCCTGTCGGCGGTGACTGCTTCGCGCCGCTGAACTTCCACCCTCCACTCGGCATTCGACAGGCCCGGCGGCTTCGATGGCGGCGCCCTCGGCTTCCTCTGCTTCGGCTGGACCACGTCGCCAGTCGCGTTTGCCGCCGCGCGCGGCATGGTGTACTTCTTCGGCGGCATGGCGGCGACTGGAAGGCGAGCGGGAGGGGGTTTTGCGGGAGAAAGAGGGAGAATGGCGGGAGGAAGGCGAGCGAGCAGGAGAGATGCGAGGGAAAAGCGTCAACAAACGGCGGGAAAAAGCCCTCGGGTCGCCTCCAGGGCGGGCCCACGCGCCTTTTTCGCTTGTGCCGGCTCCCCAAGCGCCCCCAGGGCGCCGGGTTCGGCTTGGATCCGCCGGCACCAGTTTTGGCCCGAGCTGGCGAAAAACGGCCTTCTGGAGGCGCGACTGGGGCCTTTTTTTGGCGCCAGCGTGACAAAATCGCCTAGGGAGGCCCTGTTGAGGGCGCGGCTGGAGATGCCCTGACACCACGTGTTCGTGTGTGTTCTCCTCACACACACAAAAAAACATGCATGTGTGTGTCACTTTTTGTTCATGTGCGTAGTCCAAGATATTGCTGGATTTTAAATTCATGATTTAAAAAAAAACTCTTTTCCTTTTTGCTTTTTTATTTATTTCTTTAAATCCAAGAACTTTTATATCTACATGAGATTTAGCAATGTCTCGTCAAAGTTCATGGTTTGTTCGCTTTAAATGCCGTGCATATCTTGACTTGTTTTGTCGTGCGTGTTTCGTGTCGCACCATGCGTCCGGTGTCCACTTGTCGGCCCGTTCACTAGTACGTGTTTCGTTGGGCCGTTTTCGTGATGCAATCGGTGTCACATTTCTTGTTTATTCTTTTTTGGTCGACCTTTTTTTCTAGTTGCATGTCCATCTCTGACATGCAACTGGGTTCAACCTTTTTTCAGTTATAAGTCCATCCTCGACATGCAACTAGGAGCCCATCCATCTTGTCCTAATTACAAGTCCATCCTCAACATGCATATGTGTCCGCCTCATTTTTTGTCCTAGTTATAAGTTCACCGTTGACACACAACCTTGTTTGACTTTTTTTCCTAGTTGCAAGCCAACCCTTGACATGCAACTGGGGACTCCTTTTGAGCTTATATCTTTTTTGTCGTAGTTGCGAGTCCACCCTCAATAAGCAACTGGGACTAGCTCAATTTTTTGTTCCAGTTTCAAGCCAACTCTCGACATGCAACTGGGTAAACCCTTTGTCCCAGTCGCAAGTCCACCCAAACACATGCAACTAGGCCAATATTTTTTTGTCTAGTTGCGAGCCCATCCCTGTCATGCAACTGGACCTGACCCATTTTTTGTCCTAGTTGTATGTCCACCCTTGAAACACAACTAGGTGCCAACCCATTTCCTCTCAGTTGCAAGCCCACCCCCAAATCCAAATGGGTTTGCCTCTTTTTTGTTCTAATTGCATGTTGCAAGTCCATCCTCGACATGCAACTGGTTGGGCGTGGGCCGAGCCTTTTTATCCCAGTTGCAAGTTCGTCCCCAACTTGCAACTCGGTTGCGCGACCCATTTTTTGTCCCAGTTGAAAGTCCACTCCCGACATGAAATTGAGGACCCATGACTAGCTACTGGGCACACCCTTTTTTGCGATTGCGAGTCCATACTCAACTCGCAATTGGGTCAACGATTTTATGTTTGTCTTAGTTGCAACTCCATCCTCAACTTGCAACCGGGCCCTATTTCTTTTTGCCTCAGTAGCAAGTTCACCCTTAGACTCACAATTGGGCCTAATCTTTTCTTTTGCCTTAGTTGCAGGTCCACCATTGACTCGTAACTGGGCTCGGTCTGGGACATACCATTTTCCCTAGTAGCAAGTCCACCCTTGACTCACAACTGTAGTCGGCCTTTGTTTTCCCGCCTCAGTTGCAAGTCCATCCTTGACTTGCAACTACGCCCGATATTTTTTCCCCGCCTCAGTAGCAAGTTCATCCTTGACTCACAACTAGGCTCGACCTTTTTTTCCTGCCCAGTTGCAAGTCCATCTTTGACTTGCAATTGCACCTGATATCTTTTTCTGGCTCAATTGCAAGTCCTTTTCTTTCTTTCAGGCTCAATTGCAAGTCCACCCTCGACTCGCAACTCGGGGTCAAACTTTTTTTCCACCCCAATTGCAAGTCCACTATGAACTTGCAACTAGGCCCAACTTTTTTTTGCCTTAGTTGCAAGTCCACCAACAACTTGCAACCGGGTCGACCCTTTTTTTGCATCAATTACATGTCCACCCTCATCTCATAACTGAGTACAAAGTTTTTTTCTGCCTCAATTGCCTAGTTGTGAGTCCACCCTTAAATGGCATGAATAAATATTTTTATTTGAAAATTTATGATGAAGAAATTAAAAGAAACAAAAGGAAAGATGCAAAAACAAATAAATTAAGATGGATGCATGAAAACACACAACAAAAACCAAAAATAACAATAAAACAAAAAGTGACCACTGTTGACCCTGTCCTGACGTCGAATACTCACGACAATGACGAAAGCGACGACGATGACTATGAGAGCAGAGCGGACTAGTTGAATACGAGTACAAGCTACTCCCTCCGTTTCAAAATAGATGACCTAACTTTATACTAACTTTATACTAAAGTTAGTATAAAACTGAGTCTTTTATTTTGAAACGAAGGGAGTAGCTACAAACAGGCTGATCGATTCTTTGACAGGACGTACTAGTACTAGTTGCTCAATGGCCGAAGCTAGCCTAGCCAAGTGATAAAGATTCTAACCGGCGGCACCTCACCTACACACGAACAACGGCAAACGACTGGATCGCCGCAAACACGTCCGATCGTGGGACTGTGGCCAGCAAGCACGTCAACAAAAAATCACCAACAAACAGGAAAATCTATATATACCCATACCCATACTAATAAAGCAAGATGCGTTTCGTCAATTTTTTCATCCATTTACCACCCAAAATAAAAAAATTCTATCCGGGGTGGTACTAAATTCTTATGCGTTCGACTGCTATAAAAAGAAAACTTTTCCAGAATTTCGGAAGTGGCCGCATGCTGTGGCCCAGCGAAGCCAGCCCACTTATTTTCTGCCCACACAGCTATGAAAATTCTATTTTTCGCGCACGGCGACAAATAGCTGGAGCTTCGCACAGGACAACCAATAATGGGCTGTCCATTTTTCTTTGTTTCTGTGTTTTTTCTATTTTTATTCTCCTTCCCTTGTCTCCTTTTCCACTTCCAAGTTTACTTTTCTTAGAGAATTTATTTAATAAATTCAAAATTCTTAGAAACGCTCAGAATTACAAAATAAAATCAAATTATAGAAAATGTTTAGAATTCATTATTTTCCTATTTTGAAATATATACAGCACTTGAAAAAGTTTCCCATTTTTTCGAAAACTTTTATTCTTTTCAAAATTGTTGATATTTCTAAAAAGAAAACGACAATTTAGAAAATGGTCCAAATTTGAAAAGAAATAGTGAAATTTTCACAATTCAAAATAATGTTAAAAGATGCACATTTTCGAAAAATGTTATGAATTTTTAACACATGTTACTGTTCTAAAAAAATGTTCACACTTATGTCTCATAAAAATTGTTTGTTACGTCAGAACCTGAAGAAACTAATTCTCTCGAAGTGCCCCCCCCCCCCCCCCCCCCGAATGATCGGTGCGGCGGCCATTCTCTAGAGGAGAGTTCCGAGAATGAATTCCAATCTGGTACCAATCGTAGAAATCGTATTGTAGAGTTCTTCTCACGCTTAGCACAACTACAAGCATTCCTCGAATGCAGAGACAAGACGGAGGATATCTGATCCCGCGGAACATCTGCTACCAACTACGGATTACCTTGATTCAAATACTGTTCATGTTTTTATGAAAAAAAGGTTGGTGTTTGCAAAAGAATGTTTGTGAATTTTAAAAGATGTTCCTATTTCAAATTTTGTTCATGTTTTTCTAAAAGTGTACATAATTTTCAGAAATCTTTAAAAAATGGTTCATGTTTCCAACAAATATTCAGAAACTTCATACCTTAAAATCTCCTCGATTGAAAGGAAAAGTACTGAATAATTCGTGGGCCTTCTCCGACGTACGATGGTGTAACAAAACTCTTAAATGCCCTCATTCATATGAATGAAAAAATAGCGGATTGATTACTCTATACCCGGCGAAACCGAGAAGGTAAATGTTCCTTTTTCACATGTGCACAAGGTTTTGCTTGCACATATAATTCTCACTAACTTTAAATACATACCAATTTTTGTCTCGTTGCAACGCACAGCCATATGTGTTAGTTAATAGAAAAATGAGGTGGCGCTGACATCATATTTAGATGTGAGATATTATCTCACATCTAGATGTGACATACACAGAGCAAAAGAGATCGATCCGGCTTCGGGACAAGACCGTATACATCTTGCGTCTGTCTAGGACACATGTAGATGTGACATAGTTATGTCACATCTAACCTGATGTCCACTCTGTTTGTGGTCTATCTTTTTTGTCCTTGTTTTTTTATTTCTTGTTCTGCATTATCTATTTGTGGAAGCTTAGATGTGACATCCTTAAAAACATCTATATGTCAATTAAACAAACAGATACATCGTGACTTATATACATAAAAAAGAAAGAAATCACACGAGATACGGTTTATAAATCACCGTGTACAATATCTGGAAGGTTGTAGGACTATCTCGAACAGACCCGGCTACGGGAAAAACTTGTGGGGGTAGGCGGCGGCCTCGCTGGTGAGATTGGGCAGTAGTAGGTACGAGCGATGTGGGGCTCATCTCGCATGGATCCATGGCTGGAGGTTGAAGAAAGAGGAAATGAGAAGAGCAGTTTCATGCACAGGCCCCACTATCTACACACGCCTCATGCGGAATGGGTGTTTCGTGGGTGGGTGAGCCAGCGTGGCTTTGGAGCCGGCTGAGGGAGTCCTGGATTAGGGGGTCCTCGGACAGCCGGACTATATACTTTGGCCGGACTGTTGGACTATGAAGATACAAGATTGAAGACTTCGTCCCGTGTCCGGGTGGGACTCTCCTTTGCGTGGAAGGAAAGCTTGGCAATTCGGATATGTAGATCTCCTCCCTTGTAACTGACTCTGTGTAACCCTAGCCCCCTCCGGTGTCTATATAAACCGGAGGGTTTAGTCCGTAGGACAACAAGAATCATGATCATAGGCTAGCTTTTAGGGTTTAGCCTCAACGATCTCGTGGTAGATCAACTCTTGTAATACTCATATCATCAAGATCAATCAAGAAGAAGTAGGGTATTACCTCCATCGAGAGGGCCCGAACCTGGGTAAACATTGTGTCCCCCGCCTCCTGTTACCATCCGCCTTAGACGCACAGTTCGGGACACCCTACCCGAGATCCGCCGGTTTTGACACCGACATTGGTGCTTTCATTGAGAGTTCCACTGTGCCGTCACGATAAGGCTTCATGGCTCGTCTTGTTGTCAAGGACAACATTACCTCTGGGGGAGCCCTGGCTTTAGGCCAAACTCTCCGACTAGGTGATAACCCACAAGTATAGGGGATCACAACCGTTTTTGAGGGTAGAGTATTCAACCCAAATTTATTGATTCGACACAAGGGGAGCCAAAGAATATTCTCAAGTATTAGCAGCTGAGTTGTCAATTCAACCACACCTGGAAACTTAGTATCTGTAGCAAAGTGTTTAGTAGCATAGTAATATGATAGTGGTGGTAACGGTAACAAAAGAGTAGTGCAAGCAATAGTAAATATTTTTGGTATTTTGTGGTGATTGTAACAATAGCAACGGGAAAGTAAATAAGTGAAAACCAGTATATCGAAAGCTCGTAGGCACCGGATCAGTGATGGATAATTATGCCGGATGTGGTTCATCATGTAACAGTTATAACATAGGGTGACACAGAACTAGCTCCAATTCATCAATGTAATGTAGGCATGTATTCCGAATATAGTCATACATGCTTATGGAAAAGAACTTGCATGACATCTTTTGTCCTACCCTCGCGTGGCAGCGGGGTCCTAATGGAAACTAAGGGATATTAAGGCCTCCTTTTAATAGAGAACCGGAACAAAGCATTAGCACATAGTGAATGCATGAACTCCTCAAACTATGGTCATCACCGAGAAGTATCCTGATTATTGTCACTTCGGGGTTGTCGGATCATAACACATAATAGGTGACCATAGACTTGCAAGATAAGGTCAAGAACACACATATATTCATGAAAACATAATAGGTTCAGATCTGAAATCATGGCGCTCGGGCCCTAGTGACAAGCATTAAGCATAGCAAAGTCATAGCAACATCAATCTCAGAACATAGTGGATACCAGGGATCAAACCCTAACAAAACTAACTCGATTACATGATAAATCTCATCCAACCCATCACCGTCCAGCAAGCCTACGATGGAATTACTCACGCACGGCGATGAGCATCATGAAATTGGTGATGGAGGATGGTTGTGATGACGACGACGACAAATCCCCCTCTCCGGAGCCCCGAACGGACTCCAGATCAGCCCTCCCGAGAGGTTTTAGGGCTTGGCGGCGGCTCCGTATCGTAAAACGCGATGATTTTTCTCCTCTATTTTTTTCTCCCCGAAATCCAATATATAGAGTTGGAGTTGGCGTCGGAAGGTGTCCAGGGGGCCCACGAGGTAGGGGGCGCGCCCTAGGGGGCGCCCCCCACCCTCGTGGACAGGGTGTGGGCCCCCTAGTCTTCATCTTTGGCGAGGATTTTTTATTATTTATTGTAAGGTATTCCGTGGAGTGTCAGGTCATTCCGAGAACTTTTGTTTTCTACACATAAAACAACATCATGGCAATTCTGCTGAAAACAACGTCAGTCCGGGTTAGTTCCATTCAAATCATACAAGTTAGAGTCCAAAACAAGGGCAAAAGTGTTTGGAAAAGTAGATACGACGGAGACGTATCAACTCCCCCAAGCTTAAACCCTTGCTTGTCCTCAAGCAATTTAGTTGACAAACTGAAAGAAAGAAAGAAAAACTTTTACAAACTCTGTTTGCTCTTGTTGTTGTAAATATGTCAAGCCAGCATTCAAATTTTCAGCAAAGATCATAACTAACCACATTTGCAATAATTCTCAGGTCTCATAATTACTCATATCAATAGCATAATCAACTAGCAAGCCATAATAATAAATCTCGGATGACAACACTTTCTCAAAAGAATCATAATATGATATAACAAGATGGTATCTCGCTAGCCCTTTCTGAGACCGCAAAACATAAATGCAGAGCACCTTTTAAAGATCAAGGACTGACTAGACATTGTAATTCATGGTAAAAGAGATCTGATCATAGTCACACCCAATATAGATTAATAGTGATGAATGCAAATGACAGTTGCGCTCTCCAGCTAGTGCTTTTTAATAAGAGGGTGATGACTCAACATAAAAGTAAATGGATAGGCCCTTCGCAGAGGGAAGCAGGGATTTGTAGAGGTGCCAGAGCTCGGTTTTGAAATAGAGATAAACAATATTTTGAGCGATATACTTTCATTGTCAACATAGCAACTAAGAGATGGCGATATCTTCCATGCTACACACATTATAGGCGGTTCCCAAACAGAATGGTAAAGTTCATACTCCCCCTCCACCAACAAGCATCAATCCATGGCTTGCTCGAAACAACGAGTGCCTCCAACATACATCAGGTCCTAGGGGGAGTTTTGTTTGCAATTATTTTGATTTAGTTTGCATAAAGCATGGGACTGGGCATCCCGGTGACCAGCCATTTCCTCGTGAGTGAGGAGCGGAGTCCACTCCTCTTGAGAATAACCCGCCTAACATGGAAGATAAGGGCAGCCTTGGTTGATACATGAGCTAATCGAGCATACAAAACAGAATGTTCATTTGAAGGTTTAGAGTTTGGCACATACAAATTTACTTGGAACGGCAGGTAGATACCACATATAGGAAGGTATAGTGGACTCATGTGGAATAACTTTGGGGTTTAAGGGATTGGATGCACAAGCAGTATTTCCGCTTAGTACAAGTGGAGGCTAGCAAAAGACTGGGAAGCGACCAACTAGAGAGCGACAACAGCCATGTACATGCATTAAAATTAATAAACATTGGATGCAAGCATGAGTAGAATATAATCCACCATGAACATAAATATCATGAAGGCTATGTTGATTTGTTTCAACTACATGTGTGAACATGTGCCAAGTCAAGTCACTTAAATCATTCAAAGGAGGATACCACCCCATCATACCACATCATAACCATCTCAATAGCATGTTGGCATGCAAGGTAAACCATTATAACTCATAGCTAATCAAGCATGGCATAAGCAACTATGATCTCTAATTGTCATTGCAAACATGTTTATTCATAATAAGCTGAATCAAGAATGATGAACTCATCATATTTACAAAAACAAAAGAGGTCGAGTTCATACTAGCTTTTCTCATCTCAGTCAGTCCATCATATATCATCATAATTGCCTTTCACTTGCACGACCGAACGGTGTGAATAATAATAAGAGTGCACGTGCATTGGACTAAGCTGGAATCTGTGAGCATTCAATAAATAGGAGAAGACGAGGCAATATGGGCTCTGGGTTAATTCAACAATAAATCATATAAGAGCCACTTCAACAATTTAATCATGGTCTTCTCCTACTGACCCCCAAAGAAAAGAAAAGGAATAAAACTATTTACACGGGAAAGCTCCCAACAAGCAAAAGAAGAACGGGAAATATTTTTGGGTTTTTTTCTTTTTAATTACTACTACTGCAAAAAAATAAACTACTACTATTTTTTTGTTTTTCTTAAGGTTTATCAAACACACAAGAAGAAAGCAGGAAAAATAAAATAAACTAGCATGGATATTACAGTGAAAGAGTATGAGCACCGACATCTAGCAATGAGTGTGTGTGAACATAAATGTAATGTCAGTGAGAAATACGTACTCCCCCAAGCTTAGGCTTTTGGCCTAAGTTGGTCTATTGCCAGGGATAGCCTGGCGGATACCCGTATGTGTAGCTGGGGTCGTACTGCGACGAAGAATAGCTGGGATCATACTGTGATGCAGTGGTTATCGCCTGCTGAGCTGCAGTCTGGAGTCGGGGTGCCTCTGCTCTCCTCTCGTACTCATCTGCCTCCTCTCTGGTAATAGTATATCTTCCGTTCGCTTGGTAATCAAAGAAGGCAGGAGCAGGGAGAGTAATACGGACAACACGCCGTTTATCAAAGGTTAGTCGATATAAGAGAGGTGATTCAGGCCTCTCGACAAATTAGTGCAAAGCCATAGAGTTATAATCTAAATATGCAGGAGGCAACTCCGTATCACCCTCACGAATGTCTATCTCAAGAAAATTAGCTAAGCGGGTTGCATAAATTCCTCCAAAGAAATCTCCATTATATCTATTATGATGCAACCTACGAGCCACAATGGCTCCCATATGATAAGATTGGTCTCCTAACACAGCACTCCTAAGAATGCTAAGGTCAGGGACACACATGTGACATGATTCATCCTTAGCATTTATGCATCTACCTATGGATAGAGCAAAATAATGTATAGCAGGAAAGTGAATGCTCCCAATGGTAGCTTGCGTTATATCTCTAGATTCCCCTACAGTTATACTAGTAAGAAAGTTTCTAAATTCAGATTTAGGGGGATCTCTAACACTACCCCTGATGGAAGTTTGTAAGCAAAAGTGAAATCCTCTAAGTCCATGGTATACGATTTTTCATAAAGATCAAACATGACTGAAGGAGAATTACGCGAAGATGAATACTCAAACCTCCTCACAAATGAACTTGTGAGATCATGATACTGGGGGCATTTGTCAGCCTCAAAGTCCTCAAGACCGGCATTACGCAAATATGCTTTAAATTCTTCTTTCATTCCCGCACGATCCATAAAATTTTTTGATGGCCATTCGCAAGGCCGCACTAGAGCGTCTCTTGGTGGTTCCTCGTCAGCATCACGCATAGCAAGCCTGGGTCCTTGCTTCTTAGAGGAACCACCTTGGAACATCTTCCTAAGCATATTGCTTTTCTCTGAAAAATTTCTGAAATTTTTAGTAACTTCAAACAAAAGTGAACCAACTTCAATAAAACTGATAGCAACTACTCCTACAAGTGTCTAGAGCCTATATCAAGCATTAGAACTACTTGGAACCATATAAATTTGACATGCAAGCTCAAGAACATGGTCACCTATGCAGCAAAAATTTGCAATGAATAAAGCACTAGAACAAAAACTAATTGGACCAATGGAGGAGTCACATACCAAGGAACAATCTCCCCAAGCAGTTTTGCGAGAGGTGCTTTGAGCAAGGAGATCGGAAATCACAGCAAAGGTGGCTGAAACTCGTGCTTGAGTTGGTTTTTCGGGTTTGTGTGAGGAAGAGGAAGAAGATGGGTGCAGGGATAAGTGGAGGAGGGCCACCGTGGGCCCACAAGGCAGGGGGCACGCCCTCCACCCTCGTGACCAGGTGGCAGCTCCCCCCGCGGTAATTTTTGCATAGAAAATCCTCAAATATTCCCGAAAAAATCATATTAAATTAGCATGTCATTCTGAGGACTTTTATTTTCGGGATATTTTTATATTGCACGGATAAATCAGGAAACAGACAAAAAAATATATTTTTACTTTATTTCAACTAAATAACAGAAAGTATAGAGAGGGTACAGAAGGTTGTGCTTCTAGTTTCATCCATCTCATGCTCATCAAAAGGAATCCGCTAACAAGGTTGATCAAGTCTTGTTAACAAACTCATTCCGATAATCATGAAACCGGAGAAATTTCGAATAACACTAGGTTACCTCAACGGGGATATGCACATCCCCTATAATAAGTATACCATATTTCTTTTTGACAGTAGGAAGAGGAAATTCAAAACCTCCAAATATAATTGATGGAATTTTTCCAATAGAGTTGATACTATGAACTTGAGGTTGTTTCCTCGGAAAGTGTACCGTATGCTCATTACCATTAACATAAAAAGTGACATTGCCTTTGTTGCAATCAATAACAGCGCCTACAGTGTTAAGAAAAGGTCTTCCAAGAATAATAGACATACTATCATCCTCGGAAATATCAAGAATAACAAAGTCTGTCAAAATAGTAACATTTGCAACCACAACAAGCACATCCTCACAAATACCGACAGGTATAGCAGTTGATTTATCAGCCATTTGCAAAGATATTTCAGTAGGTGTCAACTTATTCAAGTCAAGTCTACGATATAAAGAGAGAGGCATAACACTAACACCAGCTCCAAGATCACATAAAGCAGTTTTAATATAATTCTTTTAATGGAGCATGGTATAGTAGGTACTCCTGGATCTCCAAGTTTCTTTGGTATTCCACCCTTAAAAGTGTAATTAGCAAGCATGGTGGAAATTTCAGCTTCTGGTATCTTTCTTTTATTAGTAATGATATCTTTCATATATTTAGCATAAGGATTAGTTTTGAGCACATTTGTCAATCGCATACGCAAAAAGATAGGTCTAATCATTTCAGCAAAGCGCTCAAAATCCTCATCATCCTTTTTCTTGGATGGTTTCGGAGGAAAAGGCATGGGTTTCTGAATCCAAGGTTCTCTTTCCTTACCATGTTTTCTAGCAACAAAGTCTCTTTTATCATAACGTTGATTCTTTGATTGTGGGTTATCAAGATCAACAGCAGGTTTAACTTCTACATCATTATCGTTACTAGGTTGAGCATCATCATGAACATCATCATTAACATTTTCACTAGGTTCATATTCATTACCAGATTGTGTTTCAGCATCAGACATAGATATATCATTTGGATTATCAGGTGGTTCAGCAATAGGTTAACTAGAAGTTTGCGCAGTTCTATCATTTTTCTTTTTCTTCCTTTTAGAAGAACTAGGAACATCAATATTATTTCTCTGATAATCTTGCTTGATTCTCTTAGGGTGGCCTTCAGGATACAAAGGTTCCTGAGTCATTCTACCAGTTCTAGTAGCCACTCTAACAGCATAATCATTTTTCTTACTATTCATTTCATCAAGCACTTCTTTTTGAGCTTTGAGTACTTGTTCTACTTGAGTGCTAACCATAGAAGCATGTGTTGGGGAACGTAGTAATTTCAAAATTTTCCTACGCACACGCAAGATCATGGTGATGCATAGCAACGAGAGGGGAGAGTGTGATCTACATACCCTTGTAGATCAACAGCGGAAGCATTATGACAACGCGGTTGATGTAGTCGTACGTCTTCACGGCCCGACCGATCAAGCACCGAAACTACGACACCTCCGAGTTTTAGCACACGTTCAACTCGATGACGATCCCCGGACTCCGATCCAGCAAAGTGTCGGGGAAG
Organism: Triticum monococcum; assembly: GCA_034509565.1. Lineage (NCBI taxonomy): Eukaryota > Viridiplantae > Streptophyta > Magnoliopsida > Poales > Poaceae > Triticum > Triticum monococcum. Next base: position 623,292,332 of record CM067845.1, read on the forward strand.
AGTTCCGTCAGCACGACGGCGTGGTGACGATCTTGATGTACTACTGTCGCAGGGCTTCGCCTAAGCACCGCTACAATATTATCGAGGACTATGGTGGCAGGGGGCGCCGCACACGGCTAAGAATAAGATCACGTGGATCAACTTCTGTGTCTATGGGGTGCCCCCTGCCCCTGTATATAAAGGATGGAGGAGGAGGAGGACGGCCAAGGCTAGGTGCGGCCAGGATGTGGAGTCCTACTAGGACTCCAAGTCCTAGTAGGAGTCCACCAAGAGGGGAGGAAGGGAGAAGGAAGTGGAGGAGAAGGAAAGGTGGCCGGCCCCCTTTTTCCTAGTCCAATTGGGACTAGAGGGGAGGGGGGGCGCAGCAGGCCCTTTCTCCTCTTCCCACTAAAGCCCATCAAGGCCCAATACTTCTCCCGGCGAATTCCCGTAACTCTCCGGTACTCCGAAAAATATCCGAATCACTCGGAACCTTTCCGATTTCCGAATATAGTCGTCCAATATATCGATCTTTACGTCTCGACCATTTCGAGACTCCTCGTCATGTACCCGATCTCATCCGGGACTCCGAACTCCTTCGGTACATCAAAACTCATAAACTCATAATATAACTGTCATCAAAACCTTAAGCGTGCGGACCCTACGGGTTCGAGAACAATGTAGACATGACCGAGACACGTCTCCGGTCAATAACCAATAGCAGGACCTGGATGCCCATATTGGCTCCTACATATTTTACGAAGATCTTTATCGGTCAGACCGCATAACAACATACGTTGTTCCCTTTGTCATCGGTATGTTACTTGCCCGAGACTCGATCGTCGGTATCCAATACCTAGTTCAATCTCGTTACCGGCAAGTCTCTTTACTCGTTCTGTAATACATCATCTCGCAACTAACTCATTAGTTGCATTGCTTGCAAGGCTTAAGTGATGTGCATTACCGAGAGGGTCCAGAGATACCTCTCCGACAGTCGGAGTGACAAATCCTAATCTCGAAATACGTCAACCCAACATGTACCTTTGGAGACACCTGTAGAGTACCTTTATAATCACCCAGTTACGTTGTGACGTTTGGTAGCACACAAAGTGTTCCTCCGGCACACGGGAGTTACATAATCTCATAGTTATAGGAACATGTATAAGTCATGAAGAAAGCAATAGCAACATACTAAACGATCGTGAGCTAAGCTAATGGAATTGGTCATGTCAATCAGATCATTCATCTAATGATGTGATCCCATTAATCAAATAACAACTCTTTGTCCATGGTTAGGAAACATAACCATCTTCGATTAACGAGCTAGTCAAGTAGAGGCATACTAGTGACACTCTGTTTGTCTATGTATTCACACATGTATTATGTTTCCGGTTAATACAATTCTAGTATGAATAATAAACATTTATCATGATATAAGGAAATAAATAATAACTTTATTATTGCCTCTAGGGCATATTTCCTTCAGTCTCCCACTTGCACTAGAGTCAATAATCTAGATCACATCACCATGTGATTAACATCGATAGTTCACATCATCATGTGATTAACACCCATAGTTCACATCGCCATGTGACCAATACCCAAAGGGTTTACTAGATTGAGTAATCTAGTTCACATCGCTATGTGATTAACACCCAAAGAGATCATGTTTTGCTTGTGAGAGAATCTTAGTCAACGGGTCTGCCACATTCAGATCCACATGTATTTTGCAAATTTCTATGTCAACAATGCTCTACATGGAGCTACTCTAGCTAATTGCTCCCACTTTCAATATGTATCTAGACCGAGACTTAGAGTCATCTAGATTAGTGTCAAAACTTGCATTGGCGTAACCCTTTACGACGAACCTTTTGTCACGTCCATAATCGAGAAACATATCCTTATTTCACTAAGGATAATTCTGACCGCTGTCCAGTGATCTACTCCCAGATCACTATTGTACTCCCTTGCCAAATCAGTGCAGGGTATACAATAGATCTGGTATATAGCATGACATACTTTATAGAACCTATGGCCAAGGCATAGGGAATGACTTTCATTCTCTTTCTATCTTCTGCCGTGGTCGGGCTTTGAGTCTTACTCAACTTCACACCTTGTAATACAGGCAAGAACTCTTTCTTTGACTGCTCCATTTTGAACTACTTCAAAATCTTGTCAAGGTATGTACTCATTGAAAAAACTTATCAAGCGTCTTGATCTATCTCTATAGATCTTGGAGCTCAATATGTAAGCAGCTTCACCGAAGTCTTTCTTTGAAAAACTCCTTTCAAACACCCCTTTATGCTTTACAGAATAATTCTACATTATTTCCGATCAACAATATGTCATTCACATATACTTATCAGAAATGCTGTAGTGCTCCCACTCACTTTCTTGTAAATACCGGCTTCACCGCAAGTCTGTATAAAACTATATGCTTTGATCAACTCATCAAAGCGTATATTCCAACTCCGAGATGCTTGCACCAGTCCACAGATGGATCGCTGGAGCTTGCACATTTTGTTAGCACCTTTCGGATTGAAAAAACCTTTTGGTTGCATCATATACAACTCTTTTTTAATAAATCCATTAAGGAATGCAGTTTTGTTTATCCATTTGCCAGATTTCATAAAATGCGGCAATTACTAACATGATTCGGACAGACTCAAGCATAGATACGAGTGAGAAGCTCTCATCGTAGTCAACACCTTGAACTTGTCGAAAACCTTTTGCGACAATTCTAGCTTTGTAGATAGTAACACTACTATCAGCGTCCGTCTTCCTCTTGAAGATCCATTTATTCTCAATTGCTTGCCAATCATCGGGCAAGTCAACCAAAGTCCAAACTTTGTTCTCATACATGGATCATATCTCAGATTTCATGGCTTCAAACCATTTCACGGAATCTGGGCTCATCATCACTTCCTCATAGTTCGTAGGTTCGTCATGATCAAGTAACATGACCTCCAGAACAGGATTACCGTACCACACTGGTGCGGATCTCACTCTGGTTTACCTACGAGATTCGGTAGTAACTTGATCTGAAGTTACATGATCATCATCATTAGCTTCCTTACTAATTGGTGTAGTAGTCACAAGAACAGATTTTTGTGATGAACTACTTTCCAATAAGGGAGAAGGTACAATTACCTTATCAAGTTTTCTACTTTCCTCCCACTCACTTCTTTCAAGAGAAACTCCTTCTCTAGAAAGGATCCATTCTTAGCAACGAATGTCTTGCCTTCGGATCTGTGATAGAAGGTGTACCCAACTGTCTCCTTTGGGTATCCTATGAAGACAGATTTCTCCGATTTGAGTTTGAGCTTATCGAGATGAAACTCAACTATAAACTTTAAGAAACGACAGCTTAGGTTTCTTGCCAAACCATAGTTCACACGGTGTCGTCTCAACGGATTTAGATGGTGCCCTTTTAAACGTGAATGCAGCTGTCTTTAATGCATAACCCCAAAACGATAGTGGTAAATCGGTAAGAAGCATCATAGGTCACACCATATCTAATAAAGTACGGTTATGACGTTCGGACATACCATTACATTGTGGTGTTCCAGGTGGCGTGAGTAGTGAAGCTATTTCACATTGTTTTTAACTGAAGACCAAACTCGTAGCTCAAATATTTGTCTCCGCGATCAGATCGTAGAAACTTTATTTTCTTGTCACGATGATTTTCCACTTCACTCTGAAATTCTTTGAACTTTTCAAATGTTTCAGACTTATGTTTTATCAAGTAGATATACCCATATCTTCTCAAATCATCTGTGAAGTTCAGAAAATAACGATACTTGCCGTGAACCTTAATACTCATCGGACCGCATACATCAGTATGTATTATTTCCAATAAGTCAGTTGCTCGCTCTGGAGAATGGAGTCTTAGTCATCTTGCCCATGAGGCATGGTTCGCAAGCATCAATTGATTCATAATCAAGTGATTCCAAAAGCCTATCAGCATGGAGTTTCTTCATGCGCTTTACACGAATATGACCTAAACGGCAGTGCCACAAATAAGTTGCACTATCATTATTAACTTTGCATCTTTTGGTTTCAATATTATGATTATGTGTATCACTATGATCGAGATCCAACGAACTATTTTCATTGGGCGTGTAACCATATAAGGTTTTATTCATGTAAACAGAACAACAATTTATTCTCTTACTTAAATGAATAACCGTATTACAATAAACATGATCAAATCATATTCATGCTGAACGCAAACACCAAATAACACTTATTTAGGTTCAACACTAATCCCGAAATTATAGGGAGTGTGCGATGATGATCATATAAATCTTGGAACCACTTCCAACACACATCGTCACTTCACCCTTAACTAGTCTTTGTTTATTCTGCAACTCCCGTTTCGAGTTACTAATCTTAGCAACTGAACTAGTATCAAATACCGAGGGGTTGCTATAAACACTAGTAAAGTACAAATCAATAAGATGTATATCAAATATACTTATGTTCATTTTGCCATCCTTCTTATCCGCCAATCACTTGGGGTATTTCCGCTTCTAGTGACCAGTCCCTTTGCAGTAGAAGCACTTAGGCCCTGCTTGGAGTGGGTGTAAGTTCTTACACCTGTATTTATTTTACAAGTGTAAATTACAGGTCAACACTTGATTCCTACCTGCAATCAAAATGACGGGACGAGCTCTGTATTTTATACCGGCCAGAAACGAGGAGAAACGCTGATCCAAACGCGGCCTTAGTCTCAGGCTTAAGACTAGACTTGGGCTTCTTCACTTGAGCAGCAACTTGCTTGCCGTTCTTCTTGAAGTTCCCCTTCGTCCCTTTGCCCTTTTCTTGAAACTAGTGGTCTTGTTAACACTTGATGTTTTTCTTGATTTCTACCTTCGTCGATTTCAGCATCACGAAGAGCTTGGGAATTACTTTTGTCATCCCTTGCATATTATAGTTCATCACGAAGTTCTACTAACTTGGTGATGGTGACTAGAGAATTCTGTCAATCACTATTTTATCTGGAAGATTAACTCCCACTTGATTCAAGCGATTGTAGTACCTAGACAATCTGAGCACATGCTCACTAGTTGAGCGATTCTCCTCCATCTTTTAGCTATAGAACTTGTTGGAGACTTCATATCTCTCAACTCGGGTATTTGCTTGAAATATTAACTTCAACTCCTGGAACATCTCATATGGTCCATGACGTTCAAAACATCTTTGAACTCCAGATTCTAAGCCATTAAGCATGGTGCACTAAACTATCAAGTAGTCATCATATTGAGCTAGCCAAACGTTCATAACGTCTGCATCTGCTCCTGCAATAGGTCTGTCACCTAGCGGTGCATCAAGGACATAATTCCTCTGTGCAGCAATGAGGATGAACCTCAGATCACGGATCCAATCCGCATCATTGCTACTAACATCTTTCAACACAATTTTCTCTAAGAACATATCAAAATAAACACAGGGAAGCAACAACGCGAGCTATTGATCTACAACATAATTTGCAAAATACTACCAGGACTAAGTTCATGATAAATTTAAGTTCAATTTAATCATATTACTTCAGAACTCCCACTTAGATAGACATCCCTCTAATCCTCTAAGTGATCACGTGATCCAAATCAACTAAACCATGTCCGATCATCACGTGAGATGGAGTAGTTTCATTGGTGAACATCACTATGTTGATCATATCTACTATATGATTCACGCTCGACCTTTCGGTCTCCGTGTTCCGAGGCCCTATCTGTATATGCTTGGCTCGTCAAGTATAACCTGAGTATTCCGCGTGTGCAACTGTTTTGCACCCGTTGTATTTGAACGTAGAGCCTATCACACCCGATCATCACGTGGTGTCTCAGCACGAAGAACTTTCGCAACGGTGCATACTCAGGGAGAACACTTCTTGATAATTTAGTGAGAGATCATCTTATAATGCTACCGTCAATCAAAGCAAGATAAGATGCATAAAAGATAAACATCACATGCAATCAATATAAGTGATATGATATGGCCATCATCATCTTGTGCCTGTGATCTCCATCTCCGAAGCACCGTCATGATCACCATCGTCACCGGCGCGACACCTTGATCTCCATCGTAGCATCGTTGTCTTCTCGCCAATCTTATGCTTCCACGACTATCGCTACCGCTTAGTGATAAAGTAAAGCATTACATCGCGATTGCATTGCATACAATAAAGCGACAACCATATGGCTCCTGCCAGTTGCCGATAACTCGGTTACAAAACATGATCATCTCATACAATAAAATTTAGCATCATGTCTTGGCCATATCACATCACAACATGCCCTGCAAAAACAAGTTACACGTCCTCTACTTTATTGTTGCAAGTTTTACGTGGCTGCTACGGGCTTAAGTAAGAACCAATCTCACCTACGCATTAAAACCACAACGATAGTTTGTCAATTTGACTCCGTTTTAACCTTCGCAAGGACCGGGCGTAGCCACACTTGGTTCAACTAAAATTGGAGAAACAGTCACCCGCAAGCCACCTTTGTGCAAAGCACGTCGGGAGAACCGGTCTCGCGTAAGCGTACGCGTAATGTTGGTCCGGGCCGCTTCATCCAACAATACCGCCGAACCAAAGTATGACATGCTGGTAGGCAGTATGACTTATATCGCCCACAACTCACTTGTGTTCTACTCGTGCATATAACATCAAACCATAAATCCTGGGCTCGGATGCCACTGTTGGGGAACGTAGTAATTTCAAAATTTTCCTACGCACACGCAAGATCATGGTGATGCATAGCAACGAGAGGGGGAGAGTGTGATCTATGTACCCTTGTAGATCGACAGCGGAAGCGTTATGATAACGCGGTTGATGTAGTCGTACGTCTTCACGGCCCGACCGATCAAGCACCGAAACTACGTCACCTCCGAGTTTTAGCACACGTTCAGCTCAATGACGATCCCCGGACTCCGATCCAGCAAAGTGTCGGGGAAGAGTTTCGTCAGCACGACGGCGTGGTGACGATCTTGATGTACTACTGTCGCAGGGCTTCGCCTAAGCACCGCTACAATATTATCGAGGACTATGGTGGCAGGGGGCGCCGCACACGGCTAAGAATAAGATCACGTGGATCAACTTCTGTGTCTATGGGGTGCCCCCTGCCCCTATATATAAAGGATGGAGGAGGAGGAGGACGGCCAAGGCTAGGTGCGGCCAGGATGTGGAGTCCTACTAGGACGAGTCCTAGTGGGAGTCCACCAAGAGGGGAGGAAGGGAGAAGGAAGTGGAGGAGAAGGAAAGGTGGCCGGCCCCCTTTTTCCTAGTCCAATTGGGACTAGAGGGGAGGGGGGGGGGGCACAGCAGGCCCTTTCTCCTCTTCCCACTAAAGCTCATCAAGGCCCAATACTTCTCCCGGCGAATTCCCATAACTCTCCGGTACTCCGAAAAATACCCGAATCACTCGGAACCTTTCCGATGTCCGAATATAGTCGTCCAATATATCGATCTTTACGTCTCGACCATTTCGAGACTCCTTGTCATGTCCCCGATCTCATCCGGGACTCCGAACTCCTTCGGTACATCAAAACTCATAAACTCATAATATAACTGTCATCGAAACCTTAAGCGTGCGGACCCTACGGGTTCGAGAACAATGTAGACATGACCGAGACATGTCTCCGGTCAATAACCAATAGCGGGACCTGGATGCCCATATTGGCTCCTACATATTCTACGAAGATCTTTATCGGTCAGACCGCATAACAACATACGTTGTTCCCTTTGTCATCGGTATGTTACTTGCCCGAGATTCGATCGTCGGTATCCAATACCTAGTTCAATCTCGTTACCGGCAAGTCTCTTTACTCGTTCTGTAATACATCATCTCGCAACTAACTCATTAGTTGCATTGCTTGCAAGGCTTAAGTGATGTGCATTACCGAGAGGGCCCAGAGATACCTCTCCGACAATCGGAGTGACAAATCCTAATCTTGAAATACGTCAACCCAACATGTACCTTTGGAGACACCTGTAGAGTACCTTTATAATCACCCAATTACGTTGTGACATTTGGTAGCACACAAAGTGTTCCTCCGGCACACGGGAGTTACATAATCTCATAGTCATAGGAACATGTATAAGTCATGAAGAAAGCAATAGCAACATACTAAACGATCGGGTGCTAAGCTAATGGAATGGGTCATGTCAATCAGATCATTCATCTAATGATGTGATCCCATTAATCAAATAACAACTCTTTGTCCATGGTTAGGAAACATAACCATCTTTGATTAACGAGCTAGTCAAGTAGAGGCATACTAGTGACACTCTGTTTGTCTATGTATTCACACATGTATTATGTTTCCGGTTAATACAATTCTAGCATGAATAATAAACATTTATCATGATATAAGGAAATAAATAATAACTTTATTATTGCCTCTAGGGCATATTTCCTTCAGCATGTTTGCTAACAAGTTTAAGTTCACATCTAATATTAGCCATATAATCACCCAAGCATTTAATCATATCGGAATCATATTTCAATTGTCTACCAAAATAACCATTGAAATTTTCTTGTTTAAACATAAAGTTATCAAACTCATCCAAGCACTCACTAGCAATTTTAGTAGGAGGGACTTCAGCTTTATCATATCTATAGAGAGAATTTACCTTTACTACCTGTGTCAGGATATCGGGTCTGGTGGTTCTTCAATAAATAAAGGATTAAGATCATATGTTTCTTCAACAGGCGGTAAATTAAGACCATGTATTTCTTTAGTAGGAGGTAAATTCTTAACATTTTCAGCTTTAATACCTTTTTCTTTCATAGATTTGTTTGCCTCTTGCATATCTTCGGGACTGGGAAATAGAACACCTCTCTTCTTCAGAGTTGGTTTAGGAATAGGCTCATTAATTGGAGCAGGAGCTGGCTCAGGAGATGCCCAATTATTTTCATTTGTCAACATATTATTCAGTAGAATTTCAGCTTCATCCGGTGTTCTTTCCATGAAAAGAGAACCATCACAACTATCCAGGTAATCTCTGGAAGCATCGGTTAGTCCATTATAAAAGATATCAAGTATTTCATGTTTCTTAAGAGGATGATCAGGCAAAGCATTAAGTAACTTGAGAAGCCTCCCCCAAGCTTGTGGGAGACTCTCTTCTTTAATTTGCACAAAGTTGTATATTTCCTTTAAAGCAGCTTGTTTCTTATGAGCAGGGAAATACTTAGCAGAGAAGTAATAAATCATATCCTGGGGACTACGCACACAACCAGGATCAAGAGAATTAAACCATATCTTAGCATCACCCTTTAACGAGAACGGAAATATTTTGAGTATATAAAAGTAGCGAGATCTCTCATCATTAGTGAACAGGGTGGCTATATCATTTAATTTAGTAAGATGTGCCACAACAGTTTCAGATTCATAGCCATGGAAAGGATCAGATTCAACCAAAGTAATTATATCAGGATCAACAGAAAATTCATAATCCTTATCAGGAACACATATAGGTGAAGTAGCAAAAGCAGGATCAGGCCTCATTTTATCTCTAAGTGATTCTTTGTTCCATTTTGCTATTAACCTTCTAAGCTCATCATTGTCATTGCAAGCTAAAATAGCAGCAGAAGCTTCTCTATTAAAAATATAACCTTCAGGAATAATAGGCCTATCCTCATCATCATTTTCATCAATATTATCAGATTGAATAATTTCTTTCTCTCTAGCCCTAGCAATTTGTTCATCAAGAAATTCACTAAGGGGCAAAATAGTATCAAGCATAGAAGTAGTTTCATCATAAGTATCATGCATAGCAGAAGTGGCATCATCAATAACATGCGACATATCAGAACGAATAGCAGAAGCAGGTTTAGGTGTCGCAAGCTTACTCAAAACAGAAGGTGAATCAAGTGCAGAGCTAGATGGCAGTTCCTTACCTCCCCTCGTAGTTGAGGGATAAATTGTTGTCTTAGCGTCTTTCAAGTTCTTCATAGTGTCCAGCAGATATAAATCCCAAGTGACTCAAAGAATAGAGCTATGCTCCCCGACAACGGCACCAAAAAAGGTCTTGATAACCCACAAGTATAGGGGATCACAACAGTTTTCGAGGGTAGAGTATTCAACCCAAATTTATTGATTTGACACAAGGGGAGCCAAAGAATATTCTCAAGTATTAGCAGCCGAGTTGTCAATTCAACCACACCCGGAAACTTAGTATCTGCAGCAAAGTGTTTAGTAGCACAGTAATATGATATTGGTGGTAACGGTAACAAAAGAGTAGTGCAAGCAATAGTAAATATTTTTGGTATTTTGTAGTGATTGTAACAATAGCAATAGGAAAGTAAATAAGCGGAAACCAGTATATGGAAAGCTCGTAGGCACCGGATAAGTGATGGATAACTATGCCGGATGCGGTTCATCATGTAACAGTCATAACATAGGGTGACACAGAACTAGCTCCAATTCATCAATGTAATGTAGGCATGTATTCCGAATATAGTCATATGTGCTTATGGAAAAGAACTTGCATGACATCTTTTGTCCTACCCTCCCATGGCAGCGGGGTCCTAATGGAAACTAAGGGATATTAAGGCGTCCTTTTAATAGAGAACTGGAACAAAGCATTAGCACATAGTGAATACATGAACTCCTCAAACTATGGTCATCACCGAGAAGTATCCTAATTATTGTCACTTCGGGGTTGTCGGATCATAACACATAATAGGTGACTATAGACTTGCAAGATAGGGTCAAGAACACACATATATTCATGAAAACATAATAGGTTCAGATCTGAAATCATGGCACTCGGGCCCTAGTGACAAGCATTAAGCATAGCAAATTCATAGCAACATCAATCTCAGAACATAGTGGATACTAGGGATCAAACCCTAACAAAACTAACTCGATTACATGATAAATCTCATCCAACCCATCACCGTCCAGCAATCCTACGATGGAATTACTCACGCACGGCGGTGAGCATCATGAAATTGGTGATGGAGGATGGTTGTGATGACGACGGCGACGAATCCCCCTCTCCGGAGCCCCGAACGGACTCCAGATCAGCCCTCCCGAGAGGTTTTAGGGCTTGGCGGCGGCTCCGTATCATAAAACGCGATGATTTTTTCTCCTCTATTTTTTCTCCCCGAAAGCAAATATATAGAGTTGGAGTTGGCGTCGGAAGGTGTCGAAGGGGCCCACGAGGTAGGGGGCGCGCCCCCCACCCTCGTGGACAGGGTGTGGGCCCCCTGGTCTTCATCTTTGGCGAGGATTTTTTATTATTTATTGTAAGGTATTCCGTGGAGGTTCAGGTCATTCCAAGAACTTTTGTTTTCTGCACATAAAACAACATCATGGCAATTCTGCTGAAAACAGCGTCAGTCCGGGTTAGTTCCATTCAAATCATACAAGTTAGAGTCCAAAACAAGGGCAAAAGTGTTTGGAAAAGTAGATACAGCGGAGACGTATCACTAGGCGGCTTCGTCATGACCGCCCGTTCAGCCGTCGCGCCGACAATGACTTCTCGGGTCATCAAAAACAACCTCCACGTTGGCTCGGGATTCGCCGAGCAAATGGATCCAATGGAGCTCTCTTCCTTGAACGAGCTCTTGGATCGCATCGCCGCCCTAGGAGTCTCTACGGACTATGATCGGATCGGGCTTAAACCCGACCAAAGGGAGATTAACTCTCTGCCGGTCACCCATCAGATAGCGGTGGTGGAGGAGAAATGTAGCGATTCTTCCTCTATTTTGAGGACAAACTATGTCTGGATCCCCGAGCTCTCTGAGCCAGATACCCGTCTACGGGAGGACATGGCCCAAGCTTCGAACCTAGAATCAGATAGCGGGCTAGAACTATTGGGCAACATCCCAGAGCCCAAACTGCCAAGCTCGGAAACTCCTTCGCCCCTGGGTCTCAGATTGGGTCAGGGTTTGGACCTAAATCTACCCACCCACCCAGACATAAGTGATCTTTCCCACATTATACAAGAGCCCCAAGAGACAGTACATCACTATTGGGCTAGATTCCTCCTTGTAATGAGCAAGGGCAAGGACTGCCGCGAGGAAGACGCAATTTCATTCTTTTGCAAAAATTGCACGAACAAGGGAATCCTAAACGCCATAAGTCGCCGTGACATAGCACACTTCGCTGACTTGGTGGCCATAGTACAGAAGTACTGTGCGATGGAAAGCACCTGGAAAACCCAAACAAAATTTTGGGATCCTCCGGCTCTCACTAAACCCCCCGTCCGAACTAAAAGGGTGTACTCTCGTAAGTCACCCGATCCAATTACAGAGAAACCAAAGCCCACTACAGGGCGTGGAACTGTGTTGGAGGGATGGCTCAATGGGCCATGCAAAATTCACAGTACACCGGATACCATGCCAACACACAGCCTTAGAGCATGTTGGATACTCCGGCAGGTGGCCAAGAGCGGCGGGGACCTCCTCATCAACAATACCACAGAGCACCATCCCGTGGAAAATAATAATACAGTATTGACAGTCTTCGAGACCTTTGCCTCAAATAATAGGCGCAAGCGAGCACTCCGCAGCCTTGCCGAAGTCTGCCACGTTGCAGCAGTAAATCCATGGAACGATACGGCCATAACCTTCAATGCCAGTGACAAACCTCAATTCCGAACAGCCCGAGCACCAGCCGCTTTGGTCCTTAGTCCAATTGTGGACGGCTTCCGGCTTACTAAAGTGCTCATGGACGGTGGCAGCGGATTAAACCTCATCTACGAGGAGACTCTTAGCAAAATGGAAATAGACAAGAGCCGCATTGAGTATAGCAGCACGACCTTCAGAGGAATCATCCCTAGTCGGGAGGCACGATGTGCGGGAAAAATCACACTAGATGTGGTATTCGGCACGCCGGAGAATTATAGGTCCGAAGAAATCACATTCCAAGTGGCCCCGTTCAGTAGCGGATACCACGCCCTTTTAGGGCGGGAGGCATTCACGATATTCCAAGCTATACCCCATTACGGGTACATGAAGCTCAAAATGCCTGGGCCCAATGGAATCATCACTCTAGCTAGTGATCCGGACGCACTCCGCACCGAAAATAAAACCGCCGCACTGGCCCTCGAGGCGTTATCTGGAGCCCTTGCAGCCGAAGAACTAACTATGCTGCGCTCCATAGTGGACAGGGACGACGTGATACTCGACAAAAGACCCAAGTCCACCTCTTTTAAACCAGCGGACGAAATAATCAAATTTCAGGTCCACCCAACCGACCCTAAAAAAACAGCATCCATCGGGGCACAGCTGAACCCCACAACAGACGCCGCACTGCGGGAGTTCTTGCGCGAGAATTGGGACATCTTCGCCTGGCATCCTTCATACATGCCAGGAATCCCACGCAGGCTGGCCGAGCATAGCCTAAACATTCTAAAGGGATACAAGTCGGTCAAGCAGACTCTTCGGTGTTTCTCAGAGCCTAAGCGACAAGCCATGGGAGAGGAGCTAGCCAAGTTACTCGAGGCCGGATTCATTAGAGAAATAAAACATCCGGACTGGCTAGCAAACCTGGTAATGGTACCAAAGAAGGAAAAATTCTGGCGCCTATGTGTCGATTTCAAGGACCTTAACAAGGCTTGCCCCAAGGATCCCTTCCCCCTCCCCCGCATCGATCAAATTGCCGACGCTACCGTAGGACACAACTCATTGTGTTTCCTCGACGCATACTCCGGATACCATCAAATTAAGATGGTGGAGTCCGATCAAGCCGCAACTGCAATCATCACTCCATACGGCCCCTTCTGTTTTAACACCATGCCTTTCGGGCTAAAAAACGCCGGTGCAACCTATCAACGCATGATTCAGACATGCCTGGAAACACAAATCAGCAAAACAGTGGAGGCATACATAGACGATGTGGTCATTAAAACCAGACACGTCGAATCCTTAATAGACGACTTGAGGCTCATGTTCGACAATCTCCGAACATATGACATCAAGCTCAATCCGGAAAAATGCGTTTTCGGCGTGCCCGCCGGAAAGCTCTTGGGCTTCATCGTTTCCAATAGAGAAATTGAAGCAAATTCGGCTAAAATCCGAGCTCTGTCATAGTTGTCTATCCCAACAGACATCAAGCAAATCCAGAAATTAACTGGATGCGTGGCTGCCTTAAGCCGCTTTATCTCCCGATTCGGAGAAAAGGCACTACCTCTTTATCGCCTTCTTTGACGCACCGAACACTTCGAGTGGATGGATGCGGCCACGGACGGATTGGAAGAAATAAAAGCCGTCTTGGCCAGCAACCCAATCTTGGCCGCGCCAAATATCGTCGAACCAATGATGTTATATATAGCGGCAACACACCAAGTTGTAAGCGCAGTGCTCATCGTCGAACGAGAGACGGACGGACATAAGTTCCCGCTTCAAAAGCCGGTATACTATGTATCCACTGTCCTCACTCCATGCAAATCACGGTACCCACATTATCAAAAGAGAGCATACGCGGTCTTCATGGCATCCCGGAAACTATGGCACTACTTTCAAGAGTGTTCAATTACGGTGGCCTCTGAAGTACCACTCAACGACATAATAAATAACCGCGATGCCACGGGCCGGATTGCTAAATGGGCTATTGAGCTCCTCCTGTTCGACATAACGTACAAACCACGGCGAGCCATTAAGTCACAAGTACTGGCTGATTTCATCGCCGAATGGACAGAAGCCGAATTCCCTAAAGAGTACGACGCATACTCTAATTGGATCATCCACTTTGACGGCTCTAAGATGCTGGCTGGTCTGGGGGTAGGCGTCGTCCTGACATCCCCCACCGGAGATACAGTCCAATACATACTCCAAATATTATACACAGACTCCAACAATGCAGTAGAATATGAGGCCCTGTTGCATGGTCTCCAGATGGCAGTCTCCATGGGCATTCAACGCCTAGAGGTGCGTGGGGATTCGAACCTCGCAATATCTCAAATAAATGGAGACTTTGACGCCAAGGACCCAAAAATGGCGGCTTATCGCAACGCCATCCTCAAAATGTCAGCTCGGTTCGAGGGGCTCGAATTCCACCATGTGGTCCGAGAAAACAATCAAGCGGCGGATATACTCGCCCGCATCGGCGCTAAGCGCGACCCTGTCCCACCTAATATCTTCTTGGAAAGGTTGTTTAAGCCATCCATGGTGTGGGAAGGGGAGACCGGCAACAACAGTCCGGATCCGGCCACAACGCCAGATCCCGAACACTCTGACATAATCGAAGGCTCTGCCACCGAAATAACACCTTTCGGCCCACGTGATTATGGCTGTCATCGCCCCGTGGACAGAACCCTTCTTGGCTTACCTAACTAGGCAAGAACTCCCTGAGGACCCAAATGAGGCATGTTGCATTGTGCGGCGGTCTAAAGCCTACAAGGTCCACGAGGGAGAGCTTTATAAGAAAAGCGCTACCGGAGTACTTCAAAGGTGCATCTCCGAAGAGGAAGGACGGCAACTTTTGGTAGAAATTCATGCTGGACTCGGCGGCCACCAAGCCGCAGCTCGGGCCCTTGTAAGCAAGGCCTTCCGTACATGTTTTTACTGGCCGACGGTCCGAGCAGACGCACAGGACCCCGTCCAACGTTGCGTCGGTTGCCAGCTTTTTGCAAACCAAAGCCACCTTCCACCTACCGCTCTCCGAAGAATCCCCATTACTTGGCCCTTTGCAGTCTGGGGGCTTGATATGGTCGGACCCCTTAAAGGCGGAAGCCATAAGAAAATGTACCTATTGGTCATGGTGGATAAATTCACCAAATGGGTAGAAGCCAAACTAGTTAAAACGGCAGAGTCCAAACCAGTGATAGACTTCATATCCGGGGTTGAACACCGTTATGGTGTCCCCCATAGCATCATCACCGATAATGGCTCGAACTCTATAGCCGACGAGGTAAAAACTTGGTGCGGCAACATGGGCATTAAGCTAGATTATGCCTCCGTCTATCACCCCCAAACAAATGGTCAAGTCGAGCGACCAAATGGTCTTATTATGAGCGGCATCAAACCCAGATTAGTGCGATCCTTGAAGGAATCAGATACACACTGGGTTGAGGAGCTCGACTCCGTACTATGGGGGCTGCGGACCACGCCGAATCGCACTACCGGATACACACCATTTTTTATGGTGTACGGCGCAGATGCGGTACTGCCTTGCGACATCATTCATGACTCACCTCGAGTATGCATGTACGAAGAGAAAGAAGCCGAGCTTGATCGGCAGGACAGTTTGGACGCCCTGGAGGAGGAGCGTGATGTGGCAAAAGCCCACTCCGCATTCTATCAGCAACAGGCTCGACGGTATCAAAGCAGAGAAGTACGGGCCAAAACTTATAACGTTGGTGAACTCGTTCTACTCCTACCAGAGAAGAAAAAGGACAAGCTCAAGCCCAAATGGGAAGTTCCCTTCGTTATTGACAAAGTTCTAACCGGTGGAGCGTACCGTTGGTGGGATGCATCGGACAATTGACTCGAGCCAAACCCATGGAATGCGGCCAGACTCCGAAGGTTCTATGCCTAGTGCCGAACTCTGTGTTCTTCTCTTACCTCTGTCCCTTTTTTATATACATATCCTCTATCTGTCTTTCTTTCTTTCTTCATTTTTTTCTTTTCACGGCCTTAAAAGGTCAAAATGTGTCTTGACTACACAATCTTGACGCGCCAGGCGTGCTCATTATACCTGGGGGCTTCTTATACAAAAGCCTAATATAATTATGTTCCGGGCTCTATGCCCCCTGCACACGTGTTACTTTTCCACATGTACATTTTCTTCGCCATTATATGCATCGATATGAATTAAGTTTTGGCCAAGCTGGTTGCCTGGCTCTTGTGTTTATGCCCTACATTCCCGTTAATTCGGCTAGGGCATAAGGGGAGCACCTCTGCGATTGTTACTGCCGGGTCAGCCGGATGTGTACCTCAGACTGGGTGAAGCCGAAAGCTAGCATTCTTAAGGGAATATTTGGTCGGTGAACAAAAGATGACTTTTACTTATTACAATACATGCCCCCAGATGTTTATATCCTGCGTCTCTTTTCGTAGTTCGGACATGCACATTAATGCATGCGTACCCAGGGAAAGGAACCCTTAACGGAACTATTCTCCTTGGAAGATGTTTCTTACTATCCATGTAATATAACATAGCTTGTTGGGTACTTGTCTGTTCAAGCACTTATGACCCCTACGCCTGGTCTCCACGAGTTCCCCGGTTTTTACATAACTGAGCGGGTATTCGGATACACTCCGGACTGTCGAGTCCGGAGGTTGAAGCGAAAAGGTCTGCCATGACAAATGATTTACAATCCGGCTAGGGACAATATATGTCACTTGAAGTACACAGTCACTTAGACTGACTAAATTCTTCTTCTATACCATCCATGTTTGGATGGCTCCTTTTCTCAAAGCATGTTGGCCTATCATCAAGCATGATTTTTATGACCTTTGCGCTCAATTTTATGATGGCTCCCTGGACATTAACAGCATCAATGACGGACTCATCACGTTGATCCCTAAAGTTAACTCCCCAGAAACTGTAAATGATTACAGACCGATCACGCTTTTGAACTGCTGCCTCAAGCTGATTACAAAACTTCTAGCAGATCGGCTACAATCAAAGATTTTGGACTTAGTTCATCGCAATCAGTATGGCTTCATTAAGGGGAGGACTATCCAAGATTGCCTTGCCTGGGCTTACCAGTATCTACACCAATGTCAAAGCTCGGGCAGACAGATTATTTTGCTAAAACTTGGCTTTGCAAAGGCCTTCGACACGATCGCCCATGACCCGATGATCCAGATTATGCGTCATATGGGTTTCAACGACAAATGGATTTCCTGGATCTAATGATTATTCTCCTCTGGGCGCTCTTCTGTCCTCCTCAACGGGGTGCCAGGCCGCCAATTCCAATGCCACTGTGGTGTCCGACAGGGGGACCCTTTGTCCCCCCTCATTTTTGTGCTCGCTATGGATTTATTACAGTCGGCCATAAATGACGCTTTCAGACATGGTAAAATCGAGCTCCCCTTCCCTTGTGTTGGGCAAACCGACTACCCTGTTATTCAATATGCCGATGACACGTTGATAGTCCTACCTGCATGTATCCGTCAAGCTTCTTTGATCAAGGAGATCCTATCGGATTACGCCACCTCTATTGGTTCGAAAATCAATTTTCACAAATCCACTTTGATTCCGATCAACCTCGACCTCTCCTCTGCGGATGTTCTTGCAAGGGTTTTTGGCTATAATGTTGGCACGCTGCCTTTCACTTATCTTGGCCTGCCTCTGGGTACCACTCGGCCTACAGTGCAAGACCTCATGCCTCTTGTTTGCCGATTGGAAAGGCGTTTAACGTCAACCATTGCTATGATGACCTATGGTGGCAGACTATCCTGGCTGAATGCTTGAGTCACGTCTCTTCTTATATTTGCCATGTGTACACTCAAATTTCCGCCCAAACTTCTTGAGATCCTAGACAAAATCAGAAGGCGCTGTCTCTGGACTAAGAAAGCCGAGCAGGGTGACAAATGCTCCTCTCTTGCGGCTTGGAACATGGTCTGTCGTCCCAAAGATAAAGGTGGGCTAGGGGTGATCGATCTCAAAATACATAACGAAGCCCTGCACCTAAAATTCCTCCATAAATTCTACAATAAAATGGATGTGCCCTGGGTTCATTTATTATGGGACAATCTCTACGTTGACAAAATACCTCATGCAGTGGACCAGGCCGGATCCTTCTGGTGGCGCGATATTCTAAAACTGACACCAATCTTCAGGGGCATTTCTCGTGTTCAGTTGGTGGATGGTAGGACCACCTTGCTTTGGAAAGATCTTTGGGCGCGTGATGTGCTGCTTGACTCCCACCCACGTGCCTTCTCTTTTGTGCTGCATGAAGACATCTCGGTTGCTGACTTCTGGGCCTCTAATGATCTGCATGAAACCTTTCAACTCCCTGTATCTCCAACCACACTGGACGAAATCTGAGATATGCAGCTAACGTTGGCCCAGATTTTCCCCTCCACGTCAAATACTGATGTTTGGCACTACGTGTGGGGCGCGGCTGAGTTTCGACCTAAGGATTACTACTCTTTCTTCTTTCGAGATGCTCATGCTGATCCCATATTCAAGCATCTGTGGAAATCAAGATGTACAATGAAGTTGAAGGTGTTTGGATGGCTCCTTTTTGTGGACAGGCTCAATACGCGCAATATGCTGAAACGGAGGCACTACAACATTGGTGACGATTTTAACTGCCTTCTTTGCGGGCTACCAATTGAAGAAATGGTGGACCACATGATCTTCACCTGTGATTTTAGCAAGATCTGCTGGACCAAGCTTAGCATCCACTGGCCCACTTTTGATAACCGTCTCACTGCCATCAGATTAAACAAAGACTCATGGCCTGACCCGTTCTTCATGGAAGTTTTTCTCACTGCTGCATGGAGCATATGGAAGGAGAGGAATAACAAGCACTTCCGAGGAGTCGACCCCACAATTGGGTCTTGGCTGTCACTCTTCAAAAACGACCTCAGTCAGCTACAATATAGAATCAAGGAGGCCCATAGGGGCCCATTTGTAAATCTTTGTAACACTCTAGGTTAATCCTTGTTGTCTCTCTTCTCTCTTGGATCCCTCCGAGGAGGACTGGTAGTTTGCCTCTCCCCTAGACCATGGGGAGGGGGGGTAGTTGATCGACCGTGTTTGGCGTTGTATATGTCTATGTAAACACCCCATTTATATAGATATATATATAAAATCACAGTGGGAGTGCTCTCCCACTATCAATTCTCTCAAAAAAAAAACAGGCTGTCTAGCCTACAATCCTGTTGGGAATACTTTGTGGCTAATTTTACCTGGTCATACACCAAACTGACGGGGATCTCTTTCCCATCAGACCCCACATGTCCGACCTCGGCCATGTGGTTCGGGTCGTCCTTGGTATATCGAGTCTTCACCATGGCCCAGGCTTCCCTTGCACCTTGTCGGCAGGCAGATATCTTCCAGAATCGGAAGCGCCGCCGCGCTCCCTTGAGCATCTCTACGAGCTCCCCCATGCCTCCTGGCAGGGAGGCGGATGGCCACAAGGCCTGGGCAATGCCCTGCATTACCTGTCGAACTTGTTCGTGCAGTTGTGATAGCTCTGGCAAAAGATCACTCGCAGAGCCGGGCATCTCCTCTCCGGGATGACCTGTCAGCATACCTACAGATATAACTCTATTAGCCGGTTTCTTTGCCGAACTCTATAAAAGGTCGTTCAAGCACTTACTAAAAATGCCGAGTCGAAGCTCCTTATTCTCCTTTACGGAGTCAGCTAGCTGGGCCCGAACATCTTTCAGTTCAACACCCAGCCGGCTATTGGCATCTTGGAGATCGTTTTTCTCCCACCTCACCTGCGTAAGCACGCGCTCGCCAGCCTCTAACTATCGTTGAGCAGGTTGCCCATCCCCTCGCACGACCTTCGGATTCACTCCGGGATCATCTGCAGAATCTACTGTTAGATTTGCATGCATGCCGAATACTAACTGGTATATGTCATTCTTTTCGATAGGAACAAGTGTTACCAGATGGGGCCTTCTTGGACTCCTTCATTGCGGCAACTGCGGCCTGTAGCTGGGCTTTGCACTCCTCCAGCTCCTGAGACAACTGGGTATTTTTCTTTGTAAGAACCTATGCAAATAATGATCCTTAAATCAGTTGTGCCAACTGTTTCAAGTCTCAGGGGGCTACTGATATACATAATTATCAGATTTTCTTACCCGTATATCCTTTACATACTGGTCCGCGGCTCTGGCAAGACCATTTTGAGTAGCTCGGATGTACGCGTCTCCTGAGTTGAAGGCATCGAACGCCTCTTCAGAGAAACCAGGGTCGTGGAGTACGGCCCGGCGACACCTGTGATTCATGGCACTCTCCACTTCGGAATTCGTAGCGGACAGCCTATCCACATCCTCTGTAGGAGGAACATCCGGTGTTGTCCCCACGTTAGCATCTGCCTCTAAGTTCGGCTCTAGAGCCCGGCTGGTGGAGGTGTGGCCGGCAGGCTCTCCGGATACGGTCCGGCGAACGTTTTTCCTGCCAGGAACCATGGACGTTATTATATTTTAAAGACGGCAACCTCGAAGCAGGGTTCTTTTTCATACCTCTGCGACGGCGTCTCAGTCCTGACCGCCTTCCTTTTAAGCCTACCCGACTTCGGTGCCCCTTGCTGGTGAGTCACCGTGGGTACGGCATGGCGTCCTGAGGGCCTTCCCTGTAAGACACCATATGTGTGCGGTGGGTGAAGTGCAAAAAAGGGATCCTTCTCGGAAGTTGGGACTCCGATTTTACTTACATGCGATGCAGGGAGCAGTCTAGGATAATCGACTATGATGGCCACCAAGGCACCGTCGTAGCTTAACTGGTAGAACGTCCTGTCGATAAGCTCCACAAATATGCCCGGATCTTCTTTGAGTCCGGGGTCGAGGGCCCGGTCAGGGTCCTTTGGCTATGGAGACGGGCTGTGGACCTCCCTCACGGCTTTTCGCAGTTCCTGCTATGAAATAGCAAGGAAATATTTATGACGAAGAATGCGGGATGGTCTGGAGTAAAAAGTAGCAGCTCACCCAGTTTGAGGGGTTGTACATAGAGAATCCATCCCGTGGCTTAATGCGGATGAACTCCTCTTCCTCTCCTTTATATAAATCGGACAGTATTTTTGCTAGAGCAGCAGCGGAGTCCGGACCTTTACGGCCACAGTGGGTGGCATCGTCTTCTCCATTGAAGTGCCACATGGGTTGTCCCCGATATTGAAGTGGATGCACCCCCTGCATTATACATATTGACATAACCTCGATTATTATCAGTACTGATTTGGCCAGCATTTTTATCCGGCCCATCAAGTAAAGGACCTCTCTGTTATCTTCCTCCTGGGGGCTCCGAGGGCGCCAGCTGCGGCGTTTCTTCAAAGGGGCATTATTAAACTCAGGAAGGCCCATCCGAATAGGGTCCAGAAGGGGGACGTCCTCCGTATAAAACCATTCCGAAGGCCAGTCTTCGGATGTCTTCTTCGGAGTACCGGACAGGTATCCGGTCCCGGCGATGCGCCATATTTTGGCTCCACCCACTTGATATATTGACCCCTCCTGTGTACGGGGTACGAGGCAGAATAGCCTCTTCCATAGCTCGAAATGAGCTTCGCAGCCCAGAAACAGCTCGCAAAAGGCGATGTAGCCAGCGATGTGTAATATGGAGGCGGGAGTAAAGTTATGCAGCTGGAGACCGTAGAACTCCAGGAACCCGCGGAGGAACGGATGGATTGGAAATCCGAGTCCCCTTAATAAGTAAGGGACAAGGCATACCCGCTCCCCCATGGATGGGTTGGGAAAGCTCTCCGCTTGCTCCCCACCATTGTAAGTGGCTAGTCTGGCTCAGACGGAGACCATATACATAGGAGGGAGAAACCCATGGGTCTGTAATTCTACTAATTGGCTGTGGGGGACGTAACACTTCTCCCAATTGCCTGGCTTAGTGCTACGGGAGCGAGAGGAGGAGCTGCGATGGCCGGCCATGATGGGATGGGCTTTTCTGGGCGCGCTCCAATGGATACTCGATGTGGGAAGATGGTGTGATATGGATCTGAGGATCCTCGGGTCTTTAAATAGACGATTTACTCACATGGTTAGGGTGGCAAGTGTAAAAATGCCCCGACTTCTCGCATTCGCTCGACACGTGGAAGATAGCCATTATTAGGCGCAGAAGCCGAGGAGTGCAACATTCATGGGAAGTCGGACACTACTCGACAGGTACTCGGAATTTGGAGAAGAACCCGCCTTGCAATGCCGAAGACAATCTGCGCGCCGGACTCATCGTCATTGAAGCCTAGTTCAGGGGCTACTGAGGGAGTCCTGGACTAGGGGGTCCTCGGACAGCCGGACTATATACGTTGGCCGGACTATTGGACTATGAAGATACAAGATTGAAGACTTCGTCCCGTGTCCGGGTGGGACTCTCCTTTGCGTGGAAGGCAAGCTTGGCAATTCGGATATGTAGATATCCTCCCTTGTAACCGACTCTGTGTAACCCTAGCCCCCTCCAGTTTCTATATAATCCAGAGGGTTTAGTTCGTAGGACATCAACAATCATAATCATAGGCTAGCTTCTAGGGTTTAGCCTCAACGATCTCGTGGTAGATCAACTCTTGTAATACTCATATCATCAAGATCAATCAAGCAGGAAGTAGGGTATTACCTCCATCGAGAGGGCCCGAACCTGGGTAAACATTGTGTCCCCCGCCTCCTATTACCATCCGCCTTAGACACACAGTTCGGGACCCCCTACCCGAGATCCGCCGGTTTTGACACCGACATCGGCCGAAAGTTCGGCCGGCCTGCCGGCTCCAAACATTTTCCTTTTAGAAAATACAACACGACAGAAGGGCCCTCGGGTCAGCTCAATATAAGCCAAGCGTTGAATATAAAAAAAGACACCGACATTTTGTGAAAAAAAACACTCGGCTTACCAGAGACTAGGCAAAGCACTTGCCATATGGTCATTCTCACCGCACTTAATGGTTCTGTGACGGCTGGCGTTATAAGCCAAGTGTCGTCTGGTGGTATGCAGGCTTACATATTCATTCTCTTTGAAAAATGCCAAACATGTAAGCCGAGTTGCCGATAGAAAACACGACCTTTTTCGGATATTTTTCGAGCCCCCCAACCCATTCATCACCCATTATAAATGTGTGGCGCGGATCACACGTAACTGAAAGTGCAACTAATTCCCGGGTAGGTTTTGATAATTCATAACTTCATATAGCTCATTGAACTAATATCCACTCAAGTTTCATATTTCAGAAAGTTCAGTGAATGGCATGCCATGGACTAGGAATGTGGACCCCTCAAAATGCGAAGGACACAAATTGGCAAAAGCTCAAGACTCTTCATTTCTATTTTAGTGATCCAAGATCACATTGAGTCCATAGGAAAGCCAATACTATTAAAAGGGGATGAGGTGTTGCTTAATGGTCTACTTGCTCAAGTCCTTAGTGATATTGCTTCAAAGCCCTCAACCACTTTCTCATTCCAAATATGTCCAAAACCCAAAGTCAAACTCAGCTCCATCGATTCTTCCTATCCGCAGCCACCGAGTTCATACGACATAGCCACTGCCAGAAACCCTAAAAGTTCAGTCACACCGATATGGATCTTGGTCTCACCGAGATGGCCCTACCAGCGCTCTGTGACTTGCTGCATTCATTTCGGTCTCACTGAGTTATGCAATCGGTCACACCGAGTTGGCTTGACATTCGCTCTGTTGCTTATTGCTTCACTTTGGTCTCACCGAGTTGATGCAATCTGCGCCACCGAGTTGATGTTTGCCCTAAGCCCTAGCACATCGGTCCCACCAAGTTGTTCCAGTCGGTCCCACCGAGATTCCTAACGTTCACATTTTGAACTGAATCAGTCTCACCGAATTCTTCTATTCGGTCTGACCGAGTTGGGTCAAATGTGTGTAACTGTTGAATTTGGTGTGGAGGCTATATATACCCCTCCACCCTCTTATTCATATATGAGAGAGCCATCAGAACGTGCCTACACTTCTAGCATACATTTTATGAGAGAGAACCACCTACTCGTGTGCTGAGATCAAGATATTCCAATCCTACCACAAGAATCTTGATTTCTAGCCTTCCCCAAGTTGCTTTCCACTCAAATCATCTTTCCACCATATCCAAATCAGTGAGAGAGAGTTGAGTGTCGGGGAGACTATCATTTGAAGCACAAAAGCAAGGAGTTCATCATCAACGCGCCATCTATTACCTTTTGGAGAGTGGTGTCTCCTAGATTGGTTAGGTGTCGCTTGATTGTGGAGTTGAACCAAGAAGTTTGTAAGGGCAATGAGATCGCCTACTTCATGAAGATCTACCCGAGTGAGGCAAGTCCTTCGTGGGCGATGGCCATGGTGGGATAGACAAGGTTGCTTCTTCGTGGACCCTTCATGGGTGGAGCCCTCCGTGGACTCGTGCAGCCATTACCCTTCGTGGGTTGAAGTCTCCATCAACGTGGACGTACGATAGCATAAACTATCGGAACCACGCCAAAAATCTCCGTGTCTTCATTGTGTTTGCACTCTCCAAACCCTTCCCTTTTACCTCGATATGCAATGTTTTACTTTCTGCTGCTACACTCCTAGAGTTGCATGTGTAGGTTGATTGCTTGACTTGTGCTAAGCTGCTAAATCTGCCCACAACTAAAATTAAGAAAAGGTTAGATTTTTATTTGGTCAAGTAGTCTAATCACCCCCTCTAGACCTACTTTCGATCCTACAAGTCGTATCAAAGCTTTGGTCTTCATTTGCCTTGATTTCCATAGCGTTGGTGATCATAGCCTTGATTTCACAACCTAGGAGAGTATGGCGTCTAGCGAGGGAATTTAACACCGTAGAGGTCCTTACTTTGATGGTACTAATTTTGCTAGTTGGAAGTATAAGATGAAAATGCATATTCTTGGTCATAACCCGGCTTTTTGGGCTAGTGTTCGTATTGTCTTGCCAGGTGAATACTTCGAGGATGGAAGAGAACCCGATCGTGAAGCCACGGCGGATGAATTGAAGATGTTGCAATACAATGATCAAGCTTGCGATATTCTTTTCAATGGATTGTGCCCCAAAGAATTCAACAAAATCAGTTGCCTTGAGAATGCAAAAGAAATTTGGGATACTTTGGTTGATATGCACGAAGGTACCGAGTCCGTCAACGAATCCAAATTGGATGTGCTTCAAAGTGAACTGGACAAGTTCAAGATGATGGATGGTGAAGGAGTCGTCGAGATGTACTCTAGGCTTGCTCTCATCACAAATGAGATTGTCGGCTTAGGAAGCGAAGAAATGACCAAAAAAATCATCATCAAGAAGATCCTAAGAGCCTTGGATGGAAAATATGATACCGTGTGCACTTTGATCCAAATGATGCCCAACTATAAAGATCTCAAGCCAACGGAAGTCATTGGTAGAATTGTTACTCATGAGATGTCACTCAAGGATAAGGATGAGCTCCACAACAAGTCAAGTGGTGCTTACAAAGCTTTAAGTGATGCTCCTACAACATCAAGTGACAAGCTAGTCTCCAATGAAGAATTGAGCTTAATGGTGAATAACTTCAACAAATTTTACAAGAATAGAAGCAAAGAGAGAAGCTCCAAGTCAAGGTCCCACAATGACAAAAAATCTTCTAGTCGTGATCGTAATTGCTATAATTGTGGAAGACCCCGACACTACTCCAATGAGTGTACGGCTCCCTACAAGAAAATAGAAGACTCACCAAAAAGGAGGAATAGAAGAGATGAATCACCTCCAAGAGAGAGAAGGAGTAGAGTTGATCGGTATGAATGAAGACCCTCGCATAGAAGCAAGGATTCAGAAAGGAAGGACAAGTAATCAAAGAGCTACACAAGACGAGGAGATCAAGGTCACGTTGGTGAATGAGTTTCCGGTTCCGACTCTGACAACTACTCCGAGAGAAGCTATCACTCCGACCCCGAATATACTCAAGATGAAAGTGTTGCCGGTCTTACACTTGTGCCATCCAACTCCTACGACACATTTGATTCACCAAATGAAGGAATTGGAAGATGCTTCATGGCTAAAGGCCCTAAGGTATCACACCCCGAGTATGTTGATATCAATAGTGATGAAGATGATTTGTTAGGTGATGATGGTTTACTGGTTGACAACACTAGTGATGAAAACCATGATGAACTTGCTAATAATCATGCTAATCAAGATGAAACGAATAACAATTATGAGAAGGAGATTGAGCGTCTAACTAAAGAACTAAACACTCTTAAGTTAACTCATGAAACAACTCTAGAGGATTATAGAGAGCTCCTAAGAACTCATGAGAAGCTACGCTTCAAGAAGCTAAATTTAGAGCAAGAGCATGAGTTCCTAAAAGCTATCAATGATGATCTTCGAAAGAAGAGTTCTGCTTACATTGCCAAGCGTTTACTCTTGTCTGCTTATATGCCACAAGTAAAATCTAGCAACAAAAGCAAGAAATGTTCTTCTTCTAGTAGTAACAATAACAATGTTAAATCCAATGTTGTTGCTTCTAGTAGTTCTCTTGATTCCACTAATGATTCTCTTAGCCAAGTTACACTTGAGAAGGAAAATAGCTTATTGAAGGGAATTATAGAGAAAGGTGTTTACAAGAGCATTGCTGGAAGTAAGCAATTTGAGGAAATTGTACGCAAGCAAGGAAGGCACCGGAAGAATCAAGGTGTTGGTTTTGAACGAAAGTTCAATGCCAATGGAGTTGAGTGGGATGAAGATCAATACCCCAAGATGAAGTTCATTCCTCGACAAGAGAAGTATGATCCCACTTCTTTCAATGGAACACAAGCTCAAGATGATCTTACACCACAAGCTAAAAGGCAAGGATAACCTTCAAGAAGAGATTGATTCATTTTAAGAAGCTCCTAAGGCCATGGTGAAGTGGTTTCCCAAGACTACATCTAGTTCCACTTCATCAAGTATGACTACAACTCCAAGGATTCCCATCAAGTTGATGTGGGTACCAAAGAAAAAGAACTAGAGTGTTCTTGAGGGTGACTTGATGTCTACTGCGCAACCTTCTTCTTGTAGACGTTGTTGGGCCTCCAAGTGCAGAGGTTTGTAGGACAGTAGCATATTTCCCTCAAGTGGATGACCTAAGGATTATCAATCCGTGGGAGGCGTAAGATTAAGATGGTCTCTCTCAAGCAACCCTGCAACCAAATAACAAAGAGTCTCTTGTGTCCCCAAAACACCCAATACAATGGTAAATTGTATAGGTGCACTAGTTCGGCGAAGAGATGCTGATACAAGTGCAATATGGATGGTAGATATAGAATTTTGTAATCTGAATTTATTAAAACAGCAAGGTAACAAGCGATAAAAGTGAGCGTAAACAATATTGCAATGCGTTGAAACAAGGCCTAGGGTTCATACTTTCACTAGTGCAAGTTCTCTCAACAATGATAACATAATTGGATCATATAACTATCCCTCAACATGCAACAAAGAGTCACTCCAAAGTCACTAATAGCAGAGAACAAACGAACAGATTATTGTAGGGTATGAAACCACCTCAAAGTTATTCTTTCGGATAATTCTATCATAGAGTTCATACTAGAATAACACCTTAAGACACAAATCAACCAAAACCCTAATGTCACCTAGATACTCCAATGTCACCTCAAGTATTCGTGGGTATGATTATACGATATGCATCAAACAATCTCATATTCATCTATTCAACCAACACATAGAACTTCAAAGAGTGCACCAAGGTTTCTACCGGAGAGTCAAGACAAAAATGTGTGCCAACCCCTATGCACAAGTTCACGATCGGAACCCGAAAGTTGATCACCAAAGCATACATCAAGTGGATCACGTGATATCCCATTGTCACCACAGATAAGCACATGCAAGACATACATCAAGTGTTCTCAAATCCTTAAAGACTCAATCCGATAAGATAACTTCAAAGGGAAAACTCAATCCATTACAAGAGAGTAGAGGGGGAGAAACATCATAAGATCCAACTATAATAGCAAAGCTCGCGATACATCAAGGTCATACCACATCAAGAACATGAGAGAGAGAGAGATCAAACACATGGCTACTGGTACATACCCTCAGCCCCGAGGGTGAACTACTCCCTCCTCGTCATGGAGAGCGCTGGGATGATGAAGATGGCAACTGGTGAGGGATCCCCCCCCCCTCCGGCAGGGTGCCGGAACAGGGTCCCGATTAGTTTTTGGTGGCTACACAGGCTTGCGGCGGCGGAACTCCTGATCTATTGTGTTCTTCGATGTTTTTAGGGTATATGTCATAGGAACATGTATAAGTCATGAAGAAAGCAATAGCAACATACTAAACGATCGGGTGCTAAGCTAATGGAATGGGTCATGTCAATCAGATCATTCAACTAATGATGTGATCCCGTTAATCAAATAACAACTCTTTGTCCATGGTTAGGAAACATAACCATCTTTGATTAACGAGCTAGTCAAGTAGAGGCATACTAGTGACACTCTGTTTGTCTATGTATACACACATGTATTATGTTTCCGGTTAATACAATTCTAGCATGAATAATAAACATTTATCATGATATAAGGAAATAAATAATAACTTTATTATTGCCTCTAGGGCATATTTCCTTCAGAGGTGCGGCCGGCCAGGAGGGGGCGCGCCAGGAGGAGTCTTACTCCCACCGGGAGTAGGACTCCCCCCCTTTCCCTTGTTGGATTAGGAGTGGAGGGGGAAAGAGGAGGGAGAGAGGAAGGAAAGGGGGCGCCGCCCCCCTCTCCTTGTCCTATTCGGACTAGGTGGGGAGGGGTGCGCGGCCCTGCCCTGGCCGCCTCTCCTCTTCTCCACAAAGGCCCACTATGGCCCATTAAGCCCCCGGGGGGTTCCGGTAACCCCTCGGTACTCCGGTAAAATCCCGATTTCACCCGGAACACTTCTGATATCCAAATATAGGCTTCCAATATATCAATCTTCATGTCTCGACCATTTCGAGACTCCTCGTCATGTTCGTGATCACATCCGGGACTCTGAACAACCTTTGGTACATCAAAACTCATAAACTCATAATATAACCGTCATCGAAACTTTAAGCGTGCGGACCCTACGGGTTCGAGAACTATGTAGACATGACCGACACACGTCTCCGGTCAATAACCAATAGCGGAACCTGGATGCTCATATTGTATCCCACATATTCTACGAAGATCTTTATCAGTCAGACCGCATAATAACATACGTTGTTCCCTTTGTCATCGGTATGTTACTTGCCCGAGATTCAATCGTCGATATCTCAATACCTAGTTCAATCTCGTTACCGGCAAGTCTCTTTCCTCGTTCTGTAATACATCATCCCGCAACTAACTCATTAGTTGCAATGCTTGCAAGGCTTAAGTGATGTGCATTACCGAGAGGGCCCAGAGATACCTCTCCGGCAATCGGAGTGACAAATCCTAATCTCAAAATACGCCAACCCAACAAGTACTTTCGGAGACACCTGTAGAGCACCTTTATAATCACCCAGTTACGTTGTGACGTTTGGTATCACACAAAGCGTTCCTCAGGTAAATGGGAGTTGCATAATCTCATAGTCATAGGAACATGTATAAGTCATGAAGAAAGTAATAGCAACATACTAAACGATCGAGTGCTAAGCTAACAGAATGGGTCAAGTCAATCACATCATTCTCCTAATGATGTGATCCCGTTAATCAAATGACAGCTCATGTCAATGGCTAGGAATCATAACCATCTTTGATCAATGAGCTAGTCAAGTAGAGGCATACTAGTGACACTCTGTTTGTCTATGTATTCACACAAGTCTTATGTTTCCGGTTAATACAATTCTAGCGTGAATAATAAACATTTATCATGATATAAGGAAATAAATAATAACTTTATTATTGCCTCTAGGGCATATTTCCTTCAGTCTCCCACTTGCACTAGAGTCAATAATCTAGATTACACGGTAATGATTCTAACACCCATGGAGCCTTGGTGCTGATCATGTTTTGCTCATGGAAGAGGCTTAGTCAACGGGTCTGCAACATTCACACCCGTATGTATCTTGCAAATTTCTATGTCTCCCGCCTGGACTAGATCCCGGATGGAATTGAAGCGTCTCTTGATGTGGTTGGTTCTCTTGTGAAATTTGGATTCCTTCGCCAAGGCAATTGCACCAGTATTGTCACAAAAGATTTTCATTGGACCCGATGCATTAGGTATGACACCTAGATCGGATATGAACTCCTTCATCCAGACTCCTTCATTTGCTGCTTCCGAAGCAGCTATGTACTCCGCTTCACACGTAGATCCCTCCACGACGCTTTGTTTAGAACTGCACCAACTCATAGCTCCACCGTTCAATGTAAACACGTATCCGGTTTGCGATTTAGAATCGTCCGGATCAGTGTCAAAGCTTGCATCGACATAACCATTTACGACTAGTTCTTTGTCACCTCCATAAACAAGAAACATATCCTTAGTCCTTTTCAGGTATTTCAGGATGTTCTTGACCGTTGTCCAGTGATCCACTCCTGGATTACTTTGGTACCTCCCTGCTAGACTTATAGCAAGGCACACATCAGGTCTGGTACACAGCATTGCATACATGATAGAGCCTATGGCTGAAGCATAGGGAACATCATCTTCTCTCTATCTTCTGCAGTGGTCGGGCATTGAGTCTTACTCAACTTCACACCTTGTAACACAGGCAAGAACCCTTTCTTTGCTTGATCCATTTTGAACTTCTTCAAAACTTTGTCAAGGTATGTGCTTTGTGAAAGTCCAATTAAGCATCTTGACCTATCTCTATAGATCTTGATGCCCAATATATAAGCATCTTCACCGAGGTCTTTCATTGAAAAACTCTTATTCAAGTATCCCTTTATGCTATCCAAAAATTCTATATCATTTCCAATCAACAATATGCCATCCACATATAATATCAGAAATGCTACAGAGCTCCCACTCACTTTCTTGTAAATACAGGCTTCTCCAAAAGTCTGTATAAAACCAAATGCTTTGATCACACTATCAAAACGTTTATACCAACTCCGAGAGGCTTGCACCAGTCCATAAATGGATCGCTGGAGCTTGCACACTTTGTTAGCTCCCTTTGGATCAACAAAACCTTCTGGTTGCATCATATACAAATCTTCTTCCAGAAATCCATTCAGGAATGCAGTTTTGACATCCATTTGCCAAATTTCATAATCATAAAATGCGGCAATTGCTAACATGATTCGGACAGACTTAAGCATCTCTACGGGTGAGAAAGTCTCATCGTAGTCAATCCCTTGAACTTGTCGAAAACCTTTCGCAACAAGTCGAGCTTTATAGACAGTAACATTACCGTCAGCGTCAGTCTTCTTCTTGAAGATCCATTTATTTTCAATGGCTTGCCGATCATCGGGCAAGTCAACCAAAGTCCATACTTTGTTCTCATACATGGATCCCATCTCAGATTTCATGGCCTCAAGCCATTTTGAGGAATCTGGGCTCACCATCGCTTCTTCATAGTTCGTAGGTTCGTGATGGTCTAGTAACATAACCTCGAGAACAGGATTACCGTACCACTCTGGTGCGGATCTTACTCTGGTTGACCTACGAGGTTCAGTAACAACTTGATCTGAAGTTCCATGATCATATCATTAACTTCCTCACTAATTGGTGTAGGCGTCACATGAACCGGTTTCTGTGATGAACTACTTTCCAATAAGGGAGCAGGTATAGTTACCTCATCAAGTTCTACTTTCCTCCCACTCACTTCTTTCGAGAGAAACTCCTTCTCTAGAAAAGATCCATTCTTAGCAACGAATGTCTTGCCTTCGGATCTGTGATAGAAGGTGTACCCAAAAGTCTCCTTTGGGTATCCTATGAAGACACATTTCTCCGATTTGGGTTCGAGCTTATCAGGTTGAAGCTTTTTCACATAAGCATCGTGGCCCCAAACTTTAAGAAACAACAACTTTGGTTTCTTGCCAAACCACGGTTCATAAGGCGTCGTCTCAACGGATTTTGATGGTGCCCTATTTAACGTGAATGCAGTCGTCTCTAAAGCATAACCCCAAAACGATAGCGGTAAATCAGTAAGAGACATCATAGATCGCACCATATCTAGTAAAGTACGATTACGACGTTCGGACACACCATTACGCTATGGTGTTCTTGGTGGCGTGAGTTGCGAAACTATTCCGCATTGTTTCAAATGTAGACCAAACTCGTAACTCAAATATTCTCCTGCATGATCTGATCGTAGAAACTTTATTTTCTTGTTACGATGATTTTCAACTTCACTCTGAAATTCTTTGAACTTTTCAAATGTTTCAGACTTATGTTTCATTAAGTAGATATACCCATATCTGCTCAAATCATCTGTGAAGATGAGAAAATAACGATATCCGCCACGAGCCTCAATATTCATCGGACCACATACATCTGTATGTATGCTTTCCAACAAATCTGTTGCTCTCTCCATAGTTCCGGAGAATGGCGTTTTAGTCATCTTGCCCATGAGGCATGGTTCGCAAGTACCAAGTGATTCATAATCAAGTGGTTCCAAAAGTCCACCAGTATGGAGTTTCTTCATGCGCTTTACACTGATATGACCTAAACGGCAGTGCCACAAATAAGTTGCACTATCATTATCAACTCTGCATCTTTTGGCTTCAACATTATGAATATGTGTATCACTACTATCGAGATTCATCAAAAATAGACCACTCTTCAAGGGTGCATGACCATAAAAGATATTACTCATATAAATAGAACAACCATTATTCTCTGATTTAAATGAATAACCGTCTCGCATCAAACAAGATCCAGATATAATGTTCATGCTCAACGCTGGCACCAAATAATAATTATTTAGGTCTAATACTAATCCCGAAGGTAGATGTAGAGGTAGCGTACCGACGGCGATCACATCGACTTTGGAAACGTTTCCCACGCGCATCATCACCTCGTCCTTGGCCAGTGTTCGCTTAATCCGTAGTCCCTGTTTTGAGTTGCAAATATTAGCAACAGAACCAGTATTGTCGGTGTACTAAAGTAGGGGTACCTTAGCATCCCGAACTTGTGCACGGGCAGTCGCAGCGTCCCGCGGCAAGGCTTGCCGGGCGACCGCCAAGATCCTCCGTGGTTCCTTTGAAGCCATTCAAGAACAAAGTATCCAAGAACAAGAAGACAAGACCCCGGCAAGAGGAGCTTGCCGGGAAGGAGACAAGACCCCGGCAAGAGGAGCTTGCCGGGAAGGCCAACCAAGGCCCGGTGAGCGACAAGCTCCCGGATGCGACAAGACAACGACCGCGGCAAGGCACTTGCCGCGGCAAACCTCCACTCTGTACCTGCGCTCCAGCACATCCACCAACGTGTCGCTCTGGGACCCTTCCAGGCGTACGTGGCGGAAGGCTGTGCAGCCAGAGGTACACGGTGGCAAGCGGCGCTTACAAGATCGCCATCATGGCGAGCAGTGGCGTCCCTGGCGGTCCCTTTCTGCACCGTCTAGGCGACGCAGACATGCATTTAATGCCTTTGTCCCCTGCCGTCAGGGTTAGGTATGATACAACTGTAGTAGGCAGTGGTGCCAACCACCATGTCTTTTCCATTTTTACCCTCATCTATGTTGCCACCTGTCGGTGACCCCTTTAACATATAAAAGGAGGCCCATGCGCAACATAGAGGGGGGACGATCATTCTCACGCTCGGTCTAGCTAGCTGCTGGGGTGTACTGTAGCAATCAGTGCTCCCGAGCAAGAAATCAACACAACCACAAAGCAGGAGTAGGGTTTTACGCATCCATGCGGCCCGAACCTGGGTAAACTGATCGTGTGCTTGTGCGCCTCGCCTCGATCTGCTCTTCGTGCTGTCTCCGCCCCCTACCGAACCGAAAGGGGCTCGGTCCGCCGTGGTCCCATAGGTGTCCATGGGATTAGCACCCTCGACATCTTTGGCGCGCCAGGTAGGGGAGCGTCGAGGTTGTGTGAACCTGATCCGGCGTTCGCACAAGCCAGATCTTCATCATCTTCATCGACATGCTGCCAAAGAAGAAGGCTTCGGAGGCGGCTGCTCCGTCCGCACCAAACCCACCATCGCCGGAGCAAACGGCTAGTGGGGTGGACGCCAGCGGAAGAACGGTTGTCGACGAGGGAGCTCACGGTGCTGCCAGGTCAAAGTACAAGGCCGCGCTGCACATCGGCGGCGCAGTCGGCTCCTACAATGACCGGGCACACTCCAAGACCTCGGCGTCCGTACACGCACCACGCCCGTCCCAGGAGGCGCGGGACCAGCAGCGTCATGGCACCCACAGTGCCATACGTTTGCTGGATCAAGATCGAGCTGGTGGATCTCGGAGCGCTCAAGACCAGCATGCGCGCCGACGTGCTGGCGCGAGCAGGGCACGGTCGCCTGGACGAGATACTGCTCCTTCTAACGTGGTTAGAAGTCCGAGCATGTCTCGCTCCTCGCACCGTTCGCCGCCGCCGCCTGCCACTTCAGCAGAAGCTTTGGCGCGAGCTCAACTGCTCCTGGACTACCCTCCAGCGCCAGACAAAATCGACGACTGGAGGGCCACCATCCAGAATCTCATCGGCTTCCCCAACGGCGACAACCCACGGTAGCCGAGCACATCGCAGCTGCGGCAAGTCAAGCCGGTGGCAACAAGACCGGGGAGGGTGCAACCACTATGCACTCTCCGCCTCGAAGGCCAAGATCGCCGACTCGCCGGATCCACCACGACAACGACTCCACCGCGTTATCTGATCCACGAGCTCGTCGCGATCAGCGCCAAGTTCTTTATGAACGACAGCAAGAAGACGCTCGTACCCGCATCGAGTGCCGAAGAGAAGCGCGGCGTCAATCAGACCTGCGCGCTGGGCCCTCTGTCGACATGCATGCGCCAGGGGAACCAGGCGACTTGCCGTACGCGGTAGGTTGCCCTGCATTTACCCGTGAGCTGCGGCAAGTCCAGTGGCCCAGCCAGAAGAATTTCAAGCCAGACGTACCAGAGAAGTACGATGGCAAGTCGCACCCGTCGGAGTTCCTCAGCATCTACATCATCGCGGTGCAAGCTGCCGGGGGCGAGACGACAAGGTCCTTGCCAACTACTTCCCGCTGGTGCTCAAGCCTGACTGTCGGTGTACTAAAGTAGGGGTACCTTAGTATCCCGAACTTGTGCACAAGCAGTCGCAGCGTTTCGCGGCAAGGCTTGCCGGGTGACCGCCAAGGTCCTCCGTAGTTCCTTTGGAGCCATTCAAGAACAAATTATCCAAGACCCTGGCAAGAGGAGCTTGCCGGGAAGGAGACAAGACCCCGGCAAGAGGAGCTTGCCGGGAAGGCCAACCAAGGGCCGGTGAGCGACAAGCTCCCAGATGCGACAAGAGAACAACCGCGGCAAGGCACTTGCCACGGCAAACCTCCACTCTGTACCTGCGCTCCAGCACATCCACCAACGTGTCGCTCTGGGACCCTTCCAGGCGTACGTGGTGGAAGGCTGCGCAGCCAGAGGTACACGGTGGCAAGCGGCGCTGACAAGATTGCCATCGTGGCAAGCAGTGGCGTCCCTAGCGGTCCCTTTCTGCACCATCTAGGCGACGCAGACAGGCATTTAATGCCTTTGTCCCCTGCCGTCAGAGTTAGGTATGATAACACTGTAGTAGGCGGCGGTGCCAACCGCCATGCCTTTTCCATTTTTGCCCTCATCTATGTTGCCACCTGTCGGTGACCCCTTAGACATATAAAAGGAGGCCCATGCGCAACGTAGAGGGGGTCGGCCAGCAAAACACTCTCACGCTCGGTCTCATTAGCTGCTGCTGTGTATTGTAGCACACCGCGCTCCCGAGCAAGAAATCAATACAAACACAAAGCAGGAGTAGGGTTTTACGCATCCGCGCGGCCCGAACCTGGGTAAACCGATCGTGTCGCTCGTGCGCATCGCCTCGATCTGCTCTTCGTGCTCTCTCCGCCCCCTGCCGAACCGAAAGGGGCTCGGTCCGCCGATCCCCATAGGTGTCCGTGGGATCAGCACCCCCGACATCTTTGGCGCGCCAGGTAGGGGGTGCGTCGAGGTTGTGCGAACCTGATCCAGCGTTCGCACGAGCCAAATCTTCATCGTCTTCATCGACATGCCGCCGAAGAAGAAGGCTTCGGAGGCGGCTGCTCCGTCCGCGCCAAGCCCACCATCGCCGGAGCAAATGGCCGGTGGGGTAGACGCCGGCGGAAGAACGGGTGTCGACGAGGGAGCACACGGTGCTGCCAGGTCCAAGGACAAGACTGCGCTGCACATCGGCGGCGCGGTCGGCTCCCACAACGACCGGGCGCACTCCAAGACCTCGGCGTCCGTACACGCACCACGCCCATCTCAGGAGGCGCAGGACCAATAGCGCTATGGTACTCACGGTACCACACGTCTGCTGGGCCAAGATCAAGCTGGCGGATCCCGAAGCGCTCAAGACCAGCATGCACGCCAACATGCTGGCGCGAGCGTGGCACGGTCGCTCGGACGAGATACTGCTCCTTCTAACGTAGTTAGAAGTCCGAGCATATCCCGTTCCTCGCACCGTTCGCCGCCGCCGCCCGCCACTCCGGCAGAAGCTTTGGCGCGAGCTCAACTGCTCCTAGATTACCCTCCAGAAGCAGACAAGATCGACGACTGGAGGGCCACCATCCAGAGTCTCATCGGCTTTGCCAACGGCGACAATCCACGGCAGCCGAGTACTTCGCTGCCGCGGCAAGTCAGCCAGGCACGAGCCGGTGACGACAAGACCGGTGGGGGTGCAACCACTGTGCACTCTCCGCCCCGAAGGCCAAGATCGCCGACTCGTCGGATCCACCACGATAGCGACTCCACCGCATCATTAGATCCACGAGCTCGTCGCGATCAGCGCCAAGTTCTTCACGAACGACAACAAGAAGACGCTCGTACTCGCATCGAGTGCCGAAGAGAAGCGCCGCGTCAATTAGACCTGCGCGCTGGGCCCTCTGTCGATATGCATGCGCCAGGGGAACCAGGCGACTTGCCGTATGCGGTAGGTTGCCCTGCGTTTACCCGTGAGCTGCGGCAAGTCCAGTGGCCCAGCCAGAAGAACTTCAAGCCAGATGTACCAGAAAAGTATGACGGCAAGTCGCACCCGTCGGAGTTCCTCAGCATCTACACCATCGCAGTGCAAGCTGCCGGGGGGCGAGACGACAAGGTCCTTAACAACTACTTCCCACTGGTGCTCAAGCCCGAAGTCAGGTCCTGGGTCATGCACTTGCCGGATAACTCCATATCCTCTTGGGCAGACCTGTGCCATCAGTTTGTCGGCGCCTTCACAGGCGGCCACAAACCTCACGGCCAGGAGAGTGATCTTCATCTACTCGCCCAGAAGGAAGGAGAGCCCCTGCACAAGTCCATTCAGAGATTCAGCCGTGTACAGCACAACATCCCAGATATCCACCCTGCCGCGGTCATCAGCGCATTCCATCAGAACATGCGTAACCGCAGGATGCGGGAGGAGATGGCGATGAGTAGGATCAGAGACGTCAGTGAGCTATATGCCCTGGCCGACAAGTGTGCACGCGCTGAAGAAGGGAGGAAACTCCCCGGAGAGAATGCTGGAGCAGGAGGATCTGACAGCGAAGATGCTGCCCCGGCAAAGAAGAACCGGCGGTGCAATAACAGGAAGAAGAAAGGCAAAGAGGTGCTAGTTGTTGAGCAGTCCGGCAACGACGGTGGCGCCAACAAAGCCAAAGTTGGTAGCTCCGGCAAGGAGGTTGCCGCATGCACCAACTGCCAGGCTGTGGCGGCCGCCGACAAGAAGGACGGCTCCGACAAGCAGTACTGCAAGATCCACCGCACCGAGGGCCATGACCTCCAGAGCTGCAAGAAGGTCGAGCAGCTTGTCCAGCAGCAAAAAGCTGAGTACGAGCGGCACGACAAGGAGAGGGCCCAAGGAGGCGGTGGAGAAGCCGGCAAGAAGCGCGCTGGCCGGGGAGGACGCCGCGGCAAGGCCAACCAACGGCAAGGAGACAGACCTCCCCGCGGCCGCGACAAGGATGAAGACGAAGACGACGACGAAGACATGGATGATGCCGAGACCAGTGAGCAGGAGTTCCAGAAAGCCACAGAAGTCTTGTGCGTTGACGGCGGTGCTTCTCTACATACTTCCCATCGCCAACTCAAACAGTGGGCGCGGGAAGTCAATGTGGCAGAACCACCTGTCGAATCGCGCAGACTTCTGAAATGGTCCAGCACGCCTATCATCTTCGACATTGAGGACCACCCTGATCGCACAACTGCGGTCGGGTGCTTGCCGTTGTTGGTTTCGCCAACGATCCACAACCTCAAGGTCACTAAGATGCTAGTTGATGGCGGGGCCGACTTGAATCTGATCTCCTCCGCTGTGCTCCAGAAACTCCAGATCCCTAACAGCGAGCTCGAAGAGACCGGCACATTCCAAGGAATTAACCCGGGAAGGAGCAAGCCGAAAGAGAAGGTCACGTTGCCGGTAACATTTGGCAGCGAGCTGAACTTCAGAACTGAGAGGGTCACTTTTGACGTTGCCGATTTTCCATTGCCTTACAATGGGATACTTGGCCGTCCAGCGCTCGCCAAGTTCATGGCAGCCTCTCACTATGCATACAACATCCTCAAGATGCCAGGCCCGATAAGCGTCATCTCTGTCCCTAGCGACAAGAAGGATGCCCTTATCTGCGCCGACAAGATCTACCGGGAAGCAGCAGCCGCTACAGATCGCAAGTCACTTGCCGCTGAAGCTCCCGGGGGGAAGAAGAAGACCAAGTCCGGCAAGAGCTCTGATGCCCACTCCGGCAAGCGCACCTCTTTGGAGTGCTGCGCTACCGTCGAGGACGCACCATCGAGCTCCACCGGCAA
This sequence comes from Triticum monococcum, assembly GCA_034509565.1. Lineage (NCBI taxonomy): Eukaryota > Viridiplantae > Streptophyta > Magnoliopsida > Poales > Poaceae > Triticum > Triticum monococcum. The sequence continues at coordinate 623,331,696 of CM067845.1, forward strand.
GTGTAAGATGGAAATGGCAGCTCCGCCACATACCAAGAAGGTGTCCGCCAAGGAGGACGGCACTGGTGGTACTTTCACCATCAGTGCCACTCTCGACCCTAAATAGGAAAGCGCGCTCATTGCTTTCCTGCGGGCGAATGTCGATGTGTTTGCGTGGCAACCGTCTGACATCCCCGGTGTTCCCGGGAAAGTAATTGAGCACCATCTTGCCATTTGTCCTCATGCGCGGCCCGTCAAGCAGAAGGTCAGGAAGCAAGCAGTGGAGCGCCAAGAATTCATAGCAGAAGAAATCAAGAAATTGGAAGCGGCAGGCCTTGTCAGAGGAGTGCTCCATCCCACGTGGTTGGCCAATCATGTAGTCGTGCGCAAGGCAAATGGAAAATGGAGGCTTTGTATTGACTTTACTGATGTTAATAAAGCTTGTCCCAAAGACCCATTTCCCTTGCCGCACATTGACCAGATTGTTGACTCCACAGCCGGATGTGATTTGCTTTCATTTCTTGACGCATATTCAGGATACCATCAGATCTTCATGGCAGAAGAGGATGAGGAGAAAACCGCATTCATTACTCCATGTGGCACGTACTGTTTCATACGGATGCCTTTCGGATTAAAGAACGCTGGTTCAACATTTGCAAGAGTAGTCCATGTCGCTCTTAAGCCACAAATACACAGAAATGTGGAAGCCTACATGGATGACATAGTGGTCAAGAGCAAGGACAGGGCAACTCTGATCCAAGATTTAGACGAGACCTTTGCAAATCTGCGCAAGATCAACCTCAAGCTCAACCTCGAGAAGTGTGTGTTTGGAGTCCCTTCCGGCAAGCTTCTCGGGTTCTTTGTGTCTCAGCGAGGAATTGAAGCCAATCCCGACAAGATCAAGGCCATTGAGCAAATTGAAGCACCAAAGCGCGTCAAGGATGTACGGAAGCTTGCCGGTTGCGTGGCTGCTCTCAGCAGGTTTATCTCTCAGTCTGCCAAGCGCGCCCTGCCGTTTTTCAAAATTTTGAAAAAGGCAGGTCCAATGAAATGGACTCCGGAAGCGGAGGCTGCGCTGCAGGACTTGCAGAGATACCTGTCTTCCACTCCAACACTTGTCGCACCTAAGCCGCAAGAGAAGTTGCTGCTATATATAGCGGCAACCAATCAAGTGGTTAGTGCTGCGTTAGTGGCGGAGAGGGAGGCAGATGACGAGCCAGCAACCGCGGCGAGCGCATCCAGCGACAAGCAGGGGGCTTCCCCGGCAAGCTCTGGTCCCGACAAGGATGGATCTGCACAGATGCGCGAAGAGATGCAAAAGAGAATGGTGCAGCGCCCAGTTTACTTTGTCAGTTCCCTTCTGCAGGGGGCTAGGTCAAGGTACTCTGGTGTGCAGAAGTTGCTTTTCGGCCTTCTCATGGCCTCGAGAAAGCTGCGCCATTACTTCCAAGCACATGAGATCACAGTTGTCACTCGCTTTCCGCTGAAGAGGATACTGCAGAATCCAGAAGCGACAGGCAGGATTGTCGAGTGGGCACTGGAATTGTCAAGCTTTGGTCTCAAGTTTGAAAGCACTTCAACCATCCAAAGCAGAGCATTGGCAGAATTCATAGCAGAGTGGGCGCCAACACCAGACGAAGAAATTCCAGAGACGAGCATCCCCGTCAAGGAAGCGAGCAAAGAGTGGCTCATGTACTTTGACGGTGCCTTCTCGCTGCAAGGCGCCGGTGCTGGCGTGCTGCTTGTCGCACCCATCGGAGAGCACCTCAAGTACAGGTAGGGGGTGCGTCGAGGTTGTGCGAACCTGATCCGGCGTTCGCACGAGCCAAATCTTCATCGTCTTCATCAACATGCCACCGAAGAAGAAGGCTTCGGAGGCAGCTGCTCCGTCCGCGCCAAGCCCACCCTCGCCGGAGCAAATTGCTGGTGGGGTAGACGCCGGCGGAAGAACGGGCGTCGACGAGGGAGCACACGGTGCTGCCAGGTCCAAGGACAAGACTGCGCTGCACATCGGCGGCGCGGTCGGCTCCCACAGCGACCGGGCGCACTCCAAGACCTCGGCGTCCGTACACGCACCACGCCCATCTCACGAGGCACGGGACCAACAGCGCTATGGTACTCACGGTACCATACGTCTGCTGGGCCAAGATCAAGCTGGCGGATCCCGGAGCGCTCAAGACCAGCATGCACGCCAACATGCTAGCGCGAGCGTAGCACGGTCGCTCGGACGAGATACTGCTCCTTCTAACGTAGTTAGAAATCCGAGCATATCTCGTTCCTCGCACCGTTCGCCGCCGCCGCCCGCCACTCCGGCAGAAGCTTTGGCGTGAGCTCAACTGCTCCTAGATTACCCTCCAGCAGCAGACAAGATCGACGACTGGAGGGCCACCATCCAGAGTCTCATCGGCTTTGCCAACGGCGACAATCCACAGCAGCCGAGTACTTCGCTGCCGCGGCAAGTCAGCCAGGCACGAGCCGGTGACGACAAGACAGGTGGGGGTGCAACCACTGTGCACTCTCCGCCCCGAAGGCCAAGATCGCCGACTCGTCGGATCCACCATGACAGCGACTCCACCGCGTCATCAGATCCACGAGCTCGTTGCGATCAGCGCCAAGTTCTTCACGAACGACAACAAGAAGACGCTTGTACTCGCATCGAGCGCCGAAGAGAAGCGCGGCGTCAATCAGACCTGCGCGCTGGGCCCTCTATCAATATGCATGCGCCAGGGGAACCAGGCGACTTGTCGTACGTGGTAGGTTTCCCTGCGTTTACCCGTGAGCTGCGGCAAGTCCAGTGGCCTAGCCAGAAGAACTTCAAGCCAGACGTACCAGAAAAGTACGACGGCAAGTCACACCCGTCGGAGTTCCTCAGCATCTACACCATCGCGGCGCAAGCTGCCGGGGGGCGAGACGACAAGGTCCTTGCCAACTACTTCCCGCTGGTGCTCAAGCCCGAAGTCAGGTCCTGGCTCATGCACTTGCCGGATAAATCCATATCCTCTTGGGCAGACCTGTGCCATCAGTTTGTCGGCGCCTTCACAGGCGGCCACAAACCTCACGGCCAGGAGAGTGATCTTCATCTGCTCGCCCAGAAGGAAGGAGAGCCCCTGCGCAAGTACATTCAGAGATTCAGCCGTGTACAGCGCAACATCCCAGATATCCACCCTGTCGCGGTCATTAGCGCATTCCATCAGAATGTGCTTAACCGCAGGATGCGGGAGGAGATGGCGATGAGTAGGATCAGAGACGTCAGTGAGCTATATGCCCTGGCCGACAAGTGTGCACACGCTGAAGAAGGGAGGAAACTCCCCGGAGAGAATGCTGGAGCAGGAGCATCTGACAGCGAAGATGCTGCCCCGGCAAAGAAGAACCGGCGGCGCAATAACAGGAAGAAGAAAGGCAAAGAGGTGCTAGTTGTTGAGCAGTCCGGCAACGACGGTGGCGCCAACAAAGCCAAAGTTGGTAGCTCCGGCAAGGAGGTTGCCGCATGCACCAACTGCCAGGCTGTGGCGGCCGCCGACAAGCAGGACGGCTCCGACAAGCAGTACTGCAAGATCCACCGCACCGAGGGCCATGACCTCCAGAGCTGCAAGAAGGTCGAGCAGCTTGTCCAGCAGCAAAAAGCTGAGTACGAGCGGCGCGACAAGGAGAGGGCCCAAGGAGGCGGTGGAGAAGCTGGCAAGAAGCTGGCCGGGGAGGACGCCGCGGCAAGGCCAAGCAACGGCAAGGAGACAGACCTCCCCGCGGCCGCGACAAGGATGAAGACGAAGACGACGACGAAGACATGGATGATGCCGAGACCAGTGAGCAGGAGTTCCAGAAAGCCACAGAAGTCTTGTGCGTTGACGGCGGTGCTTCTCTGCATACTTCCCACCGCCAACTCAAACAGTGGGCGCGGGAAGTCAATGCGGCAGAACCACCTGTCGAATCGCGCAGACTTCTGAAATGGTCCAGCACGCCTATCATCTTCGACATCGAGGACCACCCTGATTGCACAACTGCGGTCGGGTGCTTGCCGTTGTTGGTTTCGCCAATGATCCGCAACCTCAAGGTCACTAAGATGCTAGTTGACGGCGGGGCCGGCTTGAATCTGATCTCCTCCGCTGTGCTCCAGAAACTCCAGATCCCTGACAGCGAGCTCGAAGAGACCGGCACATTCCAAGGAATTAACCCAGGAAGGAGCAAGCCGAAAGGGAAGGTCACGTTGCCGGTAACATTTGGCAGCAAGCTGAACTTCAGAACTGAGAGGGTCACTTTTGACGTTGCCTATTTTCCATTGCCTTACAATGGGATACTTGGCCGTCCAGCGCTCGCCAAGTTCATGGCAGCCTCTCACTATGCATACAACATCCTCAAGATGCCAGGCCCGATAAGCGTCATCTCTGTCCCTGGCGACAAGAAGGATGCCCTTATCTGCGCCGACAAGATCTACCGGGAAGCAGCAGCCGCTACAGATCGCAAGTCACTTGCCGCTGAAGCTCCCGGGGGGAAGAAGAAGACCAAGTCCGGCAAGAGCTCTGATGCCCACTCCGGCAAGCGCACCTCTTCAGAGTGCTGCGCTACCGTCGAGGACGCACCATCGAGCTCCACCGGCAAGTGTAAGAAGGCAATGGCAGCTCCGCACATACTAAGATGGTGTCCGCCAAGGAGGACGGCACTGGTGGTACTTTCACCATCAGTGCCACTCTCGACCCTAAATAGGAAAGCGCGCTCATTGCTTTCCTGTGGGCGAATGTCGACGTGTTTGCGTGGCAACCGTCTGACATCCCCGGTGTTCCCAGGAAAGTAATTGAGCACCATCTTGCCGTTTGTCCTCATGCGTGGCCCGTCAAGCAGAAGGTCAGGAAGCAAGCAGTGGAGCGCCAAGAATTCATAGCAGAAGAAATCAAGAAATTGGAAGCGGCAGGCCTTGTCAGAGGAGTGCTCCATCCCACGTGGTTGGCCAATCCTGTAGTCGTGCGCAAGGCAAATGGAAAATGGAGGCTTTGTATTGACTTTACTGATGTTAATAAAGCTTGTTCCAAAGACCCATTTCCCTTCCCGCGCATTGACCAGATTGTTGACTCCACAGCCGGATGTGATTTGCTTTCATTTCTTGACGCATATTCAGGATACCATCAGATCTTCATGGCAGAAGAGGATGAGGAGAAAACCGCATTCATTACTCCATGTGGCACGTACTGTTTCATACGGATGCCTTTCGGATTAAAGAATGCTGGTTCAACATTTGCAAGAGTAGTCCATGTCGCTCTTAAGCCACAAATACACAGAAATGTGGAAGCCTACATGGATGACATAATGGTCAAGAGCAAGGACAGGGCAACTCTGATCCAAGATTTAGACGAGACCTTTGCAAATCTGCGCAAGATCAACCTCAAGCTCAACCCCGAGAAGTGTGTGTTTGGAGTCCCTTCCGGCAAGCTTCTCGGGTTCCTTGTGTCTCAGCGAGGAATTGAAGCCAATCCCGACAAGATCAAGGCCATTGAGAAAATTGAAGCACCAAAGCGCGTCAAGGATGTATGGAAGCTTGCCGGTTGCGTGGCTGCTCTCAGCAGGTTTATCTCTCGGTCTGCCGAGCGCGCCCTGCCGTTTTTCAAATTTTTGAAAAAGGCAGGTCCAATGAAATGGACTCCGGAAGCGGAGGTTGCGCTGCAGGACTTGAAGAGATACCTGTCTTCCACTCCAACACTTGTCGCACCTAAGCCGCAAGAGAAGTTGCTGCTGTATATAGCGGCAACCAATCAAGTGGTTAGTGCTGCGTTAGTGGCGGAGAGGGAGGCAGATGACGAGCCTGCAACCGCGGTGAGCGCATCCAGCGACAAGCAGGGGGCTTCCCCGACAAGCTCTGGTCCCAACAAGGATGGATCTGCGCAGATGCGCAAAGAGATGCAGAAGAGAATGGTGCAGCGCCCAGTTTACTTTGTCAGTTCCCTTCTGCAGGGGGCTAGGTCAAGGTACTCTGGTGTGCAGAAGTTGCTTTTCGGCCTTCTCATGACCTCGAGAAAGCTGCGCCATTACTTCCAAGCACATGAGATCACAGTTGTCACTCGCTTTCCGCTGAAGAGGATACTGCAGAATCCAGAAGCGACAGGCAAGATTGTCGAGTGGGCACTGGAACTGTCAAGCTTTGGCCTCAAGTTTGAAAGAACATCAACCATCCAAAGCAGAGCATTGGCAGAATTCATAGCAGAGTGGACGCCAACACCAGACGAAGAAATTCCAGAGACAAGCATCCCCATCAAGGAAGCGAGCAAAGAGTGGCTCATGTACTTTGACGGTGCCTTCTCGCTGCAAGGCGCCGGTGCTGGCGTGCTGCTTGTCGCAGCCACCGGAGAGCACCTCAAGTACGTAGTCCAGATGCACTTTCCCAAGGAGCAAGCGACAAACAATACTGCAGAGTATGAAGGCTTGCTTGCCGGTCTTAGGATTGCGGCAGACCTTGGGATCAAGAAGCTCATTGTCAGGGGTGACTCGCAGCTTGTCGTCCGCCAAGTGAACAAGAATTATCAGAGTCCGTTGATGGAAGCCTACGTTGACGAAGTGAGAAAGCTAGAAGAGCACTTTGACGGCCTACAGATGGAGCATGTCCCAAGAGCTCAGAACGACATTGCCGATGGCCTGTCAAAGTGCGCCACACTTAAATTACCTGTGGAACCAGGGATCTTTGTGCTCAAGCTGACTCAACCGTCCATAACGCCGTCAACTGGACAAAGCAAGAAGAGGAAGTTGATTTCTGGTGACTATTTTCCGGCAGAGCTTCCCGAAGCCGCCGCCAAGAAGGTCCCCAAGATCAACACCAAGAGTGTTGAGGAGCAGTCTACTCCGGCAAGCCCTAGGGTTTGTTCCGTTGAAGCAGACGCTCCCGACAAGTTTTGCTCCGGCAAGCTTGCCGGGGAACGTCAAGCTCCAGGAGAGCCGCAGGCTCTTGCCGTAGAAGCGGATGTTCCCGCAGCAGCAGACACGCCTTTAGTCCTTGTTGTCGAGCCGCAAGCTGCAACATGGGCACATCAGATTGTCCGTTTCCTTCAGACAGGAGAACTTCCCGAAGAGCAAGAAGAAGCGGAAAGAGTAGCCCGGCAGTCTAGTATGTACAAGTTTGTCGGCAACACACTGTGCAGAAGACTCAACGGTGTGAAATTGAAGTGTATTCCCCGGGAAGATGGACAAAAGCTGTTGGCAGAGATACATGGAGGCATATGTGGTCACCACATTGGCGCAAGAGCACTTGTCGGCAAAGCATTCCGGCAAGGCTTCTTCTGGCCGACAGCCCTCCAGGATGCAACTGCACAAGTAACCAAGTGTGAAGCGTGCCAGTTCCATTCCAAGCAGATACACCAGCCAGCTAAAGCTCTCCAGACGATCCCTTTATCCTGGCCATTTTCGGTCTGGGGGCTCGATATCCTCGGCCCCTTTCCCCGAGCAGTCAGGGGCTTTGAGTACTTGTACGTTGCAATCGACAAGTTCACAAAGTGGCCGGAAGTGGAACCAGTGAGGAAGGTGACAGCACAGTCAGCAGTCAAGGTCTTCAGGTCGATTGTTTGCCGTTTCGGGATCCCTAACAGGATAATCACCGACAATGGTACGCAATTTACGAGCCGCACCTTCATGCAGTACGTCCAAGATCTTGGCGCCAAGGTCTGCTTCGCTTCTGTTGCTCACCCGAGAAGCAACGGTCAAGCGGAGAGGGCAAATGCTGAAGTGCTGCGCGGGCTCAAGACCAGAACTTTCGACAGGCTGTACAAGTGCGGAAGAAACTGGAGCGAGGAGCTGCCGGTGGTTCTTTGGTCGATCAGGACGACGCCAAATCGAGCCACTGGCCAGACACCTTTCGCTCTAGTCTATGGAGCAGAGGTAGTTCTCCCCACGGAACTCGTATACGGGTCGCCTCGAGTGCTCACTTACGATGAGCTTCAGCAAGAGCAGCTGCGACAAGATGACGCGCTGCTCCTTGAGGAAGACCGCCTTCAGGCTGTTGTGCGAGCTGCTCGCTACCAGCAAGCTTTGCGCCGCTACCATAGCCGCAAAGTTAACGCCAGAAGTCTCGAGGAAGGCGACCTTGTTCTTCGGCGCGTTCAGTCCGCCAAGAATTCCAACAAGTTGACGCCGAAGTGGGAAGGCCCTTACCGGGTGAAACGAGTCACTAGGCCTGGCGCTGTCCGCCTGGAGACCAAAGATGGCATCCCAGTGAGCAACTCCTGGAATATTGAGTATCTTCGCAAGTTTTACCTGTAGGGCGCGGTTGTCGGAACCCGTTCCGGCAACCACCTTTTGTACAAGTCTTGCCGCTATTGCATGTAATCCTTTGTACAAAGCCGGGCGCAGACCCCGTGCATAAAGATCATGTGCTCCGCACACCTTGTCGATTTCATGCTTTTTAAATTTTGCATAAGTTATCTGACATTTTGTGCAGCACTTACCCCCGGTAAGCAACAACGAGCCATAAGGCTCCATATTTTTATTTCATCCTCTTTCTTTTTCGCAAGAAAAAGAAGGTTCCCTCGCGCACAAGTTTGCCGGGGGGAAGGGAGAAGATAATGATATGGACCAGGCATCGTTCAAGAAGGTTTCGCCTTGCCGGGAAGCAAGTAACAGAAAAGATAAGTTGCCAAAGTTTGAGCAATCAGATTCCCTTTAAATTTCGAAGTTATTTTCCTTGAACGACCATGCTTTGTATGGAAAACCTGTGCGCGGAGGAACCAACTCGTAGCTAGTTGCGCCCTTGCTGTTGTTTCGAGTCCGCTCAACAACTTAAGTGAGCTGCGACTAGCTGCGACAAGGTTTCTTGTCGGCTGCGGCACCGCCAGCAGGCTGCTGACATTCCGCACTCAGCGCTCGCGGCAAAGGTGCCTGCGCCGGCAAGTTCCCTAAAAGCGTAGGGTAAAAACATACAAAGGAAAGAATCAAGTAAAGGAAATAACATTGCAATCATTGCACAGAATAAAGTTATATTACAAGATAAGCTTGTCGCGGCTCTAACAAATTGTTTTCATAACATGATCAGAAGCGACAAGAAAAGAAGAAAATGGGTGGCCTAGTCTACACGGTTGCCCTCGACCCTCTTGATCCCGCTCACCCTGTCCACAATAGGTGCGACAAGGGTCTTGAGCGCCTCCAGATCAGCATCCGGCGGCAAGGACCTGAGGACGTTGGTGAGGTTGAGGCCCGGATTGCGGAACGCCACCTTCATCAGCACCTTCTGAAGAGCTCCCGCGCAGATCTTGCGCGACTCGTCGGCAAGCTGCTTCGGGATCCCTTCCCAGAGTTGCCGGAGTGCCGTTGCCACGCCCTTGAAGAAAGAAGTGAGTTTGGCGCTGGGCTGGAGGTTCTCGTCGGAGGAGTACCCGAGATCCTCCATTCCCAGTTGCGCCAACTCCTTGCCGATGTCGGCGGCAACGTCCACGAGCCCTTCCGTCCAGTGCTCCACATTCTCCCGGAATGTGCTCTGGGCGGCGGCAGCGCTTGCCAGCAGCACCTTGCCGGCCTTGACTTCCTCCTTCAGGGCGGTCTCCTGCTCCTTGGCGCTGTCCAGTTTCTTGGTCAAGGTGATCAGCTTCGACTCAAGATCTGCAGTGGAGTCCTTGGCGGCGTCAAGCTCCTTGCCCTTCTCGACGAGGCGGGTCTGCAGCTCCGAGTAGCTGACGGCGTCCTTCTCGCGCTCAAGCTTGAGCGCGGCAAGCTCGTCGCCGCTCGCCTTGAGGTCGGCCTCCAGCTGCACCACCTTCGTTTCCAACTCATTCTTGGCGGCCTCAGCAGCTGCGGCAGCGTCTTCGGCTTGCTTGAGGGCTCCGCCAACCGTTCGCTCGCGCGCGGCAAGCTCCTCCTCGTGGCTGTCAAGATCAACTTTCCGCTGCACCAGCTCGCCCTCTTGCACGGACAGCTTCTCAGCGGCAAGCCTTTACTGCTCTTCGACTTCGGCCTTCTCGAGGAGGAAAGCCCTCTGCTCCTCGGCAAGCTGCTCCCGCTCCGCCGCCAAAGACCGGAGAGCTTCTTGATTTTGGCCCCGGAGCTCCTCCGCGCGCTTCTCAATATCGACTCCCGCCTTGGCGACAAGTTCTTCCCGGGATTCTAACTTGGCCTGCCGGGCGCGGTAGAGCGACACCAGCTTCCGCAGCAGCCGCTCCTCCTCAGACTCGCCGCTGTTGCTGCTTGGCGTGTCGAATAGCGCCAGCCCGGCGGAGGCAAGCACTTCTCCATCGAAACTCTCTCCCTCGACCGGCGCCCTGGAGCTTGACGCCCAGGGGAGGTTGATGAAGATGTCATTGCCGGCCTTCAAGTAAACGTCAGGCTGGGGCTCCTCGAAGCCTGGCGCTGCGGCAGCGGCGGAGGGATCGGTAGTCGGGGCAGCGCCTGGCGCTCCTGCGGCCTCTGGGTCGTCAGTACGATCGCCAGATCCCCCGCCTGCTTCTACAGCGGCAGCCCTGGCGGGCTCGTCAGCGCCGGCCCCTTCCTCGGCGGCAACGGCATCGTCGGCGGCAATTTCAGTCTCCATCGGCTCTGCAGCAGATGGATTTGACAGTCGGGAAAGAGGAGAAGAATCAAACAAATATCCAAGAAAAAGAAAGAAGAAGAAGATCAACAAGAAGAAGAAGCCAAGGGAAGTTTTGGAGCAAGGAGATTACCTGTGCCAGGCTCTGCGGTCGTGGTCTCCGTCGCTGGGGGGCCGCTGGTGCTGTCCCTTGCCGGAGACCCCTCCCTTGCCGGGGGCTCCTCCCTTGCCGGAGAGCTCTCCCTTGCCGGGGACCTCTCCCTTGCCGGAGGACTCTCCCTTGGCGCTTCGGGGGCGGCCTCCGGGCTCTCCTGGTGGGGATGCTCTGCTCCTGCACAAGTCAGCAAACAGATATCAGCAAAGCAAGACTCTTCATGCGCGCCCAACAGTGGGAAGTAAACAAGATACTTACGCTGGGGGCTGCTCTGGAGATCAGCCGCCGGGTCCGGCAAGGTTGTCTGGGGCGCGTCCCCTGCTGACGCGGTAGGTTCGTCCTCAATGACAATCACCGGCGCCTTGGCTCTCTTTGCTGCCCTCTGAGCCAGAGTCCTGAAAAGGAGCAGGTTCAGAGAAAAGAAAGTAAGATGCAAGACAAAAACAGCAAGGATTGGTGGACTGCAAGTACAACAAGGAAAACTTACTCTTCTTCTTCTTCCTCGTCGGAGCTGAATGCGGAGAAGTCAAAGTCCGGCTCGCGTCCGGCATGGGAAGATGGAGGAGTGGGTTCCCTTGGCCGCTTGGCGGGAGCAGAAGCGGTGGTCCGGGAAGACCCTGCTCCAGTTGTCGCAGCAGCGTGGGGCCCTCCCGCGGCAACGGTGCTTGCCGCGGTGGAGCGTGTCGCGCGACGCGGCGACTGTCGACTCGCCTGCCGCCTCGCCACGTCCCCGACTTTGCAGAGGCGCCTTCTTGGTGGAGATGGAGGCTCTGCTTGTGGCGTGCTATCTGAAGACGAGGAGGAGGAGGAGTTGATATCCAACGAGCCGCTCGTCTCCTCGGCGGGTTCGCTCGGCTCGGCGTCACGCCCGGCAAGCTCTTTCTTGCCGGGCAAGCTCTTTCTTGCCGGCAAGCTCCTCTCGCTCGGCACGGTTTGCCGCCTCTGCTGCTGCTGCCTCCTCCAGGGTGAATCCGAACTCACCTGCCGCTGCAGCGGCCGCCGCCTCTTCCAGCCTGGTGGCGATGCGCTTCAACTCTGCCTCGGTGGTGTCGCGAGTGAGGCCATCCTTCTCGTCGGGGCGGATCGGCACTTCCACCAAGTTGTCGAAGAACTGTTGCACGACGTCGTCTTCAGGCTCCTGCCAAGTTGGCACGATTCCATGCGAGTCGCACAGCGGCATCATTGCCCTGATGCGGTCGAGCGCAGGGTTGTTGCACAACGGGATGACGCCCTGCGGCAACCTAAAGACTTCTGGGTGGTCAGGATCATACTTGAAGAGCTCATGCAGCATTGCGTTGAGCTCCAAGACAGTGAAGTTATAATTGAGGCCCGGGCGCAGCCTCATGATATCCGCCGCGTTCTTGAACTCCCAGGCGGGCCTCCTCGTTCCTGCAGGGGGGCGATGCGGCGGCGAAGGAAGTCTGCGCCAACGGCGCCTACAGTGAGTCCGGCAAGCCTGAGGCGTTGGATCCTGGTGACGGCAATCCTCAGCCTGCTGTCCTCCGGGGCCACGTCGCTCCAGTCGCTGTCGCGCGCTGCTGCTACTTGGCGCCGGGCGGTAAATGGCTGCGGGTTCTCCTCAACTATCCAACACCAATATGCTCTCCACTCCTCCCACTTGTCGTGGAACTCTCCCTCCAAATACGAATCCTTCTTGCCGGACCTTGAGATCCAAGCAATTCCGCCGGACAGAGGCTCTCCTCTCTCTACTCGGGGCATGAAAAAATGGCAGAAAAGAGCTACGTTTGGGTGGACTCCGACGAAGTTTTCGCAAAGGTGTGCGAAAACTGCCATGATGAGGACGGCATTGGGAGTGAAATCAAGGAGGCAGAGGCCGTAGGTGTTCATAATGTCACAGAAGAATTCAGAGAAAGGCGGGCAGAGCCCACAGTAGAAGAACATGACGAAGAAGGGGTAGCCGTGAGGAGCCATTTTGTGAGCGGAGGCCGGGAGTACCTTGGTGCTCGGATGTGCCCTCGTCTCCGTCGACCAGAAGAGGTAGTAGTACTCCCTCAACTCCTTCACGTCAAGCTTGGGGGGGAAGATGGCCCGCTCCTTCCGCAGCGCCGCGAGCCGCTGCGCCTCGGTCGACTTCACGGCTTTCCCCTTGTCGGCTTTCGAAGCCATGGCGGAGGTGGTGGAGGAGGTCGACGGCCTTGGTGGTGCTGGTGGCGATGGGGGGCAGGGCGCTGCTCTCTTGCTGCTTTGAGAAGATGGAGGCGGGGCGGAGGTTTCTGAGATTGGAGAGGAAAAGGGGCGAGTGGGCGCACTACCCCTGCTTCCCCTTGCTTATAAAGGGGGAGGTGGCGGACGTTCCGCCTTTCCTAATAAAGAAACTGCCCACGATCTCTCCCACGACGCCACGTTCGACGCGTGCCGTTCGGGGAGGGCGCGGTGGATGTGGAGTAAGATATGGCATAACCTAGGCCGCGCGTGCTCGTGCCCTATTTTGGGCCTGGCCCAATAGCGCTCGGCACCGTGTATGGCCCAGGCCCGGGGGCTCCTGTCGGTGTACTAAAGTAGGGGTACCTTAGTATCCCGAACTTGTGCACGGGCAGTCGCAGCGTTCCGCGGCAAGGCTTGCCGGGTGACCGCCAAGGTCCTCCGTAGTTCCTTTGGAGCCATTCAAGAACAAAGTATTCAAGACCCCGGCAAGAGGAGCTTTCAGGGAAGGAGACAAGACCCCGGCAAGAGGAGTTTGCCGGGAAGGCCAACCAAGGGCCGGTAAGCGACAAGCTCCCGGATGCGACAAGACAACAACCGCGGCAAGGCACTTGCCGTGGCAAACCTCCACTCTATACCTGCGCTCCAGCACATCCACCAACGTGTCGCTCTGGGACCCTTCCAGGCGTACGTGGCGGAAGGCTGTGCAGCCAGAGGTACACGGTGGCAAGCGGCGCTGACAAGATTGCCATCGTGGCAAGCAGTGGCGTCCCTAGCGGTCCCTTTCTGCACCGTCTAGGCGATGCAGATAGGCATTTAATGCCTTTGTCCCGTGTCGTCAGAGTTAGGTATGATAACACTGTAGTAGGTGGCGGTGCCAACCGCCATGCCTTTTCCATTTTTGCCCTCATCTATGTTGCCACCTGTCGGTGACCCCTTAGACATATAAAAGGAGGCCCATGCGCAACGTAGAGGGGGTCGGCCAATAAAACACTCTCACACTCGGTCTCGTTAGCTGGTGCTGTGTACTGTAGCACACCGCGCTCCCGAGCAAGAAATCAATACAAACACAAAGCAGGAGTAGGGTTTTACGCATCCGCGCGGCCCGAACCTGGGTAAACCGATTGTGTCGCTCGTGCGCATCGCCTCGATCTGCTCTTCGTGCTCTCTCCGCCCCCTGCCGAACCGAAAGGGGCTCGGTCCGCCGATCCCCATAGGTGTCCGTGGGATCAGCACCGCCGACACCGACGTCAGGTCCTGGCTCATGCACTTGCCGGACAACTCCATATCCTCTTGGGCAGACCTGTGCCATCAGTTTGTCGGCGCCTTTACAGGCGGCCACAAACCTCATGGCCAGGAGAGTGACCTTCACATGCTCGCCCAGAAGGAAGGAGAGCCCCTGCGCAAGTATATTCAGAGATTCAGCCGTGTACAGCGCAACATCCCAGATATCCACCCTGCCGCGGTCATCAGCGCGTTCCATCAGAACGTGCGTAACCGCAGGATGCGGGAGGAGATGGCGATGTGCGGGATCAGGGACGTCAGTGAGCTATATGCCCTGGCCGACAAGTGTGCACGTGCTGAGGAAGGGAGGAAACTCCCCGGAGAGAGTACAGGAGCAGGAGGATCTGACAACGAGGATGCTGCCCCGGCAAAGAAGAACCGGCGGCGGAACAACAGGAAGAAGAAAGGCAAAGAGGTGCTAGTCGTTGAGCAGTCCGGCAACGACGGCGCCGCCAAGAAAGCCAAAGTTGGTAGCTCCGGCAAGGAGATTACCGCATGCACCAACTGCCAGGCTGTGGCGGCCGCCGACAAGCAGGACGGCACCGACAAGCAGTACTGCAAGATCCACCGCACCAAGGGCCATGACCTCCAGAGCTGCAAAAAAGTCGAGCAGTTTGTCCAGCAGCAAAAAGCTGAGGACGAGCGGCGCGACAAGGAGAGGGCCCAAGGAGGCGCTGGGGAAGTCGGCAAAAAGCGCGCCGGCCGGGGAGGACGCCGCGGCAAGGCCAAGCAGCGGAAAGGAGACATACCTCCCCGCGGCCGTGACAAGGACGAAGAAGACGACGACGACGAAGACATGGATGATGTCGAGACCAGTGAGCAGGAGTTCCAGAAAGCCACAGAGGTCTTGTGCGTTGACGGCGGTGCTTCTTTGCATACTTCCCACCGCCAACTCAAGCAGTGGCCGCGGGAAGTCAATGCGGCAGAACCACCTATCGAATCGCGCAAGCTTCTGAAATGGTCCAGCACGCCTATCATCTTTGATATTGAGGACCACCCTGATCGCACAACTGCGGTCAAGTGCTTGCTGATGTTGGTTTCACCAACTATCCGCAACCTCAAGGTCACTAAGATGCTAGTTGACGGCGGGGTCGGCTTGAACCTGATCTCCTCTGCTGTACTCCAGAAACTCCAGATCCCTGACAGCGAGCTCAAAGAGACCGGCACATTCCAAGGAATCAACCCGGGAAGGAGCAAGCCAAAGGGGAAGGTCACGTTGCCGGTAACATTTGGCAGCGAGATGAACTTCAGGACTGAGAGGGTCACTTTTGACGTTGCCGATTTCCCATTGCCTTACAATGGGATACTTGGCCGTCCAGCACTCGCCAAGTTCATGGCAGCCTCTCACTACGCATACAACTTGCTCAAGATGCCAGGCCCGATAAGCGTCATCTCTGTCCCTGGCGACAAGAACGATGCTCTTATCTGCGCCGACAAGATCTACCGGGAAGCAGCAGCCGCAACGGATAGCAAGTCACTTGCCGCTGAAGCTCCCGGGGGGAAGAAGAAGACCAAGTCCGGCAAGAGCTCTGATGCCCACTCCGGCAAGCGCACCTCTTCGGAGTGCTGCGCTACCGTCGAGGACGCACCATCAAGCTCCACCGGCAAGCGTAAGAAGGCAATGGCAGCTCCGCCAGAGACCAAGAATGTGTCCGCCAAGGAGGACGACACTGGTGGTACCTTCACCATCAGCGCCACTCTCGACCCTAAATAGGAAAGCACGCTCATTGCTTTCCTGCGGGCGAATGTCGACGTGTTTGCGTGGCAACCGTCTGACATCCCCGGTGTTCCCAGGAAAGTAATTGAGCACCATTTTGCCGTTTGTCCTCATGCGCGGCCCGTCAAGCAGAAGGTCACGAAGCAAGCAGTGGAGCGCCAAGAGTTCATCGCAGAAGAGATCAAGAAATTGGAAGCAGCAGGCCTTGTCAGAGGAGTGCTCCATCCCACGTGGCTGGCCAATCCTGTAGTCGTGCGCAAGGCAAACGGGAAATGGAGGCTTTGTATCGACTTTACTGATGTTAATAAAGCTTGTCCCAAAGACCCATTTCCCTTGCCGTGCATTGAACAGATTGTTGACTCCACAGCCGGATGTGATTTGCTTTCATTTCTTGACGCATACTCAGGATACCATCAAATCTTCATGGCAGAAGAGGATGAGGAGAAAACCGCATTCATTACTCCGTGTGGCACGTACTGTTTCATATGGATGCCTTTCGGTTTAAAGAATGCTGGTTCAACATTTGCAAGAGTAGTCCATGTCGCTCTGAAGCCGCAAATACACAGAAACGTGGAAGCCTACATGGATGACATAGTGGTCAAGAGCAAGGACAGGACAACTCTAATTCAAGATTTAGACGAGACCTTTGCAAATCTGCGCAAGATCAACCTCAAGCTTAACCCCGAGAAGTGTGTGTTTGGAGTCCCCTCTGGCAAGCTTCTCGGGTTCTTTGTGTCTCAGCGGGGAATTGAAGCCAATCCCGACAAGATCAAGGCCATTGAGCAGATTGAAGCACCAAAGCGCGTCAAGGATGTACGAAAACTTGCCCGGTTGCGTGGCTGCTCTCAGCAGGTTTATCTCTCGGTCTGCTGAGCGCGCCTTGCCATTTTTCAAAATTTTGAAAAAGGAAGGTCCAATGAAATGGACTCCGGAAGCGGAGGCTGCGCTGCAGGACTTGAAGAGATACCTGTCCTCCACTCCAACACTTGTCGCACCTAAGCCGCAAGAGAAGTTGCTACTGTATATAGCGGCAACCAATCAAGTGGTTAGTGCTGCGTTAGTGGCATAGAGGGAGGCAGATGACGAGCCAACAACCGCGGCAAGCGCATCCAGCAACAACCAGGGGGCTTCCCCGACAAGCTCTGGTCCCGACAAGGATGGATCTGCGCAGGTGCGCGAAGAGATACAGAAGAGAATGGTGCAGCGCCCAGTTTACTTTGTCAGTTCCCTTTTGCAGGGGGCTAGGTCAAGGTACTCTGGTGTGCAGAAATTGCTTTTCGGCCTTCTCATGGCCTCGAGAAAGCTGCGCCATTACTTCCAAGCACATGAGATCACAGTTGTCACTGGCTTTCCGCTGAAGAGGATACTTCAGAATCCAGAAGCGACAGGCAGGATTGTTGAGTGGGCACTGGAACTGTCAAGCTTTGGCCTCAAGTTTGAGAGTACTTCAACTATCCAAAGCAGAGCATTGGCAGAATTCATAGCAGAGTGGACGCCAACACCAGATGAAGAAATTCCAGAGACGAGCATCCCCGTCAAGGAAGCAAACAAAGAGTGGCTCATGTACTTTGATGGTGCCTTCTCGCTGCAAGGCGCCGGCGCTGGCGTGCTGCTTGTCGCACCCACCGGAGAGCACCTCAAGTACGTAGTCCAGATGCACTTTCCCAAGGAGCAAGCAACAAACAATACTGCAGAGTATGAAGGCTTGCTTGCCGGTCTCAGGATCGCGGCAGACCTTGGGATTAAGAAGATCATTGTCAGGGGTGACTCGCAGCTTGTCGTCCGCCAAGTAAACAAGAGTTATCAGAGTCCGTTGATGGAAGCCTATGTTGACGAAGTGAGAAAGCTAGAAGAGCACTTTGACGGCCTGCAGATGGAGCATGTCCCAAGACCTCGGAACGACATTGCCGATGGCCTGTCAAAGTGCGCCGCACTTAAGTTACCTGTGGAACCAGGGATCTTTGTGCTCAAGCTGACTCAACCGTCCATAACGCCGTCAACTGGACAGAGCAAGAAGAGGAAGTTGATTTCTGGCGACTATTTTCTGGCAGAGCTTCCCGAAGCCGCCGCCAAGAAGGTCCCCAAGATCAACACCAAGAGTGCTGAGGAGCAGTCTGCTCCGGCAAGCCCTAGGGTTTGTTCCGTTGAAGCAGACGCTCCCGACAAGTTTTGCTCCGGCAAGCTTGCCGGGGAACGTCAAGCTCTGGCAGAGCCGCAGGTTCTCGCCGTAGAAGCGGACGTTCCCGAAGCAACAGATATGCCTTTAGTCCTTGTTGTCGAGCCACAAGCTCCAACATGGGCATAGCAGATTGTCCGTTTCCTCCAGACAGGAGAACTTCCCGAAGAGCAAGAAGAAGCGGAAAGAGTAGCCCGGCAGTCAAGTATGTACCAGTTTGTCGACAGCACACTGTGCAGAAGAAGACTCAACGATGTGAAATTGAAGTGTATTCCCCGGGAAGATGGACAAAAGCTGTTGGCAGAGATACATGGAGGCATATGTGGTCACCACATTGGCGCAAGAGCACTTGCTGGCAAAGCATTCCGGCAAGGCTTCTTCTGGCCGACAGCCCTCCAGGATGCAACTGCACAAGTAACCAAGTGTGAAGCGTGCCAGTTCCATTCCAAGCAGATACACTAGCCAGCTCAAGCTCTCCAGATGATCCCTTTATCCTGGCCATTTTCGGTCTGGGGGCTCGACATCCTTGGCCCCTTTCCCTGAGCAGTCGGGGGCTTTGAGTACTTGTACATTGCAATCGACAAGTTCACAAAGTGGCCGGAAGTGGAACCAGTGAGGAAGGTGACAGCACAGTCAGCAGTCAAGTTCTTCAGGTCGATTGTTTGCCGTTTCGGGATCCCTAATAGGATAATTACCGACAACGGTACGCAATTTACGAGCCGCACCTTCATGCAGTACGTCCAAGATCTTGGCGCCAAGGTCTGCTTCGCTTCTGTTGCTCACCCGAGAAGCAACGGTCAAGCGGAGAGGGCAAATGCTGAAGTGCTGCGCGGGCTCAAGACCAGAACTTTCGACAGGCTACACAAGTGCGGAAGAAACTGGATCGAGGAGCTGTCGGTGGTTCTTTGGTCGATCAGGACGACGCCAAATCGAGCCACTGGCCAGACACCTTTCGCTCTAGTCTATGGAGCAGAGGCAGTTCTCCCCACGGAACTCGTATACGGGTCACCTCGAGTGCTCGCTTATGATGAGCTTGAGCAAGAGCAGCTGCGACAAGATGACGCGCTGCTCCTTGAGGAAGACCGTCTTCAGGCTGCTGTGCGAGCTGCTCGCTACCAGCAAGCTTTGCGCCGCTACCATAGCCGCAAAGTTAACGCCAGAAGTCTCGAGGAAGGCGACCTTGTTCTTCGGCGCGTTTAGTCCGCCAAGAATTCCAACAAGTTGACGCCGAAGTGGGAAGGCCCTTACCGGGTGAAACGAGTCACTAGGCCTGGCGCTGTCCGCCTGGAGACCGAAGATGGCATCCCAGTGAGCAACTCCTGGAATATTGAGCATCTTCGCAAGTTTTACCCGTAGGGCGCGGTTGCCGAAACCCGTTCCGGCAACCACCTTTTGTACAAGTCTTGCCGCTGTTGCATGTAATCCTTTGTACAAAGTCGGGCGCAGATCCCATGCATAAAGATCATGTGCTCCGCACACTTTGTCGATTTCATGTTTTTATTTTGCATGTGTTATCTGACACTTTGTGCAGCACCTATCCCCGGTAAGCAACAACGAGCCATAAGGCTCCATATCTTTTTCTCCTTCTTCTTTTTTCTCTCAAGGAAAGGAAGGTTCTCTCGTGCACATGTTTGCCGGGGGGGAAAGAGAAGAGACGGTATGGACCAGGCGTCGTTCAAGAAGGTTTCGCCTTGCCGGGAAGCAAACAACAGAAAAGATAAGTTGCCAAAGTTTGAGCAATCAGATTTTTTAAATTTTTAAGTTATCTTCCTTGAACGACCGTACTTTGTATGGGAAACCTGTGCACAGAGGAACCAACTCATAGCTAGTTGCGCCCTTACTGTTGTTTCGAGTCCGCTCAGCAACTTAAGTGAGCTGCGACTAGCTGCGACAAGATTTCTTGTCGGCAGCGGCACCGCCAGCAGGCTGCTGACGTCCCGCACTCAGCGCTCGCGGCAAAGGTGCCTGCGCCGGCAAGTTCCCTAAAAGCGTAGGGCAGAAACATACAAAGGAAGGGATCAAGTAGAGGAAATAACATTGCAATCATTGCCCAAAACAAAGTTATAATACAAGATAGCTTGTCGCGGCTCTAACAGATTGTTTTCATAACATTATCAGCAGCAACAAGAAAAGAAGAAAAAGGGCCTTCCCACCTAGTCTACGCGATCGCCCTCGACCCTCTTGATCCCGCTCACCCTGTCCACAATGGGTGCGACAAGGGTCTTGAGCGCCTCCAGATCAGCATCCGGCGGCAAGGACCTGAGGACGTTAGTGAGGTTGAGGCCCAGATTGCGGAACGCCACCTTCATCAGCACCTTCTGAAGAGCTCCCGCGCAGATCTTGTGCGACTCGTCGGCAAGCTGCTTCGGGATCCCTTCCTGGAGTCGCCGGAGTGCCGTCACCACGCCTTTGAAGAATAAGTGAGCTTGGCGCTGGGTTGGAGGTTCTCGTCGGAGGAATACCCGAGATCCTCCATTCCCAGCTGCGCCAGCTCCTTGTCGATGTCGGCGGCAACATCCACGAGCCCTTCCGTCCAGTGCTCCACATTCTCCCGGAAGGTGCTCTGGGCGGCAGCGGCGCTTGCCAGCAACGCCTTGCCGGCCTTGACTTCCTCCTTCAGGGTCGTCTCCTGCTCCTTGGCGCTGTCCAGCGTCTTGGTCAAAGCGATCAGCTTCAACTCAAGATCCGCGTTGGAATCCTTGGCGGCGTCAAGCTCCTTGCCCTTCTCGGCGAAATGGGCCTGCAGCTCCGAGTAGCTGTTGGCGTCCTTCTCTCGCTCAAGCTTGAGCACGGCAAGCTCGTCGCCGCTCGCCTTGAGATCCGCCTCCAGCTGCACCACCTTCATCTCCAGCTCCTTCTTGGCGGACTCGGCAGCTGCGGCAGCGTCTTCTGCTTGTTTGAGGGCTCCGCCAACTGTTCGCTCGCGCGCGGCAAGCTCCTCCTTGTGGCTGTCGAGGTGGACCTTCCGCTGCACCAGCTCGCCTTCTTGCACCGCCAACTTCTCAGCGGCAAGCCGCTGCTGCTCTTCGGCTTCGGCCTTCTCGAGAAGGAAGGCCTCCCGCTCATCGGCAAGTCGCGCCCGCTCCACTGCCAAAGATCAGAGAGCTTCCTGATTGGCACCCCGGAGCTCCTCCGCGGGCTTCTCGATGTCGACTCCCGCCTTCGCGACAAGCGCCTCGCGGGATTCCAGCTTGGCTTGCCGGGCGCGGTAGAGTGACACCAGCTTCCGCAGCAGCCGCTCCTCCTCAGGCTCGCCGCTGCTACTGCTTGGCGCGTCGACCAACGCTAGCCCGGTGGAAGCAAGCACTTCTCCGTCGAAGTTTTCTCCTTCGACCGGCGCCCTGGAGCTTGACGCCCAGGGGAGGTTGATGAAGATGTCGTCGCCGGCCTTCAAGTAGACGCCAGGCTGGGGCTCTTCGGAGCCTGGCGCTGCGGCAACGGCGGAGGGATCAGCGGTCGGTGCAGCGCCTGGCGTTCCTGCGACCTCAGGGTCGTCAGTGCGATCGCCTGATCCCCCGCCTACTTCTGCAGCGGCAGCCCTGGCGGCCTCTTCGCCGGCGGGCTCGTCGGCGCCGGCTGCTTCCTCGGCGGCAACGGCGTCGTCGGCAGCAACTTCGGTCTCCATCGGCTCTGCAGCAGATGGATCTGACAGCCGGAAAGGGGAGAAAAGTCAAGCAAATATCCTAAAAAGAAGATTAACCCGAAGAAGAACCCAAGGGAAGTTTTCAGCAAGAGGATTACCTATGCCAGGTTCTGCACTCATGGTCTCCGCTGCCGGGGGGCCGCTGGTGCTGTCCCTTGCCGGAGGTTCCTCCCTTGCCGGAGACTCCTCCCTTGCCGGAGAGTTCTCCTTTGCCGGAGACCTCTCCCTTGCCGGAGGACTCTCCCTTGGCGTTTCGGGGGCGGCCTCCGGGCGCTCCTGGTGGGGCTGCTCTGCTCCTGCACAAATCAACAGCCAAATGTCAGTAAAGCAAAAATCTCCATGTGCGCCCAACAGCGGGAAGCAAACAAGATACTTACGCTGGGGGCTGCCCTGGAGAACAATCATCGGGTCCGGTAAGATTGTCTCGGGTGCATCCCCTGCTGACGCGGTGGGTTCGTCCTCGATGACAATCACCGGGGCCTTGGCTCTCTTCGCCGCTCTCTGGGCCAGAGTCCTAAGAAGGTATGGGTTCAGATTGAAGCAAATGAGATGCAAGACAAAAACAACAAGAATTGAAGAACTGCAAATACAACAAGTGAATCTTACTCTTCTTCTTCTTCCTCGTCGGAGCTGAACGCGGAGAAGTCGAAATCCGGCTCACGCCCGGCGCGGGAAGGCGGAGGAGTAGGATCCCTTGGCCGCTTGGCGGGAGCAGAAGCGGTGGTCCGGGAAGACCCCGCTCCGGTTGCTGCAGCAACGTGAGGCGCTCCCGCGGCAACAGTGCTTGCCGCGGTGGAGCGTGTCGCGCGGCGCGGCGACTGTCGACTCGCCTGCCGCCTCGCCACGTCCCCGACCTTGCGAAGACGCCTTCTTGGTGGAGATGGAGGCTCTACTTGCGGCAAGCTGTCTGAAGATGAGGAAGAGGAGGAGTCGATCTCCAACGAGCCGCTCGTATCCTCGGCGGGCTCGCTCGGCTCGGCGTCACGTCCGGCAAGCTCTTTCTTGCCGGCAGTCTCCCCTTGCCCGGCAACCTCCTTCTTGCCGGCAAGCTCCTCTCGCTCGGCACGGTTTGCCGCCTCTGCTGCTTTTGCTTCCTCCATGGTGAATCCAAACTCGCCTGCCGCAGCGGCTGCCGCTGCCTCTTCCAGCTTGGAGGCGATGAGTTTCAACTCTGCATCACTGGTGTCGCGAGTAAGGCCATCCTTCTCGTCGGGGCGGATCGGCACTTCTACCAAGTTGTCGAAGAATTCCTGCACGACCTCGTCTGCAGGCTCTTGCCAAGTTGGCACAAGTCCATGCGAGTCGCACAGTGGCACCATTGCCCGGATGCGGTCAAGCGCAGAGTTGTTGCACGGCAGGACGACGCCCTGCGGCAACCTAAATACTTCGGGATGATCCGGAACATACTTGAAGAGCTCCTGAAGCATTGCGTTGAGCTCCAAGACAGTGAAGTTGTAGTTGAGGCCCGGGCGCAGCCTCATGATATCCGCCGCGTTCTTGAACTCCCAGGCGGGCCTCCTCCGTTCCTGCAGGGGGGCAATGCGGCGGCGAAGGAAATCTGCGCCAACGGCGCCTACAGTGAGTCCGGCAAGCCTGAGGCATTGGATCCTGGTGACGGCAATCCTCAGCCTATTGTCTTCCGGGGCCACGTCACTCCAATCGCTGCCGCATACTGCTGCTATTTGGCGCCGGGCGGTAAATGGCTGCGGGTTCTCCTCGACAATCCAACACCAATCTGCTCTTCACTCCTCCCACTTGCCGCGGAACTCGCCCTCCAGATAAGAATCCTTCTTGCCGGCCCTTGAGATCCAGGCGATTCCGCCGGATAGAGGCTCTCCTCTCTCTACTCAGGGCATGAAGAAATGGCAGAAGAGGGCAACGTTGGGATGGACTCCGACAAAGATTTCGCAGAGATGTGCGAAAACTGCCATGGTCAAAACGGCATTGGGGGTGAAATCAAGCAGGCAGAGGCCATAGGTGTTCATGATGTCGCAAAAGAATTCAGAGAAAGGCGGGCAGAGCCCGCGGTAGAAGAATATGGCGAAGAAGGGATATCCGTGCGGAGCCATTTTATGAGCAGTGGCTGGGAGTACCTTCGTGCTCGGATGTGCTCGCGTCTCCGTCGACCAGAAGAGGTAGTAGTACTCCCTCAGCTCCTTCGCGGCAAGCTTGGGGGGAAGATGGCCCGCTCCTTCCGCAGCGCTGCAAGTCGCTGCGCCTCGGTCGACTTCACGGCCTTCCCCTTGTCGGCTTTCGGAGCCATGGCGGAAGCGGTGGAGGAGATCGACGGCGTTGGTAGTGCTGGTGGCGATGGGGGGGCAGGGCGCTTCTCTCTTTGCTTTGGGAAGACGGAGGCGGGGCGGAGGCTTCTGAGATTGGAGTGGAAAGGGGACGAGTGGGCGCACTACCCCTGCTTCCCCTTGCTTATAAAGGGGGAGTGGGCGGACGTTCCGCCTTTCCTAATAAAGAAACTGCCCACGATCTCTCCCACGACGCCGCGTTCGACGCGTGCCGTTCGGGGAGGGCGCGGTGGATGCGGAGTGAGATACGGCGTAACCTAGGCCGCGCGTGACCGTGCCCTGTTTTGGGCCTGGCCCAACAGCGCTCGGCACCGTGTATGGCCCAGGCCCGGGGGCTCCTGTCGGTGTACTAAATTAGGGGTACCTCAGTATCCCGAACTTGTGCACGGGCAGTCGCAGCGTCCCGCGGCAAGGCTTGCCAGGCGACCGCCAAGATCCTCCGTGGTTCCTTTGAAGCCATTCAAGAACAAAGTATCCAAGAACAAGAAGACAAGACCCCGGCAAGAGGAGCTTGCCGGGAAGGAGACAAGACCCCGGCAAGAGGAGCTTTCCGGGAAGGAGACAAGACCCCGGCAAGAGGAGCTTGCCGGGAAGGCCAACCAAGGCCCGGTGAGCGACAAGCTCCCGGATGCGACAAGACAACGACCGCGGCAAGGCACTTGCCGCGGCAAACCTCCACTCTGTACCTGCGCTCCAGCACATCCACCAACGTGTCGCTCTGGGACCCTTCCAGGCATACATGGCGGAAGGCTGTGCAGCCAGAGGTACACGGTGGCAAGCGGCGCTGACAAGATCGCCATCGTGGCGAGCAGTGGCGTCCCTGGCGGTCCCTTTCTGCACCGTCTAGGCGACACAGACAGGCATTTAATGCCTTTGTCCCCTGCCGTCAGGGTTAGGTATGATACAACTGTAGTAGGCGGTGGTGCCAACCACCACGTCTTTTCCATTTTTACCCTCATCTATGTTGCCACCTGTCGGTGACCCCTTTAACATATAAAAGGAGGCCCATGCGCAACGTAGAGGGGGGACGATCATTCTCACGCTCGGTCTAGCTAGCTCCTGGGGTGTACTGTAGCAATCAGCGCTCCCGAGCAAGAAATCAATACAACCACAAAGCAGGAGTAGGGTTTTACGCATCCGTGCGGCCCGAACCTGGGTAAACTGATCATGTGCTTGTGCGCCTCGCCTCGATCTGCTCTTCGTGCTCTCTCCGCCCCCTGTCGAACCGAAAGGGGCTCGGTCCGCCGTGGTCCCATAGGTGTCCGTGGGATTAGCACCCTCGACAAGTATCAAATACCCAGGTGCTACTGCGAGCTCTAGTAAGGTACACATCAATAACATGTATATCACATATACCTTTGTTCACCTTGCCATCCTTCTTATCCGCTAAATACTTGGGGCAGTTTCGCTTC
Source organism: Triticum monococcum (assembly GCA_034509565.1). Taxonomy (NCBI): domain Eukaryota; kingdom Viridiplantae; phylum Streptophyta; class Magnoliopsida; order Poales; family Poaceae; genus Triticum; species Triticum monococcum. The sequence continues at coordinate 623,357,010 of CM067845.1, forward strand.
CAGTGACCAGTCTGTTTGCAGTAGAAGCACTCAGTCTCAGACTTAGGTCCATACTTGGGTTTCTTCTCTTGAGCAGCAACTTGCTTGCTGTTCTTCTTGAAGTTCCCCTTCTTCTTCCCTTTGCCCTTTTTTCTTGAAACTGGTGGTCTTATTGACCATCAACACTTGATGCTCCTTCTTGATCTCTACCTCCGCAGCCTTTAGCATTGCGAAGAGCTCGGGAATCGTCTTATCCATCCCTTGCATGTTATAGTTCATCACAAAGCTCTTTTAGCTTGGTCGCAGTGATTGAAGAATTCTGTCAATGACGCTATCATACGAAAGATTAACTCCCAGTTGAATCAAGTGATTGCAGTACCCAGACATCTTGAGTATATGCTCACTGACAGAACTATTCTCCTCCATCTTGCAGCTGTAGAACTTATTGGAGACATCATATCTCTCAATCCGGGCATTCTTTTGAAATATTAACTTCAATTCCTGGAACATCTCATATGCTCCATGACGTTCAAAACGTTGTTGAAGTCCCGGTTCTAAGCCGTAAAGCATGGCACACTGAACTATCGAGTAGTCATCAACACTTGACTGCCAGGCATTCACAATGTCTGCAGTTGCTGGCGCAGGTGGTACACCTAGCGGTGCTTCCAGGACGTAACTCTCCTGTGCAGCAATGAGGATAATCCTCAAGTTACGGACCCAGTCTGTGTAATTGCTACCATCATCTTTCAACTTTGCTTTCTCAAGGAATGCATTAAAATTCAACGGAACAACAGCACGGGCCATCTATCTACAATCAACATAGACAAGCAAGATACTATCTGGTACTAAGTTCTTGATAAATTTAAGTTCAATTAATCATATTACTTAAAAACTCCCACTTAAATAGACATCCCTCTAATCATCTAAGTGATCACGTGATCCAAATCAACTAAACCATAACCGATCATCACGTGAAATGGAGTAGTTTTCAATGGTGAACATCACTATGTTGATCATATCTACTATATGATTCACGCTCGACCTTTCGGTCTCAGTGTTCCGAGGCCATATCTGCATATGCTAGGTGTTGGGGAACGCAGTAATTTCAAAAAAATTCCTACGCACACGCAAGATCATGGTGATGCATAGCAACGAGAGGGGAGAGTGTTGTCTACGTACCAACGCAGACCGACTGCGGAAGCGATCACACAACGTAGAGGAAGTAGTCGTACGTCTTCTTCCCGATCCGACCGATCCAAGCACCGTTACTCCGGCACCTCCGAGTTCTTAGCACACGTTCAGCTCGATGACGATCCTCGGGCTCCGATCCAGCAAAGCGTCGAGGAAGAGTTCCGTCAGCACGACGGTGTGGTGACGATCTTGATGTTCTACCGACGAAGGGCTTCGCCTAAGCACTACAACGATATGACCGAGGTGGAATATGGTGGCAGGGGGCACCGCACACGGCTAAGGAACGATCTCAATGATCAACTTGTGTGTCTATGGGGTGCCCCCTGCCTCAGTATATAAAGGATGGAGGAGGAGGAGGCCGGCCAAGGCTATTGGTGCGGCCAGGATGGGAGTCCTACTAGGACTCCAAGTCCTAGTAGGAGTCCATCAAGAGGGGAGGAAGGGAGAAGGAAGTGGAGGAGTAGGAAAGGTGGCCGGCCCCCTTTTCCCTAGTCCAATTCGGACTAGAGGGGAGGGGGCGCAGCAGCCTTTTTCCTCTTCCCACTAAAGCCCATCAAGGCCCATTACTTCTCCCGTAACTACCCGGTACTCCGAAAAATACCCGAATCACTCGGAACCTTTCCGATGTCCGGATATAGTCGTCCAATATATCGATCTTTATGTCTCGACCATTTCTAGACTCCTCGTCATGTCCCCGATCTCATCCGGGACTCCGAACTCCTTCGGTACATCAAAACTCATAAACTCATAATATAACTGTCATCGAAACCTTAAGCGTGCGGACCCTACGGTTCGAGAACAATGTAGACATGACCGAGACACGTCTCCGGTCAATAACCAATAGCGGGACCTGGATGCCCATATTGGCTCCTACATATTCTACGAAGATCTTTATCGGTCAGACCGCATAACAACATACGTTGTTCCCTTTGTCATCGGTATGTTACTTGCCCGAGATTCGATCGTCGGTATCCAATACCTAGTTCAATCTCGTTACTGGCAAGTCTCTTTACTCGTTCCGTAATACATCATCTAACAACTAACATATTAGTTGTAGTGCTTGCAAGGCTTATGTGATGTGCATTACCGAGAGGGCCCAGAGATACCTCTCCGACAATCGGAGTGACAAATCCTAATCTCGAAATACGCCAACCCAACATCTACCTTTGGAGACACCTGTAATGCTCCTTTATAATCACCCAGTTACGTTGTGACGTTTGGTAGCACCCAAAGTGTTCCTCCGGTAAACGGGAGTTGCATAATCTCATAGTCATAGGAACATGTATAAGTCATGAAGAAAGCAATAGCAACATACTAAACGATCGTGTGCTAAGCTAATGGAATGGGTCATGTCAATCAGATAATTCAACTAATGATGTGACCTCGTTAATCAAATAACAACTCTTTGTTCATGTTTAGGAAACATAACCATCTTTGATTAACGAGCTAGTCAAGTAGAGGCATACTAGTGACACTCTGTTTGTCTATGTATTCACACATGTATTATGTTTCCGGTTAATACAATTCTAGCATGAATAATAAACATTTATCATGATATAAGGAAATAAATAATAACTTTATTATTGCCTCTAGGGCATATTTCCTTCAGTCTCCCACTTGCACTAGAGTCAATAATCTAGTTCACATCGTCATGTGATTTAGCAGCAATATTTCACATCACCATGTGATTAACACCCATAGTTCACATCGTCATGTGACCAACACTCAAAGGGTTTACTAGAGTCAGTAATCTAGTTCACATATCTATGTGATTAACACCCAAAGAGTACTAAGGTGTGATCATGTTTTGCTTGTGAGAGAATCTTAGTCAACGGGTCTGCCACATTCAGATCCACATGTATTTTGCAAATTTCTATGTCAACAATGCTCTACATGGAGCTACTCTAGCTAATTGCTCCCACTTTCAATATGTATCTAGACCGAGACTTAGAGTCATCTAGATTAGTGTCAAAACTTGCATCGGCGTAACCCTTTACGACGAACCTTTTGTCACGTCCATAATCGAGAAACATATCCTTATTTCACTAAGGATAATTCTGACCGCTGTCCAGTGATCTACTCCTAGATCACTATTGTACTCCCTTGCCAAATCAATGCAGGGTATACAATAGATCTGGTATACAGCATGACATACTTTATAGAACCTATGGCCAAGGCATAGGGAATGACTTTCATTCTCTTTCTATCTTCTGCCGTGGTCGGGCTTTGAGTCTTACTCAACTCCACACCTTGTAATACAGGCAAGAACTCTTTCTTTGACTGCTCCATTTTGAACTACTTCAAAATCTTGTCAAGGTATGTACTCATTGAAAAAACTTATCAAGCGTCTTGATCTATCTCTATAGATCTTGAAGCTCAATATGTAAGCAGCTTCACCGAGGTCTTTCTTTGAAAAACTCCTTTCAAACACTCCTTTATGCTTTACAGAATAATTCTACATTATTTCTGATCAACAATATGTCATTCACATATACTTATCAGAAATGTTGTAGTGCTCCCACTCACTTTCTTGTAAATACAGGCTTCACCGCAAGTCTGTATAAAACTATATGCTTTGATCAACTTATCAAAGTGTGTATTCCAACTCCGAGATGCTTGCACCAGTCCATAAATGGATCGCTGGAGTTTGCACACTTTGTTAGCTCCCTTTGGATCGACAAAACCTTCTGGTTGCATCATATACAACTCTTCTTCCAGAAATCCATTCAAGAATGCAGTTTTGACATCATCTGCCATATTTCATAATCATAAAATGCGGCAATTGCTAACATGATTCTGACGGACTTAAGCATCGCTACGGGTGAGAAGGTCTCATCGTAGTCAACCCCTTGAACTTGTCGAAAACCTTTTGCGACAAGTCGAGCTTTATAGATAGTAACACTAGTATCAGCGTCCGTCTTCCTCTTGAAGATCCATTTATTTTCTATGTCTTGCCGATCATCGGGCAAGTCAACCAAAGTCCACACTTTGTTCTCATACATGGATCCCATCTCAGATTTCATGGCTTCAAGCCACTTTGCGGAATCTGGGCTCACCATCGCTTCTTCATAGTTCGTAGGTTCATCATGATCTAGTAGCATGACTTCCAGAACTGGATTACCGTACCACTCTGGCGCGGATCTCACTCTGGTTGATCTACGAGGTTCAGTAGTATCTTGTCCTGAAGTTTCATGATCATCATCATTAGCTTCCTCACTAATTGGTATAGGTGTCGCAGAAACAGTTTTCTGTGATGTACTACTTTCCAATAAGGGAGCAGGTACAGTTACCTCGTCAAGTTCTACTTTCCTCCCACTCACTTCTTTCAAGAGAAACTCCTTCTCTAGAAAGGATCTATTCTTAGCAACGAATGTCTTGCCTTCGGATCTGTGATAGAAGGTGTACCCAACTGTCTCCTTTGGGTATCCTATGAAGACATATTTCTCCGATTTGAGTTTGAGCTTATCGAGATGAAACTTTTTCACATAAGCATCGCAACTCCAAACTTTAAGAAACGACAACTTTGGTTTCTTGCCAAACCACAGTTCAGATTATGTCGTCTCAATGGACTTAGATGGTGCCCTTTTAAACGTGAATGCAGCTGTCTTTAATGCATAATCCCAAAATGATATTGGTAAATCGGTAAGAAATGTCATAGATTGTACTATATCCAATAAAGTACGGTTATGATGTTCGGACACACCATTATCTTGTGGTGTTCCAGGCGGCGTGAGTAGTGAAACTATTTCACATTGTTTTTAACTGAAGACCAAACTCGTAACTCAAATATTTTACCTCTGCGATCATATCGTAGAAACTTTTATTTTCTTGTCACAATGATTTTCCACTTCACTCTGAAATTCTTTGAACTGTTCAAATGTTTCAGACTTATGTTTCATCAAATAGATATCCCCATATCTGCTCAAATCATCTTGTGAATGTCAGAAAATAATGATACCTGCTATAAGCCTTAATATTCATCGGACCACATACATCATTATGTATGATTTCCAACAAATCTGTTGCTTGCTTCATTGTTCCGGAGAACCGCGTTTTAGTCATATTGCCCATAAGGCATGGTTCGCAAGCATCAAGTGATTCATAATCAAGTGATTACAAAATCCCATCAGCATGGAGTTTCTTCATGCGCTTCACACCAATATGACCTAAACGGCAGTGCCACAAATAAGTTGCACTATCATTATTAACTTCGCATCTTTTGGTTTCAATATTGTGAATATGTGTATCACTAAGATCGAGATCCAATGAACTATTTTCATTGGGTGTGTAACCATATAAGGTTTTATTCATGTAAACAGAACAACAATTTATTCTTTTACTTAAATGAATAATCGTATTACAATAAACATGATCAAATCATATTAATGCTCAACGCAAACACCAAATAACACTTATTTAGGTTCAACACTAATCCCGAAAGTATAGGGAGTGTGCGATGATGATCATATTAATCTTGGAACCACTTCCAACACACATCGTCACTTCACCCTTAACTAGTCTCTGTTCATTCTGCAACTCCCGTTTCGAGTTACTACTCTTAGCAACTGAACTAGCATCAAATACTGAGGGGTTGCTATAAACACTAGTAAAGTACACATCAATAACATGTATATCAAATATACTTATGTTCACTTTGCCATCCTTCTTATCCGCCAATCACTTGGGGTAGTTCCGCTTCCAGTGACCAGTCCCTTTGCAGTAGAAGCACTTAGTCTCAGGCTTAGGATTAGACTTGGGCCTCTTCACTTGAGCAGCAACTTGCTTGCTGTTCTTCTTGAAGTTCCCCTTCTTCCCTTTGCCCTTTTCTTGAAACTAGTGGTCTTGTCAACCATCAACACTTGATGTTTTTCTTGATTTCTACCTTCATTGATTTCAGCATCACGAAGAGCTTGGGAGTTGTTTCCGTTATCCCTTGCATATTATAGTTCATCACGAAGTTCTATTAACTTGGTGATGGTGACTAGAGAATTCTATCAATCACTATCTTATTTGGAAGATTAACTCCCACTTGATTCAAGCGATTGTAGTACCCAGACAATCTGAGCACATGCTCACTAGTTGAGCGATTCTCCTCCATCTTTTAGCCATAGAACTTGCTGGAGACTTCATATCTCTCAACTCGGGTATTTGCTTGAAATATTAACTTCAACTCCTGGAACATCTCATATGGTCCATGACGTTCAAAACGTCTTTGAAGTCCCGATTCAAAGCCATTAAGCATGGTGCCCTAAACTATCAAGTAGTCATCATATTGAGCTAGCCAAACGTTCATAACGTCTGCATCTGCTCCTGCAATAGGTCTGTCACCTAGCGGTGCATCAAGGACATAATTCTTCTGTGCAGTAATGAGGATAAACCTCAGATCACGGATCCAATCCGCATCATTGCTACTAACATCTTTCAACACAATTTTCTCTAGGAACATATCAAAAATAAACACAGGGAAGCAACAACGCGAGCTATTGATCTACAACATAATTTGCAAAATACTACCAGGACTAAGTTTATGATAAATTTAAGTTCAATTTAATCATATTACTTAAGAACTCCCACTTAGATAGACATCCCTCTAATCCTCTAAGTGATCACGTGATCCAAATCAACTAAACCATAACCGATCATCACGTGAAATGGATTAGTTTTCAATGGTGAACATCATTGTGTTGATCATATCTACTATATGATTCACGCTCGACCTTTCGGTCTCCGTGTTCCGAGGCCATATCTGCATATGCTAGGCTCGTCAAGTTTAACCTGAGTATTCTGCGTGTGCAAAACTGGCTTGCACCCGTTGTAGATGGACGTAGAGCTTATCACACCCGATCATCACGTGGTGTCTGGGCACGACGAACTTTGGCAACGGTGCATACTCAGGGAGAACACTTCTTGATAATTTAGTGAGAGATCATCTTATAATGCTACCGTCAATCAAAGCAAGATAAGATGCATAAAAGATAAACATCACATGCAATGAAAATATGTGACATGATATGGCCATCATCATCTTGTGCCTTTGATCTCCATCTCCAAAGCATCGTCATGATTTCCATCGTCACCGGCATGACACCATGATCTCCATCATCTTGATCTATATCAATATGTCGTCACATGGTCGTCTCGCCAACTATTGCTCTTGCAACTATTGCTATCGCATAGCGATAAAGTAAAGCAATTATTTGGCGCTTGCATCTTATGCAATAAAGAGACAACCATAAGGCTTTTGCCAGTTGCCGATAACTTTAACAAAACATGATCATCTCATACAACAACTTATATCTCATCACGTTTTGACCATATCACATCACAACATGCCCTGCAAAAACAAGTTAGACGTCCTCTACTTTGTTGTTGCAAGTTTTACGTGGCTGCTACGGGCTTAAGCAAGAACCAATCTTACCTACGCATCAAAACCACAACGATAGTTTGTCAAATAGACTCCGTTTTAACCTTCGCAAGGACCGGGCGTAGCCACACTCGGTTCAACTAAAGTTGGAGAAAAAGTAACCCGCAAGTCACCTATGTGCAAAGCACGTCGGGGAAACCAGTCTCGCGTAAGCGTACGCGTAATGTTGGTCCGGGCCGCTTCATCCAACAATACCGCCGAACCAAAGTATGACATGCTGGTAGGCAGTATGACTTATATCGCCCACAACTCACTTGTGTTCTACTCGTGCAAATAACATCAAACCATAAAACCTAGGCTCGGATGCCACTGTTGGGGAACGCAGTAATTTCAAAAAAATTTCCTACACACACGCAAGATCATGGTGATGCATAGCAACGAGAGGGGAGAGTGTTGTCTACGTACCAACGCAGACCGACTGCGGAAGCGATCACACAACGTAGAGGAAGTAGTCGTACGTCTTCTTCCCGATCCGACCGATCCAAGCACCGTTACTCCGGCACCTCCGAGTTCTTAGCAAACGTTCAGCTCGATGACAATCCTCGGGCTCCGATCCAGCAAAGCGTCGAGGAAGAGTTCCGTCGGCATGACGGTGTGGTGACGATCTTGATGTTCTACCGACGCAAGGCTTCGCCTAAGCACTACAACGATATGACCGAGGTGGAATATGGTGGCATGGGGCACCGCACACGGCTAAGGAACGATCTCAATGATCAACTTGTGTGTCTATGGGGTGCCCCCTGCCTCAGTATACAAAGGATGGAGGAGGAGGAGGCCGGCCAAGGCTATTGGTGCGGCCAGGATGGGAGTCCTACTAGGACTCCAAGTCCTAGTAGGAGTCCATCAAGAGGGGAGGAAGGGAGAAGGAAGTGGAGGAGTAGGAAAGGTGGCCAGCCCCCTTTTCCCTAGTCCAATTCGGACTAGAGGGGAGGGGGCGCAGCAGCCTTTTTCCTCTTCCCACTAAAGCCCATCAAGGCCCATTACTTCTCCCGTAACTACCCGGTACTCCGAAAAATACCCGAATCACTCGGAACCTTTCCGATGTCCGAATATAGTCGTCCAATATATCGATCTTTACGTCTCGACCATTTCGAGACTCCTCGTCATGTCCCCGATCTCATCCGGGACTCCGAACTCCTTCGGTACATCAAAACTCATAAACTCATAATATAACTGTCATCGAAACCTTAAGCGTGCGGACCCTACGGTTCGAGAACAATGTAGACATGACCGAGACACGTCTCCGGTCAATAACCAATAGCGGGACCTGGATGCCCATATTGGCTCCTACATATTCTACGAAGATCTTTATTGGTCAGACCGCATAACAACATACGTTGTTCCCTTTGTCATCGGTATGTTACTTGCCCGAGATTCGATCGTCGGTATCCAATACCTAGTTCAATCTCGTTACTGGCAAGTCTCTTTACTCGTTCCGTAATACATCATCTAACAACTAACATATTAGTTGTAGTGCTTGCAAGGCTTATGTGATGTGCATTACCGAGAGGGCCCAGAGATACCTCTCCGACAATCGGAGTGACAAATCCTAATCTGGAAATACGCCAACCCAACATCTACCTTTGGAGACACCTGTAATGCTCCTTTATAATCACCCAGTTACGTTGTGACATTTGGTAGCACCCAAAGTGTTCCTCCGGTAAACGGGAGTTGCATAATCTCATAGTCATAGGAACATGTATTAGTCATGAAGAAAGCAATAGCAACATACTAAACGATCGTGTGCTAAGCTAATGGAATGGGTCATGTCAATCAGATCATTCAACTAATGATGTGACCTCGTTAATCAAATAACAACTCTTTGTTCATGGTTAGGAAACATAACCATCTTTGATTAACGAGCTAGTCAAGTAGAGGCATACTAGTGACACTCTGTTTGTCTATGTATTCACACATGTATTATGTTTCCGGTTAATACAATTCTAGCATGAATAATAAACATTTATCATGATATAAGGAAATAAATAATAACTTTATTATTGCCTCTAGGGCATATTTCCTTCACTAGGCTCGTTAAGTTTAACCTGAGTATTCTGCGTGTGCAAAACTGGCTTCCACCCGTTGTAGATGGACGTAGAGCTTATCACACCCGATCATCACGTGGTGTGTGGGCACGACGAACTTTGGCAACGGTGCATACTCAGGGAGAACACTTTTATCTTGAAATTTACTAAGAGATCATCGTATAATGCTACCGTCGACCAAAGCAAGATAAGATGCATAAAAGATAAACATCACATGCAATCAATATAAGTGATATGATATGGCCATCATCATCTCGTGCTTGTGATCTCCATCTCCGAAGCACCGTCATGATCACCATCATCACCGGCGCGACACCTTGATCTCCATCGTAGCATCATTGTCGTCTCGCCAATCTTATGCTTCTACGACTATCGCTACCGCTTAGTGATAAAGTAAAGCATTATAGGGTGATTGCATTGCATACAATAAAGCGACAACCATATGGCTCCTGCTAGTTGCCGATAACTCGGTTACAAAACATGATCATCTCATACAATAAAATTTAGCATCATGGACCATATCACATCACAATATGCCCTGCAAAAACAAGTTAGACGTCCTCTACTTTGTTGTTGCAAGTTTTACATGGCTGCTACTGGGCTTAGCAAGAACCGTTCTTACCTACGCATCAAAACCACAATGATAGTTTGTCAAGTTGGTGTTGTTTTAACCTTCGCAAGGACCGGGCATAGCCACACTCGGTTCAACTAAAGTTGGAGAAACTGACACCCGCCAGCTACCTGTGTGCAAAGTACGTCGATAGAACCAGTCTCGCATAAGCGTACGCGTAATGTCGGTCCGGACCGCTTCATCCAACAATACCGCCGAACCAAAGTATGACATGCTGGTAAGTAGTATGACTTATATCGCCCACAACTCACATGTGTTCTACTCATGCATATGACATCTATGCATAAAACCTGGCTCGGATGCCACTGTTGGGGAACGTAGTAATTTCAAAAAAAATCCTACGCACACGCAAGATCATGGTGATGCATAGCAACGAGAGGGGAGAGTGTTCTCCACGTACCCTCGTAGACCAAAAGCGGAAGCGTTAGCACAACGCGGTTGATGTAGTCGTACGTCTTCACGATCCGACCGATCAAGTACCGAACGCACGGCACCTCCGAGTTCAGCACACGTTCAGCCCGATGACGTCCCTTGAACTCCGATCCAGCCGAGTGTTGAGGGAGAGTTTCGTCAGCACGACGGCGTGGTGATGATGATGATGTTCTACCGACGCAGGGCTTCGCCTAAGCACCGCTACAGTATTATTGAGGTGGACTATGGTGGAGGGGGGCACCGCACGGCTAAAAGATCGATAGATCAATTGTTGTGTGTCTCTAGGGTGCCCCCTGCCCCCGTATATAAAGGAGCAAAGGGGGAGGTGCGGCCGGCCAGGAGGGGGCGCGCCAGGAGGAGTCCTACTCCTACCCGGAGTAGGACTCCCTCCCTTTTCCATGTTGGAATAGGAGTGGAGGTGGAAAGAGGAGGGAGAGAGGAAGGAAAGGGGGGCGCCGCCCCCCTCTCCTTGTCCTATTCGGACTAAGGGGGAGGGGCACGCGGCCCTGCCCTGGCCGCCTCTCCTCTTCTCCACAAAGGCCCACTATGGCCCATTAAGCCTCCGGGGGGTTCCGGTAACCCCTCGGTACTCCGGTAAAATCCCGATTTCACCCGGAACACTTCCGATATCCAAATATAGGCTTCCAATATATCAATCTTCATGTCTCGACCATTTCGAGACTCCTCATCATGTCTGTGATCACATCCGGGACTCCGAACAACCTTCGGTACATCAAAACTCATAAACACATAATATAACCGTCATCAAAACTTTAAGCGTGTGGACCCTACGGGTTCGAGAACTATGTAGACATGACCAAGACACGTCCCCGGTCAATAACCAATAGCGGAACCTGGATGCTCATATTTGCTCCCACATATTCTACAAAGATCTTTATCGGTCAGACCGCATAACAACATACGTTGTTCCCTTTGTCATCGGTATGTTACTTGCCCGAGATTTGATCGTCGGTATCTCAATACCTAGTTCAATCTCGTTATCGGCAAGTCTCGTTACTCGTTCTGTAATACATCATCCTGCAACTAGTTGCAATGCTTGCAAGGCTTAAGTGATGTGCATTATCGAGAGGGCCCAGAGATACCTCTCCGACAATCGGAGTGACAAATCCTAATCTCGAAATACGCCAACCCAACAAGTACCTTCGGAGACACCTGTAGAGCACCTTTATAATCATCCAGTTATGTTGTGACGTTTTGTAGCACACAAAGCGTTCCTCCGGTAAACGGGAGTTTCATAATCTCATAGTCATAGGAACATGTATAAGTCATGAAGAAAGCAATTGCAACATACTAAACGATCGAGTGCTAAGCTAACGGAATGGGTCAAGTCAATCACATCATTCTCCTAATGATGTGATCCCGTTAATCAAATGACAACACATGTCAATGGCTAGGAAACATAACCATCTTTGATCAACGAGCTAGTCAAGTAGAGGCATACTAGTGACACTCTGTTTGTCTATGTATTCACACAAGTATTATGTTTCCGGTTAATACAATTCTAGCATGAATAATAAACATTTATCATGATATAAGGAAGTAAATAATAACTTTATTATTGCCTCTAGGGCATATTTCCTTCACAAATTTCTTGTGTCCTTTGTCCACGAGTTTTTTTCTATGATGAACATACAACCTGCAAATCATTGTGTTCAAATTTGGCACTTTTCCGGGTTCATTTGCCATATTTAGGGTTATGTGCATTTCCTAGGCATTAATGCACATAATTCAAGTTCAAACAATCAGTGCATGAAAGGGTGCACAAGAACGGCCTGGAAAACCATGCTCGTGCCATTTAGTAAATTCTCATGCCTTTTACAAGGAATGAGCAGATATTTCGATGAAATGTGTGGCAATACTTAACCACAAACATTTGTTTATTGGGTTTTCAACTATAGAAAAAATGAAATAAATGCTTGAAAAACATGACGCCTGGCATGGTGTGCCATGCTATGACCTCACCATGCCCTGGTAAAAATTTAAGAAGGTTTGGCTTATATGGCGTCATGCACGCCCTTCATAAATCGAACAATCACCAAAGAAGTTCCATGCTTTCAAGAGGGAAATCACCAAAATTGAAGGGGAATCCAAATTTTCTTCGTTCTTTGCACTAGAATTTTTTTCTATGACGAACATACACCCTGCACATCACCGTGTTCAAATTTGGCATTTTTTGGGGCTCATTTACCATATTTAGGGGATTATGTGCATTTTCTAGGCATTTAGCGCATATAAATCCAATCCAGCTACAGCTGCACGGGTGTGATGTGAGGAACGTGGATTGTCGTTCGATCGCGGTGCATCCTATAGTGCACACGCGCGATCCGCGTGGCTGGGGTTCCGGCCAATCATAACGCAACACACAATAGGCTCAGCGCACTATTTCCAGAAGCGACAGAGATGAACCGTGTGCAATAATGAACGAGCAAAATTGTAAGGGAACCCAAATTTCTATTGTCGTTTGTCGTTGAGCTCTTGAATGCCACCGCACTATACGCCTGCCCGGCCCCTCCGTCCCAGAGCTCTCTATAGGCGTCGTCCATGGCACCGCGGCGCACAGTAACTGGTAAGGAAGCGATGGCATCCCGCCGCGCCGCGTTCCTCGTTGCCCGCGACCTCAGACATGGTAAGGAAGCGATGGCATCACGCCGCGCCGAGTTCATCGCCTCTGGCGACCAGACAGCATGGGCGGACTTTGAGGCTACCATAGCCGAATGGGTGGTGGATCTAGAGGCGGCTAAAGCTGCACAGAAGGAGTGGAAAAGGCAGAAAGCAGTCAAGAAAAGAGAGTCCCACCGCCGCAAGAAAAAAGAGGTCGCACGCCGTGGTGAGGAGAGCTTGGCGGAGATCGAAGCATGGTGGGCTGCCGCCTACAAGGCCGGGAAGGAGAACGCCGGTGTCTGGCCAGCATGCCCCGATGGCAGCATGTGAGAAGTAGTTTAAGTTTGTAGTATTAGAGCAAATTACTAGTAGTACTTTAAGTTTGTAGTATTAACATACAATGTCGGTAAGAGCATCCTATGAGGGCTTTGAGCATCGATTAGCATGTGTGCCTGTGTGTTTTTTTTTTTTGCGTTAATCATTAGAAGATCACAAAACACATGGTTTCTATGTCGTACCCGTCTACGTTTTTTGCGTTAATGATCCATAAGTCAGTTACATGTGCGATGTTTCCTAATAAACCAGGCGTACCATTGACCAAAAAAATCAACTACACGTGTACATTTTTTTGGAGACGGGATCTGCCAACTTTTTTTTTCTCGCACACGAGTATTTTACGCGCTTCGTCTGCGTTGTGTGTTTCCCCCACCCAAGTTTCAAGTTTCGTAGCAAAATTTTCATTAGGCGCGCGATGTCAGAATTTATTCCCCTAACCACATCCCCACCCTCAGTATGCCCCCTCCCCCCCCCCCCCCGCGCGCCTCCCCCTACTGGCATCTCAAACCACCGCCGCCACAACCAGAGCTTCAACCACATTTACGTTCTGCTCGGATCCAGTCAGGTAACCCACCAATCTCTATCATGACCCCGGCCTGATTGCTTAAATGGCGCGTGCGAAACATCCTCATGCCTCCAAATCCCCACCTCCAGGAGCTGATGGCGGTCCATGGCGCGATGGCCGTTGTGCATGTTGACCCGGAGGAACACGTCGCCTCCGCCGCGGCCGCCGACATGGTGCAGGCTCTGGCCTAGATGAAGTGCTCCAGCGACTACCCCCCAGGACTTAAGAGGTAAGATCTGACCAGCTAAACCTTACCAATACCACTTACAACGGCTATGATTTGTACGGATGATGTATTAAGCATGTTCGTGCCTTGTTTATTTTAGTAGTTAACACTGTGTGATGTTCAAATATTACCATGTCCAGCTCAATTTCACCAATACCAGCAATAAATTTACAATACATGGCTCATGATATCACTAGAGATGCTGCCCATTTGCTATTTTTAGTGGATGCTAACCCTGTTGTGCTTGACATGCATGTCCATGTACTTACGCAGGGTCATAAGGGTCGATGATGTTGTTTGCCGTCGAGGTTAGCTGCATCCCATGTCTTACAGTATTTCACATCATTTGTGCAATTGCAGTTTAACTTTTACCATTTACTGGTTGCCTATAGGTACAAATGTCAATGGCACTGATCAACGCTTCGACTCGGAGGAACAGCTCGCTTCCACCGTCGCTGACTTTGGGCGGGCTCTGGCCAATATGAAGTTCCCCAGCAATACCTCTCGGGACTTACCAAGTATGTACTCACCAGTTCAATCTTACCAATACCAGTTGCAATGAATGGCTATGTTCTGTACGGTTGATGTATTAAGCATATTGTAGTAAACATGCCTAACACATTTTAGCTACTTTCCCTACCTTTTTATAGACATATGGGCCATTCTCTGCTCTAGCAGCACCTTCCTTGTGATGTTTAACTATCCCAAATGCATTTTTATCAGTACCGGTTTCAATGTCTATTAAGTCTGTTGCAATTAACAGTTGAATCCATTTTTAAACAATTGTATTTCAATGGGTATAAACTTACGAAACATGACTTAGGATGTTGTTAAGCCTGTTGCAATTAGCAGTTATATCCATTTTTTAATCTGTCCATTTGCTACCATCCTACTCTCCGCAATGAAGATATACTAGAGATGCTGCACATTTGCTATTTTTGGTGGATGCTAACCCTGTTGTACTTAACATGCATGTCCATGTACTTACGCAGGGTCATAACGGCCGATGCTATTGTTTGCCGTCGAGGTTAGCTGCATCCCATGTCTTACAGTATTTCACGTCATCATTTGTGCAATTCCAGTTTAACTTCTACCATTTACTGGTTGCTTGTAGGTACACATATCAGTGGCACTGATCCATGCTTCGACCCGGAGGAACAGCTCGCCTCCGCCGCCGCTAAGTTTGGGCGGGCTCTCGACAAGATGGAGTTCCCCATCAACTACCTCTCAGGACTTACCAAGTATGTACTCACCAGTTCAATATTACCAATACCAGTTGCAATTAATAGCTATGTTTTGTACGATCGATGTATTATGCATGTTGTAGTAAACATGCCTAAAATGTTTTAGCTATTTTCTCTACCTTTTTATAAACAATTGGGCCATTATCTGCTCTGGCAGCACCTGCCCTATGATGTTTAGCTCTGCCAATTGCATTTTTATCAATACCAGGTTCAATGGCCATTAAGCCTATTGCAATTAACAATTGTATCCATTTCTAAAGAGTTGTATTTCAATGTGGCTACAAACTTACAAAACATGAATTACGATGTTGTTAAGCCTGTTGCAATTAACAGTTGTATCCATTTTTTAATTCGTCCCTTTGCTACCATGCTACTCTTTCGCAATGAAGATATCACTACAAATGCTCCGTTTTATTACCATTTGCTATTTTTGGTGGATGTTAACCCTGTTGTAGTTAACATTGGCATTCCATGTACTTACATAGGGCTAGAATGGGCGATGTTGTTGTTTGCCATCGAGGTTAGCCGCATCCCATGAATTATACACCATCTATTCCTAAATATAAGTATTTTTAGAGATTCCAATATAGACTACATAAGGAGCAAAATGAGTGAATCTAGATTCTAATCTAAACTATATCTATAGTTCTATATACATCCGTAGGTAGTTCATATTGAAATCTCAAAAAAAAATACTTGTACTTAGGAACATAGGTAGTTGTATTTTACATCATTTGTGCAATCTCAGTTTAGCTTCTAACATTTACTGGTTGCTTGTAGGTACATATATGAGCGGTACTGATCCACGCTTCGATCCCTTTTGCGTATGGGGCAATGAGATATTCATGAACGAGCGTCAAGTGAGGAAACTAAAAAAGATTGTTAGGCGAAAGAAACAGGTGATTGGAATTAAGCTCTTTATTTACACTTTGTCCAAGACAACAGTGAACTTTAGGATGGCAAGTGATGTGTTGCCTTTTCCCTTGCCCACAACAAGTTACTTTATTAGACCTCAATATCTGATATTTTTCTCTTTTTAGTGGTTTCCGAAGCTATTCACTGATGATTACCTTGCAAGCTACATGACCGGAGTGGAGGCAACTAAAGTTAAAGTATATAATTCATGCTACCATGATAATGCTCTAGAAGTCTTCCTGAAGGTGGTGAAGGATGGGCGGGCGATCATCACAAGGGGTTGGACAAAAGTGGTCCGTGCCTATGGCATGCAGGAAGGTACATTATGGGCATTCCACTTCTTCAACACCGTCAGCAGTCAAAATGATTTACACTTGTCTCTTCACCTTTACCGCCTTTAAATATTTTGGTTCATCATAGTTAATTTCTGCCTAATCCTGTAATTATTGAACATATTGTAGTGGCAATTTTATTTATGGATTCGTTGTTGAACCATTGTGCTGAGAATTTGAATTGCATGTTTCATATTTAAAAATTTCCAATTCGAATAATAAATTACAGGCAAAAATAAAAATATACAGGAGCTAATAAAATAATGTGCACACGGTTAGAAAAAAAACAGCTTGTGTGATGTAAAAAGAGAACAGATGGTCATGGAACTTTGCAAACGGTTCTGGCAATAAAAGCGCTTGTGATGGATAGCTCAATGCCACACCGTTTTCTACATCAAATTGTGTGTGATGTAGTTGATAAAAGCAAACAATTAACCAAGGTAGAGCGTGTGTGATAGTTACACCTTTCACACACAAGCGTATACATAAAACTGTGTGGGATGTACATACGAACGGAAATGTTTTCCCTGGATTGACTGTGTGGGATGTACATAAGAACGAAAATGTATTCCTTGGATTGACTGTGTGTGATATACATACGATGTTTTTCTGGGATTCACCGTGTGGGATGTACATACGAACGGAAATGATTGGGTTTCGATGCCTCGCCCGATCGCACACGAGCTTATTTGGCCCCAGCCTATGTCCCAGAAGGGCCTATCCCTGACGATTTCTGGGTCATGTGGGAAGGACCCCCCTATCGCCCACACTCACTTGGCGACGGTTCCAAATGTCGTCGCGGAAAGGGGTTAAAAACCGTTTGTATAGCACCGACGCGTACCAGTGTCTCACCGAGATTCAAATCGGTAGCTCTGAAATGCTTTCTGCAGAAAACTAAAATTAAGATTTTGGATCAATTTTTGCAAAAAGCAGCTGTCTTTTGTGATGCTCATCCACTCTACCCAAACCCATCTATTCACAGGGTCAGCTGCGGAGATGTCAGAAGCCAGTGACAGCCAGAAGAGCAAGTCAACCTCAGTAAGGGCACTAGTCCCTCTGGTAGCTATGATGAGGGAAGCAGAAGCACTCCCAGCAACTTGCCTAAGGCAGCTACTAGGCATAGAAAGAAGAGGAATTCAGACAATGAAAATAATGACTTTGTGATTGAGGAGGAAGTGACCTCCAAGAAGAAAGTTGTGAAGAAAGAATATGTTGGTGCTGCTGCTGCTACCAAGCCTGGACTACAGAAGAAAGCTCCACCTAGAAGAGCTCCAGTGTCCAAAGTTAGAGCCTCAACTCAAGAAACCATCAAGTTCACATTGGAACAATCTGAAGATGATGAAGCTATTGAAGGAAAGAAGAAAAGGGCTAGAACAACCACTACAAAAGTGCTTGGGAGACCATCTATGAGGAGATATGAAGAAGAAGAAGAAGAGGAGGAGGAGGAAGAGCTTGTTGCACCTCCTGCCAAGTCACAGAAGTTGATGGCACATGCTATCAAGACAGGTGTTGCTCCTTCCAAGCCCAAGTCAGCTCCCAAACCTGCTGCACCCAAGCCTAAAGCTCTAGCTCAAGTATCCAAGTCAATAGCTCCAAAGAGATCTACTAGGAACTTTCCAGCTGAAGAGAAAAACAAGGCCCCAGTGCCTGAGGTCCAAGAAGATGATGAGCCACTAGTGCTCAGGAAATTGAAGCCCAAGACCCCAGATCATAATGATGATCATCCAGTGGCTGAAAACATGAATTTGAGGAAGGATCATGGTCTGAGACTATGGAGACAGACAGATCCATATGCCACAAGGAGGAGGACTGTTGTGGACTATCGTTTCCATACCAAAGAACAGCAGGATTTTTATGAGACTGTGCTACTTGACAAGAAGCCCATAGTTTGTGATATGAAATGGGTTGATTGGGATTATATTGATGAGAATGAAGATTATTTTCCTTATGTGCATGAAAGCTTCAGGATGAATGAAGTTGATAAGTTTGTTGGACAGAAACTGATAAAGTGGAACGATGAGATGATTATGCAATTCTATTCCACTCCCCACTTCTACCCAGATGGGAAGATTGTCCGGATGACTGAGGGAACCAGATACCAGTCAACAATTTCTGAATGGGCCAAGCTTATCAATGCCCCAAAGGAATAAGAAAATGATCTTGATGTGTATAGCAAGCCCAGGAAGGATCACAACTCAATGCATAACATGTACATGTCTATACCTGATGCAGCTCTAGAGACACACAAGCTAGGATCGATATATTATCTGCTTGCTGGACTGACCACTATGAACACTATCTTGAGGCATACTATGTTGCCCAAGTCTGGAGATCACCGGATGATACGTGGTCACGCCATCAACTTGCTTCATTTGTTTGATGTGCCTCAGAAATTCAAAGTCATGAGCTTGATTGTTGAAACTGTGAAGAGGATAGCAGCTGACCAGAAGAGGTCTTGTGGATATGCCCCACACATTCAGATGTTGATCAACTCCAAGGTTGGGACTGGGACGTATCTGCTTGACAAAGAGCATCTTCCTCTTAGGCCCGATTTTGAGGACAACGATGTTGTTATGGATGCATCACATCCTACATGTGCAGAGGCCCAGGAGAAGATCGAGAAAGCAAAGGCTGCAAAAACAGCAAAGGCAGCAAGTGCCCCAGATGCTTCTATAGTGAATCTCAAGACCAAGCAAGACCAGCTCAGTTATCTGCTTGAGGACCGTGAGGATTGAGAAGAGCCTGGCCACCTTGACTCAGAATCAGGAGAGTCTTGAAAGGATCATTGAGACTAAAATGTATGACCTAGATGTGAAGGTCACTGAGATTCAGACCATTATGGAGAAGCTTCAAGATGATGCTGAGGACAACGATGATAGACCAACTATAGACAGATTTCAGTCAGTGCCAAGGGCACAAAGGTCTTTTGCTGAGCCAGTTGCAGACGTGAGACCTGCTCATTCTGCTCCTGCCACCACAGCCACAGTTGCCCCTCCAGTATCCACTCCACCATCTCCATAGACTTCAGCAGAGGCATTTGCAGATGGACTCCTCTCCACGCTGTCTACGCACACCAGAGCTACAAGCCAGAGGACCCCTTCAGGAGCTCCCGGAGATCGTGCCTAGAGTGTCGCATAGCACTATATGTTTTCAAACTTTTTGGTAACTTGTTGCCAAAGGGGGAGAAAGTGTATAGATCATAGGCTTCGAGAGAGAGTGCCTTTTGCCTTTTGTTGGTTTTATTGCCTTGCTACTTTGGTTTTTTTGGTTGTTGCTACTTATGCTACTACTTGTGTTATGCTCGTGAGATACTTGTGTGATCATGTGTTTGAGCATACTATGCTTAATGTGTGCTTGCATGTCTATCTCTATGATTATTTGTGTATGATCAATCACTTGTATCCTTGGTGATGAGTGCATGTGATCCTATTCTTATCATTTTGTGCGCTCCACCAAGATGTATGTGACATAAAAGAGTGATTCATGATCCTAATCGATTGTGCATTTGCATTCAAACGTAAATTTTAAATAATGCACAAATTTAGGAGGAGCTCTTGCTTATCACATACTTCTCAAAGCATTCGATGTATTTCATTCATATTATCATTTGTCAAAGCTTTGATCTATATGTTGTCATTAATTTCTAAAAGGGGGGAGATTGGAAGTGCAACTAATCCCCGGGTGGTTTTGGTAATTCATAACATATAGCTCATTGAACTAATATCCACTCAAGTTTCATATTTCAGAAAGTTCAACGAATGGCATGGCATGGACTAGGAATGTAGACCCCTCAAAATGCTAAGGACACAAATTAGCAAAAGCTCAAGACTCTTCATTTCTATTTTAGTGATCCAAGATCACATTGAACCCATAGACTCATACTCACAACCGTTGCCTCCACGTCGCCTTTAAATCGCTATGCCACTGCCTGTAAATTCCGTGCCCCGCCAAGGGCATTTTAGTCATTTCACGCGCAGGCATGTAAAAGGCAGCCCGCCCGTGGAGAAACCCTAGCCGCTGCCTCCGCCCGCACTCGCGCCCCCACCCACCCACGCTGCTCTCTTCCCCGACCCCCTCCCACGAACCCTAGCCTCCTGACCTGGTGACGCCGCCCCTTCCTTCCCCTGTCCCTCTTCCCCCCCCCACCCCCCTCCCCCCCCCCCCCCCCCCCCCCCCGCGCGCCGCGAGCCCCTCCCTCCTCTTCGCGTTCCGGGCGGCCATGGACGACTCCATGAGCGGGGCCACCGCCGTCGCGGCGCTCGTGGCCGGCGGCGCACTCCACGGGGCTCGGGACGTCTGCGGCGGCGCGGGCTGTGGACTGAGAGGCAGGGCTCAGGACGTCCGCGGCAGCGCGGGCTGTGGACCGAGAGGCAGGGCTCGGGACGTCCGCGGAGGCGCGGGCTGTGGACCAAGAGGCAAGGCCCGTGATGCATTCCGTTCGAGGGGCTGGTCGGGTTGTTGCTTTGGATTCGGTACGATCCCCATCTCTCCGAGACTCAACCAAGCACTCACTCGCTCACTCTGTTTGTGCGCACGCGTGTGCGCAGTTTCACATCCCTGAACCCCTAGGACTTAGTTCTGAAATATTCAGATGCTCATGTACTGTTCCAACTTGTCATCTTTGTTACTCATGGCTTGGTTCTGCATAATTGGTAGGAGCAGCAAATGTGCTCATGTAAGCTCATTAGCTTGATTAGGTAAAATTGTTATGATTTTGTTTCATATATGAATAGCTAAATGCAGAGTGTTTTCGTATAGTTCATATCGTTCTAGATTTTGGACAAAGTACATGCCTATTTTCCTTTCTTCGGGTAGTAAAGCCAGGTTGATTTCTAGACCCATGAAGATCTATGATCTTAGATGAAGCCTTCAGACTTTTAATTGTGTGTTGGCTTCATCCCTTCTGCGCCACAGCGATGGCGCTGCTCCTCCTCATGGCCACGGGTGCAGCAGTAAGAATGCCCATCTCAAGGTGCTAGAAGGTGCCGAAGAAAGGTTGCAGCTCGTCAAGGCTGACCTGCTGGACTATCACAGCGTAGCGTCGGCGATTGCCGGCTGTGACGGCGTCTTCCATGTCGCCTGCCCTGTCCCCTCCGGCCGATCAACCGACCACGAGGTGAATTGTCAAGAACTGTCCCACAGAGTTAATTTCTAGAAATAAGTATCTTTTTTTATGATGTATTCTTGCTGCTTTGTAGGCAGAGATCATAGCTCCTGCTGTAATAGGCACACTGAACGTGCTGAAGGCCTGCCATGAGGCGAAAGTTAAGCGAGTAGTCATGGTGTCTTCAGGTGCTGCAGTGGTCGCTAATCCTAAGTGGCCCAAGGGCAAAGCCTGTGACGAAGAGAGCTGGTCAGACGAGGACTACTGCAGAAAGAATGGGGTAAGTAACCCAACACCTGTACGGCTGTATGACTGCTTAGCACTTTAGCCTACGTGGTCTATTACATTACACAGGCTCCTACTCAATGTTTCACTTGGAATGTATAGGATTTAGAGTTGATTTTAAGGACGACATTTGCCGCTGTTTTAGATCAAACTTTTTTATTCGAGAGAAACCAGCAAGCTCAATGTAGGACACAAGTGTATAGCTGCAAAAACACTGCAAAAATCCCGTTAAGCTCACATGCCTATTACAACACCAAATCCCAGCATGAGAACACATGTCCAAAAAGAATCTTATCTAGTCATTGACTTGCTCGCTCGCCTTGATCACCCTAGATCTGCATCATTTAGCGAGATTTGGTACACCTTGTGCTGATCATCAGAGTCTAAAGTCCATTTGAACATTGACTGTCTTTTCCGGTTAAATATTTCTTTGATGGAACTCCTTTTTATGTCTTGAGCCCACCCTATTCTTTGTGTCGGTGGGATACTATTGATCTGAGCCATGCAAGCATGTCTCATCGGCAGTTCACGATTTGAACTAGACCCTTGAAATTACTTCTTATTAACAAAACTTATGGCCAAGAAGGCGCAAAAGTTGCAAAGCAAACCAGCCAAAACCAGTTAGAAATTTTTTTACAAGGTCTAGGCTAGCCAAGACCTATAAACTAACCAAGTAGGAAGAATGCCAAAACAAAAAAAAGCAAAACAGAGCAAAACCCCACTGGTAGTTGGCATTGACTGAAATTTTAGTTTTGACTCATAGGTTGGCTCTTACTCAAAACAGGCAAAAAATTGGTTTTGACTCAAAGTCACTTTTTATTAATGCACTCTGTTACTATTTTTCGCTCTGTTTTCGAAGAGACAGAATTTGCTAAACCATGGTTCAGCTTGTCCATGTCTCTAGACCACACAAGAGAGGATTTTTCAAAAGGGAAGCATCATCAACAGTTTGGTTTCAGCTTTCAGTTAATGCAAAATTCTTCCGCTAACCACACAAGATATTGCTCCTGTCTTGTTATTCTTATAGAAGATAATTGTTTTTTCTGGATCACCCATTCAAATAACAAAACAAACATGTGTTGTTATTTGGCAGGATTGGTATTACCTTTCCAAAACACTAGCGGAGCGCGAGGCTTTTGCTTATGCAGCAAAAACTGGGTTGGACATTGTAACTATTTGCCCATCATTGGTAATTGGACCCTTGATGCAGTCTACAGTAAATTCGAGCAGTAAAGTTCTCCTTAATTATTTGAAAGGTGGGTGTGTTATGTTAGACTTCTCTTTGTTTTCATTATATAAAATTATGGACATCAAAAAGGATCTCTGCACTTGGTTGCACGTTTCCAACTGAACAAAAGATACTATATAATCACAAAACAACCTGCATATCACTAAAATGAAGGCTGTTCACGCTCCTTCTCTCTTTTTCTCTCTTCCACGGATCCTCTATTTTTTTTCTTCGACGGGTCCTCTCTTCCTCACAAACCCTCCTCATGTACAATATATATTCTGTAAATTTGGCTGTACCAATATTTAGGTATATGCTCATAACAAAGGGGTTGGAGTGGTGCCCTCGGGTGACAGCCGACAGTGGAGAAAGATGTGAGCGCCCACCTCTTCGAACTATGGTTATACTTATATACGCAGGTTCCTGTTGTAGCACTTGAACTAAGGTACTTCTAACAATGTTTTGGTCTATTTGGTGATTTTTGTACTCATGAATCGTGAATGGCATTACAAAGATGGAGCTTTTCGAATATTTTCAAACCTCCAAGAGAATCAGATTTCAGTTTAGTATTACAAGGATAGGAATGATAAATGCATTAGTACTGTTGGGCTTTCTTAAATGTTGTTGGGTTTTCTTAAATGTCGTTTGGGGTTCGGTGGTGGTAGCGAAAAAACACGATATATTTTAATTTTATGTTCCTCTTAACACAGGAAAACTAGGAGAGATGGTGCAAACTGATGGCCAAAGTTGTGGTGCTTTGCAAGGTAACACATATGTCCCTGGCCTATCTTTATGTATCATGATGTTTCTATTTGTATACAAATGCAGTAATGCTTATTACAAAGCCAGTGCCCTTTTTAGGCAACCAAATCAAATGATCTTGTGTATCATGGTTTTTTTCCAACAAAGCATCCTAGATCAAATAGTTGTGTGAATAAGCGAATGATACAAGTATTAAGCTTTACAGATCTGTTCAAGCGTGTACCTTTTCTTTTACATTTGCTTGCTCCTTTTGTCATTTGAAACTGGCAGTGAACATGTAAAGTAATTCAAAAGGGACAATTCTTCTGGTTTGTATATCTATCTCAGCCCTTGCTTGAAAACCTAAAAATTGAATTGCATCCTTATCAGACGACACTTTCTCTTCCTTATTTCATAGAACAAAGCAATTGAAATTGGATATAGAACAAGTCAAACAAATGCACTTCATATATAGTCTAGGGTGATTAGAATCTTACCAATCCTAACGGAAATGACTAATAGGTTTATTCATCCAGACCCACATTTAAGACCATAGGGAAGATATTTGATATTCATAATCTGCATGTCTTACAGATTCACTTAAAATATTCAAAGTGCAAAGTACCTAGGAGTTGGTATCTTCTTGTAGCTTCATGTGCTCATATCAATGTTGGATTTTTTTTCAATTTTTAGGTACCTAATATGGCTAAATGCGTAATGAAAAGGTCTGTCTTCCTAGCCTCCTAGATCCAAGAGTTGCACGAATAAGCGAAGGATATTTGTTTCAAAGCCTCTGTTACGAGTGAAAAATGTGGCAATGGAAGTAAGGAGTCACGGCTTACTTCTATTCGGATTCCATCTCTACTAGGACAATCCTGATATCCTTATCATCATTTATATTCGATTCCTTGGAGATTCATAAAGAAGGCATGTGCAAAATATCTGAATCTGGAACAGATCTACACTTGAGGTTTTTTATTGCATTTTCTGTATCTTATTCTTTTGTAGGAATGCATCCATAATTTCGGTTTAAAATTTGTTTGGATGGTTCAGAATCTTCAGATGGCATGGATGAGACATAATTTGTTGTATTCGGATATTTTTCATGGTTACAAGTTAGGAAATTTTGGTTCTATTGCCATAGCATACTTTATCTTTCCATTTCCATCAATCCATCTTGATGTGTGATCGGGTCGCTGTGTGATGCTGTTAGCTATTGATATGGTGTCTGTTTACATCTGTTCATAAGTACACTCTTTGACTATTGTTTATTTGAGACATATAGCAAGCACAAGAAAAATCTGCTGGTGAATTCCTAGATAGCTTTTGATATTTTAGTCCTCTGGCCTTGTTCACACATAGTGACTAACAGCCTTGGAAAATTGGATGGTCCTTGTGTCGGTACTTTACCAGATTATCGCAGATAAATTGCAAGAACCGGAAATATGTAGCTCCAGAATTAGGGAACTAGAAATAACTGATTATTTTCGCCAGAAAATAGCTAGGTTTTTATAGACCTTCATTATTATATACTTTTGCATTTGCTGCATTCTTTCTTTCAAGTTGTTTCATTATTTTTCCATGTTATCATTAGGATGCCCAGTGTATTTCAGTTCATATGTACATGCATTGTGTATGGTTTATTTGTCCTATCTGCCAGTGTCTAAGCGTGACAAGCAGCAAAGAGGGAGGGGGTATTTCAAATACAAAGCAAAATGTGCACAAAATAGATGCGCCTCACACTGTCATAGTATAGACTGGAACAAAATACACATTGTATATATATAATTACTACTATTATCCAGTGCTCATGATTTATGTTCACATAGATACATGGTAACAACAACATACCTGGTATTATGGACAATGACTACTCCATTGCCACAACTGTAGAATACACCAGACTGGCCAAAAGTGCTCCACTGCCTCAACTGTAGAATACACCGGACTGGCCAAAAGTTGTCCATAGCCACAACTATAGAACACACTGGACCGACCAAAAGATGCCTACATATGACCAATAACTACAGATATGCTCTCCTGGACCATGGTTTGTTGTTTAACCACTGTTACCTGACCAAAAATTACAAACCACTGTCACCTCTTTTCTGAATCAGAAGATGGCTGACTCTCTGAAATACTACTAGAAAAAAGCATAGCCCAAAAAGCATGAATGAATGATGGATCTGAACATGTACTTCATTAGTGATGTGCATAGCACAAAAAATATGGATGGCAATACATGGCTGACGGAAATGGTAACTTCAAAAATTACACGACAACCAAAACTTTATGCAAGTCTATGAAGAAAATCATTGTATCATTTTTCTTTAATTAATTTCGAAACATACCTTCCTCTTGCAGCAGTCTTGCTCATTCGGCCCTTCAACAGCAGTTCACCGATTAGTTTATCAGTCGGCGGCAGCAGCAGTGGTCTTCAGCACGGCAGCAGGCAACACGAGCGGAGAAGGTAGTGAGAGAAGGAGAAGAAGCAGCAGAAACTAGCAGACACCCCGCACCCGTTGTGGTGTCCTGGAGGGGCGGCGAGAGTTGGCAAGGCAGGCGGCCAATGGTTGGCAGTAGTGAGAAGCGAGTGAAAGACCTGGTTGACTTGGGGAAAGGAGGAGAACAGAGGACTGGTCGATTTAGGGAAAGAAGAGCAGATAAGGTTTGGTAGATTTGGGGGAAAGGAGGAGGAGAGACGAGCGTGCGTGACAGCAGGTAGTCAGTGTATAGGGCTTGGATATATTTGAGCTGGGCCAAATGCTTATAGTGTACTTAATTATCCTTTTCAATTATGAAATGGTGGGTCGTGGCACCCATTTTAATTTTGCATGTTCTGTTAGGTTGCCTTCTGTATGCCAGTTAGTCTAGCTGTATGTTTATTCATTTTTCTTTTCTTTTGTTTGTTTGTATTTCTTAAAAGCTAATGTTGTTGCACAGTTTTTTTTAACCTTTTCTTTTTGCTGGGAGAAAGATGATGCTCTTTCTTAGAAAATTACTTATTAGATGGAACAGTAGTCACCTTGCAAAGTTCTTCCACCAAATGTTTTTGTGTGTGCAACTTATGATCGGTTTTTCTATTCATTTATTCTACAGTTTTATTCTGCAGAAACGACATGGCAGACAAGAAAAGCAAAAAGGTTAATTTTGGGGATGGCGAAAGACTACATATCTTAGTTACCACAAGTTTGGTGATCAAAGCAACCTACATGATGCATCTCTGCGTATGTGGCTTTGCATACCAGAAGTTGGGTGATCAAAGCAATTTACATGATGCATCTCCGCCTAAGTAGGTTTGCTTAGCATAAACTGATCTCACTACTTTCTTTAGCCTATGAACCTACCAGCAATGTAATATATAGTGCTACATATGATCAATTTCTTATACTTAAAGAATACCAGTCTCTAAATATTCCAACTTCCATGGTTTGAAAGCTTGGTTTGCTCCCGCTCTTCGCGCCACCGGTGCAACGGATCATCTTGACCCAGATTATGATATGCTCAAGGTCAGGCTTGCAAACAGTGATCTACACGCCAATTGTCGCATCATGCTAGGAACTGACAAGAGCCACCTTAACAACTAACTCGTCTGTGTTCCGCCGCCTTGCAAAAATTCATGAATGAGACATCTGTGCCTTTCGTTTCAAGGTCACCATAAATTCTCATCGTGCATTGCCTTTAGATGAATCATTGACAGCAACAGAAGTCGTGTCTAAATATCATCTAGCATTCTAAGGACACCTTCCTTTGTTTTTGAATATATTGCTCAAAAAGCTGCCAAAGCCAAAAGTCACCCCTTAAGCTTTAGCTGATCCAGTTTATAAGGGAAACCGGATCAAAAACCTAAACAAGTTGACCCTGTTTATGTGGGAAACCGGGCAGAAAATCATACAAGTAACAAGGTTACAGAAGATGAGAAAACAATTGCCACCTAGGAAAGGGCATGACCTAGCTAGCAGGCAAAAAGACCAACACCACGAGAGACACAAGTAGATGTGGGGTTTTGTTCAGGGATCACAATACCAAGACTCTGCAAACAACCTAACGCACCGCACCTGTTTCCCTCATTGATTGTTGTTCCTCATCGATTTATTAATATGCATAATACCACCCTTATATATAATTATCCGTTTTTACTACTTTCTCTGTTTCATACATCGAGTACTCACTAGCAACAACAAATATGCTAAGCAAGGAAGAGGCATGCACTACGTGGCAGCATCCACCTTCCACTCAAGGGATATAACACTATCATTTAGCACAGACTCTTTCAGGGGAACAGTAACAATGAACAGAGACAGTAACCAGCAGTAAGTACTCATTATTTCAATGTGTGACTGAGTTTTCCTATCACTACTCTTATAGTACATGGCTTGCTGCTGGCCTTTGCGCCATTGGCAGAACGGGTCATCTAGTACTATTAAAAGGGGATGAGGTGTTGCTTAATGGCCTACTTGCTCAAGTGCTTAATGATATTGCTCCAAAGCCCTCAACCACTTTCTCATTCCAAATATGTCAAAAACCCAAAGTCAAACTTGGTCCCACCGATTCTTCCTATCCGGAGCCACCGAGTTCATATGACATAGCCACTGCCAGAAACCCTAACAGTTCGGCCACACCGACACAGATCTCGGTCTCACCGAGATGGCACTGCCAGCGCTCTGTGACTTGTTGCATTCATTTTGGTCTCACCGAGTTATGCAATCGGTCACACCGAGTTGGCTTGACATTCTCTCTGTTGCTTATTGCTTCACTTCGGTCTAACCGAGTTGATGCAATCGGCGCCATCGAGTTGATGTTTTCCCTAAGCCCTAGCACATTGGTCCCACCGAGTTATTCCAGTCGGTCCCATCGAGTTGTTCCAGCCAGTCCCACCGAGATTCCTAACGTTCACATTTTGAACTGAATCGGTCTCACCGAGTTCTTCTATTCAGTCTGACCGAGTTGGGTCAAATATGTGTAATGGTTGGATATTGTGTGGAGGCTATATATACCTTTCTACCCCCTTCTCCATATATGATAGAGCCATCAGAATGTGTCTACACTTCCAGCATATATTTTCTGAGAGAGAATCACCTACTCATGTGTTAAGATCAAGATATTCCAATCCTACCACAATGTTCAACAGAAACTCACCAGGTGTTTTGTACCTTTTTGTTTCTATGGTATGCTTTTACTGCATGATATTTGTTTCATAGTTTCTTTCTTCAATATTTTTATAGCACATTCATGAACTCATGATATGAGAAATATATAGAAAAAAGGATTGAGGGACTAGCCCAATCATAAAAGGTGCTTTTGGTAAGTTTTAGGAAAAGAACCAACATTACTTCAGAAAATGGAAGTGCAAATACTAGTACTAACGAGGTTCATGTGAATGACACCATCGATGGTCATATCGATGGCCTATTTTTTTTTTGTTTCGCACTGGGCCTCCATTTTCTCAGTTACGGTACTGAGACCAACTCATGCACGTAATTAAGAGAGAGAAATAAAAAGATGGCGTATTTGCATAGATTAGTACTAGCACATATGCCCATGTGTTGCATGGGAAAAAATTGATGTTTTGTGCAAGCATAATGTCCCACAACACCGGATTCACTATAAAGAACATGCTGCAACGCAACATGCTTCTACAGTATGAACATAAAAAAATACGATGCAATTTAGCCCTGTTCATATTTTCTTTGCCGGGCATAATCTCCTACTGATTTCATTTAAGTATAATCCTTCCTTTAGTTACCATGATGCCCTCACCCGTTTTAGTCGGGCATCAAATCCTTCCTGTTCTAATTTAGCAGCCCAACACATTGAAGCCTACAAATCATTCCTTTTAGTTATCCTACCCTTTTTTACCTCAAGTCCTTCCTTTAATTAGCCTCATCTATTTAAATATTCTATTTATTAAGACCACAATCTTTCTTTTAAGTATTCCACCGGTTTACCCATAATCTTTTCTTTAATTAACCACATATGTTTAAATATTTTATTCAAGCCCACAATCCTTCCCTTAATTAGCTCATTCGCTTAATTAGCTCGCCCTAAACATGAGGACTGTCACTTGTATATTTAGAGCGAGTTGGGATTAGTAAATGTGAATGGCGCATAGGTCGTTGGTGTTACATCAAAGATCCACACAGGAGGTCCTGTGTTCAATTCCAACAATGTTGATTTATATTGACCCAATTACTTTTCGCGGTCTTTATGAAAGCCCATAAAAGACCCATCAATATACAAGTACGTGGCCCAAATCGCTTAGCCTGTGTACGAGTCAAACGAAAAGGACTAAACCAAAGCAAGAATACCTATTCCCTTTAATAGTTTTTCACGGTCTCTATCAAAACCTATAAAAGGACCATAAACATACAAGTACCTGGCCTAGGTCGCTTAGCATCTGTACGAGCCAAACGAAAAGGACTAAACCAAACCAAGAATACCTATTTCCTTTAATAGTTTTCGCTGTCTCTATCAAAGCCTATAAAAGGCCTATCAACATACAAGTACCTGGCCTAGGTCGCTTAGCATCTGTACGAGCCAAACGAAAAGGACTAAACCAAACCAAGAATACCTATTCTCTTTAATAGTTTTTCGCTGTCTCTATCAAAGCTTATAAAAGGCCTATCAACATACAAGTACCTGGCCTAGGTCGCTTAGCCTCTGTACACGCCAAACGAAAAGGACTAAACCAAACCAAGAATACATACTCCCTTTAATAGTTTTTCGCGGTCTCTATGAAAGCCAATAAAAGGCTCATCAACATACAAGTACCTGGCCTAGGTCGCTTAGCCTCTGTACGAGCCAAACAAAAATCTCTATCAAAGCCTATAAAAGACCTATCAACATACAAGTACCTGGCCTTGGTCGCTTAGCCTCTGTATGAGCCAAACGAAAAGGATTAAACCAAACCAAGAATACCTATTCCTTTTAATAGTTTTTTGCGGTTTCTATGAAAATTTATAAAAGGCCCATCAACATACAAGTACCTGGCCTAGGTTGTTTAGTCTATGTACGAGCCAAACGAAAATGACTAAACCAAATCAAGAATACCTATTCCCTTTAATAGTAGGTAGGTATAGATATAAATATAGATATAGAGTAGCATCGTTTGGATCTATTGCTAAAATACAAACGTTTGGAAAATAGCACAAAATTAAACACGGATGCAACTTAACAAAGTTTTGTACGTATGTACGACTACGAGAATTACATGCATGGGTGGGTACTAGACGAACAAACTGAATCAACCCTGTTCTGCGGCTAGTACTATCCGTTGGTCATCTCGATTCTCGCCCTCCTCCTCTCCCAGCTCCGAGTAGTAATCCTCCTCCAAGTAGTAGTTCTCGTCGTCGTCGTCGTTTTGGACGGTGACTCCCATGCGAGCAAGACGGCGTTCTCTTTCCCTGCTCAACGCATCGGCCTCGTCTAGGTACTCGTCGTCGTCGCCCAGGTAGTAGTCGTCGTCCTGGACGTAGCCCTTCTCACTCAGCTGCCGCATCACCCTGGCCTGCCGCTCATCGATCTCGTCGTCGCCCTTGATGTCGATGTCCACGATACTCTTCATCTTCTCCGGCGTGTGCCGGCGGCCGTCGTCGGTGACGTAGTCAATGCCGTCCTTCTTCAGCGACAGGATGTAGATGACGTCCTCGTGTTGCAGACGTTTCATGGGTCTACCGCCGCCAAGCCTGGCCCTCTGCCGAGCCCGAGCCCGATCCACCATCTCATCCCAGGCCGCCGCATCCTTCTTCTCCTCCTCGGTCAACTCGTCCTCGCTCCACTTCTCGTCCTCGCCGGCCATCACCGATCAGCCAAGTTGGATGTTGCGCAGGTGATGTTTGATCTCGCCCACGGATCGGTCACAGGAAACACACCACGAACACACTTTTAACAAAGGGTATATATATCTCGTACCTTCTATTTTCTTCTCTTTTCAATGTCTGCCACGGCATATATATATATACACGCACACCAGGCTAGACTTTTACTAGTCGGATCGCATCCGATCTATCCTAGGACTCCTATTCCTACTTTTCCTTGAACTCGACGAATCTTGGCCATGCTAAGAACCACACGTCCACACGGCAACCTTGATGAAAACTACTACTCCCCATCACACGGCTACAACTAATACTACCTCCTTTCCAATTTACATGGCTTATCTCAAAATTTTTGTTTTTCTGTTTTATAAGTCTCATTTATATTCCTCCCCATCACACGCTCAAATATCGGGGCACACCTATTTCTCGCTTTAAGCGAGCACAGGGCGAAGCCTCACGTCGTGGGAGCCCCGGATGGGCCGGCCCAGCCGCGCGGGAAGCACGGCCTTTTTTTCTAAAAAAAATATGTTTTCTGTTCTCGTTATTTTCTTTATTTTTGCACTTTTCTGTATATTTTAAAATATTCTACATATATATACACAAACAACTCTTCAGAAACACATTTGAAAAATGTTGAACAAGTATTAAAAATGTTGAACAAATATTAAAAATGTTGAACGGGTATTTGAAAAATATTAGATAAGTATTAAAAATGCTGAACAAGTATTTGAAAAATGTTGAATAAGAATTAAAAAATATTAAACGAGTATTTGAAAAAATTTGAACATGTATTTAAAATATGTTGAGTAAGTATTAAAATGTTGAACAAGTATTTGAAAATGTTGCATAAGCGGTCAATGTTGAACGTGTATACAAAAAATGTTGATCACTTGTTAAAAATTGTTTTTGACATATACGAAAATGTAGAGTTGAAACAAAAAACAAACATAAGAAAAAACAAAAAATGGAGAAGAAAAAAAAACCAAAAAAATCCGAGAAGAAAAAAAATACAAAAAAACAATGTAAAACCGACTCTTTTAAACTAAGTAGGACACGCCCTAATAGTTTACAAGGGTATATATATATATCGTACCCTAAACCCTCACTGCTCTCTCCCCTCTTCCCCACTCACATCGGCAGGCGGCCACGGGAGCGATAGCAGGACGATCCAAGATGGTGGCTACCACCGGAGCGACCGCAGAACTCCATCGGAGCGCATCGGCCATGGCGGTAAGTCTTTGCCATGTCTGTAGATTTACTGCTTTTGACTCGGGCTAGATTTGATTTGAGCACGCGATTGGAGAGTTTGGGAGGGGATTGAACACATGTAGGTTCCAATTTCAACCAGTTCTAATCCCATATTCTGGTATCATCCAATAGCCTATACCATGTCGAGGCCTTTCCCTCCAAAGATAAAGGGAATACCTTCTTCTTAACTCCATCATTGGATAAACCTGCAAGCTTAAATAATTCACAAATTTCATTTATATATATGAAGTGTATATCAGGATGTACAGTTCCATCTCCTACATAAGGATTGGCTAGCGGTTTCTCTAACATACCCTAAGGGATCTCATAGTCAATATTTTTAGTACGTTCAGTAGGTTTAGGAGCAGCTCTTATTGCTTTTGGTCAAGGTGAAGATACCCCAAACAAGCCCAAAGGATTGTTTTTCATAGTGACAAGTGATAGTAAATTTCAGCACGTAATATAAATATTTCCTTACCAAAGGTGCTTCACTCCCTGGCAACGGCGCTAAAAAAGAGTCTTAATGACCCGTAATATAGGGGATCAATTGTATTCCTTTTGATAAGTAAGAGTGTCGAACCCAACAAGGAGCAGAAGGAAATGACAAGCGGTTTTCAGCAA
Organism: Triticum monococcum; assembly: GCA_034509565.1. Classification (NCBI taxonomy): domain Eukaryota; kingdom Viridiplantae; phylum Streptophyta; class Magnoliopsida; order Poales; family Poaceae; genus Triticum; species Triticum monococcum. Next base: position 623,390,996 of record CM067845.1, read on the forward strand.
GGTATTTTCTGCACGCACTGAAATTATCGGTAACAGATAGTTTGATAGCAAGATAATTCATAACAAATGACAAGTAACAATAGTAACAAAGGTGCAGCAAAGTAACCAATCCTTTGTATAGCAAAGGACGGGCCAGAACTTTCTCTTATAGCAAGCAAAGCGTTCTTGAGGACATATGGGAATTCATCTAGTCACTTTCATCATATTTATTTGATTCGCGTTCGCTATTTTGATAATTTGATATGTGGAAGGACCGATGCTTGGGTGTTGTTCTTACTTGAACAAGCCTCCCACTTAGGATTACCCCTCTCGTAATCATCCGCAACTACGAAAGAAGAATTAAGATAAATCTAACCATAGTATGAATCATATGGATCCAAATCAACCCATTACGGAATAGCGCATAAACTAGGATTTGAGCTTCTGTCACTCTAGCAACCCATCATCTAATTACTACTTGATACGTCTCCGATGTATATACAAATTTTTATTGTTTCATACTATTATAGTATCAATCTTGGATGCTTTATTTTCATTTACAAAAAACTTTATATCATTTTTTGGACTAACCTATTAACTTAGTGCCTAGTGTCAGTTGTTGTTTTTGACTTTTCAGAAAATCAATATCAAAGGGAGTCCAAACGAAGAAAAAATCTTTGGATTATTTTTTTCTAGACCAGAAGAGACCCTGGAAGGTTCGGGGGAGAGCAGATGGCCCACGAGGGAGCGACAAGCTTGTGCGGCGCTCCCGGGGGGGCATGGGCTTATGGGCCCCTCATACATCATCTTGACCTAATTTTTCCTCTATAAATACCCAAAAATTCCTCTCAAATCAGAGAGCGCCATGAAATACTTTTTCCACCGCCGCAAGTTTATGTTCTCGTGAGATCCCATCTGGAGGCCTCCGCCGACACTCCACCCGGGGGGGGGGGGGATTAATCACGGAGGGGCTCTACATCAACCTTATTGCCATTCCGATGATACGTGAGTAGTCTACCACAGACCTATGGATCCATAGTTAGTAGCTAAATGGCTTCTTCTGTCTAAATGTTCTTCAATACAATGTTCTCCTTGATATTCCTGGAGTTCTATCCGTTGTAATTCTTTTTTTGCGGTGTGTTTGTTGGGATCCAATGAATTGTATTTATGATCTGATTATCCATGAATATTATTTGAGTTTTCTTTGAACTCTTTTATGCATGATTGTTATAACTTCGTATTTCTTCTCCGATCTATTGATTTGGTTTGGCCAACTAGATTGATTTATCTTGAAATGGGAAGAGGTGCTTAACTTTTGGCTCAGTTCCGAAAGACTCTTGAAACATCTTACGCAAATCTTCCCTTAGTTTGGCTAAAATTGGATCTGGGGTAGATGAAGATGCTTGTGGCAATGACATAGCTGCAACATGAGTATTAGCTACTGATGCAATTTGTGGTACTGGCGTCGAACCATAATTTGGCGGAAGACTAAACATGCTTGTGCTTATGGGTGGTGTGACGAGGTGATTCGGCGTCAACGCCGAATTGGGTACACTCATAAGAGGACTAGGGGACACAGGTGGAGCCATAAGTTGATTAGTTGGCCTATGATATATATTCAATGGCAAATTGTATTGTTGTTGTATGGGTTGTTGTTGTATGGGAGGTGTTGTTGGAAATATGCCCTAGAGGCAATAATAAAATGGTTATTATTATATTTCCTTGTTCATGATAATTGTCTATTGTTCATGCTATAATTGTGTTATCCAGAAATCGTAATACATGTGTGAATACATAGACCACAACATGTCCTTAGTGAGCCTCTAGTTTACTAGCTCGTTGATCAATAGATAGTCATGGTTTCCTGACTATGGACATTAGATGTCATTGATAACGAGATCACATCATTAGGAGAATGATGTGATGGACAAGATCCAATCCTAAGCATAGCACAAGATCGTGTAGTTCGTCTGCTAGAGCTTTTCCAATGTCAAGTATCATTTCCTTAGACCATGAGATTGTGCAACTCTCGGATACCGTAGGAATGCTTTGGGTGTACCAAACGTCACAACGTAACTGGGTGGCTATAAAGGTGCACTACAGGTATCTCCGAAAATGTCTGTTGGGTTGGCACGAATCAAGACTGGGATTTGTCACTCCGTATGACGGAGAGGTATCTCTGGGCCCACTCGGTGATGCATCATCATAATGAGCTCAACGTGACCAAGTGGTTGATCACGGGATCATGCATTACAGTACGAGTAAAGAGACTTGCCAGTAACGAGATTGAACGAGGTATCGGGATACCGACGATCGAATCTCGGGCAAGTATCGTACCCATAGACAAAGGGAATTGCGTACAGGATTGATTGAATCCTCGACATCATGGTTCATCCGATGAGATCATCGTGGAACATGTGGGAGCCAACATGGGTATCCAGATCCCACTGTTGGTTATTGACCGGAGAGTCGTCTCGGTCATGTCTGCGTGTCTCCCGAACCCGTAGGGTCTACACACTTAAGGTTCGGTGATGCTAGGGTTGTGGAGATATTAGTATGCGGTAACCCGAAAGTTGTTCGGAGTCCCGGATGAGATCCCGAACGTCACAAGGAGCTCCGGAATGGTCCGAAGGTGAAGATTTGTGTATAGGAAGTCCAGTTTCGGCCATCGGGAAAGTTTCGGGGGTCACCGGTATTGTACCAGACCACCGGAAGGGTCCCAGGGGTCCACCGGGTGGGGCCACCTATCCCGGAGGGCCCCATGGGCTGAAGTGGGAAGGGAACCAGCCCCTGGTGGGCTGGTGCACCCCCCATGGGCCTCCCCTGCGCCTAGGGTTGGGAAACCCTGGGGGTGGGGGCGCCCCACTTGGCTTGGGGGGCAAGTCCCCCCCTTGGCCACCCCCCCTTGAGATTCAATCTCTAGGGGGCCGACGCCCCCCCAAGGGCCCCTATATAAAGAGGGGGGGAGGGCTGCGCACCCCAAGTCCCTGGCGCCTCCCTCTCCCCTCGTAACACCTCTCCCTCTCGTTGGAGCTTGGCGAAGCCTTGCCGAGATCACCGCTGCTTCCACCATCACGCCGTCGTGCTGCTGGATCTCCCTCAACCTCTCCTTCCCCCTTGCTGGATCAAGAAGGAGGAGACGTCTTCCCCAACCGTACGTGTGTTGAACGCGGAGGTGCCGTCCGTTCGGCGCTCGGTCATCAGTGATTTGGATCACGACGAGTACGACTCCATCAACCCCGTTCTCTTGAACGCTTCCGCTCGCGATCTACAAGGGTATGTAGATACACTCCTCTCTCCCTCGTTGCTAGATGACTCCATAGATTGATCTTGGTGATGCGTAGAAAATTTTAAAATTCTGATACGTTCCCCAACAGGTGCCGATGATTGAGGCATGTTTTTCTGAGTAGTAGTATTCTCTAAGAAAGTTTGATAGAGCATATTATTACCATCAGCAATATGACTTTCAGTTTCAGCCCATTGCTCAGGAGAAAAGGTAGTACTCACAGACGGTTTAACCTGCTCGGCCTGAAGAGGAGCAAACTTGATTTTTCCCAAGGGAGTGATGTTGCCTTGATGATCCTTCTTGAACTTTCCAAGGAACTCATGCAACTCCTTCACTTCACGCGCCTTCTTATACTCCTCATGAGCCTGGCGATGCTCAGTCGGTAACTCCTCAAGATTGGGTTTAATGATGTTATCGGCGTCCACTTCAGATGGCTTGTGAAGATCAAATATGATGGATGATGTTGATGATTGATCGTTTGTCCCCAGCGGAGTCGCCAAAAAGTGTGTTGACACACGAACACGTCATGTATACCCTCGACGCAGGGGGTGATGCACCGCACCTCGCGTCGAAGGAGATCCGACCGGCATTGCGATACGCAAGACAAACAGCGAATGCTTTTTGTAGGCCCGAAACCTCACACGCGCGGGAGAGACCACTTCAAGGTGTGCGGCAGCTATAGGCTGCCCTAAGTCGATTCACTTGCCCCTAGAGCCCCGGGATTCGCAACTCTAAATCTCGAGGAACATCGAAGAACCATAGAGAAAACAATGGAGAGATAAAACATAGATGAAAAGGTAGTAGATTGATATTTCGATTGTGTGTTGTTCAATCTGCCATCACCTCCAACATATATAAGAGGCGGCTGGACTTCCCGTACAAGAAAAGGACTCTAAACCTCGTCCAGAATCTTCCAACTTAACCGAACTCGGATCTAGGTATGCCTGAGACAATTGTTCGGTTTTTGATTTCTACAGCCATATACTATCTCGGATGGAGACGTGCCCAAAAGAAACTTTAACTGTTTCAATGAGATGAACAACCTCCGTGTTGAACACTTTTTCATCTGAGGTCATCTGGATATCTTCACATGCCCATCTTTAGCTTCTGGTCAGATTAGTCGACATAGTCGGGCTAAGAATTCTATGTTACCTCCCTAGTTTTCCTGACCTCGGATTTTGAGTCCTCGGATTGAGTCCTCAGATTGGGACATCGGATTGCATATGACCTCAAATTGAGTCCTTGGATTGGGACATCGGATTGAGTCCTCAGATTGGGTCTTTGGATTGCATATGACCTAGATTTCATATGATCTCAGATTGCATATGTCCTCGGATTGCGTCCTCGGTTGGGTCCTCGGATTGAATGTGACCTCAGGATTACCTAGGACCTCTGATTGCACGATGGGATTTTTCAGCCAGATCTTGTTTTGGCTCCACAGGTCGCATATGACCATAGATTGAGATGATGTATATATCATAATCGAGACAAAGACATTTCATTCAGAATACTCTTTCATTCGAGGTCATCTTGAAGGGGTAATCGGCTGAACAATACTCCAGAACCCTGAATCTCAATATATCGAGCTTAGTTTCGACCCTGAGATGAGGTCGGATGACAATGACTTAAACATAAAAGGTGTCCACTTCAATGACACGAAACTTCTTCATATTGAGAAGTCTTTCATTTGAGGTCATCTTAATTAAGTTTACATCCGTGCCAAAAACTAGCATCAACAACTACGTACTCATCAAATCAACGGAGCCGGAAATTACAGGATTGACGTGCAATTTATGCACAACAGAGACGACCGAGCATCTTTTTAGTCCGTTCTGCTTGGTTCTCGCACATGACACAATACCTGTGTATCTAAATTAGTTTTCTACTAGCAATCTGAATGTCGGACTCTTGACGACTCAGTCGCATCTCATATCAACTTATAATTTGCTAACACAGGTGGTTGAATATACATATGTGGCAAACTGCAAGAGTTCCCTCCTTTCTTTTGAAATTTGATTTTTGTATCACCAATATTGTCGACTTAGCATCCCTCACTAGCATTTCTCAGTGCCGACTAGGCTATTAAATTGGGAATGTACAACTAAGATTTCAGCAAGACAGCTCTTTTCATTGTTATTATATCATAAAAGAAATTACATGGTGCTTCAACTTCTCAAGTCTGAACTGTTTCTGGAACGCTGCCAGATTTGGTCGTTCCTCACATCCGCTGTGCAACGCCGGTCGATGACAGAGCCAAGTGGTTCGCCTTTTGGCAAGAGAATGTGGGTGGCCATGGCGAAGCATTGTCCGTAGCTGCAGTAGACGACAGGACCATGAGGCGATGTCGGAAAGGGACGGATCAAAAATATTGTGTGGGCCCAATAAGCGATGTGTTGTGCCCACATGCGTATGCTTTACTGTTTTATTCTTTCTGTTCATTATACCAGGCTATCTGACGGGCGCTGCGTGACGCCGCGCTCCCGGCGCTTGTAATACTACTAATAACATAGAAAATGTTGACCATGCATTAAAAGATGATGAACTTTTAATCATGTATATAAAAATGTTAATCAAGCATGTGAAAAAATGTTGAACAAGTTTCTAAAAATATTGATCAAATATTTGAAAAATGTTAAATCTATATAGAAAAAAATGTTCACCATGTAATAAAAAATGATGAAAAAAATTTATCATGTATACAAAAATGTTAATCAAGCATTTAAAAAATCTTGAACAAGTATTTAAAAAATGTTAATTAAGCATTTGGAAAATGTTAAATGTGTATAGAAAAAATATTGACCATGTGTTAAAATGTGAATATTGCATTTAGAAATGTTAATAAAGCATATGAAAAAATGTTCAATGTGCATAGAAAAAATGTTGACCATGAAATAAAAATATTGTAACCTTGTATTTGAAAAATTTTAATCAAGTATTTGAAAAAATTTAAAAAGTGTGTATAGATAAAATGTTGATCATGTATTCAAAAAATGTTAATTAAGTATTTGAAAAATGTTAATTAAGCATTTGAAAATTGTTTAAAATATGTATAGAAAAAATGTTGACCATGTCTTAAAAATGATAAATTTGTATTAAAAGAATATTAAACATGTATTCAAAAAATGTTGTTGACACATACAAAAAATGTAGAATTAAAACCAAAAGAAACAAAGAAATCCGAAAAAGGAAGACATTAAACAAAAAATGAAAAAAACCGAAGAAACAAATGCAAAAAAATGAAAAAAAAATGAATGCAAACAAAATAAAAAAACAGAGAAGGAAAAAAAAAGAAACCCAAGAAAGAAACAAAAGGCTGAAGAATAAAAGAAGGAAAGTAAGCAAGAAAAGAAAACCTGATAAAAACAATGAAAGAAACTGTGAAAAGCAAAAAAAAACGGAGAAGAAATAAGAAAACCAAACAAAAGAGAAGGGGAAAACGGAAAAAAAACATAGGAAACCGGAAAAAAATGAAAAAATAAAAGGAAAAGAAATGAACCAGTGTAAGAACCGGCCTCTTTTTGAAATGCTGCGAAGCAACGAGGAGATCCCAGTCACCAATTTTAACTCTATTTTTTACGAAACGGACCCCTCAACCGGCCCTACATGTATGGGCTGTCCATTACCCCTAAACCCAGCCCATATGGGGATGCGTCCATCACGTTAGACTGGGGACTGTGCCAAATCTCTTGAAGCATATCTATCATCATGGAATGGGAATTTCTCCATGCGGCTTTTGGCCAACGGTGCTGCTAGCCATCATCCAATGGAGAAAATCAGTCAGTTCGCCATCCGTCCGATTCTAGTCGCATGGTTCTCAAGTGAGCTTTGTGTAAAACAAACACGTGAACATTATTATCCCTTCGACTTGTACAGACGCGACTGTCACACGACCAACACATACCCATTGGTGTTGTGGGCTGGCCAAGTGCCGGCGAGATGCTGCTACACACCCATCGCTCTGTTTGCAGCAGCGCGTGCTCCTCCTGCCACACACCCATCGCTCTGCTTGCAGCAGCGCTCGCTGCATCTGCAGCGGAACACCAGCACGTCTGCAGCGCCGCCGGTCATGGAGCGCGACCACATCACAGTGCTGTGGTAACAGCCATCCCAGCTCGCTTCACAAACACAACCACCCCCTTGCAAACAAATCAAATGTAGCAGCACGATCTCAAAACTTTTATATTTTTGCCAATGCGACCGAAATCCAAGCCACAGACATATCACACATTTCTATTTGCACTGTGCATCTATCTGAACTACACTGTTATTTCCATGCAAAATTCACTGGCTATACTGACGCCATATTTGCTGAATGCTGACGCTATACTAGTCAAAGTTTTACAATAAGACTATCATCTATCAAGAAGTTTTGCACGCAAAGCAATAAGCACATTCAAGTGTAATGATCCAGAATCTTTCGTGTCCTTATGTAGACAGTTTCAAGCCACAGGCAAGGGCAATTGCTGAATCTTGTCCTTCTGTAGACAGTTTCAACTCACAGGCAAGGGCAATTGCTGACTCCTGGAAGACGCCATGGTTTTTACAGTCTTGCAGGACACCTGCAAGGAAGGACACCACAGTATGTTATCGCTAAGCCTGAAGGAGACATTCAAGAACATGTATCGACACATTATCTTCTTAAACCCCAAAAGGGGGAGAACTACTTTGTCCAACAGGAAAATCAATGGTCAAGTAACCCTTCACTGTTATTTTTTTAGAATATAAGGAATGCAAAAACTTGTCCCTCCAGTACAAATCAAACATGGTGTCATGGGTTAAGATGAGATGGCCGAATGAAAACAAATGGCATGTTCTGCATATAAACCAAATGACAACTCCCAAAGCTGAAAAGAAAGAAGTGTAAAAGAAGAAAGTCAGCATAATTAAGTCCACACCGTCCCGGCAACAGGCTAAGGATAGAGAGATGCTACTATGTTGGCAAATTCTATTCATTCATTAGATAAATACATTAATCCCTGAACTTTTTAATTGCAAGGAACAAAAGCCAGAATAATTGATATGTTCCCAGGTGAGAATATTAAATCGAGTTAAACAGGGGAAATACATTATTTATAATGACAGGAGCATGACTACACATATCTCACAATTCAAACTAGTGACAACATCTCTTGCTGGACGCTACAGTGAAGAATAAAATTTATAGCTGCATGAAATGAACAGAAGACATGATTTAGAAAGAGATACTGACCAGCACACAACACACTAAAACCCAAGCAAAATTGAATCATTCAAAGTTTATCTTTGCTATGACGCATACTGGTTCAGTTTCGCATGTATCCAAATTAATACTTTGGATGAATAACATGGCAATTACGTCAGATTTGAAATAATTATACCGTTGACATGTTTCATAGTTACAACAAGGAAAATGAATTCACCTCTGGACCACTAGTGCCGATACCAAGAAGAATTTAGTATGAATCAGGAGCTAGGTGTAGTATGGAATATGCAGGAGGAGCACGGCAAGAGTGCAAAATAAGAGACCATCTTAAGCATAAGACAATTAGCAGTTACTCTGTATAACATTTATGGTAAAACTAAAATTATGTTTTTTGAGCGAGCACAATGTCATGGAGTTTCTTACATTTATTTGTTCTTAAGGGGCCTCGGGTAGTTGTCGAAGAGCTTGGGCCGTTGAGGGCAGAATGCGTTCCCATCCCTGATATCCTGTATTTTCTGATCAGATAGCTGTACTCCCTTCCTCAAACGTTTCTCCATCTTAGTAATCTCTCCACCACCCCGCTCACCATGTATGTATTTATAGAGGTACCTGAACCATCAAAATATTCATTAAACAAATGCTAACAAAACAATTTTGAAGCACACACACACAATTTGAGTTTATAAGAAAGCACAAAAGGAACAGTATAAGTGGTGAACCTCTAGGAGAATTCTTCAAAAACAATAAAGGGGGTCAGAAATGTTCGAAAGTCACGGTGGAGAAACTGTCACCTTGATAACATGACAATCAAAAATGACTAGCAAATGGTCCAGACAAGAGCTACATGTTGATTAGCGCTGTGATTTATGACTAACAAATACCCCCTCCGTCCCATAATATAAGAACGTCTTTCAGGCTAACATAGCTTGAAAAACGTTGTTATATTATGGGACGGAGGGAGTACCTATCATGAGATTAATCTTTCTGACTAAGGTTATGGTGTAATGAGAGGTTTATTTACAATGTCTAAAACATTTATTCACATTTCAGCAAAAATGAGGGGAATTTGTATCTACCTTTGCCTGATTGGCATCATGTTATTGAACACGTCAGTAACGCTTCTAAGCTTGATAACCTCCTCTGGTTGCTGGGCAGCGAGACCATCCGAAATACCGAACTTCATCAACTCCTGTATGAAAGATACGTTAGTGACAACAAGTAACACCTAAATACTCTCAACACAGATAAAACTGAAACAGGCAAGTTATTTGCACAAACCATGGGATCAACTAACGCGGACTTTCAAAGGAATTCATAAAATTTGATGCCCTCCTGATCCTGATCTTTCAGGTTCTCCATCACTGTTGTCCAAAAAAGAGCTAAATGCTGATCTACCTGCATTATAAAGACAAACACACCAGTTATCAATACAACATCGATGGATATATATGAGAGGAATGAATAATTCAACGTCTTTAAAAAATGAACAGCGGATCGCTTGATATATCAAGTACAACAAAAATTTGCCTTACTAGTGCATTCATAGCCACAATAGACTGAGGCGATGAGTACTACAGCGGATCGCCCTTAGTCTAGAGGCAGACCTACTCATCACCCTCAACATCACAATAGAACCAGGAGCATTCATAGCCACTCTTTAATTCAAAGGAGCATAGATCTATCACTACTTATGCACTGATATAAACATGTGCATCCAGAATAACAATCACTTTTGGCACAAACAATAGCAGAAACATGGCAGTTGTAACTAGATGGGCATAGATTTACAGTGTATCAACCAACTAGATACAACCAGAAGGAGATTAATCGCCATTTGGCAAAAGTCCTTTTTAACAGTGATTACTTATTGAGAACATGAACACATGAACATGAACAGAAGGAGATTACTTATTTTGGTACAGAACAGGACAGGTTAAACATATCTAAATCAAAAGAGCACATGAATGTGCTGAAGCATAACCCATTTAATGATGAAACAATGACCAAAAATATCATGAAACATGGAACATTGCATGCACCCAAGCATGAAAATTCTTGACAACTAAGTATGGAACACAGTGATGCAGCCCTTGACAAATCTGAACATCCTATACTTTGAACGAACAGATTCTTACTGCATTCAGGAACGTGTTGGCATGCATGACAGATTAATTCACAGCAACAGAGAAGCATTGTTGTGATTCATTGGAGATGCATTTCAGGACCATGACAAGCATAAATCACAGCACGCATGGACATGTATCACAGTTTCGAGCAGATTTTTAATAACAGATCTAAATGATAACAGAGCAGGACAACGTACATTTCAGAACCATGACAAGCATAAATCACAGCACGCATGGACACGTATCACAGTTTCGAGCAGATTTTTAACAGATCTAAATGATGACAGAACAGGACAGGTCAAACAATATGAGAGAATAGGGCAGATCTAACGAGATGGTTGAACATCTAGTACATGAGCCAGGGGAATGTCACATCTCCAGATGTACTGAGGTAGGGTTCGTCACGAGCAGAGAGATGCACCTGTTGGGGGTTGGGGTTGGGGTTGGGGACGGGGGCTGCTGCCTGGGCCGGGGCCTGCTGCACGGCGGCGCCCCTCTGCCTCCCCTGAGCGCGGCCAGGGCCGCCACGGCCAGCGCGAGCACCGCGGAGAACGGCGGCCATGGATAACCTGCGGGGATGAGGTAAGCTTGGAGAGCAGAGATGCTGGAAACCCTAGAAGAAAAGGAGGGGAAACAGGATTAGAGTCGAACCAGGAGGTCCAACCGGTGGTGGTGGGCGTCTCCTGCGAGCGATCTGGGGCGGTGGGCGTCTCCGGCGAGCGTTCAGGGGCGGTGGGCGTCTCCTGCGGGCGATCTGTGGCGGCGGGCGTCTCCGGCGAGCGATCCGTGGCAGATGGGGGAGATGTGGCGGTGGGAGGAGGATGGACAGAGGGGGCACACCGACACCGGTATATATACCGGCGGCGTGGCGGCCCCCACCTGTCAGCCTGCCTCGTACCGCGGCGGGCGGGAGGAGGCGCGATGGGGGCCGTTGGAGTTGGAGGAGGCGGGCCCACGCGTCATCGAGCGAGGGCTCGAGCGATGTGGGGCCGCCCCCTCCTTGGCCTGGGGGCGCCGCGCCCTTCCTTTGCTGGTGCATCTTGCTGGGCCGGTTCGGTTGGTTCATCGTCGGTCCAAGCCTTGGCTTGGCTTGGCTGCTGCTGTGTGTGGAAGGCTCTGCGTAAGGAAGAAGAAAGAAAGAGGAGGGGAGTGAGGCAGTGAGCAAAACAATAATGGCCATTGAGAGGAGGGGTGGGTGGGTGGGTGGGTGCACGCATACATACCTGTGCCCATTCATGGATGCCCATTGAGAGAGAGAGAGAGAGACGCCTCGGGGCTGATGGAGTAGCCGTCGTTTCACCTGCATGCAGCAGTAAAGAAGGTTGGGTAAATAAATGAAAGGGGAGGCTTCATTTTTGACCGCGCGCGGCCCCGTGGTAAATTTAATTATCCAACGGATACCGAGGGGTCCGCGTGGTCTTCACGCCAAGCCCCATCCCTCTGTACACAGAGAGGAGAGGAGAGGAGAGGGCACGCGCGAGCAGAGTTCCTGAAAAGCCTACACACGCATAGGGTAGGCTCCTGCAGCCCGGATCAAATTGAGTAGGGTATCGTACCATATCACCCGGTCATGCAATGCAATCTTCTCAACTTGACAGATTTGCTCGCTGACTGCACCTTCTTGTGCAAGGCCGTCGCTGATCAATCAAAGCCATTTAAACAAGAAATGTTGGTTACTAGTCAGGCAACAAACACAGAATGACAGTAAGAGTGCTGAATTACTGAAACCCTAACAAATGCACTCCATCAACTGAAGCAAAAACTGAAACAATAATACTCCATGCTATTGCTAGCAGAACAAGCACTACTCACCAGCTGCTTGGCGTGCAGATGCAGCTGCAGCTACAGCTACAGCTCCTTGGCGAGCACTACTCACCAGCTGTTTGGCGTGCAGATGCACCTACGGCTACAGCTCCAGCTCCAGCTCCTTGGCGTGCAGATGCATATCTGGAAATGATCCATCTTCCTGAAACATATAATACTCATCAGAACCTGCAACTATCATACTACAACAAGATACTGGGACATGGGGGGACACAGGAATTTACCACACCTCAGCTTCAGCAACTGATTCACCATCGTCACTTCGTCAGTGCAGACCATGTTCGACACTAGGGCATAAATTCGACAAGTGCAACCACAACTCAAGCAATCCTTCAGGAGGCATGTTCTCATCAGAGTACGCTGACCTGAAAAAAATTACTTACAGTTAGTCCTTTAAGCAAATATGAGCTTGGTGGAGTTAAGATAAACATGCAAGAACTAAACTATGTTCAGCAGCTGTAGCCTCTGTACAATTGTGGATATGTCTGCTACCTACAATTGCATAGCAGCAAGGCAGCAGCAGCACCTTTTGGCATATGTTGTTGAAATATTTTGTGCATCCAGTTAATTCCACCAAGAACGGAACACTAAGCAAGCAATGAATGCCTATCCAGTAGCAGTTTTAGCTACTAATAAGTAATAACAGTGAGCTAAATGAGGTACAAACTGAAACAACCACCTTAGCTAGTACGTGAGCATCAACCACACACGCATCATACAAGACCTAATATGATATGAATCAGAAGCAAAGCCTCATAAAGGACCTCATCAGGCCACCCTAGCTAGTTTGGTTGCTCTCCTGCAACCCACACATGAAAAACAAAGAAAGAGAAACCCCAATGCAGTTAACAGGAAGCAGCAGAGAGAGAGAGGATATAAAATGTAGACTAGGAGCATTACCACCATCTCTTCGAGCTTGCTTGGGCCCAAGATTAGAGGTGCTGGTGCATCTGTTCGGTGGCTGCATCTCAGGTTCTCGAATGCCAGGACCCGCGCGCGCCTGGGTCTCGAGCGCCTGGACCACGAGATCCCGCCGCGCCTGGACCACGAGCTCCCTCAAGCTCATCCTCAAGCTCTTTTGCGATCCTGGACCTCAAGCTGGAGCCCCTTCTGCTGCTTCTCCGCAACTTGCTGCTCCTCCCCTGCTCGTGCTGCCGCCCGGAGATCCCCTTCTCGTGTGCTGCCGCTTGAGGTCCCCTACTCATGCTGCTGCTGGTGAGAACAAGTACAGGGTTCTGTAATTTGTTCATCTCCAGTGCCTTGCTTGCTTGCTCTGTAATTTAAAACATAACTGATCTGTGTACATTGCTTGCTTGCTTGCTCTGTAATTTGAAAAAATTCAGTTAACATTGATGTTGATTTCTGATGGACCAATCTTTAGTACTGCCAAAAAAATGTTACAGAGGGGCAGAATCATTCATGGCAGTAAAAAATAAGTCATGGGCAGAATCATGAGATGATGAGAAAGGTTATAGAGGTCAGAATCATTGACAAAAGAAGGAAAAAATCATGTACTAAATTACAGCAAATTCAGGCCAGATTTAGTCAAATTGAGACATTATTTGGAATTCTTCTTCTTCTACTCTTGCTAGCACTGAGCAGTGAGATGGGAAGACAGATTATCTTCTTAGTTGAAAGCATTTTATTCACATAGTCCTAAAATTTATAAGCTGAAAATACAAAGCTTCTTCTACTAATTCTTTGAACTTTGATTAGTCCTAGTCTGAACATGTCACAACAGTTCTGTCAAAATCTCAGACTTGACAATAAATCTCAGATTATTTAGGAACACACTATTAACTGAATTTACACTAAGATTTCTTGTTAACCTAATTTACACTAAGATTTCTCACTCCATTACATAATTCTGATTGTTAACTGAATTTACAGGATAATAATTTCATTTGCATAATTACAGTGAAGTTTCAGTAACTACAGTAACTGAATTTATAGTAAGATTTCTCACTCCATTACTCTGCTATTAACTGTATTATTCTGCTGTTAACAATCAGAATTGACACTATATTATTCAGTCAAGTTGATGTTCAGATCCTGTCATTTTGTTCCAAAACCTGTCAATTTCTGTCAGGTTTTGATCTGTCAAGTTGATGTTCAGTCAAGTTGATGTCAAACTTGACACATAAATAAAATTTGACATCAATGAAATTTAGACAGTGAATACAGTTTGGACAGTACTCCACTGTCATATTTTCAGTGAGTAAAATTCAGTTTTGACAAATTGAAGCCTACTCTATTCTACAGAAAATGTTGTAGAGGATGTTATTAACTTTTCTGATGTTGTAGAGGGAGTAATAGATATTCATAGTTCTATAACTACTGCCATGGTCTACTAACAGAAGATAATTTCAATATTCAAAATGTGTACCTGCACTAGTTGTCAACAAGAAATACAGTAAAAGTTGAGATGTACTCATGGCCCCTGCTTTTGTTTGCTTTTTAATTCCTGCCCTGGTCCCTGCAAAAAAGAGAGATGTAGTAGGACCTGTAGTTGCTTATGAACAAGGAGTACTTTTAATATCTACTTTTCTCTTTCTTGGTTTCTTTGCTTTTTGTCTAGGATTCTTCATGGTTTTCTTGTTATGATTATATGCTCACCATTCGTCTTTTGTATACTCTTGTTATGAGATCAGATAGGAGCACACAACTATGGATTTGAATTTGATGCCGGAAGAGGAGGACGAAGCTCAAGAAGAAGAACAAGCTCAGCAGGGTGATGCTATTGATTTGAACTTGATGCCGGAAGATGAGGACGAAGCTCAACAAGAAGAACAAGCTCAACAGGGTGATGCTATTGATTTGAACTTGATGCTGGAAGATGAGGATGAAGACATTGAATTGAATTGGTTTCCTGAAGAGGAAGAAGCTGAAGAGGCACAAGAAGATGCAGAATTGGAAGAAGCTCAAGAGGCACAAGGAGATGCAGAATTGGAAGAAGCTCAAGAGGCACAAGAAGATGCAGAATTGGAAGAAGCTGATGCACATGGCAATCCAAGAGGCAAGGACTTGACAGACAAGGAGAGACATGGTGTGTACTTTGCTCTGCGAGTAATCGAGCTTAGAGATGGACAGGTTCACGTGTATGACAAGGTGCTCATTGCGACGATGCTGAATGTTCACCTGCGAACAGTTACAAGAATATGGAATCTAGCCAAACGACAACTTGCAGCAGGCCAAGAAGTTGATGTTTCAAGCAAGAAGAACAAAAGTGGTAGGAAGAGAAAAGAACTAGATCTGTCGAGAACAGCCACAATCCCCTTGAACAAAAGAAGAACAATCCGGTCTCTAGCAAGGTGTTTAGGTGTGCCCCGATCAACCCTACATGACAGATTTCAATTGCAAGAGCTGAAACGCATCACAAGCACCATCAAACCCACCCTCAAGCCACAGAACAAGATAGCGAGACTAAAGTTCTGCCTATCCATGATGGATGAAAGATGGATATCAAGTCCTTGGCCCAGTTTCAAGCCAATGACAAATATGGTCCACATCGACGAGAAATGGTATGACATGACCCGAGTGAAGAGTAGCTACTACGTACTGCCTGGAGAAGAACCAAACCGAACTGTGCACAATACTCATAGCATTGGGAAGGTAATGTTTCTAACAGCTGTAGCCAAACCTCGCTACAATGAAGATGGGGAGATGATATTTGATGGGAAACTTGGCATTTGGCCGTTCGTGGTACAGACCGAGGCACAACGAACAAGCCAAAATAGAGATAGGGGGACAATAGAGTTGAAGCCGGTCAAAGTTACTAGACCTGTGTGCAGAGATTACTTGATCAATAAAGTAATCCCTGCCATTCAAGACAAATGGCCGGACGGTGACGATGACACAACGATCTTTATTCAACAAGATAATGCAACACCGCATGTCCTCCCTAATGATGTTGGTTTTCTAGAAGCCGTGGCACAGACAGATCTGGATATTCGATTATTGCAACAACCACCAAACAGCCCTGAGCTCAATGTTCTGGATCTTTGTTTCCACTGCTCCCTCCAATCCCTAACCGACTGCAGAGCGCCTATGAATATACAGGAACTGGTACAGGGTGTAGAGGAGGAGTTTGAGAACTACGATCCCCATAAGCTGTTCAAAAGCTTTATGACGTTGCAAGCAGTCATGGTGGAAGTGATGAAAGATAAAGGAGGAAACAACTATAAGCTGCCGCATCTACACAAGGACCGTCTACAAAATGCTGGAGAGGAAATAACCGGTGTATACTGCAGTCCGGAGCTAATTACTGACACCAAGGCCATTATTGAACAAGGAAATGAGTAGATAGAGAAAGCTCAAAAAGAAAGGGAAAGGGAAACGGAAAAGAAAGGATAGGAGTATGTGATGTGTCATGTGTCATGTGTATGTCTTGTGCCATGTGTATGGCTTGTGCCATGTGTATGGCTTGTGCCATGTGTATGGCTTGTGCCATGTGTATGGCTTGTGCCATGTGTATGGCTTGTGCCGTGTGTATGGCTTTGTGTCGTGTGTATGTATTGTGTCATGTGTTCAATGAGAAAGGATAGGAAAAGAAAGGATAGAGTATTTAGATTTTTATTTGGATTTATTTGAATCATTTGAATTTATTTGGATTTATACACCATTTGTCCAATTGCACAGGTAGGGCCTCATATTCAGGTGTAAGTATTCTGTATGCATTAGAAACTGAATAAGGATACTGAAAATAAAATATTACAGAGAACATTTACACTGAAAATAGAATATTTACACTGAAATAGGACCCCCAAGAAACTTTATTCAGTGATCTTTCTAAACAAGCTACAGAACATACACTGTATTCATACTTGCTGCCATTTAAGCAAGTTTTTGTAAGAAAACTGATTAGGACCCCCAAAAAACTTGTTGCATTTCAATCAGACCAAATGTTTCATTTAATTTTATGAGTTAACTGAATTTACATTTAATTCAGTTAACCAAAATTACACTGAATTTTACTGTCAATTAAAATTCAGTGAGTACATGTCACAAGAAAAGAGGAGCCATATCAAAATTAAAATTACACTAAATTTTACTATGCTCCAGAAATAAGAACAAGGGAATTCAATTTCAAACTGATAGACTGCAGAAAACTGCCACAATCCCTTAACTAAGAGTTGATAAAAACATGTCCCTAAAACTTATTCAGTCAGTTAGATCCCCTGTTAAGTTAACTGAATTATTCCTAAAACAAAGCCTCTGAAGTAACCCTGCTTACTAACCCTCTCTCTTCTTCAGTAAGATCTGAACAAGACTATATCTACATACTGTTAAATTCTACTCCCTCATAAATCAATGTTGACTAAATTTTTTAAGTGCTCTCCCTAAAAATCACTTGAGTAGGAAATCTTTAACATAATGTGCCCTGCAGCTTTGTTCAATTGGTACAGTCAACAGTGGGTTTTGTTCAATTGATCAGGAGTAGGAGATCTTGGTGTCAGACCAAAAATTCAGTTATGCACATTGTTAGTTCTTACCCTCATTTTTTCACAGGTGAAAGAGCCTGTCATTGCAAATTCAGTTAAGTGTTTGCTTGCTTTAGTTTGACAGAAATGCACATGATGATTCCAGCAGCTGTTCAGAATTGCTTGCTTGCAATTCAGTTAAGTGTTTGCTTGCTTCAGTTAAGTGTTTGCTTGCTTTAGTTTGACAGAAATGCAGCTGCTTAGTTTGACAGAAATTCAGTTAAGTGTTTGCTTGTTTTAGTTTGACAGAAATGCAGATCCTTGTAAACTTGCTGCAAGGTCAACATGTGCTGTTATAAATTGAGATACTCTAGTTGCAGCACTCTTAGTGATCAAAATTGCAAGCATGTCAAGTCAGAGAAGCATGTCAGCTAACTTCAGACTTAACAATAAAGATGAAAATTTCAGACTTGGCAGTACAAATTCAGGCTTGGCATAAGATAGATGAGCACGAGGAGGACCTGAAGGAGGAGGAGCCTGGGATGTTGAGGAGGATCCGCCTTCGTTGGGGTCGACTTCCGCAGCCGCCGCCGTCGTCTTCCCCATGCCGTCGTCGCCGGCGATGTTGAGGAGGGCCTGGAGGAGGAAGAGGAGCTAGTTGATTAGGAGCTCGAGGAAGAGAGCGCCCGCCCCATGCCGTCGCCATGCTCCAGATCGAGCGCCAACTTGTCGTCATCCTCCAGATCGAGCGGCGCCTCGTCGAAGAGAACCTCACCGGAAGAAGGGATTTTTAGGGGAGAGGAGGAGCTACGCAGCGAACTGGAGCGGCGCGGCGGCGTGGAGGAGGGAGAGGAGGCGCGGGGGATCTCAGCGGGGCGAGGGAGCTTAGCGGCGCGGGGGAGCTCACCGGCGCGGCGCGGCGGGGAGGGAAGCAGCGCAACGACGGGGAGCTGCAGGGAGGGGAGTGACGCTGCGACACGACGAGGACTGCGGGTTTGGTCGGACAAAAGTGGAGGGGTTTTTTGTAAAAATGTCATGAAGACAACTTTTTCCGGACGGAGGGAGTATCCATTTACAAGGTAGCAGTTTAAAAAATTGAACACAAAGAAGTTGTGGTGAAAGGCAGTGCAATCCAACTTCAGATATGCTTAATTCTAAGTGCAAGCTGAGGCAATGGATGCTGTTTTCCTTCAACAGTGCGTCAGGATAAAATGTAAAATGAACCGGCTGATGAATTCATATCTGTATATGTCTGCTCAGAATAATATATGATCAGTTTAGGGTGTACAATCAAGGAAGGAGTCCTCTTCAAGAGGCAACTTACCCAGATACCGGCCTTGTGATTCATCACAGCACTGCATACAGAAGGTCGCCGGAGTAGAGCCGCCAGATCTGGACCGGTCTGACGCCGTTGACCTTCGGGGTAACCAGCTGAAACGGGAGATCAGGTCGACCGGCTGGAGAGGGACGAAAGATCCCGTTTTTTGAGCCGCTGTTGGCGCCGGCGCCGGCCCGGGGAGGGGGCAAATCTGGATCCGCGGTTTGGGGACGGGAAGGGGCCATAGGTGGAAGCGGAGGCGGGTAGGCAGGGAAGTGGGGAAGGTCTAGGCATGCGGCGGGGAGGAAGGCCGGAGACGCCGGGTCGCCGGCGCCGTGCCGGAGGAGGGGGGAAGTTTGGATCCTCGACTCGGGGGTGGCAAGGCAAAGTCTCCAGGGCATGAGAAAGCGGTGGCGGGGGGCGAGGAGGTGGGAGGGGATAGGCGTGGCGGCGAGGAAGGAGCCGCCGGGTCGCCGGCGACGGCGGGGACGGGAGATCGCATCTGGATTGCGTGCGATGGAGGAGGGAATGGTTGGTGCGTGGTCGCCTGGTGCTCTTTGGATGCGAGCTTTTTTTTTTTGAGAAATCTTTGGATGCAAGCTATGACCGGTTGCTGGGCTTGGGCGGCCAAAGCACGACGGCCCTTGTCGACCTGGCCCAACCCGGCCCGAACTCAATCACTAGTTCTCACCAATCCCGATGCAGTGAGAGTATGAGAGTGAGGGGTAGACTCAAAAAAAAAGAGAGTGAGGGGTGAATTCAAAACAATGTGTTTTGGACAAATATAGGCCCCGATTCGGTGTGCAGGAATTTTCGTGGGTCTGGTTTCCTTGAGGAAAATAACCTGCGATGCGTTCGGTTCAAAGGAACGTCCTCGCTCATTCTACAGGAAAGTTCACATATCCTATACACTTTTTACTACAGGAACAAAAAAAAGCTACTCTAACCCAATGTTTGGGCGGAAGCCCGATGCAAGGTGTGAGTTGGCCGGTTTAAAAAAATCCTTGCATGTGAGTGTCAAGCTATCTGCTAGGCAACATACATGTATGGGTGAACAAAAAACCATTTTTATATAATTGGAGGCAAGTGCATGCACTGGCTTTTATCCACCGGTTCCTTCGGTTTTACTAGTTCACGTCGAACTCATCAAAATTTTGCATCCATGTGTCGAACGTTCCTAGGTTTTCCGTAGTCAGGCAAAGCACATTCCTGTAAAGTTTTCAATTCCTTTGCTTTCTACTCTTCCACTCCAAACGGACCCATAAAATGTAATTGTCCCCTCAAACACAAGCAAACCAATGTCGCGTTAAAAATGAACTAATGTAATTGTCCCTTCAAACACAAGCAAACCAATGTCGCATTAAAAAAATGAACTAGTCAATGCTCTTATATTTCTTTACGGAGTAATAACCATGTGATATACTATTAACTATCGGAGCACTGTACATTTGATTCGGCATTTAACTTTGCGTGCCTTCCATTAATCTTGTTTGTGAGGAGGCTCTATGGCATGTATCCTATACAAATGAGTTATCCTTGTTATAGGATTGATCTCAACATGGAGCCTATCCATGTCATCACATGTCACCTTAGTGGTTCCATTGCATATCCAAACAACCATGTACCACTGAGAAAAAGTGGCAGGTTTGGGTCCCTTCCTTCCATCCACTGTCATGTTGTTCATCATCCATATAGCCGTTTATTGGGATGAAGCCCGGTTCGGTTTCAATCATGCACCTGTGTCATTTTGCCTTCAAATCTACTTACAAATCATCATTCTGCCTTTCAACTACCAGATGTGCTCTTGATAACATGAAACATCGGCGGGCAACCATCACATAGAAGCGCACCAACGCCTATAAACTAGACAAATAGGTGGGAGACAATCAGGCATGCAAACGTAGCAGAGGCGGGGCGTCATGTGACGGCGACATCGACCGTAGACTGAACTCTCCGCCTAGGGCAGCAAAGGTATAAAAAGGGCAGCCCCAGTGCATGTAGCTCCCGCTTGCGCAGGGTCTGGGGAAGGGTCCGACCACTTTGGGTCTATTGTACGCAGCCTTTCCCTACA
This sequence comes from Triticum monococcum, assembly GCA_034509565.1. Taxonomy (NCBI): domain Eukaryota; kingdom Viridiplantae; phylum Streptophyta; class Magnoliopsida; order Poales; family Poaceae; genus Triticum; species Triticum monococcum. The sequence goes on from CM067845.1 coordinate 623,412,202, forward strand.
TTTCTGTAAGAGGTTGTTTCCAGGACTTGAACCCGTGACAACAAAAAATCAATCAATCTCTTTTGACTTGTTTCCTAAAGCTCCAAACTATAAAATCATAATTTACATTAGTTGTGGCCTGATTTTTGATGACTTGGTTTATCTGCCCCGGCCATATAGATGGTGAGGTGTAATTCCAATTTGCAAAGCAATTTGTGAAACATAGATTGATTCATTTTTACTGAAAAATCATGCACCCATGGTTGGGTGTTACTACAATGTTGAACAAGAATGCCACTACCGAGGGGGCACAATCAAAGCGGAGCTGCGCGCTGTCATTGTGGCGATCACTGTGGACGTGGATTCAGAGGGTCTGAATTGCCCTAGATGCTTTTGTTCCTTCAAACCTCCAATGTTCCAGAGAACCTTCTAATCCTAATTCAACTTTGTTGCATGCAGGGAGGTAGCTCATGAAGTTTTTCAAAGTTTAAGTGTTCCATACAACCTTTTTACCACAATTTGGTTTCACTGCATACACCCCTAATCAACACTTTTGGGATGGAACTAAGCTTCACCAAATGGGAAAACATGGATGGTTGCGCACGAGACAAGACAAAACAAAAATAATTATATCTACCTGATTTCTAAATAGGAGCTCCCCACTACCTGATTTTTCTTGCATGCAACCTACCCACATCATCAATCTACAGGGAGCCATCTACCTCATCACATTTGCCACCTCAACAAAAGAATTCCACTAAACAAATTGTGTGATTTAATTCACCTTCTCCATAAAATCTCTACTCGGGTTATCATTTATTTCTCTAAAAAATCAGCGGCCATGGCAACGACAAGCAACCCTATCCTCTCCTAATTAATTCCTCCCCTCCCCGAATTAATTTGGCCGACTGGCGGGTTTCATTCTCCCTCTTCATCTTCTCCACGCTGACTTGATTCTCCCAGGTAGTAGCCGATGGCATCGATGCTCCATACATTTCTGTTTCGGCATGGCTCCTAGCCTCCCACAATAATTTACTCCTCGTGTCCTTCAATATTTCTATGGTTCTTCCCCAACCATGTGGTATGATGCTCCGTGGCTAGGTACACCATCGCATGCCTCCGCAAACCATCTTGTATTACTTTCATGGCAGATTCTCCCCAATTATCTTGAACCTAACGAGTCTCCCTAAATTATTCTGCAGCTAGCTGCTCTTTCATGCGCGCCAAGGAGGTGGATGAGAGGTGGACGGAGCCTGGAGGACAAGTAGAGTTGTCCCTGGTGGAGGAGGAGACAGGAGGACGAAGATTGTCGACATTTGCAACCAGCCTAGCACCATTAAGGAAAGGAGATGCGTGTAGAGGTAGGAATCGTACATCCCCATGCTTTGTCCAGAAATTAGGAATGGAATGATAATAGTTGTTGAAAACGAAGATTGGTTCCTGATTTGTTCTTTCTTTTCTTTTGTTTTGTTTTATACCAAAGTAGTAGGCAATCTTCCTTTGGCATTGTGATTGTCTCATGTCTGGTTATATGGAATATCAAGGATGAAAGTGCATGCATGGCCACATATGTTAGGTAAACGTCATAACACCATTTTTCTCCGGGTCCAAAAACAACAACCATTTTTCTCTTTTTATTTGAAGGTTATAATTGAAGCATATGGAGATTCCTGGGGCTCCTGACCAGTTACAGATATCTCAGTTAAGTGAAGACAATTTTGCGAATTTGTAGAGAGCATTCCGAGTTTCCGAGCCGATTGTTTCTTCGGTATGAGATTCCTCCCCTAACTCGACCCTTTTCTTACTCACATCATTCTGCAAAGCATCACCATTTGGAAAGATCAATGTTTTTAATGAGACGAATCATTATGGTCACATTGTTGCATAGGAAATGTGAGAACTGAAATGCACAATATTATATTATTTAAATTGTATAGGGACATCATCTTTTCATGTTAACTTTGTTCTTTTTCAATGTTCAATCAGAATTTTCAACGATGTTTCACTTCAAGTTGAGCATAAGTTTGGACTGACAACCTAATTAGTTTTTGGTCATTTGTTTGGATATAGAAGTTGTGACATAATTTGTGCGTGTGATTTTGTACTATTAAAGTTATGTGGGTTATTTTGCCTTACATGCTTCCCTCCAATACGGGAGCATGTTCTTATATAGATTCCTCACATGTTCAATGCATATAGATTTTAGCTGATGTTAAACTTTCTCGGCAAATTGCATACGTTCCCCTTATGGTGAAAGTTATGCCCCCCCTGCTAGACTTGAAGCCATTCGTTTGTTATATGCTAATCATCATAACACCACTCTTTATCAAATGGATGTTAAGGGGGTGTTCTTGAATGGTGAGATTGAGGAGGAAGATTATTTATAACAAACTCTCAGCTTTGTTAACCCCGACAAAGCTAATCATGTCTATAAAATTCATAAAACTTTATATGGTCTGAAGCAAGCAGCTAGCGCTTGGCAGAAATCCTTCAAATGGTTGAACATGATCATTTGTAGACAATTGGGGAAATAATGCTTCAAATAGTTCGCTTAAATTTCAGGCTGCGGTTGGTCTGTGCGTCAGCCTCTATAATTGGTCTCTGCGCCAATTACTATCATCTTCGTCCCTTTGGTGGCAAATCATGTAGGTTCAGATGGCTGGTGTAGTTACTGCTTGTAAGTGCATCAAGTGCCCTTAGTGGTTTTGGAGTATTGAAGACAAATAGGTTGAAGAACTAATGTGATTGTGAGTATACACAGGAAACAGAGTCCCTGAAGATTCAGTTTAACACGTGGAAGTCGACCCCTAAAAATGGATTTCTTCAAGTGAAGAATTTGGTGATGAAATAGGTACATCCTTTGAAGAAATTGACGTGAAGACTTTGAAGCTTGAAGACTTCGTTTTCGTAGGTTTTTTTCTTCTTATTTGAGTCATAGAAAAAAACTGCACTATTAAAGGGGAATAGGTGAAACATATTCACATTTCCAAAGTGATGCTCAAACTTACTCAAACGTATACATACACAGGCCGCTTCGGGTGAAGCCTTTGGAAATCTCCGGATTAGTTGACGAATTTGGTCAGGCTGAGGAGTTAGGAGTTCGCCAGTGCGATCTGCCTACCGTGAGAAAGTTGAGTGCCCCGATGAATTTGAGAGTTCAAATTCTAACCATTGCTGTGCCGCGGGCCTGCTGCCGGGTGAATCCTTATCCTGACAACGGGCGAATCAGAGAAGGGAGTTTATGGCAATTCATGTCGGGTTGCCCCCTGGCTATAAATAGCCGCCCCCACAACCACTTGTTGGTTGGCTGCTCTGAGAGAACCTGACACTTGTCATTTGAGAGCAACTCATCCTCCGACGACCTTGAGAGAATCCTAAGTGAGGAAAAACCTAGAGCCAAAGTGATTAAGCATCACTGAAGAGATTGATCTATGTGATCGGACGTCTGTTACCTTTAAAGACCGTCGTTCTTCCAGACGGTTAGGCGTCAAGTTCTGAGTACACCAAGAGTCATTATGTTGTGTCGATGAACAAGTCTGTGAAGGTTTTGGAAGTCTACCTTAAAGACTTACCATGAGTGATTGGGCGAGGACTAAGTGACCTTAGCTTAAGAGGAATACGGTGAGGACTGCGTGTCCTCTGATTTGCTACTCAGTCGCTTCAACCAGACGTACAGTTGATGCAGCAACTAGAACTGGTCTACGAAATTGTTGTGTCTTCACCGAGCCAACCTGGTTTCAAATTCATCACCCTCTCTTACATCATTCCGCTGCTGAAGAATTTGTGATCTATCCTCTGACGAATTTGAACTGGAAAATTTCATCTTGCTATCTTTACTTCCTCAGTTCATATTCCTCGTGCTTGTATGATTGCATGTTCTTCACTATTATGTATCCTGATTGCATGTATTATGATTCTGTGATGACTTAGTTTCCTTTGTGTTTCTATTTCTTCACTCTGATCTTCGTCAAATTCATCATAGTTTGCCGAATTTCTAAAAATCTCCCATTCACCCCCTTTGGGAGATAACCTGCGCTTTCACTGCCTCCGTCTCAGTGCATAGGGCATGCGCGTAGTTCTAGGTCGCCCAACTAAAAATCTGTTATATATCATCAAAAGCATATCATTGATTCATATATGCGAATGTAGTTCCTATTTTTTGTTACGTATATGTTTGAAGATCGTCGTTGATACGTCATGCATGAAAAATTATTTTCCATTCAATTATTGCACTTATGTTCAATGCATATTTCTATAATTATACATAATGAAATGTAATAAGTAATACGTATTTTTAATTCTGGTTCCCATCTGATGGCAAACTACTCAATGGAGCCAGAGGATTGGCGAGGTGTTCATAGGGATTTTGTTTCTTGGTGGGTCCATGATGGGTGGATGCAGACACGGTCAGGGTCACCGTCATGTAGTGGTTTTGGTTCGGTCGCGTGCGCCCTCCCACACAATTTGCCGAGTGAGACGCATGAGCCAGACCCGCCTGTTGCCATCCTTTGGCCCCCGAACAGTTGACTCGCTTGCGTCAGTTGGGAACATACGCTCGGTTGGCTGGGATGTTGTGTGCCCGGCCGGCCACATGCTTCATTTGCCAGTGGGACGTCCGGCTCTAGTGACCGGGCACATGGTTCTTGAGTCCCTATGCAATCCTTGAGACCACTGATTAGACAAACCATGTTTCACCACTAGTAGTGCATGAACATATGTGACAAGAAGGGCCCGCCGGACCCTTTCACATGTTGACTTTTTGTTTTGATTAGGAGGCCTTGACAATTTTGGTCATGTACCAATACGTATGTAATCGCTTGCAGACTATTCACGAGAAACATCCTTCAAATAACCTAAAATTTCGATTCTATTAGTTACTTCTCTTCTTAGCTGCAGTTGGTATTTGTGTCAATGGTTGCATTGGTCTCTTCAAAATAGTTCACGTAACTCCCGTCTTATGTTTCAAATAGTTCACTGATACGTCTCCGTCGTATCTATAATTTTTGATTGTTCCATGCCAATATTATACAACTTTCATATACTTTTGACAACTTTTAATACTATTTTTGGGACTAACATATTGATACAGAGCCCAGTGCCAGTTTTTGTTTTTTCCTTGTTTTTGAGTTTTACAGAAAAGGAATACCAAACGAAATCCAATTGACGTGCCAATTTTTGATGGACCAAAAGAAGCCTCTAGAGTAAAAGAGTTGGGTCAGAAGAGTCCTGGGTTGTCCACGAGGGTGGGGGCGCGCCCACCCCGCTGGGCGTGGGCCCCTGCCTCGTGGACGACTCAGAGACCCCCTGACGTGAAACCAACGTCAAAAATTCCTATAAATATAGAAACCCCCAGAAAATAACCTAGATCGGAAGTTCCGCCGCCGCAAGCCTCTGTAGCCACGAGAAATCAATCTAGGCCCTCTCTGGCACCCTGCCGGAGGGGGCCATCATCACCGGAGGCCATGGAGGAGGATCCCGGAGGGGCCATCATCACCATGAAGGCCAAGGACCAGAGGGAGAACCTCTCCCCATCTTGGGGGGAGGCCATGGAGGAGGAAGCACAAGGGGGAGAACCTCTCCTCCTCTCTCTCTCTCGGTGGTGCCGGAGTGCCACCGGGAGGGGAATAATTGCCGCGGTGATCGTCTTCATCAACATCACCATCACCATCACCATCCTCATCTCTTTTACGCGGTTCACTCTCCCGCACCCCGCTGTAATCCCTACTTGAACATGGTGCTTTATGCCACATATTATGATCCAATGATGTGTTGCCATCCTATGATGTTTCGAGTAGATATCCTTTGTCTTTGGGTTGATTGATGATCTAGATTGGTATGAGTTGTATGTTTTATTTTGGTGCTGTCCTATGGTGCCCTCCGTGTTGCGCAAGCGTGAGGAATTCCCGCTGTAGGGTGTTGCAATACGTTCATGATTCGCTTATAATGGGTTGGTGAGTGACTGAAACACAAATCCGAGTAAGGGGTTGTTGCGTATGGGAATAAAGAGGACTTGATGCTTTAATGCTACTAGTAAGTGTGCATGTGCAATGCACGTCTCGACTAATATTATATTCGCGTTACTCTACTTGGGTGACATGGGAAAACCCTACCTGCACCACAAGACCACCCCTCCTCCCTCGCTTCACCGCCGTCGGAGGGGGCGCCGACAAAGCCTACTTGTGCCCCAGGAAAGGTGGAGGCAAGGCATCCTTTTCCGCAGGCTGTTATTTTGGCACATGTCTCAGGTGATCGGTGGAGAGTGGCGGTCCGATGGTGTGTGGCGCGTGCTGGTCATAGGGAGACGATGATGGGTGGCGGTGGTGGCCGCGCGGCTCCATGTGGGAGGGTTGTGGCAGCACCTATGTTGTTTGTGGGGGCGCAGTCCCAAGAAGGCCTAGCCCCAGTGGTGCCCGTCAGGACGCCCATTGGCGGCTGTATGCTTCTTCTCGCGCGGGTTGGATCCGCGTCGGGAAGTGATGGTTTGGCGAAGGTAGGCAGGTAGTGGTCAGACTCAGGTCTCCACTCCGGTCGAGATGATGCTTGATTGTTTCACCTTCTGTTTTTTAAATAAATGGTAATGAAAAAAATACATGTCCACTTTTGCCCACCTTGGCCACCGACAAAAATAAGAATTCCCATAGAAAAGATATTCTAATACTAATAAGGATATTACAAATCGACCTATCATTTAAATGAATCATCGTATGCATAGAACACTGGCACCTAATTATCTCCGTTTTTTATATGTTTAATCAATTCTTATAAAGCGTAGGCATCTTCAGTCTCGATGTAGTTGAGAAGGTGAACAAAAAAACAACTTCATTCAATTTATTTATTTATTGCGAAAAGGCCTAGGATTATTGAGTATTAAGTAGCACACGTCCTTACAAACCCAAGTAGTAAAAACAGGAATGCTTGTAAGGAAGTAGAAGAAAGAACCGTGAAAATGTTCGGCATTGTTTGGAGAGGAGCGATACTCTCGATGGTATTCCGAGCAAGGTATGGCAGACCCCAACGACGGTTCTTCTGCTCTGCAGAGAACCGGCTCATGCACCCACTAAGCCGCCGCGCTCGCTTGGTCCTTATTTCTCTGACAATGAAATTGAACATGTCGTCGCCGCCGCGCTCGCTTCGTCCACAGAAAATGATTCGATGCACGTGAAAAGGTCGCCAAGTCTCATGTTGCATGTCCCTATAGAAAACTAAAGAAAAACCAAACCTCCTGCACGCTCCATCCATACAGTCAATGCATGTGCGTGCGCGCAGGAGACATCCACGAAGAGAAGAGGTTATACAGTCAATGCATCGAAGTTGTGTGCATCCTCTTGTTTCTGTCTGATGTACTCGCCGCCGGCAACACCGTAGGAATGGGCGTGTGTGGGCGCCAGCTGCATGCTGACGCAGGTGGACAGGGACCCAGAGCCCATGGACAACATCAGCGAGTGCAGGAGCGCACCATGGTTGCTGTGACTGGCCGGCACGATGGCTCCTTCGTCCTCCTCGCCATTGCCGGTGTCCATGTCGTAGGACGTCTCCTGCAGGCGCCATCCATGGCCTCCTGCTGCCATGCGCTGCCGCGACAGCCGCGGTGGCCTCCTGCCGTCGTGCGCGCTCTTCATGGCCTCCTGCCGCCGATCGTCGTCGCCACTTGTCGGTCCTCTCGGTCTGGAGCGCCGCCTGTCTAATCATGGAAAACAGGACTGCCAGGCTGGTCAGACCGGCACGGACCGTCTCCACCCTGATCTGGTAGCGCGTCGAATCGGAGGCCGCAGCAACTCCGGTGTCCCAGGCGGCGGCGACGGAGGTGGTGTGTGTAGCGTGTCCTTTACAGAGGCAATGGCGGATAGTGCGAGGGATTAGAGAGGATATGTTTTCAGCCGAGGAATAACAGGAATGGACGACGACGTAGATAGGGAGGGCACAGGGAGGAGGGATGAAGGGGGGAAAATTATATGAGACCAGGTCTTATAATTAGCAAATCTCCCTCTGATTTCAGGTAGGGATGGGGTAGATGCTTTGTGATTTGTGAATGCCACGTGTCATCCATCAGGATGAGTCTCATCTGCTAATCTGTGAGACCTGGTCTCATAGAATTATTTTCCGATGAAGGGGCATGTTTCAACGCCGATAGCATCAGACGCGGGGTGGGAAGAGATCAATTAGGTTGAGTGGCTTCCTCTTTTAGCTGATACTAATAATTAGATGCTCCGGCAACAAAAAAGGATACTAATAATTAGATGGCAATTATATATGGTATAGGAGTAATAATTATCGAAGATTTGGTGGGATGGTTGAGCGGAAGTCCGCCTTCAGTAATTTCTAATTGCACCCTTTCACATCTCATCAGATTAATCTAATCAGTTAGATTTCATTAATTTAGATGATCAAACGGTGATAATTAATCAATGTACACTTAACGGGGTTTCTTTAACAAAAGAAAATGTTTGCTTGTTTAATTTTTTTTAGGAAAGTTTGCTTGTTTAATAGTAGTAGAGATAGGTACGTGTACAACACAGCTAGGGGTTGGAGCAAGGAGGTCGACGGCGGCGTAAGGAGGGCCGCTTGAGAAATTCGGACCGAGAGGTTTGAGCAAGGAGCGGACGGCCCAAGGTGGAGGTCTCCAGTTGGAGCGAGATCACGGTAATTATCGCGTAATTATTAGATCATGGTAATTATTGCTAATTGATTTATGATTAAAATAGGCCCAGGTTGGTAAGTTTTGCGTAATTATGATGGCGTAGATCATGGTAATTATTGATAATTGATTTTGGTAAATGTTATTGGTAATTGATTTTGGTAAATGATGTGATACAACATTGAGGCAATCCGGTCCATTGAGAGATGACGGATGTATGGCTGAGATGTAATGTTTCTGCCACAACTCGATTGTTTAATAGTAGTAGTAGATGAGGAAAGTTTGCTTGTTTAATAGTAGTAGAGATAGATACGTGTACAACACAGCTAGGGGTTGGAGCAAGGAGGTCGACGGCGGCGTAATGAGGGCTGCCTGAGAAATTCGGACCGAGAGGTTTGATCAAGGACCGGACGGCCCAAGGTGGAGGTCTCCAGTTGGAGCGAGATCACGATAATTATCGCGTAATTATTAGATCATGGTAATTATTGCTAATTGATTTATGATTAAAATAGGCCCAGGTTGGTAAGTTTTGCGTAATTATGATGGCGTAGATCATGGTAATTATTGATAATTGATTTTGGTAAATGTTATTGGTAATTGATTTTGGTAAATGATGTGATACAACATTGAGGCAATCCGGTCCATTGAGAGATGACGGATGTATGGCTGAGATGTAATATTTCTGCCACAACTCGATTGTTTAATAGTAGTAGTAGATGGTTGGGTTTTACCTTAATGATCTTTACTAGTTGCGGGTGCTTGCTAGAGTTCCAATCATAAGTGCATATGATCCAAGAAGAGAAAGTATGTTAGTTTATGCCTCTCCCTCATATGAAAATTGCAATGACGACTACCGGTCTTGTTAACAATTGCCTAGGAAAATTCCGCACACTGATTCATCATTATTCCACACTCGCTATTTATAATATTTAGTAATATATTCTAACTTTATGATAACACCACCTACTTTTATATTTTAGCTCTCCGATATCATACAAAGTTATCCTCTTCATACCCACAACGTAGTTTTATTTCTCGTTTCTAGTTGGGAGCAAACTTTCGGTGTACGTAGAGTCGTATCAGTGGCAGATAGGGCTTGAGACAATATTGATATTACCTTTAGCTCCTTGTGGGTTCGACACTCCATACTTATCACTTCCACCTTTGGAAGTTGCTACGATGATTCCCTTCACTTGGGCATTATCAAGCTCTTTTCTGGCACCGTTGCCGGGGAGTTATAGCGTGGGGTGAATATTCTCGTGTGTGCTTGTTTGCTTTATCACTAAGTAATTTTTTATTTGTTGTTCTTAGTTGTTCTCTATCTTTAGTTATGGATATGGAACACGAAATACCAAAAAAATTAGGTTTACTTGCTACTCATGGAGATGGGGAACCTCCTAAAACCCCCGATGCTCGTTATGTGATAGATATTATGTACTACTTTGATAATCATGAGAAAACCCCATTCAATTTGGTAATGAGAGACACGTTGGATCAACGTGAATACTTTAGGGATTATCGCTTGACTCAAAAAGGGAAACTATTATGGGATCAAATTTATATGTTGAAGTGGTATGCTAGGCAACTATGCTTGAGATATGATTATACTTGTTGCTCTAGGATGAAGGCTCCACACCTTACCTTTTCATGCAAATTTAATGATAATGAAACCTTGGCTTCTTATGCTAGAGGTATATATGATTACTATGATGTGGAACAAATAGAATAATTTGTTGCTTTTATGGGTGCTTATGAAATTGAATCTATGTTCAAAGAGTTTGAAAATCTTTGATGATGCTGTTTATAGACGTGAAAATTTAGCTATCCTTAAATATTGCTATGAGAATTATGAATTCAATTCTGTATTGATGAATTTATTGAGAAAGTCTCCGCTGTCCAAGAAGAGACTAATATTTTGCAGGAATCTATGGAAGAAGAAATTGATGAAACTGTGAGCTCATTGGATGAAAAAGATGAGGAGGAGAGCGAAGAACAAAAGGAGGAAGAGCGGATTGATCACTCGTGCCCGCCTTCTAATGAGAATAACTCTTCAAATCATACATTGTTTAATTTCCCTTCGTGCTTACCGAAGGATGATTGCTATGATGATTGTTATGATCCCGTTAATTCTCTTGAAATGCCCCTTTTTGATGATGCTTGCTATGCTTATGGCCAAGATGCCAATATGAATTGTGCTTATGGAGATGAACTTGCTATAGTTCCTTATGTTAAACATGAAATTGTTGCTATTGCACCCACGCATGATATTCCTATTATCTTTTTGAATTCTCCCGACTACACTATATCAGAGAAGTTTGCCCTTATTAAGGATTATATTGATGGGTTGCGTTTTACTATTACACATGATGATTTTGATAGATATAATATGCATGTGCTTGCTGCTCCTACTTTCAATTATTATGAGAGAGGAACTATATCTCCACCTCTCTATGTTCCCAACATGATAAAATTGCAAGAAATTGTTTATACTATGCATTGGCCTTTACTATGTGTGCATGAATTGTTCTTTTATGACATGCCGATGCATAGGAAGAGAGTTAGACTTCGTCATTGCTTGATATATGTTGCTTTGTGCTCACTACTAAATGCCAAATCATTGCTAATTAAAATTGGCTTTGATATACCTTGGGATCCGGGTGGATCCATTACTTGAGCACTATATGCCTAGCTTAATGGCTTTAAAGAAAGCGCTGCCAGGGAGACAACCCGGAAGTTTTAGAGAGTCATTTATTTCTGTTGAGTGCTTTTATATAGTTTAAAAACAAAAAAATAAAGAGGGGAACCTAAAAACTTTTCAAAAAGGAGAGTGAAAGTGAAAGAGACAAGCATTGTTGAAGTGGGGGAGCTCCTTGAACTTTGTTCATGCTCATGGAAACTTTGTGAATATTAATTACAGAAACTTTTCAACAAAAATAATTATCCCCTTGTACAATTCCATTGTATTATAAAAATAATGTGCCAAGGTTTGCTTTTAGGATGTTCACGATGCTTGTTAGTTTGTGCGGTGCAGGACAGAAACTTTGGCTGTAGTGCACGATTTTTATTTTTTTACTGGAACGTCAAACGGTTCTGAAACTTTTTGCACTGTCTTTCTATAATTTTTTTTATTTTTACTAATTTTGGCAGAATTGTTTGAATACCATAGGTATGGTGAATGTTCAGATTATTACAGACTGTTCTGTTTTAGACAGATTCTGTTTTTGATGCATAGTTTGCTTGTTTTGATGAAACTATCAATTTATATCAGTGGATTAAGCCATGGAAAATTTATATTATAGTAGCTACAATGCAAAAAAAATATGAATTGGTTTGCAACAGTACTTAGAGTAGTGATTTGCTTTGTTATACTAACGGATCTTACCGAGTTTTCTGTTGAAGTTTTGTGTGGATGAAGTGTTCGAAGATCGAGGAGGTCTCGATATGAGGAGAAGGAGGAGAGGCAAGAGCTCAAGCTTGGGGATGCCCAAGGCACCCCAAGTAAATATTCAAGGAGACTCAAGCGTCTAAGCTTCGGGATGCCCCGGAAGGCATCCCATCTTTCTTCAACAAGTATCGGTATGCTTTCGGATTCGTTTCGTTCATACGATATGTGCAAATCTTGGAGCGTCTTTTGCATTAGTTTTTCACTTTTATTTTATGCACCATGCTGGTATGAGATAGTCCTTGGTTGATTTATAGAATGCTCATTGCACTTCACTTATATCTTTTGAGTATGGCTTTATAGAATGCTTCATGTGCTTCACTTATATCATTTGAAGTTTGGTTTGCCTGTTTCTTTTCACATAGAAAAGCGCCATTTGTAGAATGCTCTTTTGCTTCACTTATACTTGTTAGAGCGTGGGCATATCTTTTTTAGAAAGAATTAAACTCTCTTGCTTCACTTATATCTATTTAGAGAGATGACAGGAATTGGTCATTCACATGGTTAGTCATAAAATCCTACATAAAACTTGTAGATCACTGAATATGATATGTTTGATTCCTCGCAATAGTTTTGCGATATAAAGGTGGTGATATTAGAGTCATGCTAGTGGGTAGTTGTGGATTGTAGAAATACTTGTGTTGAGGTTTGTGATTCCCGAAGCATGCACGTATGGTGAACCGTTATGTAACGAAGTCGGAGCATGATTTATTTTTTGATTGTCATCCTTTGTATGGAGGTCGGGATCGCGCGATGGTTAACTCCTGCCAACCCTTCCCCTAGGAGCATGCGTCTAATACTTGGTTTCGATAGCTTCTAATTTTTTGCAATAAGTATGTGAGTTCTTTATGACTAATGTTGAGTCCATGGATTATACGCACTCTCACCCTTCCATCATTGCTAGCCTCTTCGGTACCGTGCATTGCCCTTTCTCACCTCGAGAGTTGGTGCAAACTCCGCCGGTGCATCCAAACCCCGTGATACGATACGCTCTATCACACATAAGCCTCCTTATATCTTCCTCAAAATAGCCACCATACCTACCCATTATGGCATTTCCATAACCATCCCGAGATATATTGCCATGCAACTTCCATCATCATCATACACATGACTTGAGCATTCATTGTCATATTGCTTTGCATGATCGTAAGATAGCTAGCATGATATTTTCATGGCTTGTCTGTTTTTTGATGTCATTGCTATGCTAGATCATTGCACATCCCGGTACACCGCCGGAGGCATTCATATAGAGTCATATCTCTGTTCTAGTATCGAGTTGTAATATTGAGTTGTAAGTAAATAAAAGTGTGATGATCATCATTATTAGAACATTGTCCCATGTGAGGTTATCAAAATAAAAAGAGGTCAAAGAAGCCCAAATAAAAAAATGAGAGAAAAAAAGAGAAGGGGCAATGTTACTATCCTTTTACCACACTTGTGCTTCAGAGTAACACCATGTTCTTCATATAGAGAGTCTCTTGAGTTATCACTTTCATATACTGGTGGGAATTTTCATTATAATACTTGGCTTCTATATTCCGATGATGGGCTTCCTCAAATGCCCGAGGTCTTCATGAGCAAGCAAGTTGGATGCACACCCACTTAGTTTTCAGTTTGAGCTTTCATATACTTATAGCTCTTAGTGCATCCGTTGCATGGCAATCCCTACTCCTCACATTGACATCAATTGATGGGCATCTCTGATACGTCCATTTTGCATCATGCTTTTATATCGATATTTATTGCATTATGGGCTGTTATTACATGTTATGTCACAATACTTATGCATATTCTCTCTTATTTTACAAGGTTTACATAAGGAGGGAGGATGCCGGCAGCTGGAATTCTGGGCTGGAAAAGGAGCAAATATTAGAGACCTATTCTGCACAACTCCAAAAGTCCTGAAACTCCACGAAAGTTATTTTTGGAAATAATAAAAAATATTGAGCGGAAGAAGTACGCCAGAGGGGAACCCACCTGGCCACGAGGGTGGGGGGCGCGCCCTACCCCCCAGGGCGCGCCCCCCTGCCTCGTGGGCCCCCTGTTGGCTCTCCGGTGGCCATCTTCTGCTATATGAAGTATTTCGTCAAGGGAAAAACCAGAAGCAACCTTTCGGGACGAGACTCCGCCGCCACGAGGCGGAACCAATCTAGGGCTCCGGCAGAGCTGTTCTGCCGGGGACACTTCCCTCCGGGAGGGGGAAATCATCGCCATCGTCATCACCAACGCTCCTCTCATCGGGAGAGGGCAATCTCCATCAACATATTCACCAGCACCATCTCCTCTCAAAACCCTAGTTCATCTCTTGTATCCAATTCTTGTCTCCAAGTCCAGGATTGGTGCTGGTAGGTTGCTAGTAGTGTTAATTACTCCTTGTAGTTGATGCTAGTTGGTTTATTTGGTGGAAGATCATATGTTCAGATTCTTTATGCATATTAATACCCCTCTGATTATGAACATGAATATGCTTTGTGAGTAGTTACGTTGTTCCTGAGGACATGGGAGAAGTCTTGCTATTAGTAGTCATGTGAATTTGGTATTCGTTCGATATTTTGATGAGATGTATGTTGTCTAGCCCCTAGTGGTGTTATGTGAAAACGTCGACTACATAAAACTTCACCATTATTTGGGCCTAGAGGAAGGCATTGGGAAGTAATAAGTAGATGATGGGTTGCTAGAGTGACAGAAGCTTAAACCCTAGTTTATGCGTTGCTTCGTAAGGGGCTGATTTGGATCCATATGTTTCATGCTATGGTTAGGTTTACCTTAATACTTTTGTTGTAGTTGCGGATGCTTGCAATAGAGGTTAATCATAAGTGGGATGCTTGTTCAAGTAAGAACAGCACCCAAGCACCGGTCCACCCACATATCAAATTATCAAAGTACCGAACACGAATCACATGAACGTGATGAAAACTAGCTTGACGATATTCCCATGTGTCCTCGGGAGCGCTTTTCTCTATATAAGAGTTTGTCCAGGCTTGTCCTTTGCTATAAAAAGGATTGGGCCACCTTGCTGCACTTTATTTACTTTTGTTACTTGTTGCTCGTTACAAATTATCCTATCACAAAACTATCTGTTACCACTTATTTCAGTACTTGCAGAGAATACCTTGCTGAAAACCGCTTATCATTTCCTTCTGCTCCTCGTTGGGTTCGACACTCTTACTTATCGAAAGGACTACGATAGATCCCCTATACTTGTGGGTCATCAAGACTCTTTTCTGGCGCCGTTGCCGGGGAGTGAAGCGCCTTTGGTAGGTGGAATTTGGTAAGGAAAAATTTATATAGTATGCTGAAATTTACTGTCACTTATTACTATGGAAAGTAATCCTCTGAGGGGCTTGTTTGGGGTATCTTCACCCCGACCAGTAGAGCAAAGAGTTGCTCCTCAACCTACTGAACCTACTGAAAATGAAAATGTTCCCTTTGAAGTTCCTTTGGGTATGTTAGAAAAACTTCTAGATAATCCTTTTGCGGGAGATGGAACAAAGCATCCTGATGAGCACCTAATCTATGTGGATGAAGTTTGTGGATTATTTAAGCTTGCAGGTATACCCGATGATGTTGTTTAGAAGAAGGTCTTCCCTTTATCTTTGGAGGGAGATGCATCAACATGGTATAGGCTATGTGATGATACGGGGTCATGGAACTACAAACGATTGAAATTGGAATTTCATCAGAAGTTTTATCCTATGCATCTTGTTCATCGTGATCGCAATTATATATATAATTTTTGGCCTCGCGAAGGAGAAAGCATCGCTCAAGCTTGAGGGAGGCTTAAATCAATGTTATATTCATGCCCCAATCATGAGCTCTCAAGAGAAATAATTCTTCAAAGTTTTTATGCTCGGCTTTCTGAAAACAATCGCACCATGCTTGATACTTCTTGTGCTGGCTCTTTTACGATGAAGACTATTGAATTCAAATGGAATTTATTGGATAGAATTAAACGCAACTCAGAAGATTGGGATCTCGGCGAAGGTAAGGAGTCAGGTATGACACCTTAGTTTGATTGTGTTGAATCTTTTATGGATACCGATGTTTTCCGTAAATTTAGCACTAAATATGGACTTGACTCTGAGATGGTAGCTTCTTTCTGTGAATCTTTTGCTACTTATGTTGATCTCCCCAAGGAGAAGTGGTTTAAATATCATCCTCCCATAGAAGTAAAAGTAGCTGCACCTATTAAAGTTTAAGAAAAGACTGTCACTTATAATGATCCTATTGTTCCTACTTCTTATGTTGAGAAACCACCTTTCCCTGTTAGGATAAAGGATCATGCTAAAGCTTCAACCATGGTTCGTAAAAGCAATATTAGAACTTATACACCTCTTGAGCAAGTAAAGTTGAACCTAATATTGCTATTGTTAAAGATCGCTTGGCTGATAATATTGATGGGCATGTTATTTATTTCTATGGTGAAACTGCTAGAATTGCCAAACCTTGTGCTAAAGATAAACATAGACCTGTGGTAGGCATGCCTGTTATTTCTGTTAAAATAGGAGATCATGGTTATCATGGCTTATGTGATATGGGTGCTAGTGTTAGTGCAATACCCTTTGACTTATACAAAGAAATTATGCATGAAATTGCACCTGCTGAGTTAGAAGATATTGATGTCATAATTAAGCTTGCCAATAGAGATACTATTTCACCAATGGGAATTGTTAGAGATGTTGAAGTCTTGTGTGGGAAAACTAAATATCCTGCTGATTTTCTTGTCCTTGGTTCCCCACAAGATAGCTTTTGTCCCATTATTTTTGGTAGGCCCTTCTTGAACACTGTCAATGCTAGAATAGACTGCGAAAAGAATGTTGTTAATATTGGCTTGGGTGATATGTCTCATGAGTTTAATTTCTCTAAATTTAGTAGACAACACCGTGAAGAAGAATTGCTAGTAAGGATGAAATTATTGGTCTTGCTTCTATTGCCATACCTCCTAGTGATCCTTTAGAACAATATTTGCTAGACCATGAAAATGATATGTTTATGAATGAAAGAAGGGAAATAGATGAAGTATTCTTTAAACAGGAACCTATTCTGAAACACAATTTTCCTGTTGAAATCCTAGGGGATCCTCCTCCACCCAAGGGTGATCCCGTGTTTGAGCTTAAACCGTTGCCTGATGCTCTTAAATATGCTTATCTTGATGAAAAGAAGATATATCCTATTATTATTATTATTATTATTATTATTATTATTATTATTATTATTATTAGTGCTAACCTTTCAGAGCATGAAGAAGAGAGATTATTGAAAACTCTGAAGAAGCACCGTGCTGCTATTGGATATACTCTTGATGATCTTAAGGGCATTAGTCCCACTCTATGTCAACATAAAATAAATTTGGAAGAAGATGCCAAACCAGTTGTTGATTATCAACGAAAGTTGGATCCTAAGATGAAAGAAGTGGTAAGAAAAGAAATACTAAAGCTTCTGGAAGCAGGTATAATTTATCCCGTTGTTGATAGTCAGTGGGTAAGTCCTGTTCATTGTGTCCCTAAGAAGGGAGGTGTTACTGTCTTTCCTAATGATAAAGATGAATTGATTCCGCAAAGAATTATTACAGGTTATAGGATGGTAATTGATTTCCGCAAATTAAATAAGGCTACTAAGAAAGATCATTACCCCTTACCTTTTATCGATCAAATGCTAGAAAGATTATCCAAACATACACATTTTTGCTTTCTAGATGGTTATTCTGGTTTTTCTCAAATACCTGTGTCAGCCAATGATCAATCAAAGACTACTTTTACTTGCCCTTTTGGTACTTTTGCTTATAGACGTATGCCTTTTGGTTTATGTAATGCACCTGCTACCTTTCAAAGATGCATGATGGCTATATTCTCTGACTTTTGTGAAAAGATTTTGAGGTTTTCATGGACGACTTTTCCGTCTATGGATCCTCTTTTGATGATTGCTTGAGCAACCTTGATCGAGTTTTGCAGAGATGTGAAGAAACTAATCTTGTCTTGAATTGGGAAAAGTGCCACTTTATGGTTAATGAAGGTATTGTCTTGGGGCATAAAGTTTCTGAAAGAGGTATTGAAGTTGATAAACCCAAGGTTGACGCTATTGAAAAGATGGCATGTCCCAAGGACATCAAAGGTATAAGAAGTTTCCTTGGTCACGCCGGATTTTATAGGAGGTTCATTAAGGACTTCTCAAAAATTTCTCGGCCTCTGACTAATTTATTACAAAAAGATATACCATTTGTCTTTGATGATGATTGTGTAGAAGCATTTGAAATACTTAAGAAGGCATTGATCTCTGCACCTATTGTTCAGCCACCTAATTGGAATTTACCCTTTGAAATTATGTGTGATGTCAGTGATTATGCTGTAGGTGCTGTTCTAGGGCAAAGAGTTGATAAGAAATTAAATGTTATTCAATATCCTAGTAAAACTCTAGACAATGCTCAAAGAAATTATGCTACTACTGAAAAAGAATTATTAGCAGTTGTATTTGCTTGTGACAAGTTCAGGCCTTATATTGTTGATTCTAAAGTAACTATTGAAGGAAATATGCCCTAGAGGCAATAATAAAGTTATTATTTATTTCCTTATATCATGATAAATGTTTATTATTCATGCTAGAATTGTATTAACCGGAAACATAATACATGTGTGAATACATAGACAAACTTAGTGTCACTAGTATGCCTCTACTTGACTAGCTCGTTAATCAAAGATGGTTATGTTTCCTAACCATGAACAAGGTGTTCTTATTTGATTAACGAGGTCACATCATTAGTTGAATGATCTGATTGACATGACCCATTCCATTAGCTTAGCACCCGATCGTTTAGTATGTTGCTATTGCTTTCTTCATGACTTATACATGTTCCTATGACTATGAGATTATGCAACTCCCGTTTACCGGAGGAACACTTTGTGTGCTACCAAACGTCACAACATAACTGGGTGATTATAAAGGAGCTATACAAGTGTCTCCAAAGGTAGATGTTGGGTTGGCGTATTTCGAGATTAGGATTTGTCACTCCGATTGTCGGAGAGGTATCTCTGGGCCCTCTCGGTAATGCACATCACATAAGCCTTGCAAGCATTGCAGCCAATGAGTTAGTTGCGAGATGATGTATTATGGAACGCGTAAAGAGACTTGCCGGTAACGAGATTGAACTAGGTATTGGATACCGACGATCGAATCTCGGGCAAGTAACATACCGATGACAAAGGGAACAACGTATGTTGTTATGCGGTCTGACCGATAAAGATCTTCGTAGAATATGTAGGAGCCAATATGGGCATCCAGGTCCCGCTATTGGTTATTGACCGGAGATGTGTCTCAGTCATGTCTGCATTATTCTCAAACCGTAGGGTCCGCACGCTTAACGTTACGATGACAGTTATTATGAGTTTATGCATTTTGATGTACCGAAGTTAGTTCAGAGTCCCGGATGTGATCACGGACATGACGAGGAGTCTCGAAATGGTCGAGACATAAAGATTGATATATTGGAAGCCTATATTTGGATATCAGAAGTGTTCCGGGTGAAACCGGGATTTTACCGGAGTACCGGGAGGTTACCGGAACCCCCCGGGAGCCATATGGGCCTTAGTGGGCTTTAGTGGAAAGGAGAAAGGGGCAGCCCAAGGTGGGCCGCGTGCCTCCCCCCTCCCCTAGTCCTATTAGGACAAGGAGAGGTGGCCGACCCCTCTCTCTCTTTCCCCCTCGGGGAATCCTATTCCAACTAAGATTGGGGGGGGGGGGGTCCTACTCCCGGTAGGAGTAGGACTCCTCCTGCGCCCTCCTCCTGGCCGGCCGCCCCCTCCCCCTTGGCTCCTTTATATACGGAGGCAGGGGGCACCCTAGACACACAAGTTGATCATTGAGATCGTTCCTTGGCCGTGTGCGGTGCCCCCTGCCACCATATTCCACCTCGATTATATTGTAGCGGTGCTTAGGCGAAGCCCTGCGACAGTAGTACATCAAGATCGTCACCACGCCGTCGTGCTGACGGAACTCCTCCCCGACGCTTTGCTGGATCGGAGCCCGGGGATCGTCACGAGCTAAACGTGTGCTAAGAACTCGGAGGTGCCGGAGTAACGGTGCTTGGATCGGTTGGATCGGGAAGACGTACGACTACTTCCTCTACGTTGTGTCAACGCTTCCGCAGTCGGTCTGCGTGGGTACGTAGACAACACTCTTCCCTCTACGTTTGAAATTACTACGTTCCCCAACAGCTATTCACACTGATCATGCTGCTATTAAATATCTTATGGAAAAGAAAGATGCTAAACCTAGACTTATTAGATGGGTTCTCTTGCTACAAGAATTTGATTTGCATATTGTTGATAGAAAAGGAGCTGAGAACCCCGTTGCAGACAACTTGTCTAGGTTAGAAAATGTTCTTGATGACCCACTACCTATTGATGATAGCTTTCCTGATGAGCAATTAAATGTCATAAATGCTTCTCGTACTGATCCGTGGTATGCTGATTATGCTAATTATATTGTTGCTAAATTTATACCACCCAATTTCACATATCAGCAAAAGAAAAAGTTTTTCTATGATTTGAGACATTACTTTTGGGATGACCCACATCTTTATAAAGAAGGAGTAGATGGTGTTATTAGACGTTGTGTACCTGAGCATGAACAGGAACAGATCCTACGCAAGTGTCACTCCGAAGCTTATGGAGGACACCACGCTGGAGATAGAACTGCACATAAGGTATTGCAATCCGGTTTCTATTGGCCTACTCTCTTCAAGGATGCCCGTAAGTTTGTCTTATCTTGTGATGAATGTCAAAGAATTGGTAATATTAGTAGACGTCAAGAAATGCCTATGAATTATTCACTTGTTATTGAACCATTTGATGTTTAGGGCTTTGATTATATGGGACCTTTTCCTGCCTCTAATGGATATACACATATTTTAGTTGTTGTTGATTACGTTACTAAGTGGGTAGAAGCTATTCCAACTAGTAGTGATGATCATAACACTTCTATTAACATGCTTAAAGAAGTTATTTTTCCGAGGTTTGGAGTCCCTAGATATTTAATGACTGATGGTGGTTCACATTTTATTCATGGTGCTTTCCGTAAAATGCTTGCTAAGTATGATGTTAATCATAGAATTGCATCTCCTTATCACCCCCAGTCTAGTGGTCAAGTAGAATTGAGTAATAGAGATATCAAATTAATTTTGCAAAAGACTGTCAATAGGTCTAGAAAAATTGGTCCAAGAAACTTGATGATGCATTATGGGCCTATAGAACTGCATATAAAAATCCTATGGGTATGTCTCTGTATAAAATGGTTTATGGAAAAGCATGTCACTTACCTCTCGACCTAGAACATAAGGCATATTGCGCTATTAAATAGCTCAATTAGGATTTCAAACTTGTCGGTGAGAAGAGGTTATTTGATATTAGCTCACTTGATGAATGGAGAGCCCAAGCTTATGAAAATGCCAAGTTGTTTAAAGAAAAAGTTAAAAGATGGCATGACAAAAGGATACAAAAGCGTGAGTTTAATGTAGGTGATTATGTATTGCTATATGACTCTCATTTAAGAATTTTTGCAGGAAAACTTCTTTCTAAATGGGAAGGCCCTTACGTTATCGAGGAGGTCTATCATTCCGGTGCTATAAAAATCAACAACTTCGAAGGCACAAATCCGAAGGTGGTGAACGGTCAAAGAATTAAACATTATATCTCAGGTAATCCCATAAATGTTGAAACCAATGTTATTGAAACTGTAACCCCGGAGGAATACATAAGGGACACTTTCCGGAACGTTTCAGACTCCGAAAAGGAATAGGTATGTAGTACGGTAAGTAAACCGACTCCAAAACAGTTTTTAAGGCAATATTTCTCCGTTTTGGAATATTTAGAAAAATAGAAAAATAAGAAGCAGTCCGGGAAGGACACGAGGGATCCACGAGGGTGGAGGGCGCACCCTACCCTACTGGGCGCGCCCCCTACCTCGTGGGCACCTCGTGTGCTCTCCGGACTCCGTTTTCTTGCACGATACGTATTTTGGTCGGTAAAAATTCATTATATATTCTCCCGAAGGTTTTGACGACTGTATCACGCAATTATCCTCTGTTCTTATCTCGAGCTGTTTTCTGTCAGGGTTGTCAAGGCCGGGCATCATGTCGTCCCCCTCCTCCAACCATGGTGACAACGATGCTTGGCTAATGAAGATAGAGCTGAAGAGGGAAGAACCTGTGGAGATCAACAAGGATGAAGGGATCAAGAAGGCCACGGAGGACCAAGTTCCGGCTGCAGGAGACACCCTTCAACTTGATCACAATCTTCTTACCCCAACTGAGATCGAAGCTTTCAAGATGATTGAGTTAGCTCGTATACAGAACAAGTATCTCACACGTGAAAATATTTTGTTGAAGGAGCATATCGTTGCACTCAAGGGCATTATCCGCAAGCTGAAGGACCTCTTATGTTCGATGTGCGACTATCCATCATCGCCTCCACCTTCTTTTTTTGATAGAAAGACTATAAGGGAACCCCCTACAGTATAATTGGTGCAACATACCCAAATTGCAAGTACCATGCCTTGAATTTGGGTGGGTGGGAAGGCATCAACCCCTCCCCACCACTAGGCTATGCCTTAGTCTGCATGGAGATATAATCACATGGGTATGGGCACTCCCCTTGGCGACTGCCAAGCTTGGGGGAGGTGCCCCGGTATCGTATCACCATCACACTCCTATTTTTACCGTTTTTCTTAGTTCGATCCTATTAGTAGTATCTTGATCTAGTAGAATAAAGTTTATGGCATGATCTAGTTTTGAGTTTTTGCTTTATGATCTCTCTATGTAATCGAGTCCGTGAGCTATATAACAAAGATTAGTGTTGAGTCAAGGGCTTGATTATTTTGCCATGATCTTGAGTGAGTAAAAGAAAAGAGAAAAAGAATAAAAAGAAATAAAGAGTTCATATTGATCTTATTGAGAGTAATGACTTCACATAGAAAGAGTATGATGATTAAAAGTTGTTGGGAGTTGGCAAACATAGTTTTGGTCATCGTTGCAATTAATAGGAAGTAATAAAGAAAGAGAGGTTTCACATATAAATATACTATCGTAGACATCTTTTATGATTGGGAGCACTCATTAAAATATGACATGCTAAAGAGTTGACGTTGGACAAGGAAGACAACGTAATGGGTTATGTTTTCTTATATCTGAGATAAATTATATTGTCCTGGATCATCCAACATGTTGAGCTTGCCTTTCCCCCTCATGCTAGCCAAATTCTTAGCACCAAGTAGAGATACTACTTGTGCTTCCAAAAACCCTTAAATCAGTTTTGCCATGAGAGTCCACCATATCTACCTATTGATTGAGTAAGATCCTTCAAGTAAGTTGTCATCGGTGCAAGCAATAAAAAATGCTCTCTAAATATGTATGACTTATTAATGTGGGAGAAAATAAGTTTATACGATCTTGTGATGTGGAAGAAATAAAAGCGATGGACTGCATAATAAAGGTTCATATCACAAGGGGCAATATAAAGTGATGTTCTTTCGCATTAAGATTTTGTGCATCCAACCATAAAAGCGCATGGCAACCTCTGCTTCCCTGTGCGAAGGGCCTATCTTTTATTATTATCTTCTACCTTATGCAAGAGTCATGGTGATCTTCACCTTTCCTTTTTACATTTTATCCTTTGGCAAGCACAGTGTGTTGGAAAGATCCCGATAGATATATCTAATTGGATGTAGGGGAGCATGAGTTATTATTGTTGACATTACCCTTGAGGTAAAAGGTTGGGAGGCGAAACTATAAGCCCCTATCTTTCTCCGTGTCTGATTAAAACTCCGTAACCACAAGTATTGCGTGAGTGTTAGCAATTATGAAAGACTAAATGATAGTTGAGTATGTGGACTTGCTAGAGAGCTCTGACATAGACTCTTTCTGATGTTATGATAAATTGCAATTGCTTCAATGACTGAGATTATAGTTTGTTAGTTCTCAATAAAGTTTCTGATTCATACTTTTCATTGTGAATAGATTATTACTTGAGCATAAGAAATCATATGACAATATCCATATATGTTGCTTATGAGAATAATCATGATGCCCTCATGTCCGTATTTTATTTTATCGACACCTCTACCTCTAAACATGTGGACATATTTATCGTTATCGGCTTCCGCTTAAGGACAAGCGAGGTCTAAGCTTGGGGGAGTTGATACGTCCATTTGCATCATGCTTTTATATCGATATTTATTGCATTATGGGCTGTTATTACACGTTATGTCACAATACTTATGCCTATTCTCTCTTATTTTACAAGGTTTACATAAGGAGGGAGGATGCCGGCAGCTGGAATTCTGGGCTGGAAAAGGAGCAAATATTATAGACCTATTCTGCACAACTCCAAAAGTCCTGAAACTCCGCGAAAGTTATTTTTGGAAATAGTAAAAAATATTGAGCGGAAGAAGTACGCCAAAGGGGGACCCACCTGGCCATGAGGGTGGGGGCGCGCCCCCTGCCTCGTGGGCCCCCTGTTGGCTCTCCGGTGGCCATCTTCTGCTATATGAAGTCTTTCGTCAAGGGAAAAACCAGAAGCAACCTTTCGGGACGAGACTCCGCCGCCACGAGGCGGAACCTTGGCGGAACCAATCTAGGGCTCCGGCAGAGCTATTCTGCCGGGGACACTTCCCTCCGGGAGGGGGAAATCATCGCCATCGTCATCACCAACGCTCCTCTCATCGGGAGAGGGCAATCTCCATCAACATCTTCACCAGCACCATCTCCTCTCAAAACCCTAGTTCATCTCTTGTATCCAATTCTTGTCTCCAAGTCCGGGATTGGTACTAGTAGGTTGCTAGTAGTGTTAATTACTCCTTGTAGTTGATGCTAGTTGGTTTATTTGGTGGAAGATCATATGTTCAGATCCTTTATGCATATTAATACCCCTCTGATTATGAACATGAATATGCTTTGTGAGTAGTTACGTTGTTCCTGAGGACATGGGAGAAGTCTTGCTATTAGTAGTCATGCGAATTTGGTATTCGTTCGATATTTTGATGAGATGTATGTTGTCTAACCTCTAGTGCTGTTATGTGAACTTCGACTACATAACACTTCACCATTATTTGGGCCTAGAGGAAGGCATTGGGAAGTAACAAGTAGATGATGGGTTGCTAGAGTGACAGAAGCTTAAACCCTAGTTTATGCGTTGCTTCGTAAGGGGCTGATTTGGATCCATATGTTTCATGCTATGGTTAGGTTTACCTTAATACTTTTGTTGTAGTTGCGGATGCTTGCAATAGAGGTTAATCATAAGTGGGATGCTTGTTCAAGTAAGAACAGCACCCAAGCACCGGTCCACCCACATATCAAATTATCAAAGTACCGAACGAGAATCATATGAACGTGATGAAAACTAGCTTGACGATATTCCCATGTGTCCTCGAGAGCGCTTTTCTCTATATAAGAGTTTGTCCAGGCTTCTCATTTGCTATAAAAAGAATTGGGCCATCTTGCTGCACTTTATTTACTTTTGTTACTTGTTGCTCGTTACAAATTATCCTATCACAAAACTATCTGTTACCACTTATTTCAGTACTTGCAGAGAATACCTTGCTGAAAACCGCTTATCATTTCCTTCTGCTCCTCGTTGGGTTCGACACTCTTACTTATCGAAAGGACTACGATAGATCCCCTATACTTGTGGGTCATCAATCTCCATAGCCCGTTGATTAGCCGCGTCGATGTGAGACTTTCCCCTTTTTGTCTTCTCCACACAACCTCCACCATCATATTCTATTCCACCTATAGTGCTATGTCCATGGCTCACGCTCATGTATTGCGTGAAAGTTGAAAAGGTTTGAGAATACTAAAGTATGAAACAATTGCTTGGCTGAAACCGGGGTTGTGCATGATTTTAATACTTTGTGTGGTGAAGATGGAGCATAGCCAGACCATATGATTTTGTAGGGATAACTTTCTTTGGCCATGTTATTTTGAAAAGACATGATTGCTTTATTAGTATGCTTGAAGTATTATTGTCTTAATATCAAATGATAGAGTATTGCTTTGAATCACTCGTGTCTTAATATTCATGCCATGAATATATTACATGATCAAGATTATGCTAGGTAGCATTCCACATCAAAAATTATCTTTTTTATCATTTACCTACTCAAGGATGAGCAACAATTAAGCTTGGGGATGCTGATACGTCTCCGTCGTATCTATAATTTTTGATTGTTCCATGCCAATATTATACAACTTTCATATACTTTTGGCAACCTTTTATACTATTTTTGGGACTAACATATTGATCCAGAGCCCAGTGCCAGTTTCTGTTTTTTCCTTGTTTTTGAGTTTTACATAAGAGGAATACCAAACGGAGTCCAATTGACGTGCCAATTTTTGATGATTTTTTATGGACCAAAAGAAGCCCCTGGAGTAAAAGAGTTGGGCCAGAAGAGTCCCAGGTTGTCCACGAGGGTGGGGGGCGCGCCCACCCCCCTGGGCATGGGCCCCTGCCTCGTGGACGACTCGGAGACCCCCCTGACGTGAAACCAACGCCAAAAATTCCTATAAATACAGAAACCCCCAGAAAATAACCTAGATCGGAAGTTCCACCGCCGCAAACCTCTGTAGCCACGAGAAATCAATCTAGGACCTCTCTGGCACCCTGCCAGAGTGGGCCATCATCACCGGAGGCCATAGAGGAGGATCCCGGAGGGGCCATCATCACCATGTAGGCCAAGGACCAGCGGGAGAACCTCTCCCCATCTAGGGGGGAGGCCATGGAGGAGGAAGCACAAGGGGGAGAACCTCTCCTCCTCTCTCTCGATGGTGCCGGAGTGCCACCGGGAGAGGAATCATCGCCGCGGTGATCGTCTTCATCAACATCACCATCATCATCACCATCCTCATCTCTTTTACGCGGTCCACTCTCCCGCATGTTGGAAATATGCCCTAGAGGCAATAATAAATTAGTTATTATTATATTTCCTTGTTCATGATAATCGTTTATTATCCATGCTAAAATTGTATTGATAGGAAACTCACATGATCAATAGATGGTTACGGTTTCCTGACCATGGACATTGGATGTCGTTGATAACGGGATCACATCATTAGGAGAATGATGTGATGGACAAGACCCAATCCTAAGCCTAGCACAAGATCGTATAGTTCGTATGCTAAAGCTTTTCTAATGTCAAGTATCATTTCCTTAGACCATGAGATTGTGCAACTCCCGGATACCGTAGGAATACTTTGGGTGTGCCAAACGTCACAACGTAACTGGGTGGCTATAAAGGTGCACTACGGGTATCTCCGAAAGTGTCTGTTGGGTTGGCATGAATCGAGACTGGGATTTGTCACTCCGTGTGACGGAGAGGTATCTCTGGGCCCACTTGGTAGGACATCATCATAATGTGCACAATGTGATCAAGGAGTTGATCACGGGATGATGTGTTACGGAACGAGTAAAGAGACTTGCCGGTAATGAGATTGAACAAGGTATCGAGATACCGACGATCGAATCTCGGGCAAGTACTATACCGGTAGACAAAGGGAATTGAATACGGGATTGATTGAATCCTTGACATCGTGGTTCATCCGATGAGATCATCGTGGAACATGTGGGATCCAATATGGGTATCCAGATCCCGCTATTGGTTATTGGCCGGAGAGGTGTCTCGGTCATGTCTGCATGGTTTCCGAACCCGTAGGGTCTACACACTTAAGGTTCGGTGACGCTAGAGTTGTTATGGGAAATAGTATGTGGTTACCGAAGGTAGTTCGGAGTCCCGGATGAGATCCCGGACGTCACGAGGAGTTTCGGAATGGTCCGGCAGTGAAGATCGATATATTGGACCAAGGGTATTGGAGTCCGGAAGTGTTTCAGAGGTACCAGGCTATGGCCAGCATGACCGAAAGGTGTTTCGGGAGCCCCGGCAAGTGTTGGAGGGCCTCATGGGCCAAAGGGGAAGGGGCAAACCAGCCCACTAAGGGTTGGTGCGCCCCCCACACCCTTTCCCACGTTACTTGGGGAGGTGGGGCGCCTCCACCTGGCTTGGGAGGCAAGCCTCCACCTGCTTGGCTTGGGGGGCAAGTCTCCCTAGGATTTTCCCTAGGGAGATCCAATCTGCCTAGCCGCCGCCCCCTAGGGGAAACCCTAGGGCGCCTCCCCCTCTCCCCTTGCCCCTATATATAGTGGAGGGGTGGGAGGGCAGCCGTGACCTCTTCCCTGGCGCAGCCCTCCCTCCTCCTACCTTCTCCTCCTCCTCCATGGTGCTTGGCGAAGCCCTGCCGGAGAACCACGAGCTCCACCACCACCACGCCGTCGTGCTGATGGAGCTCTCCCTCAACTTCTCCTCTCCCCTTGCTGGATCAAGAAGGAGGAGACGTCCCCGGGCTGTACGTGTGTTGAACGCGGAGGTGCCGTCCGTTCGGCACTAGGGATCATCGGTGATTTGGATCACGACGAGTACGACTCCATCAACCACGTTCACTTGAACGCTTCCGCTTAGCGATCTACAAGGGTATGTAGATGCACTCTTCTTCCCTCGTTGCTAGATCACTCCATAGATTGATCTTGGTGATGCGTAGAAAATTTTGAATTTCTGCTACGTTCCCCAACAGTGGCATCATGAGCTAGGTTTATGCGTAGTTTCTATGCACGAGTAGAACACAAAGTAGTTGTGGGCGTCGATTTTGTCAATTTACTTGCCGTTACTAGTCTTATCTTGATTCGGCGACATTGTGGGATGAAGCGGTCCGGACCAACCTTACACGTACGCTTACGTGAGACCGGTTCCACCGACTGACATGCACTAGTTGCATAAGGTGGCTGGCGGGTGTCTGTTTCTCCCACTTTAGTCGGATCGGATTCGATGAACAGGGTCCTTATGAAGGGTAAATAGAAATTGGCAATTCACGTTGTGGTTTTGGCGTAGGTAAGAAACGTTCTTGGTAGCAACCTATAGCAGCCACATAAAAACTTGCAACAACAATTAGAGGACGTCTAACTTGTTTTTGCAGCAAGTGTTTTTGTGATGTGATATGGCCAAAGGATGTGATGAATAATATATGTGATGTATGAGATTGATCATGTTCTTGTAATAGGAATCACGACTTGCATGTCGATGAGTATGACAACCGGCAGGAGCCATAGGAGTTGTCTTAATTTATTTATGACCTGCGTGTCAACATAAACGTAATGTAATTACTTTACTTTATTGCTAACCGTTAGCCATAGTAGTAGAAGTAATAGTTGGCGAGACAACTTCATGAAGACACGATGATGGAGATCATGGTGTCATGCCGGTGACGATGATGATCATGGAGCCCCAAAGATGGAGATCGAAAGGAGCAAAGTGATGATGGCCATATCATGTCACTATTTGATTGCATGTGATGTTTATCATGTTATTACATCTTATTTGCTTAGAACGACCGTAGCTTAAATAAGATGATCCCTCACTAAAATTTCAAGAAAAGTGTTCTCCCTAACTGTGCACCGTTGCGAAGGTTCATCGTTTCGAAGCACCACGTGATAATCGGGTGTGATAGATTCTTATGTTCGAATACAACGGGTGTTGACGAGCCTAGCATGTACAGACATGGCCTCGGAACACATGCGAAACACTTAGGTTAACTTGATGAGCCTAGCATGTACAAACATGGCCTCGGAACACGGAGGACCGAAAGGTCGAACATGAGTCGTATAGAAGATGCGATCAACATGAGATGTTCACCGATGATGACTAGTCCGTCTCACGTGATGATCGGACATGGCCTAGTTGATTCGAATCATGTATCACTTAGATGACTAGAGGGATGTCTATCTGAGTGGGAGTTCATGAAATAATCAGATGAACTCAATTATCATGAACATAGTCAAAAGGACTCTGCAAATTATGTCATAGCTTACGCTTTAGTTCTACTGTTTGATATGTTCCTAGAGAAAATTTAGTTGAAAGTTGATAGTAGCAATTATGCGGACTAGGTCCGTAAACTGAGGATTGTCCTCGTTGCTGCACAGAAGGCTTATGTACTTAATGCACCGCTCGGTGTGCTGAACCTCCGACGGGTTTCTTGGCCTACAAACAAAGGGAGAAAAGCTCAATCGTTGAGCTTGTACTCAGATTGTCTGGGTACAACAATCACTTGAATCGAGTGGGAGTTATCTTCCAGATGAGAAAGTGATGGTTCTCCAAAGTCACTGCCACCAAGCTACTAGAGCTTCGTGATGAACTATAACATATCAGGGATAGACATGATGATCCTTGAGCAATTCGCGATGTTTGACACCGCGAAAGTAGAAATCAAGAAGGAGCATCAATTGTTGATGGTTAGTGAAACCACTAGTTTCAAGAAGGGCAAGGGCAATAAGGGATACTTCATGAAACGGCAAATCAACTGCTGCTCTAGTGAAGAAACCCAAGGTTGAACCCAAACCCGAGACTAAGTGCTTCTGTAATAAGGGGAACGGTCACTAGAGCAGAATTACCCTAGATACTTGGTAGATAAGAAGGCAGGCAAGGTCGACAGAAGTATATTGGATATACATTATATTAGTGTGTACTCTACTAGTACTCCTAGTAGCACCATGGTGATAGATACCGGTTCGGTTGCTAAGTGTTAGTAACTCGAAATAAAAGGCTACGGAATAAACGGAGACTAGCTAAAGGTGAGATGACGATATGTGTTGGAAGTGTTTCCAAGGTTGATGTAATCAAACATCGTACGCTCCCTCTACCATCGGGATTGGTATTAAACCTAAATAATTGTTATTTGGTGTTTGCGTTGAGCATAGACATGATTGGATTATGTTTATCATAATACGGTTATTCATTTAAAGAGAATAATGGTTATTCTGTTTATTTGAATAATACCTTCAATGGTCTTACACCTAAAATGAATGGTTTATTGAATCTCGATCGTAGTGATACACATGTTCATGCCAAAAGATATAAGATAGTAATGATAGTACCACATATTTGTGGCACTACCATTTGAGTCATATTGGTATAAAACGCATGAAGAAGCTCCATGTTGATGGATCTTTGGACTCACTCATTTTTGAAAAGATTGAGATATGTGAACCATGTCTATTGGTATATACGCATGAAGAAACTCCATGCAGATGGACCGTTTGGACTCACTTGATTTTGAATCGCTTGAGACATGCAAATCATACCACATGGGCAAGATGACTGAAAGCCTCGGTTTTAGTAAAATGGAACAAGAAAGCAACTTGTTGGAAGTAATACATTTTGATGTGTGCAGTCCAATGAGTGCTGAGGCATGCAGTGGATATCGTTATGTTCTTACTTCACAGATGATTTGAGTAGATACTGAGTATATTTACTTGATGAAACACAAGTCTGAATTATTGAATGGTTCAAGTAATTTCAGAGTGAAGTTGAAGATCGTCGTGACAAGAGGATAAAATGTCTATGATATGATCATAGAGATGAATATCTGAGTTGCGAGTTTGGCACACAATTGAGACATTGTGGAAATTGTTTCACAACTAACACCGCCTGGAACACCATAGTGTGATGGTGTGTCCGAACATCATAAATGCACCCCATTGGATATGGGGCATACCATGATGTCTCTTATCGAATTACCACTATCGTTCATGGGTTAGGCATTAGAGACAACCACATTCACTTTAAATAGGGCACCACGTAATTCCGTTGAGATGACACCGTATGAACTATGGTTTAGAGAAACCTAGGCTGTCGTTTCTTGAAAGTTTGGGGCTGCGACGCTTATGTGAAAAGGTTTCAGGCTGATAAGCTTGAACCCAAAGCGGATGAATGCATCTTCATAGAATACCTAAAACAGTTGGGTATACCTCCTGTCTCAGATCCGAAAGCAATAGGGATTGTTTCTATAATCGGGTCCTTTCTCGAGGAAAAGTTTCTCTCGAAAGAATTGAGTGGGAGGATGGTGGAGACTTGATGAGGTTGTTGAACCGTCACTTCAACTAGTGTATAGCAGGGCACAACGAGTTGTTCCTATGGCACCTACACCAATTGAAGTGGAAGCTTATGATAGTGATCATGAGACTTCGGATCAAGTCACTCCCAAACCTCGTAGGACGACAAGGATGCGTACTACTTCAGAGTGGTGCGTAATCCTGTCTTGGAAATCATGTTGCTAGACAAGAATGAACCTACGAGCTATGGAGAAGCGATGTGGGCCCAGATTCTGACGAATGGCTCGAGGCAATAAAATCCGAGAGAGGATCCATGTATGAAAACAAAGTGTAGACTTTGAAAAGAACTACTTGATGGTCGTAAGGCTGTTAGGTACATATGGATTTTAAAAGGAAGACGGACATTGATGGTAAGTATCACCATTAAGAAAGCTCGACTTGTCGTTAAGATGTTTTCCGACAAGTTCAAGGAGTTGACTACGATGAGACTTTCTCACTCGTAGCGATGCTAAGAGTCTGTTGGAATTATATTAGCGATTACTGCATTATTTATGAAATCTTGCAGATAGGATGTCAAAACATTGTTTCCTCGACGATTTTCTTGAGGAAAGGTTGTATGTGACACAACTGGAAGGTTTTGTCAATCCTGAAAGATGCTAATAAGTATGCAAAGCTCCAGTAATCCTTCTAAGGACTGGAGTGAGCATCTCGGAGTTGGAATGTATGCTTTGATGAGATGATCAAAGATTTTGGTGTATACAAAGTTTATGAGAAACTTGTATTTCCAAAGAAGTGAGTGGGAGCACTATAGAATTTTTGATAAGTATATGTTGTTGACATATTGTTGATCAGAAGTGACGTAGAATTTCTGGAAAGCATATAGGATTATTTGGAAAATGTTTTTCAATGGAAAGCCTGGATTAAGCTACTTGAACATTGAGCATCAAGATCTATAAGGATAGATCAAAACGCTTAATGGTACTTTCAAATGAGCACATACCTTGACATGATCTTGAAGGTGTTCAAGATGGATCAGTCAAAGAAGGAGTTCTTGCCTGAGTTGTAAGGTATGAAGTTAAGACTTAAAGCTCGACCACGGCAGAATAGAGAGAAAGGACGAAGGTCGTCCCCTATGCTTAAGACATAGTCTGTTGAAATTATATTAGCAGTTACTGCATTGTTTATGAAATCTTGCAGATAGGGTGTCAAAAACATTGTTTCCTTTTCTTGAGGAAAGGTTGTATGTGATACAACCAGAAAGTTTTGTCAATCCTAAAAATGCTAGCAAGTATGCAAGGCTCCGGCAGTCCTTCTAAGGACTGGAGTAAGCATCTCGGAGTTGGAATATATGCTTTGATGATGATCAAAGGTTTTGGGTTTATACAAAGTTTATGAGAAACTTGTATTTCCAAAGAAGTGAGTGGGAGCACTATAGTTGATCGGAAATGATGTAGAATTTCTGGAAAGCATGCAGATTTATTTGAAAAGTGTTTTTCAATGGAAAACCTGGATTAGGCTACTTGAGTATTGAGCATTAAGATCTATAAGGATAGATCAAAATGCTTAATAGTACTTTCAAATGAATACATACCGTGACAAGATTTTGAAGGAGTTCAAAATAGATCAGCAAAGAAGGAGTTCTTGGCTGTATTACAGGTGTGAGTATTGAGTAAGACTCAAGACCTGACCACGGCAGAAGAGAGAGAAAGGACGAAGGTCGTCCCCTATGCTTAGACGTAGGCTCTACAGTATGCTGTGCTGTGTACCGCACCTGAAGTGTGCCTTGCCATGAGTCAATCAAGGGGTACAAGAGTGATTCAGGAATGGATCACAGGACAGCGGTCAAAGTTATCCTTGGTAACTAGTGGACTGAGGAATTTTCTTGATTATGGAGGTGGTAAAAGAGTTCGTCGTAAAGGGTTACGCCGATGCAAACTTTGACACTAATCCAGATTATTCTGAGTAGTAAACTGGATTCGTATAGTAGAACAGTTATTTGAAATAGCTCCAAATAGAGCGTGACACGGATCTGAAAGATTCAGACCCGTTGACTAGTAACCTCTCTCACAAGCAAGATATGATCAAACCCCATGGGTGTTGGAATCATTGCAATCACATAACGATGTGAACTGGATTATTGACTCTAGTGCAAGTGGGAGACTGTTGGAAATATGCCCTAGAGGCAATAATAAATTAGTTATTATTATATTTCCTTGTTCATGATAATCGTTTATTATCCATGCTAAAATTGTATTGATAGGAAACTCAGATACATGTGTGGATACATAGACAACACCATGTCCCTAGTAAGCCTCTAGTTGACTAGCTCGTTGATCAATAGATGGTTACGGTTTCCTGACCATGGACATTGGATGTCGTTGATAACGGGATCACATCATTAGGAGAATGATGTGATGGACAAGACCCAATCCTAAGCCTAGCACAAGATCGTATAGTTCGTATGCTAAAGCTTTTCTAATGTCAAGTATCATTTCCTTAGACCATGAGATTGTGCAACTCCCTGATACTGTAGGAATACTTTGGGTGTGCCAAATGTCACAACGTAACTGGGTGGCTATAAAGGTGCACTACGGGTATCTCCGAAAGTGTCTGTTGGGTTGGCATGAATCGAGACTGGGATTTGTCACTCCGTGTGACGGAGAGGTATCTCTAGGCCCACTCGATAGGACATCATCATAATGTGCACAATGTGATCAAGGAGTTGATAACGGGATGATGTGTTACGGAACGAGTAAAGAGACTTGCCAGTAACAAGATTGAACAAGGTATCGAGATACCGACGATCGAATCTCGGGCAAGTACTATACCGGTAGACAAAGGGAATTGAATACGGGATTGATTGAATCCTTGACATCGTGGTTCATCCGATGAGATCATCGTGGAACATGTGGGAGCCAATATGGGTATCCAGATCCCGCTATTGGTTATTGGCCGGAGAGGTGTCTCGGTCATGTCTGCATGGTTTCCGAACCCGTAGGGTCTACACACTTAAGGTTCGGTGACGCTAGAGTTGTTATGGGAAATAGTATGTGGTTACCGAAGGTAGTTCGGAGTCCCGAATGAGATCCCGGACGTCACGAGGAGTTCCGGAATGGTCCGGCGGTGAAGATCGATATATTGGACCAAGGGTATTGGAGTCCAGAAGTGTTCCGGAGGTACCAGGCTATGGCCAGCATGACCGAAAGGTGTTTCGGGAGCCCCGGCAAGTGTTGGAGGGCCTCGTGGGCCAAAGGGGAAGGGGCAAACCAGCCCACTAAGGGTTGGTGCGCCCCCCACACCCTTTCCCACGTTACTTGGGGAGGTGGGGCGCCTCCACCTGGCTTGGGAGGCAAGCCTCCACCTGCTTGGCTTGAGGGGCAAGTCTCCCTAGGATTTTCCCTAGGGAGATCCAATCTGCCTAGCCGCCGCCCCCTAGGGGAAACCCTAGGGCGCCTCCCCCTCTCCCCTTGCCCCTATATATAGTGGAGGGGTGGGAGGGCAGCCGTGACCTCTTCCCTGGCGCAGCCCTCCCTCCTCCTACCTTCTCCTCCTCCTCCATGGTGCTTGGCGAAGCCCTGCCGGAGAACCACGAGCTCCACCACCACCACGCCGTCATGCTGACGGAGCTCTCCCTCAACTTCTCCTCTCCCCTTGATGGATCAAGAAGGAGGAGACGTCCCCGGGCTGTACGTGTGTTGAACGCGGAGGTGCCGTTCGTTCGGCACTAGGGATCATCGGTGATTTGGATCACGACGAGTACGACTCCATCAACCCCGTTCACTTGAACGCTTCCGCTTAGCGATCTACAAGGGTATGTAGATGCACTCTTCTTCCCTCGTTGCTAGATCACTCCATAGATTGATCTTGGTGATGCGTAGAAAATTTTGAATTTCTGTTACGTTCCCCAACACCGCACCCCGCTGTAATCCCTACTTGAACATGGTGCTTTATGCCACATATTATGATCCAATGATGTGTTGCCATCCTATGATGTTTTGAGTAGATATCCTTTGTCTTTGGGTTGATTGATGATCTAGATTGGTATGAGTTGTATGTTTTGTCCAATGATGTGAGGGATTCCCGCTGTAGGTTGTTGCAATACGTTCATGATTCGCTTATAGTGGGTTGGTGACTGACTGAAACACAAACCCGAGTAAGGGGGTTGTTGCGTATGGGAATAAAGAGGACTTGTTGCTTTAATGCTATGGTTGGGTTTTACCTTAATGATCTTTAGTAGTTGCGGATGCTTGCTAGAGTTCCAATCATAAGTGCATATGATCCAAGAAAAGAAAGTATGTTAGCTTATGCCTCTCCCTCATATGGAAATTGCAATGACGACTACCGGTCTTGTTAATTGCCTAGGACAATTCCGCACACCGATCTATCATTATTCCACACTCGCTATTTATAATATTTAGTAATATATTCTAACTTTATGATAACAACACCTACTTTTATATTTTAGCTCTCCGATATCATACAAAGTTATCCTCTTCATACCCACAACGTAGTTTTATTTCTCGTTTCTAGTTGGGAGCAAACGTTCAGTGTACGTAGAGTCGTATCAGTGGCAGATAGGGCTGGAGACAATATTGATCTTACCTTTAGCTCCTTATGGGTTCGACACTCCATACTTATCACTTCCACCTTTGGAAATTGCTATGATGATTCCCTTCACTTGGGTATTATCATTCACTTAACTGTCGGGTTTCAGTTGGTTGGCACAACGGGTGGGCGCTCAAATGGGAATGCTGGCGCAGACTCTGATGGGAAACTGATGGCCTCGAGTCGTCTCTTTTGTTCCAAGTAGAAGGTTTCGATGTATTAGATCATGTAATGTAGGGGTGTCAGGTGTGTGATCGGTCTTCCTATTGACCCGGTTGTTGGTATCTACAAACAGTTCACATAACTTCCATGTTATATTCAGTCTCATGTCATCAAAAGTATATCACCAGTGAATGCTACGGGAAATGATAATTGCAAGACAAATAAAAACACAGCATGAGCATAATCATGCACAGATAGTTGAGGAAAAAAAATCCTTCAAGTAGTTCGCTTATCTTCTGACCTACAGTTGGAATTTGCGCCAATTGGTGCATCCAGTGAGGTTAAACATTCGTACATAAACAAAAGCAATATATGATAATACAAACTTTCTCTGTCGCAACTACTTCACCAAATAATCGTCATCATTGCCTTGCCACATGCACAACTTGAATAACATTGATAATCATAATATAGTGCAAGTGTTTTCATGACTCAAGCTAAACAATAAAAACATTTTTGGTCTTTCCATTAGTTCAACAATAAAGCACATAAGAGCCGATCATAAATTTCTTCTCTTCAAAACACAACACATATAAGGAATCTTTCTTGAAGTTTTGGATTAACAACTTACACACAAAGATGAAAGAAACTTCAAAAGATTTAGGCAAAGAAAAGCCAAAAAGAACAACAAAAAGAAACCAAATGAAAAACAGAAGAACAGTGAAAGAAGCAATCTTTTTGGATTTTCTTGAAAAATAGAAGGCAAAAAGGAAGTCAAAGAAACACAACAAAAATATTTTAGAGATGTTTTTTCTTAAAGAAAACAAACAAGAATGCAAAAGGAAGCGAAGAGAAAATCTTTTTGAAAATTTGAAAGTTTCAAAGAGGCGCTCAAATATAACTTCCAAAGAAGAAGCAAAAAGAATGAGGAAATATTTACGTTGTTTTCTTAGAGAACTTCGAAAGGGCAAAATAACCAACCAAAGAAGAACATCGGGTTTTCTTTTTGTTGAATGCAAATAGCAGAAGAAACAAGAGAAACGACAACAAACACAAGAAATATAAAAAAGAATACTAAAGAAGGCAATCAAAAACCCAACAAAACGAAGTGAAAAAAATGAGAAATGTTTTTTCATTTCTTGATTTTCAGCGAATGAAACAAAGAGAAACCAAATATGGATATACAAGTATCATCAAGCAACCATTCGTGTAATTAATGTATATGAGACCATGAGCGAAATTTAGGTTAAGGAAACATACTTCCCCGAACTTAAGCTTTAGACCTAAGTTTGGCTCACTCCTGCGGGTGGAAATCTTCATGGTCTCCATTATTATTGCGGCATGGCTATATCTCGCCCTTTGTGAGACAGAAGCTCGTCTTGCGTGAGAGGAAGTGGATTGACATATATACATGTTTCTGTAGAGTTTTGTGAACGTTTTTCGAAAGCTTCTATGGACTGGTTCAGAGCGGTTTTAGAAGCTTCTGCATGTTTTTTCTATTTTTTTCTGTTTGTGTTTCATCTTTCTTTTTCATTCTTCTGATGCATGCGATGCTTGTAAATACGAATATTTTCCGTGTACAGTTTTTCTTTCAATTACACGAATAATTTAAAAAAATTATTAAAAATTTCACAAACATATTTTTGTAATACACGAACATTTATAAAATGTGATGATCATTTTTTAAATGGTAAGAAACATTTCTGTACATTTTATATTATTCTAAATATGATGGACATTTGTTTCAAAATGCATGGACTTTTTTTAAGTGATACAAAACATTTTAAAAACAACTATCCAAACATTTTTTTTCTGCATGGTATAAACATTTATTCAAAATGTCACGAACAAAATTTTAGAAACATGTGTTTTTAAAATATGAAGATCATTTTTGTAAAATCTTATGATATCTTTTCATTCAAAATTTACATGAACATATTTTTGAAACTCATGAATTTTATAATATTGTTACAACATTTTTCGAATGGTACAGATATTATTTTGAAATTGCACGAACAAATATTCCACAATTAGGGAGCATATTTAAATGCGTCATAAACACATTTTATGAAGTGAATTATTTTTTTAATATATTTATATAGAATATTTGAAAACAAAAACAAAATTAAAAGAAGATAATAAAATAAAAACAAAACGAACAAATGTTTGAAAAGAAAACTGAACGAAATGAACCCGAGATAGTGGGCAGTTCCACTTACAGAGGCAGCCTGAGGCAAACCCTGTTCGGCCGCTTAAGCGCCACTGCGACCTCTTCTTATTCGGCGCGAAAGGCGATCGGCAGCGCGCACTCACTTCCATACTTCCCCCCCTTTTTTTCATTTGATTTTTTGGCCTAGATTTCTTTTTTTTTCTTATTGCAATAATTCTGCATTTCAGAAGAGTTCCATATTAAATTTGTTTTGTGAATTTCGAGAAAATCTCAACATTAAATGTTCGAGGATTCAAAATAATGTTGGCATTCATGAACTTGAAAAAATGCTTGCAAATTCAGAAAAAATATTATTTTGTAGAAAGTGTTAAATTTTTTAAATGCCCGTGAACAAAAAATATCATCAAATTTAAAAAGTATAGCGGATTCATAAAATGCTTATGAATATGAATAATGTTCGTACATTTGAAAAATGTTCGGCAAAACATTTTCGCAAATTCAAGAAATTATTCCCAGTTAAAAAATGTTTTTTAGTTCAACAAATGTTCCCCGATTTAAAAAGTATACCAGTTTTCGCAATAAATGTTTACATTTTTTCTAAAATGTGCATGAATTCAACAAATGTTCACAAATTTGTAAAAAATATTCATGATTTGACAAAAACTTAAAAACCATTCAATAATACAAAATATAACCAAAATAAAAAAGGAACATGTAAAAAAGAACAACAGTAGAAAAAAGAACAAAAATGAAAAAAAGAACTAAAATATGAGTGCAGTGAGGCTGGACGTGTTTGGAGACACGGCGACGTTGAGATCCTAGATTGCTTTGTGTTACACGCGAGATGGTTAAAGATTGAAGGTCAATGGCTGAGGGTGTTGTAGCCACGTGGATGCTGCAATCGAGCAGGCGACGCAATTGACGCCTCCTTTGTAGATCGACTCGGTGTTATGCATGTAGTTCCACGAATTTCGATGTCATGATCCATCAACTCTAGACACATGTATGAAGGAAATATGCCCTAGAGGCAATAATAAAGTTATTATTTATTTCCTTATATCATGATAAATGTTTATTATTCATGCTAGAATTGTATTAACCGGAAACATAATACATGTGTGAATACATAGACAAACAGAATGTCACTAGTATGCCTCTACTTGACTAGCTCGTTAATCAAAGATGATTATGTTTCCTAACCATGGACAAAGAGTTGTTATTTGATTAACGGGATCACATCATTAGGTGAATGATCTGATTGACATGACCCATTCCATTAGCTTAGCACCCGATCGTCTAGTATGTTGCTATTGCTTTCTTCATGACTTATACATGTTCCTATGACTATGAGATTATGCAACTCCCGTTTGCCGGAGGAACACTTTGTGTGCTACCAAACGTCACAACGTAACTGGGTGATTATAAAGGTGCTCTACAGGTGTCTCCAAAGGTACATGTTGGGTTGGCGTATTTCGAGATTAGGATTTGTCACTCCGATTGTCGGAGAGGTATCTCTGGGCCCTCTCGGTAATGCACATCAGATAAGCCTTGCAAGCATTGCAACTAATGAGTTAGTTGTGAGATGATGTATTACGGAACGAGTAAAGAGACTTGCCGATAACGAGATTGAACTAGGTATTGAGATACCGACGATCGAATCTCGGGCAAGTAACATACCGATGACAAAGGGAACAACGTATGCTGTTATGCGGTCTGACCGATAAAGATCTTCGTACAATATGTAGGAGCCAATATGAGCATCCAGGTTCCGCTATTGGTTATTGACCGGAGATGTGTCTCGGTCATGTCTACATTGTTCTCGAACCGTAGGGTCCGCACGCTTAACGTTACGATGACAGTTTCATTATGAGTTTATGTATTTTGATGTACCGAAGTTTGTTCAGGGTCCCGGATGTGATCACGGACATGACGAGGAGTCTCGAAATGGTCGAGACATAAAGATCGATATATTGGACGGCTATATTCGGACACCGGAAATGTTCCGGGTGATTTCGGAGAAAACCGGAGTGCCGGAGGGTTACTGGAACCCCCCGGGAGTAGTAATGGGCCTTATGGGCCTTAGTGGAGAGAGAGAGGGGCGGCCAGGGTGGGCCGCGCGCCCCCTCCCCCTCTGGTCCGAATTGGACTAGGAGAGGGGGGGGGGGCGGCGCCCCCCTTTCCTTCTCCCTCTACCCCTTCCTTTCCCCCTCCTAGTAGGAGTAGGAAAGAGGGAGTCCTACTCCTACTAGGAGGAGGATTCCTCCTCCCTGGCGCGCCCACAAGGGCTGGCCGGCCTCCCCCTTGCTCCTTTATATACGGGGGTAGGGGGCACCTCTAGACACACAAGTTGATCTTCGTGATCGTTCCTTAGCCGTGTGCGGTGCCCCCTCCACCATATTCCACCTCGGTCATATTGTAGCGGTGCTTAGGTGAAGCCCTGCGACGGTAGAACATCAAGATCGTCACCACGCCATCGTGCTGACGGAACTCCTCCCCGACGCTTTGCTGGATCGGAGCTCGGGGATCGTCATCGAGCTGAACGTGTGCCAAGAACTCGGAGGTGCCGGAGTAACGATGCTTGGACCGGTCGGATCGGGAAGACGTACGCCTACTTCCTCTACGTTGCATCAACGCTTCCGCTTCGGTCTACGAGGGTACGTAGACAACACTTTCCCCTCTCGTTGCTATGCATCACCATGATCTTGCGTGTGCGTAGGAAATATTTTGAAATTACTACGTTCCCCAACAGTGGCATCCGAGCCTAGGTTTTATGTGTCGATGTTATATGCACGAGTAGAACACAAGTGAGTTGTGGGCGATATAAGTCATACTGCTTACCAGCATGTCATACTTTGGTTCGGCGGTATTGTTGGATGAAGCGGCCCGGACCGACATTACGCGTACGCTTACGCGAGACTGGTTCTACCGCCGTGCTTTGCACACAGGTGGCTGGTGGGTGTCAGTTTCTCCAACTTTAGTTGAACCGAGTATGGCTACGCCCGGTCCTTGCGAAGGTTAAAATAGCATCAACTTGACAAACTATCGTTGTGGTTTTGATGCGTAGGTAAGATTGGTTCTTGCTTAAGCCCGTAGCAGCCACGTAAAACTTGCAACAAACAAAGTAGAGGACGTCTAACTTGTTTTTGCAAGGCATGATGTGATGTGATATGGTCAAGACATGATGCTAAATTTTATTGTATGAGATGATCATGTTTTGTAACCGAGTTATCGGCAACTGGCAGGAGCCATATGGTTGTCGCTTTATTGTATGCAATGCAATCGCCCTGTAATGCTTTACTTTATCACTATGCGGTAGCGATAGTCGTAGAAGCATAAGATTGGCGAGACGACAACGATGCTACGATGGAGATCAAGGTGTCGCGCCGGTGACGATGGTGATCATGACGATGCTTCGGAGATGGAGATCACAAGCACAAGATGATGATGGCCATATCATATCACTTATATTGATTGCATGTGATGTTTATCTTTTATGCATCTTATCTTGCTTTGATTGACGGTAGCATTATAAGATGATCTCTCACTAAATTATCAAGA
Organism: Triticum monococcum; assembly: GCA_034509565.1. Taxonomy (NCBI): domain Eukaryota; kingdom Viridiplantae; phylum Streptophyta; class Magnoliopsida; order Poales; family Poaceae; genus Triticum; species Triticum monococcum. The sequence continues at coordinate 623,454,672 of CM067845.1, forward strand.
AGTGTTCTCCCTGAGTATGCACCGTTGCCAAAGTTCGTCGTGCCCAGACACCACGTGATGATCGGGTGTGATAAGCTCTACGTCCATCTACAACGGGTGCAAGCCAGTTTTGCACACGCGGAATACTCAGGTTAAACTTGACGAGCCTAGCATATGCAGATATGGCCTCGGAACACTGGGACCGAATGGTCGAGCATGAATCATATAGTAGATATGATCAACATAATGATGTTCACCACTGAAAACTACTCCATTTCACGTGATGATCGGTTATGGTTTAGTTGATTTGGATCACGTGATCACTTAGAAGATTAGAGGGGTGTCTTTCTAAGTGGGAGTTCTTAAGTAATATGATTAATTGAACTTAAATTTATCATGAACTTAGTACCTGATAGTATCTTGCTTGTTTATGTTTGATTGTAGATAGATGGCCCGTGTTGTTGTTCCATTGAATTTTAATGCGTTCCTTGAGAAAGCAAAGTTGAAAGATGATGGTAGCAATTACACGGACTGGGTCCGTAACTTGAGGATTATCCTCATTGCTGCACAGAAGAGTTACGTCCTGGAAGCACCGCTAGGTGCCAGGCCTGCTGCTGATGCAACTGACGACGTTAAGAACGCCTGGCAGAGCAAAGCTGATGACTACTCGATAGTTCAATGTGCCATGCTTTATGGCTTAGAATCGGGTCTTCAACGACATTTTGAACGTCATGGAGCATATGAGATGTTCCAGGAGTTGGAGTTAATATTTCAAGCAAATACCCGAATTGAGAGATATGAAGTCTCCAATAAGTTCTATAGCTGCAAGATGGAGGAGAACAGTTCTGTCAGTGAGCATATACTCAAAATGTCTGGGTATAATAATCACTTGATTCAATTGGGAGTTAATCTTCCGGATGATTGCATCATTGACAGAATTCTCCAATCACTTCCACCTAGCTACAAGAGCTTCGTGATGAACTATAACATGCAAGGGATGGACAAAACAATTCCCGAGCTCTTCGCAATGCTAAAAGCTGCGGAGGTAGAAATCAAGAAGGAGGATCAAGTGTTGATGCTCAATAAGACCACTAGTTTCAAGAAAAGGGGCAAAGGGAAGAAGAAAGGGAACTTCAAGAAGAACAACAAGCAAGTTGCTGCTCAAGAGAAGAAACCCAAGTCTGGACCTAAGCCTGAAACTGAGTGCTTCTACTGCAAGCAGACTGGACACTGGAAGCGGAACTGCCCCAAGTATTTGGCGGATAAGAAGGATGGCAAGGTGAACAAAGGTATATGTGATATACATGTTATTGATGTGTACCTTACTAGAGCTCGCAGTAGCACCTGGGTATTTGATACTGGTTCTGTTGCTAATATTTGCAACTCGAAACAGGGACTACGTATTAAGCAAACACTGGCGAAGGACGAGGTGACGATGCGCATGGGAAATGGTTCCAAAGTCGATGTGATCGCGGTCGGCATGCTACCTCTACATCTACCATCGAGATTAATATTAGACCTAAATAATTGTTATTTGGTGCCAGCGTTGAGCATGAACATTATATCTGGATCTTGTTTGATGCGAGACGGTTATTCATTTAAATCAGAGAATAATGGTTGTTCTATTTATACGAGTAATATCTTTTATGGTCATGCACCTTTGAAGAGTGGTCTATTTTTGATGAATCTCGATAGTAGTAATACACATATTCATAATGTTGAAGCCAAAAGATGCAGAGTTGATAATGATAGTGCAACTTATTTGTGGCACTGCCGTTTAGGTCATATCGGTGTAAAGCGCATGAAGAAACTCCATACTGATGGGCTTTTGGAACCACTTGATTATGAATCACTTGGTACTTGCGAACCGTGCCTCATAGGCAAGATGACTAAAACACCGTTCTCCGGTACTATGAAGAGAGCAACAGATTTGTTGGAAATCATACATACTGATGTATGTGGTCCGATGAATATTGAGGCTCGCGGCGGATATCGTTATTTTCTCACTTCCACAGATGATTTAAGCAGATATGGATATATCTACTTAATGAAACATAAGTCTGAAACATTTGAAAAGTTTAAAGAATTTTAGAGTGAAGTTGAAAATCATCGTAACAAGAAAATAAAGTACCAAGTGATTTACCGTACCACTCTGGTGCGAAACTATTCCACAATTTTTCAAATGTACACCAAACTCGTAACTCAAATATTCTGGAAGTCATGCTACTAGATCATGATGAACCTACGAACTATGAAGAAGCGATGGTGAGCCCAGATTCCGCAAAATGGCTTGAAGCCATGAAATCTGAGATGGGATCCATGTATGAGAACAAAGTGTGGACTTTGGTTGACTTGCCCGATGATTGGCAAGAAATTGAGAATAAATGGATCTTCAAGAAGAAGACTGACGCTGACGGTAATGTTACTGTCTACAAAGCTCGACTTGTCGCAAAAGGTTTTCGACAAGTTCAAGGGATTGACTATGATGAGACCTTCTCACCCGTAGCGATGCTTAAGTCTGTCCGAATCATGTTAGCAATTGCCTTATTTTATGATTATGAAATTTGGTAGATGGATGTCAAAACTGCGTTCCTGAATGGATTTCTGGAAGAAGAGTTGTATATGATGCAACCAGAAGGTTTTGTCGATCCAAAAGGAGCTAACAAAGTGTGCAAGCTCCAGCGATCCATTTATAGACTGGTGCAAGCCTCTCAGAGTTGGAATAAACGTTTTGATAGTGTGATCAAAGCATTTGGGTTTGTACAGACTTTTGGAGAAGCCTGTATTTACAAGAAAGTGAGTGGGAGCTCTGTAGCATTTCTGATATTATATGTGGATGACATATTACTAATCGGAAATGATATAGAATTTCTGGATAGCATAAAGGGATACTTGAATAAGAGTTTTTCAATGAAAGACCTCGGTGAAGCTGCTTACATATTGGGCATTAAGATCTATAGGGATAGATCAAAACGCTTAATTGGACTTTCACAAAGCACTTACCTTGACAAAGTTTTGAAGAATTTCAAAATGGATCAGGCTAAGAAAGGATTCTTGCCTGTGTTACAAGGTGTGAAGTTGAGTAAGACTCAATGCCCGACCACTGCAGAAGATAGAGAGAAAATGAAAGATGTTCCCTATGCTTCAGCCATAGGCTCTATCATGTATGCAATGCTGTGTACCAGACCTGATGTGTGTCTTGCTATAAGTCTAGCAGGGAGGTACCAAAGTAATCCAGGAGTGGATCACTAGACAGCGGTCAAGAACATCCTGAAATACCTGAAAAGGACTAAGGATATGTTTCTCGTATATGGAGGTGACAAAGAGCTCATCGTAAATGGTTACGTTGATGCGAGCTCTGACACTGATCCGGACGATTCTAAATCGCAAACCGGATACGTGTTTACATTAAACGGTGGAGCTGTCAGTTTGTGCACTTCTAAACAAAGCGTCGTGGCGGGATCTACATGTGAAGCGGAGTACATAGCTGCTTCAGAAGCAGCAAACGAAGGAGTCTGGATGAAGGAGTTCATATCCGATCTAGGTGTCATACCTAGTGCATCGGGTCCAATGAAAATCTTTTGTGACAATACTGGTGCAATTGCCTTGGCAAAGGAATCCAGATTTCATAAGAGAACCAAGCACATCAAGAGACGCTTCAATTCCATCCGGGATCTAGTCCAGGTGGGAGACATAGAGATTTGCAAGATACATATGGATCTGAATGTAGCAGTGTTGGGGAACGTAGTAATTTCGAAAATTTTCCTACGCACACGCAAGATCATGGTGATGCATAGCAACGAGAGGGGAGAGTGTTGTCTACGTACCAACGCAGACCGACTGCGGAAGCGATCACACAACGTAGAGGAAGTAGTCGTACGTCTTCCCGATCCGACCGATCCAAGCACCGTTACTCCGGCACCTCCGAGTTCTTAGCACACGTTTAGCTCGATGACGATCCCCGGGCTCCGATCCAGCAAAGCTTCGGGGAGGAGTTCCGTCAGCACGACGGCGTGGTGACGATCTTGATGTACTACCGACGCAGGGCTTCGCCTAAGCACTACAACGGTATTATCGAGGTGGAATTTGGTGGCAGGGGGCACCGCACACGGCTAAGGAACGATCTCAAGGATCAACTTGTGTGTCTTGGGGTGTCCCCTGCCCCCGTACATAAAGGATGGAGGGAGGGAGGCTGGCCGGCCAAAGGAGGGAGGCGCAGGAGGAGTCCTACTCCTACCGGGAGTAGGACTCCCCCCTCCAATCCTAGTCCAACTAGGATTCCCAAGTGGGAAGAGAAAGAGAGAGGTGGCCGGCCCCTCTCCTAGTCCTAATAGGACTAGGGAGAGGGGGGGAGGCGCAGCCCTATGTGGGCTGACCTCTCACCTTTCCACTAAGGCCCATGTTGGCCCATTTGGCTCCCGGGGGGTTCCGGTAACCCTCCCGGTAATCCGGTAAAATCCCGATTTCACCCGGAACACTTCCGATGTCCAAACATAGGCTTCCAATATATCAATCTTTACGTCTCGACCATTTCGAGACTCCTCGTCATGTCCGTGATCACATCCGGGACTCCGAACAACCTTCGGTACATCAAAATGCATAAACTCATAATAACTGTCATCATAACATTAAGCGTGCGGACCCTACGGTTCGAGCACAATGTAGACATGACCGAGACACGTCTCCGGTCAATAACCAATAGCGGGACCTGGATGCTCATATTGGCTCCTACATATTCTACGAAGATCTTTATCGGTCAGACCGCATAACAACATACGTTGTTCCTTTTGTCATCGGTATGTTACTTGCCCGAGATTCGATCGTCGGTATCCAATACCTAGTTCAATCTCGTTACTGGCAAGTCTCTTTACTCGTTCCGTAATACATCATCTCATAACTAACATCTTAGTTATTATGCTTGCAAGGCTTATGTGATGTGTATTACCGAGAGGGCCCAGAGATACCTCTCCGACAATCGGAGTGACAAACCCTAATCTCGAAATACGCCAACCCAACATCCACCATTGGAGACACCTGTAGTACTCCTTTATAATCACCCAGTTACGTTGTGACGTTTGGCAGTACCCAAAGTGTTCCTCCGGCAAACGGGAGTTGCATAATCTCATAGTCATAGGAACATGTATAAGTCATGAAGAAAGCAATAGCAACATACTAAACGATCGGGTGCTAAGCTAATGGAATGGGTCATGTCAATCAGATCATTCAACTAATGATGTGATCCCGTTAATCAAATAACAACTCTTTGTTCATGGTTAGGAAACATAACCATCTTTGATTAACGAGCTAGTCAAGTAGAGGCATACTAGTGACACTCTGTTTGTCTATGTATTCACACATGTATTATGTTTCCGGTTAATACAATTCTAGCATGAATAATAAACATTTATCATGATATAAGGAAATAAATAATAACTTTATTATTGCCTCTAGGGCATATTTCCTTCAGTCTCCCACTTGCACTAGAGTCAATAATCTAGTTCACATCGCCATGTGATTCAACAGCAATAGTTCACATCACCATGTGATTAACACCCATAGTTCACATCGTCATGTGACCAACACTCAAAGGGTTTACTAGAGTCAGTAATCTAGTTCACATCTCTATGTGATTAACACCCAAAGAGTACTAAGGTGTGATCATGTTTTGCTTGTGAGATAATTTTAGTCGACGGGTCTGTCACATTCAGATCCGTAAGTATTTTGCAAGTTCTATGTCTTCAATGCTCTACACGGAGCTACTCTAGCTAATTGCTCTCACTTTCAATATGTATCCAGATTGAGACTTAGAATCATCTGGATCAGTGTCAAAAACTTGCATCGACGTATCCCTTTACGACGAACCTTTTTGTCACGTCCATAATCGAGAAACATATCCTTATTTCACTAAGGATAATTATGACCGCTGTCCAGTGATCTACTCCTAGATCACTATTGTACTCCCTTGCTAAATCAGTGCAGGGTATACAATAGATCTGGTATACAGCATGACATACTTTATAGAACCTATGGCCAAGGCATAGGGAATGACTTTCATTCTCTTTCTATCTTCTGCCATGGTCGGGCTTTGAGTCTTACTCAACTTCACACCTTATAATACAGGCAAGAACTCTTTTTTTGACTGCTCCATTTTGAACTACTTCAAAATCTTGTCAAGGTATGTACTCATTGAAAAAACTTATCAAGCGTCTTGATCTATCTCTATAGATCTTGAAGCTCAATATGTAAGCAGCTTCACCGAAGTCTTTCTTTGAAAAATTCCTTTCAAACACTCCTTTATGCTTTACAGAATAATTCTACATTATTTCCGATCAACAATATGTCATTCACATATACTTATCAGAAATGTTGTAGTGCTCCCACTCACTTTCTTGTGAATACAGGCTTCACCGCAAGTCTGTATAAAACTATATGCTTTGATCAACTCATCAAAGCGTATATTCCAACTCCGAGATGCTTGCACCAGTCCACAGATGGATCGCTGGAGCTTGCACATTTTGTTAGCACCTTTCGGATTGACAAAACCTTCTGTTGCATCATATACAACTCTTCTTTAATAAATCCATTAAGGAATGCAGTTTTGTTTATCCATTTGCCAGATTTCATAAAATGCGGCAATTGCTAACATGATTCGGACAGACTTAAGCATAGATACGAGTGAGAAAAAACTCATCGTAGTCAACACTTTGAACTTGTCGAAAAACCTTTTTCGACAATTCTAGCTTTGTAGATAGTAACACTACTATCAGCGTCCGTCTTCCTCTTGAAGATCCATTTATTTTCTATGGTTTGCCGATCATCGGGCAAATCCATCAAAGTCCATACTTTGTTCTCATACATGGATCATATCTCAGATTTCATGGCCTTAAACCATTTCGCGGAATCTGGGCTCATCATCGCTTCCTCATAGTTCGTAGGTTCATCATGATCTAGTAGCATGACTTCCAGAAAAGGATTACCGTACCACTCTGGCGCGGATCTTACTCTGGTTGATCTACGAGGTTCAGTAGTATCTTGTTCTGAAGTTTCATGATCATCATCATTAGCTTCCTCACTAACTGGTGTAGGTGTCACAGAAACAGTTTTCTGTGATGTATTACTTTCCAATAAGGGAGCAGGTACAGTTACCTCGTCAAGTTCTACTTTCCTCCCACTCACTTCTTTCGAGAGAAACTCCTTCTCCAGAAAGTTTCCGAATTTTAGCAACAAAAGTCTTGCCTTCGGATCTGTGATAGAAGGTGTATCCAATAGTTTCCTTTGGATATCCTATGAAGACGCACTTCTCCGATTTGAGTTTTGAGCTTATCAGGATGAAACTTTTTTCATATAAGCATCGCAACCCCAAACTTTAAGAAATGACAGCTTAGGTTTCTTGCCAAACCATAGTTCACACGGTGTCGTCTCAACGGATTTATATGGTGCCCTATTTAACGTGAATGTAGCTGTCTCTAATGCATGACCCCAAAAATGATAGTGGTAAATCGGTAAGAAACATCATATATTGCACTATATCTAATAAAGTACGGTTATGACGTTCGGACACACCATTATGCTGTGGTGTTCCAGGTGGCGTGAGTAGTGAAACTATTTCACATTGTTTTAACTGAAGACCAAACTCGTGTGCGGGCCGTCTTGTTTTTCATTTGATTTTCGGCCTAATTTTCTTCTTTTTTCTTATTGAAATAATTCTGCATTTCAGAAGAGTTCCATATTTAATCTGTTTTGTGAGTTTCGTAAAAAATCTCAACATTAAATGTTTGAGGATTCAAAATAATGTTGGCATTCATGAATTTGAAAAAATGCTTGCGAATTCAGAAACAATTCATTAATTTGTAGAAAGTGTTCAAAATAATTAAAAAATGCCTGTGAATGAAAAATATCTCTGATTCAATTTTTTATGAATATGAATAATGTACATGCATTTAATTTTTTTCGGAAAACATGTTCATTAATTTCAAAAATTGTTCCCCAATTAAAAATGTTTTTTTAATTCAACAAATGTCCCCTGATTCAAAAAAAGTTCACCAGTTTCGCAATAAAAGTTTACCAGTTTTGCATTAAATGTTCACGAATTTGTAAAAATATTCGCTATTTTAAAAAACTAAAAAACCATTGAATAATTGAAAATATAACCAAAATCAAAAGCGAACATGTAAAAAAGAACAACAATAAGAAAAGAACATAAATGAAAAAAAGAACTAAAATATGAGCGCAGTGAGGCTGGACGTGCTTGGAGACGCGGCAACGATGATATCGTAGATTGCTTTGTTTTAAGCACGAGATGGTTAAAGACTGGAGGTCAATGGCTTAGGGAATTGCAGCCACGTGGATGCTGCCGTCGAGCAAGCGATGCAGTTGACTCCTTCTCTGTAGATTGACTCGGTGTTATGCATGAATTCCGATGTCGTGGTCCATCAGCTCTAGACATATGTAGGCGGTACAGAGCCTGCCTTGAAGATCAATAGGGTTGCCGTGAGAGTAGAAGGGGAAGATTACAACCTCTATTCCGCCGGGGAGCACCCCTGCCTCTCTTTCCGTTGCCACCTGCCTTCTCACTGCCGGCCGCCACGTCCTTCTCATCGACTTGTGAGGGTCATTCTAGGTATGGTGGATCCCACTTTTAGGGCCAAAGACCCGAAAAGTGGGGGAGCCGGGGTGGGTGATCACCGAGGCGCGAGGTAGCCGCTGCAGTCGAAGTCATTAAGGATCTTGTGTGAAGTTGCCCACTTCTCTTTTCGACTGTGGCCTTGTGGGTTAGGTTAAGACAATAGGCGAGGTGTGTACGTGAGAAACTCCTTTTCCCAAAGAAAACGAAAACGGAAAGGAAACGTGTCGGTGAGGTGACTTATGGACGGGAGGTAGGGAAGGCTTATAGATGCGATGTATGAAAAATAGGCTCGTACACACCGAGCATCATGCATGTAACGCTTGCACGTAGAGTCAAAACCAAAGAATATCACTGAAGCGGGACACTGTAAACATTGTGGCGTCTTAATAAAGTTCACGAGATTTTGCCTAAAAAAACTGCAAAAGTAGGACGAAGTCAAGTGACATGAAACCAAGAATATTACCTAATTTTATTAGTAGGTATAGATATATAGATAAAGAAGAATAAAAGCAGGACGAAACCAAGAATACTACCTCCCGTTATTAGTAGGTAGGGGTAGGTATAGGTATAGATACGGGTTAATCCACGAGATAGTTTGGACTCGGTTGGGCGGAGAACACATTCACTTTGGTCTGCTTTATCTTGTAGCTGGAATTCTTTGGAGTGATTTGCATTGGGTGTTGCACATGTCGTCCTATCATCTAGGTTAGTTTTAGTTTGGACATCGAACTTTCCCACCTTTAAACGTATGCAGAGTAGCTAGCTTTTTTTTGAGGGGTTTCGGAGTAGTTAACTAGGTGGTCGCTCAATGACGTGGGCTCAATGCCGCTAGCTACTAGTACTAGCTTTGGCCACCTTTAAACACGGCGTGGGCTACAAGAAACATCCGAAACGGCCCAATGCAAGAGGTATTGCCCAGAAGCTAAGTTGTCCCACCTCTGCTGGGTGAGGTGGTTTTGACCAGCTTATAAGGGATTGTTGGAAATATGCCCTAGAGGCAATAATAAAATGATTATTACTATATTTTCTTGTTCATGATAATTGTCTATTATTCATGCTATAATTGTGTTATCTGGAAATCGTAATACATGTGTGAATACATAGACCACAACATGTCCTTAGTGAGCCTCTAGTTGATTAGCTAGTTGATCAACAGATAGTCATGGTTTCCTGACTATGGACATTAGATGTCATTGATAACGGGATCACATCATTAGGAGAATGATGTGATGGACAAGACCCAACAAGACCCAATCCTAAGCCTAGCACAAGATCGTGTAGTTCGTTCGCTAAAGCTTTTTCAATGTTAAGTATCATTTCCTTAGACCATGAGATCGTGTAACTCCCGGATGCCGTAGGAGTGCTTTGGGTGTGCCAAACATCACAATGTAACTGGGTGACAATAAAGGTATACTACAGGTATCCCCGAAAGTATCTGTTGGGTTGACACAGATCGAGACTGGGATTTGTCACTCCGTATGACGGAGAGGTATCTCTGGGCCCACTCGGTAATGCATCATCATAATGAGCTCAGTGTGACCAAGTGTTTGGTCACGGGATCATGCATTACGGTACGAGTAAAGTGACTTGCCGGTAACGAGATTGAACAAGGTATTGGGATACCGGCGATCGAATCTCGGGCAAGTAACGTACCGATTGACAAAGGGAATTGTATACGGGATTACTTGAATCCTCGACATCGTGGTTCATCCGATGAGATCATCGAGGAGCATGTGGGAGCCAACATGGGTATCCAGATCCCGCTGTTGGTTATTGACCGGAGAGTCGTCTCGGTCATGTCTGCATGTCTCCCGAACATGTAGGGTCTACATACTTAAGGTTCGTTGATGCTAGGGTTGTAGAGATATCAGTATGCAGTAACCCGAAGGTTGTTCGGAGTCCCGGATGAGATCCCGGACGTCACGAGGAGTTTCGGAATAGTCCGGAGGTAAAGATTTATATATAGGAAGTCAAGTTTCGGCCATCAGGAAGGTTTCGGGGGCAATCGGTATTGTACCGGGACCACCGGAAGGGTCCTGGGGGTCCACCGGGTGGGGCCACCTATCCCGGAGGGCCCCATGGGCTGAAGTGGGAGGGGAACCAGCCCCTGGTAGGCTGGTGCGCCCCCCTTGGGCCTCCCCTGCGCCTAGGGTTGGGAAACCCTAGGGGTGGGGGCGCCCCACTTGGCTTGGGGGGCAAGCCACCCCCCTTGGCCGCCGCCCCCCAGGACCCCAGGAGATGCATCTCCTAGGGCCGGCGCTCCCCCTAGGGGCCTATATAAAGAGGGGGGGGGAGGGAGGGCAGCCGACCCCAAGCCTTGGCGCCTCCCTCTCCCTCCCGTAACACCTCTCTCTCTCGCTGAGCTTGGCGAAGCCCTGCCAAGATCCTCGCTGCATCCACCACCACGCCCTCGTGCTGCTGGATCTCCATCAACCTCTCCTTCCCCTTGCCGGATCAAGAAGGAGGAGACGTCTTCCCCAACCGTACGTGTGTTGAACGCGGAGGTGCCGTCCGTTCGGCACTTGGTCATCGGTGATTTGGATCACGGCGAGTACGACTCCATCATCCCCGTTCTCTTGAGCGCTTCCGCTCGCGATCTACAAGGGTATGTAGATGCACTCCTCTCCCTCGTTGCTAGATGACTCCATAGATTGATCTTGGTGAAGCGTAGAAATTTTTTATTTTCTGCAACGTTCCCCAACAGGGATGGCATCCATCTTTTGTTGAGTAGTAGAGCACATGCATTGAGAGACAACTAACACACATGCACATATAGCGCGCGCTCGCGTGAATATTCGCGGATTGTACGCGATTGATATGCGACTTGAGACTTTGGACGCTTGGCGCGCCGCCACCCGCCTCTCTTGTTTTTATTTTTGCCTTGCTTCTGACAGGCCTACCAACATCGACTCTGCGGTTTAAAACAATAATAGATGCATATAACTTGCAGATATGATCAATCTCTTATTTTTTATTTTTATCCCGGTTCTGTCAGGCTTCACTCCTTGTTGGACTCCACTATCGGGGTAGGGATGATTGTGGAGCTGTGCGGGCTATTGTTGGTCAGCGCTTGGATTCGTTGTTTCTATTCATGGCATCTAGATAGCCGATGGTTAGCATGCTGTCCGATGGCACGCGCAATTGCAAGCATTTTCGTTCTGGGCATGCATCACTCAAAATGCTACACTTACGGGCTGAATTCTATGGGATTCAGCCTACAGACTCATTTTTTTTGACAAAGGATAGATTTTATTAGCTCATAAAGGAGCATCAAGAGGATACAAACACAATGAGTATACATCCAGCCTCTGCATAGTTAGAACGCACACAGCCAACACCAACGCACATAAAAAAACGCCAGCAAATAGCAAAGTTATATAAGACCAAAGCTATGCGTAGACGATGAAAAAAAATCCTAAAGCAATTAGATCTGCAAGTAGCAAGCTATAGCAAGGACCATATCCGCACCAACTGTTTAATAACACCACACGGACGACGAAGTTCTTCAACAACAACGCCTTTAAGAAGGGAGCAACGCTCAAGCGTCACCGTCACCGGATCCAATCACCAAAGGGAAGAATCTAGGTTTTCACCCTGAAGAATCAGTCCGAGCAAAACCGAGCAATAATGTCTTCAACAAGGTAACGACATAATATCGCCATTGACAGGTATAACCAACTTGGGTCAGACCCAGGCTTTCACCCCGGAGCTCAAGACCGAAAAGCTCGAGTAGCATGACCATCAACGTCACACATGTGTTGTCGCCACCACTTTTTCGCGATCCCAGCAACAAAATGCGATATGCACCAACGCCACTTCACCACCATCCCTTTGCGTCAAGTCGTCTTCTATAGTTTGCATCTCACCATCGAAGTAAACCACTAGATCTGAAGGGAGAAGCCCTCACAAAGACCTTTCGATGGCCACCACAATCTCGTCGGAGAGAGCCCTGCACAGGTCTTCAGCCCAGGAGCCAACATGGCCGAAACCGGGACACGAAAAACAGATCATCATCACCATAACTCCTGGTCAGACAGTGTGGTCACTAACCGTGTGGCGTCGACCGTGCGAAGGGCGCCGCAACAGGCTGGATCGACGCATCAGTTAACCACCACCACAATGAGGATTGCCATCGGGAAATTGCACCGCCATCTAGAAACCGTCTCACAGCAGGCCCGTCCGGACCAGCACAATCGACCCCAAGATCTGTCCATGGCGCTACCCACGCAGCCACCATGTCCGCTGTCGCTGCAGAAGTGACCCGGGGCCGCTGCCCCGAAACCCGCACTCCGCCGTGAGCAAGCCCAACAACCAAAGCCCCGCCGAGCCGCAGCCCACACATGCCTAGATCGCGCTTTGGTCGCTGTCGATCTGAGACGCTACGCGGCCGCGACACCGGCCACCACCATGGACGCCGCGCACCCATCAAGAGGGCCGCGCGCCGGAGGCCAGCGGCGGCGGCGGGGGGGAGGGGGGGGGGGGATGCAGAGAAGGGAGAGATCAGGTTCCGCCCTACGGACTCATGTGGTATGCAAAATGCAATGCAGCCATGCAGCGGCGGGAGACAATTTTAAAGCGAAAGTTAAGTCTTCCAACTGTATCAAGCCACGTTGCGCCCGTAACTTGAGTGCGTAACTCTTTCCTGTAAGTGTAGCATTATTGCTTCTTCTTGGTCCGTGCTCTTGTGTGTAGGTGTGTGACTGTATTTAACCTTCTGTAGTGTCTATGCTAAGGGCTAGGTGTCCTCACGCGATTCATGAGGACTGAATGCAAGTATTTTTGGCATATCTCTTCCCCAATTCATATGTTTGTCAGGTTCATTTTTTCCCGCCTTATTTTTCTTCCTTCTAGCACTGGATATTTTGTGTATATTTTTGAGTGAATTCCACTTTTTACCTCATATTTGTACATTTGTGACACCAATTACCCCGTCGAGTGAAAATTCGTCTAGAATACCCCTTTTGAAAGCTTTGGACCCTTGTTTTCTGATGCGTGTCCATCAGGTAAGGTGTGAGTTGATGCCCCGGATCCAAAAATATGTGGGCGGCCACAAGGAACGGAACAGATAGACAAGAAAAGCTTGGACAAGATCGTCAATGATGCCCTCCGATCCTGACAGATTTTTTTACGAATCAATGACGCAACATGCCGATCCTATCGACCATAAACAAAGAAAATGTAAAACTGGGGTAAAACCGTGTTAAAAGTCTTCAAAATCTGATATTTCGATAAAAGTTCCGCTAAATGGGGTAATATGTGTCACAAATGTAAAACTACAAGGTAAAAAGTGGAATTCACTCTATATTTTTCAAGCTTTCATAAGCATCTTCCCATACGCTACAATAAGTGCTCATGAATCAGGCTTAATATGTAAATCAGGTTTCAGGTTTGCCTGTGCTGCACTATATCTTTCATGGTACTAATTTCATTGTCACCTTACCAATTAAAATGCTTGAAGTTATCATTTGGGAATAAATGATAATTTCTCATGGAGACTGAACAAAATGTCTCCAGTAACTTGAGTTGTGTACGGAGCATCGGAAAGAATCAATCAGATAATTGGGGATTTGTCAAGCTATTGGTGACATGGGTGGAGAAATGGATAGAAATGGTTGGCCATTGTTGTTCTTGATTGCAATTTTGAGAGGGCAAAGCTACGATCATGGAGATAGAGATCTCAATTATATTCTTGTGCTTTTGCTGGCAGTCACTCCACTGAAACTTGTTTGAACTGCAAGATTGAGACGAGGTAGCATCAATCTCTATATTATGTTTTTGCACATATATAATGAATATCAATTTTTTATCCGTTGTCCTTTTCTGCAATTTCTATGTGATTCCCACCTTTCCATCTATAAGTAATGGTAATCATTCAAGGCTCAGGAAGTACATGTTGTTGATACACGAACACGTCACGTGTACCCTCGACGCCGGGGGTGATGCACCGCAGGTCACATCGAAGAAGACCCGACCGATAGCGCGATACACAAGACAGTTGACGGGCGCTTTTGCAGACCCAAAACCCCACACACCCAGCGGCTATGAGCTGCCCTAGGTCGATTCGCTCGCCCATAGAGCCGGGATTCGCAGCTCTCAAACACGAAGAATGGCGAGGAACAATAGAGAAAAACGATGGAGAGATAAAACGTGGATGAAGCAGTAGTATATTGATTTCGATTGTGTGTTCTTCAATCGGCCGTCACCCCCAACATATATAAGAGGTGGTTGGACTTCCCGTACAAGTAAGCAGAGGCGGAGCCAGGATTTTTCAAAGCCTAGGGCTATAACTAAGCGGCTAGAAAAAGCTAAGACTAGTATACCACACATATCAATGCATGCCAGAAATACACTGCATATTCGCATTTCGTAGGAAATATGAACCCCATTATGAAAACAAGAGAAATTTCATAGAAATATGTAAATAGTTTAACAAATTGCATTGCTGCACAAGCTGGTACCAAATTAATGAAGGCTTGATTAAGTTGATCCCATTGTTTCTTCATCAACAGTAGAAGGACCTGGAGCTGTCAAGGTAAAATTCAGTTACACAAGACAGTGGACATAGGCTAAGTCATTTGTTCATAACTTTTGAAAATAAGAACATAATATACCATTATCTCGAAGTGTGTAGTAGCGCGCCATGTAATTGACCGAGTCTGCTTCGTTTTGTATTTCTAATTTCCTGTTGACAACGAAAGAAAATTGACTGAAGTTGTACAGTTTAACAAAATAAAATAGACTTAAGTTGTACTACAATTTAACAATACCAAATAATTGATTTCGTCTACGATACAGAAGAACCAGGGAAAGTAAGTTAGATGGCACTCCCTCGGTTCTTTTAACTAAAACCACGACAAAAATTATGAAACGGAGGGAGCATTTTTGGAATTACCTGTTCAGGGCATTGGGTAATTACATAGTAGAAATAAGTTGGATGATATATACTAGGAACAGATTTACTAAAAATTATATACTAGAATAGATGAATTGTTTTTTTAGGGAAGAATAGATAAATTGCTGGATGATTACCTGGGTTTGGTAGTGGGCAGCTGAGAATTACAGAACAGGAGGTAGCCAATCAGATTGTTAGGGCTCAGGCGCGCAGCAGGGGCTGCTCTGCGATGAGCGCCGAGCCGCCTTGACGAGGGGATGCGACGCATCTGTGATTCAGGGTTCGTTTCCGATCAGATGAGATTTTCGTCGATTAGGCGAGCTGGACGTATCGTTGGAGGTAGATGGATAGAATGGGCTAAGCAAATGCACTTCCATGCGCTTAAGTAGGCCTGGGGCTGGGCCTCTATAACACCAAATTTTGAAAAAATAAATACAAACACATGCATGTGTACTAGCTGGGCCCCGCCTGGGGCTATAGCCTCAGTTGCCCCAGGCCTGATTTCGCCCCTGCAAGTAAGGATTCATATAGGTTTTTCTTACAGGAAAAGTACATCAATTCACGTACTAGAGTCCCAGTTCTAGTCTAACTCGGATTTAATCTACCCAAACTTCTGTCCTGCTTCTTGCACGGGCAGTGGAATTTGCATACGACCTCCGGTTGAGATGATCAAAATACCAAATTTGTGCCCCTCGACGAGACGAACAACTCCTATGTTGATCACTTTTCCAAATAAGGCCATCTTCAATACTTTATGGGGCCATTTTTAACTTCCAGTCGGATTCGGCCGTGCAGTTTTCTGGACTATTCGAGTCTTGCAGCAACTTTTCAGGTCGTATACTATCTCGGATGATGATAACTCCAAAAGATAAGTTGACCGTTTTGATGATACACACAACTTTTGTGTATAACACTTTTCCATCCAAGGTCATCTAGATAATCCTTTGAGCCCATCTTCAGATTCTGTCTGGACTTTCACTCAAACCGGCAAGCCTTGGAAACCGGCAAGCATTCAAAACCAGCAAGCACTTCAAACCGGCAAGCCTTCAAAACCGACAAGCATTCAAAACCGGCAAGTCTTAGAAACGAGCAAGCATTCAAAACTGGCAAGCACTCAAAACCGGCAAGCACTCAAAACCGGTAAGCCTTCAAAACCGGCAAGCACTCAAAACAGGCAAGCACTCAAACCGATAAGTTTTTCTTTCAAACTGGCAAACTTTCACACCGGCGAGCTTTTTCACTTGGCCAGCAAGCTTTATTCAGCCGGCAAAGGCCGAATAACTCGCACGACCCATCAGACACCACCTAGGTGGGTGTCTGGTCCCTCGCATCACTTTTTTACTTAGGACCGGTCTGCAGTGCTGCCTCTAACTTTTGCATATAAACTCGGATTGGAACGATTTTTATATCAAAATCGACCACTTCGACGATATGAAGACAATTCATGTAGATCATTTTTGGCCGTCTTGGGGGCGTAATCAGCCAAACAGTGATCTGAACATAAAATTTGAGAATGTTGAACATAGTTTCGGCTTCTAGAATGAGGCCAGATGGTGATGATCCAAACATCAAAGTTGCTCAATTTGATGATACGGAACTTTTCATGTTGAAACCCTTTCCATTTAAGGCCATCTCAATTGTGTTTCATATTATGGAAAAATCTGGTGTCAACACATGCCTCCTTATTTTTCGATAAAGCTTGCATGCCGAAAAATAATTGCACCATATTTGTTCTAAGGACGATGTCAACACTCCGTCGGCCATTTATACTACTTCTCAGGGCGCTAATTATGTATCGTCCATGTTTATGAAAAGGGCAATAACCGTATATCGGCCATTGCCTATCTAGGCTTCTTGCCACACACTAGGATGGTATTTTTTTTCCAGATATTTGCCATTGAGAGCTTGAGGTACCAATGCCCCTTGTATGGATTCCACCAAATATGAGTTTTCGGGAACTACTCTTATAATCTTAAAAGGACCTTCACAGCTTGGAGACCACTTCCCGATTTTTCTACCTCTTAAACCAATTGGCATGATCACTTTCCACACAAGATTGCCAATCTGAAAATTATTCAACTTGACCTTTTTATAAAGCGTGCCACTCAACACCAGTACCCAAATGGCGTAGCAAAGCACGCCTTTTACTTCTAGCATTAAAGAAGAAAGCGGGAAAGACACCCGTCAACCTGCATCCACGTGTGAGTCTAGTCTAACCTCTCCTATTTGCCCACATTGCGATCCTACGAAAGAAATGATCTAGCTCTCCTTTTAATAACCTTGCTTGCCTCCAGATTCTCCCCTCTCTTTCAACGACCGCTACCACATTAGACAGCGATGGCCTAGCCCCTTCGAAGACTATATCATTCTGGTGTTTCCATAGAACCCACATTCCTAGAATTGTAATGGCTCGAACATCCTTAATGCGATAGCCATCATCTTGCTTGCTGACGCACCACTCTATATATGAGGCTATTATTTGCCGTTGAAGTCCAGTCCGGTCTACCTCTTTGGCACTCGAGTAGCAACTGGTTTATGGTTTCATCATGTTGCGCACACAAGGGACACGTGTCATGGTGAGGCAGACCTCTTCGTGCGAGCCTGTCCGATGTCTAGCACCGATTTGGCAATGCCAGCCAAGCGAAGAATCTACATTGTAGCGGCGCCCTAGACATCCAAGTGAACTTTTAGTTGTTGGTTCCACTTCTCTTCCCCAGAATTTCGCGGCATATGCTGATCGCGCTGAGTACTCTCCATTATTCTCCCACGCCCAGCGGATGGAGTCCCTACTATCCGTGTCTAACTGAATTTGCTCAACCAAACCCCAAACGGTGAAAATTTCCTGAAGCAGATTGATAGCCATGGGTCAAACTTGTGAAAATTTTCTGAAGTCCGATGGCTTGAGCAGGGAGTAGCAGGTTCGAGCCCATACCCCAGGCGTGCAGCTAGCAGAATCAATTTGGGTTTCAACAGAAAAAGATATGATGTGATTACATATATATGAAGTTTAGGATTTGAGCAGCAGCTCATCATCCTGTGCGTGAGTTGATTTTTTGTGTGTGTTTTCTTTTAGCTTGGCCCGCCCAGTATTTTCTTCGTAGCTCCACCACTGCACCTCTCCTTCTTCCACCTATGTTCGGCAGCGAGTGAGAAAGAGAGGGGGCTAGCTAGGGTTCGTCCGGGTTTGTTCCAATAAAGCCATCACCTACCGTCGTGGGCTAGAGACTCGGCAGGAACACATATGCTGAACTCTCTCCACGGCTTTGTAGTCTAGACAAGTGCTTCACTGATGAGTAGGATCTCCTCTGTGTTTCTGCAAGGGAATAGCTCTCTGTACCAATCTTAAATATTGAGGGTCAGGCACGCACGTTGCAGAATTTAATCCTATGGCAGCTTACTTTTGACCATTGCTCACTGCTCTGTGCCCTCCCTGATACAAGATCAAATCCATGTGCTGCCTTCTCATACAATACAATGGGCATAACTGCTGACAGGCACGGAGACAAACAGACTTGAAACCGTGGGCATTAGACTCGCATAACACTATTGGCTAGTTAGGGCATACAATAAACTGATGAAGAATGCCATCTAAAGAAAGATATAAATACATCATTATGGATCATTTTGGTCAGTTGTCAAGCAAATTTGAGTTGAATAGCGGCAGCTCACACTAAATCTCCTACCCAACTTAGCATTACGGTCCTTCAAATTTCCCTAAGGAAAATTTATCTAATGTCAATTTCAACAAAAGTTTAGGTCCCTGGTTCCATTGCTACAAATCACACTAATGTCAATTTCAGCACGAGTTTACAACGGTTTAGAACACATCATGCTTTTTGAATTACTTGTAAGATTCATATAATTCAAAGCACAAGATATATTTCTAATTAAATGTAACAATCCTATTGGCAAACACATATCGGAAAACACATGACATTTTGAATTAATTTACCTAATCAGATGTTACTTAATCAAAATTTACCTATGCAAAATTTTGAAACAGAGGACTAATTTACTTGACCAAAATTTACCTAAGCACACTGCAATCATGATGAAACAGAGCATAAATTGATGGTAAATCTAGGGTTGAGGGGGAGAGGGCGCCGGAGGGGGAGAGGGATGGGGTTGAGGGGTGGGGTGGGGGCAGTGGGTTGGGAAGGGTGGGAGGGGAGGGGGTACCTGATGCCATATGGAGCTGCCGCGCCACTGGTGGCGCTCTGCGGCGGCCGCCGTCCTTAGCCAGCAAAGAAGAACTACCACGCTGGGCGCCGATCATGAAGAAGACGACGACAGTGGTGGTGGTGGTAGATGGTGGCACTGACAGCAATTTCGGCGGCGGGGTAGAGGAAGGAGAAGAATTGAGCCGACCGAGAGCGAAGTGAGTGAGAGAAAGGAACGAGATTGGCTAAGATCTAGGTTTAGGTCTTTTACCGAGAGGAACGCTAGGAAAAGGTAGGTTTTACCGAGAGCCGGATATCGACCCTCGGTACCGATTGTGCCACGTCTTACTTTCCTTTTTTCTGTTTCTTTGGCACTCTCTTTTTGTGTCTGATATTTCATATCTTTTTATGACTAAAGTTTCAAAATGCCATGACTTTTGATGACTTATGTTTTGGGCTAGATTTTTTCAAATCTCTACATCTAAGCACTGTAAAGTAAAAAACATGAGAACAGGGACCTGCCATAACACGGAGAAGCAGGTATTCACCGTGGCCTACCCCCTCTCGGTTCCGGTCAACGCCGTAGACCGCCGGGGCCACCGGATGAGTGCATATAGATGATAACTAGATTTCAATGTTTAAACCAATGTAGAGTTTATCATTTGAGAAAGGGTTAGGAGATCTCATTTGGAGCAAATCATACCGAGTGCATATAGATGAGCATGTCTGATAATCGAATCATAGAGAAAGTACAGTCAACAACATTTTTTGTTCTTCGATGATTATATATCTGAACCCAACTTACAAGTCACATTTGGTATGGCCTAGAAGTTTCTATTAAATATTTTTCCCTAATATACTCTAGAAACCACTATTAAAATATTTGTTAGTGTGTAAAATATATATGATTTAGGAATATATACCATGATATTCAATAATATTAAAATATATATGAACACATGCATAGATATGCAAATACATGTGTATATAATATATATAGCTTATGCACTGTTAGAAAATTAATTCGAAGAATTTTTAAAAGATATTTTTTGGTACATCATACAATTTAAATTTTGCAGAATCAAAATTTCAATGATATACTTTACAACTGTATGAAAAAAAATATAACTATTATTTGGAAACATTGTTATGTGGATAAGTAACAACATTATATTATTCACAATTGTAATATGTTATACTTAGGTCAAAATAAGTATAAAAGTTTAGTATAAAAACAATTATTTTGTGGATGAATTGAAGAAAAGTCCAGCGCTCCTCTACGACACTTCCTTGAAATTCTTCCTCGAAAGCCGTCAGGCGCCGTTGCTTCGGCCAAGCCATCAGGCAAGGTACGTATATGAAAATCGTATTCTCAGTGAAGTCGGGAACGATGTTTAGAAGAAAAGGGCCAATGAATTCTAGAAGGTATTTTCATGAACCACACAGCAGGTGTATTATTAGGAAGAACCCCCCTAAAATTAACCACCTTATAGAAGCTAAAAGGCAAAGAATGACTTGGATTGCTGGTTAAACCCCTTTGATCAAATTTGCATTTCAATATCTTTTGTTTACGCAGCGCATGGGGGCAGGGATAAAGGGAATTCGCCGGGAGGCCTCCGACAACTACTCGGCACACTTGAAGGTTGGAAAATACCAGGAACACCTGGGGACATTTAAAAGCATTGAAGAAGCTATGGATGCTTGGAAGAAAGCTGATCAGAAGCGTGGGTTGATGATAAAGAAGCAACATAATTTCAAATCAAAATGCAGGTACTTCTTAGTAATTATGCTTTCTTTGCTGATCCAGGATGCATAGTTGCATGTTTGATCATTTGAGTTCGTGCGTGTGTGTGTTGCGATTGTTCATGTCGTTGTTAGTTCTCTCTGCATGCATGCTTGCTTGCTTAGTAATGCTGGCGAGTTTGGTGCCAGGTGTTGGGAGGGCATGTTGCACATGTTTGCAGTGTTCATTCTCTGTCATCTAACATAGCTACAAACTGTCTTACTAATTGAACTTCTTTCACTTATCATGATGCATATCATATCATATCACAGGATCATTTTGAGAAAAATACCAATTCAAGAGGAAGAAGCTGAAGCTTATGCCTTTATTAGCGGCAGGTGGGTGGATAGATCTTTTCTCGAATAGGATAAGAAGGCTTTTGTTTGCATGTCTTGTTTCATGTATGTCTACATCTTTAGCTTTTTCATGCCTTTGGATAAATTTTCAACAATATGGATACAAAAAAAATCTTGAGTTGGAACCATATGTTGTTCGTGAGCATATTCGGAAACTTCTGCAAGTTCTGCTGAATGCTTTGTTATGCTTATAAATATTATTTATGCGTCTTTAGTTTGACTTAAACTATGATTCATCTTAGTAGTCCACGTCGGCATTGTTTCTGATGAATAATGATGTCGTTTCGCATTTCTATTTCTTATGATATTGCAAGCTTATCGCTCAATATTCTTAAATTTCACTATTTTCATATGATTTTTTATTACAATTCAACATTCTTTGAACTGTTAAAATTGCAAAACTTTATCAAATGGATAGCGTGGAGAGATATACGAGATCAATGGCAATCAAGTGGCTGTTTCATTTGACCCGCATGAGAAGGTGGACGATGGTAGAAATGACGAAGCTAAGAAAGAGCAAGATGCTAAACCATTTGACAGCATGTTTCTATTTTGAAGCATCCAAACCTACTTTCATCTCACATATTCTGCAATTTCAACAATGATCTTGTTTGTATTTTTAGCTTAGGATATTGTGCACGACCATGATACTGAGGCGGAAGATAGGAGTGCCACGACGGAATCACTATGCGAGGTAATTTGTCACACACTATCTTTTGTATGGAACTTTTTTTCTTGACATTTCTTGTCTTTGTTGTGCATGCGTACATTTGCATAGCTTTGACCATTACAACTCCATTTGCAACATATGTTGGAGTAGCACTTTTACATCATCTGCTGGAGTTGCCTCTTTTTTGGAGATGTAAAATGCACTTTTTGGAGATGTAAATTTTTACATCTCTTGTTTTGCATCATCTATTGGAGATGCTCTAACATTTTATGCAACAACAAATACATGAATCTTCAAGTTTGTTGCAGCGATTTAAAGAAGAAGAACTTCTTTCTACAATATCCGATCTATAAAAGGTAAAAAAATGATAAATATGATATTTCTATCGTCATCTATCTTTTAACATTCCCTAAAAAGACCATTTCAACAACAACAACAACAACAACAACAAAGCCTTTAGTCCCAAACTGTTGGGGAACGTAGTAATTTCAAAAAAAAAAATCCTACGCACACGCAAGATCATGGTGATGCATAGCAACGAGGGGGAGAGTCTGATCTACGTACCCTTGTAGATCGCAACGGAAGCGTTGACACAACATAGAGGAAGTAGTCGTACGTCTTCTTCCCGATCCGACCGATCCAAGCACCGTTACTCCGGCACCTCCGAGTTCTTAGCACACGTACAGCTCGATGACGATCCCCGGGCTCCGATCCAGCAAAGCTTCGGGGAGGAGTTCCGTCAGCACGACGGCGTGGTGACGATCTTGATGTTCTACCGACGCAGGGCTTCGCCTAAGCACTACAACGATATGATCAAGGTGGAATATGGTGGCAGGGGGCACCGCACACGGCTAAGGAACGATCTCAATGATCAACTTGTGTGTCTAGAGGTGCCCCCTGCCCCCGTATATAAAGGATCCAAGGGGGAGGGGCTGGCCGGCCAAGAGGAGGGCGCAGGAGGAGTCCTACTCCTACCGGGAGTAGGACTCCCCCCCAATCCTATTCCAAATAGGACTCCCAAGGGGGAAAGAGAGAGAGAGGTGGCCGGCCACCTCTCCTAGTCCTAATAGGACTAGGGGAGGGGGGGGGAGGCGCGCAGCCCACCATGGCAGCCCCTTTCACCTTTTCACTAAAGCCCAATAAGGCCCATATGGCTCCCGGGGGGTTCCGGTAACCTCCCGGTAATCCGGTAAAATCCCGATTTTACCCGGAACACTTCCGATATCCAAATATAGGCTTCCAATATATCAATCTTTATGTCTTGACCATTTCGAGACTCCTCATCATGTCCCTGATCTCATCCGGGACTCCGAACTCCTTCGGTACATCAAAACTTATAAACTCATAATATAACTGTCATCGAAACTTTAAGCGTGCGGACCCTACGGTTCGAGAACAATGTAGACATGACCGAGACACGTCTCCGGTCAATAACCAATAGCGGGACCTGGATGCCCATATTGGCTCCTACATATTCTACGAAGATCTTTATCGGTCAGACCGCATAACAACATACGTTGTTCCCTTTGTCATCGGTATGTTACTTGCCCGAGATTCGATCGTCGGTATCCAATACCTAGTTCAATCTCGTTACCGGCAAGTCTCTTTACTCGTTCCGTAATACATCATCTCACAACTAACATATTAGTTGCAGTGCTTGCAAGGCTTATGTGATGAGCATTACCGAGAGGGCCCAGAGATACCTCTCCGACAATCGGAGTGACAAATCCTATTCTCGAAATACGCCAACCCAACATATTCCTTTGGAGACACCTGTAATGCTCCTTTATAATCACCCATTTACGTTGTGACGTTTGGTAGCACCCAAAGTGTTCCTCCGGCAAACGGGAGTTGCATAATCTCATAGTCATAGGAACATGTATAAGTCATGAAGAAAGCAATAGCAACATACTAAACGATCGGGTGCTAAGCTAATGGAATGGGTCATGTCAATCAGATCATTCAACTAATGATGTGACCTCGTTAATCAAATAACAACTCTTTTGTCCATGGTTAGGAAACATAACCATCTTTGATTAACGAGCTAGTCAAGTAGAGGCATACTAGTGACACTCTGTTTGTCTATGTATTCACACATGTATTATGTTTCCGGTTAATACAATTCTAGCATGAATAATAAACATTTATCATGATATAAGGAAATAAATAATAACTTTATTATTGCCTCTAGGGCATATTTCCTTCAGTCTCCCACCTGCACTAGAGTCAATAATCTAGTTCACATCGCCATGTGATTTAACAGCAATAGTTCACATCACCATGTGATTAACACCCATAGTTCACATCGTCATGTGACCAACACTCAAAGGGTTTACTAGAGTCAGTAATCTAGTTCACATATCTATGTGATTAACACCCAAAGAGTACTAAGGTGTGATCATGTTTTGCTTGTGAGATAATTTTAGTCAACGGGTCTGTCACATTCAGATCCGTAAGTATTTTGCAAGTTCTATGTCTACAATGCTCTACACGGAGCTACTTGTTGGGGAACGTAGTAATTTCGAAAATTTTCCTACGCACACGCAAGATCATGGTGATGCATAGCAACGAGGGGGAGAGTGTTGTCTACGTACCAACGTAGACCGACTAAGGAAGCGATCACACAACGTAGAGGAAGTAGTCGTACGTCTTCTTCCCGATCCGACCGATCCAAGCACCGTTACTCCGGCACCTCCGAGTTCTTAGCACACGTTCAGCTCGATGACGATCCTCGGGCTCCGATCCAGCAAAGCGTCGAGGAAGAGTTCCGTCAGCACGACGGCGTGGTGACGATCTTGATGTGTTACCGACGCAGGGCTTCGCCTAAGCTCTACAACGATATGACCGAGGTGGAATTTGGTGGCAGGGGGCACCGCACACGGCTAAGGAACGATCAACAATGATCAACTTGTGTGTCTATGGGGTGCCCCCTGCCCCCGTATATAACGGAGCAGGGGAGGGGGTTCGGCCGGCTAGGGAGAGGGCGCGGGAGGAGTCCTACTCCTACCGGGAGTAGGACCCCCCCTCAATCCTATTCCAACTAGGACTCCAAGGGGAAAAGGAGAGGGGGGCCGGCCCCTTCTCCTAGTCCTACTAGGACTTGGGGAAGGGGGGGCAGCCAGCTGTGGGCTGCCCCTTTTCTCTTTTCCAGTAAGGCCCAATAGGCCCATTTGCCTCCCGGGGGGTTCCGGTAACCCTCCCGGTATTCCGGTAAAATCCCGATTTCACCCGGAACACTTCCGGTGTCCAAACATAGGTTTCCAATATATCAATCTTTACGTCTCGACCATTTCGAGACTCCTCGTCATGTCCGTGATCACATCCGGGACTCCGAACAACCTTCGGTACATCAAGATGCATAAACTCATAATAACTGTCATCGTAACGTTAAGCGTGCGGACCCTACGGTTCGAGAACAATGTAGACATGACCGAGACACGTCTCCGGTCAATAACCAATAGCGGGACCTGGATGCCCATATTGGCTCCTACATATTCTACGAAGATCTTTATCGGTCAGACCGCATAACAACATACGTTGTTCCCTTTGTCATTGGTATGTTACTTGCCCGAGATTCGATCGTCGGTATCCAATACCTAGTTCAATCTCGTTACTGGCAAGTCTCTTTACTCGTTCCGTAATACATCATCTCATAACTAACATCTTAGTTATTATGCTTGCAAGGCTTATGTTATGTGTATTACCGAGAGGGCCCAGAGATACCTCTCCGACAATCGGAGTGACAAACCCTAATCTCGAAATACGCCAACCCAACATCCACCATTGGAGACACCTGTAGTACTCCTTTATAATCACCCAGTTACGTTGTGACATTTGGTAGTACCCAAAGTGTTCCTCCGGTAAACGGGAGTTGCATAATCTCATAGTTATAGGAACATGTATAAGTCATGACTAAAGCAATAGCAACATACTAAACGATCGAGTGCTAAGCTAATGGAATGGGTCATGTCAATCAGATCATTCAACTAATGATGTGACCTCGTTAATCAAATAACAACCCTTTGTTCATGGTTAGGAAACATAACCATCTTTGATTAACGAGCTAGTCAAGTAGAGGCATACTAGTGACACTCTGCTTGTCTATGTATTCACACATGTATTATGTTTCCGGTTAATACAATTCTAGCATGAATAATAAACATTTATCATGATATAAGGAAATAAATAATAACTTTATTATTGCCTCTAGGGCATATTTCCTTCACTACTCTAGCTAATTGCTCCCACTTTCAATATGTATCCACATTGAGACTTTAGATTCATCTGGATCAGTGTCAAAAACTTGCATCGACGTAACCCTTTACGACGAACCTTTTTGTCACGTCCATAATCGAGAAACATATCCTTATTTCACTAAGGATAATTCTGACTGCTGTCAAGTGATCTACTCCTAGATCACTATTGTACTCCCTTGCCAAATCAATGCAGGGTATACAATAGATCTGGTATACAGCATGACATACTTTATAGAACCTATGGCCAAGGCATAGGGAATGACTTTCATTCTCTTTCTATCTTCTGCCGTGGTCGGGCTTTGAGTCTTACTCAACTTCACACCTTGTAACACAGGCAAGAACTCTTTCTTTGACAGCTCCATTTTGAACTACTTCAAATTCTTGTCAAGGTATGTACTCATTGAAAAAACTTATCAAGCGTCTTGATCTATCTCTATAGATCTTGATACTCAATATATAAGCAGCTTCACCGAAGTCTTTCTTTGAAACTCCTTTCAAACACTCCTTTATGCTTTACAGAATAATTCTACATTATTTCCGATCAACAATATGTCATTCACATATACTTATCAGAAATGCTGTAGTGCTCCCACTCACTTTCTTGTAAATACAGGCTTCACCACAAGTCTGTATAAAACTATATGCTTTGATCAACTCATCAAAGCGTATATTCCAACTCCGAGATGCTTGCACCAGTCCACAGATGGATCGCTGGAGCTTGCACATTTTTGTTAGCACCTTTCGGATTGACAAAACCTTCTGTTGCATCATATACAACTCTTCTTTAATAAATCCATTAAGGAATGCAGTTTTGTTTATCCATTTGCCAGATTTCATAAAATGCGGCAATTACTAACATGATTCGGACAGACTCAAGCATAGATACGAGTGAGAAGCTCTCATCGTAGTCAACACCTTGAATCTGTTGCTTGCTTCATTGTTCCGGAGAACGGCGTTTTAGTCATCTTGCCCAAAAGGCATGGTTCGCAAGCATCAAGTGATTCATAATCAAGTGATTCCGAAAGCCCATCAGCATGGAGTTTCTTCATGCGCTTTATACCAATATGACCTAAACGGCAGTGCCACAAATAAGTTGCACTATCATTATTAACTTTGCATCTTTTGGTTTCAATATTATGAATATGTGTATCACTACGATCGAGATCCAACGAACTTGTTTCATTGGGTGTATGACCATCGAAGGTTTTATTCATGTAAACAGAACAACAATTATTCTCTGACTTTAATGAATAACCGTATTGCAATAAACATGATCAAATCATATTCATGCTCAACGCAAAAACCAAATAACACTTATTTAAGTTCAACACTAATCCCGAAAGTATAGGGGAGTGTGCGATGATGATCATATCAATCTTGGAACTACTTCCAACACACATCGTCACTTCACCCTTAACTAGTCTCTGTTTATTCTGCAACTCCTGTTTCGAGTTACTACTCTTAGCAACTGAACCAATATCAAATACTGAGGGGTTGCTATAAACACTAGTAAAGCACACATCAATAACATGTATATCAAATATACTTTTGTTCACTTTGCCATCCTTCTTATCCGCCAA
This sequence comes from Triticum monococcum, assembly GCA_034509565.1. Lineage (NCBI taxonomy): Eukaryota > Viridiplantae > Streptophyta > Magnoliopsida > Poales > Poaceae > Triticum > Triticum monococcum. The sequence continues at coordinate 623,482,974 of CM067845.1, forward strand.
ATACTTGGGGCAGTTCCGCTTCCAGTGACCAGTCCCTTTGCACTAGAAGCACTTAGTCTCAGGCTTAGGACCAGACTTGGGCTTCTTCACTTGAGCAGCAACTTGCTTGCCGTTCTTCTTGAAGTTCCCCTTCTTCCCTTTTGCCCTTTTCTTCAAACTAGTGGTCTTGTCAACCATCAACACTTAATGTTTTTCTTGATTTCTACCTTCGTTGATTTCAGCATCACGAAGAGCTTGGGAATCGTTTCTGTTATCCCTTGCATATCATAGTTCATCACGAAGTTCTACTAACTTGGTGATGGTGACTAGAGAATTCTGTCAATCACTATCTTATCTGGAAGATTAACTCCCACTTGATTCAAGCGATTGTAGTACCCAGACAATCTGAGCACATGCTCACTAGTTGAGCGATTCTCCTCCATCTTTTAGCTATAGAACTTGTTGGAGACTTCATATCTCTCAACTCGGGTATTTGCTTGAAATATTAACTTCAACTCCTGGAACATCTCATATGGTCCATGACGTTCAAAACGTCTTTGAAGTCCCGATTCTAAGCCATTAAGTATGGTGCACTAAACTATCAAGTAGTCATCATATTGAGCTAGCCAAACGTTCATAACGTCTGCATCTGCTCCTGCAATAGGTCTGTCACCTAGCGGTGCATCAAGGACATAATTTTTCTATGCAGCAATGAGGATAAACCTCAGATCACGGATCCAATCCGCATCATTGCTACTAACATCTTTCAACACAATTTTCTCTAGGAACATATCAAAATAAACACAGGGAAGCAACAACGCGAGCTATTGATCTACAACATGATTTGCAAAATACTACCAGGACTAAGTTCATGATAAATTTTAAGTTCAATTTAATCATATTACTTAAGAACTCCCACTTAGATAGACATCCCTCTAATCCTCTAAGTGATCACGTGATCCAAATCAACTAAACCATAACCGATCATCACGTGAGATGGAGTAGTTTTCAATGGTGAACATCATTATGTTGATCATATCTACTATATGATTCACGCTCGACCTTTCGGTCTCCGTGTTCCGAGGCCATATCTGCATATGCTAGGGTCGTCAAGTTTAACCTGAGTATTCTGCGTGTGCAAAACTGGCTTGCACCCGTTGTAGATGGACGTAGAGCTTATCACACCCGATCATCACGTGGTGTCTGGGCACGACGAACTTTGGCAACGGTGCATACTCAGGGAGAACACTTCTTGATAATTTAGTGAGAGATCATCTTATAATGCTACCGTCAATCAAAGCAAGATAAGATGCATAAAAGGATAAACATCACATGCAATCAATATAAGTGATATGATATGGCCATCATCATCTTGTGCTTGTGATCTCCATCTCCGAAGCACCGTCATGATCACCATCGTCACCGGCGCGACACCTTGATCTCCATCGTAGCATCGTTGTCGTCTCGCCAATCTTATGCTTCCACGACTATCACTACCGTTTAGTAATAAAGTAAAGCATTACATCGCGATTGCATTGCATACCATAAAGCGACAACCATATGGGTCCTGCCAGTTGCCGATAACTTGGTTACAAAACATGATCATCTCATACAATAAAATTTAGCATCATGCCTTGACCATATCACATCACAACATGCCCTGCAAAAACAAGTTAGACGTCTTCTACTTTGTTGTTGCAAGTTTTACGTGGCTGCTACGGGCTTAAGCAAGAACTCATCTCACCTACGCATCAAAACCACAACGATAGTTTGTCAAATAGACTCCGTTTTAACCTTCTCAAGGACATGGCGTAGCCACACTTGGTTCAACTAAAGTTGGAGAGACAGTCGCCCGCAAGCCATCTATGTGCAAAGCACGTCGAGGGAACCGGTCTCGCGTAAGCGTACGCGTAAGGTTGGTCCGGGTCGTCTCGTCCAACAATACCGCCGAACCAAAGTATGACATGCTGGTAGGCAGTATGACTTGTATCGCCCACAACTCACTTGTGTTCTACTCGTGCAAATAACATCAAACCATAAAACCTAGGCTCGGATGCCACTGTTGGGGAACGTAGTAATTTCAAAAAAAATTCCTACGCACACGCAAGATCATGGTGATGCATAGCAACGAGGGGGAGAGTGTTGTCTACGTACCAACGCAGACCGACTGCGGAAGCGATCACACAACGTAGAGGAAGTAGTCGTACGTCTTCTTCCCGATCCGACCGATCCAAGCACCGTTACTCCGGCACCTCCGAGTTCTTAGCACACGTACAGCTCGATGACAATCCCCGGGCTCCGATCCAGCAAAGCTTCGGGGAGGAGTTCCGTCAGCACGACGACGTGGTGACGATCTTGATGTTCTACCGACACAGGGCTTCGCCTAAGCACTACAACGATATGATCGAGGTGGAATATGGTGGCAGGGGGCACCGCACACGGCTAAGGAACGATCTTAATGATCAACTTGTGTGTCTAGAGGTGCCCCCTGCCCCCGTATATAAAGGATCCAAGGGGGAGGGGCTGGCCGGCCAAGAGGAGGGCGCAGGAGGAGTCCTACTCCTACCGGGAGTAGGACTCCCCCCAATCCTATTCCAAATAGGACTCCCAAGGGGGAAAGAGAGAGAGGTGGCCGGCCACCTCTCCTAGTCCTAATAGGACTAGGGGAGGGGGGGAGGCGCGCAACCCACCATGGCAGCCCCTTTCACCTTTCCACTAAAGCCCAATAAGGCCCATATGGCTCCCGGGGGGTTCCGGTAACCTCCCGGTAATCCGGTAAAATCCCGATTTTACCCGGAACACTTCCGATATCCAAATATAGGCTTCCAATATATCAATCTTTATGTCTCGACCATTTCGAGACTCCTCGTCATGTCCCCGATCTCATCCGGGACTCCGAACTCCTTCGGTACATCAAAACTCATAAACTCATAATATAACTGTCATCGAAACTTTAAGCGTGTGGACCCTACGGTTCGAGAACAATGTAGACATGACCGAGACACGTCTCCGGTCAATAACCAATAGCGGGACCTGGATGCCCATATTGGCTCCTACATATTCTATGAAGATCTTTATCGGTCAGACCGCATAACAACATACGTTGTTCCCTTTGTCATCGGTATGTTACTTGCCCGAGATTCGATCGTCGGTATCCAATACCTAGTTCAATCTCGTTACCGGAAAGTATCTTTACTCGTTCCGTAATACATCATCTCACAACTAACATATTAGTTGCAGTGCTTGCAAGGCTGATGTGATGAGCATTACCGAGAGGCCCCAGAGATACCTCTCCGACAATCGGAGTGACAAATCCTATTCTCGAAATACGCCAACCCAACATCTTCCTTTGGAGACACCTGTAATGCTCCTTTATAATCACCCATTTACGTTGTGATGTTTGGTAGCACCCAAAGTGTTCCTCCGGCAAACGGGAGTTGCATAATCTCATAGTCATAGGAACATGTATAAGTCATGAAGAAAGCAATAGCAACATACTAAACGATCGGGTGCTAAGCTAATGGAATGGGTCATGTCAATCAGATCATTCTACTAATGATGTGACCTCGTTAATCAAATAACAACTCTTTGTTCATGGTTAGGAAACATAACCATCTTTGATTAACGAGCTAGTCAAGTAGAGGCATACTAGTGACACTCTGTTGGTCTATGTATTCACACATGTATTATGTTTCCGGTTAATACAATTCTAGCATGAATAATAAACATTTATCATGATATAAGGAAATAAATAATAACTTTATTATTGCCTCTAGGGCATATTTCCTTCAGTCTCCCACTTGCACTAGAGTCAATAATCTAGTTCACATCGCCATGTGATTTAACAGCAATAGTTCGGTCTACCCCGACCTCTCTTGACATTCTCCGCACGCTCACTGGAGCTTCTGGAGGCATGCGCTGAATATGCCCAAACCATCTCAGACGATGTTGGACAAGCTTCTCTTCAATTGGTGCTACCCCAACTCTATCTCGTATATCATCATTCCGGACTCGATCCTTCCTCGTGTGGCCACACATCCATCTCAACATACGCATCTCCGCCACACCTAATGAACATGTCATCTTTTAGTCGGCCAACACTCAGCGCCATACAACATTGCGGGTCGAACCGTGATGTCTACTACACAACCTTCTTCTTGTAGACGTTGTTGGGCCTCCAAGTACAGAGGTTTATCGGACAGTAGCAAATTTCCCTCAAGTGGATGACCTAAGGTTTATCAATCCGTGGGAGGCGTAGGATGAAGATGGTCTCTCTCAAACAACCCTGCAACCAAATAACAAAGAGCCTCTTGAGTCCCCAACACACCCAATACAATGGTAAATTGTATAGGTGCACTAGTTCGGCGAAGAGATGGTGATACAAGTGCAATATGGATGGTAGATATAGGTTTTTGTAATCTGAAAATATAAAAACAGTAAGGTAACTATTGATAAAAGTGAGCACAAACGGTATTGCAATGCTAGGAAACAAGGCCTAGGGTTCATACTTTCACTAGTGCAAGTTCTCTCAGCAATAATAACATAATTGGATCATATAACTATCCCTCAACATGCAACAAAGAGTCACTCCAAAGTCAATAATAGCGGAGAACAAACGAAGAGATTATTGTAGGGTACAAAACCACCTCAAAGTTATTCTTTCTGATCGATCTATTCAAGAGTTCGTAGTAAAATAACACGAAGCTATTCTTTTCGTTCGATCTATGCTAGAGTTCGTACTAGAATAACACCTTAAGACACATATCAACCAAAACCCTAATGTCACCTAGATACTCCAATGTCACCTCAAGTATCCGTGGGTATGATTATGTGATATGCATCACACAATCTCAGATTCATCTATTCAACCAACACAAAGAACTTCAAAGAGTGCACCAAAGTTTCTACCAGAGAGTAAAGACGAAGACGTGTGCCAACCCCTATGCATAGATTCCTAAGGTCACGGAACCCGCAAGTTGATCACCAAAACATACATCAAGTGAATCAATAGAATACCCCATTATCACCACGGGTATCCCACGCAAGACATACATCAAGTGGTCTCAAATCCTTAAAGACTCAATCTGATAAGATAACTTCAAAGGGAAAACTCAATCCATTACAAGAGAGTAGAGGGGGAGAAATATCATAAGATCCAACTATAATAGCAAAGCTCGTGATCAATCAAGACCGTGTCGAATCAAGAACACGAGAGAGAGAGAGAGAGAGATCAAACACATAGCTACTGGTACATACCCTCAGCCCCGAGGGTCAACTACTCCCTCCTCGTCATGGAGAGCATCGGGTGATGAAGATGGCCACCGATGAGGGATCCCCTCCGGCAGGGTGCCGAAACAGGGTCCCGATTGGTTTTTGGTGGCTACAGAGGCTTGCGGCGGAGGAACTCCCGATCTAGGTTTCTTTTCAGGGGTTTCTATATTTATAGGGATTTTTGGCGTCGGGAATAAGTCAGGGGCGTCTCCGAGGCGGCCACGAGGTAGGGAGCGCGCCCAGGGGGGTAGGGCGTGCCCCCACCCTCGTGGGTGCCTCGGGACTCTTCTGGCCCATCTCCAATACTCCGTGGGCTTCTTCTGGTACAAAAATAATCTCCGTGAATTTTCAAGTCAATTGGACTCCGTTTGATTTTCCTTTTCTGTGATACTCAAAGATAAGGAAAAAACGAAAACTGGTAGTGGGCTCTAGGTTAATAAGTTAGTCCCAAAAATCATATAAAATAGCATATAAATGCATACAAAACATCCTAGATGGATAATATAATAGCATGGAACAATAAAAAAATTATAGATACGTTGGAGACGTATCAGCATCACCAAGCTTAATTTCTGCTCGTCCTCGAGTAGGTAAATGATAAAAACAGAATTTTTGATGTGGAATGCGACCTAACATAATTCATCAATGTAATCTTCTTTACTGTGGAAAGAATATTTAGATCCAAAAGATTTTAGACAAAAGTTTAATATTGACATAAAAATAATAATACTTCAAGCATACTAACCAAGCAATTATGTCTTATCAAAATAACATAGCCAAAGAAAGCTTATCCCTACAAAATCATATAGTTTGGCCATGCTTCATCTTCTTCACACAAAATGCTCCCATCATGCACAACCCCGATGACAAGCCAAGCAATTGTTTCATACTTAGCCTTTTCAAACACTTTCAACTTTTACACAATATATGAGCGCAAGCCATGGACATAACACTGTGGGTGGAATAGCATATGATGACGGAGGTTATGTGAGAAAACAAAAAAGAAGAAAGTCTCACATTGACGTGACTAATCAACGGACTATGGAGATGACCATCAATTGATGTCAATGCGAGGAGTAGGGATTGTCATGCAACGGATGCACTAGAGCTATAAATATATGAAAGCTCATCAAAAGAAATTAAGTGCGTGTGCATCCAACTTGCTTGCTCACAAAGCACGTAAACATATTTTTGTAACGCGTGAATTTTTTAGAAAATGTCATAAACATTTTTAAACGGTATGAAACATTTTTTACCTTATATATTTTTTCTAAATATGACTGACATTTATTTCGAAATGCGTGCACATTTTTTTGAATGTTACAGAACTTTTTCAAAACAACTATCGAAACTTTTTTCTACATGGTATAAACATTTATTCAAAATGTCATGAACACATTTTAGATAAACATGTTTTTATAATATGAAGAACATTTTTGTAAAATCTTGTGTTTTTTTTCACTCAGAAATTTCATGAAAATATTTTTGGAACTCATTACTTTTTAAATATTATTACAACATTTTTCCAATGGTACAAATATTATTCTGAAATTACGCGAACAAATAATCTACAATTAGGGAACCTATATTAAATGCATCATAAACACATTTTAAAAATGAAATGAATTAATTTTCGTAAATATTTATTTAGAATATTTTCAAATATAAACAAAACTAAAAGAAGATAACAAAATATAAAAAACGAATATTTTTTTAGGCAAATAAAAAAATACCAACAAATGACTCAAAAGAAAACTGAATGAAACAAACCCGAGATAATGGGCTGGTTTACTTACATAGGCTGCCTGACCCAAACCGTGTTCGGCCCCTTAAGCACCAGTGCAACATCTTCTTAATCGGGGCGCTAGGCAATCAGCAGCGCGCACTCCCTTCCCCACGCCCGCCCTTTCGGGCCATCCCATGTGGGGGCGCCTTGTTTTTTCTACTAATTTTCTTCTTTTTTCTTACTAAATAGTTCTCCGCTTTCATAACCTTTGAAGGAAATATGCCATAGAGGCAATAATAAAGTTATTATTTATTTCCTTATATCATGATAAATGTTTATTATTCATGCTAGAATTGTATTAACCGGAAACATAATACTTGTGTAAATACATAGACAAACTAAACATCACTAGTATGCCTCTACTTGACTAGCTCGTTAATCGAAGATGATTATGTTTCCTAACCATAGACATGTGTTGTCATTTGATTAACGGGATCACATCATTAGGAGAATGATGTGATTGACATGACCCATTCCATTAGCTTAGCACCCGGATGTTTAGTATGTTGCTATTGCTTTCTTCATGACTTATACATGTTCCTATGACTATGAGATTATGCAACTCCCGTTTGCCGGAGGAACACTTTGTGTGCTACCAAACGTCACAACGTAACTGGGTGATTATAAAGGTGCTCTACAGGTGTCTCCAAAGGTACATGTTGGGTTGGCGTATTTCGAGATTAGGATTTGTCACTCCGATTGTCGGAGAGGTATCTCTGGGCCCTCTCGGTAATGCACATCACTTAAGCCTTGCAAGCATTGCAACTAATTAGTTAGTTGCGAGATGATGTATTATAGAACGAGTAAAGAGACTTGCCGGTAACGAGATTGAACTTGGTATTGAGATACCGACGATCGAATCTCGGGCAAGTAACATACCGATGACAAAGGGAACAACGTATGTTGTTATGCGGTCTGACCGATAAAGATCTTCGTAGAATATGTAGGAGCCAATATGAGCATCCAGGTTCCGCTATTGGTTATTGACCGGAGACATGTCTCGGTCATGTCTACATTGTTCTCGAACCCGTAGGGTCCGCACGCTTAACGTTACGATGACAGTTTCATTATGAGTTTATATATTTTGATGTACCGAAGTTTGTTCGGAGTCCCGGATGTAATCACGGACATGACGAGGAGTCTCGAAATGGTCGAGACATAAAGATCGATATAATGGACGGCTATATTCGGACACCGGAAGTGTTCCGGGTGATTTCGGAGAAAACCGGAGTGCTGGAGGGTTACCGGAACTCCCCCGGGAGAAGTAATGGGCCTTAGTGGAGAGAGAGAGGGGCTGCCAGGGTGGGCCGCGCGCCCCCTCCCCCTCTGGTCCGAATTGGACTAGGAGAGGGGGGGGGCCCTTTCCTTCTCCCTCTCCCCCTTCCTTTCCCCCTCCTAGTAGGAGTAGGAAAGAGGGGAGTCCTACTCCTACTAGGAGGAGGACTCCTCCTCCTTGGCGTGCCCCAAGGGACGGCCGGCCTCCCCCTTGCTCCTTTATATACGGGGGCAGGGGGCACCTCTAGACACAACAATTGATCATTGATCTCTTAGTCGTGTGCGGTGCCCCCTCCACTATAATCCTCGGTAATATTGTAGCGGTGCTTAGGCGAAGCCCTGCTATGGTAGAACATCAAGATCGTCACCACGCCATCGTGCTGACGGAACTCATCCCCGACACTTTGCTGGATCGGAGTCCAGGGATCGTCATCGAGCTGAATGTGTGCTAAAACTCGGAGGTGCCGTAGTTTCGGTGCTTGATCGGTTGGGCCGTGAAGACGTACGACTACATCAACCGCGTTGTCATAACGCTTCCGCTTTCGGTCTACGAGGGTACGTAGATAACACTCTCCCCTCTCGTTGCTATGCATCACCATGATCTTGCGTGTGAGTAGGATTTTTTTTGAAATTACTACGTTCCCAACAGTGGCATCCGAGCCTAGGTTTTATGTGTTGATGTTATTTGCATGAGTAGAACACAAGTGAGTTGTGGGCGATATAAGTCATACTGCTTACCAGCATGTCATACTTTGGTTCGGCGGTATTGTTGGATGAAGCGGCCCGGACCGACATTACGCGTACGCTTACGCGAGACTGGTTCTACCGACGTGCTTTGCACACAGGTGGCTGGCGGGTGTCAGTTTCTCCAACTTTAGTTGAACCGAGTATGGCTACGCCCGGTCCTTGCGAAGGTTAAACCAGCATCAACTTGACAAACTATCGTTGTGGTTTTGATGCGTAGGTAAGATTGGTTCTTGCTTAAGCCCGTAGCAGCCACGTAAAACTTGCAACAAACAAAGTAGAGGACGTCTAACTTGTTTTTGCAGGGCATGATGTGATGTGATATGGTCAAGGCATGATGCTAAATTTTATTGTATGAGATGATCATGTTTTGTAACTGAGTTATCGGCAACTGGCAGGAGCCATATGGTTGTTGCTTTATTGTATGCAATGCAATCGCCCTGTAATGCTTTACTTTATCACTATGCGGTAGCGATAGTCGTAGAAGCATAAGATTGGCGAGACGGCAACGATGCTACGATGGAGATCAAGGTGTCGCGCCGGTGACGATGGTGATCATGACGATGCTTCGGAGATGGAGATCACAAGCACAAGATGATGATGGCCATATCATATCACTTATATTGATTGCATGTGATGTTTATCTTTTATGCATCTTATCTTGCTTTGATTGACGGTAGCATTATAAGATGATCTCTCACTAAATTTCAAGATAAAAGTGTTCTCCCTGAGTATGCACCGTTGCCAAATTCGTCGTGCCCAGACACCACGTGATGATCGGGTGTGATAAGCTCTACGTCCATCTACAACGGGTGCAAGCCAGTTTTGCACACGCGGAATACTCAGGTTAAACTTGACGAGCCTAGCATATGCAGATATGGCCTCGGAACACTGGGACCGAAAGGTTGAGCATGAATCATATAGTAGATATGATCAACATAACGATGTTCACCACTGAAAACTACTCCATTTCACGTGATGATCGGTTATGGTTTAGTTGATTTGGATCACGTGATCACTTAGAAGATTAGAGGGATGTCTTTCTAAGTGGGAGTTCTTAAGTAATATGATTAATTGAACTTAAATTTATCATGAACTTAGTACCTGATAGTATCTTGCTTGTTTATGTTTGATTGTAGATAGATGGCCCGTGCTGTTGTACCGTTGAATTTTAATGCGTTCCTTGAGAAAGCAAAGTTGAAAGATGATGGTAGCAATTACACGGACTGGGTCCGTAACTTGAGGATTATCCTCATTGCTGCACAGAAGAGTTACGTCCTGGAAGCACCGCTAGGTGCCAGGCCTGCTGCTGATGCAACTGACGACGTTAAGAACGTCTGGCAAAGCAAAGTTGATGACTACTCGATAGTTCAATGTGCCATGCTTTACGGCTTAGAATCGGGTCTTCAACGACATTTTGAATGTCATGGAGCATATGAGATGTTCCAGGAGTTGGAGTTAATATTTCAAGCAAATGCCCGAATTGAGAGATATGAAGTCTCCAATAAGTTCTATAGCTGCAAGATGGAGGAGAACAGTTCTGTCAGTGAGCATATACTCAAAATGTCTGTGTATAATAATCACTTGATTCAATTGGGAGTTAATCTTCCGGATGATTGCGTCATTGATAGAATTCTCCAATCACTTCCACCTAGCTACAAGAGCTTCGTGATGAACTATAATATGCAAGGGATGGATAAGACAATTCCCGAGCTCTACGCAATGCTAAAAGCTGCGGAGGTAGAAATCGAGAAGGAGCATCAAGTATTGATGGTCAACAAGACCACTAGTTTCAAGAAAAAAGGCAAAGGGAAGAAGAAGGGGAACTTCAAGGAGAACACCAAGCAAGTTGCTGCTCAAGAGAAGAAACCCAAGTCTGGACCTAAGCCTGAAACTGAGTGCTTCTACTACAAGCAGACTGGTCATTGGAAGCGGAATTGCCCCAAGTATTTGGCGGATAAGAAGGATGGCAAGGTGAACAAAGGTATATGTGATATACACGTTATTGATGTGTACCTTACTAGAGCTCGCAGTAGCACCTGGGTATTTGATACTGGTTCTGTTGCTAATATTTGCAACTCAAAATAGGGACTACAGATTAAGCGAACACTGGCGAAGGACGAGGTGATGATGTGCGTGGGAAATGGTCCCAAAGTCGTTGTGATCGCAGTCGGCACGCTACCTCTACATCTACCATCGGGACTAGTATTAGACCTAAATAATTGGTATTTGGTGCCAGCATTGAGCATGAACATTATATCTGGATCTTGTTTGATGCGATACGGTTATTCATTTAAATCAGAGAATAATGGTTGTTCTATTTATATGAGTAATATCTTTATTGTCATGCACCCTTGAAGAGTGGTCTATTTTTGATGAATCTCGATAGTAGTGATACACATATTCATAATGTTGAAACCAAAAGATGCAGAGTTGATTGTTGGGGAACGTAGTAATTTCAAAAAATTTCCTACGCACACGCAAGATCATGGTGATGCATAGCAACGAGGGGGAGAGTCTGATCTACGTACCCTTATAGATCGCAACGGAAGCGTTGACACAATGTAGAGGAAGTAGTCGTACGTCTTCTTCCCGATCCGACCGATCCAAGCACCGTTACTCCGGCACCTCCGAGTTCTTAGCACACGTATAGCTCGATGACGATCCCCGGGCTCCGATCCAGCAAAGCTTCGGGGAGGAGTTCCGTCAGCACGACGGCGTGGTGACGATCTTGATGTTCTACTATCGCAGGGCTTCGCCTAAGCACCGCTACAATATGACCGAGGTGGAATATGGTGGCAGGGGGCACCGCACACGGCTAAGGAACGATCACGTGGATCAACTTGTGTGTCTATGGGGTGCCCCCTGCCCCCGTATATAAAGGAGCAAGGGAGGAGGAGGCCGGCCCTAGGAGAGGCGCGCCAGGTGTGTCGTCCTACTAGGACTCCAAGTCCTAGTAGGAGTCCACCAAGAGGGGAGGAAGGGAGAAGGAAGTGGAGGAGTAGGAAAGGTGGCCGGCCCCCTTTTCCATAGTCCAATTCGGACTAGAGGGGAGGGGGGGCGCAGCAGCCTTTTTCCTCTTCCCACTAAAGCCCATCAAGGCCCATTACTTCTCCCGTAACTACCCGGTACTCCGAAAAATACCCGAATCACTCGGAACCTTTCCGATGTCCGAATATAGTCGTCCAATATATCGATCTTTACGTCTCGACCATTTCGAGACTCCTCGTCATGTCCCCGATCTCATCTGGGACTCCGAACTCCTTCGGTACATCAAAACTCATAAACTCATAATATAACTGTCATCGAAACCTTAAGCGTGCGGACCCTACGGTTCGAGAACAATGTAGACATGACCGAGACACGTCTCCGGTCAATAACCAATAGCAGGACCTGGATGCCCATATTGGCTCCTACATATTCTACGAAGATCTTTATTGGTCAGACCGCATAACAACATACGTTGTTCCCTTTGTCATCGGTATGTTACTTGCCCGAGATTCGATCGTCGGTATCCAATACCTAGTTCAATCTCGTTACCGGCAAGTCTCTTTACTCGTTCCGTAATACATCATCTCACAACTAACATATTAGTTGCAGTGCTTGCAAGGCTTATGTGATGAGCATTACCGAGAGGGCCCAGAGATACCTCTCCGACAATCGGAGTGACAAATCCTATTCTCGAAATACGCCAACCCAACATCTACCTTTGGAGACACCTGTAGTACTCCTTTATAATCACCCAGTTACGTTGTGACGTTTGGTAGTACCCAAAGTGTTCCTCCGGTAAACGGTAGTTGCATAATCTCATAGTCATAGGAACATGTATAAGTCATGAAGAATAGCAACAGCAACATACTAAACGATCGGGTGCTAAGCTAATGAAATGGGTCATGTCAATCAGATCATTCAACTAATGATGTGATCCCGTTAATCAAATAACAACTCTTTGTCCATGGTTAGGAAACATAACCATCTTTGATTAATGAGCTAGTCAAGTAGAGGCATACTAGTGACACTCTGTTTGTCTATGTATTCACACATGTATTATGTTTCCGGTTAATACAATTCTAGCATGAATAATAAACATTTATCATGATATAAGGAAATAAATAATAACTTTATTATTGCCTCTAGGGCATATTTCCTTCAGTCTCCCACTTGCACTAGAGTCAATAATCTAGATCACATCACCATGTGGTTAACATCGATAGTTCACATCATTATGTGATTAACACCCATAGTTCACATCGCCATGTGACCAATACCCAAAGGGTTTACTAGATTCAGTAATCTAGTTCACATTGCTATGTGATTAACACCCAAAGAGTACTAAGGAGTGATCATGTTTTGCTTGTGAGAGAATCTTAGTCAACGGGTCTGCCACATTCAGATCCGCATGTATTTTGCAAATTTCTATGTCAAGAATGCTCTGCATGGAGCTACTCTAGCTAATTGCTCCCACTTTCAATATGTATCCAGATTGAGACTTAGAGTCATCTATATCAGTGTCAAAAAACTTGCATCGACGTAACCCTTTACGACGAACCTTTTTTTTCACGTCCATAATCGAGAAACATATCCTTATTTCACTAATGATAATTCCGACCGCTGTCTAGTGATCTACTCCTACATTACTATTGTACTCCCTTGCCTAATCAGTGCAGGGTATACAATAGATCTGGTACACAGCATGACATACTTTATAGAACCTATGGCCAAGGCATAGGGAATGACTTTCATTCTCTTTCTATCTTCTGCCGTGGTCGGGCTTTGAGTCTTACTCAACTTCACACCTTGTAATACAGGCAAGAATTCTTTCTTTGACTGCTCCATTTTGAACTACTTCAAAATCTTGTCAAGGTATGTACTCATTGAAAAAACTTATCAAGCGTCTTGATCTATCTCTATAGATCTTGAAGCTCAATATGTAAGCAGCTTCACCGAAGTCTTTCTTTGAAAAACTCCTTTCAAACAGTCCTTTATGCTTTACAGAATAATTCTATATCATTTCCAATCAGCAATATGTCATCCACATATAATATCAGAAATGCTACAGAGCTCCCACTCACTTTCTTGTAAATACAGGCTTCACCGAAAGTCTGTATAAAACCAAATGCTTTGATCACACTATCAAAGCGTTTATTCCAACTCCGAGATGCTTGCACCAGTCCATAAATGGATCGTTGGAGCTTGCACACTTTGTTAGCTCCCTTTGGATCGACAAAACCTTCCGGTTGCATCATATACAACTCTTCTTCCAGAAATCCATTCAGGAACGCAGTTTTGACATCCATCTGCCATATTTCATAATCATAAAACGCGGCAATTGCTAACATGATTCGGACAGACTTAAGCATCGCTACGGGTGAGGTCTCATCGTAGTCAACCCCTTGAACTTGTCGAAAACCTTTTGCGACAAGTCGAGCTTTATAGACAGTAACATTACCGTCAGCATCAGTCTTTTTCTTGAAGATCCATTTATTCTCAATTGCTTGCCGATCATCGGGCAAGTCAACCAAAGTCCATACTTTGTTCTCATACATGGATCCCATCTCAGATTTCATGGCTTCAAGCCACTTTGCGGAATCTGGGCTCACCATCGCTTCTTCATAGTTCGTAGGTTCATCATGATCTAGCAGCGTGACTTCCAGAACTGGATTACCGTACCACTCTGGCGTGGATCTTGCTCTGGTTGATCTACGAGGTTCAGTAGTATCTTGTTCTGAAGTTTCATGATCATTATCATTAACTTCCTCACTTATTGGTGTAGGTGTCGCAGAAACAGTTTTCTGTGATGTACTACTTTCCAATAAGGGAGCGGGTACAGTTACCTCGTCAAGTTCTACTTTCCTCCCACTCACTTCTTTCGAGAGAAACTCCTTCTCTAGAAAGTATCCATTATAAGCAACGAATGTCTTGCCTTAGGATCTGTGATAGAAGGTGTACCCAACAGTCTCCTTTTGGGTATCCTATGAAGACATATTTCTCCAATTTGGTTTTGAGCTTATCAGGATGAAACTTTTTCACATAAGCATCACAACCCCAAACTTTAAGAAACGACTACTTTGGTTTCTTGCTAAACCACAGTTCAGATTGCGTCGTCTCAACGGACTTAGATGGTGCCCCTTTTTAACGTGAATGCAGCTGTCTCTAATGCATAACCCCAAAACGATAGTGGTAGATCGGTAAGAGACATCATAGATCGCACTATATCTAATAAAGTACGGTTATGACGTTCGGACACACCATTACACTATGGTGTTCCATGTGGCGTGAGTAGTGAAACTATTTCACATTGTTTTTAACTGAAGGCCAAACTCGTAACTCAAATACTCTTCTCTATGATCAGATCATAGAAACTTTATTTTCTTGTTACGATGATTTTTCACTTCACTATGAAATTCTTTGAACTTTTCAAATGCTTCAGACTTATGTTTCATCAAGTAGATATACTCATATCTGCTCAAATCATCTGTGAAGATCAGAAAATAATGATACCTGTCGCGAGCCTCAATATTCATCGGACCACATACATCAGTATGTATGATTTCCAACAAATCTGTTGCTCGCTCCATTGTTCCGAAGAACAGAGTCTTAGTCATCTTGCCCATGAGGCATGGTTCGCAAGCATCAACTGATTCATAATCAAGTGATTCCAAAAGCCCATCAGCATGGAGTTTCTTCATGCGCTTTACACCAATATGACCTAAACGGCAGTGCTACAAATAAGTTGCACTATCATTATTAACTTTGCATCTTTTGGTTTCAATATTATGATTATGTGTATCACTACGATCGAGATCCAATGAACTATTTTCATTGGGTGTGTAACCATATAAGGTTTTATTCATGTAAACAGAACAACAATTTATTCTCTTACTTAAATGAATAACCGTATTACAATAAACATGATCAAATCATATTCATGCTTAACGCAAACACCAAATAACACTTATTTAGGTTCAACACTAATCCCGAAATTATAGGGAGCGTGCGATGATGATCATATCAATCTTGGAACCACTTCCAACACACATAGTCACTTCACCCTTAACTAGTCTCTGTTTATTCTGCAACTCCCGTTTCGAGTTACTAATCTTAGCAACTGAACTAGTATCAAATACTGAGGGTTTGCTATAAACACTAGTAAAGTACACATCAATAACATGTATATCAAATATACTTATGTTCACTTTGCCATCCTTCTTATCCGCCAATCACTTGGGGTAGTTCTGCTTCAAGTGACCAGTCCCTTTGCAGTAGAAGCACTCAGTCTCAGGCTTAGGTCCAGACTTGGGCTTCTTCACTTGAGCAGCAACTTGCTTGCTGTTCCTTTTGAAGTTCCCTTCTTCCCTTTGCCCTTTTCTTGAAACTAGTGGTCTTGTCTACCATCAACACTTGATGTTTTTCTTGATTTCTACCTTCATTGATTTCATCATCATGAAAAGCTCGGGAGTCGTTTTCGTCATCCCTTGCATACTATAGTTCATCACGAAGTTCTACTAACTTGGTCATGGTGACTAGAGAATTCTGTCAATCACTATCTTATCTAGAAGATTAACTCCCACTTGATTCAAGCGATTGTAGTACCCAGACAATCTGAGCACATGCTCACTAGTTGAGCGATTCTCCTCCATCTTTTAGCTATAGAACTTGTTGGGACTTCATATCTCTCAACTCGGGTATTTGCTTGAAATATTATCTTCAACTCCTGGAACATCTCATATGGTCCATGACGTTCAAAACGTCTTTGAAGTCCCGATTCTAAGCCATTAAGCATGGTGCACTAAACTATCAAGTAGTCATCATATTGAGCTAGCCAAACGTTCATAACGTTTGCATCTGCTCCTGCAATAGGTCTGTCACCTAGCGGTGCATCAAGGACATAATTCTTCTGTGCAGCAATGAGGATAAACCTCAGATCACGGATCCAATCCGCATCATTGCTACTGACATCTTTCAATACAATTTTCTCTTGGAACATATCAAAAATAAACACAGGGAAGCAACAACGCGAGCTATTGATCTACAACATGATTTACAAAATACTACCAGGACTAAGTTCATGATAAATTTAAGTTTAATTAATCATATTACTTAAGAACTCCCATTTAGATAGACATCCCTCTAATCCTGTAAGTGATCACGTGATCCAAATCAACTAAACCATGTCCGATCATCACGTGAGATGGAGTAGTTTCATCGGTGAACATCATTATGTTGATCATATCTACTATATGATTCACGCTCGACCTTTCGGTCTCCGTGTTCCGAGGCCATATCTGTATATGCTTGGCTCGTCAAGTATAACCTGAGTATTCCGCGTGTGCAACTGTTTTGCACCCGTTGTATTTGAACGTAGAGCCTATCACACCCGATCATCACGTGGTGTCTCAGCACGAAGAACTTTCGCAACGGTGCATACTCAGGGAGAACACTTCTTGATAATTTAGTGAGAGATCATCTTATAATGCTACCGTCAATCAAAGCAGGATAAGATGCATAAAAGATAAACATCACATGCAATCATTATAAGTGATATGATATGGCCATCATCATCTTGTGCTTGTGATCTCCATCTCCGAAGCACCGTCATGATCACCATCGTCACCGGCGCGACACCTTGATCTCCATCGTAGCATCGTTGTCGTCTCGCCAATCTTATGCTTCCACGACTATCACTACCGCTTAGTAATAAAGTAAAGCATTACATCGCGATTGCATTGCATACAATAAAGCGACAACCATATGGCTCCCGCCAGTTGCCGATAACTTGGTTACAAAACATGATCATCTCATACAATAAAATTTAGCATCATGCCTTGACCATATCACATCATAACATGCCCTGCAAAAACAAGTTAGACGTCCTCTACTTTGTTGTTGCAAGTTTTACGTGGCTGCTACGGGCTTTAAGTAAGAACCAATCTCACCTACGCATCAAAACCACAACGATAGTTTGTCAAATAGACTCCGTTTTAACCTTCTCAAGGACCGGGCGTAGCCACACTCGGTTTAACTAAAGTTGGAGAGACAGTCGCCCGCAAGTCATCTATGTGCAAAGCACGTCGAGGGAACCGGTCTCGCGTAAGCGTACGCGTAAGGTTGGTCCGGGTCGTCTCGTCCAACAATACCGCCGAACCAAAGTATGACATGCTGCTAGGCAGTATGACTTATATCGTCCACAACTCACTTGTGTTCTACTCGTGCACATAACATCAAACCATAAAACCTAGGCTCTGATACCACTGTTGGGGAACGTAGTAATTTCAAAAAATTTCCTACGCACACGCAAGATCATGGTGATGCATAGCAACGAGGGGGAGAGTCTGATCTACGTACCCTTGTAGATCGCAATGGAAGCGTTGACACAACGTAGAGGAAGTAGTCGTACGTCTTCTTCCCGATCCGACCGATCCAAGCACCGTTACTCCGGCACCTCCGAGTTCTTAGCACACGTACAGCTCGATGATAATCCCCGGGCTCCGATCCAGCAAAGCTTTGGGGAGGAGTTCCGTCAGCACGACGGCGTGGTGACGATCTTGATGTTCTACTGTCGCAGGGCATCGCCTAAGCACCGCTACAATATGACCGAGGTGGAATATGGTGGCAGGGGGCACCGCACACGGCTAAGGAACGATCACGTGGATCAACTTGTGTGTCTATGGGGTGCCCCCTGCCCCCGTATATAAAGGAGTAAGGGAGGAGGAGGCCGGCCCTAGGGGAGGCGCGCCAGGTGTGGAGTCCTACTAGGACTCCAAGTCCTAGTAGGAGTCCACCAAGAGGGGAGGAAGGGAGAAGTAAGTGGAGGAGTAGGAAAGGTGGCCGGCCCCCTTTTCCTTAGTCCAATTCGGACTAGAGGGGAGGGGGGGGGGGGGCGCAGCAGCCTTTTTCCTCTTCCCACTAAAGCCCATCAAGGCCCATTACTTCTCCCGTAACTACCCGGTACTCCGAAAAATACCCGAATCATTCGGAACCTTTCCGATGTCCGAATATAGTCGTCCAATATATCGATCTTTACGTCTCGACCATTTCGAGACTCCTCGTCATGTCCCCGATTTCATCCGGGACTCCGAACTCCTTCGGTACATCAAATCTCATAAACTCATAATATAACTGTCATCGAAACCTTAAGCGTGCGGACCCTACGGTTCGAGAACAATGTAGACATGACCGAGACACGTCTCCGGTCAATAACCAATAGCGGGACCTGGATGCCCATATTGGCTCCTACATATTCTACGAAGATCTTTATCGGTCAGACCGCATAACAACATACGTTGTTCCCTTTGTCATCGGTATATTACTTGCCCGAGATTCGATCGTCGGTATCCAATACCTAGTTAAATCTCGTTACCGGCAAGTCTCTTTACTCGTTCCGTAATACATCATCTCACAACTAACATATTAGTTGCAGTGCTTGCAAGGCTTATGTGATGAGCATTACCGAGAGGGCCCAGAGATACCTCTCCGACAATCGGAGTGAGAAATCCTATTCTCGAAATACGCCAACCCAACATCTACCTTTGGAGACACCTGTAGTACTCCTTTATAATCACCCAGTTACGTTGTGACGTTTGGTAGCACCCAAAGTGTTCCTCCGGTAAACGGGAGTTGCATAATCTCATAGTCATAGGAACATGTATAAGTCATGAAGAATAGCAACAGCAACATACTAAACGATCGGGTGCTAAGCTAATGAAATGGGTCATGTCAATCAGATCATTCAACTAATGATGTGATCCCGTTAATCAAATAACAACTCCTTGTCCATGGTTAGGAAACATAACCATCTTTGATTAACGAGCTAGTCAAGTAGAGGCATACTAGTGACACTCTGTTTGTCTATGTATTCACACATGTATTATGTTTCCGGTTAATACAATTCTAGCATGAATAATAAACATTTATCATGATATAAGGAAATAAATAATAACTTTATTATTACCTCTAGGGCATATTTCCTTAATTGATAATGATAGTGCAATTTATTTGTGGCACTGTCGTTTAGGTCATATCGATGTAAAACGCATGAAGAAACTCCATACTGATGGACTTTTGGAACCACTTGATTATGAATTGCTTGGTACTTGCGAACCGTGCCTCATGGGCAAGATGACTAAAACGCCGTTCTCCGGTACTATGGAGAGAGCAACAGATTTGTTGGAAATCATACATACAGATGTGTGTGGTCCGATGAATGTTGAGGCTCGTGGTGGATATCGTTATTTTCTCACCTTCACAGATGATTTAAGCAGATATGGGTATATCTACTTAATGAAACATAAGTCTGAAACATTTGAAAACTTCAAGGAATTTCAGAGTGAAGTTGAAAATCATCGTAACAAGAAAATAAAGTTTCTACGATCTGATCATGGAGGAGAATATTTGAGTTACGAGTTTGGTGTACATTTGAAAAATTGTGGAATAGTTTCGCAACTCACGCCACCCAAAACACCACAGCGTAATGGTGTGTCCGAACGTCGTAATCGTACTTTACTAGATATGGTGCGATCTATGATGTCTCTTACTGATTTACCGCTATCGTTTTGGGGTTATGCTTTAGAGACGGCCGCATTCACGTTAAATAGGGCACCATCAAATTCCGTTGAGACGACGCCTTATGAACTATGGTTTGGCAAGAAACCAAAGTTGTCATTTCTTAAAGTTTGGGGCTGCGATGCTTATGTGAAAAAGCTTCAACCTGATAAGCTCGAACCCAAAGCGGAGGAATGTGTCTTCATAGGATACCGAAAGGAAACTGTTGGGTATACCTTCTATCACAGATCCGAAGGCAAGACATTCGTTGCTAAGAATGGATCATTTCTAGAGAAGGAGTTTCTCTCGAAAGAAGTGAGTGGGAGGAAAGTAGAACTTGACGAGGTAACTGTACCTGCTCCCTTATTGGAAAGTAGTACATCACAGAAACCAGTTTCTGTAACACCTACACCAATTAGTGAGGAAGCTAATGATAATAATCATGAAACTTCAGAACAAGTTACTACTGAACCTCGTAGATCAACCAGAGTAAGATCCGCACCAGAGTGGTATGGTAATCCTGTTCTGGAAATCATGCTACTAGATCATGATGAACCTACGAACTATGAAGAAGCGATGGTGAGCCCAGATTCCGCAAAATGGCTTGAAGCCATAAAATCTGAGATGGGATCCATGTATGAGAACAAAGTGTGGACTTTGGTTGACTTGCCCAATGATCGGCAAGCAATTGAGAATAAATGGATCTTCAAGAAGAAGACTGACGCTAACGATAATGTTACTGTCTACAAAGCTCGACTTGTCGCAAAAGGTTTTCGACAAGTTCAAGGGATTGACTACGATGAGACCTTCTCACCCGTAGCGATGCTTAAGTCTGTCCGAATCATGTTAGCAATTGCCGCATTTTATGATTATGAAATTTGGCAGATGAATGTCAAAACTGCATTCCTGAATGGATTTCTGGAAGAAGAGTTGTATATGATGCAGCCGGAAGGTTTTGTCGATCCAAAAGGAACTAACAAAGTGTGCAAGCTCCAGCGATCCATCTATGGACTGGTGCAAGCCTCTCGGAGTTGGAATAAACGCTTTGATAGTGTGATCAAAGCATTTGGGTTTATACAGACTTTTGGATAAGCCTGTATTTACAAGAAAGTGAGTGGGAGCTCTGTAGCATTTCTGATATTATATGTGGATGACATATTACTAATTGGAAATGATATAGAATTTCTGGATAGCATAAAGGGATACTTGAATAAGAGTTTTTCAATAAAAGACCTCGGTGAAGCTGCTTACATATTGGACATTAAGATCTATAGAGATAGATCAAGACGCTTAATTGGACTTTCACAAAGCACATACCTTGAATTTTTTTTTGAAGAAGTTCAAAATGGATCAAGCAAAGAAAGGATTCTTGCCTGTGTTACAAGGTGTGAAGTTGAGTCAAACTCAATGCCCGACCACAGCAGAAGATAGAGAGAAAATGAAAGATGCTCCCTATGCTTTAGCCATAGGCTCTATCATGTACGCAATGCTGTGTACCAGACCTGACGTATGCTTAGCAATAAGTTTGGCAGGTCAGTACCAAAGTAATCCAGGAGTGGATCACTGGACAGCGGTCAAGAACATCCTGAAATACCTGAAAAGGACTAAGGATATGTTTCTCATATATGGAGGTGACAAAGAGCTCATCGTAAATGGTTACGTTGAAGCAAGCTTTGACACTGATCCGGACGATTCTAAATCGCAAACCGGATACGTGTTTACATTAAACGGTGGAGCTGTCAGTTGGTGCAGTTCTAAACAAAGCGTTGTGGCAGGATCTACATGTGAAGCGGAGTACATAGCTGCTTCAGAAGCAGCAAACGAAGGAGTCTGGATGAAGGAGTTCATATCCGATCTAGGTGTCATACCTAGTGCATCGGGTCCAATGAAAATCTTTTGTGACAATACTGGTGCAATTGCCTTGGCAAAGGAATCCAGATTTCACAAGAGAACCAAGCACATCAAGAGACGCTTCAATTCCATCCGGGATCTAGTCCAGGTGGGAGACATAGAGATTTGCAAGATACATACGGATCTGAATGTAGCAGACCCGTTGACTAAGCCTCTTCCACGAGCAAAACATGATCAGCACCAAAGCTCCATGGGTGTTAGAATCATTACTATGTAATCTAGATTATTGACACTAGTGCAAGTGGGAGACTGAAGGAAATATGTCCTAGAGGCAATAACAAAGTTATTATTTATTTCTTTATATCATGATAAATGTTTATTATTCATGCTAGAATTGTATTAACCGGAAACATAATACTTGTGTGAATACATAGACAAACTAAACATCACTAGTATGCCTCTACTTGACTAGCTCGTTAATCGAAGATGGTTATGTTTCCTAACCATAGACATGTGTTGTCATTTGATTAACGGGATCACATCATTAGGAGAATGATGTGATTGACATGATCCATTCCATTAGCTTAGCACCCGATCGTTTAGTATGTTGCTATTGCTTTCTTCATGACTTATACATGTTCCTATGACTATGAGATTATGCAACTCCCGTTTGCCGGAGGAACACTTTGTGTGCTACCAAACGTCACAATGTAACTAGGTGATTATAAATGTGCTCTACAGGTGTCTCCAAAGGTACATGTTGGGTTGGCGTATTTCGAGATTAGGATTTGTCACTCCGATTGTCGGAGAGGTATCTCTGGGCCCTCTCGGTAATGCACATCACTTAAGCCTTGCAAGCATTGCAACTAATTAGTTAGTTGCGAGATGATGTATTACAGAACGAGTAAAGAGACTTGCCGGTAACGATATTGAACTAGGTATTGAGATACCGACGATCGAATCTCATGCAAGTAACATACCGATGACAAAGGGAACAACGTATGTTGTTATGCGGTCTGACCGATAAAGATCTTCGTAGAATATGTAGGAGTCAATATGAGCATCTAGGTTCCGCTATTGGTTATTGACCGGAGACGTGTCTCGGTCATGTCTACATTGTTCTCGAACCCGTAGGGTCCGCACGCTTAACGTTACGATGACAGTTTCATTATGAGTTTATATATTTTGATGTACCGAAGTTTGTTCGGAGTCCCGGATGTAATCACGGACATGACGAGGAGTCTTGAAATGGTCGAGACATAAAGATCGATATACTGGACGGCTATATTCGGACACCGGAAGTGTTCCGGGTGATTTCGGAGAAAACCGGAGTGCCGGAGGGTTACCGGAACTCCCCCGGGAGAAGTAATGGGCCTTATGGGCCTTAGTGGAGAGAGAAAGGGGCTGCCAGGGTGGGCCGCGCGCCCCCTCCCCCTCTGGTCCGAATTGGACTAGGAGAGGGGGGCGGTGCCCCCCTTTTCTTCTCCCTCTCCCCCTTCCTTTCCCCCTCCTAGTAGGAGTAGGTAAGGATGGCAATTTTATCCACGGATATGGATACCCGTGGATACCCGACCCGAATGGACAGGGTTTGGATACAATTTTATATCCATGGACAAAGCCCGAACCCGACACGATTAATCATGGATAGGGCATGGGTATAATTTTATACCCGTGGATATATCCAAACCCGGCTCGTAAGTGTATATCCTGTCCGCTTTTATTTATTATAATAAAAAAAATCAGCACAAAATTTCCTAATCCCCACCGAGTAATTACTCCACCGCTCCTTCCCACTCTCGTCTCCTCGGTAAACGACTCGTCAATCTTCATTAAGGATCTTCTCATCTCCTCGACTCCTACTCCTGCGGACCATATAGCCGGCGCCGCCGTCCACATGTGGTGCCGCACTGCAGCAGCCAACTCCGGGGGGCAGGTGGCTGGCCGGCTCCATCTCCATAGATCCCCCCGACTCCTCCATCTCATCTTTCCCAAGCACGCAGCAAACCACCAGTTTGTATGTGCGACAGCGAGGTGGAGCACGACGATGCAGCGTGCGGCGGCGCGCACGACCAGGAGTATGGCGGCGCAGAGGCGCAGCGAGGCGGGCGCAGACCACGACGAGGAGCAGGGCCACGTCGTGGAGGCGATGACCATGCCAAGCAGTCAACCGTCAGGGTAAGTTTTTTTGTTCCTGCTCGTGTACATCTTGTGCTTGTGCGTGGATGTGCATGACGTACTTGTTCATGAGTTTGTATTAGTAATTAGAGTAGAGAACAAGAGATTTGTAGTGGTCAATTTCTGTTTTTTAGTTCGTGGCCAGAGAAAAAACAGATTTTACTGCATTACCGATCTGTAGTGGTCAATTTCAGTCAGGTTAGACTATAAATCTGTAAGTGAAATCTGACTACAAATCAGAGAACAAAAGAATATGATATCAATTCAAGTCAGATGCCACTTCTGTACACATGACCTGATCTACGGATATGCCTGTTAATTAGTACAGTAATTTGTTTCTATAAAATCTGTCAGTTTATTTCTAAATTTCTATCAAGTGGATTGTGAATGATTAGTATAAAGTTAGAGTCTGACTGATTAAGATTCGGTCCATGTCATGTGCTCAACTTCGTCCATGTCATCTGCTGAATAGAAGAGCTCACAGTCTGTCGCTTTAGTTATTAGTTTTTTTGGTTGTAAAAATTGCAATTTAGGTATCAAAATTGTACATTTCAGACAAGATATTTGTTTCAATTAAAGCTTGTGCTCAACTTCGTCCATATCATGTACTGAAGAAAGGATCTCACAGTTCCTTCATCACTTAAATCTTGCATCAGGGGATAGCAACTCCACTCTCTTTGCGACATTTCAAAGTGTTCTTGATGATGATGAAGAAACTATGGTAACATATTCCACTCATTATAGTTGATTTTACATGGTACAATATTTGGTTCTTTATTTCCATGATTTTAATTATTGTTTTTATGATATGTTTACATGAAGGATGAGTTCGAGTCTATCATAACTGAAGCTTAGTCGGTCATGCGGTGAAGAAAGAAGATGATGCCTAGAAGAATACCTTCCTTCACTTATAATGAGAATTGCGGTGTACTTATGTCTCCTGGCTGTAGGAAACTAAGGCTGATAAATTCTGTTGGGCTATTTCTATGCTATTTTGTAAGAAATTAAGACTAAGAAATTATGTTGGGCTATTCCTATGTCATTCTGTGAGGAACTAAGGCTGAGAATTTTCTACTTATGCTTATTTGATGTTCTGATATGTCATTCTATGAGAATCTGAACGCTTATTTCATCTGGTGCCCTTCTCATATGTCATTTTGTGAGAATTTGAGTCTTTATGTGAATGTTGTGCCATGTTATGTGATTTTCAAGGTATTATGTATACGTGTTTTGATAGGACCCGATGGGTATCCATTGGTTATGGATATCCGTCGGGTTTGGACATGGACACAATTTTTTGCCCGTGGGTTTTTTCATGGATGGGCAAAGAATAACCTCGTGGATTTGGATATGGATTTCGTTTTGTTCAACCCGGGCCGAACCCGATCCATTGCCATCCTTAGGAGTAGGAAAGAGGGGAGTCCTACTCCTACTAGGAGGAAGACTCCTCCTCCTTGGCGCGCCCCAAGGGCCGGCCGGCCTCCCGCCTTGCTCCTTTATATACGGGGGCAGGGGGGCACCTCTAGACACAACAATTGATCATTGATCTCTTAGCCGTGTGCGGTGCCCCCCTCCACTATAATCCTCGATAATATTGTAGCGGTGCTTAGGCGAAGCCCTGTGACGGTAGAACATCAAGATCGTCACCACGCCGTCGTGCTGACGAAACTCATCCCCGACACTTTGCTGGATTGGAGTCCGGGGATCGTCATCGAGCTGAACGTGTGCTAAAACTCGAAGGTGCCGTAGTTTCGGTGCTTGATCGGTCGGTCCGTGAAGACGTACGACTACATCAACCGCGTTGTCATAACGCTTCCGCTTTCGGTCTACGAGGGTACGTAGATAACACTCTCCCCTCTCGTTGCTATGCATCACCATGATCTTGCGTGTGCGTAGGATTTTTTTTGAAATTACTACGTTCCCCAACAACCTTTTCCAACAAAGAGCCCATATTTCGTAACAACTAATTTATTAGACTCAAAAACCAACTTAAACCCTTCTCTACATAGAAGGGAGCCACTAACGAGGTTCTTCTTGATGGCGGGGACATGCTGCACGTTCTTCAGCTGCACGATCCTTCCCGAAGTAAACTTCAGATCGACCGTGCCAACACCATGAACAGAAGCACTCGCGCCATTCCCCATCAATACGGACCCGTGGCCTGTGACCTGGTAAGAAGTGAATAATGAAATGTCAGCACACACATGAACACTTGCACCTGTGTCCACCCACCAATCGTTGGGCTGAAACACTGAAAAAACAGTAAACGGATTACCGTACCCAGATGCACCATTCTCATTGTTGCCCACAATCATGTTGACAGACTTGGAGTCCTGTCCTGGCTTCTTGTACTTGTTTGGGCACTTGTTGACCCAATGTTCAACCGAACCACAAGTAAAGCAGCCCTCATCCTTCTTGTTCTTCTTGAAGGTCTTCTTACCCTTCTTCTTAAAGTCGGTATTATGTTGGGCACCGTTCTTTCCCTTGGGCTTGTGGGAGTTGAAGTTCTTCTGGTTCACCATATTGGCGACAAAAGTCCCTTCAGCCCCCTTTTCGTGCGAGTCTTTTGCCCTCGAATTCTGCTCAACACTCAGATGGCCAATGACATCCTCCACAGAGAATCCACACCTTTGATGTTTCAGAGTGGTGGCAAAGTTCCTCCAGGAATTAGGGAGCTTAGCGATTATGCAGCCCGCGACAAACTTGCCCGGTAATCGCACTTAAGAAGCTCAAGCTCCTTAACAATGCATATTATCTCATGAGTCTGCTCCAATACAGGACAATTTTCAACCATCTTGTAATCATGGAACTGCTCTATAATATACATCTCGCTCCCAGCATCGCGGTCCCGAACTTAGATTCGAGCGCCTCCCACAAGTCCTTGGCGACATTCACATGTAAATATGTGTCAACCAGTTTATCTCCGATCACGCTAAGAACTGCTCCGAGGAACACAACGGTGGCCTCCTTGAACGCCTTCTCCTATTCAGGAGCAATCGTTCCTGTGGAGACACCGGTGACCCAGAACACGTTCGTAGCCGTGAGCCATAAAGTGGTCTTAGTCTGCCAATGCTTAAAATATGTACCGGTAAACTTATCCGGTTTCAGTGCAGCGGCAAAGCCACTTGCCGAAAAATTCATACACATAATAGGTTTTTGGATTGTTGAGTAAATAGGCAATTTGTCGACTAAATTAATCCACGAGTAAATCACTAGCATGACATTGACACAAATAAACGCATACTGATATTCAGTCAAGCAAGCACATACTACGCTAATTGCAAAAAGATCTACGTATAACGCTAGCATGGCTAAAACAGAAAACAGTACACCCGCTTTCACTCGAAGGTGAGGAGGAGGAGGACGGCGCTCTGGACTGCTCCGCCTCCTCGTCCTCCGCCCCACAAGGCAAGGGGCGAGATGATGTCGACGCCCTCATGGATGGTTTGGCCTCCTCATCCACCTGCTTGCTTGCATATATAGTCCCTCCGTCTGAAATTACGTGCTGTATAAATGGATGTATCTAGACGTATTTAGTTCTATATACATTCATTTTTTTCCATTTCTACGACATGTAATTCGGGACGGAGGTCCCTCCGTCCGAAAAACTTGTCTCTCAAATGGATGTATCTAGCACCAAGTTAGTGCTAGATACATCCATTTGAAGGACAAGTTTGGGACAAACTTTTTCAGACGGAGGGAGTATATGATAAAAGTTTGGATGTAGGAAACAATATATAATGCTTCAAAAAGTAATTGCATGAATAAAATGGAGCGCAGAACAGTTTGCTTACCATGATAGGCCATGCTCCAGTTGTATAAGTGCTTTGTACATCACCATACTCTACGTAGAAAGAGGAAAAGGACATGTCAATGATCGAAAAAAAATTGAAGGTACCACTAAGACGACAATATGTAGCACTAATCTAAAATATAGATTTTGACGTGTCTGAGCACTATTACTCAGACTGGAGATAGATTGTATTTATTTATATGGTCATCGCACGCAAACATATTTTCTAGTGCTTTGTTTAGATCTGTTTGTAGACCTGCATCATCACATTTGTTTATGATAATCAAGAAGTTATCCACATGTGCTACAATACATTTAGAAGCTACAAATGTCAAAATATTTCTTCCTTAAGGTATAGCCAAAAGATACTGCAACATGTACTTTTAGTAACAGAGATAAATAGAACCAATATAGCAACCAGAATAATAATAATAATAATAATAATAATAATAATAATAATAATAATAATAATAATAAGCAGAGATGACATCAAATAATGTATTGCCAGCAGGAAGTTCAAGAGATGTGTGTATGAGTAAACATGGGACATACCTCACTGCCTTAAACAGATACATTTCCTTTTGAATATACAAACCATAGCAACCACTGTTTCTTTCGAAATAATCTGCACAATCCTATTGATATAGCCGGATTTGAAATCCTCAATCCTAAGGGCCAACATAGTTGTATCCCTCATGGACCACAAAAGGGCATGTATAATAACAACAACCAACATCATGTGATCCGAGATAATGATAGTAGTACTGAAATTTTGAGGCCCGATCTTCATACTTCGCTACATAGGAAAACAATTAGTACCTTACGGCTTATTAAAATACTCTCTGCTTCATAAAATAATAAAAAAATGCACTCTTATTTAAGGTGGTCTATCTTTGGGAACTATTCCCCTACTTGGTTCAGGAGCTGATGAGCCACCATGCTTTTGCATACTACAAAGTAGTTGGTGCACTACTAAATAGGTACTGGAGAAGGTTCTATCTAGCATCAGGGAGGGCTTCATTCTTTTTACAATCCTAACAAGTATTATGTAAAAAATGTTTTTCTTTTGATCTGGCTGGCATTTAAAGTGTTGATTCAATTCATATCGTCATTCTATTTATTTGTCTGCCTTGCTCAGTAAAGCTTGCTTTTGTTAATTAGACCAAAGCTTCCATACCTTTTACAGAAGAAAACAAATAACCTGATGCTAACGTCTATTAGTTTTCTATATGTGGAAGACAAATGTGTGTGAACCTGCGTGAAAATGGCTTCACAGAGACAAGTACGAACAACTCCATCTCAAAGACATGGTATGGAGTTTGTGTCCAGTTTAGAAGAAACTATTAAAGCAAAGTTCTGATCTTAAGTAAATCCTTATGGTAATATGCAACACTGAGATTGAAATGCTATCATCTCTATCATCTAGTACATGCTTTACAATTAAAAAAAGAACTACCTTCTTCATCTTTCAAGATTTTACCACTGAACATTTGCAAATTCATAGTGTATTTCCATGCATACACAACAAACTTTTTCGGAAATTTTATTATTATTTCGTTTCAATTGGTTTTCCGGGCCACAAGTTCCTTTGGATTAGGAAGAGCGACTGACGGATAAGATGATATAGTAATATCTATAATTTCATAATGATAGATATGTTGTAAACCAGATATGACTTCTATGTGTCTAAAGAATTAGTCAGAACAGCACAAGAATATGGGCACTTTGTATAGAACACAAGAATATGGGCACTTCTTGTATTCGTATTAGGATTTAAAGTAAAAATAACAGAAATGAACAACAGAAACATCTTACAACATGCAACAAATTTTTAGAGTATATTTGAGAAACTTTTGGAGCGGGTGTAATACCTCATTCTTGTGATCTCATAAGAACCCTCATTCCTCATTCATGTGTTCTCGCTGATGCTTCAACATCAACAAATCCAATGAGCATATATCCTCTGTGACACCAACTGGAATCTGTCAAAGGAAAACCTGCAGCATTATTAAACAAACAGTGATTCTGAAAAATGAAATGTCCAACTGAAAATGAGTTGGTGATGTATATACTCTTTCTAAGTAACTATAGAATATAATTTCTGAATGCAGGGTGTAAGTAAGGAATTAATTTATACATAATGGAGTTGGATAAATCCAGCGTTCTAAGAATTGCAGAAAAGAAAAGATATTACAAACGACATCTAAAATGTAATACATGTGGGTTGCAGTAGTCCCTATATCCAGCAAGCATTAGCCTGCATTTTTGTATGATAGACCAATGTAAATGATGTACACCCGCACGTTATTGACATAGTCGAAACTGCACCATAGCAAGTAGAAATTTTTATGGCACTGCATTAAGTTTATACCTTTGGATTGAAGACTCTGTACAATACCAATATACCATTCACCTCTTGTCATGGACCTTCTAAAAGAATTACTTCAGATGCCTTTAGTACAACACATGCAATTTTGTGAGATGAGGCCATTGTGAGTATATATAAGTTAATAGTAACTAACTAACTGTATGCATTCCTAGTAACAACAAATGTTAGATGTGCTGAACCGATGCTCTGTGTAGCCTACAATAAACTATTCTATATGCAGATAATATAAGTCGCTCTATATTCTGAACCACCATTTTAATTGCCATGGGGTCTGTTCTGCTTATTCTGATGGATTAATAAAATAGATCCAGTGTTGTACCAAATCCATTGTGTCCAGTAACTACAGGTTACCACTTTTTAGTTTTAACAGCTTTCCATTAAGTAGAGCAATAAAGAATGTAACGAACAGGGGAAAACCAGCAAATTAACCCATTGCTGTAACAGTAGACAAGATGAACAAGTCATAATAGATGGCATACATCATTTATTCTGCTAGTACGGCCATAAGTAGCACCAAAAATATCCTCCTCTTTTGCTGGATACTAAAGTTGGGGATTATCATGAATGCTATTGAACTTCGGCACCTTGCATAAAAATAGCATAGCTAGATACCAGCTCAACTCATGCATACAGATTGTTCTAAAAAAATGGATTTGCGCTCACTGTTCAACAATACCATTATCGCTTACTGGCATGTCAGTATACTTACGCATATAAACAAAATATAATGCTTCATATTATTTCCTTGAATATACCTAGCTTTGTGGCATAGATATTTCTTAGTTCTATTTGAGTCATTTTAGGATCCTCCATTTTCTTCTGCTCTTTCTTCTTCTGATAAATTATCAAAAGAGCTTAACGCATCATCCTGGATATTAACATCAGAACCATCATCTTTAATAAGTTTCGGAAGTTGCGATATACTCTACTTTCTAGAAGCTGCTGGGTGAGAAGAAATCTACACAAAAAAAGGGTAAAATAACAGAACTCTTTCAGGTCTGTGCATTCAAAAAGAAGAAAAGGTATTGCTTAGTATATAAAAGTGACCTGGACACATACGCCTTGATATTTCTAAGCCTCGGCAGAGGCATGCTTGCTTGCATTTGACATACGAGGAAGAAAGAAGACCATTCAAAAAGAACACCGCCTACTTTGAGTTAATGAAATTTTAGAACTATGTTACCAGCCCATTCAACTTTATTTACAAGGGTGAGATCTAAATTATCAGCAGTGCGATTTCTTCAGTCTTAGATTCTGCATAATGACAACTACATCGTGAAGGATTGAAGTTTAACCTAAAACCATAGGGCGGAGACATCAGCAAATCAACCAGTCAAAACCTTAGAAACAATCGACTGCAAGATTAGATACACTCACGGGCTAGAATGATACAAAATGCACCAAGAAATGATCTCAACATGCCCTCAATGCCTACCATCAATTAAAAAGCATTAGACCACAAGATTAAATACACTCATGGTTAGAGTGATATAAAATGGTTACATAAATATAAGAAAAAGTCACCTGCTCAACTGGCCTTTTGACTCTCTCCTCATGGTTCCTCCGTCAATCACCCACTCTACCATCAATTAAAAAGCATTAGACAACAAGATAAAATACACTCACGGTTAGAGTGATACAAAATGGTTACATAAATATAAGAAAATGTCACCTGCTCAACTGGTCTTTTGACTCTCTCCTTATGTTTCCCCCGTCAATCACTCACTCTACCATGTCAAATTATCCATATGTGTAGCAATAGCACATTCCACCCTAGAAGCTGCAACCCAATGGAATGACTTACAAGCGTAATAATATAGATGCAAAGCTAACCAAAAGACTTCTTCTCAAACATTACACTTGTACTAACACGAAGATAAAAGAAATATGTAATACTTGCTCAGTTAGAACAAATGCAATAAGATAATATTATGCAAAAGAGAGTTGAATGAATCTCAATGAGTATAACAAAGTATTAGAGTGGGAAAGAAAGCTGGCAAAAGAAAATTGGCCTTACAGATACACATAACAAGTCAAACTTGTCATTTTCACATACACTGTGGGCATGGCACTAAAGCATCAGTAGTGGAGTTAAAAAATTAAAGTGAAAAATATAAACTTTTAGTGACAATCAATCAACATGTTTTCTGTGAGAAAAAACAATAAAAATTGGCACTATATTATGAAGATATAACTTGCTACATCATGAATCATGAATTTACTAAAGAGTACAATTTTTAGTGACAATCAATCAACATGTTTTCTGTGAGAAAAAACAATAAAATTGGCACTATATTATGAAGATATAACTTGCTACATCATGAATCATGAAATTAGAGCAGAATTTCATCACCATGCATCATGCAAACAACGTGTGAGATCAAAGTAGAGAAAGATCTAACCTGATGATGAGTGGCTGGAATTGTATTTGGAGCTGAAGTATCACCGACATCCAACATCTGAGTCATTGTTGTAATTACTTCCCTCCAACAAGCAGCAAAAGGATGGGGTACCTTCCATCTAACAGCCTCGTAAACTGAACTCAATCCAAATGCATTTGCTATGGAAACCTTTTAATCAAAGAGGAGCCCTTACTCTCTTTACTGGGTAGAAGATGGAAGTTTGCAGCCCACTTGTATCTGGACTTTGCAGCCCACTGTCCTGACTGTTTCGAAACCCGCCAGTGTTTCAACCACTGAACCATTTTCTGTCCTAAAAATGAACCAGTAGTAGCAATCAGCAGCTCCCAAACGGCAGGAGATTAGACATCGGTCGCCCATGCCGCCCCACCCCGCAGGCGACCCGGGCGAAACCACAGCCACCCCACCAGCACCCCCCCCCCCCCCCCCCGATCTCTTCCTCCCCTTGCCACCGCCGGGCAAAGCCCGCATGGCATTAGCGGCTCGCGAGTCAGGACGGTGCGGGGGCACTCAGCCAAGGAGAGGCGCGGCGTGCGCCATTGTACTCCACACTGCAATGGCAATTTTAAAGATTAAATCGACATTTGCATCTATTTCGTATTGAAATAATAGCAGAAACAGTCTCTGGTGGCAGTTTGAAATAATTTTACAGTATGTATTCAGAAATATTAGTAAAATACCTGCATGATTTGTCAGCAAAACACACACAAGAAAAGAAGGATTAATTTTATTCTTACTAAGCGGAGCAACACTAACTTGGTATGCTCCTGCTCGTTGAGGGCCTCGCACTCATCGACGAACTTGTGCCTGGCGAGTGACTGGTCCTTGCCCTCCAGCACGAGGGAGAGCTCCCCCTTAAGCTCCTCAAATGACTAGAACATCACCCCGCTGAGCACCTCCTGCCCCTTCGCCGCGGCCCTGCAGCCGACCGTCGACCCTGCCACAGACGGAAGCCTCCTCGGCAACCTCACCAAACTGGCAGTGAGCCCCGCCCTAGAGAGCTGTCCAACCGCTGCGGCGGCGGCGGTGGCCGGAGACGGCGCAACCCTAGGTAGCATCTCGAACTCCCGTCCTCCGCGGGCTTGCGCGAGCATGAGCTGGGACTGGAGGCGCAGGGCGACCTGGTCTTCGTCGTCGCCTGCGAGGGCGGGGAGCCGAGCGAGGTCGCACCGGTTGGCGGCTTGCGCTGGAGGCGGCCGGTGGAGACTGGGGCTGCGGCGGCGGCAGGAAATTTAGGAGGAAAGAGGGAGAAGGGGACGCATCGGGAGAGAGGGTTTGGGGTGATGGGCTGATGGGTAGCTTCTCTACGAAGGCAACCTGGCTACGTGGGCCAATGGCAACAAGCTGCCAAACACACGGCATCATCGAATCGCTGGCTTGATTTTCTTTTCTTCTCTCGCCCAATTGCTCGATCTCTCTTTGTCTCCTAGCTATCCAACGTGGCATAGCCCAGATAGAGCCTTTGATGCACACCTTATTGTTTTTGATGAGTCCCTAGGCCACCCAGCTATGTATAAAATTCTTTTGTGGGGAAGCTATATTTAAAGTCTTAGTCATCCTCTTATTATCTACGAACAAGTGGCAATTCAACCTAAATATAGTAAGTAATCTTAAGCTACCTTATAATGAAACGTTTCACTATTCTCAAAGAAAACTTAAAAAAAAAATCATAAATATAGTTTTGGATAGACATGACATAAGAACTTTTTGGATAAACATGACATAAGAACTGACAATATAAATGAATTTTTTCGATGACTGACAACATAAATATTATTTATCCCATTAAAACGCCTACGGTAAACTGGTGTGGTGGTTAGCCCATGCACACGCGAGGTTCAAACCACGGTGGTTTTTCCCTTTCAGATTATATAAATTTAGCATTTAAAATAATCTGTACGTTTCCAGGATATATCTCTATATCTCTACTCCTAATGTCTGAGTTGGTGAATAGCATTCACGGTTTATTTTCGTCCCACCATTTTCGTCCGTTTTATTTTCGCTGGTTTTTTCGTCCCCCTCCCACTGGTTTATTTTCGCCTCATCATTTCCTAAAGGAGGAGTCTGCGGTTGTGATGGTGGATCCGTACGTCATTCGTTCGCCTGCCTCCCCTTCATTCGTTCCCCACCCCTTCGTCTCACCCTCCAACGTAAAAGTCATACATGGAAACAAAACAAAGAATCCTAACAATAATAAGGAAAAAGAACCCAAAGAATCAGCACAGTCGTAGCCTTCCTCCCATCCTCGTAGTGCAGAAGTAATATACATGGGGAAAAACCAGAGGATCATAACAATAATTAGCCACAAGATATGGAAAGCCCGACAAGATTGATCACACCATCAAGCTGAAGGAAATATGCTCTAGAGGCAATAATAAAGTTGTTATTTTATATTTCCTTATTCATGATAAATGTTTATTATTCATGCTAGAATTGTATTGATCAGAAACCCAAATACATGTGTGAATACATAGACAAACACTGTGTCCCTAGTGAGCCTCTAGTTGACTAGCTCGTTGACCAAAGATGGTTAAGGTTTCCTAACCATGGACATGAGTTGTCATTTGTTAACGGGATCACATCATTAGGAAAATGATGTGATGGACAAGACTCATCCGTTAGCTTAGCATAATGATCATTCAGTTTTATTGCTATTGCTTTCTTCATGTCAAATACATATTCCTTCGACTATGAGATTATGCAACTCCCGGACACCGGAGAAATACCTTGTGTGCTATCAAACGTCACAACATAACTGGGTGATTATAAAGATGCTCTATAGGTATATCCGAAGGTGTTTGTTGGCTTGGCATAGATCGAGATTAGAATTTCTCACTCCGAGTATCGGAGAGGTATCCCTAGGCCCTTTCGGTAATACACATCATAAGAAGCCTTGCGAGCAAAGTGACTAATGAGTTAGTTGCGGGATGATGTATTACGGAACGAGTAAAGAGACTTGCATCTAATGATATTGAACTAGGTATGAAGATACCAACGATCGAATCTCGGGCAAGTAACATACTGATGGACAAAGGAAATTGTGCCGGTTGTCATTATGGTTCGACCGGTAAAGATCTTTGTAGAATATGTAGGAGCCAATATGAGCATCCAGGTTCCTTTATTGGTTATTGACTGGAGAGGTGTTTCGGTCATGTCTACATAGTTCTCGAACCCGTAGGGTCCGCATGCTTAACGTTCGATGACAACATAGTATTATATGAGTTATGTGATTTGGTGGCCGAATGTGGTTCGAAGTCCCGGATGAGATCACACACATGACGAGGAGTATCAAAATGGTCGAGAGGTAAAGATTGATATATAGGACGATGGTATTCGGACACCGAAAGTGTTTCAAAGGGTATCGGGTACATATAGGATCACCTGAAGGGGTTCTGGGCACCCCCGGCAAAGATGTGGGCTTAATGGGCCAAGTGAGGGACATACCAGCCCACAAGGGGTTGGTGCGCCCCTCCACCAGGCCGGCCAGCCCTAGGGAAAGGAAAGAGAGGAGGGCAAGTCCCTCCTTCCTTCCCCTCCTCAAGGGAGAAAGGAAAGGGGGGGGGCATCTCCCCCTTCCTCCCCCTGGCGCCTATACAAGGAAGGGGGGCGAACTAGGGCAGGAGCCCAAGTGGGATTCTGCCTCACTTGGGGCGCCCCTTGGCCTCTCCCCTCTCCCTCCCACCTATATATATGAGGAGGGGACGCCTAGAACACACAACATCAATTGTTAGACGTGTGCGGCTCCCCCCCTCCACAGTTTATACCCCCGGTCATATTCTCGCGGTGCTTAGGTGAAGCCGTGCGCGGATTACTTCACCATCACCGTCACCACGCTGTCATGCTATCGAACTCACCTACTACCTCGACACCTTGCTGGATCAAGAAAGCGAGAGACGTCACCGAGCTGAATGTGTGCAGAACTCGGAGGTGTCGTTCGTTCGGTACTCGATCGGTGGAACGCGAAGAAAGTTCAACTACATCAACCGCATTGTGAAACGCTTATGCTTACGGTGTACGAGGGTACGTAGACACACTCTCCCCCTCGTTGCTATGCATCTCCATGGATAGATTATTGCGTGTGTGTAGAATTTTTTTTGTTTTCCATGCAACGATTCCGAGTAGTGGCATCCAAGCCAAGTCTATGCGTAGATGATATGCACGAGTAGAACACAAAGAGTTATGGGCGGTGATAGTCATACTGCTTACCACCAACGTCTTATTTTGATTCGGCGGTATTGTGGGATGAAGCGCCCCGGACGAACCTTACATGTCCATGCACATGAGACCGGTTCCACCGACAGACATGCTCGGTTCATTATATGTGGATGGTAGGTATGGTTTTCTCCTCCGACGTCGCAGTCTTCTGGGTGTGCCAAATCCAAAGTACAATGGCGTAGCCGGTGTGTTGCCCCGTTCTGATTCGTTCAACGTAATGCTTTTGCCTTTGGCGAGCCACTTTGGAGGTCCGCAAAGCTGCATATCAGCGATGGAGACGCGTCGAGCTCGGGTGTGGAGGTGATCCGTCATTTTTTCCTTTGGAGGCTGCTATGGTGGTGCCAGAGGCAGGTGACGGGCATTGATGTCAAGCTCAAAGGTTTCTTCGGCCTTATTAGTGCTTTTACTTCTTGGTTGTTGTTCCTTTGTGCAAAGGCTAGCGTTCTGTTATTTGTTCAGTTTTGCCAGGTCGGCATGTACGTGGCTTGTACTATGATCCTTATGGTATAAATGGGACATGTATTCCATGCAAAAAAATCTTCTATTTTCGTCTGGTATTCCGATGAGCATAGATGGGTAATAAATTTATATATTTCATTATCATAAAATTCATAATACTAGCATTTATTTTTGTTATCATCATTGTATTAAATATATTAGTTTAGGAAATTGTAGGGATGTATCTGACTATATTTTTTTCATTTTATACTTTGGTGGAACGGTAAAGAACTAGTGAAGATGCGTTTAAAGACCTTTGACGTGAATTATTCATGCTAACTACAGATTGTGCAGGATGGGTGTGAGTTGAGGAAACCGTTTTTATTATACTTGATCTCAAACATTGTGCGAATGAACTAAAGACAACTTTTTTTATATTGTGCAAGACTTTCTTATGCGCATCAAATATATCTTAATTTGTAATAGTTTTGTTGTTGGATCTTCACTTTATATTAATACATCGTCAAATTGCCTCTTATTATTAATTTACATTTCCTTTTTAAAAAATACATTGCAACCGAAGTGAACTTCAGTTATTACCCGACTGTGCCCATGTTATATTGTCTCTACATGTGAAATTTAACATGCACTATCTTTATATAACTCCAGCAAAATATATTTTAAAAGCCCGTGGCAACGCACGAGCATTCTACTAGTAAATAATAGTTGTGGATGTTTAACGCTAACGTGCTTTAACTTCATTAGAAAGACATGTCCACAAAGATTTGACTCATTTGCATTTACTCCATTAGTTGGTAGATCGGGAGGCATTTTAACAGTCTGGTGTCCAATTCACTTTAAAGGAGAGTTGTTGTTTCAGAATAACTATGTTGTGTCTGTGATGCTGCAATCCAACAGATGTGGCAGTTGTTGGACACTAACAAACATTTATGCACCCTGCCAAGATGACAAAAAAGTAGAGTTCTTGAACTGGCTGGAAGGAACCCAAATTCCTGACAATGCAGATTGGTTTGGGGATTTCAACCTTATAAGGAGCTTTGAGGACAGAAACAAACCAGGAGGGAATCTTAATGACATGTTTCATTTTAATGGTATCATCAGTCAGTTGGGATTAATTGAAATACCTCTAAAGGGTAGGAAATACACTTGGAGTAATATGCAGGATAATGTTGGGGAACGTAGTAATTTCGAAAATTTTCCTACACACACGCAAAATCATGGTGATGCATAGCAACGAGGGGGAGAGTATTGTCTACGTACCAACGCAGACCGACTGCGGAAGCAATCTCACAACATAGAGAAAGTAGTCGTACGTCTTCTTCCCGATCCAAGCACCGTTACTCCGGCACCTCCGAGTTCTTAGCACACGTTCAACTCGATGACGATCCTCGGGCTCCGATCCAGCAAAGCGTCGAGGACGAGTTCCGTCAGCACAACGGCGTGGTGACGATCTTGATGTACTACCGACGCAGGGCTTCGCCTAAGCTCTACAACGATATGATCGAGGTGGAATTTGGTGGCAGGGGGCACCGCACACGGCTAAGGAACGATCAACAATGATCAACTTGTGTGTCTATGGGGTGCCCCTGCCCCCGTATATAAAGGAGCAAGGGGAGGGGGTTCGGCCAGCTAGGAGAGGGCGCGGGAGGAGTCCTACTCCTACCGGGAGTAGGACTCCCCCCCTCAATCCTATTCCAACTAGGACTCCAAGGGGAAAAGGAGAGAGAGGGGGGCCGGCCCCTTCTCCTAGTCCTACTAGGACTTGGGGAAGGGGGGGCGCGCGGCCAGCTGTGGGCTGCCCCTTTTCTCTTTTCCACTAAGGCCCAATAGGCCCATTTGCCTCCCGAGGGGTTCCGGTAACCCTCCCGGTATTCCGGTAAAATCCCGATTTCACCCGGAACACTTCCGGTGTCCAAACATAGGCTTCCAATATATCAATCTTTACGTCTCGACCATTTCGAGACTCCTCGTCATGTCCGTGATCACATCCGGGACTCCGAACAACCTTCGGTACATCAAAATGCATAAACTCATAATAACTGTTATCGTAACGTTAAGCGTGCGGACCCTATGGTTCGAGAACAATGTAGACATGACCGAGACACGTCTCCGGTCAATAACCAATAGCGGGACCTGGATGCCCATATTGGCTCCTACATATTCTACGAAGATCTTTATCGGTCAGACCGCATAACAACATACGTTGTTCTCTTTGTCATCGGTATGTTACTTGCCCGAGATTCGATCGTCGGTATCCAATACCTAGTTCAATCTCGTTACTGGCAAGTCTCTTTACTCGTTCCGTAATACATCATCTCATAACTAACATCTTAGTTATTACGCTTGCAAGGCTTATGTGATGTGCATTACCGAGAGGGCCCAGAGATACCTCTCCGACAATCGGAGTGACAAACCCTAATCTCGAAATACGTCAACCCAACATCCACCATTGGAGACACCTGTAGTACTCCTTTATAATCACCCAGTTACGTTGTGACGTTTGGTATTACCCAAAGTGTTCCTCTGGTAAACGGGAGTTGCATAATCTCATAGTTATAGGAACATGTATAAGTCATGAAGAAAGCAATAGCAACATACTAAACGATCGAGTGCTAAGCTAATGGAATGGGTCATGTCAATCAGATCATTCAACTAATGATGTGACCTCGTTAATCAAATAACAACTCTTTGTTCATGGTTAGGAAACATAACCATCTTTGATTAACGAGCTAGTCAAGTAGAGGCATACTAGTGACACTCTGTTGGTCTATGTATTCACACATGTATTATGTTTCCGGTTAATACAATTCTAGCATGAATAATAAACATTTATCATGATATAAGGAAATAAATAATAACTTTATTATTGCCTCTAGGGCATATTTCCTTCAGTCTCCCACTTGCACTAGAGTCAATAATCTAGATTACACAGTAATGATTCTAACACCCATGGAGCCTTGGTGCTGATCATGTTTTGCTCGTGGAAGAGGCTTAGTCAACGGGTCTGCAACATTCAGATCCGTATGTATCTTGCAAATCTCTATGTCTCCCACCTGGACTAAATCCCGGATGGAGTTAAAGCGTCTCTTGATGTGTTTGGTCCTTTTGTGAAATCTGGATTCCTTTGCCAAAGCAATTGCACCAGTATTGTCACAAAAGATTTTCATTGGACCCGATGCACTAGGTATGACACCTAGATCAGATATGAACTCCTTCATCCAGACTCCTTCGTTCGCTGCTTCTGAAGCAGCTATGTACTCCGCTTCACATGTAGATCCCGCTACGACGCTTTGTTTAGAACTGCACCAACTGACAGCTCCACCGTTTAAAGTAAACACGTATCCGGTTTGCGATTTAGAATCGTCCGGATCAGTGTCAAAGCTTGCATCAACGTAACCTCTTACGGTGAGCTCTTTGTCACCTCCATATACGAGAAACATATCCTTAGTCCTTTTCAGGTATTTCAGGATGTTCTTGACCGCTGTCCAGTGATCCACTCCTGGATTACTTTGGTACCTCCCTGCTAAACTTATAGCAAGGCACACATCAGGTCTGGTACACAGCATTGCATACATGATAGAGCCTATGGCTGAAGCATAGGGAACATCTTTCATTTTCTCCCTATCTTCTGCAGTGGTCGGGCATTGAGTCTGACTCAACTTCACACCTTGTAACACAGGCAAGAACCCTTTCTTCGCTTGATCCATTTTGAACTTCTTCAAAATCTTGTCAAGGTATGTGCTTTGTGAAAGTCCAATTAAGCGTTTTGATCTATCTCTATAGATCTTTATGCCTAATATGTAAGCAGCTTCCCCGAGGTCTTTCATCGAAAAACTTTTATTCAAGTATCCCTTTATGCTATCCAGAAATTCTATATCATTTCCAATCAGCAATATGTCATCCACATATAATATCAGAAATGCTACAGAGCTCCCACTCACTTTCTTGTAAATACAGGCTTCTTCAAAAGTCCGTATAAAGCCAAATGCTTTGATCACACTATCAAAGCGTTTATTCCAACTCCGAGATGCTTGCACCAGTCCATAAATGGATCGCTGGAGTTTGCATACTTTGTTAGCTCCCTTTGGATCGACAAAACCTTCTGGTTGCATCATATACAACTCTTCTTCCAGAAATCCATTCAGGAATGCAGTTTTGACATCCATTTGCCATATTTCATAATCATAAAATGCGGCAATTGCTAACATGATTTTGACGGATTTAAGCATCGCTACAGGTGAGAAGGTCTCATCGTAGTCAACCCCTTGAACTTGTCGAAAACCTTTTGCGACAAGTCGAGCTTTATAGACAGTAATATTACCGTCAGCGTCAGTCTTTTTCTTGAAGATCCATTTATTCTCAATTGCTTGCCGATCATCGGGCAAGTCAACCAAAGTCCATACTTTGTTCTCATACATGGATCCCATCTCAGATTTCATGGCCTCAAGCCACTTTGCGGAATCTGGGCTCACCATCGCTTCTTCATAGTTCGTAGGTTCATCATGATCTAGTAGCATGACTTCCAGAACTGGATTGCCGTACCACTCTGGTGCGGATCTCACTCTGGTTGATCTATGTGGTTCAGTAGTATCTTGTCCCGAAGTTTCATGATCATCATCATTAGCTTCCTCACTGATTGGTATAGGTGTCGCAGAAATAGTTTTCTGTGATGTACTATTTTCCAATAAGGGAGCAGGTACAGTTACCTCGTCAAGTTCTACTTTCCTCCCACTCACTTCTTTCGAGAGAAACTCCTTCTCTAGAAATGATCCATTCTTAGCAACGAATGTCTTGCCTTCGGATCTGTGATAGAAGGTATACCCAACAGTTTCCTTTGGGTATCCTATGAAGACACATTCCTCCGCTTTGGGTTCGAGCTTATCAGGTTGAAGCTTTTTCACATAAGCATCGCAGCCCCAAACTTTAAGAAACGACAACTTTGGTTTCTTGCCAAACCATAGTTCATAAGGCGTCGTCTCAACGGATTTTGATGGTGCCCTATTTAACGTGAATGCGGCCGTCTCTAAAGCATAACCCCAAAACGATAGCGGTAAATCAGTAAGAGACATCATAGATCGCACCATATCTAGTAAAGTACGATTACGACGTTCGGACACACCATTACGCTGTGGTGTTCCGGGTGGCGTGAGTTGCGAAACTATTCCACAATTTTTCAAATGTACACCAAACTCGTAACTCAAATATTCTCCTCCACGATCAGATTGTAGAAACTTTATTTTCTTGTTAGGATGATTTTCAACTTCACTCTGAAATTCCTTGAACTTTTCAAATGTTTCAGACTTATGTTTCATTAAGTAGATATACCCATATCTGCTTAAATCATCTGTGAAGGTGAGAAAATAACGATATCCGCCACGAGCCTCAATATTCATCGGACCACACACATCGGTATGTATGATTTCCAATAAATCTGTTGCTCTCTCCATAGTACCGGAGAACGGTGTTTTAGTCATTTTGCCTATGAGGCACGGTTCGCAAGTACCAAGTGATTCATAATCAAGTGGTTCCAAAAGCCCATCGGTATGGAGTTTCTTCATGCGCTTTACACTGATACGACCTAAACGGCAGTGCCATAAATAAGTTGCACTATCATTATCAACTCTGCATCTTTTGGCTTCTACATTATGAATATGTGTATCACTACTATCGAGATTCAATAAGAATAGACCACTCTTCAAAGGTGCATGACCATAAAAGATATTACTCATATAAATAGAACAACCATTATTCTCCGATTTAAATGAATAGCCGTCTCGCATTAAACAAGATCCAGATATAATGTTCATGCTCAACGCTGGCACCAAATAACAATTATTTAGGTCTAATATTAATCCCGAAGGTAGATGTAGAGGTAGCGTGCCGACCGCGATCACATCGACTTTGGAACCGTTTCCCACGCGCATCGTCACCTCGTCCTTTGCTAGCGTCCGCTTATTCCGTAGTCCCTGTTTTGAGTTGCAAATATTAGCAACAGAACCAGTATCAAATACCCAGGTGCTACTGCGAGCTCTAGTAAGGTACACATCAATAACATGTATATCACATATACCTTTGTTCACCTTGCCATCCTTCTTATCCGCCAAATACTTGGGGTAGTTCCGCTTCCAGTGACCAGTCTGCTTGCAGTAGAAGCACTCAGTTTCAGGCTTAGGTCCAGACTTGGGTTTCTTCTCCTGAGCAGCAACTTGCTTGCTGTTCTTCTTGAAGTTTCCCTTCTTCTTCCCTTTGCCCCTTTTCTTGAAACTAGTGTTTTTGCTAACCATCAACACTTGATGCTCCTTCTTGATTTCTACCTCCGCAGCTTTCAGCATTGCGAAGAGCTCGGGAATAGTCTTGTTCATCCCTTGCATATTATAGTTCATCACAAAGCTCTTGTAGCTTGGTGGCAGTGATTGGAGAATTCTGTCAATGACGCAATCATCTGAAAGATTAACTCCCATCTGAATCAAGTGATTATTATACCCAGACATTTTGAGTATATGCTCACTGACAGAACTGTTCTCCTCCATCTTGCAGCTATAGAACTTATTGG
The DNA here is from genome assembly GCA_034509565.1 of Triticum monococcum. Classification (NCBI taxonomy): domain Eukaryota; kingdom Viridiplantae; phylum Streptophyta; class Magnoliopsida; order Poales; family Poaceae; genus Triticum; species Triticum monococcum. The sequence continues at coordinate 623,527,425 of CM067845.1, forward strand.
AGACTTCATATCTCTCAATTCGGGCATTTGCTTGAAATATTAACTTCAACTCCTGGAACATCTCATATGCTCCATGACGTTCAAAACATCGTTGAAGTCTCGATTCTAAGCCGTAAAGCATGGCACACTGAACTATCGAGTAGTCATCAGCTTTGCTTTGCCAGACGTTCATAACATCTGGTGTTGCTCCAGCAGCAGGCCTGGCACCCAGCGGTGCTTCCAGGACGTAATTCTTCTGTGCAGCAATGAGGATAATCCTCAGGTTACGGACCCAGTCCGTGTAATTGCTACCATCATCTTTCAACTTTGCTTTCTCAAGGAACGCATTAAAATTCAACGGTACAACAGCACGAGCCATCTATCTACAATCAACATATACAAGCAAGATACTATCAGGTACTAAGTTCATGATAAGTTTAAGTTCAATTAATCAAATTACTTAGGAACTCCCACTTAGATAGACATCCCTCTAATCCTCTAAGTGATCACGTGATCCAAATCAACTAAACCATAACCGATCATCACGTGAGATGGAGTAGTTTTCAATGGTGAACATCATCATGTTGATCATATCTACTATATGATTCACGCTCGACCTTTCGGTCTCTGTGTTCCGAGGCCATATCTGCATATGCTAGGCTCGTCAAGTTTAACCTGAGTATTCTGCGTGTGCAAAACTGGCTTGCACCCGTTGTAGATGGACGTAGAGCTTATCACACCCGATCATCACGTGGTGTCTGGGCACGACGAACTTTGGCAACGGTGCATACTCAGGGAGAACACTTCTTGATAATTTAGTGAGAGATCATCTTATAATGCTACCGTCAATCAAAGCAAGATAAGATGCATAAAAGGATAAACATCACATGCAATCAATATAAGTGATATGATATGGCCATCATCATCTTGTGCTTGTGATCTCCATCTCCGAAGCACCGTCATGATCACCATCGTCACCGGCGCGACACCTTGATCTCCATCATAGCGTCGTTTGTCGTCTCGCCAATCTTATGCTTCCACGACTATCACTACCGCTTAGTAATAAAGTAAAGCATTACATCGCGATTGCATTGCATACAATAAAGCGACAACCATATGGCTCCTGCCAGTTGCCGATAACTCGGTTACAAAACATGAACATCTCATACAATAAAATCAGCATCATGCCTTGACCATATCACATCACAACATGCCCTGCAAAAACAAGTTAGACGTCCTCTACTTTGTTGTTGCAAGTTTTACGTGGCTGCTACGGGCTTGAGTAAGAACACATCTCACCTACGCATCAAAACCACAACGATAGTTTGTCAAATAGACTCCATTTTAAACTTCTCAAGGACCGGGCGTAGCCACACTTGGTTCAACTAAAGTTGAAGAGACAGTCTTCCGCAAGCCATCTGTGTGCATAGCACGTCGAGGGAACCGGTCTCGCGTAAGAGTACGCGTAAGGTTGGTCCGGATCGTCTCGTCCAACAATACCGCCGAACCAAAGTATGACATGCTGGTAGGCAGTATGACTTGTATCGCCCACAACTCACTTGTGTTCTACTCGTGCAAATAACATCAAACCATAAAACCTAGGCTCGGATGCCACTGTTGGGGAACGTAGTAATTTCGAAAATTTTCCTACGCACACGCAAGATCATGGTGATGCATAGCAACGAGAGGGAGAGTATTGTCTACGTACCAACGCAGACCGACTGCGGAAGCGATCTCACAACGTAGAGGAAGTAGTCGTACGTCTTCTTCCCGATCCGACCGATCCAAGCACAGTTACTCCGGCACCTCCGAGTTCTTAGCACATGTTCAGCTCGATGACGATCCTCGGGTTCCGATCCAGCAAAGCGTCGAGGAAGAGTTCCGTCAGCACAACGGCGTGGTGACGATCTTGATGTACTACCGACGCAGGGCTTCGCCTAAGCTCTACAACGATATGATCGAGGTGGAATTTGGTGGCAGGGGGCACCGCACACGGCTAAGGAACGATCAACAATGATCAACTTGTGTGTCTATGGGGTGCCCCTGCCCCCGTATATAAAGGAGCAAGGGGAGGGGGTTCGGCCGGCTAGGAGAGGGCGCGGGAGGAGTCCTACTCCTACCGGGAGTAGGACTCCCCCCCTCAATCCTATTCCAACTAGGACTCCAAGGGGAAAAGGAGAGAGAGGGGGGCCAGCCCCTTCTCCTAGTCCTTCTAGGACTTGGGGAAGGGGGGGGGGGCGCGGCCAGCTGTGGGCTACCCCTTTTCTCTTTTCCACTAAGGCCCAATAGGCCCATTTGCCTCCCGGGGGGTTCCGGTAACCCTCCCGGTATTCCGGTAAAATTCCGATTTCACCCGGAACACTTCCGGTGTCCAAACATAGGCTTCCAATATATCAATCTTTACGTCTCGACCATTTCGAGACTCCTCGTCATGTCCGTGATCACATCCGGGACTCCGAACAACCTTCGGTACATCAAAATGCATAAACTCCTAATAACTGTCATCGTAACGTTAAGCGTGCGGACCCTACGGTTCGAGAACAATGTAGACATGACCGAGACACGTCTCCGGTCAATAACCAATAGCGGGACCTGGATGCCCATATTGGCTCCTACATATTCTACGAAGATCTTTATCGGTCAGACCGCATAACAACATACGTTGTTCCCTTTGTCATCGGTATGTTACTTGCCCGAGATTCGATCGTCGGTATCCAATACCTAGTTCAATCTCGTTACTGGCAAGTCTCTTTACTCGTTCCGTAATACATCATCTCATAACTAACATCTTAGTTATTATGCTTGCAAGGCTTATGTGATGTGCATTATCGAGAGGGCCCAGAGATACCTCTCCGACAATCGGAGTGACAAACCCTAATCTCGAAATACGTCAACCCAACATCCACCATTGGAGACACCTGTAGTACTCCTTTATAATCACCCAATTACGTTGTGACGTTTGGTAGTACCCAAAGTGTTCCTCTGGTAAACGGGAGTTGCATAATCTCATAGTTATAGGAACATGTATAAGTCATGAAGAAAGCAATAGCAACATACTAAACGATCGAGTGCTAAGCTAATGGAATGGGTCATGTCAATCAGATCATTCAACTAATGATGTGACCTCGTTAATCAAATAACAACTCTTTGTTCATGGTTAGGAAACATAACCATCTTTGATTAATGAGCTAGTCAAGTAGATGCATACTAGTGACACTCTGTTGGTCTATGTATTCACACATGTATTATGTTTCCGGTTAATACAATTCTAGCATGAATAATAAACATTTATCATGATATAAGGAAATAAATAATAACTTTATTATTGCCTCTAGGGCATATTTCCTTCAGATAACCCCCTTCTTGAAAGATTAGACTGGGTTTTCACATCAACCTCTTGGACCCTGTCATATCCCAACACTTTGGCTTTCCCTCTTGCTATGACCACTTCGGATCATGTTCCATGTGTTATCCAAATACAAAATTCCATGCCTAAAAGTACCATCTTTAGATTTGAGAACTGGTGGTTGGACCATCAAAGTTTTTTTCCTCTAGTTGAATCCATTTGGACACAAAGTATTCATTACGCGGAGGCTGCTAAGAGGATTAATACCAAGATGAAGATCCTTAGGAAACAGCTCAAACTTATGGCCAAAACTCCGTCCAACCTGAAGGAAGATATTGCTAATGCAAATGCTTTGATTGAAATGCTTGACGCAATTGAAAACTTCAGAAATCTTGCTGACATTGAAACCGAACTCAGGAGGGATATTAAGCTTCATCTAGAACAACTCTTATTACAGCAAAAAGCTTACTGGCAGCAGAGTGGGGAAATAAAGTGGGTGACTCTGGGCAATGAAAACTCTAAAAAATTTCATGCCATGGCAACAATTCAGCATATGCATAACTATATTGCTTCACTCAAACAGGCGGATGGTACAGAGGTCAGTAGTCATGATGCCAAAGCAACACTTCTGCTTGAGGCTTTCAAAGATAGATTATGGCAATTAGGCAACTTTGAAATTCCACGGGAATTACTTAGTCTTTTACCAACTCATCATGATCTGTCATTCCTTGAAGCTCCTTTTTCCAATGATGAGATTGATGCAATTATCAAGGAATTGCCTTCTAACAAATCCCCGGGTCCTGATGGTTTTAATACTGACTTCATCAAGAAGTGTTGGCCAGTTATCAAACAAGACTTTTATGATCATTGCAACCAATTTCATAGAGGAGACATTTGCATTCAAAGCATTAACAGTTCGTTCATCACTCTCATACCAAAGAATAATGCTGCTTCTACAGTTCATGATGTTAGACCCATTTCCTTACTCAGTTGTACAATCAAACTGATTACTAAACTCCTTGCAAATAGGCTGCAATCAGTAATCCTGGAACTTATACATGTTAATCAATATGGATTTATTAAATCAAGGACCATACAGGATTGCATAGCTTGGGCATATGAATATCTGTTCCAATGTCACAAGAGCAAAAATCCATCAGTTGTGCTTAAATTAGACTTTGAAAAGGCTTTCGATAAGATTGAACATGGTATGATTTTGGCTGTTCTAAAGCAGAGGGGTTTTGGCCCCAAGTGGTGTTCTTGGATTCAGCAAATTTTGGGCAGTGCCACTTCAGTTGTTCTTTTAAATGAAGTTCCAGGGAATAACTTCAAATGTAGAAGAGGGGTTAGGCTGGGGGGATCCTCTGTCCCCACTCCTGTTTGTGCTAGCAGCTGATTTCTTGTAGACAATTCTAAATGATGCTATCTAGAAAGGCTCTTTTACAGGTTCCAGTTAGCTTTGCATCCTGTCCGGACTTCCCCATATTGCAATATGCAGATGACACGCTCATTTTCATGCCAGCTTCTATCGATTAGATGACTCATCTCGTGCAGCTAGTTAGTATCTTTTCTAGAGCCTCTGGTTTGCAAGTCAACTATCACAAGTCAAGTATCTTACCCATTAATGTACAGGAGGACACCTTGCATCAACTATCCAATCTTCTGGGTTGCACCATTGGAACTTTCCCGTTCATGTATCTTGGCACACCCCTCAGTTATACAAAACCAAAGATGCAGTTCTTCATGTATATCATCTAGAGAATTCAAAAGAGACTCAACGCATGCTCTCAGTATCTCAGTTACGATGGGAGACTATTGATGGTTAATGCGGTCCTCTCCTCATTACCAACTTTCATCATGAGCTGCATCATACTTTACAAAGGTATAATTGACCAGATTGATAAGTACAGAAGGCATCTTTTCTGGAGAGGTAAAGACTTGGAAAAAAAGAACCCACCACTGGCTGCCTGGGATCTAATCTGCCAACCAAAGGAAAGAGGTGGGATCGGCATTCTGAATCTTTTAACACAAAATGCTTGTTTGCTAATGAAAATGTTACACAAGTTTATGAATCACAGTGATATACCATGGGTTAAGATGATATGGGAAATTTACTATCAGAATGCCTTGCCCGATACACAATTGGTGAGTTGTTCATTTTGGTGGAGAGATTGCTTAACATGCTGGTTGTACATTACAGAATGGTCGAACTTTGGACTTTTGGTCTGATCCATGGGATGGAGAACCTAAACTTACACTCTGGCCACATTTACACTCTTTCGCTATCAAGCAACAAATCTCCATCGCTGAACTATGGCACACAGAGGATCTACACTTCCACCTGCCTCTGTCAGAGGAGGCTTATGCACAATTTCAGGAAGTGGAACAGTTCTTACAGGATGTCATTCTCACAGCTGACCATGACATCTGGCAGATACCTGGTCAATCTGCATATAAGGTTTCTCAGGTTTACAAAATACTTTCACCAGCTACAGAAATTCTGCCAGTACTGAAATGGCTCTGGAAGACGTGCTGCCAATTAAAACACAAGATATTTTTTTGGTTGCTGATCAACAACAGACTGAATACGCGAGCGCTCCTTCAACGTAAGAATTTATTTATTCAAGATTATACTTGTGTTATGTGTAATATGCAGGTCACTGAAGCACGAGATCATCTTTTCCTGCACTGTCCTTTTGCGCAACTATGCTGGAAGTATATTTGTCCAGGCTGGTCTCCCACGCACCTTGGCATCCAAGAGATAAATGCATTGAAGCAATTACTCAATGTTCCGTTCTCTCTTGAGATCATCATTCTTATTTCCTGGGCGATCTGGACAACGAGGAATGATTTCATTTTCAAGAGGATCCCACCAAGTGTGTATCATTGCATGAGAAAATTTAAAGAAGAACTCAAGTGGTTCATCTACAGAGCGAAAAGACAGGAATACAACGGCTTTCATGATTGGGTGAAAGATTTTCGCTAAGCCATACTGTAATTGTTGTAATGTAGTATTCTAGATTTATTCTTTATTCTTTTGTACTTGTATTTGTAATTATTTCTTTCTTTCTTGAAGACTTCGTATTTATTTTCAAAAATTAATAAAAATACGCAGCAGAGTCCTGTTGTTTCCTTAAAAAAACCGCTAACGTGCTTGGTCTGGTGGTCATCTAAGCGAGTCAATTACCACTAGCAGGTGGGCCTACACGGTGCTGGCACACTGCATGTGCAGGCCATACGACCGAATACAATAGAATGCACCGTATTTACACGCTGAGACAAGTTAAGTGACCAGAAATCCGTATTTTATAAGTTTTAGAACCAAACTGAATATCAAGTGCAAGTTGTGTGACTACCAGTGATATTACCTCCGCCGGTTTTATACCTTCGGTTCATGCAAAAACCGGCCAGTTTACATGGTTTTTTCGGTCCAATTTCAGCTCGGTCTTTTTTGTTTGAAAACCCGATAGGGGCGCCGGTTCCGTTTTTTCCGATCCGACTGCCGGTCTGGTTCGGTTTTTTAAACTATGGGCCCAACAATATAAATCTGAAATTAAACTGCTCCTCTCCATAACTTCATTCATCCATTCCTCCATAGAGACACTCTTTCTAATGCTGGATATATGTTTCTGATCAACGTTTACCACCTAAGTGAACATCCAGATTATCGAACAAGTTATCGGTTACTTTCCGGTCAACGTTTACCACCTGAGTGAACATCCAGATTACGGAACAAGCTATCGGTTAACTTCGTGTCAACATTTACCACCCGAGTGAACATCCAGAATATGCAACAAGTTTTTGGCCAACGTTTACAACCTTACTGAAAATTCAAATTAGTTGTCATCACATTGGGCAAAAGATGGGCATTCAAGAAATTCGGTGCCACCTGTACGTAACGCTGACGATGGATGCTTTGACGTGTTAAGGGAAGCCCACTGATCCTGCCATTTACATGACATGTTTTCTTGTGCCGTTCATCATGATATAGAGATCAAAGGGAAATATACAGTGCGAATTATAAGTGTCTGTGAAAAGACAATGAGAGACTAGAGGAAAAAGGAAGAAAGCAATGGTGTCGAGGAATCTAAAAGTAGGTAATATCATGTAGTGATGGGTTGGCACGGAAAATATGTAGGATTTGTTGTTGAAACTCGGCCCTCAGGATTGATCATATCAAATTATGATGAACACGCACGCGCAATTTCTTTTTTACCAAAGGCACATGTCGTGCCTTTCTTTTCCCTGTTTTTCTTTTCTGTTTTCTTGCACCACGGTAGAAATCTATGCCCTGGCCGGTTTTTGGTTCTGGAAAAACTGATGGATTACCACTAGCAGGTGGGCCTACATGGTGCTGGCACACTGCATGTGCAGGCCATACGACTGAATACAATAGAATGCACCGTATTTACACGCTGAGACAAGTTAAGTGACCAAAAATCCGTATTTTACAAGTTTTAAAATCAAACTGAATATCAAGTGCAAGTTGTGTGACTATCAGTGATATTACCTCCGCTGGTTTTATACCTTCGGTTCATGCAAAAACCGGCCGGTTTACAAGTTTTAGAACCAAACTGAATATCAAGTGCAAGTTGTGTGACTACCAGTGATATTACCTCCGCCGGTTTTATACCTTCGGTTCATGCAAAAACCGGCCAGTTTACGCGCAATTTCTTTTTTACCAAAGGCACGGTCAATAACTAAGATGTTAAGTGTGTATCCGAGAAAACTGATGTTGACTTCTTGGTTCTGGATTTCTTCTCTGCATTTGACTCCAATGTATTGCACAACAATTGTCTACTAGATTATCTTGACGTGTGTTTCACCTCATTAGCTCTAGATCACACACAAAAAGATTTCCTGGGTATTGTTGCAAGACATGAGAATTACTGGAATGGTTCATTACACCACGGCAGAACTACTCACAAAGCACTTGGATTTCCTGACAAAATTAACTAGGTCTTTTTACAATGAACAAAGGCGATGTGATTTCATCACACATAAATAAAAAAATCAGTATGCTGCTTGACAAAGTAGCATTTTAAAAAAATCAATATCTGTAGAGAAAACTATCTTTCTGTAGTAGAACAATCTCCTGTCAATCTTGAGATGGGCACTGGTCTTCTTTTGGCCAAACTCAAACATTTGCATTTCAAATACTAAGAGGTTACAAATACCTCATCTAGATGAACCTACAATTTCTACAAAGTTGTACTTCCATTTATAGCCTTTGCGCCATCCTCATCTGAATGACCCTAATGTTTCTGTAACGATTACTGAAAAAGTTCTAGTGCTTGGAAAATTGTTACATGTAGCAATATCATTGCAGCTCCTCGCTAGATGCAAAATGTAACCAAAGAAAACTGTAAGCTGAAAAGATGAACATTAGTTTCAAAGGTACTCTCCATAATCCAGCAGCCACATATTAGAAGGAACTACATAAAAATGACAAGGAACTAAAAGAGACTTGTCCATGGCAGTGCTAAAAGAGCCCCAAGGAAGAATAAATGTATCATATTGGAAAACATAGCTCCGAAAGCTAAAAGAATGGGTCAAAGATGAGCAAAACCAACACTTAATAGTATATAAGAATCTGAAGCAAAGCCCAAGAGAAATTTTATTTGTTGCAAAAAAAGTAAATATTAAATCTGGAAGCTACAATATAAAGTAGAAATTGGAAAATTAGGAAGCTACAATATAAGCAAACCTTTCTATGATAGTGGAAACAACCTGAAGAAACTAGAGAAACCTATTTATATGGTGTTGCCGTACACCATATTTTTATGTGTGGAAGAAGCCAAGATGGTATTAGAATGTTCGGAATTCAGACCAGCATTTTTAAATTTACCCCTGACTGTAAAAGCTTGTTATACTTACAGAGATAAACATTTGTACACATTTTTGCACGTTTAAGTTTATGTTTGTCAGCACTTGAACAAGGATTGAATTACTGGAAGAAAATCTTGGTATACAGAAACTATAGGTTTCTGGAAAGTTGGCGCTGTCAAATTTTACTGTGATATTTTCTTTCATCAAGTATTGGTGCAGGATAGCAGACAAGATAAATAAATCAAGAGAGATATGTGCAGGATTTCAACTATATACAAAAGATTAAGCCATTGTTGCTACGGCCAGCATAATCTATCCTAAGATGTACAGAAATAATACGGAGAAGAATGCAGTGAGCAAATGCACATCTGTCTTTGAGTTCCTTACTGATTGCAAAGAAAATACAGAGAAGAAAAATGAAGTGGCAGCTAATTTGCATTACTAATTGATGAAACAATGTATGTGCACTGAAAACAAGTCAAATTGGACGTCTTTTCAAAGACAGAAAAATAAAATTCGACATCTGCTCGGCGCCACTGTGATTCGCCCTCTAAAATTATTCAACAAAGTAGGCTAGTTATGCTAATAGCAATCTGCTTCTTCACGGGTTGGCTTGTATTCAATTAGCATGTTCAACAACTTCTTCATGGGTCGTTGAAGAGATTTGGATTAAACTCAGTAGCGCATAGTGGAGCAAGCAGCATGAATCGCTCGCTGTTGAAGCAGCACAGTGACGACCCGACACCGTTCCTGCGGCCAGCAGACTACCACAAGTCGCTTTGCCCAAAATTGAGGCCACACCCTGCACACCTTGCCGACATTGCTGTCGAGCACCATGTCGTCACAACCCCACCGTGGTCAGCCGCCGCTCCCCAATCCGCCCAGCCTTTCTTCCAACCACCATGACATTGCACCCACCTGCTGGTCACTTAGATGTCGGTCACCACCCCCAAGCTAGTCGCCATCGAAAACCGCATGCCGCCATGATTTTTTTAGGGAATCGGCCACCACGATTAGAATAGGAAACGACGAGCCGGAGAAAGGGGGATATAGCTACCACGAACAGAAAGTTTTCTTTTTTGCAAAACGTAAACTTACGTCGGCACTAAAAGATTTTACCTCACGCGTGGAGAGGCACAACACATTGATTGGATTAGATCCAAGAGAAATCTGACACGGTTGATCGACCAGGGTGCGTTATTACTTATTAATAAAGTTACTATATATATATATATATATAGTGTTACTATTCATTACCCAGGGTGCAGAATAAGTTATTCTTCACCCAAGGTAATTTTACGATCGTATCATAAATAAATTACGTTTGAAATACAAATAGTTACATTCATATTGATTTACTACATAAAATTTGGCATAAGAATACAAAAATATAGGTGATAATATTAGAAAAAAAAGCATTTTATGTATATTTTACACTATGTTTTATGTTTGTAATTTTACGTAACATAAAATATTTTTTACGGCGACTATATATTTTCTTACGATCTATTTTTACGTATAAAATAAGACAAAATTTACGGAATATAAAATTACGGTGCATTGCTATTAAAATAGAGGGATTGACCATTCGTCACCCTGGGTGAGGAATAGTTATTCTTCACCCCCTCTATTTTACCATCAATGGACCGTAATTTTACGTTCTGTAAATTTTGCTTTATTTCCGAAGTAAAAAGAGACCGTAAAAAAATATATAATCATCGAAAACAATATTTTATGTTATGTAAAATTACAAATGTAAAAACATAGTGTAAAATACACATAAACTGTAATTTTTCTTGTCTTATGACCTATATTTTTATTTGTTTATGTCAAATTTTACGTCGTGAATCGATAGGAATGTAACTATTTGAATTCCAAACGTAATTTAATTATGAAATGATCGTAATATTACCTCGGGTGAAGAATAACTTATTCTGCACCCTGGGTGATGAATAGTAACACTATATATATGGCCAAATGACCATCATCTGCACAATCACAAAAAGATGAAGTACATGCACCCCTAATTGATGCCCCGGATCATGATTTGAGTTGAAAATATCAAGGCCAAGAATCATGGCATGATTGCAAGCAAGCAAAAATAAACATCCCGTCGTCCATCATGAAGAATTCCACGGATTCCTCAAACCAACGCTATAACAATTTTTAAAATCAAACAATAAAGAAGAGAATGAATTAGTTTTGTATGACATGGAAAGCAGATCAATTGACGATTAAATTCACCTAACGATAGTATACCTATGCTTTGATAGAAATGCATCATCAAGCTAACAGAAATGAAGAAACCAAATTCACAAATATAATGCAGATTTAGAGCAAGATATGTCTATAAACCCTATAAGAAACAATACATGGGATTTGAAAAAATGGAAAAATCTAGGTTTGCAACCATCAAATCAGCAATTAATAATATGGGATTTCTAAAATACTTTCGGGAATTAGAATGACAGAAATGTATTGCAATACAGTAGCTGATTCGTGAGTGAGAATAAACTTATACACAGAGCAAATCCAATGCATAAATCTAACTAGTAAGGAAAGATCTAAGATGGTCAGATAAGATGTAAATTGACTCCTGTCTTTATCACTTTACTAATGGAGGTCTGCACAATACTTGTGCTGCATAATATGCTAATTAATCTAAGCATCAGTAGCAAAATGACAGTAAGAATACACACGAACGCATGAAAACACCTATAGAGGGAGAAAGGGGAAGAGAGAAAGCGAGGAAACCTGGGAATGGCTTGGTGCCATGGAGCCTGGGCATCTTACGCGGAGCTCGCTGCAGGATTGACAACGACGACCTCCACCTCGTCAGCACTATGGACCAGTAGTAGGAAGGGAGTCGCTTCTCGCGAGCCTCACTCCAATCGGAGCCATCCCGCTGCCGTGCATCCCAAAAAGGAAGGAGGGGCGGAGTTCGGCGCGGCACGACGCGGCGACGAGAGGCCAGGGCAGGAGCTTGGGGTCGGGAAATGGGAACGGAGGTCGGGCCATCGCCGGGGCTGACAAAGGGAACGAGGGATGGAGGTGAGTCGTGGCGCGGCCGTCGGCCGAAGAGGTTACCAAACGCCGTGAAATACTGCTCGACTCGACGCTGCCGCCGGCAAACGGGGCCACCCCCGGTGTCGCACGCATCCGACTCCACCTGCGGTGGCTCGCCGCCGAAACCACCCGCCGCTCGCCGCTTCCTCTCCCAATATTCCAGAAACTACAGGGAGTGGGCTAGCTAAGCAGTTGCTAGGTAAAGAAAAAATTACATCGGCTTTTCTTTTGAGTAAATAAAATTACCTCGGCGGGAGGCAGGTTGCGTGCGAGTGTGGCTGGGTCGTCCGACCGGGGTGAAGAATTACCGTTCTTAATAGACTTTCTATATATATTTACCTCTTTACCTACTAATAAAGCAGCTATTGCTTTTGATCGTTCGTCATTAATACTTTTGCAAAAAAGCCCTTGAAGTTCACACAAATCAACCCGTAGTCCAAATCGAATCGGTACAAAGGAAAAAAATAAACGCAGCCATGCTCTGCCTCACGGCGCTCCGCCCCGCGCCACACACCTCCGGCCATGCCCCGCGCGCCGCCGGCGCCTCCCGCCCCGCCCCGCACGGCCTCACCGCGCGACGTCGACCGCCTCCTTCCTCTCCCAATCCCATCTCCTCCTCACCCACGGCTTTCTTCGCCGTTCACTGCTCCCCTCGTTGCGACCTCGCGGGAGGCAGAGGATGGGAGGGTGCGGCGCTCCCGGGCCGATCTGCGCCGCCAGGACTCGCCCGACCCGCGGGACGCTCGATCCGGTGACGCACCAGTCGCCGGTCGTCGGCCCGGCCGACCGACGACGGAGATCGCAACACCCTGCACCATCATTCTGCCTCAGCTCATCCTTCCTCGATGTGTGCTGCCTGGGAGGGCGCGCGCTCGCCGCTCGACCAGAGCCACACGGCCATCCGGTCGTCGTTGCACTCGCCGCCCCCTCTGCTCCTCCACCTCAACTTCGGACACACGTGTATTTCTGTGCCCACCCCATGCTACCAGAGGAAACCGCGTGCCAGTCTCTCTGGATGATTTTTATTTTCTGCTGAGGATCACGAGTTTGCACAGTTTCATGATGTCAAATTACTGCATATGTGGTGCTTCTTGTCAATAGGGATAGAATTAGCTGGTCATAGGTTGTGGATGTTCTTAGTTATTTTTTGCACACAAGGTGTTTGGGTGTTTGTCTCCTTGAGGTTAACTCCCACATGAATACATCATGAGAATAACTCTCCTTCCATATGATTCAAAAAATGGTATGATGGTGGAACTCAATCGGGTTGCTAGACTAATGTGGCGTTGGTGCGTGCATCTGGATGTACGTCAGTGTTCACAGCCAGAGGAAGTGGGTTGTTGCAGGCAGAGGCGGATTAGGATGAGTATGTCACGATTAGGAGAGTTCTCTTGATCTTTATCGGAAAAATTGATAGTTTCCTTGATTTGTTTTGGTCTAGATTAGCAAAGCAGTGCACTGATATTTGTTCTGTGGTGTAGGAGCTTCAAGACAGCAGGGGCAGCAGGCTTCGCTCAACATATTCATCTATGATTTTCTCCCTGATTTTGAAATTATTTGGCCCCTATAGTCCCCTTGAGAAAAACCAGAGTAATTATGGACTATGCTCTACTGGTTGACAAATTTGATTGCAGGGGCTGGCAAAGTAAGTACAGTGTCACCGTTGCACATATATTCAGGGCCACATCAAATTTCAGTCAGAAGAACATGACCAGGCAGGGTGCTTCATGCAGTATTGGGAGTGAGAAAGTTTGATGTATAATCAGTGTCGCCTCCACTCTGCCCCGCCCCTGTGCTTTTTCCTCGATGGAAATGCGGGCCACCATGCCGCTCACTTCGCGTGCAACCACTTCATCTCCAACCTGTCGTTGGAGAGCATTGCAGACCGAGCGGACAAACGACGAGGTGTAGCAGCACAACCTTGCCTCTTCCCCTTAGTCTCCTTCACAAGCGAGCCAAAGACACCCCAAGTTGTGGCACCCGTCTGAGGCCAGCCTTGCTTGGCATACATGGCTGCATACATGTGATGGGAAACATGCATGGAAGCTTGGGCCTGGATATGCAATTATGCCTTCCTAAGTTTTACTGATGCAATTTCTTTTTGAAAGAGCCCTGAAATCATTTACCCTTTTGCTCCTGAGAATTGTTTACCATTGTGAATTGTATCAATGGTCGAAATGGTCAATTAACGACATAGACCGAGATACCATAAAACCCCTTCAGTAGATCGACTGAAATATGAACATTCTTGGCCCAAAGTTACAGGATTGCACCAATTAATTGCTAACCTCTTGGTTTTAATGATAATTGTTCTACCATGTGTTTTTCTTCTACTAGCATCCCATCCACAATGTCAGTTGGAATTATATATATATATATATATCTTAGACAGTTAGTGAGATGTATTCTGCGAGATGTGTTCAAATCTCTGTATTTTTCCATGATATTAACAATTTTTCTTTGAATGTTTAAGTGAACGTTCTCTAAAATTTCATTTTCAGTTAAGTTTGGTCTTTCTTTGGGTAATTTATATAGTAAGGTCTGCAAGAATTGAATGCAGATCCACTATTCCCCCCCTTTGTATTTACTGCAATGCATATTTACCTGGAGCTAGCATCACATACTGTATGTCAAGTGCCAAGTCAGTTTTCACTAAATACAAATTAAAAAATATATATATGAACCTTTTCATTAGCTTTGGCTGCACGTTTCTGGATAATGTCAATATCAATATTTGTAAGTACTCTTATGAACTCATATGATGCATCTCCCACTTTTTTTTATCTGCAAGGTACCTGACATAGTGTTTGGACAGACTTATTTCTGGTAGTAACTTCTCCATTGTGAAACTACTTTCCACTACAGTAGCTTGCGGACAATGTGGACTACTACAAGACCGAGACCTGCATATATGATTACATTTAGGAGTGAATGGTAAAGAAGGTTCTGATTTTGTTTAAATTACAGTATATGTTTGAAAATTATTTATTGATGCTCAAAGAATATCCTGTAGATGATTATGTGGAAAATAGTTCATCCTTCACAGTTTTCTCGGCAAGCTGGAACTTCCAGTTATACTGGTTGTATATTTATGGGTTATAGACTTATAGTTGAAATTTTCAAATGATTAGATATTTTTGTAGTTGTAGTTGGATATACAAGTGCCTAAAAACTGAAGTCGGCACTTCTTCACTAGAAGCTATGTTCACTAGCTTGATTTCTCCTATGAGATGTAGAATTTTTATTTCCGCTAGATTGTTGTAGTTTCCTTTTTTGCTGTAGCTGCTTATCTATCAGAGTATCTATGCATGTGTGGGTTTATGTTTCACTAACTGCCCTATAAATAATCTGAATTTCTTTCAATCGATTGATTGTTTTGTAATTTTCAATCCATGTCCCACAGCATAGTTCCTTGACACCGGGTCAATCCTGGTTTATGAAAAAATCAGGACTCTGAACCATGCAGTCTACTCATAGTGAACCACAGGTCTGAACCATGCATTCTTAACCCGGTCAACCATGTTTTGCCCGTGGTGAACCATGGGGTCTGAACCATGCTGCCTGAACCAGATCGACCGTATATCTCCGTAGGTCGTTGAAATATGAGTCGGACCATGTCTTAAGGTTGTGGAAATGTGAGACGAACTAGGAAGTGAGAACTATGAAAAAAAATCACATCAGGAGCACAGTCGTGGATAGTGATCAACATATTATTATTCTAGGTGACCCAATATTCTTGGTTATAATGGAGGACTAAAGAGGGTCCAATTTATGTGCAGGTGAAGAAAATCACCAAAATAGAAGGAGTT
This sequence comes from Triticum monococcum, assembly GCA_034509565.1. Taxonomy (NCBI): domain Eukaryota; kingdom Viridiplantae; phylum Streptophyta; class Magnoliopsida; order Poales; family Poaceae; genus Triticum; species Triticum monococcum. The sequence goes on from CM067845.1 coordinate 623,543,454, forward strand.
CTGTATTATGATCTATTACAATGTGCTTGAAGCAATACAGAACCATGATTATACTTGGTATAGTACAAACTAAATGTACAATACAGACTTCCAAGTAGAATCTTTGGCCTACAGCTCACCTGTTATCTGTCACTTTAGCAGTTACTTGGGTGGGACAACCAATGTATAGATAAGAAATGCCGAAACGAAGATAATCACCCCTACTAAGGTACATATTGGGCTTGTTCACAACATCAAGTTAGACCTCTCAGCTCTTTTGATTGGATCGACTTCTTCTGACAATGGATACTCAATGCGCCGTGGGTTACAGGTCACATATTTGTTCGGTGAGAACTCTGAGAATAGGGTCTTCTTCCCTTTCTTCTTAAAACTAGACCAAGCCTTATCCCAGTCGGTTGATGATGTATCACCTGAAAAGTTAGATAAGAGAAATGATTCAACCTGCAAACATGTTTTCATCGTAACCTGTTATAACAAACTATGTGCGACAGGACCTTTTTAATCTAACTTCAAAAAGGAACTTCACAATCCACCACTCATTATCCATCAAATTTATATATGTACATCTATACATCTATCTCTCCCTAATAATAATTCTTTCCCTAATCTATCCCTAATAATAAAGCACGGATTGACTTTGTCGGGTTCACCGTCACAATACGCTTCCTTTCTATAAATTTACGCTTTCAGTTTAAATTTAAAACATATACACGAGGTGATACTAAAGTGTAAGAAAAAAAAACTGTTTTTCATCGTTTGAGGCAGGCCCTATTCTTTTCGCCCTGAATTCGCAGCGACAACTTGCGTGGCCCATCTACGCGGGCAAAGACCAAAAAAATTTGTGCCGTACATGGGGATCGAACTCACATCCTCCCACTAAGCCTGTAAGACCGAGACCAATTGAGATGCTATCCTGGAATATTCACTTTTACTGAAGTCTAAGAATATTACTCCCCCTATTCCATAATATAAGAGCGTTTTTGACACTACACTATTTGTGGTTGTGCTAGACTATAAAGAACTAGAATTGTATTTATTTATTTTGTCTCCATTGCAAGGTTGTTGGCACATGTTTCTATAAATAATGTGGATGCAACTTATACATGGTTCATCTTTCATGTAAACGATTTTTGACTCTCCGCATGGAGCCAAATTATGCAGAACTTGAAAACGAACCTTTAAGTAAGTTTACAAAATTTCTGCAAAAAATAATCACGTGCTTATGGATATATACTACATATCACTAGATTATTGATAAAAATACGCTGTGATGCTAGCTAAACAATTTTTTTAAATGAACAGATTATGCTTGCTGCAACGTATTTTAGGTTAGTTTGCTTGCTGCTGCAATTATTATTCTAGGTTAGTTTGCTTGGTGCTATTACTTCATATTTATTGAAATTCAAGAATGAACAAATAATCTAAAGAATGAACTAACAATCAAGAAGTGGTTGTTCAGACAGATCAATTTACTTGAAATCATACCCCATATGTTGATGAAATGAACCAATTTCTTATCATCAGCGAGCGTTGTCCAACGACATGGTTCCTTGATCTGGTAGATTCATAGGAGCCAACATTTTCTCCCGTTGCAACGCACGGGCATTTGTACTAGTATATATATATATATATATATATATATATATATATATATATATATATATATATATATATATATATATAGACACACACACACACAGCCAAAGCTAAGACACCAAGCCGACGCGACCGCGGGTCCCTTCTGGGTCCTTGCGGGTCGGCTCCGACGCGACCGCGACGCTCTCTGTATGGGGAGGCAGGCAGTGGCGGTGCCAGAAATCAAATCATGTGTAGTCACTTCAAAATTGTGTAGTCAAATATACATATTTCTATGTTTTTTCTGCTTGGTGTATACTTGTTGTATTGCGTTTTTCCAAAGAGCTGTGTAGTCAAGTGACTACACAGCCTATGTGTGGCTTCGCCACTGGAGGCAGGGGAGCGGCTTGGACTGGGACAGCGACACCGACGACGTGCCAGCTGCTGCGCAGAGGCGGGAGCTGTTCGGGCCTTTGAGGGCCCGGTAGGCTCCTGCTATGGCGTCCGGTCAGCTACCGTCGTGGATGGTGGAGGTGGGGCCCTCCCGTATGCCGACGGTGCTGCTGCCTTAGTCTCGGCTCCTCTTCTTCGTTGTGGAGACCATCATCGCAGTACCGTGGTGAGACAGCATGGGAAGCTTCGTGTCCGTGTTGGCAGGGTGGTGGTCGGTCTGGTGGTGAGCTCCATTGTAACGCCCTCGATGCGGCTATGTCTCCCACGTGTCGAGGCACGACTTAGAGACATAGGCGCATTGAAAGCAATGTCGCAAGTCGGGAATCATTACACAACCCATGTACATATATAACATAAAGGGGAATAATAGCATAGTTGGCTTACACTCGCCACGTCACATCAAAGTACATAAATAACATCCATCATACAATCACTCATGGCCCGACTACGGCGCCAAAATAGAAAAGACCCCCAACCAGCGACTAGGCCATGAATCTAACCCCGAATAGGCATCCCTACTGATCATCAGGAAACGACACATAGTAACGCTGAGAGTCCTCGTCGTACTCCCACTTCAGCTCGAGCGCGCCATCCGGAGAGGTATCATCTGTCCCTGCATCTGGTGTAATAGTAATCTGTGAGCCACAAAGGACTCAGCAATCTCGCACCCTCACGATCAAGACTATTTAAGCTTAATAGGTAGGAAAGGGGTAATGTATAAGTGGAGCTGCGCAAGCGACTAGCATATATGGTGGCTAACTTGTTCGCAAAGGAGAGCGAGAAGAGGAGGCAAAGCACGAGCGGAAACTATATAGAGCAGCCTACGCAAACATAACTCCAACGCCGTGTCCACTTTCCGGACTCCGCCGAGAAGAGGCCATCACGGCAACACACTCGGTTGATTCATTTTAATTATTTAAGGTTCAAGTTATCTACTACCGGACATTAACAAATTCCTATCTGCCCATAACCGCAGGCACGGCTTTCGAAAGATCAATCCCTACAGGGGGTCCCAACTTAGCCCATAACAAGCTCTCACGGTCAACGAAGGAATAGACCTCCACCCAGAACACACCGTTCAGACTCGGTATCCCGGTACAACAAGATGATTCGACAGGTCAAAACTAGTCCAGCAGCACCGCCCGAATGTGCCGACAAATCCCGATAGGAGCTGCACATATCTCTTTCTCAGGGCACACTCAGATTGTCTTAGGTACGGGTAGGCCAGCCCAGAGTTGCCCCTGGTGGCCACCGGCAGCTGACAGTTGGACCAACACTCAAAGGAGCACTGGCCCGGGGGGGTTCAAAATAAGATGACCCTCGGGCTCCGGAAACCCAAGGGAAAGAAAAAGGGTAGGTGGCAAATGGTAAAACCAATGTTGGGCATTGCTGGAAAAGCTTTAATCAAGGCGAACTATCAAGGGGTTCCCATTATAGCCCAACCGCGTAAGGGACGCAACAATCCGGGAACATAACACCGATATGACGGAAACTAGGGCGGCAAGAGTGGAACAAAACACCAGGCGAGAGGCCGAGCCTTGCACCCTTTACCAAGTATATAGATGAATAAAGATAACATAGCAATATAATGATATCCCAACAAGTAAATAAATGTTCCAACAGGGAACGGCTCCAATCTTCACCTGCAACTAACAATGCTATAAGAAGGGCTGAGCAAAGCGGTAACATAGCCAATCAATGGTTTGCTAGGACAAAGGTGGGTTAGAGGCTCAATCATGGCAATTGGGAGGCTGACAAGCAAGTGGTAGGCATCGTAGCATTGGCAAAGCAAAAGAGCGAGCAAGCTAGCATAGCAAAGATAGTAGTGATTTCGAGGGTATGATCATCTTGCCTGCACAGTTGTCAGAGTTGACTGGATCCTCAAAAGCAAACTCAACGGGCTCCTCGTTAGCGAACTCGTCTCCCGGCTCTACCCAACAACACAAAGAAGCAACAAGGATACAATCAACCACGTGCAAGGGCAACCAATAATATGCAAAGATGATATGCTATGCGGGATGCGATGCGGGATGCAAAATGCAAGACGTGACAGTAAATGCATGAACCTGGCCCCAACTTGGAAAACCAAGTGTGTCACTGGATAGAGGGGAAGAAATCCCCTGAAAACGATATAAAGATCATGGCAATCGGAGCTACGGTTTGGAAATGGCAAGCGTTTTACTAAACGAACCGATCTGCGATTTACAGCAAGTAGGCTCCTAAATGCAACAAAATGAACATGCTACAGCCACCAAACATGAAAACAAATTGCATGGCAGTGATGTACTCAAGAAGCTTAACAAATCACCAGGACTGAGGCATAGGCAAATTCATCCATTAAGGGCTTCAAACAAGCATGGCAAAATTGAATAAGCAAAACAGATTTCAGACTTAGCGAAATTAACGCTAGTCTGGAATTTCAGACCACGATGCTCTCTTCGGAGTAGCAAAACAACATGAAGCAAAACCTGAACATGGCAAGTAAGAGCATGGCATAGAGCTACTCAACAAACTTAACAAAACACCCAAAATGACCTGGGGCCAAAAGGGTGCAAAAAATACTCTACCGAGCACACGAACATCGATGAAACACAATCAGTTTTCAGACTTAGTGAAAACTGGGACATGCTGAAATTATAACTCACGGAGGCATGTAAACGAGCTCGATGCACTCACTATGGTGCAATTCATGGCAAGGCAAGCATATATCCATTAAGAAGGCACAAAATTCTAGCTAGACATGGCAAGAACAATGGCATAGCATGCATGGATCACTAGCAATAGCTCCGGCAAAATCGCAAAAGAGTTCACGATCTGCCCAAAACAACAACTATGCAAAAGTTGAGCTTGATTGAGTCAACCTAGGGTGCTCCAACATAACAAGTAAAGACATGGATGGATTAACCACAACAAGCATAACAAATCACTCTTACTGATCATCCTCAAAATAGGCACGGATCACTAGGAAACAAGCTGGACATATAGCATCGTGAACTAAAACATCCCAGACTTAGTGATTTTCACTAAGTCCCTGAAATCAGTAAACTCAGGTACCCCTCTTTGCAAGCTTGCACAAGACAACACACACATCCGAAAAATGCATGGGAGGCACCTCTGGAAAGAAGACAACATGCTTAACAATTCATCTCAAAGGGGCACAGGCATATCATGCACACAATAATCATGGCAAAAATGACAAAAGTCAATGTAGGGCTAACGGATCTGCAATTTAACTCATGATGCCTCCTTCTAACAGCATTTTGGGCACCAAGATGACCTCAAATGCAAATGATACAATGGAATGAAATGATGTACTCGTCGAGACGAAGATTTTGATATATCATATGCCCAAAACGGAGCCACGGATGCAAAGTTATGGCAGGTCAAACGTAGCACGAAAATTAGGGTTTCGGGAGGAGAGTCAACCGAGAATTTTTGGATCTGAGATCCAGATCGGGCACGGACTTCGGAGTTCGCCGGTTTTTACTGTAGCTCGCCGGAGATGGGGACGAAGGCCGGCGTGGAGGGAGGAGGAAGAGGCCGGCGGGGTCCGGCCGTCGGGGCGGAGCAGAGGGCGGCGGAGCGGCGCCTCGGGGCGGAGCGGTGGCGGCGGTGGCCGGCCGGGGCTTGCCGGAGCTCGCCGGCGACGGCTGACACGGCGGCCGGCCGGGGCAGCTCGGGTGGCAACCGGAAGGAGGCGTGCGCAGGGAGATGGCGACGGGCCGGGAGGGCCCCGCCTGGGCCCCGGCGGGCCGGCGCGCGGCAGGACGGCGATGTGGGCGTGGCGCCCCGCCCACTCAGCGGGTGACACGTGGAGGCGGCGGGCGCGGACGGCCACGTCCGTCGGCGGGAGAAATGTCCGGCGACGCGCGGATCTGAGATCTTTTTTTTAGGGTTAGGACGGAGGAATCCGGGATTTTCGAGGGAGGGGTATAAATAGGCATAAGTGGAGTTAGGAGAGTTCAAATGAGGTGCGGTTTTCGCCCACACGATCGTGATCGAACGACCGAGACGTTGGAGCAGAGTTTGGTGGGTTTTGGGCCAAAATGGAGGGGTGTTGGGCTGCACACACACGAGGCCTTTTCGGTCACTCGGTTAACCGTTGGAGTATCAAACGAAGTCCAAATGACCCGAAACTTGACAGGCGGTCTACCGGTAGTAAACCAAGGCCGCATGGCAAGTCTCGGTCCAATCCGGAAATGTTTAATCCCCACACACGAAAGAAAGCTAGAAATGGCCACCGGAGGAGAACGAAGCGCCGGAATGCAAAACGGACAACGGGGAAAATGCTCGAATGCATGAGATGAACATGTATGCAAATGCAATGCACGTGATGACATGGTATGAGATGCACGAAAACATAAACCACACACGGAGACAAAGACCCGAACCCGAGAATTAAATATAACTTAGTGCCGGAAACGGCAAGAGTTGGAGTACAAATTGGGAAAGTTACATATGGGGCGTTACATCCGTAGTGCCTGGGATAGAGGCTGGGATCGGGAGAAATCCATGTTGGCTTGGCCGACACCGCCCGAGGGTGCCGCCGAACCTTCCTGGAGGGCGTCACGGCTACCCTTTCTCTCTCCTCGCCGCGTACCGGAGGAAACCCTTGGCAGCAGCACCGTCATCGTCGCGTCCCTTCTTGAAGGTGTTGTTTGGTACCGGAGCTTCGGAGTCTCGGAGTTTGGTGGGCGATCTCCGGTGGACGCAGCGGTCACGAGGCTTCGTCGTTTTTGTCGATCCGACGTTATCGGCATTTATTTCTTTTCTTTTTTCTCTTTTTTTGGGCGTGTTTTATGCTGCTTTCACCTCAGCTCCTATCATTTATTGTATCGAATGGTTGTTTTATAATACAAAATGGGAAAAAACCCTTTTTCTTAAGACACCAAGCCGACTAAAACACAATCCTAACTCATACGTGCAAGCTTGCTAGAAACCTGACCGGACAAGACCTATCTAGCTCTACACGACTGGACACAAACATGCACGTATATGCCTCCTACTACTGCTTGGACTCTCCTACTAGTACACGTACATGACTTTGGTTAGTTGCCAAAGAACTAAGCCACGTGACATGCAAGGATACTACTTTTCAAACCTAACAATCAAGGTTACATCTAACAATCTCTTTAATCTTGACACTTTATCTTCCGTACTTCTCCGGTCTTGGCTTGTCGATGATTCACCCTTTATCGACTCATCCACTTGCACCACGACAAGTTAAATTGTTGGCTTGGTTCCTTGCAACAATCTCCCTTTTAATTTTGACTTAGCGAATTTACGAACCACCTCAAATATGCCTTGGACTACCCAGCCTCACTAGTAACATGTAGAAAAACACCACCCGGTGGAAAAGTACATCCACCCTAGCAAGATACATACCGGCTTCTTGTGGATCACACCATCCTGGGGACTACACTGCCCACTCTAGCCTCATGTAAAGCCATGGCCTCATTGAAGAGACTCACCTTCATTGGTTTACCGCCCCCACATAGTTGAACTTGTTCTTCTCGTCGAGACACATAGACGACTTAGGCATGCTTCATCTTCAACGCCTCCTCATAGAGACGAGCACTTGGTGACGACGATGATGACGACGACTCACTGACATGACAATGACCGACCGACCGTATAACCCACACGACTCCTTGACTCTAACTCCCGGACAACGATCTTGACGACTTTCCGGCACCTCACCACGGCACCACCGCTCCCCTCAACAATCTCCATCTGCCTTGCCGATGACAGTTTGCCGTCTCCCTCCATGTCGCTCCGCCGAAGGACGATCGCTTGATCTCTGCTCGTTGCTACAACATCGCCAGCGACTTCATCACCAGCCCCGAGGCGCTAATAGGGCGCGACTTCGGAGCAAGTGCAGCTTCAAATCGACCTAGCTCTGATACCAATTGTTGGAACTCGGCCCTCGGGATCGATCATATCAAATCACGATGAACACACATGCGCAATTTTTTTTACCAAAGGCACGTGCCGTGCCTTTCTTTTTCTTGTTTTTATTTTCTGTTTTCTTGCACCAGGTAGAAATCTATGCCCTGGCTATGTGTATATATATATATACACACAGCCAAAGCTAAGACACCAAGCCGACTAAGACACAATCCTAAACCTATGCGTATAAGCTTGCTAGAAACCTGACCGGACAAGACCTATCTAGCCCTACACGTCCGGACACAAACATGCACGTATATGCCTGCTACTTCTGCTTGGACTCTCCTACTAGTACACGTACATGACTTTGGTTAGTTGCCAAAGAACTAAGCCAGGTGACATGCAAGGATACTACTTTTCAAACCTAACAATCAAGATTACATCTAACATTTGTAGGGCCATTTGATGACTGATGCGAAGCACAAAGAACCCCTCTAGAACGACAACGTCCAAATCGGTGATTTTGAGACCTGGTCATGGGCCTGGGCCTCACTTTTCTTCCAGAAACCCAGCTCGGAAGTCAAAAAATCCCGTAAAATTGATTTTTGTGCTTTTTTATATGTGGTCATTTGGGGACTGCTGTTGGGTACTCCCTGCAGGTCCATACTTTAGACATGTGTTTGCACCCCACAAAAGGGCACTCGAACCTCGTGCGGATTCGCTCCTGGGTGGAGTGGAGGTGATAAAAATAAGAGGGTAATTCTATCTTTTTTATAACTTCAAGAGTGCAGTTTCAACATCGGGTGAAATGATATTACACTACAAGGTCAGTACGCCAGAATGCCAGATGCGTTCAAGGGCATGGTCAATAACCCGAAACTTCATATCGTGTTCTAGCGCCAACCTCTCCCCATCTCTAATGCGCATGTTGGCTGGTTTTTAGGAGTTAGGTGTTACATGTTGAGCTGAACACTTCTGTACATGTACAAGTTGTTCTCCTGATGATTAATGCAAGGCACATGTTGTGATTTATCTCGACAGTACTCCTTTTCTTCAGTTTGCTCCTTCAAAATTGTCATGGCCTCAGTGTTCTCAAACCTTGAACCTTCCTATATCAATTTATTCCGACGCATGCTTCTGATGTAGATCAGGGAAATACAAACCATGGCTCAACACATTTTAATTCATAACTATTAACTTTCTGAAGACTGCCGTGGGCTTTCCTGGTACCCCTCATTCCTACAAAGGTACATATGTACCTGTGTCTTCTATTTGGTTTTGGGCTTATCATACATTCCTGTTCGACTAATCGACATCTTTTTTTTTGAAGCGCCATGAGGAGGCGGCCTGTTTATGCGCTGGCTTCTTGATCCGGTGTGTCCAGAGTATGAGGTCGTCGATGATTCGCTTGAGGGTGAAGATGTTGTGGTGATTCTGTTGCTTGAAAATCATAGTGTGCTTGGAATCCCAAATTTTCCACAGTATGATGAGGAGGATGGAGTGCCAGATTAGCACATCCACCTGGGGAGGGAGATGACAGTCCCAAAAGGTCGTCGATGGTGTCGGTGGGTAAGAGGCCAATCCGATGCCATATTCGCTGCGCGAGCGGGAAGACGATGAAGATGTGCGAACTGGTTTTGCCATTGAACTCACATCGTGGGCAGAGCGAGTCCGAGACGATGTGCTTGCGGAGGAGGTTGCTTTTGGAGTTCAGTCGACCTCGAAACAGTAGCCATGCAAAGATCTTCACGCGGTTTGGAACGCATGAAGACCATATTGCCACCGCATGCACGTCGTCGTTGGCGTCGCCCATGGTCGGCTCATAGGCGGCCCGTGTAGAGAAGCGTAGGCCACCGTTGTGGTGGCGGTCATCTGGTCCTGGCGATACCTGGAAGTCCTGCAGAAGAGACAAGAAAGAGCACAACTCGGTCGCAGCATTAGATGTTAGGCGGTTCCGTAGGATTGATTCTAAAACCTGATTCAAAACAGCAGCCACCCGAGCGAGGGGTGAAGTGGTATGCGAGTACAGGCAGGGGAATAGCGCAGCAAGGGATTGCTGGTGTAGCCAAATATCTAACCAAAAGTAGGTGTTAGTGCCAGAGTTTGTGATGACGAAGGTGAAGGAAATATGCCCTAGAGGCAATAATAAAGTTGTTGTTTATATCTCCTTATATCATGATAATTTTTTATTATTCATGCTAGAATTGTATTAACCAGAAACTTAGTACATGTGTGAATACATAGACAAACAAAGTGTCCCTAGTATGCCTCTAGTTGACTAGCTCGTTAATCAAAGATGGTTAAGTTTCCTAGCCATGGACATGTGTTGTCATTTGATGAACGAGATCACATCATTAGAGAATGATGTGATGGACAAGACCCATCCATTAGCTTAGCATAATGATCGTTCAGTTTTATTGCTACTGCTTTCTTCATGACTTATACATGTTCCTCTGACTATGAGATTATGCAATTCCCGAATACCGGAGGAACACCTTGTGTGCTATCAAACGTCATAACGTAATTGGGTGACTATAAATATGCTCTACAAGTGTCTCCAATGGTGTTTATTGAGTTGGCATAGATCGAGATTAGGATTTGTCACTCCGTCTATCAGAGAGGTATCTCTGGGCCCTCTCGGTAATGCACATCAATATAAGCCTTGCAAGCAATGTGACTAATGAGTTAGTTACAGGATGATGCATTACGGAACGAGTAAAGAGACTTTCTAGTAACGAGATTGAACTAGGTATTGAGATACCGCCGATCGAATCTCGAGCATGTAACATACCGATGACAAAGGGAACAACGTATGTTGTTATGCAGTTTGACCGATAAAGATCTTCGTAGAATATGTAGGAGCCAATATGAGCATCCAGGTTCCGCTATTGGTTATTGATCGGAGATAAGTCTCGATCATTTCTACATAGTTCTCGAACTCGTAGGGTCCGTACGCTTAACGTTCTGTGACAATTTGTATTATGAGTTGTATGATTTGATGTACCGAAGGTTTTTCGGAGTGCCGGATTAGATCACGGACATGACGAGGAGTCTTGAAATGGTCGAGACATAAAGATCGATATATTGGAAGGCTATATTCGGGCATCGGAAAGATTCCCAGTGATTCGGATATTTTTTGGAATACCGGAGAGTTATGGGAATTCGCCGGGGAAGTAATGGGCCTTAATGGGCCATACGGGAAAGGAGAAAAGGGCCTCAAGGGGTGGTTGCGCACCCCCCCATGGACTAGTCCGAATTGGACTAGGGAAAGGAGGCGGCCCCTTCCCTCCTCCTTCTCCTTTCCCTTTTTCCTATTCCATGTGGGAGGTGGAATCCTACTAGGACTAGGGAGTCCTAGTAGGACTCCACACTTTGGGCACGCCCTATGAGGGTCGGCCTCCTCCTCCCTCCATCCTTTATATATGTGGCCAAGAGGCACCCCATAGACACACAAGTTAATCATTGATCCCTTAGCCGTGTGCAGTGCCCCCATCCACCATAATCCACCTCGGTCATATCGTCATAGTGCTTTGGCGAAGCCCTACGCCAGTAGCTTCATCATCACCGCCATCACGCCATCGTGCTGACGAAGCTCTCCCTCGACACTCAGCTGGATCCAGAGTTCGTGGGACGTCACCGAGCCTAATGTGTGTAGATCGCGGATGTGCCGTACTTTCGGTACTAGGATCGATTGGATCGTGAAGATGTATGACTACATCAACCGCGTTGTCATAATGCTTCCGCTTACGGTCTACGAGGGTACGTGGACAACACTCTTCCCCTCTCGTTGCTATGCATCGTCATGATAGATCTTGCGTGTGCGTAGGATTTTTCTTTGAAATTATTGCGTTCCCCAACAGTGGCATCCGAGCCAGGTCTATGTGTAGATGTAATATACACGAGTAGAACACAAAGGAGTTGTGGGCGTGGGTATATACATATTGCTTGCCGTCAGTAGTTGATTCTTGATTCAACGATATTGTTGGATGAAGCGGCTCAAACCGACATTACGCGTACGCTTACTCAAGACTGGTTCTACCAACGTGCTTCGCACACAGCTGGCTGGTGGGTGTCAGTTTCTCCAGCTTTAGTTGAATCGGATTCAATGAACAGGGTTCTTTCTAAAGATCAAAAAGCAATCACTATACCGTGTTGCGGTTTTTGATGCATAGGTAAGAACGGTTCTTGCTCAGCACATAGGAGCCAGGTAAAACTTGCAACAACAAAGTAGAGGACGTCTAACTTATTTTTGCAGGGCATGTTGTGACGTGATATGGTCAATACATGATGCTAAATTGTTCTATGAGATGATCATGTTTTGTTGAAGTTATCGGCAATTGGCAAGAGCCTTATGGTTGTCTCATTATTGCATAAGATGCAAGCGCCATGTAATTGCTTTACTTTATCGTTATGCGATAGCAATAGTTGCAAAAGTAATAGTTGGCGAGACGACCATGTGATGACACATTGATAAAGATCAAGATGATGGAGATCATGGTGTTATGCCGGTGACGATGGAGATCATGACGGTACTTTGGAGATGGATATCAAAGGCACAATATGATGATGTCCATATCATGTCACATATTTTGATTACATGTGATGTTTATCTTTTATGCTTCTTGTTTTGCTTAGTACGACGGTAGCATTAGGAGATGATCCCTCACTAAAATTTCAAGGTACAAGTGTTCTCCCTGAGTATGCACCGTTACGAAGTTCTTCGTGCTGAGACACCACGTAATGATCGAGTGTGATAAGCTGTACGTTCACATACAACGGGTGCAAGCCAGTTTTGCACATGTAGAATACTTAGGTCAAACTTGACGAGCCTAGCATATGCAGATATGGCCTCAGAACACTGAGACCGAAAGGTTGAGCATGAATCATATAGAAGATATGATCAATATAGAGATGTTCACCATTGAAAACTACTCCATCTCACGTGATGATCGAACATGGTTTAGTCGATATGGATCACATGATCACTTAGATGATTAGAGGGATGTCTATCTAAGCGGGAGTTCTTAAGTACTATCATTAATTGAACTTTAATTTATCATGAACTTAGTCCTAATAGTAATTGCATATCTATGTTGTAGATCAATAGCTTGCGATGTGTCTTCCTATTTAATTTTGATATGTTCCTAGAGAAAAAGAAGTTGAAAGATGATAGTAGCAATGATGCGGACTTGGTCTGTGATCTGAGGATTATCCTCATTGCTGCATAGAAGAATTATGTTCTTGATGCACCACTAAGTGACAGACCTATTGCAGGAGCAGATGCACACGTTATGAACGTTTGACAAAGCTCGGTATGATGACTACTTAATAGTTTAGTGCACCATGATTTACGGCTTAGAACCGGGACTTCAAAAACGTTTTGAATGCCACGGAACATATAAGATGTTCTAAGAGTTGAAATTGGTATTTCATAATCATGCTTGTGTCGAGTGGTATGAGACCTCTGACAATACTTTGTCTACAAGATGGAGGAGAATAGCTCAACCAGTGAGCATGTGCTCAGATTGTCTGGGTACTACAATTGCTTGAATCAAGTGGGAGTTAATCTTCCACATAAGATAGTAATTGATAAAGTTCTCTAGTCACTATCACCAAGTTACTAGAACTTAGTGATGAACTATAATATGCAAGGGATGACGAAAACGATTCCCGAGCTCTTCGTGATGCTGAAATCGGCGAAGGTAAAAATCAAGAAAAGCATCAAATGTTGATGGTTAACAAAACCACTAGTTTCAAGTAAAAGGCAAGGGAAAGAAAGGGAACTTCAAAGAAGAATAGCACGCAAATTGCTGCTCCCATGAAGAAGTCCAAAGATAGACCCAAGCCTGGAACTGAGTGCTTCTACTGCAAAGGAAATGTTCACTGGAAATGGAACTGCCCTAGATACTTGGCGGATAAGAAGGATGGCAAATTGAACAAAAGTATATTTGATATACATGTTATTGATGTGTACTTTACTTGTGTTTATAGCAACCCCTCAGTATTTGATACTGATTTAGTTGCTAAGAGTAGTAACTCGAAATGGGAGTTGCAAAATAAACAGAGATTAGTTAAGGGCGAGGTGATGATGTGAGTTGGAAGTGATTCCAAGGTTGATAAGATCACCATCGCACACTCCCTTTACCTTCGGGATTAGTGTTGAACCTAAAATAAAAGTTATTTGGTGTTTGCGTTAAGCATAATATGATTGGATCATGTTTATTGCAATACGGTTATTCATTTAAGTCAAAAAATAATTTTTATTCTGTTTACATGAATAAAACCTTCTGAGGTCATACACCCAAGGTGAATGGTTTATTGAATCTCGATCGTAGTGATACACATATTCATAATATGAAGCCAAAAGATGCAAAGTTAATAATGATAGTGCAACTTATATGTGGCAATGCCGTTTAGGTAATATTGGTGTAAAGCGCATGAAGAAACTCCATGCGGATGGACTTTTGGAATCACTTGATTATGAATCATTTGATGCTTGTGAACCATGCCTCATGGGCAAGATGACTAAGACTCCGTTCTCCGGAATAATGGAGCGAGCAACTGACTTATTAGAAAAAATACATACTGATGTATGCGATCCGATAAGTGTTGAGGCTCGCGGTGGGTATCGTTATTTTCTGACCTTCACAGATGATTTTAGCAGATATGGGTATATCTACTTAATGAAACATAAGTCTGAAACATTTGAAAAGTTCAAAGAATTTTAGAGTGAAGTGGAAAATTATCGTAAAAAGAAAATAAAAGTTCTACGATCTGATCGCGGAGGAGAATATTTGAGTTACAAGTTTGGTCTTCATTTGAAACAATGTGGAATAATTTCGCAACTCACGCCACCTGGAACACCACAGCATAATGGTGTGTTCGAACGTTGTAATCGTACTTTATTGGATATGGTGCGGTCTATGATGTCTCTTACCAATGTACCACTATCGTTTCAGAGTTATGCATTAGAGACAGCTGCATTCACGTTAAATAAGGCACCATCTAAATCCGTTGAGATGACACCGTATGAACTATGGTTTGGCAAGAAACCAAAACTGTCGTTTCTTAAAGTTTGGGATTGTGATGCTTATGTAAAAAAGTTTCAAACTGATAACCTCGAACCCAAATCGGAGTAGTGCGTCTTCATAGGATACCCAAAAGGAACTGTTGGGTACATCTTGTATCACAGATCCGAAGGCAAGATATTTTGTTGCTAAGAATGGATCCTTTCGAGAGAAGGAGTTTCTCTTGAAAGAAGTGAGTGGGAGGAAAGTAGAACTTGATGAGGTAATTGTACCTTCTCCCGAATTGGAAAGTAGTTCATCACAGAAATTAGTTCCATTGATTCCTACACCAATTAGTGAGGAAGCTAATGACGATGATCATAAAACTTCAGATCAAATTACTACTGAACCTCGTAGGTCAACCAGAGTACGGTCCGCATCAGAGTGGTACGGTAATCCTGTTCTAGAAGTCATGTTACTAGACCATGACGAACCTACAAACTATGAGGAAGCGATGATGAGCCCAGATTCCGCAAAATGGTTTGAGGCCATGAAATCTGAGATGGGATCCATGTATGAGAACAAAGTATGGACTTTGATTAACTTGCCCGATGATCGGTGAGTCATTGAGAATAAATGGATCTTTAAGAGGAAGACGGACACTAATAGTAGTGTTACTATCTACAAAGCTCGTATTGTCGCAAAAATATTTTCGACAAGTTCAAGGTGTTGACTACGATGAGATTTTCTCACTCGTATCGATGCTTAAAAGTCTGTCCGAATCATGTTAGTAGTTGCCGCATTTTATGAAATCTGGCAAATGGATGTCAAAACTGCATTCCTTAATGGATTTCTTAAAGAAGAGTTGTATATAATGCAACCAGAAGGTTTTGTCGATTCTAAAGGTGCTAACAAAGTGAGCAAGCTCCAGCAATCCATCTATGGACTGGTGCAAGCATCTCGGAGTTGGAATATATGCTTTGATAAAGTGATCAAAGCATATGGTTTTATACAGACTTGCGGTGAAGACTGTATTTACAAGCAAGTGAGTGGGAGCACTACAACATTTCTAATAAGTATATGTGAATGACATATTGTTGATCAGAAATAATGTAGAATTTTCTAGAAAGCATAAAGGATACTTGAATAAGAATTTTTCAAAGAAAGACCTCAGTGAAGCTACTTACATATTGAGCATCAAGATCTATAGAGATAGATCAAGACATTTGATATATTTTCAATAAGTACATACCTTGACAAGATTTTGAAGTAGTTCAAAATGGAACTATCAAAGAAGGAGTTCTTGCCTGTGTTGCAAGATGTGAAATTGAGTAAGACTCAAAGTCCGACCACGGCAGAAGATAGAAATAGAATGAAAGTCATTCCCTATGCCTCAGCCATAGGTCTATAAAGTGATGAGGCACAGACTAGCGAGATGCTAATTCGCGCGCGTAGATGACCCGATCTTTCATGGCGATGCTCGATCAACAATTCCTTCTCGCAACCTCCAAGAATAATTCTCACCCGTGTATGAAAATACACGAACAAAAAATAATGATCCCCTCAGATCGGCACGTAGGCGTCGATGTAATGATCAACCCTCCATCGCTTGTAATTTCCTCGATGGGAAAATCACAGATAATACACACGATATGGTCGTCCGTGATTCGGACGTTTTTATGTATATTTCATAACTCCCAAATAAACTCAAAACTGATTCCCTTACTTGGCCGAAGCCTTTGCCTTATATATGCAACACCGTATGCCACCTTGGCCTATAAAGATAAAAAAGAAACTAAATCTTACCTACTACGTAAACTAACCCACAAGATCTGGACTCCTCACGTTTCTGTTTTACATCGCTGGACAACTCACGTTGCTTCTCCTTTTTCCTATAAAACAAAAGTGTAACTATAATTTTTGACACGTATCAAATAAAAGAACAGGACTCATGTACTAATATGGATCATAACTAAGCCTATTAAAATTGTACGTGGAGGAGTTCGGAAATTTGGAATTATATCAACTGACTGCGGTTCCTCTTGACTCATGCAACATGTCATCTCTGACTTGCACTGCTTGTGTATCCATCTTCTTTGTTCGGCACGTTTAGTAGGCACCAAATAAACCTGGGTCGGTTTTCTTGTACTACCGATCCATGATCCATATATTTGACGCAACACACCATCTTTTCCTTGATGAAATTCAGCTGCATGCACAATATTATTTTCCATGACTTGATTTCTTAACTGGCTCAACGTCATTAACGTCAACAATCAATGGTGCCATGTGTGTATCATAAAGTATGCTATGCTGTGTACCAGAACTATTGTATACCCTACACTGAGTTTGGCAAGGGAGTATAATAGTGATCTAGGAGTAGATCACTAGACAGCAGTCAAAAATATCCTTAGTGGAATAAGGAAATGTTTCTCGGTTATGGAGGTGACAAAGAGTTCGTCGTAAAGAATTACGTCGATGCAAGCTTTGACACCGATCTGGATGACTCTAAGTCTCGATCTAGATACATATTGAAAGTGGGAGAAATTAGCTAGAGTAGCTCCGTGCAAAGCATTGTAGACATAGAAAATTTACAAAATACATACGGCTCTAAATGTGGCAAACCCGTTGACAAAATTTCTCTCACAAGCAAAACATGATCACTCTTTGGGTGTTAATCACATAGCGATGTGAACTAGATTATTGACTCTAGTAAACCCTTTGGGTGTTAGTCACATGGAGATATGAACTAATCACATAAAGATGCGAACTATTGGTGTTAAATCACATGACGATCAGAACTAGATTATTGACTCTAATGCAAGTGGGAGACTAAAGGAAATATGCCCTAGAGGAAATAATAAAGTTGTTATTTATATTTCCTTATATCATGATAAATGTTTATTATTCATGCTAGAATTGTATTAACCAGAAACCTAGTACATGTGTGAATACATAGACAAACAAAGTGTCCCTAGTATGCCTCTACTTGACTAGCTCGTTAATCAAATATGGTTAAGTTTCCTAGCCATGGACATGTGTTGTCATTTGATGAACGGGATCAAATCATTAGAGAATGATGTGATGGACAAGACCCATCCACTAGCTTAGCATAATGATCATTCAGTTTTATTGCTACTGCTTTCTTCCTGACTTATACATGTTCCTCTGACTATGAGATTATGCAACTCCCGAATACCCGAGGAACACCTTGTGTGCTATCAAACGTCACAACGTAACTGGGTGATTATAAAGATGCTCTACAGGTGCTCCAATGGTGTCACTCCGTCTATCGGAGAGGTATCTCTGGGCCCTCTCGGTAATGCACATCAATATAAGCCTTGCAAGCATTGTGACTAATGAGTTAGTTATGGGATGATGCATTATGGAACGGGTAAAGAGACCTGCCGGTAACGAGATTGAACTAGGTATTGAGATACTGACGATCGAATCTCGGGAAGTAACATACCGATGACAAAGGGAACACCGTGTGTTGTTATGCGGTTTGACCGATAAAGATCTTCGTAGAATATGTAGGAGCCAATATGATCATCCAGGTTCCGCTATTGGTTATTGACCGGAGATAAGTCTCGGTCATGTCTACATAGTTCTCGAACCCGTAGGGTCCGCACACTTAACGTTCTGTGACGATTTGTATTATGAGTTATGTGGTTTGATGTACCGAAGGTTTTTCGGAGTCCCGGATGAGATCACGGACATGACGAGGAGTCTCAAAATGGTCAAGACATAAAGATCGATATATTGAAAGGCTATTTTCGGACATCGAAAAGGTTCTGAGTGATTCGGGTATTTTTCGGAGTACCGGAGAGTTACGTAAATTCGCCGGGGAAGTAATGGGCCTTAATGGGTCATACGGGAAAGGAGAAAAGGGCCTCAAGGGGTGGCTGCGCACCCCCCTGGACTGGTCCGAATTAGACTAGGGAAACGGGGCGCCCCCTTCCTCCCTTCTCCTTTTCCATTCCCTTTTTCCTATTCCATGTGGGAGGTGGAATCCTACTAGGACTAGGGAGTCCTAGTAGAACTCCACACTTTGTGCGTGCCCTATGAGGGCCGGCCTCCTCCTCCCTCCATCCTTTATATACGTGGCCAGGGGCACCCCATAGACACAAGTTGATCATTGATCCCTTAGCTGTGTGCGGTGCCCCCCTCCACCATAATCCACCTCGGTAATATCGGCGTAGTGCTTAGGCGAAGCCCTGCGCCGGTAGCTTCATCATCACCGTCATCACGCCGTCGTGCTGACGAAGCTCTCCCTCGACACTCAGCTAGATCGAGAGTTCGTGGGACGTCATCGAGCCGAACGTGTGCAGATCACAGAGGTGCCATACTTTCGGTACTAGGGTCGGTGGGATCGTGAAGACGTACGACTACATAAACCACGTTCTCATAACGCTTCCGCTCACGGTCTACGAGGGTACGTGAACAACACTCTTCCCCTCTCGTTGCTATGCATCGTCATGATAGATCTTGTGTGTGCATAGGAATATTTTTGAAATTATTGCGTTTCCCAACAGAAGGAGATGGCCTGGAGAGCTGGGAGTTGTTGGTTTATAGTTCGGCAAATGAAAGACTGGCTATTTTGTGGAGCTATAAGAGAATCCGGGTGTTGCATGGCGACCCAATCTAGCCAAGGTGTTTGTTCTGGGAGGAGCGCCTTTACAGCAAATTTCATTAGTAGGCAATTGTTCTGCACCTGAAGATCCTTGAGACCCAAACCACCAAACTTTTTAGGTTTACCAACATTTTTCCAGGCAACTAAGCATTGAGAACCGGTGCAAATTTCATCTGCGGCCCAAAAATAGGCACGCCGGATAGAGTCTCGAGTTTTTAGAACACTTTTTGGGATGAGGAAGACAGGCATAAAATAAACCATAGTGGAGTCGAGGACAGCTGAGAGTAGGATTAGCCTGTCTCCCTTTGAGAGGATTTTTACCTGCCAACCTGTCAAGAATTTACGGCATCGTTCGATAATAGGCAAAAAGGCATTTGGGGGTAGACGTGTAGGTGCTAGTGGTAGGCCTAGGTAAATCTGTGGAAAGGTTGAGGTATTGCATTGTAGTGTGTTGGTGATGGATTCTGCCAAGGAAGGGCAGACATGCATAGGTACAAACATTGTTTTTATGAAGTTTATAGTGAGGCTGGTTGCTGAAGCAAATTTGTTGAGGATGTTTTTTAACTGCAAGGCTGCCTCATTAGATGCCTTGGCAATGATGAGGGTGTAGATGTGAAGGAGGTTGCAGTCTTGCTGGATCATTTGTTGTAGGAGGTCGGCAACGATGATGAAGAGGTAGGGGGATATGGGGTCTCCTTGTCGAAGACCATTCTTGCAATTGATCCAGTTTCCGGGGATCCCATTGAGCATAACGGCCGTTTTTCCAGTTGAGAGTAGATCGTGGATCCAGGCACAAAATTTTGGAGGGAAGCCGCGACAGTGTAGGATGGAGGTGAGGGCTTCCCAGGAGAGGGAGTCGAAGGCTTTGGTAAAGTCTAGTTTAATGACTATGGTTGGGGGTTTTCAAGAGTGGCAGGAGCCGACGAGGTCAGCAGCATAGACGAAGTTTTCAGCGATGCACCGACCCGAGATGAAGCCAGTCTGACATGTGATGTAGTGTATTTGTTGTACTTTTTTGCGGGAGAGTGTATTTGTGTACGGTACAAAGAAACTCAGAGAGATGCAAGAACTGGAGCCACGTGCATGAGATGGAGGTGAGTACGAACTAGTAGATATGAATTATAGTTTCATCAGTAAGTTGGCCCTCTCACTCAGCAAATCAATTTCGTGGACCAACTCCGCGGACACTTGTTTGGAAGGTACTTTCCTGTACTTGGTAATAGTCAATTGCATCATTTGATGGAAAGACATGAGTACAATTGTTGAGAAACAATGCCCTGATATTATATATATGTAGCTCCCTAGCTTCTATTTGTACAAGTGCATAATACTGTCTTCCTATTTTCTTAGTATAATTTATTTCATCCATCTGGCCCCTTTTGTTCCTCGCCACAGCTCTAACACTGCTATACATGTCATGAGAACAACAAGGACAAATATATTTTGAGCTCTAGTCCTGTCTTTGAAGTATACTTAATATCTGAGATTGTTCTTTTGAACGATACTGCTATATCGGAATGGGCGGTGTCTGGAAGAATGCCCTTTTTCATGGCTCAGCTCGTATCTTTCGAGCAGCTGCCTGAAAACATCTGCCACCATATGCACCTACTAGAATCCCACTGATGTTTCGACCTTCAGGAGGTACACATGGCACTGCACAGAAACTCGGACTGAGATCCCTTGTTTCCTTGGCACTACAAAGATTCTTGGTCGTCTGCGGGCCATCTAAAACATAAACAAAGAGCTGTCTGGCCATGTTTCTTCTGCATGATTGGTTTTTAAACCAGACAAAAGTGTTGGTAGCAACTGACCTGACCTCATCTGAGTCATCTCTGAACTCGTAGCCTGTATCACCACATAGTTAGATATGCTACAAAATAGTCCGACTGACAACTAGACACTGTAATGTAAATCATGTCATGTTCATATCTGAGCGTCGTGCAAATCTTGTCACGTTCACTTCAATGAATGTCAGCATTCTGTATGTCTCAGTGGTCATCTGAATTATTAAGTTAATCATATTAGTTAACATAATCTCTTTGCTTCTAGACTAGTTGGAGTTCTAAATGTTTTTTTGAAACAAGGCAAAAGACTTGCCATTTTCATTGATTAAGAAGTTTCAGACCGGGCATCGCCAAGCGGCAGAAAAACAAAACAATTACTCTCACAACGTTACATTACACAAATGCTTAGCACCCGTAGTGGCCCAAAAAGAAACTTCCTCTTTGATGCATCGCATGACAGTCGCCACCAGTGCCACATTTTTCTTGAAGACACGAGCATTCCTTTCATTCCAGATCTCCTATCCCACAAGTAGTAACAGAGAAGACAGGGCCTTCGTCGGGTGTGCGTTATCAGAGAGGACCGCATCCCACCAAGATTTCACCAAATCGAATAGGAGCCACGGGGCCATGGGGATAGCAAGCCCAAGCCATGAGAAGACTGCATTCCACATCCGAACAGAGAAGCGGTACTTGAAGAGCCGGTGTGTTGCAGATTCTTGCACTTGACTACAGAGTGGGCATTTGTCGCAATTGGGCCATCTTCTCCTCTGAAGCCTATCAGCCGTCCAAACTCGGCTCGCGGCAGGGTACCTCCTGCTCGGCTCACGGCGGTTGGCGGCGGACTCGCTAGTGATGCAGCGGCATCAACGAGTGTGGCGGCGCGGCTAGGCAGCTTGATTGGCCGGCGTGGCGGCGCCTGGTGCTGGCCGAGGCCGCGGTGGGCGTGGATCTGGGCGGCCCTTGCTCCCAGATGCGGTTGGTGGCCTCCGACGGGATGCTCTGCTTCTCTGCGCGTTTGCTGCGTGGGATCCCGGCCGTCTGCCGCCATAGATGCCATGACCCTCTTGCCATCTCGTTGCCCTGCTTCTGCATTGATGGTTCCCGGGGGGGCTTCCCCGTGGGTGTTGTCGTGGTTCTAAGTCTGACAGTAGAATGGGGGGTAGGGATGTAGAGGCAAGATCTTAGCTATGGAGGAGTTGTTGATAAGTCTCCGTCGTATCTATAATTTTTGATTGTTCCATGCCAATATTATTTAACTTTCATATACTTTTGGCAACTTTTTATACTATTTTTGGGACTAACATATTGATCCAGTGCCCAGTGCCAGTTCCTGTTTGTTGCATGTTTTTTGTTTCGCAGAATATCCATATCAAACGGAGTCCAAACGGAATAAAAACCAACGGAGATTTTTTTGGAATATATATGATTTTTGGGAAGAAGAATCCACGTGAGACGATGCTCGAGGGGCCCACGAGGTAGGGGGGCGCGCCCTGGGAGGCAGGCGCGCCCCTGACCCTCGTGGCCACCCCGTAAGGCGGTTGATGCCCTTCTTTCTCTGCAAGAAAGCTAATTTCCGGATAGAGATCATGTCAAAATTTCAGCCCAATCGGAATTACGGATCTCTGGGAATATAAGAAACGGTGAAAGGGAAGAATCTGGGAACGCAGAAACAGAGAGAGACAGAGAGATAGATCCAATCTCGGAGGGGCTCTCGCCCCTCCCGTGCCATGGAGGCCATGGACCAGAGGGGAAACCCTTCTCCCATCTAGGGAGGAGGTCAAGGAAGAAAAAGAAGGAGGGGGCTCTCTCCCCCTCGCTTCCGGTGGCACCGGAGTGCCACCGGGGGCCATCATCATCACCGCGATCTACACCAACACCTCCACCATTTTCACCAACATCTCCATCACCTTCCCCCACTATCTACAGCGGTCCACTCTCCCGCAACCCGCTGTACCCTCTACTTGAACATGGTGCTTTATGCTTCATATTATTATCCAATGATGTGTTGCCATCCTATGATGTCTGAGTAGATTTTCGTTGTCCTATCGGTGGTTGATGAATTGCTATGATTGATTTAGTTTGCTTGTGGTTATGTTGCTGTCCTTTGGTGCCCATCATATGATTGCGCGCGTGGATCACACCCTAGGGTTAGTTGTATGTTGATAGGACTATGTATTGGAGGACAAGAGTGACAGAAGCTTCAACCTAGCATAGAAATTGATGCATACGGGATTGAAGGGTGACCAATATATCTTAATGCTATGGTTGGGTTTTACCTTAATGAACGTTAGTAGTTGTGGATGCTTGCTAATAGTTCCAATTATAAGTGCATAGAATTCCAAGTCAGGGATGACATGCTAGCAGTGGCCTCTCCCACATAATACTTGCTATCGGTCTAGTAAAGTAGTCAATTGCTTAAGGGACAATTCCGCAATGCCTACCACCACTTTTCCACACTCGCTATATTTACTTTATTGTTTCTTTATCTAAACATCCCCTACTTTTTATTTACGTACTCTTTATTATCTTGCAAACCTATCCAACAACACCTACAAAGTACTTCTAGTTTCATACTTGTTCTAGGTAAAGCAAACGTCAAGTGTGCGTAGAGTTGTATCGGTGGTCGATAGAACTTGAGGAAATATTTGTTCTACCTTTAGCTCCTCATTGGGTTCGACACTCTTACTTATCGAAAACTATTGCGATCCCCTATACTTGTGGGTTATCAGTTGTACACGCGAGTTTTACGAGTTCAGGCCCTTCTGAGAGGAAGTAACAACCCTACGTCTCGGAGCCCGGAGGCGGTCGACTGGATTATATGCGTGTGTGTTACAGGGGGTGCGAACCCTTGTGCCTGTGGAGGGGGGTGGCTTATATAGAGTGCGCCAAGACCCCAGCCAGCCCATGACACAGAGGGTTTAAGGTACATTGAAGAGAGAACGTTACTGGTAACGCCCACATTAAAGTGATGTAAATGTCAATTAAGTCTATAAGTAAATGCTCGACCGTTGCATATGTAGAGTGGCTTTAGCTCTTCTGCCCGTCGAGTGACTTCTGCGACGGTCGAGTGACATCGATTCTTCCGAGTGGAACGTTTCCAGTCGAGTGGATGATGGTACCCTTTGGATGATCCTGGCTTTAGGGTCCTGTCCTAGGGGGGGATATCTAGGTCAGGTCTATGACCCTACCCTAGGTACGTAGCATCATCATTAGCCCCCGAATGGTTCAGGGTTAGAGTGGAGAAGGAGTTGATGATCCTTCCGATTCAGCTTTTGTGCTTTGAGAGTGTCTCGCCTAGAGGTAGAATGAACTTTCATGATGGCTTCAACTGCTTGTTCAGTCACCTTGATCCATTCTTGGTTTTGTCGAGTGAACTTTCGTTGTTAAGTTTCGAGTGTTGATATGGAAAAAATCTTCCGTCTGAAGGGTTGTTCTGCCATCTGTGGATTTCGCGGGATTTGAATTTTGGGAAGCGCGCTGGGTGGGGGAGGCCGCAGTAATCGGGACGGATTAGGCAGGCCACCTCGATCTCTGCGCCACCTTTTTTGCCACGTATCACGCGCGCGACTGTTGCGGGATTTGATAAGATCGTCTGGGCCTACAAGTCAGTCACTCGGAAGCGACCTTATATAAGGCGCCAGACCGGGGCCTTTGAACAGTGCGCCCCCATTCTTCTTCCTCCTCCTCAGATTCCTCCGCTACGCCTACTTCTACTCTCGGCGTCACCGCCCCGCTCGAACTCGATTCGCTGCCATGGGGAAGGAGAAGACGGTGGCGTTGGAGCACACGAAGAAGGCGACAGCGAAGGCGAAAGGGAAGAAGACCAGCCGGGGCGGATCTTTGTCGAGGTCCGGCCTGCCGCCTGGCTGGATCCAGGGCGACTGGATCCGCTCGACAATCAGTCAAGATGACATTGATGGCCTGGTTGAGGTGGGACTGATCCCCCACGAATCGGCATGGCTCCCGGGGAACGAGACCGAGCCGCAGCCGCGGGAGGGTGAGTGCGTCCTCCTCGCCACTCACGTCGACCGCGGGTTTTCTTTGCCTCCCCACCCTTTCTTTCGCGGTTTCTTGAACTTCTTCGGGGCTCAACTCCACCACTTTTCTCCAAACACCATCTTGTACCTCGCTGCATTCGTGTCTATGTGCGAGAATTTCTTGGGTTGCCGACCGTACACTGGGGTCTCTTCAAGCACATATTCACATGTCGCTCCCAGATGGTCAAGAAGGCCAACCCGAGTGATGAGAGGACACATGTGATACAGATGTGTGGGGGTCTTGGAATCCAAATGAGGAACAAGAGCACCTTCCCAGCTATGATCCTTCCCGACTCGGTCCGGGGCTGGTAGTCAACCTGGTTTTACTGCAAGGACCAGCCGATCCCGGGTCAGTCGACTAGACTTCCCCCTTTTCCATGGCTCGAGTGGAGAAGCCCTCCTCCTTGAGAGTGATCCTGGAAGAGAAGGCACAGGTGAAGGTGTTGGTCGAGCGGGTCGTCCAACTTGTCCGTGACGGAGTGACTGGTATGGACCTGCTGGAGGTCTTCCTCAGTCGACGCATCCAACCACTCCAAGCTCGTGACCATCCGATGTGGATGTACTCGGGACTCGAGGATTCCACTCGGATCCACCCGGAGGATGTTAGTGAGGACACAGTGGAGAAGTGGCTGAGAGGTATTACCGGCAACAAGGATAATCCCCGGGGGTCCAGGAGGGTGGTTCCATTCGACCATTTGCGCTAGCCAGAACAGGTACGATTTTGCATTGTCGAGTGTCTTCTTGATTTACTATGTAACATCTTGTTGACGATCGAATGTCTTTCTTTTGTTCATTGTCTTTTCAGGCTCTTATTGATATGTACTCGATGCCCAATGGAGTGCAGGAGCAAAATGTTGAGGAAGAGGCTAGCGGGGGTGAGAGTGGCGAGTGGCACTCGGATACAGAGGAGGACGAGGAGAGCGATGACCTGAGTGACAAAGAAGAGGTCGACTCGCCTCCTCGGAGAGAAAGGAGGTCCAAGCACGCTCACGACCCGGCAAACACCCCTGACCTAGTGGCCGCATCGACTGGGTAGTCTTCAAAGCGCCCTCGGACGTCTTCTCTGGTGCCGACTGAGAAGGGACCGAAACAGCTCAAGACTGCGCCGCCTCCTGCGCCGAAACCATTGAAGGCCACATCCTCCAAAACCGCCGAAGGCTTTGCCCAGAATCAAAGTGACCATTCCCACCATCTCCGGGTAATCATCTGACCCGATCTTTTGGTCGACTCGAGCAACAGAACATAACCGACAGGAAGTTGACATTTGCAGTGCTGCTACCTCTGGAACTTCTTCGCACCAATACCGAGACGAGGAAATGGAAGACGCGGTTACCTCCAACCCAGGTAAAATTCTCGTGATCTTGTTCTTGATTATTTGGTCGATCAAATTCGGGCGATTCACTAGGGGTTGACTGATTTATTTGCAGCCCCACCCAACGATATCGAGCTTCCGGATGATGATGAAGATGTGTCCCCGAGGCCCAGAAAGAACAAAAATGTAGTGGCTGGCAAGACATCTCAGCCGGGACTGACGATGGAACGAACTGTCCAACACCTGAAGATGCAGGCGAGGCCTCTGTAACTTTTGCTGTCCCATTGTCGAGTGAGCGCCCTGCACCGTCGATTGTACCAGTGTTTCCTTCAGCCGCCCAACCCCATGCCTTGGAGCTCCAAGCTGCCGCATCTGGGCCGTCTGCCCCTTTCTTCACCAACTATCATGTTCTGGAAAGCCAGTCGGACGCCGCTGCGGAGGCTATCCGTCAGGCTAACGTGATGATGGAGCGGAAGAAGACGGTGCATGAGAACAGCCCGGCTGCTTACGATGCCAGCGCGGCTCTTTGGGCCAATGTCCAGGTAACTTGGCTTTCGACTGACCTTGTTCTATTAGGATATGCGACCTGAAATATTTTCTTCCATACAATCTCTTATTGTTTTAGTCGAATCTGTACACCCACTGGGTGTTTTGTTGTCTTTAGTATTTGCGCTCTTCCACTCAGCCTGGGCGAGTGGGATCTGAACCGGTGGGGGCACGCTAAGTGCACCCACTGGGTGTAGTCCCCGAGACCGCAGTCGACTGCGGGCAGTCGAGTGGGGTCTGAGTACTTTTCACTTTCCTTTCTTCCACTTGACCCGGGCGGACCGGCCTAGTGGGATCTGAACCAGTGCGGGCACGTCAAGTGCACCCACTGGGTGTAGTCCCCGAGACCGCGGTCGATTGCTGGCAGTCGGTCGGGGTCTGAATAGTTCTTACCTTTTTTTTACTCGACCCGGGCGGACCAGTCTAGTGGGGTCTGAATCAGTGGTGGCACGCCAAGTGCACCCGCTGGGTGTAGTCCCCGAGACCGCGGTCGGCTGCGGGTAGTCGGCTGGGGTCTGAGTAAACTTTTAAGTTTTATTCACTCGGAAGTAAATAACCTTTGATCTTGTCAATTGACATGTCTTTTACCTTCTGTAGAAATCTTGTACTCTCATTTCTAAGTTCGCCGAATTTGAGGAGAAGCAGAGGCAACTCAACCTTGATTTGGAGCTGGCCCAACAAAAGTTGAAGAAAGCTCAAGATGAAGCTGCTGGTACGGAAGGTAACTGCCTGTCGACTGTTCACGTCGATCGTCCTTTAAAATATTTCTTCGATCTCTTATTTGATTCGATTGCTTATTTTGCAGAGAAAATGAGGTTGGCTCTGGAGAAGAAGGACTTGGACCTTGCATCTGCGCAGAAGGAGGCTCAAGATAAGACTGCCCTTGCAGACTAGAAGCTGGCTTCGGTCGGAGTGCTGGAAGAAGAAGTAAGCAAGCTGAAGTCCTCTCTCACTGAATCCAACCGAGAGGTAACTCGTCTGAAGAAGGATAAGATGGCTCTGAATGAGAAGCTGGAATCCACGGCTCGTAAGAGAAATGATGTGGAAGCTTATCTACGAACTCTTGCCAAGAAGCTCTTTCTTATGCTGAAAGGTACTCTTCTTAATCCGACTGCTTTACTGCTTTCAAGTTAGTCCAGTCCAGTCGACGAACTAACTCCTTGACTACAGAATTCTGCCAAAACTTTGACGAGGAGACTGGACGGATCGAGACGGGTTTAGACCCTATTGCTTCGCCAGTCGGTGACGAGGCTGCCATGAACATGCTTCGACAGGAATCTCATGTTGCCAGTGTGACAAGTTACCTCGCTCGTCTGAAGGTGGCAGTTTCACGGATCGACTCATCACCCTGTCCAAGGGCGACGCTTCAAAATGACCTTGAGTCTCTGATGGCTCGCGTCAACGAGGTCCCTGGTTGAGTGCAAGAATGGAAGAAGTCCTCTGCCCGGTGTGGTGCTGACGTGGCATTGTCCTTGGTAAGAGTCCACTTCAAGGAAGCCCACAAATATAAGCTGGCGGCGATTAAGGTCGCCAACACCAAAAGACACGATTTCCAGTCCTTCATGGAGACTTTCATAGCTGCCGCCACTCGGATTGCGGATGGAATTGACTTGGATGAATTCGTTGAACCTGCCAGCCCTCCTCCTGTCGAATGAACAAACTTTGAGATTTAAACTTGCCTTAAATTTGCCTCGGGATGCCGAGTGGTTGCTGTAACCATTAAACTCTTTCGGGCTTGATGCTCGAATACTTTTGATCTGTCGCCTGGAATTTCTAGGATCTATCTGAACTTGGCTTATTTCTGAATACGTTCGTATTTGCGTTCGCATGGAATTTGCTCTTTGGGATGTAGCCCTGAAGTGGAGAGTCCAATCGACCTGCGCCTCGTCGTCCCTGTGGGCAGGGATGGGGCGCATGTTGTATTTGTGGCGTATCTCGGAGAAGAAGCCCGCGGTCGACCTGCACCTCGTCGTCCTTGCGGATAGGGATGGAGCGTGTGTTCTACTTGTGGCGCAGCTCCTAAGGGGAAGGTTGCAGTCGACCTGTACCACGTCATCCTTGCAGATAGGGACAGATTTTAAACCTTAGGTGAATACTTGACTGTAGCTAAGCCTTCGAGTGGGAGGGTTGATCTCCACTCGGTACGATTTTTTAAACTTAGGCGAGTACTGAACTGCAGCTAAGCCTCCGAGTGGGAGGGTTGCTCACCACTCGGTAGGATTTTTTAAACTTAGGCGAGTACTGGACTGCGGCTAAGCCCCCGAGTGGGAGGGTTGCTCACCAGTTGGTAGGATTTTTTAAACTTAGGCGAGTACTAGACTGCAGCTAAGCCTCCGAGTGGGAGGGTTGGTCACCACTCGGTAGGATTTTTTAAACTTAGGCGAGTACTGGACTGCAGCTAAGCCTCCGAGTGGGATGGTTGCTCACCACTCGGTAGG
This sequence comes from Triticum monococcum, assembly GCA_034509565.1. Taxonomy (NCBI): domain Eukaryota; kingdom Viridiplantae; phylum Streptophyta; class Magnoliopsida; order Poales; family Poaceae; genus Triticum; species Triticum monococcum. Next base: position 623,573,128 of record CM067845.1, read on the forward strand.
ATTTTTTAAACTTAGGCGAGTACTAGACCGCAGCTAAGCCTCCGAGTGGGAGGGTTGCTCACCACTCGGTAGGATTTTTTAAACTTAGGCGAGTACTGGACTGCAGCTAAGCCCCCGAGTGGTGGGTTGCTCACCACTCAGTGGGATTTTACAAACTTAGGCGAGTACTGGACTGCAGCTAAGCCCCCGAGTGAGCTTGCTCACCACTCGGTAGGATTTTACAAAATTAGGCGATTACTGGACTGCAGCTAAGCCCCCGAGTGGGAGGGTTACTCACCACTCGTTAGGATTTTACAAACTGAGGCGAGTACTGGACTGCAGCTAAGCCTCCGAGTGAGAGGCTTGCTCACCACTCAGTAGGATTTTTTAAACTTAGGAGAAACGGTTTCGCAGCTAAGCCCCCGAGTGAGAGGCTTGCTCACCACTCGGTAGGATTTTCTTTCGAACTTAGGCGAAACGGATTCACAGCTAAGTCACCCACTAGGGGATTTCAGACGCAAATAAAAGCAACAACAATCCTTCAAGAGGACTGTAAACCTCTTGTCTTTGATAAACAAATTACAAGGGTATTTCTTATTACATTTTATTCGAACGAGTACTTAAGTATAAAAGGGGCAGAGCAGCTCTGCATTCCAAGCCCGTGGCTCGTCCTTCTTATGCTCGACATTGTAAAGGTGGTATGCTCCATTGTGGAGCACTCTGGTGACGATGAAGGGACCTTCCCAAGCCGGGGCGAGCTTGTGTGGTTTCTGCTGATCCACTCGAAGAACCAAGTCACCCTCTTGAAAGGCTCGACCCTTCACGTTTCTAGCGTGGAATCGTCGCAAGTCTTGCTGATAAATGGTCGACCGGATCAAGACCATCTCTCTTTCCTCCTCTAGGAGGTCGACTGCGTCTTGCCAAGCTTGTTCTGCTTCATCTTCAGAGAAGAGCTCAACTCATGGTGCATTATGAAGCAAGTCACTCAGTAGAACAACTTCAGCCCCATAGACCAAGAAGAATGGAGTTCGGTCAGTCGACCAATTGGGAGTTGTCCTCAATCCCCAAAGAACCGATGGAAGTTCATCAACCCAGGCGCCCGCTGCGTGCTTGAGATCTCGCATCAGCCGGGGTTTCAGTCCTTTGAGACTCAGGCCATTTGCTCTTTCTGCTTGTCCATTAGACTGGGGATGGGCGACTGAAGCATATTCGACTCGTGTGCCTTGTGAGACGCAGAAGGTTCTGAACTCATCAGAATCTAAGTTTGATCCGTTGTCAGTGACAATGCTATGCGGAACCCCATATCTGAATGTCAACTCTCTGATGAAGCTGACAGCAGTACCAGCTTCAAGATTCTTAATAGGCTTGGCTTCGATCCATTTGGTAAACTTGTCGACTGCTACAAGCACATGAGTGAAGCCACTCCTACTAGTCCTCAGTGGACCAACCATATCCAATCCCCAAACAGCAAAGGGCCAGACGAGTGGAATGGTCTTCAGGGCTGATGCAGGTTTGTGCGACATATTGGAGTAGAACTGGCTGCCTTCACATCTGTCGACTATATCTTTCGCCATTTCATTTGCTCGTGGACAATAAAATCCAGCTCGGTATGCTTTAGCCACAATGGTCCGAGAGGACGCATGGTGACCACAGGTCTCCGAATGGATGTCGTGGAGGATCACTCGACCTTCTTCTGGCGTTATGCATTTCTGGCTGACCCAAGTTGCCCTTTCTCTGAACAGTTGTCCTCTTATTATAGTAAAGGCCTTGGATCAACGGACGATCTGTCGAGCCTCTTCTTCATCCTCTGGGAGCTCTTTCCTAAGGATATATGCAATGTATGGCACTGTCCAATCAGGAGTGATGACCAACACCTCCATGATTAAGTCGACCACGGCTGGGACCTCGACTTCAGTCGGATCTGTGGCACTCTTAGGCTGCGGGGGCTCTTCAGCGAAGGGATCTTCTTGAGCTGAAGGTGCATGAATATGCTCCAGGAACACATTACTGGGAATAGCTTCTCTCTTGGAGCCTATCTTTGCTAAATCATCTGCTGCTTGATTTTTCAGTCGAGGTACATGATGGAGCTCTAACCCCTCAAACTTCTTTTTCATCTTCCTCACCGCGTTGCAGTAACCAGTCATGGCTGGGCTTCTGACGTCCCACTCCTTAATCACTTGATTGACTACCAAATCTGAGTCGCCATATACCATGAGGCGACGGACGCTGAGTGAGATGGCCATACGCAACCCATACAAGAGTGCTTCATATTCTGCTTCGTTGTTGGAGGAATCAAAGTGAATCTGGAGAACATATCTGAGCTTGTATCCTTTGGGGTGATACCAGTACCACCCCAGCACCGGAACCATTCAGCATCTTGGAACCATCAAAGAACATGGTCCGGTGCTCCGAGTGAACTTGAGTCGGCAGTTGTTGTTCGATACACACGGCGAGGAAATCCGCTATTACTTGGGAGTTGATAGCTTTCTTTGCCTCGAACTTGATATCTAAGGGAAGGAGTTCAATCACCCACATTGCCACTCGACCAGTTGCATCTCTGTTGTTCAGAATCTCTGATAATGGAGCGTCGCTGACGACTGTAATGGAGTGATCAAAGAAGTAATGTGCAACCTTCTTCGTGGTCACATAGATCCCATAAACAAGCTTCTGATAATGTGGATATCTTTGCTTTGATGGAGTCAAAACTTCAGAGACATAGTATACTGGGCGCTGAACTTTGTAGGCTTTTCCTTCTTCTTCCCGCTCGACCGCAAGTACTGTACTGACGACTTGTCCAGTGGCTGCAATCTAAAGCAGTAAAGGCTCTTTGCTGATTAGAGCAACAAGCACCGGCTGGGTGGAAAGCAGGGCTTTAAGCTCTGCAAATGCTGCATCAGCTTCAGGAGTCCACTCAAACTTATCTAACTTCTTCATTAGTCGGTAAAGAGGCAGTGCCTTTTCACCGAGGCGAGAAATGAATCGACTTAGGGTGGCCAAACAACCAGTAAGCTTCTAGACATCATGCACACACACAGGGCATTTCATCCGGAGTATGGCACCCACTTTCTCTGGGTTAGCGTCGATCCCTTGTTCGGAAACGAGAAAACCGAGTAATTTTCCGCCTGGAACTCCAAACATGCACTTTGATGGATTAAGCTTGATATCATACCTTCTGAGGTTGTCAAAGGTTTCAGCAAGGTCAGCCAGTAGGACGGAACCTTTATGTGACTTGACCACACTGTCATCCATGTATGCTTCCACATTCCGACTGATCTGAGTGAGCAAGCACTTCTGAATCATCCGCATGAATGTGGCTCCAGCATTCTTCAAACCGAATGGCATAGTGACATAACAGAAGCACCCAAATGGGGTGATGAAAGCTGTTTTTATCTCATCGGGTCCATACAGACGGATCTGATGATACTCGGAATAAGCGTCCAAAAAGGACAAACGCTCACACCCCGTAGTCGAGTTGACTATTTGGTCGATGCGAGGGAGAGGAAATTGATCTTTCGGGCAGGCCCGATTGATATGTTTGAAGTCAATGCACATGCGAAGTGAGTTGTCCTTCTTTGGGACCATGACAACATTAGCTAACCACTCGGAGTGGTAAATCTCTCGGATAAACTCAGCTGCCAGAAGCCGAGCCACTTCTTCCGATTGCCTTCCTCTTCTGTACGACGGGCCGTCGAAGATGTTCTTTGACTGGTTTCACCTTTGGGTCGACTCGTAAACGATGCTCAGCCAGTCCCCTGGGAACACCTAGCATGTCAGAAGGTTTCCATGCAAAGATGTCCCAGTTCTCACGGAGGAACTGGATGAGCGCTTCTTCCTATTTGGAGTCGAGTGTTGCTGAAATGTGACTCAGAGCAGCATTGGGATCCGTTGGATGAATATGAATCGGCTTCGTTTCACCAGACGACTGGAATGCTGAATCTGTGGCAGGCTTCTTAGCTCGCAACAAATCACTCGGATCTGCATTTTTTTGATACTCCTGCAACTCCACTACTGCCATCTGTGCATCGGCGATATTTGAGCCCTTATGGAAGCACTCTTCTGCCTTCTTTCGACTGCCAGTGATAGTGATCACCCCTTTAGGACCAGGCATCTTCAATTTGAGGTACACGTAACATGGTCGAGCCATAAAACGTGCATAGGCTGGCCTGCCTAGAATAGCATGATAAGCACTCTGGAAATCCACAACTTCAAATGTCAACTTTTCTTTGCGATAATTATTGGAATCACCGAAAACTACATCAAGGGCGATCTGACCGAGTGACGCAGCCTTCTTGCCAGGAATAACTCCATGGAAACTCATATTACTTTCACTGAGTCTGGACATCGGAATGCCCATTCCTTTCAACGTCTCTGCATATAGTATATTCAGACCACTGCCACCATCCATCAGAACCTTAGTCAATCGAGTGCCTTCGACTACTAGGTCGACCACCAGCGCTTGCCTCCCAGGGGTGGCTATCTGCGCTGGGTGATCGGACTGGTTGAAGGTAATGGCAGTCTGAGACCACTTCAAATAACTGGGTGTCACCGGAGCGACCATGTTCACTTCTCTGTTGATGACTTTCAGTCGACTCTTACTCTCAACATCAGCGAAAATCATCAGAGTGGAATTTACGTGGGGGTAACCATCGTCGCCCTCATCCTCAACTTTGCCCGCTTCCTTCTCCTTTTCCTTGGGTTGTTTCTCTCGGAATTGCTGGATTAGGAGTCGACATTGTCGAGTGGTATGCTTCGGGTAAATGAAATACCCTCTTCATCTTTTTTGGTGTGAATGTGGCATGGTAAGTCTAGCACATCATTTCCATCTTGATCTTTTACTTTCTTGGGGTTCCACGGCCCTTTGTGTTTCCATTTGAACTTTCCTTGAGTCACGGCTAAGGCTTCACCAGGAGCGGCTGGCTCGGCTTTGCGCTTCTGCTTCCGACTGGAGTTCCCTCCTCCGGTTTCATGGGCGACTATTTTGTGCTTGCCACTCCGAAGTCGGTCTTCTTCTTCACCATTGGCGTACTTGGTGGAAATCTCCATCATCCGAGTCAGAGTAATATCTCCTGTCCGGCCGAATTTCAGATTCAACTCCCGATACCTAACGCCTTCTTTGAAGGCACAAATTGCCTGGTGATCCGACACATTCTCCACTGTGTGGTGCAACGTGATCCATCTCTGGATATAATCTCTCAAAGTTTCATTCGGTTTCTGAATGCAACACTGCAATTCTGTCAGCCCTGCTGGCCGTTTGCAAGTACCTTCAAATGTCCTGACAAATACTCGGGCAAGATCTTCTCAAGTATAAATACTACCAGGCGCTAACTCATTCAGCCACGCTCTGGCCGAGCCCTCCAACATCAAAGGAAGGTGCTTCATGGCCACTTCATCATTGCCACCACCAATCTGTACAGCCACTCGATAATCCTCAAGCCAAGTGCCAGGCTTGGACTCGCCAGTGAACTTACTGACTCCAGTCGCCAACCTGAAGTTGGGAGGAATCACCGCAGCCCTGATGGCTCTGCTGAAGTTGGGAAATCTCTGTCGTGACCTTCTCTATGAGCTCTGTTTCTGTCGACCAGAACCTGAACAAGAATAGATCTCGCATCAAAGCCCGGCTCCCTGGGGTCGACTGGAATCCTTCGTGCACCACTGTGAGGACGTCTGTCATCATGCTGCCGAGGCACGTATGACCCACTCCTTGGGGGAGGCATGGGCACTCGACAATGATCATCGTGATCGAGTCGGTGATCATACTGCTCGTGGTTTCTGTACTGATCTCACCGGTCCCCACATCCTTCACGCCTCATGGGCGATCTCGGGCTGTGAGCCGATTGGACTGTGTCTGCAACCACAGATCTGCTATGGATCATATTTTGCGACTGAGATACTGTTGTATTCTGCTCTCCCGCCGCATGGAGAAAAGCCTGGATCTGGACCAAACCTCGACCAGCTTCTGACTGGGAAGGTTGGATTGACTCCGCTATCCGGGCCGCAGCTGTGAGATTCTGGATCAGAGTTCGGTATACCTGAGTCGGAGGCAGAAAAAGTTGGCGTCGACTGGACTCTGGGATACGCTGCCGAGCACGCTCGTCGAGTGCACGCTGGAGGTTCTCCAATCGAGTGCGCTTATCCAAGTTGTCTAGGCGCGCCTCTTCTAAGGCCTGGGCCTCAGGGGTTTCTCCAACGATAGGAGTGTGAAGCGCATCCATGTCCCGTGGTGAAGTTCTTCCCTCCGCTGCGATGAGAGGGGTTCGGGGCGGTACTCTTCATGAACACGCAAAGGATCGCCGCCCCCGTCGCCTCCGCTTCACAAGTGAAGCCAGGAGGACTGCATGGTCGCTGCTGTCGCACTCGGATGCAGTATCTACGGAGCCAGTCGAACATGCCGTAGAGAGTTTCGTCGGGCTCGATTGCCGCGACTTGGGGGGTGGCCGACTGGTGAGCCACCGCATGCCTCACCCACCGCCGAAGCCTCGATCGACCGGAACGATTGCTCCGGCGGGCTGCAGGGAGGGAGGTCAGCACAGGAGCCGACCGATACCAAGTCGACAGCTGCCGTAGGAGGACAGCACGGACGCACGCGCGAAAGTGCGTTGCCCCGCGGACGGGGAGCGCCTTGACGTCAAGTGGCGCTTCTTGGAGCCAAGCGGAGTCGTCGGCGATGAATACGAGCGCACCGAGACAGATCTCGTGGCCCTCGACCAAACCTCCGCCCAAAACCATGTTGATGGGGATCGGAAAAATCGCAACTTCTCCAACAAGTCGCTAAGACACCTGCCCCACGGTGGGTGCCAACTGTCATGGTTCTAAGTCTGACAGTAGAATGGGGGGTAGGGATCTAGAGGCAAGATCCTAGCTATGGAGGAGTTGTACACGCGAGTTTTACGAGTTCAGGCCCTTCTCAGAGGAAGTAACAGCCCTATGTCTCGGAGCCCGGAGGCGGTCGACTGGATTATATGCGTGTGTGTGACAGGGGGTGTGAACCCTTGTGCCTGTGGAGGGGGTGGCTTATATAGAGTGCGCCAAGACCCCAGCCAGCCCACGACACAGAGGGTTTAAGGTACATTGAAGAGAGAACGTTACTGGTAACACCCACATTAAAGTGCTATAAATGTCAATTCAGTCTATAAGTAAATGCTCGACCGTTGCATATGCAAAGTGGCTTTAGCTCTTCTGCCCGTCAAGTGACTTCTGCGACGGTCGAGTGACATCGATTCTTCCGAGTGGAACATTTCCGGTCGAGTGGATGATGGTACCCTTTGGAGGATCCTGGCTTTAGGGTGCTGTCCTAGGGGCGATGTCTAGGTCAGGTCTATGAGCCTACCCTAGGTACGTAGCTTCATCAGGTGTCGTCCTCCCCATCTCTCCCAGCAGATCCAACTTCGTCTTCGCGCCGCCTACTCCGTCCACCGCAGGTATACTCCCTCCCGCCAGAGTTGGTGTCCTGAGGTTGGGCCTCGTCTCCGACTTCCTACGTCCGTTGGCTGTTCGAATGTTGGTGTATCCGGGCTTCTCAGGTTGAGGTGGGGATCTGGGCGAAAGCTCAGCGATGGCGTCGCCAACAGGCGTTGTTGACCTGCTTGCAGGCGTCGCGGTGGACCCCTCTCTTGCTCACGGTGGGCTGACGGGGATCGATAGGGATTGAGAGAAAGCTCCACTCTGACTTGCTCAGCGCTGGTAATGACGGCGCCTGTGGACGTCACGCTCTTCCTTGGAAGCGTTGACATTTTCCCCTTCCCCTTGCAGCACTGGTTTCCTCAGTGTGGCGTGCTCAGTGAGTCTCGGACCAAGCAATTTCCTTTGGTGTGTATGCTCAAGACCCCCCATGGCTGCTGCTGTGTTGCGGCGAGCTTGGTGCTCTTGGTGTTGTCTCGGTTCATGTTTGCTTAATGATGATGCAGGATGCCTCCCCAGCTTGTTAATCGTTTCGAATACCTGCGGCGGGGCTCCCTATCAAGGTTCGTGTTTGGTTGTGGCACTCGTTGACTACGGATGCTCCTCTGTTGCACCGTGGGGTTTGATACGCATGCCGGTGTGGTGCGTTAGGCCAATTGTGAAGTCTTGGTATTGTGATCCTTTGAGGACATCCCACATCTACTTGTGCCTCTTCGTGGTGATGGTCAATTGTCTGCTTTACCTAGGTCGAGCTTTGTCTTAGTCCTTTTTTCTCTCTTCTTCTTTTATCCTACTTACATGGTTTTCGGCCTGGTTTCCCTCATAAACGGGTCATCTTGTTAAGGTTTTTGATCCAGTTTTCCTTATAAACTAGATCACTCTCCTGGCATTATGGCCACTTTGAGTAATATATTCAAGTGGAGAAACTCCTACCCCGGTGATTCTCAAAAATAAAAAAGTTAGTCCAAAGTACCAGAAGCCAAGATTTTCTGGATCCAGCTGCGCCACTTGTGTTGAAACCCCTTGTGCTTGAGAATGACCAAGATCATTCCGGGTCCAATCTTGTCAAAATCCTTTTCAAAGACAAGTTTGACCACCACCATTGGTTTTCACTATTGTGGCATTGGAACACATAATCAAAAGCCCATGCAATACAATCTTGAATTGTTCTAGACTTGATGAAACTATATTCATTGAGAAGGATCAGATCCAAAATGATTTATTGAAGCAACTTAGCTAAGAGCTTTGTGAGAATCTTAACAATATAAACCAAAAGGGATATAAAACTATAATCATTGACACAAAAAACACTGCCTTTTTTTTACTTAAAGTGATAAAACCACTATTAATAGTTCAGTCTTTTTGCATGGTGACCTAGTCAAAAAAATTGCACTTAGATGCAGCCCAAGGAGAGCATATTCTAGAGGGAAGTGTCGAAACTATATCTTCAAGGAGTAGCTCCTTGTAAGGAAGGAATATTTTTTTAGGGTAAAGCCTTCATGACGGATTATATTAAATTGTCGAACACAAATACATCGGTTTCTTTATAGAGGAAAGGAAATCAGGTGTTTCCTCATAACAAGAGAAAAGGAAATTACGCAGGTTCTCATACCAAGTGTCTTGCGGACCAACACATGTCTAGCTATAATATCTGCTCCAAAACTATGTTCTCTAGGAAAAGGCTCGAAGAAAACTCTAGTGAAAAAACGACATAAATGAGTGCACCCAGCGAGTTGGCCCCTTCCTTCATGATATCGATTACCTCTATCAAAGTTCACTTCACTTGTTTTGCATCGAAGTACTCACATTACAAGTAGACCTTCATGCAGAAAAGGTGCTTCAACAGTGGGAGGATCAGAGACAAAGGGGGTTCCACGGTTCCTTGCCAGGAGAAAAACTCCCTTGCCATCTTTCAAGATAGCGCCTGAGCTACTTGTCCCTTCTTCCCAACTAAAACCTGCATCTACGCACACGAGCACCCTCCATTTTCGCATTGAGGTAAATACATTAAGATAGTTGGAATTGTAGTTGTGAATTACATACCCTCACTAATAAGGGCATCTCCAACGGCAACGCGCAAATGTCCTGCCGCATCCGTCCACGAACAGGAAGGGATCAGCCCACGGATGCGGGACGCAGCCATCCAACCCTAGACGCATTTTGTCCGCCAGTAAATTCAAATTTAAATCTACTCTGATTCACACAACACGCCGGATCGCATCCCCGATCACAACAAAAAGCAAGCAAATATGCTTAGATTTTACATGACCGAATCCAAAAGAACATCAGTCCGGCAGTCCATGCATTTCTGCCTTGTCGGATAGTCCATCCCAGCAAGATGCTTCTAGATCAAGAGGTGCCATAGCCGCCGCTTAAGCAGCCTCCGTGTTTGTGTCCACCTCCGCCTCCACCGCGTCCTCATCTGCCACCGTCGCCAACTTATCTTTTTGCCGCTCCAGCATCTGGTAGCGGCCGAATTGCACGATCATTCTAGTATCTGCATCCAAAGAGTTGATATTCAAGGTCAACATCTTGGTGTCATCCGCATTGGAGGCGATCTTCACCCTCTTTTCCTCGAGCGCGGCCTTCTTCTCCTCGAGCGCTGCCTTCCTCTCTTTGATCATGGTCCTCCTTTCTTTGAGCTTGATCTTCTTCTCCGTCGCCTCCATCAACTGCCTGAACCTCTCTGCCTTATGCTCCTCCTTGATGTCCGAGCGCCTCACACATGCCTCTTCCTTCTTCGCCAAGATCTCCTCGAACCTCTCTGTCAGCTTGGCCGCCGCACCTTCTCACTTCGCCCACTCCTCCTCCCCCTAATTGCCCTGTAGATTTCTTCTAACCTTCTTTGATGGTTCTTGGGCTGGGTTAGTGAAGGAAATATGCCCCAGAGGCAATAATAAATTATTATTTATTTCCTTATATCATGATAAATGTTTATTATTCATGCTATAATTGTATTAACCGGAAACATGACACATGTGTGAATACATAGACAAACTGAGTGTCACTAGTATGCCTCTACTTGACTAGCTCGTTAATCAAAGATAGTTATGTTTTCTAGCCATAGACATGAGTTGTCATTTGATTAACGGGATCACATCGTTAGGAGAATGATGTGATTGACTTGAACCATTCCGTTAGCTTAGCACTTGATCGTTTAGTATGTTGCTATTGCTTTCTTCATGACTTATACATGTTCTTATGACTATGAGATTATGCAACTCCCGTTTACCAGAGGAACACTTTGTGTGCTACCAAATGTCACAATGTAACTGGGTGATTATAAAGGTTCTCTACAGGTGTCTCCGAAGGTACTAGTTGGGTTGGCGTATTTCGAGATTAGGATTTGTCACTCCGATTGTTGAAGAGGTATCTTTGGGCCCACTCGGTAATGCACATTACTATAAGCCTTGCAAGCATTGTAACTAATGAGTTAGTTGCGGTATGATGTATTACGGAATGAGCAAAGAGACTTGTTGGTGACGAGATTGAACTAGGTATTTAGATACCGACGATCGAATCTCGGGCAAGTAACATACTGATGACAAAGGGAACAATGTACGTTGTTATGCGATTTGACCGATAAAGATCTTCGTGGAATATGTAGGATCCAATATGAGCATCCAGGTTCCGCTATTGGTTATTGACCGAAGACATGTCTCGGTCATGTCTACATAGTTCTCGAACCCGTAGGGTCCGCACGCTTAAAGTTTCGGTGACGATTATGTTTTGATGTACTGAAGGTAGTTCGGAGTCCTGGATATGATCATGGACACGACGAGGAGTCTCGAAATGGTCGATACATAAAGATCGATATATTGGACGACTATGTTCGGACACCGGAATGGTTTCGGAAATTTTCGGACATATACCGGAGTACCGGGGGGTCACCGGAACACCCCGGGGAGTTTAATGGGCCAAGATGGGCCTTAGTGGAGAAGAGGAGGAGCGGCTATGGCAGGCCGCGTGCCCCCTCCTCCTCTAGTCCGATGGACAAGGAGGGGGTCGGCGCCCCCTTTCCTTCCAATCTCTCCTTCCCTTCCTTTCCCCCTCCTACTCCAACTAGGAAAAGAGGGAGTCCTACTCCCAGTGGGAGTAGGACTCCTCCCTGGCGCGCCCTCCCCTGGCCGGCCGCCTCCTCCCCCTGGTCCTTTGTATACGGGGGCAGGGGGCACCTCTAGACACAACAATTGATCTCTTGATCTCTTAGCCGTGTGCGGTGCCCCCCTCCACCATATTCCACCTTGATCACATCGTAGCGGTGCTTAGGCTAAGCCCTACATCGGTAGCAACATCATCACCATCATCATGCCGTCGTGCTGACGGAACTCTCCCGTGAAGCTTTGCTAGATCGGAATTCGCGGGACGTCATCGAGCTGAACGTGTGCTGAACTCGGAGGTGTCGTATGTTCGGTACTTGGATCAGTCGGATCGTGAAGACGTACGACTACATCAACCGCGTTGTTCTAACACTTCTGCTTTCGTTCTATGAGGGTACGTAGACAACACTCCCCCTCTCGTTGCTATGCATCACCATGATCCTGTTTGTTTGTAGGATTTTTTTTGAAATTACTACATTCCCCAACAGTGGCATCTGAGCCTGGTTTTATGCGTAGCTGTTATATGCACGAGTAGAATACAAGTGAGTTGTGGGCGATATAAGTCATACTGCTTACCATCATGTCATACTTTGGTTCGGCGGTATTGTTGGATGAAGTGCCCCGGACCGACATTACGCGTATGCTTACGCGAGACTGGTTCTACCGACGTGCTTTGCACACAGGTGGCTGGCGGGTGTCAGTTTCTCCAACTTTAGTTGAACCGAGTGTGGCTACGCCCGGTCCTTGAGAAGGTTAAAACAACACTAACTTGACGAACTATCGTTGTGGTTATGATGCGTAGGTAAGAACGGTTCTTATTCAGCCCGTAGTAGACACATAAAACTTGCAACAACAAAGTAGAGGACGTCTAACTTATTTTTGCAGGGCATGTTGTGATGTGATATGGTCAAGGCATGATGCTAAATTTTATTGTATGAGATGATCATGTTTTGTAACTGAGTTATCAGCAACTGGCAGGAGCCACATGGTTGTTGCTTTATTGTATGCAATGCAATCGCCCTGTAATTGCTTTACTTTATCACTAAGCGGTAGCGATAGTCGTAGAAGCAATAGTTGGCGAGACAACAATGATGCTACGATGGAGATCAAGGTGTCGCGCCGGTGACGATGGTGATCATGGCGGTGCTTCGGTGATGGAGATCACAAGCACAAGATGATGATGGCCATATCATATCACTTATATTGATTGCATGTGATGTTTATCTTTTATGCATCTTATTTTTCTTAGATCGTGTCGGATTTTGGGTACCGGCAGACCCTTAAGGTTCGAACTCTGGGGTGCGCACGGAGATCTTTCCCCTACCGACTCGCGCTTCTATGGCTCGCAAGAAGTCTAGGCTAGAAAGAAGAACACACAAAGGACACGAGGTTTATACTGGTTCGGGCCACCGATGTGGTGTAATACCCTACTCGAGTGTGTGGTGTGGTGGATTGCCTCAGGGGCTAATGATAAACAATACAGGGGGAAGAACAGCCTCGCGAGAGGTGTTCTTGAGCTGGTGCAGTGTGTTCTACTTGGTCCGGATCTCTCTCTCTCTTTCTCTTCTCTCTTTCTTTCTCTTTCTTTCTTCCTCCCCTTTTTTGCTCACTTTTTTTGCTCTCTCTTCTCTCTTCGGGGGCTAGTCCTATTTATAGAGGCCCTGGTCCACTTCCCAAATAATGAGCGGGAAGGGCGCCAACAATTGGCCATTTTGAAGGGGAACATATAGTACAAATTATCCTGACCAAAGGTGGTCTTCGGCTGCCAAAAGCACTGGTGATGACACCGTCTTGGGCTCCACAGTGACCTCTATCCTGCCGCTCTGCTGGTCTTGGTCTCGTTGCACCGGAATGGTAACCTATGCCCGATGCCTTGGCCTGTGCTTGCTCCCTTTGCGCCGAAGGGGAAACAAGGACACTGCGCAGGCCGGCGCCCGCCTAATCTCGATCGTCATGGCTTGCGTCACGGGCTCCTCGCGAGGCACCCCTGCCTTGATCTCTCCGCCTCCTTGCGAGCCTGCCTGATGAGGCTGCTCCTGAGGAAGCCTCCTGTCATCCGCCCCGCAAGGCTTGGCCCCTTGCGAGGGTCTTGAGCTTGAGCTGATGAAGCTAGGCCGCAGTGGGCCCCTGATACATCTCCGTCGTATCTATAATTTTTGATTGTTCCATGCCAATACTATTCAACTTTCATATACTTTTTGGCAACTTTTTATATTATTTTTGGGACTAACATATTGATCCAGTGCCCAGTGCTAGTTCCTGTCTGTTGCATGTTTTTAGTTTCGCAGAATATCCATATCGAACGGAGTCCAGATGGGATAAAAATGGATGGAGCTTATTTTTGGAAAATATGGAAAATCTGGAAGGAAAATCAACGCGAACGAGTGCCCGGGGTGGTCACGAGGCAGGGGGAGCCCCCCTAGGGTGCGCCCCCTACCCTCGTGAGCCCACCGAAAGGCGGTTGACACTCTTCTTTTGCCGCAAGAAAGCTAATATTCAGAAAAAATAAATCATGGCGAAGGTTTCAGGCCAATCGGAGTTACGGATCTCCATATATATACAAAACGGTGAAACAGAGCCAGAACAGAACACAGAACCGAGAGAAACATAGAGATAGAACCAATCTCGGAGGGGCTCTCGCCCCTCCCATGCCATGGAGGCCAAGGACCAGAGGGGAAACCCTTCTCCCATCTAGGGAGGAGGTCAAGGAAGAAGAGGAAGAAGGGGTCCCCTCTCCCCCTCTCCTCTGGTGGCGCCGGAACGCCGCCGTGGCCATCATCATCATCACCGTGATCTTCACCAACACCTCCGCCATCTTCACCAACATCTCCATCACCTTCCCCCTCTATGTACAGCGGTCCACTCTCCCGCAACCCGTTGTACCCTATACTTGAACATGGTGCTTTATGCTTCATATTATTATCCAATGATGTGTTGCCATCCTATGATGTCTGAGTAGATTTTCGTTGTCCTATCGGTGGTTGATGAATTGCTATGATTGATTTAATTTGCTTGTGGTTATGTTTCTGTCCTTTGGTGCCCATCATATAAGTGTGCGCGTGGATCACACCATAGGGTTAGTTGTATGTTGATAGGACTATGTATTGGAGGGCAAGAGTGACAGAAGCTTCAACCTAGCATAGAAATTGATGCATAGGGGATTGAAGGGGGACCAATATATCTTAATTCTATGGTTGGGTTTTACCTTAATGAACATTAGTAGTTGCGGATGCTTGCTAATAGTTCCAATCATAAGTGCATAGAATTCCAAGTAAGGGGTGACATGCTAGCAGTGGCCTCTCGCACATAATACTTGCTATTGGTCTAGTAAAGTAGTCAATTGCTTAAGGGTCAATTTCGCAAGTCCTACCACCACTTTTCCACACTCGCTATATTTACTTTAGTTGTTTCTTTACCTTAACAGCCCCTAGTTTTATTTTCGTGCTCTTTACTTTCTTGCAAGCCTTTCCGAAAACACCTACAAAGTACTTCTAGTTTCATACTTGTTTTAGGTAAAGCGAACGTCAAGTATGCGTGGAGTTGTATCGGTGGTCGATAGAACTTGAGGGAATATTTGTTCGACCTTTAGCTCCTCGTTGGGTTCGACACTCTTACTTATCGAAAACTGTTGCGATCCCCTATACTTGTGGGTTATCAAGACCTTTTTCTGGCGCCGTTGCCGGGGAGCAATAGCGTGGGGTGAATATTCTCGTGTGTGCTTGTTTGCTTTATCACTAAGTAATTTTTATTTGCTGTTCTTAGTTGTTCTATATCTTTAGTTATGGATATGGAACACGAAATACCAAAAAAATTAGGTGTACTTTCTGCTCATGGAGATGGGGAACCTCCTAAGACCCTCGATGCTGGTTATGTGAAAGATATTATGTACTACTTTAATAATCCTGAGAAAACCCCATTCAATTATGTAATGGGAGTAACGTTGGATCAACGTGAATACTTTAGGGATTACCGCTTGACACAAACACTACTAGGAAAAGGCCTACTAATGGCGCACCGGTTTTGCCTACTAGTGGCGCACCACCGGTGCGCCATTAGTATCACGCCACTAGAATTTTATACTAATGGCGCACCACTGGTGCGCCATTAGTATCTGGTATGCTAATGGCGCACCAGGAAGTGCGCCATTATTTTTGCCCACGATGCGCCACTAGTGTCTGCTATACTAATGGCGCACCACATGGTAGTGCGCCATTAGTAACAATTTTTTAATTTTTTTTCTTAATCTCAGGTCACTATTTCACCTATGAGATATCCAACACATATATATACAACAAGCATCCATATAACAATCATAGCCAACACACAAGTTCCATCATATATACATACATAGCCAACACACAAGTTCCATCATATATACATACATAGCCAACACATAGTTCCATCGTTACATATTACAAAAGTTTCACATTGTTCATCCAACACCATTATCCATCAATTCACAAAAGTTTCACATTGATACAAAATAAAAACACAAATGGAAAAGAAGCACTCCATCCATGCAAGCTTCCGTGAATTAAATCAAATCTGCAAAATGATAAACAAGAAGTTAGAAGAAGAAAAAGAAGAAGACTAGAAGAATACTAGAAGAAGAAGAACACTAGAAGAAGAACAAGAAGAATTTTGGAAAAGAAGAAGAATAAGAAGAAGACTATAAGCTTATTATGTAAACTTGATCATTTTGTGCTAACATAAGTTATTTTGGAGCTAACCTATAGGAAACTAAGCATATAAGCTCTAAGTTAGTATATGAGAGCCAACTTAGGTAAAATGAAGCTAACCTATGTCATTTTGGAAAAGAAGAAGAATAAGAAAAAGACTATAAGCTTATTATGTAAACTTGATCATTTTGTGCTAACATAAGTTATTTGGAACTAACCTATAGGAAACTAAGCATATTAGAGATAACATACGTAACTAAGTATATATATATATATATCATTTTGGAGATCTGACATACCTGACAAAGTTCAGTTCTCATGCATTGTTCTTCTCCTTCTCCTTCCTCAGCCTGATGCGCCAAGAGCGGCGAGGCGGTGGAGGCAGTGGGATGTAGTCTTCTACCTCAATTGGCGTGGTCATGTCGCCCATCTGTGGGATCGTCGGCGATACCACCGGTGCGTGGTCATTGTCAGGCACCACCACCATTGCAAGGCCACCTTCAGGCACGACCATCGCTAGGTCATCCTCAGCCACCTCCATCTATTGCCCATGGTCAGCCACCACCATCTCTTGCCCATGGTCAGCCACCACCATCTCTTGCCCTTGGTCAGCCACCACCAGCGCTAGGTCATCCTCATCCTGATGCCCATCGTCATCCTGCAGCTCCTCATCCCCACTCTGCTCCTCTTCTCCCACACTCCAGTCCGGATCATCCTTCTTGTTGTCTATGCTGCTGCCAGAATCGCTGCTACTTTCGCTACAGCCAGAATCGCTGTTGCTTTCGCTACAGCCATAGTCGCTGCTGCTTTGGCTGTAGCCAGTGTCGCTGCTGCTGCTCCCATTACCCGTCCAAATGCAACAATGACCGTTAACAATCAATGTGAGACAAAGCCAAATGTAGAGGAATAAGAAGAGGCAGAACATACCGGCATCATCATCGTCAGCGTAGCACATGCGACACATAGTCGTGTTGAACACCTTCACGATGAGCATGGTGGTGTCGTCGTCGTACCTGAAGAGAAGGAAGTACCCCAGCTGCAGGTCGTAGGCATGGTAGAACTTCTCCCACCCACGAGACAAGTACATGTGGCCCTCCTTGATCACCAACTCCACATCCCACTACCTGCGAAACCCATTGCCGGCCTGTTGCAGCTTCACATTACTTGGCGGATCTTCACCCATCAGCATGTTCATAAAACTGTCAGGTAGCCTCTGCAGTTTGGGACAATGAGTGATGTAGCAAACAACAGATATCATAATGAGATGGGTGAAGGGGAGACCTCTCGTTTTATATACCTGCATCATGGATGATACTGAAGTCCCAAGTATGATAGTGAAGAACTCGGAAGCATCCAACTCGTACTGCGGTGTCGCAGAGCGGCGGTGGCTGCTTCCCGCCATCTCTGATAAGCAGCAGAAGAGACCAATTAGTACCCTTACAACAGATCATAAAACATGCATGATAACAGGCATTAGTCGCAAGTACCCCATATGTCCTATTTTTAGCAAAGTCATGCTAAAATTCACGGAAAATTTCAGCATGACCTTTGCTGAAAATAGGACATATGGAGTACCCGAATTTGCCGGAACGGAAGTTAATCGACATTCCGGCAAACTCAAGGGCCTCTCGGGGTACCTGCAAAATCATTATCCCCGCGTAATGAAGTCGCCAATGGGTCATTTCAGAAGATCACAAGTAGCATCATCACAAGTACAACATCATCACAAATACAGTAGCAGGGATATTTTTATGATACAAGAAGAAAGCAGCCACAACTACAGTAAAAACAAGCAACTACACACAGGCGTTGTAAAATATCCCTGCTATTCTTTTTTACATAAACATGTAATTACTCAAGACAACTTCTCTCATATTTTTAAACTTCCATTTATTTTAATCTACGATAGAGACATGACATCATCACCCTCCAGAAAAAACCAACAAATATGGCATCAGAAACATATGTGCCACCTGTCAGAAAACATAGAAAAGAAAGCACATAGTTATAAAGATTAGTATTTGAGACTTTGTAGCGAGCTCTGGTTTCTCTTAATGGCAATTTGGGTGAACCTTTCCATGCAAAAAAAAATTAAACTGTTATACAGATTTTGGCCCCATCATATGCTAAGCAGGTGTGATGGTTCAGGCTTAATATGAAGCAAGCAGTAGATGAGGTGCAAACAAACATTTTTTTAAACAAATTGTGGTGGGATATTTCAAGACATTGCGGTTCGAGTGCTTCAGAATGGCTGTGAGATGAGAACTATAGACTATCCGATCCTCTTGACTATAGTACAACATAAACTGAAGGATAAAAAGGGTGTTTGGATTCAGTTAACTGAATATGCTACTCTAGTTCCTAGAGTTGGTTACTTAATTCTGTCTATTCCCATTGGTCTGGCTGACCTTTGGGCAATAGCTACTTATACTTGTTGTTACATGTTACTGCTGTTATATATACTTACAGCAGCACTGCTAATGATACTAGCCCAAGTCCTTGTGGGTGTGGTGTCCTATTTGCCGAAAAATACCATGCGTAAGTGGAGTGCAGTGTTCTGGAGAAGCAGATGTTCAGTTGGGTACTACCCTGTCTATTTCTTCTATGCTATCCTTATACTCTGCTTAAGAATAGATGCTACTTGTCTTGGCTATATTCTGCTTTCTTGTCTATTTTTCCATCCCTCTTTCTTCTATTAAACTAATAAGAAGATATGTTGCCTGATCTTATTGCCTATGATGCTAGTCTGAGGCCTCTCTGGGTTCTAAAGTTATTTTTGTGGCTTCAAGAACTCCTACAAATCCTGTGATGCATGACACAACCTTTCCGTGTGAATTTTTCTGTAACTGTACCTAACAGAAAAATTTACTTGAGAATCAACAACAATTTACAAGCCATGGCCATGGTCTCCACTCCCAAACCCTAACCCTATTTACAAGCCATTTTCTGTAACTGTACCTAACTGTCACCTGCGTGGTGGTGCCTTGCACAGCGGTCGTCGAGCTCGCGCGGTGTGGTGAGCTCGTCGGAGATGGACGGGCCCTGCACAGCGGCCGAGACTCAGAGCAGAGGTTGAGGGCAAGAGGAAGAAGAAGAAGGAAGTTGAGGGGAGGGGCTCACCTGCAGTCGAGGGAGTACACGGCGCCGGCCTGGCTGAGCTGAGGTAGGGCAGAGCAGCGCGCGGACGGCGGCATCGCGTGGCCTGGCTGAGCTGACGGTCGTCGTCTCCTCCTCCTCCTCGTCCTCCTCCTGGTCCTCCTCCTTTGGCTCGGGGCACGGGGGCGGCGGCGCGGGGGAGCTATAGTGGTGGGGGCGTGGGGGCGGTAGCGCAGGGGAGCTGTAGTGGTGGGGGGCGCAGGGGCGTGGGGGCGGCGGCGCGGGGGAGCTGCAGTGGTTGGGGCGTGGGGGCGCGGGGGCGGGGGTCGGGGCGGCGGCGGCAGGGGACGGAGTGGGCGGAGGGGGCGTGCAGGTGCGGCGGCGGCGTACGGTTGGGGTGGATGGGGCAAATTAGGTCGAGTTGGGAGGAAGGAAGGGAGGGGAATAGGTGGAGTGGAGGGAGCTTACTAATGGCGCACCCAGCAGCGGTGCGCCATTAGAATGTTTTTTTATTATAGTTCGAGCCCTCAGGTTATATTCCACCTAACCCAATCTACATTAGAATCCGCCCACTAGTCCGACTGGTCAGCACGTAGCACACACATTGGAGGTCCTGGGTTCGATCCTCAGGCTCCCCAATTTTTATTTTTATGCATTTAAAATGTTGTTTGATATTTATTTGTGTTTAAATATGTTCAAACTTGTTTAAATCATAACAGTAATATTTTTTATAAAAACAGTAATAATTTTTTTAAAAAATATGTTCAAATTTGTTATTTGAAAATATTTTTGAATATGAAAAAGGTGGAGTGGAGGGTGCGGTGGGTCATCGGCGATGGTGGAGTGGGGGAGGGTGCGGGCCGGTGGTCGGCGGCGGCGGCCGGTGGAGCAGGGGAGGGTGCGGTTGATCGTCGGCAGTGGTGGAGCGGGGAGGGTGCGGTTGATCGTCAGCGGCGAGGGGGACGTCGATGTCCCTTGAACACGGTTTTCGAAGAACCGGGATCTCTATCTAGTTGGCAATACGTTGTGTCATCCATGCACCTTACGCATCCAGAAAATCCGTGGACTACCTGCCCCGTGAGATAACCGTAACCGAGATAGTCGTGTAGTAGTGCATTTAAAATGTTGTTCGATATTTATTTGTGTTTAAATATGTTCAAACTTGTTTAAATCATAACAATAATTTTTTTTATAAATACAGTAATAATTTTTTTTTAAAATATGTTCAAATTTGTGATTTGAAAATATTTATGAATATGAAAAAGGTGGAGTGGAGGGTGTGGTGGGTCATCGGTGATGGTGGAGTGGGGGAGGGTGCGGTTGATCGTCAGCGGCGGTGGAGCGGGGGAGGGTGCGGTTGATCGTTGGCGGCGGTGGAGCGGGGGAGGGTGCGGTTGATCGTCGGCAGCGAGGGGGACGTCGATGTCCCATGAACACGGTTTTCGAAGACCGAGGATCTCAATCTAGCTGGCGATACGTTGTGTCATCCATGCATCTTACGCATCCAGAAAATCCGTGGACTACCTGCCCCGCGAGATAACCGTAACCAAGATAGTCGTGTAGTAGTGAAAAATATATATATATATATATACTAATGGCGCACCGCATAGTAGTGCGCCATTACTAGTTTAAACTAGTAATGGCGCACTATGACACGGTGCGCCATTAGTTATTTTGCAAAAAAAAGAATAAAAAAAAATTCAGTACTGGCGCACTCCTTGTCCGGTGCGCCATTACTAGTTAGAACTAGTAATGGCGCACTTCGGTCGGATGCGTCATTAGTATGTATGTAAAAATGAAAAAAAAATTATCACTAGTGGCGCACCTTTTGTCTGGTGCGCCATTAGTGTCTTCCACACTAATGGCGCATCACCAATAGATGCGCCATTAGTATATAGTAGTGGCGCACTACTTCCCTGGTGCGCCATTAGTGTCAATCCTATCTATAGCCCTTTTCCTAGTAGTGAAAAAGGGAAACTATTATGGGATCAAATTCATATATTGAATTGGTATGCTAGGCAACTATGCTTGAGATATGATTATACTTGTTGCTCTAAGGTGAAGGCTCCACACCTTCCCTTTTCATGTGAATTTAATGATAATGAAACCTTAGCTTCTTATGCTAATGGTATATATGATTACTATGATGTGGAACAAATAGAAGAATTTGTTGCTTTTATGGGTGCTTATGAAATTGAATCTATGTTTAAAGAGTTTGAAGATTTTGATGATGCTGTTTATAGACCTGAAAATTTAGCTATCCTGAAATATTGTTATGAGAATTATGAATACAATTACGAAATTAATGCGCTTATTAAGAAAGTCTCTGCTGTTCAAGAAGAGACTAATATTTTGCAGGAATCTATGGAAGAAGAAGTTGATGACACTGTGAGCTCATTGGATGAAAAAGATGAGGAGGAGAGCGAAGAACAAAAGGAGGAAGAGCGGATTGATCACCTGTGCCCACCTTCTAATGAGAGTAACTCTTCAACTCATACATTGTTTAATTCCCCTTCATGCTTACCGAACGATGAATATTATGATAATTGCTATGATCCCGTCGATTCTTTTGAAATATCCCTTTTTGATGATGCTTGCTATGCTTGTGGCCAAGATGCCAATACGAATTATGCTTATGGAGATGAACTTGCTATAGTTCCTTACGTTAAACATGAAATTGTTGCTATTGCACCCACACATGATAGTCCTATTATCTTTTTGAATTCTCCAAACTACACTATATCGGAGAAGTTTGCCCTTATTAAGGATTATATTGATGGGTTGCCTTTTACTGTTACACATGATGATTTTAATGAATATAATATGCATGTGCCTGCTGCTCCTACTTGCAATTATTATGAGAGAGGAACTATATCTCCACCTCTCTATGCTTCCCACATGATAAAATTGCAAGAAACTGTTTATACTATGCATTGGCCTTTACTAGGTGTGCATGAATTGTTCTTTTATGACATGCCGATGCATAGGAAGAGACTTAGACTTCGTCATTTCTTGATATATGTTGCTTTTTTCTCACTACTAAATTACAAATCATTGTTAATTAAAATTGGCTTTGATATACCTTGGGATCCGAGTGGATTCACTACTTGAGCACTATATGCCTAGCTTAATGGCTTTAAAGAAAGCGCTGCCAGGGAGACAACCCGGAAGTTTAAAGAGTCATTTATTTCTGTTGAGTTCTTTCATATAGTTTAAAAACAACAAAAATAAAGAGGGGAACGCAAAACTTTTCAAAAAGGAAAGTGAAAGTGAGAAAGACAAGCACTGTTGAAGTGGGAGAGCTCCTTGAACTTTGTTCATGCTCACGGCAAATTTGTGAATCCTGATTACAGAAACTTTTCAACGAAAATAATTATCCCCTTGTACAATTCCATTGTATTATAAAAATAATGTGCCAAGGTTTGCCTTTAGGATGTTTACATTTCCTTGATGGTTTGTACGGTGCAGGACAGAAACTTTGGCTGTAGTGCGCGATTTTACATTCTGAGCTGGAACGTCAAATGGTTCTGATTCTTTTTGAAATGTCTTCCTATACAAATGTTTTATTTTTAATAATTTTGGTAGAATTTTTCAAGTATCAGAAGTATGGTGAATGTTCAGATTGCTACAGACTATTCTGTTTTAGACAGATTCTGTTTTTGATGCATAGTTGGCTTGTTTTGATGAAACTATCAATTTATATCAGTGGATTAAGCCATGATAAGGTTATATTACAGTAGAAACAATGCAAAAACAAAATATGAATTGGTTTGCAACAGTACCTAGAGTAGTGATTTGCTTTATTATACTAACAGATCTTACCGAGTTTTCTGTTGAAGTTTTGTGTGGATGAAGTGTTCGATGATCGAGAAGGTTTCGATGTGAGAAGAAGGTAGAGAGGCAAGAGCTCAAGCTTGGGGATGCCCGAGGCACCCCAAGTAAATATTCAAGGAGACTCAAGCGTCTAAGCTTGGGGAGTCTGGGGAGGCATCCCCTCTTTCTTCAACAAGTATCGGTATGTTTTCGGATTCATTTCGTTCATGCGATATGTGCAATCTTGGAGTGTCTTTTGCATTTAGTTTTCATTTTTCTTTTATGCACCATGCTGGTATGAGATAGGCCTTGGTTGATTTATATAATTCTCTTTGCACTTCACTTATATCTTTTGAGTATGGCTTTATAGAATGCTTCATGTGCTTCACTTATATCATTTGAAGTTTGGATTGCATGTTTCTCTTTACATAGACAACCGCCATTTGTAGAATGCTCTTTTCCTTCACTTATATTTGTTAGAGCACTGGCATATCTTTTGTAGAAAGAATTAAACTCTCTTGCTTCACTTATATCTATTTAGAGAGATGACAGGAATTGGCCATTCACATGGTTAGTCATAAAATCCTACATAAAACTTGTAGATCACTGAATATGATATGTTTGATCCCTTGCAATAGTTTTGCGATATAGAGATGGTAATATTAGAGTCATGCTAGTGGGTAATTGTGGATTGTAGAAATACTTGTGTTGAGGTTTGTGATTCCCGTAGCATGCACGTATGGTGAACCATTATGTAACGAAGTCGGAGCATGATTTATTTATTGATTGTCTTCCTTATGAGTGGCGGTCGGGGACGAGCGATGGTCTTTTCCTACCAATCTGTCCCCCTAGGAGCATGCGCGTAGTACTTTGTTTCGATGACTAATAGATTTTTGCAATAAGTATGTGAGTTCTTTATCACTAATGTTGAGTCCATGGATTATACGCACTCTCACCCTTCCACCATTGCTAGCCTCTTTAGTACCGTGCAACTTTCGCCGGTACCTTAAACCCACCATATACCTTTCTCAAAACAGCCACCATACCTACCTATCATGGCATTTCCATGGCCATTCCGAGATATATTGCCATGCAACTTCCATCATCATCATATACATGACTTGAGCATTCATTGTCATATTACTTTGCATGATCGTAAGATAGCTAGCATGATGTTTTCATGGCTTGTCCGTTTTTTGATATCATTGCTACGCTAGATCATTGCACATCCCGGTACACCGCCGGAGGCATCCATATAGAGTCATATGTTTGTTCTAGTATCGAGTTGTAATATCGAGTTGTAAGTAAATAAAAGTGTGATGATCATCATTATTAGAGCATTGCCCCAGTGAGGAAAGGATGATGGAGACTATGATTCCCCCATAAGTCGGGATGAGACTTCAGACTTTACAAAAAAATAAAAGAGGCCAAAGAAGCCCAAATAAAAAAAGAGGCCAAAGAAGCCCACCAAAAAAATATTAAAAAAATAAAAAATAAATTAAAAAAACAAAAAAATGAGAGAAAAAGAGAGAAGGGGCAGTGCTACTATCTTTTTTCCACACTTGTGCTTCAAAATAGCACCATTTTCTTCATATAGGGAGTCTCTTGAGTTATCACTTTCATATACTAGTGGGAATTTTCATTATAGAACTTGGCTTGTATATTCTGATGATGGGCTTCCTCAAATGCCCGAGGTCTTCATGAGCAAGCAAGTTGGATGCACATCCACTTAGTTTCAGTTGGAGCTTTCATACACTTATAGCTCTAGTGCATTCGTTGCATGGCAATCCCTACACACTCACATTGATATCTGTTGATGGTCATCTTCATAGCCCGTTGATACGCCTAGTTGATGTGAGACTATCTTCTCCTTTTTGTCTTCTCCACCATCATATTCTATTCCACCTATAGTGCTATGTCCATGACTCACACTCACGTATTGCGTGAAAGTTGAATAGGTTTGAGAACGTCAAAAGTATGAAACAATTGCTTGGCTTGTCATCGGGGTTGTGCATGATGTGAATATTTTGTGTGGTGAAGATGGAGCATAGCCAGACTATATGATTTTGTAGGGATAACTTTCTTTGGCCATGTTATTTTAAAAAGACATGATTGCTTTATTAGTAGGCTTGAAGTATTATTGTTTTTATGTCAAATGATAGACTATTGCTTTGAATCACTCGTGTCTAAATATTCATGCCATGATTAGATATGTGATCAAGATTATGCTAGGTAGCATTCCACATCAAATTTTTTTTTATCATTTACCTACTCGAGCACGAGCAGGAATTAAGCTTGGGGATGCTGATACGTCTCCGTCGTATCTATAATTTTTGATTGTTCCATGCCAATATTATTCAACTTTCATATACTTTTTACCAACTTTTTATATTATTTTTGGGACTAACATATTGATCCAGTGCCCAGTGCCAGTTCCTGTCTGTTGCATGTTTTTGGTTTCATAGAATATGCATATCAAACGGAGTCCAAACGGGATAAAAACGGACGGAGCTTATTTTTGGAAAATATGGAAAATCCGGAAGGAAAATCAACGTGAACCAGTGCCCGAGGTGGTCACGAGGCAGGGGGGGCGCCCCCCCCCTAGGGCGCGCCCCCTACCCTCGTGAGCCCACCGAAAGGCGGTTGACACTCTTCTTTTGCCGCAAGAAAGCTAATATTCGGAAAACAATCACGACGAAGGTTTCAGGTCAATCGGAGTTACGGATCTCCATATATATACGAAACGATGAAACAGAGCCAGAATAGAACGCGGAACTAGAGAGAAACAGAGAGATAGATCCAATCTAGGAGGGGCTCTCGCCCCTCCCATGCCATGGAGGCCAAGGACCAGCGGGCAAACCCTTCTCCCATCTAGGGAGGAGGTCAAGGAAGAAGAGGAAGAAGGGGGCCCCTCTCCCCCTCTCCTCCGGTGGCGCCGGAACGCCGCCGTGGCCATCATCATCATCACCGCGATCTTCACCAACACCTCTGCCATCTTCACCAACATCTCCATCACCTTACCCCCTCTATCTACAGCGATCCACTCTCCTGCAACACGCTGTACCCTCTACTTGAACATGGTGCTTTATGCTTCATATTATTATCCAATGATGTGTTGCCATCCTATGATGTTTGAGTAGATTTTCGTTGTCCTATCGGTGGTTGATGAATTGCTATGATTGATTTAATTTGCTTGTGGTTATGTTGCTGTCCTTTGGTGCCCATCATATGAGCATGCGCGTGGATCACACCATAGGGTTAGTTGTATGTTGATAGGACTATGTATTGGAGGGCAAGAGTGACAGAAGTTTCAACCTAGCATAGAAATTGATGCATACGGGATTGAAGGGGGACCAATATATCTTAATGCTATGGTTGGGTTTTACCTTAATGAACATTAGTAGTTGTGGATGCTTGCTAATAGTTCCAATCGTAAGTGCATAGAATTCCAAGTAAGGGATGACATGCTAGCAATGGCCTCTCCCACATAATACTTGCTATCGGTCTAGTAAAGTAGTCAATTGCTTAAGGGACAATTTCGCAACTCCTACCACCACTTTTCCACACTCTCTATATTTACTTTCGTTGTTTCTTTACCTTAACAGCCCCTAGTTTTATTTTCGTGCTCTTTACTTTCTTGCAAGCCTTTCCGAAAACACCTACAAAGTACTTCTAGTTCCATACTTGTTCTGGGTAAAGTGAACGTCAAGCGTGCGTAGAGTTGTATCGGTGGTCGATAGAACTTGAGGGAATATTTGTTCTACCTTTAGCTCCTCGCTGGGTTCGACACTCTTACTTATCAAAAACTGTTGTGATCCCCTATACTTGTGGGATATCAGCCCCCACTCAAGCCACGCCGCAGGCCGCAGGCAGGCAAGTCTGGGAACCCCCGTTCCTAGAACGCCGACAGTAGCCCCCGGGCCCGAGGCGCGCCCGGGCTTGGCTTAGCAGAGAAGCAAAGGGGCAAGCGCGAAGCGCCGCGGGCCCCAATAGCCTGCGGCTTTGGGTGCCACGTGGTGATTGGTTGAACGTGGGCGTCTGCGCTTCCCCACGATGCCTCGGCAACCGCTTGACTTGACAAGTCCCTGCATGCAGAGAAATGGGTCATGATTACCTGCGATCGTGGTGGCCGGCGGTTGGCCTTCTCCGGCTATAAGTACGGGGCCGCATGATCCTCGTTAGCTTATCCCTTCCTGCTACTCCTTTCCTTCATCTTCCTCGTCCTTGCTTCTCCTTACGCCAATGGCACCAATCCGCCGGTTTTCTGCAGAAGAGAAAGGAAAGCCCCCCCCCCCCGAGAAGGTCCTGACCCTCTTCCGCGGAAGAAACGACTAGTCCCCTGCCACCGAGATGAGGGTGCTTGGCAGGAGGCGTCGAGGCCCTGGTACAAGCGACCGCCGCCTGGGTTTCCACTGCCCTTGTATGCCAGAATCGAGGGCCCTAGGGAAGAGGGCGTTGAGCGACACCGACGGTGCCGCCGCCGACGCCGGCAAGTCACGGCGTTGCGCGTCGTTCCTCTTGGAGTCCACGCCGAGGGCTCCTTCTGTGAGCTCGTGCTTCACGCCGCCATGCCCCCCCAAGCTCTTGGATCTGCCTTCCTCCCTCCTTCGCCTTCAAGATGCCGCCGAGCGGGTCTCTGGAGCTCTGGCTGCAGCACGCCGACTGCAGCACCCTCGCGACCGGAGCGGAGGTCGCGGTCGTCGCTCCGGGCAAGGTCTACATGACCTGGGGCTGGGGTGAGATCACTCATATCTGCCGGACGGAGGGTGCCCTCGTAATTCATCTTGAATACGACGGCACCTCCCTGATGTTCTTCAAGGTCTTCGATGCTGAAGGACGCCGATTGGAGTGCTGCCCCAAGGAAAGCGGCAGGGGCATCAGACTAGCTAGGACATGGCCTGCCCATCGGCCCTCCAGCAGCTCTTCAGGCGGCAGCGGAGGAGCTGGGGAATGCAGCGGCTCCCACGAGCTTCTTGTGACTCCGAAGACGAGCGACGACAACTACGAGCCTCCGAGCTCACGCCGTGCTCGGAGTAGGGCAACTGCATCGGGCCGCCGACGCCACTGATCTGGGTGAGGTTGGCGTCGGCGCTGGGCAGTCCACTGTTGATGATGGCATCGCTTGCGGAGGCACGGGCAATTAGAGTTCCTTAGGATTAGCACCTTTTGTTCCCTGCGAGGAATTGAAGCAACACCCCGTGGGGGTATGTAAGGCGTCTACCATGTCTTTTGCGAACATTATATCCCTAATATGAATCGATGCGAGATGCTTGTCCTGTCCCGGCTCGGCTGCCCCTTTCTATCCTCACGAGGACTTATCGCTCTACGCTGACAGGTCCCAGTCCCCAGGCAGGCTTCAGCCGTCGCTGGTATGCCAGGTCACGATGCCATGGTCAAGGCCAGGAGGTGAGCGGCCCGAGGTCCGGTAAGAGCCCCCGAGTCGCGATGCTCGGGAGGTCCCCTTTAGCGCTCGAGCAGCCCTCGCTGGGCGAGAAAGGAAGGCAACATCGTCGTGACAGAGATGCACTAGGCGAGGGTTTGGTGCTGCGTTGGTCCAGCTCCTGTAAGGGCGTGACTTATCTTTTGAGTTTGGGGTACTTCTTCGACGGGGCGCCCAGCCTGAGTGGCGGTAGCTGAGGTGCTGCTGGGTTAGGTCCTCGCGAGCTTCTTCCCACTTCTCCACACTTTCCTTAATGCTCTACGTCCTCAGGTCTCGGCCCTCGAGCGAGCTCAGCCGCCGCTGGTATGACAGGTTGCGATGCCGTGGGTCAAGGCCAGGGTGTGAGGGCTGGAGCACCAGTAGGAGCCCATGAGTCGCGATGCTCAGGCCCCCCTTTTAACGTGCAAGTGGTCCGTGCCGGAGAGAGGGAGAGATAGCCCGCGATGTCCCCAATGTTGCTCCTGGAGTGGGTCCTGCATACCAATCACAAGGAGAGACAAGACCTGTCGCTACGGTTGCCAGCCAACCATTGGTCGCTCCAAGGGAGTGATTGGGACACCGAGGGCCTGGTAACGTGGTGCCTTGCGGGGCTGCCGTGGCCAGAGCTCGACCACTCAGATTTATCGGCGTTGCAGGGACGGACGCGTACGTAGACGTCGTGCCAGAGAGAGTGGCTCCACGGGTAGGTGTCAATCGAGCAGGCGATTAGGTCAGGCATGTTAAGTACGAAGGAGCAAGTCCGTTTCAAGTAGATGCGGGAAAAGCAAACGCCGCTGGGCCAAGCCCGAGCAGCTTGGGGATGATGCAGCCCGAGGGGCGGCCCCAACAAGGTAGGTAAAGAGCGTAAGCAAAACGGATACGTGCCGCAGGGACGGACCCACGAACCTGGGAACGACGCGTCCCTGTGTGCTCTCCCAGCTAAAAATGGAACTTGAAAGATGTCAACTAATGCCATTGAAGATGAAGTGATGCCGAAGAAGTGGGCGACGTGCGGTGAAGACGTCGACCCTCATGAGCCCCTAGGCCTAGGAGCCTCGGGAGGCTCCGGGGGCACGGGTAGGTCTTCGAGGGCCATCTCCACCTCCGCCAGGACCGCACAATACCTAACCTCCTGAGCCTCCAGGATGCTCCTCAGCAGGCGCTGATGAGGGGTGACCGCGTTCGGCAGGCCGCAAGGCATGCGAACATAGCTATGAGGTGGACCCTCGCAACGCCCCACACGCTCCTGAGACGCGGCTCGGTTGAGCCCTGGCACGTTGATGCAGACGCGCAGCCCACCATCCTCGCCTGGATGTGGGGCCACGGCTGGCAAGCGGCGGCTGCCGTGCATGCCTCTCGACTCCTGTAGCTCCTGGGTGTTACCTGCGATGAACTCCTAAGGGTTTGGTCTTCCTTGCCTCGTACTTCCTGAGGGAAACGTGCTTGGAAGTGAAGGAAATATGCCCTAGAGGCAATAATAAAGTTATTATTTATTTCCTTATATCATGATAAATGTTTATTATTCATGCTAGAATTGTATTAACCGGAAACATAATACATGTGTGAATACATAGACAAACAGAGTGTCACTAGTATGCATCTACTTGACTAGCTCGTTAATCAAAGATGGTTATGTTTCCTAACCATGAACAAAGAGTTGTTATTTGATTAACGAGGTCACATCATTAGTTGAATGATCTGATTGACATGACCCATTTCATTAGCTTAGCACCCGATCGTTTAGTATGTTGCTATTGCTTTCTTCATGACTTATACATGTTCCTATAACTATGAGATTATGCAACTCCCGTTTGCCGGAGGAAAACTTTGGGTACTACCAAACATCACAACGTAACTGGGTGATTATAAAGGAGTACTACAGGTGTCTCCAATGGTAGATGTTGGGTTGGCGTATTTCGAGATTAGGGTTTGTCACTCCGATTGTCGGAGAGGTATCTCTGGGCCCTCTCGGTAATACACATCACATAAGCCTTGCAAGCATTATAACTAAGATGTTAGTTGTGAGAAGATGTATTACGGAGCGAGTAAAGAGACTTGCCAGTAACGAGATTGAACTAGGTATTGGATACCGACGATCGAATCTCGGGCAAGTAACATACCGATGACAAAGGGAACAACGTATGTTGTTATGCGGTCTGACCGATAAAGATCTTCGTAGAATATGTAGGAGCCAATATGGGCATCCAGGTCCCGCTATTGGTTATTGACCGGAGACGTGTCTCGGTCATGTCTACATTGTTCTCAAACCGTAGGGTCCGCACGCTTAACGTTACGATGACAGTTATTATGAGTTTATGCATTTTGATGTACCGAAGGTTGTTTGGAGTCCCGGATGTGATCACGAACATGAAAAGGAGTCTCGAAATGGTCGAGACATAAAGATTGATATATTGGAAGCCTATGTTTGGACACCAGAAGTGTTCCGGGTGAAATCGGGATTTTACCGGAATACCGGGAGGGTTACCGGAACCCCCCGGGAGCCAAATGG
Organism: Triticum monococcum; assembly: GCA_034509565.1. Taxonomy (NCBI): domain Eukaryota; kingdom Viridiplantae; phylum Streptophyta; class Magnoliopsida; order Poales; family Poaceae; genus Triticum; species Triticum monococcum. The sequence goes on from CM067845.1 coordinate 623,604,121, forward strand.
GCCTACATGGGCCTTAGTGGAAAGGTGAAAGGGGCTTCCATGGAGGGCTGCGCGCCTCCCCCCTCCCCTAGTCCTATTAGGACTAGGAGAGGTGGCCAGCCACCTCTCTCTCTCTTTCCCCCTTGGAGTCCTAGTTGGAATAGGATTGGAGGGGGGAGTCCTACTCCCGGTAGGAGTAGGACTCCTCCTGCGCCTCCCTCCTTGGCCGGCCAGCCCCTCCCCTTGGATCCTTTATATACGTGGGCAGGGGGCACCTCTAGACACACAAGTTGATCCTTGAGATCGTTCCTTAGCCGTGTGCGGTGCCCCCTGCCACCAAATTCCACCTCGATCATACCGTTGTAGTGCTTAGGCGAAGCCCTGCGTCGGTAGTACATCAAGATCGTCACCCCGCCGTCGTGCTGACGGAACTCTTCCTCGACGCTTTGCTGGATCGGAGCCCGAGGATCGTCATCGAGCTGAACGTGTGCTAAGAACTCGGAGGTGCCGGAGTAACGGTGCTTGGATCAGTCGGATCGGGAAGACGTACGACTACTTCCTCTATGTTGTGTGATCGCTTCCGCAGTCGGTCTGCGTTGGTACGTAGACAACACTCTCCCCTTTCGTTGCTATGCATCACCATGATCTTGCGTGTGCGTAGGAAAATTTTGAAATTACTACGTTTCCCAACAGTGGTATCAGAGCCAGGTTTTATGGTTTGATGTTATTTGCACGAGTAGAACACAAGTGAGTTGTGGGTGATACAAGTCATACTGCCTACCAGCATGTCATACTTTGGTTCGGCGGTATTGTTGGACGAGACGACCCAGACCAACCTTACGCGTACGCTTACGCGAGACCGGTTCCCTCGACGTGCTTTGCACATAGATGGCTTGCGGGCGTCTGTCTCTCCAACTTTAGTTGAACCGAGTGTGGCTACGCCCGGTCCTTGAGAAGGTTAAAACGGAGTCTATTTGACAAACTATCGTTGTGGTTTTGATGCGTAGGTGAGATGAGTTCTTGCTTAAGCCCGTAGCAGCCACGTAAAACTTGCAAGAACAAAGTAGAGGACGTCTAACTTGTTTTTGCAGGGCATGTTGTGATGTGATATGGTCAAGGCATGATGCTGATTTTATTGTATGAGATGATCATGTTTTGTAACCAAGTTATCGGCAACTGGCAGGAGCCATATGGTTGTCGCTTTATTGTATGCAATGCAATCGCGATGTAATGCTTTACTTTATTGCTAAGCGGTAGTGATAGTCGTGGAAGCATAAGATTGGCGAGACTACAACGATGCTGCGATGGAGATCAAGGTGTCGCGCCGGTGACGATGGTGATCATGACGGTGCTTCGGAGATGGACATCACAAGCACAAGATGATGATGGCCATATCATATCACTTATATTGATTGCATGTGATGTTTATCTTTTATGCATCTTATCTTGCTTTGATTGACGTTAGCATTATAAGATGATCTCTCACTAAATTATCAAGAAGTGTTCTCCCTGAGTATGCACCGTTGCCAAAGTTCGTCATGCCCAGACACCACGTGATGATCGGGTGTGATAAGCTCTACGTCCATCTACAACGGGTGCAAGCCAGTTTTGCACATGCAGAATACTCAGGTTAAACTTGACGAGCCTAGCATATGCAGATATGGCCTCGGAACACAGAGACCGAAAGGTCGAGCGTGAATCATATAGTAGATATGATCAACATGACGATGTTCACCATTGAAAACTACTCCATCTCACGTGATGATCGATTATGGTTTAGTTGATTTGGATCACGTGATCACTTAGAGGATTAGAGGGATGTCTATCTAAGTGGGAGTTCCTAAGTAATTTGATTAGCTGAACTTAAACTTATCATGAACTTAGTACCTGATAGTATCTTGCTTGTTTATGTTGATTGTAGATAGATGGCTCGTGTTGTTGTTCCGTTGAATTTTAATGCGTTCCTTGAGAAAGCAAAGTTGAAAGATGATGGTAGCAATTACACGGACTGGGTCCGTGACCTGAGGATTATCCTCATTGCTGCACAGAAGAATTATGTCCTGGAAGCACCGCTGGGTGCCAGGCCTGCTGCTGGAGCAACACCAGATGTTATGAACGTCTGGTAGAGCAAAGCTGATGACTACTCAATAGTTCAGTGTGCCATGCTTTACGGCTTAGAATTGGGACTTCAACGACGTTTTGAACGTCATGGAGCATATAAGATGTTCCAGGAGTTGAAGTTAATATTTCAAGCAAATGCCCGAATTGAGAGATATGAAGTCTCCAATAAGTTCTATAGCTGCAAGATGGAGGAGAACAGTTCTGTCAGTGAGCATATACTCAAAATGTCTGGGTATAATAATCACTTGATTCAGATGGGAGTTAATCTTCCAGATGATTGCGTCATCGACAGAATTCTCCAATCACTGCCACCAAGCTACAAGAGCTTCGTGATGAACTATAATATGCAAGGGATGAACAAGACTATTCCCGAGCTCTTTGCAATGCTGAAAGCTGCGGAGGTAGAAATCAAGAAGGAGCATCAAGTGTTGATGGTCAACAAGACCACTAGTTTCAAGAAAAAGGGCAAAGGGAAGAAGAAGGGGAACTTCAAGAAGAACAGCAAGCAAGTTGCTGCTCAGGAGAAGAAACCCAAGTATGGACCTAAGCCTGAAACTGAGTGCTTCTACTGCAAGCAGACTGGTCACTGGAAGCGGAACTGCCCCAAGTATTTGGCGGATAAGAAGGATGGCAAGGTGAACAAAGGTATATGTGATATACATGTTATTGATGTGTACCTTACTAGAGCTCGCAGTAGCACCTGGGTATTTGATACTGGTTTTGTTGCTAATATTTGCAACTCGAAACAGGGACTACGGAATAAGCGGACACTAGCAAAGGACGAGGTGACGATGCGCGTGGGAAACGGTTCCAAAGTCGATGTGATCGTGGTCGGCACGCTACCTCTACATCTACCTTCGGGATTAATATTAGACCTAAATAATTGTTATTTGGTGCCAGCGTTGAGCATGAACATTATATCTGGATCTTGTTTAATGCGAGACGGTTATTCATTTAAATCAGAGAATAATGGTTGTTCTATTTATATGAGTAATATCTTTTATGGTCATGCACCTTTGAAGAGTGGTCTATTCTTGTTAAATCTCGATAGTAGTGATACACATATTCATAATGTAGAAGCCAAAAGATGCAGAGTTGATAATGATAGTGCAACTTATTTGTGGCACTGCCATTTAGGTCATATCGGTGTAAAGCGCATGAAGAAACTCCATACTGATGGGCTTTTGGAACCACTTGATTATGAATCACTTGGTACTTGCGAACCGTGCCTCATAGGCAAGATGACTAAAACACCGTTCTCCGGTACTATGGAGAGAGCAACAGATTTATTGGAAATCATACATACCGATGTATGTGGTCCGATGAATATTGAGGCTCGTGGCGGATATCGTTATTTTCTCACCTTCACAGATTATTTAAGCAGATATGGGTATATCTACTTAATGAAACATAAGTCTGAAACATTTGAAAAGTTCAAAGAATTTCAGAGTGAAGTTGAAAATCATCGTAACAAGAAAATAAAGTTTCTACGATCTGATCGTGGAGGAGAATATTTGAGTTACGAGTTTGGTGTACATTTGAAAAATTGTGGAATAGTTTCGCAACTCATGCCACCCGGAACACCACAGCGTAATGGTGTGTCCGAACGTCGTAATCGTACTTTACTAGATATGGTGCGATCTATGATGTCTCTTACTGATTTACCGCTATCGTTTTGGGGTTATGCTTTAGAGACGGCCGCATTCACGTTAAATAGGGCACCATCAAAATCTGTTGAGACGACACCTTATGAACTATGGTTTGGCAAGAAACCAAAGTTGTCGTTTCTTAAAGTTTGGGGCTGCGATGCTTATGTGAAAAAGCTTCAACCTGATAAGCTCGAACCCAAAGCGGAGAAATGTGTCTTCATAGAATACCCAAAGGAAACTGTTGGGTACACCTTCTATCACAGATCCGAAGGCAAGACATTCGTTGCTAAGAATGGATCATTTCTAGAGAAGGAGTTTCTCTCGAAAGAAGTGAGTGGGAGGAAAGTAGAACTTGACGAGGTAACTGTACCTGCTCCCTTATTGGAAAATAGTACATCACAGAAAACTGTTTCTGCGACACCTATACCAATTAGTGAGGAAGCTAATGATGATGATCATGAAACTTCAGGACAAGATACTACTGAACCACGTAGATCAACCAGAGTGAGATCCGCACCAGAGTGGTACGGTAATCCAATTCTGGAAGTCATGCTACTAGATCATGATGAACCTACGAACTATGAAGAAGCGATGGTGAGCCCAGATTCCGCAAAGTGGCTTGAGGCCATGAAATCTGAGATGGGATCCATGTATGAGAACAAAGTATGGACTTTGGTTGACTTGCCCGATGATCGGCAAGCAATTGAGAATAAATGGATCTTCAAGAAAAAGACTGACGCTGACGGTAATATTACTGTCTATAAAGCTCGACTTGTCGCAAAAGGTTTTCGACAAGTTCAAGGGGTTGACTACGATGAGACCTTCTCACCCGTAGCAATGCTTAAGTCCGTCAAAATCATGTTAGCAATTGCCACATTTTATGATTATGAAATATGGCAGATGGATGTCAAAACTGCATTCCTGAATGGATTTCTGGAAGAAGAGTTGTATATGATGCAACCAGAAGGTTTTGTCGATCCAAAGGGAGCTAACAAAGTGTGCAAACTCCAGCGATCCATTTATGGACTGGTGCAAGCATCTCGGAGTTGGAATAAACGCTTTGATAGTGTGATCAAAGCATTTGGCTTTATACAGACTTTTGGAGAAGCCTGTATTTACAAGAAAGTGAGTGGGAGCTCTGTAGCATTTCTGATATTATATGTGGATGACATATTGCTGATTGGAAATGATATAGAATTTCTGGATAGCATAAAGGGATACTTGAATAAAAGTTTTTCGATGAAAGACCTCGGGGAAGCTGCTTACATATTAGGCATAAAGATCTATAGAGATAGATCAAAACGCTTAATTGGACTTTCACAAAGCACATACCTTGACAAGATTTTGAAGAAGTTCAAAATGGATCAAGCGAAGAAAGGGTTCTTGCTTGTGTTACAAGGTGTGAAGTTGAGTCAGACTCAATGCCCGACCACTGCAGAAGATAGAGAGAAAATGAAAGATGTTCCCTATGCTGTGTTACAAGGTGTGAAGTTGAGTCAGGCTCTATCATGTATGCAATGCTGTGTACCAGACCTGATGTGTGCCTTGCTATAAGTTTAGCAGGGAGGTACCAAAGTAATCCAGGAGTGGATCACTGGACAGCGGTCAAGAACATCCTGAAATACCTGAAAAGGACTAAGGATATGCTTCTCGTATATGGAGGTGACAAAGAGCTCACCGTAAGAGGTTACGTTGATGCAAGCTTTGACACTGATCCGGACGATTCTAAATCGCAAACCGGATACATGTTTACTTTAAACGGTGGAGCTGTCAGTTGGTGCAGTTCTAAACAAAGCGTCGTAGCGGGATCTACATGTGAAGCGGAGTACATAGCTGCTTCGGAAGCAGCGAACGAAGGAGTCTGGATGAAGGAGTTCATATCCGATCTAGGTGTCATACCTAGTGCATCGAGTCCAATGAAAATCTTTTGTGACAATATTGGTGCAATTGCTTTGGCAAAGGAATCCAGTTTTCACAAAAGGACCAAACACATCAAGAGACGCTTCAACTCCATCCGGGATCTAGTCCAGGTGGGAGACATAGAGATTTGCAAGATACATACGGATCTGAATGTTGCAGACCCGTTGACTAAGCCTCTTCCACGAGCAAAACATGATCAGCACCAAGGCTCCATGGGTGTTAGAATCATTACTGTGTAATCTAGATTATTGACTCTAGTGCAAGCGGGAGACTGAAGGAAATATGCCCTAGAGGCAATAATAAAGTTATTATTTATTTCCTTATATCATGATAAATGTTTATTATTCATGCTAGAATTGTTTTAACCGGAAACATAATACATGTGTGAATACATAGACAAACAGAGTGTCACTAGTATGCATCTACTTGACTAGCTCGTTAATCAAAGATGGTTATGTTTCCTAACCATGAACAAAGAGTTGTTATTTGATTAACAAGGTCACATCATTAGTTGAATGATCTGATTGACATGACCCATTTCATTAGCTTATCACCCGATCGTTTAGTATGTTGCTATTGCTTTCTTCATGACTTATACATGTTCCTATAACTATGATATTATGCAACTCCCGTTTGCTGGAGGAACACTTTGGGTACTACCAAACATCACAACGTAACTGGGTGATTATAAAGGAGTACTACAGGTGTCTCCAATGGTAGATGTTGGGTTGGCGTATTTCGAGATTAGGGTTCATCACTCCGATTGTCGGAGAGGTATCTCTGGGCCCTCTCGGTAATACACATCACATAAGCCTTGCAAGCATTATAACTAAGATGTTAGTTGTGAGATGATGTATTACGGAACGAGTAAAGAGACTTGCCAGTAACGAGATTGAACTAGGTATTGGATACCGATGATCGAATCTCGGGCAAGTAACATATCGATGACAAAGGGAACAACGTATGTTGTTATGCGGTCTGACCGATAAAGATCTTCGTAGAATATGTAGGAGCCAATATGGGCATCCAGGTCCCGCTATTGGTTATTGACCGGAGACGTGTCTCGGTCATGTCTACATTGTTCTCGAACCGTAGGGTCCGCACGCTTAACGTTACGATGACAGTTATTATGAGTTTATGCATTTTGATGTACCGAAGGTTGTTCGGAGTCCCGGATGTGATCACGGACATGACGAGGAGTCTCGAAATGGTCAAGACATAAAGATTGATATATTGGAAGCCTATGTTTGGACACCGGAAGTGTTCCGGGTGAAATCGGGATTTTACCGGAATACCGGGAGGGTTACCGGAACCCCCCGGGAGCCAAATGGGCCTACATGGGCCTTAGTGGAAAGGTGAAAGGGGCTGCCATGGAGGGCTGCGCGCCTCCCCCCTCCCCTAGTCCTATTAGGACTAGGAGAGGTGGACGGCCACCTCTCTCTCTCTTTCCCCCTTGGAGTCCTAGTTGGAATAGGATTGGAGGGGGGAGTCCTGCTCCCGGTAGGAGTAGGACTCCTCCTGCGCCTCCCTCCTTGGCCGGCCAGCCCCTCCCCTTGGATCCTTTATATACGGGGGCAGGGGGCACCTCTAGACACACAAGTTGATCCTTGAGATCGTTCCTTAGCCGTGTGCGGTGCCCCCTGCCACCAAATTCCACCTCGATCATACCATTGTAGTGCTTAGGCGAAGCCCTGCGTCGGTAGTACATCAAGATCGTCACCACGCCGTCGTGCTGACGGAACTCTTCCTCGACGCTTTGCTGGATCGGAGCCCGAGGATCGTCATCGAGCTGAACGTGTGCTAAGAACTCGGAGGTGCCGGAGTAACGGTGCTTGGATTGGTGGGATCGGGAAGACGCACGACTACTTCCTCTACGTTGTGTGATCGCTTCCGCAGTCGGTCTGCGTTGGTTCGTAGACAACACTCTCCCCTCTCGTTGCTATGCATCACCATGATCTTGCGTGTGCGTACGAAAATTTTGAAATTACTATGTTCCCCAACAGGAAGCACCCCTCCAAGTGGTGCCCGAGCGCCTCCCTCGTGACCTAGGCAAAGTCGGTGGCTCTCCAAGAAAGAGCCCCCGAGCCCTGCCTGAGGAGGGCGCCAGGCGCGCTTTCCTATGCGACAGAGGGTGGTGCTCCCTGAACGTGTGCGAATCCCGACGCATCGCCTCCGGAGGCGCCTGCCTCCTTATGGCTTGGGCTAGGCGAAGCCTTCTTCTTCTTAAGGGTCACCTCGGGAAGTCTTCCGCTCCGATGATCTGGGTCTTCGATTGCTGCGGCTTGGAACGCACGCTCAAGTGAACACACCGTGTCCCTTTCCTCACGGGTACGGTGATGACTCCACCGCTTCCTGGCATCTTGAGGACATTGTAGCCATGGTGAGTCACTGCCATGAACTTGGCTAGGGCAGGGTACCCGAGGATGGTGTTGTATGGCAGGCGAATGTGGGCGACATCGAAGTCAATGAGCTCGGTGTAGTAGTTGTTGCGCTGCCTGAAGGTGACTGGCAGGCGAACCTGCCCTATCGGAACAGTGGAACCATCAGTGACTCCTGAGAAAGGCTTGGTCGGCTGGAGCAGATCATACGGCACTTGGAGATTGTCGAGTGTCTCGACGGACAGGACGTTGAGTCCTGCTCCGCCATCAATGAGGGTCCTGGTGGCCTGCACATTGCTGATGACTAGGGAGCAAAGCATCGGGAGAACTCCGGCTGTTGCCGCGCACTTGAGCTGATCCGCTGAGCTGAACGTGATGGCACACGTAGACCACCTGAGAGGGCGCGTGGCCTCAAGCTTGGGGAGGACTGCATTCACCTCACGAGCAAACTGCTTGAAGATGCGATGTGATGCTGGGGCCTGGGCGCCACCGAAGATGCAAGCGATTGCGTGCGGCTCCTGGAAGCCCCCGGCCCCCTCGTCTTGATGTTGGTCTTCGTTCCTTCTTGGTGGTGGCGGTAGAGGAGGTAGGCCTGCGTTGCCGTGCGGGCGATCCTCACGAGGCCGATCCCTCCAGCCTCCCTTGCGAGGCTGGTCCTGCCAGCGATCCTCGCGAGGTCGGTCACGCCACCCTTGGCGAGGGCCACGGTCTTCACATCGTCCTCCACCTCTTCCTCCTCCTCGGCCATAGCCCCTGTCGTTGCACTCGGGGCGTCGACCGATACGCCCATCTCGCAAGGCCCCAAGCTCTTGGCATTCGTTGGTATTGTGGGTGTGGAGGTTGTGGTACACGCAGTATCGGCTGCCCTTGGATGACGTGTCTGGTTCCGTTGCGAGCATGGCAGCTCCCTTACGCTTCACGTCCTTGGCCTTGGGATTTTTCTCTTCTGGGTCGGCAGCTGGGAGCCCGAGGAGGGAGAGGCGGCCTTCCTCAGCCCTGGCGCACTTGGTCGCCAAGTTGAACAACTCCAGGGATGTGCACAGGTCTTCATGGATTGCCAGCTCCTCCTTCATCTTGATGTTGCGCACGCCATCGGAGAAGGCTGAGATAATGGCTTCCTCAGTCACCCTGGGGATCTTGAGGCGAGCGTTGTTGAAGCGTTGGATATATTTCTGCAGGGTTTCCCCTAGCTGTTGCTTGATGCGGCGCAAGTCGCTTATGGCTGGGGGCCAGTCGCGAGTGCCCTAGAAGTTGGCGATGAAGCGAGTGCGCATCTCGCCCTAGGAGGAGATTGTGCTGGGAGCCAGGTTCAGGAGCCAGGTGCGGGCGCCGTCCTTGAGCGCCATGGGAAACCAGTTTGCCATGATCTTTTCGTCTCCGTTGGCGGCTTCGATGCCCAGCTCGTAGAGCTGCAGGAATTCCGCGGGGTCCGTCGTGCCATCGTAGCGAGGGGGAAGATCAGGCTTGAACTTGCTTGGCCATGTGACGCCGCGTAGCTCGGGGGTGAAGGCGCGGTAGCCTGCTGTGGCCGTCGGCGCCCTTTGCTAGTGCTGGGCCTGCTCCTGGTGATTACCATGTGCCACCGCTTGGAGCAGCGCGGGGTCTCGACGTGGAGGCGCAGGGACGCGATCGTGGCGTGCCGGTGCTGGGAGCGCGCGAGCACCTTCTTGGGGACGAGGGATCTCTTGGCAGCTCCCTTCTTGCCGCGCAGGCACTGGACATGGAGGGTCTCGCCCTGGGGCTGCACACCTTCGAGCCAGGGTGCCTTCTTGGAGAGGAGGTGGCGGAGGCGCCTCCTGATCCTCGCCCCCTGCGTGGAATGGAGGGCGAGGCAGCGAGAGGGACGACAAAGGAGAGCCCCCTGCGGCGCTGACGAGCTCGGTGATGCGGGCGAGCCAGTCCTCGTAGAGGTCGTCGACGGGGCGGTAGTGCAGGAGCTCTCTTGCCAGGAGCAGCGCGGCGTGCGCGTCTGTGGGGGCGCGACAGGTGTGGGACGACGTATCTGCTGGAGTCAGTGACGAGGTTGCATTGTGGCCCTCCCGCCGCACTGAAGGATGCTGGGACGAGGCCTACTGCTCGTTCCCTGCCGGGCCAGTGGCGGCGTTGGTGACAGGCGATGGGGAAAGACGAGGGCGTCCGCCGACGGGCGCCGTCTGGGCGACGCGGGTGGCGAGAGCATCCCGGCGCTCGACGCGAGCCCGACGAGCGTCAGCCATGGACACGACGGAAGATCACACGCGAACAGCGGAAGAAAGATTCCGGCGCACCCCTACCTGGCGCGCCAAATGTCGGATTTTGGGTTCCGGCAGACCCTTAAGGTTCGAACTCTAGGGTGCGCACGGGGATCTTTCCCCTACCGACTCACGCATCTATGGCTCGCAAGAAGTCTAGGCTGGAAAGAAGAACACACAAAGGACACGAGGTTTATACTGGTTTGGGCCACCGGTGTGGTGTAATACCCTACTCCAGTGTGTGGTGTGGTGGATTGCCTCAGGGGCCGATGATGAACAATACAGGGGGAAGAACGGCCTCGCGAGAGGTGTTCTTGAGCTGGTGCAGTGTGTTCTACTTGGTCCGGATCTCTCTCTCTCTCTCTCTCTCTCTTTCTCTTCTCTCTTTCTTTGTCTTTCTTTCTTCCTCCCGTTTTTTGCTCTCTTTTTGCTCTCTCTTCTCTCTTCGGGGGTTAGTCCTATTTATAGAGGCCCTGGTCCTCTTCCCAAATAATGAGCAGGAAGGGCGCCAACAATTGGCCATTTTTAAGGGGAACATCTAGTACAAGTTATCCTGACCAAAGGTGGTCTTCGGCTGCCAAAAGCACTGGTGATGACGCCGTCTTGGGCTCCACGGTGACCTCCGTCCTGCCGCTCTGCTGGTCTTGGTCTCGTTGGACCGGAATGGTAACCTATGCCCGATGCCTTGGCCTGTGCTTGCTCCCTTTGCACCGAAGGGGAAACAATGACACTACGCAGGCCGGCACCCGCTTGGCGCCCGCCTAATCTCGATCGTCATGGCTTGCGTCACGGGCTCCTCGCGAGGCACCCCTGCCTTGATATCTCTGCCTCCTCGCGAGCCTGCCTGATGAGGCTGCTCCTGAGGAAGCCTCCTGTCGTCCGCCCCGCAGGCTTGGCCCCTTGCGAGGGTCTTGAGCGCTGATGAAGCTGGGCCGCACTGGGCCCCCACTCGAGCCACGCTGCAGGCCGCAGGCAGGCAAGTCTGGGGACCCCCGTTCCCAGAACGCCGACAGATTGAAGGTAGCATTATAAGATGATCTCTCACGAAATTTTAAGGTATAAGTGTTCTCCCTGAGTATGCACCGTTGTGAAAGTTCTTCATGCTGAGACATCACGCGATGATCGGGTGTGATAAGCTCTGCGTTCAAATACAACGGGTGCAAAACAGTTGCACACGCGGAATACTCAGGTTAAACTTGACGAGCCTAGCATATGCAAACATGGCATCGAAACACTGAGACCGAAAGGTCGAGCATGAATCATATAGTAGATATGATCAACATAGTGATGTTCACCACTGAAACTACTCCATCTCACGTGATGATCGGACATGGTTTAGTTGATATGGATCACGTGATCACTTAGAAGATTAGAGGGATGACTACCTAAGTGGGAGTTCTTTAAATAATTTTATTAACTGAACTTTAATTTATCATGAACTTAGTACCTGATAGTATTTTGCATGTCTATGTTGTTGTACATAGATGGCCCGTGCTTTTGTTCCGTTGAATCTTAATACGTTCCTTAAGAAAGCAAAGTTGAAAGATGATGCTAGCAATTACACGAATCGGGTCCATAACTTGAGGCTTATCCTCATTGCTGCACAGAAGAATTACGTCCTGAAAGCGCCGCTAGGTGCCAAACCTGCTGCAGGAGCAACACCAGATGTTATGAACGTCTGGCAGAGCAAAGCTAATGACTACTCGATAGTTCAATGTGCCATGCTTTATGGCTTAGAACCGGGACTTCAACGACGTTTTGAACGTCATGGAGCATATGAGATGTTTCAGGAGTTGAAGTTAATATTTCAAGCAAATGCCCCGATTGAGAGATATGAAGTCTCCAATAAGTTCTACAACTGCAAGATGGAGGAGAATAGTTTTGTCAGTGAACATATACTCAGAATGTCTGGGTATGACAATCACTTGATTCAACTGGGAGTTAATCTTCCGGATGATAGTGTCATTGACAGGTTTTTTCGATCACTGCTACCAAGCTACAAGAGCTTCGTGATGAACTATAATATGCAAGGGATGGATAAGACAATTCCCGAGCTCTTCGCAATGTTAAAGGCTGCGGAGGTAGAAATCAAGAAGGGGCATCAAGTGTTGATGGTCAACATGACCACTAGTTTCAAGAAAAAGGGCAAAGGGAAGAAGAAGGGGAACTTCAAGAAGAACAGCAAACAAGTTGCTGCTCAAGAGAGGAAACCCAAGTATGGACCTAAGCCTGAGACTGAGTGCTTCTACTGCAAGCAGACTGGTCACTGGAAGCGGAACTGCCCCAAGTATTTGGCGGATAAGAAGGATGGCGAGGTGAACAAAAGTATATGTGATATACATGTTATTGATGTGTACCTTACTAATGCTCGCAGTAGCACCTGGGTACTTGATACTGGTTCTGTTGCTAATATTTGCAACTCGAAACAGGGGCTACAGATTAAGCGAAGATTGGCTAAGGATGAGGTGACGATGCACGTGGGAATTGGTTCCAAAGTCAATGTAATCGCGGTCGGCACGCTACCTCTACATCTACCTTCGGGATTAGTTTTAGACCTAAATAATTGTTATTTGATGCCAGCGTTGAGCATGAACATTATATCTGGATCTTGTTTGATGCGAGACGGTTATTTATTTAAATCAGAGAATAATGGTTGTGCTATTTATATGTGTAATATCTTTTATGGTCATGCACCCTTGAAGAGTGGTTTATTTATATTAAATCTCCATAGTAGTGATACACATATTCATAATATTGAAGCCAAAAGATGCAGAGTTGATAATGATAGTGCAACTTATTTGTGGCACTGTCGTTTAGGTCATATTAGTATAAAGCGCATGAAGAAACTCCATACTGATGGACTTTTGGAATCACTTGATTATGAATCACTTGGTACTTGCGAACCATGCCTCATGGGCAAGATGACTAAAACGTCGTTCTCCGGAACAATAGAGCGAGCAACAGATTTGTTGGAGATCATACATATTGATGTATGTGGTCAGATGAATATTGAAGCTCGCGGCGGGTGTCGTTATTTTCTCACCTTCACGGATGATTTAAGCAGATATGGGTATATCTACTTAATGAAACATAAGTCTAAAACACTTGAAAAGTTCAAAGAATTTCAGAGTCAAGTGGAAAATCATCGTAACAAGAAAATAAAGTTTTTACGATCTGATCGTGGAGGAGAATATTTGAGTTACGAGTTTGGTCTTCATATGAAACAATGCGGAATAGTTTCGCAACTCACGTCATCCGGAACACCACAGCGTAATTGTCGGGGATATACCCCGCGTTATGACCCGGTCAAAATCATGACCCGGCCGGGCTTGGCGACTCACCAGAGACCTGGCTGGAGCTTGGCGACTCACTGGCGATCCGCCCGGACATGGCGGTTTATATGTAACCCGCCTGAACATTGTGACTCACTGGAGACCCGGCGGGCGGATCAGACGGACGACAAGGCCCAAGGCCCTGCGGGCCGGCTTATACTCTGGTGGGCCGGCTTAAGAGGAAAGGGATGACGAATATTTCCTTTACGAGTAGGCAAGACCCGGACTTGTATTCAACTTATGAGAAAGGATAGACTAGTCCTAGTCCTACTAGGACTCCACATGTAATCCGCCCCTTCAACATATATAAGGAGGGGCAGGGCTCCCTAAAGAGGGACAGAAAATAATCTCTAGGGCTAGATACAAAGAGCCGGCTTATCGGCGACTCCCTCATGATCATAATGAGACCTAGCCACAAATAACATGTAGGGTTATTATCGGATGATGTTTCCCAGGGCCCGAAGCTGTTTAAACCCTTGTCTTGTGTTGCGTCTCTCGATTCCACTTAACCCCTCTCAAACTACCACATAGATGCGTTGGCCTCGCGACTAAGTCCTCACACTAAGAACGTCTGCCGTGACAATTCCACGACAGTTGACGCCTACTGTGGGGGCCTGTGTACGGTGGTGCTGAGTTCTTGGAGGGATTTCTTCAGGGATCAAGAAGTTCGCAACGTGCCGGATGGAAAAGAGCCGGCGCAGAAGATAACATCATCAACGAACAGTCAAAGCGACATGTACAAGAAAGTTAGGGTTGCATTTATGCGCGAGCACACGCGATCAGATGATCCGTCGAAGCCGGGTAAATTTCCGTGGCCGCTACATGTTAAATGTTTCACATCCGAAATCAGTCGATACAAAGTACAAGTCGCCGAGATCAATAGAGTATTTTCGTTGAACATCAGTTGTTTACTAGGATGGATCAGGTCCCGAAGTCGTGTCAGGGTCATGCTGCTACTACATCCATCAAATCAGCAATAGTACAAAAGTGTTATACATTAACATACATGGACGTGGATGGTCAAACCAAGAACTGCCAAGACAGGGACGTGGAGGGAAGTTGGATTCGGCCTTCACCGCCTCGTTTCCGCCGGCGCGCCTCCCCTGTGGTTTGCCGCGACCGGCGCGGCTCTGTTTGGCTGCCTCCATCAAGCCGCCCTTGCCGGCAAAATCTGCCTTGCCTTCCGGTTTGCCTCCCTACCGTAGCGTACCTCCGCCGGATTGCCTTGCTACCCTTGCGGCCTGCCTGAGTTTGCCGGCCCTGTTTCTGCCGTGGCCGCTCTAAGTCGCCGACCATGCTGAGACGTCGTCCTGAGCCGCCGCCAAGACACCACTGAACCAAATCCAAGTCGGCCTCGCCTCGACTCATCCCGAGTCGCCCGCGGCCTCAATCCGATTGGCCGCCACGGTATCAAGACGACTCCGACTCGTTTCCGCTCTGGGCCACCTCCGCATCTCCGAGCAGTCTCCGCCTCTGAGCCGCCCTGATGGCATGTATAAAATGCAGTTTTTTCCGGCATGCCAAGCCGTCGTGACGCTGCGGTGAGCTGTCGCGTTTGCCATAGCCTCGCCATTGCGGCCTCACTCTGCCGATGTGGCTCGTCCCGCCTCTGCTGGGCTTCGCTATCGAAACCGCCTTGGCCTCCGTCGCCTTGGCCAAGCCGCCCGGCCGGATCTGCCTGTACAAAACCGCCTGGTCTACATGGAAAGTCGCCGTCGGGTCTTATTGCTCCTGCGTCCAAGCCGCCATGGCCCTCTACTCCAAGCTGGCCTCGATCTTGCCACAATCCGGATCTGCCGCCGTACTAGCTGCGTTTGGGCCGCCAAACCCCCGGTTGCTTTATGGCCCTGCTTTGGACGCTTACGAGACGCTTTCAAAGTCACCACTCCCGATGCTGATGTTTCTGCGGTGTTTTGCAAAGCCGCCGCTGTTTCTCGCTGGCCCGCGGTATCGACCTACTGTGCCGCGGTTGCGAGACACCTTAGGGCATCTCCAGCCGTTGGCACCTTCAAGAAGCGTTTTTTTCGCCGCTTGGAGGATTGCCGGTGAGATTTTAAGCCTGGGGATGAAATTTCTTTCAGTCGTTTGGCCCCTCAGGCAGCAACGAGCCGTCGGAGTAGCGCCAAGCGCGGAAACTGCGCGAGATGAGATCACTGGCCGGCCGTTTCCGGCCATGGCTGGTCGCGGGGGTTTGTTCGCTGAAACGCCCGCAGTGCGGCGCGTCCAGCAGTGGTCGTTGCAGCCACCGACGTGGGGTGTAGCGACGGCAGCGACGGGCAGAGCGGCGGCCGTGTTGCGGGTAGCTAGCGACCCAACGGAGCAACAAGGCAGCGTTAGTAGAGCACCCGGAGCATGACGGCCAGATGTGCATGGCGGGATGAGCTCGGCATCAAGCAGAGCATCGGCCATGGCGGACGGCAGCGCTCGGTGCTCGCGGGGACGACGGTTACGGCACGAAATCAAGCGAGAGGGATGGTCAGCGAGCTCGGGAAGGCGGCCATGAGGAAGAGCAACGACGCCCAGTGCCCCCGCCGCGGCCAGCGACGCTAGGAGGAGCGGCCGACTCACTGGAACGTGCGCCCAAGCCGGACGGGGCGAGCAGGCAGGGAGCAAGGCGGGAGCGGAGGAAGCCGCGTGAGGCGGAGCCGGCGCGAGCCGACCAGCCGGCGTGCGGGAGGCTGGCCGGGCGAGGCGGCGAGCGGACGGGGCCGGACTCGGCGCCGCTGCAGGAGCCGGACAGGGCGATGGTGAGGTACAGCGCCGGCGCGCGCACCACGGTGTCCCGCGAGGTCTCGGACGAGCGGAGACGTGGCGTCCTTCCCGCGAGCTCCGTCGCGCGCCCCGTCCTTCCTCCTCCGCCATGGCCGTCGGGGGCACGAAGACATCGACGCCACCCTCCTCCTCGTCCGGCTCTTCCTCGTCTGCGGGTGCTTCTTGGGCGGGGGTAGGAACTCCCATGGCCACGCGCGCCCGTGGCCGCCCCGGCCTTGCCTGCTCCGGCCTCGCCCGTCCCGACCTTGGCTGCTCCGGCCACGGCCCCGCCTCGCCAGCTCCGATCAGCGCCTGCCCCGGCCAGCGCCCGCCCCGGCCGCGCACGGCGAGCTCCTGCCTCGCCCGCCCGTAGTACATGGAGAGTAGAACCGGGGAAAGAGGGAGTGTGGGCGTGGAGAGGAGAGAGTGAGTGTGTTGCACGTGGGTGGGCCTGGAGAAGAGAAAGGGGGAGAGAGAGGCTGGCAAATGGGGTAGCACCTGCAAAAAGCTAATGCCGGCGTCCCAGCTGTCCCCCGGCGAGCTGGGTGTGGGGTGTGCGTGCCGGCGCTAACTTTTGTTAAATCCAATGCAAAACAACGTTTTGAGGTCCTGACTGAGGCGTTTTTACTCACCGGCGTCCAAAAAAGCGCCTGGGGGACTTCTTGGAGGCCTTAATGGAGATGCCCTTAACCTTGTTTTGAGCTGCTGCCGTGGCCGCAAACTCCGGCCGGCTCTGATGAGCTCCGCTCGGCCATGGAGATGGCGACTTGAGGCCACTGATCCGCTTGATGGTTCGGTTTGGCTTGAGTAACAAGATCTGTGAGTCCCAAAGCAGCAAAGACCTACAGCACTGTTACTACCACTACTTCATGTCAATTGATCCAAGCAATAGTGCTTCCTGCTGTGACTCCCATCGTGAAGCTAAGGAAAGTGTTAGAGTTGTGTCGAATATTATTGTACAAGGTAGGTTACAGTTGGACTTGGTTTTGGACTGTATGTAGACAGGGTAGGAGTTGTGTCCTAATAGGACACCTGTATCTTAGGCCTCTCTTATATAGCCGGGGTAGACACACGATGTAACATATACCAACATAATAGCACCGGAACGCAGGGGAAGCCGGCGGCATGTGCCGGTGTCCAGGGCGACCGGGTGCGGTATTGTGACGGTGTCATGGGGAGGAGCGCCCATAGTCAAGCCCCGGGGATGTAGCCATGTCGGTGAACCTCGTTAACAAATCTCGGTGTCGTGCTCGTGTGATTGCTTGGTCCTCGGATGTTCGACGGTATGCCTCGGATTTATTCTAACAAGTGGTATCATGAGCAAGGTTCGAAGAGGCCGTGATGCTGATCTAGAGGATGGATCTTCGGAAGTCGCATTGAAGACGGTGTGCAGAATAATCATATCGAGGCTATGCTAATCAATCGGAAGATTTTTCCTGCGGTATTCGACGGGAGCGACGTGGCGAGATCGGATCAAAAGCAATCGGAAGGAGTAGCAAGCGACCTGGCGTACGGCGACGGCGGGATCGCGCAAGTTCTCGAGGAGATCGGGATGACGTGCGGAAGCTAGACTCCACCGGGTCGGATCAATCGGTGCGGCGCGTGGGCTATGGCGTGAGCCAGAGCTGGCTCCAAGGCGAGGCCCAAGCCGGCAATTCTGCCTGGTGGGCTGGAAGGCGCTGGGCGGTTGGAGACTTGGAGGGTTGTGGGTGTTCAGGCGTGTCACGCATGCATGCGTAGCGAGCGCAAGGAATCTGGCAGATCAATGCGGATCGAGGCCGGCTGGATGGCTGGTGCATGCAGGCAGACGCGGGCATTGAGCGCAGAGCATGTATCCCGGAATTGATGTGCATATGTGCAGGGGCGGCGGCTCAGCGGATCGATAGGTTTCAGATCGATTCGACAGCGGGGCGGCCACCAGGGCATGCAACGCACGGACGACGGGACGAGGTAGCTAGACGCTTTGGTCAGCAGGTTCTGGAGGCCGAGCAGAAGCTAGCTAGGCGCGAGGCTGAGACAGTATGATGCTGCAGTCTGGAGACATGCGGTGCCGTGCAAAGCCAAAAGAAGGCACGTGAGATTTGTTTGAAAAAAGGAACCTACACTAAGGTTGGCGACATGTGTATAAGGCTTGGGGGAGTCTGGAACGTGTCGTGGCAGGATCATGCATACGCAGGGCGTTAATCAATGCACAGATATGCGGGGTGGAGACGATGCAGGATGGAGCATGGTTGCAGTCGAACATACACGGCTGGGTCGGACTGGACTGTCTGACGGATCGACGGGGATGTCGGTCAAAGCAGAAGACGGCGGTGATTTCAACGACGACGACATAGGAGCGTGATGCTGATGGTGGCCGACTTCTGGGGCGTGGAAACACGTGGTGCAGGCTTGAGGGCTTCTGAGGCTTCGACAGACTATTGCGTAGGGTTGACTCAAGACGGTGCACATGAAAGTTTGGAGTCGACAGGGCGCGGGAGGGTGGCACGTACAACCACCATGGAGTCATGTTGAAGGTGGAGCTGGAGTCAGACGGATGACTTCACTCTGAGCTGATGGAGGGGCTACGGCGTAAGAATTCGGAGAGTCGAAGCCTATTTCAGCGGGATAGCGAGAGACACGTGCATCGGACTGGGTATCAGTGGTCTGATGGAGACGTGATACTCGACATCGGTCGGTGATGATCGGCGGTTCTCTGCAGTAGGGGTTTGAGTGCTGTGGGTTCGCGGCCCGGGAGACTCGACCAGGACAGCAGAGGCTTGACGCGGTGATAGCGGCGAGGCGTGCGGTATGCACGGGACACAGCGACGGGCCAGGGCACCGGTGGTCTGATATGTTGTTAGACAAATTGTGCAGGGGGTGCTGAAGCAGTGTTGACGAGTACCAGATTCGAGTTGGTGACTGGGTCTATCGGTGCCGGTTGATTGACAAGAGTTGACCATGGTGAATCTGAGAAAGTGGCGGAGAGTCTGAAATTGTCAAAAGCTGAGAGAGTACATGGCTGCATATTCTGTGGTGTTCGGTGCACATGGCAAAGTGCGGATGACAAGACAGAAGGAGGCGGAGTGCTATAGCTATGGGACATGTCAGAGACTATCCGGGAAAAAAGGGTGAGACAACTGCGAATTTGACTCAGCGTGACACAAGGCGACGGTGAAATTCCTTCAAGTTTCAGACAGACGGTCAACAAAGAGCGGTGATGTTGAGTTCAGGTAACTCTTATATGTGGCGTCCAATATGTGAGTTGTTCACTTTCATGCAGACAATGGTCGGTGTGTGATGGTGTTGAGAGGATACTCCGGAAGTTGGGAGCACAAAGTAGAGTACTGAGGAACTTAATTTTGCTTGAGTATTGACTGTGAGGAAGACGAGAAGGGACTACAGTTGCAGGTGGAGTCATGTGGAGTCTGGGAGTAGCAGCGGTGCTCATGGCGTATCTCAAGTCCAATGTACATGGAGGTTCGACGCACGGATGAATCCAAGATGATGGAGAATATTCGCCAAGGTGGAGTTTGTTAGAGTTGTGTCGAATATTATTGTACAAGGTAGGTTACAGTTGGACTTGGTTTTGGACTGTGTGTAGACAGGGTAGGAGTTGTGTCCTAATAGGACACCTGTATCCTAGCCCTCTCTTATATAGCGGGGGTAGACACACGATGTAACATATACCAACATAATAGCACCGGAACGCAGGGGAAGCCGGCGGCATGTGCCGGTGTCCAGGGCGGCCGGGTGCGGTATTGTGACGGTGTCATGGGGAGGAGCGCCCGTAGTCAAGCCCCGGGGATGTAGTCATGTCGGTGAACCTCGTTAACAAATCTCGGTGTCGTGCTCGTGTGATTGCTTGGTCCTCGGATGATCGACGGTATACCTCGGATTTATTCTAACAGAAAGAATAATTAAAAAAAAGGGGTGACGTGGTGAAGGATCCAATCCGGATTGAAAGATAGCAATTCTAGTAGTAGACAAAAGATCAACCAAGGAATCAAACGGCCACACAGATGCCAAGATTAATGTTGAAGTTTTTTCAAAGTTAACAGTGAAAGGTTTTTCCTCTGCTCCACAGCAAACCATCGCTCTGAGCAGCCGTTTTCAGACCGGCCAAGCCTCAGTTGAGCCGCCGTGGCCTGTCTTCATTGAGACCCGCCGTCGAAACTGCCTTCACTGCCACTTTGGTTCAATGCACTCGGCTGGGTCGACCCGTCTGCGGTCGTCACCGCTGTAGCGTGGTTTGTTTTAAGCTGCCCTCACCAATGCGCACTGAGTCGCTGAAGGGTTGACCCGCTGTCCCTCTGATGGCTTGCCGGGCCTGACGGCTGGCTCGCCGCTGCTGTTTCTTTTTGGATGCGACCCGCGGGTGCGTTGACTGATCAAACGACTCCTGCGTTGGTGAAGGGCAGTGGCAGCCTCGTTTATCTGGTCTGCATTCAGATGGTGTGGAAGATATTGAACCACATGCATACGGTTACACGAAGTGCACCCGAAGGCAGACTGCAAAACGCTGCAATGAATCATTGCGGCAATCACGAAGGCCACATGGGGTGCTACTGCTACATCAGCCAGATGTACATACAGGCGGTTTATTTTCTGACCAACTACGTCCAGCATTATCCACCATCAGTGTTCGTATTCATCCGATAAAAATACCAGGTGCTATTTACTCTATTTATTTAAAAACATATTAATTCATCCAAAAAAAATTACTTTTCCCTATTGTATTTTATATGCAGGAGAATTATTCATTACAAAGTGGTATTATACCGCAGAGAGGAGGCGCGCCAACATCATTCGGCATCGGTGATCGTCGTTACTCATCGGACTCCCGCACCGGCTTACAATGTCGTAGCCGTCTCTCACGGCCGCACCAGTTTACAACATCGTGGCCGTCTTTTGCGGCCGCACCGGCTTACAACGTCATGGCCGTCTCTCGCGACTGCACCGGTTTACAACGCCACGGTCGACTCTCCCGTCCATACCGGTATACAACGCCGCGGTCGACTCTCCCGTCCACACCGGTTTAAAACGCTGCGGCCGACAGATCTGTCAGCACCCGCGGCCGACTCGGCCTTGATTAAGTTCAGTTTCAACATGGTGATCATCAACTCTAATTGCTGACCTGACGCATCAGGTGAAATCCATCCAGTATATTTTTATATTATATATTACTTTTTTTTAAAGAGCAATTGCTCTGGCTTGCAAGTTCTTCAATGCAGGACAAGTTATATCACTGAGCTGTTGAATGACTCATACCGGGTTATATCACGGTCAAATATGGAGAATCTCAAGACAACTCCTCGAGTCGCCTCGAGACTCGGGGGCTATGATGACATGACTCAGTAAATGATTGCCAGTTTAAAGGCAAATTCAAGAACTCCGGGTCATTGGAAGAAAAAAATAACCCGGCCCAGAGGCTACTATCTTTTTGACGAATATTTAAAGGCTGTCAGGAAATTTCCGGCTTAAAAGGAAAAAAATGGGTTCAAGGTAAACTTGTTTCCCACAAAGCTTGAAGCTTTCAAATCCGGTTTAAAGTTCCGGTTCAAAAAGAATTAATCTGTCGCAAGTTCGAGTTCTCAGACAAATTAATGGTTGCCAAAGAGAACTTGCTGCCATGATGCGCGATTCAAACATGGGTATCCTGCCTTACGGCTTATCTTATTATGGTCACTTGGGGCCTTCCTGCTCATCGAACATAGCTGTCGGTACCCTCTTGATCGACACGATGCCAGAATTTATATGGTCACTTGGGGGCTTCCTGTTCAAACATAGGTTGTATTCGAACCAAAGAGAACATAGCTGTCGTAACCCTTTTGATCGGCGCAAAGCCAAACTCACTAGGGGGCTTCTTGATCGTATCCAAATCATAGATTAACCCCTTTTGGGTCCGACTTGGATCGTATTCGAATCAGGGTCGTTAAAAACCTCTCAAGGTCATTTGGGGGCTTCCTGTTCAAACATAGATCGTATTCGAACCAAAGAGAACATAGCTGTCGGTACCCTCTTGATCGGCGCAACGCCAAAGCCATTGGGGGCTACATGATCGTATTCGAATCCTAGCTTAACCCCTTTGGAACGGTTTACTGATCGTATTCGAATTAGAAACCTCGATTTTTATTTGGTTTAAGTTTTTGTAAAAAATCTTTTGGGTTTTGATACTTTTTGCTCATATCTGAAGCATATAAGTGTGGTTTCGTTTAAACCCGGCTTGGCTTTGGACGATAAGTCGCGAGCATGTGACAATCATCATATATTTGGAGGTATTGGCTTCTAATGATTGGGTTATCACCCTTACTGCACAAGTCATGTAAACCGGCAGTACAAATTAAATATCACAATGGTTATATGTGGGATATTATGATCCGCCCTATGGTAAACCGCCAGGGGATCTTGTGATTTACTTATGTGCAGGATAAGACTACATTTGAGTAGTTACCCGCCCTGGCTTTTGATGTTAAGTCACCAGGACATATGTTGTTTAAACTCTGTGCAGGATTTACAGAGCTATGATTTACATAAAGGATTAAGTTCCAGCCCATCATCAAAGATTGAAATTGGTGTCTCAAAAGGGTTATCAATTATTGATTTTCTCAAAGGCTATAAGCCGCCGAGTTATAAAAATTCCGGCTTACAATGGAGGCATATTAAATCGCCATCGGCCAAGAGCCGCTGGGTATTTAAACTCCGGATTTACTTGTCAACAGATAAGTCCCGAGTCGCTGCAGGCTTATGATCCGGCACTTGGGGGCTACATTATTCAGTTTGAGATCACATCAAATATGCAAGTCCCATGTCACTGCCAGCATGCACCACGGCACTTGGGGGCTAATGCAAAGACAATTTTACTGGCCTTATTGAAGACCCGACTCATCACATCATAATGAGCCGGCCCTTGGGGGCTACCAATTGCTACTGTTAACAATTCAAGGTACACAAGTTTTATTCCATTATATTGAAGGGTCCACTGCTCAGCTGGTAAAGCACAAAGCTCTTTACCTTGTGGACGTGGGTTCAAGCCCCATGATAGGGGTTACATCATATAATGTTCTTTTCAAAAGAAGTATATATAAAGTCCTAGCTCAATATTATCTTACTGAGCCGGCCCTTGGGGGCTACACGTTGTTGTTCAAGTCTATGTGATCATATTTATAAAGTCCCTGCTCATTATTGCATAATGACCCGGCCCTTGGGGGCTACACTGGTTATAGTTTTTTATGAGTATAAGGCAATTACAAGTCCCAGGTTGCTGCAAGCATGACAACCCGACACTTGGGGGCTACACTAGTTATAGTTTTTTATGAGTATAAGGCAATTACAAGTCCCAGGTTGCTGCAAGCATGACAACCCGACACTTGGGGGCTACATATACAGAGTATTCAGTCCTTACTAGTGACTAAGATGAACAACATGGATTTCTTCAAATTGGCAGTATTTGTTGGGGAACGTAGTAATTTCAAAAAAATTCCTACGCACACGCAAGATCATGGTGATGCATAGCAACAAGGGGGAGAGTCTGATCTACGTACCCTTATAGATCGCAACGGAAGCATTGACACAACGTAGAGGAAGTAGTCGTACGTCTTCTTCCCGATCCGACCGATCCAAGTACCGTTACTCCGGCACCTCCGAGTTCTTAGCACACGTTCAGCTCGATGACGATCCTCGAGCTCCGATCCAGCAAAGCGTCGAGGAAGAGTTCCGTCAGCACGACGGCGTGGTGACGATCTTGATGTACTACCGACGCAGGGCTTCGCCTAAGCACTACAACGGTATGATCGAGGTGGAATTTGGTGGCAGAGGGCACCGCACACGGCTAAGGAACGATCTCAATGATCAACTTGTGTGTCTAGAGGTGCCCCCTGCCCCCGTATATAAAGGTTGCCAGGGGGAGGGCTGGCCGGCCAAGCTATGGAGGCGCAGGAGGAGTCCTACTCCTACCGGGAGTAGGACTCCCCCCCCCCAATCCTATTCCTAATAGGACTCCCAAGGAAAAAGAGAGGGAGAGAGGTGGCCGGCCACCTCTCCTAGTCCTAATAGGACTAGGGGAGGGGGGAGGCGCGCAGCCCACCTTGGGCTGCCCCTTTCACCTTTCCACTAAGGCCCAATAAGGCCCATTTGGTTCCCGGGGGGTTCCGGTAACCTCCCGGTACTCCGGTAAAATTCCCAATTTCACCCGGAACTCTTCCGATGTCCAAACATAGGCTTCCAATATATCAATCTTTATGTCTCGACCATTTCGAGACTCCTCGTCATGTCCGTGATCACATCCGGGATTCTGAACAACCTTAGGTACATCAAAATGCATAAACTCATAATAACTGTCATCGTAACGTTAAGCGTGCGGACCCTACGGTTCAAGAACAATGTAGACATGACCGAGACACGTCTCCGGTCAATAACCAATAGCGGGACCTAGATGCCCATATTGGCTCCTACATATTCTACGAAGATCTTTATCGGTCAGACCGCATAACAACATACGTTGTTCCCTTTGTCATCGGTATGTTACTTGCCTGAGATTCGATCGTCGGTATCCAATACCTAGTTCAATCTCGTTACCGGCAAGTCTCTTTACTCGTTCCATAATACATCATCTCACAACTAACATCTTATTTATAATGCTTGCAAGGCTTATGTGATGTGTATTACCGAGAGGGCCCAGAGGTACCTCTCCGACAATCGGAGTGACAAATCCTATTCTCGAAATACGCCAACCCAACATCTACCATTGGAAACACCTGTAGTAATCCTTTATAATCACCCAGTTACGTTGTGACGTTTGGTAGCACCCAAAGTGTTCCTCCGGCAAACGGGAGTTGCATAACCTCATAGTTATAGGAACATGTATAAGTCATGAAGAAAGCAATAGCAACATACTAAACGATCGGGTGCTAAGCTAATGGAATGGGTCATGTCAATCAGATCATTCAACTAATGATGTGACCTCGTTAATCAAATAACAACTCTTTTGTTCATGGTTAGGAAACATAACCATCTTTGATTAACGAGCTAGTCAAGTAGAGGCATACTAGTGACACTCTGTTTGTCTATGTATTCACACATGTATTATGTTTCCGGTTAATACAATTCTAGCATGAATAATAAACATGTATCATGATATAAGGAAATAAATAATAACTTTATTATTGCCTCTAGGGCATATTTCCTTCAGTCTCCCACTTGCACTAGAGTCAATAATCTAGATCACATCACCATGTGATTAACATCGATAGTTCACATCATCATGTGATTAACACCCATATTTCACATCGCCATGTGACCAGTACCCAAAGGGTTTACTAGATCCAGTAATCTAGTTCACATCGCTATGTGATTAACACCCAAAGAGTACTAAGGTGTGATCATGTTTTGCTTGTGAGAGAATCTTAGTCAACGGGTCTGCCACATTCAGATCCACATGTATTTTGCAAATTTCTATGTCAACAATGCTCTGCATGGAGCTACTCTAGCTAATTGCTCCCACTTTCAATATGTATCTAGACCGAGACTTAGAGTCATCTAGATTAGTGTCAAAACTTGCATCGGCGTAACCCTTTACGACGAGCCTTTTGTCACGTCCATAATCGAGAAACATATCCTTATTTCACTAAGGATAATTCTGACCGCTGTCCAGTGATCTACTCCTAGATCACTATTGTACTCCTTTGCCAAATCAGTGTAGGGTATACAATAGATATGGTACACAGCATGGCATACTTTATAGAACCTATGGCTGAGGCATAGTGAATGACTTTCATTCTCTTTCTATCTTCTGCCGTGGTCGGGCTTTGAGTCTTACTCAACTTCACACCTTGTACTACAGGCAAGAACTCTTTCTTTGACTGCTCCATTTTTGAACTACTTCAAAATCTTGTCAAGGTATGTATTTATTGAAAAAACTTATCAAGCATCTTGATCTATCTTTATAGATCTTGATGCTCAATATGTAAGCAGCTTTACCGAAGTCTTTCTTTGAAAAACTCCTTTCAAACACTCCTTTATGCTTTACAGATTATTTCCGATCAACAATATGTCATTCACATATACTTATCAGAAATGTTGTAGTGCTCCCACTCACTTTCTTGTAAATACAGGCTTCACCGCAAGTCTGTATAAAACTATATGCTTTGCTCAACTCATCAAAGCGTATATTCCAACTCTGAGATGTTTGCACCAGTCCACAGATGGATCGCTGGAGCTTCCACATTTTGTTAGCACCTTTCGGATTGACAAAACCTTCTGGTTGCATCATATACAACTCTTCTTTAATAAATCCATTAAGGAATGCAGTTTTGTTTATCCATTTGCCAGATTTCATAAAATGCGGCAATTACTAACATGATTCGAACAGACTCAAGCATAGATACGAGTGAGAAGCTCTCATCGTAGTCAACACCTTAAACTTGTCGAAAAACCTTTTGCGACAATTCTAGCTTTGTAGATAGTAACAGTACTATCAACGTCCGTCTTCCTCTTAAAGATCCATTTATTCTCAATTGCTTGCCGATCATCGGGCAAGTCAACCAAAGTCCAAACTTTGTTCTCATACATGGATCATATCTCAGATTTCATGGCCTCAACCCATTTAGCGGAATCTGGGCTCATCATCGCTTCCTCATAGTTCGTAGGTTCGTCATGGCCAAGTAACATGACCTCCAGAACAGGATTACCATACCACTCTGGTGCGGATCTCACTCTGGTTTACCTACGAGATTCGGTAGTAACTTGATGTGAAGTTACATGATCATCATCATTAGCTTCCTCACTAATTGGTGTAGTAGTCACAAGAACAGATTTTTGTGATGAACTACTTTCCAATAAGGTAGAAGGTACAATTACCTTATCAAGTTTTCTAATTTCCTCCCACTTACTTCTTTCAAGAGAAACTCCTTCTCTAGAAAGGATCCATTATAAGCAACGAATGTCTTGCCTTAGGATCTGTGATAGAAGGTGTATCCAACAGTCTCCTTTGGGTATCCTATGAAGACATATTTCTCCGA
The DNA here is from genome assembly GCA_034509565.1 of Triticum monococcum. Taxonomy (NCBI): domain Eukaryota; kingdom Viridiplantae; phylum Streptophyta; class Magnoliopsida; order Poales; family Poaceae; genus Triticum; species Triticum monococcum. The sequence goes on from CM067845.1 coordinate 623,631,479, forward strand.
TTTGGGTTTGAGCTTATCAGGATGAAACTTTTTCTCATAAGCATCGCAACCCCAAACTTCAAGAAACGACAACTTTGGTTTCTTGCCAAACCACAGTTCATAAGGCGTCGTCTCGACGGATATAGATGGTGCCCCTTTTTTAACGTGAATGCAGCTGTCTCTAATGCATGACCCCAAAAACGATAGTGGTAAATCGGTAAGAAACATCATAGATTGCACTATATCCAATAAAGTACGGTTATGACGTTCGGACACACCATTATGCTGTGGTGTTCCAGGTGGCGTGCGTAGTGAAACTATTTCACATTAACTGAAGACCAAACTCGTAACTCAAATATTTCACCTCTGCGATCATATCGTAGAAACTTTTATTTTCTTGTCACAATGATTTTCCACTTCACTCTGAAATTCTTTGAACTGTTCAAATGTTTCAGACTTATGTTTCATCAAGTAGATATCCCCATATCTGCTCAAATCATCTTGTGAAGGTCAGAAAATAATGATACCTGCTGTAAGCCTTTAATATTCATCGGACCACATACATCAGTATGTATGATTTCCAACAAATCTGTTACTTGCTTCATTGTTCCGGAGAATGGCGTTTTAGTCATCTTGCCCATAAGGCATGGTTCGCAAGCATCAAGTGATTCATAATCCAGTGATTCCAAAATCCCATCAGCATGGAGTTTCTTCATGCGCTTTACACCAATATGACCTAAACGGCAGTGCCACAAATAAGTTGCACTATCATTATTAACTTCACATCTTTTGGTTTCAATATTATGAATATGTGTATCACTAAGATCGAGATCCAATGAACTATTTTCATTGGGTGTGTAACCATATAAGGTTTTATTCATGTAAATAGAACAACAATTTATTCTTTTACTTAAATGAATAACCGTATTACAATAAACATGATCAAATCATATTCATGCTTAACGCAAACACCAAATAACACTTATTTAGGTTCAACACTAATCCCGAAAGTATAGGGAGTGTGCGATGATGATCATATCAATCTTGGAACCACTTCCAACACACATCGTCACTTCACCCTTAACTAGTCTCTGTTCATTCTGCAACTCCCGTTTCGAGTTACTACTCTTAGCACCTAAACTAGCATCAAATACTGAGGTGTTGCTATAAACACTAGTAAAGTACACATCAATAACATGTATATCAAATATACTTATGTTCACTTTGCCATCCTTCTTATCCGCTAATCACTTGGGGTAGTTCCGCTTCCAGTGAACAGTCCCTTTGCAGTAGAAGCACTTAGTCTCAGGCTTAGGATCAGACTTGGGCTTCTTCACTTGAGCAGCAACTTGCTTGCCGTTCTTCTTGAAGTTCCCCTTCTTCCCTTTGCCCTTTTCTTGAAACTAGTGGTCTTGTCAACCATCAACACTTGATGTTTTTCTTGATTTCTACCTTCGTTGATTTCAGCATCACGAAGAGCTTGGGAGTTGTTTCCGTTATCCCTTGCATATTATAGTTCATCACGAAGTTCTACTAACTTGGTGATGGTGACTAGAGAATTCTGTCAATCACTATCTTATCTGGAAGATTAACTCCCACTTGATTCAAGCGATTGTAGTACCCAGACAATCTGAGCACACGCTCACTAGTTGAGCGATTCTCCTCCATCTTTTAGCTATAGAACTTGTTGGAGATTTCATATCTCTCAACTTGGGTATTTTCTTGAAATATTAACTTCAACTCCTGGAACATCTCATATGGTCCATGACGTTCAAAACGTCTTTGAAGTCCCGATTCTAAGCCATTAAGCATGGTGCACTAAACTATCGAGTAGTCATCATATTGAGCTAGCCAAACGTTCATAACGTCTGCATCTGCTCCTGCAATAGGTCTGTCACCTAGCGGTGCATCAAGGACATAATTCTTCTGTGCAGCAATGAGGATAAACCTCAGATCACGGATCGAATCCGCATCATTGCTACTAACATCTTTCAACACAATTTTCTCTAGGAACATATCAAAAATAAACACAGGGACGCAACAACGCGAGCTATTGATCTACAACATAATTTGCAAAATACTACCAGGACTAAGTTCATGATAAATTTAAGTTCAATTTAATCATATTACTTAAGAACTCCCACTTAGATAGACATCCCTCTAATCCTCTAAGTGATCACGTGATCCAAATCAACTAAACCATAACCGATCATCACGTGAGATGGAGTAGTTTTCAATGGTGAACATCGTTATGTTGATCATATCTACTATATTATTCACGCTCGACCTTTCGGTCTCCGTGTTCTGAGGCCATATCTGCATATGCTAGGCTCGTCAAGTTTAACCTGAGTATTCTGCGTGTGCAAAACTGGCTTGCACCCGTTGTAGATGGACGTAGAGCTTATCACACCCGATCATCACGTGGTGTCTGGGCACGACGAACTTTGGCAACGGTGCATACTCAAGGAGAACACTTCTTGATAATTTAGTGAGAGATCATCTTATAATGCTACCGTCAATCAAAGCAAAATAAGATGCATAAAAAGATAAACATCACATGCAATCAAAATATGTGATATGATATGGCCATCATCATCTTGTGCTTGTGATCTCCATCTCCGAAGCACCGTCATGATCACCATCGTCACCGGCGCGACACCTTGATCTCCATCGTAGCATCGTTGTCGTCTCGCCAATCTTATGCTTCCACGACTATCACTACCGCTTAGTAATAAAGTAAAGCATTACATCGCGATTGCATTGCATACAATAAAGCGACAACCATATGGCTCCTGCCGGTTGCCGATAACTCGGTTACAAAATATGATCATCTCATACAATAAAATTTAGCATCATGCCTTGACCATATCACATCACAACATGCCCTGCAAAAACAAGTTAGACGTCCTCTACTTTGTTGTTGCAAGTTTTACGTGGCTGCTACGGGCTTAAGAAAGAACTCATCTCACCTACGTATCAAAACCACAACGATAGTTTGTCAAATAGACTCCGTTTTAACCTTCTCAAGGACTGGGCGTTGCCACACTTGGTTCAACTAAAGTAGGAGAGACAGTCGCCCGCAAGCCATCTATGTGCAAAGCACGTCGAGGGAACCGGTCTCGCGTAAGCGTACGCGTAAGGTTGGTCCAGGTCGTCTCGTCCAACAATACCACCGAACCAAAGTATGACATGCTGGTAGGCAGTATGACTTGTATCGCCCACAACTCACTTGTGTTCTACTCGTGCAAATAACATCAAACCATAAAACCTAGGCTCGGATGCCACTGTTGGGGAACGTAGTAATTTCAAAAAAATTCCTACGCACACGCAAGATCATGGTGATGCATAGCAACGAGGGGGAGAGTCTGATCTACGTACCCTTGTAGATCGCAACGGAAGCGTTGACACAACGTAGAGGAAGTAGTCGTACGTCTTCTTCCCGATCCGACCGATCCAAGTACCGTTACTCCGGCACCTCCGAGTTCTTAGCACATGTTCAGCTCGATGACAATCCTCGAGCTCCGATCCAGCAAAGCGTCGAGGAAGAGTTCCGTCAGCACGGCGGCGTGGTGACGATCTTGATGTACTACCGACGCAGGGCTTCGCCTAAGCACTACAACGGTATGATCGAGGTGGAATTTGGTGGCAGGGGGCACCGCACACGGCTAAGGAACGATCTCAATGATCAACTTGTGTGTCTAGAGGTGCCCCCTGCCCCCGTATATAAAGGTTGCCAGGGGGAGGGCTGGCCGGCCAAGCTATGGAGGCGCAGGAGGAGTCCTACTCCTACCGGGAGTAGGACTCCCCCCCCAATCCTATTCCTAATAGGACTCCCAAGGAAAAAGAGAGGGAGAGAGGTGGCCGGCCACCTTTCCTAGTCCTAATAGGACTAGGGGAGGGGGGAGGCGCGCAGCCCACCTTGGGCTGCCCCTTTCACCTTTCCACTAAGGCCCAATAAGGCCCATTTGGTTCCCGGGGGGTTCCGGTAACCTCCCGGTACTCCGGTAAAATTCCCGATTTCACCCGGAACTCTTCCGATGTCCAAACATAGGCTTCCAATATATCAATCTTTATGTCTCGACCATTTCGAGACTCCTCGTCATGTCCGTGATCACATCCGGGACTCCGAACAACCTTCGGTACATCAAAATGCATAAACTCATAATAACTGTCATCGTAACGTTAAGCGTGCGGACCCTACGGTTCGAGAACAATGTAGACATGACCGAGACACGTCTCCGGTCAATAACCAATAGCGGGACCTGGATACCCATATTGGCTCCTACATATTCTACGAAGATCTTTATCGGTCAGACCGCATAACAACATACATTGTTCCCTTTGTCAACGGTATGTTACTTGCCTGAGATTCGATCGTCGGTATCCAATACCTAGTTCAATCTCGTTACCGCAAGTCTCTTTACTCGTTCCGTAATACATCATCTCACAACTAACATCTTAGTTATAATGCTTGCAAGGCTTATGTGATGTGTATTACCGAGAGGGCCCAGAGGTACCTCTCCGACAATCGGAGTGACAAATCCTATTCTCGAAATATGCCAACCCAACATCTACCATTGGAAACACCTGTAGTACTCCTTTATAATCACCCAGTTACGTTGTGACGTTTGGTAGCACCCAAAGTGTTCCTCCGGCAAACGGGAGTTGCATAATCTCATAGTTATAGGAACATGTATAAGTCATGAAGAAAGCAATAGCAACATACTAAACGATCGGGTGCTAAGCTAATGGAATGGGTCATGTCAATCAGATCATTCAGCTAATGATGTGACCTCGTTAATCAAATAACAACTCTTTTGTTCATGGTTAGGAAACATAACCATCTTTGATTAACGAGCTAGTCAAGTAGAGGCATACTAGTGACACTCTGTTTGTCTATGTATTCACACATGTATTATGTTTCCGGTTAATACAATTCTAGCATGAATAATAAACATTTATCATGATATAAGGAAATAAATAATAACTTTATTATTGCATCTAGGGCATATTTCCTTCAGTATTTATATTGAAGCAAGTATTAAGTCATCACTTTGTTTCTGCTCAGGACTTGGGGGCTACAGGTAATATGGATATAAGGGAGAAAAAAATCTTCAAATTCTCAGTTTTGAGTAAATCAGATTGACCGGCGTCACCAATAACTATGACCCGGCGTCGGCAACAATTATGACCCGGTGCTATCAATATTTACAAACCGGATATTTTGGCAATGATAAACCGGCAAGTTCTACAAGCCGGTTGAAAGTCAGATGTGTTTTTTCAAGACCAATATTTTTTAAACCGGCGCTTTGGAAGCCGATTCAAGTGGATTATTTATTACAATATTTCTCTATAACATACCAATGTCCGCAAATTCGCTCTAAAGCTGGCCTATTGACCTGGATTTCTCAAAAGAAGTATCTGGATTTTTGCATTGGCAAGGTTTGGACATATCTGTTAAAAGAGATTTGCTATAAGATCTTTGAGTATGCATCCAGGAGGAAATGACAAGGACTTAAAGATGATCAGGTGCCGGTTCAGGAAAATATTTAACCCAGAGCACAACCTATCAAGTTTGTTCTTGTGTTTATTTTATAGGATCAGTTTAACATGGATAAATCCAAATTAAACTGGGGGCTAATGTCGGGGATATACCCCGCGGTATGACCCGGCCGGAATCACGACCCGGCTGGGCTTGGAGACTCACCAGAGACCTGGCTGGAGCTTGGTGACTCACTGGCGATCCGCCCGGACATGGCGGTTTACATGTAACCCGCCTGGACATTGTGACTCACTTGAGACCCGGCGGGCGGATCAGACGGACGACAAGGCCCAAGGCCTAGCGGGCCGGCTTATACTCTGGTGGGTCGGCTTAAGAGGAAAGGGATGACGGATATTTCCTTTACGAGGAAGCAAGACCCGGACTTGTATTCAACTTGTGAGAAAGGATAGGCTAGTCCTAGTCCTACTAGGACTCCACATGTAACCCACCCCTTCAACATATATAAGGAGGGGCAGGGCTCCCCAAAGAGGGATAGAAAATAATCTCTAGGGCTAGACACAAAGAGCCGACTTACCGGCGACTCCCTCATGATCATAATGAGACCTAGCCACAAACAACATGTAGGGTTATTACCGGATGATGTTTCCCGGGGCCCGAAGCTGTCTAAACCCTTGTCTTGTGTTGCGTCTCTCGATTCCACTCAACCCCTCTCAAGCTACCACATAGATGCGTTGGCCTCGCGACTAAGCCCTCGCACTAAGGACATTTGTCGTGACAATTCCACGACAGTAATGGTGTGTTCGAACATCGTAATCATACTTTACTAGATATGGTGCGATCTATGATGTCTCTTACTGATTTACCGCTATCATTTTGGGTTTATGCTTTAGAGACGGCTGCATTCACATTAAATAGGGTACCATCAAAATCCATTGAGACGACGGCTTATGAACTGTGGTTTGGCAAGAAACCAAAGTTGTTGTTTCTTAAAGTTTTGGGCTGCGATGCTTATGTGAAAAAGCTTCAACCTCATAAGCTCGAACCCAAATCGGAGAAATGTGTCTTCATAGGATACCCAAAGGAAACTATTGGGTACACCTTCTATCACAGATCTGAAGGCAAGACTTTTGTTGCTAAATTTGGATCCTTTCTAGAGAAGGAGTTTCTCTCGAAAGAAGTGAGTGGGAGGAAAGTAGAACTTGATGAGGTAACTGTACCTGCTCCCTTATTGGAAAATAGTTCATCACAGAAACCGGTTCCTGTGACACCTACACCGATTAGTGAGGAAGCTAATGATGATGATCATGAAACTTCAGATCAAGTTACTACCGAACCTCATAGGTCAATCGGAGTGAGATCCGCACCCGAGTGGTACGATAATCATGTTTTGTTGGTCATGTTACTAGACCATGACGAACCTACGAACTATGAGGAAGCGATGATGAGCCCAGATTCCGCAAAATGGCTTGAGGCCATGAAATCTGAGATGGGATCCATGTATGAGAACAAAGTGTGGACTTTGGTTGACTTGCCCGATGATCGACAAGCCATCGAGAATAAATGGATCTTCAAGAAGAAAACAGATGCTGACGGTAATGTTACTGTCTACAAAGCTCGACTTGTTGCAAAAGGTTTTCGACAAGTTCAAGGAGTTGACAACGATGAGACCTTCTCACCCGTAGCGATGCTTAAGTCCGTCCAAATCATGTTAGCAATTGCCGCATTTTATGATTATGAAATTTGGCAAATGGATCTAAAGACTGCATTCCTGAATGGATTTCTGGAAGAAGAGTTGTATATGATGCGACCTGAAGGTTTTATCAATCCAAAGGGTGCTAACAAAGTGTGCAAGCTCCAGCGATCCATTTATGGACTGGTGCAAGCCTCTCGGAGTTGGAATAAATGCTTTGATAGTGTGATCAAAGCATATAGTTTTATACAGACTTTTGGAGAAGCCTGTATTTACAAGAAAGTGAGAGGGAGCTCTGTAGCATTTCTAATCTTATATGTGGATGCCATATTGTTGATTGGAAATGATATGGAATTTCTAGATAGCATAAAAGGATATTTGAATAAAAGTTTTTCAGTGAAGGACCTCGGTGAAGCTGCTTACATATTGGGCATCAAGATCTATAGAGATAGATCAAGACGCTTAATTGGACTTTCACAAAGCACATACCTTGACAAAGTTTTAAAGAAGTTCAAAATGGATCAAGCAAAGAAAGGGTTCTTGCATGTGTTACAAGGTGTGAAATTGAGTAAGACTCAATGCCCGATCACTGCATAAGATAGAGAGAAAATGAAAGATGTTCCCTATGCTTCAGCCATAGGCTCTATCATGTATGCAATGCTATGTACCAGACCTAATGTGTCAGGACCCCGATTCCAAGTCGCATCGATCTAGCCGGTAACACCTCATATCACTTTACGACCTCACGCACGGTATCCCCACGGGTGTCGCCTTACCAAGGCCCGTGACCGTTTGCGCCTTTTGGCTCACGTATATGATAGTGTTGCTATCATCCATACGACAGAGAAGCCGGGCCGACATGGCTAGTCGTGAACCCAAAGTGGCACAGACCTATGGGGACAGGCATACATGAATCACATCGAGCATGTCGGTCAACAGCGTGTGAATCCGGGCTGTAGCACTGGGCTAACAGCACTCCGGGGAACCCGGGCTGTAGCAGGCTAGGCAGGACTCCGGATGTCACCGCGTGACATTTCCCCGAAGGGACAAACATAGGAACAAAGTGAAACACATGCCGACCAGTCAAGTGTCCTGAGTAGTAGTGCTGGGCTAGCAGGACTCTGATGAACCGGGCTGTAGCGGACTACTATGGCTCAAAGAGCATTAGACTACATTTCCCCAAAAGAGAGGCTGCCAAGGATAAACAACTAGATTGTCGGATCCCACACATACCAAGCATTTCAATCATACACACAATATGCTCGATATGTGTAAATACAACATAGCATCACAACAAAACTCTACAACTCAAGTACTTTATTTAAAGGCTTCGGAGAGGCATACATAACATGTTCATACAGGTAGGGGTCACAAGACCCGACACTCAAGTCATACAAGCATACAAGCACATGCGGAAGCAAATAAGTCTGAGTACAGACACTAGAAAGAAAGAAGGCTTGTCGAAGCCTATCTATCTACATAGGGCCCTCTATGTTTAGAATCACCACCTGGGTGTCAAGTTACTCATTGACGTCGAGGTCTACGTAAAACCCATTGGAGCACTACTAGGAAAAGGGCTATAGATGGAATTGACACTAATGGCGCACCAGACATGTGGTGCGCCATTACGATATACTAATGGCGCACCATGTGTTGGTACGCCATCAGTGTCCAAATACTAATGGCGCACCACATCACCGGGTGCGCCATTAGTAAAAAAAAATTATTTTTTTTCAAAACTACTAATGGCGCACCGTGGGAGTGGTGCGCCATTACCACATCAACTTGGCCACCATTTCCAATACTATTTTTTAATTTTTTTTTCAAAACTACTAATGGCGCCATTAGTAACTTGGCCACCACTTCCACCGAATGCACATCCCCCCTGTGGATCGCCTTTTCAGTTTTAAAAAAATAAAAGAAAATGATGAAAATGTCAAAAAAAATAAAAGAAAATAAGTTTCCCATGTGATATGAGGTCTAGTTGTTGGGAAAATTTGCAAATATGAATTTCGACTTCATTTGCAAAATCTCTCGAGAATTTGTAAAAATGGGATAACTTTTGCATACTAACTCGGATGAAAAAGTTTTTTATATGAAAAATCATCTACTCACCAGAATCACCACCTGGGTGTCAAGTCACTCATCGACGTCGAGGTCTACGTAAAACCCATTGGAGGGGCAGTGTTGTCGTCTGAAAACAGTAATTAAAGCAACATGAGTACAAAGTTACTCAGCAAGTCTTACAACAGATCCTACTATACATGCTCATTCTCAAGAAGGTGGTGGAGTTATTGCAGCAAGCCAGCTTTGACTCTTGGCTAAGCTATCCTACGAGACACCACTGTAAAATAGTTTTCGCACACGAGTCCACTAATCACCAACACAATACTCCACCGGGGATCCTCCCTCGTCATCCTACGAGAGGGCCATCCTCGGTACTCACACTTATCTTGAGTCTTTTAGTAGTAACCATTAACTTGTCTATGAACTGTATAGGCAACCAAGTAGTCCTTTATCGCGGACGCGGCTATTCGAATAGATGATGTTAACCCTGCAGGGGTGTACTTCTTCATACACGCTCTCACCACTTATCGTCGTTTACACGACATGTACTCGGCAACCTTCAAGCGGAAGCCCAACAAGGGTGTCGGCCATAGCCTACCTAAACACACAAGTCTCTAGCCCAGGTTTATCGCCTATCCAGGTTCCATCCGCAGGGAGTCCGTCCGAGGTTTCCACATACGTCCCTGAACGATGTGTACAGGGTCCCGAGACGCCAAACGGGCGCCCGGCATACCCGGCCACGGTGTATCTACCGCATCATAGCCCACCCCTAGGGTTAGCGCTACGCACGGCCGCCAACACATAACCTACAAACACCAGAAACTAGTTGCAACTCCTGGACAGAGTACTAGAGTGGTTAAGAAGTTGACAGGGTCAATTAAGGATCCCAATGCATGGTAGTAACTGATTCTTAAATCACACATACAGATCTCAGTTCTTAGGGACGACCTCAATGAAACAACCCACCATGTACTCCTACATGGCCTCTCATCGATACCTTTACCAAATCATGTTCAACACATCCCTCACATTACCGACGTAATCATTTCACTCTAGCCCATCACCAAGAGGAATCAGACCTGACACAACTCTAAGCATAGCAGGCATAGCAAGGTAGGAAACACATACATGGCTCAATCAACTCCTACACATGCTAGTGGGTTTCATCTAGTTACTGTGGCAATGACAGGTCATGCAGAGGATAAGGGTTCAACTACCGCAGCACACAGCAGTTTAAAACGTTATTGTCTTAATGCAGTAAATGAGAGTAGAAGCGAGAACATGGGATTGTATTGATATGATCAATGGGGCTTCTTGCTTGATGGAGTAGTAGTAGGGTACTGCCCTTCAGTTGGATACTTGGAAATATCCTTGGAGGAAGAACCTACCACGAAAGACACCACAGAACACAATCATCACATGGCAATATGCAACAATATGATGCATGCTATGACATGGCAATATGAGGTGTCCTGCCTAATGCAATGTGAAACAAGTTGGTTTGGGTCCATTTGAATCAAAGATTCAAATGGAAGCTTATGTTCTTAAGCCTTATAAGTGTATTAGCTTGTTTCACCTAAACAGCAAGGTTAAAGTGTTTTTTCATGCATTAAACCATTATAGATGGAAAGATTGAATTTTGCTGATCAAATTTCATATATAAATCTTTGCATTTGGAGTTACAGATTAAAAGTTATGAATTTTTGAAGTTTGAAATATTTTCTGGAATTTCCTGTATAAGAATAATTCCAGTAATTGAGTTATTGCGTCAGCATTGCGTTAGGGTGACGTTAGCAGGTCAAAGGCGCCAGCCCAGGTCAAACCTGACCAGTGGGTCCCGTCTGTCAGTGTAACAACTAACTAACATAGTTAGTTAGTGTTACGTTAGCACTAATATAGGTTAGTTAGGGCCTAGGCCCACATGTCAGTGAGTCAACCCATTAAATAAAGTAATTAGCGTTAACTAACTAATCTAATTCTAAATTAAATAGGGGCATGGCCCACACGTTAGTGACCCTAGGGGGGTCAAACTGGGCCCACCCGAGGTCAAACCGGGTCAGCGGAGTCAAACTCGCTGGCGTTTAGCCGCCGGAGTGGCCAGACACGGCGGGGCAGTGCTGGTTTTGCACTCCGACAACCAAATGGACGGCAGAGACATCCTACGCGTAGCTGGGAGAAAACCGCGTCGAGCGGTGGCAATGATTGGGCTCAGGGTCGCCGGAAACGACGCCGGCGACGAGCGTTGCGGCTACCGGAGTTTGGGCGAGGTCGAACTAGCTGCTAGGAGGCACGTCGAGGAGCGTGCGGGGGTGCTACGGGCTCCTACGAGTGCGGTGAAGATGATGACGTGCTCGGTTGCGATCCAACGTGGCTGTGGCCACGACGGTGACGTGCTGTGGCGGCGGCGGGTGCGGCCAAGCATGGTGCGGTCGCTGCGGTGCTCGAGAAGGCAAACGGAGAGGATGGGGAGGTGGCTGAGCTCACGGCGGTCATGTCGAGGCAGACGGCGAGGTTGGGGACGAGCTGGTGCTGCGGTGAAGGCGAAGGGGATCTCCGGCGGCCAGAGTTGGGGAAGACGGGGTCGGGTGACTCTAGAGCAGGCGAGCGCTCGGGGCTCGGCCTGCTCGACGTAGTCGACGACGGCGGAGCTCGTGGACACGGTGACGCGGCACGGGGACGATGACGGACGCGGTTACGTCGGTGGTGCGGGGGCAGGGGCGTCGGCCATGGTGGGAGAGGGCGAGGGAGAGAGGTAGAGGAGTGAGTGAGCTGTCTACGGGATCGGGGCGGCGACATGGAGCTCGCCCAGGTGTCCAGGGGCGAGGGCGGGAAGCAGCTGACGCACTGGCGAGCTCACGCACGCCGGCGTCACCCACCTGCCTGCCTGGCGGGGACGAAGCACCTGGCTGGCACGGGCCAGCACAGTGCTGGGCCGCCAGGTGGGCCGGCTGGTGGCTTTGCCAGGTTAGTTTCCTTTCTCTCTCTCTCTCTCTCTTCTGTTTTCTATTTATTCTGTTTTGTGTTTTGAAATAGTAAAAATGCTATTCCATTTAGGAAAAACCTGAAAATATTTAGAGGCACATTTGAAAATATTCTCAACAGCCTAAAAATACTTTCAGGACTATTTGGGCATTTTAAGATATTTATAGGATTTAAATTGCCCAAATGCAATTAGTAATGAATTAATCCAATGACCTTATGATGTCCTAGAAACGTGTGTACCATTTTTTTCAAAGGTTTGAACCCAAAACAAAAAGGGTGGACTTTTTAGAAGGGCATTTCAGGTTCATTGAAAAAGTTTTTAGTAAACCCTAGTTGTTCCAGGGGGAGCTGGGGGTTCTGTCATCCCCATTTCAGTTTTCTGGGAAAAAACATGATGCAACACTCTAATGCATGAACTAGCTAGGGTGTGACAACTCACCCCCACTCAAAAGAATCTCGTCCCAAGATTTAGGATCTGGTGGAAAGAAGGTGGGGTACTCAAGTCGAAGACGATCCTCCCTTTCCCAAGTGGCTTCTTTTTCAGAGTGGTGTGACCATTGAACCTTAAGAAACTTGATGTTATGGCGTCGAGTGGTACGCTCGGCTTGATCAAGGATACGAACGGGATATTCTCGATAAGTGAGATTATCTTGTAGATCAAGTGAGGGAGTCCTGGATTAGGGGGTCTCCGGACAGCCGGACTATCTCCATTGGCCGGACTGTTAGACTATGAAGATACAAGATTGAAGACTTCGTCTCGTGTCCGGATGGGACTCTACTTGGCGTGGAAGGCAAGCTAGGCAATACAGATATGGATATCTCCTCCTTTGTAACCGACCTTGTGTAACCCTAACCCTCTCCGGTGTCTATATAAACTGAAGGGTTATAGTCCGTAGGACAACAACCACAACATACAATCATACCATAGGCTAGCTTCTAGGGTTTAGCCTCTCTGATCTCGTGGTAGATCTACTCTTGTACTACCCCTATCATCAATATCAATCAGGAGGGACGTAGGGTTTTACCTCCATCAAGAGGGCCCGAACCTGGGTAAAACATCGTGTCCCCTGCCTCCTGTTACCATCCGGCCTAGACGCACAGTTCGGGACCCCCTACCCGAGATCCGCCGGTTTTGACACCGACATTGGTGCTTTCATTGAGAGACATATTGGAGGACAAGGCAAAGCATACAAGATCGATCTACGGATCACGAGGGCGCACCACTCTGCGAGACGACAGATGTCGTGCTGGATACAGTAAAAGCAAATCCGTCCGGGCCGAACACAGCGGGCAAGACCCATTCGAGCTGCGTCGCGATATAGCCCAATATAGAGGCGCCGCACACCCCTTATGCTTCACAGACGAAGTAATGGAACATCAATTCCCAGGAGGTTTCAAACCTATAAATATTGAATCATACGACAGCACAGCAGATCCCGCAGTATGGATTGAGGATTTCCTCCTACACATCCACATGGCCCGCGGCGATGACTTACATGCCATCAAATACCTCCCACTAAAGCTCAAAGGACTAGCGCGGCATTGGCTTAACAGCTTGCCAGCGGACTCCATTAGCTGTTGGGAATATCTGGAAGCCGCATTCCTCGACAACTTTCAGGGCGCTTATTTGCGACCACCAGACGCCGATGATTTGAGCCACATAATTCAGCAGCCAGAAGAGTCGGCCAGGCAATTCTGGACTCGGTTCCTTACAAAGAAAAATTAAATCATCGACTGTCCGGATGCGGAGGCCTTAGCGGCTTTCAAGCACAACATCCGAGACGAGTGGCTAGCCCGGCACCTTGGTCAGGAAAAGCAGAAATCTATGGCAGCTCTCACGACGCTCATGACCCGCTTTTGTGCGGGAGAAGACAGCTGGCTGGCTCGCAGTAATAACATATCAAAGAACCATGGTACCTCAGATACCAAGGATGGCAATAGCAGGTCACGTCACAACAAGCATAAGCGCCGCATTAACAGCGAAAATACTGAGGATACGGCAGTCAATGCCGGATTCAAAGGCTCCAAACCCGGTCAGCGGAAAAAGCCATTCAAACAAAGTATGTCGGGTCCGTCCAGCTTGGACCGTATACTCGATCGCTCGTGTCAAATACACGGCACCCCAGACAAGCCAGCCAATCACACCAACAAGGATTGTTGGGTGTTTAAGCAGGCCAGCAAGTTAATGGCGGAAAACAAGGACAAGGGGCCGCATAGTGATGATGAGGAGGAGCCCCAACAGCCGCACACTAGAGGACAGAAGAGGTTTCCCCCGCAAGTGCGGACGGTGAACATGATATACGCAACCCACATCCCCAAGAGGGAGCGGAAGCGTGCGCTCAGGGACTTATATGCGTTGGAGCCAGTCGCCCCAAAGTTCAACCCTTGGTCCTCCTGTCTGATCACCTTCGATCGCAGGGACCACCCCACTAGTATCCGTCATGGCGGATTCGTCGCACTGGTCCTAGACCCAATCATCGACGGATTTCACCTCACTCGAGTCCTTATGGACGGCGGCAGCAGCCTGAACCAGCTTTATCAGGACACAGTGCGCAAAATGGGTATAGACCCCTCAAGGATCAAACCCACAAATTAAGGGCGTCATTCCAAGTGTAGAGGCCCATTGCACAGGCTCACTTACACTGGAAGTGGTCTTCGGATCCCCGGATAACTTCCGAAGCGAAGAGTTAATATTCGATATAGTCTCGTTCCGTAGTGGTTATCACGCGCTGCTCGGGCGAACCGCATTTGCTAGATTCAATGCGGTACCGCATTATGCATACCTCAAGCTCAAGATGCCAGGACCTCGTGGAGTTATTATAGTGAATGGAAAAACATAGCACTCTCTCCGAACAGAGGAGCACACCGTAGCCCTCGCAACAGAAATGCAAAGCAGCCTCTCAAGGCAATCAACCAGTGTTGGGGAACGTAGTAATTTCAAAAAATTTCCTACGCACACGCAAGATCATGGTGATGCATAGCAACGAGGGGGAGAGTCTGATCTACATACCCTTGTAGATCGCAACGGAAGCGTTGACACAACGTAGAGGAAGTAGTCGAACGTCTTCTTCCCGATCCGACTGATCCAAGCACCGTTACTCCGGCACCTCCGAGTTCTTAGCACACGTACAGCTTGATGACGATCCCCGGGCTTCGATCCAACAAAGCTTCGGGGAGGAGTTCCGTCAGCACGACGGCGTGGTGACGATCTTGATGTTCCACCGACGCAGGGCTTTGCCTAAGCACTACAACGATATGATTGAGGTGGAATATGGTGGCAGGGCGCACCGCACACGGCTAAGGAACGATCACAATGATCAACTTGTGTGTCTAGAGGTGCCCCCTGCCTCCGTATATAAAGGAGCCAAGGGGGAGGGGGCCGCCGGCCAAGGAGGGCGCGCCAAGGGAGTCCTACTCCCTCTGGGAGTAGGATTCCCCTCTAATCCTAGTTGGAATAGGATTCCTTGTGGGGGGAAAGAGAGAGAGGGGGCCGGCCACCTCTCCTAGTCTTAATAGGACAAGGGGAAGGGGGGAGGCGCGCGGCCACCTTGGGCTGCCCCTTTATCGTTTCCACTAAAGCCCATTAAGGCCCATTTGGTTCCCGGGGGGGGGGGGGGGGTCAGGTAGCCTCCCGGTACTCCGGTAAAATCCCGATTTCACCCGGAACACTTCCGATGTCCAAACATAGGCTTCCAATATATCAATCTTTATGTCTCGACCATTTCGAGACTCCTCGTCATGTCCGTGATCACATCCGGGACTCCGAACAACCTTAGGTACATCAAAATGCATAAACTCATAATAACTGTCATCGTAACGTTAAGCGTGCGGACCCTACGGTTCGAGAACAATGTAGACATGACCGAGACACATCTCCAGTCAATAACCAATAGCGGGACCTAGATGCCCATATTGGCTCCTACATATTCTACGAAGATCTTTATCGGTCAGACCGCATAACAACATACGTTATTCCCTTTGTCATCGGTATGTTACTTTCCCGAGATTCGATCGTCGGTATCCAATACCTAGTTCAATCTCGTTATTGGCAAGTCTCTTTACTCGTTCCATAATACATCATCTTGCAACTAACTCATTAGTTGTAATGCTTGCAAGGCTTATGTGATGTGCATTACCGAGAGGGCCCAGAGATACCTCTCCGACAATCGGAGTGACAAATCCTAATCTCGAAATACGCCAACCCAACATCTACCTTTGGAGACACCTGTAGAGCTCCTTTATAATCACCTAGTTACGTTGTGACATTTGGTAGCACACAAAGTGTTCCTCCGGGAAACGGGAGTTTCATAATCTCATAGTCATAGGAACATGTATAAGTCATGAAGAAATCAATAGCAACATACTAAACGATTGGGTGCTAAGCAAATGGAATGGGTCATGTCAATCAGATCATTCAACCAATGATGTGACCTCGTTAATCAAATAACAACACCTTGTTCGTGGTTAGGAAACATAACCATCTTTGATTAACGAGCTAGTGAAGTAGAGGCATACTAGTGACACTAAGTTTGTCTATGTATTCACACATGTATTATGTTTCCGGTTAATACAATTCTAGCATGAATAATAAACATTTATCATGATATAAGGAAATAAATAATAACTTTATTATTGCCTCTTGGGCATATTTCCTTTAGTCTCCCACTTGCACTAGAGTCAATAATCTAGATTACACAGTAATGATTCTAACACCCATGGAGCCTTGGTGCTGATCATGTTTTCCTCGTGGAAGAGGCTTAGTCAACGGGTCTGCAATATTCAGATCCGTATGTATCTTGCAAATCTCTATGTCTCCCACCTGGACTAGATCCCGGATGGAATTGAAGCGTCTCTTGATGTGCTTGGTCCTCTTGTGAAATCTGGATTCCTTTGCCATGGCAATTGCACCAATATTGTCACAAAAGATTTTCATTGGACCCGATGCACTAGGTATGACACCTAGATCGGATATGAACTCCTTCATCCAGACTCCTTCGTTCGCTGCTTCCGAAGCAGCTATGTACTCCGCTTCACATGTAGTGAAGGAAATATGCCCTAGAGGCAATAATAAAGCTATTATTTATTTCCTTATATCAAGATAAATGTTTATTATTCATGCTAGAATTGTATTAACCGGAAACATAATACATGTGTGAATACATAGACAAACAGAGTGTCACTAGTATGCCTCTACTTAACTAGCTCGTTAATCAAAGATGGTTAAGTTTCCTAACCATGAACAATGTGTTGTTATTTGATTAACGAGGTCACATCATTAGTTGAATGATCTGATTGACATGACCCATTTCATTAGCTTAGCACCCGATTGTTTAGTATGTTGCTATTGCTTTCTTCATGACTTATACATGTTCCTATGACTATGAGATTGTGCAACTCCCGTTTGCCGGATGAACACTTTGGGTGCTACCAAACGTCACAACGTAACTGGGTGATTATAAAGGAGTACTACAGGTGTCTCCAATGGTAGATGTTGGGTTGGCGTATTTTGAGATTAGAATTTGTCACTCCGATTGTCGGAGAGGTATCTCTGGGCCCTCTCGGTAATACACATTACACAAGCCTTGCAAGCATTGCAACTAATGAGTTAGTTGCGGATGATGTATTACAGAACGAGTAAAGAGACTTGCCGGTAACGAGATTGAACTAGGTATTGGATACCGACGATCGAATCTCGGGCAAGTAACATACCGATGACAAAGGGAACAACGTATGTTGTTATGCGGTCTGACCGATAAAGATCTTCGTAGAATATGTAGGAGCCAATATGGGCATCCAGGTCCCGCTATTGGTTATTGACCGGAGACATGTCTCGGTCATGTCTACATTGTTCTCGAACCGTAGGGTCCGCACGCTTAACGCTACGATGACAGTTATTATGAGTTTATGCATTTTGATGTACCGAAGGTTGTTCGCAGTCCCGGATGCGATCACGGACATGACGAGGAGTCTCGAAATGATCGAGACATAAAGATTGATATATTGGAAGCCTATGTTTGGACATCGGAAGTGTTCCGGGTGAAATCGGGATTTTACCGGAGTACCGGGAGGTTACCGGAACCCCCCGGGAACCAAATGGGCCTTATTGGGCCTTAGTGGAAAGGTGAAAGGGGCAGCCCAAGGTGGGCTGCACGCCTCCCCCCTCCCCTAGTCCTATTAGGACTAGGAGAGGTGGCCGGCCCCCTTCTCCCTCTCTCTCTCTCGAGGAGTCCTATTAGGAATAGGATTGGGGGGGTCCTACTCCCGGTAGGAGTAGGACTCCTCCTGCGCCCTCCTCCTTTAGCCGGCCAGCCCTCCCCCTGGCAACCTTTATATACGGGGGCAGGGGGCACCTCTAGACACACAAGTTGATCATTGAGATCGTTCCTTAGCCGTGTGCGGTGCCCCCTGCCACCAAATTCCACCTCGATCATACCGTTGTAGTGCTTAGGCGAAGCCCTGCGTCGGTAGTACATCAAGATCGTCACCACACCGTCGTGCTGATGGAACTCTTCCTCGACGCTTTGCTGGATCGGAGCCCGAGGATCGTCATCGAGCTGAACGTGTGCTAAGAACTCGGAGGTGCCGGAGTAACGGTGCTTGGATCGGTCGGATCGGGAAGAAGACGTACGACTACTTCCTCTACGTTGTGTCAACGCTTCCGTTGCGATCTACAAGGGTGCGTAGATCAGACTCTCCCCCTTGTTGCTATGTATCACCATGATCTTGCGTGTGCGTAGGAAATTTTTTGAAATTACTACGTTCCCCAACAGTGGTATCAGAGCCTAGGTTTTATGGTTTGATGTTATTTGCACGAGTAGAACACAAGTGAGCTGTGGGCGATACAAGTCATACTGCCTACCAGCATGTCATACTTTGGTTCGGCGGTATTGTTGGACGAGACGACCCGGACCAACCTTACGCGTATGCTTACGCGAGACCGGTTCCCTCGACGTGCTTTGCACATAGATGGCTTGCGGGCGACTATCTCTCCAACTTTAGTTGAACCGAGTATGGCTACGCTCGGTCCTTGAGAAGGTTAAAACGGAGTCTATTTGACAAACTATCGTTGTGGTTTTGATGCGTAGGTGAGATGAGTTCTTGCTTAAGCCCGTAGCAGCCACGTAAAACTTGCAACAACAAAGTAGAGGACGTCTAACTTGTTTTTGCAGGGCATGTTGTGATGTGATATGGTTAAGGCATGATGCTGATTTTATTGTATGAGATGATCATGTTTTGTAACCAAGTTATCGGCAACTGGCAGGAGCCATATGGTTGTCGCTTTATTGTATGCAATGCAATCGCGATGTAATGCTTTACTTTATTACTAAGCGGTAGTGATAGTCGTGGAAGAATAAGATTGGCGAGACGACAACATTGCTACGATGGAGATCAAGGTGTCGTGCCGGTGACGATGGTGATCATGACGGTGCTTCGGAGATGGAGATCACAAGCACAAGATGATGATGGCCATATCATATCACTTATATTGATTGCATGTGATGTTTATCCTTTTATGCATCTTATCTTGCTTTGATTGACGGTAGCATTATAAGATGATCTCTCACTAAATTATCAAGAAGTGTTCTCCCTGAGTATGCACCATTGCCAAAGTTCGTCGTGCCCAGACACCACGTGATGATCAGGTGTGATAAGCTCTACGTCCATCTACAACGGGTGCAAGCCAGTTTTGCACACGCAGAATACTCAGGTTAAACTTGACGAGCCTAGCATATGCAGATATGGCCTCGGAACACAGAGACCGAAAGGTCGAGCGTGAATCATATAGTAGATATGATCAACATAACGATGTTCACCATTGAAAACTACTCCATCTCACGTGATAATCGGTTATGGTTTAGTTGATTTGGATCACGTGATCACTTAGAGGATTAGAGGGATGTCTATCTAAGTGGGAGTTCTTAAGTAATTTGATTAACTGAACTTAAACTTATCATGAACTTAGTACCTGATAGTATCTTGCTTGTTTATGTTGATTGTAGATAGATGGCTCGTGCTATTGTTCCGTTGAATTTTAATGCGTTCCTTGACAAAGCAAAGTTGAAAGATGATGGTAGCAATTACACGGACTGGGTCCGTAACCTGAGGATTATCCTCATTGCTGCACAGAAGAATTACGTCCTGGAAGCACCGCTGGGTGCCAGGCCTGCTGCTGGAGCAACACCAGATGTTATGAACGTCTGGCAGAGCAAAGCTGATGACTACTCGATAGTTCAGTGTGCCATGCTTTACGGCTTAGAATCGGGACTTCAACGACGTTTTGAACGTCATGGAGCATATGAGATGTTCCAGGAGTTGAAGTTAATATTTCAAGCAAATGCCCGAATTGAGAGATATGAAGTCTCCAATAAGTTCTATAGCTGCAAGATGGAGGAGAACAGTTCTGTCAGTGAGCATATACTCAAAATGTCTGGGTATAATAATTACTTGATTCAGATGGGAGTTAATCTTCCAGATGATTGCGTCATTGACAGAATTCTCCAATCACTGCCACCAAGCAACAAGAGCTTCGTGATGAACTATAATATGCAAGGGATGAACAAGACTATTCCCGAGCTCTTCGCAATGCTGAAAGCTGCGGAGGTAGAAATCAAGAAGGAGCATCAAGTGTTGATGGTCAACAAGACCACTAGTTTCAAGAAAAAGGGCAAAGGGAAGAAGAAGGGGAACTTCAAGAAGAACAGCAAGCAAGTTGCTGCTCAGGAGAAGAAACCCAAGTCTGGACCTAAGCCTGAAACTGAGTGCTTCTACTGCAAGCAGACTGGTCACTGGAAGCGAAACTGCCCCAAGTATTTGGCGGATAAGAAGGATGGCAAGGTGAACAAAGGTATATGTGATATACATGTTATTGATGTGTACCTTACTAGAGCTCGCAGTAGCACCTGGGTATTTGATACTGGTTCTGTTGCTAATATTTGCAACTCAAAACATGGACTACGGAATAAGCGAACACTAGCAAAGGACGAGGTGACGATGCGCGTGGGAAACGGTTCCAAAGTCGATGTGATCGCGGTCGGCACGCTACCTCTACATCTACCTTCGGGATTAATATTAGACCTAAATAATTGTTATTTGGTGCCAGCGTTGAGCATGAACATTATATCTGGATCTTGTTTAATGCGAGACGGTTATTCATTTAAATCAGAGAATAATGGTTGTTCTATTTATATGAGTAATATCTTTTATGGTCATGCACCTTTGAAGAGTGGTCTATTTTTGATGAATCTCGATAGTAGTGATACACATATTCATAATGTTGAAACCAAAAGATGCAGAGTTGATAATGATAGTGCAACTTATTTGTGGCACTGCCGTTTAGGTCATATCGGTGTAAAGCGCATGAAGAAACTCCATACTGATGGGCTTTTGGAACCACTTGATTATGAATCACTTGGTACTTGCGAACCGTGCCTCATAGGTAAGATGACTAAAACACCGTTCTCCGGTACTATGGAGAGAGCAACAGATCTGTTGGAAATCATACATACCGATGTATGTGGTCCGATGAATATTGAGGCTCATGGCAGATATCGTTATTTTCTCACCTTCACAGATGATTTAAGCAGATATGGGTATATCTACTTAATGAAACACAAGTCTGAAACATTTGAAAAGTTCAAAGAATTTCAGAGTGAAGTTGAAAATCATCGTAACAAGAAAATAAAGTTTCTACGATCTGATCGTGGAGGAGAATATTTGAGTTACGAGTTTGGTGTACATTTCAAAAATTGTGGAATAGTTTCGCAACTCACGCCACCCAGAACACCACAGCGTAATGGTGTGTCCGAACGTCGTAATCGTACTTTACTAGATATGGTGCGATCTATGATGTCTCTTACTGATTTACCGCTATCATTTTGGGGTTATGCTTTAGAGACGGCCGCATTCACGTTAAATAGGGCACCATCAAAATCCGTTGAGACGACGCCTTATGAACTATGGTTTGGCAAGAAACCAAAGTTGTCGTTTCTTAAAGTTTGGGGCTGCGATGCTTATGTGAAAAAGCTTCAACCTGATAAGCTCGAACCCAAAGCGGAGAAATGTGTCTTCATAGGATACCCAAAGGAGACTGTTGGGTACACCTTCTATCACAGATCCGAAGGCAAGACATTCGTTGCTAAGAATGGATCATTTCTAGAGAAGGAGTTTCTCTCGAAAGAAGTGAGTGGGAGGAAAGTAGAACTTGACGAGGTAACTGTACCTGCTCCCTTATTGGAAAATAGTACATCACAGAAAACTGTTTCTGCGACACCTATACCAATTAGTGAGGAAGCTAATGATGATGATCATGAAACTTCAGGACAAGATACTACTGAACCACGTAGATCAACCAGAGTGAGATCCACACCAGAGTGGTACGGTAATTCAATTCTCGAAGTCATGCTACTAGATCATGATGAACCTACGAACTATGAAGAAGCGATGGTGAGCCCAGATTCCGCAAAGTGGCTTGAAGCCATGAAATCTGAGATGGGATCCATGTATGAGAACAAAGTATGGACTTTGGTTGACTTGCCCGATGATCGGCAAGCAATTGAGAATAAATGGATCTTCAAGAAAAAGATTGACGCTGATGGTAATATTACTGTCTATAAAGCTCGACTTGTCGCAAAAGGTTGTCGACAAGTTCAAGGGGTTGACTACGATGAGACCTTCTCACCCGTAGCGATGCTTAAGTCTGTCAGAATCATGTTAGCAATTGCCGCATTTTATGGTTATGAAATTTGGCAGATGGATGTCAAAACTGCATTCCTGAATGGATTTCTGGTAGAAGAGTTGTATCTGATGCAACCAGAAGGTTTTGTCGATCCAAAAGGAGCTAACAAAGTGTGCAAGCTCCAGCGATCCATTTATGGACTGGTGCAAGCCTCTCGGAGTTGGAATAAACGCTTTGATAGTGTGATCAAAGCATTTGGCTTTATACAGACTTTTGGAGAAGCATGTATTTACAAGAAAGTGAGTGGGAGCTCTGTAGCATTTCTGATATTATATGTGGATGACATATTGCTGATTGGAAATGATATAGAATTTCTGGATAGCATAAAGGGATACTTGAATAAAAGTTTTTCGATGAAAGACCTCGGGGAAGCTGCTTACATATTAGGCATAAAGATCTATAGAGATAGATCACGACGCTTAATTGGACTTTCACGAAGCACATACCTTGACAAGATTTTGAAGAAGTTCAAAATGGATCAAGCAAAGAAAGGGTTCTTGCCTGTGTTACAAGGTGTGAAGTTGAGTCAGACTCAATGCCCGACCACTGCAGAAGATAGAGAGAAAATGAAAGATGTTCCCTATGCTTCAACCATAGGCTCTATCATGTATGCAATGCTGTGTACCAGACCTGATGTGTGCCTTGCTATAAGTTTAGCAGGGAGGTACCAAAGTAATCCAGGAGTGGATCACTGGACAGCGGTCAAGAACATCCTTAAATACCTGAAAAGGACTAAGGATATGTTTCTCGTATATGGAGGTGACAAAGAGCTCACCGTAAGAGGTTACGTTGATGCAAGCTTTGACACTGATCCGGACGATTCTAAATCGCAAACCGGATACGTGTTTACTTTAAACGGTGGAGCTGTCAGTTGGTGCAGTTCTAAACAAAGCGTCGTAGCGGGATCTACATGTGAAGCGGAGTACATAGCTGCTTCGGAAGCAGCGAATGAAGGAGTCTGGATGAAGGAGTTCATATCCAATCTAGGTGTCATACCTAGTGCATCGGGTCCAATGAAAATCTTTTGTGACAATACTGGTGCAATTGCTTTGGCAAAGGAATCTAGATTTCACAAAAGGACCAAACACATCAAAAGACGCTTCAATTCCATCCGGGATCTAGTCCAGGTGGGAGACATAAAGATTTGCAAGATACATACGGATCTGAATGTTGCAGACCCGTTGACTAAGTCTCTTCCACGAGCAAAACATGATCAACACCAAGGCTCCATGGGTGTTAGAA
Organism: Triticum monococcum; assembly: GCA_034509565.1. Lineage (NCBI taxonomy): Eukaryota > Viridiplantae > Streptophyta > Magnoliopsida > Poales > Poaceae > Triticum > Triticum monococcum. The sequence goes on from CM067845.1 coordinate 623,655,677, forward strand.
TCATTACTGTGTAATCTAGATTATTGACTCTAGTGCAAGTGGGAGACTGAAGGAAATATGCCCTAGAGGCAATAATAAAGCTATTATTTATTTCCTTATATCATGATAAATGTTTATTATTCATGCTAGAATTGTATTAACCGGAAACATAATACATGTGTGAATACATAGACAAACAGAGTGTCACTAGTATGCCTCTACTTGACTAGCTCGTTAATCAAAGATGGTTAAGTTTCCTAACCATGAACAATGTGTTGTTATTTGATTAATGAGGTCACATCATTAGTTGAATGATCTGATTGACATGACCCATTTCATTAGCTTAGCACCCGATCGTTCAGTATGTTGCTATTGCTTTCTTCATGACTTATACATGTTCCTATGACTATGAGATTATGCAACTCCCGTTTGCCGAAGGAACACTTTGGGTGCTACCAAACGTCACAACGTAACTGCGTGATTATAAAGGAGTACTACAGGTGTCTCCAATGGTAGATGTTGGTTGGCGTATTTCGAGATTAGAATTTGTCACTCCGATTGTCGGAGAGGTATCTCTGGGCCCTCTCGGTAATACACATTACACAAGCCTTGCAAGCATTGCAACTAATGAGTTAGTTGTGGATGATGTATTACAGAACGAGTAAAGAGACTTGCCGGTAACGAGATTGAACTAGGTATTGGATACCAACGATCGAATCTCGGGCAAGTAACATACCGATGACAAAGGGAACAACGTATGTTGTTATGCGGTCTGACCGATAAAGATCTTCGTAGAATATGTAGGAGCCAATATGGGCATCCAGGTCCCGCTATTGGTTATTGACCGGAGACATGTCTCGGTCATGTCTACATTGTTCTCGAACCGTAGGGTCCGCACGCTTAACGTTACGATGACAGTTATTATGAGTTTATGCATTTTGATATACCGAAGGTTGTTCGGAGTCCCGGATGCGATCACGGACATGACGAGGAGTCTCGAAATGGTCGAGACATAAAGATTGATATATTGGAAGCCTATGTTTGGACATCGGAAGTGTTCCGGGTGAAATCGGGATTTTACCGGAGTACCGGGAGGTTACCGGAACCCCCCGGGAAGCAAATGGGCCTTATTGGGCCTTAGTGGAAGGGTGAAAGGGGCAGCCCAAGGTGGGCTGCGCGCCTCCCCCCTCCCCTAGTCCTATTAGGACTAGGAGAGGTGGCCGGCCCCCTTCTCCCTCTCTCTCTCTCTCTCGAGGAGTCCTATTAGGAATAGGATTGGGGGGGGAGTCCTACTCCCGGTAGGAGTAGGACTCCTCCTGCGCCCTCCTCCTTTGGCCGGCCAGCCCTCCCCCTGGCAACCTTTATATACGAGGGCAGGGGGCACCTCTAGACACACAAGTTGATCATTGAGATCGTTCCTTAGCCGTGTGCGGTGCCCCCTGCCACCAAATTCCACCTCGATCATACCGTTGTAGTGCTTAGGCGAAGCCCTGCGTCGGTAGTACATCAAGATCGTCACCACGCCGTCGTGCTGACGGAACTCTTCCTCGACGCTTTGCTGGATCGGAGCCCGAGGATCGTCATCGAGCTGAACGTGTGCTAAGAACTCGGAGGTGCCGGAGTAACGGTGCTTGGATCGGTCGGATCGGGAAGAAGACGTACGACTACTTCCTCTACGTTGTGTCAACGCTTCCGTTGCGATCTACAAGGGTACGTAGATCAGACTCTCCCCCTCGTTGCTATGCATCACCATGATCTTGCGTGTGCGTAGGAAATTTTTTGAAATTACTACGTTCCCCAACATGTAGATCCCGCTATGACGCTTTGTTTAGAACTGCACCAACTGACAACTCCACCGTTTAATGTAAACACGTATCGGTTTGCGATTTAGAATCGTCCGGATCAGTGTCAAAGCTTGCATCAACGTAACCTCTTACGGTGAGCTCTTTGTCACCTCCATATACAAGAAACATATCCTTAGTCCTTTTCAGGTATTTCAAGATGTTCTTGACCGCTGTCCAGTGATCCACTCGTGGATTACTTTGGTACCTCCCTGCTAAACTTATAGTAAGGCACACATCAAGTCTGGTACACAGCACTGCATACATGATAGAGCCTATGGCTGAAGCATGGGGAACATCTTTCATTTTCTCTCTATCTTCTGCAGTGGTCGGGCATTGAGTCTGACTCAACTTCACACCTTGTAACACAGGCAAGAACCCTTTCTTTGCTTGATCCATTTTGAACTTCTTCAAAATCTTGTCAAGGTATGTGCTTTGTGAAAGTCCAATTAAGCGTCTTGATCTATCTCTATAGATCTTTATGCCTAATATGTAAGCAGCTTCACCGAGGTCTTTCATTGAAAAACTTTTATTTAAGTATCCCTTTATGCTAACCAGAAATTCTATATCATTTCCAATCAGCAATATGTCATCCACATATAATATCAGAAATGCTACAGAGCTCCCACTCACTTTCTTGTAAATACAGGCTTCACCGAAAGTCCGTATAAACCAAATGCTTTGATCACACTATCAAAGCGTTTATTCCAACTCCGAGAGGCTTGCACCAGTCCATAAATGGATCGCTGGAGCTTGCACACTTTGTTAGCTCCCTTTGGATCGACAAATCCTTCCGGTTGCATCATATACAACTCTTCTTCTAGAAATCCATTCAGGAATGCAGTTTTGACATCCATCTGCCAAATTTCATAATCATAAAATGCGGCAATTGCTAACATGATTCTGACAGACTTAAGCATCGCTACGGGTGAGAAGGTCTCATCGTAGTCAACCCCTTGAACTTGTCGAAAACCTTTTGCGACAAGTCAAGCTTTATAGACAGTAATATTACCATCAGTGTCAGTCTTTTTCTTGAAGATCCATTTATTCTCAATTGCTTGCCGATCATCGGGCAAGTCAACCAAAGTCCATACTTTGTTCTCATACATGGATCCCATCTCAGATTTCATGGCTTCTAGCCACTTTGCGGAATCTGGGCTCACCATCGCTTCTTCATAGTTCGTAGGTTCATCATGATCTAGTAGCATGATTTCCAGAACTGGATTACCGTACCACTCTGGTGCGGATCTCACTCGATTGATCTACGAGGTTCAGTAGTATCTTGTCCTGAAGTTTCATGATCATCATCATTAGCTTCCTCACTAATTGGCATAGGTGTCGCAGAAACAGTTTTCTGTGATGTACTATTTTCCAATAAGGGAGCAGGTACAGTTACCTCGTCAAGTTCTACTTTCCTCCCACTCACTTCTTTCGAGAGAAACTCCTTCTCTAGAAATGATCCATTCTTAGCAACGAATGTCTTGCCATCGGATCTGTCATAGAAGGTGTACCCAACAGTTTCCTTTGGGTATCCTATGAAGACACATTTCTCCGATTTGGGTTCGAGCTTATCAGGTTGAAGCTTTTTCACATAAGCATCACAGCCCCAAACTTTAAGAAACGACAACTTTGGTTTCTTGCCAAACCATAGTTCATAAGGCGTCGTCTCAACGGATTTTGATGGTGCCCTATTTAACGTGAATGCGGCCGTCTCTAAAGCATAACCCCAAAACGATAGTGCTAAATCAGTAAGAGACATCATAGATCGCACCATATCTAGTAAAGTACGATTACGACGTTCGGACACACCATTACGCTATGGTGTTCCGGGTGGCGTGAGCTGTGAAACTATTCCACAATTTTTCAAATGTACACCAAACTCGAAACTCAAATATTCTCCTCCACGATCAGATCATAGAAACTTTATTTTCTTGTTACGTTGATTTTCAACTTCACTCTGAAATTCTTTGAACTTTTCAAATGTTTCAGATTTATGTTTCATTAAGTAGATATACCCATATCTGCTTAAATCATCTGTGAAAGTGAGAAAATAACGATATCCGCCACGAGCCTCAATATTCATCGGACCACATACATCGATATGTATGATTTCCAACAAATCTATTGCTCTCTCCATAGTACCAGAGAATGGTGTTTTAGTCATCTTGCCCATGAGGCACGGTTCGCAAGTACCAAGTGATTCATAATCAGGAGGTTCGAAAAGCCCATCAGTATGGAGTTTCTTCATGCGCTTTACACCGATATGACCTAAATGGCAGTGCCACAAATAAGTTGCACTATCATTATCAACTCTGCATCTTTTGGCTTCAACATTATGAATATGTGTGTTACTACTATCGAGATTCATCAAAAATAGACCACTCTTCAAAGGTGCATGACCACAAAAGATATTACTCATATAAATAGAACAACCATTATTCTCTGATTTAAATGAATAACCGTCTCGCATCAAACAAGATCCAGATATAATGTTCATGCTTAACGCTGGCACCAAATAACAATTATTTAGGTCAAATATTAATCCCGAAGGTAGATGTAGAGGTAGCGTGCCGACCGCGATCACATCGACTTTGGAACCGTTTCCCACGCGCATCGTCACCTCGTCCTTTGCTAGTGTTCGCTTAATCTGTAGTCCTTGTTTCGAGTTGCAGATATTAGCAACAGAACCAGTATCAAATACCCAGGTGCTACTGCGAGCTCTAGTAAGGTACACATCAATAACATGTATATCACATATATCTTTGTTCACCTTGCCATCCTTCTTATCCGCCAAATACTTGGGGCAGTTCCGCTTCCAGTGACTAGTCTGCTTGCAATAGAAGCACTCAGTTTCAGGCTTAGGTCCAGACTTGGGTTTCTTCTCCTGAGCAGCAACTTGCTTGCCGTTCTTCTTGAAGTTCCCCTTCTTCTTCCCTTTGCCCTTTTTCTTGAAACTAGTGGTCTTGTTAGCCATCAACACTTGATGCTCCTTCTTGATTTCTACCTCCACAGCTTTCAGCATTGCGAAGAGCACGGGAATAGTCTTATTCATCCCTTGCATATTATAGTTCATCACGAAGCTCTTGTAGCTTGGTGGCAGTGATTGGAGAATTCTGTCAATGACGCAATCATCTGGAAGATTAACTCCCATCTGAATCAAGTGATTATTATACCCAGACATTTTGAGTATATGCTCACTGACAGAACTGTTCTCCTCCATCTTGCAGCTATAGAACTTATTGGAGACTTCATATCTCTCAATTCGGGCATTTGCTTGAAATATTAACTTCAACTCCTGGAACATCTCATATGCTCCATGACGTTCAAAACATCGTTGAAGTCCCGATTCTAAGCCGTAAAGCATGGCACACTGAACTATCGAGTAGTCATCAGCTTTGCTTTGCCAGACGTTCATAACATCTGGCGTTGCTCCAGCAGCAGGCCTGGCACCCAGCGGTGCTTCCAGGACGTAATTCTTCTGAGCAGCAATGAGGATAATCCTCAAGTTACGGACCCAGTCCGTGTAATTGCTACCATCATCTTTCAACTTTGCTTTCTCAGGGAACGCATTAAAATTCAACGGAACAACAGCACGAGCCATCTATCTACAATCAACATAAACAAGCAAGATACTATCAGGTACTAAGTTCAGGATAAGTTTAAGTTCAATTAATCAAATTACTTAAGAACTCCCACTTAGATAGACATCCCTCTAATCCTCTAAGTGATCACGTGATCCAAATCAACTAAACCATAACCGATCATCACGTGCGATGGAGTAGTTTTCAATGGTGAACATCGTTATGTTGATCATATCTACTATATGATTCACGCTCGACCCTTCGGTCTCTGTGTTCCGAGGACATATCTGCATATGCTAGGCTCGTCAAGTTTAACCTGAGTATTCTGCGTGTGCAAAAACCGGCTTGCACCCGTTGTAGATGGACGTAGAGCTTATCACACCCGATCATCACGTGGTGTCTGGGCACGACGAACTTTGGCAACGGTGCATACTCAGGGATAACACTTCTTGATAATTTAGTGAGAGATCATCTTATAATGCTACCGTCAATCAAAGCAAGATAAGATGCATAAAAAGATAAACATCACATGCAATCAATATAAGTGATATGATATGGCCATCATCATCTTGTGCTTGTGATCTCCATCTCCGAAGCACCGTCATGATCACCATCGTCACCGGCGTGACACCTTGATCTCCATCATAGCATCGTTGTCATCTCGCCAATCTTATGCTTCCACGACTATCGCTACCGCTTAGTGATAAAGTAAAGCATTACATCGCGATTGCATTGCATACAGTAAAGCGACAACCATATGGCTCCTGCCAGTTGCCGATAACTCGGATACAAAACATGATCATCTCATACAATAAAATTTAGCATCATGTCTTGACCATATCACATCACAACATGCCCTGCAAAAACAAGTTAGACGTCCTCTACTTTGTTGTTGCAAGTTTTACGTGGCTGCTACGGGCCTAAGCAAGAACCAATCTCACCTACGCATCAAAACCACAACGATAGTTTGTCAAATAGACTCCGTTTTAACCTTCGCAAGGACCGGGCGTAGCCACACTCGGTTTAACTAAAGTTGGAGAGACAGTCGCCCGCAAGCCACCTGTGTGCAAAGCACGTCGGGGGAACCGGTCTCGCGTAAGCGTACGCGTAAGGTTGGTCCGGGTCGTCTCGTCCAACAATACCGCCGAACCAAAGTATGACATGCTGGTAGGCAGTATGACTTGTATCGCCCACAACTCACTTGTGTTCTACTCGTGCATATAACATCAAACCATAAAACCTAGGCTCGGATGCCACTGTTGGGGAACGTAGTAATTTCAAAAAAATTCCTACGCACACGCAAGATCATGGTGATGCATAGCAATGAGGGGGAGAGTCTGGTCTACGTAGCCTTGTAGATCGCAACGGAAGCGTTGACACAATGTAGAGGAAGTAGTCGTACGTCTTCTTCCTGATCCGACCGATCCAAGCACCGTTACTCTGGCACCTCCGAGTTCTTAGCACACGTACAGCTCGATGACGATCCCCGGGCTCCGATCCAGCAAAGCTTCGGGGAGGAGTTCCGTCAGCACGATGGCGTGGTGACAATCTTGATGTTCCACCGACGCAGGGCTTCGCCTAAGCACTACAACGATATGATCGAGGTGGAATATGGTGGCAGGGGGCACCGCACACGGCTAAGGAACGTTCACAATGATCAACTTGTGTGTCTAGAGGTGCCCCTGCCTTCGTATATAAAGGAGCCAAGGGGGAGGGGGCCGGCCGGCCAAGGAGGGCGCGCCAAGGGAGTCCTACTCCCTCCGGGAGTAGGATTCCCCCCCCCCCCCTAATCCTAGTTGGAATAGGATTCCTTGTGGGGGGGGGGGAAGAGAGAAAGGGGGCCGGCCACCTCTCCTAGTCCTAATAGGACTAGGGGAAGGGGGGAGGCGCGCGGCCACCTTGGGCTGCCCCTTTCTCCTTTCCACTAAAGCCCATTAAGGCCCATTTGGTTCCCGGGGGGGTTCCGGTAACCTCTCGGTACTCCGGTAAAATCCCGATTTCACCCGGAACACTTCCGATGTCCAAACATAGGTTTCCAATATATTAATCTTTATGTCTCAACCATTTTGAGACTCCTCGTCATGTCCGTGATCACATCCGGGACTCCGAACAACCTTCGGTACATCAAAATGCATACACTCATAATAACTGTCATCGTAACGTTAAGCGTGCGGACCCTACGGTTCGAGAACAATGTAGACATGACCGAGACACATCTCCGGTCAATAACCAATAGCGGGACCTGGATGCCCATATTGGCTCCTACATATTCTACGAAGATCTTTATTGGTCAGACCGCATAACAACATACGTTGTTCCCTTTGTCATCGGTATGTTACTTGCCCGAGATTCGATCGTCGGTATCCAATACCTAGTTCAATCTCGTTACCGGCAAGTCTCTTTACTCGTTCCGTAATACATCATCTCGCAACTAACTCATTAGTTGTAATGCTTGCAAGGCTTATGTGATGTGCATTACCGAGAGGGCCCAGAGATACCTCTCCGACAATCGGAGTGACAAATCCTAATCTCGAAATACGCCAACCCAACATCTACCTTTGGAGACACCTGTACAGCTCCTTTATAATCACTCAGTTACGTTGTGACGTTTGGTAGCACACAAAGTGTTCCTCCAGGAAACAGGAGTTGCATAATCTCATAGTCATAGGAACATGTATAAGTCATGAAGAAAGTAATAGCAACATACTAAACGATCGGGTGCTAAGCTAATGGAATGGGTCATGTCAATCAGATCATTCAACCAATGATGTGACCTCGTTAATCAAATAACAACACCTTGTTCATGGTTAGGAAACATAACCATCTTTTATTAACGAGCTAGTCAAGTAGAGTCATACTAGTGACACTAAGTTTGTCTATGTATTCACACATGTATTATGTTTCCGGTTAATACAATTCTAGCATGAATAATAAACATTTATCATGATATAAGGAAATAAATAATAACTTTATTATTGCCTCTAGGGCATATTTCCTTCAACCAGTTCGACGCTTCATAGCCCAGACACCTTCAAGCGCGCTCGAGGCAATCGGCAAATAGACCGCCTGGCGCGATCTGAGCTCGCGTAGCAATACGGCGGCCACCCCAATCCTAGCCTGGCGGCGAAACTCGTGCCGCGCGTACATAATTACGCATTAAGAATACCATGGGCACAAGTGGGGAGGGGGGCACAACTGCGGCACGCCCCAAGACGCGGCCTAAACCGCACTAGGGGCTTCCCATTCGGTTATTTTTCTTTTTCTTTCAGGACCTTAATCTCTGGAAACACTGTCTGGCAGCACTATTGCCGAACACATGATGCAGCAACCAAGGAGGCAGACAACTACGTTATACCACGGAATTCCCAGGTCGATTACTGTAACGAGTGAAATATTTAATTTAATATCATTCCTCAGCTTGCCCTTGGAAGGGACATAGTCCTACTCTTTGCTTATCGCACTATTTGTATCACTCTGCTTTAACGCAATTTTTTAATAAACAATGCATGACATTACGACTATTATTGCATTCTTGTTATATGTGTGTGTGTGTGTGTTCATTAATGACGCCTTGCAACCGTACACTATGGTACGGCCAATACACCAGGGGCTTACGTACCCCACAATGTGGTGTGAAAAGTCCGAACACTTTCACAAGTGCGGCACCCCGAACTTATAGCATTATATGCATCGGCTCCGAATCATGTCTTTGGTCAAATGCTGGGTATGCCCGGCTCCTATGTTTTGGTACCTTACATTCCGCTCTATTAGCTAAGGTAGCGCTAGGAGAACTACTGCGATTGTGCCCCGGTTCTGCTGGGTTTAGCACCTCAGTAGAGAAAGCTAAAACTGACTGTCATGATAAGGCGAGACACTGGTCGCTGTTCGGCGAGGTTTTCAAGTCCCTAAAGACTTATGCCGCTTAGAGCGAGGGGCCGGCCCTCTCTGGCGTAAAGGCGTGTATCGCGCCCCGAATTCGGCCTTCCGAATACCAGGGGCTTCGCCGAAATTTAAAATTATAGAATTCTATGGCTAAGTGAGAGTGATAAAGCATTATTAGTCCGGTTGCCTTGTTCACTATGCTGAGCACCTCCCTCGAAGGACCCAAACATGGGAACAAGAGTGCTCAGGTTTATCCCGAACACCCTAGCACTCGTGGCATGGGGGCAGAAGCCGAGGACTAGCCATCTCTCAGATTGGATAAACAGCCAAACAGAAGGTAATATTTTAAATTCCAACAAGCGTTGCATAGCGCATATGAAACAAGTTTTCATACATACAGGATAAAACGAGCAAGTCTCATTCAAATATTACATCTTTGATCAGCTTCACGGTGTCTAGCTTGACCCACTGCAATTTCACACGGGCGAAAGCCCGGCGTGCACCTTCAATGCAGACAGATCGCTTGACGACCTCCAGCCACGGACAGGCATCCACAAGACGCCTCACCAGGCCGAAGAAGTTGTTCGGAAGGGCGTCGCCAGGCCACAGTCGGACTATAAAGCTCTTCATGGCCTTATCGGCCGCCTTATGTAGCTCGACCATCCGCTTCAGCTGGTTGCTCATTGGCACCGGATGTTCGGCCTCAGCATACTGAGACCAGAACAGCTTCTCCGTCGAGCTTCCGTCCTCGGCCTGGTAAAATTGTGCAGCATTGAACACACTGTGGGGCAAATCTGCGAATGCTCCTGAAGAGCTCCGGATCCAGGTAAGTAATCGGTAATTTACTTTTACATGCTTGCTTTGCATATAGAAAGCCTTACGCGCCGCTATCTTCTTCATCGCATCGATCACTTGGAGGGCCTTTTGGGCTTCGGCCTTGGCACTTTTTACACTCTCGAGGGCTGTGGCAAGCTCAGACTCCCGTGTCTTGGAGTCAACCTCCAACGCCTTGTGCTTCGCCACAAGAGCCTAGAGCTCTTGCTGCACCTCGCCCACCCGAGCCTCGTGCTTCTCTCGCTCGGTGCGCTCCTTGGCCACTTTATCTTCGGCCTTAGTTAGCGCTTGCTTCAGGGTCGCCACCTCGGTCGTGGCCCCTGGCAAACATACGATGATCCTGTCATTTTGCAATCGCGTCCTCTTTTATATATACATAAGACAGGGTATTACTTACCCTTGTTCTCCTCGAGCTGCCTCTTGGCAAGGCCGAGCTCTTTCCTGGACCCCTCGAGGTCCTACTTCAGTACGGCGACCTCCGCAGTTAGTGCGGCGGACGCCAGCAGCGAAGCCTGCATATGCATATTGACACACTTATATTAGACTCCTACGATATTATTTGATCCTCTGTTCGACTTTTCTTTGTGAACACCGAACAAAGCATCAGGGGCTACTGTCTATGCGGTAATATTTCCACTACACTTTGAAACACTTACCTCGAAGCCTGTTAGAAGGCTGGTACAGGCTTCAGTCAATCCGCTCTTGGCGGACTGAACCTTCAGGATCACCGCACTCATGATAGTGCGGTGCTCCTCGTCGATGGAAGCGTTGTGAAGCGCTTCCAGCAGATTGTCCGGCGCCTCTGGATGGACAGAGGTCACCGGCACAGGCGTCTTGCCCCTCTTAGAAGGAGGCCGCCTGCCTGAGCCTGAAACCGCTGGAGGTTCCGGCGCGGTGTTCGGCTAAGGGCTGAACTCGGAGCTCTCAGGGGCCCCGTCCCCTCGGCTCCCGGAGTCCGGAAGGTCGCCTTGAGGCGCCTCCGGGACTGTCTCCCCTCGATCCGGTGCCTCTTGAGACAACACCTCGGCGTCGTCGGCAGGATGAGGGGAGGTGGCGGTCGGGACTGGATCGCTATCCATGTCCGACAAGCCCAAGGAGCCGTCCGATGATACATCGATACTGGCTCGTGGCGGCCTGTATAATTGCGTTCGGCGTTAGGGAAAGCAGTGCGACAAAGGAATCCTATGAGTTACTCTGGTATCCGAATACTTACGATCTCCCCGGGGGCTTGACCCTGGGCAACCACTCGTCTTTGCCTTTGTCGGCGGTGGTGGAACTGTCCGGAAGGAGAGTCCTTCCCTACTGGGACCCTCTGGCCTCCCCAGTTGGGGTGGACTTCCTTTTCTTGTCTCCCCCAGTCGGTGGGGGAGCATCCTCTTCTTCTTCCTCGTCTTTGGGGGAGGAGTGTGCCGCAGAGTTATCGGACAATGTGTCCAATAACACCTGGCGCCGGGAACTCTTCGGGGTTCCCTTGGCCTTCTTGGTCTTCTCTGGCACCTTGTAAGGAGCCGGAGTCAGCATCTCCGTCAGGAGAGTGCCCGCAGTATCTTCGGGCAAAGGGGTCGGACAGTCGATCTGCCCCGACATCTCCACCCAGTCCTGTCAAAAGCCTAGAGATTAGACCCCACACATAATTAAGCTAGGGAAAATAAATGTCTTACGGGACGTATTGAACTCATCGAACGCGCTAGGCTCTTTGTGCTTAGTCCACGATCCTCGGCGAGAGAAGGAGGGACCTCAGCGCCCTTGAACAGCACCTTCCAGACGTCCTTGTGCGTCGTATCAAAGAGCTCGCTCAGAGTCTGGTGCTGGGCCGGGTCGAACTCCCATAAGGTAAAATCCCGTTGTTGACACGGGAGGATCCGACGGATGAGCATAACTTGGACTATGTTAACAAGCTTGAGCTTCTTGCTTGCCATACTCCGGATACATTTCTGGAGTCCGTCCAGCTCCACCGATGAACCCCACGACAGGCCCTTCTCTTTCCAGGAAGTGAGCCGTGTAGGGAATCCGGATCGAAACTCAGGGGTTGCCGCCCATTTGGTGTCGCGTGGCTCGGTGATGTAGAACCACGCCGACTGCCCCTTTATTGTCTCCACGAAGGAGCCTTCGAGCCATATGACGTTGGGCATCTTGCCCACCATGGCTCTACCGCATTCTGCTTGTTGGCCTCGTACCACCTTCGGCTTGATATTGAAGGTCTTTAACCACAGGCCGAAGTGGGGCCGGATGCGGAGGAAAGCCTCACACACGATGATGAACGCCGAAATGTTGAGGATGAAGTTCGGGGCCAGATCATGAAAGTCCAGCCCGTAGTAGAACATGATACCACAGACGAATGGATGGAGGGGAAACCCTAGTCCGCGGAGGGCAGGGTAGGGACGATCTGCCCCGCGGCAGGCAGCCGATGCGCGATGTTCGCGGCTAGGTATCCGGCTCCATGCAGCTTCTTGATGTCTCCCTCCGTGACGGAGGAGACCATCCACCTGCCTCCCGCTCCGAACATGATTGGAGAAGGTTGAGGTGAGAAGTGCGGACTTGGGCGCTAGAGCTCGAGTGTGCGAAAACGGATGAGTAAGGGAGGAAGAAGGCGTGGATAGAAAGGTGAATCCTTATCCCGTTATATGGGCGGACGAAACTAAGCGTGCCCACTTGCCTGGTAAAACTCGCTTATCCCCCAAGCACCGCAATTGATGGCGCAGTTGGGTTACCCACGCCCGTATTGATGAGAATCCCGTAATAAGGGGACACGATCTCTGCTTTGACAAGGCGTGTCGAGAAACTGCCTCGCGTTATGTGCGGGGCTGGTTAAAAGAAACGGTTGGAATAATCACCGGGCCATGACGTAACGTCATGCTGCCAAAACAAGCCAGGAAATTAGATCTGCGAAAATATTATTCTCCCTACGGTGGAATGTGGAACTTATTTTGCAGGGTCGGACACTATCCTCGTATTCAAATTCGTCTGCGATGTATTCGGAGAAGGAACCCGCCTTGCAATGCCGAAGACAATACTGCGCGCCGGACTCATCGTCATTGAAGCCTGGTTCAGGGGCTACTGAGGGAGTCCTGGATTAGGGGGTCTCCGGACAGCCGGACTATCTCCATTGGCCGGACTGTTAGACTATGAATATACAAGATTGAAGACTTCGTCTCGTGTCCGGATGGGACTCTACTTGGCGTGGAAGGCAAGCTAGGAAATACGGATATGGATATCTCCTCCTTTGTAACCGACCTTGTGTAACCCTAACCCTCCCCGGTTTCTATATAAACCGAAGGTTTTAGTCCATAGGACAACAACCACAACATACAATCATACCATAGGCTAGCTTCTAGGGTTTAGCCTCTCTAATCTCGTGGTAGATCTACTCTTGTACTACCCATATCATCAATATCAATCAAGCAGGACGTAGGGTTTTACCTCCATCAAGAGGGCCCGAACCTGGGTAAAACATCGTGTCCCCTGCCTCATGTTACCATCCAGCCTAGACGCACAGTTCGGGACCCCCTACCCGAGATCCGCCGGTTTTGACACCGACATCAAGCGTTTCATGGTCAACTCCACGGATAGGATCCCCGAAGCAACACCTGAGTTGAGAAACGTGGAAGACATCGTGAACTCTGGAAAGACGCAAGGTAGTTCCAATTGGTAGGCACCTTCTCCTCATTTGGCAAGAATGCGAAAGGGTCCAATGTAACAAGGAGCCAATTTGCCTTTGATACCGAAACGATGGGTTCCCTTTAACAGAGTAACCCGAAGGTAGGCCTTATCGCCAACTTCATAAGTCATGAGCTTATGTTTACGGTCATGTTGGCTCTTTTGACGAGATTGGCCTGTTTTCAATTTCTCACGAATAATTCGAACATGTTCTTCTGCTTCCTGAATCATATCCGGGCCAAAGAGTTGTCTTTCCCCGGTTTCTGAGCAGTTAAGAGGCGTTCGACATTTTCGTCCATAGAGAACTTCGAAAGGAGCTTTGCCCAAGGTAGCTTGATAACTATTGTTATAAGCGAACTCCGCGAATGGAAGGCATTTCTCCCAATCCATTCCGAATGAGATGACAGAAGCTCGGAGCATATCCTCCAGAATTTGATTTACTCGCTCTACTTGACCACTTGATTGGGGGTGGAAGGCGGTGTTAAAAGAGATACGAGTTCCCATAGCATTTTGGAAACTTTCCCAAAGTCAAGAGGTGAAGAGACTCCCACAGTCTGAGTTAATTTCCAATGGGACACCATGAAGAGACACTATTCGGGAGATGTATGGGTCAGCTAGCTGGCTAGCGGTGATACTCTCACGAACAGGTAGGAAGTGGGCTACTTTGGAAAGACGATCGATCACGACGAAGATAGCATTATTCCCTCTCTTGGTCCTGGGAAACCCAGTAATGAAATCCATATTGATTTTATCCCATTTCCATTCAGGAATAGCCAAAGGTTGAAGGTGCCAGCAGGCCGTTGATGCTCTGCTTTAACACGATGACAAACGTCGCAGTTAGCAATGTATCGAGCAATTTCTCTCTTCATCCTAGTCCACCAAAACCTCTGGCGTAGGTCTTGATACATCTTAGTACTATCGGGATGAATGGTGAGAGGGGATTCATGAGCTTCCTTAAGGTTCAGTTGTCGTAGTTGTTGTTTCTTGGGAACCACCAGGCGGTTCTCAAAGAAGACAACACCTTGATTGTTCACAGAGAAACACGTAGCAGCTCCGCTAGCAATGTTCTGCTTGATCTGAGATATTCCCTTGTCATACCGCTAGGCAGTTATGATCTGATCCATAAGGGTCGGTTTCACCACCAAGGTAGATAGGAATCCTTGAGGAACAATGTGAAGTTCAAGCTTACGAAATTCCTCATGGAGAAGTGGTTGACCTTGTTGTAACATCAAGTTGTTACAATAAGATTTATGACTTAGCACATCAGCCATGACATTGGCTTTGCCCGGGGTGTAAGTTATGCCTAAGTCGTAATCCAAGATCAACTCGACCTAGCGTCTTTTCCTGAGATTCAAATCCGGTTGGGTGAAGATATATTTCAAACTTTGGTGATCAGTGAAGATCTCGCAACGATTACCGAGAAGGTAATGTCGCCAAGTTTTTAAGTGCATGGACTACAGCTGCAAGCTCTAGATCATGTGTGGGATAGTTTTCCTCATGTGGGTGTAATTGCCGTGAAGCATAGGCAATTACCTGATGATCTTGCATGAGTATGCAACCTAGTCCTTGTCGCGAGGTGTCGCAATAGATAATAAAGTCCTTGGAGAAATCTGGTGGTACCAGTACGGGAGCAGATGTCAGGTGTCTTTTCAGTTCCTGAAAGCTGAACTCGCACTGTGGGGTCCACTCGAACGTTTTATCTTTCTTGAGGAGTTCAGTTAGAGGTTTAGCAACCTTGGAGAAATTCTCGACGAAGCGGAGACAATAGCTCGCTAACCCAAGGAAGCTCCGAACTTGCTTGACCGTCTCAGGTGGAGTCCAATCAAGGACTTCTTGAACTCGCTCGGGATTGACAGCAATACCCTTACCAGAGATTACATGACCTAGATAGGTCACTTCTAGCAACCAAAATTCACACTTGGAGAATTTGGCATAAAGGCGATGCTCTCGAAGTTTCGTCAATACCAGCCTTAGATGTTCGGCATGTTCTTCCTCACTCTTGGAGTAGATGAGTATATCATCGAGGTATACTACGATGAATTTATCCAAATACTCCATGAAGACCGAGTTCATTAACCGAGAGAAGGTGGCTGGGGCATTGGTTAAACCGAAGGACATAACGGTGTACTTGTATTGGCCATAACGAGTAACAAAGGCCGTTTTGGGAATGTCCCCGTTTTTGATTTTGATTTGATGGTAACCCAACCTCAAATCCATCTTGGAAAAGACTGAGGGTCCAGCGAGCTGGTCATACAGATCATTGATCCTTGGAAGCGGATACTTGTTCTTGATAGTGACCAGGTTGACAGGTCGATAATATACAACCATCCGATCCATTCCATCCTTCTTCTTGACGAAGAGGACGGGGCAAGCCCAAGGAGAGGAACTAGGACGGATGAAACCCTTTTTCAAGGACTCATCGAGTTGGTTCTTAAGCTCGGCTAGTTGTAAGGGTGCCATCTTATAGGGTCTTCTAGAAATTGGGACGGTTCCTAGAACAAGGTCTATCACGAACTCGACATCCCTGTCAGGTGGAACACCTGGCAGTTCTTCTGGAAAGACATCCGGGAAGTCTCGCACTACCGGAATATCTTCAAGGTCTGGAAGGGCATTGGCATTTAGGGAGTAAAGCTGGCGCTTGGCCACTCGAGTTAAGACATTGACTGTCTTGCCGGATGGGTGAGTAAGTTGAACAATTCTAGTAGAGCAATCAATCTTAGCATAATGGGCTGACATCCAGTCCATACCCAAGATGATGTTTATGTCCGAGGACTTGAGAGCTATTAAAGATGCAAGGAAGACAAGTCTATTGACAAGAATTTCATTCCCATGTCTTACTCTAGAGGTTTGCCATCTAGAGCCAGGGGTTTGAATTTCCATGCTAGTGGGCATGTCACAGAATGTCGTGTTATGCATCAAGCATAGATCTCAGATATGAATGAATGAGATGCTCCAGTATCGAAAAGAACATATGCCGGGTGTCAATTAACAAGGAGCGTACGAAGGACGACGTTAGGATCATCATGAGCCTCCTCAGCTGAGACATAGTTGACATGGCCACGTGTAGTGGTGGCTGGCTTGGTGTAGAATGTCTTTCCCGCTGGCTTTCCACAGCCAACGGACTTTCCAGACTAGTTGGGGTTGTTGTTCTGGGGACACTCTCGACTGTAGTGACCCGGCTCTCCACACTTGAAACATG
The DNA here is from genome assembly GCA_034509565.1 of Triticum monococcum. Classification (NCBI taxonomy): domain Eukaryota; kingdom Viridiplantae; phylum Streptophyta; class Magnoliopsida; order Poales; family Poaceae; genus Triticum; species Triticum monococcum. The sequence continues at coordinate 623,672,650 of CM067845.1, forward strand.
TCACAACATTGGGGCGTGGAGCAGCATTAGCAGCGGGGCCACCTTAGGGCTTAGGCAGTGCAAACTGCTGGTTGGGGCGAGGCGCCTCAAAGGATGGCCTCGGAATGAACCTGGGTGGCAGCGCTGTGCTTGGAATCCACACCCGGCGCTTCTGAGATCCAGAGCCGGATGAAGAACCAAAATCACGGGAGTGCTTGCGTGAAGCGTCATAGTCAGTCTGGCATGTCTCAGCACTGATGGCTTTATTGACCAACTTCTGGAAGGAGGTGCACTCGTGCAGACGAAGATCGCGGTGAAGCTCGGGGCTAAGTCCCTTGCGGAACCTTGCCTGCTTCTTAGCGTCGGTGGATACCTCTTCAGGAGCATAACGTGCCAGATTTCCAAACTCACGACTATAAGCATCCACAGTCAGTCTGCCTTGGGTGAAATTGCAGAACTCTTCCCTCTTATGATCCATGAGACCTTCCGGGATGTGATGCTCATGGAAAGCCTCACTGAATTCAGCCCATGTAGTGATTTGGCTGACCGGGCACATAGCCTCAAAGTTTTTCCACCAAAGGCTAGCAGGGCCTTAGAGGTGATAGGCAGCATAGGTAACCTTATCGGCTTCGGCTACGTTGGTAGAACGTAGCTTGTGGGTGATGCTGCGAAGCCAGTCATCCGTGTCGAGGGACTCGATGGAATGATTAAACTTTGGTGGGTACAACTTGATAAAGTCATTGATTGACACCAAGTCGTTTCGCTAATGACGTGCAGTGTTCTCTTCAATCCGCTCCAGCAAGCGGTTAGTCTCACGCTTGTTTCTTTCTGCCTCCAGCATAACTTCGGCCAGAGAAGGCGGGTGAGGCAGATTTTCACCCCTAGCTGCACTGGCTTCCCCCTTCTCCAGGGCAGCAGGGTTGCTGCGGGTGTTGACCATACTAGGAAAAACAAGACAATGGTTTAGACAAGGATGGCACAATCTTGGCAAGGAATTGCATAATGTAATGGATAACATGGAATGCTGAGATGTTCATTGCACGACATGGTAATATAGAAATTGCCATATATATACCATTGGTCATATACACCGTACATAGTTTAGTACAAGCCCAGGCTAGAGTACAACTACGGTGAAAGACATTACATCTCATCGAAGGCATTCCAAGCTCCTATACATTATTTTCTACACCTCCGGAGCGTGATACACACCAAGTCGTATCCCACGGTCACGCAGGACTATGGAGAATACAACTATTATAGTACTAGTGAAACTACTACTAGCTCAGACGGCTGCGTAGTAATCCTCATAAAAGTCACCACCAAAACCTGGAAGCGGAACATGATCATCTGGGAACAAACGGTCCTGTGGAGCTTGCGGACCATAGGGACTCGGATGTGGCCTTGGTCCCACAAACGGTGGCAGACGGGGACCACGAGGAGGAGTGATGCCTCCTACATCATGCCACTCCATACAATCTCGCAATCCAGACCGCACAGGGTACAGGTCCCTCAGGTCCATGTATCCTGCCTGCACAGCAGGTGCAAACCAAGTCAAAGTGGCCCAGTGATCAGAACGAGAGTTGAAGAGCTCCATCCGCAAGGCCCAATTTTCACGGTCCTTGTCCTCGAGCATCTCGGCATTGGTGCGGAGTAGTGACTCCTCATGTGTAGAGTCATAGTACAAAGCCTGATAGTACCCCTCTACTCCAGGGAGTGAGGCTGGCATGTAGTGGAAATCGGTGTTCTGAAGCAAGGCAGTCCTGGCTCGAATGATAGTCATTATTGAGTAAGCTGCATCTTGCACAGACATCTCACTAGTAACCCCAAGCCCATAAGAGCATTGGAGGGGTTCAGTGGCTCCAGGATAAGAGGGATATATCCTGACGGTACAAAGGTACTGGCTCTGGTTGATGCCTCGGAACTGCTCCTCGACGGTATATTCTGGATACCATCAATAGCCTGTCTCGACCATCACTCGAACCAACATTGTCGTGTGACCGGGTACATCGAGGCACCGGGTCAGATGAACCACTTGGTTCTGGGAACGGGTGGCCATCTGAAAGCACAGAATAATGCAAAGGCATTAGAATTTCCTAGGAGAAATCGGACAGCATAACGGCTGTAAATGCTTAGAAAAAGATTTGAGACATTCACAACAGTTTGCAAAACCACTCAACAACATCATATCAAGGTTCTGGTTCAATTGACAACATACTAAAAGTAGTAGAAACTGTACTGGGGCTTGTAACAACAATCCTATAAGCTACTGCAAATTAGTAACATGTGAACCTGATAGAGAGAAGAGAGCCTAGTCCTTAACCCACGTAGAATGAGAAGAGAATGACTTAGACCAGAGGGCATAAGGTAAAGGAGTAAAAAGAGCCTTACGTTCCCTTCCACAATCAATTCCCCTACATATAACTAAAGCATTTCTAGACTCGACATCGACCAGTTTGGCTCAACGAACCTACACGCAGTCCGGCTCTGATGCCAACGCTGTCAAGACCCCGATTCCAAGTCGCACCGATCTAGCCGGTAACACCTCATATCACTTTGCGGCCTCACGCACGGTATCCCCATGGGTGTCGCCTTAACAAGGCCCGGGACCGTTTGCGCCTTTTGGCTCACGTATATGATAGTGTCGCTAGCATCCATACGACAGAGAACCCGGGCCGACATAGCTAGTCATGAACCCAAAGCGGCACAGACCTATGGGGACAGGCATACATGAATCACATCGAGTATGTCGGTCAACAGCGTGTGAATCTGGGCTGTAGCACTAGGCTAACAGGACTCCGGGGAACCCGGGCTATAGCAGGCTAGGTAGGACTCGGATGTCACCGCGTAACATTTCCCCGAAGGGACAGACATAGGAACGAAGTTAAACACATGCCGGCCAGTCAAGTGTCCTGAGCAGTAGTGCTGGGCTAGCAGGACTCCGGTGAACCGGGTTGTAGCGGACTACTATGGCTCAAGGAGCACTAGACTACATTTCCCCATTAGAGAGGCTTCCAAGGATAAACAACTAGATTGTCGGATCCCACACATACCAAGCATTTCAATCATACACACAATATGCTCGATATGTGTAAATACAACATGGCACCACAACAAAACTCTACAACTCAAGTACTTTGTTTAAAGGCTTCGGAGAGCCATACATAACATGTTCATACAGGTAGGGGTCACAAGACCCGACACTCAAGTCATACAAGCATACAAGCACATGCAGAAGCAAATAAGTCAAAGTACAGACACTAGAAAGAAAGAAGGCTTGTCGAAGCCTGTCTATCTACATAGGGCCCTCCATGTCTAGAATCACCACCTGGGTGTCAAGTCACAAATCGACGTCGAGGTCTACGTAAAACCCATTGGAGGGGCGGTGGTGTCGTCTGAAAACAGTAATTAAAGCAACATGAGTACAAAGTTACTCAGCAAGTCTTACAACAGATCCTACTATACATGCTCATTCTCAAGAAGGTGGTGGAGTTATTGCAGCAAGCCAGCTTAGACTCTTGGCTAAGCTATCCTATGAGACACCACTGTAAAATAGTTTTCGCACACGATTCCACTAATCACCAACACAATACTCCACCGGGGATCCTTCCTCGTCATCCTACGAGAGGGCCATCCTCGGTACTCACACTTATCTTGAGTCTTTTAGTAGTAACCATTAACTTGTCTATGAACTGTATAGGCAAACAAGTAGTCCTTTACCGCGGACGCGGCTATTCGAATAGATGATGTTAACCCTGCAGGGGTGTACTTCTTCAGACACGCTCTCACCACTTATCGTCGTTTACACGACATGTACTCGGCAACCTTCAAGCGGAAGCCCAACAAGGGTGTCGGCCACAGCCTACCTAAACACACAAGTCTCTAGTCCAGGTTTATCGCCTATCCAGGTTCCATCCGCAGGGAGTCCGTCCGAGGTTTCCACATACGTCCCCGAACGATGTGTACAGGGTCCCAAGACGCCAAACGGGCGCCCGACATACCCGGCCACGGTGTATCTACCGCATCATAGCCCACCCCTAGGGTTAGCGCTATGCACGGCCGTCAACACATAACCTACAAACACCAGAAACTAGTTGCAACTCCTGGACAGAGTACTAGAGTGGTTAGGAAGCCGAGAGGGTCAATTAAGGATCCCAGTGCATGGTAGTAACTGATTCTTAAATCACACATACAGATCTTAGTTCTTAGGGATGGCCTCAATGAAACAACCCACCATGTACTCCTACATGGCCTCTCATCGATACATTTACCAAATCATGTTCAACACATCCCTCACATTACCGACGTAATCATTTCACTCTAGCCCATCACCCAGATGAAATAGACCTGACACAACTCTAAGCATAACAGGCATAGCAAGGTAGGAAACACATACATGGCTCAATCAACTCCTACACATGCTAGTGGGTTTCATCTAGTTACTGTGGCAATGACAGGTCATGCAGAGGATAAGGGTTCAACTACCACAGCACACAGCAGTTTGAAACGTTGTTGTCTTAATGCAGTAAATGAGAGCAGAAGGGAGAACATGGGATGGTATCGATATGATCAATGGGGCTGCTTGCTTGATGGAGTAGTAGTAGGGTAATGCCCTTCAGTTGGATACTCGGAAATATCCTCGGAGGCAGAACCTACCACGAAAGACACCACATAACACAATCATCACATGGCAATATGAGCTGTCCTGCCTAATGCAATGTGAAACAAGTTGGTTTGGGTCCATTTGAATCAAAGATTCAAATGGAAGCTTATGTTCTTAAGCCTTATAAGTGTATTAGCTTGTTTCACCTAAACAGCAAGGTTCAAGTGTTTTGTCATGCATGAAACCATTACAGATGGAAAGATTGAATTTTTCTGATCAAATTTCATATACAAATCTTTGCATTTGGAGTTACAGATTAAAAGTTAGGAATTTTTGAAGTTTGTAATATTTTCTGGAATTTCCTGTATAAGAATAATTCCAGTAATTGAGTTATTGCGTCAGCATTGCGTCAGGGTGATGTCAGCAGGTCAAAGGCGCCAGCCCAGGTCAAACCTGACCAGTGGGTCCCGTCTGCCAATGTAACAACTAACTAACAGAGTTAGTTAATGTTACGTTAGCACTAATCTAGGTTAGTTAGGTCCTGGGCCCACATGTCAGTGAGTCAACCCATTAACTGAAGTAATTAGCGTTAACTAATCGAATTCTAAATTAAATAGGGGCATGGCCCACACGTCAGTGACCCTGGGGGGAGTCAAACAGGGCCCACCCGAGGTTAAACCTAGTGAGCGGAGTCAAACTCACCGGCGTTTAGCCGCCGGTGAGGCCAGACGCGGCGGGGCAGTGCGGGTTTTGCACTCCGACGACCAAATGGACGGCGGAGACCTCCTATGCGTAGCTGGGAGCAAACCACGTCGAGTGGTGGCAATGGTTGGGCTCAGGGTCGCCGGAAACGACGCCAGCGACGAGCGTTGCGGCTGCCGGAGTTCGGGCGAGGTTGAACTAGCCGCTAGGAGGCACGGCGAGGAGCGTGCGGGGGTGCTACAGGCTCCTGCGAGTGCGGTGAAGATGATGACGTGCTCGGTTGCGAGCCAACGTGGCTATGGCCACGACGGCGACGTGTGGTGGCGGCGGCAGGTGCGGCCGAGCTTGGTGCGGTCGCTGCGGTGCTCGAGAAGGCAAACGGAGAGGATGGGGAGGTGGCTGAGCTCACGGCGGTCACGTCGAGGCAGACGGTGAGGTTGGGGATGAGCTGGTGCTGCGGTGAAGGTGAAGGGGATCTCCGACGGCCGGAGTTGGGGAAGATGGGGTCGGGGCGACTCCAGAGCGGGCGAGCGCTCGGGGTCGGCCTACACGACATAGTCGACGACGGCGGAGCTCGTGGACACGGTGACGCGGCACGGGGATGACGACGGACGTGGTTACATCGGCGATGCGGCAGCAGGGGCGTTGGCCATGGTGGGAGAGGGCGAGGGAGAGAGGCAGAGGAGTGAGCGAGGTGTCTGCGGGGTCAGGGCGGCGACGTGGAGCTCGCCCAGGTGTCCAGGGGCGAGGGCGGCAAGCAAATGACGTGCTGGCGAGCTCACGCACGCCGGTGTCACCTCCCTGCCTGCCTGGCGAGGATGAAGCAGCTGGCTGCCACGGGCCATCACAGTGTTGGGCCGCCAGGTGGGCTGGCTGGTGGCTTTGCGAGGTTAGTTTCCTTTCTCTCTCTCTCTTCTGTTTTCTATTTATTCTGTTTTGTGTTTTGAAATAGTAAAAATGCTATTCCATTTAGGAAAAACCTGAAAATATTCAAAGGCACATTTGAGAATATTCTAAACAACCTAAAAATACTTTCAGGATTATTTGGGCATTTTAAGATATTTATTGGATTTAAATTTCCCAAATGCAATTAGTAATGAATTAATCCAATGACCTTATGATGTCCTAGAAAAGTGTGCACCATTTCTGTCAAAGGTTTTAACCCAAAACAAAAAGGGTGGACTTTTTAGAAGGGCATTTCAGGTTCATTGAAAAAGTTTTTAGTAAACCCTAGTTGTTCCAGGGGGGGTGCTGGGGGTTCTGTCATCCCCATTTCAGTTTTCTGGGGAAAAACATGATGCAACACTCTAATGCATGAACTAGCTAGGGTGTGACATGATGTGTGCCTTGCTATTAGTTTAGAAGGGAGGTACCAAAGTAATCCAGGAGTGGATCACTGGACAGCGGTCAAGAACATCCTGAAATACCTGAAAAGGTCTAAGGATATGTTTCTTGTTTATGGAGGTGACAAAGAGCTCATCGTAAATGGTTACGTTGATGCAAGATTTGACACTGATCCGGACGATTCTAAATCGCAAACCAGATACGTGTTTATATTAAACGGTGGAGCTGTCAGTTGGAGCAGTTCTAAACAAAGCGTCGTAGCGGGATCTACGTGTGAAGCGGAGTACATTGCTGCTTTGGAAGCAGTAAATGAAGGAGTCTGGATGAAGGAGTTCTTATCCGATCTAGGCGTCATACCTAGTGCACCGGATCCAATGAAAATATTTTGTGACAATGCTACTGCAATTGCCTTGGCAAAGGATTCCAGATTTCACAAGAGAACCAAACACATCAAGAGACGCTTCAACTCCATCTGGGATCAAGTCCAGGTGGGAGACATAGAGATTTGCAAGATAAATACGGATATGAATGTTGCAAACCCATCGACTAAGCCTCTCTCACGAGCAAAGCATGATCAACACCAAGACTCCATGGGTGTTAGAATCATTACTGTGTAATCTAGATTATTGACTCTAGTGCAAGTGGGAGACTGAAGGAAATATGCCCTAGAGGCAATAATAAAGTTATTATTTATTTCCTTATATCATGAGAAATGTTTATTATTCATGCTAGAATTTTATTAACCGGAAACATGTTACATGTGTGAATACATAGACAAACTGAGTGTCACTAGTATGCTTGTACTTGACTAGCTCGTTAATCAAAGATGGTTATGTTTCCAAGCCATAGACATGAGTTGTCATTTGATTAACGGGATCACATCATTAGGAGAATGATGTGATTGACTTGACCCATTCTGTTAGCTTAGCACTTGATCGTTTAGTATGTTGCTATTGCTTTCTTCATGACTTATACATGTTCCAATGACTATGAGATTATGCAACTCCCGTTTACCAAGGAACACTTTGTCTGCTACCAAACGTCACAACGTAACTGGGAGATTATATAGGTGCTCTACAGGTGTCTCTGAAGGTACTTCTTGGGTTGGCGTATTTCGAGATTAGGGTTTGTCACTCCAATTGTCGGAGAGGTATCTCTGGGCCCACTCGGTAATGCACATCATTATAAGCCTTGCAAGCATTGTAACTAATGAGTTAGTTGTGGTATGATGTATTACGAAATGAGTAAAGAGACTTGCCGGTAATGAGATTGAACTAGGTATTGAGATACCGACGATCGAATCTCGGGTAAGTAACATACCGATGACAAAGGGAGCAACGTATGTTGTTATGCGGTTTGACCGATCTTCATGGAATATGTAGGAGCCAATATGAGCATCCAGGTTCCGCTATTGGTTATTGATCGGAGACATGTCTCGGTCATGTCTACATAGTTCTCGAACCCGTAGGGTCCGCACACTTAAAGTTTCGGTGATGATTCTATTATGAGTTTTTGTATTTTGATGTACTGAAGGTAGTTCGGAGTCCTAGATATGATCATGGACATGACCAGGAGTCTTGAAATGGTCGAGACATAAAGATCGATATATTGGACGACTACGTTCGGACACTGGAATGGTTTCTGGAAGTTTTGGACATATACCGGAGTACCGGGGGGTTACCAGAACCCCCCGGGGAGTTTAATGGGCCAAGATGGGCCTTACTGGAGAAGAGGAGGGGCGGCTAGGGCAGGCCGCACGCCCCCTCCCCCTCTAGTCCGAATTGGATAAGGAGGGGGGTGGCGCCCCCTTTCCTTCCTCTCTCTCCTTCCCTTCCTTTCCCCCTCCCACTCCAACTAGGAAAAGAGGGATTCCTACTCGCTGTGGGAGTAGGAGTGCTCCCTGGCGCGTCCTCCCCTGGCCGGCCACCTCCTCCCCCCGGTCCTTTATATACGGGGGCAGGGGAACCTCTAGACACAACAATTAATCTCTTGATCTCTTAGTTGTGTGCGGTGCCCCCCTCCACCATATTCCATCTTGATCATATCGTAGCGGTTCTTAGGCGAAGCCCTGCGTCGGTAGCGACATCATCATGCCGTCATGCTGACGGAACTCTCTCGTGAAGCTCTGCTGGATCGGAGTTTGCGGGGCGTCATCGAGCTGAACGTGTGCTGAACTCGGAGGTGCCGTACGTTCGGTACTTGGATCGGTCGGATCATGAAGACGTACGACTACATCAACCGCGTTGTGCTAACGCTCTCCCCTCTCGTTGCTATGCATCACCATGATCTTGTTTGTGCGTATGAAGTTTTTTGAAATTTACGTTTCCCAACAGTTAGTAGGGTCACCGATTTCTTCATCGTTGGCTTGGGCGGCGCTCTTGGCAATGAAAAGGTTCCACTTTGGCTGCACATTCAACTCTAACAAACAATGCATGACGGTGAAGGACTTCTTCTTCAACTTCTTGTACACCACACAAGCACAGGTAGGCTACAAAAGTGAAACAATGCATATCCGTCTAGTGAGCAACAAAACAATACATGTCCGGCTAGTGATCAACAAAACTAAAGCATATCCTGCCAGTGATGAACTTACTTGCTCGGTGATTTGTGCACCGCCAGGCCACCGTGCCATGAGATGCTTCAAGTGCCTGCAATACTTGGATGGTGTACCATCGATGGTTGAGGGACTTTCACCCATGGTTGCAGATCAACGCGTCGGAGCGGGGCGTGAAATGTTGGTGCTCATGGAACCATATGTGACTGTTCCTCCAAAATGCTGCACCATTTTGCTCAGTGCCATGGAAAAGATCAAGGATAGTGGCCAATCATGCGTTGCACATCAGCTCATACTACCGCATGTTGAAGCTTTCTCCTCTACTCTTCTTCTTCGATCGCTAGTTGTATCATCCGGATCATCGTTGGTGTCGCCGTCGTCCTCCTCATTCCCCTCCTCCCCCTCCCCCCCTCGGGATGCTGCTCTCCGGCGGCCCAGTGTTTTTGTTGTTGTGTGCCACCGCCGGTCTGGGTGTAGGACTGCTACTGCTGGTAGTTGCCGAACTGGGTGGGATTTAAGTCTTCCACCTTCCCGTCCTCATAGCCCCCTCCTCCTCCCTCGCCTCTGTCGTGGATGATATCTAGCATCTCCCTGTCTCCTTGTATGTCGGCTCCCCCTTGCAGTAAATAGCGCACGACACCAATCTACTCTCTGTCCGCCGTCCTTATCCGGAGGAGCGACAGTGAAGACTACTCGAAGAAGAGTGGCGCCGTGCTAACATCGATGATGTAAGGAACTGTACTGACGGGGTTTGCGAGCTGCTTGGTAGTGTAGTAGTACAGAGACTTGTAAGGCGCCGGCCACGGTGCCATCTATACTGTGGGCGCGCCCGTCTGGCGGCATCCGCCACAGCCTCGCCGACCGCCTCGTTCGCCACGCTCATCGCCACCACCAGGCCCACCGGTGGCCAGATGCTTCTTCATCTTCTCCTTCTTTGTTGCCTTTGCTTTGACGTGGTGATATTGCTGCGCCTCCAAGCTGATCTTCTAGACGAGCATGATGCTCGGATCCTCCGGCACCTCCGCCGCCTCCATCTTCGACAGATTCTCTGATGGTTCCATGCATCGGTGGCGGAGGAAAGGAGAGGGTGGGAGAAAAGAGCGGGAATTGGGCGGAGTGCGACGGGGAGTGGAAGAAGAGAGTGGGGGATTTTTGCGCGGAAACAGTGCGGGATGCTACGAAAGCACGGGCTCGGCCTTCCTTTTGGGTAGGCCAGGGGGCAGAGAGCGACGTTTCGCGTGTTCAGACTCCTACAAACCTCCACCACATTTATCTCTGGTTTGCGGGAGAAATCGCGTTTGGACCACTCTGTGGACCGATAGAGGTCGGCGTTGGATGGCTTCTGCGGTCCGGACAGTTGCGGGAGGTTTACGGGTCGGCATTGGAGATGCCCTAGGCCACATACCGTTATTATTTTCGTCACCTATTACCTTTGTGTGATGCCATCTTTCTTTCTGCAAACGGTTAAAGCAAATAAGTTAGGTATCTTGTGTGTGATGAGAGACAACTTAGGTACAAGGAATCTAATGGTTGTAGTTAATTAGGGTAGAGGAACAAGAATTTAGGAGTTCTAAGATATAAAGTCGGTTGTTTGGTTGGAGGGACTAAAAAATACGAGCGGCAAGGAGTGGAAGCTTAATTAAAGTCTAAGTCTCACCATTTTAATAGCACGAGAGGTGTCATAAATTGGATGAACAAAGAACTTCTTGACGCTTCATCATAATACATCGACTAATACCTCATGAATTCCTGCTAACCAAACAAGAGAATGAATATCTCTACCGAACTCCCTAAATTGAGACCCGATTACCTTCCAAATAGAGGACTGAAACTGAAGTGATATATTCAATGCCTAATCTCACCACAACTCCCATTCCCCTTCCCAAAGTGGCCAAAGGTATGTGCTCTTAAGTACCAGAAACATTTTAATTTACACTACATTAAGCGTCAGGAGCCCGCCCCCTCCTCCTCCCCCACCCCCACCCCCAAGCCACCGTGTTGCCCGCTCAGGCGACATGGGCGGCGGCTAGGGTTTCGAGCGCCGCCACCTAGATCTCATCTCCCCCTCCTCACCGCCACCCGAGAAGGTTGTCGGGCAAGCCCGTGTGGCCAACGGTGACGGTGGCGGCGAGGTCTTCGTTGCTCCGTTCACGGAGATATGGATCCACGGGGTGACAGCCCCTGCCAGTGCGACATCGTCGTTTGTGCCTTGGACGGTGTGCATGGGGGCTCTGACCGGTGTCCTCAACCGCTTGGGTGGTGGGGCGTCGGTGCTTGGCGGCGGCAACGTGGGGGCCTTCATCCTCGCCAGATCTGGAGGTCTGCTGCTCCCTCCTTCTCGCTCCTTCCCCTTTGCGCTTGATGCCGGCGGACGCTACTAGATCCGGTACTTTTGGGGATGGTGGTGCAGATTGGGACCAGGGGAAACCCTAGGCCGGTTGGTTTGGCTCGACAGCGGCGTCGGCTTCGAGCGACGCATCCTTCTTGGAGGCGGTGTCATGGTCCCTCTTCTTGCCACCCCCAGTCCTCTTCCGAGTGAAAACTCAAAATCCAGCCTGGATTGGGCAGCGGTGGTACCATGGGCGTCATCCCCTTCTTGGAGGCGTTGCCTGGGGAGCTAGGTTTCGGGTGTGGGTTACTGAAGGTGGGGGCTTTGGCCGGCGGCTAGCTCGTGCGGGTGTAGTGCTAAGGTGCTATCCCGCTTCCTTGCTGTCCGCCTCTTTGATCCTGCTCACGGCGGCTTTCCTGCTGCTGCCAGGTGATCTTGGTCTGGGACAATGTGGCCTGCATGGTGTGCTCTCTTCGTCACGGAGGACAAGTTATATGGGTGCCCTAGATTTTGAGTTCGGCTCTCTCTAGCTCTCGGTGAGCGTCTCCCAAGTCCGACGGTGAGAGGGTGGTGGCCTTCTTCGGCGCTCGACCAACCCATGGTTCATCCCGTTCTTGTCGTACATCGAGTTCAAGTTGTCCCAGCGGTGCCTCTACTGCTCTTTGTCCCTGGCGCCTGGGAGTGCAGGCATCTACTTCTGCTAGTTGTGTTTTACCTCTGTATCTCTTGTTTCTAGCATTGCGATGTGCTGTAAGTTGTGCATAGTGCCCCTTGTATCTTTAGGGCGTTTCCTGTTGTTTCTTCTCATGCCGTTTGTATTCCGATCGTGTAATGTTGGCCGGTTGATGGCTTTGTTAATTCAAAGCCGGGTGAAGTCCGAGCCTACTTCAGGCTCGGGCTAAGCCTTTTCTCTAAAAAAACGTTAGGAGCCCTTCATGACAACTGATTCTAGTGAGCGTTCTGGCCAGCACAGGCTGTTTGTTCCCTCAAGGTTCGCGTTAGAGACTTGTTGTGCTCTATTTTTCATTTTAAATTCCTTAATATACTGCCAGGTGGTACCTCAGAAGGACACCTTTCGGTATTTGGGGTCAATGCTGCAGGAGGATGGGGGTATTGATGAAGATGTGAACCATCGAATCAAAGCCGGATGGATGAAGTGGCGCCAAGCTTCTGGCATTCTCTGTGACAAGAGAGTGCCACAAAAGCTAAAAGGCAAGTTATACAGGACGGCGGTTCGACCCGCAATGTTGTATGGCGCTGAGTGTTGGCCGACTAAAAGGCGACATGTTCAACAGTTAGGTGTGGCGGAGATGCGTATGTTGAGATGGATGTGTGGCCACACGAGGAAGGATCGAGTCCGGAATGATGATATACGAGATAGAGTTGGGGTAGCACCAATTGAAGAGAAGCTTGTCCAACATCGTTTGAGATGGTTTGGGCATATTCAGCGCAGGCCTCCAGAAGCTCCGGTGCATAGTGGACGGCTAAAGCGTGCGGAGAATGTCAAGAGAGGGCGGGGTAGACCGAATTTGACATGGGAAGAGTCCGTTAAAAGAGACCTGAAGGATTGGAGTATCACCAAAGAGCTACCTATGGACAGGGGTGCGTGGAAGCTTGCTATCCATGTGCCAGAGCCATGAGTTGGTTGCGAGATCTTATGGGTTTCACCTCTAGCCTATCCCAACTTGTTTGGGACTAAAGGCTTTGTTGTTGTTGTTGTTGTTGTTATTGTACTGACAGGCGGGCGGACCCATTAGCCATATAGACATATAGTATTCTTGAAATTCTGTTTGGTATTTATAAGTGGGCCCATGCCATGTCATCCATCTACAATGTCACATCATCGCACTTTACGTATACGGATAAAATAAGCACCGGATTTGCACGTTCATACCAAATTTTAGAACTAGTTCAGCATAATTTTCAAGTTCGAACACTAAAGTAAACATCAGTGACAAGTTCAAGCACCAGTAGCGTATTTACCTCAAAAAACATCAACACTTCTTGCCACTATAGTTTTCAGAATTTTCTGTTCATCCGAGATTATCTGAGCCTGAAATGACAATTGCACTGAGCTTGTTCCTTCTCTCTCGCGGAGTTAGACAGGATTTTCCGGAGAGGCCAAACACAAAATATGGACGTTTGCGGGCATTGAAATTATTTTTTTCTAATGTAAACACCCCTCAAAGAAATTTCTTCATGATTTTTATTAATGCTGGGTGGCCATGGCCCCTGCTGGCCTGGCCGTAGCTACACGGATGCTCCTTTCTGCTGTGCAGAGTAAGATGGAAAAGAAAGAATTGCACTTTGGCTTGTGGAGATTGAACTTTGAGTACAGGATGTGCCTCCCTTGGTATTTCCGAAGCCTCACAATCCTAATCATCCCTACTAGTTTCGTGTTGACACAACTTCTAAACCATACAATTCCAAACCATACAATACGGTAATATTATGTATATATGTTGGTAGCTAGACGTGAGAGTATGTTCAGGTTCTGTCAAATGAAACTAGGACTATATAGATTGGTGTTGTATTCTAGAGCTAGCTACTGCCCACTGCCGCATTAGTTAATGCTCCTGTGTTCGTATAAATTTAGGGCATCTCCAACAGTGACGTTCAAATTTGCTTTCGTTCGTGGACATAGAGATCAGTCCGTGGACTGATGCAGGAGCCGACCATCCAACACTGTTTGCATACATTTCAACCACTGTTTGAACTAATTAGACGAAATTCATGCAAACACGGCGGATTTCATCAAAGTTCGGATAGAAAGTAGCACAAATCATCCATACATAGCATGCAAATAAGTTCGGTACAACAATAGTTCAAATTCAATGAGGTTAACTGGATGTTCAACAAGCTTTTCATGAATGGATCATGTCGTCCCACACATACTGGCCCTTCAGCTTCATCCAACAGAGTATGCACCTAAAAGGCTATCCCTCTATCCTGTGGTACATCACGACAGCGTGTACATGTTACACAATATGTAGAGCAACATTGAGTAAATGAATGATTCAATCGACAAGTTGAGCAAGAAGAAGCAAAACTTATGATCTCCTTCTTTGTCGCGCGCAATGGCCACCTTGCCTCTAGCCGACCAACGGCATCACAAAACTTGGTGACAGAGGACTAGATGGCGAACCATCGATACGCCAGTGACCTCATTGCGTTGATGGATGATGTGCCTGTCGTAGGTGCAATGTGCTTTCGCGCGTGAAACAAATCATGCACTCACTGCCAGAAGGGACCACTCTACTCTTGCCTATGAAATCCATGGATACAGCCAACCACGCATCACACAACAACTCATCCTTCATGGTCGAGTACCCTGCCATCCTTCGTACTCTAAAAACATGACATGGTGTTTGAAAATAAGCTCAATGGTATTTCACTGAACACCTATCGGGCGTGGTGATCGCTATGGACGACGTCGACAGGGGGCGGAGTGTACCTACCTATCGACGGGTCCTCGGTGGACGACCCCGTCGTAAAAGATGAGCGGGTGTGTTGGTCTTGGTTGCAGAGGTCTGACAGTGCCTATGTGCTGGCCGGAGAGGTACAATAGTGGCGTCGGAGGATGAGGGTACGTATGCAAAGCAGGAGGAGAAGGGGCGGATTGGAAAAAAATAGGACGGGGAGGGGGTTTTGGCTGGGCCGGCGGTGTTGGAGTCCTATGTCCCCTCAATACTTGGCAGGCTGATACAGACCCGCGTCGGATGACATAACACATCCGGACAACACGACCCGGACGTATGCGGATGGTTGGAGGATCGGCTTTAGAGATGCCCTTTAGAACTTGTGGTGTGTGGTGGGCAGAGTACTACCTAGTGTGATAAAAGAAGAACCGGTAGTGCCATCGAAATAGGTGCATAGGGTTGTTTGTATATTTTTAAAAACTAGGCAATTGTCCGCGCGTTGCTACGGAAATTAACATACACAATTATTAGGTGTTTGTATTTCGTCTTGGATACTTTTGATTATATCAAAATTAATATGTTTCATCTTCCGCTGACTTACTATTCCATGATAAGTATAGAAGTATTCATATGTAAATACACCCTCCGTTCTAAATTACTTGTGTTAGATTTGTCTAGATACGGATGTATCTAGACTCATTTTAATGCTAGATACATCCATATCTAGACAAATCTAAGACAAGTAATTCGGAATGGAGGGAATATTATTTTTGTACTTTCCTGGATGAACACGACATATCCCATACTCCCCGTCAAGCTTTCATGCAACAGTAGTAAAAAAAAACAATGACTCAACACGTAGATTGTTCCATTAGATAAATATACAATAAATTTTTCACTGTAATCAGGCACATGCAAATGCACAAATGTTTATAAACACGCATATCCTTCATTTCATTTTAAGTGTTAATAATGTCTAAAAAATGTTTTATGTGCAAAATCACACAATGCTTTCAACTTATGTTCAGAATTTCCTGTCTTGCTGACGTCATCTAGCATTTTTTAACACACTACAGACGTAAGAGCTCATATATATATATATGCACATACACTTACCCCTATGAACGCACGCACACTCTACCCTTATGAGCACCTTCGAAGGCTGAGCCGGCATATCATCTTGAGATTTTATGTAGTCACCCTAGGCGTCACATAGTCGACGGGAACGGATCCTCTCACTGAACGCACATCGTCGGAAATACTGAAATAAATCCAGAAATAAATACGAGCACCAGGACTTGAACCCTGATGAGTTAAGGATACCAGAATAACGCTACACGTACAAATGAGTTACAGGGTTTTACAAAGAGGATTAACTTGATAGGTCAATAGGTGAGGGACGCGGCCCACCCCCCTGAAAATCAAAGGGAGGCAAGTTTGTGATTGGTTACTAGATGAAAAGAGCCTGTAAAACCATGAACTCTTTTGTACATCTAGCATTTTTAGGGATACTACTGTCTTCCTAACAATCCAACTACATTGCTTCTCTTATATAGCACTCAATCAAAGAATCACATACTATGTTTTAGGTTTTAGGGAGAGGAAAAGAAAATTTTCTTATTCACGCATGACTACTGAACGATTGGGAGGCTGGCTTCATTATAGGGAGATCCGGATTTATTGGGTTACTAAAAATAAATAAACAATATTTATTAGTTTGCCGAAGATTGATCAAGTGACTATTTTGCTTTTGCTGGTCAAATGGAAACCGTGCTGAGTGAGGGTGACTAAAAATAATAAATAATATTTATTAGGTTGCCAAAGATCAAATGGACTACGCCGATCAGTGGAGGAGTGGGGGTCGTACGAGAGAGAGAAATGGACGAAGTGTGGGGACACAAGATGGAAAAGGGAACGTTACGTTTATTTTAGGTACTAGAGATACAGATCATATACATAGTAGTAACGATGCTATGTGCCGACCCATCTGGTGCAATTTAAATTGTAGTCTAATAAAATGGCAACACCCGACTAATGTCTTATTGGTGGCGTGCTCTTTCTACCATGATCAACCATTAGGATGCTTGGTTTGTAGCTTTGGAACTATAAATAAAGTCATTAGAGCAAGCAGGTGATTGAATCCCGAGATCACCTTTTTTTTAGGTGTCAATTTGCTAAAATATGCTGGACTTATCTTTGCCCCTCTTTGAACTTGAACATTCCCCACTCAGCTCTGGAATGTATTGATGCTCTAAAGCATAGTTTGAGGCAGCCGTTTTTATCAAGGAGTTAATCGTCCTTTGTTGCTGCAGTATTTGGATCACTGGGAATGCAGGAATCTTCAGACATCCGAAGCCAAAGCTACCTAGGTGCACAAGAGATTTCCAGTACGAAAATATGGGCCTTGTCCTTCATAGAGTTCAGCGAAAAAGTTATGTGCATTTTGAAGCCTGGGTTTCTTGATTTGCATAGTTCTCTCTAATCAACTAGCCAAGTTGATTTTGAGTAGTCAGTGCTTTTTTTCTTAGTATTTCCTATCAGTGTACAGTACTTTTTGTGTGTGATATATTTGTATAAAGGAAAATATAAAATATGCAATACACCGTGTCTAATATAGAACTGACATTCCCTACAAGAAAACTATAGTGTGAATAAACGTTCCCTCATAGAATGCTCAGAGCATCTCCAGCCATTGGCCTTCCCAGGAGGCATATTTTTCGCCGTCTGGGGGGCTGCCGGCAAAATTTTTGGCCTGGAGGACAAAAATTTTCCACTCGTTGTGCCTCCCATGAACCGCGTGCGAGCTGGTGGGCGGCGACGAGGCCGCCCCGAGCCCGACGCTTGCGTCGTCGAGTTGTCGCTCGTCCACGACGACCTCCCCTGCATGGAACCTCGCCCGGGGCTGCGCGGGGGCGGGGCGCGGCGTGCCGGCCAACCGTGTGCTCCGCGCCGTGGCGGAGCTCGTGGGCGCCGTGGGCACGGGCGGGCTCGCGGAGAGGCAGGTCGTAGACCTCGCCAGCGGGACGAGCGAGTCCAGGGGAAGCGGGGCTCGAGCGTGGAGGCGGAGCAGGGGCTCGCTGAGCGCACGCGCGGGCGGGGCGGAGCGGAGGCGGGCCAGCATGGCGGTGCGCCTGGGCAGAGAGGCGTGCACGGCGAGGGCGGAAGGCGCGGCCACGCGAGCTCGGCCCAGCGGCCAGCCATGAAACATGCGCGTACGCATGTGGCCATGCACGCGGCCAAGCACCAGGGTACGAGGCATGCATGTGGGCACGGATTTTTCCTAACCCGTTGTGCGCGCAACTTATATCCTTACTGTTCATCCAGCATGTTGTCCAATCGATGTGGCCCACCCTGGTGTGAGCCATGCATGTATTCCACGGGAGATGATATTCTAGTGCATGTATATGAAGCCCTATAGAACTAGATTCCTTTGGGCCCACCAAAGCATATCCCACCGTGCTGCACCTCTTCTAACACAAAATTACACAACAAACAAATATATCATCATAACTTATAAATAAATTATGCAAATTTAAATTCAATTATGTATTTGAGTTTCTCATGGCCAGCTCTACAAAACAAGTCCAATATCCATATATTTCATAAATTGTGGACTCGGTTATTATTGCAAACCCAAGACAAAACTAAATTGTGAATGGCTAAAAAATAAGTTCCATAAGCTCTATATCAAAGTTCAGACAAGCTTTTTATATAGTTTTTGGGTTCCAAATAGCAAAGTTCTTTACTATTTCTAACAAAGTGCGGATCTACTATTCAGAAAGTTCTTCAACTCCTGATTCTTTTAATTTAATATTTGAGAATAAAAAGAAAAGTTCTTCACTGTTTTCAGCAAAGTTTACCAATTCTCTGAAAGTTCTTTAGAGTTTGAAGTTAAAGTTCAAGTAGGGAAAACATAAAATTCTTCGGTAGTTCAACTTCAAAGGCCCCAACTTATGGTAAAATTCAGATATATCTCGTACATACTAGTTCACCGTGTGTAGAACAAAATATCTCGTACATACAGCCGCACATAGATCTTTTTTGATCCATAAAAGAGAGGCACGCAATACCATATCTTTCAGCACATCTTCCCTCCTATATTCACCGAATCAAAAAAAAGTTAAATCTCTTCTTCTGTCCCTCATATAGATCAAATCTTCACACGGTGAATAAAAGCAAGCAAGAAAAAATGCATCACACTTTCTGCAGCTTAAGAAGCATTGACACATGACATAAACAATTATCCACGAAAATGCATCGGAGTGATGATTCAAAATCAAGATAGAGGAAGAACCCACAACCACAAAATCCACTGCATAAAATCTACAGATTTAATCTACGAATCCATGGAAAGAGCTGCTCTAACCCAATGCATACGCATGCACAGCAGCAAATGCTACTGGTCTCATGTATGCATGCACATCGGAGCTCATCTGATCTTGGGACCTTGAAGCTGAGGACGGGGGGCAGAAGAGGTGGCCGCGCTGGTGGAGGAGCAGGTTGGAGAAGTAGACCACCGGAGCAATGAGGGGCGGTGGAGGGGCGGTGGAGGAGCAGGTCGGAGAAGTAGACCACCGGAGCAGTGAGGGGTGGAGCCGTGCCGGTGGCCTGATCCAGATCTGAACAGTGAGGAGGAGAGAAGATGCGAGAGGGGGATTCACGGGGTGGGGACTGTGTAGGTCCGTAGGAGTGGGGGTACTGTATTTGCAAGGTATAGAAGAGGAAAAATGATTTCCAGCATGGTCCCGCGTGGGCCAGGCGGCGTGGATCCAGAGGAGCGCGTGCGGAGAGGATTGCGGTTGCGCGCACAACGGGTTAGGAATCGCCATATTTGCATGCATGTAGTGTAGCCGGCCAAGCATGCTCGTACCACTTGCGGGGGCTTGATCGGAGGCCAGCCGTGCGGAATGGCCAGCCGGAGCGGCGACCAGGCGGACAGCGCAGCCGGACGCAGGGCACATGGGAGGAGCGGAGCAACCGGCGGCAGGGGAGGCCGGCTGCGAGGCTGCGGCTGGTACCGGGGCGGAGCAGACGACGAAGGAGAGGCAGCGCGATGGCGATGGAGACCTTGGCAGCGAAGCCCAGCGGCGGGCGCCTCCTCCACCAGCTCACGAGCGCCGCCGGCTATCGGTGGAGTGGAGCGGGAGCGGGGGCAGACCGGAGTGGTTGCCGGCGATGGATCGGAAGCACTAGCAGGGAGAGGATGAGAGAGAGAGAGAGTGGTGGGGGTGGCCTGGGAAAGTCGCCGACAGTGGGCCAGAGAGGCGAACAAAAAAGCGTCGGTGCCTCCCAGCTGCCCCCGGATCGTGGGTTTCGCCTGGTCTCGCCGGCTATATTTTTGCACTCATCCGGCGAAAAGTGAGGTCGCGGGGACGTGACTAGAACTTTTTTTGTGCACCGACACTGAAAAAATGCTCCTTAGAGTGCGTTCCCTTAAAAAATCACTTCCGGGAACATTATGTAGTTGCCATCCTATATATAGCAGAAGATTTGTCATGCTATAACAGAATGATTCGTCATCCTAAGATAAAATAATTGACGTGCTATAATAGGGATTTGTCATACTGCAACAAAAGGTATGTATCCCGAAAAAATATAATGGTTTAGGGCTAAAAAACTTATATCTCCAGAACAAATGCCTACTCATGAAATTTGCTGCCAAGGCCCTGACGTCCTCCTCCACCTCCTGGTTGGAATGGTTGGATCGTCAACACCCAAATGCTTTAGTGTCACCTCCACCCCAATGCTCCTTTCTCTGTTGTACCATTGCGCAACAAATACCCATTCTACAATCCATCTCGTTTGTCCTAACAAACAGTGGAACACACACTTATTTTTGGCACGATACTTGGCTCACCCCTTCACCCTAGCTCACACTTTTCCTCACCTATTCTCACACTCCACTCTCCAGCTGGTTAAGGTGGCTAATGTGCTGCGATACGGTTTAGAAGCTAACCTCCGTAACCGTTTCTCCCATCTGGCAGAGCAAGAGCTTGTTGCGTTGTTGGCTGTTTTGCAGGATTTCGTTCCCTCGGCTGAGGAAGACCAAAGGTTTCTGCTACGGGGTCTTGCCTTCTCCACCAAGCATGCGTACGACACATTCGTGGCATGAACGGATACCGATCCTCTTGCCCCTCTCATCTGGCACTCCAAGGTTCCATGCAAAATAAAGATTTTTGCCTAGCTCCTCTTCAAGGATCGTCTCAACACCAGGGCCAACCTCGCCCACAAGCAGATCATCTCTGTTGGAAATATGAGCAATTTACCCAATGATTTTATTAACAGAAATACTAGACAAAGCATGACTAATATAACAGTGATAAAGTAAGTCATGCGATTTGACAAAGAGAAGGTAAATAGCAACTTCACATATGAACTGTAACTAAACACATCTAGATCAGACAGTATAGCAAGTTGCATATATGAAGTAGAACCTAACACATATAGGGCAGAAACTAGAGCAAAGAACTGTGGCAGGACATCTAACAGAAAGAGCATAAATACGTACGGGACAGCAGCAGCAGAAGCACTGGAGTTGGGGTGGACGTCCTCTCCAGCCATGCCGTCGATGTCAGGGAAGAAGTCGTTGTCGGGGAAGTAGTCGTCGGAGTCCGTGATGAAGGAGTCACTAGTCGCGCGGAGCGCTCCCCAAAAACCTTATCACACTTCTCCCGTACAGGACTCAAAGAGGTGCGGTTTCGGAGGCCTACTGTCCCGACCTGCGGTGCACGCCGCAAGCCGGGATGGGGAAGATCGTAGCAGCGCAGTGCTCAGGAACTTGTGAAGAGAGGAGGAAGAGATTCTGGTGCGTCTCTCTGAGAGGAGCGACCTCCCTTTTATAGGCGCAAGAGAAGGAGGCGAGAGGCTGCGCCGGCAGCTGAAGGGAACGCGGGAGATGAAACGAACAGTCAGCAGCCGAAGGGTGCAGCATTCGTATTCAATATCCACTACAGCAAAAACTTTCCAGCTCCCAACTGACCTTTCGTATACCCGTAGTACGTGGCAAAAATTTAGATATCGGCTCGGCTCATTCCCGCAACCCGCAACCCGCGGCGCGGCGCGTCGTGACGAGGCGTGGCGTGGCGTGGCGAGGCGGGCGGCGGAGGAGGAGCGCGCATGGATATCCCTCTTGTTCTCATGCTCATACAAGTGGGGAAAGAACCTCCCTTATAAGGAGGTCCAACTCCCACTAAACTAGCAATGTGGGACTAAACTTTAGTAGTATCCCTTGCCTTGCACAAATGGGCTAAGTGGGCCTCTAGGATTTATTAGGAATTTCTGAAATAGTTATTGGGCTGCCCAAAATAGACTAAATTCCAGCAATCCCCCACCAGATCCCAGAGGCACACAGAAATTTGCCTTTGGTTCCAAAACACTGTTTTATATACCGGTACTGCAGTGGAGACTGTTAAGTTGAACTTCCACCTAGAACTCTATGCTACACTAGTAAGCAACTTGAACAGTGGACTGGGCCTTGAACTGCAAGTTTTCTGTGAATCTAGCTTCACATAAAGCCTTGACCGATACGTGGCTACCATGGGTCTTCCCCGCGGGTGGAGCTTATGCGTCATACTCCGTGACCTTTCATGAGTTTACTAGAGAGAACCATACTCTCATAGATTGCGACGTTTAACAATCAGACTCATATAGGTGTGTTCTTCAAAAGATGTTCTGCAGGATAACATCTCTACTTAAGTAAGCCACTTAGAACACATTAAGATACACATCAACCTGCCATGCAGATTAGGAGAGTATTACATCTTCATGGAGTGGTATTGTGAATAGTAAGGATACTCTCCTCTCAGTTGGCCAACAGCTTGTCTTCCACATCTAATTCACGAGATCTCCGATCACAAAGAATAGGTTACCACTGTGAACAACTCATATTGTGGGTCTCATACCCATCTCCCTCGATGCATTATCTATCACATTACGTGATAGACCCTTGGTAAAAGGATCTGCTAGATTTTCACACGTTTGGATATAATCCAACAAGATAACTCTGGAGTTTTTCATTTTCCTGACAGATTTTAACCTTCTCTGAACGTGTCTTGATGACTTCATGTTATCCTTTGAACTGCTCACTTTCGTGATCACAGTTTGATTGTCGCAGTTCATAAGGACACCCGGTACAGGTTTCTCAACAACCGGCAAGTCATTCAAGAGCCGGCGAAGCCAATCTGCTTCAACCGTAGCTGTATCTAGTGTTGTGAGTTCTGCTTCCATTGTTGACCTCGTTAAGATGGTCTGCTTGCAAGACTTCCAAGAAACAGCGCCACCTCCATGAGTGAATACATAACCGCTCGTGGCCTTTATCTCATCAGCATCTGAGATCCAGTTTGAGTCACTATACCCTTCAAGCACCTTTGGATGCCCGGTGTAGTGAATTCCATAATTTGCAGTGCCTTTCAAATAACGCAACACTCTTTCTAGAGCTTTCCAATGCGCATCTCCTGGTTTTGAAACAAACCGACTTAGTTTGCTAACAGCAAAAGAGATGTCAGGTCTTGTAGCACTGGCTAAGTACATAAGCGAGCCAATAATCTGAGAATACTTCAATTGGTCTCTAGCAATTCTTCGATTCTTTCGAAGCAACACACTAGCATCATATGGTGTTGGAGAGGGCTTGCAGTCACTATAGCCAAAGCGACTCAAGATCTTTTCCACATAGTGAGATTGAAGCAAAGTAATCCCACCATCATCGTCTCTCAACAACTTGATGTTCAGAATGACATCGGCCACTCCTAAATCCTTCATCTAAAAACAACGAGATAGGAAATCCTTGACCTGCTTAATAACTTTCAGATTTGTTCCGAAAATCAGTATGTCATCGACATACATGCACAGGATAACTTCCTCGCCCCCACCATGGCGATAGTACACATATTTGTCGGGTTCGTTGACAACAAAGCCTGCAGCTGTTAAAATTCTTTCAAACTTCTCATGCCACTGTTTGGGTGCTTGCTTAAGTCCGTACAAAGACTTCAGCAACTTGCACACTTTCTCTTCCTGACCATCTAGTACAAACCCATCTGGTTGTTCCATATAAATTTCCTCGTCCAACTCTCCATTTAGGAAAGCAGTCTTAACATCCATTTGATGAACGAGAAGACCATGCGAGGCAGCTAGTGAAAGTAGAACTCGAATAGTGGTCAGTCGAGCCACAGGTGAGTAAGTATCAAAGAAGTCTTCACCTTCCTTTTGGGTATAACCCTTAGCCACGAGCCGAGCCTTGTACTTTTCAATAGTACCATCAGGCCTAAGCTTCTTCTTGAATACCCATTTGCATCCTATAGGTTTGCACCCATAAGGACGATCAGTTATCTCCCAAGTTTCATTTGCCAAGATGGAATCCATCTCGCTACGAACCGCTTCCTTCCAGTAGTCAGCATCTTCAGATGCATAGGTCTCTGAAATAGAACTGGGAGTGTCATCTATGAGATACACAAGAAAATCATCACCAAAGGACTTTGCAGTCCTCTGTCTCTTGCTCCTGGTAGGAACTTCATTGTTTTCCTCCACAGGACTTTCGAAGTGTTCCATCGAAATGGTAGGTTCGGTAATTATAACTGGTTCCTGATTCGATGAACTAGGCATCTCCTGATTAGATGAGGTAGCCATATCCTTCATGGGAAAGATATCTTCAAAGAAAGTCGCATCATTCGACTCCATGATCGTACCGACATGCATGTCAGGTACCTCAAATTTTACAACCAAGAATCTATAGCCAATGCTATGAAAAGCATATCCCAGGAAAACACAATCCACAGTCTTTGGTCCAAGCTTCCGCTTCTTTGGAATTGGAACATTGACTTTCGCCAAACAACCCCATGTTCGCAGATAAGAGAGTTTTAACCTTTTCTTCTCCCATTCCTCGAATGGAGTTATCTCTTTGTTCTTTATGGGGACTCAGTTCAGGACATGACATGCTGTCAATATCGCCTCCCCCCACCATGCCTTGGAGAGACCCGATGTGTCTAACATGGCGTTAACCAAATCAGTTAGAGTACGGTTCTTTCTTTCGGCCACCCCATTTGACTGAGGTGAATAAGGAGGCGTCCTCTCATGAATTATACCATGTTCCGCACAAAAAGCATCAAATTCATTGGAAAAATACTCTCCACCACGGTCGAACCTAAGCCTCTTGATTTTTCGATCAAGTTGGTTTTCCACTTCGGCTTTATAGATCTTGAAAAAGTTCAAAGCCTCATCCTTAGACTTCAGAAGATACACACGGCAATATCTAGTGGAGTCATCAATTAACGTCATGAAATATTTCTTTCCACCTTTTGTCAACACACCATTCATTTCACATAGATCTGAATGTATGAGCTCTAGTGGTGCAAGATTTCTTATTTCTGCAGTCGTGTGAGACTTACGAGGTTGCTTAGCTTGCACACACACTTGACACTTAAATCCCTTGACGGTGGTGAAACTAGGGATTAAGTTCAACTTCGCTAGTCGCGACATGCAACCAAAGTTAACATGACAAAGACGTGAATGCCACACATTGGATTCACTATTGTTGCAAATATGATTAACAACTTTATTGCAAATGTCTGATAAGGATAAACAAAACAAGCCTCCTGACTCATAGCCTTTACCAACAAAGGTTCCATACTTGGATATTACAAATTTATTCGACTCAAAGACAAGCTTGTAGCCATCTCTACACAGAAGAGATCCGCTAACAAGATTTTTATTGACGGAGGGGACATAACGCATGTTCTTCAGCCGCACGATCTTCCCCGAAGTAAACTTCAGATCGACCGTGCCAACACCACGAACAGAAGCACTTGAACCGTTGCCCATCAGCACGGTTGAAGTCCTTGCGGTCTGATAAGACGAAAACATGGAAATATCACCACATACATGCACATTAGCACCCGTGTCAATCAACCAGTCAGGAGAATGACATACTGAAAGAATAGTGGGAAATATACCATACCCAGCATCCTTCACGTCAGTGTCTCCAATGACAACATTAGCGGTCTTGCCGCCTTTCCCAGGATTACGCTTGTCATAGCGATTAGGGCAACTAGGAGCCCAATGATCAGGATCCCCACACACATGACAAGCACCTTTCTTCTTGCCATTCTTCTTCTTGAAGTTCGTGTGTTGCACAGCCTTATTCTTCCCATCAAACTTTGCTTTACCATCAAACATTCCCTTGTTCTTGAACTTGTGGGGCTGGAAGTTCTGCTTCTGTACCACATTGGCACTAGATCCTCCCTCAATACCTCGAGCACGGATGTCCTTTGCTCTCGCCTTTTCTTCCACATCAAGAGTGCCAATGAGATCCGGGACGGAAAACTCCTGCCTCTTATGCTTCAGCAAGGTAGCAAAGTTCCTCCATGAAGGAGGAAGCTTAGTGATGATACCTCCGGCAACAAACTTGTCCGGTAGCATACAACTGAAGTGCTCAAGTTCTCTAGCAAATGACTGTATCTCATGAGCTTGCTCAACCACGGAGCGCTCTTCAGTCATCCTGTAATCATAGAATTGCTCCATAATGTATAGCTCAGTGCCAGCATCTGAGACCCCAAACTTGGCCTCGAGTGCATCCCACATATCTTTTCCATTATCAATTGACGCATAAGCATCAACTATGTTCTCACCAAGAACACTCAAGAGAGCAGCCTTAAACAGAGTATCCATTTTTTGAAAAGCTTGTGCCTGTTGAGCATCAAGCTCTCCTTCACGTTTGCCGAGAGTGGCGTCATAGCAACTCATGGTTTGAAACCATAAGACTACTCTCACGCGCCACCTCTTATAGTGGATACCCTCAAACATAGGAGGTCTCATGGAAGCAGCAAAACCACTTGGGGTAAATTGCCTATAATAAGGTTTTTGGATTGTTGGAAATATGAGCAATTTACCCAATAATTTTATTAACAGAAATACTAGACAAAGCATGACTAATATAACAGTGATAAAGCAAGTCATGCGATTTGACAAAGAGAAGGTAAATAGCAACTTCACATATGAACTGTAACTAAACACATGTAGATCAGACAGTATAGCAAGTTGCATATATGAAGTAGAACCTAACACATGTAGGGCAGAAACTAGAGCAAAGAACTGTGGCAGGAAAGCTAACAGTTCTTATTTATTTATGAAGCAAAGAACTAGAGCAAAGAACTGTGGCAGGAAAGCTAACTGTGGCAGAAACTAGAGCAAAGAACTGTGGCAGGAAAACTAGAGCAAAGAACTGTGGCAGGAAACTAGATCAGACCGTACGTATTTATTTTTTTTTTGCTTGAGGATATAGATACGTACGACACAGCAGCAGCAGAAGCACTGGAGTTGGGGTGGACGTCCTCTCCAGCCATGTCGTCGATGTCAGGGAAGAAGTCGTCGTCGGAGTCCGTGATGAAGGAGTCAGTAGTCGCGCGGAGCGCTCCCCAAAAACCTTATCACCCTTCTCCCGTACAGGACTCAAAGAGGTGCGGTTTCGGAGTCCTACTGTCCCGACCTGCGGTGCACGCCGCAAGCCGGGATGGGGAAGATCGTAGCAGCGCAGTGCTCAGGAACTTGTGGCGAGAGGAGGAAGAGATTCTGGTGCGTCTCTCTGAGAGGAACGCGGGAGATGAAACGAACAGTCAGCAGCCGAAGGGTGCAGCGTTCATATTCAATATCCACTACAGCAAAAACTTTCCAGCTCCCAAGTGACCTTTCGTATACCCGTAGTACGTGGCAAAAATTTAGATATCGGCTCGGCTCATTCCCGCAACCCGCGTCGCGTGGCGGTGGAGGAGGAGCGCGCGTGGATATCCCTCTTGTTCTCATGCTCGTACAAGTGGGGAAGAACCTCCCTTATAAGGAGGTCCAACTCCCACTAAACTAGCAATGTGGGACTAAACTTTAGTAGTATCCCTTGCCTTGCACAAATGGGCTAAGTGGGCCTCTAGGATTTATTAGAAATTTCTGAAATAGTTATTGGGGTGCCCAAAATAGACTAAATTTCCAGCAATCTCCACGGACTTATGTCCTCGCTGTGCTATGCTACCTGAGGACTCCATGCACCTCTTCCTCACCTGCCCCTTTGCCAACCGCGTCTGGCAACGGGTGGGCATCCTAACACAGGTGGACGACATCATCGACCTTTGGGACACTCCATTACCTCAACATCTGCCACAAAAGACTTGGCCACTTATGCTCATGTCTCTGCTTTGGAAGATATGGGATGCACGTAATGACATGCTGTTTCGAAACATTGATCAACGCTCTGTAATAACACTCAGGGCTCTGATCTCTGAACTGGGCCTATGGTCACACCGTCTTATGGAAACATGTGACAAGGACGATGTCTCCTCGTGGCGTTCCTACCTCTTTGCACGCTGCGTCGTGCCTTTGTAATTCCGTGCTTGTCGCCTTGGCGGCTTTTGAGTAATATATTCAGGTGGGGAGCTCCCCCCGCGGTGATTCTCAAAAAAAAATACTGCAACAAAGAAAATTGACATGCATTTTCAGGGAATTGATATGCTGCGGCGGAGAGAATAACCAGGCTAAGAAAAGAAGGAAGTTGCCCACATGTCCAAGAATTGCCGTGCTGCAGCAGGATGAATTGTTATGCTACACGAATAAGTTGACATACATGCTTTCAGTAATTATCATGGTACATCATAGGGAAGTGTCATGCTACACACTGGGTTGTTCGCTTGGGAAGTGTATAGGAGGAAATGTCATTCGTCTGGGAGGAGCATGAGAGTGAACGGTGCGTCCAGAAGGATTGTCACGGGCCATAGCTTTGAGGTCCGGGAGGAGCATGAGAGTGAACGGTGCGTCCAGAAGGATTGTCACGGGCCATAGCTTTGAGATTCGTGCAGGATCAAACAAACTAGAGAGTGCTCTAAGTCAGCTCATTAGCATTTTCATAGTATTTTGCAATACAACTACATGTCCAACACCTCATGAAAAGGTTTGCCAAAAAAACTCATCAAAACGCTCACACCCAACTGTTGTTCTGCCCATTCGTCTGCTACGATGACAACAATGCATACTAAATCCATCACATTTGGCGCCACACGGACGCATTCAACTCCCGTGCCATTGCCACCATTGGCCAGCTGCTGCCGCTACCTTCGGCCAGCGACAAGACACGTTCGAGAGGCACCGTTGATAACTACGTACACATACACTCCCGCAAAAGAAAAAACTACGTATACGTACGTAACATACTGATTACCGAACTCGGTCCCTCCCTACATATACAAGAAATGAAGAAAAGACAGAGCTAGAAGCAGAGCACACAAGTCAGCACACTCAGCGATGGCTTCCAAGCAGATGCTCATCGTCGCCATCGCCGTGACCGCCCTCACTGTCGCCCTCCTCCCGGGGCTCTCCGTGGCCACCGAACATGTGGTCGGCGACGACAAGGGCTGGGCCCTCTATGTCGACTACACGGCCTGGGCTGAGACCAAGCAGTTCGTGGTTGGCGACATGCTAGGTAACGGCAACGCTGAACCATTACGTCTGCGCGCACGCTCGATGGCTTCATTTTCTCTGCGACGAGAAAGCAATTAAATTGCTTGTAGATCCCGTGCTAACTATATCGATCGCAGTGTTCGAGTACGGCATCTCCAGCCACAATGTCGTGGAGGTGAGCGGGCCAGATTTCGTCATTTGCAACCAGACCGACAACGCCGTCGTCCGGACCTCCGGCGAGGACCGGGTCATGCTCGACAAGGCCGGACGCCGGTGGTTCTTCTGCGGCATCGACAACAACTGCGAGAACGGCGTGAAGCTCAATATCACCATCCTCGAGACCGCCCCACCGGCTCCCCAACCCAAGGCCCCGTTGGCTGCTCCACCGCTGTCCAAGCCCGCCGGCAAGCTGCAGGCGCGCTTCGGGGAGGCGGCGGCCATGGTCACCGCGGTCGCTGCGGCCGTGCTCGTGCTTTAGGCTCCCACTCCGTCGACCATGTCTCCACTGCATATATGAGCCACCAAAAATCGTGTTTGGTCGTGCTGCTTTGTTCTGCAGTATCAGCATTATTGATGTCATACCGTGGTAAATTTGAGCCCTTGACTTATTTTTTTCTTTGGTCAAAGATTATTAATTTTTTGCTTAGTAAAAGTGTTAGTGTTTTTCTTTTGTAATTAGTGAAGTCACAAGAAACAAGGCATATCATATTCTCCCGTTGAAAATGTGAACGGCTGGCCACTCAAAAGCAGAAGGATACCACTTTCGAGGTTGGGAATATGGACCTGGGCAAGCGGAAAATGCGAACAGCGGCCGCGCACCAGGCAGGCCGCTATCCAGTCACACCCTCATGTGGATCCGCGCTTCCAGTGTATATATCACGTATTTAATTTTTTCTTGGCCCGTATTGAAGCAGTCAGGACCCACCCACATGCAAAAGCCCATAGGGCTCTGACTCGAAGCTGACATGTAGGAGCAGCATGCTGGCGTCGGAGACATGTTCGACCTTGCGGGCCGAGCCCTGCACGCGTGCATGCATGCTGTGGAGCGACATTGCACAGGGACGACCACAAGTTCTCACAGGTGTCGACGTGGATCACTCCCGTCCAGATCCAGCGAACACGCACGTTGGTTTGCAGTAATTATCAAGGATTAAGCATGCTCAACTTCTTCGATTGTTGTTTTTATTGCCAGCTTTCACCATGGATTACAACATGATTAACATCTTTTTTTTTGTTTACAATACACTACCACCAGACTGGCACATGATTTGTTATCTTAAGAATTTTTATAATTCTGAAACATGTGTTGGTTTAGGCCCATCAAGGTTATAAGTCCACCACAATCCACGCTGACACATATTAACCATTAATTAGCATTAGCGAGTTTAGGTTTTCCACGTGACGCCCACTGCTGTGTGTCGCTTTTCGCCGCGCAGCGTGGTTCTCTTCCTACAGTCAAGTCATGTCTTGGAATTAACTACGCCTTCACATCACCCACCCCCTGTTGTCATCTACCTCCGCCCTCCTCACTTAGCTCCAAATGGTTGTAAGCTATGCTTCTTTATTAACAAAATGTGTCACGGTTAGATTTTTTGTGCTGAAACGTGATTCATTTGTTAATGAGTTTTTTCAGTTTGACACGCTATAGAAAATCCAGCCAATCGGTGTTTTTGAGCCTAACAAATCCTGTTTATAGGAGAAACACATGTATTTACAATTGGTAGCTTGCACTTAAGATGCCTCAGCGGCAGCACCATGCTAATTGCACGTTGTGCATTTCGGTTTACGCGCGTGCACAACAGCACCGCTCGGTTAAAACAGAATAGAATTGCAAGCCGGTGCACTTTACGAAATTGAGATCGGCCGTAGTCAAAGTTTTTAAAATTACTAGCAAATTAACCAGCATGCATAGTGAGGGTTTCACAGGCACCAATCTTTTTTTTTTTGAAACGGAGACAGGCACCAATCTTCATGTTAGTGAATGCCCATAATAAAGTACGTAAACAAAGTAGTTAAAAGACGACAATATGTTCTATAATTAACATGGGTTTAACAATACTGTACCGTGGTTACAACAGTCAGTTTTGATTTACTCGTGGCCGAGCACTGGTCAGTAGTATTGGTGTTTTGTCTAAGTACTACAAGCCAACCATCATTGTTAGACTAATCAACCACACCTCCAAGATGATCAATAATTGTTGCTGGAGAACCCAACCGGCCACTCATCAGTTTCTCGTTTGCCCATGCCGCGGGGATACATTTGCAATGGAGGGAACTGCCTGAGCACTCTCTGAGCCCATGCCGATCACTGCTTCTTGCATTTAATGCTTATTGCATCATTCAGGAACACCTGCACGTCACAGGGGAGGCTCCAGGGCATGTGTTGTCACTTCACTAGACCTCGTCACTAAGCTATGCATCACATTACACACCTGAACCTGTGCAAAGCAAACTATGCAGTGCATGTAAAGCAAACGCACCAACAGTTATGGTATCAATCGAAGAAAATCTGTCAACAACAAAACTGTAGGTGATAGGAAGCACAATTTTACAAAGACCGACACATTTGTCTCCATGGAGCTAGCAGTACTCCACGCATGCCAACTCAGATCAAGCCAAATGCATATATTAAGTTGAGGACCAACAAGTCCACGCAAGATTCAAGACTGATGGGAATGCAGCACTTCTGAATTCAAGTTTAAGAAAATAGAAAGTTTTAAAGAAATAAAACACAATCCATCCAAATAAGAGTCACAGCATGCAATCTATGTACGTGGAAAACAATGACTGCAACTAATTATATTAGCCACCAAACAAGCATTTGCTGAGCTACAACAAATCCACACGACAGAGATTGTTGAGCTAGGACAAATCCACACACACCACCGTTGACAGTTCACCACAATAGTACAGAACAACATTTAGGGATCCACAACTGGCCCATCACTCTTCTCTGGATATGCCTCTAGAGCAGTTGGGATCTCCCTCTCCTTCGTATCCTAGTCCTGCAATATTTGTAGAACTATGGTGTGAATCCAAGTGAAAGGAAATAACCGTGCTGCAAGATATGGAATCCTAAATAACACCAGATCGCATGCATCAGATCCTACAGCAAGGGTCATACTCATACATTCTCATCCTAACAAAGGCAAATCCATGACCAAGTGTCCCAGTTTGAACAAATTAATATTAAGTACTCCCTCCGTTCGGAATTACTTGTCGCAAAAATGGATGTATCTAGACGTATTTTAGTTCTAGATACATCCATTTCCGAGACAAGTAATTCCGAACGGAGGGAGTAGTACACATCAAAGCTAATATTTTTCTCCCACTGATATAAAAGAGAATTCACCCCCCAGTCCCAAAATACCCTCCAATGGATCTTAATCAAGTTACAAGGGAACTACAATTTCCAGTCTTAAGAGAGACAAGACGACAAATTAAAATCTCACGAAACATACACTAGTTTGGCTAACCATTGACTGTCTCCCAAAACCAAAATGCAGGCTAGCATTCACCTGGTAATCTGCATTCCTAGATGGCAACTTCCGCATCTGCACTACGACTAAAATCCAATTGGCATCACCTTGGGACATGATTAAAATCACACTAACACTAAATAGAAATTGAATAACAACCTGGTGAACAATATGTTCAGAAAGTTCAGTCCACCATTGCCATTGAATGTATCCCCAAAACCACGAGTGACTCCCCAAAAATTCAGTCTACCATCACAAATCACACTTCGTTTGGCTAATCATCGACTGCCTACCCAAGAACCAATCTGCACTCTAAAGTGTCCCTCATAGCAAAAAAATTACTCTCCAAAGATGTCCAGTATCGTGCCAAGGGAATAGAAACAAATCAGATGAAAAGAAATAGATATGCACTACAGCCCACACGACATCTCAGGTAAAAAACAAAAGGCTTAACCTGTGTGTGACCTCGGTATAATCATCATAATAACTCCCCAAGCTATATACTGAACAAACCATATTTATATGTCTTCCTAAAATACATATCCACCGATATCACATGAAGTGGCTAAATCCAACAGCCAAAATCATCTTCACAAATCCAATTCCTTATAATCTAACTATAACTCTGAAAAAATATCCAACAGTCTGTATAAACCCAACCTCTTCATCTACATTACTGTCGGCGGTGCATCAAGCAAGTGAATTGAGCACATTATCTGTCCCACAGGGGAATGTACATCCCATGATATAACATCAGTTATCCAGAGGAACATGTACATCACATAATCATCATTCCCTACTAATCAAGCATCCAAACAATCAAATCCCACTTAAGCTTCCAACTGCTAGCACCAGATCTGCTAACCAAAAACCACTATCTAATAATAAAATATGACTAAAAGACCATCCAGCCTGCATTTTCCCTAAAAACAGAAAGCTCCCAGGTAAACCACCCATCAATTCAGCTTTGCTACAGCGGGCAAAATCAACATTTTTGGGTGCTAAATGACACATAATGCAGTTTTTTGACAAACTAAACGACAAAATCAACAAACAAAATGATATGCGTCTTTGTTTTCGCGATTTACCTTCGCGTCCAGCCGCTGGTTGCTTCCGAACAGCTTCGCGGCAGCGCCATTGCCGCCCACGACGAGTGCGGCGAGAAGGGGGTGGAGAGGAAAACCTATCGCGTGGCTCTGTTCTGATCCACAAGGATTGCTGTGGGATGGATAGGGGTCATTCGTTTCCAGTACCTGTGCTATTTCGAACCAGCCCATGGGCCACCCTTCCTGGTGCAAGACACGTTTTTTTTTGAGCTGCGTGGTGCAAGACACGTAAGCACTCGCAACCCCGCGAACAGAATCTTGGCATGGGCCGAACACAATACACCTATGAGGTCCATAGGCGTATCCCGTACCGTATTTCAGCCTATAGGCCTGACACAGCCCTGCAGCGCGCTGACAGATTCCACATCCCCAGGCCCAAAAGAACGAGCAGGATAACGGCCTGCCTGGTACTCGGCCGCCATAAGCCCTCACTCCCTGGGCAAGTTCTTTGTTAGTATGAAAGTGCCCGAGCGGGCCATCAATATTAAATGGGAAAAGGTCATGTTTATGGCCCTGCCGACTCTTAAGTCTATTTCTCGAAAAACTCCATAGAAAATCTCAAGCGCCCAGTTACCTGTGGTGGTGAGAAGGGATTTGAACCTCATGTCACCTAAGGGACAAGAATAACAACCTCATCCCCGGATGCAGCATCTCAATGATTGGATTTTTTTTTTGTTTAAAAAAACCATCCGTCAAGTCATTGACGAAAAAGACCATCTCTGAAACGAATTGATGGAAGAGATCAGCTGGGTTGTGGCAGCAGGTGCGCCAGCTAACACGTGGCCACCACGCTCGGAGGCGGCAGCGCCTGCGGTCACGGTGTCAAGCAGCAAGCTACGCATTACCGGATTCGTCGGCCACGCCCAAGCCGCGACGGAACGTAGCAGGCCCAGTGGGCCATGCTGCCACGCCCTCAAGCGGCAGCCTCTGTTCCTGCTACGATGTGCCGGCCCGTGAACTGGACGAGGACAGGAGAATGGATGGAGACCGGCGTCATGCAAACGAGTGCCTGCCCCTGCATATGATTTATGCATGCATGCATATGGCTTCCTCCATTTTCGATTTGGCCGGCCTCGAGTGAAGTCTGATTTAAATCTTGAATTTGTAGAGCTCGTCCGTGATGAACCCTCACCTTTAAATCCTTAAAGTTCGTATCTTATATTTTGTAATCCTGGTCGTTTTTAACCTTAAGGTCGTATCCAAACAGGAAAAAGGCTGGGATTGACGGATTAAGCAAAACATGTGTGTGTAGCCTACTTGTCAGCGGGAAAAAAAGTATGAGGCCATTTCTCGGCAGGAGAAATAAATAGCAAGATGAAAATGGGAGGAATAGGATACGGACCAGCGAGCAAGATCGAGCTCTGCACCTGTTAACCATCCCAACTTAACATTCGTATGTCTAAACAAAAAAATATATCGTATAAGATTGGCGCCTTCTCATTGATTGACCTGGGCCGCCGCCACCACGAGAAAGGAATGGAGCGGGCTGCACTGTGGCTCAGGAGCGAGGACAAGACTGCGTGCATATGTGCACCCATTAATTTTGGTTTGCACTCTAAGAACATGTAGATACAAGCGTAACAAAAGTATTTTGCATATACTATCAGTTAGTTCTAATTAACTAAGATAACACTGAGCTTGAATTATGTACACCCACTTTTGTAAACCTGGCTCCGCCACTCAAGGAGCAATTGCAAGACGCCGTACTTGACGGCTGTAGGCAGGAACGAGGATGTACAACAGCGTACTCACGGCTTTAGGCAGGAGCGAGCAAGTGAGCGCGGGTGCACGACGGCGAGCAGGCAGGACGTCGGCCTCGGATGCGGTGTTGCGCCCGTGTGCAGGACACTGGCCTTGAACGCAACGGCCTCGGAGGCGAGAGCGTGCTGGTTGCTCTGGCGTCCCGTCCCCGCCCAGCCGCGCACGCCGTCCATGAACTCCCGTTCAACCAGAGAACCCATGTTCCGGTACCTAGGCAAATCGTGGGACGAACTGGGCCGCCTGCGCGATGACTCTGAGTTGGCCTTGCAGCCGACCCCGGTGGCGGCGCCCCGCTACAGAGATCAACTCTTTTAGTTGTAGTGGTACAGCTCGCCTAGCATCCATTAATCCATGCAAATAAAAAACCATGCATGCATGCGGAGTATGCAATCCAAACAAGTCAGCAATCCCAGCGTCTCCCTGCCACATCATCAAATCCCCTCCTAAGAGAGTGTCAAGGTTAGAAACGACCGGGATTACAATGTACAGAGTATAGACTTCAAAGATTTGGAGGTAAAGGTTCATCTCTGACAAGCTCTGCAAATTGAAGGTTCAACTCAACTTCACTCGCCGGCCTCCCATGCTGCTGTATGAGAGCGTGGAGGGATGACCCATCGGGCCTGTCTGTTCTGTAATGCGCCTATTGCCTCACCGCCTGCTCCTCCTCGCATGTGACCGGTTGGTCACAAACTTGCAAAATATAATGCTCGGGTGAGCAAACTTGGCACAATGCCGTGAAAAAAATCGCTGGCCAATCATGACGCGCCGTTTGGCACCTATGTTGCATGCCAGTTGTTAGGACAGAACGGTCAATACTGCACATTTCATAAACCCCTTGATGTTCCCAAGAATGACGAGCCCGGGGTTCAAGCTGCATGGCTCGCAGTGTTGTCACTGAACCCCCCTGATCATCGTGCGCGAAGCCAACATTTATGAATTGAACTCAAGTTAATGTGAAACTTTGGATCTAAACGTATGTGCTAGTTCTGTTGATTCTTGACACATCTTTGAACCCTCCTAACATGCCAAAACTAGTAGGTTAGCCGAGGATGAGAACATAGGATATAAGAGTTAATGAACTTATTATTATTTTTTAAAAAGAGGATGACCCCCGGTCTCTGCATGATGGTGATGTATGCAGCATTTTATTAATTATTCATCAAGATCTTACAAATTAATACATCAATATGGCGGTGCGGCAGGGCAGACGGCCACATGTATGAGGTGGTCGTCCAGTATAGGGCTTATGTTTTTTGTGAAATCGTTAACTGGTAGCTGCTCGGCTGGATGGTGAGTAGGGGATTAATCGGCTAATCGATAAGTTAATCGGCTAATTAATCAATTAATCAGACGATTTATTAGTTTATCGGCTACTCGGTGACCCTATGAATAGGGATTAATCGGCAAGTTAACTGGTTAATCAGATGAATTCTTGAACAAGGGTTTTTTCTAGTATTTTTATTGTTAAACGGTGGAAATATCTACCTTTTTATGTAAATTATAACCAAACTTGAATGAATTCCTCTGTGTTTGCATGAATTTTGTCTGGTTGGTTTCAATTGTTGTTAAATGTATGCGGGCAGTGTTGGATGGTTAATAGCCAACAACCAGTTGCCACATCATTTATAGCCAACCTAATAGCCAGCATGTATAGTTGCTCATTAATCAAAAGTACTACTTTATTAATATATGGTTCATTTTACATTCTCACAATATTTCTTGAAGCATGTATGTGCATCTGGATGTTAATCTGTAGTCCGCTTATCTTCTCTCTCCCTTCTCTCATTCAACTCAGTGAAAATATAATACTTTAATCCTTACAACTTGCTTACATCACCTTATTGTACTCTCTCTGACTCCAGTAGTTGCGACGTGTGGTGGGCAGAGTAGTAGTGTGATAAAAGAAGATACATTAGTACTATAGAAATTGGTGAATGGGGTGTGAAAGTCCTAACCGGAGCTTGAGCTCAAATGCTCTTGGCATGAACATTAAAATCAAAGAAAATTTTATAAAATTCAAAAAATCTGAATTTTATTTGTAGAAACATCAAGAAAATTTTCCAGTGCTTGCAAATTTTCATCATCATATCACATTTTTTGGAAGTTGTGGAAAAAAAAAGATAAAATCAGCGCTCTAAAATGCTTTCGAAAGTAGCATCTTTGGAGCATCAATTTTGTCTTTTTTACCACGACTTCCTTGAAAGTAATTCCAAGATGAAAATTTGCAAGCAGACAAAACATTTATTGTTGTTTGCCACAAAAAGGTAAAAAAATGAACTTTTTCATTTTTTTTATTTTAGTATTCATTCGGGCTCATTTGAGACCAAACTAAGGAACCCCATGTCCCATGGAGTGTATATTTATTTCCGATATTACAAAACATATGCATACTGCTAATGATGTGATGTGCCACCTCATGTCATGCAATTTTTCTTCGGTGAACAAAGCCAATAACGTAAAATTGCCTAGGGCTACAACCCCGACATGAAAGGGTTCTCGCTGCTGAATGTTGAGGAAGCCTAAGGTTGTCGCCTCAGAACAAAGAGATCATCATCTACGCTTTGAGTAGGGCATGTGAGAAGGCGGCGCCTTATGTTCCGTGAGCCGACTCGTAGCCCATGCCTTACTCTACCTTGCCGGCGACCAGACCAACACTCTGGGGAGCACAGCCAACCGCCGGACATGGACACGGCAGAGCCAGACAAGCTCCGCTTAAAGATCGTTGTACGTTGCATGTAATCAGTGGCGTGGCCAACACAACGCCACGCCCAGGGCCAGCTTCAGTGCTACAGGGCTAAACAGTACCAAACAGTGATATTATATGTACAATTAACGAAGAAAGTTGTTGCCACGCCTTGGGCCAAGGCCCCTGTTGCCCGGGGCCTGGCTACACCAGTGTATGTAATAATATGAATTTAAGATCTCTAGGTATTTAGACGTGAAATGCATTATTTAAGGCATGGCTAGTTAGTGTTTACAGACGTGTTTGGGCTTGTTCGCGGGCGTTTGAGTGATGAGATTTGTCAAATCCGGCAGTAGATGCTCTCATGTTGTTCTGCCCATTCATCTGCACCGATGACACCAATGCATACTAAATACATCACATTTGGCGCCACACGGACGCATTCAACTCCCATACAATTGCCACCACTCGCCAGCTGCTGTCGCTACCTCAGGCCAGAGACAAGAATCGTCGAATGGCAACGGTGATAACAACGTATACGTACGTGCCATGCATAGTGATTGTCGAGCTCAGTCCCTCCGAATATTACATGCAAAGCCAGAGCTAGAAGCATAGTACACAAGTCAGGAAAGCTATTGTAATCATTTCGCTAGGTTTAGCTGCTTACTCGGTGATGACTTCCAAGCAGACGCTCGTCGTCGCGATCGCCGTGGCCGCCCTCACCATCGCGTTCCTTCCGGGGCTCGCCGTCGCCATGGAACACGTGGTCGGCGACGACAAGGGCTGGGCCCTCGATTTCAACTACACGGCCTGGGCTGAGGCCAATCAGTTTGTGATCGGCGACACGCTAGGTAACTGCATAACCACTGAACCATTCCGTCCGCGCGTACGCTGGATCGCTCCTTCTTCTCTGCGACGAGAAACGAATTAAATTGCATGCCTATCCCTCATGCTAATTATGTCGAGCGCAGTGTTCGAGTACGGGATCGCCGGCCACGACGTGGTGGAGGTGGGCGGGCTGGATTTCCTCGCTTGCAACCAGCCGGAGAACGCCGTCGTCTGGTCCTCCGGTGAGGACCGGGTCGCGCTCCACAAGGCCGGACCGCGGTGGTTCTTCTGCGGCACGTTCCAGCACTGCGAGAGGGGGATGAAGCTCAAGATCACCGTCCTCGAGACCGCCCCACCGGCTCCCCAACCCAAGCCCCCGTTGGTTGCTCCACCGCCGACCAGCCCCGCTGGCAAGCTGGAGGCGCGCTTCGGGGAGGCGGCTGCCGTGGTCACTGCGCTCGCCGTGGCCATGCTCGTGCTCTAGGCTCCTACTCCATCGACAAGGTTTCTACTACATATCTGACCCACCGAGAGCGTCGTGTTATTATACCGTTGTGAATTTGAGCCCTTGAATTTTTCTTCGGTCGAAGATTCATTTTTTTTCTTAGTATAAATAAAGGTGTGAGTGTTTTTTTTATTACTGAAGCATTTAAAAACAGTGCATATCATATTGTTCCCTTGAAAATGGTTTTCTCTACATTTTTCTGCAACATTTTTTAATCCTGTTTTTTTTTACAACACAAGCCCTCAAAGAGGGTTTTAAATTATGTTTATTTGCATCCCAAACAGTGTACAGAGATTAACTTTCCAAAAGGAAAAGATATAGAGTCTAAAGCCTGCTTGGTTTTACATTTAGAAGATTTACTGCATAAGATTGGAGGACTAGAAGAAGATCTTTGCATAAAAGCTTTCTTAGCTAGAGAATGGGCAATGACATTGCAAGTCCTTGGGATAGACCTAATTTCACAAGTAGTAAAATGAGAAGACTGATTGAGAAATTTAGCAACTATTGTTCTTATCCGCCAATCTCCTGGACTTTCCAAAAGATTCCTTGTTGTTGCCACTTGAACAAGATTCCTGCAATCCGAAAAGAAGACAGAACAGTCCCATCCTAAAGCTTTTAACCACCAAAGCTGATAGAGTTAATCCAAGAGCTTCAGTCTGCAAAACAGAAGAAACATTTCTCGCAGCTGCTTGAACAAATATAGTATGGTTATTAGCTTTATCTTTGAGATAAACTCCAAGACCCGCTTCTTCTTTTGCAATCACCGGATTGTAACTTTGTAAGCAGCATCACTATACGCCACAATACCTACAACTTGGTGTATATTTGGAACCCGAAAGGGAGAAGCATTATTGTGTGTCTCTAATGCATTCTGTATCTCCAGCACATTGTGCGTCGCAACTGCAACTATTATATCTGCTGCATTGCAAGCATTTTAGAGTGTGCTTGCCAGTTAAGAATCAGGTAATGCTAACTGAAAAGCTAAGTCGGGCAAAGAAATGGATCGCCACTATGTCATCTCCCTTACCAGTTAAATGACTCGGAGTGGCACCTCTCCCTCACCCCACTCGCCCTTCCTCCTCCATTCTTCACCTTCCATACCGAGGTAACTAGCAAAGATAGCGCCACAGTTCCTATGCCGGAGCTTCTCCTTTCTTAAGCGGGTGGTGTTGTGGACACAACAAAGCATTGTA
The DNA here is from genome assembly GCA_034509565.1 of Triticum monococcum. NCBI lineage: Eukaryota > Viridiplantae > Streptophyta > Magnoliopsida > Poales > Poaceae > Triticum > Triticum monococcum. The sequence continues at coordinate 623,713,562 of CM067845.1, forward strand.
GGGTGCTGCAACTATCCAACGGTGAGGCCGTGGCAGCCCAGCCCAATGCATCGGCATATCTGGCCAGGTTCACGACGAGTGCTTGGCAGGGGGAGCTCCTATTTGGCACGGTGCGCGCAGGGAAACAAGCCAACGGGTACCCACCACTCCCCCTTTCGGCCGACACATGTGCGGGGCGGAAAGCCCCGTGTTTCATTTCATTTTTTGTTTTTCTTTCCTTTTCTATTTTTTTCTTCTTTAAAATAATTCTGGATTCCAAACAAATTGTGATTTTTTAAAAAAAATTGAGAAATCATAAAATGTTCGTGGATTCAACAATATTGCATGATTTTGAAAAAAAAAGTTTGCATATTCAAAAAATGTTCATGATTTTGTACAAAATGTTCAGGAAATAAAAAACATTCAAGATTTGAAAAAATATTCGCATATTTAAAAAATATTCGTGAATTTGAACAATTGTTTGCTAATTCAAAAGATGTCATGCATTTTTCTAAAAAAGTTCAAAAAATTCTAAAAAAAATATCCGCGAGTTTTAAAAACCGTTAGATGGCCGGCTCCAGCATCAATTTCCCCGGACTGGTCAGGACCATTCCACGGATGACAGTGTATCCATTTTATGGGTTCGTGTTGAAGGTGCTTGTTCCTGTTAATTTAAACAGTAAACCATTACCGGTAATTGAGAGAACGGCCTATCCTCTTGCCCCTGTAGAGAGTCGTCTCCACCACTCCGACTCCGCCCCTTTCCTTCTCTTCGGTGGGCTCTGCTGCCAGAGGAAGAGGGATTTGGTGGTAGGCTCCTCTCTGTACATAGTAGTGGCCCATTTAGCGAAAATCTGTTGGTGCTCGAAGCGCGCGCTCCTATACGTAAAAAATATATTTCAAAGTGTGGAAAATTTCCAAATAAAAATTTAGTGCATACATCTCGACATTATAGGGCTGATTGGTTTTTAGCCACATCTTGCCAACTTTGCCACATCTCACCTTAGGCAAGTTTGACCAAGTTAATGGATTTTGGTTCTAGCCACACCTAAGGCAAAAATGTTTTTTTTATGAGAAGTGAACCTCACATGTTATAGACATAAAAAGTGTGGTAAGATTCACTTAGGCAAGCTAAAGTATGACTAACAAGGGCTGTTTGGATTGTGACTATCTTTGCCATATATTGTCACATGATTTTTGCCACACTTACCATACTTGTCTTAGTTGAGTTGTTCAAATTGTTAACCACGCTTTCGCTTGCCTAAGGAAATCTTGCCACACTTTTTGTGTCTATAACATGTGGGGTTCACTGCTCATAAAAAAAATCCTTGCCTTAGGTGTGGCTAGAACCAAACACTTACTTAACTCGGTCAAATTTGCCTAAGGTTAGGTGTGGCAAAGTGTGGCGAGGTGTGGCTGAGAACCAAGCAACCCCACAATTTGAGCAATTCAAGTTAGGCAAGTGTGGTAAAAAATAATATGGCAATATATGGCAAACATAGTGACGATTCAAACAACCCCTATATGTGTGCATGTCAAGTTCCGGAGAAAACCGGCATTTTTTATGTCTTGTGTAAAATAGACAAAAGGATGTCTTATGAAAAGTATTTTTTAACATCAAATTTTGTCTTTTTCACACGCGACACATAAGTTGTTGGTTATTCGGCAAATGATTTTGTGAGCATGTACAATTTCAAGATATACTCACCAAGTTCTTATTTGACATCAAAATATATTTAAAACACATCTTAAAAACTAGGAGCACGTGTTCCATGTGCCGAAACGCCACTCTCCAGATTTAGCTGTAGGTTTGGCCTTGTCCTTGTGGTTTCTGGCTTGGCTGGTTAGGATGGTGATGGTTGGGCACGGATCTGGTAATGGCTCCTCTTCAAATTTACCGCCTACTGTACAGTGTGCAATGACCACCTGCGGACGCACCTACCTACCTACCCAGTTAGTATTCTTTACTAGATCGTCGATGGCGCGCGTTGCCGTGCCCGTCCATTTTGACAATAGAATGATAGAAATTTGCGTAAATATATGTGGCATTTGATCATAACTTCACTCATAAGCTCATAAATTAAACTATAATGGCAAGCATTGCCACACACCCGTCCATCTATGGAATAGAAGAAAAAGGTGTATACCAAATGAACTCTTCTATAGAAGAATAAGTCAAACTAATACACATCACTAAAAACATTCCAATGGATTGTATCTATCCGATCGCTATATAACTATTAATAGAAGGATCCTTGGGGTGAACCGATTCAACCTGTATTCCAGAAATTGAACAATACAAAATTACAAAATGTCTGAGCTGTATCAGAATTATTATAAATAAAAAAGGGATTTAAGATTCTTACCTTGTTAGATAGTGTACACATTTCATCAAGTAGGTGGCAATAGTGTTAATCCATAATGTTCAAATAAATATTTCCTCACATCAGAACACACCACATGAAAGGCATCATGGAATGAGATTTCTAATTGCATCCGTACAAGCACATCCATATTGGATTGCTGGCCATGTCTATTCCAAATAACATTATTGTCATGCATACCAAACTAACTCTAAAGCACATTAGCATAACATAAAAGTAACCAACCTTGCAGATAGATTGGATTAAGAAGATAGGTAAAGGCTTCAGCTAACTGCTGAAGGGGCATGGAAGAGAAGGCTAGAAAGAAACGGAGGTGAAAAATGTATCGAGGATTCTAGAGGAAAAATGAGAGAACAGAGGACTAACATATCTCCACTCATGGAAATTGTTGCAGGAGGGCGCTAGAACTGCTCAGGATGCTTTGTACAGTATACACACCTGCTCATTCTCATTTCTATAGAACATTATATGTATGTTGGAAAAGATGTAAAGAAGTATCTTAAATAAGATATAAACAATGCACATGCATAGCACAGTTGCTTAACCCAAAACTTATACATTCAAAAAACACTTTCAAGTGGATAAGCTTTTAACGGACACCTATTCATATTACGACATCTTCTATTTACTTTTCTCGTGAAAATAGCAGTCTCGAGTATAATAAGCTAGCTTATCCTTACTTGAATGATTCACATCATAGGCAGACTTGAGTGTCACAGCTCCTTAATCTCCTGAAATTGACCAGAATAAAAGGAATGGAACAACCAAAAGCATGGACATGTAAATCACCGTCAACTTTGGGAAATGCTTGTTATACGGAGTATTTTAGATTCAGTCTACCATGTAAGGGGAAGTGGCAGCTTCCTTTATGAATACGATCAAATTGTTAGTTACCATCTATTTACTTTGAGGAAATATATCTATCTCAAGTTTAGAAGGAACATCAGTATTTGACAAAATGCCAGAATGGTTGCTTTGTGATACGATGATTCTAAATTTCTAACAGGCTAAGGGGTTGTGTGGTGTGTCTTGGGTCCGTGCAGAACTTCATACAGAATTACCTATCATACACACATCTATCTGACACCTGAAGAACCCATAAAGTGTAAAGAACTCTAGTACTTTTGAAAGGCTTCCACTCTATCCTGAAAAAAGTTACTACTACATTAGAATATACAAACACGTATTTGAGCTGAATTGATGTTTTTTTAATGGGAAAATGGTGATGAATTCTCAGTTGTTTATTATCAATATTAGTAAAATCTCCATGTTCTCACAAGGTGTCTTGGCAGATAGCTGTTTTCCAATTAGGAATCAACAAACTGTTGCAGACAGAAGGATTGGGCCTCATACTTGGGAAAATCCTCGACCAATAGATCGGAAACCGGTATGCGTGAAAGCCCAAGTTTCTGCATCATGTCCACATCTTAACACCTCAAAAAACCCGTATCAAGCATCAGAATTCATAAGGGAACATCCAAAAACACCGCAACCAGGATGCTTGTATATTATGCATGTCTTGTACCTATGATATTCATCATACAGGCGGTGCCATTTCCAGGAATGATCCTTGTTGTCCCAACAAGAAGTATGATGGCATGTATTATCCATTGATTTTCTCCTTTTTCCTATTTGATTTTTACCATGTACGTAATACATTCCGTTCACCTGTTAAGGCTTTCTTGTTGTTTTTTCATCATCCAGTGTGGTTGGGCTCAGCAAAAACTATGGAATCCTTCCGATGTTACCATAGCTCTTCCCAACAAAATAATAATAATAATTGTTGGAAAAAAGAAAACACATATGGGATTCTAATATGCTATAGAAAATGCACATAATAGAAGAAGGGAAACCTGATCGCGTCTCAAGACATTTTTCATGTCTTCTTTGTAACAATCAAAGTTAGTACATATGCAGGAGTTGGTAGTAGAATTGATCAATGCTAATTGCTTTTTTTTCAATCCATGTAAAACTATTGAGAATATGCGATCATGAACAAAAGAATCAATCTACGTACCTTTGGATGCAAACTTAGTGAAGAAGTCAACTTCTTCTAGTCTCTTCTAGCGCCGTTCCTCTCGAGGATACCTCGAGCCATTTTCTTCGCAAGTCAAAGCAGCAGAAGTGGAAAGATACGGAGGCATCCGCCCGCTCCAACCCATGTGCGCTGCCGCTAAAACGAGTTATGAGAATATGTTGGCACAATTCTTTCACTGGCCTACCATCTCCATCTATGTAACACCATCACAATTTCTTAACCGGAAGACATCTGAGCCGCCACAATGTAGTGAAAGTAAGGTGATATTACATGGAACTGGCATACAGGTTCCCAAACGCGATTCCTTTGGGAAGCCTTGCAAGCAAACCACGCAGCCTCCGAACAGTAACGGCGCCGGTGACGCGTGACTGAGGCAGTGAGGCCGAGCCCCATATCGCCGTGCACCACCATCTGGAGGCGACCGGTGTCGTTGCCGCGCATGGGAACGTGTCCGCGGGAGGCGAACTCCACGGGTGTGGGTGGGGTGGGGTTGGGGGAGGGGTGGGGAGGCGGCGGCGGCGGGATCTTCTCGAGGAGTCACCGGTCGCGCGAGGGAGAGAACGAGAGGTCGGGGGAGAGGAACGACTCGGCTCTTGGCTGCCCTTCGATGTCTTTTTTTTATCCTGTCGCTGCACGGGCCGTCGGCCTAATCAACCACAGATGTCTGATTTTTCCACCAGAGTAGCTGCCCCTCAGGACAGTCGGCCCACTCGCGTGAAGTTAGCTAACCACACAGAAATCCAACGGCCGAAAGTGTGTGGGATGCCCAATCAAACGGCCTGAAACGTTGAATGCGTGAGAGGGCTGGGAAGAGGCTCAGTTTTACTGTCCTTAATTGGAGTGATCAAACTATAGACCTCAAAAGATGCAACGCACCCATTTTCTTTAAAACTACTGTAGCTCTATCGTGTCAGCAAAGGAGTGGAGTGGTGCAGACGCGTTCAGTGAGGAGTGACTCACGCCTCCATCTCGAGCGCTCACACGTACGCGAAAGCTCACACAGAGGAGCAGAGGAGACCCTCCACTTCAGCTCTGCTCCGAGATGGCCCCCGTCGGAGGCCGCCCAGGCCCAGATGCGCGCCGACGCGCTGCGTCTGATGGCGATCGCCAGGGGGGAAGAAGACCCCGATGGAGCTGGGTTCGACATCCGGCTGGAAGACGGGATGGTGGTTTTGGAGCTCGCCAGGGCCGGGCCGTCCTCGCCGGCGCATGATGCGCACGGCGAGGGAGAGGGGCACACCCCGTTCCACTAGCAGCCACTATAGCAAATGGCTACCATTTGCATTGCATCTGCACATGACAGAAAGATCAATCAACTCTGCCACCACTAGTCCTGGCCATGGGCCGCCCGACCCGAATGGCCCGGCCCGAAAAAGCCCGGCCTGACCCGACCCGACGCTGCTCCCGGGCCGGGCCTGGGCCTAGGTTTTGAGCCCGAAGACTAGGTCGGGCCGGGCCTGGGCCTACTGTTTATGTCATTTACTAAAGAGGCCCGGCCCGAGGCCCAAGGCCCGACGTGTTTTTTGCTGTGATGGGCCGGGCTCGGGCCTGAAAACTAGGCCCGATGGCCGGGCCAGGCTCGGGCCTGAGTTTTCTACCTCGGGCTTGGTCAGGCCCGGCCCGAAGCCCGGCCCGGCCCGGAGGATGGCCAGGTCTAGCCACCACTGACCATCTCAATCATGGCCTCCGTGTCGACCCTAACCTTGGCGTACTGCACCTCCGCCTCAAGCTTGGCCTACATCGCCTCCTTGCCGGCCAACGTTGCCTCACTGAACTCTGCTTCCAGGACGGTCAGCGTGGCAGCATCCGCCTGCAGCAGACCTCGGCTCAGCACCTCACGCTGCTCCGCCACCTTCTCCATCCTGTCCACCTCGTCGGCGAGGTATGGATAGCGTTTCTGGATCGGCCCCAGCCCCGCCGTCCCCGCGGCGTCCGGCATCGGCGGCGGGTCGATGGGCCTGGGTGCCTGGAGGTACGGCTTGAAGAAGTCCCCGAGGTAGAGGGCGTAGCGCTCGTCAGGGAACGCCCCCATGTCCAGCATGGCCTTCAGGACGCCCCTGATGTTGTGCTCCACGCGCTAAGGCTCCTCCGGCTGCGGCGTCATGGGGTGCTGCTTGGAGGTGCCCGGCTCCGCCTCCGCCTCAGCTTTTTGCAGCTGCGATTCATGTTCCTGCTCCTGCCTCGTTTGGGGCTGCGGCAGCAATGGTGGTGGAGATGGAGACGGAGGCGGAGGCGGCGTGGTGGCGTCGTCGGCTGGCCCGGTCCCGTCGAGGGCGAGCTCGTCCGCCGGCGCAACTCTGGAGAGCGTGAGCAGACGCAGCACGTCCAGGCACGTCTAGGCCTGGGCGGCGGCCTCCTGCTTTCGTGCCCTGGAGCGGCAGATGGGGGCCATCTCCACTCCTCGACACTCGCTACTAGGTCAGAGTGAGGGGTCGGGGTACAGGGACGAACAGGAAGAAGTCGGGACAAGAGCAGAGTCATGCGAGCTCTGTAGTGGTGCTCAATAGGGCAGGAAGGAGGAATCATGTGGACCGAGCACTGTTCATTGTACATTTGTACTAAACGGCTAGTGTGGTTGTGGCCACTTGTGGGTATCATCAACCACATGGCTAGGGATAGCCCTTATTTTTGTTTGGTTGGGTGGGTGAGGTTAGTCCTTTTGTTTGGTTCGAATGATGAATTGAGGATAGCTATCGTAATGTTTGGTTTGATTTGAGTGATGTGCTGCAAGTTGTGAACACACATGAGAAAAAATATTCATGAACATAGCTCAGCAACACATGAGTGAACACACCTAAGCACCCATCCACATCATGCAACACACATCAAGCACGCCTCAACTCAACAGCACGCACACACTCGTGCATACAACAACAAGAAATAGAGCATCACACACCTTCTGTTTCATCGATGGACGGAAAAACAATAGCAGAAAATACATCGCGAACGTGGTGCATACAACAGCAGTAGCAGCTCCATGCACGCAGCCGTCGTGCCACTCTCAATCGCTGCCCTGCCACTCTCAATCGCCGCCCTCTGGGAGATCCAGTCGCGCCGCCGCTAAGGCCAACTCCACCGCGTGACCCATCCGGTCTGAATTTGTTCGTTTGAGGTAAAATACGACCCATCGGTAATACCCGAGCAGACAGAGTTGTCCGCTGGTGTCCGTTTTGACCTCAAACACGGACCAAATTTACGCGACAAATGCGGTTGGACGGACACGAAACGGACGTTGTCGCTGGTTGCTCTTGTCCGCTCCGTCCACTCTTGTCCTCTCTATGGCCCACAAATCAGTGACCGCACATCCCGCTCGCCCCACCGGCCGCCGCTGTCCCTCCGCCTCCCCGTTCCCCCCGCAGGCCGCCGCCGTCCCTTCGCCTCCCCGCTCGCCGCGCCGTTCCTCCGCCTCCCCCCCCCCTCGCCGCGCAGGTCGCCGGGATTCGCTTCTCCGGCCCGTTCCATGCATCCATCGCCTCGCTACGCCGACACGGCTCCATCGTGCGAGAGTGTAGCAGCAGCAACTGGGCTCTAGCAAGCTAGTAAGCGCGCCCGTGCATGCATCGCTGCTAGCTAGCTAGCCAGCCAGCCCGTGTGTGCTAGCTAGCCGCACCCATGCCGCACCGAGTCAGGGCCGGGCGCGAGCGAGCGCGCGCTTCCGAGGCGGGGTTGCGCGCTCTGGTGGCGTTGCGGCGTGTGGGGAGCTCGAGGCGGGGCAGGCGCGCTCCAGCGAGCGCGGGGTAGCCTGGGAGCTCAGGGTGGGCGCGCTCCAGCGAGCACGGGGCGGCCCGGGTGCTCGGGGTGGGCGCGCTCCGGCGAGCGCGGGGCTTCGGGACGGCTGGGGAGCTCGGGGCGGCGCGCAGCACGGGGCTGCCGGGAAGCTCGGAGTGGGGCTGCGCGGTGGGTGCGCTCCGACAAGCGCGGGATGGCCCAGGAGCTCGGGGCAGGCGCCCTCCGGCGAGGCAGGGTGCGGTGGCAAGGCGGAGGAGCTCGGTGCGGGCGGGCCACGTCCGTTTGCGGTCAGGATGCCTCCTGCGTGCTGGGCGCAGATACTTTTGTCCGTCTGTTCGCCCCTGGACATCCGCCAATCGCACCCCAAATGGACAGGAATGGACATCTGTTTGGGGTCGCGCGGTGGAGTTGGCCTAACCCCGGCCTATGTCGCTTGTGCGCACCCGACGCAACGGGCGGCTGGCCGCCGCCACACGCGAGTGCATGATTGGAAAGAACTCACATCACGCAGTCACATGCCCCACTACTTGCAATAGCCGAAAAACGATTCGCGGGCGCAACTGCTGGGACGCGCACACGGGGGTGATTGCCATAGGGATGATGGCAGGCCGCGATATGGTGGTCCAACACTGCGCGTAGCGCCATTGAGTCATCACTGTTCTTCAACGCATAACTATGATTGGATAAATACATGCATGATATAGAGCAATGTAGGTTTTCTTTAAGGGGAGGTAGCAGTTTTTTGAAACACCTATAACTTTATTGATACTCATAACAATCACAGTTATAACAGATACACTGATCTGATCTTAAGATTAAAAAAATACAAAGTAACTTCTATGCCTAAAAATTATAATGAAATCTCTTCAAAACACATTCTTGGTAGCGGTTGTTAGTGGCTCGCTGCATTTTACGCGATTGCTTGAGGCCTAGCAAAGGGCTAATGTAATGGGTTGCACCGTGTACCAAATGTGATACCCATTAAGTGCATCTTTAGCAAGTGCGCTACCTGACCGCTGGCCCATACATTTGCGGTCGGGATAGTGTTTCCGGCCTTTTTCGGGCCAGAACTGGTCCGTCAAACTTTCATCGGCCCGTAAAAATTATACAGGCGGCCCGCAAACCACCTCTCCAGCCGCTATATGTACGTGGATAGGGCAATTTAGGGTTCCTGTCTCGCATCAGATCCGCCCAGTGGCGAAGGTAAAAACTCAATATAGCAAGGGGCAAACATGTTATATAATGTTAGAAGGAGCCAAATCATCTAAATCTTCCTAATTTTGTTTGACAAATGGAGGATTAGGAGCACATATAGTTGTATTTGTCAGAGCATAGGAGGGGTTAAGGTCCCTGCCAGCCCCCTGCCTCTGCCAATGGATCCGCCGCGTTCCTCTTCCCCTCTGACATAGTTCCGACGAATTCATCCGGCCAAATCGAGCGCAACCATGTCGGGAGAAGGCCGCAGACCTAGGGGTCGCCGCCGTGCAAGCGCGGCCGGCAGCTCCAGTCGTCCCGCCGTCGAGCGGTGGCGCTCAGCACAGGTACGCAACCGCGATGCCCTCTCCCACAGCGGCAAGAGCTGCGAGTGGCGGCGCTTCAACGAGCTCTATGAGGCTCTCTAGCCTTCCACGAAGAAGCTTCGCGAGGCGGAGGACGAGCGCTCGCCGCGAAGGAGGCGCTGGAGGCCGGCAAAGAGGGAGCCGCCGAACGCTACGATGCGATGAAGGTGGAGTATGACCTGGCCTACACTTTCTACCAGTCGACGTGCGAGTATTACCTCGGCGTGAAGCCGTGAGCCGTCGCCACCCTCCATTGTGAAGCCATGAGCCGCCGCCACACTCCATCGTCTAGTGATGAATTCCAGCGAGGTTCGGACTATCTATGTAGTGGGAACATGTTTTACCCTAAGTCTTTTAAATTTGCAAGTCCATTTACGGTATCTTTTCTACGTCGCGCAAAAGCTGCCCGCAAAATCGATTTAGGGCAAATAGTAAATCGATTTTGCGAGTTGGCCATTTAGCGGCTCTGCTAGAGATGCTCTAAAATGTAGGATAGACATTTGTTCCCTCCCTAGGTCGTGGCATGGGCAATTTGAACCCTGCTACACATGTGTTTAGTTTGGGTGATGGCCCATCCTGCACTGATGTCGTCATTCTGGAAAATGTGGTCTTGATGGCGGCATTAGGGATCGAAGGGTACCGGCGACGATGTTTCTTGGAGTTTGTCGCGGAAGATTGCCTCTCTCCATTAGGTTGCTGCTTGTTGGTTCGATTGTTGCCATGGGTGTTGTTGATGTGGACGGCCTTTTCCTTAGGTATGGCAGAGCTGGTGTGCTGGCTCTGGGCGAAAGCCTTGGTTCGATAAGATATTAAAGGATACAGGCGACGATGCTGCTTGAAGGCGTCTTCAAAGAGTTCGCCCACACATCTTTGGGTTATGAGCATGTTGGTGGTGGAGTTGAGTTTGACCGACGTCGGCATTGTTGGTTTTTTTGCATGATTGTCCGTTAATCAATCATGTGTGTATGGTTTTTTGGCCTGTTTTTCCATATAAATTGGGTCACTATGTTTTGTTTTTTCTCTCTTAATGAAATTGGCAGCACACCTGCCTTGCACCTAAAAAATGTTAATAGGTCTAAAACAAACTCAATATTACTCAACAGTCCAATTTTTTTTATCATACTGCTATACTTTAAATAAGATTATACGCTACGATCTCAGGTGTCCCTGACCACTCAACCTCATTGCCGACTTAACCAAAAAAAAGGCAAATTGAAACAGTCACCATGCATTCTGGCCTCCATTCGTCAAGTTCCGATCCATCAATAGTTCAACACCAAATCCCCATTTGGGCATAGAATCCACCATCGTTAGCTTCTAAGTGAGTGATAGTTGCAAAAATAAGTTGATAACAAAGTTTTCTTTACCTCATTTCCTGGCACATCTGGCTGGAAAGAAATGCTTGCATCTTCAGGGGCAAACAGGCAGATGCTAGGCACATCATCAAAGCATGCCATAGCGACATGGAGCAATGGCGGCTCGCCGGCGCAACATGCATCCAGCAGCCCTTTGGGGATGTGATGTGAGATATCTCCCTGTGCATGGTTAGTTTAGTTTTCCAATGGTCGGATCTTTGGGGCCCGAAGTAAGATGTATTGTCTCTCCATTCCACGATCGCTTGATCAATTTTTGTAACCTCTCTCTCTGCTAAATGAAATGAAAACCAGCTATGCTGGCCACTTCAAAAAAAGAAAATTCCACGTGAAAAAAGACACTTAAGAAAGTTCGCCTAAGTTGACGGACCTTTCAGTTATTATTCAATCCGAATGTCCTGTCCTGGTTGCTGCATTAACTGACGAGTCATTGAACAAATCTGCTCATGGACATTTGATTCTGGAAATTAAGAGGATCCTGGATAGGTTTATTCCGCAGAAAATAGATCGTCATCAAAATAGTGTTGCTCATTGTCTTTTGATCGTTCTGAAGATAGCACCGCCTGTTGGCTGGACCGTGTTCCAGACAATGTCTCTACTTTTGTACTAACGGACTGTAACACTATTTTAAAGGTATAAAGGACATATTTACCCGCAAAAAAAGAGGTAAGTAAGTGATCATGGTGAATGAGACAAGATTTCATGATTTAGCCAGCCCCGCAAAGCAAAATAGCGCGCAGAAAACATACAGGCAACACACAAGTTTGCACACGAGCAGCAAAAGAAAGCATTGTTTGTGGTTATTTTTCCCCATCTGATAATTCAGTTCCATTGTAATAGAGGTGTCCGGCGCCCCCACACTATTACTGACGCTATATATATTGACATATATATGGTGCTTCTTTTGGTGTACGGCTGCACATGAAGTTGTTATCAAAACATATGCAGATGAGCAAATGCGAGCGCCACACATCTGAACATCGGTGCATGGTGTTACGGTGAGTGAGACCAGAACCAATCCAGTGAATGTTGAACGCTGGACTCTGGAAAGGTGGCATCCGGGGTATCAGAAACCAGCGTGTTGGCATTTTCCTGATGCCGCTCATTTCGAGGCAGTGGGCGCCTGCCTGGCTTTCTCATCCACACAAATCAAAACGTGGAGAGTTGTGAGATGAATAGCTTAATTTTGTTGCGAACAAGTTAACCCAACCAAACTAAGAATGCAAGACACGGGAAAGAAGGAGCAAGGGCGTAGTAAGACAATGACTTTTGGGCCGAGAGAGAGATCAATATGTAGAGATGCGTTTGAGTTGGTAGGTAAAAAGACGGGCAATTGACAGCCCATTTTAATGCAGGAAAGTGGAAACACCAGGTGTCAGACTCGTGTACACTAGAGTATTGAAGTGCTACTAAGGAAAATCACAGATAGTTATAAATTCTCATGTTCAACTTCAACTTACTGGCAGAGACGGCATCGTTGCTAGCTCAGACTGAATGTATTTTCTATTAATTTTTATCTAACCATATAGTGGTGCACCCACTTAATGGACTGATTAAGTGGTGCACCCAGTTTATACTTTTTTTCGCGGGATACACCAAGTTTATACACAATAGTTCCAGACTAAAGTTTTCATCTATCCAACGTGTACGTATTCACGTACTCGTTTTTCAAGTACGTCGGGATTTAGTTCGTGGATCTTTGGATCAGTATCAATTTGTAGCAATTATTTACAAGCAAAAGAAAAGCGATTCTCCATAGAAACTGATGGTGCCCGAGAGAAGCGCTGCGTGATGCGGACGTCACCGGTGAGCACGAGCATGAGTGACATGGAAAAGGGGAGACAGGCGGCGAGCTGAACCCCTCGCCTGAACTGGATGGAGGCGACCGTGCTCATGGAAGGTTCCGGTTGTTGAGCCAACGCAACAATCGCCTGTTGGCCGCGCGGATAAATGGACCAAGTTGTCATTTGGCCTCGGTTGGTGCCGCTCATTCTGAAGTGATGAACAATAGTTGATCATCATAGTAAATCTAAAATAGTTCATGATCCTCGAAAAAGAATTGAAACAAAACAGCCAAACAAAGTGCAAAGTTGACGAGACAAACAACTCCGGAGAACGAAACTGAGATGGACCCTTCCTTATATGGGTAGCTGAAAGCGAATGACATGGTGGTGGCCTGGCATTTTCTTTAAAAAAACATAACTTAATTCTTTGTAAAACAAACACGAGTTCATAGGTATGACTGTACAAGTAAATGTGACAATTTACTTGAGGACAACTCATGTACTAAAGGAGATGTTTAATTTTCAAAGAAGGAAGCTTTTATTGGCCCTAATTGTTAATAGTATTAAGAAAGCATGTAATGGTGGCAACTGACCAAGCCGAACATGAGTTCATAGGTATGTCTGTACAAGTAAATGTGACAATTTACTTGAGTACCCATGTGCTACATGCCTACATCCATAATAGTGCGCGCTCAGTCTCTGTGAGCTAATAGGATTCAGAAAGCCACATATGTAATGGTGGCAATGGACTAAGCTCCTTGCTGTCTCGCGCACGACTGAGGGGGAAAGCCCTAGCTGCCGAGTGCTAGGAGTGGCGGGGCCTTCTCTCTTCTCTGTGCGTGGGGGCTCGACGCGGGCCAGCGGCTCCGGCGGTGACATGGTGCTGGGCTAGGCCGTGACAGCGCACAGGTGAGCTCTTAGGAGGTTCTCAAGGCTCTGTCTGCGTGGAGGGCTGGCTCGGCCAAGGATGGTGTGGGTACATGGCCAGGGTGGTGGCGTCAGCCTCGGCTAGATCTGCCGCGCGGGCGGTGTTACAATTAAACAAATTTAATTGGAAGGAAATCTCCCCTTGCTAACTGACGTCTGTTGGCGACCGGCGTGACCCTTCCTTTAGTCTCGCTAACCGACGCTACTCGCGTCTCTTCGGGACCTATATATATTGTGTAATTGTATCATCAATAAAGAATTGAGTTGAATCATTTTGTTTGTCTCTCGATTTCTTCTAACACGTTATCAGCACGCTCGTAACCGAGAGCACTAGGCATCAAAACTTGCTGCACGATTGCACCTCGTGCCCTCATCGCCGGCCATGGCCACGCCCGCCCGCGCCGTGGCTATTCCTGGCCGCATCGGCGCTGCTCCCCGGCCTTCGTGCCCCGCGTGCCGCCCGAGCCAGGCCGTGGCCGGCTCCGCCCGGCCACGCCGCGCGTCGCGACATCACCTTCTGGCCGCGCCGTCCGCCCCGCGCCTCGGTCGCGCCCGTGTCTAGACATTAGGACAAATTGCGATTGAGATCAGTTTTCTCTCGCAAATTATTAATTCACCCACGCCTCGGCCGCGCCCGTGAGGATTGAAGTTTAGCAATTTGTCCTAATGTCTAGACTCAAAATGGTTTGGTAGAATCTCATCCAAAGAATTGAGTTCATTGCATGATCTTTTCTTTAAAATTGTAAATTACCAACTTTACGTTGGAGTCATGTAGTTATACACGCTCATGACCAAACCGCATAATATTATTCCCCTATGTCTTTGATACATGGAAATCTACCAAGTAGTTCCTATCTGCGGTAATTCGGTTATACACCGATATCACCACCCGACATACATCATTGGCCCCTCAACATATAGTTGGGATCTATGTGAGGAATAACTGTATTACCGTCAATACCTCAAGCCCCTCACATGGGGAGTTATTCAAGGCCAGTATGTTGATTCAATGAGGAATATTTCCAGGCATTAGGGGGAGAATTCAAGTACCATAAAGAATGCCAGGAAATTATTGGAATGTTCAACACATTTCTACCTCATATCCACGTACTCAAAGAGCTGAACCATGCGTTCGGAAGATTTGCAACACATTGCAAATAACCTGCTGATTCATTTACTAACTATAAAGGTGTCACACAATCCTACAATAGTATGCCTGAAAGAGTGAAGGTACCAACAAAATCCTCTCCACTCCCCGTTCAAAGCAACAGGGGGGAGATGTATGGTAGAAGTACATCAGGATTCAGCTTCTCGCAAGTAAGGATATCAAGGCATGCGAATCAGTAAATGCAAGCCAACTTCACGTTGGCAAACACCTAATGGGTAGTATACACCCAGTGGATGGGAAACCTCCACCAGCCCAGGTCATAGTGCACACAATGACCGGGACATCGGAATACCCGACTCAGTCGCATTGGGAAATCGCGAGCAGTCATCTTGGGTAACGATATTTCCATCAACTATATATTGATATATAGATTCTGGAGAATCAAATAACCAGAAGTATACAATTGTCGACATACATTTCTCAACTAGATTGCAAAAACTTTTCAAATGATTCAGATCCAAAGACCATGGCCATGTCAAAGTGTGAACAACACTCGGACTGAACTCAAGCAAAGGGTATAATCTAGATAGAAATGATCTTGCTCAATAATGAGAAGGTATTCATAAGCAATACCTACACCAGTTTTCTTCTGGAAATAGTATTGAGAACAACGAGGTGGTGAAACAAAGAGCAAGTACTGTAGCACAAGGGTTCACGCAGATACCCAACTATTCTCTAGAGGTGGAATCACTTTCCGATAACTTATATTATTGGCAGTACAAAATCATATATCTCTGCAGTTGATAGATTTAGTGATTACATATCCATGTGGATCACTAGATTCAGACATATATGATTGATTCCCGATGGAACCTCAATTCTGAATCGAAGTACAAAATGCAACATACATTGTATAAAATCAATAAGCCACCATACGACTTATTATTATTATCGTCGGTCCATTTGGTACAACCGACGCAGTGAGTTCCTTATACACAAGGATTACTCCTACAATGATGATTATTCATGTTTGTGTGTCTGCAATGATGACACATGTAATCATCTAAATGACGGAGTTTAAAATGAAGGATTTGGGTAAACCAAAATACCGCTCGTTACTACAACTTGAGTACCTTCATTCATACATTATGGTATACTACGTTGTCTATATCCATAATATATTGGAGAAATTCATTGTGGACAAATCTTATCCATCCATAACTCTCATGGTAGTTCATTCTCTAGACGTAGAGAAAGATCTATTTAGACCAAGAGATGATGGAAATGAGATATTGGGACTCAACGTTCTGTAATGCCATTGGATCCACCAAACACAATTGGTTGGTACTCAAGAATATCTTTCGATATCTCTAAGGCATCAAACATCTTGTCCTGGTTTTTCAATTTCACAGAAATGTGAACACCGATATCATTGGATACATCGATCAGATCCCCACTATCTTAGATCATAGACAAGCTTAGTGTTCCTACTAGGTGTGGTAGCCCTCTCATGAAGAGTCTTTGAAATATACCTTAGTGGCTACATCCACCAATCATTATCTCTAAGATAATGTTGCTTGTGTTGCCCGGATGCAAACATGTTACGTAATAAGCAATATTGTTATATTGCATATCTTGCAAGTCAAATCATTCAACTGATTTGTTTCTCGAGTCTCTACCAACTTCCACATTCCAGAAGTATGTTCATGGGATTGGTATGTGACGGCTTCAGAATTTGCAAGAATCAAGGGGAGTACTTTCCTGATTGTTCCTGTCCAAAGCATCATATTATACTCTTTTTCCCTTCATGAGTTTACTTTATAGGTTCTCATAAAGGTTTTTAATGAGGTAATATCAACATGAGATAATGTCATACTTTCTGTTTTCCCCACCAGGGTTTTTAGGAAAGTATATACGACATATTTATTGTCCCATTAACTCTATGGGTTTCTCATATTGAGTTGAAAGAGGCAATAACTATTATATGTTGCATTATTTTCTCCTTATTTTTCTCATTGGGTTTGAAGGAGTTTTGGCAACATATCAAACACTATGTTCCTCACTTTTTTCCCCACTGGGTTTTTGGAGGAACTTATATATAGATGATAATACCACTTGGACAAGTGGAGATTAAGGGGAGTGTTACAATTAAACAAATATTTAATTGGAAGGAAATCTCCCCTTGCTAACTGCCGTCTGTTGGCGGCCGGCGTGACCCTTCCTTTGGTCTCGCTAACCGACGCTACTCGCGTCCCTTTGGGACCTATATATTGTGTAACTGTATCATCAATAAAGAATTATTGAGTTGAATCATTTTGTTTGTCTCTCGATTTCTTCTAACAGGCGGCACAATCGGCGGCAATTTTGTTCGAGGCAGCCCACGAGGCGGTGCCAGGTGGCGGGGCATCTTGGCGTCACAACGACAGTGTGGGCCAATGTGTTGGCCCCTCTGGAGTTCTTATTTGGCGGCAGGGTATGATCAATCTGTGATCCTCGCTGGCGGACGAGTGGCTACCACTTCCTGACGTGGATCTGACCGGAGGCCGAAGTTGGGCGTGAGGCATGACGGCTATGGAGGCTGCAGGAGGGATGGGTTGTTCGACTACCTATCACCGGTGCAGGGGGCGCTGGTCGGGACATGCTCTGCTCCTTCATACCCATTTCCTAGGTATGGTGCCTCCTGGCTGCAGATTCTTCAATGTTCCGGGCAGGATGGTCACCGGTGGCTCCGGTGGTGCTAGGGATCTGATGATCGTCTCAAAGCCTGTAGCTTTGATGGTCTCCAGAATGCCTAGATGCTGAGCGGCGACCTTGGTGGCGGGAGAGATGGGCTCGTGGATGGAGCTAGTCGCTCGGGTGCTGACGAGCTTGCTGCCATGGCCACGTGGGCGGCATGGTTGCGGGTCCTTGATGTTCTACGGTGGTGGTGCGCCAGACGCTCTTGTGCCGGGTCCTATACCGGGCGGAGGCGGAGGGTGGTGGCCAGGGTGAAAACCTCGTTTGGCTCTGGCAAGACCGACGACAGCGTCATCCATGTCGTTCCCTTATTGAAGGCACCGTCGTGGTGGCCCTGCGTCCTTAGTGTTATTTCGAATGAAAACCTCAATTCAGTGGATCGGACAGTGGTGGCACTCCGATGTCGTTTCTTTCTTGGAGGCACCGCTTTGGAGTTCCTGGTCCGTCGAGTTTAGGCTTCGTCTCCTCACAGTAACATGTTCACGGTTGAGAGATCCTTAGATTCCTAGCTATACTCTATCTGTCCACTTGGTGTTTGCTTTGGGGTGTTTGGGGTAGTGTTGTTGTTCGTCAACTCCCTTATATCTGCCTTGGGTGTGTGTGTGGTGACGGGTTGTATGCATTTTGTATGTTGGTTGTGGCTTTATATATAAAGTGGGACAAAGCCTTTTTCGGTAAGTTCCTTGCCTACCAGGACAAAATATGCTTCAAACACTGTGAAGAGTCCATTGCATTTAGCTGTAATGGCTTTCCCGCACCAAGCCATACAGGTGATTCCAATTTCCAAATATGGGTCATGTAGAGGCAAACTGTGCTACTGCGGGGGACGAGTTTGGGTCTCGCCGCATGCATGAAGGCTGTGGCCCAACAGGTGGTGGAGGCGGTGTGACACAGAGACGTGATCATGCTTGTCGCTGCTGAAGCAGACGATGCTACTGCAGGGGCGCGGGCGTTGTGGTGCAGAAGTGAGGTAGAGCTAATCTGAGAGAAAATCTATGCGGTCTCCTTCTTCTTCGCTAGTGCCATGTATGCAACCAACTCCAGGTGTAAACTAGTTGGATCGGTAAGAACTTCCGCATCGCCTCACTACCGGATTCGCCACCTATGCCGTCGGCATAGGCCGATTGCCATCGGCTTAGATCCATGCTCAGGACGGCCGTCGGCATACGCCCGTCGGCATAGATCACGTCAACATAGTCTGTCAGACCATCGGCATAGTTTAGCCGTCGGCATAGTTTAGCCGTCGGCAGGAATTTTCACTTGACGGCAACAAACGGCGCCGTCAAAAGCACTGGCGAATCACGGGCCGCCACGTGCTAGAGGTATGCCGACGGCCAGGCCGTCGACATAAATCTGCCACGCGGCAGCCGCTGGGTGCTCCTGGCAGCATCTATGCCGACGGCCAGGCCGTCGGCATAGATGCTGCCACGTGTCATGGCATGCGAGCTCTGGTTGCATGAGCAAAGCCGTCGGCATAGTCAAGCTATGCCGAGGGCAATGACGTCGGTATACTTGCTGCCCAGAAGCAAAAAAAAAGTATACCAGCCAAAAAGGTTAGTAAGTTCATAGTTGATACATTAGCCAAAAAGGCCAGGGTTGGTCGTGTTATGTCCCAATAATAATCCTCATGAATATACAAGTTACACAAGAAAAAACGTTATTTGTCCGCTCATTATAGTACTAGTGTTTGGTAGAGCTCATATACAAGGGTATGAGCAATACAACAATGTCTGGAATGGACATGCAGGAATATAACAACATAGCCCACAGCAAAGGGTACAGGGTATACAATCATAACATAGTTTTTCCACTAGGTACAAAGTAGGTATTTAAACTGGACACAAATAGCCCCTCTGATGATTTAGTAGATACAGAGTAGGAGTATGTAGGACTTGATCATGAGGTAATATGAAAATCAACAAAACAAAGCAAAAAGGTATTTTGGAGCATCTTGAACTCCTTGACAAATAGACCAAGTGCTAATTAAGGAACATGTGAGTGTACACATATGGTTCCTGTGATGCTGGTTGTAAGCAAAGAAGAGGAGTTGACCAATGCTAAAATGTTGAACTCCCTAAAAGAGAAAGGCATGTTCTCTGAAAGCACATACATAGTTCTAATCTAGACGCAACTGTAAGTCAAAATCTAAAGTCTAGATCAGATTGCATACATAACGATAAAACTGAATTACACACACAAAAGATTCAGATTTTTTTTTGTGGCAACAAGGAATCAAGCAAACTAATTGGCAAACAATGCAGCAATGTCCAGGTGATTGAGTACTAGGATCTGACAGCAATAGCACCAAGTTAAATTCAGTCAAGCGTGTAAGTAGATTCAGACCAGCAGCATACCAAGCAAAAAAAAATCAGATTTCAAACAGGCTAGCTAGCTGTAATTTGATGCAATCCTGATGGTACAAACATGCTAGCTAGATTAAACACCAACAATTAACACAGCCTAGCTGCAGTAACTAACAAGGCCATTATAAATTATTAGCATGCATGATCTGCAGTACTAGGAGGCTGAATCAATGCACATCACAGTAACCACAAATGGGGTCTAATACAAGAGCAGAATTTAACAAGTGTGCTACTCCGAATCATCATTACTTGTAAATAGGAATGATCTTTTCCATGAGATAGGCACGTCAAGCACAAACAAAATCACCCATGCGCATGAAACAGAGCAAGGTACTAATATAGCAGCACAAGAGAGGGAGCTAGAGGTAGGAGACGGATTCACATGAGAGGAGGTTGTAGTCGATGGCGCACACAACCACGGTCGCCGTCACGCGGTAGAGGAGGTTGTAGCCGAGTTGGACCATGTGTGGGGCGTCGTCGTGCCGGTGGATGCCCTGGTTGTCGTCATCGTCAACGGAGGATGTCTGCTGCTCCGAATCTAACAAACAAGTAAGAGCTAGTGTTGTTGATCTAGTACAGAAATTAAGCAAGCTAGTATAGCAGACACACGTGCTGCTAGTATCTACAGAAAGCAATCAAGTTGCCTGTGTGTGTGCGCGCGCTTGAGCTAGCTTAGTATGTACAGTCCATGGTGGGGCTCTAAAACTAACAGAGCATGCTAGCGTCAACAGAATCAATCAGAAGGTTATTTTGTTGTTGTTGCTAGCACTGCTAGCTGTATGTGTTGATCCATCCATCCATGGACCTAACTAATGTTGCTGTATCTCTAAACGAAGTGCAGCAACACAAGAAGAACTAAAACTGTGGAGCACATGTGTACCTATACTCATCCATGTCAAACTGTACCAAACCATCCATACATTGCCAGATTGATAATTGCACGTAATCAGGAATTAAAGTTCACACCTCAATAAAATACATAAACAGCAAGGAATATAAATTCCACATGGCAATTAGAGGGACAACAAATCCATGTTGTGGCAGCAAAATTAACCAATCCCTATTGGTACTATCTAACTAAAGAACCAGAATTCTAAACTCATCTTCTCTTTCTGTTTGGTACTAACTAGACAAATAAATAAATAAATGACTTGTTCATATAAATCCCTCTAGGATTCCTTCATACAAGAGGATTTGCATCACATATTCCGCTACCTCCTCCTCGAATAGTGCGTTCAGTTGAATAGCAAATGAGTTAATGAGATGTAATGTACTATCTATCTAGTAATGGCTGATGCTTCTATATATCCATACTTGTTGGTCTCGTTTATTAATGTACTCCCTCCGTCCATAATAATAATATAAGAGCATTTTTTGGCACTAGTGTGGTTTCAAAAACGCTCTTATATTATGGGTCAGTGGCAGTACAATCTAGTCTAGTAAATCACATCTAATTTAACATGTAGCTTACCAGTAAAGCCAAGATAGCAAAGAACTTTGCTCCTCGCGTGCTGATACTGCTTTCCCCATTTTCTTTTTTTGCCAAAACTACTGTACTGTACATGAGGATGAATGAGTCAACCAACTGAACAAACAGGCCACAATCAATCAATATATATAAATAAAAATTATAGCAGCTAGACCCCTTGGACAAAAGCTTTCTGGACATTTTAAACAGGAAAGATAGCGATTTCGTTCTGCATTTTTTTCTTCCCGGTAAGAAAGGTAGACAGTTGGATCAGGATGAGTACACCAACAAACGGCGGAGCTACTAGTTGTCCTTATGAGGGAAGACGAGACAGAATGGAAATCAAAGTGGCTCAACCACGAACTGCCAGATTACATACAGCAAAAAAGATGAGTTTTTTTTTCCTCGTGTAGTCTCCTCAAATTAAAACTCCATAAATTTGCTGCTAGAGTTACAGGTTTATAGTTTAGATTGATGAGGGCACCTCCGTGCTTGCATTGAACATGCCAAACAGAGCATGTGCATGTGGTTTCGAGTTGAAGATGCCAAACAAATCTGAACCTCCTCCCTGAGGAGATGGAGGTGGAGGATTTGCAGCAGCAATAGTGAGCAGAGGAAGGAGGCGGAGGAGATGGAGGTACTACCTGCCGAGCTGGGTCGTTGTGGCCGTGCTTGAGCTCGGCAGGCCCCGCCTCCTCGAGTAGGACAGGGCCGCCAGCTAGGTGCGCCCCTCGTCCTCTGCCTCCTCGAGCAGGAAGGACGGCGCCCTCCTGCCGTCGTCGCCGTCCAGACCGCTGCAAGGTGACCTGCAGCAAGGGAAGGAAAGGAGAAGGTGAGGTGGGGGTGGATTCGGGTGATGAAAGAGGGGAAGGACGTACCTGCGCCACGCCGGTAACGGATCCGTCGAGCTCTGGCCTCGCCATCGCCGGATGTGCCTGATCCCGGCGATGTTAGGGGTGGCGGCCGAAACCCTAGCTAGCCACGGGGACGGTGGAGGGCGTGAGCGCCGATTCTGGATGGGGGGGGGGGGGGGGGGGGGGGGGAGGTGGAGCGGACCTAGGGGAGCTCGGGGGCGTGCTGCGCGCCGCCGGAGCTCACCGGAACTGGCCGGCGTGGGTGGTGGCGGCAGCGAGGGAGAGAGATTCATGGGGGGAGAGGAGTCGCGAGAGACAGAGAGGTTCGGTTCGTGGAGAGAGAGCGAGGTAGGGGTCGGGTGGGATCGTTTATCTTTTTCTTTTTTTTCTCCTTTCCTCCGGATGGATGGATGGATGGATGGATGTGGGGTGGACAGCTAGATGGATAGATGGATGGATATGCGCCACGTCATCGATCCGTGGCACAAATGTTTCCACCAATAAGAACCAATCTCATACAATTGTGTTCTTTCTCTTTTGTTTTTCTTCTAATTTCTTCTACCATCTTGGACCGACCGACGACGATCTGTGAGGGGAGAGGAGGGCGGCGAGGAGGAGATGGTGAGGTGAGGTGGGGAGGAAATGGATCGGGGAATGGTGCGTTCGGTATGACGACTATGCGGGAAATTGTAGATCTGCACGGCGGCCACCTGAAATGATGTCCAGAAGTGGTTTTGTCAAATCATATATGATGTCTTTGTGGTATGTGTAGGCCTAGTGCAACCCAAGGAGGGGCAGACCCCACCACAGGGAGCTGAATGTACCTCGGCGGCATGCCGGATCCAGCCGTTAAAATCAAACAAAAATCACATGATGCTGGAAATACTCGGGACCTGGCACAGTGTCGTCATATGGTCCTTGTAGGGTGTGGTGAAATTTTGAGCATGTTTTGCAGAATCCTGACTGGAGGTCGCTTGTAAACTACACCATCTCCGAGGTAGTATCTGGCTATCGAGAGAGAACGTGTCCGATTTGTGAAGGAAGTGTGTTGCCCGTTGCTCTGTTGACCTCAAAAGTTCTCGTGCTCTCAGAGGGGGCCATTGCATGACATGTGCTAGGATATGGCATTTGTCGGGCCCGCTTGCAATATTTGAGACATTTAGTGCACCCATAGGGTTTCAATGCAAGAAATTGGAGATATACATGGCACCACACCCCCGAGCCGTGTATTGCCTCTTCGGAGCCCCGCGCTAGGTGTTTGAAGTTGCCACCACACTTCGTGGCATGTAAGAGGACCCATCACAAGATTTGGTGGCATAGCTAGCCCCCGAAGGCCACCGACCACACACTCGTAGACACGCGAAGAACAATCCATACATGTGCAGATGTATCTATGGCCTATGTGGCATGCTAGCGTGGCCAGGGCCCACTGTCAGCCAATGTCACATTGTAGATATGCAGAGAAACCCTTTGACTAATGGACTTCTCCACCTCGTTGTGATGGGGTCAGCCCATGTGAAGACTCTAGAGCAAGGTCCGAGCCCTACCCGCCACAAGATTCCCTCTACGTCAACCCGACGCAGACGTTTCCCCCCTCCAAGTGTCGGCGGTAGCGCCGTCCGTGAAGGGGGTCACACTTCGGAGCCCCGCACTAGGTGTTTGAAGTTGCCACCACACTTTGTGGCATGTAAGAGGACCCATCACAAGATTTGGTGGCATAGCTAGCCCCTGAAGGCCACCAACCACACTTGTAGACACGTGAAGAACAAACCGTACATATGCAGATGTATCTATGGCCTATGTGGCATGTCAGCGTGGCCAGGGCCCATTATCAGCCAATGTCACATTGTAGATATGCAGAGAAGCCCTTTGACCAATGGACTTCTCCACCTCGTTATGATGGGGTCAGCCCATGTGAAGACTCCAGAACAAGGTCCGGGCCCTACCCACCACAAGATTCCCTTTACGTCAACCCGACGCAGATGTTTCCCCGTCCAAGTGTGGGCGGTAGCGCCGTCCGTGAAGGGGGTCACACTTCGAAGCCCCGCGCTAGGTGTTCGAAGTTGCCACCACACTTTGTGGTATGTAAGAGGACCCATCACAATGAAGGAAATATGCCCTAGAGGCAATAATAAAGTTATTATTTATTTCCTTATATCATGATAAATGTTTATTATTCATGCTAGAATTGTATTAACCGGAAACATAATACATGTGTGAATACATAGACAAACAGAGTGTCACTAGTATGCCTCTACTTGACTAGCTCGTTAATCAAAGATGGTTATGTTTCCTAACCATGAACAAAGAGTTGTTATTTGATTAACGAGGTCACATCATTAGTTGAATGATCTGATTGACATGACCCATTCCATTAGCTTAGCACCCGATCGTTTAGTATGTTGCTATTGCTTTCTTCATGACTTATACATGTTCCTATAACTATGAGATTATGCAACTCCCGTTTACCGGAGGAACACTTTGGGTACTACCAAACGTCACAACGTAACTGGGTGATTATAAAGGAGTACTACAGGTGTCTCCAAAGGTAGATGTTGGGTTGGCGTATTTCGAGATTAGGGTTTGTCACTCCGATTGTCGGAGAGGTATCTCTGGGCCCTCTCGGTAATACACATCACATAAGCCTTGCAAGCATTATAACTAAGATGTTAGTTGTGAGATGATGTATTACGGAACGAGTAAAGAGACTTGCCAGTAACGAGATTGAACTAGGTATTGGATACCGACGATCGAATCTCGGGCAAGTAACATACCGATGACAAAGGGAACAACGTATGTTGTTATGCGGTCTGACCGATAAAGATCTTCGTAGAATATGTAGGAGCCAATATGGGCATCCAGGTCCCGCTATTGGTTATTTACCGGAGACGTGTCTCGGTCATGTCTACATTGTTCTCGAACCGTAGGGTCCGCACGCTTAACGTTACGATGACAGTTATTATGAGTTTATGCATTTTGATGTACCGAAGGTTGTTCGGAGTCCCGGATGTGATCACGGACATGACGAGGAGTCTCGAAATGGTCGAGACATAAAGATTGATATATTGGAAGCCTATGTTTGGACATCGGAAGTGTTCCGGGTGAAATCGGGATTTTACCGGATTACCGGAACCCCCCGGGAGCCAAATGGGCCAACATGGGCCTTGGGAGAAAGGTGAAAGGGCTGCCCCATGGGCTGCGCACCTCCCCCCTTTCCCTAGTCCTATTAGGACTAGGGAAGGTGGCCGGCCAACCCCTCTCTCTTTCCCACTTGAGAAAACCTAGTTGGACTAGGATTGGAGGGGGGAGTCCTACTCCCGGTAGGAGTAGGACTCCTCCTGCGCCTCCCTTGCTTGGCCGGCCAGCCCTCCCCCTCTCATCCTTTATATACGGGGGCAGGGGGCACCTCTAGACACACAAGTTGATCCTTGAGATCGTTCCTTAGCCGTGTGCGGTGCCCCCTGCCACCAAATTCCACCTCGATCATACCGTTGTAGTGCTTAGGCGAAGCCCTGCGTCAGTGGTACATCAAGATCGTCACCACGCCGTCGTGCTGACGGAACTCTTCCTCGACGCTTTGCTGGATCGGAGCCCGAGGATCGTCATCAAGCTGAACGTGTGCTAAGAACTCGGAGGTGCCGGAGTAACGGTGCTTGGATCGGTCGGATCGGGAAGACGTACGACTACTTCCTCTATGTTGTGTGATCGCTTCCACAGTCGGTCTGCGTTGGTACGTAGACAACACTCTCCCCTCTCGTTGCTATGCATCACCATGATCTTGCATGTGCGTAGGAAATTTTTTGAAATTACTACGTTCCCCAATAGTGGCATCCGAGCCTAGGTTTTATGGTTTGATGTTATTTGCACGAGTAGAACACAAGTGAGTTGTGGGCGATACAAGTCATACTGCCTACCAGCATGTCATACTTTGGTTCGGCGGTATTGTTGGACGAGACGACCCGGACCAACCTTACGCGTACGCTTACGCGAGACCGGTTCCCTCGACGTGCTTTGCACATAGATGGCTTGCGGGCGACTGTCTCTTCAACTTTAGTTGAAGCGAGTGTGGCTACGCCCGGTCCTTGAGAAGGTTAAAATGGAGTCTATTTGACAAACTATCGTTGTGGTTTTGATGCGTAGGTGAGATGAGTTCTTGCTTAAGCCCGTAGCAGCCACGTAAAACTTGCAACAACAAAGTAGAGGACGTCTAACTTGTTTTTGCAGGGCATGTTGTGATGTGATATGGTCAAGGCATGATGCTGATTTTATTGTATGAGATGATCATGTTTTGTAACCAAGTTATCGGCAACTGGCAGGAGCCATATGGTTGTCGCTTTATTGTATGCAATGCAATCGCGATGTAATGCTTTACTTTATTACTAAACGGTAGTGATAGTCGTGGAAGCATAAGATTGGCGAGACGACAACGATGCTACGATGGAGATCAAGGTGTCGCGCCGGTGACGATGGTGATCATGACGGTGCTTCGGAGATGGAGATCACAAGCACAAGATGATGATGGCCATATCATATCACTTATATTGATTGCATGTGATGTTTATCTTTTATGCATCTTATCTTGCTTTGATTGACGGTAGCATTATAAGATGATCTCTCACTAAATTATCAAGAAGTGTTCTCCCTGAGTATGCACCGTTGCCAAAGTTCGTCGTGCCCAGACACCACGTGATGATCGGGTGTGATAAGCTCTACGTCCATCTACAACGGGTGCAAGCCAGTTTTGCACACGCAGAATACTCAGGTTAAACTTGACGAGCCTAGCATATGCAGATATGGCCTCGGAACACAGAGACCGAAAGGTCGAGCGTGAATCATATAGTAGATATGATCAACATGACGATGTTCACCATTGAAAACTACTCCATCTCACGTGATGATCGGTTATGGTTTAGTTGATTTGGATCACGTGATCACTTAGAGGATTAGAGGGATGTCTATCTAAGTGGGAGTTCCCAAGTAATTTGATTAACTGAACTTAAACTTATCATGAACTTAGTACCTGATAGTATCTTGCTTGTTTATGTTGCTTGTAGATAGATGGCTCGTGTTGTTGTTCCGTTGAATTTTAATGCGTTCCTTGAGAAAGCAAAGTTGAAAGATGATGGTAGCAATTACACGGACTGGGTCCGTAACCTGAGGATTATCCTCATTGCTGCATAGAAGAATTACGTCCTGGAAGCACCGCTGGGTGCCAGGCCTGCTGCTGGAGCAACGCTAGATGTTATGAACGTCTGGCAGAGCAAAGCTGATGACTACTCGATAGTTCAGTGTGCCATGCTTTACGGCTTAGAATCGGGACTTCAACGACGTCTTGAACGTCATGGAGCATATGAGATGTTCCAAGAGTTGAAGTTAATATTTCAAGCAAATGCCCGAATTGAGAGATATGAAGTCTCCAATAAGTTCTATAGCTGCAAGATGGAGGAGAACAGTTCTGTCAGTGAGCATATACTCAAAATGTCTGGGTATAATAATCCCTTGATTCAGATGGGAGTTAATCTTCCAGATGATTGCGTCATTGACAGAATTCTCCAATCACTGCCACCAAGCTACAAGAGCTTCGTGATGAACTATAATATGCAAGGGATGAACAAGACTATTCCCGAGCTCTTCGCAATGCTGAAAGCTGCGGAGGTAGAAATCAAGAAGGAGCATCAAGTGTTGATGGTCAACAAGACCACTAGTTTCAAGAAAAAGGGCAAAGGGAAGAAGAAGGGGAACTTCAAGAAGAACAGCAAGCAAGTTGCTGCTCAGGAGAAGAAACCCAAGTCTGGACCTAAGCCTGAAACTGAGTGCTTCTACTGCAAGCAGACTGGTCACTGGAAGCGGAACTGCCCCAAGTATTTGGCGGATAAGAAGGATGGCAAGGTGAACAAAGGTATATGTGATATACATGTTATTGATGTGTACCTTACTAGAGCTCGCAGTAGCACCTGTTGTAACGCCCCATATGTAACCTTCCCCAATTGTACTCCAACTCTTGCCGTTTCCGGCATTAAGTTATATTTAATTCTCGGGTTCGGGTCTTTGCCTCCGTGTGTTGTTTTGTTTTTCGTGCATCTCATATCATGTCATCACGTGCATTGCATTTGCATACATGTTCGTCTCATGCATTCGAGCATTTTTCCCGTTGTCCGTTTTGCATTCCGGCGCTTCGTTCTCCTCCGGTGGCCATTTCTAGCTTTCTTTCGTGTGTGGGGATTAAACATTTCCGGATTGGGCCGAGACTTGCCATGCGGCCTTGGTTTACTACCGGTAGACCGCTTGTCAAGTTTCGGGTCATTTGGACTTCGTTTGATACTCCAACGGTTAACCGAGGGACCGGAAAGGCCTCGTGTGTGTGCAGCCCAACACCCCTCCATTTTGGCCCAAAACCCACCAAACTCTACTCCATCGTCTCGGTCGTTCGATCACGATCGTGTGGGCGAAAACCGCACCTCATTTGGAGCTTCCTAGCTCCCTCTACCTATAAAATAGCATCTCCCTCAAAATTCCCGGATCCAAAACAACCCTAACCTAGCCCCTCTCCCACCGCGCCGCGCCGGACACGTCCGTGTCGGCCGGACAAGTCGCCGCCGCCGCCCGCGACGAACCAGGGCGCACCACGTGTCCCAGACGGGTCCCCAGTTCGCCGCGCCAACCGAGGCCCGCCGAGGCCCGCGGGGAGCCCCCCCTGGCCCATTCCTCCGCCGCCCGATCGCCCGCACCCCGCCGCCTCTCTTCCCCACGTCCGGCGTCCGACCCGTCACCGCGCCGCCGCGGGCCCTCGTCGCCGGCGAGCTACCCCGGCCGCCTCAAGTCGCCTCCTCGCCGCCCGAGGCGGCCTCGCCCAGCGCCGCCACCGCCCGGCGTCCTCCGCCGCCGTACGCCGCCCCGGTCGCCGGATCCGGCCCCGGCGACCACCTCCTCCACGCCGGCCTCGTCCCCGGCTCCGGCGAGCACTCCGGCCGGCCGGCGAGCTCGGCGAGCTACAGTGATTCGCCCGATGAACAGTGCCATCGCCCAGATCTAGATCCACTTTTCGGTTGACTTTCCCTCCGAACCCTAATTTTCTTGCTACTTTGACCGCTCATATCTCCTCATCCGTGGCTCCGTTTTGGGCGTATGGTATGTCAAAATCTTCGTCTCGACGAGTACATCATTTCATTCCATTGCATCATTTGCATTTGAGGTCATCTTGTTGCCCAAAATTCTGTTGGAAGGAGGCATGTTGAGTTAAATTGCAGATCCGTTAGTTCAACATGCACTTTTGTCATTTTTGCCATATTTAATCCGTGCATGATATGCCTGTGCCCCTTTGGGATGAATTGTTAAGCATGTTGTCTTCTTTCCAGAGGTGCCTTCCATGTATTTTTAGGATGTGTGTGTTGTCTTGTGCAAGCTTGCGAAGAGGGCTGCCTGAGATTATCGATTTCAGGGACTTAGTGAAAATCACTTAGTCTGGGCCGTTTTAGTTCACGATGCTATATGTCCGGCTTGTTTCCTAGTGATCCGTGCCCCTTTTGAGGATGATCAGTAAGAGTGATTTGTTATGCTTGTTGTGCTTAATCTATCCATGTCTTTACTTGTTATGTTGGAGCACCCTAGGTTGACTCAATCGAGCTCAACTTTTGGATAGTTGCTGTTTTGGGCAGATCGTGAACTCTTTTGCGATTTTGCCGGGGTGATTGCTAGTGATCCATGCATGCTATGCCATTGTTATTGCCATGTCTAGCTAGAATTTTGTGCCTTCTTAATGTATATATGCTTGCATTGCCATGACTTGCACCGTAGTGAGAGCATCGAGCTCGTTTACATGCCTCCGTGAGTTATTATTTCAGCATGTCCCAGTTTTCACTAAGTCTGAAAACTGATTGTGTTTCATCAATGTTCGTGTGCTCGGTAGAGTATTTTGTGAACCCTTTTGGCCCCAGGTCATTTTGGGTGATTTGTTAACCTTGTTGAGTAGCTCAATGCCATGCTCTTACTTGCCATGTTCAGGTTTTCCTTCATGTTGTTTTGCTGCTCCGAAGAGAGCATCGTGGTCTGAAATTTCAGACTAGCGTTAATTTCGCCAAGTCTGAAATCTGTTTTGCTTATTCAGTTTTGCCATGCTTGTTTGAAGCCCTTAAT
The DNA here is from genome assembly GCA_034509565.1 of Triticum monococcum. Lineage (NCBI taxonomy): Eukaryota > Viridiplantae > Streptophyta > Magnoliopsida > Poales > Poaceae > Triticum > Triticum monococcum. The sequence goes on from CM067845.1 coordinate 623,743,997, forward strand.
GGATGAATTTGCCTATGCCTCAGTCATGATGATTTGTTAAGCTTGATGAGTACATCACTGCCATGCAATTTGTTTTCATGTTGGGTGGCTGTAGCATGTTCATTTTGTTGCATTTAGGAGCCTACTTGCTGTAAATCGCAGATCGGTTCGTTTAGTAAAACGGTTGCCATTTCCAAACCGTAGCTCCGATTGCCATGATCTTTATATCGTTTTCAGGGGATTTCTTCCCCTCTATCCAGTGGCACACTTGGTTTTCCAAGTTGAGGCCAGGTTCATACATTTCCTGTTACATCTTGCATTATGCATCCCGCATCGCATCCCGCATAGCATATCATGTTTGCATCGTATTGGTTGCCTTTGCACGTGGTTGATTGTATCCTTGTTGCTTGTTTGTGTTGTTGGGTAGAGCCGGGAGACGAGTTCGCTAACGAGGAGCCCGTTGAGTTTTCTTTTGAGGATCCAGTCAATTCTGACAACTGTGCAGGCAAGATGATCACACCCTTGAAATCACTACTATCTTTGCTATGCTAGTATGCTCGCTCTTTTGCTTTGCCAATGCTACGATGCCTACCACTTGCTTGTCAGCCTCCCAATCGCCATGATTGAGCCTCTAACCCACCTTTGTCCTAGCAAACCATTGATTGGCTATGTTACCGCTTTGCTCAAGCCCCTTCTTATAGCGTTGCTAGTTGCAGGTGAAGATTGGAGCCGTTCCTTGTTGGAACATTTATTTACTTGTTGGGCTATCATTATATTGCTATGTTATCTTTATTCATCTATATACTTGGTAAAGGGTGGAAGGCTCGGCCTCTCGCCTAGTGTTTTGTTCCACTCTTGCCGCCCTAGTTTCCGTCATATCGGTGTTATGTTCCCGGATTGTTGCGTCCCTTACGCGGTTGGGCTATAATGGGAACCCCTTGATAGTTCGCCTTGATTAAAGCTTTTCCAGCAATGCCCAACATTGGTTTTACCATTTGCCTGTTGGGGAACGTAGTAATTTCGAAAAATTTCCTACGCACACGCAAGATCATGGTGATGCATAGCAACGAGAGGGGAGAGTGTTGTCTACGTACCAACGCAGACCGACTGCGGAAGCGATCACACAACGTAGAGGAAGTAGTCGTACGTCTTCTTCCCGATCCGACCGATCCAAGCACCGTTACTCCGGCACCTCCGAGTTCTTAGCACACGTTCAGCTCGATGACGATCCTCGGGCTCCGATCCAGCAAAGCGTCGAGGAAGAGTTCCGTCAGCACGACGGCGTGATGACGATCTTGATGTACTACCGACGCAGGGCTTCGCCTAAGCACTACAACGGTATGATCGAGGTGGAATTTGGTGGCAGGGGGCACCGCACACGGCTAAGGAACGATCTCAAGGATCAACTTGTGTGTCTTGGGGTGTCCCCTGCCCCCGTATATAAAGGTTGGAGGAGGGGGGGCCGGCCGGCCAGAGAGAGGGAGGCGCAGGGGGAGTCCTACTCCTACCGGGAGTAGGACTCCCCCCTCCAATCCTATTCCAATTAGGATTCTCATGGGGAAAGGAGAGAGAAGGGGGGCCGGCCCCTTCTCCTAGTCCTACTAGGACTTGGGGAAGGGGGGGGGGCGCCGGCCAGCTATGGGCTGCCCCTTTTCTCTTTTTCCACTAAGGCCCAATAGGCCCATTAGTCTCCCGGGGGGTTCCGGTAACCCTCCCGGTATTCCGGTAAAATCCCGATTTCATCCGGAACACTTCCTATGTCCAAACATAGGCTTCCAATATATCAATCTTTACGTCTCGACCATTTCGAGACTCCTCGTCATGTCCGTGATCTCATCCGGGACTCCGAACAACCTTTGGTACATCAAAATGCATAAACTCATAATAACTGTCATCGTAACGTTAAGCGTGCGGACCCTACGGTTCGAGAACAATGTAGACATGACCGAGACACGTCTCCGGTCAATAACCAATAGCGGGACCTGGATGCCCATACTGGCTCCTACATATTCTACGAAGATCTTTATCGGTCAGACCGCATAACAACATACGTTGTTCCCTTTGTCATCGGTATGTTACTTGCCCGAGATTCGATCGTCGGTATCCAATACCTAGTTCAATCTCGTTACCGGCAAGTCTCTTTACTCGTTCCGTAATACATCATCTCACAACTAACATATTAGTTGCAGTGCTTGCAAGGCTTATGTGATGTGCATTACCGAGAGGGCCCAGAGATACCTCTCCGACAATCGGAGTGACAAACCCTAATCTCGAAATACGCCAACCCAACATCTACCATTGGAGACACCTGTAGTACTCCTTTATAATCACACAGTTACGTTGTGACGTTTGGTAGTACCCAAAGTGTTCCTCCGGTAAACGGGAGTTGCATAATCTCATAGTTATAGGAACATGTATAAGTCATGAAGAAAGCAATAGCAACATACTAAACGATCGGGTGCTAAGCTAATGGAATGGGTCATGTCAATCAGATCATTCAACTAATGATGTGACCTCGTTAATCAAATAACAACTCTTTGTTCATGGTTAGGAAACATAACCATCTTTGATTAACGAGCTAGTCAAGTAGAGGCATACTAGTGACACTCTGTTGGTCTATGTATTCACACATGTATTATGTTTCCGGTTAATACAATTCTAGCATGAATAATAAACATTTATCATGATATAAGGAAATAAATAATAACTTTATTATTGCCTCTAGGGCATATTTCCTTCAGTCTCCCACTTGCACTAGAGTCAATAATCTAGATTACACTGTAATGATTCTAACACCCATGGAGCCTTGGTGCTGATCATGTTTTGCTCGTGGAAGAGGCTTAGTCAATGGGTCTGCAACGTTCAGATCCGTATGTATCTTGCAAATCTCTATGTCTCCCACCTGGACTAAATCCTGGATGGAGTTGAAGCGTCTCTTGATGTGTTTGGTCCTTTTGTGAAATCTGGATTCCTTTGCCAAGGCAATTGCACCAGTATTGTCACAGAAGATTTTCATTGGACCCGATGCACTAGGTATGACACCTAGATCGGATATGAACTCCTTCATCCAGACTCCTTCGTTTGCTGCTTCCGAAGCAGCTATGTACTCCGCTTCACATGTAGATCCCGCTACGACGCTTTGTTTAGAACTGCACCAACTGACAGCTCCACCGTTTAAAGTAAACACATATCCGGTTTGCGATTTAGAATCGTCCGGATCAGTGTCAAAGCTTGCATCAACGTAACCTCTTACGGTGAGCTGTTTGTCACCTCCATATACGAGAAACATATCCTTAGTCCTTTTCAGGTATTTCAGGATGTTCTTGACCGCTGTCCAGTGATCCATTCCTGGATTACTTTGGTACCTCCCTGCTAAACTTATAGCAAGGCACACATTAGGTCTGGTACACAGCACTGCATACATGATAGAGCCTATGGCTGAAGCATAGGGAACATCTTTCATTTTCTCTCTATCTTCTGCAGTGGTCGGGCATTGAGTCTGACTCAACTTCACACCTTGTAACACAGGCAAGAACCCTTTCTTTGCTTGATCCATTTTGAACTTCTTCAAAATTTTGTCAAGGTATGTGCTCTGTGAAAGTCCAATTAAGCGTTTTGATCTATCTCTATAGATCTTTATGCCTAATATGTAAGCAGCTTCCCCGAGGTCTTTCATCGAAAAACTTTTATTCAAGTATCCCTTTATGCTATCCAGAAATTCTATATCATTTCCAATCAGCAATATGTCATCAAAATATAATATTAGAAATGCTACAGAGCTCCCACTCACTTTCTTGTAAATACAGGCTTCTCCAAAAGTCTGTATAAAGCCAAATGCTTTGATCACACTATCAAAGCGTTTATTCCAACTCCGAGATGCTTGCACCAGTCCATAAATGGATCGCTGGAGTTTGCATACTTTGTTAGCTCCCTTTGGATCGACAAAACCTTCTGGTTGTATCATATACAACTCTTCTTCCAGAAATCCATTCAGGAATGCAGTTTTGACATCCATCTGCCATATTTCATAATCATAAAATGCGGCAATTGCTAACATAATTCTGACGGACTTAAGCATCGCTACGGGTGAGAAGGTCTCATCGTAGTCAACCCCTTTTGTCGAAAACCTTTCGCGACAAGTCGAGCTTTATAGACAGTAACATTACCGTCAGCGTCAGTCTTTTTCTTGAAGATCCATTTATTCTCAATTGCTTGCCGATCATCGGGCAAGTCAACCAAAGTCCATACTTTGTTTTCATACATGGATCCCATCTCAGATTTCATGGCCTCAAGCCACTTTGCGGAATCTGGGCTCACCATCGCTTCTTCATAGTTCGTAGGTTCATCATGATCTAGTAGCATGACTTCCAGAACTGGATTACCTTACCACTCTGGTGCGGATCTCACTCTGGTTGATCTACGTGGTTCAGTAGTATCTTGTCCTGAAGCTTCATGATCATCATCATTAGCTTCCTCACTGATTGGTATAGGTGTCGCAGAAACAGTTTTCTGTGATGTACTATTTTCCAATAAGGGAGCAGGTACAGTTACCTCGTCAAGTTCTACTTTCCTCCCACTCACTTCTTTCGAGAGAAACTCCTTCTCTAAAAAGTTTCCGAATTTAGCAACAAAAGTCTTGCCTTCGGATCTGTGATAGAAGGTGTATCCAATAGTTTCCTTTGGATATCCTATGAAGACACATTTCTCCGATTTGGGTTCGAGCTTATCAGGTTGAAGCTTTTTCACATAAGCATCGCAGCCCCAAACTTTAAGAAACGACAACTTTGGTTTCTTGCCAAACCATAGTTCATAAGGTGTCGTCTCAACGGATTTTGATGGTGCCCTATTTAACGTGAATGCGGCCGTCTCTAAAGCATAACCCCAAAACGATAGCGGTAAATCAGTAAGAGACATCATAGATCGCACCATATCTAGTAAAGTACGATTACGACGTTCGGACACACCATTACGCTGTGGTGTTCCGGGTGGCGTGAGTTGCGAAACTATTCCACAATTTTTCAAATGTACACCAAACTCGTAACTCAAATATTCTCCTCCACGATCAGATCGCAGAAACTTTATTTTCTTGTTACGATGATTTTCAACCTCACTCTGAAATTCTTTGAACTTTTCAAATGTTTCAGACTTATGTTTCATTAAGTAGATATACCCATATCTGCTTAAATCATCTGTGAAGGTGAGAAAATAACGATATCCGCCACGAGCCTCAATATTCATCGGACCACATACATCGGTATGTATGATTTCCAATAAATCTGTTGCTCTCTCCATAGTACCGGAGAACAGTGTTTTAGTCATCTTGCCTATGAGGCACGGTTCGCAAGTACCAAGTGATTCATAATCAAGTGGTTCCAAAAGCCCATCAGTATGGAGTTTCTTCATGCGCTTTACACCGATATGACCTAAACGGCAGTGCCACAAATAAGTTGCACTATCATTATTAACTTTGCATCTTTTGGCTTCTACATTATGAATATGTGTATCACTATCATCGAGATTCAACAAGAATAGACCACTCTTCAAAGGTGCATGACCATAAAAGATATTACTCATATAAATAGAACAACCATTATTCTCTGATTTAAATGAATAACCGTCTCGCATCAAACAAGATCCAGATATAATGTTCATGCTCAACGTTGGCACCAAATAACAATTATTTAGGTCTAATATTAATCCCGAAGGTAGATGTAGAGGTAGCGTGCCGACCGCGATCACATCGACTTTGGAACCGTTTCCCACGCGCATCGTCACCTCGTCCTTTGCTAGCGTCCGCTTATTCCGTAGTCCCTGTTTCGAGTTGCAAATATTAGCAACAGAACCAGTATCAAATACCCAGGTGCTACTGCGAGCTCTAGTAAGGTACACATCAATAACATGTATATCACATATACCTTTGTTCACTTTGCCATCCTTCTTATCCGCCAAATACTTGGGGCAGTTCCGCTTCCAGTGACCAGTCTGCTTGCAGTAGAAGCACTCAGTTTCAGGCTTAGGTCCAGACTTGGGTTTCTTCTCCTGAGCAGCAACTTGCTTGCTGTTCTTCTTGAAGTTTCCCTTCTTCTTCCCTTTGCCCTTTTTCTTGAAACTAGTGGTTTTGCTAACCATCAACACTTGATGCTCCTTCTTGATTTCTACCTCCGCAGCTTTCAGCATTGCGAAGAGCTCGGGAATAGTCTTGTTCATCCCTTGCATATTATAGTTCATCACGAAGCTCTTGTAGCTTGGTGGCAGTGATTGGAGAATTCTGTCAATGACGCAGTCATCTGGAAGATTAACTCCCATCTGAATCAAGTGATTATTATACCCAGACATTTTGAGTATATGCTCACTGACAGAACTGTTCTCCTCCATCTTGCAGCTATAGAACTTATTGGAGACTTCATATCTCTCAATTCGGGCATTTGCTTGAAATATTAACTTCAACTCCTGGAACATCTCATATGCTCCATGACGTTCAAAACGTCGTTGAAGTCCCGATTCTAAGCCGTAAAGCATGGCACACTGAACTATCGAGTAGTCATCAGCTTTGCTCTGCCAGACGTTCATAACATCTGGCGTTGCTCCAGCAGCAGGCCTGTCACCCAGCGGTGCTTCCAGGACGTAATTCTTCTGTGCAGCAATGAGGATAATCCTCAGGTTACGGACCCAGTCCGTGTAATTGCTACCATCATCTTTCAACTTTGCTTTCTCAAGGAACGCATTAAAATTTAACGGAACAACAGCACGAGCCATTTATCTACAATCAACATAAACAAGCAAGATACTATCAGGTACTAAGTTCATGATAAGTTTAAGTTGAGTTAATCAAATTACTTAAGAACTCCCACTTAGATAGACATCCCTCTAATCCTCTAAGTGATCACGTGATCCAAATCAACTAAACCATAACCGATTATCACGTGAGATGGAGTAGTTTTCAATGGTGAACATCGTTATGTTGATCATATCTACTATATGATTCACGCTCGACCTTTCGGTCTCCGTGTTCCGAGGCCATATCTGTATATGCTTGGCTCGTCAAGTATAACCTGAGTATTCTGCGTGTGCAACTGTTTTGCACCCGTTGTATTTGGACGTAGAGCTTATCACACCCGATCATCACGTGGTGTCTGGGCACGACGAACTTTGGCAACGGTGCATACTCAGGGAGAACACTTCTTGATAATTTAGTGAGAGATCATCTTATAATGCTACCGTCAATCAAAGCAAGATAAGATGCATAAAAGGATAAACATCACATGCAATCAATATAAGTGATATGATATGGCCATCATCATCTTGTGCTTGTGATCTCCATCTCCGAAGCACCGTCATGATCACCATCGTCACCGGCGCGACACCTTGATCTCCATCGTAGCATCGTTGTCGTCTCGCCAATCTTATGCTTCCACGACTATCACTACCGTTTAGTAATAAAGTAAAGCATTACATCGCGATTGCATTGCATACAATAAAGCGACAACCATATGGCTCCTGCCAGTTGCCGATAACTCGGTTACAAAACATGATCATCTCATACAATAAAATCAGCATCATGCCTTGACCATATCACATCACAACATACCCTGCAAAAACAAGTTAGACGTCCTCTACTTTGTTGTTGCAAGTTTTACGTGGCTGCTACGGGCTTAAGTAAGAACTCATCTCACCTACGCATCAAAACCACAACGATAGTTCGTCAAATAGACTCCGTTTTAACCTTCTCAAGGACCGGGCGTAGTCACACTTGGTTCAACTAAAGTTGGAGAGACAGTCTTCCGCAAGCCATCTATGTGCAAAGCACGTCGAGGGAACCGGTCTCGCGTAAGAGTACGCGTAAGGTTGGTCCGGATCGTCTCACCCAACAATACCGCCGAACCAAAGTATGACATGCTGGTAGGTGAAGGAGATATGCCCTAGAGGCAATAATAAAGTTATTATTTATTTCCTTACATCATGATAAATGTTTATTATTCATGCTAGAATTGTATTAACCGGAAACATAATACATGTGTGAATACATAGACCAACAGAGTGTCACTAGTATGCCTCTACTTGACTAGCTCGTTAATCAAAGATGGTTATGTTTCCTAACCATGAACAAGGAGTTGTTATTTGATTAACGAGGTCACATCATTAGTAGAATGATCTGATTGACATGACCCATTCCATTAGCATAGCACCCGATCGTTTAGTATGTTGCTATTGTTTTCTTCATGACTTATACATGTTCCTATAACTATGAGATTATGCAACTCCCATTTACCGGAGGAACACTTTGGGTACTGCCAAACGTCACAACGTAACTGGGTGATTATAAAGGAGTACTACAGGTGTTTCCAATGGTAGATGTTGGGTTGGCGTATTTCGAGATTAGGGTTTGTCACTCCGATTGTCGGAGAGGTATCTCTGGGCCCTCTCGGTAATGCACATCACATAAGCCTTGCAAGCACTGCAACTAATATGTTAGTTGTGAGATGATGTATTACGGAACGAGTAAAGAGACTTGCCGGTGACGAGATTGAACTAGGTATTGGATACCGACGATCGAATCTCGGGCAAGTAACATACCGATGACAAAGGGAACAACGTATGTTGTTATGCGGTCTGACCGATAAAGATCTTCGTAGAATATGTAGGAGCTAATATGGGCATCCAGGTCCCGCTATTGGTTATTGACCGGAGACGTGTCTCGGTCATGTCTACATTATTCTCGAACCGTAGGGTCCGCACGCTTAACGTTACGATGACAGTTATTATGAGTTTATGCATTTTGATGTACCGAAGGTTGTTCGGAGTCCCGGATGAGATCACGGACATGACGAGGAGTCTCGAAATGGTCGAGACGTAAAGATTGATATATTGGAAGCCTATGTTTGGACATCGGAAGTGTTCCGGGTGAAATCGGGATTTTATCGGAATACCGGGAGGGTTACCGGAACCCCCCGGGAGACTAATGGGCCTATTGGGCCTTAGTGGAAAAGAGAAAAGGGAAGCCCACTAGCTGGCCGGCGCCCCCCCAAGTCCTATTAGGAATAGGATAAGGGGCCGGCCCCCTTTCTCTCTCTTTTCCCCCCGGGAGTCCTAATTGGATTAGGATTGGGGGGAGGAGTCCTACTCCCGGTGGGAGTAGGACTCCCCTGCGCCTCCCCTCCCTTGGCCGGCCGGCCCCCCTCCTCCAACCTTTATATACGGGGGCAGGGGGCACCCCAAGACACAGAACTTGATCCTTGAGATCGTTCCTTAGCCGTGTGCGGTGCCCCCTGCCACCAAATTCCACCTCGATCATACCGTTACAGTGCTTAGGCGAAGCCCTGCGTTGGTAGTACATCAAGATCGTCACCACGCCGTTGTGCTGACGGAACTCTTCCTCGGCGCTTTGCTGGATCGGAGCCCGAGGAACGTCATCGAGCTGAACGTGTGCTAAGAACTCGGAGGTGCCGGAGTAACGGTGCTTGGATCGGTCGGATCGGAAAGAAGACGTACGACTACTTCCTCTACGTTGTGTGATCGCTTCTGCAGTCGGTCTGCGTTGGTACGTAGACAACACTCTCCCCTCTCGTTGCTGTGCATCACCATGATCTTGCGTGTGCGTAGGAAAATTTTCGAAATTACTGCGTTCCCCAACAGTAGGCAGTATGACTTGTATCGCCCACAACTCACTTGTGTTCTACTCATGCAAATAACATCAAACCATAAAACCTAGGCTCGGATGCCACTGTTGGGGAACGTAGTAATTGCGAAAATTTTCCTACGCACACGCAAGATCATGGTGATGCATAGCAACGAGAGGGGAGAGTGTTGTCTACGTACCAACGCAGACCGACTGCGGAAGCGATCACACAACGTAGAGGAAGTAGTCGTACGTCTTCTTCCCGATCCGACCGATCCAAGCACCGTTACTCCGGCACCTCCGAGTTCTTAGCACACGTTCAGCTCGATGACGATCCTCGGGCTCCGATCCAGTAAAGCGTCGAGGAAGAGTTCCGTCAGCACGACGGCGTGATGACGATCTTGATGTACTACCGACGCAGGTCTTCGCCTAAGCACTACAACGGTATGATCGAGGTGGAATTTGGTGGCAGGGGGCACCGCACACGGCTAAGGAACGATCTCAAGGATCAACTTGTGTGTCTTGGGGTGTCCCCTGCCCCCGTATATAAAGGTTGGAGGAGGGGGGGCCGGCCGGCCAGAGAGAGGGAGGCGCAGGGGGAGTCCTACTCCTATCGGGAGTAGGACTCCCCCCTCCAATCCTATTCCAATTAGGACTCTCATGGGGAAAGGAGAGAGAAGGGGGGCCGGCCCCTTCTCCTAGTCCTACTAGGACTTGGGGAAGGGGGGGGGGCGCCGGCCAGCTATGGGCTGCCCCTTTTCTCTTTTTCCACTAAGGCCCAATAGGCCCATTAGTCTCCCGGGGGGTTTCGGTAACCCTCCCGGTATTCCGGTAAAATCCCGATTTCATCCGGAACACTTCCTATGTCCAAACATAGGCTTCCAATATATCAATCTTTACGTCTCGACCATTTCGAGACTCCTCGTCATGTCCGTGATCTCATCCGGGACTCCGAACAACCTTCGGTACATCAAAATGCATAAACTCATAATAACTGTCATCGTAACGTTAAGCGTGCGGACCCTACGGTTCGAGAACAATGTAGACATGACCGAGACACGTCTCCGGTCAATAACCAATAGCGGGACCTGGATGCCCATATTGGCTCCTACATATTCTACGAAGATCTTTATCGGTCAGACCGCATAACAACATACGTTGTTCCCTTTGTCATCGGTATGTTACTTGCCCGAGATTCGATCGTCGGTATCCAATACCTAGTTCAATCTCGTTACCGGCAAGTCTCTTTACTCGTTCCGTAATACATCATCTCACAACTAACATATTAGTTGCAGTGCTTGCAAGGCTTATGTGATGTGCATTACCGAGAGGGCCCAGAGATACCTCTCCGACAATCGGAGTGACAAACCCTAATCTCGAAATACGCCAACCCAACATCTACCATTGGAGACACCTGTAGTACTCCTTTATAATCACCCAGTTACGTTGTGACGTTTGGTAGTACCCAAAGTGTTCCTCCGGTAAATGGGAGTTGCATAATCTCATAGTTATAGGAACATGTATAAGTCATGAAGAAAGCAATAGCAACATACTAAACGATCGGGTGCTAAGCTAATGGAATGGGTCATGTCAATCAGATCATTCAACTAATGATGTGACCTCGTTAATCAAATAACAACTCTTTGTTCATGGTTAGGAAACATAACCATCTTTGATTAACGAGCTAGTCAAGTAGAGGCATACTAGTGACACTCTGTTGGTCTATGTATTCACACATGTATTATGTTTCCGGTTAATACAATTCGAGCATGAATAATAAACATTTATCATGATATAAGGAAATAAATAATAACTTTATTATTGCCTCTAGGGCATATTTCCTTCATTGCCACCTACCTCCTTTTTCCCTTGGGTTTCCGGAGCCCGAGGGTCATCTTTATTTTAGCCCCCCCCCCCACGGGCCAGTGCTCCTCTGAGTGTTGGTCCGAGCTAGAGCCCCTTGCAGCGCCACCTCGGGGGAACCCGAGGGCTGGTTTTAGTTGTACGGATTGCTTATCTGAGTGTGCCCTGAGAAAGAGATATGTGCAGCTCCTATCGGGATTTGTCGGCGCATTCAGGCGGTGTTGCTGGACTACTTTTGACCTGTCGAATCATCTTGTTGTACCGGGATACCGAGTCTGATCGGTGGGTCCTGGGTGGAGGTCTATTCCTTCGTTGACCGTGAGAGCTTGTTATGGGCTAAGTTGGGACCCCCCTGCAGGGATTGATCTTTCGAAAGCCGTGCCCGCGGTTATGGGCAGATGGGATTTTGTTAATGTCCGGTTGTAGACAACTTGAACTTAATTAATTAAAATAAATCAACTGCGTGTGTTGCCGTGATGGCCTCTTCTCGGCGGAGTCCGGGAAGTGGACACGGCGTTGGAGTTATGTTTGCGTAGTCTGTTCTATTTAGTTTCCGCTCGTGCTTTGCCTCCTCTTCTCGCTCTCCTTTGCGAATAAGATAGACACCATATATGCTAGTCGCTTGCTGCAGCTCCACATACATTACCCCTTTCCTACCTATTAAGCTTAAATAGTCTTGATCGCGAGGGTGCGAGATTGCTGAGTCCTTTGTGGCTCACAAATTACTATTACACCAGATGCAGGGACCGATGATACTCCTCCGGATGGCGCGTTCGAGCTGAAGTGGGAGTACGACGAGGACTCTCAGCGATACTATGTTTCTTTTCCTGATGATCAGTAGTGGTGCCTATTCGGGGTTCGATTCAGGGATTAGTCGCTTGTTGGGGGTCTTTTCTATTTTGGCGCCGTAGTCGGGCCATGAGTGTTTTGTATGATGGATGTTATTTATGTACTTTGATGTGACGTGGCGAGTGTAAGCCAACTATTATTATTATTCCCCCTTCATATTATATATGTACTTGGGCTGTGTAATGATTCCTGACTTGCGACATTGCTTTCAATGTGCCTATGTCTCTAAGTCGTGCCTCGACACGTGGGAGACATAGCCGCATCGAGGGCGTTACACCTGGGTATTTGATACTGGTTCTGTTGCTAATATTTGCAACTCGAAACAGGGACTACGGAATAAGCGGACGCTAGTAAAGGACGAGGTGACGATGCGCGTGGGAAACGGTTCCAAAGTCGATGTGATCGCGGTCGGCACACTATCTCTACATCTACCTTCGGGATTAATATTAGACCTAAATAATTGTTATTTGGTGCCAGCGTTGAGCATGAACATTATATCTGGATCTTGTTTAATGCGAGATGGTTATTCATTTAAATCACAGAATAATGGTTGTTCTATTTATATCAGTAATATCTTTTATGGTCATGCACCTTTGAAGAGTGATCTATTCTTGTTGAATCTCGATAGTAGTGATACACATATTCATAATGTAGAAGCCAAAAGATGCAGAGTTGATAATGATAGTGCAACTTATTTGTGGCACTGCCGTTTAGGTCATATCGGTGTAAAGCGCATGAAGAAACTCCATGCTGATGGACTTTTGGAACCACTTGATTATGAATCACTTGGTACTTGCGAACCGTGCCTCATAGGCAAGATGACTAAAACACCGTTCTCCGGTACTATGGAGAGAGCAACAGATTTATTGGAAATCATACATACCGATGTATGTGGTCCGATGAATATTGAGGCTCGTGGCGGATATCGTTATTTTCTCACCTTCACAGATGATTTAAGCAGATATGGGTATATCTACTTAATGAAACATAAGTCTGAAACGTTTGAAAAGTTCAAGGAATTTCAGAGTGAAGTTGAAAATCATCGTAACAAGAAAATAAAGTTTCTACGATCTGATCGTGGAGGAGAATATTTGAGTTACGAGTTTGGTGTACATTTGAAAAATTGTGGAATAGTTTCGCAACTCACGCCACCCGGAACACTACAACGTTATGGTGTGTCCGAACGTCGTAATCGTACTTTACTAGATATGGTGCGATCTATGATGTCTCTTACTGATTTACCGCTATCGTTTTGGGGTTATGCTTTAGAGACGGCCGCATTCACGTTAAATAGGGCACCATCAAAATCCGTTGAGACGACGCCTTATGAACTATGGTTTGGCAAGAAACCAAAGTTGTCGTTTCTTAAAGTTGGGGGCTGCGATGCTTATGTGAAAAAGCTTCAACCTGATAAGCTCGAACCCAAAGCGGAGAAATGTGTCTTCATAGGATACCCAAAGGAGACTGTTGGGTATACCTTCTATCACAGATCCGAAGACAAGACATTCGTTGCTAAGAATGGATCATTTCTAGAGAAGGAGTTTCTCTCGAAAGAAGTGAGTGGGAGGAAAGTAGAACTTGACGAGGTAACTGTACCTGCTCCCTTATTGGAAAATAGTACATCCCAGAAAACTGTTTCTGCGACACCTATACCAATTAGTGAGGAAGCTAATGATGATGATCATGAAACTTCAGGACAAGATACTACTGAACCACGTAGATCAACCAGAGTGAGATCCGCACCAGAGTGGTACGGTAATCCAATTCTGGAAGTCATGCTACTAGATCATGATGAACCTACGAACTATGAAGAAGCGATGGTGAGCCCAGATTCCGCAAAGTGGCTTGAGGCCATGAAATCTGAGATGGGATCCATGTGTGAGAACAAAGTATGGACTTTGGTTGACTTGCCCGATGATCGGCAAGCAATTGAGAATAAATGGATCTTCAAGAAAAAGACTGACGCTGGCGGTAATATTACTGTCTATAAAGCTCGACTTGTCGCAAAAGGTTTTCGACAAGTTCAAGGGGTTGACTACGATGAGACCTTCTCACCCGTAGCGATGCTTAAGTCCGTCAGAATCATGTTAGCAATTGCCGGATTTTATGATTATGAAATATGGCAGATGGATGTCAAAACTGCATTCCTGAATGGATTTTTGAAAGAAGAGTTGTATATGATGCAACCAGAAGGTTTTGTCGATCCAAAGGGAGCTAACAAAGTATGCAAACTCCAGCGATCCATTTATGGACTGGTGCAAGCCTCTCGGAGTTGGAATAAACGCTTTGATAGTGTGATCAAAGCATTTGGCTTTATACAGACTTTTGGAGAAGCCTGTATTTACAAGAAAGTGAGTGGGAGCTCTGTAGCATTTCTGATATTATATGTGGATGACATATTGCTGATTGGAAATGATATAGAATTTCTGGATAGCATAAAGGGATACTTGAATAAAAGTTTTTCGATGAAAGACCTCGGGGAAGCTGCTTACATATAAGGCATAAAGATCTATAGAGATAGATCAAGACGCTTAATTGGATTTTCACAAAGCACATACCTTGACAAGATTTTGAAGAAGTTCAAAATGGATCAAGCAAAGAAAGGGTTCTTGCCTGTGTTACAAGGTGTGAAGTTGAGTCAGACTCAATGCCCGACCACTGCAGAAGATAGAGAGAAAATGAAAGATGTTCCCTATGCTTCAGCCATAGGCTCTATCATGTATGCAATGCTGTGTACCAGACCTGATGTGTGCCTTGCTATAAGTTTAGCAGGGAGGTACCAAAGTAATCCAGGAGTGGATCACTGGACAGCGGTCAAGAACATCCTGAAATACCTGAAAAGGACTAGGGATATGTTTCTCGTATATGGAGGTGACAAAGAGCTCACCGTAAGAGGTTACGTTGATGCAAGCTTTGACACTGATCCGGACGATTCTAAATCGCAAACCGGATACGTGTTTACTTTAAACGGTGGAGCTGTCAGTTGGTGCAGTTCTAAACAAAGCGTCGTAGCGGGATCTACATGTGAAGCGGAGTACATAGCTGCTTCGGAAGCAGCGAACGAACGAGTCTGGATGAAGGAGTTCATATCCGATCTAGGTGTCATACCTAGTGCATCGGGTCCAATGAAAATCTTTTGTGACAATACTGGTGCAATTGCTTTGGCAAAGGAATCCAGATTTCACAAAAGGACCAAACACATCAAGAGACGCTTCAACTCCATCCGGGATCTAGTCCAGGTGGGAGACATAGAGATTTGCAAGATACATACGGATCTGAATGTTGCAGACCCGTTGACTAAGCCTCTTCCACGAGCAAAACATGATCAGCACCAAGGCTCCATGGGTGTTAGAATCATTACTGTGTATCTAGATTGTTGACTCTTGTGCAAGTGGGAGACTGAAGGAAATATGCCCTAGAGGCAATAATAAAGTTATTATTTATTTCCTTATATCATGATAAATGTTTATTATTCATGCTAGAATTGTATTAACAGGAAACATAATACATGTGTGAATACATAGACAAACAGATTGTCACTAGTATGCCTCTACTTGACTAGCTCGTTAATCAAAGATGGTTATGTTTCCTAACCATGAACAAAGAGTTGTTATTTGATTAACGAGGTCACATCATTAGTTGAATGATCTGATTGACATGACCCATTCCATTAGCTTAGCACCCGATCGTTTAGTATGTTGCTATTGCTTTCTTCATGACTTATACATGTTCCTATAACTATGAGATTATGCAACTCCCATTTACCGGAGGAACACTTTGGGTACTACCAAACGTCACAACGTAACTGGGTGATTATAAAGGAGTACTACAGGTGTCTCCAAAGGTAGATGTTGGGTTGGCGTATTTCGAGATTAGGGTTTGTCACTCCGATTGTCGGAGAGGTATCTCTGGGCCCTCTCGGTAATACACATCACATAAGCCTTGCAAGCATTATAACTAAGATGTTAGTTGTGAGATGATGTATTACGGAACGAGTAAAGAGACTTGCCAGTAACGAGATTGAACTAGGTATTGGATACCGACGATCGAATCTCGGGCAAGTAACATACCGATGACAAAGGGAACAACGTATGTTGTTATGCGGTCTGACCGATAAAGATCTTCGTAGAATATGTAGGAGCCAATATGGGCATCCAGGTCCCGCTATTGGTTATTGACCGGAGACGTGTCTCGGTCATGTCTACATTGTTCTCGAACCATAGGGTCCGCACGCTTAACGTTACGATGACAGTTATTATGAGTTTATGCATTTTGATGTACCGAAGGTTGTTCGGAGTCCCGGATGTGATCACGGACATGACGAGGAGTCTCGAAGTGGTCGAGACATAAAGATTGATATATTGGAAGCCTATGTTTGGACATCGGAAGTGTTCCGGGTGAAATCGGGATTTTACCGGATTACCGGGAGGGTTACCAGAACCCCCCGGGAGCCAAATGGGCCAACATGGGCCTTGGGAGAAAGGTGAAAGGGCTGCCCCATGGGCTGCGCGCCTCCCCCTTTCCCTAGTCCTATTAGGACTAGGGAAGGTGGCCGGCCAACCCCTCTCTCTTTCCCACTTGAGAAAACCTAGTTGGACTAGGATTGGAGGGGGGAGTCCTACTCCCGGTAGGAGTAGGACTCCTCCTGCGCCTCCCTTGCTTGGCCGGCCAGCCCTCCCCCTCTCATCCTTTATATACGGGGGCAGGGGGCACCTCTAGACACACAAGTTGATCCTTGAGATCGTTCCTTAGCCGTGTGCGGTGCCCCCTGCCACCAAATTCCACCTCGATCATACCGTTGTAGTGCTTAGGCGAAGCCCTGCGTCGGTGGTACATCAAGATCGTCACCACGCCGTCGTGCTGATGGAACTCTTCCTCGACGCTTTGCTGGATCGGAGCCCGAGGATCGTCATCAAGCTGAACGTGTGCTAAGAACTCGGAGGTGCCGGAGTAAGGTGCTTGGATCGGTCGGATCGGGAAGACGTACGACTACTTCCTCTACGTTGTGCGATCGCTTCCACAGTCGGTCTGCGTTGGTACGTAGACAACACTCTCCCCTCTCGTTGCTATGCATCACCATGATCTTGCGTGTGCGTAGGAATTTTTTTGAAACTACTACGTTCCCCAACACACAAGATCTGGTGGCATAGCTAGCCCCGAAGATCACCGACCACACTCGTAGACACGCGAAGAACCATCCGTACATATGCAGATGTATCTATGGCCTATGTGGCATGCCAGCGTGGCCAGGGTCCACTGTCAGCCAATGTCACATTGTAGATATGCAGATAAGCCCTTGCGTTTTTTATTTATGTTATATATAAACGCCTAAAATAAAATGAAAGAAAAATAGATGGTGGGGTTTTGAACCCGTGGACTGTGTAAGGGAAGGTGGACAACCACAAGAGGGATAAACATTTTTCATGTTGCTATTCCTTCTTGTTCTATGTAAGAAAATAAATTATATTCTTGTGTTTGCGACAATTAAAAAAAATATGTCTTACAAAAAAATGGTACGCGACATTAAAAAAATAAACATCATAAAACACAGTTGTGTAATTAAAACAACCATATGTTGCATTTTAAAAATGTTCAGGCATTCGAAAAACTATTGATGACATTTTTTTAAATGTTTATACAATGTAAAAAATTGTTAGCGTTGTTTTAAAAAATGTGTCGTACAATCCAAAAAAGTGTATCCACTTATTTGAATAAAGTTTCAAAAACTTGTATTTGAGAACATGTTAATCGTATGTTTAAAAAATATTAAATGTGCTGGAAATTTAGTATTTTTTTAAAAATTATACGTATAATTAACATTGTTCCAAATACGAGTTTTGAAACTTTTTTGAAATACGTGTTAGACATTTTCGGATGGTACAGAACATTTTTAAACTACATGAAATTTTTTGTACATTGCGTAAACATTTAAAAAATGTCATTAACAGTATTTCGAAATGCCTGAACATTTTTAAAATGCAACATATGTTTTTTAATTACACAAATGTGTTTTACAATGTTTATTTTTTTCAGAATCACATACTTATTTTTTGTAACACAGAAACATTTTTGGCGCTTATAATACATAAATAAAAAACAGATTTAAATTAATCATTTTTAAAATTAAAACAATTTAAAAGATAGAAAACAGATAATATATATGCCTACGGCAAGACCGTCGGCATAGTATTGCCATGTGGCAGTTCCTGAAAAAAACCCAGATAAAATATATGCCGGCGGCCGCTGTGAGGGCCGTCGGCATAGATTTGACAGCATTAGGTTGCCGTCTGAGGCCGGGCCACCAGGGCCACCTATATGCCGACGGCCACACTTTACCGACGGCTGTCGTCGGCGTAGTCAGAGATATGCCGACGGCCTTTCTATGCCTATGTCTTTCCCTAGGCCGTCGGCATAGCTCCGTCTATGCCGACGGCCCCGACAAAAGGCCGTCGACATAGAATAGGCCGTTGAGGTAGCCAATTATTCCGGAGTGCCTTCATCAACGGAGTCTCGTCCTCTGGGGTGGTGGGAGGAGAATTCGGCTGTGAATTTGGAGGTTCCTGGTAGTATTTGTGGAAGATCTGTGGTCTGAATACCAAATGTTAGAATCCAACCACTAATTTACTCTATTCAACACTAGTTCAGAGTACAACTCGAAATACAGAGGAAGATGGAGATCACATGAAGAAGAAGAAGAAGAAAGAGAACGCGCGCATTCAAACCGAGCCTCTATCGTAGCCGCTGTTCTGTTTCAAGCCAAATATATCAGTCGAAGTTGTTGGCACAGGTTCTCCATCTTCCAACTTCCAATGGTTGTCGTCAATGACAAGACAAATCTCTACAATCCATCCCATGACAAAGTTCATGTCACCGGCATTCACAAACCCAAGTCAAACACCTACAGGCCTGTTTCGCTATAAAAACCATGACAAGATCAAGGGTAGGAACCGGTAGCTCAGTCCCCTCTCAAGAGTAACCATTTTTTCCCAATTATGCTGACATTGACTTTCCCGGTGCCGCTCATTCCCAGATAGGCACCTATGTGTTTTGGCTGGAAATGGGTATGTCACCTATTGTGACTGTTTGGTGATGGTTTCAACATAATTTTTTAGGAAACGGGCAGTGACTAAAAGCCAAGTGGACTAGTGCCCATCAATTTGATAGTTTGAAAATGTGTATCGGGCCAAGACTTACTAGCATCACTGTGTACTGGTGTATATAACGAGACTCAAAGAGATGCAACAAGTGAGAAGAACGTGCTCACGAGGTGAATGTGTGTAGGGACAAGAAACAAATTGCCCTTTGGTGGGCCAGTCGGTTTCTCCGAGAGCAATTCAGTGTCTTGTACAAAGTCATTCACGGTCGTGTACTCTGAAGGAGTAAATGTTGTGTGCGTCAATTGCACCATCGATTTTTATTTGCTATGTGTAGCGTACCCTCATATATACGAAGCTCCCTTCTATTTGTTCAAGAGTATCTGACACCCTTTGTTCCATTTTACTGCATCCCTCTGCTGCCTTGTTGCTCCACTCCTCTTCCACACACCACAAAAACAGCAAGAACAATACTTCTATTATTATAACAACAACAACGCTCTGTTTTCATGTCTAGTCCAGACGTAGGTAGTGACTTTGAAGTACTTAATAAATGAGATTATTCATGTGTGAGGGGCAAGCTAGGAACGTGCGTCTCAGGAAAATGTATTGAAACATGTTGTTTTTCTTCTTTTTTCGAAAAGAGGTTTACCCCGGTCTCTGCATCAGAAAGATACATACGGCTCATATTATTAAAAACATAATTCAATAGCAAAGTCGCCAAGTATCGAGGTGCGAAAATAAACAAAAAGTTCGAAAGAGCTAAAACCCAAAGCCACAACCGGATGGCAAACACAATAGGAGCACTACATGCCTATCCTATTACATGACTGCCATTCAAATCGGTTGAAAATATTCCACGCTACCATCTCTCATCGGATAGACGCAGCACCTGCTTGTGAAAATCTGCCAAGAAATGTACCCATTAGCATCACTCGTGTGGTTGGATCACCAGGGCGCATCTTACTTCTCAGGGGCTCGGATGGAGATCCAACGGTTCCTTGGCAACACCGGCTTGCTAGGGAGATCTGATCTTCATCCGAGACCCCAGCATGCTGCTAGGAGTTTTGATAGTGTTGTTGTTACCCGAAGATCAACAAGCTTCATTTATTTTATAAGCAAATATAAGTTTCGTACTGCATTTCTGTTTTTCAAACAAGACAAGAGAAAAATTACTAGGAACTGGTCTCTTCTAAATTTTTCGCGTAAACTAAAAGCACAGTACGGAATGAAAAAAGAGATAGCTGGAAAATCAGATAGAAGACGGAACATCAAACCATCAAACTTGCCGGCCTTTTATTTATGAATTATATAAATTGGATATATCATATTAAAGTTATTACTTGAGCTTAAGTTTATTTTACAATGATTTTCTTGAGCTTAGTTTTTTTTTTGAAACTAGAGCCCGCGATTGAAACATATTAATATAGATGTTTCTTCCTGTTTTCTTTTACTTATTGCGTGGAACACATAAGCTTTGCTTCCTGAATATAAATAAATGCTACAATATGTCTGGAAAACGATTTTAGTCTACGGTTGCGTGGTTAATAGAGTGAAAGCAAACACCTATGAATATAATAATACCAGTACCACTCATTCAACCCGGCATATAAACAACTTGTACACTGGAGCTCTAAAATACATGTACGCATACGATAGGATGCATGTCTGCTGTTGCAAGGGGATTAAAGGCTATAACTACGACAGTCACAAATTAAGGCAGCCATGACTACCGCAGTTTCTGGTAACGACAATCATATCTATACTTGAAGTCTGATTTAAGACTACTTGACCATTGCAGCTCACACGTCATCCCTATGCCTCCTTTGTCCGAGTGGTGGTGGCCGGGCCGACTGGAGGGAAGACGTCCGAATGCCATCGGTGCGTCCGAATGGGTTTCCCGAGGTGCGCATCTGAGTGTGTCTGTGGTTCAGGGGCCTACCAATGATGGTGTAGAACCCCAGGTGGATCTTAGATGTCAGATCCTTGACCCTACCAGCAGTAGGTGAACCCATCACCTGCTTTGCACGTATAAAAACTATTAATAGGTCCAAAACAAAATCAATATTACTCAGCAATCCATTTTTCTATCGTACTGCTATATTTTAAAGGTTATACGTTACGATCTCATATGTCACCGACCACTCGACCTCATCGCCGACTTTACAAAGAAAGAGGTTTTCTTAACATGCTCCTTCTTATCTTCCCTTTTCATATGAGAGACATGAGAATTAAGAGTATAAAATAGATCTTTTTCATTGATTGCATTAAGTAGTGAGTTCGATTGACTCTTATCTTCTTATCTCCCATGTGAAAAGAGAGGATAAGAGGGAGCATGTTAAAGTTGCTCAAAACATAAAGGCAAATTGAAACAGTCACCATGCATTTTGGCCTCCATTCGTCAAGTTCCAATCCATCAATAGTTCAGCACGAAATCCCCACTTGGGCATAGAATCCACCACCGTTAGCTTTTAAGTGAGTGATAGTTGCAAAAATAAGTTGATGACAAAGTTTTCTTTACTTCAAAGTAAATTGCACGTGAACAAAGACACTTAAGAAAGCTCGCCTAAGTTGAAACAGGTATGTGAGTGATCATGGTGAATGTGACAAGATTTCATGATTTAGCCCCGCAAAGCAAAATAGCGAGCAGAAAACATAGAGGCAAGTAGGCAACACAAAGTTTGCACAAGGGCAGCACGAAAGCATCGTTTTCGGAAAAATTTATATGAGACCAGGTCTCACGGACTAGCAGATGAGATACACCCTGATGAATGACACGTGACATTCACAAATAATAAAGCATCTAATCCCCCCAACCCCAATTTTAAGGGGGGGTGGGATAGATGCTTTGTGATTTATAAACGGCACGTGTCATCTACCAGGATGGATCTCACATGATAGCCCGTGAGACTTGGTCTCATATAATTCTTTTCCACCGTTTCCAGTTATTTTTCCACATCTGATACTTCAGTTTAGTTCCATTGTAATAGAGTTGTCCGGCGCTGCACATTATTGCTGACACTATATATATTGTCATATTGACATATATATGGTGCTTCTTTTGGTGTACGGCTGCTCGTGAAGTTGCTATCGAAACATATGCAGACGAGCAAATGCGAGCCCACACATCTGAACATCCGTGCAGGGTGTTGCTGTGAGTGAGACAATAACCAATCCAGTGAATGTTGAACGGTGGACACTGGAAAGGTGGCATCCGGGGTAGCAGAACCAGCGTTTTGGCATTTTCCTTACGGCGCTCATTTCGAGGCAGCGGGCGCCTGCCTGTCTTTCTCATCCACACAAACCAAAATGTGCACTAGTGTCGTGAGATGAATAGCTTAATTTTGGTGCGAACAAGATAACCCAACCAAACTTAAGAACGCAAGACACGGGGAAGTAACGACAGAGGCAGGGCTTATGAAGACAATGACTTTCGGGCGGAGAGGGATATCAATTTGTAGAGGTGAGTTTGAGTTGGTAGGTAAGAAAACGGGCAATTGGCATCCCATTTTAATGCAGGAAAGTGGAAACACCAGGTGTCAGACTCTGTGTACACTAGAGTATTGAAGTGGCACGAAGGAAAGTCACATCGTTCAAAAAGGAAGGCAAGTGATAAATTGTGGTGGTCGGGGTGGGGGCCGTGGGAGATTTCGCCGACCGCCCCCGCCCAGGGCAGTTGATCCTGCGGCGTCTACAGTGGAGTCCGACCATACTTTCACTGAGCTTCCTTCTCAGGCGATGAAGGTGGTGAATGCCTTGGCCAGTGTTGAGGTTCCTGAGGCTGGGACGATGGATGAGGCTACCGACAGGTCTGATGCCGAGAGGGCGTCCAAATATGCACGTAAGAAGGAGAGGATGCTTTGTTACCGTTGTGGTGAGAAGGGTCACTTCATTGCTGAGTGTGTGGCTCAACTGTGTGAGTCGTGTGGCAAGCCTGCACATGACTCGGGGGAGTGCCCGTTGTTGCGTGACCTGCCTCCGACGCTTAATATTTATGGAGTCTATTGTGCTGAGCTCATGTTTTTTGAGTCCCCGGCGGCGAGAGAGGTCCCGGAGGATACCCTGAGCTTGACTACCGGGATTGTGAAAGCGACCCAGGGCGAGGTGACTGAGGCACAGATTGTGAGGAGGCTTCAGGAGCTGGCTCCCGGGGATTTTAGATGGGAATTGGTGCTCATCGAGGACAGGGTTTTTAAGGTTGATTTCCCAACTGTGGATGATTTGCAGAGATTGTTGAGCTTTGGCTTGTGCAGAGTCCCCGGTACTAAGTGTATCCTGGAGTTCCACAAGTGGAAGTAGGTTGAGCCTAAGGGAAAGCCGCTTACGCAGGTCTGGTTGCGGTTTAGAGGGGCTCCATCTAAGCCTCTGCATGATGCTCGAGTGGTGGCTATTATGGGCATCTTGGTTGGGAAGACAGAAAAAGTGGATATGACTTTCACACGTGCCCATGGGATGGCCCGGCTTTTAGTGAGCATTCTGGATATTGAGTTCGTGCCTGATAAGGTCAACTGGACCTATAGGGGAGAGGTGTTCCCGCTAGAGATCGAGTTTGAGGACACTGATTTATTTGCTGATGCGGTTAATGGTAACGATGTTGTGTGGGATCAAAAGTATGTCTTGGGGGGGGGGGGGGGTGATTAGACTACTTGACCAAATAAAAACTTAACCTTTTCCCAATTTTAGTCCTTGGCAGATTTTAGCTATATTAGAACAACTCAAGCAATCATCACACAATTCAAGCAAATATGCAAAGAGTATATTAGCAGCGGAAAGTAAGGCATGCAACTTGCAAGAATGTAAAGGGAAGGGTTCGGAGAATTCAAACGCAATTGGAGACACGGATGTTTTTCCCGTGGTTCGGATAGGTGGTGCTATCCTACATCCACGTTGATGGAGACTTCAACCCACGAAGGGTAACGGTTGCGCGAGTCCACGGAGGGCTCCACTCACGAAGGGTCCACGAAGTAGCAACCTTGTCTATCCCACCATGGCCATCGCCCACGAAGGACTTGCCTCACTAGCGGTAGATCTTCACGAAGTAGGCGATCTCCTTGCCCTTACAAACTCCTTGGTTCAACTCCACAATCTTGTCGGAGGCTCCCAAGTGACACCTAGCCAATCTAGGAGACACCACTCTCCAAGAAGTAACAAATGGTGTGTTGATGATGAACTCCTTGCTCTTGTGCTTCAAATGATAGTCTCCCCAACACTCAACTCTCTCTCATAGGATTTGGATCTGCTGGAAAGAAGGTTTGAGTGGAAAGCAACTTGGGGAAGGCTAGAGATCAAGATTCATATGGTAGGAATGGAATATCTTGGTCTCAACACATGAGTAGGTGATTCTCTCTCAGAACATATGAGTTGGAAGTGTAGATGTGCTCTGATGGCTCTCTCCACGAATGAAGAGGAGGTGGAGGGGTATATATAGCCTCCACACAAAATCCAACCATTACACACAATTTACCAATCTCGGTGGGACCGAATCAACAAACTCGGTCGGACCGAAAAGGTAAACCTAGTGACCGTTAGAGATTTTCGGTGGGACTGACATGCAACTCGGTAGGACCGATATGGTTAGGGTTTGGGCATAACATAATCTCGGTGAGACCGATTACACAAACTCGGTGAGACCGATTTTGGTAATTAGCTAACCAGAGAGTTGGTCAGGCAAACTCGGTGGGACCGATTTGCTCTTTCGGTGAGACCGAAAAGTTACAAAAGGGAAACAGAGAGTTTACATTGCAATCTCGGTGGGACCGATCCGCTCTTTCGGTGAGACCAAAAAGTTACGAAAGGGAAACAGAGAGTTTGCAATCCCATCTCGGTGAGACCGAGATCCCTATCGGTAGAACCGAATTGCTAGGGTTTGGTAGTGGCTTATGACAAGTGAAACTCGGTGGCGCCGGACAGAAAGAATCGGCAGGACCGAGTTTGGCTTAGGGTTTAGGTCAAATGTGGATATGGGAAAGTAGTTGAGGGTTTTTGGAGCATATCACTAAGCACATGAAGCAAGAGGCTCATTAAGCAACACCTCATCCCTCCTTGATAGTATTGGCTTTTCCTGAAGACTCAATGTGATCTTGGATCACTAAAATAAAAAATGAAGAGTCTTGAGCTTTTGAGCTTGAGCCAATCCTTTGTCCTTAGCATTTTGAGGGTTCCACTTGCACATCCATGCCATGCCAA
The DNA here is from genome assembly GCA_034509565.1 of Triticum monococcum. Taxonomy (NCBI): domain Eukaryota; kingdom Viridiplantae; phylum Streptophyta; class Magnoliopsida; order Poales; family Poaceae; genus Triticum; species Triticum monococcum. The sequence continues at coordinate 623,769,584 of CM067845.1, forward strand.
TCATTGAGCTTTCCTGAAATAATCATCTTGGAATATCATTAGCTCAATGAGCTATATGTTGTTATGAATTACCAAAACCACCTAGGGATAGTTGCACTTTCAATCTCCCCCTTTTTGGTAATTGATGACAACATATAAATCAAAGCTTCGACAAATGATAATAGGCATGAAATATATCGTCGCTTTGAGAAGTATGTGATAAGTAAGAGCTCTCCCTAAATTTGTGCATATTTAATATTTGCTTTGGACTACAAATGCACAAAGAGTTAGAGTCATGGGTTACTCTTCCATGTCACATACATCTTGGTGGAGCGCTTAAAATGATAAGAATGAAATACATGCACCCATCACCAAGAATAGTGAATGATCACATAAGATAGATAGGATAATAGCATTAAGCAAGCATTAAGTGTAGCTTATGATCAAACACATGATCATCAATGTCTCACAGATAATGACATAGTAACATAGTACTCAAGCACGCAAAAGCAAACAAAGTTCGAAAAACCACCAAATAAAGCAAGAGAGAAAAGCAACACTCTCTCTCTCTCGAAGCCTATGATCTATACATTTTCTCCCCCTTTGGCAACAAGTTATCAAAAAGTTCCTAGAAAATGCATAGTGCTAAATCGACACTCAGGCTTGATCTTCAGGTGGTGGTGGAGTTCGGAGCACTCCAAGGACGAAGCCTTCTGTAGACGTGGTCGGAGTCGAGGCTGTAGCTGGTGCAGAAGTGGTGGCTCTGGTGTCAGCAACTGGCACTGCAAACGACCTCGGACCTCGTGGCACTCTGGCAGAGGCATCAGTTGTAGTCTTGCCTCTCCTCTCCTGCATGTCATCTTGGAGCTGCTCCACTGCAATCTGAATCTCTGTCACCTTGATATCCAAGTCATGGAACCTTTGTTCTACGATCCTCTCTAGGCTTGCCTGGTTCTGAGTTAGGGTGGCTAATCCTTTCTCAATCCGCAGGGTGGATGCAATCAGGTAACCAAGCTGCTCTTGTTTGGTTTTCAAGAAATATTCAGATGCCTCCTCTTGAGTTGGCATCTTGGCAGCTTTCTCCTTCCTTGCCGTCTCCTTCTTGGCTTGTGCTTGTGCTGAAGATGGTTCATTCTCAGTCATAACAACTTGATTATCTTCAAAGTCTGGACGGATGGGCAGGTGCTCCTTGTCCAATAAGTATATGCCCGTGCCCATCTTGGAGTTAATGAGCTCCTGAATTTGTGGGGCATACCCACGGCTCCTCTTCTGGTCTGCTATAGTCCTCTTGATGGTCTCTACCATGAGGCTCATCACCTTGAACTTCTGTGGCACATCAAAGATATGTAGCAAAATGATCGCATGGCCTCTGATCATCTTGTGATCACCTGACTTGGGCAACAAGGTGTGCCTCAGTATCCAATTGATGGTTGGCAGCCCTGACAGAAGATAGTGTACTGAGCCAAACTTGAAAGTGTCAAGTGTTTCATTTGGAATCTCCTTGTACATGTTTGACATTGAGTTGTGGTCCATCTTCTTCTTGGCATAGATATCCAAGTCATCCTCATGCTCTCGTGGGGCATTGATCAGCTGAGCCCATTCAGTAACTGTAGACTGGTACCTCGTACCCTCAGACATCCAAACAATTCTCCCATCTGAATAAAAATGTGCGGTGGAGTAGAACTGCATGATGAGTTCCTTGTTCCACTTTGTGAGCTTCTGCCCAACAAAGTCCTCTACTCCACATGCCTTGAAGCTGTCCTGCACTCTAGGGTAGTACTCTTCGTTGTCCTTGATGTATTGCCAATCAACCCATCTCATATCACATACAATTGGCTTCTTACCTAGCAGCACTGTCTCATAGAAGTCCTGCTGTTCCTTGGTCTGAAATCTGTAGTCCACAGCAATCCTCCTCCTTGAAGCATACAGATCTGCTTCTCTCCACTTCCGGAGCCCTGAATCTCTCCTAAGCTTCATGTCCTCAGCCACAGGATGAGCATCGTTGTGGTCTGGGATCTTGGGCTTGAGTTTTCTGAGAACTTGCTCTTCATCATCTTCTGAAGTGTCAGGCACTGGGGCCTTGTTCTTCTCAGGAGCTGGGATGCTTCTTGTATTCCTCTTTGGCTTTGGCTTTGGAGCTGGCTTGGCCTTGGAAGCAGCTGCCCCTGATCTTATGGCATCACCCATCAGCTTGGGTGCCTTTGGTGCTGGTGCAACTACTTCTTCTTCTTCCTCCTTATCTTCCATGATGGAAGCCTTTTCAAGCACTCTGGCTATGGTCTTCTTGACCATTTCCTTTCTTTTCTTGCCTTCAGCAGCAACTGGCTCAATGGGAGTGGGCTTCTCAGTTGAAGCTCTGGCCTTTGACATAGGCTGCCTACCTGCTGGCCTTTTGATCTTTAACCCTGGCTTTGTGCCTTGAGCTGGCTCAACTCTCTTGGAAGTTGCTTCCTCTTCTGCCACATAATCCTCATCCTCTGATTCTGAGGTTCTCTTATTTCTCTGTCTTGTGGCAGCTTTTGGCAGGTTGCTAGGAGTACTTCTGCTGCCATCATTTGAAGAACTTGAGGGACTAGTGCCCTCACTCATCTGCACTTGCTGCTCTGACAAATTCTGGCTATCACTTTGATCAGACATGTTGCAAATTCTGACTGCTGACCCTGTGAATAGGTTATAGATGAGATAGAGTGGATGAGCCTCACAAAATGCAGAGATTTTTGCAAAAGAATAATTCAAAAACTTAGTTTTAGTTTCCCACTGAAATCATCTCGGATCTACCGATTTTTAAACTTGGTGATACCGAAGCAGTTTTGGCATCTGAACTAGTGAACTCGGTCAGACCGAGTCACAGTTCGGTGGCACTGATACTGCTAGGGTTTCACAAAGTTCCAAAATCAGTCACACCGATAAGTAATTCTCGGTCAGACCGAGTCTCACTTGTGCAATGGCATAAGCCAAATCGGTGGGACCGAGTTTTTCAACTCGGTGGGTCCGAGATGGTTTCAGCGGAAACCTAACCCTAAAATTTTCGAATTAAACCTAATCTACGAGTTCATTGACTGGATAGAAGTGTTTCAAACGTGGCAAGAATCATGATGATCACAATGTGCTAAGAATCGGATTGGGGAATAGCACAAAGATCGAGTCCATACCCTAGTTCGGCGGAGACTCGCTACGGCGGCAACGGCGGGGTTGATTCCCGTTGACGGCGACGGAGACCAGCGACTGGAGGCGGCTGGCAGCGAGGAGACGATCCGGAGACCACGTTGGCAGAGCAGGCTATCGCACGGGCGAAGGGGTTCGGAGAAATTTCCAAATTTTTGCCCGTGACTATATATAGCCCGACCCTGTCGGTGTGACCGAGTGGAACAACTCGGTGGCACCGAGATGCAAAACTGTATACACTTGTTGCAACTCGGTGTGACCGAATGGTTCAAATCGGTTGCACCGAGATAGAAAACTCAGATCAACTTAACACTAGTAGAAAAAGGGTCAAACGTGAAGCACATTAGTGCCGGTTTGTATTTGAGCCGGCACTAATGTATACATTAGTGCCGGTTCCAACGGCTAGCCGGGCCTCCATCATTAGTACCGGTTCGTGGCGAACCTTTAGCACCGGTTCGTGCCACGAACCGGTACTAATGAGAGTGGTGGCAGGATGTTGACAGAATGGGGCCCCTCTAGCCCCTTTAGTACCGGTTCTTGGCACGAACCGGTACTAAAGGTCGTCCTATATAAACCCTTCGTCCACCAGCACTCTGTTCTTCCCCCTTTCCCCTCTCCCTCTCCTCTGTTCTTCCCTTCTTCCTCTCGAGTTCATCACAAAATTTGCCCAAAATTTGTCAAGATTTGAAGGCCCTCATCCATTCAAATGATCACAAAGGTTAGCAACTTTGTCCTTTCATCTCTCATTGCTAGATTAGCTCTTGCATTGGTTTATATAGTGATTAATTTGGGAGGATATATATATGTGCTAGTATTTGATTTATATGCAATTTGAGGTCAAAAATAACACTTAGTTTGCATATGTAGGTGTGGTTTACTTAGTGCCTTCTAAATCTCCATCGTAGCCACCGTCGATCGCCCGCACCGTCCCGTTGCCGGCACCACCTTGTGGTGAGCCTCTTGTTCATGAAATTTTATATAAAAATTGATGTTTGTGTGATTTGGATATATAGTTACTCGTATAATTATCTTACCCGTACGTTGTTTGTTATACATATAGTGCCATGGTTTTGATATCCGTCCCCGTCGGCCCTAGTCCTTGTTATGATTCGGATGTGGTATGTATATTCTCTTTTAAAACTAGTTGCATTTCGTGTTTATGACAAATTATGCCCATCAAGTTGACATAGAAATTTTTTCTAGGAGGTATGTGAACCGGAAATTCCAACCGACCCTATTGCCGAGAGGTTAAATTTAGTTGAAAGAGAAAACGAGTACTTGAAAGAAAAATTGAAAAGAATTGAGGGGGAGAAGATGGAATTGGAGTTGCATGTTGCTGATGTCGTCGATGATCACAAGATCAAGATGGAGAAAATGCGCTTGAAGATTAGAAAGATTAGAAAATATGCCATCGATAGTGAGGCTTGGTATCATTATGCTGTTGGATCCATTGTTACCTTAGTTGCGATCTTGATCATATTTGTTGTTGCATTTAAATGCTTTAGCTAGAGAGTTATTTGTTTGTTGGATTTAAGTGTTGTATGAACTTGTATTAATTGTATGAACTTGTATTAATTTGGTCTATTCGGTGTTGTGTAATGAAGATGAGCCGGCAATGGATGTACGATGACCGATGCTCTCCCGAGTTCATTAATGGCGTGCATACTTTTCTGCTTGCGGCTGAGGCAAACAAGCGGGCGGATGGTTTTATGCCTTGTCCATGTGCTCGCTGTAAGAATGGTCACAATTACTCTACGTCAAGAACCATTCACGTACACCTGTTTAAGTCCGGTTTCATGCCCCATTATAATGTTTGGACCAAGCACGGAGAAAGAGGGGTTATGATGGAAGACAATGAAGAAGAAGAGGACGACGACAGCTATCCTGGCCATGGGTTCCCTGAATACGATGATACAACAATGGGGGAAGAAGCTGAGCCGGTAATGCGGGAAGAAGCTGAGCCGGCAATGCGGGAAGAAGCTGAAGAAGAGGCATGAGATGAGCCCGTTGATGATCTAGGTCGGGCCATTGCCGATGCAAAAAGAAACTGCGCAAGTGATTTGGAGAAGAAGAAGTTGCAGCACATGTTAGAGGATCACAAAAAATTGTTGTACCCGAATTGCGTAGGTGACAAGAAAAAGCTGGGCACCACACTGGATTTGCTGCAATGGAAGGCAGAGAATGGTGTATCTGATAAGGGATTTGGAAAGTTGCTGGTAATGATAAAGGATATGCTTCCAAAGGACAACGAATTGCCCGAGAGTACATACGAAGCAAAGAAGGCTGTCTGCCCTCTAGGGTTAGAGGTGCAGAAGATACATGCATGCCCTAATGATTGCATCCTCTACGCGGTGAGTACGAGGATTTGAACGCTTGCCCGGTATGTGGTGCATTGCGCTATAAGATCTGCCGCGATGACCCTGGTGATGTCGAGGGCCGGCGCCCCAGGAAGAAGATTCCTGCCAAGGTGATGTGGTATGCTCCTATAATACCACGGTTGAAACGTTTGTTCCAAAACAAAGAGCATGCCAAGGCGATGCGATGGCACAGGGAAGACCGTAAGAAAGACGGAAAGTTGAGAGTACCCGCTGATGGTTCGCAATGGAGAAAAATCGAAAGAAAGTACGGGAAGGAGTTTGCAGATGACGCAAGGAGCGTATGGTTTGGTCTAAGCGCAGATGGCATTAATCCTTTTGGGGAGCAGAGCAGCAACCATAGCACCTGGCCTGTGACTCTATGTTTATATAACCTTCCACCTTGGTTGTGCATGAAGCGGAAGTTCATTATGATGCCAGTGCTCATCCAAGGCCCTAAGCAACCCGGCAACGACATTGATGTGTACCTAAGGCCATTAGTTGAAGAACTCTTACAACTGTGGAATGGAACAGGTGTACGTGCGTGGGATGAGCACATGGGGGAAGAATTTGACCTAAAGGCATTGCTGTTTGTGACCATCAATGATTGGCCTTTTCTCAGTAACCTTTCAGGACAGACAAACAAGGGATACCGCACATGCACGCACTGTTTGGACGATACCGACAGTATATATTTGGCTAATTGTAAGAAAAATGTGTACCTGGGACATCGTCGATTTCTTCCGAGCAGGCATCCCGTAAGAAAGAAAGGCAAGCATTTCAAAGGTGAGGCGGATCACCGGACGAAGCCTCGCCACTGTACTGGTTCTGATGTACATGATATGGTCAAGGATTTGAAGGTGGTCTTTGGAAAGGGTCCTGGTGGACAACCTGTTCTGAATGACGCTGACGGACGCTCACCCATGTGGAAGAAGAAATCTATATTTTGGGACCTGCCCTATTGGAAAGACCTCGAGGTCCGCTCTGCAATCGATGTGATGCACGTGACGAAGAATCTTTGTGTGACCCTGCTTGGCTTCTTGGGCGTGTATGGGAAGACAAAAGATACACCTGAGGCACGGGAGGACCAGCAACGTATGCACGGAAAATACGGCATACATCAGGGTCATGCAAGCTACGCTCTTACCAAAGAAGAGAAGGAAATCTTCTTTGAATGCCTGCTCAGTATTAAGGTACCGTCTGGCTTCTCGTCGAATATAAAGGGAATAATAAACATGGCAGAGAAAAAGTTCCAGAACCTAAAGTCTCATGACTGCCACATGATTATGACGCAACTGCTTCCGGTTGCATTGAGGGGGCTTCTACCGGAGAACATTCGATTAGCCATTGTGAAGCTATGTGCATTTCTCAATGCAATCTCTCAGAAGGTAATCGATCCAGAAATCATACCAAGGTTACAGAATGATTTGGTGCAATGTCTTGTCAGTTTCGAGTTGGTGTTCCCACCATCCTTCTTCAACATCATGACGCACGTCCTAGTTCACCTATGCGAAGAGATTAACGTTTTGGGTCCTGTATTTCTACACAATATGTTCCCCTTTGAGAGGTTCATGGGAGTCTTAAAGAAATATGTTCATAACCGTGCTAGGCCAGAAGGAAGCATCTCCAAGGGCCGTCAAAATGAGGAGGTCATTGAGTTTTGTATTGACTTTATTCCTGACCTTAAGCCGATTGGTGTTCCTGAATCGCGGCATAAGGGCAGACTGGATGGAAAAGGCACGCTAGGAGGGGAACAAATAATATGTATGGACGGACATTCTCTCACTGAAGCACACTACACAGTTCTACAGAATTCCGCCTTGGTGGCTCCGTATATGGATGAACACAAGAATTTGCTATGCTCCAAACACCCGGAGCGGTCTGATGACTGGATTACACGTGAACAAACCAGCAGTTTCGCCAGCTGGTTGCAAGCACGTACCATGCATGACACCTCTATTAAAGATGACCTGTACTTGCTGTCCCAGTTACCATCTTCGAATATAATGACTTTCAAAGGGTACGAGATAAATGGTAATACATTTTACACGATCGCCCAAGATAAGAAGAGCACCAACCAAAACAGTGGTGTCCGCTTTGATGCAGAAACCAAGACGGGAAAGGAAACATATTATGGTTATATACAGGACATATGGGAACTTGACTATCGACGTGGTTTGAAGGTCCCTTTGTTTCGGGGCAAATGGGTCAATATGACACGAGGCGGGGTAACGGAAGACCCGCAGTACGGAATGACAACAGTGGACCTCAACAATCTTGCGTATGCAGACGAACCATTCGTCCTAGCCAATGATGTGGCACAGGTTTTCTATGTGAAGGACATGTCTACCAAGCCAAGAAAAAGAAAAGATAAGGAAGCGAATGCATCGTACGATGAGCCAAAGCGGCACATAGTTCTTTCTGGGAAGAGAAACATCGTGGGAGTGGATGACAAGACAGACAAGTCAGAAGATTATGAAAAGTTTGCTGAAATTGCTCCATTCACAGTGAATATTGACCCGAGCATCCCGTTAAATGATGAAGATTTTCCATGGCTACGACGCAAAGGGACAGACGCGAAGAAAAAGTTTCACACCCAAAGATCTGGGATGTGATCTGGGATGCAAGCAAATTCTTTCATGCATTTACTGTTTTTTTCAGCTAAATGACCCTGAAGTTGAAAAGCATTTTAAATGAACTCAGAAAAGGATGAAAGTTGGCATGGCATCATAATTTCACCCACATAGCATGTGCAAAAAAGTAGAGAGGGTTACCGCAAAAACTGAATGCACTTCGTGTACAAAATGGTCAATCTGTTTCGAAGTATCAGGGTTTCGGTTGAAAACTCATCTGTTACAAAGTCATTTCATTTTTTAAATAACTTAAGCATTACCAAATTGAATATAATGATAAAACACACTAATATTAAACATAACAAAGAAGAATCACTGGAAAATGTATTTTTAAAGTTAAGTTATTCACAAACTAGTGATTCACACAAATTTCAAATAATTCAAAATATAAACTATTCAAATTTAAAAACTACCGGCACTAACTGAAAGTTTCTAAAAACTATCAAAAATATTCACAAAGAAACTCTAAATACAGCAAAAAGCAACTAAAAATAAATAAAACAAAATAAATAAAGCAGAAAAGAAAAAAATAAATGAAAAAAAGCCCACCTACTGGGCCACAGCGGCCTGCATACGACTAGAAACCCAACCTGTTATTGGGCCAAGATGCAGGCCCGCAAGCCCAATAGGCCCCACAGGGCAGCATAGAACATGTAGGCCCGGTAGGCCTGCTTTGGAGAGGAGCTCGAGAGAGCTACCGCACGGGGGTTTATAAACCAGTGCGGTCGCCCCTCGGCTAGCGATGTGGGACTAAACTTGCGCACCGCACCTGCGCCAGCGCACCCCCTTTAGTACCGGTTCATGGCACCAATCGGTACTAAAGGGGGGGTCTTTAGTACCGGTTGGAACCACCACCCGGTACTAAAGGCCTGCCCTTCCCGCTGCTTGGCCTGGCCAAAACAGGCCTTTAGTACCGGTTGGTGGCTCCAACCGGTACTAAAGGTGGCTTCTATATATACAACACTTCGCAAAATTTCATTCTGCCTCTGTTTTCTTCCCGATCGTTCGACGCCGTCGCCGCCCCCGTCCTACGCCGCCCCCGTCGCGCACCGTTGCCGTCGCCACCCCCATCCTCGTCGCCGCCCTCATCCCCATCGCCGCCCCCGTCGCCGTCGCCGCCCTCGTCTTCGTCTCCGCCCCGGGCCCGTCCTCGCGCCGTCCCCGCGTCGCCGCGCCCCCGTCACGCCCCGGCCCGTTGCCGCCCCGGGCCGTCGCCTCGCCGTCACCGTCGCCCTGCTGTGAGCTCTCCCCCTCTAACCCCTCTCCCTCGCCCCCGGTGGCCACCATGGGCGCCGCCCCCCGAGCCCATATATACACACACAAGCATGCATGATGAACACACACACACACAGTTTTTAGTGTTAATTAGATCGATGCTTAGTGTTTAATTAGTATGGAATAGCATATATATATATATAGAATTTTGACATATGCAATGCTTAGTGTTAGATGCTTAGTGTTTTTAGTGAGCCCGGATATAATTAGTGTTTAATTAGTATGGAATTTTTTTATATAATGTTGTTTTTCTGTTTTTAATGGATGTATAGAAGTTGTTTTTTCTGTTTTTAGTGTTAGATGCTTAATTAGTATGAAATAGCATATAGAATTTTGACATATGCAATGATAGCATAATTAGTGTTACATTTAATTTGCATATAGTATTTGTTGTCGACGATGCCCGGCCCGCATCCTCGCCGTCGACCCGTTCGCGACGACGTCCTACTTCAGAGGACCCATGTCCGGGACTGGGTTCCGCCGGGCTGGCACTGGGAGGTGCTACGTTCAGGGGCGCGACGCTTGGTGAGGAACCCGGCCCCGGGTCCCGTCGTCGACCCTCATCTTCTTTGGTGGCATTCGCGTGGGCCACTTTCGGTGCGGAGGGAGCCGGCCCCGCCGGAGGTGGTACGTCGCCGTGTCAGGGAGGAGGACGAGCACGTCCGTCGCTACGTGGCTGCTATGGACGTCAGGTTCTCCAATACCTGGCAGGTTCTTTGGGGAGATCACCCGAGCTATGATCCAGTGATGGTTCCTTCTCTTTGGGTGTCCACCGCCCGCACCTCAGGAACCGCGAGTGGCCTAGATTACTCTGTAGTATTCGATCTTTATTAGCTAGCTAGCTAGTGATATATTATTCGAGACGATGTATTCGAGACTATATATATCTATTATTCGAGACGATGTATTGAGATTATATCTATTATTCGAGACGACGTATTCGAGATTAAATCTATTATTCGAGATGATGTATTCGAGATTATATCTATTATTCGAGACGATGTATTCGAATTATACTAAATTGTTTTATATTTCTTTTGGCATAGTTAAATAAAAGCTATGGCGGACAATACCGACAGAGAGAGAGAACAGACAATGTTCGATATCATACGCGGGCCAGATGATGATCAGAATGAAGAAGATTTTGACGGCTCCGAATTTCTAAACAACACCGGAGAGGGTGATATGATATTCGATCGCGACGACCGAGAAGATGAAGTCATGAACTACGACGAGGTATATATATTTATATAAGCAGGAATCTGGTGATCATCGCATGTTTTAAATGAGTTGAAGATATATTAACGAATCGATCTTTCTTCTTTCAGCCATCCGGATCGAGCAAAAGGACGAAACGAGGCCCGAACAAGAAGTTGAAGGAGGGCGTAAAGTACAATATCGAGGCATTCAAACCTAATGGCGAACCATTAGCGCCTAATAAGATTGCGGACAAGTTCGTTCATCAGTGCAGAGTTCTTGTGAAGGACCTACTCCCGATCTCCCTTCAAGAATGGAGAAAGCCAGCGAAGCCACGTCCAGATGTTACTTTTGTCGACGACAATAAAAAAAACTGCTTTGGGATACTCTCATGGAACATTTCACCCTACCAGATAATATCACAGAAGCAGATGTGCGGAAAGTCAAGGACGCTGCTTTTAGGAAGATGGTGGTTGCATTCAAGAACCACAAGAGAATGACGTGGGAGAAGTACGTCAAGGGAGGAAGGAAGACTCCAGTATTCGAGGGGATACTAGAGAATCAAAGTGCTCATTGGGACGATTTCGTGAAATTCAAGGATTCAGAATTAGCTAAGTAACGGTCGAGAATAAACAAGGCCAATGCCGGAAAAAAGGATAAGTTCCATAAGCTGGGGCCAGGTGGCTACGCGGTGGCAATGCCTAAGTGGGATAAGTCTGAGAAAGAGATGGAGGATGCAAGTGTCACTCCGGTTACTAAGAACTGGCCCCCCAGGTGCAGGACTTGGTTCTATGCGCATGGGGGGGGGGGGGAGTTGGACCCGAAGACAGGCAATGTTTCGAGGAAGGCATGTCTGAAGGGAGCCGAGGATGCGCTACTTGTTGCAATAGAAGAGGCTCGATCGGGGGTGTTCCAGCCCAACAGAGAGAACGACGAGCTTACGCGTGCCCTGGGAAATCCTGAACACCCGGGAAGAACACGAGGCAAGGGCGCTATTCCGTGGTATGAGGGGTTTTCGGACTGGAACGCGGACTACAGAACCCGTGCGAGAAAGAAGATTGCGGAGGACAAGAAGAGGAAGATGGAGGAGGAGCAGAGGAAGCGGGACTATGAACGCCTTCAAGGCCTAGAAGCAAGTCAAGCGGAATTGGCAGCTAAATTCTAGCGGCAGCAGGAGCAGATCGACTCACTTAGCCAGCAAAGGGGGCCTCAGCAGCTGTAGCAGCTAGCGGATGATCCAGCCTTGGATACCACCGCCCCATCCATGCTGAGAAGCAGCGTGGGTTCCGCCCGGGGCGACGCAGTAGTGCTGGATAGATACCCCGTGGATGACATCACGAAGAACACTAACTGCGAGCTACACTTCAAAATGAAGAACATATCCATGAAGGTGGCGGACGCCGTTGCTTTTTCAAATTCCCCCGAGGCAACCTTCCATTGCAACCCGATTCCAGCGGGCTATGCTCGTGTCTTGGTTGATGAGGTGGCGGACCAATATTCGGGGCTAGAGCTTGACATTCCTGGAGGTGACGAGGAGCACACACTCGGAGATGCCAAACATCGTATCATCCTATGGAGAAAGGATTGCATCATTTTTCGAAGGCCACCGACACCGCGTCACCCGACTCCTCGTCGAAGTCCGCCACCGAGTCAGCAGACTCCCGCTCCTCCAAGTCCACCAACGCGTGAGGCCACTCCTCCTCCTCCAAGTCCGGCAAAGTGTCAGGCCACTCCTCCTCCAAGTCCGACACAGCGTCAGACGTCCACTCCTCCTCCAAGTCCGGCACAGCTTCAGGCCACTCCTCCTCGTCCAACTCAGCCCCGTCAGCCGTCTCCGCCGCCTCAGCAATCGCAGAAGAGACACCTCGCAGCTATGGTGCGTAGTGGTACGAGTCGAGGTCATAGTACAGGAAGTACAGGCGGAGCCAAGCGATATAAATATGGTCCAAACCTCAGTACTCCTCTTCCTGTGAGGGCTTACGATAGGATCGAGGAGCAAACCAATGCCATAGTGCGGGCAGAAGTCGACGCCCATTTTGGACCGAAACCGCCACCGCCGCCAAGGGAGAAAGTGCCTGTGGAAGTAGTTGACCACTTCATTCGTATGGCTCAACCACCAGCTCCTAAGCCTGTTGACTCAGACTATGAGCGCCACATCTGGAAGTTACATCGACAACGTCTACAGAAGGAGGCGAGCTCGAGCTCGAGCAAACAACAAGCAGCTGTCAAAAAATGCGGGAAAACCATTGACCAGCTGGGAAAACAGGCGGCGCAATCGATCCCCCCGCTTGTTGTGCCGCCAACAACACGTGACAGTACACGCGCCCAATATTATTGTGGCCAAACAGTTTACGTTCCCGAGGTGGGCGATGTGGTAATAACCCAGGAGCATATAATGCAGGCTGAAGAACTCAAGATCACTGTTGGACAACTCCTCGAGATCGAGGATATGCCTCCGATTACAGAGGAGGAAATAAAACGGAAATTTGTCCGGGGCCAACCTTTGGTCGAGCCAGAAGATGTCAAGAAGCTCCCAACGAGAATGTATGAATTGCATCAATGGTACATGGACATTAGCAAGAGATCCGATCGAGAGTCCCTCATGGTATATGTCAAGAAGGATGATTACTACCATGAGAAAGTTGTGGCCGTTGAGTATTCTGAACTGTTTCAGTTATAGAATCAAGACGCACTCGACAAATCTATCGTCAGTTGCTATTGTCTGTAAGTGATTTCTTTCTGTAATTTAAGTCTCAAGCTAGCTGTCGTGATCCTTTTGATCAATCATTACGTGTAATTATCCTCACTATATTCTTTTCTGTGGTATTATGCAGGATGAAGATGTATGAAATGAGAAAAGGTGGACGCTATGACATTGGGTTCATTGACCCAAACACCGTTAATCAATACACATGGAAATTAGATCCATATTATGAAAAAGAGGTAGAGGACAGCATGCTAGAGTTCTTCAAGCGCCTCAAATACAATGAAGATATACTACTTCCTTACAACTTCGAGTGAGTCACACTTTCTTGTACTACAAATTCTCTGTTTTTGCCTACTAGCTAGCTACATGTTTTTGCTTACATATGCCCGCTTAATTAAGACATGCAAACGTGTGTGCATGCAGATTTCACTGGATCTTGTGTATCATTAAAGTTGACGCCGGAACAGTTGAAATACTGGACTCGCTACTCATAGCAAAAGCTAACTACAACATCTTGTATGGGATAGTCAACAGGTAATTTCAATCATTATTTATAACTACATATCTCGGCCTATTTAGTTCGTCATTTCATGATATGAACTATTTAATAACCCCTTTATTCATTTTCTTTGTCGGCGGGCAGGGCTTGGGCAAGGTTCATCAGCGTCACGGAAGGCGAATGGAAACCACAGCTGAAATGGTTTCGATCCAAGGTAAGTAATTAAGTAGTACTATAGCTAGCTAGCTAGCTGCCATCTCTTTAATTATCATGCTTGATTAATTATTATCTGATCAAATTAAATTCCATTCTCGTAATAAAGGCCCTGAAGCAGGGGCAGGGGACTGATCTGTGTGCATACTGTGTTTGCGAGAACATTCGCATGATGGCGTCCGAAAGGAGCAGATCTCAAAGACAGGAATGGGTACGCTTGTCAGAACACTATTCACAATTTTTACACCATTATCGATATCTAGTCACACAACTAATACACATGCATATTGATCTCCTTCTTAACAGTTCAATAAGGTGCGGGACAAGCTCCTACCAACGGAGCGCGTACAAGCACTTCAAGAGGAAATAGCGGGATTTTTGCTCGACCAGGTCATAAATCCGAAGGGAGAATACTATTACCCGCTACCGCCCCCATCGACCAAGTCATGAACCACTTCCAATTGTCTCGTGCTCCGAAGGCACCAATCAGGCTAATGCCACTAGCTCCGAAGGCAACATATGCATATGTAGGAGAAATTGTGTATATAGCTATACATGTGTGTATGTGTGAATTAATATGGTGGTTTGTGAGACATGATTGATGATATATATATGATTGGTTCTACTAGAAATTCTATATATATATAAATATATATATATATATATATATAAATATAAATATATATATATATATATGCATAACATGTACAATGTGTAGTACCATAAAATATCAGCAAACGAAAAAGAATTAAAATGGAAAACAAAAAATTAAATGAAAAAAATCATAAAACCAAAAACCCCCCAAACCATTTAGTACCGGTTGGTTTTACCAACCGGTACTAAAGGGCTCCCGGCCCCCGGAGCTGGCTCGTGCCACGTGGTGGCACTTTAGCGCCGGTTCGTGCTGAACCAGTACTAAAGGGGGGGGGCTTTAGTGCCGAAATAATAGTGCCGGTTCCATAACCGGCACTAAAGGCCCTTACGAACCGGTGCTATTGCCCGGTTTTCTACTAGTGTAATGATCTCGGTAAGACCGAAAGTAGGATATCGGTCAGACCGAGAATCACAAAGAGCTTTTGGAAGTTTAAGTCTATGACGAATCGGGGACTCCGAGCGCTCCTCACACAGAGTGGTTCGAATCTGACTTGATCAAATTTTGTGATGTAGCATGAATAGAGTTTGAGACGAGAAAAGCATAGATAGCTAGAGGAGGTTCTTAGGCATTCTTGTCCATCCACTTGGCAAAAGGAAATAAAACCAAACAATCAAAACAACAAGTGGATGTCCTCAAATGAGTAAAAATATGCAACCAACATGCTCACACAATAAGATGGCAAATAAAATACGTGACAAAGCATGCACAACCAATTCTAGCATCTATCAAGCAATTTGCGATGACTAGGTCATCTATATATGAGTATATTGACTTAGGAGTCAAGTGAGAACACTTGATCATAGGTCATACTCATCGTTTAAGCTCAAGTGGGGTTACCACTTTTACATAAAGCATTGTTGTGTTCACATCTTTAGAGTTGCTTTAGCTCAAGTCTTAGAGTAAAGCCCCCTAGATGTGATATCCCCCCTAAGAGGGATGAACTAACCTTGGGTTTTGTCGATGATGACTTCATGTAGATGTTGAAGATGTTGATGCTCAATGTTGATGTAGATCACTTGGAGCTATCCATTTGAGTGAATTGCACTTTCAATACCTACATGGGTTAGTCCCACAAGGAACAAACAAGGATATCCATATACATAGAGTGATGCACACACAAGATGATGTCCATGAAAACTTTTAGGTTACCTTGTCCCTTGTCTTACCAACAAGAGGGTTTGTGACTCCTTGAACTAGTGCAAGATGTGGAAGTTGATTGCACTTGTTCTTGCCAAAATGATAAGAGTGAAGTATGTTGGCGGAGTCACCCTCAAGAACTCTCTAGTTCTTCTTTTGGATCCACACCATCTTGATGGGAATCCTTGGAGTTGTAGTCGTACTTGATGAAGTGGAACTTGACGTGGTCTTGGGAATCCACTTGACTAAGGTCTTAGGAGCTTCTTCAAATGCATCAATTTGCTCTTGAATCTTGTCCTTGGCTTTTTTCTTGTAGCCTTGTGGTGGAAGATCATCTTGAGCTTGTGTTCCCTTGAAGGAAGTATCATACTTCTCTTGTTGAGGAACAAACTTTGTCTTGGGGTATTTATCTTCCTCCCACTCAACTCCATTGGCGTTGAACTTTCGTTCAAAACCAACACCTTGATTCTTCCGGTGCATTCCTTGCTTGCGCACAATTTCCTCGAATTGCTTACTCCCGGCAAGGCTTTTGTACACTCCTTTCTCTATAATTCCCTTCAATAAGCTATTTTCTTGCTCAAGTGTAACTTGGCTAAGAGAATCATTAGTGGAATCAAGAGAACTACTAGAAGCAACAATATTTGATTTAGCATGATCATTGTTACTACTAGAGGAAGAATCTTTCTTGTTCTTGTTACTAGACTTGACTTGAGGCATGTAAGTGGATAAGAGTAAACGCTTGGCAATGTAAGAAGAACTTTTCTTGCGGAGATCATCATTGATTGCTTTTAAAAACTCATGCTCTTGCTCAAGATTGAGCTTTTCAAAGCGTAACTTCTCATGAGCTCTTAAAAGTTCTCGATGATCTTCGAAGATAGTTTCATGAGCTAACTTAAGAGTGTTTAGTTCTTTAGTTAGAGCCTCAATCTTCTCCTTATCATTGTCATTCGTTTTATCTTGATTAGCATGATTAATTGACATTTCATCATAGTATTCATCACTAGAGTTGTCAACAAGCAAATCATCATCACCTAACAAGTCATCTTCATCACTATTAAAATCAACATACTCGGGGTGTGTTACCTTAGGACCTTTGGCCAGGAAGCATCTTCCAATTCCTTCATTTGGTGAGTCAAATATGTCATAGGAGTTGGTTGACACAAGTGCTAGACCGGCAACACCTTCATCTTGAGTATCTTCGGAGTCGGAGTGATAACTTCTCTCGGAGTGGCTATCGGAGTCGGAGCCGGATACCCATTCACCAACATGAGCTTGATGTCTTTGTTTTGTGTAGCTCCTTTATGATTTTTCCTTCCTTTCCGAATCCTTGCTTCTCCGTGAGTATCTTCGTTCATAACGATCATCTCTACTCCTTCTCTCTCTTGGTGGTGATTCTTTGCTTCTTCTTTTTGGAGAGTCTTCTCTTCTCTTGTAGGGAGCCGTACACTCATTAGAATAGTGTCCGGGTCTTGCACAATTGTAGCAGTTTCGCTCTCGACTAGAAGATCTTTTGTTATTGTAGGACCTTGACTTGGAGCTTCTATCTTTGCTTCTACTCTTGTAGAACTTGTTGAAGTTCTTCACCATTAAGCTCAATTCTTCATTGAAGTTTTGTTTCTCACTTGATGATGTAGGGGCTTCACATTAGGCTTTGTAGGCACCACTTGATTTGTTGTGAAGTTCCTCTTTATCCTTAAGTGACATCTCATGAGCAACAATTCTTCCAATCACCTGCGTTGGCTTGAGATCTTTGTAATTGGGCATCATTTGGATCAATGTGCACACGGTATCATATTTTCCATCCAAGGCTCTTAGAATCTTCTTGATGATGAATCTATCGGTCATCTCTTCACTCCCTAAGCCGACAATCTCATTTGTGATGAGAGCAAGCCTAGAGTACATTTCAGCGACACCTTCACCATCCTTCATTTTGAACTTGTCAAGTTGACTTTGAAGCACATCCAACTTGGATTCCTTGACAGAGTCGGTACCTTCGTGCATATCAATCAAAGTGTCCCGAATTTCCTTTGCATTCTCAAGACGGCCGATTTTGTTGAATTCTTCGGGGCACAATCCGTTGAAGAGAATATCACAAGCTTGAGCATTGTATTGCAACATCTTCAACTCATCCGCGGTAGCTTCACGGTTTGGTTCTCTCCCATCAAAGAAGTCACCTTGCAAACCAACACACACAATAGCCCAAACGGTGGGGTTATGTCCAAGAATATGCATTTTCATTTTATGCTTCCAACTAGCAAAATTAGTACCATCAAAGTAAGGACCTCTACGGTGATAATTTCCCTCGCTAGACGCCATACTCTCCTAGGTTGTGAAACCAAGGCAATGGAGACCAAAGCTCTGATACCACTTGTGGGATCGAAAGTATGTCTAGAGGGGGGTGATTAGACTACTTGACCAAATAAAAACTTAACCTTTTCCCAATTTTAGTCATTGGCAGATTTTAGCTATATTAGAACAAGTCAAGCAATCATCACACAATTCAAGCAAGCATGCAAAGAGTATATTAGCAGCGGAAAGTAAGGCATGCAACTTGCAAGAATGTAAAGGGAAGGGTTTGGAGAATTCAAACACAATTGGAGACACGGATGTTTTTCCCGTGGTTCGGATAGGTGGTGCTATCCTACATCCACGTTGATGGAGACTTCAACCCACGAATGGTAACGGTTGCGCGAGTCCACGGAGGGCTCCACCCACGAAGGGTCCACGAAGTAGCAACCTTGTCTATCCCACCATGGCCATCGCCCACGAAGGACTTGCCTCACTAGCGGTAGATCTTCACGAAGTAGGCGATCTCCTTGCCCTTACAAACTCCTTGGTTCAACTCCACAATCTTGTCGGAGGCTCCCAAGTGACACCTAGCCAATCTAGGAGACACCACTCTCCAAGAAGTAACAAATGGTGTGTTGATGATGAACTCCTTGCTCTTGTGCTTCAAATGATAGTCTCCCCAACACTCAACTCTCTCTCATAGGATTTGGATCTGCTGGAAAGAAGGTTTGAGTGGAAAGCAACTTGGGGAAGGCTAGAGATCAAGATTCATATGGTAGGAATGGAATATCTTGGTCTCAACACATGAGTAGGTGATTCTCTCTCAGAACATATGAGTTGGAAGTGTAGATGTGTTCTGATGGCTCTCTCCACGAATGAAGAGGAGGTGGAGGGGTATATATAGCCTCCACACAAAATCCAACCGTTACACACAATTTACCAATCTCGGTGGGACCGAATCAACAAACTCGGTCGGACCGAAAAGGTAAACCTAGTGACCATTAGAGATTTTCGGTGGGACTGACATGCAACTCGGTAGGACCGATATGGTTAGGGTTTGGGCATAACGTAATCTCGGTGAGACCGATTACACAAACTCGGTGAGATCGATTTTGGTAATTAGCTAACCAGAGAGTTGGTCAGGCAAACTCGGTGGGACCGATTTGCTCTTTCGGTGAGACCGAAAAGTTAAAAAAGGGAAACAGAGAGTTTACATTGCAATCTCGGTGGGACCGATCCGCTCTTTCGGTGAGACCGAAAAGTTACGAAAGGGAAACAGAGAGTTTGCAATCCCATCTCGGTGAGACCGAGATCCCTATCAGTAGAACCGAATTGCTAGGGTTTGGCAGTGGCTTATGACAAGTGAAACTCGGTGGCGCCGGATAGAAAGAATCGGTAGGACCGAGTTTGGCTTAGGGTTTAGGTCAAATGTGGATATGGGAAAGTAGTTGAGGGTTTTTGGAGCATATCACTAAGCACATGAAGCAAGAGGCTCATTAAGCAACACCTCATCCCTCCTTGATAGTATTGGCTTTTCCTAAAGACTCAATGTGATCTTGGATCACTAAAATAAAAAATGAAGAGTCTTGAGCTTTTGAGCTTGAGCCAATCCTTTGTCCTTAGCATTTTGAGGGTTCTACTTTCTCATCCATGCCATGCCAATCATTGAGCTTTCCTGAAATAATCATCTTGGAATAGCATTAGCTCAATGAGCTATATGTTGTTATGAATTACCAAAACCACCTAGGGATAGTTGCACTTTCATGTTGACATGCACGACAGTGATGGAAATGCCGGGGCCAAGGGGGCACCGTCAGATGAGCCCACGCGAGAGGGGTCTCACGGTTCTCACCCAGCTACTCAGTTGCCTGGGGATGGGACCGGGGTTGAGCCTGCAGCATCACCAGCGGTGCCCATGACTACTCTGCATTTTGGGTCTTTTGAGCCAGCCTCGGCACCTCCCAGACTATGGAGTGACCGGGTAGATTCTGATGATTATCTTGAGCACACGCTCCCTCCGTTAGAGTTCGAGGGGGATGCTGGATTATGTGCTGGACGGTCGGCAAGGACTTTGGTTGGAGCTACGGAGAGGAGGCCGGAGGGTGCTTCTCTTGTCCTGGTGCCTCACGTGGACGCGACTCCGGTGTCGGCGACTGCGGGCGAGATGGGTCGTGCGGGAGGGGGTTCGGGGCAGGTGGCCTCGCCTTCTCCCATCCCCATCCCGATCTCGGTGGCGTCGATGACGCCGGCCCCGAGGGGGTCGGCCGGTGCTGGGAGAGGGAGCCCAAGGCAGGCGGCCTTGGCTCCTGCTACTCCGGTGGTGGCGGTAACCACCGCGGCAGCAGCTGCGTTGGGGGGGGGGGTGCTGGGGCAGGAGGCCCTGGCTCCTCCTTCGTTCCCGACGGTCAGGAGCACCGCTTCTCCTTCGCCGATGGCTCATCCGTCTGAGCCGGCGGGTGGGTTGGGAGGAGGGTGCGGGCAGGCGGTCCCCGTCATCCCCTCTTCGCTCATACCCATGGCCGGGGTCCCTGGTGTGGGGCACCCATCTGAGGGGCTCGGGAGCCTGCAGACGCCTTCTCTAGTAACCTCGGTAGACCCTTTGAGGGACTCTGTGCCAGGTTTTACTAGAGAGGAGGTTGCCGCGTTTGGCGGGATCCCGGACCCTATCTCCGAGGGGATACGGATGAGTGCTCGCATCCTCGACATCCCGGAGGTGGATGATATGCAGCAGCGGTGCGCTATGAGGGCGGCCAAGCTTCAGGAGGCTGCATTATCTTCTGGTATGTCCGTCAACTTATCTAATTCCTTATTGCATTTTTCTAATGAGGAGATTATAAATAATGCAAACCAATTAGGAGTTTCACGAGGTGCTACGGATAGTGAGATTACCAATTCGGTAAATGATCTATTAGATTTGGAGGCGGAACGTGCCTTAGAGACTATTCGTAATCTTGCAGTAGTTAAACCAATGAATGATGATGAGATTGATGCGTTAGGGGTTAGAGTGCTTGATAATTTGTGTGCGGATCTAGCACCCCCCAATCATGACTCTGAGGAAGATGATGTACCCCTAGAGAATGATGCTAGTAATATATGTCAACCCGGTTATGAGGACCGGGCGACAGAGCCTAGTAAACCTAAGCGTAAGTGGAAAAGGAAGATCTATCCCGATTCCGCAGTTCGTAGGAGTGCTAGGATTCGAACTACTACAAAATTCCATGATGAAATATGAGAGGAATCTTTTGGGATAGCAGAGGTCTGAAGGACTTGGCTAAAAGAAGATTCCTAGCTGAGGCAGCTTTAGAGAAAATGTTAGATTTTGTTGCTCTATCAGAGACGGGTAGAGATAACTTTGTGCCCCAGTTTCTTTCTTCTCTTGTGGGTGGTATTGATTTCGATTGGCATTGCCTCCCTCCCCGAGGGAGATCGGGTGGTATCTTACTAGGTGTGAGATGCGATTCGCTTGAAGTCCGAAGTGTAGTGATGGGTGAATTCGTGGTGAAGTTTCGAGTCAGGTCTAGGATAGATGGTTTTAACTGGGCTTTGGTGGCGGTTTATGGTGCCGCACAGCCCGAGCTTAAAGCGGAGTTTCTGGCGGACCTTGTTCGGATCTGTGGGTCAGAACAGCTTCCAATTTTAGTTGGAGGTGATTTCAATATCATCAGGAGGAGAGAGGAGAAGAACAATGATAACTTTGACGGCAGATGGTCATTTATGTTTAATACCATTATTGAAAGCTTGGATCTGAGAGAGATAGAGCTTTCTGGTAGAAAGTTTACCTGGGCTAATGCTCTGCCAAACCCTACCTATGAAAAACTTGATCGAGTTCTTGCGAGTGTGGAGTGGGAACAAAAATTCCCTCTGGTTACGGTGCAAGCTCTTTCGAGGGGAATATCTGATCACACCCCATTGTTCGTGGACTCAGGGGAGCCGAACCACGTGGGTAACAAGAACACCTTCTCTTTCGAAATGTCATGGTTTGAACGTGAGGGGTTCGTGGACTTGATTGCCAGGGAATGGGATAGAGGTGCAGGAGGCAAGACTGCGATAGAGCGTTGGCAGAATAAGATTAGGCATTTGAGAAGTTTCTTACGGGGTTGGACTAAGCACCTCAGTGGTGTGTATAAGATTGAAAAGGATAGACTCCTTACTCTTATACAGGCCCTGGACATACAGGCCGAATCCACTATCTTATCGCCAGCTGAGCTTCAGGTTAAAAATGAGGCAGAGAAGAGGTTGAAGAACTGCTTCGCGAAGAAGAATTGAAGTGGGCTTTGCGTGCTAAAGTCCGCAAAGTGGTCCAAGGGGACGCTAATACTCAATTCTTCCATTTGATAGCTAATGGCAAGCACAGAAAGAAGCGTATCTTTCAGCTTGAGCAAGATGAGGGCACTATTTTAGGTCAGGATAACCTAAAAACATATATTACCGACTATTATAAGCAGTTATTTGGACCCCCAGAGGATAATTGTGTGTCCCTCGATGAGTCCAGGACTGAAGATGTGCCCTAGCTATCGGCTGCCGATAATGATATTCTGGTTGCCCCGTTCTCGGAGAAGGAGGTGTTTGATGCTATTGCATAGATGAAAAACAATAAGGCTCCCGGACCGGATGGATTCCCGGCAGAGTTCTATAAAAAGTGCTGGCACATTATTAAGGGGGATTTACTACCTATGTTCCATGATCTGTTCTCTGGACAGCTTTAATTATTTCACTTGAATTTTGGGACTATCACACTGCTTCCCAAAAAACGGATGCTGTGAGAATTGAGCAATTCAGGCCGATCTGTCTCCTCAATGTTAGTTTCAAAATTTTCACCAAGGTCGGGACTAACAGGCTCACACAGATTGCGCATTCTGTGGTACAACAGTCCCAAACTGCTTTCATGCCGGACATAAATATCCTTGAAGGGGTGGTCGTCCTGCATGAAACACTCCATGAAATCCATTCCAAAAAATTAGATGGAGTAATTTTTAAGGTGGATTTCGAGAAAGCGTACGATAAGGTCAAATGGCCATTCCTCCAACAGTCATTGCGTATGAAAGGTTTTGATGAAGCCTGGTGCCGACAGGTTGAATCATTTACGCAAAAAGGTAGTGTGGGAATTAAAGTTAATGATGACATAGGTCATTACTTCCAGACATATAAAGGCCCAAGACAAGGAGATCCGATGTCCCCTATCCTGTTTAACATTGTGGTGGATATGTTAGCAATTTTGATAGGAAGGGCTAAGGAAAATGATCAAGTAGGTGGATTGGTACCTCATCTTATTTATGGAGGTGTATCCATCCTTCAGTACGCTGATGATACAATCATCTTTATGGAGCATGACTTGGCCAAGGCGAGAAATATGAAGCTTGTGTTATGCCTATTTGAACAATTGACCGGGTTAAAGATTAACTTTCATAAGAGCGAGCTGTTCTATTTTGGTAGGGCCAAAGACGAACATGATGCTTATAGGCAATTGTTTGGGTGTGAGTTGGGAGAGTTACCCTTCTCTTACTTGGGGATTCCAATCCACCATCGTAGGCTAACAAACAGAGAGTGGAAGTGCATCGAGGACCGATTTGAGAAGAAAATGAGTTGCTAGAAGGGTAAGCTCATGTCATACGGAGGCCGATTAATCCTGATTAATTCGGTGCTCACGAGTATGCCAATGTTTCTCCTATCGTTCTTTGAGGTCCCAGTTGGTGTTAGGAAGAGACTGGACTTCTATCGATCGCGTTTCTTTTGGCAGGGTGATGAGCTTAAAAGAAAATATCGGCTTGCCAAATGGGATATCATCTGTAGACCGAAAGACCAAGGGGGTCTAGGTATTGAGAATCTAGAAGTTAAGAATAAATGCCTTCTTAGCAAGTGGTTGTGGAAGCTCTCATCGGAGAATGATGCTATGTGGGCTCAAATCCTTCGCAGCAAGTACCTCCAGACAAAAACTTTGTCCCAGGTTACAGTCAGGCCGGCCGATTCACCTTTCTGGAAAGGCCTGATGAAAGTCAAACAGTCCTTATTTAATAGGACGAAGTTTGTTATTGGAAACGGCACGAGTACACGTTTCTGGGAGGATACTTGGCTCGGCGAGACGCCCTTGGCCATCCAATATCCTTCTTTGTACCGCATTGTTCAACGACGTGAGGTGTTCATCGCATTGGTCTTTCAATCTACCCCCCTTAATATTCAGTTCCGCCGAACGCTAGCGGGCAATCGTTGGGAAGAATGGCTCCGTCTAGTTAGGAGACTGATGGAGGTCCAGCTTTCACAACAACCCGATGAATTACGCTGGAATTTGACTAAGTGTGGAGTATTCATGGTTAAATCAATGTATATTGATGTTATTAATTCGAACTCCATTCCTACGTCCAAGTATGTTTGGGATGTCAAAGTTCCTTTGAAAATAAAAGTGTTTATGTGGTTTGTCCATAAACAAGTTATTTTAACTAAGGACAACTTGATAAAGCGTAATTGGACAGGACCTACTAGGTGTAGTTTCTGCGATCGGGATGAGACTATCAAACACCTCTTTTTTGATTGCCCGTTGGTCAAGGTACTTTGGCAGACGGTCCACATTGCTTTTAATATCAATCCACCGAATTCTGTTAATGCGTTATTTGGGACATGGCTTAATGGGATTGAGCCTGACTTAGCGAGACATATTCGGGTTGGAGTTTGTGCTTTGCTGTGGACTATCTGGACTTGCAGAAATAATTTGGTTTTTAACAGAATATTATGTATACATTTTTTGCAGGTCATATTCCGAACTACGGCTCTGATCCGTTCGTGGTCGCTACTCACCTAGACGGATGCCAGGGAGCATTTGGTTACTGGGTCTTTTCGCTGGGAGAAGGTAGCTTGGGATATCTTCAACCGGTTTGGATGGCGGTCATGTAATAGGATAGGCAATTAGTTTCTCTATCTAGTTTTAGCCAGCCGGTTGTGGCGTCTTTTCTTGGCTAGTTAGTGTTTCTAGTCCTTATTGGCTCTGTGTGAGCTTTCTGTGTTTTTTTTATTGTTTTTGGAGACCTTTGAAACCATGTTGGCACTACTTTATTTGGTTAATAAGATGACCGTATGCATCTTTCTGATGCAGAGACTGGAGAATCCCCCTTTTAAAAAAAAGTGATAAATTGTCATGTTCAAATGCAACTTACCGGCAGACGGTTGAAAAAAGGAAAGCTAGCTCAAACTGAAAAGTATTTTCTATCAATTTTTATCTAACTACTCTTTCCGCCATATCCGCTTCGGTACTCCTCCTTACCTAAATCAATGGCTGAGATTAAAATAGATCCCTTCATCTATGAGGGCATGATGGTTAATTTAATCTAATCAGTCCATAATCGGTCCATTAATTGGTGTGCCCACTTTAATTGTCATGTTCAAGGACGTTAGGATTAGTTTGTGGATCTTTGGATCAGTATCAATTTGTAACGATAATTTTTAAGCAAAAGAAAAATAATTCTCCATGGAAATTGATGGTGCCTGAGAGAAGCGTTGCATGATGAAGATGTCACGGGCGAGCACGAGCACAAGTGAGATGGAGAAGGGGAGACAGGCGGCGAACTGACCCCGTAGCCTGAACTGGATGGAGGCGACCTTGCTCATGGTAGGTTCCGGTTGCCAAGCCAACGCCATGATCGGTTGTTGCCTTGTTGGCCTCGCGGAAAAATGGACCAATTTGTCATTCGGCCTCAGTTGTTGGTCCGGCCTAGGAAGCTAGGTTGTCCTGATGCGGCTCATTCTGATGTGATGGGGGCTAGGTTTACTTCATCACCATAGTAAATCTAGAATATTTTGGCAAATATTATGCGTTTTGGTATGAAATTCAACCTGCATAATTACCTAACAAATGTTGCATCCTTAGAACAGGCTTCCCTTTTGTCTCTTGCCGCAGGATTTTACGCTCACAGATGAATCAGACTCTCGCTTCCTCAATGGGGGCTATGCTTCCACGACAAAGAGGGCCTACGAGCTGTTAACAAAAAGAAGATGAGGACAGACGCGCACAATTTATTTGGCAGTCCAGGGTGCCAAATAAGATCGAGGTCTTCGCTTGGCTTCTCAGACTAAACACAAAAGCAAATTTGGCGCATAAATCCATTACTCCTAATATGGACTGCCCTAGGTCCTCTCATGAGAAAAGACATGGATCACCACTTCATCACTTGTCCTCTCGCTGACAGGATTTGGCAAAGGCTAGGCTTCTGCCACGACTCCACTAGTACATCCTTTAGCTGACAGGATTTGGCAAAGGCTAAGCTTCTGCCTCCACTCCACCACCACAGCCTCTATTTGGGATGCAACAACACCACCGAGACTCAACGATGATGCATGGCCTTTGTTGGCTTTTTCCATGGATCCAACACACGATCATTAACCTTGACAAGTTTTACGAAAACTACTAAAACACGTACATATACTAATATAGCTAGCTAACTTGTACACGGACGCTTTCCTAAATCAATTAACCGACACAGGCATATTATCCTAACTGGACTCAGCTAGAAAGGACAAGTTTGGATTACCCAACATTGACCCCCTAATACAAACTTTCGACTCGTAGACTCGGAATCAACACATCACCTAAACTACCAGTCCACGCCACCACATCTTAGCGTGCTACATGCAGACTAAACATATAGTCTCTCATGCAGGAACTCAACTTAACCGGTGCACATTCATCTTCACGCCGGCCTTCGTCTTCTCGTCGGTTGCTTGTGCACGAGGAGACACATCTTTTCACCCGCCACATCTTCACTTTCTCCCTGTCGTTGGATGACACAACTTATCAAACGACACTCCCTGTCCGACGGCATCACATCTCGCCATATACGCGCAACTCAACTTTACCGTATATGAACTTGTTGGAACTCCTTGATCACGAACGGAAACACAAGACACAATTTCCTTTTTCCATCTGCTCAATCTCTCAATTCTCCTCTGCCAATGACACATCTCAACTTCAGCAGAAGACTCACACACCTGAGCTCATGGACGCACCTTAGAAGAACTCGTGTGCACACCTTGACGATAGCTCGCAACTTTGTCGCCTCTTTCTCGCTCCCCCGAACGATGATCTCGATGATTTCCATGGTGTCACAACTTCCGCACCTCCATAACCATCAACGATCACCAACTCCTTGTCGACGACAGCCCTGTCGCCCTCCTCCAGGTTGTTCCGCAGAACGACCATCACCCGTCACCTCGCTTACGACAGTGTCCTCGCCACCTTCTCGCCGTCGCTCCGCTGAAAGACTACCGCCTGATCCTCCACGTCGCTGCACCACCCAACGACCATATCACCCGCTCCTCGTTGTCGCTACACATCGACTGTATCGCCCGCTCTTCCTCGTCGCTACAACGGCGACTGTATTGCCCGCCCCGAGGCACTAGCAGGTTCGCCACCCCGGGGCAAGCGTGGCTTCAATCCTCGAACATTGCTCTGATACCAATTGTTGGCTTTTTCCAAGGATCGAACACACGATCACAATGCAGCTTGACGGGTTGTGTACGCGCAATTTACCTCGACGTGTACGAACTAGTTGTAGCACTCGATATCTCGCCGGCGCTGACACAAACACCGGGACCAGAGCACACGTACACGAACGCAGCAACTCTAAGTTGGCCAGTGCCTCGTGATCACAATGTACGCCCTAGGCTGTACATATATACACGTACCAGCCATGACTCAAACCGACTCAACCTTGACAAGATTTACGAAAACTACTAAGACACGTACATGTACTAGTATAGCTAGCTAACTCGTACACGGACGCTTTCCTGAATCAATCAACTGACACAGCTATACTATCCTAACCGGACTCAGCTAGATAGGACAAGTTTGGATTATCCAACATTGACCCCCTAATACAAACTTTCGACTCATAGACTCAGAACCAACACATCATCTAGATTACCAGTCCATGCCGCCACATCATAGCATGCTACATGCAAACTAAACACATAGCCTCTCATGCAGGAACTTAACTTAACCGGTGCACATTCATCTTCACGCCGGCCTTCGTCTTCTCGTCGATTGCTTGTGCACGAGGAGACACATCTTTTCACCCGCCACATCTTCACTTTCTCGCTGTCGTTGGGTGACGCAACTTACCAAACGACACTCCCTGTCCGACGGCATCACATCTCGTCATATGCGCGCAACTCAAATTCACCGTATATGAACTTGTCAGAACTCATTGATCACGAACGAAAACACAAGACGCAATTTCCTTTTTCTATCTGCTCAATCTCTTAATTCTCCTCTGCCAATGACATATCTTAACTGCAGCAGAAGACTCACACACCTGAGCTCTTGGACGCACCTTAGAAGAACTCGTGTGCACACCTTGACGACATCTCACAACTTTGTCGCCTCTTCCTCGCTCCCCCAAACGATGATCTCGATGATTTCCACGGTGTTGCAACTTCCGCACCTCCATAACCATCAATGATCACCAACGCCTTGTCGGCGATAGCCCTGTCGCCCTCCTCCAGGAGGTTCCGCAGAACGACCATCAACCGTCACCTTGCTTACGACAGCGTCCTCGCGACCTTCTCGCCGTCGCTCCGCCAAAAGACTATCGCTTGATCCTCCACGTCGCGGCACCACCCAACAACCATATCACCCGCTCCTCGTTGTCGCTACACCATCGACTGTATCACTCGCTCTTCCTCGTCGCTACACCGGTGACTGTATTGCCCGCCCCGAGGCGCTAGCAGGGTCGCCACCCCGGGGCAAGCGTGGCTTCAATCCTCGAACATTGTTCTGATACCAATTGTTGGCTTTTCCAACGATAGAACACACAATCACACTATAGTTCAACGGGTCGTGTACGCGCAACTCACCTCGACGTGTACGAGCTAGTTGTAGCACTCGATATCTCGCCGGCGCTGACACAAACACCGGGACCAAAGCACACGCACACGAACGCAGCAACTCTAAGTTGGCCAGAGGCACGTGTCGTGCCTCATGATCACAATTTACGCCCTAGGCTATACATATATACACGTACCAGCCATGACTCAAACCGACTCAACCTTGACAAGTTTTACAAAAACTACTAAGACACGTACATGTACTAGTATAGCTAGCTAACTCGTACATCGACGCTTTCCTGAATCAATCAACCGACACAGCTATACTATCCTAACCGGACTCAGCTAGATAGGACAAGTTTGGATTACCCAACATTGACCCCGTAATACAAACTTTCGACTCGTAGACTCGAAACCAACACATCACCTCCATTACCAATCCACGCCGCCACATTTTAACGTGCTACATGCAGACTAAACACATAGCCTCTCATGCAGGAACTCAACTTAACCGGTGCACATTCATCTTCACGCCGACCTTTGTCTTCTCGTCCGTTGCTTGTGCACGAGGAGACACATCTTTTCACCCGCCACATCTTCACTTTCTCGCTGTCGTTGGGTGACACAACTTACCAAACAACACTCCCTGTCCGACGGCATCACATCTCGCCATATACGCGCAACTCAACTTCACCGTATATGAACTTGTTGGAACTCCTTGATCACGAACGGAAACACAAGACACAATTTCCTTTTTCCATCTGCTCAATCTCTCAATTCTCCTCTACCAGTGACACATCTCAACTGCAGCAGAAGACTCACACACCTGAGCTCTTGGACGCACCTTAGAAGAACTCGTGTGGACACCTTGACAACAGCTCGCAACTTTGTCGCCTCTTCCTTGCTCCCCCGAACGATGATCTCGATGATTTCCACGGTGTCGCAACTTCTGCACCTCCATAACCATCAACGATCACCAACGCCTTGTCGACGATAGCCCTGTCGCCCTCCTCCAGGTTGTTCCGCAGAACGACCATCACCCGTCACCTCGCTTACGACAGTGTCCTCGCCACCTTTTCGTCGTCGCTCCGCCGAAAGACTACCGCTTGATCCTCCAAGTCCCTGCACCACCCAGCGACCATATCACTCGCTTCTCGTTGTCGCTACACCTTCGACTGTATCGCCCGCTCTTCCTCGTCGCTACACCGGCGACTGTATTGCCCGCCCCGAGGCGCTAGCAGGGTCGCTACCCCAGGGCAAGCGTGGCTTCAATCCTAGAACATTGCTCTGATACCAATTATTGGCTTTTCCCAAGGATCGAACACGCGATCACACTGCAGCTCGACGGATCATGTACGCGCAACTCACCTCGACGTGTGTGAACTAGTTGTAGCACTCGATATCTCGCCGACACTGACACAAACACCGGGACCAGAAGACACGCACACGAACGCCGCAACTCTAAGTTGGCCGGAGGCACGTGTCGTGCCTCGTGATCACAATGTATGCCCTAGGCTGTACATATATACACGTACCAACCATGCCTCAAACCGACTCAACCTTGACAAGTTTTACGAAAACTACTAAGACACGTACATGTACTAGTATAGCTAGCTAATTCGTACACGGACGCTCTCCTGAATCAATCAACCGACATAGCTATACTATCCTAACCGGACTCAGCTAGGTAGGACAAGTTTGGATTACTCAACAACCTTTTATTCTCCTTGCCATTCTCTCGAGAATTTGGGACGCTTGGAACGCAATTCAAGGCTAAAGATTTACACTCCTCGCTTACTCTTAAACTTATTGCATCTTACTTAGATTTGTGGTCACACCGCTTGTTTAAGCAATGTGATAATTGATAAGGACAGGGTCTCCTCATGGCGGTGCTTCCTCTCCTCACGTACTTGCGTGCTCATGAATCTGTACCTAAGGCTGGCCGCCCACCCTAGTGATTCTAAAAAAAATCTAGAATAGTTCATGTTGCTGGAAAAAGAATGGAAACAAAACAATCGAACAAAGTGCAATGTTGACGAGACAAGATACTTGGGAGGACGAAACTGAGATGGACCCTTCCTTATATGAGTAGCTGAAGGCGAATGATATGGTGGTGGCAGAAAGCACAAACTGACATTTTCTTTAGAAAAACATAATTTAAGTCCATGAAAAAGAAACATGAGTTCGTAGGTATTACCATAGAAGTAAATGTGACACTTACTTGAGTACAACCCATGTGATACACCCATAATAGTGCGCTCACAGTCTCTGTGCACTAATAGGATTCAGAAAGCCACATATGTAATGGTGGCAATGGACTAAGCTCCTTGCTTACCAGGCCAAAATATGCTTCAATCTCCATGAAGAGTACATTGCATTTCGCTAAAATGGCCTTCCCGCATCAGGCCATACAGAGTGATTCCAATTTCCAAACTTGGCTGATGTAGAGTCCAACTGCGCTGCTGTGGGGGCACATGTGGATGTCGCCGCTCGCATGAAGGCCGTGGCCAATTGGTGGTGGAAGCGGTGCGAGGCAGAGACGTGGTCGTGCTCGTTGCTGCCGAAGAAGACGCCGCCACTGCGGGGGCACCGGCATCATAGTGTAGAGGAGAGGTAGAGCTCATTTGAGAGGAAATCGACGCGGTCTCCTTCTTCGCCAGTTCCATTTATGCAGCCAACTTCGGGCAAGGCGAACTTCCGCATCACGTTCATCAGCGGAGTCTCATTCTTCATGGAGAAGATCTGGGGTGGTGGGAGGAGAACTCGTCTATGGACTTGGAGGTTCCTGGTGGAATTTGTGGAGGATCTATGATCTGAATACCAAGCCTCTTTGGTAGCTTTCGTTCCGTTTCAGGAAATATCTATCAGTCGAAGTTGTTGGCACAGGTCTTCCATCGTCCAACTTCCTATCGTTGGCTTCAATGACAAGACCAATATCTAAAATCCACCCCATGACAAAGTTCATGTCACTAGCGTTCACACACCCAGGTCAAACACCTACGGGCTTGTTTTGCAATAATACACATGACAAGATCAAGGGTAGGAACTGGTAGCTCAGCTGACTCTTAAGAATAACCATTTTTTCCAAATTATGCTGACATTGACTTTCCCGGTGCCGCTCATTCCCAGAGAGGCACATGTGTGTTTTGGCTGGAAATGGATATGTCACCTATTGTGATGGTTTCAACATAATTTTGTAGGAAACGAGCAGTGACTAAAAACCAAGTGGACTAGTGCCCATCAATTTGACAGTTTGGAAGTGTGTATAAGACCAAGATTGACTAGCATGTACTGGTGTATTTAACGGGACTCAAAGAGATGCAACAAGTGAGAGGCAGGTGCTCATGAGGTGAATGTGTGTAGGAACAAAAAACAAATTGCCCTCTGGTGGACTAGTCGGCTCCTCCAAGAGCAATTCAATTTCTTGTACCAAGTGACTCACGGTCATTTGTTTGTAGACACTGTCGTGTACTCTGAAGGAGTAGATGTTGTGTGCGTCAATTGCATCATCGATTTTATTTGCTATGTGTAGCATGTCCTCATATACATGAAGCTCCCTCCTATTTGTCCAAGAGTATCCGGCACCCTCTGTCCCATTTTACTTCATCCCTCTGTTGCCTTGTTGCTCCACTTCTCTTCCACACGCCACAAAAACAGCCAGAATAATACGTAAGTCTAGTCCACAACGCTCTGTTTTGGGGTCTAGTCCACACGTAGCTAGTGACTTTGAAGTACTTAATAAATGAGATTATTCTTGTGTGAGGAGGCAAGCTGGGAATGTGCGGTTTCAGTAAAATGTATTGAAACATGTTGTTTTTCTGTGGCTCTTCTCTGGTCGGTGCAGCACCTGCTTGAGAAAATCTGCCAGGAAATGCACCCATTAGCATCACGGGTGAGGTTGGAGTACCAGGGCACATCGTACTTCTTGGGGACTTGGATGGAGATCCAATGGTTCCTTGACAACACCGGCTTGCCAGGGCGATCTGATCTTCATCCGAGACCTCTTGAGAGCATGCTGTTAGGAGTTTTGATAGCGTTGTTTGATAGGATAACAGTATGAGATCGATCTATTGCTCTCTGAAGTAGTAGCTGTTACAGATCGAGTACATGGAGCGGCGCTCGAATGGGGAAAACAGGAAGAACTAGGGTTTGTGAGGGATTAGGTAGCCGCCGCCGATTCGTGCCGTGATCCACTGGATGTCGATGCCGTCTCGCTCTCCCCTTCAAGTAGCTGCGCCAGTGGGCTTCAGTTAGCCCACGTTGGCCCGAAGATGCGTGGGTTGGGCTTCTTGGGCCTTGACGACCGTGGCGCATGGACAACGCGGTCGCTGTTGTTGCTGGCTTGTGGCCCTGACTGGTCAGGGGCGTTGACATCCCCCTCTTATTCAATAAAGGCTTGTCCCCAAGCCTCCGCGAGCGGGAAGCGCTCCTGGAGACTGGCCTTGTCCTCCCACGTGTCGCCCAGCACCTCGGAATTGGACCAACGCACGCGCACCTGTTCGCGCATCTTGCCCTTCGAGAGCCTCCATCCTGACTGAAGAATGGCTACAGGAACTGCAAGTTCATCAGTACACTGAGGCAATTGAGATTCGACCGTCATACCCGAGTGCATCATGCGGCGTAGCAGAGAAACGTGAAACACCGGGTGAATCGTTGCTTGCGGAGGGAGTTGAAGCTTGTATGCGACTTCATTGATCTTGGCTATGATCGGAAACGGGCCATAGTACTTGTACGCCAGCTTGTGATTTGCTCTTGGCGCGACGGAGGTTTGGATGTAGGGTTGCAGCTTCAGGAACACTTGATCACCCACTTCGAACATTCGAAACGAGCGCTTCTTATCTGCCTGACTCTTCATCACCTACCTTGCTCTATTCAGATGCTGCTGCAAAAGTTCTTGTACTGTATCCCTTTCTTTGATCCACGCTTTGAGTGCTGGCACGGAACAGGTGTTCTCGGCTGTGATACCCCAGTGCCGCGGCTCGTACCCAAACATGGCTTTGAAAGGTGTCATCCCTATAGCCGAATGATGAGAGTTGTTGTACCAGAATTGAGCTAGCGGAATCCAGAAACTCCACCATCTTGGGCATGCTTGTGTGAAGCATCGTAAAAAAGTTTCCACACACTAATTAACCCGCTCGATTTGGCCATCTGTCTGCGGGTGATTGGCCGTGCTGAGCCTAAGCTGAGTGCCTGCGGCCTTGAACAATTCCTGCCAAAAATGACTGGTGAAAACCGGGTCACGATCTGACACAATAGCTCCTGGTAGTCCGTGAACCTTGTAAACTTGTTGGATGAAAAGCTGGGCTACTGATGCTGTTGTATACGGGTGGGCTAGAGGCAAAAAGTAGCTGAATTTGGTCCTTCTATCGACGATCACCAACAGGCAGTTGAACCGGCTTGATTGGGGGAGGCCCTCCACGAAATCCATGGAGATCATGTCCCAAGGCTTGGTAGGGATCGGTAAAGGCAACAAGAGCCCGGGTGAAGCCGCTCTGTCTGGTTTGGCTTGCTGACACACCGCACAGCACTACACATAATGTTTAATTTGTACCTTCATCTTGGGCCACGCAAAAAGACGTCTGATACGTCTGTAAGTCACCGGGAACCCTTAGTGACCTCCGACTGGGCTATCGTGGAAAGCTTGGATGATGCGCTGCTGTATGTGAGTTCCTCCTCCCAGCCAAATTCTCCCTCTGAACCGGATAATGCCTTGCTGCAGCTGAAACCTGCCCTTGGGATCTTCACGCACGACTAGTTGTTCCAAAAGCTTCTGAGCATGGGGTTGCTCTTATAGCTGCTGAGGACGTCTTCCAGCCAACTGGGTTGACATGATGTGACCATAGCTAGAACTTCTGTTTGGTTGGCGCGTGATAATGCATCTGCGCCGTTGTTTTCAACTCCTTTCTTATACTTGATGCGATACGTGAGTCCCAAAAGCTTGGTAAAGGCTTTCTGCTGCCATGGAGTATTCAATCGCTGCTCTTCTAGGTGGGTGAGGCTTTTTTGGTCCGTGTAGATGATGAACTCCGAGTGCTGAAGATACGGGCGCCATTGGTCCACTACTACGATGATAGTCAGGTACTCTTTCTCGTAAGTGGACAGGCCTTGATATCTCGGGCTGAGTGCCTTGCTCATGAAGGCGATGGGGTGTCCCTGTTACTGCAGAATTGCCCCTATGCCTCGATCGCATGCGTCTGTCTCCACTGTGAACAGCTGATCAAAATTGTGTAAAGCCAACACCGGAGCTGTGATGAGTTGTTCCTTCAAGACTTGAAAACCCATTTCTGTGATAGAAGTCCAGAGAAATGGAACCCCTTCTTCAGTAAATCGAACAGTGGCCCCGCAATCACTCCAAAATTGCGGATGAAGAGGCGGTAGTAACCTGCCAGCCCAAGAAACTGCATACTCCCTTGACATCTTGCAGGGAGGACCAGTTGACCACTGCAGCTATCTTGGACGGATCCGTGGCTACCCCTTGTGCGCCGATGACGTGGCCCAGGTAGGCTACCTTGCTTTGCCCGAAAGCACATTTGCTGAGCTTCACCTTCCATTGGTCTTTGCGAAGCAGTTCCAGAACTTGCCTCACATGGCATTTGTGTTCCTCTAAGGTGGTGTTGAAGATTAAAATGTCATCGAAGAAGCATAACACACAGACTCATATAACTGGCTTGAGAGTAGTCGTTAGCCCCTCGATGAATGTAGATGGGGCCCCGGCTAGCCCAAAAGACAAAACCTTGAACTCAAAATGGCCCTGATGAGTTTTTTTTGGCTGTGAACTGTGGGGCAAAACCCCCACAGCAGATCAAAACTTTATTGAAATAAATAACAGATACAACAAGTTGATTACAAGGAGTAACCAGAGTACAAGGTATAAAAGAGAGTCTTACAAAACTAGCTTAAGGGGGGAGGAAAGAGATCCATTTGAGCAGGTCATCCTTGTAAGCAGATTTGATTCTATGCTGCATGAGGCTAATATCATGCCTAAAAGCAAACCTCCATTTATTGAAACTAGCCCTCTCGTTTCTGAATACTTTGGCATTTCTGATGTTCCAAATATTCCAGCAAGCAATGAATACCACTTCAGAGAAGAAAGGCCTATCAAAACTTCTCCTTGCGTGAGTAACCAGCTCAATCATGGAGGTGCCAGCAGACCAATCAATCTGCAGATAATTCCAGACCCTTACACTGAAATTGCAGTTGAAGAATAAGTGATCCCTGGTTTCTCTAGCCTGCAAGGGGCAGAGCCTACAATGGACTCCATCTTCCATGTGCCAGTGCCTTCTGTCAACCATATCCTTGGTGTTCAACCTGTCCATAATAAGCATCCAAGCAAAGACCTTGATCTTGAGAGTACATGAGGATTTCCAAATCCAATAGAGCAAAGGATTGAAGGACTCAGACACAAATGTGTGGGAGTAAAACATCTTGGGCTTGAAAATCTTGGAAGAGCCCTGCCAGAACCAAAGATCCCTCGAACTGGGGTCTCTGTTGTGTGAATCCATCAAATCCTTTATCAGGTTTAACTCATCAAAAGCCTGAGTAGATAAGGGAAAGTGGAAAAGTTGGTGCATATCCTGGGTATTGAAAATTTCCTTAACTGAGACCCAGGGGTCCTTGGCAAAAGAGAAAAGCCTTGGGAATCTTGTCTGCAGACTAGATACTTCAGAGCCAAGGTTCCAATTATCAGACCAAAAGAGAACAGTGTCCTCTTCATTGATCTACACCCAGGAGCAGTCCCTAAAATGCTCCATGACTTTACAAATATCCCCCCACCAGAAGGAGCCACAATCATTTGTTCCCTGGGCATTCTTTCAAAATAATATGAATCCCAAACTAGAGATACCCAAGGAATATCTCGTTTGTTCAGGAAGTTACTAGCATGCTTGATAAGAAGAGCCACATTCTGAACTCCCAGATTAAGAATACCAAGACCTCCTTTGTATTTTGGCCTACATATGAGTTCCCAAGCAGCAAGAGATGGTGCTGGCTCATCTCTATGCTTTCTCCACAAACACTGCCTTTGGATTCTTTCCAACTGCTTGAGAATACCAGCTGGGAGAGCTAGACTACACAAAAAGAATATTGGCATTGAAGATAGAGCAGAGTTAAGGAACTGCAGCCTTTCACCTTGGTTAAGGAAAGAAGAACGGGCAGTCATTCTTCTCTCCATACAGTCAACCAGTGGCATGAAGTCTACCATTTTGGGCCCTGATGAGTTGAGAAGGCTGTCTTGTACTCCTCCCCTGGTGCAAGTCTGATCTGATGATACCCCGCACGCAAATCGAGCTTGGAAAACCACGCTGGTACATGCAATTCATCCAGAAGCTCTTCAATAACTGGGACTGGAAACTTCCCGACCACCGTGATAGCGTTTAGTTGTCGGTAATCAATACATAGGCGCCAAGTACCGTCTTTTTTCTTGACCAGGATGACCGGAGAGGAGAAAGGACTGTTGCTGCACTGAATGACACCTGACTTCAACAAGGCCTCGACCTGGGCTTCTATTTCTGTTTTCTGCTCCGGTTTGTAACGGTACTGCCTGACATTGACTAGCCGCGCTCCTGGAATCAGAGGGATGCGATGATCACATACCCTCCTAGGTGGTAGCCCCACTGGCTCTTCCAATACATCCTGAAATTGGTCGACAATCTCTTGAATGCAGGCTGGAGTCTGTTCCAAGTCTTCTTGTTGGGGAGCAATCACGCACAGGTGTATGATGTGCGTGATCGACCCTTTGCTGCACAGATTTTGCAGTTGCAAACTGTTGATGGACTGGCAGCTTGTCGAATCCGTGTCGTGCCCCACCAGACGAAGAGGACCTGCTGGTGTAGGGATCTCGATGAAACGGGCGCGCCAGTCTACTTGCATCGGGCTGTGTTCTTCTAGCCAGTCCATCCCCAGAATGACGTCATACGTGCCTAGCGCCAGCACCTTCAGATCCGTGTAAAACTCGTGTCCTTGAGTGTACCATGCGCACCGTGGCGCAATTTCTGTGCAGATTAGCTCGCCCCCATCTCCGACTCTCACACGGCCGGGTTTGATCAGCAGCTGGATCCCTGAGAGTTGGCTTGCGAGACGCTCGTTGATGAAAGAGTTGGAACTGCCCGAATCAACCAGCATGAGCACTTCGTGTCCCTGGAGCCATGCTCGAAATTGAAAAGCTTTGGCTGACACGCCTCCTGTCACCGCAGAAACCGAGATAGCCATGGAAGTGTCTTGAAATCCTTGCTCCGAACTCACTTGAGTGTCGACGAAGCTGTCGATGCCGAAGAGGTCCAGCAACTCCTCGATGACGTGCAACTGCACCGAGGTGGGGCACACATGGTCGTGCCCCCACTTCTCGCCGCACTTGAAACATAGGCCGCGAGCTCGCCTGTATTCTCGCAGCGCCTTGAGCTTGGATGGTTCGGCGCGAGCTGCGTCAGTGCCACGGCGATCGGTGGCGACCGTGGATGGAAAGTGACGCAGAGGAGGCGCCGGTAACGGCAGCGGCACCCCCGTGCGCTGCGGTAGCTCTGGAGGCCGCGCTGGGGGCGTACGCGCTCCATCGGCCACTTCTTCCTGAAGTAGCGTCAACGCACACGCCGTGTCGAGATCGGGCGGGCGTTGCACCATCACCACCGCCCGTATATCAGTCCTCAGTCCCTCGACAAAATGAGTTAAGAAATAGTAAGGATGCATAGTATCTGAATACAAACTTAGATGATTGATAATCATTTCAAATTTCTCAATATAATCTGCCATAGATGTAGTCTGGTGGATGGTGAAAAACTGCCGAATGAGCATCTGGTGACGATCTTGGCCGAAACGCGTGCCCAGCAGAGCCGTAAACGAGTCCCAATCGAACTCATACAACCGTTTCTGAATTGACTGAAGCCATATGGCCGCCGGCCCAGAGAAATTGAGGGCGGCCATGGGAACCCAAAAGGATTGAGTAATCCCGAACATGCTAAAGTATTGCTCACACAGGGTTTTCCAGAGATTGGGATTCTTGCCCGAGAATTGTGGAAAAACGATCGACGGATGAGCCTGGCCTAGCCTGGTGAGCATCTGACTAGCATGAGTAAACGGGGACATGGAAATCGGGGAAATCGGAGCTGCGGTCTGACCTTTTGCCGGGTGCGGGGCGGCGTCACCAGGGATGCCACCAGGTGCCCCCATTGAAGAGGAATTGCGCCGTGGCCATCGGGCCCATGAGGGATGCTCGCTGCGCCTGCCGAGGTGCCGATGTGGTCGCCTCGCAGCTGCAACGTGGTGGCACGCTGGTCCTCCTTCTCCGTCAGCGGCGGTGTGGGCGCGGCTTGGAGAGCGGCCACCGCGTCGCTGAGATCCGCCACGCGGCGCTCGAGATCGGGGCGCCAGCTGAGGAGATCGTCGATTTTCGTCACGGTGGTTTGTTGTGCCTTGGTGAGACCGTCGATTGCGGCCTCGATCTTCGTCTCGAAACGGCTGAGGAAGGCAGACACGCTGGGCTCCATGGCGTCGCGAGCTTGGCGGAGACCGCGTGTCTCGATGAGATCCGCCAGAGCGGAGCGGAGAGGGGGTGGTGGCTGGTGTCTCTGATACCAGATGATAGGATAACAGTATGGGATCGATCTATTGCTCTCTGAAGTAGTAACAGTTACATATCGAGTACATGGAGCGGTGCTCGAATGGGGAAAACAGGAAGAACTAGGGTTTGTGAGGGATTAGGTAGCCGCCGCCGATTCGTGCCGTGATCCATTGGATGTCGATGCCGTCTCACTCTCCCCTTCAAGTAGCTTCGCCAGTGGGCTTCAGTTAGCCCACGTTGGCCCGAAGATGCGTGGGTTGGGCTTCTTGGGCCTTGACGACCGTGGCGCGTGGACGACGCGGTCGCTGTTGTTGCTGGCTTGTGGCCCTGGCTGGTCAGTGGCGTTGACATTGTTGTTACCCGAAGATCAACAAGCTTCATTTAATCTATAAGCAAATATGAGTTTCCTACTGCATTTCTGTTTTTCAAACAAGGCAAGAGAAAAATTAGTAGAAACTTGTCTCTTCTAAATTTTTCGCATAAACTGACAGCACAGTACAGAATGAAAAAAGAGATAGCTGGAAAATCACATAGAAGGCGGAACATCAGACTATCAAACCTGCCGGCCTTTTATTTATAATTATATAAATTGGATATATTAGATTAAAGTTATTTACTTGAGCTTAAGTTTATTTTAGAATGATTTTCTTAAGCTTAGGTGATCCCATTAAAAAACGAGAATATGTTTAAGGCCCAAACTGGAGCCCGCGGTGGAACACATAAACTTTGCTTCCTGTGTATAAATATAAATAAACGTGCTACACTATTTCTGGAAAATGATTTTAGTCTACAGTTGCATGGTTTTTCTTAAAAAAGGAGGATGACCCTCGGCCTCTGCATCTGGAGATGCATACGACCACTTTATTGATTATTTTTGAGAACCTTACAAAGTATTACAAACAATATACTCCCTCCTTCCATCTATATAGGGCCTAATGCATTTTTTAAGACCGTCTTTGACTATTGACAAGATTAATAGTACATGACATGCATAATATAAAAATTACATCATTGAAAGCTCCTTTCACACACGAATTTAACGGTGTGCTTTGTGTAAGTTGCATGTCATATATTATTGCTATAATATTTGGTCAAAGTTAGTCTCGAAAAACGCATTAGGCCCTATATAGATGAAAGGAGGGAGTACCTGAATCCACCATCTTGGCAACATACGCCGCTACTCCTATCCATATGATAAAGGGATGCTAGCTGGGCCACTACCCAAACCATTCACCTAAGCCTAACATCAAACGCCGGAAGCCCCAGCCGAGCCACATACTGGGTCTGGGGCACAATCCGGTCAGACGCACTCGTGTGTGGTCGCCGCCATCTTCCACAGGTCCATCTTCAGATCATATTGAGGCTTCTACCTTGTCTGGCCACTCTGCCATCGACGTCATCATGACGCCAGACAGCTACCTCCTCCTGCGCGAGTCCATCTCCGTGCATCGGACGCCGAGCCTCCACAGCGCCATGCCGCCGATCTCCGCCGCCATCAATGTGTGAGATGAAGTACCGCTCCACCATCCCCCTAGCCATCACTTGCTCCAAAACAATGCCCCCAGGAGGGAAAGCGATAAAACGCCATCATCGTCCGATATGAAAGACTCAGATCTAGGGTTTCCCCCGAAGCATCCCGAGCCTGATGACGCAGACTGCAATGATGATGCCTCGACAAGGGAACGACATCTAAGACGTCGTCATCATTCGCCATGACCGTAGTCGGCGCGATTTTCATCGGCAGTTGCTCCACCAGACGTGTGCCACCGACGTCGCTGGTCCCTTCAACCGGAGTAAACTCCAAAACGATGCCCTAAAGAGGGACTACGACGTAAAATCGCCGTCATCGCTCGATCCCAAGGAGATCTAGGGTTTCCCCCAGAGATGCCCGCGCTGTCAAGGATCAGACAAGGGTAGAATTCTGACGGATCTGCCCAGCTGCCGACGAGTCGCACCCACCATCATGCCGACGGCAGACCAACGATCAAGGCCCATGCTTAGGCATAGATCCGGCCGCGCCGTCGCGAACCGATCCAGTCACGCCGCCGCCATCCCTGGCGACCGCGACGCACCAGATCGCGAGGCCTCCTGCCGCGGGGGAGCGAAGCCGCCGAGGCACCGCCACCACCCGCCATGGCGTCCGGCCCGCCGCCACGCTCCGGCCCGTTGGCGCCGGCCCGCGCCAGTCCCACGCGAGCGAGAGGGCCCGAGTCCCCGCCGCCGCCGCCGGTGACGACTAGGCTTCGCCTGGCCGCGCCCACGGGCGGCAGCAAGGGAGGAGGAGGAGTGGGGGAGGGCCGGCCGACGGGATCTGGGGGCCTCCCGGCCCCCCCACGCGGGGAGCGACTCGGGAGGGGAGAGGGGAGGCGAGGGAGTATTCTACAGTTGCATGGTTAATAGACTAAAAGCAAACACCTATGAATATAATAATAACAGTACCACTCATTCAACCCGGCATATGAACGACTTGTACACTAGAGCTCTAAAATACATGTACGCGTACCATAGGATGCATGTCTCCTGTTGCATGTGCATCCTGCCTTCAAATGTAGTCCATCTGTTTTAAAATAAATATCTCAACTGCAATACAATTTTATACTGAAGTTAATATAAAATTGAGACGTTTATTTTAGGACGAAGGGAGTAGAAGGATATCATATAAGGTATTAAGCAGACCAACCACTAGCGGGGGGTGTCCACCTCCTTTTTCAAAGAAAAAGTAGGCCAACATTGCTGCGGTAACAGGGGGTTAACCGGTTAATTGAGCTTAAAGAAAGTTTCAGAGTTAAAGTGATGGGACATACTCACTATGCAACTTAATGTAAGACGTTTTTTAACATTGTCATAGACGAGTGAACCTTCTGGTTTTCTATGCATATATTTTCAGCCTCTTAGCTCGCTGAAGATCCCCGTCATTCCTTTTGGTACTTCGGAGTTCAATCAAAAGAGCGGCAAGCAGCAAGCTTCACACCAGACATGTGGGCACGATATCCATGTGCGAGGAGGCTAAGCATATGGCTTGAAGGAGCTACAAATTGGGTCTTCACCGGGGCGAAACATCTGAGTTCTTTAAAAAAACATCCCCATATATTAATCAACATAAAATGGGCAATGGGCAATTGCATTGGGGGTCCTAAGGTGTCTCCCCCCCTCTCACATCTCCACCCACCAACTGCGTTTAGATTCGAATCGTATAGTACGCGTGCTTTGTATAGCCCACCGTATCAATTAATTCACGCGAATATGTCAATGTTTATTTGTCTGTCCTTTTTCCACCTATGGTCCCACCAGTCGGTT
Organism: Triticum monococcum; assembly: GCA_034509565.1. Lineage (NCBI taxonomy): Eukaryota > Viridiplantae > Streptophyta > Magnoliopsida > Poales > Poaceae > Triticum > Triticum monococcum. Next base: position 623,812,345 of record CM067845.1, read on the forward strand.
TAGGAGCCGTTCTGCTCACCCAACCCTCTATTCACAGTTAATTTGTCCATCCCTTGTAAGAGCTCCCCACGCACCCCATCTTTACTCCCTCCTCGCCGCTCTCTTACCTTCCCGATCCCCATGACCAGCTTCCACCTAGATCTTCACCGCCGCCACCCACCGCGACAGCGTCTCCGTCGCCGGCGCAACCGCATCTCCGTCGCTCGTCCCCTCACAAGGCCAAAACAATGGAATGTGTGTATGAAAACATCATTGGCAGCACATTCAACTACCAACTGACGGACGAGAGAAGCTCTTATTTTCAGGAATTGTAGAGTGAACATTCGACGTAACATCATCATGTGCGACCCAGGCCAGCACCATTCCATCCTGCCATGGTGATTGTTGGGGATACATCCCCGAGGTGTGACCCGCCCAGGAGGGGCCAGGTTACACCGTTGGCGACTCAACATGAATAAGGCCCAAGGAGAAAAGACATGAAGATGGTGGTTTACAAGCAAGCCTACCGAAGGCCCAAGACCCGGAAGTGTTTCAAGACCCGAAGGTGTGGGCCGCCGGATGGTAACTTGCCTGGCAAGGCAAGTCGACTTAGAACCAGAGTCGGTTATGTTATTTGAATCCGACCTAGACTCTCGTAAGCCGTCGGGCCTTGACCTGTCTATATAAAGGCGAGACCCGACGACAAGTTAACTCAAGAAACAATTGATCGATAGCTAGGTCAAGCGATTCCGCTCCCTTGTAATTGATATCCAAGCAATACAACTAGAAGCATGACGTAGGCTTTTACCTCGTTTTGAGGGGCCGAACCTGGGTAAACCTTGTGTCCTTTGTCCCGTTCAACCCCTTCAAGCTAACCTACGTTGTGATGGCTCTACACCTAAGTCCTTTCACAAAGGCATCTACCATGACAAAATCACGACTGTTGGCGTCCACCATGGGGCCAGAGCGCGGTGGTTTCGAGTTCTTGAAGGGCAACTTATCAGTGATCAAAGGATATGCCATGGGCCGGATGACTAAAAGTCGTTGCGGCAAACTCTACATCGACAACGCTAGTTGGGGCCCTGAGGCCGACCCAATCGAGCACGGGTACCGGGCCCCCTTTGGCGGAATTTATGCCTTCATCAGCAAGATCGGCGAGTCAGAGCCTGAGCCGGACACCTACACCGACATCATCGAGACAGCTTATTGTGCGCGACCCGCCAGGGTTCAACCCGGCCGGAAGCACGTTTTCATTGGCTTTGTTCATGGGGCGGATCTTGAGGAAGATTCTGCATCTGGTGGAGAGACGGCCATCTATTCAGGTGATGAGTCCTCGACCGTAGAAACTAAGTCAATCTATCAACTTCAGGATGGCAGGTTTGGGGGCTATTCCGATGGTGGCAGTATTCTGAACCCTTATGAGCCACCGAGCAGGGCTGCTATTTTTATGGCAGGTACGCAACCAGTTCTAAACTCATAAACGACTGCTGTTATGACATCCGGTTCAACTGTTGCTGCGACAGCTGGGGCGAGCGGCTCAGTTCGGTCGCCGACTCAAGTTTTATCTGAGCTCTTAGGCACTTCGATGAATCTGTTAGCCACGGAGTGAAGGAAATATGCCCTAGAGGCAATAATAAAGTTATTATTTATTTCCTTATATCATGATAAATGTTTATTATTCATGCTAGAATTGTATTAACCGGAAACATAATACTTGTGTGAATACATAGACAAACTAAACGTCACTAGTATGCCTCTACTTGACTAGCTCGTTAATCGAAGATGGTTATGTTTCCTAACCATAGACATGTGTTGTCATTTGATTAACGGGATCACATCATTAGGAGAATGATGTGATTGACATGACCCATTCCATTAGCTTAGCACCCGATCGTTTAGTATGTTGCTATTGCTTTCTTCATGACTTGTACATGTTCCTATGACTATGAGATTATGCAACTCCCGTTTACCGGAGGAACACTTTGTGTGCTACCAAACGTCACAACGTAACTGGGTGATTATAAAGGAGCTCTACAGGTGTCTCCAAAGGTACATGTTAGGTTGGCGTATTTCGAGATTAGGATTTGTCACTCCGATTATCGGAGAGGTATCTCTGGGCCCTCTCGGTAATGCACATCACATAAGCCTTGCAAGCATTGCAACTAATGAGTTAGTTGTGAGATGATGTATTACGGAACGAGTAAAGAGACTTGCCGGTAACGAGATTAAACTAGGTATTAAGATACCGACGATCGAATCTCGGGCAAGTAACATACCGATGACAAAGGGAACAACGTATGTTGTTATGCGGTCTAACCGATAAAAGATCTTCGTAGAATATGTAGGAGCCAATATGAGCATCCAGGTTCCACTATTGGTTATTGACCGGAGACGTGTCTCGGTCATGTCTACATTGTTCTCGAACCCGTAGGGTCCGCACGCTTAACATCACGATGATAGTTTCATTATGAGTTTATATATTTTGATGTACCAAAGTTTGTTCGGAGTCCCGGATGTGATCACGGACATGACGAGGAGTCTTGAAATGGTCGAGACATGAAGATTGATATATTGGAAGCCTATGTTTGGACATCGGAAGTGTTCTGGGTGAAATCGGCATTTTACATGAGTACTGGGAGGTTACCGGAACCCCCCGGTAACCTAATGGGCCTTAATGGGCCTAATGGAGGAAGAGGAGAGGAGGCCTAGGGGCTGCCGCGCACCCCTCCCCCCCAAGTCTGAATTGGACAAGGAGGGGGGGCGGCGCCCCCCTTTCCTTTCCCCCCTCTCCTCCTTCCCCCCAAGTCCTAATCCAACTAGGGAAAGGGGGGAGTCCTACTCCCGGTAGGAGTAGGACTCCTCCTGTGCGCCTCCTCCTAGGGCCGGCCTCACCCCCCTTGCTCCTTTATATACGGGGACAGGGGGGCACCTCTAGACACACAAGTTGATCCTCGTGATCGTTTTCTTAGCCGTGTGCGGTGCCCCCCTCCACCATACTCCTCAATAATATTGTAGTGGTGCTTAGGCGAAGCCCTGCGATGGTAGAACATCAAGATCATCACCACGCCGTCGTGCTGACGGAACTCTTCCCCGACACTTTGCTAGATCGGAGTCCGGGGATCGTCATCGAGCTGAACGTGTGCTAGAACTCGGAGGTGCCGTAGTTTCGGTGCTTGATCGGTCAGGCCGTGAATACGTACGACTACATCAACCGCATTGTCATAACGCTTCCGCTTCCGGTCTACGAGGGTACGTAGACAACACTCTCCCCTCTCGTTGCTATGCATGACCATGATCTTGCGTGTGCGTAGGAATTTTTTGAAATTACTACGTTTCCCAACAGTGGCATCCGAGCCTAGGTTTTATGTGTTGATGTTGTGCACGAGTAGAACACAAGTGAGTTGTGGGCGATATAAGTCATACTGCTTACCAGCATGTCATACTTTGGTTCGGCGGTATTGTTGGATGAAGCGGCCCGGACCGACATTACGCGTACACTTACGCGAGACTGGTTCTACCGACGTGCTTTGCACACAGGTGGCTGGCGGGTGTCAGTTTCTCCAACTTTAGTTGAACCAAGTGTGGCTACGCCCGGTCCTTGCGAAGGTTAAAACAACACCAACTTGACAAACTATCATTGTGGTTTTGATACGTAGGTATGATTGGTTCTTGCTTAAGCCCGTAGCAGCCATGTAAAACTTGCAACAACAAAGTAGAGGACGTCTAACTTGTTTTTGCAGGGCATGTTGTGATGTAATATGGTCAAGACATGATGCTAAATTTTATTGTATGAGATGATCATGTTTTGTAACTGAGTTATCGGCAACTGGCAGGAGCCATATGGTTGTCGCTTTATTGTATGCAATGCAATTGCGCTGTAATACTTTACTTTATCACTAAGCGGTAGCGATAGTCGTGGAAGCATAAGATTGGCGAGACGACAACGATGCTACTATGATGATCAAGATGTCGTGCCGGTGACGATGGTGATCATGACGGTGCTTCGAAGATGGAGATCACCAGCACAAGATGATGATGGCCATATCATATCACTTATATTGATTGCATGTGATTTTTATCATTTATGCATCTTATCTTGCTTTTATTGACGGTAGCATTTTAAGATGATCTCTCACTAATTATCAAGAAGTGTTCTCCCTGAGTATGCACCGTTGCGAAAGTTCTTCGTGCTGAGACACCACGTAATGATCGGGTGTGATAGGCTCTACGTTCAAATACAACGGGTGCAAAATAGTTGCACACGCGGAATACTCAGGTTATACTTGACGAGCCAAGCATATACAAATATGGCCTCGGAACACGGAGACCGAAAGGTCGAGAGTGAATCATATAGTAGATATGATCAACATGGTGATGTTCACCAATGAAACTACTCCATCTCATGTGATGATCGGACACGGTTTAGTTGATTTGGATCACGTGATCACTTAGAAGATTAGAGGGATGTCTATCTAAGTGGGAGTTCTTTAGTAATATGATTAATTGAACTTAAATTTATCATGAACTTAGTACCTGATAGTATCTTGATTGTTTATGTTTGATTGTAGATAGATGGCCCGGGTTGTTGTTCCATTGAATTTTAATGCGTTCCTTGAGAAAGCAAAGTTGAAAGATGATGGTAGCAATTACCCGTACTGGGTCCGTAACTTGAGGATTATCCTCATTGCTGCACAGAAGAATTACGTCCTGGAAGCACCGCTGGGTGCCAGGCCTGCTGCTGGTGCAACACCAGATGTTATGAACATCTGGCAGAGCAAAGCTGATGACTACTCGATAGTTCAGTGTGCGATGCTTTACGGCTTAGAATCAGGACTTTAATGACGTTTTGAACGTCATGGAGCATATGAGATGTTCCAGGAGTTGAAGTTAATATTTCAAGCAAATGCCCGGATTGAGAGATATGAAGTCTCCAATAAGTTCTATAGCTGCAAGATGGAGGAGAACAGTTCTGTCAGTGAGCATATACTCAAAATGTCTGGGTATAATAATCACTTGATTCAATTGGGAGTTAATCTTCCAGATGATTGCGTCATTGACAGAATTCTCCAATCACTTCCACCTAGCTACAAGAGCTTCGTGATGAACTATAATATGCAAGGGATGAATAAGACAATTCTCGAGCTCTTCGCAATGCTGAAAGCTGCGGAGGTAGAAATCAAGAAGGAGCATCAAGTGTGGATGGTCAACAAGACCACTAGTTTCAAGAAAAAAGGCAAAGGGAAGAAGAAGGGGAACTTCAAAAAGAACAGCAAGCAAGTTGCTGCTCAGGAGAAGAAACCCAAATCTGGACATAAGCCTGAAACTGAGTGCTTCTACTGCAAGCAGACTGGTCACTTGAAGCGGAACTGCCCCAAGTATTTGGCGGATAAGAAGGATGGCAAGGTGAACAAAGGTATATATGATATACTTGTTATTGATGTGTAGTAGCACCTGGGTATTTGATACTGGTTCTGTTGCTAATATTTGCAACTCGAAACAGGGACTACGGATTAAGCGAAGATTGGCTAAGGACGAGGTGACGATGCACGTGGGAAATGGTTCCAAAGTCGATGTGATCGCAGTCGGCACGCTACCTCTACATCTACCTTCGGGATTAGTATTAGACCTAAATAATTGTTATTTGGTGCCAGCGTTGAGCATGAACATTATATCTGGATCTTGTTTAATGCGAGACAGTTATTCATTTAAATCAGAGAATAATGGTTGTTCTATTTATATGAGTAATATCTTTTATGGTCATGCACCCTTGAAGAGTGGTCTATTCTTATTAAATCTCGATAGCAGTGACACACATATTCATAATGTTGAAGCCAAAAGATGCAGAGTTGATAATGATAGTGCAACTTATTTGTGGCACTGCCGTTTAGGTCATATCGGTGTAAAGCGCATGAAGAAACTCCATACTGGTGGACTTTTGGAACCACTTGATTATGAATCACTTGGTACTTGCGAACCGTGTCTTATGGGCAAGATGACCAAAACACCGTTCTCCGGTACTATGGAGAGAGCAACAGATTTGTTAGAAATCATACATATAGATGTATGTGGTCCGATGAATGTTGAGGCTCCTGGCGGATATCGTTATTTTCTCACCTTCACAGATGACTTAAGCAGATATGGGTATATCTACTTAATGAAACATAAGTCTAAAACATTTGAAAAGTTCAAAGAATTTCATAGTGAAGTTGAAAATCATCGTAACAAGAAAATAAAATTCCTACGATCTGATCGTGGAGGAGAATATTTGAGTTACGAGTTTGGTGTACATTTGAAACAATGCGGAATAGTTTCGCAACCTACGCCACCCGGAACACCACAACATAATGGTGTGTCCGAACGTCGTAATCGTACTTTACTAGATATGGTACGATCTATGATGTCTCTTACTGATTTACCGCTATCATTTTGGGGTTATGCTTTAGAGACAGCGGCATTCACGTTAAATAGGGCACCATCAAAATCCGTTGAGACGACGCCTTATGAACTGTGGTTTGGCAAGAAACCAAAGTTGTCGTTTCTGAAAGTTTGGGGATGTGATGCTTATGTGAAAAAGCATCAACCTGATAAGCTCGAACCCAAATCGGAGAAATGTGTCTTCATAGGATATCCAAAGGAAACTATTGGATACACCTTCTATCACAAATCCGAAGGCAAGACTTTTGTTGCTAAATTCGGAAACTTTCTAGAGAAGGAGTTTCTCTCGAAACAAGTGAGTGGGAGGAAAGTAGAACTTGATGAGGTAACTATACCTACTCCCTTATTGGAAAGTAGTACATCACAGAAACCGGTTTCTGTGACACCTACACCAATTAGTGAGGAAGCTAATGATGATGATCATGAAACTTCAGAACGAGATACTACTAAACCTCGTAGATCAACCAGAGTAAGATCCACACCAGAGTGGTACGGTAATTCTGTTCTGGAAGTCATGCTACTAGATCATGATGAACCTACGAATTATGGATAAGCGATGGTGAGCCCAGATTCCGCAAAATGGCTTGAAGCCATGAAATCTGAGATGGGATCCATGTATGAGAACAAAGTGTGGACTTTGGTTGACTTGCCCAAAGATTGGCAAGCAATTGAGAATAAATGGATCTTCAAGAAGAAGACTGACGCTGACGGTAATGTTACTGTCTACAAAGCTCGACTTGTCGCAGAAGGTTTTCGACAAGTTCAAGGGATTGACTACGATGAGACCTTCTCACCCGTAGCGATGCTTAGGTCTGTCCGAATCATGTTAGCAATTGCCGCATTTTATGATTATGAAATTTGGCAGATGGATGTCAGAACTGCATTCCTGAATGGATTTCTGGAAGAAGAGTTGTATATGATGCAGCCGGAAGGTTTTCTCGATCCAAAGGGAGCTAACAAAGTGTGCAAGCTCCAGCGATCCATTTATGGACTGGTGCAAGCCTCTCGGAGTTGGAATAAACGCTTTGATAGTGTCATCAAAGCATTTGGTTTTGTACAGACTTTTGGAGAAGCCTGTATTTACAAAAAGGTGAGTGGGAGCTCTGTAGCATTTCTGATATTATATGTAGATGACATATTACTAATCGGAAATGATATAGAATTTCTGGATAGCATAAAGGGATACTTGAATAAGAGTTTTTCAATGAAAGACCTCGGTGAAGCTGCTTACATATTGGGCATTAAGATCTATAGATATAGATCAAGACACTTAATTGGACTTTCACAAAGCACATACCTTGACAAAATTTTGAAGAAGTTCAAAATGGATCAAGCAAAGAAAGGATTCTTGCCTGTGTTACAAGGTGTGAAATTGAGTAAGACTCAATGCCCGACCCATGCAGAAGATAGAGAGAAAATGAAAGATGTTCCCTATGCTTCAGCCATAGACTCTATCATGTATGCAATGTTGTGTACCAGACCTGATGTATGTCTTGCTATAAGTCTAGCAGGGAGGTACCAAAGTAATCCAGGACTGGATCACTGGATAGCAGTCAAGAACATCCTGAAATACCTGAAAAGGACTAAGGATATGTTTCTCGTATATGGAGGTGACAAAGAGCTCATCGTAAATGGTTACGTTAATGCAAGCTTTGACACTGATCCGGACGATTCTAAATCGCAAACCAGATACGTGTTTACATTGAACGGTGGAGCTGTCAGTTGGTGCAGTTCTAAACAAAGCGTTGTGGCGGGATCTACATGTGAAGCGGAGTACATAGCTGCTTCGGAAGCATCAAACGAAGGAGTCTGGATGAAGAAGTTCATATCCAATCTAGGTGTCATACCTAGTGCATCCGGTCCAATGAAAATCTTTTGTGACAATACTGGTGCAATGGCCTTGGCAAAGGAATCCAGATTTGACAAGAGAACCAAGCGCATCAAGAGATGCTTCAATTCCATCCGGGATCTAGTCTAGGTGGGAGACATAGAGATTTGCAAGATACATACGGATCTGAATGTAGCAGACCCGTTGACTAAGCCTCTTCCACGAGCAAAACATGATCATCACCAAAGCTCCATGGGTGTTAGAATCATTATTGTGTAATCTAGATTACTGACTCTAGTGCAAGTGGGAGACTGAAGGAAATATGCCCTGTAGGCAATAATAAAGTTATTATTTATCTCCTTATATCATGATAAATGTTTATTATTCATGCTAGAATTGTATTAACCAGAAACATAATACTTGTGTGAATATATAGACAAACTAATCGTCACTAGTATGCCTGTACTTGACTAGCTCGTTCATCGAAGATGGTTATGTTTCCTAACCATAGACATGTGTTGTCATTTGATTAACGGGATCACATCATTAGGAGAATGATGTGATTGACATGACCCATTCCATTAGCTTAGCACCCGATCGTTTAGTATGTTGCTATTGCTTTCTTCATGACTTATATATGTTCCTATGACTATGAGATTATGCAACTCCCGTTTGCCGGAGGAACACTTTGTGTGCTACCAAACATCACAACGTAACTGGGTGATTATAAAGGAGCTCTACAGGTGTCTCCAAAGGTACATATTGGGTTGGCGTATTTCGAGATTAGGATTTGTCACTCTGATTGTCGGAGAGGTATCTCTGGGCCCTCTCGGTAATGCACATCACATAAGCCTTGCAAGCATTGCAACTAATGAGTTAGTTGTGAGATGATGTATTATGGAATGAGTAAAGAGACTTGCCGGTAACGAGATTAAACTAGGTATTAAGATACCGACGATCGGATCTCGGGCAAGTAACATACCGATGACAAAGGGAACAACATATGTTGTTATGCGGTCTGACCGATAAAAGATCTTCGTAGAATATGTAGGAGCCAATATGAGCATCCAGGTTCTGCTATTGGTTATTGACCGGAGATGTGTCTCGGTCATGTTTACATTGTTCTCGAACCCGTAGGGTCCGCACGCTTAACGTTATGATGACAGTTTCATTATGAGTTTATATATTTTGATGTACCGAAGTTTGTTCGGAGTCCCGGATGTGATCACGGACATGAAGAGGAGTCTTGAAATGGTCGAGACATGAAGATTGATATATTGGAAGCCTATGTTTGGACATCAGAAGTGTTCCGGGTGAAATCGGCATTTTACCGGAGTACACTACAAGAAATATGTCAACTTATGACCTTTTGTCAGTGACCCTCGAAGAATTGGTCATAAATTTATGACCATTTTAGACCAATTGGTCAAAAGCTGTTCAGGGGGCTCCAAACCCTAAATCATTGCGACCATTTTGGTTAGAAAGGTCGTAATTTCCTTACACGAAATGGTCACAAAGCAAACAGTGCTAGTCCGCTGCCTTATTTCTAGTTGTTAATGACCAATATAGATGGTCATAGCCTTGTAGATTGTGTTGGGTTGTGATGACTAGGCGCCATCTCATCAGTTTTGCCTATGTGTCATGTCCATGTGGCAGTTTTTGCCCTAGGTTGTGAAGCAACCTATATTTCTATCATTCCCAAAAATCCCAAAAAAATCTCATAAATTCTTTGGGGCATATATTCATTAAATATGTAAAAATCCTTCCTTGCCTAGTTCAAAACTAATTCAACAATATTCATTTTCCTATTCTGTTCACAACAACACTTTATGAAGGAAGTGCTATTTATATATTCTTGATTGCCCTCGAAATTTTTTGGGCACTCTTTCCTATCCAAATCATTACCGCATGACAAAATTCAGCTCCATTTGCCTAGCAAATCTTCCTCGGCAAATTTCCAAAGTTTTTGTCCACCTAGAAGCATTGTGAAGGAAGTACCTTTTTTATATCTCTAAATGACATGAAATTTATACAGTTCCTTCATATGCCCAAATTATCGCCCTCCTCCAAATTGCAGCTCAGTCAAATCATCTATGTGAGCCCAGGTTCAATTTATATTTTATGGCCAAATTGACACGTTGCAAAGGAAGTGTTATATAGACCCCTCCTATTACCCTCAAATTTTTGAGGCACTCTTCCATACCAAAATCATTGCCACATGATAATATTCAGCTCAATTTTCCTAGTAAATCTTTCTCAGGAAATTTCCAAAGTTTCTACCTCGAGAGAAGCTTTGTGAAGTAAGTACTAGCTAGGCTTACCCAAATGATCTGAAAATTTACCAGCGCATGACCATACCTATGTAACTTACCTACACCAATTTTTAGCTCATTTCATTCATCCAATCTCTCTCACTAGTTTTCCCAAGTTTTTGTCCATAGAAGAGCATTGTGAAGGAAGTACTACTTTGGCATGTCAAAATGATATCAATTTTCTACAATGCTTTCCTATGCTCAAATAACCATCCTCCACCAAATTTCAGCTCAATCCATTCATTATTTTGAGCCCAGCTTCAACATTCATATTTTTGTCCAGTGTGGTACTTTGCAAAGCAAGTACCACCTAGGATCCTCCTTTTGAGCTGAAAATTTGTGAATACGTTCTCCTTAGTAGATGATCATCCTCGGCCAAAACTCACGCCCATTGGCCATGTGCATTTCCCGTACCGCTAATCAAACACTTGGTTGCTTATTCATGTTTGAGCATCGATCGGTCTCCTCGTGAGAATCTTATGTTGTGATTTTCTTCCTAGCACCTACCTGGGGAGTGCCCAACCCACTAGACATGCCTAGGATGCCCAGAACACATGGCAACGCCACGGCCACGCGGTGACCACGAGGCGGTCATGCGAGTTTACACGCTCTAGAGTTGGGGGCCTCGGCCACCGCCCAAACCTCGATGTATCGCCACCAAACCATGTATTTATGATTAAATAGGTACTTATGTAACTAGAAATGAGTTTTGGAAAAAATAAATAGCAAACTATGAGGTAGCTGCAGTTCAAATTTGACCCGCTTCCACCTGAATCGGCGGAAATTTGTCTTTTTCATGAGAGGTGGATCAAAACTTTTTACACCCAACCATTTTGTCAATTGTGCATTAAATATGTCCTAGTATTTTAGAAAATTGATTTGGTCCAATTTTGCAACAATTATTTGGGAGGTCCTTCACAAAAAAACTCATTTTAGGTAGTCGGAAAAATGGAAAATGAATTTTTTGTGCAAAGAAAATGAAAACTTCCTTAGGCAACATTGTTAGCCATTCCAAGACGCACCCTTGTGCACAATATGAGATCATTTGAACAAACTATGCCATGAATGCGGCCATAAGATTGATCATTTGTCTTGAAAGCCATTGATCTCCACACGTGATAGCTCATTTTTTAGAACACTTTTTAAAAATAATTACCGTATTACAAGTTTGTTATTTTTCCTAGGAACTTGGCCACATATAATGACACAATGCGAAGGTTTCCCAATTTTTTGATTTTTTTTGAATTTTTTATGCCCGTTTCAAAATGCGGACAAAACGGCGGGAATGGCCGTTCCTAGCTAGTGGTTGAATCTTGGAATTTTTTTGGCGTTTCTCTGATTAAATAGGTACTTATGTACCCAGAAATGATTTTTGGAAAAAATAAATAGCAAACTATGAGGCAGCTGCAGTTCAAATTTGACCCACTTCCAACTGAATCGACGGAAATATGTCTTTTTCACGAGAGGTGGATCAAAACTTTTTACACCCAACCATTTTGTCAATTGTGCATTAAATATGTCCTAGTATTTTAGAAAATTGATTTGGTCCAATTTTGCAACAATTATTTGGGAGGTCCTTCACAAAAAACCCTCTTTTCGGGCACTCGAAAAATGGAAAATGGTTTTTTCGTCCCAAGAAAATGAAAACTTCATTAGGCAACATTGTTTGCCATTCCAATATGCACCCTTTTGCACAATATGAGATCATTTGAACAAACTATGCCATGAATGTGGCCATAAGATTGATCATTTGGCTTGAAAGCCATTGATCTCCACACGTGATAGCTCGTTTTTGAGAACACTTTTTTTAAAATAATTGCCGTATTAGAAGTTTGTTATTTTTACTGGGAACTTGGCCACATATAATGACACAATGCGAAGGTTTCCCAATTTTTTGATTTTTTTTGAAATTTTTATGCCCATTTCAAAATGCGGTCAAAACGGCGGGAATGACCGTTCCTAGCTAGTGGTTGAATCTTGGAATTTTTTGGTGTTTCTCTCATTAAATAGGTACTTATGTACCTAGAAATGATTTTTGGAAAAAATAAATAGCAAACTATGAGGCAGCTGCAGTTCAAATTTGACCCGCTTCCAGCTGAATCGGCGGAAATTTGTCTTTTTCACGAGAGGTGGATCAAAACTTTTTACACCCAACCATTTGGTCAATTGTATATTAAATAGGACCAAGTATTTTAGGAAAATGATTTGATACAATTTTGCAACAAATATATGATAGGTCCTTCACAAAAAAACTTATTTTGGGCACTCGAAAAATGAAAAATGAAATTTCCATGCAAAGAAAATGAAAACTTCCTTAAGCAAAATTGTTTCCATTTCAAGATGCACCCTTGTGTAGTTATTTGGTAGCTTCTTCTTAACAAAAAAAATCATTTTGGACACTAAAAAAATGAAAAATAAAATGCTGACATGACTTTACATTTTATTTTTATTTGACCATGACCAATTTTGGATGGTCATAACGTCCAATTTTAGATGGTCATAACGTCATACACGCGTACTCCGTTCTGATTGGGCCATAACCATCTCATGCGGATCATGCATCAAACACCGTTGGATGCTCCTGAATCCAACGGTAGCCCTTGCCCCCTCACCTCTCACGCACACCACAGCCCAAACCCTAGCTCACATCACACCCCTTCCCTCATCGCACCCCTCATCTCCCCATCTCCTCGCCGCCACCGCCACCTCCCGATCCAATCTCACCCCGCCGCCTCCCGATCCAACCTCCCACCCACTGCCGACCTCGCCGTCCCTCCCTCCCCTCACCATCTCTCCCTTGTCTCTCCCTCTCCCCCGCACCACTCCTTGCCTACTACATCAACCGGATGGGCCAAACGCTGCGCCTTGTCCGCCCGCCTGTGCTCTGGGTCGTCGTCGAGGCCAGCAAGCCCTCCCCGGAGGCCGCCCTCGCGCTGCACCGCACCGCCGTCATACACCGCTACGCCGGCTGCTGCGACGGCCTCAACGCCTCCCCCGCGCGCAGTCGACTTCCGCCCGCACCAGCTCAACGCCGGCCTCGAGGTCGTCGAGAACCACCTCCTCGATGGCATCGTCTACTTCACCGACGAGGAGGGCGTCTACTCCCTGCCGCTCTTCGACCGCCTCCGCCAGATCAGGTATCTCCCCCTCCACTCCGCCGCCCCGCTTCATCTCCGTCGTGATCTGGTGCCGCCGACCACCCCCGCATCTCTGTCACCCCACCATCTAAGCAACGATGCCCACTCGTCCTCTGCGTCGCCCCTCCCAACACGCACCTGGGCCGCCTCCCCTTCGCCTACTGTACGAGGCCCAGCAGCCCTCTGTTGGATTCGGTTTTCAAACTGAACATTTTGGTGTGGTGCCCTGTATCAAGAATTCGATCTGAAACTTCTGAAACTGAAGGATCGAACAGGAGCCTGTAGTTGACAGACTAGTATTCCCTTGTCAAATGCTTACTCCATTTTACTAGATTTAGTTATACCCTGCAATTTTTTTTACAAAGGTTATACCCTGCAGTTTAGCTCTGTGTTATGAGGTATTGACCATCTGTGTGTTGATATTGATGTATCTGATAGTTCACTTGCAGCAAATCTTGCATCAATTAGGGATTCTTCAACTGAACTTCTCTTTCATTGTACCACCAAATACTGAAGTTTTGCTATGTGTTTTTGTCTATATAGAATTGCATTGATTCCCTCTTCTTTCAGTAGTTACATGACTTGAGGTCTCTGTATTCTTTTGAATAGGATGTACTGTTCTATGCAAAAGATCTGATTTGCACAAACATAGTTATCTGCATGTGCTTCCTGACTTGGTATTTTGTTATATCTTGTTGGTTGAATGTATGGTGGTTCCAGTACAGTGGTAGTATATTCAGGTTTGGTGTGTTGCTGTGAGGTTAATCCCTTCGGAAACATTCTTTGAGAATTTTGTAATGCCTCCTTTGGGGTGTTGATACACTATTGCGCAAGTTCTATTGTATGTGAGTTTCTTTTGTTACTGCAAAGCATTGATACAATATGTCATTTGCAGGGAGCTCGCTCTGCATCTGAGTCTCAGTCATCCTGCACAGCAAGGAGCCGGACCAAGGGAGCAAGCAGCGCTGCTGGTTCATTGAGACATGTGCATGTGTGGAGTAATTTTGCTTAGAGTATTTAACAAGATTGTGACGAATGTCACCGACACAACTTATATAGTTTGGTCTTCGTCTGATTTAGTTATTGCATCTTGTGTTCCTGTAGTATACTAACAAATGCCTCGCTGTGAGTTGTTGGCTGTTTTCATTCTAGTCTGAATATGATCACCTATCCTGTAGAATTGGATTTCTCTGGCTGTTTCGTAAACTGAATTTGGTTCAGTTAAAAAACTGCATTACCTGACAGTTTTGGGCAGCGAGCTTCTAACTGAAAAACGAGTTTGTTATGCTCATAATTTCAAGTTGTCCTCTACATATGAGTTGTAAAGCATGTTCTAAGGTTTCCGTAGAGTACCCGTTTGCTTCGTTTGGATGTATGGTTTGAGAGCAGCCGTCTATTTAGTTTGCTGTCTAGAAATATAGTACAGTTTAATGTCGGTGGCGGTCTTGTCTTAGATAGATTCTGTAGTGTATTAATCTCACTGTGTAGAGTGGCCTACTTGCACATATAGTACAGTTTAATGTCGACATTATCATCATCAGGTCCTGTTCCCTCTATTCTCTCCTGCCTTGTGATGTTAGTCTATGTGCGCTCACTAGTATTGTTAGATCCTGTAAGTTGAATCGATGGTAGTGGTAGTAGAGTAGTATTTTTCTTCAGGTGAACCTATTATAACTGACCATATCAGCACTAGTATCACATTTAGATTTAAAATGCTGACTGGAAATGTGTGTACTCGGTATTAGTCTTGTAGCATGGTCAGATTTAGAGACTCAACTCGTTTCTTCTTTTGTTCCTACAAGACGATTCAGCTTAACTTTAAAAAGTAACAGTAAATTTGGATACTGCCAGACACAAGAGAAGACTGTTACAACGATAGTATGTGCTACATTTGATCCTGGGTTGTATAACATATCTGTTACTGCAGGTCACCCATCCTTGAGGAGCAGAAGGAGGGAGGCATCTAGCTGGGCATCAAGGGCCTGCTCTGCTCCTCTTCTTTCTTGACCATCGGTAACTCCAGGTTCCCGGGCTTCCAAGGCGCGCCAGCACACCGCCGCCATGCCTCCTCTGCTCTCCGGGCTCGGACCAATCGCTCGACGCTTCAGGTACGCACGTCTCCTGCTATTATCTCAACCCTGTGAGTGCCAACTTGCCTCTTGCCTGCCAAGAGTGTTGACTGAATTGCTTCTGATACATGTATGCGTGTGTTTGTGTGTAGCACAAGCCCTGCAGCAGCTGACGTGGGTTCAGGTGTCCCCTCCCCTGATGGCTATAAATCTACCATGCTCTGCTAATTCTATGCGAGCACTGTTAGGCGTCCATTTGTATTTGCAAATTAGCAGTAGCTTGCAGAATATGTGCCGTCCAAAGCGTTGCCTTAATACGATATGCGTATCATTAGCTGGTATCCATATGGAGTTAGTTTAGCAGAGGAAGAAATAAACACCTATGTTTCTTGGTCCGTGAAATTGCGTTGGAGAGATGGGTCTATTATATATAGGCGATACATTACACTAGTTGAATTTGATCACGCACCAACTCCAACAAGTGATATGTGCATGCTAATTGTTATTAGCTTCAAAACCTAGTAAATGCATTCTTGCACTAGGTACACCCTTGAATTTTTGTCCTTTACAACCTGATCGATGTACAACCTGTTTGCTTGAAAGTAATTTTAGTTGATTCTTTGATGGAGCGCTAAGACTATGCGTGGAACATTAGTTTTTATTATCTAAAACTACCGCTGTGTGATATGCAGGTGCCTAGTTTGTTTTTATTAGTTTTTATTATATAAAGTACCTCCCTGGAACATTGTTTGTCACCTTGTTTCCACTGATATGCAGGATATTGTTTGCTGCTTATGCTTTTCTGATTGACAATATCAGGCAGTAACACATTAATTAGTCTCTTGGTTACTTGAAATCAAATCCATGATTTTGTTATGTACTGTTTGCTCACAGTTAAGTACAAGTTAACCTTTCATGTTAAGGCAAACCTGAGAACACTTGCTTGTGAGAACCAACTGGACTTCTTAGATATATCCAAGTGAAGATGTACTGTTACTATGGCAGTGAATTTAGCTATGTGAGATTAGAATTTGAGTGCCATCATTCATCTTATGGTATCTTGTTCTCTATGATAACTGTTGACTTGCAAGATACAATGTTGATTTACTATATATACCCGCACAGCAAGTATATGGTGTTGTCTTATGGTTATGCTGCCTATGTCACCGATATTTAACTCTGCTATCTCATTCTGTCTTTATTATAAGCTTGGCTAACCTTGTAGATGTTGTCCTTCGTTCATCTACAAGACACCATCATGCATATGTTTATTCGGTTTGAACTTTGCATATGTTTTTTTGGTTTGAACTTTGCATATGTTTATTTAGTTTGAACTCTGCATGACATGAAGTAATTATTTCCAGTGTTTTTTTTCAACTTTTTTTTCGCTGTCACTTGATATATACTTAGCTTGTACTTGAAGATGTGGTTTAATAATGGTGATTTTGTTCTACTTGGATGCATTGGTACCCCCCCCCCCCATCATAGAGCGCACGGATGCAATGGCGGCAAGAAGATGATGGTCATGTGCATCATCAAGCACACCATGGTGATAATCTACCTCCTCACAAATGCTAACTAAATCTAGATCGACGTTGTCATCCACATGTGTCTCTCTCAGTTCCCTTTATCCTACGTTTGTGATGTTAGTGTATGTGCTTTGACTAGTAATGTTAGATCTTGCCTATTGAATGGATGGTCGTGGTAGTAGAATGGCATTGTTGTTTTAGGTGCAATGTGTTGCGGTGAGGTTACAGGACCTGCACTTCATGCATATTCATAGTCTCTGTTTTCTTGTATGAATAAAAAAGCATGGTACTAGCTGGATTTGTGTTATCATTCTATATACAGAACTGTTCTTTTTTGAATGGAATGTTGATAATATATTGGTTCTATTTGTTCTAATTCTTCTCAGCTTATTCATGTAACAGGGTGGACGGCATGTTGCTGTTCTGTTAGCCTAGTTCTAAATGATCGCTATCGAAGGAGCTCCATGCTGAAGAAGAAAACACTTGTAGAGCTTATGAAGTATCTAGTTGTTACCCTATAGAGCTTGTAATTGTGATTGCCATACCTATAGAGCTTGTATTGTTATTCCACTTGTAGAGCTTGTAAAGTTTGTGTTAAGAGTATTACATGTTATTTGGAAAGTAGGAGCTGCATGAATCTGGTTGATATAATTTGAAGTATTACATGTGTTTTCTGTCAGTGCAATTTGAATACTGCCAATTTAAATACCAGTTATTTATTTACTGTTAAATTGAAATATGAATAATATGACCCTGACAGCTGGGACCCATGTCAAGTGGACCCCTTTTTATATAAAAGAAAAAAATAAAAACTATTGAGAAAAAGGGCCCAGACCAGAAATAAGAAGGCTAAAATGTGGGCTTGGCCCATGTAGTCAACCAAATTAATAGGGAAAAATACATTAAAAAGGCCGAATTGTTGGGCTAGGCCCATGTAGAAAACCGAATTGGACCGGGCTGATTCTTGTGCCACATCAGATTGCCACGTCGGATGCCTACGTGGCCTGGGGGTGCTGCTAGTGACCAAAACAAAACAATAGGCATATTTTGGTCGTAAACGTCTTCGACCATTCCAGAAGAAAGGTCGCTATAGTCAGTTTATGACGGCCAGCTTTTGACCTTATGTTTTTGGTCACAAAAAGGTCACAAATGGAAATTTGTGACCATTCAGTGACCAATAGTGGTGGTCACAAGTTGACATATTTCTTGTAGTGGTACCGGGAGGTTACCGGAACCCCCCGGTAACCTAATGGACCTTAATGGACCTAGTGGAGGAACAGGAGAGGAGGCCCAGGGGCTGCCGCGCATCCCTCCCCCACAAGTCCGAATTGGACAAGGAGGGGGGGCGGCGCCCCCCCCCCCCTTTCCTTTCCCCCTCTCCTCCTTCCCCCCAAGTCCTAATCCAACTAGGGAAAGGGGGGAGTCCTACTCCCGGTAGGAGTAGGACTCCTCCTGCGCGCCTCCTCCTAGGGCCGGCCGCACCCCCCTTGCTCCTTTATATACGGGGGCAGGGGGGCACCTCTAGACACACAAGTTGATCCTCATGATCGTTTTCTTAGCCGTGTGCGGTGCCCCCCTCCACCATACTCCTCAATAATATTGTAGCGGTGCTTAGGCGAAGCCCTGCGACGGTAGAACATCAAGATCGTCACCACGCCGTCGTGCTGAAGGAACTCTTCCCCAACACTTTGTTGGATCGGAGTCCGGGGATCGTCATCGAGCTAAACTAAGGGACACTTTCCAGAACGTTTCAGACTCCGAAAAGGAAGAGGTATGAGGTACGGTAAGTAAACCGGCTCCAAAATAGTTCTAATAGCAATTTTTCTCCGTTTTGGAATATTTAAAAAAATAGGAAAATAAGAAGCAGTCCAGGAAGGACACGAGGCATCCACGAGGGTGGAGGGCGCGCCCTACCCCTTGGGCGCACCCCCTGCCTCGTGGGCACCTCATGTGCTCTCTGGACTCCATTTTCTTGCACGATACTTCCTTTGGTCGGTAAAAATTCATTATATAATCTCCCGAAGGTTTTGACCATCGTACCACGCAAATATCTCCTGTTTCTGTTTCAAGCTGTTTCCTGCCAGGGTTGTCAAGGCCAGGCATCATGTTGTCCCCCTCCTCCAACAACAATGAGGGCAACGATGCTTGGCTAATGAAGATAGCGCTGAAGAGAGAAGAGCCCGGAGAGATCAACAAGGATGATGGGATCAAGAAGGCCATGGGTGATCAAGTTCCGGCAGTAGTAGAAGAAGACATCCTTCAACCTCATCACAATCTCTTTACCCCAACGGAGATTGAGGCTTTCAAGATGATTGAGTTAGCTCACATTCAAAACAAGTATCTCACAAGTGAAAATATTTTATTGAAGGAGCATATCATCGCACTCAAGGGCATTATCCGCAAATTGGAGGATCTCCTATGCTCGATGTGCGACTATCCATCATCACCAACACCTTCTTCACCAACAAAGAAGGAGACATAAGCACATGGGTATGGGAACTCCCCTTGGCATCTGCCAAGCTAGGGGAGTGCCCCGGTATCGTATCACCATAACTTTTATCTTTACTACTTTTCTTAGTTCGATCCTTTTGGTAATATCTTGATCTAGTAGAATAAAGTTTTAGTATGATCTAGTTTTGAGTTTTGCTTTATGATCCCTCTATGTAATTGAGTCCATAATCTATATATAATAAAGATTAGTGTTGAGTCAAGGGTTTGATTATCTTGCTACGATCTTGAGGGAATAAAATAAAAGACAAAGAATAAAAAGAAATAAATGGATCATATGGATCTTATGGAGAGTAATGATTTCACATATAAAGAGTATGATGAATAAAAGTTGTTGAGAGTTGACAAACATAGTTTTGGTCATAATTGCAATTAATAGGAAGTAATAAAGAAAGAGAGGTTTTCACATATAAATATACTATCTTGGACATCTTTTATGATTGTGAGCACTCATTAAATATGACATGCTAAAGAGTTCATGTTGGACAAGGAAGACAACGTAATGGGTTATGTTTTCTTACATCTGAGATAAGTTATATTGTCATGGATCATCCAACATGTCGAGCTTGCCTTTCCCTCTCATGCTAGCCAAATTCTTTGCACCAAGTAGAGATACTACTTGTGCTTTCAAATATCCTTAAACCCAGTTTTGCCATGAGAGTCCACCATATCTACCTATGGATTGAGTAAGATCCTTCAAGTAAGTTGTCATCGTTGCAAGCAATAAAAAATGCTCTCTAAATATGTATGATTTATTAGTGCGGAGAAAATAAGCTTTATACGATCTTGTGATGTGGAAGAAATAAAAGCGACGGACTAAATAATAAAGGTCCATATCACAAGTGGAAATATAAAGTGACGTTCTTTCGTATTAAAATTTTGTGCATCCAACCATAAAAAGTACATGACAACCTCTGCTTCCCTCTGCGAAGGGCCCATCTTTTATTCTTGTCTTATACTTCATGCAAGAGTCACGGTGTTCTTCACCTTCCCTTTTTACATTTTATCCTTTGGCAAGAACAATGTGTTGGAAAGATCCTGATATATATAGCTAATTGGATGTCAGTTTTCATGAACTATTATTGCTGACATTACCCTTGAGGTAAAAGGTTGGGAGGCAAAACTATAAGCCCCTATCTTTCTCTGTGTCCGATTAAAACTCTATACCCATGAGTATTGCGTGAGTGTTCGCAATTATGAAAGACTAAATGATAGTTGAGTATGTGGACTTGCTGAAAAGCTCTTATATTGACTCTTTCTGATGTTATGATAAATTGCAATTGTTTCAATGATTGAGATTATAGTTTGTTGGTTCTCAATAAAGTTTCTGATTCATACTTGAAATTGTGATTGAATTGTTACTTTAGCATAAGAGATTATATGACAATATATGTATATGTTGTTGTTCTCAGAATGCTCGTGATGTCCTCATGTCCATATTTTATTTTTATCGACATCTCTATCTCTAAACATGTGGACATATTTATCGATATCGGCTTTCGCTTGAGGACAAGCGAGGTCTACGCTTGGGGGAGTTGATACGTCCATTTTGCATCATGTTTTTATATCGATATTTATTGCATTATGGGCTGTTATTACATATTATGTCACAATACTTATGCCTATTCTCTCTTATTTTACAAGATTTAGATGAAGAGGGAGAATGCCGGCAGCTGGAATTCTGGGCTGGAAAAAGAGCAAATATTAGAGACCTATTCTGCGCAACACCAAAAGTCCTGAAACTTCACGGGAGAAAGTTTCATAATATATAAAAAACATTGGGCGAAAGAAGTACCAGAGGGGGGCCACCTACCATCCACCAGGGTGGGGGCGCCCCCCCTGCCTCGTGGGCCCCCTAGCATCCCTCTGATGCACATCTTTGTCTATATGGAGTCTTTCGTCGAGGAAAAAAAATCATAAGCTAGCTCACGGGACGAAACTCCGCCGCCACGAGGCAGAACCTTGGCGGAACCAATCTAGGGCTCCGGCGGAGCTGTTCTGCCGGGGAAACTTCCCTCCGGGAGGGAGAAATCATCACCATCGTCATCACCATCGATCCTCTCATCGGGAGGGGGTCAATCTCCATCAACATCTTCACCAGCACCATCTCATCTCAAACCCTAGTTCATCTCTTGTATCCAATCTTTGTCCCAAAGCCTCAGATTGGTACCTGTGGGTTGCTAGTAGTGTTGATTACTCCTTGTAGTTGATGCTAGTTGGTTTATTCGCTGGAAGATCATATGTTCAGATGCTTTATGCATATTAATACCCCTCTGATTATGAACATGAATATGATTTGTGAGTAGTTACGTTTGTTCCTCGGGACATGCGAGAAGTTTTGCTATAAGTAGTCATGTGAATTTGGTATTCGTTCGATATTTTGCTGAGATGTATGTTGTCTTTCCTCTAGTGGTGTCATGTGAATGTCGACTACATGACACTTCAGCATTGTTTGGGCCTAGGGGAAGGCATTGGGAAGTAATAAGAAGATGATGGGTTGCTAGAGTGACAGAAGCTTAAACCCTAATTTATGTGTTGCTTCGTAAGGGGCTGATTTGAATCCATATGTTTCATGATATGGTTAGGTTTAGCTTAATACTTCTGTTGTAGTTGCGGATGCTTGCAATAGGTGTTAATCATAAGTGGGATGCTTGTCCAAAGAAGGACAGTACCCAAGCACCGGTCCACCCACATATCAAATCTTACATTCTTAAGAAGTTGATCCCCACTACTACCTATTCTCTCAACATGCAGCCCGTCTACATCATCGTCTAGCCACCTCAGCAAATTCCAGCCACGTCACTTCATTTCTTCGGTATTTTTTTCTTCCCCTCGAAGGTTTTTTATCAATGCATTGCTTCCTTTGTTTTTCAAGACACGGTCCACTATATACTTACATTTAATTCCCATCAGGTCCGTCTCCAAATGTAACAGTCGTTCCCATGTTTTTCGTTTCAGTAGTGAAGAGCCGCAACAGTTTGTAACCGAGGGGCACGACCTTCCTTGGGAACCCGTCGTTTCCCTTCCCCACCAGGCGGCCCCACACAACTGGACATCTAGTTCAACCAGCCAGAATGAGGTGTTCCTCCGCCGCTAGGGCTTCCCGCTGGTCGTCTTCCTCGAGCGTGATGACGAATGGACGAGGCCGCCTTCCCCTATCTACGGGCTCTCTCTTGATCTTGATCTCAATTTCTATCCTCATATGTTGGATTTTCATCCCGTACAGGAGCAAGTCTTCACTCAGCCGCTACACATCCACATGTTGTATGGGGTAGAAGAACCATTGAAAGAGCATACAGGTTCGGATCTCTATCCACATATGTTGGATTTTGATCCCGTACATGAGCAGCTCTTCACACAGCCGCATCACATCCACATGTTGTACGGGGTAGAAGAACCATTGAAAGAGCATACAGGTTCGGATCTTAAATCCAATGATTCCTTTGTATGTTTCCAGTGTCTACTTTTCCTTATTCCTCTCCTAGATGCACTCCATCATACAGACATCCGAGAGGCAAATTTATTCTCTCTTCTTTTCCTCTGTCTTGATCCAGGCAGCAGCAGTTCGAGTTGGACCTCTTCCAAACTATTGTCAAAGTTGTTTTGTAATGTGGATGCTATGTAGATTGAACAGGTTATGTACCCCAGAAAGATTAAAGCTGGGTGTTTATTATTCAAGGTGCAGACAGACAAATTGTATTGTACATATTATTTGCATGTATTCTGTATGATCACCTACTGGTCATGTTGTTTATTTTCTTTCCCTTCTTAGATTATGACCATTTATTCTTAGTCTGATGGTGCTACAGACAGTTTTATTCTCAAACGGTGATACTCTACAATTTCTCACGGCCTCTTACATTATCCAGGTGGTCTGTTCATGCCTGCAAATCTGAGTAGATCATTTCATTACATCTAATAAGCTACATCTATGTAATATGTATGCCGATATCAACACACTTTGGTTGCCCTTGGTATTGTTCATTTCTTTACTGGTGTGCTCGGTGTGTTTTCTTTTCAGTTCGAATCATATATTGTACTTCAATTTTTTTAAAGTGGAATAAGAAAGGGCCAAAAAAAAAGATACGGTGTGATTTTTAACTATTGATTATGTTATTGCAAAGTGACAATGTTCTTATCTATTAGTTATGTTCATAAAAACCCTACAACTTTCTTTCATTGTAGAAGTCATTTGTTTATTTTATTTTTTTGGAGATGAATAATGCACTGAAACATGCATACATCTAAAATTTTATAACACAACACAACCCCTATATCATATCCTATAACAATAAGTTGATCTGGACTAACTGTATTTCCTTCCCATGAGAACTTGCCATATCATATCATCACAACTGGAACTACAAGGGTCATCTACACTTCGTCTCCTCGCTTCACCTCCTATTTATGATGCGTTTTATCTACCCTTTGGCATATTCCATTGATTTTGTTCGCTCAGTGTAACCATTGCAAATAATAATACATTTTCTCATGATTAAAATGTAATCTATGCGGATTGGTACCTCTGTTTGATCACCCGATGATTCCTAGACATAACATAATGCATTGAGAAATATTAAAAACAAAAAACATTTCATATTGCAACTATTGCACTATGCATGTTAAACTTCCCTTTATTTTTCTTTTTTTATAGATAACTTTCCTTTGCTTCTCAGAATTTTCATATAAGCCCTCAAGGATTCCCGCCGCAACGCGCGGGGTATCTTCTAGTTATCAAAGTACCGAATGCGAGTCATATGAACGTGATGAAAACCAGCTTGACAATAATTCTCATGTGTCCTCGGGAGCGCTTTCCTTTATATAAGAGTTTGTCCAGGCTTGTCCTTTGCAACAAAAAGGATTGGGCCATCTTGCTGCACCTTATTTACTTTTATTACTTGTTACCCGTTACAAATTACCTTATCATAAAACTATCTGTTACCGATAATTTCAGTGCTTGCAGAGAATACCTTACTGAAAATCACTTATCATTTCCTTCTGCTCCTCGTTGGGTTCGACACTATTACTTATCGAAAGGACTACGATAGATCCCCTACACTTGTGGGTCATCAGGCTGTCATGGCAAATTGGGAGGCTTGATAAACAAGTGGTAGGTAGCCCGACATAGCGATAGCATCGAGACAACTAGCATAGCAAAAATAGTAGTGAGATCCAAGGTGACGGTCATCTTGCCTGAAACCCCGCTAGGAAGAAGAAAGAGTCCATGAAGAAGACGAACCAATGTAGACGAACGAATCCTCACAATCGCAACATGACCGGAACTATCGAGAAGAAGCGCAACCGGAAAGAAGCAAAAATCATGGTAAACAACCATCACATAAACATGGCATAATGCACAATCAAGTATGATGCATGTCCGGTTTAAAGAAGCATGGCATGACAAAGTGCAACAAACAATACTATAAATTGAGTGGAGCTCAATATGCAACGAGTTGCATATCACAGAAACACCACATTTAATTATTAAGTTAACTCTCGTTTATATACTCAACAATATTAAATATAGTTAAACATGGCAAGAGGTGAAGCATAATAAAACTACCTATCCAGGCAAGTTTAAATGAGGTCAGAACAACAAACAACAATTCCGGTAAATCCCCATGTCATTTAGCAATTTAATGCAAACAACAATTTTAAACATTTTAAATGTTATTATCATGATGCGGATGACATGTGCAAGTTATATGCAATTTTTTATGAAGATGTTGGCATGTTATAAGATATGGAGCATTTTATCACCATGGCGGAAAGAAAGGGGTGCCACGGCAACATTCCGGCTACTCCGACAACTCATTGAGATGCCGATGCAAAAGAAGGGTGTGGGTGTGTGGAACATGCTAGAGATGGTGGGGTGATCCCGGTTACCAGGTGTCCCACATGTCGATGGCAGGGCAACAAGGAACACGCAAGGAACAACTCGGACACGGTTCGAACATGAGAAACTCATACATCACAAACATTCGTTCACGGACGTCGTCTCGGCTGTTATACCTTCGAAGCAAACTTTTTCGGAGCGGGTCGGGTTCGACGGTAGTGGAAGTAGTCGTCGGAGCGGGTCGGGTTCGACGGTAGTGGAAGTAGTCGTTCTCGCGAAGGTAGTGGAAGTAGTGGTACACGATGACGGTAGTGGTACATCTTGTAGTGGAACTTGGGCGTAGTGCTTTACATTCATTTCGGAGAGGTACTTGACGAATCCAAGGTTTCCAGGAGCGACGGTAGTGGAACTTGGCGAATCCGAGTTTTTCGGAGGTTGTCATCGAACTTGGTTAAATACACGGCGTGGGTAGTCGTTCACTCAATGGCCTTCGACGACGGTAGGCATACACATTTCATAGACGTTCGAGTCACCGGTAAAGGAACTTGGCGGTCCATGTAGTAGAACTTGGCGCATCCGAAGGGTGCATGGTGAATCCCCGTAGTCGTACATGGGTCGTAGGGGAACTTGGCATCCCCGAGTCGAGGGTAGTGGTTCCCTTGGCGCTGTAGTCGTACATGGTGATGAACGTCGAGGTACTTGGCGACCCAAAATTTCTCCTGTTTGGGTAGGTATCGTGGCAACAGCTCGAGGACGAGGCTCGGGTCCGTGGAGCACGGAACCCAAGCGATCATAGGTTGTGCACGGTAGGCTGGGTCCAAGGCAGGGAGATGAGAAGGGACCAGATCCGGCCATGATCTCGCCGGATCTCGAGCAGAACGTAGCGGACTCGAAGCTCGGGCATGGGCTCCTCGCGGATGTGAGCGGCTCCGAGCGGCGCGACGAACAGGGAGGAGGGCGGAGCTCGGGACACCATGGCAGGAAGGATCTCGGGGCCGCTTGCCGCCGGTGTATGAGGGAGGCGGTGGGCTCCTCTGGGCGCGGACAAGGACGGCGGCGGGCGCGAGGAGAAGAAAGGAGGCCGCTGGACGAGGTGGACGCTGCTGCTGCATGCCGGGAGCGCGAGGTAAGGCGACGGAGGGAGCCTGCGAGGGGCCCTGGCGGGGAGGCAGTGGAGGTCGCCGGCGGGCAGTGGTAGCGGCAAGGGGAGGCATGGCCTTCGCCGGAGCCAGCAGGGCATGGCGGCAGGGGCATCGGGCGTGGAGCTCCTCCCCTGGCTTGAGGTGTGTGTGTGTGTGTGTGACAGAGTGGGGGTCGAGAGGAGGGTGAGGGCTCGAGCGAGAGGAGGGATCGGGCGCGATGCACTGCCCCTCTGTGTGCATGTGAAGGCGGTGCAGGAGGGAGACGAGTGGGAGAAGGAAGGGATCGATCGGGAGAGATGGCGGCGTTGGAGGAAGGGATCGAGGGAAAGAGGGTGCCGGCTGGGCCTCTGGTGGGCTGAGGGGAGCAGGGCGGCCTGGCTGGCCTAGGCCCAAGAGGCCTGGTCGAGCTCTCTCTCTTCTCTCTCTCTCTCTCTCTCTATTTAAAAAAAAGGAAACTTAGAAGAAATGTCGAGAGAGATTGGAGTGGAGATTGGGCATGGAGTTAATTTTCTCAGACTCGCAAAAATGAGATCGTTCCAGGAAAAATAGAAGTGGGCATGACTGAAAGTTTAAATTCAAACTCCCTTGATTTAAATTCAAATGATTCGAATAGGAAGTGAGGGTTGGGAAGGTCCAAAAATGTACAGGATTTAGGTGTTTCTCGGGAAAGTGATGAAAGAATTTAGGGCAAAGTTGGAGACCAAGAATTGAGATAACAAAGACATGGCATGTTTTGCAAGTGTGTTGTGGTGAATTCCAAATTATTGGAATATTTATAATAGCTCCCTAATAATAGTAGGAGACTTTTATATGTTATAAAGAGAATTTCACCATGTGAACTTCTCTCAATTTAAATGGACCAAAGATCCATGCAATTTATTTAGCAGAGTTTTAAAAAGGGGTGCAAGATGACATGATGCTATGCAAATGATGCAATGTGAATGCAATGAACGAAACAAATCACACAACGAATCTCGGAATCCATGAAAGGCATCTGGAGCGCCGGTCTTGGGGCGTCACATGCCTCCTCCAAAGAACAGCGTTAGACGCATTCTGATCCAGACTCAGGCCAAAAGCCTATGCTTTTATCCGTTGTGAATCGGCTTCCATCGGGGCTCACTCTGTTGCCATCCTCGCATTCTCTACACTAAGATCCTCCTGGGCCTTGGCCACCTCATCTTGCATCTTTGCCACGTTTGCATTATGGTGTGCTTGATTCGCAGGAGTGATACGTCGTATAATTTTTGATTGTTCCATGCCAATATTTTACAACTTTCATATACTTTTGGCAACTTTTTATACTATTTTTGGGACAAACATATTGATCCAGTGCCCAGTGCCAGTTCCTGTTTGTTGCATGCTTTTTGTTTCGCAGAATATCCATATCAAACGGAGTCCAAACGGAATAAAACCTGACGGAGATTTATTTTGGAATATTTATGAATTTTGAAAAGTGGAATCATCGCGAGACGGTGCCCGAGGGGGGCACGAGGTAGGGGGGCGCGCCCCAGGGTGTCAGGCGCGCCCCTGACCCTCGTGGCTACCCCGTAAGGCGGTTGGTGCCCTTCTTTCGCCGCAAGAAAGCTAATTTCCGGATAGAGATCGTGTCAAAATTTGAGCCCAATCGGAGTTACGGATCTCCGGGAATATAAGAAACGGTGAAAGGGAAGAATCTGAGAACGCGGAAACAGAGAGAGACAGAGAGACAGATCCAATCTCGGAGGGGCTCTCACCCCTCCCGTGCCATGGAGGCCATGGACCAGAGGGGAAACCCTTCTCCCATCTAGGGAGGAGGTTAAGGAAGAAGAAGAAGGAGGGGGGCTCTCTCCCCCTCGCTTCCGGTGGCACCGGAGTGCCACTGGGGGCCATCATCATCACCGCGATCTACACCAACACCTCCACCATCTTCACCAACATCTCCATCACCTTCCCCCCTCTAACTACAGTGGTCCACTCTCCCACAACCCGCTGTACCCTCTACTTGAACATGGTGCTTTATGCTTCATATTATTATCCAATGATGTGTTGCCATCCTATGATGTGTGAGTAGATTTTCGTTGTCCTATCGGTGGTTGATGAATTGCTATGATTGATTTAATTTGCTTGTGGTTATGTTGCTGTCCTTTGGTGCCCATCATATGAGCCCGCGTGTGGATCACACCATAGGGTTAGTTGTGTGTTGATAGGACTATGTATTGGAGGGCAAGAGTGACAGAAGCTTCAACCTAGCATAGAAATTGATGCATACGGGATTGAAGAGGGACCAATATATCTTAATGCTATGGTTGGGTTTTACCTTAATGAATGTTAGTAGTTGCGGATGCTTGCTAATAGTTCCAATCATAAGTGCATAGAATTCCAAGTAAGGGATGAAATGCTAGCAGTGGCCTCTCCCACATAATACTTGCTATCGGTCTACTAAAGTAGTCAATTGCTTAGGGGCAATTTCGCAACTCCTAGCACCACTTTTCCACACCCGCTATATTTACTTTATTGTTTCTTTATCTAAATAGCCCCTACTTTTTATTTGCGTACTCTTTATTATCTTGCAAACCTATCCAAAAACACCTACATAGTACTTCTAGTTTCATACTTGTTCTAGGTAAAGCGAACGTCAAGCGTGCGTAGAGTTGTATCGGTGGTCGATAGAACTTGAGGGAATATTTATTCTACCTTTAGCTCTTCGTTGGGTTCGACACTCTTACTTATCGAAAACTGTTGCGATCCCCTATACTTGTGGGTTATCAAGACCTTTTTCTGGCGCCGTTGCCGGGGAGCAATAGCGTGGGGTGAATATTCTCGTGTGTGCTTGTTTGCTTTATCACTAAGTAATTTTTATTTACTTTTCTTAGTTGTTTTCTATCTTTAGTTATGGGTAGGAAACGCAAAATACCAAAAAAATTAGTTGTACCTACTGAACCAATGATTGAAGAACCACTCAAAATCTATCACACTGCTGAAGCTTTTTACTTGGATCATCTTCAATCCCTTTGTGCTCGTGCCGAAACCCCAACTAGCTTAGTTGAGGGCAAATCTTTAGATGAGCATGCTTGTTATGTGTGACACCGTATATCTGAAAAAGGGAAATTATTATGGAGTCAAATTCAATGTTTGCAATGCTATGCTTGGAATTTATGTGAATTATATGATTTTACTTGTTGTTCTGAAAACCCTAAGAAACACCTTCCCTATCAATGTGAATTTAGTGATAATGGAATCGTATCTTCGTATGCTAAGGGTGTTTATAGTTACTATGATGTTCAACAAATTGAAGAATTTGTTGCTTTTAAGGGTGCTTATGAAATTGCTTCTTTGGTTGAAAAGTATGATGCTACTCTTTACCAATCTAAATTTTTTGCCATACTTAAATATTGTGTTGATAATTATGCTTCGAATGCTTATGTTAAACCATATATTGAGGAATACTCCGGTGTCCAAGAAGAGGCTAATATTTTGCAGGAATCTATGGAAGAAGAAATTGATGAAACTGTGAGCTCATTGGATGAAAAAGATGAGGAGGAGAGCGAAGAACAAAAGGAGGAAGAGCGGATTAGCTACCCATGCCCACCTTCTAATGGGAGTAACTCTTCAACTCATACATTGTTTAATTCCCCTTCGTGCTTACCGGAGGATGATTGCTATGATGATTGTTATGATCCCGTTGATTCTTTTCAAATATCCCTTTTTGATGATGCTTGCTATGCTTGTGGCCAAGATGCCAATATGAATTATGCTTATGAAGATGAACTTGCTATAGTTCCTTATGTTAAACATGAAATTGTTGCTATTGCACCCACGCATGATAGTCCTATTATCTTTTTGAATTCTCCCGACTACACTATATCGAAGAAGTTTGCACTTATTAAGGATTATATTGATGGGTTGCCTTTTACCGTTGCACATGATGATTTTGATGAATATAATATGCATGTGCTTGCTGCTCATACTTGCAATTATTATGAGAGAGGAACTATATCTCCACCTCTCTATGTTTCCAATATGATAAAATTGCAAGAAATTGTTTATACTATGCATTGGCCTTTAATTTGTGTGCATGAATTGTTCTTTTATGACATGCCGATGCATAGGAAGAGAGTTAGACTTCGTCATTACATGATATATGTTACCTTGTGCTCACCACTAAATTACAAATCATTGTTAATTAAAATTGGCTTTGATATACCCTGGGATCCGGGTGGATCCATTACTTGAGCACTATATGCCTAGCTTAATGGCTTTAAAGAAAGCGCTGCCAGGGAGACAACCCGGAAGTTTTAGAGAGTCATTTATTTTTGTTGAGTGCTTTCATATAGTTTAAAAACAACAAAATAAAGAGGGGAACCCAAAACTTTTTCAAAAAGGAAAGTGAAAGTGAGAGAGACAAGCATTGTTGAAGTGGGAGCTAGCCTTGAACTTTGTTCATGCTCACGGAAACTTTGTGAATCTTGATTACAGAAACTTTTCAATAAAAATAATTATCCCCTTGTACAATTCCATTGTATTATAAAAATAATGTTCCAAGGTTTGCCATTAGGATGTTTACATTTGCTTGATGGTTTATACGGTGTAGGACAGAAACTTTGGCTGTAGTGCGCGATTTTACATTTTTAGCTGGAATGTCAAATGGTTCTGATTCTTTTTGCGCTGTCTTCCTATACAAACTGTTTATTTTTCCCAATTTTGGTAGAATTTTTAAAGTATCATAAGTATGGTGAATGTTCATATTATTACAGACTGTTCTGTTTTAGACAGATTCTGTTTTGATGCATAGTTTGCTTGTTTTGATGAAACTATCAATTTATATCAGTGGATTAAGCTATGAAAAAGTTATATTACAGTAGACACAATGAAAAAACAAAATATGAATTGGTTTGCAACAGTACTTAGAGTAGTGATTTGCTTTATTATACTAACGGATCCTACCGAGTTTTTTGTTGAAGTTTTGTGTGGATGAAGTGTTCGATGATCAAGAAGGTCTCGATGTGAGAAGAAGGAAGAGAGGCAAGAGCTCAAGCTTGGGGATGCCCGAGGCACCCCAATTAAATATTCAAGGAGACTCAAGCGTCTAAGCTTGGGGATGCTGGGGAGGCATCCCCTCTTTCTTCAACAAGTATCGGTATGTTTTCGGATTCGTTTCGTTCATGTGATATGTGCAATCTTGGAGCGTCTTTTGCATTTAGTTTTCATCTTTCTTTTATGCACCATGCTGGTATGAGATAGTCCTTGGTTGACTTATAGAATTCTCTATGCACTTCACTTATATCTTTTGAGTATGGCTTTATAGAATGCTTCATGTGCTTCACTTATATCATTTGAAGTCTGGATTGCCTGTTTCTCTTTACATAGACAACCGCCATTTGTAGAATGCTCTTTTGCTTCACTTATACTTGTTAGAGCACGGGCATATCTTTTGTAGAAAGAATTAAACTCGCTTGCTTCACTTATATCTATTTAGAGAGATGACAGGAACTGGTCATTCACATGGTTAGTCATAAAATCCTACATAAAACTTGTAGATCACTGAATATGATATGTTTGATTCCTTGCAATAGTTTTGCGATATAAAGATGGTGATATTAGAGTCATGCTAGTGGGTAGTTGTGGATTGTAGAAATACTTGTGTTG
Source organism: Triticum monococcum (assembly GCA_034509565.1). Taxonomy (NCBI): domain Eukaryota; kingdom Viridiplantae; phylum Streptophyta; class Magnoliopsida; order Poales; family Poaceae; genus Triticum; species Triticum monococcum. The sequence goes on from CM067845.1 coordinate 623,844,745, forward strand.
AGGTTTGTGATTCCCGTAGCATGCACGTATGGTGAACCGTTATGTAACGAAGTCGGAGCATGATTTATTTATTGATTGTCTTCTTTGTGAGTGGCGGTCGGGGACGAGCGATGGTCTTTTCCTACCAATCTATCCCCCTAGGAGCATGCACGTAGTATTTTGTTTCGATGACTAATAGATTTTTGCAATAAGTATGTGAGTTCTTTTTGACTAATGTTGAGTCCATGGATTATACGCACTCTCACCCTTCCATCATTGCTAGCCTGTCTAGTACTGCGCAACTTTCGCCGGTACCATAAACCCATCATATACCTTCCTCAAAATAGCCACCACTACCTATCATGGCATTTCCATAGCCATTCCGAGATATATTGCCATGCAACTTTCATCATCATCATATACATGACTTGAGCATTCATTGTCATATTGCTTTGCATGATCGTAAGATAGCTAGCATGTTGTTTTCATGGCTTGACCATTTTTTGATGTCATTGCTACGCTAGATCATTGCACATCCCGGTACACCGCCGGAGGCATTTATATAGAGTCATATCTTTGTTCTAGATATCGAGTTGTAATATTGAGTTGTAAGTAAATAAAAGTGTGATGATCATCATTATTAGAGCATTGCCCCAGTGAGGAAAGGATGATGGGGACTATGATCCCCCCATAATTCGGGATGAGACCCCGGACTTTACAAAAAAATAAAAGAGGCCAAAGAAGCCCAAATAAAAAAAGAGGCCAAAGAAACCCACCAAAAAAATAAAAAAATTAAAAATAAAAATAAAAAAGACAAAAAAATGAGAGAAAAAAAAGAGAAGGGGCAGTGCTACTATCCTTTTTCCACACTTGTGCTTCAAAGTAGCACCATGTTCTTCATATAGAGAGTCTCTTGAGTTATCACTTTCATATATTAGTGGGAATTTTCATTATAGAACTTGGCTTGTATATTCCGATGACGGGCTTCCTCAAATGCCCGAGGTCTTCATGAGCAAGCAAGTTGGATGCACACCCACTTAGTTATCAGTTTGAGCTTTCATACACTTATAGCTCTAGTGCATCAGTTGCATGGCAATCCCGACTCCTCACATCAATATCTATTAATGGGCATCTCCATAGCCCGTTGATACGCCTAGTTGATGTGAGACTATCTTCTCCTTTTTGTCTCCTCCACCATCATATTCTATTCCACCTATAGTGCTATCTCCATGGCTCACGCTCATGTATTGCGTGAAAGTTGAAAAGATTTGAGAACGTCAAAAGTATGAAACAATTGCTTGGCTTGTCATCGGGGTTGTGCATGATTTGAATATTTTGTGTGGTGAAGATGGAGCATAGCCAGACTATATGATTTTGTAGGGATAACTTTCTTTGACCATGTTATTTTGAAAAGACATGATTGCTTTATTAGTGTGCTTGAAATATTATTGTCTTTATGTCAAATGATAGATTATTGCTTTGAATCACTCGTATCTTAATATTCATGCCATGATTAGACATATGTTCAAGATTATGCTAGGTAGCATTCCACATCAAAAATTATCTTTTTTATCATTTACCTACTCGATGACGAGCGGGAATTAAGCTTGGGGATGCTGATACGTCTCCAGCGTATCTATAATTTTTGATTGTTCCATGCCAATATTTTACAACTTTCATATATTTTTGGCAACTTTTTATACTATTTTTGGGACTAACATATTGATCCAGTGCCCAGTGCCAGTTCCTGTTTGTTGCATGTTTTTTGTTTCGCAGAATATCCATATCAAACGGAGTCCAAACGGAATAAAAACTGACAGAGATTTATTTTGGAATATTTATGAATTTTGGGAAGTGGAATCATCGCGAGACGGTGCCCGAGGGGGGCAGGAGGTAGCGGGGTGCGCCCCAGGGTGTCAGGCGCGCCCCTGACCCTCGTGGCCACCCTGTAAGGCGGTTGATGCCCTTCTTTCGCTGCAAGAAAGCTAATTTCCGGATAGAGATCGTGTCAAAATTTCAGCCCAATCGGAGTTACGGATCTCCGGGAATATAAGAAACGGTGAAAGGGAAGAATCTGAGAACGCAGAAACAGAGAGAGACAAAGAGACAGATCCAATCTCGGAGGGGCTCTCGCCCCTCCCGTGCCATGGAGGCCATGGACCAGAGGGGAAACCCTTGTCCCATCTAGGGAGGAGGTCAAGGAAGGAGAAGAAGGAGGGGGGCTCTCTCCCCCTCGCTTCCGGTGGCACCGGAGTGCCACCGGGGGCCATCATCATCACCGCGATCTACACCAACACCTCCGCCATCCTCACCAACATCTCCATCACCTCCCCCCCTCTATCTACAGTGGTCCACTCTCCCGCAACCCGTTGTACCCTCTACTTGAACATGGTGCTTTATGCTTCATATTATTATCCAATGATGTGTTGACATCCTATGATGTCTGAGTAGATTTTCATTGTCCTTTCGGTGGTTGATGAATTGCTATGATTGATTTAATTTGCTTGTGGTTATGTTGCCATCCTTTGGTGCCCGTCATATGAGCGCGCCCGTGGATCACACCATAGGGTTAGTTGTATGTTGATAGGACTATGTATTGGAGGGCAAGAGTGACAGAAGCTTCAACCTAGCATAGAAATTGATGCATACGGGATTGAAGGGGGACCAATATATCTTAATGCTATGGTTGGGTTTTCTTTGAGCATTGTCTAGAGTCTTACTAGCATAATGAATAACATTTAATTTCTTATCAACTCTTTGCCCTAGAACAGCACCTACAACATAATCACCAGCATCACACATAATTTCAAAGGGTAAATTCCAATCAGGTGGCTAAACAACAGGTGCAGTGACTAATGCTTTCTTAAGTATTTCAAATGCTTCTACACAATCATCATCAAAGACAAATGGTATATCTTTTTTCAATAAATTAGTCAGAGGCCGAGAAATTTTTGAGAAGTCCTTAATGAACCTCCTGTAAAATCCGGCGTGAGCAAGGAAACTTCTTATACCTTTGATGTCCTTGGGACATGGCATCTTTTCAATAGCATCAACCTTGGCTTTATCAACTTCAATACCTCTTTCAGAAACTTTGTGCCCCAAGACAATACCTTCATTAACCATAAAGTGGCACTTTTCCCAATTCAAGACAAGATTAGTTTCTTCACATCTCTGCAAAACTCGATCAAGATTGCTCAAGCAATCATCAAAAGAGGGACCATAGACGGAAAAGTCGTCCATAAAAACCTCACAAATCTTTTCACAAAAGTCAGAGAATATAGCCATCATGCATCTTTGAAAGGTAGCAGGTGCATTACAAAAACCAAAAGGCATACATCTATAAGCAAAAGTACCAAAAGGGCATGTAAAAATAGTCATTGATTGATCTCTAGCCGACACAGGTATTTGAGAGAAACCAGAATAACCATCTAGAAAGCAATAGTGTGTATGTTTGCATAATTTTTCTAGCATTTGATCAATAAAAGGTAAGGGGTAATGATCTTTCTTAGTAGCTTTATTTAATTTGCGGAAATCAGTTACCATCCTATAACCTGTGATAATTCTTTGTGGAATCAGTTCATCTTTATCATTAGGAACAACAGTAATACCTCCCTTCTTGGGGACACAATGGACAGGACTTACCCACTCACTATCAGCAACGGGATAGATTATACCTGCCTCCAGAAGCTTTAGTATTTCTTTTCTTACCACTTCTTTCATTTTAGGATTCAGACGTCGTTGAGGATCACGAACTGGTTTGGCATCTGCTTCCAAATTTATTTTATGTTGACATAGAGTGGGACTAATGCCCTAAGATTTATCTCAGTGATGCCATGTCCCAAGGACATCAAAGGTATAAGAAGTTTCCTTGGTCACGCCGGATTTTACAGGAGGTTCATTAAGGACTTCTCAGAAATTTCTCGGCCTCTGACTAATTTATTGCAAAAGGATATACCATTTGTCTTTGATGATGATTGTGTAGAAGCATTTGAAATACTTAAGAAAGCATTAGTCTTTACACCTATTGTTCAGCCACCTGATTGGAATTTACCCTTTGAAATTATGTGTGATGCTAGTGATTATGCTGTAGGTGCTATTCTAGGGCAAAGAGTCGATAAGAAATTAAATGTTATTCATTATGCTAGTAAGACTCTAGACAATGCTCAAAGAAATTATGCTACTACTGAAAAAGAACTTTTAGCAGTTGTATTGCTTGTGATAAGTTCAGATCTTATATTGTTGATTCTAAAGTAACTATTCAAACAGATCATGCTGCTATTAAATATATTATGGAAAAGAAAGATGCTAAACCAAGACTTATTAGATGGGTTCTCTTGCTACAAGAATTTGATTTGCATATTGTTGATAGAAAGGGAGCTGAGAACCCCGTTGCAGACAACTTGTCTAGGTTAGAAAATATTCTTGATGACCCACTACCTATTAATGATGACTTTCCTGATGAGCAATTAGATGTTATAAGTACTTCTCGTAGTACTCCATGGTATGCTGATTATGCTAATTATATTGTTGCTAAATTTATACCACCTAGCTTCACATACCAGCAAAAGAAAAAGTTCTTCTATGATTTAAGACATTACTTTTGGGATGACCCACATCTTTATAAGGAAGGAGTAGATGGTGTTATTAGACGTTATGTACCTGAGCATGAACAGGAACATATCCTATGCAAGTGTCATTCCGAGTCTTATGGAGGACACCATGCTGGAGATAGAACTGCACATAAGGTATTGCAATCTGGTTTTTATTGGCCTACTCTCTTGAAGGATGCCCGTAAGTTTGTCTTGTCTTCCAACGAATGTCAAAGAATTGGTAATATTAGTAGACGTCAAGAAATGCCTATGAATTATTCACTTGTTATTGAACCGTTTGATGTTTGGGGCTTTGATTATATGGGACCTTTTCCTGCCTCTAATGGATACACACATATTTTAGTTGTTGTTGATTACGTTACTAAGTGGGTAGAAGCTATTCCAACTAGTAGTGCTGATCATAACACTTCTATTAAAATGCTTAAGGAAGTTATTTTTCCGAGGTTTGGAGTCCCTAGGTATTTAATGACTGATGGTGGTTCACACTTTATTCATGGTGCCTTCCGTAAAATGCTTGCTAAATATGATGTTAATCATAGAATTGCATCCCCTTATCACCCACAGTCTAGTGGTCAAGTAGAGTTGAGCAATAGAGAGCTCAAATTAATTTTGCAAAAGACTATTAATAGGTCTAGAAAGAATTGGTCTAAGAAACTTGATGATGCATTATGGGCTTATAGAACTGCATATAAAAATCCTATGGGTATGTCTCCGTATAAAATGGTTTATGGAAAAGCATGTCACTTACCTCTCGAACTAGAACACAAGGCATATTGGGCTATTAAAGAGCTCAACTATGATTTTAAACTTGCCGGTGAGAAGAGGTTATTTGATATTAGCTCGCTTGATGAATGGAGAACCCAAGCTTATGAAAATGCCAAGTTGTTTAAAATAAAAGTTAAAAGATGGCATGACAAAAGGATACAAAAGCGTGAGTTTAATGTAGGTGATTATGTATTGCTATAAAACTCTCGTTTAAGATTTTTTGCCGGAAAACTTCTCTCTAAATGGGAAGGCCCCTATGTTATCGAAGAGGTCTATCGTTCCGGTGCCATAAAAATCAACAACTTCGAGGGCACAAATCCGAAGGTGGTAAATGGTCAAAGAATTAAACATTATATCTCAGGTAATCCCATAAATGTTGAAACCAATATTATTGAAACCATAACCCCGGAGGAATACATAAGGGACACTAACGTTTCAGACTCTGAAAAGGAATAGATTAGAGAAAGATGTCTTCTCAAGAGTTAATCGGGGAGAGCCGGGTATCTAATCCGGCACCAGAACCAAGGGCAAACAGCGATGCTGACCACTTTGGGCCAGCAACGGAAGAGGAGATGGAGGCTCACCTGATGAGAGTAGATGCTATGTAGGATCAAGAAGTCACCTCTCGCCTCCGAGCTGGGTTCACGATGGGGGAACTACAGAGCTCAGCTATTCCAAACTCGGTTATCCCTTCTAATGTTAGATTTCTTACTTATGAAAATATGAAGAGGAGTGTCACTTGTTCTCCGGCAGCTATGAAACACCCTTGGGTGCAAGGAGCTTTAGCTGTCACAGGAAAGCTTCATAAGGAAATAATGGACCTCAAGCAGCAAGTCAATAAGCTCGAGGAGGAGAACCGTATCCTGAGAGGAATAGTCGCCAAGAATATTACACCAAAAACAAAGAAGGAGACATGATCACATGGGTATGGGCACTCCCCTTGGCAACTTCCAAGCTTGGGGGAGGTGCCCCGGTATCGTTCACAATCACAACTCCTATCTTTACCATTTTTCTTAGTTCGATCCTATTAGTAGTATCTTGATCTAGTAGAATAAAGTTTATGGCATGATCTAGTTTTGAGTTTTGCTTTATGATCCCTCCATATAATCGAGTTCGTGAGTTATATATAATAAAGATTAGTGTTGAGTCAAGGGCTTGATTATTTTGCCATGATCTTGGGTGAATAGAATAAAGAAGAAACGAATAAAAGAAACAAAAAGTTCATATTGATCTTATTGAGAGTAATGACTTCACATAGAAAGAGTATGATGATTAAAAGTTGTTGGGAGTTGGCACACATAGCTTTGGTCATTGTTGCAATTAATAGGAAGTAATAAGGAAAGAGAGGTTTCACATATAGATATATTATCATTGACATCTTTTATGATTGGGAGCACTCATTAAAATATGACATGCTAAAGAGTTGATGTTGGACAAGGAAGACAACGTAATGAGTTATGTCTCTCTTATATCTGAGATAAAGTTTGTTGTCATGGTTCCTCTAACTTGTTGAGCTTGCCTTTCCCCCTCATGCTAGCCAAATTCTCAGCACCAAGTAGAAATGCTACTTGTGCTTCCAAATATCCCTAAACTAGTTTTGCCATGAGAGTCCACCATATCTACCTACGGATTGAGTAAGATCCTTCAAGTAAGTTGTCATCGGTGCAAAGCAATAAAAATTGCTCTAAATATGTATGATTGATTGGTGTGGGAGAAATAAGCTTTATACGATCTTGTGATGTGGAAGTAATAAAAGCGACGGACTGCATAATAAAGGTTCATATCACAGGGGGCAATATAAAGTGACGTTCTTTCGCATTGAGATTTTATACATCCAAGCATAAAAGCGCATGGCAACCTCCGCTTCCCTCTGCGAAGGGCCTATCCTTTATTATTATCTTCTACCTTATGCAAGAGTCATGGTGATCTTCACCTTTTATTTTTTATTTTATCCTTTGGCAAGCTCAGCATGTTGGAAAGAACATGATATATATGTTGGGGAACGTAGCAGAAGTTCAAAATTTTCCTACGTGTCACCAAGATCTGTCTATGGAGAAACCAGCAACGAGGGGAAGGATAGTGCATCTACATACCCTTGTAGATCGCTAAGCGGAAGCGTTCAAGTGAACGGGGTTGATGGAGTCGTACTCGTCGTGATCCAAATCACCGATGATCCTAGTGCCGAACGGACGGCACCTCCGTGTTCAACACACGTACAGCCCGATGATGTCTCCCACGCCTTGATCCAGCAAGGAGAGAGGGAGAGGTTGAGGAAGACTCCATCCAGCAGTAGCATAACGGCGTGGTGGTGGTGGAGGAGCGTGGCAATCCTGCAGAGCTTCACCCAGCACTACGGGAGAGGAGAAGGACTTGGGAGAGGGGAGAGGGCTGCACCAAAGGCAAATGTAAGAAGTCCTCCATCTCCCCCACTATATATAGGGGGGCCGGGGGGGGGGGGGGGGCGCCGGCCCTAGGAGATCCAATCTCCTAGGGGGCGGCGGCCAAGGGAGGAATCCCTCCTCCCCAAGGCACCTAGGAGGTGCCTTCCCCTTCTAGGACTCTTCCTTTAGGGTTTCCCCCACACTAGGCGCATGGGCCCTAGGGGAAAGTGGCGCCCTAGCCCACTTTGGGCTGGATCCCTTCCCACTTCAGCCCATGGGACCCTCCAAGATAGGTGGCCCCACCCGGTGGGCCCCCGGGACCCTTCCGGTGGTCCCGGTACAATACCGATGACCCCGAAACTTGTCCCGATGGCCGAAATAGGACTTCCTATATATAAATCTTTACCTCCGGACCATTCCGGAACTCCTCGTGACGTACGGGATCACATCCGGACTCCGAACAACATTCGGTAACCACATACAAACTTCCTTTATAACCCTAGCATCATCGAACTTTAAGTGTGTAGACCCTACGGGTTCGGGAGACATGGAGACATGACCGAGACGTTCTCCGGTCAATAACCAATAGCGGGATCTGGATACCCATGTTGGCTCCCACATGTTCCACGATGATCTCATCGGATGAACCACGATGTCAAGGACTTAATCAATCCCATATACAATTCCCTTTGTCTAGCGGTATTGTACTTGCCCGAGATTCGATCGTTGGTATCCCGATACCTTGTTCAATCTCGTTACCGGCAAGTCTCTTTACTCGTTCCATAACACATCATCCTGTGATCAACTCCTTGATCACATTGTGCACATTATGATGATGTCCTACCGAGTGGGCCCAGAGATACCTCTCCGTCACACGGAGTGACAAATCCCAGTCTCGATTCGTGCCAACCCAACAGACACTTTCGGAGATACCTGTAGTGTACCTTTATAGCCACCCAGTTACATTGTGACGTTTGGCACACCCAAAGCACTCCTACGGTATCCGGGAGTTGCACAATCTCATGGTCTAAGGAAATGATACTTGACATTAGAAAAGCTTTAGCATATGAACTACACGATCTAGTGCTATGCTTAGGATTGGGTCTTGTCCATCACATCATTCTCCTAATGATGTGATCCCGTTATCAACGACATCCAATGTCCATGGTCAGGAAACCGTAACCATCTATTGATCAACGAGCTAGTCAACTAGAGGCTTACTAGGGACATGGTGTTGTCTATGTATCCACACATGTATCTGAGTTTCCTATCAATACAATTATAGCATGGACAATAAACGATTATCATGAACAAGGAAATATAATAATCAATTTATTATTGCCTCTAGGGCATATTTCCAACAGTCTCCCACTTGCACTAGAGTCAATAATCCAGCTCACATCGATATGTGATTAACACTCAAGGTCACATCCCCATGTGACTAACACCCAAAGAGTTCTGGGTTTGATCATGTTATGCTTGTGAGAGAGGTTATAGTCAACGGGTCTGAACCTTTCAGATCCGTATGTACTTCACAAATCTCTATGTCATCTTGTAGATGCAACTACTACGCTACATTTGGAGCCATTCCAAATAACTGTTCTACTATACTAACCCAATTTACTACTCAGAATAATCTGGATTAGTGTCAAAGTTTGCATCGGCGTAACCCTTTACGACGAACTCTTTTACCACCTCCATAATCGAGAAAATTCCTTAGTCCACTAGTTACTAATGATAACTTTGACCGCTGTCCTGTGATCCATTCTTGGATCACTCTTGTACCCCTTGACCGACTCATGGCAAGGCACATTTCAGATGCGGTACACAGCATAGCATACTGTAGAGCCTATGTCAAAAGCATAGGGAACTACCTTCGTCCTTTCTCTCTATTCTTCCATGGTCGAGCTTTAAGTCTTAACTTCACACCTTACAACTCAGGCAAGAACTCCTTCTTGGACTGATCCATCTTGAACACCTTCAAGATCATGTCAAGGTATGTGCTCATTTGAAAGTACCATTAAGCGTTTTGATCTATCCTTATAGATCTTGATGCTCAATGTTCAAGTAGCTTAATCCAGGCTTTCCATTGAAAAACACTTTCCAAATAACCCTATATGCTTTCCAGAAATTCTACGTCATTTCTGATCAACAATATGTCAACAACATATATTCATCAGAAATTTTATAGTGCTCCCACTCACTTCTTTGGAAATACAAATTTCTCATAAACTTTGTATAAACCCAAAATCTTTGATCATCATCAAAGCATACATTCCAACTCCGAGATGCTTACTCCAGTCCTCAGAAGGATTGCTGGAGCTTTGCATACTTGTTAGCATCTTTCAGGATTGACAAAACCTTCCGGTTGTATCACATACAACCTTTCCTCAAGAAAATCGTCGAGGAAACAATGGTTTTTGACATCCTATCTGCAAGATTTCATAAATAATGCAGTAATCGCTAATATAATTCCAATAGACTCTTAGCATCGCTACGAGTGAGAAAGTCTCATTGTAGTCAACTCCTTGAACTTGTCGGAAAACATCTTAACGACAAGTCGAGCTTTCTTAATGGTGATACTTACCATCATTGTCCGTCTTCCTTTTAAAATCCATCTGTACTCAATAGCCTTACGACCATCGAGCCATTCTGCCAAAGTCTACACTTTGTTTTCATACATGGATCCTCTCTCGGATTTTATGGCCTCGAGCCATTTATCGGAATCCGGGCCCACCATCGCTTCTCCATAGCTCGTAGGTTCATTGTTGTCTAGCAACATGTCTTTCAAGACAGGATTACGTACCACTCTGAAGTAGTACGCATCCTTGTCATCCTACGTGGTTTGGGAGTGACTTGATCTAAAGTCTCATGATCAATATCATAAGCTTCCACTTCAATTGGTGTGGGTGCCACAGGAACAACTCTTTGTGCCCTGCTATACACTAGTTGAAGTGACGGTTCAATAACCTCATCAAGTCTCCACCATCCTCCCACTCAATTCTTTCGAGAGAAACTTTTATTCAAGAAAGGACCCGATTCTAGAAACAATCCCTTATTGCTTTCGGATCTGAGACAGGAGGTATACCCAACTGTTTTGGGTGTCCTATGAAAATGCATTTATCTGCATTGGGTTCAAACTTATCGGCCTGAAACTTTTTCACATAAGCATCGCAGCCCCAAACTTTTAAGAAATGGCAGCTTAGGTTTCTCTAAACCATAGTTCATACGGTGTCATCTCATCGGAATTACGTGGTGCCCTATTTAAAGTGAATGTGGTTGTCTCTAATGCCTAACCCATAAACTATCGTGGTAATTTGATAAGAGACATCATGGTATGCATCATATCTAATAGGGTGCAGTTATGATGTTCGGACACACCATCACACTATGGTGTTCCAGGCTGTATTAGTTGTGAAACAATTTCCACAATGTCTTAATTCTGTGCCAAACTCGTAATTCAGATATTATTCTCTATGATCATACCATAGATCTTTTATCCTCTTGTCACGACGATCTTTCAACTTCACCCTGAAATTACTTGAACCTTTCAATAATTCAGACTCGTGATCAAGTAAATATACTCAACATCTACTCAAATCATCTGTGAAGTAAGAACATAATGATATCCACTACACGCCTCAGCACTCATTGGACTGCACACATCAAAATGTATTACTTCCAACAAGTTGCTTTCTAGTTCCATTTTACTGAAAACGAGGCTTTCAGTCATCTTGCCCATGTGGTATGATTTGCATGTCTCAAGTGATTCAAAATCAAGTGAGTCCAAACGGTCCATTTGCATGGAGTTTCTTCATGCATATACACCAATAGACATGGTTCGCATGTCTCAAACTTTTCAAAAATGAGTGAGTCCAAAGATCCATCAACATGGAGCCTCTTTGTTGGTGTACTAAAGTAGGGGAACCTTAGTATCCCGAACTTGTGCACGGGCAGTCGCAGCACCCCACGGCAAGGCTTGCCGGGCGACCGCCAAGATCCTCCGTGGTTCCTTTGGAGCCATTCAAGAACAAAGTATCCAAGACCCCGGCAAGAGGAGCTTGCCGGGAAGGAGGCAAGGCCCCGGCAAGAGGAGCTTGCCGGGAAGGCCACTCGAAGCACAAAGACCCCGGCAAGAGGAGCTTGCCGGGAAGACCAACCAAGGCATTTCGTAAAGCTTGCTGCGACGCGCTGCGCGTCCCGGCAAGACCCGGTGAGCGACAAGCTCTCGGACGCGACAAGACCCGGTGAGCGACAAGCTCCCGGACGCGACAAGATAACATCTGCGGCAAGGCGCTTGCCGCGGCAAGCTACTGCTCCGCAGCCCACGCTCCAGCTCACCCACCAACGTGTCGCTCTGGGACCGTTCTTGGCGTACGTGGCGGGAGGCTGTGCAGCCAGAGGCATGCGGTGGCAAGCAGGCGCTGACAAGATAGCCATCGTGGCAAACGGTGGCGCCCCTGACGGTCCCTTTCTACACCGTCTAGGCGACACAGACAGGCATTTAATGCCTTTGTCCCCTGCCGTCAGGGTTAGGTATGATACAACTGTAGCAAGCGGTGGTGCCAACTACCACCTCTTTTACATTTTTACCCTCGCCTCTGTCGCCACCTGTCGGTGACCCCTTTGACATATAAAAGTAGGCCCATGCGCAACAGGGGGGGGGGGGGGAGGACGATCATTCTCACGCTGGGTCTCGCAGCCACCCAAGTGTACTGTAGCATTCATCGCTCCCGAGCAAGAACGCAATACAAACCAAAGCAGGAGTAGGGTTTTACGCATCCGTGCGGCCCGAACCTGGGTAAACTGATCGCGTCGTTCGTGCGTTCGCCTCGATCTGCTCTTCGTGCACTCTCCGCCCCCCTGCCGAACCGAAAGGGGCCCCAGTCCGCCGTGGTCCCATAGGTGTCCGTGGGGATCAGTCACCCCCGACATCTTTGGCGCGCCAGGTAGGGGGCTGTGTCGAGGCTGTGTGAACCTGATCCGACGTTCGCACGAGCCGAATCTTCGTCATCTTCATCAACATGCCACCGAAGAAGAAGATTTCGGAGGCAGCTGCTCCGTCTGCGCTGAGCCCACCATCGCCGGAGCGAACGGCTGGTGGAGTAGGCGCCAGCGGAAGAGCGGGCGCTGACGAGGGGACTCATGCTACTGCCAGGTCCAAGGAGAAGACTGTGCCGCCCGTCGGCGGCGCGGTCGGCTCCCACAACGACCGAGCGCACTCCAAGACCTCGGCGTCCGTACACGCTCCGCGCCTGTCCCAAGAGGCGCGGGACCGGCAGCGTCATGGTACTCACGGTACCATACGTTTGCTGGGCCGAGATCAAGCTGGCGGATCCCGGAGTGCTCAAGACCAGCACGCACGCCATCATGCTGGCGCCAGCGTGGCACGGTCGCTTGGACGAGATACTGCTCCTTCTAACGTAGTTAGAAGTCCGAGCATATCCCGTTCCTCGCACTGTTTGCCGCCGCCGCCCGCCACTCCAGTGGAAGCGTTGGCACGGGCCCAACTGCTCCTAGATTACCCTCCAGCGCCAGAGAAGATCGATGACTGGAGGGCCACTATCTAGAGCCTCATCGGCTTCGCCAACGGTGACAACCGACGGCAGCCGAGCGCATCGCTGCCGCGACAAGTCAGCCAGGCGCGAGCCGGTGGCGACAAGACCGGCGAGGGTGCAACCACTGTGCACTCTCCGCCCCGAAGGCCAAGATCGCCGACTCGCCGGATCCACCTCGACAGCTACTCCACCGCGTCGTCGGATCCGCGAGCTCGTCGCGATCAGCGCCAAGTTCTTCATGAGAGACAGCAAGAAGACGCTCGAACACGCATTGAGCGCCGAAGAGAAGCGCGGCGTCAATCAGACCTGCGCGCTGGGCCCTCTGTTGACATGCATGCACCCGGAGAGCCAGGCGACTTGCCGTACGCGGTAGGTTGTCCTGCGTTTACCCGTGAGCTGCAGCAAGTCCAGTGGCCCAGTCAGAAGCATTTCAAACCAGACGTACCGGAGAAGTACGACGGCAAGTCGCACCCGTCAGAGTTCCTCAGCATCTACACCATTGCGGTGCAAGCTGTCGGGGGGCGAGACGACAAGGTCCTTGCCAACTACTTCCCGCTCGTGCTCAAGCCCGAAGTCAGATCCTGGCTCATGCACTTGCCGGACAACTCCATATCCTCTTGGGAAGACCTTTGCCATCAGTTTGTCGGCGCCTTTACAGGCGGCCACAAACCACATGGCCAGGAAAGTGATCTCCACCTGCTTGCCCAGAAGGAATGAGAGCCCCTGCGCAAGTATATCCAGAGATTCAGCCGTGTACAGCGCAACATCCCAGACATCCACCCTGCCGCGGTTATCAGCGCGTTCCATCAGAACGTGCGTAATCGCAGGATGCGGGAGGAGATGGCGATGAGCCGGATCAGAGATGTCAGCGAGCTGTACGCCCTGGCCGACAAGTGTGCACGCGGTGAAGAAGGGAGGAAACTCCCCGGAGAGGATACTGGAGCAGGGGAATCTGACAGTGAGGATGCCGCCCCGGCAAAGAAAAACCGGAGGCGCAACAGGAAGAAGAAGGGCCAAGACGTGCTAGTCGTTGAGCAGTCCGGCAATGACGGTGGCACCAAGCAAGCCAAAGTTGGCAGCTCCGGCAAGGAGGTTGCCGCATGCACCAACTGCCAAGCTGTGGCGGCCGCCGGCAAGCAGGACGGCTCCGACAAGCAGTACTGCAAGATCCACCGCACCAAGGGCCATGATCTCCAGAGCTGCAAGAAGGTCGAGCAGCTTGTCCAGCAACAGAAAGCTGAGTACGAGCGGCGCGACAAGGAGAGAGCCCAAGGAGGCGGTGGAGAGGCCGACAAGAAGCTCGCTGGCCAGGGAGGACGCCGCGGCAAGGCCAAACAGCGGCAAGGAGACAGACCTCCCCGTGGCCGCGACAAGGATGAAGACGAAGACGAAGATGAGGACATGGATGATGTCGAGAACAGTGAGCAGGAGTTTCAGAAAGCTACGGAAGTCTTGTGTGTAGACGGCGGTGCTTCTCTGCATACTTCCCACCGCCAACTCAAACAGTGGCTGCGGGAAGTTAATGCGGCAGAGCCACCTGTCGAATCGCGCAAGCTTCTGAAATGGTCGAACACGCCTATCATCTTTGACATTGAGGACCACCCCGATCGCACAACTGCGGTCGGGTGCTTGCCGTTGTTGGTTTCGCCAACAATCCGCAACGTCAAAGTCACTAAGATGCTAGTTGACGGCGGGGCCGGCTTAAATCTGATCTCCTCCATTATGCTCCAGAAACTCCAGATCCCGGACAGCGAGCTCGAAGAGACTGGTACATTCCAAGGGATTAACCCGGGAAGGAGCAAGCCGAAAGGGATGGTCACGTTGCCGGTGACATTTGGCAGCGAGATGAATTTCAGAATGGAGAAGGTCACTTTTGACGTTGCCGATTTCCCATTGCCTTACAATGGGATACTTGGCCGTCCAGCGCTCGCCAAGTTCATGGTAGCCTCTCACTATGCATACAACATGCTCAAGATGCCAGGCTCAATAAGCGTCATCTCTGTCCCTGGCGACAAGAAGGATGCCCTTATCTGCGCCGACAAGATCTACCGGGAAGCAGCAGCTGCAACAGATCGCAAGACACTTGCCGCTGAAGCTCCCGGGGGGAAGAAGAAGACCGAGTCCGGCAAGAGCTCTGATGCCCACTCCGGCAAGCGCACCTCCTCGGAGTGCTGCGCTGCCGTCGAGGACGCACCATCGAGTTCCACCGGCAAGTGCAAGAAGGCTATGGCAGCTCCACCACATACCAAGAAGGTGTCCGCCAAGGAGGACAGCACTGGTGGTACCTTCACCATCAGTGCCATGCTTGACCCTAAATAGGAAAGCGCGCTCGTTACTTTCCTGCGGGTGAATGTCGACGTGTTTGCGTGGCAGCCGTCTGATATCCTCGGTGTTCCCAGGAAAGTAATTGAGCACCATCTTGCTGTTTGTCCTCATGCGCGGCCCGTCAAGCAGAAGGTCAGGAAACATGCAGTGGAGCGCCAAGAATTCATAGCAGAAGAAATCAAGAAATTGGAAGCAGCAGGCCTTGTCAGAGGGGGTGCTCCATCCCACGTGGTTGGCAAATCCGGTTGTAGTGCACAAGGCGAATGGGAAATGGAGGCTTTGTATTGACTTTACTGATGTTAATAAAGCTTGTCCCAAAGATCCATTTCCCTTGCCGCGCATTGACCAGATTGTTGACTCCACAGCTGGATGTGATTTGCTTTCATTTCTTGACGCATACTCAGGATACCATCAGATCTTCATGGCAGAAGAGGATGAGGAGAAAACCGCATTCATTACTCCATGTGGCACGTACTGTTTCATACGGATGCCTTTCGGATTAAAGAATGCTGGTTCGACATTTGCCAGAGTAGTCCATATCGCTTTGAAGCCACAGATACACAAAAATGTAGAAGCTTACATGGATGATATAGTGGTCAAAAGCAAGGACAGGGCAACTCTGATCCAAGATTTAGAAGAGACTTTTGAAATCTGCGCAAGGTCAACCTCAAGCTCAACCCCGAGAAGTGTGTGTTTGGAGTCCCTTCCGGCAAGCTTCTCGAGTTCTTTGTGTCTCAGCGGGGAATCGAAGCTAATCCCGACAAGATCAAGGCCATTGAGTAGATCGAAGCACCAAAGCGCGTCAAGGATGTATGGAAGCCTGCCGGCTGCGTGGCTGCTCTCAGCAGGTTTATCTCTCGGTCTACTGAGCGCGCCCTGCCATTTTTCAAAATTTTGAAAAGGGCAGGTCCAATGAAATGGACTCTGGAAGCGGAAGCTGCGCTGCAAGACTTGAAGAGATACATGTCCTCCACTCCAACACTTGTCGCACCTAAACCACAAGAGAAGTTGCTGCTGTACATAGCGGCAACCAATCAAGTGGCTAGTGCTGCGTTAGTAGCGGAGAGGGAGGCAGATGACGAGCCAGCGACCACGGCAAGCACATCCGGCGACAAGCAGGGGGCTTCCCCGACAGGCTTTGGTCCCGACAAGCAAGGATCTGCGCAGATGCAAGAGGAGATACAGAAGAAGATGGTGCAGCGCCCAGTTTACTTTGTCAGTTCCCTTTTGCAGGGGGCTAGGTCAAGGTACTCTGGTGTGCAGAAGTTGCTTTTCGGCCTTCTCATGGCCTCGAGAAAGCTGCGCCATTACTTCCAAGCACATGAGATCACAATTGTCACTCGCTTTCTGCTGAAGAGGATATTACAAAATCCAGAAGCAACAGGCAGGATTGTCGAGTGGGCACTGGAACTGTCAAGCTTTGGCCTCAAATTTGAGAGTACATCAACAATCCAAAGCAGAGCATTGGCAGAGTTCATAGCAGAGTGGACGCCAACTCCAGACGAAGAAATTCCAGAGACGAGCATCCCCGCCAAGGAAGCAAGCAAAGAGTGGCTCATGTACTTTGACGGTGCCTTCTCGCTGCAAGGCGCCGGTGCTGGCGTGCTGCTTGTCGCGCCCACCGGAGAGCACCTCAAGTACATAGTCCAGATGCACTTTCCCAAGGAGCAAGCGACAAACAATACTGCAGAGTATGAAGGCTTGCTTGCCGGTCTCAGGATCGCGGCAGAACTTGGGATTAAGAAGCTTATTGTCAGGGATGACTCGCAGCTTGTCGTCCGCCAAGTGAACAAGAATTACCAGAGTCCTTTAATGGAAGCTTACGTCGACGAAGTGAGAAAGCTAGAAGTGCACTTTGACGGCCTGCAGATGGAGCATGTCCCCAGAGCTCAGAATGACATTGCCGATGGCCTGTCGAAGTGCGCTGCACTTAAATTACCTGTGGAACCAGGGATTTTTGTGCTCAAGCTGACTCAGCCGTCCGTGACACCATCAATTGGACAGAGCAAGAAGAGGAAGTTGATTTCTGGCGACTATTTCCCGGCAGAGCTTCCCGAAGCCGCCGCCAAAAAGGTCCCCAAGATCAACACCAAGAATGCTGAGGAGCAGTCTGCTCCGGCAAGCCCCAGGGTCTGTTCCGTTGAAGCAGATTCTTCCGACAAGTTTTGCTCTGGCAAGCTTGCCGGGGAACGTCAAGCTCCGGCAGAGCCGCGGGCTCTTGCCGTAGAAGCGGACGTTCCCGCAGCAGCAGATGTGCTTTTAGTCCTTGTTGTCGAGCCACAGGCTCCAACATGGGCGCAACAGATTGTCCGTTTCCTTCAGACAGGAGAACTTCCCGAGGAACCAGAAGAAGTGGAAAGAGTAGCCCGACAGTCTAGTATGTACCAGTTTGTCGATAACACACTGTGTAGAAGAAGACTCAACGGTGTGAAATTGAAGTGTATTCCCCGGGAAGATGGACAGAAGCTGTTGGCAGAGATACATGGAGGCATATGTGGTCACCACATTGGCGCAAGAGCTCTTGTCGGAAAAGCATTCCGGCAAGGCTTCTTCTGGCCGACAGCCCTCCAGGATGCAACTTCACAGGTAACCAAGTGTGAAGCGTGCCAGTTCCATTCCAAGTAGATACACCAGCCAGCTCAAGCTCTCAAGACGATCCCTTTACCCTGGCCATTTTCGGTCTGGGGGCTCGACATCCTCGGCCCCTTTTCCCCGAGTTGTCGGGGGCTTTGAGTACTTGTACGTCGCAATCGACAAGTTCACAAAGTGGCCGGAAGTGGAACCAGTGAGGAAGGTGACAGCACAGTCAGCAGTCAAGTTCTTCAGGTCGATTGTTTGCCGTTTCGGAATCCCTAACAGGATAATCACCGACAACGGTACACAATTTACGAGCCGCACCTTCATGCAGTACGTCCAAGATCTTGGCGCCAAGGTCTGCTTCGCTTCTGTTGCTCACCCGAGAAGCAACGGTCAAGCGGAGAGGGCAAATGCTGAAGTGCTGCGCGGGCTCAAGACCAGGACTTTTGACAGGCTGCACAAGTGCGGAAGAAACTGGATCGAGGAGCTGCCAGTGGTTCTTTGGTCGATCAGGACGACGCCAAATCGAGCCACTGGCCAGACACCCTTCGCTCTAGTCTATGGAGCGGAGGCAGTTATCCCCACGGAACTCATATACGGGTCACCTCGAGTGCTCGCTTATGATGAGTTTGAGCAAGAGTAGCTGCGTGAAGATGATGCGCTGCTCCTTGAGGAAGATTGTCTTCAGGCTGCTGTACGAGCCGCTCGCTACCAGCAAGCTTTGCGCCGCTATCATAGCCGCAAAGTTAATGCCAGAAGTCTCGAGGAAGGCGACCTTGTTCTTCGGCGCGTTCAGTCCGCCAAGAATTCCAACAAGTTGACGCCAAAGTGGGAAGGCCCTTACCGGGTGAAACGAGTCACTAGGCCTAGCGCTGTCCGCCTTGAGACCGAAGATGGCACTCCGGTGAGCAACTCCTGGAATATTGAGCATCTTCGTAAGTTTAACCGGAAGGCGCGGTTGTCGGACCCTGTCCGGCAACCACCCTTTTGTACAAGTCTTGCCGCTGTTGCATGTAATCCTTTGTACAAAGCCAGGCGCAGACCCTGAGCACAAGTAAATGAAGCGCTGGCGCCCTGAGTTATAGCATGCATGCTAGATCGAGTCTCGTCCTTGGTTAGGGTTGATAGTGCTTAACAACGGCTAACCCCTAGCTTAGAGGTCGAGTGTGCGTCCCTTTGCCTTTCTTTCGTTTCCCTTGGTTGGCAGGGCTCGCATATCCTTGCCGGACCGCCTGAGGACGAAAAGGAGAAGAAGGACGTACCGGCATCTGGACCCCGGCAAGCCACTGTTGCCGGGGGCTGCAAGTACCAAGATTCACCCACGGCAAGCCAGAGTTGCCGGGGGCTGCAATCTCAGAGAAGTCTTTCATCCCTCATCATGCATTCTCTCATGGACTGGGGAATACGAAACCTCGTTTCTTCCTGAAAACTACCGTGCTCCCTTAACTCTAGGCCTTGGGGCTCGTTCCTGGGGCCAGGTTTGGTCGTAGTCGCGGCAGCAAAGGGATGAAACGAGGGGGGCCACACCCGCCTCGTCCCTACCTCCGTCAAAAGCGTGAGAAAGGTCGAGCGACGTGGGAAGACGGCAGGGTTTGTTGCCGGGAGAAAGTGTCTATCCGAAAGATACCAAGGATTTGCTCCTTGACGTGGGTTCTACCCGCGAGACAAATGACCCGGCAAGCATCCCCTTTTCATTAAAAAAACATTCCACTCGGGTACAGTCCATAGAGGATGAAAAACATGAAAGAGAGGATTACAAGTTTTAAATGAAACTAAGGCTCGAAGGCTTACAAATTAAAAAGATAAGATGCCCGTAATCCCTTTCTTGTCCCTCTCTTCAGGAGGTAGGTCAAGGAGGCGAGAAGGGTAAAAGGGGCGCCTAGGCGAGCTACGGGTGCCAGAAGACACCAAGAGAACATCCCCGGGGCCGTCCGAAGGCTGGACGGTGATGGCGGCGCCGGAAGCAGGGCTCGAAGACGAGGCGGCAGGACGTCAGCACGCTGTCGAGGGCACCACGCCCTCGTACTACGACTTGACAGCCTTGCCGCCAGCCCTCTTCCTCTTCCGCAGCCTCCCTACGCCAGCCGCCCAAGGAGACGACCCCGGGGAGTTCAAGGAGCCGGCGACACGGATGATGGGGTCGCCGGTGCCGCACGGAGCGGCGCCCGACACCTTGTCGGACCCGTCGTCCTGCCGCCTGCCACCCTCGTCGTCGCTGTCGCTCTCCTCCTCGTCACTCTCGCTCGAGGAGGAGCCTTCGCTATCGGAGGAGCTGTCCACGCAGCACCTTGCCCGAATGCCGAAGCACCCGAAGACCTTGACGGAGAGGAGATCGCCCTCCATCAACTTAAAATGGAGGGTGAGCCCTGCCGTCAAGCTGTGGATACGGGCGAACGTCTTCCACCCTCGACCAAGATACATCACACTAGGGGCTGGGAATTCAACGCGGACTCGCGTGCCGCTGATCCCACAGCCCCTCATGTGCAGTCTCAGTGTCTCGGGCGAGTCCAACTCCATCACGCTTGCAAACGGAGCTGGGAGTCGGAGGCGACGACGAGGCGCCCGACGCAGCCTGACGAAGAACTCGCAAGGGTCGTCCCCAGTATGGACCGCTGCGGGAAGAGAAACCGCCGGCGGAGGCGAAGCCGGCGCACCGCCCCGTCCACCTCTTCCCCAAGCGCCTCGACCTCGTCCACGACCTCGCCCCCTCCCTCTTCCCCTTACGGCTGGCTCTGCCACCACGGGTGCGGGGGAGGGAGGGATGCGCTGTCTGGCGGCGACCCTCGCCGCCACCGATGAAGGACCAGTGTTCCCTTTCTCCACGGCGAATGAGAGAAAGGGGAGCAGAAGCTGAAGGAAGGAGGAGATGAGATAATGCGGGCTTCCGTCCTCCCCTCCCGCTCTTTATAAAGGAGCGAGGTGGGGGCTCGGCCGCCCCGCTCAGCGAATCAAGACACGGGAAGAGCAGGGAGCTGGGGCCGACCCGCTGCCTCGACCCGCGACGGCCCAAGTCTCCCACCTCCACCATCCGCGACCCCAAGCGCATGGGAGCCGCGTGGCAGGCGCGCAGAACCGAGGCGACGGATGAGGCGACCTCTCCCCACCCCATGATCGTGGGGAGAGGACACCTCGAAAACCGTGCATCGGCCCCGTCCAGTAAATGAACCATGCCTCCACGCCTCCCTCCTTAGCCCCGCGCACGCCGCCCACGTCTCCCACGATGCCGCGTTTGACGCGTGCCGTGCGGGGAGGGCGCGGTGGATGCAGAGTGAGTTATGGCGTAACCTAGGCCGCGCGTGCCCGTGCACTGTTTTGGGCCTGGCCCAGCAACGCTTGGCACCGTGTATGGCCCAGGCCCGGGGGCTCCTGTCGGTGAACTAAAGTAGGGGTACCTTAGTATCCCGAACTTGTGCACGGGCAGTCGCAGCACCCCGTAGCAAGGCTTGCCGGGCGACCGCCAAGATCCTCCGTAGTTCCTTTGGAGGATTCAAGAACAAAGTATCCAAGACCCCGGCAAGAGGGGCTTGCCGGGAAGGAGGCAAGGCCCCGGCAAGAGGAGCTTGCTGGGAAGGCCACTCGAAGCACAAAGACCCCGGCAAGAGGAGCTTGCCGGGAATACCAACCAAGGCATTTCGTAAAGCTTGCTGCGACGCGCTGCACGTCCCGGCAAGACCCGGTGAGCGACAAGCTCCTGGACGCGACAAGACCCGGTGAGCGACAAGCTCCCGGACGCGACAAGACAACATCCGCGGCAAGGCGCTTGCCGCGGCAAGCTACTGCTCCGCAGCCCGCGCTCTAGCTCACCCACCAACGTGTCGCTGTGGGACCGTTCCTGGCGTACGTGGCGGGAGGCTGTGCAGCTAGAGGCATGCGGTGGCAAGCAGACGCTGACAAGATAGCCATCGTGGCAAACGGTGGCGCCCCTGACGGTCCCTTTCTGCACCGTCTAGGCGACACAGACAGGCATTTAATGCCTTTGTCCCCTGCCGTCAGGGTTAGGTATGATACAACTGTAGCAAGCGGTGGCGCCAACTACCACCTCTTTTACATTTTTACCCTCGCCTCTGTCGCCACCTGTCGGTGACCCCTTTGACATATAAAAGGAGGCCCATGCGCAACAGGGGGGAGGACGATCATTCTCACGCTGGGTCTCGCTAGCCACCCAAGTGTACTGTAGCATTCATCGCTCCCGAGCAAGAACACAATACAAACCAAAGCAGGAGTAGGGTTTTACGCATCCGTGCGGCCCGAACCTGGGTAAACTGATCGCGTCGTTCGTGCGTTCGCCTCGATCTGCTCTTCGTGCACTCTCCGCCCCCCTGCCGAACCGAAAGGGGCCCCGGTCCGCCGTGGTCCCATAGGTGTCCGTGGGGATCAGTCACCCCCGACACTCTTCATGCGTTTTATACCGATATGACTTAAGTGGCAGTGCCACAAGTAGGTGGTACTATCATTACTATCTTATATCTTTTGGCATGAACATGTGTATCACTATGATCGAGATTCAGTGAACCATTCATTTTAGGTGCAAGACCATTGAAGGTATTATTCAAATAAACAGAGTAACCATTATTCTCCTTAAATGAATAACCGTATCGCGATAGTCATAATCCAATCATGTTTATGCTCAACGCAAACACCAAATAACAATTATTTAGGTTTAACACCAATCTCGATGGTAGAGGGAGCGTGCGATGCTTGATCATATCAACATTGGAAACACTTCCAACACATATCGTTAGCTCACCTTTAGCTAGTCTCCGTTTATTCCGTAGCTTTTATTTCGAGTTACTAACACTTAGCAACCGAACCGGTATCTAATACCCTGGTGCTACTAGGAGTACTAGTAAAGTACACATCAACCCAATGTATATCCAATATACTTCTATCGACCTTGCCAGCCTTCTAATCTACCAAGTATCTAGGGTAATTCTGCTCCAGTGGCTGTTCCCCTTATTACAGAAGCACTCAGTCTCGGGTTTGGGTTCAACCTTGGTTTCTCCACTAGAGCAGCAGCTGATTTGCCGTTTCATGAAGTATCCCTTCTTGCCCTTGCCCTTCTTGAAACTATTGGTTTCACTAACCATCAACAATTGATGCTCCTTCTTGATTTCTACCTTCGTGGTGTCAAACATCACGAATATCTCAAGGATCATCATATATGTCCCTGATATATTATAGTTCATCACGAAGCTCTAGCAGCTTGGTGGTAATGATTTCGGAGAAACTATCACTATTTCATCTGGAAGATCAACTCCCACTTGATTCAAATGATTGCTGTACTCAGACAATCTGAGCACAAGCTCAACAATTGAGATTTTCTCCCTTAGTTTGCAGGTTAAGAAAATCGTCAGAGGTCTTATACCTCTTGACGTGGGCACGAGCCTGAAATCCCAATTTCAGCCCTCAAAACATCTCATATGTTTTGCGACGTTTCAAAAACCGTCTTCGGTGCCTCAACTCTAAACCGTTTAACTGAACTATCATGTCGTTATCAAAACGTGTATGTCAGATGTTCGCAACATCCACAGACAACGTTCGAGGTTTAGCACACTGAGCGGTGCATTAAGGACATAAGCCTTCTATGAAGCAATGAGGACAATCCTCAGTTTACGGACCTAGTCCGCATAATTGCTACTATCATCTTTCAACTAAATTTTCTCTAGGAACATATCTAAACAGTAGAACTGAAGCGCGAGCTACGACATAATTTGCAAAGATCTTTTGACTATGTTCAAGATAATTAAGTTCATCTTATGAACTCCCACTCAGATAGACATCCCTCTAGTCATCTAAGTGATTACATGATCCGAGTCAACTAGGCCATGTCCGATCATCACGTGAGACGGACTAGTCAACGTCGGTGAACATCTTTATGTTGATCGTATCTTCTATACGACTCATGCTCGACCTTTCGGTCTTCTGTGTTCCGAGGCCATGTCTGTACACATGCTAGGCTCGTCAAGTTAACCTAAGTGTTTCGCGTGTGTAAATCTGTCTTACACCCGTTGTATGTGAACGTTAGAATCTATCACACCCGATCATCACGTGGTGCTTCGAAACAACGAACTGTCGCAATGGTGCACAGTTAGGGGGAACACTTTCTTGAAATTTTAATGAGGGATCATCTTATTTACTACCGTCGTTCTAAGTAAACAAGATGTATAAACATGATAAACATGACATGCAATCAAATAGTGACATAATATGGCCAATATCATATTGCTCCTTTTGATCTCCATCTTCGGGGCTCCATGATCATCATCGTCACCGGCATGACACCATGATCTCCATCATCGTGTCTTCATGAAGTTGTCTCGCCAACTATTACTTCTACTACTACAGCTAACGGTTAGCAATAAAGTAAAGTAATTACATGGCGTTGTTCAATGACACGCAGGTCATACAATAAATAAAGACAACTCCTATGGCTCGCCGGTTTTCATACTCATCGACAAGCAAGTCGTGATTCCTATTACAAGAACATGATCAATCTCATACTTCACATATATCATTCATCACATCCTTTTGGCCATATCACATCACATAGCAAACCCTGCAAAAACAAGTTAGACGTCCTCTAATTGTTGTTTGCATGTTTTACGTGGCTGCTATGGGTTTCTAGCAAGAACGTTTCTTACCTACGCGAAACCACAACGTGATATGCCAATTGCTATTTACCCTTCATAAGGACCCTTTTCATCGAATCCGTTCCGACTAAAGTGGGAGAGACAGACACCCGCCAGCCACCTTATGCAACTAGTGCATGTTTGTCGGTGGAACCGGTCTCACGTAAGCGTACGTGTAAGGTTGGTCCGGGCCGCTTCATCCCACAATGCTGTCGAAACAAGATTGTACTAGTAACGGTAAGCATATTGAACAATATCGACGCCCACAACTACTTTGTGTTCTACTCGTGCATAGTAACTACGCATAGACCTAGCTCATGATGCCACTGTTGGGGAACGTAGCAGAAATTCAAAATTTTCCTACGTGTCACCAAGATCTATCTATGGAGAAACCAGCAATGAGGGGAAGGAGAGTGCATCTACATACCCTTGTAGATCGCTAAGCGGAAGCGTTCAAGTGAACGGGGTTGATGGAGTCGTACTCGTAGTGATCCAAATCACCGATGGTCCTAGTGCCGAACGGACGGCACCTCCGCGTTCAACACACGTCCAGCCCGATGATGTCTCCCATGCCTTGATCCAGCAAGGAGAGAGGGAGAGGTTGAGGAAGACTCCATCCAGCAGCAGCACAATGGCGTGGTGGTGGTGGAGGAGCGTGGCAATCCTGCAGAGCTTCGCCAAGCACTACGGGAGAGGAGAAGGACTTGGGAGAGGGGAGAGGGCTGCACCAAAGGCAAAGGTAAGAAGTCCTCCATCTCCCCCACTATATATAGGGGGGCCAAGGGGGGGGGGGCACCGGCCCTAGGAGATCCAATCTCATAGGGGGCGGCGGCCAAGGGAGGAATCCCTCCTCCCCAAGGCACCTAGGAGGTGCCTTCCCCTTCTGGGACTCTTCCTTTAGGGTTTCCCCCACACTAGGCGCATGGGCCCTAGGGGAAAGTGGCGCCCCAGCCCACTTTGGGCTGGATCCCTTCCCACTTCAGCCCATGGGACCCACCGGGATTGGTGGCCCCACCCGGTGGGCCCCCGGGACCCTTCCGGTGGTCCCGGTACAATACCGATGACCCCGAAACTTGTCCCGATGGCCGAAATAGGACTTCCTATATATAAATCTTTACCTCCAGACCATTCCGGAACTCCTCGTGACGTCCGGGATCACATCCGGGACTCCGAACAACATTCGGTAACCACATACAAACTTCCTTTATAACCCTAGCGTCATCGAACCTTAAGTGTGTAGACCCTACGGGTTCGGGAGACATGCAGACATGACCGAGACGTTCTCCGGTCAATAACCAACAGCGGGATCTGGATACCCATGTTGGCTCCCACATGTTCCCTGATGATCTCATCGGATGAACCACGATGTCAAGGACTTAATCAATCCCGTATACAATTCCCTTTGTCTAGCGGTATTGTACTTGCCCGAGATTCGATCGTCGGTATCCCGATACCTTGTTCAATCTCGTTACCGGCAAGTCTCTTTACTCGTTCCGTAACACATCATCCCGTGATCAACTCCTTGATCACATTGTGCACATTATGATGATGTCCTACCGAGTGGGCCCAGAGATACCTCTCCGTCACACGGAGTGACAAATCCCAGTCTCGATTCGTGCCAACCCAACAGACACTTTCGGAGATACCTGTAGTGTACCTTTATAGCCACCCAGTTACGTTGTGACGTTTGGCACACCCAAAGCACTCCTATGGTATCCGGGAGTTGCACAATCTCATGGTCTAAGGAAATGATACTTGACATTAAAAAAGCTTTAGCATACGAACTACACGATCTAGTGCTATGCTTAGGATTGGGTCTTGTCGATCACATCATTCTCCTAATGATGTGATCCCGTTATCAACGACATCCAATGTCCATGGTCAGGAAACCGTAACCATCTATTGATCAACGAGCTAGTCAACTAGAGGCTTACTAGGGACATGGTGTTGTCTATGTATCCACACATGTATCTGAGTTTCCTATCAATACAATTCTAGCATGGAAAATAAACGATTATCATGAACAAGGAAATATAATAATCAATTTATTATTGCCTCTAGGGCATATTTCCAAATATATATATATATATATATATATCTAATTGGATGTAGGGGAGCATGAACCATTATTGTTGACATTACCCTTCAGGTAAAAGGTTGTGGGGCAAAACTATAAGCCCCTATCTTTCTCTGTGTCCGATTAAAACTCTGTAACCACAAGTATCGCGTGAGTGTTAGCAATTATGGAGAACTAAATGATAGTTGAGTATGTGGACTTGCTTTTCAGCTCTGACATAGACTCTTTCTGATGTTATGATAAATTGCAATTGCTTCAATGATTGAGATTATAGTTTGTTGGAGCCCAATAAGGTTTATGATTTATACTTTTGCATTGTAAATAGATCATCACTCGAACATGAGTAATCATATGACAAAACCTATATATGTTGCTGTTATAAGAATAATCATGATGCCTTCATGTACGTATTTTATTTTTATCGACGCCTCTACCTCTAAACATGAGGACATATTTATTGTTATCGGCTTTTCGCTTGAGGACAAGCGAGGTCTTAGCTTGGGGGAGTTGATACGCCCATTTTGCATCATGCTTTTATATCGATATTTATTGCATTATGGACTGTTATTTCACTTTATGTCACAATACTTATGGCTATTCTCTCGTATTTTACAAGGTTTACATAAAGAGGGAGAATGTCGGCAGCTGGAATTCTGGTCTAGAAAAGGAGCAAATATTAGAGACCTATTCTACGCAACTCCAAAAGTCCTGAAACTCCACGGAACGTCTTAAAAGAAATAAAGAAAAATCCACGCCAAAGATGAAGGCCAGGGGGCCCACACCCTGCTCACGAGGGTGGGGGCGCCCCCCTAGGGCGCGCCCCCTATCTCGTGGGCCCCTTGGTGGCTCTCCTATGCCCATCTTCTCCTATATGAGGTCTTTCGATGAGAAAAAAATAGGAAGGAACTTTTCGAGGCGAGACTCCGCCGCCACGAGGAGGAACCTTAGCGGATCCAATCTAGAGCTCTGGCAGAGCTGTTCTGCCGGGGAAACTTCCCTCCGGGAGGGGGAAATCATCACCATCGTCATCACCAACACTCCTCTCATCAGGAGAGGGCAATCTCCATCAACATCTTCACCAGCACCATCTCATCTCCAAACCCTAGTTCATCTCTTGTATCCAATTCTTGTCTCAAAGTCCGGGATTAGTGCTAGTAGGTTGCTAGTAGTGTTGATTACTCTTTGTAGTTGATGCTAGTTGGTTTAATTGGTGGAAGATCATATGTTCAGATCCTATATGCACATTATTACCCCTCTGATTATGAACATGAATATGCTTTGTGAGTAATTACGTTAGTTCCTGAGGACAAGGGAGAAGTCTTGCTATGAGTACTCATGTGAATTTGGTATTCGTTTGATATTTTGATAAGATGTATGTTGTCTAGCCTCTAGTGGTGTTATGTGAACGTCGACTACATAACACTTCACCATTATTTTCGCCTAGAGGAAGGCATTAGGAAGTAATAAGTAGATGATGGGTTGCTAGAGTGACAAAAGCTTAAACCCTAGTTTATATGTTGCTTCGTAAGGGGCTGATTTGGATCCATATGTTTCATGCTAAGGTTAGGTTTACCTTAATACTTTTGTTGTAGTTGCGGATGCTTGCAATAGAGGTTAATCATAAGTGGGATGCTTGTTCAAGTAAGAACAACACCCAAGCACCGGTCCACCCACATATCAAATTATCAAAGTATCGAATGCGAATATGAACGTGATGAAAACTAGCTTGACGATAGTCCCATGTGTCCTCGGGAGCGCTTTTCCTATTATAAGAGTTTGTTCGAGCTTGTCCTTTGCTACAAAATGATTGGGCCACCTTGCTGCACTTTATTTACTTTTGTTATTGTTGCTCGTTACAATTTATCATATCACAAAACTATCTGTTACCACTTATTTCAGTACTTGCAGAGAATACCTTGCTGAAACCCGCTTATCATTTCCTTCTGCTCCTTGTTGGGTTCGACACTCTTACTTATCGAAAGGACTACGATAGATCCCCTATACTTGTGGGTCATCATCTAGTTGTAGAGAACTTGACACCAGATTCGAATTAAAATACACCAACCGTGTGCTTAACCGTGACGGTCTCTTTTCAAAGGAGTTAGAGAAGAGAATACTGTGGGGTTATGTTTGGACGTAAGTTGTTCAGGATCACTTATTGATCATTGCTAGTTGCGACCGTTTGCGTAGTTTCTCATCTTACTCTTGTACTTATAAGTTGGCCACCATACAATGCTTAGTCGCTTGTTGCAACCTCACCACTTATCCATTCCATACCCATTAAGCTTTGCTAGTCTTGACACCCATGGTAATGGGATTGCTAAGTCCTCGTGGCTCACAGTTTACTACAACAACAGTTACAGGTACAGGTAATGCATTTATCTGAAGTGAGAGCGATGATTGCTTATCTTGGAGTTCTTCCGCTTCTTCTTCTTCGATCAAGGGATAGGTTTTGGGTCAGGGAGCCTGGGCTAGCAGGGTGGATGTCGTTCTTCTTTTTCGTTTGATTTCATCCGTACTCGGATCCTGCTCTTCTATATGGTGGTTGCTATCTATTGATGTATTATTGTATGAATGTTGTAACTTGTGCCGAGTGTAAGCCTTTATCTTGTATTCTCATCTATTGAGTACATGGTATGTTGTAATGATATCCACCTTGCTATGCGCTCGAAATGCAATTGTGCCCCAATCATGAATTCATCATGTGATTGGGATAGAATCGCATCTTGGCCGCTACAAGTTGGTATCAGAGCCTTACGGACTTTAGGAGCCCCCTTGATTAATCATACCGCTTTTGTTGTTGAGTCTAGAAGAAACTATTTTGAGTCTTAGTTACATCGGAGAGTATGAATTCTTTTTACTCCTCAGCCCCTTCGTCGCTCTGGTGAGGACTCTTGACGTAGACGTTTTGTCTTCACTCTCCTCTTTTTCACTCAATTTTTTAGGATCACGCGGGTACTGTTGGATCATTGCGATATCATTGTGATGGGGATTCTGTCTTGGTGCCTCCTGACATTTAGGGGTTATGGCAGCGTCCCGGGGAGTTGAGCTCCAAGGTGTTTTTGTCACAGTGCTTATCGTTTCAGTTCCGGAATACCAGAGTTCGCCGACATCGAAAACGCTTCTATACTCTTTGTGGTGAGAGCAGTTTGACGACACCCAGTACCGGGGAGAGCGATCACATGTATTGCCACATCTAGTATATCGGATGTTTTCGAAGGTATGAGGTACACGATTTTTGAGGTTTTCTTGGTTATGTGTTGACGGATGGATATAGTTGGAGTGTAGGATTTGTTAGTTGTGTGATATATTTGTGCCTCCCTGTATCCCCAATACTAGATTGCATAACCAGAAAGTTTCAGGAGTTAATAGGTGGGAATTCAAGTAGTTACCAAGGATATCTTTCCGACAGATGCATGATATGAGATTGGGGTTCGACGTCTAGTGGTCCGCCTGTCCACGGTTGGTTTAAAGTGGTCTCATTGTGTCTTAAAGAGTCATTGGCTATGCTGACTCGGGGACGCTTCGTATGTCATGTGCGCTGCCTTGTACATGATGGTGCTATACGATCGAGCCCGTGCGGGCCCCAACACGAAAATTTCGGACAAAATCTCTATCATATGTTTTTTTCGGCTTATTCCACAAGCCAATCTTTTGTTTTGTTTTGATTTGTGGTATTCAAGTTGATTTGAAGTCAAGTATTGATTCCATACATTTTCCTAAGCGGTGTTCTCATATTTCTATGGGAGTGCTAATCCTTCTTGTTTATCGAGATTGTCATGTCAACCCACTTTTGACCGATGCACCTCTCTTCAAGGTATTCCATACGAGCGCCGTTGAGGAGCCTGAGGATTGTCTGTTTCATTCGTCCCCAAGTTGCATTTGTTTTCCTGCCCTCCCACCCCTTGTTTCTTCAAGGACAAATATTTCTTAATCAAGTATCCATCTTATGGATGTGAAGTCTCTTCATTCTTTTCTTTCAATGTTCTTATCCGGTGATTCTCAAGAAGATACTAAGGAAGCTTCAATTTTATCATTCTTCATTCTCTTTTCTTCTCCGGTGGATTCAATTCAAGCTTTTGGTGTTGATCATATTCCTTTCCTCGTTTCAAATGCTTTCTCATGTTGAAAGTTCTTATCCAAGCATATCTTGATCATTAACTTTGCGGTACTTGTATCTGGAGTGCTGATGATATCTCAGAAGATTCTTGTTTCCATTCTTAATCCATTCAAGCTATTTGGAGATTATTATCGCATTCAAGTCATTTAATTCAACCGGTGCAATCTCTCTTCAAAATCATTTTAACGATGTTTCTCTTGAGTGGGCCCTAACCCACAGGTCTTTTCCCAGGATCTTACCCGACTCTTCTAATTTTTTCCGGAGTTATTCTCATATTCTTTTCAAAGTGTGACGTAAGAATGGATTCCATCAGTCATATGCCTCCTTCAATATCGCTTTCAAATTATTTTCATATTTGGCTCAATCTTTCTATTCTTCATTCCGGTGTGCCTCAACAATTCATGGTGGTGTTTCCCATCGTCACTCTCAACATTTGAATACTGAAGAAGTGTTTCCTCTAAATCTTGTCCCTTCTCTCGAAGATTCATGGTTCTAGCATTATGCCATCCTCATATTTGTTCCGATCGTGAGAAAATCTTTTCATACCCATCCGGAGCATTTCATGAGTTGTTTTTGTTTCTTGATCATCCAAAGGCCATCATCTCAGAATTATTCATGCTCAGCCTTCAGCTCTCGTTCTCCAAATCTTACCGGTGCATCGCTCAAGTATTCTCTAGTCAGCTCGTGATCTCTTCATTCTCTCGTATCAAAATTCCCTCAAGTATGTTTATTCGTTTTCTAATTCTTCCCGGTGAATTGTGCCTTTACTACTTTCATTTTCAATTCTTACGGTGGTTCGTTCAAGATTTCTCTTCCTTCGTTATCATATCAATTCATTCGTTGTTTCCAAATCCTACCAATGAGTCATTCAAGATTTTACCAAGTTTGCGCTATATCTCTCATCAATTCTTTTCTATGGGAATAAGTAGTATGCCAAATCCATTGTGGGTCATCAATTTAATTGATGAAGGATAAGCATAATGTAATTCTTATTCTTGTTTCTTCAAGTAAATTCAATTCCTTATTCTGGATGTTCATCAAAATTCTCGGTTCTAGTGTCTGATCTTTTCCTTTTCCGGAGTTCCAAGGTTTCTCGCTTATATTGTCATGGGGTTTAATCTAAATCATTGCAATGCTTCAATTCTTGTTCTATTCAACCTTCAGTTCCTTTCTACCATTTCTTTTCTTACTGGAGTTCATCATGGAGGTTCTTCATAGTGGTTCATCAAGGATTTAATTCATTCTCGAAGTGTTCATCAAGAGTCTTGTTGGAGTAGTTCAAACATTCTTCATCTTGCATTCCTAAGAGCAATTCTTTCTATCTTATCTTTTGAGGTGGTGTTATGTCATTTTTGACAATTTTCGTTCATGTTTCATGATTCAAAATTAGCAAGAGTGAGATATTTTAAATCGATCAGTCTCTTTGTTGGAGGTATCTTGGGTGATATTTCACCTACAGCCTTCCCTAAGGAATGTTGCTCTATGTGGTGATTATCTATGATCCAAGCTTTCTCCTTATCACCTCATTGGAAGAAGCTCTCTATCTTTTCTAGCTCTCAATCAAATCTTTTTCCCATGAGTGGCAGGTTGTCACCTCATAATTTTGAGATGTTTTCCATAAGCCCACAACAAGCTTATTCTTTTGTTGTCGATTTTTCAACAACTCCTGACAAGCCTTTCTCCTAAGGATGCTCTTTCTAATTCATTTGAGGTAGAATATGATGTTTTCTTCTTGGTTCTTTTCTTCCAGCCATCTAGCTTCTATTCTTTCTTCCGAAGGCATTGTGTTGTTGCTCTCGTCAAGTATCATTCCATCTTGTCAAGTTCATGCTCTATTTCTTGCCTCTCTTTTCAACCGAAGTGCTGCCCGAATTCTTCCTTCCACATCTCGTTTCAACCAGAGTAGTTTCAATTCCTTCTTGTTCATTGTGCTCGTCATTCACAGCTTTGCAACCTCCAAGGTTCACATAGTGTTCCTTGTTTCTCTTTTCTACCGGAGTGCTCTCAATTATGTTCAACTCTGTAGTGTTCTTTCTTTCAAAAAAATTCAACCTCTCAAGGTTCATTGGTTTTACTCGTTTGTCAAAGAAGCACTTTGTTTTACCTCTTATTCTTCCGTTTCTCCCCTGTGCCATCCTTAGATCTCGGCTCGTGATCTCTTGTAAGTGGAGGAGAGTTGTGACGCCCCAAGACCGGCACTCCAGATGCCTTCCTTGGATTTCGAGATTCGTCGTGTGATTTGTTTGGTTCGTTGCATTCATCATTGCATCATGTCAGCTTGCACCCTTTTTTAAAATCTGCTAAATAAATTGCATGGATCTCTGGTCCATTTAAATCGAGGGAAGTTCACATGGTGAAATTATCTTTATAACATATAAAAGTCTCTTACTATTATTAGGGAGCTATTATAAATATTCCAACAATTTGGAATTCACCACAACACACTTGCAAAACATTCCATGCCTTTGTTATCTCAATTCTTGGTCTCCAACTTTGCCCTAAATTCTTTCATTTTTGGACCTTCCCAACCCTCACTTCCTATTCAAACCATTTGAATGTAAATCAAGTGAGTTTGAATTTAAACTTTCAGTCATGCCCACATCTATTTTTCCTGGAACGATCTCATTTTTGAGAGTCTGAGAAAATTAACTCCATGCCCAATCTCCACTCCAATATCTCTCAACATTTCTTCTAAGTTTCCTTTTTTTTAAATAGAGAGGGAAGAGAGAGCCCAGCCAGGCCTCTTGCGCCTAGGCCAGCCAGGCCGCCCTGCTCCTCTCAGCCCACCAGAGGCCGAGTCGGCACCCTCAACCCTAGGCCGATCGACCCCCCCGATCGATCCCTTCCTTCTCCTCTCGACCCCCACTCTGTCACACAAACACACACCTCGAGTCAGGGCAGGAGCTCCACGCCCGATGCCCCTGCCACCATGCCCTGCTAGCTCCGGCGAGGCCATGCCTCCCCTCCGCCGCTACCATTGCCCGCCGGCGACCTCCACTACCTCCCCGCCAGGGCCCCTCGCAGGCTCCCTCCGTCGCCTTGCCTCGCGCTCCTGGCATGCAGCAGCGGCGTCCACCTCATCCAGCGGCCTTCTTTCTTCTCCTCGTGCCCGCCGCCGTCCTTGTCCGCGCCCAGAGGAGCCCACCGCCTCCCTCCTACACCAGCGGCAAACAGGCCATCTGCTTGACTTTGTCCTCGGCCCTGAGATCCTTCCTGCCATGGTGTCCCGAGCTTTGCCCTCCTCCCTGCTGGTCGCGCCGCTCGGAGCCGCTCACATCCGCGAGGAGCCCATGCCCGAGCTCCGAGTCCGCTGCGTTCTGCTCGAGGTCCGGCGAGATCATGGCCGGATACGGTCCCTTCTCATCTCCCTACCTCGCACCCAGCCTACCATGCATAACCTCTGATCGCTAGGGTTCTGCGCGCCACCGACATGAGCCTCGTTCTCGAGCTGTTGCCATGATACCTACCCAAACAGGAGCACTTTTGGGTCACCAAGTACCCCGACGTTCATCACCATGTATGACAAGGAACCACTACCCTCGACTCAGGGATGCCAAGTTCCCCTACGACCCGTGTACGACTACGGGGATTCAACACGCACCCTTCAGATGTGCCAAGTTCTACTACATGGACCGCCAAGTTCCTTTATCGATGACTCGAATATCTACGAAACGTGTACGCCTACCATCGTCGAAGGACGTCGAGTGAACGACTATGCACACCGTGTATTTGACCAAGTTCTGCAACAGGTTCACTAGAAGCATGCAAAGTCTTATCATTTTTCTTTTTCTTCCTTTTAGAAGGACTAGGTGCATCAATATTAATTCTCTGAGAATCTTGCTCAATTCTCTTAGGATGGCCCTCAGGATACAAAGGTTACTGAGTCATTTTACCACCTCTAGTCATAACTCTAACAGCATCATCATTTTTATTACTATTTAATTCATTGAGCAAATCATTCTAAGCTTTAAGCACTTGTTCTACTTGAGTGGTAACCATAGAAGCATGTTTACTAATAAGTTTAAGTTCACCTTTAACACTAGCCATATAATCACTCAAGTGTTCAATCATATAAGCATTGCGTTTCAGTTGTCAACCAAAATAAGCATTAAAATCTTCTTGCTTAATGATACGTCTCCAACATATCTATAATTTTTTGTTGTTCCATGCTATATTATATCCTGTTTTGGACATTATTGGGCTTTATTATACACTTTTATATTATTTTTGGGACTAACCTATTAACTAGAGGACCAGCCCAGAATTGTTCTTTTTTGCCTATTTCAAAGTTTCGCAGAAAAATAATATCAAACAGAGTCCAAACGGAATGAAACCTTCAGGAACGTGATTTTTCGAACGAACATTATCCAGAGGGCTTGGACCCTACGTCAAGAACGCGACCAGGAAGGCATGAGGTAGGGGGGCGCGCCTACCCCCCCCCCCAGGCACGCCCTCCACCCTCATGGGGCCCATGTTGCTCCACCAACATACTTCTTCCTCCTATATATACCTACGTACCCCCAAACTACCAGATACGGAGCCAAAACCCTAATTCCACCGCCGTAACTTTCTGTATCCGTGAGATCCCATCTTGGCGCCTTTTCCGGAGCTCCGTCGGAGGGGCATCAATCACGGAGGGCATCTACATCAATACCATATCCTCTCCGATGAAGTGTGAGTAGTTTACTTCAGAACTTCGGGTCCATAGTTATTAGCTAGATGGCTTCTTCTCTCTTTCTGGATCTCAATAAAAAATTATCCCCCTCTCTTGTGGAGATCTATTCGATGTAATCTTCTTTTGCGGTGTGTTTGTTGAGACCGATGAATTGTGGGTTTATGATCAAGTTTATCTATGGACAATATTTGAATCTTCTCTGAATTCTTTTATGTATGATTGGTTATCTTTGCAAGTCTCTTCGAATTATCAGTTTGTTTTGGCCTACTAGATTGATATTTCCTGCAATGGGAGAAGTGCTTAGCTTTGGGTTCAATCTCGCGCCGTCCTTTCCCAGTGACAGTAGGGGCAGCAAGGCACGTATTGTATTGTTGCCATTGAGGATAACAAGATGGGGTTTATTTCATATTGCATGGGTTTATCCCTCTACATCATGTCATCTTGCTTAAAGCGTTACTCTGTTCTCTTGAACTTAATACTCTAGATGCATGCTGGAGAGCGGTCAATGTGTGGAGTAATAGTAGTAGATGCAGGCAGGAGTCGGTGTACTTGTCTCGGACGTGATGCCTATATACATGATCATACCTAGATATTCTCATAACTATGCACAATTTTGGCAATTGCTCAACAGTAATTTGTTTACCCACTGTAATACTTATGCTCTCGAGAGAAGCCACTAGTGAAACCTATGGCCCCCGAGTCTATTCTCCATCATATTAATCTTCCGTCAACAAGCTATTTCCTTTTCCATTTATTTTGCTTTCTTTACTTTGCATATTTATCATAGAAATACCAAAAATATTATCTTATCATATCTATCAGATCTCACTCTCATAAGTGACCGTGAAGGGTTTGACAACCCCTTTGTTGCGTTGGTTGCACGGAGTTTATTTGTTTGTGTAGGTGCAAGGGACTGGTGTGTGGCCTCCTACTGGATTGATACCTTGGTTCTCAAAAACTGAGGGAAATACTTACGCTACTTTGCTGCATCACCATTTCCTCTTCAAGGGAAAACTAACGCAATGCTCAAGAGGTAGCAAGAAGGATTTCTGGCGCCGTTGCCGGGGAGTCTACGCAAAAGTTAACATACCAAGTACCCATCACAAACCCTTATCTCCCACATTACATTATTTGCCATTTGCCTCTCGTTTTCCTCTCCCCCAGTTCACCCTTGCCGTTTTATTCACCCTCTCTCTCCGCCCTCCTTCTCTTTCTCTATTTGCCTCTTTTTGCCTGTCTCTTGTTTGCTTGTGTGTTGCATTGCTTGCTTGTCACGATGGCTCTACCTAGATTTGGTGATCATCGCCTTAAAAGGTTAGAAGAGATCGAAAGCAACGTCAGGAGTTTTATGGTTTTACAATTTGAGCATAATAATTTCTTTAGAAACAAGCTTAAGGAACAAAAAAGCTTTATGGGTTTTATGAATAAAGAGCTCGATGATATTACTAAAGAATTTGATGGTTTGAAATCTCAGATTGCTCACCTTGAGAAGTTAATAGCTGAAGTCTCGGATAAGCAGGCCACCTTAGTCAACAAGATGGCCGCTAAGCCGGAAAGTTTTGGGGATAATAAAGATGAAGATCTAAAAGTTATTGATGTGTCCCCTATTAAATCTTTGTTTTGCAATATGGATCTTGATAATGATGGGACTGAATATGATCCACCTTTACCTAGAAGGCGTTCCAAAAATTTGGAGTCTTTAGATCTTGATGGTAAAATTGTTAAAAAGTGGGATTGAAGAGGTCAAAACTTTAAATATCAATGAACCCACTATTTTGGATTTCAAGGAATTTCATTACGATAATTGCTCCTTAATAGATTGTATTTCCTTGTTGCAATCCGTGCTAAATTCTCCTCATGCTTATAGTCAAAATAAAGCATTTACCAAACATATCGTTGATGCAATCTTATGAAGAAAAACTTGAGTTAGAAGTTTCTATCCCTAGAAAACTTTATGATGAGTGGGAACCTACTATTAAAATTAAAATTAAAGATCATGAATGCTATGCTTTGTGTGGTTGGGTGCTAGTGTTTCCATGATTCCAAAAACTTTGTGTGATCTGCTAGGTTTCTGTGATTTTGATTATTGCTCTTTAAACTTGCACCTTGTGGATTCAGCTATTAAGAAACCTTTGGAAAGAATTAATGATGTTCTTATTGTTGAAAATAGGAATTATGTGCCCGTAGATTTTATTGTTCTTGACATAGATTGCAATCCTTCATGTCCTATTATTCTTGGTAGACCTTTCCTTAGAACGATTGGTGCAATTATTGATATGAAGGAAGGGAATATTAGATTCCAATTTCCGTTAAGGAAAGGCGTAGAACACTTCCCTAGATATAAAATAAAATTACCATATGAATCTATTATGAGAGCCACTTATGGATTGCCTACCAAAGATGGCAATACCTAGATCTATCCTTACTTTTATGCCTAGCTAGGGGCGTTAAACGATAGCGCTTGTTGGGAGGCAACCCAATTTTATTTGTATTCCTTGATTTTTTCTCCTGTTTAGTAATAAATAATTTATCTAGCCTCTTTTTTGGTTGTGTTTTTTTGTGTTTAATTAGTGTTTGTGCCGAGTAGAACCGTTGGGGAGACTTGGGGAAAGTCTTTTTAATCTTGCTGTAAAAAACAGAAACTTTAGCGCTCACAAGAATTTCTGCCATTTTTATTGGGAAAGTGATATTTAGTTAATTCTTTTTGGAGATGATTAATAGACAAATTACTCGCATCCAGAAATTTATTTTAGAATTTTTAGGGTTCCAGAACTTGTGTTAACTACAGATTACTACAGACTGTTCTGTTTTTGACAGATTCTGTTTTTCGTGTGTTGTTTGCTTATTTTGATGAATCTATGGCTAGTAAAATAGTTTATAAACCATAGAGAAGTTGGAATAAAGTAGGTCTAACACCAATATAAATAAATAATGAGTTCATTACAGTACCTTGAAGTGGTGTTTTGTTTTCTTTCGCTAACGGAGCTCACGAGATTTTCTACTTTAAGTTTTGTGTTGTGAAGTTTTCAAGTTTTGGGTAAAAGATTTAATGGATTATGGAACAAGGAGTGGCAAGAGCCTAAG
Source organism: Triticum monococcum (assembly GCA_034509565.1). Taxonomy (NCBI): domain Eukaryota; kingdom Viridiplantae; phylum Streptophyta; class Magnoliopsida; order Poales; family Poaceae; genus Triticum; species Triticum monococcum. The sequence continues at coordinate 623,883,525 of CM067845.1, forward strand.
ATTGGGGATTCCCATGGCACCCCAAGATAATCTAAACACACCTAAAAGCCCAAGCTTGGGGATGCCCCGGAAGGCATCCCCTCTTTCGTCTACTTCCATCGGTAACTTTACTTGGAGCTATATTTTTATTCACCACATGATATGTGTTTTGCTTGGAGCGTCTTGTATTATCTGAGTCTTTATTTGTTAGTTTTTACACAATCATCCTTGCTGTACACACCTTTTGAAAGAGACACACATGATTCAGAAATTATTAGAATACTCTATGTGCTAAGCTTATATCTTTTGAGTTATATAGTTTTTGCTCTAGTGCTTCACTTATATCTTTTAGAGCACGGTGATGGATTTGTTTTATAGAAACTATTGTTCTCTCATGCTTCACTTAGATTATTTTGAGAGTCCTAAAAACAGCATGGTAATTTGCTTTAATTATGTTAGGCATTCAAGATTAATAAAAGTGTGTTGAATACTATGAGAAGTTTGATACTTGATAATTGTTTTGAGATATGGAAATGGTGATATTAGAGTCGTGCTAGTTGAGTAGTTGTGAATTTGAGAAATGCTTGTGTTGAAGTTTGTGATTCTCGTAGCATGCACGTATGGTGAATCGTTATGTGATGAAGTCGGAGCATGATTTATTTATTGATTGTCTTCCTTATGAGTGGCGGTCGGGGATGAGCGATGGTCTTTTCCTACCAATCTATCCCCCCTAGGAGCATGCGTGTAATACTTTGTTTCGATAACTAATAGATTTTTGCAATAAGTATGTGAGTTCTTTATGACTAATGTTGAGTCCATGGATTATACACACTCTCACCCTTCCACCATTGCTAGCCTCTCTAATACCGCGCACGTTTCGCCAGTATCATACACCCACCATATACCTTCCTCAAAACAGCCACCATACCTAACAATCATGGCATTTCCATAGCCATGCAACTCTCCATCGTTCCGTTTATTATGACACGCTCCATCATTGTCATATTGCTTTGCATGATCATGTAGTTGACATTGTATTTGTGGCAAAGCCACCGTTCATAATTCTTTCATACATGTCACTCTTAATTCATTGCATATCCCGGTACACCGCCGGAGGCATTCACATAGAGTCATATTTTGTTCTAAGTATTGAGTTGTAAGTAAATAAAAGTGTGATGATCATCATTTTTAGAGCATTGTCCCAAGTGAGGAAAGGATGATGGAGACTATGATTCCCCCACAAGTCGGGATGAGACTCCGGACTAAATAAAAAAAAAGAGGCCATAAAAAAAGAGAAAAGGCCCAAATAAAAAAATGAGATAAAAAGAGAGAAGGGACAATGCTACTATCCTTTTACCACACTTGTGCTTCAAAGTAGCACCATGATCTTCATGATAGATAGTCTCCTATGTTATCACTTTCATATACTAGTGGGAATTTTTCATTATAGAACATGGCTTGTATATTCCAATGATGGGCTTCCTCAAAATGCCCTAGGTATTTGTGAGCAAGCGAGTTGGATGCACACCCATTTAGTTCTTTTTGTTGAGCTTTCATATACTTATAGCTCTAGTGCATCCGTTGCATGGCAATCCCTACTCACTCACATTGATATCTATTAACGGGCATCTCCATAGCCCATTTATATGCCTAGTTGATGTGAGACTATCTTCTCCCTTTTTGTCTTCTCCGCAACCACCATTCTATTCCACATATAGTTCTATGTCCATGGCTCACGCTCATGTATTGCGTGAAGATTGAAAAAGTTTGGGAACACCAAAGGTATGAAACAATTGCTTGGCTTGTCATCGGGGTTGTGCATGATTTAAATACTTTGTGTGGTAAAGATGGAGCATAGCCAGACTATATGATTTTGTAGCGATTACTTTCTTTGGCCATGTTATTTTGAAGAGACATAATTGCTTAGTTAGTATGCTGGAAGTATTATTATTTCTATATCAATATTGAACTTTTGTCTTGAATCTTTCGGATCTGAATATTCATACCACAAATAAGAGAATTACATTGAAATTATGCCAAGTAGCATTCCACATCAAAAATTCTATTTTTATCATTTACCTACTCGAGGACGACCGGAATTAAGCTTGGGGATGCTTGATACGTCTCCATTGTATCTATAATTTTTTATTATTCCATGCTATATTATATCCTGTTTTGGACATTATTGGGCTTTATTGTACACTTTTATATTATTTTTGGGACTAACCTATTAACCGGAGGCCCAGCCCAGAATTGCTGTTTTTTTTTCCTATTTCAGAGTTTCGCAGAAAAAGAATATCAAATGGAGTCCAAATGGAACGAAACCTTCGGGAACATGATTTCGGAACGAACATGATCCAGAGGACTTGGACCCTACGTCAAGAAAGCTACAAGGAAGGCATGAGGTAGGGGACGCGCCTACCCCCCCCCCCCAGGCACACCCTCCACCCTCGTGGGGCCCATGTTGCTCCACTGACGTACTTCTTCCTCCTATATATACCTACGTACCCCGAAACTACCAGATACGGAGCCAAAACCCTAATTCCACAGCCATAACTTTCTGTATCAGTGGGATCCCATCTTGGGGCCTTTTCCGAAGCTCCGCCGGAGGAGGCATCGATCATGGAGGGCTTCTACATCAACACCATAGCCTCTCCGATGAAGTGTGAGTAGTTTACTTCAGACCTTCGGGTCCATAGTTATTAGCTAGATCAAATAAAGAAGTTTTAACATAGTTTCTTTTAATGGAGCATGGTATAGTTGGTACTCCAGGATCTCCAACTTTCTTTGGTATTCCATCCTTAAAAGGATAATTAGCAAGCATGGTGGAAATTTCAGCTTCCGGTATCTTTCTCTTATTAGTAACTATATCTTTCATATATTTAGCATAAGGATTCATTTTAAGCATATCGGTCAAATGCATACGCAAAAAGATAGGTCTAATCATTTCAGCAAAGCGCTCAAAATCCTCATCATCCTTTTTCTTGGACGGTTTAGGAGGAAAAGGCATGGGTTTTTGAACCCATGGTTCTCTTTCTTTATCGTGCTTCCTAGCAACAAAGTCTCTCTTATCGTAACGTTGATTCTTTGATTGTGGGTTATCAAGATCAACAGAAGGTTCAATTTCTACATCATTATTATTGCTATGTTGAGCATCAACATGAACATCATCATTAACATTATCACTAGGTTCATGTTCATTACCAGATTGTGTTTCAGCATCAGAGATAGAAATATCATTAGGATTCTCAGGTTTGTCTACAACAGGTTCACTAGAAGCATGCAAAGTCCTATCATTTTTATTTTTCTTCATTTTAGAAGGACTAGGTGCATCAATATTAATTCTTTGAGAATCTTGCTAAATTCTCTTAGGATGGCCCTCAGGATACAAAGGTTCCTGAGTCATTTTACCACCTCTAGTCATAACTCTAACAGCATTATCATTTGTCTTACTATTTAATTCATTGAGCAAATCATTCTGAGCTTTAAGCACTTGTTCTACTTGAGTGGTAACCATAGAAGCGTGTTTACTAATAAGTTTAAGTTCACCTTTAACACTATCCATATAATCACTCAAGTGTTCAATCATATAAGCATTGTGTTTCAGTTGTCTACCAAAATAAGCATTAAAATCTTCTTGCTTAACCATAAAGTTATCAAATTCATCCAAACATTGGCTAGCAAACTTAGCAGGAGGGATTTCGGCTTTATCATATCTATAGAGAGAGTTTACCTTTACTACCTGTGTCGGGTTATCGAGACCGTGTGTTTCTTAAATAGGTGATGAATTAATACCATGTATTTCTTCAACAGGAGGTAAATTCTTAACATCTTCAGCTTTTATACCTTTTTCTTTCATCGATTTCTTTGCCTCTTGCATATCTTCAGGACTAAGAAATAGAATGCTCCTTTTCTTCGGAGTTGTCTTAGGAGTTGGTTCAGGAAGTGTCCCATTATTTTCATTAGTCAACATATTATTAAATCACAATTCAGCTTGATCAACTGTTCTTTCCCTGAAAACATAACCAGCACAACTATCCAGGTAATATCTGGAAGCATCGGTTAGTCCATTATAAAAGATATCAAGTATTTCATTTTTCTTGAGAGGATGATCAGGCAAAGCATTAAGTAATTGGAGAAGCCTCCCTCAAGCTTGTGGGAGACTCTCTTCTTCAATTTGCACAAAATTATATATTTCCCTTAAAGTAGCTTGTTTCTTATGAGCGGGGAAATATTTAGCAGAGAAGTAGTAAATCATATCGTGGGGACTACACACATAACTAGGATCAAGAGAATTAAACCATATCTTAGCATCACCCTTTAATGAGAACGAAAATAATTTAAAGATATAATAGTAGCAAGTTTTCTCATCATTAGTGAACAGGGTAGCTATATCATTTAATTTAGTAAGATGTGCCACAATAGTTTTAGTTTCATAGCCATAGAAAGGATCAGATTCAACCAAAGTAATTATATCAGGATCAACTGAGAAATCATAATCCTTATCAGTAATAAAGATAGGTAAAGTAGCATAAGCAGGGTCATATTTCATTCTAGCATTCAGAGATTTTTCTTTCAGGTTAGCTCATTGTTTCTTAAGATCACTTCTATCTAGGGGGGAGAATCTTCATCATCATCACTACCTGAAAGTCTCTAGCAGTTTCTTCATCCATAACGTAACCCTCAGGCACAACAGGAAATTCATATGTAGGGGGAGAATCTTCATCATCACTTTCATCAATATTATCAGTTTCAATAATTTCATTCTCTCTAGCCCTAGCAAGTTGTTCATCAAGAAATTCACCAAGTGGCAAAGTAGTATCAAGCATAGAAGTAGTTTCATCATAAGTATCATGCATAGCAGAAGTGGCATCATCAATAACATGCGAAATATTAGAATTAATAGCAGAAGCAGGTTTAGGTGTTGCAAGTTTACTCAAAATAGAAGGTGAATCAAGTGCAGAGCTAGATGGCAGTTCTTTACCTCCCCTCGTAGTTGAGGGAAAAATCTTGGTTCTTTGATCTTTCACGTTCTTCATAGTGATAAACAGATATAAATCCCAAGTGACTCAAAGAATAGAGCTATGATCCCCAGCAACGCGCCAGAAAATGGTCTTGATAACCCACAAGTATAGGGGATCGCAACAGTTTTCGAGTGTAGAGTATTCAACCCAAATTTATTTATTCGGCACAAGGGGAGCCAAAGAATATTCTCAAGTATTTGCAGCTGAGTTGTCAATTCAACCACACCTGGAAACTTAATATCTGCAGCAAGGTATTTAGTAGCAAAGTAATATGGTAGTAGTGGTAACGGTGGCAAAAAGTAACGGTAGCAAAAGTAATATTTTTGGGTTTTGTAGTGATTGTAACAGTAGTAGCGGAAAAGTAAATAAGAGAAGAACAATATATGGAAAAGCTCGTAGGCAATGGATCGGTGATGGAGAATTATGTCGGATGCGATCGATTATGTAACAGTCATAACATAGGGTGACACAGAACTAGCTCCAATTCATCAATGTAATGTAGGCATGTATTCCGAATATAGTCATACGTGCTTATGGAAAAGATCTTGCATGACATCTTTTGTCCTACCCTCCCGTGGCAGCGGGGTCCTGTTGGAAACTAAGGGATATTAAGGCCTCCTTTTAATAGAGTACTGGACCAAAGCATTAACACATAGTGAATACATGAACTCCTCAAACTACGGTCATCACCGGTACTGGTCCCGATTATTGTCACCTTGGGGTTAACGGATCATAAGACATAATAGGTGACTATAGACTTGCAAGATAGGATCAAGAACTCTCATATATTGATGAAAACATAATAGGTTCAAATCTAAAATCATGGCACTCGGTCCCTAGTGACAAGCATTAAGCATAGCAAAGTCATGCCAACATCAATCTCAGAACATAGTGGATACTAGGGATCAAACCCTAACAAAACTAACTCAATTACATGATAAATCTCATCCAACCCATCACCGTCCAGCAAGCGTACGATGGAATTACTCATGCACGGCGGTGAACATCATGAAATTGGTGATGGAGGAAGGTTGATGATGACGGTGGCAACGGGTTCCCCTCTTCGGAGCCCCGAATGGACTCCAGATCAGCCCTCCCAAGAGAGTTTAGGGCTTGGCGGTGGCTCCGTATCATAAAACACAATGAATCCTTCTCTCTGATTTTTTCTCCCCGGACACGAATATATGGAGTTGGAGTTGAGGTCAGTGGAGCGTCAGGGGGCCCACGTGGCAGGGGGCGCGCCCAGGGGGGTAGGCGCGCCCCCACCCTCGTGGACAGGGTGTGGGCCCCCTGACGTGGATTCTTCTTCTAGTATTTTTTTATATTCCAAAAATAATCTCCATTGATTTTCAGGTCATCCCGAGAACTTTTATTTCTGCACAAAAATAACACCATGGCAATTCTGCTGAAAACAGCGTCAGTTCGGGTTAGTTCCATTCAAATCATGCAAGTTAGAGTCCAAAACAAGGGCAAAAGTGTTTGGAAAAGTAGATACGACGGAGACGTATTGTCGGCGTTCTGGGAACGGGGGTCCCCAGACTTGCCTGCCTGCGGCGTGGCTCAAAAGGGGGCCCAGCACGGCCCATCTTCACCAACACAAGCCCAAGACCCTCGCAAGGGGCCAAGCCTCGTGGGGCCGATGACGCGGAGCTTCCTCAGGCACGGCCTCGTCAGGCTGGCTCACGAGGAGGCGGAGAGATCAAGGTGGGGTACCTCACGAGGTGCCCGTGACGCAAGCCATGACGACTTAGGGCGCCAGGCGGGTGCCAGCCCGCGCAGCGTCCTCCTTTCCTCTTTGGTGCAAAGGGGGCAAGCGCAGCCGCGGAGTATCGAGGCATCAGGCAAAGGTAGCCATTTCGGTGCAACAAGACCAAGACCAGGAGGACTACGAGACGGAGGTCACCGTGTAGCCCAAGACGGCGTCATCACCAGAGCTTTGTGCAGGCGAAGACCACTTTTGTCAGGATAGCTGATACTTGTTGTCCCCCTTCAAATTAGCCCGCCATTGTTAGCTCCCTTCCCGCTCGATATTTGGGAAGAGGACCAGGGCCTCTATAAATAGGACCAGCCACCCACAGAGCAAAGGTGGTTGGGAGGTTGGAAGGAAGAGGCTCGTTAGAGAGGGTCTCGATCAGAGAGAGAGAGAGAGCGAGAGAAAGGTGACTGAACTCCTCCCAGCAGTTCATCGCCTCAGCCAAGAACAGACCCTCGCGAGGCTGTTCTTCCTTGTACTGTTCATCATCATCAGCCCAAGAGGCAATCCACCACACCACACACTGGAGTAGGGTATTACACCACAACGGTGGCCCGAACCAGTATAAATCCTGTGTCTCTTGTGTTGTTCTTCCCATAGTTTAGATCCCAGCGTGGCGGAGGGGTGCAGGTAGGTAGGAGGCGAAATCTCCGCGCACCCCAGTGTTCGAACCTCAAGGGTCTGGCGGAACCCGAAATCCGACATTTGGCGCGCCAGGTAGGGGTGCGCCGGAATTCGTCTCCCACCACCCCGTTCTCCTCCGACCATCGCGCCCATGTCTGACGCTCGTCGGGCCCGCACGGAGCGCCGGGCCACCCTCGCTTCCCGTGTCGCCCAGACGGCCCCTGTCGGCGGGTGTCCTTGTCGTTCCCCATCACCTGCCGTCAATGCCGCCACCGGCCCGGCGGGGGACGAGCAGCAAGCATCGTCCCAGCATCCGTTCGTGCGGCAAGACGGCCGCACCGCAACTCCCTCGCTCGCCCCAGCTGGATCTTCGTCCCGCGCGCTCCGCGCGCCCATGGAGGCTCGGGCTGCACTCATCGCGGCAAACGAGCTCCTATGCCACCGTCCCGTCGACGACGTCTATGAAGAATGGCTCGACCGCGTCGCCGAGCTCGTCCGCGCCGCAGGGGGCTCTCCTGCGCCGTCCGTTCCGCTGCACCGCACCCCGCCCCGCGCGGGCGACGAGGCTCCGGCGGCGCCCCGGCCGCCTCCTCCTCAAGAAGACGCCATGGCTCCAAGGTGCGTGGCCCCTTGGCGGAACCCGCTCCGTCAGGTGCCAGCGCGGCAAGAACAGAGCTGCCAAGAAGTCCCTCGCCCGCAAGAAGCTGCCCGGGCGCTCCCTGCTCCAGCACGTCGCGACCATGCTCCTGCTCCCGCGCGTCAAGACCCCGCGCTGCTCTCAGCTGCAGCGCGCGGGGACATGCATGACCAAGCTCTCTGTCACCCAAGGCCTCCCGTGGCCACAGCAGGCTGCCACGCCTTCACCACCGAACTACGCAGCGTCGCGTGGCCCGGCAAGTTCAAGCCAGACCTGCCTCCTCGCTACAACGGCATGGCCGACCCTGCAGAGTTCCTCCAGCTCTACAAGCTGGGCATCGAAGCTGCCAACGGAGACGAGATGGTCATGGCGAACTAGTTTCCCATGGCGCTCAAGGACGGGGCCCGCACCTGGCTTCTGAACCTGGCTCCAGGCACGATCTCCTCCTGGGACGAGATGCGCACCCGCTTCATCACCAACTTCCAAGGTACTCGCGCCCGGCCACCCGCCGTGAGCGACATGCGCCGCATCAAGCAACAACCCGGGGAGACCCTGCAGAAGTACATCCAACGCTTCAACAACGCACGCCTCAAGATTCCCAAGGTGACTGAGGAGGCCATCATCTTAGCCTTCTCCGACGGCATGCACGATGTCAAGATGAAGGAGGAGCTGGCGATGCATGAAGACCTGTGCACTTCCTTGGAGCTGTTCAACTTGGCAAACAAGTGCGCCAGGGCTGAGGAAAGGCGTCTCTCCCTCCTCGAGCTGCCTGCCGCAGACCCAGAAGAGAAGAAGCTCAAGGCCAAGGATGTGAAGCGCAAGGGGGCTGCCGTGCTCGCGGCAGAACCAGACACCAAGCAGGGCAGAGATCAGCCCGAACCTTCCAAGGGCAGCCGGTACTGTGTGTACCATGACCTCCACACCCACAACACCAACGAATGTCAAGAACTCTGAGCCGTGCGAGAAGGGAGGATCGGCCATCGCCCCGACCGCGGTGACCGGGGCTACGGTCGAGGAGGAGGAAGGAATGCAGGACGCTGGGAAGACCGTGGCCCGCGCCAGGGGTGGCGCGATCAACCTCGCGAGGATCGCTGGCAAGATCCGCCTCGCGAGGGAGGCTAGAGGGATCAGCCTTGCGAGGATCGCCCGCAAGGCAACGCAGGCCTCCCACCGCTGACGCCGCAGTGAAGGAGAAACGAGGACCGCCACCAGGACGAGGAGGCTGGGGGCTTCTAGGAGCCGCGCGTGATCGCCTGCATCATGGGCGGGGCACAAGCCCCAGCCTCTCAACGCATCTTCAAGCAGTTCGCCCGCGAAGTGAACGCAGTCCTTCCCAGGCTCGAAGCCACGCGCCCTCTCAGGTGGTCGGCGTGCGCCATCACGCTCAGCTCAGCAGATCAGCTCAAGTGTGCGGCCACAGCCGGAGTCCTCCTGATGCTTTGTTCCCCAATCATCAGCAATGTGGTGGTCACCAAGACCCTCATCGATGGCGGGGCAGGGCTTAATGTCCTGTCCGTGGAGACATTCAACAACCTCCAAGTGCCCTATAGCCAGCTTCAGCCAACCAAGACTTTCTCCGGTATCACCGATGGCTCCACGGTCCCGATTGGGCAGGTCCGCCTCCCTGTCACCTTCGGGGCATGCGACAACTACCGCACCGAGCTCATCGACTTCGACGTCGCTCACATTCGCCTGCCGTACAACGCCATTCTTGGGTACCCAGCGTTGGCCAAGTTCATGGCCGTAACTCACCATGGCTACAACGACCTCAAGATGCCGGGAAGCGGCGGAGTCATCACGGTGCCCTGTGAAGAGAAGAATGCGGTGTGTTCCTTGGAACGAGCCTTTCAGGCCGCGTCACTCGAAGACCCGGATCGCGGAAGCTGGAGGCCTCCCAAGACCGCCCCTAAGAAGAAGAAGACATTGTCCGGCCTGGCCCCTCAGGAGGCAGGCCCCTCTAGGCCCGTGCCTGCCCAGGGGGAACCTCCTTCCATCGCATAGGAAAGCGCGCCCGTTGCCCTCCTCAGGCAGGGCTCGGGGGCTCTCCCATGGAGGGCCACCGACCTAGCTAGGGTCACGAGGGAGGCGCTTGGGCACCACATGGAGGCGTGTTTCGAAGCACGTTTCCCTCAAGAAGGAACAAGGCAAGGAGATCCAGACCCTCAGGAGTTCATCAGCAAGGCCATTCAGGAGCTATAGGAGTCAAGAGTCATGAAAGGCGGCCGCCGCCTACCAGCAGTGGCTCCCCATCCAGGCGAAGATGGCGGGCTGCGTGTCTGCATCGACATACCAGGGCTCAAACCGAGTCGCCTCCCTGGAGCGCCTCTGGCCCTCGTGAGTGGGGCGCTGCGGAGGTCCGCCCCACAGCTACGTTCGCATGCCTTACGGCTTGCTGAATGCGGCTGCCACGTACCAGCACCTCATGAGGGGCACCACAGAGGCACAAGAGGCCAGGCGTTCCGCAGCCCTGGCGGAGATGGAGATGGTCCGCGAGGAGCCGCCAGCGCCTCCGGAGCCTCCCGAGGCCCCTGGGCCTGGGGGCTCATGAGGATCGGCTTTTGCAGCCCACCGAGCCTGCTACACCAACGCTCCTTCGTCCTCAACATCATCAGGTGACATCTTTCAAGTTTCACTTCCAGCTGGGAGCGCCCCCAGAGTTGCATTATTCCCAGGCCGCGTGGGTCCGTCCCTGCGGCGTGTATCCCTTTTATTCCATGTTGTTAAGTTACCTTATTGGGGGCGCCCCTCGGGCTGCATGACCCCCCAAGTCGCTGGGGCCTGACCCAGTGATGTCCGCATTCCCAGCATCAATTTGAACGAATCCACTCCTTCGCGGCTAAAGTGTTTTACCTAGTTGCCTGCTCAGCTGGCGCCAACTAACGGAGCTGCTCCCAAACGGAACGACGCTTGCGCATGGGTCTGTCCCTGCAACGCCGACAAACCTGGATGGCTGAGCTCTGGCCGCGGCAGCCCAGCATAGCGTCACCTCGTCAAGCCTTCAGTGCCTCACTACCCCTCGGAAGCAACCAACGGCTGACTGTCAACTATCATGGCAACCCCTTGTTCTTTCTATGATGGACTTGCAAGACCTCCTGAAGGAGCTGCGTCAGGCGAGGCTCTTGCAGTGTCTCCTTCGCTCTCGTCCGCGCGAACCACATGCACGTTAAAGGGGGGTGCCTGAGCATCGTGATTCAGGGCTCCTACTGGCTCTCCAGCCCTCACCCTCTGGCCATGACCACGGCATCGCGACCTGGCATACCAGCGATGGCTGAGACTCGCTCGAGGGCCGGGACCCGAGGATGTAGAGCAGAAAGGGGAGCAAAGGCGAGAGGGGAGAGACACACGAGGACCTCGCCGAGCAACCTCGCGCCTGCCGATGCACGGACCCGGCGACACACGAGAGAGCGGCCCTTGATCCTCGAGATAAGTCATCACTCGGAAGCGCCAGCTACCGTGGTACCATCCCCGCACCTAATGCTATCCCGTGTTAGCGACGCCGCTCTCCTTTCTCACCAAACGACGATTGCTTGGGCGCCAAAGGGGACCTCCTGAGCATCGCGACTCAGGGGCTCTAACCGGACTCCGGGTCGCTCACCTCCTGGCCTTGACCACGGCATCATGACCTGGCATACCAGCGACGGCTGAAGCCGACTTGGCACTGGGACCTGTCGGCGCAGAGCACCAAGCCCTCGTGAGGTTCGAAAGGGAGGACTGAGCTGAGACGGAATGAGCAACTCACGCAATTCTACGACAAGTGTTATATTAACAAAACAGGATCACAGGCACCTTACAAGCCCCCACGGGACGCGTTTTTGGTTCCTCGCAGGGAACAGATCCTAAAGGGAGCAAACTACGCGCGCCCCTGCAAAAGACGCCATCATCAACGGTGGGCCGTCAAGCACCGACGCCAACCCCATCCAGATCAGAGTCAGTGGCGGCCTGACGAGCCCGCCCTGCTCCAGGAGCGGCGCCGGCTCGGGGGCTTGTAGCTGTCGTCGCTCGTCTCCGGAGTCACGAAGAGCTCGCCGGAGTTGCTGGAACCTCCGACGTCTCCACCGCCCGAGGAGCCGCCAAGGGAGCGGTTGGCGAACCCAGTCCTCGTCGCGGCGGGGTCTTGGCCACCTTCCCTGGGGCAGCACTCCAACTGGCGCCCGCTCGCATTGAAGACCTTGAAGAGCATCACCGAAGCACCGTCATAGTCCAAGTGGATCGCGAAGAAGCCCCTTGTCCTGCAAACCCGGGCGATCTCTCTCTAGCCCCGAGTCATGTAGACCTCACCCGGGGCGACGACCGTGACCTCTGCCTCGTTCGCGAGGGTGCTGCAGCCGGCGTGCTGTAGCCAGAGCTCCAGGGGCTCCCCCTGCGGGATGATGGAGGCGAAGAAGGGAGGACGGCAGATCCAAGACTGAAGAGGAATGGCGACGTGGAGCATGAACTCTTGGGAGGAGCCCTCGGTGTGGACCCCCAGGGGGGACGACCCACACCTTCGTGACCCATCGGCGCCGACGGCGGCGCCGCCTGTGGCGGTCAGCATCAGCTCCTTTGAGGCCTTCGACGTGGGCGTACAATGGAAGCGGGAACCCCGGCGGCGCCCGCTCGCACCAAGGCCTCGACACCACCTGAAGGGCCCCCTCGTCCGGGCCACGGGGGATGAGCCGTTTCTTCGGCGGGAGTGGGTCTGGTTCCTCTCGGGGAGCCTTTCCCTTCTCTGCCGTCGAGAACCGGCGGATCGGAGCCATCGCGGCAAGACGGAGCAAGGATCGGGAAGAAGGAGAAGCAAGGAGGGATGGACTGGAAGAGCGCGCGCCGTTCCGTACTTATAGCCGGCAAAGGCCAACTGCCGACCTCCACGATCGCAGGTAATCATGACCCGTTTTGCATACAGGGACTTGTCCAATCCGTGTTGTTGCCGAGGCGCCATGGGGAAGTGGAGGCGCCACGTGCTGTCAACCGCCACGCGGCGCCCAAGGCCGCAGGCTATTAGGGCCTGTGGCGTTTCGCTCTTGCCCTTCCGCCTCCCTGCACGGCCAAGCCCGGGCGCGCCTTGGGCCCGGGGGCTACTGTCGGTGTTCTGGGAACGGGGGTCCCCAGACTTGCCTGCCTGCGGCCTGCGGCGTGGCTCAAAAGGGGGCCCAGCACGGCCCATCTTCACCAACACAAGCCCAAGACCCTCGCAAGGGGCCAAGCCTCGCGGGGCGGACGACGTGGAGCTTCCTCAGGCACGGCCTCGTCAGGCTGGCTCATGAGGAGGCGGAGAGATCAAGGCGGGGTACCTCACGAGGTGCCCGTGACGCAAGCCATGACGACTCAGGGCGCCAGGCGGGTGCCAGCCCGCGCAGCGTCCTCCTTTCCTCTTTGGTGCAAAGGGGGCAAGCGCAGCCGCGGAGTACCGAGGCATCAGGCAAAGGTTGCCATTTCGGTGCAACGAGACCAAGACTAGGAGGACTACGAGATGGAGGTCACCGTGGAGCCCAAGACGGCGTCATCACCAGAGCTTTGCGCAGGCGAAGACCACTTTTGTCAGGATAGCTGATACTTGCTGTCCCCCTTCAAATTAGCCCGCCATTGTTGGCTCCCTTCCCGCTCGATATTTGGGAAGAGGACCAAGGCCTCTATAAATAGGACCAGCCACCCACAGAGCAAAGGGGGTTGGGAGGTTGGAAGGAAGAGGCTCGTTAGAGAGGGTCTCGATCAGAGAGAGAGAGAGAGAGAGAAAGGTGACTGAACTCCTCCCAGCAATTCATCGCCTCAGCCAAGAACAGACCCTCGCGAGGCTGTTCTTCCTTGTACTGTTCATCATCATCAGCCCAAGAGGCAATCCACCACACCACACACTGGAGTAGGGTATTACACCACAACGGTGGCCCGAACCAGTATAAATCCTATGTCTCTTTTGTTGTTCTTTCCATAGTTTAGATCCCAGCGTGGCGGAGGGGTGCAGGTAGGTAGGAGGCGAAATCTCCGCGCGCACCCCAGTGTTCGAACCTCATGGGTCTGCCGGAACCCGAAATCCGACACGTATCAACTCCCCCAAGCTTAAACCTTTGCTTGTCCTCAAGCAATTCAGTTGATAAACTGAAAGTGATAAAGAAAAACTTTTACAAACTCTGTTTTCTCTTGTTGTTGTAAATATGTAAAGCCATCATTCATGTTTTCAGCAAGGATTATGAACTAACCACATTCGCAATAACATTTAGGTATCATGTTTACTCATATCAATGGCATCATCAACTAGCGAGCAATAATAATTAATCTCGGATGACAACACTTTCTCAAAACAATCATAATATGATATAACAAGATGGTATCTCTCTAGCCCTTTCCGAGACCGCAAAACATAAATACAGAGCACCTTTAAAGATCAAGGACTGACTAGACATTCTAATTCATGGTAAAAGAGATCGAGTCAAGTTATACTCGATGTAAACTAACAGTAATGGATGCAAATGCCAGCGGTGCTCTCGAACTGGTGCTTTTTAATAAGAGGATGATGACTCAATGCTACCTCTTGAGCACTGCGTTGGTTTTCCCCGAAGAGGAAGGGATGATGCAGCAAAGTAGCGTAAGTATTTCCCTCAGTTTTTGAGAACCAAGGTAATAATCCATTAGGAGGCTACGCGCCAGTCCCTTGTACCTGCACAAAACAAATAAATCCTCGCAACCAACGCGACAAGGGGTTGTCAATCCCTACACGGCCACTTACGAGAGTGAGATCTGATAGATATGATAAGATAATATTTTTGGTATTTTTATGATAAAGATGCAAAGTAAAATAAAAGCAAAGTAAAAGAAAAGGAAATAACTAAGTATTGGGAGATTAATATGATGAAGATAGACCCGGGGGCCATAGGTTTCACTAGTGCCTTCTCTCGAGAGCATAAGTATTATACGGTGGGTGAACAAATTACTGTTGAGCAATTGATAGAATTGAGCATAGTTATGAGAATATCTAGGTATGATCATGTATATAGGAATCATGTCCGAGACAAGTAGACCGACTCCTGCCTGCATCTACTACTATTACTCCACTCATCGACTGCTATCCATCATGCACCTAGAGTATTAAGTTAATGAAAACAGAGTAACGCCTTAAGCTAGTTGACATGATGTAGAGGGATGAACTCATGCAATATGATGAAAACCCCCATCTTGTTATCCTCAACGGAAACAATACAATACGTGCCTTGCTGCCCCTACTATCACTGGGAAAGGACACGACAAGATTGAACCCAAAGCTAAGCACTTCTCCCATTGCAAGAAAGATCAATCTAGTAGGCCAAACCAAACTGATAATTCGAAGAGACTTGCAAAGATAACCAATCATACATAAAAGAATTCAGAGAAGATTCAAATATTGTTCATGGATAGACTTGATCATATACCCACAATTCATCGGTCTCAACAAACATACCGCAAAAATAAGATTACATCGAATAGTTCTCCACAAGAGAGGGGGAGAACATTGTATTGAGATCCAAAAAGAGAGAAGAAGCCATCTAGCTACTAACTATGGACCCGTAGGTCTGAGGTGAATTACTCACACTTCATTGGAGGGGCTATGGTGTTGATGTAGAAGCCCTCCGTGATTGATGCCCCCTCCGGCGGAGCTCCGAAACAGGCCCCAAGATGGGATCTCGTGGATACAGAAACTTACGGCGGTGGAATTAGGGTTTTGGCTCTGTATCTGATTGTTTGGGGGTACGTAGGTATATATAGGAGGAAGGAGTATGTCGGTGGAGCAACAGGGGGCCCACGAGGGTGGAGGTCGCGCCTGGGCACTACTAGGGAAAAGGCTAGCAGCAGCGCGGGTTTTAGGTTTATTAGTAGCGCGGGAACCGGCGCTACTAATAAGGTGCTACAGCTAACACGTAGCAGTAGCGCGTGCTCACCAGCACTACTGCTACGCAAGTGTAGCAGCAGCGCGCTTAATGGAAGCTCGCTACTGCTAATAGCTATAGCGCGCTTCTCCTGTGTGTGCTACTGCTACTACCGCGCTGCTGCTAACTTTTGTCCACTCACTACTGCTAATTTTAGTAGTTTTTTATTTTTTCGGCATGTTTGTTTTGTATTTGAACAGGCTTTATAGAAGCATCTTTAGCACATACAAATGTCATCATGATACACATACAAATGCATGCGAGACCACAAATGTAATCATAGCATATACATACAAATAGTCTCATCATAATCATCATCCAACACAAAGTGGTATATTGTCATCATCTCGAAAATAGCAATACATGCAAGTCTCGAATACTTGCAACTACAACGTCATCCATCTAAACAAAGGTATACGCGAGAAGAGCTATCACTATGAGTGAGAGCGGAACTATGCAGTACATGAGGTGGCGGTTACGAGTCCTCTCTCGCGCTAGCGTGAACCTCAAGTAACTAGCTTCTCCTTCTTGTCTGCTTTTGTAGCCTTCATGGCTGGCGCCTGAGAACCCATTCACTTGCGCCTGACACTCATGCCACTCGTTGTACACCCCCCGGAACCTTCCCTTTGTACACGACATAGCACTTCCATCTCGCCATCAAGAAACTAGGTACATGTTAGACATGCATGTTCATGAAGAGGATGTACAATCATATATATGCAACAAAATATACTAGAGCAACACCGGAAAAGAAAGGGTTAGCAACTAGATGCAACATACAGTGCGCAAATTAATTAACTAGAGGTACGCAGGTCATCGTACGCAAACTAACAAAGTAGCGTTACGCAAGTTCGGCAGGGACCGTGGACATCACAAAGTTTCATCGCTACAAAAAGTATACAAGTTCAACTGACACATATCATCATCATCGGCATCATAAATCACTAGAAGTTCCATCCTTCCATATCATCGAGGATGGACCCTAGCTTCTTGAACGGCGTGAGGTCTAGACGTTGCATGCCTACGCTAGTTCGGACGTCAGCTCGCGATATAGGGCCGTGGTGGAACATCCCCTTCTCATCGACGACTTCTTTCATGATGATCGTCGCAATGTCGCTTTGGATGCGAAGGAAGTCATCTCTAAGTTTATAATCCGCTTCTCCATGAGATTCTAGCCACTTGTGGATATGATCATCATTTTTGCTTCTCATGCGAAGCTTTTGGTGATCCGTGTTGAACTGAATCATGAGATGGACGATGTAGAATCCATCCTTCTTGCTTGGTTTTGGGACATGGATGCAGGAGAAGTTAGTTTTATGCGCGAAACCCATCTTCTTGTTCCTTTGTTTCCTGATCTGCATGTGGCCACCTCTAATGCTGAAGCCTTGGAGAGCATCATCTAGAATATTCATTATGTGGGTGTAGTCTTTTTTCTCGTAGTCTCTGGAAGGGTCAAAATACACGGCGTGGGAGACTTGCGGGTAAAGAACGATAAGGACGGCGCGCCCGTTGCTGCGGGGAAAAGACACCTCAAATTATTCCCCATATGATAGAGAAGGAATGATTGAAATGTACGAAAGGATTGTCTGGAACTGACTTACTTTGGATGATAAGGCACTAGGACAATTTCCTGGTCCTTATTCTGTACCATGAAGTTTTGGAGGTACTCCCTAGCAGTTTCACGCTAAAAGTCGTCGAGACTCAAGAAAGACTCTTGCATGTAGTACGAATCCACCACACAGATTTGCGAGACTTCTTCACTCTTCATGACGGAGCTCATATGTAGCGCAAAAAGGCGGACAATTGTAAAATCGAGCTGCCTTGTGAGAAACATCTCAAAGATATGGTCAAACCGCAGGAAAAACACCTCCGGGCCGTGTGTCGACGTAGCACTTCCCCTCAGGCACATGAGCCGCGTATGTCGGATATCCTGGATCCTTTGAGGATAGTACGCTTTTCTCAGTCGACAGCACATGGTCGTGCAGTCTCCTGAGATCCCCTGATAGTGCCTCCAGCGGTTTCGGCGGTAGCATCGGCTCGCTCGTGAGATGGAACATGGCCGCACCTTTCACGGGTACACGCTCTTCAGAATGCATCGTCTGGCTGCTTTGTGCTCTGGCTTGTTTGGAGGTAGTTATCTTCCCCGATCTCTTCCTCTCCTTTTTCTTGGGCACACCTTCGAGAGCCTTAACCCCTTCCCTAGGGTTCCCGGGCTAAGCACTGTATGACCCCCGGCTAGTTGAGCCTGTGTTGAGGCGACATCTTCAGGCGTGTCCTGTGAGGAATTCATGAAGAGAGACTTTTTGCAATCCTTCCAACGACCTTCCTGCCCGGGCATATCATCCATATCCTCATTAGCATGCTGATAGCTCGATTCGTCATATGGTTGACTCGTCATATCTATGTCAGAGTCATACGCGTTTCTATTGAGGAAACCCATAGGGTCGACCTCCGTCTCATCATCCATTCTCTATTCTACAGGACTGATTACATCAGCCAGTACTATTGCACCCCCTTCATCGCGTCGTCCGTCGCTCTCACTCGGCACTACAGGAGCTGGTAATTGCGTAGGCGGGGTGGTGGTCTCCGCACATGCTTGTTGATGTGTGGTTATTGGTATGCTCTCGGCCGGCTCTAGACGAATAAGATTCTTTGGCCATAGCAGCACCCAACCCTTGCAGTTTCCAATCCATGGCGGGGTCTTGTCGTCCTCTCCCACGGGATATACCGGAGGAGGCAAATGCTCGTGCCCCGATTTCACACTGGACAAGTTAACCCTGAACTGCCCAGCGAGCATCGGCTGGTTGTGGAACGTGGGTTGCATGGGGTTCATTATCATCCCCTTTCCCACGTCCACCTTTTGGCCTTTGATCAAGTAGAGTATGGTGCACGGTGTTTCTTTGCCCTGCAAACACATATGTCTGTGGCGTAAAACATCCGAAAGGCAACGAAAATGGAATATTCTATATATATCGGTGTGACATGTAATTACTGTGATGGCGTCAAGCTCAGCCAAAGACGAAGGCCCACCTAGCGTGCCACAGACTGAGGACGGGCTGCTATGAGCAGGAGCGACTGCGAGAGGAGGCCTGGTTGCGTGAGCAAGTGATGGTGCAGTGTTGTTGTTGTTCATGGAGTTGCTCCCGACGAAACTGGGCATCGGGAAATCATGTACCGTCTTGTCCGGATTTTCCTTCGTCCAGTTGATGATAGCTGGAACCAAGTTAGTAGCAAAATCATTTCTGCAGGCAGTTACAGCTGCATTGACTGCCTGCTGTAGCAACTCATTTTTCTCCTCGGCTGTTTTTTCCGCGTCCTCAGCTGCTTTTTTCTCGACCGCAAGCTTCACCTTTGCGTCAATGTCTACCTGACTAAACTTCTTTTTCTGCTTCTTGGCCTCTGAGCCCTTGTTGTAAAACACCTTCCACATGGCGCCGTCTCCAGCGCCGTGCACACGACCATATTGCGGCCGTTGGCCCAAAGGGAGTCCCTTAAGTTCGTTCAAGGCCCGGTTGAGAGGGGTGTCCCACTTGGGCCTTGTCGGAGAAGTAGGGCTTTCGGCTGCAAGCTGGTGATGCTTCTCTAGTAGTCTAATCAATTTCCTCGTGATTTGGTCCATGTAAAAAACCTTTTTCTCCTTGTCCCACTTGTAGGGGGCCCTGACGAAGTCATGCTCCAAGGGGTTGGTGAACTTCGCGAAGGGGTCTAGGAGACCCACGGCTTCACGTTCCACGTCCTCCTTATCCCATATGGGCCTTTTACCGAGGTAGCCACGGCTTCCGAGGAGACGCTTCCCTGTGTTCCTTTGCTGAAGGCTCTTGAATTTCACAGCCTTAGCCTTGGCTGCCTCGGTAGCGCAAGTGTCCTTGAACTTTTCGAACTCCTCTTTCGTAAGTGTCGGATTTTCCTCCAGAATCTTGGACAGGGGTTCGTCAGCCTCAATAGCTCATTTCACCCTCCCTTTATAGGAGGCCAAATCATTGCTAAACATGCCCATGGCGTGATTGTTAATCTTTTTCATCTTTGGATCATCCCACGGTTGTTCTATGTTATCATCCCGGTCGGGGAACTTGAATCTCTTGTGTAACTTCGTTAGGAGCAACTGCGTCAAATGATCTTTACTCCTTAAGTCATCGTCGTTGATGCTCGCGCATTCCCGTAGGATGCATCCTAATTGGTTCCCATAGCACTTGTGAGGTTCTTCCGGCTCTAATGGCTCAAACTTGCCAGGTGCCATCTTTGTGATCACAAGTCATCCAATCCCTAGTTTTTTAGGTTTTCGTATCCTCTGCTTCTTATGCTCCCTCTTTTCGGTAGCGGCATCAGCGCCGGTACCTTCCCCGCCAGTATCGGCGCCGCCATCGGTGCCGGCGCTGTCGGTGTCGATGTCGGCGTCAGTACCATCATCGAGGTCAACCCTGCAAACCTTGCTTAGCAGTCAAATAGTCAAGGTACTCTTGTTCACCCTCATAATCCATCTCGTGTGCATCTTGGTCAGAAGGCCCAGTTTCTTTGTTGTTTGACATGTTTCCTATGATTAAGTGTCCTCGTTTATTTCTAAAAGTATGAATAAATGAGAAATGACATAAAAAAGAAATTTATGTGCCAGCACTCGATATGCCAACTATGTAGCACAAATCATGCCTTTATTCATGGCAAATTTCGGCATGACCTTTGCTAAAAAATGGACATATCGAGCGCCTGAAATTCACCGGAACGGAAATGAATCAACATTCCAGCGTAACATAGGCCACTCGGATCATTCACCAAAATTGAACCAAAACATCACATGTCCAAATGACATGTTCAAATTCCAAACATTACATGTCCAAAACATGACATATCCACATATCACATGTCCAGTTCAAATTTGCATATAAATTTAGCCTACCTAAATTTGCTTTAACAAGGGATGTTGATTTGGACAATTGCTTAAATGCTGCCTTTTCTTTTAACTACAATTGCTTAACCCTAAATTTCTGTCCTATTTTAAAACCTAGCTAAATTCATAACTAAATAGATAACCTAATTAACCTACTGCCCTAACTAAAACCTAAGTAAATTAACCAAAGAACCCTAGCTAGCAGAGAGAGGGGGGGGGGATTTACAGAGGGTGCAGGGGCAAGGAGGCAGGCCCGACGACGGCCGAGGTTGGGAGGGGAGGAAGCAGAGGATGGAGGCTAGGGCCGACGGGTCGGGGGCGAGCGCGCCGGTGTCAGGGGCGAGCGCCGGGTCGGGGGCGAGCGCCGGGGTCGGGGGCGAGCACTAGGGTCGGGGCGAGCGCCGGGGCCGGGTCAGGGGTGAGCGCCGGGGCGCGGCGGTGCGACGGGGGAGAGAGTGGGGATTTGAGGGGAAAAGAGGCGGGATGAAGCATGGGGAGTGAGAATTTTGGGTTAAGTGGACGTAGCAGTAGCGCCTTTAGACAAAACGCGCAGCTACTACCTTCACTAGCTGTAGCGGTTTAGATAAAATGCGCTACTACTACCTTCACTAGCTGCAGCGGTTTAGATAAAACGCGCTACTAATACCTTCACTAGCTGTAGCGGTTTTATAAGGAAATCGCTACTGCTAGCTTGACTGTAGCTGTTTTATAAGGAAATCGCTACTGCCAGTTTTCCTTTTTCTTTTCCTTTTTTCCCGCTTTTCTTTCCCGAGAGCAGTGAATGAAGGGAAGGCGATATATATTGCATCATTTGACGGTTAAATATGTTTACAAAATAGGAACATATATATTACATCATTGGACCCATGCATACTAATGGCTAAGTGTGTATACAAAATAGGAATATATATATATATATTAAATCATTTGACCGATAACATACGGCTCCTCAGCGCTGACGTTTTCGTTTTTGAGTCAGCTTCTTTCCCTTCTTGTTCGTCGAAGAATAATTGAGCCCCTCATTGTGACTTTGCCTTTTCCATGGAGTACGATTTTTCTTAGGTAATGTAGTATTGATTCTTCTTTTGACATATACTTCATCATCATCGTCATCTTCCCTCATTGGGTTGCCGTACTGATCATAGTCTTCCTCGTTGGTGACTCCATCCATTCCAATGGTGTTCCTTTTTCCTCTCCTCACGACAACACGACTGGGATTGCATGGGTCGGTTATGAAGAAGCATTGTGTCACGTGCTTAGCGTGTACCCATGGCTCTTTTTTGGCGATAGCATTCACGGTAGCGCACTTGGCGTCGGGTATAGTCATGGTAATGAAAATCCGGTTTTCTCTTTCGACATTCTTAGCCCATCTTACACGGAACATCGTCGTGTTGTGCAGTCCAGAGTAGTCAAGCTCCCAGATCTCCTCGACCCTTCCATAAAATCGTTCAGTTGCGCCGTTGTCGCCGCCAGTCATGCATTCCATCGTCACCCCTGAGTTCTGATCATCACTGTCCATATCTTTGGCCTCCGTGTAGAACGTGTATCCGTTGATATCATATGCCTGATAGGTTACGAGGTTGGGCGAGGGGCCATGTGCTAAGGCGTATATGTGCAATCCGTCCTTAGGGCCCTCCTCCGGGGGATTAGCAATAATATGCTCTTTGAACCAATGCAGGAAAGTGGAGTTGTGCTCTCTAGTAACTTCGGCGTCCGTCCTGCATACCCCCAGTCATGATACTTCTTTGCAGTAATTTCTTTGTGCAGTGCCACAAAAGGATCCACCTCATCTAGGTGTTGTAGCACTACCAAGTTTGCTCTGTCAAAGTCGTTCCGTCGATCTGAGTATGCCACGTGCAGTTCCCTGCGACCATTGCAGTGACCTTCTCCTTCGAGCCTCCCATCGTGCTTGTTAACGGGCAAACCAACACTAACACCAGGCGGCTGGTCTGCGCCATATAGAAAATTCTCACGGAAAGAGATGCACTCTTGTGTCACATAGCCCTGGACGATGCTTCCATCCCGACGGGACATGTTACGAACGAATCCTTTGATGATCCCATTCATCCTCTCAAACGGCATCATGTTGTGCAGGAATGACGGTCCCAGGTCTATTATGTCATCCACAATATGGACACACAGATGCACCATCACGTCAAAGAACGCGGGCGGGAAGTACATCTCAAGCTCATTCAGTATCACAACGATCTCTTCCTGTAGCCTTCGGAGCTGCTTCACACTGATCGACTTTCGAGAGATGATGTCGAAAAAGTTGCAGAGACCAATAAGCGTGTCACGGACGTGCTTGTCCATTATCCCTTTAAGGGCAACAGGTAGTATCTGCATCATCATCACATGACAGTCATGGGACTTCATCCCGCTGAACCTTTTCTTGTCCGTGTTTAGATATCTGTTTATCTTGCAACAGTAACCGGAACTAACTTCAACTCCGGTAAGGCACTTAAAGAATTGATGAATCTCAGCCTGACTTAAGGTGAAGCAAGAAGGGGGGCAATAATCCTCTTTCTTTATTTTCTTGCCCTTCTTCTCCCGTGACTCTATCTCCGTCTCTATCTCGTCTGACATTTTACGGGGCGGCATGTGCAGATCTTCCATGATTTTCAAATCTTGAAAAGTCTATTCTTGCCTTCGGCCCATCCTTGGTCTTATCCAGCATGTTCATCAGTGTTGCGAGCAAGCTCTCAAGGACATTCTTACAGATATGCATTTGATCAAGGCAATGAGGTGTATCGAGTTCGTGCCAGTACACCAAGTCCCAGAACATAGACCTCGTCGTCCATACCTTCAGCAGCGGCTCCGGTGCCTTTCTCATCGTCTTTCCCGGCGCGGGGCACTCCTTCTAGTTTTTCAGCAGCTCATCAATTTCAGCACCGCTCTGCTTATGTGGAGGTCCTCGATGCTCAGCGTGACCATTGAATAGATCTCCATGGTTTCTCCATGGGTCGTCCTGTTTGAGCCATCTTCGATGCCCCATGTACACTATTTTCCCAGACCCGCCATCTTTCCTTGACGTTAGTGAAGGAAATATGCCCTAGAGGCAATAATAAAGTTATTATTTATTTCCTTATATCATGATAAATGTTTATTATTCATGCTAGAATTGTATTAACCGGAAACATAATACATGTGTGAATACATAGACCAACAGAGTGTCACTAGTGTGCCTCTACTAGACTAGCTCGTTAATCAAAGATGGTTATGTTTCCTAACCATGAACAAAGAGTTGTTATTTGATTAACGAGGTCACATCATTAGTTGAATGATCTTATTGACATGACCCATTCCATTAGCTTAGCACCCGATCGTTTAGTATGTTGCTATTGCTTTCTTCATGACTTATACATGTTCCTATAACTATGAGATTATGCAACTCCCGTTTACCGGAGGAACACTTTGGGTACTACCAAACGTCACAACGTAACTGGGTGATTATAAAGGAGTACTACAGGTGTCTCCAATGGTAGATGTTGGGTTGACGTATTTCAAGATTAGGGTTTGTCACTCCGATTGTCGGAGAGGTATCTCTGGGCCCTCTCGGTAATACACATCACATAAGCCTTGCAAGCATAATAACTAAGATGTTAGTTATGAGATGATGTATTACGGAACGAGTAAAGAGACTTGCCAGTAACGAGATTGAACTAGGTATTGGATACCGACGATCGAATCTCGGGCAAGTAACATACCGATGACAAAGGGAACAACGTATGTTGTTATGCGGTCTGACCGATAAAGATCTTCGTAGAATATGTAGGAGCCAATATGGGCATCCAGGTCCCGCTATTGGTTATTGACCGGAGACGTGTCTCGGTCATGTCTACATTGTTCTCGAACCGTAGGGTCCGCACGCTTAACGTTACGATGACAGTTATTATGAGTTTATGCATTTTGATGTACCGAAGGTTGTTCGGAGTCCCGGATGAGATCACGGACATGACGAGGAGTCTCGAAATGGTCGAGACGTAAAGATTGATATATTGGAAGTCTACGTTTGGACATCGGAAGTGTTCCGGGTGAAATCGGGATTTTACCGGATTACCGGGAGGGTTACCGGAACCCCCCGGGAGCCAAATGGGCCTACATGGGCCATTGTGGAAAGGTGAAAGGGGCTGCCAAGGAGGGCTGCGCACCTCTCCCCTCCCCTAGTCCTATTAGGACTAGGAGAGGTGGCCGGCCACCTCTCTCTCTTTCCCTCTCCCTTTTTCCCAAGGAGTCCTAGTTGGAATAGGATTGGAGGGGGGAGTCCTACTCCCGGTGGGAGTAGGACTCCTCCTGCGCCTCCCCTCTTTGGCCGGCCAGCCCCCCTCCCTCCAACCTTTATATACGGGGGCAGGGGACACCCCAAGACACACAAGTTGATCCTTGAGATCGTTCCTTAGCCGTGTGCGGTGCCCCCTGCCACCAAATTCCACCTCGATCATACCGTTACAGTGCTTAGGCGAAGCCCTGCGTCGGTAGTACATCAAGATCGTCACCACGCCGTCGTGCTGACGGAACTCTTCCTCGACGCTTTGCTGGATCGGAGCCCGAGGAACGTCATCGAGCTGAACGTGTGCTAAGAACTCGGAGGTGCCGGAGTAACGGTGCTTGGATCGGTCGGATCGGGAAGAAGACGTACGACTACTTCCTCTATGTTGTGTCAACGCTTCCGTTGCGATCTACTAGGGTACGTAGATCAGACTCTCCCCCTCGTTGCTATGCATCACCATGATCTTGCGTGTGCATAGGAAATTTTTTGAAATTACTGCGTTCCCCAACAGTTAGCTGCTGAGACGTCGTATCATCCATGCACCGCGTGCATCCGTAATATCCATGGCACACCTGGCCTGCCATATATCCGTAACCGAGATAGTCCTGCACTGTCGTGATCAGCGCGGCTCTCATGTTGAAATACTCGCCTTTGATGGCGTCCCATGTCTTGGCCGGTGTTTTCCATCACGTGTGTAACTCCTCTTGAAGTAGCCCCAGATACAAATTAAAATTATTTCCTGGTTGTTTCGGCCCTTGAATAAGCATGCTCATGTGAATGTACTTCGATTTCATGCACAACCAGGGGGAGGTTGTACATCCATACAAACACGGGCCATGTGCTATGACTGGTGTTCTGGTTGCCAAACGGGTTCATGCCATCGGTACACGCGCTGAGCATGATGTTCCTTGCATCACATTCAAAATACCGATATAAGTTGTTCAATGCTCTCCAATGGCTTCCATCCTTGACGTGCCTCAGCTTCGGATCATCTCCATCGTCAGGCTTCTTCCTCTCCGCGTGCTAGCGCATTACCTTTGCTTCCTTGGGATCTACAAAATACCTCTGGAGACGGGGAGTGATCGGTAAGTACCATAGCACTTTCTGGGGACATTTCTTCCCGGCCTTCTTGTATCGAGAAGCATTACACACCGGACAGCTTGTTTTTGTCCGCGTGCTCCTTCCAATAAATTATGTAATCGTTGATGCATGCATGGTATCTAACGTGTGGAAGATCAAGAGGGCACACGATCTTCTTGGCCTCATCAACACTACTAGGACATAGATTACCCGCAGGAAGAACATCCTTTAGGTACTTGAGATGCTCATCGAGGCTAGTGTCGGTCCATTTGTTTGTAGCCTTCGTCTTCAGGAGTTGGAGCGTGAAACTCAAGCGGGTCACCTCAGGATTGCAACCATCATACAATGGAGTGTTCGAGTCTACCACCAGTTGCTCCAGCTTAGCCTCCTCTCTAGAAGCAGCTCTCTGAGTACTCATCTCCTTGCGAAGCAATGCTTGAACATGAGGGTCCCACACGATTGAACTTAGTACCAACGAACTCTGCTACGTGGAGTCCATGTCGCTCTCTCCGCCGCCATGTCCGGCCCCTTCTCCTCCGCCATGTCCGCCCCCTTCTCTGCCGCCATGTCCGGCCCCTTCTCCGCCGCCATGTCCGGCCTCTTCCCCGCCGCCATTATCGACCATCTCTTCGTCTTGCCCCGTGTCATCAATGCCTGCCGCGTCGGCATCCTCAACATCGTCATCCTCATCTTCAATTATCCACCGAGTATAGCCATCCATGAAATGAGTCATGAGCAGGTGCACTTCGACACGACCATCGTCATGGGGGTCGAGCCAAACTATTCCTTTGCATTTTCGACACGCACATAAAACCTCTGTCCGGTTATTTTCTTTCATGTCCTGCACCGCCGACCGCAACCACCTGTCCACCATCGTTCCACTAACCATCATCAACTCTGCACGGTAATAATGAACAAATTGATTATAAAAATGTGTGCATGCATCAAAGTCATACAAAAATTCGGCATGACCTTCCTTAAAAAAGGACATATATAGATCTAGAGGTTGCCCGGAATTCGCTGAAACGGAAATAAATCGACATTTCGGCAAAACATAGGCAACTCAAAAGCACAATTTGGCATCAACTCATGCCACACACACAATTTCCATAAACATATCACACACACATAAACATATTTCCATTTTGCAAAAGCATGAAATTTTAATCACCTATATCTCGAGATCGAGCACACAGTGGAGATGATGATGTAGGGAGATCAAAAGTGCACAAAGCTCTTCTTGACAAAGATAGATCTAGTTAGGGGGCAAATAGGTCACTTAACTAAATACTAGATCTACCTAGCTACCTAATTTGGGAGGAGACAACTTCAACTAGTGGAGGGGGGAGGAAAAAGAGAAAGGAGATGCATTATTGGAGGTGGTGTAGTTATGTAGGAGTGATGAAGAGAGAGAAAGGTAGGTAGAAGAGGGAGAGTAATGGGGGAGAAGTATTGAGGAAGAAGAAGAGTGAGAGTGTGAGAGGTAGGGGAAAGGGAGAGGAGGGGGAGGGGGGAGGGTGGGTGGGGAAAAGGTGGTAGGTGCGGATTAGCAGTAGCGCGGGACGTAAAACGCGCTGCTGCTGAGAAAGTAGCAGCAGCGCGCTTTTGGTACAAGCGCTACTGCTAACCGGGACCAAGAGTGTGCCTGATTTGAAAATTAGCAGTAGCGACCTCAGAAAAACCGCGCTACTGCTACAGCTATAATAGTAGTGCGGCTCGCGGCACCGCGCTGCTGCTAAATGGAGTTGGGTGGGCACTGTCGGTCCATATTTGTAGCAGCGCGGGTTACGCCGAGCGCGCCACTGCTAAGCACTTATCAGTAGCGGGTTTTCCACACCCGCGCTACTGCTAATTAGCAGCAGCGCTCCTTTTTGAGCCGCGCTCCTGCTAAGATTCTGCGTATAGGGTTTTCCCTAGTAGTGGGAGGGGGGTAGGCGCGCCCCCCTACCTCGTGGCCTCCTCTCTTGTGTCTTGACGTAGGGTCCAACTCTCTGGGTCTTGTTCGTTGAGAAAATCACGTTCCCGAATGTTTCATTCCGTTTGATATTCCTTTTCTTCGAAACCCTAAAACAGGCAAAAAAACAGCAATTCTAGCCTGGGCCTCCGGTTAATAGGTTAGTCCAAAAATAATATAAAAGTGGACAATAAAGCCCAATAATGTCCAAAATAGTAAATAATATAGCATGGAGCAATCAAAATTATAGATACGTTGGAGACATATCAAGCATCCCCAAGCTTAATTCCTGCTCGTCCTCGAGTAGGTAAATGATAAAAACAGAATTTTTTATGCGGAATGCTACTTGGCATAATTTTAATGTAATTCTTCTTAATTGTGGTATGAATATTCAGATCCAAAAGATTCAAGACAAAAGTTCATATTGACATAAAAATAATAATACTTCAAGCATACTAACTAAGCAATTATGTCTCCTCAAAATAACATGGCCAAAGAAAGTTCATCCCTACAAAAGTCATATAGTTTAGTCTGTTAGGGAACGTAGTAATTTCAAAAAATTTCCTACGCACACGCAAGATCATGGTGATGCATAGCAACGAGGGGGAGAGTCTGGTCCACGTACCCTTGTAGATCGCAACGGAAGCGTTGACACAATGTAGAGGAAGTAGTCGTACGTCTTCTTCCAGATCCGACCGATCCAATCACCGTTACTCCGGCACCTCCGAGTTCTTAGCACACGTTCAGCTCGATGACAATCCTCGGGCTCCGATCCAGCAAAGCGTCGAGGAAGAGTTCTGTCAGCACGACGGCGTGGTGACGATCTTGATGTACTACCGACGCAGGGCTTCGCCTAAGCACTACAACAGTATGATCGAGGTGGAATTTGGTGGCAGGGGGCACCGCACACGGCTAAGGAACGATCTCAAGGATCAACTTGTGTGTCTAGAGGTGCCCCCTGCCCCCGTATATAAAGGTTGATAGGGGGAGGGCTGGCCGGCCAAGCTAGGGAGGCGCAGGAGGAGTCCTACTCCTACCGGGAGTAGGACTCCCCCCCCCCAATCCTATTCCTAATAGGATTCCCAAGGAGAAAGAGAGGGAGAGAGGTGGCCGGCCACCTCTCCTAGTCCTAATAGGACTAGGGGAGGGGGGTGGCGCGCAGCCCACCTTGGGCTGCCTCTTTCACCTTTCCACTAAGGCCCAATAAGGCCCATTTGGTTCCCGGGGGGTTCCGGTAACCTCCCGGTACTCCGGTAAAATTCCCGATTTCTCCCGGAACACTTTCGATGTCCAAACATAGGCTTCCAATATATCAATCTTTATGTCTCGACCATTTCGAGACTCCTCGTCATGTCCGTGATCACATCCGGGACTCCAAACAACCTTCGGTACATCAAAATGCATAAACTCATAATAACTGTCATCGTAACGTTAAGCGTGCGGACCCTACGGTTCGAGAACAATGTAGACATGACCGAGACACGTCTCCAGTCAATAACCAATAGCGGGACCTGGATGCCCATATTGGCTCCTACATATTCTACGAAGATCTTTATCGGTCAGACCGCATAACAACATACGTTGTTCCCTTTGTCATCGGTATGTTACTTGCCCGAGATTCGATCGTCGGTATCCAATACCTAGTTCAATCTCGTTACTGGCAAGTCTCTTTACTCGTTCCGTAATACATCATCTCACAACTAACATCTTAGTTATAATGCTTGCAAGGCTTATGTGATGTGTATTACCGAGAGGGCCCAGAGATACCTCTCCGACAATCGGAGTGACAAACCCTAATCTCGAAATACGCCAAGCCAACATCTACCATTGGAGACACCTGTAGTACTCCTTTATAATCACCCAGTTACGTTGTGACGTTTGGTAGTACCCAAAGTGTTCCTCCTACAAACGGGAGTTGCCTAATCTCATAGTCATAGGAACATGTATAAGTCATGAAGAAAGCAATAGCAACATACTAAACGATCGGGTGCTAAGCTAATGGAATGGGTCATGTCAATCAGATCATTCATCTAATGATGTGATCCCGTTAATCAAATAACAACTCTTTGTCCATGGTTAGGAAACATAACCATCTTTGATTAACGAGCTAGTCAAGTAGAGGCATACTAGTGACACTCTGTTTGTCTATGTATTCACACATGTATTATGTTTCCGGTTAATACAATTCTAGCATGAATAATAAACATTTATCATGATATAAGGAAATAAATAATAACTTTATTATTGCCTCTAGGGCATATTTCCTTATAGTCATGCTCCATTTTCGTCACACAAGAATGCTCTCATCATGCACAACCCCGATGACAAGCCAAGCACTTGTTTCATACTTTAGTAATCCCAAACCTATAAACTGTCACGCAATATATGAGCGCGAGCCATGGACATAGCACTATGGGTGGAATAGAATATAATGAGGGGGGTTATGTGGAGAAGACAAAAAGGAGAAAGCCTCACATCAACGAGGCTAATCAATGGGCTATGGAGATGCCCACCGATTGATGTTAATACACGGAGTAGGGATTGCCATGCAACGGATGCACTAGAGCTATAAATGTATGAGAGCTCAACAAAAGAAACTAAGTGGGTGTGCATCCAACTTGCTTGCTCACGATGACCTAGGGCACTTGTGGAGGCCCATTGTTGGAATATACAAGCCAAGTTCTATAATGAAAATTCCCACTAGTATATGGAAGTGACAAAACAAGAGACTCTCTATCATGAATATTATGGTGCTACTCTGAAGCACAAGTGTGGCAAAGGATAGTAACATTGTCCCTTCTCTCTTTTTCTCTCATTTTTTGGGCCTTCTCTTTTTTATGGCCTTTCTCTTTCTTTTGGGGGGGGGGGGGCTTCTCTTTCTTTTATGGCCTTTCTCTTTCCTTTTTTTTATAATTCCTCACTTGGGACAATGCTCTAGATAATGATGATCATCACACTTCTATTTATTTACAACTCAATGATTACAACTCGATACTAGAACAAAAGATGACTCTATATGAATGCCTCTGGCGGTGTACCGGGATATGCAATGGACCAAGAGTGAGATGTATGAAATAATTATGAACAGTGGCTTTGCCACAAATACTATGTCAACTACATGATCATGCTAAGGTATATGACAATAATGAATGTGTCATGATAAACGGAACGGTGGAAAGTTGCATGGCAATATATCCCAGAATGGCTATGGAAATACCATAATATGTAGGTATGGTGGCTGTTTTGAGGAAGATATAAGGAGGTTTATGTGTGAAAGAGCGTATCATATCACGGGGTTTGGATGCACCGGCGAAGTTTGCGCCAACTCTCAATGTGAGAAAGGACAATGCACGGTACCAAAGAGGCTAGCAAGGATGGAAGGGTGAGACTGTGTATAATCCATGTACTCAACATTAGTCATAAAGAACTCACATACTTATTGCAAAACTCTACAAGTCATAAAAACCTCAGCACTATGCGCATGCTCCTAGGGGATAGATTGGTAGGGAAAGACCATCGCTCGTTCCCGACCGCCACTCATAAGGAGGACAATCAAATAACACCTCATGTTTCAAATTTGTTACATAACATTTACCGTACGTGCATGCTATGGGACTTGCAAACTTCAACACTAGCATTTCTCAATTTCACAACTACTCAACTAGCACGACTTTGATATTAATACCTCCATATGTCAAAACAATCATCAAGCATCAAACTTCTCTTAGTATTCAAAACACTCATAAGAAAATTTTACTAATCTTGAATACCTAGCATATTAGGATTTTAAGAAAATTACCATGCTATTTAAGACTCTCAAAATAATATAAGTGTAGCATGAGAGATCAATAGTTTCTATAAAACAAATCCACCACCATGCTCTAAAAGATATAAGTGAAGTACTAGAGCAAAACTATATAACTCAAAAGATATAAGCGAAGCACATAGAGTATTCTAACAAATTCCAAATCATGTATGGCTCTCTAAAAAGGTGTGTACAACAAGCATGTTGTGGTAAACTAAAAAGTAAAGACTCAAATCATACAAGACGCTCCAAGCAAAACACATATCATGTGGCGAATAAAAATATAGCTCCAAGTAAAGTTACCGATAGAAGTAGACGAAAGAGGAGATGCCTTCCGGGGCATCCCCAAGCTTTGGCTTTTAGGTGTCCTTATATTATCTTTGGGGTGTAATGGGAATCCCCAAGCTTAGGCTCTTGCCTTTCCTTGTTTCATAATCCATCAAATCTTTACCCAAAACTTGAAAACTTCACAACACAAAACTCAAAGTAGAAAATCTCGTGAGCTCCGTTAGCGAAAGAAAACAAAATACCACTTCAAGGTACTGTAATGAACTCATTATTTATTTCTATTGGTGTTAAACCTACTGTATTCCAACTTCTCTATGGTTTATAAACTATTTTACTAGCCATAGATTCATCAAAATAAGCAAACAACACACGAAAAACAGAATCTGTCAAAAACAGAACAGTCTGTAGTAATCTGTAGCTAGCGCAAGATCTGGAACCCCAAAAATTCTAAAATAAATTTCTGGACGTCAGGAATTTATCTATTAATCATCTTCAGAAATAGTTAACTAAATATAAATTTCCAAATAAAAATGGCAGCAGTTCTCGTGAGCGCTAAAGTTTCTGTTTTTTACAGAAAGGTTAACAAAACTTTCCCCAAGTCTTCCCAACGGTTCTATTTGGCACAAACACAAATTAAACACAAAAAACACAACCAAAACAGAGGCTAGATAATTTATTTATTACTAAACAGGTGCAAAAAGGAAGGAATAAAAATAAAATTAGGTTGCCTCCCAACAAGTGCTATCGTTTAACGCCCCTAGCTAGGCATAACAAGCAAGGATAGATCTAGGTATTGTCATCTTTGGTAGACAATTCTTCAATGAGGCATCTACCATCTTTACGAATTTCTTTCTTTTTATTGATTATCAAACTTTTAGGCACAAGATCGAAAAAATCATTTGTAATAAATGGTTCCTTAATGATAGCAAAAAGATTGGGATGAATACTTATAGATTTGAGATCCGCAGTTTCCTTACTAGAGGATTCACCCTTATTTTTAGGAACATACATAAACTTGGAAATTTTAGTGGAAGGACTTGGAGTATTCTTTACGAAAGAAAAAGTGGTTCCCAAGTTGGTAATAATATCCTCAAGTTTATCGATCCTAGTGGAATCGTGATTTATTTTCTCATTAACTATGGGTTCCTTCTCTTTAATATTTTTCAAAGTGACTCCTACTTTAGATCCATATTGAGAGATTTGGTTGTGGATCTTTTTATCCAAATTTTCAATTATCTCTATGGTAGCAACCTTATTTTCAATAATTTCAAGTCTTTGCATTACATGCTCCAAAGTTAATACAGTTCCATTAACCAAAAGAGGGGGTGAGCCAAAAAAATCTATGATAGAATTATAAGAATCAAAAGTATGGCTACCCAAGAAGTTCCCTCTAGTAATAGTATCAAGGACATATATGTGCCAAGGAGTAATGCCTGCATAAAAATTGTGAAGAAGAATAGAAGTAGATTGCTTCCTGGTAGATCTATTTTGAGCATTGCAAATTCTATACCAAGTGTCTTTTAGATTTCCCCCTCCCTTTGCTTAAGATTTAAAATTTCATTTCCGGGAGACAACAGAGAAGATAAGGGACTAGCCATAACGACTAGCAAACGAACTAACACACAAGCAAACAAAAAGCAAGCGGGCAAAAAGAGGCAAATAGAGAAAGAGAGGGAGGATAGAGAGAGAGGGCGAATAAAACGGCAAGGGTGAAGTGGGGGAGAGGAAAATGAGAGGCAAATGGCAAATGATGTAATGCGGGAGATAAGGGTATGTGATGGGTACTTGGTATATTGACTTTTGCGTAGACCTCCCCAGCAACAGCGCCAGAAATCCTTCTTGCTACCTCTTGAGCATTGCGTTGGTTTTCCCCGACGAGGAAGGGATGATGCAGCAAAGTAGCATAAGTATTTCCCTCAGTTTTTGAGAACCAAGGTATCAATCCAATAGGAGGCTACGCGCCAATCCCTCATACCTGCACAAAACAAATAAATCCTCGCAACCAACGCAATAAGGGGTTGCCAATCCCTATACGGCCACTTACGAGAGTGAGATCTGATAGATATGATAAGATAATATTTTTGGTATTTTTATGATAAAGATGCAAAGTAAAATAATCGCAAAGTAAAAGCAAAGGAAATAACTAAGTATTGGGAGATTAATATGGTGAAGATAGACCCAGGGGCCATAGGTTTCACTAGTGCCTTCTCTCGAGAGCATAAGTATTCTACGGTGGGTGAACAAATTACTGTTGAGCAATTGAGAGAATTGAGCATAGTTATGAGAATATCTAGGTATGATCATATATATAGGCATCATGTCCGAGACAAGTAGACCGACTCATGCCTGCATCTACTACTATTACTCCACTCATCGACCGCTATCGAGCATGCATCTAGAGTATTAACTTAATGAAAACAGAGTAACGCCTTAAGCAACATGACATGATGTAGAGGGATAAACTCATTCAATATGATGAAAACCCCATCTTGTTATCCTCGATGGCAACAATACAATACGTGCCTTGCTGCCCCTACTGTCACTGGGAAAGGACACCGCAAGATTGAACCCAAAGCTAAGCACTTCTCCCATTGCAAGAAAGATCAATCTAGTAGTCCAAACCAAACTGATAATTCAAAGAGACTTGCAAAGATAACCAATCATACATAAAAGAATTCAGAGAAGATTCAAATATTGTTCATAGATAGACTTGATCATAAACCCACAATTCATCAGTCTAAACAAACACACCGCAAAAAGAAGATTACATCGAATAGTTCTGCACAAGAGAGGGGGAGAACATTGTATTGAGATCCAAAAAGAGAGAAGAAGCCATCTAGCTACTAACTATGGACCCGCAGGTCTGAGGTGAACTACTCACACTTCATCGGAGGGGCTATGGTGTTGATGTAGAAGCCCTCCATGATCGATACCCCCTCCGGTGGAGCTCCGGAACAGGCCCCAAGATGGGACCTCGTGGATACAGAAAGTTACGACGGTGGAATTCGGGTTTTGGCTCTGTATCTGATCGTTTGGGGGTACGTAGGTATATATAGGAGGAAGGAGTACGTCGGTGGAGGAACAGGGGGCCCACGAGGGTGGAGGGTGCGCCTGGGGGGGTAGGCGCGCCCCCCTACCTCGTGGCCTCCTCTCTTGTGTCTTGACGTAGGGTCCAAGTCTCTTGGGTCTTGTTCGTTGAGAAAATCACGTTCTCGAAGGTTTCATTCCGTTTGGACTCCGTTTGATATTCCTTTTCTTCGAAACCCTAAAACAGGCAAAAACAGCAATTCTAGGTTGGGCCTCCGGTTAATAGGTTAGCCCAAAAATAATATAAAAGTGCATAATAAAGCCCAATAATGTCCAAAACAGTAGATAATATAGCATGGAGCAATCAAAAATTATAGATACGTTGGAGACGTATCACTCAACATAAAAGTAAATGGATAAGCCCTTCGCAGAGGGAAGCAGGGATTTGTAGAGGTGCCAGAGCTCGGTTTTGAAATAGATATGAATAATATTTTGAGCAGTATACTTTCATTGTCAACATAACAACCGAGAGATCTTGATATCTTCCATGCTACACACATTATAGGTGGTTCCCAAACAGAATGGTAAAGTTTAGACTCCCCCTCCACCAACAAGCATCAATCCATGGCTTGCTCGAAACAACGAGTGCCTCCAGCTAACAAGAGTCCCGAGGGAGTTTTGTTTGCAGTTATTTTGATTTGATTTGCATAAGCATGGGACTGGGCATCCTGGTGACCAACCATTTTCTCATGAATGAGGAGCGGAGTCCACTCCTCTTGAGAATAACCCGTCTAGCATGGAAGATATAGACAACCCTAGTTTATACATGAGCTATTCGAGCATACAAAACAGAATGTTTATTTGAATGTTTGCAGTTTGGCACATACAAATTTACTAGGAACGGCAGGTAGATACCGTATATAGGTAGTATGGTGGACTCATATGGAATAACTTTGGGGTTTAAGGAATTGGATGCACAAGCAGTATTCCTGCTTAGTACAAGTGAAGGCTAGAAAAAGACTGGGAAGCGACCAGCTAGAGAGCGACAATAGTCATGAACATGCATTAAAATTAATCGACACCGAATGCAAGCATGAGTACGATATAATGCACCATGAACATAAATATCGTAGAGGCTATGTTGAATTTGTTTCAACTACATGCATGAACATGTGCCAAGTCAAGCCACTCGAATCATTCAAATGAGGATACCACCCTATCATACCACATCACAACCATTTTAATAGCATGTTGGGACGCAAGGTAAACCATTATAAGCTCCTAGCTAATTAAGCATGGCATAAGCAACTATAATCTCTAATTGTCATTGCAAATATGTTTCTTTCATAATATGCTAAATCAGGAACGATGGACTGATCATATTTACAAAAACAAGAGAGGTCGAGTTCATACCAGCTTTCCTCATCTCAATAAGTTCATCATATAATCATCATTATTGCCTTTCACTTGCACGACCACATAGTGTGAAAAATAATAATAGTGCACGTGCATTGGACTAAGCTGGAATCTGCAAGCATTCAATTCAAGAGAGAAGACAAGGTAATATGTTCTCTTTGTTAGATCAACAATAATGCATATAAGAGCCACTCAACATTTTCATCATGGTCTTCTCCTCTCGACCCCCAAAGAACAAGAAAAAAAATAAAACTATTTACACGGGAAAGCTCCCAACAAGCAAAAGAAGAAAGAGAAATATTTTTGGGTTTTCTTTTAATTATTACTACAAACATGGAAAGTAAACTAGCTAAAAGCTAAAACTGATTTTTTTTTGTTTTTCTTAAGGTTTATCAAACACACAAGAAGAAAGCATAAAAAGGAAAATAAACTAGCATGGATATTACAATGAAAAAGCATGAGCACCGACAACTAGCATGAGTGTGTGAACATGAATATAATGTCGGTGAGAGATATGTACTCCCCCAAGCTTAGGCTTTTGGCCTAAGTTAGTCTATGCCCATGGATGGCCTGGTGGGTATCCAAAGTTGAAGCTGGGGTCGTATTGAGATGCATCAGCTATTGCCTGACGAGTTACAGCTTGGAGGCGAGCTGCCTCCGTCCTCCTCTCATACTCGGTCGCCTCCTCCCTGGTTATAACATGTCTCCCTTTTGCCTGAAAGTCAAAGAAGGCAGAAGCAGGGAGAGCGACGTGATAGGTGTGTCATCTGTCAAAGATTAGTTGGTACTGGAGGAACTAATTGTTCCTCTCAACAAACTGATGATGAACCATGGCATTATAATCTAAATAAGCAGGAGGCAACTCAATATCATCTCCACGTATGGGTATCTCAAGAAAATCAGCTAAACGGGTTGCATAAATTCCACCAAAGAAATCTCCATTAATTTTGTTATTATGCAACCTGCATGCAACAATGGCCCCCAAGTTATATTGTCTATCTCCTAATACATCACTCTTGAGAACACTAAGATCTGGCACACACATGTGACATGCCTCATCCTTACCATTTATGCATCTACCTATAAAGAGAGCAAAATAATGTATAGCAGGAAAATGAATGCACCCTATGGTAACTTGCGTGATTTCCCTAGATTCCCCCATAGTGATACTAGCAAGAAAGTCTCTATATTCAGATTTGTGAGGTTCACTAACATTACCCCACTGTGGGAGTTTACAAGCAGTGTTAAAATCTTCTAAGTCCATGGTATAAGATTTATCATAAAGATCAAATAGGACAGGTTGAGAATTGCGTGATGATGAAAATTCAGACCTTCTCACAAAGGAATCAGCGAGGTAGTGGTACTGACGGAACTTATCTGCCACGAAGCTCTCAAGACCGGCGTTACGCACATATGCATCAAATTCCTCCTTGATTCCTGCTTGGACCATGAAATCTTCTGACGGCCATTCACAAGGCCGCACTTGAGCGTCCCTCGGTGGTTCATCGTCCGGCTCACGCATTGCGGGCCTGGGTCCTTGATTCCTTAAAGAACCACCTTGGTACATTTTCCTAAACATATTTCTTCCTCTGAAAAATTTCTGAAATTTTTAGTAACTTTAAATAAAAGTGAGACAAACTCAACAAAATTGATAGCAACTACTCCTACAAGTGCCTAGAGGCCATATCATGCATTAAAACTACTTTTGACACAATAAATTTGGCATGCAAGCTCAAGAATAGGGTCACCTAAGCAGCAAAAATTTGCAATGAATAAAGCACTAGAACAAAAACTAATTGGACCATTGGAGGAGTCGCATACCAAAGAACAATCCCCCAAAGCAGTTTTGTGAATGGAGCTTTGAGCTAGAAGATCGAAAATGGCAGCAAGATGAGCTAGAACTCGTGCTTGAGCTGGTTGGTGATTTTTTTGGGAGGAAGGAGTGTGTGGTGGCTGGAATAAGTGGATGGGAGCCACCATGGGCCTGATGAACAACAAGTATAGGGGATCTATCGTAGTCCTTCCGATAAGTAAGAGTGTCGAACCCAACGAGGAGCAGAAGGAAATGATAAGCGGTTTCCAGCAAGGTATTCTCTGCAAGTACTGAAATAAGTGGTAACAGATAGTTTTGTGATAAGATAAGTTGTACCGAGAAACAAGTAAGTAAATAAGGTGCAGCAAGGTGGCCCAATCCTTTTTGTAGCAAAGGACAAGCCTGGACAAACTCTTATAAGATGTAAAGCGCTCCCGAGGACACATGGGAATATCGTCAAGCTAGTTTTCATCACGTTCATATGATTCGCGTTCGGTACTTTGATAATTTGGTATGTGGGTGGACCGGTGCTTGGGTATTGCCCTTACTTGGACAAGCATCAAACTTATGATTAACCTCTATTGCAAGCATCCGCAACTACAACAAAAGTATTAAGGTAAACCTAACCATAGCATGAAACATATGGATCCAAATCAGCCCCTTACAAAGCAACGCATAAACTAGGGTTTAAGCT
Organism: Triticum monococcum; assembly: GCA_034509565.1. Classification (NCBI taxonomy): domain Eukaryota; kingdom Viridiplantae; phylum Streptophyta; class Magnoliopsida; order Poales; family Poaceae; genus Triticum; species Triticum monococcum. Next base: position 623,922,648 of record CM067845.1, read on the forward strand.
TCTGTCACTCTAGCAACCCATCATCTACTTATTACTTCCCAATGCCTTCCTCTAGGCCCAAATAATGGTGAAGTGTCATGTAGTCGATGTTCACATAACACCACTAGAGGAGAGACAACATACATCTCATCAAAATATCGAACGAATACCAAATTCACATGACTACTAATAGCAAGACTTCTCTCATGTCCTCAAGAACAAAATTATCTACTCAAAAAGCATGAACATGTTCATAATCAAAGGGGTATTAATATGCATATAGGATCTTAACATATGATCTTCCACTAATTGAACCAACTAGCATCAACTACAAAGAGTAATTAACACTACTAGCAACCTACTAGCACCAATCCCGGACTTGAAGACAAGAATTGGATACAAGAGATGAACTAGGGTTTTGAGATGAGATGGTGCTGATGAAGATGTTGATGGAGATTGCCCTCTCCCAATGAGAGGAGCGTTGGTGATGACGATGGCGGTGATTTCCCCCTCCGGGAGGGAAGTTTCCTCGGCAGAACAGCTCCGCCAGAGCCCTAGATTGGTTCTGCCAAGGTTCCGCCTCGTGGCGGCGGAGTTTCGTCCGAGAAGATGGCTTATGATTTTTTTTCCCATCGAAAGACTCCATATAGCAGAAGATGCCCACCGGAGGGCCACCAGGGGGCCCACGAGGTAGGGGGCGCGCCCAGGGTGTAGGGCACGCCCCCACCCTCGTGGGCAGGGTGTGGCCCCCCTGGTGAAGTTCTTGCTATCAGTATTTTTTATATATTTGGAAAACATCTTCCGTGAAGTTACAGGACTTCTGGAGCTGTGCAGAATAGGTCTCTGATATTTGCTCCTTTTCCAGCCCAGAATCCCAGTTGCCGGCATTCTCCCTCTTTATGTAAACCCTGTAAAATAAGAGAGAATAGGCATAAGTATTGTGACATAATGTGTAATAACATCCCATAATGCAATAAATATTGATATAAAAGCATGATGAAAAATGGACGTATCAACTCCCCCAAGCTTAGACCTCGCTTGTCCTCAAGCGAAAAGCCGAAATCGAAAAATATGTCCACATGTTTAGAGATAGAGGTGTCGATAAAAATAAAATACGGACATGAGGGCATCATGATCATTCTTAGAACAACAACTCATATAATTCTTTGTCATATAATCTCTAATGCTAGAGTAATAATTCAATCACAATATCAAGTATGAATCTTAAACTTCATTGAAAACTAACAAACTATAATCTCAGTCATTGAAGCAATTGAAAATTATCATAACATAGGAAAGAGTCAATGTATAAGAGCTTTTCAGCAAGTCCACATACTCAACTATCATAGAATCTTTCACAATTGCTGACACTCGCGCAATACTTATGGGTATGGAGTTTTAATCGGACATAGAGAAAGATAGAGGCTTATAGTTTTGCCTCCCAATGTTTTACCTCCAGGGTAATGTCAACAGTAATAGTTCATGAAAACTCACATCCAATTAGCCATATATACCAGGATCTTTCCAACATATTGTGCTTGCCAAAGGATAAAGTGTAAAAAGGAAGGGTGAAAATCACCATGACTCTTATGCAATGTAGGAGATAAAAGTAAAAGATAGGCCCTTTGCAGAGGGAAGCAGAGGTTGTCATGCGCTTTTATGGTTGGATGCACAAAATCTTAATGCGAAAGAACGTCACTTTATATTGCCACTTGTGATATGGACCTTTATTATGCAGTCTGTCGCTTTTATTACTTCCATATCACACGATCGTATAAAGCTTATTTTCTTCACACCAATCAATCATACATATTTAGAGAGCAATTTTTATTGCTTGCACCGATGACAACTTACTTGATGTATCTTACTCAATCCGTAGGTAGATATGGTGGACTCTTATGGCAAGACTGGTTTGAGGGTATTTGGAAGCACAAGTAGTATCTCTACTTGGTGCGATGAATTTGGCTAGCATGAGGGGAAAGGCAAGGTCATCATGTTGGAAGATCCAAGACAATATAATTCATCTCAGATGTAAGAAAACATAGCCCATTATGTTGTCTTCCTTGTCCAATGTCAACTCTTTAGCATGTCATATTTTAATGAGTGCTCACAATCATAAAAGATGTCCAAGATAGTATATCTATATGTGAAGACCTCTCTTTCTTTATTACTTCCTATTAATTGCAACGATGACCAAAACTATGCTTGTCAACTCTCAACAACTTTTATTGATCATACTTTTTCTATGTGAGCTCATTACTCTTCATGAAATCCATATGATCTCTTTGTTTCTTTTTATTTCTTTCTCTTTTCTTTTATTCACTTAGGATCATGGCAAAATAATCAAGCCCTTGACTCAACACTAATCTTTATTATATAGCTCACGGACTCGATTACATAGAAGGGTAATAAAGCAAAACTCACGACTAGATCATACTAAGAACTTCTATTCTACTAGATCAAGATATTACCAAAAGGATTGAACTAAGAAAAACGGTAAAGATAAAAGTGATGGTGATACGATACCGGGGCACTCCCCCAAGCTTGGCAGTTGCCAAGTGGAGTGCCCATACCAGATGCTCAATTCTTCTTTGTTGGTGGAGATGGTGGTGATTTTGTTGATGGCGTAGGCTTCTTCCTTAATTTGCATTTCAGGACAGAATTTTGGTCCCTTAGGTACTCGATCTCCTGCTGCAAGCTCAGTATCTTTTTGCATAGTTCCTGTTTGTTCTCCTGCAAGAGGAGAAAAGGGATAAACTCGATCTTAGGTTTCTTTACCCTATCCGGGAGGCTTGACTTTTTGAACTCCACATGCATGTCCCTAGGTTGAGGTGGTGGGACTTCATCTTCATCTGAGCTCGTCTCCTCCTTTCCCTTGGGTTCATAGTCCTCTTCTTCTTCCGTAGTCCAACCACAATGCTCCACATCCCCATAAACCTTAGGATCTGCAAGGTAATTAGCCACGTAGCTTTCTCCTTCCGAATCCTGGGACGACATGTTGCTCTGTCTGCAGCAGGACGGCTCAAAACAAAGACAAGAGATATTTGCGTGATACGGAAGTCAAAACCCCCGGGAGATTATATAATGAATTTTTACCGACCAAAATATGTGTCGTGTACGAAAACGGAGTCCGGAGAGCACGCGAGGCGCCCATGAGGTAGGGGGCGCACCCTCCACCCTCGTGGAGCTCTCGTGTCCTTCCCGGACTGCTGCTTATTTTTCTATTTTTCTAAATATTCCAAAACGGAGAAATATTGCCTTAAAACTGTTTTGGAGTCGGTTTACTTACCGTACCACATACCTATTCCTTTTCGAAGTCTGAAACGTTCCGGAAAGTGTCCCTTATGTATTCCTCTGGGGTTACAGTTTCAATAACATTGGTTCAACATTTATGGGATTACCTGAGATATAGTGTTTGATTCTTTGACCGTTCACCACCTTCGGATTTGTTACTTCAAAGTTGTTGATTTCTATGGCACCGGAATGGTAGACCTCCTCGATAATGTAAGGACCTTTCCATTTAGAGAGAAGTTTTCCTGCAAAAAATCTTAAACGAGAGTTGTATAGCAATACATAATCACCTACATTAAACTCATGCTTTTGTATCCTTTTGTCATGCCATCTTTTAACTTTTTCTTTAAACAACTTGGCATTTTTGTAGGCTTGGGTTCTCCATTCATCAAGTGAGCTAATATCAAATAACCTCTTCTCACCGGCAAGTTTAAAATCATAATTAAGTTCTTTAATAGCCCAATAAGCCTTGTGTTCTAGTTCGAGAGGTAAGTGACATGCTTTTCCATAGACCATTTTATACGGAGACATACCCATAGGATTTTTATATGCAGTTCTATAGTCCCATAATGCATCATCAAATTTCTTGGACCAATTCTTTCTAGACCTATTAACACTCTTTTGCAAAATTAATTTAATTTCTCTATTACTCAATTCTACTTGACCACTAGACTAAGGGTGATAAGGAGATGCAATTCTACGATTAACATCATATTTGGCAAGCATTTTACGGAAAGCACCATGAATAAAATGTGAACTACCATCAGTCATTAAATATCTAGGGACTCCAAATCTTGGGACATAGCTTGTTTAAGCATTTTAATATAAGTGTTATGATCAGCACTACTAGTTGGAATAGCTTCTACCCACTTAGTAACGTAATCAAAAGCAACTAAAATATGTGTATAACCAGTAGAGGAAGGAAAAGGTCCCATATAGTCAAAGCCCCAAACATCAAATGGTTCGATAACAAGTGAATAATTCATAGGCATTTCTTGACGTCTACTAATATTACCAATTCTTTGACATTCATCACAAGATAAGACAAACTTACGGGAATCCTTGAAGAGAGTAGGCCAATAAAAACCAGATTGCAGTACCTTATGTGCAGTTCTATCTCCAGCATGGTGTCCTCCATAAGCTTCGGAGTGACACTTGCGTAGGATCTGTTCCTGTTCATGCTCAGGTACACAACGTCTAATAACACCATCTACTCCTTCTTTATAAAGATGTGGGTCATCCTAGAAGTAATGCCTCAAATCATAGAAGAACTTTTTCTTTTGATGGTATGTGAAACTAGGTGGTATAAACTTGGCAACAATATAATTAGCATAATCAACATACCAAGGAGCAGTATGAGAAGCATTTATGACATTTAATTGCTCATCAGGAAAGCTATCATCAATAGGTAGTGGGTCATCAAGCACATTTTCTAACCTAGACAAGTTGTCTGCAACGGGGTTCTCAGCTCCTTTTCTATCTACAATGTGCAAATCAAATTCTTGTAGCAAGAGAACTCATCTAATATGTCTAGGTTTAGCATCTTTCTTTCCCATAACATATTTAATGGCAGCATGATCAGTGTGAATAGTTAATTTAGAATCAACAATATAAGGTCTAAACTTATCACAAGCAAATACAACTGCTAAGAATTCTTTTTCAGTAGTAGCATAATTTCTTTGAGTATTGTCTAGACTTTTACTAGCATGTTGAATAACATTTAGTTTCTTATCAACTCTTTGTCCTAGAACAACACCTACAGCATAATCACTAGCATCACACATAATTTCAAAGGGTAAATTCCAATCAGGTGGCTGAACAATAGGTGCAGAGATCAATGCTTTCTTAAGTATTTCAAATGCTTCTACACAATCATAATCAAAGACAAATGGTATGTCTTTTTGTAATAAATTAGTCAGAGTCTGAGAAATTTTTGAGAAGTCCTTAATGAACCTCCTATAAAAACCGGCATGACCAAGGAAACTTCTTATACCTTTAATGTCCTTGGGACATGGTATCTTTTCAATAGCATCAACCTTGGCTTTATCAACTTCAATACCTCTTTCAGAAACTTTATGCCCCAAGACAATACCTTCATTAACAATAAAGTGGCACTTTTCCCATTCAAGACAAGATTAGTTTCTTCACATCTTTGCAAAACTCGATCAAGGTTGCTCAAGAAATCATCAAAAGAAGATCCATAGACGGAAAATTCGTCCATGAAAACCTCACAACTCTTTTCACAGTAGTCAAAGAATATAACCATCATGCATCTTTGAAAGGTAGCAGGTGCATTACTGTGACGCCCCCGATTTGACCGTACATTAATCATACATGCAAATGTGTACGATCAAGATCAGGGACTCACGGGAAGATATCACAACACAACTCTACAAATAAAATAAGTCATACAAGCATCATATTACAAGCCAGGGGCCTCGAGGGCTCGAATACAAGAACTCGATCATAGATGCGTCAGCGGAAGCAACAATATCTGAGTACAGACGTAAGTTAAACAAGTTGCCATAAGATGGCTAGCACAAACTGGGATACAGGTCGAAAGAGGCGCAGGCCTCCTGCCTGGGATCCTCCTAAACTACTCATGGTCGTCGTCAGCGGGCTGCACGTAGTAGTAGGCACCTCCCGAGTAGTAGTAGTCGTCGTCGATGGTGGCGTCTGGCTCCTGGGATCCAACATCTGGCCGCGGCAATCGAGTATAGAAAGGGGGAAAAGAGGGAGCAAAGCAACCGTGAGTACTCATCCAAAGTACTCGCAAGCAAGGAGCTACACTACATATGTATGCATTGGTATCAAATGGAGTAAGGCTATCATATGTGGACTGAACTGCAGAATGCCGGAATAAGAGGGGGATAGCTAGTCCTATCGAAGACCGCGCTTCTGGCCGCCTCCATCTTGCAGCATGTAGAAGAGAGCAGAAGGTAAGTCCACCAAGTAGCATCGTGTAGCATAATCATAACCGATGATCCTCCCCTCGTCGCCCTGTGAGAGAGTGATCACCGGTTGTATCTAGCATTTGGAAGGATGTGTTTTATTAAGTATCCGGTTCTAGTTGTCATAAGGTCAAGGTACAACTCCAAGTCGTCCTGTTACCGAAGATCACGACTATTCGAATAGATTAACTTCCCTGCAGGGGTGCACCACATAACCCAACACGCTCGATCCCATTTGGCCGGACACACTTTTCTGGGTCATGCCCGGCCTCGGAAGATCAACACGTCGCAGCCCTACCTAGGCACAATAGAGAGGTCAGCACGCTGGTCTAAACCATATGGCGCAGGGGTCTGGGCCCATCGCCCATTGCACACCTGCATGTTGCGAACGCGGTCGGTGAGCAGACCTAGCAACCTCCATTACAAAGGAAGTTGTGTTACACGGTCCAACCCGGCGCGCGCCACTCAGTCGCTGACGTCACGAAGGCTTCGGCTGATACCATGACGTCGAGTGCCCATAACTGTCCCCGCGTAGATGGTTAGTGCATATAGGCCAGTAGCCAGACTCAGATCAAAAACCAAGATCTCGTTAAGCGTGTTAAGTATCCGCGAACGCCGACCAGGGCCAGGCCCACCTCTCTCCTAGGTGGTCTCAACCTGCCCTGTTGCTCCGCCTCAAAGTAACAGTCGGGGGCTGTCGGGAACCCAGGCCCACCTCTACCGGGATGGAGCCACCTGCCCTTCAGCCCCCATCTCCGAACAGTATCATAAGTAATGTAACAATATAAGTATATATCATATGCCCGTGATCACCTCCCGAAGTGATCACGGCCCAATAGTATAGCATGGCAGACGGACAAGAGTGTAGGGCCACTTATGATAATCTAGCATCCTATACTAAGCATTTAGGATTGCAGGTAAGGTATTAACGGTTGTAGCAACAATGACAGGCTATGCATCAGAATAGGATTAACGGAAAGCAGTAACATGCTACACTGCTCTAATGCAAGCAGTAGAGAGGATAATAGGTGATATCTGGTGATCAAAGGGGGGGCTTGCCTGGTTGCTCTGGCAAGAGAGAGGGGTCTTCCACACCGTAGTCGTACTGGGTAGTAGCGGCGTCGGTCTTGGTGTATAGCGAGAGAAGAGGGGGAGAAACAATAAATATAATGCAAACAGATGCATAGCAATACATGACAAGACAAGTAGCGGTGCTAGGGGTGCCCTAACGGGGTACGAGGTGATACCGGTGAAGGGGGGAAACATCCGGGAAAATATCCCCAGTGTTTTGTGTTTTCGGACAGATGAATCGGAGGGGGAAAGTTGTGAGTTTGCTATGCTAGGGATGCGTGGCGGACGAACGGGTTGCGTAACCGGATTCGTCTCGTCGTTCTGAGCAACTTTCATGTATAAAGTTTTTTCATCCGAGTTACAGTTTATTTTATATTAATATTCAAAGTTTTAAATGATTTTCTAAGTTTTGGATTTCAATTAATTCAAAATTATAAACAGAACACTTTTGTCACCTAGTACTACTCTAGCCAGGGTCTATTACATGTGGGGCCAGAGGGGTTCTGACGCAGCAGTCAATAGTCAAACTATTGACTGCTGACTAGTCAAAACTGCGCAGTGGGGCCCAGGTGTCATTGGGACATAATTTTATCAGAGTTTCCTTAGTTTAAAATTTAGGTGGGGGTCCACCAGTCATTATCACAGGGGGGTTGACTTAGACTAATTAAACTAGGCCTAATGGCCTTGGGCCCACAGGTTAGTGGGGGTAGTTGGAAGAGTTAGGGCCCAGATCTAACAGGGCCGGCCTCTCGGGCAGAGAGCCAGCCGGCTGAGCAGCGGTCAAGAGTTGCACAACCAGCATCAAACGGAGCCGGCAGAGGGCCGCACAGGCGCAGGCGATGGCGGGACCAAGGCAATGGTGGGGCATCGCGTGCGCGGGCGGCGCACGATGGGACGAGCGGAGGCGGGTGAGATCTACGGCGGCCATCGACAGAAGCGGCGGCGCGGGCGTACGTGAGCGGCGGCCAGCAGCGGCCCGAGGCGGTAGGCGGAGGCGAGGCCATGGTTGGGCGCGCGCGGAAGCGCCGGCAGCCTGAGCTAAAGCGGGGAGCGGCGGGCGTGACGAGTAGCGCCAGGTGCGGCCTGCGGGGTAGCGCAACAGAAGTAGCAGCAGCGGCGCGGTTCGCAGTAGGCGGCAGAAGGCGGCGGTGATAGCAGGCCGAAGCAGCGCGGAGCAGGGGGCGAGCGGGGCGGCGTGGGCGCTGCAGCAGGAGGCGACTGGGGGCGCGACCACATGCACAGGGGGTGAGCGCGGGGGAGGAGGCTGGGCAAGCAGCGGCAGGGCAGAACAGCAGCAGGCGGGGGTACCGAGCAACATCAGCGTGGCAGGCGGCAACGGCAGAGGCAGGCGTGCGCGGAGGGGAAACGGGGGCGACTAGGTGAGGCGGGCACGCAGCCAAGCGGGTATGCGCTCACGAGCAGTGTGGGTCGCGGTCGGGCGCGACCACGTGAGGTAGGGGCGCGGCCACGTGCATGCGGGGTGACCAGGAGCAGCTGCGGGGAACGCGAACATCGGGGCTCGATCGGTTCCGGTGTACGGCCTCTATGATAATGGAATCATGGGGGAAACAGGGCGAATCGGGGGAGAAGATGACCTAGGAGCGCAAGGAAGGCTCGGTGATAGCTTAGCAGCGCCGATGGTGGCCGGACTAGACAAAGACGTCGGCGACCGCAGGTTGGAGAGGAGCTCGATCCGCTCGATGCAGTCCTCGCTGGCTCGAGCTGATCATCGTAGTCGAAGTAGAGGAGGCAGGCGAAGCCCATGGCAAAGTCTCGGCCGTCGGGGAGGAAGGTGGCCGTGTGGATGGAGGAGGACATGGCGATGGTGGCTCGGCCTTGTGCGGGGGAGGAGGAAATAGGCGAGGGGAAGAGGAGGGAGACGATCTAGGGTTCCGGAGAGGGAGAGAGGGGCAGGGGCTGCTCTTATGCGCGACGGAGAACCATGGGATGGTCGCCACGCATCCACAGTCGCGGCCATGGTGGTTCGGATGCGTGCCACCACCCCTTTTGTGAACAGGGTGGAGGAGGACGGCTCCTGGTGGGCTGGGTCTGCACTGTGGCCACTAGGGCCCAGTGCAGCAGTAGCAGTTCCTCTACCTCTTTTCTTTTCTAAAACTTTTCTGATTTCTGCCTTTTCTTTTAATATGCACTATTTGTATTTAAATAAGCCATCAAATGATTTTTGCAAAATATGGAACTTGGTCCAAAATTGGTGTTGCATTTTTAAGCACTGCCACAAAAGGTTTTAACCCTGAACAAAATAGTTTAGTATTTTATGAAATCCAAAATGCATTTATTTAACTATTTTACCTACTATTCTAATTACTTAAGTGCATTTAAACTTTTTTTTAAATGTGGTTTCTCCATCATAATTACGTATGCATTAATTGACACAACCCGAACAATTTAGTTTTAATATTTGAAAGGTTTTGTTGTTTGCCTTTATTTTGAATTTGAATTTTGAATCAATTTTTGAACTAACGCGAGATTTAACAACAGTAACTGAGGTGACGTGGCATCATTAGTAGAGGGTAACTATAGCTTAATTATCCGGGCGTCACAATTCTCCTCCACTACAAGAAATCTCGTCCCGAGATTTAAGGGGTAGTGAAAGGGGGAAAGGTTTGGTAACGAATCTAGCGGGTCTTCTCGGTCTTGGCTGCTCTTCTGGAAGAAGTTAATCCCTTTCGTTGATGTCTTCAATTCTCTGCTTCAGGTCATCATGATGAAGTTTCCATCCTTTCTTTGAGAACTCCATCGTACTTACGGTAGAATAAGGCAGGGTTATTGTCACAACCCTAGAATTGTTTGCAATAGTTGCATAAGAGAGCATCCATGCATCATGTCTAAATTCTGAAAGTTGAATTGAGGTTTGTTGAAACCCTCAGAAACCAGTTCGAAAATAATCAACATTAAAATGTCTTCAGAGAAATCCAAGAAAATGGTCCTCTTAGTCTCTGAAAATATTGGCAAGAAGTAAAATTCAAACCAATGTTTTTGGTATCTCAGAAAAATTTATTTTGGGCCTTTGAATTAATTCAATAACTATTTGCATTGGATATATATCCTTTATATAATTAATATATGTCCAATAATTCTGGAACTTTTTATGTGGTTTGGGATATTTTAGTTCTAGTCACATAATTATTTTCACGATTTTATAAAATGGTTTGGTGTTAAAACTAAACCCAAAACAATTGCAGAAAAATAGAAAACAGAACAATTAATAAAACAGAGAAGAGAGAGAGCTCACCTGGGCTTCTCACCTGCAGCCCACCTGGCTGGCCCAGCTGGCCAGCCCAGCCCACCAGGGGCTCCCCGGTCTTATTTCTCCTTTGACAGAAGGAAAGAGGCGCGTGGCCACCGCGCGCCGGCGCACGCCCGGCCACCTCCTGCTTGCTCGCCGCTGCTGGAGGCTACCCTGAGCACCACGACACCCCCTGGACCCCCCTGCACTCCTCTCCTCTCTCCCTGGACCTCTCTCCCTCCTCTGGTCTCTCCCTACGACGCCACCAAACACACCCATCGCCGCCGTTGGCCGTAGCCGCGACCACCGTACCTCCCTCGCCCCCTCGTTGTGCCAAGAAGCTCCGCCTCGACCTACCCTTCCTCCTCACCGCGCCAAGTGAGTCGGGAAGCTCTGCAACGTCCTCACCACCCTCGTCTCCGTCCTCGGCCGCCGTGGGCCGCCGCCGTCGATTTGCTCCGTCCAAGCCGTCCCCGAGCACGCTGAGATCACCAACGACCTTGCTGTGAGCCACTGACCCGTTCCCCTCTTCTCCCCCTGCCGTTTGCCCACTCTAGCTGATGTCTCCACCGGACCCGAGAGCGCACCGCCACCTGAGCTCCTCGCTGCCGTGGCCACCATCCGTTGCTCCTTCCATGCGCTGTAGCGTCGTTCCCGCCGACGCCCGATCTCCGGCCGTCGCCCCAGTGCTCGCCGTCGTCGACTCCGGGCACCCCGTGACCTGCTGCTGCCTCCGCTGGATGTGCGGGAGCAAGGGCTTTCCAACGCACCCAGGCACGCTTCGAATGAGGCCCTATAGCATTTTCCTGAGCCGCGCCGCCGTATTGGCCCTCGCCGGCGGCTAAACACCGGTGGTTTAGCCCCGGTTGACCAGGGGTTTGACCCCCCCCTGACGTGTGGGCCCAGGCGCTTGCTTAATTAGTGTTAGGTTAGTTAGTGTTAATTAACTTAGCTAATTAGATGAGCCACTGACATGCGGGCCCCGCCCGGCTAACTAAGTTAGTTAGGGCTAATCCTATTTAGGTTAGCTAGGTTAGTCGCTGACCAGTGGGCCCAATCCAGTTAGTTAGGGCTAACTAACCTGGTTAGTTGACTGGGTCACTGACCAGTGGGTCCCACTGGTTAGGTTTGACCTGGTCGACGCCTTTGACCTGCTGACGTCATAATGGCACAGTGCTGATGCAATAAGCTATTTTCTGGGTTAAGTATAATTCAGAAAATTCTAGAAAATTGCCTAAACTTCTAAAAATCATAGAAATTCAACCGTAACTCCAAATGAAATAAATTATATATGACAAATCATCGGAAAAATCCAAGGAATGTGAATATGGCATTTTCATGCATGTTTGAACAACTTAACCTCACTGTTTAGTCCAAAACATGATAATGCACTATTTGAATTCATAGTTTGAATTTGAATTTGAACCTAGTGTCAAACCAACTCCATTTAACATGTTGCTAGTTGCATTAGCTCAAACTAAAGCATATTGACATGTCATGATCATGCATCATATTGTGCATTGCATTGATTGTGTTTCTTTCTCTGTTGCCGGTATTTGTCCCCTTTCGATAGACGTGGTTTCGACGATGGGATCGGTGACACCGATGAAGAGTTATATTATCTTCAGAAGTGCCAGGCAAGCAAAAACCCCTTGTTCATTCTGATACAAACCCACTCTCTCGCTCCTGCTCCCTTTTACTGCATTAGGACAACAACGATTCAACTGTTACATGCTGCGGTAGTTGAACCCCTTTCCTCTGCATGACCTGTCATTGCCACAGTAAATAGATGAAACCCACTAGCATGAGTAGGAGTTGTTTGAGCCCTGATGTGCCTACTCATTCATGTTTGTTTGCCATGCCTGCTATTGCATAGAGTCGTGTCAGGTCTGATTCATCGGGAGTGAATCGGAATGGTGTTGAACATGTCCTACTGTGTGTGAGCTAAGTGTGTGAACACGATTTGGTAAAGTAGCGGTGAGAGGCCATGTAGGAGTACATGGTGGGTTGTCTCATTGCAGCCATCCTCAGGAACTGGGTTCTGTGTCTGTGATCCATGAACAGCTACTACCACTCATTGGGATCCTTAATTGACCCTCTCAGCTTCTTAATCACCCTAGTACTCTGTCCAGGAGTTGCAACTAGTTTCTGGTGTTTGTAGGTTATGTGTTGGCGGCCGTGCGTAGCGCTGACCCCAGGGGTGGGCTATGTTGCGGTAGATACACCATGGCCGGGCATGCCGGGCGCCCGTTCGGTGTCTCGGAACCCTGTACACATCGTTCGGGGCCGTATGTGGAAACCTCGGCCGGACTCCCTGCGGATGGAACCTGGATAGGCGATAAACCTGGACTAGAGACTTAAGTGTTTAGGTAGGCCGTGGCCGACACCCTCGCGAGGCTTCCGCTTGAAGGTTGTCGAGATACATGACGTGTATATGGTGGTAAGTGGTGGGAGCGTGTGTGAAGAAGTACACCCCTGCAGGGTTATCATTATCTATTCGAATAGCCGGATTCCTCGGATAAGGAAACTTGGACCCCTTGCATAGTTCATAGACAAGTGAAAGTGGATACTCTAAAACTCGCAAGATAAGTGTGAGTGCTATGGATGGCCTTCTCGTAGGGAGGCGGGAGCGGATCCATAGTGGTGTATTGAATGGTGAATATGTGGACTCGTGTGCGCCACCCCAAAGGAGTTGTTTGTAGTCGTAGTTCAGGTTAGCCACCGAGTCAAAGCTGGCTTGCTGCAGTCAAACTCCACCACCCCTTTGTTGATACCGATGCATATGTAGTTAGTTCCGATGTAAGTCTTGCTGAGTACAATTGTACTCACGTTTGCTTAATTTATGTTTTGCAGAGAGGCTTCAGTCTCGCTAGTAGTTCCGCGTGGACTTCGACGTTTAGCTTGATACCTCAGCTACGATCTTGTACCCTTGGGAGGGTCTTGTAAATAGTCAAGCTTCTTAGCCTTTTTCATTTATAGATGTCTGTTCTCAGACATGTTAAGCTTCCGCATGTGCTTTGACTTGTATGCTATGATTGTTGGGTCATGAGACCCATGTTTGTAATATCTCGCTCCTCGGAGCCTAATGAATAAATACTTGAGTTGTAGAGTTATGTTGTGATGCCATGTTGTATTTACACATATCGAGCATATTGTGTGTATGATTGAAATGCTTGGTATGTGTGGGATCCGACAATCTAGTTGTTTATCCTTGGCAGCCTCCCTTATGGGGAAATGTAGTCTAGTGCTTCCATGAGCCATAGTAGTCCGCTACAGCCCGGTTCACCGGAGTCCTGTTAGCCCAACACTACTGCTCAGGACACTTGACTGGCCGGCATGTGTTTTACTTCATTCCTGTGTCTGTCCCTTCGGGGAAATGTCATGCGGTGATATCCGGAGTCCTGCCTAGCCTGCTACAGCCCGGGTTCCCGGAGTCCTGTTAGCCCAGTGCTACAGCCCGGATTCACACACTGCTGACCGACATGCTCGATGTGATTCATGTATGCCTGTCCCCATTGGTTAGTGCCGCTTTGGGTTCACGACTAGACATGTCGGCCCAGGTTCTCTGTCATATGGATGCTAGCGACACTATCATATACGTGAGCCAAAAGGCGCAAACGGTCTCGGGCCATGGTAAGGTGACACCCGTGGGATACCGTGCGTGAGGCCGCAAAGTGATATGAGGTGTTACCGGCTAGATCGATGTGACTTGGAATCGGGGTCCTGACAGCGTTGGTATCAGAGCCTCACTGCATGTAGGTTTACCAAGCCAAACTGGTCGAAGTTGAGTCTAGAAATGCTTTAGTTATGTAAGGGAATTGATTGTGGAAGGGAACGTAAGGCTCTTTTTACTCCTTATATCTCATGCCCTCTGATCTGAGTCACCCTCTTCCTTTCTACGGGGTTAAGAAACTAGGCTTTCTCCTCTATCTATCAGGATGACGTGTTGCTAACCCGTTGACTTATAGGATTGATGGATTCACGCCGCAGTTCTGTTTCCAGTACTTCCGTGTGTTCATAATTGGTCTCGGAACCTTGATGTTATGATGTTGAGTGGTTATGCCACCATTTTGCAGGATGTCTCAAATCTTTTTGAGCATTTACAGCCGTTATGCTGTCCGAGTCATCCCAGGTTTCCAAGTAATCTGATGCATTTGCAAACCCCTTCCTCCTGTTCCTGATGTCCAATTGGGCCAGATTAATCACACTAGTCGGTGAGTTGAGGTACTCTATTACCCCAACATATATGTTGGAGCTATTATTATGACCCTAGGTGTTTTAGGGAGTCACCTAGTGATCTAGCCATGTTTTGTATCCCAGTGTGATGATTCTGGCCACCATTCTCAAAAGCATCCCGTGATGCCATTTAGTAGTAGGTATTCTACTCCTGGGTTTTCGAACCCAAGATTCACCCTACTTCATGTTGTTAGTATTTCCTAGTTCCCTTAAGATATTAGTAACCTTGCGATAGTCCTCGAGGTCCGTGGTATTTCCTTCTTCCAAATACCATGAACCATTAAGGCAGATGTTCTTTGAACCAAAAGCTCACAATCAGAGTACTCTTGAGGAGTTCTCCCTCCATAATTGTGAATCTGCCAGTCCTTCTTCTTTTGCATGGGTTATCCGGAAGAAATATGTTGAGCTTTTCTCGACATACTAATCTATGCCTCCACAGCTCAGAAAATTATATGTTCCTTGAGTTGTTCCTCTTCAGTTGTATCCCGACCATCCTCTATCAGTAGATAGCCAAGAGTATGTGTGCATTTGTGTTCATTGGTGCCTTTTATTCTTGTGGTCCGTCAAGCCATTCTATTCCGGAATGACTAGGAGAAACAAACTCCAGTACCCCATCCATATCTAGGGTTGGGTCAAAATAGTTGTATTCCGCAGATCAAATTGCCAATCCAGCTTTTGTTCTGTTCTACCTAGAGTGTTACCATCTTTAAGTCAAGAATGTCATGAGACCTGCACCACCTCTTATGAATTCTTGACGGAGTGATACTTCTCGCCATCATTATTCATTCCTCGGTTCCATGTTTTTATAACTAGAATACCGACAAGTGAACCGTGATGTGTGAAATCAATAATCCTAGCAACCATGTTGCTTCGTAGTAAATGGACGAAATTCTCATTCTTAGCGTGTTGGTTATCAAATCATCATCCTAAGATTGATCGTGCTACCTAGTCCTTATTTCTGGTGCACTCTTCGATCAATGAGTTAGGATTGTGTCAATCCCTCACTCTGCTGATCATATCATCTTGCCCTAAAAAGCAAGGTTGTTCTCGAGCTTAGTAACGTATCGGTGGTTCGTGATTTTCCGAATATCTTCTCGGAAGTATTACCTGGTTGACACCTGACTGCTATGTTGAGTTCGTGATCAAGTTGGTTTTCTTATAAATCACCCCTTCTCCAAGAATCTGTGTTGGATATCCCTGAGCTAGTTGGTTAAGCTAGACAACAACTTGGAGAGTTGGAAGGTAAAAGCTTTTCTTAACTTAGTTCATCTCTAAGGGGTATCTTCTATATGTGTGTTGAAGACAGATGATATCTTCATCAACTGGTCCTTGTGATCAGTTGTTGGACCTATTGTCTTACCAAATCTTTGATTTGAGTATGGGCTATCGTCAAATCAAATCAGAACTAACGATGTTCGTAATGTTGTCTTACCCGTGGTTGATCCCTCGAGCATACACCATTACCTCTTTTGGTCTGACCAATACTATCATCGTGTTCACATGATGGTGGAAGTCCAGTGATATGGAAATTCCGATGAGTTGTTGTTGAGCCCATCAATAGCATTTTGCCTCCCCCATGATTCATGTTGAACATCAACCTAGTGTTGAAAACTTGTAAGCAATGCCTTCGTGTCCCGTTCATGAAGCATATGTTGGATGGAAGAAGTGACTTCCTCGAATTCATGTGCACTTGGTGCAAGTTGCCGCCGTGAGTTTGAGAAAGATTGTTTTGTTCCCTTGGAATCATCCCAAATCAGTCATGCATACGTGCGAAGTATTCTATGATTTGGTAGATTAATTACCTCCACTCCATATGTGTTCCTAGCACACCAAGCCACTGATTGACTTGTTCAAGGAAAAGAAGTCTATGCTTGGGAACTAATCCATGGACTTGCGTAAGACTTCAAAATCCTTGATGATGGTTCCCCACCTAAACTCGATAGTGTGTTATTATAAGACTACTATGTGGTCATGCTCGTCTTGGATAGCGTGTTCACAGGGTTGTAGCAGAACCAGCTCATGTTTTGGAGCTTGCTATCGCAGTTCATTCCCCGAGAATCTCGCAACGTCATCTCGTCAAATTGTGTTGCAAACTCTCGTTTTCCTTCTAGACTGGATGGGTCTGGAATATCCTAACACCAACTAGATCTGAATCTCAGGCAGATATGATGGTTGGAACGTACTCCAAGAACTATAATGTTGGTCTCTCTGTAACCGGTAACGTGGATGTCGTGGCCAACACACCTAGCCGGAAGGCCTATTATTGTAGTATCTTGATTGAGGAAGTTGGTCACCTCCCCATAAGGATTTCGTAGGATTTACTCCAGAAGTTGTTCCTTATGGATCTATTGTATTCCGAAGTCCGACCACTACTTGATGGCTATGTCGATGCTTTAAAGCATGACCGTGGTAACCAGTACATCAAGGAGAACATTAGAAGCGGAGTGCTAAATGTCTCTCGGTCGATCATCCGGATTTCATTCCCTTGGCCTCGCTAAGGTGAAATATGAGAAAGGGTTGTCTTTCTATGCATCTGCATTGTCCATCACTATTCGTCAAGGTAGTAAGATGTGTTGCCAGGATCCTTGACACGGATATTGGTAAAACCCTGATGAATATGGAGATGCTCAAGTTCTGGAGAGCACACGCAAGCACTAGGTCTTACCATTGGCGTCAACTGGGATTTGCTTCCAGTTCCCTCGGTTATGTTATAACCTTTTCAAACAGTGGACTCACTCTCGACTGTTGAGTTCTTCCCCAGTTACCAGAATCATTCCCAACATTTGCATTTAGTTCCCAGCTTGCACCTCAGTAGTTTTTGTTCAGGATCATCTTCAAAAGTGGACTTACCATGGGTTCCATCCATTTCCGACGATAAGCAAAATCATCCATTGCATTGTCTTCTACAAGGGAGTCCACATCATCCTTTCTAGTCCAAGTATGTCATTCTTTTGAACTCCTTCAAATAATCGATTGTGATTGCCTTAGGCTGGTATAAAGAGTTTTAATGATCTCCGAATCAAAAGTAATTCTTTTTGCCACTTAAGGGAATAATTCTACCAGTCACCTTTCCTAAGGTGCCCCGTTATGGAATCATAGCAATTATCTCCTTGCTACTTTGAAACCATGCATCATCCTACTTAAGCGTGGAATTGTTGCCTACCAAATTTGAACCTTTATCATCCACTTCTTTCCATCACCCCTGATGTGTGTTTCGTGTCTCAGCTCAAGAGATGTTTTATTTCTCACTCCATGAGTTGATCTTGAGTGCTCGATCTCTGAGGAGATCAATTTCTGTAGAATTTCTTCCTGCCGTCATCATGCTGGATGAAGATCCCGAAAGCAAAGATGTCAAGATTAATATGATGCAATGAATCAACATCTTCGAGAAGAGCAATTGGATCAAGAAGATTGTGTTAGTTGGTGCCCCCTCTATCTTCTTACCTCACGTCTTGAATCTCGAGACGAGATTCTTGTTTAGTGGTGGTGAGTTGTCACAACCCTAGAATTGTTTGCAATAGTTGCATAAGAGAGCATCCATGCATCATGTCTAAATTCTGAAAGTTGAATTGAGGTTTGTTGAAACCCTCAGAAACCAGTTCCAAAATAATCAACATTAAAATGTCTTCAGAGAAATCCAAGAAAATGTTCCTCTTAGTCTGTGAAAATATTGGCAAGAAGTAAAATTCAAACCAATGTTTTTGGTCTCTCAGAAACATTTATTTTGGGCCTTTGAATTAATTCAATAACTATTTGCATTGGATATATATCCTTTATATAATTAATATATGTCCAATAATTCTGGAACTTTTTATGTGGTTTGGGATATTTTAGTTCTAGTCACATAATTATTTTCAGGATTTTATAAAATGGTTTGGTGTTAAAACCAAACCCAAAACAATTGCAGAAAAATAGAAAACAGAACAATTAATAAAACACAGAAGAGAGAGAGCTCACCTGGGCTTCTCACCTGCAGCCCACCTGGCTGGCCCAGCTGGCCAGCCCAGCCCACCAGGGGCTCCCCGGTCTTCTTCCTCCTTTGACAGAAGGACAGAGGCGCGTGGCCACCGCGCGCCAGCGCACGCCCGGCCACCTCCTGCTTGCTCGCCACTGCTGGAGGCTACCCCGAGCGCCACGACACCCCCTAGACCCCCCTGCACTCCTCTCCTCTCTCCCTGGACCTCTCTCCCTCCTCTGGTCTCTCCCTACGACACCACCAAACAAACCCATCGCCGCCGTTGGCCGTAGCCGCGACCACCGTACCTCCCTCGCCCTCTCGTTGTGCCAACAAGCTCCGCCTCGACCTACCCTTCCTCCTCACCGTGCCAAGTGAGCCGGGAAGCTCTGCAATGTCCTCACCACCCTCGTCTCCGTCCTAGGCCGCCGTGGGCCGCCGCCGTCGATTTGCTCCGTCCAAGCCGTCCCCGAGCATGCTGAGATCACCAACGACCTCGCTGTGAGCCGCTGACCCGTTCCCCTCTTCTCCCCCTGCCGTTTGCCCACTCTAGCTGCTGTCTCCACCGGACCCGAGAGCGCACCGCCGCCTGAGCTCCTCGCTGCCGTGGCCACGTCCACCAGAGCTCGAAACCGAGCGCTCCACTGCGCTCAGCGCATCACCACGGAGCCGTAGCCACCATCCGTTGCTCCTTCCATGCGTAGTAGCGTCGTTCCCGCCGACGCCCGATCTCCGGCCGCCGCCCCAGTGCTCGCCGTCGTCGAATCCGGGCACCCCGTGACCTGCTGCTGCCTCCGCTGGATGCATGGGAGCAAGGGCTTTCCAACGCACCCAGGCACGCTTCGAATGAGGCCCTATAGCGTTTTCCCAAGCCGCGCCGCCGTATCGGCCCTCGCCGGCGGCTAAACGCCGGTGGTTTAGCCCCGGTTGACCAGTGGTTTGACCGCCCCCCCCCCCCTAACGTGTGGGCCCAGGCGCCTGCTTAATTAGTGTTAGGTTAGTTAGTGTTAATTAACTTAGCTAATTAGATGAGCCACTGACATGCGGGCCCCGCCCGGCTAACTAAGTTAGTTAGGGCTAATCCTATTTAGGTTAGCTAGGTTAGTCGCTGACCAGTGGGCCCAATCCAGTTAGTTAGGGCTAACTAACCTGGTTAGTTGACTGGGTCACTGACCAGTGGGTCCCACTAGTCAGGTTTGACCTGGTCGATGCCTTTGACCCGCTGACGTCATAATGGCGCAGTGCTGACGCAATAAGCTATTTTCTGGGTTAAGTATAATTCAGAAAATTTCAGAAAATTGCCTAAACTTCTAAAAATCATAGAAATTCAACCGTAACCCCAAATGAAATAAATTATATATGAAAAATGATCAGAAAAGTCCAAGGAATCTGAATATGGCATTTTCATCCATGTTTGAACATCTTAACCTCACTGTTTAGTCCAAAACATGATAATGCACTATTTGAATTCATAGTTTGAATTTGAATTTGAACCTAGTGTTCAAACCAACTCCATTTAACATGTTGCTAGTTGCATTAGCTCAAACCACAGCATATTGACATGTCATGATCATGCATCATATTGTGCATTGCATTGATTGTGTTTCTTTCTCTGTTGCTGGTATTTGTCCCCTTTCGATAGATTTTGTTTTGATAGATGTGGTTTCGACGATGGGATCGGTGACACCGATGAAGAGTTATATTATCTTCAGAAGTGCCAGGCAAGCAAAACCCCCTTGTTCATTCTGACACAAACCCACTCTCTCGCTCCTGCTCTCTTTTACTGCATTAGGACAACAACGATTCAACTGTTACATGCTGCGGTAGTTGAACCCCTTTCCTCTGCATGACCTGTCATTGCCACAGTAAATAGATGAAACCCACTAGCATGAGTAGGAGTTGTTTGAGCCCTGATGTGCCTACTCATTCATGTTTGTTTTTCATGCCTGATATTGCATAGAGTCGTGTCAGGTCTGATTCATCGGGAGTGAATCGGAATGGTGTTGAACATGTCCTACTGTGTGTGAGCTAAGTGTGTGAACACGATTTGGTAAAGGTAGCGGTGAGAGGCCATGTAGGAGTACATGGTGGGTTGTCTCATTGCAGCCGTCCTCAGGAACTGAGTTCTGTGTCTGTGATCCATGAACAGCTACTACCACTCATTGGGATACTTAATTGACCCTCTTGGCTTCTTAATCACCCTAGTACTCTGTCCAGGAGTTGCAACTAGTTTCTGGTGTTTGTAGGTTATGTGTTGGCGGCCGTGCGTAGCGCTGACCCCAGGGGTGGGCTATGTTGCGGTAGATACACCGTGGCCAGGCATGCCGGGCGCCCGTTTGGTGTCTCGGAACCCTGTACACATCGTTCGGGGCCGTATGTGGAAACCTCGGCCGGACTCCCTGCGGATGGAACCTGGATAGGCGATAAACCTGTACTAGAGACTTAAGTGTTTAGGTAGGCCGTGGTCGACACCCTCGCGAGGCTTCCGCTTGAAGGTTGCCGAGATACATGACGTGTATATGGTGGTAAGTGGTGGGAGCGTGTGTGAAGAAGTACACCCCTGCAGGGTTATCATTATCTATTCGAATAGCCGGATTCCTCGGATATGGAAACTTGGACCCCTTGCATAGTTCATAGACAAGTGAAAGTGGATACTCTAAAACTCGCAAGATAAGTGTGAGTGCTATGGATGGCCTTCTCGTAGGGAGGCGGGAGCGGATCCATAGTGGTGTATTGAATGGTGAATATGTGGACTCGTGTGCGCCACCCCAAAAGAGTTGTTTGTAGTCGTAGTTCAGGTTAGCCACCGAGTCAAAGCTGGCTTGCTACAGTCAAACTCCACCACCCCTTTGTTGATACCGATGCATATGTAGTTAGTTCCGATGTAAGTCTTGCTGAGTACAATTGTACTCACGTTTGCTTAATTTATGTTTTGCAAAGAGGCTTCAGTCTCGCTAGTAGTTCCGCGTGGACTTCGACGTTTAGCTTGATACCCCAGCTACGATCTTGTACCCTTGGGAGGGTCTTGTAAATAGTCAAGCTTCTTAGCCTTTTTCATTTATAGATGTCTGTTCTCAGACATGTTAAGCTTCCGCATGTGCTTTGACTTGTATGCTATGATTGTTGGGTCATGAGACCCATGTTTGTAATATCTCGGTCCTTGTAGCCTAATGAATAAATACTTGAGTTGTAGAGTTATGTTGTGATGCCATGTTGTATTTACACATATCGAGCATATTGTGTGTATGATTGAAATGCTTGGTATGTGTGGGATCCGACAATCTAGTTGTTTATCCTTGGTGGCCTCTCTTATGGGGAAATGTAGTCTAGTGCTTCCATGAGCCATAGTAGTCCGCTACAGCCCGGTTCACCGGAGTCCTATTAGCCCAGCACTACTGCTCAGGACACTTGACTGGCCGACATGTGTTTCACTTCGTTCCTGTGTCTGTCCCTTCGGGGAAATGTCACACGGTCACATCCGGAGTCCTGTCTAGCCTGCTACAGCCCGGGTTCCCGGAGTCCTATTAGCCCAGTGCTACAGCCCGGATTCACACGCTGCTGACCGACATGCTCGATGTGATTCATGTATGCATGTCCCCATTGGTTAGTGCCGCTTTGGGTTCATGACTAGCCATGTCGGCTCGGGTTCTCTGTCATATGGATGCTAGCGACAGTATCATATACGTGAGCCAAAAGGCGCAAACGGTCCCGGGCCATGGTAAGGCGACACCCGTGGGATACCGTGCGTGAGGCCGCAAATTGATATGAGGTGTTACCGGCTAGATCGATGTGACTTGGAATCGGAGTCCTGACAGTTATTCCAGGAGAAGAGACCTCTGCATGGTTTATTATCTGGTAGCTAACACCGGGGAAGGTGGCGGAAAGTAACTCTCGAACTGAAACTTAAGAAAATATTGAGAGCAAAGTAAGAAGGTACCATGATGAGTTTCAAGCGGGTAGGCAATCGTTCGATGCCTGAAACAAAGTGAAAAAGGGGTCCAGAGCAATGGGAATAAGTTTTGTGTCTGATACCAGAATTGATGATATCTCATAAGGTGGCTCGTGAATTACATATGAGGCCACGCGCGAGGAATAACTTTGGAAACAGGAGGGTGTACAGGAGAGTCGGGTTTCGATCCTACGGAACTATGGGTTATGGGCCCACCATGTAGGTTAAAAGTAGGAAGGACGATGATGTCTTGCACGATCATGTAAGCAAGGCATGTAAGAGGATAGCCTGTCAGTTATGTCGGCAACAACATCGGTACCAAGGGCGAGGGACGAAGAGAACTAGTTTCCTGCTGGTTGAACAAGGCGGCCAATAGGCAAGGTTCTCGTCCATCGGTGGCTACCAAAATGTCATCAACAATCATAACAGGGTCTTGCTGACAGAATTGTACACCGAGGTATATACATAAGCAGGAGAATATTACTGCTTAGATCATATGGATCACAAGAAAGGTTAAATCAAACAATGGAAAGGAAAATGTGTTTAAACACATATATCAGGGGTATATCCTTCCCAAGGACAAGCAGAGCATGATATCCTTGGCAGGATATAATGTAGAAAACTCTTTAGAAAAAGGGAGAGAAATTTCATGACATTATCCATGCAACGGTGTTTGGATAATTGAGCAGGAAACATTTAGCATTTGGCTTCAAATGTTCTTGTTGAAAACTGGAGTACCACAGACATGCTTCGAGATAGCATTAACATGGTCTTCAAGCAAAGGTCGGACTTTGGATACACAAAGGATCCATCAGGATAAACTTATTAAACAAGGCATTCAATTTCCTCATGGAAAAATGGTTAACCTTGTTAAAAGGGAAACTATAACACTAGGTCCTTTGGTCAAGTGTGCTAGGAATGACATCACCTTACCGGGTCATAAAAGACCAATGTTATAACTCTCGGAAATATGTTCCAACCATCATATCTGACTGAGATTCAATTCTGATTGGGGTCAGGATACCTCAGACTCGGGATGCCTAAGAAGAAAGGTGCAACACACATTGTCGAGATGACATTGTAAGATTCTCGGGAATTGAACTATGGAATTGAGTTCCGAAACAAGAGTTCATCATTATAACCAAGGGGAGGATGAAGAGGTGGCTGATGAACCCAGCGACAATTCATTGAGATTTTCAAAAGATGGATTTCCACATTATGTGAACAAGGAGATAACATTTGTCGAATCAAATGATATAAGGGTTTATGCTCGAGAAAAACATACACAATTAAGCATTGGTTGAAAAGTGCACCCAAAATATGGCCTTAGGTAGCATGATCAATGTTAGAAAGGTGATTCAACAACCAATAGTCTAAGAATGAAATATCGACCGTTAACTTGAAAGCAATAGGGTGCTAGAGACATGAACAAGTTTGTGTTGAACGGAAGGCAATAAAGTGGTCGATGATAACACAAATCATCGAGGGAAAGCAGGGTACTTCTCATCATGAATTCAATTGATATCTTGAAAGGGGTCAAAATGTTGATGATGATCACGCCACATTTTGTCGAGAGGTTTTAAGAAGATGTAACCGATCGGCGATGACATCAAGTTAAAGGAATTATGAAGCAAAAGGTTATTGGAACCATGGGTATGACACAAACCCGAAATCAAGCTTGTTGTTCAAGGCGAAATGATATGACGAGAAAGATCGACGTAAGCTTAGCTCACCATCGAAAGTTGTGCTTCGGGATTAATGACCAGGTAGCACAGTTAAAATCGGCACGACAAGGATATAGCCAAGAAGGCTAGGAATGACGTGATTGAGTTCAAACTCGTAAGTAAGGAAGGTTACCAAGAGTTTCTTAATCGCGATGCAGACTCGAGTCAGTTATCGGTGTCTTTGAGTGTTGAATAACTCAGAGCCCGTGAAAAATTGGAATCAATGAGAATGTAGTACTTGATGAAGAACTCATAAGAAGTTATGCAGTTCTGTGATAATCTTGAGATACCAGGGGGTAATACATGACGACAAATCAAAGTAGAGGTTGGACTGGGGTATTACTCTACAGAAGACAAGTGCTTAAACTTGCACGAGAAATGGTATTTAAAGGAGAACATGGTCGGAAACCTCGATCATAATGATCGAACCACGGATACAAGATGAACTTATAACAAGGGGGTAACTATTTTTACGAGCAGCTTCCATGATAAGTTATACGTCGTGTTCATGGGCATGAACATAAAGTTCAAGGTCGACTCCCACTTCTCCAATGCATAATCTTTCATTCACTCCTCGCGTTTGATGAAGTTGTAGTGCTGAATTTTTATTTGGCATAACACCATTAGAGTATGACCCGTAGAAGCTTTCGGGTTACACAGATTAGAAAAGGCATAGCTTCAACCCATCAGGGTCCCTTAGGAACATATACCA
Source organism: Triticum monococcum (assembly GCA_034509565.1). Classification (NCBI taxonomy): domain Eukaryota; kingdom Viridiplantae; phylum Streptophyta; class Magnoliopsida; order Poales; family Poaceae; genus Triticum; species Triticum monococcum. The sequence continues at coordinate 623,947,763 of CM067845.1, forward strand.
CAAACTTCATAGTAAATACCACCAGCTTGAAAACAGAGCATGGTTGAGGAAGCAGAGGATACAATTTACCAAAGGCTTTATATATCCGTGGAAAGGCTCACAAGGTTACTTGAATATGAAGGACAATGTCTGATAATAATCCAACAAGAGGTCTGGTGGTCTACAATGGAGCTGATGTGAGTATCGGTACTCTATCAAAGGAAGAAGGAATGCATGTGCATCTGATTATAGAAACAACTGAATAACTCAAGGCTCAAATGCAAAGGAATTATGAATTCCAAGACAAGGGATCAGAAGCAATGCTCTGATTAGGGATGGATAAGTTGAATAGCCTAAGGGGTACAATCGACGACAATTTGATTGGTCGAGATCCACCTCATGTTTAAAAATGGCGGCTGAGCCAGAAGGATGAATTCTAGGATTCGACTGAGGAATGTGAGCATCCTCAACATTTTGAATCAACAGACTTAAGATAATAAAGACAAGGGATGTCAATAAGATTACCAGACTTATGGGATTAATCATAACGCAGGCAAGCAAGAATTTCAAGAGAAATAGCTTGCTGAGGATTTTCGAAAGTTTGAATAGCATTTCGAAGACTTTTGTGAACACATGAACAAATGGGGAGAAACAAATCTTCGGTGAGTGTGAGGATTAAGTTGTAGGTGTATTCAGGCGACAAGGAACTACAAGGCAGTAAGCACAAAGACTTCTCGGAGCAATAGAGAGAAGTTTGAGGTATCTTGTAATAACAAGATCAACTTGGAATAAAAGTAAGAATGATGGGTGTATATATTTATCCATAGGGATATTTTAGTGGTAGAGAATTACAAAAGCAACAGGCACAAAGTCTTGAGAGAACATCGAAGAGTATCTTCGGAATCTTCCGGTGTAGCAGGTGATCATCTGGAATGAGGGGCTCTCCGGGAGAAAGTATTATCGAGAACCTAAAGTTAGATTTAGTAAAACCATTTTAACCCGAATAGGAGAGAGATTAGAGTCCCAGAGTATAGACAAGGAATAAAAGATTCTAATACCCAAATGGCGACATGGGCCCGTAAGACACACAGCCATGTTAGTAAAAGTTTTGTAGTGACTAGACTCAACTTCGGCCAAGGAGTGTGGAAGGGGGATTCCTACAGGCAGTCGGCTCTGATACCAACTTGTGACGCCCCCAATTTGACCGTACATTAATCATACACGCAAATGTGTACGATCAAGATCAGGGACTCATGAGAAGATATCACAACACAACTCTACAAATAAAATAAGTCATACAAGCATCATATTACAAGCCAGGGGCCTCGAGGGCTCGAATACAAGAACTCGATCATAGACGAGTTAGCGGAACCAACAATATCTGAGTACAGACGTAAGTTAAAAAAGTTGCCATAAGATGGCTAGCACAAACTGGGATACAGATCGAAAGAGGCGCATGCCTCCTGCCTGGGATCCTCCTAAACTACTCCTGGTCGTTGTCAGCGGGCTGCACGTAGTAGTAGGCACCTCCCAAGTAGTAGTAGTCGTCGTCGACAGTGGCGTCTGGCTCCTGGGATCCAACGTCTGGTCGCAGCAATCGAGTATAGAAAGGGGGAAAAGAGGGAGCAAAGAAACCGTGAGTACTCATCCAAAGTACTCGCAAGCAAGGAGCTACACTACATATGTATGCATTGGTATCAAATGGAGTAAGGCTATCATATGTGGACTGAACTGCAGAATGCCGGAATAAGAGGGGGATAGCTAGTCCTATCGAAGACTGCGCTTCTAGCCGCCTCCATCTTGCAGCATGTAGAAGAGAGCAGAAGGTAAGTCCACCAAGTAGCATCGTGTAGCATAATCCTAACCGATGATCCTCCCCTCGTCGCCCTGTGAGAGAGCGATCACCGGTTGTATCTGGCACTTGGAAGGATGTGTTTTATTAAGTATCCGGTTCTAGTTGTCATAAGGTCAAGGTACAACTCCAAGTCGTCCCGTTACCAAAGATCATGGCTATTCGAATAGATTAACTTCCCTGCAGGGGTGCACCACATAACCCAACACGCTCGATCCCATTTGGCCGGACACACTTTTCTGGGTCATGCCTGGCCTCGGAAGATCAACACGTCGCAGCCCTACCTAGGCACAATAGAGAGGTTAGCACGCCGGTCTAAACCCTATGGTGCAGGGGTCTGGGCCCATCGCCCATTGCACACCTGCACGTTGCGAACGCGACCGGTGAGCAGACCTAGCAACCTCCATTACAAAGGAAGTTGCGTTACGCGGTCCAACCCGACGCGTGCCGCTCAGTCGCTAACGTCACGAAGGCTTCGGCTGATACCACGACGTCGAGTGCCCATAACTGTCCCCGCATAGATGGTTAGTGCGTATAGGCCAGTAGCCAGACTCAGATCAAATACCAAGATCTCGTTAAGCATGTTAAGTATCCGCGAACGCCGACCAGGGCCAGGCCCACCTCTCTCCTAGGTGGTCTCAACCTACCCTGTCGCTCCGCCTCAAAGTAACAGTCGGGGCCATTGGGAACCCAGGCCCACCTCTACCGGGATGGAGCCACCTACCCCTTCAGCCCCCATCTCCGAACAGTATCATAAGTAATGTAACAGTATAAGTATATATCATATGCCCGTGATCATCTCCCAAAGTGATCACGGCCCAATAGTATAGCATGGCAGACGGACAAGAGTGTAGGGCCACTGATGATGATCTAGCATCCTATACTAAGCATTTAGGATTGCAGGTAAGGTATCAACAGTTGTAGCAACAATGACAGTCTATGCATAAGAATAGGATTAACGGAAAGCAGTAACATGCTACACTACTCTAATGCAAGCAGTAGAGAGGAGGATAGGCGATATCTGGTGATCAAAGGGGGGGCTTGCCTGGTTGCTCTGACAAGAGAGAGGGGTCGTCAACACCGTAGTCGTACTGGGTAGTAGCGACATCGGTCTCGGTGTCCAGCGAGAGAAGAGGGGGGAGAAACAATAAATATAATGCAAACAGATGCATAGCAATGCATGACAAGACAAGTAGCGGTGCTAGGGGTACCCTAACAGGGTACGAGGTGATACCGGTGAAGGGGGGAAACATCCGGGAAAATATCCCTGGTGTTTTGCGTTTTTGGACAGATGAATCGGAGGGGGAAATTGCGAGTTTGCTATGCTAGGGATGCGTGGCGGACGAACGGGTTGCGTAACCAGATTCGTCTCGTCGTTCTGAGAAACTTTCATGTACAAAGTTTTTTCATCCGAGTTACGGTTTATTTTATATTAATTTTCAAAGTTTTAAATGATTTTCTAATTTTTGGATTTCAATTAATTCGAAATTAAAAACAGAACACTTTTTTCACCTAGTACTACTCTAGCCAGGGTCTATTACATGTGGGGCCAGAGGGGTGCTGACTCAGCAGTCAACAGTCAAACTGTTGACGATTGACTAGTCAAAACTGCGCAGTGGGGCCCAGGTGTCATTGGGACATAATTTTATCAGAGTTTCCTTAGTTTAAAATTTAGGTGGGGGTCCACTAGTCATTATCACAGGGGGGTTGACTTAGACTAATTAAACTAGGCCTAATGGCCTTGGGCCCACAGGTTAGTGGGGGGTTACTGGGAAGAGTTAGGGCCCTGATCTAACAGGGTCGGCCTCTCAGGCAAAGAGCCAGCCGGCTGAGCAGCGGTCAGGAGCTGCGCAACCAGCATCGAACAGAGCCGGTGGAGGGCCGTGTAGGCGCAGGCGATGGCGGGACCAAGGCAACGGCGGGGCATCGTGGGCGCGGGCGGCGCACGATGGGGTGAGCGGAGGCGGGTGAGATCTGCGGCGGCCATCGACAGAAGCGGCGGCGCGGGCGTACGCGAGCGGTGGCAAGCAGCGGCCCGAGGCAGTAGGCGGAGGCGAGGCCATGGTTAGGCGCGCGCGGAAGCGCCGGCAGCCTGAGCTAAAGCGGGGAGCAGCGGGCGCGACGAGTAGCGCCAGGTGCGGCCCGCGGGGTAGCGCAACAGAAGTAGCAGTAGCGGTGTGGTTCGCAGTAGGCGGCAGAAGGCGGCGGCGACAGCAGGCCGAAGCAGCGCGGAGCAGGGGCGAGCGGGGCGGCGTGGGCCTTGCAGCAGGAGGCGACTGGGGGCGCGGCCACATGCATAGGGGGTGAGCGCGGGGGAGGAGGCTGGGCAAGCAGCGGCAGGGCAGAACAGCAGCAAGCGGGGGTACCGAGCAACATCAGCATGGCGGGCGGCAACGGCAGAGGCAAGCGCGCGCGGAGGGGAAACGGGGGCGACTAGGCGACGCAGGCACGCAGCCAAGCGGGTATGCGCTCACGAGCGGTGTGGGTCGCGGTCGGGCGCGACCACGCGAGGTAGGGGCGCGGCCACGTGCGTGCGGGGTGACCGGGAGCAGCTGCGGGGAGCGCAAACATCGGGGCTCGATCGGTTCCGGCGTACGGCCTCTACGATAATGGAATCATGGAGGAAATAGGGCGAATCGGGGGAGAAGATCACCTAGGAGCGCAAGGAAGGCTCGGTGATAGCTTAGCAGCGCCGATGGTGGCTGGACTCGACGAAGACGCCGGTGACCGCAGGTTGGAGAGCAGCTCGATCCGCTTGATGTAGTCCTCGCCGGCTCGAGCTGATCATCATAGTCGAAGTAGAGGAGGCAAGCGACGCCCATGGCAAAGTCTCAGCCGTCGGGGAGGAAGGTGGTCGTGTGGACGGAGGAGGACATGGCGATGGTGGCTCGGCCTTGTGCGGGGGAAGAGGAAATAGGCGAGGGGAAGAGGAGGGAGATGATCTAGGGTTCCGGAGTGGGAGAGAGGGGCAGGGGCTGCCCTTATGCGCGATGGAGAACCACGGGATGGTCGCCACGCATCCATAGCCGCGGCCATGGTGGTTCGGATGCGTGCCACCACCCCTTTTGTGAACAGGGTGGAGGAGGACAGCTCCTGGTGGGCTAGGTCTGCACTGTGGCCACTAGGGCCCAGTGCAGCAGTAGCACTTCCTCTACCTCTTTTCTTTTCTAAAACTTTTCTGATTTCTGCTTTTTCTTTTAATATGCACTGTTTGTATTTAACTAAGCCATCAAATGATTTTTGCAAAATATGGAACTTGGTCCAAAATTGGTGTTGCATTTTTAAGCACTGCCACAAAAGGTTTTAACCCTGAACAAAATAGTTTAGTATTTTATAAAATCCAAAATGCATTTATTTAATTGTTTTACCTACTATTTTAATTACTTAAATGCATTTAAACTTTTTATTAAATGTGGTTTCTCCATCATAATTACCTATGCATTAATTGACACAACCCGAACAATTTATTTTAATATTTGAAAGGTTTTGTTGTTTGCCTTTATTTTGAATTTGAATTTCGAATCGATTTTTGAACTAACGCGAGATTTAACAACAGTAACTGAGGTGACGTGGCATCATTAGTAGAGGGTTACTGTAGCTTAATTATCCGGGCATCACAATTACATAAACCAAATGGCATACGTCTATAAGGAAAAGTACCAAAAGGGCATGTAAAAGTAGTCTTTGATTGATCTTTGGCTGACACAGGTATTTGAGAGAAACCAGAATAACCATCTAGAAAGCAAAAATGTGTATGTTTGGGCAATATTTCTATAATTTGATCAATAAAAGGTAAGGGGTAATGATCCTTTTTAGTAGCCTTATTTAATTTGCGGAAATCAATTACCATCCTATAACCTATAATAATTCTTTGAGGAATCAATTCATCTTTATCATTAGGAACAACAGTAATACCTCCCTTTTTAGGGACACAATGGACAGGGCTTACCCACTGACTATCAACAACGGGATAAATTGTACCTGCCTCAAGGAGCTTTAGTATCTCCTTTCTTACCACTTCTTTCATTTTAGGATTCAGCCGGCGTTGATGATCACGAACTGGTTTAGCATCTCTTCCAAATTAATTTTATGTTGACATAGAGTGGGACTAATGCCCTTAAGATCATCAAGAGTATACCCAGTAGCAGCGCGGTGCTTCTTCAGAGTTTTCAATAATCTCTCTTCCTCATGCTCTGAAAGGTTAGCACTAATAATAACAGGATATATCTTTTTCTCATCAAGATAAGCATATTTAAGAGTATCAGGTAACGGTTTAAGCTCAAACACGGGATCACCCTTGGGTGGAGGAGGATCCCCTAGGATTTCAATAGGTAAATTGTTTGTCAGAATAGGTTCCTGTTTAAAGAGTACTTCATCTAATTCCCTTCTTTCATTCATAAACATGTCATTTTCATGGTCTAGCAAATATTGTTCTAAAGGATCACTAGGAGGTGCGGCAATAGAAGCAAGACCAATAATTTCATCCTTGCTAGGTAATTCTTCTTCACGGTGTTGTCTACTAAATTTAGAAAAATTAAATTCATGAGTCATATCATCTAAACCGATAGTAACATCTCTTTTGCAATCTATGGTAGCGTTAACAATATTTAAGAAGGGTCTACCAAATATAATGGGACAAAAGCTATCTTGTGGGGAACCAAGAATAAGAAAATCAGCAGGATATTTAGTTTTCCCACACAAGTCTTCAACATCTCTAACAATTCCCATTGGTGAAATAGTATCTCTATTGGCAAGTTTAATTGTAACATCAATATATTCTAACTCAACAGGTGCAATATCATGCATAATTTCTCTATAAAGGCTAATAGGTATTGCACTAGCACTGGCACCCATATCACATAAGCCATGAAAAAAATGATCTCCTATTTTAACAAAAATAACAGGCATGCCTACCACAGGTCTAGGTTTATCTTTATCACGGGGTTTAGCAATTCTAGCAGTTTCATCACAGAAATAAATAACATGCCCATCAATATTATCAGACAAGAGGTCTTTAACGATAGCAATATTAGGTTCAACTTTAACTTGCTCAGGAGGTGTATATGTTTTAATATTGCTTTTACGAACTACAGTTGAAGCTTTAGCATGATCCTTTATCCTAACAGGGAAAGGTGGTTTCTCAATATAAGAAGTAGGAACAATGGGATCATTATAAGTGATAGTCTTTTCTTCAACTTTAACAGGTGCAGCTACTTTTACTTCTATGGGAGGATGATATTTAAACCACTTCTCCTTGGGAGATCAACATAGGCAGCAAAAGATTCACAGAAAGAAGCTACTATCTCAGAGTCAAGTCCATATTTAGTTCTAAATTTACGAAAAATATCGATATCCATAAAAGATTTAACACAACCAAAACTAGGTGTCATACCTGACTCCTTACCATTGTCGAGGTCCCAATCTTCAGAGTTGCGTTTAATTCTTTCCAATAAATCCCATTTGAATTCAATAGTCTTCATCATAAATGAGCCAGCACAAGAAGTATCAAGCATGGTGCGATTGTTACCAGAAAGGCGAGCATAGAAATTTTGAATAATCATTTCTCTTGAGAGCTCATGATTGGGGCATGAATATAACATTGATTTAAGCCTCCCCCAAGCTTGAGTGATGCTTTCTCCTTCGCGAGGCCAATATATATATATATATATATATATATATATATATATATATATATATATATATATATATATATATATATATATATATATATATATATATATATACATGTCGATGCATCTCCCCTCAAAGATAAAGGGAAGACCTTCTTATTAACAACATCTCCGGGTACACCTGCAAGCTTAAATAATCCACAAACTTCATCCACATATATCAGATGTTCATCAGGATGTTTTGTTCCATCTCCTAAAAAAGGATTAGCTAGCAGTTTTTCTATCATACCAGAAGGAACTTCAAAGCAAGCATTTTCATTTTCATTTTTAGTAGGTTCGGTAGGTTGAGGAGCAACTCTTTGCTCTACTGGTCGGGGTGAAGATACCCCGAACACGCCCCTTAGAGGATTACTTTCCATGGTAACAAGTGACAGTAAATTTCAGCACACTATATAATTTTTTCCTTACCAAATTCCACCCACCAAAGGCGCTTCACTCCCCGGCAACGGCGCTAGAAAAGAGTCTCGATGACCCACAAGTATAGGGGATCTATCGTAGTCCTTTCGATAAGTAAGAGTGTCGAACCCAACGAGGAGCAGAAGGAAATGAAAGTGGTTTCCAGCAAGGTATTCTCTGCAAGTACTGAAATAAGTGGTAACAGATAGTTTTGTGATAAGAGAATTTGTAACGAGCAACAAGTAACAAAAGTAAATAAGGTGCAGCAAGGTGTCCCAATCCTTTTTGTAGCAAAGGACAAGCTTGGACAAACTCTTATAAGATGTAAAGCGCTCCCGAGGACACATGGGAATATCGTCAAGCTAGTTTTCATCACCTTCATACGATTCGCGTTCCGTACTTTGATAATTTGGTATGTGGGTGGACCGGTGCTTGGGTACTGCCCTTACTTGGACAAGCATCCCACTTATGATTAACCTATATTACAAGCATCCACAACTACAACAAAAGTATTAAGGTAAACCTAACCATAGCAAGAAACATATGGATCCAAATCAGCCCCTTACGAAGCAACGCATAAACTAGGGTTTAAGCTTCTGTCACTCTAGCAACCCATCATCTACTTATTACTTCCCGATGCCTTCCTCTAGGCCCAAATAATGGTGAAGTGGCATGTAGTCGACGTTCACATAACACCACTAGAGGAGAGACAACATACATCTCATCAAAATATCGAACGAATACCAAATTCACATGACTACTAATAGCAAGACTTCTCCCATGTCCTCAGGAACAAAAGTAATTACTCACAAAGCATAAACATGTTCATAATCAGAGGGGTATTAATATGCATATAGGATCTGGACATCAAGGAGTAATTAACACTACTAGCAACCTACTAGCACCAATCTCGGACTTGAAGACAAGAATTGGATACAAGAGATGAACTAGGGTTTTGGGATGAGATGGTGCTGATGAAGATGTTGATGGAGATTGCCCTCTCCCGATGAGAGGAGCGTTGGTGATGACGATGGCGATGATTTCCCCCTCCGGGAGGGAAGTTTCCCCGGCAGAACAGCTCCGCCAGAGCCCTAGATTGGTTCTGCAAAGGTTCCGCCTCGTGGAGGCGGAGTTTCTTCCGAGAAGATGGCTTATGATTTTTTTCCATCGAAAGACTCCATATAGCAGAAGATGGCCACCGGAGGGCCACCAGGGAGCCCACGAGGTAGGGGGGCGCGCCCCCACCCTCGTGGGCAAGGTGTGGCCCCCCTGGTGAAGTTCTTGCTCTTAGTATTTTTTACATATTTGGAAAACAACTTCTGTGAAATTTCAGGACTTTTGGAGCTGTGTAGAATAGGTCTCTAATATTTGCTGCTTTGCCAGCCCAGAATCCCAGCTGCCGGCATTCTCCCTCTTTATGTAAACCCTGTAAAATAAGAGAGAATAGGCATAAGTATTGTGACATAATGTGTGATAACAGCCCATAATGCAATAAATATTGATATAAAAGCATGATGCAAAATGGACGTATCAGGGTCCACGAGGCAGGGGGCGCGCCCTGGACCCTCGTGGCCAGGTGCTTGCTCCCCCTGGTGTGTTCTCATGCCGGATATTCTCAAATATTCTATAAAAAATCATATTTAATTTTTAGGGCATTTGGAGAACTTTTATTTTCGGGGTATTTTTTATTGCATGGATAATTCAGAAAACAAATAAAAAATACTATTTTTTTCTTTATTTAATCTAAATAATAGAAAGTAAAAAGAGGGTACAGAGAGTTGTGTTTTCTAAATTCATCCATCTCATGCTCATCAAAAGGAATCCACTAACAAGGTTGATCAGGTCTTGTTAACAAACTCATTTCGAATAACATGAAACCGGAGAATTTTCGAATAACACTAGGTTACCTCAACGGGGATATGCATGTCCCCAACAATAAGAATATCATATTTCTTCTTGACAGTAGGAAGAGAAAATTCAAAACCTCCAATAGTGATTGTTGAAATTTTTCCAATAGAATTGATATTGTGGACATGAGGTTGTTTCCTCGAAAAGTGTACCGTATGCTCATTACCATTAACATGAAAAGTGACATTGCCTTTGGTCCAATCAATAACAGCCGCTGCAGTATTCAAAAAGGGTCTTCCGAGAATAATAGACATACTATCATCCTCGGGAATATCAAGAATAACAAAGTCCGTTAAAATAGTAACGTTTGCAACCACAACAGGCACATCCTCACAAATACCGACAGGTATAGCAGTTGATTTATCAGCCATTTGCAAAGATATTTCAGTAGGTGTCAACTTATTCAAATCAAGTCTACGATATAAAGAGAGAGGCATAACACTAACACCGGCTCCAAGATCACATAAAGAAGTTTTAACATAGTTTCTTTTAATGGAGCATGGTATAGTTGGTACTCCTGGATCTCCAAGTTTCTTTGGTATTCCACCCTTAAAAGTATAATTAGCAAGCATGGTGGAAATTTGAGCTTCCGGTATCTTTCTCTTATTAGTAACTATATCTTTCATATATTTAGCATAAGGATTCATTTTAAGCATATCGGTCAAATGCATACGCAAAAAGATAGGTCTAATCATTTCAGCAAAGCGCTTAAAATCCTCATCATCCTTTTTCTTGGATGGTTTAGGAGGAAAAGGCATGGGTTTCTGAACCCATGGTTCTCTTTCTTTACCGTGCTTCCTAGCAACAAAGTCTCCCTTATCATAATGTTGATTCTTTGATTGTGAGTTATCAAGATCAACAGCAGGTTCAATTTCTACATCATTATTATTGCTAGGTTGAGCATCAACATGAACATCATCATTAACATTATCACTAGGTTCATGTTCATTACCAGATTGTGTTTCAGCATTAGAGATAGAAATATCATTAGGATTCTCAGGTGTGTCTACAACAGGTTCACTAGAAGCATGCAAAGTCCTATCATTTTTCTTTTTCTTCCTTTTAGAAGGACAAGGTGCATCAATATTAATTCTTTGAGAATCTTGCTCAATTCTCTTAGGATGGCCCTCAGGATACAAAGGTTCCTGAGTCATTTTACCACATCTAGTCATAACTCTAACAGCATTATCATTTTTCTTACTATTTAATTAATTGAGCAAATCATTCTGAGCTTTAAGCACTTGTTCTACTTGAGTGGTAACCATAGAAGCATGTTTACAAATAAGTTTAAGTTCACCTTTAACACTAGCCATATAATCTCTCATGTGTTCAATCATATAAGCATTGTGTTTCAGTTGTCTACCAAAATAAGCATTAAATTCTTCTTGCTTAACCATAAAGTTATCAAATTCATCCAAACATTGGCTAGCAAACTTAGCAGGAGGGATTTCAGCTTTATCATATCTATAGAGAGAGTTTACCTTTACTACCTGTGTCGGGTTATCGAGACCGTGTGTTTCTTCAATAGGTGATGAATTAAGACCATGTATTTCTTCAAGAAGAGGTAAATTCTTAATATCTTTAGCTTTTATACCTTTTTCTTTCATAGATTTCTTTGCCTCTTGCATATCTTCAGGACTGAGAGATAGAATACCCCTTTTCTTCGGAGTTGGCTTAAGAGTTGGTTCAGGAAGTGTCCCATTATTTTCATTAGTCAACATATTATTCAATAGCAATTCAGCTTGATCAACTGTTCTTTTCCTGAAAACATAACCAGCACAACTATCCAGGTAATCTCTGGAAGCATCGGTTAGTCCATTATAAAAGATATCAAGTATTTCATTTTTCTTGAGAGGATGATCAGGCAAAGCATTAAGTAATTGGAGAAGCCTCCCCCAAGCTTGTGGGAGACTCTCTTCTTCAATTTGCACAAAATTATATATTTCCCTTAAAGTAGCTTGTTTCTTATGAGCGGGGAAATATTTAGCAGAGAAGTAGTAAATCATATCCTCGGGACTACGCACACAACCAGGATCAAGAGAATTAAACCATATCTTAGCATCACCCTTTAATGATAACGGAAATAATTTAAAGATATAATAGTAGCGAGTTTTCTCATCATTAGTGAATAGGGTAGCTATATGATTTAATTTAGTAAGATGTGCCACAACAGTTTTAGATTCATAGCCATAGAAAGGATCAGATTCAACCAAAGTAATTATATCAGGAACAACTAAGAAATCATAATCCTTGTCAGTAATAAAGATAGGTGAGGTAGCATAAGCAGGATCATATTTCATTTTAGCATTCAGAGATTTTTCTTTCAGGTTAGCTAATAGTTTATTAAGATCACTTCTATCATTGTAGGGAAGAAAGTCTCTAGCAGTTTCTTCATCCATAACATAACCCTCTGGCACATAAGGCAATTCATATCTAGGGGGAGAATCTTCATCATCCCTTTCATCAATATTATCAGTTTTAATAATTTCATTCTCTCTAGCCCTAGCAAGTTGTTCATCAAGAAATTCACCAAGTGGCACAGTAGTATCAAGCATAGAAATAGTTTCATCATAAGTAGCATGCATAGCAGAAGTGGCATCATCAATAACATGCGACATATTAGAATTAATAGCAGAAGCAGGTTTAGGTGTCGCAAGTTTACTCAAAACAGAAGGTGAACCAAGTGCGGAGGTAGATGGCAGTTCCTTACCTCCTGAAAGTGCGTTATATCGACTAGAGGGGGGTGAATAGGCGATTTTTATGAAATTCTACACTGAGGAATTTGCTGGTGAGGAAATTCCTTAGCGAAGAACTACTAGCAGCGGAATAAGTACTCAAAAATAAACACAACAGAATACAAGCATAGTCATCATGATGAAATGAAGACAGGCATAGAGTACAGGAAGTGTACTCACAGGATAACACAGGATGAAGACAAACAGATTGAAGAAATTGAACTGGGGAAATTGAGAAAGTCTTCAGTCAAAGTCTTCAAACACAGATATGAACAAACATAGAGCATAGTTATGAGGAAATGAAAGAGTTGAGGAAATAGAACCAGTAAGCTCGGTGAAGACAATGATTTGGTAGACCAGTTCCAACTGATGTCTCAGTTGTGCGTCTGGTTGGAGCGGCTGAGTATTTAAACTCGAGGACACACAGTCCCGGACACCCAGTCAAGGACACTTAGTCCAAGACACCCAGTCCTCACCGTATTCTCCTTGAACTAAGGTCACACAGACCTCGTCCAATTACTCGTGGTAAGTCTTCAGGCGACTTCCAAACCTTCACAAACTTGGTCACCCGGCGATCCACAATTCCTCTTGGATGCTCTAGACCATGACGCCTAACCGTCTGGAAGAAGCACAGTCTTCAAAGGTAACAAGCATCGGATCCACTCAGGATCAATCTCTTCAGTGATGCTCAATCACTTGGGGTTTGTAGGTGTTTGGGTTTTGGGTCTTTGGTTTTTCCTCACTTCATGATTTTCTCTCAAAGTCCTTGGAGGATGGGTTTCTCTCAAATGACAAGTGTCGGTTTCTCTCGGAGCAGCCAACCAGCTAGTGGTTGTAGGGGGGGCTATTTATAGCCTAGGGAGCAGCCCGACATGATAAGACATAAATGCCCTTCAATGATTGACTGTTAGGTGGATAGATATTTTGGAACAGCTGGCGCATAGCACAGCAACGGTCGGAATTTTGAGTAGCAAAATCCTCAGGGCTATCATGTTCCTCACTGTGTAGGCAATCCACACTGGCGAATTCCTAACTCCTCAGTCAGGACAAATTCCTTAGAGACCAGAAGAACTTCGTCTCTGTCACTGAAGAAATTGACTGAACTGTATGAGATTTTCAATGGCTTCACTCGAAGGGATTGGTAGGTGTAGGATTCTGAGTTGAGCATCACATGGAAATTTTTCCTTAGTATTTCCTCGACCCCCTTTAACAGTACAGTGTTTCCTATGACTCAAGAAAGAGAAAAACAAAACTATGAAAACGAAAGTCTTAAAACTTCATATTCCTTGCATGAATATCAATTCTTCACGGACACACCAATTTCTTCACTTTCAAAGTCTTCATGAAAGTATTCAGAAATGCCAAAATCTTCAGTCGAAGATATTCATTTTTAGGGATCGACTTTTCCTGTAAATATCAAACTCCTCATAGACTTATAGACCTGTGTACACTCACACACGCATTAGTCCCTTAACCTATAAGTCTTCAATACACCAAAATCACTAAGGGGCACTAGATGCACTTATAATCTCCCCCTTTTTGGTGATTGATGACAATATAGGTTAAGTTTTCAACGGGGATAAACATATGAAGTGTAAATACTGATATTGAGGAATTTGATTGCAAGATATAGAAGAACTCCCCCTGAAGATGTGCATAGTGAGGAATTTGCTTTTGAAGCAATGAACACTTGAAGAGTTGAATCATGGAGATCTCCCCCTATATCTTGTAATTCATACACGCATTTAACATATAATATGAAGAATTTGAAATGCATGATGAAATATGGTGCCTGATGAAATTCAGCATGCGTGCAATAATATCAACGAGGAATAAGCATGCAGAAAAGTGCATCAAGAGTATCAGAGCACAGTGCATCAAAACTATCAGAGCACCATCGGGTTTAAGATTACAACTCGATCCAATAAAGTTTCAGAAGAACGAGAGTTGTAACTTAGCAGATAAAAAATGTTGTATATGGGAGTTAAAATAGACCCGCTTGAAGACTAACTCAAATTTCTCCCCCTTTGTCATCGAATGACCAAAAGGATCGAAACTGAGGACTAACGCCCTTGAAGATAATCAAGTTGATGAAGCAGCGCCAGCGTTGTCGGGGTCGTTGGTTGATGTAGGGCCTGCCGCAGTGTCGTCCAAATCTTCATGTTCATAAGTGTCGCGCGATGAAGAATATGAGCTGGCCACTAGAGAAGGAACCTTGACCTTCTTGAATTTCTTCGGTGGAGGTGCAGACCAGTCAAAATCTTCATTAAGACCCATGTTCTTCACATCTTCTTCACCATACAGATGAGACAGGATTGCCCAGGTGCGACCGAAGACTTGATGGAGGTAGTAGTGGTTTTTCTTCACTGCATTATGTGTGGCAGTCATGTTGTGAAGAAGTGAACCAAACTGACGCTTAACCCATTTGTGATTTCGATCCACCTTCTGGTGAAGACTAAGCAGAAGTTCACGGTCTATCATCACGCCCGGAGCAGTGGCTTGAGGAGTGGACTTGGGTGCATTGGCAGAGTCATGTGTGGCAGAGTCATCATTGGTGGAATAAGATGCAGCTTTGCGAAACTGACCATCCAATGGACGAATGCCTTCATCAATTACAGCTGGTGCCTTGCCCTTTCCATCAACTGAGGAATATGTCTGCTTGAGTACTTCAATTGGGGGCAAGTAGCTGAGATGATTCTGGAAATCAGCTTTGTAGTTGAGTGAAGACCTTGTCCTGATCTCATGATCCAAGGTGCATAAGGCTTCAGCTCAAACGGAGACAGTGCAACATTGGCCATAGTCCTCATGAAGAAATCGTGATAATTGACAGGAATGCCATGAACGATGTTGAATACCAGATTCTTCATGATGCCAACAATTTTCTCATCAGATGAGTCGTGGCCTTTGATAGGACTGATTGTCCTCGTAAGAATACGATAGATAGTTCTGGGCACGTACAGCAGTTCCTTCATGAGGAATTTGGTTCGTGGTGCCTGACCTGGTTTCAAAGGCTTCATCAGCACCTCCATGTAATGATGTGTGAGCTCAGGTTCACTGTAGATGCAGCGAGCTTCTTCAAGGGGAGGACTGGGTGGTAGAGCACGAAGAAATTCAGAGGCTGGTGCAGTGTAGTGAGTGTTTTCAGACATCCAGTCCAGCACCCATGAATTCACATCTTCAGCATTTCCGGTGATGTGCAGCGTTGCATAGAATTGAAGAATCAGTTCTTCATTCCAATCACAGATGTCAGAGCAAAAGTTGAGCAGTCCAGCATCGTGAAGAACACTGAGGACTGGTGCGAAGCACGGCAGAGATTCCATATCCACGTGAGGAATATGCTCATGGTAGAAAATCTTCTCCTTGTTGAACAGCACTGAGGAATAGAAATTGGCTTGACTAGCAGTCCAGAAACGCCTCTTCCTAATGCGAGCAGAGTCATATGGGTTGTAATCTTTGAAGAATACGTGCTCGCCGAAGAAATCATCAGCCTTGAACTTTTGCTTGCATGAGAATGGATCCTTTGGCTTCGGCAGAGGAGTGTCAGTGAGTTGCATCATGACCTCGGGAATCTCAATCGCAGGTTCTTCAGGCTGAGGAATTTCTGGTTCTTCCTTAGTGGCAGTCTGCGTTGTTGGTTGTTCAGCAGCAGCAGTTTCTTCAGCGCTAGTGGCTGGAATTTCCTCATGGACAGACGCAGTGGGATGAGTTTTTTCAGAGCCCATGTGAACAGTTTGTGTGGGGGACTGAGGAATTTACTGTAGAGGGGTGAACATTGGAGAATTTGGGTGCTGACTTTCCCAGAATTCATCACTGATTACGGGTGTGGAGCAGCCAATGTCCACATCTTCATCTTCCATTTCTTCAACCCCAGCCTCTTCAGCTGTGAACTGAGGCATAGGCGAGGAGATGATAGGTGTTGAAGGGATCGCATCCACTTCAATTTCTTCATCCAACGGTTCAGACGAAGCAGCAGAAGGAGTTTCTTCATCAGATCTGCTGGGGATCACATATTCTTCATCAAAAGGAACAAGGTCCTTTGATGGCTTGGTTGAGATGGGAACAACATCAATCGGATGTGCAAATGAACTTGTCATAGGCTTCATTTTCTTTGGAGATGAAGAATCTGAAGCAACTGATGCTTTCCTTTTCTTCACTGCAGCATGCTCTGCAGCCTTGGATCTTCTTCACATCTGATGCAGATGGAAGGATTGGAGTTGAAGTTGGTGCAGGAGCAGCTGAGGAATCTGGTTGATTTTCTTCAGGCACAACTGATGCATTTGCCTTGAGTTCTCCAGTTTCTTCAGGCACACCACTAGTGGGTGCCCTGGCAATTTCTTGAGTGGCTGGAATGCGGTCATCAACCCTGGAACTCACATTTTCTTCAGCAGCCTGATTGTCATCAGTGGTGCTAGCATGTTCTTCAGTCGGCTGAGCAGATGCTTCAGCCTGAGGTATTTCCTGTTGCATTGGGGCAGCAACATTTGAAGTGAACTGTTCAGTTATCTTTACAAATCTAACTTTGGCTCCTTGCCAATCATCATAGTAGGCTTTGAAGTCATTGCTGAGGGTTTTGATTTTAGATTGGATTTTTACAAATTCATCAGTTGTCATAGTGACAACGTTGTTCTTCAGAAATTTCTCTTTCTTGTACTGGGCCTTCTTGATCTGCCTGGCCTGATCATATTTCCATTTCTCCTCTTGGATGAAATGAGTCAGCATGTGATTTTGACCATGCGTCAGCTTGAAGTCAGGCATAGGAGTATTTGGGTCCTTGTGCCAGAGATCAATGTAGTCGAGGATCAGCTTGGGATCCAAAAGCAGTAGCACAGGTGTGCCTTTGGCTCTAGCGGCCCTAACTTGTCTATCTCTGATGATTTCTGCAAGTTCATCATCATCAGCTTCATCTTCTTCAGGTGGCTCTTGGAAGGCGACCTGTTTCTTCTTAGGACTTGGCCGAGGACCTCGTCCAGCAGTTGCCTTGGTCTTCAGCAGAGTGGGGCCAGATGAAGAATTTGGTGCAGCCGAGGAGCTTGCTGAGACACCAGAGGCAATGGAGATGCCTGCAGTCCTTTGGCACGAGGCTAGATGCGCAGGTGCTGAGGACTTTGTCGGAACAGCTGAGGACATTGGAGGAGGTGCTGAGGATTTTGAAGGAGCAGCTTGAGGGATTGGTCGTGAGGACTTTGAAGAGTCTGGCCGTGAGGGCGCAGCTGAGGAACTTGGCCGTGAGGGCACTGTTGGTGAAGCACTTGGCTTACGAGCAGGCTTCTTAGCCATGGATTTCCTCGGCTTGACAGAGGCATCAGCAGAGACAGCAGCAGCAGCAGAGTCTTCATTAAATCTCCTCACTGCTTCTCTGGCTTGCTTAGCCAGCTTGGCTTGGCGCTTGGCCCAATCATTAGGATAGTCCTCACCGCGCTTGAGGCTGGTGGGATCAGCAATTTGGCCAGGTGCCAATGGAGCTCTTGGGCATGGAGGATTGAGTGCGAATTTCTTCATGTACTTAGGAGTGACATATCTGTACTCCATCCATTCTCTTGCCCATCTCCTCTCTATCTTCTGAATGCGCACTTTGCGCTCATTCTTGGTTTCCTCAGTAGGTGTGCAGTACCCAGCATATATGTCATCAGGGATTTCAAACGATGTATTTACCTCAGGCCTCTTTCCTCCGTTCTGTGGCTTCTTACCGTCAGCCTTTTTCTTCAGTTGAGGAATTTGAACAATTGAATTCTCTAAAGAAGTATGCAACTTTTCTTCGAGGAACGCTGCAAATGAGTTAAGTTGATGAGAACCTAGTGATTCAGCAGCTGACATGTGTACCTATGAACAGAGTATAGTTGCGAGGAATTTGGAGAGGTCATATGCGTTCTCAGAAGGTTTTTCAAGAAGAACAAGTTTGAGGAATTTGACCAGATGAGTCTTGAAGATTTTCACTAAGTGTTCTCTGTCTTAGGTTCCAGAGTTGTATAGATCGAAGATCCACACAATTGAGGAATCTTGAAGAAAAATGATGCTTAGAGAAATGAATCAAGAACAGATGACTTTGTGAGGTGTTCAGTGTGTGAAGATATGAAGAAAAACACTTTTGAAGATTTTGTAGATAATCATTCAAATCAACGAGGGCAGTAAAAGTAACTTTTATTTACCCTGGACGAAGAACATGACGAACTGGAGTGGGGAGATGTGAAGTTCGTCTGTGCAGATCTTCCACGCCCTAACTTGGCGGAGGAAGACAGCTACGGTGGCGGCGGAGTGAAGATGTCCGCGGTCGGCACGAGTACGTCGGCGACGAGGTCGAAGCAGTGAAGCTCTTCCTCACCGGTGGCGATGAAGTAGCGGTGGCGCTAGGGTTTGAGAAGCTCGAACTGGAGAGAGAGGTCGAGCGGAGTAAAAGAAGTGAGGAAGGGAAGGAGGGGTATTTATAGCCTCTGTGAAAAACTGCTCGCCTGAAGAAATTGGACGAACGTGCCCCTGACCCTTCTCATTCGCATGACATGTGTCACCCACGTAGTGAGAGGTGGAGATCATGTTACATCGTGGGTGAGTAGATAAGTGTATTGTGGGATGCGGAACGGTTTGAGCGGCAAAGCCGAAAATTTAGATAATATAGATTTTAAAGTTCCGTTCGCAATTTCTTCAGCTGACAAGGACACAGTGAAGATTTTGAACGAGTTTCAAATAGAATGCACATGAAGAATTTATGAACAGATTGGGTTGAGTATAGCATAGAGGGGAAGGGTCCGATCACATTCACTTAGCAGAAAACCAACTTGAAGAAATAGCAATAAGTGAATGTTGTAGAGGACATAAACTCATATATATATATATATAGCCAATGAAGAAAAACAACGGAACGAGTGAAGACTATGCAAAGTTGAAGAATATGAAAAATTTGAGGAATTTCAACTTTTGGTGGTGGCGTGACCCACCGTATAAGAATGATGATTTCAGACACCGCATACAATTATCGTAGGGTTCTGAGAATCAAATTCTTCATTAATTTCTTCACACTAAGAGTGTTATTCTTCATTGATTGAAGTAAAACGTTTCTTCATGTGTTGCACATCTAAGTCATCAATTTTGCATAAGTGTTAGGATGAGTGTCCTTTTCACAGAACATTCGAAGATTCTAGGATATTTAGCTCACACCGCAACTTGCTAAATCTCTTCTCATCCAAGGGCTTTGTGAAGATATCGGCTAGCTGTTCTTCGGTCTTCACATGCTCAATAGAAATGTCGCCCTTCAACACATGATCACGAAGAAAATGATGACGAATCTGAATGTGCTTTGTCTTCGAGTGCTGAACTGGGTTGTGAGCAATCTTGATGGCACTCTCATTGTCACAGAAGAGAGGTACATTCTTCATGTTAACGCCGTAGACCTTGAGATTTTGCTTCATCCATAGCAATTGGGCACAGCAAGAACCAGCGGCAATGTACTCAGCTTCAGCAGTAGATAGTGATACGCAGTTCTGTTTCTTCGAGGACCAACAAACTAAAGAGCATCCAAGGAAATGACATGTACCAGATGTTGACTTGCGATCCACACGATCACCAGCATAGTCAGAGTCAGAATATCCAACAAGATCAAAAGCCGAGCCCTTGGGGTACCATAATCCAAGTGTTGGTGTGTGAGCTAGATATCGAAGAATATGCTTCACAGCCTTATGGTGTGATTCCTTGGGTGCAGCTTGAAATCGGGCACACATGCAAACACTAAGCATTATATCTGGCCTAGATGCACATACGTATAATAAGGAACCTATCATGGAGCGGTATACCTTATGATCGAAGTCAATACCATTTTCATCAGTGCATAGATGGCCATTTGTGGGCATAGGAATTTTGACGCCTTTGCAATCTTGCATGCCGAATTTCCTCAGTACATCCTTGAGGTATTTCTCCTGAGATATGAATATCCCATTGTGTTGTTGACGAATTTGAAGACCTAAAAAGAATTTCAACTCTCCCATACTAGACATTTGATATTCTTCACTCGTCATATAGGCAAATTCATCACTATAACGTTGGTCAGTACAGCCAAAGATAATATCATCAACATATACTTGGCACACAAACAATTCACCATCATAAGATTTAGTGAAAAGAGTAGGGTCGAGTGAACCGGGTTTGAAGCCTTTCTTCATGAAGAGTTCCTTCAAAGTATCATACCAAGCCCATGGGGCCTGCTTGAGGCCATAGAGGGCCTTGTTGAGTCTGAAGACTTTGTCAGGATTCTTTGGATCTTCAAAACCTGGGGGTTGAGCAACATATACTTCTTCCTCAAGCTTACCATTGAGGAATGCACTTTTCACATCCATTTGATATAGAGTGATATCATGATGGTTAGCATAAGAAAGTAATATGTGAATAGCCTCAAGTCTAGCAACAGGTGCAAAAGTTTCATCGAAATCAATTCCTTCAACCTGTGTGTAGCCTTGAGCTACAAGCCGTGCCTTATTCCTCACAACAAGGCCATTTTCATCTTGCTTGTTGCGGTAGATCCACTTTGTGCCGATGATATTGTGCTTCCGGGGATCTGGACATTTGACCAGTTCCCGGACATTGTTGAGCTCGAACTGATGTAATTCTTCTTGCATGGCCTAAATCCACTTAGGCTCTAGAAATGCTTCATCTACCTTAGTGGGCTCTGTAATAGAGACAAAAGCATACTGCCCACAAAAGTTAGACAAATGTGAAGCTTTTGAGCGTGTGAGAGGACCTGGCGCTTTGATGTCATTGATGATCTTTTCAATTTGCACTCCTTTTGCAATGCGAGGATGAGCTGGTTGTCGTTGAAGAGTTTGATCAGCATTTTCTTCAGCACCATTTTCTTCAGGTGCATTAGCTCGACGTTCTTCATGTTCTGGAATGAATTCTTCAGCAGATTCTTCAGTAGGAATGACATCCTCAGTATCCTTGAACTTGATAGTTTCCTCAGGTGCTGGTTCATCTATCACAGTAGGTAGGTGCTCTCTTTGCAAGCCATTAGTTTCATCAAACCGCACATCTACAGTTTCAACAACTTTGTGAAGAACGTTGTTGAAGACTCTGTAGGTGTGCAAGTCCTTTCCGTAACCAAGCATAAAATCTTCATGTGCTTTTGGTGCAAATTTTGAGTTGTGATGAGGATCTCTAATCCAACATTTAGCACCGAAGACTTTGAAATAACTTACATTGGGTTTCTTATCAGTGAGGAGTTCATAGGCAGTCTTTTTGAAGAATTTGTGAAGATATACTCTATTGATGATGTGGCACGCAGTATCAATTGCCTCAGTCCAGAAATGATGAGGCGTTTTGTATTCATCAAGCATAGTGCGAGCCATCTCAGCAAGAGTCCTGTTCTTGCGCTCCATGACGCCGTTCTACTGAGGAGTGTAAGGAGCAGATAACTCATGAGTAATACCAAGTTCATCAAGATAGTCATCGAGACCAGAATTCTTAAACTCAGTGCCATTGTCACTTATGATGTGCTTGATCTTCACACCAAAGTTGGTTGAAGCCCTCGAGGAAAATCATTTGAAGACTTCCTGCACTTCATGTTTGTAAGTAACAAGGTGTACCCATGTGTAACGAGAATAATCATCAACGATAACGAAGCCATATTGAGATGCTTCATTTGAGATAGCAGAATAATGATTAGGACCAAAGATATCCATGTGAAGCAATTCAAATGGGCGAGTGGTGGTCATGATAGTCTTC
The DNA here is from genome assembly GCA_034509565.1 of Triticum monococcum. NCBI lineage: Eukaryota > Viridiplantae > Streptophyta > Magnoliopsida > Poales > Poaceae > Triticum > Triticum monococcum. The sequence continues at coordinate 623,970,025 of CM067845.1, forward strand.
GCTGGATGCTTGGCCTTGGTCATCTTCCCAGCTTCACAGGCTCCGCATAGGTGATCCTTGAGGAATTTAACATTCTCGATGCCAATGACATGCTTCTTCTTCACAAGCGTGTGCAAATTCCTCATGCTTGCATGACCAAGTCGTCGATGCCAGAGCCAGCCTTCTGAAGCTTTTGCAAGTAAGCACACGGCTGGTTGTGGTCCTGTAGAGAAATCAACAATATACAGGTCTCCTCTCCTAAAGCCTTCGAAGACTTTGGAATTGTCAGCTTCCATAACCACAACACAACGGTACTTGCCAAAGACAACAACCATATCAAGATCACAAAGCATTGAGACAGACATAAGGTTGTATCCTAAGGACTCAACAAGCATGACTTTGTCCATGTGTCGATCCTTTGTAATCGCAACCTTACCTAGACCCAATACCTGACTTTTGGCTTTGTCAGCAAAGATGCTATGCTTCAGATGCGACGGTGATAATGGAGCATCCATCAATAGATTCTTGTCACCAGTCATGTGGTTTGTACATCCACTATCGAGGACCCACTTAGTGGCTTTGGGTTGATCATCCTGCAGATGAATTAGTGCAACTTACAAACTCATATACTTCATCAGTGAAGAATATGACATCAATTCATCAGATCAATTTCATCAAGTAAAAGAACTGATAAAGCAATATGAGGACGTGAGAAATGAAAGTTCATTTCTTCATGATTAGCCTGCGTCCTTTCAAGCATGCTCAGGTCTCCAGCAAATTCTTCAGACGATTATGTGCGTCTGGAGACCTGACCCTGCAGAAGAGATTAGTTCTTTTTCTTCACCACCCACATCTGAAGGGGTGGCAAAGAGTTCATCATTCTGCGAGCTCCATACGAGAAGGATGGCATAGAAGCCAGTCCATTTCGTTTCACATAAGAGGGGTTAGAGTAAGCATAAGAGTAAGCAGAGAAATTCTTCGAGGACTTATGGACATAATGATTTGAAGAATAATGCACATATCCATAATCCTTAGATCTTCCCTGCGAAACAGACGGGTTAGCACGATGATGTTCATATGAGGACTTTGATCCATATGAGGAATTTGGTCCGTATGAGGACTTAAATCATTATGAAGAATTTGGTCCATATGAAGAATTTGATCTGGGGTTCCTATTCTTCACAGGTGGCATCATGATGACATTCACCTGAAGATTTTCAACGCATCTTTTGGGAACCCAGATTTTCTTCATAGGGGGGCCGTTCCTGAAGTTAGTGCCAACATATCTAGCAAATACTTCACCATTCTGATTTTTGAACAGTTTATAGTTGGAGTCAATTGACTCATCATCAGAATGAGGATATTCACATGCAAATCCAGATAAGTTAGATGGATCAACTGGAGGTCCCTTGGCAGCAACCCATGTAGTTTTGGGGTACTGCTTAGGCTTCCAATATGTACCATCAGCATTGATTTTCCTCTCAAAGGCGATACCCTCTTTCCTAGGGTTCCTGTTGAGGATCTGCTTTTTAAGCACATCACAAAGAGCCTGATGCCCTTTGAGGCTTTTGTACATGCCTGTCGTGTACAATTCCTTCAGCCCTGCATCGTCAGTGATACTAGCAATGTCCTCAGATGAGGAATTAGTGATAGCAGAGGCATGTGAAGAATTTGAAACATTAGCAGCATTGGAACATTCAGGTGAAGAATTAGCAGATTCACGTTCAATGCACTTCAAGCATGGAGGAACAAATTCTTCCTGAGATGCGCTGATTTGTTGAGCAAGTAATGAATCACGCTCCTTCTGAAGATCTTCATAACTCACTCTTAGCTTCTCAAGGTCTTGCTTTCTTTGATGAAATTCATAAGAAAGCTTCTCATGATCCGATAAGAGAGTGTTATGATGACTTTGAAGTTTGTCAAGCTTGGACTGAAGTCTCTGAAGATTTTCAGTCAAAGTTTCAGTGCGATCCATTTCTTCACCCAACATATCATCACTTTTATTTAGCATGTTTTGAACCTTTTCTAAAGCCCTTTGTTGTTTTATAGCAATCTTAGCAAGTTTAGAATAGCTGGGCTTAAGGTTTTCATCAGATTCATTCTCACTTGATTCAGAGGAGGTATATTTGAGTACCTTGGAAACCTTTGCCATGAAGCAATAGGTGGGAGCGTAGTCATCATCCCCTTCATCAGCCTTGTTGGTGAGGTCATTTTCCTCAGTGTTGAAGATAGACTTGCTGACAAATGCAGTAGTGAGAGCAAGGCTCGCCACTCCGGATTCGGACTCCTCAGATGACTCCTCTTCCTAATTTTCTTCAGATTCAGCCTCAGAGTCCATTTCCTTGCCAATGAATGCCCTGGCCTTCTTGGAGATGCTCTTCTTGTGATATGAAGGCTTTGAGGATTTTGATGATGAGGATTTTGTGGATTTCTTCTTTTTCTTCACATCATCAGAACTGTAATCCTTGTATTTCTTCTTCTTTGATTCCTTTTCCCACTAAGGACAATCTTGAATGAAATGTCTAGGTTTCTTGCATTTGTGACAGAGCCTCTTCTTGTAGTCACCGGATGAGGAATCATTGCTCCTTGAGGATCTTCCAAGGCGACAACGTCTTGAGAACTTTTGGAACTTTTTCACGAGCAGAGCCAGATCATGGCTCAGTTCATCAGGATCACCAAGGCTGCTACCAGAGTCTTCATCTTCAGACTCAAATACTGCCTTGGCCTTCAGTGCACGTGTTCTGCCATAGCTTGAACCATAGAGATCTCTCTTTTCAGCAAGTTGGAACTCATGAGTATTTAGCCCCTCGAGAATATCAGCGGGATCAAGTGACTTGTAATCAGCACGTTCTTGTATCATCAATGCCAGAGTGTCAAATGAGGAATCAAGCGATCTCAGCAATTTCTTCACCACCTCATGGTCGGTGATGTCAGTGGCACCAAGTGCTTGAAGCTCATTTGAGATGTCAGTGAGGCGATCGAAGGTTTGTTGAACATTTTCATTGTCGAGTCTTTTGAAGCGGTTGAAGAGATTGCGAAGAACATCAACTCGAGAGTCATGCTGAGTTGAGACTTCTTCATTCACTTTGGACAACCTATCCTAGATAAGCTTCGCGGTTTCCAAAGCACTCACTCTGCCATACTGTCCTTTGCTCAGATGGTCACATATGATATTCTTCGCTTGAGAGTCGAGTTGCTTGAATCTCTTCACATTGGCAGCATTTAGAGAAGGTGTGACTGAGGGAACACCATTTTCCACAACATACCAGAGATCGTTATCAATTGCTTCAAGATGCATTCGCATCTTATTCTTCTAGTAGGGGTAGTCCGTCCCATCGAAGGTAGGACACCCAGCAGAGACCTTGATCATACCTGCGGTCGACATAACTAAAACTCCAGGCGGTTAAACCAAAATCACACAGAACAAGGGAGTACCTTGCTCTGATACCAATTGAAAGTGCCGACTAGAGGGGGTGAATAGGCGATTTTTATGAAATTCTTCACTGATGAATTTGCTGGTGAGGAAATTACTTAGCGAAGAACTACTAGCAGCGGAATAAGTACTCAAAAATAAACACAACAGAATACAAGCATAGTCAGCATGATGAAATGAAGACAGGCATAGAGTATAGGAAGCGTAATCACAGGATAACACAGGATGAAGACAAACAGACTGAAGAAATTGAACTGAGGAAATTGAGAAAGTCTTCAGTCAAAGTCTTCAAACACAGATATGAACAAACATACAGCACAGTTATGAGGAAATGAAAGAGTTGAGGAAATAGAACCAGTAAGCTCGGTGAAGACAATGATTTGGTAGACCAGTTCCAACTGATGTCTCAGTTGTACGTCTGGTTGGAGCGGCTGAGTATTTAAACTCGAGGACACACAGTCCCGGACACCCAGTCAAGGACACTTAGTCCAATACACACAGTCCTCACCGTATTCTCCTTGAACTAAGGTCACACAGACCTCGTCCAATCACTCATGGTAAGTCTTCAGGCGACTTCCAAACCTTCACAAACTTGGTCACCCGGTGATCCACAATTCCTCTTGGATGCTCTAGACCATGATGCCTAACCGTATGGAAGAAGCACAGTCTTCAAAGGTAACAAGCGTCGGATCCACTCAGGATCAATCCCTTCAGTGATGCTCAATCACTTGGGGTTTGTAGGTGTTTGGGTTTGGGGTTTTTGGTTTTTCCTCACTTGATGATTTTCGCTCAAAGTCCTCGGAGGATGGGTTTTGCTCTCAAATGACAAGTGTCGGTTTCTCTCGGAGCAGCCAACCAGCTATTGGTTGTAGGGGCGGCTATTTATAGCCTAGGGAGCAGCCCGACATGATACGACATAAATGCCCTTCAATGATATGACCGTTAGGTGGATAGATATTTTGGAACAGCTGGCGCATAGCACAGCAACGGTCGGAATTTTGAGTAGCCAAATCCTCAGGGCTATCATGTTCCTCACTGTGTAGGCAATCCGCACTGGCAAATTCCTAACTCCTCGGTCAGGACAAATTCCTCAGGGACCAGAAGAACTTCGTCTCTGTCACTGAAGAAATTGACTGAACTGTATGAGATTTTCAATGGCTTCACTCGAAGGGATTGGTAGGTGTAGGATTTTGAGTTGAGCATCACATGGAAATTTTTCCTTAGTATTTCCTCGACCCCTTTAACAGTACGGTGTTTCCTATGACTCAAGAAAGAGAAAAACAAAACTATGAAAACAAAAGTCTTCAAGCTTCATATTCCTCGCATGAATATCAAGTCTTCACGGACACACCAATTTCTTCACTTTCAAAGTCTTCATGAAAGTCTTCAGAAATGCCAAAATCTTCAGTCGAAGATATTCATTTTTAGGGGTCGACTTTTCCTGTAAATATCAAACTCCTGATAGACTTATAGACCTGTGTACACTCACACACGCATTAGTCCCTTAACCTATAAGTCTTCAATACACCAAAATCACTAAGGGGCACTAGATGCACTTACACCTCCCCTCGTAGTTGAGGGGAAAATCTTGGTTCTTTGATCTTTCAAGTTCTTCATAGTGATAAGCAGATATAAATACCAAGTGACTCAAAGAATAGAGCTATGCTCCCCGGCAACGGCGCCAGAAAATGGTCTTGATAACCCACAAGTATAGGGGATCGCAACAGTTTTCGAGGGTAGAGTATTCAACCCAAATTTATTGATTCGACACAAGGGGAGCCAAAGAATATTCTCAAGTATTTGCAACTGAGTTGTCAATTCAACCACACCTGGAAACTTAATATCTGCAGCAAGGTATTTAGTAGCAAAGTAATATGATAGTAGTGGTAACGGTGGCAAAAAGTAACAGTAGCAAAAGTAATACTTTTGGGTTTTGTAGTGATTGTTACAGTAGCAGCGGAAAAGTAAATAAGCGAAGAACAATATATGGAAAAGCTCGTAGGCAATGGATCGGTGATGGAGAATTATGTTGGATGTGATCGATCATGTAACAGTCATAACATAGGGTGACACAGAACTAGCTCCAATTCATCAATGTAATGTAGGCATGTATTCCGAATATAGTCATACGTGCTTATGGAAAAGAACTTGCATGACATCTTTTGTCCTAACCTCCCGTGGTAGCGGGGTCCTATTGGAAACTAAGGGATATTAAGGCCTCCTTTTAATAGAGTACCGGACCAAAGCATTAACACATAGTGAATACATGAACTCCTCAAACTGCGGTCATCACCGGTAGTGGTCCCGATTATTGTCACTTCGGGGTTAACGGATCATAACACATCATAGGTGACTATAGACTTGCAAGATAGGATCAAGAACTCTCATATATTGATGAAAACATAATAGGTTCAGATCTGAAATCATGGCACTCGGGCACTAGTGACAAGCATTAAGCATAGCAAAGTCATAGCAACATCAATCTCAGAACATAGTGGATACTAGGGATCAAGCCCTAACAAAACTAACTCAATTACATGATAAATCTCATCCAACCCATCACCGTCCAGCAAGCCTATGATGGAATTACTCACGCACGGTGGTGAGCATTATGAAATTGCTGATGGAGGAAGGTTGATGATGATGATGGCGACGGATTTCCCTCTCCAGAGCCCCGAACGGACTCGAGATCAGCCATCCCGAGAGAGTTTAGGGCTTGGCGGCGGCTCTGTATCGTAAAACGCGATGAATCCTTCTCTTTGATTTTTTTTCTCCCCGAACACGAATATATGGAGTTGGAGTTGAGGTCGGTGGAGTGTCAGGGGGCCCACGAGGCAGGGGGGCGCACCCCCACCCTCGTGGATAGGGTGTGGGCCCCCTGACGTGGATTCTTCTTCCAATATTTTTTATATATTACAAAAATAATCTCCTTTGATTTTCAGGTCATTCTGGGAACTTTTATTTCTGCACAAAAATAACACCCCGGCAATTCTGCTGAAAACAGCGTCAGTCCGGGTTAGTTCCATTCAAAACCTGCAAGTTAGAGTCCAAAACAAGGGCAAAAGTGTTTGAAAAAGTAGGTACGAGGGAGACGTATCATTCAACACCTCGCGTGAGTCGAAGTTACAGCCGGCGTATTGAATCACCTGCGGTTTCTAGCTGTGAGCAGCATCGTAACCCGCCACGTAATGGTAACACGTCCCGGGATGATAATATGTTGATTAATGCTTGGGCGATCTTGGATAGCGCCAGAGCTCGTCCTGAAGCGGAAGCAGCGGCTCAGCAAGGGGTTTATCTGAAGGAAATATGCCCTAGAGGCAAAAATAAAGTTATTATTTATTTCCTTATATCATGATAAATGTTTATTATTCATGCTAGAATTGTATTAACCGGAAACATAATACATGTGTGAATACATAGACCAACAGAGTGTCACTAGTATGCCTCTACTAGACTAGCTCGTTAATCAAAGATGGTTATGTTTCCTAACCATGAACAAAGAGTTGTTATTTGATTAACGAGGTCACATCATTAGTTGAATGATCTGATTGACATGACCCATTCCATTAGCTTAGCACCCGATCGTTTAGTATGTTGCTATTGCTTTCTTCATGACTTATACATGTTCCTATAACTATGAGATTATGCAACTCCCGTTTACCGGAGGAACACTTTGGGTACTACCAAACGTCACAACGTAACTGGGTGATTATAAAGGAGTACTACAGGTGTCTCCAATGGTAGATGTTGGGTTGGGGTATTTCAAGATTAGGGTTTGTCACTCCGATTGTCGGAGAGGTATCTCTGGGCCCTCTCGGTAATACACATCACATAAGCCTTGCAAGCATAATAACTAAGATGTTAGTTATGAGATGATGTATTATGGAAACGAGTAAAGAGACTTGGCAGTAACGAGATTGAACTAGGTATTGGATGCCGACGATCGAATCTCGGGCAAGTAACATACCGATGACAAAGGGAACAACATATGTTGTTATGCGGTCTGACCGATAAAGATCTTCGTAGAATATGTAGGAGCCAATATGGGCATCCAGGTCCCGCTATTGATTATTGACCGGAGACGTGTCTCGGTCATGTCTACATTGTTCTCGAACCGTAGGGTCCGCACGCTTAACGTTACGATGACAGTTATTATGAGTTTATGCATTTTGATGTACCGAAGGTTGTTCGGAGTCCCGGATAAGATCACGGACATGACGAGGAGTCTCGAAATGGTCGAGACGTAAAGATTGATATATTGGAAGCCTATGTTTGGGCACCGGAAGCGTTCCGGGTGAAATCGGGATTTTACCGGATTACCGGGAGGGTTACCGGAACCCCCCGGGAGGCAAATGGGCCTATTGGGCCTTAGTGGAAAAGAGAGAAGAGGCAGCCCACAAGCCTAGCCGGCGCCCCCCCTTTCCCAAGTCCTAGTAGGACTAGGAGAGGTGGGCCGGCCCCCTCTTTCTCCTTTCCCCCCAAAAGTCCTAGTTGGAATAGGATTGGAGGGGAGGAGTCCTACTCCCGGTGGGAGTAGGACTCCTCCCTGCACCTCCCTCCTAGCCGGCCGAACCCCCTGCCCCTGGCCTTTATATACGGGGGCAGGGGGCACCCCAAGACACACAACTTGAACTTTGAGATCGTTCCTTAGCCGTGTGCGGTGCCCCCTGCCACCAAATTCCACCTCGATCATACCGTTACAGTGCTTAGGCGAAGCCCTGCGTCGGTAGTACATCAAGATCGTCACCACGCCGTTGTGCTGACGGAACTCTTCCTCGACGCTTTGCTGGATCAGAGCCCTAGGAACGTCATCGATCTGAACGTGTGCTAAGAACTCGGAGGTGCCGGAGTAACGGTGCTTGGATCGGTCGGACCGGGAAGAAGACGTACGACTACTTCCTCTACGTTGTGTCAACGCTTCCGTTGCGATCTACAAGGGTACATAGATCAGACTCTCCCCCTCGTTGCTATGCATCACCATGATCTTGCGTGTGCGTAGGAATTTTTTTTTGAAATTACTGCGTTCCCCAACAGTGGCATCCGAGCCTAGGTTTTATGGTTTGATGTTATTTGCACGAGTAGAACACAAGTGAGTTGTGGGCGATACAAGTCATACTGCCTACCAGCATGTCATACTTTGGTTCGGCGGTATTGTTGGGTGAGACGATTCGGACCAACCTTACGCGTACTCTTACGCGAGACCGGTTCCCTCGACGTGCTTTGCACATAGATGGCTTGCGGAAGACTGTCTCTCCAACTTTAGTTGAACCAAGTGTGACTACGCCCGGTCCTTGAGAAGGTTAAAACGGAGTCTATTTGACGAACTATCGTTGTGGTTTTGATGCGTAGGTGAGATGAGTTCTTACTTAAGCCCGTAGCAGCCACGTAAAACTTGCAACAACAAAGTAGAGGACGTCTAACTTGTTTTTGCAGGGCATGTTGTGATGTGATATGGTCAAGGCATGATGCTGATTTTATTGTATGAGATGATCATGTTTTGTAACCGAGTTATCGGCAACTGGCAGGAGCCATATGGTTGTCGCTTTATTGTATGCAATGCAATCGCGATGTAATGCTTTACTTTATTACTAAGCGGTAGTGATAGTCGTGGAAGCATAAGATTGGCGAGACGACAACGATGCTACGATGGAGATCAAGGTGGCGCGCCGGTGACGATGGTGATCATGACGGTGCTTCAGAGATGGAGATCACAAGCACAAGATGATGATGGCCATATCATATCACTTATATTGATTGCATGTGATGTTTATCCTTTTATGCATCTTATCTTGCTTTGATTGACGGTAGCATTATAAGATGATCTCTCACTAAATTATCAAGAAGTGTTCTCCCTGAGTATGCACCGTTGCAAAAGTTCTTCGTGCTGAGACACCACGTGATGATCGGGTGTGATAGGCTCTACGTTCAAATACAACGGGTGCAAAATAGTTGCACACGCGGAATACTCAGGTTATACTTGACGAGCCAAGCATATACAGATATGGCCTCGGAACACAGAGACCGAAAGGTCGAGCGTGAATCATATAGTAGATATGATCAACGTAACGATGTTCACCATTGAAAACTACTCCATCTCACGTGATGATCGGTTATGGTTTAGTTGATTTGGATCACGTGATCACTTAGAGGATTAGAGGGATGTCTATCTAAGTGGGAGTTCTTAAGTAATATGATTAAATTGAACTTAAATTTATCATGAACTTAGTCCTGGTAGTATTTTGCAAATCATGTTGTAGATCAATAGCTCGCGTTGTTGCTTCCCTGTGTTTATTTTGATATGTTCCTAGAGAAAATTGTGTTGAAAGATGTTAGTAGCAATGATGCGGATTAGATCCGTGATCTGAGGTTTATCCTCATTGCTGCACAGAAGAATTATGTCCTTGATGCACTGCTAGGTGACAGACCTATTGCAGGAGCAGATGCGGACGTTATGAATGTTTGGCTAGCTCAATATGATGACTACTTGATAGTTTAGTGCACCATGCTTAATGGCTTAGAATCGGGACTTCAAAGACGTTTTGAACGTCATGGACCATATGAGATGTTCCAGGAGTTGAAGTTAATATTTCAAGAAAATACCCGAGTTGAGAGATATGAAGTCTTCAACAAGTTCTATAGCTAAAAGATGGAGGAGAATCGCTCAACTAGTGAGCATATGCTCAGATTGTCTGGGTACTACAATCGCTTGAATCAAGTGGGAGTTAATCTTCCAGATAAGATAGTGATTGATAGAATTCTCTAGTCACCATCACCAAGTTAGTAGAACTTCGTGATGAACTATAATATGCAAGGGATAACGGAAACAACTCCCAAGCTCTTCGTGATGCTGAAATCAACGAAGGTAGAAATCAAGAAAAACATCAAGTGTTGATGGTTGACAAGACCACTAGTTTCAAGAAAAAGGCAAAGGGAAGAAGGGGAACCTCAAGAAGAACGGCAAGCAAGTTGCTGCTCAAGAGAAGAAACCCAAGTCTGGACCTAAGCCTGAAACTGAGTGCTTCTACTGCAAGCAGACTGGTCACTGGAAGCGGAACTGCCCCAAGTATTTGGCGGATAAGAAGGATGGCAAGGTGAACAAAGGTATATGTGATATACATGTTATTGATGTGTACTATACTAGTGTTTATAGCGACCCCTCAGTATTTGATGCTAGTTCAGTTGCTAAGATTAGTAACTCGAAACGGGAGTTGCAGAATAAACAGAGACTAGTTAAGGGTGAAGTGACGATGTGTGTTGGAAGTAGTTCCAAGATTGATATGATCATCATCGCACACTCCCCTATAATTTCGGGATTAGTGTTGAACCTAAATAAATGTTATTTGGTGTTTGCGTTGAGCATGAATATGATTTGATCATGTTTATTGCAATATGGTTATTCATTAAAGTCAGAGAATAATTGTTGTTCTGTTTACATGAATAAAACCTTCGATGGTCATACACCCAATGAAACAAGTTCGTTGAATCTCGATCGTAGTGATACACATATTGAAACCAAAAGATGCAAAGTTAATAATGATAGTGCAACTTATTTGTGGCACTGCTGTTTAGGTCATATTGGTATAAAGCGCATGAAGAAACTCCATGCTGATGGGCTTTCGGAATCACTTGATTATGAATCACTTGATGCTTGCGAACCATGCCTTTTGGGCAAGATGACTAAAACGTCGTTCTCCGGAACAATGGAGCGAGAAAAGATTTATTGGAAATCATACATACTGATGTATGTGGTCCGATGAATATTGAGGCTCGCGACAGGTATCATTATTTTCTGATCTTCACAGATGATTTGAGCATATATGAGTATATCTACTTGATGAAACATAAGTCTGAAACATTTGAAAAGTTCAAAGAATTTCAGAGTGAAGTGGAAAATCATCGTGACAAGAAAATAAAAGTTTCTATGATATGATCGCAGAGGTAAAATATTTGAGTTACGAGTTTGGTCTTCAATTAAAACAATGTGGAATAGTTTCACAAAATCATGCCACATGGAACACCACAGCATAATGGTGTGTCCGAACGTCATAACCGTACTTTATTGGATATAGTGCAATCTATGATGTATCTTACCGATCTACCACTATCGTTTTGGGGTTATGCATTAGAGACAGCTGCATTCACGTTAAATAGGGCACCATCTAAATCCGTTGAGACGACACCATGTGAACTATGGTTTGGCAAGAAACCTAAGCTGTCGTTTCTTAAAGTTTGGGGTTGCGATGCTTATATGAAAAAGTTTCATCCTGATAAGCTCAAACTCAAATCGGAGAAGTGCGTCTTCATAGGATATCCAAAGGAAACTATTGGATACACCTTCTATCACAGATCCGAAGGCAAGACTTTTTGTTGCTAAAATTCGGAAACTTTCTGGAGAAGGAGTTTCTCTCGAAAGAAGTAAGTGGGAGGAAAGTAGAACTTGACGAGGTAACTGTACCTGCTCCCTTGTTGGAAAGTAGCACATCACAGAAAACTGTTTCTGTGACACCTACACCAGTTAGTGAGGAAGCTAATGATGATGATCATGAAACTTCAGAACAAGATACTACTGAACCTCGTAGATCAACCAGAGTAAGATCCGCGCCAGAGTGGTACGGTAATCCTTTTCTGGAAGTCATGCTACTAGATCATGATGAACCTACGAACTATGAAGAAGCGATGGTGAGCCCAGATTCCGCAAAGTGGCTTGAAGCCATGAAATCTGAGATATGATCCATGTATGAGAACAAAGTATGGACTTTGGTTGACTTGCCCGATGATCGGCAAGCCATAGAAAATAAATGGATCTTCAAGAGGAAGACGGACGCTGATAGTAGTGTTACTATCTACAAAGCTAGAATTGTCGCAAAAGGTTTTCGACAAGTTCAAGGTGTTGACTACGATGAGATTTTCTCACTCATATCTATGCTTAAATCTGTCCGAATCATGTTAGCAATTGCCGCATTTTATGAAATCTGGCAAATGGATAAACAAAACTGCATTCCTTAATGGATTTGCTAAAGAAGAGTTGTATACGATGCAACTAGAAGGTTTTGTCGATCCTAAAGGTGTTAACTAAATATGCAAGCTCCAGCGATCTATCTGTGGACTGGTGCAAACATCTCGGAGTTGGAATATACGCTTTGATGAGTTGATCAAAGCATATAGTTTTATACAGACTGGCGGTGAAGCCTGTATTTACAATAAAGTGAGTGGGAGCACTACAGCATTTCTGATAAAGTTGATCGGAAATAATGTAGAATTATTCTGTAAAGCATAAAGGAGTGTTTGAAAGGAGTTTTTTCAAAGAAAGACTTCGGTAAAGCTACTTACATATTGAGCTTCAAGATCTATAGAGATAGATCAAGACGCTTGATAAGTTTTTCAATAAGTACATACCTTGACAAGATTTTGAAGTAGTTCAAAATGGAACAGCCAAAGAAAAGGTTTCTTGCCTGTGTTACAAGGTGTGAAGTTGAGTAAAGACTCAAAGCCCGACCACGGCAGAAGATAGAAAGAGAATGAAAGTCATTCCCTATGCCTCATTCATAGGTTCTATAAAGTATGCCATGTTGTTTACCGGATCTATTGTATACCCTGCACTGATTTGGCAAGGGAGTAAAATAGTGATCTAGGAGTAGATCACTGGACAGCGGTCAGAATTATCCTTAGTGAAATAAGGATATGTTTCTCGATTATGGCCGTGACAAAAGGTTCGTCGTAAAGGGTTACGCCGATGCAAGTTTTGACACTAATCTAGATGACTCTAAGTCTCAATCTGGATACATATTGAAAGTGGGAGCAATTAGCTAGAGTAGCTCCATGCAGAGCATTGTTGACATAGAAATTTGCAAAATACTTACGGATCTGAATGTGACAGACCCATTGACTAAAATTATCTCACAAGCAAAACATGATCACACCTTAGTACTCTTTGGGTGTTAATCACATAGATATGTGAACTAGATTACTGAATCTAGTAAACCCTTTGAGTGTTGGTCACTTGACGATGTGAACTATGGGTGTTAATCACATGGTGATGTGAACTATTGCTGTTAAATCACATGGCGATGTGAACTAGATTATTGACTCTAGTGCAAGTGGGAGACTGAAGGAAATATGCCCTAGAGGCAAAAATAAAGTTATTATTTATTTCCTTATATCATGATAAATGTTTATTATTCATGCTAGAATTGTATTAACCGGAAACATAATACATGTGTGAATACATAGACCAACAGAGTGTCACTAGTATGCCTCTACTAGACTAGCTCGTTAATCAAAGATGGTTATGTTTCCTAACCATGAACAAAGAGTTGTTATTTGATTAACGAGGTCACATCATTAGTTGAATGATCTGATTGACATGACCCATTCCATTAGCTTAGCACCCGATCGTTTAGTATGTTGCTATTGCTTTCTTCATGACTTATACATGTTCCTATAACTATGAGATTATGCAACTCCCGTTTACCGGAGGAACACTTTGGGTACTACCAAACGTCACAACATAACTGGGTGATTATAAAGGAGTACTACAGGTGTCTCCAATGGTAGATGTTGGGTTGGCGTATTTCAAGATTAGGGTTTGTCACTCCGATTGTCGGAGAGGTATCTCTGGGCCCTCTCGGTAATACACATCACATAAGCCTTGCAAGCATAATAACTAAGATGTTAGTTATGAGATGATGTATTACGGAAACGAGTAAAGAGACTTGCCAGTAACGAGATTGAACTAGGTATTGGATACCGACGATCGAATCTCGGGCAAGTAACATACCGATGACAAAGGGAACAACGTATGTTGTTATGCGATCTGACCGATAAAGATCTTCGTAGAATATGTAGGAGCCAATATGGGCATCCAGGTCCCGCTATTGATTATTGACCGGAGACGTGTCTCGGTCATGTCTACATTGTTCTCGAACCGTAGGGTCCGCACGCTTAACGTTACGATGACAGTTATTATGAGTTTATGCATTTTGATGTACCGAAGGTTGTTCGGAGTCCCGGATAAGATCACGGACATGACGAGGAGTCTCGAAATGGTCGAGACGTAAAGATTGATATATTGGAAGCCTATGTTTGGGCACCGGAAGCGTTCCGGGTGAAATCGGGATTTTACCGGATTACCGGGAGGGTTACCGGAACCCCCCGGGAGGCAAATGGGCCTATTGGGCCTTAGTGGAAAAGAGAGAAGAGGCAGCCCACAAGCCTACCCGGTGCCCCCCCTTTCCCAAGTCCTAGTAGGACTAGGAGAGGTGGGCCGGCCCCCTCTTTCTCCTTTCCCCCCAAAAGTCCTAGTTGGAATAGGATTGGAGGGGAGGAGTCCTACTCCCGGTGGGAGTAGGACTCCTCCCTGCGCCTCCCTCCTAGCCGGCCGAACCCCCTGCCCCTGGCCTTTATATACGGGGGCAGGGGGCACCCCAAGACACACAACTTGATCCTTGAGATCGTTCCTTAGCCGTGTGCGGTGCCCCCTGCCACCAAATTCCACCTCGATCATACCGTTACAGTGCTTAGGCGAAGCCCTGCGTCGGTAGTACATCAAGATCGTCACCACGCCGTTGTGCTGACGGAACTCTTCCTCGACGCTTTGCTGGATCAGAGCCCGAGGAACGTCATCGATCTGAACGTGTGCTAAGAACTCGGTGGTGCCGGAGTAACGGTGCTTGGATCGGTCGGACCGGGAAGAAGACGTACGACTACTTCCTCTACGTTGTGTCAACGCTTCCGTTGCGATCTACAAGGGTACGTAGATCAGACTCTCCCCCTCGTTGCTATGCATCACCATGATCTTGTGTGTGCGTAGGAATTTTTTTTTGAAATTACTGCGTTCCCCAACATTATCAGCAGCCACTGATGGCTCCTTTTTCTTCGATGGAAGCTGGGACGATCTCTAGAACAGTTGGAGTGCCGTGTTTGGTGCCGGCTTTGCGCAACGAGTGTCTGCCTAAGGATTTTAAGGGCCCTCATAAAGTGCCTAATTACACAGCTGACCTCCCTCCCGAGGCTTGGATTGAAAGCATGTCGGTGTGGAACGACACCTATGGGATCACAAGAATCCCTACTACGGTTGTCGGGGCGCAGGGTTGCGTGGAGAGCAGGGCTAGTAGACAGCACAAGGATCGTTTACCCAGGTTCAGGCCGCGAGGATGCGTAAAACCCTAGTCCTGCTTTGGTGTGTGTATTTCTGAGAGTTCTTGAGCTCTTGAACTAGTTGTGGTCAGCGTGTGGTTCGAAAGAGCCGAATCCCTCTTGTTGGTGTCAAAACCGATGGATCTCGGGTAGGGGGTCCCGAACTGTGCGTCTAAGGCGGATGGTAACAGGAGGCAGGGAACACGATGTTTTACCCAGGTTCGGGCCCTCTTGATGGAGGTAAAACCCTACATCCTGCTTGATTTATTCTTGATGATATGGGTATTACAAGAGTTGATCTACCACGAGATCGGAGAGGCTAAACCCTAGAAGCTAGCCTATGGTATGATTGTATGTTGTCCTACGGACTAAAACCCTCCGGTTTATATAGACACCGGAAAGGGCTAGGGTTACACAAGGTCGGTTACAAAGGAGGAGATATACATATCCGTATTGCCTAGCTTGCCTTCCATGCCAAGTAGAGTCCCATCCGGACACGAGATAAAGTCTTCAATCATGTATCTTCATAGTCCAACAGTCCGGCCAAAGGATATAGTCCGACTGTCCGGAGACCCCCTAATCTAGGACTCCCTCAGTAGCCCCTGAACCAGGCTTCATTGACGATGAGTCCGGCGCGCAGTATTGTCTTCGGCATTGCAAGGCGGGCTCCTCCTCCAAATACACCACGAAAGAATTTGAATATAAGGATAGTGTCCGACCCTGCAAAATAAGTTCCACATACCACCGTAGAGAGAATAATATTTCCACAAATCTAATCTGCTGACGCGTTTTGGCAACATGACATTATGCCATGGCCCGGTGATTATTTGAACCGTTTCCTTTAACTAGCCCCGCACATAACGCGAGGCAGTTTTTTGACACGTCTTGTCAAAGCAGAGATCGTGTCCCCCTCATTACGGGATTCTCATCAATACGGGCATGGGTAACCCAACCGCGCCATCGATTACGGCGCTTGGGGGATAAGCGAGTTTTACCAGGCTAGTGGGGGCGCATAGTTTCGGCCGCCCTTATAAAGGGACAAGGTTTAACCTTTTTCTACCCACGCCTTCTTCCTCCTTGCTCATCCATGCTTGCGCACTCGAGCTCCAAGGCCCAAGTCCACATCCTTCCCCTCAACCTTCTCCAATCATGTCCAGAGCGGGAGGCAAATGGATGGCTTCTCCATTACGGAGGGACACATCAAGAAGCTGCGCGGAGCCGGATAACTAGCCGTGAATATCGCGCATCGGCTGCCCGCTGCGGGGCAGATCATTCCTACCCCTGAACCTCACGAGAGGGTAGTTTTCCTCCACCACATCCTCCGCGGACTGGGGTTTCCCCTTCATCCATTCGTCTGTGGTCTCATGTTCTACTACGGGCTGGACTTCCATGATCTGGCCCCGAACTTCATCCTCAAAATTTCGGCGTCCATCGTCGTGTGTGAGGCTTTCCTCTGCATCCAGCCCCACTTCGGCTTGTGGTTAAAGACCTTCAATATCAAGCCAAAGGTGGTGGGAGGCCAACAAGCAGAATGCGGCGGAGCCATGGTGGGCAAGATGCCCAATGTTATATGGCTCGAAGGCTCCTTTGTGGAGACCATAAAGGGGTGGCAATCGGCGTGGTTCTACATCACCGAGCCGCGCGACACCAACTGGGTGGCTGCCCCCGAGTTTCGATCCGGAATCCCCACGCGGCTCACCTCCTGGAAAGAGAAGGGCCTGTCCTGGGGTCCATCGGTGGAGCTGGACGGACTCCAGAAATGTATCCGGAATATGGCAGGCAAGAAGCTCAAGCTTGTCAACATAGTCCAGGTCATGCTCATCCGCCGGATCCTCCTGTGCCAACAACGGGATTTCAACTTGTGGGAGTTCGACCCGGCCCAGCACCAGACTCTGGGCGAGCTATTCGACACGGCGCACAAGGACGTCCGGAGGGTGTTGTTCAAGGGCGCCGAGGTCCCTCCCTCTCTCACCGAGGACCGCGGGCTAAGCACGAAGCGTCGAGCGCATTCGGTGAGTTCTATACATCCGGTAGGATATTTATTTCCCCTAGCTTAATCATGTGTGGGGTGTGAACTCCATGCCTTTGACAGGACTGGGTGGAGACGTCGGGGCAGATTAACTGTCCGGCCCCTCTGCCCGAAGACACTGCGGACGCTCTCCTGACGAAGATGCTGACTCCGGCTCCTTACAAGGTGCCGGAGAAGACCAAGAAGGCCAAGGGAACCCGAAAGAGTTCCCAACGCCAGGTGTTATTAGACTCATCGTTCGATAACTCCGCAACGCACTCCTCCCCCGAAGACGAGGAGGAGGATGAAGATACTCCCCCTCCAGTCGGGGGAGACAAGAAAAGGAAGGCCGCCCCAACCGGGGGGCGAAGGGTCCAAGAAGGGAAGGACTCTCCTTCCGGACTACTCCACCACCACCGCCGAACGGGAAGACGAGTGGCTGCTCAGGGCCAAGCCCCTGGCAAAGTCGTAAGTATCCAGATGCCAGAGTAACTCATAGCATACATTTGTTGCACTGTTTCTTCTAATGCCAAATTATGATTATGCAAACCGCCACGAGCCTGTATCGATGTATCGTCGGACGGCTCCCTGGGCTCGTCGGATATGGATAGCGATCCACTTCCGACCGCCACCTCCCCTTTCCCTACGGACAACGCGGAGGTATTGTCTCAAGAGGCACCGGGTCGAGGGGAGACAGTCCCAGAGGCGCCTCAAGGTGACCTTCCGGACTTCGGGAGCAGAGGGAGCAAGGCTCCCGAGGGCTCCGAGTTTGGCTCTCAGCCGAACACCGCGCCGGAACCCCCCAGTAGTTCCGGCCTCGGGTAGGCGGCCTCCTTCCAAAAGGGGAAAGACGCCTGTGCTGGTGACCTCTGTCCATCCAGAGGCACCGGACAATCTGCTGGGAGTGCTTCGCAGCGCTTCCATCGACGAAGAGCACCGCACTATTATGAGTGCGGTGGTCCAGAAGGTTCAGTCCGCCAAGAGCGGATTGACTGAAGCCTGTGCTAGCCTTCTAACAGGCTTTGAGGTAAGTTTTTGAAATATAGGAAAAATATTGCCGCATAGAGAGTAGCCCTTGATGCTCTATTCGGTGTTCACAAAGAAAAGACGAATAGAGGATCAAACAATATCGCAGGAGTCTAATATAAGTATGTCTATATGCGTATGCAGGCTTCGCTGTTGGCCTCTGCCGCACTGACTGCGGAGGTCGCCGCACTGAAGCAGGACCTTAAAGGGTCCAAGGACTAGCTCGGCCTTGCCAAGAGGCAGCTCGAGGAGAACAAAGGTAAGTAGTACCTAGTCTGTGGATATGTATAAAAAGAATGCGATTGCAAAATGATAGGATCATCGTAAATTTGCCAGGGGCCACGACCGAGGTGGCGACCCTGAAGCAAGCGCTATCCGAGGCCGGAAACAAAGCGGCCAAGGAGCGCACCGAGCGGGAGGGGCATGAGGCTCGGGTGGGCGAGGTGCAGCAAGAGCTCCACGCTCTTGTGAGGAAGCACGAGGCGTTGGAGCTTGACTTGAAGATGCGAGAGTCCGAGCTTGCCGCGGCCCTCGAGCGCGCAAAGAGTGCCAAGGCCGAAGCCCAAAAGGCCCTCCAGGAGATTGATGCGATGAAGAAGATAGCGGCGGGTAAGGCATTCTATATGCAAAGCAAGCATGTGAAAGTAAATTACCTGTTACTTACCTGAATCCGGAGCCCTCCAAGAGCATTCGCAGATTTGCCCCGCAGCGTGTCGGATGCCGCAAAGTTTTACCAGCCGAGGAGGGAAGCTCAACGGAGAAGCTGTTCTGGTCTCAGTATACTGGGACCGAACACCTGATGCCTCTGAGCGACCAGCTGAAGCAACTGGTCGAGCTGCACAAGGCGGCCGAACAGGCCATGAAGGGCTTTATAGTCCGGATGTGGCATGGCTACGCCCTTCCCAACAGCTACTTCGGCCTGGTGAGGCGGCTTGTGGATGCCTGCCCACGGCTGGAAGTCATCAAGCGGTCCATCTGCATTGAAGGTGCACACCGGGCTTTCACTCATGTGAAGGTGCAATGGGCCAAGCTGGACGTCGTGAAGGTGATTAAGGAAGGGCCGCCGGAGGGCAAGGAGCATCGCCACCCCGAGATGTACTATGAGGGTGTCCTGAAGGGTGCTCATCTCGTAGCGAACGAGTGTACGAAAGATGTAATATTCGAGTCAACTCGCTCGTGTAATCCTGTATTTATGAAAACTTGTTCATATGCGATATGCAACGCTTGTTTGAATTTAAAATATTACCTTCTGTTCGGCTGTTTATCAAATCTAAGAGATGGCTAGTCGTCGGCTTCTGCCCCCACGCCACGAGTGCTGGGGTGTTCGGGATAAACCTGAGCACTCGTGTTCCCATTGTTGGGTCCTTCGAGGGAGGTGATCAGCACAACAAACAAGGCAATCGGACTATAATGCGTTATCACTCTCACTTAGCCATAGAATTCTATAATTTTAAATTTCGGCGAAGCCCCTAGTATTCGGAAGGCCGAATTCGGGGCGCGATACACGCCTTAAGCCGGACAGGGCCGACTCCTCGCTCTAAGCGGCATAAGCCTTTAGGGACTCAAAACCTCTCAAACAGCGACCAGTCTCTTGCCTTATCATGACAGTTAGTTTTAGGTTTCTCTAGTGAGGTGCTTAGCCCAGCAAGACCGGGGCACAATCGTAGTAGTTCTCCCAGTGCTACCTTAGTCGATATAGCGGAACGTAAGGTACCAAAACATGGGAGACGGGCAAACCCAACTATTGACCCAAGACATGATTCGGAGCTGATGCATATAATGCTATAAGTTCAGGGTGCCGCACTATCGAAAGTGTTCGAACTTCTCACGTCGTATTATGGGGTATGCTTAAGCCCCTAGCGTATTGGCCGTACCAGAGTGTACGGGTGTTGGATGTCATGAATGAACATATATTAAAAAAAGAAGAATGCAATAATAGTCTTAATGCTATGCATTTTTTATTCAAAAAGGTGCATTAAAGCAGAATGATAAAAGTAGTGCGATAAGCAAAAAGTAGGATTGTTTGACATGCCCCTTCCAAGGGCAAGCTGAGGAATAGTATTAAAGCAAATATTTCACTCGTTATCGTAATCCACCTGGGAGTTCCGTGGTGTGATGTAGCTTTCTGCCTCCTTGGATGCTGCATCATGTGTTCGGCAGTCACGCTGCCGGACAGGGTTTCCAGAGATTGAACTCCTGAAAGAGAAAAATAACAAAGCGGGAATCCCCTAGTGTGGTTTAAGCCGCGACTTGGGGCGTGCCGCCGTCGTGCCCCCCTCCCCGCCTGTGCCCATGGTATTCTTAATGCGTAATTATGTACGCGTGGCACGGATTTTGTCGTTTGGCTGGGACCGGGGTGGGGGGCGCATTGCTATGCGATCTCGGAACGTGCCAGGCGGTCCTGTTTTGTGCCAAACTAGTGGATTGCCTTAAGAGGCTGCTTTGTGCTTCTGCTGCGAGGGCCGCAGTGTGCTCCTCCGTGCGGAGAGAGCGCTCTGTGTTTCCATTGACTGTGATGACCCCCCGAGGTCCTGGCATCTTGAGCTTGAGATATGCATAATGTTGTACCTCATTGAATCTTGCAAATGTGGTTCGCCCTAGCAGTGCATGATAGCCACTGCGGAACGGGACTATGTCGAAGATTAACTCTTCGCTTCGGAAGTTATCCGGAGATCCAAAACCACTTCCAGTATTACTGAGCCTGTGCAATGGGCCTCTACACCTGGTATGACGCCTTTAAAGGTCGTTTTGGTGGGTTTGATCCTTGAGGGGCCTATACCCATTTTGCGCACTGTGTCCTGATAAAGCAGGTTCAGGCTGCTGCCGCCGTCCATTAGGACTCGAGTGAGGTGAAATCCGTCAATGATTGGGTCAAGGACCAATGCGGCGAATCCGCCATGACGGATACTAGTGGGTCGGTCCCTGTGATCGAAGGTGATCGGACAGGAAGACCATGGGTTGAACTTTGGGGCGACTGGCTCCAATGCATATACGTCCCTGAGCGCACGCTTCCGCTCCCTCTTGGGGATGTGGGTTGCGTATATCATGTTCACCGTCCGCACTTGTGGGGGGAACCTCTTCTGTCCTCCAGTGTTCGGCTGCCGGGGCTCCTCCTCGTCATCGCTATGTGACCCCTTATCTTTGTTTTCGGCATTTAGCTTGCCGGCCTGCTTGAACACCCAACAATCCCTGTTGGTGTGATTGGCTGGCTTGTCGGGGGTGCCGTGTATTTGACACGAGCGATCGAGTATACGGTCCAAACTGGACGGGCCCGGAGTGCTTCTCTTGAATGGCTTTTTCCGCTGACCGGGTTTAGAGCCTTTGAATTCGGCATTGACTGCCGTATCCTCGGTATTGTCGCTGTTAATGCGGCGCTTATGTTCGTTGCGACGTGACCTGCCATTGCCGTCCTTGGTATCCGAAGTACCATGGTTCTTTGATATGTTATTACTGCGAGCCAGCCAGCTGTCTTCTCCCACACAAAAGCGGGTCATGAGTGTCGTGAGGGCTGCCATAGATTTTGGCTTTTCCTGACCAAGGTGCCGGGCTAGCCACTCATCGCGGATGTTGTGCTTGAAAGCTGCTAGGGCCTCTGCATCCGGACAGTCGACGATTTGATTTTTTCTTTGTTAGGAGCCATGTCCAGAATTGCCTAGCCAATTCCTCTGGCTGCTGAATTATGTGGTTCAAGTCATCGGCATCTGGTGGTCGCACATAAGTGCCCTGAAAGTTGTCGAGGAATGCGGCTTCCAGATCTTCCCAACAGCCAATGGACTCTGTTGGCAAGCTGTTGAGCCAATGCCGAGCTGGTCCTTTGAGTTTGAGTGGGAGGTATTTGATGGCGTGTAGGTCATCACCGCGGGCCATGTGGATGTGCAGGAGGAAATCCTCGATCCATACCGCAGGATCTGTTGTGTCGTCATATGATTCTATATTTACAGGTTTGAAATCCTCTGGGATTTGATGATCCATTACTTCGTCTGTGAAGCATAAGGGGTGTGCGGCGCCTCTGTACTGGGCTATATCACGACGCAGCTCGAATGAGTCTTGCCCGCTGTGTTCGGCCTGGCCGGACTTACTTTTACTGTATCCAGCGTGACGATTGTCGTCTCGCATAGTGGTGCGCCCTCATGATCCGTAGATCGATCTTGCATGTTTTGCTTTGTCCTCCAATACGTCTTGCAGGTCTGGCGTATTTCCCCCTGCCTTTTTGTTTGAATGACGTCGGGGTGCGGGCTGAGCTTTTGGCTGGAATGTCTCTCTGTTGCGGCCACGAGGTGGCCGATCAGCCGTGTCATACGCCAGGGATGTAGGTTTCGGTGCTTCCTCCTCCAGTCGGGGTAGCAACCTGCACTTTGGGTAACTCTTGGAGGGGCGTTCGAGTTTATACTCCTCAGCTGCCAGGACTTCAGTCCATCTGTCAGCTAGCAAATCTTGATCAGCTTGAAGCTGCTGCTGCTTTTTCTTAAGGCTATTTGCCGTGGCTATAAGCCGGCGCTTGAAGCGCTCTTGTTCGACGGGATCCTCTGGCACGACGAATTCATCATCGCCGAGGCTTGCCTCGTCTTCGGAGGGAGGCATGTAATTATCATCCTCCGCCTCTCCATCTGCCGCTCTCTTAGGAGAGCTGGCTCCTCCATCCTCCTGCTCTAAATCTTGCTGGAGGGGATTGTTGTTGTCTTCGGCATTGTCCGGAGTGCTATTATCTCCGGTGCCGGTATCACCATGTTTGCCTTGGCGGGACTTAGAGCGGCGCCGCTGACGTCGGCGCTTGGGTTGCTTCTTGGAGGGGTCATCCTCCGTTGTCTCGTCGCCATTGCCTTCTTTGGGTGTGCCCACCATGTATATATCGTATGATGAGGTGGTTGTCCAGTGCCCTCTGGGCAGTGATTCCTCTTCGACTCCCGCATTGTCGTACATACCGTCGATGTCTTCGGAGTCAAAGTCGAGCATGTCGGTTAATTCATCGACAGTGGCTACTAAGTCGGTGGTGGGTGGGCGGCGAAAATCTTCGTCATCCGCATCCCAATCCTGCCGGACGTAGTTCGGCCAGGATCCTCCTGACAAGGAGAGAGACCTTAATGAGTTCAGTATGTCGCTGAAGGGCGAGTGCTGAAAAATATCCGCGGAGGTAAACTCCATGATCGCCGCCCAATCGGATTTGATAGGAATGGGCGCAGGCGGTTCGGAGTCCGTGGCCGGAGAAGAATCCAGTAGTTTGGCAACACGGCTCTCGTGAAGGGTAAGGTCAATATTCAGCTCAATCGCCGCAGAGGATACGGCCTTCATGACGGGGTCTATCCACCCGTCCACGGATGGCGAAACTGGCTCCGAATTGAGGGTCAGTGCGGCTGCCGGTGCGATCTCCTGAATACGGTCCGATGGTAGAGCTAAATCATACTCATCGTGACCACGTGGCGCACGAGGCAGGGGCTCGAATCCGTCGAAGATCAAGTCTCCACAGATATCGGCCGTGTAGTTTAAGCTTCCAAACCTGACCTGGTGGCCAGGGGCGTAACTTTCGATCTGCTCCAGATGGTCAAGCGAGTCGCTACGAATTACGACCAGATTGGGCCCAAGCCTGATCTGAGAGAGATTAACTCTCCCCAAGTCACCCATCACATTGCCGTGGTAGAGGGACAGTGCGACAACCCCTCATCCATCTTAAGGACTAGCTACGTCTAGATTCCCGATACCTCCAAGCCGGATACCCGCGGAGGGGAGGATATCACTCAAGACCTGAACTTAGAGTCAGGCGACGGACTGGATTCATTGGACAACATCCAGGAATCCAAATTTTCGAGTTCGGAAATTCCCCGGCCTCTGAGCCTCAGATGGGGTGAGGCTTTGGATTTAATTCCACCCACCCACCCGAACATTAGCGATATATCCCAAATTAGGCAAGAGCCCGAAGAAACAGTACATCATTACTGGGCCAGATTCCTCCTGGTTATGAACAGGATAAAGGACTGCCGCAAGGAAGACGCGATTTCATTCTTCTGCAATAATTGCACGGACAAGGGAATCCTCAACGCCATAAGTCGCCGTGATATTACACGCTTCGCTAACTTGGCGTCCATAGTACAAAAGTACTGTGCGATGGAAAGCGCCTGGAAAACCAAAATAAAATTTTAGGACAATCCGGCCCCGAATGCAAACCCAGTCCAAAATAAAAGGGTGCATCATCGCTAGACACCCGGGTCAAACACCAAAAAGCAAAAACCCTCTAGAGGGCATGGAACCGTATTGGAAGGATGGCTTAATGGACCCTATAAAATTCATAGTACAGAGGACGCCACACCAACTCACAGCCTTAGAGCATGTTGGATACTCCGGCAGGTGGCCAAAATTGGCGAAGATCTCCTAATTCTGGAGGCCACAGAAAGCCACCCCAGAGACACCAATACGGTATTAACAGTCTTCGAGACTTTCGCATCAAATAACATGCGAAAAAGGACACTCCGCAGCCTTGCCGAAATCTACCAAGTGGTAACAATAAACCCATGGAGTGACACGGCTATTACCTTCAACGCCAGTGATGAACCTAAATTCCGAACAGCCCGAGTACCAGTTGCATTGGTCCTCAGTTCAATAGTGGATGGCTTTCGTCTTACCAAGGTACTCATGGACGGCGGCAGCGGATTGAACTTCATTTACGAGGAAACCCTTCAAAAAATGGAAATAGACTGGAACCGCATTGAGCGAAGCAGCACAACCTTTAGAGGAATAATCCCCAGTCGGGAAGTGCGCTGTACAGGAAAAATCACACTAGATGTGGTGTTCGGCACGCCGGATAATTACAGGTCCGAAGAGGTCACGTTCCATGTGGCTCCGTTCAGCAGCGGTTATCATGCTCTGCTAGGGCGGGAAGCGTTTACAATCTTCCAAGCAATACCCCATTATGGGTACATGAAGCTCAAGATGCCCAGGCCCAACGGGATCATCACTCTCACTAGTGATCCGGACATAGCACTCCGCGCCAAAAACAAGACAGCCGCACTGGCCCTTGAGGCACTATCCGAAGCCCTAGCGGCTGAGGAACTGATCGTGCTGCGCTCCACCGTGAATAGAGACGACGTGGTACTCGACAAAAGATCCAAGTCCACCTCCTTTAAACCGGCGGACGAAATAGTCAAATTCCAGGTCCATCCAATGGACCCCAATAAAATAGCTTCCATCGGGGCACATTTAAACCCTGATGTAGATGCCGCACTGTGAGAGTTCCTACGAGAGAACTGGGACATTTTCGCCTGGCACCCTTCAGACATGACAGGAATCCCATGCAGGCTGGCCGAGCACAGCTTAAATATCCTAAAAGAATTCAAACCTGTCAAGCAAGCTCTTCGGCGTTTTTCCGAACCCAAGAGACATGCCATGGGAGAGGAGCTAGCAAAGCTATTGGAGGCCAGATTCATCAGAGATATAAAACATCCGGACTGGCTAGCAAACCTGGTGATGGTACCAAAGAAGGACAAATCCTGGCGCCTGTGCATTGATTTTAAAGACCTTAACAAGGCTTGCCCAAAGGATCCCTTCCCCCTCCCCCGCATCGATCAAATTATCGACGCTACCGCGGGACACGACTAGTTGTGTTTCCTCGATGCATATTCCGGCTACCATCAAATCAAGATGGCAAAATCAGACCAAGCCGCAACGGCATTTATCACACCATACGGCCCATTCTGCTTCAACACAATGCCCTTCGGGCTCAAAAACGTCGGCGCAACATATCAGCGCATGATTCAGACATGTCTGGCAAACCAGATCGGCAAAACAGTGGAGGCATATGTAGATGATGTGGTCGTCAAAACAAGACATGTCGAATCTCTAGTAGACGACTTGAGGCTCACATTCGATAACCTACGAACATACGACATCAAGCTCAACCCGGAAAAATGCGTTTTCGGCGTCCCAGCTGGAAAGCTCTTGGGCTTCATTGTATCCGGTAGAGGAATTGAAGCAAATCCAGCCAAGATCCGAGCTCTGTCACAATTGGATATCCCAAAGAACCTCAAACAAATACAAAAATTAACCGAATGCGTGGCGGCTCTAAGCCGCTTTATCTCCCGCTTGGGAGAAAAGGCACTACCCCTTTACCGCCTCCTTCGGCGCACCAAACACTTTGAATGGATGGATGCAGCCACGGCCGGACTCGACGAAATAAAAGCCATACTGGCAACAAACCCAGTCCTGGTCGCGCCAAACATTGGCGAACCAATGCTATTATACATTGCAGCAACACATCAGGTTGTAAGCGCAGTGCTCGTCGTCGAACGAGAAACGGACGGACACAAATTCCCCCTTCAAAAGCCGGTCTATTATGTGTCCACTGTCCTCACTCCCTGCAAATCACGGTACCCGCATTATCAAAAGATTGCGTACGCGGTATTCATGGCATCCCGGAAGCTACGACACTACTTTCAAGAGTGTTCAATAATAGTAGCGTCGGAAGTACCACTTAACGATATTATACACAACCGTGATGCAACAGGCCGAATTGCAAAATGGGCCATTGAGCTTCTCCCGTTCGACATAACTTATAAGCCACGGCAAGCCATTAAGTCGCAAGTCTTGGCCGACTTCGTCGCAGAATGGACGGAGGTCGAACTCCCTAAAGAGTATGGCACATATTCAAATTGAATCATGCATTTCGACGGCTCCAAGATGTTGGCCGGACTAGGGGCTGGCGTCATTTTGACGTCCCCCACAGGAGACACAATTCAATACGTACTCCAGATTATGTACACGGACTCCAACAATGCAGCCGAATATGAGGCCCTTCTACATGGTCTCCGGATGGCAGTATCCATGGGCATTCAACGCTAGAGGTGCGCGGGGACTCGAACCTCGCAATATCCCAAATAAATGGAGACTTTGATGCCAAGGATCCAAAAATGGTAGCTTATCGCAATGCCATCCTAAAAATGTCAGCTCGGTTCGAAGGGCTTGAATTCCACCATGTAGCCCGGGAAAATAATCAGGCGGCAGATGTCCTGGCACGCATCGGCGCAAAACGCGATGTAGTCCCCCCCATCATCTTCTTGGAAAGGTTGTTCAAGCCATCCATAGTATGGGAAGGGGAGCCAAACAATAACAGCCCGGACCCAACCGCACTGCCCGACACCGAACATTCCGACACAATCGGAGGCTCTGCCAACGAAATAACACCTTCAGCCCACGTAATAATGGCCGTTATCGCCCCATGGACGAAACCATTCCTCGCTTACCTCACTAGGCAGGAACTCCCCGAGGACCAAAATGAGGCACGCTGCATAGTGCGGCGATCCAAAGCCTACAAAGTCCACGAGGGAGAGCTTTATAAGAAAAGCACTACCGGAGTCCTTCAAAGGTGCATCTCCGAAGAGGAAGGGCGGAACCTCCTGGCTGAAATTCATGCCGGACTCGGCGGTCATCACGCGGCAGCTTGGACCCTTGTAAGGAAGGCCTTCCATATAGGATTTTATTGGCCGACGGCCCGGGCAGACGCCCAGGACTTAGTCCAACGATGCACCGGTTGCCAGCTCTTTGCAAATCAAAGCCATATGCCACCCACCGCCCTCCAAACTATCCCCATCACATGGCCCTTCATGGTCTGGGGGGTTGACATGGTTGGTCCCCTTAAAGGCAGAACCCACAAGCAAAAATACTTACTAGTCATGGTGGATAAGTTCACCAAATGGATAGAAGCCAGGCCTGTTAAGACGGCCGAATCCGGACCGGTGATAGACTTTATATCCGGGGTTGTACACCGTTACGGCGTCCCTCACAGCATCATCACAGATAACGGCACGAACTTTATGGCCGACGAGGTAAAACTCTGGTGCAAAAACATGGGCATCAAGCTCGATTATGCTTCCGTATATCACCCACAAACTAACGGCCAGGTCGAACGTGCAAATGGTCTCATCATGAGCGGCATCAAACCCAGATTAGTGCGGTCCCTCAAGGAATCTAACACGCACTGGGTAGAGGAGCTCGACTCCGTACTCTGGGGGCTGCGGACCACGCCGAATCGCACCACCGGATACAGATCATTCTTTATGGTGTACGGTGCATAGGCAGTTTTACCTTGCGACATAGTTCATGACTCACCTCGAGTGCGCATGTACGAAGAAAGAGAAGCCAAGCTCGATCGGCAGGACAGCTTGGACACATTGGAGGAGGAGCATGACGTGGCAAAAGCCCGTTCCGCATTCTATCAATAGCAGGCTCGAAGATACCAAAGCAGAGAAGTACGGGCCAAAAATTACAACGTTGGCGAATTAGTTCTACGACTACCGGACAAGAAAAAGGACAAACTCAAGCCCAAGTGGGAAGGTCCCTTCATAATTGACCAAGTCCTGACTGGTGGAGCGTACCGCCTACGAGATGCATCGGATAACCGACTCGAGCCGAACCCATGGAACGCGGCCCGTCTCTGAAGATTCTATGCCTAGCGCCGGACTCTGTGTTCATCTCCTTCCTCTGTCCATCTTTTATATACTTTCTGTCTTACATTCCTCTTCTCTCTCTCTCTCTCTCTCTCTCTCGCTTATAGCCTTCAAAGGCTCATAAAGTGATGCGCTATCCGCGCTCATTAAACCTGGGGGCTTCTTTAAATAGAAGCTTATTTATACGGGCTTCATGCCCAACACATGTGTCACACTTCTGCATGTACCTTTTATTCACCATTATATGCATCGATATGACTTAAGTTTTAGCCAAGCTGGGTTGCCTGGCTCCTGTGCTTACCCCTACGTTCCCGATTGTTCGGCTAGGTGGTAAAGGGAGCACCTCTGCGATTGTTACTGTCAGGTCAGCCGGACGTGTACCTCAGACTGGGTGAAGCCGAAAGCTAGCGTTCTTAAGGGAATATTCAGTCGGTGAAATAAAGATGATCTTTTTTATTTTTTTATCTATACACCCCCAGATGGTTTTCATGTGTTTCTTTTTGCAGCATGGACATGCACTTTAGGGCATGCCTCCCAGGGAAAGGAACCCCTAACGGAACTATTCTCCCTGGAAGATGTTTCTTACTAACCATGTAATATAACATAACTAGTCGGGCACTTGTCTGTTCACGCACTAATGACCCCTACGCCTGGTCTCCATGCATTCCCCGGTTCCTATATAACCGCATGAGAATTCGGACACACTCCGAACCGTCAGGTCTCGAGGCTGAAGCGAAAAGGTCGGCCATGACAAATGATCTACAATCCGGCTAGAAGGCATTATAAATGTCAATTAAATTACATAGTCATTTTGACTGACTGTATTCCTCTTCAATACCATCTAACAGGCTGTCTAATTTACAGTCTTGCTAGGAATACTTTGCGGCCAACTCTACTTGACCGTATACTAAGCTTATAGGGACCTCCTTCCCATCGGACCCTACAGGACGGACCTCGGCCATGTGGTTGGGGTCAGCCTTTGTGTACCGCGTCTTCACCATGGCCCAGGCCTCCCTAGCGCCTTGACGGCAGGCCGATATCTTCCACAATCGGAAGCGCCGCCATGCTCCCTTTAGCTTCTCCGCAAGCTGTCCAAGACCTTCGGGCATGGAGATGGATGGCCACAGGGCCTGGGCGACGTCTTGCATCGCCTGCCGAACTCGATCGAGCAGTTGCGAGAGCTCGGGAAGAATGTCACCCATAGAACCGGGCATCTCCTGTGCAGGACGACCTGTTAGCACACCTACAGACATTGCTCTGTTAGTCGACTTCCCCGCCGAACTTTCTTTTGAAGGTTCGTTCAAGCACTTACTAAATATGCCGCGCCGAAGCCGCTGATTCTCCTTAACGGAGTCTGGCAGCTGGGCACGAACATCTTTTAGCTCGATGCCCAGCTTGGTGTTGGCATCTTGGAGATCGTTCTTCTCCCGCCTCACCTTTGTCAGCACCTTCTCACCAGCCTTTAGCTGGCGTAGGAGGTGTTGCCTTTCCGGATTCAATCCGGCGCCATCTACAATTTCATTTGTCAGATTCGCACCCATGTCGTGCTTCGCAAAATACTTACCTTTCGAAGTATATATTACCAGAGGGGGTCTCCTTGGGCTCCCCTGTCGCGGCTAGTGCGGCCTCAAGTTGGGCTTTGCACTCTTCCAACTCCTTGGACAGTAGGGAATTCTTTTCTGTAAGAACCTACATAACAAATGATCCTTAAATCAGTTATTCTAACTGTTTCAAGTCTCGGGGACTACTGGTATCTATATATAATTACCAAAATTTTCTTACCCGTATGTATTTTACATATTGCTCCGTGGCTCTGGCTAGACCATTTTGAGCGGCACGGAGGTACGCATCTCCTGACTTGAAGGCATCTAACGCCTCTTGGGAGAAACAAGCGTCGCAAAGAATTGTCCGGTGACGCCTGTGGTTCATGGCACTCTCCACCTCAGAGTTGGTGGTAGACAACCTGTCCACATCCTCCATCGGAGGAGCGTCCGGTGCGCGCCTTGTGTTCGGCTCCGCTTCCGGACCAGGCTTTGGAGCCTGGCTGGTGGAGGCGCGATTGGCAGTCTCTCCGAATATAGTTCAGCGGGGTCTCTTTGTCCTGAAGAGAGCACAAGTGTTAATATGCCTCGAAGGTATAACACCTGGGATAAGGGGCGCGCCATACCTTTGCGTTGGCGCCTCGGTCCAGACTGCACCTCTTTTCTGCCCACGGGGCCCTGCGGCCCCTCATTGGCTTGTTGCCGCAGGTTCGGCCTCCCGTTTCTGGGAGGCCGGGATTAGCCCTGGATAATCAACCGTAATGGCCACCAAGGCGTTGTCCTTGCTCAATTGATGGAACACTCCATCAATCAGCTCCACCGAAAAAGGTCCGGATCCTCTTGAGAGTCCGGGTCGAGGGACCATCCTGGGTCCTCGGGTTGTGGAGGAGGGCTGTTTATTTCTTTAACAGCCTGGCGCAGTTCCTGCATTGAAATCGCTGGACTGAATATTTAACAATGGGGATATAAAACGGATGGGCAAGATGCGACCACTTACCCAGCTTTGAGGATTGTACATAGAAAATCCACCCTTTGGGTCGACACGGAGAAAATCCTCCTCTTCTCCCTTGTACAAAGCGGACAAGGTCTTTATTAGAGCCGCAGCCGAATCTGGCCCCTTACGGCCATAGCGGGTGGTGTCGTCCTCCCCATTGAAGTCCCACATGGTGTGGCCTCTATACTGTAGCGGCTGCACCCCTCGCATGATGCATGCGGCCATGACCTCAATCATGGTCAGTCTGGAATGAGCTAACAATCTTATCCGGCCCATCAGGTAAAAAACGTCCTTGTCGCTTTCCCTCTGAGGGCTCCGTGGACGCCAACTTAGGCGCTTCTTCAGTGGGGCACTGTCAAACTCAGGGAGGCCGATCCGGACAGGATCCGGCAGCGGGACGTCCTCTATGTAAAACCATTCCGAAGGCCAGTCCTTGGACGCCTTCTTTGGGGTTCCGGATAGGTATCCGGTCCCGGCGATGCGCCACACTTCGGCTCTGCCCACTTGATACATTGACCCCTTTCGAGAACGGGGCACAAGGCAGAATAGTTGTTTCCACATCCCGAAATGAGCCTCAACACCCAAAAATAGCTCGCAGAGGGCTACGAAGCCCGCGATATGCAATACGGAGGCGGGCGTAAGATTGTGTAGCTGGAGGCCATAGTACTCTAGTAGCCCCCGGAGAAACGGATGGATTGGAAATCCGAGCCCTCTTATTATATAAGGGACAAGGTATACCCGCTCTCCTTTGGAGGTATTGGGGGCACTCTCCGCTTGCTCTCCACCATTATAAACGGCAAGACCGGCTCGAACCGGGACCATATAGGCCGGGGGAGAAACCCCTTGGTCTGGAGAGTCACTAGCTCGCTATGTGGGATGGAGCATCTTTCCCAATATCCAGGCTTAGGGCTGGAAGGGCAAAGGGAGGAGTTGCGGCGGCTGGCCATGGTGGAATGGACCTTTGTCGGATGCGCTCTGATGAACACTCGCGAAAGGGAGAAGGTGTGGTTTGGATCTAAATCCTCGTCCCCTTAAATGGGCGGCTCATTTACGCGGCTAGGGGTGTGGATGTAAAAACACTTAGACTTTTCATATTCGTTTGACACCTGGGAGACGGCCATTATTGGGCGTAGAAGCCAAGGAGCGCAACATTTACAAGAAACCGGACTTTATTCAACAGGTACATGGAATTTGGAGGAGAACCCACCTTGCAATGTTGAAGACAATCTGTGCGCCGGACTCATCGTCATTGAAGCCTGGTTCGGGGGCTACTGAGGGAGTCCTGGATTAGGGGGTGTCCGGATGGCCGTACTATACCTTCAGCCGGACTCCTGGACTATGAAGATACAAGATTGAACACTTTGTACCGTGTTCGGAAGGGACTTTCCTTGGCGTGGAAGGCAAGCTTGGCGATACGAATATGTAGATCTTCTACCATTGTAACCGACTCTATGTAACCCTAACCCTATCCAGTGCCTATATAAATCGGAGGGTTTTAGTTCGTAGGACAACACAATCATACCATAGGCTAGCTTCTAGGGTTTAGCCTCTCTGATCTCATGGTAGATCTACTCTTGTACTACCCATATCATCAATATTAATCAAGCAGGACGTAGGGTTTTACCTCCATCGAGAGGGCCCGAACCTGGGTAAAACTTCGTGTCCCTTGCCTCCTGTTACCATCCGGCCTAGACGCACAGTTCGGGACCCCCTACCCAAGATACGCCGGTTTTGACACCGACAGCTAGGGTTACACAAGGTCGGTTACAAAGGAGGAGATATACATATCCGTATTGCCTAGCTTGCATTCCACGCCAAGTAGAGTCCCATCCGGACATGAGACGAAGTCTTCAATCCTGTATCTTCATAGTACAACAGTCCGGCCAAAGGATATAGTCCGGCTATCCGGAGACCCCCTAATCCAGGACTCCCTCACCTCTCCTCATTGCCTCGGGCCTCCTTTTATAGGAAAAAGGGGTTGCCATAGTGGCACACAGGAGGTGGAAAGGTCTACATTGGCATGAGGTTATCCCTCGTATTACAGGACAAGGTGCATTTAATGCATCGCTTAGGTGTCCTCTTGCTTTATCGGGGACGAGGGCGAGGCCCGTACCGTCCGTCGCCGCTCCTCCTCGCTTCAACACGCGCCTCGGCTAGGGATGCCTGCGGTGCCATGTAGGCAGGCAGGCAGCTGAGTTGGCGCGGTGGTGGAGCCTTCACGAAGATCTGCATGCCGCCATGCAGGCGCTTGATGAGTTGGCCTGGGAGCTGCATGTTGCCACGCAGGTGCCCGCCCAGCTGGTTGGGCTGGCAGATGCATTTGAACGGCGGTGGAAGCTTGGTTGACGTGGGCTTGGCGGTGGCCTTGCCGGGTGGCCCGGCAGGGGTCTCGCCGTGGCGTGTTGTCGTCCCCGGCAAGGATCTTGCCGGGGGTCTGGTGGCCATCCTTGGCAAGGATCTTGCCAAGAATCGTCGTCTTCTAATCTGATCTTGAATATGTATTCACAAAGATCTACATGCCACCACAGGGGTGCCTTCCCGAGCCATGGCCCCACGCTGATGATGGCACTGGGGGCTGCGGGCTCAAGGGTGGCTCACGCTGTTGGTGCGGGGTGAGCTGTTCCGGCATGAGTCTTGTCAGGGCCGCTGAGGCCACCCGGCAAGGGTCTTGCCGGGGGAACTTGCTTCGTCCCTCTGCTCTTTGTGGTCTTGGCCTTGGCATTGCTTTGATTGTCTTGGGCTTCGATCTTACCTTGGCTCACCTCCCTCGTTCTGCTTGGTGTGGTCGTCGGTGCGGCTCTGACTGCCCGTGCACAGGAAAAAGGGGTACAAATATGCGCCCCTATTTTTGTACACCGACAGGAGCCCCCGGGCCTGGGCCACACATAAGCGCGACGCGTTGTTGGGCCAGGCCCAAAAAGGTGCGTGGGCAGGTGGGGCGGTTTTTACCATGGTAAGATTCTTCACGTGCTCCGCCTCCCATGACCCGCGCGCGTGGCGCGGCATGGAGGGGTGTGCGTGACGTGGGCGGCATGCGTGGGACGGTTTCCACACACATGTGTCACGTCGCTGTACATGGGCAGCGCGCCTCGCGGCTTCCCCATAAAAAGTGATAACCGCGGGCGCACTGTTCCTTTTACCCTCCGCGCAACCCCAATCTCGGAAACCTCCGTCTGCCTTCGTTGCGCTTCTGCCGCCCTCTGTCCTGCCCTCCTCCCCCAGTCGCCATGGCGCCAAAATCCACCAAGGGCAAGGGAGTGGCCAAGGACGCCGGAGCCACCGGAGAGTGCGCTGGCGATGCAGCGGACGCAGTCCGCCTTCTTCCCCTCGACGGTCGACATGTTTGAGCTTCGGGACTCCTTCAGGCCCCTGTGGGGAGTGAAGACGGGGGGAGAGAATTCGGGGCATCCGGCCACGCGCGTCATCCCCGCCAACTGCGCCGAGGCTGCCCCAAATCGGTACCCCTTTGTTGATTATTTTTCTTGCGGGCTCTATCCTCCCTTCTCCGATTTCTTCAGCGACATCATGCACACCTTCGGCTTCCACCTCCTGGATTTTACTCTGAATGCGGTAGCGTGCATGGCCCTTTTCGCGCACCTCTGTGAAGGCTTTGCCGGGGTGCACCCCAACATGGCGCTCTTCCGCCATTACATCTTCCCTTGGATCCAAACGGGAGCTTACATCTCGGGGTGCATCGCCTGGATCCCAAAATCCAAGGGAGCGTACCCGGACGGCGCCATGAAGGAGAGGTGGGAAGAATGGCGGGGCCGGTGGTGCTGGATCGAAGAGAAGGACCCGCCGGCGTTCTGCAGAGTTCGCCGGGCGCCGCTGGTTCACGGAAGCGATTGGAGCGACGTCGACGCCGACGACGAAAAGCTCATGGTCGCCACCACCAGGATTCTCCGGCTTACCCAGGCCGGGCTCACCCTTGAGATGATTGGGGCAGACTTCATCCGTCGCCGGATTGCTCCTCTGCATAACAAGGAGAGGTCAACCTGGCTCTTCACGAACCCCGCCGACATCATGCGGCTCCGCCCTGGCCTCGACCACAACTTCACATTGATGGCGCATGCCCATTTCTGCTAGCAGATCTTCCAACTCGACATGGGCCGCGATGGCGAGGTCGAGCAGACTGGCAAGGTTGCGAGGGCCGCCGCAAAGGCCGGCAAGGTCCTTAAGGGGCCTCTGTTCAAGATACCGGCGGGGGTGGTCCCATTGTGCAACAACTCTCATCGGTCCAAGATCATTGCCATGATGCCAGACTGCAACGCGCACGGCCCCGTCCTGAGCTGGAAGGAGCCAGAGGACGCTGAAGTGCAGCGGTTCTTCGACACCTTGCACGAGGTGTACGTCAACACCGACGCTGAGCGGCTGCTTGTCCATGACACCTCCCAGGCGGATCTGAACTACATCGCCACCAGGGCGAGTGAGGCCGGCAACGCTGGCGGAGTGGA
Organism: Triticum monococcum; assembly: GCA_034509565.1. Classification (NCBI taxonomy): domain Eukaryota; kingdom Viridiplantae; phylum Streptophyta; class Magnoliopsida; order Poales; family Poaceae; genus Triticum; species Triticum monococcum. Next base: position 624,006,025 of record CM067845.1, read on the forward strand.
GGACAAGGTCGCGACGGCCGCGAAGGAGGAGCTCGCCCGGTGGGCGGTGGTCGCCGGGGGAGCCAGCAGCGCCAGCACCGAGGCTCCTTTGGTTGAACATGTGACTGGCGGGTCGTCGGAGGAGGAGGCCGAGACCGCAGAGCCGACGCCACCTACGAGGAGGGGGCAAGTCCTGCGGCGGGCCAGTTCTGGCGAGCCGGTCTGGCTCGGCAGGGCTGCGCAGTCATCGCTGACCTTGGAGGAGCCCGGGCGCCATACGAGGGCCGCGGCGACAAAGAAGCCGGCGAAGGCCGCGGTGAAGAAGAAGACAGCCGCCCCTTCTTCGTCCGCGCGTGCCTAGACACCACCTTCTTCTCCTCCTCCGGCGAATGTTGATATGGAGGTTACTTTTGATTATGGATCCCTCAGCCTGAGGAGGAAGAGGAAGACAGCAGAGGAGGAGGCGGACGACGAGTAAGTATCTGGTTCCTTTTCATTATCTCTGCCTCCTCAATCTGCGTTGCTTGTCTTGACTTGTTTTCATCTTTGCAGCGACGGGGAGACGCTGGCCCAGAGAGCGAAGAGGGCCAAGGTCTCGGCGGGTGGCCAGCCCCCAGTTGGTACTTCGGGGGCGCCATTGGTGGTGTTGAGCAGCCCGGACAGCAGCCCCCGGCAGAGCCCCCGGCGTAAGTTCATCACTCTTCTCCTGTTGACATGTGTCAGGGGCACGACACCTTGGTGCTGACCTTGTCAGGTACGCAGGAGGAGAGCAGCAGCGGGAGGAGCCACAGAGGGCTACTCCCAACACGCCACCCCCATCGACCACACCGTCCCGGGGGGCGTCCCCGGCAAGGGCGCCAGGCACCGGGCCCACGCACATGGAGGAGGAGGAGAACTTGGGTGCCGGCGGCTTTGCCTCGACGCCAAATGTTGGCGGGGAGGGGGCTTCCGTTTCCCAGCCGGGTACTAGCACGGGTAAGTCGTTTGTTGTTCGTCCCTGCTTCCCCCTTTTTTGGCTCCTGGTCCTGGCCTTGCCTCACCCCCTTCTTCGGCACCCAGATTCTTCCTCGGTGAACCCAGAGGGCATGGACGCCGTCATTGAGGGCGTCGCCAAGGCCGCTGAGGTGGACGCCGAGAGGATCGCTGCCGAGGAGGCCGCCAAAGACGCTGCCGAGGACACCGCCGAGGGGCCCACTGGGGAGGCCGACAAGCCTGCCGCTGAGGAGGCCGGCAAGGGGCATGCTGGGGAAGCCGGCGGGACCGTTGCCGAGGAGGAGGAGGAGGCTGGTGACCAGCCTTCCTCCTCTGCTGCTTCCGGCTCCAGCAAGTACCTGAGGGTGGGTGACGATTTGTTCATCCATCTTCCAGGCGCATCGAGCACCAGGACACCCGTTGAGGGAGAGGTGTTCGACGATGAGGTGCTTGCCACTATCGGGTTTGAAGTCGTCGACGAGCCGATCATTGGCGACGACGGCTCGCAGGAAGAGCGGCTCCTCCACACCATGGGCGCCAGCTTCCGGAAGCTCCAGGCGCTCCACCGCACCCGCCTAGACAAGGCTAAGTCCAGGACGGCGGTGGTGGAGAAGGCGGAGGCGGACCTTTAGAAGCGTGTTGCCGAGGCGCAGGACTGGTTCCGCGAGGCCCACAAGGAGCTCAAGGCGGCCTAGGTGAGCAGGCCAAGCGCGACATGGAGCTCACCATGAAGCTCGCCGACGTCGAGAAAGCTCAGGAGGCGGCGAAGAACTTGGCCGAGGCCGCCGAAGCCGCTCGGACCCAGCGTGAGGCCGCGCTGAACTCCCGGGAGGAGGACCTCATTGCACGCGAGGAGAAGCCTGCCGCCATGCTTCATGGCAAGGATGCAGAGGTGGAGAAGCTTGTCTTGCAGCAGACCAGCGAGGTGGAGCAGAGGAACAAGGAGGCACTCAATGCCTAGGCCCAGGTTCACGCCGGCAAGGTGGAGGAGCTGGAGGCAGAGCGCGACAGGCTGAAGGAGCATGCCCTGAAGCTATCCCAGGAGCAGGACACGCTCAACAGTTCCCTGACAGAGGCGCAGGGCGCAGTCGTCAACAAGGCTGGGGAGCTCTCCGAGGCCAACAACTCCATCAAAGACCTCAAGCTGAAGCTGCAGGGTCTCGAGAAGGTGATGTCGGAGGCCACAACCCGAGAGGGGACCCTGGCCAAGGAGCTGGAGGCCGAGAAGCTGTTGCGGAAGAACAAGGGCCTCAACTTCGTGGACCACGTGGAGGGCGAGAACCGTTGGCTCGATCGCCTCGCCACCGTCGCCAACCAGGCCGCCGCGCAGCTGGCCATCATGGGGATGTCGGACGTGAGGTATGTCCCGGAGCGGGGCTTGAGCGCCAATTGCAGACTGACCATGTTCTTCGAGAAGGTCGCTGGTGCTCTGGAGCGGCTCCACGCCAACCGGGAGGCCTCACTGGCTGACGAGTCCCGGAGGTTTTGCCAGGGTGCCATGACCAAGGTTCTCACCAAGGTGGCGCACTGGTACCCCGACCTCGACTTCGACGCCGCGCTGGAGAGCTTGCCGAAGGGAACCGACCTTGCACCGCTCAGGGAGCGCATCGAGCCCATCATCAGCCGAGTCGGCAGAATTCAGAGGGTGGAGGGCCAGCGCCGGGATTAGGCATCCCATTTTTTTATCGGCGCTGCAGGTTCACAACCAGGACAATTGCTATCTCTAGTTAGAACCACAGCAACAATTTGATGTAACATAACTCTGCGGCACTTTTTAGTATCATGCATGTTATTTTCCTGTTCGATTTTTCCTTGTATGTCCACCCTATGTAATTAGGTAGGCTTGCCGACGCGTAAACCCAGGGCGGCGTCATGGGGACGAATCCCCATTGGCCTGCCGGGTGTGCTTGATGCCGGGAAAACCACCTTACCACCCTTAGCACAGCCGCCTGAACTGTCGAGTTTGACTCGAGTCAGAGTCAGGAGCATTGCCAGGTGCGGAAGGCTACCCCGCCACTCTCGACGCGGGAGCTTTGAGCTGTTGAGCAGACTCGAAATAGAACAAAGGCGTTACCAATCACGGGGGCCCCCTTGCGTGCAGGTTTCCCATACATAGGCCAGATCTCCGAGGACGATAACCTTAAGTGTAAGAGGAAATAATCCAAGGCTCTGAATGACTTAGCTTTTCTGTCGCCGAGACGGCATCGTTCCTCCAACCGCCTTCTTCTCAGAAACCGAAAGCGATGAAGAACCTCTAGGCTAACTACCAGATCAGATTCTCACAATTGCGCCCCCTACCTGGCGCGCCAAGGATGTCAGTGTGGAACAACACCTAGGGGATCACAAGAATCCCTACTACGGTTGCTGGGGCGCAGGGTTGCGAGGAGAGCAAGGCTAGTAGACAGCACAAGGATCGTTTACCCAGGTTCGGGCTGCAAGGATGCTTAAAACCCTAGTCCTGCTTTGGTGGGTGTATTTCTGAGAGTTCTTGAGCTCTCGAACTACCTGTGGTCATCGTGTGGTTCGAAAGAGCCGAATCCCTCTCCTCGTCGCCTCAGGCCTCCTTTTATAGGAAAAAGGGGTTGCCACGATGGCACACAGGAGGTGGAAAGGTCTACAGTGGCACGAGGTTATCCCTCGTATTACAGGACAAGGTGCATTTAATGCATCGCTTAGGTGTCTTCTTGCTTTATCGGGGACGGGGGCGAGGCCCATCCCGTCCGTCACCGCTCCTCCTTGCTTCGACACGTGCCTCAGCCAGGGATGCGTGCGGTGCCATGTAGGCAGGAAGGCAGCTGAGTGGGCGCGGTGGTGGAGCCTTCACGAAGATCTGCATGCCGCCATGCAGGCGCTTGATGAGTTGGCCTGGGAGCTGCATGTTGCCACGCAGCTGCCCGCCCAACTGGTTGGGCTGGCAGCTGCATGTGAACGGCGGTGGAAGCTTGGTTGACGTGGGCTTGGCGGTGGCCTTGTCGGGTGGCCCGGCAAGGGTCTCGCCGTGGTGTGTTGTCGTCCCGGCAAGGATCTTGCCGGGGGTCTGGTGGCCTTCCTTGGCAAGGATCTTGCCGAGAATTGTCGTCTTCTAATCTGATCTTGAATATGTATTCACAAAGATCTACATGCCACCACAGGGGTGCCTTCCCGAGCCCTGGCCCCACGCTGATGATGGCACTGGGGGCCGCGGGCTCAAGGGTGGCTCGCTCTGTTGGTGCGGGGCGAACTGTTCAGGAAAGAGTCTTGTCGGGGCCACTAAGGCCACCCGGCAAGGGTCTTGCCAGGGGAACTTGCTTCATCCCTCTGCTCTTTGTGGTCTTGGCCTTGGCGTTGCTTTGATTGTCTTGGGCTTCGATCTTACCTTGGCTCACCTCCCTCATTCTACTTGGTGTGGCCGTCGGTGCGGCTCTAACTGCCCGTGCACAGGAAAAAGGGGTACAAAGATGTGCCCCTATTTTTGTACACCGACACTATGAATTGTCTATGGAGATGCTCGATGTTAATGATGTTGTGTGTGCCAAGTATTTTACTATGATGCTGGATGGGCCGGCTCGTACCTGGTTAAAAGGATTGCCTGCCAATTCCATCAGGTCATGGGCTGAGCTGAAGGCACAGTTCATTCAGAATTTTAAAGTAACGTGTAAGAAGCCTCTGACGATTATTGATCTGGATAACTGTTTGCAACGGGAGGATGAGTCGGCCCACCATTGGGTCCGTCGGGTTTCAGCTATTATCCACTCGTCAGATAGTATTGCAGCAGGTTCATCAGTTCTAGTTTTGGAGACGAATTGCCACTTTGAACCCCTCAAGCTGAAGCTTGGGCGGCTTAAATGTCATTGTAATGACATGGCGGAGCTCATGGCGGCTCGTATCAAGTATGCTGACTCTGATAATACAAAGGATCCTGGGTCTGATTAGGAGAAATCAAACAAAGGCAAGAAGAGTGGCAATGGCAAGGGTCGATAGCAGAATGCCATGGGGCATAATGGCAACAACCAAGGCGGCGGTGGTAAGTGTAAACACCTCGATGGTGGGTCAGATTTCGTGGCTAACACCAATGCAGGGTTTAAAGGCCAACGTCGGAACGGTAAGGGTAAGCCGGATTTTGGAGGAACAAATTTTAACCTGGAAGCAATGCTCAATGAACCTTGCCCAAAACATAGTCTGCATGAACAGCCAGCAACTCATGCCTGGAAGGATTGTTTTATCATGCGAGAATACAGAAATCAGAATCAGAATCATGGTAATATAACAATGGACCACGCGGTGGGTAAGGATCCAGTTCACAGGGGGGCGGCTTTCAGGGCAGTGGCTGAAGCTCTGGTTTTCAAGGTCAAGGCCACCAAGGTGGTTATAACCAGCAAGCTAGTCAGGGCAACCAACAGCAAGGTAATTAGTCAGGATATCAGAGTAATCCAGAGCAGCTCAATGGTGGCTAACACCATGTTTTCACCAAGAGTCTTTGCAAACGAGATCAGAAGGTGCATAGGCGTGCAATCAACACTATTGAGCTGGCCGTACCTCAGTATTTGCGGTGGTCAGAGTACCCAATTACATGGAGTCGTGAGGATCACCCACCACAAGTTGAGAATCGGGGTCATCTGGCTTTCGTGGTAGCCCCTCAGGTTAGGGTTTATAAATTCACTAAGGTGCTTATGTATGGTGGCTGCAACATCAACATCTTATATTATGACACCTTTCGCCGGATGAATTTAAATGACAAGGATCTTAAGCAGTCTTCCATGGTTTTCCATGGCGTAGTGCCTGGCAAGTTGGCGTATCATGTTGGAAAGATTGCCCTGGAAGTTGCCTTTGGTAACGACTATGACTATCAAGCAGAGACGTTGTGGTTCGAGGTGGTTAAAATCAAGAGCCCATATCATGCCTTGTTTGGGCGGCCGGCTTATGCTAAGTTCATGGCCCGGCCTTGTTATGTTTATCTACAGTTTAAGATGCCAAGGCATAAGGGCACAATCACGGTCCATGGTGATCGAAAAATCGCTTTGGAGTGTGAGGAAGGTGATGCTGCTTATGCTGAGTCGGCATGTGCCAAAGAAGAGCTCAAATTTTATAAGGACAATGTTGCTGATATGACCCCTCTGAAGAAGCCCAGTACGGAACAGGAGCCTCTATTAAAATTTCAAGCTGATGATACTAAGCAGGTTGACTTTGTCCCTGGCGACTCATCTCAGCAGTTCATGGTGGGGGCCAATATGGATCCTAAATAGGAAAGCGCGCTCATCGAGTTCATCCATGAGAATCCAGACATCTTTGCATGGAAACCTTCTGATATGTCGGGTGTACTGAGAGAATTCGCTGAGCACGATCTTAAACTGGATCCTAAATTCAAGCCGGTCAAGCAATTTCTTCATTGTTTCAATGAAGAACGACGTAAGGCCATTGGAGAAGAGGTGGCCCGGCTCTTAGCAGCTAGGTTTATTGTGGAGGTTTTTCACCCTGAGTGGTTGGCTAACCCGGTGCTGGTGCTTAAGAAGAACAGCACTTGGTGTATGTGTGTTGACTACACAGATCTTAACAAAGCTTGTCCAGTTGATCCATTTGCTCTCCCTCGTATCGACCAGATTATTGATGCTACGGTGGGTTGTGAGAGTTTATGTTTCCTGGGTGCGTATTCTGGTTATCACCAAATCAAGATGGCAGTTAAGGACCAAGAGAAGACGTCTTTTATCGCCCATTTTGGATCCTTCTATTATGTTTCTATGCATTTTGGGCTTAAGAGTGCTCAGGCGACTTATCAACGCTGTGTTTAGATATTTTTTTCACGCTCAGATTGGGCGTAATGTGCATGCTTATGTGGATGATATTGTGGTCAAATCCAGAAAGAAGGAAACTCTCCTGGATGATCTAAGTGAGACCTTTGACAATCTCTGGGTCTAAAAGATGATGCTTAACCCGGCCAAGTATGTTTTTCGTGTGCCTGCAAGCAAGCTTTTGGGTTTTCTGGTCTCCAAGAGGGGCATTGAAGCTAACCAGAAGAAAACTAAAGCCATCACTTCACTTGCTAAGACAGCATGTGTCAATAGCGTCCAGCGCCTGGCGGGTCGTATTGTGGCATTGAGCCGGTTCATAAGTCGCCTGGGAGAGAAGGCAATTCCTTTATATCAAATGATGAAGACAACAGATCATTTTTTCTGGAGCGATGCTGCCAATGAGGCATTTGAGGCGCTCAAGAAACCGTTAGCTGAGCCACTCGTCCTGGCTGGTCCTGTTGAGAAGGAGCCTTTGCTCTTATATGTGGTGGCTAACAGTAAGGTTGTCAGTGTGGAAATTGTTGTGGAGTGCAAAGAGGCGAGTAAGGAATACCCTGTTCAGCGGTCGGCTTATTATGTCAGTGAGGTTGAAAGTGCAACTATCCCTAGGTGATTTTGGTAATTCCTAACAACATATAGCTCATTGAGCAAATGCTATTCCAAGATTAATATTTCAGGAAAAGCTCAATGAATGGCATGGCATGGATGAGGAAAGTGGACCCCTCAAAATACTAAGGACAAAAAGATTGGCTCAAGCTCAAAGCTCAAGACTCTACATTTTATATTTTAGTGATCCAAGATCACATTGAGTCTATAGGAAAAGCCAATACTATCAAGGAGGGATGAGGTGTTGCTTGATGAGGTTCTTGCTTCATAGTGCTTAGTGATATGCTCCAAAACCCTCAACTATCTTCCCACGTCCACATATGACCTAAACTAAAAGTCAAACTCAGCCCCACCGATTCTTTCTATCCGGTGACACCGAGTTCAGATATCATAGCCACTGCCACAAACCCTAGGAAAATCGGTCTCGCCGATAGGGATCTCGGTCACACCAAGATGGGGTTGTAATCTCTCTGTTTCCCTTCGTAACGTTTCGGTCCCACCGAGATGAGCGATCGGTCCCACCGAGATTGCAATGTAAACTCTCTGTTTTCCTTTTGTGACATTTCGGTCACCAAAATGAGCGATCGGTCCCACCGAGTTTACCTGACCAACTCTCTGGTTAGCTTATTACCAAAATCGGTCCCACTGAGTTTGTGTAATCGGTCACACCGAGATTACGTTATGCCCTAACCCTAACCATATCGGTCCTACCGAGTTGCATCTCAGTCCCACCGAAAATCCTAACGGTCACTAGGTTTGCTAAATCGGTCTGACCGAGTTTCTCAATTCGGTCTCACCGAGATTGGTAAATTGTGTGTAACAGTTAGTTTTTGTGTGGAGGCTATATATACCCCTCCACCCACTCTTCATTCATAGAAAAAGCCATCAGAACATACCTACACTTCCAATACACATTTTCCGAGAGAGAACCACCTACTCATGTGTTGAGACCAAGATATTCCATTCCCACCATATGAATCTTGATCTCTAGCCTTCCCCAAGTTGCTTTCCACTCAAATCTTCTTTCCACCAAATCCAAATCCTGTGAGATAGAGTTGAGTGTTGGGGAGACTATCATTTGAAGCACAAGAGCAAGGAGTTCATCATCAACACACCATTTGTTACTTCTTGGAGAGTGGTGTCTCCTAGATTGGCTAGGTGCCACTTGGGAGCCTCCGACAAAGATTATGGAGTTGAACCAAGGAGTTTGTAAGGGCAAGGAGATCGCCTACTTCGTGAAGATCCACCGCTAGTGAGGCAAGTCCTTCATGGGTGATGGCCATGATGGGATAGACAAGGTTGCTTCTTCGTGGACCCTTCGTGGGTGGAGCCCTCCGTGGACTCGCGCAACCGTTACCCTCCGTGGGTTGAAGTCTCCATTAACGTGGATGTACGATAGCACCACCTATCGGAACCATGACAAAAACATCCGTGTCTCCAATTGCATTTGAATTCTCCAAACCCTTCCCTTTACATTATTGCAAGTTGCATGCTTTACTTTCTTATTCTCATAGACTCTTTGCATGCTTGCTTGAATTGTGTTAAGATTGCTTGACTTGTGCTAAGATAGCTAAAATCTGCCAAAGACTAAAATTGGGAAAAGGATAGATTTTTAATTGGTCAAGTAGTCTAATCACCCCCCCCCCCTCTAGACATACTTTCGATCCTACAGAGGTGTTGATTGAGTCCAAACAGCGATACCCACATTGGCAGAAACTGGTGTATGGGGTATTCATGGCAAGTCGCAAACTGAAGCATTATTTTCTTGGTCATCCTATTACTATGGTCAGTTTTACTCCCTCAGGGGATATTATTCAGAACAGAGAGGCTATGGGCCGGGTTGCTAAATGGGAAATTGAACTTGGGCCTCATTATTTGAAATATGTGCCAAGGATAATCATTAAGTCTCAGGCTTTAGTGGATTTCATGCATGACTGGACAGAATTACAAATACCTGAGGAGAAGTCTAACAACACCTATTGGACAATCCACTTTGATGGGTCTAAGCAGTTAGAGGGCTTGGGGGCTGGAGTTATTTTAACTTCCCCACGAGGTGACAAGTTTTGCTATGTTTTAAGGTTAATGTTTCCTTGTACTAGCAATGCAACTGAATACGAGGCATTACTCCATGGCCTTCGTATGGCCAAAGAGATGAATTTATGTCGGATCAGGTGTTTTGGCGATTCAGACCTGGTGGCTCAGCAAGACTTGGGCACTTGGGACTATAAAGACCCACTCATGGCGGCTTATTGCCGGGCGGTTGATAATATTGCTGATAGTTTTAAAGGTTATGAGGTGGATCACCTTGATCGAAGGAAGAATGAGGCGGCTGATGCCTTAAGTCGGCTTCGTTCTCAACGTAAGCAGGTGCCTCCTAATGTGTTCCTAAATGTGCTCCACAATCCTTCTGTCAAGTTGCCATCTGAGGAAGACCTTGCCATTTCTGACCCGGAGGCGTAGCTCGTGGCGGCTCTTCATGTTATTCCTGATTGGACTTTGCCTTATCTGGCTTATATGACCCAAGGCGAGTTACCTGAGGATGAAACTTTGGCAAGACAAATAACCCGCCAGTCTAAGTCTATGACTATTGCCAATTGCGAGTTACACCGATGTAGTGTGACAAGCGTGTTTCAACATTGTGTTTCTCCTGAGGAGGGTCGTGAGATCTTATGATAAATTCATGAAGGTGATTGTGGTCATCATGCCAGGTCTAAATCCTTGGTGGCTAAGGCGTTTGATCATTGGTTTTATTGGTTGATGGCTCATGCTGGTGCGGAAGATATCGTCAGTAAGTGCGATGGATGTCAAAAAAAATCTCGACGAGCTCATGTGCCGGCTCAAGAGTTGCGGATGATTCCTATAACTTGGCTATTTGCAGTCTGGGGGCTTGATATGGTTGGAACCTTCAAGAGATCTAAAGATAAGAAGACCCACCTTTTGGTGGCAGTTGACAAGTTTACTAAGTGGGTCGAAGCAGAGCCGGTTAGCAAAATGTGATGTAGCGACCATAGTTCAGTTTGTTAAAAAGCTAATCTTCCGTTTTGGTTACCCTCATAGTATCATCATTGATAATGGTACTAATTTGTCTAAGGGTGCTATGAAGGAGTTCTGTCAATGAGAGCATATCCGTCTTGATATTTCTTCAGTACCTCATCCACAGTCTAATTGTCAAGCTGAGAGGGCTAACCAAGAAATCTTGAGAGGCATTAAGCCCCGGCTTATGGTTCCTTTGGAACGAACGCCAGGTTGTTGGGTTGAGGAGTTACCTTCAGTGCTCTGGAGTATCAATACCACCCCGAACAGATCAACAGGATATACACCTTTCTTCATGGTATATGGTGCAGAGGCGGTTCTTCCAAGTGATATCCGTCATGACTCCCCGTGCGGCGGCTTATGTTGAAGTTGATAACGAGATAGCACGTCAAAACGCACTTGATGCTTTGGATGAGGAGTGTGACCTTGCGGCGGCTCGTTCAGTGATATACCAACAAGACCTGTGTCTCTATCATAGCCGCGAAGTCAAGACCCAGGCGTTTCAAGGAGGCAACTTGGTGCTCCGGCGGATTCAAGATCAGGCAGATATGCACAAGTTGACCCCACCTTGGGAAGGACCTTTTATGGTTAGTAAGAATCTGAATAATGGCTCATATTATCTCATTGATCTACGAGAGCACAAGAAGTCATACACCCCTGAGCAGGAGACCAACAGGCCATGGAACATTGCTCACCTTTGGCCTTACTATACTTGAGCTACCGGCTCTCCCCATTGTATATACTTCTGTCGATGTATATATCTTTTATGATCAATATAATAAAGCCGGCATCCCTGAAATATGCAGGGCCTCTGTCATTTCATTTCTGTGTATCTGAGTCTTTATTAACTGATCATAAGGTCACTTGGGGGCTTCCGACCAACTCAAGTTTAGCTTTCATACCCTCTTGACCAACCTGAGTTGCCACATTATGAGATATACCTGCCTGTTTGCAACTTGCTACTCCGCCAGGTGACCCACCGAACTCTTAATAGTCAATCTTTTTAAGACCCTGAACTTGTTAAAATTAAAACAGCGGCTTGTGTCATGTGAGAGTCGTCTTACAATGAGCTAGGATAAACTCAATGGTTGTGTGGCCTTGAAAGCACAGGGCCTGTGAGACAACTTGTTTGGTCGTGTTTTGGTAAACCGACCAACAATTATTTGAGTTTTTTGTATTTATTCTTTTGACTTCTTTGGATTGGTTTCTCTTAAGATTTTTTTGTTGTGCAAATTTTGATTATCTGGGTCGTGCGGCTCCAGGCATATGGCTCATGTTTGAGTACTTTGGGTTGTAACCCGCCCTGGCTTTAGACTTTAAGTCGCGAGCATATTTTGTTTTAAACAACTGCAGTCATGAGGCTGTAAGTCTTGGGTTGTCACCCGCACTAGTTGTTGATGTTTAACTTGCCAGCATGATTCGACTCATGTATGTTTTCAACTATCATATGAGTCTTTGGGTTTGGTAACCCGCTCTGGTTTTTGACTTTAAGTCTCCAGTATATTTCGGCTTGAATGGCCTTGATTATAGTCTTTTCAGCAATCATATAAGGCTATATATGTTTGGGTTGTCACAGCAAATCATTGTTTTCAACTATCCTATTACAAGGCTTGGTTTTGAGCCCATAAATGTTTTAAACTCCGAATGTTTTTTGGAGCTGCACTCCTATAAGCCAGCCTGAGAGCCGTCATTATGGTTAGTTTTCTTCCGGTCACCTTGAGGATTGTGGATCATCCTACACCAGCTCTTCCTCGTTGATCATATGAAGATCAGCCGTTGTCCAGTCAATGCCGGTTAAAGCTTCGAAAGTGGCTTCATCATTGAGTATAATAGAATGATCAACGTTAGGGGTGAAGATATGCTTACGCCAAGGAGGAATGAGATTGACAACGTCATGAGCTGGTGGCTTAATATTTTGATTGTTGTTGGCTTAAGCCGTCGTATATTTGTTCAAGTTTAGCTCTTCTACAAGCTTACAGGCCATAGGCTGCATCTCCCGAACGCATTGATTGAAGTCCTTCCCTCCAAAGGGTGACTAGTCATCCTTGAATTCAGGACACCCGGTGGCTATCTCCTACGGGTCAAGCTCCGATTGCTAGGCTTTGACCTGGCCAAGAGCGATGATGGCTCCGGCTTGGGCAGCTAAAGGTTTTTGCTCTTCAAGTTGGCTTCGGAAAGTTGACAGATGATCCAGAATAGCCTTGAGCTGACTTGGCGGTTTTCTGTTCCCTCCTAAGGCCACAAGGCTATGGAGAGTACCAGAGTATAGATGTTCCGTCAAGGAATAAACCGCCTTCAGCTTCAATATCATATCCTGGCCAAGATTTGCACTCTTGGGGCCTGTTATGAAGTCAAACAAGAGTCGCCAGGCGAGTTAAGCAATACACATATGTGGTACGTCGGGCAAGTTACAAAATTTGAATGGCATATTATACTTACCAAGGATGGTGGCTGTCATTTGAGTAATGTGTTGTTTTAAGTCAGATAACTATTTAGTTACCGGCTTAAGCGCAGCTTCTGCATCTTCGGCCTTCTTGGCTAGAGCAGCCATGTTAGTCTCCCAGGAGGTTCTCTCAGTAACCAAACTTGCTTTAAGCTTTACAATCTCTTCTAATGAGGCCTTCAGATCTGACTTGGCCTTCGAGGTTTCAGTCTACTACATCTTTAAGCTTTTTGTTAAATCGTCAAATTGTGATTCCTTCAAGTTCAATTCTGCCTAAAATAAATAAAGCAATGGTTATAATACAAGGAGCAAGTCTGATAAGGTATGATTAGTCAAGTCCCAAGCACATTGCAAGCAATACACTTGGCCCTTGGGGGCTAATGTAGGTCATTTTAAGTTAATTATGACCCGACTCACTTTCTTAAGTTAAGCCGTCCCTTGGGGGCTACATATTTGGACTTATCAAGTGACTATAAGTCTCGGCTCAACTTGTCAGTTTAAGCCGGCCCTTGGGGGCTACATATTTGGATTTATCAAGTGATTATAAGTCCCGACTCATCTCGTTAAGTTAAGCCGACCCTTGGGGACTATATATTTGGATCTTAGAACTAATTAATGGTTGAAAAACTGCACAAGGTTCATTTAAGATTGATGTTTGAAGACCCGACTCATCTTGACATAATGAGCTGGCCCTCAGAAGCTCCGGTTTAAGAAATCAGCATGATGTCTTAAGCATCTTCAACATTTTTTCCTATACTTAAGACTTGGCGGCTATGTAAATACATATGGAAAGGTACGAGTAACATACCTCATAGTATTCCTTCATAAGGTTTACTAAACCGGCTTCCATCTCACGGCTAGTATGAAGGAGGTTCAGATAACCCGCATGGATGTCGCTCGTAGTGAGGGCGACATAGCTTTCCAGGTCCAGTTTCACCTTGTGCAAGGAAGGAGAATCTTCCTTGATACCATATTTAGCCAACACGGTAGAAGCCCCTGGAATTGCATGAGCTATCCCGGTAATGGTCACGTCATCAGAGTGCTTCTCAAGAGGATCTCTTCAGCCGGCTTCGGAGTGGGCAATTTAGGGCTCGGCGGGTCATGGCTGGCCGCTGGGTTAAGATCAGCATCTATTTGCTCAGGGATGGTGGCATTGACTGATAGTGGAGGGTCATTAATGGGCTCTTCTGGATCGTGAGTATGGGCCTCAGAAATATCTGCAGACTATTTCTCGGGCTCAGTAGTTTTGGGATCCTTTGAAGACTCGCCAAGCTTCTGCTTCTTACCGGCCATTGCTACACCGCTGCAACAAAAATGCAAAGTGTATGAGTACATCATCATAAATTGCTGACAAACAATTGAAATACTTACCCCTGGGCGATCTTGAAGGTTGGCATTTGAGTCCCAGAAGAGTCGCCAGATGATGGAGGTGTCTTCTGATAATTTGAGTTGGAAGAATTAAGAGGTCGACGTATGTGGCCGCTGATACGTCTCCAGTGTATCTATAATTTATGAAGTATTCATGCCATTATATTGTCATTCTTCGATGTTTTACAATCATTTTATAGCAACTTTATATCATTTTTGGGACTAACCTATTGACACAGTGCCCAGTGCCAGTTGTTGTTTTTCACTTGTTTTTTATATCACAGGAAATCAATATCAAATGGAGTCCAAACACCAAAACTTTTGGTGGATTTTTATGGACCAAAAGACCACCAATGGGCCAAAGCAGCACCTGGGGGTTCCCCGAGGGGGGCACAACCAACCAGTGCCCACCTCGGTGGCCTCCCACACCCCCTCTTTACCCTATAAATTCACAAATATCCCAAAAAAACCCAGGGTTAACCTAGATCAGAAGTTTAGCTGCCGCAGGTCTCTATAGCCATCAAAAACCAATCTAGACACTGTTTCGGCACTCCGCCGGGGCAGGAAATCATCACCGGTGGCCATCTTCATCATCCCGGCGGCCACCATAATGAGGAGGGAGTAGTCCACCCTTGGGGCTGATGGTTTGTACCAGTAGCTATGTATTTAATCTCTCTCTCATGTTCTTGAGATGTCACGATCTTGATGTATTGCATGCTTTGTTAATATAGTCGGATCATATTGTCTTTTCCCCTCTCTATCTTGTTGTGATGAATTGAGTTTTTCCCTTTGAGATTTCGTCGTTATCGGATTGAATACTTTTATGGATTTGAGAACACTTGATATATGTCTTGCAATTGAATACTCATGGTGACAATGGGGTATCGTATTGATTCACTTGTTATATGTTTTGGCACTCAACTCACGGATTCCCGAGGTCACATTGGGGTAATCTATGCATAGGGGTTGATGCACGTTCTTGTCTTTGTTTCTCCGGTAGAAATCTTGGGGCACTCTTTGAAGTTCTTTGTGTTGGATTGAATATTATGAATCTGAATTTTCTTTGGTCTTATTTTAGTATGAACTCTTGGTTAGATCTATCAGAAAGATAGCTTCATGTTATTTTAGTACGAACTCTAGGATAGATTGATCGGAAAGAATAGTTTTGAGGTGGTTTCGTACCCTACAAACAATTCCGTCTTATGTTCTCCGCTAGATAGGAACTTTGGAGTGATTCTTCGTTGCATGTTGAGGGACGATTATATGATCCAATTACATTAGCACTGTTGAGAGATTGCACTAGCGAAAGTACGGACCCTAGGCCTCATTTTCAAGCATTGCAATATCGTTTTTGTGCCTGTTTACTATTTGCTACCTTGCTGTTTTTATTTATTCAGATTATAAAAATATATTTCTACCATCAATATTACACTTTTATCACCATCTCTTCGCCGAACTAGTGCACCTATACAATTTGCCATTGTATTGGGTGTGTTGGGGACACAAGAGATTTCTTGTATTTGGTTGCAGGGTTGTTAGATAGAGACCATCTTCATCCTACACCTCCCACGGATTGATAAACCTTAGGTCATCCACTTGAGGGAAAATTGCTATTGTGTTACAAAACTCTGTGCTTGGAGGCCCAACACAAGTCTACAAGAATAAAGTTGCATAGTAGACGTCAAGATCTTTTCTGGCGTCGTTGCCGGGGAGGCTAGGTAAGCGGCACTCACACCCCGTCAACGAACTCTTTTCTAGCACCGTTGCTGGGGAGGTGAGTGCTTGAAGGTATATCTTTAGAAATTGAATCTTTTAGTTTCTTGTTTTATCACTAGTTTGGTTCATAAAAAGAAAACTACAAAAAATGGAATTGAGGTGGTCTCATATTATTCGTCTTTATAATGTCTTTCATGAAAATGATGGAAAGGAAAATTGTGCTCAATTGATAGAGGAAGAATTCTATAAAATGTTTGACAAAAAATCTTTGAATGATGAGCATGATTGCAATGTTGTTGGTATGAACTCTTTGAATATCCATGATGCTAATGATATGCAAAGCCATAAGCTTGGGGATGTTATGTTTGATGAAGATGATATTTTTAGTCCCCCAAGATTTGATGTGCAAATTTGTTATAATGATTGCATGCCTCCTATTTATGATGATTATAATGATGAAAGTGGATTTGGAGAGGTCATGACTTTATTTAGTGATGAATCCACCATTTTGGATGAGGCTTCAATTGACTATGATAACAAAGTTGATATCTATGATGATTATGGTGATGACATGTATGCTATATTGAATAATGAAACGTGTCATCATGATTTTAATTTTCAATCCCATGATAGTTATTTTGTTGAATTTGCTCCCACTACTATTCATGAGAATAAATTTGCTTATGTGGAGAGTAATAAAATTTCTATGCTTATGTACCGTGAAAAGAATGCTTTATGTGATAGCTATATTGTTGAATTAATTCATGACGATGCTACTGAAAATTATTATGAGAGGGGAATATATGCTTGTAGGAATTGCAATAATATCAAGTTTCCTCTTTTTATGTTGAAAGTTTTGGAGTTGCACTTGTTTTGCCTTCCTATGCTAGTTGATACATGTTCCCATAAATTGTTTTCTCACAAAATCCCTATGCATATGAAGTGGGTTAGGCTTAAATGTACTTGTCATGTGATTCATGATGCTCTTTTTCAAGTTTCAATTCTCTACTTTTATGCGAGCATCATTGAATTCATCATGCCTAGCTAAAAGGCATTAAAGAAAAGCGCTTGTTGGGATACAACCCAACATTTACCCCTACTGTTTTTGTGTGTTAACATGATTAATCTACTGTAGTAATCATGTTTTATAGCTTTTGTTTCAATAAAGTGCCAAGTAAGACCTTTGGGATGGTCTATGGTGATAGTTGATTTGATCTTGCTGAAAAACAGAAACTTTTACGCTAAGGAAAATAATTCTCATTTTTAACAGAAGCATGATAAAATGCTGATTCTTTTTGCATAATATTAATAGACAAATTACCCAGGTGCTCCTATTTTTCACAATTTTTGGAGTAGCAGAAGTATGGTTGGAGTACAGATTACTACAGACTGTTCTGTTTTTGATAGATTCTGTTTTCAATGCATAGTTTGCTTGTTTTCTAATTTCCAGGGCTTATATTGCTCAATATAAATTGTGGAAATGATATTCTATAGTAGGCATTGTGTGATAACAATTATGAATCTTAGCTTTGACAGTACCAAAAGTGAAATGGTTTGCTCTTTATCATACTAACCTATCTCACAAAGTTCCGTTAAGTTTTCTGTGATTGAAGTTTTCAAGTTTTGGGTGAGATGAGGAGAATAAAGAGTGAAAAGACCCTAATATTGGGGATTCCCAAGGCACCCAAGGTAATTTTAAAGTAAGATCTAAGCAACTAAGCTTGGGGATGCCCCGGAAGGCATCCCCTCTTTCGTCTTCAACATTATCGATAACCTCACTTGGAGCTATGTCTCCATTCGTCACATGATATGAGTTTTACTTGGAGCGTCATTTTATTTTGTTAGGATTTTCTTCATGTTATTTATAATAATGTTTTTCATCTTTTATTTCAATAAAAGTGGCAATGATAGCCTTTGCCATGCTTATTTTGAAAGTATACATGTTGCTGTTTGGAAACAGAAAGTTCACGGTTGTTGCAAAAACTCCCTAGAAAAGTCAGAATGTGATAAAATGTTGAAATTTTTTTGAAAAATGATCTCTGATAAATTTTCTACAGTTTGACAAATTTTCATAACTTTTGGAGTTAGGGAAGTATTGATACTCTTGCATTCTTTACAGACTATATTGTTTTGGCAGACTGTTGTTATGTTTGCATTGTTTGCATATGTTTGCTTGTTTAATGATTCTATTTGAGGATAGGAGTATTAAATATTTAGAGGCATTTAGTGTGCAATGTTGAATGATAATTTTAGTTATTTGCTACAGTAGAGAATGATAAGGTTTTTGCATTGCCTTATACTAACTTATCTCACGAGTCCTTGTTCAGTTTTGTGTGGATGAAGCTTTTGAGATTTAGGAAAACCGTGATATGAGAAGAATTAAGGAGACACAAAATCTCAAGTTGGGGATGCCCAAGGCATCCCAAGATAATATTTCATGAAATCTCAAGCATGTAAGCTTGGGGATGCCCTGGTAGGCATCCCACCTTTCTTCTTCAACAATTATCGGTTAGTATCAGCTGAGCCTAAGTTTTTGCTTCTTCACATGATGTGTGCTATTCTTGGAATGGCATTTTATTTTCATTTTGCTTGCTGTTTTAATAAAATACATAGATCTGAAACTTTTAAATAAGAGAGAGTCCTCAAATAGCTACCCATTTACATAACTACTTGCTTGATCTTCACTTATATCTTTTTGGAGTAGCTTGTCATTTACTCTTGTGCTTCACTTATATCCTGTGAGTAAATTGTTGAATAAATTGAATGTCATGAAGTTGAAATCATATCATGCCTAGTGGTAGCTTCACATTGGGTTTAGAAAGTGAAATCTTTTGAGGCTTGACAATCACAATATTGGTCATACAAGCAATTCACGAATGATTAGTAGAAGGAAGAGAACTTTCACATGCAAATACACTATCTTAGAAATCTTTTGTGATTATGAGCCCCCATCAAAATATTATATGCCAAAATTGTTGACATTGGACAAGACAATGTAATGGTTTATGTTTGTTCATATTCACATAGAAGTTATATTGTAATAGATCCTTCAACATGTGGTGCTTGCCCCCCATCTTTACTAGCCAAAAATTCCGCACCAAGTAGAGATACTACTTGTGCATCCAAAAACCCTTAAACCCAAATCTTATTTTCAAGAGTCCACCATACCTACATAGGGATTGAATAAGATCATTCGAGTAAGTTGTCATCAGTGCAATAAGGCAATAAAAATTGCTTCTAAAAGTGTTAGATCATTTAGTGTAAGAGAAAATTGAGCGTTCTACGAACTTGTGATGGCAAAGAATAAAAGCGATAGACTGCATAATAAAGGTTGCTATCATAAGGGGCAATATAACGTGACGTTCTTTTGCACTAAGGGGTTGAGCATACAAAAACATAAGTGCATGGCGACCTCTACTTCCCTCTGCGAAGGGCCTATCTTTTACTTTTATGTATTTACTTTCATGCAAGAGTCAAAGTTTTTCCCTCTATTCCTTTTTTATTTTTCTCTTTTGGCAAGCATCATGTGGTGAGGAAAGATCTAGGCACATATATCCAGTTGGATATGGGTAGCATGAGTTATTATTGTTGACATCACCCTTGAGGTGAATATGTTGGGAGACAAAACAATAAGCCCCTATCTTTCTATGTGTCCGGTTGAGACGTTTTGCTCATGTGTATGCGGTGAGTGTTAGCAATCATAGAAGACTATATGATGGTTGAGTATGTGGAGCTCTTACTTAAACTCTGTTGAATAAGTTGAATTGCAATTTCTTGGTGACTGAGAACATAGGTTGTTGAGTTTCAAGAGAATTCATTGTTTGAACCTTAACATGTGAATTGGTTGCTACTTCAACATGAGAAATTTTATGAGAAAGAATTGTTGTTATGATGCTAGGAAAAGTGATTGAAATTGTCATTGATCAAACTTGTGCACTTTGCTAGCATTCACACTTCATAAATTATTTATTTTATCATTTACCTACTCGAGGACAAGTAGGAATTAAGCTTGGGGATGCTGATATGTCTCCAACGTATCTATAATTTATGGAGTATCCATGCCATTATATTATCATTCTTGGATGTTTTACAATCATTTTATAGCAACTTTATATCATTTTTGGGACTAACCTATTGACCAAGTGCCAGTTGCTGTTTTTTGCTTGGTTTTTACATCACAGGAAATCAATATCAAACGGAGTCCAAACACCGAGAAACTTTTTGTGGATGTTTTATGGACCAGAAGACCACCAATGGGTCAGAACAGCACCTGGGGGGTGCCCCGAGGGGGGCACAACCCACCAGGGCGTGCTTGGGGGCCCAGTCATACCCAGGTGGGTTGTGCCCACCTCAGTGGCCACCCGCACTCCCTCTTTACCCTATAAATTCACAAATATTCCAAAAACCCTCGGGGTTAACCTAGATCGGAAGTTCCGCCACCGGAGGCCTCTGTGGCCACCGAAAACCAATCTAGACACCGTTTCGGCACTCTGCCGGAGGGGGGGTCATCATCGATGGCCATCTTCATCATCCCGGCGGCCACCACGATGAGGAGGGAGTAGTCCACCATCGGGGCTGGGGGTTTGTACCAGTAGCTATGTGTTTAATCTCTCTCTCTCTCGCTCGTGTTCTTGAGATGTCACGATCTTGATGTATCGCAGGCTTTGTTAATATAGTCAGATCATATAGTGTTTTCCCCTCTCTATCTTGTTGTGATGAATTGAGTTTTTCCCTTTGAGATTTTGTCATTATCGGACTGAATACTTTTATGGATTTGAGAACACTTGATATATGTCTTGCAATTGAATACTCGTGGTGACAATGGGGTATCGTATTGATTCACTTGATATATGTTTTGGCACTCAACTCGCGGATTCCCGAGGTGACATTGGGGTAACCTGTGCATAGGGGTTGATGCATGTTCTTGTCTTTGTTTCTCCGGTAGAAATCTTGGGGCACTCTTTGAAGTTCTTTGTGTTGGATTGAATATTATGAATCTGAATTTGCTTTGGTGTTATTTTAGTACGAACTCTTGGTTAGATCGATCGGAAAGAATAGCTTCATGTTATTTTAGTATGAAATCTAGGATAGATTGATCGGAAAGAATAGCTTTGAGGTGGTTTTGTACCCTACAAACAATTCCGTCTTATGTTCTCCGCTAGATAGGAACTTTGGAGTGATTCTTTGTTGCACATTGAGGGACGGTTATATGATCCAATTATATTAGCATTGTTGAGAGATTGCACTAGCGAAAGTACGGACCCTAGGCCTCAATTTCAAGCATTGCAAACCATTTTTGTGCCCGTTTACTATTTGCTACCTTGCTGTTTTTATTTATTCAGATTATAAAAATATATTTCTACCATCAATATTACACTTTTATCACCATCTCTTCACTGAACTAGTGCACCTATACAATTTTTGCATTGTATTGGGTGTGTTGGGGACACAAGAGATTTCTTGTATTTGGTTGTAGGGTTGTTCCAGAGAGACCATCTTCATCCTACACCTCCCACGGTTGATAAACCTTAGGTCATCCACTTGAGGGAAAATTTTCCTAGAAAACTCTGCGCTTGGAGGCCCAACACGAGTCTACAAGAATAAAGTTGTGTAGTGGACATCAGTCGGCTAATGGACAAAGAGAATCTAAGTTATACGGCACCTCATGACGACGTTTGCGGGGAATAGGCATATTGGGTATGCCCGAGATAGGATCTTGAGAGCCGCCGCTCCGGGTTGGGCATCTTAGCTCGTGTTGTTGTTTCTTTAAAAGAAAGTTGGGATCCAAATGAGCAAGTGGGTGAGAAAATTTCACCTTCCGGATGACCCGACGAGTTCTCTTTCTTGGCAATGGTTCTCAATCGGAGGAGACAGGGATTACCTCTGCAGCGTCGGCTTGACTTGTGTCTGCATCATCCTGGGAAGATTCGGCATCATTAAGTTGCATAAAAAGGCGACCAAGGGAGTCAAGTTCTACCTCCAAGCCATCTAGCTTGAGAAGATCTTCTGTTGCTGATTTTTTACGGCGGCCTGGACCACTAGCGTTGGTCTTAAGTTTTTTGACTGGGGGGTGAAGTTTCTTTTTCCAGAATGAAGAGTTGGCCTATAGTCAAATGAGCAACAGAAATTAAAATAAGGTGAAAGTTATAAAAGTTGATGAAAACATGGAGCAAATTTAACAAAGACACTTATAGGTGGAGCCGCATTGAGCACGCGGAAGGGGTTCACTCTTATTTTGCGGCAATTCTCTAGAGTCTCTCCAAGTGATGATTTAACCATAGCGGTGGCTTCTTCATCAGTCAAGGGGGTCTGGTTGTAGCGTTGAGGATCCTTTGTGTTGCCTGTGTATTCACACATTAAGCCACTACACCGGCTCAATGGCAAAATTCTTCGCGAGACCCAGCAACGAACCAGATCTACTCCGGACAAGCCATTTGCCACCAGGGCTCTTATTTTTGAAAAGATGGCCGAATACTTAGCCCGTTCTGCAGCAGAGATACGATCTGGAAGCACATGGGTGGAGGTAAGCCAGAATGGGCGAAAACCTGGTAGGGGATTGTCACCAACTGTAGATGTGCCTTGACAATAGAACCATGTGCAGTTCCAATCCTTGGGGTGACTAGGCAATACAGCGGAAGGAAAAATGATATCTCGTCGCCTCTGAATAGAAATTCCACCAAGCTCGAGACTAGGCCCATCGGTCATCTCAGTTTGGCAATTGAGGTAGAAATACTCTCTGAACAGATCAACCTCGGGTTCTTGTTGAAGGTACACTTCGCAAAAGACTTGGAAATTGCATATGTTGGAAACTGAATTGGGGCCAATATCTTGAGGTTGGAGTTGATAAAAATGTAGAACATCCCAGAAAAACTTTGACCTGGGTGAGAAGCCCCGGAGAAGGTGATCCAAAAAATTAACAACCTCGCCTTCTTTACGTTGAGGTTTAGTTTCAGTGCCTGGAACTCGCCAGTGGATGGTGTCTTTTGTTGGTAAGACTCCCATGTTAACATATTCTTGGAGTTGCTAAGGAAGGTCGACTAGGGCGGCGGAGCTCCGGCAGCGGCACTCGACACGAGGAAGAAGAAGAAAGAGGGGTGAGGGTAAAAATTAAAAAGGAATCCCCCTGTCCCTATTTATAAGGAAATAGTAAAATGGCATGCACAGAAATTGAGGAGGCAACATGATTATCTCCACGGTGCAGGCACCTCGATTCTCGGACAGCTAGTTAATGTGAAAGATTCGTTGTGATGTCATGGGTTTTAAATAAATTTACTTCGCATGACGTCATGACAGGTACGGTGGTTTATTCAAGTTTACTTCGCATGACATCATGGTGGGTTACATCGGTTTATTTAAGGTTTGGAAGGACAACTTGCCAACTGAAGCAGTGAAGATTTACATGAACAAGTTCAAATCAATCTGAGGCCTAATGTTGGGGATACATCCCTGAGGTGTGACCCGCCCAGGAGGGGCTGGGTTACACCGTTGGCGAATAAACATGAAGAAGGCCCAAATAGGCCCAAGGAGACAAGACATGAAGACCGCGGTTTACAAGCAAGCCTATTGAAGGCCCAAGACCCAAAGACATGAGCGCCAAATGGTGAAGTCGACTTAGAACCAGAGTCGGTTATGTTTTGTGAGTCCGGCCTGGACTCTTGTAAGCTGTCGGGCCTTGACTTATGTATATAAACGCGAGACCCGGCGGCGGGTTAACTCAAGAAATAATCGATAGCTAGGTCAAGCGATTCTGCTCCGTTGTAATCGATATCCAAGCAATACAACTAGAAGCAGGGCGTAGGCTTTTACCTCGTTGTGAGGGGACGAACCTAGGTAAACCTTGTGTCCTCTGTCCTGTTCAACCCCTTCAAGCTAACCTACGTTGTGATGGCTCCACACCTAAGTCCTTTCATAAAGGCATTTGCCGTGACAAAACCACGGCAGTGATGCAAATATGACACAAGCATGACATGATGATGAGAACTTTGGTGTCGTGACAGTGCATGCAGTGGTCGCGCAGTGGATCGGTCGGTCTGTATTGTTGCCCTTTATTTTTACTTGGCATCATGAATGAACCAACCTGCCCACGGCGGAAGGAAATGTGAAGGCGGCTGGTCGCTTCTATAGTTTCCCAAATGCCACCCATTTCAAGTACTAGCTTCTTACAATAGTAGCATGATTGCATTTTTTGGCGAGGGAATTGAGACTCTCATGGTCTGCTAGGACCTAGCAACCAAATAGCATGGAGAATGGGCAAGTTGAAAGTGAACCTTGCAACATGTTCACTGTTATATATCAAGAGTGTGGGAGGAGAAATGCCATAAATTACCTCCAAGCTAGAAATAACATTAAATGTGTGCACATGGGTGGATCCATGGAATAAATCAACTCCAAGATGAGGTATAAGTCCACAAGATGGCCCATGCAAGTTACTCCAACACGTTCATTTTTCTCAAACTAAGAATGTGCAAATCAGGACGAAAAGCATGGATTTACTTGGCATCTTGTCCAGATTTGACTAGGCATCGTGGAACTTCACTCTCTGCCAGGCACGTCACAGTCACCTGTTGGAAGCATACAAAACACAGCTGAATGGTTACATGAATTAGCAATGCAAGTGAGTTGGTAGCGTGAAAAAATTGCAGATGTGGTGGTTAACATGGTGGGTTTGAAACCTTACATCATACAAACCGCAAATACTAATTACTTTTGGCTAACATTGGTAGCTCTTTAACTGCAAACTTCAGAAAGGAAATTTTACGAATTATCATTGTTAGTGTGGTAGAAAGAAATTTTAGGGATGCAAAGGAACACAAAGGTTCTTTTTATTTCCTTGAGTGCAAGCAATAGAGAGTGGTTAAACATGTGCATGCAGTCACCAGCTGGCCACTAGAGAATCCATGTGAGGTGGAGACGCCAGGAAGCGGAGGTGGGCGCAGTAGGGCAGGGATGGAGACATCGTGTGGTGCAGGCAGTTTCGACGGAAATGACATGGAGAAGACCTCGCTGATCCCCAATGTCGTCCAATGCAAGCGAAGACATACTCGAGCTCGAGCATGGATAATAATACATCCAACAATCAGCTATAAAGAATTGTTATGTCATCTAAAGCCAATCTAATAGTCGACATGTACAATAGTAAGTTTTAAATGTATACAATTTTATTAATTGTTGGCCCGTCTTACAATTTTTTTGCATGGTAATACATGTCTCATTTATATCATAAGAATCATAGTGCAAGTCACGTACACATCAACCTGACAAGACTGATAAGACAACAGAAAAGTAGCCTTTGCACAAAGAAATATCAGCCAAGAAGGAAAAATACAATCAAGACCGACGAATCCACTAAACTTTACACCAACACCCATCACCTGCCTCTAACGCCACCACATCAGCCACAGAAAAATTGATGGATCATCTCCTCACCCAAGCTCAACGCGGCTCGATAAGCTTGCGTTGGTTTTTTCCTTGAAGAGGAAAGGGTGATGCAGCAAAGTAGCGTAAGTATTTCCCTCAGTTTTGAGAACCAAGGTATCAATCCAGTAGGAGATAACGCAACAAGCCACTAAATACCTACACAAACAAACACCAACTTGCAACCAACGCGACAAATGGGTTGTCAATCACTTCACGGTTATTCGCAAAGTGAGATTTGATAGAGATGGATACACGGTAAAGTAATATTTTTGGTTTATGGAATGGAAAGTAAAGATTGCAAAAGAAAGTAAATGGGAAACTAGAATTGTAGATCGGAAACTTGTATGATGGAAAATAGACCCAGGAAACATAGGTTTCACTAGAGGCTTCTCTCAAGATAGAAATTATTACGGTGGGTGAACAAATTACTGCCGAGCAATTGATAGAAAAGCGCAAAGTTATGACGATATCTAAGGTAATGATCATGAACATAGGCATCACGTCCGTGTCAAGTAGACCGAAACAATTCTGCATTTACTACTATTATTCCACACATCGACCGCTATCCAACATGCATCTAGAGTATTAAGTTCATAAGGAACGGAGTAACATCTTAAGCAAGATGACATGATGTAGAGGAATTAACTCAAGCAATATAATGAAAACCCCATCTTTTTATCCTCGATGGCAACAATACAATACGTGCCTTGTTGCCCCTACTGTCACTGAAAAAGGACACCGCAAGATTGAACCCAAAGCTAAGCACTTCTCCCATTGCAAGAAAAACCAATCTAGTTGGCCAAACCAAATCGATAGTTCGAAGAGACTTGCAAAGATATCAAATCATGCATAAAAGAATTCAGAGGAGATTCAAATAATATTCATAGATAAGTTGATTATAAATCCACAATTCATCGGATCTCGGCAAACACACTGCAAAAGAGTATTACATCGAATAGATCTCTAAGAACATCGAGGAGAACTTTGTATTGAGAATCAAAGAGAGAGAAGAAGCCATCAAGCTACTAACTATGGACCCGTAGGCCTGTGGTAAACTACTCACGCTTCATCGGAGAGGCAATGGTGTTGATGTAGAAGCCTTCCGTGATCGATTCCCCTCCGGCAGGATGCCGAAAAAGGCTCCAAGATGGGATCTCACGGGTACAGAAGGTTGCGGCGGTGGAAAAATGGTTTCGTGGCTCCCCTGGATGTTTTTGGGGTATAAGAGTATATATAGGAAGAAGGTCTAGGTCAGGAGGTCGCCAAGGGGCCCACAAGGTTGGGGGCGCCCTCCACCCTTGTGGCCGCCTCGTGACTCTTCTAACTTGCACTCCAAGTCTCCTGGGTGTCTTCTAGTCCAAGAAAAATCATCGCAAAAGTTTTATTCCATTTGGACTTCGTTTGGTATTCCTTTTCTGCGAAACTCTAAAACAAGGGAAAAAACAGAAACTGGCACTGTGCTCTAGGTTAATAGGTTAGTCCCAAAAATCATATAAAATAGCATATTAATGCATATAAAACATCCAAAACAGATAATATAATAGCATGGAACAATCAAAAATTATAGATACGTTGGAGACGTATCACTCGATCACTGATATGCAGCTATGCGGACCTCTAAGGTGGCTCACCAAAAGTGAAATCATTACCGTTGAAAGAATCAGACCAGGGCAACATCTCGGACACATCATCGAGCTTAAGATCTGGCACCCCGCAAGACTAAGACGTCGGAGGATGAAACCATACCTGCCCTCCACGAACCACGAACCCAACACATTATCAACCATCGTCCAGATGTCGTTGATGTAGACCATAATCTGCATCCGCTCATGGACTACCTCCCAAGCTCCGTGCCGACGGTGGAGCAAACATCGTCACAACGGTGGAGCCCAAGGACACAGGTCCACCACATGGATGACGCTGCCACCACACCATCCTTGCTTGAGCAGACTGATTTCTAAATCCATCCCCAACCTTAGACCGATCGCCTCGTCGGGGAAGGATCTAAAGAATCTTTATTCAATGCCGCCATCGCCGCTGCCAAGCCAACACGATGAACAGCCTAAAAAACCTAGACTACGAGGGCCTAAAAACGGTCCACATGCGTGGATCCGGAAGCCCCCGTCCGCCGACGACCGGAGGGGAGCTGCTGGAGGACGGCGCCGAAAGATTGGCCTCTCCTTGTGGCGGCTAGGATTGCAATGCTAGGCACCAAGAGGAAAGAACCACACAAAGCCACCCTCACAACAAACATTACCTCTAGTAGTTTTGTCTGTCTCCCAGTATAACTTGCCCACCTTACAATCTTACATATTGTCTTGGGGCTTGTGCTGCAGCTGGCTACTATAGAACTGCAGCACCAGTCAATTCACCCAAAAACTCAAGCTGATGAAGAAAAGTGGGCTATGCATGTATTTTTCAACACTACCCCTCACGTATGGCCTCCTCGGGCCTAAACATGGACCAAAACTGGGTTGCAATTTTTTATTTTAAAATTGCATCAGTCGGGTCTTGAACTCAAGATATCTTGGTTGCAAGTTTATGCACCTAACCAGTTCACCCATCGGTCCGAACTAAGGGAGAGGGTTGGACATTATACCCCAACACCTCCCTCCCTCACGTCTATGCTCCTTTGGAGTTTATGATTTGAGCAGCGAAAGCGGGGGCAGGCCGCAATTATTTATTGTGTTTACTGGGTCTTGAACCCTAAACCTCTTAGTTTTAAGTTTATGCACCTCTGATACCATGTAGAACTACAAGCACCAGCCAGTTCACCCATCCTTTACTGAAGTCGTGCAAACCTTATTGTGGCTAAGACCCAAAGGACTTGTGCAACAGAGTAGCAACCTCATTGATGAAGAGAGTCTTAGATCAAAATGATCAAATATGTAAACACGCGAACACAGACTGTCTCCAAAAAGATCCACTAAAGACCAACACCGACCGAATCCGGCAAGATCCGATGGAGATACACCTCCAAACGCCCTCCAACGATACTAGACACACTATGGGACATGGAACGAATGCGGGACACACTATTCCTATCTAGGGACATCGCCGCTGCCACACAGCCCTAATCAAGACGTTGAACCTAACAAGAATAAGAGCAGGCTCTCTCCCGCCAATGGGGTGTCGAGGTCCTCCACACCTCCATGGCCCAAAGGCGATCGAATGTAGGGAGGATCAGCAGCGGTGCCGGCGAGAGTAGAAGAAAACCTAATCATGTGGGTTGGCATTGTAACATATTTTGTTGCCCCAACTTTTTCTTGTCATTTGATCGTTGGCGTTGGCGCTGCTGGCCTCCCTATGAAGGCTACCTCTTGTTGCCATGTCGTCTTCCAATGACTTCCTCGAGCAGATCATGCAGCCTCTCCACTCATATTTGGTGTTGACACATATTGATCAAGCTAAATTAAATCTAATTGTTTGATCAATCTAGACAGGTTACATAATTGATGCAGCTCAACACAATAGACATCAAAATATTTTTGATGTTATACATTATATTTTTAGGAAAATAGGGGTTGCAAAAATGAAACCACATAACAACACTACATATACGCACAACGGCTAGCCCCCATTACATTTTTCATTAGGCTGGTTATAATGAGAAATAACTTAGACTAGTAACATGCATGAGGAGTAGTAACATATTTGTGGGTATCATGCAAGCCTTCTTCTATTTAGATGTTGACTCATTTTGTCTAGGGTGCATTATGCTACAATAAAATATTGTGTTATCATAAACATCTCTTTCCTCATGATCTACTTTCAAATAAGCAAATTTATCTTAGGACATAATGTTACTAGCTTAATTGCTCCCACTATGGCCAGCCTTAGTAAAAACCAAGTCTGTGAACTGATAAATATTATCAAAGCTCTTTTACCAGCCCACCATGGGGCAACGTCAAGAACCGCTGAAGGAAAACTCAAACATATTTGCCACACAAAATCGTTGTCGCATTTTCTGGTTCTCCTAGTCGAACACACCAATCTAGCACCACATTTCCAATGACTGAAACACATATCGGCTAGCCCTAGCCCCGGTTACTTTTTTTTTTGCAAAACTAAGTCTGGGAAGCGATAGATATCAGCGACGTTCTTTTCCTAGCTCAGCATTTGGACAACGTCAGGTGACGCTTTAGCACTAGATAAGAGCGATCCAGGTCATCTGCCAAAGTTATTGGCGCATTTCCTTGTTGACATTCTAGTCGAACACGCCAATCTCTCGCCACATTTATGCAGTTCGCTCCTTGACGAATTTCATGCTCTTGGCCTTCACAAACCTAGGTCCATCATCTATAGATTTGTTTCACTGTGTGCATCACGGCCAGATCAAGGACATACAAGCCTGCCTCAACACCCTCTCAAGAATATCCCTTTGCTCAAAGGATTGGTGACATTAGAGCAATTCTAGCAGACCCCGCATCCGGCTGGCCCGCAAAACGTATTTACAGTTCGTGGAAAACCACTTTTGCGGGCTGGCTTGGAAGGCCGCAGATGCAGACCCCCAAGCGGACCCGTATAGAAGTATAACCGTGGAATATATTTTTTTACGGGTCAGCTTCTGCAGGGTCTGCTCGGACACCGCCGTGACGACCCGCAAACAGAAAACGGCCAATTCTCGCATTTGGCATAAGTTTCCATAAATAAGTTCAAACTCAAACAATATAACACAATTTTATGCGCAAATAAAAGCCAAGTTCAGTACGATAAACGCAAAAAAGGGTCCTGCAAAAGTTTACACCCATGTCCGGCATCATCTTGGTCGATCTTCAGTCCGCGCCATCGAGCCCATCTTGAAGTTCATCGCCACCACCGAATCCACCTCCGACGCTTGTTCCAACTCCCGCACCGAAATCATCGACATTGCCACCATATGAAGCAGAGAAAACATCTCCGAAACTATAGCACACACCGGTCGACGCAACCATTCTCCTCTTCAAGATTTCTCTCCTTGCCATATCATGCCATGTTTTGGTGAGATCGTCCATGTCATTGCGGTTCATTGACATGATCTTGTTCTCTTCGGCGAGCAACTTCGACATGGCTTTGTTTTCAGCGGCGCGTGCTCTTCTTTCCTCAATGGCAGCTTTGCGCATCCCCTCTTCCTTGAGCAATTACCACTTTTCTTGCTTCTCCTTTGCCTTCTTCTCGGCCAACTCTTTCTTGATCTCCAACAACTTCAACAACATCAACTCGTTTGATTGCACCATGACATCAATCTTCTCCCTCAAGCTCGATGCTTCTTGCTCTCTCTTCATCTTCTCCTTAGTCTTTTTGTCGCCATCGGGCTTGTGCAAATTTTTTTGGGCCATCATCATCCTCATCTTCATCCATGTTTGTAAGTGAGCCTCTCGTTGGTGGGGATTCTTTGTCGATCAACTTTCACTTCTCGCACTTTTGAAGCAACTCCCAACAATGCTCTAGTTTGAAGAATTTGCCTTCCGAAGCTTTCATGTCTTTGTATCTATGTTGGCCAATCTTGCCCTACACAATGTGAACAAAGTGAAATGATGCAATCATTTCCCATGATGCATGCAAATATGATGATGCACAACTTGAACAAAGACAAAACAAACTCACATAGTCGGATTCCACGGTTCCACTTGGAGGTGCATTGCGTACTTGCTCCAAGCAAGCTGCCCAACGGATGCACATAGGCTTGATCACCTCCTAATGCCCTTGAAGCAACCAAAATGTGCGTGAAGTCCTATTGGGGTACTTTGCCATCATGCGAAAGTATTGATCTTCGATCCTTTGCCAATACCTCTTGGCGGTTTGAGAAGTACCCGTGTATGCATCAAGAGACACCGCACTCCACGCATTGATCAAAACTTGATCTTCCAAGATCGTGTAGTTCTTCGATCTTTGGCTTTTCCCAGTTTTTGTTTGCGATTGATCATATGCTTCCGCTTCGATCTCCCCCAATTCTTCCTCACAACCATGATAGTCCACGCCGTCCTCCGTCTCATTGTAGTCGAATGCGGCGAACAGAGCTTGATCAATGTCAACGACGTTGGTGTCCAACAAGTTCACGAACTCGGCAGTTGCATTGTTAGAACCACCGCTATAGTGAGCGACAACAAGTCACGAGCTATCACAAAATGGCGTAAAGCAAACAAAAAATGCAATTGAGCGGCATCGCATACCTTCCGGCCATTTCGTCAAACACCTCGCTTGCGGTGGGAGCAGCATCGTTGCGTGGCATCGCCGGGGAACCTCTTTCTGCGGCGGAGGGAGTGGATGAAGGAGCCGGCTTCTTTGTAGCCGGAATCTTCTTCCGCTTTACACTGGAGACCTTGCCGACCTTCTCCGCCGCCGGCCGGGATCATGCAGCGGCATTGGTGCCCGAAGCGCGGACCTTCGCGACGGGGGCTGCCGGATTCCCGCCATGCACGACCACGTTGCCCTGCTGCTTGCGGGCAGGCACGGCGTTAACTTGGGCGACGGCGGGGCCAACATGGCCGGCAACGAGATCCGTCCGAGGGGAGGGAACGTGCGCGACCTCAACGGTGACGGGGGACAGCCGGGAGTCATCCATGACGGCGAAGGACGGCCGAGGGAGATGCACCAGAGCGTGCAGTGGCGGGGCAATGATGACGGAGGGTGGGGAAGCAGGAACGGGCGTGCAGAAATGTCCCTTCCGCCAAATCTCGTTGCGGATAGAGACTGAGCTCGGGTCGTCCTCTTAGCCCGTGAATCTAGAGGTTGAGGAAGATGTTTTGCCGCGCCCCGCAAAAATATTTGCGGGCCGGGACGGGATGCACGGTTTGATCGGGATGGTTTTCCTATCCCGACCCGCACTTTTGCGGTTATTTTACGGGCCGAAGCGGAATGCTGCTAAAGTTGCTCTTAGTTTTCCTGGTGCCACTCATTCCTAGACATGCATATGTGTGTTTTTGCCGGAACTGACCATGTTCGACAAATGTAGGTGTCAATCAGTGCAAGCGACGCTGTAGGGGGCGTCAATGGGCCGTCCCAATTCCGGCCTGGATTTTTTTTATTCTGGAATTTAAGAACTATACCAAAATTCCGAAATGTTCAAAACTTTAAAAATATGCCAAATTTTAAAAATGTTCACGAATTTGAGAAAATTTTCAGGTATACCAAAAATATGTTCATCGTATATTATAAAATTTTCACTATATATATTGGAAACATGTTTGATGTGTATTAAAGAATTCAACGTATATTACTCTAAACACTTTTGCCCTATATTATAGAAAAAACACAAATCAAAATACACAGACGAACAATACAAGATAGTGAAGGAGCCCTTTGACAAAGCAAATCCCTAGATACTCAATAATATAAACACACGCTCTACTTTACCGAAAGGTAAAGATAACACAGACAAGCATGAATATAATGCCATGAGACGCCTAGGGAACCTCAGCTCCATGACAAAGCCCTCAAGAAGGGAAACAACACCTCCATATCTGGATCTGAATTTGTGTCACCGCGAGGCACCCAGGATAACCGTGACGATTACAAGCCTTCAGATCTAGATTTATGCGTCGCCACTGGCAACAGTAGAGATCAAACGTGAGCTTCCATCCGCTACACCCCTCGTTGTCCAAATGACCAAAAGATATAGCCAACCATGTGTATTGCCATCCGAGGCCGCCCTCGCATGACATCACCAACCTTCCACATGACAGCGCATCAACCATGGTAGGAAGAATGGAAGGCCCTCTCTTTCCTAGCATGGCATCAACCGCCAAGTCTGGATCAACGTCTGCACCGTGGGAGGCGCCCATGCATGCGTTTCCAACCAGTCCTGGTGGACTATGGGGAAACGCAACCCGCAGTGGCTGCCGCCGGCCGCCGCCAAGCAAACCCCTAGCCCTCTGGCCTTCGCCTAGGCGAGCCCACACGCTGCCACATCTGTGTCCATCGGCACCGATCCGTCCAACGTATAGCAGCGCCATGGGAGCTCGACTCGGACGGACGCCACCAACGAGTTGAAGGCAAGGAGAGCACAACACGATGGTTTGCACCAACGCGGGCAAGTCGCACCCTGTACATGCGTGCCATCGGACTATTTACTACAGTAAGGTTTGCCCGCCTCCGATGGGGGAGGGGCGAAGACGAAGGCGCGCCTTCAGCTTGCTCCAGTGCTAGTAGTCGTCGCTAGGTGGTCTATGGACCTAGATGTATTTCTTTACTTTCAGTGTTCCTTGTACTACCTTGATAGTTGATGATAAATCAAAAGAGGACATGATTAAGATAAATGTTGATGGCTCGTTTGTGCCAGGTGAACAACACGCAGGTTGGGGTGTAGTGGCGAGAGACTCGGAAGGTACTGTCATTTGTGCTCGCGCAGGTCGTCAGGAGCATGTAGGAGACCCTTTCGGTGCAGAGGTCAATGCCATGGCTCACGGTGTTGCACTGGCGGCGGAACTTGGTATGTTGAGGGTGATCTTCGAGACTGACTCCCAGCTTGTTGCGGATGCAATGGACCTGAAAAGGGCAGACTCGTCGGCTTACTCGGCTGTCATCGAAGATATCAAACTACAACTGAAACTTTGGTTTTCTCATCATGTAATAGTGTCATGTAGGAGAGGGGCAAATTCTGTTGCCCACGAACTTGCTAGTTTGGGTCGCTTGTGCAAGGCTGATCACTCGATGCAATGGGACTATGATGTACCTGCCACGCTTGTGGCTTCTGTCCAGGGCGATTTGCCTGGACACCGTTAATGTTAAAGCTATGCTTTACTTCAAAAAACAAGTTATCTTAAGAAAAAAGATTTATGATAAGTTTTTTTTGCCCAAAGCACTGAGAACTAGCGTTGTGACAAAAAATGGCAGTGCGACCCACGGTAAGTGATGACATGGCAACCGAAACTCGCACGGTTTGTTTCTACCGTTAGGCTGATGCGTGGCCCACCCATCAGCATCCATATTCCCCGTTCTTTCTTTCTTAGAGCAAGATCCGGTAAAATCCGGTACTTCAAAATCGTTTCAGGGCTCCTCCTAAAACAATTTTGCGGGCACGCGAAGGTCTGCAAAATAGATCAAATATAATTTGTACTGTAAATGCCCCGGCGAGGAAGGCGACGGAACGTGGCTCCGACTAGCAGCTACCCGTGCGCCAGTACGCCCGTCGCAGAGCATGTACGCAGGCGGCAAATGGCATTACCACGCCCACCTCGGTTCGTCAGGTTTTGCGAAGGTAACAACGTACAAGCCACGGATTTTCATTTTCCATCATGATGTTTGATTGATGCTTGCATGTTGATTAATCTCGATCGTTCCCTGTGAGTCTCTGGAATAGATTTGCAGGAGAGGAGCAGTGTGTGCGAGGTGGCTGGATCAGAAGCTCAGGAGCTAGAGGAGTCCGTGGTCAAGAGGCACTTAACTACTTATGCTTCTTTCATACCCTTTCTGAATTCACTTCATGTTTTGCCAAGATTCAGACCGAATTCAGGCTTCAGAGACCCCTGTTTCGTTACTCATGAAACAAGATATCTGGAGCCAAAAATACCATTGTGTCACCTGCGAATGGAGCTACAGCGTGTGGTGGCAATTTTTCATGTTTTGACCATTTTCTGAAATCTATTTGAGATTTGATCCTATTTTTAAAAAAATTCAAGATCTGACCTTTTTGCTACCACCAGAGTTCATGGCGGTAGAGTATAACAGCCTATCGTCAAGGACTTTGGCAGTAGGAAACATCGCTATCGCCAACAGGGTTGACGGTAGCCTGCGCAACCCTACTGCCAAGGTGCTTCGGTAGGCACGAGCACAGTGGCGGAGCTACTTGGAGGCCAACCTGGGCCATGGCCCCGCCACTGCACGAGCACACACTGTGTTCAATACTTAAGAGTTTTTTGACGGTAGGGCATGCAACCTTACCGCCAGGGACCTTGGCGGTAGGTTGTTATACCCTACCGACATGGTCCCTGACGGTAGCAAAAGGGTCAGATCTCAAAAAAAAATTAAACTAGAGTCAAATCTTAAATAAGTTTTAAAAAAGGGTCAAAACACGAAATTTAGCCGCGTGTGATGGTGCGCTGAAAGAAGTGTCCGGTCATATATATCACCGCCAGCGTCCGCCTTCCCAACTCCCTCAGAACCCCCTCCCGGCGATGAGACCCAGCGCAAGATGCTTCGAAGGCTCTCGGGCCTGCGCTCGGGTGAATGAAGAGGGGCACCAATCCTGAGACCATTGCGCTCGTGGGCATTTTTCTTCTTTCTTTTTTCCTTCAATGTGAAATAATAGACCCAACTGTAACGGCTGTCTCGTCACCTCGTCCCAGTGTCGTTTCTTTTTTGGCAAAACACACTCGATCGAGCTTTTAGGGTTTTCAGCAAATAAAATTCATTGATAATCGATGGTATTTTGCAAACTGTCACTGAAATGATGTTTTTACTCTCTCGTCTAGGTGTGTAAATCATTTTAGGTTGCGCACCACGATCAAGGTGGAGGAAAAAACGAGAGAACCTAATGTTTTTTTGCTAATTAATAACATTGCATGCAATGAACTAACCACTGCATATCGTGTTTGATAGTCTCAAGTCATTTAAAGCGTGCATAGCTCATATCTTTTATTGGTTGATATGTCACGAAACAAGAAATGAGATGGGAGTTAATGAACCGTGCCTAAGTGTTTTAGAATTATTTAATTTTTGTAAGATGATTTACACACTTAGACGAAGGGAGTAGAAGATGTGCGCAATTGTGATGTCTTTGACATTTTACTCCAGTGGCCAAGGGGCTGAGTAGTTTTTTTTAATTCCCTGAGGAAGGGAGGAGTCCTACAGTTCGCGCGCTCTCTGGTCGGTGGAAGTTATAGATGGAAATACAGTAGGGTCTATTCGGTTTGGAGGATTTTCATAGGAAACACATAAGAACGAGGATTCTGAAGGAAAATTTCCTATAGATGCATTTGGTTTGTAAGAAATGTGTACAGGAATTTCGTAGGAATATTATTCATTTCCTCTGTTTTTGGAGGAAATTACACATCCATTCAAAGCTCATTTTACACGTACAAACGAGGCGAGTCAAATCCTTAGGATGGCAAGTGTCATCCTATAAAATTCCTATACTAGTCCTAATTTCTACATTATAAAATCCTTCAAACCGAATGAGCCCTAAAATGCATCACTTTGATGCTTCAATGTTACAAGCTGCTGTATCCAAAACAAAACAAAACAAAAAACGTTACAAGCTGCCGAGCTTTGCTAAAAATGAAAAGCACTATACAAATCTCGCTATCGCGGTAGCCATTATGTGGGTTCACGGGGCCCTCTGACCATGTTTGATATGAGCACGGCATACACGATCAGAGACATGCAAGGACTCTGCTTATATGGGTGCTTGCATATGTGTTTAACCCTTTTCAAAGGTCAAATTGTGCATGCAAACATACTGGTTGCCTTGAATCAACTGTGCCTCTCTATGTCCAGGCTGCGGAGATGTATGACCATCTCCATAGCTTCAGCGTAGGAGTGGCATTTGGGGGTAGGGGTAGAGACGTGCAAGGAAACAGCTCTGCCTCTTATGTCCAGTGGCTGATCTAGGATTTGGAACTAGGGTGGTCCTTCTAAAAAAATGACAACAAATATGAGCTATGAACGATCTAGGTAATTACCATACCATATAGGAATACCTGCAAAAATTACCATATAGGAATACATAAATTTGGTCATAAAAACATCCAGCATAGCCTTCTTCCTATCTTCATAGCATGTTTGTGAAAAATATAAGAAGTGTCTCCGGTACTCTTCATTCTTCAATAATTCTGCTATAAGAATTTTTCTATCAATCATAATGACATAAATGAACAGAAACGATGTGCAAAATTATATGTGTTTGTCAGATCATGTACTGGATAATTGAACAGAAAGCAAAGGGCAAACCCTAGATAAAAAATTGGCAAACCCTAGATAAAAAATTGGGGAAGGGGCAATTGGCTAGCTGCTTCCTCAAATCAAGTAGTGCAGGAGTGCAGACTGGCTGCTGGCCTCTGGCGCTGGCTTGCAGGGGCGCCGTCCGGTGTGCGGGGGCAGGGCACGGCAGGGTCACATGCTCTCAGCCTGCAGGGTTGGCGAAATGGAGCCTGGGTGCGTGCGTTGTTGTTGTTGGGTCAAAGATGTTGGACTACTTTTCTTCTTTGGCCCATCTCTAGTGTATTCTCTATATGCTATATAGGCAGATCCGAAATTCCTGGGTGGGTCGCGACCCACCCTGGACATCCTATAGCTCCGCCCCTGGTGTGCACTAGAACATCATCGACATCATATTCAACAACTAGCTCATGGCCGGGAGAAGCTTTTATTTTTACAAGGAGGCACATGGGAACTAATTTTCCCACGGTGTAAGGAAGTTCGATGGCGATGCATCGCTTCTACAATTTCCCTAATGCCACTCATTCCAAGTATATGCTTCTTGCAATAGTAGCAAGATTGGGTATTTTGGCTCAGGCATGGAGACTCACATGCCAGGCTAGTGTCATCGAAGAGTATGAACGAAGAATGGATAAGTTGGAAGTGAACCTTGCAATAGGTTTGATAAGGAAAGTTTTCATTTTAAAAAATGCAAATGACAAAACTGGTTCGATGGCTCTTCTCCACTATTCAATAAAGATACTTGGCTGGATGGCGAAGCTGTGTTTGCTCTCCCAAATCGAGTATGGTTGTTTATAAGAGTGTGAAACTGTGAGTGGGCAGATACCATAACTCCATAAGTTACCTCCAACTACAAATATCATAAATTAGTTAACATGGGTTGGTCCACGAAATAAGGCACATGGAAGTTATGTCGTAACATGCATTGCGCTCGGGCATGAATGTTCAAATCAAAACCATAATTAGCATCGTGTCCAGGTTTGACTTTGCATTGTGGAACTTCACTCTCGGTTAGGCACGTCATCATCACTAGTTAGAAGTGTATGAAACAAAGCTAGATGGGGGCATGAATTAGCAATGCAACTGAGTTGGTAGCGAAAATAAAATAGAGATGTGTTGGTTAACATGGTGGAACGAAAACCTTACATCATACAAACCGCAAATACTAATTACTCTTGGCTAACATTGGCGGCTCCGTCGGCTCTTTAGTTACAAACTTTATAAATGATTTATTTCTAAAAAAAAATGTCACTGTTAGTGTGGCAAACTGGCACCTAACTGTAAGGAGCCCTTGTATTGTTAAGAGCAGAAGATGAAATATGGCATATATCGCACTTAGTGCTATAAGATGTGTCTAAACAATAGGTATGGCGGCATCCCTTGTGTATCAAAAGTGTAGGGTCATGAAATCTCAACTTAAAACCAGCTAGAAAAAAAACACCTATAATCCTTATGATGTGGATGTCTTACATAGCCGCATTCGCACCCACCTCTTCATCGTTGCTGGGGGCATCACCGGACAGTTAGAATTATGGCAATTAGTTTGTCTTGAGTTGGATATATTGGTGTTGGTGCCTTTTACTTATTGTCTCGGTGTAAACAAAGGTCAATTACATCATTTTGCCCACCGTGCTTGTTTCTTTCTTCATTCTTCACCAATCACCGGTCCTTCTTAGTTATAATAGAGAACGCAAACAAAAGGAAAATACACCAATAGCAATTCAGAACTTTGGGGATGCAAAGGAACACAAAGGTTCTTTTTATTTCCTAAAGTACAGGCAATGGAGAGTGGTTAAACATGTTAATATGGTCATCAGTTGGCCACAAGAAAATCCATGTGAGGTGGAAACACCAGGAAGCGGAGTTGGACACGACGGGACAGGGATGGAGATGCTGGGTGGTGCAGGCAGTTTTTGCGGAGGCAACATGGAGAAGACCTCGCTCATCCCCAGTGCAATCCAATGTAGGAGAAGACCTACTCGAGCTCGAGCTCTGCGCCTGCTGCTCCATCGCTGACCTCGTCCTCCTCATGACTGTTGACCGGTGCTTCTAAGGGGAGAGGTGTCGGGTGTGCGTGTGCGTGTGGTGCGGCTCGGGTGCGGCCGCATGCGGTGTGTGTGGGCCGCGCGGGCAGGTGTAGCCACTTCGGCTCGCTTCAGTGCAAATAAACCAAGAGAGGAAAAATAAAGGAAAAATAAACATATGTGAAATGCACAATCAGCATAGAAACAAGGAAAAATTAAATGAGGTAATTTGTGGCACAAGTTTGATTAAATTGGGTAAAAAATATAAGAACTGCTAAAGAGTTAAATGTTGTCACAAACGTGAAGCTGGCGGTAAAAAATGAAATTCACTCAAAAGAGAATGTTCTGTTTACAGAATCTTACTTGCATATGAACTATGTGAGTAGGCATGGATAAGTCAAGTCCGAGCTAGAGATGACATTAAAAGAGCAAATTCCCTACAAAAACATTAAAAGAGTGAGAATGGGTTGATCGATATTAAAAATTAACTCCATGAGGGTTAATCCATGACTCTTATTTTTACTTTTGAAAAGGAGGATAAGTCCTTCCTCTACATCGGACGATGCACACAACTATATATTATTCATTATTCAAAATCTAGCAGTCGAACAAATTCAACCCAGAAATAAAGACCCCAAGGCTCCATGCCTCATAACTGCAACTCCAACAGATAACCAATAACCCTATTGGTAAAATACTGAAACAAAACGAGAAATATACAGCTCCTATGCAAGGCCCTCAAGAAGAATTTGACGCACGTGCACCGATGATGAAGAGTCCAACCCTAGGTTGGTCTTGAAATTTTCATCCCCAATGGCAAGGTTCAAGCCACCACCTTTAGCAAGGAAATGCTTTTTTGTAAATTATTTATCGATAAAGTAACAAGGGTTCTTATCAAATCCACCACCTTTAGCAAGGAAATGTTTTTTGTCAATTATTTATCAAGAAAGGAACAAGGGTTCTTATCAAATCGATCATAAAATTAGAAAGAAGCACAAAGTGACGCAGGCTCGCGTTGACATAGTCTGATAAGAGATTTAGTGTTTCCACCGGAATGCACATGGTTGTCATTGAAGCCGCATCTACTATCATCATTTGTCCCGCTACCGACACCTCGCTAGCCGGATACCACAAATAGAGATACTGAAAGACGAAGCCATCTCATACCACCTAGCCTCCGG
Source organism: Triticum monococcum (assembly GCA_034509565.1). NCBI lineage: Eukaryota > Viridiplantae > Streptophyta > Magnoliopsida > Poales > Poaceae > Triticum > Triticum monococcum. The sequence continues at coordinate 624,046,385 of CM067845.1, forward strand.
TCACTTTCGCGCCACCTTCAATCCAACAACAACAGGCAAAACAGTGCATCACCTGCTAGCAGCAGACACGACTTGACATCTCCGCATGAGACGTGATGCATATCACTCCTTAGCGACTTCACCTGCAGGTGATAGGCATGACTCGGCGCCTTTGAAAAGAACGTCGGTGTCACCTGCCGAACCGCGTGGAACTCGATTTGTTGATGGAGGGTCTGTCCCATATGTCACCAGCCTCGAAAAGGTCATCACCACCTCGAGATCGAGCCTTCATGTCGTCCATACGACCACGGACGGCACCGCCATCGAAGAACCAGGACCGCCGACCCAAATGCCAACCTCATGCGCCACTGAGATGGACGAATCCACACCGCCGCCGCCACCCGGGTCGCCGCAGTGAGACCGCCACTGAAGACGTCGATAAATCAGGACCATCACGCCTGGCCCCAGGTAGTGGCACTGACCGACCAGTGCACATGCGAACATGTCTCCCTGTGTGCGACTTCATGACCTCCCCCATTGCGAGCAGTCAAGCACCTCGTCCTCCCTAGCCACTAGCCGAGTCAAGCATCCACAGCATCACGGGCCACCCGGCCCTATTTAACCAGAGCACAACATACACGATCAGAGACATGGAAAGGCTCTGTTTACAGGGATGTCAGTTCACGATCAGCCGTGCATCACTACATCCAGGCTGCGGAGACGCACGACCACCTCCATAGCTTCAGCGTAGGCGGGGCGACGGGAGTGGTAACGTGGGCAGTGGTCTGATCCTCTGATCGATCGGGAAAATCAAGGGCAAAGGCTAGTGTGCCCAGTCCCATTTTGTTGAGTTTTACAGGTTGCATTGCGTTGGCTTGTTGGATTTTAGACTATTTTTCAAAAAAAAAAGGTGTAAGAGCAACTCTAACAGGGCGATCCAAACGGACGGCGCTTCTGTCCGTTTTTTATTCGTTTGGGTCGGTCCGGCGGATAGAAACGTCCGCTGTCACATTTGGGTTGGCGTGAACGCTCAACGCTGACCTGATCCATTTTTATCGGCGTGAAAAATAAAAAACGTTTGAGCATTTTAAAAATAAAACAAGCATTAATTAAACATAAAAGCCGGCAACGAAGGCCGGTAATAGTTCACATTACATTAATTAAACATAAAAAAGTAAAAACTAGACGACGGCGTGCTGCCCTAGGCGTCCTCGTCCTCGTCGGTGTCGGCGTCTGCGTCGGGGCCGGTGAGGTTGATCAGCGTCGGCGCAGGGCCGGCCCAGGGGAACGCCGTGTTTTAGAGGGCGGCGATGTCGGGTTGTGCCACCGCGGGCTGCGCCGCCGCTGCCTGGGCCTGGCGCGCCTCCTCCTTGGCCTCGCGCTCGAGCAGCTGGAGGCGCTCGCCCTCCCGGCGCTCCTCGGCCAGCCGAACGCTGCGCCAGTGGTTGAGGTAGGCCGACTCCTGTTCCTCCGTCATCCTGAGCCAGATCGGCGGAGAGCTGACCCACTCGCGCACTACTCCGGTCCATGAGTAGCGCTCGAGGGGGAGCGGCTCCTCCGGCTCGGCTTTGGGAGGGGACGGCGGGGTCACTGGCGGCGCGGCACAGTCGCCTACCGCGGAGAGGGCCATGGCCTCCGCCAAGGCAGATTGGAATGCCGCCTCCCTCCATCGCTCCTCCTCCTCGCTCTCCTTAATGGCCGCCTGGTAGGCGGCCACAGCCTCCTGGTCCTCGTCGCGGACGAACGAGCAGGGGCGGTGGCAGGCTGCGGTCAACGCCGCGTCGCCTCGCCTCCTCGTACTCGAAGGTAAACCAACGAGCCCAGTTCGGCGAGTCGAAGGCGTAGTCCGAGTCGACGCGCTGCTCCGACGTAAGCAACGCCCGCCGGCGCCGCACCTCCTCCGCATGGGCCCTCGCCGACCGCGGCGCGGCCGGCACTGGGATCCTCTCCGGATCCAAATGTCAGTCATGCGGCAGCGTGGCGTCGGGGTACGGCAGAGGCACGCGGTGCTGCCAATGCCACTCCGCCTGGTGCACCGGCACATTGATGCGCTGCCTCTGTCGGGGAACGCGCGGCGGCGCGGGAAGTGCAGGGAGGGAGGGGCGACAGGGTTGGCCAGATGGGGACGGGGACGACTGAAAGTGGATGAGGACGGCCCCGTCGCACGGCCATCTTAAAAAAGGACGACCGCCGTCGCTGACGCGTGGGCCCGTGGTCATAAATTAAGCTGACCACATGAGCAGGGGGTAGTTGGGCGGCCGTCAAGTGGGGACGCGGCGGACAGCGAGAAGACGCGTGTGGCGTCCATTCGGCGTCCGTGCCGACGCATTTGGGGCACAAATTTGAGCCGCAAATGCGTCGGCGCGGACGCGAAGCGGACGTGATTTAGGTTTGGGTCGGCGCGTTGAGCCGCCACTTTTGTCTGCACTGATCCAAACGGATGCAGGCGGACGAAATGGGTCGGCCCTTTGGAATTGCTCTAATTCATGTCAGAGCCCAAGCTCATCTATGCCTGATGAATAGTAAATTAAAAATAGTAAAAAAAATAGCAAATTCTGAAGAAAAAATGGCATTAGAGGTGCTCATGTGTGCGGGTGCAAATTTTTGTGGCGTTTGGACATTTGCGGCCCAAACGCTGTGTTTCTTTAAAGTTCCTTTCATAGTCAAATGTGGTCTTTATGTCTACCACAACCATCTCGAATGTTCAAATATCATAAATTTTTGCACGCACATCACACATTCGAGCATCTTGAGGGCCAAAAAATGCCAATTTTATAGTTTTGCTATTTTAAATGATTTTAGTATTCACGCCCACGTAATTAGTTTAATAGATTTTTTTTAAAGGAGGTTGAAACCCCCCAACATCTGCATCATCATGATCCACACAATCATTCTTATTAATTATTAAGCAGAGTACGAAAAATAAAGCAACCATGACGGTATCATTACAAGATATGAAATAAACACCTACGACTAACTCGACTTCTCCCACAGCAACATCTTTAAGAAAAATAAACAGCCTCGCGCTATCGTCGCCGCCAAAGACAACCTGGACAAGGATTTTTATCCCGGTTCCCCAGACCAGCCAATGAAGATCAGTACAATAAGTTGAAAGCGCCTTCAACAAGTTGAGGACCCAATTTTGCTGTTATTGTGCACGACCAATAAAGGTCAGGACAAGTGTTTTCACTCCGGACATAAAGCAGCGTTCCAATCATCATGTTGACGAGTGTCTACCAGAATATCATCGACATTTCATTCTACTACTACCTCACGGTCGGGAGAAGCTTTTATTTTTACGAAGTCTTTCAAACAAGCTAATTTGCCCAATGTGCATGGAAGTTTGACGACGGTAGGCCGCTTCTACAGTTTCCCTAATGCCACTCATTCCAAATATCAGCTTCTTGCAATGGTAGTAAGATTGGGTATTTTGGCGAGGGGATGGAGACTCTCGTGGCATGCTAGTGTACAACCTAGCTACCAAATAGTATGAAGGAAGAATGGATAGGTCGGAAATGAACCTTGCTACCAAATAGTATGACCGAAGAATGGATCGGTCGGAAGTGAACTTTGCAATAGGTGTATGGTCGTATATCAAGAGTTTGAGACTGTGAGTGGGCAGATGTCATAAATTACCTCCAACTAGAAATAAGATTAAATGAGTTAACATGGGTTGGTTTATGAAATAAATCAACTCCAAGATCAGGTATAGCCCACAAGATGGCCCATGGAAGTTATGTCGTCGTGTGCATTATGCTGAGCTGAGAATCTACAAATCAGAACCAAAAAGCATGGCTTACTTAGCATCATGCCTAGATTTGATTGGGCGTTGTGAAATTTCACTCTCTGTTAGGCACGTCATCATCACAGGTTGGAAGCGTACAAAACAGAGCTAAATGGTGGCATGAATTAGCAATGCACCGAATTGGTATCGGAGATATGGTGTTTAACATGGTGGAGCGAAAACCTTACATCATACAAACCGCAAATACTAATTATTTTTGGCTAACATTGGTCGTTGTTTAATTCTAAACTTCAAAAAGGGGATTTGTTTTTTTTATGAATTTTCATTGTTAGTGCGGCAAACTGGCAACCAATTCTAAGGGGTCCCGGTATTAACAGAGGAGAGATGGTATATATCGCACTTGGTGCTATCAGATGTGTCTGAGCAATAGGTATGATGACATCCCTTGTGTATCAAGCAGATTGTAGGACCATGAAACCTCAGCTTAAAAAAGCTAGGAGTATAGCAACAATAATAATCCTTGTGATGTGGTCGTCTTGCATAGTCGTGTCTGCATCCACCTCATCCATACGGTGGCGGGCATCATGCACAGTTATAACTATGGCAAGTAGTTTGTCGTTAGTTGGATGTATCGGTGTTGGTGCCTTTTACTTACTGTCCTCGGTGTAAACAGGGGCCATTTACATCTTTTTTCACCTTGATGGTCTCTTTCTTTCATTCTTCAAGAGTCACCGGTTGTTCTAACTTGCAGGAGAAACGACATGAGCAAGAGGAAAATACACTAGCACTCTTGCGGTACTTTAGAGTTTTGGGGATGCAAAGGAACGCAAACGTTATTTTTATTTTCTTGAGTGTAGGCAACAAAGAGTAGTTAAACATGTAAACATAATCACTGATGGCCACAAGAAAATATGCATGTGTGTGTTGCTGAACTAACAATGACAAATAAGACCAGACTAATTGTTACTCCCTCGTAGAATCTCAAAATCAGGGCAACCCTGCTGATTGGATGAGATAACCACGCACCTTATTTTTGGAGAAAATAGCGATAAAGCTTGAAGCGTTGAAGATAATTTATAACCTCCTCTTCATAAAGGGGCAATGAAGATAATTTCATATGGAAGATTTTGTTATGTGGTACGTATGTGGGCTTGAAGTACAAATATGAGCTCGTGCCTCACTTATTTTTTGTACCCCTCAAGGATTCTGAATGAGTATGGGTACATCAAATCTTGTCTTTTGCTCGAGATTGTACATGCCCTTTACGTAGTCTCCTTATTTTACTTTAGACAAGCTAGCTAACTGTATATGCATTGCAATATGGGACATACATATTTTAGTGGTTCAACATCAGTCATGACTCATATGTACATTCACCCATCATCACCGCCTCCGCAATCCAATATAACCACAAGAGATTAATAAGATATTTATACATCGCAAAAAAATACTCCCTCCATTCCTAAATATAGGGTGTATAGTTTTTGGCACGAAAATTAAAGAACGCATATTGAGAGAACATTTCACAAGTTTTGGGCGAGATTACACCTGATTAATTGACATGAAAAAATAAAGGAGCTTGCCCTATATAAGGAAATGTAATCAAACCCCTTAAAAAATTATCCAAACGAGTGGTGTAACGCAATACACCTTATATTTCGGACTTTTTCTCAAAAATCTATACACCTTATATCAAGGAACGGAGGGAGTATTAAGTGTAATCATGTCATAAATGCTTCCTATGAATCAAGGATTAGTTTGCATATTACTGCAAGATCCTAAGAATTTGGCATAGGCACGGTTGAAAAAAATAGTAAGCAAGTTGAGGGAGAGAATGAGCAGGACAAGGGATGGGAAGTACCGATTTGATTTAAGTTACTCCAAGTTACTATGTGTGCTTTATTTTTTGTTTCAAGGGAATGAGTAGGACAAGGAATTGAAAGAACCGATTTGATTTAAATTATTTTAAATAGGGGGGCTTGGAGTAAAAACAAGTAGGGATGAAAGTGATGGAAGCGAACAGACGTATCAAGTCTACTAAAATAGAAGAGATATAGGTAGAGCAATAGACTCCACTCGAAGGTGACGATCAGTTGCTACTGGATGGAGCACAAACTTATATCATGTTCTACCCTGCAACAACTGGATTAAGTGCTTGTTCAGCTCACGTGTGAGCTCATTCATTCAGATTTTTAGAGTTCCTAGTATCTTTCGAGCGTGTTCGGATCCCCTCAACTCCTCAAATTCCTTGATTATGCTTCGCGCTCCTGCTTTACTAACTGTACACGCTAAGTCTTGATTAGACAATACGTTCGGCAACTAGCTCTACTAGCCCCGCCACCCAAACCACACACGCACCGCACCCTGTCGCCCATCCACCCACCCCACAGACGACATGGCCAGATTCGGCAGCCGCCGGCGCTCCCCGCCGCCTATCCACAGCGTGTGGCCGGTGGATCTGCGCCGGTGGCGCCTCCTCGTCCGCGCGGGTGGCCCCTCCTCCTCCCGCGCCATCCCCAACATCCCACCACCCCTGCCGCCGATGCCGAGGTACGACAGCATGCGGCAACGCGGATGGGGGACGTGGGTGGCGGGAATCTACGACCGGAACACCGGGTTTCTCACTTGGTGTGCTAAGCAGTTCACAAAATGCAACGCATGTACATATTCCTCGTATGATTTCCCGCATAACCAATTTTGGGAGAAAGTTAAAGTTCACAGAATCAAATTTGTCACAAGTTCAAATATTTGAGTGCAAGGAAAATTATCAATTCATCGCTGCCTTAAATGGCAAGCTATACACATATAAGCAACATTATCACAAGTTCAAATATCTCACGCAAGAAAATTTAACAGTTTCTCACAAAACGGCAAACTGAGAAGCACACACAATCAAATTTACAACGGTTTTACATATCTCAGAGATTATTATTTTCACAATTCCGACAGTTTGGCACCAAGTGGCAAGAACGAATCAGCTGGGTTGCCGAAAATATGGATATTCAGTTGTGGTGTCATCCTAATCCACGTAATCATCATCAATTGACCCAAATCTGCTTGAGGTTTGCTGGAACCCTGACAATGTAGTCCCATGCTCAACAAGCTGGGCCTCGATCCTCGTGCTTAAGGATAGAAAAGGGGAAATGTAGAAATTAAGAGGGTGACGAGAATCAAATGAATCTAAATGCAAGGTAAATAACCATACCATCAAAGCAAATTGTACCGTAACATTTTGCCAGTCACACAACAAAAGCCAGTCTAGTAGGATAATGAAGTGCGAGGAAACTACTATAAATAATAAGCACGATTTGTAGGATAACAAAATGCAGTCAACACTTATATAAACGAGTCAGCGCATCACAAGTTCCATTAAGAACTGAAAATTCAGAACTTCGCTAACACCCATTAGGCTGCATGAGGCCAAAAGTTAAGTCTCTATAACAACGCAATACTCGCTTTGTTTCTTTACAAAGCACAAAGAAAATGCCATTTTTTCCCGGCAAACTGAAAAGGCAGAGGAGGCTCGCCACACACATAATCCCCTCTTCCAGTGACAGGGGAGATGCAAGGCGCCTGGTGGGGATGCCAGAAGCGGAGATCAGAAGACAACCACAGGACAACTCAAAGAAAGAATCCACAATACTAACAGATGCAAACTAAAGTTCTATAAAATGAACAACAGGCAACCATTTGGCAAAAGAAGCAGAAAAACAAGCCAACAAGTTGCAATCTAATAACTTGCATTTCACAACAAATCAGTCTCAGGGGCACAGGAGTTTAGCCGAAGCAGGAATAGAAATACAGTAATAAAACGACAGACAGATCATTGCTCGCTCGGGATAAGAGTCTGAAGCAACAAAAGCAATGACCGTGAACAAAATCCTTCTGCAAGATAGCACGCCTATTTCTTCTTGATGGCAGCCTTGGTAACCTTGGCACCGGTGGGGTCCTTCTTCTCCACACCCTTGATGACACCAACAGCAACCGTTTGTCTCATGTCACGCACAGCGAAGCGGCCAAGAGGAGGGTAGGTGGCAAAGGTCTCCACAACCATGGGCTTGGTGGGAATCATCTTCACGATACCAGCGTCACCGTTCTTCAGGAACTTGGGCGCAGCCTCAATCTCCTTACCAGATCGCCTGTCAATCTTGGTCACCAGCTCAGCAAACTTGACAGCAATGTGGGAGGTGTGGCAGTCCAGCACTGGGGCGTAGCCGTTGCCGATCTGACCAGGGTGGTTCATGATGATGACCTGAGAGGTGAAGTTGGCTGCCTCCTTGGCAGGGTCATCCTTGGAGTTGGATGCAACAAACCCACGCTTCAGATCCTTGACAGCAACGTTCTTCACGTTGAAGCCAACATTGTCACCAGGAAGCGCCTCCAGAAGCGACTCGTGGTGCATCTCAACAGACTTGACCTCGGTTGTCAGACCAGTGGGGCCAAAGGTAACAACCATACCAGGCTTGATGACACCAGTCTCAACACGTCCAACAGGCACAGTTCCAATGCCACCAATCTTGTAAACATCCTGAAGGGGAAGACGCAGGGGCTTGTCTGAGGGCCTCTTGGGCTCATTGATCTGGTCAAGAGCCTCAAGAAGGGTAGGGCCCTTGTACCAGTCAAGGTTGGTGGACCTCTCAATCATGTTGTCACCCTCAAACCCAGAGATGGGAACGAAGGGAACCTTCTCAGGGTTGTAGCCAACCTTCTTCAGGTACGATGAGACTTCCTTGACAATTTCCTCGTAACGGGCCTTTGAGTACTTGGGAGTGGTGGCGTCCATCTGTAACAGATAACCAGAGCAATCCCATCAGATAAACAAAATTATTAAGTACCAAGTATATAAAGATGCAAACAAATACAGGCAACAGCAAACATGTGTAGCACTAATGTGATGGAAGTTGCAGGAATAAGAGATAATGAGCAAACAAGCAGTTTGTAACTCATAAATTAAGATACAATGATTTGGCAACATGACAAAAGCTAACCAACTACAATGCAATCCAGCAGTACTACTGAAGCTGGGCATTTACTAAGAAACTCTTAGCATTCACATCAAGCATGTAGAACAATTCTACATATCTAGATTAGATAAAACAAGGCAATCAACATATATATTATAGGATAACCAATCAGTGTGGCACAAAAATCAGAATTAGACAAATGACAAATCAGTATACAGGATGTTTAGGCATTCAAAAGAAATAGAATTGGATGTTGAATGGCAAGTATACCTTGTTGCAGCAGCAGATCATCTGCTTCACTCCAAGAGTGAAAGCAAGGAGGGCATGCTCACGGGTCTGGCCATCCTTGGAGATACCAGCCTCAAAACCACCAGTGGTGGAGTCAATGATGAGCACAGCACAATCAGCCTGGGAGGTACCCGTAATCATGTTCTTGATGAAGTCACGGTGACCAGGGGCGTCAATGACGGTGCAGTAGTACTTGGTGGTCTCGAACTTCCACAGGGCAATATCAATGGTGATACCCCTCTCACGCTCGGCCTTCAGCTTGTCAAGCACCCAGGCGTACTTGAAAGACCTCTTGTTCATCTCAGCGGCTTCCTTCTCAAACCTCTCGATCACACGCTTGTCAATACCTCCAAGCTTGTAGATCAGATGGCCCGTGGTGGTCGACTTGCCAGAGTCGACATGGCCAATGACCACGATGTTGATGTGAGTCTTCTCCTTACCCATGGCTGAAGCTAGCAAACAGAAACATCAAGGTAAGCAGATGTTAGAACAACAGATCCAAGAGATCCAAGTGTTAACAAAGTAATATCTTGTCTATTTGTGAGGTCAACAGACAAGTAGAAGAAGCGTTTAACGAGATGGAATTACACTAGAAGCAGTCAGACTGCAGGTACTTATTAGATCTACGAATTACTGCAGTGATAACGCTAACAAAATTCACCATGCAAGTACATGAAGTTCATGCTGTAAACTCTCAAAGAGAAGTCTCCTAGAGAGCTCACAGATCCTACAGAACCCTAAGTACTATACGAATCCATCTAACAATACATGCAACAAGGCACGGAGATGATTCAGGGACATCTCGCGACACCAAATCGGTAACAGAAACAGTAAAAACCTACAGATCAAGGCTACGGCATGAGGTAGTCATCAGAATTGAAGACAAAAAAAGACATGCGGCTAGATCTACTCGGGAGATTCACCGCTACTAAGCAGGTGCACCAGCGCGAAGGCGAACCGAGGACTCAGCTTCGAGAAAATCCGTCAAACAACGGACGAAATCGACATGCATAACCGCAAAAAGAGCCTAAAACTCGATCTACCCGCACGCCACAGCCACCGCACACAAACATGGCCGGAGATCTGAAGCTATTCGAGACCACGGACAACGAATCGAGGCAGAGAAGGGGGGCGGATCGGGATGCTCACCTCGGAGGAAGGAGAAGGAACCGAGCGGAGGCGGCGGCGGGGATGGGGGACTGAGAGGAGGGGTTCGGACGAGAGGAATGGCCCTATATATGGACAGCGATGGGCGCTAGGGTTTCTTCTCGGCCGTCGGATCCGGGTCCGATGGATGCCGACTTTAGGGAGGCGGCTGTGGGCGATTTGCTTTTTCTTTTTCTCGATAGTGAATAACGTGTAATGCACGTTTTCTTCTCAAAATATATCAAAAGTTGTGGTCGAACAAACGATTTGTAGAAATATTTGCACCGGATAAAAAAGAACATAGGGACAAGGTCATGGGCCATGTATTTTTAAACATAATTTTTTTAACACAGTACAGACGCAAGCGCTCGTATAAATGTGCATACACGCATCCCTATGAACGCACACATGCACACCTACCCTCATGAGCATCTGTGAGAAACTGAGCCGGCATGTCATCTTGAGATTTTACAAAGTCACAGTAGGCGTCTCGCAGTCGATGGGAACATCTTCTCCCACTAAAAATATATCGCCGGAAATTCTGAAATAAATCTAGGATAAATGTGAGCACCAGAACTTGAACCCTGATGGGCTGGGAATACTGCTGTCCTCCTAACCATCCTCGTTACTTTCAAACATAATTGACACTTCCTCTGTAATAAACTAACTAATATAAGACGATCTTTATTTTTGTCTCTCTGTCCCATCAGTGATGGTAAAAATTGCAAGATTAATGAGTCTAACAAATCTTGAGAAATGATAACTATGGACTATTTCCTGGTTAGAAGGTCCCAAGGAACGCCGGCACGGCTATTTGGATCCAAATCACGCAGGTGGAAAGAAAAACGTTGCATTTTTGTCAAAACATCTCGAATACCAGCACTTTTGTCAAAACAACTATGATACAATATGAATGATATCTCGCTAGCCCTTTCTAAGACCGTAAAACATAAATGCAAAGCACCTCTGAAATTCAAGTCGCAACTAAATATTGTAATTCAGGATAGAAGACATCCATTCATACTCACACCCAACATTAATTAGACCAAATGCATGTTAAACTAAGAATGACAATAGCGCTCTTGGGATTGGTGCTTGAATGAGAAGATGATGACTCAACAATAAAAGTAAATAGTTATGCCCTTCATAAAGGGAAGCAGGGGTTTGCTTGTGCGCCAGAGCTCATTGCTTTAAAAGTTAAAAGAGAGATAAATTGCATTTATGTGGTGTACATTTCATACCATGGTTTACGATGAAGTTTTCAATATCTTCCATGCTAAACACATTAATGGTGGTTCCCATGCAAAAAAAATTTACTCCCCCTCCATCATACTAACACAAACCTTGGCTAGCCGAATCCATGGGTGCCTACCAACAATCAACTGGAACACAACGTAATGAGTTATGTTTGGATATATTTGCATATATGTTATATTGTTATGGATCCTACAACATGTGCTGCTTGTTTATAATCTTTGCGGATCAAAAATCATGTACTAAGTAGAGATACTACTCGTGCATCCAAAACCCTTAAGCCAAGTGATACGTCCATTTTGCATCATGCTTTTATGTTGATATTTATTTCATCTTGGCGGTCACCTGGCAAGCCTTGCCGCGGGGTGCTGCGACTGCCCGTGCACAAGTTCGGTATACTAAGGTACCCCTACTTTAGTACACCGACAGGAGCCCCCGGGCCTGGGCCATACACGGTGCCGAGCGCTGTTGGGCCAGGCCCAAAACAGTGCACGGGCACGCGCGGCCTGGGTTACGCCGTATCTGACTCCGCATCCACCGCGCCCTCTCCGCACGGCACGCGTCGAACGTGGCGTCGTGGGAGAGATCATGGGCGGCGTGCACGGTTTTCGAGGCGTCCACTCCCCACGATCACGAAGTGGGGAGAGGTCGGTTCATCCGTCGCATCGGTTCTGCATGCCTGCCACGCGGCTCCCATGCACTTGGGGTCGCGGACGATGGAGGCGGGAAACTGGGCCGTCGCGGGTTGAGGCAGCGGGTCGGCCCCAGCTCCCTGCCTTCCTGTGTCTTGATTCGCTGAGCGGGGCGGCCGAGCCCCCACCTCGCTCCTTTATAAAGAGCGGGAGGGGAGGACGGAAGCCCGCATTCTCTCATCTCCTCCTTCCTTCAGCTTCTACTCCCCTTTCTCTCATTCGCCATGGAGAAAGGGAACCCTGGTCCTTCATCGGTGGCGGCGAGGGTTGCCGCCAGACAGCGCATCCCTCCCTCTCCCGCACCCGTGGTGGCAGAGCCAGCCGTAAGGGGAAGAGGGAGGGGGCGAGGTCGTGGACGAGGTCGAGGACGAGGCCGAGGCGCTCGGGGAAGAGGTGGACGGGGCGGCGCACCGGCTTCGCCTCCGCCGGCGGTTTCTCTTCCCGCGGCGGTCCATACTGGGGACGACCCTTGCGAATTCTTCGTCAGGCTGCGCCGGGCGCCTCGTCGTCGCCTCCGGCTCCCAGCTCCGTTTGCGAGCGTGGTGGAGTTGGACCCGCCCGAGACACTGAGACAGCACATGAGGGGCTGTGGGATCAGCGGCACGCGAGTCCGCGTTGAATTCCCAGCCCCTAATGTGATGTATCTTGGTCGAGGGTGGAAGACGTTCGCCCGTATCCACAGCTTGACGGCGGGGCTCACCCTCCATTTTAAGTTGATGGAGGGCAATCTCCTCTCCGTCAAGGTCTTCGGGTGCTTCGGCATTCGGGCAAGGTGCTGCGTGGACAGCTCCTCCGATAGCGAAGGCTCCTCCTCGAGCGAGAGTGATGAGGAGGGGAGCGACATCGACGACGAGGGTAGCGGGCGGCAGGATGATGCGTCCGACTAGGCGTCGGGCGCCGCTCCATGCGGCACCGGCGACCCCATCATCCGTGTCGCCGGCTCCTTGAACTCCCCGGGGTCGTCTCCTTGTGCGGCTGGCGTAGGGAGGCTGCGGAAGAGGAAGAGGGCTGGCGACAAGGCCGTCAAGTCAGAGTACGAGGGCGTGGTGCCCTCGACAGCGTGCTAACGTCCTGCCGCCTCGTCTTCGAGCCCTGCTTTCAGCGCCGCCATCACCGTCCAGCCTTCGGACGGCCCCCGGGATGTTCTCTTGGTGTCTTCTGGCACCCGTAGCTCGCCTAGGCGCCCCTTTTGCCCTTTTCTCCTCCTTGACCTACCTCCTGAAGAGAGGGACAAGAAAGGGATTGCAGGCATCTTATCTTTTTAATTTGTAAGCCTTCGGGCCTTAGATGCATTTAAAACTTGTAATCCTCTCTTTCATGTTTTTCATCCTCTATGGACTGTACCTAAGTGGAATGTTTTTTAATGAAAAGGGGATGTTTGCCGGGTCATTTGTCTCGCGGGTAGAACCCATGTCAAGGAGCAAATCCTTGGTATCTTTCAGATAGACACTTCTTCTCTCGGCAACAGGCCCTGCCGTCTTCCCACGTCGCTCGACCTTTCTCACGCTTTTGACGGAGGCAGGGGCGAGGCGGGTGCGGGCTCCTCGTTTCATCCCTTTGCTGCCGCGACTACGACCAAAACCTGGCCCCAGGAACGAGCCCCAGGGCCTAGAGCTAAGGGAGCACGGTAGTTTTCAGGAAGAAACGAGGTTTCGTATTCCCCAGTCCATAAGAGAATGCATGATGAGGGATGAAATACTTATCTGAGATTGCAGCCCCCGGCAACTCTGGCTTGCCGTGGGCGAATCTTGGTACTTGCAGCCCCCGGCAACACTGGCTTGCCGGGGTCCAGATGCCGGTACGTCCTTCTTCTCCTTTTCGTCCTTAAGCGGTCTGGCAAGGATATGCGAGCCCTGCGAACCAAGGAAAACGAAAGAAAAGCAAAGGGACGCACACTCGACCTCTAAGCTAGGGGTTAGCCGCTGTTAAGCACTATCAACCCTAACCAAGGACGAGACTCGATCTAGCATGCATGCTATAACTCTGGGCGCCAGCGCTTCATTTACTTGTGCTCAGGGTCTGCGCCTGGCATTGTACAAAGGATTACATGCAACAGCGGCAAGACTTGTACAAAAGGGTGGTTGCCGGACAGGGTCCGACAACCGCGCCTTACGGGTAAAACTTGCGAAGATGCTCAATATTCCAGGAGTTGCTCACCGGAACGCCATCTTCGGTCTCAAGGCGGACAACGCCAGACCTAGTGACTCGTTTCACCCGGTAAGGGCCTTCCCACTTCGGCGTCAACTTGTTGGAATCCTTGGCGGACTGAACGCGCCGAAGAACAAGGTCGCCTTCCTCGAAGCTTCTGGCTTTAACTTTGCGGCTATGGTAGCGGCGCAAAGCTTGCTGGTAGCTAGCAGCTCGTACAGCAGCCTGAAGACGATCTTCCTGAAGGAGCAGCGCGTCGTCTTGCCGCAGCTGCTCTTGCTCAAGCTCATCATAAGCGAGCACTCGAGGTGACCCGTATACGAGTTCCGTGGGGATAACTGCCTCTGCTCCATAGACTAGAGCAAAGGGTGTCTGGCCAGTGGCTCGATTTGGTGTCGTCCTGATCGACCAAAGAACCACCGGCAGCTCCTCGATCCAGTTTCTTCCGCACTTGTGCAGCCTGTCGAAAGTTCTGGTCTTGAGCCCGCGCAGCACTTCAGCATTTGCCCTCTCCGCTTGACCATTGCTTCTCGGGTGAGCAACAGAAGTGAAGCAGACCTTGGCGCCAAGATCTTGGACGTACTGCATGAAGGTGCGGCTCGTAAATTGTGTACCGTTGTCGGTGATTATCCTGTTAGGGATCCCGAAACGGCAAACAATCGACCTGAAGAACTTGACTGCTGACTATGCTGTCACCTTCCTCACTAGTTCCACTTCCGGCCACTTTGTGAACTTGTCGATTGCGACGTACAAGTACTCAAAGCCCCCGACAGCTCGGGGAAAGGGGCCGAGGATATCAAGCCCCCAGACCGAAAATGGCCAGGATAAAGGGATCGTCTGGAGAGCTTGAGCTGGCTGGTGTATCTGCTTGGAATGGAACTGGCACGCTTCACACTTGGTTACTTGTGCAGTTGCATCCTGGAGGGCTGTCGGCCAGAAGAAGCCTTGCCGGAATGCTTTTCCGACAAGGGCTCTTGCGCCAATGTGGTGACCACATATGCCTCCATGTATCTCTGCCAACAGCTTTTGTCCATCTTCCCGGGGAATACACTTCAATTTCACACCGTTGAGTCTTCTTCTACACAGTGTGTCATCGACAAACTGGTACATACTAGACTGCCGGGCTACTCTTTCTGCTTCTTCCTGCTCTTCGGGAAGTTCTCCTATCTGAAGGAAACGGACAATCTGCTGCGCCCATGTTGGAGCCCGTGGCTCGACAACAAGGACTAAAGGCGATTCTACTGCTGCGGGAACATCTGCTTCCACGGCAAGAACCTGCGGCTCTGCCGGAGCTTGACGTTCCTCGGCAAGCTTGCCGGAGCAAGACTCGTCGGGAGCGTTTGCTTCAACGGAACAAACCCTGGGGCTTGCCGGAGCAGACTGCTCCTCAGCACTATTGGCGTTGATCTTGGGGACTTTCTTGGCGGCGGCTCAGGGAAGCTCTGCCGGAAAATAGTCGCCAGAAACCAACTTCCTCTTCTTGCTCTGTCCAACTGGTGGTGTTACGGATGGCTGAGTCAGCTTGAGCACAAAAATTCCTAGTTCCACAGGTAATTTAAGTGTAGCGCACTTTGACAGGCCATCGGCAATGTCATTCTGAGCTCTTGGGACATGCTCCATTTGCAGGCCGTCAAAGTGCTCTTCTAGCTTTCTCACTTTGTCAACGTAAGCTTCCATTAAAGGACTCTGGTAATTCTTGTTCACTTGGCGGACGACAAGCTGCGAGTCACCCCTGACAATAAGCTTCTTAATCCCAAGTTCTGGCGCGATCTTGAGACCGGCAAGCAAACCTTCATACTCTACAGTATTGTTTGTCGCTTGCTCCTTGGGAAAGTGCATCTAGACTATGTACTTGAGGTGCTCTTCGGTGGGTGCGATAAGTAGCACTCCGGCATCGGCGCCTTGCAGCGAGAAGGCACCGTCAAAGTACATAAGCCACTCTTTGTTTGCTTCCTTGGCGGGGATGCTCGTCTCCGGAATTTCTTCATCTGGAGTTGGCGTCCATTCTGCTATGAACTCTGCCAATGCTCTGCTTTGGATCGTTGATGTACTCTCAAATTTGAGACCAAAGCTTGACAGTTCTAGTGCCCACTCGACAATCCTGCTTGTTGCTTCTGGATTTTGCAATATCCTCTTCAGCGGAAAGCGAGTGACAACTGTGATTTCATGTGCTTGGAAGTAATGGCACAGCTTCCTCGAGGCCATGAGAAGGCCGAAAAGCAACTTCTGCACACCAGAGTACCTTGACCTAGCCCCCCGCAAAAGGGAACTGACAAAGTAAACTAGGTGCTGCACCATCTTCTTTTGTATCTCCTCTTGCATTTGCGCAGATCCTTGCTTGTCGGGACCAGAGCTTGTCGGGGAAGCCCCCTGCTTGTCGCTGGATGTGCTTGCCGCGGTTGCTGGCTCGTCATCTGCCTCCCTCTCCGCTACTAACGCAGCACTAACCACTTGATTGGTTGCTTCTATGTATAGCTGCAACTTCTCTTGTGGTTTAGGTGCGACAAGTGTTGGAGTGGAGGACAGGTATCTCTTCAAGTCTTGCAGCGCAGCCTCCGCTTCTGGAGTCCATTTCATTGCACCTGCCTTTTTCAAAATTTTGAAAAATGGCAGGGCGTGCTCAGCAGACCGAGAGATAAACCTGCTGAGAGCAGCCACGCAACCGGCAAGCTTCCGTACATCCTTGACTCGCTTTGGTGCTTCGATTTGCTCAATGGCCTTGATCTTGTCGAGATTGGCTTCAATCCCCCGCTGAGACACAAAGAACCCGAGAAGCTTGCCGGAAGGGACTCCAAACACACGCTTCTCGGGGTTGAGCTTGAGGTTGATCTTGCGCAGATTTGCAAAGGTCTCGTCTAAATCTTGTATCAGAGTTGCCCTGTCCTTGTTCTTGACCACTATATCATCCATGTAAGCTTCTACATTTCTGTGTATCTGTGGCTTCAAAGCGACATGAACTACTCTGGCAAATGTTGAACCAGCATTCTTTAATCCGAAAGGCATCCGTACGAAACAGTACGTGCCACATGGAGTAATGAATGCGGTTTTCTCCTCATCCTCTTCTGCCATAAAGATCTGATGGTATCCTGAATATGCATCAAGAAACGAAAGCAAATCACATCCGGCTGTGGAGTCTACAATCTGGTCAATGCGCGGCAAGGGAAATGGGTCTTTGGGACAAGCTTTATTAACATCGGTAAAGTCAATACAAAGCCTCCATTTTCCATTCGCCTTGTGCACGACAATAGGATTGGCCAGCCACGTGGGATGGAGCACTCCTCTGACAAGGCCTGCTGCTTCCAATTTCTTGATTTCTTCTGCTATGAATTCTTGGCGCTCCACTGCTTGTTTCCTGACCTTCTGCTTGACGGGCCGCGCATGAGGACAAACAGCAAGATGGTGCTCAATTACTTTCCTGGGAACACCGGGGATATCAGACGGTTGCCATGCAAACACGTCGACATTCGCCCGCAGGAAAGCAACGAGCACGCTTTCCTATTTAGGGTCAAGCGTGGCACTGATGGTGAAGGTACCACCAGTGCCGTCCTCCGTGGCGGACACCTTCTTGGTATGTGGTGGAGCTGCCATTTCCTTCTTACACTTGCCGGTGGAGCTCGATGGTGCGTCCTCGACAGCAGCGCAACACTCCGAAGAGGTGCGCTTGCCGGAGTGGGCATCAGAGCTCTCGCCGGACTTGGTCTTCTCTTTCCCCCGGGAGCTTCAGCGGCAAGTGCCTTGCGGTCTGTCGCAGCAGCTGCTTCCCAGTAGATCTTGTCGGCGCAGATAAGGGCATCCTTTTTGTCTCCAGGGACGGAGATGACGCTTATCGGGCCTAGCATCTTGAGCAGGTTGTACGCATAGTGAGAGGCCGCAATGAACTTGGCGAGTGCTGGACGGCCAAGTATGCCATTGTAGGGCAATGGGAAATCGGCAACGTCAAAAGTGACCCTCTCCGTTTTGAAATTCAGCTCGCTGCCAAACGTCACCGGCAACGTGACCTTCCCTTTCGGCTTGCTCCTTCCCGGGTTAATTCCTTGGAATGTACCGGTCTCTTCGAGCTCGCTGTCCGGGATCTGGAGTTTCTGGAGCACAGCGGAGGAGATTAGATTTAAGCCGGCCCCGCCGTCAACTAGCATCTTAGTGACTTTGAGGTTGCGGATTGTTGGCGAAACCAACAACGGCAAGCACCCGACCGCAGTTGTGCGATCAGGGTGGTCCTCAATGTCAAAGATGATAGGCATGCTGGACCATTTTAGAAGCTTGCGTGATTCGACAGGTGGCTCTGCCGCATTAACTTCCCGCAGCCACTGTTTGAGTTGGCGGTGGGAAGTATGCAGAGAAGCACCGCCGTCAACACACAAAACTTCTGTAGCTTTCTAAAACTCCTGCTCACTGTTCTCAACATCATCCATGTCTTCATCTTCGTCTTCGTCTTCATCCTTGTCGCGGCTGCGGGGAGGTCTATCTCCTTGCCGCTGCTTGGCCTTGCCGCGGCATCCTCCCTGGCCAGCGCGCTTCTTGCCGGCCACTCCACCGCCTCCTTGGGCTCTCTCCTTGTCGCGCCTCTCGTACTCAGCTTTTTGTTGCTGGACAAGCTGCTCGACCTTCTTGTAGCTCTGGAGATCATGGCCCTTGGTGCGGTGGATCTTGCAGTACTGCTTGTCGGAGCCGTCCTGCTTGTCGGCGGCCGCCACAGCTTGGCAGTTGGTGCATGCGGCAACCTCCTTGCCGGAGCTACCAACTTTGGCTTGCTTGGCAGCGCCGTCATTGCCGGACTGCTCAATGACTAGCACCTCTTCGCCCTTCTTCTTCCTGTTGCGCCTCCGGTTTTTCCTTGCCGGGGCGGCATCCTCACTGTCAGATCCCCCTGCTCTAGTACTCTCTCCGGGGAGTTTCCTCCCTTCTTCAGCGCGTGCACACTTGTCGGCCAGGGCGTACAGCTCGCTGACATCTGTGATCCTGCTCATCGCCATCTCCTCCCGCATCCTGCGATTATGCACATTTTGATGGAACGCGCTGATAACCGCGGCAGGGTGGATGTCTGGGATGTTGCGCTGTACATGGCTGAATCTCTGGATATACTTGCGCAGGGGCTCTCCTTCCTTCTGGGCAAGCAGGTGAAGGTCACTTTCCTGGCCATGTGGCTTGTGGCCGCCTGTAAAGGCACCGACAAACTGATGGCACAAGTCCGCCCAAGAGGATATGGAGTTGTCCGGCAAGTGCATGAGCCAGGATCTGACTTCGGGCTTGAGCACGAGCGGGAAGTAGTTGGCAAGGACCTTGTCGTCTCGCCCCCCGGCAGCTTGCACCGCAATGGTGTAGATGCTGAGGAACTCCGACGGGTGCGACTTGCCGTCGTACTTCTCCGGTACATCTGGCTTGAAATGCTTTTGGCTGGGCCACTGGACTTGCCGTAGCTCACGGGTAAACGCAGGGCAACCTACCGCGTACGGCAAGTCGCCTGGTTCTCCGGGTGCATGCATGTCAACAGAGGGCCCAGCGCGCAGGTCTGATTCACGCCGCGCTTCCCTTCGGCGCTCGATGCGTGTTCGAGTGTCTTCTTGCTATCTCTGATGAAGAACTTGGAGCTGATCGCGACAAGCCCGCGGATCTGATGACGCGGTGGAGCCGCTGTCGAGGTAGATCCGACGAGTCGGCGATCTTGGCCTTTGGGGCGGGGAGTGCACAGTGGTTGCACCCTCGCCGGTTTTGTCGCCACCGGCTCGCGCCTAGCTGACTTGCCATGGCAGCGATGCGCTCGGCTACCGTGGGTTGTCACCGTTGGCGAAGCCGATGAGGCTCTGGATAGTGGCCCTCCAATCATCGATCTTCTCTGACGCTGGAGGGTAATCTAGGAGCAGTTGGGCCCGTGCCAACGCTTCTGCCAGAGTGGCGAGCGGCGGCGGCGAACGGTGCGAGGAACGGGATATGCTCGGACTTCTAACTACGTTAGAAGGAGCAGTATCTCGTCCAAGCGACCGTGCCACGCTCGCGCCAGCATGTTGGCGTGCGTGCTGGTCTTGAGCACTCCGGGATCCGCCAGCTTGATCTTGGCCCAGCAAACGTATGGTACCGTGAGTACCATGACGCAGCTGGTCCCGCGCCTCCTGGGACGGGCGCGGAGCGTGTACGGATGCCGAGGTCTTGGTGTGCGCTCGGTCGTTGTGGGAGCCGCCCGCGCCGCCGATGCGCAGTGCAGTCTTGTCCTTGGCCCTGGCAGCACCACGAGCCTCCTCGTCGGCGCCCGTTCTCCCGCCGGCGTCTACCCCACCAGCCGTTCGCTCCGGCGATGGTGGGCTCGGCGCAGACGGGGCAGCTGCCTCCGAAATCTTCTTCTTCGGTGGCATGTTGATGAAGATGACGAAGATTCGGCCCGTGCGAACGCTGGATCAGGTTCACACAGCCTCGACGCACCCCCTACCTAGCGCGCCAAAGATGTCGGGGGTGACTGATCCCCACGGACACCTATGGGACCACGGCGGACCGGGGCCCCTTTTCGGTTCGGCAGGGGGCGGAGAGTGCACGAAGAGCAGATCGAGGCGAACGCACAAGCGACGCGGTCGGTTTACCCAGGTTCGGGCCGCACGGATGCGTAAAACCCTACTCTTGCTTTGGTTTGTATTGTGTTCTTGCTCGGGAGTGATGAATGCTACAGTACACTTGGGTGGCTAGCGAGACCCAGCGTAAGAATGATCGTCCTCCACCCTGTTGCGCATGGGCCTCCTTCTATATGTCAAAGGGGTCACCGACAGGTGGCAACAGAGATGAGGGTAAAAAGGTAAAATGGGTGGTAGTTGGCGCCACTGCTTACTACAGTTGTATCATACCTAACCCTAATGGCAGGGGACAAAGGCATTAAATGCCTATCTGTGTCGCTTAGACAGTGCGGAAAGGGACCGTCAGGGGCGCCACCGTTTGCCACGATGGCTATCTTGTCAGCGCCTGCTTGCCACCGCATGCCCCTGGCTGCATAGCCTCCCGCCACGTACGCCAGGAACGGTCCCAGAGCGACATGTTGGTGGGTGAGCTGGAGCGCGGGCTGCGGGGTAGTAGCTTGCCGCGGCAAGCGCCTTGCCGCGTATGTTGTCTTGTCGCGTCCGGGAGCTTGTCGCTCACCGGGTCTTGTCGCGTCCGGGAGCTTGTCGCTCACTGGGTCTTGTCGCGTCCGGGAGCTTGTCGCTCGCCGGGTCTTGCCGGGACGCGCAGCGCATCGCAGTGAGCTTCTCGAGATGTCTTGGTTGGTCTTCCCGGCAAGCTCCTCTTACCGGGGTCTTCTCTCCTTCCCGGCAAGCTCCTCTTGCCGGGGCCTTGGATACTTTGTTCTTGAATGGCTCCAAAGGAACCACAGAGGGTCTTCGCGGTCACCCGGCAAGCCTTGCCGCGGGGTGCTGTGACTGCCCGTGCACAAGTTCGGGATACTAAGGTACCCCTACTTTAGTACACCGACACTTGTTCCAGCCGGCGCTCTTCTCCTTCAACAGGTCGATCTCGTGGCAGAGCTTCGCCTTGTCCTCCTGAAGTCACAGGATTTCGCCTATCACCTTCTTCTCCGAGGCAATGCTCTTCTTCAGCAGCATCACCAATCCGGTGGTCAACTCCCCTTGCTGATTGAGCTCAGCGGGCATGTCGTTGAGGCTCTCTTTCAGCAACTCCATCAAGCCTTGAATGAACTCCTTCTGCTTATTGAGGTGCTTATTGAGCTGATCGTGTTGGAAATATGCCCTAGAGGCAATAATAAATTGGTTATTATTATATTCCCTTGTTCATGATAATCGTTTATTATCCATGCTAGAATTGTATTGATAGGAAACTCAGATACATGTGTGGATACATAGACAACACCATGTCCCTAGTAAGTCTCTAGTTGACTAGCTCGTTGATCAATAGATGGTTACAGTTTCCTGACCATGGACATTGGACGTCATTGATAATGGGATCACATCATTAGAAGAATGATGTGATGGACAAGACCCAATCCTAAGCCTAGCACAAGATCATGTAGTTCGTATGCTAAAGCTTTTCTAATGTCAAGTATCATTTCCTTAGACCATGAGATTGTGCAACTCCCGGATACCGTAGGAGTGCTTTGGGTGTGCCAAACGTCACAACGTAACTGGGTGGCTATAAAGGTACACTACAGGTATCTCCGAAAGTGTCTGTTGGGTTGGCACGAATCGAGACTGGGATTTGTCACTCCGTGTAAACGGAGATGTATCTCTGGGCCCACTTGGTAGGACATCATCATAATGTGCACAATGTGATCAAGGAGTTGATCACGGGATGATGTGTTACGGAACGAGTAAAGAGACTTGCCGGTAACGAGATTGAACAAGGTATCGGGATACCGACGATCGAATCTCGGGCAAGTATCGTGCCGCTAGACAAAGGGAATTGTATACGGGATTGATTAAGTCCTTGACATCGTGGTTCGTCCGATGAGATCATCATGGAGCATGTGGGAGGCAACATGGGTATCTAGATCCCGCTGTTGGTTATTGACCGGAGAACGTCTCGGTCATGTCTGCATGGTTCCCGAACCCGCAGGGTCTATACACTTAAGGTTTGATGACGCTAGGGTTATAAAGGAAGTTTGTATGTGGTTACCGAATGTTGTTCGGAGTCCCGGATGAGATCCCGAACGTCACAACGAGTTCCGGAATGGTCCGGAGGTAAATATTTATATATGGGAAGTCCTGTTTTGGTCACCAGAAAAGTTTCGGGTTTTATCGGTAACGTACCGGGACCACCAGGAGGGTCCCGGGGGTCCACCAAGTGGGGCCACTGGCCCCGGAGGGCTGCATGGGCCAAGTGTGGGAGGGGACCAGCCCCAGGTGGGCTGGTGCGCCCCCGCACAAGGGCCCAAGGCGCCTAAGGGGAGGAGGGGGGCAAACCCTAAGGGCAGATGGGCCTTAGGGCCCATGCCTGGTGCGCCTCCCTCTCCCCTCCCCTTGGCCGCCCCACCAGATGGGATCTGGGCTGGCCGCCGCCCCTAGGGTGGAACCCTAGGTGGGGCACACCCCCTCCCTCTCCCCTATATATACTTGAGCACTTGGGGGGCTGCTAACACATGAGTTTTTGACCTCTCCCTGGCGCAGCCCTACCTCTCTTTCTCCTCATATCTCGTGGTGCTTGGCGAAGCCCTGCTAGATCACCACGCTCCTCCACCACCACCACGCCGTTGTGCTGCTGCTGGATGGAGTCTTCCTCAACCTCCCCCTCTCTCCTTGCTGGATCAAGGCATGGGAGACGTCACCGGGCTGTACGTGTGTTGAACGCGGAGGTGCCGTCCGTTTGGCACTAGGATCTCCGGTGATTTGGATCACGATGAGTACGACTCCTTCAACCCCGTTCTCTTGAACGCTTCCGCTTAGCGATCTACAAGGGTATGTAGATGCACTCTCCTTCCCTTCGTTGCTGGTTTCTCCATAGATTGATCTTGGTGATGCGTAGAAAATTTTGAATTTCTGCTACGTTCCCCAACAGTGGCATCATGAGCCAGGTTTATTGCGTAGATTCTATGCACGAGTAGAACACAAAGTAGTTGTGGGCGTTGATTTTGTTCAATATGCTTACCATTACTAGTCCAATCTTGATTCGGCGGCATTGTGGGATGAAGCGGCCCGGACCGACCTTACACGTACTCTTACGTGAGACTGGTTCCACCGACTGACATGCACTAGTTGCATAAGGTGGCTAGCGGGTGTCTGTCTCTCCCACTTTAGTCGGATCGGATTCGATGAAAAGGGTCCTTATGAAGGGTAAATAGCAAGTGGCATATCACGTTGTGGTTTTTGCGTAGGTAAGAAACGTTCTTGCTAGAAACCTATAGCAGCCACGTAAAACATGCAAACAACAATTAGAGGACGTCTAACTTGTTTTTGCAAGGTATGCTATGTGATGTGATATGGCCAAGAAGAATGTGATGAATGATATGTGATGTATGAGATTGATCATGTTCTTGTAATAGGAATCATGACTTGCATGTCGATGAGTATGACAACCGGCAGGAGCCATAGGAGTTGTCTTTATTTATTATATGACCTGCGTGTCATTGAACAACGCCATGTAATTACTTTACTTTATTGCTAACCGTTAGCTGTAGTAGTAGAAGTAATAGTTGGCGAGACAACTTCATGAAGACACGATGGTGGAGATCATGATGATGGAGATCATGGTGTCATGCCGGTGACGATGATGATCATGGAGCCCCGAAGATGGAGATCAAAAGGAGCAAAGTGATGATGGCCATATCATGTCACCTTTTGATTGCATGTGATGTTTATCATGTTTTGCATCTTATTTGCTTAGAACGACGGTAGTAAATAAGATGATCCCTCATTAAAAGTTCAAGAAAGTGTTCCCCCTAACTGTGCACCGTTGCGAAAGTTCGTCGTTTCGAAGCACCACATGATGATCGGGTGTGATAGATTCTTACGTTCACATACAACGGGTGTAAGCCAGATTTACACACGCGAAACACTTAGGTTGACTTGACGAGCCTAGCATGTAGAGACATGGCCTCGGAACACAACAGACCGAAAGGTCGAGCATGAGTCGTATGGTAGATACGATCAACATGAAGATGTTCACCGATGATGACTAGTCTGTCTCACGTGATGATCGGACACGGCCTAGTTGACTCGGATCATGTAATCACTTAGATGACTAGAGGGATGTCTATCTGAGTGGGAGTTCATAAGATGAACTTAATTATCCTGAACATAGTCAAAAGGTCTTCGCAAATTATGTCGCAGCTCGCGCTTCAGTTCTACTGTTTAGATATGTTCCTAGAGAAAATTTAGTTGAAAGATGATAGTAGCAATTATGCGGACTAGGTCCGTAAACTGAGGATTGTCCTCATTGCTTCATAGAAGGCTTATGTCCTTAATGCACCGCTCAGTGTGCTGAACCTCGAATGTCGTCTGTGGATGTTGCGAACATCTGACATACACATTTTGATAACTACGTGATAGTTCAGTTAAACAGTTTAGAGTTGAGGTACCGAAGACGTTTTGAAACGTCGCGAAACATATGAGATGTTTCGAGGGCTGAAATTGGGATTTCAGGCTCGTGCCCACGTCAAGAGGTATAAGACCTTCGATGATTTTCTTAGCCTGCAAACTAAGGGAGAAAAGCTCAATTGTTGAGCTTGTGCTCAGATTGTCTGAGTACAACAATCATTTGAATCGAGTGGGAGTTGATCTTCCAGATGAGATAGTGATGTTTCTCCGAAGTCATTACCACCAAGCTGCTAGAGCTTCGTGATGAACTATAACATATCAGGGATAGATATGATCCTTGAGCTATTCGCGACACCGCGAAAGTAGAAATCAAAAGGGAGCATCAATCGTTGATGGTTAGTAAAACCACTAGTTTCAAGAAGGGCAAGGGCAAGAAAGGGATACTTCATGGAACAACAAATCAGTTGCTGTTCTAGTGAAGAAACCCAAAGTTGAACCCAAGCCCGAGACAAAGTGCTTCAATAATAAGGGGAATAGTCACTGAAGCAAAACCACCCTAGATACTTGGTAGATGAGAAGGCTGGCAAGGTCGATAGAAGTATATTGGATATACATTGTGTTAATGTGTACTTTACTAGTACTCCTAGTAGCACCATGGTATTAGATACCGATTCGGTTGCTAAGTGTTAGTAAACTCGAAATAAAAGGCTGCGGAGTAAACGGAGACTGGCTAAAGGTGAGCTGGCGATATGTGTTGGAAGTTTTTCCAAGCTTGATGAGATCAAGCATCGCACGCTCCCCCTACCATCGAGATTGGTGTTTGCGTTGAGCATAGACATGATTGGATTATGTCTATCGCAATACGATTATTCATTTAAGGAGAATAATGGTTACTCTGTTTATTTGAATAATACCTTAAATGGTCTTGCACCTAAAATGAATGGTTTATTGAATCTCGATCGTAGTGATACACATTTTCATGCCAAAGGTATAAGATAGTAATGATAGTACCACACAAATGTGGCACTGCAATTTGAGTCATATTGGTATAAAACGCATGAAGAAGCTCCATGTTGATGGATCTTTGGACTCACTCGTTTTGAAAAGTTTGAGACATGCGAACCATGTCTATTGGTGTATATGCATGAAGAAACTCCATGCAAATGGACCGTTTGGACTCACTTGTTTTTGAATCACTTGAGACATGCAAATCATACCACATGGATAAGATGACTGAAAGCCTCGTTTTCAGTAAAATGGAACTAGAAAGCAACTTGTTGGAAGTAATACATTTTGATGTGTGCAGTCCAATGAGTGCTGAGGCGTGTAGTGGATATCGTTATGTTCTTACTTCACAGATGATTTGAGTAGATGTTGAGTATATTTACTTGATGAATCACGAGTCTGAATTATTGAAAGGTTCAAGTAATTTCAGGGTGAAGTTGAAAGATCGTCGTGACAAGAGGATAAAATATCTATGATATGATCATAGAGATGAATATCTGAATTACGAGTTTGGCACGGAATTAAGACATTGTGGAAATTGTTTCACAACAAATACAGCCAGGAACACCATGGTGTGATGGTGTGTCCGTACATCATAACTGCACCCTATTGGATATGATGCATACCATGATGTCTCTTATCGAATTACCATGATAGTTTATGGGTTAGGCATTAGAGACAACCACATTCACTTTAAAAACGGCACCACGTAATTCCGATGAGATGACACTGCATGAACTATGGTTTAGAGAAACCTAAGCTGTCATTTCTTAAAAGTTTGGGGCTGCGACGCTTATGTGAAAAAGTTTCAGGCTGATAAGCTCGAACCCAAAGTGGATAAATGCATCTTCATAGGACACCCAAAACAGTTGGGTATACCTCCTGTCTCAGATTCAAAAGCAATAAGGGATTGTTTCTAGAATCGGGTCCTTTCTCGAGGAAAAGTTTCTCTCGAAAGAATTGAGTGGCAGGATGGTGGAGACTTGATGAGGTTATTGAACAGTCTCTTCAACTAGTGTGTGGCAGGGCAGATGAAGTTGTTCCTGTGGCACCTACACCAATTGAAGTGGAAGCTTATGATAGTGATCATGAAACTTCAGATCAAGTCACTACCAAACCTCGTTGGATGACAAGGATGCGTACTACTTCAGAGTGGTACGTAATCCTGTCTTGGAAGTCATGTTGCTAGACAACAATGAACCTACGAGCTATGGAGAAGCGATGGTGGGCCTGGATTCCAAAATGGCTCAAGGCCATAAAATCCAAGAGAGGATCCATGTATGAAAACAAAGTGTAGACTTTGGCAGAACGGCTCGATGGTCGTGAGGCTGTTGAGTACAGATGGATTTTAAAAGGAAGACGGACAATGATGGTAAGTATCACCATTAAGAAAGCTCGACTTGTCGTTAAGATGTTTCCCGACAAGTTCAAGGAGTTAACTACGGTGAGACTTTCTCACATGTAGCGATGCTAAAAGTCTGTTGGAATTATGTTAACAGTTACTGCATCATTTATGAAATCATGCAGATAGGATGTCAGAACATTGTTTCCTCGACAATTTTTTAGGAAAGGTTGTATGTGATACAACTGGAAGGTTTTGTCAATCCTGAAAGATGCTAACAAGTATGCAAAGCTCCAGCAATCCTTCTAAGGACTGGAGTAAGAATCTCGGAGTTGGAATGTATGCTTTGATGAGATGATCAAAGTTTTGGGTGTATACAAAGTTTATGAGAAACTTGTATTTCCAAAGAAGTGAGTGGGAGCACTATAGAATTTCTGATGAGTATATGTTGTTAACATATTGTTGATCGGAAATGATTTAGAATTTCTGGAAAGCATGCAGAGTTATTTGAAAAGTGTTTTTCAATGGAAACCTGGATTAGGCTACTTGAGTATTGAGCATTAAGATCTATAAGGATAGATCAAAACGCTTAATAGTACTTTAAAATGAGCACATACCTTGACATGATCTTGAAGGTGTTCAAGATGGATCAGTCAAAGAAGGAGTTCTTGCCTGAGTTGTAACGTATGAAGTTAAGACTTAAAGCTCGACTACGACAGAAGAAAGAGGAAGGACGAAGGTCGTCCCCTATGCTTTTTTCGTAGGCTCTCTACAGTATGCTATGCTATGTGCCGCACCTGAAGTGTGCCTTGCCATGAGTCAGTCAAGGGGTACAAGAGTGATCCAAGAATGGATCACAGGATAACGGTCAAAGTTATCCTTAGTAACTAGTGGACTAAGGAATTTTCTCGATTATGGAGGTGGTAAAAGAGTTCGTCGTAAAGGGTTACGCCGATGCAAACTTTGACACTAATCCAGATTATTCTGAGTAGTAAACTGGATTCGTATAGTAGAACAATTATTTGGAATAGCTCCAAATAGAACGTGGTAGCTGCATCTAGGAGATGACATAGAGATTTGTAAAGCACACACGGATCTAAAAGGTTCAGACCCGTTGACTATAACATCTCTCACAAGCATAACATGATCAAACCCAGAACTCTTTGGGTGTTAGTCACATGGGGATGTGACCTTGAGTGTTAATCACATATCGATGTGAACTGGATTATTGACTCTAGTGCAAGTGGGAGACTGTTGGAAATATGCCCTAGAGGCAATAATAAATTGGTTATTATTATATTTCCTTGTTCATGATAATCGTTTATTATCCATGCTAGAATTGTATTGATAGGAAACTCAGATACATGTGTGGATACATAGAAAACACCATGTCCCTAGTAAGCCTCTAGCTGACTAGCTCGTTGATCAATAGATGGTTACAGTTTCCTGACCATGGACATTGGATGTCATTGATAATGGGATCACATCATTAGAAGAATGATGTGATGGACAAGACCCAATCCTAAGCCTAGCAGAAGATCATGTAGTTCGTATGCTAAAGCTTTTCTAATGTCAAGTATCATTTCCTTAGACCATGAGATTGTGCAACTCCCGGATACCGTAGGAGTGCTTTGGGTGTGCCAAACATCACAATGTAACTGGGTGGCTATAAAGGTACACTACAGGTATCTCCGAAAGTGTCTGTTGGGTTGGCACCAATCAAGACTGGGATCTGTCACTCTGTGTAAACGGAGAGGTATCTCTGGGCCCACTCGGTAGGACATCATCATAATGTGCACAATGTGATCAAGGAGTTGACCACGGGATGATGTGTTACAGAACGAGTAAAGAGACTTTCCGGTAACGAGATTGAACAAGGTATCGGGATACCGACGATCGAATCTCGGGCAAGTATCGTGCCGCTAGACAAAGGGAATTGTATACGGGATTGATTAAGTCCTTGACATCATGGTTCATCCGATGAGATCATTGTGGAGCATGTGGGAGCCAACATGGGTATCCAGATCCCGCTGTTGGTTATTGACCGGAGAACGTCTTGGTCATGTCTGCATGGTTCCCGAACCCGTAGGGTCTACACACTTAAGGTTCGATGACGCTAGGGTTATAAAGGAAGTTTGTATGTGGTTACTGAATGTTGTTCGGAGTCCCGGATGAGATCCCGGACATCACGAGGAGTTCCGGAATGGTCCGGAGGTAAAGATTTATATATGGGAAGTCCTGTTTTGGTCACCGGTAAAGTTCCGGGTTTTATCGGTAACATACCGGGACCACCAGGAGGGTCCCGGGGGTCCACCAAGTGGGGCAACCGGCCCCGGAGGGCTGCATGGGCCAAGTGTGGGAGGGGACCAGCCCCAGGTGGGCTGGTGCGCCCCCCCACAAGGGCCCAAGGCGCCTAAGGGGAGGAGGGGGGCAAACCCTAAGGGCAGATGGGCCTTAGGGCCCATGCCTGGTGCGCCTCCCTCTCCCCTCCCCTTGGCCGCCCCACCAGATGGGATCTGGGCTAGCCGCCGCCCCTAGGGTGGAACCCTAGGTGGGGCGCACCCCCTCCCTCTCCCCTATATATACTTGAGCACTTGGGGGGGGGGCTGCTAACACATGAGTTTTTGACCTCTCCCTGGCGCAGCCCTACCTCTCTTTCTCCTGATATCTCGCGGTGCTTGGCGAAGCCCTGCTGGATCACCACGCTCCTCCACCACCACCACGCCGTTGTGCTGCTGCTGGATGGAGTCTTCCTCAACCTCTCCCTCTCTCCTTGCTGGATCAAGGCATGGGAGACGTCACCGGGCTGTACGTGTGTTGAACGCGGAGGTGCCGTCCGTTCGGCACTAGGATCTCCGGTGATTTGGATCACGACGAGTACGACTCCTTCAACCCCGTTCTCTTGAACGCTTCTGCTTAGCGATCTATAAGGGTATGTAGATGCCCTCTCCTTTCCTTCGTTGCTGGTTTCTCCATAGATTGATCTTGGTGATGCGTAGAAAATTTTGAATTTCTTCTACGTTCCCCAACAGATCGGGCATGCCATCAAAGAATAACGACTCCAGCTCCGCCGGCTTGGCATGTTCGCCTCCGCGGCTAGGGCGCTCCTGGGGGCCATCACCTGCCCGTGAGAGATCTTTCGAGGTCTCTGCATGGCGGCGAGCCCTCTCTTTTTTTCCATAGCCTTGGTTGCCGCTCCCTTGTAACGAGTAGTTCTCGACCTAGAGCTCTGCTCACCGGCCATGGCAACGACGGACGAAGGAAAAGCACTTATGAGGAGGAAAGGTAGAGTAATTTTCGGTTAGGTAGTTCCCCTTTTTATAACCTAAGTACTAGCACTAGTACTAATACCTGCATAGTGGGAACACGTTCAGGTTTGGTACGTACTAGTAGTTGTGAGCAGGCTTTCGAATGTGATGGGAACAAGGTAAATATTAATTGATGGTTTTGGTTTCGAGGCCCGAAACGGCTCCCGATGAGTTTAGCGGAACATAAATTTCAAGTACTACACTGCTCAAATGCGTAAATATTATGTTACTGTCAAAAATTGGCACAAAATACGAAGGAGACCAATGGAAGTACTACTAGCAACCCACGATTTAACTACTCGCATGCGCGCAGTGGAGTAATAATGTCTTTCTTCCGCCCTCACGTCCACTCAATTTGCATGCGCTGTATCAATTGACCATCAATGAAGTGAACGACTTTACACGCGTCAAATTATCACATGGGGTGGATCTTGGTACAAAATTGCGTTCGCCCGTGTACCCGCATGTGCGTGCGAGGGAATGAGTGCGTGCGTGGCGTGCGTGCACATTTCGCTTCATGCATGTACCGCCAATATGGCTCAGGGAGGACGAGTACATTCTTCTGAAACCAACAGCATGTCACTGTGATCAATCCACGCAAGGAGGTCACGACAACGCCTCCACATGTGTCATGTGGCTTCATGAACTGTAAGAGAGACACTATATAGCGTGCCATTGGTATTCTAATTTACGTGTTTTGCACATACTCGAAGTACTAGTAAGGTACACGTGCATTGCACACATCAGATTTTGCAACCAAATTATGAATAAATACCACACTATAGCATGTAAGCTCTGAGTCATATAAGCCTGATGTAGCCCTTCGTTTAATTCTTATAGTTCATCTCATTCAAAATCAATTAGTTTTTATAAAAAAGCTAAGAACGCGGGAATAGGAAAAACATGGGAGTATAGTGGAATGTCGTCTTGAATCCTACAGGATTGTACGAGTGTTTGATTGTGCATAGAAACAACATAGAATTATTTCAAAGAGGTTTGAGTGGATGGGATGTTTCCTATGAAATCTAGTGCAAATGAATCATATGGAAAAATTCCTATGGTTTACAATCCTACGAATCAAAGAACCAAGATAGGAAAAATTCCTAATGATTAGAATCCTCCAAAATTCCTTTGAGAATCCTTTAAATCAAAGAAGCCCTTAATCTATTTTTATTATTCATGGAATTGCGCGTTGTAAAGCATAAAGTAAAAACAAATAATGGCAATTCAACTAGAAAAAAAGTTTGGGCAGTTATGATACAGAAGATTCTAGAACAAAAGAGAACCACTGTTGTTTTGAGGTTTGTGCATTATGCTTAAGTTCAACCATGGAGTCTGCTAGATTATACATGTGGTAAAATCTGGTGGGGGGCTAGAAGATGGTGCGAGGGGCCGAGTGGAGGGAGACTATGAAGGAATGAACAAGTGCGAGATCGATATTTAGAGAGAGGGGGCGAACACGTGCGCTGTTGCGCGCAGTGGTGGAGCCATGAAAAATAAATGAGCTAGGGGGCCAAGGATTGCTAATCCTTTATGAGGAGGGTCAATTCATGAACTTAAACCATTTTGAGCAGCAATTGTCTAATGATCACATTCATATTAGCCTCGATATATAGTGATGTTAGGGGGGAGGGGGGAGGGCCCTTACTCCCCCTGTCTTCGCCATTGTGCACGCGTCTGAGAGATGAAGCGGAAGGCATGGATGATGAGAGGGGGACGTTGGATATATAATTAAGGTGGGTGCATTAGCTATATATGTTAATCCTATATAGAGAGGTATAGATTGATCGATGTGGATGTGGGAAAGAAGGTGAGACCTCACTGGATATATCGATTGATCGGTTTGTGTGGAAAACTATGAAAGACCTAGCTATATACACACATACATAGAGGAACATCAATCGTTGCACATGCACGCGTGAGAGATAGAGAATGCCCGATATGATGGAGAGGGGGATGTGTGTGGGTGTGTGCCTTCATGGGAGACCGACCTGAAGAAAAAGATTGCATGCGTGCGATGGATAATGCCGACTGGTAGTGTGTGTGCATGCATGCACGAGAGAAAGTTAGTGATACACTTATAAGGAGAAGACTATTGTGTGGGTGTAAAAGAATAGGTGAGGTCATAATCAATGTAAAGTTGAATTCAAATATTTGAATAAGAGATCTCGATGTTTGAAACCCATGCATGCATGAATATAACGGAGATCTGCGCGGTGTGGTTTGGAAACGAGCATGTTGTAATGTATACACATTGAACAAGGTCAGACTGATTTGAATTTGAGATACCGATGGCAGACATCATTTGGCCACGTCACATTCATGCATGGACACACTATTCTAATTGGAGATGATGGGCGGCTTTCGCTTCACATATCTATATCTATATCCCTATATATATATTATATTATATATATTTTATATTGTGTGCGGGTAACTTTAACTTTGAAAATTGGTCGTTGGATGAGGCGAATCCGATGGTCCAAAGATGGCAAATTTGAGCACTACTGGCCATTGGATATCATCTAGATTCCACCAGACTTCGCCACATGTATAATCTAGAAGACTCCATGGTTGAACTTAAGCATAATGCACAAACATCAAAACACAAGCACTTCTTATTTGTTCTAGAATCTTCCGTATCAGAATTGCCCAAATGTTTTCTACATGATTTGCCATTATTTGTTTTTACTTTATGTCTTACGACGCATAATTTCATGAATCTTAAAATAGATTAGCTTTCTTATAAAAACTAGATGATTTTGAATGAAATGAACTATAAGAATTAAATGAACATCTACATCATGCATATATGACTCAAAGCTTGCATGCTATAATGTGGTATTTATTCATAATTTGGTTGCCAAATCTCATGCGTGCAATGCACGCGTACCTTACTCTAGTCTAAATGGTGTTTGTGTGTGTGTTGTGCATGTTGAGGTGCAAATTGTCTTTTTTTGGTACACATTAAGCTTGTTCTTCCGAAATTTCAAGCCACGCCTTGTTATGCCGAAAATTCAAGCTAGCGTCTCTGTCTATCATGCTACGAAACTCCCGCCTCTTCAACCCGCACCTTGTTAGCCTGAAATATTTAAGATATATCTTTGTCTTGTTGTGCTCCGACAACTCCCTCTATCTCAACCCGCGCCTTGCTATTCCGAAATTACAACGCGCGCGAAAACTCCCACCTCCTGTGAAATCCCGACACGCGAAATGCCCATGGTACCCCTGAACCGAAAGAACCGCCTCAAATTGGTGGGGGTACTTTCGTAACTTACCCCACATTTCGGACAAGCGCGTCTCTAAGCCATCGTTCCCCACTGCCATCCCATCCGCCCATCCATTCGTACACTGAGGCCGCGAAAACCCGCGACGAAACCCCACACCCTGCTCCGTCCGCCACCCAGCCGGAGCCTCTTCCCCGACGATGTCGTCCACATCAACACCTCGACGTCCCTCATCCACCGTACCGGATGAGGATCCGTCATCGATCTCATCGTCCCGCCGGTTCAGCCACCCCGTCCTCCACCTCCAAGGAGCTGCCCCGATGTTCCCCTCGTCTTTCGTGCCACCTCCATTCCCACACCACCGTCTTCACCTGCACCACCGGAAGAGCATCATCATCACCGTTTCCTCGGATGAAGCTGCGGCCTAATCGGCGCCACCAAAGAGGTTGTACACTAATCGCTGCATTTTCTTCTTGATTCGATCTCACGATGCTGTCGACGCTCGGTCCCGAGCCGACACGGCGCGACTCCATCCACGGTGGCGTTGCCGGCCACTTCCTCCACGGCGTTGCTCCCTCGGCGGCGACGTCGACATCAGTAGGAGCTACTGCTGCTTTAGCTCTTGCTCGTGCTGCTGCTCTGCTCTTGCTCTCGGTCCCCTGCCTGGTCTGCTCTTGCTATTGCTCTTGCTCGCGCTGCTACTCTCGCTCTTGCTCTTACTTGCGATGTTGCTCCGATTTAGCTACACTTCAGTCGACCGAATCGACTTTTGGGTCAGTCGATTTTCAGGGGGTGGGGGCCCTCGCCGGGGTGAAGGATGAACCAGCCGTAGCGGGGAGGGGGCTCGCCCGAGAGGTAGCCCACTATCTATCATAAGGTTCAGGATGGGGGCTGTGGTCGCCGGCGGTGGCGGGGCGTTGGCGTGGGGATCACCGGAGAAAAAGCTCGGCACGGGGGGGGGGGGGGGGGCTAGAGGGATGGCCGGGGCGGCGGCGGAGGGGAGTGTTTTTGGGGCGGGCGGGGCGGCGCACCTCCGGCGGTGGGCAGCGGGGGGCTGCTGTTTGGCCGGTGGTGGCTGGCAGCTCAGGGGGGTGGAGGTTGAAGATGAACCACAGGCCCTTGATTTTGTATCCAACGGCTGCAAAATGGAATGACCAGAGATGAAAAAGTCAGTCGACCGACGTGTAGCCTCACCTTGCTAGTGCGTTCAGTTTCGACAACAAAGTTCAGTTTCGACAGTTAAGTTTAGTTTTGATAGTTAAGTTCAGTTTCGACAGTTAAGTTTAGAGATGAGCGACTGATGTATTTTACATCTAGCACTTTGTGGTTATGTATTTTACGTCATGTATTGGAGATGCTATTAGAATTCCACTCAGGTTAACGTTGTTCGTTGTCTCTCTTATCCTGCTTCAGCTCAGCGTCGTACAACTCACCGGAGCTGCTCCAAGGACGAAACCCTCCATCACAGCAGAGCAGTACCTTGGGCTCCATCTCCAGACGCCTAAGATCTTCTTCCCCTCCTCCGACAGCCAAGTCAGCCGGAGCATCCTCACCGGCCAACCCAATCACACTGAGATCGACATGACTTCGCCAAAGAGGTTGTACACTAGTTGATCTCTTTTTACTCTACATGTTATATATATTGTCCATTGAGCACTCGTAGTAACGGGAAATACGATTATTTTATCCTACTATATGACAAGCAGTGAGGTACCAGGCAACTTAGCTATCCATGATGGACTCTCTTGAACGCCATCATTATTTATCTCTGCGCGTTTGAGCTGTGCATTTGTCGATGGGCCTGGGAGTTGAGCTAGTATGGCAGTGGCCTGGGTCCAAAGTAATAGAAGTAGCACAAAAACATTTTTTTAGTGTAGAATTTTCCTTGCTCAAGCCTGCCTACTAGAATCGCCAGTGCTTGAAAGGAAAAGTGAATGAAAAACATGGGAATTGGAAAGTTTCCTATGGTACTACTTTTCATGAATTTGGTGCAAAGGGATGGAGCAAAGGAAAACTGTAGGATTTGTTCCTTTAGTGTCTCCTTGAAAGAAAAACCGTAGGAATTCTAACCTTTTCATATTCCTATTCATCAAGCACAAGACTAAGAGATAGTAGCCGTACATTTACTTGTGGTTTGACTTAATCTCACCATGCTTTTTTGCATCCTGTGATCTTCCAATTGTTGTGAATCAAACACCTAGATTGGCAGAAATCCTGTGTTTTTAAATTCTTTGTTTTGCACGTGCATTCCAATCCTATTCCTGTCTATTTCCTATCCCTGCATTGTTAGAATCCTCAAATTCAAACAAGCCCTTACTCAATTACTTCTGTTACAGATATGTGTCAAAGAAAACCTTGTGTGGTTTGTCCTGCTCCTGCGGCGCTGTGTTCCACCCCAGCTCAGCCGCTCCAATGATGGAAGGGTTCACCACAGCAGGGATCCGCTCTCCAGACTGTCTTTCGCTGCCTCAGATCTTCTTCCCCGCCGCCGGCAGCCACGGCAACTGCATTACCATCATTAACTGAGCAGATGACCTTGAGGACTACACGGTTCTGCAAGAGAGGTCACACTCTTCCGTGTCTGCTTACGTTATGCGTCGCATAATATGATGACATGCTACATTATCGTCGTGTTCACCTATTAGACTCCGAGTCAGGTCCAAACTAATGCTGAAACTTGAGTTTTTAAATGGTTGTGGGGTACATATTGGGGTAGCAATCAGTACTATCTGTCTACTATCTGGTTAATCTCCGATGTCTACTATGAGTTTCATGTTGGGTGCAAACAAACATTAAAGGAGCCATTATCTGTATTTTTTAACTAAAGCTATTATCTGCCTACTATCATTGGTTTTGGGTCTATCCACAGTTTGCTACCATCACTATGGATTTGTGCATGCACTCCTTACATAATCTCACTATGTTTTATTCCTATGCATGCCAGTTATTGTACACAATGGAACTGATCATGTAGAGCAAAAGAGATGAGCCTTGCGTGGCAATAAAATTTCATGCAGACGTCGTTCCATGGTGGGCGCAAAGGAAGCCCCCCTCCACCCATTTCGGATCGTAATCAAGAGGAAGATAACTGTTCCGAGGGGGATTCAGAAGGAGAAGACCACTCCTATTTACCCCATGAGGTCTTCGCTCTAACTTGGCATGCTGATGTTGGTAATATCATGCATATGGTGCCTTGCATTGCTTACTGTATACATTAAAGATGTCATGTGCTTAGTTTAGACATGCTTTGTGTCAATGCCATATGTTTAGTTTCTTTATCGTATATGTGAATCATGCAATGCCATCTTGTCTAGCCAGGCATCATATATGTGAAATTTGCAATGCCACCTTGGTTAGCCAGTCATCTTATATGTGAATTATATCATGCCATCATTTTTTATTATTTGTTAAATTTGTCAACAATTTTAGTACATTCAATTACTCTTCCTGTGCATCAGCCATTCGTCATGGTCATGGAAAAATCTGGAGTGTAAACAATGTCTTCAGAGCAGACAATGCTATCTGACGAAGCGAATGTCTTGCTGGTTACTGATAGCTCCTCAAAGGAGGATTCAGAGACAAATGACCAGGCATACCCCCCCCCCCAAGGTGCATGCCCTAACTTGGCAGGGTTATGTTGCTCATATCGTGCGTATGGTATCTTGCATTGCTATGTCATTTGCTTAGTTTAGACATGCTTTGTGTGAATGCCACCTGTTTAGTGTCTAATTACCATATATGTGAATTATGCAATGCCATCTTGTTGCAGGACATTATATATGTGAATTATGCAATGTTATCTTGTTGCAAGGCATTATGTATGTGAATTATGCAATGCCATGCTGTTTAGGCAAGCGTCATATATGTGAATTATATCATGTTGTCCTTTTTTTGTATTTCTCATTGCTTTTGTCGACAATGTTTGTATATTCAACTGCTCTTCCTGTGCATTAGCCATTTGAATTGGTGATGGAGAAATCTGGAGTGAAAACAAGGTCTTCAGAGCAGACAATGCTACCTGCTGAAGCAGATATCTTGCTGGTTACAGATAGCTCTTCAGAGGAGGATTCAGAGGCAGATGACCAGTTGTATTATCCGCCTGAGGTGTATGCTCAAACTTGGCAGGGTTATATTACTCATATAATGCATATGTTGTATTGCCAATGCTTAGTTTTTACATCATATACACAATATTGAATGCCATATGCTTAGTATATAAATCATATATTTGAATTATGTCATGCCATGATGTTTACATAGACAACATGTATCTGAATTATGGCATGCCAACCCATTTTCTAAAGACATAATATAGTTATATCATCTCATCCTGTTTACATAGTCATCATATTTTAAATTATGTCATTCTATCCGTGAATTATATCATGCCATCATGTTTCCATCGACGACATGTTTGTGATTTATGGCATGCCAACCACTTTAATAGAAACATCGTATAGTTATATCATGTCATCCTGTTTACATAGTCATCATATTTTGAAGTATGTCATTCTATCATGTTTAGTTAGCCATCATACATGTGAAATTGTGTCATGCTATCATGTTTAATTAGCCATCATATATGTGAAATTATGTCCTGCTATTCTGTTTGCTTAGACAACATAAATGTGAATTATTTCATGCCTTGTTTTCTTCCCTACTATCCATTGCACCTGTCTATCTTACAATGTCTGTACATTCAATTACTTTTCTTGTTTATCAGCCTTTTCAATTGGAGGGAGTGATGGCAGTATCTATGGGAGTAAAAATACGGTCTTCAGAAAAGATCATGCTACTTGTCGATGCAGATAGAACCACGGTTGTACTTGCCCAAGAACCAACCCTACCACACATAACCCACACTCATGAAGATTGTACCCCTACCCAGTTGGACAGAGAACCATCTACACCCCTTCTAACTCCAACCCCAGCAGATAACACCCAGTTCCTGTTGACACAGCACCGTCTCCACCACAGAGCACCCAAACACGAGCAGTTAGTAAGGCAACTGCAGTGCCCAAATCACGAGGACCACCACTCCGAACCCGAAGTCAACGCTTAAAGCAGAATAAGAATTGTTCTCAGGTCAGGTTCCGTAGCTATGGTTCATACTACTTTGCTCTTGCATCACTGTATTTACTGATACCAACTAATTTCAAATTTGAAGGATGCAATTAAAACTCCAATGGCGCAATAGGTATGTTTTAAACATGTTTCTTCAACATGTTTGGCAGTTTGCTGTTGTAACTTGCTCTATGTTGATTTCAGTTTCAATTGAATAAACAGTTATGTTCTCATGCCATGCACATTACAAGTGTTGCTATTGCTGTGTAGTTTCCCACACTTATATTCTGTCTATGCTGCTTTGTCTTAAATAGATATGATTTGAACTGTATCTATCTTGATTTGGCAACATAAACTAGAATGATATAGACCATACAATGACCATAGTACATAGATATATGTTTGTTTCATGTTGCTATCCTGTCCACCTTACTACTGAACTAGTTTACCAAAATGAGTTTCATATACTACATTGTAAACCTGAGATGTGTTTGTTTGTTTCTCTTTTAGAACGCGGATAAAATATTGGAGAAGAGTACCCTGTTATGCAATGGTAAAGGAAGTAATGCAAATAAGGTTCAATATAGTGAGACATCCCTGTTGGTCTCCAAGAAAGCTGATAAAAACTATATTGAAGACACTGAGACAACCCCAAAGTCCTGTCTTGATGTAGTGTTTGAGTTACTGGCTACCACTGCTGGCACCAGCTCTTCGAACTCGTTGCCTGAATCAATTCGGCTTCTTTAGTCTCAACTTCAAGTTGAAAGACATCGATCAGATGTTATGCGACAGGAAGCCGAAGGACTGAGGAAGTCCCTGCAGAATTTAGATGCATACTTTCTGGTGCAACAACAAGCGCTGGAGGACTTAAGAGCCAAACAAGAGAAAGTTAATAAGCTTGCTAAGCATTTTGCCAGCATTATGGGTACCCAGGATATTGTTTCTTGAGCTCTTCTGAAGTGGTTTCAGTTCTGGACTTGTTTTGCTACGGCGTTTATATGCTGTTGTGTTCCCTATATTTGCACTGGTGGCAAACTTTGATGCCCAGTGGATGTAATATGTGTAATAGCCGTGATAGTCTAGTGTAAGTTGCTTGCTTATTTATTTATTTCCTTGTTGTCTTGTTTATTTGTTTGCTTGTAGTCAGTGCAGTTCTTTTGTGCGGTTTGCTAGTGGCTGCAATAACCTATTTTTTTAAAACTAGGCCACAATAACCATGGGCTAATATTTACTGTAGTGGCACCGGGCCTCCTACGGGCCGTAGAAACAGTGGGCCTTCTACGGGTCGTATAAACAGTGGGCCTTCTATGGGCTGTATAAACAATGGGCCTTCTACGAGCCGTAGAAACAATGGGCCTTCTACGGGCCGTAGAAACAATGGGCCTTCTACGGGCCGTATCATCAATGGGCCTTATACGGGCCATATGATCGATTGGCCAAACATGGGCCAAACAGACCGCATTCTGGCCGTAAACGGGCTAGAGTTGGAATCGTCCGTTCATGGGCCAACCATAACGGGCCATCATTAATAGGCCGTATTTGATGACGCTATGAAAACGACCCAACGTATTAACGGACCACAAACGGGCCGACTGTAACCACGGGCTGAATTTGGCCCACAAGCAGAAAATGACAGTAGCGGGCCGTAAGTTAACGAATGCTGGAAAATAGCCCAAGAATAAATGGGCTCTGAGAAGGCCGAAAGATAACATGGGCTGGAAACGGCCCAACGGAATAACGGGCCGTTAATGGGTATAAAGTGATACACTATTCTTTACGGGCCAATTTCACCACGGGCCGTTAATGGGTGTAAAGTGATACACTGTTCATTACGGGCCAGTTTCACCATGGGCTATTAATAGGCCAAGAGTTACATAGGGCCTCATATGGGCCGAAAAACGTCATGGGCCATACATGGGCCAGAAGTGAAAACGGGCTGGAATCATATTGGATGGCCTAGATGACGCTACTGGGCCTAATTCGAATAGGGCGTAACGGGCCTTGGGTTAGCGGGCTATAAATGGGCTATATGTGAACATGCCGTTAACAGGCTTTCCATGGGCTGGCCCGCCACCTTTTGACCAAGTCAAATGGGCCGGCCTTTTCACAGGAATGGGCCTCTGTTGGGCCATGCCACGTGTCGACGTATCATAGGTGCCTTCTGTCCAATGAGTGGATGACATCTGTCCCAGCGATGAGCCGACACGTGTTTCCTCCAGCCAATGATGATTTTACATGTGGAAAATCCCCATTGGTCGGGGCTGTTAACGGGTTATCGGATCCAAAACCCAATCCGATAGCTTAACGGCGTTCCGTTACGGTGGATGCCACGTGTCGGTCACCCTTGACGAAAGCACTTCTGTGACGCACGATTTATCGTCATGGAAGTGGACACTTCCATGATGATAATTTTGGTAATGTCATGGAACACTTCTACGACAACACATGTATGACTATCTTGATTCTGTCATAAAATCGTCATGGATGTACATGCATGACAGAAAACGTGACCTACTGTGACAAACACGTATCATCACGGAAGTGTATTTTTTTGTAGTGAAGACTATCAACCCATATGCTTCTCCCCCTTTTGTCATCGAATGACCAAAAAGTAAAGAAGACATAGGGTGTCTAATCATTCCCAGAAGGCAGTGCAGAAGTTGTTAGTGTAGCCGGGTCAATGGTGGAGTTTAGCGGTGCAGTAGGGCCTGATGCAGCTTTGAAGTGCAGTGAAGCCATAGCTGGTGAAGTGGCGTCGTCTTCCTCATCAATCACACGTGCATGCACAGTTGGTGCAGATGATGAGTACATAGAGTCTTCAATAGAAGGTGTAGCATGCCACTTAGCAGATTTTGGGGGCTTGGAGCAAAACTTGAAGTTCTTAGTGAAGCCATGGGCAATGAGATCATCTTCAGAGCATAGCAGTATGAGGCTAATACGTCCATTTTGCATCATGTTTACCTACTGTTATTTATAATGTTTTTATGCATAATAATGCCTTTTGGAGTAATTCTAATGCCTTTTCTCTCATGATATGCAAGGTTCACACAAAGAGGGAGAATACCGGCAACTGGAATTCCGGACTTGAAAAAGCTACGTCATGCCACCTATTTCGCACAACTCCAAATGAGCTGAAACTTCACATGGATTTTTTATGGAATATATAATAATTATTGGAGCAAATAACTACCAGAGGGGACCCACCAGGTGGGCATAACCGACCTGGGCACGCCAGGGAGCCCAGTCGCGCTGTGGTGTGTTGTGCCCT
This sequence comes from Triticum monococcum, assembly GCA_034509565.1. Lineage (NCBI taxonomy): Eukaryota > Viridiplantae > Streptophyta > Magnoliopsida > Poales > Poaceae > Triticum > Triticum monococcum. The sequence continues at coordinate 624,088,776 of CM067845.1, forward strand.
CCTCAGCCCACCTTCGATGCCCCTCTTCTGGTATATAAGTCATTTTGACCTAAAAAAATAAGGAGAGTACTTTCGGGATGAAGCACCGCCGTCTCGAGGCAGAACTTGGGCAGGAGCACTTTTGCCCTCCAGCGAAGTGATTCTGTCGGGGGAACTTCCCTCCCGGAGGGGGAAATCATCGTCATCATTATCATCATCACCAACAACTCTCCCATCTTGGGGAGGGCAATCTCCATCAACATCTTCAGCAACACCATCTCCTCTCAAACCCTAGTTCATATATTGTGTTCAATCTTTGTACCGTAACCTTAGATTGGTGCTTGTGGGTGGCTAGTAGTGTTGATTACATATTGTAGTTGATTACTATATGGTTTATTTGGTGGAAGATTATATGTTCAGACCCATTATGCTATTTAATACCCCTCTGATCTTGAGCATGATTATCATTTGTGAGTAGTTACTTTTGTTCTTGAGGTCACGGGAGAAATCTTGTTGCAAGTAATCATGTGAACTCGATATGTGTTTGATATTTTGATGGTATGTATGTTGTGATTCCCTTAGTGGTGTCATGTGAATGTTGACTACATGGAACTTCACCTTATTAGGGCCTAAGGGAATACCTTGTGGAGTAGTTATTAGATGACGGGTTGCGAGAGAGACAGAAGCTTAAACACTAGTTTATGCGCTACTTCGTAAGGGGCTGATTTGGATCCAAAAGTTTAATGCTATGGCTAGATTTTATCTTAATACTTTTCTCGTAGTTGCGGATGCTTGCAAGGGGGTTAATCATAAGTAGGAGGTTTGTTCAAGTAAGAACAACACCTAAGCACCGGTCCACCCACATATCAAATTATCAAAGTAGCAAACACAAATCAAACCAGCATGATGAAAGTGACTAGATGAAATTCCCGTGTACCCTCAAGAACGCTTTGCTTATCATAAGAGACCGTTTTGGTCTGTCCTTTGCCTCAAAATGGTTGGGCTACCTTGCTGCACTTTTTTTACCATTATCGTTACTTTCTCGTTATAAATTATCTTGCTATCAAACTACTCGTTACATATAATTTCAGTGCTTGCAGAGAATACCTTGCTGAAAAACGCTTGTCATTTCCTTTTGCTCGTCATTGGGTTCGACACTCTTACTTATCGAAAGGACTACGATTGATCCCCTATACTTGTGGGTCATCAAGGCTCTTTTCTGGCGCCATTTCCAGGGAGTGAAGCGCTCTTGGTAAGTGGAAATCGGTAAGGAAAAATTATTACCACGTGCTGAAATTTATTGTCACTTGTTACTATGGAGAACAATCCTTTAAGGGGTTTGTTCGGGGTATCTTCACCTCGATCAGAACCACAATTAGTTTCCCCTCAACCTACTGCACCTACTGAAAATATTGGTTATGAAATTCCTTCGGGTATGATAGAACAACTGCTAGCTAATCCTTATGCAGGAGATGGAACCAAACATCCTGATATGCACTTGATATATGTGGATGAAATTTGTGGATTATTTAAGCTTGCAGGTTTACCCGGAGATGAAGCTAAGAAGAAGGTTTTCCCTTTATATTTGAAGGGAAAATCATTGGCATGGTATAGGTTATGCGATGATATTGGATCTTGGAATTGGAATCGATTGAAATTGGAATTTCACCAAAAAATTATCCTATGCATCTAGTTCATCGTGATTGAAATTACATATATAATTTTTGGCCCCGTGAAGGAGAAAGTATCACTCTAGCTTGGGGGAGGCTTAAATCAATGTTATATTCATGCCCCAATCATGAGCTCTCAAGAGAAATTATCATTCAGAACTTTTATGCCCGGCTTTCTCGTGATGACCAATCCATACTCGATACTTCTTATATTGGTTCTTTTATGAAGAAGACTATTGAATTTAGGTGGGACCTTTTAGAAAGAATTAAACACAAATCCGAAGATTGGGAACTCGACGAAGGTAAATAGTCAGTTATTAAGCTAAAGTTTGATTGTGTTAAATCTTTTCTGAATACCAATGCTTTTCAAAAGTTTAGCACTAAATATGGACTTGACTCTGAGATAGTAGCCTCTTTTTGTGAATCATTTGCTTCTCATGTTGATCTCCCTAAAGAGAAGTGGTTTGAATATCACCTACCTATTAAAGAAGAAATTAAGGAACCGGTAATAGCTAAAGATGAAACTATTATTTATAATGTTGACCCAGTTGTTCCTACTGCTTATATTGAAAAACCACCTTTTCCTATTAGGATAAAGGAACATGCTAAGGTCACAACCGTGGTCAATAAAAGTTATATTAGAGAACCTAAAACTGCTGAATAATCAAAGTAGAACCAAGTGTTGCCATGGTTAAAGATCTCCTGGTAGAAAATATAGATGGGCATGTTATTTACTTCTGTGATGAAGCTGCTAGAATTGCCAAACCCGGTGAAAAAGATAAACATAGACCTGTTGTTGGCATGCCTGTTGTCTCAGTTAAAATAGGAGATCATTGTTATCATGGTTTATGTGACTTAGGTGCTAGCGTGAGTGCTATTCCTTTTACCTTATATCAAGAAATTATGAATGACATAGCACCAGTTGAAATAGAAGACATAGATGTTACTATTAAACTTGCTAATAGAGACACCATCACACCACTTGGGATTGTTAGAGATGTTGAAGTCTTGTGTGGGAAAATAAAATATCCTACTGATTTTCTAGTTCTTGGTTCCCCACAAGATGATTTTTGTCCCTTTATCTTTGGTAGACCTTTCTTGAACACTGTTAATGCTAAAATAGATTGTGAGAAACAAACCATCGGTGTTAGTTTTGGTGATGAGTCTCATGAGCTTAATTTTTCTAAGTTTAGTAGAAAACATCATAAGAAATAATTGTCTAGTAAGTATGAAATAATTGGTCTTGCTTCTATTGCCATACCTCCTACTCATCCACTAGAACAATATTTGCTAGACCATGAAAATGGCATGCATATGCATGAAAGAAATGAGATAGATAAAATTTTCTTCGAACAACGACCTCTGCTTAAACACAATTTGCCTATTGAAAATTTAGGAGGTCCTCCTCCACCTAAAGGTGATCCTGTGTTTGAATTAAAACAATTGCCAGACACTTTGAAAGATGCTTATCTTGATGAGAAAAAGATATATCATGTTATTATTAGTGCTAACCTTTCAGAACATGAAGAAGAAAGATTATTGAAAATTCTAAAGAAGCACCGAGCTGTAATTGATATACTCTTGATGATCTTAAGAGCATTAATCCCACTCTCTGTCAGCACAAGATTAATATGGAGACTGATGCTAAATCCATTGTTGATCACCAATGACGTTTAAATCCTAAGATGAAAGAAGTGGTAAGAACTGAAATATTGAAGCTCCTCTAAGCAGGTATAATTTGTCTAATAGCTGATAGTAGATGGGTAAGTCCTATTCATTGTGTCCCTAAGAGAGGAGGTATTACTGTTGTTCGTAATGATAAAAATGAACTTATTCCACAAAGAATTGTCACCGGCCATAGAAGGGTAATTGATTTTAGAAAATTAAATAAAGCAACTAGAAAAGATCATTACCCTCTGCCTTTTATTGATCAAATGCTAGAAAGACTATCTAAGCACACACACACTTTTGTTTTCTCAACGGATATTCTGGTTTTTCTCAAATACCCGCTTTACAACCTGATCAAGAGAAAACCACCTTTACTTGTCCTTTTTGAACTTATGCTTATAGGCGTATGCCTTTTGGTTTATGCAATGCACCTACTACCTTTCAAAGATGTATGACTGCTATATTCTCTAATTTTTCTGAAAAGATTGTTGAGGTTTTCATGGATGATTTTCTGTTTACGAAACTTCTTTTGATGATTGCTTAAGCAACCTTGATCGAGTTTTGCAGAGATGCGAGCAAACTAATCTTGTCTTGAATTGGGAGAAGTGCCACTTTATGGTTAATGAAGGTATTGTCTTGGGGCATAAAATTCCTGAATGTCAGCTAATGTTCCTATATTCGTTTAGAAAAGCATGTGTGCCACATATAGAGAGACATCAGGGATTTGCATTTCTCTGTGCGCTCTGGTTCATCATGGGTGGGCAACACACATTGTATTATCTAACTAGCAAGATGTCTCTGCGTTGCACAGAACATCAAGATGCATTTGTATGAGTAGTTTATCTTGTGGGAGAAAAGGATGAACGAGGGAAGGACTTATTTGCACATGTGGAGAGGGGTGTGGGTATATTTCTGCAAAATTGCCATAGTTTCCTTCCTATCTATTAGATATAAATCAGACGGCCTATATTGCAGGATGGCAGGCACACCGTCATCACCAACTCTATTTTCTATAAGAGCAGAGATAGGAGCATAAGAGTAGAGAAAAAAAGTAGAGAAATCAACTTGCTCTTTGTTATCATGTTCCTCTTTTGTTCTTCTTAATAAGCATATTACTTCCTCCGTTCCTGAACTGCCTTGGGTGCGTGCGTGTGTTGTGGTGGCATGCATTTGTACCGGGTGTTGTTCATCATTGCTTTTTTATAAAGCGGGGCGAAAGCCTTTTTCGGTAAAACATAAGTCTTTTTAGATATTCCAATAAGAACTACATACAGATGTATGTAGACATATTTTAGAGTGTACATTCACTCATTTTACTCTGTATGTAGTCCGCATTCGAATCTCTAAGAGATTTATATTTAAGAACGGAGGGAGTAGTATAGTATGTTCCTTGTCGGGAAGTGGAGCAGGGACATTTGCAGTCGACAGGTTTATTGGGTCACTTCAGATGGATGCTTTCAACTATTCTAGATGGTCTGCCATAATATCTGGGAAATGCTGGGAGTTATGTCATCTTTGATAGTCTATACTGATAGTAACAGTTTGTGCCTTTAGTTGAATAGAGCTTCCCCTTTTGGGGCCGAAGCCTTTCTGAACCCTTTCTTGCCGTACGGGCAATACAAGCCCATATGGTCCAGCTAGTTCCACTTCCTTGATTTTACTCTTGATGCTTAGTATTTTCCCCTTTTATCTACCCTACTATGATATGCGTAGGTGCTTTCTGTCGTACTAGAAGTACTCCACCCTTCAAGATAAACAACACTGCACTCATAATTCCAAAGCTTAGTTGTTTAAATATGATTGTGATATGATACTGATATTAGTTAACAGTCACATTTAATTGGTTAGCTAAAGGTCCCACTTGAGTTTCCAAATGCATGACGCGACATATAGAGAGACAACAGAATTGCATTTCTTTTTCACTTGTCAACTGTACTTTCTTCTCCATACCAAATCTTAGTTGTTATTTCAAAGCAAACATCAGTTGCTAACTACACTTTGTGCGGTTTGTAGCTTCAGATCCACCATCCCACTGCCACGGTCAACATTATACTCATCATGCTTACGGTTTCCCCATTTTATGGTGACCATGATCAGCCTACGTGGTTCGTGTCGTAATAGCACTGCTCCACCCATCGAGCTAAACAAGCTTAGTTGTACAAATTCAAATATGATATTGTGCTGATATTAGTAAAACTAAGACATGTTTAATTGGTCAGCTAAATGTTCCTACTTTAGTTTCGAAATGCATGTGAGCCACATATGGAGAGACCAGAAGGAACAATATTTCTCTGTGCGCTCTGGTTCATCATGGGTGGGCAACATACATTGTATTGAAAGACTTGTAATATCTTCAATCTGATTGCTCTTCTGCTCTTCTTTAACATGATCCTCTTCTCTTCTTTAATAAGTATGTTCCTTGTTGGGAAGAGTAGCAGAGACATTTGCGGTCGACTGGTCAGGTCAAGTTGTTCTCCCTTAGTATATTTTGAATCTGTCAGGTCAGGTCGACTTGTTCTTCTTTACTATATGTTGAAGCTGTCATCTGCGAAGTATCATCACTTCTAGAGCTCTCATATTTTGAGTAGTGGGCCACATTATATTAATGCACACACCAAATTACATCATGCATGGCATCTCTCAGAAGAATTGTAAAGATAGCACAAAGGGGTTTACAGGGAGGCAATATTGGATTAGAATCACTTCTGCATTACAAAGATAATCTCACTTGTTTTTTATGTTTTCATGCATGTCAGGTATTGAACATGATCAAAACGAATATGAGAATGGGCGCACGAGAGGAATATTGCGGAACAATCCTCTGCTGGAGGATGGCCAATCTTATTCACCCATCAAGGTGCTTGCTCTAACTAGGCAAGGTTGTATTGGTCGCACATATTTTACATATGACCTCTTGCATTACATCTACTTTGTTCGCCACCATCTGCTTAGTTTAAGCATCATATGTGAGTATATGCCATACCTATCTAGTTTCTGTACCTATTCCATGTGTCATCATACTATGTTTTTCTAGTCAAATTTTGTTCTTTTGTAATAGGTGTCCAAAAGGAAGAGGGTGAGTGCAGATCCTCAAGGAGTACAAACTAGGTATTTGGAAAAGGTAGTGATACCTGTTAAATCAGATAGATCAGCAGCCACAGAAAACACAGGCCCAACTCTACCACACTTTACCCATACTCCATTGGCCAAACACCTATTAGAACTGCAGAGAGCCCAGCGCCAGGTACTGTCTATGATATCAATTCAAAATTTGAACTCCTAAATTTCTGCATGTGCTTTACCTTCTCTCTTGTATGAAAACTAAGTTCAGATGAATCTCCTTTCTCAAAGGATCATAGGATCTCACAACAATACTGGGCACTACATTGCTCTTATTAGTACCTCTTGCCCTTTGTCAGTGTCGGTGTACTAAAGTAGGGGTACCTTAGTATCCCGAACTTGTGCACGGGCAGTCGCAGCATCCCGCGGCAAGGCTTGCCGGGTGACCGCCAAGACCCTCCGTGGTTCCTTTGGAGCCATTCAAGAACAAAGTATCCAAGGCCCCGGCAAGAGGAGCTTGCCGGGAAGGAGACAAGACCCCGGCAAGAGGAGCTTGCCGGGAAGACCAACCAAGACATCTCGAGAAGCTTGCTGCGATGCGCTGCGCGTCCCGGCAAGACCCGATGAGCGACAAGCTCCCGGACGCGACAAGACCCGGTGAGTGACAAGCTCCCGGACGCGACAAGACAACATACGCGGCAAGGCGCTTGCCACGGCAAGCTACTACTCCGCAACCCGCGCTCCAGCTCACCCACCAACATGTCGCTCTGGGACCGTTCCGGGCGTACGTGGCGGGAGGCTGTGCAGCCAGGGGCATGCGGTGGCAAGCAGGCGCTGACAAGATAGCCATCGTGGCAAACGGTGGCGCCCCTAACGGTTCCTTTCCGCACCGTCTAGGCGATAGAGACAGGCATTTAATGCCTTTGTCCCCTGCCGTCAGGGTTAGGTATGATACAACTGTAGAAAGCGGTGGCGCCAACCACCACCTCTTTTACCTTTTTACCCTCATCTATGTTGCCACCTGTCGGTGACCCCTTTGACATATAAAAGGAGGCCCATGCGCAATAGGGAGGGGGGACGATCATTCTCACGCTCGGTCTCATTAGCCACCCAAGTGTACTGTAGCATTCGTTGCTCCCGAGCAAGAACACAATACAAATCAAAGCAGGAGTAGGGTTTTACGCATCCGTGCGGCCCGAACCTGGGTAAACCGATCGCGTCGTTCGTGCATTTGCCTCGATCTGCTCTTCGTGCACTCTCCGCCCCCTGCCGAACCGAAAGGGGCCTCGGTCCGCCGTGGTACCATAGGTGTCCGTGGGGATCAGTCACCCCCGACATCTTTGGCGCGCCAGGTAGGGGTGCGTCGAGGCTGTGTGAACCTGGTCCGACGTTCGCACGAGCCAAATCTTCGTCATCTTCATCGACATGCCACCGAAGAAGAAGGCTTCGGAGGTAGCTGCTCCGTCTGCGCCGAGCCCACCATCGCCGGAGCGAACGGCTGGTGGAGTAGGCACCGGCGGAAGAGCGGGCGCCGACGAGGGAACTCATGGTGCTGCCAGGTCCAAGGACAAGACTGCGCTGCACGTCGGCGACGCGGTTGGCTCCCACAACGACCGAGCGCACTCCAAGACCTCGGCGTCCGTACACGCTCCGCGCCCGTCCCAGGAGGCGCGGGACCAGCAGCGTCATGGTACTCACAGTACCATACGTTTGCTGGGCCAAGATCAAGCTGGCGGATCCCGGAGTGCTCAAGACCAGCACGCACGCCAACATGTTGGCGCGAGCATGGCACGGTCGCTTGGACGAGATACTGCTCCTTCTAAAGTAGTTAGAAGTCTGAGCATATCCCGTTCCTCGCACCGTTCGCTGCCGCCGCCCACCACTCCGGCAGAAGCGTTGGCACGGGCCCAACTGCTCCTAGATTACCCTCCAGCGCCAGAGAAGATCGATGATTGGAGGGCCACTATCCAGAGCCTCATCGGCTTCGCCAACGGTGACAACCCACGGCAGCCGAGCGCATCGCTGCCGTGGCAAGTCAACCAGGCGCGAGCCGGTGGCGACAAAACCGGCGAGGGTGCAACCACTGTGCACTCTCCGCCCCGAAGGCCAAGATCGCCGACTCGCCGGATCTACCTCGATAGCGGCTCCACCGCGTCATCAGATCCGCGGGCTCGTCGCGATCAGCGCCAGGTTCTTCATGAGAGACAGCAAGAAGACGCTCGAACACGCATCGAGCGCCGAAGAGAAGCGCGGCGTCAATCAGACCTGCGCGCTGGGCCCTCTGTTGACATGCATGCGCCCGGGGAGCCAGGCGACTTGCCGTACGCGGTAGGTTGTCCTGCGTTTACCCGAGAGCTGCGGCAAGTCCAGTGGCCCAGCCAAAAGCATTTCAAGCCAGACGTACCGGAGAAGTACGACGGCAAGTCGCACCCGTCTGAGTTCCTCAGCATCTACACCATTGAGGTGCAAGCTGCCGGGGGGCGAGACGACAAGGTCCTTGCCAACTACTTCCCGCTTGTGCTCAAGCCCGGAGTCAGGTCCTGGCTCATGCACTTGCCGGACAACACCATATCTTCTTGGGCGGACTTGTGCCATCAGTTTGTCGGCGCCTTTACGGGCGGCCACAAACCACATGGCCAAGAGAGTGACCTCCACCTGCTGGCCCAGAAGGAAGGAGAGCCCCTGCGCAAGTATATCCAGAGATTCAGCCGTGTACAGCGCAACATCCTAGACATCCACCCTGCCGCGGTTATCAGCGCGTTCCATCAGAACGTGCATAATCGCAGGATGCGGGAGGAGATGGCGATGAGCAGGATCAGAGATGTCAGCGAGCTGTACGCCCTGGCCGACAAGTGTGCACGCGCTGAAGAAGGGAGGAAACTCCCCGGAGAGAATATTGGAGCAGGGGGATCTGATAGTGAGGATGCCGCCCCGGCAAGGAAAAACCGGAGGCGCAACAGGAAGAAGAAGGGCGAAGAGGTGCTAGTCGTTGAGCAGTCCGGCAATGATGGCGCCGCCAAGCAAGCCAAAGTTGGTAGCTCCGGCAAGGAGGTTGCCGCATGCACCAACTGCCAAGCTGTGGCGGCCGCCGACAAGCAGGACGGCTCCGACAAGCAGTACTGCAAGATCCACCGCACCAAGGGCCATGATCTCCAGAGCTGAAAGAAGGTCGAGCAGCTTGTCCAGCAACAAAAAGCTGAGTACGAGCGGTGCGACAAAGAGAGAGCCCAAGGAGGCGGTGGAGAGGCCGGCAGGAAGCGCGCTGGCCAGGGAGGACGCCGGGGCAAGGCCAAGCAGCGGCAAGGAGATAGACCTCCCCGCGGCCGCGACAAGGATGAAGACGAAGACGACGACGAGGACATGGATGATGTCGAGAATAGTGAGCAGGAGTTTCAGAAAGCTACAGAAGTCTTGTGTGTAGACGGCGGTGCTTCTCTGCATACTTCCCACCGCCAGCTCAAACAGTGGCTGCGGGAAGTTAATGCGGCAGAGCCACCTGTCGAATTGCGCAAACTTCTAAAATGGTCCAGCACGCCTATCATCTTTGACATTGAGGACCACCCTGATCGCACAACTGCGGTCGGGTGCTTGCCGTTGTTGGTTTCGCCAACAATCCGCAACCTCAAAGTCACTAAGATGCTAGTTGATGGCGGGGCCGGCTTAAATCTGATCTCCTCCGCTGTGCTCCAGAAACTCCAGATCCCGGACAACGAGCTTGAAGAGACCGGTACATTCCAAGGAATTAACCCGGGAAGGAGCAAGCCGAGAGGGAAGGTCACGTTGCCGGTGACATTTGGCAGCGAGCTGAATTTCAGAACGGAGAGGGTCACTTTTGACGTTGCCGATTTCCCATTGCCCTACAATGGCATACTCGGCCGTCCAGCACTCGCCAAGTTCATGGCAGCCTCTCACTATGCGTACAACCTGCTCAAGATGCCAGGCCCGATAAGCGTCATCTCTGTCCCTGGAGACAAAAAGGATGCCCTTATCTGCGCCGACAAGATCTACCGAGAAGCAGCTGCTTCGACAGACCGCAAGGCACTTGCCGCTGAAGCTCCCGGGGGGAAGAAGAAGACCAAGTCCGGCAAGAGCTCTGATGCCCACTCCGGCAAGCGCACCTCCTCGGAGTGCTGCGCTGCCGTCGAGGACGCACCATCGAGCTCCACCGGCAAGTGTAAGAAGGCAATGGCAGCTCCACCACATACCAAGAAGGTGTCCGCCAAGGAGGACAACACTGGTGGTACCTTCACCATCAGTGCCACGCTTGACCCTAAATAGGAAAGTGCGCTTGTTGCTTTCCTGCGGGCGAATGTCGATGTGTTTGCATGGCAACCGTCTGATATCCCCGGTGTTCCCAGGAAAGTAATTGAGCACCATCTTGCCGTTTGCCCTCATGCGCAGCCCGTCAAGCAGAAGGTCAGGAAACACGCAGTGGAGCACCAAGAATTCATAGCAGAAGAAATCAAGAAATTGGAAGCAGCAGGCCTTGTCAGAGGAGTGCTCCATCCCACGTGGCTGGCCAATCCTGTTGTCATGCGTAAGGCGAATGGAAAATGGAGGCTTTGTATTGACTTTACTGATGTTAATAAAGCTTGTCCCAAAGTCCCATTTCCCTTGCCGCGCATTGACCAGATTGTAGACTCCACAGCCGGATGTGATTTGCTTTCGTTTCTTGATGCATATTCAGGATACCATCAGATCTTCATGGCAGAAGAGGATAAGGAGAAAACCGCATTCATTACTCCATGTGGCACGTACTGTTTCATACGGATGCCTTTCGGATTAAAGAATGCTGGTTCAACATTTGCCAGAGTAGTCCATGTCGCTTTGAAGCCACAGATACACAGAAATGTAGAAGCTTACATGGATGATATAGTGGTCAAGAGCAAAGACAGGGCAACTCTGATACAAGATTTAGATGAGACCTTTGCAAATCTGCGCAAGATCAACCTCAAGCTCAACCCCGAGAAATGTGTGTTTGGAGTCCCTTCCGGCAAGCTTCTCGGGTACTTTGTGTCTCAGCAGGGGATTGAAGCCAATCCCGACAAGATCAAGGCCATTGAGCAAATCGAAGCACCAAAGCGAGTCAAGGATGTACGGAAGCTTGCCGGTTGCGTGGCTGCTCTCAGCAGGTTTATTTCTCCGTCTGTTGAGCGCGCCCTGCCGTTTTTCAAAATTTTGAAAAAGGCAGGTCCAATGAAATGGACTCCGGAAGCGGAGGCTGCGCTGCAGGACTTGAAGAGATACCTGTCCTCCACTCCAACACTTGTCGCACCTAAACCACAAGAGAAGTTGCTGCTGTACATAGAGGCAACCAATCAAGTGGTTAGTGCTGCGTTAGTGGCGGAGAGGGAGGCAGACGACGAGCCAGCAACCGCGGCAAGCGCATCCAGCGACAAGCAGGGGGCGCTTCCCCGACAAGCTCTGGTCCCGACAAGGATGGATCTGCGCTGATGCAAGAGGAGATACAGAAGAAAATGGTGCAGCGCCCAGTTTACTTTGTCAGCTCCCTTTTACAGGGGGCTAGGTCAAGGTACTCTGGTGTGCAGAAGTTGCTTTTCGGCCTTCTCATGGCCTCAAGAAAGCTGCGCCATTACTTCCAAACACATGAGATCACAGTTGTCACTCGCTTTCCGCTGAAGAGGATATTGCAAAATCCAGAAGCAACAGGCAGGATTGTCGAGTGGGCACTGGAACTGTCAAGCTTTGGCCTCAAATTTGAGAGTACATCAATGATCCAAAGCAGAGCATTGGCAGAGTTCATAGCAGAGTGGACGCCAACTCCAGATGAAGAAATTCCGGAGACGAGCATCCCCACCAAGGAAGCAAACAAAGAGTGGCTTATGTACTTTGACGGTGCCTTCTCGCTGCAAGGCGCCGGTGCCGGAGTGCTGCTTATCGCACCCACCGGAGAGCACCTCAAGTACATAGTCCAGATGCACTTTCCCAAGGAGCAAGCGACAAACAATACTGCAGAGTATGAAGGTTTGCTTGCCGGTCTCAGGATCGGGGCAGAATTTGGGATCAAGAAGCTTATTGTCAGGGGTGACTCGCAGCTTGTCGTCCGCCAAGTGAACAAGAATTACCAGAGTCCTTTAATGGAAGCTTATGTCGATGAAGTGAGAAAGCTAGAAGAGCACTTTGACGGCCTGCAGATGAAGCACGTCCCAAGAGCTCAGAATGACGTTGCCGATGGCCTGTCAAAGTGCGCTGCACTTAAATTACCCGTGGAACCAGGGATTTTAGTGCTCAAGCTGACTCAGCTGTCCGTAACACCACCAACTGGACAGAATAAGAAGATTAAGTTGATTTCTGGCGACTACTTTCCGGCAGAGCTTCCCAAAGCCGCCGCCAAAAAGGTCCCCAAGATCAACACCAAGAATGCTAAGGAGTAGTCTGCTCCGGCAAGCCCCAGGGTTTGTTCCGTCGAAGCAGACGCTCCCGACAAGTTTTGCTCCGGCAAGCTTGCCGGGGAACATCAAGCTCCGACAGGACCGCTTTTCTTGCCGTGGAAGCAGATGTTCCCGCAGCAGCAGAATTGCCTTTAGTCCTTGTTGTCGAGCCACAAGCTCCGACATGGGCGCAGCAGATTGTTCGTTTCCTTCAGACAGGAGAACTTCCCGAAGAGCCAGAAGAAGCAGAAAGAGTAGCCCGGCAGTCTAGTATGTACCAGTTTGTCGGCGACACACTGTGCAGAAGAAGACTCCACGGTGTGAAATTGAAATGTATCCCCCGGGAAGATGAACAGAAGCTGTTGGCAGAGATACACGGAGGCATATGTGGTCACCACATTGGCGCAAGAGCCCTTGTCGGAAAAGCGTTCCGGCAAGGTTTCTTCTGGCCGACAGCCCTCCAGGATGCAACTGCACAAGTAACCAAGTGTGAAGCGTGCCAGTTCCATTCCAAGCAGATACGCCAGCCAGCTCAAGCTCTCTAGACGGTCCCTTTATCCTGGCCATTTTTGGTCTGGGGGCTCGACATCCTTGGCCCCTTTCCCCGAGTTGTCTGGGGCTTTGAGTACTTGTACGTTGCAATCGACAAGTTCACAAAGTGACTGGAAGTGGAACCAGTGAGGAAGGTGACAACACAGTTAGGAGTCAAGTTCTTCAGGTCGATTGTTTGCCGTTTTGGGATCCCTAACAGGATAATCACCGACAACGGTACACAATTTACGAGCCGCACCTTCATGCAGTACGTCCAAGATCTTGGCGCCAAGGTCTGCTTCGCTTCTGTTGCTCACCCGAGAAGCAACGGTTAAGCGGAGAGGGCAAATGCTGAAGTGCTGCGCGGGCTCAAGACCAGAACTTTCGACAGGCTGCACAAGTGCGGAAGAAACTGGATGGAAGAGCTGCCGGTGGTTCTTTGGTCGATCAGGATGACGCCAAATCGAGCCACTGGCCAGACACCCTTTGCTCTAGTCTATGGAGCAGAAGCAGTTATCCCCACGGAACTCGTATATGGGTCGCCTCGAGTGCTCGCTTATGATGAGCTTGAGCAAGAGCAGCTGCGGCAAGATGACGCGCTGCTCCTCGAGGAAGACCGTCTTCAGGCTGCTGTGCGAGCCGCTCGCTACCAGCAAGCTTTGTGCCGCTATCATAGCCGCAAAGTTAACGCCAGAAGTCTCGAGGAAGGCGACCTTGTTCTTCGGCGCGTTCAGTCCGCCAAGAATTCCAACAAGTTGACGCCGAAGTGGGAAGGCCCTTACCGGGTGAAACAAGTCACTAGGCCTGGTGCTGTCCGCCTTGAGACCAGAGATGGCATTCCGGTGAGCAACTCCTGGAATATTGAGCATCTTTGCAAGTTTTACCCGTAAGGCGCGGTTGTCGGACCCTGTCCGGCAACCACCCTTTTGTACAAAGTCTTGCCGCTGTTGCATGTAATCCTTTGTACAAAGCCAGGCGCAGACCCTGAGCACAAGTAAATGAAGCGCTGGCGCCCAGAGTTATAGCATGCATGCTAGATCGAGTCTCGTCCTTGATTAGGGTTGATAGTGCTTAACAGCGGCTAACCCCTAGCTTAGAGGTCGAATGTGCGTCCCTTTGCCTTTCTTTCGTTTCCCTTGGTTCGCAGGGCTCGCATATCCTTGTCGGACCGCTTGAGGACGAAAAGGAGAAGAAGGACGTACCGGCATCTGGACCCCGGCAAGCCAGTGTTGCCGGGGGCTTCAAGTACCAAGATTCACCCACGGCAAGCCAGAGTTGCCGGGGGATGCAATCTCAGATAAGTCTTTCATCCCTCATCATGCATTCTCTTATGGACTGGGGAATATGAAACCTCGTTTCTTCCTGAAAACTACCGTGCTCCCTTAACTCTAGGCCCTGGGGCTCGTTCCTGGGGCCAAGTTTGGTCGTAGTCGCGGCAGCAAAGGGATGAAACGAGGGGGCCGCACCCGCCTCGTTCCTGCCTTCGTCAAAAGCGTGAGAAAGGTCGAGCGACGTGGGAAGACGGCAGGGCCTGTTGCCGGGAGAAGAAGTGTCTATCTGAAAGATACCAAGGATTTGCTCCTTGACGTGGGTTCTACCCGCGAGACAAATGACCCGGCAAGCATCCCCTTTTTATTAAAAAACATTCCACTCAGGTATAGTCCATAGAGGATGAGAAACATGAAAGAGAGGATTACAAGTTTTAAATGCAACTAAGGCCCGAAGGCTTACAAATTAAAAAGATGAGATGCCCGTAATCCCTTTCTTGTCCCTCTCTTCAGGAGGTAGGTCAAGGAGGCGAGAAGGGCAAAAGGGGCGCCTAGGCGAGCTACGGGTGCCAGAACACACCAAGAGAACGTCCTGGGGGCCGTCCGAAGGCTGGACGGTGATGGCGGCGCCGGAAGCGGGGCTCGAAGACGAGGCGGTAGGACGTCAGCATGCTGTCGTGGGCACCACGCCCTCGTACTCCGACTTAACGGCCTTGCCGCCAGCCCTCTTCCTCTTCCGTAGCCTCCCTACGCCAGCCACCCAAGGAGACGACCCCGGGGAGTTCAAGGAGCCGGCGACACGGATGATGGGGTCGCCGGTGCCGCACGAAGCGGCGCCTGACACCTAGTCGGACCTGTCATCCTGCCGCCCGCTACCCTCGTCGTCGCTGTCGCTCTCCTCCTCGTCACTCTTGCTCGAGGAGGAGCCTTCGCTATCGGAGGAGCTATCCACGCAGCACTTTGCCCGAGTGCCGAAGCACCCGAAGACCTTGATGGAGAGGAGATCTCCCTCCATCAACTTAAAATGGAGGGTGATAGCCCCCCCCCATCAGGCTGTGGATACGGGCGAACGTCTTCCACCCTCGACCAAGATACATCACATTGGGGGCTGGGAATTCAACGCGGACTCGCGTGCCGTTGATCCCACAGCCCCTCATGAGCAGTCTCAGTGTCTCGGGCGGGTCCAACTCCATCACGCTCGCAAACGGAGCTGGGAGTCGGAGGCGACGACGAGGCGCCCGGCGCAGCCTGACAAAGAACTCGCAAGGGTCGTCCGCAATATGGACCGCCGTGGGAAGAGGAACCGCCGGCGGAGGCGAAGCCGGCGCGCCGCCCCGTCCACCTCTTCCCCGAGCGCCTCGACCTCGTCCTCGACCTCGTCCACGACCTCGCCCCCTCCCTCTTCCCCTTACGGCTGGTTCTGCCACCACGGGTGCGGGAGAGGGAGGGATGCGCTGTCTGGCGGTGACCCTCGCTGCCACCGATGAAGAACCAGGGTTCCCTTTCTCCATGGCGAATGAGAGAAAGGGGAGCAGAAGCTGAAGGAAGGAGGAGATGAGAGAATGCGGGCTTCCGTCCTCCCCTCCCGCTCTTTATAAAGGAGCGAGGTGGGGGCTCGGCTGCCCCGCTCAGCGAATCAAGACACGTGAAGAGCAGGGAGCTAGGGCCGAACCGCTGCCTCGACCCGCGACGGCCCGGTTTCCCGCCTCCATCGTCTGTGACCCCAAGCGCATGGGAGCCGCGTGGCAGGCATGCAAAACCAAGGCGACGGATGGGGCAACCTCTCCCCACCCCATGATCATGGGGAGTGGGCACCTCGAAAACCACCCATGGTCTCTCCCACGATGCCGCGTTTGACGCATGCCGTGCGGGGAGGGCGCGGTGGATGCGGAGTGAGTTATGGCGTAACCTAGGCCGCGCGTGCCCGTGCACTGTTTTGGGCCTGGCCCAACAGCGCTCGGCACCATGTATGGCCCAGGCCCGGGGGCCCTGTCGGTGTACTAAAGTAGGGGTAGCTTAGTATCCCGAACTTGTGCACGGGCAGTCGCAGCGTCCCGTGGCAAGGCTTGCCGGGTGACCGCCAAGACCCTCCGTGGTTCCTTTGGAGCCATTCAAGAACAAAGTATCCAAGGCCCCGGCAAGAGGAGCTTGCCGGGAAGGAGACAAGACCCCGGCAAGAGGAGCTTGTCGGGAAGACCAACCAAGACATCTCGAGAAGCTTGCTGCGACGCGCTGCGCGTCCCGGCAAGACCCGGTGAGCGACAAGCTCCCGGACGCGACAAGACCCGGTGAGCGACAAGCTCCCGGACGCGACAAGACAACATACGCGGCAAGGCGCTTGCCGCGGCAAGCTACTACTCCGCAGCCCGCGCTCCAGCTCACCCACCAACGTGTCGCTTTGGGACCGTTCCGGGCGTACATGGCGGGAGGCTGTGCAGCCAGGGGCATGCGGTGGCAAGCAGGCGCTGACAAGATAGCCATCGTGGCAAACGGTGGCACCCCTGACGGTCCCTTTCCGCACCGTCTAGGTGACACAGACAGGCATTTAATGCCTTTGTCCCCTGCCGTCAGGGTTAGGTATGATACAACTTAGAAAGCGGTGGCGCCAACCACCACCTCTTTTACCTTTTTACCCTCATCTCTGTTGCCACCTGTCGGTGACCCCTTTGACATATAAAAGGAGGCCCATGCGCAACAGGGAGGGGGGACGATCATTCTCACGCTCGGTCTCGTTAGCCACCCAAGTGTACTGTAGCATTCGTTGCTCCCGAGCAAGAACACAATACAAATCAAAGCAGGAGTAGGGTTTTACGCATCCGTGCGGCCCGAACCTGGGTAAACCGATCGCATCGTTCGTGCGTTCGCCTCGATCTGCTCTTCGTGCACTCTCCGCCCCTGCCGAACCGAAAGGGGCCTCGGTCCGCCGTGGTCCCATAGGTGTCCGTGGGGATCAGTCACCCCCGACAGTCAGCATACTTACACTCATTGATGTTTGATTATGTATCATCATTGTAAATGTTCGCATCTTTATCCTTCCTTTTCTCGAAATTATAAGATTTATATTTACTCTTAGATAAATGTAGAATTAACACAATGGTTATGAAGTATTAGATTGCTCATGTAAGTACATGTTGTCATGTACTCCCGCTGTATCGAATTAATTGTTGCTCAATTGGATGTATTTAGAACTTAATAGTGCTAGATACATCCATTTGAGCGACAAGTAATAACGGACGATGGTAGTATTACTGTACTTGCATTGCGAGATAGTTGATTGTCTAGCATTACTCTGCATATTATCTGCCTTGCCCTCCACTTTCTCCAAATTATCAGATCTACCTTTACTCTTACCAAAATGTTGAATAAAGCCAATGCCACTCCACACATTGATGTTTGCATTCCTCTTGTCAGTACCTTTTGCCTTGTAACGTTGTACTTAATTAATTGCTATTTGATTATGTATCATCACTCTACACCTGAGCTTCATTATCCTCTATTTCTTACAATATTATGATCTATATTTACTCTTTACAAAATGTAGAATAATGGCTACTATCGGTGTCAAAACCGGCAGATCTTGGGTAGGGGGTCCCGAACTGTGCGTCTAAGGCGGATGGTAACAGGAGGCGGGGGACACGATGTTTACCCAGGTTCGGGCCCTCTCGATGGAGGTAATACCCTACGTCCTTCTTGATTGATCTTGATGATATGAGTATTACAAGAGTTGATCTACCACGTGATCGTAGAGGCTAAACCCTAGAAGCTAGCCTATGGTATGATTGTATGTTGTCCTATGGACTAAACCCTCCGGTTTATATAGACACCGGAGGGGGCTAGGGTTACACAGAGTCGGTTACAAGGGAGGAGATCTACATATCCGTATTGCCAAGCTTGCCTTCCACGCCAAGGAGAGTCCCATCCGGACACGGGATGAAGTCTTCAATCTTGTACCTTCATAGTCCAATAGTCCGGCCAAAGGATATAGTCCAGCTGTCCGGAGACCCCCTAATCCAGGATTCCCTCAGTAGCCCCCGAACCAGGCTTCAATGATGATGAGTCCGGCGTGCAGATTGTCTTCGGCATTGCAAGGCGGGTTCTTCTCCAAATTCTGAATATCTGCTGAGTAGTGTCCGGCTCCCCATAAATGTTGCACTTCTTGGCTTCCTCGCCCAATAAGGGCTATCTTCCATGTGTCGAGTGAATGCGAGCACGCTAACCACATTTACATTCGCCACCCTAGCCATGTAAGTAAACTGTCTATTAAAGAGATGGGGATTCTTAGATCCACACCACACCATCCTCCCACGGTGAGTATCCATCGGAGCACGCTCGGAAAAATCCATTCCAACATGGCCGGCCATCGCAGCTCCTCCTCCCGCCCATGTAGCCCTTAGCCTGGTGATTGGGAGAAGTGTTCCGTCCCGCACAGCCAATTAGTAGAGTTACAGACCCAGGGATTTCTCCCTCCAGCATATATGGTCCCTGTTCGAGCCGGGCTCGCCACTTATAATGGCCGGGAGCAAGCGGAGAGCTTCCCCAATCCCTCCAAGGGGGAGCGGGTATGCCTTGTCCCTTATTTACTAAGGGGACTTGGATTTCCAATCCATCCGTTCCTCTATGGGCTCCTGGAGTTTTATAGCCTCTAGTTGCATAATTTCACCCCCCGCTTCCATATTACACATCGCTGGTTATGTTGCCCTTTGTGAGCTGTTTCTGGGCTGCGAAGCTCATTTCAAGCTGTGAAAGAGGCTAGTCTGCCTTGTGCCCCGTACACATAAGGGGTCAATATATCAAGTGGGCGGAGCCGAAATATGGCGCATCACTGGGACCGGATACCAGTTCGGTACCCCGAAGAACACGTCCGAAGACTGGCCTTCAGAGTGGTTTTACATGGAGGACCTCCCCCTTCCAGATCCTATTCGGATGGGTCTTCCCGAGTTCGACAATGCCCCTTTGAAGAAACATCGAAGCTGGCTCCCACGAAGCCCTCAGGAGGAAGATAACGGAGAAGTCCTTTACCTGATGGGTCGGATAAAAGTGCTGGCTCAATCAGGACTGACAATAATCGAGGTTATGTCAATATGTATAATGTGGGGGGTGCAGCCACTTCAATATCGAGGGCACCCCATGTGGCGCTTTAACAGGGAAGATGATGCCACCCGCTGCGGACGTAAGGGACCTGACTCAGTTGCTGCTCTAGCAAAAATTCTGTCTGATTTGTTCAAGGGAGAGGAAGAGGAGTTCATCCGTATTAAGCCACGGGATGGATTCTCCATGTACAACCCTCCAAGCTGGGTGAGCTGTCAATTTTTACTCCCAACCTTCCCACATTCTTTGTCATAAATACTCACCTTGCCATTTCATGGCAGGAAATGCGAAAAGCTGTTAGGGAGGTCAACAACCGACCTCCACAACCGGAGGACCCTGACCGAGCCCTCGATCCCGGACTCGAAGAGGATCCGGACATATTTGTGGAGCTGATCGACAGGACATTCTATCAATTGAGCTGCGATGATGCCATGGTGGTCATCATAGCCGACTATCCTAGGTTACTCCCTGCATCGCATGTAAGACAAACCGGAGTCCCAACTTCCGAGAAGCATCCCCTTTTATGCACTTCACCTACCATACACATATGGTGTTTTACAGGGAAGGCCCTCGGGACGCCATGCCGAACCCGCAGTGACTCGCCAACATGGGACACCGAAGCCGGGTAGGCCTAAAAGGAAGGCGGTCAGGACTGAGACATCGGCACAGAGGTATGATACAAAACCTTGCTCCATGGTTGTCGTCTTTCTTAAAATATAATGACGTCCATGTTTCCTAGTAGGAAAAACGCTCGCCGGACTATATCCGGAGAGGTTGCCGATCACGCCTCCACCAGTCGGGCTCCAGGGCCGGACATAGAGGCAGAAGCTAACACGGGGAGAACGCCAGATGCTCCTCCTACAGAGGATGCAGATAGACTATCTGCTACAAATTCCGAAGTGGAGAGAGCCATGAATCATAGGCGTCGCCGGGCCATACTCCGTGACGCTTGTTTCTCCCCAGAGGCGTTCGATAACTTCAACTCAGGAGACACGTACATCTGTGCTGCTCAAAATGGTCTTGCCAAAGCCAT
Source organism: Triticum monococcum (assembly GCA_034509565.1). Taxonomy (NCBI): domain Eukaryota; kingdom Viridiplantae; phylum Streptophyta; class Magnoliopsida; order Poales; family Poaceae; genus Triticum; species Triticum monococcum. The sequence continues at coordinate 624,109,465 of CM067845.1, forward strand.
GGACCATTATGTGAAGGATATACGGGTAAGAAAATCTGACGATTATATATATCAGTAGCCCCTAAGACTTGAAATAGTTGACACAACTGATTTAAGGATCATTATTTGTGCAGGTTCTTACAAAGAAGAATACCCAACTGTCTCAAGAGCTGGAAGAGTGCAAAGCCCAGCTAAGGGCCGCAGTTGCCGCGTTGAAGGAGTCCAAGAAGGCCCCCTCTGGTAATACTCGTTTCCATTGCAAAGAATGACAGGTACCAGATAGTATGGTGCACGCATGCAAATCTAACAATAGATGTTACATATGACTCCGGAGTGAATCTGGAGGCCGTGCCGGAGAATGCGCAACGTGCTAATCGACAGCTAAATGCTGGCAAGCGTGTGCTTACGCGGGTCAGGCAGGAGAAAAATAATCTCTAGGACACCAATATCTAGCTGGACGTGGAACTGAAAGATGTCCGAGCCCAGCTTGCGGACTCCGTGAAGGAGAATAAGCGGCTTCGACGCGACATTTTCAGTAAGTGCTTGAATGAACTTTTGAAAGAGTTCGGCGAAGAAGCCGGCTAATAGAGTTATGTCTGCAGGTATGCTGACGGGTTGTCCCGCAGAGGAGATGCCCGGGTCTGCAGGTGATCTTCTACCAGAGCTCTCACAACTGCACGAACAAGTTTGGCAGGTGATGTAGGGTATTGCCCAAGCCTTGTGGCCATCCGCCTCCCCGCCAGGAGGCATGGGGAGCTTATAGAGAAGCTTATGGGAGCGCGGTGGCGCTTCCGATTATGGAAGATATCAGCCTGCCGACAAGGTGCAAGGGAAGCCTGGGCCAGGGTGAAGACGCAATATACCAAAGCTGACCCAAACCACATGGCCGAGGTCGGACCTGTGGGGCCCGATGGGAAAGAGATCCCTGTCAGTTTGGTGTATGACCAAGTAGAATTAGCCGCAAAGTATTCCCAACAGGATTGTAGGCTAGACAGCCTGTTCGATGGTATAGAAGAAGAATTTAGTCAGTCTTAGTGACTGTGTACTTTAAGTGACATATATAATGTCCCTAGCTGGATTGTAAATCATTTGTCATGGCAGACCTTTTCGGTTCGACCTCTGGACCCGATAGTCCGGAGTGTATCCGAATGCCTGCTCGGTTATGTAAAAACCGGGGTATGCGTGGAAACCAGGCGTAGGGGTCATAAGTGCTTGAACAGACAAGTACCCAACTAGCTATGTTATATTACATGGATAGTAAGAAACATCTTCTAGGGAGAATAGTTCCGTTAAGGGTTCCTTTCCCTGGGTACGCATGCCCTAATGTGCATGTCCGAACTGTGAAAAGAGACGCAGGCTATAAACGTCTGGGGGCATGTATCAAAATAAATAAAAGTCATCTTTTGTTCACCGACCGAATATTCCCTTAAGAACGCTAGCTTTCGGCTTCACCCAATCTGAGGCACACATCCGGCTGACCCGGGAGTAACAATCGCAGAGGTGCTCCCCTTATGCCCTAGCCGAATTAACGGGAACGTAGGGCATAAAAACAAGAGCCAGGCAACCCAGCTTGGCCAAAACTTAAGTCATATCGATGCATATAATGGCCAAAAAAGGTACATGTGGAAGAATAACACATGTGTGGGGCATAAAGCAAAGAAAAATAGTTATATTAAGCTTCTGTATAAGAAGCCCCCAGGTATAATGAGCACGGTTAGAGCATAAAGATTGTGTAGTCAAGACACAAGTTAGCCTTTTAAGGCCTTGAGGAGAAGAAAAAAGAAGAAAGAAAGAGAGAAAAGACAGATAACGGATATGCAAAAAATTGACGGGGTAAGGAGGCGAACATAGAGTTCGGCACTAGGCGTAGAATCTTCGGAGTCTGGCTGCGTTCCATGGGTTTGGCTCGAGTCGATTGTCCGATGCATCCCGCAGACGGTATGCTCCACCGGTCAGAACCTGGTCAATAATGAAGGGACCTTCCCATTTGGGCTTGAGCTTGTTCTTTTTCTTCTCCGGCAGGCGTAGAACTAGTTCGCCAACGTTATAGGTTTTGGCCCGTACTTCTCTGCTTTGATACTTTCGAGCCTGTTGCTGATAGAATGCGGAACGGGCTTTTGCCATGTCGTGCTCCTCCTCCAGGGCTTCCGAACTGTCCTGCTGATCAATCTCGACCTCTTTTTCTTCGTACATGCGCAGTCGAGGTGAGTCATAAATTATGTCGCAAGGCAGAACCGCCTCTGCACCGTACACAATAAAAACGGTGTGTATCAGGTAGTGCGATTCGGCGTGGTCCGCAGCCCCCATAGTACGGAGTCGAGCTGCTCTACCCAGTGCGTGTTTGATTCCTTTAAGGACCGCACTAATCTGGGTTTGATGCTGCTCATGATAAGACCATTTTCTCGCTCGACTTGACCGTTAGTTTGCGGGTGATAGACAGAAGCATAATCGAGCTTGATGCCCATGTTGCTGCACTAAAGTTTGACCTTGTCGGCTGTAAAGTTCATGACGTTGTCAGTGATGATGCTGTGGGGGATGCCATAACGGTGTACAACCCTAGATATGAAGTCTATCACCGGTCCAGATTCAGCCATTTTAAAGGGTTTGGCTTCTATCCATTTGGTGAATTTATCCACCATGACCAGTAAGTATTTTTTCTTATGGGTTCCCCCTTTGAGGGGTCCGACCATATCAAGCCCCCAGACCGCAAAGGGCCAAGTAATGGGGATTGTTTGGAGAGCGGTAGGCGGCATATGGCTTTGGTTTGCAAAAAGCTAGAAACCAACGCAACGTTGGACCAGATCATGTGCATCTGCTCGGGCCGTCGGCCAATAGAAACCTGTACGGAAGGCCTTGCTTACAAGGGCCCGGGCTGCGGCATGGTGACCGCCGAGTCCAACATGTATTTCTGCCAAAAGCTTCCGCCCTTCCTCTTTGGAGATGCACCTTTGAAGGACTCCGGTAGTGCCTTTATTATAAAGCTCTACCTCGTGGACCTTGTAGGATTTAGATCGCCGCACTATGCAGCGTGCCTCATTTTGGTCCTTGGGTAGTTCCTGCCTGGTTAGGTAGGCCAGGAATGGTTCTGTCCACGGGGCGATGACGGCCATTATCACGTGGGCTGAAGGTGTTATTTCGATGGCAGAGCCTCCGATTGTGTCAGAGTGTTCGGTATTTGGTGTTGTGGCCGGGTCCGGACTATTGTTACCGGTGTCCCCTTCCCATACCATGGATGGCTTAAACAACCTTTCAAACAAGATGTTAGGTGGGACAGGATCGCGCTTAGCGCCGATACGAGCGCGGATATCCGCCGCCTGATTGTTTTCCCGAGCCACATGGTGGAATTCAAGCCCCTCGAACCGAGCTGACATTTTGAGGACGTCATTGCGATATGCCGCCATTTTCGGATCCTTGGTGTTGAAGTCTCCATTTATTTGAGATATTGCGAGCTTCGAGTCCCCACGCACCTCCAGGCATTGAACGCCCATGGAAACTGCCATCTGGAGACCATGTAAGAGGGCCTCGTATTCGGCTGCATTGTTGGAGTTTGTGTATAGTATTTGGAGTACGTATTGGACTGTATCTACGGTGGGGGACGTCAAGACGATGCCAACCCCCAAACTAGCCAGCAATTTAGAGCCGTCAAAGTGCATGATCCAATTGGAGTACGCGCCATACTCTTTAGGGAGTTCGGCTTCTGTCCACTCGGCGATGAAATCGGCCAGTACTTGCGACTTAAGGCTCGCCGTGGTCTATATGTTATGTCGAATGGGAGGAGCTCGATAGCCCATTTGGCAATCCGGCCCGTGGCATCACAGTTGTTTATTATGTCGTTGAGTGGTACTTCTGAGGCCACCGTAATTGAACACTCTTGAAATTAGTGTCGTAATTTCTGGGATGCCATGAATACCGTGTATGCTATCTTTTGATAATGTGGGTACCGTGATTTTTTGGAGTGAGAACAGTGGATACATAATATACCGGCTTTTGAAATGGGAATTTATGTCCGTCCGTCTCTCGTTCGACGACGAGCACTGCGCTTACAACTTGGTGAGTTGCCGCTATATATAACAGCATTGGTTCGCCGACATTTGGCGCGGCCAAGATTGGTTGGTGGCCAGGACGGCTTTTATTTCTTCCAATCCGGCCGTGGCTGCGTCCGTCCACTCGAAGTGTTCAGTGCGCCGAAGAAGGCGATAAAGGGGGAATGCCTTTTCTCCTAATTGGAAGATAAAGCGGCTTAAGGCCGCCACACATCCAGTTAACTTCTGTATTTGCTTGAGGTCAGTTGGGATAGCCAACTGCGACAGAGCTCGGATTTTAGCCAGATTTTCTTCAATTCCTCTATTGGAGACGATGAAGCCCAGGAGCTTTTCAGTGGGCACACCGAAAACGCATTTTCCGGATTGAGCTTAATGTCGTATGTTCGGGGATTGTCGAACGTGAGCCTCAAGTCGTCTATATAGGAGTTGACGTGTCTGGTTTTAACGACCACATCATCTACGTATGCCTCCACTGTTTTGTCGATCTGCTTTTCCAGACATGTTTGAATTATGCGTTGATACGTTGCGCCGGCGTTTTTGAGCCCGAGGGGCATTGTGTTAAAACAGAAGGGGCCGTATGGAGTGATAAATGCCGTTGCGGCTTGATCGGACTCCGCCATCTTAATTTGGTGGTAACCAGAGTATGCGTCAAGGAAGCATAATGAGTCGTGTCCTGCAGTGGTGTCGATAATTTGATCGATGCGAGGGAGGGGGAAGGGATCCTTTGGGCAAGCTTTATTAAGGTCCTTGAAGTCGACGCATAGGCGCCAGGATTTGTCCTTCTTTGGTACCATTACCAGGTTTGCTAGCCAGTCCGGATGTTTTATTTCTCTAATGAATCCAGCCTCTAGTAACTTGGCTAGCTCCTCTCCCATGGCTTGTCTCTTAGGTTCAGAGAAACGCCGAAGAGTCTGCTTGCCCGGCTTGAATCCCTTTAGAATGTTAAGGCTATGCTCGGCCAGCCTGCGTGGGATTCCTGGCATGTCTGAAGGATACTAGGCGAATATGTCCCAATTCTCGCGCAGGAACTCCTGTAGTGCGGCGCCTACAGCGGGGTTTAACTGTGCCCCGATGGATGCTGTTTTTGTGGCGTCCGTTGGATGGACTTGGAATTTGACTATTTCATCCGCTGGTTTAAAAGAGGTGGATATTAAGGTCTCCTTTTAATAGAGAACCGGAACAAAGCATTAGCACATAGTGAATACATGAACTCCTCAAACTACGGTCATCACCGGTAAGTATCCCGATTATTGTCACTTCGGGGTTAACGGATCATAACACATAATAGGTGACTATAGACTTGCAAGATAGGATCTAGAACTCTCATATATTCATGAAAACATAATAGGTTCAGATCTGAAATCATGGCACTCGGGCCCTAGTGACAAGCATTAAGCATAGCAATCTCAGAACATAGTGGATACTAGGGATCAAACCCTAACAAAACTAACTTGGTTACATGATAAATCTCATCCAACCCATCACCGTCCAGCAAGCCTACGATGGAATTACTCACGCACGGCGGTGAGCATCATGAAATTGGTGATGGAGGATGGTTGATGATGACGACGGCGACGAATCCCCCTCTTCGGAGCCCCGAACGGACTCCAGATCAGCCCTCTCGAGAGGTTCTAGGGCTTGGCGGCAGCTCCATATTGTAAAACGCGATGATTTCTTCTCTCTGATTTTTTTCTCTCCGAAAGCAAATATATAGAGTTGGAGTTGGCGTCGGAGGGTCTCCAGGGGGCCCACGAGGTAGGGGGCGTGCCCTAGGGGGGGTGCCCCCACCCTCGTGAGAAGGGTTTGGGCCCCCTGGTCTTCATATTTGGCGAGGATTTATTATTTTTTTCTAAGACCTCCCGTGGAGTTTCAGGTCATTCCGAGAATATTTGTTTTCTGCACAGAAAACAACATCATGGTAGTTCTGCTGAAAACATTGTCAGTCCGGGTTAGTTCCATTCAAATCATACAAGTTAGAGTCCAAAACAAGGGAAAAAGTGTTTGGAAAAGTAGATACGACGGAGACGTATCAACTCCCCCAAGCTTAAACCTTTGCTTGTCCTCAAGCAATTCAGTTGACAAACTGACAGAAAGAAAGAAAAACTTTTACAAACTCTGTTTGCTCTTGTTGTTGTAACTATGTCAAGCCAGCATTCAAGTTTTCAACATAGATCATAACTAACCACATTTGCAATAATTCTCAGGTCTCACAATTACTCGTATCAATAGCATAATCAACTAGCAAGTCATAATAATAAATCTCGGATGACAACAGTTTCTCAAAACAATCATAATATGATATAACAAGATGGTATCTCGCTAGCCCTTTCTGAGACCGCAAAACATAAATGCAGAGCACCTTTAAAGATCAAGGACTGACTAGACATTGTAATTCATGGTAAAAGAGATCCAATCATAGTCACACCCAATATAAACTAACAGTGATGAATGCAAATGACGACTGTGCTCTCCATCTAGTGCTTTTTAATAAGAGGGTGATGACTCAGCATTAAAGTAAATGGATAGGCCCTTCGCAGAGGGAAGCAGGGACTTGTAGAGGTGCCAGAGCTCAGTTTTGAAATAGAGATAAATTGTATTTTGAGCGGTATACTTTCATTGTCAACGTAACAACTAAGAGATGGCGATATCTTCCATGCTAAACACATTATAGGCGGTTCCCAAACAGAATGGTAAAGTTTATACTCCCCCTCCACCAACAAGCATCAATCCATGGCTTGCTCGAAACAACGAGTGCCTCCAACATACATCAGGTCCCAGGGGGAGTTTTGTTTGCAATTAATTTTGTTTTAGTTTGCATAAAGCATGGGACTGGGCATCCCGGTGACCAGCAATTTTCTCGTGAGTGAGGAGCGGAGTCCACTCCTCTTGAGAATAACCCGCCTAACACGGAAGATAAGGACAACCTTTGTTGATATATGAGCTATTCGAGCATACAAAACAGAATGTTTATTTGAAGGTTTAGAGTTTGGCACATACAAATTTACTTGGAACGGCAGGTAGATACCGCATATAGGAAGGTATGGTGGACTCATCTGGAATAACTTTCGGGTTTAAGGGATTGGATGCACAAGCAGTATTCCCGCTTAGTACAGGTGAAGGCTAGCAAAAGACTGGGAAGCGACCAACTAGAGGGCGACAACAGCCATGTACATGCACTAAAATTAATAAACATTGGATGCAAGCATGAGTAGGATATAATCCACCTTGAACATAAATATCGTGAAGGCTATGTTGATTTTGTTTCAACTACATGCGTGAACATGTGCCAAGTCAAGTCACTTAAATCATTCAAAAGAGGATACCACCCCATCATACCACATCATAATCATCTCAATAGCATGTTGGCATACAAGGTAAATCATTATAACTCATAGCTAATCAAGCTTGGCACAAGCAACTATGATCTCTAATTGTCATTGCTAACATGTTTATTCAAAATAAGCTGAATCAAGAGCGACGGGCTCATCATATTTACAAAAACAAAAGAGGTCGAGTTCATACTAGCTTTTCTCATCTCAGTCAGTCCATCATATATCATCATAATTGCTTTTCACTTGCACGACCGAACGGTGTGAATAATAATAATAGTGCACGTGCATTGGACTAAACTGGAATCTGCGAGCATTCAATAAACAGGAGAAGACAAGGTAATATGGGCTCTGGGTTAATTCAACAATAATGCATATAAGAGCCACTTCAACAATTTAATTATGGTCTTCTCCTACTGACCCCCAAAGAAAAGGAATGAAATAAAACTATTTACACGGGAAAGCTCCCAACAAGCAGAAGAAGAACGGGAAATATTTTTGGGTGTTTCTTTTTAGTTATTACTACTATAGCAGAAAAAATAAACTACTACTATTTTTTTGGTTTTTCTTAAGGTTTAACAAACACACAAGAAGAAAGCAGGAAAAAGAAAATAAACTAGCATGGATATTACGGTGAAAAAGTATGAGCACCGACATCTAGCAATGAGTGTGTATGAACATAAATGTAATGTCGGTGAGAAATACGTACTCCCCCAAGCTTAGGCTTTTGGCCTAAGTTGGTCTATGGCCACGGCTGGCCTGGCGGATATCCATAATAATAGTTTTTGGGGTCGTACTGTGATGAAGAGGAATAGTTGGGATCATACTGTGATGAAGAAGAAGACTCTGACTGCCACTGGGTGACAGTCATCTCTGGATCCCAAGAATAAATAGATTGTCGCAGAGGCTCATATTGTGGTTCCTGTTCTGGCTCCTCGACTGGTGCAGGGTTCCAATAGGCGTGAATAGCCGTCAACGGAACAAGGTACGTGCCTACAGTCAAATCAAACAAAGAAGGAGCAGGCAAGGTAATAGTCTCAGGATGATGTTTATTAAAGAACAATTGATATCTAAGCTCCCCTGCCCTATTTTTAACAATAAAATCATGTGCCACCATACTTTTATGATCTAGATAAACACGGGGTAGAACTTTTTCTTCCTTCTCAGCATGCCTAATAGGTATGTTAAAATGTGCTGCTAGGCGTGTGGCATAAATGCCTCCAAAGATGGGGCCCTTAGTACGGTTCATATTTAACCGTCTAGCAATAATACCGCACAAACTAAAAGTGTTATCACTATATAAACCTTGGAGCAGAATAATTAAATCAGGGATACTAAGGTTTCCAGAATTTCCACGTCCAACTAAACAACGACTAGCAAATAATGCAAAGTAACGCAAAACAGGAAAATGTATGCCAGTGATTCGTGCATCGGAAACCTTCCTGGTTTCTCCTACAGTGATATTATCAATAAACCCAGCCACATCATCATGATGTGGTTCTTCTGTCTTGCCCTCAAAAGGGACTAAATAAATCTGATAGAAATCATAAAGTGACATCTCCTTAGGCTCATCATATAAATGAAATTCCACCATAGGTGGTGAGTTCCTAGGATGAAAATAAAAGTATTGCACAAAGGTATTTGTGAGTAAGAGATACTGATCGCATTGGTCGTGGAGGAAAGCGGTGAGGCCTGCATTGTGAGCCAATTCATGAAAATCTTTATAGATACCGGCTGCTCTCAAGAAATCTTCAGAAGGCCATTCACACGCCCGAATCTCTGCGGTGCGTGGCAAATTATACTTAGGCTCAGGTGCCTTTTCCTTTGTGCTTTGGCTTGATGAGCCCCTCAATAATCACCTCATCATTTTTCTGAAACAATCTGAAATTTTTAGTAACTTCAAAATAAAAGTAAACCAAACTCAATAAAACTGATAGTAACTACTCCTACAAGTGCCTAGAGCCTATATCAAGCATTAGAACTACTTGGAACCATATAAATTTGTCATGCAAGCTCAAGAACATGGTCACCTATGCAGCACAAATTTGCAATGAATAAAGCACGAGAACAAAAACTAATTGGACCAATGGAGGAGTCACATACCAAGGAACAATCTCCCCAAGTAGTTTTGCGAGAGGTGCTTTGAGCAAGGAGATCGAAAATCACAGCAAAAGTGGCTGGAACTCGTGCTTGAGTTGGTTTTTCGGGTTTGTGTGAGATAGAGGAAGAAGATGGGTGCTAGGATAAGTGGAGGAGGGCCACCGTGGGCCCACGAGGCAGGGGCCGCGCCCTATAGGGGGGAGCGCCCACCACTCTCGTGGCCAGGTGGCAGCTCCTCCTGCGGTAATTTTTGCACAGATTCTCAAATATTCCTGAAAAAATCATATTAAATTGGCATGGCATTCTGAGGACTTTTATTTTTGGGATATTTTTATATTGCAAGGATAAGTTAGGAAATAGACAGAAAATAATATTTTTACTTTATTTAATATAAATAACAAAAAGTAAAAGTGGGGTACAGAAGTTTGTGCTTCTAGTTTCATCCATCTCATGCTCATAAAAAAAATTCACTAACAAGGTTGATCAAGTCTTGTTAACAAACTCATTCCGATAATCATGAAACCGGAGAAATTTCGAATAACACTAATTTACCTCAATGGGGATATGCACATCCCCAATAATAAGAATATCATATTTCTTCTTGACAGTAGGAAGAAGAAATTCAAAACCTCCAAATATAATTGATGGAATTTTTCCAATAGAGTTGATACTATGAACTTGGGGTTGTTTCCTCGGAAAGTGTATCTTATGCTCATTACCATTAACATGAAAAGTGACATTGCCTTTGTTGCAATCAATAACAGCCCTTGCAGTATTAAGAAAAGGTCTTCCAAGAATAATAGACATATTATCATCCTCGGGAATATCAAGAATAACAAAGTCCATTAAAATGGTAATGTTTGCAACCACAACAGGCACATCCTCACAAATACCGACAGGTATAGCAGTTGATTTATCAGCCATTTGCAAAGATATTTCGGTAGGTGTCAACTTATTCAAGTCAAGTCTACGATATAAAGAGAGAGGCATAACACTAACACCGGCTCCAAGATCACATAAAGCAGTTTTAATATAATTTCTTTTAATGGAGAAAGGTATAGTAGGTACTCCGGGGTCTCCAAGTTTCTTTGGTATTCCACCCTTAAAAGTATAATTAGCAAGCATGGTGGAAATCTCAACTTCCGGTATCTTTCTTTTATTAGTAATGATATCTTTCATATATTTAGCATAGGGATTTGTTTTGAGCACATCAGTTAATCTCATACGCAAAAAGATAGGCCTAATCATTTCAGCAAGGTGCTCAAAATCCTCATCATCCTTTTTCTTGGATGGTTTCGAAGGAAAAGGCATGGGTTTCTGAACCCAAGGTTCTCTTTCTTTACCATGTTTCCTAGCAACAAAGTCTCTTTTATCATAATGTTGATTCTTTGATTGTGGGTTATCAAGATCAACAACAGGTTCAATTTCTACATCATTGTCATTACTAGGTTGAGCATCATCATGAACATTATCATTAATATTTTTACTAGTTTCATGTTCATTACCAGATTGTGTTTCAGCATCAGACATAGATATATCATTTGGATTATCAGGTGGTTCAGCAATAGGTTCACTAGAAGTTTGCACAGTTCTATCATTTTTCTTTTTCTTCTTTTTAGAAGAACTAGGAACATCAATATTATTTCTCTGAGAATCTTGCTCGATTCTCTTAGGGTGGACTTCAGGATACAAAGGTTCCTGAGTCATTCTACCAGTTCTAGTAGCCACTCTAGCAGCATAATCATTTTTCTTACTATTCATTTCATCAAGCACTTCTTTTTGAGCTTTAAGTACTTGTTCTACTTGAGTGGTAACCATAGAAGCATGTTTGCTAATAAGTTTAAGTTCACCTTTAATATCAGCCATATAATCACCCGTGCGTCTAATCATATAAGCATTTTCTTTTAATTGTCTACCAAAATAAGCATTGAAGTCGTCTTGCTTAAACATAAAGTTATCAAACTCATCCAAGCACTAACTAGCAATTTTAGTAAGAGGGACTTCAGCTTTATCTTATCTATAGAGAGAATTTACCTTTACTACCTGTGTCGGGATATCGGGATCAGGAGGTTCTTCAGTAAATAAATAATTGAGATCATATGTTTCTTCAACAGGTGGTGAATTAAGACCACGTATTTCTTTAATAGGAGGTAAATTCTTAACGTCTTCAGCTTTAATACCTTTCTCTTTCATAGATTTCTTTGCCTCTTGCATATCTTCGGAACTGAGAAATAAAACACCTCTCTTCTTTGGAGTTGGTTTAGGGATAGGCTCAGTAATTGGAGCAGGACCTGGCTCAGGAGCTGGCTCAGGAGGTGCCCAATTATTTTCATTTGTCAACATATTATTCAATAGAATTTCAGCTTCATCCGGTGTTCTTTCCCTGAAAAGAGAACCAGCACAACTATCCAGGTAATCTTTGGAAGCATCGGTTAGTCCATTATAAAAGATATCTAGTATTTCAGGTTTCTTAAGAGGATGATCAGGCAAAGCATTAAGTAACTTGAGAAGCCTCCCCCAAGCTTGTGGGAGACTCTCTTCTTTAATTTGCACAAAGTTGTATATTTCCCTCAAAGCAGCTTGTTTCTTATGAGCAGGGAAATATTTAGCAGAGAAGTAATAAATCATATCCTGGGGACTACGCACACAACCAGGATCAAGAGAATTAAACCATATCTTAGCATCGCCCTTCAATGAGAACGAAAATATTTTGAGTAAATAGAGGTAACGTGATCTCTCATTATTAGTGAACAGGGCAGCTATATCATTTAACTTAGTAAGATGTGCCACAATAGTTTTAGATTCATAGCCATAAAACGGATCAGATTCAACCAAAGTAATTATATCAGGATCAACAGAGAATTCATAATCTTTATCAGGAACACATATAGGTGAAGTAGCACAAGCATGGTTGGGTCTCATTCTATCTCTTAGTGATTCTTTGTTCCATTTAATTAATAACCTCTTAAGCTCATATCTATCCTTGCAAGCGAAAATAGCAACAGAAGATTCCTTATCAAAAAGATAACCTTTAGGAATAACATGCATGTTTTCATCATCACTATCATCATCGTATTCAGATTCAATAATTTATTTTTCTCTAGCCCTAGCAATTTGTTCATCAAGAAATTCACCAAGGGGTGCGGTAGTATCAGACATAGAAGCAGTTTCATTGTAAGTATCATGCATAGCAGAAGTGGCATCATCAATAACATGCGACATATCAGAACGAATAACAAAAGCAGGTGTAGGTGTCACAAACTTACTCATAACAGAAGGTGAATCAAGTTTAGAGCTAGATGACAGTTCCTTACCTCCCCCCGGAGTTGAGGGATAGATCTTGGTTTTTGGATCTCTCAAGTTCTTCATAGTGTCCAGCAGATATAAATCCCAAGTGACTCAAAGAATAGAGCTATGCTCCCCGGCAACGGCGCCAGAAAAAGGTCTTGATAACCCACAAGTATAGGGAATCGCAACAACTTTCGAGGGTAGAGTATTCAACCCAAATTTATTGATTCGACACAAGGGGAGCCAAAGAATATTCTCAAGTATTAGCAGCTGAGTTGTCAATTCAACCACACCTGGAAACTTAGTATCTGTAGCAAAGTGTTTAGTAGCAAAGTAATATGATAGTGGTGGTAGCGGCAACAAAAGTAAAGACAGCAAAAGTAATATTTTTGGTATTTTGTAGTGATTGTAACAGAAGCAACGGAAAAGTAAATAAGCGTAAACCAGTATATGGAAAACTCGTAGGCACCGGATCAGTGATGGATAATTATGCCGGATGCGGTTCATCATGTAACAGTCATAACATAGGGTGACACATAACTAGCTCCAATTCATCAATGTAATGTAGGCATGTATTCCGTATATAGTCATACGTGCTTATGGAAAAGAACTTGCATGACATCTTTTGTCCTACCCTCCCGTGGCAGCGGGGTCCTATTGGAAACTAAGGCATATTAAGGCCTCCTTTTAATAGACAACCGGAACAAAGCATTAGCACATAGTGAATACATGAACTCCTCAAACTACGGTCATCACCGGTAAGTATCCCGATTATTATCACTTCGGGGTTAACGGATCATAACACATAATAGGTGACTATAGACTTGCAAGATAGGATCTAGAACTCTCATATATTGATGAAAACATAATAGGTTCAGATCTGAAATCATGGCTGTCGGTGTCAAAACCGACTGATCTCGGGTAGGGGGTCCCGAACTGTGCGTCTAGGCCGGATGGTAACAGGAGGCAAGGGACACGAAGTTTTACCCAGGTTCGGGCCCTCTCGATGGAGGTAAAACCCTATGTCCTGCTTGATTAATATTGATGATATGGGTAGTACAAGAGTAGATCTACCACGAGATCAGAGAGGCTAAACCCTAGAAGCTAGCCTATGGTATGATTGTTGATGTGTATGTCGTCCTACGGACTAAAATCCTCCGGTTTATATAGACACCGGATAGGGTTAGGGTTATATAGAGTCAGTTACAATGGTAGGAGATCTGAATATCCGTATCGCCAAGCTTGCCTTCCACGCCAAGGAAAGTCCCTTTTGGACACGGGACAGAGTCTTCAATCTTGTATCTTCATAGCCTTGGAGTCCGGCTGAAGGTATAGTTCGACTATCCGAACACCCCCTAATCCAGGACTCCCTCAGTAGCCCCTGAACCAGGCTTCAATGACGACGAGTCCGACGCGCGTATTGTCTTCGGCATTGCAAGGCGGGTTCCTCCTCCAAGTACTTCATAGAAGATTTTGAACACAAAGATAGAGTCCGGCTCTGCAAAATAAGTTTCCACATATTGCCATAGAGAGAATAATATTTACACAAGTCTAATATGATGACGTATTCTGTAGTGTGACATCACACCACGGCCAAGCTTTTATTCGAATCGTTTTACTGTCCCATCTCAGCGTGTTATGCGAGGCAGTTTCCTTGGCACATCTTGTTAAAGCAGAGATCACGTCCCTTTATTCCGGGATTCTCATCAATACGGGCACGGGTAACCCAACCGCTTCTAGGATTCCTAGATTATAGGCAAGCCCAAACGGACACGGAGAGGATGCTTGATATTCACCCTCTTTATAAAGGGACCAGGCTTTTATTTTTCCCTCCCGTGCTCAATCGAATCCTTCCCCCACCTCAAGCTCATGCGCCCGAAGTTCAGGTCAGGTGCTCCGAACCTTCAGTCATGTCCGGATCTAGCCTTCAAGGCCGATGGGTGCCTTCCTCCGTCACGGAAGAAGACATCAAAAAGTTGAGGGAGGCTAAATATTTGACCGCCGAGATTTTGCATCGGCTGCCTCCCCGAGGGCAGGTCGTCCCTAGCCCCGAACCCAACGAGAACATAGTGTTTGTTTCCCACTTCCTCCGAGGTCTAGGCCTTGCTCTGGATCCTTTCGTCAGGGGTTTGATGTTTTATTACGGGCTAGACTTCCATGATCTAGCTCCGGACTCCTTTCTTCAAATCACGACATTTATTGTCGTGTGCGAGGCCTTCCTCCAGGTTACCCCTCACTTTGGCTTGTGGCTCAAGACCTTTGAAGTGAAGCAGAAGATGGTCGATGGGCAACATGCAACGTGTGGAGGTGCCTCAATACGCAAGATGACGGGAGCTCCGTGGCCCAAAGGTTCCATCCCGGAGGTGTCTGAATTGTGGCAACAGGAGTGGTTCTATATCATGGCTCCTAGAAGCGCCAAGTGGCGGCCGCCCCTGTTTTCCGCTCGGCCCTCCACTACAACTGATGTCATGGATCAGCAGGGGTCTGAGCTGGGGTCCAGCCAAGGACGTGCCTATACTGCAAAGCCGCATTCGAGATCTCTTCAATGGAGATTTCTGTTTGGTTGCGGTAGCACAAGTTATGCTGGTTCGCCAAGTCCAACCCTGCAAACGCCGCCCCCTTCGCTTGTGGGAGTTCAATCCCGAGGGACTGATGAAGACATGTACCTAGGGTAGGGGCACGGACCTGCCCTAAGAGCCCTACCCAAGGACATCCATAGAAGAAGTCACCTTTCAATCGACTTCAAGGTACCCATTCGACGGGTTCAAGACACTCGACCAGGAAGCTATCACTCGACCACGAAGCCAACCACTCGACTGCCAGGAGATCTAAAGTCACTCCGCAGGCAAACGGTCTGTCATTAAGTAGCCTTTGTGGTCATTATAGCACTTTATTAGAGGTGTTACCGGTAATGCCCAACCTTAATGTACCTTAAACCCTGCATTACTGAGGACAGGAGAGGGCTGGCGAACTCCATATAAGCCACCCCCTCCTCAGTATCAAGGGTTCGCACCCCTGTCATTCTCACACATATAATCCAGTCGACCGCCTCCGGGCACCAAGACATAGAGCTTTTATTTCCTCCGAGAAGGGCCTGAACTCGTACATCTTCATGTGCTTACAACTCCTGCATAGCTAATATCTAGCCTCTCCATACTTACCCCCCTACATCATTGTCAGACTTAGAACCATGACAGTTGGCGCCCACCTTGGGGCCGGAATCTTAGCACTTGAATTGTAGGAGTTGCAATTTTTCCGATCTCCTTGATCATGGTTTCATGGGGAGTTTTGGTGGAGGGCCGCGAGATCCGCCTCGGCGCGCTCACGTTCATCGCCGACGATTCCGCCTGGCTTCAAGAGGCTCCGCTTGACATCGACGCGCTTCCCGTCCGCGGGGCGATGCACTTTCGTGCATGTGTTCGCGGCGTCCTACTGCGGCAGCCGTCGACCCAGGATCGGTCGGCTCCCGTGTGATCTCCCCGCCTCGTCTCTCGCCGGCGCAAGCGCTCTGGTCGATCGAGACTTCAGAGGTGGGTGAGGCATGCGGTGGCACGCCAGTCGGCCACCCCACAAGTCACGGCAATCGAGCCCGACGAATCTCTCTACGGCCTGTTCGACAGGCTCCGCAGAGACCGCATCCGAGTGCGATAGCAGTGATCCTGCAGCAGAGGTCCTGGCAATTGATGGGACACGCGGCCCTCCCGGTTTTACTCATACCGACGGAGGGGCAGGTGGGGGCGACCCATCGCATCCCCACAAAGAATATCTCCCTGAGCCTCTCATGTCGCTGCAGCGAGAGGAGCTTCGCCACCGGAACATGGATGCACTCCACACTCCTATCGTTGGAGAAACCCCCGAGGCCCGAGCCTTGGAGGACGCGCGCTTGGCTAACTTGGCCGAGCACACTCGACTGGAGAATCTCCAGCAAGCACTCGACGAGCAAGCGCGTCAGCGGGCTCCTGAGTCCAGTCGATGTCAGCTCTTCCCGCCTACGCAGGTATATCGAACTCCCGTTCAGAATTTGGCAGCCACGACCCGAATAGCAGAATCAATTCAGCCCTCCCAGTCAGAAGCCGGCAGAGGCTTGTTGCAAATCAGAGCGTTGCTCCAGGCAGCGGGAAACCAGAATTCCGCTGTCTCTCAGTCGCGGAATAGGATCCACAGTCGATCCGTGGCAGCGGATACAGTGCAGTCAGCTCACAGCCCAAGACCGCCCCCAAGGCGTGAGGGACGTGGGGGCCGACCAGATCAGTACAGAAGAAACGACCAGTATGATCATCGATTCAATCGTGATGATCGACGTCGAGTGCCAAACCCTCCCCCGAGGAGTGGGTCGTATGCGCCTCGACAGCAGGATGACAAACGCCCTCATAGTGTTGGGCCGAGGATCCCAATCGACCCCAGGGAACCAGGCTTTGACGCGAGATCCATCCTCATTCAAGGTTTGGTCGACAGGAACAGGGCTAACAGAGAAGGACATGACAGAGATGCTCCTACCAGCAGCAGGGTACATGTTTCAGGGCCAGAATGTTTCAGTCGAGCCATCAGGGCCGCAGTGATTCCTCCCAACTTCCGGTTGGCGACTGGAGTTAGCAAGTTCACTGGCGAGTCTAAGCCTGACACTTGGCTCGAAGACTACCGAGTGGCTGTCCAGATTGGCGGCGGCAATGATGAGGTGGCTATGAAGCATTTGCCTCTCCTGTTAGAAGGCTCAGCCAGAGCGTGGCTGAATCAATTAGCACCCAGCAGCATCTACACTTGGGAGGATCTCTCTTGAGTATTTTTCATGACCTTTGAAGGAACATGCAAGCGACCGACAGGCCTTACAGAATTGCGGTCTTGCATGCAGAAACCGAGTGAAACTCTGAGGGATTACATCCAGAGGTGGATCACTTTGCATCACACAGTTGAGAATGTACCAGATCACCAAGCAGTTTGTGCCTTTAAAGAAGGCGTCAAAAACAGAGAGTTGAACCCGAAGTTCGGTCGGACCGGAGAAATGTCTCTGAATCGGATGATGGAAATTGCCACCAAATACGCTAACGGAGAAGATGAAGATAGACTCTGAAGTGGCAAGCAGAAAGCAGTCGCCGAGGAAACCGGAGGCAATTCCAGTCGGAAGCAGAAGCGAAAGGCCGAGCCAGCCGCTCCTGGGGAGGCCCTGTCCGTAACCCAGGGGAAATTCAAGGGAAAACCCAAGGGGCCCTGGAACCCCAAGAAAGTAAAAGATCAAGACGGAAATGATGTTTTGGATCTGCCGTGTCACATTCACACCAAGAAAGACGAGGAGGGTAAACTCATTTACCCAAAGCATACCACTCGACAGTGTCGGCTCCTGATCCAGCAGTTCCAGGGCAAGAAGTCCAAAGACAAGGAAAAAGAGTCGGACAAGGTTGAGGATAAGGAAGATAGTGATGACGGGTACCCCCAAGTCAATTCCACCTTGATGATTTTTGCTGATGTCAAAAGCAAAAGTCGACTGAAAGTCATTAACCGTGAAGTGAATATGGTTGCCCCGGCAACACCCAGCTACCTGAAGTGGTCTCAGACTGCCATCATGTTCGACCAGTCCGATCACCCTGCGCACATTGCCACCCCTGGGAGGCAAGCTCTGGTGGTCGATCCAGTTGTCGAAGGCACTCGACTGACCAAAGTCCTGATGGATGGTGGCAGCGGCCTGAACATACTGTATGCAGAAACGTTGAAAGGGATGGGCATTCCGATGTACAGGCTCAGTGCCAGCAACATGAGTTTCCATGGAGTCATTCCTGGAAAGAAAGCTGAATCACTTGGCCAGATTGCTCTTGATGTGGTTTTCGGTGATTCAAAGAATTACCGCAAGGAAAAGTTGACATTTGAGGTTGTGGACTTCCAAAGCGCTTATCATGCTATTCTGGGCCGGCCAGCTTATGCACGCTTCATGGCTCGACCGTGCTATGTGTATCTCAAGTTGAAGATGCCCGGCCCCAGAGGTGTGATCACCGTTACAGGCAATCGGAAGAAAGCAGAGGAGTGTTTTCAGAAAGGATCAAAGATCGCTGATGCTCAGATGTCAGTAGTCGAGCTGCAAGAGTACCAGAAGACTGCTGATCCAAGTGAATTGCTGCGAGCCAAGAAGCCAGCTTCAGAATCAGCTTTTCAGTCGTCCGGTGAAACTAAGCTAGTTCACATTCACCCGACCGACCCCAATGCTGCTTCGACTCCAAATAGGAAGAAGCGCTCATCCAGTTCCTCCGTGAGAACTGGGACATCTTCACATGGAAGCCTTCTGACATGCCTGGAGTTCCCAGGGGGCTGGCTGAGCACCGTCTACGAATAGACCCGAAGTTCAAGCCTGTGAAAGAACATCTTCGATGGTCCGCCGTCCATAAGAGGAAAGCTATTGGCGAGGAGGGGGCTCGGCTCTTAGCAGCGGAGTTCATCCGACAGATTTACCACTCCGAGTGGCTCGCCAATGTTGTCATGGTCCCCAAGAAGGACAAGTCACTTCGCATGTGCATTGACTTTAAACATATCAATCGGGCCTGCCCAAAAGATCATTTCCCTCTCCCCCGCATCGACCAGATAGTCGACTCGACCGCGGGGTGTGAGCGTTTGTCTTTTCTAGATGCTTATTTAGGGTACCATCAGATCCGTCTGTATGGACCCGACGAGATCAAAACGGCTTTCATCACCCCATTCGGGTGCTTCTGTTATGTCACCATGCCCTTTGGCCTCAAGAATGCTGGAGCCACGTTCATGAGGATGATTCAAAAGTGTTTGCTCACTCAGATCAGTCGGAACATAGAAGCATACATGGATGATATTGTGGTTAAGTCACGGAAAGGTCCCGACCTGCTGACTGACCTTGCCGAAACCTTTGCTAACCTCAGTGGATATGATATCAAGCTCAATCCATCAAAGTGCACATTCGGAGTTCCAGGTGGAAAGTTACTCGGTTTTCTCGTTTCCAAACAAGGAATCGACGCCAATCCCGAGAAAGTTGGCACAATACTCCGGATGAAGCGCCCTATGCGTGTGCACGATGTCCAGAAGCTTACAGGTTGCTTGGCCGCTCTAAGTCGATTCATTTCTCGTCTCGGTGAAAAGGCGTTGCCTCTTTACCAACTGATGAAGAAGTCTGACAAGTTCGAGTGGACTCCAGAAGCTGATGCAGTGTTGGCAGAGCTCAAAGCTCTGCTCTCCACCCAGCCGGTGCTTGCTGCCCCAATCAGTAAAGAGCCTCTGTTGCTTTACATTGCGGCCACAGGACAAGTTGTCAGTACAGTACTTACGGTCGAGCGGGAAGAAGAAGGAAAGGCCTTCAGAGTTCAGCGCCCAGTATATTATGTGTCTAAAGTTTTGACTCCTTCAAAGCAAAGATATCCCCATTACCAGAAGCTTGTATATGGGATTTACATGACCACGAAGAAGGTTGCACACTACTTCTCTGACCATTCCATTACAGTCATCAGCAACGCTCCACTGTCAGAGATTTTGCACAACAGTGATGCAACTGGTCGAGTGGCGAAGTGGGCGATTGAACTCCTTCCCCTAGATATCAAGTTTGAAGCAAAGAAGGCTATCAAGTCCCAAGCAATTGCAGATTTCGTCGCCGAGTGGATTGAACAGCAGCTTCCGACTCAAGTTCACTCGGAGCACTGGACCATGTTCTTCGATGGATCTAAGATGCTGAATGGTTCCGGTGCTGGGGTAGTATTGGTCTCCCCCCGAGGAGATAAGCTCAGATATGTTCTCCAGATTCACTTCGATTCCTCCAATAATGAAGCAGAATATGAAGCACTCTTGTATGGGTTGCGCATGGCCATTTCACTCGGCGTCCGGCGCCTCATGGTCTATGGCGACTCAGATTTGGTGGTTAATCAGGTGATGAAGGAGTGGGACGTCAGAAGCCCGGCGATGACTGGCTACTGCAACGCAGTAAGAAAGCTAGAAAAGAAATTCGAGGGGTTAGAGCTTCATCACATCCCCCGACTGAAAAATCAAGCAGCTGATGATCTGGCAAAGATAGACTCCAAGAGGGAAGCCATTCCCAGCAATGTGTTTTTGGAGCACATCTGCTCGCCGCCAGTCCAGGAGGATCCTTTTATAGAAGAAGCCCCGCAACCGAAAAGTGCCATAGATCCGACTGAAGTCGAAATTCCTGCTATGGTCGACCTAGTCATGGAGGTCTTGGCAATCACTCCCGACTGGACGATACCATACATCGCGTATATCTTGAGGAAAGAAGTTCCAGAGGACGAAGAAGAGGCTCGACAGATCATCCGTCGATCTAAAGCTTTCACAGTCATAAAAGTACAGTTGTATAGAGAAAGCGCAACTGGAATCGGTCAGAAGTGCATAACGCCAGAAGAAGGTCAGATAATCCTTGATGATATCCACTCGGGGACCTGTGGTCACCATGCATCCTCTCGGACCATTGTGGCCAAAGCATACCGAGCGGGTTTTTACTGGCCCAGGGCAAACGAAATGGCGAAAGAGATAGTCGACAAGTGTGAATGCTGCCAGTTCTACTCCAACATGTCGCACAAGCCAGCATCAGCTCTGAGGACCATTCCACTCGTCTGGCCCTTCGCTGTTTGGGGACTGGACATGGTTGGTCCACTGAGAACAGGCAGGAGCGGGTTCACACATGTGCTTGTGGCAGTCGACAAGTTCACCAAATGGATTGAAGCCAAGCCTATCAAAAATCTTGATGCTAGCACTGCTATCAGTTTCATCAGAGAGTTGATATTCATATATGGAGTCCCGCATAGCATCATCACTGACAATGGGTCAAACTTTGATTCAGACAAGTTCAGAGCTTTTTGCGCCTCTCAAGGCACACGAGTCGACTACGCGTCGGTCGCGCAACCCCAGTCGAATGGACAAGCTGAAAGAGCAAATGGTCTGATTCTCAAAGGACTGAAGCCTTGACTGATGCGTGATCTCAAGCACACAGCAGGCGCTTGGGTCGACGAGCTTCCGTCAGTTTTGTGGGGATTGAGGACCACCCCGAACCGGTCGACTGGAAGAATGCCATTCTTTCTGGTTTACGGAGCCGAAGCCGTCCTGCCGAGTGATCTACTTCATAATGCCCCCAGAGTCGAGCTTTATAACGAAGACGAAGCAGAGCAAGCCCGGCAAGACGCAGTCGACCTCCTAGAGGAGGAGAGGGAGATGGCTATGATCAGATCGGCCATCTATCAGCAAGACTTGCGTCGATTCCATGCCAGAAATGTGAAGAGCCGAGCCTTCCAAGAAGGAGATTTGGTCCTCCGAGTGGATCAACAGAAACCACACAAACTTGCTCCTACTTGGGAAGGCCCCTTCATCATCACCAGAGTCCTCCACAATGGAGCATATCATCTCTACAATGTTGATCGCCGGATCGACGAGCCACGAGCTTGGAATGCGGAACTACTCCGCCCATTTTACACCTGAATTCTCACTCAGATGAGATGTAATAAGAAAAACTTATGTAGTTTATTTTTATCAAAGACAAGAGTGTCCCAGTTCTTCCTGTAATTGCTGTCACTTTTGTTTGCGAGTGAAATCCCCCAGTGGGTAGCTTAGCTGTGAATTCGTTTCACCTAAGTTTGCAAAAAATCCTACCGGGTGGTGAGCCAGACTCCCACTCGGGGGCTTAGCTGCAGCCCAGTGCTCGCCTAAGTGTTTGAAAATCCTACCGAGTGGTGAACCAGACTCCCACTCGGGGGCTTAGCTGCAGCCCAGTGCTCGCCTTAGTGTTTGAAAATCCTACCGAGTGGTGAACCAGACTCCCACTCGGGGGCTTAGCTGCAGTCCAAGTACTCGCCTAAGTATATAAAAATCCTACCGAGTGGAGAGCAAACCTCCCACTCGGAGGCTTAGCTGCAGCTTAGTGCTCGCCTAAGTGTTCAAAAATCCTACCGAGTGGAGAGCAAACCTCCCACTCGGGGGCTTAGCTGCAGTCCAAGTACTCGCCTAAGTATATAAAAATCCTACTGAGTGCAGAGCAAACCTCCCACTCGGGGGCTTAGCTGCAGCTCAGTGCTCGCCTAAGTGTTCAAAAATCCTACTGAGTGGAAAGCAAACCTCCCACTCGGGGGCTTAGCTGCAGCTCAGTGCTCGCCTAAGTGTTCAAAAATCCTACCGAGTGGAGAGCAAACCTCCCATTCGGAGGCTTAGCTGCAGCCCAGTGCTCGCCTAAGTGTTCAAAAATCCCACCGAGTGGAAAGCAAACCTCCCACTCGGGGGCTTAGCTGCAGCCCAGCGCTCGCCTAAGTTTGGAACACATCCCAATCCACAAGGACGGCAAGATGCGAATCGACTGTTACCTTTTCCTTCGGAGCTGCACCACAAATACGAAGTTATTTCGAGTGAACACCAAGTTCCACTCAACAGATAATTCCCGAAGATATTCAACGATAAATCAAGTTCGGATAAAACCCAAAGGTTCAAGACCTCAGATCAAAGTACTCGAGCCCTCGGCTCGACAGAGTTTAACGGTTACAGGATCCACTCGGCATTCCGAGGCAAATTTAAAGTGAAGCATAAAAGTTTTTTACTCCGCTGGCGGAGGACTGGAAGGGGCAACGAACTCGTCCAAGTTGATCCCGTCTGCAATACGGGTGGCAGTAGCGATGAAAGTTTCCATGAAGTCTTGAAAGTTAAGCTTCCTGGTGTTGGCAACTTGGATGGCAGACAGCTTCTCCTCTCGCACCTCCTTGCAGTGGACACGGACAAGGGACAAAGCGACATCGGCACCACACCTTGCGGAGGATTTCTTCCAGTCCGTCACTCGACCAGGAACGTCGTTCAGTCGAGTAATCAGAGACTCGAGATCATTTGAAAGCGTCGCCCTGGGCCAGAGAGATGTGTCGATCCGCGACACCGCAACTTTCAGCCGAGCCAGATAGTCAACCACGCTGGCAATACGAGACTCCAGACGAAGCACGTTCATTGCAGCCTCGTCCTTCACAAGAGAGTTAGCAGGGTCCAAGCCTGGCTCCACTCGACTGGTCTCCTCCTCAAAGTTTTGACAGAATTCTGCAAACACGATTCAAGAGTAAGGCGGTGGCCTTACGCAGGCTTGGTAACTGCAAGACAACCAGATCGAAGTAATTACCTTCGTGCATGACGAACAACTTCTTGGCGAGTCCACCGAGATAAACCTCCAGATCGTTTACCTTCCCCGCCAGCTCACCCGCCTGGTCGTGCAGAACCATCTTGTCCTTCTTCAGTCGGCTGACCTCTTGATTAGCTGTCTCGAGAGCAATCTTCAGTCTGGAATTCTCCTGTTCAAGAGTTTCGACGGAAGCCAGTTTTTCTTCAGCAAGCTTCGTTTTGCTCAAAGCCTCCTTCTGTGCTTCGGCAAGATCTTGATCCTTCTTCTTCAGAGCTTCTTCCAGTTTATCTGTAGCACGTTGAGTGAAATCAACATCAAGAATGGACAAGAAAGAAAAGTCACTCATCAAGAATGGGGAACCTCACCAGCCATACCTTTTGCTTCTTCTTGCGCCTTCTTCAAGTTCTCTTGAGCAAGCTTCAAATCAAGGTTGAGCTGGGTCTGCTTATTCTCCAACTCAGTATAGCGAGCTTCAAGTTCGTAGGATTTCTACAAAACAAAAATCAGTCGACAGACGTCCAGGATAAGTTGCTTCCGAGTAACTAAGAGACAATGATGGCGTTTCTAAGACTACAGCCGAACCAAAAAACATTCGTCAGTAGTCTCGGGGACTACACCCAGTGGGTGCACTCAGCGTGCCCCCACTAGTTTAAAAAGGAAAAATCGACTGCCAGCAGTCGACCGGATATAGTTCCATTCGGCACGGCCTGACCAGACCAAGTGAAGAAATACAACTACAGCAACACAATGTAAAGACTACAGTCGACTGCCAGCAGTCCACCGTAGTCTCGGGGACTACACCCAGTGGGTGCACTTAGCGTGCCCCCACTCGTCCAAGAATTGGCAGACACACCCAGTGGGTGTACAGATGTAAAGATCTTCGGAAAAAAGATTCTTCTAACAGCATATCGTAATAGACCAAGTGTCGAGTCGACTGACCTGGACGTTGCTCTGAAGAGCCGAACTCGCGTCATAGGCTGCTTGGCTGGCCTCCCGAGCCACTTTCACTTGTTCCATCATGATCCCCGCCTGACGTATAGCCTCTTTCGCGGCACTCGCTTGGTCCTCAGGGGCGGGGTACGTGGCAAAAAGCGAAGGAGGATTTGCGGTCGACGCCGAAGGCCGCACGCTCGTCAGAGGATCGGCGAAAGTCACAGAAGCCCGAGTAGTGTCACCACCATCCCGAGCTACGGCCTCAGACGCCGGAGCAGATTGGGGGGTCTTGCCAGCCAACGCCCGCCTGTTCCTTCTCACTCTCAGCGGCACATCATCGTCGTCATCCGGGAGGTTAATAACATGAGGAGGAGCTACAAGAAAAAATTCAATCGACCATGGTTGCTATAAATATCCAGTCGACTCAAGGCAGAACATCGGTAATCATACCAGGGTTGGAGGTAACAGCATCCTCCATCTCTTGATCGTCGTCCTTGGCGGAGAGCTCAGAAGTAGCAGCGCTGCAAATCTCGAAAATCAGTCAGTTGACTCAATGAATCGACTAAGGATCTGTCCACGGTCGACAAAGGAGAACAAGTTCTATTATTACCCAGAAATGGTGGGGACGATCATCTTCATCTTGGGCAGAGCCTTAGGCGGCTTAGACGGCGTCGCGCGTGGGTGCTTGGGAGCCTTTTCGGCCGGCGGAGGAGAAGAGGTCCGAGGGCATTTCGAGGACTGCCCAACAAGAGCAGTCGACTTACCACGTTCCCGCACCGGGTCATGTGTAAGCTTGGATCGCCTCTCCGAGCGGGGGGGCTCAACTTCTTCCTCCTCCTCTTCGCTGGAGTCGACGTCATCGTCTCCCTCTCCTTCACCATCGGATTCCCACTCGGCTTGTTCATCTCCACTCTCACCGCCGCTCGCCTCCCCTTCCTCAGTCGGCTCCTGCGCCCCGTTGGGTGTCGAGTACATCTCAGTAGTTGCCTGGAAAACAACAGACAAGATCAAAGTCAATCGACCAATTCAAAGAAGACCAATGAAGAAAACAAGATCTCAATCGGGAACATAAGGTCAGACCTGGTCCACTTCGTATGTATTGTCGAGTGGAGGAACCCTCCTGGCTCCTCGGGGGTTGTCTTTGTTCCCTGTGATGCTCGACAGCCATCCTTCTAGCATCTCATCAGTGACCTCCTCCGGGTGGATCCGAGTGGTGTCTCCAAGACCCAAGTACAGCCACATCGGGTGGTCGCGAGCCTGGAGCGGTTGGATGCGCCTCCGAAGGAAGACCTCCAGCAAGTCCATGCCAGTCACGCCGTCGCGGACAAGCTAAACCACTCGACCAACCAACACTTTGACTTGGGCTTTTTCTTCCGGCGTCACTTTCAGAGAAGTAGGTTTTTGAGCTCGTTCCAGAGAGAAAGGGGGAAGCCCAGTCGACTGTCCTGGAGTCGCCTGGTCTTTGCAGTAAAACCAAGTCGCCTGCCAACCACGGACCGACTCAGGGAAAGTGATGGATGGAAAAGAGCTTTTTCCCCTCGTCTGGATCGCCAGACCCCCGCACAACTGGATCACCTGCGTCCTTTCGTCACTCGACTTGGCGTTCTTGACCGATTGGGAACGGCAAGTGAAGATGTGCTTAAAGAGTCCCCAGTGGGGGCGGCAACCCAAGAAACCCTCACACAAGGAAATGAAAGCAGCCAGATACACGATAGAGTTGGGAGTGAAGTGATGGAGCTGCGCTCCAAAGAAGTTTAGAAAGCTCCAGAAAAAAGGATGAGGAGGCAGAGAAAACCCGCGATCGATATGGGTGGCGAGGAGCACACACTCACCATCAAGAGGTTGGGGCTCGACTTCTCTCCCCGGGAGACGCGCAGCTCCATAAGGGATGACTCCCCCCTCAACCATATCGTCGAGATCTTCCTGCCGAACCACCGTCGGCATCCAGTCGCCCTGAATCCAGCCTCTGGGCAGAGAAGTCCTCGAGGAAGATCCGCCCCGAGCGGACTTCTTCCCTTTCCCCTGCGCTGCCGCCTTCTTCGCATGCTCCAGAGCGGGTGTCTTGTACTTCACCATCGTCGCCGGCAAAGCTCGAACGGGTCTGTGGCGCTAGGGTGAGAGTGGAGGTGGCGGAGAACTTTGCGAATGGAGAAGGGAAGGAGAGAGCACACTGTTTGGAAACCCCGAGCCGGTGGCTTATAAGAGGCCGCTTCCGAGTGGCTGACCGATAGGCCCAGGCTATCCCGTCAAATCCCGCAGCAGACGCGCGTGTGGTACATGGCGAAAAAGGTGGCGCGGGGATCAAGGAGCTTCCGCCTTATCACGACCGATTACTACGGCCGCTCCCGTCCCGCGCGCTTCCCGAAATTCAAACCCCGCGAAATCCGCGGGTTGCAGAACAATTTGTCAGACATAAGATCCCTTTCACATCGTCATTCGGAACTCCACAAGCAAGGAAACTCACTCGACGAAAGACTTGGAATGGATCAAGGCGACTGAAAGAGGTTGATGACGTCATCTGTGGCGATTAACCCAAAACAAGGCACTCACGTAGCACAAAGAACTAGTCGGAAAGGTCCCTAACTCTTTCCCCACTCTAACCTCGATCCATTCGGGGGCTAATGATGAAGACATGTACCTAGGGTAGGGGCACGGACCTGCCCTAAGAGCCCTACCCAAGGACATCCATAGAAGAAGTCACCTTTCAATCGACTTCAAGATACCCATTCGACGGGTTCAAGACACTCGACCAGGAAGCTATCACTCGACCACGAAGCCAACCACTCGACTGCCAGGAGATCTAAAGTCACTTCGCAGGAAACGGTCGGTCATTAAGTAGCCTTTATGGTCATTATAGCACTTTATTAGAGGCGTTACCAGTAACGCCCAACCTTAATGTACCTTAAACCATGCATTACTGAGGGCAGGAGAGGGCTGGCGAACTCCATATAAGCCACCCTCTCCTCAGTATCAAGGGTTCGCACCCCTGTCATTCTCACACATATAATCCAGTCGACCGCCTCTGGGCACCGAGACGTAGGGCTTTTACTTCCTCCGAGAAGGGCCTGAACTCGTACATCTTTGTGTGCTTACAGCTCCTGCATAGCTAAGATCTAGCCTCTCCATACTTACCCCCTACATCACTTTCAGACTTAGAACCACGACAGGGACCGCGTGTCATTCAAAATTTCCTCGGTTTGACGCACGAGGAGATGTACAAGTCATTCTTCGGACCTCAGGTAGAGTGTCCGGAATTCACCGAGGACGTGGGCCTGAGCAGTACCCGCACCGCCAAATAGGTAAGGAATCTTCCGGCCGAACATACTGTCTCTCATTTGTTACGAAGTTATTTCTGAGAATTCGCTTTCTGATCAGGACTGGCTAGCAAAGGCAAAGTTGATTCGGTGTTCGGCCCCCCTCCCTGAGGGTTTGGAAAATCTGGTCCTGGAAAAGATGCTCCAGATTGCACCTTGCCCGGAGCCCTTGAAGGAAGGTACTGCGGAGGACAGTAAGGGCGGATGCGGGCCCCCAATGCTGCCCATTCTAACCGAGGGAGCGGGCGTCTCCATGAAGGAAGACGACCGGAAGAGGAAAAGGACCGCGCCCGGCGATTCGGAAGCCGAAGCTTCCAAACGGGAGAAGAAGTCTCCCACCGAGGGTCCTGCCTTGGGGGGTGCTGTTGCCGTACAAAGTCCACGGGGGGATCAATTCTCCCACGAGTCGTAAGTGATCCGGAATACTTTAATAGTACAGATATGCCATCTTTTTCTTCTGAGAAAATAACCACCGCATATATCTTAGTAGATCGGGCCTTAGTGAAGGAAATATGCCCTAGAGGCAATAATAAAGTTATTATTTATTTCCTTATATCATGATAAGAGTTTATTATTCATGCTAGAATTGTATTAACCGGAAACATAATACATGTGTGAATACATAGACCAACAGAGTGTCACTAGTATGCCTCTACTTGACTAGCTCGTTAATCAAAGATGGTTATGTTTCCTAACCATGAACAAAGAGTTGTTATTTGATTAACGAGGTCACATCATTAGTAGAATGATCTGATTGACATGACCCAATCCATTAGCTTAGCACCCGATCGTTTAGTATGTTGCTATTGCTTTCTTCATGACTTATACATGTTCCTATAACTATGAGATTATGCAACTCCCGTTTACCGGAGGAACACTTTGGGTACTACCAAACGTCACAACGTAACTGGGTGATTATAAAGGAGTATTACAGGTGTCTCCAATGGTAGATGTTGGGTTGGCGTATTTCGAGATTAGGGTTTGTCACTCCGATTGTCGGAGAGGTATCTCTGGGCCCTCTCGGTAATGCACATCACATAAGCCTTGCAAGCACTGCAACTAATATGTTAGTTGTGAGATGATGTATTACGGAACGAGAAAAGAGACTTGCCGGTAACGAAATTGAACTAGGTATTGGATACCGACGATCGAATCTCGGGCAAGTAACATACCGATGACAAAGGGAACAAAGTATGTTGTTATGCGGTCTGACCGATAAAGATCTTCGTAGAATATGTAGGAGCCAATATGGGCATCCAGGTCCCGCTATTGGTTATTGACCGAAGACGTGTCTCGGTCATGTCTACATTGTTCTCGAACCGTAGGGTCCACACGCTTAACGTTACGATGACAGTTATTATGAGTTTATACATTTTGATGTACCGAAGGTTGTTCGGAGTCCCGGATGAGATCAAGGACATGACGAGGAGTCTCGAAATGGTCGAGACGTAAAGATTGATATATTGGAAGCCTATGTTTGGGCACCGGAAGCGTTCCGGGTGAAATCGGGATTTTACCGGATTACCGGGAGGGTTACCGGAACCCCCCGGGAGGCAAATGGGCCTATTGGGCCTTAGTGGAAAAGAGAGAAGGGGCAGCCCACAGGCTAGCCGGCCGAACCCCCCTTCCCTAGTCCTATTAGGACTAGGAGAAGGGGCCGGCCCCCCCTCTCTTCTCTTTCTCCCGAAGAGTCCTATTAGGAATAGGATTTGGGGGAAGGAGTCCTACTCCCGGTAGGAGTGGGACTCCTCCCTGCGCCTCCCTCCTAGCCGGCCGACCCCCTTGCCCCTGGCCTTTATATACGGGGGCAGGGGGCACCCCAAGACACACAACTTGATCCTTGAGATCGTTCCTTAGCCGTGTGTGGTGCCCCCTGCCACCAAATTCCACCTCGATCGTACCATTGTAGTGCTTAGGCGAAGCCCTGCGTCGGTAGTACATCAAGATTGTCACCACGCCGTCGTGCTGACGGAACTCCTCCCCAAAGCTTTGCTGGATCGGAGCCCGCGGATCGTCATCGAGCTGAACGTGTGCTAAGAACTCGGAGGTGCCGGAGTAACGGTGCTTGGATCGGTCGGATCGGGAAGAAGACGTACGACTACTTCCTCTACGTTGTGTGATCGCTTCCGCAGTCGGTCTGCGTTGGTACGTAGACAACACTCACCCCTCTCGTTGCTGTGCATCACCATGATCTTGCGTGTGCGTAGGAAAATTTTCGAAATTACCACGTTACCCAACAGTGGCATCCGAGCCTAGGTTTTATGGTTTGATGTTATATGCACGAGTAGAACACAAGTGAGTTGTGGGCGATACAAGTCATACTGCCTACCAGCATGTCATACTTTGGTTCGGCGGTATTGTTGGTTGAGACGATCCGGACCAACCTTACACGTACTCTTACGCGAGACCGGTTCCCTCGACGTGCTTTGCACATAGATGGCTTGCGGAAGACTGTCTCTCCAACTTTAGTTGAACCAAGTGTGACTACGCCCGGTCCTTGAGAAGGTTAAAACGGAGTCTATTTGACGAACTATCGTTGTGGTTTTGATGCGTAGGTGAGATGAGTTCTTACTTAAGCCCGTAGCAGCCACGTAAAACTTGCAACAACAAAGTAGAGGACGTCTAACTTGTTTTTGCAGGGTATGTTGTGATGTGATATGGTCAAGGCATGATGCTGATTTTATTGTATGAGATGATCATGTTTTGTATCCGAGTTATCGGCAACTGGCAGGAGCCATATGGTTGTCGCTTTATTGTATGCAATGCAATCGCGATGTAATGCTTTAGTTTATTACTAAACGGTAGTGATAGTCGTGGAAGCATAAGATTGGCGAGACGACAACGTTGCTACGATGGAGATCAAGGTGGCGCGCCGGTGACGATGGTGATCATGACGGTGCTTCGGAGATGGAGATCACAAGCACAAGATGATGATGGCCATATCATATCACTTATATTGATTGCATGTGATGTTTATCCTTTTATGCATCTTATCTTGCTTTGATTGACGGTAGCATTATAAGATGATCTCTCACTAAATTATCAAGAAGTGTTCTCCCTGAGTATGCACCGTTGCCAAAGTTCGTCGTGCCCAGACACCACGTGATGATCGGGTGTGATAAGCTCTACGTCCATCTACAACGGGTGCAAGCCAGTTTTTGCACACGCAGAATACTCAGGTTAAACTTGACGAGCCTAGCATATGCAGATATGGCCTCGGAACACAGAGACCGAAAGGTCGAGCGTGAATCATATAGTAGATATGATCAACACGACGATGTTCACCATTGAAAACTACTCCATCTCACGTGATGATCGGTTATGGTTTAGTTGATTTGGATCACGTGATCACTTAGATGATTAGAGGGATGTCTATCTAAGTGGGAGTTCCTAAGTAATTTGATTAACTGAACTTAAACTTATCATGAACTTAGTACCTGATAGTATCTTGCTTGTTTATGTTGCTTGTAGATAGATGGCTCGTGCTGTTGTTCCGTTAAATTTTAATGCGTTCCTTGAGAAAGCAAAGTTGAAAGATGATGGTAGCAATTACACGGACTGGGTCCGTAACCTGAGGATTATCCTCATTGCTGCACAGAAGAATTATGTGCTGGAAGCACCGCTGGGTGACAGGCCTGCTGCTGGAGCAACGCCAGATGTTATGAACGTCTGGCAGAGCAAAGCTGATGACTACTCGATAGTTCAGTGTGCCATGCTTTACGGCTTAGAATCGGGACTTCAACGACGTTTTGAACGTCATGGAGCATATGAGATGTTCCAGGAGTTGAAGTTAATATTTCAAGCAAATGCCCGAATTGAGAGATATGAAGTCTCCAATAAGTTCTATAGCTGCAAGATGGAGGAGAACAGTTCTGTCAGTGAGCATATACTCAAAATGTCTGGGTATAATAATCACTTGATTCAGATGGGAGTTAATCTTCCAGATGACTGCGTCATTGACAGAATTCTCCAATCACTGCCACCAAGCTACAAGAGCTTCGTGATGAACTATAATATGCAAGGGATGAACAAGACTATTCCCGAGCTCTTCGCAATGCTGAAAGCTGCGGAGGTAGAAATCAAAAAGGAGCATCAAGTGTTGATGGTTAACAAAACCACTAGTTTCAAGAAAAAGGACAAAGGGAAGAAGAAGGGAAACTTCAAGAAGAACAGCAAGCAAGTTGCTGCTCAGGAGAAGAAACCCAAGTCTGGACCTAAGCCTGAAACTGAGTGCTTCTACTGCAAGCAGACTGGTCACTGGAAGCGGAACTGCCCCAAGTATTTGGCGGATAAGAAGGATGGCAAAGTGAGCAAAGGTATATGTGATATACATGTTATTGATGTGTACCTTACTAGAGCTCGCAGTAGCACCTGGGTATTTGATACTGGTTCTGTTGCTAATATTTGCAACTTGAAACAGGGACTACGGAATAAGCGGACACTAGCAAAGGACGAGGTGACGATGCGCGTGGGAAACGGTTCCAAAGTCGATGTGATCGCGGTCGGCACGCTACCTCTACATCTACCTTCAGGATTAATATTAGACCTAAATAATTGTTATTTGGTGCCAGCGTTGAGCATGAACATTATATCTGGATCTTGTTTAATGCGAGACGGTTATTCATTTAAATCAGAGAATAATGGTTGTTCTATTTATATGAATAATATCTTTTATGGTCATGCACCTTTAAAGAGTGGTCTATTCTTGTTGAATCTCGAAGATAGTAACACACATATTCATAATGTAGAAGCCAAAAGATGCAAAGTTAATAATGATAGTGCAACTTATTTGTGGCACTGCCGTTTAGGTCATATCGGTGTAAAGCGCATGAAGAAACTCCATACTGATGGGCTTTTGGAACCACTTGATTATGAATCACTTGGTACTTGCGAACCGTGCCTCATAGGCAAGATGACTAAAACACCGTTCTCCGGTACAATGGAGAGAGCAACAGATTTATTGGAAATCATACATACCGATGTATGTGGTCCGATGAATATTGAGGCTCGTGGCGGATATCGTTATTTTCTCACCTTCACAGATGATTTAAGCAGATATGGGTATATCTACTTAATGAAACATAAGTCTGAAACATTTGAAAAGTTCAAGGAATTTCAGAGTGAAGTTGAAAATCATCGTAACAAGAAAATAAAGTTTCTACGATCTGATCGTGGAGGAGAATATTTGAGTTACGAGTTTGGTATACATTTGAAAAATTGTGGAATAGTTTCGCAACTCACGCCACCCGGAACACCACAGCGTAATGGTGTGTCCGAACGTCGTAATCGTACTTTACTAGATATGGTGCGATCTATGATGTCTCTTACTGATTTACCGCTATCGTTTTGGGGTTATGCTTTAGAGACGGCCGCATTCACGTTAAATAGGGCACCATCAAAATCCGTTGAGACGACGCCTTATGAACTATGGTTTGGCAAGAAACCAAAGTTGTCGTTTCTTAAAGTTTGGGGCTGCGATGCTTATGTGAAAAAGCTTCAACCTGATAAGCTCGAACCCAAAGCGGAGAAATGTGTCTTCATAGGATACCCAAAGGAAACTGTTGGGTATACCTTCTATCACAGATCCGAAGGCAAGACATTCTTTGCTAAGAATGGATCATTTCTAGAGAAGGAGTTTCTCTCGAAAGAAGTGAGTGGGAGGAAAGTAGAACTTGATGAGGTAACTGTACCTGCTCCCTTATTGGAAAATAGTACATCACAGAAAACTGTTTCTGCGACACCAATACCAATCAGTGAGGAAGCTAATGATGATGATCATGAAACTCCAGGACAAGATTCTACTGAACCACGTAGATCAACCAGAGTGAGATCCGCACCAGAGTAGTACGGTAATCCAGTTCTGGAAGTCATGCTACTAGATCATGATGAACCTACGAACTATGAAGAAGCGATGGTGAGCCCAGATTCCGCAAAGTGGCTTGAGGCCATGAAATCTGAGATGGGATCCATGTATGAGAACAAAGTATGGACTTTGGTTGACTTGCCCGATGATCGGCAAGCAATTGAGAATAAATGGATCTTCAAGAAAAAGACTGACGCTGACGGTAATATTACTGTTTATAAAGCTTGACTTGTCGCAAAAGGTTTTCGACAAGTTCAAGGGGTTGACTACGATGAGACCTTCTCACCCGTAGCGATGCTTAAGTCCGTCAGAATTATGTTAGCAATTGCCGCATTTTATGATTATGAAATATGGCAGATGGATGTCAAAACTGCATTCCTGAATGGATTTCTGGAAGAAGAGTTGTATATGATGCAACCAGAAGGTTTTGTCGATCCAAAAGGAGCTAACAAAGTATGCAAACTCCAGCGATCCATTTATGGACTGGTGCAAGCATCTCGGAGTTGGAATAAACGCTTTGATAGTGTAATCAAAGCATTTGGCTTTATACAGACTTTTGGAGAAGCCTGTATTTACAAGAAAGTGAGTGGGAGCTCTGTAGCATTTCTGATATTATATGTGGATGACATATTGCTGATTGGAAATGATATAGAATTTCTGGATAGCATAAAGGGATACTTGAATAAAAGTTTTTCAATGAAAGACCTCGGGGAAGCTGCTTACATATTAGGCATAAAGATCTATAGAGATAGATCAAAACGCTTAATTGGACTTTCACAGAGCACATACCTTGACAAGATTTTGAAAAAGTTCAAAATGGATCAAGCAAAGAAAGGGTTCTTGCCTGTGTTACAAGGTGTGAAGTTGAGTCAAACTCAATGCCCGACCACTGCAGAAGATAGAGAGAAGATGAAAGATGTTCCCTATGCTTCAGCCATAGGCTCTATCATGTATGCAATGCTGTGTACCAGACCTGATGTGTGCCTTGCTATAAGTTTAACAGGGAGGTACCAAAGTAATCCAGGAATGGATCACTGGATAGCGGTCAAGAACATCCTGAAATACCTGAAAAGGACTAAGGATATGTTTCTCGTATATGGAGGTGACAAAGAGCTCACCGTAAGAGGTTACGTTGATGCAAGCTTTGACACTGATCCGGACGATTCTAAATCGCAAACCGGATACGTGTTTACTTTAAACGGTGGAGCTGTCAGTTGGTGCAGTTCTAAACAAAGCGTCGTAGCGGGATCTACATGTGAAGCGGAGTACATAGCTACTTCGGAAGCAGCAAACGAAGGAGTCTGGATGAAGGAGTTCATATCCGATCTAGGTGTCATACCTAGTGCATCGGGTCCAATGAAAATCTTCTGTGACAATACTGGTGCAATTGCCTTGGCAAAGGAATACAGATTTCACAAAAGAACCAAACACATCAAGAGACGCTTCAACTCCATCCGGGATTTAGTCCAGGTGGGAGACATAGAGATTTGCAAGATACATACGGATCTGAATGTTGCAGACCCGTTGACTAAGCCTCTTCCACGAGCAAAACATGATCAGCACCAAGGCTCCATGGGTGTTAGAATCATTACAGTGTAATCTAGATTATTGACTCTAGTGCAAGTGGGAGACTGAAGGAAATATGCCCTAGAGGCAATAATAAAGTTATTATTTATTTCCTTATATCATGATAAGAGTTTATTATTCATGCTAGAATTGTATTAACCGGAAACATAATACATGTGTGAATACATAGACCAACAGAGTGTCACTAGTATGCCTCTACTTGACTAGCTCGTTAATCAAAGATGGTTATGTTTCCTAACCATGAACAAAGAGTTGTTATTTGATTAACGAGGTCACATCATTAGTAGAATGATCTGATTGACATGACCCAATCCATTAGCTTAGCACCCGATCGTTTAGTATGTTGCTATTGCTTTCTTCATGACTTATACATGTTCCTATAACTATGAGATTATGCAACTCCCGTTTACCGGAGGAACACTTTGGGTACTACCAAACGTCACAACGTAACTGGGTGATTATAAAGGAGTATTACAGGTGTCTCCAATGGTAGATGTTGGGTTGGCGTATTTTGAGATTAGGGTTTGTCACTCCGATTGTCGGAGAGGTATCTCTGGGCCCTCTCGGTAATGCACATCACATAAGCCTTGCAAGCACTGCAACTAATATGTTAGTTGTGAGATGATGTATTACGGAACGAGAAAAGAGACTTGCCGGTAACGAAATTGAACTAGGTATTGGATACCGACAATCGAATCTCGGGCAAGTAACATACCGATGACAAAGGGAACAACGTATGTTGTTATGCGGTCTGACCGATAAAGATCTTCGTAGAATATGTAGGAGCCAATATGGGCATCCAGGTCCCGCTATTGGTTATTGACCGGAGACGTGTCTCGGTCATGTCTACATTGTTCTCGAACCGTAGGGTCCGCACGCTTAACGTTACGATGACAGTTATTATGAGTTTATACATTTTGATGTACCGAAGGTTGTTCAGAGTCCCGGATGAGATCAAGGACATGACGAGGAGTCTCGAAATGGTCGAGATGTAAAGATTGATATATTGGAAGCCTATGTTTGGGCACCGGAAGCGTTCCGGGTGAAATCGGGATTTTACCGGATTACCGGGAGGGTTACCGGAACCCCCCGGGAGGCAAATGGGCCTATTGGGCCTTAGTGGAAAAGAGAGAAGGGGCAGCCCACAGGCTAGCCAGCCGAACCCCCCTTCCCTAGTCCTATTAGGACTAGGAGAAGGGGCCGCCCCCCCTCTCTTCTCTTTCTCCCGAAGAGTCCTATTAGGAATAGGATTTGGGGGAAGGAGTCCTACTCCCGGTAGGAGTGGGACTCCTCCCTGCGCCTCCCTCCTAGCCGGCCGACCCCCTTGCCCCTGGCCTTTATATACGGGGGCAGGGGGCACCCCAAGACACACAACTTGATCCTTGAGATCGTTCCTTAGCCGTGTGCGGTGCCCCCTGCCACCAAATTCCACCTCGATCGTACCGTTGTAGTGCTTAGGCGAAGCCCTGCGTCGGTAGTACATCAAGATTGTCACCACGCCGTCGTGCTGACGGAACTCCTCCCTGAAGCTTTGCTGGATCGGAGCCCGGGGATCGTCATCGAGCTGAACGTGTGCTAAGAACTCGGAGGTGTCGGAGTAACGGTGCTTGGATCGGTCGGATCGGGAAGAAGACGTACGACTACTTCCTCTATGTTGTGTGATCGCTTCCGCAGTCGGTCTGCGTTGGTACGTAGACAACACTCTCCCCTCTCGTTGTTGTGCATCACCATGATCTTGCGTGTGCGTAGGAAAATTTTCGAAATTACCACGTTACCCAACACTTAGCCCCTCTCAAATGAGCTCGTCTTCAGGGGATCTTATTCTAGAGATGATGGAGAGCGAAACGCCTCCTTCGGACTCCTCCGCTCTGGAAGCGGGCGACGCTGAAGTGTCATTGCGGAGGGCCTCCCCAAGTCCGGTGAGGCCAGAAGATAATCCCATTGACCCCCAAAGCTCCCAGTGTCCGGCTCCCGAAGAGAGCAGACAAAAGAGTCCGACACCGTCTAGTGTGCGATTAGATGTTCTAAGGGAGTTGGTGGGGCGAGCGGCCATCTCAGATGAACACCGTGTGTTGATGAATACGGTGATGGAGAGAATATCGTTCGCCGAAAGCGGATTGCATGAAGCTTTTATGAGTCTACTGACAGGCTTTGAGGTACGTAAAAGAATGTATGATAGTCCTGCACATGCTAGGTGTGCCCTGTGTAGATAGTAGCCCCTGCGACTCTGGTTGTCGTCGGAAACGACGACGAACAGAGGATCAAATTCCCAGGTAATAACCATACCGCCTCTATGTGCAGGTGATGGAAGCTCCGGTGGCTAGCCGGACTAGCGAGGACGAAGATCTGTCCGGGGAGAAAGGTCTCACCCTGGACTGCATCGGCATTGATGATCGTAGGAGCCATTGAGCCTGACGGCGACGACACAGAGGAACTCTCAATGAAAGCACCAATGTCAGTGTCAAAACCGGCGGATCTCGGGTAGGGGGTCCCGAACTGTGCGTCTAGGCCGGATGGTAACAGGAGGCAAGAGACACGAAGTTTTACCCAGGTTCGGGCCCTCTCGATGGAGGTAAAACCCTACGTCCTGCTTGATTAATATTGACGATATGGGTAGTACAAGAGTAGATCTACCACGAGATCAGAGAGGCTAAACCCTAGAAGCTAGCCTATGGTATGATTGTTGATGTGTATGTCGTCCTACGGACTAAAACCCTCCGGTTTATATAGACACCGGATAGGGTTAGGGTTACATAGAGTCGGTTACAATGGTAGGAGATCTGAATATCCGTATCGCCAAGCTTGCCTTCCACGCCAAGGAAAGTCCCTTACGGACGCGGGACGGAGTCTTCAATCTTGTATCTTCATAGCCCTGGAGTCCGGCTGAAGATATAGTTCGGCTATACGAACACCCCCTAATCCAGGACTCCCTCAATGGCACTCGGGCCCTAGTGACAAGCATTAAGCATAGCAAAGTCATAGCAACATCAATCTCAGAACATAGTGGATACTAGGGATCAAACCCTAACAAAACTAACTCGATTACATGATAAATCTCATCCAACCCATCACCGTCCAGCAAGCCTACGATGGAATTACTCACGCACGGCGGTGAGCATCATGAAATTGGTGATGGGGGATGGTTGATAATGACGACGGCAACGAATCCCCCTCTCCGGAGCCTCGAACGGACTCCAGATCAGCCCTCCCGAGAGGTTTTAGGGCTTGGCGGCGGCTCCGTGTCGTAAAACGCGATGATTTCTTCTCTCTGATTTTTTTCTCTCCGAAAGCAAATATATAGAGTTGGAGTTGGCGTCAGAGGGTCTCCAGGGGGCCCACGAGGTAGGGAGCGTGCCCTAGGGGGGGGGGCGCCCCCCACCCTCGTGAGAAGGGTGTGGGCCCCCTGGTCTTCATATTTGGCGAGGATTTTTTATTATTTTTTCTAAGACCTCCCGTGGAGTTTCAGGTCATTCCGAGAATATTTGTTTTCTGCACATAAAACAACATCATGGTAATTCTGCTGAAAATAGCGTTAGTCCAGGTTAGTTCCATTCAATTCATACAAGTTAGAGTCCAAAACAAGGGCAAAAGTGTTCGGAAAAGTAGATACGACGGAGACGTATCATCCGCTGCCGCCGTCCATGAGCACTTTAGTAAGCCGAAAGCCATCCACAATTGGACTGAGGACCAAGGCTGCTGGTGCTCGGGCTGTTCGGAATTTAAGTTCGTCATTGGCATTGAAGGTGATAGCCATGTCACTCCATGGATTTGTTGCCGCCACGTGGCAGACTTCGGCAAGGCTGCGGAGTGCTCGCTTACGCCTATTATTTGAGGCGAAGGTCTCGAAGACTGTCAATACTGTATTGTTATCCACGATATGGTGTTCTGCGGTGTTTTGAATGAGGAGATCCTCACCGCTCTTGGCCACCTGCCGAAGTACCCAACATGCTCTAAGGCTGTGTGTTGGTATGGTATCCGTTGTACTATGAATTTTGCAGGGCCCATTAAGCCATCCCTCCAATACGGTTCCATGCCCTGTAATGGGCTTTTGCTTATTTGTAAATGAGTCGGGCGACTTATGAGAGTGCACCCTTTTAGTTCGGACTTGGGGTTTTGTCAGAGCCGGATTATCCCAAAATTTTGTTTGGGTTTTCCAGGCGCTTTTCATCGCACAGTACTTTCGTACTATGGCCGCCAAGTAAGCAAAGTGTGCTATGTCACGGCGACTTATGGAGTTGAGGATTCCCTTGTCCGTGCAATTGTTGCAAAAGAACGAAATTGCGTCTTCCTCGCGACAGTCCTTGACCTTATTCATTACAAGGGGGAATCTGGCCTAATAGTGATGTACTGTCTCTCGGGGCTCTTGCCTAATGTGGGAAAGATCATTTATATCTGGGTGGGTGGGTGGATTTAAGTCCATACCTTGACCCAATCTGAGACCCAAGGGTGGGGGAGTTTCCGATCTTGGAAGCTCGGGCTCCGGGATGTTACCCCGCAAGTTCGGCATGCTGCCTGATTCTAGGTTCAGGGTTAGGGCAATGTCCTCCCGTGGACGGGTATCCGGCTCGGAGAGCTTGGGAATCCAGACATAGCTTGTCCTCAGGATAGAGGAAGAATCGCCACATTGATCCTCCACCACCATGAGTTGTCAATTCAACCACACCTGGAAACTTAATATCTGTAGCAAAGTATTTAGTAACAAAGTAATATGATAGTAGTGGTAACGGTAACAAAAGGTAACAATAGTAAAAGTGATGTTTTTGGTATTTTGTAGTGATGATAGCAATAGCAACGGGAAAGTAAATAAGCGAAGAACTATATATGGAAAGCTCGTAGGCAATGGATCGGTGATGGAGAATTATGCCGAATGCGGTTCATCATGAAACAGTCATAACTTAGGGTGACACAGAACTAGCTCCAGTTCATTGATATAATGTAGGCATGTATTCCGAATATAGTCATACATGCTTATGGAAAAGAACTTGCATGACAGCTTTTGTCCTGCACTCCCGTGGTAGCGGGGTCCTTACGGAAACTAAGGGATATTAAGGCCTCCTTTTAATAGAGTACCGGAACAAAGCATTAACACATAGTGAATACATGAACTCCTCAAACTACGGTCATCACCGGTAAGTATCCCGATTATTGTCACTTCGGGGTTAACGGATCATAACACATAATAGGTGACTATAGACTTGCAAGATAGGATCAAGAACACTCATATATTGATGAAAACATAATAGGTTCAGATCTGAAATCATGGCACTTGGGCCCTAGTGACAAGCATTAAGCATAGAAAAGTCATAGCGACATCAATCTCGGAACATAGTGGATACTAGGGATCAAACCCTAACAAAACTAACTCGATTACATGATAGATCCCATCCAACCCATCACCGTACAGCAAGCCTACAATGGAATTACTCATGGACGGCGGTGAGCATCATGAAATTGGTGATGGAGGATGGTTGATGATGACGATGGCGACGGATTCCCCTCTCCGGAGCCCCGAACGGACTCTAGATCAGCCCTCCCAAGAGGTTTTAGGGCTTGGCGGTGGCTCCGTATCGTAAAACGTGATGAATTCTTCTCTTTGATTTTTTTCTCCCTGAAACACAATATATAGAGTTGGAGTCGGAGAGGCACCAGGGGGCCCACGAGGTAGGGGGCATGCCCTAGGGGGGCAGGCGTGCCCCCCACCCTCGTGGAGAGGTGGTGGGACCCTGGCCTTCATCTTTTGCAGGTATTTTTTATATTTTCCAAAAAAGTTTCTCTGTGAAGTTTCAGGTCATTCCGAGAATGTTTGTTTCTGCACATAAACAACACCATGGTAATTCTGCTGAAAACAGAGTCAGTCCGGGTTAGTTCCATGCAAGTTAGAGTCTAAAACAAGGGCAAAAGTGTTTGGAAAAGTAGAGACGTTGGAGACGTATCAACTCCCCCAAGCTTCAACCTTTGCTTGTCCTCAAGCAATTCAGTTGACAAACTGAAAGTGATAAAGAAAAACTTTTACAAACTCTGTTTGCTCTTGTTGTTGTAAATATGTAAAGCCAGCATTCAAGTTTTCAGCAAAGATTATAACTAACCACATTCGCAATAACACTCAGGTCTCAAGTTTACTCATATCAATAGCATAATCTACTAGCGAGCAATAATAATAAATCTCGGATGAGAACACTTTCTCAAAACAATCATAATATGATATAACAAGATGGTATCTTGCTAGCCTTTCTGAGACCGCAAAACATAAATGCAGAGCACCTTCAAAGACCAAGGACTAACTAGACATTGTAATTCATGGTAAAAGAGATCCAGTCAAGTCATACTCAATGTAAACTAACAGTAATGAATGCAAATGACAGTGGTGCTCTCCAACTG
This sequence comes from Triticum monococcum, assembly GCA_034509565.1. Classification (NCBI taxonomy): domain Eukaryota; kingdom Viridiplantae; phylum Streptophyta; class Magnoliopsida; order Poales; family Poaceae; genus Triticum; species Triticum monococcum. The sequence goes on from CM067845.1 coordinate 624,151,368, forward strand.
GTGCTTTTTAATAAGAGGATGATGACTCAGCATAAAAGTAAATAGATAGGCCCTTCGCAGAGGGAAGCAGTGATTTGTAGAGGTGCCAGAGCTCGGTCTTGAAACAGAGGTGAATAATATTTTGAGCGGTATACTTTCATTGTCAACATAACAACCAAGAGATGGCGATATCTTCCATGCTACACACATTATAGGCAGTTCCCAAATAGAATGGTAAAGTTTATACTCTCCCTTCCACCAACAAGCATCAATCCATGGCTTGCTCAAAACAACGAGTGCCTCCAACTAACAAGAGTCCCAGGGGGAGTTTTGTTTGCAATTATTTTGATTTAGTTTGCATAAAGCATGGGACAGGGCATCCCGGTGACCAGCCATTTATCTCGTGAGTGAGGAGCGGAGTCCACTCCTCTTGAGAATAACCTGCCTAACATGGAAGATACTGACAGCCCTAGTTGATACATGAGCTATTCGAGCATATAAAACATGATATTTATTTGAAGGTTTAGAGTTTGGCACATACAAATTTACTTGGAATGGCAGGTAGATACCATATATAGGTAGGTATAGTGGACTCATATGGAATAACTTTGGGGTTTAAGGGATTGGATGCACAAGTAGTATTCCTGCTTAGTACAGGTGAAGGCTAGCAAAAGACTGGGAAGCGACCAGCTAGAGAGCGACAACAGTCATGAACATGCATTAAAATTAATCAACACCGAATGCAAGCATGAGTATGATATAATCCACCATGAACATAAATATCATGAAGGCTAGGTTGATTTTGTTTCAACTACATGCGTGAACATGCGCCAAGTCAAGTCACTTAAATCATTCAGAGGAGGATACCACCCTATCATACCACATCACAACCATTTTAATAGCATATTGGCACGCAAGGTAAACCATTATAACTCATAGCTAATCAAGCATGGCACAAGAAACTATGATCTCTAGTTGTCATTGCAAACATGTTTATTCATAATAGGCTGAATCAGGAATGATGAACTAATCATATTTACAAAAACAAAAGAGGTCGAGTTCATACCAGCTTTTCTTATCTCAGTCAGTCCATCATATATCGTCATAATTGCCTTTCACTTGCTCGACCGAATAGTGTGAATAATAATAATAATAAAAATAATAATAATGATAATAATAATAATAATAATAGTGCACGTGCATTGGACTAAGCTGGAATCAGCAAGCATTCAATAAACAGGAGAAGACATGGCAATATGGGCTCTTTTGTCAGATCAACAAGTATGCATATAAGAGCCACTTCAACAATTTAATTATGGTCTTCTCCTATCGACCCCCAAAGAAAAGAAAAGAAATAAAACTATTTACACGGGAAAGCTCCCAACAAGCAAAAGAAGAACAGGAAATATTTTTTGGTTTTTCTTTTTAATTACTACTACAAGCATGGAAATTAAACTAACTAAAAGCTACAACTAATTTTTTTTGGTTTTTCTTAAGGTTTATTAAACACACAAGAAGAAAACATAAAAAGGAAAATAAACTAGCATGGATGATACAATGAAAAAATATGAGCACCGACATCTAGCAATGAGTGTGTGAACATAAATGTAATGTCACTGGAAAATACGTACTCCCCCAAGCTTAGGCTTTTGGCCTAAGTTGGTCTATGGCCACGGCTGGCCTGGCGGATATCCATAATAATAGTTTCGGTCGTACTGCGATGCAGCGGCTATCGCCTGCTGAGCTGCAGCGTGGCGACGAGCGGCCTCCGCTCTCCTCTCGTACTCATTTGCCTCCTCTCTGGTAATAGTATATCTTCCTTTCGCCTGATTATCAAAGAAGGCGGGAGCAAGGAGAGTAATATGGACAGGATGGCGTCTGTCAAAGACTAGTCGATACTGGAGAGGTGATTCATTCCTCTCAACAAACTGGTGGTGAACCATGGCATTAAAGTCTAGGTAAGCAGGAGGTAATTCAATGTCATCTTCGCGTATGGCTATACCAAGAAAATTAGCTATGCGGGTTGCATAAATTCCACCAAAGAAATATCTATTAAATCTATTAAGATGCAACCTACGTGCAACAATGGCTCCCAAATTATAAGATTTGTCTCCTAACACAGCACTCCTAAGAATACTGAGGTCAGGAACACACATATGACATGCTTCATCTTTACCATTTATGCACCTACCTATGAAGAGAGCAAAATAATGTATAGCAGGAAAGTGAATGCTCCCTATGGTGGCTTGTGTTATATCTCTAGATTCTCCCACAGTTATGCTAGCAAGAAAATCTCTAAATTCAGATTTGTGAGGATCCCTTATACTACCCCATTGTGGAAGTTTGCAAGCAGTGGTAAAGTCCTCTAAGTCCATAGTATAAGAATTTTCATAAAGATCAAACAGGACAGTTGGGGAATTACATGAAGTTGAAAATTCAAACCTCCTCACAAAGGTACTGGTGAGGTTGTGATACTGACTACACTTCTCTTCCTCGAAGCTCACAAGATCAGCGTTACGCAAATATGCATTAAATTCTTCCTTTATTCCCACTCAATCCATAAAATTCTCATAAGGCCATTCACAAGGACGCACTGGAGCGTCTCTTGGTGGCTCTTCATCAGCATCACGCATTGCAAGCCTGGGTCCTTGCTTTCTTGAACAACCACCCTGGAACATTTTCCTAAGCATTTTTCTTCCTCTGAAAAATTCTTAAATTTTTTAGTAACTTCAAAATAAAAGTAAACCAAACTCGATAATATTGATAGCAACCACCCATACAAAGTGCCTAGAGCCTATATCATGCATCAAAACTACTTGGAACCATATAAATTTGACATGCAAGCTCAAGAACAGGGTCACCTAAGCAGCAAAAATTTGCAATGAATAAAGCACTAGAACAAAAACTAATTGGACTAATGGAGGAGTCACATACCAAGGAACAATCTCCCCCAAGGAGTTTTGTGAGAGGTGCTTTGAGCAAGGAGATCGAAAATGGTAGCAAAACGAGCTTGGACTCGGGTTTGAGCTGGATATTCATGTTTGGGGGAGGAAGAAGGAGTGTGTGGGTGAAAGGATAAGTGGAGGAGGGCCACCGTGGTCCCACGAGGCAGGAGGGCGCGCCCTCCACCCTCGTGGGCAGGTGGTTGACCCCCCTGCTGTGTTCTTGGTGCCAAATATTCTCAAATATTCTAGAAAAAATCATATTTGAATTTCGGGGCATTTGGAGAACTTTTATTTTCGGGGTATTTTTATATTGCACGGATAATCAGATAACAGACAGAAAAATATTTATTTTTACTTTATTTAATATAAATAACAGAAAGTAAAAGTGGGGTACATAAGCTTGTGCCTTCTAGTTTCATCCATCTCATGATCATCAAACGGAATCCACTAACAAGGTTGATCAAGTCTTGTTAACGAACTCATTCCGAATAACATGGAACCGGAGAAATTTCGAATAACATTATGTTTCCTCAATGGGGATATGCACATCCCCGATAATAAGACTATCATATTTCTTCTTGACAGTAGGAAGAGGAAATTCAAAACCTCCAAATATAATCGATGGAATTTTTCCAACAGAATTGATACTGTGGACTTGAGGTTGTCTCCTCGGAAAGTGTACCGTATGCTCATTACCATTAACATGAAAAGTGACATTGCCTTTAGTGCAATCAATAACAGCCCCTGCAGTATTCAAAAAGGGTCTTTCAAGAATAATAGACATACTATCGTCCTCGGGAATATCAAGAATAACAAAGTCCATTAATATAGTAACGTTTACAACTACAACATGCACATCCTCACAAATACCGACAGGTATAGCAGTTGATTATCAGTCATTTGCAAAGATATTTCAGTCGGTGTCAACTTATTCAAATCAAGTCTACAATATAAAGAGAGAGGCATAACACTAACACCGGCTCTAAGATCACATAAAGAAGTTTTAACATGGTTTCTTTTAATGGAGCATGGTATAGTGGGTACTCCTGGATCTCCTAGTTTCTTCGGTATTCCACCCTTAAAAGTATAATTAGCAAGCATGGTGGAAATTTCAGCTTCCGATATCTTTCTTTTATTAGTAAAAATTTCTTTCATGTATTTAGCATAAGGATTCATTTTAAGCATATCAGTTAACCGCATACGCAAAAACATAGGTCTAATCATTTCAGCAAAGTGCTCAAAATCCTCATCATCCTTTTTCTTGGATGGTTTGCGAGGAAAAGGCATGGGTTTCTGAACCCATGGTTCTCTTTCTTTACCATGTTTCCTAGCAAAAAATTCTTTCTTATCATAACGTTGATTCTTTGATTGTGGGTTATCAAGATCAACAACAGGTTCAATTTCTATATCATTATCATTGCTAGGTTGAGCATCATCATGCACATTATCATTAACATTATTACTAGTTTCAGGTTCATTACTAGATTGTGTTTCAGCATCAGAAATAGAAATATCATTTGGATTCTCAGGTGTTTCAGTAATAGGTTCACTAGAAGCATGCAAAGTCCTATCATTTTTCTTTTTCTTCCTTTTAGAAGGACTAGGTGCATCTATATTATTTCTCTGAGAATCTTGCTCAATTCTCTTAGGGTGGCCTTCAGGATACAAAGGTTCCTAAGTCATTCTACCAGTTCTAGTAGCCACTCTAACAGCATAGTCATTATTCTTACTATTCAATTCATTGAGCAAATCATTTTGAGCTTTAAGTACCTGTTCTACTTGAGTGGTAACCATAGAAGCGTGTTTACTAATAAGTTTAAGTTCACCTTTGACATTAGCCATATAATCACCCAAGTGTTCAAGCATATTTGAATTGTATTTCAATTGTCTACCAAGATAAGCATTAAAATCTTCTTGCTTAGCCATAAATTTATCAAACTCATCTAAGCATGGGCTAGCAAACTTAGTAAATGGGATTTCAGCTTTATCATATCTATAGAGAGAATTTACCTTTACTACCTATGTTGGGTTATCAAGACCATGATTTTCTTCAATAGGTAATGGATTAAGATCATATGTTTCTTCAACAGGCGGTAAATTAAGACCATGTATTTCTTCAATAGGAGGTAAATTCTTAACATCTTCAGCTTTAATACCTTTTTCTGTCGTAGATTTCTTTGCCTCTTGCATATCACCAGGACTGAGAAATAGAATACCCCTCTTCTTCGGAGTTGGTTTAGGAATAGGCTCAGGAATTGGCTCCGGAGGTGTCCAATTATTTTCATTTGTCAACATCTTATTCAATAGAATTTCAGCTTCATCTGGTGTTCTTTCCCTGAAAACAGAACCAGCACAACTATCCAGGTAGTCTCTGGAAGCATCGGTTAGTCCATTATAAAAGATATCAATTATTTCATTTTTCTTAAGAGGATGATCAGGCAAAGCATTAAGTAATTGGAGAAGCCTCCCCCAAGCTTGTGGGAGACTCTCTTCTGCAATCTGCACAAAATTATATATATCCCTTAAAGCAGCTTGTTTCTTATGAGCAGGGAAATATTTAGCAGAGAAGTAATAAATCGTATCCTGGGGACTATGCACACAACCAGGATCAAGAGAATTAAACCATGTCTTAGCATCACCCTTTAATGAGAACGGGGATATTTTAAGGATATAAAAGTAACGAGTTCTCTCATCTTTAGTGAACATGGTGGCTATATCATTTAATTTAGTAAGATGTGCCACAACAGTTTCAGATTCATAGCCATGAAAAGGATCAGACTCAACCAAAGTAATTATATCAAGATCAACAGAGAATTCATAATCCTTATCAGTAACACAGATAGGTGAAGTAGCAAAAGCAGGGTCAAGTTTCATTCTAGCATTTAGAGATTGCTTATTCCATTTAGCTAATAACCTCTTAAGTTCGTTTCTATCTTTGCAAGCTAAAATAGCTAAAGAAGCTTCTTGATCAAAAACATAACCCTCGGTGTCGGCGTTCTGGGAACGGGGGTCCCCAGACTTGCCTGCCTGCGGCCTACGGCGTGGCTCAAGTGGGGGCCCAGCGCGGCCCAACTTCATCAACACGGGGCTCAGGACCCTCGCGAGGCGGACAACACGGTGCATCCTCAGGCATAGCCTCGTCAGGCTGGCTCGCGAGGAGGCGGAGAGTTCAAGGCGGGGTACCTCACGAGGTGCCCATGACGCAAGCCATGACGACACGGGGTGCCAGGCGGGTGCCAGCGCGCGCAGCGTCCCTCTTTCCTCTTTGGTGCAAAGGGGGCAAGCATATCCGCGGAGTACCGAGGCATCAGGCAAAGGTTGCCACTTCGGTGCAACGAGACCAAGACCAGGAGGACTACGAGATGGAGGTCACCATGGAGCCCAGCGCGGCGTCATCACCGGAGCCTTTGGCAGGCGAAGACTGCTTTTGTCAGGATAGATGTACTCGTTGTCCCCCTTCAAATTATCCCGCCATTGTTGGATCCCTTCCCGCTCAATATTTGGGGAGAGGACCAGGGCCTCTATAAATAGGACTAGCCACCCACGTAGCAAGGGGTTCGATTCCCGGTTGTTCGGTCCGGGATCTGAGAGAGAAAGGAGATTGAACTCTTCATAGCAGTTCATCACCACAGCCAAGAACAGACCCTCGCGAGGCTGTTCTTCCTTGTATTGTTCATCCACACCAGCCCCAGGAGGCAATACATCCACCACACACTGGAGTACGGTATTACACCACATCGGTGGCCCGAACCAGTATAAATCTTGTGTCTTTCGTGCAGCTCTTTTAGTAGTTTAGATCCCATCAAGACGGAGAGGTTGAAGGTGAGATTTCCGCGCGCACCCCAGTGTTCGAACATTAAGGGTCTGCCAGAACCCGAAATCTGACATTTGGCGCGCCAGGTAGGGGTGCGCCGGAATTCATCTCCCACCGCCCCGCTCTCCTCCGGCCGTCGCATCCATGTCTGACGCTCGTCGGGCCCGCGCCGAGCGCCGGGCCGCCATCGCCTCTCGCGTCACCCAGACGGCCCCCGTCGGTGGGCGTCCTCGTCGTTCCCCGTCGCCCTCCGTCAACGCCGCCACCGGCCTGGCGGGGGGCGAGCAGCAGCCATCATCTCAGCACCAGTCCGTGCGGCAAGACGGCCGCACCGCCACTCCATCACTTGCTCCAGCCGGTTCTTCGTCCCGCGCGCTCCGCGCACCCTTGGAGGTTCGGGCTGCGCTCCTCGCGGCAAACGAGCTCCTGCGCTACCGTCCCGTCGACGACGTCTATGAAGAATGGCTCAACTGCGTCGCCGAGCTCGTCCGCGCCGCAGGGGGCTCTTCCGCGCCGTCCGTCCCTCTGCGCCGCACTCCGCCCCGCGCGGGCAACGAAGCTCCGGAGGCGCACCAGCCGCCTCCTCTCCAAGAAGATGCCGTGGCTCCAAGGCGACTGGCCCCTGGGCGGAACCCGCTCCGCCAGGCGCCATCGCAACAAGAGCGAAGTTGCCAAGAAATCCCTTGCCCGCAGGGGGCTACCAGGGCGCTCCCTGCTCCGGCACGCCGCGACCCTGCTCCAGCTCCGGCACGCCAAGACCCCACCTTGCTCCTAGCTGCAGTGCGCGGTGACCCTCAAGACCAAGCTCTCCACCAACCGAGGCCTTTCATGGCCACCGCGGGCTGCCACGCCTACACCACTGAGCTGCGCAGCGTCGCGTGGCCCGGCAAGCTCAAGCCCGACCTGCCTCCTCGCTACGACGGCACAACCGATCCTGCAGAGTTCCTCCAGCTCTATGAGCTGGGCATCGAGGCTGCCGGCGGGGATGAGAAGGTCATGGCGAACTGGTTCCCCATGGCGCTCAAGGAAGGAGCTCGAACCTGGCTCCTGAATCTAGCTCCAGGCACGATCTCCTCCTGGGACCAGATGCGCGCCCGCTTCATCGCCAACTTCCAAGGTACTCGCGACCGGCCGCCCGCCATGAGCGACATGCGCCGCATCAAGCAACAACCCGGAGAGACCCTGCAAATGTACATCCAGCGCTTCAACAGCGCGCGCCTCAAGATCCCCAAGGTGTCCGAGGAGGCCATCATCTCCGCCTTCTCTGACGGCGTGCGTGACGTCAAGATGAAGGAGGAGCTGGCGATGCACGAAGACCTCTGCACCTCCCTGGAGCTGTTCAACTTGGCGAACAAGTGTGCCAGGGATGAGGAGGGACGTCTCTCCCTCCTCGAGCTGCCTGCCGCGGACCCAGAAGAGAAGAAGCCCAAAGCCAAGGACGCGAAGCGCAAGGGGGCTGTCGTACTCGCGGCAGAACCAGACACCAAGCGGGGCAAGGATCTGCCCAAACCCTCCAGAGGCAGCCGATACTGTGTGTACCATGACCTCCACACCCACAACACCAACGAATGTCAAGAGCTCCGTGCCGTACGAGAAGGAAGGATCGGCCGTCGCCCTAACCATGCTGACCGGGGCTACGGCCGAGGAGGAGGAAGAAACCCAGGGCGCTGGGAAGACCGCGGCCCGCGCCAGGGGTGGCGCGACTGGCCTCGCGAGGACCGCTGGCAGGACCTGCCTCGTGCGGGGGACTGGAGAGACCAACCTCGCGAGGATCGCCCTCATGGCAACATAGGCCTGCCTCCACTGCTGCCTCCACCAAGAAGGAACGAAGACCGCCATTAAGACGAGGGGGCTGGGGGCTTCCAGGAGCCACGCGCGATCGCCTGCATCCTGGGCGGAACTCAAGCCCTAGCCTCCCAACGCATCTTCAAGCAGTTTGCCCGCGAAGTGAATGCAGTTCTCCCCAAGCTCGAAGCAATGCGCCCCCTCAGGTGGTCAGCGTGCCCCATCACGTTCAGCTCGGCAGACCAGCTCAAGTGCGTGGCCACTGCAGGAGTCCTCCCGATGCTCTGCTCCCTAGTCATCAGCAACGTGCTGGTCACCAAGACCCTCATCGATGGCGGGGCAGGGCTCAACGTCCTGTCCGTGGAAACATTCAACAACCTCCAAGTGCCCTATGACCAGCTTCAGCCAACCAGGCCTTTCTCCGGGATCACCGACGGTTCCATAGTCCCGATCGGGCAGGTCCGCCTCCCTGTCACCTTCGGGGCCCGCAGCAACTACCGCACCGAGCTCATCGACTTCGACATCGCCCACATCCGCCTGCCGTACAACGCCATCCTCGGGTACCCAGCGCTGGCCAAGTTCATGGCCGTGACCCACCACGGCTACAACATCCTCAAGATGCCAGGAAGTGGCGGCGTCATCACGGTGCCCTGTGAAGAGAGAGAGATGCAGTGTGTTCCCTGGAGCGAGCCTTTCAGGCCGCGTTGCTAGAAGACCCAGATCGCGGAAGCAGGAGGCTTGCTGAGACCATCCCCAAGAAGAAGAAGGCGTCGTCACGCTCAGCCCCTCAGGGCCCGTGCCTCCTCAGGAGGGCCCTTCGTCCATCGCATAGGAAAGCGCGCCCGGCGCCCTCCTCAGCCAGGGCTCGGGGGCTCTCACCTGGAGGGCCACCGACCTGGCCGGAGTCACGAGGGAGGTGCTTGGGCACCATGTGGAGGCGTGCTTCGCAGCACGTTTCCCTCGAGAGGGAGCCAGGCGAGGAAGACCAGACCAGCAAGAGTTCATTGACGAGGCCATTCAGGAGCTACAGGAGACAAGGATCATGAGAGGTTGCCGCCGCTTGCCAGCCGTGGCCCCACATCCAGGCGAGGATGGTGGGCTGCGCGTCTGCGTTGACATACCAGGGCTCAATCAGATCGCCACAACGGAGCGCCTCTGGCCCTCGCAAGTGGGGCGCTGCGGAGGTCCACCCCACAGCTATGTTCGCATGCCTTACGGCCTGCCGAGCATGGCTGCAGCGTACCAGCGCCTCATGAGGGGCATCGTGGAGGCTTAGGAAGATAGGCGTTCCGCGGCCTTGGCGGAGATGGAGGCAGCTCGCGAGGAGTCACCAGCGCCTCCGGAGCCTCCCGAGGCCCCGGGGCCTGGGGGCTCGTGAGGATCGGCTTCTGCAGCCCGTCGAGTCTGCTGCACCAACGCCACTACGCCGACGACATCCTCAGGTGACATCTTTCAAGTTCCGTTCTCAGCTGGGAGCACCCTCCCAGGGTTGCATCACTCCCAGGCCGCGTGGGTCCGTCCCCGCGGCATGTATCTGCATTTACCCTTCCGTCATTAGTTTGCCTTGTTGGGGGCGCCCCTCGGGCTGCATCATCCCCAAGCCGTTCGGGCCAGACCCAGCGGCGTGTATCCCCCTAGTGTTTATTTCCAACTATGCATTGCCTATCATGCTTAGCTGCATGGTGCCCGTCCGCGGCATCTTCTCTTCCCATGTCGGCCACTTGCACGTTAAAGGGGGGTGCCTGAGCATCGCGACTTAGGGCTCTTACTGGCTCTCTAGCCCTCACCCTCTGGCCTTGTCCATGGCATCGCGACCTGGCATACCAACGATGGCTGAGACAAGCTCGAGGGCCGGGACCCGAGGACGTAGAGTACCGGCATCTAACCAAATTTGCAGGGACACATTCCAAGATACGGCCCAGTGTCGGTCGTAACCCGCCCAGAGGTAGGGCCTCGGGAGTCCTGCGCTGGCTCACGGGTGCCCAGATACGCCTCGCCTACCTCAACCAGCAAGCTCTTGAGTGACTAACGATCAACTAATGGCCGTCGTGGCAACACCATCTTCTTTCTGTAATGACCCTGCAGAATCCCTGGAGGGAACCGCGCAAGCCGAGGCCCTCACGAGGTTTCCTTCGCCCTCGCCCGCATTAACCGCTTGCATGTTAAAGGGGGGGTGCCTGAGCATCGCGACTCAGGGCTCTTACTGGCTCTCCAGCCCTCACCCTCTGGCCTTGTCCACGGCATCGCGACCTGGCATACCAGCGACGGCTGAGACAAGCTCGAGGGCCGGGACCCGAGGACGTAGAGCAGAAAGGGGAGCAGAGGCGGGGAAGAAGGGGCCTCGCAAGGACCTTGCCGAGCGTTTCCACTCCTATCCACGCACGGACCCAACGGCACACCTGGAACGGCCCCTGATCCTCAAGATAAGTTACCACCCACGGCACTGGCTGCTGCAGCACTACCCCCGCACCTAAAGCAACTCCGTACTAGCGACGTTGCTTCCCTTTCTCACTAAGTGATGGCTGCTTGGGTGCCAAAGGGGACCTCCTGAGCATCGCGGCTCAGGGGCTCTTACCGGACCTCGGGTCGCTCACCTCCTGGCCTTGACCACGGCATCGCGACCTGGCATACCAACGACGGCTGACGCCGCCTTGGGACTGGGACCTGTCGGCGTAGAGCACCAAGCCCTCGCGAGGTTTGAAAGGGAGAACTCAGCTATGACGGAATCAGCAATTCACACAAATCCATAGCAAAGGTCATATATTAACAAACGGGACTAGAGGCACCTTACAAGCCCCCATGGGGCGCATTTTGATTCCTCACAGGGAACGGATCCTAAGGAGTGCTAACTACACGGGCTCCTGCAGAAGATGCCATCATCAACAGTGGGCCGTCAGGCACCGGCACCAACCACATCCAGATCAGGGTCGGCGACGGCCTGACGAGCCCGCCCTGCTCCGGGAGCGGCGCCGGCTCGGGGGCTCGTAGCTGTCGTCGCTCGTCTCCGGAGTCGCGAAGATCTCGCTGGAGCCGTTGGACCCTCGGGCGCCACTGCCAAGGGGGCGGTCGACGGGCCTAGCCCTCACCAGGGCGAGGTCCTGGCCGCCTCTCCCGCGGCAGCACTCCAGCCGGCGCCCGATCGCGTCGAAGACCTTGAAGAACATCACCGCCGCGCCGTCATACTCCAGGTGGACCGTGAAGACGCCTCTTTCCCTGCAGACCCGGGCGATCTCCCTCCAGCCGCGGGACATGTAGACCGCGCCCGGGGCAGCGACGACGACCTCGACCTCGGTCGCGATGGCGCTGCAGTCGGCGTGCTGCAGCTGGAGCTCCATAGGCCCCCCTAGAAGAACCATGGAGGCAAAGAAGGGAGGAAGGCGGATCCAGGAATGAAGAGGAGTGACGACGTGGAGCACGAACTCATGGGAGGAGCCCTCGGCATGGACTCCAGGAGGAACCACCCACGCCTTCACAACCCGACGGTGCCGACGACGGCGCTGACCGCGGGGATCAGCATCAGCACCTCCGGGGCCCTCAACGTGGGCGTACAAGGGCAGTGGGAACCCCGGTGGAGCCCGCTCGCCCCAGGGCCTCGCCACCACCGGTTGGTCCTCATGGTCCCGGCTACAATGGGCGAGTCGCTTCTTCGGCGGGAGAGGGTCTGGCCCTTCTCGAGGAGCCTTTCCCTTCTCCGCTGCAGAGAATCGACGAATCGGAGCCATCACACCAAGACGGAGCAAGAACTGAGGTTAAGGAGAGAGCAAGAGGAGAGGGACTGGACGAGCACGAGCGGTGCCGTACTTATAGCCGGCGAAGGCCAACCGCCGGTCTCCACGATCACAGGTAATCATAACATGTTCTGCATGCAGGGACTTGTCCAACTCGCACGATCACCAAGGCGTCATGGGGAAGCGGAGGCGCCACGTCCAATCAACCGCCACGCGGCGTCCAAGGCCGCAGGCTGTTGGGGCCCGCAGCGCTTTGCCCTTGCCCTTTCGCCTCTCGGCACGGCCAAGTCCATGCGCACCTTGGGCCCGGGGGCTACTGTCGGCGTTCTGGGAACGGGGGTCCCTAGACTTGCCTGCCTGCGGCCTGCGGCGTGGCTCAAGTGGGGGCCCAGCGCGGCCCAACTTCATCAACACGAGGCTCAGGACCCTCGCGAGGGGCCAAGCCTCGCAAGGCGGACAACACGGCGCATCCTCAGGCACAGCCTCGTCAGGCTGGCTCGCGAGGAGGCAGAGAGTTCAATGCAGGGTACCTTGCGAGGTGCCCATGACGCAAGCCATGACGACACGGGGCGCCAGGCGGGTGCCAGCGCGCGCAGCGTCCCTCTTTCCTCTTTGGTGCAAAGGGGGCAAGCCTATCCGCGGAGTACCGAGGCATCAGGCAAAGGTTGCCACTTCGGTGCAACGAGACCAAGACCAGTAGGACTACGAGACGGAGGTCGCCATGGAGCCCAGCGGCGTCATCACCAGAGCCTTTAGCAGGCGAAGACTGCTTTTGTCAGGATAGATGTACTCGCTGTCCCCCTTCAAATTAGCCCACCATTGTTGGATCCCTTCCCGCTCAATATTTGGGGAGAGGACCAGGGCCTCTATAAATAGGACTAGCCACCCACGTAGCAAGGGGTTCGATTCCCGGTTGTTCGGTCCGGGATCTGAGAGAGAAAGGAGACTGAACTCTTCATAGCAGTTCATCACCATAGCCAAGAACAGACCCTTGTGAGGCCGTTCTTCCTTGTATTGTTCATCCACACCAGCCCCAGGAGGCAATCCATCCACCACACACTGGAGTAGGGTATTACACCACATCGGTGGCCCGAACCAGTATAAATCTTGTGTCTTTCTTGCAGCTCTTTTAGTAGTTTAGATCCCATCGAGACGGAGAGGTTGAAGGTGAGATTTCCGCGCGCACCCCAGTGTTCGAACCTTAAGGGTCTGCCGAAACCCGGAATTCGACACTCAGGAATAACAAGCGATTCTTCATCATCACTTTCATCAGTATTATCAGATTCAATATTTTCAATCTCTCTAGCCCTAGCAATTTGTTCACCAAGAAAATCACTAAGTGGCACAGTAGTATCAGGCATAGAAGTAGTTTCATCATAAGTATCATGCATAGCAGAAGTGGCATCATCAATAACATGCGACATATCAGAACGAATAGCAGAAGCAGGTGTAGGTGTCGCAAGTTTACTCAAAACAGAAGGTGAATCAAGTGCAGAGCTAGATGGCAGTTCCTTACCTCCCCTCGTAGTTGAGGGTAGATCTTGGTTCTTGGATCTTTCAAGTTCTTCATAATGATAAGAAGATATAAATCCCAAGTGACTCAAAGAATAGAGCTATGCTCCCCGGCAACGGCGCCAGAAAATAGTCTTGATAACCCACAAGTATAGCTCGTAGGCAATGGATCGGTGATGGAGAATTATGCCGGATGCGGTTCATCATGTAACAGTCATAACCTAGGGTGACACAAAACTAGCTCCAGTTCATTGATATAATGTAGGCATGTATTTCGAATATAGTCATATGTGCTTATGGAAAAGAACTTGCATGGCATCTTTTGTCCTACCCTCCCGTGGCAGCGAGGTCCTTACGGAAACTAAGGTATATTAAGGCCTCCTTTTAATAGAGTACCGGAACAAAGCATTAACACATAGTGAATACATGAACTCCTCAAACTACGGTCATCACCGGTAAGTATCCCGATTATTGTCACTTCGGGGTTAACGGATCATAACACATAATAGGTCACTATAGACTTGCAAGATAGGATCAAGAACACTCATATAGTGATGAAAACATAATAGGTTCAGATCTGAAATCATGGCACTCGGGCCCTAGTGACAAGCATTAAGCATAGCAAAGTCATAGCAACATCAATCTCAGAACATAGTGGATACTAGGGATCAAACCCTAACAAAACTAACTCGATTACATGATAGATCCCATCCAACCCATCACCGTCCAGCAAGCCTACAATGGAATTACTCACGCACGGCGGTGAGCATCATGAAATTGGTGATGGAGGATGGTTGATGATGACGATGGCGACGGATTCCCCTCTCCGGAGCCCCGAACGGACTCCAGATCAGCCCTCCCGAGAGGTTTTAGGGCTTGGCGGCGGCTCCGTATTGTAAAACGCGATGAATTCTTCTCTCTGATTTTTTTCTCCCCGAAACACAATATATAGAGTTGGAGTTGGAGTCAGAGAGGCACCAGGGGGCCCACGAGGTAGGGGGCACACCCTAGGGGGGCAGGCGCGCCCCCACCCTCGTGGAGAGGTGGTGGGCCCCTGGCCTTCATCTTTTGCAGGTATTTTTTATATTTTCCAAAAAGTTGCTCCGTGTAGTTTTAGGTCATTCCGAGAACGTTTGTTTCTGCACATAAATAACACCATGGTAATTCTACTGAAAACAACGTCAGACCAGGTTAGTTCCATTCAAATCATGCAAGTTAGAGTCCAAAACAAGGGCAAAAGTGTTTGGAAAAGTTGATACATTGGAGACGTATCAAACCGCTATCTGATGGGTGACTGGCAGAGAGATAATCTCCCTTTGGTCGGGTTTAAGCCCAATCTGGTCGTAGTCCGTAGCGACTCCCAGAGCGGCGATGCGATCCAAGAGCTCGTTCAAAGAGGAGAGCTCCATTGGATCCATCTGCTCGGTGAATTTCGAGCCGATGTGGAGGCTATTTTCGATGACCCGAGAAGTCATCGTCGGCGCAGCGGCCGAGCGGGCGGTCATGATGAAGCCGCCTAGTCGGAGAGTTTGGCCTACAGTCAGGGCTCCCCCAGAGGTGATGTTGTTCTTGACAACAAGACGAGCCATCCCTCCTTATGATGATGACACAGTGGAACTCTCAATGAAAGCACCAATGTCGGTGTCAAAATCGATGGATCTCGGGTAGGGGGTCCCGAACTATGCGTCTAAGGCGGATGGTAACAGGAGGCGGGGACACGATGTTTACCCAGGTTTGGGCCCTCTCGATGGAGGTAATACCCTACGTCCTGCTTGATTGATCTTGATGATATGAGTATTACAAGAGTTGATCTACCGCGAGATCGTAGAGGCTAAACCCTAGAAGCTAGCCTATGGTATGATTGTATGTTGTCCTACGGACTAAACCCTCCGGTTTATATAGACACCGGAGGGGGCTAGGGTTACACAGAGTCGGTTACAAGGGAGGAGATCTACATATCCGTATTGCCAAGCTTGCCTTCCACGCCAAGGAGAGTCCCATCCGGACACGGGACGAAGTCTTCAATCTTGTACCTTCATAGTCCAACAGTCCGGCCAAAGGATATAGTCCGGCTGTCCGGAGACCCCCTAATCTAGGACTCCCTCAGCAACACTTGTAAAGAAGTTTCTTTGGGGAATTTATTGAATTATCCTTCCAACAACACGGAGAAGGGCTTTGTCCAGCCTGTGTTAACATGTAATGTAAGTTCATCCTTCTCAGGCCTTCAAACTTTGTTCTAGTATAGATTTGGATAGGCATCATTTCCTCCAATGTTGTTCACTTTGGTGTTTACATCTGATTGGATGTTTGCAACAACTATCAGTTTTAAATTGTAGTTGTAAAAACATGTTCCTTATGCAGAACAGATCCATTTTTTGCTTATATAATTGTGAAACTTGTTACGTGTCTCCTTGTTTATCTTTCAGAGACGTATCTCTTGTGCCAGGCAGAACTTTAGGGAAGATAGTGAGCCAAACCATCTTGAAGAGAGTGAGATGTCCCCAAGGTAATGTCTTGATGAAGATAGTGAGTTCAAGCTACTCACCAGCAACTGTGAGACAACCTCTGTGTAGTTGCTGCCTCAATCAGTTTGACTTCTTCATTCTCAACTTAAAGCAGAAAGGCTTGCTTCAGCTCAGCTCCGACTTGATGTCAATGATGCAACGAAGATATCAGAGGACTGCCTTCCGGGCTTTGGTGCTATACATGTCGGAGTAAATGACCATGGGTAGCCTAGCCAGCTTCCCCTGGTTCTTCAGAAAAATTATAGGCCGATTGAGCCTCCAAGCGTCCAAGACGTGGGGCCGCCTTCCCCCAGCTAGCTACCTCTCGGGCCGGCTGCGCAAAGGTGGCCCTGCCCTAAAATCCTTGAGAAACAAAACCACGAGAAGGCCGAATCCAAGAAGCCGGCCATGAGAAGGCCGACTCCAAGGAGCCGGCCCCTCAGCAGGCGGCCAAGATCGTGCCCTCAGAGTCTGCGCCCACCTAACGGCGACGAGATGGGGCGTGGCTACAGTGAAGCCTGCCAGTCCCGAATCCCGGGACGCACACGACCACAGTACGTCGTACAGGGTGGCCATCACCCGTCCGGCGCGGCAATGTTGCCATGCTAATCATGACGTCACCCACGGCGAGCAGTCAGTACGACCCATGGGTGGCGGGCCCCCTCAGTCAGGGAGATACCCAAAGGCGGCCAGGCCTCCCGCAGTTGGCCTGGGGTATGGCTAGCTCCCAATAGCCGGCCAGCTCTCTCCCTCGAAGGAGGTGCCTCATTAAGGAGATAAGACGAGGTACGGCTATAGTGATGAGCCGCCCAGCGGCGGCACTATAGCCATGCTTACCATGATGAAGCCCTCGTCACTAGGGGCAAGGCAATAGTAACCAGCCTCCGACAAGACTCCCGAGCGGTGGGACCGACCTGTCAACCAGAAGGCCGGCAGCCAGCAGGGTCCACCAGTCGGCGGGCCCCATCGGTCGGCAGAGAAGCCGGCGAGCGTAGACACAGACGGCTGGGCCCATGCCCAGCCGGATTACTGTTGTACCCCTGGGGGTAGGCCTATATAAAGCCCCCCAGGGCGCCCATGCAGAGGGATCCCCCTTTCGATAGTTCCATACACCTCATCAAGAGGAGAAGTGGGCTAGCCTTGCCCTTCCTCATCCTTTCACCAAACAGCTCAAGGAGCCTCTTGTAGCTACTTGTCAATCTAGTGACCATGCGGAGACCCCGCAGAGCAGTAGTAGGGGTGTTATCTCCACGGAGAGCCCTGAAGCTGGGTAAGATCCGCCGGCGTGCATGTCTTTGCCTTATCCAGTTTCCAGGCACCGGTGATGTTTTATTGGCTCCCACAATGATAAGCCACCCGTTGGCATATGTCGCACCAACCACCCGACAATACAGCTAGGGATAGAGCATCTAACATTGACACAACTGAGGTCTCATCAGCTTGTTCGGCTACTTGCGGTGCACATCCAGGCCAGGCCTAATGCCTTCTGAAGTGCTCTTAGTTTTGTATATTCTTTTGTCGGTGTGTTTATATGCACTGGTGGCGACCTTTGATGCCCAGTGTATGTAATCCGCGGTCACATTGCGATTTATTATCATCGGTGGCAAACTTTGATGCCCAGTGGATGTAATATGTCGTAATTTCTTTATTGTATAGTCTAGGTTTATTCTTGGTCAGTATGTTGTAATTTAGGCCGGAAGCTTCAATGGATCTCAATGTTGTCGGTCTTCAGGTCGGCCCGTAACTCGCTATATATGGGCCAAAACATGGGCATATAATCATCTTCGGCCATTAGCAGGTCTAAATGTATAGTAGTTTTCCGCCTTTAACAGGTTGAGTAAAGTTCTGGCCAGCTGGGCCAGAGAATACCATGGGATTTTAACAGGCTAAAAACTAGATTGGGATAGCGTTGAGCCGAAAAATTCATGGGCCAATACATGCCGAAACTGCCTTAGGCCCATGTTTGGCCCAAATAGAACGAGCCGTTAACAGGCCAAAATATATCTCGGGCCCTGTTTGGCCCAATAAAATTATGGACTTTAAACAGGCCGGCATCAACGTGGGCCGTAGGCCCAACAGTGTCACGGGCCATTAATAGATGGGTTGTAAGCAGGCTGGATTCAACGGGGGCTGTAATTAGGCCCAACTGTTACACGGGCCATTAACAGGCCGATAGGCCAGTTGGGCTGAAATTTATCCACGAAGACTACGGGCCGCTAAGAGGCCTAAAGTTACTTTGGACAAGAAATATCCCAGTTTCTGCATGGGCCATTAAACAACCTAAAGTGAAATCGGGCCGACAACGGCCCAGATGCACCACGGGCTGCTAACAGGCCAAAAGTATTATCGGGCCGAACTGGTAAACGGGCATTTAACAGGCTGAAATACAAAACCCGCTTAGAATGGGCCCAAAAGAACAGTGGCCTGATAACGGGCCTGATCTGATATGGGCCGTAATTTAGCCCAAAACACGACAGGCTGTGAACGGGCCTGATCTGATATGGACCTCAATTTGACCCAAAACATGGCAGGTTATTAACGGGCCAGCCCACTAGTGTTTGAAAAATATGGTCGGCCTTTAGCTGGGCCGGCCTTTTTACCTTAAATGGGCCACTGTTGGGCTATGCCACATGTCGACATATCATAGGCGTCTTCCGTCCATTGTAGGGATGACATCTGTCCGAACGATGAGCTGACACATGGATCATCCGGCGAATGAGAATTTTACACGTGGAAAATCCCCATTGGTCAGGGCTGTTAACGAGTTATCGGATCCAAACCGGAACCTTGTAGCTTAATAGCGACCGGTAATGGTGGATGCCAGGTGTCGGTTACCCTTGACGAAAACACTTCCATGACGCGCCATTTATAGTCATGGAAGTGGACATTTCCGTGATGATAATTTTGGTATTGTCATGGAACACTTCTATGACAGCACAGGTATGACTATCTTGATTCTATCATAAAATCATCATGGATGTACATGCATGACCGAAAACATGACCTACTATGACAAAGACGTATCATCACGGAAGTGTATTTTTTGTAGTGTGGAGCTCGCGCTCCTCCAGGGCACGACGGAGTCACATGATTTTCCTGAACCGCGATGGACACCATGTAGTAGTCCTCGTTGCCAGGGGCGTGGTGCTCGCATCCCGACTCCTGGGGTACTGTCAGGAGCATGCGCTCATCCACCTCGTGAGGGGAGAGGATGCAATTCTCACGGGCGTGTTGTTGGAGCACACGCTCGTGCGGCCAAGCGGAAAGGATGCGATGTTCACAGGTGTGCTACCAGAGAATGCGCTCGTCCATGCCGAGCACGGCGAGGATGCGATGCTCGTGGGCATGCTGCTGCAGAACGCGCTCGTCCACCGTTTGAGCGGTGAGGACTCCATGCACCTCCTCGTGATTGACCAGGGCGTGTTGCGGGACCATGTGCTCCCCCTTGTGGCCGATGAGGGCGAGAAACTAGATCACACGGTCCTCCACCTGGCCAATGAGGGCGCCTACTAGCGGCTGTCGAGGGCATGCTCTGATATGTCTCCGTCGTATCTATAATTTTTTATTATGTCATGTCATTATTTTACAACTTTCACATACTTTTGGCAGCAATTTATATGATTTTCTTGAGATAACATATCGATCCAGTGTCCAGTGTCAGTTCATGTTTGTTACATATTTTTTGTTTCATGGAAAATCCATATCAAACAAAGTCCAAAAGCAATAAACTATTATGGAGATTATTTTGGAATATATCAGATTTTTGTGAAAAAGAATCAACATGAGATGATGCTCGAGGGTGCCATGAGCTCAGGGGGGTGCACCCTACCCCCAGGGCATGCCGTGTGAGCTCATGATTCCTTCGTAAGTCGGTTAGGGCCCTTATTTTGCCGCAAGATAAATAATATCTGAAAAAATGTGTGTTAAATTGTTGGGTAACGTAGCATGCAATTTAAAAAAATCCTACACTCATGCAAGATCTATCTAGGAGATGCATAGCAACGAGAAGGGGAGAGTGTGTCCACGTACCCTCGTAGACCTAAAGCGGAAGCGTTTGACAACACGGTTGATGTAGTTGAACTTCTTCTAGCTCCGACCGATCAAGTGTCGAACGAACGACACCTCCGAGTTCTGCACACGTTCAGCTCGATGACGTCCCTCGCCTTCTTGATCTAGCAATACATCGAGGTAGTAGATGAGTTCCGTCAGCATGATGGCATGGTGACAGTGATGGTGAAGTGATCCTCGCAGGGCTTCGCCTAAGCACTATGAAGATATGACCGAGGGTGTAAACTGTGGAGGGGGGCGCCGCACACGGCTAGGAAATTGTCTGTTGTGTTCTAGGCGCCCCCTCCTCATATATATAGGTGGGAGGGAGGGAGGAGCAGCCATAGGAGGCGCCCAAGTAGGAGGAATTCTACTTGGAGTCCCTCCCAAGCCGCGCGCCCCCCTGCCATATGTAACCGAGGTGGAAGAAAAGAAGGGGGAAGACGGAAGGAAGTAGGAATCCTAATCCACACTTTCCTTGCCCTTCCCTCTTTCCTTCTCCTCCTCATAGGGCTGGCCTCTATAGGGGCACCAGGGCTGGTGTGTTCCCTCACTTGGCCCATAAGGCCCATATCTTTGTCGGGGTTCCCGAAACTCCTTTCTGGTGACCCAATAATTAAGTACCCGGTACCCTCCAGAACACTTCCGGTGTCCGAATAACATCGTCCTATATATCAATACCTCTCGACCATTTCGAGACTCCACTTCTTGTTCGTGATCCCATCCGGGACTCCGAACAACATTCGGTCACCAAATCACATAACTCATATAATACTAAATTGTCATCAAACGTTAAGCGTGCGGACCCTACGGGTTCGAGAACTATGTAGACATGACCAAGACACCTCTCCGGTCAATAACCAATAGCGTAACCTAGATGCCCATATTGGATCCTCTACATATTCTACAAATATCTTTATCGGACGAACCGTTATGACAACATACGTGATTCCCTTTGTCAATCGATATGTTACTTCCCCGAGATTCGATCGTTGGCATCTTCATACCTAGTTCGATCAATCTCGTTACTGGAAAGTCTCTTTACTCATTTGTAGGATCGAAAGTATGTCTAGAGGGGGGGGGTGATTAGACTACTTGACCAAATAAAAACTTAACCTTTTCCCAAATTTTAGTTCTTGGCAGATTTTAGCTATTTTAGGACAAGTCAAGCAATCATCACACAATTCAAGCAAGCATGCAAAGAGTATATTGGCAGCGGAAAGTAAAGCATGCAACTTGCAAGAATGTAAAGGGAAGGGTTTGGAGAATTCAAACGCAATTGGAGACACGGATGTTTTTCCCGTGGTTCGGATAGGTGGTGCTATCCTACATCCACGTTGATGGAGACTTCAACCCACGAAGGGTAACGGTTGCGCGAGTCCACGGAGGGCTCCACCCACGAAGGGTCCACGAAGTAGCAACCTTGTCTATCCCACCATGGCCATCACCCACGAAGGACTTGCCTCACTAGCGGTAGATCTTCACGAAGTAGGTGATCTCCTTGCCCTTACAAACTCCTTGGTTCAACTCCACAATCTTGTCGGAGGCTCCCAAGTGACACCTAGCCAATCTAGGAGACACCACTCTCCAAGAAGTAACAAATGGTGTGTTGATGATGAACTCCTTGCTCTTGTGCTTCAAATGATAGTCTCCCCAACACTCAACTCTCTCTCATAGGATTTGGATCTGATGGAAAGAAGGTTTGAGTGGAAAGCAACTTGGGGAAGGCTAGAGATCAAGATTCATATGGTAGGAATGGAATGTCTTGGTCTCAACACATGAGTAGGTGGTTCTCTCTCAGAACATATGAGTTGGAATTGTGTATGTGTTCTGATGGCTCTCTCTCTTTATGAAGAGGAGGTGGAGGGGGTATAAATAGCCTCCACACAAAATCCAACCGTTACACACAATCTACCAATCTCGGTGGGACCGAATCAACAAACTCGGTCGGACCGAAAAGGTAAACCTAGTGACCGTTAGAGATTTTCGGTGGGACTGACATGCAACTCGGTAGGACCGATTCTGTTAGGGTTTGGGCATAACGTAATCTCGGTGAGACCGATTACACAAACTCGGTGAGACCGAGCTAACCAGAGAGTTGGTCAGGTAAACTCGGTGGGACCGATTTGCTCTTTCAGTGAGACCAAAACGTTACAAAAAGGAAACAGAGAGTTTACATTGCAATCTCGGTGGGACCGATTCGCTCTTTCGGCGAGACCGAAAAGTTACGAAAGGGAAACAGAGAGTTTGCAATCCCATCTTGGTGCGACCGAGATCCCTATCGGTAGGACCGAATTGCTAGGGTTTGGCAGTGGCATATGACAAGTGAAACTCGGTGGCGCCGGGTAGATAGAATCAGTATGACCGAGTTTGGCTTAGGGTTTAGGTCATTTGTGGATATGGGAAAGTAGTTGAGGATTTTGGAGCATATCACTAAGCACATGAAGCAAGAGGCTCATTAAGCAACACCTCATCCCTCCTTGATAGTATTGGCTTTTCCTAAAGACTCAATGTGATCTTGGATCACTAAAATATAAAATGAAGAGTCTTGAGCTTTTGAGCTTGAGCCAATCCTTTTTCCTTAGCATTTTGAGGGTTCCACTTTCACATCCATGCCATGCCAATCATTGAGCTTTCCTGAAATAATCATCTTGGAATAGCATTAGCTCAATGAGCTATATGTTGTTATGAATTACCAAAACCACCTAGGGATAGTTGCACTTTCATCATTCCATAATACATCACCTCGTGACTAACTCATTAGTCGTTTGCTAGCAAGCTTATGATGTGTATTACCGAGAGGGCCCAGAGATACCTCTCCGATACTCGGAGTGACAAGTCCTAATCTCGATTCATGCCAACCCAACAAAACTCCTTCAGAGATACCTGTAGAGCATCTTCATATTCACCCAGTTATGTTGTGACGTTTTATAGCACACAAGGAAATCCTCTGGTATCCGGGAGTTGCATAATCTCATAGTCAAAGGAATATGTATTTGACATGAAGAAAGCAATAGCAATCAAACTGAATGATCAATATGCTATGCTAACGGATGGGACTTGTCCATCACATCATTCTCCTAATGATGTGATCCCGTTCATCAAATGACAACACATGTATATGGTTAGGAAAATTAACCATCTTTGATTAACGAGCTAGTCTAGTAGAGGCTTACTAGGGACACGGTGTTTTGTCTATGTATCCACACATGTATCAAGTTTCCGGTTAATATAATTCTAGCATGAATAATAAACATTTATCATGATATAAGGAAATATAAAATAACAACTTTATTATTGCCTCTAGGCCATATTTACTTCATGAATTTCAGCCCAATCGGAGTTACGAATCTCCGAGAATACAAGAAATGGTGAAAGGCTAGAAAATAGGAACGCAAAACAGAAGAGAAACAGAGAGAGAGAGAGAGAGAGAGAGAGAGAGAGAGAGAGAGAGAGAGAGAAAGAGAGAGAGAGATCCAATCTCGGAGGGGCTCCTACCCTCCGGGAGCCATGGAGGCCAAGGACTAGAGGGGAAACCCTCCTCCCATCTAGGGGGGAGGCCACAGAATAAGAACAAGGAGGGGGCTCTCTCTCCCCATCTCTCCCTGTGGTGCCGGAACATTGCCGGGGCAATCATCATGTGACAACGATCTAGTCCAACAACTTTGTCATATTCATCAACACCTCTATCACCTTCCCTCAACTATATTCACCGATACACTCTCCCACAACCCACTATACCACCTACTTGAACATGGATTTTTATGCTTCATATTATTATCAAATGATGAATTGCCATCCTATGATGTTTGAGTAGATTTTTGTTGTCCTATGGGTAATCGGTGAATTCCAATGATTGGTTTAAATTGCTTGGGGTTATGTTGTTGTCCTTTGATGCCCATCATATGAGGGCTCGCGTGGATCACACCATAGGGTTAGTTGTATGTTGATAGGACAATACATTGGAGGGCAAGAGTGATGGAAACTTCTTCCTACCATAGGAATTGATTCATACGGGATTGAAGGGGGCATATATATCTTAATGTTATGGTTGGGTTTTACCCTAATGAACTTTAGTAGTTGCAGATGCTTGCTTGCTAATAGTTCCAATCATAAGTGCATAGAATTCCATGTAGGAGATGACATGCTAGCAGTGGCCTCTCCCACATTAAAACTTGCTATCGGTCTAGTAACTTAGCCAATTGCTTAGGGACAATTCCGCAAATCCTACCACCACTTTTCCACACTCGCTATACTAACCTAATTGTTCTTTTATTGAAACAACACTTAACTTTTATTTTCATGTTCTTTATTATCTTGCAAACTTATCCCTTTACACCTACAAAGTACTTCTAGTTTTATTACTCGTTTCTAGGTAAAGCAAACATTGGTGTGCGTAGAGTTGTATTAGTGGTTGATAGAACTAGAGATAATATTAATTCTACCTTTAGCTCCTCATTGGGTTCGACACTCTTACTTATCAAAAAAGGCTACAAACGACCCCCTATACTTGTGGGTTATCATGCTCCACCTCGGCAAGGTCCGAGAGTCCATCATCTTCCCAAGCCTGAGACTCCTTTGTCTTCCCAGGCCGTGGACCGTCTTCTTCTGCAACGACTACATGCTCTGATGGTATTGTGTCCATATGGGAGCTTCGAGCTACATTACCAATGGGGGCGGGGTTGACATTTCGTGGATAGACTTAGTTTGACCAAGAAAAATAGAATCTCAAGTAGTACAATATGTTGGAACATGTCGAGGGCTGACTAGTAGGAGCAGAACAACAAACATCACATGTACACCATATTTTGAGAAGGGTTCAATGTAATTTGTGTGAATTGGGTTAGTGTGGATGTACGAGTAGCTAGTACATCCACATCATTGACATGCATGTACGCAACAAACATTTGTGTGGACGATTTCACCCTATGTTCATATTCTTTTTGAGAGTGGGATTCGAATTTTGGAATTAGAGCTCATTTTTACAAGAGAGAATCAAGAGAAGTGTGCTGCTTTGCTTGATTTCAATTTAGACTATCCATGTATTATTGCAAGATATAGATATAGGGAGAATATTTGTGTCGCAAAGAGAGGGTGTGGCAGCGAGACATAGAGAGAGAGGGGCATATGTGTGTTAAGAGATAGAGAGAGAGAGAGTCAAAGAGAGGAGTGTTTGAAAAAGTGTGTGTGTGTGTGTGTGTGTGAGAGAGAGAGAGAGGTGCATGTCCAAAATAGTGCGGGAAATAAACATCAACATGTATACATGATATAGACATAGAGGGAATCGACAAGGTTATGGGGTCGGGGATATCGGGAGAGCGATAGTGTGTGTGCGATGAAGGCACACACATAGAGAGCTAGATATACCTTGATGGCATAGCTGCCTGGGGGTAAGGGTATGTGGGAGAGCAAGAGAGGAATGTGTGTGTGTTAGAGGGAGACCTAACTATATAGATAGAGGTAGCGAGGAGGAGAGGGTGTGCCTATCTTTTATGGGATGGGAGAGAGACTAAGAGACATGCATGGTGTGGAGAGGTGTGTATGTGTGTATTCCGAGAGAGAGAAATAGAGGGGGAGGGGTGGACCTAGATAGTGAGATGGGTGTTCATGTGTATGTTAGAGAGAAGAAATTGGCTAGCTGGCATTGATGTGACGGCTACCCAATCTTTTCGACGAGAGTGGGGATAACTATCGATTTGGTGGATTTTGACGTTGACAATCCGGCTATATCATATCCGATGATACAAATCGACAATCGCTAAACCAATCTCTGATGGTCACCGATCTTGCCGTATGCATGATTGTAGGATTGAAAGTATGTCTAGAGGGGGTGATTAGACTACTTGACCAAATAAAAATCTAGCCTTTTCCCAATTTTAAGTCTTGGCAGATTTTAACAACTTAGCACAAGTCAAGAAATCAACCTACACATGCAAGTCTAAGAGTATAGCAGCGGAATGTAAAACATTGCACATGAAGGTAAAGGGAGGAGTTTGGAGGGAGCAAACGCAATGTAGACATGGAGATTTTGGCGTGGTTCCGATAGGTGGTGCTATCGTACATCCATGTTGATGGAGACTTCAACCCACGAAGGGTAACGGTTGCGCGAGTCCGCGGAGGGCTCCACCCACAAAGGGTCCACGAAGAAAAAACCTTGTCTATCCCACCATGGCCATCGCCCACGAAGGACTTGCCTCACTAGGGTAGATCTTCACGAAGTAGGTGATCTCCTTACCCGTACAAACTCCTTGGTTCAACTCCACAATCTTGACGGAGGCTCCCAAGTGACACCTAACCAATCTAAGAGACACCACTCTCCAAAAGGTAATAAACGGTGTGTTGATGATGAACTCTTTGCTCTTGTGCTTCAAATGATTGTCTCCCCAACACTCAACTCTCTCTCACTAATTTGGATTTGGTGGAAAGATGATTTGAGTGGAAAGCAACTTGGGGATGGCTAGAGATCAAGATTCATATGGTTGGAATGGAATATCTTGGTCTCAACACATGAGTAGGTGGTTCTCTCTCAGAAAATGAACGTTGGAAGTATAGGCATGTTCTGATGGCTCTCTCTACGAGTGAAGAGTGGGTGGAGGGGTATTTATAGCCTCCACACAAAATCTAACCATTACACACAATTCACCAAACTCGGTAGGACCGAATCAGAAAACTTAGAGGGACCGATTCAGTTCAAAATGTGAACGTTAGGATCTTCGGTGGGACCAATTTGATTAGGGTTAGGGCATAACGTAATCTCGGTGAGACCGATTACACAAACTCGGTGGGACCGATTTTGGTAATAAGCTAACCAGAGAGTTGGTCAGGCAAACTCGGTGGGACCGAATCGCTCATTTCAGTGAGACCAAAACGTTACAAAAGGGAAACCGATAGTTTGCATTGCGAACTCGGTGGGACTGATCGCTCATTTCGGTTGGACCGAAATGTTACAAAGGGAAACATAGAGTTTGCAATCCCATCTCAGTGAGACCGAGATCCCTATTGGTACGACCGATATGACAAGGGTTTCTGGCAGTGGCTATGTCAAGTGAACTCGATGGCGCCAGATAGAACATTTCAGTGGGGCCAAGTTTGACTTTTGGTTTGGGACATATGTGGATATGAAAAAGTGGTTGAGGGTTTTTGGAGCATATCATTAAGCATTTTGAGCAAGTAAGCCATTAAGCAACACCTCATCCCCTTTTAATAGTATTGGCTTTTCCTATGGAATCAATGTGATCTTGGATCACTAAAATGAAAAAGGTAGAGTCTTGAGCTTGAGCCAATATGGTTCCTTAGCATTTTGAGGGGTCCACAGTCTTAATCCATGCCATGCCAATCATTGAACTTTCTAAAATGATTATCTTGAAATAGTATTAGTTCAATGAGCTATATGTTGTTAATAATTACCAAAACCACCCAGGGATAGTTGCACTTTCAGTCTCCCCCTTTTTGGTAATTGATGACAACATATAGATCAAAGCTTTGACAAATGATAATAAGATTGAAATACATCATCGCTTTGAGAAGTATGTGATAAGCAAGAGCTCCCCCTAAATTTGTGCACTATTTAAGATTTGCTTTTGAATGCAAATGCAAATTCGATTAGGATCATGGGTCACTCTTCCACGTCACATACATCTTGGTGGAGCACTTAAAATGATATGAATTAAAACATGCACTTATCACCAAGCATTAAGGTAGCATATGATCAAACACATGATCATACAAGTATCTCACACAAGGACATAGAGTATCAATCAAGCACACAATAAATTTCAACCAAAAACAAGAGAGACAAAGAGGCAAAACACTCTCTCTCGAAGCCTATAATCTCTACATTTCTCCCCCTTTGGCAACAAGTTACCAAAAAGACAAAAATGCATAGTGTTATGCGTCTCTCAGGCTTGGTCTTCGGGAGGTGGTGTAGAGAGAACTCCAAGGACAAAGGCATTAGTGGATGATGTTGGAGCTGGTGGAGTAGGTGCTGGAGGTGGTACTGAAGCTGTTGCTGGTGTAGATGAAGTAGCTCTTGTATATGATACTGGCACTGCAGCTGACCTCTGACTCCTTGGCACATGCTGAAAAGCATCCGTAGTTGCCTTTTCTCTCCTCTCCTCAGCTTCCTCCTGGAGTTGGTCAACTGCATTCTGTATCTCAGTCACCTTGAGGTCAAGATCATAGAACTTGGTCTCTACAATCCTCTCCAAGCTCTCCTGATTTTGAGTTAGGGTGGCCAAGCCCTTCTTAATCCTCAATGTAGCTTAAATTAGATAACCCAATTGATCTTGTTTGATCTTCAGGAACACTGCTACGTCTTGAGCTTGCGTTGGATTTCCCCGAAGAGGAAGGGATGATGCAGCAGAGTAGCATAAGTATTTCCCTCAGTTTTTGAGAACCAAGGTATCAATCCAGTAGGAGGCCACGCTCAAGTCCCTCGTACCTGCACAAAACGATAGCTACTCGCAACCAACACGATTAGGGGTTGTCAATCCCTTCACGGTCACTTACGAGAGTGAGATCTGATAGATATATATTTTTGGTAATTTTGGTATAGAGATGCAAAGTGAAAAGTAAAAGGCAAAGTAAAAAAGGAAAGCCAAATTAAAGTGATGGAGATTGATATGATGAGAATAGACCCGGGGGCCATAGGTTTCACTAGTGGCTTCTCTCAAGAGCATAAGTATTCTACGGTGGGTGAACAAATTACTGTTGAGCAATTGATGGAATTGAGCATAGTTATGAGAATATCTAGGCATGATCATGTATATAGGCATCACGTCCGTGACAAGTAGACCAAAACGATTATGCATCTACTACTATTACTCCACTCATCCACCGCTATCCATCATGCATCTAGAGTATTAAGTTAGAAACAGAGTAACGCCTTAAGCAAGATGACATGATGTAGAGAGATAAATTCATGCAATATGAAATAAACCCCATCTTGTTATCCTTGATGGCAACGATGCAATACGTGCCTTTCCGCCCCTTATGTCACTGGGAAAGGACACCGCAAGATCGAACCCAAAGCTAAGCACTTCTCCCATGGCAAGAACTACCAATCTAGTTGGCCAAACCAAACGGATAATTTGAAGAGACTTGCAAAGATAACCGATCATACATAAAAGAATTCAGAGAAGATTCAAATATTATTCATAGATAGACTTGATCATAAACCCACAATTCATCGGTCTCAACAAACACACCGCAAAAAGAAGATTACATCGAATAGATCTCCACAAGAGAGGGGGAGAACTTCTGTATTGAGATCCAAAAAGAGAGAAGAAGCCATCTAGCTACTAACTATGGACCCGAAGGTCTGAGGTAAACTACTCACACTTCATCAGAGAGGCTATGATGATGTAGAAGCCCTCCGTGATGACGGCCCTCTCCGGCGGAGCTCCGGAACAGGCCCCAAGATGGGATCTCGTGGATACAGAAAGTTGCGGCGGTGGAATTAGGTTTTTGGCTCCTGTTCTAATCGTTTGGGGGTACGTAGGTATATATAGGAGGAAGGAGTACATCGGTGGAGCTTCGAGGGGCCCACGAGGCAGGGGCCGCGCCCTAGGGGGGCGCCCCCCACCCTCATGACCGCCTCTCTGATGCCTTGGCGTAGGGTCCAAGTCTCCTGGGTCACGTTCGGTGAGAAAATCACGTTCCCGAAGGTTTTATTCCATTTGTACTCCGTTTGATATTCCGTTTCTTCGAAACACTGAAATAGGCAAAAAAACAGCAATTCTGGGTTGGGCCTCCGGTTAATAGGTTAGTCCCAAAAATAATATAAAAGTGGAAAATAAAGGCCAATATAGTCCAAAACAGTAGATAATATAGCATGGAGCAATCAAAAATTATAGATACGTTGGAGACGTATCAGGCATCCCCAAGCTTAATTCCTGCTCGTCCTCGAGTAGGTAAATGATAAAAGAGAATTTTTGATGCGGAGTGCTACTTGGCATAATTTCAATGCAAATCTTCTTAATTGTGATATGAATATTCAGATTCGAAAGATTCAAGACAAAAGTTTATATTGACATAAAAAATAAGCATACTAACAAAGCAATTATGTCTTCTCGAAATAACATGGCCAAAGGAAGTTATCCCTACAAAATCATATAGTCTGGCTATGCTCTATCTTCACCACACAAAGTATTTAAATCATGCACAACCCTGATGACAAGCCAAGCAATTGTTTCATACTCTAACTTTTTCAAAACGTTTTCAATCTTCACGCAATACATGAGCGTGAGCCATGACATAGCACTATAGGTGGAATAAAATGGTGGTTGTGGAGAATACAAAAGGGAGAAGATAGTCTCACATCAACTAGGCGTATCAACGGGCTATGGAGATTCCCATCAATAGATATCAATGTGAGTGAGTAGGGATTGCCATGCAACAGATGCACTAGAGCTATAAGTATATAAAAGCTCAAAAAGAAACTAAGTGGGTGTGCATCCAACTTGCTTGCTCATGAAGACCTAGGGCAATTTGAGGAAGCCCGTCATTGGAATATACAAGCCAAGTTCTATAATGTATAATTCCCACTAGTATATGAAAGTGATAACATGAGAGACTCTCTACTATGAAGATCATGGTGCTACTTTGAAGCACAAGTGTGGTAAGAGGATAGTAACATTGTGCCTTCTCTCTTTTTCTCTCATTTTTTTATTTAGGCCTTTTCTCTTTTTATATATATGGCCTCTTTTCTTTCTCTTTTTTATTTGGGCTTCTTTGGCCTCTTTTATTTATTTTTCGTCCGGAGTCTCATCCCGACTTATGGGGGAATCATAGTCTCCATCATCCTTTCCTCACTGGGACAATGCTCTAATAATGATGATAATCACACTTTTATTTTTCTTACAACTCAACAATTACAACTCGATACTTAGAACAAAATATGACTCTATATGAATGCCTCCGGCAGTGTACCGGGATATGCAATATGGCAATGATGAATGTGTCATGAACGGAAGGGTGGAAAGTTGCATGGCAATATATCTCGGAATGGCTATGGAAATGCCATAATAGGTAGGTATGGTGGCTGCTTTGAGGAACGTATATGGTAGGTGTATGATACCGGCGAAAAGTGCGCGGTATTAGAGAGGCTAGCAAAGGTGGAAGGGTGAGAGTGCGTATAATCCATGTACTCAACATTAATCATAAAGAACTCATATACTTATTGCAAAAATCTAGAAGTTATCAAAGCAAAGTATTACGTGCATGCTCCTAGGGGGATAGATTGGTAGGAAAAGACCATCGCTCGTCCCCGACCGCCACTCATAAGGAAGACAATCAATAAATAAATCATGCTCCGACTTCATCACATAACGGTTCACCATACGTGCATGCTACGGGAATCACAAACTTTAACACAAGTATTCTTTAAATTCACAACTACTCAACTAGCATGACTTTAATATTATCACCTCCATATCTCAAAACAATTATCATGCTTCAATCTTTTCTTAGTATTCAACACACTCAAAAGAAAGTTTCACAAATCATGAATACCAAGGATATAATTATTAAGAAATTTACCATGCTATTAAGAGACTCTCAAAATAATTTAAGTGAAGCATGAGAGACCAATAGTTTCTTTAAAACAAATCCACCACCGTGCTCTAAAAGATCTAAGTGAAGCACATAGAGCAAAATTATAACGCTCAAAAGATATAAGTGAAGCACATAGAGTATTCTATCAAATTTTAATTCATGTATGGCTCTCTCAAAAGGTGTGTACAGTAAGGATGATTGTGAAATACTAATACACAAAGACAAAAATAATACAAGACGCTCCAAGCAAAACACATATCATGTTGGTGGATAAAAATATAGCTCCAAGTAAATTACCGATGGAAGTGGACGAAAGAGGGGATGCCTTCCGGGGCATCCCCAAGCTTTGACTTTTTGGTGTCCTTGGATTATCTTGGGGGTGCCGTGGGCATCCCCAAGCTTAGGCTCTTTCCACTCCTTGTTCCATAATCCATCAAAAGAATTTACCCAAAACTTGAAAACTTCACAACACAAAACTTAAAGTAGAAAACTCGTGAGCTCCGTTAGCGAAAGAAAACAAGAGACCACTTAAAGGTACTGTAATGAACTCATTCTTTATTTATATTGATGTTAAACCTACTGTATTCCAACTTCTCTATGGATTATAAACTATTTTACTAACCATAGATTCATCAAAATAAGCAAACAACACACGAAAAACTGAATCTGTCAGAAACAGAACAGTCTGTAGTAATCTGTACCTTAGCGCAAGATCTGGAACCCCAAAAATTCTAAAATAAATTTCTGGACGTGAGGAATTTATATATTAATCATATGCAAAAATAATTAACTAAATATCACTCTTAAAATAAAAATGACATCAGTTCTCGTGAGCGCTAAAGTTTCTGTTTTTTACAGCAAGTTCAACAAGACTTTCCCCAAGTCTTCCCAACGGTTCTACTTGGCACAAACACTAATTAAACACAAAAAACACAACCAAAACAGAGGCTAGATAATTTATTTATTACTAAGCAGGAGCAAAAAGCAAGGAATAAAAAAAATTGGGTTGCCTCCAAGGTTGGAAAAGGCGGTAGGCGTAAGCGAGGCGGTTGGCCTTCGCCTAGTGCCTAGGCGGCGCCTAAGCGCCCTAGGCGCGGCCTAGGCGGTAATATAGTTTTTACTCGTAGTATATTTGTGATTATTATATGGGTGTTGATATTAGTTTAGGGCATATAAATAAGTTAATTGCCGTCTACGGCCATTGGAATCTAACCCATTTGGCATATCAGTATAGTATGTTGCATGATTTCTTGCTTGGGTAGACAATTCCTTACTTGCCCTGCCTAGACCTCCATTTATGCCCTAGGCGAGGCGTTTGGCCATTGCCTAGCGCCTAGGCGTGCCTAAGCGCCTCCTAGGCACTGCCTTTTCCAACAGAGGTTGCCTCCCAACAAGCGCTATCGTTTAACGCCCCTAGCTAGGCATAAAGCGAGGATAGATCTAGGTATTGCCATCTTTGGTAGGCAATCCATAAGTGGCTCTCATGATAGTTTCATATGGAAATTTTATTTTATTTCTTGGAAAGTGTTCCATGACCTTTTTAATGGAAATTGAAATCTAATATTCCCTTCCTTCAAATCAATAATCGCACCAACCGTTCTAAGGAAAGGTCTACCAAGAATAATAGGACATGAAGGATTGCAATCTATGTCAAGAAAAATAAAATCTACGGGCACATAATTCCTATTTGCAACAATAAGAACATCATTAATTCTTCCCATAGGTTTTTTAATAGTAGAATCCGCAAGATGCAAGTTTAGAGAGCAATCATCAAAATTATAGAAATCTAGCAAATCACACAAAGTCTTGGGAATAGTAGAGACACTAGCACCCAAATCACACAAAGCATAAAACTCATGATCTTTAATTTTAATTTTAATAGTTGGTTCCCACTCATCATAGAGTTTTCTAGGGATAGAAACTTTCAAGTCAAGTTTTTCTTCATAAGATTGCATCAAGGCATCAACAATATGTTTGCTGAAGGCTTTATGTTGACTATAAGCATGTGGAGAATTTAGCACGGATTGCAACAAGGAAATACAATCAATTAAAGAGAAACTTTCATAATTAAATTCCTTGAAATCCAATATAGTGGGTTTAGCAACATCTAGATTTTTATTTCTTTCAATCCCACTTTCATCAATTTCATCATAAGGATCTAAATACTCCGAATTTTTAGAACGCCTTCTAGGTAAAGGAAGATCATATTAAGTTTCATTAAGATTCATATTGTAAAACAAAGATTTAATATGAGACACATCAATAACTTTTAGATCTTCATCTTGTTTTTCATAGGAATTCGGTTTAGTGGCCATCTTATTGACTAAGGTGGCTTGCATATCCGAAATTTCAGCAGTCATCTTTTCTAGACGAGCAATTTGGGATCTTATACCATCAAATTCTTTAGACA
The DNA here is from genome assembly GCA_034509565.1 of Triticum monococcum. Lineage (NCBI taxonomy): Eukaryota > Viridiplantae > Streptophyta > Magnoliopsida > Poales > Poaceae > Triticum > Triticum monococcum. The sequence goes on from CM067845.1 coordinate 624,185,645, forward strand.
TATCATCAAGCTCTTTATTCATATAACTCATAAAACTGTTTTGTTCCTTAAGCTCGTTTCTAAAGAAATTATTATGCTCAAATTGCAAAACCATAAACTTCCTAACGTTGGTTTCGATTTCCTCTAACCTTTTAAGGTGAAGGTCACCAAATCTCGGTTGAGCCATCGCGACAAACAAGCAATCCAAGACACGAGCAAACAAAAAGCAAGCGGGCAAAAGAGGAAAATAGAGAGGGAGGATAGAGAGAGAGGGCGAATAAAACGACAAGGGTGAAGTGGGGGAGAGGAAAACAAGAGGCAAATGGAAAATAATGTAATGCGAGAGATAGGGATTGTGATGGGTACTTGGTATGTTGACTTTTTGCATAGACTCCCCGGCAACAGCGCCAGAAATCCTTCTTGCTACGTCTTGAGCTTGCGTTGGATTTCCCCGAAGAGGAAGGGATGATGCAGCAGAGTAGCATAAGTATTTCCCTCAGTTTTTGAGAACCAAGGTATCAATCCAGTAGGAGGCCACACTCAAGTCCCTCGTACCTGCACAAAACGATAGCTACTCGCAACCAACGTGATTAGGGGTTGTCAATCCCTTCACGGTCACTTACGAGAGTGAGATCTGATAGATATAATATTTTTGGTAATTTTGGTATAGAGATGCAAAGTGAAAAGTAAAAGGCAAAGCAAAAAAGCAAAGCAAAATTAAAGTGATGGAGATTGATATGATGAGAATAGACCCGGGGGCCATAGGTTTCACTAGTGGCTTCTCTCAAGAGCATAAGTATTCTACGATGGGTGAACAAATTACTGTTGAGCAATTGACGGAATTGAGCATAGTTATGAGAATATCTAGGCATGATCATGTATATAGGCATCACATCCGTGACAAGTAGACCAAAACGATTCTGCATCTACTACTATTACTCCACTCATCGACCGCTGTCCAGCATGCATCTAGAGTATTAAGTTAGAAACAGAGTAACGCCTTAATCAAGATGACATGATGTAGAGAGATAAATTCATGCAATATGAAATAAACCCCATCTTGTTATCCTCGATGGCAACAATGCAATATGTGCCTTGCTGCCCCTTCTGTCACTGGGAAAGGACACCGCAAGATGGAACCCAAAGCTAAGCACTTCTCCCATGGCAAGAACTACCAATCTAGTTGGCCAAACCAAACGGATAATTCAAAGAGACTTGCAAAGATAACCAATCATACATAAAAGAATTCAGAGAAGATTCAAATATTATTCATAGATAGACTTGATCATAAACCCACAATTCATCGGTCTCAACAAACACACCGCAAAACGAAGATTACATTGAATAGATCTCCACAAGAGAGGGGGAGAACTTTTGTATTGTGATCCAAAAAGAGAGAAGAAGCCCTCTAGCTACTAACTATGGACCCGAAGGTCAGAGGTAAATACTCACACTTCATCGGAGAGGCTATGATGATGTAGAAGCCCTCCATGATGATGGCCCTCTCCGGTGGAGCTCCAGAACAGGCCCCAAGATGGGATCTCGTGGATACAGAAAGTTGCGGCGGTGGAATTGGCTTTTTGGCTCCTGTTCTGATCGTTTGGGGGTACGTAGGTATATATAGGAGGAAGGAGTACGTCGGTGGAGCTCCGAGGGGCCCACGAGGCACAGGGGCGCACCCTAGGGGGGCGCCCCCCACCCCCGTGACCGCCTCTCTGATGCCTTGGCGTAGGGTCCAAGTCTCCTGGATCACGTTCGGTGAGAAAATCACGTTCCCGAAGGTTTTATTCCGTTTGGACTCCGTTTGATATTACATTTCTTCGAAACACTGAAATAGGCAAAAAACAACAATTCTGGGTTACGCCTCTGGTTAATAGGTTAGTCCCAAAAATAATATAAAAGTGGAAAATAAAGCCCAATATAGTCCAAAACAGTAGATAATATAGCATGGAGCAATCAAAAATTATAGATACGTTGGAGACGTATCAAACACCTGAGATGCTTCCTCAGCAGTTGGCATCCTTGTAGCCTTTTCTGCCTTTGCCTTGGCTCTCTTCTCCTGTGCTTGTGCTGATGAAGGTTCATTCTCATTCATTACAACTTCATTATCTTCAAAATCTGGGTATAAGGCTAAATTCTCCTTATCCAACAAGTAAGTACATGTGCCCATCTTTGAGTTGATGAGCACATGAATGTGTGGAGCATACCCAAAAGATCTTTTTTGGTCGGCAGCTATCCTCTTGATTGTTTCCACAATCAGACTCGTGACCTTGAATTTTTGTGGTACATCAAAGATTTGCAGCAAGTTGATGGAATGTCCCCTTATCATCTTGTGATCTCCAGATTTGGGTAACAGAGTATGCCTTAAGATGGTGTTGATAGTGGGCAGACCAGACAACAAATAGTGCACAGATCCAAGCTTGTGTGTCTCCAAAGCTTTATCGGGGATCTCCTTGTACATATTTGCCATTGAGTTGTGGTCCTTCTTCTTCTTGGCATACACATCCAAATCATCCTCTTGCTCTTCTAGGGCATTGATCAACTTGGCCCATTCATCTATAGTTGATTGGTACCTTGTACCTTCACACATCCACACTATCCTCCCATCTGGATAGAAATGAGCAGTGGAGTAAAATTGCATGATTAGCTCATCATTCCATTTTGTGAGCTTCTGCTCAACAAACTTGTCAACTCCACAAGCTTTGAAGCTTTCATGTATGCGTGGGAAGTGATCCTCATTCTCATCAATAAATTTCCAATCGACCCATCTCATATCACTGACAATTGGCTTCTTGTCAAGCAGAATGGTCTCATAGAAGTCTTGTTGTTCTTTGGTGTGGAACCTATAGTCCACTACAGTTCTCCTCCTTATAGCATATGGATCAAACTACCTCCAGAGTCTCAATCCTGCATCCTTTCTGATGTGCATGTCCTCAGGCACTGGATGAGCATCATTGTGGTTTGGAATCTTGGGTTTTAGTTTTCTCAAAACATGGGATTCATCCTCTTCTTCTTCAACTTCAGGCACTAGGGCCTTGTTCTTCTCTTCAGCAGGAATGTTTCTAGTGCTTCTCTTGGGCTTAGAAGACTTCTGAGCTTTAGTTGTTGCTTTGGGAGCAGTTTTGGGCTTTGATGTGGTAGCCCCTGACTTGATAGCATCTCCCATGAGCTTCTGAGAGTTGGGAGCTGGAGCAACAACCTCTTCCTCTTCATCTTCTTCTAGCTCTCTCATGATGGAGGATCTACCAAGCACTTTGGCAGTGGTCCTCTTGACCCTCTCCTTCCTCTTCTTGCCATCTTCAGCCTCTTTGGGTTCAAGAGTGAACTCCATAGTTTCTTGAGTGGAGGATCTGGCCTTAGACATAGGAATCCTTTTTGTAGGTGCCTTCTTATGTAACCCTAGCTTGGTTTTTGCAGCAGTACCATACTCTTTCTTTAGCACCTTCTTCTTATAGCTGACTTCCTCCTTAGTGGCCACATAGTCCTCATCTTCAGAATCTGAGGTTTTCTTCTTCCTTGACCTGGTGGCTGCCTTTGGAAAATTACTGGGAGTGCTCATGTTGCCATCATCTGAGGTACTTGAGGGACTAGTGCCCTCACTCAATTGCACTAGCTCTTCAGATCTGTTTTGGCTGTCACTTTGGTCAGACATCTTGGCAAGAAAACTAATAGCAAACCTTGTGAATAGATATAGATGAGGTAGAATAGATGAGCATCACAAAGTGCAGAGTTTTTGCAAAACAAATGAATCAAAAACTTAGTTTTAGTTCTCCACAGAAATCATTCCGGAGCTACCGATTTGATAAACTCGGTGATACCGAAGCAATTTTTGGAACCTAAACTAGTGAACTCGGCTAGACCTAGTCACAGTCCGGTGGCACCAAGATTGCTAGGGTTTCACAGAGTCGAACTCGGTCACACCGATTTGCAATTTTCGGTCAGACCGAAAACGCATGTGCAATGGCCTAAGACAAATCGGTGAGACCGATTTCTACAACTCGGTCGGTCCGAGATGAGTTTGGCGGAAACCTAACCCTAAATTTTAGAAAGGATGTTTTCTCTGGATAGATTGTTTTCATACGTGGTAATGATCATGGAAAAGCAATGTGCTAGGAATTAGAGTAAGGAAATAACACAAAGTATTGAACCTGTACCCTAGTTCGACGGGAGTTTGCTACAGCGACAACGGCGGAGCAGAATTCCATTGACAGCGACGGAAACCAGCAGCGGGAGGTCGCTGGCAGCAAGGAGACGATCCGGAGACCCAAGGAGGAAGAGCAGGATATGCGCGGGCTGAGGAGGTTTGAAGAAATTTCCAAATTCTCACCTGTGGGTATATATATCCCGACCCTGTCGGTGTGACTTAGTGGAACAACTCGGTGGCACCGAGATGCAAAGTCGCAAGCGGTTACTGCAACTCTGTGTAACTGAAAAGTTCAAATCGGTTGCACCGAGATGGAAAACCTAGATCAACTTGGTGAACTCGGTGTGACCGAAGTGGATGACTCGGTCATACCGAAATGCACAAAGAGGTTTTGGAAGTTTAAGCCTATGACGAATCAGGGACTCCGAGTGCTCCTCACACAGAGTGGTTCGAATCTGACTTGATCAAACTTTGTGATGTAGCATGAATAGAGTTTGAGAGGATAAAAGCATAGATAGCTAGAGGAGGTTCTTAGGCATTCTTGTCCATTCGCTTGGCAAAAGAGAAAATGCCAAACAATCAAAACAACAAGTGGATGTCCTCGGATGAGTAAAATATGCAATCAACATGCTCACACAATAAAATGGCAAATGAAATATGTGGCAAAGCATGCACAAACACTCTAGCATCTATCAAGCAATTGGCGATGACTAGGTCATCTATATATGAGTATATTCACTGACGAGTCAAATGATAACATTTGATCGTAGGTCATACTCATTGTTTAAGCACAAGTGGGGTTACCACTTTTACATAAAGCGTTGTTGTGCTCACACCTTTAGAGTTGCTTTAGCTCAATTGATTAGAGTAAAGCTCCCCCTAGATGTGATATCCCCTCTAAGAGGGATGAACTAACCTTGGGTTTTTTCGATGATAACTTCATGTAGGTGTTGAAAATGTGGATGTTCGATGTTGATGTAGATCATTTGGAGCAATCCATTGGAGTGAGTTGCACTTTCAATACCTATATGGGTTAGTCCCACAAGGAACAAACAAGGATATCCATAGACATAGAGTGATGTACACACAAGATGATGTCCATGAAAGCATTAGGTTACCTTGTCCCTTGTCTTACCAATGAGAGGGTTTGTGACTCCTTGAACTAGTGCAAGATGTGGAGGTTTTTTGCACTTGTCCTTGCCAAAAAGATATGAGTGAAGTATGTTGGCGGAGTCACCCTCAAGAACTCTCTAGTTCTTCTTCTTCGAGATCCACATCATCTTGATGGGAATCCTTGGAGTTGTAGTCGTACTTGATGAAGTAGAACTTGATGTAGTCTTGCGAACCCACTTGACCAAGGCCTTAGGAGCTTCTTCAAATGCATCAATCTCCTCTTGAAGCTTGTCCTTCCCTTTTTGCTTTTGGTCTTGTGGTGGAAGATCATCTTGAGCTTGTGTCCCTTGGAAAGAAGTAGGATCATACTTCTCTTGTTGAGGTACAAACTTTGTCTTGGGGTATTGATCTTCTTCCCACTCAACTCCATTGCCATTGAACTTTCATTCAAAACCAATACCTTGATTCTTCCGGTGCCTTCCTTGCTTGCATACAATTTCCTCAAATTGCTTACTTCCGACAAGACTCTTGTAGACACCTTTCTCTATAAATCCCTTCAATAATCTATTTTGTTGCTCAAGTTTAACTTGGCTAAGAGAATCATTAGTGGAATCAATAGAACTACTAGAAGCAACAATATTGGATTTAACATGATTGTTGTCACTACTAGAAGAAGAATCTTTCTTACTCTTATTGCTAGATTTAACTTGTGGCATGTAAGTAGACAAGAGTAAACGCTTGGCAATGTAAGAAGAACTTTTCTTGCGAAGATCATCATTGATTGCCTTTAAGAACCCATGCTCTTGCTCAAGGTTGAGCTTTTCAAAGCGTAACTTCTCATGAGTCTTTAAAAGTTCTCAATGATCTTCCAAGGTAGTTTCATCAGCTAACTTAAGAGTGTTTAGTTCTTTAGTTAGACTCTCAATCTCCTTCTTATCATCGTCATTCGTTTTATCTTGATTAGCATGATTAATAGAAAGTTCATCATAGTTTTCATCACTAGAGTTGTCAACAAGTAAATCATCATCACCTAGCAAATCATCTTCATCACTATTGAAATCAACATACTCGGGGTGTGATACCTTTGGACCTTTAGCCATGAAGCATCTTCCAATTCCTTCATTTGGTGAGTCAAATATGTCGTAGGAGTTTGTTGACACAAGTGCTAGACCGGCAACACCTTCATCTTGAGTATATTCAGAGTCGGAGTGATAAGTTCTCTCGAGTGATCGTCGGGGTCGGAGTCGGATACCCATTCACCAACATGAGCTTGATGTCTTCATTTTGTGTAGCTCCTTGATGATTTGTCCTTCCTTTCTGAATCATTCCTTCTCCGTGATGTTCTTCGTTCATAACGGTCATCTCTACTCCTTCTCTCTCCTGGTGGCGATTATTCTCTTCTACTTTTCCTTTTGGGTGAATCTTCTCTTCTTTTGTAGGGAGTCATACACTCATTGGAGTAGTGTCCGGGTCTTCCGCAATTGTAGCAATTACGTTCACGACTCGAAGATCTATTATCATTGTAGGACCTTGACTTGGAACTTCTTTCCTTGCTTCTACTCTTGTAGAACTTGTTGAAGTTCTTCACCATTAAGCTCACTTCTTCATTGAAGGCTTGTTTCTCACTTGATGGTGTAGGAGCATCACATGAGGCCTTGTAAGCACCACTTGACTTGTTGTGAAGCTCTTCCTTATCCTTGAGTGACATCTCATGAGCAACAATTCTTCCAACGACTTCCGTTGGCTTGAGATCTTTATAATTGGGCATCATTTGAATCAATGTACACACGGTATCATATTTTCCATCCAAGGGTCTTAGGATCTTCTTGATGATGAATCTATTGGTCATCTCTTCACTTCCTAAGCCGGCAATCTCATTTGTGATGAGAGCAAGCCTAGAGTACATTTCAGCAACACCTTCACCATCCATCATTTTTAACTTGTCAAGTTGACTTTGAAGCACATCCAACTTGGATTCCTTGACGGAGTTGGTACCTTCATGCATATCAATCAAAGTATCCCAAATTTCCTTTGCATTCTCAAGACGGCTGATTTTGTTGAATTCTTCAGTGCACAATCCGTTGAAGAGGATATCGCAAGCTTGAGCATTGTATTGCAACATCTTCAACTCTTCTGCGGTAGCTTCACGGTTTGGTTCTCTCCCATCAAAGAATTCACCTTGCAAGCCAATACACACAATAGCCCAAACGGTGGGGTTATGTCCAAGAATGTGTATTTTTATCTTATGCTTCCAACTAGCAAAATTAGTACCATCAAAGGACCTCTACGGTGGTAATTTCCCTTGCTAGACGCCAAACTCTCCTAGGTTGTGAAACCAAGGCTATGATCACCAAACACTATGGAAATCAAGGCAAATAGAGACAAAAGCTCTGATACCACTTGTAGGATCGAAAGTATCTCAAGAGGGGGGTGATTAGACTACTTGACCAAATAAAAATCTAGCCTTTTCCCAATTTTAAGTCTTGGCAGATTTTAATAACTTAGCACAAGTCAAGCAATCAACCAACACATGCAACTCTAAGAGTATAGCAGCGGAATGTAAAACATTGCACATGAAGGTAAAGGGAGGAGTTTGGAGGGAGCAAACGCAATGTAGACATGGATATTTTTGGCGTGGTTCCGATAGGTGGTGCTATCGTACATCCACGTTGATGGAGACTTCAACCCACGAAGGGTAACGGTTGCGCAAGTCCACGGAGGGCTCCACCGACGAAGGGTCCACGAAGAAGCAACCTTGTCTATCCCACCATGGCCATCGCCCATGAAGGACTTGCCTCACTAGGGTAGATCTTCATGAACTAGGCGATCTCCTTGCCCGTACAAACTCCTTGGTTCAACTCCACAATATTGACGAAGGCTCCCAAGTGACACCTAACCAATCTAGGAGACACCACTCTCCAAAAGGTAAGAAACGGTGTGTTGATGATGAACTACGTGCTCTTGTGCTTCAAATGATAGTCTCCCCAACACTCAACTCTCTCTCACTGATTTGGATTTGGTGGAAAGATGATTTGAGCGGAAAGCAACTTGGGGATGGCTAGAGATCAAGATTCATATGGTTGGTGTCGGTGTCAAAACCGACAGATCTCGAGTAGGGGGTCCCGAACTGTGCGTCTAGGCCGGATGGTAACAGGAGGCAGGGAACACGATGTTTTACCCAGGTTCGGGCCCTCTTGATGGAGGTAAAACCCTACGTCCTGCTTGATTAATATTGATGATATGGGTAGTACAAGAGTAGATCTACCACGAGATCAAGGAGGCTAAACCCCAGAAGCTAGCCTATGGTATGATTGTTGTCTATGGAGTTGATGAAGTTGTCCTACGGACTAAAACCCTCCAGTTTATATAGACACTGGATAGGGTTAGGGTTACATAGAGTCGGTTACAATGGTAGGAGATCTTGAATATCCGCATCGCCAAGCTTGCCTTCCACGCCAAGGAAAGTCCCATCCGGACACGGGACAAAGTCTTCAATCTTGTATCTTCATAGTCCAGGAGTCCGGTTGAAGGTATAGTCCGGCTACCCGAACACCCCCTAATCCAGGACTCCCTCAGTAGCCCCCAAACTAGGCTTCAATGACGATGAGTCCGGCGCACAGATTGTCTTCGGCATTGCAAGGCGGGTTCTCCTCCAAATTCCGTGTAGCTGTTGAATAAAGTCCAGTTTCTTGTAAATGTTGCCCTCCCTGGCTCCTACGCCCAATAATGGTCGTCTTCCATGTGTCAAACGAATGTGAAAATCCGGGGCGTTTTTACATCCACACCCCTAGCCATATAAACGAGCCGCCTATTTAACTGGATGGGAATTCAGGTTCAAACCACATCTTCTCCTCTCTGCGAGTTATCATCAGAGCGCTTCCAGCAAAGGTCCATTCCAACATGCCCAGCTGTCGCAGCTCCTCCCCTCGCCCCTCCGGTCCCAAACCCGGGGACTGGGAGAGTTGCACCATCCCGCACAGCAAGTTAGTGTCGCTTCAGGCCAATGGATTTCTTCCCCCGGCATACATGGTCCCGGTCCGAGCCGGTCTCGCCACCTACAATGACGGAAAACAGGCGGAGAGCACCCCCAATCCTTCTAAAGGAGAGCGGGTGTGCCTCGTCCCCTATCTAATAAGGGGACTGGGATTTCCAATTCATGCATTTCTCCGCGGGCTTCTGAAGTTTTACGGTCTCCAGCTACACCATCTCACACCCGCTTCCATATTACATATCGCGGGGTTCGTCGCCCTTTGTGAGCTATTTTTAGGCGTTGAGGCTCATTTCGCGCTGTGGAAGAGGTTATTCTGCCTGGTGCCCCGTTCTCAAGAGGGGTCTATCTATCAAGTGGGCGGAGCCGAAGTATGGCGCATCGCCGGGACCGGATACCTATCCGGAACCCCGAAGAAGGCGTCCGAGGACTGGCCTTCGGAATGGTTTTACATGGATGGCGTCCCGCTACCGGACCCTATCCGCGTCGGTCTCCCTGAGTTCAACAATGCCCCATTGAAGAAACGCTTGAGCCGGCGTCCACGGAGCTCTCAGAGAGAAAGCGACAGAGACGCCCTTTACCTGATGGGCCGGATAAGACTGTTGGCTCATTTCGGACTAACCATGATTGGATTCATGGCTGCATGCATTATGCGGGGGGTGCAGCCGCTTCAATATAGAGGCCACCCCATGTGGGATTTCAACGGGGAGGATGACGCCACCCGTTACGGTCGTAAGGGGCCAGCCTCAGCCGCCGCCTTAGTAAAGAGCGTATCCTCTTTGTACAAGGGAGAAGAGGAGGAATTCCTCCGCGTCAATCCGCAGGCCGGATTCAGTATGTACGATCCTCCAAGTTGGGTAAGTGAACAATTGCGCTTTCCTGTTTGCTTTATACTCCCATGGTTAGATAGGTAGTCTAATGATTTCAATGCAGGAACTGCGCCAGGAGGTAAAGGATATAAACAGCCGTCCTCCACAGCCCGAGGACCCAAAACGGTCCCTCAATCCGGACTCCGAAGAAGATCAGGACATATTGGTGGAGCTTATTGACGGGGTGTTCTATCAGCTAAGTAAGGACGATACATTGGTGGCCATTATGGCGGATTACCCAGGGTTAATCCTGGCCTCCCAGGTGAAGGAAAACGGAGTCCCATTCCCTTGAAAGAGATTCCATTCTCACGTATTCCGGTGTTTCTAACGACAATCGTGTTTTGTAGGGGAGATTTCCGAGGCAGGAGGCCGAACCTGCGGCGGCTAGCCAACGAGGGGCCGCAGGGCCCCGTGGGGCAAAAAGGAATGTAGTCCGGACTGAGAGGCCGGCGCAAAGGTATAGCGCACCCTCTGTTTCCCTGGAGTTATTCTGTCAGGGCATATTAACGTTCGTGCTACCTTCAGAACGAAGAAACCTCGCCGGACTACATCCGGAGAGGTTGCCAATCGCGCCTCCACCAGCCAGGCTCCAACGTCTGGCCAGGAGGCGGAAGCGAGCACAAGGCGCGCATCGGACGCTCCTCCGACAGAGGATGAGGATAGGCTGTCTGCCACAAATTCTGAAGTGGAGAGTGCCATGAACCACAGGCATCGCCGGACAGTTCTACGCGACGGTTGTTTCTCCTAAGAGGCTTTAGATGCCTTTAATTCGGGAGATGCGTACCTCCGTGCCACTCAAAACGGTTTAGCCAGAGCCACGGAGCAGTATGTAAAAGACATACGGGTAAGAAAATTTTGGTTAAATATATATATATATATATATGCCAGTAGCCCCCGAGACTTGAAGCAGTTAGAGAAACTGATTTAAGGATCATTTAATATGCAGGTTCTTACAGAGAAGAATACCGTACTGTCCCAGGAGCTGGAAAAGTGCAAGGCCGAACTAGAGGCCGCACTAGCCACAGCAGGGGAGCCCAAAGAGACCCCCTCAGGTAAGATACACTTCGAAAGATTAGTATTGTGCGGTGTGGGTGCAAATCTGACAGATCATATTGCAGATGGCGCCGGACTAGATCCGGACAAACAACAACTCTTACGCCGGTTAAAGGCCAGTGAGAGTATGTTGACAAGGGTGAGGCTGGAGAAGAATGATCTTCAGGATGCCAACACCAAGCTAGACATCGAACTTAAAGATGTTCGTGGCCAGTTGTCGGACTCCACGAAGGAGAATCAGCGGCTTCGACGCGGCATATTTAGTAAGTGCTTGAACGAACTTTGAAAAAAGAGTTCGGCGAGGAAGTCGACTAACAGAGTAATGTCTGTAGGTATGCTCACAGGTCGTCCTGCAGAGGAGATGCCCGGTTCTACGGGTGACCTTCTTCCCGAACTCTTGCAACTGCACGAGCGAATTCGGCAGGCAATGCGAGGTGTTGCCCAAGCCTTATGGCCTGCCCACTCCGTGCCCGAGGGCCTTCGGGAGCTTGCGGAGAAGCTGAAGGGAGCTCGGCGGCGCTTCCAGTTGTGGAAGATATCGGCCTGCCGACAAGGCGCTAGAGAGGCCTGGGCCATGGTGAAGACCCGTTTTACGAAGTCTGACCCAAACCACATGGCCGAGGTCGGACCAGTGGGGCCTGACGGGAAGGAGATCCCTGTAAGCTTAGTGTACGTCCAAGTAGAGTTGGCCGCGAAGTATTCCCAGCAGGACTGTAAATTAGACAGCCTGTTAGATGGTATAGAAGAGGAATACAATTAGTCAGAATGACTGTGTAATTTTGAATTGACCTGTGCAATGCCTTCTAGCCGGATTGTAGATCGTTTGTCGTTGCCGACCTTTTCGCTTCAACCTCGGGACCTGACGGTCCGGAGTGTGTCCGAATACCCTAGCGGTTATATAAGAACCGGGGTATGCATGGAGACCAGGTGTAGGGGTCATCAGTGCTTTATCAGACAAGTGCCCAACTAGTTATGTTATATTACATGGTTAGTAAGAAACATCTTCCAGAGAGAATAGTTCTGTTAAGGGTTCCTTTCGCTGGGAGGCATGCCCTGATGTGCATGTCCGGACTGCGTGAAGAGACGCAGAAAAAGCATCTGGGGGCGCATCTTTTATTCCCTTAAGAATGCTAGCTTTCGGCTTCACCCGGTCTGAGGTACACGTCCGGCTGACCCGGTAGTAACAATCGCAGAGGTGCTCCCTTTACCGCCTAGCCGAACAATCAGGAACGTAGGGGTAAGCACAGGAGCCAGGCAACCCAGCTTGGCCAAAACTTAAGTCATATCGATGCATATAATGGTGAAGAAAAAGGTACATGCGGAAGTTTGACGCATGTGTTGGGCGTGAAGCCCGTATAAATAAGCTTCTGTTAAAGAAGCCCCCAGGTTTAATGAGCGCGAGTGGCGCGTCACTATATGAGCCTTTAAGGGCTATAGAAGAAAGAATGGGAAGGAGAGAAATGTAAGACAGAAAAATTCAAAAAGGAATGGACAGAGGAAGGAGACGAACACAGAGTCCGGCGCTAGGCATAGAATCTTTGGAGACGGGCGGCGTTCCACGGGTTCGGCTCGAGTCGGTTGTTCGACGCATCTCGCAGGCGGTACGCCCCACCAGTCAGGACTTGGTCGATTATGAATGAACCTTCCCACTTGGGATTGAGTTTGTCCTTTTTCTTATCCGGCAGGCGTTGAACTAGTTCGCCAACATTGTAATTTTTGGCCCGTACTTCTCTGCTTTGATATCTTCGGGCCTGCTGTTGATAAAATGCGGAACAGGCTTTTGCCACGTCACGCTCCTCCTCCAAGGCATCCAAGTTGTCCTGCCGATCGAGCTCAGCTTCTCTTTCTTCGTACATGCGCACTCTAGGTGAGTCATGAATTATGTCGCAGGGTAGAACTGCTTCTGCGCCGTACACCATAAAAAATGGTGTGTATCCGGTGGTGCGATTTGGTGTGGTCCGCAGCCCCCATAGCACGGAGTCGAGCTCCTCTACCCAGTGCGTGTTAGATTCCTTGAGGGACCGCACTAGTCTGGGTTTAATGCCGCTCATGATAAGACCATTTGCATGTTCGACCTGGCCGTTGGTTTGTGGGTGATAGACGGAAGCATAATCGAGCTTGATGCCCATGTTTTTGCACCAGAGTTTTACCTCGTCGACGGTAAAGTTTGTACCATTGTCGGTTATGATGCTGTGGGGACGCCATAACGGTGTACAACCCCGGATATGAAGTCTATCACAGGTCCGGATTCGGCTGTTTTAACAGTCTTGGCTTCTATCCATTTGGTGAACTTATCCACCATGACCAGTAAGTATTTTTTCTTATGGGTTCCACCTTTGAGGGGTCCGACCATGTCAAGCCCCCAGACCGCGAAAGGCCAGGTGATGGGTATAGTTTGGAGTGCGGTGGGTGGCATATGGCTTTGGTTGGCAAAAAGTTGGCAACCAGCGCATCGTTGGACTAGGTCCTGAGCGTCAGCCCAGGCCGTCGACCAATAAAAGCCTGTACGGAAAGCCTTGCTAACAAGGGACCGAGCAGCGGCGTGGTGACCACCGAGTCCGGCATGAATTTCAGCCAGAAGGTTCCGCCCTTCCTCTTCGGAGATGCACCTTTGGAGGACTCCGGTAGTGCTTTTCTTATAAAGCTCTCCCTCATGGACTCTGTAGGCTTTAGATCGCCGCACTATGCAGCGGGCCTCGCTTTGGTCCTCTGGGGGTTCCTGCCTAATAAGGTAGGCTAGGAATGGTTCTATCCACGGGGCGATAACCGCCATTATTACGTGGGCTAAAGGTGTAATTTCGTTGGCAGAGCCTCCAATTGTGTCAGATTGTTCGGCGTCGAGTGGTGCGGCTGGGTTCGGGCTGTTGTTTGCAGGTTCCCCCTCCCATGCTACGGATGGCTTGAACAATCTTTCCAAAAAGATGTTGGGGGGGACTGCATCGCGTTTTGCTCCGATGCGTGCTAGGACGTCCGCCGCTTGATTGTTTTCTTGGGCTATATGGTGAAACTCCAGCCCTTCGAACCGAGCTGACATTTTTAGGACGGCGTTGCGGTAAGCTACCATTTTTGGGTCCTTGGCGTCGAAGTCTCCATTTATTTGGGATATCGCGAGGTTTGAATCCCCGCATACCTCTAGGCGCTGGATACCCATGGATACTGCTATCCGAAGGCCATGTAGGAGGGCCTCATATTCGGCTGTGTTGTTGGAATCCGTGTACATGACCTGGAGCACATATTGGACTGTGTCTCTTGTGGGGGACGTCAGGACGACGCCAGCCCCCAGTCCGGCCAACATTTTGGAGCCGTCGAAATGCATAATCCAGTTTGAATATGTGCCGTACTCTTTAGGGAGTTCGGCCTCCGTCCATTCTGCGACGAAGTCGGTCAAAACTTGCGATTTCATAGCTCGTCGTGGCTTATAGGTTATATCGAACGGGAGAAGCTCGATGGCCCATTTTGCAATCCGGCCCGTTGCATCGCGGTTGTTGATAATATCGTTGAGTGGTACTTTCGAGGCTACTGTTATGGAACACTCTTGAAAGTAGTGTCGTAGCTTCCGGGATGCCATGAATACCGCGTATGCAATCTTTTGGTAATGCGGGTATCGTGATTTGCATGGAGTGAGGATAGTGGACACGTAGTAGACCGGCCTTTGAAGGGGGAATTTGTGTCCGTCTGTTTCCCGTTCGACAACGAGCACTACGCTGACAACTTGGTGTGTTGTTGCAATGTACAATAACATTGGTTCGCCGGTGTTTGGCGCGGCCAGGACTGGGTTTCTTGCCAATATGGCTTTTATTTCATCAAGTCCGGCCGTGGCGGCATCCGTCCACTCAAAGTGTTCGGTGCGCCGAAGGAGGCGATAGAGGGGTAGTGCCTTTTCACCCAAGCGGGAGATGAAGCGGCTTAAAGCCGCCACGCATCCGGTTAATTTTTGTATTTGTTTAAGGTCCTTTGGGACATCCAATTGTGACAAAGCTTGGATCTTGGCTGGATTTGCTTCAATTCCTCTACCGGATACAATGAAGCCCAAGAGCTTTCCAGTTGGAACGCCTAAGACGCATTTTTCCGGATTGAGATTGATGTCATATTTTCGGAGGTTATCGAATGTAAGCCTCAAGTCGTCTACTAGAGATTCGACATGTC
The DNA here is from genome assembly GCA_034509565.1 of Triticum monococcum. Classification (NCBI taxonomy): domain Eukaryota; kingdom Viridiplantae; phylum Streptophyta; class Magnoliopsida; order Poales; family Poaceae; genus Triticum; species Triticum monococcum. Next base: position 624,200,937 of record CM067845.1, read on the forward strand.
TTGATTTGACGACCACATCATCCACATACGCCTCCACTGTTTTCCCGATTTGGTTTGCCAGACATGTCTGGATCATGCGTTGATATGTTGCGCCGGTGTTTTTCAGCCCGAAGGGCATTGTGTTGAAGCAGGATGGGTCGTATGGTGTGATGAATGATGTTGCATCTTGGTCTGATTCTGCCATCTTGATTTGATGGTAACCGGAGTATGCGTCGAGGAAACACAACGAATCGTGTCCTGCGGTGGCATCGATAATTTGATCGATACGGGGGAGGGGGAAGGGATCCTTTGGGCAATCCTTGTTAAGGTCTTTAAAATCGACACACAGGCGCCAGGATTTGTCCTTCTTTGGTACCATCACCAGGTTTGCTAGCCAGTCCGGATGTTTTATGTCTCTGATGAATCTGGCATCCAATAGCTTGGCTAGCTCCTCTCCCATAGCCTGTCTCGTGGGTTCAGAAAAACGCCGAAGGGCTTGTTTGACAGGTTTAAATCCTTTTAGGATATTTAAGCTGTGTTCGGCCAGCCTGCGTGGGATCCCTGGCATGTCTGAAGGGTGCCAGGCGAAAATGTCCCAGTTCTCTCGTAGGAACTCTTGCAGTGCGGTGTCTACATCAGGGTTCAGTCGTGCCCCGATGGAAGCTGTTTTATTGGGGTCCATTGGATGGACCTGAAATTTGACTATTTCGTCAGCTGGCTTGAAGGATGTGGATTTAGATCTCTTGTCGAGTATCACATCATCCCTGTTAACCGTGGAGCGCAGTCAGTTCCTCGGCCGCTAAGGCTTCGGATAGCGCCTCAAGGGCTAATGCGGCCGTCTTGTTTTCGGCGCGGAGTGCTATGTCCGAATCACTAGCTAGAGTGATGATTCCGTTCGGCCCGGACATCTTAAGCTTCATGTACCCGTAATGGGGTATTGCTTGGAAGATTGTGAATGCTTCCTGCCCTAGTAAAGCGTGATATCCGCTCTTAAACGGGGCCACCTGGAACGTGACTTCTTCGGACCTGTAATTATCCGGCGTGCCGAACACCACATCTAGTGTGATTTTTCCTGTGCAGCGCGCTTCCCGACTGGGGATTATTCCTCTAGAGGATGTGCTGCTTCGCTCGACGCGGTTCCAGTCTATTTCCATTTTTTGAAGGGTTTCCTCATAAATGAGGTTCAGTCCGCTCCCTCCATCCATGAGCACCTTGGTGAGGCAAAAGTCGTCCACTATGGGACTGAGGACCAATGCGGCTGGTGCTCGGGCTATTCGGAATCTAGGTTCATCACTTGTGTTGAAGGTAATGGCAGTGTCGCTCCATGGATTTATTGTTGCAACTTGATAGACTTCGGCGAGGCTGTGGAGTGTTCTTTTTCGCACATTGTTTGATGCGAAAGTCTCGAAGACTGTGAGAACGGTACTGGTGTCCTTGGGCTGGCTTTCTGCGGCGTTCGGAATTAAGAGGTCCTCGCCGATTTTGGCCACCTGCCGGAGTATCCAACATGCTCTAAGGCTGTGAGTTGGTGTGGCGTCCTCTGTGCTGTGAATTCTACAGGGTCCATCAAGCCATCTTTCTAGTACGGTTCCATGCCCTGTAGAGGGTTTTGGCTTTTTGGTGTTTATCCCGGGTGTCCTATGATGATGCACCCTCTTAGTTCGGACGGGATTACTGCTCAAGGCCGGATTATCCCAAAATTTTATTTTAGTTTTCCAGGCGCTTTCCATCGCACAGTATTTTTGTACTATGGACGCCAAGTCAGCGAAGCGTGTAATATCATGACGACTTACGGTGTTGAGGATTCCCTTGTCCGTGCAATTACTGCAGAAAATTGAGATTGCGTCTCCCTCGAGGCAATCCTTTATCCTGTTCATAACTAGGAGGAATCTGGCCCAGTAATGATGTACTGTTTCCTCGGGCCTCTGTTTGATTTGGGAGAGATCGCTTATGATCGGGTGGGCGGGTGTCGTTGAATCTGAAACCTCACCCAATCCAAGATTCGGAGGCCGGAGAGTTTCCGAACTCTGAAGTTCGGATTCTTGGGTGTTGCCCAATGAAGCTGGCCCGTTGCCTGATCCTAAGCTCGGGTCTTGAGTTACATCCTCCCCTCCGTGGGTATCCGGCTTGGAGGGGTCGGGAATTCGGACGTAGCTAGTCCTTAAAATAGATGAAGGGTCGCCGCACTGCGCCTCTACCACTTGGGGAGAGTTAATTTCTCTTAGATCGGGTTTAAGCCCAACCTGGTCGTAATCCGTAGCGACCCCCAGGGCGGCGATGCGATCCAAGAGCTCGTTTACGAAAGAGAGCTCCGTTGGATCTAGCTGCTCGGCGAGCTCCGAGCTGACGTGTAGGTTGCTTTTGATGACCCGAGAGGTCACCATCGGTGCAACAGCCGAACAGGCGGTCATGAGGAAACCACCTAACCGGAGAGTTTGGCCGACAGCCAAGGCTCCCTTAGCAATGGCGCCGTCTTTAAAGACGGGAAGAGGCATCCTTCCTGATTGCGACGACACAGAGGAACTCTCAATGAAAGCACCAATGTCGGTGTCAAAACTGGCAGATCTCGGGTAGGGGGTCCCGAACTGTGCGTCTAGGCCGGATGGTAATAGCAGGCAGGGAACACGATGTTTTACCCAGGTTCGGGCCCTCTTGATGGAGGTAAAACCCTACGTCCTGCTTGATTAATATTGATGATATGGGTAGTACAAGAGTAGATCTACCACGAGATCAAGGAGGCTAAACCCCAGAAGCTAGCCTATGGTATGATTGTTGTCTATGGAGTTGATGAAGTTGTCCTACGGACTAAAACCCTCCGGTTTATATAGACACTGGATAGGGTTAGGGTTACATAGAGTCGGTTACAATGGTAGGAGATCTTGAATATCCGCATCGCCAAGCTTGCCTTCCACGCCAAGGAAAGTCCCATCCGGACACGGGACGAAGTCTTAAATCTTGTATCTTCATAGTCCAGGAGTCCGGCTGAAGGTACAGTCCGGCTACCCGAACACCCCCTAATCCAGGACTCCCTCAGTTGGAATGGAATATCTTGGTCTTAACACATGAGTCGGTGGTTCTCTCTCAGAAAATGAATGTTGGAAGTGTAGGCATGTTCTGATGGCTCTCTCTATGAGTGAAGAGTGGGTGGAGGGGTATTTATAGCCTCCACACAAAATCTAACCATTACACACAATTCACCAAACTTGGTAGGACCGAATCAGAAAACTCGATGGGACCAATTCAGTTGAAATTGTGAACATTAGGCTTTTCTGTGGGACCGACATGTCAACTCGGTGGGACCGATTTGATTAGGGTTAGGGCATACCGTAATCTAGGTGAGACCGATTACACAAACTCGGTGGGACCGATTACACAAACTCGGTGGCACCGATTTTGGTAATAAGCTAACCAGAGAGTTGGTCAGGAAAACTCGGTGGGACCGAATCGCTCATTTCGGTGAGACCGAAATGTTATGAAAGGGAAACAGAGAGATTCCATTGCAAACTCGGTGGGACCGATCGCTCATTTTGGTTGGACCGAAATGTTACGAAGGGAAACAGAAAGTTTGCAATCCCATCTTGGTGAGACCGAGATCCCTATCGGTTCGACCGATATGACTAGGGTTTCTGGCAGTGGCTATGTCAAGTGAACTCGGTGGCACCGGATAGGACATTTCGGTGAGGCCGAGTTTGACTTTTGGTTTGGGACATATGTGGATATGAGAAAGAGGTTGAGGGTTTTTGGAGCATATCACCAAGCATTTTGAGCAAGTAAGCCATTAAGCAACACCTCATCCCCTTTTAATAGTATTGGCTTTTCCTATGGACTCAATGTGATCTTGGATCACTAAAATGAAAAAGGTAGAGTCTTGTGCTAGAGCCAATATGTGTCCTTAGCATTTTGAGGGGTCCACATTCTTAATCCATGTCATGTCAATCATTGAACTTTCTGAAATGATCATCTTGAAATAGTATTAGTTCAATGAGCTATATGTTGTTAATAATTACCAAAACCACCCAGGGATAGTTGCACTTTCAATGATCAACCTGAATAATGAGGTCGAGTTCCTACAAGAAACCAAAGAAACAACAAGAACTAAGATAATGATATCTAAATTGCTAACATGAATTAAGCAAGGATAATGGTGGGGTTCCTGATAGAGGATCTGAATAAGGCGGTAGTCCTACATGTCACGCGGATGCAAATTGTAGCAAAGCTAAATAATGTCTAAACAAAAACCCGAGTTTTAACCTACAAGAAAGCTATATAGTTTCTTTGAAGATGGTCTTCCCATTGGTCACATATTCATCATGTTGCAAGAAGGTACATCATCAAGATTTATCTTTGAGAATCCATAGTCACATCTTATGTGTAAGACCATCTTCATAGTGAGGAGCAAGAGTATTCAACAAATTCTCAACTAGGATGGTTGGTGATGGTTAATCCATCCCTTGACTTGTCACATTCAGAACTTTGAAGCTTTGAAACAAGGGCCTTAAGATAATCATGAAGCTCATGAGGTTTCTCTCTTTTTTCAAACAAAAATAAGTGCATATCACTCATAGTTGAAGTGTGGAGATACCGGTCTTTGACAACAATATTCTATCACATAGTTCCATTGTGAATTTGATATGGAAGTAAGGTTCCTTAATGTTGTCAGACAATCCCTTCCTTATGAACATGCATGCTAAATCATTTATTTGATCATCATAGGCTTCGTGAGGAGTTAGGTTGTTGTGATCAACAAGATTGAAGCCATTGACCACAATCTTCCACATTTCCTTGGAGTAGTGCCTAATATGATCATGCATCTCAAAGTTCACCAATTGAAAGGATTGTGATGCACCTAGAGAGGGGTGGATTGGCACGATTATTTTTTAATTTATTATTAGCAAGTTTAAGCAATGAGGAATATAAACGTGATCCTAAGCAATTGTTATCGTGCGATAAGTAATGCACTAGAGCGTGCTCAACAAATTATAGTGAATGCAAGGCCATGTGACCAAAGTAAACCACAAGTAGGGATTTAGGCTTACGGATAATTGATGGTGTGAAGACGAGGATGTATCCTGATGTTCACTTAGTTGGAGGCAAGCTAGTCACCCGTTGGAGGGATGGGTGTTACCACAAAGATACACCAAAACCACGAAGGATCGCCCTATTCTCATTGGGATATCACAACTAATGTGATTCTCAACCACTAGTGCGACCTTGAGGTGGCCTCCAAACCTTCTCAGACTTCACAGGGATAAATCAGTAGTTGATTCCTCACCAAAGACTCCTACCGCCTAGGGGTTCCCAACCTCCAAGAGTAACGAGATCAAGAGAGAAATGCTCAAGACTTGTTCAAATCACAAATTGCTTCGGTCAAAAGAGAGGGGGTGAAATCACTCTCAAGAACTCTCACAAATGTCCTTGGAATCTTCGATTTTGTGTGGGGAGAAGGATAGGGAGGATTTTCTAAGATCTGGTGTTCTTATCTTGTGTTGGTAAAACCTTCCACGAAGTGGTGGAAGGGTATTTATCAGTGGGAAGGAAACTAGCCGTTGGGCAACAAAATACATAGCCAGATAGTCCGGGTGAAATATGCCCGGATAGTCCAGTTGCTGGAAATTGTCTAAGTCAGCAGTCAAGCCAACTGATTGAGAAATAGGGGCTGGAAAGTCTGGCCAAAAAACACCCGGATAGTTGTTAGACAGTCTGGCCGATGTTTGACCATATGCTTGTGCTCTTAGGTGCCTGCATCACATTTGCCCGGATAGTTGGCTAGACAGTATGGCCGACATCTAGCCACATGGTTTAGCTCATGGGTGCCACTACCACATTTACTTGGATAGTCTAGCCATTGGAAATTGTCTAAGTCATCAGCCGAGCCAACAGATCGAGGAACATGGGTCGAAAAGTTCAACCAAAATAGGCCCGAACAGTTGTTGGATAGTCTGGCCGATGATCGGCCATATGTTTGTGCTCTCGTGTGCCTCCATCACACTTACCTCAATAATTGGCTAGTCAGCCTGGCCGACCTTCGGTCACATGTTTTAGCTCTCGGGTGCCACTACCACATTTACCCCAATAGTGCGGGGCAAATCTGTCCGGACTGTCAGGCTGCATGATAATTTGTCTATTTAGCCTAATTTGAACATAAGTTTTGGTAAGGATGTTTGGCATTGGACTTGTGGTAGATTAGGCATATCATGATGATTGTGAACTCATCAATTCATTTGCAAAAAAAATAATTGGTCCCCTCTTAATAGTGTGAGATCCCTATAACTCAAGAACAAAATGAAAAACAAGTACTTCTCTTTGTTGTCACACATGTCTTGAGTTATCATCATTTTGGGGGGTCTATAATCCACACACGATGTTTTCACGGGGACAAAAGCATGTAGATTTACTTAGCAAACATATTACCCCATAAGCATGTTGTCATCAATATCAAAATACGAGTAAGAGAATTATTGCACTTTCATGAGTCATCAACCCTAGCACAAATAGACTGCCAGAATAACATGCTCGTCATATCATTATAAGCATACATATTGGTGCTGAAACCAATCTTCTTGGCCTTTCAGGATAAGAATAGATGATAACAGACAAATCGATAGCACCTTCATCAGGGATCTTAATCCCATTGTTGGCATTGTGACCCTTGTACTCAGTGTACCAAAGAGCTTGGGCAAGAAGAGATAGTGGTTTCCTCTTGACCAAGATGGGGCCGCTCATCCAAGACATACAAAAGCTTTGAGGCACAAGAGAAGAAATAAATGGGATGAGTGTGGGTATGGTAGTTCAATGGTATTGGTTGAAACGCAATGACAATGGATCTACTTCATGAGGAGGATGAGGGCATGGCATTAGGCCATGTGCAGCATCGCTGCTAATGGTGTTCGCACAGATGACTCCTAAAGTCATTGAATTTCAGTTCAGGATTGAAGATTATTCGTTTAAAGGTTGAAGGAATATTCTCTTGTAACCATCTAATAACCCAACTCATCTCAATTAGTGTTGCGACAAAAAAATGTTTCATAGTTTTTCGAGAGAGGGTGGGGGTGGGGCTATGATACGTCTCCAATGTATCTATAATTTTTTATTGTTCCATGCTATTATATTATCAACCTTGGATATTTTATATGCATTTATATGCTATTTTATATGATTTTTAGGACTAACCTATTAACCTAGAGCCCAGTGCCAGTTTCTGTTTTTTCCTTGTTTTAGAGTATCGCAGAAAAGGAAAATCAAACGGAGTCCAATTGACCTGAAACTTCACGGAACTTATTTTTGGACCATAAGAAGCCCACGGAGTATCGGAGTTGGACCAGGAGAGTCCCGGGCTGCCCATGAAGGTGGGGGCGCGCCCACCCCCCATGGGCGCGCCCCCTGCCTCGTGGACAGCCCGGAGGTCCACCGACGTACGTCTCCCTCCCGTATATACCCATATACCCTAAAAACTTCGGGGAGCACAATAGATCGGGAGTTCCGCCGCCAGAAGCCTCTGTAGCTACCGAAAACCAATCTAGAGCCATTCCAGCACCCTGCCGGAGGGGGAATCCTTCTCCGGTGCCCATCTTCATCATCCCGGCGCTCTCCATGACGAGGAGGGAGTAGTTCTCCCTCGGGGCTGAGGGTATGTACCAGTAGCTATGTGTTTGATCTCTCTCTCTCTCTCTCTCGTGTTCTTGAGGTGATACGATCTTGATGTATCGCGAGCTTTGCTATTATAGTTGGATCCTATGATGTTTCTCCCCCTCTACTCTCTTCTAATGGATTGAGTTTTCCCTTTGAAATTATCTTATCGGATTGAGTCTTTAAGGATTTGAGAACACTTGATGTATGTCTTGCGTGGGATACCCGTGGTGACAATGGGGTATTCTATTGATCCACTTGATGTATGTTTTGGTGATCAACTTGCGGGTTCCGCCCATGAACCTATGCATAGGGGTTGGCACACGTTTTCATCTTGACTCTTCGGTAGAAACTTTGGGGCACTCTTTGAAGTACTTTGTGTTGGTTGAATAGATGAATCTGAGATTGTGTGATGCATATCGTATAATCATACCCATGGATACTTGAGGTGACAATGGAGTATCTAGGTGACATTAGGGTTTTGGTTGATTTGTGTCTTAAGGTGTTATTGTAGTACGAACTCTATGATAGATCGAACAGAAAGAATAGCTTCATGTTATTTTACTACGGACTCTTGAATAGATCGATCAAAAAGGATAACTTTGAGGTGGTTTTGTACCCTACCATAATCTCCTCGTTTGTTCTCCGCTATTAGTGACTTTGGAGTGACTCTTTGTTGCATGTTGAGGGATAGTTATATCATCCAATTATGTTATTATTGTTGAGAGAACTTACACTAGTGAAAGTATGAACCCTAGGCCTTGTTTCAACGCATTGCAATACCGTTTGTGCTCACTTTTATCATTAGTTACCTTGCTGTTTTTATATTTTCATATTACAAAAATCTTTATCTACCATCCATATACCACTTGTATCACCATCTCTCTGCTGAACTAGTGCACCTATACAATTTACCATTGTATTGGGTGTGTTGGGGACTCAAGAGACTCTTTGTTATTTGGTTGCAGGATTGCTTGAGAGAGACCATCTTCATCCTATGCCTCCTACGGATTGATAAACCTTAGGTCATCCACTTGAGGGAAATTTGCTATTGTCCTACAAACCTCTGCACTTGGAGGCCCAACAATGTCTACAAGAAGAAGGTTGTGTAGTAGACATCAAGCTCTTTTCTGGCGTCGTTGCTGGGGAGGTTAGTGCTTGAAGGTATATCTTTAGATCTTGCAATCAAATCTTTTTGTTTCTTGTTTTAGCACTAGTTTAGTTTATAAAATAAAACTACAAAAAAAATATGGAATTGAGTTTGCCTCATATGCTTCATCTTTTTAATATCTTTCTTGAGTATGATGGAAAGGAAAATTGTGCCAAAGTGTTAGAAGAAGAATGCATTAAAATGTTTGGCACTAAATATTTGAATGATGAGCATGATTGAAATGTTGTTAGTATGAATTCCTTGAATATCCATGATGCTAATGATATGCAAAGCCACAAGCTTGGGGAAGCTATGTTTGATGAAGATGATATTTTTTGTCCCCCAAGTTTTGATGAGCAAATTTATTATGCTGAAAGCATGCCTCCTATTTATGATGATTATATTGATGAAAGTGGATTTGGAGAGGTCATGACTTTATTTTGTGATGAATCCACTATTCCGGAAGAGGTTCCAATTGATTATGAGAACAAAGTTGCTATCTATGATGACTAGTGTGATGACTTGTATGCTATAAAGAACAATGATATCCATGAAAATTTTCATCACGGTTTTAGTTTTCAATTGGATTATGCCTCACATGATAGTTATTTTGTTGAGTTTGCTCCCACTATTATCCATGACAATAAATTTGCTTATGTGGAGAGTAATAAAATTTATATGCTTGTAGATCATGAAAAGAATGCTTTATGTGGTAGTTATATTGTTGAATTCATTCATGATGCTACTAAAAATTATTATGAGGGAGGAATATATACTTGTAGGAGTTGCAATAATATCAAGTTTCCTCTCTATGTACTTAAAGTTTTAAAGTTATCCTTGTTTTACCTTCCTATGCAAGTTGATTCTTGTTCCCATAAATTGTTTGCTCACAAAATCCCTATGCATAGGAAGTGTGTTAGGCTTAAATGTGCTATTTATATTCTTCATGATGCTCTCTTTATGTTTCAATTCTTATCTTTTATGTGAGCATCATTGAAATCATCATGCCTAGCTAGGGGCGGTAAACGATAGCGCTTGTTGGGAGGCAACCCAACTTTATTTTTGTTCCTTTATTTTTGCTCCTGTTTAGTAACAAATAATTTATCTATCCTCTGTTATGATTGTGTTTTTTATGTTTTAATTAGTGTTTGTGCCAATTAGAACCTTTGGGAAGACTTGGGTGAAGTCTTTGTGATCTTGCTGTAAAAAACAACAACTTTAGCGCTCACGAGAATTGCTGACATTTTTTATTGGAGAGTGATGTTTAGTTAATTCTTTTTTCATATTATTAATAGATAAATTCCTCACATCCAGAAATTTATTTTAGAATTTTTGGGGTTCCAGAAGTTTGCGTTAGTTACAGATTACTACAGACTGTTCTGCTTTTGACAGATTCTGTTTTTCATGTGTTGTTTACTTATTTTGATGAATCTATGGCTAGTAAAAGAGTTTATAAACCATAGAGAAATTGGAATACAGTAGGTTTAACACCAATATAAATAAATAATGAGTTCATTACAGTACCTTGAAGTGGTGTTTTGTTTTCTTTCGCTAACGGATCTTACGAGTTTTCTGTTAAGTTTTGTGTTGTGAAGTTTTCAAGTTTTGGGTAAAGATTTGATGGACCATGGAATAAGGAGTGGCAAGATTCTAAGCTTGGGGATGCCCAAGGCACCCCAAGGTAATATTCAAGGACAACCAAGAGCCTAAGCTTGGGGGTGCCCCGGAAGGCATCCCCTCTTTCATCTTCGTTCATCGGTAACTTTACTTGGAGCTATATTTTTATTCACCACATGATATGTGTTTTGCTTGGAGCATCATTTTATTTTCTTTTGTTTTGCTCACTGTTTGAATAAAATACCAAGATCTGAAATTCTTAAATGTTAGAGAGTCTTCACATAGTTGCATAATTATTCGACTACTCATTGATATTCACTTATATCTTTCGGAGTAGTTTGTCATTTGCTGTAGTACTTCACTTATATCCTTTTAGAGCACGGCGGTGGTTTTATTTTGAAGAAATAGATAAACTCTCGTGCTTCACTTATATTATTTTGAGAGTGTTTAGAACAGCATGGTAGTTTTCTTTGGTTATGAAACTAGTCCTAATATGATGGGCATCCAAGATGGGTATAATAAAAACTTTTAGATAAGCGCATTGAATACTAAGAGAAGTTTGATACTTGATGATTGTTTTGAGATATGGAGATGGTGATATTAGAGTCATGCTAGTTGAGTAGTTGTGAATTTGAGAAATACTTGTGTTGAAGTTTGTGATCCCCGTAGCATGCACGTATGGTGAACCGTTATGTGATGAAGTCGGAGCATGATTTATTTATTGATTGTCTTCCTTATGAGTGGTGGTTGGGGACGAGCGATGGTCTTTTCCTACCAATCTATCCCCCTAGGAGCATGCACGTAGTACTTTGTTTCGATAACTAATAGATTTTTGCAATAAGTATGTGAGTTCTTTATGACTAATGTTGAGTCCATGGATTATACACACTCTCACCCTTCCACCATTGCTAGCCTCTCTAGTACCACGCAACTTTCGCCGGTACCATAAACCCACCATATATCTTCCTCAAAACAACCACCACACCTACCTATTATGGCATTTCCATAGACACTCCGAGATATATTGCCATGCAACTTTCCACCATTCTATTTACTATGACACGCTCCATCATTGTCATATTGCTTTGCATGATCATGTAATTGACATTGTATTTGTGGCAAAGCCACCGTTCATAATTCTTTCATACATGTCACTCTTGATTCATTGCATATCCCGGTACACCGCCGGAGGCATTCACATAGAGTCATATTTTGTTCTAAGTATTGAGTTGTAATTGTTGAGTTGTAAGTAAATAAAAGTGTGATTATCATCATTTTTAGAGCATTGTCCCAAGTGAGGAAAGGGTGATGGAGACTATGCTTCCCCCATAAGTCGGGATGAGACTCCGGACGAAAAAAAGAGAGAGAAAAAAGATGCCATAAAAAATAGAAAAGGCCCAAATAAAAAAATAAAAAAATAAAAAATGAGAGAAAAAGAGAGAAGGGGCAATGCTACTATCTTTTTACCACACTTGTACTTCAAAGTAGCACCATGATCTTCATGATAGAGAGTCTCCTATGTTGTCAATTTCGTATACTAGTGGGAATATTTCATTATAGAACTTGGCTTGTATATTCCAATGATGGGCTTCCTCAAAATGCCCTAGGTCTTCGTGAGCAAGTGAGTTGGATGCACACCCACTAGTTTCTTTTGTTGAGCTTTCATACATTTATAGCTCTAGTGCATCTGTTGCATGGCAATCCCTACTCAATCACATTGATATCTATTGATGGGCATCTCCATAGCCCGTTGATATGCCTAGTTGATGTGAGACTATCTTCTCTTTTTTGTCTTCTCCATAACCACCATTCTATTCCACCTATAGTGCTATGTCCATGGCTCACGCTCATGTATTGTGTGAATACTGAAAAAGTTTGAGAACATCAAAAGTATGAAACAATTGCTTGGCTTGTCATCGGGGTTGTGCATGATTTAAATATTTTGTGTGGTGAAGATAGAGCATAGCCAGACTATATGATTTTGTAGGGATAGCTTTCTTTGGCCATGTTATTTTGAGAAGACATGATTACTTGGTTAGTATGCTGGAAGTATTATTATTTTTATGTCAATATTAAAATTTTGTCTTGAATCTTATGGATCTGAATATTCTTGCCACAATAAAGAGAACTACATGGATAAATATGTTAGGTAGCATTCCATATCAAAAATTCTGTTTTTATCATTTACCTACTCGAGAACGAGTAGGAATTAAGCTTGGGGTTGTTGATACGTCTCCAACGCATCTATAATTTTTGATTGTTCCATGCTATTATATTATCAACCTTGGATGTTTTATATGCATTTATATGCTATTTTATATGATTTTTGGGACTAACCTATTAACCTAGAGCCCAGTGCCAGTTTCTGTTTTTCCTTGTTTTAGAGTATCGCAGAAAAGGAAAATCAAACGGAGTCCAATTGACCTGAAACTTCATGGAACTTATTTTTGGACCAGAAGAAGCCCACAAAGTATCAGAATTGGACCAGGAGAGTCCCGGGCTACCCACGAGGGTGGTGGGCGCGGCCACCCCCCCTGGGCGCGCCCCCTGCCTCGTGGACAGCCCGGATGTCCACCAACGTACTTCTTCCTCCCATATATACCCATATACCCTAAAAACTTCGGGGAGCACAATAGATCGGGAGTTCCGCCACCAGAAGCCTCCGTAGCCACCGAAAACCAATCTAGACCCGTTCCGGCACCCTGCCGGAGGGGGAATCCTTCTCCGGTGGCCATCTTCATCATCCCGGCACTCTCCATGATGAGGAGGGAGTAGTTCTCCCTCGGGGCTGAGGGTATGTACTAGTAGCTATGTGTTTGATCTCTCTCTCGTGTTCTTGAGGTGATACGATGTTGATGTATCGTGAACTTTGCTATTATAGTTGGATCCTATGATGTTTCTCCCCCTCTACTCTCTTGTAATGGATTGAGTTTTCCCTTTAAAGTTATCTTATCGGATTGAGTCTTTAAGGATTTGAGAACACTTGATGTATGTCTTGTGTGGGATACCCGTGGTGACAATGGGGTATTCTATTGATCCACTTGATGTATGTTTTGGTGATCAATTTGCGGGTTCCTCCCATGAACCTATGCATAGGGGTTGGCACACGTTTTCGTCTTGACTCTCTCGTAGAAACTTTGGGGCACTCTTTGAAGTACTTTGTGTTGGTTGAATAGATGAATCTGAGATTGTGTGATGCATATCGTATAATCATACCCACGGATACTTGAGGTGACAATGGAGTATCTAGGTGACATTAGGGTTTTGGTTGATTTTTGTCTTAAGGTGTTATTCTAGTATGAACTCTATGATGGATCGAATAGAAAGAATAGCTTCATGTTATTTTACTACGGACTCTTGAATAGATCGATCAGAAAGGATAACTTTGAGGTGGTTTCGTACCCTACCATAATCTCTTCGTTTGTTCTCCGCTATTAGTGACTTTGGAGTGACTCTTTGTTGCATGTTGAGGGATAGTTATATGATCCAATTATGTTATTATTGTTGAGAGAACTTACACTAGTGAAAGTATGAACCCTAGGCCTTGTTTCAACGCATTGCAATACCGTTTGTGCTCACTTTTATCATTAGTTACCTTGCTTTTTTTATATTTTCATATTACAAAAACCTTTATCTACCATCCATATACCACTTGTATCACCATCTCTTCGCCGAACTAGTGCATCTATACAATTTACCATTGTATTGGGTGTGTTGGGGACACAAGAGACTCTTTGTTATTTGGTTGCAGGGTTGCTTGAGAGATACCATCTTCATCCTACGCCTCCTACGGATTGATAAACCTTAGGTCATCCACTTGAGGGAAATTTGCTACTGTCCTACAAACCTCTGTACTTGGAGGCCCAACAACGTCTACAAGAAGAAGGTTGTGTAGTAGACATCAGGCTATACCGAGGCAAAGCTTTAATCATTGACCCATTCATTGTTATGCTTCAAGTGGCTTATGGTTTTTTTGCCTCCTCATATTCATTCGAAGATGGGGAAACGGTGTTAGCATCCCCTCTGAGCAGTTTCTATCTTTATAGACGCACCACTATAATATACGATGTACATATGTTTGCCCATGTTTGTTTACATAATGTGCATAGTACGCATACATTTTGGTAAATAATATACTCCAGAACTGAAATGTATGCATCCATTTGGTAAATAATATACTCCAGAACTGAAATGAGCAAACAAATGACACAAATGAAACGAATATGCCACACAGAATCCCCAGATCTGCAAGCTGATGTCTACGCGATGACAGTTGGTTACACTATGAGCTGGCAGCAAGGAGATGGTAACCCTCACATGAAGTTAGGGGTAAAAACGACAAGAGACGGTGCAATGGGTCGTTGAAGGACACAAGAAGCTTCTACAGTGCCACCCATTCCATCATGCAGGGCGTGTTTGGTTGCTGTAGTCTACAGTAGCTGCATTGCATAGCCTTCTCAACTCAGACTGGCTATGGAAATGCAGCCTCAAATGCACCATCTGCAATTTGTTTGGTTGCCTGCATGCCCTCTTGCCTGCATGGGCTGAACCATGCTGCCTGGTGTTTGGTTGCCTGCATCTTAGTGGACAAACCCAATGCATGGTGTTTGGTTGTATGCAATGCCTGGTGTATGATAACCTCTTTGGCTAGTTGGTGAGGTTACCAGCACAATTCGGCACAACCATGTACCACACATCATAAGCAGAGAAGAACATCAACAGAGCATCAACTACTTAACAACATAGTTCAGATAACATAATACCACACATCATAATGATAGTTCAAAAAGTTCAGCGCATGAACCATAAAGCAGACTCGATAGTACTTGGGAAGGAGGTGCCCCGGCCCTAGTCCCTGGCGGCGAAGACTTTCTCGTGCTTCCCACACTTGTTGACCATCTCAATGCCATCGTCGTCGAAGATGATGACCTTGAGGGTGTCGGGAGTCGGGAGCTTGAACGTCACCATGTAGCCAATCTTGACCTGATGAACGGCGGTGAAGGTAGCCCAACCCTGATCCAGGGTCACCCTGACGTTCATCAGCTTCACCGTCACCCTCCAGGAGCAGCCGGTGTTGTTCCTCAGCTTGAACTCTGTCGGCACCGCGGTGAAGTGCTTGGTGAAGTCCGGGGGCATGGGGATGCACTCAAGCTTCGGCGCAAGGATGACCTTGCAGAAGTGAGTTGGGCCACCCTCCTCATGGTAGTGGTCGTAGTTGTGGCGCTTGCTGCTTGGGGGCTCCTCCATGCGCTCGTCGTCGCCAACCGTTGGCGTCTTTGGTTCTTCCTCGGCGATGGGCGGCAGCACCACCTCGGGCATTGGATGAACCGCTTCCTTGCCCTTCTTGTCAATGGCCAGGAGCACCTCCGTGCCCATCTCATTGCTCTCCTCGATCTGCACACAATTCATGGAGTCAGACACAGCACAGAGTTCATGGCTTATTGAAGAGCATGTAGTTAAAACGACATGACTGACACTCTTCCTCCTCTCCATCGCGCCTATATTTACTCACCCTGACCACCACTACTTACCCACCCCT
This sequence comes from Triticum monococcum, assembly GCA_034509565.1. Classification (NCBI taxonomy): domain Eukaryota; kingdom Viridiplantae; phylum Streptophyta; class Magnoliopsida; order Poales; family Poaceae; genus Triticum; species Triticum monococcum. The sequence goes on from CM067845.1 coordinate 624,216,848, forward strand.
CTCTTCTCTCACTATCAACCTTCCTCCTCTCCATCGCCATGAGCTCCAGCTCCAACTCCAACGCCAACCCCTTCCCTTGGGGTATTGGCTGGAGGGCCTTCTTCCTCGGGTGGTCGGCTGGTGACCGCACAAATTCGAGAACACCATGGAGGTGTGCTCGAACTTCGGCTCCATGCCTGACATGCAGAAGGAATCTGATGTAGTGCGCATGAGGGCCACTGCACAAGAGTTGAAGATGCCGATTCCTAACCCAGCGAAGGGCGCGATGGCAGTCGACATCATTCGCTGGGCCATGAATCAGGTCATCTCCCACGATGTTAAACAGAGGAAGATGTGGTCCAAGTACAAGAACTACTGGGCTCCTAATGACCGTCGTGCCACAGTGTACTGGGAAACAGCAATCATGTTGCCGGCGGTCATTGTTGGGAAGCCTAAGGAGGAGGAAGAACCAGTGCAGATGCCAGTGAGGGCACCGGAGCCAGACCGTCGTACCTGGTAGATCGACCTCGGCTTCGCCGAGGACGACGACGACCCGCCGCCACGCACGGCGATGGACAAGAAGATGAAGGCCAGCCACTCGACCCGCCGCTTCGCACGCCTCAACGGCTGCCGTGGTTAGCCAGTGTCTGTTGTGTACCCCCAATCCCCCTTCTACTACATCCGCATCTACCTCTATTCCAATCTTGCATGAACTAGTATGAACTCGTATGAACTAGTATGAATTGCCATGTTATCTACCTCTATTCCTCATTCCCCTCTCTTTCGTGGATTGAATCTACCACCGGATCGAACGCGAAAAAGTAGTGCATGACAAACATAAAAGTGCTTACCGCCATTGCTACGGGCCACATGATGATCCGCTCACCGATGATGGAGTCCAGTGGTCTTCTTGCTCTCCTCCAATCCGTCGCCGCCGATGAGAGCTGGGGGAGTGAGGGAGAGTTGGGAGAGGGAGCGGTGAGAGGCGGTGAGGCTAATAACTGTCGGCACTTCGGGAAGCAACGCGGCTTCTCGAGCGTGGCCGCGCTCGTGCAGCCACCGCCGTCCATGTGCACCGCTCAGGCCTGGCTATAGAGAAACTGTCGATTCGAGCGTTCCCATGGAGCCAGGCCCAGGAGTGTTTTAAACATCGTGTCATGCAGACCCAACAATGTATGCGACCGACCAAACATCCCATTTTCTTCCCGCGCAGCTCCATGCAGGCAACCAAACACGCCTGTAGTGTATGAAGGAATAAAAGATGGGAGCTGGAAGGGGGACTTTGTTGGTATATATGACAGTGTGAGTGCTTAGTTACTAATACTATTAATCAAGTCCAAGCTAGAGATAACTTTAAAGAAGTGAACATTGGTTGGTCCATTACTAAATAAATAAAATGATGATGTGGACAACTTTCGAATCAGGAATAAAAGCTCTTTTGGCCCAGCATCATCACATCTAAATTTGACAGTGCATTCATGATGCTCATAAATGATTTACTCGTTAGCCATATGGTAGACCATGACCACTCTGTTTGACGCAGTAGGCCTTGTCTCAGATTGGCAATCACAGTTGATTTAATCACAAACGAGCCACCACTTGTAACACTGTTTACAAGTGTAGGATCGAAAGTATGTCTAGAGGGGGGTGATTAGACTACTTGACAAAATAAAAACTTAACATTTTCCCAATTTTAGTTCTTGTCAGATTTTAGCTATTTTAGGACAAGTCAAGCAATCATCACACAATTCAAGCAAGCATGCAAAGAGTATATTGGCAGCGGAAAGTAAAGCATGCAACTTGCAAGAATGTAAAGGGAAGGGTTTGGAGAATTCAAACGCAATTGGAGACACGGATGTTTTTCCCGTGGTTCGGATAGGTGGTGCTATCCTACATCCACGTTGATGGAGACTTCAACCCATGAAGGGTAACGGTTGCGCGAGTCCATGGATGGCTCCACCCACGAAGGGTCCACGAAGAAGCAACCTTGTCTATCCCACCATGGCCATCGCCCACGAAGGACTTGCCTCACTAGCGGTAGATCTTCACGAAGTAGGCGATCTCCTTTCCCTTACAAACTCCTTGGTTCAACTCCACAATCTTGTCGAAGGCTCCCAAGTGACACCTAGCCAATCTAGGAGACACCACTCTCCAATAAGTAACAAATGGTGTGTTGATGATGAACTCCTTGCTCTTGTGCTTCAAATGATAGTCTCCCCAACACTCAACTCTCTCTCACAGGATTTGGATTTGGTGGAAAGAAGATTTGAGTGGAAAGCAACTTGGGGAAGGCTAGAGATCAAGATTCATGTGGTAGGAATGGAATATCTTGGCCTCAACACATGAGTAGGTGGTTCTCTCTCAGAACATATGAGTTGGAAGTATAGATGTGTTCTGATGGCTCTCTCCACGAGTGAAGAGGAGGTGGAGGGGTATATATAGCCTCCACACAAAATCCAACTGTTACACACAATTTACCAATCTCGGTGGGACCGAATCAACAAACTCGGTCGGACAGAAATAGTAAACATAGTGACCGTTAGAGATTTCGGTGGGACTGACATGCAACTCGGTAGGACCGATATGGTTAGGGTTAGGGCATAACATAATCTCGGTGAGACCGATTACACAAACTCGGTGAGACCGATTTGGTAATAAGCTAACCAGAGGGTTGGTCAGGCAAACTCGGTGGGACCGATTCGCTCTTCTCGATGAGATCGAAATGTTACGAAAAGGAAACAGTGAGTTTACATTGCAATCTCGGTGGGACCGATCCACTCTTTCGGTGAGACCGAAAAGTTACGAAAAGGAAATAGAGAAATTGCAATCCCATCTCGGTGAGACCGAGATCCCTATCGGTAGAACCGATTTGCTTAGGGTTTGGCAATGGCTATGACAAGTGAAACTCGGTGGCGCCGGGTTGAAAGAATCGGTAGGACCGAGTTTGGCTTTGAGTTTAGGTCAAATGTGGATATGGGAAAGTAGCTGAGGATTTTGGAGCATATCATTAAGCACATGAAGCAAGAGGCTCATTAAGCAACACCTCATCCCTCCTTGATAGTATTGGCTTTTCCTATGGACTCAATGTGATCTTGGACCACTAAAATGTAAAAAAGAAGAGTCTTGAGCATATGAGCAAGAGCCAATCCTTTGTCCTTAGCATTTTGAGGGTTCCACTTTCACCATCCATGCCATGCCAATCATTGAGCTTTCCTAAAATGATCATCTTGGAATAGCATTAGCTCAATGAGCTATATGTTGTTATGAATTACCAAAACCATCTAGGGATAGTTGCACTTTCAACAAGTGTCGTTATCTTGAGTGGCAACTGATTCCAACGAGCCTTTGCATTTGGAGGATTATTAAAATCAAAAAACAGTAGGCCGCCAACCATAGTAGTGGCCAACTGGTTTTGAAGAAAAACACTATAGTCATCACTGTGTGTTTCGTTAGTCCGGACATTTGAGGGCACGGTGTTGGAGATGCCCTAAGCAATAAAAGAGCACAGTGCATATGTTCAACAAATATGATCTTACAACACAAAGCATGTACATTTTGAAAATCAGATCTTGCTAAAAGAATCAAGTTGAACTGTCCAAATTTCACACAAATGATTATGATTGCCCACAAAATTTGAGGCACCACAACAAATGATGAGAGGTAGTTATAACAAATATGTGCATGTCCTAATTTGGTACAAGGCTACAATCATGATCCAGAAGGAGAACGCCATGTGATTCATATTATCCAGTAGGTTAAGCGGCTCCTTGGACATGAAATGGATTTCTTATCAGGAAAAGACAATAGTTTGGGAAACCACGTCTTCGCGAACTGATAGTGTAAAATTGCAAAAACAACAAATTGGAGAGATGAAACACTTCATCAAGCAATATATAAAGGTAAACGTTTCCAACCGGCGCACCGGCCGAAGCTTCGGCCGGTCGCATGGGGCGCGTTCGATCGAGTGGGATCCAACGAATCGTTTTTCTACTCGGGGTACAGCTGGACTAGGTCATGTGGCCCACTCTCCACCAAACATTCCTTATCCTTTTCTTCTTCCTTCTTCCTCCATCCGCATCTATACTTCACTGTTGCTTCTTTTTCCTCTCGTAGCAACCCCTCGCAAGCTGCTGGTTTTCTGCATTGGAGGCGGTGGTGCTGAATGGCAGCAACCTCACGGCCGAGCCTCCACTCCCCCTCGTTGTTGCCCGCGCACACACTGCTGCGAGGTCAATGCTCTAACGATGCAGCATCACCATGGACGTGCCCACACAGCTTTGCTTTTTCTTTTACTGAGTGCTGCAACCGGTCATGGGAGATGCTACATCCGCCGTGAGGGATGCTACAACCCATAAACTTTTTTGCTGGAACCAACTACTGTATTTGTCGTTGATTCTTTTTTGCTGGAACTAGTGTTTTGTTTTGCTACCACCAGCGACATGGTTTGCTACCACCATATGCAGCGACCAGCTGACGTCCATTTTTTTCTTGCTACAAATGTGTCATTTTTTTGCTGCAACCGGCAGCCAAAGAAGCTACAATCAGTTAACATTTTTTCTACAATGGCGACGACGGGCGGCACCGGCGAGCTTTTAATTTGTTGGAACCGTTACCTTTTTTTGCTACAACCGTTCATTCTTTTTGCTGCTACCGACACCCTGACGAAGAGTACAGTTTCTTGCGAGCTCATCGTCGGAGGTGCTGCGACCTGCAACCACCGCACACCGGAGCTACGTCCACCGTCATCGGAGCTGCGACCATCGTCACGGGGAGCTGCAAGTACGGGGACATGCTGCTACACGCACGGAGCCAACGAGAAACACATGAGATTGTTAGAGTTTAATTAACATGAGTTAATTATGGGGTAAATCTCCTCTTGTAACTGCCATCTCTCCCGAATGGATGCCTCTTCATCGCATCCCTTCTCCTTGTATAAATGCCTACAATCATCTAGTGAAAGTGAAAGAGGATGGAGGTGGATTAGGAGCACTCGGCGACGCACACCTACAAAATCGCTGCCGCACGCATGCAACCTTGGGATCTGTGCCAATTTGCTGTAAAACATTACAGCCTGTTAATACGTCGGACGCGTTGTATGAAGCAACAGTCTATACCTGTTCTTGCTCATTTATTGTTTCCTGTCCGGCCGGCCCGCTACAGTAAAGTTGTCCCTACCAAATTAATTTATTCTACCATCGCCTACCTGTGGAGTCTTCTCCTTGCACGCAAACACTCCATAGCCAGATCTGTAAAACAATTATCCTCTCGGCTGCCGGTAGTGATTTCTGCACTAACAAAATCGCCACAGAAGAAGGGTATTTCAGTTTGGTAGTACTCCTGTGCGTCAGTTGTTTATCAGTAATCTGTATCTCGAGTACTTTTTCGGCGTGAGAAGATGAGCAGTCCAGCAGATCCGCTTGACCACCAACTCACCGGCATCGATTCCATGTAAGTTCTTTAGGTTTAGAACAGATTGGAAATCAGAACTGCTTTATTAGATGATTAATTGTTTATTTTGCTTTTGCTACTGTCCCCTTCAAGATCGAATGAAGAAATAAGAGCCGACGAGTGTGCCGCGGGCATAGCTCAGATGTCCGTCAAAGAGGCGCGTGCACTGTCGACGGTAGTCGAAGCTGACGAGCTGGATTCTTATAATGGAAGCACAGAGCAGCACGTCTCAACAGTTCTAGATGGAGATCCTGGTTCGAAATCAAGGACTCCAAATGTGATTGATGTTGAAAGGGAAAAGAGTGGCTGGCTTCGACGGTAAGTATTATCTCTGTACAAGTTCCATCATTAACTTGATTTATGAGCTTGATGCACACGTATAGAAGAAGGCTAGAAGTCTGAAAAATTTAATTATATTATGGACATATCCACAACATTGAAATTAAATATGTTCTCCTAATTTGTATGTACCGTTAAGCAAATTTATATGATATTGACACGAGGCATTTGTTTTTTTCAATTACAGTCACAGACACGGCGCAATGCCTGACGAACGAGCGACTAGTGCAGATAGGATTAGTGCACTGGAACTAGCATTTAGAGGATTTGCTGAGAGGAAAGAAGATGCAGCTGTGGTGCCTTTTGTGGGATTGACATTTGATTCGCTAGGAGAAGCTTACGACTACTGTAACCTGTATTCATGGGAGTGCGGTTTTGGAATCAGGTACGGGAAGAGCCGTACAAATGTCAAAGGTGCTAAAAGCATGCAAGAGCTGCTGTGCAACTGCGGGGTAATCAAACAATCTATATATTGTTCGGTTATTTACACTTTTCAGAATTTTTTCTGCTTATTGAATTTAGTTTTCTTTCTCAACAGGGGAAACCAAAGAAAGTGAGAGGGTGCTTGGATACGTTTTAGTCTCATGACTAAAAGTAGTGGGACTAAAACTTGCTAGCCTCACCTATGCTTGGATCCAAATACTAAAGAGACTAAAATTAAGTTATTGAGCATTTATTATCCTCCAAACCCTTCAATCCAGAACTCGCCTTTGTTAAAGGAGAGGAATTAAATGAGGAGAGAGAGGACTAATACATATTTTAGTAGGTTCCTATGACTAAAAAAATTTAGCCTCAAGACTAGTCCTAGCCTCTCTTTAGTCAGGGGTGCTTGGAACTTTAGCCTCTAAAAGAGACTATTTTTAGTCAGACAAAAAATAGTCCCTTGGATCGAAGCACCCTCTGAGCGTGTGGGGCAGCAGCTGGGCCAGAATGATGGTTGTATAGATGCAGTTATGGCTGTTCAAGCAGGCTTTTGGGCAGGGAATTGTTGACTTGGGGGGGGGGGGGGGGGGGTTATTTATTGAGAAAGGGTGCAACGTGACGTGGGCCAACGGTTGGACGTAAGTAATGAACATTAATGACGGAGTTAATCTGGAAAATGATAGTGATAGTTGAGTGAGGTAATGGATAAGGTGGATGATGAAAAATAAATATATCATACATCTGATTTCGAATTTATGAATGGGGTACTAGTTGTGATACATGATTACAACATCTAATCAGAGGGTGGATAAAATATAAAAACAGAATTTGACAGTGGAAGACAACTGGTTACAGACAATACAGATAAACATATTTATTCAACATAAAACGGCTTGAGCTTGAAGGACAGGCAGGAGTCGGGAGAGGTCCTGGCGGCTTCAAGCGACCTTGCAGCATACGAAGAACAGAGCGAGCAGATTGACTAGGAGGAGAGCGATGATGATGCAGTGTAATTTCCTGTCTTCGCGGAAGGGGCGGTGAACAGCCTCGGCCACTTGGCACGTATGACGTTGATGTAGTTCTCCTCTCATTTTCCAAAAGTTGCATTTGCGAGTCTTGCAAAAACGGAAGAAAAAAGGAAGATGGGATCATGCAGTAGAACAGGATAGTACACAAAAAGTGAAAAAAGTATTAGGACATACCCACTCGTGCTCGCACTTGTTAAAGTGCTTGCCTGGATTGTTTGTCGTGCGAGAGACCCACCACTAAACCATCCCATTGTTGCAGAAAGGGCATATCATTAGTGGAAGTGGTGGCTGCTCCTCAAGAGAAACAAGGGGGGAGCTGGAGCTTGACATGGGATGGGTTGAGCTAGACATGGCAATGAGAACCATGTACAAGGGAGGAAGTTGTTCTTGATGGCTGGTATGAACTGTTCTTGATGGTATGATATGCAGTAGTGAGGAAGCTGCAAGGTGCAAGTATTTTATATCTGACGAGAGGAGGAAGATGACCATTGTAGTGAGGATTGAGCCATTGCGAGAAATTGTGAAGCATGAGCATTAAATTCAGATGGGTAGTTGGGAGTTGGCGGATGAGAGGGGGAATTGGACAGGAAAATGTGAATTTGTCTGGACAAGGGGATAAAGCACGTTGAACTGTTCAGGTGATATAACTCACTATGCAAATGAATACTAGACGTTAAATGGTGTGAATACAACGGAGCTAATATAGCGAGTGTGAATCCCAATGCTAGTGGATGGGATGGATTCCAGTGGGGGAGTCGCCGAGAGCTCCTAGGCATTTTCGTAAGAGGATTCACTTTTCTGTCAACACATTATCACGCACTTTGCTCTGCCAAGAGCGAGAAGGCCAACCAACTCGCTGGCTGTGGCGCTCGCCCTCGCCGAGGCCACCCTCGCTCCAGCGCCGGTCATGCCTGTGCCGCACGGCCGTCCGTGCCATGCCGCTGGAGACGCCGTCCGGGGCGCTCAGCACGCCTCTGGACGCGGCCTTGACGCCGCCGCTCGCGCTCCCATGGGGCTTGTCCACTGGCTCGTGGCCCGGCCCGAGCGCACCTATGGTGCACACCGCCGCGCCCCCAACAGGAGCCGCATGCGTGCCTGCATACAGGGCTCCGCCCCCACCCGGTCCTCCACCGGCGGAATGTCTTGCGCCGCTGTCGCCGATGCCCGCCCTTGCCGTCCCGTCTGCGCTCGGCCGTGCACCGCGCCGCACCCCTGGCCACGGCCTCCGCACCGTCCGGCCGCATCGGCTGCCCCGGCCGCACCCGACGCCTGTCGGGGGTGTCTGATCCCTCGCACACCTATGGGGATCGGCGGACCGAGCCCCTTTTGGTTCGGCAGGGGGCGGTGGATGCACAAAGAGCAGATCGAGGCAAAACACATGAGCGAGACGATCGATTTACCCAGGTTCGGGCCGCACGGATGCATAAAACCCTACTCCTGCTTTGGTGGTTGTATTGAGTTCTTGCTCGGGGGCGGCGAGTGCTACAGTACACACAAGCAACTGGCGAGACCGAGCGTGAGAATGGCTGTCCCCTCCTCTCTGTTGCGCATGGGCCTCCTTTTATATGTCTAAGGGGTCACCGACACGTGGCAACAGAGGTGAGGGTAAAAAATTAAAAGGGGTGGTAGTTGGATCCACCGCCTACACGTTGCATCCTACCTAACTCTGACGGCAGGGGACAAGGGCATTAAATGTTCGTCTGTGTCACCTTGACGGCCCAGAGAGGGACCGCTAGGAACGCCACCGTTTGCCATGATGGCCGCTTGTCAGCGCCTGCTTCCCACCGCATGCCCCCGGCTGCACAGCCTCCCGCCACGTACGCCACGAATGGTCCCAGGGCGACATGTTGGTGGGTGAGCTGGAGCGCGGGCTGCGGGGTAGTAGCTTGCCGCGGCAAGCACCTTGCCGCGGATGTAGTCTTGTCGCGTCCGGGAGCTTGTCACTCACCGGGCCTTGTCGGGGCGCGTGGTGCGCCGCAGCGAGCTTCTTGAGATGCTTTGGTTGGTCCTCCCGGCAAGCTCCTTTTGCCGGGGTCTCGTTTCCCTCTCGGCAAGCTCCTCTTGCCGGGGCCTTGTCTCCTTCCCGGCAAGCTCCTCTTGCCGAGGCCTTGTTTTGCTCTTGGATACTTTGTTCTTGAATGGCTCCAGAGGAACCACGGAGGGTCTTGGCGGTCACCCGGCAAGCCTTGCCGCGGGTCGCTGCGACTGCCCGTGCACAAGTTCGGGATACTAAGGTACCCCTACTTTAGTACACCGACAGCAGTCCCCGGGCCTGGGCCATACACGGTGCCGAGCGCTGTTGGGCCAGGCCCAAAATAGTGCACGGGCACGCGCGGCCTAGGACATGCCATAACTCGCTCCGCACCCACCGCGCCCTCCCCAAACGGCACGCGTCAAACGCGGCATCGTGGGAGAGATCGTGGGCGGTTTTCAAGGTGCCCACTCCCCACGATCATGGGGTGGGGAGTGGCCGCCCCACTCGTCGCCTCGGTTCTGCACGCCTGCCACGCGGCTCCCATGCACTTGGGTCGCGGACGGCGGAGGCGGGAATCGGGGCCGTCTTGGGTCGAGGCAGCGGGTCGGCCCCAGCTCCCTGCCTCCCCGCGTCTTGATTCGCTGAGCGGGGCGGCCGAGCCCCCACCTCGCTCCTTTATAAAGAGCGGGAGGGGAGGACGTGAGCTCGCATCCTCCCATCTTCTCCTTCCTTCAGCTTCTGCTCCCCCTCCTCCCATTCGCCATGGAGAGAGGGAACCCTGGTCCTTCGTAAGTGGCGGCAAGGGTTGCCGCCAGGCAGCGCATCCCTCCCTCTCCCGCACCCGTGGTGGCGGAGCCAGCCGTAAGGGGAAGAGGGAGGGGCGAGGTCGTGGACGAGGCCGTGGCGCTCGGGGAAGAGGTGGACGAGGCGGGGCGTCGGCTTCGCCTCCGCCGGCGGCTCCTCTTCCCACGGTGGCCCATGCCGGGGACGACCCTTGCGAGTTCTTCGTCAGGTTGCGTCGGGCGCCTCGTCGTCGCCTCCGACTCCTAGATCCGTTTGCGGAAGTTGTGGAGTTGGACCCGCCCGAGATGCTGAGACTGCAGATGAGGGGCTGTGGGATCAGCGGCACGCGGGTCCGCGCCGAATTCCCAGCCCCCGGCGTGATGTATCTTGGCCGAGGGTGGAAGACATTCGCCCGCATCCACAGCTTGACGCCGGGGCTCACCCTCCACTTCAAGTTGGTGGAGGGCGATCTCCTCTCCGTCAAGGTCTTCGGGTGCTTCGGCGTCCGGGCCCGGTGCTGCGTGGAAAGCTCCTCCAACAGCGAAGGCTCCTCCTCGAGCGAGAGTGACGAGGAGGGGAGCGACAGCGGCGACGAGGGGAGCGGGCGGCAGGATGGCGGGTCCGACTAGGTGTCGGGCGCCGCTCCGTGCGGCACCGGCAACCCCATCATCTGGGTCGCCGGCTCCTTGAACTCCCCGGGGGCGTCTCCTTGGGCGGCTGGCGTAGGGAGGCTGCGGAAGAGGAAGAGGGCTGGCGGCAAGGCCGTCAAGCCGGAGTACGAGGGCGTGGTGCCCTCGACAGCATGCTGACGTCCTACCGCCTTGTCTTCGAGCCCTGCTTCCGGTGCCGCCATCACCGTCCAGCCTTGACGGGCCCCGGGATGTTCTCTTGGTATCTTCTGGCACCCGTAGTTCGCCTAGGCGCTCCTTTTGCCCTTCTCGCCTCCTTGACCTACCTCCTGAAGAGAGGGACAGGAAAAGGGATTACGGGCATCTTATCTTTTTAATTTGTAAGCCCTCGGGCCTTAGTTGCATTTAGAACTTGTAATCCTCTCTTTCATGTTTTTCATTCTCTATGGACTGTACCTGCGTGGAATGTTTTAATGAAAAGGGGATGTTTGCCGGGTTATTTGTCTCGCGGGTAGAACCCACGCCAAGGAACAAATCCTTGGTATCTTTCAGATAGACACTCCTTCCCCGGCAACAGGCCCTGCCGGCTTCCCACGTCGCTCGACCTTTCTCACGCTCTTGACGGAGGCAGGGACGAGGCGGGTGCGGCCCCTCATTTCATCCCTTTCCTGCCGCGACTACGACCAAAACTTGGCCCTGGGGCCCCATGGACCAGAGCTAAGGGAGCACGGTGGCTTTCGGGAAGAAATGAGGCTTCGTATTCCCAGTCCAAAAGAGAATGCATGAAGAGGGATGAAAGACTTATCTGAGATTGCAGCCCCCGGCAACTCTGGCTTGCCGTGGGTGAACCTTGGTACTTGCAGCCCCCGGCAACACTGGCTTGCTGGGGCCCAGATGCCGGCACGTCCTTCTTCTCCTTTTCATCCCCATGCGGTCCGGCAAGGATATGCGAGCCCTGCGAACCAAAGGAAACGAAAGATAGGCAAAGGGACACGCACTCGACCTCTAAGTTAGGGGTTAGCTGCTGTTAGGCACTATCAACCCTAACCAAGGACTCGACTCGACCTAGCATGCATACTATAACTCTGGGCGCCAGCGCTTCATTATCTTGTGCTCAGGGTCTGCGCCTGGCTTTGTACAAAGGATTACATGCAACAGCGGCAAGACTTGTACAAAAGGGTGGTTGCCGGACAGGGTCTGACAACCGCGCCTTACGGGTAAAACTTACGAAGAAGCTCGATATTCCAGGAGTTGCTCACTGGTACGCCATCTTCGGTCTCCAGGCGGACAGCGCCAGGCCTGGTGACTCGTTTCACCCGGTAAGGGCCTTCCCACTTCGGCGTCAACTTGTTGGAATTCTTGGCGGACTGAACGCGCCGAAGAACAAGGTCACCTTCCTTGAGACTCCTAGCATTAACTTTGCGGCTATGATAGTGGCGCAAAGCTTGCTGGTAGCGAGCGGCTCGCACAGCGGCCTGGAGACGATCTTCCTCAAGGAGCAGCGCGTCATCTTGCCGCAGCCGCTCTTGCTCAAGCTCATCATAAGCGAGCACTCGAGGTGACCCGTATACGAGTTCCGTGGGGATAACTGCCTCCGCTCCATAGACTAGAGCGAAGGGTGTCTGTCCAGTGGCTCGATTTGGCGTTGTCCTGATCGACCAAAGAACCACTGGCAGCTCCTCGATCCAGTTGCGTCCGCGCTTGTGCAGCCTGTCAAAAGTTCTGGTCTTGAGCCCGCGCAGCACTTCAGCATTTTCCCTTTCCGCTTGACCGTTGCTTCTCGGATGAGCAACAGAAGCGAAGCAGACCTTGGCGCCAAGATCTTGGATGTACTGCATGAAGGTGCGGCTCGTAAATTGTGTACCGTTGTCGGTAATTATCCTGTTAGGGATCCCGAAACGGCAAACAATCGACCTGAAGAATTTGATCGCGGACTGCACCGTCACCTTCCTCACTGGTTCCACTTTCGGCCACTTTGTGAACTTGTCGATTGCAACGTACAAGTACTCAAAGCCCCCGACAGCTTGGGGGAAGGGGCCGAGGATATTGAGCCCCTAGACCGAAAATGGCCAGGATAAAGGGATCGTCTGGAGAGCTTGACCTGGCTGGTGTATCTGCTTGGAATGGAACCGGCACGCTTCACACTTGGTTACTTGTGCAGTTGCATCCTGGAGGGCTATCGGCCAGAAGAAGCCTTGCCAGAATGCTTTTCCGACAAGGGCTCTCACGCTAATGTGGTGACCACATATGCCTCCATGTATCTCTGCCAACAGCTTATGTTTGTCTTCCCGAGGGATACACTTCAATTTCACACCGTTGAGTCTTCTTCTGCACAGTGTGTTGTCGACAAACTGGTACATACTAGACTGTCGGGCTACTCTTTCCGCTTCTTCTGGTTCCTCGGGAAGCTCTCCTGTTTGGAGGAAACGGACAATCTGCTGCGCCCATGTTGGAGCCTGTGGCTCGACAACAAGGACTAAAGGCACATCTGCTGCTGCGGGAACGTCCGCTTCTACGGCAAGAGCCTGCGACTTTGCCGGAGCTTGACGCTCCCCGACAAGCTTGCCGGGGCAGAGCTTACCGGGAGTGTCTGCTGTAACGGAACAAACCCTGGGGTTTGCCGGAGTAGACTGCTCCTCAGCACTCTTGGCGTCGATCTCGGGGACCTTCTTGGCGGCGGCTTCGGGAAGCTCTGCCAGAAGATAGTCACCAGAGACCAACTTCCTCTTCTTGCTTTGTCCAGTTGATGGTTTTACGGATGGCTGAGTCAGCTTGAGCACAAAGATCCCTGGTTCCACAGGTAACTTAAGTGCTGCGCACTTTGACAGGCCATCGGCAATGTCGTTCTCAGCTCTTGGAACATGTTCCATTTGCAGGCCGTCAAAGCGCTCTTCCAGCTTCCTCACTTCATCAACGTAAGCTTCCATCAACGGACTCTGGTAATCTTTGTTCACTTGGCGGACGACAAGTTGAGAGTCACCCCTGACAATGAGCTTCTTGATCCCAAGTTCTGCCGCGATCCTGAGACCGGCAAGCAAGCCTTCATACTCTGCAGTATTGTTTGTCGCTTGCTCCTTGGGAAAGTGCATCTGGACTATGTACTTGAGGAGCTCTCCGGTGGGTGCGACAAGCAGTACACCAGCACCAGCGCCTTGCAGCGAGAAGGCACCGTCAAAGTACATGAGCCACTCTTTGCTTGCTTCCTTGGCGAGGATGCTCGTCTTCGGAATTTCTTCGTCTGGAGTTGGCGTCCACTCTGCTATGAACTCTGCCAATGCTCTGCTCTGGATTGTTGATGTACTCTCAAACTTGAGGCCAAAGCTTGACAGTTCCAGTGCCCACTCGACAATCCTGCCTATTGCTTCTGGATTTTGCAATATCCTCTTCAGCGGAAAGCGAGTGACAACTGTGATCTCGTGTGCTTGGAAGTAATGGCGCAGCTTTCTCGAGGCCATGAGAAGGCCGAAAAGCAGCTTCTGCACACCAGAGTACCTTGACCTAGCCCCCTGTAAAAGGGAGCTGACAAAGTAAACTGGGCGCTGCACCATTTTCTTCTGTATCTCCTCTTGTATCTGCGCAGATCCTTGCTTGTCGGGACCAGAGTTTGTCGGGGAAGCCCCCTGCTTGTCGCTGGATGTGCTTGCCGCGGCCGCTGGCTCGTCGTCGGCCTCCCTTTCCGCAACTAACGCAGCACTAACCACTTGATTGGTTGCCGCTATGTACAACAGCAACTTCTCTTGTGGTTTAGGCGCGACAAGTGTTGGAGTGGAGGACAGGTATCTCTTCAAGTCTTGCAGTGCAGCCTCCGCTTCCGGAGTCCATCTCATTGGACCTGCCCTTTTCAAAATTTTGAAAAAGGGCAGGGCGCGCTCAGCAGACCGAGAGATAAACCTGCTGAGAGCAGCTACGCAGCCGGCAAGCTTCCGGACATCCTTGACGCACTTTGGTGCTTCGATCTGCTCAATGGCCCTGATCTTGTCGGGGTTGGCTTCGATTCCTCGTTGAGACACAAAGAACCCGAGAAGTTTGCTGGAGGGGACTCCAAACACACACTTCTCGGGGTTGAGCTTGAGGTTGACCTTGCGCAGATTTGCAAAAGTCTCTTCTAAGTCTTGGATCAGAGTTGCCCTGTCTTTGCTTTTGACCACTATATCATCCATGTAAGCTTCTACATTTCTGTGTATCTGTGGCTTCAAAGCGATATGGACTACTCTGGCAAATGTCGAACCAGCATTCTTCAATCCGAAAGGCATCCGTACAAAGCAGTACGTGCCACATGGAGTAATGAATGCGGTTTTCTCCTCATCCTCTTCTGCCATGAAGATCTGATGGTATCCTGAGTATGCATCAAGAAATGAAATCAACTCACATCCGGCCGTGGAGTCAACAATCTGGTCAATGCGCGGGAATGGAAATGGATCTTTGGGACAAGCTTTATTAACATCAGTAAAGTCAATACAAAGCCTCCACTTCCCGTTTGCCTTGCGCACTACAACCGGATTGGCCAACCACGTTGGATGGAGCACCCCTCTGACAAGGCCCGTTGCTTCCAATTTCTTGATTTCTTCCGCTATGAATTATTGGTGCTCCACCGCCTGCTTCCTGACTTTCTGCTTGACGGGCCGCGCATGAGGACAAACTGCAAGGTGGTGCTCAATTACCTTCCTGGGAACACCGAGGATGTCAGACGGCTGCCATGCAAACACGTCGACATTCGCCCACAGGAAAGTAACGAGCGCGCTTTCCTATTTAGGGTCAAGCGTGGCACTGATGGTGAAGGTACCACCAGTGCAGTCCTCCTTGGCGGGCACCTTCTTGGTAAGTGGTGGAGCTGCCATCGTCTTCTTGCTCTTGCCGGTGGAGCTCGATGGTGCGTCCTCGACGGCAGCGCAGCACTCCGAAGAGGTGCGCTTGCCGGAGTAGGCATCATAGCACTCGCCGGACTTGGTCCTCTTCTTGCCGGTGGAGCTCGATGGCGCGTCCTCGACGGCGGCGCAACACTCTGAAGAGGCGCGCTTGCCGGAGTGGGCACCAGAGCTCTTGCCGGACTTGGTCTTCTTCCCCTCGGGAGCTTCAGCGGCAAGTGTCTCATGGTCTGTCGCGGCGGCAGCTTCCCGGTAGATCCTGTCGGCGCAGATAAGTTGCGTCCTTCTTGTCGCCAGGGACAGAGATGACGCTTATCGGGCCTGGCATCTTGAGCATGTTGTAGGCATAGTGAGAGGCCGCCATGAACTTGGCGAGTGCGGGACGGCCAAGTATCCCATTGTAGGGCAATGGGAAATCGGCAATGTCGAAGGTGGCCCTCTCAGTCCTGAAGTTCATCTCGCTGCCGAATGTTACCGGCAGCGCGACTTTTCCCTTCGGCTTGCTCCTTCCCGGGTTAATTCCTTGGAATGTACCGGTTTCTTCGAGCTCGCTGTCCGGGATCTAGAGTTTCTGGAGCATAGCGAAGGAGATCAGATTCAGGCCAGCCCCGCCGTCAACTAGCATCTTGGTGACCTTGAGGTTGCGGATTGTTGGGGAAACCAACAATGGCAGGCACCCGACCGCAGTTGTGCGATCAGGGTGGTCCTCAATGTCAAAGATGATAGGCGTGCTGGACCACTTCAGAAGCTTGCGTGATTCAACAGGTGGCTCCGCCGCATTAACTTCCCAAAGCAACTGTTTGAGTTGGCAGTGGGAAGTATGCAGAGAAGCGCCACCGTCAACACACAAGACTTCTGTAGCCTTCTGAAACTCCTGCTCGCTGTTCTCAACATCATCCATGTCTTCGTCGTCGTCTTCGTCTTCGTCCTTGTCGCGGCCGCGGGGAGGTCTGTCTCCTTGCCGCTGCTTGGCCTTGCCGCGGCTTCCTCCCGGGCTAGCGCGCTTCTTGCCGGCTTCTCCACCGCCTCCTTGGGCTCTCTCCTTGTCACGCCGCTCGTACTCAGCTTTTTGTTGCTGGACAAGCTGCTCGACCCTCTTGCAGTTCTGGAGATCATGGCCCTTGGTGCGGTGGATCTTGCAGTACTGCTTGTCGGTGGCCGCCACAGCTTGGCAGTTGGTGCACGCGGCAGCCTCCTTGCCGGAGCTGCCAACTTTGGCTTGCTTGGCGGGGCCGTCATCGCCGGACTGCTCAACGACTAGTACCTCTTTGCCGCTCTTCTTCCTGTTGCGCCTCCGGTTCTTCCTTGCCGGGGCGGCATCCTCGCTGTCAGATCCCCCTGCTCCAGCATCCTCTCTGGGGAGTTTCCTCCCTTCTTCAGCGCGTGCGCACTTGTCGGCCAGGGCGTACAGCTCGCTGACGTCCCTGATCCTGCTCATCGCCATCTCCTCCCGCATCCTGCGATTACGCACGTTCTGATGGAATGCGCTAATAACCGCGGCAGGGTGGATGTCTGGGATGTTGCGCTGCACGCGGCTGAATCTCTGGATATACTTGCACAGAGGTTCTCCTTCCTTCTGGGCAAGAAGGTGGAGGTCACTCTCTTGGTCGTGTGGTTTGTGGCCGCCTGTAAAGGCGCCGACAAACTGGTGGCACAAATCCGCCCAAGAGGATATGGAGTTGTCCGGCAAGTGCATGAGCCAGGATCTGACTTCGGGCTTGAGCACGAGCGGGAAGTAGTTGGCAAGGACCTTGTCGTCTCACCCCCCGGCAGCTTGCACCGCAATGGTGTAGATGCTGAGGAACTCCGACGGGTGCGACTTGCCGTCGTACTTCTCCGGCACGTCTGGCTTGAAATGCTTCTGGTTGGGCCACTGGACTTGCCGCAGCTCACGGGTAAACGCAGGACAACCTGCCGCGTACGGCAAGTTACCTGGCTCTCCGGGTGCATGCATGTCAACAGAGGGCCCAGCACGCTGGTCTGATTGACGTCGTGCTTCCCTTCGGCGCTCGATGCGTGTTCGAGCGTCTTCTTGCTGTCTCTCATGAAGAACTTGGCGTTGATCGCGACGAGCTCGCGGATCTGACGACGCGGTGGAGTAGCTGTCGAGGTGGATCCGGTGAGTCGGCGATCTTGGCCTTCGGGGCGGAGAGTGCACAGTGGTTGCACCCTCACCGGTCTTGTCGCCACCGGCTCGCGCCTGGCTGACTTGCCGCGGTAGCGATGCGCTCGGCTGCCGTGGGTTGTCACCATTGGCGAAGCCGATGAGGCTCTGAATAGTGGCCCTCCAGTCATCGATCTTCTCTGGCGCTGGAGGGTAGTCTAGGAGTAGCTGGGCACGCGCCAACGCTTCCGCCGGAGTGGTGGGCGGCGGCATCGAACGGTGCGAGGAGCGAGATATGCTCGGACTCCTAACTGCGTTAGAAGGAGCAACATCCCGTCCAAGCGACCGCGCCGCGCTCACGCCAGCATGTTGGCGTGCGTGCTGATCCTGAGCACCCCGGGATCCGCCAGCTTGATCTTGGCCCAGCAGATGTATGGTACCATGGGTACCATGATGCTGCTGGTCCCGCGCCTCCTGGGATGGGTGCGGTGCGTGTACGGACGCTGAGGTCTTGGAGTGCGCGCGGTCGTCGTAGGAGGCGACCGCGCCGCCGACATGCGGTGCAGCCTGGTCCTTGGACCTGGCAGCGCCACGAGTCCCCCCGGCGGCGCCCGCTCTTCCGCCGGCGCCTGCTCCACCAGCCGTCCGCTCTGGCGACGGCGGGCTCGGCGCAGACGGAGCAGCTGCCTCCGAAATCTTCTTCTTCGGCGGCATGTTGATGAAGACGATGAAGATTTGGCTCGTGCGAACGCCGGATCAGGTTCGCACAACCTCGACGCACCCCCTACCTGGCGCGCCAAAGATGTCGGGGGTGTCTGATCCCTCGCACACCTATGGGGATCGGCGGACCGAGCCCCTTTTGGTTCGGCGGGGGGCGGTGGATGCACAAAGAGCAGATCGAGGCGAAACACACGAGCGAGACGATCGATTTACCCAGGTTCGGGCCGCACGGATGCGTAAAACCCTACTCCTGCTTTGGTGATTGTATTGAGTTCTTGCTCGGGAGCGGCGAGTGCTACAGTACACACAAGAAACTGGCGAGACCGAGCGTGAGAATGGCTGTCCCCTCCTCTCTGTTGCGCATGGGCCTCCTTTTATATGTCTAAGGGGTCACCAACACGTGGCAACAGAGGTGAGGGTAATAATGTAAAAGGGGTGGTAGTTGGATCCACCGCCTACACGTCGCATCCTACCTAACTCTAACGGCAGGGGACAAGGGCATTAAATGCCCGTCTGTGTCACCTTGACGGCCTAGAGAGGGACCGCTAGGAACGCCACAGTTTGCCATGATGGCTGCTTGTCAGCGCCTGCTTGCCACCGCATGCCCCCGGCTGCACAGCCTCCCGCCACGTACGCCAGGAATGGTCCCAGGGCGACACGTTGGTGGGTGAGCTGGAGCGCGGGCTGCGGGGTAGTAGCTTGCCGCGGCAAGCGCCTTGCCGCGGATGTAGTCTTGTCGCGTCCGGGAGCTTGTCGCTCACCGGGCCTTGTCGGGGCGCGTGGTGCGCCGCAGCGAGCTTCTTGAGATGCTTTGGTTGGTCCTCCCGGCAAGCTCCTCTTGTCGGGGTCTCGTTTCCCTCCCGGCAAGCTCCTCTTGCCGGGGCCTTGTCTCCTTCCTGACAAGCTCCTCTTGCCGAGGCCTTGTTTTGCTCTTGGATACTTTGTTCTTGAATGGCTCCAGAGGAACCACGGAGGGTCTTGGCGGTCGCCCGGCAAGCCTTGCCACGGGTCGCTGCGACTGCCCGTGCACAAGTTCGGGATACTAAGGTACCCCTACTTTAGTACACCGACAGGAGCCCCCCTGCCCGGCCTCCGCGCTGCGCCCCGTGCGCCCGCCGGCCGTCGCCTCATGGCCGCGCCGGCCGTGCCACGGCCTCCGCGCCGCTCGCCCTGTGTCCGTCCGCCCGGTTGTGTGCCGCGCTGCACCCGCTCCCGGCCGTCTGGCCTCCGCCCGGCTGTGCCCGTGCCCGTCCCCTCCCATCCACGGTTCCACGCCCGGCCGCGCTCCCGCGCTCTTTCCAGTCGCCCGTGGCCGGCGAGCCCGAGGGGCAGCGGCAGTTCCAGTAACTGCACAGGAGAAGATAGGGAAATCTTATCTCTTTGGCATTTTGCACTAAGATCCTTCCATATGCACGAAATGGCAAAATAGGCCGAAACAAGGGTCAAATCAGTCCTAACAAGAGTACTATTTACTAGTATTTAGTACATGTTTTAGACCCGTTGTTTCAAACATTTTTCTATTGAGTATAATGCTCAAGAAATTTAAGATATAAATAATTTTCATGCTTACAAAGATTGAGATTATTTATATCTATTATTTGCAATTGAGATTTTCAATCTCTTGCAAAGATAAAATAAGTACTTCTACAGTATTGTTTCCCCGTTGAGTACGCGGTACTTCGGAATATTTCTATGATGTATCTATTTTCATGTTAAATACATGTCGAGAATAATACATCTATTTGGTAATGGAGATTTTGAATTTCTTAGAAATACATATGCAAAATTCAATATGATTTCAAGTCACCTTCTTGAAATCTATTGATGTTTGCAACATTAAGATGTATTTATATTATACAATCTGTAATATAATAAATTGCCGGTTTTTCACCGGTATGATATGTTCTATGTGTTTACCACATAGCCATTCTTCATGAACATGTCATTACGGTCGAGATTGATTTCTCCCACACAACAGACTTGGTAAATTTTTGACAATTACATCTCCCTCATTATATTAGGGAAACACTAGGTAATGAATTCGATTTACTGCCCATATGCAAACTATCACTCTTACGGAGAGGCCTACGTTTTGTCAATCTCAACAAATGAATACTTCCAATGTGTTTTTCCTTATATTTAAATTGTGACATGCACAAGGTAATAGAAACATGTGCATCTACTGACATTATCAGATTATGCAGCCTATTACTGTGATATCTATATGATCTTCAACGTGTTATGTTCCCACAATTGAGGTTGAGCATTTTCAAGTTATACATTTGAGTCAAATTTTTGCATTCTTATTACAAAGCCATGATGGTTTTTAATTTACTACTGGTAAATTAATTATCTCTAGTTTGCCCCTATAAGTAATGGATGGCTAACAATTTGAGGCTCTTGCCCTCAATGGCCAGAACTTACTTAAGCGGGTAATGGACATCAAGATCAGTCTTGCATCCCATGGGATAGCACATGCAATCCAAGCCACGCCACTGGGACGCAAAGGAACTCAAGGGTAAATGTTTGAAACTCACTTCAAACCTTCAACCTAACACACCATCAAGGAAGTCAGTTGTTTTGCATGATGTTCTTCTAGAACAGAGCAATAAAAATGACTATCCAACTGTCACGGGTCCCTAAGAGCACGGAGAACATGATGGTTTAATATGCATCAACCGATATGTTTGGAGACTACATTTAGTTCCTCAATCTCCTTAGTGATCTATTTATTTATGTTCATTTATGATGTCCTAATAAGAACATGATTATTGTTGTCATCATATATTGTATCACAATATACTGTATCAGCACTTTGATACAAATACATTTGTATGTATTCTATATATCTGACATTGATTTTCATATTGAGAATCTTCATGTCTATATATAGATTTCTACGGGAGTCAATCCGATGAAAATGATATGTGCCTTGTGGACATATGCATCACAAGCTTTATATTCAGGGAAGTCCAATGTTTCCACTCTCATTGAGAGAAAGGAGATATTTAAATCGCTACACGCGATGAGGTATTTGTTGGCTCAACTCGAGTCATATTTACTATCCATGCGGGTACTCGAGTAACGTCGGGATGCTTTATTGCTTCCAGGTTTAACTCGTACCCTACTAAACTATGAAGGTATCCCTCAAAATAGTTTCCATAGCGAAACTTATGATGAAAAAAAAGAAATAACTTCTCTTTACCATATGCAACGGATATGGCGAGCACATTCCCTGTGTATCATCTGGATTGTACTACACATACGACACAACCCGTAGCACATGTTGTGTATGAGATAGTTTTCCAGAATGTCTTGTACATGACAAACTTGGCATACTCGCCTTGGTCATCGAGACATTGGTTTGAAACCAAAACTATCAACAATTCCAATGGTTTATGATTATTATGATGCTAAATTCTAACATTATTTGGATTTTATGTGCACTACAAGTGACACAGGGAGGCTAATTTTAAGGCTCTCACGCCTTAAGGTCTACGCTGAACCACTCATACTCCTTGAATGCATCAAGTCGAGGTAAGCGGCTCTTCCCAACCATTGAGTAGACTATTCAGGTATTCCATGGTTCTAAAGGACATATCTACACAATGGTCTTAAGTGTGTGCTTTATTCACACGGAACCAATGGCTCATTATACTGACATCGATTTCAAGCAAATCGAATGGAAAACATTGTAGAATTCTCCTCGTGCCTTCTCTATGGCCCTCGGATTGAAGTTTAGCAATTTGTCCTAATGTCTAGACTCAAAATGGTTTGGTAGAATCATTTATCCAAAGAGTTAAGCTCATTGCATTATCTTTACTTTGGAATTGCAACTTACCAACTGTACGTTGGAGTCATGTAGTTTTACACGCTCATGACCAATCTGCATACTATTATTCCCCTCTATCTTGATACGTGGAAATCTACCAAGTATTTCCCATCTACGGTAATTCGGTTGCATACCGATATCACCACCCAGCATACATCATTGGCCCCTCAACATATAGTTGGGATCTATGTGAGGAATAATTGTATTACCGTCAATACCTCAAGCCCCTCACATGGGAAGTTATTCAAGGCCGGTATGTTGATTCAATGAGGAACATTTCCAGGCATTAGGGGAGAATTCAAGTACCATAAAGAATGCCAGGAAATTAGTGGAATGTTCAACACATTTCTGCCTCAGATCCACGTACTCAAAGATCTGAACCATGCATTCAGAAGATTTGCAATACATTGCAAATAACCTGCCATATTCATTTACTAACTATAAAGGTGTCACACAATCCTACAATCCTGCAAAAGTATGCCTAAAAGAGTGGAGGTACCAACAAAATCCACTACACTCCCCGTTCAAAGCAACAGGGGGAGATGTATGGCAGAAGTACATCAGGATCCAGCTTCTCGCAAGCAAAGATATCAAGGCATGTGAATCAGTAAATGCAAGTCAACTGTAACACCCACAATGCGGCTATATCTCCCATGTGTCGGAGCACGACTTAGAGGCATAACCGCATAGTAGGCATGTCGCAAGAGGGGTAATCTGTACACATCCCATGTACTGAATATGAAAGGGATAAAGAGTTGGCTTACAATCGCCACTTCACACAATACATAAATATAGCATTACATCATCCAGAATACAATCAAGGCCCGACTACGGAACCAAATAAAGAAAGACCACCCCAAATGCATAGATCCCTGATCGCCCCAACTGGGCTCCACTACTGATCAACTGGAAACGAAACAAAACAACAAACATGATCTTCATCAAGCTCCTCCTTGAGCTCGATTGCATCACCTTCACGGTTATCAACGGCACCTGCAACTGTTTGAAGTAATCTATGAGTCATGGGGACTCAGCAATCTCACACCCTCGCGATCAAGACTATTTCAGCTTATGGGTAGGATAGGGTAATGAGGTGGAGCTACAGCAAGCACTAAGCATATATGGTGGCTAACTTACGCAAATGAGAGCGAGAAGAGAAGAAAAGCATGGTCGTGAACTAGAAGTGATCAAGAGATGATCCTGAAACTACTACGTTCAAGCATAACACGAGACCGTGTTCTCTTCCCGGACTCCGCCGAAAATAGACCATCATGGCTACACACGCTGTTGATCCATTTTAATTCAGTTAAGTTTCAGGTTTTCTACAACCGGACATTAACAAATTCCCATCTGCCCATAACTGCGGGCATGGCTTTCGAAAGTTCAAAACCCTGCAGGGGTGTCCCAACTTAGCCCATCACAAGCTCTCATGGTCAACGAAGGATATTCCTTCTCCCAGAAAGACCCGATCAGACTCGGAATCCCGGTTACAAGACATTTTGACAATGGTAAAACAAGACCAGCAAGACCGCCCGATGCGCCGACATCCTGATAGGAGCTGCACATATCTCGTTCTCGGGGCAACACCAGATGAACACTACGTACAGCTAAAACCAACCCTCAAGTTTCCCCGAGGTGGCGCCGCAAGTTGCTCTGTTTCGGACCAACACTTAGATAAGCACTGGCCCGGGGGGGTTAAAATAAAGATGACCCTTGAGTCTGCAGAACCCAAGGGAAGGTGGTAGGTTGTTAGTGCAAATGTAAAACCAAGGTTGCGCCTTGCTGGAGGAGTTTTATTCAAGGCAAACTGTCAAGGGGTTCCCATTATAACCCAACCACGTAAGGAACGCAAAATCAAGGAACATAACACCGGTATGACAGAAACTAGGGCGGCAAGAGTGGAACAAAACACCAGGCATAAGGCCGAGCCTTCCACCCTTTACCAAGTATATAGATGCATTAATTAAATAAGAGATATTGTGATATCCCAACAAATATCCATGTTCCAACAAGAAACAAACTCCATCTTCACCTTCAACTAGCAACGCTATAAGAGGGGCTGAGCAAAGCGGTAACATAGCCAAACAACGGTTTGCTAGGACAAGGTGGGTTAGAGGCTTGACATGGCAATATGGGAGGCATGATTTAGCAAGTGGTAGGCATCACGGCATAGGCATGGCAATAGAGCGAGCAACTAGCAAGCAAAGATAGAAGTGATTTCGAGGGTATGGTCATCTTGCCTGCAAAGTTCTCCGAGAAGAGGAAAAGATTGATCCTCATAAACGTACTCAATGGGTACCTCGAACACGAACTCGTCTCCCGGCTCTACCCAAGGCAAGAACACAAGCAAAGGAAACACCAATCAACCACGGTGCAATGCGCAAGCAACATGATGCAAAACATGGCATGATATGCGGGATGTGATATGCAATGCGTATGCGAGCTCCGGAAGGAAAATATTGAATCAGGCCTCAACTTGGCAAACCAAGAGTGCTGCTGGAAAGATGAGATGATTTCGGTCGAAATCGATATAAAGATCACCGGAATCGGATGCACGGTTTGCAAATGGCAAGCAAAACAATAATGGCACAATTCTGTGATTAACATCGTGAAGCCATCTAAAATGCAACAAGAAACTAAGCTATTGCACTCCAACATAGTAACAAAGCACATGGCAGTGATCCACTCAAGATGCTTGACAAAAGATGAACACTGAGCTACGGCTAAAACACACAAGAGCAGGTTCAAACAAGCATGGCAAAAGTGCAAAAGATATCAGGTTCACAGACTTAGTGAAAATAACATGTCAGGATTTAACATCAGGAAGCAATGTTTAGAGCAAGATAACAACATGCTACAGGATCAGATCATAACAAGACAAGGCATGGCATGAATCTACTCAAAGCATATAACAAAAGTCCCTTACTGACCATAAGCCAAAAAGGATTAGAAGATATGATGGCACCCATGTAAACATAGCATGTTTCGTTAATAGATTCAGACTTAGCAGAAAACTGGACGTGGCTTAAACAGAAATAAGAAGGCATGTTTGCGAGCTCGATGCACTCAACACAAGGCATTGCATGACAAACTAAGCATCTTCCTAGCAAGAAGACATGATCAAGAAGCTAAACAAATCAAGAACAAGTTCATAGCAAGCATGGATCAACTACAATAACCTTGGCAAAATTGATTAACATGTAAACAATCTGCCAGGAACATTTTATAGCAAAAGTAGAGCAAGATTGAGTCATGTTAGGGTACTCCATAATTGCAAACAAAGACATGGATGGATAGAACATAACAATGTCTCAAAATCATCCTTACTGAACATGCTCAAAAGAGGCATGGATCACTCTGTAGCAACATGAATACATGGCATAAAAATAACATCAGGGAAATGACTTAGTGAAATTCTAAGTCCCTGAAATTAGCAACATCACGAGAGCTACTTTGCATGCTTGTGCTAGTCACCACATTGATCACAAAAATACATGGCATACACCCCTGTAAAGATGGCATGGCATATAACAAAACACATGTAGAACTCAAGACCATATGCAGCACACAATAATCATGGCAAAAATGACAAATGCTCATAAACTGATAAGAAACAGCACCTAACATTCTATAGCACTTTTGCATCAACAATTAGGGCATCAAGATGGACTCCAACAAGCATGGTGCAATGGAATGAAATGAAGAGGACATCCTGAAGAACATTTTGATATATCATGCGGGTGAAACGGAGCTACGATGATGAAGTTATGATGCGATGAACAGAGCATTAAAATAAGAGGGGAAAAGGACTTAGAAATATTTCAACCTTAGAGAATCGGGACGGAGGGGTGCGGGGTGGAGAGATCCCGTTTGGTTCGGAGGACGAGGCCATACAGATCTGATGGAACACGGGGCCGGCCATGGCTGTGGTGGCGCTCCGGCGAGCTCGAGGCTGGCCGGAGGTCAGGCGGTGACCAGCGACGAGGGGGAACGCCGGATCCAGGCGCGGCCCACCGGATCTAGCGATGGTGACCAGCGATGAGGCTAGAAGTGGCGGCAGGCGGAGCATCGAGCTCGGGCGCGCCATGGGGCTCCATGAGAGGTCACCGGCGGCGAGGTTGGCAGGCGGCGGTGCGGGGCTCTCATGCGGGCGGCGCTCGGGCGAATGGAGGATGGCGAGGCAGGCGGGCGGCGATGGAGACGCCGGCGCGCTGGGTCCGGCGAGGCGCATGGTCGCGCGAGGAGGCGGGAGGAGCAGAGGCTTCGACGGACGGTGGCAGAGAACTCCGATGAAGGCGGCGCGGGATCCGGGCGGCTCGGGCGGATCGGGCCCGGTGCGGCCCGGAGCGGGCCGGAGATGGGCTCCGCGGGCCCGGCGGCGAAGTGGGCGCGGGTGGACACGTGGCGGCCTGAGAGTGGAGGAGAGAGGCGGCGGCGCTGAGGTGTCGGCCTCTCATTGGTCGGAGTGATGTGGCGGCAGGGGTGGACGCGTCCGGTGATGAAGCTATGTACCTAGGGTAGGGGCATGGACCTGTCCAAACTGACCTACCCAAGGACATCTCCAGAAGAAATCATCTTTCAATCGACTTGGAGGTGTTCCACTCGACAGACTCGAAGATACTCGACCAAGAAGCAACCACTCGACCAAGACCAAGCCACTCGACAGTCAGGAGACCTAAAGGCACTCCACATGCTAACGGTCGGTTATTAAGTAGCTTTTATGGTCATCGTAGCACTTTATTACTAGTGTTACCAGTAACGCCCTGCCTTAATGTACATTGAACCCTTTGTAACGTGGGCTGGCTGGGGTCCTGGCGCACTCTATATAAGCCACCCCCCTCCTCCGAGACAAGGGTTCGCACGCCTGTAATTCACACATGCATAATCCAGTCGACCGCCTCCGGGCTCCAAGACGTAGGGCTATTACTTCCTCCGAGAAGGGTCTGAACTCGTAAACCTTGCATGCTTACAACTTCTCCATAGCTAAGATCTTGCCTCTCCATACTTACCCCCCTACACTACTGTCAGACTTACAACCACGACAGTTGGCGCCCACCATGGGGCAGGTGTTTTAGCGTTTTGTTGGAGGAGTTGCGATCCTTTCCGACCCGAATCATCATGGTTTTCAGCGGAGTTTTGGTGGAGGGCTGCGAGATCCGTCTCGGCGCGCTCACATTCATCGCCGATGACTCCGCTTGGCTTCAGGAGGCTCCGCTCGACGTGGACGCACTCCCTGTCCGTGGGGTAACGCACTTTAGCGTGTGCGTCCGCGGTGTTCTCCTGCGGCAACCGTCGACCCCCTACCGGTCGGCTCTTGTGTTGTCCTCCCTCCCTATTTCCCGCCGGCGCAAGCGCTCCGGTCGGTCGAGACTTCAGCGATGGGTGAGACACGCGGTGGCACACCAGTCGGCCACCCCTCAAGTTGCGGCGATTGAGCCCGACGAATCCCTCTACGGCCTGTTCGACTGGCTCCGCAGAGACCGCATCCGAGTGCGACGGCAGCGATCCGGCGGCGGAGGTTTTGATGGTCGATGGACCGCCCAGTCCTCCCGGTTTTCCCCGCACCGACGGAGGCGTGGGTGGAGGCGACCCATTGTGTCCCCATGAGGAGTATCTTCCCGAGTCTCTCACGTCGCTGCAGAGGGAAGAACTTCGCCATCGGAACATGGATGCGCTGCACACTCCTATTATTGGAGAAACCCCCGAGGCTCGCACCTTGGAGGACGCGCGCCTGGCAAACTTGGCCGAGTGCACTCGACTGGAGAACCTCCAGCGAGCACTCGATGAGCGTGCGCGACAGCGGGTTCCAGAATCCAGTCAACGTCAGCTCTTTCCGCCCCCGCAGGTATATCGAACTCCGATTTAGAATTTAGCAGCTGCAGTCCGTATGGCAGAGTCGATTCAGCCTTCCCAGTCGGAGGCCGGCAGAGGCTTACTGCAGATCACAGCGTTACTCCGGGCAGCAGGAGACCAGAATTCCGCTATTTCTCACTCGTGGAACAGGATTCATGAAGGAAATATGCCCTAGAGGCAATAATAATGTTATTATTTTATTTCCTTATATCATGATAAATGTTTATTATTCATGCTAGAATTATATTATCCGGAAACATAATACTTGTGTGAATACATAGACAAACCAAACGTCACTAGTATGCCTCTACTTGACTAGCTCGTTAATCAAATATGGTTATGTTTCCTAACCATAGACATGTGTTGTCATTTGATTAATGGGATCACATCATTAGGAGAATGATGTGATTGACATGACCCATTCCATTAGCTTAGCACCTGATCATTTAGTATGTTGCTATTGCTTTCTTCGTGACTTATACATGTTCCTATGACTATGAGATTATGCAACTCCCGTTTACCGGAGGGACACTTTGTGTGCTACAAAACGTCACAACGTAAATGGGTGATTATAAAGGAGCTCTACAGGTGTCTCCAAAGGTGAATGTTGGGTTGGCGTATTTCGAGATTAGGATTTGTCACTCCGATTGTCGGAGAGGTATCTCTGGGCCCTCTCGGTAATGCACATCACATAAGCCTTGCAAGCATTACAACTAATGAGTTAGTTGCCAAATGATGTATTACGAAACAAGTAAAGAGACTTGCTGGTAACGAGATTGAACTAGGTATTGAGATACCGACGATCGAATCTCGGGCAAGTAACATACCGATGACAAAGGGAACAACGTATGTTGTTATGCGGTCTGACCGATAAAGATCTTCGTAGAATATGTAGGAGCCAATATGAGCATCCAGGTTCCGCTATTGGTTATTGATCGGAGAAGTGTCTCGGTCATGTCTACATTGTTCTCGAACCCGTAGGGTCCGCACGCTTAAGGTTTCGATGACATTTATATTATGAGTTTATGAGTTTTGATGTACCGAAGATAGTTCGGAGTCCCGGATGTGATCACGGACATGACAAGGAGTTTCGAAATGGTCGAGACATAAAGATTGATATATTGGAAGCCTATATTTGGATATCGGAAGTGTTTCGAGTGAAATCGGAATTTTACCGGAGTACCGGGAGGTTACCGGAACCCCCCGGGAGGTATATGGGCCTTAGTGGGCTTTAGTGGAAGAGAGGAGAGGTGGCCAGGGCTAGGCCGCGCGCCCCTCCCCCCTAGTCCGAATAGGACAAGGAGAGGGGGGCGGCGCCCCCCCCCCCCCCCCCCTTCCTTCTCTCTCTCCTCTTTCCCCCTCCTGAATCCTATTCCAACTAGGAAAGGGGGGGAATCCTACTCCCGGTGGGAGTAGGACTCCTCCTGGCGCACCCTCCTCCTGGCCGGCCGCACCTCCCCTTGCTCCTTTATATACGGGGGCAGGGGGCACCCCTAGACACACAAGTTGATCCACATGATCATATTCTTAGCCGTGTGCGGTGCCCCCTTCCACCATAATCCTCGATAATATTATAGCGGTGCTTAGGCGAAGCCCTGCGATGGTAGTACATCAAGATCGTCACCACGCCGTTGTGCTGACGGAACTCTTCCCCGACACTTTGCTGGATCGGAGTCTGGGGATCGTCATCGAGTTGAACGTGTGCTAGAACTCGGAGGTGCCGTAGTTTCGGTGCTTGATCGGTCGGGCCGTGAAGACGTACGACTACATCAACCGCGTTGTGCTAATGCTTCCGCTGTCGGTCTACAAGGGTACGTAGATCACACTCTCCCCTCTCGTTGCTATGCATCACCACGATCTTGCGTGTGCATAGGAAATTTTTTGAAATTACTATGTTCCCCAACAGTGGCATCCGAGCCTAGGTTTTATGTGTTGATGTTATATGCACGAGTAGAACACAAGTGAGTTGTGGGCGATATAAGTCATACTGCTTACCAGCATGTCATACTTTGGTTCGGCGGTATTGTTGGACGAAGCGGCCCGGACCGACATTATGCGTACGCTTACGCGAGACCGGTTCTCCCGACGTGCTTTGCACAAAGGTGGCTAGCGGGTGACAGTTTCTCCAACTTTAGTTGAACCGAGTGTGGCTACGCCCGGTCCTTGCGAAGGGTAAAACAGCACCAACTTGACAAACTATCGTTGTGGTTTTGATGCGTAGGTAAGATTGGTTCTTGCTTAAGCCCGTAGCAGCCACGTAAAACTTGCAACAACAATGTAGAGGACGTCTAACTAGTTTTTGCAGGGCATGTTGTGATGTGATATGGTCAAGACATGATGCTAAATTTTATTGTATGAGATGATCATGTTTTGTAACCAAGTTATCGGCAACTGGCAGGAGCCATATGGTTGTCGCTTTATTGTATGCAATGCAATCGCGCTGTAATGCTTTACTTTATCACTAAGCGGTAGCGATAGTCGTGGAAGCATAAGATTGGCGAGACGACAACGATGCTACAATGGAGATCAAGGTGTCATGCCGGTGACGATGGTGATCACGACGGTGCTTCAAAGATGGAGAACACAAGCACAAGATGATGATGGCCATATCATATCACTTATATTGATTGCATGTGATGTTTATCTTTTATGCATCTTATCTTGCTTTGATTGACGGCAACATTATAAGATGATCTCTCACTAATTATCAAGAAGTGTTCTCCCTGAGTATGCACCATTGCGAAAGTTCTTCGTACTGAGACACCATGTGATGATCGGGTGTGATAGGCACTACATTCAAATACAACGGGTGCAAAACAGTTGCACACGTGGAATACTCAGGTTATACTTGACGAGCCAAGCATATACAGATATGGCCTCGGAACACGGAGACCAAAAGGTCGAGCGTGAATCATATAGTAGATATGATCAACATAGTGATGTTCACCAATGAAACTACTCCATCTCACGTGATGATCGGACATGGTTTAGTTGATTTGGATCACGTAATCATTTAGAGGATTAGAGGGATGTCTATCTAAGTAGGAGTTCTTTAGTAATATGATTAATTGAACCTAAATTTATCATGAACCTAGTACCTCATAGTATCTTGCTTGTTTATGTTTGATTGTAGATAGATGGCCCGTGTTGTTGTTGCGTTGAATTTTAATGTGTTCCTTGAGAAAGCAAAGTTGAAAGATGATGGTAGCAATTACACGGACTGGGTCCGTAACTTGAGGATTATCCTCATTGCTGCACAGAAGAATTACGTCCTGGAAGCACCGCTAGGTGCCAGGCCTGCTGCTGGAGCAACACCAGATGTTATGAACGTCTGGCAGAGCAAAGCTGATGACTACTCGATACTTTAGTGTGCCATGCTTTACGGCTTAGAATCGGGACTTTAACGACATTTTGAATGTCATGGAGCATATGAGATGTTCCAGGAGTTGAATTTGATATTTCAAGCAAATGCCCGGATTGAGAGATATGAAGTCTCCAATAAATTCTATAGCTGCAAGATGGAGGAGAACAGTTCTGTCAGTGAGCATATACTCAAAATGTCTGGGTATAATAATCACTTGATTCAATTGGGAGTTAATCTTCCAGATGATTGCGTCATTGACAGAATTCTCCAATCACTACCACCAAGCTATAAGAGCTTCGTGATGAACTGTAATATGCAAGGGATGAATAAGACTATTCCCGAGCTCTTCGCAATGCTGAAAGCTGCGGAGGTAGAAATCAAGAAGGAGCATCAAGTGTTGATGGTCAACAAGACCACTAGTTTCAAGAAAAAGGGCAAAGGGAAGAAGAAGGGGAACTTCAAGAATAGCAAGCAAGTTGCTACTCAAGAGAAGAAACCCAAACTTGGACCTAAGCCTGAAACTGAGTGCTTCTACTGCAAGCAGACTGGTCACTGGAAGCGGAACTGCCCCAAGTATTTGGCGGATAAGAAGGATGGCAAGGTGAACAAAGGTATATGTGATATACATGTTATTGATGTGTACCTTACTAATGCTCGCAGTAGCACCTGGGTATTTGATACTGGTTCTGTTGCTAATATTTGCAATTCGAAACAGGGACTACGAATTAAGCGAAGATTGGCTAAGGACGAGGTGACGATGCGCGTGGGAAATGGTTCCAAAGTTGATGTGATCGCAGTCGGCACGCTACCTCTACATTTACCTTCGGGATTAGTATTAGACCTAAATAATTATTATTTGGTGCCAGTGTTAAGCATGAACATTATATCTGGATCTTGTTTGATGCGAGACGGTTATTCATTTAAATCAGAGAACAATGGTTGTTCTATTTATATGAGTAATATCTTTTATGGTCATGCACCCTTAAAGAGTGGTCTACTCTTATTAAATCTCGATAGTAGTGACACACATATTCATAGTGTTGAAGCCAAAAGATGCAGAGTTGATAATGATAGTGCAACTTATTTGTGGCACCGCCGTTTGGGTCATATCGGTATAAAGCGCATGAAGAAACTCCATACTGATGGGCTTTTGGAACCACTTGATTATGAATCACTTGGTACTTGCGAACCGTGCCTTATGGGTAAGATGACAAAAACACCGTTCTCCGGTACTATGGAGAGAGCAACAGATTTATTGGAAATCATACATACAGATATATGTGGTCCAATGAATGTTGAGGCTCGTGGCGGATATCGTTATTTTCTCACATTCACAGATGACTTAAGCAGATATGGGTATATCTACTTAATGAAACATAAGTCTGAAATGTTTGAAAAGTTCAAAGAATTTCAGAGTGAAGTTGAAAATCATCGTAACAAGAAAATAAAATTCCTATGATCTGATCGTGGAGGAGAATATTTGAGTTACGAGTTTGGTGTACATTTGAAACAATGTGGAATAGTTTCGCAACTCACGCCACCCGGAACACCACAGCGTAATGGTGTGTCCGAACGTCGTAATCGTACTTTACTAGATATGGTGCGATCGATGATGTCTCTTACTGAATTACCGCTATCGCTTTGGGGATATGCTCTAGAGACGGACGCATTCACGTTAAATAGGGCACCATCAAAATCCGTCGAAACGTCGCCTTATGAAGTATGGTTTGGCAAGAAACCAAAGTTGTCGTTTCTGAAAGTTTGGGGCAGCGATGCTTATGTGAAAAAACTTCAACCTGATAAGCTCGAACCCAAATCGGAGAAATGTGTCTTCATAGGATATCCAAAGGAAACTATTGGATACACCTTCTATCACAAATCCGAAGGCAAGACTTTTGTTGCTAAATTTGGAAACTTTCTAGAGAAGGAGTTTGTCTCGAAAGAAGTGAGTGGGAGGAAAGTAGAACTTGACGAGGTAACTGTACCTGCTCCCTTATTGGAAAGTAGTACATCACAGAAACCTGTTTCTGTGACACCTACACCAATTAGTGAGGAAGCTAATGATAATGATCATGAAACTTCAGAACAAGATACTACTGAACCTCGTAGATCAACTAGAGTAAGATCCGCACCAGAGTGGTATGTAATCCTGTTCTGGAAGTCGTGCTACTAGATCATGACGAATCAACGAACTATGAAGAAGCGATGGTGAGCCCAGATTCCGCAAAATGGCTTGAAGCCATGAAATCTGAGATGGGATCCATGTATGAGAACAAAGTATGGACTTTGGTTGACTTGCCCAATGATCGGCAAGCAATTGAGAATAAATGGATTTTCAAGAAGAAGACTGACGATGACGGTAATGTTACTGTCTACAAAGCTCGACTTGTCGCAAAAGGTTTTCGGCAAGTTCAAGGGATTGACTATGATGAGACCTTCTCACCCGTAGCGATGCTTAAGTCTGTCCGAATCATGTTAGAAATTGCCGCATTTTATGATTATGAAATTTGGCAAATGGATGTCAAAACTGCTTTCCTGAATGGATTTCTGCAAGAAGAGTTGTATATGATGCAGCCGGATGGTTTTGTCGATCCAAAGGGAGCTAACAAAGTGTGCAAGCTCCAACGATCCATTTATGGACTGGTGCAAGCCTCTCGGAGTTGGAATAAACGCTTTGATAGTGTGATCAAAGCATTTGGTTTTGTACAGACTTTTGGAGAAGCCTGTATTTACAAGAAAGTGAGTGGGAGCTCTGTAGCATTTCTGATATTATATGTAGATGACATATTACTAATCGGAAATGATATAGAATTTCTGGATAGCATAAAAGGATACTTGAATAAGAGTTTTTCAATGAAAGACCTCGGTGAAGCTGCTTACATATTGGGCATTAAGATCTATAGAGATAGATCAAGACGCTTAATTGGACTTTCACAAAGCACATACCTTGACAAAGTTTTGAAGAAGTTCAAAATGGATCAAGCAAAGAAAGGATTCTTGCCTGTGTTACAAGCTGTGAAATTGAGTAAGACTCAATCCCCGACCAATGCAGAAGATAGAGAGAAAATGAAAGATGTTCCCTATGCTTCAGCCATAGGCTCTATCATGTATGCAATGCTGTGTACCAGACCTGATGTGTGTCTTGCTATAAGTCTAGCAGGGAGGTACCAAAGTAATCCAGGAGTGGATCACTGGACAGCGGTCAAGAACATCCTGAAATACCTGAAAAGGACTAAGGATATGTTTCTCATATATGGAGGTGACAAAGAGCTCATCGTAAATGGTTACGTTGATGCAAGCTTTGACACTGATCCGGACGATTCTAAATCGCAAACCGGATACGTGTTTACATTAAACGGTGGAGCTGTCAATTGGTGCAGTTCTAAATAAAGCATTGTGGCGGGATCTACATGTGAAGCGGAGTACATAGCTGCTTCGGAAGCAGCAAACGAAGGAGTCTGGATGAAGGAGTTCATATCTGATCTAGGTGTCATACCTAGTGCATCGGGTCCAACGAAAATCTTTTGTGACAATACTGGTGCAATTGCCTTGGCAAAGGAATCCAGATTTCACAAGAGAACCAAGCACATCAAGAGACGCTTCAATTCCATCCGGGATCTAGTCCAGGTGGGAGACATAGAGATTTGCAAGATACATACGGATCTGAATATAGCAGACCCGTTGACTAAGCCTCTTCCACGAGCAAAACATGATCAGCACCAAAGCTCCATGGGTGTTAGAATCATTACTGTGTGATCTAGATTATTAACTCTAGTGCAAGTGGGAGACTGAAGGAAATATGCCCTAGAGGCAATAATAATGTTATTATTTTATTTCCTTATATCATGATAAATGTTTATTATTCATGCTAGAATTGTATTATCCGGAAACATAATACTTGTGTGAATACATAGACAAACCAAACGTCACTAGTATGCCTCTACTTGACTAGCTCGTTAATCAAAGATGGTTATGTTTCCTAACCATAGACATGTGTTGTCATTTGATTAATGGGATCGCATCATTAGGAGAATGATGTGATTGACATGACCCATTCCATTAGCTTAGCACCCGATCGTTTAGTATGTTGCTATTGCTTTCTTCATGACTTATAAATGTTCCTATGACTATGAGATTATGCAACTCCCGTTTACCGGAGGAACACTTTGTGTGCTACCAAACGTCACAACGTAACTGGTTGATTATAAAGGAGCTCTACAGGTGTCTCCAAAGGTGAATGTTGGGTTGGCGTATTTCGAGATTAGGATTTGTCACTCCGATTGTCGGAGAGGTATCTCTGGGCCCTCTCGGTAATGCACATCACATAAGCCTTGCAAGCATTACAACTAATGAGTTAGTTGCAAGATGATGTATTACGAAACGAGTAAAGAGACTTGCCGGTAACGAGATTGAACTAGGTATTGAGATATCGACGATCCAATCTCGGGCAAGTAACATACCGATGACAAAGGGAACAACGTATGTTGTTATGCGGTCTGACCGATAAAGATCTTCGTAGAATATGTAGGAGCCAATATGAGCATCCAGGTTCCGCTATTGGTTATTGACCGGAGAAGTGTCTCGGTCATGTCTACATTGTTCTCGAACCCGTAGGGTCCGCATGCTTAAGGTTTCCATGACAGTTATATTATGAGTTTATGAGTTTTGATGTACCGAAGATAGTTCGGAGTCCCGGATGTGATCACGGACATGACGAGGAGTCTCGAAATGGTTGAGACATAAAGATTGATATATTGGAAGCCTATATTTGGATATCGGAAGTGTTCCGGGTGAAATCGGAATTTTACCGGAGTACCGGGAGGTTACCGGAACCCCCCGGGAGGTATATGGGCCTTAGTGGGCTTTAGTGGAAGAGAGGAGAGGTGGCCAGGGCTGGGCCGCGCGCCCCTCCCCCCTAGTCCAAATAGGAGAAGGAGAGGGGGGCGGCGCCCCCTTCCTTCTCTCTCTCCTCTTTCCCCCTCCCGAATCCTATTCCAACTAGGAAAGGGGGGGATCCTACTCCCGGTGGGAGTAGGACTCCTCCTAGCGCGCCCTCCTCCTGGCCGGCCGCACCTCCCCTTGCTCCTTTATATACGGGGGCAGGGGGCACCCCTAGACACACAAGTTGATCCACGTGATCATATTCTTAGCCGTGTGCGGTGCCCCCTTCCACCATAATCCTTGATAATATTGTAGCGGTGCTTAGGCGAAGCCCTGCGACGGTAGTACATCAAGATCGTCACCACGCCGTCATGCTGACGGAACTCTTCCCCGACACTTTGCTGGATTAGAGTCCGGGGATCGTCATCGAGCTGAACGTGTGCTAGAACTCGGAGGTGCCATAGTTTCGGTGCTTGATCGGTCGGGCCGTGAAGACATACGACTACATCAACCGCGTTGTGCTAACGCTTCCGCTGTCGGTCTACAAGGGTACGTAGATCACACTCTCCCCTCTCGTTGCTATGCATCACCATGATCTTGCGTGTGCGTAGGAAATTTTTTGAAATTACTACGTTCCCCAACAATTCATAGCAGATCCGTTGCTGCAGACACAGTCCAGTCGGCCCATAGCCCGAGATCGCCCCCGAGGCGTGAGGGACGTGGAGACCGACGTAATCAGTACGGGAACCATGAGCAGTATGATCACCGATTCGATCATGATGATCGACGTCGAGTGCCCACCCCTCCCCCGAGGAGCGGGTCGTATGCGCCTCGACAGCAAGATGACAGGCGCCCTCGTAGTGTTGGGCCAAGGATTCCAGTCGACCCCAGGGAACCAGGCTTTGATGCGAGATCCATTCTCGTTCAAGGTTTGGTCGACAGGAACAGAGCTCACCGAGAAGGTCACGACAGAGATGCACCTACCAGCGGCAGAGTACACGTTTCGGGGCCAGAGTGCTTTAGCAGAGCCATCAGGGCCGCTGTGATTCCTCCCAACTCCAGGTTGGCGACTGGAGTCAGTAAGTTTACTAGTGAGTCCAAACCCGATACTTGGCTTGAAGACTACCGAGTGGCCGTCCATATTGGTGGCGGCAATGATGAAGTGGCCATGAAGCATCTGCCTCTCATGTTGAAGGGCTCGGCCAGAGCGTGGCTGAATCAGTTAGCACCTAGCAACATTTACACTTGGGAAGATCTCGCCTAAGTGTTTGTCACCACATTTGAAGGAACATGCAAACGACCGGCAGGGCTGACGGAACTACGGTCTTGCGTGCAGAAGCCGAATGAAACTTTGAGGGACTACATCCAGAGGTGGATCACGTTGCATCACACAGTTGAAAATGTGCCCGACCACCAAGCAGTTTGTGCCTTCAAAGAAGGCATTAAGTACAGAGAACTGAATCTGAAGTTCGGTCGAACCGGAGATATGTCTCTGAATCGGATGATGGAGATTGCCACCAAGTACGCTAATGGTGAAGATGAGGATCGACTCAGGAGTGGCAAGCTCAAGCTAGTCGCTCAAGAAGCCAGAGGAAATTCCAATCGGAAATAGAAGCGGAAAGCTGAGCCAGCTGCTCCTGGGGAAGCCTTGGCTGTGACTCAAGGAAAATTTAAGGGGAAACCCAAAGTACCTTGGAACCCCAAGAAAGTTAAAGATCGGGACGGAAATGATGTGTTGGATTTGTCATGTCACATCCACACAAAGAAAGATGAAGAGGGTAATTTCATTTACCCGAAACATACCACTCGACAGTGTCGACTCTTGATCCAGCAGTTCCAGGGCAAGCAGCCCAAAGATAAGGAAAAGGATTCGAACAAAGTTGAGGACAAGGAGGATAGTGATGATGGATACCCCCAGGTCAATTCCACCCTGATGATTTTTGCTGATGTTGAAAGCAAAAGTCGACTGAAAGTCATCAACCAAGAGGTGAATATGGTTGCTCCGGCGACACCAAGTTATTTGAAATGGTCTTAGACTGCCATCACGTTCGACCAGTCCGATCACCCAACGCATATTGCCACCCCTGGGAGGCAAGCTCTGGTGGTCGACCCAGTGGTTGAAGGCACTCGACTGACCAAAGTCTTGATGGATGGTGGCAGTGGTTTGAACATATTATATGCTGAGACGTTGAAAGGGATGGGCATTCCAATGTCCAGACTCAGTGCCAGCAACATGAGTTTCCATGGAGTCATTCCTGGGAAGAAGGCTGAATCACTCAGCCAGATTGCTCTTGATGTGGTTTTCGGTGATTCCAAGAATTACCGCAACGAAAAGTTGACATTTGAAGTTGTAGACTTCCAGAGTGCCTACCACGCTATTTTGGGCAGGCCGGCTTATGCACGCTTCAAGGCCCGACCATGTTATGTGTATCTCAAATTTAAGATGCCTGGCCCCAAAGGTGTGATCACTATTACGGGCAATCGGAAGAAAGCAAAGAATGTTTTCAGAAAGGTTCGAAGATCGCCGATGCTCAGATGGCAGTGGTGGAGTTACAAGAATACCAGAAGACTGCAGACCCGAGTGATTTGTTGCGAGCCAATAAGCCCGCTACAGCATCAGCTTTTCAGTCGACTGGTGATCCGAAGACAGCTCACATCCACCCGACCGACCCCAGCGCTGCTCCAACTCATATCTCGACAACAGTCGACTCCAAATAGGAAGAAACGCTCATCCAGTTCCTCCGTGATAACTGGGACATTTTCGGATGGAAGCCTTCTGACATGTCGGGTGTTCCCAGGGAGCTAGTTGAGCACCGCCTAAGAGTCGACTCAAAAGTAAAACCTGTCAAGGAACATCTCCGATGGTCCGCCGTCCAGAAGAGAAAGGCTATTGGCGAGGAGGTGGCTCAGCTCTTAGCAGTGCAGTTCATCCGAGAAATCTACCACTCCGAGTGGCTCGCCAACGTTGTCATGGTCCCCAAGAAGGACAAGTCACTTCGCATGTGCATTGACTTTAAACATATCAATCAGGCCTGCCCGAAAGATCATTTTCCTCTCCCCCACATCGATTAGATAGTCGACTCGACTGCGGGATGTGAGCGACTGTCTTTTTTAGACGCCTATTCCGGGTACCATCAGATCTGTCTGTATCTGACGAGATCAAGACAGCTTTCATTACTCCATTCGGGTGCTTCTGTTATGTTACCATGCCGTTCGGCCTCAAGAATGCAGGAGCCACATTCATGAGGATGATTCAGAAGTGTTTACTCACTCAAATCAGTCGGAATGTGGAAGCATACATGGATGATATTGTGGTCAAGTCACGGAAGGGTTTCGACCTGCTGACGGACCTTGCTGAAACCTTTGCCAACCTCAGGAGGTATGATATCAATCTTAATCCATCAAAGTGTACATTCGGAGTTCCTGGCGGAAAATTACTCGGTTTTCTCATTTCCGAACGGGGAATCGATGCCAATCCAGAAAAAGTTGGTACTATACTCCGAATGAAAAGTCCTATGCGAGTGCACGACGTCCAGAAGCTTACTAGTTGCTTGGCCGCTTTAAGTCGATTCATATCTCGTCTCGGTGAAAAGGCATTGCCTCTTTACCGATTGTGAAGAAGTCTGAGAAGTTCAAGTGGAGTCCTGAAGCTGATGCAGCGTTTGCAGAGCTCAAAGCTTTGCTCTCCACCCAGCCAGTGCTTGCTGCCCCAATCAGCAAGGAGCCTTTGCTGCTTTACATTGCAGCCACAGGAAAAGTCGTCAGTACGGTACTTACGGTCGAGCGGGAAGAAGAAGGAAAAACCTTCAAAGTTCAGCGCCCAGTATATTATATTTCTGAAGTCTTGACCCCATCGAAGCAAAGATATCCTCATTATCAGAAGCTTGTATATGGGATTTATATGACCACAAAGAAAGTTGCTCACTACTTCTCTGATCATTCCATTACAGTCGTCAGCGATGCTCCATTGTCAGAGATCCTGCATAACAGGGATGCAACTGGTCGAGTGGCAAAATGGGCGATTGAACTCCTTCCTCTAGATATCAAGTTTGAGGCAAAGAAAGCTATCAAGTCCCAGAAAATCGCAGATTTCGTCGCCGAGTGGATTGAACAGCAACTGCCGACTCAGGTTCACTCGGAGCATTGGACCATGTTCTTCAACGGCTCTAAGATGCTAAATGGTTCCGGTGCCGGAGTGGTGTTGGTCTCCCCCAGAGGAGATAAACTCAGATATGTTCTTCAAATCCACTTTGATTCCTCCAATAACGAGGCAGAATACGAAGCACTTTTATATGGGTTGCGCATGGCCATTTCACTCGGCGTCCGTCGCCTCATGGTCTATGGCGACTCAGATTTGGTGGTTAATCAGGTGATGAAGGAATGGGACGTCAGAAGTCCAGCCATGACTGGTTATTGCAATGCAGTGAGAAAGCTGGAGAAGAAATTCGAGGGGTTAGAGCTTCATCACATACCCCGACTGAAAAATCAAGCAGCTGATGATCTGGCAAAAATAGGTTCCAAAAGAGAATCCATTCCCAGCAATGTGTTTTTGGAACATATCCACACACCATCAGTTCAGGAGGATCCCTTCACTGAAGAGGCCCCGCAGCCAAAAAGTGCCACGGATCCGACTGAAGTTGAAATTCCAGCTGTGGTCGACCTGATCATGGAAGTCTTGGTCATCACTCCCATCTGGACAGTACCGTACATCACATACATCCTAAGGAAAGAACTCCCATAGGACGAAGAAGAGGCTCGACAGATCGTCCGTCGATCCAAGGCCTTAACAGTCATAAAGGGACAGTTATATAGAGAAAGCGCGACTGGAGTCAGCCAGAAGTGTATTACACCAGAAGAAGGTCAGATGATCCTTGATGATATCCACTCGGGGACCTGTGGTCATCATGCGTCCTCTCGGACCATTGTGGCTAAAGCATACCGAGCGGGATTCTACTGGCCAAGAGCCAATGAAATGGCAAAAGAGATAGTCGACAAATGTGAAGGATATCAATATTACTCCAATATGTCGCACAAGCCCGCGTCAGCCCTGAAAACCATTCCACTCGTCTGGCCCTTCACTGTTTGGGGGCTGGACATGGTTGACCACTGAGAACGGGTAGGAGAGGCTTCACTCATGTACTGGTAGCAGTCGACAAGTTCACCAAATGAATTGAAGCCAAGCCTATCAACAATCTTGATGCTTGCACTGCTATCAGTTTCATCAGAGAGTTGATATTCAGATATGGAGTTCCGCACAGCATCATCACTGACAATGGGTCAAACTTCGATTCCGACAAATTCAGGGCCTTTTGCGCCTCTCAGGGCACTCGGGTCGATTATGCTTCGGTCGCTCACCCCTAGTCGAATGGGCAAGCAGAAAGGGCAAACGGCCTAATTCTCAAAGGACTGAAACCCCGATTGATGCGCGATCTCAAGCACGCGGCAGGTGCATGGGTCGACGAGCTTCCATCAGTCCTTTGGGGATTGAGGACAACCCCGAACCGATCGACCGGAAGAACCCCATTCTTTCTGGTCTACGGAGCCGAGGCAGTCTTGCCGAGTGACCTGCTTCACAATGCTCCCCGAGTCGAGCTCTACTCTGAGGATGAAGCAGAACAAGCCCGCTAGGACGCAGTCGACCTCCTGGAAGAAGAAAGAGAAATGGCCATGATCCGATCGACCATCTATCAGCAAGACTTGCGTCGACTCCATGCCAAAAACGTGAAAAGTTGAGCCTTCCAAGAAGGAGACTTAGTCCTCCGAGTGGATCAGCAGAAACCACACAAGCTCGCTTCTACTTGGGAAGGCCCCTTCATAGTCACCAGAGTCCTCCACAATGGAGCATACCACCTCTACAATGTCGATCTCCAGATTGATGAGCCGCGAGCCTGGAATGTGGAGCTCCTCCACCCCTTTTATACTTGAATTCTCACTCGGATGAGATGTAATAAGAAAAAACTCCTGTAGTTTATTTATCAAAGACAAGAGCGTTATAATTTTCCCAGTGATTATTATTGTTTTTGTTTGCATGAGAAATCCCCCAGTGGGTTGCTTAGCTGTGAATCCACTTCGCCTAAGTTTGTAAAAACAATTTCCTACCGAGTGACGAGACAGCCTACCACTCGGGGGCTTAGCTACGAATCCGCTTCGCCTAAGTATTTAAAAAATCCTATCGAGTGGAGAGCAACCCTCCCACTCGGAGGCTTAGCTGCAGTCCAGTACTCGCCTAAGTTATCTCACTTGGAGACTTAGCTGCAGTCCGGCACTCGCCTAAGTTTGAAAAAATCCTACCGAGTGGAGAGCAACCCTCCCACTCGGAGGCTTAGCTGCAGTCCAGTACTCGCCTAAGTTCTCTCACTTGGAGACTTAGCTACAGTCCGGCACTCGCCTAAGTTTGAAAAAATCCTACCGTGTGGAGAGCAATCCTCCCACTCGGGGGGCTTAGCTGCAGTCCAGTACTCGCCTAAGGTCTCTCACTTGGAGACTTAGCTACAGTCCGGCACTCGCCTAAGTTTGAAAAAAATCCTACCGTGTGGAGAGCAATCCTCCCACTCGGGGGCTTAGCTGCAGTCCAGTACTCGCCTAAGTTCTCTCACTTGGAGACTTAGCTGTAGTCCGGCACTCGCCTAAGTTTGAAAAAATCTTACCGAGTGGAGAGCAATCCTCCCACTCGGGGGCTTAGCTGCAGTCCAGTACTCGCCTAAGTTCTCTCACTTGGAGACTTAGCTGCAGTTCGGCACTAGCCTAAGTTTGAAAAAAATCCTACCGAGTGGAGAGCAATCCTCCCACTCGGGGGCTTAGCTGCAGTCCAGTACTCGCCTAAGTTCTCTCACTTGGAGACTTAGCTGCAGTCCGGCACTCGCCTAAGTTTGAAAAAATCCTACCGAGTGGAGAGCAATCCTCCCACTCGCGGGCTTAGCTGCAGTCCAGTACTCTCCTAAGTTCTCTCGCTTGGAGACTTAGCTACAGTCCGGCACTTGCCTAAGTTTGAAAAAATCCTACCGAGTGGAGAGTAATCCTCCCACTCGGGGGCTTA
This sequence comes from Triticum monococcum, assembly GCA_034509565.1. Lineage (NCBI taxonomy): Eukaryota > Viridiplantae > Streptophyta > Magnoliopsida > Poales > Poaceae > Triticum > Triticum monococcum. Next base: position 624,260,107 of record CM067845.1, read on the forward strand.
GCTGCAGTCCAGTACTCGCCTAAGTTCTCTCACTGGGAGACTTAGCTGCAGTCCGGCACTCGCCTAAGTTTGAAAAAATCCTACCGAGTGGAGAGCAATCCTCCCACTCGGGGGCTTAGCTGCAGTCCAGTACTCGCCTAAGTATCTGAAAGTCCTACCGAGTGGTGAGCCAGCCTCCCACTTGGAGGCTTAGCTGCAGTCCAGTACTCGCCTAAGTACGAAACACATCTAAATCCTCAAGGACGACGAGGTGCAGGTCGACTGCCACCTTCTCCGTGAGAGCTTCACCACAAATACAATGTGTTCTCCATCCTGCTCTACAGTAACGAGGTGCAGGTCGACTGCCACCTTTTCCTTGAGAGCTTCGCCACAAATACAATGTGTGCTCCGTCCCACTCTAAAGTAGCAAGATGCAGGTCGACTACCACCTTCTCCTTCGGAGCTGCGCCACAAATACAAAAGTTGTCTCGAATGAAGAACGATTCCCACTCGACAGGGGATTCATGAAGATATTTAACGATAAACCAAGTTCAGATAAACCCTAAAGGTTTCCGGACCACAGATCTAAGTACTCGGGCATTTAGCCCGAAAGAGTTTAACGGTTACAAAAACCACTCGGCATTCCGAGGCAAATTTAAGGTGAGGCATAAAAGTTTGTTCACTCCGCAGGAGGAGGGCTGGCAGGCTCGACGAACTCATCCAGGTCGACGCCGTCGGCTATCCAAGTGGCTGCAGCGATGAAAGTCTCCATAAAGGTTTGGAAGTCATGTTTCTGAGTGTTGGCGACCTTGATTGCTGCCAGTTTGTCTTGTTGCACCTCCTTGCAGTGGACACGAACCAAAGACAGAGCCATGTCAGCGCCACACCGAGTAGTAGACTTCTTCCACTCCTACACTCGGTCTGGGATTTCATTTAGTCGAGTCATCAGGGACTCGAGATCATTTTGGAGCACAGCCTCTGGCCAAAGTGCCGGGTCAATCCGCGACATGGCGAACTTCAGTCGATCCAAGTAGTCCACGACACCGTCAATGCGAGATTCCAGTTGGAGCAGATTCATGGCAGTTTCATCTTTCACACGAGAATTGATTGGATCCAAACCAGGTTCGATCCGCCCAGTCTCCTCCTCGAAGTTCTGGAAAAACTCTGCATCACGATCCAAGGATAAGTCAATCTACATAGGCCGAGTCGACACAAAAAAAATCAGTCAGAACAAAATGTGCACCTTCAAGCTTGATGAACAACTTCTTGGCAAGACTCCTCAGGTAGCTCTCCAGATCGTCCCTCCTGCGAGCAATGCTTTCCATCTTCTCGCCCAGGATGTGATTCTCCTTCTTCCAGCGCGAGCACTCCTTGTTGGCGTCATTCAAAGCAGACTTCAGCCTGGTATTCTCTTCTTCCAACTGGACGACCGAAGCCAGTTTCTGTGCAGCTAGAGCGGTTTTGTCGTCAGCCTCCTTTCGAGCGGCATCCAAATCCTGGTCCTTCTTCACTAGAGCTTCTCTCAGTTTTCTACAAAGAAATGATGCCTGATTTAGAAAGAGCAGAAGAGAACTCAAGCTTAAGACGGACCAGTTGTCAAATTCGTCTTACCAGTGGCGTCGTCCTTGACCCTTTGCAGCTCTGTCTTGGCCAGCTCCAAGTCAAGGTTCAGTTGGATCTGCTGTTTCTCTAAGTCAGCAAAGCGAGCCCCAAGATCACAAGATTTCTGAAATCAAAGGGGAGAAGTTAGTTTTACAGCAAAAAAAGTTACTAAGGCTACGGTCGACTGCCTGCAGTCCACCATAGCCTCGGGGACTACACCCAGCGGGTGCACTTTGTGTGCCCCCACCGGTTCTGAGCCCACTCGACCGGCCCGCCAGAGTCGAGTGTAGGGAGTAAAAAAAGAGAGCTCAGACCACAGTAGACTTCCAGCAGTCGACCGCGGACTCGGGGACTACACCCAGTGGGTGCACTTGGCGTGCCCCCACCAGTTTCGACCCCACTCGACCAGACCGAGTGGAAGAGACAAACTATCAATTCGGTTTACACTCGACAAGATACAAAGACTACAGTCGACTGCCCACAGTCCACCGCAGTCTCGAGGACTACACCCAGTGGGTGCACTCAGCGTGCCCCCACTAATTCAAAGTTCAAGCAACGCACCTAGTGGGTGTACTAACGCAAAGATTTTCAGAAAGGAGTCTTCAGATATCATATCCCAACAGAACAAGAGGCGACCAACTAACCTGAACGTTGCTTTGGAGAGCCGAGCTGGCGTCGTAGGCAGCCTGACTGGCGTCTTGCACCATCTTCATCTTCTCCATCATGACACCCGCCTGGCGTATAGCTTCCCTGGCAACATTCACTTCGTCTTCTGGGACATCATAGGTCGCAAAAACCGAAGGTGGGTCGACAGGGGCCTGAGCAGTCGGCGAAGAAGGCAAGGCACTCGACAGTGGCACGGCGAAGGTAACAGAACCCCGATTGGCGTCGCCAGCATCCTGAATGACTGGTTCCGCCCTCTGTGTCGACTGTAGCGCCTCGCTTGTAGGAGCTTGCCTACTCTTCCTCATCAAAGGCCTCCCAGGCTCTTTATCATCATCAGGGAGGTCAATAATGTTGGGAGCTGTGCAAAGTTCAATTGCCAAAATCACGTCAACCAATGATGCACATTGCAGTTGAATCGACCGAACAAAGACAGTATGGCAGAAATCATACCCAGATTAGAAGTGGCCGCATCCGCCATCACCTCATCATCGTCCCTGTAAGCTGAGGTCCCGGAAGTGGCAGCGCTGACAGTTCCAAAGTTCATCCAGTTAAAACAAGAAAAACAAACAGCGCGGAGCATCGAGTGAATACAAAGATAGACACTCATGCGGAAGCGACGGGGATATCAATCTTGATCTTCGGCAACGCCTTCTGAGTCTTCGGCTCTGCAACTTTGGGGTGCTTTGGTGCCTTCTCAGTCGGGGTTGGTGAAGAGATCCGAGGACGCTTCGAAGACTGACCAGCCTGAGCAGTTGCCTTTTCACGGGCGCTCGGTCGTTCTTGGTCAAGCTTGGATCGCCTCTCCCTGCGGGTGGGCGACTCGACTTCTTCTCCATCGCTTGAGTCGTCGCTTCCTCCATCCCCTTCACCGTCGGAAGTCCACTCGCCACTGTCGCCGCCACTCGCCTCGCCTTCTAGAGCTTGCTCTTGCTCTCCGTTGGGCATTGAATACATTTCAATAATGGCCTGAAAGATAGTAGGGAGAACAAAGTCAGTCGACGCAGTATAGGCAGTTGCGCGAGTGAATTCAGATTACAAGCAAAAACTCAGAATCAGACCTTCTCTGGTGCATGAGACTGGTCGAATGGGGGAACTCTCCTGGCTCCCCTGGGGTTATCCTTGTTTCCGGTAATGCCCGACAGCCACTTCTCCAGTGTGTCGTCATCGACCTCCTCCGGGTGAATCCGAGTGGAGTCTTCAAGACCCGAATACATCCACATCGGATGGTCTCGGGCTTGAAGAGGCTGGATGCGCCGCTGAAGGAAGACCTCCAAGAGATCCATACCGGTGACCCCGTCACGGATAAGCTGGACCACTCGACCGACCAGCACCCTCACCTGCGCCTTCTCCTCCGGGAGCACCTTCAAAGGGGAAGGTTTCCTCACTCGGTCCATGGTAAAGGGAGGGAGGCCAGTCGACTGCCCTGGCGTCGACTGGTCCTTACAGTAAAACCAGGTCAACTGCCATCCGCGAACTGAGTCGGGAAGAATCATGGCCAGAAAGGAGCTTTTCCCTCTCATCTGGATACCAAGACCCCCACACATCTGGATCACTTGGGTCCTCTCATCACTCGGATTAGCCTTTTTCACTGTCTGGGAGCGACAAGTGAAAATATGCTTGAAAAGACCCTAGTGAGGCCGGCAACCCAGGAAATTCTCACACAAAGAAATGAAAGCGGTGAGATAAACGATTGTGTTGGGAGTAAAATGGTGGAGTTGTGCCCAAAAGAAGTTCAGAAATCATCGAAAGAAAGGGTGAGGAGGCAAGGAAAATCCACGGTCGACGTGGGTGGCAAGAAGAACACGCTCACCCTCCCGAGGTTGCGGCTCAGATTCCTTCCCCGGAAGCCGCGCCAAGTCATAGGGGGTCAGCCCCCCTTCGGCCAGGTCATCGAGGTCTTCTTGGGTGATCCTTGAGTGGATCCAGTCGCCCTGGATCTAGCCCTTCGGCAGGCCGGTTCGCGAGGAGGATCCACCCCGACTGGTCGCCTTCCCCTTCGACCTCGCCGTCGCCTTCTTTGCCCGCTCCAGAGCCGTCATCTTCTCCTTCCCCATCGTCGCCGGTGAGACGCGTACAGAACGTTGGCGCGAGGGCGAGAGCGAGCGCAGCGGAGGAGCGTGAAGAGGAGAAGAGATAATGGGGACGCACTATTCGGGAGACCCCGGTCCAATGCCTTATATGAGGCCGCTTTCGAGTGGCTGACTGGTAGGCCCGGGCGGTTCTGTCAAATCCCGTAACAATCGCGCGCGCGATACGTGGCGAAAAAGGTGGCGTGGGGATCGAGGCGGCTCCGCTCTATCCCATCCGATTACTGCGGCCTTCCCCGTCCCGCGCGCTTCCCAAAATTTGGATCCCACGAAATCTGCGGGCAGCGGAACAACTTGTCAGACCAAAGATCTCCTCCGCACCGTCACTCGAAGCCTTTCAAGTAAAGAAACTCACTCGACAAAAACCTAAGAATGCATCAAGGCGACTGGAAAGGAAGTCGTTGCCGTCGCTCAGGTTCGTTGGTCCGAAACAAGAAATGCTCACGGCATGAAAAATGAGTCGGAGAAGTGCTCAATCCCTTTCCCACTCAAACCTCGATCCATTCGAGGGCTAATGATGAAGCTATGTACCTAGGGTAGGGGCATGGACCTGTCCAAACTGACCTACCCAAGGACATCTCCAGAAGAAATCATCTTTCAATCGACTTGGAGGTGTTCCACTCGAAAGACTCGAAGATACTCGACCAAGAAGAAACCACTCGACCAAGACCAAGCCACTCGACAGTCAGGAGACCTAAAGGCACTCCGCATGCTAACGGTCGGTTATTAAGTAGCTTTTATGGTCATCATAGCACTTTATTACTAGCGTTACCAGTAACGCCCTGCCTTAATGTACATTGAACCCTTTGTAACGTGGGCTGGCTGGGGTCCTGGCGCACTCTATATAAGCCACCCCCCTCCTCCGAGACAAGGGTTCACACGCCTGTCATTCACACATGCATAATCCAGTCGACCGCCTCCGGGCTCCGAGACGTAGGGCTATTACTTCCTCCGAGAAGGGCCTGAACTCGTAAACCTTGCGTGCTTACAACTTCTCCATAGCTAAGATCTTGCCTCTCCATACTTACCCCCCTACACTACTGTCAGACTTAGAACCACGACATCTGGCGCGGACGGACATGTCCGGCGGCGCGGAGGGAGTTGGATCTAGGGTTAGACTATGCGAAATTTTGGGGAGGCACACATATATATAGGTAGAGGGAGCTAGGAGAGTCCAAATGAGGTACGGTTTTCGGCCACGCGATCGTGATCGAACGACCGAGAGGATGGAGGGGGTTTGGATGGGTTTTGGGCCACTTTGGAGGGGTGTTTGGCTGCAACACACACGAGGCCTTTACGGTTCCCCGGTTAACCGTTGGAGTATCAAACGAAGTCCAAATTGCACGAAACTTGACAGGCGGTCTACCGGCGGTATACCAAGGCCGCTTGGCAAATCTCAGTCCAATCCGAGGACGTTTAACACCCGCACACGAAAAGAGACAAAAGAGGGCGCCGGAGGACATAGGAGTGCCGGAATACAAAACGGACAACGGGGAAAATGCTCGAATGCATGAGACGAACATGTATGCAAATGCGATGCACATGATGACATGATATGAAATGCATGACACGCAAACAAATGACAAGGCAACAACAGCGAATAACTGGAAGACACCTGGCACATCGGTCTTGGGGCATTACAACACTCCACCACTACGAGAGGATCTCGACCCGAGATCCTAGGGATGGCATCGGAGAAAAAGGAAGAGGAAGGGGAAGAGGTAAAACTAAGTTGCTTCTTGGACAAACGAATGAAACCACAAACCTTGACAGAATGAACAAATTGAAAGAAAGAACACAACAAAGAAGAACAAAGTTGAAAGCACTCCGGTTGAAAAGTGATACAAACTTGATAAGATGAAAAGAACTTGAGTAGAGGGCACAACACTCTGGTTTGATGGATAAGCAAAAGAAAGAACATGATCTTGACAAAACAAGATGATGGGTCGAAGAGAGCAACATCACAATGCCTCCGGAGGAAATAAGAGAATGGAAAGGAATGAACGGAGGAGAAAACAATATCTTGAGAGAGCACGCTTACAACAAATGCTAGAACGCAGTTGTTGGATTATCAACAACGAAAAGGATAAGCTTGATGTGGGCTTATGGAAGACATCTCAAAATTATGAGTTGAAATTCTGCCACTAACGGAAACAAGATTGGATTGATATCAACAAGGAGACGAGAAACTTATTTCACCGGGAGGATAAATGAAGAACTTGGGTCATTTATAAGCACCATAAATAACAACAATCCTTAGAGAAGGCTTTAGGTGAAACATGACACAAGATAACTCCAATGAAGAGATTGATTGGTTGAAAAGATGTCTTGAGCGAAAAGAAAATGATGGATTTAGATATGTCACTCTTGAAAAACTTGTGAATCATAAACACGAAGGGAGAATTATCAAGAATGACATAACACCACCTCAAAAGATAAGATAGAATGAATAGGACTCCGGATTGCACGATGAAGAATGCTTGAACTCCTCTGAAAAGAATCTCGATGAAAACTTCGAGAAGGAATTAAATCCTTTATGAAACATCATGTAGAGCCTCCATGAAAAACTCCGGTAATCAAAAGAATGAACAAACGAAATGAAGGATGAAAAGAATAAGGTTGAAGCCTTGCAATGATTAGATGGAGCTTTGCAATGACCTAACCCAGAAAATTTGGCACTCCGGGAGGAAAAGATGAACAAATGAAATCAAGAATTTGATTAACCTCCGGAATAAGGAATTGAATTCACTCGATGAAACAAGAATAAGAATTACATTATGCTTATCCTTCACCAATTAAATTGATGACAAACAATGGATTTGGCACACTACTTATTCTCAATGGAAAGGATTAAGGAGAGATATAGCACAAACTTGGGAAGGACTTCAACGAATCACCGGTCGATATTGAAAGAACGAATGAATTGATATGATAACGAAGGAAGAGAAATCTCGAACCTAACCACCGTAAGAATTGAAAATGAACGAAGAAAAGATAAAGAAACACCGAGAAGAAATGAAAAAAAACGAATGAAGATACTTGATGGAATTTAGATACAAGAGAACAAAGATACCGTGAACTTCTTAGAGAACACTTGAACGATGCACCGGCAAGATTGGAGAACGATAGTTGAAAGCTGAGAATGAATAAACCAAAATGATGGCCTTCAGATAATCAAGCTGAAAAGACTCCTGAATTGCTCCGGAAGGGTGAAAAGAATTCTCACAAACAAAAACCATTATGAGAGGATGGCAACAAGGCTAGCACCATGAATCTTCACGAGAACAGAGCAAGATTTAAGAGACACTATTCTTCGGTCATCAAATCCGAGAATGACGACGAGAAACACCACCATGAATTGTTGAGATACTCCGGGAGAATGAAAAATCTTCGGTTGAGCCAACAATGAAAAGAGTTATAAGATCTTGGATAAAACAACTGACTGATGATAATTCATTCTTACGTCAAACTTTAGAAGATTTGAGAATAGCTCCGAGAAAATAGAAGAGTCAGGTAAGATCCTAGGAAAAAACATGTGGGTTAGGGCCCACTCAAGAGAAAACACCGTTGAAAGACTTAAAAGAGAGATTGCACTAGTTGAATTAAATGGCTTGAATGAGATAACATCCTCGAAAGAGCTTGAATGAAAGCAGAGTGGAAACACGAATCTTTGAGATAATTTCAGCACTCCTGACCAAAAGAATAGTGAGAGGTGAATGATAAAGAGGTGCACCGGCATGAGAAAAACATTTGAAACAAGGAAAAAGGATATGATCAACACGAAAGCTTGAGTTCAGTCCACCAGAGAAGGAAAAGAACGAAGAATGATGAGCTTGAAGCTCCATTAGAATCTTCATGAGAATCGCCGGATAAGAACATTGACGGAAAAGGAATGGAGAGGCTCCGCATCAATAAGATGAATACTTGATTAAGAAATCTGAGTCCTTGAAGAAAAGGGTGGGAGGGCGGGAAAACAAAGGCAATTTGGGACGGATGAAACAAACACCGTTGACGAAAACTGAGATTGGATCTTGCAAATGTTGAAATGATCGGATTCACTTGACGAGAAGCGCGCCGGTTGAAAAGGATTGACATGACAATCTCGATTATCATGAAGGATTAGTACTCACATAGGAGTATGAGAACACCACTTAGATAGAGGCGTGGAATCAACATTTGACTTCAAAGCAACTCGAATACCACAATGAAAACAAAACAAAGGATTGGCTTGCAAAATAAGCCGGAACAAACATATGATAGAGATTTCGTCCGAAGTTTTTGTGGTGGGGCCCACACGGGCTCGATCGTACAGCACCATCATGTACAAGGCAGTGCACATGACATACGAAGCGTCCCCGAGTTAGCATAGCCAAGGACTCTTTAAGACACAACGAGACCACTATAAAACCAACTGTGGATAGGCGGACCACTAGACGTCGAACCCCAATCTCCTATCATACATCTGTCGGAAAGATATCCTAGGAGCTACTTGAATTCCCACTTATAAACTCCCGAAACTTTCTGGTTATGCAATCAGGTGTTGGGGATACAGGGGAAGCATAATATCTCACCCAAAACTAACAAATCCTACATCCAGCTGTATCCATCCTTCAACACATAACCAAGAAATCTTCGGAAATCATTTACCTCAACCTTCGAAAAGCATCCGTTATACGAGTTATGGCAATACTCCCGAACTCCCACCCCAGTACTGGGTGGCGTCGAGGTTATCTCACCAACAACTGCAAAAAAGAGATTTTTGATGTCGGCGAAACTCAGGTATTCCAGAACTGCAACGATAAAATTGTGACGGTAACACCTCGGAGCTCAACTCCCCGGGACACTGCCACAACCCCTAAATGTCAGGAGGCACCAAGAACAATGTTCTCGTCACAAAACCATCGAAACGATTCCAAGATACCCGTGTGATCCTAAAAAATGTAGTGAAATTTGAGAAGAGAAGAGTCAAAACTCTACGTCATGATGCCTCACCAGAGCGACGAAGGGACTGAGGAGTAAAAAGAATCCTACTCTCCGATATATATAATCCTAAAAGACTCAAACATTTTTCTAGACTCAACAATGCCAGCGATTCGATCAAGCAGGGGGCTCCTAAGTCGGGGAAGCCTCTGATTACCAACTTGTAACACCCACGATGCGGCTATATCTCCCACGTGTCGGAGCACGACTTAGAGGCATAACCGCATAGTAGGCATGTCGCAAGAGGGGTAATCTTTACACATCCCATGTACTGAATATGAAAGGTATAAAGAGTTGGCTTACAATCGCCACTTCACACAATACATAAATATAGCATTACATCATCCAGAATACAATCAAGGCCCGACTACGGAACCAAATAAAGAAAGACCACCCCAAATGCATAGATCCCCGATCGCCCTGACTGGGCTCCACTATTGATCAACTCGAAACGAAACAACACAACGAACATGATCTTCATCGAGCTCCTCCTTGAGCTCGGTTGCCTCACCTGCACGGTTATCATCGGCACCTTCAACTATTTGAAGTACTATGAGTCACAGGGACTCAGCAATCTCACACCCTCGCGATCAAGACTATTTAAGCTTATGGGTAGGATAGGGTAATGAGGTGGAGCTGCAGCAAGCACTAAGCATATATGGTGGCTAACTTACGCAAATGAGAGCGAGAAGAGAAGCAAAGCACGGTCGTGAACTAGAAGTGATCAAGAGGTGATCCTGAAACTACTACGTTCAAGCATAACACGAGACCGTGTCCTCTTCCCGGACTCCGCCAAAAAGAGACCATCACGGCTACACACTCTATTGATCCATTTTAATTAAGTTAAGTTTCAGGTTTTCTACAACCGGACATTAACAAATTCCCATCTGCCCATAACCGCGGGCACGGCTTTCGAAAGTTCAAAACCCTGCAGGGGTGTCCCAACTTAGCCCATCACAAGCTCTCACGGTCAACGAAGGATATTCCTTCTCCCAAAAAGACCCGATCAGACTCGGAGGTTACAAGACATTTCGACAATGGTAAAACAAGACCAGCAAGACCGCCCGATGCGCCGACATCCTGATAGGAGCTGCACATATCTCATTCTCAGGGTAACATCGGATGAACACTATGTACAGCTAAAACCAACCCTCAAGTTTCCCCGAGATGGTGCCGCAAGTGGCTCTGTTTCGGACCAACACTTAGACAAGCACTGGCCCGGGGGGTAATAAAGATGACCCTTGAGTCTGCAGAACCCAAGGGAAGGTGATAGGTTGTTAGTGCAAATGTAAAACCAAGGTTGGGCCTTGCTGGAGGAGTTTTATTCAAGGCGAACTGTCAAGGGGTTTCCATTATAACCCAACCGCGTAAGGAATGCAAAATCAAGGAACATAACACCGGTATGACGGAAACTAGGGCGGCAAGAGTGGAACAAAACACCAGGCATAAGGTCAAGCCTTCCACCCTTTACTAAGTATATAGATGCATTAATTAAATAAGATGTATTGTGATATCCCAACAAATATCCATGTTCCAACAAGGAACAAACTCCATCTTCACATGCAACTAGCAACGCTATAAGAGGGGCTGAGCAAAGCGGTAACATAGCCAAACAACGGTTTGCTAGGACAAGGTGAGTTAGAGGCTTGACATGGCAATATGGGAGGCATGATTTAGCAAGTGGTAGGCATCATGGCATAGGCATGGCAATAGAGCGAGCAACTAGCAAGCAAAGATAGAAGTGATTTCGAGGGTATGGTCATCTTGCCTGCAAAGTTCTCCGAGAAGACGAAAAGATTGATCCTCGTAAATGTACTCAACAGGTACCTCGAACACGAAGTCGTATCCTGTCTCTACCCAAGGCAAGAACACAAGCAAAGTAAACACCAATCAACCACGATGCAATGCGCAAGCAACATGATGCAAAACATGGCATGATATGCGGGATGTGATATGCAATGCATATGCGAGCTCCGGAAGGAAAATATTGAATCAGGCCTCAACTTGGCAAACCAAGAGTGCAGCTGGAAAGATGAGATGATTTCGGTCGAAATCGATATAAAGATCACCGGAATCGGATGCACGGTTTGCAAATGGCAAGCAAAACAATAATGGCACAATTCTGTGATTAACAGCATGAAGCCATCTAAAATGCAACAAGAAACTAAGCTACTGCACTCCAACATAGTAACAAAGCACATGGCAGTGATCCACTCAAGATGCTTGACAAAAGATGAACACTGAGCTACGGCTAAAACACACAAGAGCAGGTTCAAACAAGCATGGCAAAAGTGCAAAAGATATCAAGTTCACAGACTTGGTGAAAATAACAACGTGTCAGGATTTAACATTAGGAAGCAATGTTTAGAGCAAGATAACAACATGCTACAGGATCAGATCATAGCAAGACAAGGCATGGCATGAATCTACTCAAAGCATATAACAAAAGTCCCTTACTGACCATAAGCCAAAAAGGATCAGCAGATATGATGGCACCCATGTAAACATAGCAAGTTTCGTTAACAGATTTAGACTTAGCAGAAAACTGGACATGGCTTAAACAGAAATAAGAAGGCATGTTTGCGAGCTCGATGCACTCAACACAAGGCATTGCATAACAAACTAAGCATACTCCCAGCAAGAAGACATGATCAAGAAGCTAAACAAATCAAGAACAAGTTCATAGCAAGCATGGATCAACTACAATAACCTTGGCAAAATTGATTAACATGTAAGCAATATGCCAGGAACATTTTATAGCAAAAGTAGAGCAAGATTGAGTCATGTTAGGGTACTCCATAATTGCAAACAAAGACATGGATGGATAGAACATAATAATGTCTCAAAATCATCCTTACTGAACATGCTCAAAAGAGGCATGGATCACTCTGTAGCAACATGAATACATGGCATAAAAATAACATCAGGGAAATGACTTAGTGAAATTCTAAGTCCCCGAAATCAACAACATCACGAGAGCTACTTTGCATGCTTGTGCTAGTCACCACATTGATCACAAAAATACATGGCATACACCCCTGTAAAGATGGCATGGCATATAACAAAACACATGTAGAGCTCAAGACCATATGCAGCACACAATAATCATGGCAAAAATGACAAATGCTCATAAACTGATAAGAAACAGCACCTAACATTCTATAGCACTCTTGCATCAACAATTAGGGCATCAAGCTGGACTCAAACAAGCATGGTGCAATGGAATGAAATGAAGAGGACATTCTGATAAACATTTTGATATATCATGCGCGCGAAATGGAGCTACGATGATGAAGTTATGATGCGATGAACAGAGCATTAAAATAAGAGGGGAAAAGGACTTAGAAATATTTCAACCTCAGAGAATCGGGACGGAGCGGTGCGGGATGGAGAGATCCCGTTTGGTTCAGAGGACGAGGCTGTACAGATCTGACGGAACACGGGGCCGGCCATGGCTGTGGTGGCGCTCCGGCGAGCTCGAGGCCGGCCGGAGCTCAGGCGGTGACCGGCGACGAGGGGGAAGGCCAGATCCAAGCGCGGCCCATCGGATCTGGTGGTGGTGACTGGCGACGAGGCTAGAAGCGGCGGTGGGCGGAGCATCGAGCTTGGGCGCGCCATGGGGATCCATGAGAGGTCGCCGGCGGCGAGGTTGACAGGCGGCGGCGCGGAGCTCTCAAGCGGGTAGCGCTCGGGCGAATGGAGGATGGCGAGCCAGGCGGGCGGCGATGGAGATGCCGGCGCGCCGGGTCCGGCGAGGCGCGTGGTCGCCGAGGAGGCGGGAGGAGCAGAGGCTCCGGCGGACGGCGGCGGAGAACTCCGGCGAAGGCGGCGCGGGATCCGGGCGGATCGGGCCCGGCGCGGCACGGAGCGGGCCGGAGATGGGCTCCGCAAGCCCGACGGTGAAGTGGGGCGCGGGTGGACACGTGGCGGCCTGAGGGTGGAGGAGAGAGGCGGCGGCGCTGAGGTGTCGGCCTCTCATTGGCCGGAGTGATGTGGCAGCGGGGGTGGACGCGTCCGGTGCAGACGGACATGTCCGGCGGCGCGGAGGGAGTTGGATCTAGGGTTAGACTGCGCGAAATTTCAGGGAGGCACGCATATATATATGTAGAGGGAGCTAGGAGAGTCCAAATGAGGTGCGGTTTTCGGCCACGTGATCGTGATCGAATGACCGAGAGGATGGAGGGGGTTTGGATGGGTTTTGGGCCACTTTGGAGGGGTGTTGGGCTGCAACACACACGAGGCCTTTATGGTTCCCCGGTTAACCGTTGGAGTATCAAACGAAGTCCAAATGGCATGAAACTTGACAGGCGGTCTACCGGTGGTATACCAAGGCCACTTGGCAAATCTCGGTCCAATCCGAGGACGTTTAATACCCTCACACGAAAAGAGACAAAAGAGGGCGCCGGAGGACATAGGAGTGCCGGAATACAAAACGGACAACGGGGAAAATGCTCGGATGCATGAGACGAACATGTATGCAAATGCGATGCACATGATGGCATGATATGAAATGCATGACACGCAAACAAATGACAAGGAAACAACAGCGAATAACTGGAAGACACCTGGCACATCGGTCTCGGGGTGTTACATCAACTTCACGTTGACAGACACCTAATGGGTAGTATACACCCAATGGACGGGAAACCTCCACCAACCCAGGTCATAGTGCACACAATGACCGGGACATCGGAATACCTGACTCAATCGCATTGGGAGATCGCGAGCAGTCACCATGGGTAATGGTATTTCCATCAACTATATATTCATATATAGATTCTGGAGAATCATATAACCAGAAGTCTGCAATTGTCGACATACATTTCTCAACTAGATTGCAAAACCTTTCAAATGATTCAGATCCAAAGACCATGGCCATGGCAAAGTGTGAACAACACTCGGACTAAACTAAAGCAAAGGGTATAATCTAGGTAGAAATAACCTTGCTCAATAAATGGGAAGGTATTCGTAAGCAATACCTACACCAGTTTTCTTCTAGAAACGGAATTTAGAACAATGAGGTGGTGAAACATAAAGCAAGTATTATAGCACAAGGGTTCACGCAGATACCCAACTATTCTCCAGAGGTGGAATCTCTTTCCGTTAACTTACATCATTGGCAATACAAAATCATCTATCTCTGCAGTTGATAGATGTAATGATTATATATACATGTGGATCACTAGATTCAAACATAGATGGTTCCCACTGGAGTCTCACTTCTGAATCAAAATGCAAAACGCAACATACATTGTGTAAAATCAATAAGTCCCCATATGGCTAATTGTTGTCGGTACATTTGGTACAACCGACGTAGTGAGTTCCTTATTCACAAGGATTACTCCTAAATTAATGATTACCCATGCATGATCGTCATATGCAAGGATTACTCCTACAATGACGAATCGTGTGATGATCTAAATGACGGAATTTGAGATGAAGGATTTTGGTAAACCTCGAGTACCTTCACTCATGCATTATGGTACACCATGTTGTCTATATCCAGAATATATTGGAGAAATCCATTGTGGACAAATATTATCCATCCGCAACTCTCATGGCAGATCTTTCTCTAGACGTAAAGAAAGATCTATTTAGACTGAGAGATGATGGAAACGAGATATTGGGACTCAATGTTCCATAATGCCATTGGATCCACCAAACACAGTTGGTCGGGACTCAAGAATATCTTTTGATATCTCCAAGGCATCAAACATCTAGTCCTGGGTTTTCAATTTCAGAGAAATCTAGACACCAATATCATTGGATACATTGATCAGATCCCCACTATGTCAGATCATAGGCCAGCTTAGTATTCATACTAGGTGAAAGATCGTGGATGTCGCCTAGAGGGGGTGAATAGGCACTTTAAAATAATTATGGTTTAGGCTTGAACAAATGCGGAATAAACCTAGTGATTAATTTGACAAGCACAAAACCTACAACAACTAGGCTCACCTATGTGCACCAACAACTTATGCTAAGCAAGATAAACAACTAAGTGATAGCAAGAGATATGACAAGAAACAATATGGCTATCACAAAGTAAAGTGCATAAGTAAAGGGCTCGGGTAAGAGATAATCGAGGCATGCGGAGACGACGATGTATCCCGAAGTTCACACCCTTGCGGATGCTAATCTCCGTTTAGAGCGGTGTGGAGGCACAATGCTCCCCAAGAAGCCACTAGGGCCACCATAATCTCCTCACGCCCTTGCACAATGCAAGATGCCATGATTCCACTAAGGGACCCTTGAGGGCGGTCACCGAACCCGTACAAATGGCAACCCTTGGGGCGGTCACCGAACCTGTACACTTTGGCAACCCTTGGGGGCGGTCATCAGTACCCGTCAAATTGCTCGGGGCTATCTCCACAACCTAATTGGAGACCCCGACGCTTGCCTGGAGCTTTGCACCACAATGATTGAGCTCCGAACACCACCAACCGTCTAGGGCGCCCAAGCACCCAAGAGGAACAAGCTCAAGGGTACCAAGCACCCAAGAGTAATAAGCTTCTCAACTTGTAACTTCCACGTATCACCGTGGAGAACTCAAACCGATGCACCAAATACAATGGCAAGGGCACACGGAGTGCCCAAGTCCTTCTCCCCCAAATCCCACCAAAGCAACTAATGCTAGGGAGGAAAATGAGAGGAGGAACAAGAAGGAGAACACCAAGAACTCCAAGATCTAGATCCAAGGGGTTCCCCTCGCATAGAGGAGAAAGTGATTGGTGGAAATGTGGATCTAGATCTCCTCTCTCCTTTCCCCAAAAAACTAGCAAGTATCCATGGAGGGATTGAGAGTTAGCAAGCTCGAAGAAGGTCAACAATAGGGGAAGAACACGAGCTCAAGAGATAAGGTTCATTGGGGAAGAAGACCCCCTTTTATAGTGTTGGGGAACGTAGTAATTTCAAAAAAAAAATCCTACGCACACGCAAGATCATGGTGATGCATAGCAACGAGAGGGGAGAGTGTTGTCCACGTACCCTCGTAGACCGAAAGCGGAAGCGTTAGCACAACGCGGTTGATGTAGTCGTACGTCTTCACGATCCGACCAATCCAAGTACCGAACGCACGGCACCTCCGAGTTCAGCACACATTCAGCTCGATGACGTCCCGCGAACTCTGATCCAGCAGAGCTTCACGGGAGAGTTCCGTCAGCACGACGGCGTGGTGGCGGTGATGATGTTGCTACCGACGCAGGCCTTCGCCTAAGCACGGCTACGATATGACCGAGGTGGAATATGGTGGAGGGGGGCACCGCACACGGCTGGGAGAGATCAACTGATCAACTTGTGTGTCTATGGGGTGCCCCCCTACCCCCGTATATAAAGGAGCAAGGGGGAAGGCGGCCGGCCTAGGAGGAGGGCGCACCAAGGGGGGAGTCCTACTCCCACCGGGAGTAGGACTCCTCCTTCCCTTGTTGGAGTAGGAGAGAAGGAAAGAGGGGGAGAGGAACAAGGAAAAGTGGGTTGCACCCCTTGTCCAATTCGGACCAGAGGGGGGGGGCGCGCCTCCTTCCTTTTGTCCTTTCTCCTCTATTCCCGTATAGCCCAATAAGGCCCATATACTCCCCGGCGAATTCCCGTAACTCTCCGGTACTCCGAAAAATACCCGAATCACTCGGAACCTTTCCGATGTCCGAATATAGTCGTCCAATATGTCGATCTCTCGACCATTTCAAGACTCCTCGTCATGTCCCCGATCTCATCCGGGACTCCAAACTTCTTTGGTACATCAAAACTCATAAACTCATAATATAACTGTCATCGAAATCTTAAGCGTGCGGACCCTACAGGTTTGAGAACAATGTAGACATGACCGAGACATGTCTCCGGTCAATAACCAATAGCGGAACCTGGATGCTCATATTGGCTCCCACATATTCTACGAAGACCTTTATCGGTCAGACCGCATAACAACATACGTTGTTCCCTTTGTCATCGGTATGTTACTTGCCCGAGATTCGATCGTCGGTATCTCAATACCTAGTTCAATCTCGTTATCGGCAAGTCTCTTTACTCGTTCCATAATACATCATTCCGCAACTAACTCATTAGTTGCAATGCTTGCAAGGCTTAAGTGACGTGCATTACCGAGAGGGCCCAGAGATACCTCTCCGACAATCGGAGTGACAAATCCTAATCTCGAAATACGCCAACCCAACATGTACCTTTGGAGACACTTGTAGAGCACCTTTATAATCACCCAGTTACGTTGTGACGTTTGGTAGCACACAAAGTGTTCCTCTAGTAAACGGGAGTTGCATAATCTCATAGTCATAGGATCATGTATAAGTCATGAAGAAAGCAATAGCAACAAACTAAACGATCAAGTGCTATGCTAATGGAATGGGTCAAGTCAATCACATCATTCTCCTAATGATGTGACCCCGTTAATCAAATGACAACTCATGTCTATGGCTAGGAAACATAACCATCTTTGATCAACAAGCTAGTCAAGTAGAGGCATACTAGTGACACTTTGTTTGTCTATGTATTCACACATGTATTATGTTTCTGGTTAATACAATTCTAGCATGAATAATAAACATTTAACATGATATAAGGAAATAAATAATAACTTTATTATTGCCTCTAGGGCATATTTCCTTCAGTCTCCCACTTGCACTAGAGTCAATAATCTAGTTCACATCGCCATGTGATTTAATACCAATAGTTCACATCACCATGTGATTAACACCCATAGTTCACATTGACATGTGACCAACACCCAAAGGGTTTACTAGAGTCAATAATCTAGTTCACATCGCTATGTGATTAACACCCAAAGAGTACTGAGGTGTGATCATGTTTTGCTTGTGAGAGAAGTTTAGTCAACGGGTCTGCCACATTCAGATCCGTAAGTATTTTGCAAATTTCTATGTCAACAATGCTCTGCACAGAGCTACTCTAGCTAATCGCTCCCACTTTCAATATGTATCTAGATTGAGATTTAGAGTCATCTGGATCAGTGTCAAAATTTGCATCGACGTAACCCTTTACGACGAACCTTTTGTCACTTCCATAATCGAGAAACATATCCTTATTCCACTAAGGATAATTTTGACCAATGTCAAGTGATCTACTCCTAGATCACTACTGTACTCCTTTGCCAAACTCAGGGCAGGGTATACAATAGGTCTAGTACATAGCATGGCATACTTTATAGAACCTATGGCTGAGGCATAGGGAATGACTTTCATTCTCTCTCTATCTTCTGCCGTGGTCGGGTTTTGAGTCTTACTCATCTTCACACCTTGTAACACAGGCAAGAACTCCTTCTTTGACTATTCCATTCTGAACTACTTCAAAATCTTGTCAAGGTATGTACTCATTGAAAAACTTATCAAGCGTCTTGATCTATCTCTATAGATCTTGATGCTCAATATGTAAGCAGCTTCACCGAGGTCTTTCTTTGAAAACTCCTTTCAAACATTCCTTTACAGAATAATTCTACATCATCTCCGATCAACAATATGTCATACATATACTTATCAGAAATGTTGTATTGCTCCCACTCACTTTCTTGTAAATACAGGCTTCACCGCAAGTCTGTATAAAACTATATGCTTTGATCAACTTATCAAAGCATATATTCCAACTCCGAGATGCTTGCACCAGTCCATAGATGGATCACTAGAGCTTGCATATTTTATTAGTACCTTTAGGATCGACAAAACCTTCTGGTTGCATCATATACAACTCTTCTTTAATAAATCCTATTAAGGAATGCAGTTTTTGTTTATCCATTTGCCAGATTTCATAAAATGCGGTAATAGCTAACATGATTCGGACAGACTTAAGCATAGATACGAGTGAGAAATTCTCATCGTGGTCAACACCTTGAACTTGTCGAAAACCTTCTTGCGACAATTCTAGCTTTGTAGATATTAACAATACTATCAGCGTCCGTCTTCCTCTTGAAGATCCATTTAATCTCAATGGCTCGCCGATCTTTGGGCAAGTCAATCAAAGTCCATACTTTGTTCTTATACATGGATCTCATCTCAGATTTCATGGCCTTAAGCCATTTCGTGGAATTTGGGCTCATCATCGCTTCCTCATAGTTCGTAGGTTTGTCATGGTTAAGTAACATGACCTCCAGAACAGGATTACCGTACCACTCTGGTGCGGATCTCACTCTGGTTTACCTATGAGGTTCGGTAGTAACTTGATCTGAAGTTACATGATCATCATCATTAGCTTCCTCACTAATTGGTGTAGCAGTCACAGGAACAGATTTCTGTGATGAACTACTTTCCAATAAGGGAGCAGGTACAGTTACCTCATCAAGTTCTACTTTTATCCCACTCACTTCTTTCGAGAGAAACTCCTTCTCTAGAAAGGATCCATTCTCAGCAATGAATATCTTGCCTTCGGATCTGTGATAGAAGGTGTACCCAACATTTTCTTTTGGGTATCCTATGAAGACACACTTCTCCGATTTGAGTTTGAGCTTATCAGGTTGAAACTTTTTCACATAAGCATTGCAACCTCAAACTTTAAGAAACAACAGCTTAGGTTTCTTGCCAAACCATGTTCATATGGTGTCGTCTCAATGGATTTAGATGGTGCCCTATTTAACGTGAATGTAGCTGTCTCTAATGCATAACCTCGAAACTATAGTGGTTAATCATTAAGAAACGTCATAGATTGCACTATATCCAATAATAGTACGGTTATGACGTTCAGACACACCATTATGATGTGGTGTTCCAGGTGGCACGATTTTGTGAAACTATTCCACATTGTTTTAATTGAAGACCAAACTCGTAACTCAAATATTTGTCTCCGCGATCAGATCGTGGAAACTTTATTTTCTTGTCACGATGATTTTCTCACTTCACTCTGAAATTCTTTGACCTTTTCAAATGTTTCAGACTTATGTTTCATCAAGTAGATATACCCATATCTGCTCAAATCATCTGTGAAGGTCAGAAAATAATGATACCCGCCTCAAGCCTCAACACTCATCGGATCGCATACATCAGTATGTATTATTTCCAATAAGCCAGTTGCTTGCTCCATTGTTCCGGAGAACGGAGTCTTAGTCATCTTGCCCATGAGGCACGGTTCACAAGCATCAAATGATTCATAATCAAGTAATTCCAAAAGCCCATCAGCATGGATTTTCTTCATGTGCTTTACACCAATATGACCTAAACGGCAGTGCCACAAATAAGTTGCACTATCATTATTAACTTTGCATCTTTTGGCTTCAATATTATGAGAATGTGTATCACCACAATCGAGATCCAACAAACCATTTTCATTGGGTGTATGACCAGAGAAGGTTTTATTCATGTAAACAGAACAACAATTTATTCTCTTACTTAAATGAATAACTGTATTGCAATAAACATGATCAAATCATATTCATGCTCAATGCAAACACCAAATAACACTTATTTAGGTTCAACAGTAATCCGGAAAGTATAGGGAGTGTGCGATGATGATCATATCAATCTTGGAACCACTTCCAACACACATCGTCACTTCACCCTTAACTAGTCTCTGTTCATTCTGCAACTCCCGTTTCGAGTTACTACTCTTAGCAACTGAACCAGTATCAAATACCGAGGGGTTGCTACGAACACTAGTAAAATACACATCAATAATCTATATATCAAATATACCTTTGTTCACTTTGCCATCCTTCTTATCCGCCAAATACTTGGGGCAGTTCCGCTTCCAGTGACCAGTCCCTTTGTAGTAGAAGCACTTAGTCTCAGGCTTAGGACCAGACTTGGGCTTCTTCACTTGAGCAGCAACTTGCTTGTCGTTCTTCTTGAAGTCCCCTTTATTTCCCTTTGCCCTTTTGTTGAAACTAGTGGTCTTGTTAATCATCAACACTTGATGTTCTTTCTTGCTTTCTACCTTCATCGATTTCATCATCATGAAAAGCTCAGGAATCGTTTTCATCATCCCTTGCATACTATAGTTCATCACGAAGTTCTACTAACTTGGTGATGGTGACTAGAGAATTCTATCAATCACTATTTTATCTGGAAATTAACTCCCACTTGATTCAAGCAATTGTAGTACCCAGACAATCTGAGCACATGCTCACTGCTTGAGCTATTCTCCTCCATCTTGTAGCTATAGAACTTGTTGGAGACTTCAACTCGGGTATTTGCTTGAAATATTAACTTCAACTCCTGGAACATCTCATATGGTCCATGACGTTCAAAATGTCTTTGAAGTCCCGATTCTAAGCCGTTAAGCATGGTGCACTAAACTATCAAGTAGTCATCATATTGAGCTAGCCAAACGTTAATAACGTCTGCATCTGCTCCTGCAATAGGTATGTCACCTAGCGGTGCATCAAGGACATAATTCTTGTGTACGGCAATGAGGATAGTCCTCAGATCACGGATCCAATCCGCATCATTGCTACTAACATCTTTCAACTCAGTTTTCTCTAGGAACATATCAAAAATAAAACAGGGGAGCTAAACGCGAGCTATTGATCTACAACATAGATATGCTAATACTACCAGGACTAAGTTCATGATTAATTAAAGTTCAATTAATCATATTACTTAAAAACTCCCACTTAGATAGACATCCCTCTAATCATCTAAGTGATCACGTGATCCAAATCAACTAAACCATAACCGATCATCACGTGAAATGGAGTAGTTTTCAATGGTGAACATCACTATGTTGATCATATCTACTATATGATTCACGCTTGACCTTTTGGTCTCAGTGTTCCGATGCCATATCTGCATATGCTAGGCTCGTCAAGTTTAACCTGAGTATTCTGCGTGTGCAAAACTGGCTTGCACCCGTTGTAGATGGACGTAGAGCTTATCACACCCGATCATCACGTGGTGTCTGGGCACGACGAACTTTGGCAACGGTGCATACTCAGGGAGAACACTTTTATCTTGAAATTTAGTGAGAGATCATCTTATAATGCTACCGTCAATCAAAGCAAGATAAGATGCATAAAAGATAAACATCACATGCAATCAATATAAGTGATATGATATGGCCATCATCATCTTGTGCTTGTGATCTCCATCTCTGAAGCATCGTCATGATCACCATCATCACCGGCGCGACACCTTGATCACCATCATAGCATCATTGTCGTCTCGCCAATCTTATGCTTCCACGACTATCACTGCCGCTTAGTGATAAAATAAAGCATTACAGCACAATTGCATTGCATACAATAAAGCGACAACCATATGGCTCCTGCTAGTTGCCGATAACTCGGTTACAAAACATGATCATCTCATACAATAAAATTTAGCATCATGTCTTGACCATATCACATCACAACATGCCCTGCAAAAACAAGTTAGACGTCCTCTATTTTGTTGTTGTAAGTTTTACGTGGCTGCTACGGGCTTAGCAAGAACCGTTCTTACCTACGCATCAAAACCACAACGATAGTTTGTCAAGTTGGTGCTGTTTTAACCTTCGCAAGGACCGGGCGTAGCCACACTTGGTTCAACTAAAGTTGGAGAAACTGACACCCGCCAGCCACCTGTGTGCAAAGCACGTCGGTAGAACCAGTCTCGCGTAAGCATACGCGTAATGTCGGTCCGGGCCGCTTCATCCAACAATACCGTCGAACCAAAGTATGACATGCTGGTAAGCAGTATGACTTATATCGCCCACAACTCACTTGTGTTCTACTCGTGCACAACATCAACGCATAAAACCTAGGCTCGGATGCCACTGTTGGGGAACGTAGTAATTTCAAAAAAATTCCTACGCACACGCAAGATCATGGTGATGCATAGCAACGAGAGGGGAGAGTGTTGTCCACGTACCCTCGTAGACCGAAAGCGGAAGCGTTAGCACAACGCGGTTGATGTAGTCGTATGTCTTCACGATCCGACCAATCCAAGTACCGAACGCACGGCACCTCCGAGTTCAGCACACGTTCAGCTCGATGACGTCCCGCGAACTCCGATCCGGCAGAGCTTCACGAGAGAGTTCCGTCAGCACGACGGCATGGTGACGGTGATGATGTTGCTACCGACGCAGGGCTTCGCCTAAGCACCGCTACGATATGACCGAGGTGGAATATGGTGGAGGGGGGCACCGCACACGGCTGGGAGAGATCAACTGATCAACTTGTGTGTCTATGGGGTGTCCCCCTACCCCCGTATATAAAGGAGCAAGGGGGGAGGCGGCCGGCCTAGGAGGAGGGCGCGCCAAGGGGGGAGTCCTACTCCCACCGGGAGTAGGACTCCTCCTTCCCTTGTTGGGGTAGGAGAGAAGGAAAGAGGGGGAGAGGAACAAGGAAAAGTGGGTTGCACCCCTTGTCCAATTCAGACCAGAGGGGGGCGCGCGCCTCCTTCCTTTTGGCCTTTCTCCTATATTCCCGTATGGCCCAATAAGGCCCATATACTCCCCGGCGAATTCCCGTAACTCTCCGGTACTCCGAAAAATACCCGAATCACTCGGAACCTTTCCGATGTCCGAATATAGTCGTCCAATATATCGATCTTTACGTCTCGACCATTTTGAGACTCCTCGTCATATCCCCGATCTCATCCGGGACTCCGAACTTCTTCGGTACATCAACACTCATAAACTCATAATATAACTGTCATTGAAACCTTAAGCGTGCGGACCCTACGGGTTCGAAAACAATGTAGACATGACCGAGACACGTCTCTGGTCAATAACCAATAGCGGAACCTGGATGCTCATATTGGCTCCCACATATTCTACGAAGATCTTTATCGGTCAGACTGCATAACAACATACGTTGTTCCCTTTGTCATCGGTATGTTACTTGCCCGAGATTCGATCGTCGGTATCTTAATACCTAGTTCAATCTCGTTACCGGCAAGTCTCTTTACTCGTTCCGTAATACATTATTCCGCAACTAACTCATTAGTTGCAATGCTTGCAAGGCTTAAGTGATGTGCATTACCGAGAGGGCCCAGAGATACCTCTTCGACAATCGGAGTGACAAATCCTAATCTTAAAATACGCCAACCCAACATGTACCTTCGGAGACACCTGTAGAGCACCTTTATAATCACCTAGTTACGTTGTGACGTTTGGTAGCACACAAAGTGTTCCTCTGGTAAACGGGAGTTGCATAATCTCATAGTCATAGAAACATGTATAAGTCATGAAGAAAGCAATAGCAACAAACTAAACGATCAAGTGTTATGCTAACAGAATGGGTCAAGTCAATCACATCATTCTCCTAATGATGTGACCCCGTTAATCAAATGACAACTCATGTCTATGGTTAGAGAACATAACCATCTTTGATCAACGAGCTAGTCAAGTAGAGGCATATTAGTGACACTCTGTTTGTCTATGTATTCACACATGTATTATGTTTCTGGTTAATACAATTCTAGCATGAATAATAAACATTTATCATGATATAAGGAAATAAATAATAACTTTATTATTACCTCTAGGGCATATTTTCTTCATATAGGGCCTCCCGAATCCAATTGTTATGTGCTCAGCCCGCACACGAGCGGTACTACCGCTGGAGGAGCGGTACTACCACTGAAGGAGCGGTACTACTGCTTAGCACAATCAAAACACCCCAACGAGAGAGAAAAACACGAGCTGAAAATCTGCGTGAGAGGTAGTACCGCTCTGGAGAGAGGTAGTACCGCTTATAAGAGGTACTACCGCTCGAGGGAAGAGGTAGTACCGCTTATCACGAAACCCGACACGAAAAATGCATCCCAAAAGCAGCAGTACTATGCGAGGCACAAGGCCGCAGTACTACCGCTTACAAGCGGTACTATCGCTCGAGAGAGCAGTACTACCGCTTGAGGCTTTAAGAACACAACAGAGAAAACAAAGGATGCAATAAAGCCGAAACTGCCACAACTTCTGCAAATGAACTCCGAATTGAGCAAACTCAAGCTTGTTGGATAGAAGACAACGAGTAGCATCCAAGCAGCAAAAGGTTATAATGAGAAGAGGCAGGGGAGGTATGCCTAATATATAGAGGAGAGAAACCTCCAACCGAGAAGAACCGGCATAACCTCCAACATCGAAAACATCATAGAATATGCATGTTAACTCCATTTTCGATGAACTCGAGCTTGTCATGAAGATGATCAAAAGCTCCATATCTCACAAGGAGAAAAACAAAACAAGAACCAATAAAGATGATGCAAGGATGCAATGGTTTGAGCTCTCTACGAACGATATGATCAAGCTACTCATCGAGAGCCCCCCTTGAAAGAACGACAATCGATCCTATAACCCAGTCTCCCACAACTACCATGAGACCGGTAAAATAGAAAACCTATCAAGGGCAAACTTTTACCTTGCATATAGTCCACTTGAGCTGGATGATTACGATCTTGACTCCCTCAAGCTAGACCACCTTTCTTGATTGCATTGGCTTGGTGAAGACTAGTAGCTTTCTCCCCCATACTCCACTATGGGTGAGCCACTCTTCGGCACATCTTCACAAGTCCATTGTCACCACAATGGACGGCAAGCTTCAAGCACTTGATCTCTTTGTGATGCTCCGCTTGAACTTGCACATCGCAGACTTGATGATGACCACCATTTGATGTCATCCTCCATGGGTTGTATAATATCTTCCTCTTGACGCTAACTCATGGAAACATACCTAACCCCACATAGAACTCTCACGTAGACCATGGGTTAGTACACAAAGTATAAAGGACAATTCTTACCTTACCATGCGATCACGTGATCCCTCTCGGTACATCTTCTACGCTTTGTGTGTTGATCAACTTGATTCACTCTTTGACTTAGTCTTGATCAACCTTGAATCTTTTCAACTCTCTTCATTTAAATGATGTCTTGAAGGTAAACATGAATGATCACACACACTTCTTCTTCAAGACATGCTTGCAAGCTCAACACTCACAAGACCAATCTTTGGATAATTCCTTAATAGCACCTTGGTTATCACAAACTCTCCTTGAAGCCAACAAATGGACTCCAAGAAAAGCCTATGGACAAACCCTTCAAATATAACTCAAGGCAACCATTAGTCCATAGAGATTGTCATCAATTACCAAAACCAAACATGAGGGCACCGCGTGTTCTTTCACTAGGTGTGATAGCCATTCCATGAATGTCTTGGAAATAGACCTTAATGGCTACATCCACCGATCATTATCTCAAAGATAATGTTGCTTGTGTTGCCCGGATGCAAACAGATTATGAAGCAAGCAATATCACTATATTGCTCATCTTGCAAGTCAAATCATACAACAAACTTCTACGTTTGTTCACAAAGTCTCTACCAACTTCGGCATCCAGAAAATATTCCTGGAATTGGTATTCAACGGACTTTGAGATATGCAAGAATCAGGGGAAGTATCTTCCTGAATTACTCTTGTTCAATGCATTATATTATACTCTTTTTCTCTTTATGAGTTTACTTCACATGTTCTCATTAAGGTTTTTAATGAGGTAATATTAACACAAGATCATATGTCATATTTTCTATTTTCCCCGCCGGGGTTTTTAAGAAAGTATATACGACATATTTATTGTCCTCTTAATTCTATGGGTTTTCCTCATATCGAGTTAAAACAGACAATAAACATTATATGTTGCGGCATTTTCTCCTTATTTTAACCACTGGGTTTGAAAGAGTTTTGGCAACATATCAAACACTATACTCCTCATATTTTTTCCACAGGGTTTTTGGAGAAGCCTCTAATCAAGATGATGATTCTGGATGGACAAGTGTAGATTAGAGGGAGTGTTTTAATTAACATGAGTTAATTATGGGGTAAATCTCCTCTTGTAACTGCCATCTCTTTCGAATGGATGCCTCTCCATCGCATCCCTTCTCCTTGTATAAATGCCTACAATCATCTAATGAAAGTGATAGAGGATTCACTTTTCTCTCAACAGAGATGACGGCGATGACCCTTGCCGTCCAGCGGTGAGGGTAGCCACCGGCGGCGACCAGCGAGACATGCCAGGCGGTGGCCGGGTGCATCGCTCGTCCATGGCGGCGCTATGGGGCTGCTTCCCAGGGAAGAAGACACAAGGGAAGAAGGAAGGAGATCCTACGGTTCTAAATTGCTTAATTTTGCTACAACCATTTTTTTTTGCTAGAATTAGTCTACTTTTTGCTACAATCAACCACTGAATCTCTCTCAGTTTGAGTTTGTTTTTTACTGGAACCGGTGCTTAATTTTGCTACAATCATTGTTTTTTCTGTTGGAACTAGTCTACTTTTTTGCTACAATTGACCACTGAATCCCCAGCTGAGTCTACTTTTTTGCTTCCACCATGTTCTGTTTTTGCTGGATCCTATCATTATTTTTGCTTCCACCATGTTCTGTCTTTTTGGGCACCACATTCAGAGTTGCAACCGTGGGGGCGTCGTCGGGCTGCCGCCGCGAGTTGGCTGGCGCTGCAGTAGAAGCATACGAAGAATTAGGGGGGAAGGAAGAGGTGCATGGTTGCTGGGCATGGACATGGGGGAGACAAAAGAGGGGGGGGGGGAGTGAAGATGCGGCGACGGCGAACTCCGACCCACGGCAGGAGCGGCGACGGCGAACTCTGACCCACGGCGGGGCGGTGACCTGCGTGGTGGGCAGGGCAGGTGGTCGTGGTGGGCAGGTCGATTTGATGGGGTGAGGGGAATTTTTCTCCTACTCACTCAGAACGATGGATGGGGAACGAAGCGGGGAAGCTGATCTGGCAGACGAGATGCCTTGCATCGTACGGCGCGGATGCGACCGACCCAAATTTGGGCCGGTGCTCCGGCGCAGATCAGCGCACATAAACTGGACAGATGAAACACTTCGTCAAGCAATATATACAACATTAAGCAACAAAAATACAAGCTCCAGTAAATGATTTTTGTTTTACACAATGCCTCAGGTTTGTCAATTGTTGTCATTTTCTCAAGAGGTTCTCCCTTTAACAGGGGCTCGAGCATCCATTTTGCAGACAGAAACATCATTGGCAAGGAGAGCCTTGGCGCAGTGGTAAAGCTGCTGCCTTGTGATGCAACACAGTTCACAAAAGATGCGGAAAAAAATGTATCAACAAATAGAACAAGGCGGAATCTGTTAAAAGACACAGGAAGGATTGGGAAGAACCATCAGCAGCAAATCCTTTCAACTCAACATAATTCAGTCCGCACCATGGTAGGATCGCTCACAGGCAACCCAGCTGGAAACATTTTCTCAAAAAACACTTGATGTCTATGGCAAAAATTGCAGACAAACAAATTTGAAAATACAAGTATTTATCCTTGAGGCGGCTCAGATGTCAAATGGGTTGTAAGTTTCTTTATCAGCACAAAGAGATAAAAATCTCTTCAGAGTGGTGCATGACTTTTCTCATCATAGCCTTTTGCTTCCACAGAGCATCCATTTGCAGACAGAATCATCATCGGAAAACCAACTAATTCACATGAAATGCAACAAGGTTCACGAAACCAGATACTGAGCTGCAGAGGGGGAAAACACAGGTATCAGATGAGGGCACTCCATATGTTTGACTGGCCCATTCAAAATAGGAAGGAGAAATCCGTTCAGGATAGGGGGGTTGGAAATAAGAAGAAGTTAGGAAGGGGGATCGGAAAGAGGACCCATCAGCGGCAAATGTATCTGACCTTAATGTAATTTCAGTAAGCATCATCTTAGGACCGCTCATAGGCTACCCTCATCATTTGCTTCTGTACATTATCCCTAAAATCCAGTTAACCTTCAAGACTTCTATTTTCAAACTACAGAATTTACCTGAAGGCAAAAGCTGGAAACAATTCCTAAAAACAAATAGACATCTACGTCGAAAATATAGGATAAACAAATCAGAAAATACAAAATATGTATCCATGAGGTGGCTCGGATTTACAATGGGTTGTAAAGTTTGTTTATCAGCACAGAGATAAATCTCTTCAAAGTGGTTCATGACTTTTCTCATCATAGCCTTTTTGCTTCCACAGAGCATCCATTTTGCAGACAGAATGATAAACCCAGAACAAGTAATTCAGATGTAATGAAACGAGGTTCAGGAAGCCACCAATAGGAAAAAAAATACCATTCAAGATTACGGAGTAATGAAAATATAACCATCATTTAACCTCAATGTAATTTCAGTCCGCATCATGGTAGGGATCGCTGTTAGGCAACCCTCGTCATCTGGTTCTGTACATTACTCCCCCGATCTAGTTATCTTAAGACTCTTGTTCAAAACTAAAGTATTTCCCAATGGAAGTAGGTCTCCATGAGGTGGCTCAGATGTAAAATGGGTTGTAAGTTTGCTTTATCAGCACAAAGAGAAAATTTTCTTCAGAGTGGTGCATGACTTTTCTCATCATAGCCTTTTGCTTCACCAGGGAGAACAATGTCATGGAATACAGCAGATTTGTCGATTGACATTATAATACTAGGAAGCGCAATATGGAATGCCTCAGAGTTGTCATTTGATGTCATTTTACATCTGCTTTCTCAAGAGGTTCTCCCTGAAACAGGGGCTCGAGTCCACAGAGCTTCTGTTTTGCAGACAGGTAATTCAAATTTAAGATGGCATGCAACAAAGGCAGTTGCTAAATAAATAAATCAAGCACCTGAATTCAACCATACTACTAAAATCACTGGGCAATAAGCAGCACAATATTATACAAAGTCTCAGCTTCATTCTCCCTGAAACAGGGGGCTTGAACTTGCAGACAAAATATGCCTAAAATTAAATTTTCAGAACTCAACTCCACACTATAATCAAAAGGCAATGAGCAGAAATGTTTTGAGATAAGCACAAAGTTGAGACTATGGAAGCATAGCCATAAACAGTTAAACCAATGTGGCATCTCAAGTTGCCAAAACTGAGATGCACCCGGAGCACAAGGCCAGAACTAATGAACTTGGTAGGTCATATCAAACCACATTTTGTTTTGGAAGCGTAGGAACATACGGATCACTATGCGCCTCTGACTGGGCAACTTTGAGAAAGGTCGACCTCAAGAAGCCAAAGGTGAGAGAGGCGCAGACAAAATCAAATGGCAGGAAACAAGCTCATCATCAGAAAGCAGTATTCACCCCAGCATGATACCAGAGTGAAATGGCAAACGGGAAAGCAGGTAACCATAACCATCTATTAAGAGCATTCAACACAGGCAGACAAAACCACAAATGGGATAAGAGCACAATAATGGAATCGAAATAGAGTATTTAAACGACACATCATAGCTCGCACACAGGTGCAGGAGTCAAAGTGCAACAACGCCCAGGAACACCACTTAACATACACTAAGATTCTCCAAAAAAGACTTGACACTAAAACTTCTGCTAGATAACTCAATGGCAAACACCAGAGCACTCATTTCTTCTTGATGGCAGCCTTGGTAACCTTGGCGCCGGTGGGGTCCTTCTTCTCCACGCCCTTGATGACACCAACAGCAACCGTTTGTCTCATGTCACGCACAGCAAAGCGGCCAAGAGGAGGGTAGGTGGCGAAGGTCTCCACAACCATGGGCTTGGTGGGAATCATCTTCACGATACCAGCGTCACCGTTCTTCAGGAACTTGGGCGCAGCCTCAATCTCCTTACCAGATCGCCTGTCAATCTTGGTCACCAGCTCAGCAAACTTGACAGCAATGTGGGAGGTGTGGCAGTCCAGCACTGGGGCGTAGCCGTTGCCAATCTGACCAGGGTGGTTCATGATGATGACCTGAGAGGTGAAGTTGGCTGCCTCCTTGGCAGGGTCATCCTTGGAGTTGGATGCAACAAACCCACGCTTCAGATCCTTGACAGCAACATTCTTCACGTTGAAGCCAACATTGTCACCAGGAAGCGCCTCCAGGAGCGACTCGTGGTGCATCTCAACAGACTTGACCTCAGTTGTCAGACCAGTGGGGCCAAAGGTAACAACCATACCAGGCTTGATGACACCAGTCTCAACACGTCCAACAGGCACAGTTCCAATGCCACCAATCTTGTAAACATCCTGAAGGGGAAGACGCAGGGGCTTGTCTGAGGGCCTCTTGGGCTCATTGATCTGGTCAAGAGCCTCAAGAAGGGTAGGGCCCTTGTACCAGTCAAGGTTGGTGGACCTCTCAATCATGTTGTCACCCTCAAACCCAGAGATGGGAACGAAGGGAACCTTCTCAGGGTTGTAGCCAACCTTCTTCAGGTACGATGAGACTTCCTTGACAATTTCCTCATAACGGGCCTTTGAGTACTTGGGAGTGGTGGCGTCCATCTGTAACAGATAACAAGAACAATCCCATCATAAAACAGATATGGTGAACTAGTAAATCACTAGCATGTAACAATAATAAGAGAAGTGTGTTTAGCAGCATATCTATCATACAATGCAAGTTCCAGAGTAATAAACTGGCAATTCAGTACTACTTGTGAACATGTGCACTTTACCGATTCTGAACATTCACATTAAGTATATAGCAAAATGGTGGTAGTACTGTGAACTAAGATGTAACTAACCAAATGAGCAACATATGTTATAATCACAAACCTAAATAAATGGCAGCCAGTTCACATGGAGTTTCTGTACTACTTAACATGGACAGTCATCAAGTAATTGTCAATCAAAGTGGATAGCAAAACAGTAAACACATCATATGGCTACACATAACAACAAGCATTGAAAGGTTAATAGAAAGTATACCTTGTTGCAGCAGCAGATCATCTGCTTCACTCCAAGAGTGAAAGCAAGGAGGGCGTGCTCACGGGTCTGGCCGTCCTTCGAGATACCAGCCTCAAAACCACCAGTGGTGGAGTCGATGATGAGAACAGCACAGTCAGCCTGGGAGGTACCGGTAATCATGTTCTTGATGAAGTCACGGTGACCAGGGGCGTCAATGACGGTGCAGTAGTACTTGGTGGTCTCGAACTTCCACAGGGCAATATCAATGGTGATACCCCTCTCACGCTCGGCCTTCAGCTTGTCAAGCACCCAGGCGTACTTGAAGGACCTCTTGTTCATCTCAGCGGCTTCCTTCTCGAACCTCTCGATCACACGCTTGTCGATACCTCCAAGCTTGTAGATCAGATGGCCAGTGGTGGTCGACTTGCCAGAGTCGACATGGCCAATGACCACGATGTTGATGTGAGTCTTCTCCTTACCCATGGCTGAAACTGCAAGACCGGAGTAAACAGGTGTCAGAACAGAAGATACAGAACAGAATTTAGGAGCCATCATGCTTAGCAAATGAGATGACCTTAATAAGAAAAGGTGACACTCAAGCCAATCATTTAGATCAAATAAACCTTGCATTGCACAAAAACATGCATAGCAGAACATATATACCAGAGACTGCGGACAGGAAATCATATATGCTACTCACGACTCACAACAGATCCTAGAACCAAACAGAAGTAGAACACAAATCTGACGACGTCATGAGCAACATGTCCTCGCTAACAGCATATAACAGAGAAATCCTACATATAAAGGCTACGGCATGAGCAACAACTTAGAATTACGGCCAAAAACAGCAGCGCATAAGAGATTCCAAACTAGATCCGCATGCAGATTTACGTCCACAAAGTCTACACCTGGAGAAAATCCTTCAGACCACGGACGAGAACCGCACGCATCAGCTTAAGATAAACATCTGCGACCCGATCTACCAACAGAATACGGCTACGAAACAGAAGCAAGCTCGTATCCTTCAAATCACGGACGAGAACAACATGCATCAGCGAGTAAGAGAATCTAAAACTTGATCTACTCGCAGCACGGCCGCAGATCTGAAGCGATACGAGACCACAAACGACGCATCAAGGCGGGGAAAGGGGGGCGGATCGGGATGCTCACCTCGAAGGAAGGAGAAGGAGCCGAGAGGAGGAGGAGGAGGAGGCGGCGGCGGCGGGCGGGGGGAATGGTAGGAAGGGGTTAGGGCGAGAGGGGTGGCCCTATATATGGGCGGCGAGGGGCGCTAGGGTTTCTTCTTGGCCGTCTGATCCGGGTCCGAGGGCCGCCGTCGGGGGAGATCTGCTCCGTTGGATCTCCATCCCGCGGAGCGCCTGCTTCTAGACGTTTCGGGGGCCGCAAGTTTTCCGCGTCTATCCAGTGGGCGGGTCCTACCGGGAAGTGGGTTTGGCTTGGCTTGGCTCCAGCTGTCTGTATTTTCTGCGATTATCTCCATCTCCGGACCAGTAAAATAATGCCCATTTCTCACCCACTTCAGATCGTGCCATAGTGTGCTCATAATAATTGGTTAATTATGCTTCTGGTTCGGTTCTTTGGAGGACCTTTTATTTTATTAAACTTAGAGCATATGGGCCGTCTATCCGGATGCGACCGCGAGCAGTGACCTGACAGGTAGTATGAAAATTGCGCCTACACAACCAGGATCTATCAACCAAATTCTTAAATCTGTACTAGTCTCATGCAACGTTAAACCAACTCACATAAATCTCAAATAAGAAGTTAGAAAAAACTCAACAACAACTTCCGTAAATTTGAAAAAAAAATACGGGACTCCGTAAAAACACTCCCACCTTTTTGTAACTATATGGAAAGATAGTCCTTCCATTATAATTTGGCGGGTAAGAGCATCTCTAATCTCTAGTAAACCCCTTAACCTGTGAAACTCAAAACGTGGTTTTTGGTTCGCAGACCTCTTAAACATAGACTGTAAAACCAAATATTCGTGTATATTCTTCCCGACGTCTTTTTCTTCTTCTCACCCGTGTCCACGGTTAGCTAGCTTGCTCCTACGCAACCGGCGGACAGCGCGCGAAGCGATCAAATACGAAGCCGTTGGCGTCCAGGATGGCTCGCACGAAGCGCCCAACATCGCCGTCGCTACTCAAATCAGTCCAGAAGCTAGCTAGCGTCGGCTTGCATCGATTCAGGAGCTAGCTAGCTAGCTAAGAGCATCTTCAGTCGCTCGCCCCCCCAAGGGCTTGAAATAGCGTCGCCTGGGGGCCAACCGACGATAAAATAGGCGTTGGGGCGGTCGGTTTCCCAACCGCCGATCCAAGCTGGCCCCAGACGTCGCTTTTTGAAAACCAAAATCGCCAAAATGCGGCCAAACTTCATACGAAATGACACAAATTTGGAGAAAATCCAGGCGTTCATTGATATTTGTACAAACTAAAAACATAATTTAAAACCAAACTAAAAACTACTACGCCGCCGCTGCCTTGAGCCCTTCTACATGCTGAAGCCATTGGTCGCCGCTTCGTTGTCGGGGTAGCGCTCGGCCATGGTGGACAGGGGAGAGAGGGGGCTTCGGCGGGGAGAGAGGGTAGAAGGTCATTGGCGGCGAGAGGGGCGTCGGCGACGAGAGAAAGATGAAGAAAATATGCCCTAGAGGCAATAATAAAGTTATTATTTATTTCCTTATATCATGATAAATGTTTATTATTCATGCTAGAATTGTATTAACCGGAAACATAATACATGTGTGAATACATAGACAAACAGAGTGTCACTAGTATGCCTCTACTTGACTAGCTCGTTAATCAAAGATGGTTATGTTTCCTAACCATGAACAAAGAGTTGTTATTTGATTAACGAGGTCACATCATTAGTTGAATGATCTGATTGACATGACCCATTCCATTAGCTTAGCACCCGATCATTTAGTATGTTGCTATTGCTTTCTTCATGACTTATACATGTTCCTATAACTATGAGATTATGCAACTCCCGTTTACCGGAGGAACACTTTGGGTACTACCAAACGTCACAACGTAACTGGGTGATTATAAAGGAGTACTATAGGTGTCTCCAATGGTAGATGTTGGGTTGGCGTATTTCGAGATTAGGGTTTGTCACTCCGATTGTCGGAGAGGTATCTCTGGGCCTTCTCGGTAATACACATCACATAAGCCTTGCAGGCATAATAACTAAGATGTTAGTTATGAGATGATGTATTACGGAACGAGTAAAGAGACTTGCCAGTAACGAGATTGAACTAGGTATTGGATACCGACGATCGAATCTCGGGCAAGTAACATACCGATGACAAAGGGAACAACGTATGTTGTTATGCGGTCTGACCGATAAAGATCTTCGTAGAATATGTAGGAGCCAATATGGGCATCCAGGTCCCGCTATTGGTTATTGACCGGAGACGTGTCTCGGTCATGTCTACATTGTTCTCGAACCGTAGGGTCCGCACGCTTAACGTTAAGATGATAGTTATTATGAGTTTATGCATTTTGATGTACCGAATGTTGTTTGGAGTCCCAGATGTGATCACGGACATGACGAGGAGTCTCGAAATGGTCGAGACGTAAAGATTGATATATTGGAAGCCTATGTTTGGACACCGGAAGTGTTCCGGGTGAAATCGGGATTTTACCGGATTACCGGGAGGGTTACCGGAACCCCCCGGGAGCCAAATGGGCCAACATGGGCCTTAGTGGAAAGGTGAGAGGGCAGCCCACATAGGGCTGCGCCTCCCCCCCTCTCCCTAGTCCTATTAGGACTAGGAGAGGGGCCGGCCACCTCTCTCTCTCTCCCCTTTAAGGATTCCTAGTTGGACTAGGATTGGAGGGGGGAGTCCTACTCCCGGTAGGAGTAGGACTCCTCCTGCGCCTCCCTCCTTTGGCCGGCCAGCCTCCCTCCCTCCATCCTTTATATACGGGGGCAGGGGACACCCCAAGACACAAAAGTTGATCCTTGAGATCGTTCCTTAGCCGTGTGCGGTGCCCCCTGCCACCAAATTCCACCTCGATCATACCGTTGTAGTGCTTAGGCGAAGCCCTGCGTCGGTAGTACATCAAGATCGTCACCACGCCGTCGTGCTGACGGAACTCTTCCTCGATGCTTTGCTGGATCGGAGCCCGAGGATCGTCATCGAGCTGAACGTGTGCTAAGAACTCGGAGGTGCCGGAGTAACGGTGCTTGGATCGGTCGGATCGGGAAGAAGACGTACGACTACTTCCTCTACGTTGTGTGATCGCTTCCGCAGTCGGTCTGCGTTGGTACGTAGACAACACTCTCCCCTCTCGTTGCTATGCATCACCATGATCTTGCGTGTGCGTAGGAAAATTTTCGAAATTACTACGTTCCCCAACAGTGGCATCCGAGCCTAGGTTTTATGGTTTGATGTTATTTGCACGAGTAGAACACAAGTGAGTTGTGGGCGATACAAGTCATACTACCTACCAGCATGTCATACTTTGGTTCGGCGGTATTGTTGGGTGAGATGATCCGGACCAACCTTACGCGTACTCTTACGCGAGACCGGTTCC
Source organism: Triticum monococcum (assembly GCA_034509565.1). NCBI lineage: Eukaryota > Viridiplantae > Streptophyta > Magnoliopsida > Poales > Poaceae > Triticum > Triticum monococcum. Next base: position 624,296,564 of record CM067845.1, read on the forward strand.
CTCGACGTGCTTTGCACATAGATGGCTTGCGGAAGACTGTCTCTCCAACTTTAGTTTAACCAAGTGTGGCTACGCCCGGTCCTTGAGAAGGTTAAAATGGAGTCTATTTGACGAACTATCGTTGTGGTTTTGATGCGTAGGTGAGATGAGTTCTTACTTAAGCCCGTGGCAGCCACGTAAAACTTGCAACAACAAAGTAGAGGACGTCTAACTTGTTTTTGCAGGGCATGTTGTGATGTGATATGGTCAAGGCATGATGCTGATTTTATTGTATGAGATGATCATGTTTTGTAACCAAGTTATCGGCAACTGGCAGGAGCCATATGGTTGTCGCTTTATTGTATGCAATGCAATCGCGATGTAATGCTTTACTTTATTACTAAGCGGTAGTGATAGTCGTGGAAGCATAAGATTGGCGAGACGACAACGATGCTACGATGGAGATCAAGGTGTCGCGCCGGTGACGATGGTGATCATGACGGTGCTTCGGAGATGGAGATCACAAGCACAAGATGATGATGGTCATATCATATCACTTATATTGATTGCATGTGATGTTTGTCTTTTATGCATCTTATCTTGCTTTGATTGACGGTAGCATTATAAGATGATCTCTCACTAAATTATCAAGAAGTGTTCTCCCTGAGTATGCACCGTTGCCAAAGTTCGTCGTGCCCAGACACCACGCGATGATCGGGTGTGATAAGCTCTACGTCCATCTACAACGGGTGCAAGCCAGTTTTGCACACGCAGAATACTCAGGTTAAACTTGACGAGCCTAGCATATGCAGATATGGCCTCGGAACACAGAGACCGAAAGGTCGAGCGTGAATCATATAGTAGATATGATCAACATAACAATGTTCACCATTGAAAACTACTCCATCTCACGTGATGATCGGTTATGGTTTAGTTGATTTGGATCACGTGATCACTTAGAGGATTAGAGGGATGTCCATCTAAGTGGGAGTTCTTAAGTAATATGATTAATTGAACTTAAATTTATCATGAACTTAGTCCTGGTAGTATTTTGCAAATTATGTTGTAGATCAATAGCTCGCGTTGTTGCTTCCCTGTGTTTATTTTGATATGTTCCTAGAGAAAATTGTGTTCAAAGATGTTAGTAGCAATGATGCGGATTGGATCCGTGATCTGAGGTTTATCCTCATTGCTGCACAGAAGAATTATGTCCTTGATGCACCGCTAGGTGACAGACCTATTGCAGGAGCAGATGCAGACGTTATGAACGTTTGGCTAGCTCAATATGATGACTACTTGATAGTTTAAGTGCACCATGCTTAACGGCTTAGAATCGGGACTTCAAAGACGTTTTGAACGTCATGGACCATATGAGATGTTCCAGGAGTTGAAGTTAATATTTCAAGCAAATACCCGAGTTGAGAGATATGAAGTCTCCAGCAAGTTCTATAGCTAAAAGATGGAGGAGAATCGCTCAACTAGTGAGCATGTGCTCAGATTGTCTGGGTACTACAATCGCTTGAATCAAGTGGGAGTTAATCTTCCAGATAAGATAGTGATTGATAGAATTCTCTAGTCACCATCACTAAGTTAGTCGAACTTCGTGATGAACTATAATATGCAAGGGATAACGGAAACAAACCCCAAGCTCTTCGTGATGCTGAAATCAACGAAGGTAGAAATCAAGAAAAACATCAAGTGTTGATGGTTGACAAGATCACTAGTTTCAAGAAAAGGGCAAAGGGAAGAAGGGGAACTTCAAGAAGAACGACAAGCAAGTTGCTGCTCAAGTGAAGAAACCCAAGTCTGATCCTAAGCCTGAGACTAAGTGTTTCTACTGCAAAGGGACTGGTCACTGGAAGCGGAACTACCCCAAGTGATTGGCGGATAAGAAGGATGGCAAAGTGAACATAAGTATATTTGATATACATGTTATTGATGTGTACTTTACTAGTGTTTGTAGCAACCCCTCGGTATTTGATACTGGTTCAGTTGCTAAGAGTAGTAACTCGAAACGGGAGTTGCAGAATAAACAGAGACTAGTTAAGGGTGAAGTGACGATGTGTGTTGGAAGTAGTTCCAAGATTGATATGATCATCATCGCACACTCCCCTATACTTTCGGGATTAGTGTTGAACCTAAATAAGTGTTATTTGGTGTTTGTGTTGAGCATGAATATGATTTGATCATGTTTGTTGTAATACGGTTATTCATTTAAGTAAAAGAATAAATTGTTGTTCTGTTTACATGAATAAAACCTTAGATGGTTACACACCCAATGAAAATAGTTCATTGGATCTCGATCTTAATAATACACATATTCATAATATTGAAACCAAAAGATGCAAAGTTAATAATGATAGTGCAACTTATTTGTGGCACTACTGTTTAGGTCATATTGGTATAAAGCGCATGAAGAAACTCCATGCTGATGGGCTTTCGGAATCACTTGATTATGAATCACTTGATGCTTGCGAACCATGCCTTTTGGGCAAGATGACTAAAACGCCGGTCTCCGGAACAATGGAGCAAGCAACAGATTTGTTGGAAATCATACATACTGATGTATGTGGTCCGATGAATATTGAGGCTCGCGACAGGTATCATTATTTTCTGATCTTCACAAATGATTTGAGCAGATATGAGTATATCTACTTGATGAAACATAAGTCTGAAACATTTGAAAAGTTCAAAGAATTTCAGAGTGAAGTGAAAAACATCGTGACAAGAAAATAAAGTTTCTACGATCTGATCGCGGAGACAAATATTTGAGTTACGAGTTTGGTCTTTAGTTAAAACAATGTGAAATAGTTTCACTACTCACGCCACCTGGAACACCACATCATAATGGTGTGTCGGAACGTCATAACCGTACTTTATTGGATATAGTGCAATCTATGATGTCTCTTACCGATTTACCACTATTGTTTTTGGGGTCATGCATTAGAGACAGCTGCATTCACGTTAAAAAGGGGCACCATCTATATCCGTCGAGACGACGCCTTATGAACTATGGTTTGGCAAGAAACCAAAGTTGTCGTTTCTTAAAGTTTGGGGTTGTGATGCTTATGTGAAAAAGTTTCATCCTGATAAGCTCAAAACCAAATCGGAGAAATATGTCTTCATAGGATACCTAAAAGGAGACTGTTGGGTACACCTTCTATCACAGATCCGAAGGCAAGATATTCGTTGCCGAGAATGGATCCTTTCCAGAGAAGGAGTTTCTCTTGAAATAAATGAGTGGGAGGAAAGTAGAAAACTTGATAAGGTAATTATACCTTCTCCCTTATTGGAAAGTAGTACATCACAAAAACCAGTTTCTGTGACACCTACACCAATTAGTGAGGAAGCTAATGATGATGATCATGTAACTTCAGATCAAGTTACTACCGAATCTCGTAGGTAAACTAAAGTGAGAACCGCACCAGAGTGGTACGGTAATCCTGTTCTGGAAGTCATGTTACTAGACCATGACGAACTTGCGAACTATGAGGAAGCGATGATGAGCCCAGATTCCGCGAAATGGTTTGAGGCCATAAAATCTGAGATATGATCCATGTATGAGAACAAAGTTTGGACTTTGGTTGACTTGCCCGATGATCGGCAAGCAATTGAGAATAAATGGATCTTCAAGAGGAAGACGGACGCTGGTAGTAGTGTTACTATCTACAAAGCTAGAATTGTCGCAAAAGGTTTTCGACAAGTTCAAGGTGTTGACTACGATGAGAGCTTCTCACTCGTATCTATGCTTGAGTCTGTCCGAATCATGTTAGTAATTGCCGCATTTTATGAAATCTGGCAAACGGATAAACAAAACTGCATTCCTTAATGGATTTATTAAAGAAGAGTTGTATATGATGCAACCAGAAGGTTTTGTCAATCCGAAAGGTGCTAACAAAATGTGCAAGCTCCAGCGATCCATCTGTGGACTGGTGCAAGCATCTCGGAGTTGGAATATACGCTTTGATGAGTTGATCAAAGCATATAGTTTTATACAGACTTGCGGTGAAGCCTATATTTACGAGAAAGTGAGTGGGAGCACTACAGCGTTTCTGACAAGTATATGTGAATGACATATTGTTGATCGGAAATAATGTAGAATTATTCTGTAAAGCATAAAAGGAGTGTTTAAAAGGAGTTTTTCAAAGAAAGACTTCGGTAAAGCTGCTTACATATTGAGCTTCAAGATCTATAGAGATAGATCAAGACGCTTGATAAGTTTTTCAATAAGTACATACCTTGACAAAGATTTTGAAGTAGTTCAAAATGGAACAGTCAAAGAAAAAGTTTTTTGCCTGTGTTACAAGGTGTGAAGTTGAGTAAAGATTCAAAGCCCGACCACGGCAGAAGATAGAAAGAGAATGAAAGTCATTCCCTATGCCTCATTCATAGGTTCTATAAAGTATGCCATGCTATGTACCAGATCTATTGTATACCCTGCACTGATTTGGCAAGGGAGTACAATAGTGATCTAGGAGTAAATCACTGGACAGCGGTCAGAATTATCCTTAGTGAAATAAGGATATGTTTCTCGATTATGGACGTGACAAAAAGGTTCGTCGTAAAGAGGTACGTCGATGCAAGTTTTTGACACTGATCCAGATAAATCTAAAGTCTCAATCTGGATACATATTGAAAGTGGGAGCAATTAGCTAGAGTAGCTCCGTGCAGAGCAATATAGACATAGAATTTTGCAAAATACTTACGGATCTGATTGTGACAGACCCGTTGACTAAAATTATCTCACAAGCAAAACATGATCACACCTTAGTACTCTTTGGGTGTTAATCACATAGATATGTGAGCTAGATTACTGACTCTAGTAAACCCTTTGAGTGTTGGTCACATGACGATGTGAACTATGGGTGTTAATCACATGGTGATGTGAAATAATGCTGCTAAATCACATGGCGATGTGAACTAGATTATTGACTCTAGTGCAAGTGGGAGACTGAAGGAAATATGCCCTAGAGGCAATAATAAAGTTATTATTTATTTCCTTATATCATGATAAATGTTTATTATTCATGCTAGAATTGTATTAACCGGAAACATAATACATGTGTGAATACATAGACAAACAGAGTGTCACTAGTATGCCTCTACTTGACTAGCTCGTTAATCAAAGATGGTTATGTTTCCTAACCATGAACAAAGAGTTGTTATTTGATTAACGAGGTCACATCATTAGTTGAATGATCTGATTGACATGACCCATTCCATTAGCTTAGCACCCGATCGTTTAGTATGTTGCTATTGCTTTCTTCATGACTTATACATGTTCCTATAACTATGAGATTATGCAACTCCCGTTTACCGGAGGAACACTTTGGGTACTACCAAACGTCACAACGTAACTGGGTGATTATAAAGGAGTACTACAGGTGTCTCCAATGGTAGATGTTGGGTTGGCGTATTTCGAGATTAGGGTTTGTCACTCCGATTGTCGGAGAGGTATCTCTGGGCCCTCTCGGTAATACACATCACATAAGCCTTGCAAGCATAATAACTAAGATGTTAGTTATGAGATGATGTATTACGGAACGAGTAAAGAGACTTGCCAGTAACGAGATTGAACTAGGTATTGGATACCGACGATCGAATCTCGGGCAAGTAACATACCGATGACAAAGGGAACAACGTATGTTGTTATGCGGTCTGACCGATAAAGATCTTCGTAGAATATGTAGGAGCCAATATGGGCATCCAGGTCCCGCTATTGGTTATTGACCGGAGACGTGTCTCGGTCATGTCTACATTGTTCTCGAACCGTAGGGTCCGCACGCTTAACGTTACGATGACAGTTATTATGAGTTTATGCATTTTGATGTACCGAAGGTTGTTCGGAGTCCCGGATGTGATCACGGACATGACGAGGAGTCTCGAAATGGTCGAGACGTAAAGATTGATATATTGGAAGCCTATGTTTGGACACCGGAAGTGTTCCGGGTGAAATCGGGATTTTACCGGATTACCGGGAGGGTTACCGGAACCCCCCGGGAGCCAAATGGGCCAACATGGGCCTTAGTGGAAAGGTGAGAGGGCAGCCCACATAGGGCTGCGCCTCCCCCCTCTCCCTAGTCCTATTAGGACTAGGAGAGGGGCCGGCCACCTCTCTCTCTCTCCCCTTTAAGGATTCCTAGTTGGACTAGGATTGGAGGGGGGAGTCCTACTCCCGGTAGGAGTAGGACTCCTCCTGCGCCTCCCTCCTTTGGCCGGCCAGCCTTCCTCCCTCCATCCTTTATATACGGGGGCAGGGGACACCCCAAGACACAAAAGTTGATCCTTGAGATCGTTCCTTAGCCGTGTGCGGTGCCCCCTGCCACCAAATTCCACCTCGATCATACCGTTGTAGTGCTTAGGCGAAGCCCTGCGTCGGTAGTACATCAAGATCGTCACCACGCCGTCGTGCTGACGGAACTCTTCCTCGACGCTTTGCTGGATCGGAGCCCGAGGATCGTCATCGAGCTGAACGTGTGCTAAGAACTCGGAGGTGCCGGAGTAACGGTGCTTGGATCGGTCGGATCGGGAAGAAGACGTACGACTACTTCCTCTACGTTGTGTGATCGCTTCCGCAGTCGGTCTGCGTTGGTACGTAGACAACACTCTCCCCTCTCGTTGCTATGCATCACCATGATCTTGCGTGTGCGTAGGAAAATTTTCGAAATTACTACGTTCCCCAACAAAGGAGAGGGGTTGTGGCGAGGGAGTGTGTGGCCACCGGCGAGGGTGGGGCGGCTTTTATAGCGGCGGGTGGGTGGCGAGCAGGCAGCAGTCGTGTGTACGCGTGGCGGGAGGGGTGGGACGCGCGTCGGCGCGCCTTCACTGCGCCGCCCTTGAGGAATAAATGGAAGGCTGACAGGCGGCAGCCTTCGCATTGATTCTCGCGGGAAACCGAGGCGATGAGGACGCAAAGGCGTCCAGTCGCTGACTCGGCGGGTCCACATGATTTCGCGCCAAAATTATTTCGCCGGGTGCCCCCCAGCGCGCCGGTTTCGACCTGGGTCTGCCGCCGCCAAATTCAGCCGACGAAAAATGGGCTTCTAGGGGCGTGATTGGGCCCTTTTTTCACGCCAACGATAAAAAAAGGGCTTGGGGCCTGTTGGGGGGCGAGTGGAGATACTCTAATTGATCGACCTAGGAGCTAGCTAGCTCTTGTCCACGTAGCTGCCAAATACGGAGTTGTCGATGTCACGGGGCCACCACATCCCGTTCGTCTCTCCCGTGTTGACGGGATCAACCATGGACGCAAGCACACGCTCGATCCTTTGGCAATGCAGAATTTGGTTGGAGCTGGGAGAAATCGACGGCTGGGGACGGGTGGTACGGACGGCGGCGCGGGGGGAGAGGGCAGCGGAAGGACCCGGTTCATGGTCTGTATACTGTCCTTTCGGACCTGTAGAAGTAGGGGCGGAGGCTCGCGTTTTTGGTGGCCTATAAAACGTTTATGGTTCCGTGAACTTTTATAGGGTCTATTCTGGACACAAAATTGGTCCGGAACCATAAACCCGCCGGAATTTTACAGGTTTGGCCTTTTTAAGGGATTTGTTAGAGATGCTCTAAAAATCGCCTGAAATTTCACGGCACGCGCCCTGCGTTATCGCCCTGCCCCACCCCTTCAACCCTTCGCGGTGTTGCTACCGCACCTCCCCTGTCGCGCCGCCTAACTGCTCTGGCAACCGTCGCCACACCTCCCAACGCTGTGTACTGACTTGCGGGGCCCAACGATGTTTAGTGGGAAATAGGAAATCTTATTTTAGGAGAAAAGGTTGTACACGAATCGGGAAAAGTAGCTATGTGACAACTTCCCGTATATTCTATGGTCATACGTAAAACTACTTTTACAACATGTTTGGTAATCACTGGGGCAGGAGAATGTGAGTTTGCACGAGCGGGTTTGTTTAAGGATTGGACATGGGAAGTAGACTTTTACTCTCGTTCATCCGTTTGTTATATGATGGGAATTAGCGTGAGTTGGAACTTTGCCCATGGATTAATAGGGTACCCCATGTAAAGAGATCGGTGAGAATATGCTCTCTCAACTCTCGCCCCCTTTTCACTTAAACTATCATTCCCTCTAATTAAGAGGACTTCTAATCTTCTCACGTCTCAACTCCCATTCCCCATCTCTAATTTCCCCGAACCAAACACATTGTTAAGGGGAGGTTTACATGTTGGAGTTGCAATTAGTCCCGTGGCATTAGGGTTTACCCGAAATTTTGGATTCAGTAACTCGGGATATCTAAAATACAGGTTTTCTATAACAACACCCGAAATATCTCCCACAAAATTGAAACCCACAAATTAAAATACTTGATATTCTAGGTTCAGGTAGCCCATAATTACACGATGTATGCTTCAATGATCCTTCAATGCTTGTTTTGGAGTTGTCATTACATCAACGAATGTCTGCTCACTCTTGTCACCAAGCATGGACAACAAATGGTGGATGCACATGAGCCAGGGATGTAGACGATGGGCCGGAGACAGCTCGCTCGAGTCATGGATGTGGACGATGGGTGACAGACGCTTCGAGCTAGCCAGCCAGGGACGGTAGCGTGGTGCCCGCCGATACGTCCATTTTGCATCATGTTTTCCTATTGTTATTTATAATGTTTTTGATCAATATAATACTCTATGGTGCCATTCTAATGCCTTTTCTCTCTTAATTTGCAAAACTTATATGAAGAGGAGATTGCCGGCAGTTGGAACTCTGGACCTGAAAAGGCTATGTTAGAGATACCTATTCTGCACATCTCCAAATGAGCTAAAATCTCGCAGAGAATTATTTTGGAATAAATAAAAATTATTGGTGAAAAGAAATACCATGGGGGGCCACCCAGGTGCCCACGAGGCACCAGGGCGCGCCCTGGTGGCTTATGGGGCCCTTGGGCAGCCTCCGGTGCCCATCTTATGGTATATAAGCCCATTTGCCTTACAAAAATAAAGAGAGGATTTTCGGAACGGAGCGCCGCCGTCTCGAGGCGGAACTTGGGCAGGAGCACTTTTTCTCTCCAGCGGAGCGATTCTGCTGGGGATACTTCTCTCTGGGAGGGGCAAATCGAAGCCATCAACATCAACAACAACCCTCTCATCGTGGGAGGACCAATCTTCATCAACATCTTCACCAACACCATCTCATCTCAAACACTAGTTCATCTCTTCTAATCAATCTTTGCATCAAAACCTCAAATTGGTACCTATGGGTTGCTAGTGTTGATTACATCTTGTAGTTGATGGTAATTGGTTTATTTGATGGAAGATCAAATGTTCAGATCCTTAATGCTATTCCATACCCCTATGATCTTGAACATGAATATGATTTGTGAGTAGTTACTTTTGTTCTTGAGGACATGGGAAAAGTCTTGTCATAAGTAATCATGTGAATTTGGTATTCGTTCGATATTTGATGATATGTATGTTGTTGCTTCCTTTGGTGGTATCATGTGAACATTGACTACATGACACTTCACCGCCTTTGGGCCTAAGGGAAGGCATTGTGGAGTAGTAGTTAGATGATGGGTTGCTAGAGTGACAAAAGTTTAAACCCTAGTTTATGCACTATTCCGTAAGGGGCTGATTTGGATCCATATGTTTTATGCTATGGTTAGATTTATCTTAATCTTCTTTCGTAGTTGCGGATGCTTGCAAGAGGGGTTAATCATAAGTGGGAGGCTTGTTCAAGTAAGAACAACATCCAAGCACCAGTCCACCCACACATCAAATTATCAAAGTAATGAATGCGAACCAAACAAACATGACAAAAGTGACCAGATGAAATTCCCGTGTGTCCTCAAGAACGCTTTGCTTATTATAAGAGACCGTTCTGGCATGTCCTTTACCATAGAAAAGGATTGGGCTACCTTGTTGAACTTTAGTTACTATTGTTACTTGTTTCTCGTACAAATTACCTTGCCATCAAACTAATTGTTACCGATAATTTCAGTGCTTGCAGAAAATACCTTGCTGAAAACCGCTTGTCATTTCCTTCTGCTCCTCGTTAGGTTCGACACTCTTACTTATCGAAAGGACTATGATTGATCCTCTATACTCGTGGGTCATCAAGACTCTTTTCTAGAGCCATTGCTAGGGAGTGAAGCGCCTTTGGTGAGTGGAATTTGGTAAGAAAACATTTATATTATGTGCTGAAATTTACTGTCACTTGTTACTTTGGAAAACAATCCTTTCAGGGGTTTGTTTGGGGTATCTTCTGTTGGGGAACGTAGCAATTTCAAAAAAATTCCTACACACACGCAAGATCATGGTGATGCATAGCAACGAGAGGGGAGAGTGTTGTCTACGTACCAACGCAGACCGACTGCGGAAGCGATCACACAATGTAGAGGAAGTAGTCGTACGTCTTCTTCCGATCTGACCGATCCAAGCACCGTTACTCCGGCACCTCCGAGTTCTTAGCACACGTTCAGCTCGATGACGATCCCCGGGCTCCGATCCAGCAAAGCTCCGGGGAGGAGTTCCGTCAGCACGACGGCGTGGTGACGATCTTGATGTACTACCGACGCAGGGCTTCGCCTAAGCACTACAACGGTATGATCGAGGTGGAATTTGGTGGCAGGGGGCACCGCACACGGCTAAGGAACGATCTCAAGGATCAACTTGTGTTTCTAGAGGTACCCCCTGCCCCCGTATATAAAGGTTTCAAGGGGAGGGGCTGGCCGGCCAAGTTGGGAGGCGCAGGAGGAGTCCTACTCCCGGTAGGAGTAGGACTCCCCCCTCCAATCCTATTCCTAATAGGATTCCCCAAAGGGGAAGAGAAGAGAGAGGTGGCCGGCCCCTCTCCTAGTCCTAATAGGACTAGGGAGAGGGGGAGGCGCAGCCCTATGTGGGCTGCCCTCTCACCTTTCCACTAAGGCCCATGTTGGCCCATTTGGCTCCCGGGGGGTTCCGGTAACCCTCCCGGTAATCCGGTAAAATCCCGATTTCACCCGGAACACTTCCGATGTCCAAACATAGGCTTCCAATATATCAATCTTTATGTCTCGACCATTTCGAGACTCCTCGTCATGTCCGTGATCACATCCGGGACTCCGAACTACCTTCGGTACATCAAAATGCATAAACTCATAATAACTGTCATCGTAACGTTAAGCGTGCGGACCCTACGGTTCGAGAACAATGTAGACATGACCGAGACACGTCTCCGGTCAATAACCAATAGCGGGACCTGGATGCCCATATTGGCTCCTACATATTCTACGAAGATCTTTATCGGTCAGACCGCATAACAACATACGTTGTTCCCTTTGTCATCGGTATGTTACTTGCCCGAGATTCGATCGTCGGTATCCAATACCTAGTTCAATCTCGTTACTGGCAAGTCTCTTTACTCGTTCCGTAATACATCATCTCATAACTAACATCTTAGTTATTATGCTTGCAAGGCTTATGTGATGTGTATTACCGAGAGGGCCCAGAGATACCTCTCCGACAATCGGAGTGACAAACCCTAATCTCGAAATACGCCAACCCAACATCCACCATTGGAGACACCTGTAGTACTCCTTTATAATCACCCAGTTACGTTGTGACGTTTGGTAGTACCAAAAGTGTTCCTCCGGTAAACGGGAGTTGCATAATCTCATAGTTATAGGAACATGTATAAGTCATGAAGAAAGCAATAGCAACATACTAAACGATCGGGTGCTAAGCTAATGGAATGGGTCATGTCAATCAGATCATTCAACTAATGATGTGACCTCGTTTAATCAAATAACAACTCTTTGTTCATGGTTAGGAAACATAACCATCTTTGATTAACGAGCTAGTCAAGTAGAGGCATACTAGTGACACTCTGTTTGTCTATGTATTCACACATGTATTATGTTTTCGGTTAATACAATTCTAGCATGAATAATAAACATTTATCATGATGTAAGGAAATAAATAATAACTTTATTATTGCCTCTAGGGCATATTTCCTTCATCTTCACATCGTCCCGAAGCACAAAGAGTTGCTCCTCAACCTATTGCACCTACTAAAAATATTTATTATGAGATTCCTTCGGGTATGATAGAGAAACTGCTAGCTAATCCTTATGTAGGAGATGGAACAATACATCCTGATATGTCTCCAATGTATCTATAATTTTTTATTGTTGCATGCTGTTATATTATCATTCTTGGATGTTTTACAATCATTTTATGGTGACTTTATATCATTTTTTGGGACTAACCTATTGACGTAGTGCCCAGTGCCAGTTGCTATTTTTTTTACTTCACAGAATATCAGTACCAAATGAAGTCCAAACGCAGCGAAACTTTTTTGAAATTTTTTGGACCAGAAGACACCTTGGGGGCCAAGAAAGTACCAGAGGGGATCCCTGTGGGGACCACAAGACACCTGGGCGCGCCAGGAGGCCCAGGCGCGCCCATGGGGGTTGTGGGCCCCACAGAGGTCTCCTGCACCACCTCTTCGCCCTATAAATTCCCAAATATGCCAGAAACCCTAGGGGAGTCGACGAAACACAATTCCAACTGCCGCAAGTTCCATAACCACGAGATCCAGTCTAACACCATCACGAAGGGGTTCATCATCCTCATTGGTTCCTCTCCAATGATGCGTGAGTAGTCCACCATAGACCTAAGGGTCCGTGGGCAGTAGCTAGATGGCTTCTTCTCTCGTTTTGATTATCAATACAATGGTCTCTTCGAAATCTATTTGATGTAGCTCTTTTTGCGGTGTGTTTAATTTGTTGGGATCTGATGAACTTTGAGTTTATGATCAAATCTATATCCATGAATATTATTTGAGTCTTCTTTGATCTCGTATATGCATGATTATTTATAGCCTCATATTTTTTCTCCAAATCTTTGGTTTAGTTAGGCCGACTAGATCAATTTTTCTTGCCATGGGAAGATGTGCTTTGTGATGGGTTCGATCTTGTGGTGTCCTCTCCCAGTGACAGAAGGGGAAGCAAGGCACTGATGTCGCTTGAACTACGTCGGTATTTCCCCAAAGAGGAAGGGATGATGCAACACAACTACGGTAGGTATTTCCTCAGTTATGAAACCGAGATATCAATCTAGTAGGAGAACCAAGCAGCACTATGTAAACGGTACATGCATACAAAGAACAAATACTTGCAACCCGACGCTTATGAGGGGTTGTCAATCCCTCTTACGGGTAACGGCGTAGGAAATTGTCAAGTTGATGGGACAAAATTGTGATAGATTGGATAAATAGATCTCGAATAAACGCAGAATAAAAGTGCAGCAAAGTATTTTTGGGTTATTGGAATAATAGATCTGAAAACAAAAGCAAATAAAAATGGATCTCAAAGGCAAATATGATAAAGAATAGACCCGCGGGAAGTAGATTTCACTAGTGGCTTCTCTCAAGAAATAACACACGGTGGGTAAACGAATTACTGTTGGGCAATTGATAGAACCTCAAATAATTATGACGATATCTAGGCAATGATCAATATATAGGCATCACGTCAGAGATTAGTAGACCGATTCCTGCCTACATCTACTACTGTTGCTCCACACATCGACCGCTATACAGCATGCATCTAGTGTATTAAGTTCATGGAGAAATCGAGTAATGCAATAAGAACGATGACATAATGTAGACGAGATCTATTCATGTAGAAATAGCCCCCATCTTGTTATCCTTAATAGAAATGATACATGTGCATCTTGTTGCCCCTTCTGTAACTTGGAAAGAACACCGCAAGATCGAACCCATCACAAAGCACCTCTTCCCATGGCAAGAAAAATCGATCTAGTTGGCCTAACTAAACCAAAGATTCGAAATAGAAATACGAGGCTATAAATAATCATGCATATAAGAGATCAATAAGACTCAAATAACATTCATGGATATAGATCTGATCATAAACTCAAAGTTCATCGGATCCCAACAAACACACTGCAAAAAGAGTTACATCAAATAGATCTCCAAGAGACCATTGTATTGAGAATCAAAAGAGAGAGAATAAGCCATCTAGCTACTGCCTACGGACCCTTAGGTCTATGGTGGACTACTCACACATCATTGGAGAGGCACCAATGAGGATGATGAACCCCTCCGTGATGGTGTTGGATTGGATCTCGTGGTTCTTGAACTTGTGGCGGGTGGAATTGTGTTTCATCGACTCCACTAGGGTTTTTGGAATATTTGGGTGTTTATAGGGTGAAGAGGCGGTGTAGGGGGGCCCCATGGGGGGCACAACCCCCCTAGGCGCGCCTGGGCTCGTAGGGGCACCCTGGTGGGTTGTGCTCCCCATGGGCCTCCCCTTTGGTACTTCTTTGGCCCACTAAGTGTCTTCTGGTCCAGAAAACATCTCCAAAAAAGTTTCACTGTGTTTGGACTCCGTTTGGTACTGATATTATGCAAAGTAAAAAAAGCAAAAAACAGCAACTGACACTGGGCACTATGTCAATAGGTTAGTCCCAAAAATGATATAAAGTTGCTATAAAATGATTGTAAAACATCCAAGAATGATAATATAACATCCTGGAACAATAAAAAATTATAGATACATTGGAGACGTATCAATATCCCCTAGCTTAACTCCTGCTCGTCCTTGAGTAGGTAATGATAAAAACAGAATTTTTGATGTGGAATGTTGACTAACATGTTCATCACATATCCTTTTCTTTTGTAGCATGGACATTTTGACTTCTATATGGTTCAGAGCAATAGTCTAGTTTTGACATGAAGAATTCAATACTCAAGCATATTAACAAGCAACCATGTGTTTCAAAATATAAACACTAAAGAAAGTTATCCCTAGCCCATCATGCTCAATCATTGATCCATTCATGAAACACATTCACATATTAGCTACATCCAATGCTCAAGTATGATCATAGTGCTCCCTAATTGGTGCTTTATAAGAGAAGATGTATTCTCAAATAAAAATAAAAAATGCATAAAGTAAATATATAGGCCCTTCGCAGATGGAAGTGGGTATTTGTAGAGGTGTCTGAGCTCAAAACTTGAATTGAGAGACAATTTTTTTGAGAGGCATACTTTCCCTGTCAATGAAAACGATCGAGTAATTCCCAAACTTTCCATTCTAGATATATCATAGGTGGTTCCCAAATAGAAAATAAAGTTTATTCCTTTTTCCACCATTCTTTCACAATCCAGGGCTAGCCGTATCCACGGGTGCCTTCCATACCAACACTTTCCAAGGAATTTATTATTTGACAACATAAAGTAAATTTCTTTTTCATTTCGGGACTGGGCATCCCTATTACCGCCATACTCTCGTGCAATGACAAGTGAATAAACACTCATCTTGGGAATAACACATCTAGCATGGATAATATTGGCCACCCCCTGCCGCTTCATGCCGTACGGGCACACAAAAAGGGAATTCATTTTGAAAATTAGAGATGGCACATACAAATTTGCTTAGAATGACACTGAAATACCACATATAGGTAGGTATGGTGGACTCATATGGCAAAACTGGGTTTAAAGATTTTGGATGCACAAGTAGCATTTCTACTTAGTACAAGTGGAGGATAGCAAATAGATTGAGAAGCAACCAACCAAGAAACAAAAAATCACATAAGCGAGCATTAAGGATAACTAACACCAAATAATGCACCATAAGTAGGATGTAATTTCATTGCATAACTATTGACTTTCGTGCTTGCATATTGTTAAGGCATATCTCTCTCGATGTAGTTTTGGTGATTGATGACAACATATTTGCGGACTAACCTTGTGCGTTGAGCATTTCAGAGATTCATCCTTTGGCTCGAGATGATTTCTCTCCCCTCGAAGTGTTTTTCAAGATGGTGTAGCTCTTTGGTTTCTTGTTGGTGGACTAGCTTCTTAGGAGTCACCGTACTATCAAGAGGGGGTCCGCTTTGGTTTGGCTAGGGTGGAATCATCACGTACACTTTCGTTTCACACCCTCTGGGCCTTCCCGCGTCGTTGGAGGTCTTTTACCCTGCAGATTGAGCTGTCTTTAGCCCCAGCGGTAGTACCGCGGTGCCCAGTGGTAGTACCGCTTGTGGTCCTCAGCGGCAGTACCGCTGCGGTACCGGGCCACTACCGCCTCAACTCGAGGGGGCATTTCTCGTGTCGGGTTGAGTGGCACCTGCAGCGGTTGTAGGTGCAGTAGTACCGCTCCAGAGCGGTAGTACCGTCCTGCCACCGCGGCAGTACCGCGCTAAGCCCGTCCGGCAGTACCGCACTGGGCCAGTCCCTCCTCTGTCTTCTAGTCCTCTCTGCTGGGCGGTAGTACCGTAGGGGGGGAGTGGTAGTACCGCTGGGTCCAGCGGTAGTACCGCCCTCTGCGGGGTTGTTTAGTGGGGTAACGGTTGGATTGTTACCCCCACTATAAAAGGGGGTCCCCTTCTTCCCCATTGACCTACCTCTTCCCCCTCAAGCTCCATTAATGCTCCAAGCTCCATTTTTGCCCGATCTCTCTCTCTCTAGCCAATCAAACTTGTTGATTTGCTCGAGAGTGGTTGAGAAGGCCCCGATCTACACTTCCACAAAGAGATATTTGATTCCCCCACCTATCCCTAGCGGATCTTGTTACTCTTGGGTGTTTGAGCACCCTAGATGGTTGAGGTCACCACGGAGCCATAATCCATTGTGGTGAAGCTTCGTGGTATTGTTGGGAGCCTCCGATTAAGTTGTGGAGATTGCCCCAACCTTGTTTGTAAAGGTCCTGTTGCCGCCTCCAAGGGAACCAATAGTGGAATCACGGCATCTCGCATTGTGTGAGGGCATGAGGAGAATACGGTGGCCCTAGTGGCTTCTTGGGGAGCATTGTGCCTCCACACCGCTCTAACGGAGACGTACTTCCCCTCAAAAGGAAGGAACTTCGGTAACACATCCTCGTTTTCACCGGGTTCACTCTTGGTTATCTCTTACCTTTACTTGTGCAAGCTCATTAGTGTTCCTTCTCTTACTTGCGTGTTTGTTCGTTGTTGTTGCATCATATAGGTTGCTCACCTAGTTGCACATCTAGACAACCTACTTTGATGCAAAGTTTAATTTGGTAAAGAAAAGTTAAAAATTGTTAGTTGCCTATTCACCCCCCCTCTAGTCAACCATATCGATCCTTTCACATATGGAATCACAAACCTTAATACCAATATTCTTAATAGGGTTTTTATCAGTTTTGCCATCGATTGTACTACACTACTCAATTTTGCCACTAAAAAGTTTCACTGCTAAAAAATACCACTGTTTCGTTAGACGCGTGCCCAAAAAAGCCATTCTTCATCGTTACAGCCATGTAAAAGGATGTTGACCGAAGGTAGATGATGAAAATACCCCTATCCCATTTGTCAACTATTCTCTCTTTGTTTGAGTTGTGGGCCCACCTGTAAGGCAGGCATGAAAAGAGAAGACGAAAATTGGAGCCAGGGAGTTTCGATCCCACGACCATGACCTGGATAGGCGCTCGTGCTAACCAGCTGAGCTAAGGGAAAGTTTTGAAATAGGAGGATATATATGTGTCATATCCTTTAGGTAAATAATATTCAAACTGAACAGTATATAATATTGTTTCTTGTTGCTCACTACTCCATTTCTCCAGCTAGCTAATTCATGCATCACACACTAATTGAAAGCAACAACAAATATGATAGCAGGAGCACATGCTTTTCTAAATTTCTCTGAAAATTTCAGCATGGTGCCTGCCCAGTTTTCTGAAAACAACACAAACGCGGCAAGATTTACAAACTTCACATGTGCAGCCTTTTTTTACTTCTAGTATCTGTAATTCCATATCCATCCTGACCATCCGAACACGTGTACCAAATGGCACGCGAGTATCAACAAGGCACCAATCAGCTACTACAAATTCTACATAAGAAATTCCATCTCTACAAGCTACTATGATCCATAGACGCACCACACTAAGAATTAGCATACTCACCCTGCCGGAATTTCAGAGGCTACAACATGCTGGGGCGTCCGGTGGCTGACGCTCCTCTCTGATTCAGGACTGTTGTCCGTCGCCATTGCCATGGAACAAATCACTTCAAGGCATCACACGAGGTGGCGGAGCTGGACTCGGGAAGAGCTGCGGAGTCAGGCGAAAGAAGCGTCGGAGCTGCCTGCCTCGAGTGGCGGTGATGGGCGGGAGGCAGCGCCAAAGCCGCGATGGGGGCAGCGCTGGGCGTGAAGCGCGGTAGCTGCGGCGAGTGGAGGCGCGCCAGAGTTGGGTGGGCAGCCTGGCGACCGGCGGTTGCAGTTGAGGATCGGCAGGCGGCGGCTAGGGATTGTGGTTCCGGCCAGGGAAACCAATGAAAAAAATAGCACGCTACATCGAAATAGTGCAGACCTTAAAATACGTTATTAGTGTGCTATATCGCGCTATAGCGTGCTATTAGCGAGACATTGTACATTAATATATTTAGCGAGGCAATTCTCAATACGCTATAGTTATAGCGCGCTATTTTTTCAGTGAGGGAAACTGATACGAGCAGGTTAGGTATTGGATAAGGTTGAGTACAAGTACATTTGTTCCTCAAACAAATGCTTTGACTGGATGTGGTGGTTAGCTTGCCCGCTGAACACACTCACGTCTCTGGTTCGATCCACCTTGTTGCTCCTTTTCCTCGTAATTTCTTTTCTTACTCTTGACAAGTTGGTCCCACACCATGGAGAGAGATCTTGCAAATGAGACCAGGGGCATTATAGTCATATAACGTGGTCAACGTCCATTGACATGACGGTAACGGTGAAAAAATGGCATTTTTGAGCACGCGCTTAACGGAACAGTGGCATTTCTGAGCAGTGAAAAATTTTAGTGCCAGAACTGAGTAGTGTAGTACAACTAATGGCAAAAATGATAAAAACCCTTCTTAATAAAGCATAATTACTCACCAACATGACTCACATATCACTATCATCATATCTCAAAACTATTACAAAGAATCAAGTTTATTTTGTCCAATGATCTCATTGAAAGTTTTTATTATATCCATCTTGAATATCTATCACTTTGGGACTAGTTTCATATGTCACTTTTGATAAGCTCAAACAAATTTAAGTGAAGCACATGAGCACAAAAAATTTATTCTCTCAAAATAATATAAGTGAAGCATGAGAGAGTTTCTTCAAAAAATAACTAACTCTCAAATAAATCTAAGTGAAGCATGAGATCATTTATTCAAAAGCATTAAAGCACACCGTGCTTAAAAAGATATAAGTGAAGCACTAGAGCAATTCCATAGCTCAAAAAATTTAAGTGAAGCATAAAGAGCAAT
Source organism: Triticum monococcum (assembly GCA_034509565.1). Taxonomy (NCBI): domain Eukaryota; kingdom Viridiplantae; phylum Streptophyta; class Magnoliopsida; order Poales; family Poaceae; genus Triticum; species Triticum monococcum. The sequence goes on from CM067845.1 coordinate 624,315,761, forward strand.
TCTAACAAATCATAGCATAATTTTGGCTCTCTCAAATTGGTCTGTCTAGCAAGGATACTTGTGAAAAACTAAAAAGAAAAAAAAACAAAGACTCATATAATACTAGACGCTTCAAGCAATACTCATGATATGTGACGAATAAAAATATAGCTCCAAGTAAAATACCGATGGTCGTTAGAAGAAAGTGGGGATGCCTTCCGGGGCATCCCCAAGCTTTGTTGCTTGGTTATCCTTGAATAATAACTTGGGGTGCCATGGGGCATCCCAAGCTTAGGATCTTTTCACTCCTTATTCCTTCATTCATCGTGATCTCACCCAAAACTTGAAAACTTCAATCACACAAAACTTAACAAAACCTTTGTGAGATCCATTAGTATAACAAAGCAAATCACCACTCTAAGTATGTTGCAAACCCATTTATATTTTATTTTTGCATTGTACCTACTGTATTCTAACTTTACCATGGCTTATACCCCCCGATACAATCCAGGGATTCATCAAAATAAGCACGCAACGCAAAGAAAACATAATCTGTCAAAAACAAAACAGTCAGTAGTAATCTGGAAACTTCGTATACTTATGTAACTCCAAAAATCTGAAAAAATTAGGACAACGTAGGCAATTTGTATATGTATCTTGTGTACAAAAATTCAGAATTTTATCATACTTTTGTGATTTTAAACAATTATGTTGCTAGATGCAAAAGTTTTTGTTTTTCAACAAGATCAAATCAACTATCACCAATCATGATCCCAAAGGCTTTACTTGGCACAAACACTAATTAAAACATAAAAAACACAATCATAAAAGTATCATAATTGTGCAAACACTGAAGAACAGATAGAAAAATACACAAAATATATTTTATTCATTGGGTTGCCTCCCAACAAGCTCTTTCTTTATAGCCATTAAGATAGGCTTGAGATTTCAATGATGCTCACATGAAAGATAGAAATTGAAACATGAAGAGAGCATCATGTAGCATGTGAGAAACACATTTATGTCTAACATACTTCATATGCATAGGGATTTTATAAGCAAACAAATTATCAAGACAAGAAACACCTAGCATATGTAAAGGAGAGGACTAAAATATTGATAATCTCAACATGAAGAGAGGTAATTTAGTAACATGAAAATTTCTACAACCATATTTCCCCTCTCATAATAATTACATGTGGGATCATATTCAAATTCAACCATATAACTATCACATAAAATATTCTCTACATGATGCACATGCATGCAAAGTTGACACTCTTCCTAAATAGTGGGACTATCATCAAATAAAGTCATGACCTCTCCAAGCCCACTTTGATAACTATCACAATAATATTCAATACCCTCCAAAATAGTGGGATCATTATTACATAAAGTTGACACTCTTCCAAACCCACTTTCAATACTATCGCAAGCATATTCATCATGAGGTTTAAATAAAATTTCAAGATCATAAGAATCATTATCACCCCAATCATAATCATTGCAATAAGTAGTGGACATAACAAAACAAGCATCCCTAAGCTTGGGGTTTTGCATATCACTAACACAATTGACATAATAGAATTTATAATAATATCATTTAAATCATGCTTTTCATTCAAGGAGTTATCGTGAATCACCTTATAAATTTCTTCTTTAAACACTTCATCACAATTTTCAGATTCACGAATTTCAAGCAAAACTTCATAAAGATAATCTAGTGCACTCGACTCACTAGCAATTGGTTCATCATAATTGGATTTTTTGAAAAGATTAACAAGTGGATGACGATCCATATCAATAGATTTTTAGCAAGTGAAGATGCAAGCAAATAGAAGACACATGGCAACACAAGCAAACAAAAGATCGAACAAGAAAAAGGCAAACGAAAAAGAAGGCGAATAAAAAGGCAAATTTTTGTGAAGTGGGGGAGATGAAAATGAGAGGAAAATGGCAAATAATGTAAATTGCAAGGAGATGAGATTTGTGATTAGGAACCTGATAGATGTTGATGATGTCTCCCCGGCAACGGCGTCAGAAATTCCTTTTAATGTTGCTTGAAACTGTGTCGGTATTTCCCCAAAGAGGAAGGGATGATGCAGTACAAATATGGTAGGTATTTCCCTCAGTTGTGAAACCAAGGTATCAATCTAGTAGGAGAACCAAGCAACACTATGTAAACGGTACCTGCACACAAAGAACAAATACTTGCAACCCGACGCGTAAGAGGGGCTGTCAATCCCTCCTCGGGCAAAAGATAGATTGTTTTATATGATTTTGGATAAATAGATCTCGCAATAACACAAAACAAAATAAACAATAAAAAGTGCAGCAAGGTATTTTTGGGTTTTGGAATAATATATCCGAAAACAAAAGTGAATAAAAATAGATCTCAAAGCAAATATGATAAAGAACAGACCCGGGGGCCGTAGATTTCACTAGTGGCTTCTCTCAAGAAATAACACACGGTGGGTAAACAAATTACTGTTGGGAAATTGATAGAAGATCGAATAATTATGACGATATCCAAGGAAATGATCAATATATAGGCATCACGTCCAAGATTAGTAGGCCGACTCCTGCCTGCATCTACTACTATTACTACACACATCGACCGTTATCCAACATGCATCTAGTGTATTAAGTTCATGGAGAAATCGAGTAATGCAATAAGAATGATGACATGATGTAGACGAGATCTATTCATGTAGAAATAGCCCCCATCTTGTTATCCTTAATAGCAACGATACATGTGTGTCTTGTTGCCCCTTGTGTCACTTGGAAAGAACACCACAAGATCGAACCCATCACGAAGCACCTCTTCCCATGGCAAGAAAAATCGATCTAGTTGGCCTAACTAAACCAAAGATTCGAAATAGAAATACGAGGCTATAAATAATCATGCATATAAGAGATCAAAGAAGACTCAAATAATATCCATGGATATAGATCTGATCATAAACTCGAAGTTCATCGGATCCCAACAAACACACCGCAAAAAGAGTTACATCAAATAGATCTCCAAGAGACCATTGTATTGAAAATCAAGAGAGAGAGAGAGAGAGAGAGAGAGAGAGGAAGCCATCTAGCTACTGCCTACGAACCCTTAGGTCTATGGTGTACTACTCACGCATCATCGGAGAGGCACCAATGAGGATGATGAACCCCTCCGTGATGGTGTTAGATTGGATCTCGTGGTTCTGGAACTTGCGGCGGCTGGAATTGTGTTTCATTGACTCCCCTAGGGTTTTTGGATTATTTGGGTATTTATAGGGCGAAGAGGCGGTGCGGGGGGGGGGGGGGGGGGGCTCCGTGGGGGGCACAACCCCCCTGGGCGCGCCTGGGCTCCTCGGCGCGTGATACGTCTGCAACGTATCTATAATTTTTTGATCATTTCATGTTGTTATATTATCATTCTTGGATGTTTTACAATCATTTTATAGAAACTTTATATCATTTTTTGGGACTAACCTATTGACATAGTGCCCAGTGCCAGCTGGTGTTTTTTGCTTGTTTTTTACTTTGTAGAAAATCAATACCAAATGGAGTCCAAGTGCAGCGAAACTTTTTGGAGAATTTTTTTGGACCAGAAGACACAAGATAGGCCGAAGAAGTACCAGATGGGTGCCCCGAGGGGGGCACAACCCACTTGGGCGCGCCTTCCCACCTCGGTGGCCTCCCACACCGCCTCTTTGCTCTATAAATACCCCGAGAATCCAAAAACCCTAGGGGAGTCGACGGAACACAATTTCAGCCGCCGCAAGTTCCAGAAACCATAGATCCAATCTAGACACCATCACGGAGGGGTTCATCATCCTCATTGGTGCCTCTCCGATGATGCATGAGTAGTTCATTGTAGACCGACGGGTCTGTAGTTAGTAGCTAGATGGCTTCCTCTCTCTCTCTCTCTCTAGATTCTCAATGCAATGGTCTCTTGGCGATCTATTTGATGTAATTCTTTTTGCGGTGTGTTTGTTGGGATCCGATGAACTTTGAGTTTATGATCAGATCTATTTTGTCCATGAAAGTTATTTGAGTTTTGATCTCCTACATGAATAGATCTTGTCTACATCATGTCATCATTCTTATTACATTACTCCTTTTCTCCATGAACTTAATACACTAGATGCATGCCGGACAGCGGTCGATGAGTGGAGTAATAGTAGTAGATGCAGGCAGGAGTCGGTCTACTAATCTTGGACGTGATGCCTATATAATGATCATTGCCTGGATATCATCATAATTATTTGAGGTTCTATCAATTGCCCAATAGTAATTTGTTTACCTACCATATGCTATTTTTCTCGAGAGAAGCCACTAGTGAAATCTACGGCCCCGGGTCTCTTCTTTATCATATTTGCCTTCGACTATTTTTGTTCGCTTTTATTTTCAGATCTATTAATCCAAAAACCCAAAAATACCTTGCTGCAATTTTTTTGTTATTTTTTTATCTCGCGTTCCCGCGAGATCTATTTATCCAATCTACTACAATTTTGTCTATCTTTTTACCCTGGAGGGATTGACAGCCCGTCTTTTACGTTGGGTTGCAAGTATTTGTTCTTTGTGTGCAGGTACCGTTTACATAGTGTTGCGTGGTTCTCCTACTGGTTCGATAACCTTGATCTCATCACTGAGGGAAATACCTACCGTAGTTGTGCTGCATCATCCCTTCCTCTTTGGGGAAATATCAACGTAGTTCAAGCCGCATCAAAAGGAATTTCTAGCGCCGTTGCCGTGGAGGATCAAGTCAAGATAGTCTCCCATCAACGTGCCCATTTCTAGCGCCGTTGCCGGGAGACATCATCAACATCTACGAGGTTCCTAATCACAAATCTCATCTCCTTACAATTTACATTATTTTCCATTTGCCTCTCATTTTAATCTCCCCCACTTCACAAAATTTTCTTGTTTTATTCGCCCTCCTTTTTCATTCGCGTTTCTCATTGGAATTTTTGTTCGCTAAGATTCGTCACCATGAGTGACTTTGGTATGGCAGAAACAGATGATGGCCTAACTCCTATTGGACGATCGGGCAATCTGGATGCTAAAACTTTTGTTTTGGGGCAAGGGAATGTTATAGGAAAAGAACGTATCCAAGAATTTTTCAATTGTGTTGGAAATTTAAGTCTTGATGATGTTCCTATACTTAAATTGACTAAATCTTATGCGGAAGCTATTTCAGCACTAGTTCTGAAACTTGAAAATAAATTCATCCGTACCCATCCTACCTTGCAAAGATTGTTTTTGATTTGCCCTTTATAAAGAATCCCAAAGCTAAAAAGTTTACCACCCTTGTTCTTATGAATGAATTTGATTACATAATACGGGAAGCTAGGGAAAATTTTGATTTCTATGGTATGAATCATGAAAAACCGATGATAGATGAGATTCTTTATAATAGTGATTATGTGCTAAGACATTTGCTTGGGGATAATCGAATCTTTGATGAGAATCTTAAAAAGGAAGTCCATGTTTTAGACATAATCCAACATGTTTTCAATGATGTTAATCAACACTATTCTTGGATTGTTGCTGGAAATCAAAGGGGATATGATGATAAGCAACTTGATAGTGCTAAAGTCTCTATGGATAAGGTGTTTTATGTTGTTTTTGCAAAACCTCCTGACAAAAACACATCTAAGGAAAACGGAAATAAAGATGACAATAGTTAGATCTATGCATTATGCCTAGCTAGGGGCATAAAATGATAGCGCTTGTTGGAAGGCAACCCAATGAATAAAATTTATTTTTGTATTTTTCTTCTTGTTCTTGAGTGTTTGCACAATTATGCTACTATTATGATTGTGCTTTTATGTTTTAATTAGTGTTTGTGCCAAGCAAAGCCTTTGGGATCATGTTGGGTGATAGTTGATTTGATCTTGTTGAAAAACAAAAACTTTTTGCACCCAGTTAAACATATTTAATTTTTAACAGAAGCGCGATAAAATCCTAATTTTTTTTACACAACACTTATATACAAATTTCCCACATTTTCCTAAAATTTCAGAATTTTTGGAGTTACAGAAGTATTCAAAGTTTTCAGATTACTATAGGCTGTTCTGTTTTTGACAGATTCTGTTTTCTTTGCATTCTGTGCTTATTTTGATGAATCTATGGTTTGTATTGGGGGATATAAGCCATGGTAAAGTTGGAATACATATGAATGGGTTTGCAAAAGTACTTAGAGTAGTGATTTTCTTTGTTATACTAACGGATCTCATGAAGGTTTTGTTGAGTTTTGTGTGATTGAAGTTTTCAAGTTTTGGGTGAGATCACGATGGATGAAGGAATAAGGAGTAAGAAGAGCCTAAGCTTGGGGATGCTGCATGGCATCCCAAGCCATTATCTAAAAGAGAAGCAAGAAACCAAGCTTGGGGATGCCCCCGAGTGGCATCCCCTCTTTCTTCTAATGACCATCGGTATTTTACTTGGAGCTATATTTTTATTCGTCACATATCATGAGTTTTGCTTGGAGCGTCTTGTATGATATGAGTCTTTGCTTGTTTTGCTTTTTATTTTGTGTCATCTATCCTTGCTGGACACACCTATTTGGGGGAGCCAAAATTATGCTATGACTTGTTAGAATTGCTCTCTATGCTTCACTTAAATCTTTTTGAGCTATGGAATTGCTCTAATGCTTCACTTATATCTTTTTGAGCACGGTGTGCTTTATTATTTTTGAAGAAAATCTCTCATGCTTCACTTATATTATTTCTAGAGAAGAAATTTTTTATGCTCATGTTCTTCACTTAGATTAATTTGAGCTATCAAAAGCAATGTATGAAACTAGTCCCAAAGTGATAGATATTCAAGAGATATAATAAAAACATTCATGAAGATCATTGGACAAAATAAACTTGATTCTTTGTACTCCTTCTGTTCCGAATTACTTGTCGCAGGTATGGATGTATATAGATGTATTTTAGTTCTAGATACATCCATTTCTACGACGAGTAATTTGGAACGGAGGGAGTAATAGTTTTGCGATATGATGATAGTGATATGTGAGTCATGTTGATGAGTAATTGTGGTTTAGTAAGAATACTGATGTTAAGGTTTGTGATTCTCTATGCAAGCACACTAAAGTCAATAGTTATGCAATGAAATTACATCCTACTTGTGGTGCATTATTCGGTGTTAATTATGCTTAATGCTCGCTTATGAGATTTTTCATTTCTTAGTTGGATGCTTCTCAATCTTTTGCTAGCCTTCACTTGTACTAATATAAGTATGATTACTACTTGTGCATCCAAAATCATTAAAACTAGTTTTGCCATATGAGTCCACTATACCTACCTATATGCGGTATTTCAGTGCCGTTCTAAGCAAATATGTATGTGCCACCTCTAAGTTTCAAAATAAATTTCCTTTTTGTGTGCTCGTACCACTCATGAAACCGTAGGGGGTGGCTGATATTTTTCCATGCTAGATGTGTTATTCTCAAGATGAGTGTTTATTCACTTGTCATTGCACAAGAGTACGACAAATGTATTAGGGATGCCCAGTCTCGAAATGAAAAATGAATTTACTTTATGTTGTCAAATAATAAATTCCTTGGAAAGTGTTGATATGGACGATACCCGTGGATTTGGTTAGCCATGGAATGTGAAAGTATGGTGGAAAAAGGAATAAACTTTATTTTCTATTTGGGAACTGCCTATGATATATCTAGCATGGAAAGTATTGGGAAGTACTCGATCATTTTCGTTGACAGGAAAGGCATGCCACCCAGAATGTTTTATCTCTATCTTTTTTTCTTTGAGCTCTGGCACTAATAATACACAAGTATAGGGGAGCACAACAATTTTTGAGGGTAGAACATTCAACCCAAATGTATTGATTCGACACAAGGGGAGCCAAAGAATATTCTGGAGTATTAGCAGCTGAGTTGTCAATTCAACCACACCTGAAAGGCTTAATATCTGCAGCAAAGTATTGAAGGAAATATGCCCTAGAGGCAATAATAAAGTTATTATTTATTTCCTTATTTCATGATAAATGTTTATTATTCATGCTAGAATTGTATTAACCGGAAACATAATACATGTGTGAATACATAGACAAACATAGTGTCACTAGTATGCCTCTACTTGACCAGCTCGTTAATCAAAGATGGTTAAGTTTCCTAACAATAGACATGAGTTGTCATTTGATTAACGGGATCACATCATTAGGAGAATGATGTGATTGACTTGACCCATTCCGTTAGCTTAGCACTTGATCATTTAGTATGTTGCTATTGCTTTCTTCATGACTTATACATGTTCCTATGACTATGAGATTATGCAACTCCCGTTTACTAGAGGAACACTTTGTGTGCTACCAAACGTCACAACATAACCGGGTGATTATAAAGGTGCTCTATAGGTGTCTCCAAAGGTACTTGTTGGGTTGGCGTATTTCGAGATTAGGATTTGTCACTCCGATCGTGGGAGAGGTATCTCTGGGCCCACTCGGTAATAGACATCACTATAAGCTTACAAGCATTGTAACTAATGAGTTAGTTGCGGGATGATGTATTACTGAACGAGTAAAGAGACTTGCCGGTAACGAGATTGAACTAGGTATTGAGATACTGACGATCAAATCTCAGGCAAGTAACATACCGATGACAAAGGGAACAACGTATGTTGTTATGCGGTTTGACCGATAAAGATCTTCGAAGAATATGTAGGAGCCAATATGAGCATCCAGGTTCCACTATTGGTTATTGACCGGAGACGTGTCTCGGTCATGTCTACATAGTTCTCGAACCCGTAGGGTCCGCACGCTTAACGTTCGGTGACAATTTGTATTATGAGTTATGTGATTTGATGTACCGAAGATAGTTCGGAGTCTCGGATGAGATCGGGGACATGAAGAGGAGTCTTGAAATGGTCGAGACATAAAGATCGATATATTGGACGACTATATTCGGACATCGGAATAGTTCCGAGTGATTCGGGTATTTTTCGGAGTACCGGAGAGTTACGGGAATTCGCATTGGGCCTTAATGGGCCATACGGGAAAGGAGAGAAAGGCCTCAAAAGGTGGCCGCACCCCTCCCCATGGTCTGGTCCGAATTGGACTAGGGAAGGGGGGCGCCCCCTTCCTTCCTTCTCCTTTTTCCTTCTCCTTTTTCCTTCCCTTTTTCCTATTTCATGTGGGAGGAGGAATCCTACTAGGACTAGGGAGTCCTAGTAGGACTCCACACTTCTGGCGTGCCCTAGGGGTTGGCCGGCCTTCCCTCCTCCAACCTTTATATACGGGGGCAAGGGGGCACCTCTAGACACAAGTTGATATGTTGATCTCTCCCAGCCGTGTGCGGTGCCCCCCTCCACCATATTCCACCTCGGTCATATCATAGCGGTGCTTAGGCAAAGCCCTGCGTCGGTAGCAACATCATCACCATCATCACGCCGTCGTGCTGAGAGAACTCTCTAGTGAAGCTCTGCTGGATCAGAGTTCACGGGACGTCATCGAGCTGAACGTGTGCTGAACTTGGAGGTGCCGTACATTCGGTACTTGGATCAGTCGGATCGTGAAGACGTACGACTACATCAACTGCGTTGTGCTAACGCTTTCGCTTTCGGTCTACAAGGGTACGTGGACAACACTCTCCCCTCTCGTTGCTATGCATCACCATGATCCTGTGTGGGACTAGGATTTTTTTGAAATTACTACGTTCCCCAACAGTGGCATCCAAGCCTGGTTTTATGCGTAGATGTTATTTGCACGAGTAGAACACAAGTGAGATGTGGGCGATACAAGTCATACTGCTTACCATCATGTCATACTTTGGTTCGGCGGTATTGTTGGATGAAGTGGCCCGGACCGACATTACGCGTACACTTACGCGATACTGGTTCTACCGACGTGCTTCGCACACAGGTGGCTGGCGGGTGTCAGTTTCTCCAACTTTAGTTGAACCGAGTGTGGTTACGCCCGGTCCTTGAGAAGGTTAAAACAACACTAACTTGACGAACTATCATTGTGGTTTTGATGCGTAGGTAAGAATGATTCTTGCTCAGCCCATAGCAGCCATGTAAAACTTGCAACAACAAAGTAGAGGACGTCTAACTTGTTTTTGCAGGGCATGTTGTGATGTGATATGGTCAAGACGTGATGAGATATAAGTTGTTGTATGAGATGACCATGTTTTGTTGAAGTTATCGGCAACTGGCAGAAGCCTTATGGTTGTATCTTTATTGCATAAGATGCAAGTGCCAAATAATTGCTTTACTTTATCGCTATGCGATAGCAATAGTTGCAAGAGCAATAGTTGGCGAGACGACCATGTGACGACACGTTGATATAGATCAAGATGATGGAGATCATGGTGTCATCCGGTGACGATGGAGATCATGACGATGCTTTGGAGATGGAGATCAAAGGCACAAGATGATGATGGCCATATCATGTCACATATTTTGATTGCATGTGATGTTTATCTTTTATGCATCTTATTTTGCTTAGATCGATGGTAGCATTATAAGATGATCTCTCACTAAATTTCAAGGTATAAGTGTTCTCCCTGAGTATGCACCGTTGCGAAAGTTCTTCATGCTGAGACACCACATGATGGTCGGGTGTGATAAGCTCTACATTCAAATACAACGGGTGCAAGACAGTTTTGCACACGCGGAATACTCGGGTTAAACTTGACGAGCCTAGCATATGCAGATATGGCGCGCCTCAGAATACTGGAGACCGAAAGGTCGAGCGTGAATCATATAGTAGATATGATCAACATAGTGATGTTCACCATTGAAAACTACTCCATCTCACATGATGATCGGACATGGTTTAGTTGATTTGGATCACGCGATCACTTATATGATTAGAGAGATGTCTATCTAAGTGGGTGTTCTTAAGTAATATGATTAATTGAACTTTAATTTATTATGAACTTAGTCCTGGTAGTATTAGCATATCTATGTTGTAGATCGATAGCTCGCGTTTAGCTCCCCTGTTTTATTACGTTCCTAGAGAAAACTAAGTTGAAAGATTGTTAATAGCAATGATGCGGATTGTATTCGTGATCTGAGGATTATCCTCATTGCCGCACAGAAGAATTATGTCCTTGATGCACCGCTAGGTGACAGAGCGATTGCAGGAGCAAATGCAGACATTATGAACGTTTGGCAAGCTCGATATGATGACTACTTGATAGTTTAGTGCACCATGCTTTACGGCTTAGAATCAGGGCTTCAAAGACGTTTTTTGAAACACCACGGAACATATGAGATGTTCCAAGAGTTGAAATTAGTATTCCAGACTCATGCCCATGTCGAAAGGTATGAGACCTTTGACAAGTACTTTCCTACAAGATGGAGGAGAATAGCTCAACCAGTGAGCATGTGCTCAGATTGTCTCAGTACTATAATTGCTTGAATCAAGTGGGAGTTAATCTTCCAGAGAAGATAGTGATTGACAGAGTTCTCTAGTCACTATCACCAAGTTACTAGAACTTCGTGATGAACTATAATATGCAAGGGATAACGGAAATGATTCCCAAGCTCTTCGTGATGCTGAAATCGACGAAGGTAGAAATCAATAAAAGAATCAAGTGTTGATGGTTGACAAGACCACTAGTTTCAAGAAAAGGGTAAAGGGAAGAAGGGTAACTTCAAGAAGAACGGCAAGCAAGTTGTTGCTCAAGTGAAGAAGCCCAAGTCTGGACCTAAGCCTGAGACTAAGTGCTTCTACTTCAAAGGGACTGGTCACTGGAAGCAGAACTACCCCAAGTATTTGGCGGATAAGAAGGATGGCAAAGTGAACAAAGGTATATTTGATATACATGTTATTGATGTGTACTTTACTGGTGTTTATAGCAACCCCTTAGTATTTGATACCAGTTCAAGTTGCTAAGATTAGTAACTCGAAATGGGAGTTGCAGAATGAACAAAGACTAGTTAAGGGTGAAGTGACGATGTGTGTTGGAAGTGGTTCCAGGATTGATATGATCATCATCACACACTCCCTATACTTTCGGGATTAGTGTGAACCTAAATAAGTGTTATTTGGTGTTTGCGTTGAGCATGAATGTCACAACCCTAGAATTGTTTGCAATAGTTGCATATGAGAGCACCCATGCATCATGTCTAAATTCTGAAAGTTGAATTGAGGTTAGTTGAAACCCTCAGAAATCACTTCAGAAATAATCAACATTAAAAATCTTTTCAAATGAGTCCAAGGAAATGTTCCTGTTATTTTGTAAAAATATTGGCAAGAGGAAAAATTCAAACCAATATTTTTGGAGTTTCAGAAATATTATTTTGGGCATTTGAAATCAATTCAATAACTATTTGAATTGGATCTATATTTATTATATAATAAATATATGTTCAATAATTCCTGAAATTGTTGTGTAGCTTTGGATAAGTCCATTTCGTTCACACAATTATTTTCATGAATTTTGAAAATGGTTTGTTCTTTGAACTGAATCAAAACATATTAGCAAAAATAGAAAAACAGAACAATTAAAAGAGAGAGAGAGAGAGAGAGAGAGAGAGAGAGAGAAGGACTCACCTGGCCTCTCACCTGCAGCACAGCCGACCCAGCTCATGATCGGCCCAACCCACCAGGGGCGCCTTGGTCTTCTTCCACCTCTGCCAGTAGGCAGAGGCGTGTCGACACATGCGCGATCGCCGTGGCCTCCTCCCTGCCTGCCTCACGCCCTCGAGGCCCTTCCAGCGCCACGGAGATGGCCACGCACCCCCCAGGCCCTCTCACTCTCTCCCTGGTTCTCTCTCCCTCTCCGGTTCCCTCCTCGCAGCCGCCCGAGAACGCCGTCATCACCGTCGATGCGCACCGCCGTGGCCACAGCCACTGCCTCGCCTCGCCGATGCGCTCAGAGGCTCCGCCTCGACCCCCTCTTCCTCCCCACCGAGCCACGCCCCGCGGGAGCCCCTACAACGCCGCCATCAGCTCCGTCTTCCTCCTCGGACTCCGACGGCCGCCGTCCTCGATTCTCCGTCATCAGGACCTCCCCCGAGCCGCTGAGCCTACCCGTCGACCCGCCGTGAGCTCCTGGTCCGAACCCCTCTCTTCCCTGCCTCGATTGCGCCTTGTAGCCCTCGTACTCACCGAAGCTGAAGCTCCCCGCCGCCGGCCATGTTGCCATCGTAGCTACGGCCGCGCAAGCTCGCGTTCGAGCTCACCGTTGCACTCACCGCACTCCTGCGAGTTGAACACGACCGTCCACGGCTCCTCCCGTGCCCCGCACCGCCCACACCGTTGTAGCCGAACTCCGGCCGCCGCCGTGAGCTTGTTTCCGGTGAGCTCCGGTCACCCCGCGACATGCCGCTGCCTCTGCTGGATGCGCGGGTGCAAGGGCTATGCCCTGGTACCCTCAGCAAACCAAACCGCCGCCCGTAGTGTGTTTCCGAGCCGCGCTGCCGTCATTTTGGTCGCCGGCGGCGAGATCCGGGTGAAGCTGACGTGGCGCCGTCATTAGGGGCTAATAGCCCAGCTAATTAACCTACTCTCCCACTGACTGCTGGGTCCCACTTCGTAACTAAACACAATTTATTTTTCTGTTATAGTTTAACTAACCCCAGGGGGCCCACGAGTCAACTTTGACCAAGCTGACGTGGCCGTTGACTGGGCCCACATGTCAGTGACTCTAGCTAGCACCGTGACACTGACCAGTGGACCCCACTGGTCAGGTTTGACCTGGACCGTGCCCCGTTGACCTGCTGATGTCATGACGATGTCATGCTGACGCAGTAATTAATTTTTGTTTTAAAACAATTCAGGAAATTCCAGAAAATGGCTTAAACTTCAAAAAAAAATCATAGAAAATCAACCGTAACTCCAAATGAAATAAATTATATATGAAAAATTATCAGAAAAATTCAAGGAATCTGTTTATGGCATTTTCATGCATGTTTGAACAACTTAACCTCACTGTTTAGTCCAAAACATGATAATGCACTATTTGAATTCATAGTTTGAATTTGAACCTAGGGTTCAAACCAACTCCATTTAACATATTGCTAGTTGCATTAGCTCAAACCACAGCATATTGACATGTCATAATCATGCATCATATTGTGCATTCCATTGATTGTGTTTCTTTCTCTGTTGCCGGTATTTGTCCCCTCTCGATAGACGTTGTTTCGACGTTGTGATCGTTAACACTGATGAAGACTCAATGCCATCTTCAGAAGTGCCAGGCAAGCACAACCCCCTTGTTCATTCCGATACAAGCCCACTCTCTCGCTCCTGCTCTCTTTTACTGCATTAGGACAACAACGATCATCCGCTACTTGTTGCGGTAGTTGAACCCCTTATCCTCTGCATGACCTGTCATTGCCACAGTAAATAGATGAAACCCACTAGCATGAGTAGGAGTTGTTTGAGCCCTGATGTGCCTACTCATTCATGCTTGTTTGTCATGCCTGCTACTGCTTAGAGTTGGGTCAGGTCTGATTCATCGGGGATGAATCGGAGGTGTGTAAACATGTCCTACTGTTGAGAGCTAAGTGTGTGAACACGATTTGGTAAAGGTAGCGGTGAGAGGCCATGTAGGAGTACATGGTGGGTTGTCTCATTGCAGCCATCCTCAGGAACTGAGTTCTGTGTTTGTGATCCATGAACAGTTACTACCACACATTGGAATGCTTAAGTGCCCCTCTCGACTTATTAATCAACCTGATCCCTGTCCAGGAGTTGCAACCAGTTTCTGGTGTTTGTAGGTAGTGTTAGTAGTCTAGCAAGTGGTACCCGGTACAGGTGGGCTTGGGACAGACTAGGCACAGTGGCACGATGTACCAAGTGGCACCCGGATGGTGGGCTTGGGAACCCTGCACACATCATTTGGGGCCATGAGCGACACCCCGGCCGGATCTCCTTGCGGATGGAACCCGAATAGGCGATAAACCTGGATGAGAGACTTGTTGGTTAGTCAGGTCGTGGCCGACTCCCTCGCCCGGCTTCCGCTTGAAGGTTGCCGAGGTACATGACGTGTACAGGGCTATAAGTGGCGAGAGCGTGTGTGAAGAAGTACACCCCTGCAGGGTTATCATTATCTATTCGAATAGCCGAATTCCTCGGATATGGAAACTTGGACCCCTTGCATAGTTCATAGACAAGTGAAAGTGGATACTCTAAAATGCGCAAGATAAGCGTGAGTGCTATGGATGGCGTTCTCGTAGGAAGACGGGAGCGGATCCATAATGGTGTATTGATATGGTGAATATGTGGACTCGTGTGCGCCACCTCAAAAGAGTTACTTGCAGTCGTAGTTCAGGATAGCCACCGAGTCAAAGCTGGCTTGCTGCAGTCAAACTCCACCACCCCCCTTTATTGATACTGATGCATATGTAGTTAGTTCTGATGTAAGTCTTGCTGAGTACATTTGTACTCACATTTGCTTAATTTATGTTTTGCAGAGAGACTTCAGTCCCGCTAGTAGTTCCGCTTGGACTTTGACGTTTAGCTTGTTACCCCAGCTACGATCTTGTACCCGTGGGAGGGTCTGATAGATAGTCAGGCTCCTCAGCCCTCTTCATTTTTAGTTGTCTGTACTTAGACAAGTTAAGCTTCCGCATGTGCTTGCTACTTGTATGCTCTGAATGTTGGGTCATGAGACCCTTGTTTGTAATATCTCGCTCCTTAGAGCCTAATGAATAAATACTTGAGTCGTAGAGTTATGTTGTGATGCCATGTTGTAATTACACATATCGAGCATATTGTGTGTATGATTGAAATGCTTGGTATGTGTGGGATCCGACAACCTAGTTGTTTATCCTTGGTAGCCTCTCTTATGGGGAAATGTAGTCTTGTGCTTCCATGAGCCATAGTAGTCCGCTACAGCTCGGTTCACCGGAGTCCTGCTAGCCCAGCACTACTGCTCAGGACACTTGACTGGCCGGCATGTGTTTCATTTCGTTCCTGTGTCTGTCCCTTCGGGGAAATGTCACGCGGTGACATCCGGAGTCCTGCCTAGCCTGCTACAGCCCGGGTTCCCGGAGTCCTGTTAGCCTAGTGCTACAGCTCGGATTCACACGCTGCTGACCGACATGCTCGATGTGATTCATGTATGCCTGTTCCCATGAGTTAATGCCACTTTGGGTTCACGACTAGTCATGTCGGCCCGGGTTCTCTGTCATATGGATGCTAGCGACACTATCATATACGTGAGCCAAAAGGCGCAAACGGTCCCGGGCCAGGTAAGGTGGCACCCGTGGGAATACCGTGCGTGAGGCTGCAAAGTGATATGATGTGTTACATGCTAGATCGATGTGGCTTAGGATCGGGGTCCTGACAATGAATATGATTTGATCATGTTTATTGCAATACAGTTATTCATTTAAGTTAGAGAATAATTGTTGTTCTGTTTACATGAATAAAACCTTCTATGGTCATACACCCAATGAAAATGGTTTGTTGGATCTCGATCGTAGTGATACACATATTCATAATATTGAAGCCAAAAGATGAAAAGTTAATAATGATAGTGCAACTTATTTGTGGCACTGCCGTTTAGGTCAGATTGGTGTAAAGCGCATGAAGAAACTCCATGCTAATGGAATTTTGGAATCACTTGATTATGAATCAGTTGATGCTTGCGAACCATGCCTTATGGGCAAGATGACTAAAGACTCCGTTCTCTGGAACAATTGAGCGAGCAATTGACTTATTGGAAATAATACATACTAATGTATGCGATCCGATGAGTGTTGAGGCTCGCGGCGGGTATCATTATTTTCTGACCTTCACAAATGATTTGAGGAGATATGGGTATATCTACTTGAAGAAACATAAGTTTGAAACATTTGAAAAGTTCAAAGAATTTTAGAGTGAAGTGGAAAATCATCGTAACTAGAAAAATAATTTTTCTATGATCTGATCGCAGAGGCGAATATTTGAGTTACGAGTTTGGTCTTCAATTAAGACAATGTGGAATAGTTTCACAAACTCATGTCACCTGGAACACCACAATGTAATGGTGTGTCCGAACGTCATAACCGTACTTTTTTTGATATAGTGCAATCTATGATGTCTCTTACCGATTTACCACTATCGTTTTGGGGTTATGCATTAGAGACAACTGCATTCACATTAAAAAGGGCACCATCTAATTCCGTTGAGACGACACCGTATGAACTTAGCAAGAAACCTAATCTGTCATTTCTTAAAGTTTGGGGTTGCGATGCTTATGTGAAAAAGCTCAAACCCAAGTCGGAGAAGTGCGTCTTCATAGGATACCCAAAAGTAACTATTGGGTACACCTTCTATCACAGATCCGAAGGCAAGATATTTGTTGCTGAGAATGGATCCTTTCTAGAGAAGGAGTTTCTCTCGAAAGAAGTGAGCGGGAGGAAAGTAGAACTTGATGAGGTAACCGTACCTGCTCCCTTATTGGAAAGTAGTTCATCACAGAAATTTGTTCCTGTGACTCCTACACCAATTAGCGAGGAAGCTAATGATAATGATCATGTAACTTCAGATCAAGTTACTACCGAACCTCATAGGTCAACCAGAGTGAGATCCGCACCAGAGTGGTACGGTAATCCTATTCTGGAGGTCATATTAATTGACCATGACGAACCTACGAACTATGAGGAAGCGATGATGAGCCCAGATTCCGCGAAATGGCTTGAGGCCATGAAATCTGAGATGGGATCCATGTATGAGAACAAAGTGTGGACTTTGGTTGACTTGCCCGATGATCGGCAAGTCATAGAAAATAAATGGATCTTCAAGAGGAAGACGGACGCTGATAGTAGTGTTACTATCTACAACGCTAGACTTGTCGAAAAAGGTTTTGACAAAGTTCAAGGTGTTGACTACGATGAGATTTTCTCACTCGTAGCGATGCTTAAGTCTATTCGAATCATGTTAGCAAATTGCCACATTTTACGAAATCTGGCAAATGGATGTCAAAACTACATTCCTTAATGGATTTCTTAAAGAAGAGTTGTATATGATGTAACCAGAAGTTTTTGTCGATCCTAAAGGTGCTAACAAAATGCGCAAGCACCAGCGATCCATCTATGGACTGGTGCAAGCATCTCAGAGTTGGAATATACGCTTTGATGAGTTGATCAAAGCATATAGTTTTATACAGACTTGTGGTGAAGCCTGTATTTACAAGAAAGTGAGTGGGAGCACTACAGCATTTCTGATAAACATATGTGAATGACATATGGTTGATCAGAAATAATGTAGAATTTTCTGGAAAGCATAAAGGAGTATTTGAAAGGAGTTTTTCAAATAAAGACCTCTGTGAAGCTACTTACATATTAAGCATCAAGATCTATAGAGATAGATCAAGACGCTTGATAAGTTTTTTCAATGAGTACATACCTTGACAAGATTTTGAAGTAGTTCAAAATGGAACAGTCAAAGAAAGAGTTCTTACCTGTGTTACAAGGTGTGAAATTGAGTAAGACTCAAAACCCGACCATGGCAGAAGATAGAAAGAGAATGAAAGTCATTCCCTATGCCTCAGCCATAGTTTCTATAAAGTATGCCATGCTGTGTACCAGATCTATTGTATACCCTACACTGTGTTTAGCAAGGGAGTACAATAGTGATCTAGGAGTAGATCATTGGACAGCGGTCAAAATTATCCTTAGTGGAATAAGGATATGTTTCTCGATTATGGAGGTGACAAAAGGTTTGTCCTAAAGGGTTACGTCGATGCAAATTTTGACACTGATCCAGATGACTCTAAGTCTCAATCTGGATACATTTTGAAAGTGGGAGCAATTAGCTAGAGTAGATCCATGCAGAGCACTGTTGACATAGAAATTTGCAAAATACATACGGATCTGAATGTGGCAGACCCGTAGACTAAACTTCTCTCACAAGCAAAACATGACCACACCTTAGTACTCTTTGGGTGTTAATCACATAGCGATGTGAACTAGATTATTGACTCTAGTAAACCCTTTGGGTGTTGGTCACATGACGATGTGAACTATGGGTGTTAGTCACATGGTGATGTGAACTATTGGTGTTAAATCACATGGCAATGTGAACTAGATTATTGACTCTAGTGCAAGTGGGAGACTGATAGGAAATATGTGTAGCGACCCGACCTCAAACGGTCAAGTCTCTGTGCTTCAGTGTCATCCCTGGATCGGTAATGCTGACACACACATTACTCAAGGATTTATAACAGAGTAGCAATCACACACTTATTACATCGAATGTCTCCAAAGAGAACTTATTACAATAAATATGGCTTAAGGCCATCTAATATGATAACAACAGAAGGCTTGGAAGATAAAGTGAGTCCATCAACTCCAACGACATAGCTGAGCTGCACTGCAACGACCTAACGAACCTTACTCCTCATCTGAAAAGCCTGCAACATAATACGTTGCAGCCCAAAAATGGGTCAGCACATGGAATATGCTGGCAAAGTAACACAGTAGAGCAAGAACAGAATAATGCTATCACTACATGCATATTTGGCTGGTGGAAAGCTCTATGGTTATAGTTTTTGCGAAAAGCCAATTTTTCTCTACAACAAAGGAATAGATTTTAATTTAACTATCATGGTAGTTGAAACATCATTGAGAAGGTTCCTCCAACTCAATCCCAATTAAGGTAATTATCAACCCAACAATATTAATTTAGAGTGATGAGATACTTAAGATACTCCAAGTACTAGATACTCAAGATTGTCCATAACCGGGGACACGGCTAACCATGATTAGTTTATACACTCTGCAGAGGTTTGCACACTTTTCCCCACAAGACTCGATCTCCTCCGTTGGTTTTCTCGCACTACAGGGTGTTTGAGAAACGGATAACTGAGACACAGTCTTTCAGAAACATTAACTCTCTACTCCGGGCAGACCATACCAAACCTACAATCCCACTACCTGCTGATCCACCTCTTCAAGAGCTTCACGTAACTTACTCAACTATGCTAGAGCCCATAATAGCTTGTGGCTGCACACAGAAGTTTCTAGCATGAATACTCTTAGTTCCCTTTGAGCCTGGGTGGCGGTCCATAGGAAGATCACACGGGTACTCCGGGATTTCCAAAAATACAGGCAACACTTGGTACTCCAGGTGCCTCAATCCACCCAGATGTGTATTTAAGTTGCCACCTTAAGTTGAACCATTAATTATCAATCTCATATCTGTCATGGATTTCTCTCACCAAACCTCGTCTACGAGCATAGCATAACAATATAAGCAACACGTAGAAGTAACTCCTAGGGGTTTGAATGTAACAGGGTAATAGGTTCTACCTCATCAACTACTTCCCAACCCACATGTTAATGACATCCTAACCATGCAATATTTGAGGATTGGGATTGGTACTAATGCATAAAACTAGGTGATAAAGGGGTATGATCAAAGTGTTACTTGCCTTGCTGATGATCCGCGTAACCTAGAGACTCCAAATAACACGCTTCGCACTCCGGGAATTCTATCACAAACAAACAATAACTTACATAATCAATCAAGCTAGGAAACATGGGTAAATCTCAAATAAGAAGATCTAACCAGAAAGTTCAACTTAAGAACCCCGGTTTGCAAAAGGAATCAAATCAAACAGAGCAACGAAACTCAAACGACGAAAAAACAAGATCTGGTTACTAATCTGGACCTAGGTCAAATTTTACAGTAGCGAAAACTTGTGCAAGTTGGTTAAACGGGAAGAGGGTCTCGAGACGAAGATCTAGGCGCTTGAATCGCCTGATTCCGACTAACAAGCGAAAAGATAAACTAGAATGAAAATCGGATTAGAAATCGCGATCAGAAATAATCGCGGAATAATCCGATAAAAGAAAACTGACGAATAGGCTAACAAACGAGCGTTCGTTATCTATAACTAACGAGCGAAAACTGTTCGTTAAAACAAACATACGGACGAACGTCCGCTAAAAAGAAAAACTGGGGAAAACCGGCGAATCGAAAAAAACGAGTTAGGGTTTTCTTAAAAAAAGGATCAGTTTTCTTTAAAAAAATGGCGGTCTACCTCGTCGGTCCGGCGAGGTATGACGGCGAGGCGAGGCGCAGCAGCGGCGGGGCGGTGGCGGCGCGGCAGTGGCGGCGGCGGCTTCGGCAGCTTGGCGCGAGGCGGCGACGGTGGTGGGTGGTGGTGGCCGGGGGGCGGTATTTAAGGGGAGGGGGTGCCTTGGGGGAGGGGCAAAGGGCGGCGGCGGCGGAGTCCTAACCGGACTCCGGTCCGGCTCGGGACGTGGCGGCGTCGGTCTCCTGAGTGAGACGGCATCGCGGGGGAGATGGGCCGACGGCTAGGCTTGGCCCAGTTAGCCCTGGCGTTTTTTTAAAATAATTCCGCCGAAACAAAAAAATCCTAGAAAATAAAATAAAACTCTAAAAATGCCAAAAAAATTTTCTCCGTCTAAATAAAATATTTAGAACGAGATGAACATTTTCTTGGCCCTAAAATGCAATTTTGAAAATGTGCAATTTTTCTAATGCAACCAAAATTGCAAATAAAAATCCAAAATAAAACAAATATTGATTTTAATATTTTTTCTCCAATATTTATTTTATTTGGGAGAAGTCATATTATCTCCTCTCATATATTTTAATATGAAATATTTTCGGAGAAAAAAATAATTAAAACCAAAATCCTCATTTCAAAATTTGATAAAAATCAAATTTGAAAACCGGGGAAATCCCCAACTCTCTCCGAGGGTCCTTGAGTTGCTTAGGATTTCGAGGATCGCGAGACGAAATGCAATAAAATATGATATGCAAGAATGATCTATGTATAACATTCCAAATTGGAAATTTGAGATGTTACAAACCTACCCCCCTTAAGATGAATCTCGCCCTCGAGATTCGAGTTGGCTAGAAAATAGGTGTGGGTGGTCTTTGCGAAGATCATCCTCTCGTTCCCATGTGGCTTCGTCCTCGGTATGATGGCTCCACTGAACTTTGCAAAACTTGATGACCTTGCTGCGGGTGACTCGACTAGCAAATTCCAAAATCTTGACTGGCTTCTCCTCATAAGTCAAGTCATTGTCCAACTGAATCGCCTCCAAAGGTACGGTATCTCTTAGCGGTATATCGGCCATCTCAGCATGGCACTTCTTCAACTAGGAAACATGAAACACATCGTGAACTCCTGACAATCCTTCAGGTAACTCCAACTTGTAGGCAACTTCTCCCATCTGTTCCAAAATACGATATGGTCATACAAATCTCAGGGCTAACTTTCCCTTAACTCCAAAACGTTTCACTCCTCGCAAAGGTGATACTCACAGATATGCTCTATCTCCAATTTCATAGGTTACCTCCTTGTGTTTCGAATCTACATAACTCTTCTGTCTGGATTGAGCTATCTTCAGTCTATCCCGGATCGGTTTAACCTTCTCCTCAGACTCTTTGATCAAGTCCGGTCCAAACAACTGTCGGTCTCCAACTTCATCCCACATCAATGGTGTTCTGCACCTTCAGCCATACAGGGCTTCGAACGGTGCCATCTTGAAATTGGCTTGGTAACTATTGTTGTATGAGAACTCTGCGTAAGGCAATTGTCATCCCAACTAGATCCATAATCTAGCGCACAGGCTCTCAACATGTCCTCCAGAATCTGATTGACTCTCTCTCGGTCTGTCCATCCGTGTGCGGGTGAAATGCTGTACTGAACTCCAATATTGTTCCCAAAGTCTGGTGTAGCTGATGCCAAAACTTTGAAGTAAACTGTGTTCCTCTATCTGATACGATGGTCCTCGGAACTCCATGCAGACATACGATCCTGGTCATATATATCTTGGCCAACATTGCACTGGTATAAGTTGTTTTCACTGGAATAAAGTGTGCCACTTTGGTCAAACGGTCAACTACTACCCATATAGAATCATATCCTAATTTGGTCCTGGGAAATCCGGTGATAAAATCCATGCCAAGTTTATCCCACTTCCATTCGGGTATCGACATAGGCTGTAACAATCCTGCTGGCTTTTGATGCTCTGCCTTCACTCTCTGACATACATCACATACAGCCACATACTCGGCGATATCCTTCTTCATCCCTATCCACTAGAAACGTTCTTTTAAATCCAAATACATCTTGGTGTTTCCGGGGTGTATCGAGTATGGTGAGTCGTGTGCCTCCTGAAGTATTAACTTCCTGATCTCTATGTTATTGGGCACATAAACACGGTCCTCAAACCACAGGGTGTCGTGCTCATCCTAACGAAAACCTTTGGCTTTTCCTTCACTCATTTTCTCCTTTATCTCGGCAATCTCTTTGTCATCCTTCTGAGCTTCTCGAATCTTTCCCAACAATGTAGACTGCACCTCCATTGTTGCAACAAAACTCTAGGAACAATCTCCAATCGAAGTTCCCTGAGATCCTATGCTAACTCTTTCAGCAATCCCGTGCTTATTAGGGTATTAGCATAGCTCTTTCGTCTCAAAGCGTCGGCTACGACATTGTCCTTGCCCGGATGATAATGAAGCTTCATGTCATAATCCTTTATAAGTTCCAACCATCTTCTCTGCCTAAGGTCCAGTTCCTTCTGGGTGAAAATGTACTTCAAACTCTTATGATCCGTGTACACATCACAATGGTTTCCAATAAGGTAATGTCTCCAAGTCTTCAACACATGCACTACGTCCGCTAGTTCCAAATCATGCATGGCATAATTTAACTCGTGTGGTTTTAGTTGTCGCGAGGCATAGGAAACAACTCTTCCGTCCTGCATAAGCACACTTCCAATTCCTAAGCGAGAGGCGTCGCAATATACTTGAAAATCTTTATGTATATCTGGCAGTGTCAGCACTGGGGCTGTAGTCAAACGTTTCTTCAGCTCCTGGAAACTTGCCTCACAATCTTCCATCCATTTGAACTTGATATCCTTCTTCAATAATTCTGTCATGGGCTTTGCAGTCTTTGAAAAATTCTCAATGAATCTACGGTAGTATCCTGCGATTCCAAGAAAACTGTGGATCTCGCTAACTGAAGTGGGCGCCAACCATTCAGTGACTGACTGAACCTTGATGGGATCTACTGCTATACCTTCTCCCAATATAACATGTCCAAGGAATCTGACTTCCTTCAACCAAAACTCGCATTTGCTGAACTTGGCATATAACTGATGTTCCCTGAGTTTCTCGAGAACTAAATGCAAATGCTCCTTGTGTTCCTCTTCATTCTTCGAATATACCATTATATCATCAATGAACACCACAACAAACTTATCCAAATATTCCATGAACACCTTGTTCATCATGCTCATGAAGTAGGCAGGGGCGTTAGTCAGTCCAAACGACATGACCATATATTCGTATAACCCGTACCATGTGGTGAATGCTGTCTTTGGTATATCTTTCTCTCGTATCTTCAACTGATGGTATCTCGATCGCAGATCGATCTTCGAAAACACCTTAGCTCCTTGCAGTTGGTCAAACAGATCACTGATCATCGGTGATGGGTACTTGTTCTTAATCGTCACTTCATTCAAGGCTCGATAATCAACAACCATCCTTAGGGATTTATCCTTCTTCTCAACCAAAAGCACTGGGGCTCCCCATGGTGATGAACTCCGTTGAATGTAACCTTTTTCCAATAACTCCTTGATCTGTTTCTTAATCTCCTCCAGTTCATTCGCGGGCATCCTATAGGGTCTCTTGGATATTGGCCCTATGCCTGGCAATAGCTCTATCAAAAACTCGATATCTTGATCCGGTGGCATGCCTGGTAACTCCTCTGGGAAAACGTCCGGATAATCCTTTACTACAGGCACTTCCTCCTGAACAACTCCCATGAGGGTATTTACTTGGCTACTTCTTGGCGCATGCCTAGATATATACTTGATCCTTTTTCCCTCCGGGGTGGTGAGACAAATTGACTTACTAACACAGTCAATGTTTCCTCCATACTTTGACATCCAGTCCATTCCTAATATCACATCCAATCCTTGTGACTCCAAGATAATTAGGTCGGACGGAAAAACATGGTTGCCAATGGTTAAGGATATCTGGTCACACCATCGACTAGCCATATACTCTGCTCCAGGTGAGCTTACTAACAGAGGGGTCCTAAGGGTTTGGGTCGGTAGTTTAAACTTATCCACGAATTCCCTTGATATGTATGAATGCGATGCACCAGTATAAAAAAGAACAAGAGCGGTAAATGACTTAACCAAAAACTTACCTATAACCACATCTGGCTGCTCTTCAACCTCCTCCACGTTAACGTGGTTCACTTGTCCTTTGTTGAATGGATTGGGCTTCTTCCCAGCGCTCCCATTTTCGTTTCCATTCTTCCCTTCAGGGCACTCCGTGGCATAGTGTCCAGTCTTCCCGCACTTGAAACAAGTAACGTGGCTTAGGTCCCTCTTGGTGGGTGTGGCTGGATTTGAGCGGTTCTGATTGTTGCTCGCTCCATTCCCATTCCCATTCCTAGGGCCAGTATGATTATGGTCACTCCCTCCATTATGGGTGTGGCCTCCATGGTTATGAACAAGTCCTCTCGAGTTCGGGATTAGGCGAGGCTTCTGCTGAGCTCCTGAGTTATACCTTCCTTGTCCATACTTCCTCTTACGGCTCTCAATCTGCTGTTGCTTCCCTTCAATCATAAGAGCCTTATCTACCAACTCCTGGTAGTTGGTGAATGTTGCCACCATCAACTGCATACTCATCTCATCATTTAGCCCTTCCATGAACTTCTCCTACTTTGCGGCATCTGTGGCCACATCATCAGGGGCATAGCGAGATAACTTGCTAAACTCATCTGCGTACTAAGCCACAGTACGGTTCCCCTGGCGTAAGTTGCAAAACTCACACTTCTTCAAATTCATGGCTCCAGTTGAGACATGGGTTGTACGGAAGGCTTGCTGAAATTGGTCCCATGTCACCGTGGCTATGGGGTAGGTGACAATGTAATTCTCCCACCATGATGCTACTGGTCCATCCAACTGATGTGTGGCAAAATGCACCTTCTCAGCATCAGTACATCCTGCAGTGGTTAACTCCCTTCCAATCATACGGAGCCAATCACCTGCTACTATAGGCTCGGTGCTACTAGAAAACACCGGC
This sequence comes from Triticum monococcum, assembly GCA_034509565.1. Taxonomy (NCBI): domain Eukaryota; kingdom Viridiplantae; phylum Streptophyta; class Magnoliopsida; order Poales; family Poaceae; genus Triticum; species Triticum monococcum. The sequence continues at coordinate 624,341,717 of CM067845.1, forward strand.
GGCTGCAACCTCAGAAAATGTGCTAAGTTGTCAACTGGTGGTGGTGGTGGATTGTTGTTGTTGTTGTTGTTGTTGTTGTTGTTGTTGTTGTTGTTGTTGTTGTTGTTGTTGTTGTTGTTGTTGTTGTTGTTGTTGTTGCCTTGGTTCTGAACTAACAACTACATCAGGGTATTCTGTTACTGGATCAACTGAGTGAGCTTCGGTGGGAAAGCAAATCCGGGGTCACGTCTCGGAGGCATCTGATGGGTTTAGAGGGGAGAGATTAGAATAGAATGAGGTCTAATGAGAAAGCACTACCCATATGCACATGAGACAAACACAATCATTTCACTCAATCAATCAATCAAGTCATACAATCGGTCTAACTATCGCAAAAGTGCTCGGATTACTCTATTTACATGGTGGAATACTACTACTGATGTGGTGGTCTACTAGAAATATTCCTCGGTTGCAGACTCCATGATATCTGCTCCAGCTTCGTCTTCAAAGTCATCATCACTCAGGTCAGAGTCGGTGTCGTCGATGATGATGTAGTCTTCCGGGCGAATCTCCTTGGGTTCTTCATCTTTTTCTACTGGTGTGGGGTCTCCCATGAATATTCCGATCTTCTTAACCAGGTCATCATTCTTCTCCACTAGTACGACAATTTCCTCCTCATAATCTTCACGTGTAGCCTTGAGTTCTTCCTCCAGTTCCGCAATCCTAGTCATTGCTTCTTCAGATCTATCATGCCTGCGCACATCTGGTTCTCCTGGCGTAGAATTTGTTGGTTTAGTTCCTGGATGAAAGCTGCAATTGATCTATCCTTCCTGGTGCTGATCATCTCCCATTGCTCGTCTCGGCGCCCACAGATCTGGTAGATAGTGTCTTTAAGCTCCTTTTGATAAACTTCTCCAATGCGTCCCATGGTGATGTGAGCTGCCATACTCTTTCCTAAACTCCAGGTTGGTGCATCGAAGGAAAACTCTATGGGTTTAGTGACTGGCGTGAAGGTCCTTCCTGGAACTTGAACTTGAATCATCCATCGCTCCTCTTCTGGTAAAGTGGCGTTATAGGTCCCGGTGAACCTTGGTATTCCTATTTTCAGGTACCTAGTGACTTCCTTCAAGTGTCGTCTAAAAGGTGCTTCTTCATCCGGTTGTGCAAACTTGTTCCTTGCGTCTGCCATCCTAAAGAGTAGAAAATGGAGAGGAGTCAGAAATGAGAAGCGAATAGTGATCTATGGCTTTTAGCTTAGTGGTCGTGTCCTACACTCAGCATGTGCTCTGATACCATCTTGTAGCGACCCGACCTCAAACGGTCAAGTCTCTGTGCTTCAGTGTCATCCCTGGATCAGTAATGCTGACACACACAGTACTCGAGGATTTATAACAGAGTAGCAATCACACACTTATTACATCGAATGTCTCCAAAGAGAACTTATTACAATAAATATGGCTTAAGGCCATCTAATACGATAACAACAGAAGGCTTGGAAGATAAAGTGAGTCCATCAACTCCAATGGCATAGCTGAGCTGCACGACAATGACCTAACGAACCTTACTCCTTGTCTGAAAAGTCTGCAACATAATACGTTGCAGCCCGAAAACGGGTCAGCACATGGAATATGATGGCAAAGTAACACAGTAGAGCAAGAACAGAATAATGCTATCACTACATGCATATTTGGCTGGTGGAAAGCTCTATGGTTATAGTTTTTGCGAAAAGCCAATTTTTCCCTACAACAAAGGAATAGATTTTAATTTAACTATCATGGTAGTTGAAACATCATTGAGAAGGTTCCTCCAACTCAATCCCAATTAAGGTAATTATCAACCCAACAATATTAATTTAGAGTGATGAGATACTTAAGATACTCCAAGTACTAGATACTCAAGATTGTCCATAACCGGGGACACGGCTAACCATGATTAGTTTATACACTCTACAGAGGTTTGCGCACTTTTCCCCACAAGACTCGATCTCCTCCGTTGGTTTTCTCGCACTACAGGGTGTTTGAGAAACGGATGACCGAGACACAGTCTTTCAGAAACATTAACTCTCTACTCTGGGCAGACCATACCAAACCTACAATCCCACTACCTATTGATCCACCTCTTCAAGAGCTTCATGTAACTTACTCAACTATGCTAGAGCCCATAATAGCTTGTGGCTGCACACGGAAGTTTCTAGCATGAATAATCTCAGTTCCCTTTGAGCCTGGGTGGCGGTCCATAGGAAGATCACACGGGTACTCCGGGATTTCCAAAAATAAAGGCAACACTGGGTACTCCAGGTGCCTCAATCCACCCAGATGTGTATTTAAGTTGCCACCTTAAGTTGAACCATTAATTATCAATCTCACATCTGTCATGGATTTCTCTCACCATACCTCGTCTACGAGCATAACATAGCAATATAAGTAACGCATAGAAGTAACTCCCAGGGGTTTGAATGTAACAGGGTAATAGGTTCTACCTCATCAACTACTTCCCAACCCACATGTTAATGACATCCTAACCATGCAATATTTGAGGATTGGTACTAAAGCATAAAACTGGGTGATAAAGGGGTATGATCAAAGTTTTACTTGCCTTGCTGACGATCCGCGTAACCTAGAGACTCCAAATAACACGCTTCGCACTCCGGGAATTCTATCACAAACAAACAATAACTTACATAAGCAATCAAGCTAGGAAACACGGGTAAATCTCAAATAAGAAGATCTAACCAGAAAGTTCAACTTAAGAACTCCGGTTTGCAAAAAGAATCAAATCAAACGGAGCAACGAAACTCAAACGACGAAAGAAACAAGACCCGGTTACTAATCTGGACCTAGGTCAAATTTTACAGTTGCAAAACCTTGTGCAAGTTGGTTAAATGGGAAGAGGGTCTCGAGACGAAGATCTAGGCGCTTGAATCGCCTGATTCCGACTAACGAGTGAAAAGATAAACTAGAACGAAAATCGGATCAGAAATCATGATCAGAAATAATTGCGGAATAATCCGATAAAAGAAAACTGACGAACAGGCTAACGAACGAGCGTTTATTATCTGTAACTAACGAGCGAAAACCGTTCATTGAAATGAACGTACGGACCAACGTCCGCTAAAAAGAAAAACAGAGAAAAACCGGCGAACCGAAAAAAACGAGTTAGGGTTTTCTTAAAAAAACCGGATCGGTTTTCTTTAAAAAAACCGGATCGGTTTTCTTTAAAAAAACCGGATCGGTTTTCTTTAAAAAAACCGGTGGTCTACCTCATCGGTCTGGTGAGGTACGGCGGCGACGGCGAGGCAGGTCGTGGCAGCGGCGGCGGCGGCAGCTTGGGGCAAGGCGGCGGCGGCGATGGCTGGGGGGGTGGGGGTATTTAAGGGGAGGGGGGTGCCATGGGGGAGGGGCAAAGGGCGGTTGCGGCGGAGTCCTAACCGGACTCCGGTCTGGCTTGGGGCATGGCGGCGTCGGTCTCCTGAGGGAGACGGCGTCGCAGGGGAGACGGGCCGGCGGTTGGGCTTCGACCCAGTTAGCCCTGGTGTTTTTTAAAATAATTCCGCCGAAACAAAAAAATCCTAGAAAATAAAATAAAACTCTAAAAATGCCAAAACAAATTTTCTCCGTCTAAATAAAATATTTAGATCGAGATGAACATTTTCTTGGCCCTAAAATGCAATTTTAAAAATGTGCAATTTTTCTAATGCAACCAAAATTGCAAATAAAAATCCAAAATAAAACAAATATTGATTTTAATATTTTTTCCTCCAATATTTCATTTATTTGGGAGAAGTCACATTATCTCCTCTCATATATTTTAATATGAAATATTTTCGGAGAGAAAAGTAATTAAAACCAAAATCCTCGTTTCAAAATTTGATAAAAATCAAATTTGAAAACCGGAGAAATCCCCAACTCTCTCCGAGGGTCCTTGAGTTGCTTAGGATTTCGAGGATTGTGAGACGAAATGCAATAAAATATGATATGCAAGAATGATCTATGTATAACATTCCAAATTGGAAATTTGGAATGTTACAGTATGCCCTAGAGGCAATAATAAAGTTATTATTTATTTCCTTATTTCATGATAAATGTTTATTATTGATGCTAGAATTGTATTAACCGAAAACATAATACATGTGTGAATACATAGACAAACATAGTGTCACTAGTATGCCTCTACTTGACTAGCTCGTTAATCAAAGATGGTTAAGTTTCCTAACCATAGACATGAGTTGTCATTTGATTAACGAGATCACATCATTAGGAGAATGATGTGATTGACTTGACCCATTCTGTTAGCTTAGCACTTGATCGTTTAGTATGTTGCTATTGCTTTCTTCATGACTTATACATGTTCCTATGACTATGAGATTATGCAACTCCCGTTTACTGGAGGAACACTTTGTGTGCTACCAAACGTCACAACGTAACTGGGTGATTATAAAGGTGCTCTACAGGTGTCTCCGAAGGTACTTGTTGGGTTGGCGTATTTCGAGATTAGGATTTGTCACTCCGATCGTGGGAGAGGTATCTTTGGGCCCAATCGGTAATACACATCACTATAAGCCTTGCAAGCATTGTAACTAATGAGTTAATTACGGGATGATGTATTATGGAACGAGTAAAGAGACTTGCTGGTAACGAGATTGAACTAGGTATTGAGATACCGATGATTTAATCTCGGGCAAGTAACATACCGATGACAAAGGGAACAACGTATGTTGTTATGCGGTTTGACCGATAAAGATATTCGTAGAATATGTAGGAGCCAATATGTGCATCTAGGTTCCACTATTGGTTATTGATCAGAGACGTGTCTCGGTCATGTCTACATAGTTCTCGAACCCGTAGGGTCCGCACGCTTAACGTTTGGTGATGATTTGTATTATGAGTTATGTGATTTGATGTACCGAAGATAGTTCAGAGTCTCGGATGAGATCAGGGACATGACGAGGAGTCTCGAAATGGTCGAGACACAAAGATCGATATATTGGATGACTATATTCGGACATCGTAAAGGTTCCGAGTGATTCGGGTATTTTTTGAAGTACCGGAGAGTTACGGGAATTCGTATTGGGCCTTAATGGGCCATACGGGAAAGGAGATAAAGGCCTCAAAAGGTGGCCGCACCCCTCCCCATGGTTTGGTCCGAATTGGACTAGGGAAGGGGGGCACCCCCTTCCTTCCTTCTCCTTTTCCCTTCCCTTTTTCCTATTCCATGTGGGAGGAGGAATCCTACTAGGACTAGGAAGTCCTAGTAGGACTCCACACTTCTGGCGCGCCCTAGGGGCTGGCCGGCCTCCCCTCCTCCAACCTTTATATACGGGGGCAAGGGGGCACATCTAGACACAAGTTGATATGTTGATCTCTCCCAGCCGTGCGCGGTGCCCCCTCCACCATATTCCACCTCGGTCATATCGCAGCGGTGCTTAGGCGAAGCCCTGCGTCGGTAGCAACATCATCACCGTCATCACGCCGTCGTGCTGACGGAACTCTCTAGTGAAGCTCTGCTGGATCGGAGTCCGCGGGACGTCATCGAGCTGAACGTGTGCTGAACACGGAGGTGCCGTATGTTCGGTACTTGGATCGGTCGGATCGTGAAGTTGTACGACTACATCAACCGCGTTGTGCTAACTTTTCCGCTTTCGGTCTACAAGGGTACATGGAAAACACTCTCCCCTCTCGTTGCTATGCATCACCATGATCCTGTGTGGGACTAGGAATTTTTTTGAAATTACTACGTTCCCCAACAAGTATTTAGTATTAAAGTAGTATGGAAGTGAGGGTAACAGTGGCAAAAGTAACAGTAGCAGTTTTGTAGCGATTGTAACAGTGGCAACAGAAAAGTAACTTAGCAAAGATCAATATGAAACAAACTCGTAGGCAATGGATCAATGATGGATAATTATGTCGGATGGCATTCATCATGCAAAATTTATAACCTGGGGTGACTTAGAACTAGCTCCAATTCATCAATATAATGTAGGCATGTATTCCGAATATAGTCATACATGCTTATGGAAAATAACTTGCATGACATCTTTTGTCATACCCTCCCGTGGCAGCGGGGTCCCATTGGAAACTAAGGGATATTAAGGCCTCCTTTTAATAAAGAACCGGACCAAAGCATTATCACTTAGTGAATACATGAACTCCTCAAACTACGGTCATCACTGGGACGTGTCCCGACTATTGTCACTCCGAGGTTGCCGGATGATGACACGTAGTAGGTGACTATAACTTGCAAGCTCGGATCAAGAACACAAATATATTCATGAAAACATAATAGGTTCAGATTTTAAATCATGGCACTCGGGTCCTACTGACAAGCATTAAGCATAGCAAAGTCATAGCAACATTAATCTTATAACATAGTGGATACTAGGGATCAAGCCCTAACAAAACTAACTCGATTACATGATAAATCTCATCTAACCCATCACCGTCCAGCAAGCCTACGATGGAATTACTCACACACGACGATGAGCATCATGAAATTGGTGATGGAGGAAGGTTGGTGATGACGACGACGATGATTTCCCCTCTCCATAGCCCCGAACGGACTCCATATCTGGCCTCCCGATGAAGAACAGGGGGTGACGGCGGCTCCGTATCGTAAAACGCAATGAATCCTTCTCTCTGATTTTTTCTCCTCGAACGTGAATATATGGAGTTGGAGTTAAGGTTGGTGGAGATTCGTGGGACCCACAAGCCAGGGGGCGCGCCATAGGGGGGCACCCACCGCCCTTGTGGACAACTGGTGGGTCCCCTTCGGTTGATTTTTTCGCCAATATTTTTTATTAATTTGAAAATTATTCTTCGTAAAGTTTCAGGTCATTCCGAGAACTTTTATTTCTGCACAAAAATAACACCATGTGTTGGTGTACAAAAGTAGGGGCTCTCCTTTTGACCCCTTTACTTATGCACGGCAGTCAGAGCCACGCGCCGCGGCCACGCTAAGCAGGGCAGAGGAGGGAAGCCGGAGAGAAGCCGAAGCACAAGACGACCAAGGCGACGCCAAGACCAAAAGTGCAGGAGGGCAAGAGGGCGAGGTGGACTCCCTTGGCAAGGTCCTTGCCGAGGCGCCCCCCCGCAGCCCTGGCAAGAGCCTTGCCGGGGCAACTTGCCCAACACCAGCAGAGCGAGCCACCCTTGAGCCCATAGGCTCCGACCCAAACAACTACGTTGGAACCAAGGCTCGGGAGGCGCCTCTGTGGTGGCATGCAGATCTTTGTCAAGATCATAAACATAGAAGATCAGATGAGGATTAGAAGATGGCGACCCTCGACAGGATCCTAGCCGAGGAAATCCACAAGACCCTCGGCAAGACCCTTGCCGGGGATGAAAGCAACACCACGGCAAGACCCTTGCCTGGTGTCGGTGTCAAAACCGGCGGATCTCGGGTAGGGGGTCCCGAACTATGCGTCTAGGATCGATGGTAACAAGAGACGGGGGACACGATGTTTACCCTGGTTCGGGCCCTCTCTATGGAGGTAATACCCTACTTCCTGCTTGATTGATCTTGATGAATATGAGTATTACAAGAGTTGATCTACCACGAGATCGTAATGGCTAAACCCTAGAAGCCTAGCCTGTGTGACTATGGTAATGAATATCCTTTCCGGACTAACCCCTCCGGTTTATATAGATACCGGGGGGGGGGGAATCTAGGGTTACATAGAGTCGGTTACATAAGAAGGAATCTTCATAGTCGGTCACCAAGCTTGCCTTCTACGCCAAGGAGAGTCCAATCCGGACACAGGTACAGTCTTTGGCCTTCATGTCTTCACAGCCCATCAGTCCGGCCCATGGGTAATAGACCGGACACCCGAGGACCCCTTAATCCAGGACTCCCTCAATAGCCCCTGAACCTGGCTTCAATGACGAGGAGTCCGGCGCGCAGATTGTCTTCGGCATTGCAAGGCGGGTTCCCCCCTCCGAACTCCTAGTTGATCTTTAGATGTAATGATTGCATCTGGACTTGCATGCACAACTGCAGAGGACATAATATTTCACGAGTTCAACCCACTGACCACTTTTTGGTAATATGACACCACGCCTGCCCAGCCACTACTTGCGAACCGTTTTAGCCGGCCCGTCGCCCCATGTCCCAAGACGTGGTCTTATTGGCGCGTCTTATCTAGGCGGAGATCGTGCCTCCCATTTTAAGGGATTCCTTTCAACTCGGACATGGGTAACCCAACCGTTGCTTGGGTACAACTCCTTGGAAACAAGCAAGTTTTTGAGGCCCGAGAGGAGACATTTGATATTTGCAGCCTTTATATAGGGGTAAAGACCCGTCTTTTTCTTCCATGCATGCCTCTTCCTCAGCCCGTGCTACCTTGAGTTCCAACACCCGGGTTTCGGTCGCCACTAGCACCAATCATGTCCGGATCCAGCCGTCAAGGCCGGTGGGTAGCTTCTTCTGTTGCGGAGGAAGACATTGCAAAGCTTCAGGCGGCGAGGTACCTGACCGCTGAAATCTATCATCGGCTTCCTGCCGAGGGGCAGGTTATTCCCACCCCCAGATCCGGCGAGAGGGTTGTGTTCGTGTCCCACTTCCTCCGCGGGTTGGGGTTTGCACTTAACCCCTTCATCCGAGGGCTCATGTTCTATTACGGGCTAGACTTTCATGATTTGGCCCCGGACTCTATTCTTCTTATCTCGGCGTTATCGTCATGTGCGAAGCCTTCCTCCGAACTCCTCCGCACTTCGGCTTGTGGCTCAAGACCTTCGATGTGAAGCCGCAAGTGGTAGAGGGGGAGCAGGCCGAGTGCGGCGGCGCTATAGTGAGCAAGCTTGCTAGCGCCGTTTGGCTGAAAGGATCTGTCGATGTCAAAACTGGCGGATCTCGGGTAGGGGGTCCTGAACTGTGCGTCTAGGCCAGATGGTAACAGGAGGCAGGGGACACGATGTTTTACCCAGGTTCGGGCCCTCTTGATGGAGGTAAAACCCTACGTCCTGCTTGATTAATATTGATGATATAGGTAGTACAAGAGTAGATCTACCACGAGATCAAAGAGGCTAAACCCTAGAAGCTAGCCTATGGTATGATTGTCTATTATGGTTGTTGTCCTATGGACTAAAACCCTTCGGTTTATATAGACACTGGAGAGGGTTAGGGTTACACAAGGTCGGTTTACAAAGGAGGGGATATCCATATACGTATTGCCTAGCTGGCCTTCCACGCCAAGTAGAGTCCCATCCAGACACGAGACGAAGTCTTCAATCTTGTATCTTCATAGTCCTACAGTCCGGCCAAAGGATATAGTCCAGCTGTCCGGAGACCCCCTAATCCAGGACTCCCTCAGTAGCCCCCGAACCAGGCTTCAATGACGATGAGTCCGGCACACAGTATTGTCTTCGACATTGCAAGGCGGGTTCCTCTCCAAATTCTGTGTACCTGTCGAAATAATGTCCAGTTTCTTGTGAATGTTGCACTCCTTGGCTTCCACGCCCAATAATGGCCATTTTCCACGTGTCGAGCGAATGCGAAGAGCCAGGGTGTTTTCACATTTACCCCCTAGCTATGTGAATGAGCCGCCTATTTAAAAAGACGAGGATTCAGATCCAAATCACACCATCCTCCCTTGGTGAGCTTTCATCGGAGCGCGCCCGACAGAGATCCATTCCATCATGGCCGGTCGACGCAACTCCTCCTCTCGCACCCCTAGCTCCAAGCCTGGAGATTGGGAGAGATGTTCTGTCCCGCACAGCAAATTAGTGATGCTTCAGTCCAAGGGATTTCTTCCCCCAGCGTGCATGGTCCCGATTTGAGCCAGGCTCGCCACCTATAATGGCGGAGAGCAAGCGGAGAGCCTTCCCAATCCCTCCAAGGGAGAGCGGGCATGCCTTGTCCCTTATTTAGTAAGAGGGTTTGGATTTCCAATTCATCCGTTTCTCCGAGGGCTCCTAGAGTTCTACAGTCTCCAGTTGCACAATCTTACGCCTGCCTCCCTGCTGCATATCGTGGGATTCGTAGCCCTTTGTGAGTTGTTTTTGGGCTGTGAGGCTCATTTCGCTCTGTGGAAGAAGCTGTTCTGCCTTGTGCCCCGTTCTCAGAAGGGGTCAATATATCAAGTGGGCAGAGCCGAAGTGTGGCGTATTGCCGGGACCGGATACCTGTCCGGGACCCCAAAGAAGACGTCCGAAGACTGGCCTTCAGAATGGTTTTATATAGAAGACATCCCCCTCCCGGATCGTATTCGGATCGGCCTTCCTGAGTTCGACAACACCCCTTTGAAGAAGCGCCAGAGCTGGCGTCCATGGAGCTCCCTGGAGGAAGATGACAGGGACATTCTTTACCTGATGAGCCGGATAAGTTTTTTAGCTCGATCCGGATTGACCATGATCGAGGTCATGGCCACATGCATCATGCGGGGGGAGCAGCCGCTTCAGTATAGAGGCCACCCCATGTGGGATTTCAACGGGGAGGATGACGCCACCCACCACGGCCGCAAAGGGCCGGGATCGGCGGCTGATCTAATAAAGATCTTATCCACTTTGTACAAGGGAGAAGAGGAGGAATTCCTTCGTGTCAACCCGCAAGGCGGATTTTCTATGTACAATCCTCCGAGCTGGGTAAGCAGAGACTTTTTACCGCCCATCCATTTCATATTCCCGTAGTTAAGTATTCATTCTAGCGATTTCATCGCAGGAGCTGCGTCAGGCTGTAAAGGAGATAAACAACCCTCCTCCACAACCCGAGGACCCTGGACGGTCCCTTGACCCGGCCTCCCAGGAGGATCCAGACATATCTGTGGAGCTGATCGATGGGGTATTTTACCAATCGAGTAATGACAATGCTTTGGTGGCCATTACGGCCGATTACCCTGGGCTAGTTCCAGCCTCACAGGTGACTGAGACCGAAGTCCCAGCAGTTCAAAAAGGGATCCGTCCTTGCGTGTTTCTGATAGCCGTATAACAGCCATGTTTTGCAGGGGAGGTCCTCGAGGCCGAAGGCCAAGCCTGCGGCGACTGGCCAACAAGGGGCCGCGAGGCCAGGCAGGCTGAAAAGACCCGCAGTCCAGATTGAGACACCGGCGCAGCGGTATGGCGTGCCGTCCTTACTGCAAGACATTATTCTCAGAGGCATATTAACGCCCATGCCTTCTTTTCAGGAAAAAGAGCGCTCGCCGGACTATACTTGGAGAGGCTACCAATCGCGCCTCCACAAGCCAGGCTCCAAGGCCGGATTCGGAGGCGGGAACGAATACAAGGCGTGCGCCTGGTGCTCCTCCAACAGAGGATGCGGATAAACTATCCGTCACCCATTCCGAGGTGGAAAGTGCCATGAACCATAGGCATCGCCGGACTGTTCTTCATGACGCTTGTTTCTCCTAAGAGGCATTGGATGCCTTCAACTCGGGAGACGTGCACCTCCGTGCCGCTCAAAATGGTCTAGCCAGAGCCATAGAGCAGTATGTAAAAGACATACGGGTGAGAAAATTTGGTGATTATATATATATCAGTAGCCCCTGAGACTTGAAACAGTAGATAACTGATTTCAGGATCATTTGTTATGCAGGTTCTTATAGAAAAGAATACTCAACTATCCCAGGAGCTGGAAGAGTGCAAAGCCCAACTTCAGGCCGCACTGGCCACAGCAGGGGAGCCCAAAGAGACCCCCTCTGGTAACATATCCTTCAAATGATAAGTATCATATAGAATGCGGCATGTATGCAGATCTGACGATAAAATTACAGATGACACCGGAGTGAATCCGGATAAGCAGCAACTCCAACGCCTGTTGAAGGCCGGTGAGAATGTGCTTACGAGGGTGAGGCAGGAGAAAAATGATCTCCAAGATGCCAACACCAGGCTGGGCATGGAACTACAAGATGTTCGCGCCCAACTGTCGGACTCTGTTAAGGAAAATCGGCGGCTTCAACGCGGCATATTTAGTAAGTGCCTGAACGAACTTTGAAAAAGAGTTCAGCGAGGAAGCTGGCTGACAGAGTTATGTCTGTAGGTATGCTAACAGGTTGTCCTGCCGAGGAAATGCCCGGTTCAACGGGTGACCTTCTTCCCGAGCTCTCACAGCTACACGAACGAGGTCGGCAGGTGATGCGAGGCGTCGCCCAGGCCTTGTGGCCATCCGTCTCCATACCCGAAGGCCTTGGAGAGCTTGCAGAAAAGCTGAAGGGAGCACGGCGGCGCTTCTGATTATGGAAGATATCGGCCTGCCATCAGGGTGCCAGGGAAGCCTGGGCAATGGTGAAGACATGGTACACGAAGGCTGACCCGAACCACATGGCCGAAGTTGGACCTGTGGGGCCTGATGGGAAGGAGATCCCTGTGAGCTTAGTGTACGGCCAAGTAGAATTGGCCGCAAAGTATTCCTAACAGGACTGTAGACTAGACAACCTATTGGATGGTATTGAAGAGGAAGTCAACCAGTCAAATTGACTATGTAATTTTAAAGTGACATGTATAATGCCTTCTAGCCGGATTGTAGATCGTTTGTCGTGGCGGACCTTTTCGCTTCAACCTCGGGACCCGACAGTCCGGAGTGTATCCGAATACCCTCTCAGTTATGTAAGAACCGGGGAATGCGTGGAGACCAGGCGTAGGGGTCATTAGTGCTTTATCAGACAAGTGCCCAACTAGTTATGTTATATTACATGGGTAGTAAGAAACATCTTCCAGGGAGAATAGTTCCGTTAAGGGTTCCTTTCCCTGGGTAAGCATGCCCTAAAGTGCATGTCCGGACTGCGATAAGAAGCGCAGAAAAATCATCTGGGGGCAGATATGAATAATAAAAGTCATCTTTTGTTCACCGACCGAATATTCCTTTAAGAACGCTAGCTTTCGGCTTCACCCAGTCTGAGGTACACGTCCGGCTGACCCGGCGGTAATAATCATAGAGGTGCTCCCCTTATGCCCTAGCCGAATTAACGGGAACGTAGGGCATAAATACAAGAGCCAGGCAACCCAGCTTGGCCAAAACTTAAGTCATACCGATGCATATAATGGTGAAAAAAGGTACATGCGGAAGTATAACACATGTGTTGGGCGTGAGGCCCAGGAAAATAACTTAAGCTTCTGTGAAAGAAGCCCCCAGGTATGAAGAGTGCGGCTAGCGCATCTGTAATGTACGAGTGAGGCACAAGGTGACCCTTGAAGGCCTAGAGAAATAAAAGAAAGAAAGGGAAACAAGACAGATGATGCATATGCAGAAAATGGACAAAGGGAGGGGACTAACATAGAGTCCGGTGCTAAGCGTAGAATCTTCGAAGCTTGGCTGCGTTCCATGGGTTCGGCTCGAGTCGACTAGTCGATGCATCCCGCAGTCGGTACGCTCCACCAGTCAGAACTTGGTCGATAATGAAGGGACCTTCCCATTTGGGCTCGAGCTTGTTCTTTTTCTTATCCGGCAGCCGTAGAACTAGTTCACCAACGTTATAAGTTTTGGCCCGTACTTCTCTGCTTCGGTATCTGCGAGCCTGTTGCTGGTAAAATGCGGAATGGGCTTTGGCTACGTCGTGCTCTTCCTCCAAGGTGTCCAGACTGTCCTGCCGATCGATCTCGGCTTCTCTTTCTTCGTACATGCGCACTCGAGGTGAGTCATGAATTATGTCACAGGGCAGGACTGCCTCTGCGCTATACACCATGAAAAACGGTGTATATCCGGTACTACGATTTGGCGTGGTCCGCAACCCCCAGAGTATGGAGTCGAGCTCCTCTACGCAGTGCGTGTCAGACTCCATTAAGGAGCGCACTAATCTAGGTTTAATGCCGCTCATTATAAGACCATTTGCTCGTTCGACTTGACCGTTGGTTTGTGGGTGATAGACTGAAGCATAATCGAGCTTGATGCCCATTTTGCTGCACCAGAGTTTTACCTCGTCGGCCGTGAAGTTCATGCTGTTATCAGTGATGATGCTGTGGGGGACGCCATAATGGTGTACAACCCCGGATATGAAATCTATCACCGGTCCGGATTCGGCTGTTTTAACCGGTTTAGCCTCTATCCATTTGGTGAATTTATCCACCATGACCGATAAGTATTTTTTCTTGTGGGTTCCCCCTTTAAGGGGTCCAACCATGTCAAGCCCCCAGCCGCGAAGGGCCATGTAATGGGGATTTTTTGGAGGGCGGTGGGTGGCATGTGGCTTTGATTTGCAAAGAGCTGGAAACCAGCGCAACATTGGACCAAGTCCTGTGCATCTGCCCGGGCCGTTGGCCAATAGAATCCTGTACGGAAGGCCTTGCTTACAAGAGCTTGGGCTGCGGCGTGATGACTGCCGAATCCGGCGTGAATTTCTGCCAAAAGGTTCCGCCCTTCCTCTTCGGAGATGCACCTTTGAAGGACTCCGGTAGTGCTTTTTTTGTACAATTCTCCCTCATGGACCCTGTAGGCCTTGGATCGCCGCACTATGCAGCGTGCCTCATTTTGGTCCTCCGGAAGTTCCTGTCTAGTTAGGTAGGCCAGGAATGGTTCTGTCCACGGGGCAATAATGGCCATTATTTCGTGGGCTGAATGTGTTATTTCGGTGGCGGAGCCTCCGATTGTGTCAGAGAGTTCGGTATCGGGTATTTTGGCCGGGTCCGGACTGTTGTTACCGATGTCCCCTTCCCATGCTACGGATGGCTTGAAGAGCCGTTCCAGAAATATGTTGGGAGGGACCGCGTCGCGTTTTGCGCCGATGCGGGTGAGGATATCCGCCGCCTGATTGTTTTCCCGAGCCACATGGTGAAATTCGAGCCCCTCGAACCGAGCTGACATTTTTAGGACGACATTGCGAGAAGCTGCCATTTTCGGATCCTTGGCATCGAAGTCTCCATTTATCTGGGATATCGCAAGGTTCGAATCCCCGCGCACCTCTAGGGGTTGAATGCCCATGGATACTGCCATCCGGAGACCATGTAGATGGGCCTCATATTCGGCTACGTTGTTGGAGTCCGTATACATTATCTGTAGTACGTATTGAACGGTATCTCCTGTTGGGGACGTCAAAATGACGCCAGCCCCCAGACCAGCCAACATTTTGGAGCCGTCGAAGTGCATGATCCAGTTTGAATATGTGCCGTACTCTTTAGGGAGTTTGTCTTCCGTCCACTCAGCGACGAAGTCAGCCAAAACTTGCGACTTAATAGCTCGTCGTGGCTTGTAAGTTATGTCGAACGGGAGGAGCTCAATGGCCCATTTGGCAATCCGGCCCGTCGCATCGCGGTTGTTTATAATATCGTTAAGTGGTACTTCCGAGGCTACCGTTATCGAACACTCTTGAAAGTAGTGTCGTAGCTTCCGGGATGCCATAAATACCACGTATGCTATCTTTTGATAATGCGGGTACCGTGATTTGCATGGAGTAAGGACAGTGGACACATAGTAAACCGGCTTTTGAAGGGGGAATTTGTGTCCATCCACTTCTCGCTCGACGACGAGCACTGCGCTTACTACTTGATGAGTTGCCGCAATGTATAATAGCATTGGTTCGCCAATGTTTGGCACGGCCAGGACTGGGTTTGTTGCCAATGGCTTTTATTTTGTTGAGTTTGGCTGAGGCGGCATCTGTCCACTCGAAGTGTTCGGTGTGCCGGAGGAGGCGATAAAGGGGTGATGTCTTTTCTCCCAAGCGGGAGATAAAGCGGCTTAGAGCCGCCACGCATCCAGTCAATTTTTGTATTTGTTTGAGGTCTGTTGGGGTAGCCAACTGTGACAACGCTCGGATTTTGGCCGGATTAGCTTCAATACCTCTACTGGAGACAATGAATTCCAGGAGCTTTCCGGCTGGTACGCCGAAAACGCATTTTTCCGGATTGAGCTTGATGTCATATGTTCGGAGGTTGTCGAATGTGAGCCTCAAGTCATCTACTAGAGTTTTGACATGCTTGGTTTTAACGACCACGTCATCCACGTATGCCTCCACTGTTTTGCCGATCTGGTTTGCCAGACATGTCTGAATCATGCGCTGATATGTTGCGCCGGCATTTTTGAGCCCGAAGGGCATTGTGTTGAAGCAGAATGGGCCGTATGGTGTGATGAATGCCGTTGCGGCTTGGTCTGGCTCCACCATTTTAATTTGATGGTAGCTGGAGTATGCATCGAGGAAACACAATGAATCGTGTCCCGTGGTAGCATCGATGATTTGATCGAAGCGGGGGAGGGGGAAGGGATCCTTTGGGCAGACCTTGTTAAGGTCCTTAAAATCGACGCACAAGCGCCAGGATTTGTCCTTCTTTGGTACCATCACCAGGTTTACTAGCCAGTCCGGATGTTTTATGTCTCTGATGAATCCAGCCTCCAATAGCTTGGCTAGTTCCTCTCCCATGGCTTGTCTCTTAGGCTCGGAGAAATGTCGAAGAGCCTGCTTGACTGGTTTGAATCCTTTTAGGATATTTAGGCTATGCTCAGCCAGCCTGCGTGGGATTCCTGGCATGTCTGAATGGTGCCAGGCAAAAATGTCCCAGTTCTTGCGTAGGAACTCTCGCAGTGCGGAGTCGACATCAGGGTTTAATTGTGCCCCGATGGAAGCTGTTTTTGTAGGGTCCGTTGGATGGACTTGGAATTTGACTATTTCGTCCGCCGGTTTAAAGGAGGTGGACTTGGATCTTTTATTGAGTATCACATCGTCCCTGTTCACCGTGGAGCGCAGCGTAGTTAGTTCCTCGGCCGCTAGGGCTTCGGATAGTGCCTCGAGGGCCAGTGCGGCTGTCTTATTTTCGGCATGGAGTGCTATGTCCGGATCACTAGCAAGAGTGATGATTCCGTTGGGCCCGGGCATTTTGAGCTTCATGTACCCGTAATGGGGTATGGCTTGGAAGATTGTAAATGCCTCCCGCCCTAGTAGAGCGTGATATCCGCTGCTGAACGGGGGTGTCGTGGTTCTAACTCTGACAGTGATGTAGGGGTGTGTGTATGGAGAGGCTAGATCTCAGCTATTGGGAAGTTGTAAGCACACAAGGATGTACGAGTTCAGGCCCTTCGCGGAGGAAGTAACAGCTCTATGTCTCGGTGCCCGGAGGCGGTCGATTGGATTATAGGTGTGTGAATAACAGGGGTGCAAACCCTTGATACCGAGGTGGGGGGTGGCTTATATAGAGTTTGCCAAGACCCCGGCCAGCCCACATTACCAAGGGTTCAATGTACATTAATGCGGGGCGTTACTGGTAACGCTGGCAATAAAATGCTATAAAGACTATAAAGACTACTTAATAGCCGACCGTTTGCCTGCGGAGTGACTTTAGGTCTCCTGGCCAGTCGAGTGGTTGGCTTCATGGTCGAGTGATAGCTTCTTGGTTGAGTGAGATACTTTCAAGTCGATTGAAAGATGACTTCTTCTAGGGATGTCCTTGGGTAGGGCTCTTTTGGACAGGTCCGTGCCCCTACCCTAGGTACATAGCTTCATCATTAGCCCCCGAATGGATCAAGGTTAGAGTGGGGAAAGAGTTGGTGATCTTTCTGACTGGTCCTTTGGGTTACCTGAGTGCCTCGTTTTGGGTCGACCATCACGGATGACGTCATCAACCTCTTTCAGTCGCCTTGATCCATTCCAGGCCTTTCGTCGAGTGAATTTCTTTACCTGTGACATACCGAGTGCCGGCACGAGTAGGGTCTTCTGTTTTGGCAGGTTGTTCTACAGCCCGCGGATGTCGCGGGATTTGGATTTTGAGAAGCGCGCGGGACGGGAGCGGCGCAGTAATCGGAAGCGATAAAGCAGAAGCTCCTCGATTTCCGCGCCACCTTTTTCGCCACGTACCGTGCGCGCGTCTGCTGCGGGATTTGGCTGGATCGCCTCGGCCTACCAGTCAGCCACTCGGGAGCGACCTCTTATAAATCGCCGGCTCGGGGTTGCTAACCAGTGCGCTTTCTTCTTCCTCTCTGCCTTCGCAAGTTCCTCCGCCACCTCTGCTCTCCCCCTAGGGCCACAGGCCCGTGCGAGACTTGCCGGCGACGATGGCGAAGGGCAAGACCTCTGCTCTCGAGCGTGCGAAGAAGGCGGCGTCGCAAGGGAAAGGGAAGAGATCTGCTCAGGGCGGATCCTCCTCAAGGTCTGCTCTGCCCCGGGGCTGGATCCAAGGGGATTGGATGCCGTCGGTGATCCGGCAAGAGGATCTCGATGACATGGTCGAGGGGGGAGTCATTCCCCACGAAGCTGCGCGTCTCCCAGGGAGAGAGATCGAGCCGCAGCCCCGCGACGGTGAGTGCGTGCTTCTAGCCACCCATATCGACCATGGGTTTTCTCTGCCGCCGCATCCTTTTTTCGGAGATCTTTATATCTGTACACCCACTGGGTGTGTTTGCCAATTCTTGGACAAGTGGGGGCACGCTAAGTGCACCCACTGGGTGTAGTCCCCGAGACTACGGTGGACTGCTGGCAGTCGACTGTAGTCTTTATATTGTGTTGTTGTAGCAGTGTTTCTTCACTCGGTCTGGTCTGGCCATGTCGAATGGAACTGTATCCGGTCGACTGCAGGCAGTCGACTTTTTTTCCAGTGGGGGCACGCTGAGTGCACCCACTGGGTGTAGTCCCCGAGACTACTGTCGAATGTTTTTGATTCGGCTGTAGTCTTAGAAACGCCATCATTGTCTCTAAGTTACTCGGAAGCAACTTATCTTGGACGCCTGTTCATTGATTTTTCTTTTCACAGAAATCCTATGAACTTGTAGCTCACTATACTGAGTTGGAGAACCAGCAGATCCAGCTCAACCTAAACTTGAAGCTTGCTCAAGAGAACTTGAAGAAGGCGCAAGAAGGTATGGCTGGTGGGGTTCCCTATTCTTGACGAGTGATTTTTCTTCCTTGTCCATTCTTGATGTTGATTTCACTCGACGCGCCGCAGATAAACTGGAGGAAGCTCTGAAGAAGAAGGACCAAGATCTTGCAGAAGCACAGAAGGAGGCCTTGAGCAGGACAAAGCTTGCTGAAGAGAAAGTGGCTTCGGTCGAAGCTCTTGAGCAGGAGAACTCCAAGCTAAAAACTGCTCTCGGGGTAGCCAATCAAGAGGTCACCCGACTGAAGAATGACAACGCGGCTCTGCGTGACAAGGCAGGCGATCTGGTGGGGAAGAAGAACGATCTAGAAGCTTATCTCGGTGAACTCGCCAAGAAACTATTCGTCATGCTCGAAGGTAATTACTTTGCCCTGACTGTCTTGTAGTTGCCAAGCCTGTGTAGAGCCACTGTCTGACTCTTGAATCGCGCTTGCAGAATTCTGCCAGAACTTCGAAGAGGAAACCAGTCAAGTGGAGCCAGGCTTGGACCCCGCCAATTCTCTTGTGAAGGATGAGGCTGCCATGAACGTGCTCCGACTGGAGTCTCGTGTTACCAGCGCTGTTGATTATCTTGCTCAACTGAAGGTCGCGATGTCGCGGATCGACACGTCACTCTGGCCCGGGACGACGCTTCAGAACGACCTCGAGTCTCTGATGACTCGACTGAACAAAGTCCCAGGTCGAGTGGCGGAATGGAAAAAATCAGCTGCCAGATGTGGTGCTGATGTTGCTCTGTCTCTGGTCCATGTCCATTGCAAGGAGGCACGAGAAGAGAAGCTCGCTGCCATCCAAGTTGCCAACACCAGGAAGCACAATTTTCAAGACTTCATGGAGACTTTCATCGCTGCTGCCACCCGTATTGCAGACGGGATCGACTTGGAAGAGTTCGCCGCCCCTTCCAGTCCTCCTCCTGAGGAATGAAAAACTTTCATGCTCCACTTTAAATTTGCCTCGGGATGCCGAGTGGATTTGTAACCGTTAACCTCTGCCGAGCCAAGGGCTCGAGTACTTTTGATCTGAGGTCTGGGACCTTTAGGTTTTATCCGAACTTGATTTCTTCGTTGGATTTTTTCATGGTTTGATCTGTCGAGTGGAACTTGATCTTCACTCGGAATAACCTCGTATTTGTGACATAACTCTTTTGCGGATTGAGTTGTGTCCTGTACTTAGGTGAGCACTGGGCTGCAGCTAAGCTCCCCCGAGTGGGAGTCTGGCTCTCCACCCGGTAGGATTTTTAAACACTTAGGTGAGCGCAGGGCTGCAACTAAGCCCCCGAGTGGGAGGCTGGCTCTCCACTCGGTAGGATTTTTTAAACACTTAGGCGAGCACTGGGCTGCAGCTAAGGCCCCGAGTGGGAGGATTGCTCTCCACTCGGTAGGATTTTTTCAAATTTAGGCGAGCGCCTGACTGCAGCTAAGTCTCTAAGTGGGAGAACTTAGGCGAGTACTGGACTGCAGCTAAGCCCCCGAGTGGGAGGATTGCCCTCCACTCGGTAGGATTTTTTCAAACTTAGGCGAGCGCCTGACTGCAGCTAAGTCTCTAAGTGGGAGAACTTAGGCGAGTACTGGACTGCAGCTAAGCCCCCGAGTGGGAGGATTGCTCTCCACTCGGTAGGATTTTTTCAAACTTAGGCGAGCGCCTGACTGCAGCTAAGTCTCTAAGTGGGAGAACTTAGGCGAGTACTGGACTGCAGCTAAGCCCCCGAGTGGGAGGATTGCTCTCCACTCGGTAGGATTTTTTTTAAACACTCAGGCGAGCACTGGGCTGCAGCTAAGCCCCCGAGTGGGAGGATTGCTCTCCACTCGATAGGATTTTTTCAAACTTAGGCGAGCGCCTAACTGCAGCTAAGTCTCTAAGTGGGAGAACTTAGGCGAGTACTGGACTGCAGCTAAGCCCCCGAGTGGGAGGATTGCCCTCCACTCGGTAGGATTTTTTCAAACTTAGGCGAGCGCCTGACTGCAGCTAAGTCTCTAAGTGGGAGAACTTAGGCGAGTACTGGACTGCAGGTAAGCCCCCGAGTGGGAGGATTGCTCTCCACTCGGTAGGATTTTTTCAAACTTAGGCGAGCGCCTGACTACAGCTAAGTCTCTAAGTGGGAGAACTTAGGCGAGTACTGGACTGCAGCTAAGCCCCCGAGTGGGAGGATTGCTCTCCACTCGGTAGGATTTTTTTTCAAACTTAGGCGAGTGCCTGACTGCAGCTAAGTCTCTAAGTGGGAGAACTTAGGCGAGTACTGGACTGCAGCTAAGCCCCCGAGTGGGAGGATTGCTCTCACTCGGTAGGATTTTTGAACACTTAGGCAAGCACTGGGCTGCAGCTAAGCCTCCGAGTGGAAGTCTGGCTTTCCACTTGGTAGGATTTTTCAAACTTAGGCGAAACGGATTCGCGGCTAAGTCACCCACTGTGGTATTTCGTATGCAAACAAAAGTGGCAGCAATTATTGGAACACTCTTGCCTTTGAATTTTTTTTTCTTATTACATCTCGTCTAAGGGAGGACTCAAGTGTAAAAGGGACGGAGTAGTTCCGCATTCCAAGCTCGCGGCTCGTCGATCTGGCGATCAACGTTGTAGAGGTGATACGCTCCATTGTGGAGGACTCTGGTGATGATGAAGGGGCCTTCCAAAGTAGGGGCAAGCTTGTGTGGTTTTTGCTGATCCACTCGGAGGACCAAATCTCCTTCTTGGAAGGCTCGACTCTTTACATTCCTGGCGTGGAATCGACGCAAGTCCTGCTGATAAATGGTCGATCTGATCATGGCCATCTCCCTCTCTTCTTCTAGGAGGTCGACCGCGTCTTGCCGGGCTTGTTCTGCTTCGTCTTTGGTATAAAGCTCGACTCGGGGTGCGTTGTGAAGAAGATCACTCGGCAGAACTGCCTCGGCTCAATAAACCAGAAAGAATGGAGTTCTTCCAGTCGACCGGTTTGGGGTGGTCCTCAATCCCCACAGAACTGACGGAAGCTCATCGACCCAAGCACCTGCCGCGTGCTTGAGATCACGCATCAATCAAGGCTTTAGTCCTTTGAGAATCAGACCATTTGCCCTCTCTGCCTGTCCATTCGACTGGGGATGTGCAACTGATGCATAGTCGACTCGTGTGCCTTGAGAGGCGCAGAAAGCTCTGAACTTGTCTGAATCAAAGTTTGACCCATTGTCAGTGATGATGCTATGCGGGACTCCATATTTGAATGTTAGCCCTCTGACGAAACTGATAGCAGTGCAAGCATCAAGATTCTTGATCGGCTTAGCTTCGATCCACTTGGTAAACTTGTCGACTGCCACAAGCACATGAGTGAAACCGCTCCTGCCTGTTCTCAGTGGACCAACCATGTCCAGTCCCCAGACAGCAAAGGGCCAGACGAGTAGAATGGTCTTCAGGGCTGATGCAGGCTTATGTGACATGTTGGAGTAGAACTGGCACCCTCCACACTTATCGACTATCTCTTTTGCCATCTCATTTGCTTTTGGCCAGTAAAAACCCGCTCGGTATGCTTTAGCCACAATGGTTCGAGAGGACGCATGGTGACCACAGGTCCCCGAGTGGATATCATCAAGGATTATCCGACCTTCTTCTGGTGTTATGCACTTCTGACCGATTCCAGTCGCGCTTTCTCTATACAACTGTCCCCTTATGACTGTGAAGGCTTTGGATCGGCGGACGATCTATCGAGCCTCTTCTTCATCTTCCGGGAGTTCTTTCCTTAGGATATACGCGATGTATGGTATCGTCTAGTCGGGAGTGATCGCCAAGACTTCCATGATTAGGTCGACCACAGCAGGGATTGCGACTTCAGTCGGATCTGTGGCACTTTTTGGTTGCGGGGCTTCTTCTGTAAAAGGATCCTCCTGGACTGACGGCGAGCGGATGTGCTCCAAAAACACATTGCTGGGAATGGCTTCCCTCTTGGAGCCTATCTTTGCCAGATCATCAGCTGCTTGATTTTTCAGTCGGGGGATGTGATGAAGCTCTAATCCCTCGAATTTCTTTTCTAACTTTCTCACTGCATTGCAATAACCAGTCATTGCCGGACTTCTGACGTCCCACTCCTTCATCACCTGATTAACCACCAAATCCGAGTCGCCATAGACCATGAGGCGACGGACGCCGAGTGAAATGGCCATGCGCAATCCATACAAAAGTGCTTCATATTCTGCTTCATATTGGAGGAATCGAAGTGAATCTGGAGAAGATATCTGAGCTTATCTCCTCGGGGGGAGACCAATACTACCCCAGCACCGGAACCATTCAGCATCTTAGATCCATCGAAGAACATGGTCCAGTGCTTCGAGTGAACTTGAGTCGGAAGCTGCTGTTCAATCCACTCGGCGATGAAATCTGCAATTGCTTGGGACTTGATAGCCTTCTTTGCTTCAAACTTGATATCTAGGGGAAGGAGTTCAATCGCCCACTTCGCCACTCGACCAGTCGCATCTCTGTTATGCAGAATCTCTGACAATGGGGCGTCGCTGACGACTGTAATAGAGTGGTTAGAGAAGTAATGTGCAACCTTCTTCGTGGTCATATAAATCCCGTATACAAGCTTCTAATAATGAGGATATCTTTGTTTTGAAGGTGTCAAAACTTCAGACACATAATATACTGGGCGTTGAACTCTGAAGGCCTTTCCTTCTTCTTCCCGCTCGACCGTAAGTACTGTACTGACAACTTGTCCTGTGGCTACAATGTAAAGCAGCAAAGGCTCTTTACTGATTAGGGCAGCAAGCACCGGCTGGGTGGAGAGCAGAGCTTTGAGGTCTGCAAACACTGCATTAGCTTCTGGAGTCCACTCGAACTTGTCAGACTTTTTCATCAGTCGGTAAAGAGGCAACGCCTTTTCACCGAGACGAGAAATGAATCGACTTAGAGCGGCCAAGCAACCTGTAAGCTTCTAGACATCGTGCACACGCACAGGGCGCTTCATCCTGAGTATGGTGCCAATTTTCTCGGGATTGGCGTCGATTCCTCGTTCGGAAACGAGAAAACCGAGTAACTTTCCACCCGGAACTCCGAATGTGCACTTTGATGGATTCAGCCTGATATCATACCCACTGAGGTTGGCAAAGGTTTCAGCAAGGTCAGTCAGCAGGTCGGAACCTTTCCTTGACTTGACCACAATATCATCCATGTATGCTTCCACGTTCCGATTGATCTGAGTGAGCAAACACTTCTGAATCCTCCTCATGAACGTGGCTCCAGCGTTCTTGAGGCCGAAGGGCATGGTGACATAACTAAAGCACCTGAATGGAGTGATGAAAGCTGTTTTGATCTCATCGGGTCCATACAGACGGATCTGATGGTACCCGGAATAGGCGTCTAGAAAAGACAATCGCTCACACCCCGCGGTCGAGTCAACTATTTGGTCGGCGAGGGAGAGGAAAATGATCTTTCGGGCAAGCCCAATTGATATGTTTAAAGTGTTGGGGAACGCAGTAATTTCAAAAATTTTCCTACGCACACGCAAGATCATGGTGATGCATAGCAACGAGGGGGAGAGTCTGATCTACTTACCCTTGTAGATCGCAACGGAAGCGTTGACACAATGTAGAGGAAGTAGTCGTACGTCTTCTTCCCGATCCGACCGATCCAAGCACCGTTACTCCGGCACCTCCGAGTTCTTAGCACACGTTCAGCTCGATGACGTTCCTCGGGCTCCGATCCAGCAAAGCGTCGAGGAAGAGTTCCGTCAGCACGACGGCGTGGTGACGATCTTGATGTACTACCGACGCAGGGCTTCGCCTAAGCACTGCAACGGTATGATCGAGGTGGAATTTGGTGGCAGGGGGCACCGCACACGGCTAAGGAACGATCTCAAGGATCAACTTGTGTGTCTTGGGGTGTCCCCTGCCCCCGTATATAAAGGATGAAAGGGGGGAGGCTGGCCGGCCAAAGGAGGGAGGCGCAGGAGGAGTCCTACTCCTACCGGGAGTAGGACTCTCCCCCCCAATCCTATTCCAACTAGGACTCCTTGGAAAAAAGGGAGAGGAAAAGAGAGAGAGGTGGCCGGCCACCTCTCCTAGTCCTAATAGGACTAGGGGAGGGGGGGGGAGGCGCGCAGCCCTCCTTGGCAGCCCCTTTCACCTTTCCACAATGGCCCATGTAGGCCCATTTGGCTCCCGGGGGGTTCCGGTAACCCTCCCGGTATTCCGGTAAAATCCCGATTTCACCCGGAACACTTCCGATGTCCAAACATAGGCTTCCAATATATCAATCTTTACGTCTCAACCATTTCGAGACTCCTCGTCATGTCCGTGATCACATCCGGGACTCCGAACAACCTTCGGTACATCAAAATGCATAAACTCATAATAACTGTCATCGTAACGTTAAGCGTGCAGACCCTACGGTTCGAGAACGATGTAGACATGACCGAGACACGTTTCCGGTCAATAACCAATAGCGGGACCTGGATGCCCATATTGGCTCCTACATATTCTACGAAGATCTTTATCGGTCAGACCGCATAACAACATACGTTGTTCCCTTTGTCATCGGTATGTTACTTGCCCGACATTCGATCGTCGGTATCCAATACCTAGTTCAATCTCGTTACCGGCAAGTCTCTTTACTCGTTCCGTGATACATCATCTCACAACTAACATATTAGTTGCAGTGCTTGCAAGGCTTATGTGATGTGCATTACCGAGAGGGCCCAGAGATACCTCTCCGACATTCGGAGTGACAAATCCTAATCTCGAAATACGCCAACCCAACATCTACCTTTGGAGCCACCTGTAGTACTCCTTTATAATCACCCAGTTACGTTGTGACGTTTGGTAGTACCCAAAGTGTTCCTCCGGCAAACGGGAGTTTCATAATCTCATAGTCATAGGAACATGTATAAGTCATGAAGAAAAGCAATAGCAACATACTAAACGATCGGGTGCTAAGCTAATGGAATGGGTCATGTCAATCAGATCATTCAACTAATGATGTGACCTCGTTAATCAAATAACAACTCTTTGTTCATGGTCAGGAAACATAACCATCTTTGATTTAACGAGCTAGTCAAAGTAGAGGCATACTAGTGACACTCTGTTGGTCTATGTATTCACACATGTATTATGTTTCCGGTTAATACAATTCTAGCATGAATAATAAACATTTATCATGATATAAGGAAATAAATAATAACTTTATTATTGCCTCTAGGGCATATTTCCTTCAGTCTCCCACTTGCACTAGAGTCAATAATCTAGATTACACAGTAATGATTCTAACACCCATGGAGCCTTGGTGCTGATCATGTTTTGCTCGTGGAAGAGGCTTAGTCAACGGGTCTGCAACATTCAGATCCGTATGTATCTTGCAAATCTCTATGTCTCCCACCTGGACTAGATCCCGGATGGAATTGAAGCGTCTCTTGATGTGTTTGGTCCTTTTGTGAAATCTGGATTCCTTTGCCAAAGCAATTGCACCAGTATTGTCACAAAAGATTTTCATTGGACCCGATGCACTAGGTATGACACCTAGATTGGATATGAACTCCTTCATCCAGACTCCTTCGTTCGCTGCTTCCGAAGCAGCTATGTATTCCGCTTCACATGTAGATCCCGCTACGACGCTTTGTTTAGAACTGCACCAACCGACAGCTCCACCGTTTAAAGTAAACACGTATCCGGTTTGCGATTTAGAATCGTCCGGATCAGTGTCAAAGCTTGCATCAACGTAACCTCTTACGGTGAGCTCTTTGTCACCTCCATATACGAGAAACATATCCTTAGTCCTTTTCAGGTATTTCAGGATGTTCTTGACCGCTGTCCAGTGATCCACTCCTGGATTACTTTGGTACCTCCCTGCTATACTTATAGCAAGGCACACATCAGGTCTGGTACACAGCATTGCATACATGATAGAGCCTATGGCTGAAGCATAGGGAACATCTTTCATTTTCTCTCTATCTTCTGCAGTGGTCGGGCATTGAGTCTGACTCAACTTCACACCTTGTAATACAGGCAAGAACCCTTTCTTTGCTTGATCCATTTTGAACTTCTTCAAAATCTTGTCAAGGTATGTGCTTTCTGAAAGTCCAATTAAGCGTCTTGATCTATCTCTATAGATCTTTATGCCTAATATGTAAGCAGGTTCACCGAGGTCTTTCATTGAAAAACTTTTATCCAAGTATCCCTTTATGCTATCCAGAAATTCTATATCATTTCCAATCAGTAATATGTCATCCACATATAATATCAGAAATGCTACAGAGCTCCCACTCACTTTCTTGTAAATACAGGCTTCTCCAAAAGTCTGTATAAAACCAAATGCTTTGATCACACTATCAAAGCGTTTATTCCAACTCCAAGATGCTTGCACCAGTCCATAAATGGATCGCTGGAGTTTGCACACTTTGTTAGCTCCCTTTGGATCGACAAAACCTTCCGGTTGCATCATATACAACTCTTCTTCCAGAAATCCATTCAGGAATGCAGTTTTTACATCCATTTGCCAAATTTCATAATCATAAAATGCGGCAATTGCTAACATGATTCTGACAGACTTAAGCATCGCTACGGGTGAGAAAGTCTCATCGTAGTCAACTCCTTGAACTTGTCGAAAACCTTTTGCGACAAGTAGAGCTTTGTAGACAGTAACATTACCATCAGCGTCAGTCTTTTTCTTAAAGATCCATTTATTCTCAATTGCTTGCCGATCATCAGGCAAGTCAACCAAAGTCCATACTTTGTTCTCATACATGGACCCTATCTCAGATTTCATGGCTTCAAGCCACTCTGCGGAATCTGGGCTCACCATCGCTTCTTCATAGTTCGTAGGTTCATCATGATCTAGTAGCATGACTTCCAGAACAGGATTACCGTACCACTCTGGTGCGGATCTTACTCTGGTTGATCTACGAGGTACAGTAGTATCTTGATCTAAAGTTTCATGACCATCATCATTAACTTCCTCTCTTATTGGTGTAGGTCTCACAGAAACAGTTTTCTGTGATGTACTATTTCCCAATAACGGAGTAGGTACAGTTACCTCGTCAAGTTCTACTTTCCTCCCACTCACTTCTTTCGAGAGAAACTCCTTCTCAAGAAAGTTTCCGAATTTAGCAACAAAATTTTTTCCTTCGGATCTGTGATAGAAGGTGTATCCAATAGTTTCCTTTGGATATCCTATGAAGACACATTTCTCCGATTTGGGTTCGAGCTTATCAGGTTGAAGCTTTTTCACATAAGCATCGCAGCCCCAAACTTTAAGAAACGACAACTTTGGTTTCTTGCCAAAACCACAGTTCATAAGGCGTCGTCTCAACGGATTTTGATGGTGCCCTATTTAACGTGAATGCGGCCATCTCTAAAGCATAACCCCAAAACGATAGCGGTAAATCAGTAAGAGACATCAAAGATCGCACCATATCTAGTAAAGTACGATTACGACGTTCGGACACACCATTACGTTGTGGTGTTCCGGGTGGCGTGAGTTGCGAAACTATTCCACAATTTTTCAAATGTACACCAAACTCGTAACTCAAATATTCTCCTCCACGATCAGATCGTAGAAACCTTATTTTCTTGTTACGATGATTTCCAACTTCACTCTGAAACTCTTTGAACTTTTCAAATGTTTTAGACTTATGTTTCATTAAGTAGATATACCCATATCTGCTTAAATCATCTGTGAAGGTGAGAAAATAACGATATCCGCCACGAGCCTCAATATTCATCGGACCACATACATCGGTATGTATGATTTCCAACAAATCTGTTGCTCTCTCCATAGTACCGGAGAACGGTGTTTTAGTCATCTTGCCCATGAGGCATGGTTCGCAAGTACCAAGTGATTCATAATCAAGTGGTTCCAAAAGCCCATCAGTATGGAGTTTCTTCATGCGCTTTACACCGATATGACCTAAACGGCAGTGCCACAAATAAGTTGCACTATCATTATTAACTCTGCATCTTTTGGCTTCAACATTATGAATATGTGTATCACTACTATCGAGATTCATCAAAAATAGACCACTTTTCAAAGGTGCATGACCATAAAAGATATTACTCATATAAATAGAACAACCATTATTCTCTGATTTAAATGAATAACCGTCTCGCATTAAACAAGATCCAGATATAATGTTCATGCTCAACGCTGGCACCAAATAACAATTATTTAGGTCTAATATTAATCCCGAAGGTAGATGTAGAGGTAGCGTGCCGACCGCGATCACATCGACTTTGGAACCGTTTCCCACGCGCATCGTCACCTCGTCCTTTGCTAGTGTCCGCTTATTCTGTAGTCCCTGTTTCGAGTTGCAAATATTAGCAACAGAACCAGTATCAAATACCCAGGTGCTACCGCGAGCATTAGTAAGGTACACATCAATAACATGTATATCACATATACCTTTGTTCACCTTGCCATCCTTCTTATCCGCCAAATACTTGGGGCAGTTCCGCTTCCAGTGACCAGTCTGCTTGCAGTAGAAGCACTCAGTTTTAGGCTTAGGTCCAGACTTGGGTTTCTTCTCTTGAGCAGCAACTTGTTTGCCGTTCTTCTTGAAGTTCCCCTTCTTCTCCCCTTTGCCCTTTTTCTTGAAACTAGTGGTTTTGTTAACCATCAACACTTGATGCTCCTTCTTGATTTCTACCTCCGCAGCTTTCAGCATTGCAAAGAGCTCGGGAATAGTCTTGTTCATCCCTTGCATATTATAGTTCATCACAAAGCTCTTGTAGCTTGGTGGCAGTGATTGGAGAATTCTGTCAATGACGCAATCATCTGGAAGTGTAACTCCCAATTGAATCAAGTGATTATTATACCCAGACATTTTGAGTATATGCTCACTGACAGAACTGTTCTCCTCCATCTTGCAGCAATAGAACTTATTGGAGACTTCATATCTCTCAATCCGGGCATTTGCTTGAAATATTAACTTCAACTCCTGGGACATCTCATATGCTCCATGACGTTCAAAACGTCGTTGAAGTCCCGGTTCTAAGCCGTAAAGCATGGCACACTGAACTATTGAGTAGTCATCAGCTTTGCTCTGCCAGACGTTCATAACCCTGGTGTTGCTCTTGCAGCAGGCCTGGCACTCAGCGGTGCTTCCAGGACGTAATTCTTCTGTGCAGCAATGAGGATAATCCTCAAGTTACGGACCCAGTCCGTGTAATTGCTACCATCATCTTTCAACTTTGCTTTCTCAAGGAACGCATTAAAATTCAACGGAACAACAGCACGAGCCATCTATCTACAATCAACATAAACAAGCAAGATACTATCAGGTACTAAGTTCATGATAATTTTAAGTTCAGTTAATCAAATTTACTTAAGAACTCCCACTTAGATAGACATCCCTCTAATCCTCTAAGTGATCACGTGATCCAAATCAACTAAACCATAACCGATCATCACGTGAGATGGAGTAGTTTTCAATGGTGAACATCAATATGTTGATCATATCTACTATATGATTCACACTCGACCTTTCGGTCTCCGTGTTCCGAGGCCATATCTGTATATGCTTGGCTCGTCAAGTATAACCTGAGTATTCCGCGTGTGCAACTGTTTTGCACCCGTTGTATTTGAACGTAGAGCCTATCACACCCGATCATCACGTGGTGTCTCAGCACGAAGAACTTTTGCAACGGTGCATACTCAGGGAGAACACTTCTTGATAATTTAGTGAGAGATCATCTTATAATGCTACCGTCAATCAAAGCAAGATAAGATGCATAAAAGGATAAACATCACATGCAATCAATATAAGTGATATGATATGGCCATCATCATCTTGTGCTTTGTGATCTCCATCTCTGAAGCACCGTCATGATCACCATCGTCACCGGCGCGACACCTTGATCTCCATCGTAGCATCGTTGTCGTCTCGCCAATCTTATGCTTCCACGACTATCACTACCGCTTAGTAATAAAGTAAAGCATTACATCGCGATTGCATTGCATACAATAAAGCGACAACCATAAGGCTCCTGCCAGTTGCTGATAACTCGGTTACAAAACATGATCATCTCATACAATAAAATCAGCATCATGCCTTGACCATATCACATCACAACATGCCCTGCAAAAACAAGTTAGACGTCCTCTACTTTGTTGTTGCAAGTTTTACGTGGCTGCTACGGGCTTAAGTAAGAACTCATCTCACCTACGCATCAAAACCACAACGATAGTTCGTCAAATAGACTCCGTTTTAACCTTCTCAAGGACCAGGCGTAGCCACACTTGGTTCAACTAAAGTTGGAGAGACAGTCTTCCGCAAGCCATCTATGTGCAAAGCACGTCGAGGGAACCGGTCTCGCGTAAGAGTACGCGTAAGGTTGGTCCGGATCGTCTCGTCCAACAATACCGCCGAACCAAAGTATGACATGCTGGTAGGCAGTATGACTTGTATCGCCCACAACTCACTTGTGTTCTACTCGTGCATATAACATCAAACCATAAAAACCTAGGCTCGGATGCCACTGTTGGGGAACGCAGTAATTTCAAAAAATTTCCTACGCACACGCAAGATCATGGTGATGCATAGCAACGAGGGGGAGAGTCTGATCTACGTACCCTTGTAGATCGCAACGGAAGCGTTGACACAATGTAGAGGAAGTAGTCGTACGTCTTCTTCCCGATCCGACCGATCCAAGCACCGTTACTCCGGCACCTCCGAGTTCTTAGCACACGTTCAGCTCGATGACGTTCCTCGGGCTCCGATCCAGCAAAGCGTCGAGGAAGAGTTCCGTCAGCACGACGGCGTGGTGACGATCTTGATGTACTACCGACGCAGGGCTTCGCCTAAGCACTGCAACGGTATGATCGAGGTGGAATTTGGTGGCAGGGGGCACCGCACACGGCTAAGGAATGATCTCAAGGATCAACTTGTGTGTCTTGGGGTGTCCCCTGCCCCCGTATATAAAGGATGAAAGGGGGGAGGCTGGCCGGCCAAAGGAGGGAGGCGCAGGAGGAGTCCTACTCCTACCGGGAGTAGGACTCTCCCCCCAATCCTATTCCAACTAGGACTCCTTGGAAAAAAGGGAGAGGAAAAGAGAGAGAGGTGGCTGGCCACCTCTCCTAGTCCTAATAGGACTAGGGGAGGGGGGGAGGCGCGCAGCCCTCCTTGGCAGCCCCTTTCACCTTTCCACAATGGCCCATGTAGGCCCATTTGGCTCCCGGGGGGTTCCGGTAACCCTCCCGGTATTCCGGTAAAATCCCGATTTCACCCGGAACACTTCCGATGTCCAAACATAGGCTTCCAATATATCAATCTTTACGTCTCGACCATTTCGAGACTCCTCGTCATGTCCATGATCACATCCGGGACTCCGAACAACCTTCGGTACATCACAATGCATAAACTCATAATAACTGTCATCGTAACGTTAAGCGTGCGGACCCTACGGTTCGAGAATGATGTAGACATGACCGAGACACGTCTCCGGTCAATAACCAATAGCGGGACCTGGATGCCCATATTGGCTCCTACATATTCTACGAAGATCTTTATCGGTCAGACCGCATAACAACATACGTTGTTCCCTTTGTGATCGGTATGTTACTTGCCCGAGATTCGATCGTCGGTATCCAATACCTAGTTCAATCTCGTTACCGGCAAGTCTCTTTACTCCTTCCGTGATACATCATCTCACAACTAACATATTAGTTGTAGTGCTTGCAAGGCTTATGTGATGTGCATTACCGAGAGGGCCCAGAGATACCTCTCCGACATTCGGAGTGACAAATCCTAATCTCGAAATACGCCAACCCAACATCTACCTTTGGAGCCACCTGTAGTACTCCTTTACAATCACCCAGTTACGTTGTGACGTTTGGTAGTACCCAAAGTCTTCCTCCGGCAAACGGGAGTTGCATAATCTCATAGTCATAGGAACATGTATAAGTCATGAAGAAAAGCAATAGCAACATACTAAACGATCGGGTGCTAAGCTAATGGAATGGGTCATGTCAATCAGATCATTCAACTAATGATGTGACCTCGTTAATCAAATAACAACTCTTTGTTCATGGTCAGGAAACATAACCATCTTTGATTTAACGAGCTAGTCAAAGTAGAGGCATACTAGTGACACTCTGTTGGTCTATGTATTCACACATGTATTATGTTTTCGGTTAATACAATTCTAGCATGAATAATAAACATTTATCATGATATAAGGAAATAAATAATAACTTTATTATTGCCTCTAGGGCATATTTC
This sequence comes from Triticum monococcum, assembly GCA_034509565.1. Classification (NCBI taxonomy): domain Eukaryota; kingdom Viridiplantae; phylum Streptophyta; class Magnoliopsida; order Poales; family Poaceae; genus Triticum; species Triticum monococcum. Next base: position 624,374,570 of record CM067845.1, read on the forward strand.
CTTCATAAAGTCGATGCACATGCGAAGCGACTTGTCCTTCTTGGGGACCATGACAACATTGGTGATCCACTCAGAGTGGTAAATCTCTCGGATGAACTCTGCTGCTAAGAGCCGAGCCACCTCCTCGCCAATAGCTTTCCTCTTCTGGACGGCGGACCATCGAAGATGCTCTTTCATAGGCTTGAACTTTGGGTCGACTCGTAGACGGTGCTCAGCCAGCCCCCTGGGAATTCCAGGCATGTCAGAAGGTTTCCATGCGAAGATGTCCCAGTTCTCACGGAGGAACCGGATGAGCGCTTCTTCCTATTTGGAGTTGAGCGTCTTTGAGATGTGAGTCGGGGCGGCCTCGGGGTCGGTCGGGTGGATGTGAACTGCCTTTGTTTCACCGGTCGACTGAAAAGCTGACTCTGAAGCGGGCTTTTTAGCTCGTAGCAACTCACTCGGATCTGCAGTCTTCTGATACTCTTGCAGCTCAACTACTGCCATCTGAGCGTCAGCAATCTTTGAGCCTTTCTGAAAGCACTCTTCTGCTTTCTTCCGATTGCCTGTAACAGTGATCACACCTTTGGGACCAGGCATCTTTAATTTGAGATACACATAACATGGTCGGGCCATGAAGCGTGCATAAGCTGGCCTGCCCAAAATGGCATGATAAGCACTTTGGAAGTCCACAACCTCGAATGTCAACTTTTCCTTGCGGTAATTCTTTGAATCACCGAAAACCACATTAAGAGCAATCTGGCCAAGTGATTCGGCTTTCTTCCCGGGAATGACTCCGTGGAAGCTCATGTTGCTTGTACTGAGCCTGGACATCGGAATGCCCATCCCTTTCAATGTCTCAGCATACAGTATGTTCAGGCCACTGCCTCCGTCCATCAGGACTTTGGTCAGTCGAGTGCCTTCGACAACTGGGTCGACCACCAAAGCTTGCCTCCCAGGGGTGGCAATGTGCATGGGGTGATCAGACTGGTCGAATGTTATGGCAGTCTGTGACCATTTCAGATAGCTGGGTGTTGCCGGGGCAACCATATTCACTTCACGATTAATGACTTTCGGTCGACTTTTGCTTTCGACATCAGCAAAAATCATCAAGGTGGAATTGACTTGGGGGTATCCATCGTCACTATCATCCTTTTCCTCAACTCTGTCTGGCTCTTTTTCCTTATCTTTGGGCTGCTTGTCCTGAAACTGCTGGATCAGGAGCCGGCACTGTCGAGTGGTATGCTTTGGGAAAATAAAATTACCCTCTTCATCTTTCTTGGTGTGGATGTGACATGGCAGATCCAAAACATCATTTCCATCTTGATCCTTGACTTTCTTGGGCTTCCAGGTGCCCTTGGCCTTTCCCTTGAAATTTCCCTGGGTTACGGCCAGGGCCTCCCCAGGGGCGGCTGGCTCGGCCTTCCGCTTCTGTTTCCGACTGGAGTTTCCTTCGGTTTCTTGGGCGACTGCCTTTTGCTTGCCACTCCGGAGGCGATCTTCATCCTCCCCATTGGCGTATTTGGTGGCAATCTCCATCATACGATTCAGAGACATCTCTCCAGTTCGACCGAACTTCAGATTCAATTCTCTGTACTTAACGCCTTCTTTGAAGGCGCAAACTACTTGATGGTCTGGAACATTCTCAACCGTGTGATGCAATGTGATCCACCTCTGGATGTAATCCCTCAGCGTTTCATTCGGTTTCTGCACACAGGACCGCAACTCTATAAGGCCTGTAGGCCGTTTGCATGTTCCCTCAAAGGTTGTGACAAACACTCGGGAGAGGTCTTCCCAGGTGTAGATGCTGCTGGGCGCTAACTGATTTAGCCACGCCCTGGCTGAGCCCTCTAACATGAGAGGCAAATGCTTCATGGACACCTCATCATTGCCACCGCCAATCTGTACAGCCACTCGGTAATCTTCGAGCCAAGTGTCAGGCTTAGATTCACCGGTGAACTTGCTGACTCCAGTCGCCAACCTGAAGTTGGGGGGTATCACTACGGCCCTGATGGCTCGACTGAAACACTCTGGCCCTGAAACACGCACTCTACTGCTGGCAGGCGCATCTCTGTCGTGGCCTTCTCGGTGAGCTCTGTTCCGGTCGACCAGACCCTGAACGAGGATGGATCTCGCATCAAAGCCTGGGTCCCTGGGGTCGACTGGAATCCTCTGCCCAACACTATGAGGGCGTCTGGCATCTCGCTGTCGAGGCGCATATGACCCACTCCTCGGGGGAGGGGTTGGCACTCGATGTCGATCCTCACGATTGAATCGGTGATCATACTGCTCATTTCTTCTGTACTGATCGTGCCGGTCTCCACGTCCCTCACGCCTCGGGGGCGATCTTGGGCTATGAGCCGACTGGACTGTATCTGTTGCAACAGATCGACTGTGGATCCTATTCCGCGATTGAGAAACAGCGGAATTTTGATTCCCCGCCGCCCGGAGCAGCGCTCTGATATGAAACAAGCCCCTGCCAGCCTCTGACTGGGAGGGCTGAATTGACTCTGCTGTACGGGCCGCGGCGGCCAAATTCTAGACTGGGGTTCGATATACCTGCGTTGGCGGGAAGAGCTGACGTAGACTGGACTCAGGAGCTCGCTGACGCGCTTGCTCGTCGAGCATTCACTGGAGATTTTCCAGTCGAGTGCGCTCGGCCAAGTTAGCCAAGCGCGCGTCCTCCAAGGCCCGGGACTCAGGGGTTTCTCCGACGATAGGAGTGTGGAGTGCGTCTATGTTCCGGCGGCGAAGTTCTTCTCGCTGCAATGCCGTGAGAGGTTCGAGGAGATACTCGTCGTGGGGATGCGACGGATCGCCCCCACCCGCGCCTCCCTCAGCGCGAGGGAAACCTGGAGGACTGTGTGCTCCATCAACCACCAGGACCTCAGCCGCTGGGTCGCTGCTGTCACACTCGGATGCGGTCTCCGCGGAGCCAGTCGACAGGTCGAACAGGCCGCAGAGGGATTCGTCAGGCTCGATTGCTGCGACTTGCGGGGCGGCCGACTGGCGGGCCACGGCATGCCTCACCCACCTCTGAAGTCTCGACCTACCGGAGCGCTTGCGCCGGTGGGAGATAGAGCGGGGAGACGACACGGGGGCCGACCCATACTGGGTCGACGGCTGCCGCAGGAGGACGCCACGAACGCATGCGCGGAAATGCGTCGCGCCGTGGACGGGGAGCGCGTCGATGTCGAGTGGCACCTCCTGAAGCCAAGCGGAGTCGTCTGCGATGAATGTGAGCGCGCCGAGACGGATCTCGCGTCCCTCCACCAAAACTTCGCACGAAACCATGATCAAAGGGATCGGAAGAACCGCAACTTCTCCAATTAAGCGCTAAGATTCCTGCCCCACGGTGGGCGCCAACTGTCATGGTTCTAACTCTGACAGTGATGTAGGGGGGTGTGTATGGAGAGGCTAGATCTCAGCTATTGGGAAGTTGTAAGCACACAAGGATGTACGAGTTCAGGCCCTTCGCGGAGGAAGTAACAACCCTACGTCTCGGTGCCCGGAGGCGGTCGATTGGATTATAGGCGTGTGAATAACAGGGGTGCGAACCCTTGATACCGAGGTGGGGGGTGGCTTATATAGAGTTCGCCAAGACCCCGGCCAGCCCACATTACCAAGGGTTCAATGTACATTAATGCGGGGCGTTACTGGTAACACTGGCAATAAATTGCTATAAAGACTATAAAGACTACTTAATAGCCGACCGTTTGCCTGCGGAGTGACTTTAGGTCTCCTGGCCAGTCGAGTGGTTGGCTCCATGGTCGAGTGATAGCTTCTTGGTCGAGTGAGATACTTTCAAGTCGATTGAAAGATGACTTCTTCTAGGGATGTCCTTGGGTAGGGCTCTTTTGGACAGGTCCGTGCCCCTACCCTAGGTACATAGCTTCATCACGGGGCCACTTGGAATGTAATTTCTTCGGACCTGTAATTATCCGGCGTGCCGAATACCACATCTAGTGTGATTTTCCCAGCACAACGTGCTTCTCGACTAGGGATGATTCCTCTAAAGGTTGTGCTACTTTGCTCAATGCGGCTCCAGTCTATTTCCATCTTTTGAAGAGTTTCCTCATAGATGAGGTTTACTCCGCTGCCGCCGTCCATGAGTACCTTGGTGAGTCGAAAGTCGTCCATGATTGGACTGAGGACCAGTGTGGCTGCCTGGCTGGTGCTCGGGCTGTTCGGAATTTGGGTTCGTCACTGGCATTGAAGGTAATAGCCGTGTCACTCCAAGGATTTATTTCTGCTATGTGGCAGATTTCGGCCATGCTGCGGAGTGTTCGCTTGCGTCTATTATTTGACGCAAAGGTCTCAAAGACCGTTAACACCGTATTGTTGTCCACGGGATGGTGCTCTGTGGTTTTTGGGAGGAGTAGATCCTCACCACTTTTGGCCACCTGCCGGAGTATCCAACATGCTCTAAGGCTGTGTGTTGGTATTGCATCCGCTGTACTATGAATTTTGCAGGGTCCGTTGAGCCATCCCTCTAGTACGGTTCCTTGCCCCGTAGAGGGCTTTTGCTTTTTGGTAGTTAACCCAGGCGTATTGTGATAATGCACCCTTTTATTTCGTACTTGGTTTGTATTCAGGGCAGGATTTGAAGGAAATATGCCCTAGAGGCAATAATAAAGTTATTATTTATTTCCTTATATCATGATAAATGTTTATTATTCATGCTAGAATTGTATTAACCAGAAACATAATACATGTGTGAATACATAGACCAGCAGAGTGTCACTAGTATGCCTCTACTTTGACTAGCTCGTTAAATCAAAGATGGTTATGTTTCCTGACCATGAACAAAGAGTTGTTATTTGATTAACGAGGTCACATCATTAGTTGAATGATCTGATTGACATGACCCATTCCATTAGCTTAGGACCCGATCGTTTAGTATGTTGCTATTGCTTTTCTTCATGACTTATACATGTTCCTATGACTATGAGATTATGCAACTCCCGTTTGCCGGAGGAACACTTTGGGTACTACCAAACGTCACAACGTAACTGGGTGATTATAAAGGAGTACTACAGGTGGCTCCAAAGGTAGATGTTGGGTTGGCGTATTTCGAGATTAGGATTTGTCACTCCGAATGTCGGAGAGGTATCTCTGGGCCCTCTCGGTAATGCACATCACATAAGCCTTGCAAGCACTGCAACTAATATGTTAGTTGTGAGATGATGTATCACGGAACGAGTAAAGAGACTTGCCGGTAACGAGATTGAACTAGGTATTGGATACCGACGATCAAATCTCGGGCAAGTAACATACCGATGACAAAGGGAACAACGTATGTTGTTATGCGGTCTGACCGATAAAGATCTTCGTAGAATATGTAGGAGCCAATATGGGCATCCAGGTCCCGCTATTGGTTATTGACCGGAGACGTGTCTCGGTCATGTCTACATCGTTCTCGAACCGTAGGGTCCGCACGCTTAACGTTACGATGACAGTTATTATGAGTTTATGCATTTTGATGTACCGAAGGTTGTTCGGAGTCCCGGATGTGATCACGGACATGACGAGGAGTCTCGAAATGGTCGAGACGTAAAGATTGATATATTGGAAGCCTATGTTTGGACATCGGAAGTGTTCCGGGTGAAATCGGGATTTTACCGGAGTACCGGGAGGGTTACCGGAACCCCCCGGGAGCCAAATGGGCCTACATGGGCCATTGTGGAAAGGTGAAAGGGGCTGCCAAGGAGGGCTGCGTGCCTCCCCCTCCCCTAGTCCTATTAGGACTAGGAGAGGTGGCCGGCCACCTCTCTCTCTTTTCCTCTCCTTTTTTTTCCAAGGAGTCCTAGTTGGAATAGGATTGGGGGGGGGGGGAGTCCTACTCCCGGTAGGAGTAGGACTCCTGCGCCTCCCTCCTTTGGCCGGCCAGCCTCCCCCCTTTCATCCTTTATATACGAGGGCAGGGGACACCCCAAGACACACAAGTTGATCCTTGAGATCGTTCCTTAGCCGTGTGCGGTGCCCCCTGCCACCAAATTCCACCTCGATCATACCGTTGCAGTGCTTAGGCGAAGCCCTGCGTCGGCAGTACATCAAGATCGTCACCACACCGTCGTGCTGACGGAACTCTTCCTCGACGCTTTGCTGGATCGGAGCCCGAGGAACGTCATCGAGCTGAACGTGTGCTAAGAACTCAGAGGTGCCGGAGTAACGGTGCTTGGATCGGTCGGATCGGGAAGAAGACGTACGACTACTTCCTCTACATTGTGTCAACGCTTCCGTTGCGATCTACAAGGGTACGTAGATCAGACTCTCCCCCTCGTTGCTATGCATCACCATGATCTTGCGTGTGCGTAGGAATTTTTTTGAAATTACTACATTCCCCAACAGTGGCATCCGAGCCTAGGTTTTGATGGTTTGATGTTATATGCACGAGTAGAACACAAGTGAGTTGTGGGCGATACAAGTCATACTGCCTACCAGCATGTCGTACTTTGGTTCGGCGGTATTGTTGGACGAGACGATCCGGACCAACCTTACGCGTACTCTTACGCGAGACCGGTTCCCTCGACGTGCTTTGCACATAGATGTCTTGCGGAAGACTGTCTCTCCAACTTTAGTTGAACCAAGTGTGGCTACGCCCGGTCCTTGAGAAGGTTAAAACGGAGTCTATTTGACGAACTATCGTTGTGGTTTTGATGCGTAGGTGAGATGAGTTCTTACTTAAGCCCGTAGCAGCCACGTAAAACTTGCAACAACAAAGTAGAGGACGTCTAACTTGTTTTTGCAGGGCATGTTGTGATGTGATATGGTCAAGGCATGATGCTGATTTTATTGTATGAGATGATCATGTTTTGTAACCGAGTTATCGGCAACTGGCAGGAGCCATATGGTTGTCGCTTTATTGTATGCAATGCAATCGCGATGTAATGCTTTACTTTATTACTAAGCGGTAGTGATAGTCGTGGAAGCATAAGATTGGCGAGACGACAACGATGCTACGATGGAGATCAAGGTGTCGCGCCGGTGACGATGGTGACCATGACGGTGCTTCAGAGATGGAGATCACAAAGCACAAGATGATGATGGCCATATCATATCACTTATATTGATTGCATGTGATGTTTATCCTTTTATGCATCTTATCTTGCTTTGATTGACGGTAGCATTATAAGATGATCTCTCACTAAATTATCAAGAAGTGTTCTCCCTGAGTATGCACCGTTGCAAAAGTTCTTCGTGCTGAGACACCACGTGATGATCGGGTGTGATAGGCTCTACGTTCAAATACAACGGGTGCAAAATAGTTGCACACGCGGAATACTCAGGTTATACTTGACGAGCCAAGCATATACAGATATGGCCTCGGAAAACGGAGACCGAAAGGTCGAGCGTGAATCATATAGTAGATATGATCAACATATTGATGTTCACCATTGAAAACTACTCCATCTCACGTGATGATCGGTTATGGTTTAGTTGATTTGGATCACGTGATCACTTAGAGGATTAGAGGGATGTCTATCTAAGTGGGAGTTCTTAAGTAAATTTGATTAACTGAACTTAAAATTATCATGAACTTAGTACCTGATAGTATCTTGCTTGTTTATGTTGATTGTAGATAGATGGCTCGTGCTGTTGTTCCGTTGAATTTTAATGCGTTCCTTGAGAAAGCAAAGTTGAAAGATGATGGTAGCAATTACACGGACTGGGTCCGTAACTTGAGGATTATCCTCATTGCTGCATAGAAGAATTACGTCCTGGAAGCACCGCTGAGTGCCAGGCCTGCTGCAAGAGCAACACCAGAAGTTATGAACGTCTGGCAGAGCAAAGCTGATGACTACTCAATAGTTCAGTGTGCCATGCTTTACGGCTTAGAACCGGGACTTCAACGACGTTTTGAACATCATGGAGCATATGAGATGTTCCAGGAGTTGAAGTTAATATTTCAAGCAAATGCCCGGATTGAGAGATATGAAGTCTCCAATAAGTTCTATAGCTGCAAGATGGAGGAGAACAGTTCTGTCAGTGAGCATATACTCAAAATGTCTGGGTATAATAATCACTTGATTCAATTGGGAGTTACACTTCCAGATGATTGCGTCATTGACAGAATTCTCCAATCACTGCCACCAAGCTACAAGAGCTTTGTGATGAACTATAATATGCAAGGGATGAACAAGACTATTCCCGAGCTCTTCGCAATGCTGAAAGCTGCGGAGGTAGAAATCAAGAAGGAGCATCAAGTGTTGATGGTTAACAAAACCACTAGTTTCAAGAAAAAGGGCAAAGGGAAGAAGAAGGGGAACTTCAAGAAGAACGGCAAGCAAGTTGCTGCTCAAGAGAAGAAACCCAAGTCTGGACATAAGCCTGAAACCGAGTGCTTCTACTGCAAGCAGACTGTTCACTGGAAGCGGAACTGCCCCAAGTATTTGGCGGATAAGAAGGATGGCAAGGTGAACAAAGGTATATGTGATATACATGTTATTGATGTGTACCTTACTAATGCTCGCAGTAGCACCTGGGTATTTGATACTGGTTCTGTTGCTAATATTTGCAACTCGAAACAGGGACTACAGAATAAGCGGACACTAGCAAAGGACGAGGTGACGATGCGCGTGGGAAACGGTTCCAAAGTCGATGTGATCGCGGTCGGCACGCTACCTCTACATCTACCTTCGGGATTAATATTAGACCTAAATAATTGTTATTTGGTGCCAGCGTTGGGCATGAACATTATATCTAGATCTTGTTTAATGCGAGACAGTTATTCATTTAAATCAGAGAATAATGGTTGTTCTATTTATATGAGTAATATCTTTTATGGTCATGCACCTTTGAAAAGTGGTCTATTTTTGATGAATCTCGATAGTAGTGATACACATATTCATAATGTTGAAGCCAAAAGATGCAGAGTTAATAATGATAGTGCAACTTATTTGTGGCACTACCGTTTAGGTCATATCGGTGTAAAGCGCATGAAGAAACTCCATACTGATGGGCTTTTGGAACCACTTGATTATGAATCACTTGGTACTTGCGAACCATGCCTCATGAGCAAGATGACAAAAACACCGTTCTCCGGTACTATGGAGAGAGCAACAGATTTGTTGGAAATCATACATACCGATGTATGTGGTCCGATGAATATTGAGGCTCGTGGCGGATATCGTTATTTTCTCACTTTCACAGATGATTTGAGCAGATATGGGTATATCTACTTAATGAAACACAAATCTGAAACGTTTGAAAAGTTCAAAGAGTTTCAGAGTAAAGTTGAAAATCATCGTAACAAGAAAATAAGGTTTCTACGATCTGATCGTGGAGGAGAATATTTGAGTTACGAGTTTGGTGTACATTTGAAAAATTGTGGAATAGTTTCGCAACTCACGCCACCCAGAACACCACAACGTAATGGTCTGTCCGAACGTCGTAATCATACTTTACTAGATATGGTGCGATCTATGATGTCTCTTACTGATTTACCGCTATCGTTTTGGGGTTATGCTTTAGAGACGGCCGCATTCACGTTAAATAGGGCACCATCAAAATCCGTTGAGACGACGCCTTATGAACTGTGGTTTGGCAAGAAACCAAAGTTGTCGTTTCTTAAAGTTTGGGGCTGCGATACTTATGTGAAAAAGCTTCAACCTGATAAGCTCGAACCCAAATCGGAGAAATGTGTCTTCATAGGATATCCAAAGGAAACTATTGGATACACCTTCTATCACAGATCCGAAGGAAAAATTTTTGTTGCTAAATTCGGAAACTTTCTTGAGAAGGAGTTTCTCTCGAAAGAAGTGAGTGGGAGGAAAGTAGAACTTGACGAGGTAACTGTACCTACTCCGTTATTGGGAAATAGTACATCACAGAAAACTGTTTCTGTGAGACCTACACCAATAAGAGAGGAAGTTAATGATGATGATCATGAAACTTTAGATCAAGATACTACTGTACCTCGTAGATCAACCAGAGTAAGATCCGCACCAGAGTGGTACGGTAATCCTGTTCTGGAAGTCATGCTACTAGATCATGATGAACCTACGAACTATGAAGAAGCGATGGTGAGCCCAGATTCCGCAAAGTGGCTTGAAGCCATGAAATCTGAGATGGGATCCATGTATGAGAACAAAGTATGGACTTTGGTTGACTTGCCCGATGATCGGCAAGCAATTGAGAATAAATGGATCTTTAAGAAAAAGACTGACACTGATGGTAATGTTACTGTCTACAAAGCTCGACTTGTCGCAAAAGGTTTTCGACAAGTTCAAGGAGTTGACTACGATGAGACTTTCTCACCCGTAGCGATGCTTAAGTCTGTCAGAATCATGTTAGCAATTGCCGCATTTTATGATTATGAAATTTGGCAAATGGATGTAAAAACTGCATTCCTGAATGGATTTCTGGAAGAAGAGTTGTATATGATGCAACTGGAAGGTTTTGTCGATCCAAAGGGAGCTAACAAAGTGTGCAAACTCCAGCGATCCATTTATGGACTGGTGCAAGCATCTCGGAGTTGGAATAAACGCTTTGATAGTGTGATCAAAGCATTTGGTTTTATACAAACTTTTGGAGAAGCCTGTATTTACAAGAAAGTGAGTGGGAGCTCTGTAGCATTTCTGATATTATATGTGGATGACATATTACTGATTGGAAATGAAATAGAATTTCTGGATAGCATAAAGGGATACTTGAATAAAAGTTTTTCAATGAAAGACCTCGGTGAAGCTGCTTACATATTAGGCATAAAGATCTATAGAGATAGATCAAGACGCTTAATTGGACTTTCACAAAGCACATACCTTGACAAGATTTTGAAGAAGTTCAAAATGGATCAAGCAAAGAAAGGGTTCTTGCCTGTGTTACAAGGTGTGAAGTTGAGTCAGACTCAATGCCCGACCACTGCAGAAGATAGAGAGAAAATGAAAGATGTTCCCTATGCTTCAGCCATAGGCTCTATCATGTATGCAATGCTGTGTACCAGACCTGATGTGTGCCTTGCTATAAGTATAGCAGGGAGGTACCAAAGTAATCCAGGAGTGGATCACTGGACAGCGGTCAAGAACATCCTGAAATACCTGAAAAGGACTAAGGATATGTTTCTCGTATATGGAGGTGACAAAGAGCTCACCGTAAGAGGTTACGTTGATGCAAGCTTTGACACTGATCCAGACGATTCTAAATCGCAAACCGGATACGTGTTTACTTTAAACGGTGGAGCTGTTAGTTGGTGCAGTTCTAAACAAAGCGTCGTAGCGGGATCTACATGTGAAGCGGAATACATAGCTGCTTCGGAAGCAGCGAACGAAGGAGTCTGGATGAAGGAGTTCATATCCGATCTAGGTGTCATACCTAGTGCATCTGGTCCAATGAAAATCTGTTGTGACAATACTGGTGCAATTGCTTTGGCAAAGGAATCTAGATTTCACAAAAGGACCAAACACATCAAGAGACGCTTCAATTCCATCCAGGATCTAGTCCAGGTGGGAGACATAGAGATTTGCAAGATACATACGGATCTGAATGTTGCAGACCCATTGACTAAGCCTCTTCCACGAGCAAAACATGATCAGCACCAAGGCTCCATGGGTGTTAGAATCATTACTGTGTAATCTAGATTATTGACTCTAGTGCAAGTGGGAGACTGAAGGAAATATGCCCTAGACGCAATAATAAAGTTATTATTTATTTCCTTATATCATGATAAATGTTTATTATTCATGCTAGAATTGTATTAACCGGAAACATAATACATGTGTGAATACATAGACCAACAGAGTGTCACTAGTATGCCTCTACTTTGACTAGCTCGTTAAATCAAAGATGGTTATGTTTCCTGACCATGAACAAAGAGTTGTTATTTGATTAACGAGGTCACATCATTAGTTGAATGATCTGATTGACATGACCCATTCCATTAGCTTAGCACCCGATCGTTTAGTATGTTGCTATTGCTTTTCTTCATGACTTATACATGTTCCTATGACTATGAGATTATGCAACTCCCGTTTGCCGGAGGAACACTTTGGGTACTACCAAATGTCACAACGTAACTGGGTGATTATAAAGGAGTACTACAGGTGGCTCCAAAGGTAGATGTTGGGTTGGCGTATTTCGAGATTAGGATTTGTCACTCCGAATGTCGGAGAGGTATCTCTGGGCCCTCTCGGTAATGCACATCACATAAGCCTTGCAAGCACTGCAACTAATATGTTAGTTGTGAGATGATGTATCACGGAACGAGTAAAGAGACTTGCCGGTAACGAGATTGAACTAGGTATTGGATACCGACGATCGAATCTCGGGCAAGTAACATACCGATGACAAAGGGAACAACGCATGTTGTTATGCGGTCTGACCGATAAAGATCTTCGTAGAATATGTAGGAGCCAATATGGGCATCCAGGTCCTGCTATTGGTTATTGACCGGAGACATGTCTCGGTCATGTCTACATCGTTCTCGAACCGTAGGGTCCGCACGCTTAACGTTACGATGACAGTTATTATGAGTTTATGCATTTTGATGTACCGAAGGTTGTTCGGAGTCCCGGATGTGATCACGGACATGACGAGGAGTCTCGAAATGGTCGAGACGTAAAGATTGATATATTGGAAGCCTATGTTTGGACATCGGAAGTGTTCCGGGTGAAATCGGGATTTTACCGGAATACCGGGAGGGTTACCGGAACCCCCCGGGAGCCAAATGGGCCTACATGGGCCATTGTGGAAAGGTGAAAGGGGCTGCCAAGGAGGGCTGCGCGCCTCCCCCCCATTGTCATATTTTTTGGGCCTTTTTGGCCTTTTTTATTTGGGACAATGCTCTATTAATGATGATCATCACACTTCTATTTATTTACAACTCAAAGATTACAACTCGATACTAGAACAAAGTATGACTCTATATGAATGCCTCCGGCGGTGTACCGGGATGGGCAATGAATCAAGAGTGACATGTATGATAAATTATGCATGGTGGCCTTGCCACAAATACGATGTCAACTACATGATCATGCAAGGAAATATGACAATGATGATGTGTGTCATGATAAACGGAACGGTGGAAAGTTGCATGGCAATATATCTCGGAATGGCTATGGAAATGCCATAATAGGTAGGTATGGTGGCTGTTTTGAGGTAGATATAAGGAGGTTTATGTGTGAAAGAGCATATCATATCACGGGGTTTGGATGCACCAGCGAAGTTTGCACCAACTCTCAATGTGAGAAAGGGCAATGCACGGTACCAAAGAGGCTAGCAATGATGGAAGGGTAGGAGTGCGTATAATCCATGGACTCAACATTAGTCATAAAGAACTCACATACTTATTGGAAAAATATACAAGTCATCAAAAACCAAGCACTACGCGCATGCTCCTAGGGGGATAGATTGGTAGGAAAAGACCATCGCTCGTCCCCGACCGCCACTCATAAGGAAGACAATCAAATAACACCTAATGTTTCAAATTTGTTACACAACGTTTACCATACGTGCATGCTACGGGACTTGCAAACTTCAACACAAGTATTCCTCAAATTCACAACTACTCAACTAGCACGACTTTGATATTATTACCTCCATATCTCAAAACAATCATCAAGCATCAAACTTCTCTTAGTATTCAACACACTCATAAGAAACTTTTTACTAGTCTTGAATACCTAGCATATTAGGATTAAGCACATTACCATGCTGCTTAAGACTCTCAAAATAATCTAAGTGAAGCATGAGAGTTCATTTATTTCTACAAAATAAAACCACCACTGTGCTCTAAAAGATATAAGTGAAGCACTAGAGCAACGACGAACTACTCCGAAAGATATAAGTGAAGATCAATGAGTAGTTGAATAATTATGCAACTATGTGAAGACTCTCTAACATTTAATAATTTCAAATCTTGGTATTTTATTCAAGCAGAAAGCAAAATAAAATGAAATAAAACGACGCTCCAAGCAAAACACATATCATGTGGTGAATAAAATATAGCTCCAAGTAAAGTTACCGATGAACGAAGACGAAAGAGGGGATGCCTTCCGGGGCATCCCCAAGCTTAGGCTTTTGTTTGTCCTTGAATATTACCTTGGGGTGCCTTGGGCATCCCCAAGCTTAGGCTCTTGCCACTCCTTATTCTATAGTCCATCGAACCTTTACCCAAAACTTGAAAACTTCACAACACAAAACTTAACAGAAAACTCGTAAGCTCCGTTAGCGAAACAAAACAAAACACCACTTCAAGGTACTGTAATGAACTCATTCTTTATTTATATTGGTGTAATATCTAATGTATTCCAACTTATCTATGGTTCATACCCTCCGATACTGTTGGGGAACGCAGTAATTTCGAAAAATTTCCTACGCACACGCAAGATCATGGTGATGCATAGCAACGAGAGGGGAGAGTGTTGTCTACGTACCAACGCAGACCGACTGCGGAAGCGATCACACAACATAGAGGAAGTAGTTGTACGTCTTCTTCCCGATCCGACCGATCCAAGCACCGTTACTCCGGCACCTCCGAGTTCTTAGCACACGTTCAGCTCGATGACATTCCTCGGGCTCCGATCCAGCAAAGCGTCGAGGAAGAGTTCCGTTAGCACGACGGCGTGATGACGATCTTGATGTACTACCGACGCAGGGTTTCGCCTAAGCACTGTAACGGTACGATCGAGGTGGAATTTGGTGGCAGGGGGCACCGCACACGGCTAAGGAACGATCTCAAGGATCAACTTGTGTGTCTTGGGGTGCCCCCTGCCCCCGTATATAAAGGTTGGAGGAGGGGGAGCCGGCCGGCCAGGGAGAGGAGGCGCAGGGGAGTCCTACTCCCATCGGGAGTAGGACTCCTCCCTCCAATCCTAATCCTATTAGGACTCCCGGGGGGAAAAGGAGAGAGAAGGGGGGGCCGGCCCCCTATCCTAGTCCTACTAGGACTTGGGGAAAGGGGGGGGGGGGCGCCGGCCAGCTTGTGGGCTTCCCTTTTCTCTTTTCCACTAAAGCCCAATAGGCCCATTAGTCTCCCGGGGGGTTCCGATAACCCTCCCGGTATTCCGGTAAAATCCCGATTTCACCCGGAACACTTCCTATGTCCAAACATAGGCTTCCAATATATCAATCTTTACGTCTCGACCATTTCAAGACTCCTCGTCATGTCCGTGATCTCATCTGGGACTCCGAACAACCTTCGGTACATCAAAATGCATAAACTCATAATAACTATCATCGTAACGTTAAGCGTGCGGACCCTACGGTTCGAGAACAATGTAGACATGACCGAGACACGTCTCCGGTCAATAACCAATAGCAGGACCTGGATGCCCATATTGGCTCCTACATATTCTACGAAGATCTTTATCGGTCAGACCGCATAACAACATACGTTGTTCCCTTTGTCATCGGTATGTTACTTGCCCGAGATTCGATCGTCGGTATCCAATACCTAGTTCAATCTCGTTACCGGCAAGTCTCTTTACTCGTTCCGTAATACATCATCTCACAACTAACATATTAGTTGCAGTGTTTGCAAGGCTTATGTGATGTGCATTACCGAGAGGGCCCAGAGATACCTCTTCGACAATCGGAGTGACAAACCCTAATCTCGAAATACGCCAACCCAACATCTACCATTGGAGACACCTGTAGTACTCCTTTATAATCACCCAGTTACGTTGTGACGTTTGGTAGTACCCAAAGTGTTCCTCCGGTAAACGGGAGTTGCATAATCTCATAGTTATAGGAACATGTATAAGTCATGAAGAAAGCAATAGCAACATACTAAACGATCGGGTGCTATGCTAATGGAATGGGTCATGTCAATCAGATCATTCTACTAATGATGTGACCTCGTTAATCAAATAACAACTCTTTGTTCATGGTTAGGAAACATAACCATCTTTGATTAACGAGCTAGTCAAGTAGAGGCATACTAGTGACACTTTGTTGGTCTATGTATTCACACATGTATTATGTTTCCGGTTAATACAATTCTAGCATGAATAATAAACATTTATCATGATGTAAGGAAATAAATAATAACTTTATTATTGCCTCTAGGGCATATTTCCTTCAGTCTCCCACTTGCACTAGAGTCAATAATCTAGATTACACTGTAATGATTCTAACACCCATGGAGCCTTGGTGCTGATCATGTTTTGCTCGTGGAAGAGGCTTAGTCAACGGGTCTGCAACGTTCAGATCCGTATGTATCTTGAAAATCTCTATGTCTCCCACCTGGACTAAATCCCAGATGGAATTGAAGCGTCTCTTGATGTGTTTGGTCCTCTTGTGAAATCTGGATTCCTTTGCCAAGGCAATTGCACTAGTATTGTCACAGAAGATTTTCATTGGATTCGATGCACTAGGTATGACACCTAGATCGGATATGAACTCCTTCATCCAGACTCCTTCGTTTGCTGCTTCCGAAGCAGCTATGTACTCCGCTTCACATGTAGATCCCGCTACGACGCTTTGTTTAGAACTGCACCAACTGACAGCTCCACCGTTTAAAGTAAATACGTATCCGGTTTGCGATTGAGAATCGTCCGGATCAGTGTCAAAGCTTGCATCAACGTAACCTCTTACGGTGAGCTCTTTGTCACCTCCATATACGAGAAACATATCCTTAGTCCTTTTCAGGTATTTCAGGATGTTCTTGACCGCTGTCCAGTGATCCATTCCTGGATTACTTTGGTACCTCCCTGCTAAACTTATAGCAAGGCACACATCAGGTCTGGTACACAGCATTGCATACATGATAGAGCCTATGGCTGAAGCATAGGGAACATCTTTCATTTTCTCTCTATCTTCTGCAGTGGTCGGGCATTGAGTCTTACTCAACTTCATACCTTGTAACACAGGCAAGAACCCTTTCTTTGCTTGATCCATTTTGAACTTCTTCAAATTCTTGTCAAGGTATGTGCTTTGTGAAAGTCCAATTAAGCGTTTTGATCTATCTCTATAGATCTTTATGCCTAATATGTAAGCAGCTTCCCCGAGGTCTTTCATCGAAAAACTTTTATTCAAGTATCCCTTTATGCTATCCAGAAATTCTATGTCATTTCCAATCAGCAATATGTCATCCACATATAATATTAGAAATGCTACAGAGCTCCCACTCACTTTCTTGTAAATACAGGCTTCTCCAAAAGTCTGTATAAATCCAAATGCTTTGATCACACTATCAAAGTGTTTATTCCAACTCCGAGATGCTTGCACCAGTCCATAAATGGATCGCTGGAGTTTGCATACTTTGTTAGCTCCCTTTGGATCGACAAAACCTTCTGGTTGTATCATATACAACTCTTCTTCCAGAAATCCATTCAGGAATGCAGTTTTGACATCCATCTGCCATATTTCATAATCATAAAATGCGGCAATTGCTAACATTATTCTGACGGACTTAAGCATCGCTACGGGTGAGAAGGTCTCATCGTAGTCAACTCCTTGAACTTGTCGAAAACCTTTTGCGACAAGTCGAGCTTTATAGACAGTAATATTACTGTCAGCGTCAGTCTTTTTCTTGAAGATCCATTTATTCTCAATTGCTTGCCGATCATCGGGCAAGTCAACCAAAGTCCATACTTTGTTTTCATACATGGATCCCATCTCAGATTTCATGGCCTCAAGCCACTTTGCGGAATCTGGGCTCACCATCGCTTCTTCATAGTTCGTAGGTTCATCATGATCTAGCATCATGACTTCCAGAACTGGATTACCGTACCACTCTGGTGCGGATCTTACTCTGGTTGATCTACGTGGTTCAGTAGTATCTTGTTCTGAAGCTTCATGATCATCATCATTAGCTTCCTCACTGATTGGTATAGGTGTCGCAGAAACAGTTTTCTGTGATGTACTATTTTCCAATAAGGGAGTAGGTACAGTTACCTCGTCAAGTTCTACTTTCCTCCCACTCACTTCTTTCGAGAGAAACTCCTTCTCTAGAAAGTTTCCGAATTTAGCAACAAAAGTCTTGCCTTCGGATCTGTGATAGAAGGTGTATCCAATAGTTTCCTTTGGATATCCTATGAAGACACACTTCTCCGATTTGGGTTCGAGCTTATCAGGTTGAAGCTTTTTCACATAAGCATCGCAGCCCCAAACTTTAAGAAACGACAACTTTGGTTTCTTGCCAAACCATAGTTCATAAGGTGTCGTCTCAACGGATTTTGATGGTGCCCTGTTTAACGTGAATGCGGCCGTCTCTAAAGCATAACCCCAAAACGATAGCGGTAAATCAGTAAGAGACATCATAGATCGCACCATATCTAGTAAAGTACGATTATGACGTTCGGACACACCATTACGTTGTGGTGTTCCGGGTGGCGTGAGTTGCGAAACTATTCCACAATTTTTCAAATGTACACCAAACTCGTAACTCAAATATTCTCCTCCACGATCAGATCGTAGAAACTTTATTTTCTTGTTACGATGATTTTCAACTTCACTCTGAAATTCTTTGAACTTTTCAAATGTTTTAGACTTATGTTTCATTAAGTAGATATACCCATATCTGCTTAAATCATCTGTGAAGGTGAGAAAATAACGATATCCGCCACGAGCCTCAATATTCATCGGACCACATACATCGGTATGTATGATTTCCAATAAATCTGTTGCTCTCTCCATAGTACCGGAGAACGGTGTTTTAGTCATCTTGCCTATGAGGCACGGTTCGCAAGTACCAAGTGATTCATAATCAAGTGGTTCCAAAAGCCCATCAGTATGGAGTTTCTTCATGCGCTTTACACCGATATGACCTAAACGGCAGTGCCACAAATAAGTTGCACTATCATTATTAACTTTGCATCTTTTGGTTTCAATATTATGAATATGTGTATTATTAAGATCGAGATCCAATGAACTATTTTCATTGGGTGTGTAACCATATTAGGTTTTATTCATGTAAACAGAACAACAATTTATTCTCTTACTTAAATGAATAACCGTATTACAATAAACATGATCAAATCATATTCATGTTCAACGCAAACACCAAATAACACTTATTTAGGTTTAACACTAATCCCAAAATTATAGGGAGTGTGCGATGATGATCATATCAATCTTGGAACCACTTCCAACACACATCGTCACTTCACCCTTAACTAGTCTCTGTTTATTCTGCAACTCCCATTTCGAGTTACTACTCTTAGCAACTGAACTAGCATCAAATACTAAGGGGTTGCTATAAACACTAGTAAAGTACACATCAATAACATGTATATCAAATATACTTATGTTCACTTTGCCATCCTTCTTATCCGCCAATCACTTGGGGTAGTTCCGCTTCCAGTGACCAGTCCCTTTGCAGTAGAAGCACTTAGTCTCAGGCTTAGGATCAGACTTGGGCTTCTTCACTTGAGCAGCAACTTGCTTGCCGTTCTTCTTGAAGTTCCCCTTCTGCCCTCTGCCCTTTTCTTGAAACTAGTGGTCTTATCAACCATCAACACTTGATGTTTTTCTTGATTTCTACCTTCGTTGATTTCAGCATCACGAAGAGCTTGGGAGTTGTTTCCGTTATCCCTTGCATATTATAGTTCATCACGAAGTTCTGCTAACTTGGTGATGGTGACTAGAGAATTCTGTCAATCACTATCTTATCTGGAAGATAAACTCCCACTTGATTCAAGCGATTGTAGTACCCAGACAATCTGAGCACTTGCTCACTAGTTGAGCGATTCTCCTCCATCTTTTAGCTATAGAACTTGTTGGAGACTTCATATCTCTCAACTCGGGTATTTGCTTGAAATATTAACTTCAACTCCTGGAACATCTCATATGGTCCATGACGTTCAAAACGTCTTTGAAGTCCCGATTCCTAGCCATTAAGCATGGTGCACTAAAATATCAAGTAGTCATCATATTGAGCCAGCCAAACGTTCATAACGTCTGCATCTGCTCCTGCAATAGGTCTGTCACCTAGCGGTGCATCAAGGACATAATTCTTCTGTGCAGCAATGAGGATAAACCTCAGATCACGGATCCAATCCGCATCATTGCTACTAACATTTTTCAACATAATTTTCTCTAGGAACATATCAAAATAAACACAGGGAAGCAACAACGCGAGCTATTGATCTATAACATAATTTGCAAAATACTACCAGGACTAAGTTCATGATAAATTTAAGTTCAATTAATCATATTACTTAAGAACTCCCACTTAGATAGATATCCCTCTAATCCTCTAAGTGATCACGTGATCCAAATCAACTAAACCATAACCGATCATCACGTGAGATGGAGTAGTTTTCAATGGTGAACATCGTTATGTTGATCATATCTACTATATGATTCACGCTCGACCTTTCGGTCTCCGTGTTCCGAGGCCATATCTGTATATGCTTGGCTCGTCAAGTATAACCTGAGTATTCTGCGTGTGCAACTGTTTTGCACCCGTTGTATTTGGACGTAGAGCTTATCACACCCGATCATCACGTGGTGTCTGGGCACGACGAACTTTGGCAACGGTGCATACTCAGGGAGAACACTTCTTGATAATTTTAGTGAGAGATCATCTTATAATGCTACCGTCAATCAAAGCAAGATAAGACGCATAAAAGGATAAACATCACATGCAATCAATATAAGTGATATGATATGGCCATCATCATCTTGTGCTTGTGATCTCCATCTCCGAAGCACCGTCATGATCACCATCGTCACCGGCGCGACACCTTGATCTCCATCGTAGCATCGTTGTTGTCTCGCCAATCTTATGCTACCACGACTATCACTACCGTTTAGTAATAAAGTAAAGCATTACATCGCGATTGCATTGCATACAATAAAGCGACAACCATATGGCTCCTGCCAGTTGCCGATAACTCGGTTACAAAACATGATCATCTCATACAATAAAATCAGCATCATGCCTTGACCATATCACATCACAACATACCCTGCAAAAACAAGTTAGACGTCCTCTACTTTGTTGTTGCAAGTTTTACGTGGCTGCTACGGGCTTAAGTAAGAACTCATCTCACCTACGCATCAAAACCACAACGATAGTTCGTCAAATAGACTCCATTTTAACCTTCTCAAGGACCGGGCGTAGTCACACTTGGTTCAACTAAAGTTGGAGAGACAGTCTTCCGCAAGCCATCTGTGTGCAAAGCACGTCGAGGGAACCGGTCTCGCGTAAGAGTACGCGTAAGGTTGGTCCGGATCATCTCACCCAACAATACCGCCGAACCAAAGTATGACATGCTGGTAGGCAGTATGACTTGTATCGCCCACAACTCACTTGTGTTCTACTCGTGCAAATAACATCAAACCATAAAACCTAGGCTCGGATGCCACTGTTGGGGAATGCAGTAATTTTGAAAATTTTCCTACGCACACGCAAGATCATGGTGATGCATAGCAACGAGAGGGGAGAGTGTTGTCTACGTACCAACGCAGACCGACTGCGGAAGCGATCACACAACGTAGAGGAAGTAGTTGTACGTCTTCTTCCCGATCCGACCGATCCAAGCACCGTTACTCCGGCACCTCCGAGTTCTTAGCACACGTTCAGCTCGATGACGTTCCTCGGGCTCCGATCCAGCAAAGCGTCGAGGAAGAGTTCCGTCAGCACAACGGTGTGATGACGATCTTGATGTACTACCGACGCAGGGCTTCGCCTAAGCACTGTAACGGTACGATCGAGGTGGAATTTGGTGGCAGGGGGCACCGCACACGGCTAAGGAACGATCTCAAGGATCAACTTGTGTGTCTTGGGGCGCCCCCTGCCCCCGTATATAAAGGTTGGAGGAGGGGGAGCCGGCCGGCCAGGGAGAGGAGGCACAGGGGAGTCCTACCCCCATCGGGAGTAGGACTCCTCCCTCCAATCCTAATCCTATTAGGACTCCCGGGGGGAAAAGGAGAGAGAAGGGGGGGCCGGCCCCCTATCCTAGTCCTACTAGGACTTGGGGAAAGGGGGGGGGGGCGCCGGCCAGCTTGTGGGCTTCCCTTTTCTCTTTTCCACTAAAGCCCAATAGGCCCATTAGTCTCCCGGGGGGTTCCGGTAACCCTCCCGGTATTCCGGTAAAATCCCGATTTCACCCGGAACACTTCCTATGTCCAAACATAGGCTTCCAATATATCAATCTTTACGTCTCGACCATTTCGAGACTCCTCGTCATGTCCGTGATCTCATCCGGGACTCCGAACAACCTTCGGTACATCAAAATGCATAAACTCATAATAACTGTCATCGTAACGTTAAGCGTGCGGACCCTACGGTTCGAGAACAATGTAGACATGACCGAGACACGTCTCCGGTCAATAACCAATAGCGGGACCTAGATGCCCATATTGGCTCCTACATATTCTACGAAGATCTTTATCGGTCAGACCGCATAACAACATACGTTGTTCCCTTTGTCATCGGTATGTTACTTGCCCGAGATTCGATCGTCGGTATCCAATACCTAGTTCAATCTCGTTACCGGAAAGTCTCTTTACTCGTTCCGTAATACATCATCTCACAACTAACATATTAGTTGCAGTGCTTGCAAGGCTTATGTGATGTGCATTACCGAGAGGGCCCAGAGATACCTCTCCGACAATCGGAGTGACAAACCCTAATCTCGAAATACGCCAACCCAACATCTACCATTGGAGACACCTGTAGTACTCCTTTATAATCACCCAGTTACGTTGTGACGTTTGGTAGTACCCAAAGTGTTCCTCCGGTAAACGGGAGTTGCATAATCTCATAGTTATAGGAACATGTATAAGTCATGAAGAAAGCAATAGCAACATACTAAACGATCGGGTGCTATGCTAATGGAATGGGTCATGTCAATCAGATCATTCTACTAATGATGTGACCTCGTTAATCAAATAACAACTCTTTGTTCATGGTTAGGAAACATAACCATCTTTGATTAACGAGCTAGTCAAGTAGAGGCATACTAGTGACACTTTGTTGGTCTATGTATTCACACATGTATTATGTTTCCGGTTAATACAATTCTAGCATGAATAATAAACATTTATCATGATGTAAGGAAATAAATAATAACTTTATTATTGCCTCTAGGGCATATTTCCTTCAGATACTACTCATAGATTCATCAAAATAAGCAAACAA
The DNA here is from genome assembly GCA_034509565.1 of Triticum monococcum. Classification (NCBI taxonomy): domain Eukaryota; kingdom Viridiplantae; phylum Streptophyta; class Magnoliopsida; order Poales; family Poaceae; genus Triticum; species Triticum monococcum. The sequence goes on from CM067845.1 coordinate 624,397,578, forward strand.
CACATCGAAAACAGAATCTGTCAAAAACAGAACAGTCTGTAGTAATCTGGATCAAACCTATACTTACGGAACTCATAAAATTCTCAAATAAATTGGTGGTCCTGTGTAATTTGTCTATTAATCATATTCGAATAGAATTAACTAAATAGCACTCTCCAGTAAGAAATGGCAGCAATTCTCGTGAGTGCTAAAGTTTCTGTTTTTTTACAGCATGATCGCAAAGACTTTCCCCAAGTCTTCCCAAAGGTTCTACTTGGCACAAACACTAATTAAAAGCATAAAACCACATCTAAACAGAGGCTATATGAATTATTTATTACTAAACAGGAAAAAAAAGCAAGGAACAAAAATAAAGTTGGGTTGCCGCCGAACAAGCGCTATCGTTTAACGCCCTAGCTAGGCATGATGATTTCAATGATGCTCACATAAAAGATAAGAATTGTAACATAAAGAGAGCATCATGAATAATATGACTAGCAAATTTAAGTCTAACCCACTTCCTATGCATAGGGATTTTGTGAGCAAACAACTTGTGGGAACAAGAATCAACTTGCATAGGAAGGTAAAACAAGCATAACTTCAAAACTTTAAGCACATAGAGAGGAAACTTGATATTATTGCAATTCCTACAAGCATATATTCCTCCCTCATAATAATTTTCAGTAGCATCATTAATGAATTCAACAATATAACCAGCACCTAAATAATTCTTTTTATGATCTACAAGCATAGAAAATTTACTACTCTCCACATAAGCAAAATTCTTCTCAATCGGAATAGTGGGAGTATCATAAGAGACTCGAATACTATAAATTGTTTCCATATTAAAAGAGTAATGTTCAGAAAAAGGGTAATCATAATCATGACAAGTTTTATAAATATAATCACTACCTTTTATAGCATAAGTATCATCACAATAATCATCATAGGTAGGAGGTATGCTATCATCATTGTAAATTTGCATATCAAAACTTGGGAGACTAAAAATATCATCTTCATTAAACGTAGCATCCCCAAGCTTGGGACAAACATTAATTGCAGCAAATATATTCTCAAAAACATCATCTTCATCAAACATAGCATCCCCAAGCTTGGGCCTTTTCATATCATAAGCATAATCACTCTCATCATTAATAGTATGGATAGCACCAATAGTATAGCAATTATCATATTCTTCCAAGCAAGTGCCAAAAAGATTTTCAAGATCATAAGGAGTATCATTATCTTCCACAATTATATTTTCATGAGGCACAATAGTAATAGGAGCAGCATTATTTGGGAGAGATATCTTCTTACCTCTCTTCCTTTTTCTTCTTCTTCTTCTTCTTTTTCTTCTTCACCACATCATGTGTGGGTTCAATCCTCTTTTTGGAGCTCCTTATTAATGAGATTGGTTGAATAGGAGGCTCCTCATCGTTACCTGATACATCATAAGAAATAATAGGAGGGTATTGGTAAGTCTCTTCCCTTTCATTAGTATTATCTTCTATTTGTTTTCTTTTCTTTATGTAATTGGCAATATAAGGATTTTCAATGCAATTCACCGCGCAATACATATAAATTTCCTCTAGATCAAAATGACGAACTCTATCAAGGGCAAATTTTGGAATATCCTTAGTTATATGTTTCATTTCTTCATAACCCAAGAGCAAACTAAATTCATTATGATGTACAAGGGAAATCAAGTCATCACAATTTTTGGACACGATACGATCATGAAACAATTTGCATTGGGTACTGAAATGATCATGTTCATTGCAAAGTTCACAAGTATGGCTAAGAAAGTTTAAATTTTTAGCACACGCATCTAGCCTTTCTTGCAACCATTTAGTTTCTAAATGCTTATGCCTCTTGCAATATCTATCTTCCCTATTTGGTGTGTACTTAGGAACCCAATGCACTCCACAAAAATTGACATGTTTATAGGAGACATTTTCATCATTGTCGGAGTATATGACCACGGGTAGCCAAGTCGGCTCCCCCTGGCCTTTCTGGAAAAATTACGAAGCCGACCCGGCCCTCAAGGATCCAAGACCTGGGGCCGCCTTCCTCTCGTCGGCTGACTCCCAGGCCGGCTATCGGAAGGCGATCCGACTCCAGCCCTCATAGAGAAAGCCTCGGGAGGGCCGGCTTCGAGAAGCCGGCCGCGAGAAGGCCGACTCCAAGAAGCCGGGTCCCACAAAGCAGTCAAGATTGTACCCACGGAGTCTGCATCCACATAACGGTGAAGTGACGGGGTGTGGCTACAGTAAAGCCTGCCACCCCCGAATCCCGGAGCACGCCTAGCACTGTGCGCCGTACGGGTGGCCATGACCCGTCCGGCACGCCACTGTTGCCATGTTGACCCTGATGTCATCCACGACGGGCTGCCAGCGCGGCCCTCAGGCGGTGGGCCCCTTCGGGTAGAGAGACACCCGAAGGCGGCCAGGCCTCCCCCAGTCGACCCAAGATAGAGCCGGCTCCCCACAGTCGGCTTGCCACCTCCCTCGAAGGAGACGCCCCATTAAGGAGACAAGACGCGGTGAGGCTACATTGATCATCCGCCAGATGGCGGCACTGTAGACACGCCCACCTCGACGAAGCCCTCGTCACTAGGATTGAGCGACAGTAACCAGCCGCCAACAAGGCCCTAGACAGTGGGGCCTACCTGTCGACCACGGGGCCGGTAGCCGGCAGGACCCACCAGCCGGCGGGCCCCAGCAGCCGACGCAAAAGCTGGCGAGCATAGTCACAGACGGCTGGGCCCCGCGCCCAGCCGAATTACCATTGTAACCCCGGGGGGTAGGCCTATATAAACCCCCCGGGGCACCCATGCAAAGGGTTGATCTCTGCTAGTTCTAGACACCACACAAGGAGAAGAAGAGAGCGAGCCGTGCCCTTCTTCCTCCTCTCACCAAACAGCTCTAGGAGCATCGTGTAGCTACTCGTTCATCTAGTGATCATGCGGAGACCCCGCAGAGCAGCAGTAGGGGTGTTATCTCCTCGGAGAGCCCTGAAGCTGGGTAAGATTCGCCGGCGTGCATGTCTTCGCCTCATCCCATTTCCAGGCACCGGCGATGTCTTACTGGCTCCCACAATGATAAGCCACCCGTTGGCATATGTCGCACCTACCACCCGACAATCATAACTAGTGCAATCATCATTAGTACCATGGATATTCAAGGAGTTCATACTAACAATATTGCAATCATGCTCATCATTCAAAGATTTAGTGCCAAACATTTTAATGCATTCTTCTTCTAATACTTTGGCACAATTTTCCTTTCCATCATACTCACGAAAGATATTAAAAAGATGAAGCGTATGAGGCAAACTTGATTCCATTTTTTGTAATTTTCTTTTATAAACTAAACTAGTGATAAAACAAGAAACTAAAAGACTCGATTGCAAGATCTAAAGATATACCTTCAAGCACTCACCTCCCCGGCAACGGCGCCAGAAAAGAGCTTGATGTCTACTACACAACCTTCTTCTTGTAGACGTTGTTCGGCCTCCAAGTGCAGAGGTTTGTAGGACAATAGCAAATTTCCCTCAAGTGGATGACCAAAGGTTTATCAATCCGTAGGAGGCGCAGGATGAAGATGGTCTCTCTCAAGCAACCCTGCAACCAAATAACAAAGAGTCTCTTGTTGGGGAACGTTGCAGAAAACAAAAAATTTCCTACTCGTTTCACCAAGATCCATCTAGGAGTTCATCTAGCAACGAGTCATGAGATGCATCTACATACCTTTGTAGATCGCGTGCGGAAGCGTTCAACGAACGGGGATGATGTAGTCGAACACGACGTGATCCAAATCACCGATGACCGAGTGCCGAACGGATGGCACCTCCGCGTTCAACACACGTACGGGACGGGAGACGTCTCCTCCTTCTTGATCTAGCAAGGGGGGAGGAGAGGTTGATGATGATCCAGCAGCACGACGGCGTGGTGGTGGATGCAGGGCGTCACAGTAGCAGGGCTTCGCCTATACTACACGAGAGAGAGACGTAACAGGGAGAGAGGGATGCACCAAAAGCCGTAGCCTCAAGTCCCTCCTCTCCCCCACTATATATAGGGGTGCCAAGGGTGGGGGGGCGCCGGCCCTAGGAGATGGATCTCCTAGGGGGGGGGGGGGGCGGCGGCCAAGGGTGGGGGGCTTGCCCCCCAAGGCAAGGGGCGCCCCCTTTTTAGGGTTTCCCCTAACCCTAGGCGCATGGGCCCTTAGGGGGTGGCGCCCCAGCCCACTAAGGGCTGGGTCCCTTCCCACTTCAGCCCATGGGGCCCTCCGGGATAGGTGGCCCCACCCGGTGGACCCCCGGGATCCTTCCGGTGGTCCCGGTACAATATCGGTAACCCCGAAACTTGTCCCGATGGCCGAAACAACACTTCCTATATATAATTCTTTACCTCTGGACCATTCCGGAACTCCTCGTGATGTCCGGGATCTCATCCGGGACTCCGAACAACATTCGGGTTACTGCATATACATATCTTCACAACCCTAGCGTCACCGAACCTTAAGTGTGTAGACCCTACGGGTTCGGGAGACATGTAGACATGACCGAGACGACTCTCCGGTCAATAACCAACAGCGGGATCTGGATACCCATGTTGGCTCCCACATGCTCCACGATGATCTCATCGGATGAACCATGATGTCGAGGATTCAATCAACCCCGTATGCAATTCCCTTTGTCCATCGATATATTACTTGCCCGAGATTCGATCGTCGGTATCCCAATACCTCGTTCAATCTCGTTACCGGCAAGTCACTTTACTCGTACCGTAATGCATGATCCCGTGACCAGACACTTGGTCACTTTGAGCTCATTATGATGATGCATTACCGAGTGGGCCCAGTGATACCTCTCCGTCATACGGAGTGACAAATCCTAGTCTTGATCCGTGTCAACCCAACAGACACTTTTGGAGATACCCGTAGTCTACCTTTATAGTCACCCAGTTACGTTGTGATGTTTGGTACACCCAAAGCACTCCTACGGTATCCGGGAGTTACACGATCTCATGGTCTAAGGAAAAGATACTTGACATTGCAAAACTCTAGCAAACGAACTATACGATCTTTATGCTATGTTTAGGATTGGGTCTTGTCCATCACATCATTCTCCTAATGATGTGATGTCGTTATCAATGACATCTTATGTCCATAGCCAGGAAACCATGACTATCTGTTGATTAACGAGCTAGTCAACTAGAGGCTTACTAGGGACATGTTGGTGTCTGTTATTCACACATGTATTACGATTTCCGGATAACACAATTATAGCATGAATAAAGACAATTATCATGAACAAGGAAATATAATAATAATGCTTTTATTATTGCCTCTAGGGCATATTTCCAACATCTCTTGTGTCCCCAACACACCCAATACAATGGTAAATTGTATAGGTGCACTAGTTCGGCGAAGAGATGGTGATACAAGTGGTATATGGATAGTAGATAAAGGTTTTTGTAATCTGAAATTATAAAAAACAGCAAGGTAACTAATGATAAAAGTGAGCGTAAATGGTATTGCAATGCTAGGAAATAAGGCCTAGGGTTCATACTTTCACTAGTGCAAGTCCTCTCAACAATAATAACATAATTGGATCACATAACTATCCCTCAACATGCAACAAAGAGTCACTCCAAAGTCACTAACAGCGAAGAGCAAACGAAGAGATTATGGTAGGGTACGAAACCACCTCAAAGTTATTCTTTCCAATCAATCCGTTGGGCTATTCCTATAGGTGTCACAAACAGCCCTAGAGTTCGTACTAGAATAACACCTTAAGAGACAAATCAACCAAAACCCTAATGTCACCTAGATACTCCAATGTCACCTCAAGTATCCGTGGGCATGATTATACGATATGCATCACACAATCCCAGATTCATCTATTCAACCAACACATAGAACCTCAAAGAGTGCCCCAAAGTTCCTACCGGAGAATCACGACGAAAACATGTGCCAACCCCTATGCATAGGTTCATGGGCGTAACCCGCAAGTTGATCACCAAAACATACATCAAGTGAATCACGTGGTATCCCATTGTCACCACAGATACGCACAGCAAGACATACATCAAGTGTTCTCAAATCTTTGAAGACTCAATCCGATAAGATAACTTCAAAGGGGAAAACTCAATCCATTACAAGAGAGTAGAGGGGAAGGAGAAACATAAGATCCAACTATAATAGCAAAGCTCGCGATACATCAAGATCGTGCCAAATCAAGAACACGAGAGAGAGAGAGATCAAACACATAGCTACTGGTACATACCCTCAGCCCCGAGGGAGAACTACTCCCTCCTCGTAATGGAGAGCACCGGGATGATGAAGATGGCCACCAGAGAGGGATTCCCCCTCCGGCAGGGTGCCGGAACGGGTCTAGATTGGCTTTCGGAGGCTACGGAGGCTTCTGGCGGCGGAACTCCCGATCTATTGTGCTCCCCGGTCGTTTTAGGGTATATGGATACATATAGGCAGAAGAAGTACGGCAGGGGGGCCACGAGGGGCCCACGAGGGTGGAGGGCATGCCCAGGGGGGAGGGTGCGCCCCCTACCTCGTGGCTTCCTCGAAGCTCCCTTGACGTGGACTCCAAGTCTCCCGGGTTGCTTTCCTTCCAAAAATAAGTTCCGTGAAGTTTCAGGTCAATTGGACTCCATTTGATTTTTCTTTTCTGCGATACTCTAAAACAAGGAAAAAAAGAAACTGGCACTGGGCTCTGGGTCAATAGGTTAGTCCCAAAAATAATATAAAAGTGTATAATAAAGCCCATAAATATCCAAAACAGAAGATAATATAGCATGGAGCAATCAAAAATTATAGATATGTTGGAGATGTATCATGGACCTCCGACCATCCGGGATTCCAGGGCTGATGATAACAAAGGCCCCGGACTGTCTGGTTCACAATCGACAGTGATTTTGGAGACGGGTGAGCAGATTCCTTCAATGGATGATTGTGCTTTTGGAGCAGCTTCCGGAGACCCGGGGACTCCGGATATGTTGCGAGACATGTTGCGGAAAGCATCTGTCTCGAGGGAACAGTGTACCTTGATGGGTACACTGATTGAAAAGATTTCGTCCGCGAAGAGCGGATTAAATGAAGCCTTCACGAGCCTACTAAAGGGCTTCGAGGTTTGTGACATAATGTTTTTAGCTATGTTTAATTTGCAAAGATGCGCCTGTGTATAGGTAGTAGCCCCTGATACTCGGGTTGGCTTCCATTGGGAAGCAAAACGGAGGATCGAAAAGGATCGTTTGAGGACTAACCTGATCAACTTTGAACACATGCTGCTTCTCCCTTGGCCGCTTCCCGGACTATGGAAATTGCCGATTTGCAGCGGGAGCTTGATGTGGCAGGGGATGATCTTGCTTTAATCAATACGCGTCTTGACAAGTCGCAAGGTATGTATTTGGGGAAATCCTCATACATTTTTGTGGTATAAGCATGATGCTGAGATTTAGATGCTAGAATATGTGTGGCTGCAGATGGTGCTGCCGCAGTTGAAGTTCTTCGAGCGGAGCTGGCCCGGGCCAAGGAGCAGGCCCTTCGTAGTAATGCTGCTGCCGAAAAGGCATCGGCTGAATTAAAAGCCGAACAAGATGCACGGCGCCAAGATGAGGAGAAGATATCCACTATGACGCTCGAACTGGAGAATGCTAATGGACGGTGTGAATTTCTGGAGAAGGAGAGTAAAGCCTTAATGGCTGATCAGGACAAGGCCTTACAAGAGGCTAGAGCAGCACGGTCGGAATCCAGAGCAGCCAGTGAGGAGGTTCGACAGGCAAGGGAGATTGCGGCTGGAAAGCCCTGTCTACTGCAAACTAAGTTCGGTGACCCATACTATGCCCAGCTTAACCAAGTATGGAGTTCTCCGGACGAGTTCTTGGACTTGCCGAAGAGTTCAGCCGATGCGGTGCAGTATTACCAAGCGCGAGATGGATGTGCAACGGAGAAGCTTTTTTGGTCACAGTTTGGCGCATCAAAGCACCCTCTGTTGCTCAATGAACAAATGTCCCAATGGGCCGAACTTCATAGGATATCCGGCGCTGCCATGAAGGATGTCGTAATCCGGTTGTGGCCAACCGAGCCTGCTCCGAATAGCTATTTCGGTTTGGTGTAGAGGCTTGTTGATGCGGTGTCGCGTATCGATGCTGTGAAGCGATCATCATGCATTGAGGGTGCGTGGATGGCTTTTGCCCGAGTCAAAACATTCTGGGGGAAGATGAAGGCCATCGATGTTGCGACGAAGAGTCCACCCAAAGGCAAGGACCGCCGGAACCAGAGCATTATTTTGAAGACGTCCTAGAGGCCGCCCGCTTTGTAGAGGGTCAGTGCTCAAAAGACATAATGTTCAAGTGAGGTGTATGAAAACTGTAAAAGACAATTTTATAGTTAATCTATTTATGTTTTGCTTGAAATCTTGAATTCCTCCTGTGCGGCCGTTTTGATATAATCTATAAGTTTTCCAATTGTCGGCTTCAGCCCCCTCGTAGGAAGTACTGGGGTGTTTGGAAAGGCATTTAATCACTCTTTATCCAACGTCTTGGTCCATGAAGGAGGTGATAATGCGACGAACCAGGCATCGGACTATATGGCGTTAACGCTTTCACTTAGCCATTGGAGTTCTATTGTGGGGCTACGACATAGCCCCTGGTATGTATGCGGCGTATGGTGCCTTACATATTTGATCTGAAAAAGATCCCTCGTGTGACACGAAGAATCGCTAAAGATTCCAAGAAGTCGTCAAGTGGTTGACCAGCTCATGCCGCATCATGACAGTCAGTTTTCGGCTTTCTCTACTGAGGTGCCTATCCGGTTTAGACCAGGGCACAATCGCAGTAGTTCTCCCTTTACTACCCTAGCCGATAGAGCGGAACGTAGGGTAGCAAGCACAAGAGCCGGGCAACCCAACTATTGACCCAAGACAATGATTCGGAGCTGATGCATATAAGGCCAAACTTGCGACGCCAAAGTATGCTATAGAGCTGTTCGGACTTTTACTGGCAACTCATTTGTTCCCACACCAAGCCCCTGGCAGGTTATGCCAAGGTATTTCTGTGAAATAACCATAGGAGCCATATTTGTTGGGGCAACAATGTGGATGATTAGTTCGGATATTGTTTAATGGAAATTGAGCGATATGCCAATGATATATATATATATATATATATATATATATATATATATATATATATATATATATATATATATATATATATATATAAATATAAGCCATCCTACCGGCTATTTGACATGCTCGGAGGATCAGGCATAGTACATGCTCGAGAAATAGAGAGTGCGGTCTACAAAAAGTTATTTTGGACCTCCTGTCGCACGTCTACGCCGCCCGTCCTCAGTGGGGTAATCCTTGATGGAAATAGCCCCTTAGGTGAGTGTAAGGATCCGGACTCCGATAGAGCCAGTTTCCGATGTTTATCCTGTTCGTCACCTGTTTTTAAAGGATAGCGAAGGAAGAAATAAAAAGAAAATAAATAATAATAAAAAAGTTACTGGAGTGCTTGCAGGCTTGTCCGTATTTTGCTTCTGCCAATGCCCATGGTATCTTGAGTGCGTAATGATGTCTGCATGGTACAAACTTTGTAGGTGTACGGAGTGGGCGGCGGAAGCCGGGTTGCTATTTCCGTTCTAGGAGTAGTTGATCCTTGGGTGGAGACTGCTTCTGACCCTCGGTGTTTCGTTGGTGAACCTTTCAGTCATCCCTGTCGCTTGGTGGCCTCCTCCCCCTGTGTTCGGTGTTGAGCTTGCCGGCATGTTTAAAGACCTAGCAGTTTCTGTTGGTATGATTAGCTAGTTTATCGGGGTGGCCATGAATCTGGCAGGGTCGGTCCATTATCTTGTCCAGGTTGGATGGTTCATCTCGATTCGCCTTGAATGGCTTCTTCCGCTGACCGGGCTTGGGGTTGCTGAATCAGGCGTTCACTGCTATGTCGCCTGATCTTTCATTGTCATTGCGACTGTTGTTTTTGCTTCCTCGTGGCTTGGCGTTGCCATCTCAGATTTCGGAGGTGCCCTGGTTGCTGGTGCTATTGCTTCTACGAGCGAGCCAGCTGTCTTCTCCCGTGCAAAAGCGGGTCATCGGAGCAGTGAGGGCTGTCATGGATTTAGGTCCTTCTTGGCCGAGGTGGCGTGCAATCCATTCGTCCCGGACGCTATGTCTGAAAGCCGCAAGGGCTTCCGCGTCCGGACAGTCGACGATTTGGTTCTTTTTGACTAAGAACCGAGTCCAGAGCTCCCTGGCTAATTCTTCGGGCTGTTGGACAATGTGACTTAAGTCATCGACATCGGGTGGCCGGACATATGTACCTTGGAAGTTGTCATGGAAGGCTTTCCAAGTACTCCCAGCTGCCGACGGAATTTTTGGGCAGGCTATTTAGCCAGTGTCGAGATGGACCTTTGAGCTTTAGTGGGAGGTATTTGATGGCATGGAGGTCGTCTCCACGGGCCATGTGGATGTGGATAATAAAGTCCTCAATCCATACTGCGGGAATGGTTGTTCCGTCGTATGATTCAATATTGACGGGTTTGAATCCTTCGGGGAATTCATGATCCATTACTTCATCAGTGAAGTAAAGCGGGTGTGCGGCGCCTCTATGTTGGGTCACACTGCGATATAATTCCGAAGGAGTCCCTTTGCGGTTTTTGGATTGGGCGTGGGGAGGTTTGACACGCCCGAATAGGTAGCCATCATCGTGTGTCGAAGCATGCTTTCGTGATCCGTAGATCGGTCTTGCATTTCCTGCTCTATTATCCAAGTCCCTCTGCAGGTTGTCTGGGTAATCATGACATGCGTTGTTCTTGCCTTTACGGCGAGGTGGGGCGGTCTGGTGTTCGGCTTGAGTTGCCTCTTTATCCGGACAGAGTTGTCGGCGACCTGCCGCATTGTGTGATGATGGTATGGGCTCCAACGCCCCATCATCAGACTGGTATAGCAATCTGTGCTTTGGGTAGTGAGGGAGTCCTGGATTAGGGGGTGTCTGGATGGCCGGACTATACCTTCAGCCGGACTCCTGGACTATGAAGATATAAGATTGAAGACTTCGTCCCGTGTCCGGAAGGGACTTTCCTTAGCGTGGAAGGCAAGCTTGGCGATACGGATATATAGATCTCCTACCATTGTAACCGACTTTGTGTAACCCTAACACTCTCCGGTGTCTATATAAACCGGAGGGTTTTAGTCTGTAGGAAAACATACAGAACAACAATCGTACCATAGGCTAGCTTCTAGGGTTTAGCCTCTTCGATCTCGTGGTAGATCTACTCTTGTACTACCCATACCATCAATATTAATCAAGCAGGACGTAGGGTTTTACCTCCATCAAGAGGGCCCGAACCTGGGTAAAACTTCGTGTCCCTTGCCTCCTGTTACCATCCGGCCTAGACGCACAGTTCGGGACCCCCTACCCGAGATCCGCCAGTTTTGACACCGACATTGGTGCTTTCATTGAGAGTTCCTCTGTGTCATCGCCGTTAGGCTTGATGGCTCCTACGAACATCAATAGCGATGCAGTCCAGGGTGAGACCTTCCTCCCCGGACAGATCTTCGTCTTCGGCGGCTTCGCACTGCGGGCCAATTCACTTGGCCATCTGAAGCAGATCGAAAGCTATGCCCCTGGCCGTCAGGTCAGATTTGGAAGTTTAAACTACACGGCTGACATCCGCGGGGACTTGATCTTCGACGGATTCGAGCCACTACTGAGCGCGCCGCACTGTCACGACGAGAATGATCTAGCTCTGCCGCCGAACAGTGCCCTGGAGGCCGCACCCGCATCGGCTTCGACCCTTAATTCGGAGCCAACTGCACCGATCGAGGATGGGTGGTTGGACCACGCCTCAGGGGCTGCGATCCCAACAGCGATCGAGCCGAACACCAACCCCGCACTCCGCGAGACTCATGACTCCAAGGAGCCGGACTCCACTCCGAACTCCGAACCCCCCGTGCCCCTGCCGATCGAATCCGATTGGGCGCCGATCATGGAGTTTACTGCCGCGGACATCTTTCAGCACTCGCCTTTCGGCGATATTCTGAAGACACTAAAGTCTCTCTCTTTATCAGGAGAGCCCTGGCCGGACTACGGTCAGCAAGGTTGGGATACAGACGATAAAGAAATTCAAAGCCCACCCACCACCCACTTTGTAGCCACTGTCGACGATTTAACCGACATGCTCAACTTCGACTCCGAAGACATCGATGGTATGGACGCCGATGCAGGAGATGATGAAGAACCAGCGCCTATTGGGCCCTGGAGAGCCACCTCGTCATATGACATATACATGGTGGACACCCCAAAAGAAGGAGATGGCAATGGAACAATGGAGGATGACCCCTCCAAGAAACAGCCTAAGAGCCGGCGTCAGCGGCGCCGCTCAAAATCCCGCCAAAGCAAATACGGTGATTCCACCAGGGGAGGTAATAATACTTTGGAGAGTGCCGAAGAAAACCCCCTCCAGCAAGATTCAGCATAGGAGGATGGAGAAGCCAGCCCTCATGAGAGAGCGGCAGACAGAGAGGTGGAGGACGATAATTGTATGCCTCCCTCCGAAGACGAGGCAAGCCTCGACGACGATGAATTCGTCGTGCCAGAGGATCCCGTCGAGCAAGAGCGTTTTTGTCGGTGTAATGGGGCACGGATACCCCGAAGACGGCGAGATGATATTTCAAGACATCGGGGCTAGCAAAGCCCCTCAGTCCGACTGCCTGGCCGCTCCTGCCGGCTCCCCGTCCGACTGCGCTACCCGGCCGGCTGCCGACTGCCGGCCGCCGACTACGCCAACCAGTCGGCTGCCGACTGCAGCCCGACCCGACATCGACGAGACAAGCGTACCGCGTCACTATCATCTACAGTGTATCGTGTCCCCTGGGTACTGATTTATAAAGTATCCCAGGGGACAAGCATGGCATGTGCCATGCCACTAGCCACGCCTACTTGGCTTGGCATGTAAGCTACCCAAGGTAGCTTACATCCAACGCCACCACCCACTTAGCTTACATGGTAAGCCAACTCCCACTATAAATACCACCACACATCCATCCATCCAGGAGGATGGCCACTCACGCCCACACACAAGCTAGCAAGCAAGCTAGCTTTCCATCCATCCATCACATGAGCCCACACATACGGCCGCTAGCATGGCCGGCCACTAGACGCCTGGTATAAGCATTTACCAGATCAGATGCCTAGGGCACTGGTCCCAGATACAGCTCCAGGAGCACCTTTGTACTGCCAGATGTACACCTCGGATATATAATCAGACATGCAGGAGTAGGGGTATTATCTCTCCGGAGAGCCCTGAACCTGGGTAAACCACCGCGTGCTACTCGCATAACCGCTCCCGGTCCTGTCAGCAGCAGTCCTACCCACACACTAAGCCCTTGTGGCATCTGTCGACTCGCAAGCACCCCGTGAGAAATACCACGACAGTTGGCGCCCACCGTGGGGCGGTACTATGCTACCGCGCTGCTGCTGGTTTCGCTGTCCGGGCGGGACCATCTTCGCCATCACCGCCGCGGCGTCGTGCCGTCTCTCCGGTAGCGCTCGGGGGCTCGACTTCGACCCGTCCCCGGAGCGGCCGTGCGGGACGGTGCTTCCTCGCCGTCGGTCTCGCCGCCTTCATCATCACCGCGACGCCGCCACCTCTCCGGCGCCTGTCGAGGGCTCGACATCAGCATGCCCTCGGCGCGTCCGTTTCAGGCGGTGCATCTCCGTCACCGCCGTTGCGACGCCGGCCGTCCGTCCGTGCACGGCGGTGCCTCGCTTCGGTCGGCCGCATCCGTGCGCGCGCCGTGCCGCGCCCCTCACGTTTGCTCCTCTCCGCGCTGCGCCTTTCTTTGGCCGGAATGCGCTTTTGCTCCTTCATTTTTCGCCTATCCAAGCTAGCTAGATGCTAGTCAACAATGGTCAAACCATTAACCATACCACTACACACATACTACCCCGTACATGGCCACATAATCCCCATACATGCCTCGCGGGTTTCCTGTACAATGGCCAGATATTTCCTATACACTTCCCGTACCATGCCAATATACTAGTCCCAGTCAAAAGTCAGATGGTAACCGGACACCGGTCTGATAATGGCCAGGCACTAGCTCCTCCTCTACTCATGCTGCGGGCCGCTTCCTTCGACCCCGGGGCCCTGCGCCCCCGCGCTGACTAGCTGCTGCTGGCCCCGCCTCGCCTCGCGCGCGTCCTTGCGCCCGCCGACTAGGCCCCGTCCGGCGGTCGGTTTCCCCGCGCGCGCCGAGTTGCCGACCCCGCGCCTCCGCTTGCTCGTCGGGTCGCCTCCCGGCCGGCGTCCACCTCCGCGCGCTCGTCGGCCCCGGCTGGCTTCGGCCGGCTCCTACGCCGCCCGCTGGATCCCGCCCCGACTTCGCCCGCGTCTGGCCGCCTCCTCGCTCGGCCGGCCGGCTCCCGCGCGCCCGTTGGCCTGGTCTCCGCTCCCAGCCGGCGTCCGCCTCCGCACCTGGCTGCCCTCGCGGGCCGGCTCCGCCCGCTCGCCGCCTGGCGCCTCCCGGCTCCGCCGACCCCGCCTGCCGCCTTGCCTTGGCTGGCTTCCTCCCGAGCCGGCTGTTGGCCCGCCATGCGCCGTTTCCTCCTCGTGCCGGCTTCCCCACGCGCCGCCTCACGCGGGAGGCCTGTCCGCTTCGCCGCTGTGGCCGACTACCGCCGCCCCGGCCGACTGTGGCTCCGCCGGCCTCGCCTGCTCGCCCGCCTCCGTCCGCGGCGCGGCTCCCCGGCTCCATCCCGGCCCGGCCGGCTGCCGCCTCTGCCGGCTTCCTCCCGCGGCCTCCGCACGCCCGGTCGACTCCCGCGCTGGCCAACCCCAGCTCCGTGCCCGCTCCTGCCGTCGGCTCATGGCAGCCGCGTCCGCCTGTCGGCTGGCTTCCCCGCCCCACTTCGCTTCACGCCGCCCGCGCCGGCTTCCCCGCTACCGCCGGGTCTGCGCGCCCTCGCCCGGGTTGCGGCGGGCCGGCTCCGCCAAGCCGCGCCGACCTCCGCACCAGGTCCGGCCTCCGCGCACGCCGTCTTGCTGTCCCAGCCGGCTGCCGGCTCCACACGCCGAGTCCGCGACGTCCCGCGCCACCCGCGGCTTCGCCTCCGGCCGACCCCTGCTGGTCCTTGCTGCGGTCCCCTGGTCGGCTGGGGAAAAGAAAAGAAAGAGGAGTCAGGGTGCCGGCTTGCGAGAAAAAAAAGTGGAGGCCGGCGGCTCGCGTGCAGGCTGGTTAGAGAAATCAAGGGCTGTGTGCCCAGCCGACTGCTGGGTCAAAGAAAGAAAACAAAGAAAGAGCCGGCTGTCCAAGAAGTAGACCGGGTGCCCACGGCCGGCTTGACAAAAAAAAACGGAGAGAGCAGCCTATACGTCTGCCCGCTACAAGAGAAGAAATGAAGAAACATCCGTCTATCCGTCCGCCTGCTTCGCCACTCGGACGGCTAGACGCGACCCGGCCTGCTTGCCTGCTCCAACATCAGGCCGGCAAGAGTGCCGGCACCGCTGCCCGTTTGCCTACACCCAGCGGGTGCGCTGACGCGCCCCCGCGCGAGAGAAGACAAGGTAGTCGCCGGAAGATCCGGCCCGACTGCTCAGCAGTCGGCCCGAATCTCGGGGGCTACACCCAGCGGGTGCGCTGACGCGCCCCCGCGAGAGAGAAGACAAGGTAGTCGCCGGAAGATCCGGCCCGACTGCTCAGCAGTCGGCCCGAATCTCGGGGGCTACACCCAGCGGGTGCGCTGACGCGCCCCCGCGAGAGAGAAGACAAGGTAGTTGCCGGAAGATCCGGCCCGACTGCTCAGCAGTCGGCCCGAATCTCGGGGGCTACACCCAGCGGGTGCGCTGACACGCCCCCGCGAGAGAGAAGACAAGGTAGTCGCCGGAAGATCCGGCCCGACTGCTCAGCAGTCGGCCCGAATCTCGGGGGCTACACCCAGCGGGTGCGCTGACGCGCCCCCGTGAGAGATAAAAACAAGGTAGTCGCTGGAAGATCCGGCCCGACTGCTCAGCAGTCGGCCCGAATCTCGGGGGCTACACCCAGCGGGTGCGCTGACGCGCCCCCGCGAGAAAGAAGACAAGACAGCTGCCGGAAGATCCGGCCCGACTGCTCAGCGGCCGGCCCTACACCCAGCAGGTGCGCCGGCGCACTCCGCGAGCGCCGAGTCACGCCGGCTATCTTCGACGACCGCGACTACGCAAAAATCAATGTGAGCTCCTCACCCGCATGTTTTTGCACTATGCAAGCACGGATAACCCCGAGCTTTGCTCGGGGGCTGCCTTCGCATTTTATTATAGTAGCATCATTGTTTGCCCCGGCGCCAGCCAGAGTTGGCCCGGGGGCTGGCCGCTTGGCCTGAGACGTTAGTTCCCGCAGACGGCTTAGTACCGTGCGCGGTACCAAAGGCCCACTCTTAGTCACAGACCGCAGAGCGGCTGCCGACCAGCAAGAGTGAACGCTGGAGGCCACCCACGCGAAAAACGTTCGGGAAGAAAAACGTTCGGGCGACCCGACCGTTTTCCTTTACAAGTATCTACTCGGTCGAATCTGCTCCCAGACTCTGAGTACTGTACACTCCACTTCGCGGCCCACTCTCAGCCACAGACCGCAGAGCGGCTGTCCGGCAAGCAAGAGCACGAGCCAAAAAGCGGAGGGAACACGAAAAAGATTAAGGGGGCTCGGACGAAACCGAGTCGGCACCCTCCGCATAAAACTTGCAATGATAAAAGCAAGCATTCGATATATCTGCATGGACTAACTCTGTCCTTTTTTATGATTATTTTCATGAACATTTGCCAAAAAACCTCCGCCCAACTTTGCCAAGTTGCCCGGAGGCTCGGGGCTACTGTCGGTGTAATGGGGCACGGATACCCCGAAGACGGCGAGATGATATTTCAAGACATCGGGGCTAGCAAAGCCCCTCAGTCCGACTGCCTGGCCGCTCCTGCCGGCTCCCCGTCCGACTGCGCTACCCGGCCGGCTGCCGACTGCCGGCCGCCGACTACGCCAACCAGTCGGCTGCCGACTGCAGCCCGACCCGACATTGACGAGACAAGCGTACCGCGTCACTATCATCTACAGTGTATCGTGTCCCCTGGGTACTGATTTATAAAGTATCCCAGGGGACAAGCATGGCATGTGCCATGCCACTAGCCACGCCTACTTGGCTTGGCATGTAAGCTACCCAAGGTAGCTTACATCCAACGCCAGCACCCACTTAGCTTACATGGTAAGCCAACTCCCACTATAAATACCACCACACATCCATCCATCCAGGAGGATGGCCACTCACACCCACACACAAGCTAGCAAGCAAGCTAGCTTTCCATCCATCCATCACATGAGCCCACACATACGGCCGCTAGCATGGCCGACCACTAGACGCCTGGTATAAGCATTTACCAGATCAGATGCCTAGGGCACTGGTCCCAGATACAGCTCCAGGAGCACCTTTGTACTGCCAGATGTACACCTCAGATATATACTCAGACATGCAGGAGTAGGGGTATTATCTCTCCGGAGAGCCCCGAACCTGGGTAAACCACCGCGTGCTACTCGCATACCCGCTCCCGGTCCTGTCAGCAGCAATCCTACCCACACACTAAGCCCTTGTGGCATTTGTCGACTCGCAAGCACCCCGTGAGAAATACCACGACAGTTTTCAACGCTGGCTTATGGCCACGACAAGAAGCCTCAAGAAAAAACAGCAACATCTTAGAGCTGATCAAGATTTGCTAGTCGACAGATGGACTGAAGTCCTTGCGGCCGAAGAGCATAAACTCGAACGCCCCTCCAAGAGCTACCCAAAGCGCAGGGTGCTACCCCGATTAGAGGAGGAAGCACTTAAACCTACATCACCAGCACTTGATACGGCTGACCGGCCACCTCGTGGCCGCGACAGAGAGGCCTCTCGGCCCTCCACTCAAGCCACACCCCCTACCAAGGCACGGGAAAATGCGCCAGACCTGCGAGATATGTTGGAGGACAAGGCAAGGCAAACAAGATCGATCTACGGATCATGTGGGCGCCCCACGACTCGAGACGATAACCGTCACGCCGAACACAAATCCGGTAGGGCCGAACACAGTAGACAAAGCTCATTGGTGCTACGTCGTGATATAGCCCAGTACAGAGGCGCCGCACACCCACTATGCTTCACAGACGAAGTAATGGACCATCAAATCCCCGAGGGTTTCAAACCCGTAAACATCGAATCATATGATGGCACAACAGATCCTGCGGTATGGATCGAGGATTATCTCCTTCATATCCACATGGCCCACAGTGATGATCTCCACACCATCAAATACCTCCCACTCAAGCTTAAAGGACCAGCTCAGCTTTGGCTTAACAGCTTGCCAGCAGGATCAATCAGTTGTTGGGAGGACCTGGAAGCTGCATTTCTCGACAATTTCCAGGGCACTTATGTGCGACCACCAGACGTCGATGACCTAAGCCACGTAATTCAGCAGCCAGAGGAATCGGCCAGGCAATTCTCGACACGGTTCCTAACAAAGAAAAATCAAATAGTCGACTGTCCGGACGTAGAGGCCCTAGCAGCCTTCAAGCACAATATCCGTGACGAGTGGCTTGCCCGGCACCTTGGACAGGACAAGCCGAAATCTATGGCAGCACTCACGACACTCATGACCCGCTTTTGCGCGGGAGAAGATAGCTGGCCTGCTCGTAGCAACAATATGACCAAGAACCCTGGTAATTCGGATACCAGGGACAGTAGTGGCAGGTCGCATCGCATAAAGCAGAAGCGCCACATTAACGACGACAATGCTGAGGATACGGCAGTTAATGCCGGATTCAGAGGCTATAAATCCGATCAGCGGAAAAATCCATTCAAAAGAAATCCTAGAGCTCCTCCAGTTTGGACCGAATACTCGACCGCTTGTGCTAGATGCATGGCACCCCCGAAAAGCCGACCAATCACACCAACAGGGATTGTTGGGTGTTCAAGCAGGCAGGCATGTTAAATGCCGAAAATAAAGACAAGGGGCTGCATAGCGATGACGACGAGGAGCCCCGTCCGCCGAACAACAGTGGACAGAAGGGTTTTCCCCCACAAGTGCGGACGATGAACATGATATACGCAACCCACATCCCCATGAGGGAGCGGAAGCGCATGTTAAGGGACGTATACGCGGTAGAGCCAGTCGCCCCAAAGTTCAACCCATGGTCCTCCTGCCCGATCACCTTTGATCGAAGGGACCATCCCACTAGCACCCATCATGGCGGATTCGCCGCATTGGTTTTAGACCCAATTATTGACGGATTTCATCTCACTAGAGTCCTTATGGACGGCGGCAGCAGCCTGAACCTGCTTTACCAGGATACAGTGCGGAAAATGGGCATAGATCCCTCGAGGATTAAGCCCACCAAAACGACCTTTAAAGGTGTAATACCAGGTGTAGAGGCCAACTGTACAGGCTCAGTCACACTTGAAGTGGTCTTCGGATCTCCAGATAATTTCCGAAGCGAGGAGTTAATCTTCGACATAGTCCCATTCCACAGTGGCTATCACACACTGCTCGGGCGAACCGCATTCGCCAAGTTCAATGCGGTACCGCACTATGCATACCTTAAGCTCAAGATGCCATGCCCTCGAGGATTAATTACGGTCAATGGAAACACCGAACGCTCCCTTCGAACGGAGGAGCACACGGCGGCCCTTGCAGCGGAAGTACAAAGCAGCCTCCCCAGGCAGTTCTCTAGTCCGGCCATTAAATGTCTGGACACCGTCAAGCGCGCCCGGAGTAACATACAACAAGACCGCCTGGCACGTTCCGAGCAGGCGTAGCAATGCGGCCCCAACCCAGCCCTCGCAAAAATGCAACACCAGTGCTTCGCGTACATAACAACGCTCTAGAAATACCATGGGTATAGGGGGAGGGGCACCATCACGGCACGCCCGAAACACGGCTTAAACCACACCAGGGGCTGCCGATTTTTTAATTTTCTCTTACTTTCAGGACTCCATTCTTCGGAAGGCCTGTTCGGCAGTTCAATTGCCGCACAAACGATGCAAGAACCAGGGAAGCAGACAAGCCATGCCGCATTACGGAACTCCCAGGTGGTCTCTATCACGAGCAGTATACCTGTTTCGCATACCATTCCGCAGCCTGCCCCTGGGACGGACATCTTAAATAGTCCAACCTTTTGCTTATCACATTATTTTGTATCGTTCTGCTTTGATCGCAGCCCTTTTTAATAAACAATGCATAGCTTTTGTCTATTTTTGCATTACTCTTTTTTTTACAAATATATGTTCCTTAACGACATGTTGCACCCGTACACTTTGGTACAGCCAAAATACGCCAGGGGCTTTAGTACCCCTCAATATGGTATGAGAAGTTCGAACACTTTAACAAGTGCGGCACCCCGAACTTATAGCATTATATGCATCGGCTCCGAACCATGTCTTGGGTCAATAGTTGGGTTTGCCCGGCTCCTATGTTTTGGTGCCTTACATTCCGCTATATCGGCTAAGGTAGAACTAGGAGAACTACTGTGATTGTGCCCCAGTTGAGCTGGGTCCAGCACCTCAGTAGAGAAAGCTAAAACTGACTGTCATGATGAAGCGAGAGCCGGTCGCTGTTCGAGAGGTTTTTCGAGTCCCTAAAGACTTATGCCGCTTAGAGCGAGGAGTCGGCTCTGTCCGGCCAAGGCGTGGACAGCGCCCCGAACTCGGTCTTCCGAATACCAGGGGCTTCGCCGAAATTTAAAATTATAGAATTCTATGGCTAAGTGAGAGTGTTCACGCATTATAGTTCGATTGCCTTGTTCATTGTGCTGAGCTCCTCCCTCGAAGGACCCAAACATGGGAAAAAGAGCTCTCAGGTTTATCTCCGAACACCCCAGCACTAGCGGCACGGGGGCAGAAGCCGACGACTCACCATCTCTCAGAATTGATAAACAGCCGCACAGAAGGTAATATTTTAAATTCCAACAGCATTGCTTAGCGCTTATGAACAAGTTTTCAGCGCACAGGATAAAACGAGCGAGTTTTACTCAAAAATTACATCCCTGGAACATTCATCCGCCACAAGGCGGGCACCCTTTAGAACATCCGTATAATAATTCTCGGGCTTGCGATGCTCTTTCCCCAGCGGTGGCCCGTTCTTCACAAGCTTCTCAGCATCCAGCTTGCCCCAGTGCACCTTAGCACGGGCAAGGGCCCTACGGGCACCTTCAATGCAGACGGAGCGCTTGATGACTTCGAGCCTTGGACAGGCCCCCACCAGCCGCCGCACCAGCCCGAAATAGCTCCCAGGCAGAGCCTCTCCAGGCCACAGCCGAACTATGAGGCCCTTCATGGCCTGTTCGGCCGCCTTGTGGACCTCGACCAGTTGCTTCAGCTGGTCGCTCAGGGGCATGGGGTGTCCGGCCTCAGCATACTGAGACCAGAACACCTTCTCTGTCGAGCTGCCCTCCTCGGCTCGATAGAATGTTGCGGCATCGGACACGCTATGTGGAAGATCTGTGAATGCTCCTGGAGAGCTCCGGATTCGGGTAAGTAACAAGTGACTCACGTTTATGTGTTTGCTTTGCATAAAGAATGCCTTACCCGCCGCTATCTTTTTCACTGCATCCAACTCCTGGAGGGTCTTCTGGGATTCGGCCTTGGCAGACTTGGCATTTTCAATAGCCATCGCGAGCTCGGACGCTCGCGTCTTTGAGTCAAGCTCCAAACTCTCATGTTTTTTCATGAGAGCCTGGAGCTCTTGCCGCATGTCGGGGTAAATAGCCATGGGTAGCCCAGCCGGCTTCCCCTGGCCCCTCAGAAAAAATTATGAGCCCATCCGGCTCATAAGGAGACCATGGGTAGCACCGCACCATTATGAGTGCGGTGGTCCAGAAGGTTCAGTCCGCCAAGAGCGGACTGACTGAAGCTTGTACTAGCCTTTTAACAGGCTTTGAGGTAAGTAAAGAATGTGTAAATAATATTACCGCATAGACAGTAGCCCCTGATGCTCTGTTTGGTGTTCGGGAAGAAAAGCCGAAGAGAGGATCAAATAAAATTCGCAGGAGTCTAACAAAAAGGAGTCAATATGCGTATGCAGGCTTCTCTGCTGGCGTCCGCCGCACTGACTGCGGAAGTGGACACGCTAAAGTAGAACCTCGAGCAGTCCAAGCAAGAGCTCGGGCGTGCCAAGAAGCAGCTTGAGGACAAGGAAGGCAAGAAATACCTTCTTTAAATATATATAAAAAAAGTGCAATTGCAAAAAATGACAGGATTATCGTGGCTATTGTAGGGGCCATGTCGGAGGTGGCGACCCTTAAGCAAGCACTGGTCAAGGCCGAGAAGAGGGCGGCCACGGAGCGCACCGAGCGGGAGAAGTATGAGGCCCAGGTTGGCAAGGTGCGGTGTCGGGTGGTAGGATCGACATATGCCAACGGGTGGCTTATCATTGCGGGGGCCAAAAGAACGTCGCCGGTGCCTGGAAACGAGATGAGGCGTAGACATGCACGCCGGCGAATCTTACCCAGCTTCAGGGCTCTCCGGGGAGATAACACCCCTACTGCTGCTCTGCGGGGTCTCCGCATGGTTACTAAGTTCACTGGTGGCTACAATGCTCCTTGAGCTGTTTAGGGTGGAAGGAGGAAGAAGGGCTTAGCTCAGCCTGCTTCCTCTCCTTGTATGTGTCTAGGTCTAGAATGAGAGTCCAACCCTTTGCATGGGTGCACCGGGGGGTTTATATAGGCCTACCCCCCGGGGGTATAATGGTAATCCGACTGGGTACGGGGCCCAGCTGCGTGTGACTATGCTCGCCGGCTTCTCCACCGGCTTCCGGGGCCCGCCGGCTGGTGGGCCCCGCCGGCTGCCGGCTCTTGGGTTGACAGGCCGGCCCCACCGGCCAGGGCCTGGTCGGCGGCTGGCTACTGTTGCCCCGTGTTTGTCGGCGCAGGCTTGGTCGGGGTAAGCGTGGCTACAGTAACGCCGCCCTGGCGGGCGATTACTGTAGCCCCGCCGCACCTTGTCTCCTTAATGGGCGTCTCCTTCGAGGAGGGCGGCAGGCCGGCTACACGAAGCCGGCCCTCTGTCTTGCCGGCTTGAGAGGGGGTGCGGCCGCCTTCGGCATCTCTCTGCCCGAAGGGGCCCACCGCCTCGGGGGCCACGCTGGCGGCCTGTCGTGGACGGTGTCAGAGCCGCCGTGGCAACAGTGCCGCGCCGGGCGGGCCGCAGCTGCCTGCACGACGCGCTGTACCAGGCGTGCTCCGGGTTTTGGGGGTGGCAGGCTCCACTGTAGCCACGCCCCGCTTCATCATCACAGAGTAGACGCGTAAATCGCGGGTACGGCGTTGACTGCTTTATTAGAGCCGGCCCGACAGTAGCCGGCCCTGCCATAGCCGGCCTCGCCGTAGCCGGCCTTGCCATAGCCGGCCCTGCCGTAGCCGGCCTTCCACAGTTTTCTTCATGGGGGTAAAAAGGGGCGGGCCGCCCCCGAAGCCGGCTAGGATGGCAGTCGGCTAGGGGGGAGGCGGCCCAGGTCTTGAGTCTCCTTATGAGCCGGATGGGCTCATAATTTTTTCTGAGGGGCCAGGGGAAGCCGGCTGGGCTACCCATGGCTATTTACCCCGACAGTAGTCCCCGAAGGCGGGCGAGCTTCACGGCGGACGGAAGGATGGGAAGCTTGGCCGGCTTCATACCGTGAGGGACCGACCTCGTCGTTGTAGCCCACTTCGGAGCATTTTTCGTTATTAGGGTGACCGTGTTTGACCCGCGGGCTGGCCGTGGGCCCCACGTCGAGCCACGTGGCGGGGAAGCTCTGCCGTCGCACGCGCGCGACAGGACGCCGCCGCAGGCCCGGGCCCGCCACTCCCTGGCCTCGGCCCGGGCGCGGATCTTCTGTGGCCCGAGGGGACTGCTCGCCTCCCCGCGGCCGTTACTTCGCGTCATCAAGGCGCGTAAATAACGCGGGCGTGGGGGAGATGGGCATGATCGATCCCCACGATCCCCCACGCCGCGCCTCCTCGTCTCTGGCGCATGCGCCTACAAGTAGGGGGGGAGGGGGAGAGGCACAGGCCTGTTCGCTCCCCCGCTCCCCGTCCCTCCTGCTCTTCTTCCTCCTCTTCTTCTTCCTCGCGCCCGACGCAGTTTCGCGCCGCAGCCCACCCACGCCGCCATGTCTCTGGCTTTGTCGAGCTCATGGGACGGGTCCAACGTCCACGAGGACCACATCGAGTTCCTCCGCCAGACCCGGCGCCTGCCCGCCGCCAACCTCGTGCAGGTGCGTCTGGCACCCGCGAAGGAGGTCTCGCCGGTGCCGGAGGAAGGCGAGCGCGTCGTCTTCCGTGCGCACTTCCTCCGGGGCTTCGGCTTCCCGGCGAGCAGCTTCATGCGCTCCTTTCTTGAATTCTACAACCTCCAACCACACCACGTCACGCCCAACGCAGTGCTGCAGCTCTCGGCCTTCGTCACGCTCTGCGAAGGGTTCTTGGGGGTGCTGCCGACGCTGGAGCTCTGGGCGGAGCTGTTCCAGAACAAGCTCGGCACCGTCTCCGTCGGCGTGCCGGCTCCCTGCGGCGCCTTCATCTCGATGAAGAGGGCAAGCGACGACAACCCCTTCCCCCACATTCCTCTGATCCAGTCTGTCAAGCTATGACAGAAATCTTATTTCTATGTCAAGAACGTCGCCCGGCACGGCGACTACGTCAACCTGCCGGCTTACGTAGCCGGCCCGCCGGCTGGGAGGCGGCAGACCTGGGGCTACCTGTCGAAGTCCTTGTCTCCAGCTGGGAACGCTTCCATCTCCCGGCTTCGGGTGATGATCCAGTCGGAAGGTCTGCGCGCATCCGACTTGGTAACCGCCTTCGTCGAGCGCCGGATCCTGCCTCTCCAAAGCCGGCCGCACATGATGTGCCAAATGAGTGGCCGTTTCGATCCTTGCCGGCTGAGCACATGGGAGATGCCCCATGCCGAGGTGGCTCTGATGGCGAACTACGTCGCCAACTTGAAGCTCACCGATGAGTGGCAATTCGGCAAGGCGCCGTACTCCCGCGCCCATCCTCCGCCTGTGGTAAGTTTTTCTTCTCGTCGTCTGCCGGCTTGGGTTAGCCGGCCTCTGACCAGGCGGCTATTTTCTTTTTTCTCTTCATCAAAATCCTCTCCTCCCGCTACCAGCCGGGGCAGCCGGAGTCGACCGAGAGTACGCCCCGGACCGCACGGTGGACGACCCCGACGACCCGGATCTCTCCGCCGTCGCCATGGAGGACGCCGCCATGGGGGACGCCGCCGAGCCCGGCGGCACCGGGTTCTCGGCCAGTTTCGACGACTGGCCGGACGATTATGAAGCCGAAGAACTCCCGCGCCACCAGCCGGCAACCGACCGCCGCGGCGCGAGCTCGTTTGCCGCGCCGACTGCCGGTGGTGGAAAGGGGAAGCGCCGGGCCGCGCTCCCGCTCTTCGGAAGCCGGCCGAAGAGGCCGAAGGCCTCCGCCACGGCCACGAAGCACGAGGAGGCGGCGGCGAAGGCGGCCCGCTTCCGGAAGGCGGTGAAGAAGCCCCCCTCAGTGTTCGCGTAAGTCTAGTAGCCGCCTACGTGCTTGTTATTCTGAAGTTTCCTTTCCTTGAATGCTTTTCTGATTTTCTGAGCAGGGCGCCGCTCTCCCTCGAGCGAGGCCCAGCTGGCTCCGTGGTCGGGCCGAGCGCCGGATCCTCAGGGTCCCGCCGAGTGGACCCCCGCGCCGAACTTGACGCAGCCACGGAGCGCAACGCCCGCGAGGCGCGCCGAGAGAGGGAGGCGGCGGAGCGAGAGGCCGCCCAGACGGCGCCAGGGCGAGCGAGCGAGGCGGCCGAAACTCCGTCGGAGCGGGCGGCCGCGGAGACGGAGGCGGAAGGCGCGCGCAGCCAGCCTCCGCTACTCGCCATCCCCCTCCAGACCTTGGATCCGGATATTCCTCTGCCCACGGCGGAGGAGATCATCCCCGAGCAGCCGTCGGTGCAGAGGGTAGAAGTCCTCGGGGTTTCCGTTGAGAGGACGTCGCCGGCAGCGCTAGCCGGAGCAGGCGAAGGCGGCCAATCGTCGGCGGTGCCGGAGGAGCCGGCCCGGGACGCGCCCGAGGCCGGAGCCGGCCTTGAGATCGAGTTGGCAGCGGGCCGGCCCGCCGGAGGGAGCACGGCCCCGCCGGACACGCGCCGAGCCGCGGGGGCCGAGCGGACGGCAGACGCCTTGGAGGCGGCCAGCTCCGCTACGTCTGGCTGGGCTCCCAGCGGAGGGAGGGGCGAGCTGAACGTCGCGGCTCAAGAGGTTCGGAGCCGGCTGCAGGCACAGGCCGGCCTCCTGAGGCAATTCACTCAGGAGTTTCTGTCGACGCGGTCTGCAATCCGGGTAAGTCTTCACTCCTTGACCGCTCTGGTCCTTTGAATTTTTTTCGTGGGGGCGCGCTAGCGCACCCACTGGGTGTAGTCCCCGAGATCCGGGCCGACTGCAGCGCAGTCGGGTCGGATCTTACTTGACGACTATGTTGACTGTTTTTTCTGATCTCCAGGATTATCACAATTCTCGCGCGGCCGCCTTCAACTCCCAGGCTCGGGAGCTAAGCCGGAGGACCGAAGACCTCGCCAGCAGCCGGCGTAAGTGTTTTGTCCTTATTAATTTCTTGTGGGGGCGCGACAGCGCACCCACTGGGTGTAGTCCCTGAGATCCGGGCCGACTGCAGCGCAGTCGGGTCGGATCTTACTCGACCACTTTTCCTTTGCTAACTTTTCTCTTTATTTTTTTTGCTCGTGTAGAGGCCAACACCGACCTGCGGAGGGAACTCGGCATGGTGCAGGCCGCTCTTCGTGCCAAGGACGCCGAGTATGCTGACTTGGTTCAAGAGCGCGACCGCCTGGCGACGAAACTGGCCGACCAAGAGGAGAGCCACAAGGCGGCCCTGCAAAAGGCGCAGGACGGCGAGGCTACCCTGAGGGCGGAGTTCGAGGCCAGGGAGGCGAACTGGGCCGAGACGCGCCAGGCGCTGGAAGAAGGCTTCAGCCGGATCGAGGATCTCATCGATGGTAGGCTGTCTTTCTTGCTCTTCTTCCATCTGCCGGCCGCCTATGGTTTTGTTTTGACTTGTGTTTGCTGTCTTGCACAGAGTACTTCCCCGGCCAGTCCGTCCTTGCCGCCCAAGCCATCGAAGCCTACCGCGAGGAGCGCCGTCAGGCCGGGGTTGTGATTCCGCCGGATGCGAACCGGACGTTGTCGGAGCAGCTCATCGCCGTCCAGGCGCGGCTGCAGCCGGCCCACCGGTTGCTCCGCCGGCTCCAACGCGCCGGGGCGAGGATGCTGGCCGCGCTCTGGCCCGGCCAAACAATTCCCCGCACCCCGAGCCGGACGGCCGACTGGCTCGAAATCGCAGTCGGCCGCTTCGAGGCCTGGAAGGCGTCCGCGGCCCGTCTTGGAGCCGGGCGCGCGCTGGAGTTCGTCCGCGCGTGGTACCCAGGGCTGAGCCTGGACCAGCTGCGGACGTGGCGGTCGGAAGCCGACGCCGAGCTAGAGGAGGTGCGGCCGGCGATCGCGCAACGCGCCTCGACGATCGCCGAGTGCACCGACACCAGCGTCTTCGCGCCGGAGCTCAACGACGATGGCGCCGCCCAGCCAGAGGAATGGTTCAGGCTGAACCCGGCGGACGGCGAGGACTCGGCCGAAGAGATCGCCTCCAGCGACGAGGGCGAGGACGACGAGGAGGAGGACGGCGAAGACGCCGAGCCGACTGGTGAGGCGGCCGACCGTCCCCCAGCCGACCGTGCCTCCAGCAACGAGCCACGTGGGAGCGCGCCCTCTGCCGGAGACGATGATCGAGCCGAGGTTGGCCAGCCGGCCGCTCCTCCAGCCGGCGCGACTACTTCCACCGCCTAACCCAGCTCGTCTGCGGCCCCGCCGGCTTGATCTGCCGTTCTTTTTGTCCCTGTCTTTCTTTTTGGACAAATTTAAGTTTCTGCAATTCCACCCACTGGGGGTGTATCGAACGATGTTGGACGTCGACCTCTCTGGAAGCTTTTTGTGTAAATATTAATATATGCATGTGTTGGCGTTCATCCAAGTGTACTTTTTGTACTTAGGCTCTTTCCTTTGCCGCCTTCCCTTTTTGGGAAGGCAAGTACTTGAGTTTTCTTGGATTTGAAGTAGACTGAATGTAAGCCGGCCGGCCGGCTAGTCTGGTAGTCGGTCGGCGTGAGGCAGTCAGCCGGCTTTTGTTATATATGCGAGCCTGTTTGGTCCCTAGCCGTTTTTCATGTGGGTACCCTTTCTGGCTTGTGGCTCTTGCCAGCCGGGCAGTCGGTTCTTCGAGCTGCGGTTTTGACAAGAGCCAAGCCTGGGTGTCGGCACATTACTTGTCTGACTGCGGGTAGGGCTCCTAATATAACTCAAGTTGGCCAGTCCCCGGGCCGACTCGTCGGACCCGGTACCGGACAAAATAAATGAAAAGGTAATATCATACGCATGATAACTTTCATTCATAAAACAACGGGTGGCAGTCCCCGAGTCTTTCTCGGGGAGCCTATTGTATCATACTAAATACAAAAGTGGGCATGACACATACTGCGCTTTAACTGTAAAACTTCCGAAGGAGATTTGCGTTCCATGGTCGCTCCGACTCCTTGCCGGAGTCGTCTCTCTTGCGTGCCTTCGGCTTCTGCGCGTCGATGAGGTAGTAGGCATCGTTGCCCAAGGCTCTGCTGATGATGAAGGGGCCTTCCCAGGGGGCTGCGAGCTTGTGCTAGCCGGCTGTTCGCTGGATCAGCCGGAGCACAAGATCGCCCTCCTGGAAGGATCTTGGGCGGACCCTTCGGCTATGGTAGCGGCGCAGACCCTGCTGGTAGATGGCAGACCGGCTGAGGGCTAATAGCCGGGCCTCTTCCAGCAGGTCGACGCCGTCTTCTCGAGCTTCCTTGGCTTCTGCTTCCGTGTACATGGTTACCCCAGGCGAGTCGAACTCGATGTCTGTTGGGATGACTGCCTCGGCACCATATACAAGGAAGAAGGGAGTGAAGCCGGTTGATCTGTTGGGGGTAGTGCGCAGACTCCATAGGACAGCCGACAGCTCATCGAGCCAGCAGCCGGCTGAACGCTCCAGAGGTACGACCAGTCGAGGCTTGATGCCGGACAAAATAAGGCCATTTGCTCGCTCCACTTGGCCGTTTGACTGCGGGTGGGCGACTGACGCAAGGTCCAGCCAGATACCTTGCGCAGCGCAGAACCGTGCCAAGGCACCTTTGGCAAAGTTCGTGCCGTTTTCAGTGATGATGCTGTGCGGTACGCCGTAACGGGTTGTTATATCTGCAATGAAGGTCACTACAGTCGGCCCATTCAGCTTCTTGATCGGCTTCGCCTCGATCCACTTGGTGAATTTGTCAACGGCGACGAGCAAATGTGTCATGCCGCCGCGCGCCCTCTTGAATGGGCCCACCATATCCAATCCCCAGACGGCAAAGGGCCAGGTGATGGGAATGGTCTTGAGTGCTGAAGCCGGCATGTGTTGTTGCGAGCTGAAAAGCTGGCAGCCTTTGCAGTGTTTGACTAGCTCTTTGGCGTCGTCCAAAGCAGTCGGCCAGAAGAAACCGTGGCGGAAGGCTTTGGCGACCAGTGATCTTGATGCGGCGTGGTGGCCGCACTCTCCTTGGTGTATATCCCTGAGGATCGCGATGCCTTTCTCCTGCTCGACGCATCGCTGCAAGACTCCGGTGGCGCTGCGCTTGACAAGCTCTCTGTTGACGATTGTGTATGCTCCAGCCCGGCGCTGAACTTGTCTTGCTTCGTTTTTATCAGCCGGCAGGTCGTGGTTCACCAAAAAGTTGCGGATGGTTTGGGCCCATGATGGGGCGGCGACCTCCTGTGCCACCAATGTGGCCACAGCCACCAGGGTGGGCGGGCTGGGCGGTGCAGTGCTGGAGTCGGCCACCGCGTGCTGTGCTGAAGAAGTCCCCAGGCCGGGTACTGCAGTCCCCGGGCCGGCTACCGCAGTCCCCGGGCCGGGTGCTGCAGTCCCCGAACCAAATATTGAAGTCCCCGGGCCGGCTGCTTGATTCTTCGAGCCGGACCCGGCCCCCTCGGGGTTAGGCGGCACGAAAATGGAGTCGGATTCCGGAGACGGCTTGATTGAAGGCTTGAGGAGGCGCTGCAAGGCGACGCCGGCTGGTATTGCTTGCCGCGTGGAGCCTATTCGGGCCAGAGCATCCGCTGGCTCGTTGTCGGCTCGCGGCACGTGAAGGAATTCACACCCGTCGAAGTATCCGCTGATTTGCTGCACTAGGAAGCGGTAGCTCGCCATGTTTGCGTCCTTGGCGTCCCAGTCGCCAGAAGACTGCTGCACCACCAAATCCGAGTCGCCATAGCACAGGATCCGGCGAATGCCGAGTTCCTTGGCAAGCCGGAGCCCGTGTATGAGCGCCTCGTACTCGGCTACGTTGTTGGAAGCGGCGAAGTGGATCTGCAGCGTGTATCTGAGTTTGTCGCCCTTTGGAGAGGTAAGGACGACGCCGGCGCCCAGGCCGGTGCGCATCTTTGATCTGTCAAAGTGCATGCGCCAATGGGTGGAGTCGGGCGCTGGTGGTAAGTACTGGGTCTCGGCCCAGTCGACGAGGAAGTCGGCCAGCGCTTGCGTCTTGATGGCGTTGCGGGGTTGGTAGAAGATCGTGTAGGGGGCCAGCTCGATGGCCCATTTGGCCACCCGGCCGGATGCATCCCGGCTGCCTATGATGTCGGTTAGCGGGGCAGTGCATACGACCGTGATGGGGTGCTCTTGAAAGTACGGCTTCAGCTTCTTGGCGGCGAAGTACACGCCATAGCACATCTTCTGATAGTGCGGGTAATTTTGCTTCGAGGCGGACAACACCTCGCTCAGGTAGTAAACCGGCCTTTGGACCGGCTGGGCTCGGCCTTCTTCGGGGCGTTCGACCATAATGACGGTGCTGACCACCCGGCTAGTGGCGGCAATATATAGGAGCATGGGCTCCTTCTCAGTCGGTGCCGCCAAGACAGGCGGCGTGGACAGCATTTTCTTCAGGTCGTGGAAAGCTTAGTCGGCCTGGTCGTTCCACTCGAAGTGAGTGCTCTTCTTCATGAGGCGGTAGAGGGGGAGAGCTTTTTCTCCAAGCCGGCTGATGAAGCGGTTAAGAGAGGCCAGGCACCCGGTGAACTTCTGAATCTCTCTGAGCTTGGTTGGGACCGCCATTCTCTCGATGGCCTTGATCTTCACAGGGTTGCACTCTATGCCGCGTTCAGAGACCAGAAAGCCTAGGAGCTGGCCGGCTGGCACTCCGAACAAGCATTTCTCCGGGTTGAGCTTGATCCGGAACCGGCGCAGGTTCTCGAATGTCTCCTTCAAGTCTTCCAGCAGAGTGCCAGGCTTCTCCGTCTTCACCACAACATCATCCACGTAAACGTGGGCGTTCTTGCCGAGCTGCGTGAGGAGGCACTTCTGCATGCAACGCTGAAAAGTGGCGCCGGCATTCCTCAAGCCGAACGTCATAGTCAGGTAGCAGAAGGCTCCAAACGGCGTGATGAAGGCGGTCTTCAGATGGTCATCCGGGTTCAGCTTGATCTGGTGGTATCCCGAGTAGGCATCCAAGAAGCTCAACAGCTCGCATCCGGCTGTGGAGTCTATCACTTGATCAATCCTGGGCAGAGCGAAGGGATCTTTTGGGCAGGCTTTGTTGAGGCTCGTGTAATCTATACACATGCGCCACTTGTTATTCTTTTTCAGCACGAGAACCGGGTTCGTGAGCCACTCAGGGAAGAAAACTTCCATGATGAAGCCGGCTGCGAGAAGCCGGGCTATCTCCTCCCCTACGATCCTTCTCTTCTCCTCTGACAGTCGGCGGAGGGGCTGTTTGACTGGTTTAGCGTCCTCTCGCACGTGTAGTTTGTGCTCGGCGAAATCCTTCGGAACACCCGGCATGTACTTGGGGGAGCATGCAAAGATATCCCGATTCTCACGGAGGAAATCGACGAGCTCGCCTTCCTATTTGCTATCCAGGCTCGCCCCAATGACAGCAAACCTCTCGGGGTGCTCGGGGTCGAGCTGTATCTTCTTGGTCTCCTTGGCCGGCTGGAAAGATCCTTGGGCATCGTACTCCTTGGAGTCGGCGGGTTGGTTTAGCTGCTTGCTGGCCAGGGCTACGACCCGGTCCAGCGTCTTCTTCTCAGCAGCGATCACGAGGGATTCGGCCAGCCGGTTGCTGGCTGCGGCGCAGTCGGCGGACTTCTTGTAGTCGCCGGCGATGGTGATGACACCCTTGGAGCTCGGTATCTTCATCTTGAGGTAAGCATAGTGGGGGACCGCCATGAACTTGGCCAAGGCGGGTCGGCCGAGCAAGGCATGATAAGGGCTCTCCAGGTCCACCACCTCGAACCAGATTGCTTCCCGGCGGAAATGATCCTTGCCCCCAAAGAGTACATCGATCTTGAGCTTGCCGATGGGGGCGCAGGACAGGCCGGGTACGATGCCGTGGAACACCATTCGAGTCGGCGCAAGTTGCTTTGCCTTGACACCCAGCTTCTCCATGGTGTCGCGGTACAGGATGTTGATGCTGCTTCCGCCGTCGATCAGCACGCGGGAGAAGCGTGCGGCGCGCGTGTCCGTTGCGAGGGTGGCCTCCAGGACCAATGCGTAGGAGCCGGGATATGGCATCACCTCTGGGTGGTCGGCCCGGCTCCAGCTGATGGGTTTCTCCGACCAGTGCATGTGGCCGGCTGGGCTGGTGGCGGCCACATTGACCTCCTGTTGCTCTCGGCGCTTGCTGTGCCGGTCTTCGGGCTGGCTCGTGAAGACGACATAAGACGCTTGCTCGTCGGGGAACTCGTCCTGCACGGCGTCGACCGCGGGCCGGGCGGCTTTGGGCGGCGGAGCCGGCGGCGGCGGGCCGGCAGGCGGAGTCGGCGTGAGCCCTTCACCCTTCGAGATTCGGGCGAGCCAGTTGCATTTGCGGGTCGTGTGGTTGGACGGCTTTGCGCCGCTGTGGAACTTGCACGGGGCATCAAGGGTTTGCTCGTAGGAGAAGGCCGGCTGCCAAGCCGGCCTGCCGCCCTTGGGCTTCTTGGGTGCTGGCCGCCCTTCAGGCGGCGTGTCTTCGACCGTGGCCACCTGCCGACTGGCGGGAGGCGGCGCAGGGCCCTTGCGCTTTTGATCATTCTGGTGTTGGCGTCGGCCGCCGTCTCCAGCCGGCGCCTTGGGCGCCGGGTTGAGCACCTTTCCGGATGCGTCCACCCGGAGCTCGGTCTTCATTGAGGAGTCGGCGGTGGCGTACTTGTCGGCGATGTTCAGGAGCTCGTCGAGGGTAGTCGGGTCATCGCAGAGAAGCTTGTGCTTGAGGAGGGTGCCCTCTCGGCACCCGGCTGTGAAGTATTCGATGGCTTGCACCTCGTGCACCCCCTCGCAGGAGTTGCGGAGCTCGGCCCAGCGCGTCAGGTAGTCGCGAGTGGACTCGGTTGGGCCCTGTACGCACAGGGAGAGCTGTCTGGGCTTGGGAGCCCGCTTTTAGGTGCTGGTGAAGTTGCGAACGAAGGCTTCAGTGAAATCCACCCAGCTGTTGATGCTGAGGGGCTTGAGGCTGTTAAGCCAAGTCCGCGCCGTGCCTTGCAGCATGAGGGGCACGTACTTTACGGCAACACGCCGGTTGCCATTGGCGATGCTGACGGCTGTGGAGTAGTCGGTCAGCCAATCTTCCGGCTTTACTGAGCCGTTGTACTTGGGCGTGTCTCTTGGGAGCGAGAACCCTTTGGGGAAGGGCTCGTCGCGGATGCGGGGGCTGAAGCAAGGCGGGCCGACATCGTCTTCTTCTTCTAGCGCTAGGGATCGGGCCAGGCGGTCGATCCGGTGGCGGGCGTCGTTTTCGCCGATTCCCTCACGACGACCAAGCCGGCTGCTGAGAGTCGGGTGAGCCACTGGAGGCGGGGTAGGATATCTCTCTCCGCGAGCTCGAGGCGGAGGCGGCGTGCCCCGCCATTCCATGGCTCGGGGGTGGCCGTCCGCGTCTCGCTCGATGGAGATTTGGGTCCGGCTTCGGCTGGAAGCCGGCTCTTTCTCGCGCCGCGCGCGGGTGTTGCTGGTAGTTGGCGACCGGGAAGTCGCGCCGTGCTCGCGGCGCGGGGGAGGGCTCCCCGCGCAGGCGTCGGCTTCGTGCCGCCGTGCGGCCGCATCAATCAGTTGCTGGATGCGCCGCGTCATGTGGGGGAGGTCTTCGGCCTCCAAGCCGTCCAGCTCGTCTATGGCCGCCTGGGCGGCGCGCAGGTTCTCGAGCGGGCTGGCGTAGACCGGGCGATCCACTCCAAACGTGTCGGCGATGACGGCGCCGCGTTGCCTGACAGCACCAGCCCGGCTAGGGCCAGCCGGAGCCGGCGTGCCGAAGGCGGCGCGGTCAGCTTCGCGCTGGTAGGCCTCGGTGAGGCGTCTTACGGAGGCCAGCCACCGGCCCTCCGCGAGGAGGGCGAGGCGGCGTGCCTCCAGAACTTCGTCGCTGGCGTCCGCCGGAAGGGGGGTGGACAAGTCTTGGGCAGCTGCGAGTGGGGTGTCGCGGGCGCCCTCGCCAGTCGGGCCGTCGAGGCCGATAACCATCACCTCGGGGGCGTCAAGATCGCGATCGCCAGCCGGAGGGAGCGGGTCATTGTAGACCGTGACGTTGGTGGGGAAGGTGTCGTAGGATGCCGAGTTGGAGTCGACGGGCATCGGGTCGGTGGAGCCAACCGACTCCAAGTCCGCGGCGGGCTCGCTGGAGACGTGGAGCTGGCCGAGGAGGTTGGCGAGGTGATCTGCGCCCGCATCGAAGGCGAGCTCGTCGGAGATGCGGGCCTCGTCGAAGAGGTTGGCGAGGTTGCTAGCCGGGCAGACGTCGGCGACGCCATGCAGCGCATCGCGGCCAGCGCCATCGGGCGAGCCGGGCTGGCTACGCCCGCGAGGGAGGAAAGGGTTCCCGTCCAGAACAGGTCTCCGGACGACGGTGCACCTGGCCCCACGGTGGGCGCCAAATGTCGGGTGGTAGGATCGACATATGCCAACGGGTGGCTTATCATTGCGGGGGCCAAAAGAACGTCGCCGGTGCCTGGAAACGGGATGAGGCGTAGACATGCACGCCGGCGAATCTTACCCAGCTTCAGGGCTCTCCGGGGAGATAACACCCCTACTGCTGCTCTGCGGGGTCTCCGCATGGTTACTAAGTTCACAGGTGGCTACAATGCTCCTTGAGCTGTTTAGGGTGGAAGGAGGAAGAAGGGCTTAGCTCAGCCTGCTTCCTCTCCTTGTATGTGTCTAGGTCTAGAATGAGAGTCCAACCCTCTGCATGGGTGCACCGGGGGGTTTATATAGGCCTACCCCCGCGGGTATAATGGTAATCCGACTGGGTACGGGGCCCAGCTGTCTGTGACTATGCTCGCCGGCTTCTTCGCCGGCTTCCGGGGCCCGCCGGCTGGTGGGCCCCGCCGGCTGCCGGCTCTTGGGTTGACAGGCCGGCCCCACCGGCCAGGGCCTGGTCGGCGGCTGGCTACTGTTGCCCCGTGTTTGTCGGCGCAGGCTTGGTCGGGGTAAGCGTGGCTACAGTAACGCCGCCCTGGCAGGCGATTACTGTAGCCCCGCCGCACCTTGTCTCCTTAATGGGCGTCTCCTTCGAGGAGGGCGGCAGGCCGGCTACGCGAAGCCGGCCCTCTGTCTTGCCGGCTTGAGAGGGGGTGCGGCCGCCTTCGGCATCTCTCTGCCCGAAGGGGCCCACCGCCTCGGGGGCCACGCTGGCGGCCCGTCGTGGACGGTGTCAGAGCCGCCGTGGCAACAGTGCCGCGCCGGGCGGGCCGCAGCTGCCCGCACGACGCGCTGTACCAGGCGTGCTCCAGGTTTTGGGGGTGGCAGGCTCCACTGTAGCCACGCCCCGCTTCATCATCGCAGAGTAGACGCGTACATCGCGGGTACGGCGTTGACTGCTTTATCAGAGCCGGCCCGGCAGTAGCCGGCCCTACCATAGCCGGCCTCGCCGTAGCCGGCCTTGCCATAGCCGGCCCTGCCGTAGCCGGCCTTCCACAGTTTTCTTCATGGGGGTAAAAAGGGGCGGGCCGCCCCCGAAGCCGGCTAGGATGGCAGTCGGCTAGGGGGGAGGCGGCCTAGGTCTTGAGTCTCCTTATGAGCCGGATGGGCTCATAATTTTTTCTGAGGGGCCAGGGGAAGCCGGCTGGGCTACCCATGTCAAATTACCCCGACATGCGGCAAGAGCTCCAGGCTCTCATGAAAAAACATGAGAGTTTGGAGCTTGACTCAAAGACGCGAGCGTCCGAGCTCGTGATGGCTATTGAAAATGCCAAGTCTGCCAAGGCCGAATCCCAGAAGACCCTCCAGGAGTTGGATGCAGTGAAAAAGATAGCGGCGGGTAAGGCATTCTTTATGCAAAGCAAACACATAAACGTGAGTCACTTGTTACTTACCCGAATCCGGAGCTCTCCAGGAGCATTCACAGATCTTCCATGTAGCGTGTCCGATGCCGCAACATTCTATCGAGCCGAGGAGGGCAGCTCAACAGAGAAGGTGTTTTGGTCTCAGTATGCTGAGGCCGGACACCCCGTGCCCCTGAGCGACCAGCTGAAGCAACTGGTCGAGCTCCACAAGGCGGCCGAACATGCCATGAAGGGCCTCATAGTTCGGCTGTGGCCTGGAGAGGCTCTGCCTGGGAGCTATTTCGGGCTGGTGCAGCGGCTGGTGGGGGCCTGTCCAAGGCTCGAAGTCATCAAGCACTCCGTCTGCATTGAAGGTGCCCGTAGGGCCCTTGCCCGTGCTAAGGTGCACTGGGGCAAGCTGGATGCTGAGAAGCTTGTGAAGGACGGGCCACCGCCGGGGAAAGAGCATCACAAGCCTGAGAATTATTATACGGATGTTCTGAAGGGTGCCCGCCTTGTGGCGGATGAATGTTCCAGGGATGTAATTTTTGAGTAAAACTCGCTTGTTTTATCCTGTGCGCTGAAAACTTGTTCATATGCGCTAAGCAATGCTGTTGGAATTTAAAATATTACCTTCTGTGCGGCTGTTTATCAATTCTGAGAGATGGAGAGTCATCGGCTTCTGCCCCCATGCCGCTAGTGCTGGGGTGTTCGGGGATAAACCTGAGCGCTCTTTTTCCCATGTTTGGGTCCTTCGAGGGAGGCGCTCAGCACAACGAACAAGGCCATCGGACTATAATGCGTGAACACTCTCACTTAGCCATAGAATTCTATAATTTTAAATTTTGGCGAAGCCCCTGGTATTCGGAAGACCGAGTTCGGGGCGCTATCCACGCCTTGGCCAGACAGAGCCGACTCCTCGCTCTAAGCGGCATAAGTCTTTAGGGACTCGAAAAACCTCTCGAAAAACGACCGGCTCTCGCTTCATCATGACAGTCAGTTTTAGCTTTCTCTACTGAGGTGCTCGACCCATCTCAACTGGGGCACAATCGCAGTAGTTCTCCTAGTGCTACCTTAGCCGATATAGCGGAACGTAAGGCACCAAAACATAGGAGCCGGGCAAACCCAACTATTGACCCAAGACATGATTCCGAGCCGATGCATATAATGCTATAAGTTCGGGGTGCCGCACTTGTTAAAGTGTTCGGACTTCTCACACCATATTGAGGGGTACTAAAGCCCCTGGCGTATTTTGGCCGTACCAAAGTGTACGGGTGCAACATGTCGTTAAGGAACACATATTTGTAAAAAAAAGAGTAATGCAAAAATAGACAAAAGATATGCATTGTTTATTAAAAAGGGCTGCGATCAAAGCACAACGATACAAAATAATGCGATAAGCAAAAGGTTGGACTATTTAACATGTCCATTCCAGGGGCAGGCTGCGGAATGGTATGTGAAACAGGTATACTGCTCGTGATAGAGACCACCTGGGAGTTCCGTAATGCGGCATGGCTTGTCTGCTTCCCTGGTTCTTGCATCGTTTGTGCGGCAATTGAACTGCCGAACATGCCTTCCGAAGAATGGAGTCCTGAAAGTAAGAGAAAATTAAAAAATCGGCAGCCCCTGGTGCGGTTTAAGCCGTGTTTCGGGCGTGCCGTGATGGTGCCCCTCCCCCTGTACCCATGGTATTTCTAGAGCATAGTTATGTATGCGAAGCACTGGTGTCGCATTTTTGCGAGGGCTGGGGTTGGGGCCGCATTGCTACGCCTGCTCGAAATGTGCCAGGCGGTCTTGTTGTAGGTTACTCCGGGCGCTCTTGATGGTGCCCGGACGTTTAATGGCCGGACTAGAGAACTGCTTGGGAGGCTGCTTTGTAATTCCGCTGCAAGGGCCGCCGTGTGCTCCTCCGTTCGGAGGGAGCGTTCGGTGTTTCCATTGACTGTAATTACTCCTCGAGGGCCTGGCATCTTGAGCTTAAGGTATGCATAGTGCGGTACCGCATTGAACTTGGCGAATGTGGTTCGCCTGAGCAGTGCGTGATAGCCACTGCGGAATGGGACTATGTCAAAGATTAACTCCTCGCTTCGGAAATTATCCGGAGATCCGAAGACCACTTCAAGTGTGACTGAGCCTGTACAGTTGGCCTCTACACCTGGTATTACGCCTTTAAAGGTCATTTTGGTGGGCTTAATCCTCGAGGGATCTATGCCCATTTTCCGCACTATATCCTGGCAAAGCAGGTTCAGGCTGCTGCCGCCGTCCATAAGGACTCTAGTGAGATGAAATCCGTCTATAATTGGGTCTAAAACTAATGCGGCGAATCCGCCATGACAGGTGCTAGTGGGATGGTCCCTTCGATCAAAGGTGATCGGGCAGGAGGACCATGGGTTGAACTTTGGGGCGACTGGCTCTACCGCGTATATGTCCCTTAACGCGCGCTTCCGCTCCCTCTTGGGGATGTGGGTTGCGTATATCATGTTCACCGTCCGCACTTGTGGGGGAAAACCCTTCTGTCCACTATTGTTCGGCGGCCGGGGCTCCTCGTCGTCATCGCTATGCAGCCCTTGTCTTTATTTTCGGCAATTAACTTGCCTGCCTGCTTGAACACCCAACAATCCCTGTTGGTGTGATTGGCCAGCTTTTCGGGGGTGCCATGTATCTGGCACAAGCGGTCGAGTATTCAGTCCAAACTGGACGGGCCCCTAGGATTTCTTTTGAATGGATTTTTCCGCTGACCAGATTTATAGCCTCTGAATCCGGCATTAACTGTCGTATCCTCATCATTGTCGCCGTTAATGCGGCGCTTCTACTTGTTGCGACGCGACCTTCCACTACTGTCCTTGGTATCGGAATTACCAGGTTCTTGGTCATATTGTTGCTACGAGCAAGCCAGCTGTCTTCTCCCGCGCAAAAGCGGGTCATGAGTGTCGTGAGTGCTGCCATAGATTTTGGCTTTTCCTGTCCAAGGTGCCGGGCAAGCCACTCGTCACGGATATTGTGCTTGAAGGCTGCTAGGGCCTCTGCGTCCGGACAGTCGACTATTTGATTTTTCTTTGTTAGGAACCGTGTCCAGAATTGCCTGGCTGATTCCTCTGGCTGCTGAATTACGTGGCTTAGGTCATCGGCGTCTGGTGGTCGCACATAAGTGCCCTGGAACTTGTCGAGGAATGCGGCTTCCAGGTCCTCCCAACAACTGATTGATCCTACTGGAAAGCTTGAGTGGGAGGTATTTGATGGCGTGGAGATCATCGCCGCGGGCCATGTGGATATGAAGGAGATAATCCTCGATCCATACCACAGGATCTGTTGTGCCATCATATGATTCGATGTTTACGGGTTTGAAACCCTCGGGGATTTGATGATCCATTACTTCGTCTGTGAAGTATAGTGGGTGTGCGGCGCCTCTGTACTGGGCTATATCACGACGTAGCTCCAATGAGCTTTGTCTACTGTGTTCGGCCCTACCGGATTTGTGTCCGGCGTGACGGTTATCGTCTCGAGTCGTGGGGCGCCCACGATCCGTAGATCGATCTTGTTTGCATTACCTTGTCCTCCAACATATCTCGCAGGTCTGGCGCATTTTCCCGTGCCTTGGTACGGGGTGTGGCTTGAGTGGAGGGCCGAGAGGCCTCTCTGTCGCGGCCACGAGGTGGCCAGTCAGCCGTATCAAGTGCTGGTGATGTAGGTTTAAGTGCGTCCTCCTCTAATTGGGGTAGCACCCTGCGCTTTGGGTAGCTCTTGGAGGGGCGTTCGAGTTTATGCGCTTCGGCCGCAAGGACTTCAGTCCATCTGCCGACTAACAAATCTTGCTCAGCTCTAAGCTGTTGCTGTTTTTTCTTAAGGCCTCTTGCCGTGGCCATAAGCCTGCGTTGAAAATGCTCTTGCTCGTTGAGATCCTCTGGCACGACGAATTCGTCGTCGTCGAGGCTTGCCTTGTCTTCGGAGGGAGGCATACAATTATCGTCCTCGACCTCTCTGTCTGCCGCTCTCTCATGAGGGCTGGCTTCTCCATCCTCCTGTGCTGAATCTTGCTGGAGGGGGTTTTCTTCGGCACTCTCAGAAGTATTATTATGTCCCGTGCTGGAATCACCGTATTTGCTTTGGCGGGATTTTGAGCGGTGCCGCTGACGCCGGCGCTTAGGCTGTTTCTTGGAGGGGTCATCCTCCGCTGTTCCATCGCTATCTCCTTCTTTTGGGGTGTCCACCATGTATATGTCATATGACGACGTGGCTCTCCAGGGCCCAATAGGCGTTGGTTCTTCATCGTCTCCTGCATCGGCGTCCATACCGTCGATGTCTTCGGAGTAGAAGTCGAGCATGTCGGTTAAATCATCGACAGTGGCTACAAAGTGGGTGGTGGGTGGGTTTGAATTTCTTTATCGTCCGTATCCCAACCTTGCTGACCGTAGTCCGGCCAGGGCTCTCCTGATAAAGAGAGACACTTTAGTGTCTTCAGAATATCGCCGAAAGGCGAGTGTTGAAAGATGTCCGCGGCAGTAAACTCCATGATCGGCGCCCAATTGGATTCGATCGGCAGGGGCGCGGAGGGTTTGGAGTTCGGAGTGGAGTCCAGCTCCTTGGAGTCATGAGTCTCGCGGAGTGCGAGGCTGGTGTTCGGCTCGATCGCCGTTGGGATCGCAGCCCACGAGGCGGCGTCCAACCACCCATCCTCGATCGACGCAGTTGACTCCGAATTGAGGGTCGAAGCTAATGTGGGTGCGGCCTCCAGGGCACTGTTCGGCGGCAAAGCTAGATCATGCTCGTCGTGACAGTGTGGCGCGCTCGGCAGTGGCTCGAATCCGTCGAAGATCAAGTCCCCGCGGATGTCAGCCGTGTAGTTTAAACTTCCAAATCTGACCTGACGGCCAGGGGCATAGCTTTCGATCTGCTCTAGATGGCCAAGTGAATTGGCCCGCAGTGTGAAGCCGCCAAAGACGAAGATCTGTCCGGGGAGGAAGGTCTCACCCTGGACTGCATCGCTATTGATGTTCGTAGGAGCCATCAAGCCTAATGGCGACGACACAGAGGAACTCTCAATGAAAGCACCAATGTTGGTGTCAAAACCGGCGGATCTCGGGTAGGGGGTCCCGAACTGTGCTTCTAGGCCGGATGGTAACAGGAGGCAAGGGACACGAAGTTTTACCCAGGTTCGGGCCCTCTTGATGGAGGTAAAACCCTACGTCCTACTTGATTAATATTGATGATATGGGTAGTACAAGAGTAGATCTACCACGAGATCGGAGAGGCTAAACCCTAGAAGCTAGCCTATGGTATGATTGTTGTTCTGTATGTTGTCCTACGGACTAAAACCCTCCGGTTTATATAGACACCGGAGAGGGTTAGGGTTACACAAAGTCGGTTACAATGGTAGGAGATCTATATATCCGTATCGCCAAGCTTGCCTTCCACGCCAAGGAAAGTCCCTTCCGGACACGGGACGGAGTCTTCAATCTTATATCTTCATAGTCCAGGAGTCCGACTGAAGGTATAGTCCGGCCATCCGGACACCCCCTAATCCAGGACTCCCTCAGTGGCCGTCCCATGCCTGATGACTGGCGGGTCTTGGCCTTGCTCCTTATCGGCATTATCGTCTGTGGTGTCAATGTCTTCGGAGCCAGAGGCGGGCATGTCGGTTAAGTCCTCGATAGTGGCTATGAAGTGGGTGGCGGGTGGGAAGCAAAATTCTCCATTGTCAGCCTCTAGGTCGGACCGGACATAGTTCAGCCGTGAGTACCCCATTGTGGACATGTTTTTTTCAATGAATTCAGCACATCATGGAAGGGCGAGTGTTGGAAGACATTTGCGGCGCTGATATCGATGATTGATAACCGATCCATCTCGGCGTCCGGGAGAGCGGAAGGCTCGACACTTATAGTTGGAAACGAGTCCGAAATTCCATTGACGTTGATATTGCCTGGTGTTGAGTTTGTGTGCGGCTCCAAC
Source organism: Triticum monococcum (assembly GCA_034509565.1). Lineage (NCBI taxonomy): Eukaryota > Viridiplantae > Streptophyta > Magnoliopsida > Poales > Poaceae > Triticum > Triticum monococcum. The sequence goes on from CM067845.1 coordinate 624,439,874, forward strand.
ACCGCGGACTCTGTGGCTTCGGATGGTGCAAACTATTCCAGATCTAAGGTCGTAGCAGTTATAGGAACCATCTCCAGAACCTGGTCCAATGACAGATTTAGGTGATGTTCATCGGAGCGAGGGGGAGCGATCGCCGCGGTCTCAAATCCATTGAGGATCAAGTCTCCACAGATATCCGCGACATAGTTCAAGCTTCCAAATCTGACCTGGTGGCAAGGGGCGTAGCTATCGATCTACTCCAGATGGCCAGGCGAGTTGGCCCGTGGTCGGTTACAAAGGAGGAGATATACATATCCGTATTGCCTAGCTTGCCTTCCATGCCAAGGAGAGTCCCATCCGGACACGAGACGAAGTCTTCAATCTTGTATCTTCATAGTCCAACAGTCCGTCCAAAGGATATAGTCCGGCTGTCCGGAGACCCCCTAATCCAGGACTCCCTCAGTAGCCCCTGAACCAGGCTTCAATGACGATGAGTCCGGCGCGCAGTGTTGTCTTCGGCATTGCAAGGCGGGTTCCTCTCCCGAATACACCACGGAAGAGTTTGAATACAAGGATAGTGTCCGACCCTGCAAAATAGGTTCCACATACTACCGTAGAGAGAATAATATTTCCACAAATCTAATCTGCTGACACGTTTTGGCAGCACGACATCACGCCATGGCCCAGTAATTATTTGAACCATTTTCTTTAACCAGTCCCGCACATAACGTGAGGCGGTTTCTTGACACGTCTTGTCAAAGTCGATATCGTGTTCCCCTTATCACGGGATTTTCATCAATACAAACGTGGGTAACCCAACCGTGCCTGTTGGTATGACTCCTAGATCTTAGGTAAGTCTCAGACAGCCACAAGGAGGACGCCTGATATTCATCCCCTTTATAAAGGGACACGGCTTTTTCTTTTTCCCTCCCGCGCTCAATCGAATCCTTCCCCCGCCTCGAGTTCTAACACCCAAAGCCCAGGTCAGGCGCTTCGGACCATCAATCATGTCCGGATCCAGCCTTCAAGGCCGATGGATGCCTTCCTCCGTCACGGAGGAGGACATCAAGAAGTTGAGGGAGGCCAGATATCTGACCGCCGAAATTTCGCATAGGCTGCCCGCCCGAGGGCAGGTCGTCCCTACTCCTGAACCCAACGAGAGCGTTGTGTTCGTCTCCCACTTGCTCCGAGGACTAGGCCTCGCTCTGGATCCCTTCGTTAGGGGTCTTATGTTCTATTACGGGCTGGACTTTCACAATCTGGCCCCGGATTCCCTTCTTCACATCTTGTCATTTATTGTCGTTTGTGAGGCCTTCCTCCGCATTACCCCTCACTTCGACCTATGGCTCAAGACCTTCGATGTGAAGCCGAAGATGGTCGAGGGGCAGTACGCAGCGTGCGGAGGTGCTCTAATAAGAAAAATTGCTGACGCTCCGTGGCCAAAGGGTTCCTTTCCAAAGGTGTCCGGATTGTGGCAACGGGAGTGGTTTTACGTCACAGCCCCCTGAAGTGCCAAGTGGGTAGCTGCCCCCACCTTTCGCTCGGGCCCTCCACCACAACTGATGTCATGGATCAGCAGGGGGCTGAGCTGGGGTCCAGCCAAGGACGTGCCAATACTGCAGAGCCGTATCCGAGATCTCTTCGAGGGAGATTTCAGTCTGGTTATGGTGATGCAAGTTATGCTAGTTCGTCGAGTCCAGCCTTGCAAACGCCGGCCCCTCCGCATGTGGGAATTCAACCCGGAAGGACCGCGCACTATTCAGAATTTCCTCGGCATGACGCACGAGGAGATGTAAAAATCATTCTTTGGACCCCAAATAGAGTGTCCGGACACTACCGAGGACGTGGGCCTAAGCTGCAACCGCCCCGCTGCCCAAGTAAGTAATCCCATGGTCGAACACCCTGTCGCTTTATTTATCATGACATCATTCTAAAGAATTTCTCTTTGACTAGGACTGGATAAGGAAGGCGATGATGATCCCGTGTTCGGCTCCCCTTCCTGAAGGCTTGGACAATCCTGTGCTGGAAAAGATGCTCGAGCCAGCACCTTGTCTGGTGCCCTCAAAGGAAGATGGAGGGGGGAATAAAGAGGGCGAAAGTGGGCCTCCATCGCTACCTATTCCAATCGAGGGAATGAGCGCCTCCGCGAGGGAGGATAACCAAGGGGAAGAATCTGACATTCTCTCTCCCGGGGAAGGAAGAGGACTACCTCTGAAGATCCGGAAACCAAGGTTTCCAAACGGGAGAAGAAATCTCCACCGGAGGGTCCTACCTCGGAGGGTATTCTTGCCACACAATATCCGCGTTGGGATCAGCCCTCTACCGAGCTGTCAGTAATCAAAAAGTACTTAATTGTGAAGATATCCTACCTTACTTCTGGGGAAAATAACCGAATCATTTATCTTGTAGTTCGGATCTTAGCCCTTCTCAGCAGAGCTCGTCTTCAGGGGATCTTCTTCCAGAGATGATGGAGAGCGAAATGCCTCCCCTTGCTACATCGCCTCACGAGGCGGGCGACCCCGAGGTGTCGTCGCGGAGGGTTTCTCCTGATCCGGTAAGGCCAGAAGGTAATCTTATGGCCACCCGAAGTCCCCAGTATCTGGCTCTTGCAGAGAGCAATCAAAAGAGTCGGGCACCGTCTGGTATGCGGTCGGACGTACTGAGGGATCTGCTAGAGCGAGCGACTATCTCAGAAGAGCATCATACGTTGATGGGTACGGTGATTGAAAGGATTTCGTCCGCCGAAAGTGGGTTGCATGAAGCCTTTATGAGTCTACTGAAGGGTTTCAAGGTACGTGAAATGATGTGCATTTTTGACAGTACCACACATTTTTAGGTGTGCTCTATGTAGATAGTAGCCCTTGAGACTCTAGTTGTCGTTGAAAACGGCGGCAAACAGGGGATCATAGTCCCAGGTAATAACCAGACCGTCTGTATGCCCAGGTGGTTGAAGCTCCGGTGGCTAGCCGGACTAACGGGTTTGCCGAACTAAAGCGGCAACTGGATGCGGCAGATGCCGACATCGTGCTTGTTAACAAGCGGCTTGACGAGGCACAGGGTAGGTGATTTTTCTGGTGAATGTCACATAGTAAGAGCAGCATGATGCCAATATCTTTAATATGTTGTGACTGCAGATGGAGCTGCCACCGTGGAGACCCTTCGGGTGGAGCTTGCCCGAGCCAAGGAGCAAGGAAGGAGTAGTAATGCGGCCACTTTAAATACGGCCGAAGAGTTAAGGGCCGAACAAGCCGCACATTGCGGGAGCAAAGAAAAAATTACCAAGATGGCCATGGAGTTCAAAAGATGTTGCTGACCGTTACCGGCTTCTTGAAGAAGAAAACCGGGTGTAGACGACAGACCTGGAGAAGGCCCGGGTGGCTGCCAAGGAAGCCCGCTCCAAAATTAGAGCGACAAAGGAGGAGCTGAATCAAGCTACAAATATCATTTCTGGGAAGCCCTTCTTGTTGCGGACGAAGTTTGGAGATCCAAAATATGCTCCTCTGGATTGGCTATGGAGTTCTGCGGATGAGTACATGGATTTGGCTGCAAGTTCTGCGGATGCGATGGAGTACTTCAAGGATCAGAAAGGTCCTGAAGTGGATAAGCTGTTCTGGTCATAGTTTCACGCTCCAGTTTGTCCGCTGTTAGTGAATGGGCGATTGACCGGTTGGGCCGAGCTCCATAGATTATCCAGACTGGCCATGAGGTCCGTTATGGATCATTTGTGGCCAGGAGGGCCAAGGCCGAATAGCTACTTTAGCTTAGTGCAACAATTCCTGCGGGCGAATGTCGATGTGTTTGCGTGGCAGGCATAAGCTCCACCCTCGAGAGCAAATAGGAAAGCGCACCCGTCGCTTTCCTGCGGGCGAATGTCGATGTGTTTGCGTGGCATGCATCCAACATCCCCGGCGTTCCCAGGGATGTGATTGAACACCACCTTGCTGTCTGTCCCCATGCGCAACCCGTCAAGCAGAAGGTCAGGAAGCAAGCTTTGGAATGACAGGAGTTCATCACTGAGGAGATCAGGAAATTGGAAGCGGCAGGTTTGGTGAGAGGAGTGCTCCATGCGACGTGGTTGGCCAATCCGGTGGTGGTGCGCAAGGCAAATGGGAGCTGGAGGCTGTGTATTGACTACACGGATGTCAATAAGGCTTGTCCTAAGGACCCCTTCCTGTTGCCGCGCATCGACCAGATTGTTGACTCCGCGGCCGGGTGTGATCTGTTGTCATTCCTCGACGCCTACTCGGGCTACCACCAGATCTTCATGGCAAGAGAAGATGAAGAGAAGATAGCCTTTATCACCCCATGTGGTACGTATTGCTTTTTACGGATGCCTTTCGGGTTGAAGAGTGCTGGCTCGACATTCGCAAGGGCGGTCCAGATTGGTTTTGAGCCCCAGCTACATAGAAATATGGAAGCATATATGGATGACATAGTGGTCAAAACCAAGGACAAGGCGACCCTTGTACAAGACCTAGGAGAGACGTTTGCCAACCTACGCAAGATCAACCTCAAGCTGAACTGTGAGAAGTGTGTCTTTGGCGTCCCGCCAGGAAAACTTCTCGGGTTCTTTGTGTCGCAGCGTATGATCGAGGCAAACATAGACAAGATCAAGGCTATTGAGCAGATTTCGGCACCCAAGCAGATCAATGATGTGCGCCGGCTCACTGGCTGTGTTGCCGCCATGAGCAAGTTCATCTCCAAGTCCGCTGAACGTGCCCTTCCCTTTTTAAAAATCTTGAAGAAGGCACGCCCAATGGAGTGGGCCCCAAAGGCCGATGCGACATTGCAGGATCTGAAGAAATACCTTTCCTCTATGCCAATACTGGTTGTGCCTAAACAACAAGAGCCGTTGCTGCTATATCTGGCGGCAACGAATCAAGTGGTCAGCGCCGCACTAGTGGCGCAGAGGGAGGTCGACAAAGAGGCAGTGGCCATGGCAGGACTAGCGGATGGCAAGTCAGAGATTCCCCCGGCAAGGCAAGGCCCCCGGCAGAGTCTGACGCCATCGGGGCAGGGCCCGCGTGGCCAAGTGAAGTGGTGCAGAAGAACAAGATGATGCAGCACCCAATTTACTTTGTCAGCTCCCTCTTGCAGCGGCCAGGTCAAGGTACTCCGGTGTGCGGAAATTGCTCTTCGGCCTCCTTATGGCCTCGAGGAAGCCGCGTCATTAATTCCAAGCCCACGAGATTACTGTCGTCACCAGCCTCCCGTTGCAACGGATACTACACAACCCAGATGCAACCGGAAGGATTGTGGAGTGGGCCTTGGAGTTGTCAAGCTTTGGGTTGAAGTTTGAAAGTACTTCGACAATCCAGAGCAGAGTCTTCACGGAGTTCATTGCAAAATGGACCTCAACGTTCGACGAGGAAATTCAGGAGACCGCTCTCCCCGACAAGGAAGCAAGTCGCGACTGGATCATGTACTTTGGTGGGGCTTTCTCGTTGCAAGGCGCCGGTGCCGGTGTGCTGCTTGTCGCACCCACCGGAGAGCACCTCAAATATGTGATCCAGATGCACTTTCCCAGGGAGATGTCCACAAACAACACTACTGAGTATAAGGGGCTGCTTGCCGGTCTCAGGATCGCGGCAGACCTCGGGGTGAAGAAGGTCATCGTCAGGGGTGATTCGCAGCTTGTCGCCAGACAGGTCAACAAAGATTACCAAAGCCCGGTGATGGAGGCCTACGTTGATGAGGTGAGGAAGCTGGAGGAGCGCTTCGACGGTATTCAAGCGGAGCACGTTCCCCAAGTGGAGAACGACATCGCTGACTACCTGTCTAAGCGCGCTGCATTTAAGCTACCTGTGGAACCAGGTACCGTTTTGCTTCGGCTAACTTAACCATCCGCCAAACCGTCAACGGAGCAGAACAAGCGGAGGAAATTGGGCCCCGACAAGTACTTTCCCGCCGAGCCCCCAGGGGCCGCCGACAAGGGTGTTGCCGCCGATTCCGAGCCTGCCAAGGGGCAGCTGGCTCCGGCAGGGCGCCAAGCCCTTGATGTCTACTACACAACCTTCTTTTTGTAGACGTTATTGGGCCTCCAAGTGCAGAGGTTTGTAGGATAGTAGCAAATTTCCCTCAAGTGGATGACCTAAGGTTTATCAATCCGTAGGAGGCGTAGGATGAAGATGGTCTCTCTCAAGCAACCCTGCAACCAAATAACAAAGAGTCTCTTGTATCCCCAGCACACCCAATACAATGGTAGATTGTATAGGTGCACTAGTTCGGCAACGAGATGGTGATACAAGTGCAATATGGATAGTAGATAAAGGTTTTTGTAATCTGAAAATATAAAAACAGCAAGGTAACTAATGATAAAAGTGAGCGTAAACGGTATTGCAATGCTAGGAACCAAGGCCTAGGGTTCATACTTTCACTAGTGCAAGTCCTCTCAACAATAATAGCATAAATGGATCACATAACTATCCCTCAACACACAACAAAGAGTCACTCCAAAGTCACTAATAGCGGAGAACGAACGAAGAGATTATGGTAGGGTACGAAACCACCTCAAAGTTATTCTTTCCAATCAATCCATTGGGCTATTCCTATAAGTGTCACAAACAGCCCTAGAGTTCGTACTAGAATAACACCTTAAGACACAAATCAACCAAAACCCTAATGTCACCTAGATACTCCAATGTCACCTCAAGTATCCGTGGGCATGTTTATACGATATGCATCACACAATCTCAGATTCATCTATTCAACCAACACATAGAACCTCAAAGAGTGCCCCAAAGTTTCTATCGGAGAATCACGACGAAAACGTGTGCCAACCCCTATGCATAGGTTCATGGGCAGAACCCGCAAGTTGATCACCAAAACATACATCAAGTGAATCACGTGGTATCCCATTGTCACCACAGATACGCACGGCAAGACATACATCAAGTGTTCTCAAATCTTTAAAGACTCAATCCGATAAGATAACTTCAAAGGGGAAACTCAATCCATTACAAGAGAGTAGTGGGGGGAGAAAACATCATAGGATCCAAATATAATAGCAAAGCTCGTGATACATCAAGATCGTATCACCTCAAGAACACGAGAGAGAGAGAGAGAGATCAAACACATAGCTACTGGTACATACCCTCAGCCCCGAGGGAGAACTACTCCCTCCTCGTCATGGAGAGCACCGGGATGATGAAGATGGCCACCAGAGTGGGATTGCCCCCTCCGACAGGGTGCCGGAACGGGTCTAGATTGGCTTTCGGTGGCTACGGAGGCTTCTGCAGTGGAACTCCCGATCTATTGTGCTCCCCGATCGTTTTAGGGTATATGGAGATATATAGGAGGAAGAAGTGCGTTAGGGGGGCCACGAGGGTGGAGGGCGCGCTCAGGGGGGGGGGGGCGCCCCCTGCCTCGTGGCTTCCTCGTTGATCCCCTGACGTGCACTCCAAGTCTTCTGGGGTTCTTCTGATCCAAAAATAAGTTCCGTGAAGTTTCAGGTCAATTGGACTCCGTTTGGTTTTCCTTTTCTATGATATTCTAAAACAAGGTAAAAATAGAAACTCGCACTGGGCTCTGGGTTAATAGGTTAGTCCCAAAAATAATATAAAAGTGTATAATAAAGCCCATAAACATCCAAAGTTGACAATATAATAGCATGGAACAATCAAAAATTATAGATACGTTGGAGACGTATCAGCATCCCCAAGCTTAATTCCTGCTCGTCCTCGAGTAGGTAAATGATAAAAACAGTTTTTTTTGATGTGGAATGCTACCTAACATATTTCTCTAAGTAATTCTCTTCACACTACAAGAAATATGTCAACTTGTGACCAGCACTATTGGTCACTGAATGGTCACTGTTTTCAATTTGTGACCTTTTTGTGACCAAAAACATAAGGTCAAAAGCTGGCGGTCGTAAACTGACTATAGCGACCTTTCTTCTGGAATGGTCATAGACATTTATGACCAAAATACGTCTACTGTGGCGTTTTGGTCACTAGCAACCTCCCAAGGACACGTAGGCATCGAGCGTGGCAATCTGATGTGGCACAAGATTCAGCCCGGTCCAATTCGGTGTTTATATGGGTTGAGCCCATTAATTCGGCCTTTTTAATATTTATTTTTCCTATTAATTTTTGCTAGCTACATGGGCTGGCCCAGCAATTCGGCCTTTTTATTTCTAGATGCGGCCTTTTACAGCGTATGATATTTTATTGTTTGCCATTTTATTTTCCACTATTTTACATTTGTCCCAAGAGTTTTAGTTTTTCTTTTTCTCAGTAATAGGACCCGGTTGTCAGGGTCAAGTTCTTTAGATTTCATTTCATAGTAAATAAGTAATAAATATCTAAATCAGCACTGGCAAAATACACTGCTTGAAACAGTAGCCAGAATGGCAATCACAGTATTACAACATGAATACATTTTTTGTGGGTAAACGCGGATACATCATACAACACAAATACAATGGCAATGACAGTATTACAAGATCTACTGCTTCTGTCGACCTTCTTCAACATGGACCTCCTTCAGTCCTTCTCCTTCTCCTTTCAACCTTCTTTTGCATGGAGCAACTATGAGAGGAAATCTACAGTTAAGAACAAAATACGTATATAAGCAGTTGGGTACATATCACTTTGGAAAGCACAATATATCATTTGGCTAGACATGAATATCACTTGTGCATGGGACAGTAAAAGGAATTACAACTAAACAACAATTCAGCATGAATTGGTAAAATGAACTGGCAAAGGATGCATTGTCCAACTGATTCAGCATGAGAGTCCGACGGCGACAGCACCAAGCAAAATTCAGTAAAGCGTATAAATAGATTCAGACCAATTGGTAAAATGAAATCTACTCCATGAGATTTAGTCAACTTTAGGGAGCATCGCAGATTCAGACCAATATTTGCAAGCATGTAAATACTGATTCAACACTAGGGAGTACTGACTTTTTCTGGCAGCGAGAAAGCAACTCAATTTGGCAAGCAGTACAATACCAAGTGAATTTAGTCAAACATGCAAGTGAATTTAGAGCAGTAGCACTAGGGACTAGTCGCACTAGGGACTAGGGACTGACAGCAGTAGCACTAGATTCAGTCAAGTGAAAGTGAATTTAGAGCAGCAGCAAAATCAGGGAACGTGAGAGAGGTTGAGGGAGGCTCAACCATGAATTGTTGCTGCCCCATGGTTGGGTATGTAATTGTCGCCGCTCCTCCTTGTGGATGCCAAGGTCGGAGACGCCGGATCCGTGCGGGCATCCACCTCCTATCCGCACGAGCTGAAGCAAACCGTTGCAGGTAGTCCACCAGAACCTTCTTCCTCTTGGGTTGCACCAGCGGTGTTTGCAGATCCGCCATGGCCGGAGGCTGACTTCTGAAATGAAAAAGAGCACAATGAGATGTTATCTTTGCCATGATGATATAGTAGTAACAGGGAAGCATACCAGGGATAAACTATACACAGGGAAGGCGATAAATAACAAAAGCAGCAGTAACATATTCTCATGACAACCAGGACATAACCATCCCAATTCCATTTTGCCATGTACTGTACAGTTTAAAACTGCAGCATATCAAGAAGAAATTGTACACAAGCAAGGCTGAAAAGAAGAACATAACATTGTATCTTGCGGGCATGCAACAAGCTGTGCAGGCATATATAGTAAATCAACATTGTATCTTGCAAGTCAACAGTTATCACAGAGAACAAGATACCATAAGATGAATGATGGCACTCAAATTCTAATCTCACATAGATAAAATTCACTGCCATAGTAACAGTACATCTTCACTTGGATATATCTGAAGTCCAGTTGGTTCTCATAAGCAAGTGTTCTCAGGTTCTCATAGATAAATTTATAGCTGAATCTAGGAATTAACACCACCATGCACCCACACCACATGGCCTACAGAAGGCCCAATTTGTCCTTGAGGGGCTCTCAGCCATTAGTTTTGGACAGTACTCACCCGTGCAAGAGCACGCTTGTACTAAAATCACTACTCATTACAAGTCCAAACCTACATATTTCCTCAAGCACATGTCTCACAGGACAGTGATGGTTAACTTAGATTCTCTAACCAAATATCTCAATAATCTTCTGTACAACTTTTTGAAGTCACTGAGCTCAATTAATAACTTAAGAAAAAAGTTAAATTACAGCGGAACCTAATTAAAAGCTGTCACGAGCAAATAAATAATTCAACGGGTCCCACTTGTGCGTGTGTGTGTGTGTGAGAGAGAGAGAGACCCATCGGCCGATGCTCATAAATACATCTTTCATCCATATGCATTGTTGATGCTTAGTAAAAACTTATATAGTTGACACAATCATATAGAACATAATAGCACATTGAACTTGCATACAAAAATTTCACGCAGGCGGCACAATCAGGATGGAAGCAGTGGATCGCTACGGGAAGGGCTATGTTGAAACCAACGAAGTCGTACATAACGGTTCATCGTATTTATCAATGACAGGGAAATATCTTGAATGTTGTGTAAAGAAAACAGACAGACAACACAATAAGTTCTCCTAGCACATTAAGTTGACGTACAACCCTTTCTAAAAAAAGTTTAGGTACAAAATTAGAACAGGTCACAATCAAATGTACTGGCATATTAGTGCTTCACACCCATAGCTTGGATTTAACTAGTATCTGACAAGATTCAGTTGTTACCTCAAATTAGAGCACATCCAGGCAGCCAACCCTGCCTCTTCTCCCAAAGAAGCAGTGGCCTCCGCCACGCGATGGAGTAGGCCCTGTGCCATCCATCGTTCCGAGCAACACAGGGAAAGTCTGACGTTGACTCCTGTAATGGACGTCGTCGATGGACCCTGGCACCAGCGGTGGCGGCAGGACTTCGATTGATGGATTGACCACTTCTTCGACATGCACGAACACTCGATACAGGTACATCCCTAACGTGGTCCGCGGCGGCCTTGGTGGCGACGAATAGTACAACCCCAGTTCCTGCACCGGTATCTCAACACCAATCACCTTCGGTATGGTGGATGGCTTCTTCATCCATGCCATAACCGTCAGAGCCCAGCTGTCTGGAGGAACAAACATACTTACGAGCTCACCTCCAAGGTCGTTGATAAGCTTGTTCATGGACTTGTTGTTCCAAGCACGTCGAGACATGCCGTGGAAGGTAAGCTTTGTTGAAAACTCAAGCTCAAAGGGCACCGACCCCCATCCTGGGTGCCACCGATCAAAGCTCACCAGCGCGCCATCGCAGAACAAACGTCGAGAAGATTCGAACACACGACTGCAGTCGAAAGTTGTCCGGAACCTGACGAAGAAATCAGCCGGTGGCGGACAGACTTCAACGAGCAAGTCACTTATTTGGATGCCATGCACAATGCCAAGAGCTTTGACAAGGTCATCCGGTGAGACGGGAGGCTGGTCACCATTGATGGTTACCATCAGCACTTTGCCGACAAACTGGTCGTCAAGCGCCGCCATGCCACTGTTGAGCGACAGCACGCAGCGACCGAAGGCAGGACGGACCTCAGGATCTCCGGCTCGGACATCCGCGTTGACCGGCGACATGATAGTGCGCTTGAGTATAGGGAGTACAAGAGGGGATTTGGGGGAACTAGAGTAGGAATCGAGATTCTAGACGTGGGGGAGGGGTGGGAGACTGCGGATGAAAAGGTAGCATGAATTTCGAGCACGCGCCAATATGCTTTCGGCGCACAAGCGCAAGAAAACACAGGTGGCGCCCACATGTCGGCCTAAGAGTCCTTATTCATTCTTTTTTGGAGAGCTTGTCCTTTTTTTCAGGATCTTTTGAGAGCCCGGCCTGAGAGTCATAATTGACCTGTTTGGCATTGCGTTACTACTCGGCCCATATTCAACGACACATCACTGGCCCAAACAAGTGTACATCATCGAAAAGACACTGAGCTCAAATTATATAACTTGAAAAAAGGAGATATACTCTGAACACTGGAGAATGGTGATGCCCTCATTTAGCCCACCAGTAGTTCGAGACAATAAACAGTTCGAAACAACGATATATACAACATTCAAACACTGACTAGTGACTACTACTGACATAAACAGCAAGACATGATAGTTCATAAGAAGTCTTGCTACACCACCAAAATGCACCCATCTGCAGCGCTCAGACTCTCGTGATCCAGACGAGAATGACATTCTAAACAAAAGCAACTATTACAAAGTAAGAGTGACATAGATGAGGATGACCAAATGACAAGGAATATGCATAACAAAAGAAAGAACTACCCATCCAGAACCAGCAGCAAAGACAACAAAGTCATTCGAAGAGATGATCCAACACCATCATAATTTGCAGCCCCGCTTCAGCGACCAGTGATCCGGAGACACCAGTACTCCACCCTTTCGATGCAACAGCCCAATTACCTATCAACCTGAAGGCTCGAACCACATCACTGCCTATCGTAATTGAGACATCCAAGGATCAAAGTTAATTTGGATGCCTTTGTCATTCTCACCTTCTTTTGGCTGCAGGCTGTATCGTTGACAATCAGGGGAGTTTGCTCCCAAACTCTTAGGGCTCGCCGTGTAGACACAGTTTTCCATAGCAAACAGAGCCTCTCTGCCATCAAGGTCCTTGCCAATGGTGATCTCCTGGTTAATCAGATAATTGAGTCCGAGAAATAGAGAGTGTGAACCAAGGCTGTTTACCCGCCTCCAACTAAAAAATCCTAAAGGCCCCAACAAGCTAGTATCCTGCTCATAGACGTAACAACCACTGTTCGGATACTCATGTATTACACGGTGCTTGTATACAGTGGGGTTTTTGCAATATAACTTTTCCGGCTCATGTGTCCGAATGATCATCAGTCTTTTGCCATCGTATGATCGAGCGAGGAACCAGTTGTGCTTCCCTGTTTTTGGCAAAGGTGGTGTATTACAAAGGGCAGTAACTGTAGGGACACTACATCATATAAAAAAGGACAGACATTGTTAATGTAAGATCAGCATTGTTCAGAGTATGAGTAGGATAATGCAAGAAACATCATTGATATGTCCCTGTTGGAACTGGGAGGAAAATACAGGGAAATGTATACTGGGTTCGAAAATATAGAAGTGACATGCATGGTTATACTCATGTTATCTTGCAATCGATTCTTCACAGGAAACTACCATGTCATGCATGTTATGTAATCATGTTCTGTCCTCACAAACAAATTCTTCAAGGTAACTAACATACCATGCATTGTTATATACTCGTGTTCTGTGGGCAACAATTTCATGAGGATATTATTCTAGCCATTGATTGCTAAAGGGCGAATATAGGTATGTACACATGGTAAGCATTGCAGGATTTCACTACTTCCAAATATAGAGTTCTCCATATGCACATTTACTTCCCTAATGTATAGTTAGATGAAACCAACAGTGTGGTGCATGTTTCTACATCATGAAAATGAGGAAACTAACATGGCCATTGATACACACTCATATTTAGTAGTAGTATATAGATTACTGTAAAATAAGGATAATATCCATATATTCCTAACCGCTTGATTATTCAAGGTACAAATTGGCTGTAATGACATGGTCACAATCGCATGAATTAACTCATTCCAAATATAGCTGATTTACGGCGTCTCTAATACATTGCCATAGTTCTACTCAAATTTTGCTCAAACAGAGATATGCCAATCATCACAAAAAGTTCAAACAGTGTCATGGCGTCATCATTAACATGAGAGGAAATAACTTACACGCGCCGTCCCAACAATACGTGGTGCCATCTGCTTTGTCAATCGCGTAGATGATGCCATTGTGTTCAATAGCATCACAGAAGAGTGTATCAGCTTTGACGATGATCCACTGCGAGCCGAGTTGTCTCCAGCTAAAGAAGGCACCGGCGTAAAGATAGGCGAGTCCGCTGTCGAACAAGGCAATTAGCTCGAAGTCTGCGTAATTCGCATGTCGTGTGGGCACTTGGCAGATTATAATCGTCTGCAAAACAAGGTCCGTCCAACTGACGTAGTAATCTAGATGACTTGGACCGCGATGGTAATACTCTATATAATCCAACGGAGGAAGGATAATCTCATGGGAGGTCTGGAAGTTCACGAGCACCAACTTTTTACAGTCTTCTCTGAAGGCAGCCATCCAGTGGGAGTTCATGCCGGCCCAGTACATACCTGCCAAGAAGTTTCGGGCGATGGTGATCGGATCGATGTCGAGGGAAATGATGTACGACGACCCACTACATACCTGCAAAGAAGTTTCGGCTAATGGGGATTGGATTGAAGTCGAGGGGCATCATGCACGCCTCCGTATCATGGTGAGCCAATCTCGCAAGACCAGATAGCAGCAAGCAGGGTGTCTTGAAAAGCTTAGGCCTCGCTTCGATGATGGCCGTGTGCATGTCCCTCGAGCATGCAGCCAGCCGCAGGGTGCTCAACATATCCATACACGAACAACAGAGGTCGAGGATGTCACCGGGGAGATTGCTCCAATCGCGGCTCATATGGATGCTGCGCGGTTCGTGTTCGGCCATGGTGGAGTTTGGAAGGGGGCTTGATTTACGGGGGAGAAGGATGTTGGTGTTGGAGCGGCTAGCGAGGGAATAGTGGTACTGGGGGAGGCGAGTGAGGCGACGGTACACGGGGGCACAGTGAGATGGAGACGGAAAAGGAGATGGAGATGGAGTGGTGCTATGGGAGCGGAGAGGGAGACGAGGCGAGGCGCCAATGTGCTGTACAGCGGCGGTGACAGACTGCACTCTGCACATGGTGAGGCTGACTTTGGTAACCCGAACACGCCGCCTGGACTATTGTCAAGCGTAGGGTGTTGTCACTTCACTGTGAGCACCGGATGAATAGTATTTTGACCATCAAGTGTACCATAGTTGTACTACTACTACTACTACTACTACTACTACTACTACTACTACTACTACTAGCAGGTACATGAGTACTCCAGTATTGTATAGCATAAATAGGTCTCCCGTTGTCGGTGTCAAAACCGGCGGATCTCCGGTAGGGGGTCCCGAACTGTGCGTCTAAGGCGGATGGTAACAGGAGGCAGGGGACACGATGTTTTACCCAGGTTCGGGCCCTCTTGATGGAGGTAAAACCCTACTTCCTGCTTGATATATTCTTGATGATATGAGTATTACAAGAGTTGATCTACCACGAGATCGAAGAGGCTAAACCCTAGAATCTAGCCTATGGTCTCATTGTATGTTGTCCTACGGACTAAAACCCTCCGGTTTATATAGACACCGGAGAGGGTTAGGGTTACACAAGGTCGGTTACAAAGGAGGAGATATCCATATCCGTATTGCCTAGCTTGCCTTCCACGCCAAGGAGAGTCCCATCCAGACATGGGATGAAGTATTCAATCTTGTATCTTCATAGTCCAACAGTCCGGCCAAAGGACAGAGTCCGGCTGTTCGGAGACCCCCCTAATCCCGGACTCCCTCAGTAGCCCCTGAACCTCGCTTCAATGACGATGAGTCCGGCGCACAGTGTTGTCTTCGGCATTGCAAGGCGAGTTCCTCCTTTAAATACATCACGGAAGAATTCGAATATAAGGATAGCGTCCGACCCTGCAAAATAAGTTCCACATACCACTGTAGAGAGAATAATATTTCCACAAATCTAATCTGCTGACACATTTTGGCAACATGACATTATGCCATGGCTCGGCGATTATTCAAACCATTTTTCTTTAACCAGCCCCGCACATAATGTGAGGCGGTTTCTTGACACGTCTTGTCAAAGCAGAGATCGTGTCCCCCTTATTGCGGGTTTCTCATCAATACGGGCGTGGGTAACCCAACCGCGCCATCAATCACGACGCTTGGGGGATAAGCGAGTTTTACGAGGCTAGTGGGGGTGCATAGCTTCGTCCACCCATATAAAGGGACAAGGATTCACCTTTTCATCCATGCCTTCTTCCTCCTTTGCTCATCCATTTTCGCACAATCGAGCTCCAGCGCCCAAGTCTGCATTTCCCACCTCAACCTTCTCCAACCATGTCCAGAGCGGGAGGCAGGTGGATGGTCTCCTCCGTCACGGAGGGACACATCAAGAAGCTGAGGAGAGCCGGATACCTGCCCGACGACATCGCGCACTGGCTCCCAGATGAGGGGCAGCTCATCCCCACCCCCAGGCCCCACGAGAAGGTAGTGTTCCTTACCCATTTCCTCCGTGGACTGGGATTCCCTCTCCACCCATTTGTCCGGGGGCTCATGTTCTACTACGGCCTGGATTTCCACGATCTGGCCTCGAACTACATCCTCAACATCTCAGCGTTTATCTTCGTGTGCGAGGCCTTCCTCCGCATCAAGCCCCACTTCGGCTTATGGCTGAAGACCATCAATGTCAAGCCGAAGGTAGTGAGCGGCCGCCAGGCGGAGTGTGGAGGCGCCATGGTGGGCAAGATGCCCAATGTCACATGGCTCGAGGGCTCCTTCGTGGAGACCATAAAGGGGTGGCAATCGGGGTGGTTCTATATCACCGAGCCACGTGACCCTGCACGGGCAGCAGCCCCCGAGTTCCGATCTGGCATCCCCACGCGGCTCACCTCCTGGCAAGAGAAGGGCCTGTCCTGGGGTAGTTCGGGAGAGCTGACCGGACTCCAAACATGTATCCAAAACATGGTGAGCAAGAAGCTCAAACTCGTCAACATAGTCCAGGTCATGCTCATCCGCCGGATCCTCCCGTGTCAACAACGGGCTTTCAACTTGTGGGAGTTCGACCGGGCCCAGCACCAAACTCTGAACAAGCTCTTCGACACAACACACGAGGATTCCTAGAAGGTGCTATTCAAGGGCGCCGAGGTTCCCCCTCCCACTACCGAGGATCGCTGATTCTGCGCGAAGCGCCAAGCCAGCGCGGTAAGCTGTTTTACCTCTTATAGGATACTTGTTTTTCATAGTTCGACTCTATGCGGGATCTAAGCTCCTGTACCTTTGACAGGACTGGCAGGAGACAGCCGGACAGATCGACTGTCCGGTTCCTTTGCCCAAAGGCCCAGCAGACCCTCTCCTGACGAAGATTCTGACTCCGGCTCCTTACAAGGTGCCGGAGAAGACCAAGAAGGCCAAGGGAACCCGAAAGAGTTCCCGGCGCCAGGTGATATTGGACTCATCGTCTGAGGACTCCTCGGCGCACTCCTCCCACGAAGACGAGGAGGAAGATGAAGACGCTCCCCCTCCAGTCGAGGGAGACAAGACAAGGAAGGCTGCCCCAACTCCTTGCTCTTGTGCTTCAAATGATAGTCTCCCCAACACTCAACTCTCTCTCATAGGATTTGGATCTGGTGGAAAGAAGATTTGAGTGGAAAGCAACTTGGGGAAGGCTAGAGATCAAGATTCATATGGTAGGAATGGAATATCTTGGTCTCAACACATGAGTAGGTGGTTCTTTCTCAGAACATATGAGTAGGAATGATGTATGTGTTCTGATGGCTCTCTCTCCAAATGAAGAGGTGGTGGAGGGGTATTTATAGCCTCCACACAAAATCCAACCGTTACACACAATCTACCAATCTCGGTGGGACCGAATAAGAGAACTCGGTCTGACCGAAATAGTAAACCAAGTGACCGTTAGGAATTTCGGTGGGACTGAGATGCAACTCGGTAGGACCGATTCTGTTAGGGTTTGGGCATAACGTAATCTCGGTGAGACCGATCGCACAAACTCGGTGAGGCCAAGTTCGGCAATTAGCTAACCAGAGAGTTGGTCAGGCAAACTCGGTGGGACCGACTTGCTCTTTCGGTGAGACCGAAAAGTTACAAGAAGGAAACATAGAGTTTACCTTGAATTCTCGGTGGGACCGATTCGCTCTTTCGGTGAGACCGAAAAGTTACGAAAGGGAAACAGAGAGTTTGCAAGCCCATCTCGGTGAGACCGAGATCCTTATCGGTAGGACCGAATTGCTAGGGTTTGGCAGTGGCAAATGACAAGTGAAACTCGGTGGCGCCGGATTGACAGAATCGGTATGACCGAGTTTGGCTTAGGGTTTAGGTCATTTGTGGATATGGAAAGGTGGTTGAGGATTTTGGAGCATATCACTAAGCACATAAAGCAAGAGGCTCATTAAGCAACACCTCACCCCTCCTTGATAGTATTGGCATTTCCTAAAGACTCAATGTGATCTTGGATCACTAAAATATAAAATGAAGAGTCTTGAACTTTTGAGCTTGAGCCAATTCTTGTCCTTAGCATTTTGAGGGTTCCACTTTCACATCCATGCCATGCCAATCATTGAGCTTTCCTGAAATAATCATCTTGGAATAGCATTAGCTCAATGAGCTATATGTTGTTATGAATTACCAAAACCACCTAGGGATAATTGCACTTTCAATCCCCCCCCTTTTTGGTAATTGATGACAACATATAGATCAAAGCTTCGACAAATGATAATAAGCATGAAACATATCGTCGCTTTGAGAAGTATGTGACAAATAAGAGCTCCCCCTAAATTTGTGCATATTTAAAATTTGCTTTGGACTGCAAATGCACAAGGAGTTAGAATCATGGGTTACTCTTCCATGTCACATACATCTTGGTGGAGCGCTCAAAAATGATAAGATTGAAATACATGCACTCATCACCAAGAATAGTGAATGATCACAGACAATAGATAGAATGATAACATATAGCAAGCATTAAGCAACCATTAAGTGTAGCTTATGATCAAACACTTGATCATCGATGTCTCACAAACATAATGACATAGTATCGCACACACAAGCAAACAAAGTTCGAAAAACCACCAAATAAAAACAAGAAAGAATAAAAGCAACACTCTCTCTTGAAGCCTATGATCTATACATTTTCTCCCCCTTTGGCAAAAAGTTACCAAAAAGTTCCTAGAAAATGCATAGTGCTAAGTCGACGCTCAGGCTTGATCTTCAGGTGGTGGTAGAGTCCGGAGCACGCCAAGGACGAAGCCTTCAGTAGAAGTGGTCGGAGTCGAGGCTGAAGTGGATGCTGGAGCTGGTGGAACTGAGGCTGTGGCTAGCGCAGATGTTGTGGCTCTGGTGTCAGCAACTGGCAGTGCAGACGACCTCAGACCTCGTGGCACCCTTGCAAAAGCATCAGTCGTGGTCCTGCCTCTCCTCTCATTCATGTCCTCCTGAAGCTGCTCCACGGCGGTTTGTATCTCTGTCACCTTGATGTCCATGTCATAGAACCTCTGTTCCATGATCCTCTCTAGGCTCGCCTGGTTCTGAGTCAGGGTGGCAAGTCCTTGCTCAATACGCAGGGTGGACGCTATCAGGTAACCGAGCTGCTCTTGTTTGGTCTTCAAGAAGTAATCAGATGCCTCCGCTTGAGTAGGCATCCTGGCAGCTTTCTCCTTCTTCGCCTTCTCCTTCTGAGCTTGTGCATGGATAGATGAGGGTTCATTCTTAGTCATAACCACTTGGTTATCCTCAAAATCTGGACGGATGGGCAGGTGTTCCTTATCCAATAAATACACGCCCGTGCCCATCTTGGAGTTGATGAGCTCCTGAATCTGTGGGGCATACCCACAACTCCTCTTCTGGTCTGTAGCTGTCCTCTTGATTGTTTCCACAATGAGACTCATGACCTTGAATTTCTGAGGCACGTCAAAGACATGAAGCAAGTTGATCGCGTGACCTCTGATCATCTTGTGATCTCCAGATTTGGGCAGAAGGGTGTGCCTAAGGATCCAGTTGATCGTAGGCAATCCTGAGAGCAGATAGTGCACTGAGCCAAACTTGAACGTGTCAAGCGCTTCATTCGGGATCTCCTTGTACATGTTGGACATGGAGTTGTGATCCATCTTTTTCTTGGCATAAATGTCCAAGTCATCAGCTTGCTCCTCTGGGGCATTGATCAACTTCGCCCATTCTTCAACAGTGGATTGGTACCTTGTACCCTCTGACATCCATGTGATCCTGCCATCCGGATAAAAGTGTGCTGTGGAGTAGACTTGCATGATCAGCTCCTCGTTCCACTTTGTGAGCTTCTGCCCAACAAAGTCTGCAACTCCACACGCACTAAAGCTGTCAAATACACCGGGGTAGTACTCTTCATTGTCCTTGATGTAGGTCCAGTCGACCCATCTCATGTCACAAACGATTGGCTTCTTGTCAAGCAAAACAGTCTCATAGAAATCTTGCTGCTCCTTGGTATGAAATCTGTAATCCACGACAGTCCTTCTCCTAGAAGCATACGGATCTGCTTCTCTCCATTTCCTCAGCCCTGAATCTCTCCTGAGCTTCATATCCTCAGCCACAGGATGAGCATCGTTGTGGTCCGGGATCTTGGGCTTGAGCTTCCTAAGGACACTCTCTTCCTCTTCTTCGACTGCTTCAGGCATTGGGGCCTTGTTCTTTTCCACAGCTGGGATGCTTCGTGTGTTTCTCTTTGGTGCACTCTTAGGCTTAGATGCAGCCTTAGGTGCTTCCTTGGGCTTGGATGCAGCTGTTCCTGACCTTATAGCATCTCCCATGAATTTGGCTGCCTTGGGTGCTGGTGCAGCAACCTCTTCTTCTTCCTCCTCCTCATCTACCATGATGGAGGCCTTCCCAAGCACTCGGGCTACAGTCTTCTTCAGCCTCTCTTTCCTCTTCTTGCCCTTAGCAGCAATGGGCTCAATGGGAGCAGGCTTCACAGTTGAAGCCCTACCCTTTGACATGGGCTGCCTGCCTGCTGGCCTTTTGATTTTCAGGCCTGGCTTTGTGCCTGCTGCTGGCTCAGCTCTCTTTGATGTGGCCTCTTCCTCTGCCACATAGTCTTCATCCTCAGAATCAGACGTTCTCTTCTTCCTTTGACGTGTGGCAGCCTTAGGCAGATTGCTGGGGGTGCTCCTGCTGCCATGATCAAAAGAACTTGAGGGGCTAGTGCCCTCACTCATCACAACTTGCTGCTCAGACACATTCTGGCTGTCACTTTGATCAGACATGTTGCAAACTGACTGCTGACCCTGTGAATAGATTATGGATAAGATAGAGTGGATGAGCATCACAAAAAGCAGAGATTTTTGCAAAAGATTAATTCAAAAACTTAGTTTTAGTTTTCCACAGAAAGCATCTCGGATCTACCAATTTTCAAACTAGGTGACATCGAAGCAGTTTTGGCACCAGAACTGGTGAACTCGGTCAGACCGAGTCACAGTTCGGTGGCACCGAGACTGCTAGGGTTTCACAGAATTCCAAAATCGGTCGCACCGGTAAGTTATTCTCGGTCAGACCGAGCTTCACTTGTGCAATGGCAAAAGCCAGATCGGTGGGACCGAGTTTTTCAACTCGGTGGGTCCGAGATGGTTTCGGCGGAAACCTAACCCTAAAATTTTCGAATTAAACCTAATCTACGAGTTCATTGACTGGATAGGAGTGTTTCAATCGTGGCAAGAATCATGATGATCACAATGTGCTAGGAATCGGAGTGGAGAATAGCACAAAGATCGAGTCCATACCCTAGTTCGGCGGAGACTCGCTACGGCGGCAATGGCGGGGCAGAAATCTATTGACGGCGGCGGAGACCAGCGACTGGAGGCTGCTGGCGGCGAGAAGACGATCCGGAGACCACGAAGGCAGAGCAGGCTATCGCGCGGGCGAAGAGGTTTCGGAGAAATTTCCAAAATTTTGCCCGTCATTATATATAGCCCGACCCTGTCGGTGTGACCGAGTGGAACAACTCGGTGGCACCGAGATGCAAAACTATGTGCAGTTATTGCAACTCGGTGTGACCGAAAAGTTCAAATCGGTTGCACCGAGATCGAAAACCTAGATCAACTTAATGAACTCGGTAGGACCGAAAATGGAGTATCGGTCAGACCGAGATTCATAAAGAGGTTTTGGAAGATTAAGTCTATGACGAATCGGGGACTCCGAGCGCTCCTCACACAGAGTGGTTCGAATCTGACTTGATCAAGTTTTGTGATGCAGCATGAATAGAGTTTGAGACGAGAAAAGCATAGATAGCTAGAGGAGGTTCTTAGGCATTCTCGTCCATCCACTTGGCAAAAGAAGAAAGCAAACAATCAAAACAACAAGTGGATGTCCTCGAATGAGTAAAATATGCAACCAACATGCTGACACAATAAGATGGCAAATGAAATATGTGGCAAAGCATGCACAACCAATTCTAGCATCTATCAAGCAATTTGCGATGACTAGGTCATCTATATATGAGTATATTGACTTAGGAGTCAAGTGAGAACACTTGATCATAGGTCATACTCATCGTTTAAGCTCAAGTGGGGTTACCACTTTTACATAAAGCATTGTTGTATTCACATCTTTAGAGTTGCTTTAGCTCAAGTCTTAGAGTAAAGCTCCCCCTAGATGTGATATCCCTCCTAAGAGGGATGAACTAACCTTGGGTTTTGTCGATGATGACTTCATGTAGATGTTGAAGATGTGGATGCTCAATGTTGATGTAGATCACTTGGAGCTATCCATTTGAGTGAATTGCACTTTCAATACCTACATGGGTTAGTCCCACAAGGAACAAACAAGGATATCCATAGACATAGAGTGATGCACACACAAGATGATGTCCATGAAAACTTTAGGTTACCTTGTCCCTTGTCTTACCAACAAGAGGGTTTGTGACTCCTTGAACTAGTGCAAGATGTGGAAGTTGATTGCACTTATTCTTGCCAAAATGATAAGAGTGAAGTATGTTGGTGGAGTCACCCTCAAGAACTCTCTAGTTCTTCTTCTTTTGGATCCACACCATCTTGATGGGAATCCTTGGAGTTGTAGTCGTACTTGATGTAGTGGAACTTGAAGTAGTCTTGGGAATCCACTTGACTAAGGTCTTAGGAGCTTCTTCAAATGCATCAATCTCCTCTTGAAGCTTGTCCTTGCCTTTTTGCTTGTAGTCTTGTGGTGGAAGATCATCTTGAGCTTGTGTCCCCTTGAAAGAAGTGTCATACTTATCTTGTTGAGGAACAAACTTTCTCTTGGGGTATTGATATTCTTCCCATTCAACTCCATTGGCATTGAACTTTCATTCAAAACCAACACCTTGATTCTTCCGGTGCATTCCTTGCTTGCGCACAATTTCCTCGAATTGCTTACTGCCGGCAAGGCTCTTGTAAACACCTTTCTCTATAATTCCCTTCAATAAGCTATTTTCTTGCTCAAGTGTAACTTGGCTAAGAGAATCATTGGTGGAATCAAGAGAACTACTAGAAGCAACAATATTGGATTTAGCATGATCATTGTTACTACTAGAGGAAGAATCTTTCTTATTCTTGTTACTAGTCTTGACTTGAGGCATGTAGGTGGATAAAAGTAAACGCTTGGCAATGTGAGAAGAACTTTTCTTGCGGAGATCATCATTGATTGCTTTTAAGAACTCATGCTCTTGCTCAAGATTGAGCTTTTCAAAGCGTAATTTCTCATGAGCTCTTAAAAGTTCTCGATGATCTTCGAAGATAGTTTCATGAGCTAACTTAAGAGTGTTTAGTTCTTTAGTTAGAGCCTCAATCTTCTCCTTATCATTGTCATTCGTTTTAGCATGATTAATTGATGTTTCATCATAGTACTCATCACTATAGTTGTCAACAAGCAAATCATCATCACCTAACAAGTCATCTTCATCACTATTAAAGTCAACATACTCGGGGTGTGTTACCTTAGGACCATTGGCCATGAAGCATCTTCCAATTCCTTCATTTGGTGAGTCAAATATGTTGTAGGAGTTGGTTGACACAAGTGCTAGACCGGCAACACCTTCATCTTGAGTATCTTCGGAGTCAGAGTGATAACTTCTCTTGGAGTGGCTGTCGGAGTCGGAGCCGGATACCCATTCACCAACATGAGCTTGATGTCTTCGTTTTGTATAGCTCCTTGATGATTTTTCCTTCCTTTCCGAATCCTTGCTTCTCCGTGAGTATCTTCGTTCATAACGATCATCTCTACTCCTTCTCTCTCTTGGTGGAGATTCTTTGCTTCTTCTTTTTGGAGAATCTTCTCTTCTCTTGTAGGGAGCCGTACACTCATTGGAATAGTGTCCGGGTCTTCCACAATTATAGCAGTTTCGCTCTCGACTAGAAGATCTTTTGTCATTGTAGGACCTTGACTTGAAGCTTCTATCTTTGTTTCTACTCTTGTAGAACTTGTTGAAGTTCTTCACCATTAAGCTCAATTCTTCATTGAAGTTTTGTTTCTCACTTGATGATGTGGGGACTTCACATGACGCTTTGTAGGCACCACTTGATTTATTGTGAAGTTCCTCTTTATCCTTGAGTGACATCTCATGAGCAACAATCCTTCCAATTACTTCCGTTGGCTTGAGATCTTTGTAGTTGGGCATCATTTGGATTAATGTGCACACGGTATCATATTTCCCATCCAAGGCTCTTAGGATCTTCTTGATGATGAATCTATCGGTCATCTCTTCACTTCCTAAGCCGGCAATCTCATTTGTGATGAGAGCAAGCCTAGAGTACATTTCAGCAACACCTTCACCATCCTTCATCTTGAACTTGTCAAGTTGACTTTGGAGCACATCCAACTTGGATTCCTTGACGGACTTGGTACCTTCGTGCATATCAATCAAAGTATCCCAAATTTCCTTTGCATTCTCAAGGCGGCTGATTTTGTTGAATTCTTCGGGGCACAATCCGTTGAAGAGAATATCACAAGCTTGAGCATTGTATTGCAACATCTTCAACTCATCCGCGGTAGCTTCACGGTTTGGTTCCCTCCCATCGAAGAACTCACCTTGCAAGCAAACACAAACAATAGCCCATATGGCGGGGTTATGTCCAAGAATATGCATTTTCATTTTATGCTTCCAACTAGCAAAATTAGTGCCATCAAAGTAAGGACCTCTACGGTGATAATTTCCCTCGCTAGACGCCATACTCTCCTAGGTTGTGAAACCAAGGCTATGACCACCAAAAGCTATGGAGATCAAGGCAAATGGAGACCAAAGCTCTGATACCACTTGTAGGATCGAAAGTATGTCTAGAGGGGGGGTGATTAGACTACTTGACCAATTAAAAACTTAGCCTTTTCCCAATTTTAGTTCTTGGCAGATTTTAGCTATCTTAGAGCAAGTCAAGCAATCATCACACAATTCAAGCAAGCATGCAAAGAGTTTATTGGCAGCGGAAAGTAAAGCATGCAACTTGCAAGAATGTAAAGGGAAGGGTTTGGAGGATTCAAACGCAATTGGAGACACAGATGTTTTCCCATGGTTCGGATAGGTGGTGCTATCCTACATCCACGTTGATGGAGACTTCAACCCACAGAGGGTAACAGTTGCGCGAGTCCACGGAGGGCTCCACCCACGAAGGGTCCACGAAGAAGCAACCTTGTCTATTCCACCATGGCCATCGCCCACGAAGGACTTGCCTCACTAGCGGTAGATCTTCACGAAGTAGGCGATCTCCTTGCCCTTACAAACTCCTTGGTTCAACTCCACAATCTTGTCGGAGGCGCCCAAGTGACACCTAGCCAATCTAGGAGACACCACTCTCCAAGAAGTAACAAATGGTGTGTTGATGATGAACTCCTTGCTCTTGTGCTTCAAATGATAGTCTCCCCAATACTCAACTCTCTCTCATAGGATTTGGATCTGGTGGAAAGAAGATTTGAGTGGAAAGCAACTTGGGGAAGGCTAGAGATCAAGATTCATATGGTAGGAATGGAATATCTTGGTCTCAACACATGAGTAGGTGGTTCTTTCTCAGAACATATGAGTAGGAATGATGTATGTGTTCTGATGGCTCTCTCTCCAAATGAAGAGGTGGTGGAGGGGTATTTATAGCCTCCACACAAAATCCAACCATTACACACAATCTACCAATCTCGGTGGGACCGAATAAGAGAACTCGGTCTGACCGAAATAGTAAACCTAGTGACCGTTAGGAATTTCGGTGGGACTGAGATGCAACTCGGTAGGACCGATTCGGTTAGGGTTTGGGCATAACGTAATCTCGGTGAGACCGATCGCACAAACTCGGTGAGACCGAGTTCGGCAATTAGCTAACCAGAGAGTTGGTCAGGCAAACTCGGTGGGACCGACTTGCTCTTTCGGTGAGACCGAAAAGTTACAAGAAGGAAACATAGAGTTTACCTTGCATTCTCGGTGGGACCGATTCGCTCTTTCGGTGAGACCGAAAAGTTACGAAAGGGAAACAGAGAGTTTGCAAGCCCATCTCGGTGAGACCGAGATCCTTATCGGTAGGACCGAATTGCTAGGGTTTGGCAGTGGCAAATGACAAGTGAAACTCGGTGGCGCCGGATTGACAGAATCGGTATGACCGAGTTTGGCTTAGGGTTTAGGTCATTTGTGGATATGGAAAGGTGGTTGAGGATTTTGGAGCATATCACTAAGCACATAAAGCAAGAGGCTCATTAAGCAACACCTCATCCCTCCTTGATAGTGTTGGCTTTTCCTAAAGACTCAATGTGATCTTGGATCACTAAAATATAAAATGAAGAGTCTTGAACTTTTGAGCTTGAGCCAATTCTTGTCCTTAGCATTTTGAGGGTTCCACTTTCACATCCATGCCATGCCAATCATTGAGCTTTCCTGAAATAATCATCTTGGAATAGCATTAGCTAAATGAGCTATATGTTGTTATGAATTACCAAAACCACCTAGGGATAGTTACACTTTCAAAGAGGCACCGGGTCGCGGGGAGACAGTCCTGGAGGCGCCTCAAGGTGACCTTCCGGACTCCGGGAGCAGAGGGAACAAAGCCCCCGAGGGCTCCGAGTTCGGCCCTCAGCCGAACACCGCGCCAGAACCTCTAGTGGTTCCGGACTCGAGCAGTCGGCCTTCTTCCAAGAGGGGCAAGATGCCTGTGCTGGTGACCTCTGCCCATCCAGAGGCACCGGACAATCTGCT
Organism: Triticum monococcum; assembly: GCA_034509565.1. Classification (NCBI taxonomy): domain Eukaryota; kingdom Viridiplantae; phylum Streptophyta; class Magnoliopsida; order Poales; family Poaceae; genus Triticum; species Triticum monococcum. The sequence continues at coordinate 624,466,622 of CM067845.1, forward strand.
GGGAGTGCTTCGCAGCGCTTACATCGACAAAGAGCACCGCATTATTATGAGTGCGGTGGTCCAGAAGGTTCAGTCCGCCAAGAGCGGACTGACTGAAGCCTGTGCCAGCCTTCTAACAGGCTTGGAGGTAAGTTTTAGAAATATGGGGAAAAGTATTACCGCATAGACAGTAGCCCCTGATGCTCTGTTCGGTGTTCACAAAGAAAAGCCGAACAGAGGATCAAACAATATCGCAGGAGTCTAATATAAGTATGTCTATATGCGTATGCAGGCTTTGCTGCTGGCCTCTGCCGCACAGACTGCGGAGGTTGCCGCATTGAAGCAGGACCTTGAGGGGTCCAAGAAAGAGCTCGGCCTTGCCAAGAGGCAGCTCGAGGAGAACAAGGGTAAGTAATACCCTGTCTATAGATATGTATATATAAAAGAAGACGCGATTGCAAAATGACAGGATCATCGTAAATTTGCCAGGGGCCACGACCGAGGTGGCGAACCTGAAGCAAGCGCTATCCGAGGCCAAAGATAGAGCGTCCAAGGAGCGCACCGAGCGGGAAAGGCAGGAGGCACGGGTGGGCGAGGTGCAGCAAGAGCTCCAAGCTCTCGTGTCGAAGCATGAGGCGTTGGAGTGTCACTCAAAGACGCGAGAGTCCGAGCTTGTCGCGGCCCTCGAAAGCGCGAAAAATGCCAAGGCTGAAGCCCAAAGAGCCCTCTAGGAGATTGAGGCGATGAAGAAAATAGCGGCGGGTAAGGCATTCTATATGCAAAGCAAGCATGTGAAAGTAAATTACTTGTTACTTACCCGAATCCGGAGCTCTCCAGGAGCATTCGCAGATTTGCCCCGCAGCGTGTCGGATGCCGCAACGTTTTACCCGGCCGAGGAGGGGAGCTCAACGGAGATGTTGTTCTGGGCCCAATATACTGGGACCGAACACCCGGTGCCTATGAGCGACCAGCTAAAGCAGCTGGTCGAGCTACACAAGGCGGCCAAACAGGACATGAAGGGCTTTATAGTCCGGCTGTGGCCTGGCGACGCCCTTCCGAACAGCTACTTCGGTCTGGTGAGGCGGCTTGTGGATGCCTGCCCACGGCTGGAAGTCGTCAAGCGGTCCGTCTGCATCGAAGGTGCACGCCGGGCTTTCGCCCGTGTGAAGGTGCAATGGGCCAAGCTAGACGCCGTGAAGCTGATCAAGGAAGGGCCGCCGGAGGGCAAGGAGCATCGCCACCCCGAGATGTACAATGAGGGTGTCCTGAAGGGTGCTCGTCTCGTAGCGGACGAGTGTACGAAAGATATAATATTCAAGTAAACTTGCTCGTGTAATCCTGTAGTTATGAAAAACTTGTTCATATGCGCTATGCAACGCTTGTTTGAATTTAAAATATTACCTTCTGTTTGGCTGTTTATCAAATCTGAGAGATAGCTAGTCGTCGGCTTCTGCCCCCATGCCACGAGTGCTGGGGTGTTCGGGATAAACCTGAGCACTCTTGTTCCCATTGTTGGGTCCTTCGAGGGAGGTGCTCAGCACAACAAACAAGGCAATCGGACTATAATGCGTTATCACTCTCACTTAGCCATATAATTCAATAATTTTAAATTTCGGCGAAGCCCCTAGTATTCGGAAGGCCGAATTCGGGGCGCGATACACGCCTTAAGCCGGACAGGGCCGGCTCCTCGCTCTAAGCGGCATAAGTCTTTAGGGACTCGAAAACCTCTCGAACAGCGACCAGTCTCTCGCTTTATCATGACAATCAGTTTTAGCTTTCTCTCCTGAGGTGCTTAGCCCAGCTGAACCGAGGCACAATCACAGTAGTTCTCCCAGTGCTACCTTAGCCGATATAGCGGAACGTAAGGTACCAAAACATGGGAGTCGGGCAAACCCAACTATTGACCAAAGACATGATTCGGAGCTGATGCATATAATGCTATAAGTTCGGGGTGCCGCACTTGTGAAAGTGTTCGGACTTCTCACACCATATTGTGGGGGTACTTGAGCCCCTGGTGTATTGGCTGTACCAAAGTGTACGGTTGCAAGGTGTCATTAATGAACACACACACACACACACACACACACACACACATATATATATATAAAGAAGAATGCAATAATAGTCTTAATGCTATGCATTGTTTATTCAAAAAGGTGCATTAAAGCAGAATGATACATGCAGTGCAATAAGCAAAAAGTAGGACTATGTCCCCTCCAAGGGCGAGCTGAAGAATAGTATTAAGGCAAGTATTACACTCGTTATCGTAATCCACCTGGGAGATCCGTGGTGTGATGTAGCTTTCTACCTCCTTGGTTGCTGCATCATGTGTTCAGCAATCATGTTGCCGGACAGGGTTTCCAGAGATTAATGTCCTGAAAGAGAGAAAAATAACAAAGCGGGGAGCCCCTAGTGCGGTTTAAGCCACGTCTTGGGGCATGCTGTAGTTGTGCCCCCTCCCTACCTGTGCCCATGGTATTTTTTAATGCGTGATTATGTATGCGTGGCACGAGTTTCGCCGTTTGGCTTGGGCCGGGGTGGAGGTCGCATTGCTATGCGAGCTCAGAACGTGCCAGGCGGTCGTGTTGCCGATTACTCCGGGCGCGCTTGAAGGTGTTCGGGTCCTTAAACGTCGAACTAGCGGATTGCCTTAAGAGGCTGCTTTGTTCGAATAGAGCGCTCTGTGTTTCCATTAACTGTAATGACCCCCTGAGGTCCTGGCATCTTGAACTTGAGGTATGCATAATGCAGTACCGCATTGAATCTCGCAAATGCGGTTCGCCCGAGCAGTGCATGATAATCACTGTGGAACGAGACTATATCAAAGATTAACTCTTCACTTCGTAAGTTATCCGGGGATCCGAAGATCACTTCCAGTGTGACTGAGCCTGTGCAATGGGCCTCTACACCTGGTATGACACCTTTAAAGGTCATTTTTGTGGGTTTGATCCTTGAGGGGTCTATGCCCATTTTGCGCACCGTGTCCTGGTAAAGAAGGTTCAGGCTGCTGCCGCCATCCATAAGGACTCGAGTGAGGTGAAATCCATCAATAATTGGGTCTAAGACTAGTGCGGCGAATCCGGCATGACGGATACTAGTGGGGTGGTCCCTGCGATCAAAGGTGATCGGACAGGAGGACCATGGGTTGAACTTTGGGGCGACAGGCTCCAACGCATATACGTCCCTGAGCGCACGCTTCCGCTCCCTCTTGGGGATGTGGGTTGCGTATATCATGTTCACCGTCCGCACTTGTGGGGGGAACCTCTTCTGTCCTCCGGTACCCGGCTGCCGGGGCTCCTCCTCGTCATCGCTATGTGGCCCCTTATCTTTGTTTTCGGCAATTAACTTGTCGGCCTGCTTGAACACCCAACAATCCCTATTGGTGTGGTTGGCTGGCTTGTCGAGGGTGCCGTGTATTTGACACGAGCGATCGAGTATACGGTCCAAACTAGACGGGCCCGGAGTGCTTCTTTTGAATGGCTTTTTCCGCTGAATGGGTTTAGAGCCTTTGAATCCGGCATTGACTGTCGTATCCTCGGTATTGTCGCTATTAATGCGGCGCTTATGTTTGTTGCGACGTGACTTGCTACTGCCGTCCTTGGTATCCGAAGTACAATGGTTCTTTGACATGTTGTTACTGCAAGCCAGCCAGCTGTCTTCTCCCGCACAAAAGCGGGTCATGAGTGTCGTGAGGGCTGCCATAGATTTCGACTTTTCCTGACCAAGGTGTCGGGCTAGCCACTCGTCGCGGATGTTGTGCTTGAAAGCTGCTAGAGCCTCTGCATCCGGACAATCGACGATTTGATTTTTCTTTGTTAGGAACCATGTCCAGAATTGCCTGGAAGATTCCTCTAGCTGCTAAATTATGTGGCTCAAGTCATCGGCGTCTGGTGGTCGCACATAAGTGCCCTGAAAGTTGTCGAGGAATGCGGCTTCCAGATCTTCCCAACAGCCAATGGACTCTGCTGGCAAGCTGTTGAGCCAATGCCGAGCTGGTCCTTTAAGTTTGAGTGCGAGGTATTTGATTACATGTAGGTCATCACCGCGGGCCATGTGGATGTGCAGGAGGAAATCCTCGATCCATACCACAGGATCTGTCCTGCCGTCGTATGATCCATTACTTCATCTTTGAAGCATAAGGGGTGTGCGGCACCTCTGTACTGGGCTATATCGTGACGCAGCTCCGATGAGTCTTGCCCGCTGTGTTCGGCCCGGCCGGATTTACTTTTACTGTATCCGGCGTGACGTTTATCGTCTCGCGTAGTGGCGCGCCCTCGTGATCCGTAGATCAATCTTGCATGTTTTGCTTTGTCCTCCAGTATGTCTCGCAGGTCTGGCGTATTTCCCCATGCCTTTTTATTTGAATGGCGTCGGGGTGCAGGCTGAGCTTTTGGCTGGAATGCCTCTCTGTCGCGGCCACGAGGTGGCCGGTTAGCCGCGTCATATGCTTCTTCCTCCAGCTGGGGTAGCAACCTGCATTTTGGGTAACTCTTGGAGGGGCGTTCGAGTTTATATTCCTCGGCCGCCAGGACTTCAGTCCATCTGTCAGCTAGCAGATCTTGATCAGCTTGAAGCTGCTGCTGCTTCTTCTTAAGGCTATTTGCTGTGGCTATAAGCCGGCGCTTGAAGCGCTCTTGTTCGACCGGATCCTCTAGCATGACGAATTCGTCATCGTCGAGGCTTGCCTCGTCTTCGGAGGGAGGCATGTAATTATCATCCTCCGCCTCTCCATCTACCGCTCTCTCTGGAGGGCTGGCCTCTCCATCCTCCTGTCCTAGATCGTGATGGAGGGGATTGTTGCCATCTTCGGCACTATTCGGAGTGTTATTATCTCCTGTGCCAGTATCACCACTTTTGCTTGGGCGGGACTTAGAGCGGCGCCGCTGACGTCGGCGCTTGGGTTGCTTCTTGGAGGGGTCATCCTCCGCTATCTCGTCGCCATTGCCTTCTTTGGGTGTGTCCACCATGTATATATCGTATGATGAGGTGGCTGTCCAGTGCCCTGTGGGCAGTGGTTCCTCTTCGTCTCCCGCATCGTCGTCCATACCGTCGATGTCTTCGTATTCGAAGTCGAGCATGTCGGTTAAGTCGTCGATAGTGGCTACTAAGTGGGTGGTGGGTGGGCAGCGAATTTCTTCGTCATCCGCATCCCAATCCTGCCGGACATAGTTCGGCCAGGATCCTCCTGACAAGGAGAGAGACCTTAATGAGTTCAGTATGTCGCCAAAGGGAGAGTGCTGAAAAATATCCGCGGAGGTGAATTCCATGATCGGCGGCCAATCGGATTCGCTAGGAACGGGCGCAGGCGGTTCGGAGTCCGTGGCCGGAGAAGGATCCGACAGTTTGACAACACGGCTCTCATGAAGGGTAAGGTCGATATCCGGCTCGATCGCCGCTGAGGATACGGCCTCCGTGACGGGGTCTATCCACCCGTCTATGGATGGCGCAACTGGCTCCGAATTGATGCTCGGAGCGGCTGCCGGTGCGAGCTCCTGAATACGGTCCGATGGTAGAGCTAAATCATACTCCTCGTGACCACGTGGCGCACAAGGCGGGGGCTCGAATCCGTCGAAGATCAAGTCTCCGCGGATATTGGCCGTGTAATTTAAGCTTCCAAACCTGACCTGATGGCCAGGGGTGTAGCTTTCGATCTGCTCCAGATGGCCAAGCGAGTTGGCCCGCAGTGCGAAGCCGCCGAACACAAAGATCTGTCCGGAGAGAAAAATCTCACCTTGGACTGCATCGCTATTGATGATAGAAGGAGCCATCTAGCCTAACGGCGACGCCACAGAGGAACTCTCAATGAAAGCACCAATATCGGTGTCAAAACCGGCGGATCTCGGGTAGGGGGTCCCGAACTGTGCGTCTACGGCGGATGGTAACAGGAGGCAGGGGACACGATGTTTTACCCAGGTTCGGGCCCTCTTGATGGAGGTAAAACCCTACGTCCTGCTTGATTTATTCTTGATGATATGAGTATTACAAGAGTTGGTATACCATGAGATCGGAGAGGCTAAACCCTATAAGCTAGCCTATGGTCTCATTGTATGTTATCCTACGGACTAAAACCCTCCGGTTTATATAGACACCGGAGAGGGTCAGGGTTGCACAAGGTCGGTTACAAAGAAGGAGATATCCATATCCATATTGCCTAGCTTGCCTTCCACGCCAAGGAGAGTCCCATCCGGACACGGGACGAAGTCTTCAATCTTGTATCTTCATAGTCCAACAGTCCGGCCAAAGATAGAGTCCAGCTGTCCGGAGACCCCCTAATCCCAGACTCCCTCACCCGTGCTAGCATGCCTGATCACTTCATCGTTCAAGTATCATCCATATTGCGAGCAGAACCAAATTCTCGTGCATGCCCAATCAACGCTCTGCCGCGATGCATGCAGTGGTCGTTCTGGTGCATCAAGGACGGCATGCAGATCATTCCACACTTGAGAACAGGAAAAATGAAAAGGTAGAATGCGGCAGCAGAGGAAGAGAACGTTGGCTAAAGAGGCTGGGAGGGGATCGAGCAGGAAGTTAATGCTCCACGCCTAAAGGTTTTGGGAAAACCCGATTTTCATAGGGTGACTTATACTCACCTAAACGGAGGGAGTATTCCTTAACCAGAGAATGTTGTGTCTCCCACTCACGCGCTCAAAAAAAACTATGACACATTTTTTATCTGTTTGCATAGGTCCCACCGATCAGGAAGGATGGGCACGTACACGAACAGGTATGACTCATGAGTCTACCCGCATAGCCTTTTCATTTAGTCTACCTAGCCGTCTAATCAACTGCCTGCACGCCACTTCTCCCATTTACTTCTCCATCAGGAACCGATTCTCCTCGGCTTCTTCACCTCCCCTTCGTCTTCATTTGCATCCAAACCCCACTGCGTTCACATTGTTTCAACCTCTTTAAATAATCATCTACTACTTCAGTTAGACTAGCCATCTAATCCTAATTCTCCAAACCATAGCCCTCCGTTCCAGCGGTTCCAAATGGCGATAGAGATCGAGATGCAGGTTTTTAGTGTCCAACATGTCCTCGTTGAGGCCTGTAGGACCTTGAAGTAGATGTGTCTAGATGGGGGTGATTAGACACTTCATGCTAAAGTTGCAATTTTTAAGCTTTTTCGATTTAAGTGGAGTTTAAGCATAATTTCAACAATCACAATACATATAAAGCAAGTATGCATAGAGTATATAGGCAGCGGAAAGTAAAGCATGCAACTTGCAAGAATGTAAAGTGAAGGGTTTGGAGAAATCAAATGCAATTCGAGACACGGGTGTTTTTCCCGTGGTTAGGATAGGTGGTGCTATCCTACATCCACGTTGATGGAGACTTCAACCCACGAAGGGTAACGGTTGCGCGAGTCCACGGAGGGCTCCACCCATGAAGGGTAATGGTTGCGCGAGTCCACGGAGGGCTCCACCCACGAAGGGTCCATGAAGAAGCAACCTTGTCTATCCCACCATGGCCATCGCCCACGAAGGACTTGCCTCACTAGCGGTAGATCTTCACGAAGTAGGCGATCTCCTTGCCCTTAAAAACTCCTTGGTTCAACTCCACAATCTTGTCGGAGGCTCCCAAGTGACACCTAGCCAATCTAGGAGACACCACTCTCCAAGAAGTAACAAATGGTGTGTTGATGATGAACTCCTTGCTCTTGTGCTTCAAATGATAGTCTCCCCAACACTCAACTCTCTCTCATAGGATTTGGATCTAGTGGAAAGAAGATTTGAGTGGAAAGCAACTTGGGAAGGCTAGAGATCAAGATTCATATGGTAGGAATGGAATGTCTTGGTCTCAACACATGAGTAGGTGGTTCTCTCTCAGAACATATGAGTTGGAATGGTGTATGTGTTCTGAAGGCTCTCTCATCGAATGAAGAAGAGGTGGAGGGGTATATATAGCCTCCACACAAAATCCAACCGTTACACACAGTTTTCCAATCTCGGTGGGACTGAATCAACAAACTCGGTCGGACCGAAAAGGTAAACCTAGTGGCCGTTAGAGATTTCGGTGGGACCGACTGAATCAACTCGGTGGGACCGATGTGCTAGGGTTAGGGTAAATCCAAAACTAGGTTTGACCGATTACTCAAACTCGGTGGGACCGATTTGGGTAATGAGCGAAACAGAGAGTTGGCCAAGCAAACTCGGTGGGACCGATTGCATATCTCGGTGGAACCGAGAATAATGCAATAGGTAACAAAGAGTTTGCAAGCCCATCTCGGTGAGACCGAGATCCCATCGGTGAGATCAAACTGATTAGGGTTTCTGGCAGTGGCTATGACAGGTGAAACTCGATGGCGCCGAATAGAAATAATCGGTAGGTCCGAGTTTGGCTTTGGGTTTAGGTCATATGTGGAAGTGGGAAAGTAGCTGAGGATTTTGGAGCATATCATTAAGCACATGAAGCAAGAGGCTCATTAAGCAACACCTCATCCCTCCTTGATAGTATTGGCTTTTCCTATGGACTCAATGTGATCTTGGATCACTAAAAATGTAAAAGGAAGAGTCTTGAGCTTCAAGCTTTAGCCAATCCTTTGTCCTTAGCATCTTGGAGAACTTCCCACAACCTTCAGTCCATGCTACTCCATTGTTGAACTTATCTGAAACATACTAGATGAAAACGTTAGTCCAACAAGAGATATGTTGTCATCAATTATCAAAACCACCTAGGGAGCACTTGTGCTTTCAATCTCCCCCTTTTTGGTAATTGATGGCAACATACATCAAAGCTTTAGATAAAGATATAAAGAACAACAAGTAAAGCTTTGGAAGGACATGTAACAAACATAGGCTCCCCCACATGTATGCAATCATATGAATATAAACTATAGCAGCATGTGAGAGCATAATCATGATAGAGTACGCAATGTGTTACATGTATCTTGGCCATATGCATCAGAGTAAAAGATTATCAAGGAAAAAACCTCATGCTCATGAGTCCTTCTTGCAAACAGTATGTACATAAGCAAGAACTCCTCATACTCATGATTTTGATGCATACACTTACCTTGTAGTCTTTAGCTAGCTTAGGATGGAATGAACCTGCACAACAAGGTTAGATAACACAGGTACCTCCACTAGCCAGAGCAAACCAAAGAAGCCACAAGAGTACCAAGACTGGGATGACATGTAGAGAGTGAGTACAAGGTATCACAATGGATTCGACATGTCCCCAAGAGTAAAGATATGCAATGAATTTGACTGATTTCCTTCCCTTAGGTGTCTTGCTCCCCATGAATCTTACATGGGATATTGGGAGAAGATAGGGAACAGAAGATCAGAACTGACAGATACATATGAACATGTCTTTCCCCCTAAAAAGACATGTGACATCTCTCCTCTTGAACATCAAGCATCTGGGATCCTTGAGTGTTTTCTCTCCCCCTGGAAGTCTCTCTCTCCCCCTTAATAATATAGTCTCTCTCTCCCCCTTAATAACATCTGGGATCCTTGAGACTTTCTCTCCCTTGATGTGATCCCTCTCTCCTACAAGCTTTGATGTGATCTCTCTCTCCCCCTTTGACATCAATTTCCAAGAAGGGCTTTCTGGAATCCGTCATATGGGTTTGGTCCTTGAGACTCAGCACAAAGCAATGGATAAAATTGTGATGCTTGTAGAGGACAAGATTCATTGAGTAGAGCTGGATGAGAAGAAATGTAGAACAAGTGGCAAACTGTTTTTATGATTGCAAAGTCGGTGGCACCGAGTGGAATATTTCGGTGGTACCGAAAAGATTCGGTTGGACCGAAAATTGCAAGTTGGTGAAACCGAGTTTACACAGAGAAAAACACTTGTCACCTCAGCTCACTAGACATGTAGGATCTCACAAAGATTTGCAATGAATTACCTGAAGGATTTGCAAGGAATTAAATGCAGAAAATGCAGAACAAAAGCAAAGAGAAAAAGAAGAAACTAAAAGATCTAGATGAAGTTTTTTTTTGTTTTTGAAAAAGAGAAAGAAATTAGACATGCATGACACAAATGCAATAACACAAAGAAGGAACACAAGAGAACTTCATCTAGAGTTTGGCGGCGACATAGTCACTTATGTTAGAGTATATTGACTTAGGAGTCAAGTGAGAACACTTGATCATAGCTCAGACTCATCATTTAAGCTCAAAATGGGGTTACCATTTTTCGTTTAAGCATCTTGATGTATTCACATCTTGTTGAGTTGCTTTGACTTCATGTCTTGGAGTAAAGCTTCTCTAAGATGGAATAACATACCTTGGGTGATGGTGTGGTTCTTGCTCATGTAGTTGAACTTGTGTGGGCGCTCAAGGTTGATGTAGCTCATCAAGAGTTGGGAGCACCACTTGGAGTGTGAGTTCACCTACCTACATGGATTAGTTCTTGCAAGGAGGAGCACTTGTGTATCCAAAAATGACATTCATGAAGCTCAATATAGAATTTGTCAAAGGATATGTTTGAATGATTTTGTGCGTCCTTGCCTTCAACCACCATCGTGTAGAGACTTGGTGATGTAGAGATTGATCAAGATGTGAGTGAGTCGCAATCTCACGGAATTAGATTCAACCAAGCACCTACATGGGTTAGACAACATGCAAGGTACAAATATATCCAAGACATAAGATAGTCATCATAAGAGATATATCATGGATTAGTCATAAGCTCATGTCTTGCATGTATCCAATGGAGTTCCTACTCCAAGTTCGAAGCATCAATGATGTTCAATTCTCCTCTCAACCTGCAAAACACTTTCTCATCAAGTGGTTTAGTGAATATATCCGCTAATTGCTTATCGGTGCGAACATGCTTAAGATCAATGTCACCCTTAGCAACATGATCTCGAATGAAATGATGACGAACTTCAATGTGCTTAGTTCGAGAATGTTGTACAGGATTATGACCAATTTTAATAGCACTTTCATTGTCACAAAGCAATGGAACATGTTTCACATAGATCCCATAATCTTTAAGAGTTTGGGTCATCCAAAGTAATTGAGCACAACATGAACCAGCGGCAATGTATTCCGCTTCGGCGGTGGATAAGGATACGGAGTTTTGTTTCTTGGAAGACCAAGACACAAGAGATCTACCAAGAAATTGACAAGTACCCGAAGTTGACTTTCTATCAACCTTGTCTCCGGCATAATCCGAGTCGGAATAGCCAACAAGATCAAAAGAAGACCTCTTAGGATACCAAATGCCAAAATTTGGTGTATGAATTAAGTATCTAACTATCCTTTTCACGGCCTTAAGATGACATTCTTTAGGAGCAGCTTGATATCGTGCACACATGCACACACTTAGCATAATATCGGGACGTGAAGCACATAGGTATAACAATGAACCGATCATAGAGCGATAAACCTTTTGATCAACCGGTTCACCATCTTTGGTCAAATCATTATGTCCACTGGTAGGCATGGGTGTAGACATACCTTTGCATTCTTGCATATTGAACTTCTTGAATAAGTCCTTGGTGTACTTCGTTTGAGAGACAAATGTACCTTCCTTAGTTTGCTTGATTTGTAAACCGAGAAAGAATTTGAGTTCACTCATCATAGACATCTCAAACTTCTCTGACATTAGCTTTCCAAACTTTTCACTAAAGAGAGGGTTAGTTGAACCAAATATGATATCATCAACATAAATTTGGCATACAAATAGTTCCCCATTAACCCTTTTAGTAAAAAGAGTAGAATCAATTTTACCAATTTCAAAACCACTTGCAATAAGGAACTTAGTCAAGCATTTATACCATGCTCTAGGAGCTTGTTTAAGACCGTAAAGAGCTTTGTGAAGTTTGTAAACATGATTAGGTTTCTTAGGATTGACAAAGCCGGGAGGTTGTTTGACATAAACTTCCTCCTCTATTTCACCATTTAGAAAAGCACTTTTAATGTCCATTTGGTACAAGGTGATGTTATGGTGATTAGCATAGGCAAGTAAGATGCGAATGGACTCAAGTCTAGCAACGGGGGCATATGTCTCACCATAGTCCATACCTTCGACTTGTGTGTACCCTTGGGCGACGAGATGTGCTTTGTTGCGAACCACTTGTCCATCTTCATCTTGCTTGTTGCGAAACACCCATTTGGTACCAATGATGTTGTGGTTGTCGTCGGGCTTCTCAACCAATGTCCAAACTTGGTTTCTCTCAAAGTTGTGTAGCTCTTCGTGCATGGCGTTTATCCAATCCGGATCCTCCAATGCTTCTTCAACCTTCATAGGTTCAATGCTAGAGATGAATGAATAGTTTTCACAAAAGTTAGCTAAACGAGTTTTTGACCGAGTGATTCTCCCGGTTTGTATATCATTGAAGATTTGCTCGACGGGATGATCTTTGGCAATTCTTGCTCGAACTCGTGAGAACTTTTGCTTGGGTCTTCGTTGAACATTTTCTTCATCTTGGCCTTCTTCATTGTTAACATTGTCATTGTCTTGTCGTGGTGGAGAAGGAGGTTGTTGATGTTCGTCTTGATGCATTTCCTTGTCTTCTTTATCTTGGTGTGTCCCACTTGTGGATGCTTCCGTATCAATTCTTGGTTCACCTTGTTGTGAAGTAGAAGCCTCCACTTGGACGGATGAAGTTCTCTCCTTCACCTCCGTTGGACGAACTTTGCCTATGGACAAGTCTTGGATTGCTTCTGAAGGGTCTTTGTCTCCTACATCAATTGGCAATTGCTCTACTTGCGAGCCATTAGATTCATCAAACTTCACATCTACCGTATCTTCAACCTTTCGGGTGAAATTGTTGTAGACATGGTAAGTGTGAGAGTTTGAGCCATAACCAAGTAGGAAACCTTCATGAGATTTAGGAGCAAACTTTGAACGATGATGCTTATCAAGAATGTAGCACTTAGAGCCGAATACTCGAAAGTATCCAACTTGGGGTTTGTTACCGGTGAGGAGCTCGTATGCCGTCTTGCCGAGTAGCTTGTGAAGATACAAGCGATTTGTTGTGTGACAAGCTGTCTCAACCGCTTCTGCCCAAAAGTGCTTCGGCGTCTTGTATTCATCAAGCATTGTTCTTGCCATTTCGATGAGCGTCCAGTTCTTCCCCTCAACAACTCCATTTTGTTGAGGTGTGTACGTAGCCGAGAACTCGTGTGAAATCCCTTCTTCGTCAAGAAAGGTGTCCACATTTGCGTTCTTGAACTCCGTTCCGTTGTCACTCCGAACCTTCTTGATCTTTACGTCAAACTGATTTTGGGCCTTCCTAGCGAAGTTTTTGAAGATCTTCTGGACCTGTGACTTGTCATTAAGAAAGAACACCCACGTAAATCTTGAAAAATCATCAACTATAACTAGACCAAAAGAATTTCCACCGAGACTCTTGTAGGCGTTGGGACCAAAAAGATCCATATGAAGTAGCTCGAGTGGCCTCCTTGTACTCATGATGTTCTTCACGGGATGCCTTCCTCCAACCTGTTTACCTGCTTGACAAGCACTGCAAAGTCTATCCTTATCAAATATGACATCGTTAACTCCAAGGATATTATTTCCCTTAATAAACTTGTCGAGGTTTCTCATGCCAACGTGACCTAGTCGTCTATGCCACAACCAACCTTTTGAGGATTTAGCAATAAAGCAAGTTTTAGATTGTGCCTTTTTAGAGAAATCAACAATGTAAAGATCACCTCTACGCATACCGGTAAAGACCATTTTATGATTGTCTCGATGAAATACTTGGCAATCTACCTCAGTAAATAGGACATTCAAACCGAAATTAGCAAGTCTAGATACTGAAAGTAAGTTGTAGCCGAGTGATTCAACGAGCATGACATTTTGAATGGAACTATCATGTGAGATGGCCACCTTACCAAGGCCAACCACTTTACCCTTTCAACTATCACCAAAGGTGACATATTTTTGAGGGCCGTCATTTTCAGCAAGCTCACGGAACATCTCTTCATCTCCGGTCATATGATCAGTACATCCACTATCGAGAACCCATTCCTTTCCTCCTGACGCATATCCCCGAAGATTTGCCGTAATACCAAAGTGTCTCATTGCATCGTCAAGATTGAAGTCACTATCATCATCATCACCATAGTATCCATGTTCACCATGATCTTGTGACTCACCATTTCCTAGAGAGGGTAATTCATTAGATAAATGATCATCAAAGTGGTCGCTTTTATGAATTCTTATAGCTTCGAATATAATATCACTAATGATTCCAACATCTCCTTTAGCTCGCTTGAGATTGGCAAGCTCAAATAGACAATTACCAAAACTAAGATCACTAGAGTTCATCTTACTCAAGGCAATAGATTTATGGAGAATTTCATTAAAAAATTTCAAGGAATGGTCGGGAAATCGTTCCTCAAGAAATTTCCATATAGTATAGGCACAATTAAGAGTAGGCAAACTAGCAATCAAATTTTTGGGCAATCCTCTAATGATGAGCTCAATAGTTCTAAGATTGCGAATCATGTCAATATCTTCATCTAGGGTAGAATGCAAAGGATCAATGTGAGGTGCACAAGGGCTAGCAATATACTTGTTTAAGTGATATTGATTGAAAATTACAAGCATCTCATTTTTCCACTCATGAAAATGTTCTCCATCAAGAATAGGCACTCTATGTCTAAGACTCCCTAAAGTAGACACATCCATCTTCCTCCAATGGTGATTAAACCAAGGCAATGGAGACCAAAGCTCTGATACCACTTGTAGGACCTTGAAGTAGATGTGTCTAGAGGGGGGTGATTAGACACTTTATGCTAAAGTTGCAATTTTTAAGCTTTTTTGATATAAGTGGAGTTTAAGCATAATTTCAACAATCACAATACATATCAAGCTAGTGTGCAAAGAGTATATAGGCAGAGGAAAGTAAAGCATGCAACTTGCAAGAATGTAAAGTGAAGGGTTTGGAGAAATCAAACACAATTGGAGATACAGATGTTTTTCCCGTGGTTCGGATAGGTGGTGCAATCCTACATCCACGTTGATGGAGACATCAACCCACGAAGGGTAACGGTTGCGCGAGTCCACGGAGGGCTCCACCCACGAAGGGTAACGGTTGTGCGAGTCCACGGAGGGCTCCACCCACGAAGGGTCCACGAAGAAGCAACCACCCACGAAGGGTCCACGAAGAAGCAACCTTGTCTATCCCACCATGGCCATCGCCCACGAAGGACTTGCCTCACTAGCGGTAGATCTTCACAAAGTAGGCGATCTCCTTGCCCTTACAAACTCCTTGGTTCAACTCCACAATCTTGTCAGAGGCTCCCAAGTGACACCTAGCCAATCTAGGAGACACCACTCTCCAAGAAGTAACAAACAGTGTGTTGATGATGAACTCCTTGCTCTTGTGCTTCAAATGATAGTCTCCCCAACACTCAACTCTCTCTCATAGGATTTGGATCTAGTGGAAAGAAGATTTGAGTGGAAAGCAACTTGGGAAGG
Source organism: Triticum monococcum (assembly GCA_034509565.1). Lineage (NCBI taxonomy): Eukaryota > Viridiplantae > Streptophyta > Magnoliopsida > Poales > Poaceae > Triticum > Triticum monococcum. Next base: position 624,481,991 of record CM067845.1, read on the forward strand.
CTAGAGATCAAGATTCATATGGTAGGAATGGAATGTCTTGGTCTCAACACATGAGTAGGTGGTTCTCTCTCAGAACATATGAGTTGGAATGGTGTATGTGTTCTGAAGGCTCTCTCATCGAATGAAGAGGAGGTGGACGGGTATATATAGCCTCCACACAAAATCCAACCGTTACACACAGTTTTCCAATCTCGGTGGGACCGAATCAACAAACTCGGTCGGACCGAAAAGGTAAACCTAGTGACCGTTAGAGATTTTGGTGGGACCGACTGAATCAACTCGGTGGGACCGATGTGCTAGGGTTAGGGTAAATCCAAAACTCGGTTTGACTGATTACTCAAACTCGGTGTGACCGATTTGGGTAATGAGCGAAACAGAGAGTTGACCAAGCAAACTCGATGGGACCAATTGCATATCTCGGTGGAACCGAGAATAATGCAATAGGTAACAGAGAGTTTGCAAGCCCATCTCGGTGAGACCGATATCCCATCGGTGAGATTGAACTGATTAGGGTTTCTGGCAGTGGCTATGACAGGTGAAACTCGGTGGCGCCAGATAGGAATAATCGGTAGGTCCGAGTTTGGCTTTGGGTTAAGGTCATATGTGGAAGTGGGAAAGTAGCTGAGGATTTTGGAGCATATCATTAAGCACATGAAGCAAGAGGCTCATTAAGCAACACCTCATCCCTCCTTGATAGTATTGGCTTTTCCTATGGACTCAATGTGATCTTGGATCACTAAAAATGTAAAATGAAGAGTCTTGAGCTTCAAGCTTTAGCCAATCCTTTGTCCTTAGCATCTTGGAGAACTTCCCACAACCTTTAGTCCATGCCACTCCATTGTTGAACTTATCTGAAACATACTAGATGAAAACATTAGTCCAACAAGAGATATGTTGTCATCAATTATCAAAACCACCTAGGGAGCACTTGTGCTTTCAAGGGCTCGATGCGCATAGTTGCCACCGTGACTGTGCACACAAGGGTTGTTCGGCAGTGGATCAACAATGTATCCAACTCCCTCAAAAAGGTAGAGACGAGGGTCATCGGTCTCGACGCAGAGTACACGGAGCGTGCCCCTGGGAAGATCCAGTGCGCCACCGTCCTTCAGCTATGCTTCGAAGATGATGTTTTGGTGTACCACATAATACACTCGCCCTCCATACCAGGTGAGCTTCACGATTTCTTGTCTCGGGAGGACGTATACTTCTGTGGGGCAGCCATCGAAGGGGACAAATAGAAGCTGGAGCCGTACAACCTTGATTTGAATAGCATCGCACACCTACAAACTAGAATCAAAATTCCTATAGAAGTTTGTGATAAACATACACCATCCCTATTCGACGTAGAAAATTTTGTGCTCGGTACAAATCTTCAGAAGGGTGATGAGACGGTGGCATTAAGGTCGTCTGGATGGGAGAATTATCCCTTGATGTATGAGCGGATAAAATATGCTGCCCTCGATGCATGTGTGAGTTTCGAGATAGCTGCAAGGTCCAAAGAGCTTGTTGCGAAGCCGTCTCCCATAGAGAATGAGAAGAAGAAGAAGAAGAAGAAGAAGAAGAAGAAGAAGAAGAAGAAGAAGAAGAAGAAGAAGAAGAAGATGTAGAAGAAGAAGAAAAGGCTGCACCAGTAGGAGGGCATTATGGATGGATGAGCTATTTCCTCTCTTGTAAAAAAGTATTCCCTCTCGATGTATATTGATATAGATGGACTATTTCGATGGTGTGCATGTCTTTGGAACAGAGTAGTAGTGTGGGGCCACTTGACTATAAGGAACTCTTTATCCGCATATATAGCTTTCTCTGCTACTCCTTCTAGTGATCGGTATGCAGTGCATGTGTCCGTAGACATGACAGCTTGTCCATGGAAGTTCAACTACGGCGACCATCACGTTTCATCTCGCGATTCTCACGACGCCTCTCCAACCCATGGCACCACGCCCCCCGACGTGCGCCTCACCCCTCTCGGTCGCACCGCCCCTCTGCCTTTGTGTGCATGACATGTGGGCCACCTAAAATGCGGCGAGCATCAAGTTTCTACCACAGCCACCGCGATTCCCGCGACTCCGCTCGAACCCATGAAACCACACGTCCCCTGACCTGCGGCTCACCCCTCTTGGCCCCACTACCCCTCTGCCTACAAGAGCATTACATGTGGACCAGTCACCTATCGGGTCCACATGTTATTGACTCAAAGGTAGGTGTAGTAAGGCGCTGAAGCTCAGTCCCGACGGCCCTGAGAGGGAAATGTAACTCCTGCGCCAGGGCTTGTGGTGCTCCCGGAGCACGAACTCGTGCGAAACTCGAGATTTGTTTCTTTACTATACATGCACACAACGATTTAATGGACATTGTAATATCAACATGTGATGGGGAGCTCTAAATTTGAATTTGAAACTTGTAAAACGAAAAGATTCAAAACAAATAAACTGGGAGAGAGGGAGTATATCATAGGATGTGTCCTGATACGTCTCCGTCGTATCTATAATTTTTTATTGTTCCATGCCAATATTATTCAACTTTCATATACTTTTTGGCAACTTTTTATATTATTTTTGGGACTAACATATTGATCCAGTGCCCAGTGCCAGTTCCTGTCTGTTGCATGTTTTTGGTTTCGCAGAATATCCATATCAAACGGAGTCCAAACGGGATAAAAACGAACGGAGCTTATTTTTTGAAAATATGGAAAATTCGGAAGGAAAATCAACGTGAACCAGTGCCCGAGGTGGTCACGAGGCAGGGGGCACCCCCCTAGGGCGCACCCCCTACCCTCGCGAGCCCACCGTAAGGCGGTTGACGCTCTTCTTTTGCCGCAACAAAGCTAATATTCGGAAAAAATCATGGCGAGGGTTTCAGTCCAATCGGAGTTACAGATCTCCATATATATACGAAACGGTGAAACAGAACCAGAGGAGAACGCAGAACCAGAGAGATAGATCCAATCTCGGAGGAGCTCTCGCCCCTCCCATGCCATGGAGGACAAGGACCAGAGGGGAACCCCTTCTCCCATCTAGGGAGGAGGTCAAGGAAGAAGAGGAAGAAGGGGGGCCCTCTCCCCCTCTCCTCCGGTGGCGCCGGAACGTCGCCGTGGCCATCATCATCATCACCGCGATCTTCACCAACACCTCCGCCATATTCACCAACATCTCCATCACCTTCCCTCCTCTATCTATAGCGGTCCACTCTCCCGCAACCCGCTATACCCTCTACTTGAACATGGTGCTTTATGCTTCATATTATTATCCAATGATGTGTTGCCATCCTATGATGTCTGAGTAGATTTTCGTTGTCCTATCGGTGGTTGATGAATTGCTATTATTGATTTAATTTGCTTGTGGTTATGTTGCTGTCCTTTGGTGCCATCATATGATTGCGCACGTGGATCACACCCTAGGCCTAGTTGTATGTTGATAGGACTATGTATTGGAGGGCAAGAGTGACAGAAGCTTCAACCTAGCATAGAAATTGATGCATACGGGATTGAAGGGGGACCAATATATCTTAATGCTATGGTTGGGTTTTACCTTAATGAACGTTAGTAGTTGCGGATGCTTGCTAATAGTTCCAATCATAAGTTCGTAGAATTCCAAGTCAGGGATGACATGCTAGAAGTGGCCTCTCCCACATAATACTTGCTATCTGTCTAGTAAAGTAGTCAATTGCTTAGGGACAATTTCGCAACACCTACCACCACTTTTCCACACTTGATATATTTAGTTTAGTTGCTTCTTTACCTTAACAACCCCTAGTTTTATTTTCGTGCTCTTTATTATCTTGCAAACCTATCCAACAATACCTACAAAGTACTTCTAGTTTCATTCTTGTTCTAGGTAAAGCGAACGTCAAGCGTGCGTAGAGTTGTATCGGTGGTCGATAGAACTTGAGGGAATATTTGTTCTACCTTCAGCTCCTCGTTGGGTTCGACACTCTTACTTATCGAAAACTGTTGCGATCCCCTATACTTGTGGGTTATCAAGACCTTTTTCTGGCGCCGTTGCCGGGGAGCAATAGCGTGGGGTGAATATTCTCGTGTGTGCTTGTTTGCTTTATCACTACGTAATTTTTATTTACTGTTCTTAGTTGTTTTCTACCTTTAGTTATGGGTAGGAAACGCAAAATACCAAAAAAAATTAGTTATACCTACTGAGCCAATGGTTGAAGAACCACTCAAAATCTATCACACTGCTGAAGCTTTTTGCTTGGATCATCTTCGATCCCTTTGTGCTCGTGCCGAAACCCCAACTAGCTTAGTTGAAGGAAAATCTTTAGATGAGCATGCTTGTTATGTGCGACACCATATATATGAAAAAGGGAAACTATTATGGAGTCAAATTCAACGTTTGCCATGCTTTGCTTGGAATTTATGTGAAATATATGATTTTACTTGTTGTTCTGAAAACCCTAAGAAACACCTTCCCTATCAATGTGAGCTTAGTAATAATTTAATCGTATCTTCATATGCTAAGGGTGTTTATAATTACTATGACGTTCAACAAATTGAAGAATTTGTTGCTTTTAAGGGTGCTTCTGAAATTGCTTCTTTGATTGAAATGTATGATGATACTCTTCACAAATCTGAAAATTTTGCCATACTTGAATATTGTTATGAGAATTATGCTTCTAATGCTTATGTTAAACTATATATTGAGGACTACTCCGCTATCCAAGAAGAGACTAATATTTTGCAAGAATCTATGGTAGAAGAAGTTGATGACAATGTGAGGTCATTGGATGAAAAAGATGAGGAGGAGAGCGAAGAACAAAAGGAGGAAGAGCGGATTGATCACCCTGTTGGAGATATGCCCTAGAGGAAATCATGTATGATGATATTTCCTATGTGTTTATGAATAAAGATAGTCCTTGGACATTATCAATGATGTGTATCAGCAAGTACGTGACTTGTTTGTGGGACTATGCATTGTATGATGACTGTCCTAAAAGGTCCCTAGTTGAAAGGGCTGTGTGGACGCGCAGCCGACTAGACTAGCATATGACACGTTTGATGGCTTGGTCTCACTAGCCATGGAGCATTGGATGCTAACCGGATAATATGGACTTGGAAAGGTCTGGTCGGATTCGATATAGTCGGATCCGAGTCGAGATAAGGTCTGAGTCGGACAGACCCAACTATGAGACGCAGCGATATGTCATCTGTGAGTCTCTAGTACAACATACGCTCTATGTCCTAAGACCTGAGCTGGCACGTGTACTCGGGATGGTGACAGACTTGCTTTGGGCCGACCAAACGCTACTCCGTGACTGGGTAGTTACAAAGGTAGGTTTCAGGCTTGTCCAGACCCATGCTGCGAGACATGGTCGAGCAAGATGGGATTTGCCCCTCCGACCAGGAGAGATATACTCTGGGCCCCTCGTGTGATCCGACCAGGATAAGCATGGCCAAGCGACAAAGATTATGAGATAATCCGGATAGTGGTCGGCATCACTGGAACGAGAAAGAGGTCGGGCTAGCACAAGGATGACAGACTCGCCTTGAGCTTGACAACATATATCGTGTGGCAAAAGGAATGGAAGTGTGATGCACAAGTTCGCTAACTAGCTTCATAGTCTGCTTGGTGTTTGGCATGCCTTGCTAGAGGCCACTACCAACCGTGCAGTTCGGAGGTGATCCGAACTACGACCAAGCCGACTGGAACCTAAGGGGTCGCGCGCTTAAGGGAAGGAACCTATGAGGTCAAATCCGGGGACACTGGTTGGATGTGATCCAAGCTGTATCCGGATTGTGGCCGAGTAGACTTATGGGCTTTTAGGGTCCGTGCGAGGCCCAAGTGTTGAGCCCGCGACGGATGCCTATATAAAGTGGGGTGCGGCAACTCATGCGGCTGATCGCTTCGGCGCTGTCACTAGGGTTTGCATGTGTTGCGAATAGACACCTCCACTCGCCGCCGACTGTGTGATCGGACCTAGCAGTCCGCCGCACGGTGTTCCTCCTGCACACGCAGATACCGTTAGAGGCGGTGCACTTGTGCCGCTCCGGCGAGCTTGTACGTGGGATCAAACGACCAGCTGTTCAGGGGAGATCAGACGAGGAGGAGACGATCCACGCAGACGCGCTGCCCCAACTCTACTTCCACTGCACGGCACTGCGCATCTAATGGTGACAAACTATGATCCATCTCCCGTAGCATGTTCTTGGTTGTTCTGCGCGTAGGAAAATTTTAATTTGCAGTTGATGCACCCTGCCGTAGAACTCAACAGTGGTATCAGAGCCTCTGCTATGGGATTTGGATTTAGATCGTATGCATATTAGATATGTGGAGGCGGCAGATGAGATCTGTCGTCATTTATGAGATTGGCTATGTGCACGGTTGATGAGATCAACTGCACATGGGGATCGATGTCGCTATGTTTTCTGACAATCGGGACCGATGAGGTCGTGACACGATCTACCCCTACCGGTCGGTTATCCACCATTGGGGTTAATAGTGAAATGTAAATCCGAATCGGATTCGCGATGATCGATGAGATCGGTCAGATCAGAGAATTCGGCGTGATCGGGGTTTAGATGTGATCTGTGATTTCCAAAAATGTCGGGAGCTGCCCGCACCCGCGAGGGGCGCTGCCCCTTCAAACCCCGCCCGCTAACCAGCTAGAGGGACCGCCGTATGCGTAGCGCCTTGTATTTCTTACACAATCACACAAATCGGTAGAATGCGATTCTATGCATAACTTTGTTTTGCAGGGTTTGATGTGAATAGTATGGCTCATGTGTATGTGATGCATGTGTGTAATTTATACATGGCCTGCGCGTCATGTTTGTCAGCTGGCAGGAGCCAAAGTGCTGTCATTATATTGTATAATAACCTGCGTGTCGACTTGTGACTCTGTGTAAAATTCATTACTAGTTGTAGTAGTTGGATAATAGAGATCAGGTTGGTGGCTTGGCGTCCGGGCGTGACAAACAAGATGGAGTTCCTTGATGGTCATCGGAGTCGGAGCCGACCTGGAAGAACGTCCATGAAGGAGCCATACTATTTCACAATATATGTTTATTTGTGATTGATATGCTTCTTGTTTTCTATGCATGTTAGAATGGTAGAAAGATCCCTCATGAATATCAAGCGAATTGCCATCCCCGATGTTCCACCTTCGCACGTCAAGTACGTCTAGTAGTGGGCTCATAAAATTGAGGTGCTGCTGGATGTCCTTGAACTGAAGTGTTCGTGTCGGACATGGACATGCACTACATCAGGTTAACTTGACAGGGCTATCAAAACGGTTTTGGGCCTTGTGGCAAAGAAGGTTGGGTCCGGGGTATGAGATACCTTCCCGACCGACGGGAGTCGTATAGATATATGATTAGCAAGGAGTTGCTTACCGGATAGGCATGTTGTTTAGCAGTGATGCTAAAGCTCACTAGTCGCGTGTGCTAGTCGGATCCTGAATCACTGAAAGTTTGTGGAGGGCTGCCAACTTCAGTGGGAGTATTATCTATTTAAGGCTAGAATTACTCTACATAAACACATTGCTTAGTGATTGCATATTTTCTGTTGTAGATTAATGGCACCACCTGCTCAACCCAACTTTGCATTGAAATCAATTCTGGAAAAGGATAAACTGAATGGAACAAACTTTACCACCTGGTATAGAAATATGAGAATTGTTCTCAAGCATGATAAAAAGGAACATGTTCTGGAGGATCCACTTCCTGAGGAACCTGCTGATAATGCTAGTGCCACAGCTAAGAATGCCTACCAGAAACTCGTTGATGAATCAACGGAGATCATCTGTCTGATGCTGGCTTGTATGGAGCCCGATTTGCAACAACATTTCGAAAATGTTGAGGCTTATGATATAATCGAGAGTCTCAAGAGCATGTTTCAGACACAGGCTAGGACCGAAAGGTTCAACGTCTAGTGATCCTTGATGGATTGCAAGCTGAAGGAAGGTGATCCACTAAGCCCGCATGTGATCAAGATGATCGGATATGTGCAAGCTTTGGATCGGTTGGGCTACCCGCTCTTGGATGAGCTGGCTACTGATGCAGTTCTGGGTTCTCTTCCGCCTAGCTATGGGGCGTTCATCTCGAACTATCATATGCACGGCATGGATAAGAAGCTCACTGAATTGCATGGGATGCTCAAAGTGGCAGAGCAGGATATTAAGAAAGGCACGCATCAAGTGTTGATGGTGTAGAAATCGGCTAAGTTCAAGAAGAGTTGGTCTAAGAAAAAGGCTAAGGCAAAGGGCACGGGGACGGTAACCTCCGCCGCTGCGCCGAAGTCAGGACCGGACTCAAAGACCATTTGCTATCATTGCAAGGAAACTGGTCATTGGAAGAGGAACTGTAGCAAGTGGCTTGCAGAGCATGGCAAGAAAGCCGGAAATGCTTCTTCAGGCAAAGGTACACTTGTTGCATATGTTATAGACATTTACCTTGCTGACATACCTAGTAGCTCTTGGGTATTTGATATCGGATCAGTTGTTCATATTTGCAACTCGATGCAGGGGCTGGTAAAAACTAGGCGTGTGGCACAAGGGGAGATTGACATCAGGGTCGGCAACAAAGCAAGGGTTGCTGCGTTGGAGGTTGGCACGATGCAACTCCAGCTTCCTTCTGGATTCATTATGGAATTGAATAATTGTTATTACATTCATGCAGTTAGTCAGAACATTATTTCTGCCTCATGTTTGATGAGTCAAGGTTATGAGTTCAATTTAAAGGACAATGTTTGTTCGATATTTTTTAATGGTATGTTCCATGGCTATGCACCCATTATTGATGGGCTATTTATATTGAATCTAGAACAGGAACCAGTCTATAATGTGAATGTCAAGAGGCATAAGCCTAATGAGATAAATCTGACTTACTTCTGGCATTGCCGGCTTGGACACATTAGTTTGAAACGCATGAAGAAGCTCCATGATGATGGACTCCTAACTTCGTCTGACTTCGGGTCATTCGAGACATGTGAGTCATGCAGGCAAGATGACTAAGTCTCCTTTCGCAAAGAGTTGCGAGAGGGCGTCCGAGCTGTTGGAGCTTATACATAGTGATGTGTGTGGTCCAATGAGCACAACTGCCAGAGGTGGCTATCGGTACTTCGTGACTTTTACTGACGACTTGAGTAGATATGGATATATCTATTTGATGAGGCACAAGTCGGAAACTTTTGAAAAGTTCAAAGAGTTTCAGAACGAGGTTGAGAATCAGCTCGGCAAGACTATAAAGCTTCTACGATCTGATCATGGAGGTGAGTACATGAGCCAGGAGTTTGATGATCATCTGAAAAGCCGAGGTATAGTACCTCAGCTCACACCTCCGGGTACGCCACAGAGAAATGGCGTGTCAGAACGGAGGAATCATACCTTGTTGGACATGGTTCGGTCTATGATGAGCAAATCGGATTTACCCTTGTCATTCTGGGGATACGCTCTAGAAACTGCAGCTTTCACACTTAACAGGGTACCATCAAAATCCGTAGACAAGACACCACATGAGATGTGGACTAGGAAAACTCCTAGTTTGTCTTTTCTAAAGATTTGGGGTTGTGAAGCATTTGTCAAGGGACTTATGTTAGACAAGCTTACACCTCAGTTGGATAAATGCATATTCGTGGGATATCCGAGGGAAACCTTGGGATATAGCTTCTACAACCGGGAAGAGAACAAAGTGTTTGTTGCTCGGAATGGGGTTTTCCTTGAGAAAGAGTTTCTTAGTCGGGAGGCCAGTGGGAGGACGGTCTGACTCGAAGAAATTCGAGGACTACTCGGGGACGGCTCGACTGATGATGAGATCGTACAGGAGTCAGTCAGGGAACCCGTAGTGGAAGCGGCACCGGAACCACGGAGGTCGGAAAGATTGCGTAGAGTGCGCGATGTATTGTTGCTAGAAAGCGACGAGCCGGCCACGTAGGCGGAAGCGATGGTGAGCCTAGATTCCGAGGCATGGCTGGAGGCCATGAGATCCGAGTTAGAGTCCATGGATGAGAATCAAGTCTGGGACTTGGTTGATCCGCCGCCTAGCGTAACGGCCATTGGTTGCAAATGGGTCTTTAAGAAGAAAACCGATGTGGATGGAAATCTTCAGATCCACAAAGCTCGGCTTGTCGCTAAGGGTTATGGACAATTTCAAGGAATTGACTACGACGAGACTTACTCGCCGGTAGCGATGCTGAAGTCGGTGAGGATCGTACTAGCTATAGCTGCATATTTCGATTACGAGATATGGCAGATGGATGTCAAGATGGCTTTCCTTCATGGAAATTTAACCGAGGACGTGTATATGATACAGCCCAAGGGTTTTGTCGATCCGACTAGCACTAGTAAGGTATGCAAGCTCAAGAGATCCATTTATGGGTTGAGGCAAGCATCTCGGAGCTGGAACATTCATTTTGATGAGGTCGTCACTGGTTTCGGCTTCATCAAAAGCGAAGAGGACTCTTGTTTATACAAGAAGTTAAGTGGGAGCTCGATAGTGTTTTTGATCTTGTATGTGGATGACATACTGCTGGTCGGAAATGATGTTTCGATGCTGAACTCGGTCAAGGAGTCATTGAATGGCAAGTTTTCGATGAAGGACCTTGGTGAGGCAATGTATATTTTAGGCATTAAGATCTATAGAGATAGATCGAGGAGGCTGCACGGCTTAAGCCAGAGCACGTACATAGATAAAGTGTTGAAGCGATTCAACATGAGTGAGGCGAAGAAAGGGTTCTTGCCACTCTCACATGGTATAAGGCTAAGCGAGACTCACAGTACCTCGACATCTAATGAGCAAAGCAGGATCAGTAGGATTCCGTATGCCTCGGCAATCGGATCCATCATGTATGCCATGATATGTACGCGGCCCGATGTTGCTTTTGCAATAATCCTAACAAGTAGATACCAGGCCAACCCGGGTGAGAGCCACTAGGCAGTGGTAAAGACTATTCTGATGTACCTGAAAAGGACTGAAGAGATGTTCCTAGTTTATGGAGGTGAGGAAGAGCTCGTCGTAAGGGGTTACGCCGATTCTAGTTTCCAAACCGACACAGATGATTGTCGATCACAGTCCAGATTCGTGTATGTCATGAACGGAGGAGCAGTGAGCTGGATGAGTTCCAAGCAAGATACGGTGGCCGATTCTACCATAGAAGCCGAATACATTGCGACTTGTGAAGCTTCGAAGGAAGGTGTTTGGATCTGGAACTTTTTGGATGATCCTAGTATTTTCCCAGCCTCGGTAAACTGTTGGACCTTTATTGTGATAATTCTGGTGCCATCGCACAAGCCAAGGAGCCGAGGAATCACCACAAGGTCAGACACATAGATCGGAAATATCACCTGATACGAAAGATCGTAAAGAGTGGTGATGTAGAGTTATGCAAAATTCACACGAATGCAAATGTTGCGGATCCGTTGACTAAGCCGCTTCCACAACCCAAGCATGAGGGGCACGTTAGAGCTATGGGCATTCGATGTCTATTTGATTGACTCTAGTGCAAGTGGGAGACTGTTGGAGGTATGCCCTAGAGGCAATCATGTATGATGATATTTCCTATGTGTTTATGAATAAAGATAGTCCTTGGACATTATCAATGATGTGTATCAGCAAGTACGTGACTTGTTTGTGGGACTATGCATTGTATGATGACTGTCCTAAAAGGTCCCTAGTCGAAAGAGCTGTGTGGACGCGCAGCCGACTAGACTAGCATATGACACGGTTGATGGCTTGGTCTCACTAGCCGTGGAGCATTGGATGCTAACCGGATAATATGGACTTCGAAAGGTCTGGTCGGATTCGATATAGTCGGATCCGAGTCGAGATAAGGTCTGAGTCGGACAGACCCAACTATGAGACGCAACGATATGTCATCTGTGAGTCTCTAGTACAACATACGCTCTATGTCCTAAGACCTGAGCTGGCATGTGTACTCGGGATGGTGACTGACTTGCTTTGGGCCGACCAAACGCTACTCCGTGACTGGGTAGTTACAAAGGTAGGTTTCAGGCTTGTCCGGACCCATGCTGCGAGACATGGTCGAGCAAGATGGGATTTGCCCCTCCGACCAGGAGAGATATACTCTGGGCCCCTTGTGTGATCCGACCAGGATAAGCATGGCCATGCGACAAGCATTATGAGATAATCCGGATAGTGGTCGGCATCACTGGAACGAGAAAGAGGTCGGGCTAGCACAAGGATGACAGACTGGCCTTGAGCTCGACAACATATATCGTGTGGCAAAAGGAATGGAAGTGTGATGTACAGGTTCGCTAACTAGCTTCATAGTCTGCTTGGTGTTTGGCATGCCTTGCTAGAGGCTGCTACCAACCGTGCAGTTCGGAGGTGATCCGAACTGCGACCAAGCCGACTTGAACCTAAGGGGTCGCGCGCTTAAGGGAAGGAACCTACGAGGTTAGATCAGGGGACACTGGTTGGATGTGATCCGAGCTGTATCCGGATTGTGGCCGAGTAGACTTATGGGCTTTTAGGGTCCGTGCGAGGCCCAAGTGTTGATCCTGCGACGGACGCCTATATAAAGTGGGGTGCGGCACACTCATGCGGATGATCACTTCGGCGCTGTCACTAGGGTTTGCATGTGTTGCGAATAGACACCTCCACTCGCCGCCGACTGTGTGATCGGACCTAGCAGTCCGCCGCACGGTGTTCCTCCTGCACACGCGGATACCGTTAGAGGCGGTGCACTTGGGCCGCTCCGGCGAGCTTGTACGTGGGATCAAATGACCAGCTGTTCAGGGGATATCAGACAAGGAGGAGACGATCCACGCAGATGTGCTGCCCCAACTCTACTTCCACTACACGGCACTGCGCGTCTAGTGGTAACGAACCATGATCCATCTCCCGTAGCATGTTCTTGGTTGTTCTGCGCGTAGGAAAATTTTAATTTGCAGTTGACGCACCCTACCGTAGAACTCAACACACCCGTGCCCACCTTCTAATGAGAGTAACTCTTCAACTCATACATTGTTCATGCTTATCAGAGGATGATTGCTATGATGATTGTTATGATCCCTATGATTCTTTTGAAATATCCCTTTTTGATGATGCTTGCTATGCTTGTGGCCAAGATGCCAATATGAATGATCCTTATGGAGATGAACTTGCTATAGTTCCTTATGTTAAACATGAAATTGTTGCTATTGCACAACGCATGATAGTCCTCTTATCTTTTTGAATTCTCCCAACTACACTATATCGGAGAAGTTTGCACTTATTAAGGATTATATTGATGGGTTGCCTTTTACCGTTGCACATGATGATTTCGATAAATATAATATGCATGTGCTTGCTGCTCCTACTTGCAATTATTATGAGAGAGGAACTATATCTCCACCTCTCTATGTTTCCAATATGACAAAATTGCAAGAAACTATTTATACTATGCATTGGCCTATACTATGTGTGCATGAATTGTTCTTTTATGACATGCCGATGCACAGGAAGAGAGTTAGACTTCGTCATTACATGATATATGCTTTGTGCTCATTACTAAATTACAAATCATTACTAATTAAAATTGGCTTTGATATACCTTGGGATCCGGGTGGATTCACTACTTGAGCACTATATGCCTAGCTTAATGGCTTTAAAGAAAGCGCTGCCAGGGAGACAACCCGGAAATTTTAGAGAGTCATTTATTTCTATTGAGTGCTTTTATATAGTTTTAAAACAACAAAAATTAAAGAGGGGAACCCAAAACTTTTTCAAAAAGGAAAGTGAAAGTGATAGAGACAAGCATTGTTGAAGTGGGAGCTAGCCTTGAACTTTGTTCATGCTCACAGCATCTTTGTGAATCTTGATTACAGAAACTTTTCAACAAAAATAATTATCCCCTTGTACAATTCCATTGTATTATAAAAATAATTTGCCAAGGTTTGCCTTTAGGATGTTTACATTTGCTTGATGGTTTGTACGGTGCAGGACAGAAACTTTGGCTGTAGTGTGCCATTTTATATTTTTAGCTGGAACGTCAAACGGTTCTGGTTCTTTTTGCACTGTCTTCCTATACAGATTTTTTATTTTTCCTAATTTTGGCAGAATTTTTCAAGTACCATAAGTATGGTGAATGTTCAGATTGCTACAGACTGTTCTGTTTCAGACAGATTCTGTTTTTGATGCATAGTTTGCTTGTTTTGATGAAACTATCAATTTATATCAGTGGATTAAGCCATGAAAAAGTTATATTACAGTAGACACAATGCAAAAACAAAATATGAATTGGTTTGCAACAGTACTTAGAGTAGTGATTTGCTTTATTATACTAACAGATCTTACAGAGTTTTCTGCTGAAGTTTTGTGTGGATGAAGTGTTCGATGATTGAGAAGGTCTCGATGTGAGAAGAAGGAAGAGAGGAAAGAGCTCAAGCTTGGGGATGCCCGAGGCACCCCAAGTAAATATTCAAGGAGACTCAAGTGTCTAAGCTTGGGGATGCTGGGGAGGCATCCCCTCTTTCTTCAACAAATATCGGTATGTTTTCGGATTCGTTTCGTTCATGCGATATGTGCAAGTCTTGGAGCGTCTTTTGCATTTAGGTTTTTATTTTTCTTTTTATGCACCATGCTGGTATGAGATAGTCCTTGGTTGATTTATAGAATGCTCATTGCACTTCACTTATATCTTTTGAGTATGGCTTTATAGAATGCTTCATGTGCTTCACTTATATCATTTGAAGTTTGGAATGCATGTTTCTCTTTACATAGACAACCGCCATTTGTAGAATGCTCTTTCACTTCACTTATATTTGTTAAAGCGTGGCCATATATTTTGTAGAAAGAATTAAACTCTCCTGCTTCACTTATATCTGTTTAGAGAGATGACAAGAATTGGTCATTCACATGGTTAGTCATAGAATCCTACATAAAACTTGTAGATCACTGAATATGACATGTTTGATTCCTTGCAATAGTTTTGCGATATAAAGATGGTGATATTAGAGTCATGCTAGTGGATAGTTGTGGATTGTAGAAATACTTGTGTTGAGGTTTGTGATTCCCGTAGCATGCACGTATGGTGAACCATTATGTAACGAAGTAGAAGCATGATTTATTTATTGATTGTCTTCCTTATGAGTGGCGGTCGGGGACGAGCGATGGTCTTTTACTACCAATCTATCCCCCTAGGAGCATGCGCGTAGTACTTTGTTTCGATGAATAATAGATTTTTGCAATAAGTATGTGAGTTCTTTATGACTAAGGTTGAATCCATGGATTATACGCACTCTCACCCTTCCACCATTGCTAGCCTCTCTAGTACTGCGCAACTTTCGCCGGTACCATAAACCCACCATATACCTTCCTGAAAACAGCCACCATACCTACCTATCATGGCATTTCCGTAGCCATTCTGAGATATATTGCCATGCAATTTCCATCATCATCATATACATGACTTGCGCATTCATTGTCATATTGCTTTGCATGATCGTAAGATAGCTAGCATGATGTTTTCATGGCTTGTCCGTTTTTTAGATGTCATTGCTACGCTAGATCATTGCACATCCTGGTACACCGCCGGAGGCATTCATATAGAGTCATATCTTTGTTCTAGATATCGAGTTGTAATATTGAGTTGTAAGTAAATAAAAGTGTGATGATCATCATTATTAGAGCATTGCCCCAGTGAGGAAAGGATGATGGAGACTATGATTCCCTCACAAGTCGGGATGAGACTCCGGACGAAAAAAAAGAGGAAGGCCAAAAAAAGAGAAGGCCCAAAAAAAGAAAAAAATGAGAGAAAAAGAGAGAAGGGGCAATGTTACTATCCTTTTACCACACTTGTGCTTCAAAGTAGCACCATGTTCTTCATATAGAGAGTCTCTTGAGTTATCACTTTCATATACTAGTGGGAATTTTCATTATAGAACTTGGCTTGTATATTTCGATGATGGGCTTCCTCAAATGCCCGAGGTCTTCATGAGCAAGCAAGTTGGATGCACACCCACTTAGTTTCAGTTTGAGCTTTCATATACTTATAGCTCTAGTGCATCCATTGCATGGCAATCCCTACTCACTCACATTGATATCTATTAATGAGCATCTCCATAGCCCGTTTGTCAGAGTAATCGACCACGGGTACCCCGAGGACGGCAAGACGATATTTCAAGACATCGGGGCTAGCAAAGCCCCTCAGTCCGACTGTCCGACCGCTCCCGCCGGCTTCCCGTCCGACTGCTCTGCCCGGCCGACTGCCGGCTGCCGACTGCGCCAACCAGCCAGCTGCCGACTGCGCCAACCAGCCGGCTGCTGACTGCAGCACGACCCGACACCGACAAGACCCTGACACGATGGCCATACCACGGACAACACGGCTGTACCCGGACACTGCTGAGCAATAGTGATACACTATAGCAGGTGTGAGATGTCACATCGTTATCTCCCAAATAGTGAAGTTCGTCACATGGGCCATCCCTTGTCTCCTGGGCTCCCCTTTATAAGGAGCACCAGGGGAGGCTCACGGCCACGGGCGCCACTATGGCCTCTTGGCCATTCACTCCCACGCATGCATGCTAGCTAGCCCGATGGCTAGCTAGCTCACGCCCACATCCATCCATCCACCCATTCATACACACATGGACTCACACACTCTCCCGCATGAGCATGGACGGCCACTAGCTAGCCCACATACACATATGAGACATATACCAGATCAGATGCACTTGGCACCGATCCCAGATACAGCTCCAGGAGCACTTTGTACTGCCCGATGTACACCCCAAATAGATACACTCAGACATGCAGCAGTAGGAGTATTATCTCCCCGGAGAGCTCGGAAGCTGGGTAAACCACCGCGTGCTACTCGCATACCCGCTCCCGGGCCTATCAGCAGCAGTCTTACCCTCACACTAAGCCCTTGTGGCATCTGTCGACTCGCAAGCCCCTCGTGAGAATACCACGACAGTTGGCGCCCACCGTGGGGCGGTACTATGCTACCGCGCTGCTGTTGGTTTCGCTATCTGGGCGGGACCATCTTCATCATCTCCGCGCGACGTCGCCCTCGTTTCTCCAGTAGCGCTCGGGGCCCCGACATCGACCCGCCCCCGGAGTGGCCGCGAGAGGCGGCACGTCCTCGCCGTCGGCCTCGCCATCTTCATCATCATCGCGACGTCGCCACCTCTCTGGCGCCGGTTGAGGGCTCGACATCAGCATGCCCCTGACGCGACCGTGCTGGACGGCGCGTCGTCGTCGTCTGCCCTCGGTCTACGCACTTGCAGCTCTGCTCTGCCCCGCGGCTGTCCGGAGCACCTCTAGTCTCTGTGCATGCACGCGTTCGTGCGTAGCTAGCTAGCTAGCTAGCAAAGCCAATGGATTTGGCTTTATAGGCTAGCGTAGCTAGCTAGCACGGGTCATGAACACGCAGTGTACTCGACGCATTCGCCAGCTTGACTCCGCTCTGTTCCGCCCGCGTGCGCGCGCTGCCGCTCCGGCTTGCCTCCGCTACACCCTGCCTGCTCGTCCAGCTGCTGGCGTGGAGCCGCCGCCGCGTCCGCCTGCCACCCAGAGCGCGGGCTCCACCTCGCTTGTGTGGGTGCCACGGCCGTTCGTCGGCTCCCCATGCGCCTTCGCTCGCCCGCCCCCACAGCCGCGCGTCTGCGCCTCTCGCGCGCATCGGTCGCTACCGACTGCTTCGCCTCCGGGCCGTTGTGCCGGCCGTCCGTTCCGCCTCCGCGCTCATCCCATCGCCGACCGGGTCCCCCGCTCCGGCTGCTGCATGCACAGGGTCCCTGGCCGCCTGGGGCCATCCCGCGCCCCGCCATCTCGGCTCCGCCTGCTCCACGTCCCGCGTCGTCCGGCTTGCCATGGCCGGCAGCTGCCTCACCCTGCGCCGGCTCCGGCTCGCGCCTCGACCCGGCCGTCTAGCTCCACACCGATAGACGGCGGCCAGGTTCTCTCTCCCCGTGCCGACTTCTCCGCACGCGCCGGCTGCGCCTCGCCTCCGCTCCAGCCGGCTGCCGGGTCTGTCTCCTCCCGCGTCGCCACTCCGGGTCCGGCTCCTACGTTGCCCCGCCCGGCTCCTCCCGCGTCGCCACTCCGGGTCCGGCTCCTGCGTCGCCCCGCTCGGCTCCTCCTCCATGCCAGCGCCTGCCCCGCTCTGCCGGCTCCTCGAGCCCGCTGCCGCCTCACCCGTGTCGCCGGCTCGCGCCTCCCCGATCCCAATCGTGTCTGGCCCTGCGCCGGCTTCCCGTCGCCGCCCCGCGCCTAGCTGGCTCCGGCTTGCTCCGCCTCCCGGCGCCCGCCTAGGCCGGCTGCTCACACGGAAGCTGAGGGACCGACTGCTCATCCGGCAAAGAAGAAAACAGAGAAGTCAATGGATGGGGCTGGGAAAAAAGGGGGGGTCCGGCTGCCCACTTAGAGTCGGACAAAAAAAAAGAAAAAAAAGTGGTCGGCTCCTGCCGCCCGGATGGCTGGGTCGTGCCTGTTTCCCGGACGGCCGGCTCCTGCCACCCGGACAGGCCGGGTCCTTACGCTGACTATCCGCTAGCCGGCTGAAGAAAAGTCTTCGAGCCGGCTGAAGAAAAGAGACTCCGCGTCCGGCAGCCAACAACCGGCAGAAGAAAGAAGAAAGAGGGCAGTGCCAGACGCCTCGCCGCCTGGCCGGCTATCCAGGCCGGCTCGGCCGCGTCCCGCTCACCCCCTGGCCGGTCAAGCCCGACCGGCTGGACCCTCCTCGAGCGCCCAGAGGCTCGGGGGCTACACTCAGCGGGTACACTGACGTGCCCCCGTGAGGAAGAAGACAAAGTAGTTGCCGGGAGATCCGTCCCGACTGCTCAGCAGTCGGCCCGAATCTCGGGGGCTACACCCAGTGGGTGCGCTGACGCGCCCCCGCGAGAAAGAAGACAAAGTAGTTGCCGGAAGATCCGGCCCGACTACTCAGGAGTTGGCCCGAATCTCGGAGGCTACACCTAGTGGGTGCGTTGACGCACCCCCACGGAAGATTGCAGACAAAAGAAGAGTTTTGTCTGGCTCCCAGCAACCGGCAGAAGAGAAGAAAGAAGAAAATGGGCGCTGCCAGACGCCTCGTCGCCTAGCCGGTCGAGCCTGATCGGCCGGGACCCCCCACCCTTCGAGCACCCGGAGGCTCAAAGGCTGCACCCAGCTGGTGCACCGGTGCGCTCCGCGAGCGCCGCACTGCGCCGACTGTCTTCGGCAAACTCCGCCTCGGCTACACAAAAATCAATGTGAGCTCCTCGCCCGCATATTTTTTGCACCACGCAAGCACGGATAACCCCGAGCAATGCTCGGGGGCTGTCTCCGCATTTTATTACAGTAGCATCACTATTCGCCCCGGCGCCAGCCAGAGTTGGCCCGGGGGCTGGCCGCTTAGCCTGAGACGTTAGTTCCCGCAGACGGCTTAGTACCGTGCGCGGTACCAAAGGCTCACTCTTAGTCACAGACCACAGAGCGGCTGTCCGGCTAGCAAAGGTGAATGTTGGAGGCCACCCACACGAAAAACGTCCCGGAAGAAAAACGGTTCGGGCGACCCGGCCGTTTTCCTTTACAAGTATCTACTCGGTTGAATCTGCTCCTAGACTCTGAGTACTGTACACTCCACTTCGCGGCCCACTCTTAGCCATAGACCGCAGAGCGGCTGTCCGGCAAGCAAGAGCACAAGCCAAAAAGCGGAGGGAACACGAAAAAGATTAAGGGGGCCCGGACGAAACCGAGTCGGCACCCTCCGCATAAAACTTGCAATGCTAAAAGAAAACATTTGATATATCCGCATGGACTAACTTTGTCTTTTTTCATGATCATTTCCATGAACACTCGCCAAAAAACCTCCACCCAACTTTGCCAAGTTGTCCGGAGGCTTGGGGGCTACTGTCGGAGTAATCAACCACGGGTACCCCGAGGACGGCAAGACGATATTTCAAGACATCGGGGCTAGCAAAGCCCCTCAGTCCGGCTGTCCGACCGCTCTCGCCGGCTTCCCGTCTGACTGCTCTGCCCGGATGACTGTCGGCTGCCGACTGCGCCAACCAGCCGGCTGCCGACTGCAGCACGACCCGACACCGACAAGACCCTGACACGATGGCCATACCGCGGACAAGACGGCTGTACCCGGACACTGCTGAGCAATAGTGATACACTGTAGTAGGTGTGAGATGTCACATCGTTGTTTCCCAAATAGTGAAGTTGGTCACATGGGCCATCCCTTGTCTCCTGGGCTTCCCTTTATAAAGAGCACCAGGGGAGGCTCACGGCCACGGGCGCCACTATGGCCTCTTGGCCATTCTCTCCCACGCATGCATGCTAGCTAGCCAGATGGCTAGCTAGCTCACGCCCACATCCATCCATCCACCCATTCATACACACATGGACTCACACACTCTCACGCATGAGCATGGCCGGCCACTAGCTAGCCCACATACACATATGAAACATATACCAGATCAGATGCACTTGGCACTGATCCTAGATACAGCTCCAGGAGCACTTTGTACTGCCCGATGTACAGCCCAGATAGATACACTCAGACATGCAGTAGTAGGAGTATTATCTCCCCGGAGAGCTCCGAAGCTGGGTAAACCACCGCGTGCTACTCGCATACCCGCTCCCGGGCCTATCAGCAGCAGTCATACCCTCACACTAAGCCCTTGTGGCATCTGTCGACTCGCAAGCCCCCCGTGAGAATACCACAACACCGTTGATACGCCTAGTTGATGTGAGACTATCTTCCCCTCCTTTTGGTCTTCTCCACAACCACCATTCTATTCCACCTATAGTGCTATATCCATGTCTCACGCTCATGTATTGCGTGAATATTGAAAAAGTTTTGAAAAAGTTAGAGTATGAAACAATTGCTTGGCTTGTCATCGGGGTTGTGCATGATTTAAATATTTTGTGTGGTGAAGATGGAGCATAGCCAGACTATATGATTTTGTAGGGATAACTTTCTTTGGCCATGTTATTTTGAGAAGACATAATTGCTATGTTAGTATGCTTGAAGTATTATTATTTTTATGTCAATATAAACTTTTTATATTATTTTTGGGACTAACATATTGATCCAGTGCCCACAGTTCCTGTCTGTTGCATGTTTTTGGTTTCGCAGAATATCCATATCAAACGGAGTCCAAACGGGATAAAAACGAACGGGGCTTATTTTTGGAAAATATGGAAAATTCAGAAGGAAAATCAACGCGAACCAGTGCCCGAGGTGGTCACGAGGCAGGGGGCGCCCCCCTAGGGCGCGCCCCTACCCTCGTGAGCCCACCGTAAGGCGGTTGACACCCTTCTTTTGCCGCAAGAAAGCTAATATTCAGAAAAAATCACGGCGAAGGTTTCAGGCTAATCGGAGTTACGGATCTCCATATATATATATATATATATATATATATATATATATATATATATATATATATATATATATATACGAAACGGTGAAACAGAGCTAGAGTAGAACGCAGAACCAGAGAGAAACAGAGAGATAGAACCAATCTCGGAGGGGCTCTCGCCCCTCCCATGCCATGGAGGCCAAGGACCAGAGGGGAAACCCTTCTCCCATCTAGGGAGGAGGTCAAGGAAGAATAGGAAGAAGGGGGTCCCTCTCCCCTCTCCTCCGGTGGCGTCGGAACGCCGCCGTGGCCATCATCATCATCATCACCGCGATCTTCACCAACACCTCCGCCATCTTCACCAACATCTCCATCAACTTCCCCCCTCTATCTACAGCAGTCCACTCTCCCGCAACCTGCTGTACCCTCTACTTGAACATGGTGCTTTATGCTTCATATTATTATCCAATGATGTGTTGCCATCCTATGATGTCTGAGTAGATTTTCATTGTCCTATCGGTGGTTGATGAATTGCTATGATTGATTTCATTTGATTGTGGTTATGTTGTTGTCCTTTGGTGCCCATCATATGATTGCGCGCGTGGATCACACCCTAGGGTTACTTGTATGTTGATAGGACTATGTATTGGAGGGCAAGAGTGACAGAAGCTTCAACCTAGCATAGAAATTGATGCATACGGGATTGAAGGGGCACCAATATATCTTAATGCTATGGTTGGGTTTTACCTTAATGAACATTAGTAGTTGCCGATGCTTGCTAATAGTTCCAATCATAAGTGCATAGAATTCCAAGTCAGGGATGACATGGTAGCAGTGGCCTCTCCCACATAATACTTGTTATCGGTCTAGTAAAGTAGTCAATTGCTTAGGGACAATTTCGCAACTCCTACCACCACTTTTCCACACTCGCTATATTTACTTTAGTTGCTTCTTTACCTTAATAGCCCCTAGTTTTATTTTTGTGCTCTTTATTATCTTGCAAACCTATCCAAAAATACCTACAAAGTACTTCTTCTTTCATACTTGTTCTAGGTAAAGCGAACGTCAAGCGTGCGCAGAGTTGTATCGGTGGTCGATAGAACTTGAGGGAATATTTGTTCTACCTTTAGCTCCTCGTTGGGTTCGACACTCTTACCTATCGAAAACTGTTGCGATCCCCTATACTTGTGGGTTATCATGTCCCATACAAAATAAGTCCGCTGGTTTGTCACCGCGAAGATGCGGTTAGAAAGGAGCACAACGTCTTCCTACTTGTACGGCAACAAATCGGCCGCAGACAGCATGGTCTGCCTTTGATCGCCATGTGCAAGGTTCGTGCTATCTTATTCAATCTCACCGTGGTTCCATCGTACCAATTCATGCGGTGGCCCATTGCATGGCTGATCCCAATGTTGGACAAAGGTTCTACGGGAACGGTTTCACCATTGTAAATGTTGTGCAAATTGATGTTGGTACCCTCACGTACATATGCAAGCCAATATCCACTCGCACCGAGCCTAACCTGTGAAACAGTGGGCAGGGGGAGAATAGGAAATGGACACGGAAGTAGTCTTTAGAATGCATTTACTATGTGATCAAACTCATCTTACCTGCTCATCGGAGGAAATCCGAGTGCCCCTCAATGTCGGCATCTCAAGGGGCGTCAACTTGCAACTACGGCCACGCCGCGCTGGAGAGAACCCCAAGGAAACATTCTCATGCGTTCCACGGAACATCAAGATGTATTTGTATGAGTAGTTTATCTTGTGACAGAAAAGGATGAACGAGGGAAGGCCTCTAGAGATAGAGATGGACACTACTACTACCAATGTGCTGGCCCGTGCGTTGCAATGGATCCAAAGTAGTAGAATAATACTTGTTCACATCCTTGAAATATAAACACTCTAGTTTTGATATACATGTGTCAGCAGACATGATAGCTTGTCCATGGAAGTTGAACCAGAGCGACCATCACGTTTCTTGTTTCTACCACTAAGCCACTGAAGTTCAGTCCCATGGGCCCCGAGAGGGAAATGTAACTCCTGTGGCAGGCCTTGTGGTGCCCCCGTAGTACGAGCTTGTGCCAAAACTAGAATTTGTTTCTTACTACTACCAACTAGTACTAGTAAGGTACACGTGCATTGCACGCATGACATTCTGGTGGGTTGTGCATTATGCTTCTACATGTGGAGCTTTCTGGATTCTAACATGTGGCAAAATTTGGTGGAATGTAAGGATAGGCAAGTTTGATTAACTTAGGCGAGTGTTTTATTCAAGCCACACCTTAGGCAAGCCACACTAAGGCCCCACATGACATACACACAAAAAATGTGGCAAGATTCCCTTAGGCTTGCCAACTTGTTTCTCTCGTTTTGAAGAACTAATAACTTTGCCTAAGCTTAGTTGTGGCAAAGTTAGGGCATGTTTGATTCCAAGGATTTTCATAGAATCTTTGAAGGATTAGAATCCTTAGGAATTTTTCCTACGTTGGTCGTTTGATTCGTAGGATTGAATCATGTAGAATATTTTCCTAAGGATTCATTTGTACTATGTTTCACAGGAATTCTAACATGCACTCCAACCTCTTGAAAGAAATCCTTTGTTTTTCATGTGACACAATCAAACAAACTCAAATCCTATAGGGATCCAATGAACATGCCATTCCAATCCTACTTTTTCCTATTCCTGTGTTTCTGCAATCCTAGTTGATGGAAAAGGTAATCACAACTTATAAATTGACGGATGGAGTACTAGTGATGCATATAATTAAGCAAAGGGATCGCACATGTCGGTATTGACTGGAACGAGAATGCAACAACCCAATAAGAATTAAGGCCACGATGATGCTATCGCAGTGGTGGTTACAGAAGGCAAGAAGAAAGATGGATCCACGAACGTAGGACCTCCTCCTCCTCAACTTAGTGCGCCGGGCCACCGACCAACGGCTAAGGAGCGGCGGCTTTTGTGGCGAGGTGCTTCTCAGCAAAGGCATCCAAGGCTTCTAGCCAGTTGAGGAAGGCCAACGTCGTAGCGTCCTCACTGGCCTTGTAGATACATATGTACACGATTTCCTCGTACATGTGGATGTGTTGGTCGGCGAATTCTTGCAGGGCAAGGTGCCTCGCGGCGAGCGCGACCTCCAGGTGGACATTCTTCGTGGCATCGGCGGGCAGTCGCAGGGCCACTAGTGCTTGAAAGAGGTTCCGGCCATGGAGGCCGATTAGAGTGGCAGGCAATGAGGAGCCCGAGCGCGCGGGCTGGAGGAGTACGGCAATGTTGTCCGCGAGCTTCTTGAGGACGATGAACTTGTTGCTGGTGGCAACGATCATCTGGTCCAACTGAGAGTTGTAGTTGGCGTCGAAGGCGGCCATCCACCAGCCGGTCTCCAACACCGTCTGGAGACGATCCTCGGCGCCATGCCGCGGGCCGGCGTCGTGGACCATCTGGCGCAGCCGCTGGCCGCTCACGAGCATCGCCGCCATTGGTCTGGAGTGAGCTCTTTTGCGCTTAGTGTAGGTGCTTAGGCAAATGCTTAGGTGCGTACGATGTGGTAGATGCATTGGAATGGAGGGGCGCCTTTATATGATGGCAATGAGGGAAAACTGCATTGCATTCACATCGTGCAGCCTCTTTTCCCGGACCTCCTCCCATTACTTCCCTCATGCATTAATTGAAGAAGGATGCATTGGCCGTTCAACATATCGGGAACCACTACTCCCTCCCTCGTCTGCATTAAAGCCGTATCGGGAACTGCGCCGCCCGCTGTCA
Source organism: Triticum monococcum (assembly GCA_034509565.1). Classification (NCBI taxonomy): domain Eukaryota; kingdom Viridiplantae; phylum Streptophyta; class Magnoliopsida; order Poales; family Poaceae; genus Triticum; species Triticum monococcum. The sequence continues at coordinate 624,506,996 of CM067845.1, forward strand.
AATCGAATACTCCCTCCGTCTAGGTGAGTATTAAATCATCTTATGAAAACCAAATAGTAAACACATAGGCGTGGTGCATTAACTCTCACGTTGTTTCTTATTTTTTGACATAAATAGAGGAATCAACCAAGAAGAGATGTGGGGCTTGTATGCTTTTAATGACTTGAGACTATCAAACATGACATGTGATACGTCTCTGTCGTATCTACTTTTTCAAACACTTTTGCCCTTGTTTTGGACTCTATCTTGTATGATTTGAATGGAACTAACCCGGACTGACGCTGTTTTCAGCAGAATTACCATGGTGTTGTTTTATGTGCAGAAAACAAATATTCTCAGAATGACCTGAAACTCCACGGGAGGTCTTAAAAAAATAATAATAAATCCTCGCCAAATATGAAGACCAGGGGGCCCACACCCTTTCCACGAGGGTGGGGGCGCCCCCCCCCTAGGGCGCACCCCCTACCTCGTGGGTCCCCTGTTGACCCTCCGACGCCAACTCCAACTCTATATATTTGCTTTCGGAGAGAAAAAATCAGGGAGAAGAAATCATCGTGTTTTACGATACGAAGCCGCCGCCAAGCCCTAAAACCTCTCGGGAGGGCTGATCTGGAGTCAGTTCGGGGCTCCGGAGAGGGGGATTCGTCATCGTCGTCATCATCAACCATCCTCCATCACCAATTTCATGATGCTCACCGCTGTGCGTGAGTAATTGCATCATAGGCTTGCTGGACAGTGATGGGTTGGATGAGATTTATCATGTAATCGAGTTAGTTTTGTTAGGGTTTGATCCCTAGTATCCATTATGTTCTGAGATTGATGTTGCTATGACTTTGCTATGCTTAATGCTTGTCACTAAGGCCCGAGTGCCATGATTTCAGATCTGAACCTATTATGTTTTCAAGAATATACGTGAGTTCTTGATCTATCTTGCAAGTCTATAGTCACCTACTATGTGTTATGATCCGGCAACCCCGAAGTGACAATAATCGGGACCACTCCCGGTGATGACCATAGTTTGAGGAGTTCATGTATTCACTATGTGCTAATGCTTTGTTCCGGTTCTCTATTAAAAGGAGGCCTTAATATCCCTTAGTTTCCAATAGAACATCGCTGCCGCGGGAGGGTAGGACAAAAGATGTCATGCAAGTTCTTTTCCATAAGCACGTATGACTATATACGGAATACATGCCTACATTACATAGACGAACTGGAGCTAGTTCTATGTCACCCTATGTTATGACTGTTACATGATGAACCACATCCGACATAATTATCCATCACTGATCTGGTGCCTACGAGTTTTCCATATACTGGTTTACGCTTATTTACTTTCCCGCTGCTACTGTTACAATCACTAAAAAAATACCAAAAACATTACTTTTGTTGTCTTTACTTTTGTTGCCGCTACCACCACTATCATATTACTTTGCTACTAAACACTTTGTTGCAGATACTAAGTTTCCAGGTGTGGTTGAACTGACAACTCAGCTGCTAATACTTGAGAATATTCTTTGGCTCCCCTTGTATCGAATCAATAAATTTGGGTTGAATACTCTATCCTCGAAAGCTATTGCGAACCCCTATACTTGTGGGTCATCAAGACTAATTTCTGGCGCCATTGCCGGGGAGCATAGCTCTAATCTTTGAGTCACTTGGGATTTATATCTGCTGTACACTATGAACAACTTGAGAGATCCTAAAACCAAGATCTATCCCTCAACTACGAGGGGAGGTAAGGAACTGTTGGGGAACGTTGCAGAAAACAAAAATTTTCCTACTCGTTTCACCAAGATCCATCTATGAGTTCATCTAGCAACGAGTCATCGGATGCATCTACATACCTTAGTAGATCACGTGCGGAAGCGTTCAAAGAACGGGGATGATGTAGTCGAACACGACGTGATCCAAATCACCGATGACCAAGCGCCGAACGGACGGCACCTCCGCGTTCAAAACACGTACGGGACGGGAGACGTCTCCTCCTTCTTGATCCAGCAAGGGGGAAGGAGAGGTTGATGAAGATCCAGCAGCACGACGGCGTGGTGGTGGATGCAGGGCGTCACAGTAGCAGGGCTTCGCCTATACTACGAGGGAGAGACGTAACGGGGAGAGAGGGAGGCGCCAAGGGCTGGTCTATGAAGTCCCTCCTCTCCCCCACTATATATAGGAGGGCCAAGGGGGGGTGGTGCGCCAGCCTAGGAGATCCAATCTCCTAGGTGCGGTGGCCAAGGGGAGGTTTCCCTCCCCCCCAAGGCACCTAGAGGTGCCTTCCACCATTGGGACTCTTCCCTTATGTGGAACCCTAGGCGCATGGGCTTTTGGGGCTGGTGCCCTTGGCCCATCTAGGCCAAGGCGCACCCCCTACAGCCCATGTGGCCCCCCGGGACAGGTGGCCCCACCCGGTGGGCCCCCGGGACCCCTCCGGTGGTCCCGGTACAATACTGATAACCCCAAAACTTGTCCCGATGGCCGAAACAGCACTTCCTATATATAATTCTTTACCTCCGGATCATTCCGGAACTCCTCATGATGTCCGGGATCTCATCCGCGACTCCAAACAACATTCGGGTTACTGCATATACATATCTTCACAACCCTAGCGTCACCGAACCTTAAGTGTGTAGACCCTACGGGTTCGGGAGACAAGTAGACATGACCGAGACGACTCTCCGATCAATAACCAACAGCGGGATCTGGATACCCATGTTGGCTCCCACATGCTCCACGATGATCTCATTGGATGAACCACGATGTCGAGGATTCAATCAACCCCGTATACAATTCCCTTTGTCTGTCGGTATGTTACTTGCCCGAGATTCGATCGTCGGTATCCCAATACCTCGTTCAATCTCATTACCGGCAAGTCACTTTACTCGTACCGTAATGCATGATCCCGTGACCAGACACTTGGTCACTTTGAGCTCAGTATGATGATGCATTACCGAGTGGGCCCAGTGATACCTCTCCGTCATACGGAGTGACAAATCCCAGTCTTGATCCGTGTCAACCCAACAGACACTTTCGGAGATACCCGTAGTATACCTTTATAGTCACCCAGTTACGTTGTGACGTTTGGTATACCCAAAGCACTCCTACGGTATCCGGGAGTTACACGATCTCATGGTCTAAGGAAAAGATACTTGACATTGCAAAACTCTAGCAAACGAACTACACGATCTTTATGCTATGTTTAGGATTGGGTCTTGTCCATCACATCATTCTCCTAATGATGTGATCTCGTTATCAATGACATCCAATGTCCATAGTCAGGAAACCATGACTATCTGTCGATCAACAAGCTAGTCAACTAGAGGCTTACTAGGGACATGTTGGTGTCTGTTATTCACACATGTATTACGATTTCCGGATAACACAATTTTAGCATGAATAAAGACAATTATCACGAACAAGGAAATATAATAATAATGCTTTTATTATTGCCTCTAGGGCATATTTCCAACAGTCTCCCACTTGCACTAGAGTCAATAATCTAGTTACATTGTGATGAATCGAACACCCATGGAGTTCTGGTGTTGATCATGTTTTGCCCTAGGGAGAGGTTTAGTCAACGGATCTGCTACATTCAGGTCCGTATGTACTTTACAAATCTCTATGTCTCCACCTTGAACATTTTCACGAATGGAGTTGAAGTGACGCTTGATGTGCCTTGCCTTCTTATGAAACCTGGGCTCCTTGGCAAGTGCAATAGCTCCAGTGTTGTCACAGAAGAGCTTGATCGGCCCCGACGCATTGGGTATGACTCCGAGGTCGGTGATGAACTCCTTCACCCAAATTGCTTCATGTGCTGCCTCCGAGGCTGCCATGTACTCCGCTTCACATGTAGATCCCGCCACGACGCTCTGCTTGCAACTGCACCAGCTTACTGCCCCACCATTCAAAATATACACGTATCCGGTTTGTGACTTAGAGTCATCCAGATCTGTGTCGAAGCTAGCGTCGACGTAACCCTTTACGACGAGCTCTTCGTCACCTCCATAAACGAGAAACATTTCCTTAGTCCTTTTCAGGTACTTCAGGATATTCTTGACCGCTGTCCAGTGTTCCTTGCCGGGATTACTTTGGTACCTTCCTACCAAACTTACGGCAAGGTTTACATCAGGTCTGGTACACAGCATGGCATACATAATAGAACCTATGGCTGAGGCATAGGGGATGACACTCATCTCTTCTATTTCTTCTGCGTGGTCGGACTTTGAAATGAGCTCAATTTCATACCCTGCAACACAGGCAAGAACCCCTTCTTAGACTGATCCATATTGAACTTCTTCAATATCTTCTCAAGGTATGTGCTTTGTGAAAGACCTATGAGGCGTCTCGATCTATCTCTATAGATCTTGATGCCTAATATATAAGCAGCTTCTCCAAGGTCCTTCATTGAAAAACTCTTATTCAAGTAGGCCTTGATACTGTCCAAGAGTTCTATATCATTTCCCATCAAAAGTATGTCATCTACATATAATATGAGAAATGCTACAGAGCTCCCACTCACTTTCTTGTAAACGCAGGCTTCTCCATAAGTCTGCGTAAACCCAAACGCTTTGATCATCTCATCAAAGCGAATGTTCCAACTCCGAGATGCTTGCACCAGCCCATAAATCGAGCGTTGGAGCTTGCACACCTTGTTAGCATTCTTAGGATCGACAAAACCTTCTGGCTGCATCATATACAATTCTTCCTTAAGGAAACCATTAAGGAATGCCGTTTTGACGTCCATTTGCCATATCTCGTAATCGTAGAATGCGGCAATTGCTAACATGATTCGGACGGACTTTAGCTTCGCTACCGGTCAGAAAGTCTCATCGTAGTCAACCCCTTGAACTTGTCGATAACCCTTAGCGACAAGCCGAGCTTTATAGATGGTCACATTACCATCCGCGTCTGTCTTCTTCTTAAAGATCCATTTATTTTCTATGGCTCGCCATTCAACGGGCAAGTCAGTCAAAGTCCATACTTCGTTTTCATACATGGATCCTATCTCGGATTTCATGACTTCTAGCCATTTGTCGGAATCTGGGCCCGCCATCGCTTCTTCATAGTTCGAAGGTTCACCGTTGTCTAACAACATGATTTCCAAGACAGGGTTGCCGTACCACTCTGGTGCGGAACGTGTCCTTGTGGACCTTCGAAGTTCAGTAGCAACTTGATCAGAAGTTTCATGATCATCATCATTAACTTCCTCTCTAGTCGGTGCAGGCACCTCAGGAACATTTTCTTGAGTTGCGCCCTTTTCCGGTTCAAGAGGTAACACTTCATCAAGTTCTACTTTCCTCCCACTTACTTCTTTCGAGAGAAACTCCTTCTCTAGAAAGGATCCATTCTTTGCAACAAAGACCTTGCCTTCAGATCTGAGGTAGAAGGTATACCCAATAGTTTCTTTTGGGTATCCTATGAAGACGCATTTTTCCGACTTGGGTTCGAGCTTTTTAGGTTGAAGTTTCTTGACATAAGCATTGCATCCCCAAACTTTTAGAAATGACAGCTTAGGTTTCTTTCCGAACCATAATTCATACGGTGTCGTCTCAACGGATTTCGACGGAGCCCTATTTAAAGTGAATGCGGCAGTCTCTAAAGCATAGCCCCAAAAAGATAGTGGTAAATCGGTAAGAGACATCATAGATCGCACCATATCTAATAGAGTGCGATTACGACGTTCGGACACACCGTTACACTGAGGTGTTCCAGGCGGCGTGAGTTGTGAAACTATTCCACATTTTCTTAAGTGTGTGCCAAATTCGTGACTCAAGTATTCTCCTCCACGATCTGATCATAGAAACTTGATTTTCCTGTCACGTTGATTCTCAACCTCACTCTGAAATTCCTTGAACTTTTCAAAGATTTCAGACTTGTGTTTCATTAAGTAAATATATCCATATCTACTCAAATCATCAGTGAGGGTGAGAACATAACGATAGCCACCGCGAGCCTCAACACTCATTGGACCGCACACATCAGTATGTATGATTTCCAATAAGTTGGTTGCTCGCTCCATTGTTCCTGAGAACGGAGTCTTGGTCATTTTACCCATAAGGCATGGTTCGCACGTGTCAAATGATTCATAATCAAGAGACTCTAAAAGTCCATCTGCATGGAGCTTCTTCATGTGTTTGACACCTATGTGACCAAGGCGGCAGTGCCACAAGTATGTGGGACTATCATTATCAACCTTGCATCTTTTGGTACTCACATTATGAACATGTGTAGCATTACGTTCGAGATTCATAAAGAATAAACCATTCACCATAGGAGCATGACCATAAAACATATCTCTCATATAAATAGAACAACCATTATTCTCGGATTTAAATGAGTACCCATCTCGAATTAAACGAGATCCCGATACAATGTTCATGCTCAAAGCTGGTACTAAATAACAATTATTAAGGTTTAAAACTAATCCCGAAGGTAAATGTAGAGGCAGCGTGCCGACGGCGATCACATTGACCTTGGAACCATTCCCGACGCGCATCGTCACCTCGTCCTTTGCCAGTTTCCGCTTATTCCGCAGCCCCTGCTTTGAGTTACAAATATGAGCAACTGCACCGGTACCAAATACCCAGGAGCTACTACGGACACTAGTAAGGTACACATCAATTACATGTATATCACATATACCTTTTGTTTTGCCGGCCTTCTTGTCTGCTAAGTATTTGGGGAAGTTCCGCTTCCAGTGACCGCTTCCCTTGCAATAAAAGCACTCAGTCTCGGGCTTGGGTCCATTCTTTGGCTTCTTCCCGGCAGCTTGCTTGCCGGGTGCGGCAACTTCCATGCCGTCCTTCTTGAAGTTCTTTTTACCCTTGCCTTTCTTGAACTTAGTGGTTTTATTGACCATCAACACTTGATGTTCCTTCTTGACTTGTACCTCTGCTGATTTCAGCATTGCAAACAACTCAGGAATGGTCTTTTGCATCCCCTGCATGTTGAAGTTCATCACAAAGCTCTTGTAGCTTGGTGGAAGCGACTGGAGGATTCTGTCAATGACCGCATCATCCGGGAGATTAACTCCCAGCTGAGACAAGCGGTTATGTAACCCAGACATAGTGAGTATGTGCTCACTGACAGAACTATTTTCCTCCATCTTACAACTGAAGAACTTATCGGAGACTTCATATCTCTCGATCCGGGCATGAGCTTGAAAAACCATTTTCAGCTCTTCGAACATCTCATATGCTCCATGTCTCTCAAAACGCTTTTGGAGCCCCGTCTCTAAACTGTAAAGCATGCCGCACTGAACGAGGGAGTAGTCGTCAACACGTGTCTGCCAAGCGTTCATAACGTCTTGGTTCTGTGGGACGGGAGCTTCACCTAGCAGTGCTTGTAGGACGTAATCTTTCTTGGCAGCTATGAGGATGATCCTCAGGTTCCGGACCCAGTCCGTATAGTTGCTGCCATCGTCTTTCAGCTTGGTTTTCTCTAGGAACGCGTTGAAGTTGAGGACTACGTGGGCCATTTGATCTACAAGACATATTGTAAAATATTTTAGACTAAGTTCATGATAATTAAGTTCATCTAATCAAATTATATAATGAACTCCCACTTAGATAGATATCCCTCTTCTAGTCATCTAAGTATAACATGATCCGAGTCAACTAGGCCGTGTCCGATCATCACGTGAGACGGACTAGTCAACATCGGTGAACATCTTCATGTTGATCGTATCTTCTATACGACTCATGCTCGACCTTTCGGTCTTCTGTGTTCCGAGGCCATGTCTGTACATGCTAGGCTCGTCAAGTCAACCTAAGTGTTTGCATGTGTAAATCTGTCTTACACCCGTTGTATGTGAACGTTTGAATAAAACACCCGATCATCACATGGTGTTTTGAAACAGCGAACTGTCGCAACGGTGCACAGTTAGGGGGAACACTTCTTGAAATTAATATGAGGGATCATCTTATTTACTACCGTCGTTCTAAGTAAACAAGATGCAAAACATGATAAACATCACATGCAATCAAATAATAAACGTGACATGATATGGCCAATATCACATAGCTCCTTTGATCTCCATCTTGGGGCTCCATGATCATCTTGTCACCGGCTTGACACCATGATCTCCATCATCGTGTCTCCATGAAGTTGCTCGCCAACTATTACTTTTACTACTATGGCTACCGCGTTTAGCAATAAAGTAAAGTAATTTACATGGCGTTTCTCAATGACACGCAGGTCATACAAAAAAATAAAGACAACTCCTATGGCTCCTGCCGGTTGTCATACTCATCGACATGCAAGTCGTGATTCCTATTAGAATAGCATGAACATCTCATACATCACATATAGATCATTCATCATTCATCACAACTTTGGCCATATCATATCACAAACCACTTGCTGCAAAAACAGGTTAGACGTCCTCTAATTGTTGTTGCATGTTTTACGTGGCTGAATTAGGGTTCTAGCAAGAACGTTTTCTTACCTACGTGAAAGCCACAACGTGATTTGTCAACTTCTATTTACCCTTCATAAGGACCCTGTTCATCGAATCTGCTCCAACTAAAGTAGGAGAGACAGACACCCGCCAGCCACCTTATGCAACTAGTGCATGTTAGTCGGTGGAACCGGTCTCACGTAAGCGTACGTGTAAGGTTGGTCCGGGCCGCTTCATCCCACAATACCACTGAAGCAAGAAAAGACTAGTAGCGGCAAGAAAGTTGACAAATCTACGCCCACAACAAATTGTGTTCTACTCGCGCAAGAAGAACTACGCATAGACCTAGCTCATGATGCCACTGTTGGGGAACGTTGCAGAAAACAAAAAATTTCCTACTCGTTTCACCAAGATCCATCTATGAGTTCATCTAGAAACGAGTCATCGGATGCATCTACATACCTTAGTAGATCGCGCGCGGAAGCGTTCAAAGAACGGGGATGATGTAGTCGAACACGACGTGGTCCAAATCACCGATGACCAAGCGCCGAACGGACGGCACCTCCGCGTTCAACACACGTACGGGACGGGAGACGTCTCCTCCTTCTTGATCCAGCAAGGGGGAAGGAGAGGTTGATGAAGATCCACCAGCACGACGGCGTGGTGGTGGATGCAGGGCGTCACAGTAGCAGGGCTTCGCCTATACTACGAGGGAGAGACGTAACGGGGAGAGAGAGAGGCGCCAAGGGCTGGTCTATGAAGTCCCTCCTCTCCCCCACTATATATAGGAGGGCCAAGGGGGGGGGGGTGCGCCAGCCTAGGAGATCCAATCTCCTAGGTGCGGCGGCCAAGGGGAGGTTTCCCTCCCCCCCAAGGCACCTAGAGGTGCCTTCCACCATTGGGACTCTTCCCTTATGTGGAACCCTAGGCGCATGGGCTTTTGGGGCTGGTGCCCTTGGCCCATCTAGGCCAAGGCGCACCCCGTACAGCCCATGTGGCCCCCCGGGACAGGTGGCCCCACCCGGTGGGCCCCCGGGACCCCTCCGGTGGTCCCAGTACAATACCGATAACCCCGAAACTTGTCCCGATGGCCGAAACAGCACTTCCTATATATAATTCTTTACCTCCGAACTATTCCGGAACTCCTCGTGACGTCCGGGATCTCATCCGGGACTCTGAACAACATTCGGGTTACTGCATATACATATCTTCACAACCCTAGCGTCACCGAACCTTAAGTGTGTAGACCCTACGGGTTCGGGAGACAAGCAGACATGACCGAGATGACTCTCCGATCAATAACCAACTGTGGGATCTGGATACCCATGTTGGCTCCCACATGCTCCACGATGATCTCATCGGATGAACCACGATGTCGAGGATTCAATCAACCCCGTATACAATTCCCTTTGTTTGTCGGTATGTTACTTGCCCGAGATTCGATCGTCGGTATCCCAATACCTCGTTCAATCTTGTTACCGGCAAGTCACTTTACTCGTACCGTAATGCATGATCCCGTGACCAGACACTTGGTCACTTTGAGCTCAATATGATGATGCATTACCGAGTGGGCCCAGTGATACCTCTCCGTCATACGGAGTGACAAATCCCAGTCTTGATCCGTGTCAACCCAACAGACACTTTCGGAGATACTCGTAGTATACCTTTATAGTAACCCAGTTACGTTGTGACGTTTGGTATACCCAAAGCACTCCTACGGTATCCGGGAGTTACACGATCTCATGGTCTAAGGAAAAGATACTTGACATTGCAAAACTCTAGCAAACGAACTACACGATCTTTATGCTATGTTTAGGATTGGGTCTTGTCCATCACATCATTCTCCTAATGATGTGATCTCGTTATCAATGACATCCAATGTCCATAGTCAGGAAACCATGACTATCTGTCGATCAACGAGCTAGTCAACTAGAGGCTTACTAGGGACATGTTGGTGTCTGTTATTCACACATGTATTACGATTTCCGGATAACACAATTTTAGCATGAATAAAGACAATTATCACGAACAAGCAAATATAATAATAATGCTTTTATTATTGCCTCTAGGGCATATTTCCAACAGGAACTGCCATCTAGCTCGGCACTTGATTCACCTTCTGTTATGAGTAAGTTTGCGACACCTACACCTGCTTCTGCTATTCGTTCTGATATGTCGCATATTATTGATGATGTCGCTTCTGCTATGCATGATACTTATGATGAAACTGCTTCTATGCCTGATACTACTGTGCCCCTTTGTGAATTTCTTGATGAATAAATTGCTAGGGCTAGAGAAAGAGAAATTATTGAATCTGAATACGATGATGATAGTGATGATGAAAACATGCCTGTTCTTCCTAAAGGTTATCTTTTTGATAGGGATGCTTCCTTAGATATTTTAGCTTGCAGAGATAGATATGAGCTTAAGAGGTTATTAATTAAATGGAACAAAGAATCACTTAGAGATAAAATAAAACCCGACCCTGCTTTTGCTACTTCACCTATATGTGTTCCTGATAAAGATTATGAATTCTCTGTTGATCCTGATATAATTACTTTGGTTGAATGTGATCCGTTTTATGGCTATAAATCTGAAACTGTTGTGGCACATCTTACTAAGTTAAATGATATAGCTGCCATGTTCACTAATAATGAGAGATCACGTTACCTCTATTTACTCAAAATGTTTCCGTTCTCATTAAAGGGTGATGCTAAGATATGGTTTAATTCTCTTGATCCTGGTTGTGTGCGTAGTCCCCAGGATATGATTTATTACTTCTCTGCTAAATATTTCCCTGCTCATAAGAAACAAGCTGCTTTGAGGGAAATATACAACTTTGTGCAAATTAAAGAAGAGAGTCTCCCACAAGCTTGGGGAGGCTTCTCAAGCTACTTAATGCTTTGCCTGATCATCCTCTTAAGAAACCTGAAATACTGGATACCTTTTATAATGGACTAACCGATGCTTCCAGAGATTACCTGGATAGTTGTGCTGGTTCTCTTTTCAGGAAAAGAACACCGAATGAAGCTGAAATTCTATTGAATAATATGTTGACAAATGAAAATAATTGGGCACCTCCTGAGCCAGCTCCTGAGCCGACTCCTGCTCCAATTACTGAGCCTATTCCTAAACCAACTCCAAACAAGAGAGGTGTTCTATTTCTCAGTCTTGAAGACATGCAAGAGGCAAAGAAATCTATGAAAGAAAAAGGTATTAAAGCTGAAGACGTTAAGAATTTACCTCCTATTGAAGAAATACATGGTCTTAATTCACCGCCTGTTGAGGAGACCTATGATCTCAATTATTTATTTACTGAAGAACCTCCTGATCCCGATATCCCGACATAGGTAGTAAAGGTAAATTCTCTCTATAGATATGATAAAGCTAAAGTCTCTCCTACTAAAATTGCTAGTCAATGCTTGGATGAGTTTGATAACTTTATGTATAAGCAAGATGACTTCAATGCTTATTTTGGTAGACAATTAAAAGAAAATGCTTATATGATTAGACGCTTGGGTGATTATATGGCTGATATTAAAGGTGAACTTAAACTTATTAGCAAACATGCTTCTATTGTTACCACTCAAGTAGAACAAGTACTTAAAGCTCAAAAAGAAGTGCTTGATGAAATGAATAGTAAGAAAAATGATTATGATGTTAGAGTGGCTACTAGAACTGGTAGAATGACTCAGCAACCTTTGTATCCTGAAGGCCACCCTAAGAGAATCGAGCAAGATTCTCAAAGAAATAATATTGATGTTCCTAGTTGTTCTAAAAAGAAGAAGAACAAAAATAATAGAACTGTGCAAACTTCTAGTGAACCTATTGCTGAACCACCTGATAATCCAAATGATATATCTATGTCTGATGCTGAAACACAATCTGGTAATGAACATGAACCTAGTAAAAATATTAATGATGATGTTCATGATGATGCTCAACCTAGTAATGACAATGATGTAGAAATTGAACCTGCTGTTGATCTTGATAACCCACAATCAAAGAATCAACGTTATGATAAAAGAGACTTTGTTGCTAGGAAACATGGTAAAGAAAGGGAACCTTGGGTTCAGAAACCCATGCCTTTTCCTCCGAAACCATCCAAGAAAAAGGATGACGAGGATTTTGAGTGCTTTGCTGAAATGATTAGGCCTATCTTTTTGCATATGAGATTAACTGATGTGCTCAAAACAAATCCTTATGCTAAATATATGAAGGATATCATTACTAATAAAAGAAAGATAACGGAAGCTGAAATTTCCACCATGCTTGCTAATTATACTTTTAAGGGTGGAATACCAAAGAAACTTGGAGACCCCAGAGTACCTACTATACCTTGCTCCATTAAAAAAATTATATTAAAACTGCTTTATGTGATCTTGGACCCGGTGTTAGTGTTATGCCTCTCTCTTTATATCGTAGACTTGACTTGAATAAGTTGACACCTACTGAAATATCCTTGCAAATGGCTGATAAATCAACTGCTATACCTATCGGTATCTGTGAGGATGTGCCTGTTGTGGTTGCAAACGTTACTATTTTAACGGACTTTATTATTCTTGATATTCCCGAGGACAATAGTATGTCTATTATTCTTGGAAGACCTTTTCTTAATACTGCAGGGGCTGTTATTGATTGCAACAAAGGCAATGTCACTTTTCATGTTAATGGTAATGAGCATACGGTACTCTTTCCGAGGAAACAACCTCAAGTTTATAGTATCAACTCTATTGGAAAAATCCCATCGATTATATTTGGAGGTTTTGAATTTCCTCTCCCTACTGTCAAGAAGAAATATGATATACTTATTATTGGGGATGTGCATATCCCCATTGAGGTAACTTAGTGTTATTTGAAATTTCTCCGGTTTCATGATTATCGGAATGAGTTTGTTAACAAAACTTGATCAACCTTGTTAGTGGATTCTTTTTGATGAGCATGAGATGGATGAAACTAGAAGCACAAACTTCTGCACCTTCTTTATACTTTCTGTTATTTATATTAAATAAAGTAAAAATAGTATTTTCTGTCTGTTTCCTGACTTATCTGTGCAATATAAAAATATCCCGAAAATAAAAGTCCTCAGAATGCCATGCCAATTTAATATGATTTTTTCGGGAATAGTTGAGGATTTACTATGCAAAAATTACCCCAGGAGGAGCTGCCACCTGGCCACAAGGGTGGTGGGCGTGCCCCCCTGCCTTGTGGGCCCACGGTGGCCCTCCTCCACTTATTCCAGCACCCATCTTCTTCCTCTATCTCACACAAACCCGAAAAACGAACTCAAGCACTAGTTCCAGCCACTTTTGCTGTGATTTTCGATCTCCTTGCTCAAAGCACCTCTCGCAAAACTGCTTGGGGAGATTGTTCCTTGGTATGTGACTCCTCCATTGGTCCAATTAGTTTTTGTTTTAGTGCTTTATTCTGTGCAAATTTGTGCTGCATAGGTGACCATGTTCTTGAGCTTGCATGTCAAATTGACATGGTTCCAAGTAGTTCTAATGCTTGATATAGGCTCTAGGCACTTGTACGAGTAGTTGCTATCAATATTATTGAGTTTGGTTTACTTTTATTTTGGAGTTACTAAAAAAATTCAGAATTTTTCAGAGAAAAACAATATGTTTAGGAAGATGTTCCAAGGTGGTTCCTCTAAGAAGCAAGGACCCAGAATTGCTATGCGCGATGCTGACGAGGATCCACCAAGAGACGCTCCAGTTCGGCCCTGCAAATGGCCGTCGGTAAATTTTATGGACCGTGCGGGAATTAAAGAAAAAATTCAAAGCATATTTGCGCAATGCCGGTCTTGAGGATTTTGAGGCTAACAAATGCCCCCAATATCATGATCTCACAAGTTCATTTGTGAGGACGTTTGAGTATTCATCTTCCCGTAATTCTCCTTCAGTCATGTTTGATCTTTATGACAAATCTTATACCATGGACCTAGAGGATTTCACTTCTGCTTGCGAACTTCCATCATGGGGCAGTATTAGGGATCCCCCTAAATCTGAATTTAGAAACTTTCTTGCTAGTATAACTGTGGGGGAATCTAGAGATATAACGCAGGCTACCATAGGGAGCATTCACTTTCCTGCTATACATTATTTTGCTCTTTTCATCGGTAGATGCATAAATGCTAAGGATGAAGCATGTCACATGTGTGTCCCTGATCTTAGCATTCTTAGGAGTGCTATGTTAGGAGACCAATCTTATCATATGGGAGCCATTGTAGCTCGTAGGTTGCATCATAATGGACATAATGGAGATTTCTTTGGAGGAATTTATGCAACCCATTTAGCTAATTTTCTTGAGATAGATATTCGTGAGGGTGATACGGAGTTGCCTCTTGCATATTTAGATTATGACTCTATGGTTTCACACCAGTTTGTCGAGAGGTCTGAATCACCACTCTTATACCGCTTAATTTTCGATAAACGACGTGTTTTCCGTATTACTCTCCTTGCTCCTGCCTTCTTTGATTCACAGGCAAAAGGAAGATGTGTTATTACCAGAGAGGAGGCAGAAGAGTACGAGAGGATAGAGGAGGCAGCCCAACTCCACGCTGCAGCTCAGCAGGCGATAACCGCTGCACATCAGTATGATCCCAACTATTCCTCCTCATCACAGTACGACCCCAACAACTATTATTATGGATATCCGCCAGGCCAGCCGTGGCCATAGACCAACTTAGGCCAAAAGCCTAAGCTTGGGGGAGTACGTATTTCTCACCGACATTACATTTATGCTCACACACACTCATTGCTAGATGTCGGTGCTCATACTTTTTCACTGTAATATCCATGCTAGTTTATTTTCCTTTTCCTGCTTTCTTCTTGTGTGTGCTTGATTAAACCTTAAGAAAAAACAAAAAAAAATTAGTAGTAGTTTATTCTTCTGCTGTAGTAGTAATAATTAAAAAGAAAACCCAAAAATATTTCCCCTTCTTCTTTTGCTTGTTGGGAGCTTTCTCATGTAAATAGTTTTATTTATTTTCTTTTATTTGGGGGTCAGTAGGAGAAGACCATAATTAAATTGTTGAAGTGGCTCTTATATGCATTATTGTTGATTTAATCAGAGCCCATATTGCCTTGTCTTCTCCTGTTTATTGAATGCTCGCAGATTCCAGCTTAGTCCAATGCACGTGCACTCTTATTATTATTCACACCGTTCGGTCGTGCAAGTGAAAGGCAATTATGATGATATATGATGGACTGACTGAGATGAGAAAAGCTGGTATGAACTCAACCTCTTTTGTTTTTGTAAATATGATGAGGTCGTCGTTCTTGATTCAGCGTATTATGAATAAACATGTTTGCAATGACAATTAGAGACCAGAGCTGCTTGTGCCATGCTTGATTAGCTATGAGTTATAATGATTTACCTTGTATGCCAACATGTTATTAAGATGATTATGATGTGGTATGATGGGGTGGTATCCTCCTTTGAATGATTTAAGTGACTTGACTTGGCATATGTTCACGCATGTAGTTGAAACAAAATCAACATAGCCTTCACGATATTTATGTTCATGGTGGATTATATCCTACTCATGCTTGCATCCAATGTTTTTTAATTTTAATGCATGTACATGGCTGTTGTCGCTCTCTAGTTGGTCGCTTCCCAGTCTTTTGCTAGCTTTCACCTGTACTAAGCGGGAATACTGCTGGTGCATCCAATCCCTTAAACCCCAAAGTTATTCCAGATGAGTCCACCATACCTTCCTATATGCGGTATCTACCTGCAGTTCCAAGTAAATTTGTATGTGCCAAACTCTAAACCCTCAAATAAACATTCTGTTTTGTATGCTCGAATAGCTCATGTATCAACAAAATTTATCCTTATCTTCCATGTTAGGCGGCTTATTCTCAAGAGGAGTGGACTCCGCTCCTCACTCACGAGAAAATGGATGGTCACCGGGATGCCCAGTCCCATGCTTTATGCAAACTAAATCAAAATTAATTGCAAACAAAACTCCCCCTGGGACCTGATGTATGTTGGAGGCACTCGTTGTTTCGAGCAAGCCATGGATTGATGCTTGTTGGTGGAGGGGGAGTATAAACTTTACCATTCTGTTTGGGAACCGCGTATAATGTGTTTAGCATGGAAGATATCGCCATCTCTTAGTTGTTACGTTGACAATGAAAGTATACCGCTCAAAATACAATTTATCTCTATTTCAAAACCGAGCTCTGGCACCTCTACAAATCCCTGCTTCCCTCTATGAAGGGCCTATCCATTTACTTTTATGTTGAGTCATCACCCTCTTATTAAAAAGCACTAGCTGGAGAGCACAGCCATCATTTGCATTCATCACTGTTAATTTATATTGGGTATGACTATGATTGGATCTCTTTTACCATGAATTACAATGTCTAGTCAGTCCTTGATCTTTAAAGGTGCTCTGCATTTATGTTTTGCGGTCTCAGAAAGGGCTAGCGAGATACCATCTTGTTATATCATATTATGGTTGTTTTGAGAAAGTGTGGTCATCCAAGATTTATTATTATGACTTAATAGTTGATTATGTTATTGATATGGGTAATGATGAGACCTGAGAATTATTGCAAATGTGGTTAGTTATGATCTATGCTGAAAACTTGAATGTTGGCTTGACATAGTTACAACAAGAAGAGAAAACAGAGTTTGTAAAAGTTTTTTCTTTCTTTCTTTCAGTTTGTCAACTGAATTACTTGAGGACAAGCAAGGGTTTAAGCTTGGGGGAGTTGATACATCTCCGTCGTATCTACTTTTCCAAACACTTTTGCCCTTGTTTTGGACTCTATCTTGTATGATTTGAATGGAACTAACCCAGACTGACGCTGTTTTCAGCAGAATTACCATGGTGTTGTTTTATGTGGAGAAAACAAATATTCTCGGAATGACCTGAAACTCCACGGGAGGTCTTAGAAAAAATAATAAAAAATCCTCGCCAAATATGAAGACCAGGGGGCCCACACCCTTTCCACGAGGGTGGGGGCGCCCCTAGGGCGTGCCCCCTACCTCATGGGCCCCCTGTTGACCCTCCGACGCCAACTCCAACTCTATATATTTGCTTTCGGAGAGAGAAAAATCAGGGAGAAGAAATCATCACGTTTTATGATATGGAGCCGCCGCCAAGCCCTAAAACCTCTCGGGAGGGCTGATCTGGAGTCCGTTCAGGGCTCTGGAGAGGGAGATTCGTCGCCGTCGTCATCATCAACCATCCTCCATCACCAATTTCATGATGCTCACCGTCGTGCGTGAGTAATTGCATCATAGTCTTATGGACGGTGATGGGTTGGATGAGATTTATCATGTAATCGAGTTAGTTTTGTTAGGGTTTGATCCCTAGTATCCATTATGTTCTGAGATTGATGTTGCTATGACTTTGCTATGCTTAATGCTTGTCACTAGGGCCCGAGTGCCATGATTTCAGATCTGAACCTATTATGTTTTCATGAATATATGTGAGTTCTTGATCCTATCTTGCAAGTCTATAGTCACCTACTATGTGTTATGATCCGGCAACCCCGAAGTGACAATAATCGGGACCACTCCCGGTGATGACCATAGTTTGAGGAGTTCATGTATTCACTATGTGCTAATGCTTTGTTCCGGTTCTCTATTAAAAGGAGGCCTTAATATCCCTTAGTTTCCAATAGAACACCGCTGCCACGGGAGGGTAGGACAAAAGATGTCATGCAAGTTCTTTTCCATAAGCACGTATGACTATATACGGAATACATGCCTACATTACATTGACGAACTGGAGCTAGTTCTGTGTCACCCTATGTTATGACTGTTACATGATGAACCGCATCCGACATAATTATCCATCACTGATCCGGTGCCTACAAGTTTTACATATACTGGTTTACGCTTATTTACTTTCCCGCTGCTACTATTACAATCACTACAAAATACCAAAAACATTACTTTTGTTGTCCTTACTTTTGTTGCCGCTACCACCACTATCATATTACTTTGCTACTAAACACTTTGCTGCAGATACTAAGTTTCCAGGTGTGGTTGAACTAACAACTCAGCTGCTAATCCTTGAGAATATTCTTTGGCTCCCCTTGTGTCGAATCAATAAATTTGGGTTGAATACTCTACCCTCGAAAGCTATTGTGATCCCCTATACTTGTGGGTCATCAACATGCAGTGGTCAATTCGTTGCACAAGAACAAATACAATCCACGTCAGCACACACGCATCTTATATAGCATCACATCCAATGGCTATAAAAGATGAATGAGACCAAATTATATCTCATCTAGATGAGTTCTAGCAAAACTGTATTAATAATACTTAGTAATCCTGCACCATGTATCATATATTAGTATCATGTAGTACTTTATTTATTTATGAGGTATCCAGATGGCACTGCACCGCCAAGAAAAGAGGGTAACATCAAAATTATGAACTACTTTTTTGAGTATGTTGGTAAGGTCCGGTCATAGTCACTTGTTGAAATCTCTAAAAAGACAAATACTCCCTCCGTTCGGAAATACTTGTCATCAAAATGGATAAAAGGAAATGTATCTAGACGTATTTTAGTTTCAGATACATCTCTTTTTATCCATTTTGATGACAAGTATTTTCGGACGGAGGGAGTAGAAAACAGAGTTGGTGATGATGGTGTGCGTGCCATCCTACAATATATAGGCCTTCGGATTTATATCTAACAGATAGGAAAGAAACTATGGCAATTTTGCAAAAATATACCCACACGTCTCTCCATGTTCGCAAATAAGGCCTTCCCCCGTTCAACCTTTTCTCTCACAAGATAAACTACTCATACAAATGCATCTGGATGTTCCGTGCAATGCACGGGCAGCTAGCTTATTTCTTTTAAAATAGTTGCTGCGATAATTGGGTTGAAGTGATATATTTTATGTCTGCCCTGAATGATTTCAGATTCTGTAGCGACCAGACCTCAAACGGTCTGATCTCTGTGCTCCGGTGTCATCCCTGGATCAGTAATGCTGACACCACACAGTACTCGGAGGATTTATAACAGAGTAGCAATCACACACTTATTACATCGAGTGTCTCCATAGAGAACTTATTACAATAAATATGGCTTAAGGCCATCTAATAACGATAACAGCGGAAGGCTTGGAAGATAAGTGAGTCCATCAACTCCAACGGCATCACTGAGTATAGAACCACGACCTAAAACTCCTTAATCGTCGTCTGAAAAGTCTGCAACATTAACATTGCAGCCCGAAACGGGTCAGCACATGGAATATGCTGGCAAGGTAACACATAGAGAGTAATGGAATGAAACAGCTATACTATATGCATATTTGGCTGGTGGAAAGCTCTATGGTAACTGTTTTGCGTAAAGCCAATTTTCCCTACTACAAAGGAATAAATTTATTTAACTATCATGGTAGTTGTTAAACATTGAGAATGGTTGACAGCATCCTCAATCCCAATTAAACATCATCATTATCAAAACCCCAACAAAATTAATTTAGAGTAACATGTTGAGATTCACATGATAATCCAGGTACTAGATACTCAAAACGTCCATAACTGGGGAGATGGCTAACCATGATTAGTTTAATACACTCTGTAGAGGTTTGCGCACTTTTCCCCACAAGACTCTATCGCCTCCGTTTGGTTTCTCGCACTACATGGTGTTTGAGAAACGGATGACCGAGACATAGTCTTTCAGAAGCGCTAGCACCTTACGATCAGGTAGACCGTACCACCTACATCCCCTACATCTACTAGTCTACCACTGTAAGAGTTTGCACGACTTAGTCAACTATGCTAGAGCCCATAATAGCTTGTGGCTGCACACGGAAGTTTCTAGTATGAATAATCTCATGATCCCTTTGAGCCTGGGTGGCGGTCCAAAAGAAAACAGGAAAGTCCTGGATTACCCAGGTGCCTCAATCCACCCAGATGTGTGTTTAAGTTGCCACCTGAAAGTGTGTTATATCGACTAGAGGGGGGTGAATAGGCGATTTTTATGAAAGTCTTCAAAACGTGGAAGTTTCGAAGACAAACGATAGAAATAAACCTATTACCATGCAGCGGAAGGTAGACTACACTAGGCAAACCATAGTCAAGTATTCAATGAAGTGAAAGCACAATGACTAATAGTAGCTAGGTAGTAAGGATCAGGTAGGAAGATATTATGAAGCCAATCAGAACAAGCAGTCACTCAGTGAAGACAAAAGATAGTGCAATCATACAATGACTTCACAAGGACCAACAGTAAGTAAAGGGAAGGGAAGGATGAAACCAGTGACTCATTGAAGACAATGATTTGTTGGACTAGTTCTAGTTGTTGTGACAACTGTACATCTGGTTAGGGCGGCTAGGTATTTAAACCTGAGGACACAAGGTCCCGGACACCCAGTCCTGAACACGCAGCTCAGGACACCCAGTCCTCACCGTATTCCCCTTGAGCTAAGGTCACACAGACCTCACCCAATCACTCTGGTAAGTCTTCAAGGTAGACTCCCAAACCTTCACAGACTTCGTTCACCGGCGATCCACAATGACTCTTGGATGCTCAGAACGCGACGCCTAACCGGCTGGAGGATTCACAGTCCTCAAGTGTAATAAGTCTTCAGATCACACAGACAAGAATACTTAAGTGATGCCTAACACTCTTTGGCTCTGGGTGGTTAGGGCTTTATCCTCGCAAGGAATTCTCTCTCAAAGGCTTCGAGGTGGGTTGCTCTCAACGACAAAAGCCGCACTCTAACTCTGAGCAGCCAACCGTTTATGGTTGTAGGGGGTGGGCTATTTATAGCCACTAGGCAACCCGACCTGATTTGTCTGAAATGACCCTGGGTCACTAAGGAACTGATACGTGTTCCAACGGTCAGATTTCAAACACACATGGCAACTTTACTTGGGCTACAAGCAAAGCTGACTTGTCCGACTCTGGACAAGATTTACTCTCATAGTCTTCACTCGAAGACATAGGTTTTGGTTAAGCATCACTTCAGTCATTCTGACTGTTTCTCTTGGACCCACTTAACAGTACGGTGGTTCCTATGACTCAATAAAGAAGAAAAAGAACTACGAAAGATCTGAGTCTTCGAGCTCCATAGGCTTCATGCGATGTCTTCTCTTGTCATAGTCTTCAATGTGAATATCTTCACATACCACCTTTGACATCAATGTCTTCATACATTTTTAGGGGTCATCTCTAGTAGGAAAACCGAATCAATGAGGGACTTCTACCTGTGTTATCCTGCAATTCTCACAAACACATTAGTCCCTCAACTAGGTTTGTCGTCAATACTCCAAAACCAACTAGGGGTGGCACTGGATGCACTTACAATCTCCCCCTTTTTGGTGATTGATGACAAACTAGTTGAAGTTTTCTACGGGGAATATAATATGTGAAATTGTAAAGGATAAGGAATTGTCTTCATAAGTTGCAAGGGCTCCCTCTGAAGATGTGCATATAAGTAATTTGCTTTTGGAATGCAAATGCACATGGCAGGTTATACTTGTGGAGATCCTCTTCAACTTATGACGACAATTCATTATGCATGTGAAGGTATGTGAAGATAATGACATGCATAATGGAAAATGGACGTCTGCAAAATGATCTAAGTGCGGAATTTATCGTCTCACATGCAGAATTTATCATCACATCACAAAGTAGCAAATAAGTAGCAGATGACCATCGAGTTTAGGTGTTACAACTCAAAGAACCAAATGTATCAAAACAAGAGTTGTAAACACTAGGCAAAATATAAAGCAACCGCCCATGTGGACCCGCTTGAAGACTATCAAACTCATATGCTTCTCCCCCTTTTGTTAGTAAGGACCAAAAAGGTTGAAGACATAGAGCATCTACTCGTTCCCATGAAGAGTAGGTGAAGCAGCAGGGTCGTCGGTGGTGTTCGGCGGTGCAGAAGAACTGGGAGCAGTGTTGAAGCGTGCTGAAGGAGGGGACGGTGAAGTAGCATCGTCTTCGTCCTCGATCACTCTGGCATTCACAGTTGCCGCAGAGGAAGAGAACTCAGAGTCTTCAAGAGATGGAGTTCGTCGCAGCATTGCCCTTCGAGGAGGTGTGGAGTCAAACTTGAAGCGTTCAGAGAAGCCATCCTCTTGAAGATCATCTTCAGAGCACATAAGCGTCAGCCCTTTCCATGTGCGTCGAGAGGTTTCATGGGCAACAAAGGCATTCTTGGTGGCAAGATTGTGAATGCGGTTAACATCCACCAAGAGGCTTTGCATTTGGCGCTTCAGCCAGTCGTGATGCCTATCCTGTTTCTGATGAAGAGCCACCAGAAGCTCTCGGTCATTGAGAACACGAGATCGCTTCTTGGGTCGTTCGGCAATAGTGCTTTCGGTGGCTTCAGTGAGGGCACGATGAGGTGCACGTGTAGTTCCAGCCAGAGGATAAACACGAGTTACTGCTTCAACTCCTTCAATGTTCTGAGAGAAACTTTGATGCTCCACATTCTGAAGATTAAGAGGCTCCTTGGCAGGCTCAGGATAAATGGCTTCAACGGACATATCCACATCAGGCAGAAAGATTCGATGATTGCGAGCAGATGGCTGATATGAGATAGCGGAGTGGATTTTAATCAGCCGCATTATCCATGGAGCATAGAACTTCAAGCCAAAGAGATCAGAGCCTGATGCAGCAAGTTGGCGGATGAAGAAGTCTTGTGCATTGAAGCATTTGCCATGAAGAATATAGAAGACCAAAGTCTTCATTGCACCTTCCAGCTTGGCATGTGGAGAATGTCCTTTGATGGGCCAGAGAGTTCGCCTTATGATGTGATAGATAGTCCTTGGCAGGTACTCAAGGTCTTCAACAAAGAACTCCTTAGGATATGCAGCATCTTGTGGCAAGGGCTTCATCATACTAAGCATCTGACTCATGTCTGGTTCAGGCTTCTGAAAGATGCTCTCCATAGCTTCACTGTGAAGCTGACAGCCAGGTTCGTAGAGATCGCCAGGAGTGGGCAGACCAGTGAGCTCAATGATATCAAAGGCTTTGGCTTCGTGATGAACATTTCCTGTCATCCACTCTAGGACCCAAGTCTTCGGATCTCTGCTATACCCACGGATGTGAAGTGTGGCATAGAATTGGAGCAGAAACTCTTCATTCCAGTGCTCTTGGTCGGTGACAAACGGCAACAATCCAACCTCTTTGAAGCAATCCAGAGCTTCTTCCAGACAGGGCAGACCAGCTATGGCTTCGGTGTCAAGACGCTTATGTGGGAAGATGCAACCTTGATTGTACAGAATGCAGGAGTAATAACTTCGCTGCGGATAGCTCCAGAACCGATCAGAAGATATTCTTTCCATTGAGTAGGGGTTCTTGGAGCTATTAAAGAAAGTGTTGTCTGCTTTGAAGCCGTTAACATTGAAGGATCTAGGTGCTGATGCAGGACTTGGAAACCTGGGCAACCTTGGAATTGGCTTCTGTACCTGAGGCCTATGCTCAACATGATAGTCAAACTGAGGACCAGCAGCAGGCGCAGGAACAGAAGCAGTAGCATCATTGGCTTCGCTGACTTCTGGTTCTTGGGTTGGTGTAGGCTCCACATTTGCTTCAGCCATGATAGCATCAGTGGCTTCATTTGTTTTGGTGGTGGCAGCCTCAAGATTCTCAACCTCCACTTGATGAGCTGGAGGGTCGGTCACAGTCACGTTCTCCTCGAGAACAGCTTCTTGGTGAGACGGGGGTGTAGCAATTCTTGGGGTTTCTTCTTCATCGGCTGATGTAGCCGGAATGTCTTCAGCAGCTTTAGCTTCAGACTCGGAGACTGGAGGCCTTGGTCCTTTGCGAAGCCTACGTAACGCTGGCGACGCCTGTGGAGTTGGAGTTGGCTGGGCCTCAAAGTCATCTTCCTCTTGTGCTTGTGGGTGATCAGCCCATGATGCATCTTGAGCAATTGGCGTCAGAGGATGACCAATGCTGATGAGTTCGCTGTGCGTAAGCAAAGGCGATGATACCTGTTGGTGCTCGATCTGAGGAAGAAGTGCATCATCTTCAAGATGGTCATGGTGACCAATGTCTTCAGTAGCGGTGGGATCAGCTGCTGGAAAGTCTTTAGCTTCATGAGCCTCTGTGGAAGCAGGCTCATGGATAGTCAGTTGGCGCTCTTGATGTTCAGCGTCAGGGCGAACCATGGAGATGGGTTCAACAATTAAGGGCTCTGTGGGAGCAGCCTGTTCCTTCTTGGTCTTCCGCTTCTTCTTGGAGGGAGCGGCATCAGAGGCTTCAGAATGTTTCCTCTTTCTGGCTTCAGCCTCAGCAGTCCTCGTCTTCTTCAGTTCTAAAGCGGTTGACCTGGCCTTTGGCTTCGAGCCAGTCATGCTAGTTGGGAAGACAATGGGATCTGCTTCCTGCCTTGGTGCGTTGGGTTCGGCCACAGTGGGCTTCTTCTTCTGCTTAGCAGCCATCCTGGGATCAATGCCCGGACGCCCAAGGGCCTTGCGCTTCTCAGCCTCGTTGTAGCCTTTCACACACTTGTCAGCCAGGCTCTTCATGCGCTCACGTGAACCCTGAGCTTTTGCACGTTTCTTGAGAAAGGCTTCTTTGATCTCATGCAGCATAATCTTGAAGTTTTTCACCTCTTGCACGCTGAGCTTGGCCATATGCTTCTTGAACTGAGCTTTCTCAAAGTCAATCTTTTGCTTCAGTTCGACGATGCGCTGAGCTAGAGTTAGCTCTGAAGCAATGGCGCCATGGAAGGCGACACTGAGGCCAATTGGAAGTTGCAGATCTTCGAAGCTGAGGTTGGGCGTGTCAAACCACTCATCAATGAAGTTGTGGATGATTGCCACGTCAAAGAGAGGCATATTATTGAAGATTTCTGCTTCTTCTTTGCTCCTAATCAGTTGCTCAAGAGCGTCATCTGCAAGATCTTCATCACTGGACAGATTAATGGCATCATTGCACAGAATAGCAGCATCAGTCAGTTCTTGGCCGGTGTGTGGCAGAGGCATCTTGACTTTCTGGGGCTTGGAGATGCATGACAAATCTTCAGACTGCACACTGTCTTCAGGAGGTGCAGTAGCCAGTGGCTTCACTCGTGAGATTTTTGGTGCAGAGGCAGGCTTTGAAGCTTTAGGCTGCTTCAACTTCTTTGGCTTTGGCGCTGCACGCGCTTCATCTGATTCAGCGTCATCTGCAGGCTCATTCACGGTTGTCCCTTGAACCACGATATGAGTGATGAGACCTTCCAAGTTGTAGAAGGGCCCAAGAAGATTGGGTTCAGCTTCGCGAGTTCCTTCGGCATGGGGAGCAGAGGGACCAGGGTTGAAGTCTAATCCCAAAGACTTCTTGTTCTTCTTCGCTGAGTTCTTGGCAAACTGGAAGTTGTGCTTGAACAGATTGTTGTCATGACACCATAGTAGTGACGATTGGTGTGCATCTGCAGGCTGTGGCCTACGGACCATGCAGGGATAGAAGCCTTGTTCAATGGCTTCTTCTCTGGACCTGTGTTGAAGATTCTTGTATAGGATGTCTCCCCACGATCGCTTGATGGCATTTTTGTCAGCATATTCCTGGGTCACAAACCGGTATTTGAACCATTGTTCTGCCCAATATCTTCGAATCCATTGGATTCGGGTCTTGCGCTGATTGTAATCCTCTTCAGGATCTGTCTTGTAAAGCTCTGAGAGGTCATCAGGCAAATCTCTTGATGTTCCCCCACGACGCTGTCTGCCACCTTTCCTTACTGATTTCTCTACAGCCATGAACTTCAAACTGAATGGCTTCAACACGTTCAAAGGCTTCAAAGGCTTTCGCTTGCTGGACAAACAGGAACTGGCTTCGGAAGAATTTATATGATATTGTAAGAATTCTGCAAATGAATGCAGACTATGAGAACCAAGGGATTATCCCACGGACATGTACCTATGACAGCATTAAGGTGCGAGGGAAGGGGAAGATGTCATATGCATTCTCAGAAGATTTTGAAGATAAATCAGTTTAGAAGACATTGACCTCATCGTGCGAAGACATTCACTCATAGATAAGGGGTTGGTTCCAGATTTGTACGAATCCACGGATCAGTACAAGTGAGGAATCTAACTACTTTGTGAAGCATAAGTGAATATACTAGGCATATTATGAGATGCAGTATGAAGTGGATCCAACATGTGTGAACAAAAACCACTTGTGGTAGAAAGTGACGAATCTGTAGGATCAAAGGGGCCGTAAAAAGGAGGTTTTTATTTACCACACAATGAACTGCTAGACGGAGTGGAAGAGGAGGCCGAGCAGTTCGATCGTCCGTGCCCTAACTTGGCGACAGAGGACACCTATGGCAACGGCGGAGAAGACGATGTCCGCGGTCGGCGTGAAGACAGCGCCGGAGAGGTTGCGGCAGCTAAGCGCTTCGTCGCCGGCGTCGTCGAGGACTAGCGGTGGCACTAGCGTTCGTGTGAGAGTGGAAGAAGAGATAATGACTGTGGTGTGGCATGTATTTATAGGGACAGGGGCGGCTCAGTGTTATTACATAGGTGCCCCTGGCGATTCACATCTGAGGAACACGTGGGCATCATGCAGCATATCGGAGGTTGTTCCACGTCCCACGCACGCCTAGATTGTCGGGTGGTCGTTCCCACTTCTCCGGGTTTCAGGTGAAGGAATTAGCATTGAAAGCGGACTTAATGTTTGTCTATATCTTCTGCTGACAAGGACGCAGAGAAGACATTTGACAGTTTCAAGAGAATGCATATGATTTGGAGAGATAGAGTTTGAGATAGAAAGCATAGAGAGGTTAGGGTCCAATCACATTCACTTAGTTCAAAAGATTCAACAAGAAGACATAGCTATAAGTGAATGTTGTAGAGGACAAAACACTAGTATATATATAATCATCATAGTGAAGATAATCATGAAGACATGTTGAGACTGAAGCCAGACCAAATGTGAAGACATAGCAAATGTGACGCCATGAGTGAAACACTTCAAACAGAACATTTGGTGGTGGCGTTACCCACCATATAGGAAGTATTAGACCCAGACATGGCGCACAATTATCGTGGCGCTCCGAGGTCAAATTCCTCATTAATGTATTCACACTTAGAATGCATGTCTTCATTGATTGAAGATATACTTTACTTCGTGTGTTGCACATCTAAGTCATCAATATGCATAAGTGTTAGGATGTGTGCCTGATCACAGGACATTTGAGGATTCCAAGATATTTAGCTCACACCGTAACTTGCAAAATCTCTTCTCATCCAAGGGCTTGGTGAAGATATCTGCCAATTGCTCTTCAGTGTTAACGTGTATGATATCAATATCTTCCTTCACAACATGATCTCTGAGAAAGTGATGACGAATCTCAATGTGCTTTGTCTTCGAGTGCTGAACTGGGTTGTTGGAAATCTTGATGGCGCTTTCGTTGTCGCAGTAGAGTGGCACTTGCTTCAGATGAATGCCATAGTCTTTGAGTGTTTGCCTCATCCACAGAAGCTGGGCGCAGCAAGATCCAGCAGCAATGTATTCAGATTCAGAAGTGGAGAGAGATACACAGTTCTGCTTCTTTGAAGACCAACATACAAGTGATCGTCCCAGAAAATGACATGTGCCTGATGTAGAGTTGCGATCCACCTTGTCACCAGCATAATCAGCATATGAGAGTCCAACTAGATCAAACTCTGAGCCCTTTGGATACCATAATCCTAGAGTTGGGGTGTAAGCCAAATATCGAAGAATTCGCTTCACAGCTAAGTGATGCGATTCCTTTGGTGCCGCTTGGAATCGAGCACACATACAAACACTAAGCATAATATCTGGCCTAGATGCACATAGATAAAGTAAAGAACCAATCATGGAGCGGTATACCTTTTGATCGAACTCTTTACCATTGTCGTCGGGACCCAGATGATGTTTGGCTGGCATTGGCGTCGTGAAGCCTTTGCAGTCTTGCATACCGAACTTCTTCAGGCAATCTTTGAGATACTTCTCTTGAGATATAAAGATGCCGTTGCGTTGCTATCATATTTGAAGACCAAGGAAGAACTTCAGCTCTCCCATCGTGGACATCTGGTATTGCTCTTGCATCATATATCCAAATTCTTCACTGTATTTCTGATTGGTGCAGCCGAAGATAATGGCATCCACATATATTTGGCACACAAATAGTTCACCATCATATGTCTACGTGAAGAGAGTGGGGTCGAGGGAACCAGGTGTGAAGCCTTTGCTCTTCAGGAAGTGTTTGAGTGTGTCATACCAAGCCCGAGGGGCTTGTTTGAGGCCATACAGTGCCTTGTTGAGCTTGTATACCATGTCAGGATGTTTTGGATCTTCAAAGCCAGGCAGTTGTGCAACATACACTTCTTCTTCAATCTTGCCATTGAGAAATGCGCTCTTCACATCCATTTGATATAGAAGTATGTTATGATGATTTGCATAGGCCAGCAGTATGCGTATGGCTTCAAGTCGAGCCACGGGAGCAAATGTTTCATCGAAGTCAATCTCTTCCACTTGAGTATATCCTTGAGCAACGAGACGAGCTTTGTTTCTGACAACTTGACCATGCTCATCTTGCTTGTTGCGGTATATCCATTTGGTGCCTATTATATTGTGCTTCCGAGGATCAGGATGCTTAACCAGTTCCCATACATTATTCAGCTCAAACTGTTGAAGCTCTTCTTGCATAGCTTGAATCCATTCAGGTTCCATGAAGGCTTCTTCAACTTTCTTGGGTTATGTTATTGAGACAAATGCGAAGTGCCCACAGAAATTTGCTAGCTGTGTTGCCCTTGAACGAGTGAGCAGACCGGGTGCATTGATGCTATCAATTATTCTCTCAATCTGCACTTCATTTGCAACACGAGGATGTACATGGCGAAGATTTTGTTCCTGCTGATCATTGTCATTGTTAGAGGGATTGTCTTCAGGCTGAGCATTGTCTTCAGGTTGATCAGGTGCGGAGATGATAAGTTCCTCTTCAGGTTGAGCTTCAGAGGGTATGATTTCTCCAGTTCCCATAAGTTTGATTGATTCACTAGATGGAACTTCATCTAGAACATTTGGCAGTTGCTCTCTTTGTGAACCGTTAGTCCCATCGAACCGCACATCCACTGTTTCAACCACTTTATAATGAAAGAGATTGAAGACTCTGTAGGAGTGCGAATCCTTTCCATATCCAAGCATAAAACCCTCATGTGCTTTTGGTGCAAATTTTGAATTGTGATGTGGATCCTTGATCCAGCACTTGGCGCCAAATACTCTGAAGTAACTGACATTTGGCTTCTTGCTAGTTAGGAGCTCATAAAATGTCTTGTTCAGAAGCTTGTGAAGATAAACATGATTGATTGTATGGCATGCAGTATCAATGGCTTCAGGCCAGAATTTTCTTAGAGCCTTGTATTCATCAAGCATCATTCGGGCCATCTCAATGAGTGTTCTGTTCTTGCGTTCGACGACGCCATTCTGCTGTGGCGTGTACGGAGCTGAGAATTCATGTGTGATGCCCAAAGTATCAAGATATGTATCAAGGCCAGTGTTCTTGAATTCAGTGCCATTGTCACTTCTGATGTGCTTTATCTTGGCGCCATAGTTGTTCATTGCTCGATTGGCGAAGCGTCTGAAGACATCCTGCACTTCAGTCTTCCAGAGGATTATGTGCACCCAAGTATATCTAGAATAATCATCAACAATGACAAAGCCATAGAGACAAGCAGTAGTAGTAAGAGTTGAGTAATGAGTGGGACCGAAAAGATCCATGTGGAGCAGTTCGAAGGGTCGAGTTGTTGTCATGATTGTCTTCGAGGGATGCTTTGCCCTCGTCATCTTTCCTGCTTCACAGGCACCGCATAAGTGATCTTTCTTGAACTTGACGCCCTCGATGCCTATGACGTGCTTCTTCTTTGCAAGGGTGTGGAGGTTCCTCATGCCAGCATGCCCTAGCCTCCGATGCCAGAGCCAGCATTTTGAAGCTTTTGCCAAAAGACATACGGCAAGTTGTGGTCCTGCAGAGAAATCTACCACGTACAAATCATCTTTCCTATACCCTTCAAACACTAGAGACTTGTCAGATTCCATTAGAACAAGGCAACGATATTTTCCAAACATCACGATCATGTTTAAATCACAAAGCATTGAGACAAACATTAAGTTGAAACCAAGGGATTCAAATATATAAGGGCCAAGAAATATAAGTTGGTCGAAGAAATAAATTAGATTTATGGCCCTTGGTTCAGTAGCATACACAGAAGTTATTTATTTCCAGTCATTCCATCTTTCACTCACATGGGAGGGCTTCGACTTAGGCACTCTCGGATGTTTTCTTGTGCAGGCGTGACAAGCGCAACAAGATTGTTTTTGAACGAACCGTCAAGAAGATTTGTTCTTGTATCTTATTCCGCAACTCAAAATGCTACAAAGAACCCATCTGGAAACAGAAATTCATCATCGATGCTTTACAACTCATGATATATATGCACTTGTAGCGCCTGATACCATGTCGTTCTTAATTATTTTAGCTCCGCAAACGCATACATGCATAGACTCATCTCATCGATCAGTTTATCGAGTATGTATGGCTTCTAAGCAATAAAAGGTATGTGCTAGGCATCAATGGACGATTAGATATTCAGATTGGCCAGCTAGACAGGCACACTATGAGCAAATCTAGATGCTCTTCCATCTGTCGTTGACCATTAGCCCTCGCCTTTCGCCTCCTAGCACTCCACTGGAGTTGGCGCAAAACCACATTGGAAGAAGAGATGTGGGAGGCGAGGTGGTGGTCGAACTTGGGGTAGCGCATGGTTTGTTTCTGCGTGATTTGGGTGACGCCTCTAGAATCAGAGAGAAACTCTAAACTCTAATGAGATGCAAAAGTCAAAACATATTGACAACAAATTTGCAATTAATGCAACAATAGGAATTAATTTAGGCAACAGAATTCAAAAATAATTTTGAAAAGAAAATCAATAATTGATCTGGTATATGGAGCAGAAAAAATAGCTAATGGAAGAAATCTATAAATTATGCAGTCAAAGTCATATGTTTCCAATAGAAGCCGAATGTGTATGTAGCAATTTGTTTTTACTTATGATATCCCAAATCACCCAAATCACGCAAATCACCCAAATCAAAGCCAAAGTATTAGTGGTTCTGAGTACTCTTACCTTCTTACCTCCCAGATGTAAAGAGGGGGGGGAGAGGGACCATGTTAAAAATAGTCAAATGTATTAAACAATTTTGCTAAAACACATCTAGATGTGCTCTAAGTATTGCACGTCTAACTCCTATGTCATTGATTTTACGCTAAGATTAGTGCAAGCATTTTCTTTTGTCTTTTTTTCCTTTTTCTTTCTAGTTTGATTGAGTAACTTAGATGTGCAATAACTAGGGCATATGCTCCATGTGTTGCACATCTAAGTCCTATGTCACAACAACTAGCGATATTTGCAGCAAAAGTTGGACATGTATGCAACAATTTGATGAGGACATCAATACCATTGTTACACCCACAGCCCCTACTGTTACATATACTGGACCAATTACTAGAGCTCGCGCACGCCAATTAAATTACCAGGTACTTTCGTTTCTTGGTAATGATTCTAATGTTCATGAGATTATGATGCTGCCTAAATTGGATACATTTGTTTTGCTTACAAATGAAGGGCCTAGCTTGGAGAAGGATGAACATTGGAGCGAGAACACGCTTGGAGTTGATGGCATGCGCAAGGGGATCAAGAACGGAGTTACAAGTGATGATTTCAGGACTTTGAAGCCGCCATAAGGAGTGCATGAAGCCTTGGACGAAATATACGAGATGCCACTTCATAATATTCGTTCATAGGCTATTCTAGGTGCTGCGTCACCTTATTAATGGGCCAGGCCCATGTCATTTCGAGATACTTAAGTATAGGCTATTTTTAGAGTCCGTATATGTGGGGAAACAAGAGTTAGGGTTGGTTTCGGACCCCACCCTCAAGGGCCACGAAATTCCCCCCTCTTCCTCCATATATACAGCCCTTAGGGCGTCGTTTAGACTTTGGGTTTTGTTTAGATTAAAAGTTCGCCATAGCTGCAACTTCGCGTACTTCATTTGTGTCCAACGACCAGACCAAGATGTCACAGAACCCCATCTTGATCAATAAAGCTTTCATCTTATATTCGCAATATCCAGATTGCAATCTCAGTTTCTTGCTTGTTCTTCGTTTGCTTGCAGGAAACGGACCCTCGTGGTCAGGTTGATCGTGCTCCGGCGTGGTCAATAACCCTCGGAAGTTGGTTTAGCGATTGCTAAGGCGCGACGTCTCGCACGTTCGTAGTCGGATCGTCAAGGTCGACTCCCACAGAAAACGATAGCCACCATCTCATCGAAACATCGGGACACCTTTGCCTCTATCAAGTGGTATCAGATTTCCAGGTTGCTCGGTGAGATTTTACAGTTTTTCGTAGATTAGATCGAGTCTGTTCTTCATACCTACAGTCCACGAAAAAGCCACAAAAAAAATTAGGGTTAGTTCATCATATCCGAACCAATCTGAGCCTTTGCATAATCTTTTTAGGGTTTTTGCTTTGTTGAATTTGCGGTTGCATCGTCGTGTCAAGTTGCTGGTCTTAGAGTCTAGTCTTTTAGAGTTTCGAGTTCTGGTCATAAGTTGTCACGCCGCCGCCGTACCATCATCATCGCCCATCTACCTCCATTGCTGATCCGCCACCGCTCTGAATCCGTATCCATATACCACCACCAATCCGTATCCATATTCCACCACCGCTACCATATACCACCACCGCTGCCATATACCACAACCATATATCCACCACCAATCCGAGTTCTTCTCATATTAGGTTTGTTCTTGAGACCAATCTAAATTCCGTTTCATGTTTCCTTGCCTGCGTAGGTCTCGAAAAAAAAAGAGTCTGGAGACCCCCGGGAAGTTTTTAGGCCAAAATTTTCACGGGCAAAAAAAAATTTTCCCTATCCTATTTTTAGGCTTTTCTGAGTCTTTTGAGCCACGTGCAATCATAGTGATTTTTTGTCGCACTTTTTCGTCGTCGCTGCCCTGATTTCCGAAAAAAAAAGTGAACAAAAATTTTTTTCGTGCCATCCTACCAGTTTGACGAGGGAAGAGTTTTGAGACACTCGCCATTATAGTGATTTTTCGCAAAAAAAAGAGGAGCGCAAAAAAAAGAGAGCATGAAAAAAAAGAGCGAAAAAAAAAGTTCGAGAGTGTGCTTCTCCCTTATTTACGTGCAGCGCCGTGATTTTGTTAGTGTTCTAGGCTCGCGTCTCTAGCACGGTCTAGTCTAGGACCAGCACAGTACCGTCGTTGAGCGTTTATTCAACTTTGCATCTCTGAATTGATTATTGCTGACCCTTTTTGCTACCATACTATAAGCCTTCCCAGCTCCACATACATCTACATCGTGCGTTTGACTCTCCCTGGCAATCGCTCTATCCAAGCTTTTGAGAGTTTTGACTACCACGGTTGCCGATCACCGCCTGCTGCTGGGTAAGAACTCGTAAGAATTTGAGATTTGCTTGACGGATTTGTGACACCACCACCACCTCTTGTTAGTATTCTGTAGGATCATATTCTTGTGTGTTTCTATTGTTGCTAACCATGGCAGGATCACAAGCCGACGAGACTGATTGGGAGAACATGACGAATCAGGAGTTGCATGATAAATTTCAGCAAATGATGAATGGACAGGTGCAAGATGTGCTAAACAGATTTGAAGAGGCCATGGAGAAGATAGATGGCATGGAGAAGATGTTCGAAACAAAGCTCGATAACAGGTTTAATGAATTGCTCGCGCGTCTTCCACCACCACCACCGGCTGCACCTAACGCACCTCTACAACAACAACAACAACGACTACCTACACATCGTGAAACAGCCCTCCGCCGAGCGAGCCGTCTCCCTCTTGCACCTGACCAAACTGTTGGTGCTGCTGTTGCTACTTCTGTGGCTCCTGCTGCTGATGCGGAGGAGGATGATTTTGCTGGCGATTACGAGGATGAGGTTGATCAGAATCAGAACTACGTGCCACCACCAGCACAGCAACAACCAGGTCGTCCACATGCAAATAATGGCAATGGTAGGGCTCACCCTCAGGTACGAGATCATGACCATCTCCCTAAACTAAAATTGAATATTCCACCAATTGAGGGTAGATATGTTCCTGATATATATCTTACTTGGGAGTTAGAAACTGAACAACGATTTACATGTTTACAATATCCCGAGGAGAGACGTGTTCCTGCTGCTGTTTGTGCATTCACTAGTTTTGCATGTGTTTGGTGGTCTGAGCATTGTAGATTATATCCCATTCCTGCTACTTGGGCTGCTTTGAAAACTGCTATGCGTACTCGTTGGGTTCCACCATATTATCAACGTGAATTACTTCAAAAATTGCAGCGCTTAAGACAGGGAAAAAATTCTGTAGAAGAGTATTATCAGGAATTACAAACTGGCATGATTAGATGTGGTATTGTTGAGGAGAATGAAGCTATGCTTGCACGTTTTATGGGTGGATTAAATAGAGAGATTCAGACGATTCTAGAGTATAAGGACTATACTAATATCACTCGTTTATTCCATCTTGCTTGTAAAGCTGAACGTGAAGTGCAGGATCGACAGGCATTGGCGCGGACTAACTTTTCTACAGGTCGATCTTCATCATGGACACCACGTGCATCATCTACTTCCACACGTTCTGCTACACAAGCGCCTCCGTCGGCTGCCACCTCCAACCGTGATACAATAAAGCAGGCACAATCACCACTATCTGCCAAGAGCACACCTTCTGGGCCTGCAAAGAGCTCTTCTTCATCCATGGCATCCACAGGGCAAACACATGATATTATTTGTCGACGTTGCAAGGGTGGAGGTCATTATGCGAGAGAATGCCCATCTAAACGTGTGATGATTGTTAGTGAGGATGGTGGGTATGAGTCCGCTAGTGACTATGATGAGGAGACTTTGGCTCTTATTACACGTGACGAACACGGTGGAGACGATTCTGATCATGAGACGCAATACATGGCTCCTGAAGATGCTGACAGGTATGAATGTTTAGTTGCTCAACGTGTTTTGAGTGTGCAGGTTACACAAGCTGAGCAAAATCAGAGGAATAATTTGTTCCATACAAAGGGAGTTGTGAAGGAACGTTCTGTTCGCGTGATCATAGATGGAGGGAGTTGCAACAACTTGGCTAGCATGGAGATGGTGGAGAAGCTATCTCTCACCACAAGACCACATCCACATCCTTACTACATCCAATGGTTCAACAACAGCGGCAAGGTTAAGGTAACACGTACTGTTCATGTGCATTTTAGTATCTCTACATATGCTGATTATGTTGATTGTGATGTGGTACCTATGCAAGCATTTTCCTTATTACTTGGTAGACCATGGCAATTTGATAAAAATTCTGTTCACCATGGTAGAAACAATCAGTATACTCTTGTTCATAAGGATAAAAATATTACTTTGCTTCCTATGACTCCTGATTCCATTTTGAAAGATGATATTAATAGAGCTAATAAAGCAAAACAAGAGAAAAATAAGAGTGAAAATCAGATTGTGGCAAAAGAATTTGAGCAACAAATGCAGCCTAATAATAATAAACAATCTAGTGTTGCTTCTGAAATTAAATTGAAAAGTGCATGTTTACTTGCCACCAAATCTGATATTGATGATCTAGATTTTAGCAAATCTGTTTGCTATGCTTTTGTGTGCAAAGAGGCATTATTTTCATTCGAGGACGTGCCTTCCTCTTTGCCTCTTGCTGTCACTAACATTTTGCAGGAGTTTGCTGACGTCTTTCCACAAGACGTGCCACCGGGATTACCACCTATTCGAGGGATTGAACATCAAATTGATTTAATTCCCGGTGCATCATTACCCAACCGTGCAACATACCGTACCAATCCAGAGGAGACGAAGGAGATTATGCGTCAAGTACAAGAACTGCTCGACAAAGGTTATATACGCGAATCCCTTAGTCCTTGTGCTGTTCCTATCATTTTAGTGCCGAAAAAGGATGGTACGTCGCATATGTGCGTTGATTGTAGAGGCATTAATAACATTACTATTCGTTATCGTCATCCTATTCCTAGGCTAGATGATATGCTTGATGAATTGAGTGGCTCTACAATATTCTCCAAAATTAATTTGCGTAGTGGATACCATCAAATTCGTATGAAATTGGGAGATGAATGGAAAACAGCATTTAAAACTAAGTTTGGATTATATGAGTGGTTAGTCATGCCTTTTGGGTTAACTAATGCACCTAGTACTTTCATGAGGTTAATGAACGAAGTTTTACGTGCTTTCATTGGACGATTTGTGGTAGTTTACTTTGATGACATATTGATTTATAGCAAATCTTTAGAGGAACATTTGGAACATTTACGTGCTGTTTTTATTGCTCTACGTGATGCACGTTTGTTTGGTAACCTTGGAAAGTGCACTTTTTGCACCGACCGAGTATCTTTTCTTGGCTATGTTGTTACTCCACAGGGAATTGAAGTTGATAAAGCCAAGATTGAAGCTATTGAGAGTTGGCCGCAGCCCAAAACGGTCACACAAGTGCGGAGTTTCCTTGGCCTCGCTGGTTTCTATAGGCGTTTTGTGAGAGATTTCAGCACCATTGCTGCACCTCTCAACGAGCTTACAAAGAAGGATGTGCCTTTTGTTTGGGGTACCGCACAGGAAGAAGCCTTCACGGTATTGAAAGATAAGTTGACACATGCTCCTTTGCTCCAACTTCCTAATTTCAATAAGACTTTTGAGCTTGAATGTGATGCTAGTGGAATTGGATTAGGAGGTGTGTTATTACAAGATGGCAAACCTGTTGCATACTTTTCTGAAAAATTGAGTGGGCCTAGTCTGAACTATTCTACTTATGATAAAGAATTATATGCTCTTGTTCGGACCTTAGAAACATGGCAACATTATTTATGGCCCAAGGAATTTGTTATACATTCTGATCATGAATCTTTGAAACGCATTAAAAGTCAAGCAAAACTGAACCGTAGACATGCTAAATGGGTTGAATTCATTGAGACTTTCCCTTATGTCATTAAACACAAGAAGGGTAAAGAAAATGTTATTGCTGATGCATCGTCTCGTCGTTATACTATGCTTTCACAACTTGACTTTAAAATATTTGGTTTGGAGACCATCAAAGATCAATATGTCCATGATGCTGAATTTCAAGATGTATTGCAGAATTGTAAGGAAGGGAGAACTTGGAACAAGTTCGTTCTCAACGATGGCTTTGTGTTTCGTGCTAACAAGCTATGCATTCCAGCTAGCTCCGTTCGTCTTTTGTTGTTGCAGGAGGCGCATGGAGGAGGATTAATGGGACACTTTGGCGTCAAGAAGACGGAGGATATACTTGCTACACATTTCTTTTGGCCAAAGATGAGACGGGATGTTGAGCGTTTTGTTGCTCGCTGCACTACATGTCAAAGAGCTAAGTCACGACTAAATCCTCATGGTTTATATATGCCTTTGCCTGTACCTAGTGTTCCTTGGGAGGATATATCTATGGATTTTGTTTTAGGTTTACCTCGAACAAAGAAGGGGAGGGATAGCATATTTGTTGTCGTGGATAGGTTCTCGAAAATGGCACACTTTATACCTTGTCATAAAAGCGATGATGCTGTTAATGTTGCTGATTTGTTCTTTCGTGAAATTATTCGCTTGCATGGTGTGCCAAATACTATTGTTTCAGATCGTGATACTAAATTTCTTAGCCACTTTTGGAGATGTTTATGGGCTAAGTTGGGGACTAAGCTGCTTTTTAGTACTACTTGTCACCCCCAAACTGATGGACAAACTGAAGTAGTCAATAGAACATTGTCTACTATGCTTAGGGCTGTTTTGAAGAATAACAAGAAAATGTGGGAAGAATGCTTGCCTCATATTGAATTTGCTTATAATCGTTCATTGCATTCTACTACTAAGATGTGCCCTTTTGAAATTGTGTATGGTTTCCTACCTCGTGCACCTATTGATTTGTTGCCTCTTCCATCTTCGGAGAAGGTTAATTTTGATGCTAAAGAACGTTCTGAATTGATTTTAAAAATGCATGAGTTAACTAAGGAAAACATTGAGCGTATGAATGCTAAATATAAACTTGCTGGAGATAAGGATAGAAAACATGTTGTGTTTGCACCTGGAGATCTTGTTTGGTTACATTTGCGTAAAGATAGATTTCCTAATCTGCGCAAATCAAAGCTAATGCCACGTGCTGATGGTCCTTTTAAGGTGTTAGAGAAAATAAATGATAATGCATATAAACTTGAGCTACCTGCAGATTTTGGGGTTAGTCCCACTTTTAACATTGCAGATTTGAAGCCTTATTTGGGTGAGGAAGATGAGTTTCCGTCGAGGACGACTTCATTTCAAGAAGGGGAGGATGATGAGGACATCAATACCATTGTTACACCCATAGCCCCTATTGTTACATATACTGGACCAATTACTAGAGCTCGCGCACGCCAATTAAATTACCAGGTACTTTCGTTTCTTGGTAATGATTCTAATGTTCATGAGATTATGATGCTGCCTAAATTGGATACATTTGTTTTGCTTACAAATGAAGGGCCTAGCTTGGAGAAGGATGAACATTGGAGCAAGAACACGCATGGAGTTGATGGCATGCGCAAGGGGATCAAGAACGGAGTTACAAGTGATGATTTCAGGACTTTGAAGCCGCCATAAGGAGTGCATGAAGCCTTGGACGAAATATACGAGATGCCACTTCATAATATTCGTTCATAGGCTATTCTAGGTGCTGCGTCACCTTATTAATGGGCCAGGCCCATGTAATTTCGAGATACTTAAGTATAGGCTATTTTTAGAGTCCATATATGTGGGGAAACAAGAGTTAGGGTTGGTTTCGGACCCCACCCTCAAGGGCCACGAAATTCCCCCCTCTTCCTCCATATATACAGCCCTTAGGGCGTCGTTTAGACTTTGGGTTTTGTTTAGATTAAAAGTTCGTCATAGCTGCAACTTCGCGTACTTCGTTTGTGTCCAACGACCAGACCAAGACGTCACAGAACCCCATCTTGATCAATAAAGCTTTCATCTTATATTCGCAATATCCAGATTGCAATCTCAGTTTCTTGCTTGTTCTTCGTTTGCTTGCAGGAAACAGACCCTCGTGGTTAGGTTGATCGTGCTCCGGCGTGGTCAATAACCCTCGGAAGTTGGTTTAGCGATTGCTAAGGCGCGACGTCTCGCACGTTCGTAGTCGGATCGTCAAGGTCGACTCCCACAGAAAACGATAGCCACCATCTCATCGAAACATCGGGACACCTTTGCCTCTATCACAATTGCTTTTATGTACCCAACATGCCTTAATTAGCAGATAAATCTCAGAAATTTCCATGATACAAAAATCTCTGACTCGGGCAATGGAAAATTAACCATTGCACAACAGAAAAGAGTTTCAATATTTCTGAGGTGACCGAGAACTAAATATTTCTATGTAAGACGGCAGACCATCTGATCTAACCATTAGGATTTCTACATGTAAAATGTGATGATATGATCTTCATCGCACAACATTTTTTTTAGAGAAAAGGCATAACAGCCCAACTTCAAATAAAGAAAGGCATCAACCTGCTAGCATACAAGGTGTCGATATATAGTAAACTTGAAAACAAAAGAAGATTACAGATGAGGCGCCACAATGCGCACAACGCCACCAAAAGAAACAAGTGCTCAAGTTGTAGGAGAGCAAGCTGTCGAATACATAAGCCACTAAAGAACTGCCCCAAGTGAAGAGGAGAGATGGTCAAGCACCAGGGGAAGACGCGCCTCCTGCTGTACCGCTGTCGGAGGGAAGACCCCGGTCTCACCCTCACACATGTCGTGCCACCACACGAGAGCCTAACAACTGGTCCCAATACGAACATGGGCCCGACCAGATCCTGCGCTAGCCGACGTGGCTGATTGGCAGGGTCACCCGGCACATCACCCCCTAACGCTCTCATTGCTGCCCCGTTCTTGGACAGATGGGCTAGTCTGAAAACCGTGACGCTGATTCAGTTTGATTTAGGTTTGCTTGTTGTGTCATTCAAAACCAAGCCGTGGAACCCCCCAAGGACCAATGACCAAGCAGGATGTACGCAGATGCTGTTTTTCTGACGCCTTTCAATCCAAAGTCATGAATCTTCACATCCGAACCAAGTTGCATTGGAATTATGTGCCTGCTTACAAACGGCTATGTTCAGATTTTCAACGAGACATGAGCATCGATTAGATCATGTGGGACTAGCTATGTGCATGTAAATGGAGACGGTCATGTCTTCAGAGTTTGTAGAACCATGGAGTTGAGCAAACAGAGTTTGTGAGTACTAAAACGAAGATCATATATACTCCTTTCGTTCCAAATTACTCGTCGGGGAAATGGATGTATCTAGAACTAAAATACATCTAGATACATCCATACCTGTGACAAGTAATTCGGAACGGAGGGAGTATAAGTCATCACAGTGGCTGGAG
Organism: Triticum monococcum; assembly: GCA_034509565.1. Classification (NCBI taxonomy): domain Eukaryota; kingdom Viridiplantae; phylum Streptophyta; class Magnoliopsida; order Poales; family Poaceae; genus Triticum; species Triticum monococcum. The sequence continues at coordinate 624,547,827 of CM067845.1, forward strand.
CTTGGTGTTATACGGTTCGGATTCAGTCTTTCAGTTTCAGTACATGGTACAAGTTAGCTCTACAAAAAGTGGATCCCATCAAATGCAAATTAATTAATTCTAGATGGAGGTCAGACGTGTGAACATATTATTTGAGGCACACCCGAAATAATTGAGCCGAAAATTACAAGCGAAACGTTACCTTTCAACTGACGGATGACTTATGCATATCCACCACCTCCCTGGCCATCCGATTTGATTTAATCATACGGCACATACGGGCGGGTAGCACTACGTCAAGATGGGTTAGCAAATTTGCAACATTGGGCATGTTGCAAACACAAGTTTGTAACACAGACTATGTTACAAACATACGAAAACCCAACAAGTAGCCAGCGCATTCATCTTTTCACTGAATTTTTTTCTGCAACGTCTTCCTTGTTGCAAAAAATCCTTCGGCAACATCATCTTTATTGTGGAAAGTTGAAAGATGAAAAAAAGTTATGGTAACACAATCTTTGTTGCAAATATATTTCGGCAACATGACTTTTGTTGCAAAAATAATGATTACGAAAATACCGCGGCACGCTAAAAAACGCTTCAGATGGTTTTGCAACCAAGTCGTTGGTGTAGAGTGAACATCGCACAACCAGCTTGTTGCAATTCACAACGCACACGGTTAAGGAGATCCGATGGATATTTTTGTGCCAATCTGATGACCCCAGAGGCGACCGATGTTTTCATTTTATCTGCCAGCGGACGCGTAACGTCGCCCAAATTACAACGCCCAGGACTACATGTACGGCCGGCAGTGCGGCGACTACCCACCAGCATCCAGCCGAACGCTGCAGGACCTCATCCTCTTGCACCTTCTCTTTGGCCGATTGTGGGCGTTCGATCCGTTGAAGACACACTAGTAGAGGAGACCTGTCATATGAACATGGTGAGAAATCGGTTGAAGACATTGTCCTTCATCGGACAGATAAGAACAAGGTGAGAAATCGGTTGCCGGCTGGGAGGACATATTGAAGCGGCAGCGGCCGCCAAAACTAGGAAAGGATCTACGAAAATTGTATAGAAAGGTTGAACGATGCAAGCTAAAAATGTGACATCTACCCATTTTTGTCAACACAAGTAGATTGGTTTCTAAAATGAAGGGGTAAGCTTAAATTCTCACACTGAGATTGCATTTGAAATCACGAACTTTTATAATGGGGGTGTACCATAAAAAACCTTTATAAAACTAGCATCACAAATTCACATTCTTTAAAACAGTTGAACCACTGTTTTGGTTGTGGGGTTGCCTTGACAACAATTTAACCCAAAAGGAAGGCGTGTTGCGAACACCTACAGGCTACAGTGCACATGTATGTGCATGTTGTCTTCATGTCATTTTTCTCTCCTTTTGCTCCGACTTCTTCCGCCTCACATGGCCAACTTGATCAGTATGTTCATTATCTTCTGAAAAAGAGTCCAAGACAACATTTATTTATTAAGAGGAAAATTGTTGCCGGGTTAATTAGTAAAAAACTGGACGAAAACTGACGCAAGATACCCACATGAAACAAGACACCTCTCTGTCCACCAATGACTACTTGACACACACATCTGTTGTTCTCCTCGCGTCGAGATCTTTAAAATTAGATTCCATATGGATAAGTTTTGATGAACTTTTTTTCATGAAAAAACCGGACAAAAACTCTGAACCAAAAAACCGAACCAGGAGCACCATTTTTTTCCTTTTCGAAAGCCGTTTTTCGAGAGGCATGAACGTGCCTCTCGCGAAAGCAAAACCATGCCTCTCGCGAAGACAAAAAGAAAACGTGTTTTTTTTTGTTTCCGAGAGGTACGTCCGTGCCTCTCGCGAAAGCAAAATTGTGCCTCACACGAAAGGAAAAAAAAAGAGAAAACACGTTTTTTTTCATTTCCGAGAGGCACGGCCGTGCCTCTCGCGGAAGCAAAATTATGCCTTTCACGGAAGGAAGAATAAGAGGAAACATATTTTATTTTCTGTTTCCGAGAGTCATGGTCGTGCCTCTCACTTCCGTAGAACCATGCCTCTCACGGAAGCAAAATCGTGTCTCCCACGAAAGCAAAAAAAAATACGTTTTTTCTAACAAATTCTTTTCGATTTTTTTGTCGGAAAGCTAAGAAAGACAGGTGGAAAACCGAATAGCCAAAAAAGGGGGAAAACCCATCTTAAAAGTCGAAAATGCGTGCTAACAATTAAAAAAAATCCAGAGAGACCGTCCGAACGCGACACGTGGCGGCGGCTAAGAGCGTGCCAAGTATACCTGGCCATACCTCGGGCCGGACATAGCCAAGCCCGACGCAAAAAACCCAGGCCCGGGCCCGGCCATCGAGCCTGTTTTCTGAGCCCGAGCCTGGCCCGAACACGTAAAAGCCTGTCAGGCTCCGGCCCGGCCCGGCCCGACCTTCAGAAAAGTGCAAAAACGACGGGCTCGGGCCCGGCCCGGCCATCGGGCTCAAAATCTAGGCCCGAGCCCGGCCCAGGAGCAGCGTCGGGTTGGGCCGGGTCGGGCCGGGCTTCCCATGGCCAGGTATAGTGCCAAGTGACACGCTCTCAGCCAACGCCAAGTGACCCTTGGAAAAGCTCCAAACGCTCCTAAACTAGTTGTTCGGCCTAGCTTTTTTGTTTGTTTGAATATTGTCTATGGGCCTAGCAGGGATGCATTACTGCAAGCGCCCATCGAATCGTACTGCTACCTGGGCTATCTTGAACCAGGGCCCTTCATATTCATAGATCTGGGCCCCTCCCGCGGCTGGGCCCTAGACAGTCACCCCTCCAGCCTAGGCCCAGAGCTAGCCCTGCTTCTCACCCAGACCCTGCTGTCATCGATCCTCGGCGCTCCGTTAGCAGGACTAGTTCGGATTGGTTATCCATCCATCCAAACGACCAGTTAGGGTTTCTCATGCCGCCGTCGCCGCCGCCATCTGGGAAATTTAGGTCTCCTCACCTCCGGCTGCCATCTTGGCGCTGAGAGGTGGGGGCACCTTGGATCTTCAAGATCTTTATGTTCTTTGTCAACGTCTAGTGATCATCATAATTTTATGAGAATAATTTCTCTCTCGTCCTTTTGGCGGTGCCATGAGGTTAGAGAGTTTTTTGTCCTCGCAGATCTGATTATTCGAATCTGATGAGTTTATGTTGATGTGTCAAGCTTTTTTTTTGGCCTGATTCTTTGTGTAAGTGAAATGTTTTATCGACACCAAGGTGAAGATACAGTGATTCGATGACCTGCACTTCTAGGGGATCATCTTTGGCCCAAGTACGTTCATCAATCAAGGCTTCCCATCTTTTTGGATGGGCGACTGAAGGTGCTTTCAAAAATTATTATTGGTAATGTTTGTGCGGGTGAAAGAGTGACAACATCGTTGATCCAGTCCAATTGCAGTCTCTTTACCGAAGTGTTTGGAGTATTTCTTCGAGCAGAGATTGATACTGGGAAGAAGGTATTTTCAAGAGATTTCATAGTAAATCTTAGTCATAAGAGTTACTTTGTATATTCTTAGATCTTAGGTCCAAATCAATGTATTTGTAACTGTTATAAGTATGAATAAAGTTACATGTACCCCGCAAAAAAAAAGAATAAAGTTACAGTGTTTCTAAAAAATGTTGTCACTGATGTGGCTGACTAGCAGGTTCACTCGTCACATTATCCCCATGACGTTCTGTCTGTTGTCACGGTCTTGGGGGAAGGAGCTTGTCCACAAACCCTGACGCGGGTTCAATTTGGGCTGGATTGGCTGGTTGCATCATTTGAACGAAGTCCTGAAAGCCACAAAAAACGCATGATCAACCGTGCCGAAGATGATGTTTTTCCAGTGCCTCTCAATCCAAAGTCATGAATCGCCACGTCCGCACCGAGTTGCGCATCAGTGTGGCCCCTTGCCTACAGTCGGGTTGGGAACTACATTGAGATTTTAGCATCGACCAAATCATGTGGACCGGTTAGGAGCATGTATATATGTATCCTAGGATTTTTCTAGCATACTGAAATTGGCCAAACAAAGTGAGCGAGTACTATGCTGTCAAAAAAAAAGTGAGCGAGTACTAAGAGGTATATCACATATATAAGTTCTCAAAGTAGCTAGGGCTTCAGGCTAGAGGTTCCTCAAGTGAGTGTTTCAAGGCCGATATATATGGCTTGGAGTCGGTACATGATAGTAGGGCAAGTTAGCTCTATAAAAAGTGGATCCCATTCCCATCACATGCTTGTGTCAAAGTAATTAATTCCAGATAAAGTTCAATTGTGTGTACATATTATTTGAGATGTAAAAATTCTCAAACGTTAAAACAGTTTTGTTATTTATTTTTGTTGTCGAGTTGTCTAGAGGACAATGTATAACGGAAAAGGGCCTTCATCATGTGGATGATGTCTTGAAGTCATTCTGTCACCTGCCTTCTTCTCCTTTACTTTCGCGGCCAACTTGATCAGTATATTCAAGTTTTGGAGTTCAGAGACCTTGTATATTGAATTAAGAAGAAAACTATTTTTTTGCAGGATGAATTAAGAATAAAAATTGTTACCTGGCTAACTAGTCAAAAACTAGACTATAAAATCAATTAAAGACACCTGTATAAAACAAGGCACCACAAACAACCTGGTCACCAACGTAATACCTTTTTTTCTTTTATTAGGAAAAGGGATTATCCTGACCTCTACATCATAGGATGCACCTAGCCATATCCTATATACTTAAGAAGTTCACCCTCATTACTTGATTTATCTCAACATGCAGCATAGCCACATCAGCATCCAATCACACGAAGCCACATCATACCTTCATGCAGTCCCACTTCCTGATGTCGTTTATTGAAAGAAAAAACAAAATATACCCCAATCATTCCCCATGCCCCACGCCCTGCTCGGGCTCCTCCTCCTCCCGCCGCCAGCCTCCCTCACCGAAGAAACCTCCTCATCCCCTTCCTCCGCCCTGAATCGTCCTCACGGCCGCGGTGCTCTGGACGCTGCCGTCCCCATCGCCTCGGGCTTCTCCTCCCACCGCTAGCCTTCCTCACCAGTGGTCAGAGCCACCTCCTCATCCCCTTCCTCCGCTCTGGATCCTCCTAGCACAAAACGATCCATCGTTTCCTCTTCCTGATGTAACAGACGAGAGCAACAAATTCTAAACATGAATCAAGTCCAGTCACCAAGTCCTAGATAGTTAAAAAACACAACCACAACTGGTCAAACCCGAGATTACATAGCTCATCCACATAATCTATAAGTGGCTTGCCAACTAAACTGGTTGAATAAACTCTCCGCAACCGATTGAGCCGGCCGCACCTAGAGGCCATAAACGCCCGCACATTCACATGTTGCAGTGATGACAACATACGGATTGAAGTCGTAGCTCTGTAGATAACGCAATCATTATAGAGGCAATCGAGCAACACGTCATGATATGATGATTTTGATTCCATCATGAACAACCACCAATTGTTCGCTGAGTAGAACACACCAAGCACCCATGGCTCATGCCGAATAGTCATTCCAATGCGTCGAGGGAGCAGCAGCTCTGACTTTGAGTACGAGAGTCATTAGAGAAAGTTGCAATTCAAGCCTTGCACCCGTCGATCAACACATCTGATGGAGATCACAACACATTGGAACCACCTTTCACCTGGCATCGTCGCCGTCATGCCACCTCGTGACACACAACTCTGACTTCATGGCTTCTTGCTTTGCTGCTTTGAACAACATACTTGCAAATCTATTATTTAGTAAAAACAATTGACATTTACCGAAGAAAAACACATGAACAGGTTTGGAAAAACGGAGGTACATATATCTATAATCTATAAGACATAAATAGTTGATCCCCACTAATTTCTGATGCAGAGGCCGGGGAGATCCCCTTTTCTAAAAAAAAACTAAGTTTAATTCTCTCAACATACAACCCTCCACATCACCAAATGTGTCATGTCATCATCCACTAGAACTATTTTGTAGCACATGGATACCCTAATTAACTGTTCCATCTTCAATAGTCCAGCGTACATGCATGCATACTCTTTGCTCACATATAATTACTTTTAAAAATAATAGCTTTTGATTTAGATCATTTCATTCATATAGAATGTATCCAAATTAATCTTTAAAGTCCCGCGGGAACGCACAGGGAAATCACCTAGTTTATTGAAAAGGGGAAACTGAGGAGTAGTTTTTTCCCCAACACCCCTAGCCTCTGGTTCTTATCATTTCGGTTGTGGATAGTTCATGGTTTGTAGTGGTGTGCCCGTGAAGTGACAGTGGCCCTTTATATTTAAAGAAAACATGCAGTTGTCGAGAAGTTCAAGTTGACATGTTATTAGAGCATCTCCAATCAAGGCCTTTAAATTCTTCTCCTATGCCGGACGAACAACACAGACACCGTTCGGGCACAAAAACACCTCTTCAACGAAGGTCTTAAAATTCCTCATTTGTTCAGACTGCCCGCAAACCCTCAAACATAGCACATCTGTGAATAAAAAATAGGGGTGTTCCGATGTGTCCAAACAGTTTCTCTGTGAACCCTGTGATTGCCTTGTACTCTGAAATGTGCGTCCAGCGTTAACCCGAACGGAGAATCGTTCCATTTGGAATCTTATATGGCGGTCTTCTGTACCTCTGCGTATGAAACATACGGCATGGCGGGCGATGACTGGTGCCTTAGCTACAGCAGCTTGCATGCAATACCGGCACCTGGTGTCGCGTGGGACATGCCCACTATGCGGTACTGTAGACGGGATAGCTATCATGCTTTGGTTGCATGCAACCATGCACGTAGCTTATGGGAGGCAATGAGGCAGGTCTGGTCGCTTCCCCAAGACCAGCTTCTTATAAATAGCGGCAATGAATGGCTGCCAAACTTGCTACTAAATTGCAACGAAGCAGAGTGAGACAGAGTTCTTATGCTCTTCTTTGGCGTATTTAGCAATTACGGAATGACTTTACTCACGGTAAGGAGGTTCCCCCGGTAGCCACTACGGTGGATTATCTGGATAGTTATATAAAGTCTATTGGACATGCTTGCAAGTATAGTACAGAGGAAATTATCAAGAGTAAAATGCCGGTTGCTGATTTGGTATTACCAAAAGAGAGGATTGTACATGTTTCTAGGCAGTGGACACCACCCACCAATGGTGGATGGATCATTTTCTCAGGAATCTAGTGCGGCAGCGGCATGAATGATTCTTCGATGACATGATGGGTCAGTTGTTTTTGCGGCATATCGGTTTATTTTTAATTGTAACCATGCACTGGAGGCGGAGATACATGCAATCATGCAAGGGATGGCACTTGCTCTACAACATTGCGTTCTTTCAGTCTTGGTACAATCTGACTCAACTGAGGCTTTATCATGTCTATCAGGGGATGGACTAGTTCGTTCTGCTTATGGTCATCTTGTGACTGAAATTAAGGAGTTGATGAGAGAGAGGGCGTTTATTCCTCAGAAGTTAACTAGGGATCAAAATAGAGTTGTCGATCGCTTGACAAATTATAGTTGTATAGAATGTACCACAGCTGTGTGGATGCACCTTGGACCACCATATATTGAGGATCTTTTGTCTTTCAACTGTAACTTTCTAAATATGGAATAAAACTATGGGCATGCAGTGTTATGCTGTAAGCTGGAGCAACTTGGCAGTAACCAGTATATAAGTAGATGAGAACAGAAGAGATAGAAAAGTGGCACGTAGATGATCATTGCAGCAACTTGGCAACATATAACGTGAGCGCCTATATATATGTGCACAGCGAAAACAATGAGCTGATAGATGACATTTGGTTTAAGTGGTTTTGATTTTATTTTCTTTTCTTGCAGGGAAATAAACAATGAGCTGTTTCAAAAAATCTAAATGACCGAGTGTTTACCATTTGATCGGGTTTATGACAGTTGGGACCCACATGTCAGTGTCTCTTTCTCATATTTTAATAAAAAATCTCATGTACAAATTTTTTCAATCCCCTAGTTCTTTTAGAAATTTACAAATATGTCCTTATATTTTACAGACTAAACCCTGCAAACGTTTATTAAAAGCAATATAGAATCTCAAAAGGCAGGGAGGCCCCGGTCGCCCCGGCTGTCTCCAGTCTAGACCACGGCGGCCAAGGGCGATGGCTGGGACGAACGACATCGATGACGCGGAAGGAGCGACGACTGGTGGCCACAACGTTGCAGCGTGATGGCTGGTTGTGGGAACTAGAGAGCAGCCTGCCCGGGCGCAGCGGACGGCAAGGGCTCACGGCCATGGCGGACCACGTGCTCGACACGCGCACAGTTGCCACCATGGTCGGCCGCCTGGTCGTTAGAGCGCCACCGCAGGCGAGCTGTCCGCCTCCCCTCTCCTCCCGCAAACCGACCCTCCATTTGGTTGCTGCATCCATCACCGAAATATTTGGGCCTGATTTAAAGTTGTTGGCGCTGTCGCACGCTGCTCCCTCCTCACCCGCTCCTGGAGGATCCAGAGCCTGCAACTCGGAGGACACGAGCAAGGCGGCGCCGCCGCTGCCGACGACGCGAGGGGTCTGCCTAGGAATGTACTCTGGCTGCGACGAGGTGAGGAGACGACGGAGTGCCCGGTCAGTCTGGAGGCTAGGTGTCCGCCTATGTCGCTCCGTGGGAGCAACGCAGGATGCTTTTCCGATTATGGTCTGGTTTTTATTTACATTTTATAAGGATTTTTTTTAAATGACGAAAAAGACTTGAGATTTTCTTTGATTAAGAAGAAAGTAAGAATTACCCGGTTAATTTATGGAAAACCATGCTAAAACTTGAACAATCCAACCCACATAACAGGGCGGCCACTATCCAACCTAGGTTTTGACATGGAACACATAATTGCAAAGAAGAGAAAACATCCGCCGAGTAGTTACAAGCATCACGAGGTTACTCGGAACAAGATGTCTTTGTTGATACACGTTATGCACATTTGTCCCTCAGACTTTTAGGGGAAGCAGTAGGACGTACTACTCCGTTTGTTTAATATACTTTTTAAAGCGTCTCTCTTCAATTTGCACAAAACAAATCCTTCATTTTCGTCCACTATTAGGTGCATCTCCTTTTCTATTCCTATGCATAAGATTTGAGATGCATGTCATCTCATTTTCTATGACTTTTCTATTCCTATGATTTTTTAATCCTATGAACCAAAGGAGGCCTAGACCATCCGCGTAGATTAATAATCGATGATGCAGTAAAATGTGCAATTAGTCAATCACCAACTTCCCCGCAAAAAAATCAATCACCAATTCAAAAATAACACGGGTTTGCAACTATCATGAAAAGTACAAGATTACATATACAAATATTTTGAGCAAATTCTCCTGATACCAAGTATTTTTATAGAAAAAAAGGTTTAATCAATATTACGCTTACCTTAACAGTCATGGATTCAGAGGTTTGGACTGCATGTGCCAAGGTTTTGATTAGCTTAAACGAGCCCATGAAGCTAGTGAGATAACAAATGCATATGCCGCGAATCAGCATGAATTTTAGCCTATTTGGAAACAATACAATGGGTGTTCCACGAAGAAGTTTTTGTTCCCCTCAACGAAAATATGGATACACTTTTCTTTTCTTTTAGAATCACCATCATGGCTTAATTGCTTTGCTTATTAACTCCACTAGCATCCGTTTCTTAGTCGGAACAAAAAAATATGACAATTGTAGGTGCAATAGTAGAATCGGCGGTAAGCTGGCATACTTCATTAATTACCCTGAGCTTCCTGAAAACACTGGAACAATGCATACTCAGCAAAGTAGTCCATGTGCATGAAGTGGTATGATCTGCCGAGCAGACATCTTTTGCAAGACCAGAGCCCAAACTTGCTTAAGAAGCTTTTCTGATGGCACTCATTCAAATCTCTAAAGGAAGTGCACACACTTCGTATCTCGCGTGGACATGTGCCTCATCGTCCATGCTATGGACCAAGTGGATGGCATTTCAGAACTAAAGGTGGTAGTCCTAGATTGGATGAGCGATCATGGCCTGTTGTGGTAAGGTCAACCAAAACAACTCACAAGAATAGAGTCCAGATAAAAAGACCATGTGGCTGTGTGGCTGATTGATCAATCTGAGGACCAGCAACACACGAACTACTCATGTCGACGCAATGATAATCGGTGTTATTTATGGAACAGGTACTAATGCTTATGGTCATTGATTGCAGCATTAGGTACGCCTAATCTTGAAGTACATATGATCATTTACTCATATCTAGATTTCTGTTTTGTGAGGTTGAAATGTTGTACTCGACGATCATCCTGATAGAGTAACGGTGTCATGTAAAGGATGCTGTCTATATATACTAGTGTTTGGTTCTTCTAATTTGGTTTCTTGAACAAATTACTTAAACTGAAACTCTGGGTGAAATGAATACCACAAATTTAGTTCAATTTATATCGCTCACATTGAACAATAAAAAGGAGTACCAGTTTTCACAGCTAAAAGTTTCTGCACTATGACTTGGTGATTACAACTTCTTCCTTAGTGCAAATCAATGGTTGTTCCACGGGGATGCTTAGTTTTTCTGAAGGTTGAAAGATTATACCTTCTGAACTGTCCAGGCAGTTTTCTGAATGTTTGCGAATTCACCATGCAAGGTGAATATGCTACAGAATGACAGTAACTTTAACAAGATTTTTTTCCTTCTCCCATTTTAGACCATCAATTAAGTTGTTGGTTTAAAATCTGTTCGGTAAGTCACATATGCATGACTATTACAGCTTATACTAATATATAAGGTGCTTATGTCCAGCAAGCAATTCTTCTAAACCATAGTTTCCAATAATTCAGACGCGAAGATGTAGAAAATATAAAACCTAAATAATCGTTGTTGTATTGATCTGACCCTTGTGGGGTATATATAGTGTACATGCGAGGGAGAGAGACTTGGAGTAGAGGACAAGTCATACATGATTCAAACCTATCATATCTTTATCTTTTATCTCTATCTCAAATGTAAATATACTTCTAACATTCCCCCTCAGTCGTAGCGGGAGTGAAGCGGACGATTACGACTGAATTTAAAGTCTTGTGCTTCCGTCGTTTTCTCCGCCGCGCCATCATCAACTGCGTCTCTGATGGGTCGGCACCTAGGGCGGCGATTGCGTCCCCTTCTGGTGCCTTCCCTGTCTTCTCCTCTATTCCCTCCCGCAGTCACAGCGGGAGTGTCGTGGACGCAAGGGACGAGGCGGACGCTATTGACTGGAGTTGTTGCCGATGAGTTGCTATGACGGAGCTGCAGACGTGGACGATGTTAGATAATAACGAGAAATAAACGAGACAAAGAGACACAGATTTTACGTGGAAACCCTTGCGGGAGAAAACCACGGACGCACGAAGGCGCGATCACTATGAGGAGGAGTATTACAAGCACGAGACGACATGTAGTCTGAAGTGCGACTACATGGGGTATATATGAGGGCAATACATGAGAGTCCTTGGAGGACAAGTAAACGAGTTGTACTCGTACGCGTCGACGTCAACGCAAATGCCCACACCAGTTATACTACGTCTAGTCCAACACAGTATAATTTGGATCACAATTTAACAATCTCCACCTTGATCCAAATTCCCTTCAGCAGTCGAAGAAAGTAAATAACTCCATCCAAATCAGTTTAAACATCTTGTGCGTCAAAGTCCATAGGACTAATGAGAAATACCAACTAAACCTGAGCAAAGCTCAAACTTATTGGTCGGAACTGGCTTTGTCATCATATTAGTAGGATTATCATGAGTACTTATCTTACATACCTTCAAATCGCCTTCAGCAACAACATCTCGAATATAATGAAATCTGACATCAATGTGCTTTGTCCTCTCATGATACATTGGATTCTTTGTAAGATATATGGCACTTTGACTGTCAGAAAATATGATAGGGCAAGATGAATCTCCACAAAGCTTAGTGTACAAACCTCTCAACCAGATAGCTTCTTTGCATGACTCAGAAATAGCCATATACTCGGCATCAGTAGTGGAATAAGCCACAATAGACTGCAAAGTTGCTCTCCAACTCACAGCACAACCACCAATGGTGAAAACATAACTTGTGAGTGATCTTCTTTTATCCAAATCACCAGCAAAATCAGAATCAACAAAACCAAGAAGTCCATCTCTAGTTTTCCCAAACTGTAAATAAGCATTAGAAGTACCACGCAGGTATCTGAAAATCCACTGAACTGCTTTCCAATGCTCTTTTCCAGGATTAGCCATGTATCTACTGACAACACTCAATGAATATGATAAATCCGGACGAGAACAAACCATGGCATACATAAGTGAACCAACTGCACTTGAATAGGGAACTCTAGACATGTACTCAATATCTGCATCTGACTTAGGACATAAAGCTGATGATAATTTGAAGTGTGCAGCTAATGGAGTACTTACTGGCTTGGCATTACGCATATTAAAACGACGAAGAACTTTATCAATATATCCCTTCTGACCGAGATACACTTTTCCAGATGGGGTATCTCTGGATATTTCCATGCCAAGTATTTTTTTTGCTGCACCCAAATCCTTCATCTCAAATTCATTACTCAATTACTTCTTTAGTTCATTAATCTCTGACATACTCTTTGCAGCAATTAGCATATCATCAACATAAAGGAGCAAATAAATAGTTGAACCTTTGACAGTTTTCAAATAAACACAACTATCATAATTAGACCTTTTGAAACCTTGAGAGAGCATAAAGGTGTCAAATCTCTTGTACCACTGTCTAGGGGATTGCTTCAATCCATACAGAGATTTCTTTAACTTACAGACAAGCTTTTCTTTTCCAGGAATAACAAAACCTTCAGGTTGTTCCATATAAATATCCTCTTCTAATTCTCCATGTAAGAATGTAGTTTTAACATCCAATTGTTCAAGCTCAAGATCATGCATGGCAACAATACTGAGTAAAGTGCGAATAGAGCTATGCTTCACAACAGGAGAAAAGACTTCGTTATAGTCAATACCTGGAATCTGACTGTAACCTTTAGCAACTAACCTTGCTTTATATCTTGTCTCATCATTAGGAGAAACAGCTTCTTTCCTCTTGAAAACCCACTTGCAACGAATAGGTTTCTTCTCTCTAGGTAATCTTACTAAATCCCAAGTGCCATTCTTTTCAAGTGATTCCATCTCATCATGCATAGCAGTCATCCACTTATTACTATCACCAGAAATAATAGCCTCGGAATATGAAGAAGGCTCAGCATTACCTTCAATTTCTTCTGCAACAGATAAAGCAAAAGAAACAATATTGCACTCTTCAATTAACCTGTCAGGTTTGTTAGTACCCCGCCTAACTCTGTCACGTGCAAGATTCCAACTGGGTGGAATAATAGGCTGATTTGGAGTGGGAGTGACATTATCATCATTAACGACGGGTTCATCATGTGCATCAATAATTTCATTACCAGATGTATCACCTGAATCAATAACATGCTCCACCTGAACAGTAGGCTCCTGAACAATAGGCTGCTGTTCACTCTCAACGGAAACATTAGTAGATGAAACATCATGTAACATAGCAGATTCATTAAAGATAACATTTCTGCTAATAACAACCTTCTGGGTTTCAGGATTCCATAATTTAAAACCTTTAACACCAGACTTATAACCAAGAAAGATGCACTTAACAGCCCTAGGCTCCAACTTTCCATTATCAACATGAGCATAAGCAGTGCAACCAAAAACTCTCAACTGTGAATAATCAGCAGGTGAACCAGACCATACCTCAATTGGAGTTTTCTTATTAAGAGCAATAGATGGTGAACGGTTAATGAGATAACAAGTAGTGGAAGCGGCCTCAGCCCAAAAACGCCTATGCAAACCTGCATTGGACAACATGCAATGGGCTCTGGAAATAATGGTCATGTTCATACGCTCAGCAACACCATTTTGTTGAGGAGTATAAGGAACGGTGTAATGTCTGACAATGCCTTCAGACTTGCAATAATTCTTAAATTTCTTAGAACAGAATTCCATACCATTATCAGTGCGAAGTATTTTTACCTTCTTTTCAGTCTGCCTTTCAATCATAATCTTCCACTCCTTAAATGCTGAGAATGCTTCATATTTATGCTTCAAGAAATAAGGCCAAACTTTTCTCGAATAATCATCAATAATAGTCAGCATGTAACTAGCACCACCTAGTGACTTCTTGCGAGATGGTCCCCATAAATCAGAATGCACATAATCAAGAATACATTCGGTTGTATGAGTCGAAGTATTGAACTTCACCCTCTTGTGCTTGCCGAAGATACAATGCTCACAAAATTTCAATTTACCAGGTTCATATCCATCAAGAAGACCTCTCTTATTTAACTCTGCTAAACCAAGTTCACTCATATGTCCAAGACGCATATGCCAAAGGTTAGCAGCATCACAATCAGAATTCTTTGAAACAACTGGAGTAGCGTTACCTGAAACTTTAGAACCTCGAAGGTAATAAAGACCATTGGTCGAACTTAAATCACCTTTCATCACAATAAGGGAACCTTCGGTGACTTTCAAAACACTATCTCCACCTGAATACTTGTATCCGTTTGCATCAAGGGCACTCATAGAAATAAGATTTCTCTTCATCTTCGGAATATACCGAACATCTGCCAAAGTTCTGATTATGCCATCAAACATCTTGATTCGAATAGAACCTATGCCTTCAATCTTGCATGGTGAATTATCAAAACCCAAAACAGAACCAGCAGACATAGTGGAATCAAAAGTATTAAACCAATCTCTATGTGGACACATATGAAAAGTACATGCAGTATCAAGTACCCACTCATCATTGGTCTTAGCACATCCAGCAATAACGACAAGAGCATCATCGGAACTATCATCACGAGCAACGTTAGCAGAACTTTCACCTTGTTTGTTACCTTTCCTCTTTTCTTTATTTTGCAACTTGAAACACTCTGAGATGTCATGCCCGTCTCTCTTGCAATACCTGCAATACTTCTTGTCTCTGGATTGCGACCGGCCCCTGTAGCCATTCTTACTTTTGCCTCTGTTTCCATTATTGGAGTTCTTCTCCTTTGTCCTGCCACGAACAGATAATCCCTCTGCTTGGGATGAACTTGAACCATCATAAGGCACCATTAATTTCATCTTCTCCTTAGAGTTCAAAGCTTCATAAACTTCATTAAGTGTGAGAGTATCACGACTGTATAATATGGTGTCTCTAAAATTGGTATAAGAACTTGGCAGTGAACAAAGTAACATTAAAGCAGTATCTTCCTCTTCATACTTAACCTCCATTGCAGCTAGATTGGATATAATCTCCTTAAATTTTGAAATATGATTCAAAACATTACCTCCCTCGGGTAACCTGTGCAGGAATAATTTTTGCTTCAGATGCATCTTGCTGGTGAGATCTTTAGTCATGCAAATCCCTTCCAGCTTTAATCATAGAGCGGCAGCAGTTTTCTCGCTCAAAACTTCCTGCAAAATATTATTA
Organism: Triticum monococcum; assembly: GCA_034509565.1. Classification (NCBI taxonomy): domain Eukaryota; kingdom Viridiplantae; phylum Streptophyta; class Magnoliopsida; order Poales; family Poaceae; genus Triticum; species Triticum monococcum. Next base: position 624,563,276 of record CM067845.1, read on the forward strand.
TGCAAATGGAGTTGAATTTGTGACAAAGCCTTACAATCAATTCTTTTCTCCTCAGCAGTCCAGTCCTCAATTCGGTTCTTTCCAAAACTATCCAGTGCTACATCATAGTCGGCCTGTGTCAACAACGCCCGCATCTTGACTTGCCATAGGGTAAACCTTATGTCACGATTCAGCAGCGGAAAATCGTACTTCATGAATGCCATGAGTTGATAAACTGTGCACAAAGTAGTACAAGCCGGTAGAAAAATTCTTGACAAAATTAATTAATGCGGAGCAACGAAGTCGAAAAAATAGCACCTGATAGATCACGGGTACACGGAGCAGCGGTGTACCGGACTAATAACCAACGTGCACTGTAGCCTCCACGTGACTAGCACTAGTTGAAGTAGTATACAACCCGATCAATTCTTGACCTGACTAGAAGTAGTACTCAACCAGCGATGATGTGGAGCGGTAGCAATCAGATCGTCCCTGCTGCCTCGGGACTTGAAGCGAACCCAATCGGCGAAAACAAGCTGCAGCAACACGCGGCTCGGCGGATCTCTCGACGACTTGGTCAAGAACGGCTGCAGCGGAAAAGCTTGGTCTGGCGACTTAGCGATTTGACTGGCAGCGGGGCAGCGGAAGTATGTTTCCGTCTCGGTGGATATCTGTACCGTGCGCAGCGGAATCTCCTGTCGGTCTCGGCTTCGTACAGCGTCGCAGCGAAAATCGATCCGAAGCCGGATCGCCTGGTCACGTACGTGCGGCGGCGCACGCCGAACCCTAATCTTCTGTCTCAAACCTCGTATCTGTAAACTTGGCTCTGTATACCATTTGTTAGATAATAACGAGAAATAAACGAGACAAAGAGACACAGATTTTACGTGGAAACCCTTGCGGGAGAAAACCACGGACGCACGAAGGCGCGATCACTATGAGGAGGAGTATTACAAGCACGAGACGACAGGCAGTCTGAGGTGCGACTACATGGGGTATATATGAGGGCAATACATGAGAGTCCTTGGAGGACAAGTAAACGAGTTGTACTCGTACGCGTCGACGTCAACGCAAAGGCCCATACCAGTTGTACTACATCTAATCCAACACAGTATAATTTGGATCACAATTTAACAGACGATGCACCTTGCAGATGTCAGAGGGTGTCGTCGGTGATGAGTCCACCGGTTTTGCCAAGACCGGGGGAAGCCCATCGAGCACACATTGGTTTTGCCAGAACCATGTGACCGTGTACGGTCGTCACTATAGTGATGCCGTGTCGATGCAATCTTGCCGTCGTGGATGATGCGGTCGATGCCGTCGTCGTGACGCGGTCATTGCCATCGTCGAGGTCGCGTCTTGCAGAAAAGTCTGTCAGAGAACGCTAGGTGTCCATCTTGTGGACGAGGTGGCGGCGGTGTGTTGATGATGATGATGACGACGATGATGATGAAGAGACTACGTTGATGAAGATCTTGGCGATGAAGTGTCGGCGATGGCATCACAGTGGCATGTCGACGATGATGCGTCCCTCCATGGCGACGAAGTGTCGACGCCCTGTCGTGCCGAAGAAGTATGTTGCTCGTAACCTGGCGTAGTCGTACAACTACATGTTGATTATGTAGCTCGCTCGCTGGAGGAGTCGATCGCTCCAGGTGCACTAGGTTGATGTAGATAGCTCCCGGGGCAGTAAAGTCGATCGCTCGGTGCAGAAGGTCGATGCAGTGGCGCGGGTTGCAGATCGGTCGATGGAGATGTTGGTGCAGTTTCGGCAGTCGGTGTAGATGCGTATGGGAGTTCGCCCTCCCGTGATTCATGGTGCCTGGTATTGTGGAGGCGTCGTGCACATCAGCTACTAGGGTTTGCTCGGACTATCTTGCGGCTGGCTCGTCGATGGATCGGCGCGCGCGTGTAGTCGAGGATGAGGTGTACGCTGATGGATCGAAGATGGCTGGTGGTGTAAACCTATATGGAACGAAGCCGGCGGGTGCTTCTGGTGCCTTGATGCCTTCCCGTGGTGATGCATGCACGGCATCTTGTTCTGCACGTGGATGGATGCACTTTGGCTATGAAGCTGGAGGCGATGCAGCCGTGTTGTCGATGCAGATTGGATTGAACCCAATACGCGTGTGTCGTCGTCCCGCAGGCGCAAGTCGATGCAGGTGCGGTGAGAGGGACCCGAGGTCGATGTAGAAGGCCGTGCGTGCTGCTCGTTCGGATCGAAGCATCCACATGTCTTGTCGTAGTCGCCGCTGATTCTGCACTGCTTTCATCTGAATTTGAGGCTCGTCGGATTATTTGTGACGAAAAAAGAAATCAATCTAGTAGAATTTTAAAAATTGAAATTGATCTAATCTAACTTAATAACTAAGAAAACCGATCTAATCTTTGATTGATCGGGTGCCGCGCCCCCGGAGAGAGGAGATTAATCTTCCCGGAGGCGGCGTGCTGCGGAAGTGGTTGAGGAACCTAGAATCGGCATCGTGAGACTAACCGCTCCAATACCATGTAGAAAATATAAAACCTACAATAATCATTGTTGTATTGATCTGACCCTTGTGGGGTATATATAGAGTACATGCAAGGGAGAGAGACTTGGAGTAAAGGACAAGTCATACATGATTTAAACCTGTCATATCTCTATCTTTTATCTCTATCTCAAATGTAAATATACTTCTAACAGAAGACTGAGAACCACTGTTCCTTGGCAAATGCAATTACTACAAGATTCTCCCTGGTTCAAGTAAAACAGCAGGCAGCGAAAAACTAAGCATGAATTCTGAAGATTAATGTGTCATTAGTGCTCATATATCAATTGGAACGTGTGTTGAATATCTCATAAATGTGTTGTCTGCCTGATGTGAATTCTGAAGATTTTTATTCTGCTCTGCCATCTAAATTGCAATTCAATATTGATTCATACACACATGCTTACTGTACTGTCTGGCCGCTGGCTAATGCGTAGTATTGATTCATACACCCGCATCCCGCCCCACATGCACCTTAGGTACAATCCTTGATATACTGCGTAAATATCGTAAAGATTGTTCAGATCAAAAAGTCCATGTGAAAAGTCAAATTGCGTGATAGATGCTCATGATTTTTTTTCTCTCTTTTGACGAAATGCAATAGGAACTGTTTCATTCGACTAGAGGAGGTAATAAGGTGTTATAGAGCCAAAACTGAAGAAAATAAAACAAAAGAAAAAAAGAATAGCACAACAACTTTCTAGTCAGGCTTCCTTGTCTTTGAACACCGGAAAACGCAATTCGTACTGCATCAGCCCACATCCTGGCTTTGAGCTGCAACCTATGAAACACAATAGTGACCAAGCATGCGTGCTGATGGAAGAAACAGCTCCTTCCAAAATGTCCACCAGACGAGAGACGAGACCGATCTCCATGACTTGGCCGCATCCTTAGACAGACGCAGCTACAAGTGAGGGAGCGGGAGCAGAATCAGCTGGCAGTTGAAGGTCGTCGATGACGAGGCGCCAAAGTTCAGACGCAAAGAGGCAGAGGCCTAGAGGGTGAAAGAGTGTTTCAGCAGAGCATTGGCAGAGGGGACAACGAGTGTCATGGTTCAATGCCCTTGATCAAGAGGAAGGCCGAATAGAGGGGGATGTATCACTTAGAAATTTTATCACTAAGTTCTACAAAGACCTTTTTGGACCTTTACCTGAAACTAATTTCCAGCTGGACGAATCCGTTACTCATGATATTACTCAAGTTACTGAAGCGGAAAACGAATTCCTAACCTCTCAGTTTTCTAAGGAGGAAATTCGAACCGCGGTGTTTCAGATGGAACACAACAAGGCGCTTGGACCGGATGGCTTTCCCGCTGAGTTTTATCAAAGCTTTTGGGACGTGATTAAGGCAGACTTAGTTCAGTTGTTTAACCAGCTGCATTCCGAGGACCTTGATATTTTCCGTTTAAACTTTGGGGAAATTGTCCTATTGTCTAAGATTAAGGAGGCTAGTCGTATTCAGCAATATAGACCGATTTGCCTTCTGAATGTAAGTTTTAAATTTTTTACGAAGATAGCGACCAACCGGTTGAACAATGTAGCTGACCATGTCATAAAACCCACTCAAATAACATTTATGCAAGGACGCAACATATTAGATGGAGTGGTCATCCTACATGAAACTGTTCATGAACTGCACCGGAAAAAGATGAACGGTGTCATTCTTAAAATTGATTTTGAGAAAGCCTACAACAAAGTTAAGTGGCCCTTTTTGTTGCAAACCTTGCGCATGAAGGGATTTTCACAAAAATGGTGTCGCTGGGTAGAGAGTCTTGTATCTGGAGGTAGTGTGGCCATAAAAGTTAATGATGACGTTGGCAACTATTTTCAGACAAGAAAGGGGCTTCGTCAAGGCGACCCCGCATCTCCTATTCTGTTTAACATTGTGGCTGACATGCTAGCTACCCTTGTTGAGCGGGCTAAGCTGGATGGTCAAATTAGTGGGGTCATTCCACACTTGGTAGAAGATGGTCTATCCATCCTACAATATGCGGATGACACGATACTTTTTATGGATCATGATTTAGATAAGGCAAGAAATCTTAAGCTGCTCTTATGTGCTTTTGAGGAACTTTCTGGTCTCAAAATTAATTTTCATAACAGCGAACTTTTTTGCTTTGGCGAGGCTGCAGAATCAGCACCCGAGTATGCCGACATTTTTGGATGCCAGCTTGGGCAGTTTCCGATTCGGTATCTGGATATCCCCATACACTATCGGCGTCTAACTATTGCTGAGTGGAGGCATGTGGAAGAGAGACTTGAGAAACGTTTAGCCAGTTGGAAGGCCAAACTCTTGTCGTATGGGGGGCGATTGATCTTGATCAATTCTGTCCTAAGCAACATGGTTTTATATATGTTGTCCTTCTTCCACCTGCCGAAAGGGGTTCTACAGCGGCTCGATTACTTACCAGATTTTTTTGGCAATGTGATAACGAAACTAAGAAATATTGACTGGCTAGGTGGAGCGTATTATGCAGACCTAAAAGTCAAGGGGGGCTGAGAATCCAAGACCTTGGGATTAAAAACATCACTCTTCTCAGCAGGTGGGTTTATAAACTACTCACTGAGAATGGAGTATGGCAGGAAATCATTCGCAACAAGTATGTGGGATCCAATGCCATTTCTCAAATTTATTGGAAACCCGGGGATTCAGATTTTTGGAGTGGTGTCATGAAGGCCAAGGAATTCTTCTTCCAATTTGGGACCTTCTCGGTTAGGGACGGTTCTCAGGTTCGTTTCTGGGAAGATACCTGGCTAGGGAACAACTCACTAATGGTGCAATATCCGAGCTTGTATAGGATTGTTAGACATAAATTTGTCACGATCATACAAGTCTTAGGACAAGAAAACCCTGATATTTCTTTTCGTAGGGATCTTTTAGGAACTCGTCTGGCAGCATGGAATGAATTACTCACTCGCCTGCATGACATTCAACTGTCAGATGAGCCGGACACTTTTCGATGAAACTTGCATCAGAATGGTAAATTTTCGGTCAAATCCATGTATGATGCAATGGTACATTGTGATGCTCCGGTAGATAACAGGAAATTGTGGAAGCTAAAAATTCCTCTAAGAGTGAAGATTTTCCTCTGGTTTCTAAACAAAGGAGTCATTCTAACTAGAGATAATTTGGCACGACGAAACTGGCATGGGCCCAAGTCATGTGTCTTTTGTCAACATGACGAGTCTATCAAACACTTATTTTTTGAGTGCAAGTTCGCACGGGCAGTTTGGGCCGTGGTCCATGTAGCTTCGAATTTATACCCACCACGTACTGCACGGAATATGTTCGGCAACTGGTTGCGGGGTATTGATAAACAATTTTCTGCACATATTCTTGTGGGAGCGGCGGCCTTATGCTGGGCAATGTGGCTTACCAGGAATGATGTGGTTTTTAACAACAAAAGTGTCTCATCTCCTATGCAGGTTATTCATGCTTGTACACGATCGCTCCGTACGTGGTCTATCCTACAGAAGCCGGAGGACATAGACCTTTTTATGATGACGTCTACCCGGCTGGAGCGTACGGCCAGGGAGGTTTTCTACCCCCATGGATGGCGGTGTGATTTACGAATAGGATCTACCGCTCCTTAGGCTGGACACGATTTATTGCTTGGCATTGTATCAAATTATTTTATTTTTAGGATGCTCTGGACGTTTTAGCTGTGTGCATCTAGCTATTCAGAGGCCGGGCTTTTTTTTAATATGATTATATCATTTCGATATATCTATTCAATGCAAAGTCCTTTATCGAAAAAAAGTAAAAAGAGGGGGTAAGAGGGAGCATGTTAAAATTTGCCAAGTCATAAACGACAGTAGAACTAAGCAATCAGACCAACAAAGCAATTGTTCTTCTGTTGAAATTGTTGGGAAAAAAAATTAACTGAAACATTAGATGACGGAATTAAATCTTACGGATTTCTACTGAGTTCATACATTATGAGAAAATAGGCGGTCGGAGAAAATGCAGCTACAACCTTTTCTGAAGCAACTACAGCGACTTTCTGACCATTTGAACGTGGCATCCGATGGCTTCGAGTATGAGCTTTTCGAGGCAGAGCATAATTGTACTCTACATCGAAACTCCATTTGAATGTAGCTCCTCCACCTCGGTGTCTATAATAATGACAAGCAATTTAGCTTGGAGCACTCGTCAATGGAAGTTTTGCATTTCCAACGGTATAGAGGACTTCAAGCACTTGCTACAGTGACACACAGCTAAGTTGTGGTCTCGGAAGAACCTGCTATTGATGTTTCTCTGATGTATCACAGCCTGGCATCAAGTGCAAGGACTTCAAGCACTGCGTGACCAAGGTGAAACAACTTAGATTTCGGTAACCGAGCTCATACATTATGGGGAAATGGGGTGTCGGATGGAGAAAAAGCAACTACAAGTGAGGTGTTGAAATTGTTAGAGTAAACCACGTTAGGTGTGCGTGCGTGTGTGTGCTCGTGATGGGCCTATGTATGTGTCGTGTGAGCTAGCTAGACGGCCGTGCATGCATACGTGAGTTGCGGTGCAGTTTGTTAAAGTGTATAAATGTAAATGTGTATACGGTATTTGTATAAACCGTATACACAGGTAGATAAGGGTTGCGTGCGTGATGTACTTCGGTGGTTAGGTTGTTGTGATCGATCTCATAGATCTTGTATAGGATATGACTTGGAGATCAATCTATTAACTACCTAACAACTGAACCTTGTAATCTTCTGTCTCTATGTATAACATGCAACGTGTCCCCGCAGATGCATACGCTTCACGCATCTTTACATGGTATTTAGAGCCATCATCCTCTACAGCACATCTTGCTCGCGCTGCCATGTCGTCGTCGAGCTCCACCGCTGCCGCACCATCCGTCCTCATCCCCATTGCTGAAAAGCTCCACCGCTCCAACTTCAACGTCTGGCGCGCGCAGGCCCTAGCCACGATCCGTGGCGCCCAGCTGGCTGCCTACCTTTATCTAGAGAGAGAACTACCGGCGCCGATGCTCTCTGACAAGGATGGCAAGCCCACAGATACGCCCAACCCAGCGTACGAGATCGACAAGGCCCGAGACTCTCAGGTTTTGAGTTTCCTTTTCAATTTCATCTCAGCTCCTATGATGGTTCAAATCGCAAACTGCACCACGGCGTCAGCAGCATGGACTGCAATCACCGAGATCTTCATCTCCCAGACGCAGGCGGCCATCGTCAACACGAGGATCGCCCTCTCCACCACCAAGAAGGGGAACTCCACCATCGCCAATTATCTTGGCCGCATGAAGGCCCTTGGTGATGAGATGGCTGCCATCGGCAAGCCACTCACCGACGACGACATGGTGTCGTACATCCTCGCCGGGCTTGACTTCGACTACATGTCGTTTGTCTCCTCGGTCTGCGCCAGGACGCCCCCATCAAGCCAAACGAGCTCTACTCCCAGCTGATCAGCTTCGAGAGCCGCTTCACCATGTTCGAGGGGAACTCATCTTCGCACTCCTCCGCCAACGCTGCCTCTCGTGGTGGCCGCGGTGGTTTTCCTCGCGGCGGCGGCCGCGGCAGGAACAGCGGAGGTCGTGGTCATGGTGGTGACCGCGGCAATGGAGGCAATGGTAGCGGCCGTGGAAACGGCCACGGTGGTCGCGGCAATGGAGGTGGCGGCCGTGACGAACTCCCGGAGGTCTTCTGCCAGATCTGCAAGAAGCCAAATCATACTGCCCTCGAGTTCTATCGTCGCTTCGACATCGCCTTCACCAAGGAGAAGAGCGCAAGTGCAGTCTCCAACTCCTCCTACGGTGTTGACAAGAACTGGTACATGGACACTGGCGCCACTGACCACATCACCGGCGAGCTGGGCAAGCTCACCACAAGGGAGAGGTACAACGGCCACCACCAAGTGAACATGCCCAACGGGTCAGGTATGAAAATAAAGTCATATTGGTCAAGCATATGTTCGTACCCCTACTCGTAATCTTCATCTTAAAGATGTCCTTTATTCCCCTAAAGCCACCAAGAACCTTGTTTCTGCCCACCGTTTCTCACAAGATAACCATGTGTTTCTCGAAACTCATCCTCGTTTCTTCTTTATCAAGGACAAGGCAACGAGGAGCACCCTCCTCCAAGGCAGGTGTAGATCTGGTCTCTACCCACTATCATCGGCGTCCTTAAGCCCGGGTAGGCAAGCTTTTGGCGCCACCAAGATATCTCCGTCAAGGTGGCACAATCGACTAGGTCATCCACCTTCGCAAATCGTTCAACATGTTCTTAGGCAAAACAAAATTTCCTTTTCTAATCAGGAGTTGAATAAAGCAGGAGTGTGTGATGCATGTCAAAAAGGCAAAAGTCACCAACTCCCTTATCCAAATTCTAGTAGCACTTCGAATGCTCCTTTAGAGCTCATTTTTTCCGATGTATGGGGACCTGCCCGTGATTCTGTTAATAAAAAGAATTATTATGTGAGATTCATAGATGATTACAACAAGTTTACTTGAATATATCTTCTCAAGCATAGATCTAAAGTGTTTAAGGTCTTTCATGAATTCCAAGCACTTGTTGAGAGACTTTTTGATCGTAAAATCATCACCGTGCAAACAGATTGGGGTGGTGAGTATGAACAGTTAGACTCATTCTTTCGTCAAGTAGGCATCACACACTATGTTTCTTTTCCTCATGCTCACCAGCAAAACGGCTCTGTCGAGAGAAAGCACCGCCACATCGTCGAAGTTGGTCTTTCTCTCCTAGCCCATGCTTCCATGCCCTTAAAGTTTTGGGATGAGGCATTAATCGCTGCCACGTATTTGATAAATCGCACCCCTAGTAAGGTGATCAATCTAGAAACTCCTCTTGAAAAATTGTTCCAGGAAAAACCAAACTATCATGCTCTTCACATATTTGGGTGTGCATGTTGGCCCTATCTCCATCCTTTCAATGCCCGCAAACTTGAATTCCGATCTAAGCAGTGTGTGTTCCTAGGCTACAGCAACTTACACAAAGGATTCAAATGTCTAGATATAGCTGCTGGTCGTGTTTATATTTCCCGCGACGTCGTGTTTCACGAAACCGTCTTTCCTTTTGCTGCGCTAAATCCAAATGCCGGTGCACTCATCTGATCCGAAGTTCTCATTCTCTCTGAACAGTCCCCATCTACACCTCTTGATCAAGGGGACGAACATATAGCTAATGATCCTTCGGATAATTTTCATGAAAATCCTGCTATAAATTTTGGAGGAGATCTTCTTTTGCGCCATGATTTTATGCAGCAGGAAGAGACAGACACGGAGCACGAGGAGGATCCAGGGTCTGCACCAGATTCACTTGGCCGCAATCCCGGGGACGATCTCCTCTCGCCTGCCGCGCCAGGCAATGGAGGCGCATCCGCCTCGGGGCCAGGCGGGCCACCATCGCGCAGCCACGCGTCCTCCTGTGTGCCGGTGGGCGGCACAACGACAACAAACGACGGGCCCGACGCGGGCAGTAGGCCAGCCACGCGCATGCACCGCGACGGGCGGTCCCCGATGCCCGCCAATCATTCGTCTAGGCCCGAGAAGTCCCCTGCGTCCAGCCAATCGCAGCCACGGGATGCGCCACAAGCCGATCCCGCCAGCAGCCATCTTGGATCAGGTGCACCTGAGTTGGATGTGACGCTAGATTCCCCGAGATCTTCTGTGGCACTGGCTCCTGCTGCTGTACCTGTGCCAACGCAGCAAACAAGATCGCAACATGGGATTCTAAAACCTAAGGTCCGTACATATGGTACGGTCAGGTATGTCAACATTCGTTTTGGTGGCCTAGCTGTCGCGGGTGAACCTAATAGTCTAGGTGAGGCTTTTGAAAATAAGAATTGGAAAAATGCTATGGATGAGGAATACAATGCTCTTGTTAAAAAACAGAACGTGGCATCTAGTCCCTCCAAAAAGGGCAAAAACATCATCGATTGCAAGTGGGTTTACAGAGTTAAGAGAAAAGCTAGTGGAGAAATTGATAGATACAAGGCCAGACTAGTAGCAAAGGGTTTTAAACAACGATATGGCATAGACTATGAGGACACCTTTAGTCCTGTTGTTAAAGCAGCTACTGTCAGACTTGTTCTCTCTATTGCAGTATCAAACAGTTGGAGTCTTCGTCAATTGGATGTGCAGAATGCGTTCCTTCATGGCGTTCTAGAGGAGGAAGTCTACATGAGACAGCCACCTGGGTATGAGGTAAAAGGCAAAAATCATTATGTCTGTAAACTTGACAAGGCATTATATGGTCTAAAGAGAGCACCCAGAGCATGGTACTCTAGGTTAAGTGAAAAACTTCAAAGGCTTGGCTTTAAACCTTCAAAGGCTGACACATCACTCTTTTTTCTATAAGAAAGGGAAGGTAACCATCTTTATGTTGGTATATGTCGATGATATTATAGTAGCTAGCTCATCGCATGAGGCAACCAATGCATTGCTAGAGGATCTTAAGAAAGATTTTGCACTAACACTGCGTTTGGATGTCTCCATTGGAGGCCTGGAATCTGAATTGGTATTTCTAAATTTCAATTCATATGTTTGGCTAGACACCGAATTGGCAGACTGAAATGAAACGAAAATGCTGGCTGAATTACCTCCCATGTGAAGTGCCCGCCCGCAATACAGAGCCTTCCCGCTTCTAATCGTGCTGAAATCAGCCTCCCCGCAAAACATACCGCTTCATCGTCCCCCCGCCCTCCTCGCGAACAGAAAAGGACATCGGCGAGAAAACGGAGGCGACGGCCACAGAGCAGGCGGCCACCATGGACCCGGCCGGCGTCCAGAAGGCGGAATCGCAGGTCCGCCATCCTCTCCCCGCCCCCCTCCTCGTACCAGGTCACTCCTCCTCCTGGGTCGCGGCTCACTTCCCCATCCCCCGTCCCCAGATCTCCCCTGCTCACTCGTCTCCCCCGTCGCCGGTCTCTGACTCCTCCACAGGTGAGCCTCCCTTCCCCATCCCGGCGGTGGTCGCTCCTCCCTTCCTCGTCCCCGATTGCTTCTCCTCCGGCGGCGGCCCTCTCTTCCCCGTCTGCAGCGTCCCTGACACCATCCCCTTCCCCTCGTGCTCGCCGACGTGGCCGTCCTCTGCTCTGGATCCCGCGGCTGTCGGAGTTTCCCATACACGAGGAGCTGCGCCTGCATGAGCTTGGCCCATCACGCTCGCCGGCGTTGCTCCATCACGGTTCCGGATGGTTGGCTAACCGTCGGGGACGACTGCATCTTGTGCACGCCGTCAATTCCATTGTATGGCATCCAAACGTAACTTTGGTATTGCTAGTTTATGTAATTCCAACCGGCAATACTTTGTACATCCAAATATCTGTATTGGTATTGAAGCCCATTGCAATACAGAGGTTGAATCGATATTGGATCCAATGCAATTCAGAGGTTCTCAATGGAGACATCCAAACGAAGCTTAAAGGATCTTGGTGACTTGCATTATTTCTTGGGAATAGAAATAAAGAAAGTAACAAATGGTATAGTTCTAAGTCAGGGGAAATATGTGTCAGATATACTGAAAATGTCAGGTATGATGAATTGTAAAGTTTCCAACATGCCCCTTTCAACTACAGAAAAAATATCCAAGGAGGTAGGAGAAACCTTGGGAGCCGAAGGAGCTACAAACTACAGAAGTGTGGTAGGTGCTTTGCAATACTTAACACTTACAAGACCTGACATATGCTTTCCTGCCAACAAGGTATGTCAGTTTCTGCATGCTCCTACTGTCCAGTATCGGACTGCAGTTAAAAGAATTCTCAGATATCTCAGAGGTACTATGAGTGCAGGTTTAAAATTCACAAAGTCAACCTCAATTATGGTGAGTGCCTTCTCAGATGCAGATTGGGCAGGTTGTCCTGACGACAGAAGATAAACAAGGGTTTTTGCTGTTTCCTTTGGACCAAACCTTATTTCGTGGAGTGCACGCAAGCAGGCAACTGTGTCAAGGTCGAGCACTGAAGCTGAATATAAGGCCTTGACAAATGCTACAGCTGGACTGATATGGGTTCAGGCTTTACTTGATGAGCTTGGCATAAATCACTCTTCAGTTGCACGGCTGTGGTGTGACAATATTGGTGCCACTTATTTATCAACAAATCCAGTGTTTCATGCAAGAACAAAGCATATTGAAGTTGACTATCATTTTATTAGAGAAAGAGTAGCTAAAAGACTACTTGACATTCGGTTCATCTCTACTAATAATCAGGTCGCAGACGGTTTCACCAAAGCTCTGTCGTGGCAGAAATTGAAAGATCTCAAGAACAATCTCAACCTGATAAGGTTGTGATTGAGGGGGCGTATTAAAGTGTATAAATGTAAATGTGTATATGGTATTTGTATAAACCATATACACAGGTAGATAAGGGTTGCGTGCGTGATGTACTTCGGTGGTTAGGTTGCTGTGATCGATCTCATAGATCTTGTATAGGATATGACTTGGAGATCAATCTATCAACTACCTAACAACCGAACCTTGTAATCTTATATATATATATATACGCGTCCCTGCAGATGCATACACTTCACACATCTTTACACAATTGATGGTGTTGGAGCGGCCGCAGTGTGCGCGTAGTGAGCGCGGGCGGCCGGGCATGCAGGTCGTGCATGCGCGTGAGTAGGAGGGGTGGGCTGCGCCCTGTGTGTGAGTGCGCCGGGACTTAAATACCTCTATACTGCTGCCTGTTGTAAGCTGAGCCGAGTTGAATACTATAGAGAAAAAGGCCCCAGCGTTCGTCGCCGGGGAAGGGCGTTTGTTGCCCGGCAAACTTTCGTCTCTATGTGATCTTGTCTGATCGTTCGGTGATCCTCGGTTCCAACAATTGGTATCATGAGCTGGTTCATCTTGGATGTCGTCCCGTTGACGGAGGCGTACCGGCATGGCGGCGTTCGTCGGCGGCTGCACGGTGGAGCTCTGGGCCGTGTGTCGATCTATGGAGGTGTGCGGCGCGGAGAGGAGGCCGCGGTGGCTGCGGCGGCACGGCGAGGAGGCCGCTGAGGACCTGCGTGGTGGCGGCTTCAACGACACACATCGGCATGGCGGCATGGAGGTGCTGCGCTGCGGTTGAGGCCGCAATGCTACAGGGCAATAAGCCATAGCGGCGAGCAGGGCGCGACCAGTGTGTGTTATGGGTGCCCACTGGAAGCGTCGGGCGCGTCGGGACCGCGGACGCACGTACGAGCGTGCGGTTGACGTTGGGAGGAGACGTATGTCGCCATTGTGCTCGAGTCCGTGCTCGAGTTCGGCTACATGCTTCGGGCGTTTGTCGCTGGCGGCTGCCATGGCAGACGCGGAGGCGGCGCGCGGTGAGCGTCTGGTGCGGTCGGGCTCATCGGGCGCGTCGGATGTGCGCGGGCTGTGCGGGACGCACTGGTGCGGTCGGGCTCGTCGGGTCCGCCGGATGCACGCGGGATGTGCGGGGCGTAGAGGGACGCCAGGCGTATGTCGCCGGCGGAGAAGGAGCTCGGCGTATGTCACCGGGGTCGTGACGGAGCACGGTGCAACCGGCGTCAGTGCGCCAGGTCGGGTCCATGACGGTGCGACTGGCGTCGGTGCACTGGGTCGGGTCCGCAGACTGGGTCACGGTCGTGACGACGACAATGACAAGAGCTGCAACAACTCCGGTGACGATAAAATCATGATTTAGGAGGAGTATGTTAGAGTAAACCACGTTAGGTGTGCGTACGTGTTTGTGCTCGTGGTGGGCGTATGTATGTGTCGTGTGAGCTAGCTAGACGGCCGTGCATTAATACGTGAGTTGCGGTGCAGTTGATGCCCGTTTGTGATCTGTTGGAGCGGCCGCAGTGTGCGCGTAGTGAGCGCGGGCGGCCGGGCATGCAGGTCGTGCACGCGCGTGAGTAGGAGGGGTGGGCTGCGCCCTGTGTGTGAGTGCGTAGAGACTTAAGTACCTCTGTGCTGCTGCCTGTTGTAAGCTGAGCCGAGTTGAATACTAGAAAGAAAAAGGTCCTGACGTTCGCTGAGGGAGGGCGTTTGTTGCCGGGCAAAATTTCGTCTCTTCGTGATCTTGTCTGATCGTTCGTCGATCCTCGGTTCCAACAGAAGTTGATGTTGACCCTTCCTTTGGTGAACTTCGTATTCAGAACTTTAAGGCTACCTTCATCCGATCTTAACAAGTGCCATTTCCAGAATAAACCTGAAGCAATCACTCTGATGTTCCGTCCATCTGAAGGGGCTATCGGATTGCTCCCAGCGTCCGATCCCTGCAGCAGAGAATAGTAGTACTCTACACCTGAATGCAGTTGGTGCTCCCCGGTGTTCATAATAATGACGATTAATTTGGCTTCGAGCACTAGTTAAGAGAAATTTTGTATTCTCAAGTGTATAGAAGACTCCAAACACTTGTTGCAGTGACATACAGAAAAGTTGTGGTCTCGGGAGAACCTGCTATAGATGTTTCTCTGATGTATCCCATTCCCGAAAATCAAGTGTGTGTATGTTTATATAGCAATCCGTGTTGGTACGCGGGCTTCCTTATCCATGGTGCGGTCTCGCTACAGTGATAATTTTTGTAACCAAGGTGAAACAATTTAGATTTGACTAGACTTGTGATTCTCAGCCATACAGAACCAA
Organism: Triticum monococcum; assembly: GCA_034509565.1. Lineage (NCBI taxonomy): Eukaryota > Viridiplantae > Streptophyta > Magnoliopsida > Poales > Poaceae > Triticum > Triticum monococcum. Next base: position 624,578,349 of record CM067845.1, read on the forward strand.
AGAGCTAAAAATAACACACAGCTGACCAGTCACATGGAGTGGTCGTATTTGAGTGGTGTCTTGGTAGCAGTTTGATGGGTATATATAGAGATAGAAAGAGCATAATATGGTTTTTGATAGATGACATAAATTAGATTCGGAAGTACAGTGTTGCTGGTACATGTCAAAGTAATACATACTAATAGAATGCCCGTGCGTTACCACGGGCATTTAAAATAATTTGTTAAAGTTAAAACATGATGCATGTTAAAATTCGTATGTATAAAAATAAAGAGTAATAATCGGATAATAATTGAAATCCCTGTTACTTGTACTGTGGTAGAAACGGTAATGTGCAAAGAATCTTAGATGAGTCTATGTCATCAATCAGTGCCTATCTTAGTCGACGTTATCGAATCATCATTCGTATCCATGAGATCAAAATCCATTACTTTTATCTCCGTTCTACAAATGTGAAACATATAAATTATAAACGAGGCCTGGCAGTGACAAAGCTTGGGTTCTCCTGTTGCATCGTCTACGCCGGCACCGCCGCTGGTCGTGAAGGAGGAAAAGGAGGAAGTCGCGCAAGTGGCCACCCTTGAGGAAGCCAGCCGACGCCAGATCAAGGAGTCCGAATGCTTGGAGGAGTCATACTGGCCTCACATGCCGCAGGCGATGGCCGATAGCGTTGCCGACATTGGGGCCAATGCACCGCCGACGCCTCCCGTGCCAGGCATGGAGGCCACCGCCTCCACCCCCTCCTCAGGCGGAGGGCCAAACGTACATATGGGCTCCGTCTAGTGTGCCCGTGTATGTGCCTGCTCCGCCTGTTTGGCTGGGCATGCCAGAGGAGGTGCTGCGCCAACACCTCTTGGAATGGGAGTCCCGGGCAATGGAGGTGGAGCGGGCGGAGCACGAGCGATGCAGCTGGAGGCCAGTTAGAGCTTAACGCGGAGGCCGAGCGCCGCGAGCTCAAGGAGGAGGCGACCCAGAGGGTGGCGATGACACAAACACTGACGGCTCAGGCGTCCCAGCAGGTGAAGGCTCTAGATGAGTACCAGGAAGCCTTTCTGTGGGCGTAAGCGCCGGAGTACGTCGACCTCACCAACGAGGAAGACGATCTGCCGTCCGTTGTCTTTTTTTGTTTCTATTTTAAGTTATTATTAATGTAAGTGGACTTTGGGGACATATAAATTATTAAGTTTATCTATTGTAAATTTTATTTTGGTTTTTAACATTCTTTTGGTCGCAAATTTGGAGATGCTCCGACCATGTTGGATGCAGAAACCACATTCAGGCTATTTGACCGGTCTGTTTTCGTAACTCAAATGGACAAAATCCAGACAAAACAGACCTTCGTTTGTAGTCGTGCGGTGGAGTTGGCCTAAGTCTCGACAGTTTTGGCCTTGAATCGTTGTTGTCCGTTGGATATGGAATGAGCGTTGGATGTATATATGCGCATGTTACACAAGGCAAGTCAACTGAGCTACTGCTCTCGTTGGATGTCCACCGCAAGGACAATCCCCACCGCAGCTACTGCTCTCGTTTTCTCCCCTCACAGCCGCTCCTCTCTCCCTCAGGCTCTCAGCCACTCCTCTCCATGGCGCCTCCCCTTCCCTCGACGTCGTCCGGCCCCTCCTCTTCGCGCCACGGCGTTGACCGACCCCTCCTCTCCCCACCTCGGTAGCGAGCCCACGCGCCCGCCGGTATGGCATCCTGTGTAGCCAGATCCGGCCGGTCGGTGCAGAAGGGTTCGCCGCTCTCCGTTCGTGCCGGATACCCAGCTGGCCCGTCCGGATGTGGGCGGGACGACCTCGGGCACAGCTTTGCGGCGCGGCGAGGAAGAGAAACGCCGCCCTCGTCGTTGGCTCCGGTCTTCTACCCAGCTGAGCACCGGAGCATAGTCGCGCTGCCGCGCGGTCGATCTGCATTACGAGGCCATTCCAAGCCGATTCCGGTGCGAAGGTGTGCATACCGTTGCGCGGAGGGCGACCACACCAGCGACACGACCTTCTGCTCACCGTAACGCTGCACAGCATGCCTATGGTAGAATCAAAGGTTATCTAACTTTCAACCAAGGCTGTACATTTGACCCATATCAACACAACCATTAGTATTCATTCTTTAGTAATTTTGGCACTTCTAAAGTGACGATCATAGATATTGAAATCTGTGAAGATCTTGTTATGCTGTCAGTTGATGACCGGTGTGGTATGGAGCTAGATGAGACTGACCTGGCTGTCTGGCTTAAGTTGGAGGCTGCAACGGAAGAGTTCATTCAGAAAAAAAATACAGGCTTTAAAGATGTTTGTGAGTTTCTAGTTCCAAGATATCAAGAGGAAGACAAGTCTTCTAGAATTGTCAAATCCCTGTCATTTTCAAGATTGAGTTCATCAAATTCAGGTTTGTTTTGAGAAGTTTTCTAGAATTGTCAAACCCCTGTCATTTGCAAGTACTCAAGTGAAAAGAGAATCTCAAGGGAGTGGACCTGCTATTGTTAAATCTAGTGATGTGATTAAAGATGACATTGCTGCTGAACCTAGTGACACCGAAATAGCTGATGTGTCTAACAGTAATTAGTCTCTGAATTTTGACAGTGCAGACTACTTCTTTTCATACCTATGCAGCTTTATCTCGCCTCATAATTTGAGTTTATTTGTTTTACTGATGCTATTTGTAAAATTGTAATTGCGCTTACGGATAATGCCCCTTGATTTTGCTTTCTGCCTAGACTAACTCTGTCTACAACCTCTTGCATGTATTTTTCCCCGATGTTTATCTAAACTGGTTTTTGTCCCTTTATTTATAAATAACCAAACAAGTTTCTTCTACTTATAAAGAGTGCTGGAGCTCATGGCCTTGCCTAAGAAAAACCATCTATAATTGCTAAGTTTAGAATAATAGGTGAGCAACTTTGTCTCGGGTATACAATGCAAACTTCCAGACCATAAGCTAGATACACAATGATTTTTTCTTACTATTGCCATGTTTTCTCAATTTATCAAGCTCCAGCACAAATATCCGATAGTATTTGGGCTGCAGTTAGTGTACTAATTAGTTGGATATTTGAGTAGTATTGTCAACAGCAATAACTTTTACATGTTTGCATTGCTTCCAAGAGTAACAACAGGTGCTTAGGACACCTTTAGGAGATCTACTCATCTCTAATCATGCTACTCAAGGATAGGAACCGTAGGCTTCTCTATATATTTTTTCAGTGTCCTTTATTGGTGGTTCTATGATGTAGTCCAGATGAAACCAATTGCATGCATTGAGAAATAGAGTAATTAAATAGAACTTGACGTGGTTTTCCACTTAGCTGAAGAATAAAATAGACCACATATCTTGGAAATAGATTGATATAGGACAGCTTATTCAGGGGCTCGAGCTTGTATAGTAGTACACGGGGCAGTATTACTGATAAATGTAGTAGAAATAATTTCCTCTAATAGCATTTTTACCAAGGCCGCCAGTATTTTCACTGCATTTCAGAAATACAAACTAACAAATTTTGCAATGGTACCAAAAATAATTATTTCATGAGCTGCTTCCTACTTTAGCCAATATGAAAACATAAGCGACACGTTTTTTTTCGAGAGTACGCAAAATGCGCACCTTAGCTTTATAGAAGGCAGGGGTTTGAGTACAAGAAAATGACAATCCGTTGCGCACAACTCTGTCACAACACTCAACACCGGCTAGTCCGAAGACAGCACCACACACAACAACAACAACAACAACAAAAGCCTATCCTAAACTGAGCAGCAAGGCCGCGTCTCAACCAATGCTGCCGCCTCCAAGAAGAACATCTTCATCTTGACTTTCCTCGTTGACGCGCCATCCTAAAGGAGGTGGATGGCGGAATTTGGTCCGTCCCGAGAAAGGCATCGTCTTGGACATGCTAGCCATGGTGTGCATAGCGCCCCTATAGAACAATCTTGGATAGTAGCGAGCGTCGGAGGAAAGCAACTTAGGACCACCAAGCCGTGTCTCCAAACACGATACTCTCAACAGAGGGACGACGTCAAGGACGCCGCTATCACGCCGGTCCAACTCCAAACCTAGGCTTTCACCTGGAGACATCGACCCGACCAAACCGGAATGAAGCGAGTACAGTGCCGACACACCTCAACGACGCCTCCAAGGAGGGGAACAACACCCACAGACGTCGTCATTGTTGGGAACGTAGTAATTTCAAAAAATTTCCTACGCACACGCAAGATCATGGTGATGCATAGCAACGAGGGGAGAGTGTGATCTACGTACCCTAGTAGATCGACAACGGAAGCGTTTGGTTGATGTAGTCGTACGTCTTCACGGCCCGACCGATCAAGCACTGAAACTACGACACCTCCGAGTTTTAGCACACGTTCAGCTCGATGACGATCCCCGGACTCCGATCCAGCAAAGTGTCGGGGAAGAGTTTTGTCAGCACGACGGCGTGGTGACGATCTTGATGTACTACTGTCGCAGGGCTTCGCCTAAGCACCGCTACAATATTATCGAGGACTATGGTGGCAGGGGGCGCCGCACACAGCTAAGAATAAGATCACGTGGATCAACTTGTGTGTCTCTGGGGTTCCCCTGCCTCCGTATATAAAGGATCAAGGGGGGGTGCGGCCGGCCTAGGAGAGGCGCGCTAGGAGGAGTCCTACTCCCTCTGGGAGTAGGATCCCCCTCCCCCCAATCCTAGTTGGAATAGGATTCGCGGAGGGGGAAAAGAGAGAGGGGGGCCGGCCCCCTCTCCTTGTCCTATTCGGACCAAGGGAGGGGAGGGGCGCGCGGCCCATCTTGGGCTGCCCCTTCTCTTTTCCACTAAAGCCCACTAAGGCCCATATAGCTCCCGGGGGGTTCCGGTAACCTCCCGGTACTCCGGTAAAATCCCGATTTCACCCGGAACACTTCTGATATCCAAACATAGGCTTCCAATATATCAATCTTTATGTCTCGACCATTTTGAGACTCCTCTTCATGTCCGTGATCACATCCGGGACTCCGAACAACCTTCGGTACATCAAAACGTATAAACTCATAATATAACTGTCATCGAAACCTTAAGCGTGCGGACCCTACGGGTTCGAGAACAATGTAGACATGACCGATACACGTCTCCGGTCAATAACCAATAGCGGGACCTGGATGCCCATATTGGCTCCTACATATTCTTCGAAGATCTTTATCGGTCAGACCGCATAACAACATACGTTGTTCCCTTTGTCATCGATATGTTACTTGCCCGAGATTCGATCGTCGGTATCTCAATACCTAGTTCAATCTCGTTACCGGCAAGTCTCTTTACTCGTTCCGTAATACATCATCTCGCAACTAACTCATTAGTTGCAATGCTTGCAAGGCTTATGTGATGTGCATTACCGAAAGGGCCCAGAGATACCTCTCCGACAATCGGAGTGACAAATCCTAATCTCGAAATACGCCAACCCAACATGTACATTTGGAGACACCTGTAGAGCACCTTTATAATCACCCAGTTACGTTGTGACGTTTGGTAGCACACAAAGTGTTCCTCCGGCACACAGGAGTTACATAATCTCATAGTTATAGAAACATGTATAAGTCATGAAGAAAGCAATAGCAACATACTAAACGATCGAGTGCTAAGCTAACGGAATGGGTCAAGTCAATCACATCATTCTCCTAATGATGTGATCCCATTAATCAAATAACAACTCTTTGTCTATGGTTAGGAAACATAACCATCCTCGATTAACGAGCTAGTCAAGTAGAGGCATAGTAGTGACACTCTGTTTGTCTATGTATTCACACATATATTATGTTTCCGGTTAATACAATTCTAGCATGAATAATAAACATTTATCATGAAAAAAGGAAATAAATAATAACTTTATTATTGCCTCTAGGGCATATTTCCTTCAGTCATCACCGGCTCCGACCGAAGACGGGCAAATACTTTCGTCTGTGTTGCACACCATCCTCCTCGCCCATCGGAATGGGACCACCGTCCACGTTGTTCACACCGCCGCCGCTGCTCCCCCCTCCGAGCTCCGGATCCTCCGCCAGCCAGCACGCTGCTCCACCACGACCCTCCTCTCGCCGCCCGCCGCCACTCAGCACTGCCTCCACATGCCGCCCGATGAAGCATCCTCTACGCGAAGCCATCGCCACCGGGCGCGCTCTCCTCCCCGCCGCCTTTGGCGGCCAGGAGGCCGCCACCACAGCCAAGGCTAGCGGTGTCAATGGCAGCGGCCGGGTGGATCTGGGGTAAGGTTTGCTAGCTAGGGTTTCGTCCCCCCGGGGTCGCCCGCACGTGCGACCCGGGAGGGGTAGCAACATGATGGGAAAGAGGAAACTGCCACAGGGACCTGTTTATCATTTTGTTTGTTTTGCCAAGGTCTTCTCTGTAAAGGGAGACATCTATATTTGTTTCTGAATGATATGCTTTAATCACATGCCTTCTTCTCTTTAGGAAAATCAGAGGTCCATCAGTTTATGTATATAGTGGGTGATATTTTTGGTAACTTAACTTGAGCAACCTAATTTTGAAACATAGTTTGAGAGATATAAATACAAACGATGTTAAGATTAAGGGCTTACCTGTGAGTTCAGTGTTGGTGAACGTAGTAATTTCAAAATTTTCCTACGCGCACGCAAGATCATGGTGATGTATAGCAACGAGGGGGAGAGTCTGATCTACGTACCCTTGTAGATCGCAACGGAAGCGTTGACACAACGTAGAGGAAGTAGTCGTACGTCTTCTTCCTGATCCGACCGATCCAAGCACCATTACTCCGGCACCTCCGAGTTCTTAGCACACGTTCAGCTCGATGACGATCCTCGGGCTCCGATCCAGCAAAGCATCGAGGAAGAGTTCCGTCAGCACGACGGCGTGGTGACGATCTTGATGTACTACTGACATAGGGCTTCGCCTAAGCACTACAACGATATGATCGAGGTGGAATTTGGTGGCAGGGGGCACCGCACACGGCTAAGGAACGATCAACAATGATCAACTTGTGTGTCTATGGGGTGCCCCCTGCCCCCGTATATAAAGGAGCAAGGGGAGGGGTTCGGCCGGCCAAGGGAGAGGGGCGCAGGAGGAGTCCTACTCCTACCGGGAGTAGGACTCCCCCCCAATCCTATTCCTAATAGGAATCCTCAAGGGGGAAAGAGAGAAGGGATGGCCGGCCACCTTCCCTAGTCCTATTAGGACTAGGGAAAGGGGGGAGGTGCGCAGCCCTCTATGGCAGCCCCCTTTCACTTTTCCACTAAGGCCCAATAGGCCCATTTGCCTCCCGGGGGGGGGGGGGGGGGGTTTCGGTAACCCTCCCGGTATTCCGGTAAAACCCCGATTTCACCCGGAACACTTCCGATGTCCAAACATAGCCTTCCAATATATCAATCTTTACGTCTCGACCATTTCGAGACTCCTCGTCATGTCCGTGATCACATCCGGGACTCCGAACAACCTTCGGTACATCAAAATGCATAAACTCATAATAACTGTCATCGTAACGTTAAGCGTGCGGACCCTACGGTTCGAGAACAATGTAGACATGACCGAGACACGTCTCCGGTCAATAACCAATAGCGGGACCTGGATTCCCATATTGGCTCCTACATATTCTACGAAGATCTTTATCGGTCAGACCGCATAACAACATACGTTGTTCCCTTTGTCATCGGTATGTTACTTGCCCGAGATTCGATTGTCGGTATCCAATGCCTAGTTCAATCTCGTTACTGGCAAGTCTCTTTACTCGTTCCGTAATACATCATCTCATAACTAACATCTTAGTTATTATGCTTGCAAGGCTTATGTGATGTGTATTACCGAGAGGGCCCAGAGATACCTCTCCGACAATCGGATTGACAAACCCTAATCTCGAAATACGCCAACCCAACATCTACTATTGGAGACACCTGTAGTACTCCTTTATAATCACCCAGTTACGTTGTGACGTTTGGTAGTACCCAAAGTGTTCCTCCGGTAAATGGGAGTTGCATAATCTCATAGTTATAGGAACATGTATAAGTCATGAAGAAAGCAATAGCAACATACTAAACGATCGGGTGCTAAGATAATGGAATGGGTCATGTCAATCAGATCATTCAACTAATGATGTGACCTCGTTAATCAAATAACAACTCTTTGTTCATGGTTAGGAAACATAACCATCTTTGATTAACGAGCTAGTCAAGTAGAGGCATACTAGTGACACTCTGTTTGTCTATGTATTCACACGTGTATTATGTTTCCGGTTAATACAATTCTAGCATGAATAATAAAAATTTATCATGATATAAGGAAATAAATAATAACTTTATTATTGCCTCTAGGGCATATTTCCTTCAGTCTCCCACTTGCACTAGAGTCAATAATCTAGTTCACATCGCCATGTGATTTAACAGCAATAGTTCACATCACCATGTGATTAACACCTATAGTTCACATCGTCATGTGACCAACACTCAAAGGGTTTACTTGAGTCAGTAATCTAGTTCACATATCTATGTGATTAACACCCAAAGAGTACTAAGGTGTGATCATGTTTTGCTTGTGAGATAATTTTAGTCAACGGGTCTGTCACATTCAGATCCGTAAGTATTTTGCAAGTTCTATGTCTACAATGCTCTACACGGAGCTACTCTAGCTAATTGCTCCCACTTTCAATATGTATCCAGATTGAGACTTTAGATTCATCTGGATCAGTGTCAAAAACTTGCATCGACGTAACCCTTTACGATGAACCTTTTTGTCACGTCCATAATCGAGAAACATATCCTTATTTCACTAAGGATAATTCTGACCACTGTCCAGTGATCTACTCCTAGATCACTATTCTACTCCCTTGCCAAATCAATGCAGGGTATACAATAGATCTGGTATACAGCATGACATACTTTATAGAACCTATGGCCAAGGCATAGGGAATGGCTTTCATTCTCTTTCTATCTTCTGCCGTGGTCGGGCTTTGAGTCTTACTCAACTTCACACCTTGTAATACAGGCAAGAACTCTTTCTTTGACTGCTCCATTTTGAACTACTTCAAAATCTTGTTGAGGTATGTACTCATTGAAAAAACTTATCAAGCGTCTTGATCTATCTCTATAGATCTTGAAGCTCAATATGTAAGCAGTTTTACCGAAGTCTTTCTTTGAAAAACTCCTTTCAAACACTCCTTTATGCTTTACAGAATAATTCTACATTATTTCCGATCAACAATATGTCATTCACATATACTTATCAGAAATGCTGTAGTGCTCCCACTCACTTTCTTGTAAATACAGGCTTCACCGCAAGTCTGTATAAAACTATATGCTTTGATCAACTCATCAAAGCGTATATTCCAACTCCGAGATGCTTGCACCAGTCCACAGATGGATCGCTGGAGCTTGCACATTTTGTTAGCACCTTTCGGTTTGACAAAACCTTCTGGTTGTATCATATACAACTCTTTAATAAATCCATTAAGGAATGCAGTTTTATCCGTTTGCCAGATTTCATAAAATGCGGCAATTACTAACATGATTCGGACAGACTTTAAGCATAGATACGAGTGAGAAACTCTCATCGTAGTCAACACCTTGAACTTGTCGAAAACCTTTTGCGACAATTCTAGCTTTGTAGATAGTAACACTACTATCAGTGTCCATCTTCCTCTTGAAGATCCATTTATTCTCAATATCTTGCCGATCATCGGGCAAGTCAACCAAAGTCCATACTTTGTTCTCATACATGGATCATATCTCAGATTTCATGGCCTCAAACCATTTCGCGGAATCTGGGCTCATCATCGCTTTCTCATAGTTCATAGGTTCGTCATGGTCTAGTAACATGACTTCCAGAACAGGATTACCGTACCACTCTGGTGCGGATCTCACTCTGGTTTACCTACGAGATTCGGTAGTAACTTGATCTGAAGTTACATGATCATTATCATTAGCTTCCTCACTAATTAGTGTAGTAGTCACAAGAACAGATTTTGTGATGAACTACTTTCCAATAAGGGAGAAGGTACAATTACCTTATCAAGTTTTCTACTTTCCTCCCACTCACTTCTTTCGAGAGAAACTCCTTCTCTAGAAAAACTCCGAATTTAGCAACAAAAGTCTTGCCTTCGGATTTGTGATAGAAGGTGTACCCAATAGTCTCCTTTGGGTATCCTATGAAGACATATTTCTCCGATTTGGGTTTGAGCTTACTACGATGGAACTTTTTCATATAAGCATCACAACCCCAAACTTTAAGAAACGACAGCTTGGGTTTCTTGCCAAACCATCATTCACACGGTGTCGTCTCAACGGATTTAGATGGTGCCCTATTTAACGTGAATGCAGATGTCTCTAATGCATAACCCCAAAACGATAGTGGTAGATAGGTAAGATACATCATAGATTGCACTATATCCAATAAAGTACGGTTATGACGTTCGGACACACCATTACATTGTGGTGTTCCAGGTGGCATGAGTAGTGAAACTATTTCACATTGTTTTTACTGAAGGCCAAACTCGTAACTCAAATACTCTTCTCCACGATCAGATCGTAGAAACTTTATTTTCTTGTTACGATGATTTTCCACTTCACTCTGAAATTCTTTGAACTGTTCAAATGTTTCAGACTTATGTTTCATCAAGTAGATATCCCCATATCTGCTCAAATCATCTGTGAAGGTCAGAAAATAATGATACTTGCTGCAAGCCTTAATATTCATCGGACCACATACATCAGTATGTATGATTTCCAACAAATCTGTTGCTTGCTTCATTGTTCCGGAGAACGGCGTTTTAGTCATCTTGCCCATAAGGCATGGTTCGCAAGCATCAAGTGATTCATAATCAAGTGATTCCAAAAGCCCATCATCATGGAGTTTCTTCATGCGCTTTACACCAATATGACCTAAACGGCAGTGCTACAAATAAGTTGCACTATCATTATTAACTTTGCATCTTTTGGTTTCAATATTATGATTATGTATATCACTATGATCGAGATCCAATGAACTATTTTTCATTGGGTGTGTAACCATATAAGGTTTTATTCATGTAAACAGAACAACAATTTATTCTTTTACTTAAATGAATAACCGTATTACAATAAACATGATCAAATCATATTCATGCTCAACGCAAACACCAAATAACACTTATTTAGGTTTAACACTAATCCCGAAAGTATAGGGAGTGTGCGATGATGATCATATCAATCTTGGAACCACTTCCAACACACATCGTCACTTCACCCTTAACTAGTCTCTGTTTATTCTGCAACTCCCGTTTTGAGTTACTAATCTTAGCAACTGAACTAGTATCAAATACTGAGGGTTTGCTATAAACACTAGTAAAGTACACATCAATAACATGTATATCAAATATACTTATGTTCACTTTGCCATCCTTCTTATCCGCCAATCACTTGGGGTAGTTCCGCTTCCAGTGACCAGTCCCTTTGCAGTAGAAGCACTCAGTTTCAGGCTTAGGTCCAGACTTGGGCTTCTTCACTTGAGCAGCAACTTGCTTGCCGTTCTTCTTGAAGTTCCCCTTCTTCCCTTTTGCCCTTTTCTTCAAACTAGTGGTCTTGTCAACCATCAACACTTGATGTTTTTCTTGATTTCTACCTTCGTCGATTTCAGCATCACGAAGAGCTTGGGAATCGTTTCCGTTATCCCTTGCATATCATAGTTCATCACAAAGTTCTACTAACTTGGTGATGGTGACTAGAGAATTCTGTCAATCACTATCTTATCTGGAAGTTTAACTCCCACTTGATTCAAGCGATTGTAGTACCCAGACAATCTGAGCACATGCTCACTAGTTGAGCGATTCTCCTCCATCTTTTAGCTATAGAACTTGTTGGAGACTTCATATCTCTCAACTCGGGTATTTGCTTGAAATATTAACTTCAACTCCTGGACATCTCATATGGTCCATGACGTTCAAAACGTCTTTGAAGTCCCGATTCTAAGCCGTTAAGCATGGTGCACTTAAACTATCAAGTAGTCATCATATTGAGCTAGCCAAACGTTCATAACGTCTGCATCTGCTCCTGCAATAGGTCTGTCACCTAGCGGTGCATCAAGGACATAATTCTTCTGTGCAACAATGAGGATAAACCTCAGATCACGGATCCAATCCGCATCATTGCTACTAACATCTTTCAACACAATTTTCTCTAGGAACATATCAAAATAAACATATGGAAGCAACAACGCGAGCTATTGATCTACAACATAATTTGCAAAATACTACCAGGACTAAGTTCATGATAAATTTAAGTTCAATTAATCATATTACTTAAGAACTCCCACTTAGATAGATATCCCTCTAATCCTCTAAGTGATCACGTGATCCAAATCAACTAAACCATAACCGATCATCACGTGAGATGGAGTAGTTTTCAATGGTGAACATCGTCATGTTGATCATATCTACTATATGATTCACGCTCGACCTTTCGGTCTCTGTGTTCCGAGGCCATATCTGCATATGCTAGGCTCGTCAAGTTTAACCTGAGTATTCTGCGTGTGCAAAACTGGCTTGCACCCGTTGTAGATGGACGTAGAGCTTATCACACCCGATCATCACATGGTGTCTGGGCACGACGAACTTTGGCAACGGTGCATACTCAGGGAGAACACTTCTTGATAATTTAGTGAGAGATCATCTTATAATGCTACCGTCAATCAAAGCAAGATAAGATGCATAAAAGGATAAACATCACATGCAATCAATATAAGTGATATGATATGGCCATCATCATCTTGTGCTTGTGATCTCCATCTCCGAAGCACCGTCATGATCACCATCGTCACCGGCGCGATACCTTGATCTCCATCGTAGCATCGTTGTCGTCTCGCCAATCTTATGCTTCCACGACTATCACTACCGCTTAGTAATAAAGTAAAGCATTACATCGCGATTGCATTGCATACAATAAAGCGACAACCATATGGCTCCTGCCAGTTGCTGATAACTTGGTTACAAAACATGATCATCTCATACAATAAAATCAGCATCATGCCTTGACCATATCACATCACAACATGCCCTGCAAAAACAAGTTAGACGTCCTCTACTTTGTTGTTGCAAGTTTTACGTGGCTGCTACGGGCTTAAGTAAGAACTCATCTCACCTACGCATCAAAACCACAACGATAGTTTGTCAAATAGACTCCGTTTTAACCTTCTCAAGGACCGGACGTAGCCACACTTGGTTCAACTAAAGTTGGAGAGACAGTCTTCCGCAAGCCATCTATGTGCAAAGCACGTCGAGGGAACCGGTCTCGCGTAAGAGTACGCGTAAGGTTGGTCCGGATCGTCTCGTCCAACAATACCGCCGAACCAAAGTATGACATGCTGGTAGGCAGTATGACTTGTATCGCCCACAACTCACTTGTGTTCTACTCGTGCAAATAACATCAAACCATAAAAACCTAGGCTCGGATGCCACTATTGAGGAACGTAGTAATTTCAAAATTTTCCTACGCGCACGCAAGATCATAGTGATGTATAGCAACGAGGGGGAGAGTCTAATCTACGTACCCTTGTAGATCGCAACGGAAGCGTTGACACAACGTAGAGGGAGTAGTCGTACGTCTTCTTCCTGATCCGACCGATCCAAGCACCGTTACTCCGGCACCTCCGAGTTCTTAGCACACGTTCAGCTCGATGACGATCCTCGGGCTCCGATCCAGCAAAGCGTCGAGGAAGAGTTCCGTCAGCACGACGGCGTGGTGACGATCTTGATGTACTACCGACGTAGGGCTTCGCCTAAGCACTACAACGATATGATCGAGGTGGAATTTGGTGGCAGGGGGCACCGCACACGGCTAAGGAACGATCAACAATGATCAACTTGTGTGTCTATGGGGTGCCCCCTGCCCCCGTATATAAAGGAGCAAGGGGAGGGGTTCGGCCGGCCAAGGGAGAGGGGCGCAGGAGGAGTCCTACTCCTGCCGGGAGTAGGACTCCCCCCAATCCTATTCCTAATAGGAATCCTCAAGGGGGAAAGAGAGAAGGGGTGGCCGGCCACCTTCCCTAGTCCTATTAGGACTAGGGAAAGGGGGGAGGTGCGCAGCCCTCTATGGCAGCCCCCTTTCACTTTTCCACTAAGGCCCAATAGGCCCATTTGCCTCCCGGGGGGGGGGGGGTTTCGGTAACCCTCCCGGTATTCCGGTAAAATCCCGATTTCACCCGGAACACTTCCGATGTCCAAACATAGCCTTCCAATATATCAATCTTTACGTCTCGACCATTTCGAGACTCCTCGTCATGTCCGTGATCACATCCGGGACTCCGAACAACCTTCGGTACATCAAAATGCATAAACTCATAATAATTGTCATCGTAACGTTAAGCGTGCGGACCCTACGGTTCGAGAACATGTAGACATGACCGAGACACGTCTCCGGTCAATAACCAATAGCGGGACCTGGATGCCCATATTGGCTCCTACATATTCTATGAAGATCTTTATCGGTCAGACCGCATAACAACATACGTTGTTCCCTTTGTCATCGGTATGTTACTTGCCCGAGATTCGATCGTCGGTATCCAATGCCTAGTTCAATCTCGTTACTGGTAAGTCTCTTTACTCGTTCCGTAATACATCATCTCATAACTAACATCTTAGTTATTATGCTTGCAAGGCTTATGTGATGTGTATTACCGAGAGGGCCCAGAGATACCTCTCCGACAATCGGATTGACAAACCCTAATCTCGAAATACGCCAACCCAACATCTACTATTGGAGACACCTGTAGTACTCCTTTATAATCACCCAGTTACGTTGTGACGTTTGGTAGTACCCAAAGTGTTCCTCCGGTAAACGGGAGTTGCATAATCTCATAGTTATAGGAACATGTATAAGTCATGAAGAAAGCAATAGCAACATACTAAACGATCGGGTGCTAAGATAATGGAATGGGTCATGTCAATCAGATCATTCAACTAATGATGTGACCTTGTTAATCAAATAACAACTCTTTGTTCATGGTTAGGAAACATAACCATCTTTAATTAACGAGCTAGTCAAGTAGAGGCATACTAGTGACACTCTGTTTGTCTATGTATTCACACATGTATTATGTTTCCGGTTAATACAATTCTAGCATGAATAATAAACATTTATCATGATATAAGGAAATAAATAATAACTTTATTATTACCTCTAGGGCATATTTCCTTCATTCAGAACCAGCAATCAGTTGATTGTTAACAGTCAATATGTATGAATATTTTTCTAAATGTTTTTCTTTTCCTTCCTTGTGAAGGTATGCGACGATGGGCATTCTGAGCTAATCCCCTGCTTGGATAGGAATTTGATTATCAGACAAGGTTGAAGATGGATTTAAAACTGATGGAGCATCATGAGCATCATTGCCCTACTTATGAGAGACGCTTTAATTGCCTGATCCCACCGCCACAAGGCTATAGGGTCAGCAGACTGTCCTTTCTTTCATTTGTTTTCGCCATCTCCTCACCTTAATTTGATTATGTCTCTGAGCTACAAAGTTGCTGGAGTTGGGTCCTACACACACCATATGAACATATATCTTCAAGCTGAACCACTTAATTTAGTGATTATACATTATGTGGTCAAGATGTCTTCTGCATGTAGATTTAGATTTGATCTGGCCACAAGAAAATGATTAGAATTTTGTGCATACGACATCAACTGAGCAGTTGTGTGGACACTTTACAATCAAGTGAACATTGGCATATGAAACAACTTCTGCTCCTTCGCTTCAATGGTTATATAATTGCCTAAGTACACGAGATAGTGCTTGATGGTATGGCACAAATTAAAATATACTCCCTCTGTAAACAACTTTAAGATGTTTAGTGATCTAAAATGTCTTAGAAAACCTCTTATATTAGTTTACAGAGGTAGTACTAATTATACGCATTAAACCCTACCTGGAGAGTAGTTGAAGCAGGAAAAGTATGAATCATCATGTGAGAAGGATGTCTAGCGGGATGTAGTTGGGTTGGCTGGTTCAACAATAATGTTCAAACATATTCTCTACATAATTGTTAAACAATAATGAAGTATGCGAAATCTATTTAATTTATGTAACAATTACTTTATATGTATTCATTGTTCATCCTAGCACTTAAACATTAAACCACCTTACCAGACATCGTAAGGGAATGATGATTTTCATCTTGGAGCTTGACCGTACCCTCTATTTTCTTTCGATAATCACCTCGCCTCCGGGCGTTTACCTGCAACCTTTTTTTGTAAGTCAAGATAGCTACTTGTTGTCTGGTGCTCGTACGCTGGGATAGACACTGAACATTCACGAGCACGAGCATTAAGCCCTACCGGGCTGTTGTATGTTCAGTTGCCTTGCCTTTTGAATTCCCTATACATACCTATCAATTGAAGCTCCATGAGACCAAAAAAATTAATATAACAATGGGAGGTGAAGCTGAATCTAACAATAAAGCGATGAAGTCCACTTGAAACAAGAGTACATAGTTCTTTCCTTCACTAATCGCCACAAATTTTTAGCATGTTGTCTCACCTGATTTATAAAGCATTTTCACACCTGACTCCTTGATCATGTCATTCATGAATAAAAAAATACATAAGTAACTCTCCGCTTCAGAACTGTACTTGGCAATTTTCCATTTTTTAAAATCATATGCTATTATGATGAACTACAAAAGGTGAAACAAATGTCTGTCCTTATTTTAAGAACCCTACACTTGATAAATTATAGGAAATATCCAGATAATCATAAACTTAACTGAAGTTCAGGGATGCATAAGCAGCAGTAAGAATCAAGTGTGTTAACTTGAGGATCCTCGTGACAGTAGGTACCCTCGACATAGGTTGTAGGGAAAGTGCATATGTGATGTCCTTCCTGTTAGTTAACTATGCTTAAAGCAAAGTGACATGAATCAGATTACCTGAATTAGTAGCTGGAAGAACTCTGCCATGTACTATACAGCCTAATGTACCAGGTTGACACCTAAGAAATGGATATTTAGTGTCCATAGTTCCCTATATACAGTAGAAGATAAAACTAAATCAAATCAAAGGTCCCCGTGTGTTGCAATGGGACGAAAAATAGACACATGGATCATTTGCTAAAGAGAACATCATGCTCTCATCTTCAGACCTGCTACCATGCTTCGCTTTCCTCCAGTGCAGTCTCCCTCTTTTCTCTCAGCATCGCATGCTTCGCAATGGAGCAAACGCCAGATGTCGAGTGCCCTCGCCGTGCATCGATGACAGGTGCAATTTGGTTGAGAGAGGTTAGTTTCTTCTCGATGACACGGGCTTTGGCGGACACACTAAAGCATTTCGGGCCTATGATTCCGCAGTTGTGAGCGTGGTGACAAGCTAATCAGGAAGAGCCAAGCTCGGAATAATGAGTGCCTCCTCAACTATTAGAAAGCCTTCTCAGTTAAGTGCATGAAATGATATATAGAATGATAGGAGTGTCCATTACTAATAGACGTTAAGAGCATCAATTTCGCAAAGATGATACCCTCAAACTTTCTATAGGCTAAAATCTGCAAATATTCCTTCAAGTCAAAGAAACTGTTATATTAAATTTTCTCATGGAGAGCTCACCACATTTTCTTCCATACTTGCTTTGAAAAGGCGTTTAATATGCAATCTGCATTAGACTAAATAATTTTCTATGTTGAGCTTCCAAATCATCTCCTAAATTTAAAGCCTAGACAATCAGTGAGATGCTAAATGACTGAACTTCCCTGAACCTTGTACTCATACTACAGTCAAAAAAAATTGCCCACATGATAAATTCAGACATTCGCTGCTGTGGAAAAGATAACAAAAGCTACTGCTACATACCTTGACATACGCCAGCAACAACATCCAAACACAAACAGCGGGCACCTTCAGCGAGCAGAGCATGCAGCGTCTGGTCAGGGGATGTGAAGAAGCTTCACCACCATACAACGTTGTCGATGTACACGAACCAAGCCTCATAGGTTGTTTGCTCTAGGTCCATCTCTTTTGTAAATCTGAAATTGAGTTGAATTGTTGCTCTTGGTCAATGAGGCAAGATCCATGGAGAGAGATTGGATATGTGGGTTAGAACTTGGTCCTGAACATGGTGTCGGGACGCTGTGGACACAGTCAGGGGCGCAGCTGGTAGAAAGTCAAGGAGGAATCATCCGCCGAGTCCTTGTCCTATAGACCAATGATTATTAGTAAAGATTATTTCAACAACTCATTTTCTAGTGTTAGATATATACCGCAGTAAGAAAAAATATGCATAAATTTCGAATAATATCCAACCTAAAAATTTGGTTATTCTGTAAACTATTTATATTTACAGCATGATGGGGTCGAAATTCACGAGGTTGCTCGCCTAAAAGGCAAGCGGTATGGACAAGTGTGGATTTCTCGCCTAGGTATCCTTTAGGAGATCGGTGGCTGGAGGATCTCCATTAATCAATTGTCTCTAAGCGCAACCGGGTTCGCCTCCCGGTCACAGTCATATGCAGATCGAGATTGATCTCAAAACTCCTTAGTCATCACCATAAGTTGCAACAGAAAGTGTTGGGGAACGTAGCAGAAATTCAAAATTTTCTACGCATCACCAAGATCAATCTATGGAGTAATCTAGCAACGAGGGGAAGGAGAGTGCATGTACATACCCTTGTAGATCGCTAAGCGGAAGCGTTCAAGTGAACGAGGTTGATGGAGTCATACTCGTCGTGATCCAAATCACCGATGATCCTAGTGCCGAACGGACGACACCTCCGTGTTCAACACACGTACAGCCCGGTGACGTCTCCTACGCCTTAATCCAGCAAGGGGAGAAGGAGAGGTTGGGGAAGACTCCATCCAGCAGCAGCACGACGGCGTGGTGGTGGTGGAGGAGCGTGGTACTCCAGCAGGGCTTCGCCAAGCACCGCAAGAGACGAGGAGGGAGAGAGGTAGGGCTGCGCCAGGGAGAGGTCAAAACTCATGTGTTGGCAGCCCCAAAGACCTCAACTATATATAGGGGAGAGGGAGGGGGCTGTGCCCCCTCTAGGGTTCCCACCCCAAGGGGTGCGGCAGCCCCAAAGCCCATCTGGGCGGCGGCCAAGGGGGGGGAGGGGGAGACTTGCCCCCCAAGTAAGGTGGAGGCGCCCCCTCCCTAAACCCTAGGCACCTTGGGCCCTTGTGGGGGGGCGCACCAGCCCACCTGGGGCTGGTCCCCTCCCACACTTGGCCCATGCAGCCCTCCAGGGCTGGTGGCCCCACTTGGTGGACCCCCGGGACCCTCCCGGTGGTCCCGGTACATTACCGATAGCAACCGAAACCTTTCCGGTGACCAAAATAGGACTTTCCATATATAAATCTTTACCTCCGGACCATTCCGGAACTCCTCGTGATGTCCGGAATCTCATCCGGGACTCCGAACAACATTCGGTAACCACGTATATCTATTCCCTATAAGCCTAGCGTCATCGAACCTTAAATGTGTAGACCCTACGGGTTCGGGAAACATGCAGACATGACCGAGACACCTCTCCGGTCAATAACAACAATGGGATCTGGATACCCATGTTGGCTCCCACATGCTCCACGATGATCTCATCGGATGAACCACGATGTCAAGGACTTAATCAATCCCGTATACAATTCCCTTTGTCTAGCGGTACGATACTTGCCCGAGATTCGATCGTCGGTATCCCGATACCTGGTTCAATCTCGTTACCGGCAAGTCTCTTTTACTCGTTCCGTAACACATCATCCCGTGATCAACTCCTTGATCACATTGTGCACATTATGATGATGTCCTACCGAGTGGGCCCAGAGATACCTTTCCATTTACACGGAGTGACAAATCCCAGACTCGATTCGTGCCAACCCAACATACACTTTTGGAGATACCTGTAGTGTAGCTTTATAGCCACCCAGTTACGTTGTGACGTTTGGCACACCCAAAGCACTCCTACGGTATCCGGGAGTTGCACAATCTCATGGTCTAAGGAAATGATACGTGACATTAGAAAAGCTTTAGCATACGGACTACATGATCTTGTGCTAGGCTTAGGATTGGGTCTTGTCCACTACATCATTCTCCTAATGATGTGATCCCGTTATCAACGACATCCAATGTCCATGGTCAGGAAACCGTAACCATCTATTGATCAATGAGCTAGTCAACTAGAGGCTTACTAGGGACATGGTGTTGTCTATGTATCCACACATGTATCTGAGTTTCCTATCAATACAATTCTAGCATGGATAATAAACGATTATCATGAACAAGGAAATATAATAATAACCAATTTATTATTGCCTCTAGGGCATATTTCCAACAGTCTCCCACTTGCACTAGAGTCAATAATCCAGTTCACATCGATATGTGATTAACACTCAAGGTCACATCCCCATGTGACTAACACCCAAAGAGTTCTGGGTTTGATCATGTTATGCTTGTGAGAGAGGTTGCAGTCAACGGGTCTGCAACATTCAGATCTGTATATACTTTGCAAATTTCTATGTCATCTTGTAGATGCAACTACTACGCTACATTTGGAGCCATTTCAAATAACTGTCCTACTTGGAGCTATTCTAAATTGTTGCTCCATTATACGTATCCGGTATCTCTACTCAAAGCTATCCGGATAGGTGTTAAGCTTGCATCGACATAACTCTTTACGTCCAACTCTTTATCACCTCCATAACCGAGAAACATATCATTATTCCTCTAAGGATAATTTAGACCGCTATCTGGTGATCTACTCCTAGATTACCTTTGTACCCTCTTGCCAGATATGTGGCAAGGCACACATCAGGTGCGGTACTCAGCATGGCATACCGTATAGAGCCTATGACAAAAGCATAGGGGACGACCTTCGTCCTTCCTCTTTCTTCTGCCGTGGTCGAGCTTTAAGTCTTAACTTCATACCTTACAACTCAGGCAAGAACTCCTTCTTTGACTGTTCCATCTTGAACACTTTCAAGATCATGTCAAGGTATGTGCTCATTTGAAAGTACCATTAAGCGTTTTGATCTATCCTTATAGATCTTGATGCTCAATGTTCAAGTAGCTTAATCCAGGCTTTCCATTGAAAAACACTTTCCAAATAACCCTATATGCTTTCCAGAAATTCTACGTCATTTCTGATCAACAATATGTCAACAACATATATTCATCAGAAATTCTATAGTGCTCCCACTCACTTCTTTGAAAATATAAGTTTCTCATAAAATTTGTATACACCCAAAATCTTTGATCATCTCATCAAAGCATACATTCCAACTCCAAGATGCTTACTCTAGTCCTTAGAAGGATTGCTGGAGCTTTGCATACTTGTTAGCATCTTTCAGGATTGACAAAACCTTCCGGTTATATCACATACAACCTTTCCTCAAGAAAATCGTCGAGGAAACAATGTTTTGACATCCTATCTGCAAGATTTCATAAATAATGCAGTAATCGCTAATATAATTCCAACAGACTCTTAGCATCGCTACGAGTGAGAAAGTCTCATCGTAGTCAACTCCTTGAACTTGTCGGAAAACATCTTAACGACAAGTCGAGCTTTCTTAATGGTGATACTTACCATCATTGTTCGTCTTCCTTTTAAAATCCATATGTACCTAACAGCCTTACGACCATCAAGTAGTTCTTCCAAAGTCTACACTTTGTTTTCATATATGGATCCTCTCTCGGATTATATGGCCTCGAGCCATTTTGGAATCCAGGCCCACCATCGCTTCTCCATAGCTCGTAGGTTCATTGTTGTCTAGCAACATGACTTCCAAGACAGGATTACGTATCACTCTGAAGTAGTACGCATCCTTGTCATCCCACGAGGTTTGGTAGTGACTTGATCTGAAGTTTCATGATCACTATCATAAGCTTCCACTTCAATTGGTGTAGGTGCCACAGGAACAACTCCCTATGCCCTGCCACACACTAGTTGAAGAGACGGTTCAATAACCTCATCAAGTCTCCACCATCCTCCCACTCAATTCTTTCAAGAGAAACTTTTCCTCGAGAAAGGACCCGATTCTAGAAACAATCCCTTATTGTTTTCGGATCTGAGACAGGAGGTATACCCAACTGTTTTGGGTGTCCTATGAAGATGCATTTATCCGCTTTGGGTTCGAGCTTATCAGCCTGAAACTTTTTCACATAAGCGTCGCAGCCTCAAACTTTTAAGAAATGACAGCTTAGGTTTCTCTAAACCATAGTTCATACGGTGTCATCTCATTGGAATTACGTGGTGCCCTATTTAAAGTGAATGTGGTTGTCTCTAATGCCTAACCCATAAACTATCCTGGTAATTCGATAAGAGACATCATGGTATGCATCATATCCAATAGGGTGCAGTTATGATGTTCGGACACACCATCACACTATGGTGTTCCAGGCTGTATTAGTTGTGAAACAATTTTCACAATGTCTTAATTCTGTGCCAAACTCGTAATTCAGATATTCATCTCTATGATCATATCATAGATATTTTATCCTCTTGTCACGGCGATCAACTTCACCCTGAAATTACTTGAACCTTTCAATAATTCAGACTCGTGATTCATCAAGTAAATACACTCAACATCTACTCAAATCATCTGTGAAGTAAGAACATAACGATATCCACTACACACCTCAGCACTCATTGGACTGCACACATCAAAATGTATTACTTCCAACAAGTTGGTTTCTAGTTCCGTTTTACTGAAAACGAGGCTTTCAGTCATCTTGCCCATGTGGTATGATTTGCATGTCTCAAGTGATTGGAAATCAAGTGAGTCCAAATGGTCCATTTGTATGGAGTTTCTTCATGCATATACACCAATATACATGGTTCGCATGTCTCAAACTTTTCAAAAACGAGTGAGCCCAAAGATCCATCAACATGGAGCTTCTTCATGCGTTTTCTACCGATATGACTTACGTGGCAGTGCCACAAGTAGGTGGTACTATCATTACTATCTTATATCTTTTGGCATGAACATGTGTATCACTACGATCGAGATTCAATAAACCATTCATTTTAGGTGCAAGACCATTGAAGGTATTATTCAAATAAACAGAGTAACCATTATTCTCCTTAAATGAATAACCGTATTGCGATAAACATAATCCAATCATGTCTATGCTCAACGCAAACACCAATCTCGATGGTAGAGGGAGCGTGCGATGCTTGATCACATCAAGCTTGGAAAAAACTTCCAACACATATCGCCAGCTCACCTTCAGCTAGTCTCCGTTTACTTCGCAGCCTTTTATTTCGAGTTTACTAACACTTAGCAACCGAACCGGTATCTAATACCATAGTGCTACTAGGAGTACTAGTAAAGTACACATTAACACAATGTATATCCAATATACTTCTTGTTGGGGAACGTAGTAATTTCAAAAAAATTCCTACGCACACGCAAGATCATGGTGATGCATAGCAACGAGGGGGAGAGTCTGATCTACATACCCTTGTAGATCGCAAGCGGAAGCGTTATATCAACGCGGTTGATGTAGTCGAACGTCTTCACGATCCGACCGATCCAAGTACCGAAAGCATGGCACCTCCGAGTTCTGCACACGTACGGCTCGGTGACGTCCTCGCCTTCTCGATCCAGCAAGATGGGCGAAGTAGTAGATGAGTTCCGACAGCACGACGGCGTGGTGACGGTGTTGGTGAAGAACAATCACCGCAGGGCTTCGCCTAAGCACTACGAAAACTATGACGGAGGATAAACTAGAGGGAACAGGGTTGCCGGCACACGGCTTGGTGTCTCTTGATCTATCTTTGGTGCTAGCCCTACCCCTCTATTTATATGTTGAGCCCTGGGGTCGAAACTTGGAGTAAAAGCCTCCACAAAGTCGGTTTCACCCGAAAGGCAAGAGCCCTTCTCGGACTCCAGGGCCAGACGCCAGGGTTCCCGGCGTCTGGACCCAGACGCCAGGGACCCTGGCGTCTGGCCCCTGGACTCCGCAAAACTTCCTTTTGCGCTTTCCAAAAACCTTGTGGGCTTTCCCCTTTGGCCCAAATAAAGTGTTCTCGTACCCAAACATTTCGGGAAACATCCGAAACCCCTTCCGGTGATTTCCGGAACCCTTCCGGTGACCAAACACTATTATCCCATATATCAAACTTTGTCTCCGGACCATTCCGGAGTTCCTCGTCATATCCGTTATCTCATCCCGGACTCCGAACAACATTCGGTCACCAACATTCATAACTCACATAGTACTATATCATCAACGAACGTTAAGCGTGCGGACCCTACGGGTTCAAGAACTATGTAGACATGACCGAGACACCTCTCTGGTCAATAACCAATAGCGGGACCTGGATGCCCATATTGGCTCCTACATATTCTACGAAGATCTTTATTGGTCAGACCGCATAACAACATACGTTGTTCCCTTTGTCATCGGTATGTTACTTGCCCGATATTCGATCGTCGGTATCCAATACCTAGTTCAATCTCGTTACTGGCAAGTCTCTTTACTCGTTCCGTAATACATCATCTTGCAACTAACTCATTAGTTGTAATGCTTGCAAGGCTTATGTGATGTGCATTACCGAGAGGGCCCAGAGATACCTCTCCGACAATCAGAGTGACAAATCCTAATCTCGAAATACGCCAACCCAACATCTACCTTTGGAGACACCTGTAATGCTCCTTTATAATCACCCAGTTACGTTGTGACGTTTGGTAGCACCCAAAGTGTTCCTCCGGCAAACGGGAGTTGCATAATCTCATAGTCATAGGAACATGTATAAGTCATGAAGAAAGCAATAGCAACATACTAAACGATCGGGTGCTAAGCTAATGGAATGGGTCATGTCAATCAGATCATTCAACCAATGATGTGACCTCGTTAATCAAATAACAACACCTTGTTCATGGTTAGGAAACATAACCATCTTTGATTAACGAGCTAGTCAAGTAGAGGCATACTAGTGACACTAAGTTTGTCTATGTATTCACACATGTATTATGTTTCCGGTTAATACAATTCTAGCATGAATAATAAACATCTATCATGATATAAGGAAATAAATAATAACTTTATTATTGCCTCTAGGGCATATTTCCTTCACTTCTATCGACCTTGCCAGCCTTCTCATCTACCAAGTATCTAGGGTAATTCTGCTCCAGTGGCTGTTCCCCTTATTACAGAAGCACTTAGTCTCGGGTTTGGGTTCAACCTTGGGTTTCTTCACTAGAGCAGCAGCTGATTTGCTGTTTCATGAAGTATCCCTTCTTGTCCTTGCCCTTCTTGAAACTAGTGGTTTCACCAACCATCAACAATTGATGCTCCTTCTTGATTTCTACTTTTGTGGTGTCAAACATCGCGAATATCTCAAGGATCATCATATATGTCCCTGATATATTATAGTTCATCACGAAGCTCTAGCAGCCTGGTGGTAATGACTTCGGAGAAACATCACTATCTCATCTGGAAGATCAACTCCCACTCGATTCAAATGATTGTTGTACTCAAACAATCTGAGCACAAGCTCAACAATTGAGCTTTTCTCCCTTAGTTTGCAGGCTAAGAAAATCGTCGGAAGTCTTATACCTCTTGACGTGGGCACGAGCCTGAAATCCCAATTCCAGCCCTCGAAACATCTTATATGTTTCGCGACGTTTCAAAACGTCTTGGGTGCCTCAACTCTAAACCGTTTAACTGAACTATCACGCAGTTATCAAAATGTGTATGTCAGATGTTCGCAACATCCACACACGACGTTCGAGGTTCAGCACACTGAGCGGTGCATTAAGGACATAAGCCTTCTATGAAGCAATGAGGACAATCCTCAGTTTTCGGACCTAGTCCGCATAATTGCTACTATCATCTTTCAACTAAATTTTCTCTAGGAACATATCTAAACAGTAGAACTGAAGCGCGAGCTACGACATAATTTGCGAAGATCTTTTGACTATGTTCAGGATAATTAAGTTCATCTTATGAACTCCCACTCAGATAGACATCCCTCTAGTCATCTAAGTGATTACATGATCCGAGTCAACTAAGCCGTGTCCGATCATCACGTGAGACGGACTAGTCATCATCGGTGAACATCTTCATGTTGATCGTATCTTCTATACGACTCATGTTCGACCTTTCGGTCTTCCGTGTTCCAAGGCCATGTCTGTACATGCTAGGCTCGTCAAGTCAACCTAAGTGTTTCGCATGTGTCCCGAGGCCATGTCTGTACATGCTAGGCTCGTCAACACCCGTTGTATTCGAACGTTAGAATCTATCACACCCGATCATCACGTGGTGCTTCGAAACAACGAACCTTCGCAACGGTGCACAGTTAGGGGGGACACCTTTCTTGAAATTTTAGTGAGGGATCATCTTATTTAAGCTACCGTCGTTCTAAGAAAATAAGATGTAAAACATGATAAACATCACATGCAATCAAATAGTGACATGATATGGCCAATATCATTTTGCTCCTCTTGATCTCCATCTTCGGGGCTCCATGATCATCGTTGTCACCGGCATGACACCATGATCTCCATCATCATGATCTCCATCATCATGTCTTCTTGAAGTTGTCTCGTCATCTATTACTTCTACTACTATGGCTAACGCTTTAGTAATAAAGTAAAGTAATTACATGACGTTTATGTTGACACGCAGGTCATAAATAAATTAAGACAACTCCTATGGCTCCTGCCGGTTGTCATACTCATCGACATGCAAGTCGTGATTCCTATTACAAGAACATGATCAATCTCATACATCACATATATCATTCATCACATCCTTTTGGCCATATCACATCACAAGGCATATGCTGCAAAAACAAGTTAGACGTCCTCTAATTGTTGTTTAAGTTTTTACGTGGCTGCTATAGGTTGCTAACAAGAACGTTTCTTACCTACGCCAAAACCACAACGTGAATTGCCAATTTCTATTTACCCTTCATAAGGACCCTGTTCATCGAATCCGATCCGACTAAAGTGGGAGAGACAGACACCCGCCAGCCACCTTATGCAACTAGTGCATGTCAGTCGGTGGAACCGGTCTCACGTAAGTGTACGTGTAAGGTTTGGTCCGGGCCGCTTCATCCCACAATGCCGCCGAATCAAGATAAGACTAGTAACGGCAAGTAAATTGACAAAATCGACGCCCACAACTACTTTGTGTTCTACTCGTGCATAGAAACTACGCATAGACCTAGCTCATGATGCACTATTGGGGAACGTAGCAGAAATTCAAAATTTTCTACGCATCACCAAGATCAATCTATGGAGTAATCTAGCGACGAGGGGAAGGAGAGTGCATCTATATACCCTTGTAGATCGCTAAGCGGAAGCATTCAAGTGAACGGGGTTGATGGAGTCGTACTCGTCGTGAATCACCGATGATCCTAGTGCCGAACGGACGGCACCTCCGTGTTCAACACACGTACAGCCCGGTGACGTCTCCTACGCCTTGATCCAGCAAGGGGAGAAGGAGAGGTTGGGGAAGACTCCATCCAGCAGCAGCACGACAGCGTGGTGGTGGTGGAGGAGCGTGGTACTCCAGCAGGGCTTCGCCAAGCACCGCAAGAGACGAGGAGGGAGAGACGTAGGGCTGCGCCAGGGAGAGGTCAAAACTCATGTGTTGGCAGCCCCAAAGACCTCAACTATATATAGGGGAGAGGGAGGGGGCTGCGCCCCCTCTAGGGTTCCCACCCCAAGGAGTGCGGCAGCCCCAAAGCCCATCTGGGCAGCGGCCAAGGGGGGAGAGGGGGAGACTTGCCCCCCAAGTAAGGTGGAGGCGCCCCCTCCGTAAACCCTAGGCGCCTTAGGCCCTTGTGGGGGGGGAGGGGGGCGCACCAGCCCACCTGGGGCTGGTCCCCTCCCACACTTGGCCCATGCAGCCCTTCAGGGCTGGTGGCCCCACTTGGTGGACCCCCGGGACCCTCCCGGTGGTCCCGGTACATTACCGATAGCAACCGAAACCTTTCCGGTGACCAAAACAGGACTTCCCATATATAAATCTTTACCTCCGGATCATTCCGGAACTCCTCGTGTTGTCCGAGATCTCATCTGGGACTCCGAACAACATTCGGTAACCACACATATCTATTCCCTATAACCCTAGCGTCATCGAACCTTAAGTGTGTAGACCCTACGGGTTCGAGATACATGCAGACATGACTGAGACACCTCTCCAGTCAATAACCAACAGCGGGATCTGGATACCCATGTTGGCTCCCACATGCTCCACGATGATCTCATCGGATGAACCACGATGTCAAGGACTTAATCAATCCCGTATACAATTCCCTTTGTCTAGCGGTACGATACTTGCCCGAGATTCGATCGTCGGTATCCCGATACCTGGTTCAATCTCGTTACCGGCAAGTCTCTTTTACTCATTCCGTAACACATCATCCCGTGATCAACTCCTTGATCACATTGTGCACATTATGATGATGTCCTACCGAGTGGGCCCAGAGATACCTCTCCGTTTACACGGAGTGACAAATCCCAGTCTCGATTCGTGCCAACCCAACAGACACTTTCGGAGATACCTGTAGTGTACCTTTATAGCCACCCAGTTACATTGTGACGTTTGGCACACCCAAAGCACTCCTACGGTATCCGAGAGTTGCACAATCTCATGGTCTAAGGAAATGATACTTGACATTAGAAAAGCTTTAG
This sequence comes from Triticum monococcum, assembly GCA_034509565.1. Classification (NCBI taxonomy): domain Eukaryota; kingdom Viridiplantae; phylum Streptophyta; class Magnoliopsida; order Poales; family Poaceae; genus Triticum; species Triticum monococcum. Next base: position 624,606,921 of record CM067845.1, read on the forward strand.
CATATGAACTACATGATCTTGTGCTAGGCTTAGGATTGGGTCTTGTCCATCACATCATTCTCCTAATGATGTGATCCCATTATCAACGACATCCAATGTCCATGGTCAGGAAACCATAACCATCTATTGATCAACGAGCTAGTCAACTAGAGGCTTACTAGGGACATGGTGTTGTCTATGTATCCACACATGTATCTGAGTTTCCTATCAATACAATTCTAGCATGGATAATAAACGATTATCATGAACAAGGAAATATAATAATAACCAATTTATTATTGCCTCTAGGGCATATTTCCAACAGAAAGAACATCACCGTCCTTGAGGGCGTTGGGTCCTCGGTCTGCTTGGCCATGGGCAATGCCAACGGTTGGCTCCTTCCTGCCACAGCCCTCGGTGCGGTGGAAATAGGGTGATTGTGACAACATTTAATAGGTATTTAAAATAGAGAAGCATTTGAGAGTAGCTAAAAAAAGTAACAATTGCTATGTTAATAGATTTTTATGCTGGTGATATATACCTGAAGTCCTGAACCAACCCATGTTATTGAAGGAAATATGCCCTAGGGGCAATAATAAAGTTATTATTTATTTCCTTATATCATGATAAATGTTTATTATTCATGCTAGAATTGTATTAACCGGAAACATAATACATGTGTGAATACATAGACCAACAGAGTGTCACTAGTATGCCTCTACTTGACTAGCTCGTTAATCAAAGATGGTTATGTTTCCTAACCATGAACAAGGAGTTGTTATTTGATTAACGAGGTCACATCATTAGTAGAATGATCTGATTGACATGACCCATTCCATTAGCATAGCACCCGATCGTTTAGTATGTTGCTATTGCTTTCTTCATGACTTATACATGTTCCTATAACTATGAGATTATGCAACTCCCATTTACCGGAGGAACACTTTGGGTACTACCAAACGTCACAACGTAACTGGGTGATTATAAAGGAGTACTACAGGTGTCTTCAATGGTAGATGTTGGGTTGGCGTATTTCGAGATTAGGGTTTGTCACTCCGATTGTCGGAGAGGTATCTCTGGGCCCTCTCGGTAATGCACATCACATAAGCCTTGCAAGCACTGCAACTAATATGTTAGTTGTGAGATGATGTATTACGGTACGAGTAAAGAGACTTGCCGGTAACGAGATTGAACTAGGTATTGGATACCGACGATCGAATCTCGGGCAAGTAACATACCGATGACAAAGGGAACAACGTATGTTGTTATGCGGTCTGACCGATAAAGATCTTCGTAGAATATGTCGGAGCCAATATGGGCATCCAGGTCCCGCTATTGGTTATTGACCGGAAGCATGTCTCGGTCATGTCTACATTGTTCTCGAACCGTAGGGTCCGCACGCTTAACGTTACGATGACAGTTATTATGAGTTTATGCATTTTATGTACCGAAGGTTGTTCGGAGTCCCGGATGAGATCACGGACATGACGAGGAGTCTCGAAATGGTTGAGACGTAAACATTGATATATTGGAAGCCTATATTTGGGCACCGGAAGCGTTCCGGGTGAAATCGGGATTTTACCGGATTACCGGGAGGGTTACCGGAACCCCCCGGGAGGCAAATGGGCCTATTGGGCCTTAGTGGAAAAGAGAGAAAGGGCAGCCCACAGGCTAGCTGGCCGAACCCCCCTTCCCTAGTCCTATTAGGACTAGGAGAAGGGGCCGGCCCCCCTCTCTTCTCTTTCTCCCGAAGAGTCCTATTAGGAATAGGATTTGAGGGAAGGAGTCCTACTCCCAGTAGGAGTGGGACTCCTCCCTGCGCCTCCCTCCTAGCCGGCCGAACCCCTTGCCCCTGGCCTTTATATACGGGGGCAGGGGGCACCCCATAGACAAACAACTTGATCCTTGAGATCGTTCCTTAGCCGTGTGCGGTGCCCCCTGCCACCAAATTCCACCTCAATCATGCCGTTGTAGTGCTTAGGCGAAGCCCTGCGTCGGTAGTACATCAAGATCGTCATCACGCCGTCGTGCTGACGGAACTCCTCCTTGACGCTTTGCTGGATCGGAGCCCGGGGATCGTCATCGAGCTGAACGTGTGCTAAGAACTCGGAGGTGCCGGAGTAACGGTGCTTGGATCGGTTGGATCGGGAAGAAGACGTACGACTACTTCCTCTACGTTGTGTGATCGCTTCCGCAGTCGGTCTGCGTTGGTACGTAGACAACACTCTCCCCTCTCGTTGCTGTGCATCACCATGATCTTGCGTGTGCGTAGGAAAATTTTCGAAATTACTACGTTCCCCAACAGTGGCATCCGAGCCTAGGTTTTATGGTTTGATGTTATATGCACGAGTAGAACACAAGTGAGTTGTGGGCGATACAAGTCATACTTCCTACCAGCATGTCATACTTTGGTTCGGCGGTATTGTTGGTTGAGACGATCCGGACCAACCTTACGCGTACTCTTACGCGAGACCGGTTCCCTCGACGTGCTTTGCACATAGATGGCTTGCGGAAGACTGTCTCTCCAACTTTAGTTGAACCAAGTGTGACTACGCCCGGTCCTTGAGAAGGTTAAAACGGAGTCTATTTGACGAACTATCGTTGTGGTTTTGATGCGTAGGTGAGATGAGTTCTTACTTAAGCCCGTAGCAGCCACGTAAAACTTGCAACAAACAAAGTAGAGGACGTCTAACTTGTTTTTGCAGGGTATGTTGTGATGTGATATGGTCAAGGCATGATGCTAATTTTATTGTATGAGATGATCATGTTTTGTAATCGAGTTATCGGCAACTGGCAGGAGCCATATGGTTGTCGCTTTATTGTATGCAATGCAATCGCGATGTAATGCTTTACTTTATTACTAAACGGTAGTGATAGTCGTGGAAGCATAAGATTGGCGAGACGACAACGATGCTACGATGGAGATCAAGGTGGCACGCCGGTGACGATGGTGATCATGACGGTGCTTCGGAGATGGAGATCACAAGCACAAGATGATGATGGCCATATCATATCACTTATATTGATTGCATGTGATGTTTATCCTTTTTATGCATCTTATCTTGCTTTGATTGACGGTAGCATTATAAGATGATCTCTCACTAAATTATCAAGAAGTGTTCTCCCTGAGTATGCACCGTTGCCAAAGTTCGTCGTGCCCAGACACCACGTGATGATCAGGTGTGATAAGCTCTACGTCCATCTACAACGGGTGCAAGCCAGTTTTGCACACGCAGAATACTCAGGTTAAACTTGACGAGCCTAGCATATGCAGATATGGCCTCGGAACACAGAGACCGAAAGGTCGAGCGTGAATCATATGGTAGATATGATCAACATGACGATGTTCACCATTGAAAACTACTCCATCTCACGTGATGATCGGTTATGGTTTAGTTGATTTGGATCACGTGATCACTTAGAGGATTAGAGGGATGTCTATCTAAGTGGGAGTTCCTAAGTAATTTGATTAACTGAACTTAAACTTATCATGAACTTAGTACCTGATAGTATCTTGCTTGTTTATGTTGATTGTAGATAGATGGCTCGTACTGTTGTTCCGTTGAATTTTAATGCGTTCCTTGAGAAAGCAAAGTTGAAAGATGATGGTAGCAATTACACGGACTGGGTCCGTAACCTGAGGATTATCCTCATTGCTGCACAGAAGAATTACGTCCTGGAAGCACCGCTGGGTGACAGGCCTGCTGCTGGAGCAACGCCAGATGTTATGAACGTCTGGCAGAGCAAAGCTGATGACTACTCGATAGTTCAGTGTGCCATGCTTTACGGCTTAGAATCGGGACTTCAACGACGTTTTGAACGTCATGGAGCATATGAGATGTTCCAGGAGTTGAAGTTAATATTTCAAGCAAATGCCCGAATTGAGAGATATGAAGTCTCCAATAAGTTCTATAGCTGTAAGATGGAGGAGAACAGTTCTGTCAGTGAGCATATACTCAAAATGTCTGGGTATAATAATCACTTGATTCAGATGGGACTTAATCTTCCAGATGATTGCGTCATTGACAGAATTCTCCAATCACTGCCACCAAGCTACAAGAGCTTCGTGATGAACTATAATATGCAAGGGATGAACAAGACTATTCCCGAGCTCTTCGCAATGCTGAAAGCTGCGGAGGTAGAAATCAAGAAGGAGCATCAAGTGTTGATGGTTAGCAAAACCACTAGTTTCAAGAAAAAGGGCAAAGGAAAGAAGAAGGGGAACTTCAAGAAGAACAGCAAGCAAGTTGCTGCTCAGGAAAAGAAACCCAAGTCTGGACCTAAGCCTGAAATTGAGTGTTTCTACTGCAAGCAGACTGGTCACTGGAAGCGGAACTGCCCCAAGTATTTGGCGGATAAGAAGGATGGCAAAGTGAGCAAAGGTATATGTGATATACATGTTATTGATGTGTACCTTACAAGAGCTCGCAGTAGCACCTGGGTATTTGATACTGGTTCTGTTGCTAATATTTGCAACTCGAAACAGGGACTACGGAATAAGCGGACACTAGCAAAGGACGAGGTGACGATGCGCGTGGGAAACGGTTCCAAAGTCGATGTGATCGCGGTCGGCACGCTACCTCTACATCTACCTTCGGGATTAATATTAGACCTAAATAATTGTTATTTGGTGCCAGCGTTGAGCATGAACATTATATCTGGATCTTGTTTAATGCGAGACGGTTATTCATTTAAATCAGAGAATGATGGTTGTTCTGTTTATATGAATAATATCTTTTATGGTCATGCACCTTTGAAGAGTGGTCTATTCTTGTTGAATCTTGAAGATAATAATACACATATTCATAATATAGAAGCCAAAAGATGCAAAGTTAATAATGATAGTGCAACTTATTTGTGGCACTGCCGTTTAGGTCATATCGGTGTAAAGCGCATGAAGAAACTCCATACTGATGGGCTTTTGGAATCACTTGATTATGAATCACTTGGTACTTGCGAACCGTGCCTCATAGGCAAGATGACTAAAACACCGTTCTCCGGTACTATGGAGAGAGCAACAGATTTGTTGGAAATCATACATACCGATGTATGTGGTCCGATGAATATTGAGGCTCGTGGCGGATATCGTTATTTTCTCACCTTCACGGATGATTTAAGCAGATATGGGTATATCTACTTAATGAAACATAAGTCTGAAACATTTGAAAAGTTCAAGGAATTTCAGAGTGAAGTTGAAAATCACCGTAACAAGAAAATAAAATTTCTACGATCTGATCGTGGAGGAGAATATTTGAGTTACGAGTTTGGTGTACATTTGAAAAATTGTGGAATAGTTTCGCAACTCACGCCACCCGGAACACCACAGCGTAACGGTGTGTCCGAACGTCGTAATCGTACTTTACTAGATATGGTGCGATCTATGATGTCTCTTACTGATTTACCGCTATCGTTTTGGGGTTATGCTTTAGAGACGGCCGCATTCACGTTAAATAGGGCACCATCAAAATCCGTTGAGACGACGCCTTATGAACTATGGTTTGGCAAGAAGCCAAAGTTGTCGTTTCTTAAAGTTTGGGGATGCGATGCTTATGTGAAAAAGCTTCAACCTGATAAGCTCGAACCCAAAGCGGAGAAATGTGTCTTCATAGGATACCCAAAGGAAACTGTTGGGTATACCTTCTATCACAGATCCGAAGGCAAGACATTCGTTGCTAAGAATGGATCATTTCTAGAGAAGGAGTTTCTCTCGAAAGAAGTGAGTGGGAGGAAAGTAGAACTTGACGAGGTAACTGTACCTGCTCACTTATTGGAAAATAGTACATCACAGAAAACTGTTTCTGCGACACCTATACCAATCAGTGAGGAAGCTAATGATGATGATCATGAAACTTCAGGGCAAGATTCTACTGAACCACGTAGATCAACCAGAGTGAGATCCGCACCAGAGTGGTACGGTAATCCAGTTCTGGAAGTCATGCTACTAGATCATGATGAACCTACGAACTATGAAGAAGCGATGGTGAGCCCAGATTCCGCAAAGTGGCTTGAGGCCATGAAATCTGAGATGGGATCCATGTATGAGAACAAAGTATGGACTTTGGTTGACTTGCCCGATGATCGGCAAGCAATTGAGAATAAATGGATCTTCAAGAAAAAGACTGACGCTGACGGTAATATTACTGTCTATAAAGCTCGACTTGTCGCAAAAGGTTTTCGACAAGTTCAAGGGGTTGACTACGATGAGACTTTCTCACCCGTAGCGATGCTTAAGTCCGTCAGAATTATGTTAGCAATTGCCACATTTTATGATTATGAAATATGGCAGATGGATGTCAAAACTGCATTCCTGAATGGATTTCTGGAAGAAGAGTTGTATATGATACAACCAGAAGGTTTTGTCGATCCAAAAGGAGCTAACAAAGTATGCAAACTCCAGCGATCCATTTATGGACTGGTGCAAGCATCTCGGAGTTGGAATAAACGCTTTGATAGTGTGATCAAAGCATTTGGCTTTATACAGACTTTTGGAGAAGCCTGTATTTACAAGAAAGTGAGTGGGAGCTCTGTAGCATTTCTGATATTATATGTGGATGACATATTACTGATTGGAAATGATATAGAATTTCTGGATAGCATAAAGGGATACTTGAATAAAAGTTTTTCGATGAAAATGCTTAATTGGATTTTCACAGAGCACATAGCTTGACAAGATTTTGAAGAAGTTCAAAATGGATCAAGCAAAGAAAGGGTTCTTGCCTGTGTTACAAGGTGTGAAGTTGAGTCAAACTCAATGCCCGACCACTGCAGAAGATAGAGAAAAAATGAAAGACGTTCCCTATGCTTCAGCAATAGGCTCTATCATGTATGCAATGCTGTGTACCAGACCTGATGTGTGCCTTGCTATAAGTTTAGCAGGGAGGTACCAAAGTAATCCAGGAGTGGATCACTGGACAGCGGTCAAGAACATCCTGAAATACCTGAAAAGGACTAAGGATATGTTTCTCGTATATGGAGGTGACAAAGAGCTCACCGTAAGAGGTTACGTTGATGCAAGCTTTGACACTGATCCGGACGATTCTAAATCGCAAACCGGATACGTGTTTACTTTAAACGGTGGAGCTGTCAGTTGGTGCAGTTCTAAACAAAGCGTCGTAGCGGGATCTACATGTGAAGCGGAGTACATAGCTGCTTCTGAAGCAACGAACGAAGGAGTCTGGATGAAGGAGTTCATATCCGATGTAGGTGTCATACCTAGTGCATCGGGTCCAATGAAAATCTTCTGTGACAATACTGGTGCAATTGCCTTGGCAAAGGAATCCAGATTTCACAAAAGAACCAAACACATCAAGAGACGCTTCAACTCCATCCGGGATCTAGTCCAGGTGGGAGACATAGAGATTTGCAAGATACATACGGATCTGAATGTTGCAGACCCGTTGACTAAGCCTCTTCCACGAGCAAAACATGATCAGCACCAAAGCTCCATGGGTGTTAGAATCATTACTGTGTAATCTAGATTATTGACTCTAGTGCAAGTGGGAGACTGAAGGAAATATGCCCTAGAGGCAATAATAAACTTATTATTTATTTCCTTATATCATGATAAATGTTTATTATTCATGCTAGAATTGTATTAACCGGAAACATAATACATGTGTGAATACATAGACCAACAGAGTGTCACTAGTATGCCTCTACTTGACTAGCTCGTTAATCAAAGATGGTTATGTTTCCTAACCATGAACAAGGAGTTGTTATTTGATTAACGAGGTCACATCATTAGTAGAATGATCTGATTGACATGACCCATTCCATTAGCATAGCACCCGATCGTTTAGTATGTTGCTATTGCTTTCTTCATGACTTATACATGTTCCTATAACTATGAGATTATGCAACTCCCGTTTACTGGAGGAACACTTTGGGTACTACCAAACGTCACAACGTAACTGGGTGATTATAAAGGAGTACTACAGGTGTCTTCAATGGTAGATGTTGGGTTGGCGTATTTCGAGATTAGGGTTTGTCACTCCGATTGTCGGAGAGGTATCTCTGGGCCCTCTCGGTAATGCACATCACATAAGCCTTGCAAGCACTGCAACTAATATGTTAGTTGTGAGATGATGTATTACGGAACGAGTAAAGAGACTTGCCGGTAACGAGATTGAACTAGGTATTGGATACCGATGATCGAATCTCGGGCAAGTAACATACCGATGACAAAGGGAACAACGTATGTTGTTATGCGGTCTGACCGATAAAGATCTTCGTAGAATATGTAGGAGCCAATATGGGCATCCAGGTCCCGCTATTGTTTATTGACCGGAAGCGTGTCTCGGTCATGTCTACATTGTTCTCGAACCGTAGGGTCCGCACGCTTAACGTTACGATGACAGTTATTATGAGTTTATGCATTTTGATGTACCGAAGGTTGTTCGGAGTCCCGGATGAGATCACGGACATGACGAGGAGTCTCGAAATGGTCGAGACGTAAAGATTGATATATTGGAAGCCTATATTTGGGCACCGGAAGCGTTCCGGGTGAAATCGGGATTTTACCGGATTACCGGGAGGGTTGCCGGAACCCCCCGGGAGGCAAATGGGCCTATTGGGCCTTAGTGGAAAAGAGAAAAAGGGCAGCCCACAGGCTAGCCGGCCGAACCCCCCTTCCCTAGTCCTATTAGGACTAGGAGAAGGGGCCGGCCCCCCTCTCTTCTCTTTCTCCCGAAGAGTCCTATTAGGAAAAGGATTTGAGGGAAGGAGTCCTACTCCCGGTAGGAGTGGGACTCCTCCCTGCGCCTCCCTCCTAGCCGGCCGAACCCCTTGCCCCTGGCCTTTATATACGGGGGCAGGGGGCACCCCATAGACAAACAACTTGATCCTTGAGATCGTTCCTTAGCCGTGTGCGGTGCCCCCTGCCACCAAATTCCACCTCAATCATACCGTTGTAGTGCTTAGGCGAAGCCCTGCGTCGGTAGTACATCAAGATCGTCATCACGCCGTCGTGCTGACGGAACTCCTCCTCGACGCTTTGCTGGATCGGAGCCCGGGGATCGTCATCGAGCTGAACGTGTGCTAAGAACTCGGAGGTGCCGGAGTAACGGTGCTTGGATCGGTTGGATCGGGAAGAAGACGTACGACTACTTCCTCTACGTTGTGTGATCGCTTCCGCAGTCGGTCTGCGTTGGTACGTAGACAACACTCTCCCCTCTCGTTGCTGTGCATCACCATGATCTTGCATGTGCGTAGGAAAATTTTTGAAATTACTACGTTCCCCAACAGTTATTGGTTGATGTCAAAAAGAACATGATATTGTTAGTCCGCGTATTTGTTTCATCCCAAAAAGAAAGTTCAGATCCTTGTTTTTGTGATGACTTTGACATCTCCACAATGATGGATTTACCTTTTATGTGGCCAAAGCACTGTCAGAGTATGCATCATCTTATAACTGCACAAAAAGTATTGCGTATGTTAGAAGTTTGAATTAGGATTCAATCAAAGAACCTGGTAATAGCTGAACATAAATTAGGATAAAATTGCAATAATAATGGCCATCAATAGTTGCAACAGGAAGAAGAGGCAGATGGACAGCATGCAGATTTACCAATAACAATGTTCACCAATAATTATTATCACCAACCATAGTTGTTTTCTGTTGGTGGAATGTTTAGGAAATTAGAAGCACAAACTCACCTTCTAACACACATGAGCACACCTGCACATATGATGCTTCCTTCTGGCCATTTTCTGGGTGGCTTCCTCTCATCCTCGATTCACCAAGAATCATGCAGGATAGCGGCACACTCACAGGCAGCATCGCCACAAGCACACATAAAAGCGGTCAGCGGCACATCACACGCGTGCGCGCACACACACACATGCACCTTCGTCAGCAAGCACAAGCAGACACAAAGAGAGAGAGAGAGAGAGAGAGAGAGAGAGAGTGGTGTGTGTGTGTCTCAGAGAGAGATGGGGATAGTACCAAATCCGAAGAGACGTGCAGCCAATCAGCCAAGATTTTATCGACGGCGGCTCACGCCAGCCCGACCAAACCCTGGACGCGGCATGCCCAGCCGCTTGGTCCCCAGCCCGCATTGTCACGGACGCCTCCTGCACCGGCAGCATCCCCGAGGGGTCCCCAAGCCGATGCGTGATCCGGCGCGGCGGGAGGGGCTGGCCCCGAGGAGCGGCGAGCAGGCGTGTCCATCGGTCTGGAGCCTGGCCAGCGGTGTCGGATCCTAGACATGGTCGGCGGTGGCTCATCAATGGGATCGGTGGCGCCCCCTGAAGAAGATCGACGGCTCCCGTCGAGGTAGCGCATGGATCGGCGGCGGCCTGATGTGCGAGGGCGGCGGCGAAGGGAGATCGGAGACGGGGCGGCGGTGAACGACTCGCGTGCGAGTGCTTCGAGGGCAAGAGCAATCGCTCGTGCGTGCGAGGGACTGGTTAATTTTCGTAGGTTATTTTTCGTACATTTTTTCACACCTTTTTTTCAGGACCAACCGGAGGTTTGCACTTGTGGGTGCGCGGGTCCAGTGGGTTAATCGCTGTGATGCGGGAGGTGGGATAGAGGACGAAAAAAACCGTCTCTGGTGGGACGAAAATTGACCGGCGGAGACTACCAACTGCTTCATTAGGAGTAGAGATCTCTACGTACTGACAAAACCCGTACAAGTTCAACACAGAGACACATAAAAAATAGAGATTTATGTTATTGATTGGCCAAAGAACAAGCAACAGAACAATGCATCTCATGTCAATTTCCACACCGCCAATGCCGAGTCTCATCCATGGTTTACAAACAATTTTAAATATATAAAGAGCCATCCGAGTTGGCAAGTAACATCCATTAAAAAAATTATGCTTTTCAATGACAATCACCTCCACAAGCAAAACTATAAAATGAAATTTGTTGCATCATCGTTAAACCGTCAGATGTATACAAACGGAATCAATCGCGTGCTTGGAGAGGAGTTTGCTAGGGTTTTGATCCATAGAAGCAACGCGGAGGAAAAAAGGGACACATGTGGGAGTAAGGGTTTCTTCTATACTGCAACCATGTCGGGCTACGGAGATGAGCCCGGCGGCGTCCTCAGGAGGCCAGGAGCTCCACACCTTCCTCGATGCCGCTGGCATAGGTTTGAGTCAGTGGTGTCAAATCGCTAGTGCCTGAATTGCCATCGTTGAACTGCATGTTCATCCACCTATCGTTCTTGCATGGCGTACAAGCAAGTTTGTTGACAATAACTGGGTATTATGGAGCAGCGCATACCTTTTTATTCCCTATAATCATTTTCCTTGCTTGTAGACAATCTGAATCATTTATACAGAAGCTATAAATGTTGGTGCAAGCTAGCCGTCGTCTTCATGAGTCAACCCCAAAATGCATTCCAAAGCTAACAGTTGGGTTGATCGTATCATCCCCGTAATGTCATTACAAGAAATTCAGTGAACTTCAAATAAAAGCACAACGGTAGGACGATTGGATAAAGTGAGTAATGCACATGCAACATCGAAGGTAAATCTCTGGCATCAAAACTTGGGTTTCCTGTTTCATTAAGGACAGTATAACCGAGCCTAAAGTGAGCTCTCTCACGCCATTAGGCTTTGTGGCCGTTCGTTTTGCTGATTTCATCATTCCTGGCCGTCAGATCTACTTGGTATAGCGTCTTGGCCCAACTGTCCTTAGGGGCCGCTACTCTGGGAGAAAAAACCAAGGCCTCTGGTTAATTGGGCCGCTTGAGGCAGCCCATTACCACTCCGATCTGTCTCTGGCTCGCTGCAGCTGTCCCTTGTATGACACAGCCCAAGAGTATGGGAGGCCTAGGATTCAAGGATTTTGAGCTTTTCAATTTATCCTTGTTAGCAAAGCAGGCATGGAGATTGCTGCAGACACCAGAATCTCTAAGTGCAAGAATTTTGAAAAGTGTATACTTTTCAGAGGGGACAATTCTGAACGCTGAATTGGGCAACCATCCTAGCCAGGTATGGCGCTCCATATTAGAGGGGCGAGACATTCTGAAGCAAGGACTTATCAAGCGAATCGGCAATGGGGAGACAACAAATATATAGGTAGATAACTGGATACCCAGAGATGTTATGATGCGGCCCTATGGGAGAAGAGTTTCTAACTCGCCAGAGTTAGTGGCTGACCTTATTGATCACACTGCAGCTGTATGGGATATAGTGAAGCTTGAAGAGTTCTGTCTACCAATCGATATACCATCCATCTTATCTATTCCGCGGTGCACATCCAATATTGCTGACTCTTGGGCGTGGAACTTTGAGAAAGGTGGGATTTTTTCAGTGAGGTCGGCATACAGAATGCTAGTGAACACTAAGATGAGAAGAGAAGCATGGATAGATGGAGCTGGAGGATCCTCCAATTCGGACAGGGATGCGGCTTCTTGGAAGACTCTATGGAAGGTTCGGGTTCCAGGGAAAATTCGGATGTTCCTCTAGAGATTAGCCAAGCACTCAATTCCAACGGAGGACATAAGGCATCAGAGGAACATGTCTAATACCAGCCTATGTGCATTATGCGGCGCAGAAGATTCCTGGCGTCACTCTTTGTTGGAATGTTCTATGGCCAGATGTGTATGGGCACTCATTGACGGGGAGTTGGCAGAACATTTATGCGAGACAATTGAACCGAGTGCTAAACAATCGATTTTCTCAATGATAGACTCGATATCACATGATGCTTTTGTAAGATTAGCAACAACGCTGTGGGTGATATGGTGGGCGCATCGGAAGGCTATACATGAGGAAATTTTTCAGAGTACATCGGCAACCCATCAGTTCATATGTAACTTCATTAAAGAACTACAAATGCTGCCTGTAAAACCTACAAGGCCCCCAAGGGTCTCTGGTCCTTGTTTGGTCCGACCAAAAGCACCACCGCCGGGTTTCATGAAGATTCATGTGGATGCGAGCATATCAAGGAATCAATCCAGGAGTGCGGCGGCGGCAGTGTATAGGGACTCGTCAGGCATCTACTTGGGAAGTTCTGCACTGGTAGTTCGGGGAGTTTCATACGTAGCTACACTGAAGGCCATTGCTTGTCGGGAGGCTTTCTCACTTGCTGATGATCTAATGGTACAGAGCTTGGTCATCGCCTCAGACTCGAAACAGGTAGTAAATGACATCCAACATGGCGGCAAAGGACCGTATGAAAATATCATCAGCGAAATTAGAAACAGGGCTGCTATTTTTAATTGTAACATAACGTTTGAAGGTAGAGCGGCCAATAGAGATGCCGATAGGTTAGCCAAGTTTTCCAATTCTCTTGAGCAAGGGAGACATGTGTGGTTGATCCAACCTCATGATCCTTTTGTAATCCCACTCCAGGTGGAGTTTGAGCAATAAAACTCGGTGAGACCCCTCAAAAAAAAAAAAGCTGTCCCTTGTACGTAAAAAAAAGCGGTCGATAGGATGCGGGGGACTCGAACAGAGGAGGCGCTCGAGGGAGACCAATCGCATGAGGAGATCGAGCGCTAGCAAATCCAGCCGAGGCGAGCGAGGAGGCGCGCGAGTCGATCCAGCGCCACACGAGTTTAGCCGATGCGGGCGAGGGGAGCCGGTCCAGTCGATGAGGGGATCCAGCGGACTCACAGGATGCGGATGAACAAGGGGCCGACCGATCCAGCCGGTGCGGTCGATCAGCCTGCGAAGTGGAAAGGGGGGACGTGGGTGATGATGGCCGGCCGGCACCTCATCTCCTGGAAACGGCTCGTAATCATACTTCAGTTTCTATGCACGCATTCATGGCGATTGATGTGCCAATGCTTCCGGTGCCGAGCCGAGAGTGGTACGTCTATATATTCTTCCTCCCACACTGTTCGCTCATCCTCTCTAGCTTCCGGTGCCGATTGGGCATCATGCTCTGGTAGGGTTCCTTCTATTTCTTTTTGTTTCATGTATGATTCATTTTTGTGCGAAGCAAGTAGATTATCCTCTTATGCCAAAAATTGTGTGTACAGATGATGTTCAAACTAGCTGTGCTCGATTGATTTCATTTTGGAGCATGGCACTGGAATTGTTTTTGCCTAGCAGTTGCGTGCGCCACAACGACATTGGTCGCCAGCATCAAGCTGCCGGGTAATTCCTCGCCTCCAGGCCGCCGTTGCTCCGGACAAGTTCTGCTGCCCAAGTCTGAGACATTCCTCAACGCTTCTCTGCTCCAATCGCTTATCAAATTTGAAGTTGCCCCGAGACAAATTGGAAGATGCAAGGAAGTTCTGTGCTCTCACGCATCCCTCAGTTTAGCACGAACACAATTTTATATGTGTATCATTCACACCATTGTATTATTAATTATTGTGTTGTCAATAGTGGGCAATAATATGGAGGACTAAGATGCTGGAGGCATCCCTGGAGAGTCGAGATGCATGAGGAAGCATTGATACAGTGAGAGATAAGACCTCAACTAGGATCATGCAAGGCAGCAGAGATCAACACCAAATCCGATAATAAAATAGTATATGTTTATTTCTAATGATCAGGTTTTAGTTCTAAACTTCAGATTGGTTTTGGAAAAGGGTTCCTGCTGCTGCTGGTGCAAGATCAATGTTACGAAGTGGTATGAAATCAAAACAAAAGATCATTACTTAAATTAAGAATAGACAAGTTGAGAAGGGACAAACTATTTACTTCAGAGAATCCCCTTTTCAGCCTCCAACTCAATGATTTTGTGTTTTCAAATGATTTTGTCCACTTGCATACCAGGTTCCGTTACCAAATGCAGTGAGAAAATTGTCCGCAGTGGAGTCGAGGAAGAGGCGGGAGGAGTGCAAGTAGTGGTGGGTTAAGACTTAAGACAGTACCGACTGATGTTTCGCCAGCTCAAGGCCATCTCCCGGCGACGTCCTCCATAACTAGGATCCACTTATTGCCACCTAGGCATCTACCTCTGCTGCGAACAATAATATGCATAATCACCATTTTGGGTCTGTTCAGTTTTATGCATGGTAATAATTTTATTACTAAAACATTGAGTATTTGGTTGCATTCTATGTATTTGTTTTTGGTAGGAAACCTCTGGTTGATGTGGTCCATTCCGTACTTAACATCGTATAAATGATTCTTATAATTTTATCCTGATTAACCAACTGTTGAGGAGTTCAGCATGGTTTGTTAGATTTCTGAAAAAACATGTCAGATGACTAGCTTTGAGAATATGAAACATAAATAATTGGTACTTCTGTATCGTTAAGCTAGCTCCAAGTGTAGGTGTTATGTCATCTCATGCCATGACATCCATTCTTTGTTAACTTAGGTGATGTTATTGTCCACAATGGTGAGACTTGTATCATCTTTCAGTCTATTATTTAGTTCGCCAAAGTGCAGGGAGTTCGCCCAACAACATCATATGGGATAGGTACAATACAATTGCAACTTGAAATCAGTAAGACTACCATTGTCTTAGGATGATGCATGACCATGATCATTTGTTCATACTTCAAATTGCTGCTTTCATTCTCTTATTATTATTTACTTTTTGTGTAATTGAATTTTTCTAGGTCTGGGTTAGATTAAATATCTTGGTGCTGATGAGGTCATCGTAGAAAGAAGAATGTCAATAGGTTTGCTAACCTGCATTTCCCGCGTTGTTGTCCTAAAACACTTTGTTTATTTTGTAGGGTCTTCAATACTTTTGTTACTTGCCTAACCCATCCAAGCCCTATATATGTATTTGTATACTAAAACAATTTGTTGGAAACAAGTATTTTTCTCATTTGAGAAAGTAAACATTTAGCAACTTTAATACTTCGTGTCTCCGTATATATGCGTAAGTTCCTGTCATCCTGTTAGGGAAACAGATGTGTCCGGCAACGCGCGCCATTATATCTCTGCATCATTCTTTTCACTTAAATCTTTCTAACCGCCACTCCTTGCATATTGACATGTCCATTGGAATAAAAATTAGTGACATCAACTAATCAATAATAACATCAGATATTTTAGATAACAAGATAGAAGTGAATGGGTGCAAGGAGAGGGAAAACAAGATCATTGACCAGATCAAGGGTCAATGATCTACAAGTCAGTATAAGTCATCTCAAACATCAGTACAACAAGCGTAGTCCTGGATCCAACAAATAGACACGGATCTTGATACACATAATACTAAGAAGATGGCTTACTTGACGAAGATGACAGTTACGTTAAATGATGAATATTTGGTCTGCCTACATGAATATTTGGTTTGCCTACATGACGGTTCAGAAGTTTTTCACTGGAAATAGGATTTCAGTTCTTCCATGTCTATATATTTGTAGAAATTACTATCATTCTACTTGAAAAATAGACGGGCGCAGCAACGCGCGCCAATCATGATCTAGTAACAAAATGTGGTATTGGCACTTAAATATCCATATAGAAGTTCAGAAGTTGCTTTCAACGCTTATCATAAGAATCATTTTTACAAGATAACCTGGGGCTTCTTACACCATACCAAACTTAGTTCAACAGCAAACAAATTAAGTGTCTAATCATAGCGAGCTAGTAGCCCTCTAAATCCCACGAATGAAATAGGTACGACCATGAAAGATTTCTTTCTTTACTTGATCATTTTCAAAAAGCTTGTTCACATAACTGGAAACCATCACGCGGACTATCCCTTGCCTAGAGCATCGACTCTACAAATATTACACATTTTGTCACTGGGCACTCCTGAATCATAAGGTACAGACATGGAGCACACGACGCAATAGAGCAGAAGAGAATGATGCACCTGAAACTTTCGCACCACATTAAGGTTCGTGGGATTCTTGTCCGGTGAAACAACTTGGCCTATAGGAACCCAAATATACCAGCACAACTAAACTAGAACCAATAAGGCAATGCACATATAGCCAGAATTTTATAGAGGGATCACGCGCCTTGTGAGCATACACCATTCCTCCAGCCACTTGTAATGGCACCATGGAGCGCACAAGCTGGGCAGTTGAGATGCATCCTCCGTTGCCTCCGTCAAATGCGCGGAAGGCCTCGGCAACCTTCAAGTGGTCTACTGAGATAGAGGAGCGACAAGGTCAGAGGAGAAGCTGCGAAGGAGAGGTGACCTCGTCGACGCTGTTACCATCAGTGTACCGATCTCGTCCCGTGCGGGGTATGAGGCCGAGCGAGCGGGAGCGTGATTATCTCAAGCCTGCTAGTCTTGCCGCCGTCGACGTTAAGCAAGATGTCCAGAGCAAACGTTTGATCAACGCAAGCAACGCTAATCTGCTGATGGTTCAGGGCAGCACCCATTCATCATTTATATACATAATAGTTCATGCCTGCAGCCTGCACTGTAGGACATCTGATAGGTGTGCTCCTGTAATTCATTCAGTGAAAATGAAAAGTTGAGTCGTGAGAAACCTCGGAAATACAATCTTGGCTGAACGATTTCCAACGGAGAAGAAATCAATGAAAAACTTACCAGACAAAACAGCAGCCCACGCGTCCGTGCCAGGGCTCGCCATCGTCCTTTGACTGTACGAGACCATGGAGGGAGGGGAGGACCGCGGAGCACGCGTCCAGCACGGCACCATGGGGTCGAATAGCACGAGTCCATATCAATGAAGGGCGGGATGCGGGGAACCAAGCATTGGCGAGGCGCGGTCGTGGAGGTCGAGCGGCGGCCAAGGAGTGGTGGATCCCGATATCCCGTCGCACCCATGCACAGTAGTGGAGGCCGGATCCCGTCGTGAGGGAGGATATGGTGTCAACGGCAGATGGATCTGAGTGGAGGCCGCGACCATCGCGGCACCAGTGGAGACCGTGGTTAGGCGGTGTCGCAGGCGGCGATGCGTTCAGAGGAGGATCGGAAGGCTGCGGCCGCCATGGCGTCCGTGGGGAACGGGGGCGGCATCGTAGGTGAGAGGGTAATAGGGTAGGGTGTGAGCGTGGGAAGGATTATGTTTCATCACACGGTTTTTTTCTGGGGTTTTTTCACCTGCTCCACGGGAATAAAAATGGGTGGGGGTGAGGGGAGGGAGTTGCGATCGATGGGAAGGGGAGTAGGGACGAACGAACGAACGAGGTAGGAACTGTGCCATTAGGAAAGTTTGTTGTTAGAAAAGGCGAGGATCGATAAATTAGGAAAGTTAAGATTTGAAATTGATTGCTGTGCGCCTGGATTTTATTGTTTGGTAAGTGCTATCAGATCCTGCCTATTTGTAACATATTTGGTTAGGAAAGTTTGAAAAGGTTAGGAAAGTTTTATTGGGATAGTAAAAAATCAACATGAGGATATGGCGGTGGGAGTTGGGACAAAAAAAACCAGGCGAAAAAAACCAGACGAAAATGGTGAGATTATTCAACCAACTCGTCCATTAGGAATAGAGATAGGCTGTCGAATGGTTCAGAATTTTCCCTTATAAAAAGGACATGGCTTCTTCTATCCCATTATGTGCAGCTGCTCTGGCGACATGTGCACAATGCCACGTCCAGAACCCGACCGAGTGCAGCAACCAAGCAACAACTGTTGGAATTGATTTCACAGCTAACAAATCGAGAGAATGAACATGGGTGAAAAGTCCCCATCCTCACGGTTATGCCTTAATCTGGAACACACAAAACAATGTTTGGTTTTGGTTCTTGTCCTCTTAGCACCGCATATAAAAGAGGAGGTTGTGCCCCTTGGGAAGACACATGAGTAGTCTTTAATTAACTGTAGTATCAGAAAAGAAATTATGCCAATAAACATATAGATTCCTTTTACTAGATATTTATAATGCAATGCATATATAGTGTATGCATACCCGGTAAATTCTGCTAAGCTTAGCTGTGTACGATTATCAGTTGCTTAAGTAAGAAGCTTATCTGTTAACACCAACAGAACATGCTATTATGTTCTCTGTGATATCATGGCATTCTAAAAACATTCATGATTGTAACGATCGTACACGGACAAGAAAATTAATCAAAGGACGAGTGCGATACACTGTGCATGTCGCGGCCTGATGGGATTGCAAATGCGATGGCAACATCTTCTACATTTGCTAAAATGTTGGCGACCACTATGCCGAAATTAAAAGAGGATATATCTGCTGGAAAAATATCTTCAAGTCAAGGAAGTCAAGGGGAGGGAAATTTCCCGGCTCAGCTCAATTAGAAGGAACAATGATCAATTCTGGTAATTGGACCAAGGACTCCAAGAGCAATGATACTGAGAATGATGCTCAAGCTGGTGAGCTGATCATGTTGCATATTTCTGTTGCTCATGCTAGCTTTATTCGTTTTCTCTCTCTGCTGGTGAGATATCAATCTGATCCTCATAGGGTATGTAAAACAATGTTGTTAACATTGATGTTTCAATTCAAGTAAGTGGAACAGGGCGGAGAGCCCTTTGGTAACAAGAAATGAATCTGCAACTCCATGAAGCGGACAAACATTACCAAGGAAAAAAGGTAGCGGTTGGATACGCATTGCTGATGCCGCTCATTCCAAACGTCCAAGATGTGTCCACTCATTACCACAAACATGCAGCACCTTGCTTCATCGTCCCTGGTCTGAGCTAGGTCGATTGACTGCCAATTTTATAGGGTAGGTGAAACAAAAATTGACTGGATGAGCTGTATTGTAGTTTGTGTGGTGGTAGGCTTGGCCAGGCAAGTACATATATGCACCAACAAAAATATAAGTCGGTAGATGGAATAAATAACATTTATGAGCATTGATTAACTATGATACTACTGTACATAAGTTATATATATACATAGGTCACTTAATTTCATATTCCACTCAAATGGCAGGCCTTCAACTAACTAGGCACTCTAGGATAATGTCTCGTGCTCGCCCTGGGAGACTCGGGGGCTCCCCAACCCTAGGCGCTGCCGCCACCACCCTCTCCTCCTTCCTTCCTCGTGCCGCCGCCGGGTGAAATCCACGTGGAAGATGGTGGCGGCGGGGAGATTACCTCTCCCGGCTCCCCTTCCTCCGCGGCCGACGGATCTAGGCGGCAGGCGACGGTGTTCTACGACGCTCGCGGTCGGGCGCGAGGCGGCAGGCTCGGCAAGCGGCGGCGGGGTGCGGGGCGCGCGACGATGGACCTCGGGAAGCGGTGGCGGGCGCTGGGTTAGCGGTGGCGCTCCGGTGTGTGCAGGCGGCGGTGGCCCCTGTGCACGATCGGCGGCTCCCTTTCCCACCCGGACGGCACGGGGGGTGGGGGGTGTGGCCGCGGCCTAGCATGGCCGGCGGTTCGCTGGTCTGCTGGAGATCCAGGGGCATCACCGTCTTCAACTCGATCGACTCGGGTTCGTGCTAGCTCCGGTACAGGGAGACTGTCGTCATCTCCCGGTGCAGGCTGCATGGATCTGGCGGCGGCGGTTAGATCATTTTGATCTAGTCTCTGACAGAGAAGGCGGTGGTCCGTGCACAAGAAGCTGGATGGAGTTCTTCGAATAGATCTGGGTGAAAATTTGCTCTTGGCAAAATGCCAAAGCCGATGGTGGCGGCGCCCTACGACGTCGTTCCCTTCTTGAAGGCATCGCCGTGGAGAAGTTCTAGACTACTATCTGCTATCTCCGGGGGAAACCCTAGATCGATAGATCAGAAGACGGCGACGTGAGCGTGTCGTTTCCCCCTTGGGGGCGTCTTTCTTGAAGGTGTACGCGGGCTCGAGGGACCAATGGACGACGTCTTTGGTGGAGCGGTGCTTCATCGTGCACATTGATGGTGACAGAACTCGATGGTATGGTGCCCTGGAGAATAGGTGTCTGATGTGCGATGATGGACTCGCGCAGGAGGGTGACGCCGTCTGGTATCGTGGTGGCGTCGACGGCAGCTAGACCGGGCAAGCTCGATGCAGCAGTACAGCTCTGAAGATGGATTGGTGGCAGGTGGCGGCGGCGGCCTCAGAGTGTGCGCCCGACCGGTGGGTGCCCCATACCCGGCAGGCGTCCTAGTTGGGGCCACAGGTCTTATATGTTAGGTTTAGCTGCCAGGTCAATTTGGTATTAGGCCTAGACTGTCAGCATCCCTTCGTCAACTGGATATGAGTAGCGACAGATGTTGCCTAGATGGTGGTTTAGTCTTACTATTGTATTACTTTGTAAGATCTTATGTGAATAATTAATAAAGTGGCTGCATGCATCGTTCAGATGCAGAGACTGAGGGTCTTCATCGTTTTCTAAAAAAAAGGATAATGTCTCGTGCATGCATACCAAGCAACCCGATTATTTTTAAACAAACCATCCACACTATTTGCTCTTATATCTAATTCTTATAGCTCAAAATGTTGCAAAGAACCCATCTGGAAAGTTGAAAAGACATTCTTGATACTTTTGCTGATGATATGTTGCACTACATTGTGTACGGCCTGCAAAGCTCATCTCATTGACCAGTTTATCGAATATGTATGGATTCTAAAAAAAACTAAAAAGGGTGGTAGGCAAGCTCAACAGTTATAAGATGAGCAAATCTGGGACCCCCCCCCCCCCCCCAATGTGCAATCCTCTTTCGTCTTCTGCCTCCCAGCGGTCCCGGGAGCTGGAGCAAAATCACAGTGGAAGGAGACATATGGGAGCGGAGGTGGTGGGCAGCGCACAGTTTATGTCCCTGTTATTTGGGTGATGCCTCTAGAATTCTAATCGGATGCAAAATCAAAATATATAGACAACACATTTGTAATTTATGCAGTAAGAGAAAATAACTTATGCAACAGAATTCAAACTTATTGTTTAGAAAAAGTCAACACTATCTCAGATATATGGAGCAGAAAAATTAGCTAATGTTACAAATTGACAACTCATACAGCAAAGGCCGCACGTTTCCAATAATAATTGACTATGTACATATCAATTTGTTTTTACGATCTCTTGCAAAATCCCCAAAATAGTACATAACAACAACTAGAGATGTTTGCAGCGGAAGCTGAAAATGTATGCAACAACTATTTTTATGAATGCAACATGCCTTAATTTGCAGGTAAATCCCAAAAATCTATGATACAAAAATCTCCAACTCACGCAATAAATTAACCACTGCAGAATAAAAGAGTTCTGTTATTTCAAGGTGGCTGAGAACTCATTATTTGTAAATCGAAGGTAAGAACAATCCGACCTAACCATTAAGGTTTATGCATGTCAAATATGATGATATCATCTTTGTCATACAACTGCGAATCTTAACTGAGAAATTACTATTTTCTAAGTTGGCTGGGAAATGCCATTTAAGAGAATCCCATTTTACCCGATGGACCGTAGCACCTCTCGCCTTCTCTAGCTAAATCTGCAGGTGCTTCTCAACTCGCCTCCTTACAATCCACCGATGGGGCCCATCGGTGCCACTTCTGCAGGCTCAAGCTCTACCAGTTTAGGAGGAAGCACAAAGTTCTAGATTTAGGGTGTCAGAGATGAGACGGGGCACTCCATGAAAGAGCTTACTGCGTCAAACTCCCTGTAGAGAAAAATGAGCTGGAAGAAGAGTGGATAAAATCACATTCATCCATCAGATCAATATGGGACCCATGGCACTCAGTCTCGTCCATGGACATGGACGAGCATGTGTGGATGGATTGATGCAAATCATTAACCAAAACTAAAAGGTTATCGAGTATATTTCCCGTGCCCTTTTTAAAATAGATGATTTCTGCTAACTAAAGTTTCTCTGTAAGAGTCTAAAGAATTTGGGAACTAAGATAATTTAAAAAAAAAAGGGTTCCTCGCTTTGTATTACAAAGCAACCATCCGATACAACCAACGATAGGTGCTGGGGCGGAAGCAGCACAAGCACGCCCAAAAGAAAAGAAAAAAGGAAAAGGAAAAGAAACTGTTGACACACGAACACGTCACGTGTATCCTCGACGCCGGGGGTGATGCACCGCAGCTCACGTCGAAGGAGACCCGGCCGACAGCGCGATACGCAAGACAGTCGACGGGCGCTTTTGCAGACCCGAAAACCCCACACCCCCGGGAGGGACCCCGTCAGGGAGTGCGGCGGCTATGGGCTGCCCTAGGTCGATTCGCTCGCCCCTAGAGCCTCGGGATTCGTAGCTCTCAAACACGAAGAACAGCGAAGAACGAGATAGAAAAACGGTGGAGAGATAAAACGTAGATGAAAAAGTAGTATATTGATTTGTTCGATTGTGTGTTGTTCAATCGGCCGTCACCCCCAACATATATAAGAGGCGGCTGGACTTCCCGTACAAGTAAAGGATTCATCTAGGCTTTCCTTACAAGAAAAATTACATCAATTTACGTCCTAGAGTCCTAATTCTATTCCAATTTGGATTCAGTCTGAATCTGGCCCAAACTCTGTCCTCCTTCTTGCGTGGGCCGCCGGGCTTGCATATGATCTCTGATCGGAACAGCCCAAATATCAAACTTGTGTGCCTCGACGATACGAACAACTCTCATGTTGATCACTTTTTCAAATAAGGCCATCTTGAATACTTTTCGAGGTCATCTTTATCTTCCAGTCGGACTCGGTCTTGCAGTAGACTGGATTATCCGAGTCTCGTAGTGAATTTGTAGGCTATATATTATCTCTGATGATGATGACTCCAAAATCAAAGTTTACTGTCTTGATGATACGCACAACTTCTGTATTGAACACTTCTTCATCCAAGGTCATTTTGATAAACTTTCGAGCACATGTTTAATTTCACTCGGACTTGAGCTCATCCACTCGGATATTAGATACTTTCACTCGGATCGTCCGATTGGACTTCTTCACTCGGAAGACAATCTTTCACTCGGATGACTATATTTTCACTCGGCTGACTACATTTCCACTCGGATGACTATATTTCCACTCGGAAGGCACTATCTTATTCAATCGGCAAGTTTTCGTCCCGATGATAATCTTTTCACTCGGAATATTTTCATCTGGACGACAATTTCATTCGGATGATCATATTTCCACTCGGATGACTATATTTCCACTTGGATAATAATAAGTTCATCTGGTCAGCAAATTTTCACTCGACCGTAAACTTTCACTCGGATGGTAAACTTTTCACTCGGATTTCCGACTGAAAACATAGACCGATCTTGATTTGTCTCTCCAGGCCTCATACGACCTCGGATTGAGATGAATTATATATGAAAATCGATCGGCTCGACGAGACGAAACTTTTCCGTGTTGAAGGTTTTTCGATTCAAGGCCGTCTTGATGGTCGAATTACTCGCGCAACCTATCAGACAAGTGTCTGGCACCTCGCGTCATATTTCCGTTGAGATTCGGTCTGCAGTGTATTGCCTCTAACTTTTGCATATGAACTCGGATTGAGATAATTTATATATCAAAATTGATTGCCTCGACGAGACGAAGACAATTCCTTAAGAGTGCTCCTTCATCCGAGGTCATCTTGAAGACGTGATTGGCCAAAAACCACTCGAAATATTGAATTATGCCACTCGGAGTATAGTTTCGGTCCGTAAGATAAACTCGGATGTCAATGACTTAAACATCAAAGTTATTCCATTAAACGACGCGGAACTTTTCATGCTAAAAAACTCTTTCACTCTGTATCTTGCGAAAATCAGGTGTCAACACATGCCCCCCTGTTTTTCGGCAAAGCTTGCATGCCGAAAAATAGTATGCATAGTGTTCGTTCTAAGGACGATGTCAACACTCCATCGGCCATTTATTTTTCTCAGGGCGATAATTATGTATCAGCCATATTTGTGCTAAGGGCGATAATAGTATATCGGCCATTGCCTACTTAGGCTTCCTGCCAGACACTCGGGTGGTATTTCTTCAAATATTTGCCATTGAGAGCTCGAGGTAACAATGCCCCTTCTATTGATTCCACCAAATATGAGTTTTCGGGAACAACTCTTGTAATTCTAAAAGGACCTTCCCAACTTGGAGACCACTTCTCGAATTTTCTATCTTTCGAACCAATCAGCAGAATCACTTTCCAAACGAGATCACCAACTTGAAAATTCTTCAACTTGACTTTCTTATTGTAAGCCCTTGCCACCCTCAACTTATCTCTCTCTATGGCACTCAAAGCAGCCAAACGTTTATCAGCAACCTCATCAATGTTGTCCATCATCAAGTTATAGAAGTCTATTGCCGATAAATCATTTTGTTTGGCTATTCTCAAAGCATTCAAATTTACTTCCACCGGTAAATCAGCCTCCTGACCATATACTAGCTCATACGGAGTCACTTTCGTAGCACCATGCCTTGAGATTCTATGTGCCGATAATGCCTCAGACAACAAGTCATGCCATCTCCTTGGATTATCCTCAATCTTCTTCTTGATGAGCTTGATTAAAATTTTATTGTTAGACTCAGCTTGTCCATTAGCTTGGGCATAATATGGAGAGGACTTGAGCAACTTTATGTTATAAGATTCGGCAAACTCTCTGACTTGGTGTGACATGAAAGATGAACCTTGATCTGTAGTTAACGTTTGAGGAATACCGAATCTATGAATAATGTGCTCGGTTATGAATTGAATTACCTCTGTATGCGTCATGTTCTTGAGAGGTACTGCTTCAGACCATTTAGTGAAATAATCAGTTGCCACCAATACGAACCGATGCCCTTTTGAGGAAGACGGATGGATTTGTCCAATGAAATCTAAACCCCAACCTCTGAAAGGCCACGGTTTGATAATAGGATGTAACATAGCAGCAGGAGCCAATTGAATATCACCAAACTTTTGACAAGCTTCACACCTTTTATAATATCTGAAGCAATCATTAATCATAATCGGCCAATAAAACCCAGCATGTCTCAATAACCATTTCATCTTGGGAGCCGACTGGTGAGTGCCACAAATACCTTCATGTACTTCTCCCATAGCAACTCTTGCTTGGTCCTCGTCCAAACACTTTAGAAGAACATCATCGACTGTTCGGCGATAAAGACCATCATCTCTCATTGTATACTTAAAAGCCATACGCCGAACAGCCCTGTCCACCCTTTCACTCGGATTGCACAAGTAATCAACAATGGGCTTCCTCCAGTCGAGATTGTCACCTGCACTAAATTTTTTGTTAATGACCGAATCCATGGCTTCTGGTTCGGCCTCTTCTATACTGGTAAGACAAGACATCGGACTTTGAGAAATATGAAACATGCCATGATCAACATGGTATCCAGATGCTTGCTGTGCCAACTCATTTGCTCTCCAGTTGTCATGTCTAGATATATGTGCAATGCTAAAACAATCCAAAGTAGAGATTATATCTAGACATTTATCAAGATAAACATTAAGTGATTCGTCCAAACACCGAAAGACTTTGGATATTTGCTGCACCACTAGTAACGAATCACCATAAGCCTCAATATGTGTAACACCTATAGCAAGTATCATCTCTAGGCCGAATAACAATGCTTCATATTCGGCTTGATTGTTTGTGCAAAAATATTCTAAGCGGCATGAGGCTTCAAAAACAGCACCATGAGGAGATATATAAACAATACCAACACCTTGGCCATTGCTACAAACTGAACCATCAAAGTATAATCTCGATGGTACTAATGAAACAAGGTTTATATCAACATCATGCTTGTTATTAATCCGATGTTCAACAATGAAATTAGCAACAATTTGGCCTTTCATGGACTTTAGAGATTCATAAGCCAAATCATATTCAATCAAAGCATAAGCCCACTTGCCAATTCTACCACTAAGAATTGGCCTATGCAACATGTATTTAATGACATCGGTTTGACAAGCTACTACACAAACACTCGGCACTAAATAATGTCTCAGTTTTGTGCAAGCATAATATAAGCATAGACATAATTTCTCAATAAATGTATACCTTGTCTCTGCGTCCAATAAGCGGCGGCTCAAATAAGTGATGGCATGCTCTTTTCCTTCGATCTCTTGAGTCAGAACAGCACCAATAACTCCTTCCTCTGCTGCAATGTAAAGTCTGAAGGGTTCCCTATGCTTGGGTGCTCTCATCACCGGAGGAGTGCACAAATAATTCTTGATCATATCAAATGCTTCTTGCTGTTTTGCCCCCCAAGTGAAATCAGCATCATTTTTTAACCGAAGGATAGGAGTAAATGCACCAACTTTCCCTGATAGATTAGCTATGAACCTTCTCAAATAATTGACCTTGCCAAGGAACTTTTGCATATCTCTCTTGCATGTTGGAGCCTCCACTTTCTTCATAGCCTCTATCTTTTTGGGATCAATCTCTATACCATCTTCATGAATAATGAAACCCAAAAACTTGCCAGCTGACACGCCGAAAGCACACTTCAAAGGGTTCATTTTCAGCCATACTTTTTCATTCTTTCAAAAGCTAAACGCAAATCGGCCAAGTGAGATTCAAAAGCATCCAATTTGACAACAATATCATCAATATAAACTTCAAGTATGACACCGAGTAAATCATGAAAAATCAAATTCATAGCCCTTTGATATGTGGCGCCAGCATTTTTTAATCCGAATGTCATCACTGTCCACTCGAATAAACCAAGGAAACCAGGACATCGGAAAGCCGTTTTGTACATGTCCTCTTCGGCCATAAAAATTTGATTGTATCCGGCATTACCATCTAGAAATCTAATAACCTTATGTCCAGAAGCATCATTAATAAGCATATCGGCTATTGGCATAGGATACTCATCTTTGGGTGTAGCCCTATTCAAATCTCTGAAATCAATGCACACCCTCAACTTGCCAGATCCTTTCTTCTCTACTGGGACAATGTTAGAAATCCACTCGGCATACCTGCAAGGTCGAATGAAATTAGCTTCAAGCAGTCGACCGATCTCTTCCTTGATCCGGTCATATGTTTTCGGATTAAATTTTTTGGCCGATTGTTTATAAGGTCTAAAACCGTCCTTTATAGGCAACCGATGCTCCACTAGCTCTCGGCTTAACCCTGGCATCTCATGATATTCCCATGCAAAGCAACAAACATATTCTTTCAATAGCTCGATTAACTTAGCCTTACAATCGGCTTTCAAATTTTTGTTTATAAATGTTGGTCGAGTGACTGAACCATCTCCAATATCTACCTCTTCTAACGGATCGGCTGATGTAAAACCTTGTCCAAGTTTATCCATGTCATCCAACTCCTCTATAGACTCATACATATCGTTCTCATTGGACCAATACTTTACAAAACGTTTTTGTAACCACTCGGAATTAGGATCCATTTAAACATATCATACCTTGGAGCCGATTGCATTCACTCGGCTTTAAAGAGACGGGCACAAAACCATTCTTGGTCGCGCTGAGAAAATCAAACTCTGATAAGTCACGTCCTGTCAAGCAAGTAGCATTGGGATGTTGCCAATCCACCGATGCATCGGCCAAAGCAACACAGGCCGAGTTATCCGCATGAATAACTTCCACTTCATCATCAACCCACTAAATCAAAAACTGGTGCATACTGGATGGCACATACTGGTTTGCATGAACCCAATCGCGGCCTAGTATGACGTTGTAGTTAGCTTGCACCTCAGCGACAAAGAATGCAGTAGCCAAAGTTTTGCTTCCGACTGTAAGCTCCACATACATCACACCTTTGGCTTCAGTTTTCTCTTTGCCTTCAAATCCGTTGAGCACCATATTGGTCTTGATCAATTCTTCATCAGGCAAACCCAATTTCTTGAAGACCGAATAGGGCATAAGATTTACCACAGCACCACCATCAACAAGCATCCGAGTGAGCGGCGACCCATTGATATGACCTCTGAGATATAATGGTTTCAGATGCGTTACTGGTTCTTTTGGCTTCTCGAATATCGCGTTCTTAGGGCCAAAATCCAGCTGAGCCACCTCCCCTTCCTCATCTACAGCACGAAACTCAGCAGGTAAGTAATACACCATATTGATATCCATACCTTCATGAACCGGTGTAGACTCATAGTCCAACATATCAGCCTACTCCTCAAGTGCATCCACCGATTCAGAATTTTGTCCGAGTGAAGAGGAAGCAATAGGTAACATAGACGATGCAATGATTGCGTCGTCCTCTTTTGGTAGTGTAGGTTCTGCTGTGATAGGTGTAGAAGCCACATCATCTTGTATTTGTTTAGGCCTCCACACTTGTTTTGTAGGTACCATAGACCGAGTGTCATTGAACAACTTATCTCTTTGCTTCTCGGCCTCTTGTTCTGCCATCTCTTGACTCCTTAACCTCTGTAGTTTCCTCTTTTGTGTCTTTGTTAGCCCTGGAGGACACCACTTTGGCCGAGTGTATTTAGGATCTCTCATTTTTACCTGGCTGGTGCTTGCCTCATGGTCATTAGCCGAGTGCTTTGGCGCGATAGCAAGTATCGGCTCAGTCGGATTGCTATGCACAATCGGCTGCTGTATGGCGAATGTTTCGGTGCCCAAGATAAGTGAGTCGACATCCATTTTCTCCTTGCCTTTTCCCGACTCAACTGCTGCAACACTTGGTGATTTAACACGCCATTCTTTTTGACTTTCCAGATGCATGAAATTTTCACTCGGGCGCACCTTTTTACTCTGATGGAATCCACTCGGATGGATATCACTCGGATGGAATTCAGTCGGATGGAATCTACTTGGCCACATTTTTTTTACTCGGATAGCTTCCACCTGGGTGCATTCTTACACTCGGATAATTTCCATCGGGTCGCATGTTTTGACCAGCCGACCGATAGTTACCGATGTTCAGTCGGCCATTATATGAGTATTCAAGCCGACCCCAAACAGTTTGCCTTTGCTCTTCTAGAAACAACGCCTTTGGTCCACTCAGTTTCATATATTGACTGAACATATCATCTGATGGTGACCTTGGTCGCTTCAAGTATGATGGCCGGTTAGAGCCGGGCCAGCTGACTGATTAGCATATTTGGATAGCAACATATCAAAAGTTGGCTTGATCCGCTTGCGTTGCACTTTAGCTTCATTCCTCTTCCACTTGCCAACTTCTGGACTCTTGGGTTTGACAAATTTAACTCGAGCATTTTCTTGCACTTGCAGTTGCCCCCCGAGTGTAGGATTCTTGATGGTGATTTTGATCACTTCCTTGCCATTGGGTTGCTTACCAAGCACAACCTGTCTCCCCAAGACCTTGTTGTCCTCCTTGTCTTTCCTGGGCTCACCAACAATGACAGTAGCTTTATTAGCAGATTCGGCTACCTCCGGCCGAATGAGTAGCTTCTTCCCCTCCAAATCCATGGTATTCATTGGAAAAGGTTATTTATCAACTTGCATCTCAGAAAAGTTCAATCGTCCGTCATTAATGGCTGATTGTATCTGTCGTCGAAAAACATTGCAATCGTTAGTAGTATGAGAAAAAGAATTATGATACTTGCAATAAGCACGCCGTTTTAGCTCTTCAAACGGCGGTAAAGTATGAGATATTCTAATAATCTTAGCCTGCAGCAAAGCATCAAATATTCTATCACACTTAGCAATGTTAAAAGTAAACTTCATCTCTTCATCACGATTCTTATGAATCGGTTTCAGATCATTGCAAGTAAAGGGTTTGGCCTTAGATGGCCAAACAAATACAGTCGCAAAAACATCACCCTCATCGTCCGAATGATCACTGTCATATTCCACCATATTCATCTTCGGACGATCGGCTTTGTATCTATGTACTTCTTTGAGGTCTTTGCTTCGGCTTTCCTGAGCCAAAGCCCTTTGTAAGACTTGGTTGATATTTAAAAACTCGTAGCCTTCTATCTTTTCTCTAATGGGATTTGTCAAACCACTCAGCACTAGGTCTGCCAAGTCCCTCTCGGTTATCACCAAACTAAAACACCGGTTTTTTGTTTCTCTGAATCTCTTGATGTAATCGGAGACCGATTCATCATGCTTCTGTTTAACCGATGTCAGATGTGACAACTTGAATTCATTGTCGCCGCTATAAAAGTGATCATGAAACTTCTGCTCTAGCTGCGACCAAACCCGAATGGAACCATGTGGTAAAGAAGAAAACGATGAAAATGCGGTACCAGTTAATGATAAAGGAAATAAACGCACTTTCAATTCATTCAATGAGCCTGCCTCACCCAATTGTGCTAAATATTGACTAACATGCTCCCATGTGGTTTTTGTGCCCTCTCCATTGAACTTAACAAAATCTGGAATCTTATATCCCGGAGGGCACTGGACGGCATCAAAGCACTCGGGGTACGGCTTTTGGTAAATCCGATTCCGAGGTAACTCAACTCCAAAATTCTCTCTAAGCATCTTAGCCATCTCCTCTCTAAGATTAGCTAGACCATCATCCGTAGTGGACGATGAAGCTTGTGGTAGTGACATAGGAAGAGTATGGTTACTAGCTGTAGGTAGGAATTGTGGCATGTACGTTGACCCATAATTTGGTAGTGGTCGAGTGGTTGTAGCTGTAGGTAGAGTTTGGTTCGGCATTGCCACCGAACCTATCATGCTCATAATAGGATTAATGGGTGTAGCCACAATCTGATTTATTTGGGTAGGATAATAAGTCATCGGCACGGGAGGCGCCGATGCAATAGGTAAGGCCAGATTAGGGTTTTGCACACTAGTAGGTACACCATTATTACCACTAGACGATTGAGATATATTCTTCTGAGCATTAGTATTTTCTATAAAAGTTTGATAGACTAGATTGTTACCATCAGCAATACGACTTTCAATCTCAGCCCACTGCTCAGGAGAAAAGGCAGTACTTACAGAGGGTTTAACCTGTTCAGTTTGAAGAGGAGGGAACTTGATTTCTTCAATCGGAGTGATGTTGCCTTGGTGATCTTTCTTGAATTTTGCAAGGAACTCCTGCAGGTCCTTCTCCTTGCGCGCCTTCTTGTACTCCTCATAGACTTGGGCGATGATCGGCCGATATCTCATCAAGACTGGGCTTAATGATGTTATCGGCGTCTACCTCAGATGGCTTGGGAAGATCGGACATGGTGGATGATGATGATTGATCTTCGATCCCCAGCGGAGTCGGCAAAAAGTGTGTTGACACACGAACACGTCACATGTACCCTCGACGCCGGGGGTGATGCACTGCAGCTCACGTCGAAGGAGACCCGACCGACAGCGCGATACGCAAGACGGTCGACGGGCGCTTTTGCAGACCCGAAAACCCCACACGCCCGGGAGGGACCCCGTCAGGGAGTGCGGCGGCTATGGGCTTCCCTAGGTTGATTCGCTTGTCCCTAGAGCCTCGGGATTCGTAGCTCTCAAACATGAAGAACAGCGAAGAACGAGATAGAAAAACGATGGAGAGATAAAACGTAGATGAAAAAGTAGTATATTGATTTGTTCGATTGTGTGTTGTTCAATCGGCCGTCACCCCCAACATATATAAGAGGCGGCTGGACTTCCCGTACAAGTAAAGGATTCATCTAGGCTTTCCTTACAAGAAAAATTACATCAATTCACGTCCTAGAGTCCTAATTCTATTCCAATTCGGATTCAGTCTGAATCTGGCCCAAACCCTGTCCTCCTTCTTGCATGGGCCGCCGGGCTTGCATATGATCTCTGATCGAGATGGCCCAAATATCAAACTTGTGCGCCTCGATGATACGAACAACTCTCATGTTGATCACTTTTTCAAATAAGGCCATCTTGAATACTTTTCGAGGTCATCTTTATCTTCCAGTCGGACTCGGTCTTGTAGTAGACTGGATTATCCGAGTCTCGTAGTGAATTTGTAGGCTATATATTATCTCTGATGATGATGACTCCAAAATCAAAGTTTACTGTCTTGATGATACGCACAACTTCTGTATTGAACACTTCTTCATCCAAGGTCATTTTGATAAACTTTCGAGCACATGTTCAATTTCACTCGGACTTGAGCTCATCCACTCGGATATTAGATACTTTCACTCGGATCGTCCGATTGGACTTTTTCACTCGGAAGATAATCTTTCACTCGGATGACTATATTTTCACTCGGCTGACTATATTTCCACTCGGAAGGCACTATCTTATTCAATCCGCAAGTTTTCGTCCCGATGGTAATCTTTTCACTCGGAATATTTTCACCTGGACGACAATTTCACTCGGATGATCATATTTCCACTCGGATGACTATATTTCCACTTGGATAATAATAAGTTCATCTGGTCAGCAAACTTTCACTCGACCGGTAAATTTTCACTCGACCGTAAACTTTCACTCGGATGGTAAACTTTTCACTCGGATTTCCGACTAAAAACATAGCCCGATCTTGATTTGTCTCTCCAGGTCTCATACGACCTCGGATTGAGATGAATTATATATGAAAACCGATCGGCTCGATGAGACCAAACTTTTCCATGTTGAAGGTTTTTCGATTCAAGGCCGTCTTGATGGTCGAATTACTTGCGCAACCTATCAGACAAGTGTCTGGCACCTCGCGCCATATTTCCGTTGAGGTTCGGTCTGCAGTGTATTGCCTCTAACTTTTGCATATGAACTCGGATTGAGATTATTTATATATCAAAATCGATTACCTCAACGATACGAAGACAATTCCTTAAGAGTGCTCCTTCATACGAGATCATCTTGAAGACGTGATTGGCCAAAAACCACTCGGAATATTGAATTATGCCACTCGGAGTATAGTTTCGGTCCGTAAGATAAAGTCGGATGTCAATGACTTAAACATCAAAGTTATTCCATTCGACGATGCGAAACTTTTCATGCTAAAAAACTCTTTCACTCTGTATCTTGCCAAAATCAGGTGTCAACAGAAACAAATGCCGATAACGACGTATCGACAAAAACGACGAAGCCTCGTGACCGCTGCATCCACCAGAGATCGCCCACCAAACTCCGAGACTCCGAAGCGCTAGTAATAATCAACACCTCCAAGAAGGAACGCGACGATGACAACGCTACTGCCAAGGGTTTCCCCCGGTACGCTGCGAGGAGAGATGCAGGGTAGCCCCGACGCCCTCCAGGAAGGTCTAGCGGCACTCTCAAGCGCCACCGCGTCGGTGTCGGCCAAGCCAACAGGGATTTCTCCCGATCCCAGCCTCTGCCTGAGGCACTTTGGAGCTCGCCACCAAACTGACCACCACCCAGCGCCACCACGGACACGAAGCTTCCCACGCTGTCTCACCACAGCACTGCGAAGATGGTCTGCACAACAAAGAAGAGGAGCCGGGATTAGTGCAGCAGCACCGTCGGCATACCGGAGGGCCCCACCTCCACCGTCCACGACGGTAGCCGACCAGACGCCATAGCAGGAGCCTACCGGGCCCGTGGCCCCACAGGCCCGGCCAGGCCCTCAAAGGCCCGGACAGCTCCCGCCTCCGCGCAGCAGCTGGCACGCCGTCGGCGTCACTGTCCCAGTCCAAGCCGCTCCCTGCCTCCCCATACAGAGGGTGTCGCGGTCGCGCCGGAGCCGACCCGCAAGGACCAAGAAGGGACCCTACGGGCCCAGATCTAGGCCGGAGACATGCCGCCGGCCGACCAGCACCACTCGACTGCCCTGCCGCCAAGAGGCGGCACCACCATGGCGAGCGCCGCCAACCTCCGCACCAGGACGCCAGACCGCCACCGGCCGAGCAGCACCGCCGCCTCCCCCCACCCCGGGAAGGAGGAGCACGCGCGGGAAGGAACGACCCGCCGCCGCCGACACCCCCGCCAGATCCGGGGCGCCCGCTGGCGGCGGCGGGGGGACAGACGAGGAGGGAGGGGTCGCGCGCCGCCCCAGCCGCCTCCCGGGGAGACGGTGGAGGCAGCGGGACGAGGAGGAGGGGAGAGGGGGGAGGGGCGGGGAGCCCGTGCTCGCGCTGGGCGGCGGCGGGAACGGGGAAGCAGGGGCGGGAAAGCGGGAAAGCGGGAGTGAGGGAGCGGGGCGCCGCACCGGGCGGGCGGCGGCGGCGGGAAGAGGCTAGGGCCCGCCGGCGGCGGGGGGAGGGGGGACCCTAGCGGGAGCCTCACGGGAGTGGGCCTTAGGGAAGATTCCAGGCAACGTGTGAAAACGTCCGTGGCACCCTGAGATAATTTTAGGTTCTCTCTTATTGGCACACTCAATTTAGAGGCACAAAAACGATCTTTGTCTAATAAGTAGAAAAAATAGATCTGACCCTCCCAGTCGCTCCCATGGGCGACGGGGAGGGCGCTCCCGCCGCCGCTGCCAGCACCCTCCTTTCCTTGCCCCCTTCCTCGTCGCTGCCAGAGAACGCGGCCGGGCAAAGCATGGTTGGCGTCAGCGGGCGGTGGGGCGTTTCGCCTTCTCGCGCAGGATCTCCGTCAGATAACAAAGCATGACTTAAAATGCGCCAGATAATAAAGCCCACGTATAACCTGAAAAAACTAACAAACCTAGCAGCCTAAAATCGACATAGGAAAGATAAAGACCAATGGCGTGGAGCATCCTCAATGTGCAGCAGGGCTGGGAACACCAGGTAGAACACGGACAACCACGATAGGGGTGTGAGCACCACCAGCCACCTAAACATAATGCATCCAAAACGTGTTCAAGAGAAGCACCACCGCTAGGAGAAGACTACCAAAGGGACGCTGCAGCAACAAGCAAAACCACACTACAAAGCTAGCCAGACTCAGCCCCGATGATGAGGAGGTGGATTATCGTGACCGTACATAGTGATGCACACTCCGTGATGACCCGGATGACCAATCCGGCCACCTTGAGGAGGACAAGGCGACCGCGGAGAGCAAACACCAAATCAGCACACAACCACTTTGATGAGGACAAGGCAACAACAGAGAGCAAACATTAGATTCGACGGCGAGGTGCCCACATCTGGCCGAGAGATGGCCGTGAAGAGCTACCAGGTGTGATATCAGTTTCTTTTTCTTCTGTGGCATCGAGAATGCTGTTACGCTCTCTGTTTTATCTTCTCTCAACTTTCGATCACAACAAAACTAATTGTCGTTTCTCGTATGCAGATGAGGCAAGAAGGACATTCCTGGACCTATTTACAAGAGCCATTGCACTTACTTTTATTTTCTCTTGAGATATGTTGCACTTAAATGTGTGAACTCCTAAAGCATCACTGACCGATCCCTTATAATTTATAGAAGGATATGGCGGAGTATCATTTAGGGGAGAATATTTTCTCCTCTAAAAAATATGACGTTTCTAACTGATCCTCTAAACGTAATGAAGTAAAACCTACATTTGGTTCATACATTTTGTTGTACACTTAATATGTGTCTGCGGTGACCGGCGACAATGATGACCATGTCGGGACGAGCTTCTCTGGCGAGGAGGACATGTCATCGGCGACCACAGGACGTGTGGCCCGATGTTGGCATTGTCCGCCTGGGAGGGAACAACGCATAGGCCACCTTCTCTACATCTCCTTCATCCGCTGCATCTCAAGCTCCGGCCACCAATGTCTCTATTTTGCTCTCGTCGTCGTTCCGCTTCCCCGGCCCTCACCCAGCTCTGCATTGACCTTCCGAAGATGAGCCGCATCTCTTCCCGCCTTGGCCCGGGGCGTGCCGGCAAGTTTCTTTGTTGACTGTAGATGGAATGGCACTGTTGTGTACTGTAGCGATGAGGTTGGCCAGGGACGTGCTGCTTTGCTAGCTACGCCACTGGCCGCGGCCGCGCAGACGAAATGGGAGGTTCGGGGGCGTCTTTGGAGCAATTTTTTACTCCAACCGGCAGTGGACGAGTATATTTAGGAGTCGAAGTGGTCGTGGTTATCCTCCTCTAAAGCTTTGGAGTGATTGATTAGGTGTAGGTAAGGGAAGGAAAACCAAATTTTATCTCCTCTAGCGCTTGGGGATATGTTAGAATTGCACTTAGAGCATCTACAGCCGGACGAAATAAATTTGACCCCTCAAACGACCGCGGACGCGCCCAGCCAGCGTCCGGGCATGTCCGCTATGATTCCCTATTTTTCTGTTCACGCAACCATGTCTTTTACTTTTTTTTTATATGTCCGATCACATGTATGTGATTGGTGGAGAAGGAGAGAGAGAAAAGAAATAATAAAGAAAGAAAAAAATGCTCTATGGGGGGCCTAATCCTATGTGGCGGACGCCGGACCACTGACCGGACATGCCCGGGCACTGCTCATACTCATTCCATATATGAGATGAATATGAGGGCTGCCAGACAGCCCGTGCATTGAAGAAGGTTTTGAGAGGTCCGATTGGATCAACTTTTTACTACTTTTTGATTCTCTCTCTTGTCCGGTCAATGGTCCCGCATCCGTCGGGTCAATTTGAGGAGTCCGGCTGTAGATGCTCTTAGGACATCAGTGGGTGTTCATAGCCGATTTTTTTTACTGGTTTGCAATGCCAATTTAACCCAGCTCGCATGTAGGCAGCGGGTTTTCAGATCAGGCTAGATGGTTACCACGTGTTCTTGCCATCTTCAGTTGGTCAGTACACAACAAAGAATGGTACAAATAACTGTAGAAATGATATGTTGTTGAACAGAAAAAATCATGTAAATTTCTTGCAAGTCATCTCCAGAGTTACTATTTTGATCCGTATATGATTGTTACTCACTCGTCCGGACTCCAGGACGCTTTTGCATACTGGATGCAACCGCTGGGAGATGATAGCACAGGTCATCTACAACCGGTTTAGATGGCAGTCCAATAATAATATTGATGTTTAGTCGTCTTGTCCTGTTGCTTGCCAGTTATGTCTATGTTTATTTTCTCAGATTTTTGTGCTCCTTTTGCGAGTTGTAATATACTGCAGACCTTGGGTTGATTGGATTTTAATAAGATGGCCTCATGCATCGTTCTGATGCAGAGGCTGAGGGTCTTGCTCCTTAAAAAAACACATTTTCGGGTCGATGTAACTAACACGATGATGTTGCTGCATGCTCTATGTTTCCCAAGGATCAACACCTGTGGCAACTCGATCGCAACTCCGATGAGCAATTGTACCCTCGCGGAAACCTCAAATCAAAACACACAGCACATGCCCATGATACAATATTTGGTGCTCTGCCAACTAGCCAGAATCAGCGACTTGAAGAACTAATGACTAATGGAACTCTTGCAAATGAACTAGTGGAACAGAACATGAGAGAGACTAAGAACCTCCCAATAGAAACATGGGCCCAGCCAGATTCTGTGCCAGCCGACGTGGCTGGTTGGCAGATTCACCTGACACATCATCCCCCTAATGTCCCCTGTGTTGCCACGTTCTTGCACGGCCATGCTTGTCTAATGACACAGGTTCTGTTTTGGTTGGATTGCCTAGTTGCATCACTGGAACCAAGCTCTGAAAGCCGAAGGGTACTCATGGCCAATCTGTATCTGTATCCAAGGGCGTGTTTGGTTGCTCGTATTAGGCCTAGTCTGGCCCGCGCGGGAAGAAAGTGGCCCGTTTGGTTGCCTGCTTTTACTATGCGGCCTGCATCGCACGGAACTTAAAGCACGTCCAGGCCAGGCCTAGGGGAAACGTCCGAATCGGCAGTAGCTCGTGAGCCTGGCTCGTGCAAGGTAGGGGAGGGCGACGCGCTTCTCCCCTCATGCGAGCAGGGGAGATGGCGCCAGCTTTCCCGCGTCGCCGAAAAATCGGCGGGAGGATTTCGGCTCACCTCCCGCCGAGTCCACCCATATTTAGCCCCTCCCTCACCGCCCCAACTCCCACCACCATTCTCCCTCCGTTCGAGCTTTCCCGCCGACGCGCATCGGCACCGACAAGCAGGTAAGCGGCGCACCTTCACCCGCCGGCGTTGATCTTCCACGACCGTCCCCCTCGTCCTCAAGCTGCAGCCATGGCCTCTGTGAGTTCAATCCCCCTTCTCTCCGTTTCTTCTAGCTAGATCTGAGTTGCACCTAGGGTTTGATCTAGATGCATGGTTGATTAGTGGTATGATCTGTGAGCTGCTATGGTTGATTGCTATGCTGCGGTTGCAATTTGTGATAGGGCTAGATGTTTAAGCATGTGGTAGGCTAGATTAGTAGTAGAGTTTGAAGTTGAACCTTGTGCTTGTGTTGAATCATGCTTAGATCTGTGATTTGTAGCTATTGGTTGTCCATTTGTACCATGATGTTTGTTGTAGTTGTATGTTCCTGCTCATAGATT
The DNA here is from genome assembly GCA_034509565.1 of Triticum monococcum. NCBI lineage: Eukaryota > Viridiplantae > Streptophyta > Magnoliopsida > Poales > Poaceae > Triticum > Triticum monococcum. The sequence continues at coordinate 624,645,709 of CM067845.1, forward strand.
GTCCGGTCTGCTTGGTATGATAGCGATGAAGCATGTGCTTAATATGATAGTGATGAACCATGTACATGTATGCTTCTGCTTTCATGGATTGTCCGGTATGTTGTGTGCTATGCTTACTGTCAATGCGTGCTACGATTGTAGGACATGACCACGCAGACGCAAGATCTTAGTCAGGCCCTTGTTGTGTCCGACAGCCAGTTTGCTCCATCATTTGTCGAGGACTCGCAGCCTATGTCCCAGATGGCACCTGATTCAGAGGTGCTCGCCTCTGATTCCCTCTATGTGCCAGTAGTGCTCGTTGAGCCAACTACTGCTGCTGCTGCTGCCGCCGCTGCACTCAAGCTAGCAGCAGCAAAGGCAAAGAAGGATGGTAGGTCGAACAACATGAAGTGGCAGCCGTTCATGTCCACGTTTGTGCTGAACAAGATGTGTGAGCTCATCTCTAGTGGAGTTAGGACTGAAAAGGGCTTCAAGGAGGTGCACTTGAACACCGTTGCGAAGCAGGTGTTCGAGTTCTGTGGGCAAGAGGTGTCTGCCACCCAGGTGTACAACCACCTGAGGAAGTGGAGAAGTCGATGGATCCAAGTGTCCAGGCTGAGAGACCTTAGTGGTGCCTCATGGGATGAGAACACTTGCTCCATTGTTCTGGAGGTAGAGCACTACGCCGGCCATGTAGCGGTTAGCTCACAGCCCTCTTCCTTTTCATATTGTCCACCATTGCCTACTCCTAATCGCAACTAACAACACTTGTGTTTCATTCTTCGGACCACTCAAGGGACGCTGAGGAACTCCTCAACACACCCATACAGAACTACAACTAGATGCAACACATCTTCTCCTTCGGGCTGGCAACTAGGAAGCATGCCATGGGCTCGGGGGAGCCTCTTGGTTCTCCCATGCCAGACTTCCCTAGGACCCCGGACGTCGAGGTCCTCGATGGGCCTGACAAGCCCGCTGCGAAGCCCTTCGACAAGCATTTGACCCCGTCCATGATAGGAAGAGGAAGAGAGGAGGCCTGATGGAGGAGGAGATCAATGTCTTCTGCAGCATGACTGATGCGGTGAAGGAGGTGGCAACAGCCATCAGGGAGTGCAAGCCCCCCTACGTCCACCCTGACCTGTATGGGGCTGTCATGACCCAGGGTGGCTTCAGCGACGAGGCTCTCGTGGCAGCTCTCAGCCACCTGCTTGACAACAAGGCCCAGGGTGTTGGGTTCGTTGCCATGGCCGACGCTCACAGGGTGTTGTGGCTCAGGAGCTGGCTGGGCAAGCACTACTACTAGAGCAGTGCTGCCAGTGAGCGTGCATGATCCCCGACGGCGATGGCGGTGGCGATGACGACGACGATGACGATGTACATTTTGTGTAGCTAGGGCTCAAAAACTATTTGATGGTCTGTATATTTTGGTGAGGTGGTATATTACTAACCCCTCACGCTAATGGTTAACTTGCGGTGGTAGGAGACACCCTCTTTTGAATGTGGTGGTAGGTTAACTCCAAGGTAGTGCTAGGAAGAACTTGTTATGCCGTATGATCATGCATGCTTTGCTTCTCTTCTGCTCCATTGTTGTTTGTGTGCTACTTTACTTGCTACTTGTGTGCTCCATTGATTTGCTGCTTCAACTCTTGCTCTTGTGCATTGCTAGGGTAAGTGGTATGCCGTGTTCATCGGTAAGGTCCCAGGGGTTTATAGTTCACTAGATGACTCGTTGCGCCAATGGCGCAAAGGCCGAGAGGGAGCCAAGTATTGCGAGAATATTTAGACACTCAAGTCGAAAATCAAATGTGGCCAACACTCCCGCATCCTCTGCTTGGAAGCCGCCTTTTCTTACCGGATCTAACATAGATATGATTCTTCAAGAGCAAATTTCAGAGAAAATATAAAGCATGGAAGGCTTTAAGTTGTATTATTGAGACCATACCACCATATCTTCATTTAGTTTCTTTGGAAATCTAAAGGTCTAAGAGGACGGTACATGTGAGAAGCTGTGAATCCATAACAAAAAACTAAACTAACTTCCAAACAAACATTTCAAGTTTGGAAGCCATAAAGAAGTAGCCCAGATCTCTCGTTGTAGTGTAGGTACATGTCCTTAATCCTGCATCCACAGCCCATAATTTTTCAGCACCTAAATCCACGAAATCCAACCGAAGGAAATCATGGCAAAAACATGCGTCGCAGCTTACATCTCCTAGAAGGACTTCTTGGCATTTTTGTGCAGGTTGGACACAACAATCCTCGATGCGAGCTGCAGAAGAACCGCACAGGCACCTTCCTTCACCTTGCCCTTGGGGAGGAGGGGGGCAACACTTGCAGCACCGCGACAAGGCCTCATTAGATAAACCTTTACTCTTGTAATCTACGTTGGTGAATTCATTGATACCTTTCTTTACCATATGCTCATTGAACCTTCAAAACAATATAAGTGGTTGACCTATCAAGACTAACCGTTTCAACTAACCAAAAAGAGAAATCAAAGCTAGCAGAAAAACAGATGATAGACATCCAAGAAAGAAACTTGTATGTACAGCCATGTCAATTGTTGCTTCAAAAGGCCAGTATTTCTTTGGAACTTCTTTCACCGCAAGCCCAATGTATTTTCACATGAATGCACGGCAATGTACTTGGGACAAAAGCAGGCCCAATAGAGTGCAATGAACATATAAAAGTCAAAGATGCCAACATATATGTAGGAAAACATGAAGTAATGATCTTGGATTAAATTTCATCCTAAAACCTGAACACGCATGTTGAATGTTATCAAGTTGACAGTACATCGCCAACTAGCCATTTAATAGATAAAAAACAAATTAGGTGAACGCTCACACTTATCTTACTACTTCATATTTCATCTTGACAATTAATAAAATCAAGCATCATCATTTTTATTGCCTCATGCAGCAGGTTCATTCATCAGAATGTTACACACTGTATTTGTGTCTTATTTACTTATTAAGAAACTGTTCTCTTATCAAATTCTACAATTCTTTTGGTGATGTGAATTTTCAGGCCCCCACTGACTGTAACTACAACAGAAAACAATATTCTATTAGAGAAGAATCATACAGAAACAATCATAGTTCAACAAAAATCCGTCGAAGCTACTAAAGATCTGCGTACTCTGCTTCAGCCGTTTTAATAGCAGGTAAAAGTTTAGTTGTCAAGAGACCTTCATAGTGAGTCTTCTCTAGGTTCATATATTCAATGGAGGAAACTACCATCAGTATATACTCCCTCCATGCAGAATTACTTGTCATCAAAATGAATAAAAGGGGATGTATCTAGATGTATTTTAGTTCTAGATACATCCGTTTTCATCCATTTTGATGACAAGTATTTTCGGGCGGAGGGTGTACATGCTACGGAAGATTGAGTGATCACTATTTGGAAGTACTTATAGCTAACTGGTGGCCTTGGATGGAACTAAATCGAAACAGCAAAAATAGTTGAATATCAATAAATTTAAGTACTACGTACCTAGCAGAAGCAAAGGTTCCTATTCTCCTTCGGAATTAACTGTAGTCTGTGTCTCCTGAGAAACATGCATTTTATCTGACAAAGCACACACTAACTAAACATGTGTTAGCATAACAATATTCAGTTGTTAATTAACATACATCGGAAAAAAGGCCCTCGCGTCGCTCCGCACGAGCGACACGGGCGGCGACCCAAGCCACCGCCGAAAGCCACCCCCTTCGTCGTCTCCCTTCCTCGCCGCCGCCGGGATGCACCGCCGGGCAAAGCCTGTGTGGCAGCGGTGGCGGCGGGGCTTCTTCTCCACGGGGCGGGCGGCTCATGTCTGGCTCGTGTGGCACCGGCGCTTGGTCGTCGCGAGCTCGGCGGCGGCGGGCTGAGGCTCCTCTCCTTCGGCGGGGGCGGCGGATCCAGCCTGTAGTGGCTGCCCTGGCGTCGTGGGATGGTGGCCCGTGTTGTGGCCGATCTGGTCCGGCGCAGCACGGCGCAGGCGTGGGCGGTGGTGCTCTGGCTGGGAGGTGCGGCCAGAGGGAAGGTGCAGCACGAGGTGCGGGCGTGGTCGGGTCGTGGTGCATCTGTGCGGGAAGGTTCGGCACGAGGTGCCCGGCAGCATGGTTCGGCCGTCGTGAGGATGCGCGGCCACGCGGTCGGTGGCTGCTGCTTGGGCAGTGCGGCAGCCCAGGGTGGAGACAACGTAGTTCTGCGGTGTTGGGCGGAGCGGATCTGCTGCGAAGTGTGAAGGTGGTCAGATCCAGACGGATTGGACCTCGGTGGCTCAATGGAGGGCTTGCTGATGCTTGATGTGCGGGGCTCGAGAGGTTGACCCAGGCGAAATCTTGTCTCCGGCGTGTCTGGAGCCGGCGATGGCGATGCTTTCAAGCGTCGTTTCCTTCTTGTTGGCATCGTCGAGGTACTCTCAACTCCAATCTTCGCAGCTTTGGGGGAAACCCTAGATCCATGGGATCGGACGATGATGGTGCTCTAGCATCGTATCCCCTCTCGGGGGCTTCGTCTTTGGAGCTAGGAATCATCAAGTGGGACCGATGGAAGTTGGTGGAGTTGGGGTCGAGGCTTCTGTGGCAACGATGATGGGTGTGTGCGATGACGGAGACGCGACAATGGTTGCAATAGTCGGCTCTTCTTCGGCGTGTTCGTGGGATTACCTCAGGTTGTTTTGTTGCGGTGAAGTCGGAGCTGCGGTGGTGGGGCCCCTGTGGCGACGATGACAGGCAGCAGGTGGTCTGTTCGGTGGTCTTCCGCGATGCCAACGTTGCATAGTTCTCCTTCGGAGCAATCATTCAGAGTCGGAGTTGTGCTGTCCTTGGCGCGGGTGGCTGAGTTTGGCCGAGGCTTCTTGTGTTTCACACAGCCTCTACGGTGTGGGTTGGGTCGACTTTTGTCTTCGGAGAAGTCGGAGTCGCTTGCTCGGAGATTAGGGAGGGCGATGACGCCTGTTGGGGAGAAGTGATGACGATGACACCGGTGTGTGATATTGATGAGACCCTCTATGTGAGGTGTGTGTGGTATTATGTGTGTGCCGCTCAGCGGTTTGTGTCGGTTTTCGCCCGGTTTTCCGTTTATTAACCGGGCAACTCTCTTCTGCTTTATTAATGAGATGAGGCAAAGCTTTTGTCTCTGTTTCAAAAAAAATATTCAGTTGTTGAACCCTCTGTGCATTGTGTTGACAGCAGATGGAATCAAAAATACATCGTTGTAGTGACAACAAAACCTGCAGTCTAGTGTAGCATCTTAAGGAAAAACAAGCAAGAATAATATAGCATTGACCTTGCGATATACTTGTATGCAGATTTTCTCGGAATCTCACTTCAGTAGCACCTATCCATACACACATACATACACATATAGCATTGACCTTGCGATATACTTGTACGCCTTCGTTGCCTATACATACATACACATATTCAGTTGACGAAGCATGGTTTACTTTATACTACACACATGATCCTAAATCTGAGAAATTAGAAATAGCCTAGCCAAGCTACAACCTTTGAACACATACCTTATTTTGCCTGATGGTGTGCAGTGTGATGGCCACAAACAGCAAGACCTGGACAAGAATACCGAACATGATTCCCATCAAAAGGCCATGCCCACCTATATAAGGAACCAAGTGAAGGCAAGTTCAAAAGCAAGCATGAAAAGCCATACATGATAACCGAGCAAATATGTACAATGTTCACTGATACATTTTCTTCAGAAAGGGGATGACCCTGGCCTCTGCATAAGTGATGCACACAGAAAGTATTCACGGATACATACCAAACATTTTGTCGCTTCACATCCGTGTGGCAGACTCCAGGAACAGTATGAATGTACGCAAGCCCCCTGAATAGCCGCCACCAATGTAGAATTGACTTAGAATAGTTGCACAATAGCAGGCACACATTTCACACTTACTCACTGGCAATTCAAAAACCTGATAGGTGTAAAGCTTGACGTAGATAAGTGGCATCCCCTGTTTGGCATTACTGTAGTTCTTAAGCATACAGTAGAGTGTCTCCAGGACATACTCCATGACAAGGTTCAGAAACAACCCATCTCTACTTGTGGTTGAGAAGAAGCAGTGCTTGAGGGAGAACAACATTGGAATGGTTAATCAAATGCATAAGCTGCAGCTCCTGGTTCTTGGACCGTCGGTCTTGCAGTACCTTCTTAATGGCCACCGTCTCCCCAGTTTCCAAGCATTTAGCCTACACATGCATCCATTTCGCTAAACATCAGGCTGGTAATCAACAACACAAACAGAGAAAAACAATGGTTAGAGCAATCACCTGAAAGACGATGCCAAGTGAAGTGCCCACAACGCGTTAATAAGCTAACCGTTGAGGGTAGGACGTGAATTCTGAATGAGATGACTGTGAGGTTGCCAAATCTGCTACTGCTTGAACAACTATAATTGTTGTGATCAAAATCAGTGTCTTAAGCTAACCGTTGAGGATAGGACGTGAATTCTGAATGAGATGACTGTGAGGTTGCCAAATCTGCTACTGCTTAAACAACTATAATTGTTATGATCAAAATCAGCATCTTTTGCAACTAATGCAGAGTGTGAATTTCTCTGCACACAAAAAAGGCTTTGCAGATTCAGTATAGTTGACACAACCAAAATGCATTAACTGATTTCCTCAAGATCCCGTTATAGACCTGAAAATGTCAACTGTGAAATGATTGTTACCTCATATTCAGATAGTGAAAAGTTCAGCATCTACTGTTCTTAAACTATTCTCCATTCTCAACCCGCATGACCCAACCCGCCAACATCACTTCATATTCTAAGTCATGGCAAGGGTGAAGGAGTGTTTTGTTGGCTATTCCAAGTTTCCAACTAAGCAAGAAAATATGACAAAAAAGTAGGAATATTGGCTACATGAACACTTTGTTGACATACTTGGAATTGCAATGGACAAATAAAGCATTCGAGGTAATCGATCAAAACCTTTTCAAACGTGACAAACTCACCCAACATCATGCATCATTGCAAGAAAGTACAAATTTCACACTCTAAATCTAGTCAAAACTAAAAACGATATAGCATATGGATAAATGCCAGCATTTAGAATCACATATTTGTTCTTCATCTTTCCTTTCTCAGATCTGCACATGCCATGTTCAGGAAAATAACAAATTAGCGGCCAATAACGTGAGTAAGAGGGGGGGAGGAGCAGGAGGAGGAGGTACGTGAGTAAGAGGGGGGAGCAGGAGGAGGAGGTACGTGAGTAAGAGAGGGGGGGGGGGGGGGCAGGAGGAGGTACATGAGTAAGAGAGGGGGGACAGGAGGAGGAGGTAGAGGCAAACACTTAACGACCTCGAGTTGCTGTTGCTCCTCTTCCTCTGTGCAACCCTCATCTCCAGAGCCGTCGGTGCCATGGGAGGGCTCCTCCGCCTAGGGCCGCGTGCCGGCCCGCCTGCGCTTCGGGGAATCGTCAGATCCGCCCGGCCCGGATCCAGGCACAACGAGGGTCACCGGAGGAGCGGCGAGCCGAGCTCGGGACGGGCCTCCATGGCGGCCTCTTGGCGGCGGGGTTCGTCTGCGTGGGAGAGAGATGGGTCAGGGAGTAGGGGAGGAGAGGAGAGAGGGCGGTGGCGCAGGGGCTCACCATAGCCGCGGGTGTCCACGGCGGTCACCGCCGCCGTTGCCTCCCTTTGCCCTCGAGTGGAGCGCCGCCGTTGCCTCCCTTTGCCCTCGAGTGGAGCGCCGCCACCTGCGCGCATCGGCCGGCCTGCACCTGATCCATAGGGTAGGTGGGTGCGCGACTGCGCGGTGGAGCAGTAGAGGGTGGGTGGTGGCGGCTAGGGTTGAGAGGGAGGAAACGGGAGTGAGAGAGGAGAGGGGAGGAGGCGATGGCGGAGGCGGAGGCAAGGGAAGGTGGAAAAGAGAGAGGAGGGGAGATGGGGCGCTCGGGACTTATCTCTCCCAGCACTGCTACAGTAACCCGCGAAAAAAGGAGACGTGGCCACGGCCGCTAGTTGGGCGCATTCCCTCGTCCTTTATATGTTTAATGGGAAGAAGCCAGTGCACAAGTGACATCGTATAGCAACAGCACCCATATAGGGTTCAAGACTAGGCAGGCAGCAGAACAAGCTTATTCTGAGTGGGTGCGAAAGCACGACAACACTGTTGACAGTCGCAAGATTGGAGATGTCAAGGTGGATCGTCAGTTTGGGTTGAAGCTGAAGAACTTCATCATCTTCGCCCAGTTCACCGTCATTGTTGTGTTGTGGCGTTGGTGTGCTAGGTGTGGGTAAGCTCACCAACTAGGTAAGCACAACATGTACACCGTATGCAACCAAACGTCGTGTTCATGTGCCGCTCGGGCCAATGCAGGCAGCCAAACAAAGTGCACTTGGGTATTACCTAATGCAGGGACACTAGATGCAGGCAACCAAACAACTGACAGGTGATGTATTAGGGCCTGTTTTTGTTCAACCAGACTGGTTTGAGAAGTGTATGCGATGCAGGCCCTGTAGCAAACGGCAACCAAACACGCCCTAAATGATGTTTTCCTAAAGCCTCTCAATCCAAAGCCATGAATCCACACATCGGAACCAAGTAGCATTGGAATCATGTGCCTGCTTGCCAAAGGTTGGGTTCAGAGTTTCAACGAGACCCGAGTAGACTAGCTACCAGTAGAAGAAAAATGTATGTAAATGGAGACGGTCGTGTCTTGAAAGTTTCTAGCACTATGGAATTGCCAAAGAAAGTGAGTGAGTACTAAAACGGAGACCATATATATATAAGTCATCACAGTGGCTGGAGCTTGGGGTTAGAGGTGCGTCAAGGGAGCGTATCAAGAATTCGTGGGCCATATATGGTTCGGATTCAGTACATGGTACAAGTTATTAGCTCTACATTGTCGCAAAGTAATTAATTCTAGATGGAGTTGAGTTGTGTGAACATGTTATATGAGGCATACCCGAAATAATTGAGCCGAAAATTACACACAGGAATGCGTATCCCTCTCCCAATGTCCAGGACTACACAAATCAAATACCAGAAAAAATGCCCAGGACTACCCTACACCTACCGCTGGCGGTGCCGTGATTACCCACCAGCGTCCACTGCGGTGCTGCAGGACCTCGGCCTCCTGCTCCTTCTCCGTGGCCGCTTGCCGACATTTGACCCGTTGAAGACACACAATTGTTGCCCATGTAGCACTTCAACCTGATCGCATTGACGCAACACGTGACGCATGCATGTTAGCGTACATGCGTTTGTTCCAAATGAGATGTTTATGGGAAGTACAAGGACAGATCAGTTGCAGCTAGTACTCGGAGGAGCACTAGGATGCTAGCCACTGGCGGAGCATCGTGGAGATGAAACTGGGCTACGACCCCCCCCCCCCCCCCCCCCCCCTTCCAAAGTAAACTTCTTTTACTAGGTATGCTTACGATCTGGCCCAACGCCCCAGCCCATCAGGAGATGAGTCCACAGGCCACAACCCACTTGCAGCACCGCTCGGTAGCAGAGATCGATCCACCATCACCTCGTTCGTGCCAAGCGCAATGAGCCTATTATGTTGGAACTGCCGTGGGGCTGGCAAACCCGCGACAGTCCAAGAGCTTCGTGGTCTGACGAAGCAGTATGCCCCCTCTGTACTTTGCATTCTTGAAACTCAGATAGAGGGTACGAGAGTTGAAAATATGGTTGGCTCGCTAGGTTTTAACAAAAGCTTTGTAGTTAGTAGTTCGGGTAGAAGTGGCGGTCTTGGAATCTTTTGGAACGATGAAATAAAGCTTGAAATTGTTGGTTATTCGAAGTATCACATTGACGTTGTTATTGATGAGATGGTGGAATTTAAAACAAGGGTTACTTTTGTTTATGGTGAAGCCCAAGTGAATGAGAGGTATAAAACTTGGGATACACTCCGAGGAATAGTTGGTTCTAATGACATACCATGGTTAGTTGTGGGGGATTTCAACGAAGTCTTGCATGACCATGAGCATGACGGAGTGGGTAGCCGCAGCCAGGCCAGATGGATGCTTTCAGGGATGCGCTTGACACTTGCGGTCTCACGGATATAGGATATGTGGGGGCTGATTGGACGTTTGAGAAAAAAGTTGCAGGTGGCACATTCACCAGAGTCAAGCTCGACAGAGGGGTTGCAAACCCAGCATGGACGATAGCCTTTCCATCAGCACGCTTGGAACATTGCACAGCAGCGGCGAGCGATCACTATCCACTATTTGTTAGCTACGTGCATGGGAACGCATGCAGAAGGGCCCCACGCTCTTTTAATATGAGATTGCATGGGAGCGGGACCCTACGCTGGAACCAGCGGTGCAGACAGCTTGGGCGCGGACAGAGGGAGATTCGGTCGCCAGCCTAAACGACAAGCTAAAGTCGCTATCTTCGGACCTAGCGCAATGGGACAAGGACCACTTCGGTAATGTCAGGCGCGAGATCCAATGTCTAAAAGCAGAACTACAGGAGATACGTGCGATCCAAGGCAGATTTGGTCCATCTCACACTGAATTAAAAATAGTGGAAAAATTGACAGAGCTTTACCATAGGGAAGAAATATTGTGGAGACAGAGGTCGAGGCTGGAATGGTTGATGCACGGCGACAAGAACACGTATTTCTTTCATCTCAGGGCCAGCAGGCGACGGAGGAAAAATCAAATCAAATCGCTGGAGAGACCGGATGGCCAGTTAACTGATAATTTGACGGAGATGGAAACGATGGCTACTAATTTTTATCAAAATCTGTACACTACCGAGGGTGTTCATGATATGGATCGGGTGCTCGACACAGTCCCGGCCAAAGTGACAGAGGCCATGAATGAATTACTGAATGCACCTTATAGCCAGGATGAAGTAAAAATCGCGCTGTTTCAGATGTTCCCGATCAAGTCACCGGGCCCAGATGGCTTCCCGGCACATTTTTCCCAACATCATTGGGACACATGTGGGGGTGACGTGACATCGACAGTATTGAGGATAGTAGAAGGAACGGAGTTGGCTGAGAGCATAAATGAAACTTTGTTGGTACTTATACCAAAGGTAAAAAACCCAACTCTTCTGTCTCAATTTCGTCCTATCAATTTGTGTAATGTATTATACAAGATAGTGTCGAAGGTGATCTCTAACAGATTGAAACAAGTGTTGGGGAACGTAGTAATTTCAAAAAAATTCCTACGCACACGCAAGATCATGGTGATGCATAGCAACGAGGGGAGAGTGTTGTCTACGTACCAACGCAGACCGACTGCGGAAGCGATCACACAACGTAGAGGAAGTAGTCGTACGTCTTCTTCCCGATCCGACCGATCCAAGCACCGTTACTCCGGCACCTCCGAGTTCTTAGCACATGTTCAGCTCGATGACGATCCTCGGACTCCGGTCCAGCAAAGCGTCGAGGAAGAGTTCCGTCAGCACGACGGCGTGGTGACGATCTTGATGTACTACCGACGCAGGGCTTCGCCTAAGCACTACAACGGTATGATCGAGGTGGAATTTGGTGGCAGGGGGCACCGCACACGGCTAAGGAACGATCTTAAGGATCAACTTGTGTGTCTAGAGGTGCCCCCTGCCCCCGTATATAAAGGATGAAGGGGGGGAGGCTGGCCGGCCAAGCTAGGAGGCGCAGGAGGAGTCCTACTCCTACCGGGAGTAGGACTCCTCTCCCCAATCCTATTCCTAATAAGATTCCCCAAAGGGGAAGAGAGAGAGAGGTGGCCGGCCCCTCTCCTAGTCCTAATAGAACTAGGGAGAGGGGGGAGGCGCAGCCCTATGTGGGCTGCTCTCTCACCTTTCCACTAAGGCCCATGTTGGCCCATTTGGCTCCCGGTGGGTTCCGGTAACCCTCCCGGTAATCCGGTAAAATCCCGATTTCACCCGGAACACTTCCGATGTCCAAACATAGGCTTCCAATATATCAATCTTTACGTCTCGACCATTTCGAGACTCCTCGTCATGTCCGTGATCACATCCGGGACTCCGAACAACCTTCGGTACATCAAAATGCATAAACTCATAATAACTGTCATCGTAACGTTAAGCGTGCGGACCCTACGGTTCGAGAACAATGTAGACATGACCGAGACACGTCTCCGGTCAATAAACAATAGCGGGACCTGGATGCCCATATTGGCTCCTACATATTCTACGAAGATCTTTATCGGTCAGACCGCATAACAACATACGTTGTTCCCTTTGTCATCGGTATGTTACTTGCCCGAGATTCGATCGTCGGTATCCAATACCTAGTTCAATCTCGTTACTAGCAAGTCTCTTTACTCGTTCCGTAATACATCATCTCATAACTAACATCTTAGTTATTATGCTTGCAAGGCTTATGTGATGTGCATTACCGAGAGGGCCCAGAGATACCTCTCCGACAATCGGAGTGACAAACGCTAATCTCGAAATACGCCAACCCAACATCTACCATTGGAGACACCTGTAGTACTCCTTTATAATCACCCAGTTACGTTGTGACGTTTGGTAGTACCCAAAGTGTTCCTCCGGTAAACGGGAGTTGCATAATCTCATAGTCATAGGAACATGTATAAGTCATGAAGAAAGCAATAGCAACATACTAAACGATCGGGTGCTAAGCTAATGGAATGGGTCATGTCAATCAGATCATTCAACTAATGATGTGACCTCATTAATCAAATAACAACTCTTTTGTCCATGGTTAGGAAACATAACCATCTTTGATTAACGAGCTAGTCAAGTAGAGGCATACTAGTGACACCCTGTTTGTCTATGTATTCACACATGTATTACGTTTCCGGTTAATACAATTCTAGCATGAATAATAAACATTTATCATGATATAAGGAAATAAATAATAACTTTATTATTGCCTCTAGGGCATATTTCCTTCAGTCTCCCACTTGCACTAGAGTCAGTAATCTAGTTCACATCGCCATGTGATTTAACAACAATAGTTCACATCACCATGTGATTAACACCCATAGTTCACATCGTCATGTGACCAATACTCAAAGGGTTTACTAGAGTCAGTAATCTAGTTCACATATCTATGTGATTAACACCCAAAGAGTACTAAGGTGTGATCATATTTTGCTTGTGAGATAATTTTAGTCAACGGGTCTGTCACATTCAGATCCGTAAGTATTTTGCAAGTTCTATGTCTACAATGCTCTATACGGAGCTACTCTAGCTAATTGCTCCCACTTTCAATATGTATCCAGATTGAGACTTTTAGATTCATCTGGATCAGTGTCAAAAACTTGCATCGACGTAACCCTTTACGACGAACCTTTTTGTCACGTCCATAATCGAGAAACATATCCTTATTTCACTAAGGATAATTCTGACCGCTGTCCAGTGATCTACTCCTAGATCACTATTGTACTCCCTTACCAAATCAGTGCAGGGTATACAATAGATCTGGTACACAGCATGTCATACTTTATAGAACCTATGAATGAGGCATAGGGAATGACTTTCATTCTCTTTCTATCTTCTGCCGTGGTCGGGCTTTGAGTCTTTACTCAACTTCACACCTTGTAACACAGGCAAGAAACTTTTTCTTTGACTGTTCCGTTTTGAACTACTTCAAAATCTTGTCAAGGTATGTACTTATTGAAAAACTTATCAAGCGTCTTGATCTATCTCTATAGATCTTGAAGCTTAATATGTAAGTAGCTTTACCGAAGTCTTTCTTTGAAAAACTCCTTTCAAACACTCCTTTTATGCTTTACAGAATAATTCTACATTATTTCCGATCAACAATATGTCATTCACATATACTTATCAGAAATGCTGTAGTGCTCCCACTCACTTTCTCGTAAATACAGGCTTCACCGCAAGTCTGTATAAAACTATATGCTTTGATCAACTTATCAAAGCGTATATTCCAACTCCGAGATGCTTGCACCAGTCCACAGATGGATCGCTGGAGCTTGCACATTTTGTTAGCACCTTTCGGATTGACAAAACCTTCTAGTTGCATCACATACAACTCTTCTTTAATAAATCCATTAAGGAATGCATTTTTGTTTATCCATTCGCCAGATTTCATAAAATGCGGCAATTGCCAACATGATTCGGACAGACTTAAGCATAGATACGAGTGAGAAAAACTCATTGTAGTCAACACCTTGAACTTGTCGAAAACCTTTTTCGACAATTCTAGCTTTGTAGATAGTAACACTACTATCAGCGTCCGTCTTCCTCTTGAAGATCCATTTATTTTCTATGGTTTGCCGATCATCGGGCAAATCCATCAAAGTCCATACTTTGCTCTCATACATGGATCATATCTCAGATTTCATGGCCTCAAACCATTTCGCGGAATCTGGGCTCATCATCGCATCCTCATAGTTCATAGGTTCATCATGATCTAGTAGCATGACTTCCAAAAAAGGATTACCGTACCACTCTGGCGCGGATCTTACTCTGGTTGATCTACGAGGTTCAGTAGTATCTTGTTCTGAAGTTTCATGATCATCATCATTAGCTTCCTCACTAACTGGTGTAGGTGTCACAGAAACAGTTTTCTGTGATGTACTACTTTCCAATAAGGGAGCAGGTACAGTTACCTCGTCAAGTTCTACTTTCCTCCCACTCACTTCTTTCGAGGGAAACTCCTTCTCCAGAAAGTTTCCGAATTTTAGCAACAAAAGTCTTGCCTTCGGATCTGTGATAGAAGGTGTATCCAATAGTTTCCTTTGGATATCTTATGAAGACGCACTTCTCCGATTTGAGTTTGAGCTTATCAGGATGAAACTTTTTCATATAAGGATCGCAACCCCAAACTTTAAGAAACGACAGCTTAGGTTTCGTGCCAAACCATAGTTCACACAGTGTCGTCTCAACGGATTTAGATGGTGCCCTTTTTAACGTGAATGCAGCTGTCTCTAATGCATAACCCCAAAACGATAGTGGTAAATCGGTAAGAAACATCATAGATTGCACTATATCTAATAAAGTACGGTTATGACGTTCGGACACACCATTATGCTGTGGTGTTCCAGGTGGCGTGAGTAGTGAAACTATTTCACATTGTTTTAACTGAAGACCAAACTCGTAACTCAAACATTTTACCTCTGCGATCATATCGTAGAAACTTTTATTTTCTTGTCACGATGGTTTTTCCACTTCACTCTGAAATTCTTTGAACTGTTCAAATGTTTCAGACTTATGTTTCATCAAGTAGATATCCCCATATCTGCTCAAATCATCTGTGAAGGTCAGAAAATAATGATACCTGCTGCAAGCCTCAATATTCATCGGACCACATACATCAGTATGTATGATTTTCAACAAATCTGTTGCTTGCTTCATTGTTCCGGAGAACGGCGTTTAGTCATCTTGCCAATAAGGCATGGTTTGCAAGCATCAAGTGATTCATAATCAAGTGATTCCAAAATCCCATCAGCATGGAGTTTCTTCATGCGTTTTACACCAATATGACCTAAACGGCAGTGCCACAAATAAGTTGCACTATCATTATTAACTTCGCATCTTTTGGTTTTAATATTATGAATATGTGTATTATTAAGATCGAGATCCAATGAACTATTTTCATTGGGTGTGTAACCATATAAGGTTTTATTCATGTAAATAGAACAACAATTTATTCTTTTAATTAAATGAATAACCGTATTATAATAAACATGATCAAATCATATTCATGCTCAACGCAAACACCAAATAACACTTATTTAGGTTCAACACTAATCCCGAAAGTATAGGGAGTGTGCGATGATGATCATATCAATCTTGGAACAACTTCCAACACACATTGTCACTTCACCCTTAACTAGTCTCTGTTCATTCTGCAACTCCCATTTCGAGTTACTACTCTTAGCAACTGAACTAGCATCAAATACTAAGGGGTTGCTATAAACACTAGTAAAGTACACATCAATAACATGTATATCAAATATACTTATGTTCACTTTGCCATCCTTCTTATCCGCCAATCACTTGGGGTAGTTCCGCTTCCAGTGACCAGTCCCTTTGCAGTAGAAGCACTTATTCTCAGGCTTAGGATCAGACTTGGACTTCTTCACTTGAGCAGCAACTTGCTTGTCGTTCTTCTTGAAGTTCCCCTTCTTCCCTCTGCCCTTTTCTTGAAACTAGTGGTCTTGTCAACCATCAACACTTGATGTTTTTCTTGATTTCTACCTTCGTTGATTTCAGCATCACGAAGAGCTTGGGAGTTGTTTCCGTTATCCCTTGCATATTATAGTTCATCATGAAGTTCTGCTAACTTGGTGATGGTGACTAGAGAATTCTGTCAATCACTATCTTATCTGAAAGATTAACTCCCACTTGATTCAAGCGATTGTAGTACCCAGACAATCTGAGCACATGCTCACTAGTTGAGCGATTCTCCTCCATCTTTTAGCTATAGAACTTGTTGGAGACTTCATATCTCTCAACTCGGGTATTTGCTTGAAATATTAACTTCAACTCCTGGAACATCTCATATGGTCCATGACGTTCAAAACGTCTTTGAAGTCCCGATTCTAAGCCATTAAGCATGGTGCACTAAACTATCAAGTAGTCATCATATTGAGCCAGCCAAACGTTCATAACGTCTGTATCTGCTCCTGCAATAGGTCTGTCACCTAGCGGTGCATCAAGGACATAATTCTTCTGTGCAGCAATGAGGATAAACCTCAGATCACGGATCCAATCCGCATCATTGCTACTAACATCTTTCAACATAATTTTCTCTAGGAACATATCAAAATAAACACAGGGAAGCAACAACGCGAGCTATTGATCTATAACATAATTTGCAAAATACTACCAGGACTAAGTTCATGATAAATTTAAGTTCAATTAATCATATTACTTAAGAACTCCCACTTAGATAGATATCCCTCTAATCCTCTAAGTGATCACGTGATCCAAATCAACTAAACCATAACCGATCATCACGTGAGATGGAGTAGTTTTCAATGGTGAACATCGTTATGTTGATCATATCTACTATATGATTCACGCTCGACCTTTCGGTCTCTGTGTTCCGAGGCCATATCTGTATATGCTTGGCTCGTCAAGTATAACCTGAGTATTCCGCGTGTGCAACTGTTTTGCACCCGTTGTATTTGAACGTAGAACCTATCACACCCGATCATCACGTGGTGTCTCAGCACGAAGAACTTTCGCAACGGTGCATACTCAGGGAGAACACTTCTTGATAATTTAGTGAGAGATCATCTTATAATGCTACCGTCAATCAAAGCAAAAATAAGATGTATAAAAGATAAACATCATATGCAATCAAAATATGTGACATGATATGGCCATCATCATCTTGCTTCTTTGATCTCCATCTCCAAAGTACTGTCATGATCTCTGTCATCACCGGCATGACATCATGATCTCCATCATCTTGATCTATATCAATGTGTCGTCACACGGTCGTCTCGCCAACTATTCCTCTTGCAACTATTGCTATCGCATAGCGATAAAGTAAAGCAATTATTTGGCGCTTGCATCTTATGCAATAAAGAGACAACCATAAGGCTTTTGCCAGTTGCCGATAACTTCAACAAAACATGATCATCTCATACAACAACTTATATCTCATCACGTCTTGACCATATCATATCACAACATGCCCTGCAAAAACAAGTTAGACGTCCTCTACTTTGTTGTTGCAAGTTTTACGTGGCTGCTACGGGCTTAAGCAAGAACCAATCTCACCTACGCATCAAAACCACAACGATAGTTTGTCAAATAGACTCCGTTTTAACCTTCGCAAGGACCGGGCGTAGCCACACTCGGTTCAACTAAAGTTGGAGAAACAGTCACCCGTAAGTCACCTATGTGCAAAGCACATCGGGGAAACCGGTCTCGCGTAAGCGTACGCGTAATGTCGGTCCGGGCCGCTTCATCCAACAATACCGCCGAACCAAAGTATGACATGCTGGTAAGTAGTATGACTTATATCGCCCACAACTCACTTGTGTTCTACTCGTGCATATAACATCAAACCATAAAACCTAGGCTCGGATGCCACTGTTGGGGAACGTAGTAATTTCAAAAAAATTCATACGCACACGCAAGATCATGGTGATGCATAGCAACGAGGGGAGAGTGTTGTCTACGTACCAACGCAGACCGACTGCGGAAGCGATCACACAACGTAGAGGAAGTAGTCGTACGTCTTCTTCCCGATCCGACCGATCCAAGCACCGTTACTCCGGCACCTCCGAGTTCTTAGCACACGTTCAGCTCGATGACGATCCTCGGGCTCCGATCCAGCAAAGCGTCGAGAAAGAGTTTCGTCAGCACGACGGCGTGGTGACGATCTTGATGTACTACCGACGCAGGGCTTCGCCTAAGCACTACAACGGTATGATCGAGGTGGAATTTGGTGGCAGGGGGCACCGCACACGGCTAAGGAACGATCTCAAGGATCAACTTGTGTGTCTACAGGTGCCCCCTGCCCCCGTATATAAAGGATGAAGGGGGGAGGCTGGCCGGCCAAGCTAGGAGGCGCAGGAGGAGTCCTACTCCTACCGGGAGTAGGACTCCTCTCCCCAATCCTATTCCTAATAGGATTCCCCAAAGGGGAAGAGAGAGAGAGGTGGCCGGCCCCTCTCCTAGTCCTAATAGGACTAGGGAGAGGGGGGAGGCGCAGCCCTATGTGGGCTGCTCTCTCACCTTTCCACTAAGGCCCATGTTGGCCCATTTGGCTCCCGGGGGGTTCCGGTAACTCTCCCGGTAATCCGGTAAAATCCCGATTTCACCCGAAACACTTCCGATGTCCAAACATAGGCTTCCAATATATCAATCTTTACGTCTCGACCATTTCGAGACTCCTCGTCATGTCCGTGATCACATCCGGGACTCCGAACAACCTTCGGTACATCAAAATGCATAAACTCATAATAACTGTCATCGTAACGTTAAGCGTGCGGACCCTACGGTTCGAGAACAATGTAGACATGACCGAGACACGTCTCCGGTCAATAACCAATAGCGGGACCTGGATGCACATATTGGCTCCTACATATTCTACGAAGATCTTTATCGGTCAGACCGCATAACAACATACGTTGTTCCCTTTGTCATCGGTATGTTACTTGCCCGAGATTCGATCGTCGGTATCCAATACCTAGTTCAATCTCGTTACTGGCAAGTCTCTTTACTCGTTCCGTAATACATCATCTCACAACTAACATCTTAGTTATAATGCTTGCAAGGCTTATGTGATGTGTATTACCGAGAGGGCCCAGAGATACCTCTCCGACACTCGGAGTGACAAACGCTAATCTCGAAATACGCCAACCCAACATCTACCATTGGAGACACCAGTAGTACTCCTTTATAATCACCCAGTTACGTTGTGATGTTTGGTAGTACCCAAAGTGTTCCTCCGGTAAACGGGAGTTGCATAATCTCATAGTTATAGGAACATGTATAAGTCATGAAGAAAGCAATAGCAACATACTAAACGATCGGGTGCTAAGCTAATAGAATGGGTCATGTCAATCAGATCATTCAACTAATGATGTGACCTCGTTAATCAAATAACAACTCTTTGTTCATGGTTAGGAAACATAACCATCTTTGATTAACGAGCTAGTCAAGTAGAGGCATACTAGTGACACTCTGTTTGTCTATGTATTCACACATGTATTATGTTTCTGGTTAATACAATTCTAGCATGAATAATAAACATTTATCATGATATAAGGAAATAAATAATAACTTTATTATTGCCTCTAGGGCATATTTCCTTCAACAAGTGCTTCCTGACATAATCTCGGAAGAACAGTCAGCATTTGTTCCTGGCAGGATGATTACAGATAACATCATTACGGCATACGAGTGCTTGCATTTCATGAAGAGAAACAAAGCAAAGAAACATCAATCCTGCGCACTCAAGGTTGACATGATGAAAGCCTATGATAGGGTCGAGTGGACTTATTTAAAAAGCAATCATGCTCAAGTTGGGCTTCACAGAGAGATGGGTGAATATTGTGATGAGCTTGGTTACAACAGTCAAATTTTCTGTTTTGTTCAATGGGAAGAAACTGCAACAGTTTATCCCTTCAAGAGGGATCAGACAAGGGGACCCGATATCTCCATACTTGTTCTTGCTAGCAGCAGACGGCCTTTCGTGCCTGTTAAAATCAAAGAGTGAGTCATCAAACTTGCATGGCCTACAGGTAGCTACTACGGCGCCACCAGTGAGCCATCTTCTATTTGCTGATGACAGCCTGCTGTTTTTCAAGGCAAACGGTGTGGGGGCAAATGAGGTGAACCAAGTTCTGGAAACATATTGTCAAGCAACTGGGCAGTGCATCAACTACTCAAAATCTTCATTGTATTTCAGCAAAGGGGTGCCGGATACGGTGAGACAGGAGATAAAGGATACACTCAATGTTCCTAATGAAACTCTCAACGAGAAGTACTTAGGGATGCCTTCAGATATTGGTAATTCAAAAAATGGTGCATTCAAGTATCTTAAGGACCGTCTGTGGAGTAAGGTACAAGGGTGGATAGAGCAAACGCTTTCCATGGCAGGGAAGGAAGTTCTTGTAAAGGATGTGGCCCAGGCGGTACCGGTTTTTTGATGTCCTATTTTAAACTTCCCAGAGGGCTTTGTGAACACCTAAACATGCTCATTAGAAAGTTCTGGTGGGGAAGCAAAGAGGGGAAACGCAAACCTCATTGGGTTTCCTGGAAAACTATGACCCAGCCTAAGAGCATGGGGGGCTTGGGGTTCAAAGATTTCGAACTGTTTAATCTGGCAATGCTGGCTCGTCAGGCATGGCGCCTCTTGCAGAATCCTGAAACCCTGAGTGCGCGAATTCTGAAAAGTGTTTACTACCCAACTACAGATCTTCTGGGTGCCGATTTAGGGAGTCACCCGAGCCAGGTATGGAGAGCAATAGTAGAGGGCAGAGATACGCTCAAGCAGGGGCTGATCAGGAGGATTGGTAATGGAAGCACAATGGATATTTGGACACACAACTGGTTGCCAAGGGACGAGATAAAAAGGCCCTATGCTTGCCGAATACTGAACTCACCTATGCTAGTTTCTGAACTCATCTCTCCCGTGTCAGCAACATGGGATAAACACCTGGTGCAAGCTACTTTCTTACCAATGGATAACCAAGTGATATTGGGGATACCGTTGTGCACTCGTAACATTCCTGACTTCTGGGCTTGGCACCACGAAAAGCACGGTTGCTTCTCAGTAAAATCAGCGGATAATATGCTTGTTGCAACTAGAAACAGAAGGGAAGCATGGCTTGAGGAGGGGCCAGGGCCGTCTAGCTCTAGGGCTGAGGAAGGAGCATGGAAACATTTGTGGAAAACTCAGGTCCCAGGGAAAGTTCGCATGTTCTTATGGCGCCTATCTAAACACTCATTGCCGACAAATGATGTGCGGGCACATCGGCACATGTCTGATTTACCCTGCTGTGGTCTATGTGGGGCGCGGGACTCATGGCGTCACTCCCTCGTTGAGTGCACTTCTTCGAGAAGCGTTTGGGCTCTAATGAATGAGGAGGTTACACATAAAATCATATCAACAGCCGAACCCAAGGCGAAGCAATGGCTATTCACCCTGATGGATTCAATGTCCCACAAAGATTTTGTCCTTGTGGCCGTGACACTCTGGTCGATTTGGTACGCTAGGAGGAAAGCCATCCATGAGGCGATCTTCCAAAGTCCCCACGCCACACATGGTTTTATCATGAGCTTCATCTCTGAACTGGAAGGGATAAAGGGCAGCCAAGAGCAAAGAGGCAGGGTCGTGCCGATGCCCATACATCAAAATTTGAAGCCGAAAAAACCACCAACAGGATACTGCAAAATCCATGTTGATGCAGGAGTCCGGGGAAGGACAGGGGGTGCAGCCGCTGCAGTCTGTAGGGACGAAGGTGGTAATTATCTTGGCAGCTCTGCTCTTGTGATTGAAGGTGTTACCGATCCAGCAAGTCTAGAAGCAATAGCATGCCGGGAGGCACTAGCCCTCGCCGAGGACTTGGACATTCATCATTTTGTGGTTGCTTCGGACTGGCAGCAGGTGCTGTCGGATATCAGGAGAGAAGGACAAGGTCCATATGGAGCAATCATCAGTGAGATAAATCTGAAAGTTTCATCTTTCCATTGTACTTTTACTTTCGAAAGTCGTGCTGTTAATTATGAAGCACATAGCCTAGCAAAATTTTGTTTAAATAGGGGTCCGGGCAGGCACGTTTGGCTTGGTGCCCTCATAACCCAAGATGTATCCCACTCAATATGGAATTCCATGAATAAAGTTGGTTTTCCATCCTAAAAAAAAACCTCATTCGTGAATCGTGAGAGTCAACGAGTTGTTCCCCAAATCCCCACCCTCTTGTGGTCCTACCTCCCCGTCCCTGCGACCCAATTCCTCGGCGACGACGGCGGCAAGCTCGAGCAGACCTCGATCCCATTCTCGCGCGCGGCGCGCCCACCGGCCACAACGACACCGGTTTCGGCACTACGCGTCTGCGTCCACTCCTCCTAACCTCCTCTCAGCTTCTTGCTAGGTACAGATTTTAGATGTTCTTCTAGAGTTATTGTCACCACTGCTACTAGTCACTGCTTGTCTGCTTCTGTTAATGTTATGTCATATGTGACGAGTTGAGATGTTCTGGTAATGGTAACTTTGATGTCTACCTAGTCGATTATTGGATAGAAATTGCAGTGCTTTATCAATTTCTTTTTAGGTAGCAGCTATGTTGTGCGGATACTTCAGATCTCTCGTATCGAGCCGGATACTGCCCTGATACAGTCCGATATGTATCCCATATGCATCACTCGACTTTTTTGATTTTTAAAAGGGAAATAATATTTGATACCCCTGGCATACTGCTGCGGTACATTTTCGATACGTGAAATCCGCCCCCTCTTGAGATTTGGTCACGCTCCGCCACTGATGCTAGCAGACTAGATCGGTCCATTAACACTAACACATCACGTGTAAACCCTGTACCATTTGGTGCAGTGGCTCACAACTTCTCCTTTTTCTACCGATCTAACTCCATCTACTTGTGTCTCTACCTAGCAAAGACACTTACGAAACTATCAAGTTCGGAGTTTTTGTGCACATAAACACGACCGAATAGATGATCACACTCATCGTTCTTCCATTCCATAATGTAGTGCATATAGATTTTTTTTCAAAAGTTAAACTTTATGAACTTTACTAAGTTTATTGAAAAATTGTATCCACGAGGCCATCCCATGCCCAGCATCAACGAAGGTAAGTAAATATTTTCCTTCGACTTCAGGATGCGTACACTCATCTTATTGAAAACATCTCTCACGGCTTATTTCCCTGGCACAACTTGTTGGATAGAAAGCAACTTATGCTATGTGTTCCGGCCCTCAAGGCATGCCAAGCTACCTTACGCAAACAAATTAGTTGTTTAGACCATAATGGTCAAAACAGGCATGAGCATAGTAGGTTCCCAAATTCATGCATGAAGAGTGTGCCAACATTACCAGTACCTCCAACATGGCCATCCCAATTCCAGTGCATGGATTGCATCTTCAGCTGAACTATATCTCCATTTTTTCTCTGTGCACTCAACTTACAAACAACATACTCCACCGTTACCTCTATATAAAAGAATGCCAAGTGTTGATGAGCATGTATAAAGATAGAAATAGCACTACTAATCGATGTATCCAAATAGAAAGACCAAAGCCATTCCAAATACAAAAAACTTTTAGCCTTCGCACACACTAAAGATAGAGTACTACTGCAAATCCATGCATGAACATTCTATTTATTACCCATGTTGCATCCTGCCAAGCATGACTACTTCGTCATTTTAGAGTGCAAAGATAATGAGGTGTGTGACTTCTCCATGACACTAGCAACCAACACCAAATTCCCATTAATTCTTAGTGCTTCACTCTGCGTTAGTGAGTTGTGCAGGGACAAGGCATGTTAGAGGAGTGCCTTTTTGCAGAAGTGCAACTAGCCAGAAAGAGTGTTTTACTTACTTCCTTTCTCTCCTACATAAAAAAGTCCTTACAAAATATTCTCCTGTCTTCCAGCCTAAGTACTTCAAGACATGATTATTATTTCCCTTGTATAGACTTGTTTGCATAGACTACCAGAGCAATGCTAGCTTCGTTAGTGACTATAACTTTCGGAGGATGATTCAAAGCATGTAGTCACTCACTATATTAGTGACTGCAACTTTGGCAATACCATCATCCAACCCGTCTAAGCAACATCCAACGGCCAAAGATCCGCAATCACCCCCTCTAGTGCCTCCCTCCACCTCTTTACTATGCAGCCCACTGTTGCGAGCTCTTCCTTAGGCACTTATGATATCTCTTCCTTTTGGAGAAATCTGAGAAGAGGCAGGCAATGGACGAGGTGAGAACCAAGGAGCCAAGCTAGTTGTGCTTGGAGTCAGTCCTCACCCGCAAGGTACCAATGCAGCATTGTCCATGAGGCCATCGTGCACACCATCAATTTTGTCCCTTTGTTCATGGTGTACCCCGATAATGTTTTCTTTGTGTGCTTTTTAACTGACGACGCATGATATTGGCAAACGGCAAACGTCTCTTTCTAGCATTCGTGATGCGGTTGCTCAACATTAGCATGGCTATAGTCCCAGATCCCATTGGCCCCGAGGAAAATAAATAATGGGCAGAGGTGAGCTCCTTGGACCGCTTTGCGCAAAAGAAGAAAAGAAATTAGTATACTGCTTTTGCTTAAGAAAGTGATAAAAATGGATTTGAAGATAAAAAGAATTGCATTTTATTAAATAGGAATTTGAATTCATGTCCTGCAGTATTTTGCAAAAATATATATTAATATAGTAGTAAAACGGGACATCTTAGATCAAGACATATAATCCATCTTGTGTTGGAAGAAGATCAACACCACGCCGGCGTCACAGCGAACGCAACGCCGTCGTTTTGCAAGGAAAAAACAAATCATCATGGCCAGGGCTTGCGATCTGTCGTGGAAGTAGAAGCCACGGCGGCGAGAATTATAAAGAACAAACTTTGTTTAGGCTCCCTTTGTAATTCGAAAACAAATCCCATCCCATTTCTCCTAAGTGACAGCCGACGGCTCACACCACTAGTAGAAAACAGAGCTTTGGTCCAGGCCGGGTCAGCCCATTAGTCCCGGTTCAGTCTAGAACCGGGACCAATGGGGGCATTGGACCCGGTTCGTGAGCCCAGGGGGCCGGCCGGGCCACGTGGGCGATTGATCCCGGTTCATCTGGACCTTTTGGTCCCGGTTGGTGGGACGAACCGGGACCAATGGGCCTGGCTCCTGGCCCACCACCATTGGTCCCGGTTCGTGGCATGAACCGGAACCAAAGGCTCCCCTTTAGTCCCAGTTCATGCCACGAACCGGGACTAAAGGGTTTGCCCAGAGTTTAGTCCCACCTCGCCAACCGAATGGGCGCCACACCTGTTTATAAGCCCGTCCCTCTCTGCGTTGTTGAGCTCCTCTCAAAGTGAAAATAGATGCACCTATAGAGGAAATTGGACCTAAATTCATAAATAGAAATTAATTATGAATTTATGTTTAATTTTCTCTATAAGTGCATCTATGTTCACTAACAGAGAAGTTTTTATTTTTTGTGACCTAAAAGAAAAAAGAAATCACTAAAAAACTATAAGTATTTAGTTCTAAGTAGAAATGAAAAAATAATTAGCAAAAAAGAAAAAAATGCCTATAATATTTGTTATGACTAACTAAAATTACCAAATTGAGTAAAGTTATTCATAAACTAGTGATTCACACAAATTTTAAAAAATTCAAATTTAAACTATACAAATTTAAACTATTCAAATTTTAAAACTAATGGCACTAACAGAAAGTTTATAATTTTTGTGACCTAAAATAAAAAAGAAATCACCACACAACAAAAAAACAAAAAAAGTGCCACCTACTATTAAATAGCAGGAAAAAGATTGACTCAAAAATCAATTTTAACTATTCTACAAAGTGTTTTCACACAAACTTAGTAAACTAGTGATTCATAAACTAGTGATTCACACAAATTTTACAAAAAATCAAATTTAAACTATTCAAATTTTAAAGCTAATGGCACTAACAGAAAGTTTATAATTTTTGTCACCTAAAAGAAAAAAGAAATCACTAAAAAACTATAAGGATTTAGTTCTAAGTAGAAACGAAAAAATAAATAGAAAAAAAAATGCCACCTACTAAAAAACTAAAGCACGGCCTGAATACGACTAGAAAGCCAACCATGGGCCAGGATTCAGGCCCGCGGCAGACCCAGTAGGCCCACAGGCATAGCAGTGACAATTAGGCCCGAAAGCCTGCAATGGAGAGAAGCTCAAGAGGGGTGCGGCAGTGGGGCTTATAAACCACTGCGCACCCCTCTCAACTAGCGAGGTGGGACTAAACTTTCGACGCGGGCGCAGCAGCACAAGGCCTTTGGTCCCGGTTGGTGGCACCAACCGGGACTAAAGGGGGGAATTGGTCCCGGTTCGTGACAGAAACCGGGACTAATGCGCCCTTTTAGTCCCGGTTGGTGTCACCAACCGGGACCAATGGCCTTCGCTTCCCGCCCTTTGGGCTGCCGAAAAGTGGCATTTGGTCCCGGTTGCTGGCACCAACCGGGACTAAAGGGGCCATTAGTCCCGGTTTCTGTCACGAACCGGGACCAATTCTTCGTCTATATAAGTAGCACTTGTGAAATTTTCGATTCAGTTCGTTCTTCGCCCCGCCCGACGATGCCGCCAGGCTGCGCCTCGCCGTCGCCCCTGCCTCCGACGCCGTCCCGCGCGGCCGCAGACGCCGTCGCCGCCCCTGCCTTCCTCATCCACCCGTCGCGCCGCGCCCCTCACCGTCGCCGTCTCCGCGCCTCTCGCCGTCGCCGTCGCCGCGCCCCTCATCGTCTTCGTCGCCGCGCCCCTCACCGTCTTCGTCGCCGCGCCCCTCACCGTCGCCGGCCTCCTCGTCGCCGGCCTCACTAAATTGCGTAATTTCCTAATTTAGTGTGTAGGTTAATTTAGATGTGTAATTTGTAGGATGTAGAGTTAATTGAGTTGTTAATTTAGTGTGTAGTTAATTTAGATGCGTAGTTTAGATGTATAGTTAATTGAATTGTTGTACTTAATTTAGATGTATAGTTTAGATGCAAAAGTTAGAATTTTTTACTGTTGGTGATATTATTGTTGCATATGTAAAAGTTTGTGTGTTCATATATATGCAAAGAATATGTCAATTTTTTCATAGAATTTTTATGAATTTTTTTTGTTGTAATTTTGTTCATAGAATTTTTATTTTGTTCATAGATTTTTTATGATTTTTTTTCTGTTGTAATTTTGTTCATAGAATTTTTATGATTTTTTTGTTCATAGAATTATCTTTGTCAATTTACGTATATGTTCATATTTAGAAGAAAAAGAAGGAGAGAAAAAAGGAAAATAAGAAGAGGAAGAAGGAGAAGAAGAAGAAGAAGAATAAGAAGAAGAGGAGAGGAATAACAGGAGAAATAAATAAGAAGAGGAAAAAGAAGAAGGAATAGAGGAGAAGAAGAAGGAACTCCTCCATTATTCCTTCTTCTTCTCCTCTTTTTCTTCTTCTTCTTCCTCTTCTATTCCTTTCTTCTTCTCCTCTTTTTTTCTTCTTCTTCCTCTTCTTATTTTTGTTATTGGGTATGTCGTTGTCGATATACCCCCCTCCCCGATAACTTTTAGTAATTAGTACTACTTAGAAAGTGTTTAATGGAATTAGTTAGAACTAGGTAAACTTGTTTATTTTTAGTAAGTACTGCATTATTCTATTTATAGTAAGTGCTTAGTAGTTGAACTAGTTGATTTAATAAAACTGGTTTATTTTACTATAGAAGTAGTTTATTTTTAGC
The DNA here is from genome assembly GCA_034509565.1 of Triticum monococcum. Lineage (NCBI taxonomy): Eukaryota > Viridiplantae > Streptophyta > Magnoliopsida > Poales > Poaceae > Triticum > Triticum monococcum. The sequence goes on from CM067845.1 coordinate 624,673,504, forward strand.
AAGAAAATTAATAGAACTAGTTTATTTTTTTAGTTAAAGCAATTATTCCCGCATCGACGTGGACGATGCCTATCCCGCATCCTTGTCGTCGAGTTGGCGGAGGACGACACCTGCTTGACCAGATGGGCCATGTCCGGGACTGGGCTCCGCCGGGGTGGTACTGGGAGGCGCTACCTTTCGGGGGGCGTAGCTTGGTGAGGAGCCAGCCCGTCGTTGACCCGATCCTTGTTTGGTGGCGGTCGCGTGGGTCAGTGACGGTGCCGAGGCTTCCGGACACCGTGGAGGTGGTACGTCACCGTGTCAGCGAGGAGGACCAGCACGTCCGTCGCTACATGGTTGTGTTGGAGGGCAGGTTCGAGAATACCTGGCAGGTTCTTCAGGGATCTCACTGGAGCTATGATCCTGTGATGGTTCCTTACCTTTGGGTGTCCACCGCCCGCGCCGATACCCGTCGGGCGCTACAGTTCTAGCTGTACTAGGGATATGTATGATAGTATTCGACGTGTATTAGTGATAATATTTGATGTACGGACACATGGAGATGATGTAGTTTTTGTTATAATTGAATGCATCCTAATTTGAATACTAATTTATTTTGCGATTTGATTTTTCTTATTGAATGCTCAAATTGGAGAGCAGTATGCAAGGCATATGCATATGATTAGTTGAATAATAATGATCTAATTTAGTCTTTGAATTATGAACGTATAGGAAATGTCATCATCGGACGACGGAAGTCTCCCGGGGGAGTGCGACTGGTGCCACGACGATCGAGGTCAGTGCGACAGGCCTCACCTGGACAATGGTCGGCGCTTCAGCATTAAGCTTGAGGAGACCTTCGAAGTTGAAACGGTACGCAACGACGACAAGTGTTTTTTTTCATAATTAAGCATGACTTCAACTATTTCAACGTGTAATTTTCATCTTTTACAATTCGAGTATAGTTTATCCCATGCCATGCAAGACGCTATGTCTTGGAGAGGATGGATTTTGAAGACCATGAAAATTTTGAAACGAAGAAAATTCACCTAAGGACCCATTATGATGTGGATTTTGAAGTAAAATTGTATAATGCTGAGAGCGTAACCCATTTTGGTTGCAAAAATTGGAAGCATTTTGCAAATTGTATGGTTTTGATGAGGGTATGCTTGTCACCATGGATCTTGGTGATCCTGAAATCGAGCAAGACAATATGGACATTTGGGTCCTTGTTGATACGCCTCCAGTTCTATCGCTATGTGAGTTTCTCAAACATAGTTAATTATTAACTAATTTATATTGTTCATTTCAAAATAGTTGACAGCTTATTTCCATTGACAGCTTATTTTGAAGTATCAAAGAATGTGCAGAAGATGGTAGATAGAACTTACTACACCGATGGCTCTGAGTTAACTACCAAGGAGAAAACTCATCTGGTTGGATTTTGTAATGATCTTGAGAATTACAATATCTACAATCGAACTCCTCAACATTATGGTCAATACGTGCCACTAGTGCACGTGTTGAACTACGGTAACTACTATGGAGATACCCTGATAAGATTTTTTACTATTACGACATCCGTGCATCTTTTTGCATACTTCTAAAACCAGTACATCATTGCTAACTACGAAGTTATTACTATGTTTTTCAACAGAGAATCCCAGAGGATTGTGTGCCTCATTTGATGTATCAGAATGGCGGCAGCCTTCGTATTTTGAACATATATCCAGGTCATCCTACGAATCTCAACTGTCCATACGAGATTTCTAAAAGAAGTGGAGACATGAAAATCAAAGGATGGAAAAAATTATGGACAGTCGTAAGGAGCTTCTTGGAAGCAAAAGGAAGCGAGGCGCAAGAATTGGAGACAGGATGATCTCCATTCTTCATAATGGAGAGTCAGGGTCTATATTGTTTTATGCTATTTTACCTTAAGTGTGTTTAGGTCCTACCTGATACTGATGATCATGTGCTAAGAACAATTATGTAGGGTTGGGTTCGATGACTATGAGGATGATGATCGTATGACTTATTATTAATAACGAGTAGAAGTTGTATGATGATGCTTGATTAGTAGGACTTGTTATTATATATGATGATGTATGATGCGAGCATGCATGAGTTATTATATATCCGCGGGTGAAATGAACATAGCAGTAGCTAGCGTTGGTAAACCAAGGATGAAGATATAAGAGAGGACACTTCTCTCTATTAGCTAGCTAATAACAACCTAAAAATAACCCCCTAAACCCCTAAAATAGCCATTTTTTTTAAAAGAAAAACCTCAGGTCCAGCCAGCTGCTGACGCGTGGAAGCCTTTTGGTCCCGGTTTATGTCATCAACCGGGACCAAAAGCCCCCCTGCCTGGGATGCCGGCAGCGGCCACGTGGATACACATCTGTCCCGGTTCTGGTTTGAAACAGGACTAAAGGGGGGAGGTATTAGTACCGACCCTTTAGTCCCGGTTCCAGAACCGGGACTAAAGGCCCTTACGAACCGAGACTACAGGTCCTTTTTCTACCAGTGCACAGAGCGAGCAGCAAGGCCCTCTGTGGAGGCATCGCACGGCCAGTTCCTGTCATGGCGGCACGAGCTGCCAGATCCTCTCGTGGTGGCGTGATGTGACGAGCTCCACTGCGGCGGCCCGTCACGGAGATGTATTCTAAGGCGCCACGGCGAGGTCCTCTGAGACAGCGGGGCGACCTCCTCCTAGTCCATAGTGCCACGGCGGGCTCCTCCAAGGCAGCGAGGCGACCTCCTCGTCCTGAGTAATTATGGCGTCTCACTCATCAGCGTCATCCGCGTGGCAGTCGTTGTGCACCGGACCATGCTTCTGGCTGACAGAGACGGCCAGTTTGCCTGTGAAGAAGCAATAGTGTGGGGACAAATTAATTCTATTTTCTTCTTGACTGGGAGCGCTCCTTCGCTGGAAATGGGTTGGTGGTTGCACCAGTTCCAAGCCATATTGTCAGAGTTTTCCCAAGCCTCTTATTCCCAGAGAAATGTGTACCCGCTGTGCGTGGGCATGATCGAAGTTCTTCGTTCTTCATATCGTAGAATGGGCAGCTGACTATGACAAGCTTATGTTGTGGCCATCTGAACCAAAAGACTAGGCACGCTACAATATCCAACAGATGTCGAATACAAAGCACTGTATATATATGGCTGATCCATCAAAAGAGTTGGTACATATAAGGACCGACCCAAATATCAGCTTTTAATATGCCATAAATTAGACTTATGGCTAGCAGTTTAATAGCATGCGCTAGACTAAGGGCCAGTTCTTTTGAGGTATGCTGTGGAAATAAGCTGCTGTGGAAATAAGCTCAAGATAAGCTGTTATGAAAATAAGCTCCAGAAAATAAGCTAGCCAGTTCTTTTCAGTGCCTGTTTTTTCAGCTTCTGTGTGGTATGGTCAGTGAAAAGTCTGTAATGCCCTTGGACTGTACTGTTGTTTGGATTAATTGATATTGCACTATTTTTCTCATTTTGTTGCCCATATGAACATAAATTTGACTTTCAAACACCAAAACTTGTTATAATCAAGCATAAGGAAGATGATTGTCTCGCATACGAATATCATACGTGCATCACTATCTCATGTAGTACGAGTACGTGAGAAGTACTGAATAAAAATGATCTCTAAATTATTACATGGTTCTCCCAACAAAAGCATACCCCCTAGCAGTACTGCACCCTAGAGCTAACCATCAAGGGAAAACACTTGTAGCAATAGCATCACGGATGGAACCCATAGTACCATCATCAATGGGTGCATGGTCATGAGAAAGGCTCTCCTCATGAGCATAAGATCCACTCTCAACCATGTCAAAATGTTGATCACTTAGTTTGCTCTCACGAATGAAGTTATGAAGACACGCGCATGCAGTAATGATCTTTGTTTGCGTAGCAGGTTTGTACCGGGTGATGCCGAGGAGGATTCTCCATTTCATCTTTAGAACACCGAACGATCGTTCAATGACATTCCGTAGTGATGAATGTAGATGATTGAAGGTCTCATATCTTCCTCGTGGTGGTACTTGTTGGAAATCGGGTACGTGCTAGATATCCAACTCTGTTTGGATATCCAGAGTCAACAAGATAATATTTGCCTGCATTGGTAATAAAGATGACCAAAACCAATTAGTTCACGCAAAAACATTAGAGCACAAGAATGCATGTACAAGTTATTACCGTCTGGAGGGTGTGGAACGTAGGAATATTCAAGTTGTGCATCATTGAGTACACGTGTGTCATGAACAGATCCAGGCCATCCAGCAACAACAAACGTAAATCTCATATCAGAATCGCAAATCGCCATGACATTCTGAGTTGTCGAACCTTTCCTGTTGCGATACTTGGGTTGCTCACTTGCAGGCACAACACATTCAATATGTGTTCCATCTATTGCCCCAATGGCATCCTTGAAGTGAGGCCAAAATCTTGTTTTTGTAAGCGAGTCATGAACTTGGCTGAAAGATCGATCTTTGGGTTGAATGTAATCACCGGCCATACGGTACACACACAACAAGACCTCCTTAAATTTTTTGTTGATGGTAGACCGACTATGTTCAAATCAATCTGCAACATTGTCGGTGGTTTGGCGTGACCCCATAGTCCACAAGAACTGTGCTAATGCCTCTTTTCTTGTCATGTTGCAAGTTGACATTAAACCATACTTTTCAACTAAAATGTCATGAAGTGAGTAAAACACAGACCTTCGCATTCTGAACATAGAGTAGAATATTTGTGGTTGCTTCTCCTTCTCTTCCACCCACTGCAATCCTGTCATCATTGGCGCTCTTCTAGGTCCATATGGCAGCCTCTCTTTGTTTAGAAGATAATATGCCATTGCAACAACGCAAAAATCAAGTTCCTCCTCCTCTTCCTCCTGAACAGAGATGTCCATCTGTGATATAAACACAATACAAATATCATGAACATTTGTCCACAACAAAACAAATCACAACACCATCGGTACAGATAAGTTCACAACAATACAACAAAGTTCAGATCAAAGATTTATAGCAAGTAGATTCACAACAGTACAAATTAGTTCAAACCAATACAAGTGAGTTGACAACAAAGCAAATAAGTTCACAACACTACAAATGAGTTCCCAACAAAGCAAATAAGTTCTAATTTTTTTTCATAAATGTTTCCCATGCCATGTTGATCCATTCAAGCCTCACAGTTGAATCTTCCTCCTTTAGTGCACTGAAGACATCACGATGTTCCTTCTTCGTAAAGAGTTCTAGAGCATGGAAATACACTTCACTTCCAGGTTTACCTCCATCATTCACCACCATGTTCTTCATCTCCTTAATCTCATCTCTCACAGGATCCTCCTTCATTTCAGATGTCGCCGAATTGCGGCTAGTCTCCCTCTTTTCCCAAAGGTCGGCAATACGCTTAAATTGCATTCTATCCTCACTATCTTTTGCAATCTTTTGCACCATCGCAGGACTAGGTGAGTAAGGACATGATCTCTTCTTTCGACCTTTAGCTTTGTTAGGTGTCACATGAGTAGCATCTACCTCACATCCTGAACCTGCCCCATCATCATCAACAATGTGAATTTGAGAGGCACCAACTTGAGACGAGGGAGGTGCCGCCCTCGCATACTCATTTGTCACACTGACATCATCAAATATAGCACTCAGTTTGATCTCATCCTCTAGTGGGGCAAATCGAAACTTGGCGGCAAGTTCATTTCTCTGAAAATAAGCATATCACAAATTAGTGCAAGAAACGGCAAAGTAAGAAAAGTAAGAAATGGAATTGATGTGAACATATGTATACCTGTATCTCATTTGCCCACCATTCATCACTAGCCGCAATGGTCTTGGTAACAGGATCAAACCCAATGCCTGATGCCTTTTGGGTTAATGTCTTCCAAACAGCATACTCTTTTTTCAGCACATCCCACTTATTCTTGAATTGCTTTCGTGTATATTCTCTCCTCATGCGCTCAAAAAACTTTCTTACCACATTGTCATATCCAAGTGGTGTCAATGTTCCTTCTTTGCCACGATTATTGGCATTCACTTCTTCCACACAAATATCAATGAAAGTTCTAAGACCCACATTATCCCATTGTGCTTTCATCTATTTTTCATCATGTCAATACAAAAGAATTGGAAGAATTAATATGTAGTACAAACAATAGCTAGATATTGCTTTTACAGTAGCATATATAAGCAACGCATCATGTCAATATTTCTTCTATGCAACCAAAGGGCAACAATTGTACTACTATTTGGCACAATCAATACATCCATATCAAAATTATTTCTGCCATATATAAGCAATGCATCATAGCAAATCAAGATGAAAACATCATTCTTCAGCAGTACCTTGCAACAAATCTAGATGAACTTTTTTGTAAAAGAAATCACAAGAGGAGCTGCTCACCTTGGGGGCTCACGGCCAGGAGGAGGGGAGGGGGAAAGGGGGTCGCCGTCTGCCGGAGTGGGCCGACGTCCGCCGGAGTGGAGCCCTGGCCGGACCGGGCCAGGAGCTGCTGCTGGACACCGGAGACGGAGGGGATGCGGCCGAGGGAGGGGTCGCGCCCGTGCGAGCTGGGGTGGAAGATGTGGCCTACCCGCTGGCCATGTCGCCGGAGATGGCCTCGTCGATGACCGGCGGCGGCGGCGGTTAGGAGGAACCCTAGGCGAGCGACAGAACAGAGAAGGGGTCGAGTGGGAGGGAGGGGATCGAGCAGCCCGCGTCTGCCTGTTTTTTTCTGCGTCGGGAACTCTCTGCGGGACTGCGATGGCAATTTCGCTGTAAAAAGTTCAAACAACAGGGGCACGTCCCTATACCCTTTTGTTTTTAAGTGAGAAGCTGCGGGAAGCCATCCAACCCCAGCTTTTTTCCATTGTGAAGGAGAAGGAGGTAGAAATAAGCTAAGTTGGCTTCTCTAAAACGAGTTCTTTTGAGCTTCTAGCTTTTTTTGACAATAAGCTGCTAGAAGCTACAAAAGAACTGGCCCTAATGTCTACCAGCCAGCATATGTTGTTGGCCAGTCTCGTGTTCTTGACTCAACAGTCATAGAATCTTAGGATCTAATCATGTGTCTCTGCCGATGCCACATCATGTGGTCATGGTGACGGCAAACGATACTACCAGGGCAGTCACGGCGGTGGCAGTGGACACTCTAGCGGGCATGTTGTGGTGACTTTCATGTTCTAGATTTGATATTGGTGCGCGCATTTTTTAAATTTATTTCAGGCCTTCCGATGATGTCCGTTTAGTGTGAGGAGACGTTTCCGTCGACTACAAAAGCGTCTGTGGTGATTTTATCAATCTCAAGATGATGTGTCGACTTAGTCTCTCAAAAGTACTCATAGAGATAGGGTGTGAATGTGTGCTTTGTAGGGATAAGTGTATACATATATGTATAAGCGTTTGTACTATGTTAAAAAAGGCATATGTTGTTGGCCACTGTCATGTTCGCGACTCAACAGCAGTACGGTTTTAGGCGGGCGCAGTCTACCGGAAAAGCTTATAAGTGAACTCACATTATTGGCGGGCGCAGCCACTTCCGTAGGCTTACTAGTGAAGGGCACCAGTTTGCGTCTGCCACTGGTAACAACTGTCTAAATTTATCGTGGGACAAATGTTATCAGTGAAGGGCGCAAAACCGCGCCCGTCACTGCTACTTGAGTTGCCAGAGGCGGACAGTGATATGTGCCCGCCACTGAAATTTTTGGTCCCGCGACAAATCTATCCAAAAATAGTAGTGACGGGCCGCAACCGCCATTGGTAACTCAAGTAGTGGTGGCAGGCGTGGTTTTGTGCCCACCACTAGTAACTTTTTCTGCTCGCCACTGCTAACTTTTCTCTACCGGTGGCTGTCGTGGGAACGATTCCGATAATAAAAAAGGGGTAGGATAAAGGAGCATGATCTATCAAGATGCAAATGGGTGACACGTGGTTTTAACGAGTTCGGGCCTCTCACAATGGAGATAACAACCCTACGTCTCGTGCTCCGGAGAGCCTTTGTTTATCTGGGTCTGTATCCGGAGATTACAATGTATGTAAGAGCAAGGAGAACGGATCCCCATGCCTGAGCTAAGTCCTGAGACTAGAGAGGACGAAGAGAGAGAGGTGGAAGAAAAAGCCCCCTAGTCTAGTGGTGGGGTGGCTTATATAGAGTGCGCCACCCCCTCACCTCCTATGTTACAAAGTGGAGGCGTTAATGCCATAACTCAGCCTACTACTAAGATGATGCTTCGAGTTCCTTGTCGACTGCTGTTCTTCGCATATCCGAGTGAGATCAGGTGCTCTGAGTGGGATGAGTTGGTCGAGTGGAGTGTTATGCTCCAAGTGATTTGATGGTCATCCGAGTGGATAGTATGTCTGTATGAAATTTATCTGGACCCACATGCTGTGTGGACCCCATTCTTTATGATATTTCGACCCTTCATGGGCCTATCTGTTATGTGTATCCCCAACATTAGCCCCCGAATCAATTGTGATTTTGCAGAACGAGTTTGTGAAAGACACAATTTGGCCAGAGTGATTACGGAAATACTCAGTACCTGTCATCGTGCTTTCAGACAACCAAGGTTTGAATAAAATCTCAATGGATTCTGGTACTGTGCTTCCCGACTGATCTGGGGTAAGTGCCCGCGAGGAGCAACCTGGTGACATTCGATCATCTCTCGGAAGAGGTTAACTTGTGACCAGAGTATGGATGTGTCATTAAATCTGGGCAACAAGATTGACGCATGGACTGTTTTCTCGGAGAGATGCCATTCTTATCCCGGAGGAACGTCAATACGAGTCGGTTCTAGATCCAAACTTATGAGTTTCACACTTTGAGTCCTAGAAGAAGGCTCAAAACGGGTCTACGGAGGAGCGTTAAACTCACCTTTATAGCAATTTTTTTGGTAGCCGACGGGAGCCTTCGAACTTGGTTGTTTGTTGTTTGCCACTCGGACCGGTGGGGAGTTTACCCTTCTCTTACCTAGGTATTCCGATACACCACCGTCGGCTAACAAACAGCGAATGGAAATGCATCGAGGACCGATTTGAGAAAAAACTGAGCTGTTGGAAGGGTAAGCTCATGTCATACGGAGGCCGTTTGATATTAATTAATTCGGTGCTCACGAGTATGCCTATGTTTCTCTTATCCTTCTTTGAAGTCCCAGTTGGTGTTAGGAAACGACTGGACTTCTATCGGTCGCGTTTCTTTTGGCAGGGTGATGAACTTAAAAGAAAATACCGGCTTGCTAGATGGGACATCATCTGTAGACCGAAGGACCAAGGGGGTCTCGGCATTGAAAATCTTGAAGTTAAGAACAGATGCCTCCTTAGTAAGTGGTTGTGGAAGCTGTCTTCCGGGACTGAGGCCATGTGGGCGCAGATCATCCGCAACAAGTACCTCCAGACTAAGACATTATCCCAGGTCGTAGTCACGCCAACTAATTTGCCTTTCTGGAAAGGACTAATGAAAGTCAAACAATCTTTGTTTAATAGGATGAGATTTGTTATTGGAAACGGTACAAGTACACGTTTCTGGGAGGATACTTGGCTTGGTGAATCACCTTTAGCCATCCAATATCCGTCTTTATATCGGATTGCTCAACGACGGGACGTGTCCGTGGCAACGGTATTCCAGTCTGCCCCCCTTAATATCCAGTTTCGACGGTCGCTAGCGGGCAATCGATGGGAACAATGGCTCCATTTAGTTAGGAGACTGATGGAGGTTCAACTCTCTCACCATCCCGATATATTGCGCTGGAAGTTGACTAGCTCTGGAGTATTTACAGTCAAATCAATGTATATTGATGTTATTAATTCGTATGCTATTCCAACTTCTAAGTCTGTTTGGGCTGTCAAAGCTCCTTTAAAAATTAAAGTGTTTATGTGGTTTGTCCATAAACAAGTTATTTTAACAAAGGACAATTTGATTAAACGCAATTGGACAGGACCTACTAGGTGTAGTTTCTGTGATCGGGATGAGACGATTAAACATTTATTCTTTGATTACCCGTTGGCCAAAGTCCTTTGGCGGACGGTCCATATTACTTTTAATATTACTCCACCGACTTCGGTCAATGCTTTATTTGGGACATGGCTTAATGGGGTTAAGCCTGAAATAGCAAGCCATATTCGGGTTGGAGCTTCCGCTTTGTTATGGACTATCTGGAATTGCCGAAATGATTTGGTTTTTAACAGAGCATCACGGATCCATTTTTTGCAGGTCATTTTCCGAGCTACGGTACTGATCCATTCGTGGTCGCTACTCACTCCGATGGAGGCCAGGGAGCATTTGGTTACTGGATCCATCCGCTGGGAGATGGTAGCTCGGGATATCTTCAACCGGTTTGGATGGCGGTCATGTAATAGGATAGGCAATTAGTTTCCCTATCTATTTTAAGTAAGCCGGTTGTGGCATCTTTTTTGGGCTAGCTTGTGTATCTAGCCGTCGGTTGCTCTGGGTGAGCTGCATTTATCTTTTGCTTGCTGTTTGGCTTGAGACTTTGGAACCTTATGGACACCTTTATTAATAAGATGGCCGTATGCATCTTTTTGATGCAGAGGCCGGGGAGACCCCCCTTTTCGAAAAAAAGAAAAAAAATGAAGCTAATTTTATTCAGTATGATCATTTATAATCTGTTAGGTTTTCTTCATGAATATTCATTATGTCTACTAGAATTACGAAGATGATTTTGGTGCTGCAAAGCTACCGGAAGTTGAGGCTCAATCTTAAACGGATGCCCTTGATGGATATATTGTGAGAGACACTCAACTTGATTTTGAAAATTAAACTGTAGATGTGAATGTTGATAATGGTCGTGATGATAATGCAGCAGAGGTTGACTCCTCCTGATGGAAAAGTTTGATGATGGTAATTTTGTCCATGAAGGAGTTGCAGATAATACTCAACAGATTGGCGACAACAGCACTTGAAAACAATATCTCAGAAAAGATTAAGTATAAAGATATCATTGAAGATTTTCTTTCACGGAGACTAGATGGATGCTCCTCTTTGGTAGAACATGCGGTTAGCTTGTTGTTGCACTATCAGTTACTGTTTTTTAGCATGCATGTTTGATATATGTCTAAATATTGTACAAAATAAAACAGACTTGAAATTATATAATAAAATGAGACTGTGCTTTATGCATATTAATTCTTCTATTATAGGAATTGTTCAAAATTTTGGGCTCTTCTTTTTGGTTTTCGCCCGGGGCCCTGAATTTCTGGAGACGGCCCTGACTGTGTGCATGTTACCGTGCCCACTGTGCATGGGCACGATCGAAGTGCTTCGTTCTTCATATCGTAGAATGGGCAGCTGACTATGACAAGCTTATGTTGTGGCCATCTGAACCAAAAGACTAGGCACGCTACAATATCCAAAAGATATAGAATACAAAGCACTGTATATATATGGCTGATCGATCAAAAGAGTTGGTTCATATGAGATGGAGTGAACAAAAAAAAATGATGGCTATGCATAAGGAACAACCGAAATATCAGCTTTTAATATATCATAAATTAGACTTATGGTTAGCAGTTCAATAGCAGGTACTAGTATGCCTACCATCCAGCATATGTTGTTGGCTCTCGTGTTCGTGACTCAACAGCCATTGCATTTTAGGCTGTAATTCGTGTGCCTCTACGGATGCCACCTCAAATGGTCATGGTGGCGGCAAACGATACTACCATTATTAAACCCATTAAGCTATGCGTGAAGGGCGGCCAATCAGCTATGCCACATGACGCAAGCTGGTTGGTCACGGTGAGAAATTTTTTGAATTTTCTTTAGACGAAGGTATGGATTATTTTTAAATGTATTTTTTTCCTTTTTAGATGGAGGTGAACGGAGATCAGGACTATTTTTCTAAATGGAAACGTGCGCACAGCTTTCTCTCAAGCGGAGACACAGCGTGGCGCCATATGGTGGCAGTGGACACTCTAGCGGGCACGTCGTGTTGACTTTCATGTTGTAGTTGTATGCTAATGACAGCCTCCACGCTCCCACGCTCCACGCCCCACATTGGCGGCCATTCCGGCCCCGACATCCATGACCTCTCACATCGCTAGCCACTCCGGCTCCGCCGCCCACCTCATGGCCTCCCCCTCTTGCCCCGTCGGCGGTGGCCAGAACCGCGACCTCCGCTGGCTCGAGGCCAACCCTTCTCCGTCCAGCCCCAATGCCCATGGCACCCCGCCTTCCTATCGTTCGGAGATCCACCGTGTTCATCTGGTGAATGAGCTGGGCCCGAGATGGAGCTAAACCCATGCCTACCGTCCAACATATGTTTCTGGAGCGAACCAATTTGTGGTTGGATAGTTAGGAGGAGAATGGAATTCCCTGCCCACAAGTGTTCAAGTCCTAGACTTACATTGGTGCTCCCATTTTTCTGGATTTATTTCAGGCCTTCGGGCGATGTCCGTTTAGTGGAAGAAGATGTTTCCGTCGACTACGAATGCTCTCAAGATGATGTATTGGCTTAGTATTTTGTTGCCATTTTTTAATGCAAGGGTTTAAATGTTTTAGGTTTAGTCTTACGGATAAAAAAAATCTACATGAAAGGTACATCATTACAAGTTTCATGTATGAGTTCTGGCCCAAACTGGGCTTTGTTTTCTCTTTATTCAAAGCAAAAAGGCCTGGGGCGATGAATAATCGGTCAATCGATGGCCTCCATTGTAGCAAACGGGTCACGCAGCTAGAATGAACCTTGTTGCGAATGCTGAACCTTCGGTCAAAAACTGGCTGTTCACGCAGCTAGAAGCTCTGCCGCATGAGATGTTCGTCAAAATGGCAGTAACCTTATGGGCGATTTGGACTACTTGAATGTACCTCCTCACGTTACACTTGGGCATTGGTTGATGAGGATATGGCGATGAACCTTGTTGCGAACGCTGAACCTTCGGCCAAAAACTGGCTGTTCACGCAGCTAGAAGCTCTGCCACATGAGATGTTCGTCAAAATGGCAGTAACCTTATGGGCGATTTGGACATCGCGGCGGAAGGCTATCCACGAAGGAATTTTTCAGAGCCCACATGCCATCTTCTCGTTCATTAACAGATTTTTGGAAGAGCTAGCTTTGCTAGGGGAGAGCCGGCATGTCCAACATGGAGCGGCTCAGCCACCTACAGCAAGAAGTGCAGTAGGGCGACCACGAGCCCCACCTCCTCAATATGTAAAGTTCAACGTTGATGCTGGAATTAGGAGGGGCAGAAAAGGATCGGCAGCCGCGGTGTGCCGTGATAATGAAGGAAATTATCTGGATAATTCAGCTATTGTGATTTCTGGAGTGGACGATCCGGCGACAATGGAGATGATTGCATGCCGTGAGGCACTTTGTCTAGCTGAAGATCTCCAAGTTAATCAATTTGTAGTAGCCAGCGACTCCAAGCAAGTGATCCAGGACATCAGCCAGGGTACTTTGTGCAATTATGCAGCTATTACCAGCGAAGTCAGGGCTAGAGCTCTATCTTTTTCATGTAAATTTATTTTTGAAGGTCGTGCCAACAACTATGAGGCATATAGATTAGCTAGGTTTTCCCTTAATCTTGCCTCGGGTCGTCATATGTGGCTAGGCCAGCCCCATGACACAACTTGTATCCCACCCTCTGTGGACTTTGATGAATAAATTTTGGCCAAACCCTCAAGAAAAAGCAAACGGGTCATTCAGTCAGGTGCCCTCCCAGACCAAACGTTCGATCAATATTGGGATCCAATTTTTTTTGGTTTCTATGCCGAACTCTCTGTTTGTGTTTCCTTATATTTCTTTTTTCCATTGCTATTTATCGCTAGTGCGAGATCTTCCTGAGGCACTTGCTCGATTTGCTTCCTTTTGGAGAAAATTGAGAAGCCAGCAGCACTAGAGGAGGTGACAACCAAGGGGCTGCGCTTCGAGGCAGAACATGAGAGAGGCCTCACATGCAAAGTATCAACGCAACTTGGAGATATAAAGAATTACATTTGATAAACTTAGAAGTTAAATTCATTATTCATGTACTATATATAGTGAATGGTACATAGACATTGAGTCACTCTTGTGTTCGAATAACATAGCGCTCCACAAGTTCATCCTAAACCAAATATGAAATGTATGGACTATACATTTTCAGTGGATGCTTCTCTTTGTGGATGTGAAAGCCAGGAAGAAGATCATCTCCACGCCAGCGACGCGGCGAGGGAGTAGCGCAGTGATGTCGCTCTCCGAGAGAGAAAAAAAAAACAAATCACTCGCACGCTGTGGGTGAGGCATGCGATCGGCTCATCCGACCCTTCAAGTCTGTTGTGGAAGCCACGGCGGCGAGAATTAAAGAACAAAATTTGCTCAGGCTCCCCTTTCTGATAGGCAAGAAAAACAGCCCGTCCCTTTTCTCCTATGTGACAGTCGACGGCTCACACAGAGCAAGCACCAAGGTCCCCCTGTGGAGGCATGACAGCCGGACCATGTCCTCCTCGTCGGCAGTTGCACTGCTGGTTCCGCCGAGGCAACGAGTGGACCTCGTCGTCCCGACTAATTATAGTGTCCCAGTCGTAGCACCGTCCTCAAGGCCCTCGTCATCCATCAGACCCGACGGTGCTTCTGACGGACACATATGGCCAGTTCGTCTGTCAAGAAGCAACAAAGCAGAGAGAGGAGACTAGTGAATTATATTTTCTTTCTGTTTGTGAGCGCTCCTTCGCTGAAAACAGGCTGGCGGATGCATCAGCTCCAAGCCCTATAGTCAAAGTTTACCCTAGGCTCTTATTCCCAAAAAAAAATGCGTGCATGTCACCGTGCACACTGCATGGACACGATGGAAGTGCTTGTGCTTCGTTCTCCATATTGTAGAATGCGTAGCTGATTACGACAACCTTATGTTGTGGCCATCTGGACAAAACGATTAGGTACGCTACGATATCCAAGAGATAGAGTACCAGAGCGCTAGTTGTATATATTACTCCTTCCATTCCAAAATATAAGAGCCTTTCTAAGTGTAAGATTGTATGTTGAGTTGTTCCACCAAGACATTATGCTGTGCACGCTGTCAAGCGTTGTGGAGACCGGTAAATCAAGAATGTTCTATACAGGAAATGTGAAAACAAGATATATAAAAAAACCGTGTTTCAAGAAAACAAAAGCGTTTAAATTTTTCCTCTGAGAGGAAAGTAAGGAAGTCCTCGCAATGTTCCTCCTAATCTTGTGCTTGCATTATTCATTAAAGAATGCAACTGTCAAACACGAAGAAGAAAGTGATGTAAGCAATGCCTACTTCACTGAGATGAGAGGCCTCATCAATGAACTTGCTGCAGCTGGAAAAGAAGATCGATGACGACGATCTAATCTCAGTGCTCCTTCCAGACTAGACACACACTACAATCTGTTGGTCTTGTCCATGTCCGCCAAAATGGAGTCAATCATCCTCACAACTTGTACTCGCAGCTTCTCGCCTTTGAGGCACGGCTAGAGCCAAGCTCTAGCGACGAATTATCCGTTTGCCAATGGCACATCACATGGTCATGGTGGTGGCACAATATACTACCTCGGCAAACGCGGTGGTGGCGGTGGCCTCTCTAGTGGGCACATCGTGATAACTTTCATGCTGTAGGTGTATGATAACGTTATCAACACCACTCTTTCAAAATAAATTCATTTGGAAGTTAATGCCCCCCTCAAAAATAAAGATATTTATGTGGTTCATAAACAAAGGTCTCATTTTGACAAATGGGTAACCTGGCCAAACGTCATTGCCATTGATGCAAAGAAATATTGTTTATGTGTGATTATTCATCGTTTGCCTGTTTGCAATATTGGTGTGGCAAAAGATACATGTAGCTTTTGATTTTCCACCCCCAACTAGCATGGTGAATATGGTCGGTAATTGGATGTGGCGTGTTCCTCCCTGCTTAAGGCACATATGTGTCAATGTTTATGCTTTACTTTAGGCATTATGAAATTTTCATAATGATCTTATTTTATACAATTTCAAATTTCCTAATTTCTTGCCGGTCATCTACAGAGTCACATGCTTCATATGTTCATGCTTTACCCTACTTCATGTGGACGACAGTGGATTCACGCACTTTAGGTGCACTCAACTGGAGATGTTTGCACGGGGATTCTTCACCGTGGCTGGACGATGATCCAATAATAGGATAGTAGCATATATGCCCGTGCGTTGCAACTGGGGAGATATCCAATTTGAAACGGGATTATTTTTTTTAAGTTTCACAAACATTTTTTAAAATATGAATCTTTTTTATAAAACGTGTTTTCTTATGAATTTGTCAACAATTTTTTAAAACATGAATATGTTTTAAACATTCAAAACAATTTTAGAAAATGAGCTTTTTTAAATGCAAAAATTATTTTGAATTTTTGAAACTTCAGTCAAACAATAATAATTTTAGAACTTGGAACGTTTTAAAATGCATATTTTCTGAAAATCTCAAAAAAAATGGAACATTTTTAATTTGGAACAAATTTCGGAATGAGACCAAATTTAAAAGTTCCGAAAATTTTCAAAAATGGGAACACAAGTGTGAAATTCTGAATATTGTTAAAAAATTGAACACAAAATGAAATTCTGCGTATTATTTTTTTGAATTGACAAAAAAGGGAAAATAAAAATAAATTTGAAACAGAAAAATGAAACAATGAAGAAAAAGATGAATTATCTGGGAAGAAAAGAACACAAAAAACGGATCGACCCAGTCTTGGGCGCCATGTGCCAATCTCTGACTATTTTCCGCACTCCGCGGCAAGTAGGGTTTTCTGAGTTGCGTAGGCAGGAAAATAAGGGGGTTGACTTCGCTGGGTAGCAGCGCGGCGGCCCATGACAAAATTTTGGAGAAACCGGTTTTCCTTTTCTAGCAGGCGGACGCAGAAATATTTAGTACCACCTTGAATAAAAATATATTTTTGATAGTGAACGGATGAAAAAAAAATCAAAGATACGCACCTTACTTTGTTAGTAGGTATAGACGTGTTTCTGTCATTATATCTTGTTAGTGTCTGGTTGTTTCTAGCTTTGTTTTTCTCCCTGTTCTTTGTATGGTGTATTGGATGTTTGATGCTCTAAATTTAAGAAATATAATTGTGTGCATCATATGATTTAGATGCCGAGTGAGCGACTAGTTCCTCCTCCGGCGGAGCAACGCTACGATACTCCCTGGAGCTGCCCAGGCGCAGAGATCTCTTCCAAGTGCCACAACGAGCTCTCCTACGAGACGGCAGCACGACGTCCTCCTCATCGGCAGTGGCACCGCTGGTTAGCCCGATGCAGCGAGTCAACCTCGTCATCCTGACTAATTTTGTCGTCTCACTCATCAGCGCCATCGTCGAGGCCCTCCTCAATCATCTGACCCAGCCGTGCTTCTGACTGACACACATGGCCAGTTCGTCTGTCAAGAAGCAACAAAGTCGAGAGAGGAGACTAGTGGATTATATTTTCTTCTTGTCTGGGAGCGCTCCTTCGCTAAAAACAGGCTGGTGGTTGCATCAGCTCCAAGTCCTATAGTCAAAGTTTTCCCTATGCCTCTTATTCCTAAAAAATGCATGCACGTCATCGTGCACACTGCGTGGACACACGATCGAAGTGCTTGTGCTTCGTTCTCCACGCTGTAGAATGGGTAGCTAATTTTGAAAAGCTTATGTTGTGGCCATCCGGACCATAGCACTAGCTGTATATATGGCTGATCGATCAAAACGGTTAGTTGGTTCATATAAGATAGAGTAAACAAAAAGTTGATGGCTATGCATAAGGAGACTGAAATATCAGCTTTTAATATGCCATAAATTAGACTCCTGGTTATCAATTTAATAGCGGGTGCTAGACTTATGCCTACCGTTAATTGTGTGCCTTCGGTTCACCAATTTTAGCCTTTCTAAATGTAAGATTGAATGTTGAGTTGTTCCACCAAGACATTATGCTGCGCACGCTGTCAAGTGTTGTGGAGAAAGGTAAATCAAGAATGTTCTAACAGGAAATGTGAAAAGAAGAAATAAAAAACCGTGTTTCTAGAAAACAAAAATGTTTAGAATTTTCCTCTGAGAGGAAAGTAATGAAGTCCTCGCATTGTTCCTCCTAATCTCGTGATTGCATTATTCAATAAAGAATGCAGTTGTCGAACACGAAGAAGAACGGAGATGTCGGCCAATGCCTACTTCACTGAGATGAGAGGCCTCATCGATGAACTTGCTGTAACCGGAAAGAAGATCGATGACGACGGCCTAATCTCGATGCTCCTTGCCAGACTAGACACACACTACAATCGGTTGGTCTCGTCCATGTCCGCCAAAATGGAGTCAAACGTCCTCACGAATTGTACTCGCGGATTCTCATCTTCGAGGCGCGGCTGGATCCAAGCTCTAGCGGCGCAGTATCCCGCTGCCAACGCCACGTCATATGGTCATGGTGGTGGGACACGATACTAGCTCGGCAAACATGGCGGCGGCGGTGGCCTCACTATCGGGCACATCATGGTAACTTTGATGTTGTAGGTGTATGATAACATTATCAACACCACTCTTTCAAAATAAATACATTTGGAAGTTAATCCCCCTCGAAAATAAAGATCTTCATGCGGTTTCATAAATAAAGGTCTCATTTTGACCAAAGGGTAACCTGGCCAAAATTCATTGCCAGAGATGCAAAGAAAGATTGTTGATGTGTGATTATTCATCATTTGCCCGTTTGCAATATTGGTGTGGCAAAAGATACACGCAGCTTTTGATTTTCCACCCCCAGCTGGCATGGTGAATATGGTCGGTAATTGGATGTGGGGTGTTCCCTTCCTGCTCAAGGCACATATGTGTCAATGTTTATGCTTTACTTTAGGCGTTACAGAATTGTCGTAATGATCTTGTTCTATACAATTTCAAACTTTCTAATTTCTTGCAGGTCATCTACAGAGTCGCATGCTTCATACGTCCATGGTTTACCGTACTTCATGTGGAGGATAATGGATTCACGCACTTTGGGTGCACTCAACTAGAGATGTTTGCACGGGGATTCTTCATCATGGCTGGATGATAATCGAATAATAGGATACTAGCACATATGTTGTGCATTGCAACCGGTGAGATATTTTTTTTACAAGAAACAACGGGAGAGATAATTGATGTTTCCATCAAAAACGGTTTCTCTAGTGGTCGGTGACAGAGTGAAGAGTTGTGGTCTTCTCGTGGGTCATGTTTAGCCCGCGAGATCTTCGTAGTGGTGGGGTTAATCAGTTTGGCGGTAACCATCCAACTCGTGTCTTTTTTCCTTCGGTTCGCCTCCATGTCGGGCTTGTGCCTGCCTCCTCATTGCTTTGTGGCAACCTTCGAGCCACAGTTGCTTGGACTGCTCTCTCCTACAACAGTGTAACCGGATGGATTGCTAATTACAGCGCATATATCCGTTACATTAGCATAATTAGCACATAACCCGGCATCAATGATCAATTCCCTTCTTTATCGGGGTTTATTCTCTTCAATTATTTCAGAGCTTGCGTGCCCATTATTTTTTAATTAGAGCCAAACTAGTATATTCTCTTTTATTGGCATGTGCCCATAATTTCTTTCAATTATAGCCAGACATCATTTTATCTTTCATTGGCACGTGCAAGCTACTACCGGCAATGATTTATGGAGTCGCTTGTTTTGCTCATGATTCTCGAGACAACTTCCTTATTTTCAGACAACCTCCTTATTTCAGACAACCTAGGGACATAAAACTGGTGTGACTTAGTAATTAATGTAAATCTCCAAGGTGGAACTATTCCTATCATAATTGCAAGCAGTTAAGTTGGTTTTGTCCATCGGCACAATAGGGAAGGAACATAGTTCAATAATCCCCTTGTGGTCTAAATTGTTTGCTGCTCGTCAGTCTGATAGAAAAAAAAATTGGTAGGCCAAGTTCGGCCCACTCGGTGGACAAACAAAAAGAAACAGGAACTACATGCGGAACTGACGAAACAATATCTATACATATATATTTGCTTTTTCTTGGGCAAGCTGCGTGGAGCTACTATATGATGCTAGATTCGTCAAATAGCGGGTGGGACACACATTAGTTTGCGTCTGGGCCAACCCACTGGTAGGCACCGAAATGGGCCAACCCACTGGTAGGCACCTACAAGAAGCCCACATGTCGATTGTGCTTCAAACATGGCGATGGAGCCTTGGATTGTTGGAAGTGAATCGACCAAAGCTTCACCACCCCATGTCTATCATGGCTCCCTACGGCATTGACGCAACCATTATGCTGATTTCAGAAACACAGATCACATAATATGTGAACTGGACAAATTGGCGGTATGCAATAGGTATCATGGTGACTATTAGATCCATGTGGCCCATGGTACAATTACAAAGATTAATCAAATTGGTCATGCCATGGTTAAATCCCCAAATTGTTTTTTTTAGAAAAGGAGGATGACCCCCGGCCTCTGCATCTGGGCGATGCATACGGCCACTTTATTAATTATTCTCACAAAATCTTACAAAGTCAAATAACAGTAAGACCAAAGCCGTCGTCTAAGCAACAAACTATCACTACACCTATCCAGTTGATGAAGGGGCGCAGATAGTCTGGGCCTAATACCAAACAGACATCGCAGCCAAACCTAAACATCTAAGACCTGAGGTCCCAATCAAGACGTCTGCCGGGTATGGGGAACCTACCAGTCCGGCGAACTCCTCAACCAGGACGCCTGCCGGGTATGAGATCACCGCAGCCACCTGCCACCAATCCATCTTCAGAGTTGTACTGTTGCATCAACCGTGCTAGGTCTCTCTGCCATCGATGCCACCATGACGCCAGACAGCGTCGTCCTCCTGCGCGAGATCAACCTCGCACATCGAACTCCGAATCTGCACTGCGCCATGCCTTCGAGACCCGTCGCCATCAATGTGTAGGATGAAGCACTGCTCCACCAAAGATGACGTCCGCTGGTCCCGCGAAGCCGAGTGCACCTCCAAGAATGCCGCACCAAAGGGGGTGACGACACATGCTTGCCGCCAGCATCCGATCAGCTGGTCTAGGGTTTCCCCCGGAGGTATTGAGTGGAGTTGGGAGCTTCACCTCGATGATGCCTTCATGAAGGAAACGATGATAAGGACATCGTCATCACCGGTTCCGGCCATCGACCGAAAACCAGGTTTTCACCTGGATCCATTCCAAGAAATCCACCCGACAACATGTGCACCGTCTCGACCGCCTTCAAAGCTCCAGATCCAACCGCCTAGATCCGGCGAATACCCACAGCAACAGTGCCACCTAGGGCTGGAATTCGAGCCGAGTCGAGCCAGCTCGGCTCGACTTGCTAGAGCTCGTTTCATTAATGAGCTAGCTCGACTCGACTCGTTATTATTAAGGAGCTCAAATCCAAGATTGGCTCGACTCATATAACTCGCGAGCTGGCGACTATAGTAAGTTTTTGTGATTTATTTCATCAAGCTTTACATAATTACATGATTTTCAGCAACTTGTTGAGAGGCAATTTAAAAAAAATGTTCTCCCATCCAAACAGATTAGGGAGGTGAATATCATAAACCTGGTGCTCTTTTTCCAGAAAATTGGTATTTCTCACCATATTTCTTGTCATCATGCTCACCAAAAGAATGCTTCCGTCGAGTGCAAACATTACCACATCATAGACTTTGGTTTCACTCTCCTTGCACATTCATCCATGGCACGGAAGTTTTGGTATGAGGCATTTCTCACCACCATCTACGTCATAAAGTGTATGCTTGGAAAGGTTATTAACTCTCTCACTCCCTCGTCTCACATGGAAGATGGAATAAATATGAGTTAGTAGATGAAACAAATGAGATTTATGAGAAATTGTTCTGTAGAGTACGTACATAGGCCACTTCCATTGATCCCTTGCCTCACATGGAACAACTTTTCCATGAGCAATTAAAAAGGAGCTACATGGCATTGTTTCGACCTAGCATGAACTAGCAATTATGTGATAAAATTGTGTCATAATGGTAAGAGTATGTATTGTATAAAATAGTCCACCCAGAAAACAAAAACGGTGCTTATAATGATAATGTGAATGTGATTGTTAGACGGTGGTTCTTGCTAGCTTGACACCATCCTATTGCTATTTCAGTTCAAATAAAATCAATGTGGGATAATTTGGAGATACCATGAACTATATTTTTAACTTGATAATTACACATTGTCGCAAAGCAACAACTTTAATTCTGGTGAATATCATACTATGCAGGTTGTACATGGTATTTGAAATTTCTTTAGCGAAAGAGGGGAAGAATAGGAAATTCCAAATATGGAAGCAGATACTACAAAAAAACGAATATAGAACGAATAAGGAGAGGTATGGATAAAATAGTGAACATTTTTAAACATGAAATATCCTTGATCTATATAAAAACACAAAGTAGGTCAATTTTTGCAACATGACCGCAAATATTATCATGCATGAAGGTTATATAAAGCAATGTCGATTGGGTGATTAGTGGAAGAAGAGGACTCGGTAGAGAGGTTAGGATTATGGTAGGGTCGAATGGATGGATGGGATTAGACCACATGTTTATAGATAATGAATAAGAAAAACGAAGATTCCCATATGTGTAAATACAGATTCCTGCTGCATGTTTTTCTACTACAAGTCATCGTTCTGTTTCGGTTTGTTCATGCAAGTTTCTGTTTACAATTCCGTAATTTTTCATTCCAATTTACCCCTTGTTGGCATAGTCCCACTTAATACATGTGTTTAAATTCAAGGAAACAAACTGTGATATCTCCCAAATCTGATGCAACAAAGAAATTGCATCTGCCATACTCCAAAATGCATTACGACATGAGTGCACGCGTGTGAGAAGTTGACCACAAACAATCTCCTTCGGACTCCAACTGCCCATCAAATACTTCGACTTGCTTCACAGTTTTCTCGTGGGTCTGCCCTTGCGAGTGTAAGTTTTAGAGATGCCCTGGTTCAAAGTAAGAGACTCGACACCACCACCGGTGGACACGATCTCTCAGGACCTTTCCACCATCAAGTCAAAGGTGTTTTCCCGATGCCACTCATTCCGAACTTTGAAGAAGCATGAGTGTGTGGTACCATACGCGCGCAATGTCTCTGCCTACATGGAGTTACATGCTATGGTCTGAACAGAGCTTGACGGTTTCGGTACCAAGTAGATGTTGGTAGGCTGAGAAGGAGAACCAGGGAGGCACACGAGTCATGTAGCTCCTTAAAAAAAGAACAGTTTTTATCTCATGAGATTAATTTCACGTACTGCCTTTTTTGACAGTTTAAATAGAGTGCTTGACAAGTTTTTGTGAATATTTGTAGATTGATACAGTAGTTTACATGCGGGGTTATTTAAGCAAAGATGACGCTACTTAATACACATCGTATGCTCTCTAGGCTGCCACGAACACCTACACCGGCTACCTGTGGGAAGCTGTAAGCATACGCGGGAGGCCGGGACTCTGGCGAATAGTTACACTTGTAGCCAGAATGGCATTGAACATATAAATCCCGCTACACTACCCGCCATTCTAGAGGCATTGCGCTCAGCGAGGCGTTTTTGACCGCTGGATGACTTTACCACAGTGTCTTTTTGGCTGGTGGCAGCTGGTCAACCGTTAGCTTTTCTTCACGTTCAAGGCAGTTTCAAAAGAGGATGACAAGTGGGGTCGTGAGCCTGTGGGGACCAGCAGGCAGAGGGCGGGTATTTTTGGAGGCTAGGTGAACGAGAGGCTAGCGATGGACAGCTTGCAATTGGTTAAGGTTCACATGAGGGGTGAATTCTCGTTTTTCTACTCGGCCGATCTCTACCCTCCTATGTCGGTGGTCCCAGTTTGCCGTTTAAGCCCACAGTTCAGTGTACTGGGCAGATGGGCTGGACGAAAGAAGCGGCGTGGAGACCCGGGACCAATCCTCACGCGGAAACATATACTAGCAAAGATGGGTGGACTACTCAAAATTTCAGACATACGTTTGTAAAGAGTCGCATTACTTGGATATGTTTTTCTGATGCCACTCATTCTGACCTACCAAGAAATGTGCGGATGTTATCACAAGCATGTGCGAGTGGTACTGTTTAGAAGCAAACAAGAACACGCGTGACTCACGCCCCTAGTTGGGAGCGTGAATCATTGCACCTTGCGTCCATGTGAACTGCTCTATGGCTTGTATACGTCAAACAAATCAAACCGGAGGAGCACTCATGGCTTGTATTGTATGCGCAAACAAATTGAGCATGCACGTGTTAACAAGCAAGTATATATGGACCAAGAATTTTTTTACTAGTTGGTCGATGAAATAACTAGACTTACACTTTAGCTGTACGTAAGCCGCCTGAAAATTGAATTTGGGTCAGACGATTTTTCTGGCCATTGATTGTTGCTCCAAGATTCATGCTCATTTTTTTTGTTGTTGTGTGGTATGTCATGTTTTGAACTAAGGATTTTTGACTGGCCTCAATTCTGGGTCAGTCAATTCCTTCATGGGCTGAAGCCTAATTAGCTGTGCGGTCAAGCTGGCTCTGTTTAGACCAACTGACGACTCAACCCTTCACTCTCTTCCTCTGTTTTATTTCTATCTTTTCTCTGCCTTGATTGTTTTTTCTATTTTTGTGCATTTTCGCTCTTGTTTTTTCCTCTTTAGTATATTTTTCTTATGGGTATTTTTGGGATGTTAGGTGAGTTTAAATGTATTCATGCAAGCGCTATACTATAAGTGTGTAAATTATTTCATTCTTACTTAGAAAAACTCATTATTTTGATTTCATTTTCTTTGTTCTTTAATAGTAATACCAATTCCATTAATTCATTTCTTCTCATGAAACTTATTATTTTGCGAAAATTCCAATATTATATGGTTATTGTTGCATATTAAAAACAAGTGCAATTTCTGTGCAAATTGTGTGCAAAGTTTTTCAATATGGTTTTTATTTTCTTTTTTTTAAACGGTACTATCAGTGTCAATGATTCAATCTTACTTAGAAAACTTCATTATTTCAATTTTATTTAATAGTTTTAATTTTATTTTCTTTCTTCTTAACGGTTAATACCATTGCAATTAATTCATTCTTACTTAGAAAATTTCAATATTTTGATTTTATTTCATTTTTTCCTTTTCAATGGTAACACTAATACCACTAATTCATCTTCCTTAGAAAACATTATTATTTTAATTTAATTTTTCTTTCAATTTCTTTCTACTTAAAGGGTAATACATTGCCATTAATTCAAACTCAGTTATAAAACATCATTATTTTGATTTTATTTTACTTTTTTCTTCTTAAATGGTAATACTAATTCATGCTTCCTTAGAAAAAAAACATTATTTTGATTTAGTTTTTTTCTTTTGTTTTTTCTTAAAGGGCAATACCATTGCCATAAATTCATTTTTTGTAAGAAAAATTACTATCTTGATATTGATTTTGTTTTAGTTTTTGTTTCATTTTCTTTCTTCTTTAATGGTAATACCAATGCCACTAATTTCTATCCTTCTTAGGAAAAGTTCCTTTCTTGTGAAAATTTCACTATTATGTCCTAATAATTGTATATTATAAAACATGTAATTTTTTGTGTAAATTATGTGCAAATTTGTCATTATTTGTTTTAGTTTTTATGTGCAATTTTTGTATTTCGGTCTATCTGACGGTAAACTAAAACATAGATTTTCCTGCAAAACGGAAGAAAGATAGTATATAGATTATAAAATTATTAAATTAGTCTCTCCATGGACAGATGTGAGTCTTCGTTCAATATCAAAGGATATCACCACTAACGATACAGGGGAACTCTGTTGGCCGCCACAACAAAACAGGTAACCCCTGAAGTGACTCAAGCAACAAGCAAGACGGCATGTGCCACGCTGCCTGAAAAGCTTCCTTTTCTTATTTGTGCTTGTGTGCCCTCTTTTAGCGTTTATCTTTTGGATGCGACTTTTGGTTTCGTTATGAGAAACAGCGCCGCGGAGGTAGCTCGCTGTTGATCTAACAAAAATATGAAGTGTTACGAATATTGTCAGTTCTGCCTTAATAATAATTTGTGAAGGTAAAAAGGAGCATCATAGGGTGCATTGGTCGGAAATGTGGCCCGTATTTGTTTTCATTTTTTTGTGGGTGGGTATTTGTTTTCATTGGCTTGCCACACCGATCGAGCCATGCACAGAGGGCCAAGTGAAACCACATGCAAGTGCCCATTGTCACCGCACGAGACCTAGCTAGTGCCGCATGCACCTGAGATACTCGCCGCTGCGCTGCTTGCTGGTGGCCTTGCTGGGTCTCGTTCACGAGGAGCAAATAAGACCAGAGACAGAAAAGACATAAATTGTGGCACTGTTAAATTTTGGCACAGAAAAGACAGAACAGAGACAGAAACACATATAAATTTGGCAGCAGTTCTACACATGGATCCGCATTGTTAGAAACGAAAAGCTAAACTATTTTTTTTGGCACTGCTCACTCTCAAATAAACATGATGGTCTATACACTTTCTCTATGATAGCCTCCCGGGGAGTCTTGTACTGGGAGATTAGTAGTTGCTTCTACCAGGACTAGTATAGTTTCTCTCTTGACAACTCTGTTATGTACTTATCATAAAGCGGCACAAATCTTACAGTTGGAAGCGGGCTGTCCTCCTTCGGAATTCAGAATTATGTGCATACATGCATGCGTTGTTGTTTTTGTTTAGAATTCAGTTTCAAGTTTAAACACAGAGTTTTGACAAGTTTTTGAAGTTTTGCTGATTGGTATAGTAGTAGTTTACATGGGGGATTATGTGAGCAAAGGTGACGCTGCTTAATACCCATCGTATGCTCTCTGGGCTGCCGCGAACACCTACAGGAGGTACCTGGGACGCTGCAAGCATACGCGGGAGGCCGGGACTCTGGTGAACAGTTACACTTGCAGTCTGAATCGTACAATGGCAAAGACTGTATCTGGATGATCAGCTCAATAAAGCGGACACACGTTATCTGTGAAGAGTTGCAACTGTTGGATATGTTTTTCTGATGCCACTCATTCCAACCTTCCAAGAAACGCGCGGACGTTATCACAAACACGCGTGAGTCGCACCTATTTAGAAGGAAAAGAACATGTGACTCACATCCCTAGTTGGTAGCGTGAGTCATCGCACCTTGCATCGATGTGAACTACTCCACGGCTTGGCTTTTACATCAAACCAATCAAACCGGAGGAGCAATATGGCTCGTGTTGTATGCACAAACAAATTGAGCATGCACACGTTACAAAGCAAGTATATATGGACCGAGGAATTTTTCAGTTGGTATATAAAATAAATGGATTTATGCTTGACCAAATGAACATCTTCAGCAATGCGTGGGAATGGACCGTATGCGGTCTAGCACTCTAGCCGCAGCTTGCACTCGGATATAGTGCCCCAACAAGTGGCACTAGATGCACTTCAATTTGGTCATGTTGACACAGCATTAGTTTTTTTTTTAGACAATCTCGCTTGCTTTATTCATCGTCTATAATGTTTACAGGAAGAAAATCAAGATCTCCTGGTTGTCCTAGCCATACATGACGACCAAAGTCTAAGGACAAAGCATATCTAGCAAGATTGTGAGCCTCGAAATTCGAGCTCCTAAACTCATGAACTACTTTACATGAAAGGAAAGAGTTTGTACGAAGTATTATTTCATGCACTATAGCTCCATAGCCAGCCGCCGAGTTCTTCTGCACATCTTCAACCACCTTCTTGCAATCTGTAGCAATTTGAATGGAATTCTCGTATAAATCCTCAGTCAGAGATTGGCCTTCCCTTACTGCTATTGCCTCTAGTGTGCTCACATCCGTGATAAACTCGAGTTTTAAGATCGAAGCACCCAAGAAAACTCCCCTGTGATCTCGGCACACTGCTCCCACGGCACCAAACTCCCCTTGCTGGGATACAGCCGCATCTACATTCATCTTTGCATGACCCTCTTGCGGGGGCATCCATGTATGTTGTCCCAAGCTAGCATGCTTCGTACCACTGCCCGCTCCTCTATCGATCATCTCCAAATCGCTCAAAAAAGAGAGTATAAAAGAGTTAGTAGTAAAAGGACTATCAAAAATCTCTTCATGTATAGCTCTCCTTCTTGCTCGCCAGATTGCCCAAAGTGTCACCACCATTCTTATTGAAGGAAATATGCCCTAGAGGCAATAATAAAGTTATTATTTATTTCCTTATATCATGATAAATGTTTATTATTCATGCTAGAATTGTATTAACCGGAAACATAATACATGTGTGAATACATAGACAAACAGAATGTCACTAGTATGCCTCTACTTGACTAGCTCGTTAATCAAAGATGGTTATGTTTCCTAACCATGAACAAAGAGTTGTTATTCGATTAACGAGGTCACATCATTAGTTGAATGATCTGATTGACATGACCCATTCCATTAGCTTAGCACCCGATCATTTAGTATGTTGCTATTGCTTTCTTCATGACTTATACATGTTCCTATAACTATGAGATTATGCAACTCCCGCTTACCGGAGGAACACTTTGGGTACTACCAAACGTCACAACGTAACTGGGTGATTATAAAGGAGTACTACAGGTGTCTCCAATGGTAGATGTTGGGTTGGCGTATTTCGAGATTAGGGTTTGTCACTCCGAGTGTCGGAGAGGTATCTCTGGGCCCTCTCGGTAATACACATCACATGAGCCTTGCAAGCATTATAACTAAGATGTTAGTTGTGAGATGATGTATTACGGAACGAGTAAAGAGACTTGCCAGTAACGAGATTGAACTAGGTATTGGATACCGACGATCGAATCTCGGGCAAGTAACATATCGATGACAAAGGGAACAACGTATGTTGTTATGCGGTATGACCGATAAAGATCTTCGTAGAATATGTAGGAGCCAATATGGGCATCCAGGTCCCGCTATTGGTTATTGACCGGAGACGTGTCTCGGTCATGTCTACATTGTTCTCGAACCGTAGGGTCCGCACGCTTAACGTTACGATGACAGTTATTATGAGTTTATGCATTTTGATGTACCGAAGGTTGTTCGGAGTCCCGGATGTGATCACGGACATGACGAGGAGTCTCGAAATGGTCGAGACATAAAGATTGATATATTGGAAGCCTATGTTTGGACATCGGAAGTGTTCCGGGTGAAATCGGGATTTTACCAGATTACCGGGAGGGTTACCGGAACCTCCCGGGAGCCAAATGGGCCTCATGGGCCTTAGTGGAAAGGTGAGAGGGCTGCCCACAAGGGCTGCGCACCTTCCCCCTCCCCCTAGTCCCATTAGGACTAGGAGAAGGGGCCGGCCACCTCTCTCTCTCTCTCTCTCTCTCTCTCTCCCCTTTAAGGAATCCTAGTTGGACTAGGATTGGAGGGGGGAGTCCTACTCCCGGTAGGAGTAGGACTCCTCCTGCGCCTCCCACCTTGGCCGGCCAGCCCCTTCCCTTGAAACCTTTATATACGGGGGCAGGGGGCACCTCTAGACACACAAGTTGATCCTTGAGATCGTTCCTTAGCCGTGTGCGGTGCCCCCTGCCACCAAATTCCACCTCGATCATACCGTTGTAGTGCTTAGGCGAAGCCCTGCGTCGGTAGTACATCAAGATCGTCACCACGCCGTTGTGCTGACGGAACTCTTCCTCAATGCTTTGCTGGATCGGAGCCAGAGGATCGTCATCGAGCTGAACGTGTGCTAAGAACTCGGAGGTGCCGGATTAACGGTGCTTGGATCGGTCGGATCGGGAAGACATACGACTACTTCCTCTACGTTGTGTGATCACTTCCGCAGTCGGCCTGCGTTGGTACGTAGACAACACTCTCCCCTCTCGTTGCTATGCATCACCATGATCTTGCGTGTGCGTAGGAAATTTTTTGAAATTACTACGTTTCCCAACAGTAGCATCCGAGCCTAGGTTTTATGGTTTGATGTTATTTGCATGAGTAGAACACAAGTGAGTTGTGGACGATACAAGTCATACTGCCTACCAGCATGTCATACTTTGGTTCGGCGGTATTGTTGGACGAGACGACCCGGACCAACCTTACGCGTACGCTTACGCGAGACCGGTTCCCTCGACGTGCTTTGCACATAGATGGCTTGCGGGCGACTGTCTCTCCAACTTTAGTTGAACCAAGTGTGGCTACGCCCGGTCCTTGAGAAGGTTAAAACGGAGTCTATTTGACGAACTATCGTTGTGGTTTTGATGCGTAGGTGAGATGAGTTCTTACTTAAGCCCGTAGCAGCCACGTAAAACTTGCAACAACAAAGTAGAGGACGTCTAACTTGTTTCTGCAGGGCATGTTGTGATGTGATATGGTCAAGGCATGATGCTGATTTTATTGTATGAGATGATCATGTTTTGTAACCAAGTTATCGGCAACTGGCAGGAGCCATATGGTTGTCGCTTTATTATATGCAATGCAATCGCGATGTAATGCTTTACTTTATTACTAAGCGGTAGTGATAGTCGTGGAAGCATAAGATTGGCGAGACGACAACGATGCTACGATGGAGATCAAGGTGTCGCGCCGGTGACGATGGTGATCATGACGGTGCTTCGGAGATGGAGATCACAAGCACAAGATGATGATGGCCATATCATATCACTTATATTGATTGCATGTGATGTTTATCTTTTATGCATCTTATCTTGCTTTGATTGACGGTAGCATTATAAGATGATCTCTCACTAAATTATCAAGAAGTGTTCTCCCTGAGTATGCACCGTTGCCAAAGTTCGTCGTGCCCAGACACCACGTGATGATCGGGTGTGATAAGCTCTACGTCCATCTACAACGGGTGCAAGCCAGTTTTGCACACGCAGAATACTCAGGTTAAACTTGATGAGCCTAGCATATGCAGATATGGCCTCGGAACACAGAGACCGAAAGGTCGAGCGTGAATCATATAGTAGATATGATCAACATGACGATGTTCACCATTGAAAACTACTCCATCTCACGTGATGATCGGTTATGGTTTAGTTGATTTGGATCACGTGATCACTTAGAGGATTAGAGGGATGTCTATCTAAGTGGGAGTTCCTAAGTAATTTGATTAACTGAACTTAAACTTATCATGAACTTAGTACCTGATAGTATCTTGCTTGTTTATGTTGATTGTAGATAGATGGCTCGTGCTGTTGTTCCGTTGAATTTTAATGCGTTCCTTGAGAAAGCAAAGTTGAAAGATAATGGTAGCAATTACACGGACTGGGTCCGTAACCTGAGGATTATCCTCATTGCTGCACAGAAGAATTACGTCCTGGAAGCACCGATGGGTGCCAGGCCTGCTGCTGGAGCAACGCCAGATGTTATGAACGTCTGGCAGAGCAAAGCTGATGACTACTCGATAGTTCAGTGTGTCATGCTTTACGGCTTAGAATCGGGACTTCAACGACGTTTTAAACGTCATGGAGCATATGAGATGTTCCAGGAGTTGAAATTGATATTTCAAGCAAATGCCCGAATTGAGAGATATGAAGTCTCCAATAAGTTCTATAGCTGCAAGATGGAGGAGAACAGTTCTGTCAGTGAGCATATACTCAAAATGTCTGGGTATAATAATCACTTGATTCAGATGGGAGTTAATCTTCCAGATGATTGCGTCATTGACAGAATTCTCCAATCACTGCCACCAAGCTATAAGAGCTTCGTGATGAACTATAATATGCAGGGGAGGAACAAGACTATTCCCGAGCTCTTCGCAATGCTGAAAGCTGCGGAGGTAGAAATCAAGAAGGAGCATCAAGTGTTGATGGTCAACAAGACCACTAGTTTCAAGAAAAAGGGCAAAGGGAAGAAGAAGGGGAACTTCAAGAAGAATAGCAAGCAAGTTGCTGCTCAGTAAAAGAAACCCAAGTCTGGACCTAAGCCTGAAACTGAGTGCTTCTACTGCAAGCAGACTGGTCACTGGAAGCGGAACTGCCCCAAGTATTTGGCGGACAAAAAGGATGGCAAGGTGAACAAAGGTATATGTGATATACATGTTATTGATGTGTACGTTACTAGAGCTCGCAGTAACACCTGGGTATTTGATACTGGTTCTATTGCTAATATTTGCAACTCGAAACAGGGACTACGGAATAAGCGGACGCTAGCAAAGGACGAGGTGACGATGCGCGTGGGAAACGGTTCCAAAGTCGATGTGATCGCGGTCGGCACGCTACCTCTACATCTACCTTCGGGATTAATATTAGACCTAAATAATTGTTATTTGGTGCCAGCGTTGAGCATGAACATTATATCTGGATCTTGTTTAATGCGAGACGGTTATTCATTTAAATCAGAGAATAATGGTTGTTCTATTTATATGAGTAATATCTTTTATGGTCATGCACCTTTGAAGAGTGGTCTATTCTTGTTGAATCTCGATAGTAGTGATACACATGTTCATAATGTAGAAGCCAAAAGATGGAGAGTTGATAATGATAGTGCAACTTATTTGTGGCACTGTCGTTTAGGTCATATCGGTGTAAAGCGCATGAAGAAACTCCATACTGATGGGCTTTTGGAACCACTTGATTATGAATCACTTGGTACTTGCGAACCGTGCCTCATAGGCAAGATGACTAAAACACCATTCTCCGGTACTATGGAGAGAGCAACAGATTTATTGGAAATCATACATACCGATGTATGTGGTCCGATGAATATTGAAGCTCGTGGCGGATATCGTTATTTTCTCACCTTCACAGATGATTTAAGCAGATATGGGTATATCTACTTAATGAAACATAAGTCTGAAACATTTGAAAAGTTCAAGGAATTTCAGAGTGAAGTTGAAAATCATCGTAACAAGAAAATAAAGTTTCTACGATCTGATCGTGGAGGAGAATATTTGAGTTACGAGTTTGGTGCACATTTGAAAAATTGTGGAATAGTTTCGCAACTCACGCCACCCGGAACACCACAGCGTAATGGTGTGTCCGAACATCGTAATCGTACTTTACTAGATATGGTGCGATCTATAATGTCTCTTACTGATTTACCGCTATCGTTTTGGGGCTATGCTTTAGAGACGGCCGCATTCACGTTAAATAGGGCACCATCAAAATCCGTTGAGACGACACCTTATGAACTATGGTTTGGCAAGAAACCAAAGTTGTCGTTTCTTAAAGTTTGGGGCTGCGATGCTTATGTGAAAAAGCTTCAACCTGATAAGCTCGAACCCAAAGCGGAGAAATGTGTCTTCATAGGATACCCAAAGGAGACTGTTGGGTATACCTTCTATCACAGATCCGAAGGCAAGACATTCGTTGCTAAGAATGGATCATTTCTAGAGAAGGAGTTTCTCTCGAAAGAAGTGAGTGGGAGGAAAGTAGAACTTGACGAGGTAACTGTACCTGCTCCCTTATTGGAAAATAGTACATCACAGAAAACTGTTTCTGCGACACCTATACCAATTAGTGAGGAAGCTAATGATGATGATCATGAAACTTCAGGAAAAGATACTACTGAACCACGTAGATCAACCAGAGTGAGATCCGCACCAGAGTGGTACGGTAATCCAATTCTGGAAGTCATGCTACTAGATCATGATGAACCTACGAACTATGAAGAAGCGATGGTGAGCCCAGATTCCGCAAAGTGGCTTGAGGCCATGAAATCTGAGATGGGATCCATGTATGAGAACAAAGTGTGGACTTTGGTTGACTTGCCCGATGATCGGCAAGCAATTGAGAATAAATGGATCTTCAAGAAAAAGACTGACGCTGACGGTAATATTACTGTCTATAAAGCTCGACTTGTCGCAAAAGGTTTTCGACAAGTTCAAGGGGTTGACTACGATGAGACCTTCTCACCCGCAGCGATGCTTAAGTCCGTCAGAATCATGTTAGCAATTGCCGCATTTTATGATTATGAAATATGGCAGATGGATGTCAAAACTGCATTCCTGAATGGATTTCTGGAAGAAGAGTTGTATATGATGCAACCAGAAGGTTTTGTCGATCCAAAGGGAGCTAACAAAGTATGCAAACTCCAGCGATCCATTTATGGACTGGTGCAAGCGTCTCGGAGTTGGAATAAACGCTTTGATAGTGTGATCAAAGCATTTGGCTTTATACAGACTTTTGGAGAAGCCTGTATTTACAAGAAAGTGAGTGGGAGCTCTGTAGCATTTCTGATATTATATGTGGATGACATATTGCTGATTGGAAATGATATAGAATTTCTGGATAGCATAAAGGGATACTTGAATAAAAGTTTTTCGATGAAAGACCTCGGGGAAGCTGCTTACATATTAGGCATAAAGATCTATAGAGAAAGATCAAAACGCTTAATTGGACTTTCACAATGCACATACCTTGACAAAATTTTGAAGAAGTTCAAAATGGATCAAGCAAAGAAAGGGTTCTTGCCTGTGTTACAAGGTGTGAAGTTGAGTCAGACTCAATGCCCGACCACTGCAGAAGATAGAGAGAAAATGAAAGATGTTCCCTATGCTTCAGCCATAGGCTCTATCATGTATGCAATGCTGTGTACCAGACCTGATGTGTGCCTTGCTATAAGTTTAGCAGGGAGGTACCAAAGTAATCCAGGAGTGGATCACTGGACAGCGGTCAAGAACATCCTGAAATACCTGAAAGGACTAAGGATATGTTTCTCGTATATGGAGGTGACAAAGAGCTCACCGTAAAAGGTTACGTTGATGCAAGCTTTGACACTGATCCGGACGATTCTAAATCGCAAACCGGATACGTGTTTACTTTAAACGGTGGAGCTGTCAGTTGGTGCAGTTCTAAACAAAGCGTCGTAGCGGGATCTACATGTGAAGCGGAGTACATAGCTGCTTCGGAAGCAGCGAACCAAGGAGTTTGGATGAAGGAGTTCATATCCGATCTAGGTGTCATACCTAGTGCATCGGGTCCAATGAAAATCTTTTGTGACAATACTGGTGCAATTGCCTTAGCAAAGGAATCCAGATTTCACAAAAGGACCAAACACATCAAGAGACGCTTCAACTCCATCCGGGATTTAGTCCAGGTGGGAGACATAGAGATTTGCAAGATACATACGGATCTGAATGTTGCATACCCGTTGACTAAGCCTCTTCCACGAGCAAAACATGATCAACACCAAAGCTCCATGGGTGTTAGAATCATTACTGTGTAATCTAGATTATTGACTCTAGTGCAAGTGGGAGACTGAAGGAAATATGCCCTAGAGGCAATAATAAAGTTATTATTTATTTCCTTATATCATGATAAATGTTTATTATTCATGCTAGAATTGTATTAACCGGAAACATAATACATGTGTGAATACATAGACAAACAGAATGTCACTAGTATGCCTCTAATTGACTAGCTCGTTAATCAAAGATGGTTATGTTTCCTAACCATGAACAAAGAGTTGTTATTCGATTAACGAGGTCACATCATTAGTTGAATGATCTGATTGACATGACCCATTCCATTAGCTTAGCACCCGATCGTTTAGTATGTTGCTATTGCTTTCTTCATGACTTATACATGTTCCTATAACTATGAGATTATGCAACTCCCGTTTACCGGAGGAACACTTTGGGTACTACCAAATGTCACAACGTAACTGGGTGATTATAAAGGAGTACTACAGGTGTCTCCAATGGTAGATGTTGGGTTGGCGTATTTCGAGATTAGGGTTTGTCACTTCGAGTGTCGGAGAGGTATCTCTGGGCCCTCTCGATAATACACATCACATAAGCCTTGCAAGCATTATAACTAAGATGTTAGTTGTGAGATGATGTATTACGGAACGAGTAAAGAGACTTGCCAGTAACGAGATTACACTAGGTATTGGATACCGACGATCGAATCTCGGGCAAGTAACATACCGATGACAAAGGGAACACCGTATGTTGTTATGCGGTCTGACCGATAAAGATCTTCGTAGAATATGTAGGAGCCAATATGGGCATCCAGGTCCCGCTATTGGTTATTGACCGGAGACGTGTCTCGGTCATGTCTACATTGTTCTCGAACCGCAGGGTCCGCACGCTTAACGTTACGATGACAGTTATTATGAGTTTATGCATTTTGATGTACCGAAGGTTGTTCGGAGTCCCGGATGTGATCACGGACATGACGAGGAGTCTCGAAATGGTCGAGACATAAAGATTGATATATTGGAAGCCTATGTTTGGACATCGGAAGTGTTCTGGGTGAAATCGGGATTTTACCGGATTACCGGGAGGGTTACCGGAACCCCCCGGGAGCCAAATGGGCCTACATGGGCCTTAGTGGAAAGGTGAGAGGGCTGCCCACAAGGGCTGCGCACCTTCCCCCTCCCCCTAGTCCTATTAGGACTAGGAGAAGGGGCCGGCCACCTCTCTCTCTCTCCCCTTTAAGGAATCCTAGTTGGACTAGGATTGGAGGGGGGAGTCCTACTCCCGGTAGGAGTAGGACTCCTCCTGCGCCTCCCACCTTGGCCGGCCAGCCCCTCCCCTTGAAACCTTTATATACGGGGGCAGGGGGCACCTCTAGACACACAAGATGATCCTTGAGATCGTTCCTTAGCCGTGTGCAGTGCCCCCTGCCACCAAATTCCACCTCGATCATACCGTTGTAGTGCTTAGGCAAAGCCCTGCGTCGGTAGTACATCAAGATCGTCACCACGCCGTTGTGCTGACGGAACTCTTCCTCGACGCTTTGCTGGATCGGAGCCAGAGGATCGTCATCAAGCTGAACGTGTGCTAAGAACTCGGAGGTGCCGGAGTAACGGTGCTTGGATCGGTCGGATCGGGAAGACGTACGACTACTTCCTCTACGTTGTGTGATCGCTTCCGCAGTCGGTCTGCGTTGGTACGTAGACAACACTCTCCCCTCTCGTTGCTATGCATCACCATGATCTTGCGTGTGCGTAGGAATTTTTTTGAAATTACTACATTTCCCAACACTTCTGAATTCCCCCTGCGGCAACGATTCATGCAATGTGAAGATCCAGTTTTTTGCATCCATAGAAAGATTGCCCAGCATAGTCTCCACCATATCCTCCGAGCACAATGACCATATACTCCTGGCCATCACGCAATCTACTAGTGCGTGCTTCCAGTCATCTTTAGCAGAACAAAAAGCGCACACACTCGTAGTAGACATATTCCGGTGGTGTAGCACCCCGGCTGTTGGAATTGTTTCATGGCATAGTCTCCATAAGAATACCTTGATTTTTGATGGGACTTTAATGTGCCACAGGGACGTCCAGGCTGCTTCTTCATTTGCCTCATTTGAGTGTCCTCCAACCGGTTGCAGTAATGCTTCGCCTTGCAGTTTCATTTTCAACAAAAATTTGTAGACTGGCCTTACTGAAAAAACGCCTCGTTCGTCCTCCCCCCAAGCCCAAAAATCATCAACTCTTCTAGTGCACATCGGGATTTTAAGTATCACATTTGCATCAACTGGCAGAAAAGTCGCACGAACCTTGTCCTCCTTCCACTTTGCCGAGGTTGGGTCAATAAGTTCAGCGACCCGTGCTGGTCTATCTGCCGCCAGACACGCAATTGGTCTCATTAGGCCCGATCGGGGTAGCCAATTTTGGTCCCATATTCGTGTCTCCTCTCCTGTTCCGATCCTCCGGATCAAACCTTGCACTAAAGCTCCTCTCCCGTCCAAGATAGATCTCCATATTTGTGAGGGCCTGCTACCTAGCTCGGCATCAAGAAAGGACGAGTCAGGGTAGTACTTGGCTTTCAAAATCCTGGCACTTAATGTAGAGGGGGCGTGTATAATCCGCCAAGCCTGTCTGGCCAGTAAAGAGAGGTTAAAAAGATCAATGTCTCGAGAGCCTAGTCCTTCCAAATACTTCGGTTTAGTGCATACATCCCAAGATATCCAACATGGTTTCCTCTTCCCTCTTTTACTTCCCCACCAGAATTGCCTGATCAGCAATGTGATACTTTCACAAATACCCCTAGGGAGCCTGAAACATGACATAGAATATACGGGTATAGCCTGAGCCACTGCCTTGATTAACACCTCTTTACCCGCATATGACAAAAGTTTCTCCATCCAACCTTTCATTTTCTCCCACACTCTGTCCTTTAGATACTTGAGAGTACCATTCTTAGCCTGCCCAACATCCGTTGGCATCCCTAGATACCGATCAGTGAGTTGCTCATCAAAAACCTGCAAAGTATTTTTGATCCCCTCCCTTGTAGCCTGCGGGCAACCTTTGCTAAAGAAAATTGACGACTTTTCATTATTCACTCGTTGCCCCGATGCATTGCAGTATGTATCCAACAGGTTTGACACCACTTCTGCCCCTTCTGTACTCGCCTTGAATAGCAACAGGCTATCATCAGCAAAAAGCAAGTGGTTAACAACCGGAGCTGTCGGTGCCACTTGGACTCCTGTGAAAGCTGATGACTGAGGAACTGATTTCAGTAGGCACGAAAGGCCCTCCGCTGCTATCAAAAAGAGATAAGGGGAAATAGGATCTCCCTGCCGAATGCCTCTGCTCGGTGTGAACTCCTCCAACTTTTCTCCATTAAATAGAACCGAGAAAGAGACTGACTTGATCATATTCATTACCACATTAATCCACTGTTGAGCAAAACCAAGTCTCTCCATCATTGCTTGTAGATAGTCCCATTCTAGCCTGTCATAGGCTTTCATCATATCTAATTTCAGAGCACAATGGCTATTCTTCTTGGATTTACTTCCCTTCATAAAATGCAGACATTCATATGCCGTGATTATATTATCACTTATCAATCTGCCCGGCACAAAAGCCGATTGCTCCTCTGAAATGATCTCTGGCAGTATTTGCTTCAGCCTGTTTGCAATCACTTTCGAAGCAATTTTATACAATACATTACACAAACTTATAGGCCTGAACTGAGTTAACAAGGTTGGGCTCATTACCTTTGGTATAAGAACCAAGAAAGTATCATTGATGCACTCTGCATCCTCCTCCCCTCTGACTATCCGGAGAACAGCCTTTGTAACTTCTGCTCCACACACATCCCAGTGGCGTTGATAAAAGTGAGCTGGAAAGCCATCCGGACCTGGGGATTTTGTGGGAAACATCTGGAAAAGAGCGGTTTTGACCTCTTCATCCGAATAATCTGCACAAAGTATACCATTCATCTCCGGGGTAACCTTTCTTGGAACATGACAAAGAACAGCCTCCATGTCTGTCACTCCCTCTGTTGTGTACAGATTCTTGTAAAAAAGCGTGACCATCTCCTTTAGTTCCTCTGGATCATCCACATGTACCCCCAGTGAACTCATCAGAGCCTTTATCATGTTCTTTTTTCTCCTCATGCTCGCTCTCATATGAAAGAATTTCGTGTTCTTATCGCCCACCGAAAGCCACTCTATCCTTGATCTTTGTCTCCATAGTAACTCTTCTCTGTGGTATAGTTCCACCAACCTCTCATTCACCTTCTTCTCCTCGTGACTTGGGCCCGAACGCCCCTGTTCATTGCGCATTTGCTCTAGCTTCTGTTTTAACTCCTTGATCTCTCTACGGACTGACCCAAAGGTCCTTCTATCCCATCTCCTCAGATTATTTGACAGGTCCACTAGCTTGATTTTTAGGTCCTCTACTCTCTCCCCGTCCAAAGAAGCCGCCCAGGAAGTAGCAATAGTGCTCCTCAGCTCCTCATGGGTCTCCCAGGCAATTTCATAGCGGAAAATTTTGTCCCGCATCTGATCCCGATGCGCGGCCGGGTTGAGCTCGAGCTGGATCGGGCCATGGTCCGATGTCGCTGATGTTAGGTGATTAAGACATGCCGATGGGAATAGAGCACACCAATCAGTCGACCCGAGAGCCCTGTCTAACCTTACTCTTGTGAAAGAACCACCCGAAACCTTCTTCTCAAAAGTCCAAAATCTGCCTTTATAGCCAATGTCCACCAACATGCAAGTATCAACCACATCCCTAAAGCCTTGGATTTGAGCATTACTCCTCTCTCCGACCCCCTCGTGTTCTTCTGGACGTAGGACCTCATTGAAATCTCCAATGCAGAGCCAAGGGAGAGTGCTCAAACTTGCTATGTTTTTAATGGTTTCCCAAGTCTGATGTCTCAAGTGAGTTTGAGCCTCGCCATACACCAGAGTTAGCCTCCACGGGTCAAAACCCGGGTCACGCACCTCGCAATCCAAATGATAGTCAGAATAGCCAGAAATATCAATATCAATTGTATTATTCCAAAACAAACCGATACCTCCGCTTCTACCAACACTACTCACAGCATAACCATTATCATAACCAATTGAAGTAGCTAGACTTTCTACCCTAACTTTGTCGATTTGAGTTTCTAGAATACAAAGCAAGGTAGGGGCAAAGTTCTTCACGATCTCGCGAAGTTCACGAACTATCGAGGCTTTGCCCGCACCTCGACAGTTCCAACAAATGATACTCATTGTTCCCGGCGGTACTCCTCACGGGAGCCCGCCGATGCTTCTTTGTTTACTTCATTTTCTCCTTCCTCTATGTTCCCTTCCCCTTCAAAACCACGCATTCCATTGCTGTCCAACTTCCTTCCCTGGCCTTCACCTTTCTTTGATCTTTTCACTTCTTTCCTCGGAGTATTAGTGGCGGAGTCAGGGGTATTCATGGGCATTCCATGGAATACCAAAGAATCTGGCCCAAAAAAATTGAGTATACATGTTATACACCGAAGCCCACTAGAGCAGCCCATCCAGCCACGCACCAGACGCCAACAACAGAGCAGGTCTCCGTCTCCCACTTTTCCTCTCTCGATGCAAATCTCCAAACCTAGCTGATCGTTGACGGCAATGTCCAATCCATCCAGTACTGCATCCATCTATAAATTACCAAGGTAAATTTCCTCTATCTTTTCAACAAATCTGAAGCTTTTTTGATAAATTTCCACTGCTAGAAGCCACTGATTTGCCACGTATTGATTGCTACTTTGTTGATTTGTTCTTGTATAAATTGTAATTATTTGTACAATTGTCCATCAGTTCATGCCACTGATTGCTACTTTGTTTGTCCATTCAGTTCATGCCACATTGCAACTGCCACTTATTTCTACTTTGTTTGTGTGATGTAGATGAAGAAGTATGTTGGCATATTTGAATTGTGGGACATATCTTCAAACTAAGGC
The DNA here is from genome assembly GCA_034509565.1 of Triticum monococcum. Lineage (NCBI taxonomy): Eukaryota > Viridiplantae > Streptophyta > Magnoliopsida > Poales > Poaceae > Triticum > Triticum monococcum. The sequence goes on from CM067845.1 coordinate 624,714,475, forward strand.
AAGGAAAACAATTTCTAAGTCCACATTTGTTGTTTGTTCTATTTGAAGGAAATATGCCCTAGAGGCAATAATAAAGTTATTATTTATTTCCTTATATCATGATAAATGTTTATTATTCATGCTAGAATTGTATTAACCGGAAACATAATACATGTGTGAATACATAGACAAACAGAGTGTCACTAGTATGCCTCTACTAGACTAGCTCGTTAATCAAAGATGGTTATGTTTCCTAACCATGAACAAAGAGTTGTTATTTGATTAACGAGGTCACATCATTAGTTGAATGATCTGATTGACATGACCCATTCCATTAGCTTAGCACCCGATCGTTTAGTATGTTGCTATTGCTTTCTTCATGACTTATACATGTTCCTATAACTATGAGATTATGCAACTCCCGTTTACCGGAGGAACACTTTGGGTACTACCAAACGTCACAACGTAACTGGGTGATTATAAAGGAGTACTACAGGTGTCTCCAATGGTAGATGTTGGGTTGGCGTATTTCGAGATTAGGGTTTGTCACTCCGATTGTCGGAGAGGTATCTCTGGGCCCTCTCGGTAATGCACATCACATAAGCCTTGCAAGCACTGCAACTAATATGTTAGTTGTGAGATGATGTATTACGGAACGAGTAAAGAGACTTGCCGGTAACGAGATTGAACTAGGTATTGGATACCGACGATCGAATCTCGGGCAAGTAACATACCGATGACAAAGGGAACAACGTATGTTGTTATGCGGTCTGACCGATAAAGATCTTCGTAGAATATGTAGGAGCCAATATGGGCATCCAGGTCCCGCTATTGGTTATTGACCGGAGACGTGTCTCGGTCATGTCTACATTGTTCTCGAACCGTAGGGTCCGCACGCTTAACGTTACGATGACAGTTATTATGAGTTTATGCATTTTGATGTACTGAAGGTTGTTCGAAGTCCCGGATGAGATCACGGACATGACGAGGAGTCTCGAAATGGTCGAGACGTAAAGATTGATATATTGGAAGCCTATGTTTGGACATAGGAAGTGTTCCGGGTGAAATCGGGATTTTACCGGAATACCGGGAGGGTTACCGGAACCCCCCGGGAGACTAATGGGCCTATTGGGCCTTAGTGGAAAAAGAGAAAAAGGGAAAGCCCACAAGCTGGCCAGCGCCCCCCTTCCCCAAGTCCTAGTAGGACTAGGATAGGGGTCGGCCCCCCTTCTCTCTCCTTTTCCCCCCGGGAGTCCTAATAGGATTAGGATTGGGGGGAGGAGTCCTACTCCCGGTGGGAGTAGGACTCCCCTGCGCCTCCTCTCCCTGGCCGGCCGGCTCCCCCTCCTCCAACCTTTATATACGGGGGCAGGGGGCACCCCAAAACACACAACTTGATCCTTGAGATCGTTCCTTAGCCGTGTGCGGTGCCCCCTGCCACCAAATTCCACCTCGATCGTACCGTTGTAGTGCTTAGGCGAAGCCCTGCGTCGGTAGTACATCAAGATCGTCATCACGCCGTCGTGCTGACGGAACTCTTCCTCGACACTTTGCTGGATCGGAGCCCGAGGAACGTCATCGAGCTGTACGTGTGCTAAGAACTCGGAGGTGCCGGAGTAACGGTGCTTGGATCGGTCGGATCGGGAAGAAGACGTACGACTACTTCCTCTACGTTGTGTGATCGCTTCCGCAGTCGGTCTGCGTTGGTACGTAGACAACACTCTTCCCTCTCGTTGCTGTGCATCACCATGATCTTGCGTGTGCATAGGAAATTTTTTGAAATTACTGCGTTCCCCAACAGTGGCATCCGAGCCTAGGTTTTATGGTTTGATGTTATATGCACGAGTAGAACACAAGTGAGTTGTGGGCGATATAAGTCATACTGCCTACCAGCATGTCATACTTTGGTTCGGCGGTATTGTTGGATGAAGCGGCCCGGACCGACATTACGCGTACGCTTATGCGAGACCGGTTTCCCCGACGTGCTTTGCACATAGGTGACTTGCGGGTGACTGTTTCTCCAACTTTAGTTGAACCGAGTGTGGCTACGCCCGGTCCTTGCGAAGGTTAAAACAGAGTCTATTTGACAAACTATCGTTGTGGTTTTGATGCGTAGGGGAGATTGGTTCTTGCTTAAGCCCGTAGCAGCCACGTAAAACTTGCAACAACAAAGTAGAGGACGTCTAACTTGTTTTTGCAGGGCATGTTGTGATATGATATGGTCAAGACGTGATGAGATATAAGTTGTTGTATGAGATGATCATGTTTTGTTGAAGTTATCGGCAACTGGCAAAAGCCTTATGGTTGTCTCTTTATTGCATAAGATGCAAGTGCCAAATAATTGCTTTACTTTATCGCTATGCGATAGCAATAGTTGCAAGAGCAATAGTTGGCGAGACGACCGTGTGACGACACATTGATATAGATCAAGATGATGGAGATCATGGTGTCATGCCGGTGATGACAGAGACCATGACAGTACTTTGGAGATGGAGATCAAAGAAGCAAGATGATGATGGCCATATCATGTCACATATTTTGATTGCATATGATGTTTATCTTTTATACATCTTATTCTTGCTTTGATTGACGGTAGCATTATAAGATGATCTCTCACTAAATTATCAAGAAGTGTTCTCCTTGAGTATGCACCGTTGCCAAAGTTTGTCGTGCCCAGACACCACGTGATGATCGGGTGTGATAAGCTCTACGTCCAAATACAACGGGTGCAAAACAGTTGCACACGCAGAATACTCAGGTTATACTTGACGAGCCAAGCATATACAGATATGGCCTCGGAACACGGAGGCCGAAAGGTCGAGCGTGAATCATATAGTAGATATGATCAACATAACGATGTTCATCATTGAAAACTACTCCATCTCACGTGATGATCGGTTATGGTTTAGTTGATTTGGATCACGTGATCACTTAGAGGATTAGAGGGATGTCTATCTAAGTGGGAGTTCTTAAGTAATATGATTAAATTGAACTTAAATTTATCATGAACTTAGTCCTGGTAGTATTTTGCAAATTATGTTGTAGATCAATAGCTCGCGTTGTTGCTTCCCTGTGTTTATTTTTGATATGTTCCTAGAGAAAATTGTGTTGAAAGATGTTAGTAGCAATGATGCGGATTGGATCCGTGATCTGAGGTTTATCCTCATTGCTGCACAGAAGAATTATGTCCTTGATGCACCGCTAGGTGACAGACCTATTGCAGGAGCAGATGCAGACGTTATGAACGTTTGGCTAGCTCAATATGATGACTACTTGATAGTTTAGTGCACCATGCTTAATGGCTTAGAATCGGGACTTCAAAGACGTTTTGAACGTCATGGACCATATGAGATGTTCCAGGAGTTGAAGTTAATATTTCAAGCAAATACCCGAGTTGAGAGATATGAAGTCTCCAACAAGTTCTATGGCTAAAAGATGGAGGAGAATCGCTCAACTAGTGAGCATGTGCCCAGATTGTCTGGGTACTACAATCGCTTGAATCAAGTGGGAGTTAATCTTCCAGATAAGATAGTGATTGACAGAATTCTCTAGTCACCATCACCAAGTTAGCAGAACTTTGTGATGAACTATAATATGCAAGGGATAACAGAAACAACTCCCAAGCTCTTCGTGATGCTGAAATCAACGAAGGTAGAAATCAAGAAAAACATCAAGTGTTGATGGTTGACAAGACCACTAGTTTCAAGAAAAGGGCAGAGGGAAGAAGGGGAACTTCAAGAAGAACGGCAAGCAAGTTGCTGCTCAAGTGAAGAAGCCCAAGTCTGATCCTAAGCCTGAGACTAAGTGCTTCTACTGCAAAGGGACTGGTCACTGGAAGCGGAACTACCCCAAGTGATTGGCGGATAAGAAGGATGGCAAAGTGAACATAAGTATATTTGATATACATGTTATTGATGTGTACTTTACTAGTGTTTATAACAACCCCTTAGTATTTGATGCTAGTTCAGTTGCTAAGAGTAGTAACTCGAAACGGGAGTTGCAGAATAAACAGAGACTAGTTAAGGGTGAAGTGACGATGTGTGTTGGAAGTGGTTCCAAGATTGATATGATCATCATTGCACACTCCCTATAATTTCGGGATCAGTGTTGAACCTAAATAAGTGTTATTTGGTTTTTGCGTTGAACATGAATATGATTTGATCATGTTTATTGTAATACGGTTATTCATTTAAGTAAGAGAATAAATTGTTGTTCTGTTTACATGAATAAAACCTTATATGGTTACACACCCAATGAAAATAGTTCATTGGATCTCGATCTTAGAGATACACATATTCATAATATTGAAACCAAAAGATGCGAAGTTAATAATGATAGTGCAACTTATTTGTGGCACTACCGTTTAGGTCATATTGGTGTAAAGCACATGAAGAAACTCCATGCTGATGGGCTTTCGGAATCACTTGATTATGAATCACTTGATGCTTGCGAACCATGCCTTTTGGGCACGATGACTAACACGCCGTTCTTCGGAACAATGGAGCGAGCAACAGTTTTGTTGGAAATCATACATACTGATGTATGTGGTCCGATGAATATTGAGGCTCGCGACAGGTATCATTATTTTCTGACCTTCACAGATGATTTGAGCAGATATGGGTATATCTACTTAATGAAATAGAAGTCTGATATATTTGAAAAGTTCATATAATTTCAGAGTGAAGTGGAAAATCATCGTAACAAGAAAATAAAGTTTCTACGATCTGATCGTGAAAAAGAATATTTGAGTTACGAGTTTGGTCTTCAGTTAAAACAATGTGAAATAGTTTCACTACTCACGCCACCTGGAACACCACAGCATAATGGTATGTCCGAACGTCATAACCGTACTTTATTGGATATAGTGCAATCTATGATGTTTCTTACCGATTTACCACTATCGTTTTTGGGGTCATGCATTAGAGACAGCTGCATTCACGTTAAAAAGGGACACCATCTATATCTGTCGAGACGACGCCTTATGAACTATGGTTTGGCAAGAAACCAAAGTTGTCGTTTCTTGAAGTTTGGGGTTGCGATGCTTATGAAATAGTTTCATCCTGATAAGCTCAAACTCAAATCGGAGAAGTGCGTCTTCATAGGATATCCAAAGGAAACTATTGGATACACCTTCTATCACAGATCCGAAGGCAAGACTTTTGTTGCTAAAATTCGGAATCTTTCTGGAGAAGGAGTTTCTCTTGAAAGAAGTGAGTGGGAGGAAAGTAGAAAACTTGATAAGGTAATTGTACCTTCTGCCTTATTGGAAAGTAGTTCATCACAAAAATCTGTTCTTGTGACTACTACACCAATTAGTGAGGAAGCTAATGATGATGATCATGTAACTTCAGATCAAGTTGCTACCGAATCTCGTAGGTAAACCAGAGTGAGATCCGCACCAGAGTGGTACGGTAATCCTGTTCTGGAGGTCATGTTACTTGACCATGACGAACTTGCGAACTATGAGGAAGCGATGATGAGCCCAGATTCCGCGAAATGGTTTGAGACCATGAAATCTGAGATATGATCCATGTATGAGAACAAAGTTTGGACTTTGGTTGACTTGCCCGATGATCGGCAAGCCATAGAAAATAAATGGATCTTCAAGAGGAAGACGGACGCTGATAGTAGTGTTACTATCTACAAAGCTAGAATTGTCGCAAAATGTTTTCGACAAGTTCAAGGTGTTGACTACGATGAGATTTTCTCACTCGTATCTATGCTTAAAGTCTGTCCGAATCATGTTAGCAATTGCCGCATTTTATGAAATCTGGCAAATGGATAAACAAAACTGCATTCCTTAATGGATTTGCTAAAGAAGAGTTGTATACGATGCAACTAGAAGGTTTTGTGAATCCGAAAAGTGCTAACAAAATGTGCAAGCTCCAGCGATCCATCTGTGGACTGGTGCAAGCATCTCGGAGTTGGAATATACGCTTTGATAAGTTGATCAAAGCATATAGTTTTATACAGACTTGCGGTGAAGCCTGTATTTACAAGAAAGTGAGTGGGAGCTCTGTAGCATTTCTAATATTATATGTGGATGACATATTGCTGATTGGAAATGATATAGAATTTCTGGATAGCATAAAGAGATACTTGAATAAAAGTTTTTCAATGAAAGACCTCGGAGAAGCTGCTTACATATTAGGCATAAAGATCTATAGCGATAGATCAAAACGCTTAATCAGACTTTCACAAAGCACATACCTTGACAAGATTTTGAAGAAGTTCAAAATGGATCAAGCAAAGAAAGGGTTCTTGCCTGTGTTACAAGGTATGAAGTTGAGTAAGACTCAATGCCCGACCACTGCAGAAGATAGAGAGAAAATGAAAAATGTTCCCTATGCTTCAGCCATAGGCTCTATCATGTATGCAATGCTGTGTACCAGACCTGATGTGTGCCTTGCTATAAGTTTGGCAGGGAGGTACCAAAGTGATCTAGGAGTAGATCACTGGACAGCGGTCAGAATTATCCTTAGTGAAATAAGGATATGTTTCTCGATTATGGACGTGATAAAAAGGTTCGTCGTAAAGGGTTACGCCGATGCAAGTTTTGACACTAATCTAGATGACTCTAAGTCTCGGTCTAGATACATATTGAAAGTGGGAGCAATTAGCTAGAGTAGCTCCGTGCAGAGCATTATAGACAAAGAATTTTGCAAAATACTTACGGATCTGAATGTGACAGACCCGTTGACTAAAATTATCTCACAAGCAAAACATGATCACACCTTAAGTACTCTTTGGGTATTAATCACATAGAGATGTGAACTAGATTACTGACTCTAGTGAACCCTTTGAGTGTTGGTCACATAACGATGTGAACTATGGGTGATAATCACATGGTGATGTGAACTATTGCTGCTAAATCACATGGCGATGTGAAACTAGATTATTGACTCTAGTGCAAGTGGGAGACTGAAGGAAATATGCCCTAGAGGCAATAATAAAGTTATTATTTATTTCCTTATATCATGATAAATGTTTATTATTCATGCTAGAATTGTATTAACCGGAAACATAATACATGTGTGAATACATAGACAAACAGAGTGTCACTAGTATGCCTCTACTAGACTAGCTCGTTAATCAAAGATGGTTATGTTTCCTAACCATGAACAAAGAGTTGTTATTTGATTAACGAGGTCACATCATTAGTTGAATGATCTGATTGACATGACCCATTCCATTAGCTTAGCACCCGATCGTTTAGTATGTTGCTATTGCTTTCTTCATGACTTATACATGTTCCTATAACTATGAGATTATGCAACTCCCGTTTACCGGAGGAACACTTTGGGTACTACCAAACGTCACAACGTAACTGGGTGATTATAAAGGAGTACTACAGGTGTCTCCAATGGTAGATGTTGGGTTGGCGTATTTCGAGATTAGGGTTTGTCACTCCGATTGTCGGAGAGGTATCTCTGGGCCCACTCGGTAATGCACATCACATAAGCCTTGCAAGCACTGCAACTAATATGTTAGTTGTGAGATGATGTATTACGGAACGAGTAAAGAGACTTGCCGGTAACGAGATTGAACTAGGTATTGGATACCGACGATCGAATCTCGGGCAAGTAACATACCGATGACAAAGGGAACAACGTATGTTGTTATGCGGTCTGACCGATAAAGATCTTCGTAGAATATGTAGGAGCCAATATGGGCATCCAGGTCCCGCTATTGGTTATTGACCGGAGACGTGTCTCGGTCATGTCTACATTGTTCTCGAACCGTAGGGTCCGCACGCTTAACGTTACGATGACAGTTATTATGAGTTTATGCATTTTGATGTACCGAAGGTTGTTCGGAGTCCCGGATGAGATAACGGACATGACGAGGAGTCTCGAAATGGTCGAGACGTAAAGATTGATATATTGGAAGCCTATGTTTGGACATAGGAAGTGTTCCGGGTGAAATCGGGATTTTACCGGAATACCGGGAGGGTTACCGGAACCCCCCGGGAGACTAATGGGCCTATTGGGCCTTAGTGGAAAAAGAGAAAAAGGGAAAGCCCACAAGCTGGCCGGCGCCCCCCTTCCCCAAGTCCTAGTAGGACTAGGATAGGGGCCGGCCCCCCTTCTCTCTCCTTTTCCCCCCGGGAGTCCTAATAGGATTAGGATTGGGGGGAGGAGTCCTACTCCCGGTGGGAGTAGGACTCCCCTGCGCCTCCTCTCCCTGGCCGGCCGGCTCCCCCTCCTCCAACCTTTATATACGGGGGTAGGGGGCACCCCAAAACACACAACTTGATCCTTGAGATCGTTCCTTAGCCGTGTGCGGTGCCCCCTGCCACCAAATTCCACCTCGATCGTACCGTTGTAGTGCTTAGGTGAAGCCCTGCGTCGGTAGTACATCAAGATCGTCATCACGCCGTCGTGCTGACGGAACTCTTCCTCGACGCTTTGCTGGATCGGAGCCCGAGGAACGTCATCGAGCTGTACGTGTGCTAAGAACTCGGAGGTGCCGGAGTAACGGTGCTTGGATCGGTCGGATCGGGAAGAAGACGTACGACTACTTCCTCTACGTTGTGTGATCGCTTCCGCAGTCGGTCTGCGTTGGTACGTAGACAACACTCTCCCCTCTCGTTGCTGTGCATCACCATGATCTTGCGTGTGCGTAGGAAATTTTTTGAAATTACTGCGTTCCCCAACACTATTATATTGCTTTGGCCAATTTTTTTGCTAGTATTATTGATATATGGTCATCGAGTCATTGATATTGTCACAATGTTATTTTATGGCATCGATGTATGGTCATCGAGTCATACCTATTATATTGTTGTTAGAGATATTGCCACAATGATATTTTGCTACTATTATAAATGTATGGTCATCGAGTCACTGATGTTACCATCTTATTACATATTTGTTGTTCTATTATATTGCTTAGGCAAAAAAAATTACAAGAATACCCAGGAGCAAATTCCTGGCTCCGCCACTGACAGCATGCGACAAATGCATGATAGTGTGCATGCATTTGTTCCGAATGAGATGCCGAGGGAAAGTATAAGGACAGCTCGAACACGAGGTTGCATTTACTGGACGGAGGAGTGTTAGCAGACTAGACCGATCCAGTTCCATTGACAGCGCTCCTTATCCCCCTTGAGTTTGGATGATGTAGTGGTGGGAAGAGGCCAGGTCGGCAAGGGAAAGGTGGAAGTATGGCTCTAGATACCAAATTGTTAGCAACACTCAGTCACACGTAGTTGACCTACTCAAATTGGTTCATTAATTCAGGGACATGGGGATAATTGGGGATCAGGGAGAAGAGACATGAGACATGAGAGGAAGGACCGAAAAAGGCTTCTCCCCGCTTCATATACAAAGTAATACGATCCAACCAATACAAAGTGATGAGGGAAACCCCTAACAAAGCAGATCAAAGATAAAACCAGATAATAAGAGTGCCCACACTACACCAAGACACACCCAAGATTACTAACTAGAAGAGAGACCATGCCTCCATGAGAAACCACCGGATGTCGATGCAACACACGCGTGCGCGCGCGCGAGAGCGCTGGTCCTGCCTGCAAACAACAAGGAGCAAGAGTGATGCCCTTGATGCCATGTGTAAAAGGTATGGAGTCATCGGGACCACTCCAAGCCAGATCTGAAGGAGCTTCGAGATAGGATCTGAGCTCGTCCGCCAATGCCAAAGAGACGCAACCCGGGGGCACCTAAACTCCACGACAATGCCCTCAAGAGGGTGACAATGCAACGCGTGGCCGCTGCTGAGACCGAAGATACAGTCAATTGTTTTGACATGAAGCCCTAACACAGAGAGAGGGACCACAATGACGCCTCGAGAGGGGCACGACACCCCACATGCATCACCTTCATTGGTGCCGAAATGCGGATCTTTTGCCTGGAGACTCTCCAATGCCACATCGGGGTACCATAGTTCAAGTTCGTCGCCACCAAAATTGTCCTCCACGCCATGATCTAGGAGATCCCACTACCGAAGCACCGCCATCACCAGGACCCCATCGCCTCGCTCCTCGGCGCCCGCACAACCAAGAGAAACACCCCCACTACCACAATGTCGCTCGCAAGAGAGCCGACCACGCAGTCCATCTTCCATGGTGGCCACCCCGGCACTCCAGTCTCAGAGCTCCCAACCCCCGTCTAATCATCGGTCACCGCCCTCCAAAGAAACAAGATGAAATGGCACCCCTTTCCGCATGTGAACGACCCTGAATTGCTCCTCATGCAGATTCTGTCAACCATGATTCCCAAGACCTCAGATCGGCACCACCAACAATGGGGCTAGATCTGACAGGTCCCAGCCAGGATTGTCGCCGCACCTGCGCGAGCCACCTTGCACAATAGCATGGCGCCCCGCATGGGATGTGAGGACGCCTGACACATGGTCGGCGGCACAACTACACAACATGGAAGGGAGGAGGAGGCTCAAGACCCACGCGCTTCAGAGTCGTCGCCGCCTAGCCGCGCTTCCACCGTGACCGACTGCATTCACCACGACCACTCCGTGCCACCGCCTTGATGCACCAGAAGAGTGTTGCACCCTCGTGAGATCTGGCGACCAGCTCAAATGGTGTCATGTGAGAAGGAGGGGGATGCCCCTGCACCGACCGGGGGGTTTCGCCCCACCACACTCTTGCATCCTGTGTTTCTGGGTTGTTCCTCTCTCCAGGTCCAGAGACATAGCTAGCGGTGGTAGCAGTGCCGGACTCGGATTGGCCCACAGTTGTGATGTTTTTTTGAAATATTGTTTTTACAAAAAATAATAAAACAGCAAATAATAATCAGAAAATTAGTTGCGGCCTCTGCTTTCCCGTCCGCGCACCTCGTTTCTTGCACCGCGCGCCCAGCAAGTTCAGGTGCAGGCGGCATAGCCATCGGCTAATCTGCCCTGGCTCGTGCAGCCAGCTCGTCATAACACAGCCGCCTCCTTTCGTTTTCTCAGCGCAAGCCAGCCTTTGACCTCCAGTTCCCGCTCCAACTTTTAATTTGTCGCCCTTGTATGCATGGCTTAAATATGTCATCTCGCGAACGAATCTGTCATTGGATGTTTAGAAAGACAATGATATACCCATCCTATCAGATTTTAAGTCCTAATTTGATATTGGTGCTCGTATTTTTCTGGTTTTATTTCAGGTTTTCCGACGATGTTCGCTCGGTGGGAGGTGATGTTCCCATCGACTACGAGGCCCTTGTGGTGACCTCGTCAATGTAAGATACTATGCTGGCTCAGTCTCTTTAAGTTGCTCATAAAGGTAAGGTATGCATCTATTTGTATGAATAAGTGTATGTTCATGTATATGAGCAACTTTGATTGTACGATATTTAAAAAGAATATGTCGTCTCTTGTAGACCAATTCAATAGAATACTCGTGTTTCTAGTGTACAGGTTAGAGAGAGCTTGCGCCTTGAGCTCCACGGTCGGCATTGGGCGGGTGCCATGGTGGAGTTGCTGTCATGCCAACTTCTACTTTCTTCTCTAGCACCTGTCACCACTACCTCCTCCTGTCTAGGCTCGCGCTTATGGCTTCGTAGACTCTGCACACCGTGACCGATTATGAAGTCCCACTCGACAGCACCATCCTTGCGGCCGTTGTCATCCATCGGCACGTGGTTCTGACCGACATGAACGGTAAGTTGCTCGATAAGGCTAGTCATAGTGGGAGTAACTCAGGCAGTAACTTAATACATTTCAAGACAATTTTACTTATGTGACACATATTTAATAAAAAAAGAGGTTCTTGTGGTAGCATAATATGTTATTGTAACATAGCGCCTCGACTCGCTGGCCATCGCCGGCTTCCGCTCCTCCGCCCGCTCCGCCGCCCGCCATGGCTCCAGTGAGATGCACACCGTACTGGGAGTTTATATGGACTGGCCTCCATTACTCTCTCGATGACCAACGACTGGCTTGGATTGGAGGATTGACTCCCAACGAACTGGGATTGGATCGGGGAGAAGAAACGTTGGGGGAGAGGAGGAAGATTGGGGAAATTTTGGAGGAGAGAACGAGTGGATTGGGTCGTCGGGGGTGAGAACGAGTGGATTGGGTGGTGGACCGCTGCGGTTGCCTCGAGGCGTAGACCGAGGGGGTGAACGTAAAATTACCTCAGTGGATCGCTGCGGAGCCAGACGTTCACTTATTTTGAGAAAATTACTCGAGCCAGACGTTCACTCTTTGGCGGACGGAGGGAGTATGCATGAAAAATTGCAGAGGAGCACCTCACCCACCTACATCAGTACCGTTGCTGTATATAGATTCGGGACAATGGCGTTTAATGCGTTGTATTTAACTCTGTATCGCTCAAGTAGTAGTTCGATTAACAATCCGTATATGCATAATATTCCGTATGTGCTGGTCCCATCTCTAAGAACCGATTCCATTCCACACGGCTCCCATCGGCATGCATTGAACGCAGCGGTGGTGAATGGTATTTACTCCTGCGTGCTCACGGTTCCTCTTCCTCATCTTCATCTCGTTCCCCACTTCTCTTCTCCTTCCAGATGTCATCGACGAGCTGGATATTTCTCTCCCCTCCCAGCGATACTCTTTCTTCTTCATTCTTCTCCTTCGTCCCCTTCGCCAGCTCCATTCAAAACTGCACCACCATCTCTCCTGTTCTGTCGCCCACCTCTTCCCCAACGAGCTACCGCCAGGCTCCGGCCCGCACCTTGGTGCCCCTTCACTATCCATCAACCCATCAGGCCACCTGCGCCCCGCGGCTACCCCTGGCACCCCCTCAACGGCACCCACGCGTCGCCGGCGCTCTGGACGAAGCTCTGCTGCCACATCGCCACCAGCCGTGAACAAATCTGACTCCCCACACCACCCCGCACGCGGCAAGCGAGGAATCTAGTTTCCTGGAATTTTTCTTCTCTGAATTTTTTCTTTCATCGATTTTCTCTGAGGTTTCTGGATGTTCTCTTGGACCTCCAGCTGTTCTCATTTACAGCGCCGCAGTCCTTGATATTTCCATCTCCGTCCCACTGTTCCTCTTCTCAAAGGTCAATCCTTTCCCTTCTTTCTGCTCCTTCGCGATCTAAACCAGTGAGCTGCTAGATCCGCCGCCATGTGTGCCTCCTCGTCCACATCATGGCACCCTAGCTCCACGAGCAGGCTCCTCTTCATGTATGGCCTGGCACCGCCTCCAACACCACCCATGAGTCGCCCGTGCTCGGGACGAAGCTCCGCTGCCACATCGCCCCCAGCCACCGACGGATCCAACCTCCCATGCCACCCTGCACACGACCACCGATGAATACAGACACAATGGAAGCACGACGCCGACGAACTGTCACTGCACAGGAGGCCCGGGCAATGACTTCGGGGATGAAGGCCATCGGCCAGGCAAGGACCGATCCGTCGAGCTCTTCTCCAAGTCATTTTCTTTCCTAGCCTTTTCTTTCTCAGAAGTTTCTTTCCTCGATTTTTCTCTAGAGGTTCCCTGGTATTTTATTTTTTTTGTATGAGATTATAGATTGTTTCGGTAAGATCTTCTCCAAGTTATTTCCATTCCTCGTTTTTTCTCTTTGAGAAGTTTATTTCCTCGATTTATCTCTCCATGATTCCTGTAATTTTTTTGTGCGAATCATATTGTTCCGAAGAGTTTTTCTCAAGTCGTTTTCTTTGCTCGTTTTTTCTCTCAAAAGTTTCCTGGGATTTTTGTGTGAGAACAGATTTTTGGTGTTCAAATCTGGGAAATTAGTAGGTTTCCCATGACTCTGATTTTCAGCTTTCACCTTCAGAATTTGGATTGAACTGTCCTAGCCTGATTTTAATTTTCGATGATTAACCAATGCATTTTTATCAGTAAAATTCATAGTGTTTTTTCAAGTAAATATTATTGCCTGATTAATGTGTCTGTTGATGCATCAGTAATTATAATTATTTTTTGTTGCATCATAGAACAATGTTACCAAGTATTATCACTGTCAAATGTTGTAAATTTGCTGATGGATCTATCGTCTTGGAATGTATTTGCTGACGAACCATGCTACCTCAAATGTATGTGATGATGGTTAATCAGTGCATCAAGATTCATTGTGAATTTATTTTTGTCAGTCATGTATGATGGGATGTATGTGATGATGGTAAATCAGTGCATCAAGATTCAGGCAGTTGTTTTCAGCTAATCAGAATTAGGCAATGAACTTGTCTTGCCAGCACGGACTTGGCTGTTCTTGCTTGTATCCTTATTTATCTTTTGAAAATTCCGCAAGTCACTGACTAAATTGCTATGTAATCAAAATAAAAACTAATTCTCTGAAAGTCAGTGACTGATATATAATTCTAAAAATTACAAAACACATCGCTGTTATGTTTCCTTTAATGAAATGAATTTATAATTAGGTAAAACCCGGTTCTCACAAAAAACTTCCACTGTTCACAGCAGGCTTGGGTTCCAATACCCCACATCCATTCTTAACTGCACGTATTGAACTGATGTATCCCTAAACGTATCTCTGAGTTGTTAAATGATTCTAGCATTAAATGTCTTGATCTGGCTAGAGTAACGAAAGGCATGGATATCAGTGGGTGAAGCACCTCGGTGTCATAAATCCTCATCCCATTTGCATGACACTAGTAGACTGCTCACAGTAGGGAGTAACATAAAGTAGTAATTTGCCGATGTTATTAGTCTATGTTACTACCTCCATAGTAGGTAGTAATATATGAATGGTATCATGAAAGAGTTTATTTATTAGGCTATAGACTCATGATGTCTTGAAATGTGTGATGTTACAGTAACTATGTAAGTTACCATAAACCCCTCTTTCCTCATTAATTAGCTGCCACATAAGCAATCTTGTATTGAGATGTGTGATGTTACTAGTTAAGAGGGTGCTTGGATACATTTTTTAGTAGTGGGACTAAAACTTGTTAGCCTCACCCATGCTTGGATCCAAATACTAAAGAGACTAAAATCAAATTATTGAGCATTTATTATCCTCCAAACCATCCAATCCAGAACTCGCATATGTTAAAGTAAAGGAATTAAATAAGGAGAGAGAGGGCTAATACATATTTTAGTAGGTTTCCTATGACTAAAAGTTTTTAGCCTTAAGACTAGTCCTAGCCTCTCTTTAGTCAGGGGTGCTTGAAATTTTAGCCTCTAAAAAAGACTATTTTTAGTCAGACTAAAAATAGTCCCTTGGATTCAAGCACCCTCTAAGTTACTCCCATTGTGGCTAGTCGTATAAGTTACTCCCCACTATAACCAGCTTGATGAAGCAACTGTGTGGGGACAAATTAACTATATTTTGTTAACTGCGCGCGTTCCTTCTCTCAAGACAAAGTGGCCGCTGAAACAGTTTGAAGCCACGTCGTCAATGCTTTCCCTAGGCCTCTCATTCCGAAGAAATGTGTGTGCGCACTTGGAAACGACTGAAGTAATTTGTTTTCCTTATTGTTGAATAAGTAGCTGATTATAGCAAGATTGTGTTGTGGCCATCTGGACCAAAATATTAGTAAGGCTAGGATATCCAAGAGATACATTACCAGAAGCACTTGTATAATATAGTGACAAGCACACCACTCACTCCATTAAGTGCTTTTATCCGGCCATTTTTGTTTTCTATGCCACCGTATGTGCATAAAAAAATACTATTAAGGCATCTCCAACATCGACCCTTCAACCACCCGCAACCGTTCGGACCACGCGGTCCAAACATGTTTTGTCATTCAATGTAGTCCTGCATCGGTCCGCCGACCTGTCCGGATGCACTTTTTCCCGCAAACCAGAAACAAACGGTGGGAGGGGGCTTTGTGGGCATCCAGACCTCTGCCACTCCCACGTCTGACGAACCTAGCCCACGCTATACCCCTCCCGCGCTCACACGTGTTCCCGTTCGAGCACAGCTGCACGCATTCACACCGCTCTAGAGCGGCCGCTCTGCATTGACGCCGGCTGAGAGCGGACATGACCTCTTGTTAGCACCGGCGCTGAAGTGGCTCGCCGGCCGAGGGCACCCCCAGCCCCGCGTCCCCGGTGTTCACGCATGTTCAATGTCGGAGAGACGTTTACTGGATGGGGTGGGATGAATGTCTACCACGCCCCTTCAATGCTCGTCTCCCCATCTGCCGCCATTAAATAGGCACGCCGGCCGAGAAACTAACCCCGGCGCCCCGCATTGACGCACCTGGACGCTTGGCCTCACTGGCATTCACTATTTAAAGGCGACCACACCCGGCGAACAACACACCACAACCCCATCTGTTCCATGTCTTCCTTCCGTGCACCATACCCGCCATGACCGTGAGAGGGAATGCTCTGTGGGAGAGCATGTCGATGGATATGAAGCACCAGGTTGCCGCCCTTGTGGGGCCCTGGCAGAGCTGCCAAGCCAGGCAGATCTAGGCCGGCATGTCGGCCAGCTCCCCTGAGGTCTCCGAAGATGACCCCATGAAGGAGACGGGCTCCGACGACCACTCAGCGCCGGAACTCGCGTCGGTGCATGTCGGCTTGGCCATGGAGCAGGTGCAGGAGCACTTCAACGCTGCCATGGCGGAGGAGGAGCATGCGCCGACGCCTATGTAGTTGTTTCGACAGGCGCTGGGGGAGCAGCAGTACAACCTGGTCCTCCTCGAACAGCACCAGCTAGCGGAGGGCCATATCTGCGGCGAGTGAGCGAGCGAGAAGGCCGATTTGCATGTAATTCGTCCGGCTTGTTTAAAACCGATTTGCATGTATGCGGATATCGTTGGATTGCTGGCTCCCGTATCCGTGTCTGTGGACTGGTCCTGCTGTCCGCAGTCGGATGCGGTGTCAATTTACGGGTCAGCGTTAGAGATGTCCTTTCATTCTTAGTTAGCTCGTAAAAGTATTTTAAACAGCCCATACGTGTGGCATTAATCGCGCACGGCCGCATACAACTTCACCTCGTCCCACGATGTGATCACCACCCATGCTAGCATGGTGGCTCACTATAATACCTCCTGGTAATCAGCGCCATCCTCATGGCCGTGGTTAACCACCGGGTGGTGCTTGTGACCAGCAGTGACGAAAAGTTCATCTATGAAAACCTGATAGTGGGGACTACTTAATTACATTTTCTTCTTAACCACGAGCGCTCATTTTCTTGAGAGAATGTGGCAGTTTTTTTTTTGAATTTTCGAGGGGGGGGGGGGGGGGGGGGGGAGGATCCCCCACCTGAATATATTGATCATTGTGGGCTAAAACTACCAGATAGTTACAAACACCAACTTTACATGAGGGGCGAGGAGAGCATCACGTAGGCAATGCCGAGAACGCACGCACCCAGCCCTCTACGTGCGATCGACGAGCTTCAGACAGCCGATCACGCCAAAGGACCGCGTCCTCCGTACAGCAGCAGAGCAGGCGAGCAAGGGACGGCGGCAAGCGTTGAAAAACAACCACGTTCCGGTGTTTTCAAAGCTGCCAGCAGCACAACATGGCGAACTCGACCTCCGACTCAACGCTTGCCGCCACCGCAGCAGCAAGGACGCCGAGCTTATGTGGCAGTTGCATCAGCTCTTTGTCTCATCGTCAAAGTTTTTCCCTGGGCCTCTCATTCCAAAGAAATGCGTGTGTGCGTAGACACGATCGAAGTGATGTGTTCTCCATATTGTAGACAGCTCACTGTGAAGAGATGGTGTTGTGGCCATCTCGGCCAGAAGATTAGGTATGCACGATATCCAAGAATAGAATACAGGAGAACTTATATATACCTGATCAATCAAAAGGTTTGGGTCATGTAGAGATGGAGAGAACAATATATTGATGGCTATACATACTGATAAACCAAAATAAAAGTTTTTAATATGCCATAAATTAGACTTATGAGTCATGGTTCAGCAGCACATGTTAAAGGTTTAATACACATCGGTTAATTACTTGCCCAACCATCCAGCATAGTACATGTTGTTGGATATGCTACATGTTGTTGGCCAGTATCTAGTGTGCTTCACTCAAGAACTGTAGCATCTGAGGCTAAGCCATGTGCCATCGATTCACCAAATTTATCCTTGCTAAGGGTAGGATGTTATGTTAAGTGTCCATTGAGACCGTATGTTGCACATTTAGTGAAGTGTCGTGCAGACCGGTAAATCATGTGTGTTCTATATGAAAATGCCAAAACAAGATATAAAATTTGTGTTTCGAGAAAACAAAGAGAAGTTTTTTTCTGGTAGAAGAATGTAGCATATCTTTAACTCTAGTTTTAGTCAAACATGGTCTTAGAACATGAGCATGTTTCTATGGATGTCCATCAACTTATATAAACTATCTGTTTTGCGAAGAAAAAATAATATCAACTATTCAAGGATGTTGAGAAAACTAAGGTCCTGTAGAACTGTGCGCACCAATCAGTTCACCCGAAAGCTCAAGCTTATAGAGAAAGGTGGGCTAAGCCATATGTACTTCGAGACTCGGATACATGGATTGTGGGTATTTTGAGCCAATTTACGAGGCTAGCAGCCCATGTTATCATGTTTACTACATCTAAGATGTTCGCAATTGTGGGTATATAGGTAACGAATCTATGTGGTCGGGCTACATGCATAAGAAAAAAAATAAGATTTTGTATTGTGTAGATATAGATTCATGGTTCCTTATGTTTTTCTACTACAAGTCATCATTCCTTTTTGGTTTGGTCATGCAAGTTTCAATTTACAATTCCGGAATTTTCCGTTCCAGTTCACCCCTTTTGGGCATAGCCCACCGAACACATGTGTGTAAACTCACGGAAACAAAGTGTGCCGACCCCGTAACGTGATGCAACAAATGAAGTGCATCTGCCATACTCCAAACTGCATTAGGACATGAGTGCACGGGTGTGATAAGTTGACCACATCCAACCTCGTTGGGACTTCAACTGACCATCAGACACTCCGACTTGCTTCACGGTCTCATGGGCCTGCCCTTGCCGGTGTAAGTTCTAGATGGCATGGTTCAAAGGAAGCTACGCGGCACAACCACCGGTGGGCACGATCTCTCGGGATCCTTTGCCCAAAATGTCAAAGGTGTTTTTCAATGCCGCTCATTCCGAACTTTGAAGAAGCATATGCGTGCACGGTACCATACACGCACGCAACGTCTCATGCCTACACGGAGTTATGTGTCTCACAAAAAGAAATACACGGAGTTATGTGATTAACTGCCTATGGTCTAAACCGAGCTTTGCAGTTTCAGTATCAAGCAGTAGTCGTTGGTAGGCTGAGCGACGTGACGGGTGTGTGTGTGTGTGTGTATAGACTGGGGATGAAAGCCGGAGGGTTGGGCTTCCAACTTCCGAGTGGCGGGCCGGGAACAGACAGAGCCCGTGAACAAATCTTTAGCCCATGTGGCCCGGGCAGCGTGCACACTGATTCCGACCGTTGGGTCGCCTCGGGTGCGCTCTCTCGCTCGCTTTCGGCAAAGCCACGCGCACTCATCTCCCCGACCGTTGCCCAAAATTCCCCTTCAAAACCTCCCCACGCCGAACTCGCCATCCCCACCCATCAAATCCACCGCCACACACGCCACCCTCGCCGGAGAAGAAGGATCCATCCCACCCCATCCATCTGCATACCAATCCGGGCCATGGCCGACGCCGCCGCGCTCGTCGCCGTGCCGCCGCCGGCGCAGCAGAGGCACCCGCTGAGCCAGATCGCGGCGAGCGGGACGCACCGGCTGCTGCTCAAGCAGTGGCTCAAGGAGGAGGACCTGCTGGCGCGCCGCGTCGCGCTGCGGGAGGCCCGCCTCGACGGCGCGCGCAAGGAGATCGCCTTCCTCTACTGCGCCTTCTTCGCCTTCCACGCCGCCTCCGTCCTCCTCCTCTTCCTCTCCGCCTCCGTCGCCCCCCTGACCACCTCCCCGTCCTCCGCCTGCCGCCGCTCCTGGATCCCCTGCCTCGTCTCGCTGCTCGCCTCCCTTGCCATGCTGTGGGCGCTGCGGTACAAGGCCGACACGGAGGCCGTGCTGGAGCGGGTGCTGGCGCGGGAGCAGGAGGACGCCGCGCTGCTCGGCCGCTGCGTCGCCGAGCTCAAGCGCAAGGGGCTCGAGTTCGACCTGCTCAAGGAGGTGGACGCGCTGCGCCGGGCCAAGGCCCTCCGCGTCGAGGCCAAGGCCGGCACCGACGGGCCCAGGCGCTGGCCCGCCAGGGACCTCCCCGTCTTCGCCCTCTTCGGCGCCGCCTGCGGCGTCCTCGTGCTCACCAGGTTCCTGCTCTGCAATTAGCCCGAATCTCGCGAATCATGGTCCGTTCCGTGTTCAGCAGGACTCCGATCGCTGGATCGATTGATGAAGCGTACTACTGTTTCTGTTCGTTCCTGCAGAACTGTTTGTTCTGCGAATTTTGATGTCTGTAATAAGGATAAGATCTGTTGCCGATGCGTTTAGTTTCGTCTGTGTTGGTGTTTGCTGTTATACCAGAGGGGCGAAATTACACTCCCAAACCTCAAGTGTTTATGAACATTAAGATATAAGTTAATCCCCTAAATTTGATCCTCTTTACATTGGAGCTTTTTTACGGTACCCCAGTACTCCCATGGCACTAACCGGAGTACCAAACAGATCTAGCCGTCCATGATGAAGGGTAACTTAGACATTTTACGAACGGTATTTTGGGCTTTTCCATAATAGAGGCCCGATTGTTTAGTTTCGTAGAAAAAGTCTGTCGATCGATCCTGCATCCCAGCCGCGTGAGGCAAGTAGGCGCCGCCGCCGCCAGCTAGATTGAAGATTTCTCTTCAGTCCAAGAGAATTGTTGTCGTCGCCCATGGCAATCGCACCATCGGCTGCACGCTTGGCCTTTTCCTTCGATGTCTCCATTGATTCTCTGCTGGTGCATCGTCTGTGGAAAAGCCTGGGACAATGTATCCATCCACTGCGTCCCTACAGGTCCAGATGCACTACTAGGCTTAAAAAATCACTCCATTATGTTCAGAGATTAGAACGTGCGAGCTTCCGACCTGATTGTGGAGGGCACAAGCACGGCGGCGTCGGCGGCAGGCAGAGCAGATCGCGGTGGGGGCGGCGTTCGCGGATGGAAATGAGTGCAGCGCGGCGTTCGTACGAACCAGAGGTTACAGGGGGGGAATATAAAAATACCCTCAAGAGAAATAACCATCAAATGATTTTGATGCGATTACTCTTTTGCCCCTTAGATCTGGGTACTCCGTGACTCACCGACTCCGTACTCCATGGAACAAAAGATGGAGTACCGGATTATACTGGATTGTGATTGTTCTGTCAAGTTTCTCTTGATATCAGTTAGGCCTCTTTTGGTTCATAGGATAGGATTATCGTAGAAATAGGAATCTTGTAGGAAATGAGATGACATGTATCTCAAATCTTATGAGTAGGAATAGGAAACAAGATGTCATTTGGTTGACACCAAGGGATTTTTCCATTAAGAGGCTTATTTTTATTTTCCTATGAAATGTGGAGAATAGGAACCAATCCTATATAGTAATAGAAATCCATTCCTATGAACCAAAGGGCTCTAAAGAAAAAAAATCCCATAAGAATCCTATCCTCTGGAATTCCTATGAAATTCCTCCAAACCAAAGGAGGCCTTAAGCCGTTTCGGACCCCAATTTGCCATGATATCGAGTTATGGGAAATGTTCAGAATAAATTACCAAGTCTCAGAGCGTTGGGATACATTTTGGAACATCAAGGAAGGGGTACGGTAAAGTTTAGCACAGGAGCTAAGATGAATTAGTCTTGAGGAAACCAGGTGTATATTAGAAGAGACAGTGCCAGCTCAACTCTCTAGTTCCTGAATCTATTCTCCTCCTTTTGCTTGCCCTTTACACCTGAAAACTCTTGACAAACCCGATTCCATGCACCTTCAGATGCAAGCCTGATGAAGGAAATTGCAAACCAAGACAGAGTGGTTAGCTGATTGCAATCGGAAACCATTCCACCATAGATTTGCACTTGCTGTAATTAAAAAGATGAACTGTGTACCATGATGATGTGTTGATTTTTGTTTGTGCTTGTACCAGAACCAGAGGGCAAAATCAAAGTATGTGCATGCAATCACCATCCCCTCTCAAACCTCCATACAACTACCATAAACCCGTTACTCTCTTCTTTATGAGTAGCAAAAATATCTGAAGAATTCAGACCAGTTTCTGGAAACCAAAAAGATGCTGCCAGCTTTTCCATCCGGATCCTGGTGCTATTATTTTCGGAGCATTTGGGGAAGAAATGTGCAAAATCAGTGAGTTGCTGCAATGTGCAAAATCCATTCTTCAAGGAACTGTTGGGGGCAGTGCCAGCTCAACTCTATCTAGTTCCTGAATCTGTACTCCTCCTTTTGCTTGACTTTTTGACACCCGAAACTCCTCCATCACATCAGAAACCCAATTCCACTCAGCTTCAGACGCAAGCCCGAGAAAGCACAATTTGCATACAAACCAAGCAACGGTTGATTGATTATCACAAACTAATATTCATATAATTCATTACATCGATTTGCGCATCTCATAGAAACGCAACTGTGATCACAAATCATCACACGGGATCAACCACCCTTCACAGTAAGCATCACACAAGACACGAGCAACAAATGACTCCATGTACACGCACGGGGACACACCACACCACACGGTATAATCCAACCCAACAAACAACACCAACGCTCTGTTCGCGCGGTCGATCAGACGGCGTCGGAGCCCTCCTTCTTCATCGGTGCCGGGTACGGCCCAGGGGACTGCCCGGCCGCGCCGACGCCGGGCGGCGGCAGGGGCGTGCCGTAGATCTGGGCCCCGACGCCGGCGCGCATCTCCTCGCGGCCCTTGTGCTTGCCGAGGAAGTAGCAGCCGAAGCCGAGCAGGACGGTGAAGAATATGAAGGGCAGCGAGATCACCAACACGAACCCCATTCTCCTCCCTCCCTCCCGGATGGACGCCTTCAATCCAAGGCTGGCTTGGATGCTTGAGCTTGACTGATTATACGAGGATGGTGGGGGGGGGTGGGGGGGGGGGGGTGCTTGGAAGGGAAGAATTGCTGCGGTACTCTGCGTTGGGAGGGGAAGCCGCGTGGGGATTGGGGGGTTTATATGCACAGGGGGCTGCAGAGGCGAAGGATGGTGTGGAAGAAGGCGGCTGGGGCTGGAAGCTTGTGGAGTGTGCTGCCGTGAGCGCGTGACGGCATACGTACGGGTGACCGTTGGCTTGGCTTGGTGCTTAATTTGGGGGCAACGGTCGAATGCCTTGGGGCCTTCTGTTCCGTGGAGCGTGTGTTTGGCCACGTCGCCGGTACTCCGTCCGTTCTGATTTACTCGTCCCATAGGAGTACATCATCTTCTATGGTGTTTTAGATCTTCTGTTGCAAAATCTGAATGAGAATAAAATACATGACTTAGCAGTACTAGTGATTTTAGTATCATTTTTGTTGGATTTTTTTTTTGCTGGTGATAGGGATAACTCTCTCGTGGTCGACTGTGCCGTGCGGTCGGCCTGAGCATGGACCCCACCGTCGATCCTCCAAGGCAAACCGCACAGCGAGCTGAAGTCGAAGACAACAGGCTCGTCGAGACCAAGCCAAAGACAGAAATAGCGGAGGCAAGACAAGGCGGTAACGAGCATCTGAGGAAAAGAATTATATGAGATCAGGTCTCACGGGCTAGCCAGGAAATCAGGGAGGGAGAGGGGAGATTAGATGCTTTATGATTTGTGAATGCCATATATCATCCATTAGGATGGGTCTCACCTGCTAGCCCGTGAGATCTGGTCTTATATAATTTTTTTTCCAGCACCTGATGAGAACCCCTAGCCTGGCTTTTTTTTTTAAACGAGCCTAGCCCGTCTTAGGGTTAGGATGATGGAAGATCGGCGTTGGAAAATAAGCAGGATAGCGAGATTCAGAGGGATGGTCGAGGTGACGACGAACCAATGGTGGTTGAGGTCGGGGCAGTGGGTAGAGAAGCGTACCAGCCAATGTGGGTCGACGGTCGTCCACGGACGACAGTGGCAAGAGAAGATGGTGGGGTAGCGTTCCTGACAGCACCGACGGTCGCAACTCCACCAGCATCTGGGCAATGGAAGTTCATGTGTACAGTCTGCTCTCTCCGAATTCGTGAGAACAGAGTACTCCGCCGTAGGATCCAACTTAACACGACGGTTTTTCAGTAAATTAAGCTGAGGGTGGTCTTTCTAGCCCTCAAGAAGAAAAACTAACCTCCTCCATCTTTAGTCGAAGGAAGTACGAGTATTTGGGAAAAGAAATTATATAAGAGAAGATATAGGATCCTCTCTTTTTTTTTGGTAAGAGATAAGGCAGAGAGAATCATATAAAGCTGGAAATTAGAAGTGATTCGTCCTTCTTTGTTTTAATACATCGAGACCAAAGGCGATTTCTTTCATGATCATCGCTCAATGGTTCTAGACTTCCCGCCTGGGTTTCACCATTTGTACATTCTGGAAGTTCTTGGACCGTAAGTACAAAGGGTAAAAGTTAGCAGAAAAAAACTGCCAAAAACAACCATGAGTTTCAGGGAAATACAAGTGCACAAGAGAGACAAGGGATGGTAATAAGTCAGGCCATGCCACGGAACATGGCACAATGGAGAGCATTCAGGAAAATCCAAGCCTAGCAAACCAGTATTAATACCACAACACATGCGTTTTTCAGGGGTGTTTCTTGCGTTTACAGGCTCCGACATCATACGAGTAGAGAGACCTCGGACAACACTTCATCAGCTAGAGCCATGCATAACAGCTGAATGATACTCTTACGTTTTACAGGAAACCTGGATATATCTGTCTTATTAACAACACTGAGGCAACAGCATTACCACGGACAGCATGAATTTGCATCCGACTGAAGCCCACAGGTGATCTTCGATCCGCCCTAGTGCGCCCGGTCGCGGAGGACGTCGAGCTCCACCTCGGTCGGGTCAGTTGCCTGGATCTCGTAGTGGAACCCGTCGAGCTCTTGCTTGATGCGGTCCTTGGAGGTGGAGTACAGCATCTTAGCACGGATGCGCGATGTGTCAGGGGACCTGGGGCAGCATGTGCATTAGTTATATAGAAATAAGGTGAAAGTGAGATCAATGGCAAGGGAAGAGAAGATGCATCGGCCATCAGGCATGTGCAGATGGTGATTTTACATCTATGCATACCAGCACCGCTATCAGAGAAGTCAACTTTCGCAATAAAGAACAAATTGGCAAAGCATATTCTGAAGACATGTGAACATGCACTGTTGTTCTTTCTCGACAGCTACAAGCATAGATACCAGGCACAAACAAAATAAGAAAAGGCTATCATTGCTATGGATTCCTCTAGCAATGTCCGTCATGGTTATTATAAATAAGCTGAAATGGAATCATGGGAAAGGAAAGAGGGAGTGCATCGACTGTAAGGAAGTGCAAATGGTGATTTTCAGAGAAGTCAACTTTCATAATGGAGAACAAATTACACTATTGGCAAAGCATATTCTGAAGACAAGTGGACATGCACTATTTATCTTTTCTGGACAGCTACAAGCATAGATACAAAACAAGAAAAGGCTATCATGGCTATAGATTCCTCTAGGAATACCCATCCAGGTTAATAATTCAGTACTTCATATAGAGAAATATGAACAAACAATATATCTAGTGTGGACAGATCTAGCGTAGATTCATGAGAAGCACTATACTGCTTACCCTACCAGGAACTTCCATGACTATGTTAGGGTCCATTTTTCCAAAAAAGCTATTAAGACTAACTGGCAGATAGTTTTTCATCTTAATGAGAACATTAAGATATGGATATGTGACTATGAAGCTCACCAGGCAATGAAGAAAATCTTGCTTTTTTGCACATTCTCCCCAGTAACAAAGTCAAAATCATAAAGGGCATATCTGCAGTCGTTTTCTGGGAGACAAGCCAGGAAATCATCATAACTCTCAGTTGTAGCCCCTGTCTTCTCCACAACAACCTGCTTTTGCTTTTCTTCGATTTTGAAGATAACATAGCGAAATGCCTTCTTCATCTGAAGCTCCAGGAATGTCTCCCTGATATCAGGAGCAACTCCCATGCCAGAGGATGCATTGGACTGCAAAAAGAACACACATAAGAGAATGATGGAGACCAAAAAATTGACAACAAGCCAAGATGTTTGAGAGTGAGTCTCTGTTCCAGATTAACCCATAATTCCAAACAAATATACATTAAAAAAAAGACTTCATGCTTGGCTGATAATCAACACCTCAGTAATGATAGCAGTGCAAACAACCTAGTTGGTGGTCATGTTGATACAATCGTAGTGTTCAATGTAAAATTCAGAAGGCCTGCATTTCTACTTGCAAGACTGGGTTTAAATTCACAAGGGGTCAGATTAAGGAAATGGTTTGTTTCTGTAAAGGATGATCCGCCTGATCAGAGACCAGGGCAGTGTCCTGGGACGATAAGCCACACCTTGTTGTTGATGGTCATTTCAAAAAAGGTTCTAATAACTTCAGTTGGAAGGCTTTCGCCCCCAGTCATGTTCTCCTAACTAAGATTCCATTATTTGACACAGAAATATGCAGTAAACAGGAACAGATGCTTTTAAATTGATCATCCTGGTTAACAAATGGAGCTGATTCCACTAGCATACCAAAACACAACCAGGGAACCAACTACGTCAGTCTCTCTTTGAATTATTCAACCTAGCCCTAGATAAAAACTACCATAGTAAAATTCATGAACCATGTAATGTCAATTGCACAACTACAAAATCCAACAATAGACAAAGAGTTCAAATACCATGTAAAACAAGCTCAACTACACCGATTCGTCTAAAATAACGAACCCAATCTTACAGAAGATCGATTGTTCAAGATGTATTAACCGATTTGATAAGACTAACAGGAAGAGTAAACAGAAGTCCAGAACAGTCTCCAATATTACCTACCAAACTAAAGCACGAATATGAGTGCTTCCACTCTAAAAATAGGAAACTCGGCTATTTCACTCCGAAAAGGAAAAGACCGGTTCAAACACGGCTGTCCCTCGACCACCGATGGGGACTCGATTTTCAATGATAATGCAAGCATGGTCCACTCTGATATATGAAAGAATAATGGCCATGTATCCAAGGGGCAGCTGACACGCCAAGTGGTCCATGCTATCCTTAATTTCCATGGCGACATAGATATCGACACCTGGTGCTGATGGCATGCAGTACAGATAACTACAGAAAAACAGATAAACTACCAGAACCAAAAAAATAATCAGGTAATCAGGCAAACCCACGCCGAACTAGGTACCCACCGAAACATCCCCAGCCCATCCTCGCTCTACCGCCACCTTCCGCCTACCCTCCGCAATCCACACCACCTCGCGCTACTCGAAACCCAAAGCGGTTGCTGAAAAAAAAACAGAAAACCCGTCGCAACAAACGGAACAAACCGCTCGCACGCCGTCGGATCCCACAGCCTTCGGCAGTCTCGATCAGATCTGACCCAGCGGGCCACGACGAACCCCTACAGTACAACCGCCCGCAGATCTAAACCTCCGCAAGCGCACGCGAGCGAATCGAACTGAAACGAACCGCCGGCGCGGATTGAGGCGAGCAGGGAGGGGGAGGGGGAGGCGGCGACTCACGGAGGTGCGCATGAAGGCCATGGGGTCGGGTCGGGGCGGAGCGGAGGGGGGCGGGCGGCGCCTCCGCGTCGATCGCACGCGGACGGGGAGGGGGAGGGAGGAGGAAAGGAGGCGAGATTATTCCCGTTGCTGTTCTCTTTTTTCAGAGGGAGCGCTGTTGGCTGCGTCTTTTGGTGTGGCGTGCGTTCATATACGCGCACGCGCTGATGCGGGGCGGCGCGTGAGGGTTTGGGCGGGTCGCTGGCGGGTGGGTCTGGGGTCTGTGGGGGAGGGTTGTCAGTGGGGGTGGACTGCGGGTGCGGGCGTGGGGGGGCTGCGCGGCGGTGGATCCAGCGGCTGCGATGCGTGCGGCGGGCTGGATATCACGGATCCTGCGGGCGGGCCCGCCCGCAGAGCCGTGATGCGTTCGGGCTCTTTTGCGATATGCAGGAATAAAAACGAAGGCGGCAATCGTGGGAATAAACACGAGGGCAATTTCATGTAAGAAGAAAGGACTTTTTTTGCAGAGTCTTGCACGCGTTGGCGTTGGTAGTAGTAGATAGAGTGGGTGAATGAAACGGTCGTATTCTTCTCGGCGAGGTATACGGTATTTAGGTATCCTTCATCGATGATTGACTTGGAGAATTAATGGATTTTTAGGAAGAAACGCCGATTCACCAATTTGGGGTTCCCCTCTCCTCTCATCTCACGCGAGGCTTGTTATCGTCGTCGCTTTCCTTCATAGACCCCTCCCGTCCTCCTTAGGAGGCCCCTTCCCTTCCTCTCCTCCTTGTATCCGCCAGCAGTGAGTAGGGTAGGGGCCGCACCCCACCCCCGGGCTCTATTGTGTCCGTATTTGCCATTTGGAGCTTTGTCTCATTTATGTGGAAGATTGGACGAGTTAGATGTGTTGCTTGAATCGGAGTTGTGTCCGTCGTCTTCCTTGGGGGTGGGTTTCTCGAATCCGGCTTATATACCCTTAATTAATAGCCACCTTGTTATTATGCTTGCCAGTTGTCTTCCCCTTCCCTCCAGTTATGGAATCGCGCCGGTGGATTGTGGTGTTTTTCATTTCAGTGAGATCACGTGCTTTGCTTTCTTTTTGGTATTTGCTTTGGTCGTTGAACATCGGTCCGCAGTACTCTCTACTCCAACGACCTCCACTTTAATATGTTCCTTCATCTTCTTGAGGATTTTGCCGGTCGTCTCGAGATCGGTCGATGCTCTCTCTTCTAACTTTCGGGTGACGACCTCTGTTTCCGCCAACGAAATCCATTTCTTGCGTTGGTGGGAGACCGCTCGTGGCCTTCAATCTTGTTCTATTGCCTTTGTCTTCCCTCTCAACCTCAGTACTACAAGCACGCCTCGGGATTTCGAGAGGAAATGGTGTGCACCGAGCTTGTATGCTGGATCCTTAGATGGGAGATCATCTGTCAATGGATGGCGCGTGTTGGACACCGATGCATGTACATGTTCAACATCCATGGTATTGTCGTGTTGGTGGGTTCTCTTCCCTAGGCTTTATCGGTGCCATCGTGATTGTTATGGAGCTTGTGGACGTTAAGAGGGGGTCAATTGGTGTGTGTCGCGACCTTTGCCGGTGTTGCCATCTTACTGGTGGCAGCTAGAGTGTAGGCTTGTGAAGGCCAGGTCTTATCATGGCAACATGGAAGCATTTCGGGAGCCCGAATCAACACATGTGCTAAATACCAACACGATGGAATGCCCATCATCGATCGGTAGCGAGGGGGTGCATGTGCCTTTATAGGTTGTTATGTATTTGTTTTCTTTTAGCCAGGGATGCATGTGTCTACATGGACTGTTATGACCCCTATTACATACTACCTTGTGCTTAGTTAACAAACAGGGGGAAATCAACATGTGACTAGATGGTTAAGATGATAGTTGTACCCCATCTGGGATGAAACTTCACACTTAACACATGCATGTCTCATTAAAGTGAAATATTTTTTTAGTGTGAGGCAATGTTCCTATCAATAGGGAGGTGCTTTATGTGTCTTCATTAATCTCAGGATATGTCAGCTCAGTCCCTCAGAGATGCTCAAAGGGATAGAGTGTGCGCGGAATATATTTTTTAATGCGAGGCAACATTCCCATCGATAACGGGTGCTTGTGATGTCTTCGTCCTCAGGATCCGTTAGCTCGGTCACTCGAAAATGCTCATAGAGGTAGAGCGCGTGTATTCATAGAGATGTACGCGTCTAGCTACGTCGGTACCGTATTCTTAGAAGAAGTCAACAGACATGATACATTCGTTTGAAAGAGAAGAAGAGACGCCGGGCGGCCCCGACGAGCCTTCATGGACCGACCGACAGCCATCGCCAACCGGATAGCGTTGGTCGCGCCAGCTTTCAATTCCGCCTCGTGGACATATGTTGATTGCTGGCAGAAGGACGGTCTTGGTTGCGCCTGGTTCGGTCCGAGTGTCATGTCACCTTTTATATCTCCTGTAGTTAAGCGCTTGATGTGGGCGCCAATCTTCGCTGTGTCCTGAAAGTGACTGTGGGGTGGTCGATGATTCTGCTCTAACCATGGTTCGTTTTGCACCCTGGGTCCCTGGCCATGATCATCAAACGAGACCATCTACAGTTCTACATGTACTACGTCTGTCAACCGGTTACTGTGCACGTAGTTGGGCTTAAGAGCATCTTCAACAGAGGATGTATGTTTGAGTATAATTTACATCATCAAAAAATGTTTTTCACATCTTTAAAAAAGTCCCAACTCCAACAGATGATGTATTTGAAAATATAAAACTAGTGCACTGACCCTATTGTTGAAACTGAATCTACTAATCGAAACTAAACCTACTGCCGAAATTCACTAGCGGCAACGAACGGCGGAGAAATTCACTAGCGGCAACGAACGGCGGAGACACAGAGACGCAGAGCCGCGACGAGATCCAGAGCCGCCGCCACAGTCCGGGAGCCTTCTGTTGGGGAACGTAGTAATTTCGAAAATTTTCCTACGCACACGCAAGATCATGGTGATGTATAGCAACGAGGGGGAGAGTATTGTCTACGTACCAACGCAGACCGACTGCGGAAGCGATCACACAACGTAGAGGAAGTAGTCGTACGTCTTCTTCCCGATCCGACCGATCCAAGCACCGTTACTCCGGCACCTCCGAGTTCTTAGCACACGTTCAGCTCGATGACGTTCCTCGGGCTCCGATCCAGCAAAGCGTCGAGGAAGAGTTTCGTCAGCACGACGGCGTGGTGACGATCTTGATGTACTACCGACGCAGGGCTTCGCCTAAGCACTACAACGGTATAATCGAGGTGGAATTTGGTGGCAGGGGGCACCGCACACGGCTAAGGAACGATCTCAAGGATCAACGTGTGTGTCTTGGGGTGTCCCCTGCCCCCGTATATAAAGGTTGGAGGGAGGGGGGCTGGCCGGCCAAAGGGAGGGAGGCGCAGGAGGAGTCCTACTCCTACCGGGAGTAGGACTCCCCCCTCCAATCCTAGTCCAACTAGGAATCCTTTAAAGGGGAGAGAGAGAGAGGTGGCCGGCCCCTCTCCTAGTCCTAATAGGACTAGGGAGAGGGGGGAGGCGCAGCCCTATGTGGGCTGCCTTCTCACCTTTCCACTAAGGCCCATGTTGGCCCATTTGGCTCCCGGGGGGTTCCGGTAACCCTCCCGGTAATCCGGTAAAATCCCGATTTCACCCGGAACACTTCCGATGTCCAAACATAGGCTTCCAATATATCAATCTTTACGTCTCGACCATTTCGAGACTCCTCGTCATGTCCGTGATCTCATCCGGGACTCCGAACAACCTTCGGTACATCAAAATGCATAAACTCATAATAACTGTCATCGTAACGTTAAGCGTGCGGACCCTACGGTTCGAGAACAATGTAGACATGACCGAGGCACGTCTCCGGTCAATAACCAATAGCGGGACCTGGATGCCCATATTGGCTCCTACATATTCTACGAAGATCTTTATCGGTCAGACCGCATAACAACATACGTTGTTCCCTTTGTCATCGGTATGTTACTTGCCCGAGATTCGATCGTCGGTATTCCAATACCTAGTTCAATCTCGTTACTGGCAAGTCTCTTTACTCGTTCCGTAATACATCATCTCATAACTAACATCTTAGTTATTATGCTTGCAAGGCTTATGTAATGTGTATTACCGAGAGGGCCCAGAGATACCTCTCCGACAATCGGAGTGACAAACCCTAATCTCGAAATACGCCAACCCAACATCTACCATTGGAGACACCTGTAGTACTCCTTTATAATCACCCAGTTACGTTGTGACGTTTGGTAGTACCCAAAGTGTTCCTCTGGTAAACGGGAGTTGCATAATCTCATAGTTATAGGAACATGTATAAGTCATGAAGAAAGCAATAGCAACATACTAAACGATCGGGTGCTAAGCTAATGGAATGGGTCATGTCAATCAGATCATTCAACTAATGATGTGACCTCGTTAATCAAATAACAACTCTTTGTTCATGGTCAGGAAACATAACCATCTTTGATTAACGAGCTAGTCAAGTAGAGGCATACTAGTGACACTCTGTTGGTCTATGTATTCACACATGTATTATGTTTCCGGTTAATACAATTCTAGCATGAATAATAAACATTTATCATGATATAAGGAAATAAATAATAACTTTATTATTGCCTCTAGGGCATATTTCCTTCACCTTCTTGGTTCCCTTCCCCTTCTACGACCGGGGCGTGCACGAGGGACGGAGGTAGACCGCTGCTACTGTTGGGGCGTCTGTTGGAAATATGCCCTAGAGGCAATAATAAAAGCATTATTATTATATTTCCTTGTTCATGGTAATTGTCTTTATTCATGCTATAATTGTGTTATCCGGAAATCGTAATACATGTGTGAATAACAGACACCAACATGTCCCTAGTAAGCCTCTAGTTGACTAGCTCGTTGATCAACAGATAGTCATGGTTTCCTGACTATGGACATTGGATGTCAATTGAAAGCCTGGATTAAGCTACTTGAACATTGAGCATCAAGATCTATAAGGATAGATCAAAAACGCTTAATGGTATTTTCAAATGAGCACATACCTTAACATGATCTTGAAGGTGTTCAAGATGGATCAGTCAAAGAAGGAGTTCTTGCCTGAGTTGTAAGGTATGAAGTTAAGACTTAAAGCTCGACCACGGCAGAATAGAGAGAAAGGACGAAGGTCGTCCCCTATGCTTAAGACATAGGCTCTACAGTATGATATGCTATGTACCGCACCTGAAGTGTGCCTTGCCATGAGTCAGTCAAGGGGTACAAGAGTGATCCAAGAATGGATCACAGGACAGCGGTCAAAGTTATCCTTAGTAACTAGTGGACTAAGGAATTTTCTCGATTATGGAGGTGGTAAAAGAGTTCGTCGTAAAGGGTCTTTGACACTAATCCAGATTATACTGAGTAGTAAACTGGATTCGTATAGTAGAACAGTTATTTGGAAGAGCTCCAAATAGAGCGTGGTAGCTGCATCTAGGAGATGACATAGAGATTTGTAAAGCGCACACGGATCTGAAAGGTTCAGACCCATTGACTATAACCTCTCTCACAAGCATAACATGATCAAACCCAGAACTCATCGAGTGTTGATCACATGGTAAATGTGAACTAGATTATTGACTCTAGTAAACTCTTTGGGTGTTACTCACATGGCGATGTGACCTTGAGTGTTAATCACATATCGATGTGAACTAGATTATTGACTCTAGTGCAAGTGGGAGACTGTTGGAAATATGCCCTAGAGGCAATAATAAATAAGTTATTATTATATTTCCTTGTTCATGATAATCGTTTATTATCCATGCTATAATTGTATTGATAGGAAACTCAGATACATGTGTGGATACATAGACAACACCATGTCCCTAGTAAGCCTCTAGTTGACTAGCTCGTTGATCAATAGCTCGTTGATAGTTGGGCACAAAGGGATACTTCATGAAACAGCAATTCAGTTGCTGCTCTAATAAAGAAACCCAAGGTTGGACCCAAACCCGAGACTAAGTGCTTCTGTAATAAGGGGAACAGCCACTGGAGCAGAATTACTCTAGATACTTGGTAGATAAGAAGGCTGGCAAGGTCGATAGAAGTATATTGGATATACATTATGTTAATGTGTACTTTACTAGTACTCCTAGTAGCACAAGGGTATTAGATACCAGTTCGGTTGCTAAGTGTTAGTAACTCGAAATAAAAGCTACGGAATAAACGGAGACTAGCTAAAGGTGAGCTGACGATATGTGTTGGAAGTGTTTCCAATGTTGATATGATCAAGCATCGCACGCTCCCTCTACCATCGAGATTTGTGTTAAACTTAAATAATTGTTATTTGGTGTTTGCATTGAGCATAGACATGATTGGATTATGTCTATCGCAATACGGTTATTCATTTAAGGAGGATAATGGTTACTCTGTTTATTTGAATAATACCTTCAATGGTCTTACACCTAAAATGAATGGTTTATTGAATCTCGATCATAGTGATACACACGTTCATGCCAAAAGATAGTAATGATAGTACCACCTACTTGTGGCACTGCCACGTAAGTCATATCGGTATAAAACGCATGAGGAAGCTCCATGTTGATGGATCTTTGGACTCACTCATTTTTGAAAAGTTTGAGACATGCGAACCATGTCTATTGGTGTTTATGCATGAAGAAACTCCATGCAAATGGACCGTTTGAACTCACTTGATTTTGAATCACTTGAGACATGCAAATCATACCACATGGGCAAGATGACTGAAAGCCTCGGGTTCAGTCAAATGGAACTAGAAAGCAACTTGTTGGAAGTAATACATTTTGATGTGTGCAGACCAATGAGTGCTGAGGCATGTAGTGGATATCGTTATGTTCTTACTTCACAGATGATTTTGTTGAGTATATTTACTTGATGAATCACGAGTCTGAATTATTGAAAGGTTCAAGTAATTTCAGTGTGAAGTTGAAAGATCGTCGTGACAAGAGGATAAAAGATCTATGATATGATCATAGAGATGAATATCTGAATTACGAGTTTGGCACAGAATTAAGACATTGTGGAAATCGTTTCACAACTAATACAGCCTGGAACACCATAGTGTGATGGTGTGTCCGAACATCATAACTGCACCCTATTGGATATGATGCATACCATGATGTCTCTTATCGAATTACCACAATAGTTTATGGGTTAAGCATTAGAGACAACCACATTCACTTAAATAGGGTACCACGTAATTCCGATGAGATGACACCGTATCAACTATGGTTTAGAGAAACCTAAGCTGTCATTTCTTAAAAGTTTGAGGCTGCGACGCTTATGTGAAAATGTTTCAG
The DNA here is from genome assembly GCA_034509565.1 of Triticum monococcum. Taxonomy (NCBI): domain Eukaryota; kingdom Viridiplantae; phylum Streptophyta; class Magnoliopsida; order Poales; family Poaceae; genus Triticum; species Triticum monococcum. The sequence continues at coordinate 624,749,291 of CM067845.1, forward strand.
GCTGATAAGCTCGAACCCAAAGCGGATAAATGCATCTTCATAGGACACCCAAAAACAGTTGGGTATACCTCCTGTCTCAGATCCGAAAGCAATAAGGGATTGTTTCTAGAATCGGATCCTTTCTCGAGGAAAAGTTTCTCTTGAAAGAATTGAGTGGGAGGATGGTGGAGACTTGATGAGGTTATTGAACCGTCTCTTCAACTAGCGTGTGGCAGGGCACAGGAAGTTGTTCCTGTGGCACCTACACCAATTGAAGTGGAAGCTTATGATAGTGATCATAAAACTTCAGATCAAGTCACTACCAAACCTCGTGGGATGACAAGGATGCGTACTACTTCAGAGTGGTACGTAATCCTGTCTTGGAAGTCATGTTGCGAGACAACAATGAACCTACGAGCTATGGAGAAGCGATGGTGGGCCCGGATTCCGATAAATGGCTCGAGGCCATATAATCCAAGAGAGGATCCATATATGAAAACAAAGTGTAGACTTTGGAAGAACTACTTGATGGTCGTAAGGCTGTTAGGTACATATGGATTTTAAAAGGAAGACGGACAATGATGGTAAATGTCACCATTAAGAAAGCTCGACTTGTCGTTAAGATGTTTTCCGACAAGTTCAAAGGAGTTGACTGCGATGAGACTTTTTCACTCGTAGCGATGCTAAGAGTCTGTTGGAGTTATATTAGCAATTACTGCATCATTTATGAAATCTTGCAGATAGGATGTCAAAACATTGTTTCCTCGACAATTTTTGAGGAAAGGTTGTATGTGATACAACCGGAAGGTTTTGTCAATCCTGAAAGATGCTAATAAGTATGCAAAGCTCCAGCAATCCTTCTAAGGACTGGAGTAAGCATCTCGGAGTTGGAATGTATGCTTTGATGAGATGATCAAAGATTTTGGGTGTATATAAAGTTTATGAGAAACTTGTATTTCCAAAGAAGTGAGTGGGAGCACTATAGAATTTCTGATGAGTATATGTTGTTGACATATTGTTGATCAGAAATGATGTAGAATTTCTAAGAAAGCATATAGGGTTATTTGAAAAGTGTTTTTCAATTGAAAGCCTGGATTAAGCTACTTGAACATTGAGCATCAAGATCTATAAGGATAGATCAAAAACGCTTAATGGTATTTTCAAATGAGCACATACCTTAACATGATCTTGAAGGTGTTCAAGATGGATCAGTCAAAGAAGGAGTTCTTGCCTGAGTTGTAAGGTATGAAGTTAAGACTTAAAGCTCGACCACGGCAGAATAGAGAGAAAGGACGAAGGTCGTCCCCTATGCTTAAGACATAGGCTCTACAGTATGATATGCTATGTACCGCACCTGAAGTGTGCCTTGCCATGAGTCAGTCAAGGGGTACAAGAGTGATCCAAGAATGGATCACAGGACAGCGGTCAAAGTTATCCTTAGTAACTAGTGGACTAAGGAATTTTCTCGATTATGGAGGTGGTAAAAGAGTTCGTCGTAAAGGGTCTTTGACACTAATCCAGATTATACTGAGTAGTAAACTGGATTCGTATAGTAGAACAGTTATTTGGAAGAGCTCCAAATAGAGCGTGGTAGCTGCATCTAGGAGATGACATAGAGATTTGTAAAGCGCACACGGATCTGAAAGGTTCAGACCCGTTGACTATAACCTCTCTCACAAGCATAACATGATCAAACCCAGAACTCATCGAGTGTTGATCACATGGTAAATGTGAACTAGATTATTGACTCTAGTAAACTCTTTGGGTGTTACTCACATGGCGATGTGACCTTGAGTGTTAATCACATATCGATGTGAACTAGATTATTGACTCTAGTGCAAGTGGGAGACTGTTGGAAATATGCCCTAGAGGCAATAATAAATAAGTTATTATTATATTTCCTTGTTCATGATAATCGTTTATTATCCATGCTATAATTGTATTGATAGGAAACTCAGATACATGTGTGGATACATAGACAACACCATGTCCCTAGTAAGCCTCTAGTTGACTAGCTCGTTGATCAATAGATGGTTACGGTTTCCTGACCATGGACATTGGATGTCGTTGATAACGGGATCACATCATTAGGATAATGATGTGATGGACAAGACCCAATCCTAAGCATAGCACTAGATCGTGTAGTTCGTATGCTGAAGCTTTTCTAATGTCAAGTATCATTTCCTTAGACCATGAGATTGTGCAACTCCCGGATACCATAGGAGTGCTTTGGGTGTGCCAAACGTCACAACGTAACTAGGTGGCTATAAAGGTACATTACAGGTATCTCCGAAAGTGTCTGTTGGGTTGGCACGAATCGAGACTGGGATTTGTCACTCCGTGTAAACGGAGAGGTATCTCTGGGCCCACTCGGTAGGACATCATCATAATGTGCACAATGTGATCAAGGAGTTGATCACGGGATGATGTGTTGCGGAACGAGTAAAGAGACTTGCCGGTAACGAGATTGAACAAGGTATCGGGATACCGACGATCGAATCTCGGGCAAGTATCGTACCGATAGACAAAGGGAATTGTATACGGGATTGATTAAGTCCTTGACATCGTGGTTCATCCGATGAGATCATCGTGGAACATATGGGAGCCAACATGGGTATCCAGATCCCGCTGTTGGTTATTGACCGGAGAACGTCTCGGTCATGTCTGCATGGTTCCCGAACCCGTAGGGTCTACACACTTAAGGTTCGATGACGCTAGGGTTATAAAGGAAGTTAGTATGTGGTTACCGAATGTTGTTCAGAGTCCCGGATGAGATCCCGGACGTCACGAGGAGTTCCGGAATAGTCCGGAGGTAAAGATTTATATATGGGAAGTCCTGTTTTGGACACCGGAAGAGTTTCGGGGTTTATCGGTAACGTACCGGGACCACCGGGAGGGTCCCAGGGGTCCACCAAGTGGGGCCACCTGCCCCGGAGGCTTGTATGGGCTAAGAGTGGTGAGGGACCAGCCCCTTAGTGGGCTGGTGCGCCTCCCACAAGGGCCCAAGGTGCCCAAGAGGTGGAAAGGGGGCAAACCCTAATGGGATATGGGCCTTAGGGCCCATATTGGGGCGCCTCCCTCTCCCCTCCCCCTCTTGGCCGCCACCCTTGGCCCCATCTAGGGCTGCCGCCCCCCCCTAGGGGTGGGAACCCTAGAGGGGGCGCAGCCCTCCCCTTCCCCTATATATATGAGGCCATAGGGCTGCCCACAACACGCGATTAGATCTCTCGTTGGTGCAGCCCTGCATCTCTCTCTCCCTCCTCTTCTGTGGTGCTTGGCGAAGCCCTGCAGGATAGCCACGCTCCTCCATCACCACCACGCCGTTGTGCTGCTGCTGGAAGGAGTCTTCCTCAACCTCTCCCTCTCTCCTTGCTGGATCAAGGCGTGGGAGACGTCACCGGGCTGTACGTGTGTTGAACGCGGAGGTGCCGTCCGTTCGACACTTGATCATCGGTGATTTGAATCACGACGAGTACGACTCCATCAACCCCGTTCACTTGAACGCTTCCGCTTAGCGATCTACAAGGGTATGTAGATGCAACTCTCTTTCTACTCGTTGCTAGTCTCTCCATAGATAGATCTTGGTGATACGTAGGAAATTTTTTGAATTTCTGCTACGTTCCCCAACAGTGGCATCAGAGCTAGGTCTATTGCGTAGATTCTATGGACGAGTAGAACACAAAGTAGTTGTGGGCGTTGATTTTGTTCGATATGCTTGCCGTTACTAGTCTTATCTTGATTCGGCGGCATCGTGGGATGAAGCGGCCCGGACCGACCTTACACGTACTCTTATGTGAGACTGGTTCCACCGACTGACATGCACTAGTTGCATAAGGTGGCTAGCGGGTGTCTGTCTCTCCCACTTTAGTCGGATCGGATTCGATGAAAAGGGTCCTTATGAAGGGTAAATAGCAATTGGCATATCACGTTGTGGTCTTTGCGTAGGTAAGAAACGTTCTTGCTAGAAACCCATAGCAGCCACGTAAAACATGCAAACAACAATTAGAGGTCGTCTAACTTGTTTTTGCAGGGTATGCTATGTGATGTGATATGGCCAAAGGATGTGATGAATGATATATGTGATGTATGAGATTGATCATGTTCTTGTAATAGGAATCACGACTTGCATGTCGATGAGTATGACAACCGGCAGGAGCCATAGGAGTTGTCTTTATTTATTTATGACCTGCGTGTCAACTTAAACGTCATGTAATTACTTTACTTTATTGCTAACCGTTAGCCATAGTAGTAGAAGTAATAGATGGCGAGGCAACTTCATGAAGACACGATGATGGAGATCATGGTGTCATGCCGGTGACGATGATGATCATGGAGCCCCGAAGATGGAGATCAAAAGGAGCAAAGTGATGATGGCCATATCATGTCACTATTTGATTGCATGTGATGTTTATCATGTTTATACATCTTATTTGCTTAGAACGACGGTAGTAAATAAGATGATCCCTCATTAAAATTTCAAGAAGTGTTCTCCCCTAACTGTGCACCGTTGCTACAGTTCGTCGTTTCGAAGCACCACGTGATGATTGGGTGTGATAGATCCTTACGTTCACGTACAACAGGTGTAAGACAGTTTTACACATGCAAAACACTTAGGGTTAACTTGACGAGCCTAGCATGTGTATAGACATGGCCTCGGAACACAGAAGACCGAAAGGTCGAGCATGAGTCGTATAGAAGATACGATCAACATGAAGATGTTCACCGACGTTGACTAGTCCGTCTCACGTGATGATCGGACACGGGCTAGTTGACTCGGATCATGTAATCACTTAGATGACTAGAGGGATGTCTATCTGAGTGGGAGTTCATAAGATGAACTTAATTATCCTGAACATAGTCAAAAGGATTTTGCAAATTATGTCGTAGCTCACGCTATAGTTCTACTATTTAGATATGTTCCTAGAGAAAAATTAGTTGAAAGTTGATAGTAGCAATTATGCGGACTAGGTTCGTAAACTGAGGATTGTCCTCATTGCTTCTTAGAAGGCTTATGTCCTTAATGCACCGCTCAGTGTGCTGAACCTCGAACGTTGTCTGTGGATGTTGCGAACATCTGACATACACATGTTGATAACTACGTGATAGTTCAGTTAAACGGTTTAGAGTTGAGGCACCGAAGACGTTTTTGAAACGTCGCGAAACATATGAGATGTTTTGAGGGCTGAAATTGGGATTTCAGGCTCGTGCCCACGTCAAAAGGTATAAGACCTCCGACGGTTCTTCTAGCCTACATACTAAGGGAGAAAAGCTCAATTGTTGAGCTTGTGCTCAGATTGTCTGAGTACAACATTCATTTAATCGAGTGGGAGTTGATCTTCCAGATAAGATAATGATGTTTCTCCGAAGTCATTACCGCCGAGCTGCTAGAGCTTCGTGATGAACTATAATATATCAGGCACATATATGATGATCCTTGAGTTATTCGCGATGTTTGACACCGCGAAAGTAGAAATCAAGAAGGAGCACCAATTGTTGATGGTTGGTGAAACCACTAGTTTCAAGAAGGGCAAGGGCACAAAGGGATACTTCATGAAACAGCAATTCAGCTGCTGCTCTAATAAAGAAACCCAAGGTTGGACCCAAACCCGAGACTAAGTGCTTCTGTAATAAGGGGAACAGCCACTGGAGCAGAATTACCCTAGATACTTGGTAGATAAGAAGGCTGGCAAGGTCGATAGAAGTATATTGGATATACATTATGTTAATGTGTACTTTACTAGTACTCCTAGTAGCACAAGGGTATTAGATACCAGTTCGGTTGCTAAGTGTTAGTAACTCGAAATAAAAGCTACGGAATAAACGGAGACTAGCTAAAGGTGAGCTGACGATATGTGTTGGAAGTGTTTCCAATGTTGATATGATCAAGCATCGCACGCTCCCTCTACCATCGAGATTTGTGTTAAACTTAAATAATTGTTATTTGGTGTTTGCGTTGAGCATAGACATGATTGGATTATGTCTATCGCAATACGGTTATTCATTTAAGGAGGATAATGGTTACTCTGTTTATTTGAATAATACCTTCAATGGTCTTACACCTAAAATGAATGGTTTATTGAATCTCGATCGTAGTGATACACACGTTCATGCCAAAAGATAATAATGATAGTACCACCTACTTGTGGCACTGCCACGTAAGTCATATCGGTATAAAACGCATGAGGAAGCTCCATGTTGATGGATCTTTGGACTCACTCATTTTTGAAAAGTTTGAGACATGCGAACCATGTCTATTGGTGTTTATGCATGAAGAAACTCCATGCAAATGGACCGTTTGAACTCACTTGATTTTGAATCACTTGAGACATGCAAATCATACCACATGGGCAAGATGACTGAAAGCCTCGGGTTCAGTCAAATGGAACTAGAAAGCAACTTGTTGGAAGTAATACATTTTGATGTGTGCAGACCAATGAGTGCTGAGGCATGTCGTGGATATCGTTATGTTCTTACTTCACAGATGATTTTGTTGAGTATATTTACTTGATGAATCACGAGTCTGAATTATTGAAAGGTTCAAGTAATTTCAGTGTGAAGTTGAAAGATCGTCGTGACAAGAGGATAAAAGATCTATGATATGATCATAGAGATGAATATCTGAATTACGAGTTTGGCACAGAATTAAGACATTGTGGAAATCGTTTCACAACTAATACAGCCTGGAACACCATAGTGTGATGGTGTGTCCGAACATCATAACTGCACCCTATTGGATATGATGCATACCATGATGTCTCTTATCGAATTACCACAATAGTTTATGGGTTAAGCATTAGAGACAACCACATTCACTTAAATAGGGTACCACGTAATTCCGATGAGATGACACCGTATGAACTATGGTTTAGAGAAACCTAAGCTGTCATTTCTTAAAAGTTTGGGGCTGCGACGCTTATGTGAAAATGTTTCAGGCTGATAAGCTCGAACCCAAAGCGGATAAATGCATCTTCATAGGACACCCAAAAACAGTTGGGTATACCTCCTGTCTCAGATCCGAAAGCAATAAGGGATTGTTTCTAGAATCGGGTCCTTTCTCGAGGAAAAGTTTCTCTTGAAAGAATTGAGTGGGAGGATGGTGGAGACTTGATGAGGTTATTGAACCGTCTCTTCAACTAGCGTGTGGCAGGGCATAGGAAGTTGTTCCTGTGGCACCTACACCAATTGAAGTGGAAGCTTATGATAGTGATCATAAAACTTCAGATCAAGTCACTACCAAACCTCGTGGGATGACAAGGATGCATACTACTTCAGAGTGGTACGTAATCCTGTCTTGGAAGTCATGTTGCGAGACAACAATGAACCTACGAGCTATGGAGAAGCGATGGTGGGCCCGAATTCCGATAAATGGCTCGAGGCCATATAATCCAAGAGAGGATCCATATATGAAAACAAAGTGTAGACTTTGGAAGAACTACTTGATGGTCGTAAGGCTGTTAGGTACATATGGATTTTAAAAGGAAGACGGACAATGATGGTAAATGTCACCATTAAGAAAGCTCGACTTGTCGTTAAGATGTTTTCCGACAAGTTCAAAGGAGTTGACTGCGATGAGACTTTCTCACTCGTAGCGATGCTAAGAGTCTGTTGGAGTTATATTAGCAATTACTGCATCATTTATGAAATCTTGCAGATAGGATGTCAAAACATTGTTTCCTCGACAATTTTTGAGGAAAGGTTGTATGTGATACAACCGGAAGGTTTTGTCAATCCTGAAAGATGCTAATAAGTATGCAAAGCTCCAGCAATCCTTCTAAGGACTGGAGTAAGCATCTCGGAGTTGGAATATATGCTTTGATGAGATGATCAAAGATTTTGGGTGTATATAAAGTTTATGAGAAACTTGTATTTCCAAAGAAGTGAGTGGGAGCACTATAGAATTTCTGATGAGTATATGTTGTTGACATATTGTTGATCAGAAATGATGTAGAATTTCTAAGAAAGCATATAGGGTTATTTGAAAAGTGTTTTTCAATTGAAAGCCTGGATTAAGCTACTTGAACATTGAGCATCAAGATCTATAAGGATAGATCAAAAACGCTTAATGGTATTTTCAAATGAGCACATACCTTAACATGATCTTGAAGGTGTTCAAGATGGATCAGTCAAAGAAGGAGTTCTTGCCTGAGTTGTAAGGTATGAAGTTAAGACTTAAAGCTCGACCACGGCAGAATAGAGAGAAAGGACGAAGGTCGTCCCCTATGCTTAAGACATAGGCTCTACAGTATGATATGCTATGTACCGCACCTGAAGTGTGCCTTGCCATGAGTCAGTCAAGGGGTACAAGAGTGATCCAAGAATGGATCACAGGACAGCGGTCAAAGTTATCCTTAGTAACTAGTGGACTAAGGAATTTTCTCGATTATGGAGGTGGTAAAAGAGTTCGTCGTAAAGGGTCTTTGACACTAATCCAGATTATACTGAGTAGTAAACTGGATTCATATAGTAGAACAGTTATTTGGAAGAGCTCCAAATAGAGCGTGGTAGCTGCATCTAGGAGATGACATAGAGATTTGTAAAGCGCACACGGATCTGAAAGGTTCAGACCCGTTGACTATAACCTCTCTCACAAGCATAACATGATCAAACCCAGAACTCATCGAGTGTTGATCACATGGTAAATGTGAACTAGATTATTGACTCTAGTAAACTCTTTGGGTGTTACTCACATGGCGATGTGACCTTGAGTGTTAATCACATATCGATGTGAACTAGATTATTGACTCTAGTGCAAGTGGGAGACTGTTGGAAATATGCCCTAGAGGCAATAATAAATAAGTTATTATTATATTTCCTTGTTCATGATAATCGTTTATTATCCATGCTATAATTGTATTGATAGGAAACTCAGATACATGTGTGGATACATAGACAACACCATGTCCCTAGTAAGCCTCTAGTTGACTAGCTCGTTGATCAATAGATGGTTACGGTTTCCTGACCATGGACATTGGATGTCGTTGATAACGGGATCACATCATTAGGAGAATGATGTGATGGACAAGACCCAATCCTAAGCATAGCACTAGATCGTGTAGTTCGTATGCTGAAGCTTTTCTAATGTCAAGTATCATTTCCTTAGACCATGAGATTGTGCAACTCCCGGATACCGTAGGAGTGCTTTGGGTGTGCCAAACGTCACAACGTAACTGGGTGGCTATAAAGGTACATTACAGGTATCTCCGAAAGTGTCTGTTGGGTTGGCACGAATCGAGACTGGGATTTGTCACTCCGTGTAAACGGAGAGGTATCTCTGGGCCCACTCGGTAGGACATCATCATAATGTGCACAATGTGATCAAGGAGTTGATCACGGGATGATGTGTTGCGGAACGAGTAAAGAGACTTGCCGGTAACGAGATTGAACAAGGTATCGGGATACCGACGATCGAATCTCGGGCAAGTATCGTACCGATAGACAAAGGGAATTGTATACGGGATTGATTAAGTCCTTGACATCGTGGTTCATCCGATGAGATCATCGTGGAACATATGGGAGCCAACATGGGTATCCAGATCCCTCTGTTGGTTATTGACCGGAGAACGTCTCGGTCATGTCTGCATGGTTCCCGAACCCGTAGGGTCTACACACTTAAGGTTCGATGACGCTAGGGTTATAAAGGAAGTTAGTATGTGGTTACCGAATGTTGTTCAGAGTCCCGGATGAGATCCCGGACGTCACGAGGAGTTCCGGAATAGTCCGGAGGTAAAGATTTATATATGGGAAGTCCTGTTTTGGACACCGGAAGAGTTTCGGGGTTTATCGGTAACGTACCGGGACCACCGGGAGGGTCCCGGGGGTCCACCAAGTGGGGCCACCTGCCCCGGAGGCTTGTATGGGCTAAGAGTGGTGAGGGACCAGCCCCTTAGTGGGCTGGTGCGCCTCCCACAAGGGCCCAAGGTGCCCAAGAGGTGGAAAGGGGGCAAACCCTAATGGGATATGGGCCTTAGGGCCCATATTGGGGCGCCTCCCTCTCCCCTCCCCCTCTTGGCCGCCACCCTTGGCCCCATCTAGGGCTGCCGCCCCCCCTAGGGGTGGGAACCCTAGAGGGGGCGCAGCCCTCCCCTTCCCCTATATATATGAGGCCATAGGGCTGCCCACAACACGCGATTAGATCTCTCGTTGGTGCAGCCCTGCATCTCTCTCTCCCTCCTCTTCTGTGGTGCTTGGCGAAGCCCTGCAGGATAGCCACGCTCCTCCATCACCACCACGCCGTTGTGCTGCTGCTGGAAGGAGTCTTCCTCAACCTCTCCCTCTCTCCTTGCTGGATCAAGGCGTGGGAGACGTCACCGGGCTGTACGTGTGTTGAACGCGGAGGTGCCGTCCGTTCGACACTTGATCATCGGTGATTTGAATCACGACGAGTACGACTCCATCAACCCCGTTCACTTGAACGCTTCCGCTTAGCGATCTACAAGGGTATGTAGATGCAACTCTCTTTCTACTCGTTGCTAGTCTCTTCATAGATAGATCTTGGTGATACGTAGGAAATTTTTTGAATTTCTGCTACGTTCCCCAACAATAACAACTCTTTGTTCATGGTCAGGAAACATAACATCTTTGATTAACGAGCTAGTCAAGTAGAGGCATACTAGTGACACTCTGTTGGTCTATGTATTCACACATGTATTATGTTTCCGGTTAATACAATTCTAGCATGAATAATAAACATTTATCATGATATAAGGAAATAAATAATAACTTTATTATTGCCTCTAGGGCATATTTCCTTCAGTCTCCCACTTGCACTAGAGTCAGTAATCTAGATTATACAGTAATGATTCTAACACCCATGGAGCCTTGGTGCTGATCATGTTTTGCTCGTGGAAGAGGCTTAGTCAACGGGTCTGCAACATTCAGATCCGTATGTATCTTGCAAATCTCTATGTCTCCCACCTGGACTAAATCCCGGATGGAGTTGAAGCGTCTCTTGATGTGTTTGGTTCTTTTGTGAAATCTGGATTCCTTTGCCAAGGCAATTGCACCAGTATTGTCACAGAAGATTTTCATTGGACCCGATGCACTAGGTATGACACCTAGATCGGATATGAACTCCTTCATCCAGACTCCTTCGTTCGCTGCTTCCGAAGCAGCTATGTACTCACATGTAGATCCCGCTACGACGCTTTGTTTAGAACTGCACCAACTGACAGCTCCACCGTTTAAAGTAAACACGTATCCGGTTTGTGATTTAGAATCGTCCGGATCAGTGTCAAAGCTTGCATCAACGTAACCTCTTACGGTGAGCTCTTTGTCACCTCCATATACGAGAAACATATCCTTAGTCCTTTTCAGGTATTTCAGGATGTTCTTGACCGCTGTCCAGTGATCCACTCCTGGATTACTTTGGTACCTCCCTGCTAAACTTATAGCAAGGCACACATCAGGTCTGGTACACAGCATTGCATACATGATAGAGCCTATGGCTGAAGCATAGGGAACATCTTTCATTTTCTCTCTATCTTCCGCATTGGTCGAGCATTGAGTCTGACTCAACTTCACACCTTGTAACACAGGCAAGAACCCTTTCTTTGCTTGATCCATTTTGAACTTCTTCAAAATCTTGTCAAGGTATGTGCTTTGTGAAAGTCCAATTAAGCGTTTTGATCTATCTCTATAGATCTTTATGCCTAATATGTAAGCAGCTTCCCCGAGGTCTTTCATCGAAAAACTTTTATTCAAGTATCCCTTTATGCTATCCAGAAATTCTATATCATTTCCAATCAGTAATATGTCATCCACATATAATATCAGAAATGCTACAGAGCTCCCACTCACTTTCTTGTAAATACAGGCTTCTCCAAAAGTCTGTATAAACCCAAATGCTTTGATCACACTATCAAAGCGTTTATTCCAACTCCGAGATGCTTGCACCAGTCCATAAATGGATCGCTGGAGTTTGCACACTTTGTTAGCTCCCTTTGGATCGACAAAACCTTCCGGTTGCATCATATACAACTCTTCTTCCAGAAATCCATTCAGGAATGCAGTTTTTACATCCATTTGCCAAATTTCATAATCATAAAATGCGGCAATTGCCAACATGATTCTGACAGACTTAAGCATCGCTACGGGTGAGAAAGTCTCATCGTAGTCAACTCCTTGAACTTGTCGAAAACCTTTTGCGACAAGTCGAGCTTTGTAGACAGTAACATTACCATCAGCGTCAGTCTTTTTTCTTAAAGATCCATTTATTCTCAATTGCTTGCCGATCATCGGGCAAGTCAACCAAAGTCCATACTTTGTTCTCATACATGGATCCCATCTCAGATTTCATGGCTTCAAGCCACTTTGCGGAATCTGGGCTCACCATCGCTTCTTCATAGTTCGTAGGTTCATCATGATCTAGTAGCATGACTTCCAGAACAGGATTACCGTACCACTCTGGTGCGGATCTTACTCTGGTTGATCTACGAGGTACAGTAGTATCTTGATCTAAAGTTTCATGATCGTTATCATTAACTTCCTCTCTTATTGGTGTAGGTCTCACAGAAACAGTTTTCTGTGATGTACTATTTCCCAATAACGGAGTAGGTACAGTTACCTCGTCAAGTTCTACTTTCCTCCCACTCACTTCTTTCGAGAGAAACTCCTTCTCAAGAAAGTTTCCGAATTTAGCAACAAAAGTCTTGCCTTCGGATCTGTGATAGAAGGTGTATCCAATAGTTTCTTTTGGATATCCTATGAAGACACATTTCTCCGATTTGGGTTCGAGCTTATCAGGTTGAAGCTTTTTCACATAAGCATCGCAGCCCCAAACTTTAAGAAACGACAACTTTGGTTTCTTGCCAAACCACAGTTCATAAGGCGTCGTCTCAATGGATTTAGATGGTGCCCTATTTAACGTGAATGCGGCCGTCTCTAAAGCATAACCCCAAAACGATAGCGGTAAATCAGTAAGAGACATCATAGATCGCACCATATCTAGTAAAGTACGATTACGACGTTCGGACACACCATTACGTTGTGGTGTTCCGGGTGGCGTGAGTTGCGAAACTATTCCACAATTTTTCAAATGTACACCAAACTCGTAACTCAAATATTCTCCTCCACGATCAGATCGTAGAAACCTTATTTTCTTGTTACGATGATTTTCAACTTCACTCTGAAATTCCTTGAACTTTTCAAATGTTTCAGACTTATGTTTCATTAAGTAGATATACCCATATCTGCTTAAATCATCTGTGAAAGTGAGAAAATAACGATATCCGCCACGAGCCTCAATATTCATCGGACCACATACATCGGTATGTATGATTTCCAACAAATCTGTTGCTCTCTCCATAGTACCGGAGAACGGTGTTTTAGTCATCTTGCCTATGAGGCACGTTTCGCAAGTACCAAGTGATTCATAATCAAGTGGTCCCAAAAGCCCATCAGTATGGAGTTTCTTCATGCGTTTTACACCGATATGACCTAAACGGCAGTGCCACAAATAAGTTGCACTATCATTATCAACTCTGCATCTTTTGGCTTCAACATTATGAATATGTGTATCACTACTATCGAGATTCAATAAGAATAGACCACTTTTCAAGGGTGCATGACCATAAAAGATATTACTCATATAAATAGAACAACCATTATTCTCTGATTTAAATGAATAACCGTCTCGCATTAAACAAGATCCAGATATAATGTTCATGCTCAACGCTGGCACCAAATAACAATTATTTAGGTCTAATATTAATCCCGAAGGTAGATGTAGAGGTAGCGTGCCGACCGCGATCACATCGACTTTGGAACCGTTTCCCACGCGCATCGTCACCTCGTCCTTTGCTAGTGTCCGCTTATTCTGTAGTCCCTGTTTCGAGTTGCAAATATTAGCAACAGAACCAGTATCAAATACCCAGGTGCTACTGCGAGCATTAGTAAGGTACACATCAATAACATGTATATCACATATACCTTTGTTCACCTTGCCATCCTTCTTATCCGCCAAATACTTGGGGCAGTTCCGCTTCCAGTGACCAGTCTGCTTGCAGTAGAAGCACTCAGTTTCAGGCTTAGGTCCAGACTTGGGTTTCTTCTCTTGAGCAGCAACTTGCTTGCCGTTCTTCTTGAAGTTCCCCTTCTTCTTCCCTTTGCCCTTTTTCTTGAAACTAGTGGTTTTGTTAACCATCAATACTTGATGCTCCTTCTTGATTTCTACCTCCGCAGCTTTCAGCATTGCGAAGAGCTCGGGAATTGTCTTGTTCATCCCTTGCATATTATAGTTCATCACAAAGCTCTTGTAGCTTGGTGGCAGTGATTGGAGAATTCTGTCAATGACGCAATCATCCGGAAGTGTAACTCCCAATTGAATCAAGTGATTATTATACCCAGACATTTTGAGTATATGCTCACTGACAGAACTGTTCTCCTCCATCTTGCAGCTATAGAACTTATTGGAGACTTCATATCTCTCAATCCGGGCATTTGCTTGAAATATTAACTTCAACTCCTGGAACATCTCATATGCTCCATGACGTTCAAAACGTCGTTGAAGTCCCGGTTCTAAGCCGTAAAGCATGGCACACTGAACTGTTGAGTAGTCATTAGCTTTGCTCTGCCAGACGTTCATAACTTCTGGTGTTGCTCTTGCAGCAGGCCTGGCACTCAGCGGTGCTTCCAGGACGTAATTCTTCTGTGCAGCAATGAGGATAATCCTCAGGTTACGGACCCAGTCCGTGTAATTGCTACCATCATCTTTCAACTTTGCTTTCTCAAGGAACGCATTAAAATTCAACGGAACAACAGCACGAGCCATCTATCTACAATCAACATAAGCAAGATACTATCAGGTACTAAGTTCATGATAATTTTTAAGTTCAGTTAATCAAATTTACTTAAGAACTCCCACTTAGATAGACATCCCTCTAATCCTCTAAGTGATCACGTGATCCAAATCAACTAAACCATAACCGATCATCACGTGAGATGGAGTAGTTTTCAATGGTGAACATCAGTATGTTGATCATATCTTCTATATGATTCACGCTCGACCTTTCGGTCTCTGTGTTCCGAGGCCATATCTGTATATGCTTGGCTCGTCAAGTATAACCTGAGTATTCCGCGTGTGCAACTGTTTTGCACCCGTTGTATTTGAACGTAGAGCCTATCACACCCGATCATCACGTGGTGTCTCAGCACGAAGAACTTTTGCAACGGTGCATACTCAGGGAGAACACTTCTTGATAATTTAGTGAGAGATCATCTTATAATGCTACCGTCAATCAAAGCAAGATAAGATGCATAAAAGGATAAACATCACATGCAATCAATATAAGTGATATGATATGGCCATCATCATCTTGTGCTTTGTGATCTCCATCTCCGAAGCACCGTCATGATCACCATCGTCACCGGCGCGACACCTTGATCTCCATCGTAGCATCGTTGTCGTCTCGCCAATCTTATGCTTCCACGTCTATCACTACCGCTTAGCAATAAAGTAAAGCATTACATCGCGATTGCATTGCATACAATAAAGCGACAACCATATGGCTCCTGCCAGTTGCCGATAACTCAGTTACAAAACATGATCATCTCATACAATAAAATCAGCATCATGCCTTGACCATATCACATCACAACATGCCCTGCAAAAACAAGTTAGACGTCCTCTACTTTGTTGTTGCAAGTTTTACGTGGCTGCTACGGGCTTAAGTAAGAACTCATCTCACCTACGCATCAAAACCACAACGATAGTTCGTCAAATAGACTCCGTTTTAACCTTCTCAAGGACCGGGCGTAGTCACACTTGGTTCAACTAAAGTTGGAGAGACAGTCTTCCGCAAGCCATCTATGTGCAAAGCACGTCGAGGGAACCGGTCTCGCGTAAGAGTACGCGTAAGGTTGGTCCGGATCGTCTCGTCCAACAATACCGCCGAACCAAAGTATGACATGCTGGTAGGCAGTATGACTTGTATCGCCCACAACTCACTTGTGTTCTACTCGTGCAACTAACATCAAACCATAAAACCTAGGCTCGGATGCCACTGTTGGGGAACGTAGTAATTTCGAAAATTTTCCTACGCACACGCAAGATCATGGTGATGTATAGCAACGAGGGGGAGAGTATTGTCTACGTACCAACGCAGACCGACTGCGGAAGCGATCACACAATGTAGAGGAAGTAGTCGTACGTCTTCTTCCCGATCCGACCGATCCAAGCACCGTTACTCCGGCACCTCCGAGTTCTTAGCACACGTTCAACTCGATGACGTTCCTCGGGCTCCGATCCAGCAAAGCGTCGAGGAAGAGTTTCGTCAGCACGACGGCGTGGTGACGATCTTGATGTACTACCGACGCAGGGCTTCTCCTAAGCACTACAACTGTATAATCGAGGTGGAATTTGGTGGCAGGGGGCACCGCACACGGCTAAGGAACGATCTCAAGGATCAACTTGTGTGTCTTGGGGTGTCCCCTGCCCCCGTATATAAAGGTTGGAGGGAGGGGGGCTGGCCGGCCAAAGGGAGGGAGGCGCAGGAGGAGTCCTACTCCTACCGGGAGTAGGACTCCCCCCTCCAATCCTAGTCCAACTAGGAATCCTTTAAAGGGGAGAGAGAGAGAGGTGGCCGGCCCCTCTCCTAGTCCTAATAGGACTAGGGAGAGGGGGGGAGGCGCAGCCCTATGTGGGCTGCCTTCTCACCTTTCCACTAAGGCCCATGTTGGCCCATTTGGCTCCCGGGGGGTTCCGGTAACCCTCCCGGTAATCCGGTAAAATCCCGATTTCACCCGGAACACTTCCGATGTCCAAACATAGGCTTCCAATATATCAATCTTTACGTCTCGACCATTTCGAGACTCCTCGTCATGTCCGTGATCTCATCCGGGACTCCGAACAACCTTCGGTACATCAAAATGCATAAACTCATAATAACTGTCATCGTAACGTTAAGCGTGCGGACCCTACGGTTCGAGAACAATGTAGACATGACCGAGGCACGTCTCCGGTCAATAACCAATAGCGGGACCTGGATGCCCATATTGGCTCCTACATATTCTACGAAGATCTTTATCGGTCAGACCGCATAAC
Source organism: Triticum monococcum (assembly GCA_034509565.1). Classification (NCBI taxonomy): domain Eukaryota; kingdom Viridiplantae; phylum Streptophyta; class Magnoliopsida; order Poales; family Poaceae; genus Triticum; species Triticum monococcum. Next base: position 624,766,308 of record CM067845.1, read on the forward strand.
AACATACGTTGTTCCCTTTGTCATCGGTATGTTACTTGCCCGAGATTCGATCGTCGGTATCCAATACCTAGTTCAATCTCGTTACTGGCAAGTCTCTTTACTCGTTCCGTAATACATCATCTCATAACTAACATCTTAGTTATTATGCTTGCAAGGCTTATGTGATGTGTATTACCGAGAGGGCCCAGAGATACCTCTCCGACAATCGGAGTGACAAACCCTAATCTCGAAATACGCCAACCCAACATCTACCATTGGAGACACCTGTAGTACTCCTTTATAATCACCCAGTTACGTTGTGACGTTTGGTAGTACCCAAAGTGTTCCTCTGGTAAACGGGAGTTGCATAATCTCATAGTTATAGGAACATGTATAAGTCATGAAGAAAGCAATAGCAACATACTAAACGATCGGGTGCTAAGCTAATGGAATGGGTCATGTCAATCAGATCATTCAACTAATGATGTGACCTCGTTAATCAAATAACAACTCTTTGTTCATGGTCAGGAAACATAACCATCTTTGATTAACGAGCTAGTCAAGTAGAGGCATACTAGTGACACTCTGTTGGTCTATGTATTCACACATGTATTATGTTTCCGGTTAATACAATTCTAGCATGAATAATAAACATTTATCATGATATAAGGAAATAAATAATAACTTTATTATTGCCTCTAGGGCATATTTCCTTCACCTTCTTGGTTCCCTTCCCCTTCTACGACCGGGGCGTGCACGAGGGACGGAGGTAGACCGCTGCTACTGTTGGGGCGTCTGTTGGAAATATGCCCTAGAGGCAATAATAAAAGCATTATTATTATATTTCCTTGTTCATGGTAATTGTCTTTATTCATGCTATAATTGTGTTATCCGGAAATCGTAATACATGTGTGAATAACAGACACCAACATGTCCCTAGTAAGCCTCTAGTTGACTAGCTCGTTGATCAACAGATAGTCATGGTTTCCTGACTATGGACATTGGATGTCATTGATAACGAGATCACATCATTAGGAGAATGATGTGATGGACAAGACCCAATCCTAAACATAGCATAAAGATCGTGTAGTTCGTTTTTGCTAGAGTTTTGCAATGTCAAGTATCTTTTCCTTAGACCATGAGATCGTGTAACTCCCGGATACCGTAGGAGTGCTTTGGGTGTACCAAACGTCACAACGTAACTGGGTGACTATAAAGGTATACTACGGGTATCTCCGAAAGTGTCTGTTGGGTTGACACGGATCAAGACTGGGATTTGTCATTCCGTATGACGGAGAGGTATCACTGGGCCCACTCGGTAATGCATCATCATAATGAGCTCAAAGTGACCAAGTGTCTGGTCACGGGATCATGCATTACGGTACGAGTAAAGTGACTTGCCGGTAATGAGATTGAACGAGGTATTGGGATACCGACGATCGAATCTCGGGCAAGTAATATATCGATTGACAAAGGGAATTGCATACGGGGTTGATTGAATCCTCGACATCGTGGTTCATCCGATGAAATCATCGTGGAGCATGTGGGAGCCAACATGGGTATCCAGATCCCGCTGTTGGTTATTGACCGGAGAGTCGTCTCGGTCATGTCTACATGTCTCCCGAACCCGTAGGGTCTACACACTTAAGGTTCGGTGACGCTAGGGTTGTGAAGATATGTATATGCAGTAACCCGAATGTTGTTCGGGGTCCCGGATGAGATCCCGGGCGTCACGAGGAGTTCCGGAATGGTCCGGAGGTAAAGAATTATATATAGGATGTGCAGTTTCGGCCATCGGGACAAGTTTCGGGGTACCCGGTATTGTACCGGGACCACCGGAAGGGTCCCGGGGGTCCACCGGGTGGGGCCACCTATCCCGGAGGGCCCCATGGGCTGAAATAGGAGGGAACCCAGCCCTTAGTGGGCTGGGGCGCCACTCCCCAAGGGCCCATGCGCCTAGGGTTGGGGGGGGGACCCTAAGGGGGGCGCCCCCTTGCTTGGGGGGCAAGCCCCCCACCCCTTGGCCGCCGCCCCCCCTAGTAGATGCCATCTACTAGGGCCGGAGCCCCCCCCCCCTTGGCACCCCTATATATAGTGGGGGAGAGGAGGGACTTGATCCCCACGCTTTTGGTGCTTCTCTCTCCCCCCTGTTACTTCTCCCTCTCGTAGTACACGGCGAAGCCCTGCTGTCGTGACGCCCTGCATCCACCACCACGCCGTCGTGCTGCTGGATCATCATCAACCTCTCCTTCCCCCTTGCTGGATCAAGAAGGAGGAGACGTCTCCCGTCCCGTACGTGTGTTGAAAGCGGAGGTGCCGTCCGTTCGGCGCTGGTCATCGGTGATTTGGATCACGTCGTGTACGACTACTTCAACCTCGTTCTAACGAACGCTTCCGCTCGCGATCTACAAAGGTATGTAGATGCATCTGAAGACTCGTTGCTAGATGAACTCCTAGATGGATCTTGGTGAAACGAGTAGGAAATTTTTTGTTTTCTGCAACGTTCCCCAACAGTGGCATCATGAGCTAGGTCTATGCGTAGTTCTTCTTGCGCGAGTAGAACACAATTTGTTGTGGGCGTGGATTTGTCAACTTTCTTGCCGCTACTACTCTTTTCTTGCTTCAGCGGTATTGTGGGATGAAGCGGCCCGGACCAACCTTACACGTACGCTTACGTGAGACCGGTTCCACCGACTAACATGCACTAGTTGCATAAGGTGGCTGGCGGGTGTCTGTCTCTCCTACTTTAGCTGGAGCGGATTCGATGAACAGGGTCCTTATGAAGGGTAAATAGAAGTTGACAAATCACGTTGTGGCTTTCACGTAGGTAAGAAAACATTCTTGCTAGAACCCTAATTCAGCCACGTAAAAACTTACAACAACAATTAGAGGACGTCTAACTTGTTTTTGCAGCAAGTGGTTTGTGATATGATATGGCCAAAGTTGTGATGAATGATGAATGATCTATATGTGATGTATGAGATGTTCATGCTATTGTAATAGGAATCACGACTTGCATGTCGATGAGTATGACAACCGGCAGGAGCCATAGGAGTTGTCTTTATTCTTTTATATGACCTGCGTGTCATTGAGAAACGCCATGTAAATTACTTTACTTCATTGCTAAACGCGTTAGCCATAGTAGTAGAAGTAATAGTTGGCGAGTAACTTCATGGAGACACGATGATGGAGATGGAGATCATGGTGTCAAGCCGGTGACAAGATGATCATGGAGCCCCAAGATGGAGATCAAAGGAGCTATGTGATATTGGCCATATCATGTCACGTTTATTATTTGATTGCATGTGATGTTTATCATGTTTTGCATCTTGTTTACTTAGAACGACGGTAGTAAATAAGATGATCCCTCATAACAATTTCAAGAAGTGTTCTCCCCTAACTGTGCACCGTTGCTAAAGTTCGTCGTTTCGAAGCACCACGTGATGATCGGGTGTGATAGATTCTTACGTTCACATACAACGGGTGTAAGACAGTTTTACACATGCAAAACACTTAAGGTTAACTTGACGAGCCTAGCATGTGCATAGACATGGCCTCGGAACACAGAAGACCGAAAGGTCGAGCATGAGTCGTATAGAAGATGCGATCAACATGAAGATGTTCACCGACGTTGACTAGTCCGTCTCACGTGATGATCGGACACGGCCTAGTTAACTCGGATCATGTAATACTTAGATGACTAGAGGGATGTCTAATCTAAGTGGGAGTTCATTATAATTTGATTAGATGAACTTTATTATCATGAACATTAGTCTAAAAATTATTTTACAATATGTCTTGTAGATCAAATGGCCAACGTAGTCCTCAACTTCAACGCGTTCCTAGAGAAAACCAAGCTGAAAGACGATGGCAGCAACTATACGGACTGGGTCCGAAACCTGAGGATCATCCTCATAGCTGCCAAGAAAGATTATGTCCTACAAGCACCGCTGGGTGACGCACCTGTCCTCCCTGCTGAACAAGACGTTATGAACACTTGGCAGGCACGTACCGATGACTATTCCCTCGTTCAGTGCGGCATGCTTTACAGTTTAGAACCGGGGCTCCAAAAGCGTTTTGAGAGACATGGAGCATATGAGATGTTCGAAGAGCTGAAAATGGTTTTCCAAGCTCATGCCCGGGTCGAGAGATATGAGGTCTCCGACAAGTTCTTCAGCTGTAAGATGGAGGAAAACAGTTCTGTTAGTGAGCACATACTCACGATGTCTGGATTACATAACCGCTTGACTCAGCTGGGAGTTAATCTCCCGGATGATGCGGTCATTGACAGAATCCTCCAGTCGCTTCCACCGAGCTACAAGAGCTTTGTGATGAACTTCAATATGCAGGGGGTGGAAAAGACCATTCCTGAAGTATTTGCTATGCTGAAATCAGCAGAGGTAGAAGTCAAGAAGGAACATCAAGTGTTGATGGTCAATAAAACCACTAAGTTCAAGAAGGGCAAGGGTAAGAAAGCCTTCAAGAAGGACGGCAAGCAAGCTGCCGGGAAGAAGCCAAAGAATGGACCCAAGCCCGAGACTGAGTGTTTTTATTGCAAAGGAAGCGGTCACTGGAAGCGGAATTGCCCCAAGTACTTAGCAGACAAGAAGGCCGGCAAAACAAAAGGTATATGTGATATACATGTAATTGATGTGTACCTTACCAGTAATCATAGTAGCTCTTGGGTATTTGATACCGGTGCAGTTGCTCACATTTGTAACTCACAGCAGGAACTACAGAATAGGCGAAGACTGGCAAAGGACGAGGTGACGATGCGCGTCGGGAATGGTTCCAAAGTCGATGTGATCGTCGTCGGCACGCTGCCTCTTCATTTACCTACGGGATTAGTTTTAAACCTCAATAATTGTTATTTAGTACCAGCTTTGAGCATGAACATTGTATCGGGATCTCGTTTAATTCGAGATGGCTACTCATTTAAATCCGAGAATAATGGTTGTTCTATTTATATGAGAGATATGTTTTATGGTCATGCTCCTATGGTGAATGGTTTATTCTTTATGAATCTCGAACGTAATGCTACACATGTTCATAGTGTGAGTACCAAAAGATGTAAGGTTGATAATGATAGTCCCACATACTTGTGGCACTGCCGCCTTGGTCACATAGGTGTCAAACGCATGAAGAAGCTCCATGCAGATGGACTTTTAGAGTCTCTTGATTATGAATCATTTGACACGTGCGAACCATGCCTTATGGGTAAAATGACCAAGACTCCGTTCTCAGGAACAATGGAGCGAGCAACCAACTTATTGGAATCATACATACTGATGTGTGCGGTCCAATGAGTGTTGAGGCTCGCGGTGGCTATCGTTATGTTCTCACTCTCACTGATGATTTGAGTAGATATGGATATATTTACTTAATGAAACACAAGTCTGAAACCTTTGAAAAGTTCAAGGAATTTCAGAGTGAGGTTGAGAATCAACGTGACAGGAAAATCAAGTTTCTACGATCAGATCGTGGAGGAGAATACTTGAGTCACGAATTTGGCACACACTTAAGAAAATGTGGAATAGTTTCACAGCTCACGCCGCCTGGAACACCTCAGCGTAACGGTGTGTCCGAACGTCGTAATCGCACTCTATTAGATATGGTGCGGTCTATGATGTCTCTTGCCGATTTACCACTATCTTTTTGGGGCTATGCTTTAGAGACTGCTGCATTCACTTTAAATAGGGCTCCGTCAAAATCCGTTGAGACGACACCGTTTGAATTATGGTTTGGAAAGAAACCTAAGTTGTCGTTTCTGAAAGTTTGGGGATGCGATGCTTATGTCAAGAAACTTCAACCTGAAAAGCTCGAACCCAAGTCGGAAAAATGCGTCTTCATAGGATACCCAAAAGAAACTATTGGGTATACCTTCTACCTCAGATCCGAAGGCAAGATCTTTGTTGCCAAGAATGGATCCTTTCTAGAGAAAGAGTTTCTCTCGAAAGAAGTAAGTGGGAGGAAAATAGAACTTGATGAAGTATTACCTCTTGAACCGGAAAATGGCGCAACTCAAGAAAATGTTCCTGAGGTGCCTACACCGACTGGAGAGGAAGTTAATGATGATGATCATGAAACTTCTGATCAAGTTACTACTGAAATTCGAAGGTCCACAAGGACACGTTCCGCACCAGAGTGGTACGGCAACCCTGTCTTGGAAATCATGTTGTTAGACAACGGTGAACCTTCGAACTATGAAGAAGCGATGGCGGGCCCGGATTCCGACAAATGGCTAGAAGCCATGAAATCCGAGATAGGATCCATGTATGAAAACGAAGTATGGACTTTGACTGACTTGCCCGTTGAACGGCGAACCATAGAGAATAAATGGATCTTTAAGAAGAAGACAGACGCGGATGGTAATGTGACCATCTATAAAGCTCGGCTTGTCGCTAAAGGTTATCGACAAGTTCAAGGGGTTGACTACGATGAGACTTTCTCACCGGTAGCGAAGCTGAAGTCCGTCCGAATCATGTTAGCAATTGCCGCGTTTTACGATTATGAAATATGGCAAATGGACGTCAAAACGGCATTCCTTAATGGTTTCCTTAAGGAAGAATTGTATATGATGCAGCCGGAAGGTTTTGTCGATCCTAAGAATGCTGACAAGGTATGCAAGCTCCAACGCTCGATTTATGGGCTGGTGCAATAATCTCGGAGTTGGAACATTCGCTTTGATGAGATGATCAAAGCGTTTGGGTTTACGCAGACTTATGGAGAAGCCTGTGTTTACAAGAAAGTGAGTGGGAGCTCTGTAGCATATCTCATATTATATGTAGATGACATACTTTTGATGGGAAATGATATAGAACTCTTGGACAGCATCAAGGCCTACTTGAATAAGAGTTTTTCAATGAAGGACCTTGGAGAAGCTGCTTATATATTAGGCATCAAAATCTATAGAGATAGATCGAGACGCCTCATAGGTCTTTCACAAAGCACATACCTTGATAAGATATTGAAGAAGTTCAATATGGATCAATCTAAGAAGGGGTTCTTGCCTGTGTTACAAGGTATGAAATTGAGCTCGGCTCAAAGTCCGACCACGGCAGAAGAAATAGAAGAGATGAGTGTCATCCCCTATGCCTCAGCCATAGGTTCTATTATGTATGCCATGCTGTGTATCAGACCTGATGTAAACCTTGTCGTAAGTTTGGTAGGAAGGTACCAAAGTAATCCCGGCAAGGAACACTGGACAGCGGTCAAGAATATCCTGAAGTACCTGAAAAGGACTAAGGAGATGTTTCTCGTTTATGGAGGTGACGAAGAGCTCGTCGTAAAGGGTTACGTCGATGCTAGCTTCGACACAGATCTGGATGACTCAAAGTCACAAACCGGATACGTGTATATTTTGAATGGTGGGGCAGTAAGCTGGTGCAGTTGCAAGCAGAGCGTCGTGGCGGGATCTACATGTGAAGCGGAGTACATGGCAGCCTCGGAGGCAGCACATGAAGCAATCTGGGTGAAGGAGTTCATCACCGACCTAGGAGTCATACCCAATGCGTCGGGGCCAATCAAACTCTTTTGTGACAACACTGGAGCTATTGCACTTGCCAAGGAGCCCAGGTTTCACAAGAAGACAAGGCACATCAAGCGTCGCTTCAACTCCATTCGTGAAAATGTTCAAGATGGAGACATAGAAATTTGTAAAGTACATACGGACCTGAATGTAGCAGATCCGTTGACTAAACCTCTCCCTAGGGCAAAACATGATCAACACCAGAATTCCATGGGTGTTCGATTCATCACAATGTAACTAGATTATTGACTCTAGTGCAAGTGGGAGACTGTTGGAAATATGCCCTAGAGGCAATAATAAAAGCATTATTATTATATTTCCTTGTTCATGGTAATTGTCTTTATTCATGCTATAATTGTGTTATCCGGAAATCGTAATACATGTGTGAATAACAGACACCAACATGTCCCTAGTAAGCCTCTAGTTGACTAGCTCGTTGATCAACAGATAGTCATGGTTTCCTGACTATGGACATTGGATGTCATTGATAACGAGATCACATCATTAGGAGAATGATGTGATGGACAAGACCCAATCCTAAACATAGCATAAAGATCGTGTAGTTCGTTTTTGCTAGAGTTTTGCAATGTCAAGTATCTTTTCCTTAGACCATGAGATCGTGTAACTCCCGGATACCGTAGGAGTGCTTTGGGTGTACCAAACGTCACAACGTAACTGGGTGACTATAAAGGTATACTACGGGTATCTCCGAAAGTGTCTGTTGGGTTGACACGGATCAAGACTGGGATTTGTCATTCCGTATGACGGAGAGGTATCACTGGGCCCACTCGGTAATGCATCATCATAATGAGCTCAAAGTGACCAAGTGTCTGGTCACGGGATCATGCATTACGGTACGAGTAAAGTGACTTGCCGGTAATGAGATTGAATGAGGTATTGGGATACCGACGATCGAATCTCGGGCAAGTAATATATCGATTGACAAAGGGAATTGCATACGGGGTTGATTGAATCCTCGACATCGTGGTTCATCCGATGAAATCATCGTGGAGCATGTGGGAGCCAACATGGGTATCCAGATCCCGCTGTTGGTTATTGACCGGAGAGTCGTCTCGGTCATGTCTACATGTCTCCCGAACCCGTAGGGTCTACACACTTAAGGTTCGGTGACGCTAGGGTTGTGAAGATATGTATATGCAGTAACCCGAATGTTGTTCGGGGTCCCGGATGAGATCCCGGACGTCACGAGGAGTTCCGGAATGGTCCGGAGGTAAAGAATTATATATAGGATGTGCAGTTTCGGCCATCGGGACAAGTTTCGGGGTACCCGGTATTGTACCGGGACCACCGGAAGGGTCCCGGGGGTCCACCGGGTGGGGCCACCTATCCCGGAGGGCCGCATGGGCTGAAATAGGAGGGAACCCAGCCCTTAGTGGGCTGGGGCGCCACTCCCCAAGGGCCCATGCGCCTAGGGTTGGGGGGGGGAACCCTAAGGGGGGCGCCCCCTTGCTTGGGGGGCAAGCCCCCCACCCCTTGGCCGCCGCCCCCCCTAGTAGATGCCATCTACTAGGGCCGGCGCCCCCCCCTTGGCACCCCTATATATAGTGGGGGAGAGGAGGGACTTGATCCCCACGCTTTTGGTGCTTCTCTCTCCCCCTGTTACTTCTCCCTCTCGTAGTACACGGCGAAGCCCTGCTGTCGTGACGCCCTGCATCCACCACCACGCCGTCGTGCTGCTGGATCATCATCAACCTCTCCTTCCCCCTTGCTGGATCAAGAAGGAGGAGACGTCTCCCGTCCCGTACGTGTGTTGAAAGCGAAGGTGCCGTCCGTTCGGCGCTGGTCATCGGTGATTTGGATCACGTCGTGTACGACTACTTCAACCTCGTTCTAACGAACGCTTCCGCTCGCGATCTACAAAGGTATGTAGATGCATCTGAAGACTCGTTGCTAGATGAACTCCTAGATGGATCTTGGTGAAACGAGTAGGAAAATTTTTATTTTCTGCAACGTTCCCCAACAGCGTCGTCTGCCTCCTCATGTTTGTCGCGGTGGAGCTGGCAGGATTGGAAGCGCAAGAGGAGGGGAACCGATAACGGGGTTGCTGGTTGGGGCGGCGATGGAGGTCGACAGGAAGCAGGAACCATGGGGGCGGCGGGGGGTGGCGGCAGCGTGGCAGCGGTTGTGCGGGCGCGGGGAGGGGAAGGATCCAACAGCGGCAGGGCGGTGGGGGGAACTTGAATCGGGTTGCGGCGGAGCGGCGAAAAAGTGGTCGATGCGGTCGATTTTCAAGCGAATGGCAGTGGCGGGGCTGCGAAAGAGTGGTCGATGCGGTCGATTTTCAGGCGAATGGCGGTGGCGGGGCGGCGGGGTGCTTCGGGCTTCAGTCGGCGGGCGGCGCGGCGGCGGGTGTGCGGCGGGCGACGTGAAGGTGGACGCGTGGTGGGAGGAGAGGAGGAGAAGTGGCGGTTGTGCGGTTGGCGCGCGACTACACTTTTACATCACCAAGGATTGCATCTTCAAGTGTTGTGTTTTACATCGCTTGGAGCTGGTGATGTAATTTTTTCTATATTCTTCTGTTGAAGGTGCGTTTTTATGCGTCGGAGATGTAAATTAGTTATTTTTGTATCTACATATTCTATTAAAGATGTATTGCTCCATCTGACCTGCATCCAAAAAAATCTATAAAGGTTCACGCGAGTTATGGTTGAGCAAACCAGATATATTCTCCTATGCATTCATGATGTTGGATATATTCTATTGATTTGCTTGGATATGTACGATAAATTTACCTAGATTTTTTTGCCACACCTGGATTTGCCTATACCCCACCCACCCGGAAAACAAAATTCTACGGGACAAGGTCTCATAGTCTCTCGCCTGGACCCTTTCTAGATTTTGACACCTCACTCTTAACACGCGTCTCAAAGCGGCTTTAACCACCCTAATCACATTGATAGTATGGGCACAACAGTATGCCTACAATAGGCTATCAATCACGTTAATTAACCATTTCCATCTAGAACAGAAGATAGCTATAGTTTCCCATAGTGATTGTTTCGATGGCGAGCGATTCACAACGCTATGAACTCGCTTTCCCTTTCTTTCCAGCCTCTTGTAAGACTTATGAAACTGTTGTATTTTTGTTCTCAACAATGGAAAGTGGCTTAGCCCGGGCTAAAAAACGCTATCATTTCCATTTTCTTTGAAAAAAGGTCGTTTCCCTTGCACTTTGCCACATTGTTTCCTCTTTGTTGTGCCGGCTGTCGAGGCGCCGTCATGACCTCTCCCTGCACCGATGATGGCGACGGCCCCTCCATTCATCGCCAAGTTATCCATAAGTAAGACAAAAGAAAAACCTAAGGGCAACCATTGGACGTATACATAGTACCTACAATCTTCAAAAAAGAAAGTGGCCTATGATGTATTTCGTGTTTCCATCTCAGTGATAAATTCGTACATATACATTGGACACTAACGGCCCTAACACAAACAACAAGGATTTAAAAGGTCCCCTAGGCCATGCATGACCCGAAGACAATTGAAGCCTTGTTTGGTTATTAATCTCCCCACCATTTGTGAGGATCGGAGAGAACTTAGGGAGATTTTGACTTGCAATGATTTAATCCCACTCAATCCTCTTCCATCATCTTCAACCGTCACCAAACCAAACAAGCCCACATGCGTAGATGAGATCTAGATTGGCAATGTTTGTTCTCTTTCCCATGTATATCAATAGTCATTTTATCATTTGAAAGTACTCTTAATATTGACAAGCGACAACAACACAAGAGAAGTCCCTGCAGCAAGTGCCTCATGTTCATAAAAACTTGGCAATTCATCTATTTCCGCATGCTCAATTTAAGCATGTGGCTTTGATTGAAGAAAAAAAAACCTATATGGGTTGAAGAATTTTTGATTGGCAGATATTTCATTTTCACCTAGTTAAAAATTACTGGTAGACCCTTGAATATTTCAACAATCATATCTACATTTTTCAATATTTATGTCACCAAGAGTAGTGATGAAATGGAGTGGAAATTTTTTGCTTTTCCGAAGGAAAAGCGGAAACAGATAGGAAATATGCAAATGGAAACAAAAATTTGTAAAATAGAAATGAAAACAGATTTATTTTATGTGAAAACAAAAAACAAAAATGAAACGGTGTTTTCGGATGGAACATATATGGAAACGGAATTTTGTTTCTGTGAATATGGAATTTTCGCTTTTACTATGGGACTATGACTACTCTGAAGCCCAACCACGAAAATACACACAATGACATAGTCAGCGTAATGGCCTATGTGAGACCCAACTTCTACTACCACACACATACTCAACTAGACCCTATACAATTGTCTAGTACTACCATAACACGCTAAATCGCTAATCTAATCATATTAATTTTTCAGTCATGTTAACAATTGATTAAGTTTCTTGATTTGCTTGTCTTTTTTGTTTTTATGTTCATTTTGCTTTCACAAAAAAATGTGCTAGTACCCAGTTCCTCCACTCCGTTTTCATCCCTAACCAAGAGATTTTGTATTAAAGTTGCATGGCATTGCTTTCCTGAACCACTTTAACTATATGTAAGTCGCGTGAAAATTAATTTTGGGTCAGTCGATTTTTGGGCCATTGATTTCTACTTTAAGATTCATCTGTGTTTCTTTTCGGGGCTGGTTTGTGTGTTGTTTTGGGCTATTTTTTTACTAACCACTTATTTGGGTCAATCAATTCTTTAACGGGCCGAAGCCCATTCCAGTGCAACATAGCCTTCCTCTTCCTCTTTTGTTTTTTTTCTGTTTTTCTTTTTTCATGCCTTTTTCCTTATTGGTTGGTTTTTATTTTTATTTTGTGGGTATTTCTAGGATGTTGGGTGAGTGTAAATATATACATACAAATACTATATGATATATGGTAAAATTACACTATTATATGATTATTCTTTACACATTACAGAAACTGCAATTTCATTGCAAAGTTGTGTGCAAGTTTTCTATAATTTTTAAAAAACCTTCTTAAAGGGAAATACCAACATCACAAATTTCCTTCTTTCTTAGAAAACTTCATTACGATGAATAGTTTTAGTTTTTTTTATTCATTTTCATTCTACTTTAAGGGTAATACCAATGCAACTAATTTATTCCTTCTTATTTATTTTTTGAAAATTTCACTTGTATATGCTTATTGTTGCATGTGTTAAACAAGCGCAATTTTTATGTATATTTTGTGCAATTTTTGTCACTGTTAGTTCTAGATTTTTCCCCAGTTTCATCTTAAATGCCAATATCAAAGCCACCAATTCACCCTTACTTAAAATATTAATTTTTTTGAGTTTGTTATATTTTATTTATTTTCTTTCTTATTAAATGGTAATATCAATATCACTAATTCATTACTTCTTAGTAAACATTCTTTTTGCGAAAATTCCACTATTATATGCTTATTCTTTGTATATTAAAAAAACATGATTTTTACGTAAATTGTGTGCAAATTTTATCATTATTTATTTTATTGTTTTCACTTTCTTTCTTCTTCAAGCGTAAAACCAATGCCACTAATTCATTCCTTCTTAGGAAAACATATTTTTTAATTTTTGTGTGTGTAAGTATAAATGCAAGTACAAAATAATATGTGTAAATTAGAGTAGAATGCAAAAAATGCATTATTACATGTTTATTCTTTGCATATTTCAAAAAGTGCAATTTTCACTGCAAAGTTGTGTGCAACTTTTTTTTCATTTTCTTTCTTTTTAAAGGGTTTCATTCTTTCTTAGAAAACTTCATTAGTTGATTTTTTTGGTCTTATGAAAGGGTAATACCAATGCCACGAATTCATTCTTCCTTAAACTTCATTTTTTGATTTTGTTTTAGTTTTTATTTTCTTTTCTTTTGTAAGGGTAATACTGATATCTCTAATCCGTTCCTTTTTAGAAAACATTTTGGAGAAAATTTCACTATTATATGCTTATTTTGCATATTCTAATAATACACTTTCTGACCCTCAAAAAAAATAATACACTTTCTTTTTAAATTGTGCGCAATTTTTTTCATTACTTATTTTTTATTTATTTTCTTCTTAAAGGGAAATATTAATGTCACCAATTTATTCCTTATTAGATGCATAAATTCCACTTCTATATGCTTACTCTTGCATATCGTAGAAATGCACAATTTTTGTGTGAATAGTGTGCATTGTTTTGTGCATTAACTAATTTATCTCCATTAGAAAACTTTAAAAAAATTGTTCATCAATGGGTTGTTGTTTAGCATTGGCCCAAGAAGTGGTTCTGTTGGTTTGTATGGGAAAAAGGCTTAAGTTGTGCTATAACACTGAAATTGACTTAAACATGTTTTTGGTTCAGTCGATTGGTTAGTAAATGAATGACCCAAATGCTAAAATCAGGCAACTGCCCTGTAGCCAGTCCCTTCTTGAACAACAACTTGCATGAAAATAAAATAAAACAAACTTAGAGAAAAAAAATAGGCCTTGCTTGAAATGTGACATCCCTCTAGTTACTAACTCCCGCGAAATAGAGCATCCACAGCGCTCCAGCGCCTCAATCCCCTTATTTTTCTTGCGCGGCAAACGACGCCACGTACGGGACTGTGCTTACGGCCTTCCTGTACTTCTTCTTCGTTTTCCCAATGCAGCCTCGGCTACATCTTCTTGATGTGCAAGATGTCCTTGTGTTAGCCCATGTATCCATGGCATCTTGATTTCATAGCAGCCAGGCTTGGGAGACTGGTCGCCTCCGACGTCGACCATGGCTCACCATCCCAACTACAGGGCTCACCATCCCAACCATCTCGACCAAGAGGTAATTGATGCAATTTCCTCTATTTGATTAAGGTGCCTTATTTTGTGTGATTTAGTCGTGTGGAGAGCTCCTGTATGATGTACTTGAGCTCTGAACTGAACTTTGTTGGAGCTGAGAAGATCTGTTTGTGCTTAGAATTAATTTGTATTGCGGTTATTTGTGCCGAAGCTCTGTATATATGTTTGTCCAGCAGGATTTGTGCCTTTTATTCCTCAAAAAAGCTATACATGCCAATAATTTATAATGTTTAGTTGAAATATGAGAATAGGCAGCGGCCATCAGGAAGGTCTTGTCTGAAGAAAATCACTGATTTTTCACTTTCAGTATGGATAGTACGGAGGTGTGGTCGAGTTAATTGATGATGGCTTCTGCCACGCCACGGGACACCTAAGACTAGAGGATTTGTGTCCAATGGATCTATTTTCTTTCTGGTCTTTTCCACCATCAGGACGGGAGTGTTGCTCAAAGAAACGTGACCGCCTCCTTTTCTCTTTTCTCTTCATCCCTCGGGTGAAGGGAATCAAGGGATTGCTAATGGAACCGGGTCTCCTGTGGACTATTGCCTAGCGTCTACTCCTGTGGATTTGGTCATGTTGCCAAAGAAAGTAACCATCTCCCTGAAAGCTGCAACCGTTGGGTAAAATCCTTTTTGTTGGTATCACCGATAATCATCTCCTATTAATTAGCACATATATGTTCAAAACTCAAATTAGACATTTGATTGGAACCTAAGTATGTCCACTGATTTAAATTATTTACTTTGCCGAGAAAAGCACAGATGTGGTTTTTGTAATGTGTATTTATAGATTCTGAATTTATGAACATTGTTGTACAGTGTACACCCATTTACCTACTTAACAGTTGCATGTTCCATCAAGCTGTGTTATATTCTAGATCTCCATACTTCATTGTGTCCGATCATTGTAACCTATGTTCATCAGTACATCTATATGCACGCGTCAAACTTTCATAAGATCGTGGGGATATTATTGTTCTTTTTATCCATTGACAGTAACAGTGGAAACCCAGTCCTTGTCAGCAAAGATAGCGCATATGGTTTCTGTTCCCTAGCTTTTGAAGGCAACTTAGGAGGCAATTTAAACGTATTATTGTAGATGTTATAATTATGTGAGAGAAAATGAAGATGACGGATTCATCTTGGAGAAAGGACACAAGAAATAGCATGGAGTTTTTTTTTCAATAACCACAAAATTTCCCTGTTGTGTTAACCTAATGAAGCACAGTCAAAAAGCTTGCCACACATTTGACTACCTTTTAGTTACCCAATGAATATAATTTGCTTGACAATGTTTTCATCAGCACTACATAGACAAATACATTGCATTGGTAAGCAAATTAAGGATCTGGCTTCGGCTGCAACGATGAGTTCTATAGCAGCCACCTTTTTTTTGCGAGGCTATAGCAGCTACCTTGAAGTTTGTATGTGCCCTTCGCCCCTCCAGATCTCTCATTTTGGGTTGGGCTTCGTGGTTGGGGTTGGGATCGTGAGGAGCATGTGCTTATGCTGCTTCTACCTAGCTCGATTTTGGAGGATCGTGTAGGATTTCAGTAACTTTAGCAATGTGATCCATGTAGACTGCGATCATAGTAAGATTTCTAATCCGGTCAGTGTGCTTCTTGTTTGAATATTTGGGAGTGATTCTAAATACTGGTTAGGATAATAAGGGAAGGGCATTGCTAATCTTGCAATTGAGTTGTTGCGCAAGAGGATCAACTGTTTTTTAATTAATCAAGGACTACATTAGTATTCACATTTAGATTATTTGTTCTTGATAATATGCAGTCTTACTAGAGGTATCAAGATGCTATTATGAGTTTTCTTATAATTTGAAGATATTAACTAATGTTTTTGGAGCTGAATCTTTACCTGGTGCATGCAACATATCACTCTAAATTTCAGAAATGTTTAGAAGAAATTGTACCGCTGATATTTTGCTTTTATCTATTATGAGGCTGCAAGCATTCTTTTATCAGTAGAATGCAATTTACGTAGAAACAAAAAGCTTCCCAACAACGAAAACGAACGTTCAGCGTGATGAAGGCGGGAGTCACCTCCAACATAATTAAAAGCCAGCCGATTTTTTCAGCTTAGCACCAACAAAGAAACGCCATCATAACAACCCGTGTAAAACGGAAGGTATAACTCATGACCAAAGAATGGCGTGGCAACGCGCGCGTCACCCTATAGTTCTTTTGATGAAAAGAAGATATTTACAAAGATTAATTAGACAAGGCCGGCATTGTTCCGTTTCAGGAGATCAACATTCCAAACGGCCTAGCCGGATAAACATGCATAGTTGGAACATCGACATACTACAACCCTCCGATCTGAATTAATTGACGCAGCCCTCTATACAATTATTAAACTCGGGCTTTTCTTTTATTTTTATTTTGCGAATAGTAATCTCTTGTCTTGCCGCAAACTGAAGTTATACATGAAGCTGATGGACCAGGGCTCCCCAACGATCAACAATTTTAGTAGAAGCAACTAGTAATTATCAACAAGATTCGATCAATATACGTATTCGGCCCCCCTATACTCGAATCCTGGCTCCGCCACTGTGATGGACACCTTATCACCGATGAACACCCAAGGTTCGATCAGTGGTGGTGCTGAGGGTTGGATCCCCCAGGACTGAGCCTCTTGGAGGTCCCATAAACGACCAGATCGGCGATCTCTTGCGGTGGCCGCACTGCAGCCGTGGTGCTCGCCACCGCCGCCATCGCCTGCAGGCCACCACCGCTGTCGACGTCCTCGAGCTGCCTACGCTGGTGCAGCGGGCAGCGCCCGAACAGGGGACCCGCCGGGGAGGAGCCGGCGACGACGAGGACGACGAAACAGACGCAGAAGCACAGGAGTAGCCTCGTCATTAAGCTCGTCCGTACGTACTTGATCAGTTGATCTGCAAATGGTGGCTACACCTAAACTGCCGTAATGCATATGTGTCTGCAGGTTAATTAGCAGGAGACGAGCATTTATAGGCTAAACATGAACACTAAGGCTAGGCGGTGCAGTGCTGGGCTGCTAAAAGAAATGGAAAAGCTAGCTGGTATGACCTGAAACGCCCAATGCACTAGCAAACCTTTTTCATCTTGACCATGCGTTTTTTGTTTTGAAATACTAAGCTCAAGTTCTCTTTCCACATGGATAGTGGTTGACAACGTGAAAGGTCAAAGCAAAAGAGCACGCGACGCACTTTTGTCTCCGTTTTCTTCGACTTTCTAGGCGCGCGACAAGATGTCATTTCATGAATACTTGAATTCGATAGTAGTATTGCCTTGCGCATTAAGCTTTGGCTATATGCATTGAGCCCGTTGTATTAGTTAGGCTCAGGTTAGATTATGCTCTAGTTTACTTGTTTGATTAAACGAAAATGTTATACGAAACTATGGTTCAGCCGAACCTACGCTCGACACCATTAATCTCTGGACACTTTTCATAAGGATCCGTGCATGATTGATTAAAAAATACATGATGAAAGCTGTTTGCATGTTAAACAATGCATAACACGGATCCACATGTAGCAGGATGTTGAATCGTACGGCGTCGATCATAGGTTCAGCTGAACCATGGTCCAGAATCACGCCTCTCTTCGATTAAAACGATAATGATGGCGCTTGTCCGCCGGGGTCAAAGAGAGAGACATACCTGCCAAAAACCGGCGCATGCAGGACCCACCAGTAGTTATCTATCTTGGCCTCTTGGGTCATGGATGATCGTATGGTTCACTCAGAGTCACATTCAAGTGATCTTCCAAGGTAAGCACGTACGTCAATTGTAATGCCACCCTTGCATGAATGCTCCATTCAGTTGTGCAGCTGCGTGTTATCTTGCATTAGTTTTTGTATTTACCCTAAGAATGTGAATATTAATTATAAGCTCGGCGGCGCCGGCCCTAATGCAGTTGGCAGAGAGCGGCAGGCTTTCAATCCATTGGAAGAGCTTGCACAAAGGACTCTCAATGCCTCGGTTAGACACTAAGGCCAATGGCCGAAGGAGGAAGAATTACATCTAAACACTCGGAGGACCAACAGGACATGTCTCTGACCATGGCGCGGAAGAACAAATTCTGCAAAACCATTTCCGTGAGCTTATGGGAAAGAAAATACTCGACTGCCCCAATCTGAACTGGAAAGAAAAATAAATTATAAATACGTTTAAGACGTATCAGCATCCTAAGCTTAATTCATGCTCATCATCAAGTAGGTAAATAATAAACAATTTTTTTTATGTTGAATACTACCTAGCATGTTCTTGATCAAATGATGTAACAATTGTGGTGTGAACTTAGGACAAAAGTGATCTAAAGCAATAATCTATAATTCACAATAAGCAAGTAACAATAAAATGTGTAAACAAAATTACTATCGCCTTTTAATGGATCACCGCAATAACCACCTGGGACACATCACCTTCCGTGCCTTTCTACTGTTTTTCCTTCTTTTGATGTATGTCAACTTGTAACACTAAAAAGAGGATCTCTGGCTTTTCTATGGTTTTTTCCTTTCTTTTTCATTATTTTTTCTTTTCTTTCTCCTTTCTTTTATTTCTATGTTTTATTTTCTCTTTTAAAAAATGCACGAACCTTTTTCAAATTCGATAAACTTTTTTTCAAAATTGATGAACATTTTTTAAAATCAATGAATATTTTTTGAATGTTGATGAAATTTTTATCAAAATATTTAAAACTTTTTAAGTATATCTGAACTTTTTTAATACACTTTTTTGAAAATTGATGATTTTTAAAAAATTTGTGAACATTTTTAGAGTATTTGATTTTTAAAAAATGAACTTCATGGAATTCGTGAACTTTTTGAATAGATGAACGTTTTTCGATTTGGTGACTTCTTTGTGAATATTTTTTTTGCATGTTTGTGAACATTGTTTGAGATCTGTGAATTTTAAAATTTGGTTCACATTTAAAAATATAATGTTTTCCAAAATGTTTTCAAATAATTCAAAAATCTGAATGCTACAGTAAACGGCACTGTGTAGTGTGCAACACATAGTGCGAGAAACGATTGTTCCTAAATCTGCCGTACTATAATTAGTCACTGGCACTTAGTATCTACAATTAGCCAAACAGCTACTACATGATAGCAACGGCACGAGTTTGATTCCTCGTTGAGAGCCATTTTTTGGGTTTTTTTACACGCTTTAATATAACTCGTCGTGCTATGCGTTCGTGGGCCGGCGCACCAGGCCACAGTGAGCGTCAGGTGCCTTCCATGTAGCTAAAGGCGCGGAATAGGAGATCTCCTCCTCGCGCTCCTAGTGCTTCAAACGCACCCTGCAGGAAGATGTTTTTTGTTTGGCGCACTTTTTTTGGTTTTGCCTAGTTATTGGTGGATTTTTTATTCAAAGTATGACTGTGTCTTTCGAAAAAAGAAAAAACATAGCATGTGCTTCTACGAGAAGCACAATTATGTTCCTCGTGAAGTACAGTTTTGCTTCCGCGAGAAGCACAACGTCTACTTCCGTCAGAAGCACAACCTACACGTCTACGAGAAGCATAATCGTACTTTCTTGAAAAAAAAAGGAAAAGCACGACATGTGCTTATATGAGAAGCATGCGCTTCTATGAGAAGCGCAACCTTATTTTCGTGCGAAGCGCAACCCGTGCTTCCCTAAAAAAAAGGAAAAAAAATACAACCTCTGCTTCCCCCAAAAAGGTGAAAATCACAACTGTGCTTTCAGGCTCTGGTTGTTTCTGCTGTTTTTTCGCATTCATTTTTTCGGTTGTTGGTTTTTTCGTTTTTCATTTTTTCATTTTTCCTTTTTATTATTTTTCCTCATTTTTGAGGAAATTTTTTATTCAAAGCCTAATAACATGGGACTTAGTTTCAAAAATCTCAACCTGAGAAATCCAACGATGAAAATAGTTTGATATTTGAACGTATGGTTCAACAGATAAAACATTCCGAATAAACAAATCTAAAAACCCCTCTCAGATGACAACAAATGATGCACATGCAATGCGCCATTTGTCAGCATCCGAGAAGATGGACAGTGACATTCACAAGAGGCAGCTCCTAACTAGTGTCAGTCAGTCGGAAAAAAAGGCTCTTAATCACTGATTTCAGCTGTTTGCCGTAAAAGGAGCGGCACATCGGAGCTCAACCGGGTGACCACAAAGCCGGCCCAGGATCAGCTCCCAAAACGTACGACAGCGCCCGCATTTGGCTGGAGACACGAGCCCGCGAGTTGCCAAAAAAAAAACAAGACACGAGTCCGCGCGGGACCCACGTGTCATGGAGGTTAAGCTCCCACTGCCCGCCAAGCGACCTAAACAAAGGTCCCAATCCTCACCCGACCCATCCAGCACCCCATCCAGTCACAGCCCACATCGCCCGCCGCGCCGCCGCCGCCGCCGCCAGCGCCAAAACCCTAAAACTCCCACCCGAAAATGGCGGGCCTCGCCGACGACGGCTTCTCGGCGGCGCGCCTCTTCTCGCAGGGCGTGTCCTACACGTACGACGACGTGATCTTCCTCCCGGGCTTCATCGACTTCCCCGCCGACGCCGTTGACCTCTCCACCCGCCTCTCCCGCCGCGTGCCGCTCTCCATCCCCTGCGTCGCCTCCCCCATGGACACCGTCTCCGAGGCCGCCATGGCCGCCGCGATGGCCTCCCTCGGCGGCGTCGCCGTCGTCCACTCCAACACCGAGCCCCGCGCCCAGGCCTCCATCGTCCGCGCCGCCAAGTCCCGCCGCCTCCCCTTCGTCTCCTCCGTCCCCATCTTCTCCCCGGCCTCCGCCCCGACGCTCAACGACTTCGCGGGGCACGACTACGCCCTCGTCACCGAGCAAGGGGATTCGCTCTCCAGGCTCGTCGGCGTCGCGGTGGCCGCCGATGCCGCCTCGCCCGAGGCCCCTGCCCCGGTATCCGGGTACATGCGCCCCGCCCCGCGCTCGGCCTCCGCCTCCTTTGACTTCGAGCAGGCGGCGGCCTTCCTCGCCGACGAGGGGTTGGACTACGCCCCTCTTGTGTCCGAGGAGGGTGAGGTAATCGACCTCATCACCTCCAAGGACGTCGAGCGCATCCGGAGCTATCCGAAGCTAGGCAAGCCATCTCTGGGAGCAGACGGGAAGTTCGTAGTCGCAGCCTCTATTGGAACCCGCGAGGACGACAAGCGAAGGCTAGAGCAGCTAATTCAGGCAGGGGCCAATGCTATTGTCATCGATAGCTCGCAGGGGAACTCCACCTACCAGCTTGATATGATAAAGTATGCCAAGAAGACGTTTCCGGAGGTGGATTTGATTGGAGGCAATGTGGTGACGATTGGTCAGGCACAGAATTTGATTGCTGCTGGAGTGGATGGCCTGCGTGTCGGAATGGGCTCTGGTTCAATTTGCACTACCCAGGAGGTTTGTGCTGTCGGCAGAGGACAGGTATATATCTCATGAAGTCCTGCCCCCTTAATAGTTTAGTTTGTTTCCGTGCTTGTTAATTTCATTTTGTCTGCTGTCAAATAGTTGGTCATCTTGCCTATCAGCTTAGATTCTCTGCAATTGGTAGGACAGCATGAGCATGCTGTTTGTCAAGTGTAAAGTCATCCAAAATTTATAATCCTATTTTATAACCAAGATGGGAAAAGGCCTGATAGGTTACTTGAAATTTTGAACACATCAAACTCTCACCCATATCCATTGCAAACATCCTATTTTGATTGTTATCAAAGTTATAATTTCAAGTAATTAGCAAGTGGCTGAACCTTGTAGTGCTATTGCGGTATGCGGCTTTGAAAGTGGCCACCCAACGTTGAAATATATAAATGTTTGTCATGCAAAAATAGTCAAGCTCAAGCTCTATCACTAAATCGATTTTCTGAACTCCTATATTGCACATAGAAAACACTATCAGGAATGATGCCTCGTGTCCATTTGCATTAACACAGGAACGAGTCTGGATGCCATGTAAACCATATGGTTGGAACACATGACAACTTAACAGTCTTGTTCATGCTTAATATGTCACATTTTGGGGGTTAGAGTTTGGAAAATAAATTTGAAATTCTTAGGAAATTTTGGGATATTGGAAAATGTAAAGCAATCATATGTATCATTGATGTTTTAGTCTATATTCCCATTCTTGAAAGGGGAGTAGCATTTTGTTTATGGACTTATATGATGCTTTGTTTTCTTCTGTTGTTCAGAACTGCAATCTAGTTTGATTTAGATGGTAACTTGCTCCATATATTTCCACATAGCCTGGCAGTCTCGCTGGTCTATGTTAGAAAATAATTTAGTATGTTTGGTTTCAAATGGCTGCAGGTGCATGTCAACACATTGTATAGAGAGACCGAACTAATTTTCTGTTTTTTCTGTTTTGGTTTGACAGGCCACTGCTGTTTACAAGGTTGCATCATATGCCAAGGATCACAATGTGCCAGTTATAGCTGATGGTGGTATTTCATACTCTGGCCATATTGTGAAGGCTTTGTCACTGGGGGCATCAACTGTTATGATGGGCAGTTTCTTGGCTGGCAGCCATGAGGCTCCTGGGGCCTATGAATACAAGGTATATTTTAGCCTTTTGCAACAGGGTTGAGTTTGAATGTCCTGTAGTGATGCGTGCTCAAGTCCACAAATCCCCATATTAGAGATTAAACTCTTACTTTTGATGAAAACTACAACCATGTACATGCAAATATAAATTCTATTTGCCCACTGCAATTTAAAAGGTCCCTTAATGGCCACATAGTAAGTCAGTAATTCAGTGTACTTAGATGTCATGAAGTCTTCTAACCAGACATTGCCATTAAGGGTTGATGTATAAGTTGGTCGAAGTATTCAAATGTATTGGTCAGTTTAAGTGTACTTTTATGTTATGTTTAAGTGTACTTTATGCTCTTTTATAACTGAACTTTGCAATTTTACTTGCTTCTGGCTAATATTGTGGCTCTTTGAATGTGTTTTGCTAGGATGGCCACCGAGTAAAAAAATACAGAGGCATGGGCTCCCTTGAAGCCATGACAAAGGGGAGCGATGCAAGGTATCTTGGTGATACTCTGAAGCTTAAAGTTGCCCAGGGAGTTGTTGGAGCGGTAGCTGACAAAGGTTCTGTTCTGAGGTTTATTCCGTATACAATGCAAGCTGTTAAGCAAGGATTCCAAGATCTTGGTGCATCCTCTTTGCAGTCAGCTCATGATCTTTTACGAGCGGAGACTCTTAGATTAGAGGTATTTACTTGCTGGATTACATATCTGCTCTTTACCTCTTTATTTATTTATTTTGAGTGCCTCATAATTCGAAATATCTAAAATTAGAGAAATAGTTTTTTGTTGACAAACGTGCAAATCAGTTATTTCTTTTCTAGATAATGGACGAAGCCCATGTTTCTTAGGTACAACTCATATAACAATATTCACAAGCCAAAAGAATGTTTTCTTACCTGCGGCTGACATAAATCACAAGCCCATGGTTCTGTTCATGAGCAACATTTCTGATTGACTAACATTGATACCTAGTGTCTCTTGGTTTTGTTTTGGGGTCGGCATTGGCACTGTGCCCTTTTTATTCGTAATGTTCAACACTCATTTCCTAACTGCTAAGTTCTATAGATTGTTGTCCTTAACGGTCATTAACTCAATGATCTACATGAAAGCTATTGTGCAGTTGACAGACCTCATATTAGTTTAATGGTTCAGCTTGCATAATAGCCTTATTTTTTTAGTTTACGTGCCTGTCGAATGGATAACTGTGGCATGAGAATATTTTCATACCTGCAGCTGACATAAATCGTTGATTTTGGAATGGGGATTAACTAACACTGAGACCTAGGGCATGTTTGGTTGCCATCCACACTTTGCCATACTTTTGTGGCATGCCACACTTGTGACACACAAGTATGGCAAAGTGTGGATGGCAACCAAACATGCCCCTAGTGTCTCTTGGTTCTGTTTCAGGCTGGACATGGCACTGTGCCTTCTTTATCCGTAATATTCAACGCTCATTTGCCAGCTGCTAAATTCTATAGATTGTTGTCCTTAATGGTCATTAACTCAGTGATCTGCCTGAAAGCTATTTTGCAGTTCCCAGACTTCATATTTGTTTAATTGTTTACCTTGCAAAACAGCCTATTTTTAGTTTACGTGCCTGTTGAATGGATCACTGTGGTATGAGAATATCTGTCACTGAATCTAGTTTAAGGTGCTTTTCTTTCCTTAGGATGTGTGCCTTTCTCATTAATATCGGTGTTCTTCCTGGTGTGGTACCGCTCCAAAGCACTCCTTCCAAAGATATTCCCTTTTGCTGATTCTTCAAGAATCTGTTCCGTGTACAGACTATGGAACTTTACTTTGTCATTATCGGCAGTTAATGCACATATTCAATGTTTAGAGGGATTCTGGATCACTAAGTCTTAAAGTACTTATCTGCTCACTCCCAAGGGAAATTTGATTTGCAATGGAAGCTCAAACTTTCTTTTATCATTGCACCTATCTGCTCACTCTTTTTCTTTCTTCAGACGATGGCGCATTTAATCTTGTTTGTTGACAAAATAGTCCCAAATCAGATCTTATCGTGTTAAAAAAGTAGGGACCCAAATCTGTCCCTTTCTCTTACCAATATAGCTTGCCTTGGTCCCACTTAGAACCAAAATCACGCACCACAGTTTATGTAGAATTGTGCTCGTAGCACTTGTTACAGTGAATGAGAAGTGTCATGCCTGTTCATGGATGATGTGCAGTGCAAAAGAAGTGCATAGAAAATTCCCTGAAGATGCTTGCTTATACTATATGATGGTTTGCATACATGTTTGTCATTTCATGTCTTGGTAACAGAACTGACATTCAGTCTTGGTAACCTTTCCTTTCCAGGTGAGGACCGGCGCCGCTCAAGTGGAGGGAGGGATCCACGGGCTGGTGTCGTACGAGAAGAAATCATTCTAGCCCCCATCTTTGATCGAGGACGGGCATACTGGCTCTCTGCGTGTTCCATCCAAGGTTGGCAGCGGGTCACCTGATAGTGTTTGAGAGCAGCCTCCCAGCCCGTCTGTGGGGGCTGTTCGCTCCCCTATCGATCTACCACTACCACTAGGATGGTTGTAACATCATCATCTTTCCACCATGGCCATGGTTGAAAACACTGGACATCGTAAGAAATGGCTGTAACAATAAAAGCGATGTTTCCGTTTGCTACTTTGTGAGTGGAAGACCCGGCATTTCAGTCCTTTTTCGTGCGCGACAGAAAGCTTGGCTTGCGATCTCAGCCACTTCGGAGGATCACATACATCCAGCTGCTTGCTTGCTTTTGTTTCCCGATCGGGCCGGCTTCACGCGCTGCTGAAAGCGAGAGGCGTGCTTCAGTTCAGGGTGGTGGGTGTGCTGTTGATTTGTCCCTGTCGTTTCTCCCAAGCAACAGCTACGTGCTTTGACACCCAGTACACACACACATTGGCCCTCCCCTCCCCACCGAGCTGCAGACTGCGGCTGCTACATACAGTCCAGAACTGTACACTGATTGGATTGCTAGTGAAGCATCCCTATCGCCTCCATAAAATCGCGGCCGCTATCATTATCATTCATTCTTCCTTGTTAAGCTTGCTGTACAAGCGCACCAACTTGCAGGTACTACGACCAGCTTTGAGGGGCTTGAACCAAACGTCTACTCAGCGAAATTCCAGTGATTGATGCAGAAAAGAAAGCATTAAAAGGTTTTTGCCAAGCGTCGGCGACCTCAAACTCAAATCCCAGGAATTGCAAGCTCAGTTTGCCGTCCGTTCCAAGGTTTTTTTTTTTCCTTTTGCCTTTTTCCTTTGATGAAGGCCATTCCGATGAAATTGAGTTGGGCCAAAATGTGATATGATAAAAGAAAAGGACGTGCATTTCCATCGCTATCACTGCAAGGAGCCCGTTTCCTCATCGTGGCGTCCGCCGGGGTTGCTCACCGGCGACGGACGGCCGGCCGGCCCTACCGCCGTGTCATCGGTAGGCCTCGTCCCCATCCACACGAATCCATCCCTCCCCCGAGACCGATCCTGCCTGCCAGGTGGCTCCAGCGCCGACCACACGTCAATGACAGCTACGCCACACCCGATCCGCCCACAGCGAACTGCTGCGCGGGCCCCGCGCTCCGTCGTCGGCCCCAGCCGTCGGTGCCCGATCCCATCCGCTCATCCTCCCTCCCACTGGACGGACCGCCCAGCTGCGGCGGGTGGGGCCCGCGGGCTTCGGTTACGCCAGCCTGGCACGCTCAGGTCCAGCGACCGAGCCATCCCTGAGCCCACGCTACGCCAGCACACACACCCACACGCCCCCTACCGCCACTGGGGCCGGGCCCCACCCAGGGCCCGCGGCCCGCAACCACCCCGGGCGGGGCGGCCGAGCCCGAGCCCGAACGGTTCTCTCTCCCCGCTCGGAGTATAAAGGGTCGGAAAACACCGTCCCCCATTTCGAAATCCGAATTGCCGAATCCCCCAGGCCAGCCAGCGACCCCCCTCCCTCCTCCCCCGCAACCACCCCCACCACCGTCCACCGGACCCCCGGCGACCGTCACCGGCGAAGCGGCGGCGGCGAAGATGAGGGAGATCCTGCACATCCAGGGCGGGCAGTGCGGGAACCAGATCGGGGCCAAGTTCTGGGAGGTGATCTGCGACGAGCACGGGATCGACGGCACCGGGCGGTACGCGGGGGACTCGGACCTGCAGCTGGAGCGGATCAACGTCTACTACAACGAGGCGAGCGGGGGCCGGTTCGTGCCCCGCGCCGTGCTCATGGACCTCGAGCCCGGCACCATGGACTCGGTGCGCTCCGGCCCCTTCGGCCAGATCTTCCGCCCCGACAACTTCGTCTTCGGCCAGTCCGGCGCCGGCAACAACTGGGCCAAGGGCCACTACACCGAGGGCGCCGAGCTCATCGACTCCGTCCTCGACGTCGTCCGCAAGGAGGCCGAGAACTGCGACTGCCTCCAGGGTAATTAATTATACCATCTCTTCCGCGTGAATTTATGTCAGGGATTGATGAGCCAGCGTTTAGATCTGGGCTCAGCCGTTCCCCGGGGAGTTAGATCCGTTCCAAATATCAGGTTGTCATTACTACGGCGTCTGTTTGGCATTTATGCCTGATTTGCATCCCCAGAGATGATGCCTGTGCTAATTGCTGATGTATTGATCTCATCAATTCATGCCTAATTCTGTGTTATCTGCATTAATTTGATCATTTAGCTGCTGGTTACTGTTGATCCAAGTAATTTGCTATCTAGTACGATAATAGGTCATGTCTAATTCTGTGTTATATGCATTAATTTGATCATTTAACTGCTGGTTACTGTTGATCCAAGCAATTTGCTGTCTAGTACGATGATAGACCTTGTCCAATTTGTCCATTAAGAAGATGCTACTTTATCCCAATTCAGAACATAAGAAGAGTGGAAGCTGGTAGGATATAGGTTGTCCTGTTACTGTGTGGTATGTTTGTGATTAGTATGCTGGCTCCTTCTAGCTTTAAGGGATCGTGTGCATGCGCTAGTCAAAAATAATTTAGCTATTCTGGATAAGCACCTAGCTAGCTTCACCAATCTCGATTGTCGGCAGGACTGATATATTCTATTAAAGTAGGTAGCGTTGGATTGGCTTGCTTGAGGCTCCACTTTGCACCTGTTAATGCCCTGTGGAAAAACTAAATTAAAAACTGTCATACCTGAGCTGGGTCAACTTTACCTATACAAAATGGAAATGGAGTCCCTATCTAAATGATGAATAAAGAAGTCCTTAGCTCCATTCCTTTGGTCATCCCTATAGTTATTTTGGTGTGCTATTTAATGTGGCAGGCCCAAGTAACATGTTTGTGTAGCATTACTGATCTAGTAACTCGATTGCTCATCAACTCCTCTTTTGTGGAGCACATGGTAAACTGTTTGTGTCCTTGGAGTGTTGCTGCATCCTTTGTACTCCCTCTGTAAACTAATATAAGAGTGTTTAGATCACTGTTTTAGTATTCTAAACGATCTTATATTAATTTACGAAGGGAGTACTGTTTTGCAGTTCACTACAGATGTCTGATTTTGCATGCTGCATCGTCATTTGCATTTGTGAGTAATGGTGTGGCTTTATTTGCTTTCTTTACAGGATTCCAAGTTTGCCATTCTTTGGGAGGAGGCACTGGATCTGGGATGGGCACCCTTCTTATTTCTAAGATTAGGGAGGAGTACCCTGACCGAATGATGCTGACCTTCTCTGTCTTCCCATCACCAAAGGTCTCAGACACCGTTGTTGAGCCATACAATGCTACACTTTCCGTTCACCAACTCGTTGAGAACGCTGATGAGTGTATGGTGCTTGACAATGAAGCTTTATACGACATATGCTTCCGCACGCTAAAGCTTGCCACCCCTTCCTGTAAGCTAATCTTGTCTTGATCTTTACTTTTCTGTAGTATCTGCTGAAATTTACACGCAGAAGTTTATGCTCAGTTAGATGTGGTCACTGATACAGCTTTGGTTCTAACAATGCAGTTGGTGACCTGAACCATCTTATCTCTGCTACCATGAGCGGTGTCACATGCTGCCTGAGGTTCCCTGGACAACTCAACTCTGATCTCCGCAAGCTTGCTGTGAATCTCATTCCATTCCCACGTCTCCACTTCTTCATGGTTGGCTTCGCACCGCTGACGTCGCGTGGGTCGCAAATGTACCGTGCTCTCACCGTTCCTGAGCTGACTCAGCAAATGTGGGATGCCAAGAACATGATGTGCGCCGCAGACCCCCGCCATGGCCGCTACCTCACCGCCTCCGCCTGCTTCCGAGGGAAGATGAGCACCAAGGAGGTGGACGAGCAGATGCTCAACGTCCAGAACAAGAACTCGTCATACTTCGTTGAGTGGATCCCCAACAACGTCAAGTCAAGCGTGTGTGACATGCCGCCCAGGGGGCTGAAGATGGCGGGCACCTTTGTCGGCAACTCCACGTCCATCCAGGAGATGTTCCGCAGGGTGAGCGAGCAGTTCACGGCCATGTTCAGGAGGAAGGCCTTCTTGCACTGGTACACGGGCGAGGGCATGGACGAGATGGAGTTCACCGAGGCCGAGAGCAACATGAACGACCTCGTCGCAGAGTACCAGCAGTACCAGGACGCGACCGCTGAGGAGGAGTACGACGAGGAGGAGGAAGAGGAGCGCGACGCGGAGTAGTGGCGATCGCGCTCCGCCAGCTATATGTTCCCCGCTTCAGGTCTGTCGCTGTGTCCAGTGAGAGTTTGTGGTTTCCTCCTGTGGCTTGGGTGAGTCGAGGTTGCGTCTTGTGCTCCGTTTTGTAATTTGCTACGGCTAGTAGTGCGTTGCAGTGTGTCTTGTTCCGCATCCATCCTTTGGTCGGTCGGTCGGTCCATAGCTGACGGTGGCCTGAACTGTCGAGTGCTCTCCCTGAGCTGGTCGTCGTCGCCTTGTAAGTTCTGACAATTATTATTGTTAGTCGTTCGCTTCAGCAACCAAAAAATGAGTATTGGTAGTGGTTTCTCATTATCTTTGTGAATATTGTACTCCATGTCGGAATGTTTTTGCCTCGTTATTTGTGTATATTTCGTTTGCTCGCTCAGGTGCCCTCTTGTATTCTTGGTACCATGTCGGAATGTTTTATCATCTTTGTGAATCTTGTGAGTGCTGTTTTTTTGCCTCGTTCCTTGTGAACATACTAATACTAATAGCGTATATGCGTATGCTCGCTCAGGCTACTCTTGTATGTAGTATTGTGATGGATCACTCTCTGGTCATTTACTGTATTTGTCAGTTATAGTCCCTCTGTTGGGTCATCGTAGCAGAGCTTCAGTGAGGATTGTTCCATGGAGTTTTGGGGAATTGGAAGCATGGAACTCGATGGGATTTCCTTGTTCAGAAGATGCTTTTTAGTTGTGATGATGAATTTTAGTGTCTGCTCTTTTTATGCCGTTGATGGATCATCCATCCTCCTCCCTTTTGTTGCGATTTTGCGTTTGCCACCAAAACACGAATTCTTTTGGTGTCTCATTATTCAAGATCGAGCTTGAACCGCGGATAGACTTCATCGGAGAGGTTGGACAAATTGTGGGCTATGTTTGGATCAAATTTTTTTTTTTTTGCGGTAATGCTAGCTGGGACTTTTAGTAGTTCCCAACTGTCCTCCGACGTAGTCCTACAGTACCAGCGGAGCGGATGTGGTCTAGTCAAATGCAATGCACGTGGGGTGGATCCCGATCCGTTGTTCGGCGCGGTGCAACCAAATGGAACCGGCAGCTTTGAAATGATTTTTTTTCTTTTCTTTTGTTTGATATATAACCATGGGCCGCTAATGGTATCCGTAGTCGTGAAACCGGCTGGGCCGATGTGTTGACTGGCCACAGCAGAGCAGAGCCCGTCGCCGAGCTGGCAGGCGGGTGGCCCCGCCCCCTATTTAAGAGGGCGAGCGAGCGAGGCGAGACGGCATAGCGGATCGCCCGGCCCGACTGTTGCAGATCGCCCCCGAGAAACCCACCAAATTCGCAGAACCTACACCGGGTCACTGCCCCGGCCCCACCCGGCAGCGAGGGGGGCAAGGGCAAAGGCGGTGGCAGTTTGCAGGAAACCCCCCGTCCTATTCCGCCTCGCCTCGCGCTTCCTTCCTTGCTGCCGTTGCTGCCTGCCTCCTCGTCCTCCTCCCTCTCGTCGCCTCGCCTCGGCCCAGGGACGGCGACGCGAACCGGCGAGCGGGCGGGCGGGCTCATTCCATCTCCTCTCCTCTCTTCTCTTGCCGGCGGGGAGGGTCTGCGCGGCCGGCCGCCATTGCCGCGTCTTCCCGAGGTACGTGCCCTCGCCCCGCCATCTCGAACCCTCGCCCTCGCGGTTTCGCGGTGGTTTCTGCCCTTTTCATATGCCTTCGCTGGCGTCTGGTTCCGTGGATGCGAATTGCCAGGGATGCATGGTCCGGGGCGGCGATTCCTCCTCGCCGGAATCGGATCTAGGAGTAGGAGAGATGCATGACGATGGTTTTTTTTTTTGGTTCCTGCGTTATTTTTGTTTCTTTATTTCGCGGTGTAATTCAGGTCCGAGCCGTGTGGACGATGAAGGGTGGTATGAGCCAGTGCTGTAAGAAACGCCTGGGGTGGGCAGTGCTCTGCCGAATCCCTGCGAGCAATCGCTGTGTGAAGGATGGTTATGATTTATGAAGCCTGCCTGCCTCTGTCTGCGTTGTGTCACGTGTGAGGTGTGATCATGTGGATCATTGCTCGGCCCAACGGACGTTGCCGTCCTTTTCGGCCGGATAGTTAGGGGGAGAAAAGATGGTGATTATGGCGTCCTCTTCAGTCCTCACACCAATGCCCATTACTAGTGTAATGTGAGTGCCCATTGCCATCCAGAATTGAGGTCGGCCATCACGCCTTGTGTTTGGGGTTTGGGCTGTATGCCTTTCTAGTTTCTAGCTTTTCGATCCCGCATTCCCTTCGTGATTGTTATTGTTGCGTGCATGATGAATGATGTGTGCTGTTATTTTAATTTTACAGTGTAGCTCTGATTGGATTGGGGAAGAGTGGAAGATGGTTGTCAAGGAGTTCACCGTTGATCTCAACGAGCCTCTTGTTTTCCAGGTACCATCTGCTCTCCCAATATATGCTTCTTCAGATCAATCAATTGTTGCAGCAACTCTTCTCGGAAATTTTAGGCTCGGCGTGTGCACATCTCCCATTCCTTTTCTACTTTAAATTTCTCATCATTTTGGAGCTTGCTTATGGCATACACTTCTGAGGTGCTCATCACCAGCTCAGTTGCTGAAAATGTTGAATTGTGAATATTTTAACTTTTTTAAGTGAGAGACTTGGCATATATGCATGCTCTGCTCTTCTGAAATAATATGCTGTAGTGGTGAGCTTGTAGTTTTACAATTTTTAACTCGCCTAGAACTGGTTCTGCCTGACAGCTGAAGCAAACTACTTTTGACCGTCTTCTTTATCTTGTGGATGAAGGTTGGCCATCTCGAGGAACATTACCAGGAATGGGTTCACCAGCCTATCGTCAGCAAAGAAGGTCCGCGCTTTTTCGCAAATGATACCATGGAGGTAACGCCAATGCGCTCCGGTTTATTAACGTCATTGGGGATTTTGGAAACTGAACTGTCACCATATACGTAATGAAAATTTCTTTCTGCAGTTCTTGACACGCACAAAGTGGTGGGTTGTGCCAGTCATATGGCTACCTGTCGTCTGCTGGCTGTTTGCCAAGTCTATTCGGATGGGCCACACCATTCAGGAAGTAATCCTGATGGCCCTATTTGGAGTGTTTGTTTGGACGTTCATTGAGTACACTTTGCACCGCTTCCTTTTCCACATCGAGACGAAAAGCTATTGGTAAGAAGAACTTATCAACCTTGACCTGGGAATGTTTTATCGGGATTCTCCTCATGCTTGTAAATTTTACTCCTTCCGGTCCATAATAAGTGTCGTGGTTATGCTTGTAACTGATGGATGGGTGGTGCGGCATTTCAGGTCGAACACCGCACATTATCTCATCCATGGATGCCACCATAAGCATCCCATGGACTCACTCAGGCTCGTGTTCCCTCCTGCTGGGGCAGCGATCATATGTGTGCCGGTATATATCCCTGACTGAACCCATGAAATGGAGATGCTGAACATTTGGAAACTGCTAACATGAAACATAACCCATTTAATCAAAGCGGTTTTGTTTTTGTTTCTCATTTTTCAGTTCTGGAATGTTGTGGCATTCTTCGCCAGTCCATCTACCACTCCTGCGCTGTTCGCCGGTGGCCTGCTGGGGTACGTGATGTATGACTGCACGCACTACTACCTGCACCATGGACAGCCATCCAGAGATCCAGCAAAGCATCTCAAGGTGACTAACTAACATGATTCCACTTGAAGCCACCAATAATCCACCAGTAGCTGTTACTCATTCCTCACAAACTTGACTCGTGATGCAGCGGTACCACCTCAGCCACCATTTCAGAATCCAGGACAAGGGCTTCGGCATCACCTCGTCTCTCTGGGACGCCGTTTTCGGGACGTTGCCTTCATCCAAGATCGCCGCAAAGCTCAGCTGACATGCATAAACATGTTCTTTGCATGAGGAATTTTAGTAGAGTTTGTAGGGCTTAGGTTAGGGACAAGGCTCATCTTGCCTTTCTGCTATGGGATCGCATATCTGCATGGTTGGAGATGTCTGTCCTGATGTGAAGACGTTTTGGTTGCCTCAACTTTTCATCCCCAGCAATAGGCTATTCATTTCGTTGTACTGGATGTTAGGATAAATAGTCATATTCCTTGGTTCAATTGCGATATCTTCTGTCATCTTTCTCTTTAGGTTTTAGTTGTCGGCTGTTCAGAGAATGGTGCGAGATGCTCTTTTCTATCAGCACAAAGGGATATCTGAAGGATGGATATTCTCTGGATAGTCTTTGTACCTTTAGAAGAGTGTGTACAAACTTGAACGTGTGTGATGGAAGTAAATGAACTTGAACATATGAGTGAAGAAACAATGTAACTTTTCCTGTGGAAATAATGTTACGCCATGAGAACATGGCAAATCTGATGCCATTCCTGCAGTCGCAGATCGCACATGGGTCATAGTAATACTAGTACCTGGCAGAGATACACCCATATACTCACGCACCCAGCCATCTCATTCGCAACAATTCTGTGGTTCATGGTACAGATCTACTACAGCCCAGTTGGGGCATCAGAAGCACATGACACTCATTGGTTCAGATACCCTTCATTCCAGAATCAAAAGGTGCTAGATGCCATATGCATTAAGTTTCGACAGCAACTAGTGGATTTGATCTCCGAAAAAAACAGCCTGCTCAAAACAAAATGTAGACCGAGCTAAATTGCGACTAGAAACAAGTCAACAACAATACATTGCCAGACAATACGCTGGCACAACAGTCCCTCCTTCAAGAGCGGATTATACGGGGTGAATTTTTAGGCCGCCCTCTCTTGCCATTTTTTGTGACCTTTGGCTGGCTGGTCACCAATGCGTACATTCTCACAGCAAATAATTCCTCGGGCAGCTCCTTTTGGTTCTGTCATCAAATTGCGAGATTATGTGGCTGACAAATGGAAGCTGAAGTTTGTCATTTGGGAAAATTTGTTATTTTGCGAGATGAATACCTTGATGCTGTGGATATACAATCCACACTTGTTAAATAGCTCCCTGAAATATGCATCAGACCTAGTGACACTGTTATCCTCCTTGTCTAAAACAAATCCTGACAACAGACATGATAAATTTCTGAATAAGAAGTATAACAGGGTGCATTTCTATCATAAAGTACAGCTGCTGCAGTAACGATAAATATCATGTGATACAACAGTAAGCTCACCATTTTTTGCAATGTTCTCTTTCAGAACAAAAAAACCATCTGGTTTGAGCCCAACCTGGAAAAACACAACCCATATATGTTTAATTAACATGCATACGTAGTTGAACAGCCATATACATAATATTATATCAGATTTTGACTATACTAATAGGTGCACAGACATGGTCAAAGAGAACCAGAACTGGAACTAAGCCATAAGTAAAAATACAGACTGGGGTTGGCTTAGAAGACGTCGCTTGTTCCAATTTGCACTGTACATGTAATTGTTGAAACTATATGGTGAGCATCTTTCTACATATGCATAATTTTTTTTTTTGCAAGCATTTGATTAGCAGCGAAAAATATCAACATCCTTTCTCCAATAATAGAACAGCACTATAGCATGCTTTTGCATAAAATTTACACTTTAAAAATACAGAAAAAAATCTTCAAGGCAAGAAATTAGCATAATGTTAAAGCAAAATATAAGTGAGTTTAAACTGAATCACCTTTGCGCGGTTAAAAAATGAAATAAAATCATCATCAGTAAGTTGCCCTATGCACCACTGGATCCATATCACATCATATCTTCCTTCCTCAGGAGTGAAGTCCTGAAGCAAGATGCAAAATTTACCATCTAGAAAGAAGCAGCGAGAAATTTGCAAAAAGCCTAATCACAATAAGAATGCTCAACCAACCTGAAGAGGTGTACAATAAAAGTTTGCAGCCTTATGCGTATCCTGCCCTACATCCATACAGCTACTAAGATTTTCCCGTGCCGCTTCTAGAAAATGGGCTACTGGCTCAACGAGATCAACCTGAAAACCCAATTCCAGTTTAAAATGAATCATCAAAATTTGGAAAATACAAACAAGATACAATAAAACGAATCATTGATATATACAGAAGAAACAGAAAAATCACAATTCTAGTTGTGATACATCAGGGAGAAAACAAAAAACAGTAAGTTCTTACAAACACCACTGTGTGCACACAACAACAGAAGTTGCATCGAGTGGGGATAACTCTTCATTAGTCTAGAACTGGTATCATGTATGGATAAGCAGCAGGTCTTTTAAGGCTTCAATAGATCATGGTACAAAGTAAACCTTGTGACCGTGAGTTGCACTGCATACCTCATTGAAATGCTTGATAAGAAGATTCTTTGTAACCCGCCCGATGCCCGAGCCACAATCTGCCATAATTTCAGAGACGACAATATAAGCACTCGATTAGATCACAGAGAGCAGACATGGATTCCATGCCTTGAGCATGTAGAAGAACCAGTAAAACGCTCTCCATGGCAGAGCTCAGCTCACCAAGCGCGACGAGATGGCGCTTCGCGGCGCCGAATCGCTCGGCGAGGAGAGGGCGGAGGAACGCGGCGCTGCCCTTGACGTCGGCGTCGTTGACGCACCCGTACCCTCCCAGGACGCCCTCGGTTGACGCCTCCACGCCCTAGGACACGCCAATTGGAGAAACTGGTAAGCTAAATCTGCAGCGAGGGGACGTGCAATCGGATTGGGGGTTTAGGGTTTAGGGAGGGGCGGCTGAGCGCGGGTGCTCTTCGGCCTTTACCTGCCAGTAGGCGATTCCTTTGGAGTACCACTCCTCGCGCTTCCCTTCTCCGCCTGCCTCCTCGCCGGCGTCCCCATTCCTTGGAGCGGTGGCGGCGGCGGCGGCGCCCGGAGGGACTTCGGAGGCCGAGGCGGAGGCGGTGGCGCCGATCTCCTGGGCCCACATCTCCGTGGCGCTGGAAAACTCGCGGCCCGTGGAATCGAAGCCCCGGGAATCCATCTCTCCGGCGGCGGCGGCGGCGGCGGCGAAGTCGCGCACGAGCAGGGGAAGCTTGTGGGTGTAACTGTATATTCGGATTTTACAGGTACCCTTCTGCATATATTCCCACCACCCGGAGGCAAGTGAAATCTTTGCCGCTGTGGTGGGACCTGACGATATCTGGCATTTAAATTTTCATGATGCGGAATTTTCCAAAAACTCTGCCTCGAATCACCACAAAAAATCATGAAAAAAGAGTCAAAACTTCTTTAACATTGTTGATACATGGTGCATATAAAATGGCACAATATTTCAAGGCAAAATTTGATCCACGGGTTGGATACAGTTTTTTTAATGCAAAAAATAATAATCAAGCATCTATTATTTTGCAACATATTTAAACTGATACTACTCCTATACATATTTGCGTTCTTTTGAATTTCTAGTTGTGGACCAATTTTGGAATTTAAAATTTGTCACACGATAGAT
This sequence comes from Triticum monococcum, assembly GCA_034509565.1. Lineage (NCBI taxonomy): Eukaryota > Viridiplantae > Streptophyta > Magnoliopsida > Poales > Poaceae > Triticum > Triticum monococcum. The sequence continues at coordinate 624,803,143 of CM067845.1, forward strand.
CCATATGGTATCAATGTTGTTATTTCCCAACAAAAGTTTTATGCATAGTTGGTACGGGAGCACACAACATTGTTACATTCTCTATGTTTAACACAAAAGCTGATTGAAGAGGGTATTTTGACAATAACGAAGGTGGTCTATCATCGATGGCGGCACATTGCAAAATATTGCCATCTCTCCGTTCTCCACACAACATCACTCCTCGTCGAGGGACTGCCACATTCGATGCTCTTTCATGTTCGGCGTTCCGTGACTGTGGCTCCTCCTTTCCATCTAAGTAATTGTCCCCTTTTTGAGCTTGTTGGTGACAACGCGTTGCGGAACATCGTTGTTTTATCACTCTCCACTCAGTAGGACACTCTTCTATCTCAATGGTGTCTCCAATAGTTTCATAGTAGTTGAAGGAGGAGCATTTGGCCGTGAAAATTGGAGAGCATGGTACTGAACTCGATTGCGCTATTGATGCCCAACATCCTTTTTGCCCACCAGGTTAGAGAGCAGCATTCTGACAAAGGCCATAAAAATGACCGTGTCGGCCAAGCCACTTCACTAATGAGGATGAGCCAACACATGTCTATTTGCAAGTCAATGAAGTTGACCTTGAGATGCTTGTCACATCAAGGTCATTCAAGCCGATGATCAAAGGTCTTCTTGCCGAGGAGCTCGAGGCTCAAGAGTATGCTCACTACTCATGGTATCAACAACCTAGGCTCGTTGCTAGGGAGCTCATCTTTCATGCCAGGTGAACACAATTTGTAGAGTTCCATGGCTCGAAGAACAATGACATGCTGATCTTGAAGCCCAAACACAAGTCGAGCACGAAGGTTGGGATCTATGATTCTGTCCACTACACAGAGAGGGTGATCACTCGTCATTATCACCTTATCTTTCCCTACTTATGGGGAGGGTTTTGTGCATGTTGTCACGGCTTTAGGTTAGGGGTGTATTAGAAATACCTGATGTTGATGACGGATCATCAAACTATTGTTCATGAGGAGTAGATTGGATTATACATAGTTTGATCAAACTATTGTTCCTAGCACACTCGAGCATCCTTGGTGCTAAAAAAATCAGATTATTTTTCTATTTATCTGCCAAATTTACTGTTCATGAGGAGTAGATTGGATTATCGATTGTGATGATGTGTATTTACATGGTGATTTCTCACCTAGGCCTAAACCTGGGAATGGTTTGGACTGAAACTATAGTTTCAAGTCGGTTTTCCTATTGGTCTCCTTTGGTTTGGATTAAATGGGCCGACCTCCTAATGTAGACTGGTTTGGTTTGGGTTTTTCCTATTGTCGGCTTGGTCCGGTTTGGTCTGGTCATAGACCAAACGGTCTCAAACCGTTCCAACCCATGGATTGAGAACTAAATCAGCGACCAGATTCCCTTCCGGATCAAAGAAAGCATGCATTGGCAACGTCCTCCTTGTCTTCTCCACTGCCGGTGTCGACCATGCTCCTGCTCTCTCGATGACATGTCCGTGCTCTGGCATGTACCTGATCGGCGTGTACTGCGCCAGCATGGAGACATAGACCAGCATCGACCAGGTTCTTTGGGCGCTCGTCTCGCGAGCCTCGGCTTACTACGACACGGCCATTGTCTGCTCCTCCTCCTCGGCAATCTGGAGCCTTGTGCAGTGCTGCGGCAATGTCCCCGGCAGGACTGAGCGCTCTGCGTGGCCGCGGCGGTGCGGGCACGGGCCACAAGCTAAGCCTTCTCCTCAACACCCAGAACACCACCGGCATGGACCTGGTCACTTTCGACCAAGCGCGGGGGAAGTTCATGTCCGGCAACGCCGGCAACGGCGCGAACAATGAGCTGGCAACAGACACGGTGCATCTCAGATGCGGCAGCGGCGGAACCATGATGACCATCTACAGGCTTGGGTATTGCGCCAGGGACATCACGGCGGCGGACTGCGGGCTGTGCGTGGCGCACACGATGGCCGAGCTGCCCAACTATTGTCAGACCGCATGATACACAACAGTTGCATGGCGCTCTATGAGGTGTACCGCTACTTCTTCCCACTCAACGGCGCCGGCGAGTTGGCCGATGAGGTCGGACCGTGCAAACAGGATCTCCTTAACCCGTGATGGATGGAGTTCAGCTATAGTCAACTACAGTGCTTATATCTAGCATTATAGGATGTTCTATGTACGATGCACGTACATTGTGGTGAGTAGCATGCACATGCAGCAGCAGCTAATCGCCCTTCCAACGCCTCTCTTCTCTTCCCGTAGTAGTCGGACACACCCTTGGTTTGAAACTTCAGTTTCAGACTCTATGCGGGTAAATAATTTGGATTGGTTTGGCTTGAAAATACGTACAGTTTGGATTTTGGTTTGGATTGTAGCATTCACTATTTAGGCTCAGCTCTTTTGAGTAGATTGTGGAGAATTTTGGTCTGGAAAATCTGAAGCCAAAAGAACTCGTTTTGACTTCCAAAATCTGGAGAGGATTCTGTAGAATCCTAGTGCAATCCAAAAGCAGCCACAAAGCTAGATTTCCCCAGAATCCTGAGATTTTGGCAAGTCCCACCACTGAAAACGTTTCATAATATAGGAATACCCCTATTCCATGGAGAAATTACGCCCAGAATGCCACTAGCCCATCCACGTGCTGGAGAGAAAACGCTCGAGCGAAGCGCTCGACCGCCCCTGTTCGCATCAGGGGAAAACCTCGGCCGCCCCTGTTCGCATCGCTGCTAGGGTTTGCCGCCGCCGCCTGGCCCTTGCCGCCGCCGCTGCCCGCCTGGCCCTTGCCGCCGCGGCTGCCCGCCTTATCTCCCTCCGCCGCCCCTCTTCCTTCCCTGCTCCTCCTCCCCTCCGCTGTATCTCCGCCAACACTGACGGCCACCGGCGCTGCACCTCGACGACCATCGGCGCTGCACCTCGACGGCCACGAGCAGCCCACGTGAGGAGCAGACCACACCCACGGTGAGGCATCCTTCCCTGTCTCTGTTCTTCTTTTTTCTTATGCTATTGATAGTAGACAGATGGATGGATTGATTGCTTATGGATAGATGAATGGATTGATTACTGATGCTGGTAGATGGATGGATGGTGCTAATTTTTTGCACCCAGCCAGCCGTGATGCGTGAATACAACCTGTAGATGGATTGAATATTGCTTGTTTGCTTCAGTTTTCCAACAGAAGTGCAGAACAATTCTACTAGAAATGTTAAATAGTTTACTGTTGAATATTGCTTGTTTGCTTCAGTTTTGATATGTGAATTGGTATGTGAATTCCTAGTACATGACACTATTTTCTATGATGATGCTAATTTAAGATGGAGAAAGTCAAAGAACCCAAAGCAAATTGGGATAGTGCTGCTCATACAATTTTTATGAATGCGTGCGTAGAGGAGGTTCGAGCAAATAACCGCAACGGTGGTTATTTGTCGGACATAGGACAAGCTAATTTGCATAAAAAGTTCAACGAACGCTCTGGAAGAAACTATTCGACCCGGCAAATCAAAAATAGGTGGGGTGTATGTAGAAGCGACTACAACACATGGAAGACATTGATCCAGCAAGCATCTGGCTTAGGAAGAGATGAGCATACACACACTATTGCAGCTACAAATGAGTGGTGGGCATTGGAGATAAAGGTTTTGTTATTGTCATGTAATTTCTTAAATAACGAGTCATGTTGCTTCAGTTTTGATATTAACCTGTGGTGCTATATGATTACAGGCACATCGAGAAGCTGCCAAGTTTCGCTATGCTCCACTAGCGGAGGAGGAAAAAATGTCAGAGGTTTTCGATACTACTTCTGTCACAAATGAGCATGCGAGGGTGCTAACTCCCTCGTATCAAGGTGATCCCTCTCGAATCAGTTTGGAGGATGACTCGGGGTGTGATAGTCATGAAGGCCAAGTTACCCCTGTTCAAAATCGAGCCAAGGGTGGGAATAAGAGGGCGTGTCCTTATTCGCCAAGTCCAAAGATGAATGACAAGTGGGCAAGTGAGAATGCTAAAAATGAGCTTTTGTACGCATGGTGGACATCTTTGGTGCAAGAGACAAGAGGGATGCAGAGGAGATTGCAAGGGAGAAGAGGGATGCAGAGGAGAGGGCAAGGGAGAAGAGGGATGAAGAGGAAAGGGCAAGGGAGAGGAAGGATGCAGAGAAGAGGGATGCAGAGGAGAGTGTGGATCCAACAAGAGAAGAGATTAAACAAATGATGGCCATGGTGGAAGCGGATGGTGCAAAACCAGGAAGTGATGAGCATTTCTATGCTACATTTCTTTTCATGGAAAAGAAATATCGTGATGTTTTCTCCACTTTCACGGCTCATGAATCTGTTGCAAGGCTTGGATGGATAAAGAGGATGTGGGAGCTCAATAATAAGTAGAACATCTATGTTTTAATTGCTTTCTACCAGACTATTTACTTGTAATGTTGTGAGCTAAGCTACTTGCTTTGGAGATGTACTTTTGTGAACTAAGCTATTTGCTTTGGAGATGTACTGTTATCTGAACTGTGTTGTATCTAATATTACACTATGTGCATGTTGTTGTGGCAGATGGATAAATTCAGAAAGAAACAAGAAGAAAAGGAATTTGAGGCGGCCATGGTTGCATTTGCTATGGATGTGGCGTCGTCAAGTGTGACACTGCCGTACGCACCAAGAAAGTTACATCTTGTTACAGGCCTCCAATGGGTAGAAGAGAAGGAGAAAGATGCAAAATCTTTCTATGCTATGTTCAGAATGAGGAGGTCAGTGTTTCGCACATTGCATGATCTGTTAGTTCAGAAGTATGGGCTTGAGTCAACTTCCAACATTTCATCCAAAGAAGCATTGGCACAATTTTTATGGACTGTGGGTACATGTCAGACAACTGATAATGTCGCAGATCGGTTTGCACATAGTCGTTCTGTCATTAATAAAAAAATTCCACGAGGTTTTGGAGTGTGTAGACCGCATGGCCGGTGATTACATAAGACCAATTGATCCAACTTTCTCTGAACCACACCCAGTACTTAGAAAAACAAAGTTTTGGCCTCATTTTCAACATGCTATTGGAGCCATTGATGGAACACACATTAAGGTGATTGTGCCAAAGGAGTTGGAGCCCCAACACATGAATAGGAAAGGTTACACAAGTGAAAATGTTATGGCAGTGTGTGATTTTGATATGAGGTTCACGTTTGTTGTTCCCGGATGGCCCGGATCTGTTCATGACACACGTGTATGGAGCGATGCCATAGTTCGTTATGATCACTTTCCACAACCCCCCACAGGTAACATCTCGCATGTATCCATATTGTTATATACAGGATGGTATGTTGTAAATTTCTCTAATTTCTTTTGTTGATGTCGTCCTGTAGATAAGTATTATCTTGTCGACTCCGGATATCCAACAGGGTTGGATATCTATCTCCATACAAAGGGCAACGATACCATGTACCAGATTTCCAACAACACCCACCAGTTGGGAGATATGAGACATTCAACCATCGACATTCTTCATTGCGAAATGTCATCGAAAGAACATTTGGTGTTCTCAAGATGAAATGGCGAATTCTTGGAGATGGAGGCATACCTTGGTACAAACCGGAGACCCAAAAGATGATTGTCACTGCATGCATGTGTCTCCATAATTGGATTCGTGATAGCAAGTTACGTGATGAGCATTTTGACAAGTTCGACAATGATGCATATGTGCAACCTCCATTGCCGTTTACAGGTGCCAATGCTCTACCACCAGAAGATGATGGTACCATGAACGCAGTACGCGAGGCGATTGCTGCTAGTCTCGTACCTTGAGATTATCCTTTTTTTAGTTCATCCACTTTTGTAATGAACAAATCTTTAAATCCATTCTAAATGTAATATTTAGCACTTTTTATGACATTCGGAAATCACTTTCGTACTCATATTCGACTATATACTATTAGAAACAACAAGGTGTTAATAAATTCATCAAACATTTTCTGTCTAAGGGTACTACAGACATTTCAACACACAACTCTTTCCAGAATCTCAACCTACAATCCCAGAAAAGAACTCGGCAACAGATTCTGGGAGAAGCAGATTCTGGGAGAATTTTCCAAGACCTTGATTCTGCAGAATCCTGTGTGAAAAGAACTGGGCCTTAGTCTGGTTTGGTTTGGTTGATGCCCTTATACCTGTATGGGTTGGGCTGGATTCAATCTGGATTACAAACTATTCCCAGGCTTGCCTAGGCCCGTCTCACACTCCCGTGGCACAAAAGATATTTCCTGCTATGGTGTATGTGTTCCCACTTCTCATGTAAGTATCACTTATACATATGTGTGTGTTGTACTACCAATTTATCTCTCTTCGAATATACCTCCCCTGTTACATTTTTTGACACTATGATAGATAGTGTCAAAAAAGCGTCTTATATTTTGAAGGGAGTACTTTGATAGTATGAGGTACTCCAAAATGGATTGCATATTACCAAAATATCTATTCTGTTTGCATAATTAGCATATGTTGTCATTTTATAAATGAGAAAAGGTTATAAAATGTAAATGGTTCCAATGACAATTTTCATGTAACATAAAATGAGGGGATCTTAGAAGTAAATCTACGCACACCGAAGTCATTTAGGGGGTAATTCAGAATTTCATACGTTGGAGTATATTGGAGACATGGACTCCTGGGATTACACGATACTATAACTGATTTGTAGGTAACTTTTGTCTTAATATAGTATTGCAGTACGACACTCTCCTACTGCTTGTTACTTCAAAAAGGGGGCAATTCTGTTAGGGGGCAATTCTGTTACTGTAACATATATTGCTCATAATATAACAGGCAGAGTTTATTGAAGTGATTTACAAAACTCACTAAGTATCTGCAGATGTTACATGAAATAAAAATGATTGTATTTTCCTCCGAAAATGCAACGATGCCGAGTACATGAACAATTGATGCCTCAAAGACAAAATCTGATGGTCGACCCAAATTTTGTCTTGCCTTGTAAGTCCGTATGAAATTCGAGTTGAATAAAGCCTGGAACTTCTTGCATGGTATCGTTGTCACACATTGAATCGGAAGAGCATGACATCTCCTTCCTGCACAATATACTCCTTCCCTTCCAACCTCATCTGCAGTCATAGAGAGGGAAATAAATAAAGAAATTTCCTTATGTGCTTCATCTCTAAAACTAGCTAGTATTTATTCATATAAGTGCACATATTGTTACCACTCCCTTCTCCCTTGCTGCTCCAAGAGTACCCGCCGCAACAAAATCATCGTAAGATACCTGAGTCATGGTATGTGACCGTTGTGAAATTATTAAAATAACACCAGAAAATAATGGTACAGTACATGAAAAGAACCTGAAACTATCTCATTACTAGCACAGTACCCTGATACTTACAGTTTCAGCTCTAATGAAGCCTTTCTGGAAGTCGCTATGAATAACTCCGGCTGCTTGAGGTGCAGTCATGCCTGTAACAATAACATCCAAGACAAAACATAGTCAAAATTTTGTGCCCATGGTGCAAAAAGATGAAGGCAGTTCCTACAGTAATTGAAAATACAGTAACAGAATTGTGAGAATGCGAATAAAACCTGCAATAATGGTCCAAGCTTTTGTTTCCTGACAAAAGGAAAAAAAGGATTTGAAAGTTAGGATCAACAGCTGAAGAACAAAGTGTCTTAACAGCAGAAGAGATTCACCTGCTCTCCGGTAGTGAAATAAGTTCTTAGTCCCAAAAGGTTATATGTTGCTTTTACCAAGTTGCCTAGCCCACTTTCGGCAACATCAAGAGAATTTAGGTATTCAACTCTCTCTTCCAGTGGTAGTTCAGACAGTTCAGCCTCAACCTGGTGCCCTCACAATTTCATTAGCTTACATAGATAATGGATCAGGTGAAATTGTCTAATGCCTAGGTCGATGCATATGGTATCACTTATCACAAACCTGAGCTGATATTGTAACCATGCCAGATTTCAGCTCTGATGCTAATTTGGCCACCTCTTGGACATGGGGATTTTTATCAGGGTCGGCAAGATCAGACTCTGTTACATTAGCAACATAAATGACTGGCTTCATAGTGAGCAGATAAAGATGTTGTATAGCTTCTTTCTCATGGTCAGGCAAATCAACAGATCTTGCAGGCTTTCCATCCATAAGTGCATCCAGAATTTTTTCTAATCCTGACCTTTCCGCTCCTTCCTGAGTAATGAAAACTTGAATCAAGAACAAAACCTATCAAATAATGCTAGAGCTTGTGAATATCTTACTTACCTTCACTTTTACTTGTGGATCCTTAGTTTTGCTCTTTTTAAGCTTATCCAATCTCTTCTCTATCTGCAGTATTTTACAAAATTCTTGGTTAAGTATGAACATAAACAAAAAAAATAAATCCACACTTAAATTCCTCACCCATTATATTACCTGTTCAAGATCACAAAATATGAGTTCTAAGTTAATCACATCAATATCTGACTTGGGATCAACTTTTCCATTCACGTGAACAATATCATCATCTTCAAAACATCGCACAACCTGAAAATCCAATGAAGAAAAGATTGGTGCTAAGTTCATCCTTAGAACCTCAACAACCAATAGCCTATTATGTTTTTCAAACTAAATGCAAGGCAGCACAACAAGGACCAAGTCCCATTAATGAATAACAGTGCCAGAAAAAAGGGTAATCATCGGATGTTCCAACATTGTACAACTACAACCACTGAACTGATAAAGGAACATCTATTGGAGAATTATAGTGATTCAAAATCTGCAAAATAAGAGGACACCAACAGAATGGCATGCAGCAGTTGAGAAAACATGGGAATGCAGCTAGTAAAAAAGATGCAAAGTTTGAGTTTCCAGAAACTTGACGAATGCCTGAGAGCACAAACATATAAAAGTCAGCAAACTGACCTGGAGTATAGAATCAACTTCACGGATGTTTGAAAGAAATTGATTTCCCAGTCCCTGAAGTCAACAACCAGGTAAACATTTTCATATATAAACTATTGAAAAACAATCATCGACATGTTGTGTTCTGCACTTGGAGTAAAACGAAGACAGCTGGTACCTCTCCTTTGCTTGCTCCTTTGACAAGGCCTGCAATGTCGACAAGCTCAATGGATGTCGGGACCGTCTGCTTGGACTTGCTTAACTTTGAGAGCACGTCCAAGCGAGGATCGGGAATAGCAACGACACCGGTGTTTGGGTTTATGGTGCAGAAGGGAAAGTTTGCAGCTTGGGCCTTCCCATTTTCAACCTAACAGCATTGAGAAACGAACTCACATTTTGTTATTGCGATAAATACATGCCAATTGCATTTCACATTGCGAAACATAGAAACCATTCCATGAAGCAGTCACTGTTGCAAGAACATAAATTATGCAGTGAGCGTGGCGTGAATAACACAAAAAACAAAGGGGAGATCCACCAAAACTCGCTTCGTGTTCAAAGATATTAACCATTTCAACCCTTTGACAATATCACCTCTAAGCGGCAAAACATCGAACAGTTCAAATGCAGTGACACTGCCCCTACACGCACGATTCATCTGCTTGAATAACCAGTGCACCAATCGGAAGGCCTTACTCTAGGAGCGAGAATTCATTGCCCCCGGCTACCTGGAGCTCTCGACGAGATGGCATCCTTGTCACGGACAGGATTTTTATTTCGAGCAGCGGGTTCTGTCTGTGCTCAATTGGTGACTTACAATGGCGTTGAAGAGGGTGGACTTGCCGACGTTGGGCAGGCCGACGATGCCAGCGCGGAGGCTCATGCTAATCTTCGCGTTGCGGCCCGAGGAGTACCGCCGCGCGCCGCCGCTGCCGACGACGCCGCCGACGCCCCGGCTCCGCTGCCAGCGCAGGAGCAGCGCCGAGGAGGCGCACGAGGAGGGCAACGGCAAGGGCGTCGTCGCCGGCACGGCCGGCGTCCGCGTGAACCCCACGAACGCCGAGCCGAGGGCGCGGGACATCGTCGCCATGGGCACTCGCCGCCGGCGAAGGAGGCGGGAAGAGGCGGAGGCGTACGGCGAGAGACACACGAGAGACTAGCGCGAGATAGAATAGAGCGATAGGAGCACGTGAGCGGCACGTGAGAGTTGAAGCCCACAGCGCACTTTTCCGTCTCGTTTCGTTTCCCTCCTCGCGTCGCCCTCGCCGGCGCTGCCATGCGCCGCCGCGTCCTCCTCCGCCTCAGGCCACCGGCGCGGCGACGCCTCTGCGCGGTGCTCTCGACCGCGGCCTCGACGACGGCCGCCGCGCCCAGCGCGTACCGCCTGCTGGCGCTCCTCCGCGGCTGCGTCGCCCCGCCGCACCTCCCGCTCGGCCTCCGCATCCACGCGCGCGCCGTCACCTCGGGCCTCCTCGCGGCCGTCGAAGGGCAGCCGGCGGCCGCGCTCCAGACGCGGCTCATCGGCATGTACGTCCTGGCGCGGCGCTTCCGGGACGCGGTCGCGGTCTTCTCCTCGCTCCCGCGCGAGGCCGCCGCGTCGGCGCTCCCCTGGAACTGGCTCATCCGCGGGCTCACCATGGCCGGGCACCACCGCTTCGCCGTGCTCTTCTACGTCAAGATGTGGGCGCACCCGTCCGCGCCGCGGCCGGACGGCCACACCCTCCCCTACGTCGTCAAGTCGTGCGCCGCGCTCGGCGCGCTCGCCCTCGGCCGCCTCGTGCACCGCACCGCGCGGGCGCTCGGGCTCGACCGCGACATGTACGTCGGGAGCGCGCTCATCAAGATGTACGCGGACGCCGGCCTCCTGGGGGGCGCGCGCGAGGTGTTCGACGGAATGGCCGAGCGGGACTGCGTCCTGTGGAACGTGATGATGGACGGGTACGTCAAGGGTGGCGACGTGGCCAGCGCGGTGGGGCTGTTCGGAGCCATGAGGGCGTCCCGCTGCGACCCCAACTTCGCGACCCTGGCGTGCTTTCTGTCTGTGTGCGCCACGGAGGCTGACTTGCTCTCCGGGTTGCAGCTCCACACCCTGGCGGTGAAGTATGGGCTAGAGCCAGAGGTCGCCGTGGCCAACACGTTGGTGTCCATGTACGCCAAATGCCAGTGCTTGGATGATGCATGGAGGTTGTTTGACCTGATGCCGCGGGACGATTTGGTAACCTGGAACGGGATGATATCTGGGTGCGTTCAGAATGGGCTTGTCGACGATGCATTGAGATTGTTCTGTGACATGCAGAAAAGTGGTCTTCAGCCTGATTCAGTTACACTGGCGAGCTTGTTACCAGCTTTGACCGACTTGAATGGTTTCAAGCAGGGGAAGGAGATACATGGCTACATTGTCAGGAACTGTGTGCATTTGGATGTCTTCTTGGTGAGTGCTTTGGTGGACATATATTTCAAGTGCAGGGATGTGAGGATGGCACAGAATGTCTTTGATGCTACAAAGGCCATCGATGTGGTTATTGGTAGCACAATGATCTCGGGTTATGTTCTTAATGGGATGAGTGAAGCGGCAGTGAAAATGTTTCGGTACCTCTTGGAAGTGGGCATCAAACCAAATGCTGTCATGGTAGCTAGCACGCTGCCAGCATGTGCTTGCATGGCTGCTATGAAGCTTGGTCAGGAGCTCCATGGGTATGTTCTGAAAAATGCATATGAAGGAAGGTGTTATGTGGAGAGTGCATTAATGGACATGTATGCGAAATGCGGTAGACTTGACCTTAGCCATTATATCTTCTCTAAGATGTCTGCTAAGGATGAGGTGACATGGAACTCGATGATTTCAAGCTTTGCACAGAATGGGGAACCTGAAGAAGCTCTTGAGCTGTTTCGTCAAATGAGCATGGAAGGAGTGAAGTACAATAATGTGACCATATCTTCCATCCTATCAGCATGTGCAGGCTTACCAGCTATATATTATGGAAAGGAGATCCATGGTATCATTATAAAGGGTCCCATAAGAGCAGATGTGTTTGCTGAGAGTGCTCTCATAGATATGTATGGCAAATGCGGGAACTTAGAATTGGCTTTTCGTGTTTTTGAATTCATGCCTGAGAAGAATGAAGTGTCATGGAATAGTATAATCTCTGCCTATGGGGCTCATGGCCTTGTTAAAGAGTCGGTGAGTTTATTATGTCGCATGCAAGAGGAGGGATTCAACGCAGACCATGTAACATTCCTTGCTTTGATATCTGCTTGTGCTCACGCTGGGCAGGTTCAAGAAGGACTCCGACTTTTTAAATGCATGACTGAGGAATATCAGATTGCACCTCGAGTGGAACACTTAGCTTGCATGGTTGACTTATATAGCCGGGCTGGGAAGTTGGATAAAGCCATGCAATTTATTGCTGACATGCCTTTCAAGCCGGATGCTGGCATTTGGGGTGCTCTTCTCCATGCTTGCCGTGTGCATCGCAACGTTGAACTTGCAGAGATTGCTTCTCAAGAACTATTCAAGTTGGATCCTCATAATTCAGGTTATTATGTGCTCATGTCCAATATCAATGCTGTTGCTGGACGGTGGGATGGTGTGTCAAAAATGAGAAGACTGATGAAGGATAAGAAAGTTCAGAAGATACCTGGTTACAGCTGGGTAGATGTTAATAATACCAGCCATTTATTTGTTGCAGCAGACAAAAGCCATCCTGACTCTGAAGATATTTACATGTCTTTGAAGAGCCTTCTTCTAGAATTAAAACATGAAGGTTACGTTCCCAGGCCAGACATATGTTATACCACGCAACCAGACACCACCACCCAGGTTCAGCAATGATTTCTCTGCATATTATTTTATTCACCATGCATTTCAAACCCTTGTTCAACCATTGGTTTCTTTGTTCTTATCACCTTCTGTATCTAAAATGATACAAAAATGAACTATTTGGACAAGGTACCACTGTATTGCTGATCCATCCATGTCAAAGACAGTAGGGTCATACCTAAAATTGAGGATTTGGTAACGTGTTGAGGAATCAGGATCAGTTATACTGTCATTGCTAATGAGGTGGCAACCATTTCTTTTTTCCTTTAACATAGTTTGCAGGTTAGTCGAAAATATCGTTCTTTTCTCTTCTCGAACATGCACCCAAATGCGTGTCATTTTGTATTAAGAGTCGAAGAACTAAGAACCAAAGCCGAGCAAAACCAAACATGTACAGGTTAGCCTACTGCAAGCAAGGTGCCGGTGTAGGGTCGTTCTTGTATAGGGGTGGAAACGGATCGGATGCGGATCGGATAGTGCTCTTGCCACTTCCATTTTCATATTTTCAAAACGAATACGAATCCGAATATGGATGTTATCGGATACGGATGCGGCTCGGATATTATTCGAATACTTATACATATCGGATATTTTCTTGATTCGGAACGGATACGAATAATATCAACATATTGCTTAAGTAAATTAGTCGATACCTATGTGACCTGAAATAATCAACTTGTGACATACAATAAGTCAATGATAAATAGGTTTATGAATAAATACTATTGTAATGCATAATAATTTATAAGTTTAATCATATAAAGAGTAAAATTTGACCACTTATTTGGCTTTTATGTTGGATAATTGGAATACTGGGTCTAGAATTTTCGAATATCCGTAATACCTCTCTGTTATTGCGTATCTCCTGGAAAGGGATTACAGAGAAGCCATTTTAATATGGTTTAGTCGTTTAGTGTTTTGTTTGCTTGCTTTATTCTGTTTCTATGTTGCTGTAGAAGGCAAAGTTTGGGCGATTGGAAGAGTATTCCATGCAGTTAGTTCTATTATCTTCTCCATTGCAATTTAGAGTATAAATGTTTTTATCTTATTACTGTAGGTAATGGCAATTTGATTTGATTCCGCCCAATGGAAGTTATCTGATCTTCTGATGGTGATTAAGGGAGAACATGTTATTATACAAATTGTTGCATAGATCAAAGCACGCTTCTAATGCAGTATGATTCAGTGTTTCCATGTGAAGTGGTGAGTTGACTTGCCTGTGAATTAGCTGAACCCTAAATTCTCAATTCACAAAGCACTAAATAGTAATGGTCTCTTTTGTTTTGTATGTTTTCTGTTTAACTTTTTTGTCACTCTTTGCAAAGGTACAGTAGTTTTCAGCAAAAGTCTCTTTTTTTCTCCTTTTGTTTAACTCATACACCAGTTCTAGTTCCTAACATTGTACTTCTACAGGAATTCAAATGACCATGGAATGTTTCAGGTCCATCTTGGTCGTGTATCACCTGTACTGTACATAGCCGCTGCTTCATTCTGATCAGCAAAGTTAATATAACCGTTTGTAGGCTCAAACTCTCAATGCTGACAGTTTATTCCTCAGACTGTGTAAGTTCTGCCGGCTAACCTGTATGGCTTTTCAGTCTTGAACTTGGACAGCATTGTTCTATTTTGTGCCATAACTGTTCCAGAAGCATTGTAGACCTGAACCCCTTGAAATTTCCAAGTTCTTCTCCTTCAAAAGAAAATGTAAAAGTGCTACCCCAGATAGATAAATCTAAAATATTGGTGTACAGATTGTTCTAAAGTTGATCACTTTGTCCAAAAGATCATATAATTCTGTTGGTTCTGTTTTGAGTGTTTCTGCCTTCTACACTGTTCTTTTATCATTACATAAGCATAGCTTTGCAGGTTGACAGGTCTGTGAAAACCACCAGAACATGTGAGCTTCAACATTTGCACAGCGGCTTGGCATGTTTGATTATCTTTCCTGCAAATTTGGTGGTCGTGGATAAAACAAGGTTACGCTGCACAACGAGGATAACGATGAGAAGTGAGTGGCTTGTTGAGTAAGTCAATCATTTTAACTGCTCTAAAGGTAATTTTATCGTTTCTCCCTGCTGCTATGTGTACACCTTACAAACAAGTCTTACTCTTACAGCATCGAAATGATCACCATAGATGCTTGAATTCATGTCACCGAGCTTTGCAGTTTCGCACCTAGAACAGAGGAGGACCTCTTGGTGGTACGGCTTGGAGATATCCAATAGGTCTGTTCAAATCTCTAGAAATATTATCGTTTGATGACTATATGATAACTTGCTGAAAATTCACATTTGCTCTTCAGATGTTCCTGAACAGAACATGGAACAGTGGTTAATTGGTTGCCCATATATTTGTTTTTGTAAGTTCATACTTCATACTACCTCTGTAAACAAACGGAAGACGTTTTAGGTCACTACTTTAGTAACCTAAAAAGTCTTATATTTGTTTACAGATGGAGTACATGATATGAAATCAGTAGCAGAAAAATTACTCAAATACATAATACATTTGACATCAGCCGATGTTTTGGTCCGTAATTAGAACTTGAACAATAACAATCTCACATGCTCAAGTTTGGCATGGTTAATCTCAAGGTCACTTTACATGTCATAAATCATGCTTCTTAACTCTTATACATTCCTGTAAGAGAATCTTAACTCATATTTCATCATCCAATATTTTCAGATCATTTGGAAGCTTCTCGCGCCGTATCTGTGCAAGACTCTGGGGATTTCTTGTTGCGTCCAGCATCCTGTCCAAGAACTTAACGAACCGGCGATCCTCGTGAGCGACCCGTGGGTCTGAAAACCTATCGAGGTTATCTTGATCCTGCACCAGTACCAGAAAAAAGTATCGATAAATAGATGAACTCTTCAAGAGAAGCAACAGACACATGGCACTAACCACCATCCTCCAGAAATGCAAGTGCTGTTTATTTGTTCAGAGGTATGCACAGGTTAGATTTGTTTCATGGCTACCTCATTGTTCGATTTGAAACTGTAAATAAAAAAGTGAGCAATCTTGCATTTATTCGTCCAAAGTTCAAACCAAGAAAGCTTTCAACCAGTATATTCCCCCCGTCCGAAGTTGAAATTACTTGCCGTAGAAATGGATGTATTTATACGTATTTTAGTTCTAGATACATCAATTTTTATCCATTTCTACGACAAGTAATACAGGAAGAGGGAGTACATAAGAAACATGTTGATTTGGTGGAGAAATGTGTCCATGAGTATTCAATGCTTTGCCCATGAGCCAAGTCACAGGAAGAGACCCTGCATCCATCCATTCCTGGGAGGAATTCGGGGGTAAAGTAAAGGGCAAACCTTGCTTGCGCTGCCCGCGCCGGCTTGCTCACACGCGCTGCTGCAGAACGATGGATGGCTCGCCGTAGAAACCAGACGGCGGAGCCCCTCCCCGCGTCCGAACAGCTGCGACCGGCGGTCGCCAGGGGCGAGACGGCAGATGGAATGGATCCTCCTGAGCAGCATCTCCGACGCCATGCCTGCTCCCTTCTCCTCTCCTCTAGCTTTCCCCTGCTCCAAGTACTTGGGTGGGAACAGAATAGAGCCGTCCAGGGTGTATTAGTAGCAGCAGCAGCAGTACGCAAGGTATCGCATCTTGGCTGGTCGCGGAAGGCGTCGGTGCGCCGGTGGTGACCTCGTCTGAACCGACCGGGTCCTACGGACCGTTGACCGGTAGTACAACGTTAGTTGAAAGCTGAGTAGATTTTTTTCTAGAAGAGTTGAAACTTAGGTGGAAGTGGAACGCGTTTGTTCTCTTCGCTGGTCACTTTTGTTTAATTGTTTTCAGTCCCCAGGCTTAGTTAGCCTCTGAGCTGTGATATATAATAATAACCTAATAGGACTAAGCGTGGGTTCCAAGTTTAAGTCCCCAGGCTTAGTTAGCCATGGTTGATCGCAGCCATGCTTTCCTTTGTGTGCACGGCTGAGTCAGAGATGGTCCATTGCAATACGCAACTCACAGTAGTACTAGTGAACAGTGAAAGCGTAGAGGTTTTAGCTGGAAAAGATGCCTCAGGCCGAACTGGCAGATGCCATCACATGACCAACTTATATAAACATGTGATTCAGATTCTTCAGAGTGCTAGCAGAGTCAGTAGCTGCACATATCTGAAGATCATATTCATACATCCGTAGGGGAAAACTTTGGACATGCCACACAGAATTTTACACGTCTGACGGTACAAAAAATAGCTATCGCACGTTTGACTCATTGCATTTTTTTTCTCCAGCCAACTCGCAATAGATTCCCCCGTCGAAATGCGGGGGAAATGGTTGCTCTGCAACTCAATTGTAGATTTATGTGTTTGGTATCACCGATGACTTCCGATCCAAGACCTGAACTTCCCCTTTCGACGCAATTACGGCATACGGCCTGCATGTAACAGATTGTAATATCTTAGACACTGCAGCGTGTAGCTGCATACGCGTTGTTTGCTTTGTGGTCTAATACCTTTTTGTTCGTTTGTTTTTGAAGCATGCTGGTTCAAAACTGGATTTTTGTTATAGAAATTACTTAGGTTGAGAAACTTACATAGTGTTGCAAATTATCCCATGATCCACAACGCCAACGATTTTCTCCAAGTCTTCTGCTACCTTTCCTGCACGGTGACCAAAGGAACCAGCTAAAAACTCCACTGGAGAAATAGTTGCTGATTTATTATGTCGAATTTAGATCCTCCGAGAGGTAACAGGCTTCCATTTACACACATACCAAGATCCTGGATTGGGGTTGTGAAGATAACATCAAGTATGTGATGGCCCTCCTTGGTTACCAGCGGGAAGTCGCCTCCCGATGGACCGGCAGTTCCAATTGATGGCCTCCTCCAAACCTTCAGGCAATCACACAATGGTTATCAGTCAAAAGGGTTCTCTTTTTGCCGGGTTGGCAGGGCACGGACAGGTTTCAGGTTCAGAAACCCATTAGCTGCTCAGAGTATGAAATTTCAGAAATTATTAAGAGATTGATTAGCCGTGCACCTCTGCGTCGCCTAGGAACAAATCATCAATCTCTTCAGCGGTGTCGATCCAGTTTCCCTGAAATGATCTGCCCCTCTCTTAACGAACATTACAGAGAACTGATCTGATGTCTGGTGGCAGAAGGTAGAGATTGCTTACACTTTTGACCAAAACTGGAATGGATCCCTCGATGCCATTCACATATTTGTCGTTGTCAATGATAAAGGCAACCTTGTTAGCCGATTCAACAATACCCTGTGGTTCCAGACCAATCAAGAGTTGCATATAGGAAGATGAGATAATAATATAATTGACATAACAGAAATATCTGCAGTGAACACAAGCAAATAGTTACATTGTATTTTTTTTTCAGAAAACAGCAATATTTCCATCTTCATGAACTTACTAAGATGCATGCTTGTTCGACTTTTCAGGAAACAAAAAGGACAAGTGATGATTTAGACAGACACAAGTCAGGGAGGCAGGGAGCCTGAATGGGTTTAAGCAGTTTTTGAAGAGCTGGTTTACAAATTTCTGAAGAGTTGCGCTAACCTTCTCTTGTATGAAAGAAGGCTGTCCGCTTTCGGTTTTCCCGCGCCCGATGACAGCAGCGAGTGTGCCCTCTTCAATTACATCAGCATCAGCGAAAGCAAAATCAATCTATACGTCAGTGAGCATGGTTTCAGCCAAAATCCTCGTCTTTCTTGCCTGCAAGATTTACAATGGTGACAAGAGAATAGAGCGTACTTGGGCGCCTTCCTCGTGGCTGCCGACCTTGATCCCGGCTTTCTCTGCCTCACTTGCACAGATCACAGACCTGGCTGATCAACCCCAACAACCGATTAGACGCAACCGATGATCAGGAGCGAGCGAATGCATGCGGGATTGCGGTTGTGCAGGATGCAAGTAAAGCTCATGTGGCACAGATGAACCACGGAGTGGCAGTGAAGCAATTGGAATGCTTACGAGGGTATGCCGACAATGCCGGTCAGCGAGCCTCGCCGGAGGCGCGTGCCGAGGTACTGGACGGCGAGCCCCGACGCGGCGCCGGAGCCGAGCCCGACCACCATCCCGCTCTTCACAAACTCGTCCACCTGAAACAATGCCGCATAATACGAGATAAGTGCCTCAGCATTCGAAGGAAGCCGCCGTGAATGCTGGACTCCCTTATTACCGTGAGCTTGGCGGCGTCGAAGAGACGGACGACATCGGCGTCGGCGGCGGCCGCGCAGGCCACCGAGCGTCCCCGGAGACAGCGCGCGGCGAGGCGCTGGCGCGGCCACGGCCGCCGGCACAGGGGGACCCGCGCGTGCGAGCCTGTCGCGATGCTTGCTCTGGCGACTGCTTCCATGGTGACGAGCGGCGAATTCGGGGGACTGCCTCTCTGCTGCTGGAGCGTCAGCTTTGCCGGTGCGGCCTAGCGGTTTCGAGACCTGCCACACAGTTTGGGTAAGCAGCACCACCGCTTCAGAGGATAAGGAGTGTGACAGCGCACGAGCAGCGCGACAAATTCCAAGTGAAATAAGATGTGTTGGGACTTGGGAACCCATGTTTTTCTCTGCTCTGCCCACTCCAAGAAATTGTGAAGTTACGAAGATTTCCATCGTGGTATAAATGATACCCCCTCCGTCTCATAATGTGACATTCTTACATTACCCTAGTGTCAAAAAATGTCTTATAAAAGGGTGCTTGGATACGTTTTAGTCCCATGACTAAAAGTAGTGGGACTAAAACTTGCTAGCCTCACCCATGCTTAGATCCAAATACTAAAGAGACTAAAATCAAATTATTGAGCATTTATTATCCTCCAAACCATTCAATCCAGAACTCACATGTGTTAAAGTAGAGAAATTAAATGAAGAGAGAGAGGGCTAATACATATTTTAGTAGGTTTCTTATGACTAAAAGTTTTTAGCCTCTCTTTAGTCAGGGGTGCTTGGAACTTTAGCCTCTAAAAGAGACAGAGA
The DNA here is from genome assembly GCA_034509565.1 of Triticum monococcum. Taxonomy (NCBI): domain Eukaryota; kingdom Viridiplantae; phylum Streptophyta; class Magnoliopsida; order Poales; family Poaceae; genus Triticum; species Triticum monococcum. Next base: position 624,822,764 of record CM067845.1, read on the forward strand.
GGGTACTTTTGTTGGATGAGGCTACTCATTATGAGGAGTATCATATACTAGTATCATGCATATGATATTAGTATGATATTATCTTCATACGGTGACATAGAGTAGTATCATAGATAATTTTATTTATGGCCATGCATGACACAAAGTAACATATCATTTACTATGATATGATATCTACTTAATTATTCTAACCATCTCTCTTTTGTTTAATTCTTTGTCACATCAGCGTGTTTGCTATTCCTGAGTGCATGGTAACTTCTAAGATATCACCATTATGGCTAGCCCCAGTTTCAAGAGATGACAGTAAAAATACGTCACGTGTTAATTAGGTGTTATTGAGCGAAAGTGTTACTCTAATCTCGAGCACAAATGCACTTGCATGAACATAAATTCCAAATAATTGCAAGAATAACTAAATTAAAAGACATCTGCTTTTTTTGGATGAACATCAACAAGTTTCCCAACATCTTGTAAAATTTCTCCACTAAAATACATCTGTAGAGGTATGTGCCAAAAAAAAGTGCGTGCTCGCAAATCTTTAGCAATTAATACTTGTATGTCTTCGTGTTGTACTCTTAAAGTCAAGCGTGCCTTACATCTTAGCCATTACCGCCGCTGCCACATGGTCGACAACATCATGGAACCCCTAGAAACCGCTGTCATGAGAGGTGAGCAAGGAGAGAAACCTATGTCATCTACCTCATGCGGTAGCCTATATGTACAACTTTTACATGTTCAGTTTATATGGGAAAGTGCTTTTAATAGGTCTAATATATGCCATCTACCAGTTGCATCTTGCTATACATATGCTTCTATATGCCATCTACCAACTACTCATTTCATACATACATCAGAAGCGACCCTTGTGAATGGTTCAAACTATGTGATCATTTAAGCTCTATGATTCTAGTACATGTTAGTTTGTTTGAATAGACCACCAAAACAAAACCATGCTCGATCATGGAATTCACATCACTTGAGGTTGGCAGTGGACTTAGCTGTGCCATATATAAGGAAGCACCATATATTGGCATGATGCGCAAGGTGCGCATTGTAACATACAAACAACTTAAGCGGCTTATAAGTTACTCGGAATGAGTGGCCTTAGGAAAATATCTAATCCATCCATCCCATAATGTGGGACGGAGGGAGTATCACACTATCGCAGTTTGATCATTGGAGACATCAAGTTTGTCGCGCTTCACTCTTTTTTTTTGTTTCTTTGCAACAAATGTCAGTTTTCCTCTCCAATTTTCCAGGGCCGTTTTGACCTTTGGTAAGCCCACTATCCATTGGCAAGTAGTATAGATATTGCTGCTAGTTTTGGTTATTTTTCCTTACATCGTCTCTAGTACATGACTTCTGATCTATTTTCCTTCTGCCAATTCTTGATTTCTCATCAACTGGTGCACTGCAGATTACAGACTTTGACACCGTGTCCCTGCGTATCATGACATTAAGGGCGTCCATAAATTTTGGTCCAGTCATTGTTTCTTTGAACCATGAGGTTTGTAATAAAATTGCTCATTAATTCCTTGGAGGGAATGAGAGTGAGGAGGCATGGACCTAGGCTGCTTTGATCAGAAGGTGTGCCCGATGATGTTATAGTTTTGGTGGCCAGCTATTTTGTCCAGGCTGAGTGCTAATGGAATCAAGAGTTCATCTAAGAAAACAAATTCTTGAACTTACACTACGTCTAAACATTTCATTTGAACCATATCTATTGATTATTTTTTCATATCGATATCGTTATTTGCTGCGCTGGGTTTTGCCGGCTAGACAACCATGGAAGTACTTGTATGCTAGTCAAGAGAAATCTAAACATTGTGTCGGTCGCCATACATGGTGGTTGTGCAGGTGTCCTTTCATGGTGTATCTTCATGTTGCCTTCATCCATCCACACTCTATGGACCCATCAAATGATTTTTTGGAGGGTCCCATTTATGATTAGTTCACAGATGCAGGTGGCGGGTCGCCCCATAGGAGTTTTGACGCCCTGTAGCGGTGTAATGCTAGCGTGCACTGCATGACTGATGCTTTCGAATCTGGTACAAGTGATAGAGAGCTTCTTCAATCATCGTGGCTTTGCCATACAATCACACACCAATTTTCCTATGTTGGTTGCGCAAAAGCCTCGTTCTGGCAAAAGCGTCGTTCTGTCTTTCATTAGTTGGATCTAACAACTAAAGTCGTGTGTCATCGACTATGTGAAGGTTGTCTTGGATATTAGTATGCCTCTGGTGAAATCTAGCCTTCAGTTGTTGGATCAGGAAGACGGTAGTGAGGTGAACTCGATAGTAAAATCATGTGTACCGCCTTCACTGACTGGTTCAAGAGATGCTGGTGTGCTGGTGTTGATACCTTGTTGAATGTGTTGTTTTGGTACCCCGATCCATATACTAAATGTGTTGCTTCTTTTTAGTGGTTTAAATTTAGTAATGAATTGCAAGATTAGCAAGTTACCGTGTAATACGTGTTGTGATTTAGTGATGTTAGCCGTTTTTTCTTTGCATGTTGTTTTTGGCCTCAATGTCTTGAGCTTTCTATGAATAAAATGAGGTATGCTTATCAAATGATTCAAAGAGATATTGATCCTTGCGCTGTGTAAATGTGTATACAAGTCGTTATTAATATTTCATCACACCGGTTTGTAAGCATATTTCGCTCAAGATAGACATAGCTACCCTGAACACTATGATGGTAGGTTCCACAAAATAATATATTAAAAATAAGAGGCGGAGTTCCTCTACTTGTCACCTATCATGGTTCATAATTGCACTGTACCTAGAGCCATCAACATGGCAGGGAGAGACTTGAAAGTAACTTTGCCATGTGCAAAGCTTATTACCTCGAGTCCTGACCAAGTAGTATAAAGAAATATGATCTTTGCATTTCCCTACCTAAAAGGTCGGTTCACACAATCACACATACAAAAACCCATGGACACCATGTCGCGAGTCTAATTAACCCCATACCTCCTACTAGGTTCTTTGTTTGGTGAGCATCTAAAGATAAAGTTATTTTGTTGATGCGAATGCGGTGCATGCAAGCACTACTTCGAAATCAGTGGCATCGTGAAAATATCTTTTATGTCTTACATCGTCAAGGCATGTATGGCTTATCTGGCTGGATCCATCATCGCAAAATTTCGTCGTTGAAGCGCTCAAAATCAATTTGCGTGGGTGTGCATCGGTTGCTGCCCTAAAAGATGTGTCCATCACATCAGCTCCGCTGTCACTGTCGCGGCTCTCCAAGTTGCATGCGACGCCCGAGGAACTCATTGCATTCGGCATTGCAACTGAGAAGAAAAGAAAGATTGAAGTGAATGAGTTGATGTACTGTTCATGCCTTATATAGTATCTGAACAGATGTGTTTACAATGTTGGTTCAGGGCTCATTTAAATCATTTCTATTGATGATTTTTTCCATATCAATATCGTTTTTGGTTGCGCTGGATTTGCTGGCTGGAGGGCCATGGAAGTACTTGTACACTAGTCAAGAGAAATCTAGACATTGTGTCAGTCGCCATACATGGTGGTTGTGTAGGTTTCCTTTCAAGGTGTAGCTGGTATTGTCTTCATCCATCCTCACTCTATGGATCCATCAAATGATTTGGAGGGTCCTTTTTAGGATTAGTGCACATATGTAGGTGGCGGGGCGGCCCAATAGGATTTTTGACGCTATGTAGCGGTTCAATACTAGCGTGCACTGCACGACTAATCTTTTTGAATCTGGTACAAGTGGCAGGGAGCTTCTTTGATCACCTTGGATTTGCCATACAACCCCACATCAGTTTTCCTACGTTAGCTGGGCCGAGCGGTTGTTGACATTTTAGATCCGAGGCAAAAGCCTCGTTCTGGCTTTCATTGGTTGGATCTAACAACTACAAGTCATGTGTCATCGACTATGTGTAGGTTGTCTTGTATATTAGTATGCCTCTTCAGTTGTCGGATCAGGAAGATGGTAGTGAGATGAACTCAAATAGTAAAATTATGTGTTCCGCCTTCATTGAGTGGTTCAATAGATGCTGGTGTGCTGGTGTTGATACCTTGTTAAATGTGTTGTCTTGAGGCCCCGATCCATATATTAAACGTGTTGCCTCTTTACAGTGGTTTAAATTTAGTAATGAATTGCAAGATTAGCATGTTGTTGTGTAATCATGGCGTGATTTAGCCATGTTAGCCGGTTTTATTGGCATGTTGTTTTTGGCCTCAATATCCTGAGCCTCGCATGAATAAAATGAGGTATGTTTATCAAATGATTCAATGGCTGGGATAATGATCCTTGCACTGTGTAAATGTCTATACAAATCGTTATTAATATTTGGTCACACCGTCTTGTATCTAGTGCGTGATGTAGAAGCATGTTTATGCAAAACAGTGAGTAGGATATTAATAAAATAGTGAGTAGGATAACTATTATGCACCAAAGATTACAATTTTTCTTTAACATAATACTCCCTCCGTCCCAAAATGTAAGATCATTTTTGACACTAAATGGTCATGCATTTTAGGACAGAGGGAGTACTTATATAACATAGTGTTGAGCACTGAGTGTTGACCGATGAAATTAGACTGGATTTTATAGTTGGAGAAGCGGCCGGACGGAGTATTTGATCGCGGAAACCCATCGGTGTCGGCATATGCAGAGCCGTAGGGGTAGGCCCATTGCTGCAACATCTCAGTGACGGGCTAGGTTCCCGTTGTCGGCGAAGTCATCCCCAAGGCACTGACGTCACTGCCTCGAAGCAAGGCACCCGCCATTGACCGTCCCTTGTACATATTGCAGTGCTAGAGTCATGGATGTCGTTGATGGAAAACATTCCCCATTACTCTCGTTGCCACATCATTGACAACACGGAGGAACCCTATAACTGCTATCATGAGAAGTGAGGAATGAGATAGACCTACTATGCCATCTAGCTCATGCGGTAGCCTATATGTACACCATTTACATGTTCCAGTTTCCACAAGGAAGTGCTTCTAATAAGTCTAATTTATGACATTGCCAACCGCACCTTGCTCTACATATGCTTCTATATATAACCATCAAGCTGCTTCTCATTTCATATATTAGAAGCGCCCTCGTGAATGGTTCAAACCATGTGATCATTTAGACTCTATGATCCTAGTATATGTTAGTTTGTTGGAATAGACCGCCAAAACACAACCATACTCAATGATGAATTTACATTACTTGAGGTTGGCAGTGGACTTAGCCGGGCCATATATAATGAATCGCCGTATATTGGCATGAGGCATATGGCGTGGGTTGTAACATACCGACACCTTAGCCACTCTATAACTTTACTACTCGGAATGAGTGACCTCAGGAAAACATCTATCACTATTTGATATTTGGGAACATCAATTTTTTGGTACTTCACCCTGTTTGGTTCATCTGCGCCAAATCTAAGTTATTCTCATCAAATGTTTCTGCCATTGCAGGGCCCCTTTGACCTTTACCCCCTACGGGCCCACCCCCGGTTTCCATCCTTTGTCAGGTAGTTTAGGTAGTGATGTTAATTTTGGTTATCCTTTTCTGTTACCACTTCTATCATACGTGCCTTCATCTATTTTCTCTCTGTCAATTCTTGACTCCCCATTGACCGGTGCACTATAGATTACAGGCTTTGACCCTGTGTATTTTTTTTTTTGAAAAACTGTCGATCTATTCATCTTCAATCATGGCAGTGCAATGAACACCAAAAATAATGAAAATTACATCCAGATTCATAAACCACCTAAACTCTGGTTCAGTCATTCTTTCTTTGAACCCTGGGGCTTGTAATAAAATCGCACATTCCTTGCCGGCAATGGGAGCGAGGAGGCATGCACCTAGGTTGCTACGGCCAAAAGGTGTGCCCGATGATGTGAGAGTATTGGTGGCTAGATATTTTGTTCAGCCGGAGTGCTAATGGAATAACCATGAGCTCCACATGAGAAAACGAATTCTTGACCTTCCACTATGTCTAAAAATGAATACCCTTTCTAGTGATGTTTCTTTTTCCATATTGATAACATATTTTGTTACACTCGATTGCTGGCTGGACGGTCATGGAAGTACGTGTGCACCCCCTAAAAATTAAATACAACACCATTTTTAAAATAGCTTCAAATCTATACATCCTTGCCTGAATCAAGAAAAGCGTTGACTTCACCCCTAGTCGACAATTTTGATGGAGTGGAGTCTATTGTCAAGTTGCAACACATGCCCAAGTTGCAGTTATTTAATTCGGAAGTCTACTGTAACTATCTTCATTCTTAATGGAAAAGCAGCAGCCCTTCAGGGAGTTCCGTCTTAAAAAGAAACAAGCATCTCGGTGCTAGTTTTTTGTAAGCCAACAAGTTAATCTCGAAGAGCATAAAGGTGTATTTCTGATGAACTAATTAAATCCCGAAGATCCTAAAAAATAAACCTTATCCTTATCTGAACATCCTCTAATCTTGTGAGAATGGGCGATCAAGCTCGAATAATTGGCTTTAGTTTTTCTATCATATTATTATTTTTTGGGTGAAAAAAGACTTGATCTATTATAAGGTTCACCAAAGTACAAAGCAGCCCCCGTCTGACAAAGGCTACAGTTGACTCTGCGTCCGTCCCTTAGGTGACGGTTAGGGTTTCTCTCGTCAAGCGTTCCCAAGGCGATCTGTAACTCCACGAGTCAGCCGCCGTTTAGGGTTCCCAGCAGTACTCCACGCAATCGTGTTCTTCCTCTTTGCGATCAAGTAAGGGGAGGGCTCCCACGTCATCTCTCACCAACTGTCCTCGTCAAACCAATACACGCTAAAACCTTCTGGGTGATCTAGGGCATCTAGTCGTTAAACACTTTCTTCCCTAGATCGGGAGGTTTTCTCAGATTCAGGAGCCATGGAGGGTGTGGAGGGAATGTTGAAGAGGATGAATCTGTCGGAAGCGGAAAAGAAGGGGGTGAAGATAGGGTGGAGGAGAACGAAGCAGGCAGACCAGGGGGGCCCGAAGGCGATGGGGAAACTCATGTCAGATAAACCGGGGTATGCTGCAGGTATGGAGGTGGCGTTGGGGAGAGCATGGTGTCCAATGAGCAGGCTAGAGGTGAAGGATATGGGTGGGAATAGATTTATGTTTGTGTTCCAACAAGAAGCGGGCAAGAGGAAGGCGGTGGAGAATGGGCCATGGACGTTCGGGAAAGAATTGCTGATCATAGAAGAATATGATCCTACAAAAACAATTGATGACTATAAATTTGAAAAGGTGCCGATCTGGGTGCGGATCTTCAATGTACCACTAGGGCTGATGTGTAAGGAACTGGCAGAGGACATTGGGGACCTAGTGGAGGTGGATACGGGTGAAGATGGCACGGCTCTTGGACAAAGCCTTCGGGTGAAGGTAAAGATCAGGGTGGCTGAACCCTTGATGAGAGGTTTGTTCCTCGATGAGGAGGAGGATAAGGATGGAGATGTTGTGGTGAGAGATAAGGAGAGGAGGAAGAAGAGAGATGGGGAGAAGAACTGGGTTTATTTCCAGTATGAATATCTTCCAGATTTTTGCTATACGTGTGGCTTAATGGGACACACCGATCGCGAATGTAAGAAGAAGTTGAAAAGAGGAGAGGTTGCTGAATATGGGCGATGGCTAAGGTATGTTCCAGATAGTAGTTTAGGATATGAGGAAAGGAGGAGAGTAGGTACAGAATATGGTGGAAGCTCGGCAAGGAGGAGAATTGGCTGGTTGAGTAGTGGAGGTAAATCTGGAAGTGATGCGCCATCTTGGCGAAAATCAGCGGATAAGTATTCAGAAAAGCACCAAAAGGGAAACGAAGAAGATGGTGTAGGAGTAACAAGCCCTCTGAAGCCAAACATGGAATCAGAGGGAAGGAGCGAGGGTACTGGTGCAGACAATGGGAGTAAGCAACTGACCTTTCAGGGGAATGAAGGTGACAAGGGAGAACATAGTGTGAAAGGAGTTGATGCTAGGGATACAATGAAAGGGGTTAGAGATAAGGTTGAGGCTCAGGAGAAGGAGGAACCGATGGGAAAGAAAATGTACGTGCAGCTAGAGCTATCAAACAAACATGTCGAGGGGAAGAGTAGTGCAGAGAAGGCAGACATGGGCATCCTGGTACACCCTAAGGGGAAGGGTGGGAAGGGTTTTAGAAGACAGGAGAGGAAGAATGGAGGGGATAATAGATCACTGGGAGTGAGTGTGGGAGAGAAGAGGATTGCAAAGTCGGATGATGTTCATATGACGGAATGTGAATCACCGAAGAAGAGAAGAATTGAGGAGGACAAAATTGCAGCACAAAAGGAGAACGCGGGGCTGTTGGAACAGCCCTACGAGAAGCAATGAGGCTCATTGCATGGAATTGCCGGGGATTGGGGAATGGCCCGGCAATTCGAGGGCTTCTGGAGCTCCAGAAGAAGGAGGACCCCGACGTTCTATTTTTGTCTGAGACGAAGATGGAGTGTAGCAGGTTGGAATGGCTTCGATGGAAGATGGGGATGACACAAATGTTTGTTAAAAATTGTGAGGGGCAGAGCGGGGGTTTAGCTATGTTTTGGAAGAAGGAAGTGCAACTTGTGGTGTTGCCCTTTGTGTCCAAGTACCACATTGATACGGAGATTGCAGAAGAGGATGGATTTGTGTGGAGGTTCACCGGTATCTATGGGGAGCCCAAGAGTGATGAGAAGGAGAAGACTTGGAGGCTGCTTAGGAATCTAAAACAACAAAATAATAAACCCTGGCTTTGCGCCGGTGATTTCAATGAAATATTGCATTCTTGGGAGAAGGAAGGTGGGCCGCCGAGGGGTCAAGCATGTATGGACAGATTCAAAGCTGCACTGGAAAATTGCGAGCTAAGAGATCTGGGCTATGTTGGAGATACATTTACTTGGAGGAACCATAGTCATATGGCAGAGAAGTATGTTAAAGAGAGGTTGGACCGGGCGGTTGCTACTACATCATGGTGTTGTCGTTTTGCTGCGTACCGAGTGACTAATGGCGACCCACACCACTCGGACCACCGTCCGGTTATTGTGGACATAGCAGGAGCAGCTAGGATCAGACATGGCTCGGTACGGAACCAAAATCCAAGATTTGAAGCTAGCTGGCTGGAAGAGGAGGGATGCAAGGAGATGGTGCAGAATATTTGGCAGCTTGAAACGCAAATAGCAGGGGAGAATGTGGCAGGAGCAGTCAAAAGTGTGATGCGGGAGCTAATGGATTGGAGCAGAAACATTCTAGGTGATTTAGAAAAGAGGATATGTCGCCTCAAAAAGCAACTGGAAGAGTGTAGGAGGCAGAATATTGGGGCTGAACAAGTGTACAAAGAGCAGATTTTACGTTTTAAACTGGAGAGGTTGGAGGAGCAAAGAGAAACATATTGGAAGCAGCGAGCTCATATAAACTGGATGAAGGGGGGAGACCGGAATACAAATTTTTTTCATGCGGCGGCGACAGAGAGAAGGAGGCAGAACCGCATCAAGAAGCTAAGAAGGGATGATGGGAGAGTAGTGGAGGATGTGAACGAGATGAAGGAAGTAGTCTCTAACTATTTCTTAAATCTTTTTACCTCTCATGCAAGGACACGACTAGATGAACTTTTGGGTCACATTGAACCGCGAGTAACAGCCCACATGAATGAATCGCTCGCAATGGAGTTCACTAGGGAGGAAGTCTATGAGGCGCTGCAGAGTATTGGTGATCTCAAAGCACCGGGACTAGATGGTATGCCTTCTATTTTCTATAAACAATGTTGGGATATTGTTGGTGATGAGGTGATGGCGGAAGTTTTGAATGTGCTTAATGGAGGTCCTATGCCAGAAGGATGGAATGATACATGTGTTGTGCTAATCCCAAAAGTCAAGAACCCAGAGAGTATGAAGGATCTTAGGCCCATTAGCCTATGCAATGTGGTTTATAAGTTGGTCTCTAAAGTTTTAGCTAATCGCCTAAAGCAGATCCTCCCTGACATTATTTCCCCGAACCAGAGTGCATTTGTCCCGGGCCGGTTGATTACGGACAATATCTTACTTGCTTATGAGTGCACCCATTATATGCAAAATAAAAGAGGAGGGAAAGAAGGATATGCAGCAGTAAAGCTTGATATGAGCAAAGCGTATGATCGCATTGAGTGGCACTTCCTAGAGAGAATGATGTACAAGTTGGGATTCCAGGAGCAATGGATAAATAAAATTATGCTTTGTGTATCCTCGGTGTCATATAAGTTCAGAGTGAATGGAGAATGCACAGATACGATAGTGCCACAAAGAGGTCTGCGCCAAGGTGATCCTATATCACCCTACCTCTTCCTTATTTGTGCGGAAGGTTTTTCCTCCTTGTTGAACAAGGCCGAGGCTGATGGTTCTCTTAAAGGAATCCGAATTTGCAATAATGCCCCGAGTTTCAACCATCTACTGTTTGCAGATGACTCACTAGTCCTCATGAAAGCTTCAGCTGAGAGTGCTACATATCTGCAAAATATGCTACATCTATATGAGGAGTGCTCGGGTCAGGTTGTGAATTATGAAAAATCTTCAGTTATATTCAGTAAAAACACTAGATCGTGTAGGAAACAGGAGGTATTGCATGTTCTGAATATAAGTGCAGAAGCTAGAACTGAGAAATATCTCGGTCTTCCGGTGTACGTAGGACAGGTTCGAACCAAAATTTTTGAGTACCTGAAGGACCGGATATGGAGAAAGATACAGGGGTGGCAGGAGCGATTACTGTCAAAGATGGGGAAAGACATCCTTATTAAAGCTTGTGCACAAGCCATCCCGACATTCGCAATGTCTTGCTTTGATCTCACAAAGACCCTGTGTGAGGATATTGGAAAGATGATATGCAGATTTTGGTGGGCAAAACAAGAGAAGAATAACACAATGCATTGGCTCAGTTGGGAGTTATTGACCAAACCGAAAGGGGAAGGAGGGATGGGATTCCGAGATATCTATGGTTTCAATATCGCTATGCTAGCACGGCAGGTGTGGCGTATGCTGGAAAACCCGGACTCGTTGTGTGCACAAGTACTGAAGGCGAGATACTTCCCACGTACTTCACTACTAGATGCAGAAGCACATCTGGGCATATCCTATACATGGAGAAGTATCTTAAAGGGAATTGCTTTACTTAAGGAGGGCCTCATAGTTCGAGTTGGCGACGGCGCATCAATCAACATATGGAGAGATCCTTGGATTGCTCGAGATGAAATCAGAACACCACTGACGCATAGAGGACAATGTCTTCTCACGAGAGTTTGTGAACTGATAGACCCAGATACACAAGCCTGGGATGAGGACTTGGTGAGAGCCATATTCAGAGAGGACGAGGCCAAAATCATCCTAGCGACACCTCTCCAGACTGACCATGAGGATGTCTATGCATGGCATTTTGATAGCAAGGGTATGTTCTCAGTTAAATCAGCTTATAAAGTATATGTGCAGAATAGGGATGGAGGTTTGCCGTCAACTTCTACACCATTACAGCGGGACTGGGAATGGAAAGAAATCTGGAGATTACCGTGCCAACCAAAAATACAGCAGTTCATGTGGCGCCTGGCTCATAACAGTTTGCCTTTGAAACTATCTTTGAAGAGAAGACAAATAGACTGTGATACACTTTGTGACTAGACGAGGATGGTGCACATTTGTTCCTGAAATGTAAGGCAGTTAAGTCTGTGTGGCGTAGTTTGCAGCTGGAACGTGAACGTCAGTGCATGTGCGAATGCAAGGACGCGAGTGAATTTCTGCATGCTATACTGAAGCTGACGGAGAACAAACGAATTCTAGTGGTCTGCCTGTTATGGCGTTGGTGGACATGGAGGAATAAATTAAATGTAGGGGAAAAAAGCATCCCTTTGGGGAGTCTTGCTGCCGACATCAATCATTGGGCTGTTGATTCTCTTAATATGTGTGGTAAACCAAGTACGGGCACATCTGTCAAACCAGTGCATGAATGGAGGAAGCCAATGGGCGATCAGCTAAAGATAAATTTTGACGGGGCCTTTTCGACGACAGATGGAGCAGGAGGGTGGGGCTTCGTGGTTCGTGACCAGTGTGGGGATGTCAGAGGATCCGGTGCGGGCCGGTTGCCTCATGTGGCAAGCGCACTGCGGGCGGAGGCCGAGGCTTGTCTCGCAGCTCTGCATGCTGCATCAGATTGGGGAATGACAAATGTGGAGGTTGAATCGGATTGTCAGGTTCTAGTAAAGGCGCTACGAGGTACTGAATCGGACCGTGCACCTGAAGGTTTGCTATTTAAGGAGATTAGCCAGTTTGCCTATTTAAATTTTACTAGTATTTCTTTCGTTTTTGCCCCACGGGCATGTAATAATCTTGCGCATGCTCTAGCGGCCTACGGTGCTAGTCATCAGCCTGTCTCGCATGTGTGGTCTGAGGACCTACCTGACGATGTAAATGTTCGACGGGCCAGCAGATTAGCTGAGCCAGTTTAAGTATGGAATCGATGTGTTCCATTTTAAAAAAAGAGTACAAAGCAGCCCAAATAAAATAAATACATTGAGGGCTCTGGCTGACCAAACAACCACTACAGTCGACAAAGCACCCGTCATCACCCTTGGAACACGTTGCCCCGGCAGAGCATGCTGACAACAAAAATCAATCGATGTGGAATTGCATTGAGCTTATTGAGCCATGTATAGGCAAGTACTCGACTTGTATAGCTAGAACACATCTTTATTGTAAATGTGGCATATGATATACATTAGTTACATCTTATGAATATAGTCTTCGCAAAAGAAGATGCAAATACAATTTAATATTCATCCTAGAAAATCCAGTCTTTGAAATACTTGAAACTATCAAACAAATACAATCAGAAGATTGTCATCGCGGATGCATACGTAGATAATTTATTTAAAACCTAGCTACCTAGTCTTGATCTACAAACTTCTGCAAGGACTTTTCCAACTGTTTCATGATAGCCTCCCATCCTGCATGTGTGGGGTGCATGTCGTCCCAATAGAAAAATTTGTCGGACTTGTCGCACACGGTATATAGAAGCTCTGAGGACGACTTGCCTTGTTGTCCGCAATAGCCATTCGAATCCAAACTCTCGCAGCAGGGCGATAATTTGTGCTTGAATTGCTTAGATAGATCTGAGCCTTTACCTACATTAATGCCGATAAAAATAAAAAAGTTCGTAAGAAGTAGTACAAGCACACAATCAAACTCCATCTAATTATGTTAGGAACTTTTAAAATAATGAGATAGTACTTTTCATGAACATACATACGTACCTGGCGCAAGATCCACAATACTAGTAAATGCGGTGTATAGGTCGATGATGTGGACATTCTTCTTTACTATCATGACTTGTTTCAGGTTATTGTTGTGAATTGATGCACCCAAATTTCCAAAAATATCGCACGCGGTGTAGTTATTGGTTCGGGTTTGTGACGGCGTGCAACCGATAGGGTGCAAGTTGTTGACAAGAACTTTTTTCACCCCGAGCTTCAACAATTGCTCCACATTAGCCGCGATTTCTTTTGTCACCTTTCCAATATAAGATTAATCTGCATCACATATATGAAATTAAGTTAGTAATTAAGATGGACAAACAAATTAGTGTATGGATATATATATATATATATATATATATATATATATATATATATATATATATATATATATATATACATTCTGTGTTGATATGATACTCACATCACTGGGGCTACTTAGGCCAATCACCCCTGTGCTTGCATAATCGTTGCCGGAGATGGCCACGAGCGCTACCGAGTGACTCAACTGCTTCTCAGAGATGGTCCCATCCTTGACCATCTTCCTGAAAATGTCGACCTGCTTGCGGAGGGTGTGAACCCCATGTGATGTACTTTCCAGCACACCTGCACCACCATAGGCGAAGGTCATGCCGGACGGGTCGCAGGTTTTGTCTGCTGTGAGGGCACGCGCAGGAGGGGCCTCCTCCAACCCCAACATTGTTGCTGCAAGTTATTAATAACACAGTTAGTAGGGATAATTGTGATTCACCAGGGGCAGGGATTACTGTAAAATATAACAGTACTTTTTTTGTGGTAACATAAGGTAGTGCCTTACCGATGAAATCTGACTGGATTTTGTAGTTGGAGAAGCGGCCAGACGGAGTATTTGGTCGCGGAAACCCATGGGCATCGGTATACACGGAGCCGTAGGGGTAGGCCCATTGCCGCGACATCTTCGCGACGGGGTCGGTGAGAGGGAGGTTCCCGTTGTCGGCGAAGTCGTCCCCGAAGACGAAGAAGGTGTTGCTCGACGACTTCTTCTGATGGCCGCCGGCAGGGGCTGGCCGGCCCTCCACGCCATTGGGATTTAGAACGAGGAGGAGGAGGAGGACGAGGCCGAGGGCGGCCGGAAGAAGCTTCATACGAGAACTGCTGGTTTCTGCGGCTGCTAACCGCTACTCTTTCGCCGATGAAAATCAGGGACACAAAGGGCTTGTCTGCGATGCACGTACGCCATGGCCTGGCCCTCTCGCTTCAATTTATAGAACTACTGGTATGGACCAGCAGGAAAACAAATCGAAATCGGGCCTGCGACCTCGATCGATCGGAGTCGGAGCCCCAGCATCGTCGGAGGTCGGACACGGACACGGATATGCGTCACGGACAGGATCGATGGAGCGTCTCGCTTACGACGCTGCAGTGGATGTCAATGATTTGCCGGTGGGTGCCGTCTTTGACGGCGTTGGCAAAGTTCTTGAGGAATCAGCGTAGCTTGTCATCTCCCTCATATGACGAACCGTGAGCTCCAAGGCGGCGCCTTCAAGAAGGTTACGACGCTAGCGCGCCGCCACCGCCTGATCCAGGGGTCAGAGTTTCCCCTGGAGCGACACGATGACCGGTGAGAGCCGCGACGACGCCTTCAAGAAGGCAACGCGCTACGCCGCCGCCGGTCCGTCCGAGGATAGAACAAGTTTTCACCCCAGCAAACACTCACCGTCATCGAACGCCACACCCCTGCCACCATGCCGCCCACACGACCATGGTCACCGGGCAGCACCAAGCCACGGGCTCTGCCCATGAGCACCGCGCTACCACCACCAGGGCCGCCGCCCCGGCATCCAAGACCTTGACACCACCGCACCTGAGACCCGTCGCTACCCCAACCAAAGAGACGAGTGGAAAGGTCGCTCCTTTACACACCCCTGGACGGCCCCCGGCGCCGAGACCCAAAGGGCCGGCCCAAAAAAAGCCTCCATCACCCGTCCTGCTGCACCAGGTGCAGGACAAGCTCGGTCCTGCTGCCGGGCGTGAGACGAGGTCGGTCCTGCTGTCGGGCACAAGACGAGTTCGGTCCTACTGCCGGGCGCGAGACGAGCTCTGTCTCGCAGCCACGGGCGCGAGACGAGCAATGGACCGCAACTGGGAGCGGTCCAGCCCTATGACGAGGGTAGAGCCCGGACGACGAGGGGGGGAGTCGAAGGTCGAAAAAGGCCGCTCACCGATGGCCGACGCCGGAGGAGACCAGCCGCCGCCGTGAAACGATCCAGACCACCACCATGAGCTACCACCATGCCGCGGCAGCCCACATCCACGCCGAGACCCCGAGGAGCAGCCCCGAGCCACTTTGCAGCAGCTGCGACACGCCGCCGAAGACGCAGCCCACCCCTCGGCCATGGACGCCCGGCGCCCCGCCATCCCGCAAGGAGCAACCAGACCGCCGGCCGCCCCACCACCACCTTAGCCAGGTCGTCGCCGCCACCCACACGACTGTCGCCGCCACCACCCGGATCTGGACAAGGGCACCCTGTAACGCCCCGAGACCGATGTGCCAGGTGTCGTGCAGTCATTCGATGTTGTTGCGTTGTCATGTGCTTGCGTGTTGCATCATGTCACGTCATCATGTGCATTGCATCATGTCATCGTGTCATAATCTTTTGCATCTCAACTAAATAATTCGTATGGGTCTTCGATCCATTTAATTCGAGGGAAGGATGACTTCTCTTTATAATATATCCTCCCGATATTAGTGGAGCTACTATAATAAATATTCCATTCTTTTGGAATTAACCGGAACACACTTGCAAAATCCCAATGCCTTTTATTATTTCTTCTCTTGGCCTCTAACTTTGTCACGTGGCCTTTCATCATTTTCCGGAGCTCCACATAATTTCTCAACATTTTTGGACTCTCCTAAATCCTAGTCCTTGTGCAACCTTTCTAATTAAATTCAATTGTCCTTGAATTTAATTCTTGCAATCTTGCCCACTTCATTTTTCTCGGAACAAGTGCATTTTTGTGAGTCCGGGAAAATTATTCGCGTGTCCACCTTCTTCCCCTAACCTCCTCTTCCTTTTCTTTCTCTTTAATCATTTTCTGCTAAAGAAAATAAGAGAAAGGAGGGAGAGAGCAGCCCAGCAGGCCTCCTGGGCCTTTCCATTCCGCCGGCCACCTGGGCCTCCCGCGCCGGCCCACCCCAGCGCCGGCCTCTAAGGCCCAGGCACAGCCCCGCTGCCTACCTAACCCTAGCCGGCCCCGATCCCCTGACCTCTCCCTCTTGATCCCTTTCGTCCTCCCACGCCGCTGCCACACGCACGCAGAGAGGCAGTGCCCCACGCCCGATTGCCTCGACCTCCCTCGACCTCCTCGACAGCGCGGTCCTCGCAGCGCCTCCCGAACGCCGTGGCCGCCGCCCACTGCTCCCCTTCGCCGCCCAGCGCGCCTCGCCGCCACCCACTGCTCCGCTTCGCCGCCCAGCGCGCCTCGCCGCCGCCCATGCACCCCGTGCCCGATCCCCGCGAGTCTCCTCTCCGCGCGCGACGGCCCTGCAGACGCCCGCCTCCGTTCGTCGGTACTGTCGTCATGAGATTTTTCCCTCGCGCCACCGGTCTCTGCTTCCCTTCTCCAGGCTGCGCCGCTGCCTTTCTGCGTCACCGGCGTCGCCTCCGGCGCCCACAGGGCCCCTGCGCCTCGTCCTGACCTCGCCTCTTCCACAGCGTGGCCCCGCCATGACCGCTCCCCTGCTGCTCCGCCGCTGCCCACTGCTACCCTCCTTCTCCTGTTCGTTTCCGCTGCTGGGGCTGCTCCTTGCCTGCGTCGCTGCCTTCCCTCGCGCTGCTCCTCCTCTGCTTCGCCTTCTTGCCGCAGATCGCGTCGCTGCATCTCCTTCACCTCCTGCCCGAGTCCCCTATCGGTGGTCTCCGCTGTCCCCGAGCACCTCCGCTTGCTGTTGCCGTTGACGCCAAGACGGACGACTCCGAACAAGGAGTAGCGCCAAGTTCGATCGTTGAAGATTTTGCCAAGTACCACGACATACGGCGCCCGAACGACCACCGAACCGGAAACGTCAAGTACCTCTACGTGCGGACTCGCCAAGTACACGACCCCGGACGGCTTACCTACGTATGGATTTCGTCAAGTACAACGGCGTCCCGTGAAGCACATGGGTACATCAAGTTCCTCTCCGAACGTGAACGACTACCGTCGCCGAGACCGCAAGTACCACGACCACCCCGAAAGGGTTCGGAACCGTCAAGTACCTCTCCGAAGAACGAGCATGTACCACTACGTTCGAAGGCATCGGATCCGTCAAGTTCCACTACCGCCGTGAACAACTACCGTCGCTGAGATCGCGAGAACCCCTACTTCCTCCTCGAAATGCGAACGACTACCGTCGACCCCAAGTGACTCGGTTTCGTCAAGTCCTTCCACTACCATCGCGAGAACGACTACTTCCCCTACTTCCCACGACGACCCCGTGAACAACTACTTCCTCGTCGACACGTGTACCCCTACCGCCGAACTCGATCCGTTTCGATGATGCTCGCTTCAAAGGTATAACCGCCGGAACGATGCCCGTGAACGAATGCATGTGTGATGTATGAAATGCTCGTGTTTGCTCCGTGTCGGAGTTGTTCGGTGCACGTTGCCCCTCTTTTGCCTTGCCACCATCTTGTGGGAACCCGGTATCCGGGATCACCCCACCTCCTATCGCGTGTCACGCTCCCGTCACTTTTCCTTTTGCGCCGGTATCTCCGCGAGTTACCGGCCGATATGTTGCCGTGGCATCATTTTCGGATTCGTTGCCGTGGCACCCCCTTTTTCCTTCCACCACGGTGACAATGCTTCATGATAATGCTCTTGTCAAGTCTTAATTAAAATTGCTTTAAACTTGTTCATGTCATCGGCATCATGATAACAACAATTAAAAAATGTCTAAAATGATGTTTGTTTAAATTTGCTCCCATGCCATGCTAAAATGATTTTATTCATATCTAATTAACCGTAACTCCGATTTTAATAATCTTTATATGTAAATGGGGTAGAATTTTGCCTAGCTTAACGTGGTGGCCTCATCTTGCATGTTTAATAACTCTAAAATTGTGTTTAGGTCAGATCAGGACCAAACCTAATATTTGCACATAAGGAGTTTCCGGACTTGTTGTTTTGTTGTTCCGGCCTCATTTAAACTTGCCTAGATAGGTAGTTTTGTTGTGCTTCACCTCTTGCCATGTTGATCAACATTTAATATTGTTGGGTACATAAACGAGATCGAACTAAATAAATCACGTGGTGTTCCGTCAATATGCAACGAGTTGCATATTGAGCTCCACTTAATTTGTAGGATTGTTTGTGCACTTTGCCATGCCATGCCTCTTTAAACCGGACATGCATCATACCTGACTGTGCATCATGCCATGTTGATGCCGTGGTTGTTTACTATGTTGTGTGCTTCTTTTCCGGTGATTGCTTCTTCGGGTTGATTCCGGTAATGTCGAGTTTGTGAGGATCTGTTCGTCTACGTCCGCTTGTCTTCTTCATGGACTCGTTTTTCTTCCTTGCGGGATTTCAGGCAAGATGATCATACCCTCGAAATCACTACTATCTTTGCTATGCTAGTTTGCTCGCTCTTTTGCCATGCCATTGCTACGATGCCTACCACTTGCTTGTCAGCCTCCCAAATTGCCATGTTCAGCCCCTAACCCACCATTGTCCTAGCAAACCGTTGATTGGCTATGTTACCGCTTTGCTCAGCCCCTCTTATAGCGTTGTTAGTTGCAGGTGAAGATTTAAGTTTGTTCCTTGTTGGAACATGGAGTTCGTTCCTTGTTGGAACATTGCTTTCTTGTTGGGATATCACTATATATCTTATTTAATTAATGCATCTATATACTTGGTAAAGGGTGGAAGGCTCGGCCTTATGCCTGGTGTTTTGTTCCACTCTTGCCGCCCTAGTTTCCGTCATATCGGTGTTATGTTCCCGGATTTTGCGTCCCTTACGCGGTTGGGCTATAATGGGAACCCCTTGACAGTTCGCCTTAAGTAAAGCTTTGCCAGCAATGCCCAACATTGGTTTTACCATTTGCCACCTAGCCTTTTTCCCTTGGGAGTCGTGCATCCCGAGGGTCATCTTTATTTTAACCCCCCCGGGCCAGTGCTTGTCTAAGTGTTGGTCCGAACTAGAGTCCTTTGCAGCGCCACCTCGGGGAAACTTGAGGGCTGGTTTTAGTTGTACGGAGCGCTCATCCGGTGTTGCCCTGAGAACGAGATATGTGCAGCTCCTATCAGGATGTCGGCGCATCGGGCGGTGTTGCTGGTTTAGTTTTACCCTGTCGAAATGTCTTGTTGTACTGGGATACCGAGTCTGATCGGAATGTCTCGGGTGGAGGTCTATTCCTTCGTTGACCGTGAGAGCTTGTCATGGGCTAAGTTGGGACACCCTGCAGGGATTTGAACTTTCGAAAGCCGTGCCCGCGGTTATGGGCAGATGGGAATTTGTTAACGTCCGCTTGTAGAAAACCTAAAGTTGACCTTAATTAAAATGAATCAACAACGTGTGTAACCGTGATGGTCTCTTTCCGGCGGAGTCCGGGAAGTGAACACGGTTGTTGGAGTTATGCTTGACGTAGGTAGTCCAGGATCACTTCTTGATCATATTTTGTCGACCGTGCTTTGCCTTCTCTTCTCGCTCTCATTTGCGAATAGGTTAGCCACCATATATGCTAGTCGCTTGCTGCAGCTCCACCTCATACCTCTACCTTACCCATAAGCTTAAATAGTCTTGATCGCGAGGGTGCGAGATTGCTGAGTCCCTGTGGCTCACAGATACTTTCAAAACCAGTTTGCAGGTGCCGATGAGACCGTGCAGATGACGCTACCAAGCTTAGGAGGAGCTCGATGAAGATCTTGTTCTTTGTGTTGCTTTGTTCTAGTTGATCAGTAGTGGAGCCCAGTTGGGGTCGATCGGGGACCTTTGTCGCATTTGGGGTTCTTCTTTTATTTTGGCTCCGTAGTCGGGCCCTGAGTGTATTTGTTTGATGTAATGCTTTATTCAGGTAATTGTGTGAAGTGGCGATTGTAAGCCAACTATGTAACCTTTTTCCTTATTATATTACATGGGTTGTGTGAAGATTACCTCACTTGCGACATTGCCTTCAATGCGATTATGCCTCTAAGTCGTGCCTCGACACGTGGGAGATATAGTCGCATCGAGGGTGTTACAAGTTGGTAATCAGAGCCTTCCCCGACCTTAGGAGCCCCACTGCTTGATCATTTTTAGCAGCCGAGTTGTGTCTAGAAAAATGTTTTGAGTCCTTAGGAATTATATATCGGAGAGCTTAGGAATTCTTTTTACTTCCCAGTCTCCTCATCGCTCTGGTAAGGCATCCTGACGTAGAGTTTTGACTCTTCTCTTCTCAAATTTCACAAAAAAAATTTTTAGGATCACGCGAGTATCTTGGTTTTGTTCCGATGGCTTATGATGTGAATACTGTCTTGGTGCCTCCTGTCAGGGGTTTAGTGGAAGTGTCCCGGGGAGTTGAGCTCTGAGGTGTTGTCATCATAATTTTATCGTTGCAATTCTGGCATACTTGAGATATGTTCGCGACATCGAAAATCTCCTTTATGCAGTTCGTTGGTGAGATAACCTCGACGCCACCCAGTACTGGGGCGGGAGTTCGGGAGTATCGCCATAACTTGTATAACGGATGCTTTTCGAAGGTTGAGGTAGATGGTTTCCGAAGGTTTCTTGGTTATGTGTTGAAGGATGGATACAGCTGGATGTAGGTATTGCTAGTTTGGGTGAGATATTATGCTTCCCCTGTATCCCCAACACCTGATTGCATAACCGGAAAGTTTCAGGAGTTTCATAGGTGGGAATTCAAGTAGCTCTTAGGATATCTTTCCGATAGATGTATGATATGAAATTGGGGTTCGACGTCTAGTGGTTCGCCTATTCACGGTCGATTTTACAGTGGTCTCGTTGTGTCTTAAAGAGTCCTTGGCTATGCTGACTCGGGGACGCTTCGTATGTCATGTGCACTGCCTTGTACATGATGGTGCTCTACGATCGAGCCCGTGTAGGTCCCACCACAAAAACTTCGGACGAAATCTCTATCATATGTTTGTTCCGGCTTATTTCGCAAGCCAACCCTTTGTTTTGTTTTGAGTTGTGGTATTCGAGTTGCTTCGAAGTCAAGTGTTGATTCCATCCCTTGTCTAAGTGGTGTTCTCATACTCCGATGTGATTACCAATCCTTCTTAATAATTGAGTTTGTCATGTCAATTTCTTTTCAACCGGCGTGTTTTCTCTTCTAGTGATTCCGATCATTTCAACTTCCGCAAGATCAATTATCACTTCTTCTCAACGGTGTTCGTTTTCATCCATCTCAAGTTGTCTTTGTTTTTCCCACCCTTCCTCCCTTTGTTTTTCTCCAAGGATTCGGATTTCTTAATCAAGTATAAATCTTATTGATGGGAAGCCTCTCCATTCGTTTCCTTCAATATTCTTACCCGGTGTTGCTCATCAAGTTTCTAACGGAGCTTCAAGTTCGTCACTCTTTAATCATTTTCCTTCTCCGGTGGATTCAAGTCAAGCCTTCGGTGTTGATCATATCCTTTTCCTCGTTTCAGAAGCTTTATCATACCGGTGCTCATCATATTCATTCGTTTCTCGCTATTCATTTATTCCGGAGTGCTGAAGATATCTCGAAGATTTGTGTTTCCACTCTTAATCCGTTCAAGTTCTTTCGAGGATGTTCCCTCATTCAAGCCATTTAACTCAACCGGTGCAACCTCTCTTTTAAATCATTTCAACGGTGTTTTTCTTTTGAGTGGGCCCTAACCCACAGGTCTTTTCCAGGATCTTACCTGACTCTTCTTATTTCCCGGAGGTATTCTCAAATTCCTTTCGAAGTTTGACATAAGAATGATTTATCATCAGTCAGATGCTTTTCTCCAAGATATTTCAAAATCTTTTCATCGTTGGCTCAACCTTTCCATTATTCATTCCGGAGTGCCTCAACAATTCACGGTGGTGTTTCTCGTCGTCATTCTCGGATTTTGAAGGCCGAAGAAGATTTTTCTCTCAATCTTGCTCCATTCTCTTCAAGATTCGTGATTCTAGCTTGTGGCTATCCTCTCGTAATTGTTTTGTTTGTCATAATTCTTTTCATCTATCCGGAGCTATTCAAGAGTCTTGTCAGTGGTTATCCGGAGTCCTCATCTAAGATTTATTCACTCTCAGCTTTTAGCTCTCGTTTTTCAATTTTACCGGTGCTTCGTTCAAGTGATCTTTAATCGGCTCGTGATTTTTTTCGTTCTCTTGTATCTAAATTCTCTCAACCGTCTTCGTTCATTTGCTAATTCTTACCGGTGATGCACCCCTACTTCGATCATTTTCAATTCTTACGGTGGGTCATTCAAGATTTCTTTTCCTTATCTTATCTATTTATTCATTGTTTTCAATTCTACCGGTGGTTCGTCGAAATACCTTCTTAAGTTTGCGCCATATCTCTCCTAATCTTTTCTACAAGAATAAGTAATATGCCAAATCCGTTGATGGTCATCAATTTAAATTGGTGAAGGATAAGCATAATGTAATTCTTATTCTTGTTTCATCGAGTTTATTCTATTCCTATTTTTTTTCCGGAGTGGCTCATCATACTAATTCTTGGTTCCAATTGTTCATCTTCTCTTTTCCCGGAGTTCCAACCTCTCTCAATTATTTCATCACGGAGGCCTCTATCTAAATCATTACGGGGCTTCAATCTTATTCTTTACATCATTCAATTATTTTGGATCTTTCTTTTGTTTACCGGAGTTCTTCATGAAGGCTCTACATGATGGTCCATCAAGGATTTAATTCCTTCTCGAAGTTTTTCATCGAGTTTCTTTTCACGGAAACTCAAGCTTTCTTCATATTGTAATCCGGAGTGCAATTCTTTCTACCATATTATTGGAGGTGGTATTATGCCATTCTTGATAATTTGAGTTCATATTGTCATGATTCACATGTTGTCAAGATTGGGATATTTTAAATCCATCAATCTCGTCATTGGAGCTATCTTGGGTTTTATTTCACCTAAAGACTTTGCTAAGGATTGTTGCTATCTATGGTGTTTATAAATGATCCAAGTTTTTTTCATTTATCCTCCCGGTGAAATAAGTTTCTGTCTCCTTGTTCTTATCAATTCAATTCTCTTCCCGTGAGTGGCAGGTTCTCACCTCATAATTTGAGATGTATTCCATAAGACCATATCAACCTATTCTTTTCGTTGGTGTTTTTTTCCAACAACTCCATTCAACCCTTCCCCTAAAGATGCCTTTCCAAACTCTTTTGTGGCAGAAGTTGGCATTTTCTCCTCATTTCTCCTATTTCAATTATCTATCTTCTATTCTTTTGTTCCGGAGGCATTGTGATGTTGCTCTTTCAAACCTTCTTATTGTTCTTGTCAGGATCTTGTTTTTATCATGCTTGTCCATTTAACCGGAGTGTTGTGTTTTTCATGCCAGTTCTCTCATCTTATCAAGTTTTACATCCTTTATCAACCGGAGTGCTGTCTGAAACCTTTCTTAACCATTGTTCCATTCATTCAATAGTAATGGTGGCAGTGTGTTGTGATTTCATCAAGTATCTTCTCATCTTATCAAGACCTTATTCAATTCTTTTTGTTTCAACCGAAGTGCTGCCCGAATTTTGGTTTTTTTTCCTTGAGCCTCTTCCTTAACCGGAGTGTTTTTCTATATATATCTTCCCTTCAACCTCAAGAGTTTTACTATCAGGATGTCGGCGCATCGGGCGGTGTTGCTGGTTTAGTTTTACCCTGTCGAAATGTCTTGTTGTACTGGGATACCGAGTCTGATCGGAATGTCTCGGGTGGAGGTCTATTCCTTCGTTGACCGTGAGAGCTTGTCATGGGCTAAGTTGGGACACCCTGCAGGGATTTGAACTTTCGAAAGCCGTGCCCGCGGTTATGGGCAGATGGGAATTTGTTAACGTCCGCTTGTAGAAAACCTAAAGTTGACCTTAATTAAAATGAATCAACAGCGTGTGTAACCGTGATGGTCTCTTTCCGGCGGAGTCCGGGAAGTGAACACGGTTGTTGGAGTTATGCTTGACGTAGGTAGTCCAGGATCACTTCTTGATCATATTTTGTCGACCGTGCTTTGCCTTCTCTTCTCGCTCTCATTTGCGAATAGGTTAGCCACCATATATGCTAGTCGCTTGCTGCAGCTCCACCTCATACCTCTACCTTACCCATAAGCTTAAATAGTCTTGATCGCGAGGGTGCGAGATTGCTGAGTCCCTGTGGCTCACAGATACTTTCAAAACCAGTTTGCAGGTGCCGATGAGACCGTGCAGATGACGCTACCAAGCTCAGGAGGAGCTCGATGAAGATCTTGTTCTTTGTGTTGCTTTGTTCTAGTTGATCAGTAGTGGAGCCCAGTTGGGGTCGATCGGGGACCTTTGTCGCATTTGGGGTTCTTCTTTTATTTTGGCTCCGTAGTCGGGCCCTGAGTGTATTTGTTTGATGTAATGCTTTATTCAGGTAATTGTGTGAAGTGGCGATTGTAAGCCAACTATGTAACCTTTTTCCTTATTATATTACATGGGTTGTGTGAAGATTACCTCACTTGCGACATTGCCTTCAATGCGATTATGCCTCTAAGTCGTGCCTCGACACGTGGGAGATATAGTCGCATCGAGGGTGTTACACACCCAGATCCGCCGCCAGCAAGGTCCCCGCCCCCGGAACCCCAAGAGCCGCCGCCAGGAGGGGGAGGGGGGAGGGGTGGCAGGACCACCGGGACGCCAGCACGCCGGGGGGGGGGGGGGGGAGCAGAGCCCGAGGACGTGCGACGACCGCCGCCGCCGACGCAGAAGACCGCGCCCCGCGACGCAAGCCTCCCGCGCGTGGGAAGAAGACACCCCGCCGCCGCCGCCTACGCTGCGCGGCCTTTGGCCGGCGACGCGACCGGCGGCGGCGAGGGAAGGGAGGCCAGGGAGGGGGGCTGGGGAGCGGCGGCGCTAGGGTTGGCTCCCTGAGTCGCCCGCGGGAGCGACTCGGGAGCGGGTCACGGGAGCGACTAACGTTCGGATTATCAGTGGTGGGATTTAGCGATGTTACTTGGTTTATATTTGCATATTGTTTCGGCCTTGGAGTCTTGAGCTTCACATGAATAAAATGGGTTATGTTTATCCAATGATTCTAAGGCTAGGATAATGACCCTTCCGTTGTGTACAAAGTGTATACATGTCGTTACTAATATTTGGTCACATTGTCTTGTAGCTAGTCAGTGACGATAGACGCATATTTCACTCGAGATAGCCCCGACCTTAAGCAAACATGATAGATTCTACTCAAGAAAATCAGTAAAATAATGTGGTTCATAAGTGCACTGTACTTAGAGCCATCCACATGGCGGGGAGATGCTTCAAAGTAACTTCGGCATGTGCGAGCTTATTACCTCAGTGCCTGACCATTAGTAGTATATAGATGTATGATCTTTGCACTTCCCAGCCTAGAGGTCGGTTCCCACACAAGCACGCACACACTTTTTGCGCGTCTAATGCCATACCTCATAGGTTATTTTGCTTGGTGAGCGTTTGGAGACAAAATCACGTGGTTAATGCAAATATGGTGCATTCAAGCACGACTTCGAAATGAGTGGCATCGAGGAAACATCTTTTACGTTGATGGTCAAAAAGGCATGGCAAGATACTGGACTTGCTCAATCAAGCGCTCAAAATCCATTGATTGGGTGTGCATCCATTGCTGGGCAATAAGCTGAATCCAATCACATCAGCTCTGCCGGCACAGCCATGTCTGAAGACACACGGCGTGGCAGAGGAACACATTGCATACGACACCCAACCATACCATTTCTTATCGAGCATGGAAGTACTCACATGTGCTTCAAGGTCCGTTGGCCCTTCCCAAAATAAAGTTGTTGCAAGGCTCACCATTTGGGTTACATAGCAAGTGTTTGTCCTTATGGATGTGGCGAAATAGCATCCAAACACAGTTGTGTCAACAAGAAAATACTAGAGACCCATAATGCACTTCAAAGTAGCTCTGAATGGTACAATTTTTGTTGTATATAACTTATACTACGCCGAGACAGAGGAAGTGGTTAATTAGGTGAGGCCACCTAATGATTTCTCTACTTCCTGCTTCGGATGCTTTTTTTTACTATCCTTTTACACATTTCTAGGGTTTAGGATTCATTATTTAGATTAATATTGTGTAATATACATCCATATAAACATGTAGAGTTTTTTTTTCGGGATTTTTTAAGCTTCAAATATAATTTTTAAACTATTTGAAATAAAGTGCTCCGATGCTCCAGTACTTCAGAAGTACACTTTCATCATGCATCCCTCTTTTCATCATAGGTTTAAAAAGAGTATTTATGTCCATCCACATAAATTAAAACAGTTAATGAATTAATCCTCTGATTTGTTTGCTCATTGGCAATGATGAGCGGTAGAGTAGGAAAAGCGCCTTGGCATATTTGACTCAATACTCTCATGGTCTAGGGAACTAGGCATACATTAACTCTTGATATTATTACTTTAGACTTGCAACGATAACATCTCTAAATATAACAAATAACTTGGGTCAATTCAATATGATCGCTATTCTAACATCATAGTCTCAATGTTGTCGGCATGTGACTAGTGAGCAATCTCGCACCGAATGTGGACTGGTAGATTTTATTTTTGAGCAATTTCAACAATTAGAACTACTGTTGCACAATACTGGCCTAGTTTCAGAGCACGATATCTGGCAATTACCACAAGGAGCCTATGCTTACAGCGTCTCTAAGACATATAAGCTGCTAGTCACTTATCCAGAGCCCATTCCAGTCGTGAAATGGTTATGGAAAACCTGCTGTCAACTAAGGCACAAAATCTTCTACTGGCTTTTGATATTTAATAGATTAAATACGAGAGCTATGCTGCATCGGGAAAATTTCTTCATTGAGGATTACACCTGTGTTATGTGTAATCAACACTCCCTGGAAACAAGAGATCATCTCTTCTTCCAATGCCCATATGCTCAGCTCTGTTGGCAATATGTGTGCCCCTCATGACAGCCCCAGAATACAAATATTCAGGAAGAAGTGGTGCATCTCAAGCATCTTATCAATTTGCCTTTTGCTCTGGAAATCATCATTCTGGTCTCCTGGGTAATATGGACAACGCGGAATGATTTCATATTTAAAAAGATTCCCCCAAATCTATATGCTTCCAGGCGCAAATTCAAAGAAGAGATGAAATGGCTCACTCATAGAGCAAGAAGACGGGATTATTCCGGCATGGCGGATTGGGTTGCAATGTTCAGATAACTTGCTGGTTCAGATGGGTGTTTTTGCTGCTTGTTTTCCTTGTATGTATGTATGTATGTATATATGTTTGTTCTTTTTACCTTTCCTAGGTTTTCTTTTTAGTTTTGATGTATAGTTCTTTTTCTCTTACTTGGACTATTTGTATTCTTTTATTTGAAATTAATAAAAATACGCAGCAGCGTCCTGCTGTTTCCCTAAAAAAAAAGGGCCCGTCGTGTACAGTACAGCCCACTAGGCTCATCCGCCTCGTCTCCATCGTTCTCCCCTCACTCCCGACTCCAAGATCCCCAATTTCGCCATGGCGGCGGCGTAGGGACAGCCAGTAGACATTTTTGTGCTTCCTCCGGATTAGCAGCCTTCTTCTCCTTACCACCATCGCTGCATATAAGCACAAGCGCCCACCCTCCCTCGTACTCGTACTGCAGTAATCCCAAACCAACGAAAATGGTTGGAGGGCGCTGCACGGACGCCTCCGCCAAGCCGAAGCATCCGCGCGCTGCAGGTGGAGACGACGGAAGCAGAAGCCTTGATGCGTGTGGGGGAGGCGGCCTCGGGCATGCCGGCGACCGTCTGAGCGCGCTGCCGGACGACCTCCTCCACGCCATCATGTCGCGCCTCAAGGCCCTGCAGATGGCGCGGACGTGCGTGCTGTCCACGAGGTGGAGGCACCTCTGGCGCGCCGTGCCGTGCCTCGACGTCGACGAGGCGGAGACCGGCGCCTACAACAATTTCGACAACTTCACCGACAACCTTCTGCGCAGCCATGACATCGCGCTCCTGGAGGACTTCCGGCTGCACGCCTCCAGGACTTCTGACCGTTGGGTCAGCCGTGCCATAGGTCAAGGCGAGGCATGGCCTTGCCGGCTCAAAAGGTTGCATCTCTTCAGCCTGCTTAATCTGAAGCTGACAGATCTTGGGAGCCTCATCAGCTTCCGCTGCCATGCTCTGGAGGACTTGCAACTGAGAAACTGCAGCTTTTTGCTCTCCAGCAATGCTAAGATCGTCTCCTCCTCCCTCAAGAAATTGGTTGTTGTCGATGGCTACTACATGGTGCATGACGATGAGATTTTTGCGTTGATTATAGAGGCTCCTGCTCTTGTTTCTCTACGCCTGGACGGGGAGCTTGAACACATTGTTGATATGACTGAACCGCACACCGTGCTGTCTCTTGTGGACGCGTCGATTCTGCTTCCGAGGGTCGAGAGGCGCGTGAATCACCAATTGGGCATTCTTGGTGCGCTGTCTAATGTGACAACCTTGCACTTGTCGCATTTTGCGGTCATGGTATATTCTTCTTTTTCTTCTTGACATACCCTTTTAGTCAGTCTGCATCTCCTATATCTGCAACAATTTAAGGATAAGAAAACGATTGCCTGGGTTTCAGTTGTTGTTCTATGCGACTCGTGAGGATCTTCCTGTATTCAAGTTTGAGAACCTAAGAAGCTTGTTGCTAGATGAGTGTCATATCAGCGACGACTTCCTCGGGCTGCAGCAATACCTGCACAACTCGCGTAACCTGAAGAAACTCACTTTGCGCTGTTGCAAGGTGCTCCTACGCCTTCTTTCATGATCTATTCCATAACTCAATTTAGTCCGTATGTTAATTCTTTTATGCTGTTCAACAGGTCTTGGATTATAGGCATAACAAGGAGATGAGAAAGCGCCTGCACAAATCTTCTGAGGTCCTGGTGGATTTCAACTGTGAGAACCTTAGGCTTACTGAAATCATATACAGAGATGGTGACACTTCTATCCACCTACTGGTCAAGTTTTTGGTCGGCATGCGGAGGAATCTACCAAACAACATGATCGAATTCACTAAAGTTGATTAGCAGAACTGTTTGTCAAATACAGCATGTTGTCTAAGGTTTGCTGATTTTTCCCCAGGTTGCATTTGTGACCAATTTGAATCATTAGCTTTTCCTTTTACTAGTAGTTCGTCAAGTGTGCAATCCATGTTATATAAATATACTCCCTCCGTTCCTAAATATTTGTCTTTCTAAACATTTCAAATGACTACTACATACGGATGTATGTAGACATATTTTAGAGTGTAGATTCACTCATTTTGCTCTGTATGTAGTCACTTGTTGAAATGCCTAGAAAGACAAGTATTTAGGAACGGAGGGAGTATATTGCAAGAACCATGTAAGCATGCATTGAAGCGTGTCATCTCTGTTAGTTGGGGGATTTATGGAGAGAAAAAACTTGAACATGGGATTGATTGACTCTCTTATTTGACGCAAGGATACTCCACTTCAAAATTATTTGATGGCTGAGATAGTTTGATTTCACTAACTCATTACTTTTGAAACTAATATAGAAATGTATTCTTGGTTGAAGTGGAAGTATCTTGTATCAGCTAGTCAAGGTGATTTAAGGTTGTTACCTTTGGGATGTGGTATTGACATTCACATTTAAGCTCTCTTCTGCAGATGTTTTTGCTTACCGTGCACAAGTTGTTTCATCCTCCCTTGTACGTGCACAAGGGGCATCAGTAATGAAGCAAAAGGCCCTACAACATATCTTGCGGTTATACGTGAAACTGAGACACTGCGTGTGTAGGTAGGTTCCGATTAACTTTTTTGGACGGGGGTACAAAACAATATATTGGATGCTTGAGATGGTTTTTTGGTTGAAGTGGAAGTATGTTGTATCGCCTCATCTCGGTGATTTTAGGCTTGTGCATTGTGGGATATGTTACCGACTTTTAAGCTCTGTTTTGCAGCAGTTCTTGCTTACTGTGATCCAAATGGCGTGAAGGCACTACCCATTACTGTGATCAAAAATGTTTGCAACGGCGCAAGATCAGTACCCAAGACAAGGCTACTATCCACTGTTAATAGAATGATGTTATTCATCAGTGGAGTATTGCATTACTGGACTGGGTATGTAGACTAAAAGCTTCAGTTGGCTGTTGATAGCACCACCCATTAATTGGAAAATGAAGCATGTCACAGAGTCAATGTTTCAGTCACACTGATACAAGGTCTGATTGACTGAGAGAAAAGCTATACAATATACATAACATTTACAGCAAAACAAAGGCTTGGTTTGTTAATAACTTATCTTGCCAATGTATCTATCCTTACTGTACATAGTCATGAACTAATTTCCATGCCTACATCCATATGTTGCCAAAAGTCCAGCGTTTCGTTAACAAAGGGTGTCGATGATCAGGTTACAACTTCGACGTTGTGTGGCAGTGGCGCAGTGCAGTGCGTACACTGAACGACTACTCTTCCAATCAGATACAAGCGATTGGGAGGTTCTTCAACCACCGTGGCTTTGCCAGACAACAACACATCAGTTTTCCTTCATTGGTTGGGTCGAGCGATGGCACACGTTTTAGCTCTGAGGCGAAAGCCTCGTTTGGGCATTTATTGGTTGGATGTAACAACAACAAGTCATATGGCATCGCCTACTAAAGGCTTGTCTTGGAATATTAGTATGCCTCCAGTGAAATATATCCTTCACTTGGTGGATCAGGCAGATGATAGTCAGGTGAACTTTTCGGTAAATCATGTGTTCTGCCTTCTCTGACTGGTTGAAAGGAATGTTGTTGTAGTGCTGTTGCTACCTCCGAATGTGTTATCTTGGACTCTGGTCCCTTGATCCATATACTATGTTTGTTGCTTCTTTTTGGTGGTTCAAACCAAGTAATAAGTTGCAAGATTTGCATGTTGTCGTTCAACCAGACTTGGCGATGTTACCTAGTTTCTATCTGTGTGTTGTTTTCAGCCTCGAAGTCTTGAGCTTCGTATGTGTAAAATGAATTGTGTGCATCGGATGATTCAAAGGATAGGATAGTGATCCTTCCTGTTGTGTAAAAAGTGCATGCAAGCTGTTAATTGCTCACTCGGGCTTGTAACTAGTCAGCGACGTAGAAGCGTATTTCTCTTAAGACTGAAATAACTCTGGCCTTAAGATTGAAATAACTCTCTTCTTGCATAATGATTTCGAGATCCTTTGGGCCCGACTTAATTTTTTATAACCCGGACCTGACCTTAGTAACAAAATTGAGGGGTTCCACTAAAAAATAGGAAAATAATTGATCCTAATTGCTCAGAAACGCAACTGCGCTTTTTTGTTGTCTCGAGCGCACGCTCTGTCTCCCCAATCTCCTTGCCCACATGGTCACTAATGCATAGTGCAATTAAATCCATCCAATCACAGGGCCTACATAGAAGATTAACTCACATGAAAAGCATCTGGTCCCTCATCGTATCCTTGCACTCTCCCGCCCCGCGATTTTCTCAGCAAGATCCCACGTGCATGCATTTAATGTGTGTTTTAAATTTTTAAAAAGTTATAACTTTTGAACCGAGTATCGAAATTAAGATCTGTTTTCACCGCTAGGTTCCCCGTGACAAGCTTTTCAAAACTAGATCTCATATGAGTATGTTTTGACTAACTTTTTTTCTGAGCACATTTGGATTCTACAGAAGCAACTTCTTGTTAGTATGTGTAGTATGACTGTCTATTATCAAAAAACCCCTCAAAGTTGGTTACCATACTACTAGGTTAACTAGCTTCACCTCTAAGTTTTCACCATAACTAGCAAGCATTCTTCCATAACTAGTTTCGCCTCCAAGTTCATAGAATTATAAGCAACTTAGTTTTTGAGGTAGGCTAACAATATCATAAGTTGCCTTCCATGACTAGCGAGTAGCTTAACATCATTCTAAGTTGCCCATATATGGAAAGATTCCTCTACTACAGTATGTCGATTTTTCTCCAACTCGTCTGACCAACCATATGAACCCAACGATGACGTAACATGCATTAATTTTAGTACGAAAAAATTCAAAAAGCTATAATGTTCAAACCACGTGTCAGAATTATGATCCGTTTTCACCATTGGATTCCTCATGACGAACTCTTCAAAACTAGACCCCATATGAATATGTTTTGATGTTTTTTGTAAAGCAACTTTGATACTAAATGAGGCAACTTTAGTGCTAAACAGGAGCAACTTCGATGCTAGATGAATTGCATAGTGTATTAGTAAATTCACCTACTAGCCTACTAATAGTTGTGTGCAGTAGTATAATTGATGGTTACCTTGGTTGCTAAGTTGCATACATCGAAAACTAAGTTGTAGATAGTTTAGTTGCCTACGATACTATGAAAGTTGCTTACCGTAGAGTGGAAAGTTGTCTAACATGGTTTCTAAGTTGGCTGCCTCAGAAACCAAGTTGCCTATATTGCTACAAAGTTTCCTACACCCCCTATTGCCTAAAATACTATGGAAGTTGTCCATCAAAGGACCTAATTTTCCTACAATGTTGAAAAGTTTTTGTCGGATATAAGTTGCCTATCATGACTCCAAATTTTGAAACTATGTGGGGATGGATGGTATGACAACCTTATTTTTTTTCCTTTTCTAGGGAGTCTGCCCACTGAGCACACGGGTGTTGACCGGTTGCATAAGTAGGGACATATGAGAATTTGCATAGGGGATGATTAGAAGTTTGATAGGGGGTGGATTAGACAGTTGCCCGCAAACCTACACAAGTTGTTCATAATGTTGGCATGAGTTGCCCATGAAAATCATTGAAATCTCCAGATATAATGATGAAAAGCACACATGAGTTGCTTGTTGAATGCACTGGAGTTGCACAAAAATACCCCAAAAGTTGCTAACTTTTTTATGTGATACTTGAGTGCATAACGACCTTAAAGTTATTCTCCCTGTTTTGCCTCCAATAGTCCCATCAATGATGAACTTACAATTTTCCAAGTGTGGTTTATTTTTTTCTAGATACCAATTTAGAGTACACATGAGGTGTCTAGTGAGTGCACTAGAGTTTTATAAGTACACCCAAAAGTTCCTAACCTTTTTTGTGAGGCATTCGAGTGCATAACACAAGTATTCTACCATAACTAGCTTAATCTCCAAGTTGATAGTACTATAGGAAACTTACTTTCCGAGGTAGCCTAACATCATCCTAAGTTGACTGCCATGGCTAGTTAGTAGGATAACATTATCCTAAGTTGCATACAATACTTTTTCAGTGTGGTAAGGAACTTAGTTTCTTATATAGGCAACTTAGCAACATTGACCGACAACTTTTTAATGTATTGTAGGGAACTGGAATAGTAATGCCAGTTAACCGAGCATCACTGATAGGCAACTTCATAGTGTTTTAGGCAACTTAGGAAAAAGCAATGATAAGCAACTTCATAATATTGTAGGCCACTAATTTGCAAAGTTAGACAACTAAACAACAATGGTAGGTAACTAATTATCAATAGCAGGTAACTGGACATCAATGGTAGGCCAATCTCGTAGTATTATAGGCAACTTGGCACCAATGATAAGCAACTGAATATCCATGGTAGGCAACTGGGCAACCATGGTAGGAAAGTTGTGATAATGTTAGTAAAATTCATTGATACACATAGTGCAATGAAGTTACTTATCTGTAGCACTAAAGGTGCATCATGTTTTGTGTAATCGTCTTACTTTTACACAAACCAACCTAATAGGCGGTCCTACTAGACAAAAAAATAAAGTTGCTTTTCTACACTAAAGTTGCCACAATCGTACCCAAAGTTGCCTTGAAAAAAGTTTGACGAAACCTATCTATATGAAATCTAGTTTTGAAGATCTCGCCGCGAGAAACCTAGCTGTGAAAACGAAATTGAATTTCGACACATAAAACAAAAGTTACAGGTTTTTAAATTTTTTGGACCCACAAATAAATGCATGTGAGACAAAATTCCTTTTTTAGTGAGCTGTTATTTCCATAATTGGAAGAGCGCTCAATCCCACTAACGAGCGCTCGGGCGCCCGCTAGCCACGTCCATAATTGATTTCTTCTACTTGTCACTTGCCATCAACCTTAAGGAGACTCGAAAAAATTGTAAAATATCGCGGTTCATAATTGCGCTTGCCATCAACCTCAGGGGGATTAGTTGAGACTTCATGCTCGATCATTCTAAAATTAGTCTAGAAAACGAAATCAATCTACATTCTCTTCAACAAGTGGGCCTCAACCTGATGTTAGAGACGCAACAACTGAACATATGCTACATGTTTGATCGATGCAGTGAGGATTACTAGAGAAGACAAATATGAAAATCATAGTTCTCTATCATCCACGTAATGAAACCTGCTTTCAAATGTTGGATTTTATTCGTGCATCCCACTGCCTCGAACTGAAACCTGCTTTCAAATGTTGGATTTTATTCATGTGCTGTGCAACTGCGGCAAGGCAAATACGATACTACTGTATGTATCCGTGTGCAGGCACAAGGGGTGCATGCGACCTAACCGACGACGGGCGTCTGGACGACTACGCCGGTCATCGTGTCTGACACCACGACGAAACGCCAGGGGTGCGGGCCCGGCGGCCAGGGGCCGTGCCTATTGTTGGGAACGTAGTAATTTCAAAATTTTCCTACGCACACGCAAGATTATGGTGATGCATAGCAACGAGAGAGGAGAGTATCGTCCACTTATCCTCGTAGACCGTAAGCGGAACGTGGTTGATGTAGTCGTACGTCTTCATGATCCGACCGATCCAAGTACCGAACGTACGGCACCTCCGAGTTCAGCACACGTTCAACTCGATGACGTCCCACGAACTCCGATCCAGCAGAGCCTCACAGGAGAGTTCCGTCAGCACGACGGCGTGATGACGGTGATGATGTTGTTACCGATGCAGGGCTTCGCCTAAGCACCGCTACGATATGATCGAGATGGATTATGGTGGAGAGGGCACCGCACACGGCTTGGAACAATCAACTTGTGTGTCCTAGGGTGCCCCCTGCCCCCGTATATAAAGGAGTAAGGGGGGAGGCCGGCCGGCCCTTACAGGGTGCGCTAGGAGGAGGAGTCCTCCTCCTAGTAGGAGTAGGACTCCCCTTTCCTACTCCTACTAGGAGGGGGAAAGGAAGGAGGAGAGGGAGAAGGAAAGGGGGGCGTCGCCCTCCTTCCCTACTCCAATTCGGACCAGAGGGGGAGGGGCGCATGGCCTGCCGTGGACGGCCCTCTCTCTCCACTAAGGCCCATGTGGCCCATTACGTCTCCGGGAGGGGGGGGGGGTCCGGTAACCCTCCAGCACTCCGGTTTTATCCGAAATCACCCGGAACACTTTCGGTATCCGAATATAGTCGTCTAGTATATCAATCTTTATGCCTCGACCATTTTGAGACTCTTCATCATGTCTGTGATCACATCCGGGACTCCGAACTATCTTCGGTACATCAAATCACATAAACTCATAATACCGATCGTCACCGAACGTTAAGCGTGCGGACCCTACGGGTCCGAGAAGTGTGTAGACATGACCGAGACACATCTCCGGTCAATAACCAATAGTGGAACCTGGATGCGCATATTGGCTCCTACATATTCTACAAAGATCTTTATCGGTCAAACCGCATAACAACCTACGTTGTTCCCTTTGTCATCGGTATGTTACTTGCCCGAGATTCGATCGTCGGTATCTCAATACCTAGCTCAATCTCATTACCGACAAGTTTCTTTAATCGTTCTGTAATGCATCATCCCGCAACTAACTCATTAGTTGTATTTCTTGCAAGACTTATAGTGATGTGCATTACCGAGAGGGCCCAGAGATACCTCTTCGACAATCAGAGTGACAAATCCTAATCTCGATCTATGCTAACTCAACAAGTACCATCGGAGACACCTATAGAGCACCTTTATAATCACCCAGTTATGTTGTGACGTTTGGTAGCACACAGAATGTTCCTCCGGTAATCGGGAGTTGCATAATCTCATAGTCATCGGAACACGTATAAGTCATGAAGAAAGCAATAGTAGTAAACTAAAATGATCAAGTGCTAAGCTAACGCAATGGGTCAGGTCAATCACATCATTCTCCTAATGATGTGATCCCATTTATCAAATGACAACTCATGTCTATGGTTAGGAAACATAACCATCTTTGATCAACGAGCTAGTCAAGTAGAGGCATACTAGTGACACTCTGTTTGTCTATGTATTCACACATTTATTATGTTTCCGGTTAATACAATTCTAGCATGAATAATAAACATTTATCATGAAATAAGGAAATAAATAATAACTTTATTATTGCCTTTAGGGCATATTTCCTTCAGTCTCCCACTTGCACTAGAGTCAATAATCTAGATTACACAGTAATGATTCTAACACCCATGGAGCCTTGGTGCTGATCATGTTTTGCTCGTGAAAGAGGCTTAGTCAATGGGTCTGCAACATTCAGATCCGTATGTATCTTGCAAATCTCTATATCTCCCGCCTGGACTTTATCGCGGATGAAGCGTCTCTTGATGTGTTTGGTTCTCTTGTGAAATCTGAATACCTTTGCCAAGGCAATTGCACCAGTATTGTCACAAAAGATTTTCATTGGACCCAATGCACTAGGTATGACACCTGAATCGAATATGAACTCCTTCATCGAGACTCCTTCATTTGCTGCTTCCGAAGCAGCTATCTACTCCGCTTCACACGTAGATCCCGCCATGACGTTTTGTTTAGAACTACTCCAACTAACAGCTCCACCGTTCAATATAAACACGTATCCGGTTTGTGATTTAGAATCGTCCAGATCAGTGTCAAAGCTTGCATCGACGTAACCATTTACGACGAGCTCTTTGTCACCTCCATAAACGAGAAACATATCCTTAGTCTTTTTCAGGTATTTCAGGATGTTCTTGACCATTGTCCAGTGATCCACTCCTGGATTACTTTGGTACCTCCCTGCTAAACTAATAGCAAGGCACACATCAGGTCTGGTACACAACATTGCATACATGATAGAGCCTTTGGCTGAATCATTGGGAACACTTTTCATATTCTCTCTATCTTCTGCAGTGGTCGGGCATTGAGTCTTACTCAACTTCACACCTTGTAACACAGGCAAGAACCCTTTCTTAGCTTGATCCATTTTGAACTTCTTCAAAACTTTATCAAGGTATGTGCTTTGTGAAAGTCCAATTAAGCGTTTTGATCTATCCCTATAGATCTTAATGCCCAATATATAAGCAGCTTCACCGAGGTCTTTCATTAAAAACTCTTATTCAAGTATCTTTTTATGCTATCTAGAAATTCTATATCATTTCCAATCAACAATATGTCATCCACATATAATATTAGAAATGCTACAGAGCTCCCACTCACTTTCTTGTAAATACATGCATCTCCAAAAGTTTGTATAAAACCATATGCTTTGATCGCACTATCAAAACGTTTATTCCAACTCGGAGAGGCTTGCACCAGTCCATAAATGGATCGCTGGAGCTTGCACACTTTGTTAGCACCCTTTGGATCGATAAAACCTCCAGGTTGCATCATATACAACTCTTCTTCCTGAAATCCATTCAGGAATGCAGTCTTCACATCCATTTGCCAAATTTCATAATCATAAAATGCGGCAATTTCTAACATGATTCAGACGGACTTAAGCATCGCTATGGGTGAGAAGGTCTCATCATAGTCAACTCCTTAAACTTGTCGAAAACCTTTTGCAACATGTCGAGCTTTGTAGACAATAACGTTACCATCAGCCCCAGTCTTCTTCTTGAAGATTCATTTATTCTCGATGGCTTGCCGATCATTGGGCAAGTCAACCAAAGTCCACACTTTGTTCTTATACATGGATCTCATCTCAGATTTCATGGCCTCAAGCCATTTTGCAGAATCTTGGCTCATCATCGCTTCCTCATAGTTCGTAGGTTCGTCATGGTCAAGTAACATGACCTCCAGAACAGGATTACCGTACCACTCTGGTGCGGATCTTACTCTGGTTGACCTACGAGGTTCGGTAGTAACTTGATCTGAAGTTTCATGATCATCATCATTGGCTTCCTCACTAATTGGTGTAGGTGTCACAGGAACCGGTTTCTGTGATGGACTACTTTCTAATAAGGGAGCAGGTACAATTACCTCATCAAGTTCTACTTTCCTCCCACTCACTTCTTTCGAGAGAAACTCCCTCTCTAGGAAGGATCCATTCTTAGCAACAAATGTCTTGCCTTCGGATCTGTGATAGAAGGTGTACCCAACAGTCTCCTTTGGGTATCCTATGAAGACACATTTCTCCGATTTAGGTTCGAGCTTATCAGGTTGAAGCTTTTTCACATAAGCATCGAAGCACCAAACTTTAAGAAACAACAACTTTGGTTTCTTGCCAAACCATAGTTCATAAGGCGTCGTCTCAATGGATTTAGATGATGCCCTATTTAATGTGAATGTAGCTGTCTCTAAAGCATAACCCCAAAACAATATCGGTAAATCAGTAAGAGACATCATAGATCGCACCATATTTAGTAAAGTACGATTACGACGTTCAGACACACCATTACGCTGTGGTGTTCCGGGTGGCGTGAGTTGCGAAACTATTCCACATTGTTTCAAATGAAGACCAAACTCGTAACTCAAATATTCTCCTCCACGATCAGATCGTAGAAACTTTATTTTCTTGTTTACGATGATTTTCCACTTCACTCTGAAATTCTTTGAACTTTTCAAATGTTTCAGACTTATGTTTCATCAAGTAGATATACCCATATCTGCTCAAATCATCTATGAAGGTGAGAAAATAACGATACCCGCTGCGAGCCTCAACATTCATCGGACCACATACATCAATATGTATGATTTCCAACAAATCTGTTGCTCGCTCCATAGTTCCGGAGAACGGCGTTTTAGTCATCTTGCCCATGAGGCATGGTTCGCAAGTACCAAGTGATTCATAATAAGTGATTCCAAAAGTCCATCAGAATGGAGTTTCTTCATGCGATTTACACCAATATGACCTAAACGGCAGTGCCACAAATAAGTTGCACTATCATTATCAACTCTGCATCTTTTGGCTTCAACATTATGAATATGTGTATCACTACTGTCGAGATTCATTAAAAATAGACCATTCTTCAAGGGTGCATGACCATAAAAGATATTACTCATATAAATGGAACAACCATTATTCTCTGATCCGTCTCGCATCAAACAAGATCCAGATATAATGTTCATGCTCAACGCTGGCACCAAATGACAATTATTCAGGTCTAAAACTAATCCCGAAGGTAGATGTAGAGGTAGCGTGCCGACGACGATTACATCAACTTTGGAACCATTTCCCACACGCATCGTCACCTCGTCCTTAGCCAATCTTCGCTTAATCCGTAGTCACTATTTCGGGTTGCAAATATTAGCAACAGAACCAGTATCAAATACCCAGGTGCTACTGTGAGCTTTAGTAAGGTACACATCAATAACATGTATATCACATATACCTTTGTTCACCTTGCCATCCTTCTTATTCGCCAAATACTTGGGGCAGTTCCGCTTCCAGTGACCGGTCCCTTTGCAGTAGAAGCACTGAGTCTCAGGCTTAGGTCCAGACTTGGGTTTCTTCTCTTGAGCAGTAACTTGTTTTCCGTTCTTCTTGAAGTTCACTTTCTTCTTCCCTTTACCCTTTTTCTTGAAACTGGTGGTCTTGTTGACCATCAACACTTGATGCTCCTTCTTGATTTGTACCTCCGCACCCTTTAGCACTGTGAAAAGCTCGGGAATTGTCTTATCCATCCCTTACATGTTATAGTTCATCACGAAGCTCTTGTAGCTTGGTGGTGGTGATTGAAGAATTCTTTCAATGACACTATCATCCAGAAGATTATCTCCCAGTTGAATCAAGTGATTGTTATACCCAGACATTTTGAGTATATATTCACTGACAGAACTATTCTCCTCCATCTTGCAGCAATGAGGATAATCCTCAAGTTATGGACCCATTCCGTGTAATTGCTACCATCATCTTTCAAATTTGCTTTCTCAAGG
Organism: Triticum monococcum; assembly: GCA_034509565.1. Lineage (NCBI taxonomy): Eukaryota > Viridiplantae > Streptophyta > Magnoliopsida > Poales > Poaceae > Triticum > Triticum monococcum. The sequence goes on from CM067845.1 coordinate 624,863,131, forward strand.
AACGCATTAAAATTCAACGGAACAACAACACGCGCCATCTATCTACAACAACACAGACAAGAAAAATACTATCAGGTACTAAGTTAATGATAAATTAAAGTTGAATTAATCATATTTAAGAACTTCCACTTAGATAGACATCCCTCTAATCATCTAAGTGATCACGTGATCCAAATCAACTAAACCATGACCGATCATCACGTGAAATGTGTTGGGGAACGTAGTAATTTCAAAATTTTCCTACGCACACGCAAGATCATGGTGATGCATAGCAACGAGAGGGGAGAGTGTTGTCTACGTACCAACGCAGACCGACTGCGGAAGCGATCACACAACATAGAGGAAGTAGTCGTACGTCTTCTTCCCGATCCGACCGATCCAAGCACCGTTACTCCGGCACCTCCGAGTTCTTAGCACACGTTCAGCTCGATGACGATCCTCGGGCTCCGATCCAGCAAAGCGTCGAGGAAGAGTTCCGTCAGCACGACGGCGTGGTGACGATCTTGATGTTCTACCGACGCAGGGCTTCGCCTAAGCTCTACAACGATATGACCGAGGTGGAATTTGGTGGCAGGGAGCACCGCACACGACTAAGGAACGATCAACAATGATCAACTTGTGTGTCTATGGGGTGCCCCCTGCCCCCGTATATAAAGGAGCAGGGGGAGGGGTTCGGCCGGCCAGGGAGAGGGCGCGGGAGGAGTCCTACTCCTACCGGGAGTAGGACTCCCCCCTCAATCCTATTCCAACTAGGACTCCCAAGGGGAAAAGGAGAGAGAGGGGGGCCGACCCCTTCTCCTAGTCCTAATAGGACTTGGGGAAGGGGGGCGCGCGGCCAGCTATGGGCTGCCCCTTTTCTCTTTTCCACTAAGGCCCAATAGGCCCATTTGCCTCCCGGGGGGTTCCGGTAACCCTCCCGGTATTCCGGTAAAATCCCGATTTCACCCGGAACACTTCCGATGTCCAAACATAGCCTTCCAATATATCAATCTTTACGTCTCGACCATTTCGAGACTCCTCGTCATGTCCGTGATCACATCCGGGACTCCGAACAACCTTCGGTACATCAAAATGCATAAACTCATAATAACTGTCATCATAACGTTAAGCGTGCGGACCCTACGGTTCGAGAACAATGTAGACATGACCGAGACATGTCTCCGGTCAATAACCAATAGCGGGACCTGGATGCCCATATTGGCTCCTACATATTCTACGAAAATCTTTATCGGTCAGACCGCATAACAACATACGTTGTTCCCTTTGTCATCGGTATGTTACTTGCCCGAGATTCGATCGTCGGTATCCAATACCTAGTTCAATCTCGTTACTGGCAAGTCTCTTTACTCGTTCCGTAATACATCATCTTATAACTAACATCTTAGTTATTATGCTTGCAAGGCTTATGTGATGTGTATTACCGAGAGGGCCCAGAGATACCTCTCCGACAATCGGAGTGACAAACCCTAATCTCGAAATACGCCAACCCAACATCTACCATTGGAGACACCTGTAGTACTCCTTTATAATCACCCAGTTACGTTGTGACGTTTGGTAGTACCCAAAGTGTTCCTCCGGTAAACGAGAGTTGCATAATCTCATAGTTATAGGAACATGTATAAGTCATGAAGAAAGCAATAGCAACATACTAAACGATCGGGTGCTAAGCTAATGGAATGGGTCATGTCAATCAGATCATTCAACTAATGATGTGACCTCGTTAATCAAATAACAACTCTTTGTTCATGGTTAGGAAACATAACCATCTTTGATTAACGAGCTAGTCAAGTAGAGGCATACTAGTGACACTCTGTTGGTCTATGTATTCACACATGTATTATGTTTCCGGTTAATACAATTCTAGCATGAATAATAAACATTTATCATGATATAAGGAAATAAATAATAACTTTATTGTTGCCTCTAGGGCATATTTCCTTCAGTCTCCCACTTGCACTAGAGTCAATAATCTAGATTACACATTAATGATTCTAACACCCATGGAGCCTTGGTGCTGATCATGTTTTGCTCATGGAAGAGGCTTAGTCAACGGGTCTGCAACATTCAGATCCGTATGTATCTTGCAAATCTCTATGTCTCCCACCTGGACTAAATCCCGGATGGAGTTGAAGCGTCTCTTGATGTGTTTGGTCCTTTTGTGAAATCTGGATTCCTTTGCCAAAGCAATTGCACCAGTATTGTCACAAAAGATTTTCATTGGACCCGATGCACTAGGTATGACACCTAGATCGGATATGAACTCCTTCATCCAGACTCCTTCGTTCGCTGCTTCCGAAGCAGCTATGTACTCCGCTTCACATGTAGATCCCGCTACGACGCTTTGTTTAGAACTGCACCAACTGACAACTCCACCGTTTAAAGTAAACACGTATCCGGTTTGCGATTTAGAATCGTCCAGATCAGTGTCAAAGCTTGCATCAACGTAACCTCTTACGGTGAGCTCTTTGTCACCTCCATATACGAGAAACATATCCCTAGTCCTTTTCAGGTATTTCAGGATGTTCTTGACCGCTGTCCAGTGATCCACTCCTGGATTACTTTAGTACCTCCCTGCTAAACTTATAGCAAGGCACACATCAGGTCTGGTACACAGCATTGCATACATGATAGAGCCTATGGCTGAAGCATAGGGAACATCTTTCATTTTCTCTCTATCTTCTGCAGTGGTCGGGCATTGAGTCTGACTCAACTTCACACCTTGTAACACAGGCAAGAACCCTTTCTTTGCTTGATCCATTTTGAACTTCTTCAAAATCTTGTCAAGGTATGTGCTTTGTGAAAGTCCAATTAAGCGTCTTGATCTATCTCTATAGATCTTTATGCCTAATATGTAAGCAGCTTCCCCGAGGTCTTTCATCGAAAAACTTTTATTCAAGTATCCCTTTATGCTATCCAGAAATTCTATATCATTTCCAATCAGCAATATGTCATCCACATATAATATCAGAAATGCTACAGAGCTCCCACTCACTTTCTTGTAAATACAGGCTTCTCCAAAAGTCTGTATAAAGCCAAATGCTTTGATCACACTATCAAAGCGTTTATTCCAACTCCGAGATGCTTGCACCAGTCCATAAATGGATCGCTGGAGTTTGTACACTTTGTTAGCTCCCTTTGGATCGACAAAACCTTCTGGTTGCATCATATACAACTCTTCTTCCAGAAATCCATTCAGGAATGCAGTTTTGACATCCATCTGCCATATTTCATAATCATAAAATGCGGCAATTGCTAACATGATTCTGACGGACTTAAGCATCGCTACGGGTGAGAAGGTCTCATCGTAGTCAACCCCTTGAACTTGTCGAAAACCTTTTGCGACAAGTCGAGCTTTATAGACAGTAATATTACCGTCAGCGTCAGTCTTTTTCTTGAAGATCCATTTATTCTCAATTGCTTGCCGATCATCGGGCAAGTCAACCAAAGTCCATACTTTGTTCTCATACATGGATCCCATCTCAGATTTCATGGCCTCAAGCCACTTAGCGGAATCTGGGCTCACCATCGCTTCTTCATAGTTCGTAGGTTCATCATGATCTAGTAGCATGACTTCCAGAACTGGATTACCATACCACTCTGGTGCGTATCTCACTCTGGTTGATCTACGTGGTTCAGTAGTATCTTGTCCTGAAGTTTCATGATCATCATCATTAGCTTCCTCAATCATTGGTATAGGTGTCGCAGAAACAGTTTTCTGTGATGTACTATTTTCCAATAAGGGAGCAGGTACAGTTACCTCATCAAGTTCTACTTTCCTCCCACTCACTTCTTTCGAGAGAAACTCCTTCTCTAGAAATGATCCATTCTTAGCAACGAATGTCTTGCCTTCGGATCTGTGATAGAAGGTATACCCAACTGTTTCCTTTGGGTATCCTATGAAGACACATTTCTCCGCTTTGGGTTCGAGCTTATCAGGTTGAAGCTTTTTCACATAAGCATCGCAGCCCCAAACTTTAAGAAACGACAACTTTGGTTTCTTGCCAAACCATAGTTCATAAGGCGTCATCTCAACGGATTTTGATGGTGCCCTATTTAACGTGAATGCGGCCGTCTCTAAAGCATAACCCCAAAATGATAGCGGTAAATCAGTAAGAGACATCATAGATCGCACCATATCTAGTAAAATACGATTACGACGTTCGGACACACCGTTACGCTGTGGTGTTCCGGGTGGCGTGAGTTGCGAAACTATTCCACAATTTTTCAAATGTACACCAAACTCGTAACTCAAATATTCTCCTCCACGATCAGATCGTAGAAACTTTATTTTCTTGTTACGATGATTTTCAACTTCACTCTGAAATTCCTTGAACTTTTCAAATGTTTCAGACTTATGTTTCATTAAGTAGATATACCCATATCTGCTTAAATCATCTGTGAAGGTGAGAAAATAACGATATCCGCCACGAGCCTCAATATTCATCGGACCACATACATCGGTATGTATGATTTCCAATAAATCTGTTGCTCTCTCCATAGTACCAGAGAACGGTGTTTTAGTCATCTTGCCTATGAGGCACGGTTCGCAAGTACCAAGTGATTCATAATCAAGTGGTTCCAAAAGCCCATCAGTATGGAGTTTCTTCATGCGCTTTACACCGATATGACCTAAACGGCAGTGCCACAAATAAGTTGCACTATCATTATCAACTCTGCATCTTTTGGCTTCTACATTATGAATATGTGTATCACTACTATCGAGATTCAACAAGAATAGACCACTCTTCAAAGGTGCATGACCATAAAATATATTACTCATATAAATAGAACAACCATTATTCTCTGATTTAAATGAATAACCGTCTCGCATTAAACAAGATCCAGATATAATGTTCATGCTCAACGCTGGCACCAAATAACAATTATTTAGGTCTAATATTAATCCCGAAGGTAGATGTAGAGGTAGCGTGCCGACCGCGATCACATCGACTTTGGAACCGTTTCCCACGCGCATCGTCACCTCGTCCTTTGCTAGCGTCCGCTTATTCTGTAGTCCCTGTTTCGAGTTGCAAATATTAGCAACAGAACCAGTATCAAATACCCAGGTGCTACTGCGAGCTCTAGTAAGGTACACATCAATAACATGTATATCACATATACCTTTGTTCACCTTGCCATCCTTCTTATCCGCCAAATACTTGGGGCAGTTCCGCTTCCAGTGACCAGTCTGCTTGCAGTAGAAGCACTCAGTTTCAGGCTTAGGTCCAGACTTGGGTTTCTTCTCCTGAGCAGCAACTTGCTTGCTGTTCTTCTTGAAGTTCCCCTTCTTCTTCCCTTTGCCCTTTTTCTTGAAACCAGTGGTTTTGTTAACCATCAACACTTGATGCTCCTTCTTGATTTCTACCTCCGCAGCTTTCAGCATTGCGAAGAGCTCGGGAATAGTCTTGTTCATCCCTTGCATATTATAGTTCATCACGAAGCTCTTGTAGCTTGGTGGCAGTGATTGGAGAATTCTGTCAATGACGCAATCATCTGGAAGATTAACTCCCATCTGAATCAAGTGATTATTATACCCAGACATTTTGAGTATATGCTCACTGACAGAACTGTTCTCCTCCATCTTGCAGCTATAGAACTTATTGGAGACTTCATATCTCTCAATTCGGGCATTTGCTTGAAATATTAACTTCAACTCCTGGAACATCTCATATGCTCCATGACGTTCAAAACGTCGTTGAAGTCCCGATTCTAAGCCGTAAAGCATGGCACACTGAACTATCGAGTAGTCATCAGCTTTGCTCTGCCAGACGTTCATAACATCTGGCGTTGCTCCAGCACCAGGCCTGGCACCCAGCGGTGCTTCCAGGACGTAATTCTTCTGTGCAGCAATGAGGATAATCCTCAGGTTACGGACCCAGTCCGTGTAATTGCTACCATCATCTTTCAACTTTGCTTTCTCAAGGAACGCATTAAAATTCAACGGAACAACAGCACGAGCCATCTATCTACAATCAACATAAACAAGCAAGATACTATCAGGTACTAAGTTCATGATAAGTTTAAGTTCAGTTAATCAAATTACTTAAGAACTCCCACTTAGATAGACATCCCTCTAATCCTCTAAGTGATCACGTGATCCAAATCAACTAAACCATAACCGATCATCACGTGAGATGGAGTAGTTTTCATTGGTGAACATCGTCATGATGATCATATCTACTATATGATTCACGCTCGACCTTTCGGTCTCTGTGTTCCGAGGCCATATCTGCATATGCTAGGCTCGTCAAGTTTAACCTGAGTATTCTGCGTGTGCAAAACTGGCTTGCACCCGTTGTAGATGGACGTAGAGCTTATCACACCCGATCAACACGTGGTGTCTGGGCACGACGAACTTTGGCAACGGTGCATACTCAGGGAGAACACTTCTTGATAATTTAGTGAGAGATCATCTTATAATGCTACCGTCAATCAAAGCAAGATAAGATGCATAAAAGGATAAACATCACATGCAATCAATATAAGTGATATGATATGGCCATCATCATCTTGTGCTTGTGATCTCCATCTCCGAAGCACCGTCATGATCACCATCGTCACCGGCGCGACACCTTGATCTCCATCGTAGCATCGTTGTCGTCTCGTCAATCTTATGCTTCCACGACTATCACTACCGCTTAGTAATAAAGTAAAGCATTACATCGCGATTGCATTGCATACAATAAAGCGACAACCATATGGCTCCTGCCAGTTGCCGATAACTTGGTTACAAAACATGATCATCTCATACAATAAAATCAGCATCATGCCTTGACCATATCACATCACAACATGCCCTGCAAAAACAAGTTAGACGTCCTCTACTTTGTTGTTGCAAGTTTTACGTGGTTGCTACGGGCTTAAGTAAGAACTCATCTCACCTACGCATCAAAACCACAACGATAGTTCGTCAAATAGACTCCGTTTTAACCTTCTCAAGGACCGGGCATAGCCACACTTGGTTCAACTAAAGTTGGAGAGACAGTCTTCCGCAAGCCATCTATGTGCAAACCACGTCGAGGGAACCGGTCTCGCGTAAGAGTACGCGTAAGGTTGGTCCGGATCGTCTCGTCCAACAATACCGCCGAACCAAAGTATGACATGCTGGTAGGCAGTATGACTTGTATCGCCCACAACACACTTGTGTTCTACTCATTCAAATAACATCAAACCATAAAACCTAGGCTCGGATGCCACTGGTGGGGAACGTAGTAATTTCAAAATTTTCCTACGCACACGCAAGATCATGGTGATGCATAGCAACGAGAGGGTAGAGTGTTGTCTACGTACCAACGCAGACCGACTGCGGAAGCGATCACACAACATAGAGGAAGTAGTCGTATGTCTTCTTCCCGATCCGACCGATCCAAGCACCGTTACTCCGGCACCTCCGAGTTCTTAGCACACGTTCAGCTCGATGACGATCCTCGGGCTCCGATCCAGCAAAGCGTCGAGGAAGAGTTCCGTCAGCACGACGGCGTGGTGACGATCTTGATGTTCTACCGACGCAGGGCTTCGCCTAAGCTCTACAACGATATGACCGAGGTGGAATTTGGTGGCAGGGAGCACCGCACACGGCTAAGGAACGATCAACAATGATCAACTTGTGTGTCTATGGGGTGCCCCCTGCCCCCGTATATAAAGGAGCAGGGGGAGGGGTTCGGCCGGCCAGGGAGAGGGCGCGGGAGGAGTCCTACTCCTACCGGGAGTAGGACTCCCCCCCTCAATCCTATTCCAACTAGGACTCCCAAGGGGAAAAGGAGAGAGAGGGGGGCCGACCCCTTCTCCTAGTCCTAATAGGACTTGGGGAAGGGGGGCGCGCGGCCAGCTATGGGCTGCCCCTTTTCTCTTTTCCACTAAGGCCCAATAGGCCCATTTGCCTCCCGGGGGGTTCCGGTAACCCTCCCGGTATTCCGGTAAAATCCCGATTTCACCCGGAACACTTCCGATGTCCAAACATAGCCTTCCAATATATCAATCTTTACGTCTCGACCATTTCGAGACTCCTCGTCATGTCCGTGATCACATCCGGGACTCCGAACAACCTTCGGTACATCAAAATGCATAAACTCATAATAACTGTCATCATAACGTTAAGCGTGCGGACCCTACGGTTCGAGAACAATGTAGACATGACCGAGACATGTCTCCGGTCAATAACCAATAGCGGGACCTGGATGCCCATATTGGCTCCTACATATTCTACGAAAATCTTTATCGGTCAGACCGCATAACAACATACGTTGTTCCCTTTGTCATCGGTATGTTACTTGCCCGAGATTCGATCGTCGGTATCCAATACCTAGTTCAATCTCGTTACTGGCAAGTCTCTTTACTCGTTCCGTAATACATCATCTTATAACTAACATCTTAGTTATTATGCTTGCAAGGCTTATGTGATGTGTATTACCGAGAGGGCCCAGAGATACCTCTCCGACAATCGGAGTGACAAACCATAATCTCGAAATACGCCAACCCAACATCTACCATTGGAGACACCTGTAGTACTCCTTTATAATCACCCAGTTACGTTGTGACGTTTGGTAGTACCCAAAGTGTTCCTCCGGTAAACGAGAGTTGCATAATCTCATAGTTATAGGAACATGTATAAGTCATGAAGAAAGCAATAGCAACATACTAAACGATCGGGTGCTAAGCTAATGGAATGGGTCATGTCAATCAGATCATTCAACTAATGATGTGACCTCGTTAATCAAATAACAACTCTTTGTTCATGGTTAGGAAACATAACCATCTTTGATTAACGAGCTAGTCAAGTAGAGGCATACTAGTGACACTCTGTTGGTCTATGTATTCACACATGTATTATGTTTCCGGTTAATACAATTCTAGCATGAATAATAAACATTTATCATGATATAAGGAAATAAATAATAACTTTATTGTTGCCTCTAGGGCATATTTCCTTCAGTCTCCCACTTGCACTAGAGTCAATAATCTAGATTACACATTAATGATTCTAACACCCATGGAGCCTTGGTGCTGATCATGTTTTGCTCATGGAAGAGGCTTAGTCAATGGGTCTGCAACATTCAGATCCGTATGTATCTTGCAAATCTCTATGTCTCCCACCTGGACTAAATCCCGGATGGAGTTGAAGCGTCTCTTGATGTGTTTGGTCCTTTTGTGAAATCTGGATTCCTTTGCCAAAGCAATTGCACCAGTATTGTCACAAAAGATTTTCATTGGACCCGATGCACTAGGTATGACACCTAGATCGGATATGAACTCCTTCATCCAGACTCCTTCGTTCGCTGCTTCCGAAGCAGCTATGTACTCCGCTTCACATGTAGATCCCGCTACGACGCTTTGTTTAGAACTGCACCAACTGACAACTCCACCGTTTAAAGTAAACACGTATCCGGTTTGCGATTTAGAATCGTCCAGATCAGTGTCAAAGCTTGCATCAACGTAACCTCTTACGGTGAGCTCTTTGTCACCTCCATATACGAGAAACATATCCCTAGTCCTTTTCAGGTATTTCAGGATGTTCTTGACCGCTGTCCAGTGATCCACTCCTGGATTACTTTAGTACCTCCCTGCTAAACTTATAGCAAGGCACACATCAGGTCTGGTACACAGCATTGCATACATGATAGAGCCTATGGCTGAAGCATAGGGAACATCTTTCATTTTCTCTCTATCTTCTGCAGTGGTCGGGCATTGAGTCTGACTCAACTTCACACCTTGTAACACAGGCAAGAACCCTTTCTTTGCTTGATCCATTTTGAACTTCTTCAAAATCTTGTCAAGGTATGTGCTTTGTGAAAGTCCAATTAAGCGTCTTGATCTATCTCTATAGATCTTTATGCCTAATATGTAAGCAGCTTCCCCGAGGTCTTTCATCGAAAAACTTTTATTCAAGTATCCCTTTATGCTATCCAGAAATTCTATATCATTTCCAATCAGCAATATGTCATCCGCATATAATATCAGAAATGCTACAGAGCTCCCACTCACTTTCTTGTAAATACAGGCTTCTCCAAAAGTCTGTATAAAGCCAAATGCTTTGATCACACTATCAAAGCGTTTATTCCAACTCCGAGATGCTTGCACCAGTCCATAAATGGATCGCTGGAGTTTGTACACTTTGTTAGCTCCCTTTGGATCGACAAAACCTTCTGGTTGCATCATATACAACTCTTCTTCCAGAAATCCATTCAGGAATGCAGTTTTGACATCCATCTGCCATATTTCATAATCATAAAATGCGGCAATTGCTAACATGATTCTGACGGACTTAAGCATCGCTACGGGTGAGAAGGTCTCATCGTAGTCAACCCCTTGAACTTGTCGAAAACCTTTTGCGACAAGTCGAGCTTTATAGACAGTAATATTACCGTCAGCGTCAGTCTTTTTCTTGAAGATCCATTTATTCTCAATTGCTTGCCGATCATCGGGCAAGTCAACCAAAGTCCATACTTTGTTCTCATACATGGATCCCATCTCAGATTTCATGGCCTCAAGCCACTTAGCGGAATCTGGGCTCACCATCGCTTCTTCATAGTTCGTAGGTTCATCATGATCTAGTAGCATGACTTCCAGAACTGGATTACCGTACCACTCTGGTGCGTATCTCACTCTGGTTGATCTACGTGGTTCAGTAGTATCTTGTCCTGAAGTTTCATGATCATCATCATTAGCTTCCTCAATCATTGGTATAGGTGTCGCAGAAACAGTTTTCTATGATGTACTATTTTCCAATAAGGGAGCAGGTACAGTTACCTCATCAAGTTCTACTTTCCTCCCACTCACTTCTTTCGAGAGAAACTCCTTCTCTAGAAATGATCCATTCTTAGCAACGAATGTCTTGCCTTCGGATCTGTGATAGAAGGTATACCCAACTGTTTCCTTTGGGTATCCTATGAAGACACATTTCTCCGCTTTGGGTTCGAGCTTATCAGGTTGAAGCTTTTTCACATAAGCATCGCAGCCCCAAACTTTAAGAAACGACAACTTTGGTTTCTTGCCAAACCATAGTTCATAAGGCGTCATCTCAACGGATTTTGATGGTGCCCTATTTAACGTGAATGCGGCCGTCTCTAAAGCATAACCCCAAAATGATAGCGGTAAATCAGTAAGAGACATCATAGATCGCACCATATCTAGTAAAATACGATTACGACGTTCGGACACACCGTTACGCTGTGGTGTTCCGGGTGGCGTGAGTTGCGAAACTATTCCACAATTTTTCAAATGTACACCAAACTCGTAACTCAAATATTCTCCTCCACGATCAGATCGTAGAAACTTTATTTTCTTGTTACGATGATTTTCAACTTCACTCTGAAATTCCTTGAACTTTTCAAATGTTTCAGACTTATGTTTCATTAAGTAGATATACCCATATCTGCTTAAATCATCTGTGAAGGTGAGAAAATAACGATATCCGCCACGAGCCTCAATATTCATCGGACCACATACATCGGTATGTATGATTTCCAATAAATCTGTTGCTCTCTCCATAGTACCAGAGAACGGTGTTTTAGTCATCTTGCCTATGAGGCACGGTTCGCAAGTACCAAGTGATTCATAATCAAGTGGTTCCAAAAGCCCATCAGTATGGAGTTTCTTCATGCGCTTTACACCGATATGACCTAAACGGCAGTGCCACAAATAAGTTGCACTATCATTATCAACTCTGCATCTTTTGGCTTCTACATTATGAATATGTGTATCACTACTATCGAGATTCAACAAGAATAGACCACTCTTCAAAGGTGCATGACCATAAAATATATTACTCATATAAATAGAACAACCATTATTCTCTGATTTAAATGAATAACCGTCTCGCATTAAACAAGATCCAGATATAATGTTCATGCTCAACGCTGGCACCAAATAACAATTATTTAGGTCTAATATTAATCCCGAAGGTAGATGTAGAGGTAGCGTGCCGACCGCGATCACATCGACTTTGGAACCGTTTCCCACGCGCATCGTCACCTCGTCCTTTGCTAGCGTCCGCTTATTCTGTAGTCCCTGTTTCGAGTTGCAAATATTAGCAACAGAACCAGTATCAAATACCCAGGTGCTACTGCGAGCTCTAGTAAGGTACACATCAATAACATGTATATCACATATACCTTTGTTCACCTTGCCATCCTTCTTATCCGCCAAATACTTGGGGCAGTTCCGCTTCCAGTGACCAGTCTGCTTGCAGTAGAAGCACTCAGTTTCAGGCTTAGGTCCAGACTTGGGTTTCTTCTCCTGAGCAGCAACTTGCTTGCTGTTCTTCTTGAAGTTCCCCTTCTTCTTCCCTTTGCCCTTTTTCTTGAAACCAGTGGTTTTGTTAACCATCAACACTTGATGCTCCTTCTTGATTTCTACCTCCGCAGCTTTCAGCATTGCGAAGAGCTCGGGAATAGTCTTGTTCATCCCTTGCATATTATAGTTCATCACGAAGCTCTTGTAGCTTGGTGGCAGTGATTGGAGAATTCTGTCAATGACGCAATCATCTGGAAGATTAACTCCCATCTGAATCAAGTGATTATTATACCCAGACATTTTGAGTATATGCTCACTGACAGAACTGTTCTCCTCCATCTTGCAGCTATAGAACTTATTGGAGACTTCATATCTCTCAATTCGGGCATTTGCTTGAAATATTAACTTCAACTCCTGGAACATCTCATATGCTCCATGACGTTCAAAACGTCGTTGAAGTCCCGATTCTAAGCCGTAAAGCATGGCACACTGAACTATCGAGTAGTCATCAGCTTTGCTCTGCCAGACGTTCATAACATCTGGCGTTGCTCCAGCAGCAGGCCTGGCACCCAGCGGTGCTTCCAGGACGTAATTCTTCTGTGCAGCAATGAGGATAATCCTCAGGTTACGGACCCAGTCCGTGTAATTGCTACCATCATCTTTCAACTTTGCTTTCTCAAGGAACGCATTAAAATTCAACGGAACAACAGCACGAGCCATCTATCTACAATCAACATAAACAAGCAAGATACTATCAGGTACTAAGTTCATGATAAGTTTAAGTTCAGTTAATCAAATTACTTAAGAACTCCCACTTACATAGACATCCCTCTAATCCTCTAAGTGATCACGTGATCCAAATCAACTAAACCATAACCGATCATCACGTGAGATGGAGTAGTTTTCATTGGTGAACATCGTCATGTTGATCATATGTACTATATGATTCACGCTCGACCTTTCGGTCTCTGTGTTCCGAGGCCATATCTGCATATGCTAGGCTCGTCAGGTTTAACCTGAGTATTCTGCGTGTGCAAAACTGGCTTGCACCCATTGTAGATGGACGTAGAGCTTATCACACCCGATCATCACGTGGTGTCTGGGCACGACGAACTTTGGCAACGGTGCATACTCAGGGAGAACACTTCTTGATAATTTAGTGAGAGATCATCTTATAATGCTACCGTCAATCAAAGCAAGATAAGATGCATAAAAGGATAAACATCACATGCAATCAATATAAGTGATATGATATGGCCATCATCATCTTGTGCTTGTGATCTCCATCTCCGAAGCACCGTCATGATCACCATCGTCACCGGCGCGACACCTTGATCTCCATCGTAGCATCGTTGTCGTCTCGTCAATCTTATGCTTCCACGACTATCACTACCGCTTAGTAATAAAGTAAAGCATTACATCGCGATTGCATTGCATACAATAAAGCGACAACCATATGGCTCCTGCCAGTTGCCGATAACTTGGTTACAAAACATGATCATCTCATACAATAAAATCAGCATCATGCCTTGACCATATCACATCACAACATGCCCTGCAAAAATAAGTTAGACGTCCTCTACTTTGTTGTTGCAAGTTTTACGTGGCTGCTACGGGCTTAAGTAAGAACTCATCTCACCTACGCATCAAAACCACAACGATAGTTCGTCAAATAGACTCCGTTTTAACCTTCTCAAGGACCGGGCATAGCCACACTTGGTTCAACTAAAGTTGGAGAGACAGTCTTCCGCAAGCCATCTATGTGCAAACCACGTCGAGGGAACCGGTCTCGCGTAAGAGTACGCGTAAGGTTGGTCCGGATCGTCTCGTCCAACAATACCGCCGAACCAAAGTATGACATGCTGGTAGGCAGTATGACTTGTATCGCCCACAACGCACTTGTGTTCTACTCATGCAAATAACATCAAACCATAAAACCTAGGCTCGGATGCCACTGGTGGGGAACGTAGTAATTTCAAAATTTTCCTACGCACACGCAAGATCATGGTGATGCATAGCAACGAGAGGGTAGAGTGTTGTCTACGTACCAACGCAGACCGACTGCGGAAGCGATCACACAACATAGAGGAAGTAGTCGTATGTCTTCTTCCCGATCCGACCGATCCAAGCACCGTTACTCCGGCACCTCCGAGTTCTTAGCACACGTTCAGCTCGATGACGATCCTCGGGCTCCGATCCAGCAAAGCGTCGAGGAAGAGTTCCGTCAGCACGACGGCGTGGTGACAATCTTGATGTTCTACCGACGCAGGGCTTCGCCTAAGCTCTACAACGATATGACCGAGGTGGAATTTGGTGGCAGGGAGCACCGCACACGGCTAAGGAACGATCAACAATGATCAACTTGTGTGTCTATGGGGTGCCCCCTGCCCCCGTATATAAAGGAGCAGGGGGAGGGGTTCGGCCGGCCAGGGAGAGGGCGCGGGAGGAGTCCTACTCCTACCGGGAGTAGGACTCCCCCCTCAATCCTATTCCAACTAGGACTCCCAAGGGGAAAAGGAGAGAGAGGGGGGCCGACCCCTTCTCCTAGTCCTAATAGGACTTGGGGAAGGGGGGCGCGTGGCCAGCTATGGGCTGCCCCTTTTCTCTTTTCCACTAAGGCCCAATAGGCCCATTTGCCTCCCGGGGGGTTCCGGTAACCCTCCCGGTATTCCGGTAAAATCCCGATTTCACCCGGAACACTTCCGATGTCCAAACATAGCCTTCCAATATATCAATCTTTACGTCTCAACCATTTCGAGACTCCTCGTCATGTCCGTGATCACATCCGGGACTCCGAACAACCTTCGGTACATCAAAATGCATAAACTCATAATAACTGTCATCGTAACGTTAAGCGTGCGGACCCTACGGTTCGAGAACAATGTAGACATGACCGAGACATGTCTCCGGTCAATAACCAATAGCGGGACCTGGATGCCCATATTGGCTCCTACATATTCTACGAAAATCTTTATCGGTCAGACCGCATAACAACATACGTTGTTCCCTTTGTCATCGGTATGTTACTTACCCGAGATTCGATCGTCGGTATCCAATACCTAGTTCAATCTCGTTACTGGCAAGTCTCTTTACTCGTTCCGTAATACATCATCTTATAACTAACATCTTAGTTATTATGCTTGCAAGGCTTATGTGATGTGTATTACCGAGAGGGCCCAGAGATACCTCTCCGACAATCGGAGTGACAAACCCTAATCTCGAAATACGCCAACCCAACATCTACCATTGGAGACACCTGTAGTACTCCTTTATAATCACCCAGTTACGTTGTGACGTTTGGTAGTACCCAAAGTGTTCCTCCGGTAAACGGGAGTTGCATAATCTCATAGTTATAGGAACATGTATAAGTCATGAAGAAAGCAATAGCAACATACTAAACGATCGGGTGCTAAGCTAATGGAATGGGTCATGTCAATCAGATCATTCAACTAATGATGTGACCTCGTTAATCAAATAACAACTCTGTGTTCATGGTTAGGAAACATAACCATCTTTGATTAACGAGCTAGTCAAGTAGAGGCATACTAGTGACACTCTGTTGGTCTATGTATTCACACATGTATTATGTTTCCGGTTAATACAATTCTAGCATGAATAATAAACATTTATCATGATATAAGGAAATAAATAATAACTTTATTATTGCCTCTAGGGCATATTTCCTTCAAAATGGAGTAGTTTTCAATGGTGAACATCACTATGTTGATCATATCTACTATATGATTCACGCTCGACCTTTCGGTCTCAGTGTTCCGAGGCCATATCTGCATATGCTTGGCTCTCAAGTTTAACCCGAGTATTTCTGCATGTGCAAAACTGGCTTGCACCCGTTGTATGTGAACGTAGAGCTTATCACACCCGATCATCACGTGGTGTCTCGGCACGACAAACTTTGGCAACGGTGCATACTCAGGGAGAACACTTGTACCTTGAAATTTAGTGAGAGATCACCTTATAATGCTACCGTCAATCAAGCAGAATAAGATGCATAAATGATAAACATCACATGCAATCAATATAAGTGATATGATAAGGCCATCATCATCTTGTGCCTTTGATCTCCATCTACAAAGCACCGTCATGATCACCATCATCACCGGCGCGACACCTTGATCTCCATCGTAGCATCATTGTCGTCTTGCCAAATATTGCTTCTACAACTATCGCTACCGTTTAGTGATAAAGTAAAGCAATTACATGGCGATTGCATTGCGTACAATAAAGTGACAACCATATGGCTCCTGCCAGTTACCGATAACTCCGTTAAAAACATGATCATCTCATACAATAAAATATAGCATCATGCCTTGACCATATCACATCACAACATGCCCTGCAAAAACAAGTTAGACGTCCTCTACTTTGTTGTTGCAAGTTTTACGTGGCTGCTACGGGCTGAGTAAGAACCGTTTTTACCTACGCATCAAAACCACAACGATATTTCGTCAAGTTAGTGTTGTTTTAATCTTCAACAAGGACCGGACATAGTCGCACTCGGCTCAACTAAAGTTGGAGAAACTGACACCCGCCAGCCACCTATGTGCAAAGCAGGTCGGTAGAACCAGTCTCGTGTAAGCGTACGTGTAATGTCAGTCCGGGCCGCTTCATCCAACAATACCGCCGAACTAAAGTATGGCATGCTGGTAAGCAGTATGACTTGTATCGCCCACAACTCGCTTGTGTTCTACTTGTGCATATAACATCTACGCATAAACCTGGCTTGGATGCCACTTTTGGGGAATGTAGTAATTTCAAAAAAATTCTACGCACACGCAAGATCATGGTGATGCATAGCAACGAGAGAGGAGAGTATTGTCCACGTACCCTCGTAGACCATAAGCGGAAGCATTATGAGAACGCGGTTGAAGTAGTCGTACGTCTTCACGATCCGACCGATCCAAGTACCGAACATACGGCACCTCCGAGTTCAGCACACGTCCAGATCAATGACATCCCACGAACTCTAATTCAGCAGAGCCTCACAGGAGAGATCCGCCAGCACGATGGCGTGATGACGGTGATGATGTTGTTACCGATGTAGGGCTTCGCCTAAGCACCGCTACAATATATGATTGAGGTGGATTATGGTGGAGGGGGGCACAACACACGGCTTGGAACAATCAACTTGTGTGTCCTAGGGTGCCCCTGCCCCCGTATATAAAGGAGCAAGGGGGAGGCTGGCCGGCCCTTGCAGGGCACGCCAGGAGGATGAGTCCTCCTCCTAGTAGGAGTAGGACTCCCCTTTCCTACTCCTACTAGGAAGGGGAAAGGAAGGAGGAGAGGGAGAAGGAAAGGGGGGCGCCGCCCCCCTTCCCTAGTCCAATTCGGACCATGGGGAGGGGTGCGCGGCCTGCCCTGGCCGCCCCCCTCTCTCCACTAAGGCCAATGTGGCACATTACTTCTCCTGGGGGGGGGGGGGGGGTTCCGGTAACCCTCCGGCACTCCGGTTTTCTCCGAAATCACCCGGAACACTTCCGGTATCCGAATATAGTCGTCCAATATATCAATCTTTATGTATCGACCAGTTCGAGACTCCTCGTCATGTCTGTGATCACATTCGGGACTGCGAACTACCTTCGGTACATCAAATCACAGAAACTCATAATACCGATCGTCACCGAATATTAAGCATGCGGACCCTACGGGTTCGAGAACTATGTAGACATGACCGAGACACGTCTCCGGTCAATAACCAATAGCGGAACCTAGATGCCCATATTGGCTCCTACATATTCTATGAAGATCTTTATCGGTCAAACTGCATAACAACATATGTTGTTCCCTTTGTCATCAGTATGTTACTTGCTCGAGATTCGATTGTCGGTATCTCAATACCTAGCTCAATCTCGTTACCGGCAAGTCTCTTTACTCGTTACGTAATGCATCATCCCGCAACTAACTCATTAGTTGTATTGCTTGCAAGGCTTATAGTGATGTGCATTACCGAGAGGGCCCAGAGATACCTCTCCGACAATTGGAGTGACAAATCCTAATCACAATCTGTGCCAACTGAACAAGTACCATCTGAGACACCTGTAGACACTACTAGGGAAAACCCTAGTAGTAGCGCGGGTTTTGAGGCTATCAGCAGCGCGGGCAGCCGCGCTACCAATAACGCGCTATAGCTAATTGTTAGTAGTAGCGCGGTTTGCACCCGCGCTGCTACTATTGACTATACCAGTAGCGCTTTTTCAGAACACGCTACTATTAGTTAGTTGTAGTGCTTTCCTAGCCCCGCGCTACTGCTATGTGTTTCATCATTTTTCCCCGCTTCCTACCCAGTTCCAGTTTCAATAAACATCAATTTCCAGATACAAGTTACTACTAGATATCAATTTCATAAAGCATTATAGGTACTAGGTAGTACTACCTCCGTTCCAAATTACTCGTCATGGTTTTAGTTCAAATTTGAAGTAAAACCACAACGAGTAATTTGAAACGGAAGGAGTACTAGATAACAATTTCATATATAGTGAACATGCATCCTCAAGAAATACAAGGTGATATCAATGACGATCATCATATATAGTTCTAGATGATATCGACGATGATCATCATATGTAGTTCTACATGATATCGACAACGATCATCATATGTAGTTCTAGCTGATATAGCCACACACACATATGTAGTTCTAGATGATATCGTCGATGATCATCATCCTGAAGCCTAGGCGGTGGGTGTTCCTGATAGTAATTAGCATGGCCTGTCCAACACGAAGATTCTTGCCTACGAGGAATCTCTTCCACCCAACCGAGTTTAAGTGTGTGCGACCGTCTGTGTCCATGCACTAAGTACAGGTGGTGACAGAGCCCTTTGCGGTAAGGCTTAGTCCAGCTGCGCCTTCTTCATTAGGCTCGATACCACAACTCACAGATAGGTACTTTGGCAATTTCTGAAAAAGAAAAAACATATCAATTAATAAATAGCCTCACACATACTCTTGCAAATATATTTCTATTAAGTATATATTTCTACACTATCAAAAGACATAGTACTACGCATTTGTACTAATTAAGCACGAATTCTACTAATAAGTATATATGGATTATCTACACTATTAATAGTTCCTTGGATTCTACACTAATAAGCATGTGATCAGACTCTACACTAAAGCATATCATCGACTAGATTCCACAAAGCATATCATTGGACTCTACACTAAGCATATCATCGGATTCACAAAGCATATCATCGGACAATTTGCATTTGTAAGTATAACAATAAAGCACACACACACACACACACACACACACATATATCACCAAATTACTACAGTCAGTATAACATACCATTTCATGCCGATCGACCATGGTACTTGTCAGGCGGGTCACGAATGGCACCCCGACAAAGTCATCACGTGGCGGAATTATGTCCCATAGGTTGGACACCTCATCCTCGCTCAGACTCATTCTTTGGGCTACGATGGCTTCATGAAGTGGGTTCTCATCATCTTCATCGAGTGGGTCCTCATTATCTTCATCATCTTCGTCATCTTCATCATCTTCGTCATCTTCATCATCTTCCACCAGGTTGAGATAAATGACAGCCATCTTGGGTCTTTCTGCTCTGAAGGAGAAGCTGATCAACTCACCACCAGTAAGACGCATGCGGGCGAGGAAACGGGCCCATCCATCTCCTCAATCTACGACATACTGCGTCCTTTCTCGACCTCCATAGTGTACGACCCCCCAGGAGCCTCAAATGTCATAGTGTCTCCTGTCAGCTTGTTGAATTTCAACCTCACATTGCATGAGACGATCTGTGTATAAAAAACCAAAATGACACAATGCAGTAATGCCAACACTAAAAATAAAATAGTTGTTACATTTCATCTAATTTCCTAACGCCGCATGACGAAAACTCGGCTGGAAGTAGATGCTGAACAGCTTGCCAGTTCCAAGGCTGCTAGCTCACCTTGACTTGCACAGTCGACATGGTGGTGGTGGTGGCGCCATTTTCCTAAAGCAATATGAGCAAAGGATTAACGATCCACTTCATAGGAAAGAAAAATAGTGGCATATGATATTTTTGGTTCTTCTTCAGTTATATTTTCATAGTGGAACCCGATCCCAAAAAGTAAACAACAAGCTCTCAATTAAATTACTAACACCTTCTATAATAGAACCAACAGCTAGCAGGCCAATGCCAAATCAGCCAACAAGACTCATAGACAACAAGTTCTCAATTAGCTTACTAACACCTTCTAGAATATCTCTAGATGAAGAGATTCTTCCGCGAGAAGCAAGTTCAGGGGCACCTATTGCCAAAAAAACTATTTGGCCCCTACCAAAGGTATAATCCTAATATTTGTAATAAGTTATCTACCGAATCAAGGTACCACCTACCAAGACACATTTCAACTAATTTGGCCCCTATTGCCTAAGATAACCGATTAAAAAAACAAGTGGCAAATTTAATTGGGATTAACTTAGCAATTGCAAACTAAATACTTGTACCACCTACCAAAGCATTTCAACTAAATTGGCACCTACATTTTGCAAAAAATAACTTATTACAGAAAAACAAAAGCATCTAGTTATCCATATGAAATTCGTAAGCCCTCGCTGCATCTAGGTAGGGCAACCCTTGGGGGGTGCTGACGAGGAGGGGGGATGGCATGGTGACCTTGGTCGGGGGTGCTGGCGAGGGGAAGGTCGGTGACTTTCCTATGAGAGGGGGCGATGACAGCTGCCGGTGAGGGGATCGAGGGCAGTCGGCCAAAGGCGCCTGGCCAGAGCTCGCGGGCGGCGACAGAGTGTGCCGCGAGAGGGTGGAGCAGCTAGCAGAGGGGCGGTGAGAGGGGGGAGGAGCATTACCTGCGGCGGCGGCGGTGGTGGCGCGCGGTGGCGGAGGAGAAACCCTAACCGCAGCTGCCGGCGTCGGGCGGAGGGGGATGATTGAGAGATGAGCGTGCGGGGGCCCGGGCCGCGTGTTTTGTTTTGCTGTAGTAGTAACGCGGGTACCGGGAGTGCGCTACTGCTAAGCCCAATATCAGTAGCGCTTTGTCCTAAAAAAACGCTACTGCTAAGGCTAGACATGTAAAAACATCAAAAATATACATTGGTCATCATTGATCTTTTTGTGTAGAATCTAAATAGTCAACATGAATCCTCACCGTACCTGTATAGGCACAGGTGAAGATTCATATTGCAGCCACAAATCCTACACATACAGTTCAATGAAGACCAAGTGCTCGAGATAGTTTGAGAAGTAACATATTTAAGGTGGTAAACACGTTGTTCGCTTATGTGACGCCCCGAGACCGATGTGCCAGGTGTCTTCCAGTTATTCGCTGTTGTTGCCTTGTCACTGCTGGCGTGTCATGCATCTCATATCATGTCATCATGTGCATTGCATTTGCATATGTGTTCGTCTCATGCATCCGAGCATTTTCCCTGTTGTCCGTTTTGCAATCCGGCGCTCCTATGTCCTCCGGTGTCCCTTTCTACCTCTTTTCATGTGTAGGTGTTAAACGTTTTTGGATTGGACCGAGACTTTTCATGCGGCCTTGGTTTACTACCGGTAGACTGCCTGTCAAGTTTCATGCCATTTGGACTTCATTTGATACTCCAACGGTTAACCGAGGGACCGAAAAGGCCTCGTGTGTGTTGCAGCCCAACACCCCTGCAAAGTGGCCCAAAACCCACCTAAACCCCCTCCATCATCTCGGTCGTTCGATCATGATCGCGTGGCCGAAAACCACACCTCATTTGGACTCTCCTAGCTCCCTCTACCTATATATATGTGATCCCCTCCAAAATTTCGGCAGATGAAACCCTAAAATTCCGCGCCCGCCGGACGAAATCCCACCGCCGCTTCTGGCCAGTGGCAACACGCCATGTGTCCCACGCCTGCCAGATCCAGTCCCCGCCCGAGGCGCTCGCGCCTGCGCCACCCTTCGGCTCCCGCGCCACCACCGAGCCACTTCAGCCCCGCCACCGCGCCGTGCTCGCCATCACCGCCGCCGCCTCTCCGCCCGGCGCCGCCACCGCCGCCGTCGTCCTCCTCCTCGACCGGCGTGCTCCGGCGACCTCCACCGGCCGCCCCCCTTGCAGCTCCGGCCAGCCTCTCCTCTCCTCCAGCAAGACTCCGGCCGGCTACAGGAACATCGACGAACTTCGAAATCCGCGCCAAATCTAGATCAATCTCAGGCTGACTTTTCCCTCCTAACCCTAGTTTGCTGTGCATTTTTCATCAGCTCATAACTCTGTCAGCGTTACTCCGATTCGTGCGTGTAGCATATCAAAATGTTCGTCTCGAAGAGTACATCATTTCATCTCATTGCATCATTTTCATTTGAGCTCATCTTGGTTCCCGAAATGCTATTGGAAGAGGGCTATGTGATGATAGTTTCAGATCTGTTTCAGCAAATGCTCTTTTGTCATTTTTGCCATGATTAATGTATGCATGCTATGATCTTGAGCTCTACATGTGTTTTGTAGAATGCCATGCCATCTTTGCAGAGGTGTATGCCATGTATTTTTGTGATCCTTGTGGTGACTAGCACAAGCATGCAAAGTAGCTTACTCAATGATGCTGATTTCAGGGACTTATAATTTCACTAAGTCCTTGCCCTGTCATTATTTTTATGCCATATGTTCATGTTGTTTCCTAGTGACCCGTGCCTCTTTTGAGCATGATCAGTAAGGATGTTTGTAGATAATGTTGTGCTCTATCCATCCATGTCTTTTTTGGCAATTATGGAGCACCCTAGCTTGAGTCAATCGAGCTCTACTTTTGCTATAAAATGTCCCTGGCAAATTGTTAACATGTTTAGCGATTTTGCCGAGCTTGTTGTTGTTGATCCGTGCATGTTATGTTGTTATTCTTGCCATGTCTAGCTTCTATGCCATGTCTACTTGATGGGTGTATGCTTAGTTCGTCATGCAATGCATCGTGGTGAGTGCATCGAGCTCGTAAACATGCCTACTTGCTAACTGTTTTGCCATGCTCCAGTTTTTCACTAATTCTGAATCTGTTTATGTTTTTGCTATGTTCACATGCTTGCAATTGTATTTTCTGATCCCTTTTGGCTCAGGGTCACTAAGGGACTTTTGTTATATGCTTTGAGTAGCTTCATGCCATGCCTTGCTCTGCCATGATATGTTCCTGTAGCATGTAGTTTTCATGCTCTAAAGATTGCTTCCTGATGATAAATTCCTGACATGTTAATTTCACCAAGTGTGTAACCTCTTATCTTCTGCACTTTTGCCATGCTTGTTTGAACCTGTTAATGAGTGAATTAGCCGTAGCTCAGTGTTCATCTTTTGTCAAGCATCATGAGTGCATCCCTGCCATGTATTTTGTTGCCATGTTTGAGTGCAGTAGCTTATTTATCTTGATGCATTTAGGAGGCTACTTGCTGTTAATCGCAGATCGGTGCCATATTTGTTTTGCTTGCCATTTCCAAACCATGCATCCGATTCCGATGAGATTCATATCGATTTCAACCGAAATCAACTCCTCTTTCCAGTGGCACTCTTGGATTTCCAAGTTGAGGCCAGGTTCAATGATTCCTTTCCAAATCATGCATATGCATCATGTATCGCATCCCGCATATCATGCCATGTTCATGTGTGGTTTGTTTACTATGTTGTGTGCTTCTTTCCGGTGTTGCTTCTTCGGGTTGGTTCCGATAACGTGGCGTTTGTGAGGACCCGTTCGTCTGCGTTCGTTTGTCTTCTTCATGGACTCGTTCTTCTTCCTCGCGGGATTTCAGGCAAGATGACCATACCCTCGAAATCACTTCTATCTTTGCTTGCTAGATGCTCGCTCTTTTGCTATGCCTATGCTGCGATACCTACCACTTTCTTATCATTGCCTCCCACATTGTTAAGCCAAGCCTCTAACCCACCTTGTCCTAGCAAACCATTGTTTGGCTATGTAACCGCTTTGCTCAGCCCCTCTTATAGCGTTGTTAGTTGCAGGTGAAGATTGGAGTTTGTTCCATGTTGGAACATAGATATGTTGTTGGGATATCACAATATCTCTTATTTAATTAATGCATCTATATACTTGGTAAACGGTGGAAGGCTCGGCCTTATGCCTGGTGTTTTGTTCCACTCTTGCCGCCCTAGTTTCTGTCATATCGGTGTTATGTTCCCGGATTTTGCGTTCCTTACACAGCTGGGTTATAATGGGAACCCCTTGATAGTTCGCCTTGAATAAAACTCCTCCAGCAAGGCCCAACATTGGTTTTACCATTCGCCACCTGGCCTATTTTTCCCTTGGGTTAGGCCAGCCCAAGGGTCATCTTTATTTTAACCCCCCGGGCCAGTGCTTATCTAAGCGTTGGTCCAAGCTGAGCGATGTCCGGAGCTACCAGGGGCATCTTTGGGCTGGCCTACCCGACGTCTTGCTTATCCGGTGTGCCCTGAGAACGAGATATGTGCAACTCCTATCAGGATTTGTCGGCACATCTGGGTGGTTTTGCTGGTCTTGTTTTACCATTGTCGAAATGTCTTGTAACCGGGATTCCGAGTCTGATCGGGTTGTCTTGGGAGAAGGAATATCCTTCGTTGACCGTGAGAGCTTGTGGTGGGCTAAGTTGGGACACCCCTGTAGGGATTTGAACTTTCGAAAGCCGTGCCCGCGGTTATGGGCAGATGGGAATTTGTTAATGTCCGGTTGTAGAAAACCTGAAGTTTATCTTAATTAAAATACATCAACCACGTGTGTAACCGTGATGGTCTCTTCTCGGCGGAGTCTGGGAAGTGAACACGGTGTTGGAGTTATGTTTGACGTAGGTTGTTTTAGGACCACTTCTTGATCATAGTTGTTCGACCGTGCTTTTGCCTTCTCTTCTCGCTCTCATTTGCGTATGATAGCCACCATATATGCTAGTCGCTTGCTGCAGCTCCACCTCATACTTTTACCCTTCCTATAAGCTTAAATAGTCTTGATCGCGAGGGTGTGAGATTGCTGAGTCCCTGTGACTCACAGATACTTCCAAAACCAGCTTGCGTGTGCCGATGATACCGTGCAGGTGACGCAACCAAGCTCAAGGAGGAGCTCGATGAAGATCGTGTTCGTTATGTTGTTTCCGTTTCCAGTTGATCAGTAGTGGAGCCAGTTGGGGTCGATCGGGGATCTGTGTAGCATTTGGGGTAGTCTTCTTTTATTTGGTTCCATAGTCGGACGTTGATTGTATCTGGATGATGTAATGCTTTATTCTTGTAATTGTGTGAAGTGGCGATTGTAAGCCAACTATGTATCTCTTTCCCTTTATGTATTACATGGGTTGTTTGCAAAGATTACCTCACTAGCGACATTGCTTTCAATGGTTATGCCTCTAAGTTGTGCTTCGATACGTGGGAGATATAGCCGCATCGAGGGCGTTACAAGTTGGTAATCAGAGCCTTCCCCGACTTTAGGAGCCCCCTGCTTGATCGAATCACTGGCGTTGTTGAGTCTAGAAAAAAATGTTTTGAGTCATTTTGGATTATATATATCGGAGAGTAGGATTCTTTTTACTCCTCAGTCCCTTCGTCGCTCTGGTGAGGCACCCTGACGTAGAGTTTTGACTCTTCTCTTCTCAAATTTCACTAATTTTTTTAGGATCATGCGGGTATCTTGGAATCGCTCCGATGGTTTTGTGACAAGAACATTGTTCTTGGTGCCTCCTGACATTTAGGGGTTGTGGTAGTGTCCCGGGGAGTTGAGCTCCGAGGTGTTGTCGTCACAATTTTATCGTTGCAGTTCTGGAATACCTGAGTTTCGCCGACATCGAAAATCTCTTTTATGCAGTTGTTGGTGAGATAACCTCGACGCCACCCAGTACTGGGGGGGGGGGGAGTTCGGGAGTATTGCCATAACTCGTATAACGGATGCTTTTCGAAGGTTGAGGTAAACGATTTCCGAAGGTTTCTTGGTTTTGTGTTGAAGGATGGATACAGCTGGATGTAGGATTTGCTAGTTTTGGGTGAGATATTATGCTTCCCCTGTATCCCCAACACCTGATTGCATAACCGGAAAGTTTCAGGAGTTTATAAGTGGGAATTGAAGTAGCTCTTAGGATATCTTTCCGACAGATGTATGATATGAAATTGGGGTTCGACGTCTAGTGGTCCGCCTATCCACGGTTGGTTTTATAGTGGTCTCGTTGTGTCTTAAAGAGTCCTTGGCTATGCCGACTCGGGGACGCTTCGTATGTCATGTGCACTGCCTTGTACATGATGGTGCTGTACGATCGAGCCAGTGTAGGCCCCACCACGAAAACTTCGGACGAAATCTCTATCATATGTTTGTTCCGGCTTATTTTGCAAGCCAATCCTTTGTGTTGTTTTGAGTTGTGGTATTCGAGTTGCTTCAAAGTCAAATGTTGATTCCATACCTTGCATAAGCGGTGTTCTCATATTTCAATGTGAATACAAATCCTTCTTGATCATCGAGATTGTCATCTAAATTTCTTGTCAACCGACGTGTTTTCTCTTCAAGTGGATCTGATCATTTCAACATCCGCTAGATCAAGTATCAGTTCTTCTCAACGGTGTTTGTTTCATCCGTCTCCAAGTTTCCTTTGTTTTTCCCGCCCACCCACCCCTTTTCTTCAGGGAATCTGATGTCTTAATCAAGTATCCTTTTATTCTTGTGAAGTCTCTCCATTCTTTTCAATCAACGTTCTTACACGGTGGTTCTCTTGAAGATGCTCTTCTTGTTCGTCATTCTTCATTCTTTTCTTCTTCGACGGATTCAAGTCAAGCTTTGTGGATCATATCTTTTTCCTTGTTTCAAATACCTTCTCTTGCCGGTGCACCTCATATTCAGTCATTTCTCGCTATTCAATTGTTCCGGAGTGCTCAAGTTATCTCTAAAGGCTTGCCTAATCATTCAAGATCCGTTCAACCTATTTCGAGGATATTATCTCATTCAAGCCATTTAACTCAACGGGTGCATTCTCTCTTTTAAATCGTTCTACGGTGTTTTTTTTTGAGTGGGCCCTAACCCACAGGTCTTTTCCCAGGATCGTACCTGACTCTTCTTATTTTCTCGAAGCTATCCTCAAATTTCTTTTCGAAGTTTGATGTAAGAATGATTTATCATCAGTCAAATGCCTTCTCCTAGATCTTTCACAATTCTTTTCATCGTTGGCTCAGCTTTTCCATTCTTCATTCCGGTGTGCCTCAATAATTCTCAGTGGTGGTCCTCATCATCATTCTCTGCATTTGAAGACCGAAGAAGAGTTTTACCTCCATATCTTATCCGTTCTCTCAGAGATTCGTGGCTCTAGCTTAAATGCCATCCTTTCATAATTGTTTTTGATTGTCAGAATTTTTTTCACCTATCCAGAGGAATTCAAGATTCTTTTCAATTTGATTCATCCGGAGCCCATCATCTAAGATTCATTTATTCCCAGCTTTCAGCTATGATTCTCCAAATCTTACCGGTGCTTCGTTCAAGTGATCTCTAATCAGTTCGTGATCCCTTCGTTCTCATGTATCTAGATTGTCTCAAGTATCTTCGTTCATTTCACAATTTTTACCCGGTGATTCACCCCTTTATTTCGTTCTTTTTCAATTCTTACGGTGGTTCGTTCAACAGTTCTATTCCTTGGTTATCATATCAATTTATTCGTTCTTCCAAATTCTACCGGTGGATCGTTGAAGTCTTTTCTCAAGTGTATGTTATATCTCTCTTAATCTTTTCTACGAGAATAAGTAATATGTCAATTCCATTGATTGTCATCGATTTAATTGGTGAAGGATAAGCATAATGTAATTCTTATTCTTGTTTCATCGAGTGAACTCAATTCCTTATTCCGGAGGTCCATCAAATTCTCGGTTCGAGATGTTTTATCTTTCTTTTCCCGGAGTTCCAACCTTTTTCAATTATTTCACCATAGAGATCCATCTAATCATTACAAGGATTCACCTTGTGTTTTCAACTTCTCTTTCCTTTTGTTTGATCATCTTTTTATTACCGGAGGTCCTCATGGTCGTTCATCAAGGATTCTTTTCATTCTTCAATTGTTGTTCAAGATATCTCTCGAAGCTATGATCCGCCAAGATATACTTCAAGTTTTCTTCTTCTCGCAATCCGGGATGCAATTCTTTTTACCTTATCTTTTGAGGTGGTATTATGTCATTCTTGATAATCTGAGTTCATGTTTCATGATTCACATGTTGTTAAGGATGAGATATTTTAAATCCATCAACCACTTCATTGGAATTATCTTGGGTTATATTTCACCTGAAGCTTTCCCTAAGGATTGTTACTTTTGTGGTGCTTATATATGAACCAAGTTCTTCATCTACCCTCCCGGTGAAATATTTTCTCGTCTCCTTGTTCATATCAATCCAATTCTTTTCTCGTGAGTGGCAGGGTGTCACCTCATAGTTGTGAGATGTTCTCCATAAGCCCATATCAAGCTTATCCTTTTTCGTTATTGGTTTTCCAAAACTCCGTTCGACCCTTCTGCTAAAGATGCCTTTTCAAGCTCTTTTGTGGCAGAAGTTGTCCTTTCCTTCTCCATTCTTTTATTTCAATTATCCATCTTCTATCCTTTCGTTCCGGAGGCATTGTATTGTTGCTCTCTTCAACCCTTCTTCTTGTTCTTTTCAGGATCATGTTCTTTCATTTGCTTATCCTTTTAACTGGAGTGTTGTGTCCTCTACTCAAGTCCTTTTTGCCTTTTCAAGTCTTGCATCTCGTTTCTACTGGAGTGCTTGGCTGTAGTTCTTGTCCATTGCAACCCTTTTTCTCATGCCTTTCAACCTACAGGGTTTCTCGTGATGTTCCTTGTTCCTCTTTTCTAACGGAGTGTTTTCAACTTCGTTCATCTCCGTTGCATTATTTTCTCGAAGTGGTTTAACCTTTTCAAGGTTCTTTGGTTTCACTCGTTTGTCAGAGAAGCAACTTAGTTTTACCTCTTCTCTTTCTCTTCCGTTTTCCCCGAAGTGCCATTCTAGATCTCGGGATGAGATCCTCTCGTAGTGGTGGAGTGTTGTGACGCCCCGAGACCGATGTGCCAGGTGTTTTCCAGTTATTCGCGGTTGTTGCCTTGTCACTGCTGGCGTGTCATGCATCTCATATCATGTCATCATGTGCATTGCATTTGCATATGTGTTCGTCTCATGCATCTGAGCATTTTCCCCGTTGTCCGCTTTGCAATCCGACGCTCCTATGTCCTCCGGTGTCCTTTTCTACCTCTTTTCGTGTGCGTGTGTTAAACGTTTTCGGATTGGACCGAGACTTGTCATGCGGCCTTGGTTTACTACCGGTAGATCGCCTGTATGTTTCGTGTTTCGTGCCATTTGGACTTTGTTTGATACTTCAATGGTTAACCGAGGGATCAAAAAGGCCTCGTGTGTGTTGCAGCCCAACACCCCTCCAAAGTGGCCCAAAACCCACTTAAACCCCCTCCATCATCTCGGTCGTTCGATCACGATCGCGTGGCCGAAAACCGCACCTCATTTGGACTCTCCTAGCTCCCTCAACCTATATATATGTGATCCCCTCCAAAATTTCCGCAGATGAAACCCTTAAACCCCCCTCCCCCCCGCACGCCGCCGGACATGTCTGCGCCCATCGAACGAAATCCCGCCGCCGCTCCTAGCGAGTGGCAACGCGCCACGTGTACCACGCCTGCCAGATCCCGTCGCCACCCGAGGCTCTCACGCCCGCGCCGCCACCGAGCCGCTTCAGCCCCGCCACCGCGCTGCGCTCGCCATCACCGCCACTGCCTCTCCGCCCGGCATCGCCACCACCGCCGTCGTCCTCCTCCTCGACTGGCGTGCTCTGGCGACCTCCACCGGCCGCCCCCTTGCAGCTCCGTCCAGCCTCTCCTCTCCTCCGGCAAGACACCGGCCGGCTACAAGAACGGCGACGAACTTAGAAATCCGCGCCAGATCTAGATCCACCTCGGGTTGACTTTTCCCTCCTAACCTTTGTTTTTGTGCATTTTTCATCAGCTCATAACTCTGTCACCGTTACTCCGATTCGTGCGTGTAGCATATCAAAATGTTCGTCTTGAAGAG
This sequence comes from Triticum monococcum, assembly GCA_034509565.1. Taxonomy (NCBI): domain Eukaryota; kingdom Viridiplantae; phylum Streptophyta; class Magnoliopsida; order Poales; family Poaceae; genus Triticum; species Triticum monococcum. Next base: position 624,893,361 of record CM067845.1, read on the forward strand.
TACATCATTTCATCTCATTGCATCATTTTCATTTGAGCTCATCTTGGTGTCTGAAATGCTGTTGGAAGAGGGCTATGTGATGATAGTTTCAGATCTGTTTCAGCAAATGCTCTTTTGTCATTTTTGCCATGATTAATGTGTGCATGCTATGATCTTGAGCTCTACATGTGTTTTGTAGAATGCCATGCCATCTTTGCAGAGGTGTATGCCATGTATTTTTGTGATCCTTGTGGTGACTAGCACAAGCATGCAAAGTAGCTTACTCAATAATGCTGATTTCAGGGACTTAGAATTTCACTAAGTCCTTGCCCTGTCATTATTTTTATGCCATATGTTCATGTTGTTTCCTAGTGATCCGTGCCTCTTTTGAGCATGATCAGTAAGGATGTTTTGTAGATAATGTTGTGCTCTATCCATCCATGTCTTTGTTGGCAATTATGGAGCACCCTAGCTTGAGTCAATCGAGCTCTACTTTTGCTATAAAATGTCCCTGGCAGATTGTTAACATGTTTAGCGATTTTGCCGAGCTTGTTGTTGTTGATCCGTGCATGCTATGTTGTTGTTCTTGCCATGTCTAGCTTCTATGCCATGTCTACTTGATGGGTGTATGCTTAGTTTGTCATTCAATGCCTCGTGGTGAGTGCATCAAGCTCGTAAACATGCCTACTTGCTAACTGTTTTGCCATGCTCCAGTTTTTCACTAATTCTGAATCTGTTTATGTTTTTGCTCTGTTCACATGCTTGCAATTGTATTTTCTGATCCCTTTTGGCTCATGGTCACTAAGGGACTTTTGTTATATGCTTTGAGTAGCTTCATGCCATGACTTGCTCTGCCATGATATGTTCCTGTAGCATGTAGTTTTCATGCTCTAAAGATTGCTTCCTGATGATAAATTCCTGACATGTTAATTTCACCAAGTCTGTAACATGTTATCTTTTGCACTTTTTCCATGCTTGTTTGAACCTGTTAATGAGTGAATTAGCCATAGCTCAGTGTTCATCTTTTGTCAAGCATCATGAGTGCATCCCTGTCATGTATTTTGTTGCCATGTTTGAGTGCAGTAGCTTATTTATCTTGATGCATTTAGGAGGCTACTTGCTGTTAATCGCAGATCGGTGCCATATTTGTTTTGCTTGCCATTTCCAAACCGTGCATCTGATTCCGGTGATCTTTATATCGATTTCAACCGAAATAAACTCCTCTTTCTAGTGGAACTCTTGGATTTCCATGTTGAGGCCAGGTTCATCATTCCTTTCCAAATCATGCATATGCATCACATATCGCATCCCGCATATCATGCTATGTTCATGTGTGGTTTGTTTACTATGTTGTGTGCTTCTTTCCGGTGTTGCTTCTTCGGGTTGGTTCCGATAACGTCGCGTTTGTGAGGACCCGTTCATCTGCGTTCGTTTGTCTTCTTCATGGACTCGTTCTTCTTCCTTGCGGGATTTCAGGCAACATGACCATACCTTCGAAATCACATCTATCTTTGCTTGCTAGATGCTCGCTCTTCTGCTATGCCTATGCTGCGATACCTACCACTTGCTTATCATGCCTCCCATATTGTTAAGCCAAACCTCTAACCCACCTTGTCCTAGCAAACCGTTGTTTGGCCATGTTACCGCTTTGCTCAGCCCCTCTTATAGTGTTGTTAGTTGCAGGTGAAGATTGGAGTTTGTTCCATGTTGGAACATGGATATGTTGTTGGGATATCACAATATCACTTATTTAATTAATGCATCTATATACTTGGTAAAGGTTGGAGGCTCGGCCTTATGCCTGGTGTTTTGTTCCACTCTTGTCGCCCTAGTTTCTATCATATCGGTGTTATGTTCCCAGATTTTGCGTTCCTTACACGGTTGGGTTATAATGGGAACCCCCTGACAGTTCGCCTTGAATAAAACTCCTCCAGCAAGGCCCAACATTGGTTTTACCATTCGCCACCTAGCCTCTTTTTCCCTTGGGTTAGGCCAGTCCAAGGGTCATCTTTATTTTAACCCCCCGGGCCAGTGCTTCTCTAAGCGTTGGTCCAAACTGAGCGATGTCCGGAGCTACCAGGGGCAACTCTGGGCTGGCCTACCCGACGTCTTGATCATCCGGTGTGCCCTGAGAACTAGATATGTGCAGCTCCTATCGGGATTTGTCGGCATATCTGGGTGGTTTTGCTGGTCTTGTTTTACCATTGTCGAAATGTCTTGTCACCGGGATTCCGAGTTTGATCGGGTTGTCTTGGGAGAAGGAATATCCTTCGTTGACCGTGAGAGCTTGTGATGGGCTAAGTTGGGACACCCCTACAGGGATTTGAACTTTCGAAAGCCGTGCCCGCGGTTATGGTAGATGGGAATTTGTTAATGTCCGGTTGTAGAAAACCTGAAGTTTATCTTAATTAAAATACATCAACCGTGTGTGTAACCTTGATGGTCTATTCTCGGTGGAGTCCGGGAAGTGAACACGGTGTTGGAGTTATGTTTGACGTAGGTTGTTTTAGGATCACTTCTTGATCATAGTTGTTCGAACGTGCTTTTGCCTTCTCTTCTCGCTCTCATTTGCGTATGTTAGCCACCATATATGCTAGTCGCTTGCTGCAGCTCCAGCTCATACTTTTACCCTTCCTATAAGCTTAAATAGTCTTGATCGCGAGGGTGTGAGATTGCTGAGTCCCCGTGACTCACAAATACTTCCAAAACCAGCTTGCAGGTGCCGATGATACCGTGCAAGTGACGCAACCAAGCTCAAGGAGGAGCTCGATGAAGATCGTGTTCGTTATGTTGTTTCCGTTTCCAGTTGATCAGTAGTGGAGCCCAGTTGGGGTCGATCGGGGATCTATGTAGCATTTGGGATCGTCTTCTTTTATTTTGGTTCCGTAGTCGGACATTGATTGTATCTGGATGATGTAATGCTTTATTCTTGTAATTGTGCGAAGTGGCGATTGTAAGCCAACTATGTATCTCTTTCCCTTTATGTATTACATGGGTTGTTTGCAAAGATTACCTCACTTGCGACATTGCTTTCAATGCAGTTATGCCTCTAAGTCGTGCTTCGACACGTGGTAGATATAGCTGCATCGAGGGCGTTACAGCTTAGCAGTCAGGGACTAAACTTAATTAGTTGCAGGAGGGGATGATACTTAGCAGCAACGAGTTTTAAAGAAAAACGCTGCTACTAAGTACTTTAGCAGTAGCGCGTCCAGGAGAAGGGCGCTACTACTATATCTAGCCTGGAGGCAACACCGTGGCAATTGTAGTAGTAGCGCTCGTTTCACCTAGAGCGCTACTGCTACTAGGCTATTAGTAGTGCGGTCTTCTGAAGCTCGCTACTGCTAATTAGTAGTAGCGTTTGTTTTTAAACATCGCCGTTGCTAAGATTTTGTGTATAAGGTTTTCCCTTGTAGTGAGAGCACCTTTATAATCACCCAGTTACGTTGTGACGTTTGGTAGCACACAAAGTGTTCCTTCGGTAATCGGGAGTTGCATAATCTCATAGTTATAGAAACTGTTGGGTAACGTAGTAATTTCAAAAAATTTCCTACGCACACGCAAGATCATGGTGATGCATAGCAACGAGAGGGGAGAGTGTTGTCTATGTACCCACGTAGACCGATAGCGGAAGCATTATGACAACGCGGTTGATGTAGTCGTACGTCTTCACGGCCCAACCGATCAAGCACTGAAACTACGGCACCTCCGAGTTCTAGCACACGTTCAGCTCGATGACGATCCCCGGACTCCGATCCAGCAAAGTGTCGGGGAAGAGTTCCGTCAGCACGACGGCGTGGTGACGATCTTGATGTTCTACCATCGCAGGGCTTCGCCTAAGCACCGCTACAATATTACCGAGGATTATGGTGGAGGGGGGCACCGCACACGGCTAAGAGAACGATCACGAAGATCAACTTGTGTGTCTAGAGGTGCCCCCTGCCCCCGTATATAAAGGAGCAAGGGGGGTGCAGCCGGCCCTAGGAGGAGGCGCGCCGAAGGAGTCCTACTCCTACCGAGAGTAGGACTTCCCCCCTTTCCCTAGTTGGATTAGGACTTGGGGGGAAGGAGGAGAGGGGGGAAAGGAAGGGGGGGGGGGGGGCGCCCCCTCCTTGTCCAATTCAGACTGGGGGGGGGGAGGGGCGCGCGGCAGCCCCTAGGCCTCCTCTCCTCTTCCTCCACTAGGCCCATTAAGGCCCATTAGGTTATCGGGGGGTTCCGGTAACCTCCCGGTACTCCGGTAAAATGCCGATTTCACCCGGAACACTTCCGATGTCCAAACATAGGCTTCCAATATATCAATCTTCATGTCTCGACCATTTCGAGACTCCTCGTCATGTACGTGATCATATCTGGGACTCCGAACAAACTTTGGTACATCAAAATATATAAACTCATAATAAAACTGTCATCGTAACGTTTAAGCGTGCGGACCCTACGGGTTTGAGAACAATGTAGACATGACCGAGACACGTCTCCGGTCAATAACCAATAGCGGAACCTGGATGTTCATATTGGCTCCTACATATTCTACGAAGATCTTTATCGGTCAGACCGCATAACAACATACGTTGTTCCCTTTGTTATCGGTATGTTACTTGCCCGAGATTCGATCGTCGGTATCTCAATACCTAGTTCAATCTCGTTACCGGCAAGTCTCTTTACTCATTCCGTAACACATCATCCCGCAACTAACTCATTAGTTGCAATGCTTGCAAGGCTTATAGTGATGTGCATTACCGAGTGGGCCCAGAGATACCTCTCCGACAATCGGAGTGACAAATCCTAATCTCGAAATACGCCAACCCAACATGTACCTTTGGAGACACCTGTAGAGCTCCTTTATAATCACCCAGTTATGTTGTGACGTTTGGTAGCACACAAAGTGCTCCTCCGGCAAATGGGAGTTGCATAATCTCATAGTCATAGGAACATGTATAAGTCATGAAGAAAGCAATAGCAACATACTAAACGATCGAGTGCTAAGCTAATGGAATGGGTCATGCAATCACATCATTCTCCTAATGATGTGATCCCGTTGATCAGATGACAACACATGTCTATGGTTAGGAAACATAACCATCTTCGATTAACAAGCTAGTCAAGTAGAGGCATACTAGTGACGTTTAGTTTGTCTATGTATTCACACAAGTATTATGTTTCCAGATAATACAATTCTAGCATGAATAATAAACATTTATCATGAAATAAGGAAATAAATAATAACTTTATTATTGCCTCTAGGGCATATTTCCTTCATAAACATGTATAAGTCATGAAGAAAGCAATATCACTAAACTAAAACGATGAAGTGCTAAGCTAACGGAATGGGTCAAGTCAATCACATCATTCTTCTAATGATGTGATCCCGTTTATCAAATGACAACTCATGTCTATGGTTAGGAAACATTGTAGGGGATCGTAGCAGAAATTCAAAATTTTCTACGCATCACCAAGATCAATCTATGGAGTAATCTAGCAACGAGGGGAAGGAGAGTGCATCTACATACCCTTGTAGATCGCTAAGCGGAAGCGTTCAAGTGAACGGGGTTGATGGAGTCGTACTCGCCATGATCCAAATCACCGATTATCCTAGTGCCGAACGGACGGCACCTCCGCGTTCAACACACATGCAGCCCGGTGACGTCTCCCATGCCTTGATCCAGCAACGAGAGAGGGAGAGGTTGGGGAAGACTCCATCCAGCAGCAGCACAACGGCATGGTGGTGGTGGAGGAGCATGGTACTCCAGCAGGGCTTCGCCAAGCACCGCAAGAGACAAGGAGAGAGAGGGGTAGGGCTGCGCCAAGAAGGAGATGTTCTCATGTGTATGGCAGCCCAAAACCCCACTATATATAGGGGAAAGGGAGGGGCTGCGCCCCCACCTAGGTTTCCACCCCTAGGGGTGGCGGCCAGCCCTAGATCCCATCTAGGGGGGCGGCAAAGGGGGGAGAGAGGGGGGCGCACCACTAGGTGGGCCTTAGGCCCATCTGAGCCTAGGGTTTCCCCCTTTTCCCTTCTCTCTTCACCTTGGGCCCTGGTGGGGGGGGGCGCACCGGCCCACCTGGGGCTGGTGCCCTCTCACACTTGGCCCACGCAGCCCTCTGGGGTAGGTAGCCCCACCTGGTGGACCCCCGGGACCCTCCCGGTGGTCCCGGTACGTTACCGATAGCACCCGAAACTTTTTCGGTGACCAAAACAAGACTTTCCATATATAAATCTTTACCTCCGGACCATTTCGGAACTCCTCGTGATGTCCGGGATCTCATCCGGGACTTCGAACAACATTCAGTAACCACGTACATCTATTCCCTATAACCCTAGCATCATCTAACCTTAAGTGTGTAGACCCTACGGGTTCGGGAACCATGCAAACATGACCGAGACGTTCTCCGGTCAATAACCAACAGCGGGATCTGGATACCCATGTTGGTTCCCACATGTTCCACGATGATCTCATCGGATGAACCATGATGTCGAGGATTCGATCAATCCCGTATGCAATTCCCTTTGTCTAGCAGTATTGTACTTGCCCGAGATTCGATCGTCGGTATCCGATACCTTGTTCAATCTCGTTACCGGCAAGTCTCTTTACTCGTTCTGTAACACATCATCCCATGATCAACTCCTTGGTCACATTGCGCATATGATGATGTCCTACCGAGTGGGCCCAGAGACACCTCTCCGTCACATGGAGTGACAAATCCCAGTCCTGATTCGTGCCAACCCAATACACACTTTCGGAGATACCCATAGTGTACCTTTATAGCCACGCAGTTACGTTGTGACGTTTGGCACACCCAAAGCATTCCTACGATATCCGGGAGTTGCACAAACTCATGGTCTAAGGAAATGATACTTGACATTAGAAAAGCTTTAGCAAACGAACTACACGATCTTGTGCTAGGCTTAGGATTGGGTCTTGTCCATCACATCATTCTCCTAATGATGTGATCCCGTTATCAACGACATCCAATGTCCATGGTCAAGAAACCGTAACCATCTATTGATCAACGAGCTAGTCAACTAGAGGCTTACTAGGGACATGGTGTTGTCTATGTATCCACACATGTATCTGAGTTTCCTAACAATACAATTCTAGCATGGATAATAAACGATTATCATGAACAAGGAAATATGATAATAACTAATTTATTATTGCCTCTAGGGCATATTTCCAATAGTCTCCCACTTGCACTAGAGTCAGTAATCCAGTTCACATCGATATGTGATTAACACTCAAGGTCACATCCCCATGTGACTAAAACCAAAAGAGTTCTGGGTTTGATCATGTTATGCTTGTGAGAGAGGTTTCAGTCAAGGGGTCTGCAACATTCAGATCCATATGTACTTCGCAAATTTCTATGTCATCTTGTAGATGTAACTACTATGCTACATTTGGAGCCATTTCAAATAACTGTTCTACTTGGAGCTATTCTAAATTGTTGCTCCATTATACGTATCCGGTATCTCTACTCAGAGCTATCCGGATAGGTGTTAAGCTTGCATCGACGTAACTCTTTACGTCGAACTCTTTATCACCTCCATAACCGAGAAACATATCCTTATTCCTCTAAGGATAATCTAGACCGCTGTCTGGTGATCTACTCCTAGATCACCTTTGTACCCTCTTGCCAAATATGTGGCAAGGCACACATCAGGTGCGGTACTCAGCATGGCATACCGTATAGAGCCTATGACAAAAGCATAGGGGACGACCTTCGTCCTTCCTCTTTCTTCTGCCGTGGTCGAGCTTTAAGTCTTAACTTCATACCTTACAACTCAGGCAAGAACTCCTTCTTTGACTGATCCATCTTGAACACCTTCAAGATCATGTCAAGGTATGTGCTCATTTGAAAGTACCATTAAGCGTTTTGATCTATCCTTATAGATCTTGATGCTCAATGTTCAAGTAGCTTAATCCAGGCTTTCCATTGAAAAACACTTTCCAAATAACCCTATATGCTTTCCAGAAATTCTACGTCATTTCTGATCAAGAATATGTCAACAACATATACTCATCAGTGCTCCCACTCACTTCTTTGGAAATACAAGTTTCTCATAAACTTTGTATACACCCAAAATCTTTGATCATCTCATCAAAGCATACATTCCAACTCCGAGATGCTTACTCCAGTCCTTAGAAAGATTGCTGGAGCTTTGCATACTTGTTAGCATCTTTCAGGATTGACAAAACCTTCCAGTTGTATCACATACAACCTTTCCTCAAGAAAATCGTCGAGGAAACAATGTTTTGATATCCTATCTGCAAGATTTCATAAATAATGCAGTAATCGCTAATATAATTCCAACAGACTCTTAGCATCGCTACGAGTGAGAAAGTCTCATCGTAGCCAACTCCTTGAACTTGTCGGAAAACATCTTAACGACAAGTCGAGCTTTCTTAATGGTGATACTTACCATCATTGTCCATCTTCATTTTAAAATCCATGTGTACCTAACAGCCTTACGACCATCAAGTAGTTCTTCCAAAGTCTACACTTTGTTTTCATATATGGATCCTCTCTTGGATTATATGGCCTCGAGCCATTTTGGAATCCAGGCCCACCATCGCTTCTCCATAGCTCGTAGGTTCATTGTTGTCTAGCAACATGACTTCCAAGACAGGATTACGTACCACTCTGAAGTAGTACGCATCCTTGTCATCCTACGAGGTTTGGTAGTGACTTGATCTGAAGTTTCATGATCACTATCATAAGCTTCCACTTCAATTGGTGTAGGTGCACAGGAACAACTTCCTGTGCCCTGCCACACACTAGTTGAAGAGACGGTTCAATAACCTCATCAAGTCTCCGCCATCCTCCCACTCAATTCTTTCGAGAGAAACTTTTCCTCGAGAAAGGACCCGATTCTAGAAACAATCCCTTATTGCTTTTGGATCTGAGACAGAAGGTATACCCAACTGTTTTGGGTGTCCTATGAAGATGCATTTATCCGCTTTGGGTTCAAGCTTATCAGCCTGAAACTTTTCACATAAGCGTCGCAGCCCCAAACCTTTTAACAAATGACAGCTTAGGTTTCTCTAAACCATAGTTCATACGGTGTCATCTCATCGGAATTACGTGCTGCCCTATTTAAAGTGAATGTGGTTGTCTCTAATGCCTAACCCATAAACTATCGTGGTAATTCGATAAGAGACATCATGGTATGCATCATATCCAACAGGGTGCAGTTATGATGTTCGGACACACCATCATACTATGGTGTTTCAGGCTGTATTAGTTGTGAAACAATTTCCACAATGTCTTAATTCTGTGCCAAACTCGTAATTCAGATATTCATCTCTATGATCATATCATAGATATTTTATCCTCTTGTCACGATGATGTTTCAACTTCACCCTGAAATTACTTGAACCTTTCAATAATTCAGACTCGTGATTCATCAAGTAAATATACTCAACATCTACTCAAATCATCTGTGAAGTAAGAACATAACGATATCCACTACATGCCTCAGCACTTATTGGACTACACACATCATAATGTATTACTTCGAACAAGTTGCTTTCTAGTTCCATTTTACTGAAAACGAGGCTTTCAGTCATCTTGCCCATGTGGTATGATTTGCATGTCTCAAGTGATTCAAAATCAAGTGAGTCCAAACGGTCCATTTGCATGGAGTTTCTTCATGCATATACACCAATAGACATGGTTCGCATGTCTCAAACTTTTCAAAAACGAGTGAGCCCAAAGATCCATCAACATGGAGCTTCTTCATGCGTTTTATACCGATATGACTTACGTGGTAGTGCCACAAGTAGGTGCTACTATCATTACTATCTTATATCTTTTGGCATGAACATGTGTATCACTACGATCGAGATTCAATAAACCATTCATTTTAGGTGCAAGACCATTGAAGGTATTATTCAAATAAATAGAGTAACCATTATTCTCCTTAAATGAATAACCGTATTGCGATAGACATAATCCAATCATGTCTATGCTCAACACAAACACCAATCTCGATGGTAGAGGGAGCGTGCGATGCTTGATCACATCAAGCTTGGGAAAAACTTCCAACACATATCGCCAGCTCACCTTTAGCTAGTCTCCGTTTACTCCGCAGCCTTTTATTTCGAGTTTACTAACACTTAGCAACCGAACCGGTATCTAATACCATGGTGCTACTAGGAGTACTAGTAAAGTACACATTAACACAATGTATATCCAATATACTTCTATCGACCTTGCCACCCTTCTCATCTACCAAGTATCTAGGGTAATTCTGCTCCAGTGGCTGTTCCCCTTATTACAGAAGCACTTAGTCTCGGGTTTGGGTTCAACCTTGGGTTTCTTCACTAGAGCAGCAGCTAATTTGCCGTTTAATGAAGTATCCCTTCTTGCCCTTGCCCTTCTTGAAACTAGTGGTTTCACCAACCATCAACAATTGATGCTCCTTCTTGATTTCTACTTTTGTGGTGTCAAGCATCGCGAATATCTCAAGGATCATCATATATGTCCCTGATATATTATAGTTCATCACGAAGCTCTAGCAGCTTGGTGGTAATGACTTCGAAGAAACATCACTATCTCATCTGGAAGATCAACTCCCACTCGATTCAAATGATTGTTGTACTCAGACAATCTGAGCACAAGCTCAACAATTGAGCTTTTCTCCCTTAGTTTGCAGGCTAAGAAAATCGTCGGAGGTCTTATACCTCTTGACGTGGGCACGAGCCTGAAATCCCAATTTCAGCCCTCGAAACATCTCATATGTTTCGCGACGTTTCAAAACGTCTTCGGTGCCTCAACTCTAAACCGTTTAACTGAACTATCACGTAGTTATCAAAATGTGTATGTCAGATGTTCGCAACATCCACAGACGACGTTCGAGGTTCAGCACACTGAGCGGTGCATTAAGGACATAAGCCTTCTATGAAGCAATGAGGACAATCCTCAGTTTACGGACCTGGTCCGCATAATTGCTACTATCAACTTTCAACTAAATTTTCTCTAGGAACATATCTAAACAGTAGAACTGAAGCGCGAGCCACGACATAATTTGCGAAGACCTTTTGACTATGTTCAGGATAATTAAGTTCATCTTATGAACTCCCACTCAGATAGACATCTCTCTAGTCATCTAAGTGATTACATGATCCGAGTCAACTAGGCCATGTCCGATCATCACGTGAGACGGACTAGTCACCATCGGTGAACATCTGCATGTTGATCGTATCTACCATACGACTCATGCTCGACCTTTCGGTCTCTTGTGTTCCGAGGCCATGTCTGTACATGCTAGGCTCGTCAAGTCAACCTAAGTGTTTCGCGTGTGTAAATCTGTCTTACACTCGTTGTATGTGAACGTTAGAATCTATTACACCCGATCATCAGGTGGTGCTTCGAAACGACGAACGTTCGCAACAGTGCATAGTTAGGGGGAACACTTTCTTGAAATTTTAATGAGGGATCATCTTATTTACTACCATCGTTCTAAGCAAATAAGATGCAAAAACATGATAAACATCACATGCAATCAAAAAGTGACATGATATGGCCAATATCATTTTGCTCCTTTTGATATCCATCTTCGGGGCTCCATGATCATTATCGTCACCGGCATGACACCATGATCTCCATCATCATGATCTCCATCATCGTGTCTCCATGAAGTTGTCTCGCCAACTATTACTTCTACTACTACAGCTAACGGTTAGCAATAAAGTAAAGTAATTACATAACGTTTATGTTGACACGCAGGTCATAAATAAATTAAGACAACTCCTATGGCTCCTGCCGGTTGTCATACTCATTGACATGCAAGTCATGATTCCTATTACAAGAACATGATCATCTCATACATCACATATATCATTCATCACATCCTTTGGCCATATCACATCACAAACCACTTGCTGCAAAAACAAGTTAGACGTCCTCTAATTGTTGTTGCAAGTTTTTTACGTGGCTGCTATAGGTTGCTAGCAAGAACGTTTCTTACCTACGCCGAAACCACAACGTGAATTGCCAATTTCTATTTACCCTTCATAAGGACCCTGTTCATCGAATCCGATCCGACTAAAGTGGGAGAGACAGACACCTGCCAGCCACCTTATGCAACTAGTGCATGTCAGTCGGTGGAACCGGTCTCATGTAAGCGTACGTGTAAGGTTGGTCCGGGCCGCTACATCCCACAATGCCGCCGAATCAAGATAAGACTAGTAACGGCAAGTAAATTGACAAAATCGACGCCCACAACTACTTTGTGTTCTACTCGTGCATAGGAACTACGCATAGACCTAGCTCATGATGCCACTATAGGGGATCGTAGCAGAAATTCAAAATTTTCTATGCATCACCAAGATCAATCTATGGAGTAATCTAGCAACGAGGGGAAGGAGAGTGCATCTACATACGCGGAAGCGTTCAAGTGAACGGGGTTGATGGAGTCGTACTCGCCGTGATCCAAATCACCGATGATCCTAGTGCCGAACAGACGGCACCTCCGCGTTCAACACACATGCAGCCCGGTGACGTCTCCCATGCCTTGATCCAGCAAGGAGAGAGGGAGAGGTTGGGGAAGACTCCGTCCAGCAGCAGCATGATGGCGTGGTGATGGTGGAGGAGCGTGGTACTCCAGCAGGGCTTCGCCAAGCACCGCAAGAGACAAGGAGGGAGAGGGGTAGGGCTGCGCCAAGAAGGAGATGTTCTCGTGTGTATGGCAGCCCAAAACCCAACTATATATAGGGGAAAGGGAGGGGCTGCGCCCCCACCTAGGTTTCCACCCCTAGGGGTGGCAGCCAGCCCTAGATCCCATCTAGGGGGGTGGCCAAGGGGGGAGAGAGGGGGGCGCACCACTAGGTGGGCCTTAGGCCCATCTGAGCCTAGGGTTTCCCCCTTTTCCCTTCTCTCTTCGCCTTGGGCCCTGGTGGGGGGGGGGGGCGCACCAGCCCACCTGGGGCTGGTCCCCTCTCACACTTGGCCCACGCAGCCCTCTGGGGCAGGTAGCCCCACCTGGTGGACCCCCGGGACCCTCCCGATGGTCCCGGTACGTTACCGATAGCACCCGAAACTTTTCCGGTGACCAAAACAGGACTTTCCATATATAAATCTTTACCTCCGGACCATTCCGGAACTCCTCGTGATGTCCGGGATCTCATCTGGGACTTCGAACAACATTCAGTAACCACGTACATCTATTCCCTATAACCCTCGCGTCATCGATCCTTAAGTGTGTAGACCCTACGGGTTCGGGAACCATGCAGACATGACCGAGATGTTCTCCGGTCAATAACCAACAGCGGGATCTGGATACCCATGTTGGTTCCCACATGTTCCACGATGATCTCATCGGATGAACCACGATGTCGAGGATTCGATCAATCCCGTATGCAATTCCCTTTGTCTAGCGGTATTGTACTTGCCCGAGATTCGATCGTCGGTATCCGATAACTTGTTTAATCTCGTTACCGACAAGTCTCTTTACTCGTTCCGTAACGCATCATCCCGTGATCAACTCCTTGGTCACATTGCGCATATGATGATGTCCTACCGATTGGTCCCAGAGACACCTCTCCGTCACACGGAGTGACAAATCCCAGTCTTGATTCGTGTCAACCCAACAGACACTTTCGGAGATACCCGTAGTGTACCTTTATAGTCGCCCAGTTACGTTGTGACGTTTGGCACACCCAAAGCATTCCTATGGTATCCGGGAGTTGCACAAACTCATGGTCTAAGGAAATGATACTTGACATTAGAAAAGTTTTAGCAAACGAACTACACGATCTTGTGCTAGGCTTAGGATTGGGTCTTGTCCATCACATGATTCTCCTAATGATGTGATCCCGTTATCAACAACATCCAATGTCCATGGTCAGGAAACCGTAACCATCTATTGATCAACGAGCTAGTCAACTAGAGGCTTACTAGGGACATGGTGTTGTCTATGTATCCACACATGTATCTGAGTTTCCTAACAATACAATTCTAGCATGGATAATAAACGATTATCATGAACAAGGAAATATGATAATAACTAATTTATTATTGCCTATAGGGTATATTTCCAACAAACATAACCATTTTTGATCAACGAGCTAGTCAAGTAGAGGCATACTAGTGACACTTGTTTGTCTATGTATTCACACATGTATTATGTTTCTGGTTAATACAATTCTAGCCTGAATAATAAATATTTATCATGACATAAGGAAATAAATAATAACTTTATTATTGCCTCTAGGACATATTTCCTTCACCTATGTAGAAAGATACGGTGACGTCAGGCCTGTCCTTGCTGAAATGGAGCGCTGCGTCCTGCGTCAGCCAGCCGACCACCTCTGGCCACGACGCCTGCGTCCGGCTTGTTGGTAAAATATGTCATGTCATCAATCAACACCTTAACATACAATAACTCCAATGGGTTGTATCTAGCATGTCCAATAGGATGTGAGATAATAAATAAGGTGCTCTCTCATTCTACATTGGAGCTTGTGCAACGGGTGTTAATTCATGTACATACAACCTTCCTCTCTTTCCTCATTTATTGTATGACACATCATCAAAAATTCTATGTGACAAAGTCTAGCAACAACTACCTTACAACCATTGGAGATGCCCTTACCCAACCCACCTATCATCATTCACAATTGCAGCCTACATACTTTGATTCATCAATGTGGCAGCTAGAGGCTGAAACTAACTTCGCCGTACGCACTTCACTACTACTCCCTCCGTTTCAAATTACTTGTCACAAAAATGGATGTATGCAGAAGTAAAATATATCTAGATACATCCATACCTACGACAAGTAATTCGGAACAAAGGGAGTACCTCACAGAATCTCTGGCCACTAGCCATAGACTCTCTTGTTTCCAAATATACGTCTTTTTAAAGATTTTAATACGGACTACATATGAATATATATAAGCGTATTTTAGAGTGTAGATTCACTCATTTGCTCTGTAAATAGTCCATATTAAAAAAAATCTCTATAAGGGTTTATATTTAGAAACATAGGGATTATATTGTCTTTGTAGGGTTGTGCTTGGAGCATCTCTAGAAGACCTCTTATAAAGCCGTGACCCGCAAAATAACCGTCAAAATACGGGTCAGCGCGAAAAATGCTGCCCGATCAGACCCCGCAAACGCGTCCGACCCGTAATTTTTTTTGTGGAGAGCGGCAAAAGTTTGCCCTCAACCTTTAGATTCACGTGGTGGGGGCCGACCTGAGCTCGTCCCTATCCGCAGCGAGATTTGGCGCGAGGGAAATTTCTGCACGGCCGTTCTCGCCCCCCTCCCCTCGGCCACCATTGCCCCGCCACCGCACGCTCATGTCCACATTCCCCGGCCGTTCTTCGCCGTCATGGAAGTCTCCGAGCCGTCCGCCATCACCGTCGAGGTCGCGCATGTGCAATCCCCTTCGGCGGATCTCGTCGCCGGCCACGTCGCCCCCGCCGTCGCTCAAGGCACCACCGCGCCTGCCTGCAAGCGACAGGGCAACGTGGTTGTGCAGGGCCGGAATCCGGCTGGCCCCGCCGGGAAGGCACGCACACCGGGCGCCGCCGCTGCTGCGCGATCTGCCCGTCCGCCGGCGGAGAAGGTGTGCAAGGTTTCGGGCGTGAAGCGCAAGAAGGTTTCTACAAAAAGGTCGGCGCCTTCATCCACTCCCTCCGCTTCGACAAGAGGTTCCCCGGCGATGCCGTTCAAGGACGCTGCTTCCCCCGCAGGCGAGATGTTCGAAGAAATGGCCGAGCAGAGCAACACACACCTCCCACACGCCGACCGGCCAAAAACCAGAGGAGTGAGCAGGTAGGGGAAAGTATATATATATATATATATATATATATATATATATATATATATATATATATATATATATATATATATGCATCTCTTTAGTCCCAGTTGATGGCCAGAACGGGACAGAAGACTGACCTTTAGTCCCGGTTCCAGCCACCAACCGGGACTAAAGGGGCTGCGCCAGGAGCGAGGCCCTTTAGTCCCAGTTCGTGTCTGGAACCGGGAAGAAAGAGGTCAGATGAACCGGGACTGGTGCCTGCCGAGGCCCGGCCGGCGCCCTGGCCGCTCGAACTGGCACTGATGCACCCATTAGACCCGATTTGTAACACGATCGTTACTAATGCTCTGGTCTGGCCAGGACCAAAGCCCTGTTTCCTACTAGTGATAGTTCAAGATATGTTGGGGTACTTGTGTTGCTACCTTGTTCAATGCATTGAATAGGTGCCCCGATCCATATACAGAATGTGTTTGCCTCTTTTTGGTGATTTAAATTAAGTTGTAAGTTCATCATGTTGTTATTTAATCGATGATGGGATTCAACAACATAAGTCGGTTTCTCTTTGCATGTTATTTTGCCTCCAAATATTGAGCTTCGCATGAATAAATTATTTGTGTGCACTGAATGATTCAAAGGCTAGGTTCATGATCCTTCCGTTGTGTAAAAAGTGTCTACACGACGTTGTTGATATTTGGTCGCACCAGCTTTTAGCTAACCCGTGATGTGGAATCATATTTCACTCAAGATTGAAATAGCTCGGGCCGACCCTGATCATGAAAATGGTAGGTTCCACCAAGGAAAATTAGTAAAATTTATTGATTTTTTCTATTGGTCACCTATCACCGTTCGTAATTGTGAATGTGCTTAAATCCATCGACATGGAAGAGACAGACTCCAAGATAACTTCATCACGTGCATGCTTATTACTGTGGGTCCTAATCACCAGTAATATATAGTAGTGTCATCCTTGCAGTTCCTGCCTAGAAGTCACTTCATGCGTAGTCACGCACGCACACCCAAGATTCTTGCAACCCGTGATTAGCAATGTTTGTGAGCTTAATCCCACACCTCCCAGGTTAGTTTCAGCGTCCGAACAAAACAAGTATTTGATTGATGAGAATGTGGCAATGAAGCACGAGTTTGGATCGAGTGGCGTCGTGAAAACATCTTTAACATGCACAGTTAAAGAGGGGTGTTTGCCTTGCATTGTCGGGGTCCGTTCAGCCGAGAGATTAGCCTGGTCTGAGTGCTCAGAATCTATCGCCTGGGCATGCTTGATTTGCTACGTGGATGCTACTCGATTGGTTCACAAAGCACGCATGTAGAGATGAGGAGCGAGTTGTGCTCGAAAAGCTGCATTTTGTTGCACAGGATCTGCCGGCACTATGGCTTTGGAAGACACTAGCTGCAAATCGAGCACTCGTCCTATATGACCGCCCGACCTATTGCAGAATGGTCAAGTTTTTTTGTGGTGGAACAAACCCACCAGGGTTCAAGCCTTAGACTTGGTATTCATGCTTGTATTTTTCTAGATTCATTCAGCCTTTTCCGTGATGTCCGCTAAGTCAAAGGAGATATTCCTGTCGATTATGAAGGAACCTGTGATGAGCTCATCAATCTCAAGTATCGCGGAGTTGCTCATAGTGGTAGAGTATTCATGCATGCATCTGCATTGTACTCTATTGACACGGCCTCGACCCCCCCCCCCCCCCCCCCCCCTCTCCCAAAATTGCTTGCAAGGCTCGTTTTTGGTGTTAAGCAATAATGTATCCTTGAGGATGTGGCAAAATAGCACCCGAGCACACACGTGTCAAGAAAAGAGACTGTGTGTTACTAGGGATTTGTGGCAACAAAATTTACAACATGCGCCACATAAAACTGGTCTTTTGTTTTTTTTTTCATGTTTTGCGCAACTCTATTTCGTAGATTGGGATTGGTAAATCTCACTCGACCGAGACTTAGCAAAGTCTTCATCGATGCTATATTCGTGAGTTCTTACGTGAAGATCCGATCCATGCATTTTTCTTCTTCTTCTTTGTATGTTGTGTCACTTGACTAAGACTTGATTAAGTCTCAGTTGACTAAGATCTAGCCACACCCTTCATTGATAAGCTGGCACACCATGCACAGTGGTTTCCCTTAGTACATCTCGATCAAATCGAGGTTTCAAACTTCTTCACTGGACTCTCAATCATGGGAGACACACTCCTGACCTATGCTCCTCAGGTAATTCATCCCTCCTCCAACTCCTGCTATTTACAACCCACATGTCGGTTACCCATCTATCAAATCCACAGATTGGGCGATCCCATCTTCCTCCTTTGGGCCCCATGAGGCAACGATTCACAAGTAGTTTGGCCTCAACAAGTGCATCACCGACATCGGGCAGCGCCTCCACCCCAGCAATTGTCTGGCAAGCTAGAGGAGCCAAATTTCGTCTCCAGGACCCTCAAGGCAATGTGCTTCAAGGCATGCCGCTTTTATCTCAGCCAAGCCTTCGACGAGGTCGTGCGTTGGACATTGTTTTTTTCTAACAGAAGTGCATTGGACATCTCGGGGCTCACGTCGTAGAGGAGCCGGTCCATGACGTCGATGCCCTGGCAAAGATTGCCACTCTTTGAGGTGCTTCCGACAAGGATGTCGCTGAGCTGGCTGAACTGAGAGATGTGACCTCACCCGCCCAGAGATCCACTACGTCGCCATGGTGACCACATCCTCCCTCTCCCAGGGCATGCTTTTTTTACATAAATCTGTTGTGGTTGTACCTTTTACTACAATCACTGCCGCTGCGCGACCTACATTATCTTCTTAGTGTTCATTTTAGATCAATTGCGTTTGGTTGTCGCCGCCTGTGCCCTAAACCCCTTTTTAGCACTTTGTTCGATCATCTTCAGCTTATCTGCCACCGTTATTTGCCTTATCTCCGGTATTTATCATGTCCAAATGAACTCGGTTAACCTTTCCTTTTGCTATTGGAACGTTAGAGGGTTAGGGCATTCGCAAAAGTATGTAGGCCGCCTACTCTCATAACTCATCAATATCAATCTGGATGCCTTTTTTTCCGTAAGAAACGAAGCTTAGTATTTAGCATCTCCATAAGAAAAACAATTTCCTCCCAAAATGCCTCAATCTAGTCTCTCAAACAAACACCGATGGCTCCTCAACCAACACTACCACCTACACGCATACCATCTCGGCAACTTGCCTAGCCATAGTTGCACTCCTGTTTTTTACAACTGTACGCTCCCATTGAACATCATCTCAAAATAGATTTCATAGATGATCTTGCCGGCTGCGCTCCTCCTCCGACCCAACATGGATAATCCTAGGCGATGTTAATCTCATGCGTGAGCCAGGTAAAAAGAACACCAACACGTTTCGACAGGTCGAGCTAGGCATGTTTAACAAAAACTTTATGCGCTACTGCCCTCATTGACCTAACCCTGTTGATCTGGTCTAATAAGCGCGACCAACCACTCTAGAACGAATTCATTGGATCTTTGTCAACACTGCCTAGGACAACCTTTCTAGATTCCAACGTCTCTTCACTAACTCGATTTGTTCTAATCATGTTCCGTTGCTCATCAGTGTTGACACCGATACCCCTCCCCCTCGTCCCACAGTTTTCATTTTGAAAACAATTGGCCTGTACAGCAGCACTACAATGCTCTTGGGCAGTGGACCGCCAATGTTCAAGCGCATCCCTATGCCTTTCAGTACAAGGATTCTGGTCTATTGCAACAAAAATTATTGCTACAACTATCTTTTGTTGCAATAAAATGCTATGTTACCACAAATTCCGGTTTGTGGTAATAGGATCTACATATTACCACAATTTCGTTTCATCGTGCTAAGTACTTATTTTGTTGCAATAGAAGCCATGTATTGCCACAAGCTGCATCGGCGATGTAATATGGTAATGCTATTGCGACAGCTCCGTACCGTTGCGTGAATGGGTCATCTTGTTGCAATAAAGGCTAGGTATTACAACAAAGTACATCTTTGTGCTAATATTAAGACATATATTGCAACAATTCGGACTTGTGGCGCTAGTCATAGATATTGTTGCAAAAAACATGGCTTCGTATTGCAACAAAGCATGTATTGGTTGTAATAGGGTGGCTTTTTGCCTCATCTTCATTGCATTGAAATAACTATTACATATTGCGACAAATTGAGCATCCATGGTAATACATACAACATAATGCAACAATCCTCTAGTGTTGCCAAAAAGGAGCAAGATATTGCAACGATATTCTCTACAGTGCTCCTGTTTTTTCCCTTGATTTATCAATACTTATCACCACGAAACAGCATGTGGTTTTGTTGCAATAGACCCAGATCCTTGTAGTGAATTTGTTGATACGCTGAAAAACTCTCGTATCCACCTAAAACGCTGGAGAAAACAATCACTTCTCGTAAATACCCGTGAAAACAACTGTAAGGTGGTTAATCTCCTAGACTAAATGACCATAAGCCGATTGGTCAAGAATATTCGAGGACAAGAAAGAGGCGTGGACAAGGTAAATATGGTACTATTGTACGTATCCGTGCACGCACTGGGAGTGCATGACTTCTACGCTAGCCGATGACAGGTGTCTGGACAATGGCGCCAGTTGCCGCGTCCGACGTCTAGGGCCCCATGCCATGTGTGTAGAAGGAGATCGAAACGCTAGGCCTCTCGCTGCGGACCTGGACCGATCATCGTGCTCCGACCAGCCCACCATCTCCGGCCACGACACCTTGGTGCTGCTGGCGATGGCACCCGTGGGATCACTTCTCCCCATTTTGCCTGATGGTAGGTCAACTCAGGGCTGATGAATATGTGAGTACCCAGTAAGCCATATTTGATGGTACTCCCTTCATTTTTATTTACTCTGCATATTAGGTTTGACAGAAGTCAAACTTTATAAAGCTGTAATGGTATTGATATGTTATTATATATGTTAATATTTTTGTTTATAAATTTTGTCAAAGTTTATAAAATTTGACTTTGACCAAAGTTAATATGGGGACTAAATAAAAACAGATGAATTACTTTACGGGAGTAGGAGTAAAATACTTTAATATAAGTGGCTTTAACATGATGGGTTGCATCATGTCAATTGAAAAAAAGGATGACGGGTTGCATCGCAGACACCGCCGTCTTTGTTGGCTCATGGTCCGTGTTATTACTAGGAGTGATTACAACTTTTCTCGTTCACCTTTCTAGGAAAAGTAGGGATAACCTAGATAGCTAGATGGCTCTGCATGAACAATATCTATGAAAGCAGCAGAAATCCAAGAAATAAAAATATCACTCGCAATGTTATAGGGAAGTGAAGGAAGAAACACTTCATTCAGATAGTTCTGTTCAGCATCTAGAACATGGAATGTTATACAGTGATGTGTGCACGTTTGGATAAGACGGTCAAGGATATTTTTATCCATCAAATATAGATGGTGGTGTAGTCTAAACATCAGACATTTATAATCTCATAAATGGTTTATCATTCAGCTTGGTGACATGTCTTTCCTTATGAGTTGAAGTGACTCTTTGTGTATCACGCAAGGGTTTACTACCTTTTCCCTCGGGGCTAGGGCAAGCTCTCCCCTCAGACTTCATCGGCGAGCATGTGGGTTCGTCTCTCTCTGCCTGCCACTCCGGTGGCCGGTGTGGCGAGGGGAATACAGTATCTCCGCTCCGGCTGGTAGTTTATGCTAGGGCTTTATAGTCCTCGTATGTGCGGTGCTTCTTCTTTGAGATTGTCTTCAAGGCTTCGATCTTCTTTGAGTTTGTCCGTCTAAACATAGTTGATGGAGCTCCGACATAGATTCCAACCATCTCCTTGGGGCATCGATGTTAGCGTTTCTCGTCAGGTGTGCGTGCTAGGAAGATTTGATGTCAGGTGCTTCAGATCTATTAAAGGATTGAACACTGACAACTGTGGCTCCTATACGATGCTCCTTAGGAGCACATGCACGAAGACTTCCTAACTGTCATCGACAAGATCAAGCCGTCTTTGATAGGCGAGCAGTGACAACGGCGTGTGGGTATCTCATTCTGATGATAGTAATGGTCGTTTGGTTGTCTAGATACCTGATGTATTTTTAATTATGTCAGAGGTACTTTGCACTTTTGATAAACTTCTATAATAGATCCGGATCCTTTTCATAAAAAAAGAAGCGACTACGTACATCCCAATTAGGTGGGAGTCGGGTGTGACTTGTATTGCTTGTATCATTTCGGCACAATGTTATGGATCAATAAAAGTGTCCTTCATCGTGAGGGAATAAATATATTTTGATATAGAGTTCATGCTTTGAACTTCTCAAAGTGTTCTATAGGCATTTTCCTTCACAAGGCAAAAAAAGCTATAGAGGAGTAAAATTACTCCTCATTTGCCTTCACAAGGCAAATAGTTCTGTAGTTCATGCTTTGAATTTTACTCCTCTAACTAGCACCTAGCCGATCTTCTAAACCGGTTAGAGGGGTTAAAAATTACTCCTCCACCTCCTTGACTCCTAAATTTATTCCACGGCGGCCTGATGGAGAAAAAAAATTGTCCGCATGAAGACCCCCTTATGACCAACCAGCGACTCACGTGAAGCTCCCTTGTCAACGGCGACGACCTCGGGCTTCGTCCGCGACCTCGTTGCGAATCTCGCCCGTGCTATCTCCCATGCCCGTGGCGACCTCGCCGTGAATCTCGTCGCGCCCGCTGTAGTAGTCGCCATGTGCGTCCCATACCCGTCTTTGTCCCAAGCCGCTCGTGAAACTTGGTGACTCCGGCTAGACGCCGATGCGAAGAACCCGTATGACCACACCGTTGAAGGCAGTGTTAAGGTTGTGTATGGCCGGCTGGTAAGCCAGGGAGAGCAGCCCCGAGAACTCCGGGATGCGCATGGTGTGGAGCTGGAACATGGTGTCCGGCACGACCTGCAGCACGCACGGGCTGTTGCGGAGAAGCGACATGTGGTGGGGGAGCTGTGCAGCCACGATACCTTGCGCAACGACAAACTAGGAGTAGAGCAGGTGGCGCGCCGGGTCGATGGATAATGACAGGAGGTGCGCAGCGTGCCAATGAATCGGTGATCAGTGCGCCGCCGGTTTGGCCACCGGGTCCATGAAGAAGCCACAACAGCGACGGTGTGGTCACCATCATCACCGCTTGCCGCGGAGGCGCATAGCAAGTGTTCGACGAAATGCATAACCTAAATTGTTAGTTTTACTCCGCTAAATTTAGAAGATCGGTTAGGTGTGCCCAAAACTTACTAGAGTAAATTTAAAAAAATATTAGAAAAACCGAAGTATTGAAAACCACAGTATTTTTGTCAATAGATACAAAATACCACAGTTTTGATAATACCAAAGTATCTTGAAGTATTGAGATTATTATGACATGTTTGGTTGTTGCCGTAAAACACGGTATTGTTGCCTAGCTGTTGCGTACAAACAGTCAGCTACCTAGCCGTTAGCAGTGGAAGGACATGCAGCTGGCCGGCCGTTTGAATACTATTCTGTTGAGCTTTTGTAGCTAGCTAGCTGGATATCCTAACCATCAGCGTGCATAACAACCCAACGGGTGGCTTGTATATACAAAAAAGATCATCCATGAAAGCTACACATAGATGGAGCTGCTGACCGTTCTTCGCGTCACCATCGAGACGCAGCGGAGCTACGCGTGTAGGTGACGACCCAACACGTCGCATAGTTGGCCAGTCATCTGTGTCACTGCCGAGGGGCACGGAGAGCTGCGAATCGCGCGGCCACGCTCAACGCATTCACTTGATATTTGCATCGTCTCTATCCTATGCAAGTCCTCCTAGTTTCTCCATCAATGTGGGGGAGTTTTTTGAAGCGTAAACACCGAGAAGATGATGAGTTGGCCATCATCGAAGCCGTATACAAAGGCGAAAGAGGTTCAAGCAATCGCCAACGTATTCACACTTCCACCCTTACGGGGCATAAGTACGTGAGAGAAATTTTAGAGGGTCATGAATTGAGATGTAAGAGAGATTTTCCGATGGAAAAATATGTATTTCATAATTTGGTTAAGTGTTTCCGAGAGAGACAACTTCTACATGATGAGAGGCTTGTCTCCGTGGAAGAACAAGTCGCAATATTCTTATTTACCCTTTCGGCGAATGCAAGCAACCGTACTCTACAAGGGCGATTTCAACACAGTGGTCAAACCATAAGTACCTCTTTCAATAAAGTGCTACAAAGTATCATGTCATTATCTGGACAGCTCATACAGTTGCCACCAATTAATGTTCCTTTAAAGGTTTCAAGCAACCCTAAATTTATGACGTACTTTGAGGAATGCATCTTGTATCTTGTTGTTCTACATATAATTTATAAATATTGTTACGTATTTTTCATCAGTATTTCTTGTCTTTATGAAGGATTGTATCGGAGCAATTGATGGGACACATGTTCCAATTAGCATATCTCCGAGACTACAAGACCCATATCGCAATAGAAAAGGAACATTATCACAAAATATCATGGTGGCATGTAATTTTGATAATCAATTCGTCCATGTTAGTGCGGGCTGGGAAGGTTCAGCTTCTGATGCTCGAGTGCTACAAGATGCACTAGAAAATAATTTCTATGTGCCAGAGGGGAAATTTTATTTGGTTGACGCAGGATATGTAAATACACCTAACTTTATTGCACCCTACCGAAATGTCAGGTACAAACCAGTTCTTCTATTAGAGCAACAACCCTAAAGTGCAAATACACCTATCTTCATTATGTTTTGAATTTCAGGTACCATTTGAATGAGCAAGCCAAATGCAACCAAAGGCCACAAAATGCTAAAGAGCTATTCAATCTCAGGCATGCACAACTCCGTAATCACATCGAGCGCATCATTGGCGTTGTGAAGAAGCGTTTACCAGTATTGAAGTGTACGTGCTTCACATTACCCAATTGAATCTCAACCTGATATTGTCATAGCATGTTGTGCACTTCATAACTTTATTCGCAATCACGAGGGGGGCGAACAATGGTTTGACCAGGTTGGCTCCAATATTGACCCAACACATATAGTTGATATTCCAAGTGGGGATGCAAAATACAGAAGTGATGTACAATCTCTCAATGAGCGGCGGGCATTGGGTCATTCAAATAGGGATCAAATTGCTGAATCGATGTGGAAAGACTACTGTGAGTATCTCCAGGAGCGTGCTAGAAGAAATAGCACATGACTTGTGCAATTGTTGAAGCAAGAATAAAAATCATATGATCAGTAGAATCATTTTATGAAAATTTCATAATATAGTAGCTTTCTCATTCATGAATAATGTACTTTACATTTCTATGAGTAGATATGTAATGTAAAATGCGTCATGTACCATGGAATTTTCTTCTAAAGACCTTATCAAATGCCCAAGGTCCACCAAAAATATTATTGTGCTATATATACAACTTACATATACTATCACCTACAAGCCGGGTGCACAAATAACATGGCGGAGGTAACAAAAATAAAACAACTCTAATTTTTAAGAAAGGAACTAGAGTGCCATCAAAATAAAAGTTTAGAGCTGAGACAAATGTATGCTGAGATATTTAGTCCAGGGTGATATTTATTTACAAAAACACAAATCTAAAGTAATATGAACCAATAAACCAATAATAGAATATCAACGAATTTTATTTTTCATATGAAAATAACTAGAACAAATTATTGCTTTAAATTTGACGGCCAAGCACTTGCTTGAGGATCTCCAGAACAACATCATCCTCCACTGTCATGAAGATTTCACAGTCAACTCTTTGTCCTTTCAGGTACTCGATCATCTTCAGATGATCACTTGCTGAGAGATCTGGTATGGTCTTAAGTTTGACAATGCAATTAGCAATGCAATAAGGATCTTTGTCAGGATTTTTTTTTCATCTGTGCCATTTTCACTTCTCTATAGCTCTCAATTTGTTTCGTCTTTACATCCACATAAGTTTTAAGTTATTCTTTTCTAACAGCAACCAGATCTTCAATCGCTGTTTCTTTGCCTCTCTTAGCCTTACCTTCATCATTGCCTTTAGAAGTCCTAGCCTTTTTCATAGGTGGTGGGTCAGGAAGTGTGTTCATGTTGTTAACAGGAAATACTTCAACATCCTCACCATATATGCCTTCAGTCTGAAGGAAATATGCCCTAGAGGCAATAATAAAGTTATTATTTATTTCCTTATATCATGATAAATGTTTATTATTCATGCTAGAATTGTATTAACCGGAAACATAATACATGTGCGAATACATAGACAAACAGGGTGTCACTAGTATGCCTCTACTTGACTAGCTCGTTAATCAAAGATGGTTATGTTTCCTAACCATAAACAAAGAGTTGTTATTTGATTAACGAGGTCACATCATTAGTTGAATGATCTGATTGACATGACCCATTCCAGTAGCTTAGCACCCGATCGTTTAGTATGTTGCTATTGCTTTCTTCATGACTTATACATGTTCCTATAACTATGAGATTATGCAACTCCCGTTTACCGGAGGAACACTTTGGGTACTACCAAACGTCACAACGTAACTGGGTGATTATAAAGGAGTACTACAGGTGTCTCCAATGGTAGATGTTGGGTTGGCGTATTTCGAGATTAGGGTTTGTCACTCCGATTGTCGGAGAGGTATCTCCGGGCCCTCTCGGTAATACACATCACATAAGCCTTGCAAGCATTATAACTAAGATGTTAGTTGTGAGATGATGTATTACGGAACGAGTAAAGAGACTTGCCAGTAACGAGATTGAACTAGGTATTGGATACCGACGATCGAATCTCGGGCAAGTAACATACCGATGACAAAGGGAACAAAGTATGTTGTTATGCGGTCTGACCGATAAAGATCTTCGTAGAATATGTAGGAGCCAATATGGGCATCCAGGTCCCGCTATTGGTTATTGACCGGAGACGTGTCTCGGTCATGTCTACATTTTTCTCGAACCGTAGGGTCCGCATGCTTAATGTTACGATGATAGTTATTATGAGTTTATGCATTTTGATGTACCGAAGGTTGTTCAAAGTCCCGGATGTGATCACGGACATGACGAGGAGTCTCGAAATGGTCGAGACGTAAAGATTGATATATTGGAAGCCTATGTTTGGACATCGGAAGTGTTCCGGGTGAAATCGGGATTTTACCGGATTACCGGGAGGGTTACCGGAACCCCCCGGGAGCCAAATGGGCCAACATGGGCCTTAGTGGAAAGGTGAAAGGGCTGCCCCATGGGCTGCGCGCCTCCCCCCTTCCCCTAGTCCTATTAGGACTAGGGAAGGTGGCCGGCCACCCCTTCTCTCCTTCCCACTTGAGGAAACCTAGTTGGACTAGGATTGGAGGGGGGAGTCCTACTCCCGGTAAGAGTAGGACTCCTCCTACGCCTCCCACCTTGGCCGGCCAGCCCCTCCCCTTGAAACCTTTATATACGGGGGCAGGGGGCACCTCTAGACACACAAGTTGATCCTTGAGATCGTTCCTTAGTCGTGTGCGGTGCCCCCTGCCACCAAATTCCACCTCGATCATACCGTTGTAGTGCTTAGGCGAAGCCCTGCGTCGGTAGTACATCAAGATCGTCACCACGCCGTCGTGCTGACGGAACTCTTCCTCGACGCTTTGCTGGATCGGAGCCCGAGGATCGTCATCAAGCTGAACATGTGCTAAGAACTCGGAGGTGCCGGAGTAACGGTGCTTGGATCGATCGGATCGGGAAGACGTACGACTACTTCCTCTACGTTGTGTGATTGCTTCCGCAGTCGGTCTGCGTTGGTATGTAGACAACACTCTCCCCTCTCGTTGCTATGCATCACCATGATCTTGCGTGTGCGTAGGAATTTTTTTGAAATTACTACGTTCCCCAACAGTGGCATCCGAGCCTAGGTTTTATGGTTTGATGTTATTTGCACGAGTAGAACACAAGGGAGTTGTGGGCGATACAAGTCATACTGCCTACCAGCATGTCATACTTTGGTTCGGCGGTATTGTTGGACGAGACGACCCGGACCAACCTTACGCGTACGCTTACGCGAGACCGGTTCCCTCGACGTGCTTTGCACATAGATGGCTTGCGGGCGACTGTCTCTCCAACTTTACTTGAACCGAGTGTGGCTACGCCCGGTCCTTGAGAAGGTTAAAACGGAGTCTATTTGACGAACTATCGTTGTGGTTTTGATGCGTAGGTGAGATGAGTTCTTACTTAAGCCCGTAGCAGCCATGTAAAACTTGCAACAACAAAGTAGAGGACGTCTAACTTGTTTTTGCAGGGCATGTTGTGATGTGATATGGTCAAGGCATGATGCTGATTTTATTGTATGAGATGATCATGTTTTGTAACCAAGTTATCGGCAACTGGCAGGAGCCATATGGTTGTCGCTTTATTGTATGCAATGCAATCGCGATGTAATGCTTTACTTTATCACTAAACGGTAGTGATAGTCGTGGAAGCATAAGATTGGCGAGACGACAACGATGCTACGATGGAGATCAAGGTGTCGCGCCGGTGACGATGGTGATCATGACGGTGCTTCGGAGATGGAGATCACAAGCACAAGATGATGATGGCCATATCATATCACTTATATTGATTGCATGTGATGTTTATCTTTTATGCATCTTATCTTGCTTTGATTGACGGTAGCATTATAAGATGATCTCTCACTAAATTATCAAGAAGTGTTCTCCCTGAGTATGCACCGTTGCCAAAGTTCGTCGTGCCCAGACACCACGTGATGATCGGGTGTGATAAGCTCTACGTCCATCTACAACGGGTGCAAGCCAGTTTTGCACACGCAGAATACTCAGGTTAAACTTGACGAGCCTAGCATATGCAGATATGGCCTCGGAACACAGAGACCGAAAGGTCGAGCCTGAATCATATAGTAGATATGATCAACATGACGATGTTCACCATTGAAAACTACTCCATCTCACGTGATGATCGGTTATGGTTTAGTTGATTTGGATCACGTAATCACTTAGAGGATTAGAGGGATGTCTATCTAAGTGGGAGTTCCTAAGTAATTTGATTAACTGAACTTAAACTTATCATGAACTTAGTACCTGATAGTATCTTGCTTGTTTATGTTGATTGTAGATAGATGGCTCGTGCTGTTGTTCCGTTGAATTTTAATGCGTTCCTTGAGAAAGCAAAGTTGAAAGATGATGGTAGCAATTACACGGACTGGGTCCGTAACCTGAGGATTATCCTCATTGCTGCACAGAAGAATTACGTCCTGGAAGCACCGCTGGGTGCCAGGCCTGCTGCTGGAGCAACGCCAGATGTTATGAACGTCTGGCAGAGCAAAGCTGATGACTACTCGATAGTTCAGTGTGCCATGCTTTACGGCTTAGAATCGGGACTTCAACGATGTTTTGAACGTCATGGAGCATATGAGATGTTCCAGGAGTTGAAGTTAATATTTCAAGCAAATGCCTGAATTGAGAGATATGAAGTCTCCAATAAGTTCTATAGCTGCAAGATGGAGGAGAACAGTTCTGTCAGTGAGCATATACTCAAAATGTCTAGGTATAATAATCACTTGATTCAGATGGGAGTTAATCTTCCAGATGATTGTGCCATTGACAGAATTCTCCAATCACTGCCACCAAGCTACAAGAGCTTCGTGATGAACTATAATATGCAAGGGATGAACAAGACTATTCCCGAGCTCTTCGCAATGCTGAAAGCTGCGGAGGTAGAAATCAAGAAGGAGCATCAAGTGTTGATGGTCAACAAGACCACTAGTTTCGAGAAAAAGGGCAAAGGGAAGAAGAAGGGGAACTTCAAGAAGAACAGCAAGCAAGTTGCTGCTCAGGAGAAGAAACCCAAGTCTGGACCTAAGCCTGAAACTGAGTGCTTCTACTGCAAGCAGACTGGTCACTGGAAGCGGAACTGCCCCAAGTATTTGGCGGATAAGAAGGATGGCAAGGTGAACAAAGGTATATGTGATATACATGTTATTGATGTGTACCTTACTAGAGCTCGCAGTAGCACCTGGGTATTTGATACTGGTTCTGTTGCTAATATTTGCAACTCGAAACAGGGACTACGGAATAAGCGGACACTAGCAAAGGACGAGATGACAATGCGCATGGGAAACGGTTCCAAAGTCGATGTGATCGCGGTCGGCACGCTACCTCTACATCTACCTTCGGGATTAATATTAGACCTAAATAATTGTTATTTGGTGCCAAGCGTTGAGCATGAACATTATATCTGGATCTTGTTTAATGCGAGACGGTTATTTATTTAAATCAGAGAATAATGGTTGTTCTATTTATATGAGTAATATCTTTTATGGTCATGCACTTTTGAAGAGTGGTCTATTCTTGTTGAATCTCGATAGTAGTGATACACATATTCATAATGTAGAAGCCAAAAGATGCAGAGTTGATAATGATAGTGCAACTTATTTGTGGCACTGCCGTTTAGGTCATATCGGTGTAAAGCGCATGAAGAAACTCCATACTGATGGGCTTTTGGAACCACTTGATTATGAATCACTTGGTACTTGCGAACCGTGCCTCATAGGCAAGATGACTAAAACACCGTTCTCCGGTACTATGGAGAGAGCAACAGATTTATTGGAAATCATACATACCGATGTATGTGGTCCGATGAATATTGAGACTCGTGGCGGATATCGTTATTTTCTCACCTTCACAGATGATTTAAGCAGATATGGGTATATCTACTTAATGAAACATAAGTCTGAAACATTTGAAAAGTTCAAGGAATTTCAGAGTGAAGTTGAAAATCATCATAACAAGAAAATAAAGTTTCTACGATCTGATCGTGGAGGAGAATATTTGAGTTACGAGTTTGGTGTACATTTGAAAAATTGTGGAATAGTTTCGCAACTCACGCCACCCGGAACACCACAGCGTAATGGTGTGTCCGAACGTCGTAATCGTACTTTACTAGATATGGTGCGATCTATGATGTCTCTTACTGATTTACCGCTATCGTTTTGGGGTTATGCTTTAGAGACGGCCGCATTCACGTTAAATAGGGCACCATCAAAATCCGTTGAGACGACGCCTTATGAACTATGGTTTGGCAAGAAACCAAAGTTGTTGTTTCTTAAAGTTTGGGGCTGCGATGCTTATGTGAAAAAGCTTCAACCTGATAAGCTCGAACCCAAAGCGGAGAAATGTGTCTTCATAGGATACCCAAAGGAGACTGTTGGGTATACCTTCTATCACAGATCCGAAGGCAAGACATTCGTCGCTAAGAATGGATCATTTCTAGAGAAGGAGTTTCTCTCGAAAGAAGTGAGTGGGAGGAAAGTAGAACTTGACGAGGTAACTGTACCTGCTCCTTTATTGGATAATAGTACATCAGAGAAAACTGTTTCTGCGACACCTATACCAATTAGTGAGGAAGCTGATGATGATGATCATGAAACTTCAGCACAAGATACTACTGAACCACGTAGATCAACCAGAGTGAGATCCGCACCAGAGTGGTACGGTAATCCAATTCTGGAAGTCATGCTACTAGATCATGATGAACCTACGAACTATGAAGAAGCGATGGTGAGCCCAGATTCCGCAAAGTGGCTTGAGGCCATGAAATCTGAGATGGGATCCATGTATGAGAACAAAGTATGGACTTTGGTTGACTTGCCCGATGATCGTCAAGCAATTGAGAATAAATGGATCTTCAAGAAAAAGACTGACGCTGACGGTAATATTACTGTCTATAAAGCTCGACTTATCGCAAAAGGTTTTCGACAAGTTCAAGGGGTTGACTACGATGAGACCTTCTCACCCGTAGCGATGCTTAAGTCCGTCAGAATCATGTTAGCAATTGCCGCATTTTATGATTATGAAATATGGCAGATGGATGTCAAAACTGCATTCCTGAATGGATTTCTGGAAGAAGAGTTGTATATGATGCAACCAGAAGGTTTTGTCGATCCAAAGGGAGCTAACAAAGTATGCAAACTCCAGCGATCCATTTATGGACTGGTGCAAGCATCTCGGAGTTGGAATAAACGCTTTGATAGTGTGATCAAAGCATTTGGCTTTATACAGACTTTTGGAGAAGCCTGTATTTACAAGAAAGTGAGTGGGAGCTCTGTAGCATTTCTGATATTATATGTGGATGACATATTGCTGATTGGAAATGATATAGAATTTCTGGATAGCATAAAGGGATACTTGAATAAAAGTTTTTCGATGAAAGACCTCGGGGAAGCTGCTTACATATTAGGCATAAAGATCTATAGAGATAGATCAAGACGCTTAATTGGACTTTCACAAAGCACATACCTTGACAAGATTTTAAAGAAGTTCAAAATGGATCAAGCAAAGAAAGGGTTCTTGCCTGTGTTACAAGGTGTGAAGTTGAGTCAGACTCAATGCCCGACCACTGCAGAAGATAGAGAGAAAATGAAAGATGTTCCCTATGCTTCAGCCATAGGCTCTATCATGTATGCAATGCTGTGTACCAGACCTGATGTGTGCCTTGCTATAAGTTTAGCAGGGAGGTACCAAAGTAATCCAGGAGTGGATCACTAGACAGCGGTCAAGAACATCCTGAAATACCTGAAAAGGACTAAGGATATGTTTCTCGTATATGGAGGTGACAAAGAGCTCACTGTAAGAGGTTACGTTGATGCAAGCTTTGGCACTGATCCGGATGATTCTAAATCGCAAACCGGATACGTGTTTACTTTAAATGGTGGAGCTGTCAGTTGGTGCAGTTCTAAACAAAGCGTCGTAGCGGGATCTACATGTGAAGCGGAGTACATAGCTGCTTCGGAAGCAGCGAACGAAGGAGTCTGGATGAAGGAGTTCATATCCGATCTAGGTGTCATACCTAGTGCATCGGGTCCAATGAAAATCTTTTGTGACAATACTGGTGCAATTGCTTTGGCAAAGGAATCCAGATTTCACAAAAGGACCAAACACATCAAGAGACGCTTCAACTCCATCCGGGATCTAGTCCAGGTGGGAGACATAGAGATTTGCAAGATACATACGGATCTGAATGTTGCAGACCCGTTGAATAAGCCTCTTCCACGAGCAAAACATGATCAGCACCAAGGCTCCATGCGTGTTAGAATCATTACTGTGTAATCTAGATTATTGACTCTAGTGCAAGTGGGAGACTGAAGGAAATATGCCCTAGAGGCAATAATAAAGTTATTATTTATTTCCTTATATCATGATAAATGTTTATTATTCATGCTAGAATTGTATTAACCGGAAACATAATACATGTGTGAATACATAGACAAACAGAGTGTCACTAGTATGCCTCTACTTGACTAGCTCATTAATCAAAGATGGTTATGTTTCCTAACCATAAACAAAGAGTTGTTATTTGATTAACGAGGTCACATCATTAGTTGAATGATCTGATTGACATGACCCATTCCATTAGCTTAGCACCGGTCGTTTAGTATGTTGCTATTGCTTTCTTCATGACTTATACATGTTCCTATAACTATGAGATTATGCAACTCCCGTTTACCGGAGGAACACTTTGGGTACTACCAAACGTCACAACGTAACTGGGTGATTATAAAGGAGTACTACAGGTGTCTCCAATGGTAGATGTTGGGTTGGCGTATTTCGAGATTAGGGTTTGTCACTCCGATTGTCGGAGAGGTATCTCTGGGCCCTCTCGGTAATACACATCACATAAGTCTTGCAAGCATTATAACTAAGATGTTAGTTGTGAGATGGTGTATTACGGAACGAGTAAAGAGACTTGCCAGTAACGAGATTGAAGTAGGTATTGGATACCGACGATCGAATCTCGGGCAAGTAACATACCGATGACAAAGGGAACAACGTATGTTGTTATGCGGTCTGACCGATAAAGATCTTCGTAGAATATGTAGGAGCCAATATGGGCATCCAGGTCCCGCTATTGGTTATTGACCGGAGATGTGTCTCGGTCATGTCTACATTGTTCTCGAACCGTAGGGTCCGCACGCTTAACGTTACGATGACAGTTATTATGAGTTTATGCATTTTGATGTACCGAAGGTTGTTCGGAGTCCCGGGTGTGATCACGGACATGACGAGGAGTCTCGAAATGGTCGAGACGTAAAGATTGATATATTGGAAGCCTATATTTGGACATCGGAAGTGTTCCGGGTGAAATCGGAATTTTACCGGATTACCGGGAGGGTTACCGGAACCCCCCGGGAGCCAAATGGGCCAACATGGGCCTTAGTGGAAAGGTGAAAGGGCTGCCCCATGGGCTGCGCGCCTCCCCCCCTTCCCCTAGTCCTATTAGGACTAGGGAAGGTGGCCGGCCACCCCTTCTCTCCTTCCTACTTGAGGAAACCTAGTTGGACTAGGATTGGAGGGGGGAGTCCTACTCCCGGTAGGAGTAGGACTCCTCCTGCGCCTCCCACCTTGGCCGGCCAGCCCCTCCCCTTGAAACCTTTATATACGGGGGTAGGGGGCACCTCTAGACACACAAGTTGATCCTTGAGATCGTTCCTTAGCCGTGTGCGGTGCCCCCTGCCACCAAATTCCACCTCGATCATACCGTTGTAGTGCTTAGGCGAAGCCCTGCGTCGGTAGTACATCAAGATCGTCACCACGCCGTCGTGCTGACGGAACTCTTCCTCGACGCTTTGCTGGATCGGAGCCCGAGGATCGTCATCAAGCTGAACGTGTGGTAAGAACTCGGAGGTGCCGGAGTAACGGTGCTTGGATCGGTCGGATCGGGAAGACGTACGACTACTTCCTCTACGTTGTGTGATCGCTTCCGCAGTCGGTCTGCGTTGGTACGTAGACAACACTCTCCCCTCTCGTTGCTATGCGTCACCATGATCTTGCGTGTGCGTAGAATTTTTTTTGAAATTACTACGTTCCCCAACACAGTCCACTTGTAATTATGACCTTCAAAGCCTGGAGCCGGTAATGTTGGACTATGCGAATTAAGTCCAGCGGCATCTAGAACTTGTTGTGTGAAGCTTTCCCCTTGTGGTAAATCTGTAGCCGGACTGGACTTCTCTTCAACCACATCAGTTGTCCTCTTACAACCCTTCCCCTCCGCTGTTTTACCTGGGTACAGAGAAATAAATTGTAAACTACAAGCAAGCAAGATCATATGCTAAATTCATTACATGTGAAACCAACGTACCATCATAAATTGCATGCAAGTCATCATAGTAAGGGAAAGCTTTGTATCTCCACTTCTGTTGTTCTTTGCTCAATTCAACCCATTTTTCATCAATGCTTGTTGGCATTTTTGTATTAGGATCAAAACCGAAGCCACTCTTCTCTACAATAGATTTGACAATAAAATATTCTTTCTTCAACCAATGCTCCCTGAATTTTAGTTGATCAACAACAAAATTAGCTCTCGGGAACTGATTGTTCAAGTGTGTAGCCATGCTTTTCCATCCTTCTTTGGTCTGTCCATTCTGACCACGAAATTTAGCAGCATCTGCATACTCTTTCATCACAGAAACTAGAAGGTCTAATTGAGCAGTGGTCCATGATGCTCTGTTTTTCTTTTCTGCAATTGGGAAACAAAATGCATCAAATAAAGCGTTCAAATCAACACAAACATCAGGAAAATTGACAATAATACAATCACTCTCATCCATGCTTTTGTTCAACACACATGTAAGGGGATGACCTCTAAATTATTTTTGACGACATGTGGTAGCTAGCTGAAAAATATAGTGCATGGAAGTAGCACCGTAGTGTAGTACTAGAATATAATATATGGATCAATTAGACTAATTATGATTAGCGGCAGCGACGGCGGCGGAGTAATTAGGCAGATGACGACTGAGCAATCTGAGGTATAAAATCCTTCGTAGCGGCGCCTTCACTGATCTCAAACGCAACAGCAGCTCGCTCCCTCGGGTTACCCGTGTGCATCATACCAGACTTTATAAAGGAGAAGGCACATGAATCGAACATATATATTTTGGCTCAAACAAGAATTCATCCTTTGGAGATAGCAAGAACCAAATAGATCTAGTGCCCTGGCCTATTCCATCTCGGGCGGAGGAAGGGGCCAGCAGCCGGCGTGAAGATGTGGGAGGAGCCAATGAGGGAGGATGAAGGACCTTTGGTCTCTCCGTTGCCGTCTTGTTGTTTCCCCATGGCCGACGAGGGAGATACCTCCAAACACGACAGGGCGGCGCGTCGGTGGCGTGGTAGGAGCGAGTTGTTGAACAGAGAGGGGAAGGATAACGAAGGAGGCCCTTCTTTTCGGCTCCTCTGTTTTTTAAAAAGAGGTATAAGGTTCTTTTCTTTATGCAGAGAAAAAACCACAGTTTGGCCAATACTACAGTATTAAAACCACAGTTGTTACAGACTACCAAACAAGTCATTGTAAAAAATACTATGGTAATCTTAAAAACTGTGGTATTATCAAAATACTTAGAAAATACTTTGCTATCAAACAGGGCCTAAGTTGATTTATTCCTCTATTTTTTTAGGGAATCGGTTAGAGATGCCCTTACAATATTAACATGTTCTACATGTTCTAGGCCTCACCTGTCGCCGGAAGCCGTCGGTGAGGGTCCCCATCCCACCGAAGTAGAATAGGGCAGTGGCTGGATGATGCTGCGGCACCTCATCGAAGTGGACCGGAGTAGTATCAACGTATCTTCACATCTTATCAGTTAGGTTTTTGTTTGGAAGAGAGAATCCAGAGGGTCGTAGTGGTCTTTCTAACTTTCATATCCAGCGTTTGCAAATTCCTCCCAAAATACCACTCTAACACGGGAACTCCAAAGGAAAAGTACAGCGAAAGCTTATTAATTCGCCCTTGCATTGTTCCTGTATCAGATTAGGAAACCGGTGGTGCGATTTAGGAATTTTAGCCAATTTTTATTTGCATATTTATTCTAGATACCAGAAATACCGTATGGAGCCATGGTGCAGCCGCACCTACGCTCGGTACCATAGATTCTCTGAGAAGTTGTATAGGAATTTGTGCATGATACCTACTGTAAAAAATGGTAGGAACAATCAAGAAGCGTTTATCAGGTCTACATGGTACTGACCATGGGTTCGGCTAGACCATGGTCTTAAAACGCACCTCTCTTGTAGATACTGATGTCGATCTTCGTTGAATAAAATAGTTGTGCGCATTGAATGATTCAAATGCTGGGATAAGGCTCCTTTCATTGTAAAATATTTTTACAAGTTGTTGCTGAATTTTAGCTAGCCAGTGATGTAGATGCATATTTCACTCAAGATTAAAATAGCTCGGTCCCCTACCACGAGCAGGAAAATGATAATTTCCACTCGCTAAAGTTGGTAAAAGACCGGACTAATTTCTGTACTTGATATGTATCATGGTTCATAATTACCCTGTACTTTGAGCCATGAACATGGCAGGGAGATAGATGAAAAAACTTCACCATGTGCAATTTTATTTCCTTGGGGCCGTGACCACTAGCAATATATAGTAGTATCATCTTTGCCATTCCCTTCTTAAAAGTAGGTTCACACACATGCACACACACGATTATCAGAACCCATGATTAGCAATGTTGTGATCCTACGCGAACACATGTTTAGGACCTTTTGTTCGGTAAGCGTGTGTAGACAAAATCACGCGAACATCGTGCACGCAAGCATGCTTCGGAACGAGTGGCATCGTGAAAATATATTTAACAAGGGTAGGTGCAGATGCATGTTTGGCTTGCCTGACCGGGTCCGTCCAGGAATAAGATTAGCCTGGTTACGTGATCGCTATCTTCCCACGCTCGTTTTTCATTAATTTTTTTCCTTCTCTCAAAAAACGTGGTAAATCGCTAGTGGTTTTTTTTCTGGTTTTTCACCGCATAATATGAAAATAAAATAAGAGTGCTTGAATCACGCGAACATCGTGCACGCAAGCATGCTTCGGAACGAGTGGCATCGTGAAAATATATTTAACAAGGGTAGGTGCAGATGCATGTTTGGCTTGCCTGACCGGGTCCGTCCAGGAATAAGATTAGCCTGGTTACGTGATCGCTATCTTCCCACGCTCGTTTTTCATTAATTTTTTTCCTTCTCTCAAAAAACGTGGTAAATCGCTAGTGGTTTTTTTTCTGGTTTTTCACCGCATAATATGAAAATAAAATAAGAGTGCTTGAAAGAGGATTTGAACCTAGGTCTATGCAATACCTATTGAGCTTAATAACCAACTAAGCCACCTCTTGTTGTTGTCTATTGTAGGTAAACAATGTTATTTGAACCTTTCTTATTTCTACCATATCAGAAAAAAAATAAAGTTTGGCTTGGTAACTTTGGCATGACCAGCGTGATAATTAGGGTATAAGCAACATGATAACTATACCATGATAAGGCTGATAACTACAGTACGAGAAGGTTAAGGCATGAGGAAGTATGGTAATTTAACACATAAATTACCGATGAAAATGTTTAAAAAACTTTTTTTCCCTTGAATGAAAGATACCATGGTGTTTAAAATGTAAGATATTAGTTATCAAATCTGTGATGTATACATTATCATGCTTTTTACATAGAAATTACCGGGTGTATATTTTTCAACAATAAAAATTCAGGTCAAAAATTATAATGGCGTTTGTATGTGAGTTATCAGCTTAGTATGTGTCTATTAACAAGCTATTTACATATAAATTACCGGGGTTGCCCGACCCCCCCCCCCCCCACCCCCACCCCTCGCCACAGTCGCCACATTTACCAGGGTCGGGTATATAAATTATCAAGTCTGCGGTGTGTGAGTTATCATGTTATTTGCAGAAGAATTATCATGGTATGATTCAACAACTTCTCCCACCCTACCCCCGCCGATGAAGTTATCAGGATTGGGTACATAATTTATCATTTCTACGAGGTGTGATTTATCATGTTATTTGCATAGAAGTTACCGTGGTATGTTTGAGTGACTCCCCCCCCCCCCCCCACCCAACCCCAACCCCACCGACAAAGTTACCAGGACTGGGTACATAATTTTAATGTCTATGATGTGTGAGTTATCATATTATTTGCATAGAAGTTATCGTGGTATGTTTCAACGACTCCCCCACTCCGGCCCCTCTGACAAAGTTACCAGGACTGGTACATATTTTATCATGTTTACGATGCGTGAGTTATCATGTTATTTGCATAGAAGTTACCGTCGTACGTTTCAACGACACCCCCACCCCGACCCCTCCGACAAAGTTATCAGGTCTACCATGTATGAGTTATCATGTTATTTGCACAGAAGTTACCGTGGCATGTTTCAGCAACTTGCCTCACCCCCATCCTCGCCGACCAAGTTATCAGGACCGGGGTACATAAGTTATCAGGTCCGCCATGTTTGAGTTGTCATGTTATTTGCACAGAAGTGACCATGGCATGTTTCAGCGACTTGCCCCACCCCCACCCTCCCCGACCAAGTTATCAGGACCGGGATACATAAGTTATCAGGTCCGACATGTTTGAGTTATCATGTTATTTGCACAGAAGATACTGTGGTATGTTTCAACAACTCCCCCACCCTCACCCTCGCCGACAAAGTTTTTAGGACCGGGGTACATAAGTTATCAGGTCTATGAAATTTGAGTTACCATGTTATTCACACGAAAGTTACGAAGGATATTTCATCACCACCCCCCTCCCCCCCCCCCCCGTCGGTAAAGTTAGCAGGAACGGGGTACGTAAGCGCGGAAAAAATCAAACACTAAATTAACTCGTTTTTATGCATACATAGTAGAGGAGACATGTTAAATAGCCCATTTACTTTCTTTTGTTCAAGAAAGGGATCGTAGGTCAGGTGGTAGGCTAGTTGAGTTGGCTCACTAGTGGTGCAAGGATCAAATCCTCTCTTGTTCACACCAATTTTTGCATGAAAAACTCTCGAACGAAAAAAGATCTGGAGAGGGAAAAAATGGATTGGGTGGAGAGCAAGAAAATCAGATCTGGAGAGGGAAAAAATGGATCGGGAGGAGAGCAAGAAAATCGGATCTGAAGCGAATCGTGCGTGCATGCAACAGAGAAATGAAAAGGAAACTATGGCACTCGGGAGGCTTTCGCGGGATCGTTCGATGCGCATCCGGCAGCAATCAAAGCGTGCGTGCCTATCGCTAATGAACAGTCGGTAGGATTTTTTTTGTCAAAAAAAAGCTACAACGATATTTGTACATAAGCTATGAGGTTTGTGGTACATATAATTATCAATCTCATTACAAAAGAATTTACCGAGATATGACAAACGAGAAGACCGTTGTTCGAATTCTATAGAAGTGAAACATTTATTTCTCTAGAAAACATTCATCACTACAAAAAAGAGATAAATGGAGTACAAAACACGTTGCATCGGCCCTTTAAAAAACTTGGAGCAAATGGTTTTGTCTCCTCATCAAAGGCGTTGTGGTCTTTTTTTCTCGCTCTCATTTACTAAGGTAGAAATACAAATTAACCCGCAAATGAAACATAGCAAGCAGTTGGCTCAGCTGGTAATGAGTCGTGGCCACAACCAACAGGTTGTGTGTTTGAATCCTAGCGGTGACACTACTTTTTTGAAGCTCTTTTTACACGACAGAGCAGAAGCTGATCGAGACGATCAGAAAAGAAACATCGAAGAAAAAAAAAGCAATCATACATGCCTAGCGCTAACCAACCGTCGGCAGGAAAATGGCTTTCCCGAATAGTTAAAAGCACATGGGGTTTGGAGTTTAAATAAATTGTTCCTTTAGGCTCTTTGATTCTGTTCTGTATATGTTAGATTTTTATAGTTTGTTGGGCAAGACTGTCAAACCGCAAGCCATGCTCGATCATGAAACTAATTCACGTCACTGATGTTAACGGTGGATTTGGGTCGAGCCATCTATAAGGAAGTACCACATATAGATAGAAGTCTCATTGTGTATGTGGTAACGTACATGTGCCTTATTCAATTTAGATGTTACTCAGAATGAGTGACATAACATCTACCACACCTGTGTTCTTGTTCACAACGTATAGCTTCTAGTTCACTACAGCCGTTCTTCGGTGTGGTACTAGTTGACTGGACATGGTTTGTAGGACAAAAGAGTTCGGTGGGCTGGGCATGCTGGATTTGGAAGACTTTGGGCGGGCAGTCCGTCTACGCTTCTGTTGGAAAAGGCGGTGTCTGAAAGATGCTTAGGCACGCTTAGACGCTAGGCGATGGCCAAATGCCTCGTCTAAAGCATAAATGGAAGTTTAGGCAGGGTAAGAAAAAAATTGTCTATTCAAGCGAGAAATCATGTCATATTGCACTGATATGCTAAACGAGCCATATTTCAATGGTAGTAGGTAGTAGTTAATTTATTTATGTGCCCTATGTTAGTATCAACACACATATAATAATTACAAACACACCTTGACAGTAAAAACTATATTATTGCCTAGGTCACGCCTAGGGCGCTTACGCACCGCCTAGGCACTAGGCAAGGGCCAACCGCCCCGCTTACACCTACCGCTTTTTCCATCCTTGGTCTACGTTGGCCTTAGATCAATTGGACGGCTCCTGACAGACAATGGGTAGGGTCCGATCTCCCTTGAGATCACAAAGACATGAACACTTTCAGGGCTGCTACTACTATCATGGATTCACTGTTGGCAATGGGTCAACGAATCCGCAACCTTGTCAAACCTTGCTCTAATACCACTTGTTAAAATTAATCCAAGGGATATAATCGATCTACCGAGGACCAACCAATCACACGAGTACGGCACCAAGATTTGTTAACGAGGTTCACCATCATGGCTACATCCCCGAGGCCTCACTACGGACGCTCCTCTTCATGACACCACTACAATATCGCACTCTGGCCGCCCGGCCGCCAAAGCACGCCGTCTTCTTCCTTACATGCATGTGCTAATTATGTTGGCATAGATTAATTACATCATGTGTCTACGCCTCATTATATAAGAGGCCTGAAATACAAGTGTCCTACTTGGACATGACTTCATATCCTGTGCACACATCGTATGACTCTGAGTCCAACTGTAACCTAATTTATACAAATATATTCAACACAATTCTAACAAATCATGCACATGGTCACGGGGGCATATGTGTATCTGGAATAACGGAAGGTAGAGACATTCATCGATTTATTCCTAGTGCGGGATAAGCATCTGGACTGAGACAAGCACATCGACGCACCTCTAGCTACTACAATAGGTAGAAATTGCAAGCTCAAATTATCATTGGACCTCTTCAATTTTGTCTTGCCATGAAGAGCAATGAAGAGAGAGGTCCTCAGGATGAGCTACCTCGATGGCTTGTGGTTTGGTCGTTTCTGCCGAAGTGGCTCTAGAAGAGAAGGTAGGGAGAGAAGGGGAGGATGGTGTTGTAAATAATATCGATTATCACATGGAGTTATACTAGGCCCATCCGCAAGGAATCATGTGAGCACATCTACATATAGGTCCAGGAGGTTGAGGATAAACATGGTTGGCCAATTGACTGGGTTGGAACCACGAGGAAATGAACAATTTACAAGAGCAGGCACATCGAGTACACTGAATCCTATGACCGGCCCACTTTACCGTATCATGAGGATGTGATGCATGCTAGTCAAGGAGGGACTCTTGAATCCAACAAAAATAATTTATTTATGCTTTGTGACACTAAATTACATGCATGGATCTAGATTGAAGAACCCACCATGTGTCTTATCTCTCATAGACTCGATTCTAATATATCTCCGACATTTTCACATGTGCTGAATGAAGAGAGAGACATGCCGCATTTACCTAGCTCAATTCTTCATATGGGAACCTATATCAGCTCATATGGGATCTGTATGTATGAAGATATCTGATGCTATCGTTCTTGAACATTTTACAAAAGTCAGTCAGAAGTTTCAAAATTGCGCATAGGTATAATATATCTTAGATGCCGTCAGATCTGAGATCCAACCACCTAGAATGTTGTATCACGGTAGCACCTAAAACTTGGTAGCACCTGAAATTTTCCCGTGTATGTATAGCTGTGACATGTCCCACTGAGCCAGTGCTTTAAATAAGCATACCTTTTGTCATCTACCAGTTGTAATTTTTTTTGAAGAAGTGGCCAGCATTGCCGGCATTTCATTGATTGAAGCAGAAGGGAGAGTGACAAGGGGTGATCAAGTGATCAAGAAGGAGAAAATTACAACTGCCCCGCAAGTGGAAGGGAACTGCGGGTCCAAGATCGTAGGGCAATACTTTCACGTCACTTCCCCGAAGGGTAGCTCAATGCACTTTGCCCCGGCCATTTTCCATTGCTCCATGTTGCGCTTGCAGGCTTCAATGACGTGCCTTGCGTTTGCCTGCTTCCATCTAAATGTGCAAGCATTGCGCTCTAACCATATGTGCCAGGAGATGAGTGCCACAACGGTTTTTACACCCTTCCTGTGGCCTGGGGCGGCTGCCACTATAATCCTTTGTACTCGGTCCGTTGTTGATGTTCCACTGCGCCAGAAGGCTTGATCCAGAGAGGCACAACCGTTCCAGGTTGCCCCGCGTGCCAGACTTGCAATGCAACAGAGCACTCCCAGCAGAGATGTACTGAAGTCTCGAGGCTGCGTGAAAGTGCGTTATATCGACTAGAGGGGGGGTGAATAGGCGATTTTTATGAAATTTTTCACTGAGGAATTTGCCG
Source organism: Triticum monococcum (assembly GCA_034509565.1). NCBI lineage: Eukaryota > Viridiplantae > Streptophyta > Magnoliopsida > Poales > Poaceae > Triticum > Triticum monococcum. The sequence continues at coordinate 624,936,670 of CM067845.1, forward strand.
GTGAGGAAGTTCCTTAGCGAAGAACTACTAGCAGCGGAATGAATACTCAAAAGTAAACATAACAGAATACAAGCATTGTCATGATGATGAAATGAAGACATGCACAGAGTACAGAAGCGTAAGCACAGGATGAAGACAAACAGACTGAACAAATTGAACTGAGAAAATTGAGAAAGTCTTCAGTCAAAGTCTTCAAACACAGATATGAAGAAGCACATAACACAGTTATGAGGAAATGGAAGAGTTGAGGAAATAGAACCAGTAAGCTTGGTGAAGACAATGATTTGGTAGACCAGTTCCAACTGCTGTCTCAGTTGTACGTCTGGTTGGAGCGGCTGAGTATTTAAACTCGAGGACACACAGTCCCGAACACCTAATCCTGAACACGCAGCTCAGGACACCCAGTCCTCATCGTATTCTCCTTGAACTAAGGTCACACAGACCTTGTCCAATCACTCGTGGTAAGTCTTTAGGCGACTTCCAAACCTTCACAAACTCGGTCACTCAGCGATCCACAATTCCTCTTGGATGCTCTAGACCATGATGCCTAACCGTTTGGAAAAAGCACAGTCTTCAAAGGTAACAAGCGTCGGATCCACACAGGATCAATCTCTTCAGTGATGCTCAATCACTTGGGGTTTGTAGGTGTTTGGGTTTTGGGTTTTTCCTCACTTGATGATTTTCGCTCAAAGTCCTCGGAGGATGGGTTGCTCTCAAATGACAAGTGTCAGTTTTTCTCGGAGCAGCCAACCAACTAGTGGTTGTAGGGGGCGGCTATTTATAGCCTAGGGAGCAGCCCGACATGATAAGACATAAATGTCCTTCAATGATATGACCGTTAGGTGGATAGATATTTTGGGACAGCTGGCGCATAGCACAACAACGGTCAAAATTTTGAGTAGCAAAATCCTCAGGGCTATCATGTTCCTTACTGTGTAGGCAATCCGCACTGGCGAATTCCTAACTCCTCAGTCAAGACAAATTCCTTAGAGACCAGAAGAACTTCGTCTCTATCACTGAAGAAATTGACTGAACTGTATGAGATTTCCAATGGCTTCACTCGAAGGGATTGGTAGGTGTAGGATTTTGAGTTGAGCATCACGTGGAAATTTTCCTTCGTATTTCCTCGACCCCCTTTAACAGTACGGTGTTTCCTATGACTCAAGAAAGAGAAAATGAAACTACGAAAACAAAAGTCTTCACGCTTTAGGTTCCTCGAGCGAATACCAAGTCTTCAAGGTCATACCAAGTTCTTCACTTTCAAAGTCTTCAGAAAGTCTTCAGTGATCCAAAGTCTTCAGTCGAAGAACTTCATTTTTAGGGGTCGACTTTCTCTATAAATATCAAGCTCCTCATAGACTTATAGACCTGTGTACACTCACAAACGCATTAGTCACTTAACCTATAAGTCTTCAATACACCAAAATCACTAAGGGGCACTAGATGCACTTACAATCTCCCCCTTTTTGGTGATTGATGACAATATAGGTTAAGTTTTCAATGGGGATAAACATATGAAGTGCAACTTGTCAGGACCCCGATTCCATGTCACATCGATCTAGCCGGTAACACCTCATATCACATTGCGGCCTCACGCACGGTATCCCCATGGGTGTCGCCTTACCATGGCCCAGGACCGTTTGCGCCTTTTGGCTCATGTATATGATAGTGTTGCTAGCATCCATATGACAGAGAACCCGGGCCAACATAGCTAGTTGTGAACCCAAAGCGGCACAGACCTATGGAGACAGGCATACATGAATCACATCGAGCATGTCGGTCAACAGCGTGTGGATCCGGGCTGTAGCACTGGGCTAACAGGACTCTGGGGAACCCGAGCTGTAGCAGGCTAGGCAGGACTCCGGATGTCACCGCGTGACATTTCCCTGAAGGGACAGACATAGGAACGAAGTGAAACACATGCCGGCCAGTCAAGCATCCTGACCAGTAGTGCTGGGCTAGCAGTACTCCGGTGAACCGGGCTGTAGCGGACTACTATGGCTCGAGGAGCACTAGACTACATTTCCCCATAAGAGAGGCTGCCAAGGATAAACAACTAGATTGTCGGATCCCACACATACCAAGCATTTCAATCATACACACAATATGCTTGATATGTGCAAATACAACATGGCATCACAACAAAACTCTACAACTCAAGTACTTTATTTAAAGGCTCCAGAGAGCCATACATAACATGTTCATACAGGTAGGGGTCACATGACCCGACACTCAAGTCATACAAGCATACAAGCACATGTGGAAGCAAATAGTCTGAGTACAGACACTAGAAAGAAAGAAGGCTTCTCGAAGCCTGTCTATCTACATAGGGCCCTCCATGGCCAGGATCACCACCTGGGTGGCAAGTTACTCATCAACGTCGAGGTCTACCTAAAACCCATCGGAGGGGGCGGTGTTGTCGTCTGAAAATAGTAATTAAAGCAAACATGAGTACAAAGGTACTCAGCAAGTCTTACAACAGAACCTACTATACATGCTCATTCTCAAGGTGGTGGAGTTATTGCAGCAAGCCAACTTTGACTCTTGGCTAAGCTATCCTACGAGACACCACTAGTAAAATAGTTTCGCACACGAGTCCACTAATCATCAACACAATACTCCACCGGGGATCCTCCCTCGTCATCCTACGAGAGGGCCATCCTCGGTACTCACACTTATCTTGAGTCTTTTAGTAGTAACCATTAACTTGTCTATGAACTGTATAGGCAACCATGTAGTCCTTTACCGCGGACGCGGCTATTCGAATAGATGATGTCAACCCTACAGGGGTGTACTTCTTCATACACGCTCTCACCACTTACCGTCGTTTACACGACATGTACTCGGCAACCTTCAAGCGGAAGCCCAACGAGGGTGTCGGCCACGGCCTACCTAAACACTCAAGTCTCTAGTCCAGGTTTATCGCCTATCCAGTTTCCATCCGCAGGGAGTTCTACCGAGGTTTCCACATACGGCCCCGGACGATGTGAACAGGGTCCTGAGACGCCAAACGGGCGCCCGGCATACCCGGCCGCGGTGTATTTACCACAACATAGCCCACCCCTAGGGTCAGCGCTACGCACGGCCGCCAACACATAACCTACAAACACCAGAAACTAATTGCAACTCCTGGACAGAGTACTAGGGTGATTAAGAAGCCGAGAGGGTCAATTAAGGATCCCAATGCATGGTAGTAGCTGATTCTTAAATCACACATACAGATCTCAGTTCCTATGGATGGCCTGAATGAAACAACCCACCATGTACTCCTACATGGCCTCTCATCGATACCTTTACCAAAACATGTTCAACACATCCCTCACATTACCGACATAACCATTTCCCTCTAGCCCATCACCCAGATGAACCAGACCTAACCCAACTCTAAGCATAGCAGGCATAGCAAGGTAGGAAACACATACATGGCTCAATCAACTCCTACACATGCTAGTGGGTTTCATCTAGTTACTATGGTAATGACAGGTCATGCAGAGGATAAGGGTTCAACTATCGTAGCACACAGCAGTTTGAAACGTTGTTGTCTTAATGCAGTAAACGAGAGCAGAGGCGAGAACATGGGATTGTATCGATATGATCAATGGGGCTGCTTGCCTGATGGAGTAGTAGTAGGGTACTACCCTTCAGTTGGATACTCGGAGATATCCTCGGAGGCAGAACCTACCACGAAAGACACCACAGAGTATAACCAACACATGGCAATATGCAACAATATGATGCATGCTATGACATGGCAAAATGAGGTGTCCTGCCTAATGCAATGTGAAACAAGTTGAAATGGGTCCATTTGAATCAAATATTCAAATGGAAGCTTAAGTTCTTATGCATTATAAGTGTATTAGCTTGTGTCACCTAAACAACAAGGTTAAAATGTTTTGTCATGCATGAAACCATTACAGATGGAAAGATTGAATTTTTCTGATCATTTTTCATATATAATTTGTTGGATTTGGAGCTATGGTTGATTTTCTATGATTTTTTAGAAGTTTAGGCTATTTTCTGGAATTTCCTATATAAGAATAAATCCGGAAAATAAATAACTGCGTCAGCACTGCATCACTATGACATCAGTGAGTCAAAGGCGCCAGCCCAGGTCAAACCTAACGGGTGGGACCCACACGTCAGTGAAACACCTAATTAACAGGGTTAAGTTACTACTAACTAAACTGTCAGTGGGGCCTGGGCCCGCATGTCAGTGACCTATTGGGTTAACTAAAAGTTGATTAGTGCTAAGCTAAAATTAGCAGGGCTCTGGGCCCACCTGTCATTGACCCAGGGGAGTTAAACCCCAAGTCAAACGAGGTCAACTCACCGGCGGTTTGACGCCGGCGACGACAGACGCGGTGGAAGGGCTCGGGTTTGCGTCTCCGGCGACCAAATGGGCGACCGAGATAACATATTCTTCATCAAAAGGAACAAGGTCCTTTGATGGCCTAGTTGAGATGGGAACATCATCAATCGGATTTGGAAATGATCTTGGCATTGGCTTCATTTTCTTCGGAGCTGAAGAATCTGAAACAACTGATGCTTTCCTTTTCTTCACTGCAGCACGCTCTGCACCCTTGGTCTTCTTCACATCTGATGCAGATGGAAGGAATGGAGTTGAAGTTGGTGCAGGAGCAGCTGAGGAATCTGGTTGATATTCTTCAGGCACAACTGATGTAGTTGCCCTGAGTTCTTCAGTTTCTTCAGGCGCACCACTAGTGGGTGCCCTGGCAATTTCTTCAGTGGCTGGAATGCAGTCATCAGCCCTGGAACTCACATTTTCTTCAGCAGCCTGATTATCATCAGCGGTGCTGGCATTTTCTTCAGTAGGCTGAGCAGATGCTTCAGCCTGAGGAATTTCCTGTTGCGTTGGGGCTGCAACATTGGAAGTGAAGTTATCCGCAAGTTTCACCAAACGAACCTTGGCTCCAAGCCAATCAGCGTGATATGCGTCAAAGTCATCACTGAGTTTCTTGATCTTAGTCTGAATAGTGACAAGTTCTTCAATTGTCATAGAGAAAACATTTTTCTTCAGATATCGTTCTTTCTTGTACTGCGCTTTCTTGATCTGCCTGGCATTCTCAAATTTCCATTTTTCTTCTTGAATGAGGTGGGTTAGCATGTGACTTTGGCCAGGAGTCAGCTTGAAGTCAGGCATGTGAGTGTTGGGGTCCTTGTGCTAGACATCAATGTAGTTGAGGATCAACTAAGCAGTGGCACCTCTGATCCTTTGGCTCTAGCGGCCCTGACTTGCCTGTCTCTGATGATTTCTGCAAGTTCATCATCATCAGCTTCGGCTTCTTCAGACGGTACTTTGGAAAGCGACTTGTTTCTTTTGAGGACTTGGGCGAGGACCTCGTTCAGCAGTGGCCTTTGTCTTCAGCAGTGAGGGGCCAGCTGAGGAACTTGGTGCAGCTGAGGAACTAGCTGAGACACCTGAGGCAATGGAGATGCCTGCAGTCCTTTGGCACAAGGCGAGATGCACAGGTGCTGAGCATGTTGTCGGAACAACTGAGGGCTTAGGCGGAGGAGCTGAGGACTTTGGAGGAACAGGAGCAGCATGAGGAATTGGCCGTGAGGGCTTTGAGGATTCTGGCCGTGAGGGCATTGCTGAGGAACTTGGCCTTGAGGGCATTGTTGGTGAAGCACTTGGCTTGCGCGCAAGCTTCTTTGACATAGCCTTCTTTGGCTTGACAGCAAAGGCCTCAGCAGAGGCAGCAGCAGCAGCAGAGTCTTCATTGAATTTGCTCACTACTTCTTTGGCTTGCTTAGCCAACTTGGCTTGGCGCCTGGCCCATACACCAGGATAGTCCTCACCATGCTTGAGGTTGGTGGGATCAGCAATTTGGCCAGGTGCCAATGGAGCTCTTGGGCATAGAGGATTGAGTGCGAATTTCTTCATATACTTAGGAGTGACATATCTGTACTCTCTCCATTCTCTTGCCCATCTCCTCTCTATCTTCTGAATGTGCACTTTGCGCTCATTCTTGGTTTCCTCAGTAGGTGTGCAGTACCCAGCATATATTTCATCAGGGATCTCAAACGCTGTATTTACCTCAGGCCTCTTTCCTCCCTTCGGTGGCTTCTTACCGTCAGCCATTTTCTTCAGTTGAGGAATTTGGACAATTGAATTCTCTGAAGAAGTATGCACCTTTTCTTCGAGTAACGCTGCAAATGAGTTAAGTTGATGAGAACCTAGTGATTCAGCAGCTGACATGTGTACCTGTGAAGAGAGTATAGTTGCGAGGAATTTGGAGAGGTCATATGCGTTCTCAGAGGGTTTTTCAAAAGAACAAGTTTGAGGAATTTGACCAGATGGGTCTTGAAGAATTTCACTAAGCGTTCTTTGTCTTAGGTTCCAGAGTTGTATAGATCGAAGATCCGCACAATTGAGGAATCTTGAAGAAAAATGATGCTTAGAGAAACGAATCAAGAACAGATGACTTGTGAGGTGTTTAGTGTGTGAAACTATGAAAAAAACACCTTTGAAGATTTTGAAGATAATCATTCGAATCAACGAGGGCAGTAAAAGTAACTTTTAATTACCCTGGATGAAGAACACGACGAACTGGAGTGAGGAGATGTGAAGTTCGTCTGTGCAGATCTTCCACGCCCTAACTTGGCGGAGGAAGACGGCTACAGTGGCGGCGGAGTGAAGATTTCCGCGGTCGGCGCGTGTACGTCAGTGACGAGGTCGAGGCAGTGAAGCTCTTCCTCACCGGAGGCGCTAGGGTTTGAGAAGCTTGAGCTGGAGAGAGAGATCGAGCGGAGTAAAAGAAGTGAGGAATGGGTGGAGGGGTATTTATAGCCATGGTGAAAAACTGCTCGCCCGAAGAAATTGGACGAACGTGCCCCTGACCCTTCTCATTCGCTTGACATGTGTCACCCACGTACTGAGAGGTGGAGATCGTGTACGATCGTGGGTGAGTGGATAAGTATAACGTGGGATGCGGAACGGTTTGAGAGGCAAAGCCGAAAATTTTGATAAGATAGGTTTTAAAGTTCCGTTCGCAATTTCTTCAGCTGACAAGGACACAGTGAAGATTTTGAACGAGTTTCAAATAGAACGCACATGAAGAATTTGTGAATAGATTGGGTTGAGTATAGCATAGAGGGGGAAGGGTCCGATCACATTCACTTAGCAGAAAAACCAACTTGAAGAATTAGCAATAAGTGAATGCTGTAGAGGACATAAACTTATATATATATATATATATATATATATATATATATATATATATATATATATATATATAGTCAATGGAGAAAAACGACGGAAGTAGTGAAGAGAATGCAAAGTTGAAGAATATGAATAATTGAGGAATTTCAATTTTTGGTGGTGGCGTGACCCACCGTATAAGAATGATGATTTCAGACACCGCGTACAATTATCGTAGGGTTCTGAGAATCAAATTCTTCGTTAATTTCATCACACTAAGAGTGTTGTTCTTTATTGAATTGAAGAAAAACGTTTCTTCATGTGTTGCACATCTAAGTCATCAATTTTGCATAAGTGTTAGGATGAGTATCCTTTTCAAAGAACATTCAAAGATTCTAGGATATTTAGCTCACACTGTAACTTGCTAAATCTCTTCTCATCCAAGGGCTTTGTGAAGATATCGGCTAGCTGTTCTTCAGTCTTCACATGCTCAATAGAAATGCCGCCCTTCAACACATGATCACGAAGAAAATGATGACGAATCTGAATGTGCTTTGTCTTCGAGTGCTGAACTGGGTTGTGAGCAATCTTGATGGCACTCTCATTGTCACAGAAGAGAGGCACATTCTTCATGTTGACGCCATAGTCCTTGAGAGTTTGCTTCATCCAAGCAGTTGAGCACAGCAAGAACCAGCGGCAATGTACTCAGCTTCAGCAGTAGATAGTGATATGCAGTTCTGTTTCTTCGAGGACCAACAGACCAAAGATCGTTCGAGGAAATGACATGTACCAGATGTTGACTTACGGTCCACACGATCATCAGCATAGTCAGAGTCAGAATATCCAATTTGATCAAAAGCCGAGCCCTTGGGGTACCATAATCCAAGTGTTGGTGTGTGAACTAGATATCGAAGAATATGCTTCACAGCCTTATGGTGTGATTCCTTCGGTGTAGCTTGAAATCGGGCACACATGCGAACACTAAGCATTATATCTGGCCTAGATGCACATAAGTACAATAAAGAACCAATCATGGAGTGGTATACCTTATGATCGAAGTCAATACCATTTTCATCAGTGCACAGATGGCCATTTGTGGGCATAGAATTTTGACGCCTTTGCAATCTTGCATGCCAAATTTCCTCAGTACATCCTTGAGGTATTTCTCCTGAGATATGAATATGCCATTGCGTTGTTGACAAATTTGAAGACCTAAGAAGAATTTCAACTCTCCCATCATAGACATTTGGTATTCTTCACTCATCATATAGGCAAATTCATCACTATAACGTTGCTCAGTACAGCCAAAGATAATATCATCAACATATATTTGGCACACAAACAATTCACCATCATAAGATTTAATGAAAAGAGTAGGGTCGAGTGAACCGAGTTTGAAGCCTTTCGTCATGAGGAATTCCTTCAAAATATCATACCACGCCCGTGGGGCCTGCTTGAGGCCATAGAGGGCCTTGTTGAGTCTGAAGACTTTGTCAGGATTCTTTGGATCTTCAAAACCTGGGGGTTGAGCAACATATACTTCTTCCTCAAGCTTACCATTGAGGAATGCACTTTTCACATCCATTTGATATAAAGTGATATTATGATGGTTAGCATAAGCAAGTAATATGCGAATAGCCTCAAGCCTAGCAACAGGTGCAAAAGTTTCATCGAAATCAATTCCTTCAACCTGTGTGTAGCCTTGAGCTACAAGCCGTGCCTTATTCATCACCACAAAGCCATTTTCATCTTGCTTGTTGCGGTAGATCCACTTTGTGCCGATGATATTGTGCTTGCGAGGATCTGAACGTTTGACCAGTTCCCAGACATTGTTGAGCTCGAACTGATGTATATCTTCTTGCATGGCCTGAATCCACTCAGGCTCCAGAAATGCTTCATCTACCTTAGTGGGCTCTCTAATAGACACAAAAGCATAGTGCCCACAAAAGTTAGACAAATGTGAAGCTTTTGAACGTGTGAGAGGACATGTCGCTTTGATGTCATTGATGATCTTTTCAACTTGCACTTCTTTTGCAATGCGAGGATGAGCTGGTTGCCGTTGAAGAATTTGATCAGCGTTTTCTTCAGGTGCATTATCTCGACATTCTTCATGTTCTGGATTGAATTATTCAGCAGATTCTTCAGTGGGAATGACATCTTCAGTAGCCTTGAACTTGATAATTTCCTCAGGTGATGGTTCATCTATCACAGTAGGTAGGTGCTCTCTTTGCGAGCCATTAGTTTCATTGAACCGCACATCTACAGCTTCAACAACCTTGTGAAGAACGTTGTTGAAGACTCTGTAGGTGTGCTAGTCCTTTCCGTAACCAAGCATAAAACCTTCATGTGCTTTCGGTTCAAATTTTGAGTTGTAATGAGGATCTCTAATCCAACATTTAGCACCGAAGACTTTGAAATAACTTACATTGGGTTTCTTATCAATGAGGAGTTCATAGGCAGTTTTCTTAAAGAATTTGTGAAGATATACTCTGTTGATGATATGGCACGCAGTATCAATTGCCTCAGTCCAAAACCGATGAGGCGTTTTGTATTCATCAAGCATAGTGCGAGCCATCTCAGCAAGAGTCCTGTTCTTATGCTCCACGACGCCGTTCTGCTGAGGAGTATAAGGAGCAGATAACTCATGAGTAATACCAAGTTCATCAAGATAGTCATCGAGACCAGAATTCTTGAACTCAGTGCCATTGTCACTTCTGATGTGCTTGATCTTCACACCAAAGTTGGTTGAAGCCCTCGAGGAAAATTGTTTCAAGACTTCCTGCACTTCATGTTTGTAAGTAACAAGGTGTACCCATGTGTAGCGAGAATAATCATCAACAATAACAAAGCCATATTGAGACGCTTCATTTGAAATAGCAGAATAATGATTAGGACCAAAGAGATCCATGTGAAGCAATTCAAATGGGCGAGCGGTGGTCATGATAGTCTTCGCTGGATGCTTGGCCTTCGCCATCTTCCCAGCTTCACAGGCTCCGCATAGGTGATCCTTGAGGAATTTGACATTCTCGATGCCAATGACATGGTTCTTCTTCGCAAGCGTGTGAAAATTCCTCATGCCTGCATGACCAAGTCGTCGATGCCAGAGCCAGCCTTCTGAAGCTTTTGCAAGTAAGCACACAGCTGGTTGTGGTCCTATAGAGAAATCAACAACATACAGGTCTCCTCTCCTAAAGCCTTCGAAGACTTTGGAATTGTCAGCTTCCATAACCACAGCACAACGGTACTTGCCAAAGACAACAACCATATCAAGATCACAAAGCATTGAGACAGACATAAGGTTGTATCCTAAGGACTCAACAAGCATGACTTTATCCATGTGTCGATCCTTTGTGATCGCAACCTTACCTAGACCCAATACCTGACTTTTGCCTTTGTCAGCAAAGATGATATGCTTCAGATGCGACGGAGATAATGGAGCATCCATCAATAGATTCTTGTCACCAGTCATGTGGTTTGTACATCCACTATCGAGGACCCACTCAGTGGCTTTGGGTTGATCATCTTGCAGATGAATTGGTGCAGCTTACAAACTCATATACTTCATAAGTGAAGAATATGACATCAATTCATCAGATCAATTTCATCAAGCAAAAGAACAGATAAAGCAATATGAGGACGTGAGAAATGAAAGTTCATTTCTTCATGATTAGCCTGCGTCCTATCAGGCATGCTCGAGTCTCCAGCAAATTCTTCAGACGATTACGTACGTCTGGAGACCTGACCCTGCAGAAGAGATTAGTTCTTTTTCTTCACCACCCACATTTTCATCATTCTGCGAGCTCCATACTACAAGGATGGCATAGAAGCCAGTCCATTTCATTTCACATAAGAGGGGTTATAATAAGCATAAGAGTAAGCAGATAAATTCTTCAAGGACTTATGGACATAATAATTTGAAGAATAATGCACATATCCATAATCCTTAGATATTCCCTATGAAACAGACGGGTTAGCACGATGATGTTCATATGAGGACTTTGATCCTTTTGAGGAATATGATCCATGTGAGGAGTTTTGTTCGTATGAGGACTTGGATCCAGATGAAGAATTTGGTCCATATGAAGAATTTGATCTGGGGTTCCTATTCTTCACAGGTGGCGTCATGATGACATTCACCTGAAGATTTTCAAGGCATCTTTTGGGAACCCAGATTTTCTTCATAGGGGAGCCGTTCCTGCAGTTAGTGCCAACATATCTAGCAAATACTTCACCATTCTGATTTTTGAATAGTTTATAGTTGGAGTCAAATGACTTGTCATCAGAACGAGGAGATTCGCATGCAAATCCAGATAAGTTAGATAGATCAACTGGAGGTCCCTTTGCAGCAACCCATGTAGTTTTGGGGTACTGCTCAGGCTTCCAATATGTACCATCAGCATTGAGTTTCCTCTCAAAGGCAATACCCTCTTTCCTAGGGTTCCTATTGAGGATCTGCTTTTTAAGCACATCACAAAGAGCCTGATGCCCTTTGAGGATTTTGTACATGCCTGTCATGTACAATTCCTTCAGCCATGCATCGTCAGTGATACTAGCAATGTCCTCAGATGAGGAATTAGTGATAGCAGAGGCATGTGAAGAATTTGAAACATTAGCAGCATTTGAACATTCAGGTGAAGAATTAGTAGATTCACGTTCAATGCACTTCAAGCATGGAGGAACAAATTCTTCCTGAGATGCGCTGATTTGTTAAGCAAGTAATGAATCGCGCTCCTTCTGAAGATCTTCATAACTCACTCTTAGCTTCTCAAGGTCTTGCTTTCTTTGAAGAAATTCATAAGAAAGCTTCTCATGATCAGATAAGAGAGTGTTATTTTGATCTTGAAGGGTGTCATACTTAGTATGAAGTCTCTGAAGACTTTCAGCCAAAGCTTTTGACTGATCCATTTCTTCACCAATATCATCGCTTTTGTTTAGCATATGGTGAACTTTTTCCAAAACTCTTTGTTGTTTAGTGGCAAGGGAAGCAAGTTTGACATAGCTGGGTCCAAATTCATCACCAGATTCATCATCACTAGACTTGGATAGGTAGCATTCAGTTACCTCAGCATCTTTCATCATAAGGCATGATGCAGAAGATGATGATTCTGGTTCGAATGTCATAGCTTTGAGAGATTCCTTGAAGTCCTCAAACCAAGGATCATGACAGGTTTGATGACCTTCATAGACCTCAAAGAGACGGTCCCAGATGAGCTTCGCATGATCGAGATGCATGATATTCCTAAATTGATTTTGTGACAGACTGGAGCAGATGACATCCTTTGCCGTGAGGTTGAGAAGAGTGTACTTGCGAATGTCATCAGCTTCCGCCATCTTGCACAGATCGGTCAGACCAATCTCAGTGATGGTCCACAGCTCGCTGTTCATCGCCATGAGGCGTTTCTTCATCATGGCCTTCCACTTGGGATACTCGTGACCGTCAAAGATGGGGCATGTCACTTTCGTCATACCTGTGGTCGACATAACTAAAACTCCAGGCGGTTAAACCAAAATCACACAGAACAAGGGAGTACCTTGCTCTGATACAAATTGAAAGTGCGTTATATCGACTAGAGGGGGGTGAATATGTGATTTTTATGAAATTCTTCACTGAGGAATTGCCGGTGAGGAAGTTTCTTAGCGAAGAACTACTAGCAGCGAAATGAGTACTCAAAAGTAAACATAACAGAATACAAGCATAGTCATCATGATGAAATGAAGACAAGCACAGAGTACAGAAGCGTAAGCACAGGATGAAGACAAACAGACTGAAGAAATTGAACTGAGAAAATTGAGAAAGTCTTTAGTCAAAGTCTTCAAACACAGATATAAATAAGCACATAACACAATTATGAGGAAATGGAAGAGTTGAAGAAATAGAACCAGTAAGCTTGGTGAAGACAATGATTTGGTCGACCAGTTCCAACTGCTGTCTCAGTTGTACGTCTGGTTAGAGCGGCTGAGTATTTAAACTCAAGGACACACAGTCCCGGACACCCAGTCCTGAACACGCAGCTCGGGACACCCAGTCCTCACCGTATTCTCCTTGAACTAAGGTCACACAGACCTCGTCCAATCACTCGTGGTAAGTCTTCAGGCGACTTCCAAACCTTCACAAACTCGGTCACTCGGCGATCCACAATTCCTCTTGGATGCTCTAGACCATGACGCCTAACCGTCTGGAAGAAGCACAGTCTTCAAAGGTAACAAGCGTCGGATCCACACAGGATCAATCTCTTCAGTGATGCTCAATCACTTGGGGTTTGTAGGTGTTTGGGTTTTGGGTTTTTCCTCACTTGATGATTTTCGCTCAAAGTCCTCGGAGGATGGGTTGCTCTCAAATGACAAGTGTCAGTTTTTCTCGGAGCAGCCAACCAACTAGTGGTTGTAGGGGGGCGGCTATTTATAGCCTAGGGAGCAGCCCGACATGATAAGACATAAATGCCCTTCAATGATATGACCGTTAGATGGATAGATATTTTGGGACAACTGGCGCATAGCACAACAACGGTCGGAATTTTGAGTAGCAAAATCCTCAGGGCTATCATGTTCCTCGCTGTGTAGGAAATCCGCACTGGCAAATTCCTAACTCCTTAGTCAAGACAAATTCCTCAGAGATCAGAAGAACTTCGTCTCTGTCACTGAAGAAATTGACTGAACTGTATGAGATTTCCAATGGCTTCACTCGAAGGGATTGGTAGGTGTAGGATTTTGAGTTGAGCATCACGTGGAAATTTTCCTTTGTATTTCCTCGACCCCCTTTAACAGTACGGTGTTCCCTATGACTCAAGAAAGAGAAAATGAAACTATGAAAACAAAAGTATTCACGCTTCATGTTCCTCGAACGAATACCAAGTCTTCAAGGTCACACCAATTTCTTCACTTTCAAAGTCTTCAGAAAGTCTTCAGTGATCCAAAGTCTTCAGTCAAAGAACTTCATTTTTAGGGGTCGACTTTCTCTGTAAATATCAAGCTCCTCATAGACTTATAGACTTGTGTACACTCACAAACGCATTAGTCCCTTAATCTATAAGTCTTCAATACACCAAAATCACTAAGGGGCACTAGATGCACTTACACTGCGCATGCACATCGGGCAAAAGTATTCATTGTCCTGGCCTCTCCTTTGCAGATGATCATTGCACCATAGTCTATCAAGGTGCAGCAACCAAAGGAACATCTTGATCTTACCCGGCACCTAGACTTTCCAGATGATGGATTTGAAGGAGGTAATTTGTCTATTGCTGAATTGGGCATTGTACGCTGAACTTGTTGTGTAGCAGCCTGAGGCGCTGAGCTTCCAGGTAATAGAGTCTTGGGTTCCTGGGATGAGAGTGAGGGCAGCCTGCCTGATCTCCCTCGCAAGATGCACCACCTGCAGTGCAATGGCATCCCGGTCACCTCCCTCATGTCCAGGATCCATCTGTCATCGTGCAGCGTGTCCTTGACCAAACGGTTCTTCCTGGTTGATCTTGCAAAGAGAGTGGGGAAGGCTTGGCAAAGTTGCCGTCCACCTAGCCATGAGCAGAACCAGAATGACACCGACGCTCCGTCGCCGTTGGTCACCACTGTGGATGCAGCAACCAGGGCCCTGTCCGAGGTGTCGCAGGCCGTGCCCGTTCTGACCCAGTGCCTTTCTGGGTTCTTCAAGGATTGCCATAACCAGCACAGATGTAGAGCCCTGGCAAAACGAGGAAGATCATAAATGCCGAGACCACCATACTGCTCAGGCGTGGTCACTGTGCTCCAGCCCACTTTGCACTTTCCACCGGACACCTCCTCATCTCCTGCCCAGAGGAAACGCCACCGTGATTTTTCTTTGTCTCTATAGAACTTCTTTGGAACTCGAAGGGCTGTGAGCACAAAGGTGGGAATGGCCGAAAGTACGCAACGTATTAGGACACGCCGACCAGCCAACGGCATTAATCTGCCTTTCCAGCCGGCGAGGCGAGCCCGGATCCTGTCCAGAATGGCCTGAATATGTACTAGTCTAATACGCCCCATCGTGATTGGGAGGCCTAGATATCTAATCGGGAACGTCGTCGTAATGCCACCAAAGTTCTGAAGAACATCAGCCATGTCTATGTCTTCGCACCTAATGGGAGCCGTGAGAGATTTTGAAAGGTTGACCCGGAGTCCCGTTGCGTCACCAAAAAACCACAGCAACTCAACAAGACTATCTACTTCTTGACGTGCAGGGTTGACGAAGATGACGGCGTCGTCAGCATATAAGCTCGTGTGCATCCTCGCCGCCGCACCCGGGATGGGATTCAGCACGCCCGCCCTAGTGGCCGCATCCAGGAGGCGATGGAGTGGATCTGTGCAAAGGACGAAGAGAAGCGGTGAGAGGGGATCCCCTTGTCGGAGTCCATGAAGATGGATGCCGATGTCTCCTGGATCGCCGTTGAGAATGCAGGACGAGGTGGAGGAACATAGCAGCAGGGCGATCCAATCCCTCCATCGGGCCGAGAAACCCAGCCTCTGAAGCAATTCTAATAGGTATTCCCATGATATGCTATCGAAGGCCCTAGCTATGTCTAGCTTAAGAAAAAGTGCAGAATTCTGCACGTAAAGGTAGCTGTCATGGATGCATCTCCCGCGCTGAAAGGTCGTTTGAGCAGGCGAGATAATCTTGTCAATGATGGCCGCCAATCTCATGGATAGCACTTTTGTGATCAGTTTTGGCAATGCAATGTATCAGGTTTATAGATCTGTAGTCGTTCATTCTAGTAGCCCCGTCCTTCTTGTGAATGAGGGCGATCATGGCTGAGTTGATTTCAGCAAAATCACCTTTGGCTAGGTTGTAGAAGTGATCAAAAACTGCCATGACGTCATTCTTTATGGTCCCCCAGCAAGCTCTGAAGAAAGTTCCTGAGAAGCAGTTGGGGCCTGGCGCTTTCTCTGATGGAGATGCCATGATAGTAGCCCAAACTTCAGGTTCTGAGAAAGGATTGTCCAGCCCCTCGTTTTGCATATTTGGCATATCCAACCCCCCTTCCCCCCCAGTTGATGGAGCACCGCCTTTCCTCCTTTTCCCCAGCAGATTAGCAAAGTGGTCATGGGCAATTGCTTTCTTTTCCTCGTGCGCAGTGGTTGTACTCATTTCTGTTTGCAGGGAGTGTATAAAGTTCTTCCTCCTTCTGGAATTGATCTTTGCTTGGAAGAAGGCCGTTCGTGCATCTCCCGCCTTGAGCCAGGTTATCCTTGATGCCTGTCTTTTCCTTGATCTCTCCACTGCAGCCAGTCCAAGGGTACGAAGTTTCAGTTGTTTCATTAGCTAGAATTCCTTTTGTGTCAGTCCTCTTTTTTCTTGAGCTACATCAAGTCTCAAGACTACTTCACACGCCAAGTGGAACTGGACCTTTGCATCGCTAAAAAGAGTCTTTGCCCAAATTTTGAGATCATGCGATGTCCTCTGCATCTTCTTCTTGAGCCTGATGATTGGGCAGGTGGTTAACTGGGCGCTGCCAAGCTCTTTCAACTGTTTCCTCAAAATGAGGGAAACATGGCCAGCAAGACTCAAAGCGGAATGTTGCTCTTTTGTGTGGCGCCGTAGTGTTTGCAAGCAACAGTGGGCAGTGATCTGAACATGCTGTTGACGTGGCCATCAACATAAAAGAAGGGAAGAGGGCATCCCATTCCGAGTTGCAGAACACTTTGTCAATGCTGAACGTCGTTGGGTTTTGACGCTCGTCTGTCCATGTGAACCTCCTATTTTTGCATTTGATCTCTATTAAGCCTGCTCTATCGATCGCTGCTCTGAACATGCCCATGATCCTCCTGTTCAGGTTGAGGTTGTTCTTGTCACGGGCTTCATAGATGATGTTAAAATCTCTGTTTAGAAGCCAGGGTTCTCCTTGTGGTGGTGCATCATGAGCTATTTCAGCAAGGAAATCATCTTTTCTCGTGTCGTCCACTGGCCCGTAAACAGCTGTGAGCCAGAAATCAAGTCTGTCCTGGATCAGAGACACTTTTCCGGTGATTGAGAAGTTTCCGACTACATGTGTCACGAAACTGACCATACTCTTGTCCCAGAGAACAGCAATTCCTCCTCTATGTCGATCGCTGGATGAACGGCGCACCCATCTAATCTGGATCCTCCCAGCTCTCTAACAACACTAGGCGTCCAAGATTCTAGCTTAGTCTCCTACAGGCAGAGAATGTTTGCCCGCTGCGCTTCTACTATCTGTCGCACAATTGTTCGCCTGGCTGGTGTGTTCAGTCCCCTGATGTTCCAGCTTAAAATTGCACACTTTGTACTAATCATCAGGAACATAGAACATCTCTAGAAGTAGCAACACCATCGACGAGTTCCGACAATGAATATCATTGAAATAGGAATGTAAATGCAACGGATACACAACCATTCTGGCCTGGGGGCGTCGTCGACCACCAATAGGCCCTAAATCTTGACGACGAAAGCTAAACCACCTACCACTACTGATACAGAGATGAACTAAACCTAGCTCAAGCCGGCCTACTGTCGGCCGCTGTCGGAAACTACTACAGAGGAAGAGGAGCGCTAACATGACTACACTCCAGCCTCCTCAACTTTAGCTTCAGGCACTGCCATGCCCACAGCCACGCGTAGCGCCTCCTTGTTAAGCCTGGTCAGCTTGGCGATGACGATGATGTCATCATCGGAGAGCGGCTCGTCGAACCTATGGATGGGGGCTTCAGCTGCCTTGGCAGTCATCTTCTCCTTTGGACCCAGCAGACCCAGGCCCTTCACCAGGCATAGTGTGGTGCGCTCGCGATAGGTGTGGTGTTGTTCTGAGCAGCCTGACGAGCACTCTGGCGCGAGGGTGGCATGGAAGTTGCTCTGGACTTGGCCGGGGCAAGGTACCTCCTGGGCGGTGGCAGTGGCAGCAGGGCTGGTGCGGGGTTGGTGAAGAGATCTCGAGCAGCAGAGCCACGGTCTTGAAGCTCCAGGTGGCACACTTGCTCAGTTATTTCTCTGAGCTGCATCTGAACTGTTGTTGCAGCTGTGGGTGTTTTGCAGTTGAAGCTTGCAGGGTTGTGGGATGGCCCGGATAGCGTTGGCCCGAAGTGATCCAGACCAGCCATCTAAGCATCTTCATGCTGCCCTTTCTCTCTGTTAGAGAACTCCAGCGGCGCGGCCAACACATCTTCAATCTCGGCATCGAGGTGGGCAGCGTTAGCCTTGGCCGGCTCCATGGCGGTGATCGACTTCTTTGCTTAGGCGAAGAACTGCTCGAGGTCATCGTTGAGGGCTTCAGAGCTGAGATGAGTGGGCGGAGCCGGGGCGGCCGCGGACGTGTCCTGTCTTGCACTCTTCTTGGGCCCACGGCCGCTGGTCTTGCGCCCGTGACCGTTGGTCTTGCGGCCCTGTCCCTTGGAGCTGCCAGAGCGGTGACACGTCGGTGGCGAGCATCTGCGGACATGACGCTCCTTGGACGAGACCTCAGCCTGAGCTTTGTGGCCGCGCCTGCGGCCCAGAAGCGTGTCCTTCCAGGATCTTCTGCCGGCCTCGTGGTTGTCGGGGTCACGCTTGGAGCCGCTGAGGGGCAAGCCCCAGCATCCAGTGTCCACCACCGGGGCGCGGGCCTGCCGCCTGTGTAGCTCCTCGCGCTGGCCATCCTCGACGTGCATGGTCCAGGTGGCGGGGTAGGTGTGCGGCAGCGCGTCGTCGTCGGTGCCGGAGGATGGCAGCCTGCTCCGCGTGGAGTGGGAGGACCGAGGGGAGCGCGGGGACTAGTCTTCGATGAGATCTACGTGGATGAGGAGGTCGAACCGCGTCGCGCCCGGAGGAGGCGCCACCCTGCGGTCCGGCGAAGAGAAGCCAACCATCTCCTCCACCCAACCGGCGCCCAGCGGAAGCTTCCAGTAGGTGTGCCTGGTGGGGATGAAAGACATGTCCCACACCCAGACCCAGCAGGAAAAGGTCTTGGTGTGGCCGCGCTCCAGCGTGCGGCTGTCGAGCCGGTCGATGCACACCTTGTCGCTGAGCACCTCCTGCGCCCCCTCGATGGACCAGTACTGCATGGGCATGTGCTCGATGACGCAGCGGACATGCAGGTTGAAGGTGGCGAAGCCTGCATGATCGTCCTCGCGCCAAGGCTGGATGGCGAGGTTGATGCCGTCGACGCGTAGGGTGCCCGACGCACTGCGTTGGCATGGTGCGCCGGCTGGGTGAAGACGACGAGGAAGTCTTCAGGCTGGTGAGCAGTGACCCGCAGCTGGTGGGGCGGGACGCAGAGCTGGGCCTCGAAGGCCCGCCCGACGGCCATCGGGGACGTGGCCGCCACCCCGTCCAAAGCGCGCAACGTCACCGCATGCTGCATGAGGAAGAAGACGACCCGCTCCACTTCCACCGAGGAGACCCCCACCTTGTGGCTGGTGCGGGGGCGGCGTGCAGGGTCAGACAGGCTCCGCTCAGCCATCGAAGCTACGGGCGGGTGGGCGAGGGGCGGCTGGTGCGGCGGCGGAGGCGATGGAGGTGGTGGTGACAGTGGGGGGAAGTGTAGGCGGGAGTGCACCGGGGGACGAGGAGCAAGCGGACCTAGCCTAGCAGCAACAAGGCCAACCGGGCCATTGCGAGGATTTTGTGGACACTCACGGCCAAAATGTCCCGGGCGCTCGCAGATGATGCAATGGAGCGGATCTCTATAGTTTTTCCGGCCGTGGAGCTTGCCGAGGCATCGAAAACAGCGGCCACGGAAACGGCATAAGAAGGCCTCCAGCCCACCGGCCGCATTGAACGCAGCCCAGCGATCCAGGGAGCGGTGCGGAGGGGCCTGCTATTGTCCGGCAGATCAGAGGGGCGGCCGTGGTTCTTCTTGGAGGAGACAGCCGTCCATCCACCGTCCGGCCTCGAAGAGGAAGGATTGACTGTGGAGGGCGGGGCAACTATGATGGATTGGAGACGGCGGGTGGGGGGCACATCAAGATCCGCAGGATCTACAGCAGAGGCGACTACGATGGATTTAAGGCGCGGAGCCGGTAGCTTCGACGAATCCGGCCCAATTACTGCCTCCACAGTCGAAGAGCATTCACCGCGATGCAGGATTCTTGGCTGAAATGCCGGATCTGGGGCAGGGGAGGCGCCGCAGCTATGGAGCACGCTGGGGGTGAAGGAGCCGTCTTCGGACCGAGGGGCGAATCCAGGTCTCCCGCAGCTGGAGCCGGGCCGAGGGGAGCGCGACGCGCCCATGCCGCCGCGAGGGGGGGGGGGGCGAGGAGGCGCTGTGGGGTGGCTGCCGCGGCCGGAGCGGCTAGCGGCGCAGGGGGAGGGGAGGGGGGGGGGGGGGGGGGAGGCGGGCTAGAGCTCAGTTGGTGTTTGAGAGATAGTGGAGTTTCTTCTTTCAACATGGACATCAACGAGGGTGTCGGGGGGCTTGAGTCCCAGTTGTACTTATGTCTACATATGTATCTCTATATATAACCGCGAGTTGCTACGCACTTCATATACGACCAAGCCTTGTGATTGTTTAACACTAGCTACGTGCTCCTCTATGCTCTGTGTTTCTTGTGTACAGTATTCTTGGACAAGACTGTCAGACCGCAAGCCATGCTCAATCATGACACCAGTCGCTGAGGATATATAACAGTGTCCCCGTCTTATTTTGCGTTGACAATTCTTACGGAATGAGTGGCTTCGGGAGAACCTATGCCATAGCTTCGTCTTTGTTAACTACAAAAGTGATGCCACGGCCTGCTGACGGTGATCCATGATGACTGCTATGCAGGTTATCTTGTACATATTTTTTAGGTATGTGGTGTCGATAGATGGTTAGTGGTGTTAGTATTTGTAGGCTCTGTTGGCGGTGCCATCAACCATGTACTTGTGCTTTGCTGTGTCCTCATTGTACAGCAGAATCCTGTAGAAAAAGTCCCATCGTCCCTTTTCTGCCCGAATTAAGCAAGTGTGTATTGCATGTCAGTAAGCTTGGTTTCCCTCCGATACATGGTTCACAAGTTGGATATATATTTGTCTTCACATACGGCACTTTTGATAGCTCGGCGTCTTGGTCACGCAGTTTTGCCAACATATGCACCATCCTACTTGTTCGCAGGTTGCAGCCATAAAAAAGCCGCACAAATTGCTCTTCTTCGTGGGGCATGTGGCAGTCACTCTCAAAAACTTCACAAGGTCATATTTTTTTTAATGATGGGGTAGTTGTGCTCTTCTGTAGACTTATCAACATGCTTCCAGGCCCGATTCTTGGTCAGCTTGAGCTAAGCAGGGCACTATGTCCTCTCCCCCGTGCTGTTGTTGCGCTCAGGTACTACCAACTTTGGCTTCTTAGTATTTTCTGTCTTCTTGTTCTTTCCTACTCCCACACCATTTGTTGCTTTAGACTATTTCCGTCTACCAAATACATTTATCTTCTCTAACTTCCCTACTTTGCGCAAGTGCGGGCATAGCCCTAGACCCATGTACGTCGCACGCCCCATGCACCCCAGTTCACTCGCGCCTCTGCTCTCAGAATCACTCCCCTTACACTGGTTTTTCTCCCCAAAATGACTCCAATCTCACAACTTAGTTGCCTCCCAAACTTGAGGCAATGAGGTTTGGTTTAGTGCCATGAGACCTATCTACAATGGCTTTGCAACAGGTGCCCATGTTGTCTTAGCTCTTCAACGTTTGATCTTTCCATTCTAGCTCTCCCCAGCGCTAGCACAATGTCGGTCTTTCAACACGAATCCATTGCCCGAAGAGCCCAACGGGGAAGACGAAGAAAGCGGTGACCCAATTGCTCGTCGCAGAACCAGCAAGCTAGCACCGCCCCCTCACAAATACACAAAGTAGAAACTGGTTTGCCCTCTACTGATATCGAAATAACCCGCATGCATAGGAGGTACTATTCAACATGCAATGCTTCGAAGGACGACCAGGACATTCACTTAGGTTGGCTACCAGTCCCCCTATCAGGCCTTAGCCCACCCAAAGAAGCAGTAAAAAAAATAGAGAAATAAAACTTTAAAATGTAGTCAAAATATTTCAAATGTTTCGAGAAAATAAAAATTATTCACAAATTTAGATAATTATCATAATGTAAAAATGTTTACAGATTTGAAAATAAACTGCTTGGGAACTCCAAAAATGTTTTTAAGTTTAGAAAATGTCTCCAAATTTTAGAAAATGTTCCTTGCAATACAATCTTGAATTAAAAAAGTATTCATGAATCCGGAAAATGTTCTCGGATTACAAAAGAAGTTCCCCAAAATTCAGAAATGTTCATAAATTTAAAAATATTTATCAATTTAAAAAATGTTCATGAATCTCAAGATTTGGTTATCGATCAATATAGTAGCACCCACGTAAATGTGTGAATAAAAATTCAACCGTAGCCCACAATCGATCCACTTCCTGACATGTGGGGCCACAAGTGCAAAACCCACCTTATACTGGGCGACGGTCGGCACCGGCAAGACACAGGCTGCGGCACTCGGGAGATTGCCAGATGTGTGCGTGGCTGTGTGCACGTGCAAGAGTTAGGTCCGAAGGCATCGATTAGACAACGAAACCGGTCGACGCGTCTGACACCATGATCACGCGCAAGGGGTGCAGCCCCGGCGGCCAAGGCGCCGTGCCGTGTAGTATGTAGGAGATCGAGACGTCAGGCCTGTCCCTGCTGATTTGGAGTGCTGCATCGCGCTCCGTCCAGCCCACCACCTCCGGCCACGACACCTTCGTGCTGCCGGGACGGCACCCCATTTTGCCGGGTGGTACTGAATCTTCCCTTGACTTGTGGCTGATAATATGCAAGTATGCAGTAAGCCACATTTGATGATACTTTATAAGAGTAGGAGTAAATTACTTCCACACAAGAGGTGGTAAGATGATGGATTGCATCATGTCATCAATAAAAAAAAAGGATGCCAGGTTGCATCACGGACACCACCGTCCTTTGTTGGCTCATGGCCTGTGTCGGTTACTAGGAGTGCATGCAGCTTTTCTCATTCTCCTTTCTTTCTAGGAAAAGCAGGAAGAAACTTGATGACTAGCGAGCCCGTGGACTATGGTACATCGAAGATAGCCCACCACGTGTTCTTCAGATTGGTCTCTTCTACTCCCTCCATTCCAAAATATAGTGCGTCCGCGCTTTCCGAGGTTGAACTTTGACCATAAATTTAACGTACGAGACCGATTGCGGCGGGAGAAAAAGTTACATAATTAAAAACTTCTTTCGAATACGAATTCACTGATATAATTTTTGCTCCCACCGCAATCGATCTTGATAGGTAAATTTATGGTCAAAGTTGAAGCACGGAGATAAAGGAAGCACTACATTGTGAAATGGAGGGAGTATTACCCAACCCGCCTATCATCATTCATAACTGCGGCCGTACGTACTTTGAGGTATCAGCGTGGCAGCGAGAGGCTGGAAATAACTTCACCTTACTCACCTTACAACCTCACAAAATCCCTGACCACTAGGCAATAGCCATATATATCATCTTCGCAGCTCTGTGCTTCAAATAGTTCGCACACACGAACGTATATTTGGGGAAACAATTCTCATGACCTGAAATGTTAGCATCCGATACTAAACCCACACATCTTAGTTAGATTTTTCCATTCGATAAGGGTGTGAAGAAAGAATCACTTGGTTGATGTTGATGCAACTGTGGTGCACCCAATGCAAGCACGGCTTCGGAATGAGTGGCATCATGAAGTTATCTTTAACTTTCTCATTGTACTCGTCAAAAGGTGCCGATGCAGCGAGATGTTAGTCCGACGCAAGTGCTGCGAATCATGTGACGACAGCAGCCCTTGATACTAATGCTACCAGATTAGAAAACAAAGCACACACTAGCAATTAGCAGCAAGCTGCGCCCACTGCCGGTCTGCTAGCACCGCCGTGCTGCGCTCCCTGGCCTAATTAAGCACGACACGTCAAGGAAACAGGCCTGCCCACTGGCACGTTTAGTCCCACCAGCCAGCCTGATTTTGGGCCTATTTAGGATGTTGTATGGTCTAATATATAAAAAAATCTGAAAATAAAAATAAAAACTGTAAACGGATCATGTCGTGCCGGCACTCATGCCCCAACTTCGCGGCCCCGGCATGGCCATAGGCCAGCCACGTCCGGGAGCAACTAGTTAAAAAGCGGGAACCTCATAACGATCAGCGTTATTTGGCGCGTTCTCAGTCATTCGCCACATGTTGCACTCTGGGTGCTTCCTTCAAATTTTGTTTTTTTATTTTTCGCACGTGTTTTCGGCTTTTTAAACGGGTTTTTTGACATTCTGGTTTTCCACCAGTCTTCCATACATTTAAAAAAAATTGCACGAAAAAACACGTTTTTTTCCTTTCGTGAGAGTCATGTTTTTGCTTTCGCGAAAGTCACGTCCGTGCCTCTCGGAAACGGCAAAAAACACGTTTTTTGTTTTTTTTTATTTCACGAGAGTCACTGTTTTGCTTCCGCGAGAGGCACGGGTGTGCTTTCGCGAGAGTCACGGCCGTGCCTCTCGAAAGCAAAAAAAACACATTTTTTTATTTTTTTTCCTTTCGCGAGAGTCATAGTTTTGATTCCGCAAGGGGCACGGTTGTGCTTTAGCGAGAGTCACGGCCGTGCCTCTCAGAAACGAAAAAAAACGTGTTTTCAGTTTTTTTTTCTTTCGCGAGAGTCACGGTTTTGCTTCTGCGAGAGGCACGGTTGTGCTTTTGCGAGAGTCACGGCCATGCCTCTTCGGAAACAAAAAAACGCGTTTTTTATTTTTTTTTCTTCCGCGAGAGTCACGGTTTTGCTTCCGCGAGAGGCACGGTTGTGATTTCGTGAGAGGCACGAGCGTGCCTTTTTTGAAAAGGGAAAAAAATCCATGCTGCCAGTTTGATTTTTCGTCCGCTTTTTTCATGAAAAAAAGTTCATCAAACCTATCAACATTGGATCTACTTTTAAAGATCTCGATGCGAGGAATCCAACGGTGAAAGCGGTTCGAGATTTGGACGCACGGTTTGAGAGATGAAACGTTTTAAATAAACGGATCCACGAAAAAGGGATAACTTCCAAGTTACGACAAGTAGCGCACTGCATGTGCGCCAGCTGTCGCAAGCAGGGAAGTTAAAGTGATCTTTGCAACGAGTACTGCTCAATTAGTGATTTCGGCCACGTGCTGGTACGACCCGATTATAAGCATGTCGGGCCAGGCCAACCACGGGTTGGGCACGCAGGCTATTGGGTCATCATACACGGACAGATCCATTTGGCTACCTTTCAGCATGACGTAAAGAAAGGGCCCATTGTGTACAGTACAACCCATAGGGTCATCCGTCCTGTCTCCTTCGTTCTGCACTCACTCCCCACTCCAACCAAGATCCCTAATTTCGCCATGGCGGCGGCGTAGGGATAACCAGCAGACATTTTTGTGCCTCCCCCGAGTTTGTAGCCTTCTTCTCCCTATATTCAAGTTTGAGAACCTGAGAAGCTTGTTGCTAAATGAGTGTCATATCAACGACGACTTCCTCAGGCTGCAGCAATACCTGCACTACTCAGGTAACCTGAAGAAACTCACTTTACGCTGTTGCAAGCTGCTCCTGAAGGAAATATGCCCTAGAGGATAATAAAGATGTTATTTATATTTCCTTATATCATGATAAATGTTTATTATTCATGCTAGAATTGTATTAACCGAAAACTTAGTACATGTGTGAATACATAGACAAACAGAGTGTCCCTAGTATGCCTCTACTTGACTAGCTCGTTAATCAAAGATGGTTAAGTTTCCTGACCATAGACATGTGTTGTCATTTGATGAATGGGATCACATCATTAGAGAATGATGTGATGGACAAGACCCATCCATTAGCTTAGCATTATGATTGTTTAGTTTTATTGCTATTGCTTTCTGCTACCTCTTGAGCACTGCGTTGGATTTCCCCGACAAGGAGAGGATGATGCAGCAAAGTAGCGTAAGTATTTCCCTCAGTTTTTGAGAACCAAGGTATCAATCCAGTAGGAGGCTACGCACGAGTCCCTCGTACCTACACAAAACAACAGCTCAACGCCACCAACACGCTTAGGGATTGTCAATCCCTTCACAGTCACTTACGAAAGTGGGATCTGATAGAGATGATAAATAATATTTTTGGTATTTTTGGTCTAGAGATGCAAAGTAAAAAGTAAAAGCAAAGTAAAAAAGCAAAGCAATAATAAAGTGATGGAGATTAATATGATGAGAAAGAGACCCGGGGGCCATAGGGTTTACTACTGGCTTCTCTCAAGAGCATACGTATTCTACGGTGGGTGAACAAAATACTGTTGAGCAATTGACAGAATTGAGCATAGTTATGAGAATATCTAGGTATGTGATACGTCTCCAATGTATCTATAATTTTTGATTGCTCCATGCTACATTATCTACTGTTTTGGGCAATATTGGGCTTTATTTTCCACTTTTATATTACTTTTGGGACTAACCTATTAACCGGAGGCCCAGCCCAGATTTGCTGTTTTATGCCTATTTCAGTGCTTTGAAGAAAAGGAATATTAGACGGAGTTGAAATGGAACGAAATCAACTAGAGAAGTTATTTTTGGAAGGAAACACACCTGATGGACTTGGACCCCACGTACATCCCGCACCCATATATACCTACGTGACCTAAAACTTCCAGAACGAAAGATAGATCGGGAGTTCCGCCGCCAGAAGCCTCCGTAGCCACCAAAAACCAACCTAGACCCGTTCCGGCATCCTGC
The DNA here is from genome assembly GCA_034509565.1 of Triticum monococcum. Lineage (NCBI taxonomy): Eukaryota > Viridiplantae > Streptophyta > Magnoliopsida > Poales > Poaceae > Triticum > Triticum monococcum. The sequence goes on from CM067845.1 coordinate 624,963,494, forward strand.
CGGAGGGGGCAATCCTTCTCCAGTGGCCATCTTCATCATCCTGGTGCTCTCCATGACGAGGAGGGAGTAGTTATCCCTCGGGGCTGAGGGTATGTACCAGTAGCTATGTGTTTGATCTCTCTTTCTCTATCTCTCGTGTTCTTGAGATGATATGATCTTGATGTATCGCGAGCTTTGCTATTATATTTGGATCCTATGATGTTTCTTCCCCCCCTCTTCTCTCTTGTAATGAATCGAGTTTCCCCTTTGAAGTAATCTTATCGGATTGAGTGTTTAAAGACTTGAGAACACTTGATGTATGTCTTGCCGTGGATATCTGTGGTGACAATGTGATACCACGTGCCACTTGATGTATGTTTTGGTGACCAACTTGCGGGTTTCGTGACATTGGGAACCTATGCATAGGGGTTGGCACACGTTTTCGTCGTGATTCTCCGGTAGAACTTCGGGGCACTCTTTGAGGTCCTTTGTGTTGGTTGAATAGATGAATCTGAGACTGTGTGATGCATATCGTATAATCATGCCCACGGATACTTGAGGTGACATTGGAGTATCTAGGTGACATTAGGGTTTTGGTTGATTTGTATCTTAAGGTGTTATTCTAGTACGAACTCTAGGGCTGTTTGTGACACTTATAGGAATAGTCCAACGGATTGATTGGAAAGAAATAACTTTGAGGTGGTTTCATACCCTACCATAATCTCTTCGTTCGTTCTCCGCTATTAGTGACTTTGGAGTGACTCTTTGTTGCATGTTGAGGGATAGTTTTATGATCCAATTATGTTAGTATTGTTGAGAGGACTTACACTAGTGAAAGTATGAACCCTAGGCCTTGTTTACCATCATTGCAATACCATTTACGCTCACTTTTATCACTTGCTACCTTGCTGTTTTTATTATTTTAGATTACAAAAACTATTATCTACTATCCATATACCACTTGTATCACCATCTCTTCGCCGAACTAGTGCACCTATACAAATTACCATTGTATTGGGTGTGTTGGGGACACAAGAGACTCTTTGTTATTTGGTTGCAGGGTTGCTTGAGAGAGACCATCTTCATCCTACGCCTCCTACGGATTGATAAACCTTAGGTCATTTACTTGAGGGAAATTTGCTACTGTCCTACAAACCTCTGCACTTGGAGGCCCAAGAACGTCTACAAGAAGAAGGTTGTGTAGTAGACATCAAGCTCTTTTCTGGCACCGTTGCCGGGGAGGTTAGCGCTTGAAGGTATATCTTTAGATCTTGCAATCGAGTCTTTTAGTTTCTTGTTTTATCACTAGTTTAGTTTATAAAAGAAAACTATAAAAAATGGAATTGAGTGTCTCATACACTTCACCTTTTTAATATCTTTTGTAAGTATGATGGAAAGGATAATTGTGCTCACGTGCTATAAGAAGAGATCTCTAAAATGTTTGGCACTAAATATTTGAATGACGAGCATGATTGCAATGTTGTTAGTATGAATTCCTTGAATACCTATGATGCTAATGATATGTAAAGGCACAAGCTTGGGGAAGCTACGTTTGATGAAGATGATATTTTTTGTCCCCCAAGTTTTGATGAGAAAATTTATTATGATGATAGCATCCCTCCTATTTATGATGATTATGTTGATAAAAGTGGTTTCGGAGAGGTCATGACTTTATTTCATGATGAATCCACCATTCCGGAAGAGCTTTCAATTGATTATGAGAACAAAGTTGCTATCTATGATGATTATTCTGATGACTTGTATGCTATTAAAAATAATGATAATCATGAAACTTGTCATCATGATTTTAGTTTTCAATTGGATTATGCCTCACATGATAGTTATTTTGTTGAGTTTTCTCCCACTATTATTCATGAGAAGAATCTTGCTTATGTGGAGAGTAGTAAATTTTCTCTGCTTGTAGATCATGAAAAGAATGCTTTAGGTGCTGGTTATATTGTTGAATTCATTCATGATGCTACTGAAAATTATTATGAGGGAGGAATATATGCTTGTACGAGTTGCAATAATATCAAGTTTCCTCTCTATGTGCTTAAAGTTTTGAAGTTATGCTTGTTTTACCTTCTTATGCAAGTTGATTCTTGTTCCCATAAGTTGTTTGCTCACAAAATCTCTATGCATAGGAAGTGGGTTAGACTTAAAAATGTGCTAGTCATATTCTTCATGATGCTCTCTTTAAGTTACAATTCTTATCCTTCGGATGAGCATCATTGAAATCATCATGCCGAGCTAGGGGCATTAAACGATAGTGCTTGTTGGGAGGCAACCCAATTTTATTTTTGTCCCTTGCTTTTGTTCCTGTTTAGTAATAAATAATTCATCTAGCCTCTGTTTAGATGTGGTTTTATCCTTTTAATTAGTGTTTTTGCCAAGTAGAACCTTTGGGAAGACTTGGGTGAAGTCTTGTTGATCATGCTGTCAAAAACAGAAACTTTAGTGCTCACGATAATTGCTGCCATTTTTATTTGGAGAGTGCTATTTAGTTAATTCTTTTTGAAGATGATTAATAGATAAATTCCTCAAGTCCAGAAATTTATTTGAGAATTTTATGAGTTCCAGAAGTATACGTTTGATCCAGATTACTACAAACTTTTCTGTTTTTGACAGATTCTGTTTTTCATGTGTTGTTTACTTATTTTGATGAATCTATGGCTAGTAAAATAGTTTATAAACCATAGAGAAGTTGGAATACAGTAGGTTTAACACCAATATAAATAAAGAATGAGTTAATTACAGTACCTTGAAGTGGTTATTTATTTTCTTATACTAACGGAGTTTACGAGTTTTCTGTTAAGTTTTGTGTTGTGAAGTTTTCAAGTTTTGGGTAAGGATTCGATGGACTATGGAATAAGGAGTGGTAAGAGCCTAAGCTTTGGGATGCCCAAGGCACCCCAAGGTAATATTCAAGGATAACCAAGAGCCTAAGCTTTGGGGATGCCCCGGAAGGCATCCCCTCTTTCGTCTTCGTTCATCGGTAAATTTACTTGGAGCTATATTTTTATTCGCCACATGATATGTGTTTTGCTTGGAGCGTCATTTTATTTTCTTTTGCTTTGCTTGTTGTTTGAATAAAATACCAAGATCTGAAATTATTAAATGTTAGAGAGTCTTCACATAGTTGCATAATTATTCGACTACTCATTGATCTTCACTTATATCTTTCGGAGTAGTTTGTTGTTACTCTAGTGCTTCACTTATATCTTTTAGAGCATGGTGGTAGTTTTATTTCGAAGAAATAGATGAACTCTCATGCTTCACTTATATTATTTTGAGAGTCTTAAATATCATGGTAATTTTCTTAAAATCCTAATATGATAGGTATTCAAGAATAATAAAATTCTCTTATGAGTGTGTTGAATACTAAGAGAAGTTTGATACTTGATAATTGTTTTGAGATATGGAGATGGTGATATTAGAGTCATGCTAGTTGAGTGGTTATGAATTAGAGAAATACTTGTGTTGAAGTTTGTGATTCATGTAGCATGCATGTACGGTGAACCGTTATGTAACGAAGTCGGAGCATGATGCGTTTATTGATTGTCTTCCTTATGAGTGGCGGTCGGGGACGAGCGATTGTCTTTTCCTACCAATCTATCCCCCTAGGAGTATGCGTGTAATACTTTATTTTGATAACTTGTAAATTTTTGCAATAAGTATATGAGTTCTTTATGACTAATGTTGAGTCCATGGATTATACGCACTCTCACACTTCCACCATTGCTAGCCTCTCTAGTACCGCGCAACTTTCGTCGGTACCTTAAACCCACCGTATACCTTCCTCAAAAGAGCCACCATACCTACCTATTATGACATTTCCATAGCCATTCCGAGATATATTGCCATGCAACTTTCCACCGTTTCGTTTATTATGACACGTTTAATCATTGTCATATTGCTTTGCATGATCATGTAGTTGACATCATATTTGTGGCAAAGCCACCATCCATAATTCTTTCATACATGTCACTTTTGATTCATTGCATATCCCGGTACACCGCCGGAGGCATTCATATAGAGTCATCTTTGTTCTAGTATCGAGTTGTATCATCGAGTTGTAAATAAATAGAAGTGTGATGATCATCATTCAATATAGCATTGTCCCAAAAAAGAGAAAGAAAGGCCAAATAAAAGGAAAGGCCAAATAAAAAAAGAAAGACCAAATAAAAAAAAGAAAGGCCAAATAAAAAAATAAAAAATAATAAAAAAGGGGCAATGCTACTATCCTTTTTCCACACTTGTGCTTCAAAGTAGCACCATGATATAGCGAGTCTCATATGCTTCAAAGTAGCACCATGTTCTTCATATAAAGAGTCTCATATGTTGTCACTTTCATATACTATTGGAAATTTTACATTATAGAACTTGGCTTGTATATTCCAATAATGGGCTTCCCCAAATTTCCCTAGGTCTTCATAAGCAAGCAAGTTGGATGCACACCCACTAGTTTATTTTGTTGAGCTTTCATACATTTATAGCTCTAGTGCATCCGTTGCATGGCAATCCCTACTCACTCACATTGATATCTATTGATGGGCATCTCCATAGCCTGTTGATACGCCTAGTTGATGTGAGACTATCTTCCCCTCCTTTTTGTCTTCCCCACAACCACCATTCTATTCCACCTATAGTGCTATATCCATGGCTCACGCTCATGTATTGTGTGAAGATTGAAAAAGTTTGAGAACATTAAAAGTATGAAACAATTGCTTGGTTTGTCATCGGGGTTGTGCATGATTTAAATACTTTGTGTGGTGAAGATGGAGCATAGCCAGACTATATAATTTTGTAGGGATAGCTTTCTTTGGCCATGTTATTTTGAGAAAACATAATTGCTTAGTTGGTATGCTTGAAGTATTATTATTTTTATGTCAATATGAACTTTTGTCTTGAATCTTTAGGATCTGAATATTCATACCACAATTAAGAAGAATTACATTGAAATTATGCCAAGTAGCACTCCGCACCAAATTTTTTTTATCATTTACCTACTCGAGGACGAGCAGGAATTAAGCTTGGGGATGCTTGATACGTCTCCAATGTATCTATAATTTTTGATTGCTCCATACTACATTATCTACTGTTTTGGGCAATATTGGGCTTTATTTTCCACTTTTATATTACTTTTGGGACTAACCTATTAACCGGAGGCCCAACCCAGATTTGTTGTTTTATGCCTATTTCAGTGTTTTGAAGAAAAGGAATATCAGACGGAGTCGAAAGGGAACGAAATCAACTAGAGAAGTTATTTTTGGAAGGAAACACACCTGATGGACTTGGACCCCACGTCAAGGAAGGAACGAGGTGCTCACGAGGGTGGGGGGCGCCCCCCTAGGGCGCCCCCTATCTCGTGGGGCCCTCGTGGCTCCCGTGACGTACCTCCTGCACCCATATATACCTACGTGACCTAAAACTTCCAGAACGAAAGATAGATCGGGAGTTCCGCTGCCAGAAGCCTCCATAGCCACCAAAAACCAATCTAGACCCGTTCCGGCACCCTGCCGGAGGGGGCAATCCTTATCCGGTGGCCATCTTCATCATCCCGGTGCTCTCCATGACGAGGAGGGAGTAGTTCTCCCTCAGGGCCGAGGGTATGTACCAGTAGCTATGTGTTTGATCTCTCTCTCTCTCGTGTTCTTGAGATGATACGATCTTGATGTATCGCGAGCTTTGCTATTATATTTGGATCCTATGATGTTTCTTCCCCCCTCTTCTCTCTTGTAATGAATCGAGTTTCCCCTTTGAAGTAATCTTATCGGATTGAGTCTTTAAAGACTTGAGAACACTTGATGTATGTCTTGCCGTGGATATCTGTGGTGACAATGGGATACCACGTGCCACTTGATGTATGTTTTGGTGACCAACTTGCGGGTTTCATGACATTGGGAACCTATGCATAGGGGTTGGCACACGTTTTCGTCGTGATTCTCCGGTAGAACTTCGGGGCACTCTTTGAGGTCCTTTGTGTTGGTTGAATAGATGAATCTGAGATTGTGTGATGCATATCGTATAATCATGCCCCCGGATACTCGAGGTGACATTGGAGTATCTAGGTGACATTAGGGTTTTGGTTGATTTGTATCTTAAGGTGTTATTCTAGTACGAACTCTAGGGCTGTTTGTGACACTTATAGGAATAGCCCAATGGATTGATTGGAAAGAATAACTTTGAGGTGGTTTCGTACCCTACCATAATCTCTTCGTTCGTTCTCCGCTATTAGTGACTTTGGAGTGACTCTTTGTTGCATGTTGAGGGATAGTTTTATGATCCAATTATGTTAGTATTGTTGAGAGGACTTACACTAGTGAAAGTATGAACCCTAGGCCTTGTTTACCATCATTGCAATACCGTTTACGCTCACTTTTATCACTTGCTACCTTGCTGTTTTTATTATTTCAGATTACAAAAACTATTATCTACTATCCATATACCACTTGTATCACCATCTCTTCGCCGAACTAGTGCACCTATACAAATTACCATTGTATTGGGTGTGTTGGGGACACAAGAGACTCTTTGTTATTTGGTTGTAGGGTTGCTTGAGACAGACCATCTTCATCCTACGCCTCCTACGGATTGATAAACCTTAGGTCGTCCACTTGAGGGAAATTTGTTACTGTCCTACAAACCTCTGCACTTGGAGGCCCAACAACGTCTACAATAAGAAGGTTGTGTGGTAGACATCAGTATGATCATGTATATAGGCATCACGTCCGAGACAAGTATACCGACTGCTGCCTGCATCTATTACTATTACTCCACTCATCGACCGCTATCCAGCATGCATCTAGAGTATTAAGTTAAAAATAGAGTAACGCCTTAAGCAAGATGACATGATGTAGAGGTATGGTTTCATGCAATATGATAAAAAAACCCATCTTGTTATCCTCGATGGCAATGATACAATACGTGCCTTGCTGCCCCTTCTGTCACTGGGAAAGGACACCGCAAGATTGAACCCAAAGCTAAGCACTTCTCCCATGGCAAGAACAACCAATCTAGTAGGCCAAACCAAACTGATAATTCGATGAGACTTGCAAAGATAACAAATCATACATAAAATAATTCAGAGATGATTCAAATATTATTCATAGATAGACTTGATCATAAACCCACAATTCATCGGTCTCAACAAACACACCGCAAAAAGAAGATTATGATAACCCACAAGTATAGGGGATCGCAACAGCTTTCGAGGGTAGAGTATTCAACCCAAATTTATTGATTCGACACAAAGGGAGCCAAAGAATATTCTCAAGTATTAGCAGCTGAGTTGTCAATTCAACCACACCTGGAAACTTAGCATCTGCAGCAAAGTGTTTAGTAGCAAAGTAATATGATAGTGGTGGTAGCGGCAACAAAAGTAAAGATAGCAAAAGCAATGTTTTTGGTATTTTGTAGTGATTGTAATAGTAGCAGTGGGAAAGTAAATAAGCGTAAACCAGTATATGGAAAACTCGTAGGCACCGGATCAGTGATGGATAATTATGCCAGATGCGGTTCATCATGTAACAGTCATAACATAGGGTGACACAGAACTAGCTCCAATTCATCAATGTAATGTAGGCATGTATTCCGTATATAGTCATGCGTGCTTATGGAAAAGAACTTGCATGACATATTTTGTCCTACCCTCCTGTGGCAGCGGGGTCCTATTGGAAACTAAGGGATATTAAGGCCTCCTTTTAATAAAGAACCGGAACAAAGCATTAGCACATAGTGAATACATGAACTCCTCAAACTATGGTCATCACCGGGAGTGGTCCCGATTATTGTCACTTCGGGGTTGCCGGATCATAACACATAGTAGGTGACTATAGACTTGCAAGATAGGATCAAGAACTCACCTATATTCATGAAAACATAATAGGTTTAGATCTGAAATCATGGCACTCGGGCCCTAGTGACAAGCATTAAGCACAGCAGAGTCATAGCAACATCAATCTCAGAACATAATGGATACTAGGGATCAAACCCTAACAAAACTAACTCGATTACATGATAAATCTCATCCAACCCATCACCGTCCAGCAAGCCTACGATGCAATTACTCACGCACGACGGTGAGCATCATGAAATTGGTGACGGAGGATGGTTGATGATGACGACGGCGACGAATCCCCCTCTCCGGAGCCCCGAACGGACTCCAGATCAGCCCTCCCGAGAGGTTTTAGGGTTGGCGGCGGCTCCGTATCGTAAAACGTGATGATTTCTTCTCTCTGATTTTTTTCCCATCGAAACTCAATATATGGAGGTAGAGTTGGAGTCGGAGACGCAACAGGGGGCCCACGAGGTAGGGGGCGCCCCCCACCCTTGTGAGAACACTACTAGGGAAAACCCTAGCAGTAGCGCTAGTTTTGTGCTCACTAGTAGCGCGGGTAGGCGCGCTACTAATAAGGCGTTACAGCTATTGCTTAGCAGTAACGCGTGCCGCACGCGCTACTGCTAGGACAAATAGCTGCAGCGCTTGTTCACTCCCACGCTGCTGCCAATGTAACTACTGGCAGCGTGTTTTCTTTCCATCGCTACTAGTATTGTTTTTTTATTTTTTATTTTTAGTGTATTTATGCACCATCGTACAAATATTGGTACAATACCAGTTATGAGGTTTACATCATTATGTCCATAACAGTGTGTCAAATGAAGGTGGATTAGGTTCAAGTGGAGGCAATATGTGGTGCATGTCAAAAGTATACTACTAATCCAAACTTGATCTAGTTTGGACTAGTAGTACTTTCGATGTGCACCACATGTTGCCTCCACTTGAATCTAATCCGCCAGCACAAGCTATTTAATCATCATCATAATCATTAGCACCAATAATATTTATTTAATCACCACTAACACTAGCTAATAATAATCATCAGTCATTACCACCAACACTAGCTATTTTATCATCATACTAATACTGTAGCACATCATCATCCTCAAACTCATTTCTAGCTAATCACTCCTGCTGCTCTCTCTTAGGTAAAACAACATAAAACATCTGTAGCTCTCCTCCTTGATCAAGTTGGAGCATGCAGATGAACCTGTCTCCTAATTTTGGGTAGCACATCTGTTTGCTGCCCCCTAGTACTTGTCTGCGCTCCCCCATCACATATCTGGTCCAGTCTTACACTATTAAGCATTCATCGTTGATCTTGAATGCACTAAAGTAACATGTAGGATATCTTGGCCGTAAGCTAATAATACTCATGGTACTTTTAGTCTCGATCCCATAAGGCACAACATTCATCGGGAGTCCCTGTTGAAGAACATCGTATGGTCACATACTTAGCAATGAAGTTTAGCTTCACAAATAATGTATGGAAAAGATGCACTGAGGACAAATAGTAAAAATCTTACCATCCTTCCTAAATAAATGTGACCGTAGTTCATGACGAACACTATTGATCACACGTTTTCAGTACTAAGATTTCTAAGTCCAGGAAGAAAATTTGTCTTGACGGTATCAAGATCCTCAAGCCATGAAACATAATGACTTAGCTCCTCGCATTTTAGTTCAGCCCGGGGACAGTAGTAGGTCCTGTCTACCAAGCGCTGGACATGTTTGCTTGCACCGAAATAAGCTGACAATACAAATTAGTTGTCAACTATTTTTGAATAAACAATATCAAAGACATAAATATGGTTGAGAAACTTACATTTTGGTGTAACTGGAGGCGTCGGCACATCGACCCAGATGTCGGTATTACCTTCAATATCATCTTCCAGACGAATATCAAAGGTGATAACCATATCAGGCTGAAATGCATAAGTCTTGCATAGTGCTCGCCATGTTTTGCATCCAAAATAGGTGTAGTCGTCTGAATTGTATAATTTTGCATGGGAAATATAACCATGCTCGGTCTTCAAATAAACTTTCTTTACCTCCATAGTATAACTGAAACCTATCTTATCCAATACAAAAACTCTTGCATGGTAAGGGATACGCTAGTAGAATAGTAAAAAAAATATATAAGTTGAAGCAAATGAAGCAGATGTCATGCTTAATTACGAAAAAAGACTTGTCGTTGTGACTTACTGTATCCACTTCGAAGTTCTCGTCCAGCTTGATGCTGAAGGGCCTATCATCATCTAGGAAGATTCCGTCGCACAAGCCGCGCTCGTCTTCGCAGTATTTGCAAATACCGAAATCCTTTTTGTCGTCAGACATTTCCTATGTTCATAGTTAAAACATTAATTGAAAATCGATAGAAGACAACTACCAGGATACTCAACACACAAATCCGGGGCACTCGATATTTCCTACATATTCTGGCAAAAGTCCTGTCAAAATTCACGGAAAAATCCGGCATGACCTTTGCTAAAATAGGATATATCGAGCGCCTGAAATTTGCCGGAATGGAAATGAATCAATACTCCGGCAAAACATAGGCCACTCGGAGGTGTAACCTGCAAACATGACCGGCCACTTGGATATTGAGCAACACAAGATATACATTTCAAAATATCTTATAAGACTCAAATTAGCATGCATTCAATAAGCAAAAGTAAATCATCTCATGCGTCCGTACATCGTCGAATATTATCACTAATACATCCCGAATAGTGTCATACATATAACATCACTAGTACAACTAAAACCCTAGCACACGACGGGTATCGGCGCGGGCGGTGGACACCCACAGAGAAGGAACCATCACGGGATCATAGCTCCAGTGAGATCCCTGGAGAACCTGCCAGGTATTGGAGAACTTGTGCTCCAACGCAAACAAGTAGCGACGGACGTGCGCGTCCTCCTCACTGACACGGTGACGCACCACCTCCGCGGAGTCCTTGAGCCTCTGGACCATCACTGGCCCACGCGACCGCCACCAAAGAAGGTTCGGGTCAACGACAGGCTGGCTCCTCACCAACCTGCGCCCCCCGATAGGTAGCGCCTCCCAGTACCACCCTGGCGGAGCCCAGTCCCGGACATGGCCCATCTGGTCAAGTAGGTGTCGTCCTCCATCGACTCGACGACGAGGATGCAGGATAGACATGGTCCACGTCGATGTAGGAAAATTGCTTTAACTAAAAAAATAGGAACAAGTTCTTACTAACTAGTTCTATTAATTCAACTAGTTCTTACTAAAAATAAACTTACTATAAATAAAAATATTCTAGTACCTAATTAGTACCTAGTTCTTACTAACTAATTAGTACCTAAGAACTACTGCCCTAATTACCATCTAATTTGATGAACCTATAGGGGTGGAAAGTGGTAGCGGATATTCCAATTATCCAACTATAAAGTGAAATAGGTGGTCAAATTTTACTCGTTTTATGATTCATCTTAGAAATTTGATTCGTTTCCACCCTTACATGAACCCTAACTCATTTGAGCCGCATCCGCATCCGATTCGTTTTCACCCTAACTAATTTGATGGAGGTAGAAACCCTAGGCAGAGGTAGGGGAGAGGGAGGAGCAGGCGTGCTCACCTCGGGTGCCTGCGACAAGGGAGGGGTAGGCGGCGTCGAGGTCGTGGTCGGGGCTCCGGGCGGCGTTGAGGTCGGGGGGGGGGGGGGGGGGGGGGGGCGGCGTCCGGGGCGGCGTTGAGGTCGGGGTCGGGGGCGGCCTCCCGGGCGGCGTTGAGGTCGGGGGCGGGACCGGCGTTGAATCTGGGGTCGAGGGCGGCGTGGGGAGAGCGCGCGGCGGCCGAGGGGCGACGGCGGCGGCGAGAGTGGAGTTGATTTGGGGGATGAAGTGGCCGTGGGGCAGGACGAACCGCACGCGTGGTTAGGTCAGAAGTACCAGTAGCGCGTTCCAAAAAGGGCGCTACTGCTACGTTATCTACAACGCATTCTGGAATACACGTTGCAGCTATAGCGATTTTCTGCAGAACCCGCTACTGCTATTCCTTTCTCCTTTTTCCCTTTTTTCTTTTATTTTTCTTTACATTTTATTTTTTTCCCTTTCTCCTTTTTCTAATTTTTTCATTTTCATTTACTTTTCTACTTGTTTTTCACTTTATTTTATTTTCGTTAGCAGCAGCGCTTTACACGTAAGCGCGCTGCAGCTAAGGAGATTAGCAGTAGCGCTGGGCCATTATACGCGCTACTGCTAGGTTGGGCTAGCCATGTGCGCCCAATTCAAACGTAGCAGCAGCGCTTTTTGCTAGTACGCGCTACTGCTAAAGTCATAGCAGTAGTGTGGTTTATTTACGCGCGCTGCTACTAAGTAGCAGCAGCGCTTGATTTTGTACAGCGCTACTGGTAAAATTCTGTGTATAGGCTTTTCCCTAGTAGTGGAAGGGTGTGGGCCCCCTGGTCTTCATCTTTGGCGAGGATTTTTTATTATTTTTTCTAAGATGTTCCATGGAGTTTCAGATCATTCCGAGAATATTTGTTTTCTGCACATAAAACAACACCATGACAATTCTGCTGAAAACAGCGTTAGTCCGGGTTAGTTCCATTCAAATCATACAAGTTAGAGTCCAAAACAAGGGCAAAAGTGTTTGGAAAAGTAGATACGACGGAAACGTATCAGATTACATCAAATAGATCTCCACGAGAGAGGGGGAGAACATTGTATTGAGATCCAAAAAGAGAGAAGAAGCCATCTAGCTACTAATTATGGACCCGTAGGTGTGAAGTAAACTACTCACACTTCATCCGAAGGGCTTGGATGATGATGTAGAAGCCCTCCGTGATCGATGCCCCCTCCGGCGGAGCTCCGGAAAAGGCCCCAAGATGCGATCTCGTAGAACAGAAAGTTGCGGCGGTGAAATTAGGTTTTTGGCTCCGTATCTGATCATTTGAGGGTACGTGGATATATATAGGAGGAAGAAGTACGTCGGTGGAGCAACAAGGGGCCCGCGAGGGTGGGGGCGCGCCTGGTAGGGTAGGGCGCGCCCCCCTACCTCGTGGCCTCCTGTTACGTGCCTTGACGTAGGGTCCAAGTCTCCTGAGTTGCATTCGGTGAGAAAATCACATTCCCGAAGGTTTCATTCCGTTTGGACTCCGTTTGATATTCCTTTTCTTCGAAATTCTAAAACAGACAAAAAACAGCAATTCTGGGCTGGGCCTCCGGTTAATAGGTTAGTCCCCAAAACAATATAAAAGTGGATAATAAAGCCCAATAATGTCCAAAACATTAGATAATATAGCATGGAGCAATCAAAAATTATAGATACGTTGGAGACGTATCATTTTCTTCATGACTTATACATATTCCTCTGACTATGAGATTACGCAACTCCCGAATACCGGAGGAACACCTTGTGTTCTATCAAACGTCACAACGTAACTGGGTGATTATAAAGATGCTCTACAGGTGTATCCTATGGTGCTTGTTGAGTTGGCATATATCGAGATTAGGATTTATCACTCCATGTATCGGAGAGGTATCTCTAGCCCTCTCGGTAATGCACATCACTATAAGCCTTGCAAGCAATGTGACTAATGAGTTAGTTGCGGGATGATGTATTATGGAACGAGTAAAGAGACTTGCCAGTAACCAGATTGAACTAGGTATGATGATACCGACGATCGAATCTCGGGCAAGGAACATACCGATGGCAAAGGGAAAGACGTATGTTGTTATGCGGTTTGACCGATAAAGATCTTGGTAAAATATGTAGGAGCCAATATGAGCATCGAGGTTCCGCTATTGGTTATTGACCGGAGATGTGTCTCGGTCATGTCTACATTGTTCTCGAACCCGTAGGGTCCGCACGCTTAACATTCCATGAAGATTTGTATTATGAGTTATGTGATTTGATGACTGAAGTTTGTTCGGAGTCCCGGATGAGATCACGGACATGACGAGGAGTCTCGAAATGGTCGAGAGTAAAGATTCATATATTGGAAGGTTGCATTTGGACATCGGATGGTTCCGAGTGGTTCGGGCATTTTTCCGAGTACCGGGAGGTTACCGGACCCCCCCCCCCCCCCCCCGGAGAAGTATTAGGCCCATTGGGCCTTATTGGAGGAGAGCAGAAAGGCGACGTGAGAGGCCCCCCACCCCTGCCCAAAATGATTTGGACTAGGGGATGGGGCCGGCCCCCCTCTTTCCTTCTCCCTCTCTCTCCCTTCCCATTTTCCCTCTGCGGTGGAAGGAAGGAGGGGGGGGGGGGAATCCTACTTGGACTAGGAGTCCAAGTAGGACTCCCCCCTTATGGTGCGCCCCTTAGGCTGACCACCTCCTCCTACACCCTTTATATACGGAGGCGGGGGGGGGGGGGGCACCCCAAAGGCACACCTGACATCTCTTAGCTGTGTGCGGTACCCCCCTCCATACTTTACCACCTCGGTCATATCATCGTAGGGCTTAGGCGAAGCCCTGCGCCGGTAGCTTGATCATCACCGTCGCCACGCCGTCGTGCTGACGGAACTCTCCCTCCTCCTCAACTGGATCAAGAGCTCGAGGGACGTCATCGTGCTGAACGTGTGCAGAACACGGAGGTGCCGTATGTTCGGTACTTGGATCGGTTGGATCGTGAAGACGTTCGACTACATCAAGCACGTTATTAAACACTTCGCTTTCGGTCTACGAGGGTACGTGGACACACCCTCTCCTCTCGTTGCTATCCATCTCCTAGTTAGATCTTGCGTGATCGTAGGAATTTTTTTGAATTACTACGTTCCCCAAAAGCTCCTACGCTTTCTTTCATGATCTATTACCATAACTCAATTTAGTCCATATATTAATTCTTTTATGCTGTTCAACAGGTCTTGGATTATAGGCATAACAAGGAGATGAGAGAACGCCGGAAATCTTCTGAGGACCTGGTGGATTTCAACTGTGAGAACCTTAGGCTTGGTGAAATCATATACAGATATGGTGATACTTCTGTTGACCTACTGGTGAAGTTTTTGGTGGGCATGCGGAGGAATCTACCAAACAACAAGATCGAACTCACTAAAGTTGATTAGCAGAACTGTTTGTCAAATACAGCATGTTGTCTAAGGTTTGCTGATTTTTACCCAGGTTGCATGTGTGACCAATTTGAATCATTAGCTTTTCCTTTTACTAGTAGATGGTTGAGATAGTTTGATTGCACCAACTCATTACTTTTAAACTAATATACAAATGTATTCTTGGTTGAAGTGGAAGTATCTTGTATCAGTTAGTCTGGGTGATTTAAGATTGTTACCTTTGGGATGTGGTATTGACATTCACATTTAAGCTCTCTTCTGCAGATGTTCTTGCTTACTGTGACTCGAATGACACAAGCTGTTTCGTCCTCCATTGCACGTGTACAAGGGACATCAGTAATGAAGCAAAAGGCCCTACTACATATCTTGCGGTCATCCCTGAAACTGAGACACTACGTGTGTAGGTTAGTTCCGGTAACGTTTTCGGACGAGGCGATACAAAATAATATATTGGATGGCTGAGATGGTTCCTTGGTTGAAGTGGAAGTATGTTGTATCGCATCATCTCGGTGATTTTAGGCTTGTGCCTTGTGGGATATGTTATCGACTTTTGAGCTCTGTTTTGCGGCAGTTCTGATCCAAATGGCGCGAAGGCAGTACTAAACATCAAAACTGTTTGCAGCGACGCTAGATCTGTACCCAAGACAAGGCTACTATCCACTGTAAATAGAATGATGTTATTCATCAGTGGAGTATTGCATTACTGGTCTCTGGGTTTGTACACTAAAAGTTTCAGTTGGCTGTTGATAGCACCACCTATTAATTGGTTGAAGCATGTCAGAAAATCAATGTTTCAGTCACACTGGAACAAGGTCTGATTGGCTGTGAGAAAAGCCATACAATATACATATCATTTACAGCAAAACAAAGGCTTGGTTTGTTAATAACTGATCTTGCCAATGTACCTATCCTTGCTGAACGTAGTCATGAACTAAATTCCATGCCTGCATCCATATGTTGCCAAAAGTCCAGTGTTTCATTAACAAAGTGTGTTGATGATCAGGTTACGACTTCGACGTTGTGTGGTGGTGGCAGCGTGGCGCAGTGCAGTGCATACACTGAACGATTACTCGTCTCCAATCAGATACAAGCGGTAGGGAGGTTCTTCTACCACAATAGATTTGCCAGACAACACATCAGTTTTCCTTCGTTGGTTGGGTCGAGCGATGGTACATGTTTTAGCTCTGAGGCAAAAGCCTCGCTCTGGCTTTGATTGGTTGGATGTAACAACGACAAGTCATATACTCCCTCCGTCCGGAAATACTTGTCGGAGAAATGCATAAAAATGGATGTATCTAGAACTAAAATACGTCTAGATACATCCATTCCTCCGATAAGTATTTCCGGACGGATGGAGTATATGTCACCGCCTACTGAAGATTTGTCTTGGAGTATTAGTATGCCTCCAGTGATATATATCCTTCACTTAGTGCATCAGGCAGATGATAGTCAGGTGAACTTTTCGGTAAAATCATGCTTCTCTGACTGGTTCAAAGGAATGTTTATGTAGTGTTGCTACCTTCGAATGTGCTGTCTTGGACTCTTGGTGCCCTGATCCATATACTATTTTTGCTGCTTCTTTTTGGTGGTTTAAACCAAGTAATAAGTTACAAGATTAGCATGTTGTCATTTAGCCCGTTAAGAGATTTGGCGATGTTAGCTAGTTTCTATTTGCACGTTGTTTTCAGCCTCGACGTCTTGAGCTTCGTATGAATAAAATGAATTATGTGCATGGATGATTCAAAGGATGGGATAGTGATCCTTCCTGTTGTGTAAAAAGTGTATGCAATCTGTTATTTGGTCACATGGGCTTGTATCTAGTTAGCGACGTAGAAGCGTAATTCTCTTAACTCTTAAGATTGAAATAACTCTGGCCATAAGATTGACATAACTCTCTTCTTGCATAATGAATTCAAGATCCTTTGGGGCCGACTTAATTTTTTTTTAACTCGGGCCTGACCTTCATAACGAAAATGAGGGGTTCCACTAAAAAATAGGAAAATAATTGATTTCTTCTACTTGTCACTTGCCATCAACCTCAGGTAGACTTGAAAAAAATAGTAAAATGTCGTGGTTCATAATTGCGCTTGCCATCAACCTCAGGGAGAGACTTGAAAAAAAATAACTTCGCCATGTGCAAGCTTATTACCCCGGGTCCCTGCTCACTACTACTCTATAAGAGCATCATCTTTGTAGTTCCCTGTCTAAAATTCGATTCAAACACAACAAACACGTACACACGCATGCACACGTACACACATGCACACCCATTCTTGCTATCTGTGATTAGCAATGTTTGTGAGCCTAATCCGGCCCATACCTACTAGGTTCTTTTGTTTGGTGAGAGTTAAAGAAAAAAACACTTGATTGATTATGTGGTGCAAGCAAGCACGGCTTGAGAATGAGTGGCGTCGTAAAAGCATCTTTAACATGCATGAATGGCTTGCTTGCCGGGTGTCCGTTCAGGCAAGAGATTAGCCTGGCCCGAGCGGTCATAATCCAGTGTCTGGGCATGCGCCGGTTGTAGCCTGCATGCTGCTCGCCTGGTGTCAAAAGCATGCACGCTAAGATGAGCAACGGGATGTGCCCAAAACACTGCGTCCCGTAGCACCGCATAGGCTTGCTGTACTGCACAACCCCCTCTCCATCTCTATGGTTTTCTCTTGGGAGGTGTTTGGTTCGTGCGCAGTGGCGTAAACGTAAACGTAATGGAATTACACCGTCACTGTAAACGGTATGGGCGAAAATCAAACCTTGTTTGGTTCGATTGACTGTAACGTTAACTAATTCCAGCGGTGGCCGACAGCGGCGCTCCTCGTGACCTCGCCTCTGTCTATGCATGCTCCAATGACCGATCAGTAGGCGATGGCCTGGCCTGTGCAGCCGGCTAGCTGCTACACATAGCGCAGCGAGGAGCTAGATACAGGCGTTACAGCGACTGATCGGAGCGGCCAGGATGGCAGCCGATGTCACCGACTTAGCTCCTGATGTGCTTCCTCGACCTCCCATCCCATGCCAAAATGGCATCCTACCTCCCGTGCCTCCATTCATGGCGCCCGGCTGCCGTGACCGAAGGTGGATGCGCCGCTGACTGGTGGCTTCGACGAGGCGGACGGCCGGCGTGGTTGGGAGCGGCCGCTCCCACTCCGGCGAAGCCATGTGCCTGTATAAGCTCCCCGTGGTCGGTGGCTCGCCGGCGGCCGTCAAGGTCCAGCGGCGGCGGCGCCTTAGGCGGAGGAGACCACGAGGAAGACGCCATCGTCGGAAGAGGCTTCTTGGGGCCAAGCGACGGTTTCTGATACAGGGGATTTCGGGCGTAATCAGATTTGTACTAGGCCGGATTTGATACCTGTGTTAACAGATTACGGCTCGACTGAACCAAACATATTTTAGCGGTATCTGTTACCAGCGTAATGAGGTTACGTTACAAAATCCTAAAACAAACACATCCTTGGGTGTTTACTACTGTAGTAGATTAGTTGAGACTTCATGCACAGAGAGTTTTTTGAAAATAAACATTTCTCTTAAAAACTAAGCTAGGAGATCATCTAGTATCATTTTTCCTTTCAAATGACCAACTTCCGTTTTGCTCCTTCTCTAAAAAAAACTTCCGTTTTGCTTTCACTTCGTAGCAAGAACATCTAGATATTCGCGGGTTTGAAATCTTACTCTACAAAGTAAATCATTCACACTGACACGGACAGTGCCTTATGGCTGGCAATCTAGCTAACAGAAATCGGGCTCATAATCCCATTTGCCCCTTGTGGCACCTTGGATATGAATCTTCTTTGCATATCTTTGCCGAATGCCCATTCACAGCCCGGAGATGGGGTTAGTTTGTTGGGAAAGACTGGCAAACCACAAACCATGCGTGCTTGGTCATTCTAACATTAGTCTAGAAAAAGAAATCAATCTACATTCTCTTCAACAAATGGGCCTGAACCTGATGTTAGAGACGCAACAAACGAACCTATATGTGCTACATGTATGATACTGCAGTGAGGATTGCTAGAGAAGACAAATATGAAAATCAAAGTACTGTATCATCCACGTAATGAAACCTGCTTTCAAATGTTGGATTTTATTCATGCACCCCACTGCCTCATATTGGAACATGCTTTCAAATGTTGGATCTTATTCATGTGCTGTGCACCTGCAGCAATGCAAATACGATACTACTATACGTATCCGTGTGCAGGCACAAGGGGTGCATGCCGCCTAACCGACGACGGGTGTCTGGACGACGACGCCGGTCGCCGCGTCTGACACCACGATGACACGCGAGAGGTACGGGCTCGGCGGCCAGCGTCCCGTGCCTATGTAGTAGAAGATGGAGACGTCAGGCCTGTCCTTGCTGATCTGGAGCGCTGCGTCGTGCGCCGGCCAGCCCACCACCTCCGGCCATGACGCCTTCGTGCTGCCGGCGATGGCACCTGCGGGCTCAACCCTCCCCATTTTGCCGGGTGGTACTGGAACTTTCCTCGGCTTGTGGCAGATGAATATGCAAGTACCTAGTAAGCCACATTTGATGGTACTTTATAGACGCAAATTACTTCCACAGAAGAGGTGGTAAGATGACGTGTTGCATCATGTCATCAATAAAATGAAAAGGACGATCGGTTGTATGGCGGACACCGCCATCCTTTGTTGGCTGATGGCCAGCGTCGGTTATTATTAGGAGAGGAGATCATGCAGCTTTTGGACGCCGGGCAGATCGTTTGGCCAATTATAGCCGCACCAAGAGCATAACTGCGGTGTGGTTGACCTCGGCTCCATCATGTATCGAGGACCTATGGCCTCTGAATTGTAACAGTTCTTCTGAGTAATAAAGCTCCTTTACTTCGAAAAAAAAGATCACGAGCACACAGGCTCTCGGAATCTGTCCCGCCGAATATATTCTCGTGATTCGTTTTAGCAAGGCACACGTGCCCGGTGCTGGTCCCGGCAGACCACGTGGAATATAAAACGAAATTGAAAAAGTTCTCCTGGATGGTGGGTCTGAACGACGTGTCCGTTCCAGGCCGTGGCGAATTGACTTCAGATCCGGCGCCCGAATCGTCAGCGGATTTCTGATACGTGGATCAGTTCTGCTAACGACGTCATTACGCTAGAGTAAATGCAAATATGGGTAGGTGGGGCGATATGCCTCCTACCTCCACTGCATGCTGGTGTGGTAGTATTGCGAGCGGCTCGGCGGCGGCACCACCATCTCCCTAGGGTTACGGTGCACCGGCTCCGGCGGTGATGGAGTTCTTGCTACGGCCTTCCACGTGTGCTAATCTTGCCCTCTATGACAGTTTGGTCGGTCATGATTTGGATTTGGGTTTGAATTAGGTGCAAGATCTAACTTTTCCTGTTGTCGCTGTGTTCGTGCAGTATAGAACGCTCATAGAGGAAGTGAATGACATCGACATACCGACGACGCCTCTTCGTTATCCTGTTCGGTCGATGCCGGCTGCCGAGTTGCTGGCCGAGACAGTGGCAACGCTTCCCGTCGTTCCCATCCTGATGGCATTGTCTTCATCCCCCGGTCTTGTGATGTTTTAGGTGTGTTGTGTGGTGTTCTATGCTTGGTGATGACCTTCGACTACGCCGGTGGCACACAGGTGTCGTGGAGTCGTTTCGGCCCGGCATGACCGTTCGAATGTACCCCATGACACGGGTGATGTCTCGGCGTTGTGCAGTCTTGGTTGCCCGGTGCTTTTCGATTGCGTCGACGGTGCAGTGTCATGGTTTAGTCTCGGCTTGCTGCTGCATTTCCAGTGTCCGGGGTACCCCTTTGTTGTGTTGTTTTGGGTGTGCTCTGTGGAGTTCTATGCTTGGTGATGTCCTTTGGCTACGCCGGTGGCACACAGGTGCCGTGGCGTCGTCTCGGCCCGGCGTGGCCGTTCGAATGTACACTATGACACAGGTGGTGTCGCGGCGTTGTGCAGTCTTGATCACGCGGTGCTTTTCGATTGCGTCGATGGTAGAGTGTCATGGTTTAGTCTCGGATCGCCGCTGCAGTTCGAGCACTCGTGGTGCCCTGGTTGTGTTGTGTCCTCCCTCGCCATGTGTTGTCTGTGTATTGTTTTTGCTTTATTTCTCCTTCATGTATCCCTGTACTTCTGGTTCACTTTAACCCCATCTTATATTAGGCTTCAAAGTCTATAGGCAACAAATAAATACAATTCAGATGGGGAGGATTTTTTCTCTCCTCCGGTGAAATTCAAAAAATAAACTTTTCTAGCCACGACTGCGCCCCTGTTTGT
This sequence comes from Triticum monococcum, assembly GCA_034509565.1. NCBI lineage: Eukaryota > Viridiplantae > Streptophyta > Magnoliopsida > Poales > Poaceae > Triticum > Triticum monococcum. The sequence goes on from CM067845.1 coordinate 624,984,607, forward strand.
TACAAAAATGTACGCTCCGACTGAACTGGCTACGGGTGCTGGCCGCGGTGCAGGCTGCGGGCGGTGTAGGAGCCCGGTCGTGCTCTTCATGGTGCAGCGGCTCGGTCACTAGTGGGCTCTTGTGGCCTATGCTGGGCAGGTTCGCCTATTGACTGCCGCGCGCATTCGTGGTGGTGCATTTCTGTGGTGTTTTGGTGGCGTCCGATGGCCGTATCATGTAGGCGGCACATGGTGGTGGTGAAGGCCTCCCTTCTTCTGGATCCGAGCTAGCTGCGCGCAGGGCTGGGCGGGTTGCGGACGTCATGCTAGGCTTGACGCATGCGCGATGGCGGTGGCTTTGGTCTGGGGCTCGTGCTCAGGCAGACTGGATTTGGGCCCAAGGCGGGTCAGGGTGGTTGCCCCAGGTAGGGGAGGTCTGGCTTGTTCCGGGTGGTGTCTGCAGGTGTGGGTCCTGACTTCTCTTTGCCGTCCAGTGGCTTGGCTCTGATGGCCTCAGATTTGGCGCCGATCGAGCTCGCCTAGTACAAGCCAAGTGCTTTTGACTATGCTGCTTGACGGTGACCGTCAGGAGTCTTGGGATTGTGTCCCTGTCGGTCCATCAGGACTGGATGGTGACGCGAGGTTCAACACATCCTACTGTTGAGGTATAGACCCAGACTCACGGACGGATGCCAGGCTAGGAGTGGAAGGATTGCCATCTGCTTTTCCTGATGGGGTTGGTGTGCCATGACGAGGACAGTTGATGGTGTCGCTGGACATGGATGCCGGGGCAGCGGCTCTGGGAGGTGGTTGACATGGTTGGCTCTCCGGTGGGCACTGTGGGGGTGGTGGTGGCTTGGCCTCTTGGTTGTGTGGGCGGCGAAGGGTCGGTGCCATAGTGAGTGGCTCGAGCCTGCTATCTATCTTTGATAGTGGCGATCGTAGATCTATATCTGGGGGTCTATGCTCGTCACGGTTATCCTGAAGACCCCATGGCGGCACGGGTGGGTTGCTGAGGAAAAGCTTCGTGCTTTGGCGTCGACGGCGGCGGCGCCCACCGCCGTTGTTTTCTTCTAGAAGATGTCATTGTGGTTCTCCTCTTCTTGTCAAGGTTCCGGGTGAAGACCGTCATGCAACTACATCTATAGCTAATACTCTACCCCAAAACAACTATTCGACATGCATCTCAAAGGTTTTAAATAAAATAGAACTTTGCTTTAAGGATGATGACATAATGTTGCTAATGTACTGTCTTTACCCCAAGCTAGCTCATCACCATGACAACTACACAATTATCTTTTCTTCCTTAGTGACAACAATACAATACAAGCCTTTTGAATTTCAGTTGCCCTAGTAGATTCTTGCAAGATTGAACCCAACCAACATATACAACTCACTCTTGGAGACCATTCATTTAAACATGGCCGGTGCAAGACTAATAGATCGGAGGGCATATATGTATATAAATTATGAAGCAATGAACTCATATGAATCCCAAAAGAAATTATGTATAACAATGACATCTGTCATCGCCTATCTGAAGGCTGGTCATGGAGTATCAATATTCCTCTATTGAAATCCAAACTTCACGTGTTGTGTCAAGTGAAGTCGATGGTAAAATCACATGTTCTGCCTTTATTTACTACTTCAAGAAATGTTCGTGACAGGTTTTGCTACCTTCTTGAATGCATAGTCTTGTGGCCCCAATCCATATATTGCATGTTACTTCTTGCCGTGGGTTTCATTTAAGTATAGTTTACAAGATTAGGATGTTCTAGTGCGGCCGGTAGCAGGATTTAGGCCTCCTTTGGTTTGGAGGAATTTCATAGAAATTCTAGAGGATAGGATTCTTATAGGATTTTTTCCTTTAGAGCCATTTGGTTTATAGGAATAGATTCCTATTTCTACATAGGATTGGTTCCTATCCTCCACATTTCATAGAAAAATAAAAATGAGCCTAGACTCAATGGAAAAATTCCTTTGGTGTCAACCAAATGACATCTTGTTTCCTATTCCTACTCATAGGATTTGAGATACATGTCATCTCATTTCCTACAAGATTCCTATTCCTACGATCCTATCCTATGAACCAAAAGAGGTTAGCTATGTTAGCTGATTTATATTTGCATATTATTCTAGGCACTGATGTCGAGCTTCAATGAATAAATTAAGTTGTGGGCATTGAATGATTGAAATGCTGAGATAAGGATCCTACCACTGTAAACAAATGTCTACAAGTTGTTACTGATATTCGGTCACACCGGATTTTATCTAACCGGTGATGTAGATGCATATTTCACTCAAGATTAAAATAATTCAGGCCCTTACCTTGATCAGGCAAAGAATAGATTTCACTCGTGAAAATTAGTAAACGATTGGACTAATTTCTTGTAATATCATGGTTCATAATTGCCTTGTACTTAGAGCCATCAACATGGCAGGAAGATACATGAAAATAACTTCACCATGTGCCTCTTTATTACCTTGGGGCTCTGACCACTATAGCTACTCCTTCCGTTCCGGTTTATAGGGCTTATCTCTAAATATTAATATTAGTTTTTGTTGGGGAACGTAGCCGAAATTCAAAATTTTCCTACGTGTCACCAAGATCTATCTATGGAGAGACCATCAACGAGGGGAAGAAGAGTGCATCTACATACCCTTGTAGATTGCTAAGCGGAAGCGTTCAAGTGAACGGCGTTGATGAAGTCGTACTCGTCGTGATCTAAATCACCGATGATCCTAGTGCCGAACGGACGGCACCTCCGTGTTCAACACACGTACAGCCCGGTGACGTCTCCTACGCCTTGATCCAGCAAGGGGAGAAGGAGAGGTTGAGGAAGACTCCATCCAGCAGCAGCACAACGGCGTGGTGGTGGTGGAGGAGCGTGGCAATCCTGCAGGGCTTCGCCAAGCACCGCGGGAGAGGAGGAAGGAGAGATGCAGGGCTGCGCCATGGAGAGGTCCAAACTCGTATGTTGGGCAGCCCCTAGGCCTCAAGTATATATAGGGGAAGGGGAGGGGCTGCGCCCCCTTTAGGGTTCCCACCCCAAGGGGTGCGCGAGCCCCAGATCCCATCTGAGGGAGGCGGCCAAGGGGGGAGGAGAGGGAGGCGCAGGGAGCATGGGCCTTAGGGCCCATCTGCCCTTAGGGTTTGCTTCCTTCCTCCCCTTAGGCGCCTTGGGCCTTGTGGGAGGCGCACCAGCCCACTCAGGGGCTGGTCCCTTACCACTCTTGGCCCATACAAGCCTCCGGGGCTGGTGGCCCCACTTGGTGGACCCCCGGGACCCTCCCGGTGGTCCCGGTACGTTACCGATAAAATCCGAAACTTTTCCGGTGACCAAAACAGGACTTCCTATATATAAATCTTTACCTCCGGACCATTCCGGAGCTCCTCGTGACATGCGGGATCTCATCCGGGACTCCGAACAACATTCGGTAACCACATACAAACTTCCTTTATAACCATAGCGTCATCGAACCTTAAGTGTGTAGACCCTACGGGTTCGGGAGACATGCAGACATGACCGAGACGTTCTCCGGTCAATAACCAACAGCGGGATCTGGATACCCATGTTGGCTCCCACATGCTCCACGATGATCTCATCGGATGAACCACGATGTCAAGGACTTAATCAATCCCGTATACAATTCCCTTTGTCTAGCGGTATTGTACTTGCCCGAGATTCGATCGTCGGTATCCCGATACCTTGTGCAATCTCGTTACCGGCAAGTCTCTTTACTCGTTCTGTAACACATCATCCCGTGATCAACTCCTTGATCACATTGTGCACATTATGATGATGTCCTACCGAGTGGGCCCAGAGATACCTCTCCGTCACACGGAGTGACAAATCCCAGTCTCGATTCGTGCCAACCCAACAGACACTTTCGGAGATACCCGTAGTGCACCTTTATAGTCACCCAGTTACGTTGTGACGTTTGGCACACCCAAAGCACTCCTACGGTATCTGGGAGTTGCACAATCTCATGGTCTAAGGAAATGATACTTGACATTAGAAAAGCTTTAGCGAACGAACTACATGATCTTTGTGCTAGGCTTAGGATTGTGTCTTGTCCATCACATCATTCTCCTAATGATGTGATCCCGTTATCAACGACATCCAATGTCCATGGTCAGGAAACCATAACCATCTATTGATCAACGAGCTAGTCAACTAGAGGCTTACTAGGGACATGGTGTTGTCTATGTATCCACACATGTATCCGAGTTTCCTATCAATACAATTCTAGCATGGATAATAAACGATTATCATGAACAAGGAAATATAATAATAATAACCAATTTATTATTGCCTCTAGGGCATATTTCCAATAGTCTCCCACTTGCACTAGAGTCAATAATCCAGTTCACATCGATATGTGATTGACACTCAACGTCACATCCCCATGTGACCAACACCCAAAGAGTTCTGGGTTTGATCATGTTATGCTTGTGAGAGAGGTTATAGTCAACGGGTCTGAACCTTTCAGATCCGTGTGTGCTTAACAAATCTCTATGTCATCTCCTAGATGCAGCTACCACGTTCTATTTGGAGCTATTGCAAATAACTGTTCTACTATACGAATCCAGTTTACTAATCAGAATAATCTGGATTAGTGTCAAAGTTTGTATCGGCGTAACCCTTTACGACGAACTCTTTTTCCACTTCCATAATCGAGAAAATTCCTTAGTCCACTAGTTACTAAGGATAACTTTGACCGCTGTCCTGTGATCCATTCTTGGATCACTCTTGTACCCCTTGACTGACTCTTGGCAAGGCACACTACAGGTGCGGCACACAGCATAGCATACTATAGAGAGCCTATGAAAAAAGCATAGGGGACGACCTTCGTCCTTTCTCTCTATTCTGCTGCGGTCAGGTTTCGAGTCTTACTCAATGTTCACACCTTATAACACAGCCAAGAACTCCTTCTTTGCCGATCCATTTTGAACTCCTTCAAAATCTTGTCACGGTATGTATTCATTTGAAAGTACTATTAAGCGTTTTGATCTATCCTTATAGATCTAAATGATCAATACTCAAGTAGCCTAATCCAGGTTTTCCATTGAAAAACACTTTTCAAATAACTCTGCATTCTTTCCAGAAATTCTACATCATTTCCGATCAACAATATGTCAACAACATATATTCATCAGAAATTCTATAGTGCTCCCACTCACTTCTTTGGAAATACAAGTTTCTCATAAACTTTGTATACACCCAAAATCTTTGATCATCTCATCAAAGCATACATTCCAACTCCGAGATGCTTACTCCAGTCCTCGGAAGGATTGCTGGATCTTTGCATATTTATTATCATCTTTCAGGATTGACAAAATCTTCCGGTTGTATCACATACAACCTTTCCTCAAGAAAATCATGAGGAAACAATGTTTTGACATCCTATCTGCAAGATTTCATAAATAATGCAGTAATCGCTAATATAATTCCAACAGACTCTTAGCATCGCTACGAGTGAGAAAGTCTCATCGTAGTCAACTCCTTGAACTTGTCGGAAAACATCTTAACGACAAGTCGAGCTTTCTTAATGGTGATCTTTATCATCATTGTCCGTCTTCCTTTTAAGATCCATCTGTACTCAACGACCATCGAGCTGTTCTGCCAAAGTCTACACTTTGTTTTCATACATGGATCCTCTCTCGGATTTTATGGCCTCGAGCCATTTATCGGAATCCGGGCCCACCATCGCTTCTCCATAGCTCGTAGGTTCATTGTTGTCTAGCAACATGACTTCCAAGATAGGATTATGTACCACTCTGAAGTAGTACACATCCTTGTCATCCTACGAGGTTTGGTAGTGACTTGATATGAAGTTTCATGATCACTATCATAAGCTTCCACTTCAATTGGTGTAGGTGCCATAGGAACAACTTCCTGTGCCCTACCACACACTAGTTGAAGAGACGGTTCAATAACCTCATCAAGTCTCCACCATCCTCCCACTCAATTCTTTCGAGAGAAATTTTTCTCGAGAAAGGACCCGATTCTAGAAACAATCCTTTATTGCTTTCGAGTCTGAGACAGGAGGTATACCCAACTGTTTTGGGTGTCCTATGAAGATGCATTTGGGTTCGAGCTTATCAGCCTGAAACTTTTTCACATAGGCGTCGCAGCCCCAAACTTTTAAGAAATGACAGCTTAGATTTCTCTAAACCATAGTTCATACGGTGTCATCTCATCGGGATTACGTGGTGCCCTATTTAAAGTGAATGTGGTTGTCTCTAATGCCTAACCCATAAACTATCGTGGTAATTCGATAAGAGACATCATGGTATGCATCATATCCAATAGGTTGCAGTTATGATGTTCGGACACACCATCACACTATGGTGTTCCAGGCTGTATTAGTTGTGAAACAATTTCCACAATGTCTTAATTCTGTGCCAAACTCGTAATTTAGATATTCATCTCTATGATCATATCATAGATCTTTTATCCTCTTGTCATGACGATTTTTCCACTTCACACTGAAATTACTTGAACCTTTCAATAATTCAGACTCGTGATTCATCAAGTAAATATACTCAACATTTACTCAAATCATCTGTGAAGTAAGAACATAAAGATATCCACTACATGCCTTAGCACTCATTGGACTGCACACATCAAAATGTATTACTTCCAACAAGTTGCTTTCTAGTTCCATTTTACTGAAAACGAGGCTTTCAGTCATCTTGCCCATGTGGTATGATTTGCATGTCTCAAGTGATTCAAAATCAAGTGAGTCCAAATGGTCCATTTGCATGGAGTTTCTTCATGCATATACACCAATAGACATGGTTCGCATGTCTCAAACTTTTCAAAAACGAGTGAGCCCAAAGATCCATCAACATGGAGCTTCTTCATGCGTTTTATACTGATATGACTTACATGGCAGTGCCACAAGTAGGTGGTACTATCATTACTATCTTATATCTTTTGGCATGAACATGTGTATCACTACGATCGAGATTCAATAAACCATTCATTTTAGGCGTAAGACCATTGAAGGTATTATTCAAATAAATAGAGTAACCATTATTCTCCTTAAATGAATAACCGCATTGCGATAGACATAATCCAATCATGTCTATGCTCAACGCAAACACCAATCTCGATGGTAGAGGGAGCGTGCGATTCTTGATCACATCAAGCTTGGAAAAACTTCCAACACATATCGCCAGCTCACCTTTACCTAGTCTCCGTTTATTCCATAGCTTTTATTTCGAGTTACTAACACTTAGCAACCGAACCGGTATCTAATACCCTGGTGCTACTAGGAGTACTAGTAAAGTACACATTAACATAATGTATATCCAATATACTTCTATTGTGTTGGAAATATGCCCTAGAGGCAATAATAAAAGCATTATTATTATATTTCCTTGTTCATGATAATTGTCTTTATTCATGCTATAATTGTGTTATCCGGAAATCGTAATACATGTGTGAATAACAGACACAAACATGTCCCTAGTAAGCCTCTAGTTGACTAGCTCGTTGATCGACAGATAGTCATGGTTTCCTAACTATGGACATTGGATGTCATTGATAACAGGATCACATCATTAGGAGAATATGTGATGGACAAGACCCAATCCTAAGCATAGCATAAAGATCGTATAGTTCGTTTGCTAGAGTTTTTCCAATGTCAAGTATTTTTTCCTTAGACCATGAGATCGTGTAACTCCCGGATACCGTAGGAGTGCTTTGGGTATACCAAATGTCACAACGTAACTGGGTGACTATAAAGGTATAGTACGGGTATCTCCGAAAGTGTCTGTTGGTTTGACATGGATCAAGACTGGGATTTGTCACTCCGTATGACGGAGAGGTATCACCGGGCCCACTCGGTAATGTATCATCATTATGATCTCAAAGGTGACCAAGTGTCTGGTCACGAGATCATGCATTACGGTACGAGTAAAGTGACTTGCCGGTAACGAGATTGAACGAGGTATTGGGATACCGACGATCGAATCTCGGGCAAGTAACATACCGATTGGCAAAGGGAATTGTATACGGGGTTACTTGAATCCTCGACATCGTGGTTCATCCGATGAGATCATCGTGGAGTATGTGGGAGCCAACATGGGTATCCAGATCCCGCTGTTGGTTATTGACCGGAGAGTGGTCTCGGTCATGTCTACATGTCTCCCGAACCCGTAGGGTCTACACACTTAAGGTTCAGTGACGCTAGGGTTGTAGGGATATGTATATGCAGTAACCCGAATGTTGTTCGGAGTCCCGAATGAGATCCCGGATGTCACGAGGAGTTCCGGAATGGTCCGGAGGTAAAGAATTATATATAGGAAGTGTTGTTTCGGCCATCGGGACAAGTTTCAGGGTCACCGGTATTGTACCGGGACCACCGGAAGGGTCCCGGGGGCCCACCGGTGGGGCCACCTGCCCCGAGGGGCCACATGGGCTGTAGGGGGTGCGCCTTGGCCTACATGGGCCAAGGCCACCAGCCCCAATAGGCCCATGCGCCTAGGGTTCCAAAAGGGGAAGAGTCCCACAAGTGGAAGGCACCCCTAGGTGCCTTGGGGGCGGGGGGGGGGGGGGGGGGGGAGGGAAACCTCCCTTGGCCGCCGCCCCCCTAGGAGATTGGATCTCCTAGGGCCGGCGCCCCCCCTAGGCCCTCCTATATATAGTGGGGGAAGGAGGGCTTTTCATCCATGCCTTTGGTTGCCTCCTTCTCCCTCTCCAACACCTCCTCTTCCTCCATAGTGCTTGGCGAAGTCCTGACGGAGTACTGCAGCTCCACCATCACCACGCCGTCGTGCTGCTGCTGGAGCCATCTTCCTCAACCTCTCCTCTCCCCTTGCTGGATCAAGAAGGAGGAGACGTCATCTGCTCTGTATGTGTGTTGAACACGGAGGTGCCGTCCGTTCGGCACTTGGTCATCGGTGATTTGGATCACGTCGTGTACGACTACCTCATCCCCGTTCTTTGAACGCTTTCACTCGCGATCTACAAAGGTATGTAGATGCATCCGATCACTCGTTGCTAGATGAACTCATAGATGGATCTTGGTGAAACCATAGGAAATTTTTTGTTTTCTGCAACGTTCTCCAACAGTGGCATCATGAGCTAGGTCTATGCGTAGTTCTTCTTGCGCGAGTAGAACACAATTTGTTGTGGGCGTAGATTTTTTCAACTTTCTTGCCGCTACTAGTCTTATCTTGCTTCGACGGTATTGTGGGATGAAGCGGCCCGGACCAACCTTACACGTATGCTTACGTGAGACCGGTTCCACCGACTAACATGCACTAGTTGCATAAGGTGGCTGGCGGGTGTCTGTCTCTCCTACTTTAGTTGGAGCGGATTCGATGAAAAGGGTCCTTATGAAGGGTAAATAGAAGTTGACAAATCACGTTGTGGCTTTCACGTACGTAAGAAAACGTTCTTGCTAGAACCCTACTTCAGCCACGTAAAACTTGCAACAACAATTAGAGGACGTCTAACTTGTTTTTGCAGCAAGTGCTTTGTGATATGATATGGCCAAAGTTGTGATGATGAATGACATATATGTGATGTATGAGATGTTCATGCTATTGTAATAGGAATCATGACTTGCATGTCGATGAGTATGACAACCGGCAGGAGCCATAGGAGCTGTCTTTATTTTTTGTATGACCTGCGTGTCATTGAGAAACGCCATGTAAATTACTTTACTTTATTGCTAAACATGTTAGCCATAGTAGTAGAAGTAATAGTTGGCGAGCAACTTCATGGAGACACGATGATGGAGATCATGGTGTCAAGCCGGTGACAAGATGATCATGGAGCCCCAAGATGGAGATCAAAGGAGCTATGTGATATTGGCCATATCATGTCACTATTATTATTTGATTGCATGTGATGTTTATCATGTTTTGCATCTTGTTTACTTAGAACGATGGTAGTAAATAAGATGATCCCTCATAATAATTTCAAGAAAGTGTTCCCCCTAACTGTGCACCGTTGCGACAGTTCGTTGTTTTGAAGCACCACGTGATGATCGGGTGTGATAGATTCTAACGTTCACATACAATGGGTGTAAGACAGATTTACACATGCAAACACTTAGGTTGACTTGACGAGCCTAGCATGTGTATAGACATGGCCTCGGAACACAGAAGACCGAAAGGTCGAGCATGAATCGTATAGAAGATACGATCAACATGAAGATGTTCACCGACCTTGACTAGTCCGTCTCACGTGATGATCGGACACGGCCTAGTTGACTCGGATCATGTTATACTTAGATGACTAGAAGAGGGATGTCTATCTAAGTGGGAGTTCATTGATTAGATGAACTTATCATGAACTTAGTCTAAAATCTTTACAATATATCTTGTAGATCAAATGGCCAACGTAGTCCTCAACTTCAACGCGTTCCTAGAGAAAACCAAGCTGAAAGACGATGGCAGCAACTACATGGACTGGGTCCCGAACCTGAGGATCATCCTCATAGCTGCCAAGAAAGATTATGTCCTACAAGCACCGCTAGGTGAAGCTCCCGTCCCACAGAACCAAGACGTTATGAACGCTTGGCAGACACGTGCTGATAACTACTCCCTCGTTCAGTGCGACATGCTTTACAGTTTAGAGCCGGGGCTCCAAAAGCGTTTTGAGAGACATGCATATGTTCGAAGAGCTGAAAATGGTTTTTCAAGCTCATGCCCGGGTCGAGAGATATGAGGTCTCTGACAAATTCTTTAGCTGTAAGATGGAGGAAAATAGTTCTGTCAGTGAGCACATACTCACTATGTCTGGGTTACATAACCGCTTGACTCAGCTGGGAGTTAATCTCCCGGATGATGCGGTCATTGACAAAATTCTCCAGTCGCTTCCACCAAGCTACAAGAGCTTTGTGATGAACTTCAATATGCAGGGGATGGAAAAGACCATTCCTGAGGTATTTGCAATGCTGAAATCAGCAGAGGTAGAAGTCAAGAAGGAACATCAAGTGTTGCTGGTCAATAAAACCACTAAGTTCAAGAAGGGCAAGGGTAAAAAGAACTTCAAGAAGGACGGCAAGGGAGTTTCCGCGCCCAGCAAGCAAGCTGCCGGAAAGAAGCCAAAGAATGGACCCAAGCCCGAGACTGAGTGCTTTTATTGCAAGGGAAGCAGTCACTGGAAGCGGAACTGCCCCAAATACTTAGCGGACAAGAAGGCCGGCAAAACAAAAGGTATATGTGATATACATGTAATTGATGTGTACCTTACCAGTACTCGTAGTAGCTCTTGGGTATTTGATACCGGTGCAGTTGCTCACATTTGTAACTCAAAGCAGGAGCTGCGGAATAAACAGAGACTGGCGAAGGACGAGGTGACGATGCGCGTCGGGAATGGTTCCAAGGTCGATGTGATCGCCGTCGGCACGCTACCTCTACATTTACCTACGGGATTAGTTTTAAACCTCAATAATTGTTATTTAGTGCCAGCTTTGAGCATGAACATTGTATCGGGATCTCGTTTAATTCGAGATGGCTACTCATTTAAATCCGAGAATAATGGTTGTTCTATTTATATGAGAGATATGTTTTATGGTCATGCTCCCATGGTGAATGGTTTATTCTTAATGAATCTCGAGCGTAATGCTACACATGTTCATAGTGTGAATACCAAAAGATGTAAGGTTGATAATGATAATCCCACATATTTGTGGCACTGCCGCCTTGGTCACATAGGTGTCAAACGCATGAAGAAGCTCCATGCAGATGGACTTTTAGAGTCTCTTGATTATGAATCATTTGACACGTGCGAACCATGCCTCATGGGTAAAATGACCAAGACTCCATTCTCAGGAACAATGGAGCGAGCAACCAACTTATTGGAAATCATACATACTGATGTGTGCGGTCCAATGAGTGTTGAGGCTCGCGGTGGCTATCGTTATGTTCTCACCCTCACTGATGACTTGAGTAGATATAGGTATATCTACTTAATGAAACACAAGTCTGAGACCTTTGAAAATTTCAAGGAATTTCAGAGTGAGGTTGAGAATCAATGTGACAGAAAAATCAAGTTTTTGCGATCAGATCGTGGAGGAGAATACTTGAGTCACGAATTTGGCACACACTTAAGAAAATGTGGAATAATTTCACAACTCACGCCGCCTGGAACACCTCAGCGTAACGGTGTGTCCGAACGTCGTAATCGCACTCTATTAGATATGGTGCGGTCTATGATGTCTCTTACCGATTTACCGCTATCTTTTTGGGGCTATGCTTTAGAGACTGCCGCATTCACTTTAAATAGGGCTCCGTCGAAATCCGTTGAGACGACACCGTATGAATTGTGGTTTGGGAAGAAACCTAAGCTGTCGTTTCTAAAAGTTTGGGGATGCGATGCTTATGTCAAGAAACTTCAACCTGAAAAGCTCGAACCCAAGTCGGAAAAATGTGTCTTCATAGGATACCCTAAAGAAACTGTTGGGTATACCTTCTACCTCAGATCCGAGGGCAAGATCTTTGTTGCCAAGAATGGATTCTTTTTAGAGAAGGAGTTTCTCTCGAAAGAAGTAAGTGGGAGGAAAGTAGAACTTGAAGTGTTACCTCTTGAACCGGATTATGGCGCAACTCAAGAAAATGTTCCTGAGGTGCCTGCACCGACTAGAGAGAAAGTTAATGATGATGATCATGAAACTTCTGATCAAGTTGCTACTGAACTTCGGAGGTCCACAAGGACACGTTCCGCACCAGAGTGGTACGGCAACCCTGTCTTGGAAATCATGTTGTTACACAACGGTGAACCTTCGAACTATGAAGAAGCGATGGCGGGCCCGGATTCCGACAAATGGCTAGAAGCCATGAAATCCGAGATAGGATCCATGTATGAAAACGAAGTATGGACTTTGACTGACTTGCCCGTTGAACGGCGAGCCATAGAAAATAAATGGATCTTTAAGAAGAAGACAGATGCGGATGGTAATGTGACCATCTATAAAGCTCGGCTTGTCGCAAAGGGTTATCGACAAGTTCAAGGGGTTGACTACGATGAGACTTTCTCACCGGTAGCGAAGCTGAAGTCCGTCTGAATCATGTTAGCAATTGCCGCATTCTACGATTATGAGATATGGCAAATGGATGTCAAAACGGCATTCCTTAATGGTTTCCTTAAGGAAGAATTGTATATGATGCAGCCGAAAGTTTTTGTCGATCCTAAGAATGCTGACAAGGTGTGCAAGCTCCAACGCTCGATTTATGGGCTGGTGCAAGCATCTCGGAGTTGGAACATTCGCTTTGATGAGATGATCAAAGCGTTTGGGTTTACGCAAACTTATGGAGAAGCCTGCGTTTACAAGAATGTGAGTGGGAGCTCTGTAGCATTTCTCATATTATATGTAGATGACATACTTTTGATGGGAAATGATATAGAACTCTTGGACAGCATTAAGGCCTACTTGAATAAGAGTTTTTCAATGAAGGACCTTGGAGAAGCTGCTTATATATTAGGCATCAAGATCTATAGAGATAGATCAAGACGCCTCATAGGTCTTTCACAAAGCACATACCTTGATAAGATATTGAAGAAGTTCAATATGGATCAATCTAAGAAGGGGTTCTTGCCTGTGTTACAAGGTATGAAATTGAGCTCAGCTCAATGTCCAACCACAGCAGAAGATATAGAAGACATGAGTGTCATCCCCTATGCCTCAGCCATAGGTTCTATTATGTATGCCATGCTGTGTACCAGACCTGATGTAAACCTTGCCGTAAGTTTGGTAGGAAGGTACCAAAGTAATCCCGGCAAGGAACACTGGACAGTGGTCAAGAATATCCTGAAGTGCCTAAAAAGGACTAAGGAAATGTTTCTCGTTTATGGAGGTGACGAAGAGCTCGTCGTAAAGGGTTACGTCGACGCTAGCTTCGACACAGATCTGGATGACTCTAAGTCACGAACCGGATACGCGTATATTTTGAATGGTGGGGCAGTAAGCTGGTGCAGTTGCAAGCAGAGCGTCGTGGCGGGATCTACATGTGAAGCGGAGTACATGGCAGCCTCGGAGGCAGCACATGAAGCAATTTGGGTGAAGGAGTTCATCACTGACCTAGTTGTCATACCCAATGCGTCGGGGCCGATCAAGCTCTTCTGTGACAACACTGGAGCTATTGCACTTGCCAAGGAGCCCAGGTTTCACAAGAAGACAAGGCACATCAAGCGTCGCTTCAACTCCATTCGTGAAAATGTTCAAGATGGAGACATAGATATTTGTAAAGTACATACGGACCTGAATGTAGCAGATCCGTTGACTAAACCTCTCCCTAGAGCAAAACATGATCAACACCAGAATTCCATGGGTGTTCGATTCATCACAATGTAACTAGATTATTGACTCTAGTGCAAGTGGGAGACTGTTGGAAATATGCCCTAGAGGCAATAATAAAAGCATTATTATTATATTTCCTTGTTCATGATAATTGTCTTTATTCATGCTATAATTGTGTTATCTGGAAATTGTATTACATGTGTGAATAACAGACACCAACATGTCCCTAGTAAGCCTCTAGTTGACTAGCTCGTTGATTGACAGATAGTCATGGTTTCCTGACTATGGACATTCGATGTCATTGATAACGGGATCACATCATTAGGAGAATAATGTGATGGACAAGACCCAATCCTAAACATAGCATAAAGATCGTATAGTTCGTTTGCTAGAGTTTTTCGAATGTCAAGTATCTTTTCCTTAGACCATGAGATCGTGTAACTCCCGGATACCGTAGGAGTGCTTTGGGTATACCAAACGTCACAACGTAACTGGGTGACTATAAAGGTATAGTACGGGTATCTCCGAAAGAGTCTGTTGGGTTGACATGGATCAAGACTGGGATTTGTCACTCCGTATGACGGAGAGGTATCACTGGGCCCACTCGGTAATGCATTATCATTATGAGCTCAAAGGTGACCAAGTGTCTGGTCACGGGATCATGCATTACGGTACGAGTAAAGTGACTTGCCGGTAACGAGATTGAACGAGGTATTGGGATACCGACGATCGAATCTCGGGCAAGTAACATACCGATTGGCAAAGGGAATTGTATACGGGGTTACTTGAATCCTCGACATCATGGTTCATCCGATGAGATCATCGTGGAGTATGTGGGAGCCAACATGGGTATCCAGATCCCGCTGTTGGTTATTGACCAGAGAGTCGTCTTGGTCATGTCTACATGTCTCCCGAACCCGTAGGGTCTACACACTTAAGGTTCGGTGACGCTAGGGTTGTAGGGATATGTATATGCAGTAACCCGAATGTTGTTCGGAGTACCGGATGAGATCCCGGACGCCACGAGGAGTTCCGGATTGGTCCGGAGGTAAAGAATTATATATAGGAAGTGCTGTTTCGGCCAGCGGGACAAGTTTCGGGGTCACCGGTATTGTACCGGGACCACCGGAAGGGTCCTGGGGGCCCACCGGGTGGGGCCACCTGCCCCGGGGGGCCACATGGGCTGTAGGGGGTGCGCCTTGGCCTACATGGGCCAAGGGCACCAGCCCCAATAGGCCCATGCGCCTAGGGTTCCAAAAGAGGAAGAGTCCCACAAGTGGAAGGCACCCCTAGGTGCCTTGGGGGGGGGGGGAGGGAAACCTCCCTTGGCCGCCGCCCCCTAGGAGATTGGATCTCCTAGGGCCGGCGCCCCCTAGGCCCTCGTATATATAGTGGGGGAAGGAGGGCTTTTCATCCACGCCTTTTGTTGCCTCCTTCTCCCTCTCCAACACCTCCTCTTCCTCCATAGTGCTTGGCGAAGCCCTGACGGAGTACTGCAGCTCCACCATCACCACGCAGTCGTGCTGCTGCTGGAGCCATCTTCCTCAACCTCTCCTCTCCCCTTGTTGGATCAAGAAGGAGGAGACGTCATCCGCTCCGTACGTGTGTTGAACACGGAGGTGCCGTTCGTTCGGCACTTGGTCATCGGTGATTTGGATCACGTCGTGTACGACTACCTCATCCCCGTTCTTTGAACGCTTCCGCTCGCAATCTACAAAGGTATGTAGATGCATCCGATCACTCGTTGCTAGATGAACTCATAGATGGATCTTGGTGAAACCGTAGGAAAATTTTCGTTTTCTACAACGTTCCCCAACATATCGACCTTACCAGCCATCTCATCTACCAAGTATCTAGGATAATACTGCTCCAGTGGCTGTTCCTCTTATTACAGAAGCACTTAGTCTCGGGTTTGGGTTCAACCTTGGGTTTCTTCACTAGAGCAGCAACTGATTTGCCGTTTCATGAAGTATCCCTTCTTGCCCTTGCCCTTCTTGAAACTAGTGGTTTCATCAACCATCAACAATTGATGCTCCTTCTTGATTTCTACTTTTGTGGTGTCAAACATCGCGAATATCTCAAAGATCATCATATATGTCCCTGATATATTATAGTTCATCACGTAGCTCTAGCAGCTTGGTGGTAATGACTTCGGAGAAACATCACTATCTCATCTGGAAGATCAACTCCCACTTGATTCAAGCGATTGTTGTGCTCAGACAATCTGAGCACAAGCTCAACAATTGAGCTTTTCTCCCTTAGCTTGCAGGCTAAGAAAATCGTCGGAGGTCTTATACCTCTTGACGTGGGCACGAGCCTGAAATACCAATTTCAGCCCTAGAAACATCTCATATGTTTCGCGACGTTTTAAAAAAAACGTCTTCGGTACCTCAACTCTAAACCGTTTAACCGAACTATCACGTAGTTATCAAAATGTGTATGTCAGATGTTCGCAACATCCACAGACGACGTTCGAGGTTCAGCACATTGAGCGGTGCATTCAGGACATAAGCCTTCTATGAAGCAATGAGGACAATCCCCAGTTTACGGACCTAGTCCGCATAATTGCTACTATCAACTTTCAACTAAATTTTCTCTCGGAACATATCTAAACAGTAGAACTGAAGCGCGAGCTACGACATAATTTGCGAAGACCATTTGACTATATTCAGGCTAATTAAGTTCATCTTATGAACTCCCACTCAGATAGACATCCCTCCAGTCATCTAAGTGATTACATGATCCGAGTCAACTAGGCCGTGTCCGATCATCACGTGAGATGGACTAGTCAACATCGGTGAACATCTTCATGTTGATCGTATCTTCTATACGACTCATGCTCGACCTTTCGGTCTCTTGTGTTCCGAGGCCATGTCTGTACATGCTAGGCTCATCAAGTCAACCTAAGTGTTTCGCGTGTGTAAATCTGGCTTACACCCGTTGTATGTGAACGTAAGAATCTATCACACCCGATCGTCACGTGGTGCTTCGAAACGACGAACTTTCGCAACGGTGCACAGTTAGGGGGAACACTTTCTTGAAATTTTAATGAGGAATCATCTTATTTACTACCGCCGTCCTAAGCAAATAAGATGTATAAACATGATAAACATGACATGCAATCAAATAGTGACATGATATGGCCAATATCATATTGCTCCTTTTGATCTCCATCTTCGGGCTCCATGATCATCTTGTCACCGGCATGACACCATGATCTCCATCATCGTGTCTTCATGAAGTTGTCTCGCCAACTTATTACTTCTACTACTACAGCTAACGGTTAGCAATAAAGTAAAGTAATTACATGGCGTTGTTCAATGACACGCAGGTCATACAAGAAATAAAGACAACTCCTATGGCTCCTGCCGGTTGTCATACTCATCGACATGCAAGTCGTGATTCCTATTACAAGAACATGATCATCTCATACATCACATATATCATTCATCACATCCTTTTGGCCATATCACATCACAAGGCATATGCTGCAAAAACAAGTTAGACGTCCTCTAATTGCTGTTGCAAGTTTTTACGTGGCTGCTATAGGTTGCTAGCAAGAACGTTTCTTACCTACGCCAAAACCACAACGTGATATGCCAATTGCTATTTACCCTTCATAAGGACCCTTTTCATCGAATCCGATCCGACTAAAGTGGGAGAGACAGACACCCGCTAGCCACTTTATGCAACTAGTGCATGTCAGTCGGTGGAACCAGTCTCACGTAAGAGTACGTGTAAGGTCGGTCCGGGCCGCTTCATCCCACAATGCCGCCGAATCAAGATTGGACTAGTAACGGTAAGCATATTGAACAAAATCAATGCCCACAACTACTTTGTGTTCTACTCGTGCATAGAATCTATGCAATAGACCTAGCTCATGATGCCACTGTTGGGGAACGTAGCAGAAATTCAAAATTTTCCTACGTGTCACCAAGATCTATCTATGGAGACACCAGCAACGAGGGGAAGAAGAATGCATCTACATACCCTTGTAGATCGCTAAGCGGAAGCGTTCAAGTGAACGGGGTTGATGGAGTCGTACTCGTCGTGATCCAAATCACCGATGATCCTAGTGCCGAACGGACGGCACCTTCGTGTTCAACACACGTACAGCCCGGTGACGTCTCCTACGCCTTGATCCAGCAAGTGGAGAAGGAGAGGTTGAGGAAGACTCCATCCAGCAGCAGCACAACGGCGTGGTGGTGGTGGAGTAGCGTGGCAATCCTGCAGGGCTTCGCCAAGCACTGCGGGAAAGGAGGAAGGAGAGATGCAGGGCTGCGCCATGGAGAGGTCCAAACTCGTATGTTGGGCAGCCCCTAGGCCTCAAGTATATATAGGGGAAGGGGAGGGGGCTGCGCCCCATTTAGGGTTCCCACCCCAAGGGGTGCGTCAGCCCCACATCCCATCTGAGGGAGGCGGCCAAGGGGGGGAGGAGAGGGAGGCGCAGGGAACATGGGCCTTAGGGACCATCTCCCCTTAGGGTTTGCTCCTTTCCTCCCCTTAGGCGCCTTGGGCCTTGTGGGAGGCGCACCAGCCCACTCAGGGGCTGTTCCCTTATCACTCTTGGCCCATGCAAGCCTCCGGGGCTGGTGGCCCCACTTGGTGTACCCCCGGGACCCTCCCGGTGGTCCCGGTACGTTACCGATAAAATCCGGAACTTTTGCGCTGACCAAAACAGGACTTCCCATATATAAATCTTTACCTCCGGACCATTCCGGAGCTCCTTGTGACGTCCGGGATCTCATCCGGGACTCCGAACAACATTCGGTAACCACATACAAACTTCCTTTATAAACCTAGCGTCATCAAACCTTAATAGTGTAGACCCTACGGGTTTGGGAGACATGCAGACATGACAGAGATGTTCTCCGGTCAATAACCAACAGCAGGATCTGGATACCCATTTTGGCTTCCACATGCTCCACGATGATCTCATCGGATGAACCACGATGTCAAGGACTTAATCAATCCCGTATACAATTCCCTTTGTCTAGCGGTATTGTACTTGCCCGAGATTCGATCGTGGTATCCCGATACCTTGTTCAATCTCGTTACCGGCAAGTCTCTTTACTCGTTCTGTAACACATCATCCCGTGATCAACTCCTTGATCACATTGTGCACATTATGATAATGCCCTACCGAGTGGGCCTAGAGATACCTCCCCGTCACACGGAGTGACAAATCCCAGTCTCGATTCGTGCCAACCCAACAGACACTTTCGGAGATACCCGTAGTGCACCTTTATAGTCACCCAGTTACGTTGTGACGTTTGGCACACCCAAAGCACTCCTACGGTATCCGGGAGTTGCACAATCTCATGGTCTAAGGAAATGATACTTGACATTAGAAAAGCTTTAGCGAACGAACTACACGATCTTTGTGCTAGGCTTAGGATTGGGTCTTGTCCATCACATCATTCTCCTAATGATGTGATCCCGTTATCAACGACATCCAATGTCCATGGTCAGGAAACCATAACCATCTATTGATCAACGAGCTAGTCAACTAGAGGCTTACTAGGGAGATGGTGTTGTCTATGTATCCACACATGTATCTGAGTTTCCTATCAATACAATTCTAGCATGGATAATAAACGATTATCATGAACAAGGAAATATAATAATAATAACCAATTTATTATTGCCTCTAGGGCATATTTCCAACAGTTTTCCGTTTTAGAAGTCTCTATTTAGTTGTTCCTCATCCCATGTTCAGATTTCAAGATTCATCAAATTACTCCATACAAGCATTAAGAAGAAACCATCTATGCATGTAAATGTTTTTGGTCATTTATTGGTCATGCATGCATTGAATGAACGTATTTGTAAACATATATTTTTAGGAAAACAAATGCATTAATGAAGTACTTTTACAAACTACAAAAAGTATTTCATCACTCACCATGTATCTTGGTTGGTGAGATTTTTGAACTGAGTCCTATAAACCGGAAGAGAGGGAGTAGTAGTATCATCTTTGTCGTTCCCTGCTGCCTAGAAGTTGGTTCTCACACACGTACACACACACACACGATTATCTGACCCCGTGATTAGCAATGTTTTGATCCTAAGCAAAGGCACGTATAGGATATTTTGTTCGGTAAGTGTGTAAATACGAAATCACTTGGTGGATGCGAGCGTGGTGCATGCAAGCAAGGCTTCGGAATGGGTGACATCCGGAAAACATCTTTAACATTTGTAGAACCAGATGCATGTTTGGTTTACCTGGCCAGGGTGTGTCCAGGCGAGATATTAGCATGGCACAGGCGCTCGGAATCCAGCGCCTGGGCATGCGCCGGCTGCAGGCAACTACCACCGAGTAGTAGATGCTACTTGATCAGTTCACAAAGCACACAATAAGACATTAGGACCGAGTTGTGGAAAAAAAGTTGCACGCCGTCGCATCCTACAATTACGCACCACCTTTGCTCTAGAAGACACACGCGAAGATATTATGACTCGTATCATTCGACCGCCTGGCCTATCTTTTGTTTCTTAACGAAGGTGACTTTATTCACATGGCCTTGAAGGCCCCTTCAGATTGGCAAAGCTCGCTTACTGGGGGTTAGCACCAGCTTATCCCAATAGTTAGCATTCACAGGTAGATAGAAACATGCCATATAGGAGTATTAAAGATAGCTGGTGCAACAGAGAAACACATTTATCATTTTCTAAATAAAACATTTATCTTAAACATTAAGCTAAGCAATCATTTATTAGTTACTCTTGTGTCCAGATGGCAACCGGGACGAAACCCATCGGGTTTTGCCTTCCCAAACCCATCCACACGGGAAAATCGCAAACCCGTTCCTGTCCCCACACTCGTAGAAAAAGGGTCAAACGTGAAGCACATTAGTGCCGGTTTGTATTTGAGCCGGCACTAATGTGTACATTAGTGCCGGTTCGTGGCGGCGATCAATAGTACCGGTTCGTGGCGAACCTTTAGTACCGGCTGTGTCATCCTGCGGTCAGGCTATGGCCCCACCATCACCATTTAGTGCCGGTTCGTATCATGAACCGGTACTAATGAGGTTATGGCAAGCTGTTTTTAGTCCCACCTCGCCAAGAGAGAGGCAGTATGAGCGGTTTATAAGCCGTGAGTGCACAGACAATGACAAAGAGTTGTAATGCTCACCTACATGTTGATTAGCTTCAAGCCTTGCGGAATAGCATAGATTGCACTGAGCTATGTGCAGTGGCTTAGTGCAATCTAAACTATTCCGAATGGCTTGAAGCAAATTAACCAGCATTGCACCTCTTTTTTATTTTTAATAACTTATTTAAACTCCGGACTTCTTTTGTGTTCAGTATGCAACATTTAAAACTTATTATGCCTCAAGGTTGTTGTGGTTTGGAAATTATGGATTTGACAACCATGAATCATAGCTTTTTGTGTAAGTGACTTGGGAAACTCAAGTTTGGCAAACTCTATTGACTAGTAGAAAAACGGTCAAATGTGAAGCACATTATAGTGCCGGTTTGAATTTGAGCCGGCACGAATGTGACCATTAGTGCCGATTCCAACGGCTAGGCGGGCTGCTACCATTAGTACCGGTTCATTGCCAATCTTTAGCACTGGTTCGTGGCACGAACCGATACTAATGTGCATCCCACCAATCAGGAAGAATCACACGGATCGTGTGTTTCTTTCTAGCTCTTGCGAGTCGTTGGATCAAGGGTGTGTTTCTTCCTAGCTCATGTGAGTCGTTGGATCGAAACTACCACAATCACTTTGTGAGCCAGACGATCCTATATATAGTCCATCTCTCGCCTTCCCTGCATAAGTCTTTCAATTCATCGACTACATACATCTACCAGTTCATCGACTACATACATCTACCACTTCAGCGACTGAATACAAATCATTCGGATTCGCCATCATACGCCCAACCGTGCATTTGATATGCATATATATGCATCACGAGCCACAGTAGGGCTGTATGATGGCGATACCGATTGGTTTATTCTAGATCCGACATAAAAGGTTTGATACAACTTCTTTTTTGTGACATAAGATCTAACATTGTTGCTTCTAATAGTTCTCTTGATTCCACTAATGATTCTCTTAGCCAAGTTACACTTGAGCAAGAAAATAGCTTATTGAAGGGAAATATAGAGAAATGAGTGTACAAAACCTTGCCGGAAGTAAGCAATTCGAGGAAATTGTGCGCAAGCAAGGAAGGCACCGGAAGAATCAATGTGTTGGTTTTGAACGAAAGTTCAATGCCAATGGAGTTGAGTGGGAAGAAGATCAATACCCCAAGACAAAGTTTGTTCCTCAACAAGAGAAGTATCCTACTTCCTTCAAGGGGACACAAGCTCAAGATGATCTTCCACCGCAAGACTACAAGCAAAAAGGCAAGGACAAGCTTCAAGAGGAAATTGATGAGGTTATGGCAAGTTGTTTTTAGTCCCACCTCGCCAAGAGAGAGGCAGTATGAGCGGTTTATAAGCCGTGAGTGCACAGACAATGACGAAGAGTTGCAATGCTCATCTACATGTTGATTAGCTTCAAACCTTGCGGAATAGCATAGATTGCACTGAGCTATGTGCAGTGCAGTCTACACTATTCCGAATGGCTTGAAGCAAATTAACCAGCATTGCACCTCTGTTACATGGCCACTTCAATGTTTTTTAAACTTATTTGAACTCCGGACTTCTTTTGTGTTTAGTATGTAGCATTTAAAGCGACGTCATCAATTTCCAACATGTTCTGACATCATTTGTTGTTTTTCGGTCATTTACCTAATTGTTTAGAGAGCTAAATGACCGTGAAATTGAAAATCACTACAAAATGAATCCTGAAAATGTTGAAACTTGGCATGGTATCATCGTATCACCCGCATAGCATGCGCGAAAGAGTAGAGAGGGTCACGGCAAAAACTGGACGCAATTCGTGTACAAACTGGACAAACTCTTTCCGAGTATCAGGGTTTCGGACGAGAACTCATCTGTTACATGGCCACTTTAATGTTTTGTTGGCGCACTGCCCTGTGGGTCTACTAGACCTAGGGTGTGCAAATGCAGGCCCGGAAGGGCCAGCAGACTCACAAGGCAGCGCGCCGTAATTAATTAGGCCTAGAAGGCTGCTATATAGAGGAGTTCGAAGAGGTAGCCGCGGCTGGGTTTATAAACCAGTGCGGCTGCCCTTCGCCGGACGAGGTGGGACTAAATTTTGGCGTGGCAGCGCAAACTCTAAATACAGCAAAAAACAACTAAAAATAAATAAAACAAAATAAATAAAGCAGAAAAGAAAAAACTAAATGAAAAAAGCCCACCTACTGGGCCACAGCGGCCTGCATACGACTAGAAACCCAACCTGTTGTTGGGCCAGAATGCAGGCCCGCAAGCCCAATAGGCCCCATAGCGCAGAGTAGAAGAGGTAGGCCCAGAAGGCCTGCTTTAAAGAGGAGCTCGAGACAGCAGCGGCGGCCGGGCTTATAAGCAGGTGTGTGCGCCCTTCGGCTAGCGAGGTGGGACTAAATTTCTGCGCCCCTCGCCTGGCAGCGCACACCCTTTAGTACCGGTTGGAGCCACCAACCGATACTAAAGGCCCCCCCTATAGTACCGGTTGGTGGCTCCAACCGGTACTAAAAGCCTTCGTTTCCCGCCGCTTGGCCTGGGGAAAGTAGGCCTTTAGTACCGGTTGGAGCCACGAACCGGTACTAAAGGCCAATCCTATATATATAGCACTTACGAAAATTTCAGTTTCAACTCCGCACTTCGTCTCCAACCTCCGCCGCGCGCGCCGCTCGATCCCGTCGTCGCCGCCCGTCGCCCGTACCGTCGTCCGTCGTCATCGTCGCTGTCCCCGCCGCCGCCCGTCGTCGTCGTCGTCTCGCGCTGCCGCCCCGAACGCCGCCGCCGTCCGTCGTCATCGCCGCGGCCGTACGTCTCTCTCTCGCTCCCGCACACACATACACACACATACACACACACACACCGGCGCCCCCGCCCCATACGCCGGCGCCCCCGCTTGTACGTACAGGGCGGCGGCATATGGGGCCGCACACACACACACACGCATACACACACACATACACACATACGTACACACATATACGTACATATACACACACATGCATACACACACACACATACACACACAATTTTTTTTACTTATTTTCTGTTTTTTAGAAAAGTTAATTAGATGATCGAATGTTAGATGAATTAGCTAGCTAGATAGAAAAATTGTCGAACTAGAGATTAGAACTAGTTGAATAATTAATATAACTAGTTTATTTTTAATAAGAAAATTTAGGTATATGAGATTAGAACTAGTGGAATAATTAATATAACTAGTTTATTTTTAATAAAGAAATTTAGGTATATGAGATTAGAACTAGTTGAATAATTAATATAACTAGTTTATTCTTAGTAAGAAAAATTTAGGTATATGAGATTAGAACTAGTTGAATAATTAATATAACTAGTTTATTTTTAGTAAGAAAATTTAGGTATATGAGATTAGAACTAGTTGAATAATTAATATAACTAGTTTATTTTTAGTAAGAAAATTTAGGTATATGAGATTTGATGATCTAATTAAAATATTATTTGTTAATGAGTTTTTCTGTTTATTTAATTTTTTTATATATTTTGAGTTTATATAAATGTTAGATTAATGTCGAATGTTAGATGAATTAGATAGAAAAGTTAAATATATAGTAATGTCAATTGAATATATAGTTAGATATATTAATGTCAAATGTTAGATGAATATATATTTGGCTAGATATAGGTGTTTAATGTTTCACCTATATGAACATAGGAAATGTGATCTGACGACGAAAAAGATTTTATTATGTGCGAACACTGTGAAGACCAGCGCGGCCTGTGCGACCAAAATTTCCTTGTTGATGCTAGGCGCTTCAGCATCAAGCTGGATGAGACATTCGAAGTTGATACAGTAAGTCACTTTGTCAATTATTATTTAAATGCAAAACTTATGCTTCATTTGCTTCAACTTATAATTTTAAATTTTCACTATTCTACTAGCGCATCCCCTGCCATGCAAGAATTTTTGTCTTGGATAAGATAGGTTTCACTGCTATAGATGATATGGAGGTAAAGAGAGTTTACTTGAAGACGCAGCATGGGTATACTTTCAACGTCAAATTATATAATGGAGACACATACACCCATTTTGAATGCAAAACTTGGCAAGCACTATGCAAGGCTTATGCATTTGAGCCTGATATGGTTATCACCTTTGATATTCGTCCGGAAGATGATATTGAAGGTAATATAGACATCTGGGTCGATGTGCAAACGCCTCCAGTTCTACCATTTGGTGAGTTTTTCTCAACCATTTCATACAGTTTATTCAAAAATAGTTGACAACTATTTTGTATTGTCAGTTTATTTCGGTTCAAGCAAACATGTCCGGCGCTTGGTAGACAGGACCTACTACTGCCCCGGAGCTCAACTAAACTGCGAGGAGATAAGTCATTATGTTTCATGGCTTGAGGATCTTAATACTGTCAAGACAAAAATTTTTCCCTACACTTAGAAATGTTAGTACTCAAAACGTGCGACCAATGATGATCGTATTGAACTACGGTCACATCTATAATCAAAAGATGGTAAGATTTTAAATATTTGTCCTTAATTAGTGCATCTTTTGCATACATTATTTTTGAAGCTAAACTTTCATTGCTTAGTATATTAATTACTATACGATGTTGTCCAACAGGGACTTCCGATGACAGTTGTGCCTCAGTGGATCGAGACAAAAGGTCGCATGTCAATGGTTAGCTTACGACCAAGATTTCCTACATTGCACATGAGTGCATTCAGGATTTCTAAAAGCGAAGAATGCTTAATAGTGAAAGATTGGAGCAAAATTGTTAATGATCGCAGAGAAGTACTAGGGGGCAGTAAGGAGAAGCGCAACCCAAGATTGGGAGACAGATTCATCTGCATGCTCCAGTATGATGAATCAGGAGAGCTATACATGTTCTATGCTATTCTACCTGAGAGGGAGCAGCAGGATCAGTAGCTACTCTTCATGCTCTTAATTAGTACTTGTCTCATGGATCCGTGTCCTGAACTTCGATGTTGGTGATGATTATGTTGAACTTGATGATATCTCTTTGCTTCTGTTACAAAGTGAATGTTTCCTCTTTAAGCTAGCCAACGTTGATGATGAATTACATAGCTAGCGGTAATGACTATGATGATTAAATAGTGGTAATTAGACGACCGCGATGATTTTTAGCTAGCTAGAGTTTATTTGTTTATTAATATGCGATGATGATGATGACGACGACTACAACTCATTATAACGTAAAACAATCCTAAATTAAATTGATAACACAAATTTAATTGAAAAATATAAAATCAAACAAAAACCCACAACCATTTAGTACCGGTTGGTTTTACCAACCGGTACTAAAGGGCTCCCGGCCCCCGGAGCTGGCTCGTGCCACGTGGTACCCCTTTAGCACCGGTTCGTGCTGAACCGGTACTAAAGGGGGGGGGCTTTAGTGCCGAAATAATAGTGCCGGTTCCTAAACCGGCACTAAAGGGCCTTACGAACCGGTGCTATTGCCCGGTTTTCTACTAGTGCCATCACGATGCGCGGGGCTAGTTTTCCGCCCGTCCCCTAAACCCATCGGGTTTCGGGGAACCCGAGGGGAACCCACGAGAAAATCAAAATATTTAAACAAACATAGTGGCGACAAAGAATAACATTTCAACAGCAAAAAAAGCACATTTCAGCAGCATAACTAGAGCAAATTTCAACAAAAAACGACCCGACTTGGGACGTGAAGAGGCCACCATTGAGTTCGTCACCGGTGGCGACGCCCTTTCTCCAGATCAGACCGGCGGCAGGGGAGAAGACGTGGAGGAAGGAGGCTTGCCAGCGCAGATCGTGGTCGGTGGATCTTGCGAGATGGGATCGAGCCAGGCGGCACCTGGGGTCCTAGGTTTAGGGTTAGGTATTATGTGGGAGAGAGAGATGAGGGCTCGAGCGAGGGGGAAAGGAGCGGGCGATACTGGCTGTTTGGCCTTCGACACTAGGGGGTGGGGGGCTCGGTAGTTTTGGGTTGGGCCGCGCAGGAGCACTGGTTGGTAAAAAATGTATTTTGCCGGGTTTGCCGGGTTTCGGGTTCGGGGACTACCGAAACGGGTGCAAACCCACGAAACGTGTCGGGTTGTATAATGTGCCCAACAACAGCCCCGCGGGGATGAAAAGACGCCCATCCCCGTCCCCTAATAGGGTAAAAACCCGCGGGAACGCGGGTTTCGGGGCCCCGTTGCCATCTTGACTCTTGTGCGATTTCAAATATACCAAAGAATTACGGAAACACTAATGCCCACACGTGTGGGTGTTAGCCAACTCACCCACACGCCTTCATCGCGGTCCAGTCACTTTTGCACGAATCTTGGCATGAAATGGGTGATTTGTGTGCCACGTAGTACAACTCGCGTGTGTGGCATGTGAGAGAGTTCGCCCGCACGCCATTTTCCTCTCCATGGTCAACGGTTGCCAGTCGGGGACGTGCGGTGGAACTACCGTGGCACCCACACGCGCACGCCCGACTGCGGTTGTCGTCAACCACGTCTTGCACTTCGCCCCCTCCCCTCACTGTTCCATTTACTCGCTCCACTTCATTACTCACCCAACCCACCATCCATTGCAGTTCAGTCGATTGGAGGAGAAGCCGAGAGGAGAAGGCGGCGGCGGCGGAAGAGTCGAAGGCATTCGTGGTCGTCGGTGGGGCTCGTCGGACCGGAGCGTCTTCGCCGGAGTGCCCGCAGATTGAAGGTATACTCCTTCCCGCGCTCACATTCCCTGCTTGCATTCCCCCTCCCCTCTGTGGTCAATTTTCCGTTCGAGATTCATCAAGATTCCGGCAGATTCGTGGTGCTCCGGCATTCCCGTCGGCGGCGGAGTCCTGTGCTTGCCGTTTAGGGTGGCATTGCGCAGTTTCGTCGCCGCCGCGGTGGCAGTCATGCCGGTGTGGCTCGGCCTGTCCGCAGCCACATCCGGGTTTGCCTTGCGATTGAGGCGGCGTTTTTCTAGTTGTTAGTTATGTATTGCCTCGAAATGCTATTGCCATTAGTGCAGGAAGTTTTTCGTTGTTGAATTTCAGGGTATGATAGTTGCCAATGAACCCTAGATCTAGGTAGTTGTATTTCAAAGTGTAGTACAAAGCCAGCCATGACAGTTTCAACAACTATCTGCACTGGATGGCAACTAATTTCCTGATCAATCATGCTAGTTGTCACAAATATGCTTTCCATGCGGCAACTAATTTTGTGAACACACTATGGCTGTTGCCATGCTGTAGGCAGGATAATTGGCAAATTCACTGTACTATAGACTGAATTTGCGTTTTGCCATGCTGACTTGTGATATCCGAACATATTTGGCTGTATTACATGGCAAATCATTTTTAATATAAGGCCAGTGTCGGGGGTTGGGTGCGACATATGCCAAAGGATGGCTTATCATGGTGGGGGCGAGTAGAACGTCGTCGGTGCCTGGAAACGGGATGAGACGTAGACATGCACGCCGGCGAATCTTATCTAGCTTCAGGGCTCTTCAGGGAGATAATACCCCTACTGCTGCTCTACGGGGTCTCCGCATGATCACTATGGCAAAGTGTTTACACGATTGCTCCTTGAGCTGTTTCCTGGAGGTAGGAGAGGGCAAGCCTAGCTCCCTCCCTCCTATATGATCTGGTCTAGAGCTAATGGATTCCAATGCTTTGCATGGGTGCCCTGGGGGTTTATATAGGCCTACCCCCCAGGGATACAATGGTAATCCGGCTGGACGCGGGCCCAGCCGTTAGTGCCTCCGGCCTCCGTCTTCTCCGCCGACTGCTGGGGCCCGCCGACTGGCTAGGTACGGAGCCGACGGGCTGCGTCCGCTGTGGGCGGGTCTTGCCGACTACTGATCTCTGTAGTCGTGCTTCTGATGATGCGGGCTTGGTCATGGAGTCGTGGCAACAGCCCCGCCGCCTGGTGGGCGATGACTATTGCCACTCTCCGTCACATTTGATTAATGGCGCGTGAGCCCCGGGGGAGGGTCTGGCCGACTCTCGAGGGCCGACTGGTGGCGCACTTGCCGTCTCTTGAGGTCCCACTGGTTGGTGGGACCCGCCGCCCCAGGGTCGTACAGACAGGCCGTCGTGGGCGCAGGATTCGGTCCTTCGGCACTGATGTCAGGGCCGGCACGGCAACAGTGCCACGCCGCATGGAGATCTCCCCCGGTACGCCGTGTTGTAGCCATGCCTGCCCCTGGTAAGGGGCGGGAGCGGGCTTTATGGTAGCCACTCCCCGGTCTTGTCCCTCTCGATGAGGATATGGGGTTTGTTGGAGTCGCGGGCCGACTCCCCAAAGCCGGCTTCTCTGGAAGTCGCCAGTCAGGAGTCGGCTTATCCTGAAGTCGTCCCCCGGGCTCGGGCGCGAGTGGGCAGTCGGTCGCCTTGTCGCCGACTTCTCAGAAGGCGGCTCTTCGTCCTGGGGTCTTGAGGGGCGCAGCCTGCCCCGATGTCTTGAAAGGTTCTGGGGCTCGGGTTAGCCTACCTGTGGCCCATTACTCCGAGAGTAGTCCCCAAAGTTGGTGATGCGCCGCAGACGATCGGCCGAGAAGTCTCAGCAGTTTTTCTTTCCGGGTGCTCGACACATGGTTCTTGCTTGATTTCCGCCGAGCCGACTAGAAGGAGTCGGTCCCGCCCAACTCTGACTTGCACAGTATTTCGAACGTCATGGCGGGATCCAAGTAGCGTGCTGGCTAAGCTTCCAGGCCGCCGCCCGTCCCGGGCCTGTCACGTGGCAACACGCGGCCGGGCCAGGCTGCCAACCTACATGCGTGACGGGACAGGCCCGTAGGAGGGGCCCCGCCATTACCGTGCCTCGGCGTTCGAGCGGATCCACTGTGGCCCGAGCGGACGGTTGGGATTCTTGTGAAGTTACTGCGTGCAGTAACTTTGTCGTGGAAACGTGGGGGTCGTGGCGTCGTGGGCGCAGTAAATCCCACGACTGCCCCCTCGGCTTCGCAGCCCATGAGGCTATAAGTAGGGGAAGGAGGGGGGCGCGACAGAGCACGCGCGCCCCTCCTTCCCACTACTCCTTGCTCTTCTCCTTCTTCTTCTTCCTCGCCCCGCCGTGCGCCCAAGCTTCAACGAACGCCGTGGCGATCAGCTCAAGATGAGTTCTTCTGCCGCCGCGCCTTCCTCGGTGCGTTCCGGCACCTGGGACGGCTCAAAAGTTCACGACGACCACATCGAGTTCCTCCGCAAGACTCGTCGGCTCCCCGATGAAGATTACGTGCGGGTGCGTCTTGCACCGAGGGAGGAGATTTCCCTAGCGCCGGAGGAGGGCGAGCGGGTCATCTTCTGCTCGCCTTGCCTGCGCGGATTGGGGCTGCTGGCGAGCAGCTTCTTCCGCTCTTTTCTGGAGTTCTACGGCCTCCAGCCGCACCACCTCACGCCCAACACGGTGGTGGTGCTGTCCGCCTTCGTAGCCTTGTGCGAAGGCTTCCTCGGAGTCCTCCCCACCCTCGAGCTCTTGGGGGGGGGGGGGGGGGTTCTTCTACTCCAAGCTCGGCACCCAGGCTGCAGGCGTGCCGGCTCAATGCGGCGCGTTCATCCCCGGGCGGAGATCGCGGGCCGACAACCCCTTCCCACCATCAGGCTGATAAAGTCGGTGAAGATGTGGCAGCGATCGTACTTCTACGTCAAGAGCGTCTTCGCGAGGGGCGATTGGGTCAACCTGCCGGCTTTCGAAGCCGGCCCGCCTGCTGGGAGACTGCCCAACTGGTCGTACCGGGCCAAGTCCCTGACGCCTGCGGGAGCCGGCACCATCGCGCGACTCCGTGTGCTGATGCAGTCGGAGGGCTTGACTGGTCCAGACCTGCTGGCCGCCTTCGTGGCGCGCCGAGTTCTCCCGCTCCAAGGTCGCCCCCACATGACATGCCAAATCAGCGGGCACCGTGACCCGAGTCGGATGTGCACCAAGGACATGCCTCACGAGGAGGTGGCCTACATGGTGAACTACCTCTCGGACAGCAAGCTCCTGGAGGATTGGCGGTTTGGCAAGGAGTCGTACTCCCGCGCCAACCCCCCACCCACACTGAGTTGCCTTTTATTTCTTTCTTTGGATTGTCTTCTTTCTTCCTGAGTTTGTTTTGTGCGGCCTAACCAGTCGGCTTTGGTCAGAATCCCCTTCTCCATCCACCAGCCGGCACCACGGGGCCGGCCCACGAGTTCCTTGCCGACCGGGCAGAGAGTGACGTCTACGACCCCGATTTGGGAGCGGCGGCTTTGGAAGACGACGCGGAGGGAGGAGGCGGCCCGCGGCTCGGGGCCAGCCTAGAGGACTGGCCTGATGATGAGGACGAGGTCGCCCCATGCCATCGTCCAGGAGCCAGCCACCCTGGCACAGGCTCTTCTGTCGCGCCGGGTGCTCCAGGCGGCGGGAAGAAGCGTAGGGCCGTGCCGACCTTGTTCGGCAGTCGGCCGAAGAAACCCAAGAGTTCGGCTGTGGCGACCCGGCGGGACGAGGCGGCCGCGAAGGCCATCCACTTCCGTAAGGAAGTGAAGAAGCCGTCACTGGTCTCCGCGTGAGTATTCCGTCTCAACGCTTTATTCTTTCTTTGTGACTTTGTCTGAGTATTTTACTTGCTTCCCTTGCTTCAGGGCTCCCCTCACTCTTGAGAGGGTCGTCACCGCCTCCGTCATGGGGTCAGCGGAGACATCCGCCACCACTCGGCGGATTGACCCCACCACCGACCTCCGGGAGGCGATGGAGCAGGATGCGCAGGAGAAACGCAACGAGGAAGAGGCCGCCCGCCTGGAGAAGGTGGAGGCTGATAAGGCGGAGGCCTCCGCCAAGAAGAAACTGGCCGAGGCCGAAGCCGTCGCCGCGACGAAGCGGCAGGCTGAGGAGGCCGTGCACCGCCAATCGGCGGTGTTCGTCACCCCGCTAAACTCTGCGCCGCCGCCTCCGGAGTTCACGGGGCAGACTGGGGAAGCCGGTGGCGAGAACCCCATCCTGGAGAGGGAAGGCGGCGGCTCCTCCACGCCGGATGAGATCGTTCTGCCGCCACCTCCACCGCCGTCTGGGAGCGCGCAAGGCGAACAGCCGGCGGATCCGCCGGTGCCACCGACTGAAGACGAGGCCGTGGCGAGGCTACTCCTTCAAGTCGGCTCGCCACCGCGCTGCCGTCTTGAGAAGGCGACTTCGGCGCCACTCCCCCTGGAGACTGGCCCCGCCAGCTCGGCGATCCCAGACGCCGAAGCAACGAGCGCCGTGCCCATTGGGTGGGTGTGAGGAGGCGGCACGGGGCCGCTGAACCAGGCGCTTCTGGACGTCCAGACGAAGCTAGGAGCTGAGGGCGACGCGATCCAGAATTGCACCAAGGCATACCTGGCGTCGCGAGCGGCCGTCCGGGTATGCTTTCTCTTTGGTCCTCTTTTTTTCTTGTTTTTGTTCCTCTCTGTGGAGGTGCGCCAGCGCACCCACTGGGTGTAGTCCCCGAGTTTCGGGTCGGCTGCTGAGCAGGCGGCCCGGAACTCCAATTGGTGAGTTCCGGGTACTTACTTTTGTCTGAAATATTTTGTCGCAGGACTACCACAACCTCCGTGTTACTGCCTTCAACCGCAACATTGAAGAGCTAGGCAAGCGGACCGCCGACTTGTCGGAGAGCCAAAGTGAGTCCCTTTTCTTCTTTGCGGGGGCGCGCTGGCACACCTGCGGGCTGTAGTCCCCGAGATTCGGGCCGACTGCTGAGCAGTTGGGCCGGATCTCCCCGGCGACCTTCTTTACTGATGACTTAACGCCTTCTTTCTTTCTTCTCTTTAGAAGCCAATGCTGTTCTTCAACAGCAACTGAGCGAAGCGAACTCCGCGTTGCGGGCCAAGGGGGAGGAGTGCAGCAAGCTCACCACAGAGCGCGATCTGTTGGCCACTCAATTGGCAGAGCAGAGGGAGCTGCTTGCGAAGACGCAGAAGGAGGCGGAAGAGGCGGAAATCGCCCTCCTGGCCGAGTTCGCGAGCGGGCGCTCCTCCTGGACTGACAAAGAGGCAATGATGGCCTCTGGCTTCCATGAGATTGAAGACATTGTTGATGGTGAGTTTCTTTACTTTCTTTCTTCGAGCTGCCGATTATAAATCGTGCCGACTCTTAGTTTTTGACTTGTTTCTTCATTTCTTTCGTCTTGGCAGACTTCTTCACTGGGCACTCGCAGGCCGTCATCCAAGCCATCGAGGTTGACCGTGAAGGTCGGTGGGTGGAAGGTGCAGAGATCGCCGCCGACGCCCCTTGAACCTTTGATGAGCATATCCTGAGCATCGAGGCTCGCCTTCGGCCGACTCACCGGATGCTGCGCCGGCTTCAACGTGTCGGCGCCCAGGTGATTGCTGCCCTGCGGCCGGACATGCAGGCTCCGCGCACCCCCAGTCAGACTGCCGACTGGCGGGAGGTCGCGGCTGGTCGTCTTGAAGCCTGGAAAGGTTCCTCGGCCCGAGCTGGAGCACGCCGGGCCTTGGAGTTCGTCAAGGCGTGGTATCCAGGGCTGGATCTAGACCGGCTGGCCACACTCAGTTCAGAGGCCCAGCCGGAGCTGGCAGCCGCGGAAGACACCCTCGTTAAGCATGTCGCGGCGATCGCCGAGTGCACTTACACCAGCATCTTCGTCCCGAGCGGTCTGAAGACGGCGAGGAGGTACCGCCGGAGTGGTTTGGGATGAACCCAGACTACGGCGAGGACTCGGCAGAGGTGATTGGCTCCAGCGTCGAGGAGGAAGGCGAGGCGGAGGACGGAGGCGAGACGGAAGCACCAGAAGACGGAGCGGACGGCCAGCCTCAGCTCGACCGCGCCTCCAGCAACGAGCCGCGTGTGACCGAGCTGACTGTTGCCGGAGGCGATCAAGCCGAGATTGCCCAGCCGGCCGCCCCAACGCCTGACGCTGCCGTCTCCTCTGACCCTCCGAATCCGTCTGCCGCATCTTAGGCTGCCGCCTTATCTTTATTCTATCTGCTTTAGTAGTCTTTGAAGAACTTGTTAATTCGCACAATTCCACCCGCGGCGTGTATTTTCAACTTCTGCTCGAAGATTCGGCCAAGGGCCTATGTTATGTAAATATTTATCCGAATTCTATCTTTTCTTGCTCATTGCTCTTTTGGCCTTTTCCTTTGCCGCTTTCCCTTAGTTGCATGTCTTGCTAGTCGGACAGCCGCTCTGCGGACTGCCTTTGGATCGAATGCTTGGCTACTTTGGGAAGGCAAGTACTTAGCCGTTTTTAGAGTTTTTTAGTAAGTTGGATAGAAGGCGGTGAGCCGACTGGTAATAGTCGGTTTGTGAAAAGAAAAAGGAAGGCTGGAAGCCGTCTTAAGCTATGTTTCATGCTTTGAGTCCTTAGCCATTTTTCATGCGAACTCCCATTCTACCTTACTCCTGCCCACCGTACAGTCGCTGTGCGAGCTGCGGCTTCTGACAGGAGATGGCTTAGGCGCCACACACTACTTGTCCGGCTGCAGGAAGCATTTCATAGTGCAAGGCGGCAAGTCCCCGGGCCGACCTGTCAAGCCCGGTGGCAAGCGGCATAACAAAGAGTAACATACTCGTAGGCATAACTTTTATCATATAGACCAAAGAGGGCAGTCCCCGAGCTCGTCTCGGGGGTCCCGAAGTCTTGGTACTTTAATACAAAAGGTAGCGTGGTACATACTACATCATCTGTAAAATCATCGGAGGAGATTTGCATTCCATGGCCGCTCTGTCTCTTTGCCGGAGTCGTCCCTCTTGCGTGCTCGGGGCTTCTGAGCGTCAATCAGGTAGTAGGAGTCATTGCCCAGCACTTTGCTGATGATGAAAGGGCCTTCCCAAGGTGCCGACAGCTTGTACTGGCCAGCTGTTCGCTGGATCAGCTGGAGCACAAGGTCGCCTTCTTGGAAAGATCTTGGCTTGATCTTCCTGTTGTGGTATTAGCGCAGGCTCTGCTGGTAGATGCTGGACCGGCTGAGTGCCAACAACCGGCCCTCTTCTAGTAGATCGACGCCGTCTTGACGTGCTTCTTCTGCTTCCTCCTCGGTGTACATGGTGACTCGCGGGGAGTCGAACTCTATGTCCGTTGGGATGACGGCTTCGGCACCGTAGACGAGGAAGAAAGGCGTGAAGCCGGTTGACTTGTTTGGAGTCGTGCGCGGACTCCAGAGGACGGCTGGCAACTCATCGAGCCAGCAGCCAGCCGAGCGCTCCAGAGGCTTGACCAGCCGGGGCTTGATGCCGGACAGGATGAGGCCATTTGCTCGCTCCACCTGGCCGTTTGACTGTGGATGGGCGACGGACGCTAGGTCCTGTCGGATGCCCCGTGCTGCGCAAAAACGGGCCAAGGCGCCTTTGGCAAAATTTGTGCCGTTGTCGGTGATGATGCTGTGTGGTATGCCGTATCGAATTATGATATCAGAGATGAAAGTCACGGCAGTCAGACCGTTCAGTTTCTTGACTGACTTCGCTTCTATCCACTTGGTGAACTTGTCCACTGCGACAAGTAAGTAAGTTAAGCCACCGCGTGCCGTCTTGAATGGTCCCACCATGTCTAGACCCCAAACTGCGAAAGGCCAGGCAATGGGGATGGTCTTGAGTGCAGAAGCCGGCTGGTGCGGCTTGGAGCTGAACTTCTGGCACCCTTTGCATTTTTGGACCAATTCCTTGGCCTCTTCTAAGGTAGTCGGCCAGAAGAAACCGTGTCGAAAGGCTTTTGCGATGAGTGCTCTTGAAGCCGCATGGGGCCGCACTCGCCTTGATGGATGTCTTTGAGACTTGCTTGGCCTTGCTCTGGCTCTACACAGCACTGGTAGACACCAGTGACACTGCGCCTGACCAGCTCTCTGTTGACTATGGTGTAGGTTGCCGCTCGGCGTTGTACTTGCCGAGCTGAGGTCTCATTAGTCGGCAGCTCTTTGCTCACTAGGAATTTGAGGATGGGCTGGGCCCATGAGGGTGCTGCTATTTCTTTGACTGCCAGAACTGCGACTTGGACGAGGGCGGCTGGGCTGGGAGGCGGCGGGTTGGAGTCAACAACCGCTTGCTGGGTTAATGAAGTCCCTAGGCCGACTGGTGCGGCTCTTGGGCCGAGTTCTAGAGTCTTCGAGCCCACCGCCGGAGTCCCCGGGCCGGGTACTGCAGCCCTGGGTCAGCTTCGACTGTGGCGCCTTTGGAGCCATCTGCCAAAATCCTCGTACTGTCTGCTGGGGCTCTGGAGTCGGATCCGACTTCTTCGGGAGGAGCCGGCACGAAAATGGAGTCTGATTCTGGTGAAGGCTTGATAGACGGCTTGAGGAGGCGTTGAAGGGCGACGCCGGATGGTATTGCTTGGCGGGTAGAGCCGATTCCTGCCAAGGCGTCTGCTTGGTCGTTGTCGTTTCTTGGCACATGGAGGAACTCGCACCCCTCGAAATACCCACTGAGTTGCTGCACGAGGAAACGGTAACTCGCCATGTTTGCGTCTTTGGCGTCCCAGTCGCCAGATGACTGTTGGACCACTAAGTCCGAGTCGCCATAACACAGGATCCGGCGAATGCCAAGTTCTTTGGCAAGCCGGAGCCCGTGAATGAGCGCCTCGTACTCGGCGACATTGTTGGTGAAGGAAATATGCCCTAGAGGCAATAATAAAGTTATTATTTATTTCCTTATATCATGATAAATGTTTATTATTCATCCTAGAATTGTATTAACCGGAAACATAATACATGTGTGAATACATAGACAAATAGAGTGTCACTAGTATGCCTCTACTTGACTAGCTCGTTAATCAAAGATGGTTATGTTTCCTAACCATGGACAAAGAGTTGTTATTTGATTAACGGGATCACATCATTAGATGAATGATCTGATTGACATGACCCATTCCATTAGCTTAGCACCCGATCGTTTAGTATGTTACTATTGCTTTCTTCATGACTTATACATGTTCCTATGACTATGAGATTATGTAACTCCCGTGTGCCGGAGGAACACTTTGTGTGCTACCAAACGTCACAACGTAACTGGGTGATTATAAAGGTACTCTACAGGTGTCTCCAAAGGTACATGTTGGGTTGACGTATTTCGAGATTAGGATTTGTCACTCCGATTGTCGGAGAGGTATCTCTTGAAGGAAATATGCCCTAAAGGCAATAATAAAGTTATTATTTATTTCCTTACATCATGATAAATGTTTATTATTCATGCTAGAATTGTATTAACCGGAAACATAATACATGTGTGAATACATAGACAAACAGAGTGTCACTAGTATGCCTCTACTTGACTAGCTCGTTAATCAAAGATGGTTATGTTTCCTAACCATGAACAAAGAGTTGTTATTTGATTAACGAGGTCACATCATTAGTTGAATGATCTGATTGACATGACCCATTCCATTAGCTTCGCACCCGATCGTTTAGTATGTTGCTATTGCTTTCTTCATAACTTATACATGTTCCTATAACTATGAGATTATGCAACTCCCGTTTACCGGAGGAACACTTTGGGCACTACCAAACGTCACAACGTAACTGGGTGATTATAAAGGAGTACTACAGGTGTCTCCAATGGTAGATGTTGGGTTGGCGTATTTCGAGATTAGATTTTGTCACTCCGAGTGTCGGAGAGGTATTTCTGGGCCCTCTCGGTAATACATGGGCCTTAGTGGAAAGGTGAAAGCGGCTGCCATGGAGGGCTGCGCGCCTCCCCCCCTCCCCTAGTCGTATTAGGACTAGGAGAGGTGGCCGGCCACCTCTCTCTCTCTTTCCCCCTTGGAGTCCTAGTTGGAATAGGATTGGAGGGGGAGTCCTACTCCCGGTAGGAGTAGGACTCCTCCTGCGCCTCCCTTGCTTGGCCGGCCAGCCCTCCCCCTCTCATCCTTTATATACGGGGGCAGGGGGCACCTCTAGACACACAAGTTGATCCTTGAGATCGTTCCTTAGCCGTGTGCGGTGCCCCCTGCCACCAAATTCCACCTCGATCATACCGTTGTAGTGCTTAGGCGAAGCCCTGCGTCGGTAGTACATCAAGATCGTCACCACGCTGTCGTGCTGACGGAACTCTTCCTCGACGCATTGCTGGATCGGAGCCCGAGGATTGTCATCGAGCTGAACGTGTGCTAAGAACTCGGAGGTGCCGGAGTAATGGTGCTTGGATCGGTCGGATCGGGAAGACGTACGACTACTTCCTCTACGTTGTGTGATCGCTTCCGCAGTCGGTCTGCGTTGGTACGTAGACAACACTCTCCCCTCTCATTGCTATGCATCACCAAGATCTTGCGTGTGCGTAGGAAATTTTTTGAAATTACTACGTTCCTCAACAGTGGCATCCGAGCCTAGGTTTTATGGTTTGATGTTATTTGCACGAGTAGAACACAAGTGAGTTGTGGGCGATACAAGTCATACTGCCTACCAGCATGTCATACTTTGGTTCGGCGGTATTGTTGGACGAGACAACCCGGACCAACCTTACGCGTACGCTTACGCGAGACCGGTTCCCTCGACGTGCTTTGCACATAGATGGCTTGCGGGCAACTGTCTCTCCAACTTTAGTTGAACCGAGTGTGGCTACGCCCGGTCCTTGAGAAGGTTAAAACGGAGTCTATTTGACAAACTATCGTTGTGGTTTTGATGCGTAGGTGAGATGAGTTCTTGCTTAAGCCCGTAGCAGCCACGTAAAACATGCAACAACAAAGTAGAGGAGGTCTAACTTGTTTTTGCAGGGCATGTTGTGATGTGATATGGTCAAGGCATGATGCTGATTTTATTGTATGAGATGATCATGTTTTGTAACCAAGTTATCGGCAACTGGCAGGAGCCATATGGTTGTCGCTTGATTGTATGCAATGCAATCGCGATGTAATGCTTTACTTTATTACTAAGCGGTAGTGATAGTCGTGGAAGCATAAGATTGGCAAGACGACAAGGATTCTACGATGGAGATCAAGGTGTCGCGCCGGTGACGATGGTGATCATGACGGTGCTTCGGAGATGGAGATCACAAGCACAAGATGATGATGGCCATATCATATCACTTATATTGATTGCATGCGATGTTTATCTTTTATGCATCTTATCTTGCTTTGATTGACGGTAGCATTATAAGATGATCTCTCACTAAATTATCAAGAAGTGTTCTCCCTGAGTATGCACCGTTGCCAAAGTTCGTCGTGCCCAGACACCACGTGATGATCGGGTGTGATAAGCTCTACGTCTATCTACAACGGGTGCAAGCCAGTTTTGCACACGCAGAATACTCAGGTTAAACTTGACGAGCCTAGCATATGCAGATATGGCCTCGGAACACAGAGACCGAAAGGTCGAGCGTGAATCATATAGTAGATATGATCAACATAACGATGTTCACCATTGAAAACTACTCCATCTCACGTGATGATCGGTTATGGTTTAGTTGATTTGGATCACGTGATCACTTAGAGGATTAGAGGGATGTCTATCTAAGTGGGAGTTCCTAAGTAATTTGATTAACTGAACTTAAACTTATCATGAACTTAGTACCTGATAGTATCTTGCTTGTTTATGTTGATAGATGGCTCGAGCTGTTGTTCCGTTGAAATTTAATGCGTTCCTTGAGAAAGCAAAGTTGAAAGATGATGGTAGCAATTACACGGACTGGGTCCGTAACCTGAGGATTATCCTCATTGCTGCACAGAAGAATTACGTCCTGGAAGCACCGCTGGGTGCCAGGCCTGCTGCTGGAGCAACGCCAGATGTTATGAACGTCTGGCAGAGCAAAGCTGATGACTACTCGATAGTTCAGTGTGCCATGCTTTACGGCTTAGAATCGGGACTTCAACGACGTTTTGAACGTCATGGAGCATATGAGATGTTCCAGGAGTTGAAGTTAATATTTCAAGCAAATGCCCGAATTGAGAGATATGAAGTCTCCAATAAGTTCTATAGCTGCAAGATGGAGGAGAACAGTTCTGTCAGTGAGCATATACTCAAAATGTCTGGGTATAATAATCACTTGATTCAGATGGGAGTTAATCTTCCAGATGATTGCGTCATTGACAGAATTCTCCAATCACTGCCACCAAGTTACAAGAGCTTCATGATGAACTATAATATGCAAGGGATGAACAAGACTATTCCCGAGCTCTTTGCAATGCTGAAAGCTGCGGAGGTAGAAATCAAGAAGGAGCATCAAGTGTTGATGGTCAACAAGACCACTAGTTTCAAGAAAAAGGGCAAAGGGAAGAAGAAGGGAACTTCAAAAAGAACAGCAAGCAAGTTGCTGCTCAGGAGAAGAAACCCAAGTCTGGACCTAAGCCTGAAACTGAGTGCTTCTACTGCAAGCAGACTGGTCACTGGAAGCGGAACTTCCCCAAGTTTTTGGCGGATAAGAAGGATGGCAAGGTGAACAAAGGTATATGTGATATACATGTTATTGATGTGTACCTTACTAGAGCTCGCAGTAGCACCTGGGTATTTGATACTGGTTCTGTTGCTAATATTTGCAACTCGAAACAGGGACTACGGAATAAGCGGGCGCTAGCAAAGGACGAGGTGACGATGCGCGTGGGAAACGGTTCCAAAGTCGATGTGATCGCGGTCGGCACGCTACCTCTACATCTACCTTCAGGATTAATATTAGACCTAAATAATTGTTATTTGGTGCCAGCGTTGAGCATGAACATTATATCTGGATCTTGTTTAATGCGAGACGGTTATTCATTTAAATCAGAGAATAATGGTTGTTCTATTTATATGAGTAATATCTTTTATGGTCATGCACCTTTGAAGAGTGGTCTATTCTTGTTTAATCTCGATAGTAGTGATACACATATTCATAATGTAGAAGCCAAAAGATGCAGAGTTGGTCATATCGGTGTAAAGCGCATGAAGAAACTCCATACTGATGGGCTTTTGGAACCACTTGATTATGAATCACTTGGTACTTGCGAACCGTGCCTCATAGGCAAGATGACTAAAACACTGTTCTCCGGTACTATGGAGAGAGCAACAGATTTATTAGAAATCATACATACCGATGTATGTGGTCCGATGAATATTGAGGCTCGTGGCGGATATCGTTATTTTCTCACCTTCACAGATGATTTAAGCAGATATGGGTATAACTACTTAATGAAACATAAGTCTGAAACATTTGAAAAGTTCAAGGAATTTCAGAGTGAAGTTGAAAATCATCGTAACAAGAAAATAAAGTTTCTATGATCTGATCGTGGAGGAGAATATTTGAGTTACGAGTTTGGTGTACATTTGAAAAATTGTGGAATAGTTTCGCAACTCACGCCACCCAGAACACCACAGCGTAATGGTGTGTCCGAACGTCGTAATCGTACTTTACTAGATATGGTGCGATCTATGATGTCTCTTACTGATTTACCGCTATCGTTTTGGGGTTATGCTTTAGAGACGGCCGCATTCACGTTAAATAGGGCACCATCAAAATCCGTTGAGACGACGCCTTATGAACTATGGTTTGGCAAGAAACCAAAGTTGTCGTTTCTTAAAGTTTGGGGCTGCGATGCTTATGTGAAAAAGCTTCAACCTGATAAGCTCGAACCCAAAGCGGAGAAATGTGTCTTCATAGGATACCCAAAGGAGACTGTTGGGTATACCTTCTATCACAGATCCCAAGGCAAGACATTCGTTGCTAAGAATGGATGATTTCTAGAGAAGGAGTTTCTCTCGAAAGAAGTGAGTGGGAGGAAAGTAGAACTTGACGAGGTAACTGTACCTGCTCCCTTATTGGAAAATAGTACATCACAGAAAACTGTTTCTGCGATACCTATACCAATTAGTGAGGAAGCTAATGATGATGATCATGAAACTTCAGGACAAGATACTACTGAACCACGTAGATCAACCAGAGTGAGATCCGCACCAGAGTGGTACGGCAATCCAATTCTGGAAGTCATGCTACTAGATCATGATGAACCTACGAACTATGAAGAAGCGATGGTGAGCCCAGATTCCGCAAAGTGGCTTGAGGCCATGAAATCTGAGATGCGATCCATGTATGAGAACAAAGTATGGACTTTGGTTGACTTGCCCGATGATCGGCAAGCAATTGAGAATAAATGGATCTTCAAGAAAAAAGACTGACGCTGACGGTAATATTACTGTCTATAAAGCTCGACTTGTCGCAAAAGGTTTTCGACAAGTTCAAGGGGTTGACTACGATGAGACCTTCTCACCCGTAGCGATGCTTAAGTCCGTCATAATCATGTTAGCAATTGCCGCATTTTATGATTATGAAATATGGCAGATGGATGTCAAAACTGCATTCCTGAATGGATTTCTGGAAGAAGAGTTGTATATGATGCAACCAGAAGGTTTTGTCGATCCAAAGGGAGCTAACAAAGTATGCAAACTCCAGCGATCCATTTATGGACTAGTGCAAGCATCTCGGAGTTGGAATAAACGCTTTGATAGTGTGGTCAAAGCATTTGGCTTTATACAGACTTTTGGAGAAGCCTGTATTTACAAGAAAGTGAGTGGGAGCTCTGTAGCATTTCTGATATTATATGTGGATGACATATTGCTGATTGGAAATGATATAGAATTTCTGGATAGCATAAAGGGATACTTGAATAAAAGTTTTTCGATGAAAGACCTCGGGGAAGCAGCTTACATATTAGGCATAAAGATCTATGGAGATAGATCAAGACGCTTAATTGGACTTTCACAAAGCACATACCTTGACAAGATTTTGAAGAAGTTCAAAATGGATCAAGCAAAGAAAGGGTTCTTGCCTGTGTTACAAGGTGTGAAGTTGAGTCAGACTCAATGCCCGACCACTGCAGAAGATAGAGAGAAAATGAAAGATGTTCCCTATGCTTCAGCCATAGGCTCTATCATGTATGCAATGCTGTGTACCAGACCTGATGTGTGCCTTGCTATAAGTTTAGCAGGGAGGTGCCAAAGTAATCCAGGAGTGGATCACTGGACAGCGGTCAAGAACATCCTGAAATACCTGAAAAGGACTAAGGATATGTTTCTCGTATATGGAGGTGACAAAGAGCTCACCGTAAGAGGTTACATTGATGCAAGCTTTGACACTGATCCGGACGATTCTAAATCGCAAACCGGATACGTGTTTACTTTAAACGGTGGAGCTGTCAGTTGGTGCAGTTCTAAACAAAGCGTCATAGCGGGATCTACATGTGAAGCGGAGTACATAGCTGCTTCGGAAGCAGCGAACGAAGGAGTCTGGATGAAGGAGTTCATATCCGATCTAGGTGTCATACCTAGTGCATCGGGTCCAATGAAAATCTTTTGTGACAATACTGGTGCAATTGCTTTGGCAAAGCAATCCAGATTTCACAAAAGGACCAAACACATCAAGAGACGCTTCAACTCCATCCGGGATCTAGTCCAGGTGGGAGACATAGAGATTTTCAAGATACATACGGATCTGAATGTTGCAGACCCGTTGACTAAGCCTCTTCCACGAGCAAAACATGATCAGCACCAAGTCTCCATGGGTGTTAGAATCATTACTGTGTAATCTAGATTATTGACTCTAGTGCAAGTGGGAGACTGAAGGAAATATGCCCTGGAGGCAATAATAATGTTATTATTTATTTCCTTACATCATGATAAATGTTTATTATTCATGCTAGAATTGTATTAACCGGAAACATAATACATGTGTGAATACATAGACAAACAGAGTGTCACTAGTATGCCTCTACTTGACTAGCTCGTTAATCAAAGATGGTTATGTTTCCTAACCATGAACAAACAGTTGTTATTTGATTAACGAGGTCACATCATTAGTTGAATGATCTGATTGACATGACCCATTCCATTAGCTTAGCACCCGATCGTTTAGTATGTTGCTATTGCTTTCTTCATGACTTATACATGTTCCTACAACTATGAGATTATGCAACTCCCGCTTACCAGAGGAACACTTTGGGTACTACCAAACGTCACAACGTAACTGGGTGATTATAAAGGAGTACTACAGGTGTCTCCAATGGTAGATGTTGGGTTGGCGTATTTTGAGATTAGGGTTTGTCACTCCGAGTGTCGGAGAGGTATCTCTGGGCCCTCTCGATAATACACATCACATAAGCCTTGCAAGCATTATAACTAAGATGTTAGTTGTGAGATGATGTATTACGGAACGAGTAAAGAGACTTGCCAGTAACGAGATTGAACTAGGTATTGGATACCGACGATCGAATCTCGGGCAAGTAACATACCGATGACAAAGGGAACAACGTATGTTGTTATGCGGTCTGACCGATAAAGATCTTCGTAGAATATGTAGGAGCCAATATGGGCATCCAGGTCCCGCTATTGGTTATTGACCGGAGACGTGTCGCGGTCATGTCTACATTGTTCTCGAACCGTAGGGTCCGCACGCTTAACGTTACGATGACAGTTATTATGAGTTTATGCATTTTGATGTACCGAAGGTTGTTCGGAGTCCCGGATGTGATCACGGACATGACGAGGAGTCTCTAAATGGTCGAGACATAAAGATTGATATATTGGAAGCCTATGTTTGGACATCGGAAGTGTTCCGGGTGAAATCGGGATTTTACCGGATTACCGGGAGGGTTACCGGAACCCCCCGGGAGCCAAATGGGCCTACATGGGCCTTAGTGGAAAGGTGA
Source organism: Triticum monococcum (assembly GCA_034509565.1). Lineage (NCBI taxonomy): Eukaryota > Viridiplantae > Streptophyta > Magnoliopsida > Poales > Poaceae > Triticum > Triticum monococcum. The sequence continues at coordinate 625,029,452 of CM067845.1, forward strand.
AAGGGGCTGCCATGGAGGGCTGCGCGCCTCCCCCCTCCCCTAGTCCTATTAGGACTAGGAGAGGTGGCCGGCCACCTCTCTCTCTCTTTCCCCCTTGGAGTCCTAGTTGGAATAGGATTGGAGGGGGGAGTCCTACTCCCGGTAGGAGTAGGACTCCTCCTGCGCCTCCCTTGCTTGGCCGGCCAGCCCTCCCCCTCTCATCCTTTATATACGGGGGCAGGGGGCACCTCTAGACACACAAGTTGATCCTTGAGATCGTTCCTTAGCCGTGTGTGGTGCCCCCTGCCACCAAATTCCACCTCGATCATACCGTTGTAGTGCTTAGGCGAAGCCCTGCGTCGGTAGTACATCAAGATCGTCACCACACCGTCGTGCTGACGGAACTCTTCCTCGACGCTTTGCTGGATCGGAGCCCGAGGATCATCATCGAGCTGAACGTGTGCTAAGAACTCGGAGGTGCCGGAGTAACGGTGCTTGGATCGGTCGGATCGGGAAGACGTACGACTACTTCCTCTACGTTGTGTGATCGCTTCCGCAGTCGGTCTGCGTTGGTACGTAGACAACACTCTCCCCTCTCATTGCTATGCATCACCATGATCTTGCATGTGCGTAGGAAATTTTTTGAAATTACTACATTCCCCAACATCTCTGGGCCCTCTCGGTAATGCACATCACTTAAGCCTTGCAAGCAATGCAACTAATGATGTGTTATAGAACGAGTAAAGAGACTTGCCGGTAACGAGATTGAACTAGGTATTGGATAGCGATGATCGAATCTCGGGCAAGTAACATACGGATGACAAAGGGAACAACGTATGTTGTTATGTGGTCTGACCGATAAAGATCTTCGTAGAATATGTAGGATCCAATATGGGCATCCAGGTCCCGCTATTGGTTATTGACCGGAGACGTGTCTCGGTCATGTCTACATTGTTCTCGAACTCGTAGGGTCCGCACGCTTAAGGTTTCGATGACAGTTATATTTTGAGTTTATGAGTTTTGATGTACCAAAGGAGTTCGGAGTCCCGGATGAGATCGGGTACATGACGAGGAGTCTCGAAATGGTCGAGACGTAAAGATCGATATATTGGACGACTATATTCAGACATAGACACACAAGTTCCGAGTGATTCGGGTATATTTCGGAGTACCGGAGAGTTACGGGAATTCGCCGGGAGAAGTATTGGGCCTTGATGGGCTTTAGTGGAAAGAGGAGAAAGGGCGTGCTGCGCCCCCCTCCCCTCTAGTCCGAATTGGACTAGGGAAAAGGGGGCCGGCCACCTTTCCTTCTCCTCCACTTCCTTCTCCCTTCCTCCCCTCTTGGTGGACTCCTACTAGGACTTGGAGTCCTAGTAGGACTCCACATCCTGGCCGCACCTAGCCTTGGCCGGCCTCCTCCTCCTCCATCCTTTATATACAGGGGCAGGGGGCACCCCATAGACACACAAGTTGATCCATGTGATCTTATTCTTAGCCGTGTGCGGCGCCCCCTGCCACCATAGTCCTCGATAATATTGTAGCGGTGCTTAGGCGAAGCCCTGCGACAGTAGTACATCAAGATCGTCACCACACCGTCGTGCTGACGGAACTCTTCCCCGACACTTTGTTGGATCGGATTCCGGGGATCGTCATCGAGCTGAACGTGTGCTAAAACTCGGAGGTGCCGTAGTTTCGGTGCTTGATCGGTCGGGCCGTGAAGACGTACGACTACATCAACCGCGTTATCATAACGCTTCCGCTGTCGATCTACAAGGGTACGTAGATCACACTCTCCCCTCTCGTTGCTATGCATCACCATGATCTTGTGTGTGTGTAGGAATTTTTTTGAAATTACTACGTCCCCCAACAGTTGGAGGCGGCAAAATGGTTTTGCAGTGCGTATTTGACCTTGTCACCTTTAGGGGAAGTGAGGACGATGCCGGCTCCCAAGCCAGTGCGCATCTTGGAGCCATCGAAATGCATCCGCTAATGGGTGGAGTCGGGCGCTGGAGGTAGGTACTGGGTCTCGGCCCAGTCGACGGGAAAGTCGGCCAGTGCTTGTGACTTGATGGCGGTGCGGTGCTGGTAGTGGATTGTGTAGGGAGCCAGCTCTATGGCCCACTTAACCACTCAGCCAGAAGCATCTCGGCTTCCGATGATCTCGGCAAGTGGGGCCGTGCAGACCACAGTGATTGGATGCTCTTGAAAGTAAGGCTTTAATTTCTTGGCGGTAAAGTGTACGCCATAGCACATCTTCTGGTAGTGGGGGTAGTTCTGCTTGGAGGCCGACAGTACTTCGCTTAGGTAATAAACCGGTCTCTGGACAGGTAGTGCCTTGCCTTCCTCCTTACGTTTCACTACAATGACCGTGTTGACTACCCGGCTGGTGGCAGCAATGTACAGGAGCATAGGTTCCTTAGGAGTCGGAGCCGCCAGAATAGGTGGAGTAGTCAGCATCTTCTTCAACTGGAGAAAAGCTTCGTCCGCCTTGTGGTTCCATTAGAAGAAAGTGGTCTTCTTCATGAGTTGGTATAAGGGGAGAGCTTTCTCGCCCAGCCAACTGATGAACCGGCTGATGGACGCCAAGCAGCCGGTGAACTTTTGCATGTCCAGCAGTCGGCTGGGTACCTCCATCCTCTCAATGGCCTTGATCTTTACAGGGTTGCATTCTATGCTGCATTCGGAGACCAGGAAGCCAAGGAGTTGGCCGGCTGGTACTTCGAAGACGCACTTCTCGGGGTTGAACTTGATCTGGAATCGGCGCAGGTTCTCAAAGGTCTCCTTGAGGTCTTCCAGCAGTGTTCCACGCTTTTCCGTCTTCACCACCACATCGTCCACGTAGACGTGGGCGTTTCTCCCGAGTTGCTTGAGGAGCACTTTTGCATGCAACGCTAAAAGGTGGCGCTGAGATTCCTCAACACGAACAACATGGTGAGGTAGCAAAAGGCTCCAAACGGCGTGATGAAGGCGGTCTTCAGTCTGTCAGCCGGGTTCAGCTTGATCTGCTGATATCCTGAGTATGCATCCAAAAAGCTCAACAGCTCGCATCCGGTGATGGAGTCTATCACCTGATTAATTCTTGGTAGAGCAAACGGGTCCTTGTGGCAGGCCTTGTTGAGGCTCGTGTAGTCAATACGCATTCGCCACTGCTTGTTCTTCTTCAGCACCAGGACCGGATTGGCTAGCCACTCTGGAAAGAATACTTCCATAATGAAGCCGGCCGCTAGGAGCCAGGCTATTTCTTCTCCGACAACTCTTATCTTCTCTTCTGATAGGCGGCGCAGGAGCTGCCTGACCGACTTTGCATCAGACCGGACATGTAGCTTGTGCTCGGCGAATTCCGTCGGTACACCTGGCATGTCTTTGGGGGACCATGCGAAGATGTCCCGATTCTCACGGAGGAAATCGATGAGCTCGCCTTCCTATTTGCTATCGAGGTTTGTGCCTACGACAGCGTACCTCTCCGGGTGCTCCGGATCCAAGGGTATCTTCTTTGTCTCTTTGGCCGGCTTGAACGAACCCTCAGCCTCCGACTCCTTTGGGTTGGGCGATACCTCTGGCTGCTTTCCGGCCATCGCCACAACCCGTTCAAGGAGCCGCTTCTCGGCCGCAATTACCAGGGACTCGGCTAGCCGACTGCTCTTAGCCGCACAGGCAGACGACTTCCGTTAGTCGCCGGCTATGGTCAGAATCCCCCTGGAACAGGGCATATTCATTTTGAGGTAGGCGTAGTGGGGGACCGCCATGAACTTGGCCAAGGCGGGTCGGCCAAGTAGTGCATGGTATGGGCTCTCAAGGTCCACCACCTCAAACCAAACTGACTCTCGGCGGAACTAATCTTTGTCTCCAAAGAGGATGTCCATAAGGATCTTGCCAATTGGTGAGCAGGAAAGCCCAGGAACAATGCCGTGGAACACAGTCCGGCTGTTCTGAAGCTGTCTTTGCTTGATTCCTAATTTCTCCATGGTGTCCTTGTACACGATGTTAATGCTGCTGCCTCCATCTATCAGAACTCGCGAGAAACGAGCAGCTCGTCTATCCATGGCAAAGGTGGCATCCAGGACCAAGGCATAAGAGCCCGGACTCGGCATCACCTCTGGGTGATCAGCCCTGCTCCAGCTGATAGGCTTTTCGGACCAGTGCATGAACTCTGGCGTCTCTGACGCTACTGTATTCACCTCTTGTCGCTGCAGCCGCCTACTGCGTCGATCATCAGCCATACTAGTAAATACCATGTAGGCTCCGTGTTCTTTGGGGTATTCGTCTTGTACTGCACCGACTGGCCTGACAGCCGGCTGCTGGGGCAGAGGCGGCGGCGGCTACCCAGCAGGCGGGGGAGGTAGGAGGCCGTCTTCTTTGGCGATCCTGGTGAGCCAATGGCACTTCCGGGTGGTGTGATTCGACGGCTTCGCGCCGCTATGGAACTTGCAAGGACCATCCAGGGTTTGCTCGTATGAGAAGGCCGGCAACCAGTTGGGCTTGCAACCTTTCTGTCGCTTGGGTGAAGGCTGCCCATCCGGCTGCTGGGCTTTGACTGTCGCAACCTGCCGGCTGCTGGAAGCCGGCTGCGGGGCCTTGCGCTTGTGATCGCTCTGCTGTTGCCGCCGACTGGCATCTCCCGCCGGAGTTCTTGGAGCTTGAGGGGCCACTTTGCCAGTTGCGCTAACTTGAATCTCCGCCTTCATGGAGGAGTCGGCCGTGGCGCACTTGTCTGCTATGATCAGCAGCTCGTCGAGGGTTTCTGGCTCGTCGCAGAGGAGCTTGTGCTTGAGGAGGGTGCTTTCTCTGCACCCGGCGGTGAAGTCTCGATAGCCTGCACCTCGTGCACGCCCTCGCAGGAGTTCCGAAGCTCGACCCAACGCGTGAGGTAGTCACGAGTCGACTCGTCGGGACCTTGCATGCACAAGGAGAGCTGATGAGGCTTGGGAGGACGCTTGTACGTGCTAGTGAAGTTGCGGATGAATGCTTCGGTGAAGTCGACCCAGCTGTTGATGATGCGGGGCTTCAGGCTGTTCAGCCATGTCCGGGCCGTGCCCTGGAGCATGAGCGGAACGTATTTTACGGCGACACGCTTGTTGCCGTTCGCTATGCTGACAGCCGTGGAGTAGTCGACTAGCCAGTCTTCCGGCTTCAAGGAGCCGGTATACTTGGGCGTGTCTCTTGGGAGCGTGAACCCTTTGGGAAAGGGCTCGTCTCGAATGCGGGGCCCGAAACAAGGCGGACCCAACTCGTCTTCTTCTTCCAACGCCAGGGATCGATGAAGCCGGTCGATCCGGTGGCGGGCGTCGTTTTCCCCGACTCCCTCTCGGCGGCCAAGGCGATCGCCAAGAGTCGGATGATCAACAGGCGGCGGGGAGACTCGCCTTTCCTTGCGAGGAGGAGGAGGCGGACCGTCGTCCCATCGTTCTACTTCTCTCGGGCGGCCGTCTCGGTCGCACTCTATGGTAATGTGAGTCCGACTGTGGCTGACAATCGGATCCCAGTCCTTTCTTCCTCGGGCGCCGCCAGTCGGTGTTCCAGACATCGCACCTTGGTCTCGGCGAAGGTCGTCGTTTTGCCGCTGCGGCGCCTCTGTGCGGCAGCCACGTCGAGGAGCCGCTGGACTCGCTGCATCATCGGGCGACGCTCTTCGCCCTCGAAATTGTCCAGCTCGTCCGTCGCTGCCTGGGCGGCTCGAATGTTCTCCGCAAGTGTAGCATACACTGGGCGTCTTGCCCTGAACAGGTTGGCGATGGCTACGCCGCGCTGCTGGACCGTGCCAAGGCGGCTGGGCCCAGCTGGGGCTGGCAAGCCACCAACAGCGCGATCCGTCTCTCGCTAGTAGGCTTCTAACAAGCGTCTGATGCTAGCCAGCTTCTTCGCACCTTCGACGAGCTGAAGGCGGCGCGCCTCCAACGTCTCCGCGTTAGCGTCCTCCGGAATGGGCGTAGTCAGGTCTTGTAGCGCCGCACCAAGTGGATCATGCGCTCCTCCGCTGGGGAGCTCGTCGTGACTGATGATGAGCACCTCGGTCACGGTGCTTCCGCCGCTCTCCGCACAAGGGAGAGGCTCGTCATAGACCATCACATTAGTGGGAAACGCGTCGAGCGACGCAGTGTCGGAGTCGACCAGCATCAGGTCAGTGGAACCTATAGACTCCAAGTCCACGGCAGGCTCGCCGGCGACGTGGAGTTGATCAAGGAGGCCCGCGAGGAGGCCCTCGGAGCCGCCCGTGCCTGCGTTGGATGTAGGTTCGTCGAAGATGCGAACCTCGCCAACAAGTTTGGCGAGGCGGCTAGCTGCGCAGGCGATCTCAACGCCGTATAGCGCGTCGGCGCAAACTCCGTCTGGCGTGCCTGGATGGCTGCGCTCACCGGGGAAGAAAAGGGTTCCCGTCCAGAACAGGTCTCCGGATGACGGTGCACTAGGCCCCATGGTGGGCGCCAAATGTCAGGGGTTGGGTGCGACATATGCCAAAGGATGGCTTATCACGGTGGGGGCGAGTAGAACGTCACCGGTGCCTAGAAACGTACCCAGCTTCAGGGCTCTCCGGGGAGATAATACCCCTACTGCTGCTCTACGGGGTCTCCGCATGATCACTATGGCAAAGTGTTTACACGAGTGCTCCTTGAGCTGTTTCCTGGAGGTAGGAGAGGGCAAGCCTAGCTCCCTCCCTCCTATATGATCTGGTCTAGAGCTAATGGATTCCAACCCTTTGGATGGGTGCCCTGGGGGGTTTATATAGGCCTACCCCCCATGGGTACAATGGTAATCCGGCTGGACGCGGGCCCAGCCGTCAGTGCCTCCGGCCTCCATCTTCTCCGCCGACTGCTGGGGCCCACCGACTGGTGGGCCCCGCCGACTGGCTAGGTACGGAGCCGATAGGCCACGTCCGCCGCGGGCGGGTCTTGCTGGCTGCTGATCACTGTAGCCGTGCTTCTGATGACGTGGGCTTGGTCATGGAGTCGTGGCAACAGCGCCGCCGCCTGGCGGGCGATCACTATTGCCACTCTCCGTCACATCTGATTAATGGCGCGTGGGCCCCGGGGAAGGGTCTGGCCGACTCTCGGGGGCCGACTGGTGGCGCACTTGCCGTCTCCTGAGGTCCCACTGGCTGGTGGGACCCACCGCCCCAGCGTCGTATAGACAGGCCATCATGGGCGCATGATTCGGTCCTTCGGCGCTTATGTCAGGGCCGGCACGGCAACAGTGCCACGCCGCACGGAGATCTCCCCGGGTACGTCGTGCTGTGGCCATGCCTGCCCCTGGTAAGGGGCGGGAGCGGGCTTTACGGTAGCCACTCCCGGGTCCTGTCCCTCCCGATGAGGATATGGGGTTTGTTGGAGTAGCGGGCCGACTCCCCAAAGCCGGCTTCTCTGGAAGTCGCCAGTCAGGAGTCGGCTTATCCTGAAGTCGTCTCCGGGACTCGGCCGCGAGTGGGCAGTCGGTCGCCTTGCCACCGACTTCTCAGAAGGCGGCTCTTCATCCTGGGGTCTTGAGGGGCGCAGCCTGCCCCGATGTCTTGAAAGGTTTTGGGGCTCGGGTTAGCCTACCCGTGGCCCATTACTCCGACAGCCAGGTTGTTTAGTAGGTGTTATTAGCACTTTTTGAACTGTCTTGCATTTTAACATGACAATTTCAACCTAGTACATTTGCCTGTGAACATATGGCAACTCATTTTTTATATGAGGAGAGGGTTTGAGTTGCCACATTATATGTTTGTGCAGTGGAAGATGTGTGTTTTTCTTTGTATTATCTTGTGCTAACATGGCATCTTGAACATTGTTTAAGTGCTTTATGATCTGTACATTTTTAAATGAAGCCAATGTGTTTAGTTGCCACATTTCTTGTTGGACAATCATAGGGGAAGTGGGTGTTCCTATGATCTTGCCTCATCTTGCCACTTTTCAATTGAGCCCATGTGGCAAGTACATTCTTTTAGGTGGAAACTGCTTCCTTCATAAGTTCACACATGTCCAGTTTGCTATGCTTCTGCATTTGCTTTTCCATTTTGATTTATTTTTTCTGCCTTTTTTGAATATGTTCATCACTTGGCAATTACTGTCCTCTTTCAGATGCTTAAACATCGGGGCAACCATTAGAGTTTTGATTTTCTGTTTCATTGATGATATCAAGTGAATACTTACTTTATGCAGTTCTTTGTGTATGTGTCGGTTGTGTTTTTATTTCACCCTGGCATTTGTTTTGTTCTTACCTCAGCACAATGTCTCATGGCGACCATCAAGACGATGATGATGACTTCATGGACTTACCGCAACAGAATCGCGCAAATGGACGGGAAAAAGATGGCGATGAGGTAATTTTCCACCCACATATGTTTTAATGTCACATTGAGTTTGCAATCTTCCGTTAGAAACTAAATTCTCATGACATTGAAACATGGCAATAAATGATCCTTTCTTCTGTTATGCAGAAGAAGAAACGTTATTGCAATAGGGCTTCGCAAGAACGCCTGACTATATTGACCAAGGGATTTACTGACGAGCAGAAAGGAGTTGCTGGTGAGATGGGGATGCAGGCTTTGATGGATGTTCGGTGCAAGAATCTAGTGAACCATGTATGCGACTGGCTCGGTGAGATTTATGATACTGCCTCCAGGGAATTTGTGATTTCGGGACGTGGAAGACTGTCGTTGGACGAGGAATCTGTGTTCTGCACTTTGGGTGTGCCCCGTGGAGAAACCAAAGTCCCGTATGATGTCAATAATAAGATCGAGGAAACATTGTTCGCCCGTTTGTTTCCTGGGATGGCATCCATGCCGAACACGACTGTGCTGGCAAATTCGCTGGAGGGCATGAAAACCCATGGCGAGGTTTTTAAGATGAAACTCCTCATGTACCTGATCTCAGTTGTTTTTGCGCCTACCACATCTCTTCGCCCAAGCAATTAGTGCTTCCCCATCCCGGTGAATGCTCTCTCTCTACTTCTTTCTTCCTTTCAATATTTTGACTTTGATGTCATCTGGAAGCTAGTCACTGCTAGTGTTTTGATGTTGTTTCATTTGAATGTTGATGCGGCAACTTCTTGTCCTGAAATTTGTGTCATGCAGGCGAAGCTGAAAGACGTGAAGAACATGAATGGGTGTAAATTCATCGCAGACTTCCTGCATGATGCATTCTCAAACAAGATGTAACAGAAGGGTCGTCGACTCCACTTAATGGTATTTTTCCGTACTCCTTTACAAACATTCTTACCATGTTGAATATTTTCCCAAATCAACATGTGAGCTGTTCATAAGTGTGAACCGTACAAGATCATGCATGGCAACCCGTTTGTTTTTCATTTGTTTTATGTCATTTTGTTTACGTGTGAAGGCGACTTCTGTTTGATCCATGGCATCCATGGTTGCTACCTACAAGGCAATAGCATTTTTCAACAGCACACACAAAATATTGTTCATTTCATACATCCACTCCTTGTTTATACAATATGCATGGCAACCATGATGTTGACCTTGTGGCAACTATCATTATAACAAGATGGCAACTGCCAGCACAGCATGATGGCAACTAACACAGACAGATGGGAACTGTTTCTTTCTTCATCCCCTTCAACTTGATGACTAAAGGAACATACATTAGCTTCTTTTTTCAACATAGCCTGATGGCAACTCACATATTTTTCTTTTTTATTGTGTACACCAGCTCATGTACGTCGATCGTCTTGATCTGTCCACTGTTGACTTTACTAGGATAGGAGGCCCGCCATCTCCACATAAGTTTGCTGTCTCTATGTGGACGTACGATACTGTCAAGGTTGTGCTTGCTGCGGACAAGATAACTGATACAAAATATGGGAAACTGCAGGGTAGTTCTGCCTCCTTTCTTTGCACGACATTCTTCAATTTCGATGCTGCATAACATATGAAAAAATCCCCATACGGTGACCATCTGTGTCTAACAAGAGATGAATACCTTGTTGGCCATGGCTGTCTGCGCATGGCACCCATGTCTGACGCCACACGGCAACTCCACCATCCGCGTTGAAACTTCTATTCTCCCCCTCTCTTTTTTTCAATACATGAACCGTTAGTTGGTGTAACTTATTTTCTCTCTTACATCCTAGCTGTCTTTTGATGATTTACAGTTGATGGCCAAGCATGCTATAGACTACAGCGTGTTTGGTGGGCGTCAAAACTTTGGCAAGTGGATGGACATGCACTCAGCTCTGTCTTGTCCTGCTGAGGTAATCAATGATTTCTATTTTGTTTTTTCAAAAAAATCTCTTCTTCTTTTTTTGATATATCTCTATGGTTGTTTTGGTTTATTTGATATTGCTCACGTGACTCTAATATGGTTGGTTATTGTTGCTTCTTGTTTCGTGCACAGGCGAGGGCACCTGTTGAGCATCTAATTGGGCAGTTTGCTTCCGGAATGACGAGCTTGCTGGGGAAGTTGGTCGAGGGTTGGTCGTCCCTTAATGGCTCTGACAGCGACGCGGTTGTGAGGCAGTTGATTCCATTCATTGCAGAACGGACACATCGGCCAACTGGTTACCGTGGCCGGTATGACTACAACAGCTCCCAGGAGCTTCCTGACAAACAAGATGAACTAGTTGGAGATGTTGGTCTCGACAAGGACGATGATGATGACATGGAGAATGTGCAACATGAAACCGATGATGATGAACATGTTGAAGTTCGTGCAGGTGGTAAGAAGGACAAGGCTGCACTAGATGTCCCCCATCGGAGAAAGTCAAAGAACAGACAGTTGCGAGAGACAAGTGGGTGTCGCCCTCAAAGAGGGGCAAGGCTCCAGAGGATATTGGGCAGGGCTCTGCTGGCAAGAGGTCTAGGACCGATCCCTTGGCTGCTAGGAGGAGGTTCGACATCTATTTTAGTGTTTTGTTTGTCTCTCCTTTTAAACAGACCGGCCCTTTTTTTCATTTGTTTGTTGAGCGTGGCAATGATTTTCGTGTCTGACACTTGGTACCTTTTTTTGCCAGTTTTTTATACGTGCAGTGAGACGACAGCTGGTGGACGAGCAGTTATGAAGAAACAAACACCAACACCAACCAATGTTTCTGCCTGATTGAACAAGGATGCCTCCATTGCTGGTGACACCCCTTCCACTAGGTCGTCTCCTCGTACGTCGACGTCCAACATCGGGGATCCTGTCTTGTTGGTAGACTTGAGGAAGATAGTCAAGAAGTAGGTGATAACCCACAAGTATAGGGGATCGCAACAGTTTTCGAGGGTAGAGTATTCAACCCAAATTCATTGATTCGACACAAGGGGAGTCAAAGAATATTCTCAAGTATTAGCAGCTGAGTTGTCAATTCAACCACACTTGGAAACTTAATATCTATAGCAAAGTGTTTAGTAGCAAAGTAATATGATAGTAGTGGTTACGGTAGCAAAAGTAATATTTTTGGTATTTTATAGTGATGATAAAAATAGCAACGGAAAAGTAAATAAGCAAAGAACAATATGTGGAAAGCTCGTAGGCAATGGATCGGTCATAGAGAATTATGCCGGATGTTGTTCATCATGTAACAGTCATAACCTAGGGTGACATTGAACTAGCTCCAGTTCACCAATGTAATGTAGGCATGTATTCCGAATATAGTCATACGTGCTTATGGAAAAGAACTTGCATGACATCTTTTGTCCTACCCTCCCGTGGCAGCGGGGTCCTAGCGGAAACTAAGGGATATTAAGGCCTCCTTTTAATAGAGTACCAGACCAAAGCATTAACACATGGTGAATACATGAACTCCTCAAACTATGGTCATCACCGAGAGTGGTCCCGATTATTGTCACTTCAAGGTTGCCGGATCATAACACGTAGTAGGTGACTATATACTTGCAAGATAGGATCAAGAAATCACATATATTCATGAAAACATAATAGGTTCAGATCTGAAATCATGGCACTCGGGCCCTAGTGAAAAGCATTAAGCATAGTAAAGTCATAGCAACATCAATCTCAGAACATATTGGATACTAGGGATCAAACCCTAACAAAACTAACTCGATTACATGATAAATTTCATCCAACCCATCACCGTCCAGCAAGCCTACGATGGAATTACTCATGCACGATGATGAGCATCATGAAATTGGTGATGGAGGATGGTTGATGATGACGACGGTGACAGATTCCCCTCTCCGGAGCTTCAAACGGACTCCAGATCAGCCCTCCCGAGAGAGATTAGGGCTTGGCGGCGGCTCCGTATCATAAAACGCGATGAATCTTTCTCCTTTATTTTTCCCCCGAACACGAATATATGGATTTGGAGTTGAGGTCGGTGGAGCTCCAGGGGGCCCACGAGGCAGGGGGTGCGCCCTGGCCTTGATTCTTTGCCAGTATTTTTTATTATTTCTAAAAATAATCTCCGTGAAGTTTCAGGTCATTCCGATAACTTTTTTTTCTGCACATAAATAATGATGACCCACAAGTATAGGGGATCTATCATAGTCCTTCCAATAAGTAAGAGTGTCGAACCCAACGAGGATTAGAAGGAAATGATAAGCGGTTTTCAGCAAGGTATTCTCTGCAAGCACTGAAATTATACGTAATAGATAGTTTTGTGATAAGATAATTTGTAACGAGCAACAAGTAACAAAAGTAAATAAAGTACAACAAGGTGGCCCAATCCTTTTTGTATCAAAGGACAAGTCTAGACAAACTCTTATATAGAGAAAAGCGCTCCCGAGGACACATGGGAATTATCGTCAAGCTAGTTTTCATCACGTTCATATGATCCGCGTTCGGTACTTCGATAATTTGGTATGTGGGTGGACCGGTGCTTGGGTACTGTCCTTACTTGGACAAGCATCCCACTTACGATTAACCTCTATTGCAAGCATCCGCAACTAGAACAAAAGTATTAAGGTAAACCTAACCATAGCATGAAACATATGGATCCAAATCAGCCCCTTACGAAGCAACGCATAAACTAGGGTTTAAGCTTCTGTCACTCTAGCAACCCATCATCTACTTATTACTTCCCAATGCCTTCCTCTAGGCCCAAATAATGGTGAAGTGTCATGTAGTCGACGTTCACATAACACCACTATAGGAGAGACAACATACATCTCATCAAAATATCGAACGAATACCAAATTCACATGACTACTAATAGCAAGATTTCTCCCATGTCCTCAGGAACAAACGTAACTAATCACTAAGCATATTCATGTTCATAATCAGAGGGGTATTAATATGCATATAGGATCTGAACATATGATCTTCCACCAAATAAACCAACTAGCATCAACTATAAGGAGTAATCAACACTACTAGCAACCTACAGGTACCAAACCCAGACTTAGAGACAAGAATTGGATACAAGAGATGAACTAGGGTTTGAGAGGAGATTGTGCTGGTGAAGATGTTGATGGAGATTGGCCCCCTCCCGATGAGAGGAGCGTTGGTGATGACGATGGTGATGATTTCCCCCTCCTGGAGGTAAGTTTCCCCGGCAGAACAGCTCCGCCAGAGCCCTAGATTGGTTCCGCCTCGTGGCGGCGGAGTCTCGTCCCGAAAGCTTGCTTATGATTTTTTTCCTCAATGAAAGACTCCATATATCAGAAGATGGGCATCAGAGGGCCACCAGGGGCCCACGAGGCAGGGGGCGCGCCCAGGGGGGTAGGGCGTGCCCCCCACCCTCGTGGCTGGTGGGTGGCCCCCCTCTGGTACTTCTTGCACTCAGTATTTTTTATATATTCTGAAAATAACTTCCATGAAGTTTCAGGACTTTTGGAGCTGTGCAGAATAGGTCTGTATTATTTGCTCCTTTTCCAGCCAAGAATCCCAGCTGCCGGCATTCTGCCTCTTTATGTAAACCTTGTAAATAAGAGAGAATAGGCATAAGTATTGTGACATAATGTGTAATAACAGCCCATGATGCAATAAATATCGATATAAAAGCATGATGCAAAATGGACATATCAAATCCCCCAAGCTTAGACCTCGCTTGTCCTCAAGCGAAAGACGAAATCGAAAAATATGTCCACATGTTTAGAGATAGAGGTGTCGATAAAAATAAAATACGGACATGAGGGCATCATGATCATTCTTAGAACATCATATTATATAATTGTTGTCATATGATCTCCACATACTCAACTATCATATAGTCTTTCACAATTGCTGACAATCACGCAATACTTATGGGTATGGAGTTTTCATCGGACACAGAGAAAGATAGGGGCTTATACTTTTGCCTCCCAACATTTTACCTCAAGGGTAATGTCAACAATAATAGTTCATGAAAACTCACATCCAATTAGCCATATATACCAAGATCTTTCCAACATATTGTGCTTGCCAAAGGATAAAATGTAAAAAGGAAGGGTGAAGATCACCATGACTCTCATGCAAGGTAGGAGATAAAAGTAAAAGATAGGCCCTTCGCAGAGGGAAGCAGAGGTTGTCATGCACTTTTATGGTTGGATCCACAAAATCTTAATGCGAAAGAACATCACTTTATTTTGCCACTTGTGATATGGACCTTTATTATGCAGTCTGACGCTTTTATTTCTTCCATATCACACGATCGTATAAAGCTAATTTTCTCCCACACTAATAAGTCATACATATTTAGAGAGCAATTTTTATTGCTTGCACCGATGACAACTTACTTGGAGGATCTTACCCGATCCATAGGTAGGTATGGTGGACTCTCATGGCAAAACTGGTTTAAGGGTATTTGGAAGCACAAGTAGTATCTCTACTTGGTGTGATGAATTTGGCTAGCATGAGGGGGAAAGGCAGGCTCAACCATGTTGGATGATCCATGACAATATAATTTATCTCAGATGTAAGAAAACATAACCCATTACGTTGTCTTCCTTGTCCAACGTCAGCTCTTTAGCATGTCATATTTTAATGAGTGCTCACAATCATAAAAGATGTCCAAGATAGTATATATATGTGTGTGTGTGTGTGTGTGTGTGTGTGAAAACCTCTCTTTCTTTATTACTTCATACTAATTGCAACGATGGCCAAAACTATGTTTGTCAACTCTTAACAACTTTTATTCATCATACTTTTTCTATGTGAGCTCATTACTCTCCATAAGATCCATATGATCGCTTTGTTTCCCTTTTTTTATTTCTATTTTCCTTTATTCACTTAGGATCATGGCAAAATAATCAAGCCCTTGACTCAACACTAATCTTTATTATATATAGCTCACGGACTCGATTACATAGAGGGATCATAAAGCAAAACTCGAAACTAGATCATACCATAAACTTTATTCTACTAGACCAAGATATTACCAAAAAGGATCGAACCAAGAAAAACAGTAAAGATAAAAGTGATGGTGATACGATACCGGGGCACTCCCCCAAGCTTGGCAGTTGCCAAGGGGAGTGCCCATACCAGATACTCAATTCTTCTTTGTTTGTGGAGAAGGTGATGGTGTTGTTGATGGTGTAGGCTTGTCGTCCTTCTTCCAAGGCATAGGCTCACCATCATCGAAGGATGATCAAGTCTCCTGAAACCTCAAATCTACAGCCAAACTCATCCTCTTGAATCTATATTCATACTCACAGTTTTGATTTGGCAGGTCATAGATCTGGGCTTGGAGGTGCTCGATTTTCTCATGAAGCTTGAAGATGGCCTCCCCAATGTCCTTGACGTACAGCTTGTGGTTGTTGGTGAACTCCGTAATCATAATGTGATCGGAAATGAGTCCAGGCTCCACCATCTCCTGACACTTGAAAACTTCTTGCTCCAATGCCTCGAGCCTTGCCATCGTGCTTCCAGTCTTCCTTGGTCCCTCAACATCGCGGATGTGCAAGAACCCCTCATGCATCTCAATGGTTTGAGGGTTTTGCAGCACCTCCTCGAGGTAGGGGTTGATGACCTTCTCGAAGAACTGGTCCTTGGGGGCACTTGAAGACGACATGATGTCCTTGATCTGTCAAAAAAACAGCTCGAAACAAAGACAGGAGATTTTTGCATGATATGGGAGTCAAAACCTCCGGGAGATTATATAATGAATTTTTACCGACCAAATTACGTGTCGTGTAAGAAAACGGAGTCTGAAAGGCACACGAGGTGCCCACGAGGTAGGGGCGTGCCCAGGAGGGTAGGGCGCGCCCTCCACCCTCGTGGAGCCCTCGTGTCCTTCCCGGACTACTACTTATTTTTCTATTTTTCTAAATATTCCAAAACGGAGAAATGTTGCCTTAAAAACTGTTCGGGAGTCGGTTTACTTACCGTACCACATACCTATTCCTTTTCAGAGTCTGAAACATTCCGGAAAGTGTCCCTTATGTATTCCTCCGGGGTTACGGTTTCAATAACATTGGTTTCAACATTTATGGGATTACCTTAGATATAATGTTTGATTCTTTGACCGTTCACCACCTTCGGATTTGTGCCTTCGAAGTTGTTGATTTTTATGGCACCGGAACAATAGATCTCCTCGATAACGTAAGGACCTTCCCATTTAGAGAGAAGTTGTCCTGCAAAAAATCTTAAGCGAGAGTTGTATTGCAATACATAATCACCTACATTAAACTCACGCTTTTGTATCTTTTTATCATGCCATCTTTTAACTTTTTCTTTAAACAACTTGGCATTTTCGTAGGCTTGGGTTCTCCATTCATCGAGTGAGCTAATATCAAATAACCTCTTCTCACCGGCAAGTTTAAAATCATAATTGAGCTCTTTAGTAGCCCAATATGCCTTGTGTTCTAGTTCGAGAGGTAAGTGACATGCTTTTTCCATAAACCATTTTATACGGAGACATACCCATAGGATTTTTATATGCAGTTCTATAGGCCCATAATGCATCATCAAGTTTCTTGGACCAATTCTTTCTAGACCTATTGACAGTCTTTTGCAAAATTAATTTGAGCTCTTTATTACTCAATTCTACTTGACCACTAGACTGAGGGTGATAAGGAGATGCAATTCTATGACTAACATCATACTTAGCAAGCATTTTACGGAAAGCACCATGAATAAAATGTGAACAACCATCAGTCATTAAATATCTAGGGACCCCAAATCTTGGAAAAATAACTTCTTTAAGCATTTTAATAGAAGTGTTATGATCAACACTACTAGTTGGAATAGCTTCTACCCACTTAGTAATGTAATCAACAGCAACTAAAATATGTCTATATCCATTAGAGGCAGGAAAAGGTCCCATATAGTCAAATCCCCAAACATCAAATTGTTCAATAACGAGTGAATAGTTCATAGGCATTTCTTGACGTCTACTAATATTACCCATTCTTTGATATTCATCACAAGATAAGACAAACTTACGGGCATCCTTGAAGAGAGTAGGCCAATAAAATCAAGATTGCAATACATTATGTGCAGTTCTATCTCCAGCATGGTGTCCTCCATAAGCTTCGTAGTGACACTTGCGTAGGATCTTTTCTTGTTCATGCTCAGATACACAACGTCTAATAACACCATCTACTCCTTTATAAAGATGTGGGTCGTCCCAAAAGTAATGCCTCAAATCATAGAAGAACTTTTTCTTTTGCTGGTATGTGAAACTAGGCGGTATGAATTTGGCAACAATGTAATTAACATAATCAGTATACCATGGAGTAGTATGAGAAGCATTTATGACATTTAATTGCTCATCAGGAAAGCTATCATCAATAGGTAGTGGGTCATCAAGCACATTTTCTAACCTAGACAACTTGTCTGCAACGGGGTTCTCAGCTCCCTTTCTATCAACAATATGTAAGTCAAATTCTTGTAGCAAGAGAACCCATCTAATAAGTCTAGGTTTAGCATCTTTCTTTTCCATAAGATATTTAATAGCAGCATGATCAGTGTGAATAGTTACTTTAGAATCAACAATATAAGGTCTGAACTTATCACAAGCAAATACAACTGCTAAAAATTCTTTTTCAATAGTAGCATAATTTCTTTGAGCATTGTCTAGGGTTTTACTAGAATATTGAATAACGTTTAATTTCTTATCAACTCTTTGCCCTAGAATAGCACCTACAGCATAATCACTAGCATCACACATAATTTCAAAGGGTAAATTCCAATCAGGTGGCTGAACAATAGGTGCAGAGATCAATGCTTTCTGAAGTATTTCAAATGCTTCTACACAATCATCATCAAAGACAAATTGTATATCTTCTTGTAATAAATTAGTCAGAGGCCGAGAAATTTTTGAGAAGTCCTTAATGAACCTCCTACAAAATCCGGTGTGACCAAGGAAACTTCTTATACCTTTGATGTCCTTGGGGCATGGCATCTTTTCAATAGCATCAACTTTGGCTTTATCAACTTAAATACCTCTTTCAGAAACTTCATGCCCCAAGACAATACCTTCATTAACCATAAAGTGGCACTTTTCCCAATTCAAGACAAGATTAGTTTCTTCACATCTCTGCAAAACTCGATCAAGGTTGCTCAAGCAATCATCAAAAGAAGATCCATAGATGGAGAAATCGTCCATGAAAACCTCACAAATCTTTTCACAGAAGTCGGAGAATATAGCCATCATGCATCTTTGAAAGGTAGCAGGTGCATTACATAAACCAAAAGGCATACGTCTATAAGCAAAAGTACCAAAAGGGCAAGTAAAAGTAGTCTTTGATTGATCCTTGCCTGACACAGGTATTTGAGAGAAACCAGAATAACCATCTGGAAAGTAAAAATGTGTATGTTTGGATAATCTTTCTAGCATTTGATCGATAAAAGGTACGGGGTAATGATCCTTTTTAGTGGCCTTATTTAATTTGCGGAAATCAATTACCATCCTATAACCTGTAATAATTCTTTGAGGAATCAATTCATCTTTATCATTAGGAATGACAGTAATACCTCCCTTCTTAGGGACACAATGGACAGGACTTACCCTCTGACTATCAGCAACGGGATAGATTATACCTGCCTCAAGGAGCTTCAGTATTTCCTTTGTCACCACTTCTTTCATTTTAGGATTCAGCCGTCGTTGATGATCACGAACTAGTTTAGCATCTTCTTCCAAATTTATTTTATGTTGACATAGAGTGGAACTAATGCCCTGAAGATCATCAAGAGTATACCCAATAGCAGCACGGTGCTTCTTCATAGTTTTCAATAATCTCTGTTCCTCATGCTCTGAAAGGTTAGCACTAATAATAATAGGATATATCTTTTTCTCATCAAGATAAGCATATTTAAGAGTATCAGGTAACGGTTTAAGCTCAAACACGGGATCACCCTTGGGAGGAGGATCCCCTAGAATTTCAACAGGAAAATTGGGTTTTCAGAATAGGTTCCTGTTTAAAGAATACTTCATCTATTTCCCTTCTTTCATTCATAAACATATCATTTTCATGGTCTAGCAAATATTGTTCTAAAGGATCACTAGGAGGTACGGCAATAGAAGCATGCTTGTGGGAGACTCCCTTCTTCAATTTGCACAAAATTATATATATCCCTTAAGGCAGCTTGTTTCTTATGAGCAGGGAAATATTTAGCAAAGAAGTCATAAATCATATCCTGGGGACTACGCACACAACCAGGATCAAGAGGATTAAACCATATCTTAGCATCACCCTTTAATGAGAACAGAAATATTTTAAGGATATAAAAGTAGCGAGTTCTCTCATCATTAGTGAACAGGGCGGCTATATCATTTAATTTAGTAAGATGTGCCACAGTAGTTTCAGATTCATAGCCATTAAAAGGATCAGATTCAACTAAAGTAATTATATCAGGATCAATAGAGAATTCATAATCCTTATCAGTAACAAAGATAGGTGAAGTAGCATAAGAAGAATCATATTTCATTCTAGCATTCAGAGTTTTTTGTTTAAGCTTAGCTAATAATTTCTTAAGATCACTTCTATCATTGCATGAAAGAAAGACTATTTTAGTTTCTTCATCCATAACATAGCCCTCAGGAACAACAGGCAATTCATATTTATTAGGAGAGCCATCATCATCACTTTCATCAATATTATCAGTTTTAATAATTTCATTCACTCTAGCCCTAGCAAGTTGTTCATCAAGAAATTCACCAAGTGGCATAGTAGTATCAAGCATAGAAGTAGTTTCATCATAAGTATCATGCATAGCAGAAATGGCATCATCAATAATATGCGACATATCAGAATTAATAGCAGAAGCAGGTTTAGGTGTCGCAAGATTACTCAAAACAGAAGGTGAATCAAGTGCAGAGCTAGATGGCAGTTCCTTACCTCCCCTCGTAGTTGAGGGATAAATTTTTGTTTTCGCGTCTTTCAAGTTCTTCATAGTGACCAGCAGATATAAATCTCAAGTGCCTCAAAGAATAGAGCTATGATCCCCAGCAATGGTGCCAAAAAATAGTCTTGATAACCCACAAGTATAGGGGATCGCAACAGTTTTCGAGGGTATTGTATTCAACCCAAATTTAATGATTCGACACAACTGGAGCCAAAGAATATTCTCAAGTATTAGCAGCTGTGTTGTCAATTCAACCATACCTGAAAACTTAATATCTGCAACAAAGTGTTTAGTAGCAAAGTAATATGATAGTAGTGGTAACGGTAGCAAAAGTAATATTTTTGGTACGTGGAAAGCTCGTAGGCAATGGATCGGTGATACACTACAGGAAACAGGTAATTTGGCGTCTGTGGATCATAGATGGCAAAGACCTAATTCCAGACGGCAAAGACTTTGCCGTCAGGAAGCAGACGGCAAAGTCAGACGGCAAAGATTAATCGGCAAAGAATACTTTGCCGTCTGCTGTTTGTCAGGATGACGGTTTGCCGTCAGCAGACTAGCCAGACGGCCAAATATGCCAGCAGACGGAGCGGACGTGTTGACGGACGGCGTCAAGTACTTTGCCGTCAGTTACACTATGTCTTTGCTGTCTTCCTTGTACGCCCAGACGGCAAAGCAAAGATTTTTTAATAAAAAAATATATCTAATCTGTACACAATATCCATACACAATGCACATGTGGACTGAAGAAACGTATGTGGTGAAGGAAACATACGAACAAGGAACTCCTTAAGTGCTTATACATATGCGATGGTTACACTTTACATCAAGGACCTCCACATAGAGAAACAATAAATGGGTCCTTGTTTCTTGCAAGAAGAACCTTACAAAAAATTGTAAAAAAGCAATCGAGTCTTCGTCTTCTCCTACACAAGACAGGGCCGGCGGTGTGCCTGGGGTGCGGCAGTGCTGGCGTGGCGAGGCAGGGAGGTCCGGCAAGTCACGGGCATCAGATCGACCGGATTCGCAGGGTCGCGCGCGACGTCAGGACCTCGGGCGGCGGCAGCGTGAAGGACCTCCATGACCAGCTCCTGCAAATGAGAGAACTTCGCGTCAGAGGAAAGAAATGAGGAAAGGGAGAAGAGCTCGGGCCACGGTGTATGGTGGCCGGCTGGTGGGAGTCCGGGGTCGATGTGAGGCGGACGTGGATGGATGCTTCGGGTGGAGGTGGCGACAGGAGGCCGGCGTAGCGGAGGCGACGGGAGACGGGCCGGCCGCGCCTGGGCGACGGCGCACCCGGCTGGCATAGCGGACGCGATGGGCGACAGGCCGGCGCGCTGGAGGCGAGTGGAGGCGGGGCCGAACCCGCTGGAGGGGCACCAGGCCGGCACAGTGAAGCTGACGGGCGACGGAGGGGCCGGCTGTAACGCCCCAAGACCGATGTGCCAGGTGTCCTCTAGTTATTCGCTGTAGTTGCCATGTCATTTGCTTGCGTGTTTCATTTCATCATGTCATCATGTGCATTGCATCATCATGTTTTTAAACTTGCATCCGTCCCGGCCTCCCCGTTCCTTCCGTTGCCCGTTCTGAGCCCAGACACACTTGCACGCGCCCGCGGCATGTCCGAAATAGTATTTTATAAGTGGCCGGAAAATGTTCTCGGAATGGGATGAGAGTTGACGTGTGGTCTTATTATAGTGTAGATAGACCGCCTGTCAAGTTTCATCGCATTCGGAGATCGTTTGATGCCCCAACGGATAACTATAGCGGCAGTATAGCCGGTCTAACGTCGGAAGTTTTCGGTCTCCGGAAACCGTGCTGGGCTGCATCTCTCCCCTCTTCTCTCAGACCAACCCGCTCTTCACAATCCGCCAGACCCAACCTAACCTCTCTCGTCAGCCCGTGGCCCTCCTCGCGCACGTCCGAAAGTTGTCCCGAACCCGACCCGGACTGTCACCACCGTTGTGTCCGGATCATCCCCAAACATCTACAAAACGTCTCTGTTTTCTTATTTGGGCTCCCTAGCCTATTTTTCCCGACCGTCCGATTATGATCGGAGAGACAGATTAGCCCCACCAAAAACCCAGTTACTATGTATATATATATATATACGGACCCAACCCTAGAAACTAGGGACTTGTCCCTGCCGCCGCTACCGCACTTATCTCCCAAATCCCCATCGGTATCCACCCCGATCCACCTGCCCAACCAGCGCCGTCTCCTTCCCTTCCTCGTTTTCGCCACCGAACCAACCAGCCTCTGCTTCCCTCGATCCACCCAAGCCCATCGATCTTCTCCCTCCTCGCTCTCCTCGTCGACCCGGGGTGACGAGCTCCTCCCGAGTGCCCGAATCAGCTAGCAGATGAGTCGCCTCCCTCCTTTTCTCCCCCTGTTTCTTCTTGTTGCCCCTGTCTCTCCCTGTGGCCTGACCTCTTGCCGCTGACAGGAACTGCCATGGCTGTCCCGACCCCCTGCTACCTCGAGCGCCCCCGCAGGACCTCGCCGGACCACCAAGCGGCATCCTCCCGAGGTTCCCCGTGCCCGGTGCCTTCCCTTTCTTCCACTCCTTCCTCTGGCTCTCTCATCTCTCTCGCGTGTTTCACCCCCTCTCTCTCCCTGTCTCGTTGTAACAGAGATCCCGCAGGTTTCCTTCGCCATGGACGACCTCCTCGTCGCCCATCCGTCACCTGAGGCTCCACCGACCGCACCCTTCGACGGAGTCCACATCGTCCGGCTTGTCCCACCTCCCGCAGGCCTCCCCGTCACTTGCCGGAGCCCCCAGCATCGCCATGTCGGCCTCGCCCCTGCCTTGTTGCCTCGACTCTGCTTCGAGCGACAGGAACACCGATGCCCCGAACCAGCACCATGGAGACGCCACCATCGCCTCCTCCACCGGATCTCCTTCGCTCCGCCACCCAGCCGCCAGATCCGCCCGTTCCGGCCGGTTCCCACCCAGCGCCGCGCCGAACCCATGCCTCCCCCGCTGTTGTTCTTCTTCAGCGAGGTGCAGCAGCGCTGCATCGAGCGCTTGACCACCACGCGCGTGGGTCACCAGCTGGGCTCCAGATCAGACCCAAAGCGCTTCCTCCCCACCGACTTGGGCCTGGCCCATGGGTGAGGCCACACCCCCAGCGCCCACCTTTTTTCCCTGCTGTTGGGCTAGTCCATTTCAGCCCGATACGTTTTTTTCTGTTCCAGTAATTTTAGCTATTATCCAGTGTAAAACAGTTTTGCAGAAAAACCCTTGTTGATCATGCATTTAATAATTCCACAACCGTGCATCGGATTGAAAAACTTAATATATGAAACTTGCTTAGAATTTTGTGTAGATTAATAATTTGCCACTTTCTTGCCATGTTAAAATGCTTAAAATGTTGTTTGTTTAAATTTTCTCAAATAACTTGTTAAAATGTTTTAATTCATAACTATTTAACTATAACTCCAAATTTAACAAACTTTATATGTAATTGGGGTCGAATTTTGCCTAGTTTAACATGGTGGCTTTACTTTGCATGTTTAATAACTCTAAAATTGTGTTTAGGGCAGATCAGCACCAAATCTAATATATGCACATGGGGATTTACCGGAATTGTTGTTCGTTGTTCCCGGCCTCATTTAAACTTGACTAGATGGTTAGTTTTTCATTTGCTTCACCCTCTTGCCATGTTTAACAACATTTAATATTGTTGGGTACATAAACGAGATCGAACTAAATAATTGATGTGGTGCTCCGTCAATATGCAACTCGTTGCATATTGAGCTCCACTTAAGTTGTAGTGTTGTTTGTGCATTTTGCCATGTCATGCATATTTAAACCGGACATGCATCATACTTGTTTGCACACCATGCCATGTTCATGTGTTGGTTGTTTACTATGTTGTGTGCTTCTTTTCCGATGATTGCTTCTTCGGGTTGGTTCCGGTAACGTCGTGTTGTGAGGATTCGTTCGACTACGTCCGTTTGTCTTCTTCATGGATTCGTTCTTCTTCCTTGCGGGATTTCAGGCAAGATGATCATACCCTCAAAATCACTACTATCTTTGCTTTGCTAGATGCTCGCTCTTTTGCTGGCCTATGCTATGATACCTACCACTTGCTTATCATGCCTCCTACTTTGTTGAGCCAAGCCTCTAACCCACCTTGTCCTAGCAAACCGTTGATTGGCTATGTTACCGCTTTGCTCAGCCCCTCTTATAGCGTTGTTAGTTGCAGGTGAAGATTGAATTTTGTTCCTTGTTGGAACATGGAGATGTTGTTCCGTGTTGGAACATGTTTACTTGTTGGGATATCACAATATATCTTATTTAATTAATGCATCTATATACTTGGTAAAGGGTGGAAGGCTCGGCCTTATGCCTCGTGTTTTGTTCCACTCTTGCCGCCCTAGTTTCCGTCATATCGGTGTTATGTTCCCAGATTTTGCGTTCCTTACGCGGTTGGTCTATTATGGGAACACCTTGACAGTTCGCCTTAAGTAAATCTCTTCCAGCAATGCCCAACATTGGTTTTACCATTTGCACTAACAACCTACCACCTTCCCTTGGGTTCTGTAGACTCAAGGGTCATCTTTAATCTAACCCCCCCCCCCCCCCGGGCCAGTGCTCCTCTGAGTGTTGGTCCGAACTGAGCGGCCTGCGGGGCCACCTCGGGGAAACTTGAGGGTTGGTTTTACTCGTAGCTAGTCTCATCTGAGTGTGCCCTGAGAAAGAGATATGTGCAGCTCCTATCAGGATTTGTCGGCACATTCGGGCGGTGTTGCTGGTTTAGTTTTACCCTCTCGAAATATCTTGTTGTACCGGGATACCGAGTCTGATCGGAACGTCTCGGGAGGAGGTCTATTCCTTCGTTGACCGTGAGAGCTTGTGATGGGCTAAGTTGGGACACCTTGCAGGGATTTGAACTTTCGAAAGCCGTGCCCGCGGTTATGGGCAGATGGGAATTTCGTAATGTCTGGTTGTAGAAAACCTGAAGTTGACCTTAATTAAAATGCATCAACCGCGTGTGTAACCGTGATGGTCTCTTTCCGGCGGAGTCCGGGAAGTGAACACGGTGTTGGAGTTATGCTTGACGTAGGTTACTATAGGATCACTTCTTGATCATACTTTTATCGACCGTGCTTTGCCTTCTCTTCTCGCTCTCATTTGCGTATGTTAGCCACCATATATGCTAGTCGCTTGCTGCAGCTCCACCTCATACCTTTACCTTACCCATAAGCTTAAATAGTCTTGATCGCGAGGGTGCGAGATTACTGAGTCCCCGTGGCTCACAGATACTTCCAAAACCAGCTTGCAGGTGCCGGTGAGTCCGTGCAGATGACGCAACCAAGCTCAGGAGGAGCTTGATGAAGATCTTGTCCTTTGTGTTGTTTCGTTCTAGTTGATCAGTAGTGGAGCCCAGTTGTGGTCGATCGGGGACCGTGTCGCATTTGGGGTTCTTCTTTTATTTTAGTTCCATAGTCGGACCTTGATTGTATTTGGATGTTGCAATGCTTTATTCATGTAATTGTGTGAAGTGGCGATTGTAAGCCAACTATGTATCCTTTCCCTTTATGTATTACATGGGTTGTGTGAAGATTACCTCACTTGCGACATTGCTTTCAATGCGGTTATGCCTCTAAGTCGTGCTTCGACACGAGGGAGATATAGCCGCATCGAGGGCGTTACAAGTTGGTATCAGAGCCTTCCCCGACCTTAGGAGCCCCCACTGCTTGATCGAATTAGCGGACGAGTTGAGTCTAGAAAAAATGTTTTGAGTCATTTAGGAATTATATATCGGAGAGTTTAGAAATTCTTTTTACTCCCAGTCTCCTCATCGCTCTGGTAAGGCATCCTGACGTAGAGTTTTGACTCTTCTCTTCTCAAATTTCACTAAAAAAATTTAGGATCACGCGGGTATCTTGGAATCGTTCCGATGGTTTTATGATGAGAACATTGTCTTGGTGCCTCCTGTCAGGGGTTTAGTGGAAGTGTCCCGGGGAGTTGAGCTCTAAGGTGTTGTCGTCATAATTTTATCGTTACAGTTCTGGAATACCTGAGTTTAGTACGCCGACATCGAAAATCTCTTTTATGAAGTTTATTGGTGAGATAACCTCGACGCCACCCAGTACTGGGGCGGGAGTTCGGGAGTATTGCCATAACTTGTATAACGGATGCTTTTCGAAGGTTGAGGTAGACGATTTCCGAAGGTTTCTTGGTTATGTGTTGAAGGATGGATACAGCTGGATGTAGGATTTGCTAGTTTAGGTGAGATACTATGCTTCCCCTGTATCCCCAACACCTGATTGCATAACCGGAAAATTTCGGGAGTTTATAAGTGGGAATTCAAGTAGATCTTAGAATATCTTTCCAACAAATGTATGATTTGAAATTGGGGTTCGGCGTCTAGTGGTCCGCCTATTCACGGTTGGTTTTACAGTGGTCTCATGGTGTCTTAAAGAGTCCTTGGCTATGCCGACTCGGGGACGCTTCGTATGTCATGTGCATTGCCTTGTACATGATGGTGCTGTACGATCAAGCCCGTGTAGGCCCCACCATGAAAACTTCGGACGAAATCTCTATCATATGTTTGTTCTGGCTTATTTTGCAAGCCAATCCTTTGTTTTGTTTTGAGTTGTGGTATTCGAGTTGCTTCGAAGTCAAATGTTGATTCCATACCTTCTCTAAGCGGTGTTCTCATACCTCGATGTGAACACTAATCCTTCTCGATCATCGAGATTGCCTTGTCAATCCTTTTTAACCGGTGTGCTTCTCTTCAAGTGGATCCGATCATTTCAACATCCGCAAGATCAATTATAAGTTCCTCAACGGTGTTCGTTTCTTCCATTCCAAATTGTCTTTGTTTTTCCCACCGTCCCTCCCTTTGTTTTGCTTCAAGGAATCCGATGTCTTATTCAAGTATCCATTTTATTGATGGAAGTCTCTCCATTCTTTTTCCTTCATGTTTTTACCCGGTATTTCTCATGAAGATGCTCTACTCGTTCTTCTTTCTCCATTCTTTTCTTCTCTAGTGGATTCAAATCAAGCTTTCGGTGTTTGATCATATTCTTTTCCTCATTTCAATGCCTTTCCATACCGGTGCACCTCTTAATAATTAATTTCTCGCTATTCATTTGTTCCGGAGTGCTCAAGATATCTCAATGGGCTCGTCTTGTCATTCAAGATCCGTTCAACCTATTTCGAGGATGTTATATCATTCAAGCCTTTTAATTCAACCGGTGCAACCTCCCTTTTAAATCATTTCAACGGTGTTTCTCTTGAGTGGGCCCTAACCCACAGGTCTTTTCCCAGGATCTTACCTGACTCTTCTTATTTTCCCGGAGATATCCTCAAATTTCTTTTTCAAAGTGTGACGTAAGAATGAATTTTTCATCAGTCAGATGTGTTTCTCCAAGATCTTCCAAATTCTTTTCATCGTTGGCTCAACCTCTTCGTTTTGATTCTTCCGGAGTGTCTAAATAAGTCTTGATGGTATTTCTCGTCGTCATTCTCAGTTTAGAAGACCGAAGAAGATTCTTCTTTCAACCCTGCTCCATCCTCTTCAAGTTTCGTCATTCGAGATTGTTGCAATCCTCTCATAATTGTTTTCGGTTGTCAGAATTCTTTCTCACCCATCCGGAGTAACTCAGGAGTCTTTTCAGTTTGATTCTCCGGAGGCCATCATTTCGGGATTATTCATTCTCAGCTTTCAGCTATCATTCTCCAATTTTACCGGTGCTTCGTTCAAGTGATCTTCAATCGGCTCGTGATCTTTTCGTTCTCTTGTATCTAAATTCTCTCAAGCATCTTCATTCATGTGCTAATTCTTTCCGGAGTTTCTTTATCTTCTCTTCGTTCCTTTTCAATTCTCACGGTGGTTCGTTCAAGAGTTCTCGTCATTCGTTGTCATATCAATTCTTTCGTTCTTTCAAATTCTACCGGTGGTTCGTTGAAGACCTTCTCAAGTTTATGTTATATCTCTCTTAATCTTTTCTACGAGAATAAGTAATATGTCAAATCCGTTGATTGTCATCAATTTAATTGGCGAAGGATACACATAATGTAATTCTTATTCTTGTTTCATCCAAGTGATCAATTCCTTCCTTCGGAGTTTGCTCATGACGAATAAATTCTTGATTTCTTTAATTCATCTTTCTTTTCCCGGAGTTCCAAGCTCTAATTATCACGGAGATTCATTTAAATCATTGCAAGTCTTCACCTTGTGTTTCCATCTTCTCTTGCCTTCCGTTTGAGCATTCTTTTGTTTAACGGAGTTCTTCGGGAAGGTTCTACATGTTGGTTCATAAAGGATTTAATTTCTTCTTGAAGTGTTCATCAAGATTCTTTTCTAAGAAACTCAAGCTTTGTTCATATTGTAATCCGGAGTGCATTCTTTCTATCATATTATTGGAGGTGGTATTATGCCATTCTTGATAATTTGAGTTCATGTTTCATGATTCACATATTGTAAGGATGAGATATTTTAAATCCATCATTTTCTTCATTGGAATTATCTTGGGTTATATTTCACCTAATGCTTTCCTTTAAGAATTGTCGCTCTCATGGTGTTTATCAATGATCCAATTTCTTCATTTATCCTTTATGTGCGATATACTTTCTCGTCTCCTTGTTCATATCAATACAATTCTTTTCTTTCAATCGGAGTGCTGCCCGAAGTTGTTCTTCCTTGTTCCTCTTTTCCAACGGAGTGTTTTCAAATTCGCTCATCTCTATTGTATTTTTTTCTCAAAATGGTTTAACCTTTCAAGGTTCTTTGTCTTCACTCGTTTGTCGAAGAAGCAACTTAGTTTTACCTCTTCTCTTTCTCTTCTGTTTTCCCTCCGGTGCCATTCTAGATCTCGGGACGAGATCCTCTCATAGTGGTGAAGTGTTGTAACGCCCCGAGACCGATGTGCCAGATGTCCTCTAGTTATTCGCTGTAGTTGCCATGTCATTTGCTTGCATGTTTCATTTCATCATGTCATCATGTGCATTGCATCATCATGTTTTAAAACTTGCATCCGTCCCGGCCTCCCCGTTCCTTCCGTTGCCCGTTCTGAGCCCAGACACACTTGCACGCGCACGCGGCATGTCCGAAATAGTATTTTATAAGTGGCCGAAAAATGTTCTCGGAATGGGATAAGAGTTGACGTGTGGTCTTATTATAGTGTAGATAGACCGCCTGTCAAGTTTCATCGCATTCGGAGATCGTTTGATGCCCCAACAGATAACTATAGCGGCAGTATAGCCGCTCTAACGTCGGACGTTTTCGGTCTCCGGAAACCGTGCCGGGCTGCATCTCTCCCCTCTTCTCTCAGACCAACCCGCTCTTCACAATCCCCCAGACCCAACCTAACCTCTCTCGTCAGCCCGCGGCCCTCCTCGCGCACGTCCGAAAGTTGTCCCGAACCCGACCCGGACTGTCGCCACCGTTGTGTCCGGATCATCCCCAAACATCTACAAAACGTCTCTGTTTTCTTATTTGGGCTCCCTAGCCTATTTTTCCTGACCGTCCGATTACGATCGGAGAGACAGATTAGTCCCACCAAAAACCCACTTACTATGTATATATATACGGACCCAACCCTAGAAACTAGGGACTTGTCCCTGCCGCCGCCGCCGCACTTATCTCCCAAATCCCCATCGGTATCCACCCCGATCCACCTGCCCAACCAGCGTCGTCTCCTTACCTTCCTCGTTTTCGCCACCGAACTAACCAGCCTCTGCTTCCCTCGATCCACCCAAGCCCATCGATCTTCTCCCTCCTTGCTCTCCTCGTCGACCCGGGGAGACGAGCTCCTCCCGAGTGCCCGAATCAGCTAGCAGATGAGCCGTCGCCCTCCTTTTCTCCCCCTGTTTCTTCTTGTTGCCCCTGCCTCTCCCTGTGGCCTGACCTCTTGCCGCTGATAGGAACTACCATGGCCGTCCCGACCCCCTGCTGCCTCGAGCGCCCCCGCAGGACCTCGCCGGACCACCAAGCGGCAACCTCCCGAGGTTCCCCGTGCCCGGTGCCTTCCCTTTCATCCACTCCTTCCTCTGGCTCTCTCATCTCTCTCCCGTGTTTCACCCCCTCTCTCTCCCTGTCTCGTTGTAACAGAGATCCGCCTGGTTTCCTTCGCCATGGACGACCTCCTCGTCGCCCGTCCGTCACCCGAGGCTCCACCGACCGCGCCCTTCGACGGGGTCCACATCGTCCGGCTCGTCCCACCTCTCGCAGGCCTCCCCGTCACCTGCCGGAGCCCCCAGCGTCGCCATGTCGGCCTCACCCCTACCTTGTTGCCTCGCCTCTGCTTCGAGCGACAAGAACACCGACGCCCCGAACCAGCACCATGGAGACGCCACCATCGCCTCCTCCACCGGATCTCCTTCGCTCCGCCACCCATGCCTCCCCCGCTACTGTTCCCGCCCGGCGCCACGCTGAACCCATGCCTCCCCCGCTGCTGTTCTTCTTCAGCGAGGTGCAGCAGCGCTGCATCGAGTGCTTGACCGCCATGCGCGTGGGTCACCAGCTGGGCTCCAGATCAGACCCAACGCGCTTCCTCCCCACCAACTTGGGCCTGGCCCATGGGTGAGGCCACACCCCCAGCGTCCACCTTTTTTCCCTGCCGTTGGGCTAGTCCATTTCGGCCCGATACGTTTTTTTTCTGTTCCAGTGATTTTAGCTTGGTGCACTAAACTATCAAGTAGTCATCATATTGAGCTAGCCAAACGTTCATAACGTCTGCATCTGCTCCTGCAATAGGTCTGTCACCTAGCGGTGCATCAAGGACATAATTCTTCGGTGCAGCAATGAGGATAAACCTCAGATCACGGATCCAATCCACATCATTGCTACTCACATCTTTCAACACAATTTTCTCTAGGAACATATCAAAATAAACACAGAGAAGCAACCACGCGAGCTATTGATCTAAAACATAATATGCAAAATACTACCAGGACTAAGTTCATGATAAATTTAAGTTCAATTTAATCATATTACTTAAGAACTCCCACTTAGATAGACATCCCTCTAATCCCCTAAGTGATCACATGATCCAAATCAACTAAACCATGTCCGATCATCACGTGAGATGGAGTAGTTTCATTGGTGAACATCACTATGTTGATCATATCTACTATATGATTCACGCTCGACCTTTCGGTCTCCGTGTTCCAAGGCCATATCTGTATATGCTTGGCTCGTCAAGTATAACCTGAGTATTCTGCGTGTGCAACTGTTTTGCACCCGTTTTATTTGAACGTAGAGCCTATCACACCCGATCATCACATGGTGTCTCAGCACGAAGAACTTTCGCAACGGTGCATACTCAGGGAGAACACTTCTTGATAATTTAGTGAGAGATCATCTTATAATGCTACCGTCAATCAAAGCAAGATAAGATGCATAAAAGACAAACATCACATGCAATCAATATAAGTGATATGATATGGCCATCATCATCTTGTGCCTGTGATCTCCATCTCCGAAGCACCGTCATGATAACCATCGTCACCGGCGCGACACCTTGATCTCCATCGCAGCATCGTTGTCGTCTCGCCACTTTTATGCTTCCACGACTATCGCTACCGCTTAGTGATAAAGTAAAGCATTACAGCGCGATTGTATTGCATACAATAAAGCGACAACTATATGGCTCCTGCCAGTTGCCGATAACTCGGTTACAAAACATGATCATCTCATACAATAAAATTTAGCATCATGTCTTGACCATATCACATCACAACATGCCCTGCAAAAACAAGTTAGACGTCCTCTACTTTGTTTGTTGCAAGTTTTACGTGGCTGCTACGGGCTTAAGCAAGAACCAATCTTACCTACGCATCAAAACCACAATGATAGTTTGTCAAGTTGATGCCGTTTTAACCTTCGCAAGGACCGGGCGTAGCCACACTCGGTTCAACTAAAGTTGGAGAAATAGTCACCTGCAAGCCACCTATGTCCAAAGCACGTCGGGAGAACCGGTCTCGCGTAAGCGTACGCGTAATGTCGGTCCGGGCCGCTTCATCCAACAATACCACCGAACCAAAGTATGACATGCTGGTAGGCAGTATGACTTATATCGCCCACAAGTCACTTGTGTTCTACTCATGCACATAACATCAAACCATAAAACCTAGGCTCGGATGCCACTCATCGGGAACGTAGTAATTTCAAAAAAAAATCCTACGCACATGCAAGATCATGGTGATGCATAGCAACGAGGGGAGAGTGTGATCTACGTACCCTTGTAGATCGACAACGGAAGCGTTTGGTTGATGTAGTCGTACGTTTTCACGGCCCGACCAGTCAAGCACCGAAACTACGGCACCTCCGAGTTTTAGCACACGTTCAGCTCGATGACGATCCCCGGACTCCGATCCAGCAAAGTGTCGGGGAAGAGTTCCGTCAGCACGACGGCGTGGTGACGATCTTGATGTACTACTGTCGCAGGGCTTCGCCTAAGCACCGCTACAATATTATCGAGGACTATGGTGGGAGGGGGCGCCGCACACGGCTAAGAATAAGATCACGTGGATCAACTTGTGTATCTATGGGGCGCCCCCTGCCCCCGTATATAAAGGAGTGGAGGAGGGGAGGGCCGGCCCTCGCTATGGCGCGCCCTAGGGGAGTCCTACTCCCACCGGGAGTAGGATTCCCCCTTTCCTAGTCCAACTAGGAGTCCTTCCATGTAGTAGGAGTAGGAAACAAGGAAGGGGCGCAGCCCCTCCCCCTAGTCCAATTTGGACTAGGCCTTGGGGGGGCACGCGGCCTGCCCTAGGCAGCCCCTCTCTCTTTCTCGTATGGCCCAATCAGGCCCAATACTCCTCCCGGCGAATTCCCGTAAGTCCCCGGTACTCCAAAAAATATCCGAATCACTCGGAACCTTTCCGATGTCCGAGTATAGTCGTCCAATATATCGATATTTACGTCTCGACCATTTCGAGACTCCTCGTCATGTCCCCGATCTCATCCGGGACTCCAAACTCCTTTGGTACATCAAAACTCATAAACTCATAATATAACTGTCATCAAAACCTTAAGCGTGCGGACCCTACGGGTTCGAGAACAATGTAGACATGACCAAGACACGTCTCCGGTCAATAACCAATAGCGGGACCTGGATGCCCATATTGGCTCCTACATATTCTACGAAGATCTTTATCAGTCAGACCGCATAACAACATACGTTGTTCCCTTTGTCATCGGTATGTTACTTGCCCGAGATTCGATCGTCGGTATCTCAATACCTAGTTCAATCTCGTTACCGGCAAGTCTCTTTACTCGTTCCGTAATACATCATCTTGCAACTAACTCATTAGTTGCAATGCTTGCAAGGCTTAAGTGATGTGCATTACCGAGAGGGCCCAGAGATACCTCTCCGACAATTGGAGTGACAAATCCTAATCTCGAAATACGCCAACCCAACAAGTACCTTCGGAGACACCTGTAGAGCACCTTTATAATCACCCAGTTACGTTGTGATG
Source organism: Triticum monococcum (assembly GCA_034509565.1). Taxonomy (NCBI): domain Eukaryota; kingdom Viridiplantae; phylum Streptophyta; class Magnoliopsida; order Poales; family Poaceae; genus Triticum; species Triticum monococcum. Next base: position 625,063,010 of record CM067845.1, read on the forward strand.
TTTGGTAGCACACAAAGTGTTCCTCTGGTAAACGGGAGTTGCATAATCTCATAGTCATAGGAACATGTATAAGTCATGAAGAAAGCAATAGCAACATACTAAACGATCGTGTGCTAAGCTTAATGGAATGGGTCATGTCAATCACATCATTCTCCTAATGATGTGATCCCGTTAATCAAATGACAACTCATGTCTATGGCTAGGAAACATAACCATCTTTGATTAACGAGCTAGTCAAGTAGAGGCATAATAGTGACATTATGTTTGTCTATGTATTCACACATGTATTATGTTTCCGGTTAATACAATTCTAGCATGAATAATAAACATTTATCATGATATAAGGAAATAAATAATAACTTTATTATTGCCTCTAGGGCATATTTCCTTCAGTCTCCCACTTGCACTAGAGTCAAGAATCTAGATCACATCACCATGTGATTAACATCGATAGTTCACATCATCATGTGATTAACACCCATAGTTCACATCGCCATGTGACCAACACCCAAAGGGTTTACTAGAGTCAGTAATCTAGTTCACATCTATATGTGATTAACACCCAAAGAGTACTAAGGTGTGATCATGTTTTGCTTGTGAGAGAAGCTTAGTCAACGATTCTTCCAAAATTCAGATCCGTATGTATTTTGCAAATTTCTATGTCTACAATGCTCTGCACGGAGCTACTTTAGCTAATTGCTCCCACTTTCAATATGTATCCAGACGAAGACTTAGAGTCATCCGGATCAGTGCCAAAAACTTGTATCGACGTAATCCTTTTACGACGAACCTTTTGTCACCTCCATAATCGAGAAACATATCCTTATTCCACTAAGGATGATTTTGACCGATGTCCAGTGATCTACTCCTAGATCACTATTGTACTCCCTTGCCAAAATCAGTGTAGGGTATACAATAGATCTGGTACATAGCATGGCATACTTTATAGAACCTATGGCTGAGGCATAGGGAATGACTTTCATTCTCTTTCTATCTTCTGCCGTGGTCGGGCTTTGAGTCTTACTCAATTTCACACCTTGTAACATAGGCAAGAAACTCTTTCTTTGATTGTTCCATTTTGAACTACTTCAAAATCTTATCAAGGTATGTTTTTATTGAAAAACTTATCAAGCGTCTTGATCTATCTCTATAGATCTTGATGCTCAATATGTAAGCAACTTCACTGAGGTCTTTCTTTGAAAAACTCCTTTTAAACACTCCTTTATGCTTTGCAGAATAATTCTACATTATTTCCGATCAACAATATGTCATTCACATATACTTATCAGAAATGCTGTAGTGCTCCCACTCACTTTCTTGTAAATACAGGCTTCACCGCAAGTCTGTATAAAACTATATGCTTTGATCAACTTATCAAAGCGTGTATTCCAACTCCGAGATGCTTGCACCAGTCCATAGATGAATCGCTGGAGCTCGCATATTTTGTTAGCACCGTTAGGATTGACAAAACCTTCTGGTTGCATCATATACAGCTCTTCTTTAATAAATCCATTAAGGAATGCAGTTTTGTTTATCCATTTGCCTGATTTCATAAAATGTGGCAATTGCTAACATGATTCGGACAGACTTAAGCATAGATACGAGTGAGAAACTCTCATCGTTGTCAACACCTTGAACTTTGTCAAAAACCTTTTTCGACAAGTCTAGCTTTGTAGATAGTAACACTACTATCAGCGTCCGTCTTCCTCTTAAAGATCCATTTATTTTCTATGGCTTGCCGATCATCGGGCAAATCCATCAAAGTCCATACTTTGCTCTCATACATGGATCATATCTCAGATTTCATGGTCTCAAACCATTTCGCGGAATCTGGGCTCATCATCGCTTCCTCATAGTTCGCAAGTTCATCATGGTCTAGTAACATGACTTCCAGAACAGGATTACCGTACCACTCTGGTGCGGATCTCACTCTGGTTTACCTACGAGATTCGGTAGTAACTTGATCTGAAGTTACATGATCATCATCATTAGCTTCCTCACTAATTGGTGTAGTAGTCACAGGAACAGATTTCTGTGATGAACTACTTTCCAATAAGGGAGAAGGTACAATTACCTTATCAAGTTCTACTTTCCTCCCACTCACTTCTTTCGAGAGAAACTCCTTCTCTAGAAAGGATCCATTCTCAGCAACGAATGTCTTGCCTTCGGATCTGTGATAGAAGGTGTACCCAACTGTCTCCTTTGCGTATCCTATAAAGACATATTTCTCCGATTTGAGTTTGAGCTTATCGAGATGAAACTTTTTCACATAAGCATCGCAACTCCAAACTTTAAAAAACGACAGCTTAGGTTTTTTGCCAAACCATAGTTCACACGGTGTCGTCTCAACGGATTTAGATGGTGCCCTATTTAACGTGAATGCAGTTGTCTCTAATGCATAACCCCAAAACGATAGTGGTAGATCGGTAAGAGCCATCATAGATCGCACTATATCTAATAAAGTACGGTTATGACGTTCGGACACACCATTACACTATGGTGTTCCAGGTGGCGTGAGTAGTGAAACTATTTCACATTGTTTTAATTGAAGGCCAAACTCGTAACTCAAATACTCTTCTCTACGATCAAATCATAGAAACTTTATTTTCTTGTTACGATGATTTTTCACTTCACTCTGAAATTCTTTGAACTTTTCAAATGTTTCAGACTTATGTTTCATCAAGTAGACATACTCATATCTGCTCAAATCATTTGTGAAGATCAGAAAATAATGATACCTGTCGCGAGCCTCAATATTCATCGGACCACATAGATCAGTATCTATGATTTCCAACAAATCTGTTGCTCGCTCCATTGTTCTGAAGAACAGAGTCTTAGTCATCTTGCCCATGAGGCATGGTTCGCAAGCATCAACTGATTCATAATCAAGTGATTCCAAAAGCCCATCAGCATGGAGTTTCTTCATGCGCTTTACACCAATATGACATAAACGGCAGTGCCAGAAATAAGTTGCACTATCATTATTAACTTTGCATCTTTTGGTTTCAATATTATGAATATGTGTATCACTACGATCGAGATCCAATGAACTATTTTCATTGGGTGTGTAACCATATAAGGTTTTATTCATGTAAGCAGAACAACAATTTATTCTCTTACTTAAATGAATAACCGTATTACAATAAACATGATCAAATCATATTCATGCTCAACGCAAACACCTAATAACACTTATTTAGGTTCAACACTAATCCCGAAATTATAGGGAGTGTGCGATGATGATCATATCAATCTTGGAACTACTTCCAACACACATCGTCACTTCACCCTTAACTAGTCTCTGTTTATTCTGCAACTCCCATTTCGAGTTACTAATCAGCAACTGAAGTAGCATCAAACACTGAGGGGTTGCTATAAACACTAGTAAAGTACACATAAATAACATGTATATCAAATATACTTATGTTCACTTTGCCATCCTTCTTATCCGCCAAATACTCGGGGCAGTTCCACTTCCAGTGACCAGTCCCTTTGCAGTAGAAGCACTTAGTCTCAGGCTTAGGATCAGACTTGGGCTTCTTCACTTGAGCAACAACTTGCTTGTCGTTCTTCTTGAAGTTCCCCTTCTTCCCTTTGCCCTTTTCTTGAAACTAGTGATCTTGTCAACCATCAACACTTGATGTTCTTTCTTGATTTATACCTTCATCGATTTCATCATCATGAAAAGCTCGGGAGTCGTTTTCGTCATCCCTTGCATACTATAGTTCATCACGAAGTTCTACTAACTTGGTGATGGTGACTAGAGAATTCTGTCAATCACTATCTTATCTGGAAGATTAACTCCCACTTGATTCAAGCGATTGTAGTACCCAGACAATCTTAGCACATGCTCACTAGTTGAGCGATTCTCCTCCATCTTTTAGCTATAGAACTTGTTGGAGACTTCATATCTCTCAACTCGGGTATTTGCTTGAAATATTAACTTCAACTCCTGGAACATCTCATATGGTCCATGACGTTCAAAACGTCTTTGAATTCCCGATTCTAAGCCGTTAACCATGGTGCACTAAACTATCAAGTAGTCATCATATTGAGCTAGCCAAACGTTCATAACGTCTGCATCTGCTCTGCAACAGGTCTGTCACCTAGCGGTGCATCAATGACATAATTCTTCTGTGCAACAATGAGGATAAACCTCAGATCACGGATCCAATCCGCATCATTGCTACTAACGTCTTTCAACACAATTTTCTCTAGGAACATATCAAAATAAACACAGGGAAGCAACAACGCGAGCTATTGATCTACAACATAATATGCAAAATACTACCAGGACTAAGTTCATGATAAATTTAAGTTCAATTTAATCATATTACTTAAGAACTCCCACTTAGATAGACATCCCTCTAATCCTCTAAGTGATCACGTGATCCAAATCAACTAAACCATGTCCGATCATCACGTGAGATGGGGTAGTTTCATTGGTGAACATCACTATGTTGATCATATCTACTATATGATTCACGCTCGACCTTTCGGTCTCCGTGTTCCGAGGGCATATCTGTATATGCTTGGCTCGTCAAGTATAACCTGAGTATTCCGCGTGTGCAACTGTTTTGCACCCGTTGTATTTGAACGTAGAGCCTATCACACCCGATCATCACGTGGTGTCTCAGCACGAAGAACTTTCGCAACGGTGCATACTCAGGGAGAACACTTCTTGATAATTTAGTGAGAGATCATCTTATAATGCTACCGTCAATCAAGGCAACATAAGATGCATAAAAGATAAACATCACATGCAAACAATATAAGTGATATGATATGGCCATCATCATCTTGTGCCTGTGATCTCCATCTCCGAAGCACCGTCATGATCACCATCGTCACTGGCGCGACACCTTGATCTCCATCGCAGCATCGTTGTCGTCTCGCCACTTTTATGCTTCCACGACTATCGCTACCGCTTAGTGATAAAGTAAAGCATTACAGCGCGATTGCATTGCATACAATAAAGCGACAACTATATGGCTCCTGCCAGTTGCCGATAACTCGGTTACAAAACATGATCATCTCATACAATAAAATTTAGCATCATGTCTTGACCATATCACATCACAACATGCCCTGCAAAAACAAGTTAGACGTCCTCTACTTTGTTTGTTGCAAGTTTTACGTGGCTGCTACGGGCTTAAGCAAGAACCAATCTTACCTACACATCAAAACCACAACGATAGTTTGTCAAGTTGATGTCGTTTTAACCTTCGCAAGGACCGGGCGTAGCCACACTCGGTTCAACTAAAGTTGGAGAAACAGTCACCCGCAAGCCACCTATGTGCAAAGCACGTCGGGAGAACCGGTCTCGCGTAAGCGTACGCGTAATGTCGGTCCTTGCCGCTTCATCCAACAATACCGCCGAACCAAAGCATGACATGCTGGTAGGCAGTATGACTTATATCGCCCACAACTCACTTGTGTTCTACTCGTGCACATAACATCAAACCATAAAACCTAGGCTCGGATGCCACTGATGGGGAACGTAGTAATTTCAAAAAAATTCCTACGCACACGCAAGATCATGGTGATGCATAGCAACGAGGGGAGAGTGTGATCTACGTACCCTTGTAGATCGACAACGGAAGCGTTTGGTTGACGTAGTCGTACTTTTTCACGGCCCGACCGATCAAGCACCGAAACTACGACACCTCCGAGTTTTAGCACACGTTCAGCTCGATGACGATCCCCGGACTCCGATCCAGCAAAGTGCCGGGGAAGAGTTCCGTCAGCACGATGGCGTGGTGACGATCTTGATGTACTACAATCGCAGGGCTTCGCCTAAGCACCGCTACAATATTATCGAGGACTATGGTGGCAGGGGGCGCCGCACACGGCTAAGAATAAGATCACGTGGATCAACTTGTGTGTCTATGGGGCGCCCCCTGCCCCCATATATAAAGGAGTGGAGGAGGGGAGGGCCGGCCTTCTCTATGGCGCACCCTAGGGGAGTCCTACTCCCACCGGGAGTAGGATTCCCCCTTTCCTAGTCCAACTAGGAGTCCTTCCATGTAGTAGGAGTAGGAAACAAGGAAGGGGTGCAGCCCCTCCCCCTAGTCCAATTCGGACTAGGCCTTGGGGGGCGCGCGGCCTGCCCTAGGCAGCCCCTCTCTCTTTCTCGTATGGCACAATACTTCTCCCGGCGAATTCCCGTAACTCTCCGGTACTCCGAAAAATACCCGAATCACTCGAAACCTTTCCGATGTCCGAATATAGTCGTCCAATATATCGATCTTTACGTCTCGACCATTTCGAGACTCCTCGTCATGTTCCCCGATCTCATCCGGGACTCCGAACTCGTTCGGTACATCAAAACTCATAAACTCATAATATAACTGTCATCGAAACCTTAACCGTGTGGACCCTACGGGTTCAAGAACAATGTAGACATGACCGAGACACGTCTCCGGTCAATAACCAATAGCGGGACCTGGATGCCCATATTGGCTCCTACATATTCTACGAAGATCTTTATCGGTCAGACCGCATAACAACATACGTTGTTCCCTTTGTCATCGGTATGTTACTTGTCCGAGATTCGATCGTCGGTATCTCAATACCTAGTTCAATCTCGTTACCGGCAAGTCTCTTTACTCGTTCCGTAATACATCATCTTGCAACTAACTCATTAGTTGCAATACTTGCAAGGCTTAAGTGATGTGCATTACCGAGAGGGCCCAGAGATACCTCTCCGACAATCGGAGTGACAAATCCTAATCTCGAAATACGCCAACCCAACAAGTACCTTCGAAGACACCTGTAGAGCACATTTATAATCACCCAGTTACGTTGTGACGTTTGGTAGCACACAAAGTGTTCCTCTGGTAAACGGGAGTTGCATAATCTCATAGTCATAGGAACATGTATAAGTCATGAAGAAAGCAATAGCAACATACTAAACAATTGTGTGCTAAGCTTAATGGAATGTGTCATGTCAATCAGATCATTTTCCTAATGATGTGATCCCGTTAATCAAATGACAACTCATGTCCATGGCTAGGAAACATAACCATCTTCGATTAACGAGCTAGTTAAGTAGAGGCATACTAGTGACATTCTGTTTGTCTATGTATTCACACATGTATTATGTTTCCGGTTAATACAATTCTAGCATGAATAATAAACATTTATCATGATATAAGGAAATAAATAATAACTTTATTATTGCCTCTAGGGCATATTTCCATCATCCCCGTGCCCGGTGCCTTCCCTTTCTTCCACTCCTTCCTCTGGCTCTCTCATCTCTGTCCCGTGTTTCACCCCCTCTCTCTCCCTGTCTCGTTGTAACAGAGATCCCGCAGGTTTCCTTCGCCATGGACGACCTCCTCATCGCCCGTCCGTCGCCTGAGGCTCCACCGACCGCGCCCTTCGACGGAGTCCACATCGTCCGGCTCGTCCGACCTCCCGCAGGCCTCCCCGTCACTTGCCGGAGCCCCCAGCGTCGCCATGCCTCGCCTCTGCTTCGAGCGACAGGAACACCGACGCCCCGAACTAGCACCATGGAGACGCCACCATCGCCTCCTCCACTGGATCTCCTTCGCTCTGCCACCCAGCCGCCGGATCCGCCCGTTCCGGCCGGTTCCCGCCCGGCGCCGCGCCAAACCCATGCCTCCCCCGCTGCTGTTCTTCTTCAGCGAGGTGCAGCAGTGCTGCATCGAGCGCTTGACCGCCACGCGCGTGGGTCACCAGCTGGGCTCCAGATCAGACCCAACGCGCTTCCTCCCCACCGACTTGGGCCTGGCCCATGGGTGAGGCCACACCCCCAGCGCCCACCTTTTTTCCCTGCTGTTGGGCTAGTCCATTTCGGCCCAATACGTTTTTTTCTGTTCCAGTGATTTTAGCTATTATCCAGTGTAAATCAGTTTTACAGAAAAACCCTTGTTGATCATGCATTTAATAATTCCACAAACGTGCATCAGATTGAAAAACTTAATATATGAAAGTTGCTTAGAATTTTGTGTAGATTAATAATTTGCCACTTTCTTGCCATGTTAAAATGCTTAAAATGTTGTTTGTTTAAATTTTCTCAAATAACTTGTTAAAATGTTTTAATTCATAACTATTTAATTGTAGCTCCAAATTTAACAAACTTTATATGTAATTGGGGTAGAATTTTGCCTAGTTTAACATGGTGGCTTTACTTTGCATGTTTAATAACTCTAAAATTGTGTTTAGGGCAGATCAGCACCAAATCTAATATATGCACATGGGGATTTACCGGAATTGTTGTTCGTTGTTCCCGGCCTCATTTAAACTTGACAAGATGGGTAGTTTTTCATTTGCTTCACCCTCTTGCCATGTTTAACAACATTTAATATTGTTGGGTACATAAACGAGATCGAACTAAATAATTGATGTGGTGCTCCGTCAATATGCAACTCGTTGCATATTGAGCTCCACTTAAGTTGTAGTGTTGTTTGTGCATTTTGCCATGCCATGCATATTTAAACCGGACATGCATCATACTTGTTTGCGCACCGTGCCATGTTCATGTGTTGGTTGTTTACTATGTTGTGTGCTTCTTTTCCGGTGATTTCTTCTTCGGGTTGGTTCCGGTAACATCGTGTTGTGAGGATTCGTTCGACTACGTCCGTTTGTCTTCTTCATGGACTCGTTCTTCTTCCTTGCGGGATTTCAGGCAAGATGATCATACCCTCGAAATCACTACTATCTTTGCTTTGCTAGATGCTCGCTCTTTTGCTGGCCTATGCTGCGATACCTACCACTTGCTTATCATGCCTCCTACTTTGTTGAACGAAGCCTCTAACCCACCTTGTCCTAGCAAACCGTTGATTGGCTATGTTACCGCTTTGCTCAGCCCCTCTTATAGCGTTGTTAGTTGCAGGTGAAGATTGAAGTTTGTTCCTTGTTGGAACATGGAGATGTTGTTCCGTGTTGGAACATGTTTACTTGTTGGGATATCGCAATATATCTTATTTAATTAATGCATCTATATACTTGGTAAAGGGTGGAAGGCTCGGCCTTATGCCTGGTGTTTTGTTCCACTCTTGCCGCCATAGTTTCCGTCATATCGGTGTTATGTTCCTGGATTTTGCGTTCCTTACGCGGTTGGGCTATTATGGGAACCCCTTGACAGTTCGCCTTAAGTAAAGCTCTTCCAGCAATGCCCAACATTGGTTTTACCATTTGCACTAACAACCTACCACCTTCCCTTGGGTTCTGCAGACTCAAGGGTCATCTTTATTCTAACCCCCCCCCCCGGGCCAGTGCTCCTCTGAGTGTTGGTCCGAACTGAGCGGCCTGCGGGGCCACCTCGGGGAAACTTGAGGGTTGGTTTTACTCGTAGCTAGTCTCATCTGAGTGTGCCCTGAGAAAGAGATATGTGCAGCTCCTATCGGGATTTGTCGGCACATTCGGGCGGTGTTGCTGGTTTAGTTTTACCCTGTAGAAATGTCTTGTTGTACCGGGATACCGAGTCTGATCGGAATGTCTCGGGAGGAGGTCTAGTCCTTCGTTGACCGTGAGAGCTTGTGGTGGGCTAAGTTGGGACACCCTGCAGGGATTTGAACTTTCGAAAGCTGTGCCCGCGGTTATGCGCAGATGGGAATTTGTTAATGTTCGGTTGTAGAAAACCTGAAGTTGACCTTAATTAAAATGCATCAACCGCGTGTGTAACCGTGATGGTCTCTCTTCGGCGGAGTCCGGGAAGTGAACACGGTGTTGGCGTTATGCTTGACGTAGGTTACTATAGGATCACTTCTTGATCATACTTTTATCGACCGTGCTTTGCCTTCTCTTCTCGCTCTCATTTGCGTATGTTAGCCACCATATATGCTAGTCGCTTGCTGTAGCTCCACCTCATACCTTTACCTTACCCATAAGCTTAAATAGTCTTGATCGCGAGGGTGCGAGATTGCTGAGTCCCCGTGGCTCATAGATACTTCCAAAACCAGCTTGCAGGTGCCGGTGTGTCTGTGCAGATGACGTAACCAAGCTCAGGAGGAGCTTGATAAAGATCTTGTCCTTTGTGTTGTTTCATTCTAGTTGATCAGTAGTGGAGCCCAGTTGGGGTCGATCGGGGACCGTGTCGCGTTTGGGGTTCTTCTTTTATTTTGGTTCCGTAGTAGGACCTTGATTGTATTTGGATGTTGTAATGCTTTATTCATGTAATTGTGTGAAGTGGCGATTGTAAGCCAACTATGTATCCTTTCCCTTTATGTATTACATGGGTTGTGTGAAGATTACCTCACTTGCGAAATTGCTTTCAATGCGGTTATGCCTCTAAGTCGTGCTTCGACACGTGGGAGATATAGCCGCATCGAGGGTGTTACACCGGCTGGGCCGGAGGCGACTGGAGGCGGGCCGGCTGCGCCGGTAGCGACTAGAGGCGGGGCCGACCGCGCCGGTAGCGACTAGAGGCGGGGCCGATGCCTCCCTGCTCGCCAGCGCCGGCCATGGATGGGTCGATGTGTGCGGGGTGTGGTGTGTTGTGTGGTGTGCGTGGGTGGGTGGGGTGGGGCGTGGGTTAGTGGGTTAGTGGGTTTGGATGGGCTGACACATCATCGATCCATGGGATCGATCCGCGTGGTGTGCTTCTTCTTTGTCGTCTCTGATTTTTATTACGGACGGCAAAGAGCATACTTTGCCGTTTGCAATAAAAAATACAGACAGCAAAGATTTTTGCCGTCTACGTTTTGAATTACAGATGGCAAAGTGAGCTCTTTGTCGTCTGTGTTTTTTTGCAGACGGCAAAGTATATTTTACCGTTAGTTTTTCTTTGTCGTCTACTGATGACGGCAAACTATTTCTTTGCCGTCTTGCCCGATGAAAAGCTGACGGCAAAGCTGCCTACTGACGGCAAATTAGTTGTTTTCCGTAGTGATAGAGAATTATGCCAGATGTGGTTCATCATGTAACAGTCATAACGTAGGGTGACACAGAACTAGCTCCAGTTCATCAATATAATGTAGGCATGTATTCCGAATATTGTCATACGTCCTTATGGAAAAGAACTTGCATGACATCTTTTGTCCTACCCTCCCATGGCAGCGGGGTCCTAGCGGAAACTAAGGGATATTAAGGCCTCCTTTTAATAGAGTACCGGACCAAAGCATTAACACATGGTGAATACATGAACTCCTCAAACTATGGTCATCACTAGGAGTGGTCCTGATTATTGTCACTTCGGGGTTGCCGGATCATAACACATAGTAGGTGCCTATAGACTTGCAAGATAGGATCAAGAACTCACATATATTCATGACAACATAATAGGTTCAGATCTGAAATCATGGCACTCGGGCCCTAGTGACAAGCATTAAGCATAGCAAAGTCATAGCAACATCAATCTCAGAACATAGTGGATACTAGGGATCAAACCCTAACAAAACTAACTCGATTACATGATAAATCTCATCCATCCATCACCGTCCAGCAAGCCTACGATGGAATTACTCACACACGGCAGTGAGCATCATGAAATTGGTGATGAATGATGGTTGATGATGACGACGGCGACAGATTCCCCTCTCTGGAGCCCCGAACGGACTCCAGATCAGCCCTCCCGAGAGAGTTTAGGGCTTGGCGGCGGCTCCGTATCGTAAAACGCGATGAATCTTTCTCCTTTATTTTTTTTCTCCCCAAACACGAATATATGGAGTTGGGTTAAGGTCGGTGGTGCTCCAGGGAGCCCACGAGGCAGGGGGCGTGCCCCCACCCTCGTGGCTTGGGTTGTTGGGGAACGTAGTAATTTCGAAAATTTTCCTACGCACACGCAAGATCATGGTCATGCATAGCAACGAGAGGGGAGAGTGTTGTCTACGTACCAACGCAGACCGACTGCGGAAGCGATCACACAACGTAGAGGAAGTAGTCGTACGTCTTCTTTCCGATCCGACCGATCCAAGCACCGTCACTCCGGCACCTCCGAGTTCTTAGCACACGTTCAGCTCGATGACGATCCCCGGGCTCCGATCCAGCAAAGCTTCGGGGAGGAGTTCCGTCAGCACGACGGCGTGGTGACGATCTTGATGTACTACAGACGCAGGGCTTCGCCTAAGCACTACAACGGTACGATCGAGGTGGAATTTGGTGGCAGGGGGCACCGCACACGGCTAAGGAACGATCTCAAGGATCAAGTTGTGTGTCTTGGGGTGCCCCCTGCCCCCGTATATAAAGGTTGGAGGAGGGGAGCCGGCCGGCCAAGGGAGGGGAGGCGCAGGGGAGTCCTACTCCCACCGGGAGTAGGACTCCTCCCCCCAATCCTAATCCAATTAGGACTCCCGGGGGGGAAAGAGAGAGAAGGGGGGGGCGGCCCCTTATCCTATTCCTAATAGGACTTGAGGGGGGCGCCGGCCAGCTAGTGGGCTTCCCTTTTCTCTTTTCCACTAAGGCCCAATAGGCCCATTAGTCTCCCGGGGGGTTCCGGTAACCCTCCCGGTATTCCGGTAAAATCCCGATTTCACCCGGAACACTTCCGATGTCCAAACATAGGCTTCCAATATATCAATCTTTACGTCTCGACCATTTCGAGACTCCTCGTCATGTCCGTGATCTCATCCGGGACTCCGAACAACCTTCGGTACATCAAAATGCATAAACTCATAATAACTGTCATCGTAACGTTAAGCGTGCGGACCCTACGGTTCGAGAACAATGTAGACATGACCGAGACACGTCTCCGGTCAATAACCAATAGCGGGACCTGGATGCCCATATTGGCTCCTACATATTCTACGAAGATCTTTATCGGTCAGACCGCATAACAACATACGTTGTTCCCTTTGTCATCGGTATGTTACTTGCCCGAGATTCGATCGTCGGTATCCAATACCTAGTTCAATCTCGTTACCGGCAAGTCTCTTTACTCGTTCCGTAATACATCATCTCACAACTAACATATTAGTTGCAGTGCTTGCAAGGCTTATGTGATGTGCATTACCGAGAGGGCCCAGAGATACCTCTCCGACAATCGGAGTGACAAACCCTAATCTCGAAATACGCCAACCCAACATCTACCATTGGAGACACCTGTAGTACTCCTTTATAATCACCCAGTTACGTTGTGACGTTTGGTAGCACACAAAGTGTTCCTCGGGTAAACGGGAGTTGCATAATCTCATAGTTATAGGAACATGTATAAGTCATGAAGAAAGCAATAGCAACATACTAAACGATCGGGTGCTAAGCTAATGGAATGGGTCATGTCAATCAGATCATTCAACTAATGATGTGACCTCGTTAATCAAATAACAACTCTTTGTTCATGGTTAGGAAACATAACCATCTTTGATTAACGAGCTAGTCAAGTAGAGGCATACTAGTGACACTCTGTTTGTCTATGTATTCACACATGTATTATGTTTCCGGTTAATACAATTCTAGCATGAATAATAAACATTTATCATGATATAAGGAAATAAATAATAACTTTATTATTGCCTCTAGGGCATATTTCCTTCATGGGTGTGGGCCCCCTGGCCTTGATTCTTTGCCAGTATTTTTTATTATTTCCAAAAATAATCTCCGTGGAGTTTCAGGTCATTCAGAGAACTTTTGTTTCTGCACATAAATAACACCATGGCAATTCTGCTGAAAACAGCGTCAGTCCGGGTTAGTTCCATTCAAATCATGCAAGTTATAGTCCAAAACAAGGGCAAAAGTGTTTGGAAAAGTAGATATGACGGAGATGTATCAGTAGGTTATCCCTATTTTTCATTGTCATAGTACTACATTTTTGTCTGATTCATTGTATATCATATACACCCTTTTTAGTTTATACATTTATGCGGCAACTATCCGTTTTGCTTTTGAATGCAGATGTCCAGCTTGCCACATGGGCTACTACCATCAGTCCCACATGGCAACTGTTGTTTTCTCATGATTTTTTTACTGCATGGCAAAAAATTATGTTACGGTCAACTAAAACTAAACTATAATATTCTTCACTAGAAAAAAGAATCAACTAATTTTTTTATAAAACTCTAATAGCAAAAGGAATCAACTAAAAAGGATCAATAAAAAATAGAATTAATGCAACTGAAATTATATAGAATTTATGCAACTAAAAAGAATCAATTTTTTTTGTTATGATCAACTAAAACAAAACTATAATATTTTAAAACAAAATTATTCACAAAGTAGTGGTTCACGCAAACTTCACAGAATTCAAATTTAAACTATTAATATTTGAACACTAATGGCACTAACAGAAAGTTTATAATTTTTGTGACCTTAAGCAAAAATAATCATTCAAAAACTCTAAAAAATAAAGAAAAAAACAAAAGAAAATATTGGAAAAAAAATAAAAAAATTGTCGCCTACAGGGCCACCACGGCCTGTATACGACTAGAAACCGAATTAGCTAGTTAGGCCAAGATGCAGGCCCGCAGCAGGCCCAGTAGGCCCACAGATAGAGGAGTGTGATTAGGCCCGTAGGCCTGTAGTTGAGAGGAGCTCGAGAGGGTTGGCGCAGCAGCGCTTATAAACCACTCTCGAGGTCTCTCATCTAGCGAGGTGGGACTAAACATCCAACAGCACCGCGGCTGTGCCAGGCACATGCCTTTGGTCCCGGTTGGTGGCTCGAACCGGGACCAATGCCACCCTTTCGTCCCAGTTCAAGCCACCAACCGGGAGCAATGCCTCCTGTGGCGCCTCCTCTAGCGCGTAAGGGCACTCCGCCTCCTCCGGCGTGTCAACGGACTCCGCCGCGTAAGCAACGGCGGAAGAGAGACGCCTCCGCTCAGACGGCTAGCAGTACAAGTAGAGGCGGGAAGAAATTCAAATACGGTCCATGTCTCAAGGCTCCCGAAAAGTCACCTGATGAGAGGAGCGACGAGGAAAATGTGGACATCTGTGCTGCCAAAGTGAGGGAGCATTTTGCAAGGAAACCTCCACCTCCGATGGAAACGGTAGATCCGATAAAAGTGAAGCGCACTCTGGATGCCCTGAAGCGACCACCACCGCCTCCGCCGAATTCCAACTATGTCCGTTGTACTAAAAAGACATATGAAGATGCGCGGCGGCCCATAAGTACTTACAGTGATGCAAGATTGGCACAACGAAGAAGTGGGAAACCAATTCCCCAGCTCGGCGAACAGGCGAAGCAATCATGCCCCCCCCCCCTGCTCAAGGTGTCTAGCTCGCTAATCACCCGGGGCTAGTGCCTGGTACCAATCCTGCTGATTACCTGGGCGATGATGTACAATTTGAAATGTTAGGGGTAGTAGAGATCTTCAAATACGAGTACAGGAAGCCTCTCATCAAACCTGATCATACTCCTCTAACAACGATGATGCGAAGATTGCATGAATCGTACATGGATACCTGTTGTAAGTCTGGGAAGGATACTTTAATGTTTGGAATTAAAGAGGAGCACGACCTTGTTGGAACTAAGATGATGCCTATTGAATTTGTGGAGTTATTCCAGTTATTCAATCAATACGCGCTCGACAAACAACTCATTACTTGCTATTGTCTGTAAGTATTACTTCTATAATTACGTCTCTATAGCTCAGCTCTTTCATTGCATGTATATATAATTATCCTTACTATGTTATGCAGATTGAAGATTGTCAAATGCAAAAAAGCACAACGATATGACATTGGGTTCATTAACCCAAGTACCATAAATGAATGGTCGGTTCAAAACAGAGTCAAAGATACTGAGGACAACTTGCTACAATTGTTGCTTCGAAATCAAAATAAAGGGAAAATACTCTTTCCTTACAACTTCAAGTTAGTGTTACTGTCTTGTGCATATTCGGTTTCGCTTACTCGAGGTTATAGTAATGAAATTGATGAGTTATGAATGCGTGCGCAGCTTCCACCTTATTCGGCTAGAGATTAAGCTTGACCGCGGAGTAGTAACCGTCTTAGACTCGAGACTAAAAGATCTCCAGCTCTATGCGGACATGACTGCAATGCTCCAGAAGTAAGTTCAATCGATCATTATCGCACCATATCGACAATTTTATTCATTTCCTGATATCAAGTAATTAGTTTCTTTGTCTGGCAGGGTTTGGAAAGAGTTCACCGGAATGGTTCTGGGGCTGCTGAGGGAGCTGCGATTTACACACCTGAAAGTAAGTAGTACTAGCTAGTTTCGCGCATCTCCCGTTGATTCTAGTTTCATCAATAACATTTATCATACTTGATTATCAGTTTGATTGAACTCTATTTCTCGTAAAGTGCTTGTGGCAGAAAGGCGGGAATAATTTATGTGGATACTACGTTTGTGAGTTCATCTACAACGCGACCTCTCAGCAAGTCTACTCTAAAAAACAATATGAAGTACGTAAACAATAATATTCACAATTTTATTTTTTTTACCATCATTTGTGTTGAGTTTCATTCATATATATGTATTGACCCCCCTTCTTTAAATTAGATGTGGCAGATGCGGGATGAGCTCGTACCACATGATCGCATACGAGCAATGCAAGAGGAATTGGCGAGATTCTTTCTTGACCACATCATAAATGAGAAGGGAGAATACCATCTGGAAATTGAAATGGATTTTAAATGTTAGGGATTGTAAGAGATGTTATATTGTATATATGTAGTAGCATCGGATAGATATACGAGAACTTGTTGTTCGATCAATCTCTCGAAGAAAGAGAGGTCACTTCTCTCTCTGTATATGTTCATGACGATCTTGTGTATTTAATGGTTTCTTCATTGGCTTACTAACTAGCGTGTCGAGTTCTCTCTATATGTATAGTAGCTAGCATCGGCCAAGCACAAGCACAGGGAAAGAGAGGTCACTTCTCTCTATTAGCTAGCTAACACGATATGAAACCCCCTAAATTAACCCTCCAAAACCCCTAAACCCCCCCCCCCCCCTAAAAAACAAAAAACCCAGCGCTTACGAGCTGCTGATGAGTGGCCTTTTTTTGGTCCCGGTTGATGACCGAGACTAAAGGTCCTCCTGTCTGGACGCCCCGCAGCGGCCATGTGGAGCCCCTTCTGTCCCGGTTCATAAGCGAACCGGGACTAAAGACTAAAGGTTTTGGGCTTTAGTCCCGATCGTTTTGTCCCGGTTCCAGAACCAGGATTAAAGACCCTCTGAAACGGGGACTAGTTCCCTGTTTTCCACTAGTGGTATTTTCTTGTTCTAGAAGTTGATTCGCACATATGCGTGCACATGCACACATACACACCCATTCTTATGGCCTGTGATTCGCAATGTTTGTGAGTCTAATCCCACACCTCATAGGTTCTTTTGTTTGGTGAGCGTCTGAGGAAAAAAATCTCTTGGTTGAAGTGAATGTGTTGCAAGCAAGAACGGCAGAAATGAGTGGCATCGTGAAAACATCTATAAAATGCACCTTCCAAGGGTAGGCATGGATCGCTTGCCTAACTGGGCCCCATCTAGGCGAGAGATTAGCCTGGTCGGAGCTCTCAGAATCCAGCTTTTGGGCGCAATCCCTGCTATAATGGGCAAACTGGAACTATGCAATCTGCTTGCAGCGATCTCGGTATAATTTAGACTGCTGGACCAACTCTAGGCATTGGTTCAACTATGTGGATCCATTAATTCTTCTCTGGGTAAACCTATCGGAATTAACATTTTTAGAACTGGAAACAAATATGTTGGTTGTGTTCAGGACCACAACAACTGGAAACATGCAGTCTTTGGAGTATTTTGATAATTCAATAAGCCATCTACATAGAGATTCGAATTGAACTTCTTGTCCATTTTCTAATTTAGGAAGCTTGTGTATCTTCACATCGCCTCAAATAATCTAATTGGTTGTGCCCTCTTTGACTATATTGGGAATCTATCGACCAAAACTTACTTGCATGTAAAACCATCTTAGTCCGCAAAATTTCTTCAATGATATGAAAGTTAATTGATCTCACTTGGCTAGATCTTTCAGAAAACCAACAACATGTTGTAATTCCACAACCCATTGTGATGGAGAATCTACAAGGATGCCCCGATCCATACACTATATGTGTCGCTTCTTTTCGATGGTTTGAATAAAACATTAAGTTGCAAAATTGGCATGTTGTTGTGCAGTCGGTGGCGGGATTAGTGATGTTAGCTGATTTCAATTTGCATCTTACTTTGCCTTGATATCTTGAGCTCCGCATGAATAAAATGAGTTGTGTTCATCGAATGATTCAAACGCTAGAATAATGATCCTTTCGTTGTGTAAAAAGTGCCCACAAGTTGTCGTTGTTGGTCGCAGCGTCTTTCAGCTAGCCACTTATGTAGGCGCCGATCTTGATCATGAAAATGGTAGATCCCGCTAATAGAAAATTAGTAAAATAATTGATTTCTTCTATTAGTCATCTATATCACCATTCATAAATGAACCAGTACTTAGAGCCATCAACATGTCAGGGAGACACTTTAAAATGACTTCCCATGTGCAAGCTACCTCGATCAGGTCCTCCTCACTAGTAGTATATAGTACTCCTACTACCGTTTTTGCATATTCCAGAACACACACACATGCACGCACACGGTACACCCACGTACACCCATTCTTGCCACCTCTGATGAGAACTGTTTGTAAGCCAAACCCCGTAGATCCAAGTTTGGTTAGCGTCTGAAGAAAAAAAAATAGTCATTTGATTGATGCAAGTGTGATGCAAGCAAGCACGACTTTGGAATGAGTGGCATCATGAAAACATCTTTAACAAACACATTCACAGAGGCATGTTTGCCTTGTGTGGTGGTCCGGCTCCGTCCAGCCGAGAGAGTAGTCTGGTCCGAGCACTTAGAATCTGTCGCCTAGGCATCCGCTGCTTGCATCCTGGATGCTACCTGATTGGCTCACCAAGCACACAAGCAGAGATCAGGAGCGAGCTGCACCGAGAAAGCACGTCTGATCACACATGCTTTGCCTGCGCCGCCTGACAATGAAGCACTCGTCCTATACAACCTCCCGGCCAGTTTGTTTCTTGTCGAACCTGACTGTTCAGATGGGCTTGAAGCCTCCTTGGGAAAATGGGTTGAGAGACTCGCTTTTGGTGTTAGCAAAATAGCACTCAAACACATGCGTCTTAAGAAAATGGAATGTGCGTTACTAGGGATGTTTGGCAAAAAATATTTTCAACATGTGCCATGTAAACCTGGTCTCTGTTTTCTTTTTGTTCTGTGCAACTATCAATCTCCCCCCCCCCCCCCCCCCCCTTGTCGTGTTTAGCAGATAAGCTGGTACTTCATGCATTTTCAAAAACCGGCAGGTTTTTGGAAATATCGGTCAACACTGAAAAAATGAAATATCTTTTGAAAAAATGAAATTATTTTGATTTTAAATAAGTGAACGAGAACGAGGTCAAATAGATATTGTATGCACAATTGTTGAGAACTGGCTTCATGGCCTGCTGCACTCGGCATGGATAGAACCTTTTTGTGGGCAAACATGGAGAGCTTTATTCAACAAAAACAGCGCCGTTCTGCTTGAGAAGAGGTGTTCTGTCCACCGTACTAGTAAGCAGAATACGCCTTGAATTCAATTTTTGTTCCGAAAATTTTGGACAAAAAATATCTGGAAATTCTGAGATTTTTTTGAAAACTGGTATTTCCGCCCCGAGCCGAGAAAAAATCGGTAATGAAAAAAAAAAACCTTGCCCTCAACAAGCGCATCACCGACATCAAGCAGCACCTCTGCCAAAGTGATCACCTGGTCAAGCTGGAGGGGCCAAGTTTCGTCTCCATGACCCACAAGGCCATGCGCTTCAAGGAATGCCGCTTTGATCTGAGCCAAGCCTGGAACGCGCTCGTCAGTGCGCTGGACATCTCGGGGCTCACTAGTGTGGCTTCAAGTTCAACAAATTGTCGATGCCCCTAATCCACAGATAGAATAATTAATCTATCACGAGTCCCTCGATCACCTTCAACTCTTCGGTCATTATATCACCGCTATGCTACATTGTCATTTGTCAACCTACTTCAGTCATTACATGCATGTTTTTTTATTGCAAGAAACTAAGCTTAGCTTTTTGCATCTGTGTAAGCAAAACAGTTTCCTCACAAAGCACCTAGATCTAGTCTCCCAAACAAACGCTCATGGCTCCTCCGGGCGGTATACTCCCTCCGTCCGGAAATACTTGTCTTAGAAATGGATAAAATGGATGTATCTATAACTAAAATAAGTCTAGATACAACCATTGCTAAGACAAGTATTTTCGGACGGAGGAAGTACTAATTACGGTGGCTTCTTCTTCACGATCTTCTCGACCAACAATGCCACCTATATGCACACCATCTTCTAGATCTAGTCGTGCACTCTAGCGACGACTGCTCCCCTGCTTTTGAGTTTTGACAAACATGTACGCTCCGACTGAACATTATCTCAAACAAAAAATTTAGATGATCTAGCCAGCTGCGCTCCTCCTCTGACCCAACCGTGGGTCATCCTAGGCGATTTTAATCTCATGCGTGAGCCAGGTATAGAGAACATCAACACGTTCCTACGGGCCGATGTACCACGTGTTTAACATCACTTTAAATGCTTGGCCCTTTTCGAACTACCCATGTTGACAGCAAGTTTACCTGGACTAATAAACGCAGCCGACCCACTGTACAATTAAAAATCTCAATCTTATAAACGCAGCAGAGCACAACCTTCGCCTCTTGATAATAAAATATCTCAACGTACTATCCGGGAAAAGGTTTCATTTTGGGTTCAGAGAGGGAAAGTGAACTTTGCACTGGATGAGGATGAAAATACGCGTTTCTTCCATGCCTCTGCAATGGCACGGCTTCGCCGGAACAAGATCGTCTCTCTCAACCTGAATTGTCAAACCATTTTTTCTCATGACCCAAACTCAAAAATTCTCACCAATTTTTTTCTAGTCTAATTTTTTTTACATGGTAATACGGATATCATTCATATCAGAAAGATCAACATACAAGTTACATAAAGACCGACGAGCAGTTTTAACATGGTCCCTCTTACCCCCTCTTTTCACATGAAAGGTAAGAGTATAAAATAGATCTTAGTCGTTGATCTCATCAATGAATGGCTTGATTGACTCTTATCTTCTTACCTCACATGTAAAAAAAAGGAGGTAAGAGGGACCATGTTAAAATTTGCCAAGACCGACATGACAAAGCTGAGAAGATAGCGGAACATCTCTGAGCTTGAGACCAACGCTCATCACCTGCCTCCGGCACCACCGCAGCAGCCACCGAAAAAAGAATGACGGATCACCTCCTCACCCGAGCTCGACGCGGCTCCTTCGCTGATATGCAGTTTTTTTTTGAGCATCAGTACAGACACAAGCGCTCATATACACGCGCATACACTCACCCTTATGAATGCACACACGCACACCCTACCCCTATGAGCACCTCCGAAAGACTGAGCCGGCATATCATCTTGAGATTTACGAAGTCACCGTACACGCCTCGTCGTCGACGAGAACATCTCCTCCCACTGAAAGCACATCGCCGGAAATCCTAAAATAAATCCAGAAATAATGCGAGCACCAGGAGGGTTAGGGATACCACTGTCCACCTAACCAACTCAACCACAGGTTGATTCGCGCTGATATGCAGTTTTGCGGACCTTTAAGGTGGCTCACTGTAAAATAGGGTCTAATATATTACCCTTGTACACGTATTTGTATACGTATGTAATTGTAATTGTGATTATATATATATTGAGACGTGAGGCTGGATGTCAACCACTCACACAAAAACCTAAACCTGTGTTCTAACTTGGTATCAACCAGATCAGGCCGCCGCCGCCAATCCCTCGCGCCGCCGCCCGATCCTCTCTCCACACAGCCGCTATTTCCGATCGCTGCTGCTGCATCCGCGCGAGCTAGCCAAGCTAGCCATCCATCCGCCGCGTGAGCTAGCTAGCCATCCATCTGCAAGCCGCTGTTGCTGTTGTGCGTTCCATCCATCCGCGCCGCCGCTTCCTTTCGCAGCTGCCGTGCGTGCTATCTTTGGCGACCGCCATAGCGACTTGCTCCGCGGCCGCGGCGTGCTGTCTCATCCGCGCCGCCGCGGCGTGCTGTCTCATCCGCGCCGCCGCCGCGATGTCGTCCACCGCTATGTCCGTCGGCTAAACCGCCGGCGCCATCGTCTTTTCCCTCGTCGCTTTGATTCCCGTCGCGCTCGCCGTCCCGACGATCTTCGTCCGCCTCAGTCGCCACAACTTCATGCTCTGGGGGGCATCACCAGCATCATTCTTGCCGGTGCCAACCTCCATGGACACCTCGATGGCACCAAGGCGGCACCGGCCAAAACACTCGTTGTCGGCACCGGCGATGCTGCTACCACCGTCGCCAACCCGGAGTACCACCAATGGTGGGTTCAAGACCAGCGCGTCAAGGGGCTCCTTCTCACCTCCATAGATGAGGATATTGCATGCCAACTCATTAGCTGCGAGTCGGCGCATGCGGTGTGGACAGCCGTTGCCGCCATGTTCGGCGCCGAGAGCCGCGCCAATGTCCGCCCCATCCGGCGGCAACTTCAGTCGTTGAGGAAGGACGATCTGTCTGCCGCCGAATACATGCACAAGATGAAGGCCCTGGCCGACACTATGGACGCCGTCGGCTCTCCGATCCGCGATGGTTAGCTTATCGATCACATCCTCACCGGCCTCGGCTCCGCCTACAACTCCATCGCCGCCTCCTTGGGCGTGAGTAACGCACCCATGCCCTACTCCAGTTTTTACTCATTGGTTCTGTCCTTCGAGGCGCTGCAGGCACAACAGAGTGCGGTGGAGGGGTGGTCTCCCTCTGCGAACGCGGTGACCCGTTCGGGTTCGTACGGCGCGGGCGGACGTGCGTCCTACTCCGATCCCTATCCCTCCCACGGAGGGGGGGCGCCCGACTGATGGACATGGCCAGCCCGTGCAGAGCCGCCAGGGCGGTAATGGCGGCAACACCGGCGGCCGTGACCGCAACGCTGGTTATGCTGGCAATGGCCGGCAAGGTGGAGGGGGCAACGCCGGCAACAATGGCGGAGGAGGTGGGCGTCGCAACCGCTGGCGTCCCCGGTGCCAAATTTACAAGAACTGGGGCCATGAAGCTGACGACTGCCGCAAGCGCTATGATCAGGATCACCACTCCCGCTGCGCCAACTCGGCCTCCACCAACACCGTCGACTTTCCTTTGTTGGATACCAGGTCTATGGATCACTTGACTAATGATCTTGAGCGCCTCCAGGTTCACGAGCGCTATGACGGTAAGGATCAGGTTCAGGTGGCCAATGGTGCAGGTCTGTCTATTTCACACATTGGTCATTCGCGCTTACCCGGTTCATCTCTTAAACTGCATAACATCCTTCATGTTCCACACATCAGCCAGCATCTTCTCTCTGTTTATCGTCTTCTTTGTGATAATAACATGTTTGTTGAATTTCATCGTCCTTTTTTCCTTGTTAAGGACAAAGCAACCAGGCGCGTCATCCTTCACGGTAGAAGTTACCGGGGGGGGGGGGGTCTATCCGGTCCCCTTCGCTCGTGCGTCATCTTCATCGTCTCGCCATGCCTCCTCTGGTGTTCGAGTTTCGTCGTCGCAATGGCATCAACGTCTTGGTCATCCTACAAATAATGTGGTCACTTCCATTGTTCGGAGTCATGAACTTCCGTGTTCTCGTTCAAATAATTCATCGTTAGTTTGTGATGCCTGTCAGTGTGCTAAGAGTCATCAACTACCTTATTCTACTCTGTTTCACATCACTACTGTACCTCTTGAATTAATACATTCAGATGTTTGGGGTCCCGCTCTTGCTTCATCGGGAGGGTACAAATATTATGTTAGTTTTATTGATGACTACACGCGCTTCACCTGGATTTATTTGCTTAAACACAAGTCTGATGTTGAGCAAGTTTTCTACAACTTTCAGGCTCACGTCGAACGGCTTCTGGATTATAAAATCAAGGCCGTTAAGTCCGACTGGGGTGGTGAATACCACAAACTCCATCGCTACTTTCAACGCACGGGCATCTCTCACCGAGTGTCATGTCCACATACCTCTTAGTAGAACGGTATTGCCGAGCGCAAACACCGACATTTGGTCGACAGCGGTATTGCCTTGCTTGCGCACTCCTCTCTTCCATTTCGGTTTTGGGATGAGGCTTTTCTTACGGCATGTTACCTCATCAACCGTATGCCCACTCCAGTTCTCAACAAGGACACACCTCTTTTGCGTCTGTTTCATGTTCAGGCCAACTACTCCTCCCTTCGGATTTTTGGGTGTGCTTGCTGGCCTAATCTCCGCAAGTACAATGCTCACAAGCTTGAGTTTCGGTCCAAGATGTGTGTTTTCCTTGGCTATAGTCCTTTGCATATGGGCTATAAGTGTCTTGACCGTACCTCCGGTCGGATATACATCTCTCATGATGTTGTTTTTGACGAGACTGTGTTCCCTTACTCTCAACCCGGCGTTTCGGTTGATCCTGCTTCTCTTGAACATGCACTCACTTTTCCCTTCGATGAACCGGTTCCGGATGTTCATGTGTGTAAATACAACTTGTCCTATTTGTCATCTAACTTGCCTTTTGCAGGTGATATTGCTTTAAGTTCCCCCAGGAACATGTTGTTGCCCCAACGCCTCATGATGCGCCCGGCGTGCATGTCCCATAGCCCGAGGCAGGCGCGGCTGCCTCGCCCGATGGCGCGACCGCGGACGCGGCTGGGTCGCCACCCTCGCCCGGCGCGGCTGCGTCGCCACCCTCGCCTGGTCCGTCGCCCGGGCCGCCACCCTCGTCTGGGCCGGTCCAGCACACAATCGTCTCTCAGCCCGTGTCGCCCCTTGCTAAGGTCCCCTCAGCCGCGACACCCTCGGCCGAGCCCTCGTCGTCGTCGTCTTCTCTTACTGGCGATGCAGCTCCAGTGCATGCTATGGTTACACGTCATCATGACCATACGCGCAAGGAGAAGTCTTACACTGATGGCATGGTTCGATATGACTCTCGCCACCGTGCCTTCTTCGTCGCGCCGGTTTCCCATCGTGATGCTCTGGGTGAACTTGCCTGGTGTACCGCCATGTTCGAGGAGTTTGCTGCCCTCCGTCACACTAACACCTGGGTGTTAGTGCCTCGGCCACCTGGTGTTAATATTATGAGCTGCAAGTGAATTTTCAAAACCAAGCATCGTCCGGATGGGTCTGTTGATAAGCACAAAGCTCGTCTTGTTGCTCGCGGTTTCACTCAATAGCACAGGATTGACTACGGAGATACTTTTAACCCGGTGGTGAAGCCTGCCACGGTTCGCTTGGTTCTATCTCTTGCCGTGTCTCGTGGCTGGAGCCTCCGACAGATTGATGTGAGCAATGCCTTTTTACATGAGTTCTTGGCCAAAGATGTGTACATGCAGAAGCCAACTGGGTTCGAGGATGCCACTTATCCTTCTCATGTCTGCAAACTTCAGCGGTCTATTTATGGTTTCAAGCAGTCGCCCCGTGCCTGGTATGCTCGTTTGAGTCAGCGCCTTTCACAGCTCGGTTTTGTTGCTTCGAGATCAGATGCATCTCTGTTCATCTTTTCCCAGGGTACTATACAGATATACATGCTGGTGTACGTTGATGATATTGTGATTGCTGGCTCTACCCCTACCGTGGTGGATCGTCTGGTGCAGTCGTTGTCTGCTAGCTTTCCCATCAAAGATATGGGTCGCCTCGAGTACTTTCTTGGTTTGGAAGTGTCCTTTCATTCAGGGGGCATGCCCTTGACGCAGAAAAAGTATGCTTTGGATCTTCTTCATCGCGTCAACATGGAGAACTGCAAGGCCACTTCCACTCCGCTTGCTACATCCGAGAGTCTCTCACGTCATAGTGGTGCACTACTGGGTAGAGATGACTCCTTTCGGTATCACAGTGTGGTTGGAGCACTTCAGTATTTGACCCTCACTCGTCCTGATATCTCCTTCGCAGTGAACAAAGTGTGTCAGTTCCTATCTCAGCCAACAGAGGATCATTGGGAAGCAGCCAAGCGTATTTTGAGATATGTCAAAGGTACGCTAGACATGGGACTACGGATTCGTAAGTCCAGATTTACTGGAGTGAGTATATTCACCGATGCAGACTAGGCAGGCTGTGTTGATGATAGGCGCTCCACTGGTGGTTTTGCTATATTTGTTGGACCTAACCTTGTATCTTGGAGCTCGAAGAAGCAACCCACAGTCTCGAGATCGAGCACCGAGGCAGAGTATAAGGCATTGGCAAATGACGCGGCTGAAGCCATTTGGATAGACTCAGTTCTCACAGAACTTGGAGTCCCACGGCAGCACACTCCTATATTGTGGTGTGATAACTTAGGGTAACTTACCTGATGGCGAATCTAGTGTTTCATGCTCGGACTAAACACATTGAGATTGATTTCCACTTTGTGAGAGAACGAGTAGCTACTTGTGAACTGGAAGTCAGGTTTATTTCACAGATGATCAGTTAGCGGATATATTTACTAAGCCCGCTACTAGATAGATGCTAGACCGTTTTAGAACCAATCTGAATCTTGTATGTAGTTCAGATTGAGGGGGCATGTAAAGTAGGGTCTAGTATATTGTCCTTGTACACGTATTTATATACGTATGTAATTTTAATTATGATCATCTATATATTGAGACGTGAGGCTGGATGTCAACCACCCACGCAAAACCCTAAACCTGTGTTTTAACTCTCACCAAAAGTGAAGCCCTTGCCGTTTAACGAATCAGACCGGGGAACACCCCGGACACGTCATCAAACTCCAGATCTGGCACCCCATCACGACTAAGACACCGAAGGAGGAAACCATACCTGCCATCCACGAACGACTAACCCAGCACACATTCCATCTTCCAGATGTCGTCGATGCAGAACACAATCTGCATCCGCTCCTAGACTACCTACCAAGCTCCGCGCCGACGCTGGATCAAATGCCGTTGCAACGGCAAAGCCCGAGGGGACAGGTCAACCACGAGGATGTCGTTGCCGCCACGCCATCCTTGCTTGAACAGACTGATTTCCAAATTCATCCTCATCCATAGGACCAATGGCCTCGTTAGGGAAGGATCCGAAGAATCTTTATTCAGCGCCATCATCATCGCCGCCGTAGCCAAGACGATGAACAATCTAAAAACCTAGACTATGAGAGAGTAAAAACGATCTACGATCTAATTTGCAAGTCTTTCACCCCTCTTGGAATTTTGATCTACGCTCTTTCTACCCAATTCAAATACCTCAACGTAGGAACCTAAACTCAACATTCACAAATCAACAAATATCTCATACGTTCGTCATCATGAACCCGAACGCCAGACTGGGCACAGATAGCTTCGGGTCTGGTTTCCATACAAAATTCTGGCCTTTGCCAAAAGAAAAACTGTTCCACTTTTTCAATTAATTCTATCTCTCTTTTCGCAAAATAGAATGAATTACATCTGTCAGATTTAGATTGTCCTGATGAACCTACTGCCAAAACACAATGAAGCTAGAAATAATCTGGCCTGATTCCGACCTATCTTCGTTCAAAATTGTCCTTTCAGAGGGATTGGAAAATTGCTCACAAATCCACTTAAACTCCTAATATCTTTGCTAGTTCAAGACGATCAAACAGGATTTCTTTCAGGCCATTCCATATCGGAAATCTTCCTCTATGCAACTGAAATCTTGCACTGCTAAGCTACACAAAACGCTCCTACTATTTTCATCAAATTAGACTTCAAAAAAAGCCTTGGATACAGTTTGGTGGGTCACCCCGAGCCGACCAGAAGAGAAAGCCCTGCCGCCGCCATCCGCTGGAGTGGGCTTTTGCCCACCAGCATCCTACGGTGGCGGGCAGGCGTAAGGGACCAACGGGGAAGACGGGGGCTTGGGTGACCGCTAGGTTATCGCCACCTGAGTAGCCTGTGGTGCGACGCGGGGGTCCTTTCTTTCTTGTCTTTTGATCCATGCTGAGCATTATGATTTATGACAATAATATAACTGAATTTCTGTAAGTTATCTCTCTATCAACATTTTCTTATCTTCACATTTGGTGGCTATATGAATATTTCAGTTTTGCTGTATAGATTTCATATCCTAATTGCAATATGCAGGAACTAACATGAACAGGTCACAGTGAGGAGTTTTTGGTTTCATGTGTCCGAGAAGGTACAACTCTTTGAGTGAATCACAAAGTCATGGCAACATGATCTGAAGTCACATGTGCGCATTAACATGCTGGAGCTGTTGAATTCAGACTACATGGGCAAACCTAGAAAATTCTCGAAGCCTGGACTGTCTACAATCTTATTATTTTCAGTTTTCATAGAAATTTGCTATATAATAACCTATCTAGCATAAGGCTGGATGGTAGATCTGCCCATGATATCACGGTACTCTCTGCTTTTAACAGCAACTTTGTAAACACCACGATAATATGTATGTAGCATTAGTGTGACCCATTTGAACCTGCAGTTATGTGAAATCAGAATATTTGCTAGCTGCTTGAACAAAACATAGAATTATTTTCCTTCATCTACATAGCTGACACAAGCAATGTCTGGAAGTGATTTCTGAAATATAATGTCTATGTATTTTTAGGTAATTGTATTATTGAGATCTAAGTACTTTTTTTGTTCAACCTTATAATGGACGGGCGCGGTAACTCGGCAACTCGTGCTTTATGTTCTAGTAACATCATGTACTCTCATGTGTGGCGAGGGGTGACCGGGTGAGAGAGACTTACTCCTACAGTCCTACTACATTTACCCAGCTCATGCGACAATCTATACATATAACTTTGAAGTGTTCACAGAGTTGCCGTCTTTAATAAGTCTAATTTATATGCCAAGTCCTGACTACATTATTTCACATTTGTGTCTCTATATATAACCATCGAACTGCTCCCCACTTTTATGTATGACTAGCCCTTAATTGTTCAACAATTCAACTAGGTGTTCTTTGGTTGTAGTGTGTAGAGTAGCTTACTGAACGATAAGCCATCATTGATCATGAATCTATGTCACTGAAATTGACGATGGACTCCAACCAAGCAACATATAAATATCGACATGAGGTGCGACATGTACGGCAGTGTACATCCACCTTATTCAGCTGATATTTTTTTTCGGAATGAGTAGTCTCTGGAAAACATCTGCGCCTACTTCTTCCCTAGTGATGACAAACTTCACATGGTGCACTCTGATCCTTCTTCTCATCGAACATCGTTAGGTGATTGATGATTGCCGGCCTGAAAGAGTTGGGTTCTACTCATTGACTCTGACGAGTGTGCGATTGCGGTAAACGTCTTGCTGATCCAGGCTGACGTGTTGCGTGTTAAATAGAGGGGTTGCGAGCCCAATACGCGTACAGTTTGTTGGAGAGATTATAACTTGGGGAAGAAGAATACAAGAGATAAAACAAGATAAAGACTACATGAATATCATGTATAACTACTCCTCCTTCGGTGGTGATCCTCCTTGCTGTCCACGCCATCATGTCACGCATATTGTGTTTAACACCCTCCCTTAATCACAACTTCATCAAGTTGAGATTATACTTGAAGACTTCAAAACTTTTTGTAGGAAGAGCTTTGGTGAAACCATCCGCAACTTGGTCTTGGGAGTGAATAAACCGAATGTCTAAGAGTTTGTTTGCGACTCTCTCACGGACAAAATGAAAATCTATCTCAATATGTTTAGTTCTAGCATGGAAAACTGGATTTGCTGATAAATAGGTAGCACCTAGATTATCACACCATAGACATGGAGTTTTAGTGTTTTTCATACCCAGTTCTTTCAAAATTGACTGCACCCATATGATCTCTGCGGTTGCATTGGCCAATGCTTTATATTCTGCTTCTGTGCTAGATCTAGAAACTGTGGCTTGCTTCCTTGCACTCCAAGATATCAAATTAGGTCCAAAGAATACTGCAAAACCACCAGTTGAGCGTCTGTCATCTAAGCACCCTACCCAATCTGAGTCAGAGAAGGCACTGATAAATGTGGAAGATGACTTGCTAAAGTTCAGACCAATGCTCAATGTATTTTTCACATATCTCACTATGCGTTTTGCAGCAGTCAAGTGAACTGTGGTAGGTGCATGAAGGAATTGACATACTTTGTTAACAGCAAATGAGATATCTGGTCGTGTCAATGTCAAGTACTGAAGAGCACCTACCAAGCTTCTGTACTTTGTACTATTTTCTGAGTCCAGAAGTTCCCCTTCAGCAAGAGATAATTTTTCTGTGCTAGATAAAGGAGTAGGTGCAGGCTTACAACTTTATAGACCAGCCTTTTTCACTAAGTCTGTTGCATACTTTTCTTGAGAGAGATGAAGGCCATTCTTGTGCTGCTTAACCTCAATACCAAGAAAGTAGTGTAGATCTCCTAGATCTTTGAAAGCAAAATCTGCACTTAAATCCTTCAATAGTGCTGTTATTGCTTCATCAGATGAGCTTGTCACAATTATATCATCAACATAAATGAGAAAAAATATGGATATTTTAGACTTGTTATAAATGAATAACGAAGTGTCAGACTTTGAAGGAATAAAACCAAGTGCTTGCATCTTTTTACTGAGGCGAGAATACCACGCTCTTGGAGCCTGTTTTAGTCCACACAAAGCCTTGTCAAGTTTGCACACATGAAGTGGTATCTGTGCATTTACAAACCCAGGAGGTTGTTTCATGTAAACCTCTTCTTCCAGAAAACCATGGAGGAACGCGTTCTGAACATCTAGCTGTCGTAAACTCCATCCCCTAGACACAGCAATGGACAGGACAAGGTGTATGGTAGCTGCTTTAACAACTGGACTAAACGTGCCCTCATAGTCAATACCATACCTTTGTTTAAAACCCTTTGCAACGAGTCTGGCTTTGTAATGGTCAATAGTTCCATTAGCTTTCCTTTTTATCCTAAAGACCCACTTACAGTCAATAAGATTTTTACCTTGTCTTGGAGGAACCAAGTGCCATGTTTTATTTTTCCTTAGTGCCACAATTTCACCATGCATTGCCTTTCTCCAATGTGCATCACCAAGGGCCTCTTCAAGAGTATTGGGTTCTCCTGGTTCACCTGTTGAACAGATCATCACATACTTTGCAATATGTTTATAATTAATGGGTTTAATTAAACCTTGTTGTAGTCGTGTGCGACGTGGAGTAGTAGCAGGAGGCACTGTAGAGAACCCCGGCGCAGAAGATCCCACACCTGGATCAGGCTGATCCTCTACCGATCCCGAGGAGGATCCGAACGCAGCTCTAGAACCGGCGTTGTCGATAGTAGAAGCCGGGTCTGGATCTTCTGTGGTCGCCAGCTGTGATGCACGCGGCGAATCAGCCACAGAAAATCTGGGCCGAGCGGCGTCATCATCTCCTCGTGATTGCCTGGGCCCCGCTTCGACAGAATCTGTCCCCGCGCTCGTCAGGCGAGTCACAGCCCGCCGCTTGTAAACAAGCTGTTGGGCTTGAGGCCGTGCGCCCACCGGCGGCTGTCGCGTCTGCACGCGCGCCTGTGCCTGCGCCTGTCGGGTTTGGTGCAGCAGATCCGCGGCAGAGCTCCGATCCCGAGGCAGATTCGCTGCGCAACGGCAACACCTGCCCAGATCCCGAGGGGGATTCCTTGCTCAGGTTAGGGTACATGAAATATGGAGCTGCTGCACTGTTTTCTTCACCATTTTTTGTGATTTTTTCATCGCTATTTTCTGCATCATCACAAGGCTCATAAAGGCTATTAGTAGGGTTAGTCAACATATGATCATCACAATTAGTAATGCCCCTTGATCATAGCCAGAGAGATGGGATGGCAAAAGTAAGATTTCCTTGCGTAGGAGAGCACCGGCATTAGGATGTAGGTCCGCAAAGGGAAACTTGGTCTCATCAAACACGACATCCCGTGAGATGTAGACCCGTCCGGTGGAGATGTCAAGACACTTGATACCTTTGTGCTGAGCACTATAGCCAAGGAAAGCACATTGCTTTGATCTAAACATGAGTTTGCGATTATTGTATGGACGGAGATTTGGCCAACAAGCACAGCCAAAAACACGGAGAGATGTGTAGTCTAGTTTGACATGGAGAAGGCATTCCATAGGTGTTTCATTATTGATGACACGACTAGGTAGCATATTGATGATGTGGAGAGCTGTAAAAAACGCCTCATCCCAGAATTTGAGGGGCATAGAAGCTCCTGCTAGAAGGGCCAAACCGACCTCAACTATATGCCTATGCTTGCGTTCGGCTGACCCGTTTTGTTGGTGAGCGTGTGGGCATGATACATGGTGAGATATGCCTATGTTGTGGAAGAAGGAATTGAGTTTATCGTATTCCCCTCCCCAATCAGATTGGACAGCTATAATTTTGTTGTCAAACTTCCTTTCAACGAGTGCTTCGAAGTTCTTAAAACCTTGAAACACGTCGGACCTTTTCTTAAGAAGATAGATCCAGGAGAACTTGATATAGTCATCAATAAAGCTGACATAGTAAGTATGTCTGCCAACAGAGGAGGGAGCAGGGCCCCACACATCAGAAAAGATCAATTGCAAAGGTTTAGTGAAGACACTAGTAGATATAGGATATGGTAACTGATGACTTTTAGCACACTGGCATGAATCACAAATAGTTTCGATATTTCGCTCACCAACAAACCGGAGCTTATTTTTCCTAAGTAGCTTTTCAACTAAAGAAAAAGAGGCATGTCCTAAACGATCGTGCCATCGTGTGGACGAAAGCTTGACAGCACCACAAGCTTGTTTATTGAATCTTCTAAACTCCGGAATCAACGGGTAGAGCCCTCGAACACATCTACCTCGATAGAGCACTTTCTTCGTTGCCTGATCCTTAATTAAAAAGAAATAAGGATGAAACTCGAGAAAAACATGATTGTCAATAGCAATTCTATGAACAGATAGAAGATTTTTGTGGGCACTAGGAACATGCAAGATTCTTTTTAGATGGATTTTGCGTTTGGGGTATTAAAAATTGAATGACCAATGTGACGTATGCCCATACCTTCACCACTGGCTGTGTGGATTTGATCTTTTCCACGATACTTCTCCTTCATGGTGACCTTCTAAAGCTCGTTGGTCATGTGGTTGGTGGCTCCGCTATCGACATACCAATTTGTGTCGACCCCATAGGAACCATCAACAGCGGCAGCAACTTTTTCTTCGTCTTGTGAGGAATCACCATCATCATCTTCGTAACGGTACCAACAGTCCCTCGCCGTGTGACCGGGTTTGCCACAAATTTGGCAGCGAGGCAGGTCCGGACGCGATCTGTTGGAGCCGCCACCACGGCGCCCTTTTGAGCTGCTAGAACGTTCGCCGCCGCGAGTGTTGTTGGAGTAGCCGCCACCACCGGACCTCCCCTTGCCACGAGAGGAGGAACGAGAGCGAGAGCCGCCACCGCGGCCTCTGGAGACAGAGTTGGCCGAGGACTTGAAGCCGCCGCCGAAGCCGTGAAACTGCGCCATGCGCTGATCAAAATTGCTAAGCATAGCGAAAAGCTCATCAAGTGTTACCGGAGTGACGCGGGCGTCCAAGGCGGAGACGAGGGGCTGATAG
This sequence comes from Triticum monococcum, assembly GCA_034509565.1. NCBI lineage: Eukaryota > Viridiplantae > Streptophyta > Magnoliopsida > Poales > Poaceae > Triticum > Triticum monococcum. Next base: position 625,096,428 of record CM067845.1, read on the forward strand.
TCTTGGTCCAGTCCGTGGATGATGTAGGATATGAGCTCGTCGTCTTGGATTGGTTTTCCCACGGCGGCGAGCTCATCAGCAAGTCCCCTCATGGCGGCGAAGAAGGAGGACACCGATTGGTTGCCCTTCTGCGCGTTGATCAGCGCCGTGCGAATGTTGTTGACGTGACTGAGTGACTGCGACGAGAACATGCTCGCCAGCGCCACCCAGAGTTCCCGCGTCGTGGTGATCGCGGTCACCGTGACGAGCACCTCCTTGGATAGGTGTTGGAGTAGATATCCAAGGACCTGCTGATCCTCCTTCACCCAGAGCGGATGGAGAGGATTCGGCCCCTCGGTTTCTTTCCCAGCGGCATCTTTGGTGACGTGGGTTTTGGCCGGCTCGGTCGACGTGCCGTCGACGTAGTGGTAGACGCCGGCGCCCCGCAGCTGTGGCGTGATCTGGGTCCGCCACAGGATGTAGTTGGTGCGGGAGAGTTTCTCCGTGACTCCGCTGCTGAGGTTTGGCTGGGAGGAGGAGGTGGAGGAAGACATGCTGTGCACTTTGGTGGAGATGGGTAGCTAGGGTTTTGGGAAGAAGATAGCTCTGTATACCATGTGCGACTGCGGTAAACGTCTTGCCGATCCAGGCTGACATGCTGCGTGTTAAATAGAGGGGTTGCGAGCCCAATACGCGTACAGGTTGTTGGAGAGATTACAACTTGGGGAAGAAAAATACAAGAGATAAAACAAGATAAAGACTATATGAATATCCTGTATAACTACTCCTCCTTCGGTGGTGATCCTCCTTGTTGTACACGCCATCATGTCACGCATATTGTGTTTAACAACTAGGAGTCCCTGTATCACTCCGACAAGATTGTGGCGGAAGGCCGCCATAGTTATGTCAATGTGAAATAGTGATGCTATCTCTAGTCTAGTAGTGGTGTATGAATTATCACTTCTCGACATTCTAGTCTCTAAATATATGTAGACTTAGTCTCTAAGTTTAGGTAAACGGGTTGCATCATGTCATGTCATCGATAGAAAAGGAAAGGATGACCGGTTGCATCGCGGACACCGCCGTCCTTTGTTGGCTCATGGCCTGCGTCGGTCGACGATGCTACACTTACGGACCGCAGGCATACGGAATTATCTATGGGAGAAGATGGAATCAGATGGTTGGTGCTCAGCTTTTTTCTTCCCGAGAATTGCGGCTGGCATTGTTTTCTAGTTGTGCCACATCAGTCCGTAGCTGTTATTTCAGTGAAATCTGCCCGTAAGTGTAGCAATTTTGCGTTCATAGTGATCTCTTCGAGGGGTATTTCCCAGCCCTCCCATCTTCAGTCACAATCGCAGCCGTACATACTTCGAGGCATCATCTTAGCAGCGAGAAACTAGAAGTAACTTCGCTGTACACACTTTACTACTACCTCACAGAGTCCTTGACCACTAGCCCGCTCGCACACATGAAAGTGTATGTGGGGAAACAATTTGCGTGACCAGCAGTTACTTTAGTATCCGATCCTAGCCCCAGAACTCTTAATTAGGTTCTTGCATTCGGTAAGTGTATATGAAGAACGAATGATTTGGTTGATGTTGATGCGATTGTACTGCACCCAAACCACGGTTTCGGAATGAGTGGCGTCGTGAAATTATCTTTAACTTGGTCGTTGTACTCGTCAAAAGGTGCCCATGCAGCCTGGAGCAAGTTTGGTTTGGCTCGCCTGGCCTGGATCATTCCAAGCGAGATGCTAGCCCGACCCAAGCGCGGCATATCGTGTGACGGGCAGCAGCCCTTGATACTATTGCTACCTTGCTGGACAGGTCTGGTACCTCAGCTTTCGGAGACTTGGCATAGATGCTTCCATCTTGCCAATAGTGTCAGATAATTTGGAGGATTGGTGGACAAGGTCGAGGAAGCATATTTCCAAGACCTACGTAATGGTTTTGATGCTTTATGCATTCTAGTTTGCTGGAACCTGTGGAAGCAGATAAATGGCAGGGTTTTTGCTTCAAATGCTATCACGAATGAATGGGGCACTGCTGAACTAATACACCAGGAACTCTTGAGATGGGTGTCGGCAGAACGAAGAGGAGTCCAACATTCAGTTGAGTAGTAGAGTGCGTGAGTTGGAGCGGTGAGCTCGATGTGCCAACCAGTTGTGGTTTGGCCGTCAATTGTAATTCTTGTAACTAACTTCTGCTTCTATAAATCAATGGTACGCATCCTGCGTACTCTCAAAAAAATACTATTACTATCTGATTAGGAAACAAAGCACACACTCTGCAATTAGCAGCAAGCTGCATGCACGGCCGATTTGCTGGCACCGCCGTGGCTCCGGAGGACGCTGTTGCCGAAGAACCTTTTTGGGCTGAGCAACTACTCCTTTGTGGCGAATTAGCACCGGAACACAGCTGGGTAGACAGTGTACCTCTACGGATTTGTGTCAAAAAAGTATTTTTTTTTTCAAACAGGCTTGCGCCCCGCTTTAAAAATAAAGAAAATGCCAAACTACACGGCCAAACGATATATGTGATGAGTTAGCTCTCTTACAAAGCAGATCTCATGATAACTGGATCATATAGGACGAACACGACTACGCTACCAAAAGATAACACAACAAGGTCTGGAAACAAAGCCCCCCTATGTCCTAGTACACCTAATCTCCACGACAACACGCTCATGAGGGAGAATGACGCTAAGCATCGCTGCTGCCAAGTCCGACATGGACAGGGGCCCGGAACATTGACACGGAGAGGAGAACCACGACGACGTCTCCAAGAAGAAAGTGTTGCCTATAGGCGCCGCCGCCGTCAATGCCAAAAGCGCGGAGTTTTCATTCGTGAACTCATCATGCCACCAAGAGGTCTTCAGGACAACCGTGACCAGTTCAGACCCCCGGATCTGGATCCGGGCATTGCCACAGTCAAAGCCCGAGCTACCCAACACTACACCCTTCGCCGTCCACATGACTGAGAGGCCAAGCTAGGGCTGGACGCTCGAGTGAGCTTTTTGGCTCGGCCCGAAACTCGCTCCAGCTCGGCCCGACTCAGCTCGGCCCGACATGGAAATAGGCCGAGCCGAGCTGTGAATTTCGGCTCGTTTTGCGACCGAGCCGAGCCTGTTTCCTCTCGGTCCAGCCCGGTGGCTGGTTTCGCAGCCCAGTAATTTTTTTTAGAAAATTTGCAGCCTAGTGTAAAGACTTAGCAGCCTACGCGAGCAGCCCAAGCCCAAGCAACCCGACTAACCCTAGCGAGCATGCACCCGATGCCGGCCTCCTCGGCTCGTCTGATTCCCAAATTCGCCCGCCGCCGCTACAGGCTCTCTTCCCTGCTGCGCCGCCGCTCTTGCCATCACCTGACTGTAACACCCTCGATGCGACTATATCTCCCATGTGTCGAGGCACGACTTAGAGGCATAATCGCATTGAAGGCATATGTCGCAAGTCGGGAAATCATTACACATCCCATGTACATAATAATATAAAGGGGAATAACATAGTTGGCTTACACTCGCCACGTCACATCAAAGTGCATAAATAACATCCATCATACAATCACTCATGGCCCGACTACGGCGCCAAAATAGAAAAGACCCCCAACATGCGACAAGGCCCTTAATCTAACCCCGGATAGGCACCACTACTGATCATCAGGAAAAGACACATAGTAACGCTGAGAGTCCTCGTTGTACTCCCACTTGAGCTCGAGCGCGCCATCTGGAACTGCATCATCTGTCCCTGCATCTGGTGTAATAGTAATCTGTGAGCCACAGGGACTCAGCAATCTCGCACCCTCGCGATCAAGACTATTTAAGCTTAATAGGTAGGAAAGGGGTAATGTATAAGTGGAGCTGCAGCAAGCGACTAGCATATGGTGGCTAACTTATTCGCAAAAGGGAGCGAGGAGAGGAGGCAAAGCGCGAGCGATAAACTAGAGAGCAACCTGCGCAAACATAACTCCAACACCGTGTCCACTTCCCGGACTCCACCGAGAAGAGGCCATCACGGCAACACACTCAGTTGATTCATTTTAATTAATTAAGGATCAAGTTATCTATAACCGGACATTAACAAATTACCATCTGCCCATAACCGCGGGCACGGCTTTCGAAAGATCAATCCCTGCAGGGGGGTCCCAACTTAGCCCATAACAAGCTCTCACGGTCAACGAAGGAATAGACCTCCACCCAAGACACACCGATCAGACTCGGTATCTCGGTACAACAAGATGATTCGACAGGTCAAAACAAGTCCAGCAACACCGCCCGAATGTGCCGACAAATTCCGATAGGAGCTGCACATATCTCTTTCTCAGGGCACGCTCGGATAGGTCAAGCTACGAGTAAAACCAATCCTCGAGTCTCCCCGAGGTGGCCCCGCAGGCTGCCTGGTTCGGACCAACACTCAGAGGAGCACTAGCCCGTGGGGGGCTAAAATAAAGATGACCCTCGGGCTCCGGAAACCCAAGGGAAAAAGAGGCTAGGTGGCAAATGGTAAAACCAATGTTGGGCATTGCTGGAAAAGCTTTAATCAAGGCGAGCTATCAAGGGGTTCCCATTATAGCCCAACCGCGTAAGGGACGCAATAATCCGGGAACATAACACCGATATGACGGAAACTAGGGCGGCAAGAGTGGAACAAAATACTAGGCGAGAGGCCGAGCCTTCCACCCTTTACCAAGTATATAGATGAATTAAGATAACATGGCAATATAATAATATCCCAACAAGTAAATAAATGTTCCAACAAGGAACGGCTCCAATCTTCACCTGCAACTAGCAACGCTATAAGAAGGGGCTGAGCAAAGCGGTAGCATAGCCAATCAAATGTTTGCTAGGACAAAGGTGGGTTAGAGGCTCAATCATGGCAATTGGGAGGCTGACAAGCAAGTGTTAGGCATCGTAGCATTGGCAAAGCAAAAGAGCGAGCAAACTAGCATAGCAAAGATAGTAGTGATTTCGAGGGTATGATCATCTTGCCTGCACAGTTGTCAGAGTTGACTGGATCCTCAAAAGCAAACTCAACGGGCTCCTCGTTAGCGAACTCGTCTCCCGGCTCTACCCAACAACACAAACAAGAAACAAGGATACAATCAATCACGTGCAAGGGCAACCAATAATATGCAAAGATGATATGCTATGCGGGATGCGATGCGGGATGCAAAATGCAAGACGTGACAGGAAATGCATGAACCTGGCCTCAACTTGGAAAACCAAGTGTGCCACTGGATAGAGGGGATGAAATCACCTGAAAACGATATAAAGATCATAGGAATCGGAGCTACGGTTTGGAAATGGCAAGCGTTTTACGAAACGAACCGATCTGCGATTTACAACAAGTAGGCTCCTAAATGCAACGAAATGAACATGCTACAGCCACCAAACATGAAAACAAAATACATGGTAGGGATGTACACAATATGCTTAACAAATCACTAGGACTGAGCCATAGGCAAATTCATCCATTAAGGGGTTCAAACAAGCATGGCAAAACTGAATAAGCAAAACAGATTTCAGACTTAGCGAAATTAACGCTAGTCTGGAATTTCAGACCACGATGCTCTCTTCGGAGCAGCAAAACAATATGAAACATAACCTGAACATGACAAGCAAGAGCATAGCATGGAGCTTCTCAACAAGCTTAACAAACACCCAAAATGACCTGGGGCCAAAAGGGTTCACAAAATACTCTAACGAGCACACGAACATCGATGAAACACAATCAGTTTTCAGACTTAGTGAAAACTGAGACATGCTGAAATTATAACTCACGGAGGCATGTAAACGAGCTCGATGCACTCCCTACGGTGCAAGTCATGGCAAGGCAAGCATATATCCATAAAGAAAGCACAAAATGCTAGCTAGACATGGCAAGAACAATGGCATAGCATGCATGGAACACTAGCAATAGCACCGGCAAAATCGCAAAAGAGTTCACGATCTGCCCAAATACACAACTATGCAAAAGTTGAGCTCGATTGAGTCAACCTAGGGTGCTCCAACATAACAAGTAAAGACATGGATGGATAGAGCACAACAAGCATAACAAAACACTCTTACTGATCATCCTCAAAAGAGGCACGGATCACTAGGAAACAAGCTGGACATGTAGCATCATGAACTAAAACTTCCCACACTTAGTGATTTTCACTAAGTCCCTGAAATCAGCAATCTCAGGTACCCCTCTTTGCAAGCTTGCACAAGACAACACACACATCCTAAAAATGCATGGGTGGCACCTCTGGAAAGAAGACAAAATGCATAACAATTCATCCCAAAGGGGCACAGGCATATCATGCACACAATAATCATGGCAAAAATGACAAAAATCAATGTTGAGCTAACGGATCTGCAATTTAACTCACGATGCCTCCTTCTAACAGAATTTTGGGCACCAAGATGAACTCAAATGCAAATGATGCAATGGAATGAAATGATGTACTCGTCGAGACGAAGATTTTGATATATCATATGTCCAAAACGGAGCTACGGATGCGAAGTTACGAGCAGTCAAAGTAGGCACGAAAATTAGGGTTTCGGGGGAGAAGTCAACCGTCACGTTTTGGATCCAGATCTGAGATCCAGCGGCACGCTTCCCGAGGACGGCCGGAAATCCTGTTCACCGGTGACGGGGCGCGGCCGGAGTAAGCGGACGAGGTGGAGGTCGGCGCGGGCCGGCGCCGGAGTAGAAGGCGGCGGGTGGAGCGGCGGCGGTGGTCGCCGAAAGTGGCTCCGGCGAGGGCTTGTGGCCGTGGCCCGGTGCGGCAAGCCGGGCGGCGGCGGAGCCACCGGGGATGGCGGCGCGGTGGTCCAGGTCGCCGGCCTCGGGGAAGGAGGCGGCGGGAGGCGAGGTGCCTCGGCGGCGGAGGAACGGGCCGGGAGGGCCCGCCGTGGGCTCTCCGGGCCTCGGCGCGGGGGCGGCCGACGGCTGCCACGTGGCAAGGCGGGACTGGCGGCGGCGATGTGTCCGGTCGGACCGGACGTGTCTGGCCGGCGCGGGGATCTGAGATCTCTTTTTTTTTAGGATTTGGACGGGGAAGGAGAAGGGATCCGAATGGAGGGGGTATATATAGGCATAGAGGGAGCTAGGAGAGTCCAAATGAGGTGCGGTTTTCGCCCACGCGATCGTGATCGAACGACCGAGACGATGGAGCAGAGTTTGGTGGGTTTTGGGCCAAATTGGAGGGGGTTTGGACTGCAACACACACGAGGCCTTTTCGGTCCCTCGGTTAACCGTTGGAGTATCAAACGAAGTCCAAATGACCCGAAACTTGATAGGCGGTCTACCGGTAGTAAACCAAGGCCGCATGGCAAGTCTCGGTCCAATCCGGAAATGTTTAATCCCCACACACGAAAGAAAGCTAGAAATGGCCACCGGAGGAGAACGAAGCGCCGGAATGCAAAACGGACAACGGGGAAATGCTCGAACGCATGAGATGAACATGTATGCAAATGCAATGCACGTGATGACATGATATGAGATGCACGAAAAGGAAAACAACACACGGAGACAAAGACCCAAACCCGAGGAATAAATATAACTTAATGCCGGAAACGGCAAGAGTTGAAGTACAAATTGGGAAAGTTACATATGGGGTGTTACACTGACGAAGTTGTCGTACTCCTCGCCGCGTCTAATGTTGGACGACCCTCCCTCTCTCGTCACCACCGGCAGACGCCTCCTTTCGGCGCCGCGTCGGACGCCGCTGTTGATCGCTTCCGAGGTTCATCGTCAAGCATGGCGCAGTCGCAAGTGTCCGCCGGCCTAAGCACAAGCATGTATGACCTCCATGGCTCCTTCCGGCGGCTCGCACGCACTCACACCAACAGCTAGCACGCACACGGCACGCATGCCTGGCATTAACTGACGCACGCAATGCAAGCACACACACATACAGCAGGCACACACGAGCCGCTCGGTCTGAACCGAGCCAGAGGCTGAAGGAAATATGCCCTAGAGGCAATAATAAAGTTATTATTTATTTCCTTATATCATGATAAATGTTTATTATTCATGCTAGAATTGTATTAACCGGAAACATAATACATGTGTGAATACATAGACCAACAGAGTGTCACTAGTATGCCTCTACTTGACTAGCTCGTTAATCAAAGATGGTTATGTTTCCTAACCATGAACAAAGAGTTGTTATTTGATTAACGAGGTCACATCATTAGTTGAATGATCTGATTGACATGACCCATTCCATTAGCTTAGCACCCGATCGTTTAGTATGTTGCTATTGCTTTCTTCATGACTTATACATGTTCCTATAACTATGAGATTATGCAACTCCCGTTTACCGGAGGAACACTTTGGGTACTACCAAACGTCACAACGTAACTGGGTGATTATAAAGGAGTATTACAGGTGTCTCCAATGGTAGATGTTGGGTTGGCATATTTCGAGATTAGGGTTTGTCACTCTGATTGTCGGAGAGGTATCTCTAGGCCATCTCGGTAATACACATCACATAAGCCTTGCAAGCATAATAACTAAGATGTTAGTTATGAGATGATGTATTACAGAACGAGTAAAGAGACTTGCCAGTAACGAGATTGAACTAGGTATTGGATACCGACGATCGAATCTCGGGCAAGTAACATACCGATGACAAAGGGAACAACATATGTTGTTATGCGGTCTGACCGATAAAGATCTTTGTAGAATATGTAGGAGCCAATATGGGCATCCAGGTCCCGCTATTGGTTATTGACCGGAGACATGTCTCGGTCATGTCTACATTGTTCTCGAACCGTAGGGTCCGCACGCTTAACGTTACGATGACAGTTATTATGAGTTTATGCATTTTGATGTACCGAAGGTTGTTCGGAGTCCCGGATGTGATCACGGACATGACGAGGAGTCTCGAAATGGTCGAGACGTAAAGATTGATATATTGGAAGCCTATGTTTGGACACCGGAAGTGTTCCGGGTGAAATCGGGATTTTACCGGAATACCGGGAGGGTTACCGGAACCCCCCGGGAGGCAAATGGGCCTATTGGGCCTTAGTGGAAAAGTGAAAAGGGGCTGCCCACAAGGGCTGCGCGCCTCCCCCCCTTCCCTAGTCCTATTAGGACTAGGAGAAGGGGCCGGCCCCCCTCTCTTCTCTCTTCTCTTTGGAGAGTCCTATTAGGAATAGGATTGGGGGGAGTCCTACTCCCGGTAGGAGTAGGACTCCCCCTGCGCCTCTCTCCCTAGCCGGCGGCCGAACCCCTCCCCCTGCTCCTTTATATACGGGGGCAGGGGGCACCCCATAGACACACAAGTTGATCATTGTTGATCGTTCCTTAGCCGTGTGCGGTGCCCCCTGCCACCAAATTCCACCTCGGTCATATCGTTGTAGTGCTTAGGCGAAGCCCTGCGTCGGTAGTACATCAAGATCATCACCACGCCGTCGTGCTGACGGAACTCTTCCTCGACGCTTTGCTGGATCGGAGCCCGAGGATCGTCATCGAGCTGAACGTGTGCTAAGAACTCGGAGGTGCCGGAGTAACGGTGCTTGGATCGGTTGGATCGGGAAGAAGACGTACGACTACTTCCTTTATGTTCTGTGATCGCTTCCGCAGTCGGTCTGCGTTGGTACGTAGACAACACTCTCCCCCTCATTGCTATGCATCACCATGATCTTGCGTGTGCGTAGGAAAATTTTCGAAATTACTATGTTCCCCAACAGTGGCATCCGAGCCTAGGTTTTATGGTTTGATGTTATTTGCACGAGTAGAACACAAGTGAGTTGTGGGCGATACAAGTCATACTACCTACTAGCATGTCATACTTCGGTTCGGCGGTATTGTTGGACGAGACGATCCGGACCAACCTTACGCGTACTCTTACGCGAGACCGGTTACCTCGACGTACTTTGCACATAGATGGCTTGCGGAAGACTGTCTCTCCAACTTTAGTTGAACCGAGAGTGACTACGCCCGGTCCTTGAGAAGGTTAAAATGGAGTCTATTTGACGAACTATCGTTGTGGTTTTGATGCGTAGGTGAGATGGGTTCTTACTTAAAGCCCGTAGCAGCCACGTAAAACTTGCAACAACAAAGTAGAGGACATCTAACTTGTTTTTGCAGGGCATGTTGTGATGTGATATGGTCAAGGCATGCTGTTTTTATTGTATGAGATGATCATGTTTTGTAACCGAGTTATCGGCAACTGGCAGGAGCCATATGGTTGTCGCTTTATTGTATGCAATGGAATTGCGATGTAATGCTTTACTTTATTACTAAGCGGTAGTGATAGTCGTGGAAGCATAAGATTGGCGAGACGACAACGATGCTACGATGGAGATCAAGGTGTCGCACCGGTGACGATGGTGATCATGACGATGCTTCGGAGATGAAGATCACAAGCACAAGATGATGATGGCCATATCATATCACTTATATTGATTGCATGTGATGTTTATCCTTTTATGCATCTTATCTTGCTTTGATTGACGGTAGCATTATAAGATGATCTCTCACTAAATTATCAAGAAGTGTTCTCCATGAGTATGCACCGTTGCCAAAGTTCGTCGTGCCCAGACACCACGTGATGATCGGGTGTGATAAGCTCTACGTCCATCTACAACGGGTGCAAGCCAGTTTTGTACACGCAGAATACTCAGGTTAAACTTGACGAGCCTAGCATATGCAGATATGGCCTCGGAACAAAGAGACCGAAAGGTCGAGCGTGAATCATATAGTAGATATGATCAACATGACGATGTTCACCATTGAAAACTACTCCATCTCACGTGATGATCGGTTATGGTTTAGTTGATTTGGATCACGTGATCACTTAGAGGATTAGAGGGATGTCTATCTAAGTGGGAGTTCCTAAGTAATTTGATTAACTGAACTTAAACTTATCATGAACTTAGTACCTGATAGTATCTTGCTTGTTTATGTTGATTGTAGATAGATGGCTCGTGCTGTTGTTCCGTTGAATTTTAATGCGTTCCTTGAGAAAGCAAAGTTGAAAGATGATGGTAGCAATTACACGGACTGGGTCCGTAACCTGAGGATAATCCTCATTGCTGCACAGAAGAATTACGTCCTGGAAGCACCGCTGGGTGCCAGGCCTGCTGCTGGAGCAACGCCAGATGTTATGAACGTCTGGCAGAGCAAAGCTGATGACTACTCGATAGTTCAGTGTGCCATGTTTTACGGCTTAGAATCGGGACTTCAACGACGTTTCGAACGTCATGGAGCATATGAGATGTTCCAGGAGTTGAAGTTAATATTTCAAGCAAATGCCCGAATTGAGAGATATGAAGTCTCCAATAAGTTCTATAGCTGCAAGATCGAGGAGAACAGTTCTGTCAGTGAGCATATACTCAAAATGTCTAGGTATAATAATCACTTGATTCAGATGGGAGTTAATCTTCCAGATGATTGCGTCATTGACAGAATTCTCCAATCACTGCCACCAAGCTACAAGAGCTTCGTGATGAACTATAATATGCAAGGGATGAACAAGACTATTCCCGAGCTCTTCGCAATGCTGAAAGCTGCGGAGGTAGAAATCAAGATGGAGCATCAAGTGTTGATGGTTAACAAAACCACTGGTTTCAAGAAAAAGGGCAAAGGGAAGAAGAAGGGGAACTTCAAGAAGAACAGCAAGCAAGTTGCTGCTCAGGAGAAGAAACCCAAGTCTGGACCTAAGCCTGAAACTGAGTGCTTCTAGTGCAAGCAGACTCGTCACTGGAAGCGGAACTGCCCCAAGTATTTGGCGGATAAGAAGGATGGCAAGGTGAACAAAGGTATATGTGATATACATGTTATTGATGTGTACCTTACTAGAGTTCACAGTAGCACCTGGGTATTTGATACTGTTTCTGTTACTAATATTTGTAACTCGAAACAGGGACTACGGAATAAGCGGACGCTAGCAAAGGACGAGGTGACGATGCGCGTGGGAAACGGTTCCAAGGTCGATGTGATCGCGGTCGGCACGCTACCTCTACATCTACCTTCGGGATTAATATTAGACCTAAATAATTGTTATTTGGTGCCAGCGTTGAGCATGAACATTATATCTGGATCTTGTTTGATGCGAGACGGTTATTCATTTAAATCAGAGAATAATGGTTGTTCTATTTATATGAGTAATATCTTTTATGGTCATGCACCCTTGAAGAGTGGTCTATTCTTATTAAATCTCGATAGTAGTGATACACATATTCATAATGTAGAAGCCAAAAGATGCAGAGTTGATAATGATAGTGCAACTTATTTGTGGCACTGCCGTTTAGGTCATATCTGTGTAAAGCGCATGAAGAAACTCCATACTGATGGGCTTTTGGAACCACTTGATTATGAATCACTTGGTACTTGCGAACCGTGCCTCATAGGCAAGATGACAAAAACAGCGTTCTCCGGTACTATGGAGAGAGCAAAAGATTTATTGGAAATCATACATACCGATGTATGTGGTCCGATGAATATTGAGGCTCGTGGCGGATATCGTTATTTTCTCACCTTCACAGATGATTTAAGCAGATATGGGTATATCTACTTAATCAAACATAAGTCTGGAACATTTGAAAAGTTCAAGGAATTTCAGAGTGAAGTTGAAAATCATCGTAACAAGAAAATAAAGTTTCTACGATCTGATCGTGGAGGAGAATATTTGAGTTACGAGTTTGGTATACATTTGAAAATTGTGGAATAGTTTCGCAACTCACGCCACCCGGAACACCACAGCGTAATGGTGTGTCCGAACGTCGTAATCGTACTTTACTAGATATGGTGCGATCTATGATGTCTCTTACTGATTTACCGCTATCGTTTTGGGGTTATGCTTTAGAGACGGCCGCATTCACGTTAAATAGGGCACCATCAAAATCCGTTGAGACGACGCCTTATGAACTATGGTTTGGCAAGAAACCAAAGTTGTCGTTTCTTAAAGTTTGGGGCTGCGATGCTTATGTGAAAAAGCTTCAACCTGATAAGCTCGAACTCAAAGCGGAGAAATGTGTCTTCATAAGATACCCAAAGGAAACTGTTGGGTATACCTTCTATCACAGATCCAAAGGCAAGACATTCGTTGCTAAGAATGATCATTTCTAGAGAAGGAGTTTCTCTCGAAAGAAGTGAGTGGGAGGAAAGTAGAACTTGACGAGGTAACTGTACCTGCTCCCTTATTGGAAAATAGTACATCACAGAAAACTGTTTCTGCGACACCTATACCAATTAGTGAGGAAGCTAATGATGATGATCATGAAACTTCAAGGCAAGATACTACTGAACCACGTAGATCAACCAGAGTGAGATCCGCACCAGAGTGGTACGGTAATCCAATTCTGGAAGTCATGCTACTAGATCATGATGAACCTACGAACTATGAAGAAGCGATGGTGAGCCCAGATTCCGCAAAGTGGCTTGAGGCCATGAAATCTGAGATGGGATCCATGTATGAGAACAAAGTATGGACTTTGGTTGACTTGCCCGATGATCGACAAGCAATTGAGAATAAATGGATCTTCAAGAAAAAGACTCACGCTGACGGTAATATTACTATCTATAAAGCTCTACTTGTCGCAAAAGGTTTTCGACAAGTTCAAGGGGTTGACTACGATGAGACCTTCTCACCCGTAGCGATGCTTAAATCCGTCAGAATCATGTTAGCAATTGCCGCATTTTATGATTATGAAATATGGCAAATGGATGTCAAAACTGCATTCCTGAATGGATTTCTGGAAGAAGAGTTGTATATGATGCAACCAGAAGGTTTTGTCGATCCAAAGGGAGCTAACAAAGTATGCAAACTCCAGCGATCCATTTATGGACTGGTGCAAGCATCTCGGAGTTGGAATAAACGCTTTGATAGTGTGATCAAAGCATTTGGCTTTATACAAACTTTTGGAGAAGCCTGTATTTACAAGAAAGTGAGTGGGAGCTCTGTAGCATTTCTGATATTATATGTGGATGACATATTGCTGATTGGAAATGATATAGAATTTCTGGATAGCATAAAGGGATACTTGAATAAAAGTTTTTCGATGAAAGACCTCGGGGAAGCTGCTTACATATTAGGCATAAAGATCTATAGAGATAGATCAAGACGCTTAATTGGACTTTCACAAAGCACATACCTTGACAAGATTTTGAAGAAGTTCAAAATGGATCAAGCAAAGAAAGGGTTCTTGTCTGTGTTACAAGGTGTGAAGTTGAGTCAGACTCAATGCCCGACCACTGCAGAAGATAGAGAGAAAATGAAAGATGTTCCCTATGCTTCAGCCATAGGCTCTATCATGTATGCAATGCTGTGTACCAGACCTGATGTGTGCCTTGCTATAAGTTTAGCAGGGAGGTACCAAAGTAATCCAGGAGTGGATCACTGGACAGCGGTCAAGAACATCCTGAAATACCTGAAAAGGACTAGGGATATGTTTCTCGTATATGGAGGTGACAAAGAGCTCACCGTAAGAGGTTACGTTGATGCAAGCTTTGACACTGATCCGGACGATTCTAAATCGCAAACTGGATACGTGTTTACTTTAAACGGTGGAGCTGTCAGTTGGTGCAGTTCTAAACAAAGCGTCGTAGCAGGATCTACATGTGAAGCGGAGTACATAGCTGCTTCGGAAGCAGCGAACGAAGGAGTCTGGATGAAGGAGTTCATATCCGATCTAGGTGTCATACCTAGTGCATCGGGTCCAATGAAAATCTTCTGTGACAATACTGGTGCAATTGCTTTGGCAAAGGAATCCAGATTTCACAAAAGAACCAAACACATCAAGAGACGCTTCAACTCCATCCGGGATTTAGTCCAGGTGGGAGACATAGAGATTTGCAAGATACATACGGATCTGAATGTTGCAGACCCGTTGACTAAGCCTCTTCCACGAGCAAAACATGATCAGCACCAAGGCTCCATGGGTGTTAGAATCATTACTGTGTAATCTAGATTATTGACTCTAGTGCAAGTGGGAGACTGAAGGAAATATGCCCTAGAGGCAATAATAAAGTTATTATTTATTTCCTTATATCATGATAAATGTTTATTATTCATGCTAGAATTGTATTAACCGGAAACATAATACATGTGTGAATACATAGACTAACAGAGTGTCACTAGTATGCCTCTACTTGACTAGCTCGTTAATCAAAGATGGTTATGTTTCCTAACCATGAACAAAGAGTTGTTATTTGATTAACGAGGTCACATCATTAGTTGAATGATCTGATTGACATGACCCATTCCATTAGCTTAGCGCTCGATCGTTTTGTATGTTGCTATTGCTTTCTTCATGACTTATACATGTTCCTATAACTATGAGATTATGCAACTCCCGTTTACCGGAGGAACACTTTGGGTACTACCAAACGTCACAACGTAACTGGGTGATTATAAAGGAGTATTACAGGTGTCTCCAATGGTAGATGTTGGGTTGGCGTATTTCGAGATTAGGGTTTGTCACTCCGATTGTCGGAGAGGTATCTCTGGGCCCTCTCGGTAATACACATCACATAAGCCTTGCAAGCATAATAACTAAGATGTTAGTTATGAGATGATGTATTACAGAACGAGTAAAGAGACTTGCCAGTAACGAGATTGAACTAGGTATTGAATACCGATGATCGAATCTCGGGCAAGTAACATACCGATGACAAAGGGAACAACGTATGTTGTTATGCGGTCTGACCGATAAAGATCTTCGTAGAATATGTAGGAGCCAATATGGGCATCCAGGTCCCGCTATTGGTTATTGACCGGAGACATGTCTCGGTCATGTCTACATTGTTCTCGAACCGTAGGGTCCGCACACTTAACGTTACGATGACAGTTATTATGAGTTTATGCATTTTGATGTACCGAAGGTTGTTCGGAGTCCCGGATGTGATCACGGACATGACGAGGAGTCTCGAAATGGTCGAGACGTAAGGATTGATATATTGGAAGCCTGTGTTTGGACACCGGAAGTGTTCCGGGTGAAATCGGGATTTTACCGGAATACCGGGAGGGTTACCGGAACCCCCCGGGAGGCAAATGGGCCTATTGGGCCTTAGTGGAAAAGTGAAAAGGGGCTGCCCACAAGGGCTGCGCGCCTCCCCCCTTCCCTAGTCCTATTAGGACTAGGAGAAGGGGCCGGCCCCCCTCTCTTCTCTCTTCTCTTTGGAGAGTCCTATTAGGAATAGGATTGGGGGGGAGTCCTACTCCCGGTAGGAGTAGGACTCCCCCTGCGCCTCTCTCCCTAGCCGGCGGCCGAACCCCTCCCCCTGCTCCTTTATATACGGGGGCAGGGGGCACCCCATAGACACACAAGTTGACCATTGTTGATCGTTCCTTAGCCGTGTGCGGTGCCCCCTGCCACCAAATTCCACCTCGGTCATATCGTTGTAGTGCTTAGGCGAAGCCCTGCGTCGGTAGTACATCAAGATCGTCACCACGCCGTCGTGCTGACGGAACTCTTCCTCGACGCTTTGCTGGATCGGAGCCCGAGGATCGTCATCGAGCTGAACGTGTGCTAAGAACTCGGAGGTGCCGGAGTAACGGTGCTTGGATCGGTTGGATCGGGAAGAAGACGTACGACTACTTCCTCTACGTTGTGTGATCGCTTCCGCAGTCGGTCTGCGTTGGTACGTAGACAACACTCTCCCCCTCGTTGCTATGCATCACCATGATCTTGCGTGTGCGGTTGAAAATTTTCGAAATTACTACGTTCCCCAACAAAGGCAAGACGAGCCGAGCCTCCAAAAGCAGGCTCGCTCAACCAGCGAGCCGAGCCGAGCTTAGCTCGTTCATGGCGAGCCAATGGCAGGCTCGGAGCAAGCTCGGCTCGGCTCGGCTCGTGTCCAGCCCTAGTCCAAGCCACCACCGCCACCATGGTGCCCGCCAGAGAGCCAACCATGTGAACCACCTCCCAGGGCTGACACCATGGGCCATCCTCGACATGGCAAACCAACCCCAGTAGGAAGAGCATATGGCAATCCTTCCACTCCTAGCCTGGCATTTGTCCGCGAGTCTGGGTCCACACCTCCGTAGTAGGAGGTGTTGCTGCATGCGTCCCCATCCAGTCTTGGTGGCCCGACGGGGACATGACCCCGAGACTATCGACGACCGCTGTTGAGCAAGCCCGTCAAAGCCCTTGCCTTGGACTAGGCGAGCTCGAACAACGCCAAATCCGAGGCCATTGGCGCCAAGCCATCGGACAACAAAACAATGTCAAGACCACCACCTGCAGCCAGCACCCAGACCGAGCCTAACCCCGCCTTCCCGTAGCAACCGCCCCGACCCGCCTCCGGCTCAAATCTGGTCCGCCCAAGTACTTATATAGTGGGGAGTAACATATGCATGGTGTCATGCAAATCTTCATTTATTAGGTTGTAGACTCATCTAATTGATGTTACTCATAGAATGAGTAACTAGCTATGTTATTGCATGTCTCTCTTTCATCATTAATTACTTGCCATGCCATTTATTTTGTCTAGATAAGCATGATGTTACCACCTACGTTATTTTCATTATGGATAGTCTAAGACATTGGTGGCCAAAGTACCTCCGGAGGATTGATGAGATCACCTATCACCGCTGTTGCATCCACTATAACCGCTTGACGGGTCTGATTCAGATTCCATTGGGGTTTGCATCTTGTCGCTACATCTGAATTATTGGCTTCAGTTCATTTGAAGTGTTGGTACCAACATGGCTGGGCAAACTGACTGTTCTCAATTTCCTTTCCTGAGTAGTAATGACCTTGTCGGCACAATCCCTTCCATAATGGGCAAACTGGAGGTATGCAAACTGCTCACAGCCATCTCAGTATAATTTAGACAGCCGGACCAACTCTAGGCTTTTGTTCAACTATGTGGATCCATTCAAGCTTCTCTTGGTAAACCTATCGGAATTAGCATTTTTACAACTGGAAACAAATATGACATGCAGTCTTTGGAGTATTTTGATAATTCAATAAACCATCTACATGGAGATCTGAATTGAACTTCTGGTCCATATTTTCTAATTTTAGAAAGCTTATGTATCTTCACATCACCTAATTAATCTAATTAGTTGTGCCCTCTTTGACTATATTGAGAAACTATCGAGCAAAATTTACTTGCATTTAAAATCAACCTAGTCCGCAAAATTTCTTCAATGATTTCAAATTTAATTGGTCTCACTTGGCTAGATCTTTCAGAAAACCAACTGGATGGTGTAATTCTACAATCCATTGTGATGGAGAATCTACAAGGTTGCCCCGATCCATATACTACATGTGCTGCTTCTTTTTGATGGTTTAAATAAAGCATTTAGTTGCAAAATTGGCATGTTGTCGTGCAGTCGGTGGTGGGATTAGTGATGTTAGCTGATTTCAATTTGCATCTTACTTTGCCTTGATATCTTGAGCTCCGTGTGAATAAAATGAGTTGTGTGCATCGAATAATGATCCTTTCGTTGTGTAAAAAGTGTCTACAAGTCGTTGTTGTTGGTCGCACCGTCTTTTAGCTAGCCACTTATGTAGAAACACATTTCACTCAAGACTGGAATAGCTTGGGACGCCGATCTTGATCATGAAAATGGTAGATTCTACTATAGAAAATTAGTAAAATAATTGATTTCTTCTATTAGTCATCTATGACCATTCATAAATGAACCAGTACTTAGAGCCATCAACATGTCAGGGAGACACTTGAAAATGACTTCCCATGTGCAAGCTTCCTCACTAGCAGTACATAGTAGTATGGTCTTTGCATATTCCACACACACACACACACACACACATTCTTGCCACCTCTGATGAGAACTGTTTTTAAGCCTGATCCCGTAGATCGTAGGTTCTTCTGTTTGGTTAGCGTCTGAAGAGAAAAAATCATTTGATTGATGCAAGTGTGATGCAAGCTAGCACGACTTTGGAATGAGTGGCATCGTGAAAACATCTTAAACAGACACATTCACAGAGGCATGTTTCCCTTACGTGGTGGTCAGGTTCCATCCAGCCGAGAGATTAGTCTGGCCCGAGTGCTCAGAATCTATCGCCTGGGCATGCGCTGCTTACAGCCTGGATGCTACCTGATTGGTTCACAAAGCGCACATACAGAGATCAGGTGCGAGCTGTGCCCGAAAGCTGCGTCTTGTGGCACATGATCCGCCGGCACCGCCTTAGCTTTGGAAGACGCCGAGCAGAGGATGATGCAATGGTCCTATACGACCTCCCGGCCTGTTTGTTTCTTATATCGAACGTGACTATTCACATGGGCTTGAAGCCCCCTTCGAAAAATGGGTTTCAAGACTCGCTTTTGGTGTTAGCAACAACGTATCCTTGAGGATGTGGAAAAGTAGCACTCGAACACATCCATATTAAGAAAATAGTATGTGCGTAGGGATGTGTGGCACCAAATAAACCTGGTCTCTGTCTTCTTTTGGTTCTACGCAACTCTCTCTCTCTCTCTGTTTAGCAGATAAGCTGGTCCCTCATGCACAGAGTGGTTTCCTTAATACTCCTTCCGTCTGGGTGTATAAATCACCTTACAAAAATCAAAAGATCCCAAAACACTTAGACGCAGTGCATTAACTCCCATTTTGTTTCATGTTTCTTGACATAAATAAAAGAATCAAACAATACTGAGAGATTGGGAGCATGTATGCTTTCAATGACTTGAAACTACCAAACACAACATGCAGTGATCAGTTTATTGCATGCAATGCTATTAATTAACAAATAAACTTTAAGTTTCTCGTTTTTCCCCCACCTTGCTCACCGTGCACAATCTAAAAGGACTTGTGCACCTGGACGGAGGGAGTACGTCTATTAAACTATTGACCCATGAAATCAAGGTTTCAAACTCCTATCCACATTCAATCACTAAAGATTGTGTGCTCCTCGGTAATTCATCCCGTCTCCCCTCCTATTATTTATGATCACATGATGCTCACCCATCTATCGCATCGACAGCTTTGGTGATCCCATCTTCCTCCTCCAAGCTGCACAAGGCAACCATTCGCAAGCAATTTGGCATCAACAAGCGGATCACCGACATAAAGCAGTGCCTCCATTGCAGCTATCGCTTGGCCAAGCTGGAGGGGTCAAATTTTTCCATCACTCACAAGGCCATGCGCTTCAAGGACGCCGCTTTGATCTGAGCCAAGCCTCCGACACGCTCGTCAGTGCATTGGACATCTCGAGGCACACCAGTGTCCTGGAGCAGCTGATCCACGATGTCGATGCCCTGGCAAAGACTGCCACTCTCTACGGCGCCTCTGACCAGGATGTTGCCGTGCTGGCTGAACTAGAAGAGGTGACCTCACCTACCTAGTGATCCATTGCGTCACCATGGTGAGCACACCGCGCACGGGGCGTGCTTTTCAGATAAATCTGATGTGGCCGTACCATTACTTCAATATTTCCTTTTGCTGTTGGAACATTAGAAGGCTGGGGCACTAGCAAAACTGTGTGGACAAACTCCCGGAACTCATGCAAGAATTGATGCTTAGGTCTTCTTTTTTTAGCTCAGTAAGCCCAAGCATCCACGCCATGCAGGTCGCGGATGCGGTGATGTGGATGGGCGCAGCAGCGGCGGACATGCCCACGATCATCTGAGCGCGCTGCCGGACGACCTTCCCAACGCCATCATGTCGCACCTCAATGCCCTGCAGATGGTGTAGACATGCGTGCTGTTCACGGGGTGGATGCACCACTGGCGCGCTGTGCCGTGCACCCGTGCCTCGGCGTCGACGAGAAGTAGACCGGTGCCTACAACAATTTTGAGAAATTCACCAACAACCTTCTGTGCAGCCATGAAACCGCGCTCCTGGAGAACTTCCAGTTGCAAGCGCCTCCAGGAGTTCTGACCATTTGGTCCACCGCACCATAGGTCAAGACGAGGCATGGGCTTGCCGGGTCAAAAGGTTTTTATTTCCGCTCAATGTTTTGAGATTTCGAGTGGTTTCGATGCCCCCAGTAAATGGGTGTTTTGAGCGTTATTTTTTTTGAATTTGAATGCAGCATTTACAGACATGTAAGCATCGATTGCCCATTAAATTTATCTTGAAATTAGTGTGAATCTTCCTCGAAATTTCGGTCTTCAAAATATTCCGGACCCCACTGGAATATGCAAAACTTCACTGAAATTTCGTTGAAATTTTTAACCCTGATGGTACACATACTATGTTTGTTGCTTGTTTTCGGTGGTTTTAAACAGAGTAATAAGTTTCAAGATTAGCCTGTTGTTGTTTAACCGTTGTGAGATTTGGCGATGTTAGCTAGTTCCTATTTGCATGTTGTTTTGAGCCTTGACGTCTTGAGCTTCATATGAATAAAATGAATTCCGTGCATCGAATGATTCAAAGGGTGGGATAGTGATCTTTCCGTTGTGTACAGAGTGTATACAAGTTGCTGTTTGGTCACACGTGCTTGTAACTAGTCAGCGCCGTGGAAGCATATTTCACTTAAGATTGAAATAACTCAGGCCTTACCTCAACTAGTAGAACGCCCGTGCGTTACCACGGGCTTTTGATAAAATTTAAGATTCTACTCACTGAGCTAAATAACTAAGAACAATGTCATCTCAGCTAACATATTTTTTAATAATCAGCTAACACACGTCTACTGTCAAACACAATAATGTTATCTAGATTGTATTTGTGACGTTTTGGTCTCACATAGATAAATGAATAAACAAAACCCATTCTAACTAAAGTTTTTCTTAGGTGAAGTGGGTTGTGTTGTATTCATTCATCTCAACATGTTTTGAGTCGAATAAAATAAAACTATTCGCACAAGCCTCCTTCGCTAGCCAATGAGCAGCTCCATTAGCCGAGCATCTCACCCGTGCCACACAGAACTCCTCCGTTGATCGCATGGACTCCTTTACCTCCTCAACACTAGGGCCATAGACTGATCTATCAAATTCTTAGCTTCTTAATAACTTACAGCATCTACTGCCGACCCCCCTACTTTCTCCCTAAACGTCTGAAACGTCCGCCCCGGTCAAAAATGAGTGACCCAACCGGACCCTCACTTTATCCCTAAATGTCCGGACTAGCCGATATACCTTAGACCCATCTCAAATCTAGGGGCAGGATGGGCTGCGGTCACGCCCGGGTACCCGCTCAGTCCCACCTGCAACCACCCAATCTTTCTTTCTCGCCTCTCTCATGTGGAGCATGGAACGATGCCAGCACAGGGGAGAAGGTGGCTCGCGACGATGATGAGGTGAGCAGAGGAGGCTGCTGACAGCGTGGACGATGGTGGGGGAGGCGCCGACCTAGGGGAGGTGCCTGACGACCTCGCGCGACCACCACATGTACCTGCTGGCCAAAGACGCATGCAACCGTGGGCGCGCTGACGGGTCACCGCAGCCTTGTGCTGGCTTGTGTGTTGGCCGTCAGCGAGCGAGCGTGCTGGCCTGCGGGTAGGCGGGCGAGCATGATGGATGCCGCCACAGCCGCATGCTGTCTAGCCTAGCTGTGGGGATGCCAGCCGCCGTAGCTGGCGCAACCCCGGCCTGGCCGCCGTTGCCGTCGTGTGCGGGCGGGCAGTTGGGACTTAATCTTGATTTCAATGTTTCTGCATGTTTATTTTTAGTGATGCATGCAGTTTAGATTGTCTAGGGAAGTGTATGTAGGCCAATGAAGCTTCAGTTGTGCACGGGAAGAAGGCGAGATGCCGGGCTGCAGTAAGCATGGCGAGACGGTGGTGTGAAGCTACGGTGCAAATGTTGAGGGTATGGGCTGTACACTAAAATATATCCAATGCATCATTACCATAAAATAGAATGAAAGTGACACTGAAATTTATATTATATCATAAGAACGAAAATGAAAGGTCATAAATTGTTGTTTAAGATATGTACGTTTGCCATGCATTGCCACAGGATAACAAAGATATATACATTGATCAAAAACCAAAGGGCCATCAACTCTACTTCATCAACTTGGACCACTATATGTTTGCTTATTTCATATTTTGTTAAATGTCCAGAAAAAAACATTGCACATATATTATACACTTCTTAATCTTCAGTAAAAACACAGAGGTGATTAACAAACTCCATGTTCATAAAACTGCAATAAATTAGTCTAATTGGTATTGTCAGCTAAGAAGATCAACGACCTTCTTGAACAGTACCAAAAAATAGCTGAGTTAAGTTAATTTGGCCAATCATACTCACCTCGCTCGGTAAGCGGCCACAATTGTTGACCACGGCTGAGGTCTGCTCCTTCCCGCGCATAAGGCGGTGGGGCCCTCTCCAAATTGCTGGTGCTCTTTAACCGGGACGGTGACTGTTCCGGGGCCTTGTCGGAGAGGTAATCTTGCCTCCATCCTTACCGGGTACATCCAGTTTTGCTCATGACAACATGATCATCCTTATATTTTGGCAAGCCTAAAGAGTTTTAGTGTAGTGTTCACGTTTCCTTTCACCAATGGATTAGAGGAAATTGAACCAGAGAGCAATATAACAATGTAGCTCTTTCACCATTGTACACAAAATATGGTTGTTTCACAAATCCAAGCATATTTTCTTTTTGTGTGCAAGGAAATTAAGCAATTTACAATCAGTAAACGAATCTAGGGAGCAAATGGATAAATGGTTAGGATCTTGCAAAAAAATACCTCATTAAAACTTACACATACACAACTGCTGATCTTCTCCTACTATTCTCCTTATATACAATATTAATTTGTAACACATCAGACTCTCCAAAAATTTTGAGATCTCTAAAGATAAAATGATGTTCTTCAGTGCCAGCGCCGCTTCTTCTTAGCCTAAAACATACCCCCTCCGTCCCACAATATAAGATGTTTTTACAAGCTATGTTAGCTTGCAAAAACATCCTATATTATCGGACGGAGGGAGTAGTACAACGACATTCTAAGAACCATAAAACCAAGCAAAAACGCCAGCAGCAAGGGAAAAGGGCGACAACCGCCTTCAGATGTTATTCGCTACGGCCTATAACAAATTTCCTAGGCAACAAAGATAATGCTAGCTCAACATGCATTTAATAAAAAAATGAATTACAAATCACAATGAAAAAATATTTGACGACTTAAAGCAAACAAATACTAATCTTTGTTGTTTTGTTTTCCATTTCAGTAAGAAACAAAATGAGTACACGAGTCATCCCCATGAAATGCAGCAACAAAGCAAGCAGGAGCAACAAAATTAAAGCAAACTTCTTACTGGGTTGGCAACTCATCCAAGTATTTTTACATGGACCATCATAATGCAAGACAAATAAACTTGACATAAAAAACAACAATGATAGGACGAATTACATACATCATCATATGTATGTGTAATACATGACCATGTTTAGTGTTGCTGGAAGACCACTTTCCTTCTCATCCTGGGCAACAACTTCAGCTTTGTTTTCACACGATCTCTTTATAGCATATGTCAGGGCATTTCATGGATAATCTGGATAGCACTCACATGTTCATTCATTTTGTCATATAACGGTCAAAGAAAAAAAGTTCACTCAATTTATCATTTAGTTAGAGCACCGGTTTAATCCATAAAGGCAGCGTGTAGAGCACTCTCTCACACACACAGAGGAATGCTTGTATTTCTTAGTTTTTCCACCTACCTATGGCACATCATTTCAAGAATATAGTTGTTGAAGCAACTTATATGCAAAGCACGACTACTATCACGACATCCTTTTGTGAGGACAAAGAGCATTAATAACACGACATTCTATGTCTCATTGCTATCTTATTTATTTGATCATTTTGGGAGCTTCAATTCCTTGAATAATTCAGTGAATGCCATCTGCAATGACCCGTTGTCTGCCAATGCCAACACTCATCTAGCCTTCTCCTTCGCCAATGTCAGCCTCCCACTGCACATTAAAATACATGGATTATAAATATATTGACCGGCGGAGAAGTGCCAACTGCTTCATTAGGAGTAGAGATATGCAGTCACCGACTCAAAAATTTCCCCACATAAATATATGTTGGTTAGCGGATAACACAGAAGCACACCATCAAAGGCCCATCAAATCACTGTATTATAAATAAATAAATAAACACACACCATCATCTCCACCGTCCAAACTAAATATTTCATCACTTCCTAAATATAAGGTGTATTAGTTTGTTGGAAAGTCAAATTTCTTTAATTTTGAGCAAATTCAAAGCAAAAAATATCGACATCTACAATATTAAAAAAAAGTATGAAAAAACATTTCATGATGAATCTAATCATACCGATTCGATGTTATGGATTTTGATATATTTCTCTACAAACTTGATCAAACTTAAAAATTTTGACTTTTCAAAAAAGTAATACACCTTATATTTTGATAGTCCGAGTGAATTCCACCATTCCAATGAGTCTCCAGAAGCATCTTAAGCCACACCTACTTATTAGTCAGGCCTTGCAAGATATCATGACTATATTTGTATACTAATGTAACTTTTAGATCACTATTAGTTTACAGAGGGAGTACAACTCTAGTGTATCTGGCACAGGATGATCTAATGAGAGGAGGAAGAACACATGCCTGCAAGGACAGATGAGATGCCTAGGGGATCTCGTGCTTGAAGCTGAAGTAGAAGGGATAAGCTGAAGTAGCTATTATCAACCATGCATCATATATATCAGCTCCTAATTAATGGGTAGTTTGTACAATGTATACAATTTATGTTGGAGTAATAAAAGTGATGGAAGACCTCAAGTAGGTTCAACCCAGATTACTTCCACATGCAATGCACTGGTTCACGGGAGACAGAGATATTGGGTTACAAATTCCCTTTTTAGATTGATTTTAGGGTGGATGCAGTAGTAGGGGTCTCCTGCATCTGGATGATGTGCCGGTCAGGTGTGAGGTGAAGGAGTTCCGTGAGTTCTTAATATAATCATGAAAAAAGGAAGCTCTTAATATAATCAGGAAAAATAGGAAGCTTCAGTTCACAGGAAACCAAATTAGCTATTATAGACCGATCGATCGGCAGTTAAATTAACAACAAAATTGAATGCCATGGCTTTGTTGGAGCAAAGAGCTAATCTCCACATCTTGAATATGTAGGAACCAGATTAGGATGAAATGCAGATATCTTCTATGGGCTTCTGGCTACTTGTTGGCAGCAATAGTAGGTGGGTGAGCAACTAAGCCTGCTTCCTTGTTTAAATATTCGGACCAGCACATGGAAAGGCTGAACAAGTATACTGATATAGTACTAACCTGTCAGTACCAGGGTAATATTGTTGTGAGTCTAGCTTGTTTCCACTTGCATCATTTCTGTGGAGGTCATGGATTTCCTTAGAGCGGAACAGGGCTAAACTCCAGCCTTCAACCTACCAGAGAGAGGTACTCCCTCCGTTCCCAAATATTTGTCTTTCTAGACATTTCAAATGGTTACAACATACGGATGTATGTAGACATATTTTAAAGTGTAGATCCACTCATTTTGCTTCGTATGTTGTCACTTGTTGAAATCTCTCGAAAGACAAATATTTGGGAATGGAGGGAGTAGTTAGGAAAGGTGGTTATAATGACGTACTGGAAGCTCAATTTTTCTTTGTCTACACTAACTAATGTACTGTTTTGACTACTTGGGCCTAGATGCATACAAAAATTCAAGATGAAAGGTTAGGCAGATGCAAATGAGGTTATAGTACATTAGGAAAATTCGCTGCTACAACAGACCTGTTATTTTGAAACTTATGTTCAGGACTGTATATGCCAATATCTTCAGATCATGTGCAGCAACCTCTTCAAATTGCTAGCCTCATTGACATGATTTGTGAAAGAGTCCTACTTGCACAATTTAGTAATGCAGTAGTAATCTAATCAAGTTTTATCCAGCCCGTGGCTGCGTCGACGCCGCCGCTGCTATTGTTGTCTTCCTAAGTATAGCAAAAGAATCCACGTCATGTAAGTTGTGACTCGCATAATCTCGTCGGGGAGTTTGGGAGTAGCATCGCAAACCGCAGCCAAACTAAAAATTCAGAGCTGCCAAAGAAAATGATTAAGGTAAAGACAAGCAGTGAAGAAGTACATTTAGAGCAGTTGTACAGTTGATCTAGTGTACGAGTAAGAGCATCTTCAGCCAAACTAAAAAATCAGAAAGAGTTGCAGCCTGAATATGCATGCAGTTTGAATTTCCAATGATTTTGGGGAATATCAATTCTCTACTGATGCCACATGTATGCAAGGAAGTAACGCTATATGTTAGCACATGATTTGAGGAAGTATCAATTCTCTAATGATTTTGGTTAATGCTCTGACTTTGCTAGACGAAAATACCCAAAAGGCCAGACAATATTTGCTTCAGTTAAGAGCGCTAGACTGAGGTCTCACCTTCACTGTCTTCTCCGTGTTTCTTTCCTGCAGAACTTGAAATGAGAATCGGAAAGTAAAATCCAATATTGACAGTCAGCGGCGCATGATGAGGAGGATTGGGGAGGCTGCTGCATGCAACGGCATCCCGGGGGCGCGTGGAGAGCAGGTTGGGGAGGCTAGGCGCAGGGGTTGTGTCACCGGGAAGTGGCCGCCGTTGACGAGCTCCGTCGCCAGCAACTCCCATGGCGCTCGAGCTCCTCGCGTGGCCAGCCGACGGATCGGACCTTTCCCTCGCTGGATCCGGTCCAGACGGCGGCGGTGGCTGCGATCTGGAGAGACGGCTGTAGCCATCCCGACGGCGACGGCGGTGATCCGTACGGCGGCAATCCGGGGCGACGAGACGTTGGCGGCGATTCCGACGGCGACGGCGGCGATCCGAATGACGGCAAAGGCAGCGATCCGGGGCGGTGACGGCGGTGATCCGGAGAGGGGCGGCGGCGATCCGGAGGATGCTGGGCTGGTCGACAAGCTCCCGTGTGGCGGCGGCGCAAGAACCCTAGCGCGTGCATAGGGTACGAGGAGAGGATGCTTGCGCGAGGAGAGGGAGGGGAGTGGTTCGTGCGTGGGATGGTTTTTGAGGGTTGCAAGGACATAGGTGGGAGGATGACGAAAAAAACCCGGAAGCAGGAGGATGACGAAAAAAAACCAACGAAATTAAACCGCGGAGACTATTCACCAAGTCGTCCAATAAAAATAGAGATCAAGAAAATGAAAGGTTCCACCAAAAAATTAATAAAATAATTGAATTCTTCTACTTGTGACCTACCATTGCTCATAATTGTGACTGCCATCAATATGTGAGGAAGAGACTTGAAAAATAAGTTCGCCATGTGCAAGCTTATTACCCCGGGTCCCTGCTCACTACTATTATATAGTAGCTTCATATTTGCAGTTCCCTGACTAAAATTTTATTCACGGACAACACATACACACGCACGCACACATACACACATACACACCCATTCTTGCTACCTGTCATTAGCAATGTTTGTGAGCCTAATCCGGCCCACACCTCCTAGGTTATTTTGTTTGGTGAGCGGGGCTAAAGAAAAAAAACACTTGATTGATTAAAATGTTGTGCAAGCAAGCACGGCTTGAGAATGAGTGGTGTCGTGAAACCATCTTTAACATTCATAGTCATATCCTATATACTTAAGAAGTTCACCCCCACTACTTGATTTATCTCAACATGCAACATAGCCACGTCAGCATCCAATCACAGGCATCCACGTCACCCCTAAATAGTCCCACGCAGCCCACCTCCTGAGGTTACTTCTTATTTTTCCTGTAAAGAAAAAGCAAAATCCCCCAGCGGCCAAGTCCCACGCCCCTGGTCCCCTCGCGATTTCCTGCCGCCGCCAGCCTCCCTTGCCTCTGATCCGCTCCGGATCATCCTGACGGCGGCGGCGGCGCTCTTGATGCGGCCCGGCCATCACGGCAGCGGCGCTCCGGCGCGGGCCGACCATCCCATCGCGCGCCCCAGTTCCTGCAGAGCACCTCCTCATCCCCTTCCCCCGCTCCGGATCCTCCTCACGGCGGCGGCGCTCCGGACGCGGACGCGGCCACCCCATCGCCCGCCCAGTTGATTCGACCATCGCCGTCGCCACCTCCTCCCCTCGCCTCCTCGCCGCCGTCGCCATGGCCATTGCCCCCAAGCAGCACCTGTCCGATGGAGCATCCCCGAGCAGTGCCTGTCCAATGGCTCGGGAAGGAGTACTCCCGTCTACCACCGGTCCCTCCCCTGCCCTCCTGCCGCCGCCATGGCCATGGCCTGACGGGAGCTCGCCTTCCCCTCCATGGCCAACCTCCGGTGAAGAAGCTCGCCGTGCCTACCAACGCCCCAGTTCCGGTGAGCATGTCTTCCCCTTATTGTAGATTGGGATTGGGCTGGTTTGTTGTTCATCTGATTTTTAGTGCTTCCATTCACTTCCCAGGTGGGTTGCTCCGAGTTGCTTAGTAGCTTACCTTCAATCGTTGGGTCAACGCATCTGCAGATGAAGGTACTATCCTACTGTTTTTTTTTCGTTTGCTAACTCCAACCTACATAGCCCACTGCTTCAAACCATTTGCAGCCCAATGCTCCAAATGGCCCACACTAAAAATAAGAAAAAACCATTCTGCACTAAAAATAAGAAAAAACCATTCTGCTGTAGGTAATTGATGGTTGACGCTCCACTTCCTCTCCCCACGATCTGCACAAGAAACTGAAGAAATTGATGATTGATGCTTTACTTACTCTCCCCACGATCTGCAGAAGAAACTGAAGAAATCCCCTTTAAAGTCTGCCCCACCTCAGCTCATCCTTTTCACATCATCTTCCAGCATGGGTGGACGTCTCCCATAGGGTGTTCATAGTGCTTCCACTGGTGAGCAACTCTCTCCTCTCTCCATGCCATTCCCTCTTGACATATTGCTGATTGAGTCACAAATTTGGACTTTTCAGGTGCTACTCAGTTCAATCATCTTGGTTATTATTCCCTTGCTGCATGCCCACGTGCCTCACGTTTACAGCTCCTACTGGTATACAATGTTCCCACCCAGTGCTACTCCTAAAATTTGGTATCTTTCCCTATTCTGTATTTTCATTGATATGCAATTTTTTTTAACTTGATTCAATGCATAGCCTTGCATTTTAATTCCTTGCCTATTATGGATTTTAGTTTGCTGCATCCAAGTAGTTTGCTTCACTCAAATTGAATTAAGTTTTGCTTGATTCAACATGTACCCTTACATTTCAATTCTCATGTGGAACAATTAAACAAAAGTGTCTTCCATTTTGCCCTGCATTCAACTATTCCCATTCCCATGGGTTTCTTAGGGTTGTCGACATGGATAGCGCAGAAAGTTCTTCGCGTTATTTAGGTGGGCATGGGGTTGGTCATACACGAGGAGTTCCACGTGGACGTGGACGTGGACGTGGACGTGGACGGGCACGCCGTCCATCAGTACCTGATTCCACTCCTCGATCAAACTCACATGTTGCCACCGAGAACCGTCGTAGGCGTTTGGATGTAATCACTAGAAACAGGAGCCGAGGAAATGAAGCATCGACCACATCGATGTCAGACACACATAATCAGATATTTGCCCATAAACGTAAGCTTTTGCCTAAATTAATCCATGTTCATGTGTCCAAGTTCAGTGATCATTTACGTTTACAAAAAAACCCTCTCTTTGTGCCTCATCTTTCAGGAACTATATTTGAACCCTTAACTCTTGGAGGCCCCCAGTGTTCTTGCCAACATTGTGGTGCTCTCTTTTGGTATGACGAGCGTGTACGCAGAGAAAGACATACTCAAAATCCAACATATAATTTGTGCTGCAAAGGAGGAAAAGTTTCCCTCCAGCCATATGATCCTCCTCCTCAACCTCTATTGGATTTACTCACTTCACAGAATAGTTCACTCTCAAGCCACTTCTTTCATCATATTCGTCAGTACAATACCATGTTTGCCATGACTTCAATGGGAGCTAAAATTGATGAGTCCATAAATGATGGCCGAGGCCCATACGTTTTCAAGATCAGTGGCCAAGTCTGCCACCGTGTTGGTTCAATGAGACCATCTAGAGGACAGAGACCAGAATATGCACAATTATACATATTTGATACAGAGTGTGAGGTTTCAAATAGAATAAATGTTGCCTCATCTTCGCGCACCGGTTCATCTTCGCGCACCACTTCATCTTCGCGCATTGCTTCATCTACACGCACTTTGTTCCAAGCTAATGAAGGCATTGTTCAGTCCCTCATAACAATGTTGAACACACATAATCCCATTGTGAAACTATTTAGAACAGCAAGTCAAAGATTACATGGTAATGATTTTGACCATTTATACATCAGAATATATGGCAAACCTAATGCCCATGGAGATATCTATAGTGCTCCAGTTGCATCCGAAGTTGTTGGATTAGTGGTTGGAGATTTAGGGTCTTCTAATGTTGGACGAGACATTATAATAGAAGATCATTCATCACGGTTACAACAGATCAATGAAAAACACTGCAAGTTTATGTCCATGCAATATCCTCTTTTATTTCCATATGGTGAGGATGGTTATCATGATGAGCTTATGTGCCTTCCAGTGTCAAATGCATCAAATCAACGCCAAAAAGTCACAATGCTAGAATACTATGCATATAGGTTACATGATAGGCCAAATGACTTCAACACTCCATTACGATGCAAAAGGTTAACACAGGCTTACTTTGTGGATGGCTATTGTTCTGTTGAAACCTTTTGTATTGCATTCTACCGCAAGCCTAGATTTCAACGGAAATACAGATCATCATCATTCAGTTGTTTAGCAAATTCTGTGTCAAAGGGTATTACATCAGGTTCTTCTGTTGGCCAAAGGATTATATTACCTTCCTCATTTACTAGAGGCCCTCGCTACTTATACCAAAACTACCAAGACTCCATTGCTATTTGTAGAAAATATGGTTGCCCAGATCTGTTTGTCACGTTCACATCAAATGCTGCTTGGCCTGAAATTACAGAGGCTCTATCATCCATTCCTGGTCAAGAACCATCTGACCGTCTAGATATTGTCAACCGGGTATTCAAAATGAAGCTTAATATTCTAATGGATGATATTAAAAAGAAACAATTCTTTGGACCCATAAACGCAGGTAATAAGCGTTCTCTTAAACTTTTATTCCCT
Source organism: Triticum monococcum (assembly GCA_034509565.1). Classification (NCBI taxonomy): domain Eukaryota; kingdom Viridiplantae; phylum Streptophyta; class Magnoliopsida; order Poales; family Poaceae; genus Triticum; species Triticum monococcum. The sequence continues at coordinate 625,128,358 of CM067845.1, forward strand.
TCTCTCAACATAGTTTTCTGCCGGTTATTAAACATGTTTTACATTCCTGTAGTTATCTACACAGTTGAATTCCAGAAACGTGGACTCCCACATGTTCATATAATTATATGGTTAGCCAAAGAAGCACCTTTAGATGCACAGAAGATAGATTCCTATATTTCTGCTCAGTTGCCAGATCCTGTAAAAGATCCAATAGGATATGAGGTTGTTTCTTCTTTTATGGTGCATGGCCCTTGCGGCCCTCTCGGCCAGTCGTCACCATGTATGTCAGAAGGAAAATGCACCAAATTTTACCCAAAGGAGTTCTGTGAGAAAACAACTGTACGGGAGAATGGTTTCACTGAATATGCCCGACCAAATAATGGAATAACAGCTAGGAAAAATAATGTTGACATTGACAATAGATTCATTGTTCCTCACAATGTGGACCTGGTGGTTAAGTACCAAGCTCATATAAATGTAGAGAAGGTTAACCATGACAGTATGCACAAATATCTTTTCAAGTATGTCACAAAAGGATTTGATTGTGCTAGAATTGGCCTCCATGGCAACTTTTCAACATCAGCCTCATCAACTGAAACCGTTAATGAAATTGATAATTATTTAGAGTGCCGTTGTGTGACACCAAATGATACTGCTTGGCGGTTGCAGCAATATGATATTCACCATACAGACCCTTCCGTAGAAAGGCTCCCTGTTCATCTTCCTCTTGAGAACAATGTAAGTTATTCAGAAGATGATAATCTGGAACAAGTTATTGAAGACCCCAAAAATGTGACCACTAAACTCACTGCATGGTTAGATGCTAATATGCAACACCCTGAAGCTCGACAATACACGTACATAGAATTTCCAGAATATTGGACATGGCACCAGCAAGGGAAATACTGGGATCATCGTCGAGGTCCTCAAAAAAAATTGGCCGAGTGGCACATGTCAACCCTTCACAAGGAGAGCCTTTCTATTTGCGAATGTTGTTGAACATTCGTAAAGGTCCAACCTCCTTTGCTGATATCAGGACTATATCAGGCCAAGAATATCCTACATTTCGTTCAGCATGTGAAGCTTTAGGCCTCCTAGGTGATGACCAAGAGTGGTCCAATGCATTAAAAGATGCGGCTCAGTGGGCATCGCCATTCCAATTACGTCAGCTTTTTGTTACCCTTTTGCTTTTTTGCAATGTAACAAATCCTATCAAGCTTTTTGAGGAGCATGCATCAATGATGTCTGAAGATATAGCACATCGGTTGAATCTTCATCCTTCTCAGTTGAGCATTTCATCACTAGATTCGTACGTGACATCCTGTCTTCTCATTGAGCTGGATAAATTGCTGAAGGATTTCGGGTATTGCTTATCACATTTTAGTTTGCCACTGCCAGATGATATAGGAAATGCTTCTGCACAAAATAGGCTTTTGCTGGATGAGCTTACCTATGACATTCCAAACATGACATCCACTTTGAATGATAATATTCCGAAGCTAAACAACAACCAGAAGGATGTATTTCATGCTATCTATAATTCTGCCATAAATAATGAAGGTAGAACATTCTTTGTTTATGGATATGGAGGGACTGGTAAAACTTTCTTATGGACTACTTTACTTTATTCTTTGCGGAGTCAAGGGAAAATTGCATTGGCAGTAGCATCCTCGGGAATTGCTTCTTTATTGCTCCCGGGAGGTTGAACACCACACTCCCGTTTTAAAATTCCTTTGGAAATTTCAGAGAATTCAATGTGTACCATAAAGAAAAATACACGCCTGGCAGAACTTATTCAAAACACATCTCTTATAGTTTGGGATGAAGCACCAATGAATCATAGATATTGTTTTGAAGCACTAGACCGCACTCTCAGAGATATAATGTCAGATACTAGACCTAATGCCGAAGACATGCAGTTTGGAGGTATCACTGTAGTTCTTGGTGGGGATTTTCGGCAAACACTACCAGTGATAAAAAATGCAACCAAGCAACAGATTTTGAAATCTTGCATTGTTAACTCTTATTTGTGGAACAAGTGCACACTTCTACAGTTGAATGAAAATATGAGGCTCACCTCAGGGTGTCTCTCCATCTCCAGGAGAGAAGAACTACAGAATTTTGCTGACTGGCTCTTACGAATTGGAAATGGCACTGAGCCTTTTGTTCCTGTTCCAAATGAACCCAATAGCATATTTATACAGATCCCCCAATATCTCCTTTTGTCCACAGATTCTAGAAATATAGATGGGTTGATATCATTTGTCTACAACTCAGGCTGTGAGTCAACTAACATTACATCGTATTTGTGTGATCGTGCAATTCTGGCACCTACAAATGATGTCGTTTCTAAAATAAATACAAGAATGATTTCTCGGCTAGCAACAAGTGAAATGTCATATTATAGTTCAGATTCAATTGATGATAACTGTCCTAATCATTCTACTCTAGAAGCATTATATCCAACAGAGTTGCTAAACACCATTGACATACCTGGACTTCCAGATCATATACTGCATTTGAAAATTGGTGTTCCTATAATGCTACTGCGTAATCTTGATCCATCAAGGGGACTTTGTAATGGCACTAGACTCATTGTTACACAACTGACTGGTCGTGTCATTGAAGGAGAAATCATAACAGGGAAGGCTATAGGTTCAAGAGTGTATATTCCTCGAATTGTCACTACGTCATCTCAGTCTAAGTGGCCTTTCAAATTGAGGCGTCGCCATTTTCCTGTTCGCCTTTCATATGCTATGACAATAAACAAAAGTCAGGGGAAAACACTAAACCGAGTTGGTGTCTACTTGCCATCTAATGTCTTCTCACACGGTCAATTATATGTGGCATTTTCAAGAGTTACATCACCAGACGGCTTGCGAGTTTTCATTGAAAATAGCCCAGTTTCTTATGAGCATTGCACACATAATGTAGTATATGCCGAGGTATTCAATCAAATTAATACACATAGAAGCTAAAACAGCTAGGTATTTTATCCACTCAAATTTATGTTATGCCTGAAATTTCACAAGTATGTAATACATTTTTTCTGCATGCCATCATTTTTTTCCTAACATTCTTATTCATTCAGATCCATCTCCCCTATGGAGTCAACTACGAAACTTAAAGATATTGCAGTGGGACAGCAAAACTGTAAGGTCTTTGCACGGGTAATAAGGCTTTGGGATGCTATAAATACGAATCCCAGATATGGAAATGCTTTGATCAGCATTGATGGCATTCTCTTGGATGAAGATGTACGTCCATTTTTATAGTTACCTATTTAACATTACACAATAATATTGTTGTTCCAAATCATTTGATTACTTGAACTTTTGCAGGGATCCATGGCACAAATTAGTGTGCCTAAAAAATTTGAAAAACAATTTCGTGGGTTGCTATCTCAAGGATCTGTCTATATTATTTCAAATGTTACAGCTATCGATATCAGAAGCAAATCATATGTCTATCGCCATCAGAATTATATGCTGCAATTCAAACAAGACACAAAGGTTCATCCGCTATATTCAAGAGGTGCAGATATACCTACACTTTTGTTCGACTTTTGCCCATTTGATCAGCTGCCACAAAAAGCAATTGATTCCAAGCCACTCCTAGGTAATATAATGTGCTTGACTTATCTATCTCTTAACCACTATACTTCAATGCATAACGACTTGCATACTTGAACCTTTTAGATGTGATAGGAGTAATATGTGATGTTGGTCCATATGACTATGCTAGCCAAACATCTCAGCACAAATTTCGGAAGATCAAAATTCGCAACCTAGAGTATGTCTTCATAGCTACTCCTATTATTCAATTTTTTTACCTTAATAACCTGTTCCCCTCAGAATGACTATACCTTAATTTTCCAGAGAACAAACACAAGAATTAGTTCTATGGGGGCAGCATGGAGAATCATTTGATGAAGAAACAGTAATTAAAATATCTCAAGAAGGAATTGTCATAGCCATTTTTGCTGGTGTAACTGCAACTCTACAAAGGTTTACAGGTAACTTATAAAAAAAACTTGCCCAAAGAAATAATAAACATATTTATTTAAACATCCTATTAACAACATAAGTTTATAGGTATGATACAAGGATCCTCAAGTTCTGCGACACAAATATATCTTGATCTTGATACACCTGAAGTTCAAAAGTACCGCACCAGGTTCTCTCTTTCTCACTCTTGCGCATACAGAATTTATGTTTAGCACTACAGCAAACTAATATTTTATATGAAAAACATTTGAAGCTATCAATGGAAATGCCCAACTCTACAAAAGCATCTCGCTCAGGTCAAACAAGTATCTCCACTTGAAGCAGCAGGCAAACTATACACCATTGAAGAAATATCTAACCTTCCAGCATCATCTTTTCAGGTGAACACTTTCTCATGCAGTTCACTTTTTCCTGCCTCGCCATTCAAAATAAAATAGATTATTGATACTTCATCCTTTTTTGTGCCAGGGAGGAGAAACCTTCATCACTATCGCAAAAGTAGCATCAATTATACCGTCAGTCAAATGGTACTACAAAGCATGCAAGCGTTGTGGAAAAGGATATAACAACATGACAGATACCCGAACATGTGGCTGCCAATTTCCAGTTCCATGCCCAATGTATTATATATCTTCTTAAAATCTAATACTTAAATAATTCCTTTTTTATCGTGTCACTAACAACTATCCATGCTTCAGGTACAAACTTCCCCTTACACTAACAGATAACTCGGGAAGTTTGGATGCAATTGCTTTCGCTAGAGTAGCTGAAGACTTAGTTGAGCATCATCCTGATCATGTTTCAATGAGTATGAAGATAGAAGCTACAGATCATGTGCTTACCCTGGATAAGGCCATTGGTAAAGAAAAGTTATTCTACATAGGAATGAACACTGATTCGTCTGCCAAGTACCCTATAAATTATGTCCTGAAAAAAGTTTCTCTGCCAACAATACTGAATCAACACCTGTTCCACGTGCTCCAAAGGTAAGCAACTTCTTACAGATTCATTACCTTCATATATCATGGTTATTAACATAATGTGTGAAGCTTTTTCAGTCAGGCGAGGATACAACCACCAATGACAATACTCCTGCAACTCATAAGCCAACGTCTATCAGCATAAAGGAAAACGAAAATAGGTAATGCTTCATAAACTTGGATTTTAAACATCTCTCTTATTGCTTCTCCATTATATGACTTGCCACAATGATACTTTTATGTGAAAGTCCAAATGGAATTGAATGTTAGTCTTTTTCCCTTCTCAAATGCTTTCTCTTTTTTATATGCTGCTACATGTAATCTTTCATAAACCTCCATCTTATTGTATTCCTCTGATCAAGACTTCTTTACATCTGTGATGTACATTACAATCAGGATCAACGCAAAAAGAAGAATTGATTTTACTGAGAGTGATGCCGACAAATCTAACAGGTATGAGAACACTCACAAAACCTTAGTGCACCATGGTTCTCCAATAACTACATAAGGCACATACAAACTTCCTGGTAGCAGTTAGAAGTAACCATTAACAACAACTAAAGTACACAGTAATAGAAATCACATAAATCCATTGGCAGTACCTGAAGCATCACATTTTCTAATGTGGTGTTAGGCTTCATTTAACTCGCGTTTACATGTCACACTAATGGAGTTGTCAAGCTAAAGCCTAGCTCTGTCTTCTAGAATTCTTTGCCTGCTCCATTTTAAAGTCTATAAGTTACCAAGCTTTTACCAACTAAGTGATAATTTCACAAAATCAATTCCGACTCACAATTATTTGTAGTCTCCTTACACAAACATTACTGGTCATGCAAGTGAACACTAACTTATACATGCTATATTGTGCTCAATATTGGGAATATGATATATTCAGGATTACATCTCATCCATGGTATGTTTCCCAAATGGTAACGTATTTCAAGTACATGGAGGTTCTTGGGTTACATTTATATTCTCTTCCCCAGTTCATTTTCTATTTTGATTCATGCTTTATTACTTTCAATATCTGATATAATAAATGGAACCAATTTTCTAAATGCAGCTCAAAGGAACCGGAAGAAAGTACTGCGAAAAAGAACAAGCATGAGTATGTTTTGTTTCTCACACCCTTTATACAAATTTAGCCAACAATATGAGTTTCTTCCTACATATATTTACAGTTGCCAAAAATCTTCATCAACAGGAATGTAGATACACTTCCAGAAAAATTGCATCAACAGGAACAGCCAGAGTAAAGGAACATTTGGACGATTTAAGTACTTTACATTGACTATATAAACTTTCATTTTCTGATTTAAAAAACCAGTAATATATTGTGTTATTTACTCTTTTTTTGACAACACTTCATTTTCCAATACAGGCAGGACAACTTGCACTCTACTACAAATGAGAAATGAGGAATAACGTAAATCGCCTACAACCAGAAATAACATAGTCCTTGTGTTCATACCACTTTGCTCAGTTTCTATTGTAACCAAGGAACATTACAAATTTTGTTCAACTACCAACTTATCAGTGGTTCCAGTTTATGTTCTTTGTTGGACTTATGATCTCAATACAAACCTACAGTGTCTGTTCAAATATATTCATGAATGGATACAATTTATGTTCTTTGGTGCACTTATTATCTCGATAGAAACCTAGAGTGTTCATTAAACTAAATTCATGAGTGGATCAGTTTATGTTCTTTTTTGCAATTAGGATCTCAATACAAACCTACACTCTGCATTAAAATACATGAATGCTAATTTGATTTTTGCATTAACCATTACTTAAACATCTTTCGGTTAGACATTCTTTCCCATGTGAGACACCTATATAAGACCCCCCCCCCCATAATATATTGTACTCGCCACAACTTCATCTTTCAAATCAAAATTTTTTGACTACCGGCACAAAAATGGACATCCAACACGAAGGCAACAGGTACGGCTACTGCATAAAATGTTGTTTTCTACATCCCTATGCTTGCTGCAAATAACATTAAACACATAAATCTTTCTCCGGGATACAATATGATGGACCAAGGAATGTTCTGCCCCACTCAACAACTAATTCATCAAGGGCTCAGAAGAAGTACATGGAGGCAACTGAAAAGAAAAAGACTACTCCAAAACCACCAGTATCGGTTGCTTTCAGAGAAACCGTTGAACGTGAAGACAACACCACCAAATACATCTTCAAGTACATTACGAAAGGAACCCACATGAACAGATAGTTCTCAACGAAGAAGACCCCAACTACAAATAAATTATACCACATATTATCTTCTTTTTATGAACAACGTATAACTATGACTATACATATGTATTTTCTAATTTTCAATAAGTATTTATGATTATACATATGTGTTTTCCAAATTTCAATTATCATATTGTCTGTCCAAATATTCATCTTCTATGGAAAATAAATATCATCCAAATATATTGCATCCAATTCCCGCCGCAACGCGCGGGGTATTATCTAGTATGCATGAATGGCTTGCTTGGCGGGTGTCCATCCAGGTGAGAGATTAGCCTGGCCCGAGCCCTTAGAATGCAGTGTCTGAGCTTCTCGTTCGGTGTCAAAAGCATCCATGCTAAGATGAGCAGCGGGATGTGCCCGAAAAGCTGTATCCCGTCGTAGGGCAACCGGCAGCACCGCATAGGCTTGCTGTACTGCACAACCCCCTCTCTGTCTCTTGGTTTTCTCTGTCTACAAAGGGAGTATTAGATAGTTTGGGACTTCATGCACAGAGAGTTCTTTGAAAATAAACATTTCTCTTAAACACTAAGCTACGAGATCATCTAGTATCATTTTTCCTTGCATATGACCAACTTTCGTTTTGCTTTCACTTCGTTGCAAGAACATCTAGATATTCACAGGTTTGAAATCTTACTGTACAAAGTAAATCGTTCACAGTGACATGGACAGTGCCTTACGGCTGGCAATCTAGCCAACAGAAATCGGGCTCATAATCCCATTTACCCCTTGTGGCACCTTGGATACGAATCTGCTTTGCATATCTTTGCCGAATGCCCATTCAATTCATAGCCGGGATATGGGGTTATTTTCTAACTAGATACTACTTCTCGTTCAAGCTGATGCCCAATAGTGACACGGTCAGACAGCTCAAATGGTGGCTGGATGCGCTTCAGGCTGCTTCTCGCCTTCTCCTCAACGTCAGAATCATCTTTCTGCGCTGATCATTCTGATTTGGTATCAGGTTTGGGAGGAAATAAATAATAGGGTGTTCAATGCCAAGCCAGCAACTTTCCTGCAGGTCTGTGACAGCATTCAATCTGAGGTTGTGGCCCATCACTACCGGAATCGCACCCTATGCCGACGGCCAGGGCCGTCGGCATAGCCCTGAATGGCCGTCGGGACAGGCCTATGCCGACGGCCCCCGTCGGCATAGGGCCGTCGGCAACATATCCGTCGGCGTAGCCAGGAACGCCGTCGGCATAGAAAGGCCGTCGGCATACGCCCTATCCCGACGGTGTCCGTACATCTATGCCGACGGCCCCGGCCGTCGGCAACGTTATCGCCTAACGGCGGCCGCCGTCAAGTGCTGACCAACGCCTGCTCGCCACGTGGCAGGTCTACGCCGACGGTCTAGCCGTCGGCATAGTTTGAAACTAAGCCGACGGCTAGGCCGTCGGCGTAGACCTGCCACGTGGCGAGCAGGTGTCACCCTTGGGGCGGGTCTATGCCGACGGCCTAGCTGTCGGCGTAGGTTGAAACTATGCCGACGGCCAGACCGTTGGCATAGACCTGCCACGTGGCAGTCACTAGGAGCTCCTGGAGCAGGCCTATGCCTAGCCGTCGGCATAGGCCTGCCACGTGGCAGCCACTGGGAGCTCACGGCAGCTCTATGCCGACGGCCTTGCCGTCGGCATAGTTTCTGTCTGTTTTTTTTTCTTTTTTCTGTTTTGTTTCAGCTCAATTCATTTGAATATATATAGCACACAACAAATATATGCATCACATAACAGCTGACCCAGCAGCATCACACAACAAATTCATCATCACACATCATAAGAAGCATCGCAAAGCATAAACATATAAGTATCATCACCACCAAGCATAAGAATCTCACAAACAACAATAAGAAACATCACAAGCATATAAGTATCATCACCACCAAGACCGCCACAATGTGACCCAAAGGCTTAAGCGCCAGGACGTCGAGCACCACAGAGGTCGTCACTGCCAAGACCGCCGAAGCCCAGGTCGTCACTGCTAGCGGCAGCGCTACCGCCAAGACCGCCTCCTCCTCCGCCTCCGTGGATCGGAGTGGTCGGGCTCCGTGTCTCCGGAGTGCTGCGAAGACCACCGCCAATGGTAGATCCACCTGTTCCCTGCATGTTGAAAAGACATATGCACGGGATCTATGACTGTGTTGAAAGGCATGACATGCTTTGGGTGAATAGATTGGGGATGAACTAACCGGCGAGGGGCCAGCGTTCTGTGCCACAAACTCCTCAAAGCTCATCAGCACTGGTTGTGCTGGAGGGCATTGTGCTGTAGGGAACTGAGGACACCTGTCGGCCGCCATATCCTGAAAAGCCTGCTGCATCTGGCTATCCCTCTGCACTTGGTGTTCATAAAGCCTCTGATGCCACGCCATGGTCTCCTGGCGTGTGTACTCCATGTAGGCCTACGGTATGACATGATGGAACTCATAAAACTACTAAATGCGGAAAATGAAGTGAGAAATGAAGATAAGAGGGAAAATACTTACAGATTGTTGCTCCTAAAAGAGGGACTGTGCACTAGTCACTGGCTGGCTCGTGCGCTGGCTCAGGCTCAGGTCGATCCGACGAAGCTGTGTGTAGGAGATCACAGCATCGAGAACCGCCTCCCGATCGTGCTCCTTGGGCCCCATCCTCACCACCGCCATGTCGTCCAGAGGCGCTGCAATGGGGTCAGGTGTGTCAGGATGTAACTCCAGATACGCTTCGGAGTAGGCCTTCTTCCTCCCTGCGGTCTTCTTGCTGTAGTACTTGGGCTCGCCAGGCTTGGGGTCCTTCCGCGTATGGGCGATCTCCCACGCCTGCATGTGTGAGAGCGGCCGCTTCAGTTTCTCCTCCTGCACCACCAAACAGAGGTTAGTCATACATAAGAAAGTGATGGTAAATAGAAGAAGAAGAATGTTTAATGGGGTTAGTCATACATTAACTGCCTTGTGGAGATAGTGGTTTCAGTTTCCCTGAGCATGTACTCCCTCCGTCCCTCGGTTAGCCTTATTTTGGGTTCTCATAGCCGCCCAGGCTCCAGCCTCATCACACCAAAGATCCACCAATGCCGCCCAGGACTCGTCTTTTCCATAACACCAATTTGGACACACCTACATAATAAAAGCATAATGGCATGTAGGTGTGTCCAAATTGGTGTTATGGAAGCATAAAGCATAAAGCATAATGTACTACAAGGTAATGAAAGCATAATGAAAGCATAATGAAAAATCTTTTATACTTACCGACAAGAACTCGGGCCTCTCCAAGGTAATGCCCATCCTCCGCGCTTCTTCCTTGGTCATCTTCACACCAAGTGCGTCGTGGTAGTATGTGGAGATGGCCACATACCGCACCTCGTACTGCATCTGGCGGGCCTTCTTCTTGCATTGGCACAGCACGATCTGGTCCGCTCTAGCCCTGTGCTCCGGAAGAACTCGATAGAATTTCTACAATCATGCATGAAACAAGAATGGGAGAAGCCATGAGTTAAATCATTCATGAAACTAGAATGGACTTGTGCTTCTGAAGAGAACTCACCCAGAAAGTAGTGATCACGGCCTTGGCATGGGTCTCATGGTCCGCGTGGCGGGCCGCTTCCCAGTGGTCCCAGCTCGTGGCCAAAACCCGACGGTCCGGCTGCCTGACTGGATCAGGACAGTACAACCCCGGCCAATATAACTTCAGCAAGACGGTGATGAGGCCGTTGGGAATACGGACCCCTTTAGAATATATCCAGTTGCTGCAAAAGAATGAACTATTAGCATGTGACAAGAAAAATAAATAACAACCGGAATAAGCATGTGACAAGCAACATAATGAACCACTTACTCTTTTCCCGTGGGCTCAATGAGCCACTTCTACTCCTCAGTAGCAGGAACCTGTTTTGGTAGCTTTGCGTTGCCACGCAGCCACCCCTTCGTGTCAACCCCCTTCCCGTCACCACCATCATCCCCGCTACCACCCTCCTCCTCGCCTGCCTCCCCCTTCCCAACCTCCGCCCCAACCTCCTCCTCCTCCTCCTCGCCTACCTCCTCCTCCACCTCCTCCTCCTCCTCCTCCTCCTCCCTAGAGTGTACCTCACTAGAGGAGGGTACCTCACTAGAGGAGGGCCTCGAAGACAACACCCCTAAGTCGGTGAGGGTGCGTTGTTTCTGCCCGCGACCCCCTGTAGTGGCTCTCCCCCCAGCACCTCGTCCTCTAGAGGCTCTCCCCCGCCCCCTCCTCCTCTAGGGGCACCTCTCCCTCGACCTACCTGTGAGGAGTCATCGTCAAGTAGCCGAGGGGGAGGATTACGTGCTCGACCACTCTGACTAGGCAGGCCGACGACCTTGCGTAGGAAACCCACGCCGTCGGCCTTCCCCTTGCCCATGTTCCACGAACCTGCATTGAAAAGAGAAAAAGCAATTAGTAAATTAATGGAATGAAGGAAAAGGCATGATAATAAACACATTAATAAAAATGCATAAAAAGGCATATTCCTAAACTATAGAAAAAATACTTGAAACGTACATCTGCTAGAACCCATATGAATCATCACTGTTGTAACCTCTTTCTCGGTCCGTCTCATCATCACTATCAATCATATCATCTTCGTTGTCCGACGGAGGTGGAGGCTCTTCCTCGTCATCAGCGTCTTCGTTTAACTTTTCTAGCATAAGTATGTCATTTTCATTGACAATGGTCTCACCATCATTCCGTGCATCGTCGACGTTTGGGTCCACATCATCATCACCCAATGGTCTAGCGTCATCGTTTCTAACCACATCATCATCATCATCATCAGGTTGCTCTTGATAGAACACTCCCTCGTATGTCATGGGGTTAATGTTGCAGTAATCATCTTCATTCGGGTCTGGTAGCTTACCATGTGGCGACACCTTGAACACAACTTCCCAACCCTTTAGATACACTTTCTGGCATGGGTAAGGCAGATAATATACTTGTGTAGCTTGGGTAGCCGCAGTGAAGAGATCGGCTCCGGCATAGACGGTTGATGGTTTAACTTCAACCAAACCAATGGAAGGCGTATGTTTTACCCCCTCCCGCGGATCGAACCATCAGCATTTGAATACAGGCAGACTTAGGGTCTCACGCCCCTGGCGGAATTTAACCTCGTATATATTTTGTACCCTTCCGTAGTAGTCTACTTCATTTTGACCGAGGGTGTACACTCCAGTATTTATAGTTTTGGGATCGTGGCGGCTGTTTTGGTCCTCCTCTGTATGGAAGCGATACCCATTCACATCATACTTTTTACATGTCATGACGGCAGGGTCAAAACCCATGGAAACCCATCTCAATTCATCATCCATAGATATGTTCGGATCTTTTCCCTACAAGTATAATGGAAATTGTTGCGTGCATTAGTTCAGTTAACTAATAAATGTTGAAGTAGGTATTTAATAGGGGAGTGTGGAAAATTACTTTGTCCATGAACCAAGCAACAAAATTTTTACGTCCAGGGTTTCCATGACGGAGAAGAGTAAGTCCCTCCGCCTCAGTAGGAGGATTCACTCCCGTCCATTCCTCTTGAACGAAATCACTAAAAAAAGATAAGCGGTGTTAGACCGGGACTAACTGAACATGAAACATGATGATGTGGAAGACATAAAGGAATGGTGTAGTGGTATTACCTCATCCACACTTCCTCAATTTCCTTGATGTTGTGCAAGATATAGAACATGAGGTCCTCCCACTCTTGTCGTGGCATGTTATAAGATTTCGAGGCCCCAGCCCTCCCACCTTGCGCGTTGAATAGATCGAGCCTGGGTTGATACTTGGGCTCTTCCATATTGTATCGAGGCACCTTGTTATGCAGATGGGGAACGTGGTCTGGATAGTATGATGTCCTGAGGTCTGACACCTCCTCTAGGATGACTGCCTCAGCTATGGAAGCTTCAATCTTAGCTTTGTTTCCACATTTCCGTCGGAGATGCTTGTTCTGCCTCTCAGGGCCGTACTGCCAGCGATTTTGCACAGGGCCCCCCAACAATACCTCATCCGCGAGGTGCAGAATGAGATGTGTCATCGGAGTAAAGAAGCCTGGCGGAAAGATCTTCTCTAGCTTGACTATCAACTCTGGTGCCTTCTTATGCAATTTTCAATCACATCTTTACTTACTTCTTTAGCACAGAGCGTGCGGAAGAAATGTCTAAGCTCGGCAAGCACTCGCCAGACATGCTCGGGGACATAGCCTCGAACCATCACCGGCATTATCCTCTCAATCCATACATGGTAGTCATGACTCTTCAGGCCGGTCACTTTGCCCGTTGAAAGATTGACTCCCTTACTTATATTCGATGCATAACCATCGGTGAACTTCAAAATTTGTTTCAGCCAGATAAGTACTTCTTTTTTTGCTGGCGGTTTAAGGACAAAGTCAGCATCTGGCTTGAACCAGTTTTTTCGACCGCCTGTGGGAGGCTTCATGTTCAGGCGTGGTCTATCACAAATTCTCTGTTAATCGGCTCTAGCTTTTACGTTATCCTTCGTCTTATCAGGAATGTTGAGGATCGTGTGGAAAAGGGACTCTGCCACATTCTTTTCGGTGTGCATCACATCAATATTGTAAGGAAGTTTGAGGTCCTTGAAATAGGGAAGCTGCGAGAAGGGGGTAATGTGCGTCTAGTTGTGCGTCTCACCATATCCCTCGAAGCCTTTGGCTTTGGCTTTGCCTTTGCCTTTGACTTTAGGCTTGAGAGCTTTTAGCTGAGCAAGAACATCTGCCCCCGAAAATGTTGGAATCTCGGTTACTTCATGAACAACCCGACCTTTCATGAAGTTCTTCTTGTCTTCCCTGTCTGGATGGTCTGGAGGGAGGAACTGTCGATGCAGGTCAAAGGCTACATACTTGCCACCCTTACTCAGCCAAATCATTCGCAGAGCCTGCATGCACACTGGGCATGGCATCTTACCACTTGTACACCATCCGCGGAATAGAGCATAGCCGGGAAAGTCATGCATGCAATAGTGCAACCAAACTTTCATCAAGAAATTTCTCTGCAGATCCCGGTCGTATGTCAACCTCGGAAAGTACCAAGAATGGTGCAAAGCATCCACAAGCGGCTGCATAAACACACCCAATTGCTTCCCCGGGTAGTCAGGCCCCGGAATGATGAGCGACAAGAACATGGTGTTCCGTTGCATTAGGGCACCGGGAGGAAGATTGAGCGGAATTACAAACACAGGCCAGCAGCTGTATGGATTGGACGACATACCATATGGATTCAACCCATCACCTGATATGGCTATTCTGACATTCCCAGCCTCGGTTGCTTCCTCGGGGTATTATTCATCGAATGACTTCCATGCTTCCCCTCCCGATGGATGTATGATTTTTTTTGGATTGTACTTTATACCTTCCTTGTGCCACTTCATCATTTTGGCAGACTCCTTCGTGATGAAAAGGCGCTGCAGTCTTTTTATAAAATCAAGATACCGAAGAACCTTAACGGGGATGGTTAGCTGCTTTTTCTCACCATCCTCACCGACCACCTCAATGTACCGAGACGAACCGCACTTCCTACAGTACTTGTCATCCGCATACTCGTGCCTAAACAAAAGGCAATTCTTCGGGCAAACATCTATTTTCTCATAATCCATAGAGAGTGCCTTCATGATTTTCTTTGTATCGTACATGCTTTTCGGCAGTTCATGACCCTCAGGGAGGCTGTTAGCCCATACTCGCAGGAATGCTTCGAAGCATTTCTGGCTACAGCCGTACTCAGCCTTGACAGCAATCAGTTGCGAGATGGCATCCAGCTGAGATATTTTCGCACCCGCATAAAGAGGTTTCTTCGACGAGGCCAAGACCTCCAAGAAGGCCTTTGCGGTTGCCTCCGGCTCCTTCGGTTCATTCTCTGAAGGTGTCGCATTTGCCGTTTCTGCAACAATGACATCATCTAGCATGTCCCTGACCCCGTCGTCCTCATATCCATCGATGCGTTGTCGCATCACCTCCTCTCTACCACGGTCCTGCTCGGCTATGTTTATCGGCGGCATGTCAAAGTTTGGCATATATCCGTACGTGCGAAGGTGCTCACTCATGTCCGTGTGATTTCTACGGTGACATCTGGCACATCTCGCACAGGGGCATGGTGGGATAATTCTCATTGGGCGACGGAATATCTCCTTCAAATAGACATCGGTTTTCACAATCCACTCTGATGTTACTCGATTCCGACGGATAAAACCACTGTACATCCACTGATTATCTGCCATCCTCTGCTTTTTTGCAACCCACCCAACATAATTAAGGATTCACTTAAATTAATCACATCAAAATTTCAGTTTCTACCACGTTTAATCCACCTACATCTCTAATAGGTAAAGATGGGTCCTAATCCCACCCGAGGATGTGTAGATTGAGTACGTTCTCCATTCTACCCCGTTCCGAGACAAAATTTTGGCAGCACCTCCCCGCTGTTCTCCAGATACATGTCTCAGCAAATTGCCGAGAGAATGTGCTCCGGAGAACAATGGGGACGCGCCGCCGAAATCCTATCTCGAAACGGGGTAGAACATGGAGAACATACCCAATCTACACATCCTCGGGCTGTCCGTGGAAAACGCTGGACAATCCGAAAGAGCTGCGGTGATAAATATGCAATTGAATGCATATTTATCGATGCAAACCTTTCGGACGGGAGACGCCTAGGGTACGCCAGTTGACTTGAAAATGAAATCTAGTGACATGATTAAAAGAGCGTAGGAGGTGTAGGTGGATTCATAGCTCACCCTTGGCTGTAGAGGAAGTAGTCGAACAGAGGAGGGACGATCCTTGACCAACAACTCCGATGACGATCACTCCACCGACATGAAACTCTACAAAACCTGCAAATTCCAACGCGACAAAAATTTAGAACATCACAACTCATAAAGCATATTCATCATCAACTCACAAATTTAGGTGCATTCATTTATTCTTGAATCATGTAGTGTTATTTCATCACATATTCATCATCATCATCACAACTAACAATATTAAATAAATATTCATCATCATCATCATCACAACTAACAATATCAACAATATATTCATCATCATTGTCTATTCATCATCATCGTCCATTCATCTCATCGAACAAAAAATTTATCTGTCTCTATCTATATATCTAACAATCTATCTATCTAACAATCTATCTATCTAACAATCTATCTATCGATCTATCTATCTATATATCTAACAATCTATCTATCTAAAAACAGAAAAAAAAAGTGGAGGTCTCACCGGAGCGGCAGGGCCGGGGCGAGGCGGAGCCAGGAAGGGCCAGGGCGAGGAGGCGACCGATGGGGCGACGCGGTGGTGGAGCGCGGGATGGGGGCGAGGTGGCAGCCGGCGGGGCAGGGCAGGTCGGGGCGAGGTGGCGACCGGCGGGGAGGGCGGAGGAGGAGGCGGAGCAGCGCGGGTGGGGGGTCCGACGGAGGGGGTGGAGATGGCGGCGGCGGAGAGGGCGTCCGACGGAGGGGGTGGAGGAGAGGGCGGCGGCGCGGGTGGGTGGAGATGGTGGAGGAGGGGGCGGAGAAGAGGGCGGCGGCGCGGCGCGGGTGGGTGGAGATGGCGGCGGCGCGGCGCGGGTGGGTGGAGATGGTGGCGGCCGGTGGCGGGCGAGCGGCTAGGGGGGCGTCGACGGCGCGGAGAGGGTGGCGGCGGCGGTTGGCTGTCGAGGAGAGGGAGTTGGATCGGGGTGCGAGGAGAGAAACGAGTGGAGGAGGAGGGCCGGGTCGAGGATAAGGTGACCCTATGTCGACGGCTAGGCCGTCGGCATAGGAGTGGCCCCACCTGACAGCGAGAGGGCATCGAGTGGATAAGGGTGGCTCTATGCCGACGGCCTGGCCGTCGGCATAGATAGGAGGCCTATGCCGACGGTTATGCCGTAGGCATAGATGGAAACTACTTTTAAAAAAAAATAGTCCCACCTCGCCGAGGGAAAAGAAATTAGACCTGTTTAAATAGTTCACAAATTCAATTATTACATTTTTAGATTCTTAGTTTACCGTTTGTATGGGACCCGGTACCCCGCACCTGGAGGGGGGAAACGGACGCGTGGGGTCGCCGGCGGCGGCGCCGTCCGTGAGGGGGGGCACGCCCCGGACACGCGTCCCGCCTCTTCGGACATGCCACCACACCCCCCCCCCCCCCCCGCATGTATGAGGGCCCGGTTCGACGCTCCGGTGGCATTGCTACCCCCAAGTGCCCCCGTCCCGCCTAACCCTGTAGCGTTTGACCACGGGATCTAGCCCTTTAACTTTGCACGGACGGGCTTTGACCAGTGGACCTCCCCACCCGGTTGTGTTAGGTCAGCCCATAGGAACACTTTGGAGCAACATCCGGGCCAGATCCACAGCAAGATCCCCTCCGTGTAGACCCCACGCGTCCGTTTCCCCCCTCCAGGTGCCGGCGGCGACGCCGTCCGTGAGGAGGGCACACCCCGGACACGCGTGCCGGGAGTTTGCAACCGCCACAACACTTCCAGACTTGTGAGAGGCCGCCTACGCAAGATTTGGCGGCATGCTAGTCCCCGGAGGCCGCCGGCCACAGCCGTAGACGCGCGAAGCGCAATCAGCGTAGAGGGAATTTTTCGGATACTTCTCCATCACAAAAAATTATTAAAAAATACCATCGTTCCTATAGCACATGTGCCCGCGTCGTGCAAAAAAACTCATGATTTTATCGCGCTCCGAGTATTTAGTAATATTGACGCCGCATCGTTACCGCAGAACGTCTACTACCGTGTCATCGCCGTCCGTGAGGGGGGGCCATGCCCCGGAGACGCGTCCCGCCTCTTCGGACATGCCACCACACCACCCCGCATGTATGAGGGCCCGGTGCGATGCTCCGGTGGCATTGCTACCCCCCCCCCCCCCCAGTGCCCCCGTCCCACCTAACCCTGTAGCGTTTGACCACGGGATCTAGCCATTTGACTTTGCACGGACGGGCTTTGACCAGTGGACCTCCCCACCCGGTTGTGTTAGGTCAGCCCATAGGAACACTTTGGAGCAACATCCGGGCCAGACCCACAGCAAGATCCCCTCCGTGTAGACCCCACGCGTCCGTTTCCCCCCTCCAGGTGCCGGCGGCGGCGCCGTCCGTGAGGGGGGCACACCCCGGACACGCGTTCCGGGCGTTTGCAACCGCCACAACACTTCCAGACTTGTGAGAGGCCGCCTACGCAAGATTTGGCGGCATGCTAGCCCCCGGAAGCCGTCGGCCACAGCCGTAGACGCGCGAAGGGCAATCCGCGTAGAGGGAATTTTTCGGAGACTTCTCCATCACCAAAAATTATGAAAAAATACCATCGTTCCTATAGCACATGTGCCCGCGTCGTGCAAAAAAACTCATGATTTTATCGCGCTTCGAGTATTTAGTAATATTGACGCCGCATCGTTACCGCAGAACGTCTACTACCGTGTCATCGCCGTCCGTGAGGGGGGGCCAGGCCCCGGAGACGCGTCCCGCCTCTTCGGACATGCCACCACACCACCCCGCATGTATGAGGGCCCGGTGCGATGCTCTGGTGGCATTGCTACCCCCAGTGCCCCCGTCCCGCCTAACCCTGTAGCGTTTGACCACGGGATCTAGCCCTTTGACTTTGCACGGACGGGCTTTGACCAGTGGACCTCCCCACCCGGTTGTGTTAGGTCAGCCCATAGGAACACTTTGGAGCAACATCCGGTCCAGACCCACAGCAAGATCCCCTCCGTGTAGAACCCACGCGTCCGTTTCCCCCTCCAGGTGCCGGCGGCGGCGCCGTCCGTGAGGGGGGCACACCCCGGACACGCGTTCCGGGCGTTTGCAACCGCCACAACACTTCCAGGCTTGTGAGAGGCCGCCTACGCAAGATTTGGCGGCATGCTAGCCCCCGGAGGCCGCCGGCCACAGCCGTAGACGCGCGAAGGGCAATCCGCGTAGAGGGAATTTTTCGGAGACTTCTCCATCACCAAAAATTTTGAAAAAATACCATCGTTCCTATAGCACATGTGCCCGCGTCGTGCAAAAAAACTCATGATTTTATCGCGCTCTGAGTATTTAGTAATATTGACGCCGCATCATTACCGCAGAACGTCTACTACCGTGTCATCGCCGTCCGTGAGTGGGGGCCATGCCTCGGAGACGCGTCCTGCCTCTTCGGACATGCCACCACACCACCCAGCATGTATGAGGGCCCGGTGCGATGCTCCGGTGGCATTGCTACCCCCCCCCCCCCCCCCCCCAGTGCCCCCGTCCCGCCTAACCCTGTAGCGTTTGACCACGGGATCTAGGCCTTTGACTTTGCACGGACGAGCTTTGACCAGTGGACCTCCCCACCCGGTTGTGTTAGGTCAGCCCATAGGAACACTTTGGAGCAACATCCGGGCCAGACCCACAGCAAGATCCCCTCCGTGTAGACCCCACGCGTCCGTTCCCCCCCCCCCTCCAGGTGCCGGCAGCAGCGCCGTCCGTGAGGGGGGGCACACCCCGGACACGCGTGCCGGGCGTTTGCAACCGCGACAACACTTCCAGACTTGTGAGAGGCTACCGGCGCAAGATTTGGCAGCATGCTAGCCCCCGGAGGCCGCCGGCCATAGCCGTAGACGCGCGAAGGGCAATCCGCGTAGAGGGAATTTTTTCGATACTTCTCCATCACCCAAAATTATGAAAAAATACCATCGTTCCTATAGCACATGTGCCCGCGTCCTCCAAAAAAAACTCATGATTTTATCGCGCTCCAAGTATTTAGTAATATTGACGCCACATCATTACCGCAGAACGTCTACTACCGTGTCATCGCCGTCTGTGAGGGGGGGCCACGGCCCGGAGATGCGTCCCGCCTCTTCGAACATGCCACCACACCACCCCACATGTATGAGGGCCCGGTGCGATGCTCCGGTGGCATTGCTACCCCCAGTGCCCCCGTCCCGCCTAACCCTGTAGCGTTTGACCACGGGATCTAGCCCTTTGACTTTGCACGAACGGGCTTTGACCAGTGGACCTCCCCACCCGGTTGTGTTAGGTCAGCCCATAGGAACACTTTGGAGCAACATCCGGGCCAGACCCACAGCAAGATCCCCTCCGTGTAGACCCCACGCGTCCGTTTCCCCCCTCCAGGTGCCGGCGGCGGCGCCGTCCGTGAGGGGGGCACACCCCGGACACGCGTGCCGGGCATTTGCAACCGCCACAACACTTCCAGACTTGTGAGAGGCCGCCTACGCAAGATTTGGCGGCATGCTAGCCCTTGGAGGCCGCCGGCCACAGCCATAGACGCGCGAAGGGCAATCCGCGTAGAGGGAATTTTTCGGAGACTTCTCCATCACCAAAAATTATGAAAAAATACCATCGTTCCTATAGCACATGTGCCCGCATCATGCAAAAAAACTCATGATTTTATCGCTCTCCGAGTATTTAATAATATTGACGCCGCATCGTTACCGCAGAACGTCTACTACCGTGTCATCGCCGTCCGTGAGGGGGGGCCATGCCCCGAAGACGCGTCCCGCCTCTTCGGACATGCCACCACACCACCCCGCATGTATGAGGGCCCGGTGCGATGCTCCGGTGGCATTGCTACCCCCCCCCCCCTAGTGCCACCGTCCCGCCTAACCCTGTAGCGTTTGACCACGGGATCTAGCCCTTTGACTTTGCACGGACGGGCTTTGACCAGTGGACCTCCCCACCCGGTTGTGTCAGGTCAACCCATAGGAACACTTTGGAGCAACATCCGGGCCAGACCCACAGCAAGATCCCCTCCGTGTAGACCCCACGCGTCCGTTTCCCCCCTCCAGGTGCCGGCGGCGGCGCCGTCCGTGAGGGGGGCACACCCCGGACACGCGTTCCGGGCGTTTGCAAGCGCCACAACACTTCCAGACTTGTGAGAGGCGCCTACGCAAGATTTGGCGGCATGCTAGCCCCCGGAGGCCGCCGGCCACAGCCGTAGACGCGCGAAGGGCAATCCGCGTAGAGGGAATTTTTCGGATACTTCTCCATCACCCAAAATTATGAAAAAATACCATCGTTCCTATAGCACATGTGCCCGCATCCTGCAAAAAAACTCATGACTTTATCGCACTCCAAGTATTTAGTAATATTGACGCCGCATCGTTACCGCAGAACGTCTACTACCGTGTCATCGCCGTCCGTGAGGGGGGCCACGCCCCGGAGACGCGTCCCGCCTCTTTGAACATGCTACCACACCACCCCGCATGTATGAGGGCCCGGTGCGACGCTCCGGTGGCATTGAGGGCCATGGGGGGACGGGGGCCCTGGGGGTAGCAATGGCACCAGAGCGTCGCACCGGGACCTCAACCGTGAGGGGGGCACTCCCCTAAGCCGCGTGTCGGGTGCCTGCGCCTGCCACCATGCTTCCACAACCGTAGGAGGGCCCACCGCAACGCCTAGCGGCATTGCTACCCCCAGGTACCCCGTCCCGTCTAACCCTGACAAAGACGACCGCTGGGTCTAGCCCTTTGACTTTCGCCGGACGGGGTTTGACCGGTGGACCTTTTCACCTGGTTTTCATAGCCCAGCCCATAGCTAGACCCCCCAACACCGTCCCGGCCCAACCCACCCCAAGATTCCCTCCATGTCGGCCCGACGTGGCCGTTTCCCCTCTCCGTGACACGGTGGCAGCGACGCCCGTGAGGGGGGCACACCCCGGAGTCGCGTGTCGGGTGCCTGACCCTGCCACTACGCTTCCACAACCGTAGGAGGGCCCACTGCGACACCTCGCGGCATTGCTACCCCCCAGGTACACCGTCCCGTCTAACCCTGACACAGACGACCGCCGGGTCTGGCCCTTTGGCTTTCACCGCACGGGGTTTGACCGGTGGACCTTTTCACCTGGTTGTCATAGCCCAACCCATAGCTACACCCCCAACGCAGTCCCGACCCAACCCACCCCAAGATTCCCTCCATGTCGGCCCGACGTTGCCGTTTCCCCCCTCCGGGACACGGCGGCAGCGACGCCCGTGAGGGGAGGGGCACACCCCGGAGCCGCGTGCCGGGTGCCTGCGCCTGCCACCACGCTTCCACAACCGTAGGAGGGCCCACCGCAACACCTGACGGCATTGCTACCCCCCCCCAGGTACCCCGTCCCGTCTCCCCTCTCCGTAACCACGACGGAAGCGACGCCCGTGAGGGGGCAATCGATATATATATATATATATATATATATATATATATATATATATATATATATATATATATATATATATATATAAGGCACATTTAAGTTAATCTAATTATTTTGGAAAAAAATAAAAAGGAAAAAGAGAAAATAAATAAAATATGAAAAAAATATTAGAAATCTATGCCTACGGCTATGCCGTCGGCATAGCTACAGCCACAGAAGGGTAGAGCCATGGATCGATGACGTGGCATATGGCGCGGATCGATGACGTGGGACCGTCCATGGGCCAAGCCTATGCCGACGGCAAGGCTGTCGGCATAGATATGCCACCCCACGGACCAGTGAGCGTTTCGGATCGTTGACGTGGCAGATCACGCGGATCGATGACGTGGCAGATATGCCGACGGCGGCCGTTAGGCCCCGTCGGCGTAGGCTTCACGCCGTCAAAGGATGTCGCCGCCCGGGCAGTCGGGCACACAGATATGCCGAAGACAGCCTCTACGCCGACGGCCGCCGTAGGCATATTTATTGGGATGCCGACGGCCCATCTGTGCCGACGGCCCCCGTCGGCATAGGTGGATGTATGCCGAAGGCTTTTCTACGCCGACGGCCTGACCTGTGCCGTCGGGATAGAACCGTTGATGCCGACGGGGGCGTCAGCATAGATTTGGCCGTCGGCAATTGGGTAAATTCTGGTAGTGCATGATCTGGTATAGCCTAGTAAAAATTGAGAGAAAAAGGAAGGACACGCGTGAAGGGCTTGACAAAATTATCTGATTGCTGCGCTAGGAAAGCACGCCTCGCACTTGCACGCATCGATCCTTCACGGTCGCTAGTTCTTGTAAAAAATAATCCGTCGCGATCGCTTATTCTGTCTGTTCCTCGCTCAACCGTCTCTCCCTGTTCTTGTCATCTTGCCCCCACTCAGGACGTGCTAGCTGCCGCCGTGCCACAGTGCGCAGCAGGTTGTTGGGTGCTAGCTGAGTGGCTGATCTTGCCGTCTTGCACCATGCGTCCATGCCGCCATTCAGCCGATGGCCATTGCCATGGTGTCGTCCAGCCGTGTGCGAGGTTGCGATTTTATTAGAGTGAATTCCGCTTTTTACCTTGTAGTTGTACATTTGTGACACATATTACCCCATTTAGCGGAACTTTTATCGAAATATCGAATTTTGGAGACTTTTAACACGGTTTTAACCCAGTTTTATATTTTCTTTGTTTATGGTCGATAGGATCGGCATGTTGCGTCATTGATTTGTAAAAAATATATGTAAGGATCGGAGGGCATCATTGACGATCTTGTCCAAGCTTCTCTTGTCTATCTGTTCCGTTCCTTGTGGCCGTCCACATGTTTTTGGATCCGGGGCGTCACCTCACACCTTACATGATGGACACGCATCAGAAAACGAGGGTCCAAAGCTTTCAAAAGGGGTATTCTAGATGAATTTTCACTCGACGGGGTAATTAGTGTCACAAATGTACAAATATGGGGTAAAAAGTGGAATTCACTCATTTTATTATTCTCCTCTTGGTCTTTCTATAGTACGTATACGATTCATCCATCCCAATTTCAGTATACATGGTATATCATTGTTAAGGTGTTGAACTGCTGATGTACTATCCTTTATTCATAATTTTAGATCATAAGTCTAACAATGTTGCCTCCGAAGCATTTGCCGGGTGCTGCCAAAAGGAGAATATGGAAGGAAAGCAATCTCCCAATTGAAAGGTAGAAGGGTTCTTTAAAAAAAGTTTTGCTTTCATCTTTAAGCAATGTAGATGTCACTGAAGAAGGGCAAGAAACTAATCTTGGGTAGGAAAATAATCATAGTTTGAATGTAGATGTTGAGGTCAATGAAGATGATACAAGCACCGGGATCTTGATATTTTCCTTAGTGACTTCGCATCAAGCTTTTGTTTGAAGCACTGAAGCATTATTATCATTGTCGACGAAGTCACTAGAATTTGGTTTTCATTTTGCTATAGTCTTTCTATCGTAATATGACATTTCCCAACTATTATTGTTAGGCATCTCAAACTGAAGATGTATGGCTGAAAATTTACTCTTAATATTTTTGCAAATGAAGTTAGACATATACTGTTCATATCGTGTGTAAACAAAAACATATCCATATGGTATTAGGAGCCCATGTCGTCAAGTTTGCCCAAGGGCCCTACGAAACATAGCGCCTGCCCTGGGAGACTTGAAAGTAACTTCACCACATTCAAGCTGATTACCTCAGGTCGTTGACCACCAGTAGTATAACTATAAAGTAGTATGATCTTTGCAGTTCCCTGTCTAGAATTCGATTCACACACAATATGCACACGCCGAACACCCATTTTACAACCTTTTATTAGCAACGTTTAGGACCTTAACCCAATTCAGCACATTTTAGCCTTGTTTGTTTGGTACAAGCCTGTGAACACAAAATCACTTGTTGATGCAAATGTGATGCAAGCAAGAACGGCCAGTTAAAGTGGCATGAATGGCTTGCCTGGCCCAGGTCTGTTTAGGCGAGAGATTGGCATTGCTCAAGCGCTCAGAATCTAGCTAGCGCCTGGGCGTATGCCAGATGCAGCGTGGAGGCTACTCGATCGGTTCACAAAGCATACACATAGACATGGGAAGCCAACTGCGCCCAAAAAGTTGAGTCCCGTTGGATTGGATCAGCTAGGAGGAGCGTCTTTGCTCTAGAAATTATTTGATTTTAATTGACAAACTTCATGAATATTTTGCAGATTATCTACAGAGCTACATCGTGGATCTGTCTGTGGTCATTACTCACTCATGCGGAGTCCAGGAAGCGTTTGGTTATTGGGTGCAACTGTTGGAAGACGGGCTATCTTTAGCCGATATAGATGGTGAGCTGATAATAGGCTAGATGTATAGGTATCGTAGCCTGCTCTGTTCCGCTGGATGTGGCACCTTTTTTATGTTTTCTTTTGTTTTTGCACTATGATTATGGGCCCCTGGCGACCCTAAGACTTTGGTACTTTATTCTTAATAAGATGGCTGCATGGATCGATTGATGCAGAGACCGGGGGTATGTCCTTCTTTTAAAAAAAAGATAGATGAACTACTAGTTGCATACGACCTCCTCGGACTGATCTGTTTCTTTCTTTCTTTCTTTCTTTTGCGGGGGAATCTGTTTCTTTCACATGGCGCCCCTTTCAACAGAGTTGCATGGCTCTATGATTTGTAAGAAGGTTAGTTTGTTGGGAAAGACTGGCAAACCACAAACCATGCATGCTTGGTCATTCTAAAATTAGTCTAGAAAAAGAAATCAATCTACATTCTCTTCAACAAATGGGCCTGAACCTGATGTTAGAGACGCAACAAACAAACCTATATGTTCTACATGTATGATAATGCAGTGAGGATTGCTAGAGAAGACAAATATGAAAAGCATATTATCTATCATCCACGTAATGAAACCTGCTTTCAAATGTTGGATTTTATTCGTGCACCCCACTGCCTCAAATTGGAACATGCTTTCAAATGTTGGATCTTATTCATGTGCTGTGCAACTGCAGCAATGCAAATACGATACTACTGTACGTATCCGTGTGCAGGCACAAGGGTCAAGGGGTGCATGCGGCCTAACCGACGACGGGCGTCTGGACGACGACGCCGGTCGCCGCGTCTGACACCACGACGACACGCCAGGGGTGCGGGCCCGGCGGCCAGGGGCCCGTGCCTATGTACAAGGAGATGGAGACGTCAGGCCTGTCCTTGCTGATCTGGAGCGCTGCGTCGTGCGCCGGCCAGCCCACCACCTCCGGCCACGACGCCTTCTTGCTGCCGGCGACGGCACCCGCGGGCACACTCCTCCCCATATTGCCCGGTGCTACTGAAACTTTCTTCGGCTTGTGGAAGTATGGAAGTACCTAGTAAGCCACATTTGATGGTACTTTATAGACGTAAGTTACTTCCACAGAAAGAGGTGGTAAGATGACGGGTTGCATCATGTCATCATCAATAAACGATAAGGATGATGGGTTGCATCACGGACACCGCCGTCGTTTGTTGGCTGATGGCCAGCGTCGGTTACTAGGAGAGGAGAGCATGCAGCCCTTCTCATTCTCCTTTCTTTCTAGGAAAAGCAGGAAGAAACTTGATGACTCGTGCAGACTACCGAGCACATCGAGGATAGCCAAGCACGTGTTCAGACTGGTGTCTCTTCTACTACGTATTACCCAACCCACCTATCATCATTCACAATTGCAGCCGTACGCACTTTGAGGTACCAACGTTGCAGCGAGAGACTGGAAATAACTTCGCCATACGCACTTTACTACTACCCTCACAGAGTCCATGAGCACTAGCCATATATATCATCTTCGCAGCTCTGTGCTTACAAATAGGAGTAGTTGACACACAGGAACATAATATGTGGGGAAACAATTTTGGTGACCTGCAATTCTCAACCGATCCTAGCCCCGCACCTCTTAAGTAGGTTTTTTCGTTCAGTAAGCGTATGAAGAAATAATCACTGGGTTGATGTTGATGCGATTGTGGTGCACCCAAGCACAGCTTCGGAATGGGTGGCATCGTGAAGTATCTTTAACTTCCTCAGTCCACTCGTCAAGAAGTGCCGATGCAGCCTGGAGAAAGTTCGGATTGGCTTGCCTAGCCTGGATCAGTCCAAATGAAATGTTAGCCCGACCCAAGCGCTACCCTGCTTTGGTCCCGGCCGGGTGTACGGCTTTGTCTGGACGGTTGCTTTCCGTCGAGGAGTCGCACGCACACACCTTGCTCCTCATGCGTTTCTGGCTGGCTGATACTTTTGGCCAACAGACGCGTATCAACGAGGGAGGCTAGTTTGCAAGGTAGCAGGTGGATGTATTCCAAGATGTCCTATTACAAACATCGCAATCCAACCAATTGACATATGCAGCTTTACTGGTTACAAAGCAGTGCAAAGTATTAAGAGCCAATCTCTAGAGCAGATACGAATAATTTTAAATTTCGATTTCACTTGTTGATAACATTGACCTTGCCGCATTGCATCAACTATAATAAAGATGGTTGTGTGCATCAGTTGATGCAAAGCCCAGGGTTCCAGCCTTGGTTTCGAACCCCCCCCCCCCCCCCCCAACACACACACACACACACCATGATTATGGTTTTATGTTAATGTAGCAGATAAGTTGGTAGTTAATTAAGCGAGGCAATGGTTGATTCTTTTCTTTGAGTACGTATGTACTTGGCCTATTGATTGCTACTCTAGATTTGATGGAACATGTGCTTTTTTTTCCAAAGGGGGGGGGGGGGGGGGGGGGGGCTGATGGAACATGTGCTATCTCTGATAATTAATGTTTGTGCAATACAATTTGGAATATTTCAGATACGTGGCAGATAATCGTCATTAATTGTTAGAACATCTTATAAGAATGCCGTCCCATGTCAACAATCGTCAAACATGTGGAAGACAAGGAAACTTCGGTTTCAATGACAAGCCATGCAGGAGATAGTTGCGGGCCTTGCGACAAAGACCTGTGCAGCGACCTCTATCTTAGTTGTTTGCACAAGTCGGAACACAAATGGATCCAGGGCAGCGACCTAGCATCCACACATGACAACATGCTAGCGACATCACTGCTCGGCCTCAAGCCAACGGAATAGCACCATGTATGCATGTCGGGGTATATCCCCTCACCTTCAGGTACCTTTTCTCGCGTGATGTGCCAGATGTCTACTGACACCAATGTCGATGCGACAGCAACAACAACCATGACAAGACAACCGCCGGTCTAGAAACTCGGCAAGTAGAGGGCTTCTCCATTGCAGAAGCTGGGGATGGTAGATCAGAGGACAACTATGACAAGAGAAACCTGTAGGAGATCAGGGAGGGAGGACAAACCATGTATCAAGTTTGCTGCTATTTATTTAGGACCTTGAATAACTTAAATTTTGTTATTTAGATTTGTAAACACAAGAATCTGACTTAGAGTTTAGTAACTAGATTTTTTACATACAGGTTAACTGTATGATGGGTTCTTTGGTGGGTCATGGCCTCCATTGCTTACTAGGAGAGCATGCAACTCTTCTCATTCACGTTTATATAAAAGGCAGGACCAAACTGGATTGGATGTACTTTGTATGAGCTCATGCCTTTTTTTCTCTATGAAAGCAGCAGAGAAAACCAGGAAAATAAATATCTCATTGCAAATATTATAGGCAAGGGAAGGAAGAAACGCTTCACTAAGATATTTCTCCAGATAGTGTTAGCGTGTTTTGTCAAATACTCCCTCCGTTCCGAATTACTTGTCTTGGATTTGTCTAGATACGAATGTATCTAGACTCATTTTAGTGCTAAATACCTCCGTATCTAGACAAATTTAAGACAAGTAATTCGGAACGGACGGAAACATTTGCGTTCACAAGGAAAAAAATAGGGTTTTAAAAGCAAGATGATAACATTAATTCTTCGAGATGAAAACATTCGAAACATTATATCTGCTACACAGTTAAAACAACGTGCGCCGATGGAGATTGAAGAAGACACCATGTGGCTTGACACTCAATAGACTCAACTAAAATCTCAGACACCATGTGTGGCGAGTGATGAGAGAGATGTACTACATTTACTCAGCTCATATGGCAGCTTACAGGTATAACTTTGACATTTTCCACTTAGCCAGTGCTTTTAATAAGTCTAATTTATATGCCATGCATCTACCAACATTAGTTTGCTATGTATGTATCCTTTATATATATAGCCACCGAAATGCTACTCACTTTATATATGACCAGCCGTGATTGTTCACAGTTCAACTACGTGTTCCTCTATGATAATAGGTTGTAGTGTACAGTATCTTATTGTTGGAGAACGTTGCAGAAAACAAAAATTTTCCTACTCGTTTCACCAAGATCATCTAGGAGTTCATCTAACAACGAGTCACGAGGTGCATCTACATACCTTTGTAGATCGCGTGCGGAAGCGTTCAACGAACGGGGATGATGTAGTCGTACACAACGTGATCCAAATCACCGATGACCAGCGCCGAACGGACGGCACCTCCGCGTTCAACACACGTACGGGACGGGAGACGTCTCCTCCTTCTTGATCCAGCAAGGGGGAAGGAGAGGTTGACGAAGATCCAGCAGCACGACGGCGTGGTGGTGGATGCAGGGCGTCGCAGTAGCAGGGCTTCGCCTATACTACGAGGAAGAGAGACGTAACGGGGAGAGAGGGAGGCGCCAGGGGCTGGTGTCTCAAGTCCCTCCTCTCCCCCACTATATATAGGGGTGCCATGGGGGGGGGGCGCCGGCCCTAGTAGATGGAATCTACTAGGGGGGCGGCGGCCTAGGGTGGGGCTTGCTCCTCAAGGCAAGGGGGGCGCCCCCTCTAGGGTTTCCCCTTAGCCCTAGCCGCATGGGCCCCTAGGGGCTGGCGCCCCAGCCCACTATGGGCTGGGTTCCCTCCTATTTCAGCCCATGGGGCCCTCCGGGATAGGTGGCCCCACCCGGTGGACCCCCGGGACCATTCCGGTGGTCCCGGTACAATACCGGGTACCCCGAAACTTGTCCCGATGGCCGAAACTGCACATCCTATATATAATTCTTTATCTCCGGACCATTCCGGAACTCCTCGTGACGTCCTGGATCTCATCCGGGACCCCGAACAACATTTGGGTTACTGCATATACTTATCTTCACAACCCTAGCGTCACCGAACCTTAAGTGTGTAGACCCTACGGGTTCGGGAGACAAGCAGACATGACCGAGACGACTCTCCGGTCAATAACCAACAGCGGGATCTGGATACCCATGTTGGCTCCCACATGCTCCACGATGATCTCATCGGATGAACCACGATGTCGAGGATTCAATCAACCCCGTATGCAATTCCCTTTGTCAATCGATATATTACTTGCCCGAGATTCGATCGTCGGTATCCCAATACCTCGTTCAATCTCGTTACCGGCAAGTCACTTTACTCGTACCGTAATGCATGATCCCGTGACCAGACACTTGGTCACTTTGAGCTCATTATGATGATGCATTACCGAGTGGGCCCAATGATACCTCTCCGTCATACGGAGTGACAAATCCCAGTCTTGATCCGTGTCAACCCAACAGACACTTTCGGAGATACCCGTAGTATACCTTTATAGTCACCCAGTTACGTTGTGACGTTTGGTACACCCAAAGCACTCCTACGGTATCCGGGAGTTACACGATCTCATGGTCTAAGGAAAAGATACTTGACATTGCAAAACTCTAGCAAACGAACTATACGATCTTTATGCTATGTTTAGGATTGGGTCTTGTCCATCACATCATTCTCCTAATGATGTGATCTCGTTATCAATGACATCTTATGTCCATAGCCAGGAAACCATGACTATCTGTTGATTAACGAGCTAGTCAACTAGAGGCTTACTAGGGACATGTTGGTGTCTGTTATTCACACATGTATTACGATTTCCGGATAACACAATTATAGCATGAATAAAGACAATTACCATGAACAAGGAAATATAATAATAATGCTTTTATTATTGCCTCTAGGACATATTTCTAACAGTCTCCCACTTGCACTAGAGTCAATAATCTAGTTACATTGTGATGAATCGAACACCCATGGAATTCTGGTGTTGATCATGTTTTGCCCTAGGGAGAGGTTTAGTCAACGGATCTGCTACATTCAGGTCCGTATGTACTTTACAAATATATATGTCTCCATCCTGAACATTTTCACGAATGGAGTTGAAGCGACGCTTGATATGCCTTGTCTTCTTGTGAAACCTGGGCTCCTTGGCAAGTGCAATAGCTCCAGTGTTGTCACAGAAGAGCTTGATCGGCCCCGACGCATTGGGTATGACTCCGAGGTCGGTGATGAACTCCTTCACCCAGATTGCTTCATGTGCTGCCTCCGTTTTAACCTTTCACCCAAATTTACAGGGCATGTTGTTTTTACCAGGACTAAGATTGGTTCTTGCTAAGCCCGTAGCAGCCCTGTAAAAACAAGTTAGACGTCCTCTACTTTGTTGTTGCAAATTTTACGTGGCTGCTACGGGCTTAGCAAGAACCAATCTTACCTACGCATCAAAACCACAACGATAGTTTATCAATTTGACTCCGTTTTAACCTTCGCAAGGACCGGGCGTAGCCACACTCGGTTCAACTAAAGTTGGAGAAACAGTCACCCGCAAGTCACCTATGTGCAAAGCACGTCGGGGAAACCGGTCTCGCGTAAGCGTACGCGTAATGTCGGTCCGGGCCGCTTCATCCAACAATACCGCCAAACCAAAGTATGACATGCTGGTAGGCAGTATGACTTATATCGCCCACAACTCACTTGTGTTCTACTCGTGCATATAACATCAAACCATAAAAACCTAGGCTCTGATACCACTGTTGGGGAACGTAGTAATTTTAAAAATTTCCCAACGCACACGCAAGATCATGGTGATGCATAGCAACGAGGGGGAGAGTCTGATCTACGTACCCTTGTAGATCGCAACGGAAGCGTTGGCACAACGTAGAGGAAGTAGTCGTACGTCTTCTTCCTGATCCGACCGATCCAAGCACCGTTACTCCGGCACCTCCGAGTTCTTAGCACACGTACAGCTCGATGACGATCCCCGGGCTCCGATCCAGCAAAGCTTCGGGGAGGAGTTCCGTCAGCATGACGGCGTGGTGACGATCTTGATGTACTACCGACGCAGGGCTTCGCCTAAGCACTACAACGATATGATCGAGGTGGAATATGGTGGCAGGGGGCACCGCACACGGCTAAGGAATGATCTCAATGATCAACTTGTGTGTCTATGGGGTGCCCCCTGCCCCTGTATATAAAGGAGCAAGGGAGGAGGGGCGGCCGGCCTAGGAGTGGGCGCGCCAAGGGGAGTCCTACTCCCACCGGGAGTAGGACTCCTTCTTTCCTAGTCCAACTAGGAGAAGGAGGGAAAGGAGGGAAGTGGAGAAGGAAGGGAGAGGTGGGCTGCGCCCCAAATCCCTTGTCCAATTCGGACTGGGCTTGTGAGGGGCGCGCGCCACCTCCTGGCTCCTTCCCACTAAAGCCCATTAAGGCCCAATACTCTTCCCCGTATTCCTTTAACTCCCCGGTACCTCCGAAAATACCCGAATCACTCGGAACCTTTCCGATGTCCGAATATAGTCGTCCAATATATCGATCTTTACGTCTCGACCATTTCGAGACTCCTCGTCATGTCCCCGATCTCATCTGGGACTCCGAACTCCTTCGGTACATCAAAACTCATAAACTCATAATATAACTGTCATCGAAACCTTAAGCGTGCGGACCCTACGGTTCGAGAACAATGTAGACATGATCGAGACACGTCTCCGGTCAATAACCAATAGCGGGACCTGGATGCCCATATTGGCTCCTACATATTCTACGAAGATCTTTATCGGTCAGACCACATAACAACATACGTTGTTCCCTTTGTCATCGGTATGTTACTTGCCCGAGATTTGATCGTCGGTATCCAATACCTAGTTCAATCTCGTTACCGGCAAGTCTCTTTACTCGTTCTGTAATACATCATCTCGCAACTAACATATTAGTTGCAGTGCTTGCAAGGCTTATGTGATGTGCATTACCGAGAGGGCCCAGAGATACCTCTCCGACAATCGGAGTGACAAATCCTAATCTCGAAATACGCCAACCCAACATCTACCTTTGGAGACACCTGTAGTACTCCTTTATAATCACCCAGTTACGTTGTGACATTTGGTAGCACCCAAAGTGTTCCTCCGGCAAACGGGAGTTGCATAATCTCATAGTCATAGGAACATGTATAAGTCATGAAGAAAGCAATAGCAACATACTAAACGATCAGGTGCTAAGCTAATGGAGTGGGTCATGTCAATCAGATCATTCTACTAATGATGTGACCTCGTTAATCAAATAACAACACTTTGTTCATGGTTAGGAAACATAACCATCTTTGATTAACGAGCTAGTCAAGTAGAGGCATACTAGTGACACTAAGTTTGTCTATGTATTCACACATGTATTATGTTTCTGGTTAATACAATTCTAGCATGAATAATAAACATTTATCATGATATAAGGAAATAAATAATAACTTTATTATTGCCTCTAGGGCATATTTCCTTCAACAAGGATACAATCAACCACGTGCAAGGGCAACCAATAATATGCAAAGATGGTATGCTATGCGGGATGCGATGCGGGATGCAAAATGCAAGACGTGACAGGAAATGCATGAAACTGGCCTCAACTTGGATAACCAAGTGTGCCACTGGATAGAGGGGATGAAATCACCTGAAAACGATATAAAGATCATAGGAATCGGAGCTACGGTTTGGAAATGGCAAGCGTTTTACAAAACGAACCGATCTGTGATTTACAGCAAGTAGGCTCCCAAATGCAACGAAATGAACATGCTACAGCCACCAAACATGAAAACAAAATACATGGCAGGGATGTATACAAGATGCTTAACAATTCACTAGGACTGAGCCATAGGCAATTACATCCATTAAGAGGTCCAAATAAGCATGGCAAAACTGAATAAGCAAAACAGATTTCAGACTTAGTGAAATTAACACTAGTCTGAAATTTCAGACCACGATGCTCTCTTCGTAGCAGCAAAACAACATGAAACATAACCTGAACATGACTGGCATGGAGCTACTCAACAAGCTTAACAAAACACCCAAAATGACCTGGGGCCAAAAGGGTTCACAAAATACTCTATCGAGCACACGAACATAGATGAAACACAATCAGTTTTCAGACTTAGTGAAAACTGAGACATGCTGAAATTATAACTCACGGAGGCATGTAAATGAGCTCGATGCACTCACTACGGTGCAAGTCATGGGAAGGCAAGCATATATCCATTAAGAAGGCACAAAATGCTAACGAGGCATGGCAAGAACAATGGCATAGCATGCACGGATCACTAACAATAGCATCGGCAAAATCGCAAGAGTTCACGATCTGCCCAAATTAACAACGATGCAAAAGTTGAGCTCGATTGACTCAACCTAGGGTGCTCCAACATGACAAGTAAAGACATGGATGGATAGAGCATAACAAGATTAACAAATGTCCCTTGCTGATCATGCTCAAAAGAGGCACGGATCACTAGGAAGCAAGCTGAACATATAGCATCATGAACTAAAATATCCCAGACTTAGTGAAAATCCTTAAGTCCCTAAAAACAGATTACTCAGGTGCCCCTCTTTGCAAGCTTGCACAAGACACCACACACGTCCTAAAAATGCATAGGTGGCACCTCTGGAAAGAAGACAAAATGCTTAACAATTCATCCCAAAGGGGCACAGGCATATCATGCACACAATAATCATGGCAAAAATGACAAAAGTCTATGATGAGCTAACGGATCTGCAATTTAACTCACGATGCCTCCTTCTAACAGCATTTTGGGCATCAAGATGAACTCAAATGCAAATGATGCAATGGAATGAAATGATGTACATGTCGAGACGAAGATTTTGATATATCATATGTCCAAATCGGAGCTACCGATGCGGAGATATGAGCAGTCAAAGATAGCATAAAAGATCAAGGGGGAGAGGGAGAAGTCAACCCTAGGTCAAAACGGATCTGAGATCCAGATCGGCACGGATTACGAGGCGGACGGAGTTACTGTTCACCGCCGGAGCTTGGTCGCCGGAGAGCGTAGAGGAAGCCGGGGCGAGGCCGGCCGTCGAGGGCGCCGCGGTGGAGGGTGGTGCGGCCGGGGTCGCCGTGGCCGGGGCCGGCCGGATCGAGGGGCGGCGAGGCGCGGCTCGCGCGCCGGCAAGGCGCGGTGGTCGCCGGCCGGCGATGGTGGGATGCGGCGGGCGCGGTGGCTCGGGCGGCCGGCGCCGAAGGAGGAGAAGGGCGGCGGGGCACGGGCGCCTCTGGGCCGCGGGGGCCCCGCACGGGCCGAGCGGGCTGGCGGCGCGGCGAAGTGGTCCGGGCCACGTGGCGTCCCGGGATTAGCGGAGGCGGGCGGCGGCGGTCGCGTCCGGCCAGAGGCGGACGTGTCCGTCGGTGGGGATGATGTTTTTTTTTGGAGGAGGTTTGGACGGGGAAGCATCCGAATTTGGAGGGGGATGTATATATAGGCATAGAGCGAGCTAGGAGAGTCCAAATAAGGTGCGGTTTTCGGCCACGCGATCGTGATCGAACGCTCTAAGACATGGAGCAGAGTTTGGTGGGTTTTAGGCCAAATTGGAGGGGTGTTGGGCTGCAACACACACGAGGCCTTCTCGGTCCCTCGGTTAACCGTTGGAGTATCAAACGAAGTCCAAATGACCCGAAACTTGACAGGTGGTCTACCGGTAGTAAACCAAGGCCGCATGGCAAGTCTCGGTCCAATCCGGAAATGTTTAATCCCCACACACGAAAGAAAGCTAGAAATGGCCACCGGAGGAGAACGAAGCGCCGGAATGCAAAACGGACAACGGGGAAAAAGCTTGAATGCATGAGATGAACATGTATGCAAATGCAATGCATGTGATGACATGCTATGAGATGCATGAAAACGAAAACAACACACGGAGACAAAGACCCGAACCCGAGGAATAAATATAACTTAATGCCGGAAACGGCAAGAGTTGGAGTACAAATTGGGAAAGTAATATCTCGGGCGTTACGTCAACATTCCGGCAAAACATATATAGGCCACTCAGCTTCATTCAAACAACAAAGCCACTTGGGCACATACAACATGACCACTTCAATGAAAAGATATAATCAATAATAAAAGTCTAGGAAGGGATCATCTTTAAAATAAAACTTGCCTAAATAACCTAGATAATTAACCTAATTAAACTAGTTAACCTGACTAGTTCTCAGTCAAAGCCCTAACTAAATTTTTGCACTAACCTAGGTAATTAACCTAATTAAACTAGTTAACCTAACTACTTCTAGGTCAAAGCCCTAACTAAATTTTTGCCCTAACCTAGATAATTAACATAATTAAACTAGCTAACCTATGCATGAGAGAGAGAGGAGGGGTGGGGGCTTACAGAGGATGGCTCCGGTGGTGGCGAGGGAGGATCCGGTGGCGTCGACGGCGGCTCCGGTGGCATTGATGAGGCCGCGCGGCTCCGTGGCGTTGGGGGCGGCTCCGGTGGCGTCGACGGCGCACGGCTCTGGTGGCTCCGGGGGCGTCGACGTCGGCAGGAGACGGCGTTGAAGTGGGGTGACGGCGAATCGGGGAGACGGCGGCGGGGTGGGTCGAGAGATTTGGGGGGCAAGTGGTGGCCGGGGGAAACGGTTTTTTGGTGAAGTCAAAACTAGCGGTAACGCGTTTCGCAGAACGCGTTATAGCTAAGGTAGCTATAGCGCTTTTTTCAAAACGCACTACTGCTATACATATGTAATTTTCTCTCTTTTTTATTTCCTTTTCTGTTTCTATAGCGGGGGTCCTGGAAACGCGCTGCAGCTGCGTTAGCTACAGCGCCTCTTACTAACACACGCTACAGCTAAGCCTTTCTCTGTTTTTTCGCTTTTTCATTTATTTTGCTTTACATTTTATTTTTTTCTTTCTCCTTTTTCTGTTTCTTTCATTTTCATTTACTTTTCTATTCGTTTTTCATTTTATTTTATTTCCATTAGCAGTAGCGCTGTTACAGGGAAACGCGTTGCTACTCATGCTCTAGCGGTAGCGCGCTTCCTGCAAGGCAGCTACTGCTATGCGTAGCCCATCGTTTCAGCAATGGGAATATTAGTAGTAGCGCTTTTACGGGCACACGCGCTACTGCTAGAATCGTATCTGCAGCGCGGTTTATTCTGAACCGCTACTGCTATCTAGCACTAGCGCCCTTTTTTAACCCGCGTTGTTGCTAAATTTCTATGTATAAGGTTTTCCCTAGTAGTGACCTCTTGCAGCGCTGCCCCCCCCCCCCCCCCCACCCCACCCCACCTGCCGCAGGTCACGGCAGGGGGGCGCCTGCATCCCGCACCGCCACGGCCCTCTCCACCCGTCGCCAGCGCTGGCCGCATCACCGCCACCAGCAGAGATGGGCAGCCCAACAAGAGGCGAGAACCACCACCTTGACACCCGCCGCATGGCCGCCAAGAGCTCGTCGCCGACCACTTTGCAGCACGCCACGCCGCCGCACCCGCCAACCAGTCCGGCGCCCGCCAGGCCCGGCGGATCTAGCCCACGCCTGACCACCCGTGCGAGGGCACGAAAGAAGCCCCGCCGCCGCCTGCGCAGACTGGGCTTCGCCCGGCCGCGCCCTCCGGCGGCGATGAGGGAGGAGTAGGGAGGGAGAGGGGGCCGAGCGGGTGGCGGCGGGGGAGGGAAAGGGTTCATGGGTGGTGCCTGACGCTGGGTGGTGTCCCTCTGTAAACTTTTGTTGGAGGCATCTCAAACTGAACATGTATGGCTTTGTCTGGACGGTTGCTTTCCGACGAGGAGTCGCACGCACACACCTTGCTCCTCATGCGTTTCTGGCCGGCTGATACTTTTGGTCAACACACGCGTATCAACGAGGGAGGCTAGTTTGCAAGGTAGCAGGTGGATGTATTCCAAGATGTCCTATTACAAACATCGCAATCCAACCAATTGACATATGCAGCTTTACTGGTTACAAAGCAGTGCAAAGTATTAAGAGCCAATCTCTAGAGCAGATACGAATAATTTTAAATTTCGATTGCAATTGTTTTTGAAAAAAATACCATAATGTTTTGTGAAGCGCAAACACTTTACAAATTTGTAAACATATATTTTTCAAAATAAAACATTATTTAGAAATACGAACATTTTCTGAAATCATGAACAATTTTTTCAAACAGGAACATTTTTAAAATCCAAAACAAAATGTGAAAACGCAAAAAAAAACCGCGAAAAAATTGGGAGCATGCAAAAGAAATTGAGACATGAACATTTTTTTAAAAAAAATTGAACAAATTGTGGATACGGGAACAATTTTTTGAAATTCTAATAGAAATTCTGAAAAGTTGTGAAAATTTTGAACACAAACATTCCAAACATTTTTATTCAAAAAACAAACAAATTTGAAAACACGTTTTTTTAACATATTATCAAACAATTTTGGAAACAGGAACATTATTTGAAACTCCTGAAAATGAAAACATGAACATTTTTAAGATTTGTGACCAATCTCTGAAAACGCGAATATTTCCTGAAATTCTGAACATTTTTTAAAAGTTATGAAAAAATAGAACAAAACCATTCCGAACGAACTTGAAAACATGAACATTTTTGAAAACACGGCCATTTTTTGAAAATTTTAAAAGCGTGAACATTTTTCTAGATAGAGAGGGTTCGCTTGAATATTTATCCCACCTCACTTTGATCCACAAAAATCCACCAGTTTATACACGCCGTGTAGTTGTGGAGTAATCATCAAACCCAATGAAGGGTATGGTGCGGGAGAATTAAGGTTGGCTCTAATTAAATGAAATTGTTGGAATTGAGCTTGACGAAAGAATTAAATGTTGGCTCTAAACGGAAATGTGGGAAGGATGGCTGGATTGTAGGTTCGGGATGTGCTTGCATGTCCTATGGAGTGTATGGTATGGCTGAATCTAACTAAAAAAAGGTATAATATACCTGGTTAGAGTGGTATATATAGAGGGTGAGTGATGGTTGAATCTTAATGCGCAGTAAGAAAACAACCCCCAAGATGTGTGCAACACGAGAGATGCTGCTGCCTTCTTTCCATGGGATCAATTGGGTCTCGCTCGCAAACTACTCAAAAAACGAAAGAAGGAAGCGAACGACTTGCTGTCAGCTTTGATTTTTGAGCGGCATGTATACCTTTTCAATGTGATTTTTCGGTGTTTTTGCCGGTATCAAGTTTTACTTTTTTGAATAAAAAAACCCTGGTCAATCTACATATAACTTTCGATCGAGCATTGTTGCTGCAAACTGCACACACACACACACACAACAATTTTAGGCCCGCTGTTGTTGCTCAAAGCAGAACACAGCGTCGGAAGGCCAATTGCTTGCTACATCCGGAAGCACGTCAATGTAACACCAGTCGCAGCTATTATTTTTTTATTGGGAATTGGACCGCCGTGCTGCAAAACTAATTACATAAACGATGCCAAGACAACAAGTCATACAGACAACGTAGCAAAGCCGACCACATGGACATAACAAGGATGACCGCCATTCCTACAAGTCGAAGGTGCGGAGGTGTAAAGCTAACTAAGTGTAGATGTTAGGATTATAAGAAGAACTGATTGATCCTTAGCGCCCGTGTTAAGGGTTGTTGCGTGATAAATGTCTGACGGATATGCATTTCTTTTAGAGCTTGATGTGCATCTCCCTATCATGTGATACCTTCTGAATGCTATCATGCTAGACTGGTGCACACACTAATTTTTACTTCCGTTGCAACGCACGGGCATATGTGCTAGTCCTACCTATACACAAACGACTCGGTCAGGGCTACATGTCCGTGCCGAACTCAATTGCTTTTTTGGCGCTAGCTCCAATAATATCGTTTACCCATGATTTTTTGCGCATGGGCCTGGCGCACTGAAGCATCTTATGTGCAAAAAGAAACAGATTTTTTTTTGAATTTTACTGTTCATCAAGTGTAGATGAGCCCGAGCTCCGAATTGATTATGTACTTCACTTGTTGATAACATTGACCTTGCCGCATTGCATCAACTATAATAAAGATGGTCGTGTGCATCAGTTGATGCAAAGCCCAGGGTTCCAGCCTTGGTTTTCGACCCCCCCCCCCCCCCCCCCACACACACACACACACACACTCATTCCATGATTATGGTTTTATGTTAATGTAGCAGATAAGCTGGTAGTTAATTAAGCGAGGCACTGCCTGATTCTTTTCTTTGAGTACGTATGTACTTGGCCTATTGATTGCTACTCTAGATCTGATGGAACATGTGCTATCTCTGATAATTAATGTTTGTGCAATACGATTTGGAATATTTCAGATACGTTGTAGATAATCGCCATTAATTGTTACAACATCTTATAAGAATGCCGTCCCATGTCAACAATCGTCAAACATGTGGAAGACAAGGAAACTTCGGTTATAGTTGTGAGCCTTGCGACAAAGACCTGGGCAGCGACCTCTATCTTAGTTGTTTGCACAAGTCGGAACACAAATGGATCCAGGGCAGCGACCTAGCATCCACACAAGACTACATGCTAGCAACATCACTGCTCGGCCTCAAGCCAACGGAATCGCACCATGTATGCATGTCGGGGTATATTGTTGGGGAACGCAGTAATTTCGAAAATTTTCCTACGCACACGCAAGATCATGGTGATGCACAGCAACGAGAGGGGAGAGTGTTGTCTACGTACCAACGCAGACCGACTGCGGAAGCGATCACACAACGTAGAGGAAGTAGTCGTACGTCTTCTTCCCGATCCGACCGATCCAAGCACCGTTACTCCGGCACCTCCGAGTTCTTAGCACACGTTCAGCTCGATGACGATCCCCGGGCTCCGATCCAGCAAAGCTTCGGGGAGGAGTTCCGTCAGCACGACGGCGTGGTGACGATCTTGATGTACTACCGACGCAGGGCTTCGCCTAAGCACTACAACGGTACGATCGAGGTGGAATTTGGTGGCAGGGGGCACCGCACACGGCTAAGGAACGATCTCAAGGATCAAGTTGTGTGTCTTGGGGTGCCCCCTGCCCCCGTATATAAAGGTTGGAGGAGGGGAGCCGGCCGGCCAAGGGAGGGGAGGCGCAGGGGAGTCCTACTCCCACCGGGAGTAGGACTCCTCCCCCCAATCCTAATCCAATTAGGACTCCCGGGGGGGAAAGAGAGAGAAAGGGGGGCCGGCCCCTTATCCTATTCCTAATAGGACTTGAGGGGGGCGCCGGCCAGCTAGCGGGCTTCCCTTTTCTCTTTTCCACTAAGGCCCAATAGGCCCATTAGTCTCCCGGGGGGTTCCGGTAACCCTCCCGGTATTCCGGTAAAATCCCGATTTCACCCGGAACACTTCCGATGTCCAAACATAGGCTTCCAATATATCAATCTTTACGTCTCGACCATTTCGAGACTCCTCGTCATGTCCGTGATCTCATCCGGGACTCCGAACAACCTTCGGTACATCAAAATGCATAAACTCATAATAACTGTCATCGTAACGTTAAGCGTGCGGACCCTACGGTTCGAGAACAATGTAGACATGACCGAGACACGTCTCCGGTCAATAACCAATAGCGGGACCTGGATGCCCATATTGGCTCCTACATATTCTACGAAGATCTTTATCGGTCAGACCGCATAACAACATACGTTGTTCCCTTTGTCATCGGTATGTTACTTGCCCGAGATTCGATCGTCGGTATCCAATACCTAGTTCAATCTCGTTACCGGCAAGTCTCTTTACTCGTTCCGTAATACATCATCTCACAACTAACATATTAGTTGCAGTGCTTGCAAGGCTTATGTGATGTGCATTACCGAGAGGGCCCAGAGATACCTCTCCGACAATCGGAGTGACAAACCCTAATCTCGAAATACGCCAACCCAACATCTACCATTGGAGACACCTGTAGTACTCCTTTATAATCACCCAGTTACGTTGTGACGTTTGGTAGTACCCAAAGTGTTCCTCCGGTAAACGGGAGTTGCATAATCTCATAGTTATAGGAACATGTATAAGTCATGAAGAAAGCAATAGCAACATACTAAACGATCGGGTGCTAAGCTAATGGAATGGGTCATGTCAATCAGATCATTCTACTAATGATGTGACCTCGTTAATCAAATAACAACTCCTTGTTCATGGTTAGGAAACATAACCATCTTTGATTAACGAGCTAGTCAAGTAGAGGCATACTAGTGACACTCTGTTGGTCTATGTATTCACACATGTATTATGTTTCCGGTTAATACAATTCTAGCATGAATAATAAACATTTATCATGATATAAGGAAATCAATAATAACTTTATTATTGCCTCTAGGGCATATTTCCTTCAGTCTCCCACTTGCACTAGAGTCAATAATCTAGATTACATAGTAATGATTCTAACACCCATGGAGCCTTGGTGCTGATCATGTTTTGCTCGTGGAAGAGGCTTAGTCAACGGGTCTGCAACATTCAGATCCGTATGTATCTTGCAAATCTCTATGTCTCCCACCTGGACTAGATCCCGGATGGAGTTGAAACGTCTCTTGATGTGTTTGGTTCTTTTGTGAAATCTGGATTCCTTTGCCAAGGCAATTGCACCAGTATTGTCACAGAAGATTTTCATTGGACCCGATGCACTAGGTATGACACCTAGATCGGATATGAACTCCTTCATCCAGACTCCTTCGTTCGCTGCTTCAGAAGCAGCTATGTACTCCGCTTCACATGTAGATCCCGCTACGACGCTTTGTTTAGAACTGCACCAACTGACAGCTCCACCGTTTAAAGTAAACACGTATCCGGTTTGCGATTTAGAATCGTCCGGATCAGTGTCAAAGCTTGCATCAACGTAACCTTTTACGGTGAGCTCTTTGTCACCTCCATATACGAGAAACATATCCTTAGTCCTTTTCAGGTATTTCAGGATGTTCTTGACCGCTGTCCAGTGATCCACTCCTGGATTACTTTGGTACCTCCCTGCTAAACTTATAGCAAGGCACACATCAGGTCTGGTACACAGCATTGCATACATGATAGAGCCTATGGCTGAAGCATAGGGAACATCTTTCATTTTCTCTCTATCTTCTGCAGTGGTCGGGCATTGAGTTTGACTCAACTTCACACCTTGTAACACAGGCAAGAACCCTTTCTTTGCTTGATCCATTTTGAACTTCTTCAAAATCTTGTCAAGGTATGTGCTCTGTGAAAGTCCAATTAAGCGTTTTGATCTATCTCTATAGATCTTTATGCCTAATATGTAAGCAGCTTCCCCGAGGTCTTTCATCGAAAAACTTTTATTCAAGTATCCCTTTATGCTATCCAGAAATTCTATATCATTTCCAATCAGCAATATGTCATCCACATATAATATCAGAAATGCTACAGAGCTCCCACTCACTTTCTTGTAAATACAGGCTTCTCCAAAAGTCTGTATAAAGCCAAATGCTTTGATCACACTATCAAAGCGTTTATTCCAACTCCGAGATGCTTGCACCAGTCCATAAATGGATCGCTGGAGTTTGCATACTTTGTTAGCTCCTTTTGGATCGACAAAACCTTCTGGTTGTATCATATACAACTCTTCTTCCAGAAATCCATTCAGGAATGCAGTTTTGACATCCATCTGCCATATTTCATAATCATAAAATGCGGCAATTGCTAACATAATTCTGACGGACTTAAGCATCGCTACGGGTGAGAAAGTCTCATCGTAGTCAACCCCTTGAACTTGTCGAAAACCTTTTGCGACAAGTCGAGCTTTATAGACAGTAACATTACTGTCAGCGTCAGTCTTTTTCTTGAAGATCCATTTATTCTCAATTGCTTGCCGATCATCGGGCAAGTCAACCAAAGTCCATACTTTGTTCTCATACATGGATCCCATCTCAGATTTCATGGCCTCAAGCCACTTTGCGGAATCTGGGCTCACCATCGCTTCTTCATAGTTCGTAGGTTCATCATGATCTAGTAGCATGACTTCCAGAACTGGATTACCGTACCACTCTGGTGCGGATCTCACTCTGGTTGATCTACGTGGTTCAGTAGAATCTTGCCCTGAAGTTTCATGATCATCATCATTAGCTTCCTCACTGATTGGTATAGGTGTCGCTGAAACAGTTTTCTGTGATGTGCTATTTTCCAATAAGGGAGCAGGTACAGTTACCTCGTCAAGTTCTACTTTCCTCCCACTCACTTCTTTCGAGAGAAACTCCTTCTCTAGAAATGATCCATTCTTAGCAACGAATGTCTTGCCTTCGGATCTGTGATAGAAGGTATACCCAACAGTTTCCTTTGGGTATCCTATGAAGACACATTTCTCCGCTTTGGGTTCGAGCTTATCAGGTTGAAGCTTTTTCACATAAGCATTGCAGCCCCAAACTTTAAGAAACGATAACTTTGGTTTCTTGCCAAACCATAGTTCATAAGGCGTCGTCTCAACGGATTTTGATGGTGCCCTATTTAACGTGAATGCGGCCGTCTCTAAAGCATAACCCTAAAACGATAGCGGTAAATCAGTAAGAGACATCATAGATCGCACCATATCTAGTAAAGTACGATTACGACGTTCGGACACACCATTACGCTATGGTGTTCCGGGTGGCGTGAATTGCGAAACTATTCCACAATTTTTCAAATGTATACCAAACTCGTAACTCAAATATTCTCCTCCACGATCAGATCGTAGAAATTTTATTTTCTTGTTACGATGATTTTCAACTTCACTCTGAAATTCCTTGAACTTTTCAAATGTTTCAGACTTATGTTTCATTAAGTAGATATACCCATATCTGCTTAAATCATCTGTGAAGGTGAGAAAATAACGATATCCGCCACGAGCCTCAATATTCATCGGACCACATACATCGGTATGTATGATTTCCAACAAATCTGTTGCTCTCTCCATAGTACCGGAGAACGGTGTTTTAGTCATCTTGCCTATGAGGCACGGTTCGCAAGTACCAAGTGATTCATAATCAAGTGGTTCCAAAAGCCCATCAGTATGGAGTTTCTTCATGCGCTTTACACCGATATGACCTAAACGGCAGTGCCACAAATAGGTTGCACTATCATTATTAACTTTGCATCTTTTGGTTTCTA
Organism: Triticum monococcum; assembly: GCA_034509565.1. Classification (NCBI taxonomy): domain Eukaryota; kingdom Viridiplantae; phylum Streptophyta; class Magnoliopsida; order Poales; family Poaceae; genus Triticum; species Triticum monococcum. The sequence continues at coordinate 625,173,345 of CM067845.1, forward strand.
CATTATGAATATGTGTATCACTATCTTCGAGATTCAACAAGAATAGACCACTCTTCAAAGGTGCATGACCATAAAAGATATTATTCATATAAATAGAACAACCATTATTCTCTGATTTAAATGAATAACCGTCTCGCATTAAACAAGATCCAGATATAATGTTCATGCTCAACGCTGGCACCAAATAACAATTATTTAGGTCTAATATTAATCCCGAAGGTAGATGTAAAGGTAGCGTGCCGACCGCGATCACATCGACTTTGGAACCGTTTCCCACGCGCATCGTCACCTCGTCCTTTGCTAGTGTCCGCTTATTCCGTAGTCCCTGTTTCGAGTTGCAAATATTAGCAACAGAACCAGTATCAATTACCCAGGTGCTACTGCGAGCTCTAGGAAGGTACACATCAATAACATGTATATCACATATACCTTTGCTCACTTTGCCATCCTTCTTATCCGCCAAATACTTGGGGCAGTTCCGCTTCCAGTGACTAGTCTGCTTGCAGTAGAAGCACTCAGTTTCAGGCTTAGGTCCAGACTTGGATTTCTTCTCCTGAGCAGCAACTTGCTTGCTGTTCTTCTTGAAGTTTCCCTTCTTCTTCCCTTTGCCCTTTTTCTTGAAACTAGTGGTTTTGCTAACCATCAACACTTGATGTTCCTTCTTGATTTCTACCTCCGCAGCTTTTAGCATTGCGAAGAGCTCGGGAATAGTCTTGTTCATCCCTTGCATATTATAGTTCATCACGAAGCTCTTGTAGCTTGGTGGCAGTGATTGGAGAATTCTGTCAATGACGCAATCATCTGGAAGATTAACTCCCATCTAAATCAAGTGATTATTATACCCAGACATTTTGAGTATATGCTCACTGACAGAACTGTTCTCCTCCATCTTGCAGCTATAGAACTTATTGGAGACTTCATATCTCTCAATTCGGGCATTTGCTTGAAATATTAACTTCAACTCCTGGAACATCTCATATGCTCCATGACGTTCAAAACGTCGTTGAAGTCCCGATTCTAAGCCGTAAAGCATGGCACACTGAACTATCGAGTAGTCATCAGCTTTGCTCTGCCAGACGTTCATAACATCTGGCGTTGCTCCAGCAGCAGGCCTGGCACCCAGCGGTGCTTCCAGGACGTAATTCTTCTGTGCAGCAATGAGGATAATCCTCAGGTTGCGGACCCAGTCCGTGTAATTGCTACCATCATCTTTCAACTTTGCTTTCTCAAGGAACGCATTAAAATTCAACGGAACAACAGCACGAGCCATCTATCTACAATCAACATAAACAAGCAAGATACTATCAGGTACTAAGTTCATGATAAGTTTAAGTTCAGTTAATCAAATTACTTAGGAACTCCCACTTAGATAGACATCCCTCTAATCCTCTAAGTGATCACGTGATCCAAATCAACTAAACCATAACCGATCATCACGTGAGATGGAGTAGTTTTCAATGGTGAACATCGTCATGTTGATCATATCTACTATATGATTCACGCTCGACCTTTCGGTCTCTGTGTTCCGAGGCCATATCTGCATATGCTAGGCTCGTCAAGTTTAACCTGAGTATTCTGCGTGTGCAAAACTGGCTTGCACCCGTTGTAGATGGACGTAGAGCTTATCACACCCGATCATCACGTGGTGTCTGGGCACGACGAACTTTGGCAACAGTGCATACTCAGGGAGAACACTTCTTGATAATTTAGTAAGAGATCATCTTATAATGCTACCGTCAATCAAAGCAAGATAAGATGCATAAAAGGATAAACATCACATGCAATCAATATAAGTGATATGATATGGTCATCATCATCTTGTGCTTGTGATCTCCATCTCCGAAGCACCGTCATGATCACCATCGTCACCGGCGCGACACCTTGATCTCCATCGTAGCATCGTTGTCGTCTCGCCAATCTTATGCTTCCACGACTATTACTACCGTTTAGTAATCTAGTAAAGCATTACATCGCGATTGCATTGCATACAATAAAGCGACAACCATATGGCTCCTGCCAGTTGCCGATAACTTGGTTACAAAACATGATCATCTCATACAATAAAATCAGCATCATGCCTTGACCATATCACATCACAACATACCCTGCAAAAACAAGTTAGACGTCCTCTACTTTGTTGTTGCAAGTTTTACGTGGCTGCTACGGGCTTAAGTAAGAACTCATCTCACCTACGCGTCAAAACCACAACGATAGTTCGTCAAATAGACTCCGTTTTAACCTTCTCAAGGACCGGGCGTAGTCACACTTGGTTCAACTAAAGTTGGAGAGACAGTCTTCCGCAAGCCATCTATGTGCAAAGCACGTCGAGGGAACCGGTCTCGCGTAAGAGTACGCGTAAGGTTGGTCCGGATCGTCTCAACCAACAATACCGCCGAACCAAAGTATGACATGCTGGTAGGCAGTATGACTTTTATCGCCCACAACTCACTTGTGTTCTACTCGTGCATATAACATCAAACCATAAAACCTAGGCTCGGATGCCACTGTTGGGGAACGCAGTAATTTCGAAAATTTTCCTACGCACACGCAAGATCATGGTGATGCACAGCAACGAGAGGGGAGAGTGTTGTCTACGTACCAACGCAGACCGACTGCGGAAGCGATCACACAACGTAGAGGAAGTAGTCGTACGTCTTCTTCCCGATCCGACCGATCCAAGCACCGTTACTCCGGCACCTCCGAGTTCTTAGCACACGTTCAGCTCGATGACGATCCCCGGGCTCCGATCCAGCAAAGCTTCGGGGAGGAGTTCCGTCAGCACGACGGCGTGGTGACGATCTTGATGTACTACCGACGCAGGGCTTCGCCTAAGCACTACAACGGTACGATCAAGGTGGAATTTGGTGGCAGGGGGCACCGCACACGGCTAAGGAACGATCTCAAGGATCAAGTTGTGTGTCTTGGGGTGCCCCCTGCCCCTGTATATAAAGGTTGGAGGAGGGGAGCCGGCCGGCCAAGGGAGGGGAGGCGCAGGGGAGTCCTACTCCCACCGGGAGTAGGACTCCTCCCCCCAATCCTAATCCAATTAGGACTCCCGGGGGGGAAAGAGAGAGAAAGGGGGGCCGGCCCCTTATCCTATTCCTAATAGGACTTGAGGGGGGCGCCGGCCAGCTAGTGGGCTTCCCTTTTCTCTTTTCCACTAAGGCCCAATAGGCCCATTAGTCTCCCGAGGGGTTCCGGTAACCCTCCCGGTATTCCGGTAAAATCCCGATTTCACCCGGAACACTTCCGATGTCCAAACATAGGCTTCCAATATATCAATCTTTACATCTCGACCATTTCGAGACTCCTCGTCATGTCCGTGATCTCATCCGGGACTCCGAACAACCTTCGGTACATCAAAATGCATAAACTCATAATAACTGTCATCGTAACGTTAAGCGTGCGGACCCTACGGTTCGAGAACAATGTAGACATGACCGAGACACGTCTCCGGTCAATAACCAATAGCGGGACCTGGATGCCCATATTGGCTCCTACATATTCTACGAAGATCTTTATCGGTCAGACCGCATAACAACATACGTTGTTCCCTTTGTCATCGGTATGTTACTTGCCCGAGATTCGATCGTCGGTATCCAATACCTAGTTCAATCTCGTTACCGGCAAGTCTCTTTACTCGTTCCGTAATACATCATCTCACAACTAACATATTAGTTGCAGTGCTTGCAAGGCTTATGTGATGTGCATTACCGAGAGGGCCCAGAGATACCTCTCCGACAATCGGAGTGACAAACCCTAATCTCGAAATACGCCAACCCAACATCTACCATTGGAGACACCTGTAGTACTCCTTTATAATCACCCAGTTACGTTGTGACGTTTGGTAGTACCCAAAGTGTTCCTCCGGTAAACGGGAGTTGCATAATCTCATAGTTATAGGAACATGTATAAGTCATGAAGAAAGCAATAGCAACATACTAAACGATCGGGTGCTAAGCTAATGGAATGGGTCATGTCAATCAGATCATTCTACTAATGATGTGACCTCGTTAATCAAATAACAACTCCTTGTTCATGGTTAGGAAACATAACCATCTTTGATTAACGAGCTAGTCAAGTAGAGGCATACTAGTGACACTCTGTTGGTCTATGTATTCACACATGTATTATGTTTCCGGTTAATACAATTCTAGCATGAATAATAAACATTTATCATGATATAAGGAAATAAATAATAACTTTATTATTGCCTCTAGGGCATATTTCCTTCATATATCCCCTCACCTTCAGGTACCTTTTCTCGCGTGATGTGTCAGATGTCTACTGACACCAATGTCGATGCAACAGTGACAACAACCATGACAAGACAACCGCCGGTCTAGAAACTCGGCAAGTAGAGGGCTTCTCCATTGCAGAAGTTGAGGATGGTAGATCAGAGGACAACTATGACAAGAGAAACCTGTAGGATATCAGGGAGGGAGGACAAACCATGTATCAAGTTTGCTGCTATTTATTTAGGACCTTGAATTACTTAAATTTTGTTATTTAGATTTGTTAAACACAAGAATCTGACTTAGAGTTTAGTAACTAGATTTTTTACATACAGGTTAACTGTATGATGGGTTCTTTGGTGGGTCATGGCCTCCATTGCTTACTAGGAGAGCATGCAACTCTTCTCATTCACGTTTATATAAAAGGCAGGACCAAACTGGATTGGATGTACTTTGTAGGAGCTCATGCCTTTTTTTCTCTATGAAAGCAGCAGAGAAAACCAGGAAAATAAATATCTCATTGCAAATATTATAGGCAAGGGAAGGAAGAAACGCTTCACTAAGATATTTCTCCAGATAGTGTTAGCGTGTTTTGTCAAATAGCTCATTAGGCATTTGCGTTCACAAGGAAAAAAATAGGGTTTTAGAAGCAAGATGATAACATTAATTCTTTGAGATGAAAACATTCGGAACATTATATCTGCTACACGGTTAAAACAACGTGTGCCGATGGAGATTGAAGAAGACACCATGTGGCTTGACACTCAATAGACTCAACTAAAATCTCAGACACTCATGTGTGGCGAGTGATGAGAGAGATGTACTACATTTACTCAGCTCGTATGGCAGCTTACAGGTATAACTTTGACATTTTCCACTTAGCCAGTGCTTTTAATAAGTCTAATTTATATGCCATGCATCTACCAACATTAGTTTGCTATGTATGTATCCTTTATATATATATAGGCACCGAAATGCTACTCACTTTATATATGACCAGCCGTGATTGTTCACGGTTCAACTCCGTGTTCCTCTATGATAATAGGTTGTAGTGTACTGTATCTTATTGGGAAAGAATGCCAGCTCACAAGCCATAATCGATGATTAAATCTACGTCACTGAGATTGACGATGGACTCTGAGCCAACAACATATAAGGAAGCAAGATGTATCGACTGGAGGTGCAATATGTGTGTCGTAACATACGCAAACGTTATTCAGATGATACTTTATTCGAAATGAGTGGTTTCGGGAAAACATCAACCACGCTTAAGTCCTCATCGATAACAAGGTTATGATATCAAACTATCCTCTTCTCTCCTATGCTTGGTGTGAGGTCTTCTCCTCAAACTTCGTAGATGACCAATGCTAGTCGGTCTCGACTCTCCGGTTGAGCCTCGGTTCCAATAATTAGTGTTGCTAGTTCTAGGTTCCTCCACAATACTCTTTTTCCATATGTGTTTTCCCTTGTTCCCTCTTATTCACTTTGCACATTGTTATCTAAATATAGAACTCCCATTGTGTATCAAAAATAATACCCAAATGATAAGGGCCGAACTTCAGATTTCTAACGTCCCGCGCCGAATGCCTTCTTCACCGTTGTATTTTGAGAACGCATCGTCAAGTATCTGACTTGGAATTTAGTAACTAAATTTAGATTGGTTAAACAAAAGAATCTGACTTAGAATTTAGTAACTATTTTTCTTTTACATGCGGGTTAACTGTATGATGGGTTCTTTGGTGAGTCATGGGCTCATGGCCTCCATCTCTTAGTAGGAGAGCATGGAACTCTTCTCGTTGACCTTAATAGAATAGGCAGGACAAAACTGGATGAATCATGTACTTTGTAGGATCTCATGCAATTTTTCTCCATGAAAGCAGCGGAGAAAACCAAGAAATAAATATCTCATTGTAAATGGTATAGACCAGGGAAGGAAGGACTTCACTAAGATACTTTTCCATGTAGAGTTAATGTGCTTAACTTGTCAAAGAGCACATTAGGCATTTGCCTTCACAAGGACAAAATAGGGTTAAAAAGCAAGAAGATGACATTAATTCTTTGACATGAACATATTTGAACATTATATCTGCTACACAGTTAAAAACAATATGCACAGAAGGACATTGAAGAAAACACCATGTGGTTTGACACTCAATACACCAAGCTAAAATCTCAACTTCTCAGGCACTCTCACGTGCGGCTAGTGATGGGAGAGATGTACCACATTTATTCAGCTCATATGGCAACCTACAGGTATCTTCCACTAAGCCAGTGCTTTTAATAAGTTTAATTTATATGCCATCTACCAACTGTAGGTTGCCATGTCTGTCCTTTATATATAACCATCGAAATGCTACTGCCTTCATATACCATGATTATCCAACAGTTCAACTACGTGTTGCTTTAAGATCATTGGTTGTAGCGTACAGTATCTTGTTGGGTGAGAATGCCAGATCACAAGCCATGATCGATGATTGAATCTATGTCACTGAGATTGATGATGGACTCTGAGCCAACAACATATAAGGAAGCAACATGTACCAACGGGAGGTGTAATATATGTGCCGTAACGTACTCACACCTTATTCAGTTGATAATTTATTCGAAATGAGTGGTTTCGGGAAAATATCTACAACGATTAGGTCGTCCATTATAACAACTGCTCTGTACCCAACTACCATCTTCTCTCTGGTGTGAGTTCTTCTCTTCGAAGTTCGAACTATGTAGATGACCTCGGGTAGAGCCGATTCGTTCCACTTCCACCCATAATTAGTGTTGCTAGTTCTAGTTTCCTCCAAGCGTTTGCTCTTTTTCCATGTGTTTTCTCTATTTTCCCTTTACTGGCTTTGTCCATTGCTATCTAAAAACAGAACTCCCATTCTGTGCCTGGTGGGATATCGGTGGGAGCGAGTCCACCTAACCAATCTTTTCTGCTGATGCTGAGAGTATCACAACATGTAAGCCTTCTCTTGACTGGTCCAGGAGCAACGGTGTAGATGTGTTTGTCTAGAGGCTACAGTTTACAACACTATTTACACAGATAAATTGTGATGTCAAACACACTGGAGTCAAAGACTACAATCTCTCTGTATTGCTCCTCCTACAGAGAAGGCCACCGGAGTCAACATAGGCATGAGTTCTTGCTGAGTTGGGTCAACAGAGTATACACCGAATATATCAAATCCTCTTCGGAAAGAAAATATTAAACTCAGTGTCAGTTCACCACTTTAATCTGACATAAAGCCTGCAACCAAATATCTAAACTAGTTGAATTCTGAGAATGATGGCAATAGGTTGGGCCTGATGGACACACCTAGGAATAATAGGACCCCACTTAGACCTGGTCATCCAACATGTGTAAAGCCCGGTGCACTCAAACATAATTAGCCTTGGTACTTGGATTCTTTTTTTTCTCTATGTTTGGGTTCTTTTGGTTTGCAGGATTTGAAAAATGCAAAAGTAGAAAAACTGTAGGAATAGGATGTCATGTTGGAATCCCACATAAATCAGTAATAACTGTTTGATTGCACCACACGAAGAGCACATGATTCTCTATACAAGTTGAATGGATGTCGTAGCTGTCACAGACTAAACAGGCCCATAAGGTTCAGTGTGACCAGCACTGCAACACAATTAACGCTGCAGACTTTAAGACACCTTGGTAGACTTACCAATTGTCAGTATCAAGACAAATGGATGAGAGTCAAAAGTTCGTACATGCTATACAAGTCAATATATATGTGCATTATATTATATCAGTGGCCGGCTTGAGTCCCCCTTCCTCAGGCTTGATCCAGCAAAGCTTCTTAATGCAAACTTCCAACATCCCTGCTAACCAATGGAAAAAGGTTCCTCAAAGGTTTAAAAAGGCCAATAACAGTGGAGAAACCTTTCTTTAGATGGCTTCGAGAATGCGCATCTGAATCTGATAACCGGTGGGTGGTTTCTACTGGATATGGGGTTTTGAAATGTTGCTTTTTCAGTTGTCTTGATCTTATTTATCACTTTATCAGACAGAAAAGAAGCATTGTAACTATGTGATGGCTCATCCATAGTGAATTTTTTCCAGGGAAGAACACATGGAAATTCATGACTTATCAATTTAGGTAAATATGTGATGTAATTGTACATATGTAGGAATTTCATGTGCTTGCTACAATGTTCCTTTTGATTAGAATTAATCGACCCGTCACTCTGGAATATTTTGATTCTAATTAGTTCAGTAATGACTTTGGAGCGTGTAGAGTTTCGGTATGCCGTGCGCAGTTACTAGCAGTATGATGGGCAACAAGTTTTCGATTAGAATTATGTTTAGTTAAAGCAGCGGTGGTACCTTGCGATCATCCCGGTATTGGACCGAGGGGTTGATGATGTAGTTCTTTATAAGTCGGCAAAGCTCTGTAGGCTTTTCACGGTTTATGGCATGGCCGGCATCCCTGACGATGGTTAATTCCGATGTATCCCCCAAATGTCTGAATTTACACCAATGTTAATTGCATTGACATAGAAGGCTTGCATATGATAAAAGTTTAAGTTGTAACTAGACAAACATTTTCAACCTCAAGCCAAGTTCTAATGGGAAAACCATGTCTTGCTATCCCCAAATTATCAAGGTTTGCTGCCACATTCAGACAGTATGTGACACGTATTATTGAGACATAAGTAAAATAACAGTTGGAGACAGTATGTGACACATTCAAACAGTGTGTGGTTCATGGACTGCGACGCCTACGCGCACCTCACTGTCGATCCAGGTATGCTCTCTTTGGTCTCCTCGATTTCGAATTATCCCCCTGTTTACGTTGGCAACAAACAGTTTATGCACGTCACTCATATGTAGGCTCAACTTTTCTCTGGACTCTCACTCGACCTTTGTATCTCCAGAATGTCTTAGTCACGCCACAAATTGTCAAAAATCTTTTATCCGTGCACCAACTTATCACTGATAACAATCTTGCAATTGATTTTGATCCATTTGACTTAACTGTGAAGGACTTCACCACCAAGGCGGCAATTCACCGATGCAACAATGACAGTGACTTGTACCCCATCTTGTCCAACAGTGCTCCCGACGTCGCTTCTGTTGCCTACCTCGCCACCATTTCTTGGCTCACGGACCTTTGGCATCTCCACCTTGGCCACCCCGGCACTGCAACCTACTACAGTAAAGTGTTTCTCCAATATAAGAAAACTTTAGCTTGTGCTAGCCTTTGACATACGTCTTAGTTCGGCAAACATGTTCGTTAACGGTTTTCTCCATTCTGTAGTTTGACCACTGATGCATTTGAACTCTTGCATTGTGATTTTTGGACCGCCCCTTTCTCTAGTATTTCTGGCAATTCATGTTATCTTTTGATTATTGATGAGTACACTAAGTATTGGTGGACATTCCGCCTTACACTTAAATCCGATGTGCACGCAGTTTTTCGATCCTTCCGTGCCCTTAATCGCACTCATTTTCATTGCACCATCGGCACGTTTCAGTGTAAAAACAGCAAGGAATTTGACAACGCTAGCTATCGTGACTTATTCCTCCATTTTTGGCATGATCATGCGCTTTTCCTGCCCCTACAAATACCCGCAAAATGGCACGGTCGAGTGTGTCATTCGCTCAACTAAAGCCTTATGCGCTCTAGGCGTCGCTACACATCTTCTGAACCTCTGTCCCAGGAAATCTCTCTTGCGATATACCCCTCACGAGGCTCTCTTCTGACGTCCTCCCTCGTATGATCACCTTATGGTCTTCGGCTGTCTCTGCTTTCCAAATACATCAGCCACCGCACCCCACAAATTAGCACCACGATATGTGGCCTACCTTTTCTTAGGCTATCCTAGCAATCACAAAGCTATTGTTGTCTTTGATCTCTCCACCCCAACGCGCACACATCTCACGGCACGTAATCTTTGATGAAAACGTGTTCCCTTTTGCCAGCCAACCTTCCTTGAGCCACCATTGCAGATCTCTTCCTTGATCTTCCTGCTGACCCAACTCTCGGAAAACCCTGCCATGCCAGCCAACCCGCCCGCTCTCCTCCCAAGCACTGCCTTGGCACCTAAAACGCCGGTGATGCCAACCATTTGTTCGAGGCCGAGGGTGTTGAATCGAAGCTTGACTCCGGAGATGCAAATCCCAAGTTAGACCTTTCATTGGACCCGTCAATATAAGTACACATGCGGTGATCTCTTCTTGAAGAATTCGTCAAGGAGCAGCTTTCTTTTTGTTGTTTGGCCACATATGTCGCTTGACCGGTGGATTATGGTCCCTGATCTTCATGATAGGCTTTGAGGAGATACTGCAGCGAGGCAAGTCCAATTTGGATGGCTTCGGATTATTAGAACCTTGTTCGGCATTCACAATTCCAGCCGTACTTTGAGCTACCAATGTGGCAGAGCGACTGTGGCAATAACTTCGACATATGCACCTTATTACTTCTGAGACTCTTACGACTAGCCATATATATAATCTTCACAGTTCTATGCTTACAAATATATAGTTCACACACACATACACGTAATGTTTGTGACCCTAGCCCCACACCTCTTAGTTTTCTGTCCGGTAAGCATTTGCTGGAAGAATCACTCGGTTGATGCGATTATGGTGCATTCAAGCACGGCTTCGGAATGAGTGGCATCATGAAATAATGTTTAACAAACTCGTTGCATTCACCAAAAGGTTTTGGTGCAGCCTGGAGGATGTTTCGTTTGGCTTTCCTAGCCTGGATCAGTCCAAGCGAGATGTTTGCCTGACCCAAGCACTGCAAATCTAGAGCAAGGGCTTGTGCTGGCAATAGCCTAGATACTAATGCTACTTAATTGGAAAACAAGGCACGCGCATAGAGATTAGCAGCAAGTTGCGCCCCAAGTGCCCCCCTACAGGCGATCTGCAGGCACCGCGGTGGCTCGAGCAGAGGTTCTTGCGCAAGAACTTGCTTGGGGTTAATAACAACTCTCCTTCTTGGACTTGGTGAAACAGCACCCGACCACAGCTGCTCAAAAAAACAATGAACATCGGGTGTTCAAGGCAGCTGGGTAGAGTGCGTTACTAGGGTTTTGTGTCAGGGAATGTTTACGTTTTAGTTTTTGGAATACAAGTATAAATATGATCTAAAGCACCCATATACTAACACATTACACATAGGACTGCTCCTTTTTTTCCTATTCTGCACTTACCTCTCTCTCGCGCGTGCGCCCGCTCGAAAAACAGCTTCGCTACATCAACGAAAAATTACGGAGTTTCACCGGCCTGGGCCCACCTGTTAAAATCGCGGGGGGGGGGGGGGGGGGGGGGGGCTAATTAGGAGAAGAGGTTTATTTTTGCCAATTAAAACACGACAGGTTAGCCCGTCGATAAAACTTGTGCGTGTGCAGTCCGTGTGTCTACCATTTTTGCCCGAAAAAACCCTCGGATCCGAAAAATGAGGACGAGCAATCCTCCCTTGTTGGCCTTGGTGGCCGCACCGGCCATGGGACCTCGTCCTTACTCGTGCAGCCGCAGGTGGCCGGTGGCGTCAGTGCGGCCACCTATCACTGTCGCGGTGAGCGCCGCCGCTAGGAGAAGTTGTCGCTACATCGGGCATCGAGCTCCGCACTGGCAGTTAGCCGCCTCCACGCAACAGAGGGCCGCTTCGGCGGAAGTAGCGATGGGGTTTGGACCACCATGCACTTCTTGATGGAGGTTGCCTCTCCTGGTGTGTCTAAGCATGTTGGACATGGTCGCCGTGCCTAGCGCCTCTACCTCATGTGCCCAGGTGCTCCGGACAGGTTGAAGGGATCTCGGCAGAGGGGTTTCCATGGCAGCGACAGAGGCCTCCGTAGGACTCAACGGCAGAGCCAGTGGCGGGTGGATCCATCTCGGTGGAGCGGATCTCGGGAGAGGAAAAAGGACGTGGTGGAGGCAGTGGCTTCTCTGGGTTGTTGCATCCGGGACGGCGGCTGCCGATAGTGAGCGACGGCGCCGGCGTGGGCGTGGGAAATGCCGGCACAACTGGAGTCGGCGTCAAAATCCTATGAGCAGATCAATCAGGTAGGCGTCGGGGTGGAGCCGTGCTCCCTCTCGGCGTACAACGAAGAGAGACCCTTTGTGTCGGCCGGGTAGCAATCCTAGGCAGAAGGATGGCAGCACGAGGAGTCCAATCAACTCTACAGCAAGGGTTCTTTCATGTCAGGGCGGCGGCCTTGGGCTGAAGGACCCATGTCGGGGTGGACTGGTGGAGCCGGGCTCCCATGACGTTCGGTGGATGGTAGTGTGAGGCGTGCGATCGACACTACACGATGACTATGAGTGGTTGGTCGCATGGCGCGTGATGTGGCGCTGGCAGCGGCGGTGTCCTTGTGCACGACAGATCTAGCTTCCGACGGTGGCGCGAACACGTCTGGTGGTTGTCGGCGGCCAAGTGGCCCCCGATCAATAATGCGGCAGGGGTGCACCGGCGTCTTCCCGGTAGCATCCACCCCTTTTCAAACAATGGACACTGGGCCAACTGCCCTGGGGTTATGGTGGATGATGTAGGCCGGCTCACGACGGTGTGAAGTGGCAGAGGCTAGTTCTGCAATGCGACATGGCTGGTGGCCATGGTGATGGTCTTAGGTGGCATAAAAACCACTCATATGGTAGTGCCACTCTGGCCTAGTGTGGAGTACTAGCATACGTGGCTGTCAGAAGATCCGTTATCAAGATGGTGTTTTGAACACACTTCATGTCCGGGGTGAAAACCCTTGCTTTGGCCTTTGTTGGTCAGGCTCGGAAGCCATAAACTTGTGTCATTATCTTGTTGAAGAAGTTGTATCCCTTACAACGGCTGTAGCAGGGTGTCTATCCTTTTTTAAGGTGTTGCTACGAAAGAAGTCGATATAGTTCTAGGTGTTAGATTCATATCTTGTAATTGTGCTACTATAATACGGTGATTCTGCGTCTAGGTCCAGATGCTCCCATGTGTGAACAGTAAAATCATTTAAAATAGTAGAAAAATTCAAAAAAACTCTGAATTTTTTCTGGTGCAAGATGGTCGAATGCATGATGTCGTGCCAATTTTGGTAGAGTTTGGAAATTCGAAGAGCTCATGGAAAAAAATTAGGCTTGTGAGGAAGTTTGGACTAGGTAAACGACATTAGAGGAGCTACCTGTAGGAGGTCCCGGAAGGAGTATAAACACCACACATTATTGTGCTTTCCACTTTGATTCTTCAACCCTGAACATATTTTTAATATTGATTTTTTAAGTGGTTTCTGTTAGAAAGTTGCAAACAATATGCACGGGTGTGCATGAAGAAACAAACCAAGTAGCAATTTATGCTGCTAATTATTTAGGATCTTGAATAACTTACATTTTATTTAGATTGGTTAATCAATTAAAATTTTATCGAAATCCTTGGTTTGCTTAAACACAAGAACCTGACTTTGAATTTAGTAGTAAAATTTGACATACTGATTAACTGTACTAGGAGAGCATGCAACTCTTCTCATTCACGTTTCTAGGAAAGGCAGGATGAAACTTGGTGAATTTGTAGAACTCATGCAATTTTTTTCTATGAAAGCAGCAGGGGAAACAAAAAAATAATTATCTCACTGCAAATGGTATAGGCAAGGGAAGGAAGAAACGCTTCGCTGAGAAATTTCTCCAGACAGTGTTTGTGCTTTTAACTTGTCAAATAGCTCATTAGGCATTTGCCTTCACAAGGACAAAATAGGGTTTAAAAAGCAAGAAGATAACATTAATTCCTTGACACAAACATATTCGAAACATTATATCTGCTACACAGTTTAAAACAAAGTGCACGGAAGGAGATTGAAGAAGACACCATGTGGCTTGACACTCAATAGACTCAGCTAAAATCTCAACCTCTCCCGCACCCTCAGGGCATCTCCAGCCGCGCCCCCAGGAAGGCCTCCTCAGGCGATTTTTTCGCGCCGGCGCCGAAAAAACAGCCAGTCGCGTCCTCAGGAGCCCGTTTTTCGCCGGCTTGGGCCAAAAACAGCGCCGGCGGACTCAGGCCGAACCCGGCGCGCTAGGGGGCGTCCGGGGGCGCCGGGGCGAGCTGTTTTGGCGCGAAAAAGATGCGTGCCAGCCGCGTCAGCGACTCGGCGCCTCGTCTTCCCCCAACGGCCTCGGTTCCCGCGGGGAATCAATGGCAAGGCTGCCGCCGGTCAGCCTTGCCATTGATTCCTCACGGGCGGCGCGTCACGGGACGGCGCGCCGACGCCTCCCCTCCCTCGCACGCGTACACACGGGTGCGGCCCGGCTATAAAAGCCGGCGGCCTCCACTCGCCTGTGCCCACACCAGCCCCGCCCCTCGCCGCCGTCCAGCCCCTCCCTCTCCCTGCCTCTCCTGAGCGCCGCCGCCCAGCCCCTCCCTCTACCTCTCCCGAGCCCGCCCAGCCCCGCCGTCGCCATGGCGGAACGCTTCTCCGGAGACGAGGCGGCGGCCAACGGCTTCGGCCGCCGTTCGCTCCGCGAACATGAGTCTTGGCTCCTGTTCCAGGCGAACATCTCGGCGCCGCCGGACATGCGCGCCGGGCCAACGGGGTGGAGACTCAGCGCCGGGGGAGTGCCCATTTCCCCGTTGCCCGACGTCGTGGCGAAGCCGAAGTACTTCGCCGAGGAGGTCGAGATTGTGCGCGCGTCCCTCACCGACGCCCAACTCTCCCTCCCCCAGTACGCCGCCGACAACCACGCAGCCTGGGTGGCGTATTTCGAGCGCCGCCAGCAGCAGCGCTTGGCGTCCACCAACGGCGCGCCGGTGGTCGGCGGCCGGCAGAACAGCGAGGGGCGCCACCTCTGGTGGGGCGTCCCCGGCCGCACACTCGAGGGCGTGCTCACGTACCTCGAGGGCGGCAATGACCCGCCGTTGGCGTACCCCCGGCGAGGGTGGCCGCCCCGGCGCAGCACCGACGCGTCGGGCCATGGGCGCCAAGGAGGTTCGGCGCCTCCTCTTCTTCCTCCTCATCACGCTCTTCTTCACATCCTCCGGCTCTCCGGCGCTGCTCGGCGTCAAGGCCGAGCCCGCGGCGGAAACGCCGCTCGGCCGGCGCACTCGCAGCGCCAGCATCGTCATCAACGAGGGCGGCCGGCGCGCCTCCTCCTCGTCGGCTCCTCCGCGCTTCGTCAAGCCAAAGACGGAGTCGGGGCTGGCGCCGGTGAAGACGGAGCCGGGGCTGGCGCCGGTGAAGGCGGAGTTCGACGACGATGACGCGGCCCTCGAATGGGCGCGCCAGGACTCCATTGCGATGGAGAAGGCGCGCCGGAAGAAGGAGAAGGAGCGCAGTGCGCCGCCCTACGCCGCTTCGAGGAGCGCCGACGCGGCCGCGAGGAAGGCGGGGTCGTCGTCTTATGCGACAGCGACGACGACGACGCGCCGCCGCCTGTTCGCCATGGCGAGGCCGGGCAGGGGTCCAGCAGGGGCACCCGCGTCAAGGAGGAGAAGGCCGATGACGGCGACGGCGGCGACGACTTTAGCCCCTTTCTTTTTTTTAGATTAGGTTAATGTAATGTTTGAACGAATTTCGTTGAAATTTGCCATGTTTGGCCGAAATTTAACTAGTTTTTATCATAACTTCGCCGAACATTTTTTTTTTATTTTTTAATACGCGCCTGGGGCGGCCCTGGGGCTGACGGCTGGGGACCGACTCGCCCCCAGGGCCATTTTTTGCGCCGGCTCACCCCAGACGGCGCTTTTAGACGCCTCCTGGGGGCCAACGGCTGGAAATGCCCTCATGTGCGGCGAGTGATGAGAGAGATGTACTACACCTACTCAGCTCATACAGCAGCCTACAGGTATAACTTTGACATCTTCCACTGAGCCAGTGCTTTTAATAAGTGTAATTTATATGTCAGCTACCGACTGTATTTTGCTATGAATGTATCTTTTATATATAACCATCAAAATGCTACTCACTTTATATATGACCGGCCATGATTGTTCACAGTTCAACTACGTGTTCCTCTAAGATCATAGGTTGTAGCGTACAGTATCTTGTTGGGCGAGAGTGCAGATCGCAACCCGTGATCGATGATTAAATCTACGTCACTGAGATTGAAGATTGACTTTGAGCCAACAACATATAACGAAGAACCATGTATCGGCAGGAGGTGCAATATGTGTGTCGTAACATACACACACGCTATTCAATTGATAATTTATTCGAAATGAGTGGCTTCGGGAGAACATCTACCACGATTAGGTCCTCATTAATAACAAGTGTCCTCTTCTCTCCTATGCTTGCTGTGAGTTCTTCTCTTCCAGCTCTGTAGAAGATCTCGAGTAGAGCCTCGGTTCCACCCATAATTTGTTTTGCTAGATCTAGTTTTCTCCAATTCTTAGCTCTTTTTCCACATGTGTTTTCTCCATTTCCTCTTCATTGGTTCTGTTCATTGTTAGCTACAAATAGAACTCTCATTGTGCATCAAAAAGAATAATCTTTCGTGTTGACAATTTTTTCCCCATATCGATATGTTTTTATTCACATTTGTTGACTCTCCATGAAAGTATTGTACACCATAGTATAGTTCATACAACGAGCATCCTTGAGTGTTAACTACTCATGAGAAATCCAAATATGGTGGTAGTTTGGATGTGATGGAGAGAAATGAACAAATTTGAGATTCTATTGCTACTGTCCTGTTCTTAATGGAAACGGAGTTAAAAAAAAAACAGTCCTAGAAGGGTAAGCCAACATGTTGGTGCCGATTTTGGTAAGGCAACAAGTTGGTCCTAAAAATGCCAAAATTCCGTGGCTGGTGGGATATCGATGGGAGCGAGTCCGTCTAACAATTCTTTCCTGCCGATGCAGAGAGAATCGCAACTTGGCAAGCCTTGTCTTGACTGGTTCAGGGGGAATGGTGTAAATGTGTTTGTCTAGGGGCTGCGGTGTACACACTGGAGTCAAACACTACAATCTGTCTGGATCGCCCTCCTACAGAGAAGGCCACCAGAGTCACCATGGCACGAATTCTTGCTGAGTTGGGTCGGCAGAGGACTACAAATATATCAAATCCTCTCCAGAAAGAAAATATAAACCCAGCGTCAGTTTACCCCTTTTATCCGACATAAAACCAGCAACCAAATATATAAACTAGTTGAATTCAGAGAATGATGTCAATAGGTTGGGCCTGATTGGCCTTGCTTCTTTTTTATCTATATATTTAGGTCCTTCTCATTTGCAGGATTCGTAAAATGCAAAATAGAAAACCCACAAGAATAGGACGTCATGGCATTTGGAATCTCACATAAATCAGTAATAGTTGTTTGGTTGCACCACACGAAGAACACATAATTTCTCTATACAAATTGAATGGATGAGGTAGCTGTCATAGATCAAACAGGCCCTTAAGGTTCAGTGCGACCAGCACTCCAACACAATGCACACTGCAGACTTTAGGATACGTTGGTGGTAAGACTTAACAGTTATCAATGTTAAGACAGACACGGATGAGAGTCGGAATTTCTTACATCGTATACAAGTCAATATATATGTGCATTATATCAGTGGCCGGCTCGAGTCCACCTTCCTCAGGCTCGATCCAGCAAACCTTCTTAACGCAAACTTCCAACATCCCTGCTAACCAATAGAAAAAGGTTCCTCAGAGGTTTCAAAAGGCCAGTAACAGCAGAGAAAACCTTTCTTTAGATGGCTTCGAGAATGTGCATTTGATAACCGGGTGGGTGGTTTCTACCAGATATTGGGTTTTGAAATATTGCTTTTTCAGTTGTCTGGGTCTTGTTTATCAGACAAAAAAGGAGCATTAAAACTATGTGATGACTCATCCACAGTGAATTATTTCCACAGAAGAACACATGGAAATTCATGACTTACCAATTTAAGTAAATATTTCATGTAATTATAAATATGTATGAATTTCATGTGCTTGGGACATGTTCCTTTTAATTTGTATTAATCGAGTAGTAACTCTGGAATATTTTGATCCTAATTATTTGAGTCATGACATTGGAGTGTCCACAGTCAGTATGCCATTACTAGTCAATAGGTGCATTGCATGTGCGCAATCACTAGTGGTATGATGGGCAACAGTTTTTTTATTAAAATTCTGTTTAGTTAAAGCAGGGTTGGTACCTTGCGATCATCCCGGTATTTGACCGAGGGGTCGATGATGTAGTTCTTTATAAGTCTGCAAAGCTCTGCAGGCTTTTCACGGTTTATGGCATGGCCAGCATCCTTGACGATGGTTAATTCCGATGTATCCCCCAAATGTCTGAATTTATGCCAATGTTAATTGCATTGAGATAAAAGGCTTGCATATGATAAAAGTTTAAGTTGTAACTAGACAAACCTTTTCAACCGCAAGCCAAGTTCTAATGGGAAAACCCTGTCTTGCTCTCCCCAAATTATCAAGGTTTGCTGCCACATTCACATAGTATGTGAAACATATATTATTAAAATGTTAAGTAAAATAAAAAATGAAGAACAAAAAACATGAAAACAGGCATCAAGTTGTGTACTTCCATTGAACAACACAAGATATAAAATGTGAATCAATACCTGGTTAATTTTGGGAAGGTCCGAAAGCTTCCTACCACTGATCAAGGCATATAACAACTCAGTCTTTTCTTTCACATTTTCAGTACACATAACCTGCCAACATGGAATGTGTAGCACAGCAGAATTAAATAAGTGTAAAAGCAATCACAAAAAGATGTGTAAACAAGTAAGTAAATATTGTATGCATGTGATTTCCAAAACTCAACCAATACAACCATGCAACAGAATTACAGCAAGAAGTGCAGTAGGAACTACGAAGTGAATCTAAGAAACTTTGTAGATGTTCTTTACATTTAAAATGTTGCACTTGAACGTTTCAACATTAATTATTTAGGCAAGCTACTGAACCTTTTCATGTTCTTATTCTAACATATACCTTGGATCTATGATGTTTTAAGGCTTTGGTTCTGTGAGTTTCATTTCTCATTGTGACACAAGATCGATATAATGATGGGTCTAAGACTGCCACATCAGTTTCATTTAGGATTAATGTCGTTGTCTCTTAATTGCTTGGTGTACGTAGGGCTTAATAGTTAGTTTGATAGTATTCTACAAGACAATCAATTGGCAACCTAGATATCAGAGTATCGTCTCAAAATTGTTGTTTATTACTTGCTTATCTAAAGAATTGACACATGGTATTTGACCAAAGATATTTGTATTGTCATCTTTCCTTCAGTTAATTATCTGTATGTGTGATAACTGATAACTGATGAGGTTCCGTTCCAATGAGTGGGCCCTTACCAGTGGCTAGTGGGTAAAATCATAGAGTAACTAAACAAGTTTGTGAAATTCAACTAAGGAGATTAAAAATCATGGAAGGCCGTACTGATATTTTCTATGCACCATTGATCTTAGATCTTAACTGCTACCTCCGATCATTTCCACTTGACATCCAAGAATCTTTGTTGTCAAACTTTCAGAACTTCACCACCAGTATATTTACAAAAACGGCGTGAAGTAGCATCTTGAAGACTTAGAAGACATGGAGTATTAGCGAAGAGAAATGTATTATTTATTTTCATGAAGGCAAGGCTGGGCAACTCATGGATTCTTATGGTCCCATACCCCCTTTATGTGGCCTAAAAGTTATATCTCTGGGCTGTGATATTTAGCAGCAGAGACCGCTTCATGTATCCATGCTAAAACAATGTGTGTTTCTGTTTTCGTTTTCCATGAGGCTGGGAAAAGTGTGGGGGAGAATCATTTGATGTACTATGAATTAGAAAAACCTAAGCACCATATTCATATCCTAAGGAGCTTACACCAACTAATTGCTGAATTTTTTTTTGCAAGAAAACTTCCAATCTATTCATCTTCAATCATGGCAATACAACAAACACCAGAAATAATAAAGGATTATTTCACAAGTTCTAAGCTTCAGCACCTGAGTTAATCATCGGTGAACAATCTCAATCACGCAACAATGCAGCTAATTTAGCTGTCAGGTCACTGAGTTTTACCTACCCTGATGTAGTCCCTGATGAAGCAGGACGGCATGAACTTTGGTGGTTTGCAGAAGGTGAGCTCCACCAACCTCCTCAGATCCTCCGGCCGCTGCGGCAGCAGCAGGCTGGCGGCCTCCGAGATGTCGTCCACGGCGAACAGCCCGGACGCAAGGTCGGCCTCCTCGAGGCACACACCCGCAGCGACGAGCACGAGCCGCTCCACCACGGCGGGGAAGGCGTGGGCGAGGTGATAGGCGACGAAGCCGCCGTAGCTGACGCCGACGACGCTGTACCTCTGCGGCACGCCGGGGAGGGCGGCCATGGCGGCTGCGACGGAGGCGGCCTGGTAGGCGGGGGATCTGTCGGCGGTGGGGGAGGAGGAGTTGCCGAAGAAGACGAGGTCCGGCACGAAAGGGGCGAGGCCGGCGGCGATGAGCGGGCGGAGGAAGGGAGCCCACTGCCAGGTGGCGTTGGCGCCGAAGCCGTGGAGGAGGAGGACGGGGTGGAGCGCCGGGTCGGGGCGCGGGAGCCAGAAGTGGACGACGGCACCGTCGGGGAGCGGCACGGCGGCCTGGCGGAGGCCGGCGGAGCGGAAGGCGCGGGCGTAGCAGCGGTCCCGCGCGAGCGTGGGGCTCAGCCGGTGCTTCCACCGCCGCCGTCCGCCGGCCGGCGGTGGTGGCGCGGGCATGCCGGTCGCCGGAGGCCGGGGATCTGCCGTGTCAGCTGGTGGACTGAGTCTGCTGGGTCTGTTTGGGGAACCTGACAGCATAACCTCGTGCGGGCAACAACTTCCATTGCACGTTTTTTTGAGGGAATTCATTTCTTTTACACGATTATTACAGCATCTTCGCACAATTTTCCTGCCAATGTGCAAAATTGGAAGAAAAAACGTCGAATCATTTGGATTGAGAGGGCGCTGCTACGGATCAGCCGAATGATTTTTCTGCCTGAAGAACCATCTGATCCTTTATCGCGCATTTGTTTGATTGACAGTGAAGTAACAACACGAGTCGCCTCGAAAGCAGCGCCGCCCGAATTCGCAAGCAGAAGCCGCACCCTCCCTCGTCAGTGGAGTTGGGCGTTCGGCAGCAAACACGGCAGCGTGGTGATCCGCCATTGCAGCGCCAAAACTTACGCGGTGGTGCTCCAACACGGCTCCAGGCATGCTTCATTACTACGCCAACATCGGCGCGGTGGTGCTCCAACACAACTCCGGCCATGCTTCATTGCAGCGCCAACACTAACGCGGTGGTGCTCCAAGGCAGCTCCAGTCATGCTTCATTACTACGCCAACATCGCCGCGGTGGTGCTCCAACGCAACTCCGGCCATGCTTCATTGCAGCCTCGACACCGGCGCTGCAGTGCTCCAACGGAGCTCCGGCCATGCTTCGTTACTGCACCAACACTGGCACGGTGGTGTTCCAACGCAGCTTCGGCCATGCTTCATTACTGCGCCAACACCGGCGCAGTGGTGCTCCAACGTAGCACCGGCCATGCTTCATTACTGCGCCAACACCGGCGCGGCGGTGCTCCAACACATCGTCGGCGGGCCGTCGCACCTCAAGCCATGCTTCATTGCAGCCGCGACACCGGCACGCGATGCTCCAACACAGCGCCAGTTGCCCGTCGCAGCTTCGGCCTGTTGGGGAAGGTTGCAGAAAACAAAAAAATTCCTACGGTTTCACCAAGATCCATCTATGAGTTCATCTAGCAACGAGTGATTGGATGCATCTACGTACCTTGTAGATCGCGAGCGGAAGCGTTCAAAGAACGGGGATGAGGGAGTCGTACTCGACGTGTTCCGAATCACCGGAGATCCTAGCGCCGAACGGACGGCACCTCCGCGTTCAACACACGTATGGTCAGCGTAACGTCTCCTCCTTCTTGATCCAGCAAGGGGGAAGGAGAGGTTGAGGAAGATGGCTCCAGCAGCAGCACGACGGCGTGATGGTGATGGAGCTGCAGTACTCCGGCAGGGCTTCGCCAAGCTCTATGGAGGAGGAGGAGGAGGTGTTGGGGAGGGAAAGGGAGGCGCCAGGGCAATGGGTGTGAGGCCCTTCCTCCCCCCCCCCCACTATATATAGGGGGGCTAGGGGGGCGCCGGCCCTAGGAGATGCAATCTCCTAGGGGGGTGGCGGCCAAGGGGTGGGGGGCTTGCCCCCCAAGCAAGGGGGCGCTCCCTTTTAGGGTTTCCCCACCCTAGGCGCATGGGCCCTAGGGGAAGTGGCGCCCCAGCCCACTTTGGGCTGGATCCCTTCCCACTTCAGCCCATGGGGCCCTCCGGGATAGGTGGCCCCACCCGGTGGACCCCCGGGACCCTTCCGGTGGTCCCGGTACAATACCGGTGACCCCGAAACTTGTCCCGATGGCCGAAATAGCACTTCCTATATATAATTCTTTACCTCCGGACCATTCCGAAACTCCTCGTGACGTCCAGGATCTCATCCGGGACTCCGAACAACATTCGGGTTACTGCATATACATATCCCTACAACCCTAGCGTCACCGAACCTTAAGTGTGTAGACCCTACGGGTTCGGGAGACATGTAGACATGACCGAGATTGCTCTCCGGTCAATAACCAACAGCGGGATCTGGATACCCATGTTGGCTCCCACATGCTCCTCGATGATCTCATCGGATGAACCACGATGTCGAGGATTCAAACAACCCCGTATACAATTCCCTTTGTCAATCGGTATGTTACTTGCCCGAGATTCGATCGTCGGTATCCCAATACCTCGTTCAATCTCGTTACTGGCAAGTCACTTTACTCGTACTGTAATGCATGATCCCATGACCAGACACTTGGTCACTTTGAGCTCATAATGATGATGCATTACCGAGTGGGCCCAGTGATACCTCTCCGTCATACGGAGTGACAAATCCTAGTCTTGATCCATGTCAACCCAACAGACACTTTCGGAGATACCCGTAGTATACCTTTATAGTCACCCAGTTACGTTGTGACGTTTGGTATACCCAAAGTACTCCTACGGTATCCGGGAGTTATACGATCTCATGGTCTAAGGAAAAGATACTTGACATTGGAAAACTCTAGCAAACGAACTATACGATCTTGTGCTATGTTTAGGATTGGGTCTTGTCCATCACATCATTCTCCTAATGATGTGATCTCGTTATCAATGACATCCAATGTCCATAGTCAGGAAACCATGAATATCTGTTGATCAACGAGCTAGTCAACTAGAGGCTTACTAGGGACATGTTGGTGTCTATTATTCACACATGTATTACGATTTTCGGATAACACAATTATAGCATGAATTAAAGACAATTATCATGAACAAGGAAATATAATAATGCTTTTATTATTGCCTCTAGGGCATATTTCCAACAGTCTCCCACTTGCACTAGAGTCAATAATCTAGTTACATTGTGATGAATCGAACACCCATGGAATTCTGGTGTTGATCATGTTTTGCTCTAGGGAGAGGTTTAGTCAACGGATCTGCTACATTCAGGTCCGTATGTACTTTACAAATATCTATGTCTCCATCTTGAACATTTTCATGAATGGAGTTGAAGCGACGCTTGATGTGCCTGGTCTTCTTGTGAAACCTGGGCTCCTTGGCAAGTGCAATAGCTCCAGTGTTGTCACAGAAGAGTTTGATTGGCCCCGACGCATTGGGTATGACTCCTAGGTCGGTGATGAACTCCTTCACCCAAATTGCTTCATGTGCTGCCTCCGAGGCTGCCATGTACTCCGCTTCACAGGTAGATCCCGCCACGACGCTCTGCTTGCAACTGCACCAGCTTACTGCCCCACCATTTAAAATATACAC
The DNA here is from genome assembly GCA_034509565.1 of Triticum monococcum. Taxonomy (NCBI): domain Eukaryota; kingdom Viridiplantae; phylum Streptophyta; class Magnoliopsida; order Poales; family Poaceae; genus Triticum; species Triticum monococcum. The sequence goes on from CM067845.1 coordinate 625,197,326, forward strand.
GTATCCGGTTTGTGACTTTGAGTCATCCAGATCTATGTCGAAACTAGCGTCGACGTAACCCTTTATGACGAGCTCTTCGTCACCTCCATAAACGAGAAACTTTCCTTAGTCCTTTTCAGGTACTTCAGGATATTCTTGACCGCTGTCCAGTGTTCCTTGCCGGGATTACTTTGGTACCTATCTACCAAACTTACGGCAAGGTTTACATCAGGTCTGGTACACAGCATGGCATACATAATAGAACCTATGGCTGAGGCATAGGGGATGACGCTCATCTCTTCTATATCTTCTGCCGTGGTCGGACATTGAGCTGAGCTCAATTTCACACCTTGCAACACAGGCAATAACCCCTTCTTAGATTGATCCATATTGAACTTCTTCAATATCTTATCAAGGTATGTGCTTTGTGAAAGACCTATGAGGCGTCTTGATCTATCTCTATAGATCTTGATGCCTAATATATATGCAGCTTCTCCAAGGTCCTTCATTGAAAAACTCTTATTCAAGTAGGCCTTAATGTTGTCCAAGAGTTCTATATCATTTCCCATCAAAAGTATGTCATCTACATATAATATGAGAAATGCTACAGAGCTCCCACTCACTTTCTTGTAAACGCAGGCTTCTCCATAAGTCTGCGTAAACCCAAACACTTTGATCATCTCATCAAAGCAAATGTTCCAACTCCGAGATGCTTGCACCAGCCCATAAATCGAGCGTTGGAGCTTGCACACCTTGTTAGCATTCTTAGGATCGACAAAACCTTCCGGCTGCATCATATACAATTCTTCCTTAAGGAAACCATTAAGGAATGCCGTTTTGACGTCCATTTGCCATATCTCATAATCATAGAATGCGGCAATTGCTAACATGATTCGGACGGACTTTAGCTTCGCTACCGGTGAGAAAGTCTCATCATAGTTAATTCCTTGAACTTGTCGATAACCCTTAGCGACAAGCCGAGCTTTATAGATGGTCACATTACCATCTGCGTCTATCTTCTTCTTAAAGATCCATTTATTTTCTATGGCTCGCTGCTCAACGGGCAAGTCAGTCAAAGTCCATACTTCATTTTCATACATGGATCCTATCTCGGATTTCATGGCTTCTAGCCATTTGTCGGAATCCGGGCCCGCCATCGCTTCTTCATAGTTCGAAGGCTCAACGTTGTCTAACAACATGATTTCCAAGACAGGGTTGCCGTACCACTCTGGTGCGGAACGTGTCCTTGTGGACCTACGAAGTTCAGTAGCAACTTGATCTGAAGTTTCATGATCATCATCATTAACTTCCTCTCTAGTCGGTGCAGGCACCTCAGGAACATTTTCTTGAGTTGCGCCATTTTTCGGTTCAAGAGGTAATACTTCATCAAGTTCTACTTTCCTCCCACTTACTTCTTTTGAGAGAAACTCTTTCTCTAGAAAGGATCCATTCTTGGCAACAAAGATCTTGCCTTCGGATCTGAGGTAGAAGGTATACTCAATGGTTTCTTTAGGGTATCCTATGAAGACGCATTTTTCCGACTTGGGTTCGAGCTTTTCAGGTTGAAGTTTCTTGACATAAGCATCGCATCCCCAAACTTTTAGAAACGACAGCTTAGGTTTCTTCCCAAACCATAATTCATACGGTGTCATCTCAACGGATTTCGACGGAGCCCTATTTAAAGTGAATGCGGCAGTCTCTAAAGCATAGCCCCAAAAAGATAGCGGTAAATCGGTAAGAGACATCATAGATCGCACCATATCTAATAGAGTGCGATTACGACGTTCGGACACACCATTACGCTGAGGTGTTCCAGTCGTCGTGAGTTGTGAAACTATTCCACATTTTCTTAAGTGTGTGCCAAATTCGTGACTCAAGTATTCTCCTCCACGATCTGATCGTAGGAACTTGATTTTTCTGTCACGTTGATTCTCAACCTCACTCTGAAATTCCTTGAACTTTTCAAAGGTCTCAGACTTGTGTTTCATTAAATAGATATACCCATATCTACTCAAGTCATCAGTGAGGGTGAGAACATAACGATAGCCACCGCGAGCCTCAACACTCATTGGACCGCACACATCAGTATGTATGATTTCCAATAAGTCGATCGCTCGCTCCATTGTTCCTGAGAACGGAGCCTTGGTCATTTTACCCATGAGGCATGGTTCGCACGTGTCAAATGATTCGTAATCAAGAGACTCTAAAAGTCCATCTGCATGGAGCTTCTTCATGCGTTTGACACCTATGTGACCAAGGCGGTAGTGTCACAAGTATGTGGGACTATCATTATCAATCTTACATCTTTTGGTACTCACATTATGAATATGTGTAGCATTATGCTCGAGATTCATTAAGAATAAACCATTCACCATCGGAGCATGACCATAAAACATATCTCTCATATAAATAGAACAACCATTATTCTCGGATTTAAATGAGTAGCCATCTCGTATTAAACGAGATCCTGATACAATGTTCATGCTCAAACTTGGTACTAAATAACAATTATTGAGGTTCAAAACTAATCCCGTAGGTAAATGTAGAGGTAGCGTGCCGACGGCGATCACATCGACCTTGGAACCATTCCCGACACGCATCGTCACCTCGTCCTTCGCCAGTCTCCGTTTATTCCGTAGCTCCTGCTTTGAGTTACAAATGTGAGCAACTGCACCGGTATCAAATACCCAAGAGCTACTACAAGTACTGGTAAGGTACACATCAATTACATGTATATCACATATACCTTTCGTGATGCCGGCCTTCTTGTCCGCTAAGTATTTGGGGCAGTTCCGCTTCCAGTGACCATTTCCCTTGCAATAAAAACACTCAGTCTCGGGCTTGGGTCCATTCTTTGGCTTCTTCCCGGCAGCTTGCTTGCCGGGCGCGGCAACTCCCTTGTCGTCCTTCTTGAAGGTTTTCTTACCCTTGCCTTTCTTGAACTTAGTGGTTTTATTCACCATCAACACTTGATGTTCCTTTTTGACTTCTATCTCTGCTGATTTCAGCATTGCAAATACTTCAGGAATGGTCTTTTCCATCCCCTGCATATTGAAGTTCATCACACAGCTCTTGTATCTCGGTGGAAGCGACTGAAGGATTCTGTCAATGACCGCGTCATCCAGGAGATTAACTCCCAGCTGAGTCAAGCGGTTATGCAACCCAGACATAGTGAGTATGTGCTCACTGACAGAACTGTTTTCCTCCATCTTACAGCTAAAGAATTTGTCGGGGACTTGATATCTCTCGACCCGGGCATGAGCTTGGAAAACCATTTTCAGCTCTTCGAACATCTCATATGCTCCGTGTCTCTCAAAACGTTTTTGGAGCCCCGGCTCTAAGCTGTAAAGCATGCCGCACTGAACGAGGGAGTAGTCATCGGTACGTGTCTGCCAAGCGTTCATAACGTCTTGTTCTGCAGGGAGAACAGGTGCGTCACCTAGCGATGCTTGTAGGACATAATCTTTCTTGGCAGCTATGAGGATGATCCTCAGGTTCCGGACCCAGTCCGTGTAGTTGCTGCCATCGTCTTTCAACTTGGTTTTCTCTAGGAACGCGTTGAAGTTGAGGACTACGTTGGCCATTTGATCTACAAGACATATTGCAAATATTTTAGACTAAGTTCATGATAATTAAGTTCATCTAATCAAATTATTCAGTGAACTCCCACTCAGATAGACATCCCTCGAGTCATCTAAGTATAACATGATCCGAGTTAACTAGGCCGTGTCCGATCATCACGTGAGACGGACTAGTCAACGTCGGTGAACATCTCCATGTTGATCGTATCTTCTATACGACTCATGTTCGACCTTTCGGTCTTCTGTGTTCCGAGGCCATGTCTGTACATGCTAGGCTCGTCAAGTCAACCTAAGTGTTTGCATGTGTAAATCTGTCTTACACCCGTTGTATGTGAACATTGGAATCTATCACACCCGATCATCACGTGGTGCTTCGAAACAACGAACTGTCGCAATGGTGCACAGTTAGGGGAACACTTTCTTGAAATTATTATGAGGGATCATCTTATTTACTACCGTCGTTCTAAGTAAACAAGATGCAAAAACATGATAAACATCACATGCAATCAAATAATAATAGTGACATGATATGGCCAATATCACATAGCTCCTTTGATCTCCATCTTGGGGCTCCATGATCATCTTGTCACCGTCATGACACCATGATCTCCATCATCGTGTCTCCATGAAGTTGATCTCCAACTATTACTTCTACTACTTTGGCTAACGCGTTTGGCAATAAAGTAAAGTAATTTACATGGCGTTTCTCAATGACATCCAGGTCATACAAAAAATAAAGACAACTCCTATGGCTCCTGCCGGTTGTCATACTCATCGACATGCAAGTCGTGATTCCTATTACAATAGCATGAACATCTCATACATCACATATATCATTCATCATTCATCACAACTTTGGCCATATCACATCACAAAACACTTGCTGCAAAAACAAGTTAGACGTCCTCTAATTGTTGTTGCAAGTTTTACGTGGCTGCAATAGGGTTCTAGCAAGAACGTTTTCTTACCTACGTGAAAGCCACAACGTGATTTGTCAACTTCTATTTACCCTTCATAAGGACCCTTTTCATCGAATCCGCTCCAACTAAAGTGGGAGAGACAGACACCCGCCAGCCACCTTATGCAACTAGTGCATGTTAGTCGGTGGAACCGGTCCCACGTAAGCGTACGTGTAAGGTTGGTCCGGGCCGCTTCATCCCACAATACCGTTGAAGCAAAATAAGACTAGTAGCGGCAAGAAAGTTGACAACATCTACGCCCACAACAAATTGTGTTCTACTCGTGCAAAGAGAACTACGCATAGACCTAGCTCATGATGCCACTGTTGGGGAACGTTGCAGAAAACAAAAAATTTCGTACGGTTTCACCAAGCACTAGTAGAAAAAGGGTCAAACATGAAGCACATTAGTGCCGGTTCCAACGGCTAGCCGGGCCGCTTTCATTAGTACCGGTTCATGGCGAACCTTTAGCACCGATTCGTGCCACGAACCGGTACTAATGAGAGTGGTGGCAGGATGTTGTCAGAATGGGGCCCCTCCAGCCCCTTTAGTACCGGTTCTTGGCACCAACCGGTACTAAAGGTCGTCCTACATAAACCCTTCGTCCACCCGAGCTCGCTCTGTTCTTCCCCTTTCCCCTCTCCTCTCTGTTCTTCCCCTCTTCCTCTCAAGCTCATCACACATTTTGCCCAAAAATTTTCAAGATTTGAAGGCCCCCATTCATTCAAATGATCACAAAGGTTAGCAACTTTGTCCTTTCATCTCTCATTGCTAGATTAGCTCTTGCAATGCTTTATATAGTGATTAATTTGTGAGTTTAGTAATTTGGGAGGATATATATATATATGTGCTAGTATTTGATTTATATGCAATTTGAGGTCAAAAATAACACTTAGTTTGCATATGTAGGTGTGGTTTACTTAGTGCCTTCTAAATCTCCATCGTAGCCACCATCGATCGCCCGCACCGTCCCGTCGCCGGCACCACCTTGTGGTGAGCCTCTTGCTCATGAAATTTTATATAAAAATTGATGTTTGTGTGATTTGGATATATAGTTACTCGTATAATTATCTTACCCGTACGTTGTTTGTTATACATATAGTGCCATGGTCTTGATATCCGTCCCCGTCGGCCCTAGTCCTTGTTATGATTCGGATGTGGTATGTATATTCTATTTTAAAACTAGTTGCATTTCGTGTTTATGACAAATTATGCCCATCAAGTTGACATAGAAATTTTTTCTAGGAGGTATGTGAACCGGAAATTCCAACCGACCCTATTGCCGAGAGGTTAAATTTAGTTGAAAGAGAAAACGAGTACTTGAAAGAAAAGTTGAAAAGAATTGAGGGGGAGAAGATGGAATTGGAGTTGCATGTTGCCGATGTCGTCGATGATCACAAGATCAAGATGGAGAAAATGCGCTTGAAGATTAGAAAGATTAGAAAATATGCCATCAATAGTGAGGCTTGGTATCATTATGCTCTTGGATCCATTGTTACCTTAGTTGCAATCTTGATCGTATTTGTTGTTGCATTTAAATGCTTTAGCTAGAGAGTTATTTGTTTGTTGCATTTAAGTGTTGTATGAACTTTATGTATGAACTTGTATTAATTTGGTCTATTCGGTGTTGTGTAATGAAGATGAGCCGGCAATGGATGTACGATGACCGATGCTCTCCCTAGTTCGTTGAGGGCGTGCATACTTTTCTGCTTGCGGCTGAGGCAAGCAAGCGGGCGGATGGTTTTATGCCTTGTCCATGTGCTCACTGTAAGAATGGTCACAATTACTCTACGTCAAGAAGCATTCACGTCCACCTGTTTAAGTCCGGTTTCATGCCCCATTATAATGTTTGGACCAAGCACGGAGAAAGAGGGGTTATGATGGAAGACAATGAAGAAGAAGAGGACGACGATAGCTATCCTGGCCATGGGTTCCCTGAATACGATGATACAACAATGGGGGAAGAAGCTGAGCCGGTAATGCGGGAAGAAGTTGAGCCGGCAATGCGGGAAGAAGCTGAAGAAGAGGCATCAGATGAGCCCGTTGATGATCTAGGTCGGGCCATTGCCGATGCAAAGAGAAACTACGCAAGTGATTTGGAGAAGAAGAAGTTGCAGCGCATGTTAGAGGATCACAAAAAATTGTTGTACCCGAATTGCGTAGGTGACAAGAAAAGGCTGGGCACCACACTAGAATTGCTGCAATGGAAGGCAGAGAATGGTGTATCTGACAAGGGATTTGGAAAGTTGCTGGTAATGATAAAGGATATGCTTCCAAAGGACAACGAATTGCCCGAGAGTATGTACGAAGCAAAGAAGGCTGTCTGCCCTCTAGGGTTAGAGGTGCAGAAGATACATGCATGCCCTAATGATTGCATCCTCTACCGCGGTGAGTACGAGGATTTGAACGCTTGCCCGGTATGTGATGCATTGCGCTATAAGATCAGCCGCGATGACCCTGGTGATGTCGAGGGCCGGCGCCCTAGGAAGAAGATTCCTGCCAAGGTGATGTGGTATGCTCCTATAATACCACGGTTGAAACGTTTGTTCCAAAACAAAGAGCATGCCAAGGCGATGCGATGGCACAGAGAAGACCGTAAGAAAGACGGAAAGTTGAGAGTACCCACTGACGGGTCGCAGTGGAGAAAAATCGAAAGAAAGTACGGGAAGGAGTTTCCAGATGACACAAGGAGCGTATGGTTTGGTCTAAGCGCAGATGGCATTAATCCTTTTGGGGAGCAGAGTAGCAACCATAGCACCTGGCCTGTGACTCTATGTTTGTATAACCTTCCTCCTTGGTTGTGCATGAAGCGGAAGTTCATTATGATGCCAGTGCTCATCCAAGGCCCTAAGCAACCCGGCAATGACATTGATGTGTACCTAAGGCCATTAGTTGAAGAACTCTTACAACTGTGGAATGGAACAGGTGTACGTGCGTGGGATGAGCACATGGGGGAAGAATTTGACCTAAAGGCGTTGCTGTTCATGACCATCAATGATTGGCCTGCTCTCAGTAACCTTTCAGGACAGACAAACAAGGGATACCACGCATGCACGCACTGTTTGGACGATACCGACAGTATATATTTGGCTAATAAGAATGTGTACCTGGGACATCGTCGATTTCTTCCGAGCAGGCATCCCGTAAGAAAGAAAGGCAAGCATTTCAAAGGTGAGGCGGATCACCGGACGAAGCCTCGCCACCGTACTGGTGCTGATGTACATGATATGGTCAAGGATTTGAAGGTGGTCTTTGGAAAGGGTCCTGGTGGACAACCTGTTCCGAATGACGCTGACGGACGCGCACCCATGTGGAAGAAGAAATCTATATTTTGGGACCTGCCCTATTGGAAAGACCTCGAGGTCCGCTCCGCAATCAACGTGATGCACGTGACGAAGAATCTTTGTGTGACCCTGCTTGGCTTCTTGGGCGTGTATGGGAAGACAAAAGATACACCTGAGGCACGGGAGGACCAGCAACGTATGCACAGAAAAGACGGCATACATCAGGGTCATGCAAGCTACGCTCTTACCAAAGAAGAGAAGGAAATCTTCTTTGAATGGCTGCTCAGTATTAAGGTACCGTCTGGCTTCTCGTCGAATATAAAGGGAATAATAAACATGGCAGAGAAAAAGTTCCAGAACCTAAAGTCTCATGACTGTTGGGGAACTTAGTAATTTCAAAAAATTTCCTACGCACACGCAAGATCATGGTGATGCACAGCAATGAGAGGGGAGAGTATTGTCTACGTACCCATGCAGACCGACCGCGGAAGCATTGACACAACGTAGAGGAAGTAGTCGTACGTCTTCCCGATCCGACTGATCCAAGCACCGTTACTCCGGCACCTCCGAGTTCTTAGCACACGTACAGCTCGATGACGATCCCCGGGCTCCGATCCAGCAAAGCATCGGGGAAGAGTTCCGTCAGCACGACGGCGTGGTGACGATCTTGATGTTCTACCGACGCAGGGCTTCGCCTAAGCACTACAACGATATGATCGAGGTGGAATATGGTGGCAGGGGGCACCGCACACGGCTAAGGAACGATCTCAATGATCAACTTGTGTGTCTAGAGGTGCCCCCTGCCTCCGTATATAAAGGAGCCAAGGGGGAGGGGGCCGCCGGCCAGGAGGAGTGCTACTCCTACCGGGAGTAGGACTCCCCCCCCCCCTAATCCTAGTTGGACTAGGATTCCCCGAGGGGGAAAGAGAGAGAGGGGGGGCGGCCACCTCTCCTAGTCCTAATAGGACTAGGAGAGGGGGGAGGAGCGCGGCCACCTTGGGCTGCCCCTTTCTCCTTTCCACTAAAGCCCATTAAGGCCCATATGGCTCCCGGGGGGTTCCGGTAACCTCCCGGTACTCCGGTAAAATCCCGATTTCACCCGGAACACTTCCGATATCCAAATATAGGCTTCCAATATATCAATCTTTATGTCTCGACCATTTTGAGACTCCTCGTCATGTCCGTGATCACATCCGAGACTCCGAACTAACTTCGGTACATCAAAATGCATAAACTCATAATAACTGCCATCGTAACGTTAAGCGTGCGGACCCTATGGTTCGAGAACAATGTAGACATGACTGAGACACATCTCCGGTCAATAACCAATAGCGGGACCTGGATGCCCATATTGGCTCCTACATATTCTACGAAGATCTTTATCGGTCAGACCGCATAACAACATATGTTGTTCCCTTTGTCATCGGTATGTTACTTGCCCGAGATTCGATCGTCGATATCCAATACCTAGTTCAATCTCATTACCGACAAGTCTCTTTACTCGTTCCGTAATACATCATCTCGCAACTAACTCATTAGTCGCAATGCTTGCAAGGCTTATGTGATGTGCATTACCGAGAGGGCCCAGAGATACCTCTCCGACAATCGGAGTGACAAATCCTAATCTCGAAATACGCCAACCCAACATCTACCTTTGGAGACACCTGTAATGCTCCTTTATAATCACCCAGTTACGTTGTGACGTTTGGTAGCACACAAAGTGTTCCTTCGGTAAACGGGAGTTGCATAATCTCATAGTCATAGGAACATGTATAAGTCATGAAGAAAGCAATAGCAACATACTAAACGATCGGGTGCTAAGATAATGAAATGGGTCATGTCAATCAGATCATTCAACTAATGATGTGACCTCGTTAATCAAATAACAACACCTTGTTCATGGTTAGGAAATATAACCATCTTTGATTAACGAGCTAGTCAAGTAGAGGCATACTAGTGACACTAAGTTTGTCTATATATTGACACATGTATTATGTTTCCGGTTAATACAATTCTAGCATGAATAATAAACCTTTATCATGATATAAGGAAATAAATAATAACTTTATTATTGCCTCTAGGGCATATTTCCTTCAGTCTCCCACTTGCACTAGAGTCAATAATCTAGATTACTCAGTAATGATTCTGACACCCATGGAGCCTTGGTGCTGATCATGTTTTGCTCGTGGAAGAGGCTTAGTCAACGGGTCTGCAACATTCAGATCCGTATGTATCTTGCAAATCTCTATGTCTCCCACCTGGACTAGATCCCAGATGGAATTGAAGCATCTCTTGATGTGCTTGGTCCTCTTGTGAAATTTGGATTCCTTTGCCAAGGCAATTGCACCAGTATTGTCACAAAAGATTTTCATTGGACCCGATGCACTAGGTATGACACCTAGATCGGATATGAACTCCTTCATCCAGACTCCTTCGTTCGCTGCTTCCGAAGCAGCTATGTATTCCGCTTCACATGTAGATCCCGCTACGACGCTTTGTTTAGAACTGCACCAACTGACAGCTCCACCGTTTAATGTAAACATGTATCCGGTTTGCGATTTAGAATCGTCCGGATCAGTGTCAAAGCTTGCATCAACGTAACCTTTTACGGTGAGCTCTTTGTCACCTCCATATACGAGAAACATATCCTTAGTCCTTTTCAGGTATTTCAGGATGTTCTTGACCGCTGTCCAGTGATCCAATCCTAGATTACTTTGGTACCTCCCTGCTAAACTTATAGCAAGGCACACATCAGGTCTGGTACACAGCATTGCATACATGATAGAGCCTATGGCTGAAGCATAGGGAACATCTTTCATTTTCTCTCTATCTTCTGCAGTGGTCGGGCATTGAGTCTGACTCAACTTCACACCTTGTAACACAGGCAAGAACCCTTTCTTTGCTTGATCCATTTTGAACTTCTTCAAAATCTTGTCAAGGTATGTGCTTTGTCAAAGTCCAATTAAGCGTCTTGATCTATCTCTATAGATCTTTATGCCTAATATGTAAGCAGCTTCACCGAGGTCTTTCATTGAAAAACTCTTCTTCAAGTATCCCTTTATGCTATCCAGAAATTCTATATCATTTCAAATCAGCAATATGTCATCCACATATAATATCAAAAATGCTATAGAGCTCCCACTCACTTTCTTGTAAATACAGGCTTCTCCGAAAGTCTGTATAAAACCAAATGCTTTGATCACACTATCAAAGCGTTTATTCCAACTCCGAGAGGCTTGCACCAGTCCATAAATGGATCGCTGGAGCTTGCACACTTTGTTAGCTCCCTTAGGATCGACAAAACCTTCTGGTTGCATCATATACAACTCTTCTTCCAGAAATCCATTCAGGAATGCAGTTTTGACATCCATCTGCCAAATTTCATAATCATAAAACGCGGCAATTGCTAACATGATTCGGACAGACTTAAGCATCGCTACGGGTGAGAAGGTCTCATCGTAGTCAACCCCTTGAACTTGTCGAAAACCTTTTGCGACAAGTCGAGCTTTATAGACAGTAACATTACCGTCAGCGTCAGTCTTTTTCTTGAAGATCCATTTATTCTCAATTACTTGCCGATCATCGGGCAAGTCAACCAAAGTCCATACTTTGTTCTCATACATGGATCCCATCTCAGATTTCATGGCTTCAAGCCACTTTGCAGAATCTGGGCTCACCATCGCTTCTTCATAGTTCGTAGGTTCATCATGATCTAGTAGCATGACTTCAAGAACTGGATTACCGTACCACTCTGGCGCGGATCTTACTCTGGTTGATCTACGAGGTTCAGTAGTATCTTGTTCTGAAGTTTCATGATCATTATCATTAACTTCCTCACTTATTGGTGTAGGTGTCGCAGAAACAGTTTTCTGTGATGTACTGCTTTCCAACAAGGGAGCAGGTACAGTTACCTTGTCAAGTTCTACTTTCCTCCCACTTACTTCTTTTGAGAGAAACTCCTTCTCAAGAAAGTTTCTGAATTTAGCAACAAAAAGTCTTGCCTTCGGATCTGTGATAGAAGGTGTATCCAATAGTTTCCTTTCGATATCCTATGAAGACACATTTCTCCGATTTGGGTTCGAGCTTATCAGGTTGAAGCTTTTTCACATAAGCATCGCAGCCCCAAACTTTCAGAAACAACAACTTTGGTTTCTTGCCAAACCATAGTTCATAAGGCGTCGTCTCAACGGATTTTGATGGTGCCCTATTTAATGTGAATGCGGCCGTCTCTAGAGCGTATCCCCAAAACGATAGCGGTAAATCAGTAAGAGACATCATAGATCGCACCATATCTAGTAAAGTACGATTACAACGTTCGGACACACCATTACGCTGTGGTGTTCCGGGTGGCGTGAGTTGCGAAACTATTCCACAATTTTTCAAATGTACACCAAACTCGTAACTCAAATATTCTCCTCCACGATCGGATCGTAGAAACTTTATTTTCTTGTTACGATGATTTTCAACTTCACTCTGAAATTCTTTGAACTTTTCAAACGTTTCAGACTTATGTTTCATTAAGTAGATATACCCATATCTGCTTAAGTCATCTGTGAAGGTGAGAAAATAACGATATCCGCCACGAGCCTCAACATTCATCGGACCACATACATCTGTATGTATGATTTCCAACAAATCTGTTGCTCTCTCCATAGTTCCGGAGAACGGTGTTTTAGTCATCTTGCCTATGAGGCACGGTTCGCAAGTACCAAGTGATTCATAATCAAGTGGTTCCAAAAGTCCATCATTATGGAGTTTCTTCATGCGCTTTACACCGATATGACCTAAACGGTAGTGCCACAAATAAGTTGCACTATCATTATCAACTCTGCATCTTTTGGCTTCTACATTATGAATATGTGTATCACTAGTATCGAGATTCAACAAGAATAGACCACTCTTCAAGGGTGCATGACCATAAAAGATATTACTCATATAAATAGAACAACCATTATTCTCTGATTTAAATGAATAACCGTCTCGCATTAAACAAGATCCAGATATAATGTTCATGCTCAACGCTGGCACCAAATAACAATTATTTTGGTCTAATACTAATCCCGAAGGTAGATGTAGAGGTAGCGTGCCGACTGCGATCACATCGACTTTGGAACCGTTTCCCACGCGCATCGTCACCTCGTCCTTAGCCAATCTTCGCTTAATCCGTAGTCCCTGTTTCGAGTCGCAAATATTAGCAACAGAACCAGTATCAAATACCCAGGTGCTACTACGAGCATTAGTAAGGTACACATCAATAACATGTATATCACATATACCTTTGTTCACCTTGCCATCCTTCTTATCCGCCAAATACTTGGGGCAGTTCCGTTTCCAGTGACCAGTCTGCTTGCAGTAGAAGCACTCAGTTTCAGGCTTAGGTCCAGACTTGGGTTTCTTCTCCTGAGCAGCAACTTGCTTGCCATTCTTCTTGAAGTTCCCCTTCTTCTTCCCTTTGCCCTTTTTCTTGAAACTAGTGGTTTTGTTAACCATCAACACTTGATGCTCCTTCTTGATTTCTACCTCCGCAGCTTTCAGCATTGCGAAGAGCTCAGGAATAGTCTTGTTCATCCCTTGCATATTATAGTTCATCACGAAGCTCTTGTAGCTTGGTGGCAGTGATTGGAGAATTCTGTCAATGACGCAATCATCTGGAAGATTAACTCCCATCTGAATCAAGTGATTATTATACCCAGACATTTTGAGCATATGCTCACTGACAGAACTGTTCTCCTCCATCTTGCAGCTATAGAACTTATTGGAGACTTCATATCTCTCAATCCGGGCATTTGCTTGAAATATTAACTTCAACTCCTGAAACATCTCATATGCTCCATGACGTTCAAAACGTCGTTGAAGTCCCGATTCTAAGCCGTAAAGCATGGCGCACTGAACTATCGAGTAGTCATCAGCTTTGCTCTGTCAGACGTTCATAACATCTGGTGTTGCTCCAGCAGTAGGCCTGGCACCCAGCGGTGCTTCCAGGACGTAATTCTTCTGAGCAGCAATGAGGGTAATCCTCAAGTTATGGACCCAGTCCGTGTAATTGCTACCATCATCTTTCAACTTTGCTTTCTCAAGGAACGCATTAAAATTCAACGGAACAACCGCACGAGCCATCTATCTACAATCAAACATAAACAAGCAAGATACTATCAGGTACTAAGTTCATGATAAGTTTAAGTTCAATTAATCAAATTACTTAAGAACTCCCACTTAGAAAGACATCCCTCTAATCCTCTAAGTGATCACGTGATCCAAATCAACTAAACCATGTCCGATCATCACGTGAGATGGAGTAGTTTCATTGGTGAACGTCACTATGTTGATCATATCTACTATATGATTCACGCTCGACCTTTCGGTCTCCGTGTTCCGAGGCCATATCTGTATATGCTTGGCTCGTCAAGTATAACCTGAGTATTCCGCGTGTGCAACTGTTTTGCACCCGTTGTATTTGAACGTAGAGCCTATCACACCCGATCATCACGTGGTGTCTCGGCACGAAGAACTTTCGCAACGGTGCATACTCAGGGAGAACACTTCTTGATAATTTAGTGAGAGATCATCTTATAATGCTACCGTCAATCAAAGCAAGATAAGATGCATAAAAGATAAACATCACATGCAATCAATATAAGTGATATGATATGGCCATCATCATCTTGTGCCTGTGATCTCCATCTCCGAAGCACCGTCATGATCACCATCGTCACCGGTGCGACACCTTGATCTCCATCGTAGCATCGTTGTCGTCTCGCCAATCTTATGCTTCCACGACTATCGCTACCGCTTAGTGATAAAGTAAACCATTACATTGCATTGCATTGCATACAATAAAGCGACAACCATATGGCTCCTGCCAGTTGCCGATAACTCGGTTACAAAACATGATCATCTCATACAATAAAATTTAGCATCATGTCTTGACCATATCACATCACAACATGCCCTGCAAAAACAAGTTAGACGTCCTCTACTTTGTTGTTGCAAGTTTTACGTGGCTGCTACGGGCTTAAGCAAGAACCAATCTCACCTACGCATCAAAACCACAACAATAGTTTGTCAAATAGACTCCGTTTTAACCTTCGCAAGGACCGGACGTAGCCACACTCGGTTCAACTAAAGTTGGAGAGACAGTCGCCCGCAAGCCACCTGTGTGCAAAGCACGTTGGGGGAACCGGTCTCGCGTAAGCGTACGCGTAATGTTGGTCCGGGTCGTCTCGTCCAACAATACCGCCGAACCAAAGTATGACATACTGGTAGGCAGTATGACTTATATCGTCCACAACTCACTTGTGTTTTACTCGTGCAAATAACATCAAACCATAAAACCTAGGCTCGGATGCCACTATTAGGGAACGTAGTAATTTCAAAAAATTTCCTACGCACATGCAAGATCATGGTGATGCACAGCAACAAGAGGGGAGAGTGTTGTCTACGTACCAACGCAGACTGACTGCGGAAGCGATCACACACCGTAGAGGAAGTAGTCGTACGTCTTCTTCCCGATCCGACCGATCCAAGCACCGTTACTCCGGCACCTCCGAGTTCTTAGCACACGTTCAGCTCGATGACGTTCCTCGGGCTCCGATCCAGCAAAGCTTTGAGGAAGAGTTCCGTCAGCACGACGGCGTGGTGACGATCTTGATGTACTACCGACGCAGGGCTTCGCCTAAGCACTACAACGGTATGATCGAGGTGGAATATGGTGGCAGGGGGCACCGCACACGGCTAAGGAACGATCTCAATGATTAACCTGTGTCTCTAGAGGTGCCCCCTGCCTCCGTATATAAAGGAGCCAAGGGGGAGGGGGCCGCCGGCCAGGAGGAGGGCGCAGGAGGAGTCCTACTCCTACCGGGAGTAGGACTCCCCCCCCCCCAATCCTAGTTGGACTAGGATTCCCAGAGGGGGAAAGGGAGAGATGGGGGTCGGCCACCTCTCCTAGTCCTAATAGGACTAGGGGAGGGCGGAGGCGCGCGGCCACCTTGGGCTGCCCCTTTCTCCTTTCCACTAAAGCCCATTAAGGCCCATATGGCTCCCGGGGGGTTCCGGTAACCTCCCGGTACTCCGGTAAAATCCCGATTTCACCCGAAACACTTCCGATATCCAAATATAGGCTTCCAATATATCAATCTTTATGTCTCGACCATTTCGAGACTCCTCGTCATGTCCGTGCTCACATCCGGGACTCTGAACTAACTTCGGTACATCAAAATGCATAAACTCATAATAACTGCCATCGTAATGTTAAGCGTGCGGACCCTACGGTTCGAGCACAATGTAGACATGACTGAGACACATCTCCGGTCAATAACCAATAGCGGGACCTGGATGCCCATATTGGCTCCTACATATTCTACGAAGATCTTTATCGGTCAGACCGCATAACAACATACGTTGTTCCCTTTGTCATCGGTATGTTACTTGCCTGAGATTCGATCGTCGGTATCCAATACCTAGTTCAATCTCGTTACCGGCAAGTCTCTTTACTCGTTCCGTAATACATCATCTCGCAACTAACTCATTAGTCGCAATGCTTGCAAGGCTTATGTGATGTGCATTACCGAGAGGGCCCAGAGATACCTCTCCGACAATCGGAGTGACAAATCCTAATCTCGAAATACGCCAACCCAACATCTACCTTTGGAGACACCTGTAGAGCTCCTTTATAATCACCCAGTTACGTTGTGACGTTTGGTAGCACACAAAGTGTTCCTCCGGTAAACGGGAGTTGCATAATCTCATAGTCATAGGAACATGTATAAGTCATGAAGAAAGCAATAGCAACATACTAAACGATCGGGTGCTAAGCTAATGAAATGGGTCATGTCAATCAGATCATTCAACTAATGATGTGACCTCGTTAACCAAATAACAACACCTTGTTCATGGTTAGGAAACATAACCATCTTTGATTAACGAGCTAGTCAAGTAGAGGCATACTAGTGACACTAAGTTTGTCTATGTATTCACACATGTATTATGTTTCCGGTTAATACAATTCTAGCATGAATAATAAACCTTTATCATGATATAAGGAAATAAATAATAACTTTATTATTGCCTCTAGGGCATATTTCCTTCAATGACTGCCACGTGATTATGATGCAACTGCTTCCGGTTGCATTGAGGGGGCTTCTACCGGAAAACATTCGATTAGCCATTGTGAAGCTATGTGCATTTCTCAATGCAATCTCTCAGAAGGTAATCGATCCAGAAATCATACCAAGGTTACAGAATGATTTGGTGCAATGTCTTGTCAGTTTCGAGTTGGTGTTCCCACCATCCTTCTTCAACATCATGACGCACGTCCTAGTTCACCTATGCGAAGAGATTAACGTTTTGGGTCTTGTATTTCTACACAATATGTTCCCCTTTGAGAGGTTCATGGGAGTCTTAAAGAAATATGTTCATAACCGTGCTAGGCCAGAAGGAAGCATCTCCAAGGGCCGTCAAAATGAGGAGGTCATTGAGTTTTGTATTGACTTTATTCCTGACCTTAAGCCGATTGGTGTTCCTGAATCGCGGCATAAGGGCAGACTGGATGGAAAAGGCACGCTAGGAGGGGAACAAATAATATGTATGGACGGACATTCTCTCACTGAAGCACACTACACAGTTCTACAGAATTCCGCCTTGGTGGCTCCGTATATGGATGAACACAAGAATTTGCTACGCTCCAAACACCCGGAGCGGTCTGATGACTGGATTACACGTGAACAAACCAGGAGTTTCGCCAGCTGGTTGCAAGCACGTACCATGCATGACACCTCTATTAAAGATGACCTGTACTTGCTATCCCAGTTACCATCTTCGAATATAATGACTTTCAAAGGGTACGAGATAAATGGTAATACATTTTACACGATCGCCCAAGATAAGAAGAGCACCAACCAAAATAGTGGTGTCCGCTTTGATGCAGAAACCAAGATGGGAAAGGAAACATATTATGGTTATATACAGGACATATGGGAACTTGACTATCGACGTGGTTTGAAGGTCCCTTTGTTTCGGTGCAAATGGGTCAATATGACACGAGGCAGGGTAACGGAAGACCCGTAGTACGGAATGACAACAGTGGATCTCAACAATCTTGCGTATGCAGACGAACTATTCGTCCTAGCCAATGATGTGGCACAGGTTTTCTATGTGAAGGACATGTCTACCAAGCCAAGAAAAAGAAAAGATAAGAAAGCGAATGCATCGTACGATGAGCCAAAGCGGCACATAGTTCTTTCTGGGAAGAGAAACATCGTGGGAGTGGATGACAAGACAGACAAGTCAGAAGATTATGAAAAGTTTGATGAAATTGCTCCATTCACAGTGAATATTGACCCGAGCATCCCGTTAAATGATGAAGATTTTCCATGGCTACGACGCAAAGGGACACACGCGAAGAAAAAGTTTCACACCCAAAGATCTGGGATGTGATCGGCTTAAATATCATCACTTTCTTCTGTGTTTCACACCCAGGAGGGAATCTCTGTAATAGTTAGGGTAGCTAGTTATGTGTTTTGGCATTTGAAACGCGAAGAAATTTTACGTGCAAGCAAATTCGTTCATGCATTTACTGATTTTTAAAGTTAAGTTATTCACAAACTAGTGATTCACACTAATTTCAAATAATTCTAAATTTAAACTATTCAAATTTGAAAACTACGGGCACTAACAGAAAGTTTGTAATTTTTTGTACCTAAAGCAAAAATATTCAAAAAGAAACTCTAAATACACAAAAAAAAACAACTCAAAAATAAATAAAGCAAAAAAATAAAAAATAAAGCCCACCTACTAGGCCAGAGCGGCCTGCATACGACTAGAAACCCAACCTGTTGTTGGGCCAGGATGCAGGCCCGCAAAGGCCTAGTAGGCCCATAGGGCAGCACAGCACAAATAGGCCCAGAAGGCCTGCATTTCAGAGGAGCTCAAAGGAGCAGCCGCGGCTGGGTTTATAAACCAGTGCGGCTGCCCTTCGCTAGGCGAGGTGGGACTAAACTTTGCGCCCCTCGCCTGGTAGCGCACCCCCCTTTAGTACCGGTTCGTGGCACCAACCGGTACTAAAGGGGGGCCTTTAGTACCGGTTGGAGCCACCACCCGGTACTAAAGGGGGTCGCTTCCCGCCACTTGGCCTGGCCAAAACAGGCCTTTAGTACCGGTTGGTGGCTCCAACCGGTACTAAAGGTGTCCCCTATATAAGAAACACTTAGAAAAATTTCAGTTTCTCATCTCCCACTTCTCTCTGCCGCCGCCCCATCCTGCGCCGCCGCCGCCCCTGTCGCGCCGTCCCCGTCAACTCCGCGACGGCCCCGTCCTCGTCGCGTCGTCCCCGTCGACTCCGCGGCGCCCCCGTCGCCGGCCTGTCCCGGTCACCGCACCGGCCCGTCGCCGTCCTCTCGCTTCGCCGTCGCCGTCGCCTTTGGATCGACCTCGCCTCGCCGTCGTAGTCGCCTCGACCTTGCCCGCGCGCGCTGTGAGCCCCTCCCCCGGCCCCTCTCCTCCCTCCAATCGATCAAAGCCACACCGCGCGCCGGCGCCGACGACCGTAGCGCACACCCACGCGCGCGCGCGCACACACACACACACTACATGCACACACACACACACTACACACACACACTACACGCGCACACACACACAATTTTTCTGTTTTTAGCTTTTAGTTTTTTCTGTTTTTCTGTTTTTCTGTTTTTCATACAAAGTTTTAGATGAATTAATTAATTAGATTAGATTAATGTCAAATAGTATATAGAAATGTTAGTTATAATATATATAATGTCAAATGTTATAGAAATGTTAGTTATATAGAAATGTTAGAAATTTTGGAAATGTTAGTTTTAGCTAGCTAGATGAATTAGATTAATTTCAAATTGTTAGATGATGATCGATGTTTCTTTAGTT
The DNA here is from genome assembly GCA_034509565.1 of Triticum monococcum. Classification (NCBI taxonomy): domain Eukaryota; kingdom Viridiplantae; phylum Streptophyta; class Magnoliopsida; order Poales; family Poaceae; genus Triticum; species Triticum monococcum. Next base: position 625,217,024 of record CM067845.1, read on the forward strand.
TCTTATATTTTTAGTTATAAAATTTAGAATTTGCATATATGAAATCACAATCCATCATTTAAAAAATGTTACTTTACTTTTGCGGCATATAGTATTTGTTGTTGACGATGCCCGGCCCGCATCCTCGCCGTCGACCCGTTCGCGACGACGTCCTGCTTCAGAGGACCCATGTCCGGGACTGGGCTCCACCGGGCTGGCACTGGGAGGTGCTACCTTCAGGGGCGCGACGCTTGGTGAGGAACCCGGCCCCGGGTCCCGTCGTCGACCCTCATCTCCTTTGGTGGCATTCGCGTGGGCCACTTTCGGTGCGGAGGGAGCCGGCCCCGCCGGAGGTGGTACGTCGCCGTGTCAGGGAGGAGGACGAGCACGTCCATCGCTACATGGCTACTATGGACGTCAGGTTCTCCAATACCTGGCAGGTTCTTTGGGGAGATCACCCGAGCTATGATCCAGTGATGTTCACTTTGGTTGTCCACCGCCTAGATTACTCTCTAGTATTCGATCTTTATTAGCTAGCTAGCTAGCTAGTGATGTATTCGATATATAATATTCGAGATGATTTATTCGAGATTATATATATTATTTGAGACGATGTATTCGAGATTATATCTATTATTCGAGACGACGTATTCGAGATTAAATCTATTATTCAAGACGATGTATTCGAGATTATATCTATTATTCGAGACGATGTATTCGAGATTATACTAAATTGTTTTATATTTCTTTTGGCATAGTTAAATAAAAGCTATGGCGGTCAATACCGACAGAGAAAGAGAACAGACCATGTTCGATATCATACGCGGGCCAGATGATGATCAGAATGAAGAAGATTTTGACGGCTCCGAATTTCTAAACAACACCGGAGAGGGTGATATGATATTCGATCGCGACGACCGAGAAGATGAAGTCATGAACTACGACGAAGAACATGTTGATCCTGAAACAACAAACACCGGCGAGGTATATATATTTATATAAGCAGGAATCTGGTGATCATCGCATTTTAAATGAGTTGAAGATATATTAGCGAATCGATCTTTCTTCTTTCAGCCATCCGGATCGAGCAAATCTTCAGGCAAAAGGACGAAACGAGGCCCGAACAAAAAGTTGAAGGAGGGCGTAAAGTACAATATCGAGGCATTCAAACCTAATGGCGAACCATTAGCGCCTAAGAAGATTGCGGACAAGTTCGTTCATCAGTGCGGAGTTCTTGTGAAGGACCAACTCCCGATCTCCCTTCAAGAATGGAGAAAGCCAGCAAAGCCACGTCCAAATGTTACTTTTGTCGACGAGAATCAAAAAAACTGCTTTGGGATACTCTCATGGAACATTTCACCCTACCAGATCATTTCACAGAAGCAGATGTGCGGAAAGTCAAGGACGCTGCTTTTAGGAAGATGGCGGTTGCATTCAAGAACCACAAGAGAACAACGTGGGAGAAGTACGTCAAGGGAGGAAGGAAGACTCCAGTATTCGAGGGGATACTAGAGAATCAAAGTGCTCATTGGGACGATTTCGTGAAATTCAAGGATTCAGAATTAGCTAAGGAACGGTCGAGAATAAACAAGAAGAATGCCGAAAAAAGGATAAGTTCCATAAGCTGGGGCCAGGAGGCAATGCCTAAGTGGGATAAGTCTGAGAAAGAGATGGAGGATGCAAGTGTCACTCCGGTTACTAAGAGCTGGCCCCCCAGGTGCAGGACTTGGTTCTATGCGCATGGGGGGGGGAGTTGGACCTGAAGACAGGCAATGTTTCGACGAAGGCATGTCTGAATGGAGCCGACGATGTGCTACTTGTTGCAATAGAAGAGGCTCGATCAGGGGTGTTCCAGCCCAACAGAGAGAACGACGAGCTTACGCGTGCCCTGGGAAATCCTGAACACCTGGGAAGAACACGAGGCAAGGGCGCTATTCCGTGGTATGAGGGGTTTTCTGACTGAAACGCCGACTACAGAACCCGTGCGAGAAAGAAGATTGCGGAGGAGAAGAAGAGGAAGATGGAGGAGGAGCAGAGGAAGCGGGACTATGAACGCCTTCAAGGCCTAGAAGCAAGTCAAGCGGAATTGGCAGCTAAATTCCAGCGGCAGCAGGAGTAGGTCGACTCACTTAGCCAGCAAAGGGGGTCTCAGCAGCTGCAGCAGCTAGCGGATGATCCAGCATTGGATACCACCGCCCCATCCATGCCGAGAAGCAGCGTGGGTTCCGCCCCGGGCAACGCAGTGCTGGATAGATACCCCGTGGATGACATCACGGAGAACACTAACTGTGAGCTACACTTCAAAATGAAGAACATATCCATGAAGGTGGCGGACGCCGTTGCTTTTTCAAATTCCCCCGAGGCAACCTTCCATTGCAACCTGATTCCAGCGGGCTATGCTTGTGTCTTGGTTGATGAGGTCGTGGACCCATATTCGGAGCTATATCTTGACATTCCTGGAGGTGACGATGAGCACACATTGGAAGAGGCCATACATCGTGTCATCCTATGGAGAAAGGATTGCATCATCTTTCGAAGGCCACCGACACCGCGTCACCCGACTCCTCGTCGAAGTCCACCACCGAGTCAGCAGACTCCCGCTCCAAGTCCACCAACGCGTGAGGCCACTCCTCCTCCTCCAAGTCCGGCAAAGTGTCAGGCCACTCCTCCTCCAAGTCCGACACAGCGTCAGACGTCCACTCCTCCTCCAAGTCCGGCACAACCTCAGGCCACTCCTCCTCCAAGTCTGGCACAGCTTCAGGCCACTCCTCCTCGTCCAACTCAGCCCCATCAGCCGTCTCCTCCGCCTCAGCAATCGCAGAAGAGACACCCCGCAACTATGGTGCGTAGTGGTACGAGTCGAGGTGATAGTACAGGAAGTACAGGCGGAGGCAAGTGATATAAATATGGTCCAAACCTCAGTACTCCTCTTCCTGTGAGGGCTTACGACAGGACCGAGGAGCAAACCAATGCCATAGTGCGGGCAGAAGTCGACGCCCATTTTGGACCGAAACCACCACCGCCGCCAAGGGAGAAAGTGCATGTGGAAGTAGTTGACCACTTCATTCGTATGGCTCAACCACCAGCTCCTAAGCCTGTTGACACAGACTATGAGCGCCACATCAGGAAGTTACATCGACAACGTCTACAGAAGGAGGCGAGCTCGAACTCGAGCAAACAACAAGCAGCTGTCAAAAAATGCGGAAAAACCGTTGCCCAGCTGGGAAAACAGGCAACGCAATCGATCCCCCCGCTTGTTGTGCCGCCAACAACACGTGACAGTACGCACCCCCAATATTATTGTGGCCAAACAGTTTACGTTCCCGAGGTGGGCGATGTGGTAATAACCCAGGAGCATATAATGTAGGCTGAAGAACTCAAGATCACTGTTAGACAACTCCTCGAGATCGAGGACATGCCTCTGATTACAGAGGAGGAAATAAAAACGAAAATTTGTCCGGGGCCAACCTTTGGTCAAGCCAGAAGATGTCAACAAGCTCCCAACGAGAATGTATGAATTGCATCAATGGTACATGGACATTATCAAGAGATCCGATCGAGAGTCCCTCATGGTGTATGTCAAAAAGGATGATTACTACCATGGGAAAGCTGTGGCCGTTGAGTATTCTGAACTGTTTCAGTTATACAATCAAGCCGCACTCAACAAATCTATCGTCAGTTGCTATTGTCTGTAAGTGATTTCTTTCTGTAATTTAAGTCTCAAGCTAGCTGTAGTGATCCTTTTGATTAATCATTACGTGTAATTATCCTCACTATATTCTTTTCTGTGGTATTATGCAGGATGAAGATGTATGAAATGAGAAAAGGTGGACGCTATGGCATTGGGTTCATTGACCCAAACACCGTTAATGAATACACATGGAAAATAAACAAGCATCATGAAAAAGAGGTAGAGGACAGCATGCTAGAGTTCTTGAAGCGCCTCAAATACAATGAAGATATACTACTTCCTTACAACTTCCAGTGAGTCACACTTTCTTGTACTACAAATTCTTTGTTTTTACCTACTAGCTAGCTACATGTTTTTGCTTACATATGCCCACTTAATTAAGACATGCAAACGTGTGTGCATGCAGATATCACTGGATCTTGTGTATCATTAAAGTTGACGCCGGAACAGTTGAAATACTGAACTCGCTACTCAAAGCAAATAGTGACTATAACATCTTGTTTGGGATAGTCAACAGGTAATTTCAATCATTATTAACTATATATCTCGGCCTATTTAGTTCGTCATTTCATGATATGAACTATTTAATAACCCCTTTATTCATTTTCTTTGTCGGTGGGCAGGGCTTGGGCAAGGTTCATCAGCGTCACTCCAGGCGAATGGAAACCACATCTAAAATGGTTTCGAGCCAAGGTAAGTAATTAAGTAGTACTAGCTAGCTAGCTAGCTAGCTGCCATCTCTTTAATTATCATGCTTGATTAATTATTATCTGATTAAATTAAATTCATTCTTGTAATAAAGGCCCTGAAGCAGGCGCAGGGGACTGATCTGTGTGCATTCTGCGTTTGCGAGAACATTCGCATGATGGCGTCCGAAAGGAGCAGATCTCAAAGACAGGAATGGGTACGCTTGTCAGAACACTATTCACAATTTTTACACCATTATTGATATCTAGTCACACAACTAATACACATGCATATTGATCTCCTTCTTAACAGTTCAAAGAGGTGCGGGACAAGCTCCTAGAAACGGAGCGCGTAGAAGCACTTCAAGAGAAAATAGCGGGATTTTTGCTCGACCAGGTCATAAATCCGAAGGGAGAATACTATTACCCGCTACCGCCCCCATCGACCAAGACATGAACCACTTCCAATTGTCATCATGCTCCGAAGGCACCAATCAGGCTAATGCCACTGGCTCCGAAGGCAACATGCATATGTAGGAGAAATTGTATATAGCTATACATGTGTGTATGTGTGAATTAATATGGTGGTTTGTGAGACATGATTGATGATATATATATGATTGGTTCTACTAGAAATTCTATATATATATATATATATATATATATGCATAACGTGTACAATGTGTAGTACCGTAAAATACCAGCAAACGAAAAAAGAATTAAAATGGAAAACACAAAATTAAATGAAAAAGAAATCATAAAACCAAAAAAACCCCAAACATTTTAGTACCGGTTGGTGTTACCAACCGGTAATAAAGGGCTCCCGGCCCCCGGAGCTGGCTCGTGCCACATGGTTGCCCTTTAGCACCGGTTCGTGCTAAACCGGTACTAAAGGGGGGGGCCTTTAGTGCCGAAATTTTAGTGCCGGTTACCTAACCGGCACTAAAGGGCCTTACGAACCGGTGCTATTGCCCGGTTCTGCACTAGTGAAGATCCATGTATGAGTTCATCTAGCAACGAGTGATTGGATGCATCTACGTACCTTGTAGATCGCGAGCGGAAGCGTTCAAAGAGCGGGGTGAGGGAGTCGTACGTACTCGACGTGATCCGAATCACCGGAGATCCTAGCGCCGAACGGACGGCACCTCCGCGTTCAACACACGTACGGTCAGCGTAACGTCTCCTCCTTCTTGATCCAGCAAGGGGGGAGGATAGGTTGAGGAAGATGGCTCCAGCAGCAGCACGACGGCGTGGTGGTGATGGAGCTGCAGTACTCCGGCAGGGCTTCGCCAAGCTCTATGGAGGAGGAGGAGGTGTTGGGGAGGGAGAGGGAGGCGCCAAGGCATGGGTGTGAGGCCCTTCCTTCCCCCACTATATATAGGGGGACTAGGGGGCGCCGGCCCTAGGAGATGCAATCTCCTAGGGGGCGGCGGCCAAGGGGTGGGGGCTTGCCCCCCAAGCAAGGGGGCGCCCCCTTTTAGGGTTTCCCCACCCTAGGCGCATGGGCCCTAGGGGAAGTGGCGCCCCAGGCCACTTTGGGCAGGATCCTTTCCCACTTCAGCCCATGGGACCCTCCGGGATAGGTGGCCCCACCCGGTGGACCCTCGGGACCCTTCCGGTGGTCCCGGTACAATACCGGTGACCCCGAAACTTGTCCCGATGGCCGAAATAGCACTTCCTATATATAATTCTTTACCTCCGGACCATTCCGAAACTCCTCATGATGTCCGGGATCTCATCCGGGACTCCGAACAACATTCGGGTTACTGCATATACATATCCCTACAACCCTAGCGTCACCGAACCTTAAGTGTGTAGACCCTACGGGTTCGGGAGACATGTAGACATGACCGAGATTGCTCTCCGGTCAATAACCAACAGCGGGATCTGGATACCCATGTTGGCTCCCACATGCTCCTCGATGATCTCATCGGATGAACCACGATGTCGAGGATTCAAACAACCCCGTATACAATTCCCTTTGTCAATCGGTATGTTACTTGCCTGAGATTCGATTGTCGGTATCCCAATATCTCATTCAATCTCGTTACTGGCAAGTCACTTTACTCGTACCGTAATGCATGATCCCGTGACCAGACACTTGGTCACTTTGAGCTCATAATGATGATGCATTACCGAGTGGGCCCAGTGTTACCTCTTCGTCATACGGAGTGACAAATCCCAGTCTTGATCTGTGTCAACCCAACAGACACTTTCGGAGATACTCGTAGTATACCTTTATAGTCACCCAGTTACGTTGTGACGTTTGGTATACCCAAAGTACTCCTACGGTATCCGGGAGTTACACGATCTAATGGTCTAAGAAAAAGATACTTGACATTGGAAAACTCTAGCAAACGAACTATACGATCTTGTGCTATGTTTAGGATTGGGTCTTGTCCATCACATCATTCTCCTAATGATGTGATCTCGTTATCAGTGACATCCAATGTCCATAGTCAGGAAACCATGACTATCTGTTGATCAACGAGCTAGTCAACTAGAGGCTTACTAGGGACATGTTGGTGTCTATTATTCACACATGTATTACGATTTCTGGATAACACAATTATAGTATGAATAAAAGACAATTATCATAAACAAGGAAATATAATAATGCTTTTATTATTGCCTCTAGGGCATATTTCCAACACGGCCATGCTTCATTGCAGCCGCGACCCAGGCACGCGGTGCTCCAACACAGCGTCGGCGGCCCATCGTAGCTCCGGCCATGCTTCATTGTAGCCGCGACACCGGCACGCGGTGTTCCAACACAGCGTCAGCTTCCCATCACAGTTTCGGCCATGCTTCATTGCAGCCATGACACCCGCACGCGGTGCTCCAACACAGCGCCAGCGGCCCGTCATAGCTCCGGCCATGCTTCATTGCAGCCGCGACACCGGCACGCGGTGCTCTGAGGCAGCGCTGGCGGCCCATCTCGGCTCTGGCCATGCTTCATTGCAGCCGTGACACCGGCACACAGTGCTCCGACGCAGTGTCGGCTGCCCATCTCAGCTCCAGCCATGCTTCATTGCAGCCGCGACACCGGCACTCCACGGTAGCGTCGGCGACCCATCGCAGGTCCACCAACAAAAGCCGGTGATGCTTCATTGCAGCATGAGGAGGCAGCGAACCATGACTGTTGTGGCCGTTGGGTAGAGTGGGCATCATGCGGCTAGTGGCGGCAGACCCTCCCGACTCCTAGCTATCATGGTGGGGCGCTCACCATGGGAGCACCGGCTCTCTCCCTCTAGTCATGAAGAACTAGGAGGAAGGGGAAAAGAGAGAAACGGGTGGAGAAGGAAGATTGCGTAGGAGATAAGATTGGGTGGCAGCGGTGCGTGGACCTCACTAGGGACACGTGGCTCGAAGAGGAGGCGGTTTGCGGGATGGAGAAATCAACTGGATGAAACACGACATTTTCCTTGGATTAATCATGAAGCAAAAGCAAAAAAGAAATCCTATCAATGGAACGATACGCACTCTGCGTATTTAGAAAAAAAAAAGCGAAACAGAACTATGTGTATATAATATAATATAAGGGGCCGTTCAAGAAGCGGTGGCTGCTCCCTACCGCTTTGGAGTGGCCGACCAAAAAAAATATTCCAGATAATAAGTGTCACATATGTGGCATGAAGCTATCAGGCCCTGATATTTTTTACAACTAAAGTTGCCATCCGAAAAGAAAAAACAAACCTAAAAAAGAACTAAAACTTGTCATCCAAAAAGAAAGTTGACATGCTTCACAATTGAGTTGTCATTCTCGCGTCATTAAACTTGCCATAAAAAGGTTCGGAGTTGTCATGTGTCCGTGCCATACGTGCGGCACTTATCAGGTTCCAAAAATATTTGGTCCCCTAATTTATATATGGAAATACACTAATCCATATAAGGAAATTCTAATCCACATTAGAAATGCAGTACTCCTATTTACTTATGGTCACCAGCATAGTTAACTACTCCAAATTATCTCTATATCTCTATTCTCTATACTATTTAGAATGTAAGGTTTTTATTTCACCTTTCTTTTCACCACCCATTCGTCCAACCTTCCATGTATATGATAATCAATTATCTTAATTTACTTACCTTCTTAATTAATTTCACTTTCATTTACTTATCAAACTTCTAATCAAAATGTAAGGTAATTCACGGTCGCATTATTATCGACAGGTAAAATCATAAACTAATGTACTAGAATATTTATATCCCATTGCAACACATGGGCATTGTTCTAGTGTACATATGAAGATGGGAAGAAGCCTTGATTAGACAGCATGCAAGGGCGTACTCCAGGCGCCAATTGCATACTAAATTTACCCTTTTTATGGTAACGAGCATACAACTTTTCACGAATGCATGGAAGAAAGAAAACAACCACCTAAGAGTGAGGCAAATAATTAGTAATCCTTTTGTTCAATAATTGCAAAAGGACGTACAAATCAGTACACAATGTACAATATAATTTTAAATGTGAAGAGTACAAAGTAGGACAAGTAACATATAATTGTTGGGAACATGAGTATTGAGTGTTAAGATTTGATCGGCCTCATTGTGTGATGATCAGTTGGTTAAATGAACAAACAGAAAGCAAGGGTAAACGAAACAAGGGCAGATCTTACAACACGGTATTTGGCAAAAGGTGATAAGAATGAAAGAGTGAGATGAATCTTTCTCTGAAAAAAAAACATATATGTTGTCGTTTTGAACTTCACAATGAGTAGGAGGATTTTGTCATCAGGTAAATTATACAACAATTGTCTTCCTCGTTGTGCCAACAACACAGCTAATCCTAAAATGGGGTCACAAAGTTAAAGACTAAGCATGTTCTCTCAGACAAATGCCTTGATTATCCACATGGTTTAACAGAATGGATTACATCACACTCATCATATGTTTTAGTCGCTACAGAGAACTAACACAACAATATCAACTATTTATACCTAACACCGGTACTCCCACCCCGTTCCTAAGTATAATTCTGTTTAGAAATTCCAATGCGAACTACATACGGATGGATATAGACATATTTTAGAGTGTAGATTCACTCATTTTGCTCCGTATATAATCCATATTGAAATCTCTAAAAAAGACTTATATTTAGGAACAGAGGGAGTAGTCAAGCAAAACACATACGCACACGTAATGACTAAAAAAAGCAGACAAAGGTTGGGGCAAGTTTAATAAGTGTTCTCCCAAACAAAAGCCTCATTATTCCACACGGTTTGGTATAATAGATTACATCAGACTCTTAACCTCTGTTCGTCATCATAGAGTTAATAACCCTAGAAATACCGATGATTTGACTTGAATGTCATGGCTCATGGGTGGCCTAGCAAATCTTCTCTTATCAACACTTGCAGACACACTACATCTAATACGTAGTAGCAACCACAGAGCAAAATATGTGTTGCTTCTTGTCGGTGGTTTAAATTAAGTAAATGTTCAAGATTAGCATATCATCTTGTAGCATGGTTGCTATTGAATGTTTGATCCTAGTGATCCTTCCATTATCTAAAAAGTGTCCACGAGTTAGTATTGATATTTGGTCACATCGGCTTTAAGCTAGCCCGTGACGCAGAAGCATACTTTCACTCAAGTGTAAAATATCTCAGGCCCCGACCTTGAGCATGACCTCTTTGCCAGCTCTAGCTGATAGATTCCACCGAAGAAAATTAGTGAAACAGTAATAGATTGATATGTTCTACTATTAGTCGCCTACCGCCATTCATAATTGCGATAGTACTTGAGCCATCAAAGTTGCAGGGAGGGACTTGAAAATAACTTTGTCATGTGCAAGCTTATTACCTCAAGTACCTGACCACAAGTAGTATATAGTATCATCTTTGCCATTTCCTTTCTAGAAGTCAGTTCACACAAGCGCACGCGCATTCTTGTGACCCGTGATTAACAATGTTTGTGATGCTAACCAAACAGATGTTCAACACATTTTAGCCTCTTCTGTTTGCTATAAGCGTGTGAGGGCAAAATCACTTGTTTGATGCGAATGTGGTGCACCGAAGCGCCACGGCTTGGGAATGAGTGGCATCGTGAAAACATGTCAAACAATGATGATTCTTGAGGCTATTTGGTTTGGTTCCTGGTCACAAGGTGTGGATGTTGGGCTTGTTTGGTTTGTGTCCTGGCCACCATGCCTGAAAAAAGTCAGTGCCTGGAACAGCCTGAGAGCATACGTGTTCTATGCCTGGGCAGGCTGGCCTGAGAGGAGGACGTTTGGATGATGCCCTGGCCTGAAAAAGCATTAGCAAATATTATATAGGGTCAAAAGTATGTACAGTTCTGGAGCCCACGGTACCCGCAGAATATTTTAACACTAATATGTAACCAGGCACGCACCAGGCGTTTGGAATCGTTCGCCTGGCCTCAGGCTAATGGTGGTGCATGTATTTGCCCAGGCTAATGATCACGACAGCTTTTTCAGGCCAGGCATTGTATCAAACACTCAGGACACTATCCAAACATGTCTCAGGCAGGTTTCAGGCACACTTGTGGCCAGGCACTTAATCGCCAGGAAGGCAACTATAAACTGACTCAAGAGTTTTTCACGAGATTATCCTGGCTCAAGGGCTCAAAGTCTGGTGTAGGTGCGAGCGTCTGCTGCAACCTACTCCCTCCGTTTCGAATTACTTGTCTTGGATTTGTCTTGGATTTTAGTGCTAGATACCTCCGTATCTAGACAAATCTAAGACAAATAATTCGAAACGGAGGGAATAAATGCTAAGCGCTCAGTTGGAACTTCGTCTTCCGGCCGAATCCCTCCCTAAAATATACACCAGAACCGCTGATATTTGGATCGTCGTTTTTGCGCTGGAAAATTTACACCCGTTTCTCAGATTACGCTGGTATTTCGCCTGTTTTCGATAAACACCTCGGCTTTTCTATCCGGTATTTCCCTTTCTCTCGATCCACATAAACATAAACTGTTGAATTTCAAGTATTCAGTTTTACCAATAAGATACGGAGACTTAGCCATCCCATCGTAAAAATAGGATAGGTTCGATCTATGGTCATTAAGGACCTTTTAAAAGGATCTACTAAATTCATCGAGTTGTTCTAAAAAATCAAAACGGTCAGTTATTAACGGAATTCCTTGTCGGCTTTCCGTGGAATACTCGTTTGGCCGCACATTTGGTTGGCCGCACATTTGGGAGCACGACCGCACACGCCCGACGGCCTGTGCCAAAGAGGACAAAGCAAGGCACCGGCGATCGTGACGGTCGGGCTGGAGGATACCTAGCGGCTGCATGTGCGCCCCGCGCCATTGCAGCTCTCATCGGCCATAAGATGCAAGGACTGGATGGCAGTCGAGCTCATCGGCCATCAAAGATGCAAGGACTGGATGGCAGTCGAGCTCATCGGCCATCAAAGATGCAAGGACTGGATGGCAGATCAAAACCTGGCTCGAAGGGGGTGGCAAGCCGCAAGCCCAACTCCTGACCTGGTGAATCTCAACCTTGCGCCTGACCGTGTTGTGGTAGGACGCTCAGAGACGCGGCTCTGGCTATCTGCCAGTTCTTGCCGCCCCGCTGCTGTGGTGGCGAGACGAACGAGAGGGCCTCGGAGCATGTTCTGTATGCGTCCTCGAGCACTCAAACAGTGCGGCTTGTAAAAAAGTAGAGAAAGATTGCACATATATCTCTTTTTTTCTAAAGATCTATCACAAGGGAAAGAGCACCCCTAGAATGGAGAAAAAAAGATTCTCAACACTAATCAAAGAGATCAACTGAGAAATAAGAGAAGATATTAAATTGTTTGTCTTTCCAAGTCAATCTGCCCCTGAAACAAACTACAGACCCAAGCTGCAGAGGAAGAGCTCCATAACAAGGTCTGCTTGTTGTAGATACCAACTGAGCACTCATGGAAATTCCACTTGTAAATGGAAACAAAACAAACTGAAATAACACTCAACTGAGATCGAAACATCAGATGCATGCCAAAAAAATAGGAACAGACAAAAACAAATCAAAAATGGATGATAATATTTCTTAAGCCGAATATCCAGCCTTGAAGGGAAGCATATAATTATCCTCATATTACAAGGGTTGGCATCCCCCAAATATCATAACAACCCAGACATATCAGGAACCAAAAGAAACCTATCATCCCAATAGACTGGTGCAATGATAAAAGGTTAAGCTTGATCCTCGTTGTTCGCCTACTTGGATCGCTGCCTCATCTTTCGGCGCTTCCTCTTGAGCCTCCTCATCCTCTTCTTCTTCCACTGCAAATTTTAGTAACCACAGTTTTCATCAGCACAAATTGCGTAGTACTACTCTAGGAGATGCATGTGAACATAACAAGAAAGTTCAATTTGTTCTGGAATCAGAAGATTGAGTGTTTCATTGGATATCATCAAGTGATTTTCAGAAACACGGACCAATTGTTCTTCATCGTTTCCTAAACTGAAGTCAATTTCAAAGGCAAATAGGAAAAAACTATGATAAGATATCTAAAGAACTAGCTAAGCAAAGTATAGATCTGCAGTCGGTTTGACATTCAGAATGAGTAGGAGGATTTTATCATCAAATAGATCAGACGCCAATTGTCTTCCTCATCATGCAAACCGACACAATTATTTATGCAAAAAAAGTGGGGAGAATGAGCACTCCAGAAACATAACAACAATTCCATCATGAAAATGGAAAGATAGTTCATGTGATTTAGAATCAGAAGATTGAGTGTTTCATTGGATATCATCACATGATTTTCAGAAACACGGACCAATTGTTCTTCATCATTTCCCAAACTAAAGTTGATTTCAAAGGCAAATAGGAAACAATTATGCCAAGATATCTAAAGAACTAGTTAAGCAAAGTAGAGATCTGGAGTCAGTTTGACATTCAGAATGAGTAGGAGGATTTTATCATCAAATAGATAAGACAACAATTGTATTCCTCATCATGCCGGCAACACAATTATACACAAAACAAACAGTGGGAAAAAAAGGAGCTAAGCAAATGGCTAAGCGATCAACGTTCTCTCAGACAAATGCCTCGATTGTCCACATGGTGTAATAGAATGGATTACATCAGACTCGTCATCTGTTTTAATCATCACAGAGAACAAACACAACACAACTTTGTACCTACCACCAGCAGTAAAGTAAATCAAATTAAGACACCTGCAGAAATTGCAGCAAAGAACGAAGAAGACGAACGCAGGGGGCCATTGACAAGTATTCTCTCAGACAAATGCCTCGATTGTCCACACGGTTTAATAGAATGGATTACATCAGACTCGTCATCTGTTTTCATCATCATAGAGAACTATAACCCCAGAAATATCAACGACTTGACTTGAGTGACACATGCGGCCAAGCAAATCTAATCTTATCAACAGAGTCAGAGACGCTGCATCTACGCAGCAGCAATCACAAATCAAAAGTTTGAAAAAAAAACAGAGTTCTCACGGGTAATTGCCTCATTTTTGTCCCCACAGTGGAATGGAATGGATTGGATCGGACATCTAATCAGTGTTAATCATCACAGAGAACCACAAACAAAAAGACTCCGATCGATACAAAGCACATCTAGTTTAGACTCAAACGAACACGCTACATCTAGAAAATCCAATGTTCTCTCAGACAAATGCCTCGATTGTCCACATGGTTTATAGAATGGATTGCATCGGACTCGTCATCTGTTTTCATCATCACAGAGAACCGCAAACAAGCAACATCTACTACCGATGGTTATTAATAGCAGAGAATCACTAGATCGCATCGAGCAGTCTGATTAGAGGTGAATCGGGAACGAACCTTGGCCCTCATCGCGGAGGCGGCGGCTGCGGCGGCGCAGCAGGCGGACTGGGTCTCGGTATCTGCTTGCGGCGGCGGCGGCGGAGGTGTACGAGGATGGCTCTCGCGTGGTACTTATAGAGGTCGGAAAGGAACCCTAACCAGGATGGATGGACGGCTCGGATAGAGATGCGCTGAGCTGGGCCTTAACTCTTTGGCCCATATATCTGTGAGCAACTTTCCCTAGGGCCACAAAGTTCACTTTTTTTCGAACCAACGTGTGGTTGGATGATTAAAGAAGAGTTCAAATCCTGGTGTTCGCATTTATTTCAGGATTTCCGGCGATAGACATTCAGTAGGAGAAGACGTTCCTGTCGACGATGAGGTGTCTACAGTGACTTCGTAAATTTCAAGATGATATACCGGCTCAGTCTTTCGGAAGTGCTCATAGGAGTAGGATGTGTGTGTGTTCATAAGGGTGGGTGTATATGAGCGTCTGCGTCTGTACTGTGTTCAAAAAACAAAGTTCACCTTTTTTCCTCGGAGTGTGTCAGTGCGTCCAGTCGCCGCCCCCACATGTCGCGTGTTCTGCGCATCTTTAAGATTTTTTTTATTTTTTCACCTTTTTTATTGTATATGGTTTTTTTTTTGCTTTTGATTGGTTGTCTTTTTGTTTTGCATAATTTATTTCAGAAAGAACCATTTTTTTAGTGAATGACATAGGGGACTTACCTATAAGGCGGGTACGCGGGTATGGGTATTGCCTTCTCGTACTCGTACCCGGTTTACCCATTGGGTACATTTTTCCCCATTTACAAACACATGGGTATTTAAATTTCTCAAACCGCTACCCTTGCATAGCATTTTTACCCGTCAGGTTCATGGGTCCCATTGCCATGTTGACTCACATCACCTCCCCTGGTCTGCGTCTTCACACCGTGTGCATGGCCCCGTCTCGTCCACGCCCGAGCTCATTTTCTGAAAAGGTGCGCACGAAGATAACATACTACGAGCTTTCGACATCGGATCGTCGCGCTCCGTGGCCCGCATAGCCGACCTTCCTCTTACCTCGGCCGAGGACAGGGCTTTACACTCGAATGTGGCTAGGCGGTCATGGTTGACCACACCGGTCCTGGGTTTAAGATGGAAGACTTGCGGTAGTCGTTCTGCCTCATCTTAGATGAGGAGCACCTCACGCTAGAGGTGGAGCTTGAGGCAGAATGAGCAGGTGCTATCGCCCACACCGAGCTCTGCGTCGACCCGGTCTTCATTGCTAAAAACCGCGCCATCCTCGAGTCCAATGAGGATGAGCGGGTGGTGTCGGTGAACTGTTTGCACGATCTTCATCCATGACAAAGAGCAAGAAGAGACCTTTGTGGATGAGGATGAGTATGACGAGGGCGAGCAAGTGCCTCGCGCCGCCGATGACCACAAGGTCTCTTCCTGCTCTTCATTCATAGATTCATAGATAAAACGAGCTAAAACTACATCCGGGAATAAAAATTACATACTACAAAGTACAAACTAATAAATCTACCTCGTTTGCAATTCTGTGTTGCATGGTTTTGAGGGTTCAGAAAATGGGGGGGGGGGGGGGGGGCATGGTTGCCCTGCCAGACAAATGGGGAGCAACCGTCCCCTATTTGCTGACGTGTTCGCACACACCCGTGGACATATAGTGGGCCAAAAAAGCCAGTATGCTCTTAACCGAGAACTGATGTACTTCCCCCATCCAATTCTATTCTACCCTTGTATTTTGAATCAAAATTTTACCATAGATCTGACTAGCAAAATATAAGTTATATGCCACACAAAAGACTAAGACCAAACCCAGATAGACCGAAACAAGAAAATTGGTTGCTAGCTCGGTTCTCAAATCTCAGGAACCAATATTAGTTCAAAAAAGTTGGTTGTAACCCTCAATTAACCAAAATAACTGACAAATTATGCAGGGCCTACTTTCTCTTCATGTTCCCTAGTCCCTAGTCCCTACCCTCCCCCACTGTCGAAGTACAACATGCTAGCCCATGAATCTTGTTTGATGCCTTACATGTGTCAAAAAGATTGTCCTGACATGCACAATGATGACCGAATAATGTCAATAAACATGATGAGATGCCCCATCTCTTGCCAAGTTGTTGCGCCATCGGTAGCGTCAATATTGTGAAATCTGCTTTTATTTCTTTATCCATTAGGTAATAAACTATAGTACGTATACAAGCAAAATCAGTTACAACTAGGAACTAGTTGGGAGATTAGCACATCTAGAATTGTACAACTAAGAAGAAATAGGCAAAGTGGGACAATATGAAAGTAATGCAAAGGTTACTTAAATTTGTGCTTATGTTGAAGAAAACCTACATGGGCGAATGATAAGATTGGCCAGTTCCACATTGATGCGGTTAGAAGGTTCACCACCTAAATTGACGTACACTTCCATGTCAACGTCAAATTCGTACACTTTGGCAAGTTCGTTCCAACTGGCACCTGTGAAAAAGGTTCTTCATTCTTTGTTGATGACCTTGGCTTTGAAGCAAAGCTCTTTTTGTCTGATGGTAAGCTCTAACATTGGTAATGGTAATGGCCAACTTATTCAGGAAAATGTTTCTTGCAAGCATGAGATGAACTAGCCAATTTGGAAGGTGCGTCATTGATAATCATTAGGATGCTTATCACATGCCCACCCGTCTGTGATAATATGTTCCTGAGCGAAAAATTGACCAATACTTTCCACTCACAGGATGCCTTCTTTGACTTGTCTGAGTTTGCCATTTAAATCCAACCCTCCATTTTCCCGCCCGTCAGTGTTGTTGTTTACTCGGACATTATTGTTGGGGAACGTTGCAGAAAACAAAAATTTTCCTACGATTTCACCAAGATCCATCTATGAGTTCATCTAGCAACGAGTGATCGGATGCATCTACATACCTTTGTAGATCGCGAGCAGAAGCGTTCAAAGAACGGGGATGAGGTAGTCGTACACGACGTGATCCAAATCACCGGAGATCCTAGCACCGAACGGACGGCACCTCCGCGTTCAACACACGTACAGAGCGGATGACGTCTCCTCCTTCTTGATTCAGCAAGGGGAGACGAGAGGTTGAGGAAGATGGCTCCAGCAGCAGCACGACGGCGTGGTGGTGATGGAGCTGCAGTACACCGTCAGGGCTTCGCCAAGCACTATGGAGGAGAAGGAGGTGTTGGAGAGGGAGAAGGAGGCGCCAAGGCAAAGGTATGAAGTCCTCAATCGCCCCCACTATATATAGGAGGGCCTAGGGGGGGCGCCGGCCCTAGGAGATCCAATCTCCTAGGGGGGCGGCGGCCAAGGGAGGTTTCCCTCCCCTCCAAGGCACCTAGGGGTGCCTTCCCCTTGTGGGACTCTTCCCCTCTTGAAACCCTAGGCGCATGGGCCTCTTGGGGCTGGTGCCCTTGGCCCATGTAGGCCAAGGCGCACCCCCTACAGCCCATGTGGCCTCCCGGGGTAGGTGGCCCCACCCGGTGGACCCCCGGGACCCTTCCGGTGGTCCCGGTACAATACCGATAACCCCGAAACTTGTCCCGATGGCCGAAATAGCACTTCCTATATATAATTCTTTACCTCCGGACCATTCCGGAACTCCTCGTAACGTCCGGGATCTCATCCGGGACTCCGAACAACATTCGGGTTACTGCATATACATATCCCTACAACCCTAGCGTCACCGAACCTTAAGTGTGTAGACCCTACGGGTTCGGGAGACATGTAGACATGACCGAGACGACTCTCCGGTCAATAACCAACAGCGGGATCTGGATACCCATGTTGGCTCCCACATACTCCACGATGATCTCATCGAATGAACCACGATGTCGAGGATTCAAGCAGCCCCGTATACAATTCCCTTTGTCAATCGGTACGTTACTTGCCCGAGATTCGATCGTCGGTATCCCAATACCTCGTTCAATCTCGTTGCCGGCAAGTCACTTTACTCGTACCGTAATGCATGATCCCGTGACCAGACACTTGGTCACCTTGAGCTCATTATGATGATGCATTACCGAGTGGGCCCAGTGATACCTCTCCGTCATACGGAGTGACAAATCCCAGTCTTGATCCGTGTCAACCCAACAGACACTTTCGGAGATACCTGTAATGTACCTTTATAGTCACCCAGTTACGTTGTGACGTTTGGCACACCCAAAGCACTCCTACGGTATCCGGGAGTTACACGATCTCATGGTCTAAGGAAAAGATACTTTACATTGGAAAAACTCTAGCAAACGAACTATACGATCTTGTGCTATGTTTAGGATTGGGTCTTGTCCATCACATCATTCTCCTAATGATGTGATCTCGTTATCAATGACATCCAATGTCCATAGTCAGGAAACCATGACTATCTGTTGATCAACGAGCCAGTCAACTAGAGGCTTACTAGGGACATGTTGGTGTCTATTTATTCACACAAGTATTACGATTTCCGGATAACACAATTATAGCATGAATAAAAGACAATTATCATGAACAAGGAAATATAATAATAATGCTTTTATTATTGCCTCTAGGGCATATTTCCAACAGTCTCCCACTTGCACTAGAGTCAATAATCTAGTTACATTGTGATGAATCGAACACCCATGGAATTCTGGTGTTGATCATGTTTTGCTCTAGGGAGAGGTTTAGTCAACGGATCTGCTACATTCAGATCCGTATGTACTTTACAAATATCTATGTCTCCATCTTGAACATTTTCACGAATGGAGTTGAAGCGACGCTTGATGTGCCTGGTCTTCTTGTGAAACCTGGGCTCCTTGGCAAGTGCAATAGCTCCAGTGTTGTCACAGAAGAGTTTGATTGGCCCCGACACATTGGGTATGACTCCTAGGTCGGTGATGAACTCCTTCACCCAAATTGCTTCATGTGCTGCCTCCGAGGCTGCCATGTACTCCGCTTCACATGTAGATCCCGCCACGACGCTCTGCTTGCAACTGCACCAGCTTACTGCCCCACCATTCAAAATATACACGTATCCGGTTTGTGACTTAGAGTCATCCAGATCTGTGTCGAAGCTAGCGTCGACGTAACCCTTTACGATGAGCTCTTCGTCACCTCCATAAACGAGAAACATTTCCTTAGTCCTTTTCAGGTACTTCAGGATATTCTTGACCGTTGTCCAGTGTTCCTTGCCGGGATTACTTTGGTACCTTCCTACCAAACTTACGGCAAGGTTTACATCAGGTCTGGTACACAGCATGGCATACATAATAGATCCTATGGCTAAGGCATAGGGGATGACACTCATCTCTTCTATATCTTCTGCCGTGGTCGGACATTGAGCTGAGCTCAATTTCACACCTTGCAACACAGGCAAGAACCCCTTCTTAGATTGATCCATATTGAACTTCTTCAATATCTTATCAAGGTATGTGCTTTGTGAAAGACCTATGAGGCGTCTTGATCTATCTCTATGTTGGGGAACGTTGCAGAAAACAAAAATTTTCCTACTCGTTTCATCAAGATGCATCTAGGAGTTCATCTAGCAACGAGTCATCAGATGCATCTACATACCTTTGTAGATCGCGTGCGGAAGCGTTCAAAGAACGGGGATGATGTAGTCGAACACGACGTGATCCAAATCACCGATGACCGAGTGCCGAACGGACGGCACCTCCGCGTTCAACACACGTACGGGACGGGAGACGTCTCCTCCTTCTTGATCCAGCAAGGGGGGAGGAGAGGTTGATGATGATCCAGCAGCATGACGGCGTGGTGGTGGATGCAAGGCGTCACAGTAGTAGGGCTTCGCCTGTACTACGCGAGAGAGAGACGTAACAGGGAGAGAGGGATGCACCAAAAGCCGTAGCCTCAAGTCCCTCCTCTCCCCCACTATATATAGGGGTGCCAAGGGGGGGCGCCGGCCCTAGGAGATGGATCTCCTAGGGGGGGGGCGGCCAAGGGTGGGGGGCTTGCCCCCCAAGGCAAGGGGGCGCCCCCCCCTTTAGGGTTTCCCCTAAACCCTAGGCGCATGGGCCCTTAGGGGGTGGCGCCCCAGCCCACTAAGGGCTGGGTCCCTTCCCACTTCAGCCCATGGGGCCCTCCGGGATAGGTGGCCCCATCCGGTGGACCCCCGGGACCCTTCCGGTGGTCCCGGTACAATACCGGTAACCCCGAAACTTGTCCCGATGGCCGAAGCAGCACTTCCTATATATAATTGTTTACCTCCAGACCATTCCGGAACTCCTCGTGACGTCCGGGATCTCATCCGGGACTCCGAACAACATTCGGGTTACTGCATATACATATCTTCACAACCCTAGCGTCACCGAACCTTAAGTGTGTAGACCCTACGGGTTCGGGAGACATGTAGACATGACCGAGACGACTCTCCGGTCAATAACCAACAGGGGGATCTGGATACCCATGTTGGCTCCCACATGCTCCACGATGATCTCATCGGATGAACCACGATGTCGAGGATTCAATCAACCCCGTATGCAATTCCCTTTGTCAATCGATATATTACTTGCCTGAGATTCGATCGTCGGTATCCCAATACCTCGTTCAATCTCGTTACCGGCAAGTCACTTTACTCGTACCGTAATGCATGATCCCGTGACCAGACACTTGGTCACTTTGAGCTCATTATGATGATGCATTACCGAGTGGGCCCAGTGATACCTCTGTTGGGGAACGTAGTAATTTCAAAATTTTCCTACGCACACACAAGATCATGGTGATGCATAGCAACGAGGGGAGAGTGTTGTCTACGTACCAATGCAGACCGACTGCGGAAGCGATCACACAACGTAGAGGAAGTAGTCGTACGTCTTCTTCCCGATCCGACCGATCCAAGCACCGTTACTCCGGCACCTCCGAGTTCTTAGCACACGTTCAGCTCGATGACGATCCTCGGGCTCCGATCCAGCAAAGCGTCGAGGAAGAGTTCCGTCAGCACGACGGCGTGGTGACGATCTTGATGTACTACCGACGCAGGGCTTCGCCTAAGCACTGTAACGGTATGATCGAGGTGGAATTTGGTGGCAGGGGGCACCGCACACGGCTAAGGAACGATCTCAAGGATCAACTTGTGTGTCTATGGGGTGCCCCCTGCCCCTGTATATAAAGGATGGAGGAGGAGGAGGCCGGCCAAGGCAAAGGTGCGGCCAGGATAGGGAGTCCTACTAGGACTCCAAGTCCTAGTAGGAGTCCACCAAAAGGGGAGGAAGGGAGAAGGAATAGGAGGAGAAGGAGAGGTGGCCGGCCCCCTTTTCCCTAGTCCAATTCGGACCAAAGGGGAGGGGGGGGGGGCGCAGCAGCCTTTTCCTCTTCCCACTAAAGCCCATCAAGGCCCATTACTTCTCCCGTAACTACCCGGTACTCCGAAAAATACCCGAATCACTCGGAACCTTTCCGATGTCCGAATATAGTCATCCAATATATCGATCTTTACGTCTCGACCATTTCGAGACGCCTCGTCATGTCCCCGATCTCATCCGGGACTCCGAACTCCTTCGGTACATCAAAACTCATAAACTCATAATATAACTGTCATCGAAACCTTAAGCGTGCGGACCCTACGGTTCGAGAACAATGTAGACATGACCGAGACACGTCTCCGGTCAATAACCAATAGCGGGACCTGGATGCCCATATTGGCTCCTACATATTCTATGAAGATCTTTATCGGTCAGACCGCATAACAACATACGTTGTTCCCTTTGTCATCGGTATGTTACTTGCCCGAGATTCGATCGTCGGTATCCAATACCTAGTTCAATCTCGTTACCGGCAAGTCTCTTTACTCGTTCCGTAATACATCATCTCACAACTAACATCTTAGTTATAATGCTTGCAAGGCTTATGTGATGTGTATTACCGAGAGGGCCCAGAGATACCTCTCCGACAATCGGAGTGACAAATCCTATTCTCGAAATACGCCAACCCAACATCTACCATTGGAAACACCTGTAGTACTCCTTTATAATCACCCAGTTACGTTGTGACGTTTGGTAGCACCCAAAGTGTTCCTCCGGCAAACGGGAGTTGCATAATCTCATAGTCATAGGAACATGTATAAGTCATGAAGAAAGCAATAGCAACATACTAAACGATCAGGTGCTAAGCTAATGGAATGGGTCATGTCAATCAGATCATTCAACTAATGATGTGACCTCGTTAATCAAATAACAACTCTTTGTTCATGGTTAGGAAACATAACCATCTTTGATTAACGAGCTAGTCAAGTAGGGGCATACTAGTGACACTCTGTTTGTCTATGTATTCACACATGTATTATGTTTCCGTTTAATACAATTCTAGCATGAATAATAAACATTTATCATGATATAAGGAAATAAATAATAACTTTATTATTGCCTCTAGGGCATATTTCCTTCAGTCTCCCACTTGCACTAGAGTCAATAATCTAGATCACATCACCATGTGATTAACATCGATAGTTCACATCATCATGTGATTAACACCCATAGTTCACATCGCCATGTGACCAACACCCAAAGGGTTTACTAGATTCAGTAATCTAGTTCACATCGCTATGTGATTAACACCCAAAGAGTACTAAGGTGTGATCATGTTTTGCTTGTGAGAGAATCTTAGTCAACGAGTCTGCCACATTCAGATCCACATGTATTTTGCAAATTTCTATGTCAACAATGCTCCGCATGGAGTTACTCTAGCTAATTGCTCCCACTTTCAATATGTATCTAGACCGAGACTTAGAGTCATCTAGATTAGTGTCAAAACTTGCATCGGCGTAACCCTTTACGACGAACCTTTTTATCACGTCCATAATCGAGAAACATATCCTTATTTCACTAAGGATAATTCTGACCGCTGTCCAGTGATCTACTCCTAGATCACTATTGTACTCCCTTGCCAAATCAGTGCAGGGTATACAATAGATCTGGTATACAGCATGACATACTTTATAGAACCTATGGCCAAGGCATATGGAATGACTTTCATTCTCTTTCTATCTTCTGCCGTGGTCGGGCTTTGAGTCTTACTCAACTTCACACCTTATAATACAGGCAAGAACTCTTTCTTTGACTGCTCTATTTTGAACTACTTCAAAATCTTGTCAAGGTATGTACTCATTGAAAAAAACTTATCAAGCGTCTTGATCTATCTCTATAGATCTTGAAGCTCAATATGTAAGCAGCTTCACTGAAGTCTTTCTTTGAAAAACTCCTTTCAAACACTCCTTTATGCTTTACAGAATAATTCTACATTATTTCCGATCAACAATATGTCATTCACATATACTTATCAGAAATGTTGTAGTGCTCCCACTCACTTTCTTGTAAATACAGGCTTCACCGCAAGTCTGTATAAAACTATATGCTTTGATCAACTCATCAAAGCGTATATTCCAACTCCGAGATGCTTGCACCAGTCCACAGATGGATCGCTGGAGCTTGCACATTTTGTTAGCACCTTTCGGATTGACAAAACCTTCTGTTGCATCATATACAACTCTTCTTTAATAAATCCATTAAGGAATGCAGTTTTGTTTATCCATTTGCCAGATTTCATAAAATGCGGCAATTACTAACATGATTCGGACAGACTCAAGCATAGATACGAGTGAGAAGCTCTCATCGTAGTCAACACCTTGAACTTGTCGAAAACCTTTTGCGACAATTCTAGCTTTGTAGATAGTAACACTACTATCAGCGTCCGTCTTCCTCTTGAAGATCCATTTATTCTCAATTGCTTGCCGATCATCGGGCAAGTCAACCAAAGTGCAAACTTTGTTCTCATACATGGATCATATCTCAGATTTCATGGCCTCAAACCATTTCGCGGAATCCGGGCTCATCATCGCTTCCTCATAGTTCGTAGGTTCGTCATGGTCAAGTAACATGACCTCCAGAACAGGATTACCGTACCACTCTGGTGCGGATCTCACTCTGGTTTACCTACGAGATTCGGTAGTAACTTGATCTGAAGTTACATGATCATCATCATTAGCTTCCTCACTAATTGGTGTAGTAGTCACAAGAACAGATTTTTGTGATGAACTACTTTCCAATAAGGCAGAAGGTACAATTACCTTATCAAGTTTTCTACTTTCCTCCCACTCACTTCTTTCAAGAGAAACTCCTTCTCTAGAAAGGATCCATTATAAGCAACGAATTTCTTGCCTTAGGATCTGTGATAGAAGGTGTACCCAACAGTCTCCTTTGGGTATCCTATGAAGACATATTTCTCTGATTTGGGTTTGAGCTTATCAGGATGAAACTTTTTCTCATAAGCATCGCAACCCCAAACTTCAAGAAACGACAACTATGGTTTCTTGCCAAACCATAGTTCATAAGGCGTCATCTCGACGGATATAGATGGTGCCCCTTTTTAACGTGAATGCAGCTGTCTCTAATGCATGACCCCAAAAATGATAGTGGTAAATCGGTAAGAAACATCATAGATTGCACTATATCCAATAAAGTACGGTTATGACGTTCGGACACACCATTACACTATGGTGTTCCTTGTGGCGTGAGTAATGAAACTATTTAACATTGTTTTTAACTGAAGGCCAAACTCGTAACTCAAATACTCTTCTCTATGATCAGATCATAGAAACTTTATTTTCTTGTTACGATGATTTTTCACTTCACTCTGAAATTCTTTGAACTTTTCAAATGTTTCAGACATATGTTTCATCAAGTAGATATACTCATATCTGCTCAAATCATCTGTGAAGATCAGAAAATAATGATACGTGTCGCGAGCCTCAATATTCATCGGACCACAGACATCAGTATGTATGATTTCCAACAAATCTGTTGCTCGCTCCATTGTTCCGAAGAATAGAGTCTTAGTCATCTTGCCCATGAGGCATGGTTCGCAAGCATCAACTGATTCATAATCAAGTGATTCCAAAAGCCCATCAGCATGGAGTTTCTTCATGCGCTTTACACCAATATGACCTAAACGGCAGTGCTACAAATAAGTTGCACTATCATTATTAACTTTGCATCTTTTGGTTTCAATATTATGATTATGTGTATCACTACGATCGAGATCCAACGAACTATTTTCATTGGGTGTGTAATCATATAAGGTTTTATTCATGTAAACAGAACAACAATTTATCCTCTTACTTAAATGAATAACTGTATTACAATAAACATGATCAAATCATATTCATGCTCAACGCAAACACCAAATAACACTTATTTAGGTTCAACACTAATCCCGAAATTATAGGGAGTGTGCGATGATGATCATATCAATCTTGGAACCACTTCCAACACACATCGTCACTTCACCCTTAACTAGTCTCTGTTTATTCTGCAACTCCCGTTTCGAGTTACTAATCTTAGCAACTGAACTAGCATCAAATACTGAGGGGTTGCTATAAACACTAGTAAAGTACACATCAATAACATGTATATCAAATATACTTATGTTCACTTTGCCATCCTTCTTATCCGCCAATCACTTGGGGTAGTTCCACTTCCAGTGACCAGTCCCTTTGCAGTAGAAGCACTTAGTCTCAGGCTTTAGGACCAGACTTGGGCTTCTTCACTTGAGCAGCAACTTGCTTGCTGTTCTTCTTGAAGTTCCCCTTTTTCCCTTTGCCCTTTTCTTGAAACTAGTGGTCTTGTCAACCATCAACACTTGATGCTCTTTCTTGATTTCTACCTTCATCGATTTCATCATCATGAAAAGCTCGGGATTCGTTTTCGTCATCCCTTGCATACTATAGTTCATCACGAAGTTCTACTAACTTGGTGATGGTGACTAGAGAATTCTGTCAATCACTATCTTATCTGGAAGATTAACTCCACTTGATTCAAGCGATTGTAGTACTCAGACAATCTGGGCACATGCTCACTAGTTGAGCGATTCTCCTCCATCTTTTAGCTATAGAACTTGTTGGAGACTTCATGTCTCTCAACTCGGGTATTTGCTTGAAATATTAACTTCAACTCCTGGAACATCTCATATGGTCCATGACGTTCAAAACGTCTTTGAAGTCCCGATTCTAAGCCGTTAAGCATGGTGCACTAAACTATCAAGTAGTCATCATATTGAGCTAGCCAAACGTTCATAACGTCTGCATCTGCTCCTGCAATAGGTCTGTCACCTAGCGGTGCATCAAGGACATAATTCTTCTGTGCAGCAATGAGGATAAACCTCAGATCACGGATCCAATCCGCATCATTGCTACTAACATCTTTCAACACAATTTTCTCTAGGAACATATCAAAATAAACACAGGGAAGCAACAACGCGAGCTATTGATCTACAACATGATTTGCAAAATACTACCAGGACTAAGTTCATGATAAATTTAAGTTCAATTTAATCATATTACTTAAGAACTCCCACTTAGATAGACATCCCTCTAATCCTCTAAGTGATCACGTGATCCAAATCAACTAAACCATAACCGATCATCACGTGAGATGGAGTAGTTTTCAATGGTGAACATCGTTATGTTGATCATATCTACTATATGATTCACGCTCGACCTTTCGGTCTCCGTGTTCCGAGGCCATATCTGCATATGCTAGGCTCGTCAAGTTTAACCTGAGTATTCTGCGTGTGCAAAACTGGCTTGCACCCATTGTAGATGGACGTAGAGCTTATCACACCCGATCATCACGTGGTGTCTGGGCACGATGAACTTTGGCAACGGTGCATACTCAGGGAGAACACTTCTTGATAATTTAGTGAGAGATCATCTTATAATGCTACCGTCAATCAAAGCAAGATAAGATGCATAAAAAGATAAACATCACATGCAATCAATATAAGTGATATGATATGGCCATCATCATCTTGTGCTTGTGATCTCCATCTCCGAAGCACCGTCATGATCACCATCGTCACCGGCGCGACACCTTGATCTCCATCGTAGCATCGTTGTCGTCTCGTCAATCTTATGCTTCCACGACTATCACTACCGCTTAGTAATAAAGTAAAGCATTACATCACGATTGCATTGCATACAATAAAGCGACAACCATATGGCTCCTGCCAGTTGCCGATAACTCGGTTACAAAACATGATCATCTCATACAATAAAATTTAGCATCATGCCTTGACCATATCACATCACAACATGCCCTGCAAAAACAAGTTAGACGTCCTCTACTTTGTTGTTGCAAGTTTTACGTGGCTGCTACGGGCTTAAGCAAGAACTCATCTCACCTACGCATCAAAACCACAACGATAGTTTGTCAAATAGACTCCGTTTTAACCTTCTCAAGGACCGGGCGTAGCCACACTCGGTTCAACTAAAGTTGGAGAGACAGTCGCCCGCAAGCCATCTATGTGCAAAGCACGTCGAGGGAACCGGTCTCGCGTAAGCGTACGCGTAAGGTTGGTCCGGGTCGTCTCGTCCAACAATACCGCCGAACCAAAGTATGACATGCTGGTAGGCAGTATGACTTGTATCGCCCACAACTCACTTGTGTTCTACTCGTGCAAATAACATCAAACCATAAAAACCTAGGCTCGGATGCCACTGTTGGGGAACGTAGTAATTTCAAAATTTTCCTACGCACACACAAGATCATGGTGATGCATAGCAACGAGGGGAGAGTGTTGTCTACGTACCAACGCAGACCGACTGCGGAAGCGATCACACAACGTAGAGGAAGTAGTCGTACGTCTTCTTCCCGATCCGACCGATCCAAGCACCGTTACTCCGGCACCTCCGAGTTCTTAGCACACGTTCAGCTCGATGACGATCCTCGGGCTCCGATCCAGCAAAGCGTCGAGGAAGAGTTCCGTCAGCATGACGGCGTGGTGACGATCTTGATGTACTACCGACGCAGGGCTTCGCCTAAGCACTGTAACGGTATGATCGAGGTGGAATTTGGTGGCAGGGGGCACCGCACACGGCTAAGGAACGATCTCAAGGATCAACTTGTGTGTCTATGGGGTGCCCCCTGCCCCTGTATATAAAGGATGGAGGAGGAGGAGGCCGGCCAAGGCAAAGGTGCGGCCAGGATAGGGAGTCCTACTAGGACTCCAAGTCCTAGTAGGAGTCCACCAAAAGGGGAGGAAGGGAGAAGGAATAGGAGGAGAAGGAGAGGTGGCCGGCCCCCTTTTCCCTAGTCCAATTCGGACCAAAGGGGAGGGGGGGGGGGGCGCAGCAGCCTTTTCCTCTTCCCACTAAAGCCCATCAAGGCCCATTACTTCTCCCGTAACTACCCGGTACTCCGAAAAATACCCGAATCACTCGGAACCTTTCCGATGTCCGAATATAGTCATCCAATATATCGATCTTTACGTCTCGACCATTTCGAGACGCCTCGTCATGTCCCCGATCTCATTCGGGACTCCGAACTCCTTCGGTACATCAAAACTCATAAACTCATAATATAACTGTCATCGAAACCTTAAGCGTGCGGACCCTACGGTTCGAGAACAATGTAGACATGACCGAGACACGTCTCCGGTCAATAACCAATAGCGGGACCTGGATGCCCATATTGGCTCCTACATATTCTACGAAGATCTTTATCGGTCAGACCGCATAACAACATACGTTGTTCCCTTTGTCATCGGTATGTTACTTGCGCGAGATTCGATCGTCGGTATCCAATACCTAGTTCAATCTCGTTACCGGCAAGTCTCTTTACTCGTTCCGTAATACATCATCTCACAACTAACATCTTAGTTATAATGCTTGCAAGGCTTATGTGATGTGTATTACCGAGAGGGCCCAGAGATACCTCTCCGACAATCGGAGTGACAAATCCTATTCTCGAAATACGCCAACCCAACATCTACCATTGGAAACACCTGTAGTACTCCTTTATAATCACCCAGTTACGTTGTGACGTTTGGTAGCACCCAAAGTGTTCCTCCGGCAAACGGGAGTTGCATAATCTCATAGTCATAGGAACATGTATAAGTCATGAAGAAAGCAATAGCAACATACTAAACGATCAGGTGCTAAGCTAATGGAATGGGTCATGTCAATCAGATCATTCAACTAATGATGTGACCTCGTTAATCAAATAACAACTCTTTGTTCATGGTTAGGAAACATAACCATCTTTGATTAACGAGCTAGTCAAGTAGGGGCATACTAGTGACACTCTGTTTGTCTATGTATTCACACATGTATTATGTTTCCGTTTAATACAATTCTAGCATGAATAATAAACATTTATCATGATATAAGGAAATAAATAATAACTTTATTATTGCCTCTAGGGCATATTTCCTTCAACCTCTCCGTCATACGGAGTGACAAATCCCAGTCTTGATCCGTGTCAACCCAACAGACACTTTCGGAGATACCCGTAGTCTACCTTTATAGTCACCCAGTTACGTTGTGACGTTTGGTACACCCAAAGCACTCTTACGGTATCTGGGAGTTACACGATCTCATGGTCTAAGGAAAAGATACTTGACATTGCAAAACTCTAGCAAACAAACTATACGATCTTGTGCTATGTTTAGGATTGGGTCTTGTCCATCACATCATTCTCCTAATGATGTGATCTCGTTATCAATGACATCTTATGTCCATAGCCAGGAAACCATGACTATCTGTTGATTAACGAGCTAGTCAACTAGAGGCTTACTAGGGACATGTTGGTGTCTGTTATTCACACATGTATTACGATTTCCGGATAACACAATTATAGCATGAATAAAGACAATTATCATGAACAAGGAAATATAATAATAATGCTTTTATTATTGCCTCTAGGGCATATTTCCAACAGTCTCCCACTTGCACTAGAGTCAATAATCTAGTTACATTGTGATGAATCGAACACCCATGGAATTCTGGTGTTGATCATGTTTTGCCCTAGGGAGAGGTTTAGTCAACGGATCTGCTACATTCAGGTCCGTATGTACTTTACAAATATCTATGTCTCCATCCTGAACATTTTCACGATTGGAGTTGAAGCGACGCTTGATGTGCCTTGTCTTCTTGTGAAACCTGGGCTCCTTGGCAAGTGCAATAGCTCCAGTGTTGTCACAGAAGAGCTTGATCGGCCCCGACGCATTGGGTATGACTCCGAGGTCGGTGATGAACTCCTTCACCCAAATTGCTTCATGTGCTGCCTCCGAGGCTGCCATGTACTCCGCTTCACACGTAGATCCCGCCACGATGCTCTGCTTGCAACTGCACCAGCTTACTGCCCCACCATTCAAAATATACACGTATCCGGTTTGTGACTTTGAGTCATCCAGATCTGTGTCGAAGCTAGCGTCGACGTAACCCTTTACGACGAGCTCTTCGTCACCTCCATAAACGAGAAACATTTCCTTAGTCCTTTTCAGGTACTTCAGGATATTCTTGACCGCTGTCCAGTGTTCCTTGCCGGGATTACTTTGGTACCTTCCTACCAAACTTACGGCAAGGTTTACATCAGGTCTGGTACACAGCATGGCATACATTATAGAACCTATGGCTGAGGCATAGGGGATGACACTCATCTCTTCTATTTCTTCTGCCGTGGTCGGACTTTGAGCCGAGCTCAATTTCATACCTTGTAACACAGGCAAGAACCCCTTCTTAGATTGATCCATATTGAACTTCTTCAATATCTTATCAAGGTATGTGCTTTGTGAAAGACCTATGAGGCGTCTCGATCTATCTCTATAGATTTTTATGCCTAATATATAAGTAGTTTCTCCAAGGTCCTTCATTGAAAAACTCTTATTCAAGTAGGCCTTAATGCTATCCAAGAGTTCTATATCATTTCCCATCAAAAGTATGTCATCTACATATAATATGAGAAACGCTACAGAGCTCCCACTCACTTTCTTGTAAACGCAGGCTTCTCCATAAGTCTGCGTAAACCCAAACACTTTGATCATCTCATCAAAGCGAATGTTCAAACTCCGAGTTGCTTGCACCAGCCCATAAATCGAGCGTTGGAGCTTGCACACCTTGTCAGCATTCTTAGGATCGACAAAACCTTCCAGCTGCATCATATACAATTCTTCCTTAAGGAAACCATTAAGGAATGCCGTTTTGACGTCCATTTGCCATATTTCATAATCGTAAAACGCGGCAATTGCTAACATGATTCAGACGGACTTTAGCTTCGCTACCGGTGAGAAAGTCTCATCGTAGTCAACCCCTTGAACTTGTCGATAACCCTTAGCGACAAGCCGAGCTTTATAGATGGTCACATTACCATCCGCGTCTGTCTTCTTCTTAAAGATCCATTTATTCTCTACGGCTCGCCGTTCAACAGGCAAGTCAGTCAAAGTCCATACTTCGTTTTCATACATGGATCCTATCTCGGATTTCATGGCTTCTAGCCATTTGTCGGAATCCGGGCCCGCCATCGCTTCTTCATAGTTCGAAGGTTCACCGTTGTCTAACAACATGATTTCCAAGACAGGGTTGCCGTACCACTCTGGTGCGGAACGTGTCCTTGTGGACCTTCGAAGTTCAGTAGCAACTTGATCAGGAGTTTCATGATCATCATCATTAACTTCCTCTCTAGTCGGTGCAGGCACCTCAGGAACATTTTCTTGAGTTGCGCCATTTTCCGGTTCAAGAGGTAACACTTCATCAAGTTCTACTTTCCTCCCACTTACTTCTTTCGAGAGAAACTCTTTCTCCAAAAAGGACCCATTCTTGGCAACAAATATCTTGCCTTCGGATCTGAGGTAGAAGGTATACCCAATAGTTTCTTTTGGGTATCCTATGAAGACGCATTTTTCCGACTTGGGTTCGAGCTTTTCAGGTTGAAGTTTCTTGACATAAGCATCGCATCCCCAAACTTTTAGAAATGACAGCTTAGGTTTCTTTCCAAACCATAATTCATACGGTGTCGTCTCAACGGATTTCGACGGAGCCCTATTTAAAGTGAATGCGGCAGTCTCTAAAGCATAGCCCCAAAAGGATAGCGGTAAATCGGTAAGAGACATCATAGATCGCACCATATCTAATAGAGTGCGATTACGACGTTCGGACACAACGTTACGCTGAGGTGTTCCAGGCGGCGTGAGTTGTGAAACTATTCCACATTTTCTTAAGTGTGTGCCAAATTCGTGACTCAAGTATTCTCCTCCACGATCTGATCGTAGAAACTTGATTTTCCTGTCACGTTGATTCTCAACCTCACTCTGAAATTCCTTGAACTTTTCAAAGGTTTCATACTTGTGTTTCATTAAGTAAATATATCCGTATCTACTCAAATCATCAGTGAGGGTGAGAACATAACGATAGCCACCGCGAGCCTCAACACTCATTGGACCGCACACATCAGTATGTATGATTTCCAATAAGTTGGTTGCTCGCTCCATTGTTCCTGAGAACGGAGTCTTGGTCATTTTACCCATAAGGCATGGTTCACACGTGTCAAATGATTCATAATCAAGAGACTCTAAAAGTCCATCTGCATGGAGCTTCTTCATGCGTTTGATACCTATGTGACCAAGGCGACAGTGCCACAAGTATGTGGGACTATCATTATCAACATTGCATCTTTTGGTACTCACATTATGAACATGTGTAGCATTACGTTCGAGATTCATGAAGAATAAACCATTCACCATAGGAGCATGACCATAAAACATATCTCTCATATAAATAGAACAACCATTATTCTCGGATTTAAATGAGTAGCCATCTCGAATTAAACGAGATCCCGATACAATGTTCATGCTCAAAGCTGGTACTAAATAACAATTATTAAGGTTTAAAACTAATCCTGAAGGTAAATGTAGAGGCAGCGTGCCGACGGCGATCACATTGACCTTGGAACCATTCCCGACGCGCATCGTCACCTCGTCCTTTGCCAGTTTCCGCTTATTCCGCAGCCCCTGCTTTGAGTGACAAATGTGAGCAACTGCACCGGTATCAAATACCCAGGAGCTACTACGGACACTAGTAAGGTACACATCAATTCCATGTATATCACATATACCTTTTGTTTTGCCGGCCTTCTTGTTTGCTAAGTATTTGGGGCAGTTCCGCTTCCACTGACCGCTTCCCTTGCAATAAAAGCACTCAGTCTCGGGCTTGGGTCCATTCTTTGGCTTCTTCCCGGCAGCTTGCTTGCCGG
This sequence comes from Triticum monococcum, assembly GCA_034509565.1. Classification (NCBI taxonomy): domain Eukaryota; kingdom Viridiplantae; phylum Streptophyta; class Magnoliopsida; order Poales; family Poaceae; genus Triticum; species Triticum monococcum. The sequence continues at coordinate 625,250,148 of CM067845.1, forward strand.
GCGCGGCAACTTCCTTGCCGTCCTTCTTGAAGTTCTTTTTACCCTTGCCTTTCTTGAACTTAGTGGTTTTATTGACCATCAACACTTGATGTTCCTTCTTGACTTCTACCTTTGCTGATTTCAGCATTGCAAACAACTCAGGAATGGTCTTTTGCATCCCCTGCATGTTGAAGTTCATCACAAAGCTCTTGTAGCTTGGTGGAAGCGACTGGAGGATTCTGTCAATGACCGCATCATCCGGGAGATTAACTCCCAGCTGAGACAAGCGGTTATGTAACCCAGACATAGTGAGTATGTGCTCACTGACAGAACTATTTTCCTCCATCTTACAGCTGAAGAACTTATCGGAGACTTCATATCTCTCGATCCGGGCATGAGCTTGAAAACCCATTTTAAGCTCTTCGAACATCTCATATGCTCCATGTCTCTCAAAACGCTTTTGGAGCCCCGGCTCTAAACTGTAAAGCATGCCGCACTGAACGAGGGAGTAGTCGTCAACACGTGTCTGCCAAGCGTTCATAACGTCTTGGTTCTGTGGGACAGGAGCTTCACCTAGCGGTGCTTGTAGGACGTAATCTTTCTTGGCAGCTATGAGGATGATCCTCAGGTTCCGGACCCAGTCCGTATAGTTGCTGCCATCGTCTTTCAGCTTGGTTTTCTCTAGGAACGCGTTGAAGTTGAGGACTACGTGGGCCATTCGATCTACAAGACATATTTTAAAATATTTTAGACTAATGTTCATGATAATAAAGTTCATCTAATCAAATTATATAATGAACTCCCACTTAGATTAGACATCCCTCTAGTCATCTAAGTATAACATGATCCGAGTCAACTAGGCTGTGTCCGATCATCACGTGAGACGGACTAGTCAACGTCGGTGAACATCTTCATGTTGATCGTATCTTCTATACGACTCATGCTCGACCTTTCGGTCTTCTGTGTTCCGAGGCCATGTCTGTACATGCTAGGCTCGTCAAGTCAACCTAAGTGTTTGCATGTGTAAATCTGTCTTACACCCGTTGTATGTGAACGTCTGAATAAAACACCCGATCATCACGTGGTGTTTTGAAACAGCGAACGATCGCAACGGTGCACAGTTAGGGGGAACACTTCTTGAAATTAATATGAGGGATCATCTTATTTACTACCGTCGTTCTAAGTAAACAAGATGCAAAACATGATAAACATCACATGCAATCAAATAATAAACGTGACATGATATGGCCAATATCACATAGCTCCTTTGATCTCCATCTTGGGGCTCCATGATCATCTTGTCACCGGCTTGACACCATGATCTCCATCATCATGATCTCCATCATCGTGTCTCCATGAAGTTGCTCGCCAACTATTACTTCTACTACTATGGCTAACGCGTTTAGCAATAAAGTAAAGTAATTTACATGGCGTTTCTCAATGACACGCAGGTCATACAAAAATTAAAGACAACTCCTATGGCTCCTGCCGGTTGTCATACTCATCGACATGCAAGTCGTGATTCCTATTACAATAGCATGAACATCTCATACATCACATATAGATCATTCATCATTCATCACAACTTTGGCCATATCATATCACAAACCACTTGCTGCAAAAACAAGTTAGATGTCCTCTAATTGTTGTTGCAAGTTTTACATGGCTGAATTAGGGTTCTAGCAAGAACGTTTTCTTACCTACGTGAAAGCCACAACGTGATTTGTCAACTTCTATTTACCCTTCATAAGGACCCTGTTCATAAGGACCTTATGGATCCATGCATGAAAACGAAGTATGGACTTTGACTGACTTGCCCGTTGAGCGGCGAGCCATAGAAAATAAATGGATCTTTAAGAAGAAGACAGACGCGGATGGTAATGTGACCATCTATAAAGCTTGGCTTGTCGCTAAGGGTTATCGACAAGTTCAAGGGGTTGACTACGATGAGACTTTCTTACCGGTAGCGAAGCTAAAGTCCGTCCGAATCATGTTAGCAATTGCCGCATTCTATGATTATGAGATATGGCAAATGGACGTCAAAACGGCATTCCTTAATGGTTTTCTTAAGGAAGAATTGTATATGATGCAGCCGGAAGGTTTTGTCGATCCTAAGAATGCTGACAAGGTGTGCAAGCTCCAACGCTCGATTTATGGGCTGGTGCAAGCATCTCGGAGTTGGAACATTCGCTTTGATGAGATGATCAAAGCGTTTGGGTTTACGCGGACTTATGGAGAAGCCTGCGTTTACAAGAAACTGAGTGGGAGCTCTGTAGCATTTCTCATATTATATGTAGATGACATATGGGAAATGATATAGAACTCTTGGACAGCATTAAGGCCTACTTGAATAAGAGTTTTTCAATGAAGGACCTTGGAGAAGCTGCATATATATTAGGCATCAAGATCTATAGAGATAGATCAAGACGCCTCATAGGTCTTTCACAAAGCACATACCTTGATAAGATATTGAAGAAGTTCAATATGGATCAGTCTAAGAAGGGGTTCTTGCCTGTGTTGCAAGGTGTGAAATTGAGCTCAGCTCAATGTCCGACCACGGCAGAAGATATAGAAGAGATGAGTGTCATCCCCTATGCCTCAGCCATAGGATCTATTATGTATGCCATGCTGTGTACCAGACCTGATGTAAACCTTGCCGTAAGTTTGGTAGGAAGGTACCAAAGTAATCCCGGCAAGGAACACTCGACAGCGGTCAAGAATATCCTGAAGTACCTGAAAAGGACTAAGGAAATGTTTCTCATTTATGGAGGTGACGAAGAGCTCATCGTAAAGGGTTACGTCGATGCTAGCTTCAACACAGATCTGGATGACTCTAAGTCACAAACCGGATACGTGTATATTTTGAATGGTGGGGCAGTAAGCTGGTGTAGTTGCAAGCAGAGCGTCGTGGCGGGATCTACATGTGAAGCGGAGTACATGGCAGACTCGGAGGCAGCACATGAAGCAATTTGGGTGAAGGAGTTCATCACCGACCTAGGAGTCATACCCAATGCGTCGGAGGCAATCAAACTCTTCTGTGACAACACTGGAGCTATTGCACTTGCCAAGGAGCCCAGGTTTCACAAGAAGACCAGGCACATCAAGCGTCGCTTTAACTCCATTCGTGAAAATGTTCAAGATGGAGACATAGATATTTGTAAAGTACATGCGGACCTGAATGTAGCAGATCCGTTGACTAAACCTCTCCCTAGAGCAAAACATGATCAACACCAGAATTCCATGGGTGTTCGATTCATCACAATGTAACTAGATTATTGACTCTAGTGCAAGTGGGAGACTGTTGGAAATATGCCCTAGAGGCAATAATAAAAGCATTATTATTATATTTCCTTGTTCATGATAATTGTCTTTTATTCATGCTATAATTGTGTTATCCGGAAATCGTAATACATGTGTGAATAAATAGACACCAACATGTCCCTAGTAAGCCTCTAGTTGACTGGCTCGTTGATCAACAGATAGTCATGGTTTCCTGACTATGGACATTGGATGTCATTGATAACGAGATCACATCATTAGGAGAATGATGTGATGGACAAGACCCAATCCTAAACATAGCACAAGATCGTATAGTTCGTTTGCTAGAGTTTTTCCAATGTCAAGTATCTTTTCCTTAGACCATGAGATCGTGTAACTCCCGGATACCGTAGGAGTGCTTTGGGTGTGCCAAATGTCACAACGTAACTAGGTGACTATAAAGGTACATTACAGGTATCTCCGAAAGTGTCTGTTGGGTTGACACGGATCAAGACTGGGATTTGTCACTCCGTATGACAGAGAGGTATCTCTGGGCCCACTCGGTAATGCATCATCATAATGAGCTCAAAGTGACCAAGTGTCTGGTCACGGGATCATGCATTACGGAACGAGTAAAGTGACTTGCCAGTAACGAGATTGAACGAGGTATTGGGATACCGATGATCGGATCTCGGGCAAGTAACGTACCGATTGACAAAGGGAATTGTATACGGGGTTGCTTGAATCCTCGACATCGTGGTTCATCCGATGAGATCATCGAGGAGCATGTGGGAGCCAACATGGGTATCCAGATCCCGCTGTTGGTTATTGACCGGAGAGCCATCTCGGTCATGTCTACATGTCTCCCGAACCCGTAGGGTCTACACACTTAAGGTTCGGTGACGCTAGGGTTGTAGGGATATGAATATGCAGTAACCCGAAAGTTGTTCGGAGTCCCGGATGACATCCCGGACGTCACGAGGGGTTCCAGAATGGTTCGGAGGTAAAGAATTATATATAGGAAGTGCTAGTTCGGCCATCGGGACAAGTTTCAGGGTCACCGATATTGTACCGGGACCACTGGAAGGGTCCCGGGGGTCCACCGGGTGGGGCCACCCATCCCGGAGGGCCCCATGGGCTGAAGTGGGGAGGGGAACCAGCCCTTAGTGGGCTGGTGTACCCCCAAGGCCCACCCCTTGCGCCTTGGGTTGAATCCCTAGGGTGGGGGGCGCCCCACTTGCCTTGGGGGGTACTCCACCCCCCTTGGCCGCCGCCCCCTTGAGATAGGATCTCCAGGGCCGGCGCCCCCCCCCTTGGGGGCCTATATAAAGGAAGGGGAGGGAGGGGCAGCCGCACCCTGGAGTCTTGGCGCCCCTCCTCTCCCTTGCTACACCTCTCCTCCTCCATAGAGCTCGGCGAAGCCCTGCCGGAGTGCTGCCTCTCCATCATCACCACGCCGTCGTGCTGCTGCTGGAGAGATCTTCCTCAACCTCTCCTTCCCCTTGCTGGATCAAGAAGGAGGAGACGTCACGCTAACCGTACGTGTGTTGAACGCGGAGGTGCCGTCCGTTCGGCGCTAGGATCTCCGGTGATTTGGATCACGTCGAGTACGACTCCCTCATCCTCGTTCTTTGAACGCTTCCGCTCGCAATCTACGAGGTATGTAGATGCATCCGATCACTCGTTGCTAGATGAACTCATAGATGGATCTTGGTGAAACCGTAGGAAAATTTTTGTTGTCTGCAACGTTCCCCAGCAGTTCGGGCTGGGCTCGGGCTTCATTTTTTCTATATTTTGGGCCAGGCTTCCGGGCTTCGGGCCAGGCTTGCACATGCGCGTACTAAAAAAAACAACATTCAGGTCGGGCTTTCGGACTTCGGGCTTGATTTCGGGCCGGGCTCGGGCTTGAAAACAAGGAGTATTTCGGGCTTCAGACCGGGCTCAGGCTTGAGAAATGAAGGTCGGGCTTTTACAAGCCCGGCCCGACATTTGCCCGGGTTTATTGCAAATTGAATTGCCGTGTCTAACCTTTACTATGATACCACCTGATACGGACCGAACCTCATGGAAAGATTCGATCTGTTGTTGTTGTCCGATCTTTCATGACACTCCACCTTCAACAACAGTAACTTCTCACCCGCACACTCGATGTACATGAAGTAGAAGGATTGAACCTTACGGTTCAACATGAGAAAACCAATCTCAACGATGTTACTCACGTGCAAAACAATTTCCTAGCAGAGAAATCGTAACATAGAAGTTTTTTACAGCTTCCTCCAAAACTTCAAAATTATTAGACAGCTTCCCCCAAAACTGGATACCAGTGTCTATCTAAAAAACACATCGTCTATTTTATAAAATAACTTGCTTTACGATAAACTTACCATGGTTATTTATAATAGCCGGACATGCTAGACGAACTTGGACAACAAATTTATAGTAGTCGTCGCTAGATGGTCTATGAATCTGTATGTAATTTTTTTTATTCTTTTTGGTGTTTATTGTATTGTCATGATTGAAGATGAATAGATCGGAAGTTTACTTGCAAAAAAAGACACAATACGATACCTATATTATCTAAATTGTCTTGGACTCTCTTGGGGCCTGCTATGCGTCGTCCGGGTGATGTTCAGAAAACATCCGCCGCCTCGGTAGCCGTAGGATCCCGAGCTCGACAACCGTCTGATCTTCTTTCCGTGCGCGTGCATCAATCTTTGCAACAAGGCATGTGTTGCACTCGGCGCTTTGTAACACGAACCATGTTGCGCTCTTGCTGAACCATTTTTCTTTGAAACAAAGCCTATGTTTCAGAAACAAGACCTCTATTGCAGAAAAAATAAATACTTCGTTGTTGGCCCCTTTCCAACAAACGTAGTGTTGCGCTCGCTCCCTCTGCAACAAGAAGCTTGTTGCAGAAACAAAAGAAAAACCTTGCAATCAGTGGTCGTTATAGAAAAGTTTTGCAACAGAGATCTTGTTGTAATTCTTTTTTCAACAGAGGTCTTGTTGCAGAACTTTTTTACAAATTTTCACAACATAGATCTTGTTGCAGAAAAGCACCCGAGGAAAGAACGCCATGGAAGCTTGTTTTTGGAGAGAAAGAAAGGGGTAAGGAGAGAGAGGAGGGAAGGAAAAAGGGGCTGGCGGTGGAGCGCCATGGGAGCTCGGCCAGAGGCTGTAGGCTGCATCCTCCGGCGGCGCTATATGGGAGTTGCGAGGGAGGGAGTGAAGGGAGAGAGGTCTGTGGCGCTTGCTCCCGAGAGAGATTTCCTGGAGATGAAGGCCTGGGGGATAAGGTTGAGCAACGAAGATATGTGGACACGCGTCAAGCAGCCCAAGTGGTTGACGTACAGGCTGTAATCAGCCGGGTGAAGAGAAGCTTTTCCCTTAATTGACGCACCGTCTTTATTTCTGCTCCAGATGAGCCCCATCCAACGTCCTTGAGAGAGAACCTGATCTAAACCACGTACATGTCCTTTGGGTGCATGTTACGTGGCAAAAATAGAAACAAAAATACGATTTCTTGCACCTGTCATCTAAACCACGCACATGCAATACGTGGATCCTCAACTTTAATTAATTGGCCTCCTTGTTAATAGTATCTCCTTCCAGCAATCTCTCACACGTAGCCATGCACATGAAAGTTTCCATAGTTATTGTACATGTATGTCTTTCCTCCAAACATGTATGTGTAGAGCCTTAGCTTCTTCACAAGGATTAGTGTTACTCATTTGTTTATCTCCTGAACTAAATGAAGGCCCGCACGCTTTGTATTTTGAACAACAAAAACTAGCTGTTCGTCATTGTATCTTGGTCGCATCGTACTGTGATGTATATGCAGCGTATTTTCAGACAACACCGACTTCAGCCGAAACATCAACGAACCCGGTATTTATATCACGGCGAGAAGCCGAGAAGGCCATGCCACTCTAGACAAGTATAAATGACTCCTTTAACTTGACTGTCATCCTCATGTGAAGTCGCTTACAAAGATTCCTTCCAATTTTTTCAGCCCATGTGTATTTTATGAATAATAATTCCATGTAGAATCAAACTTATTTAATTCTGGATGGGAAACTATTTTCAATAGCACTGCCAATGATATAATTCACATATCTGAATAGTCTGCACTATCTTAGTTAACTGCTCCAAATTCCGTGCATGCGAAGAATGGGAGAATCCCTGACCAAACTGCGTGCAAGGGTGAACTGATTGTTATCTTTAGCAGAGCACCCAACGTCTTCACAAATGGAATGAAGAAACAAAAACAACATAGCAATACTTTTGTTGAATAGACATTGCGTGTGGGTAAACATGGCACAAGAGATAGAAACACCTCGTTATTTGTGGTTTGAACCAATCAAATGATCGAAGAAACTATCGTGTCAGGAAAGACTCACAAGCAGAGCGCAACCAATCAATTCGTTGAGAGAGCAAGGTAGTGGCAAATTATATTTTTAAAGTTCAGAATATTTAATGAGTGATTACAAAAGATCCACATTTGCCACAACCAGAATCACCAGAACATATCAGGATTCAAGAGAACGCGGCATCGGCAATTGACCAAGACTTAATCAAAGCTTCACATCTTTGTTGCGCACCTACTTTGATCGTTGCCTCATCTTTTGGCACTTCCTCCCAAGCCTCGTCATTCTCTTGTTCTTCCACTGCACATTATTTCAAATGCAATGTACAATATAATTTTACATGTAAAGAGTGCAAGGCAGGACACCAAATGCAATGTACTTTATTTGTAAACATGAGTATTGGGTGTTCAGATTTAGTTCTCATTGTGTGTGATCAGTTTTGTTAAATGAACAAACAAAAGGAAATAATAAAGAAAACAAGCACATATCCTGCAATCTAGTTGGCAAATGAAGTGACAAGATTGTAACAATGTGACAAATCTTTGAAACAAAACATGGGAGTACTTGTATATGCATTTGACATTCAAGAATATGAGTTATTAAAGCAAAAATGGACTAGTGAAGTTAAAAGACTACAAGGGCCAGTTCTTTTGGAGCTTATGGCTAGCAGTGGAAATAAGTTGCCCGCTTAGCATATTCTAGAAGCCTAGCATTTTTTTTATTTTTGAAGTCCACTAGTTAAATCTTAATTAGTAGGCTTATAAAATACAGTAAAATTTTAGGTTGAGCTGAATAGCTAGGAAGGGGGCAGCTTATTTCCACACCCAGCCATAGAACCAAAAAAACTAGCCCTAAGCATGTTCCCTGAGAAATGCTTCAATCGTCCATACATTGTTGTGAAATCAGACTGTAATCTGTGAAATAGCAGAACAAATACAGAGATGCTGAAATGACAATAACTAGCAGAATGCAGACAAGTATATCAGAACTATCATGACTAGGGCAGAGTACCATACATTGTTGTCATCAGTTCTTGGAGCCAGGATGTTCATCAGTTTGTTCAGTTGGTACTTATGCAAGATCAAATTACCACATGGTGCTTATGCAAAAAAACCAAATTCAGTTGTTCAACTGAGGCTCCAATTCACTGGCAGCTACCTATGCTGGAAGTGTCACTGGTTCAACTTTTGTTTCCCTTATGAGGTAAAAGGAAAATTAATGAACCTACAAATATCGGCAGTGTTCCTGGTATTCGTTCATCTAGGAGCAAAGAAAAGGAGCTGTCACACCGCAAGAAGATAAAATAACTGATGCAACAAATGCAGGGCCAAAAGGCACAATTCGGAGTACCTCAAGGATAATAGATGCATAAAATTCAGTCACAAACACATATAATCCTCACATTACATAAAACTCAGTCCTGGAACATAGCCAGACTAGTATTAAACAGCTAAATTTGACCAAACACAGGTAAAGCGACTTCCACAGCCACAACCGCATAACAAATCAGGAATCACTAGGACAATGCCATCATCCCTCAGAGTTTTGCTGCCTGGATGTCAGATGATGCTTCCCCTGCCACCAAGCAGCGCCTACTTGGATCGCTGCCTCATCTTTCGGCGCTTCCTCTTGAGTCTCCTCATCCTCTTCTTCTTCCACTGCACATCAACACAAAACACAGATCATCAGTACAAATTGCATAGTGCTAGCTGTGCAGGAACATGAGTTAATTCCACATGAAAAGAGAGACTAGTATGTGATTCAGAATCAGAAGATTGAGTGTTTCATTGGATATCATCACGTGATTTTCAGAAACACGGACCAATTGTTCTTCATCATTTCCCAAACTGCCAATTTGGCATTGCAAAAAGAGAACTATTCTAAGAAGGTCGCAGCTATCTACAAACAGGTTAGGCAAAGCAAAGTAGATCTGCAGTCGGTTTGACATTCAGAATGAGTAGGAGGATTTTATCATCAAACAGATCAGACACCAATTGTCTTCCTCATCATGCCAACAGACGCAATTATACAAAAAAAAACAGTGGAAAATAAGCTAAAGAAATGGCTAAGCAAAGTTCTCTCAGACAAATGCCTCGATTGTCCACACGGTGTAATAGAATGGATTACATCAGACTCGTCATCTTTTTTCATCGTCACAGAGAACCATGGACAAACGAAAACAACAACAAAAAACATAAATCTGGCTAACATAACTAGAGGCAGTAATTAGATCTCATAGAGCAAGCAAATCTGGTCGAAATAGCAGCGGTTCTCTCAGACAAATTTGCCTCACTTTTGTCCCCACGGTTGAATGGAATGGATTGGATCGGACATCTAATCAGTGTTGATCATCACAGAGAACCACTAATTACGCAAGCGAGCGGTAGCAACGGCGAGAACAAACCCTCGCTAAACACTAGCACATGTCCAGATCTACCTTGGTCGCGGAGCAGCTAACAACAGGGAAGGGAGATGACGGGCAGTACGAACCTTGGCCCTCATCGCGGCGGCGGAGTCGGTCTCGCTCTCCTGTTCGCGGCGGCGGCGGTGTGTGGACGAACCCGATTCTCCGTAGATTGTTGGCGGCGGGGGCTCTCGCCTCGTACTTATACGGGCTGGCTGCTGAAGGGGGGGAAACCCTAGCGGGGTTGGACGGGTGGACGGCTCGGATCAGCCAGTGAACGGCGTTCTGATCCGATTAGTAATCTGGTCTGTCGGCCTGTTGGGCCTCCAAACAACGCCTAGGCCCACGCTAACATTTGACTGGAGTTGATTTCCTAAAGAAAAAAACAATTGACCAGTCTCTACTTTGTTTTTTTTTAATTTTTACTTAAAAAAACTCCTTTTCCTGTCAGACTGAGTGCTTTTTCCAGCATTCCTTTTTTTCTTCTGATGATCATTCCTTGGAAACCGTCTTAATTGCCTCATCTTTTATTGATTTATCAATTTATCAAATAAATTATATTTTCTTTGGTAAGTCAATAAGTAATTACAAAATAAGATCACGGGCAAGATTTGTTAAATATTTATTTACACAATCATATAACATGAAGATGCAAATTATGGGATAATGTATTGTAATATAATATTTATGCCCCATAGCGACGCACAGGCAAATATCTAGTTCTGCTAGAAAAAGGACTAATGCAACATGATAGCGCCTGTGCGCAACTGTTGGTGCAGCACGAGTCATGAGTAATTATACTGTTTTTAGAGCATTTCCAACAACCGCGCTAAATAAGCATCGCGCCGCAAATTTGCCTTTTTTAGCGCGCACGCAATCGGTAGAGGGGCTCCAGCGGCATATAGAGTTTGGCGTGTAGTCCGAATCGCCATCTGATGACCCACAAGTGTAGGGAATCTATCGTAGCATTTTCGATAAGTAAGAGTGTCGAACCCAACGAGGAACAGAAGGAAATGATAAGTGGTTTTTAGCAAGATATTCTCTGCAAACACTGAAATTATCGGTAACAGATAGTTTTGTGATAAGATAAATTATAACGAGCAACAAGTAATAAAAATAAATAAGGTGCAGCAAGATGGCTCAATCCTTTTTGTAGCAAAGGACAAGCCTGAACAAACTCTTAGATGAAGGAAAACGCTCCCGAGGACACATGGGAATTATCGTCAAACTAGTTTTCATCACGATCACATGATTCGCGTTCGGTAATTTGATAATTTTATATGTGGGTGGACCGGTGCTTGGGTACTGTCCTTACTTGGATAAGCATCCCACTTATGATTAACCCTTATTGCAAGCATCCGCAACTACAACAGAAGTATTAAGGTAAACCTAACCATAGCATGAAACATATGGATCCAAATCAGCCCCTTACGAAGCAACGCATAAACTAGGTTTAAACTTTTGTCACTCTAGTAACCCATCATCTACTTATTACTTTCCAATGCCTTCCTCTAGGCCCAAACAATGATGAAGTGTCATGTAGTCGACGTTCACATGACACCACTAGAGGGATGACAACATACATCTCATCAAAATATCGAACGAATACCAAATTCACATGACTACTAATAGCAAGACTTCTCCCATGTCCTCGGGAACAAACGTAACTACTCATAAAGCATATTCATGTTCATAATCAGAGGGGTATTAATATGCATAATGGATCTGAACATATGATCTTCCACCAAGTAAACCAACTAGCATCAACTACAAGGAGTAATCAACACTACTAGCAACACATAGGTACCAATCTGAGGTTGGATACAAGAGATGAACTAGGGTTTGAGATGAGATGGTGCTGGTGAAGATGTTGATGGAGATTGACCCCCTCTTGATGAGAGGATCATTGGTGATGATTTGCCCCTCCCGGAGGGAAATTTCCTCGGCAGAACAGCTCCGCCGGAGCCCTAGATTGGTTCCGCCAAGGTTCCGCCTCGTGGCGGCGGAGTTTCGTCTCGTGAGCTTGCTTATGATTTTTTTCTCAGACGAAAGGCTTCATATAGCAGAAGATGGACACCAGAGGCCTGCCAGGGGGGCCACGATGTTGGGGAACGTAGTAATTTCAAAAAATTCCTACGCACACGCAAGATCATGGTGATGCATAGCAACGAGAGGGGAGAGTGATGTCTACGTACCCTCATAGACCGGCAACGGAAGCGTTGACACAACATAGAGGAAGTAGTCGTACGTCTTCCCGATCTGACCGATCCAAGTACCGAACGTACGGCACCTCCAAGTTCTGCACACGTTCAACTCGGTGACGTCCCTCGAGCTCCGATCCAGTCGAGTATTGAGGGAGAGTTTCGTCAGCACGACGGCGTGATGACGGTGATGATGTTCTATCGACGTAGGGCTTCGCCTAAGCACCACTACGATATGACCGAGGTGGAATATGGTGGAAGGGGGCACCACACACGGCTAAGGAATGATCACGAAGATTAACTTGTGTGTCATGGGGTGCCCTCCTGCCCCCGTATATAAAGGAGGGAGGGGGAAGGTGCGGCCGGCCCCTAGGGGTGCACCTGGAGGAGTCCTACTCCCACCGGGAGTAGGACTCCCACCTCTTGCCTTGTTGGAGAAGGAAAGGGGAAGGGGGAAAGAGGAAAGGGGGGCGCCCCCCCTTCCTTGTCCTATTCGGACTAGGGGGGGAGGGGGCGCGCGGCCTGCCATGGTCGGCCCTCCTCTTCTCCCTTAGGGCCCATGTAGGCCCATTAACCCCCGGGGGGGTTCCGGTAACCCCCTAGTACTCCGGTAAAATCCCGATTTCACCCGGAACGATTCCAATATCCAAATATAGGCTTCCAATATATCAATCTTTATGTCTCACCATTTCGAGACTCCTCGTCATGTCTGTGATCACATCCAGGACTCTGAACAACCTTTGGTACATCAAAACACAAAAACCCTAATTATGATCGTCACCGAACTTTAAGCGTGCGGACCCTACGGGTTCGAGAACTATGTAGACATGACCGAGAAACGTCTCCGGTCAATAACCAATAGCGGAACTTGGATGCTCATATTGGTTCCTACATATTCTACGAAGATCTTTATCAGTCAAACCACATAACAACATACATTGTTCCCTTTGTCATCGGTATGTTACTTGCCCGAGATTCGATCGTCGGTATTCCAATACCTAGTTCAATCTCGTTACCGGCAAGTCTCTTTACTCGTTACGTAATACATCATTCCGCAACTAACTCATTAGTTGCAATGCTTGCAAGGCTTAAGTGATGTGCATTACCGAGTGGGCCCAGAGATACCTCTCCGACAATCGGAGTGACAAATCCTAATCTCGAAATACGCCAACCCAACAAGTACCTTTGGAGACACCTATAGAGCACCTTTATAATCACCCAGTTATGTTGTGACGTTTGGTGGCACACAAAGTGTTCCTCCGGTAAAGTGGACTTGCATAATCTCATAGTCATAGGAACATGTATAAGTTATGAAGAAAGCAATAACAACAAACTAAACGATCAAGTGCTAAGCTAACGAAATGGGTCAAGTCAATCACATCATTCTCCTAATGATGTGATCCCGTTAATCAAATGACAACTCCTGTCTATGGTTAGGAAACATAACCATCTTCGATCAACGAGCTAGTCAAGTAGAGGCATACTAGTGACACTCTGTTTGTCTATGTATTCACACATGTATTATGTTTCCGGTTAATACAATTCTAGCATGAATAATAAACATTTATCATGATATAAGGAAATAAATAATAACTTTATTATTGCCTCTAGGGCATATTTCCTTCACATGAGGCAGGGCGAGCGCCCAGGGGGTAGGCGCGCCCCCACCCTCGTGGCTGGTGAGTGGCCCCCTCTGGTACTTCCTGCGCCCAATATTTTTTATATATTCTGAAAAGTGCTCCCGTGGAGTTTCAGGACTTTTGGAGATGTGCAGAATAGGTATCTAATATTTGCTCCTTTTCCAGCCCAGAATTCCAGCTGTCGGCATTCCCCCTCTTTATGTAAATCTTGTAAAATAAGAGAGAATAGGCATAAGTATTGTGACATAATGTGTAATAACAACCCATAATGCAATAAATATCGATATGGAAGCATGATGCAAAATGGACGTATCAACCCCCCCAAGCTTAGACCTCGCTTGTCCTCAAGCGAAAGCCGAAATTGAAAAATATGTCCACATGTTTAGATATAGAGGTGTCGATAAAAATAAAATACGGACATGAGGGCATCATGATCATTTTTAGAACTATATATATATATTGTCATATGATCTCTTATGCTAAAGTAACAATTCAATCACAATTTTAAGTATGAATCATAAACTTCATTGAAAACTAACAAACTCTAATCTCAGTCATTGAGGCAATTGCAATTTATCATAACATAGGAAAGAGTCAATATAAGAGCTTTTCAGCAAGTCCACATACTCAACTATCATTTAGTCTTTCACAATTGCTAACACTCACGCAATATTTATGGGTATGGAGTTTTAATCGGACATAGAGAAATATAGGGGCTTATAGTTTTGCCTCCCAACGTTTTACCTCAAGGGTAATGTCAACAATAATAGTTCATGCAGACTCACATCCAATTAGCTATATGTATCTGGATCTTTCCAACACATTGTGCTTGCCAAAGGATAAAATGTAAAAAGGAAAGGTGAATATCACCATGACTCTTATATAAGGTAGAAAATAAAAGTAAAAGATAGGCCCTTCACAGAGGGAAGTAGAGGTTGCCATGCGCTTTTATGGTTGGATGCACAAAATCTTAATGCAAAAGAACGTCGCTTTATATTGCCACTTGTGATATGAACCTTTATTATGCAGTCTGTCGCTTTTATTTCTTCCACATCACAAGATCATATAAAGCTTATTTTCTCCATATTAATAAATCATACATATTTAGAAGGCAATTTTTATTGCATGCACCGATGACAACTTACTTGAAGGATCTTACTCAATCCATAGGTAGGTATGGTGGACTCTCATGGCAAAACTGGGTTTAAGGATATTTGGAAGCACAAGTAGTATTTCTACTTGGTGCAAAGAACTTGGCTAGCATGAGAGGGAAAGGAAAGCTCAACATGTTGGATGATCCATGACAATATAATTTATCTCAGATGTAAGAAAACATAACCCATTAGGCTGTCTTCCTTGTCCAATGTCAACTCTTTAGCATATCATACTTTAATGAGTGCTCACAATCATAAAAGATGTATATTTATATGTAAAGACCTCTCTTTCTTTATTACTTCCAATTAATTGCAACGATGACCAAAACTATGTTTGTCAACTCTCAACAACTCTTATTCATCATACTTTTTACATGTGAGCTCATTACTCCCCATAAGATCCATATGATCTCTTTATTTCTTCTCTTTTATTTTATTCCCTCAAGATCATAGTAAAATAAATCAGGCCCTTGACTCAACACTAATCTTTATTATATATAGCTCACGGACTTGATTACATAGAAGGATCATAAAGCAAAACTCACAACTAGAGCATACTAAAACTTTATTGTACTAGGTCAAGATATTACCAAAAGGATCGAACTAAGGAAAACGACAAAGATAAAAGGTGTGATGGTGATATGATACCAGGGCACTCCCCCAAGCTTGGCAGTTGCCAAGGGGAGTGCCCATACCCATGTGATTATGTCTCCTTCCTCTAAGGTGGTGATGAAGAAGTTGTTGATGATGTAGGCTTATCGTCCATCTTCCAAGGCATAGGCTCACCGTCATAGAAGGATGATCGAGTCTCTGGAATCCTCAAATCTGCAGCCAAACTCATCCTCTTGAATCTATATACGTACTCACAGTTTTGGTTTTGCAGGTCATAGATCTGGGCTTGGAGGCGCTCGATTTTCTCATGAAGCTTGAAGATGGCCTCCCCAATGTCCTTGGCGTCCAGCTTGTGGTTGTTGGTGAACTCCATGATCATTATGTGATTGGAGTCGAGTCCACGCTCCACCATCTCCTGACACTTGAAAACGTGTTGCTCCATCGCCTCGAGCCTTGTCTCCACGCTTCCGATCCTCCTCGGTCCCTCCACACCACGGATGTGCAACAACCCCTCACGCATCTCAATGGTTTGAGGGTGTTGCAGCACTTCCGCGAGGTAGGGGTTGATGACCTTCTCAAAGAACTTGTCCTTGGGGGCACTTGAAGACGCCATGGCGATATATATCTGTCAGAAAAATAGCTCGAAACAAAGACAGGAGATATTTGCATGATACGGTGGTCAAAACCTTCGGGAGCTTATATAATGAATATTTACCGACCAAAAGGAGTATCATGCAAGAAAACGGAGTCCGGAGAGGACACGAGGCTTCCATGAGGGTGGAGGGCACGCCCAGTATTCCAAAACGGAGAAAAAATGCCATTAGAACTGTTTTGGAGTCGGTTTGCTTACCGTACGACGTACCTATTCCTTTTCGGAGTCTGAAACATTCTGGAAAGTGTCCCTTATGTATTCTTTCGGGGTTACGGTTTCAATAACATTAGTTTCAACATTTATAGGATTACCTGAGATATAATGTTTGATTCTTTGACCGCTCACCACCCTCGGATTTGTGCCTTCGAAGTTGTTGATTTTCATGGCACCGGAACGATAGACCTCCTCGATGACGTGAGGACCTTCCCATTTAGAGAGGAGTTTGCCTGCAAAAAACCTTAAGCGAGAGTTGTATAGCAATACATAATCACCTACATTAAACTCACGTTTTTGTATCCTTTTGCCATGCCATCTTTTAACTTTTTCTTTAAATAGCTTGGCATTTTCATAGGCCTGGGTTCTCCATTCATCAAGTGAGCTAATGTCAAAAAGCCTCTTCTCACCGGAAAGTTTGAAATCATAGTTGAGCTCTTTAATAGCCCAATATGCCTTATGTTCTAGTTCAAGAGGTAAGTGACATGCTTTACCATAAACCATTTTATGTGGAGACATACCCATAGGGTTTTTATATGCAGTTATATAAGCTCATAATGCATCATCAAGTTTCTTGGACCAATTCTTTCTAGATCTATTAAAGTCTTTTGCAAAATTAATTTAAGCTCTCTATTACTTAATTCTACTTGACCACTAGACCGCGGGTGATATGGAGATGCAATTCTATGATTAACATCATACTTGGCAAGCATTTTACGAAAGGCACCATGAATGAAATGTGAACCACCATCGGTCATGAAATATCTAGGGACTCCAAACCTCGGCAAAATAACTTCTTTAAGCATCTTAATAGAGGTGTTATGATCAGCACTACTAGTTGGAATAGCTTCTACCCACTTAGTAACGTGATCAACAACAACTAAAATATGTGTGTATCCATTAGAGGAAGGAAAAGGTCCCATATAATCAAAGCCCCAAACATCAAATGGTTCAATAACAAGTGAATAATTCATAGTCATTTCTTGGCGTCTACTAATATTACCAATTCTTTGACATTCATCACAAGACAAGACAAACTTACGGGCATCCTTGAAGAGAGTAGGCCAATAAAAACTGGATTGCAATACCTTATGTGCAGTTCTATCTCCAGCATGGTGTCCTCCATAGGCTTCGGAGTGACACTTGCTTAGGATCTATTCCTGTTCATGCTCAGGTACACAACGTCTAATAACACCATCTACTCCTTCTTTATAAAGATGTGGGTCATCCCAAAAGTAATGCCTTAAATCATAGAAGAGATTTTTCTTTTCCTGGTATGTGAAACTAGGTGGTATAAATTTAGCAACAATGTAATTAGCATAATCAGCATACCATGGAGTAGTACGAGAAGCATTTATGACATTTAATTGTTCATCAGGAAAGCTATCATCAATAGGTGGTGGGTCATCAAGAACATTCTCTAACCTAGACAAGTTGTCTGCAATGGGGTTCTTAGCTCCCTTTCTATCAATAATATGCAAATCAAATTCTTGTAGCAAAAGAACCCATCTAATAAGTCTAGGTTTAGCATCTTTCTTTTCCATAAGGTATTTAATAGCAGCATGATCAGTGTGAATAGTTACTTTAGAATCAACAATATAAAGTCTGAACTTATCACAAGCAAAAACAACCGCTAAAAATTCTTTTTCAGTAGTAGCATAATTTCTCTGGGCATTGTCTAGAGTTTTACTAGCATATTGAATAACATTTAATTTCTTATCAACTCTTTGCCCTAGAACAGCACCTACAGCATAATCACTAGCATCACACATAATTTCAAAAGGTAGATTCCAATCAGGTGGCTGAACAATAGGTACAGAAATCAAAGCTTTCTTAAGTATTTCAAATGCTTCTACACAATCATCATCAAAGACAAAAGTGTTGGGGAACGTAGTAATTTCAAAAAAATCCTACGCACACTCATGATCATGGTGATGCATAGCAACGAGAGGGGAGAGTGTGTCCATGTACCCTCGTAGACCGAAAGCGGAAGCGTTAGCACAATGTGGTTGATGTAGTCGTACGTCTTCACGATCCGACCGATCCAAGTACCGAACGTACGACACCTCTGAGTTCAGCACACGTTCAGCTCGATGACGTCCCACGAACTCCGATCCAGCAGAGCTTCACGGGAGAGTTTTGTCAGCATGATGGCGTGATGACGGTGATGATGTTGCTACCGACGCAGGGCTTCGCCTAAGCACCGCTACGATATAACCGAGGTGGAATATGGTGGAGGGAGGCACCGCACACGGCTGGAATAGATCAACAGATCAACTTGTCTTCTAGGGTGCCCCCTGCCCTCGTATATAAAGGAGCAAGGGGGAGGCAGCTGGCCAGGAGGAGGGCGTGCTAGGGAGGGAGTCCTACTCCCTAGGACTCCTCCTTTTCCTTGTTTGAGTAGGAGAGGGAAGGAAGGGAGAGAGGAGGAGAAGGAGAAAAAAGGGGGGCGCCGCCACGCCCCCTCCTTGTCCAATTCGGACTAGAGGGGAAGGGGGCGCGCGGCTGCCCTGGCCACCCCTCCTCTTCTCCCACTAAGGCCCATGAGGCCCAATTAACTCCCCGGGGGTTCCGGTAACCCCCCAGTACTCCATTTTTTTATCAGAAACCACTCGGAACACTTCTGGTGTCCAAATGTAGTCGTCCAATATATCAATCTTTACATATCGACCATTTCGAGACTTCTCATCATGTCCGTGATCATATCCGGGACTCCGAACTACCTTTGGTACATTAAAACACAAAAACTCATAATACCGATCGTCACCAAACTTTAAGCGTGCGGACCCTACGGGTTCGAGAAATATGTAGACATGACCGAGACACGTCTCTAGTCAATAACCAATAGCGGAACCTGGATGCTCATATTGGCTCCTACATATTCTACGAAGATCTTTATCGGTCAAACCGCATGACAACATACGTTGTTCCCTTTGTCATCGTTATGTTACTTGCCCGAGATTCGATCATCGGTATCTCAATACCTAGTTCAATCTCGTTACCGGCAAGTCTCTTTACTCGTTCCGTAATGCATCATCCTGCAACTAACTCATTAGTCACATTGCTTGCAAGGCTTATAGTGATGTGCATTACCGAGAGGGCCCAGAGATACCTCTCCGACAATCGGAGTGACAAATCCTAATCTCGAAATACGCCAACTCAACAAGTACCTTCGATGACACCTGTAGAGCACCTTTATAATCACCTAGTTACGTTGTGACGTTTGGTAGCACACAAAGTGTTCCTCCGATAAACGGGAGTTGCATAATCTCATAGTCATAGGAACATGTATAAGTCATGAAGAAAGCAATAGCAACATACTAAATGATCAAGTGCTAAGCTAACGGAATGGGTCAAGTCAATCACATCATTCTCCTAATGATGTGATCCCGTTAATCAAATGACAACGCATGTCTATGGCTAGGAAACATAACCATCTTTGATCAACGAGCTAGTCAAGTAGAGGCATACTAGTGACACTTTGTTTGTCTATGTATTCACGCATGTATTATGTTTCCGGTTAATACAATTCTAGCATGAATAATAAACATTTATCATGATATAAGGAAATAAATAATAACTTTATTATTGCCTCTAGGGCATATTTCCTTCAGTCTCCCACTTGCACTAGAGTCAATAATCTAGATTACACAGTAATGATTCTAACACCCATGGAGCCTTGGTGCTAATCATGTTTTGCTCGTGGAAGAGGCTTAGTCAACGGGTCTGCAACATTCAGATCCGTTTGTATCTTGCAAATCTCTATGTCTCCCACCTAGACTTGATCCCGGATGGAGTTGAAGCATCTCTTGATGTGCTTGGTTCTCTTGTGAAATCTGGATTCCTTTGCCAAGATAATTGCACCAGTATTGTCACAAAAGATTTTCATTGGACCCGATGCACTAGGTATGACACCTAGATCGGATATGAACTCCTTCATTTGCTGCTTCCGAAGCAGCAATGTACTCCGCTTCACATGTAGATCCCGCCACGACGCTCTGTTTAGAACTGCTCCAACTGACAGCTCCACCGTTCAATATAAACACGTATCCGGTTAGCGATTTAGAATCGTCCAGATCAGTGTCAAAGCTTGCATCAATGTAGCCATTTTACGATGAGCTCTTTGTCACCTCCATAAACAAGAAAAATATCCTTAGTCCTTTTCAGGTACTTCAGGATGTTCTTGACCGCTGTCCAGTGATCCACTCCTGGATTACTTTGGTACCTCCCTGCTAAACTAATAGCAAGGCACATATCAGGTCTGGTACACAACATTGCATACATGAAAGAGCCTATGGCTGAAGCATAGGGAACATCTTTGATTTTCTCTCTATCTTCTGCAGTGGTCGGGCATTGAGTCTTACTCAACTTCACACCTTGTAATACAGTCAAGAACCCTTTCTTTGCCTGGTCCATTTTGAACTTCTTCAAAACTTTGTCAAGGTATGTGCTTTGTGAAAGTCCAATTAAGCGTCTTGATCTATCTCTATAGATCTTGATGCCCAATATGTAAGCAGCTTCACCGAGGTTTTTCATTGAAAAACTCTTATTCAAGTATCCTTTTATGCTATCCAGAAATTCTATATCATTTCCAATCAACAATATGTCATCCACATATAATATCAGAAATGCTACAGAGCTCCCACTCACTTTCTTGTAAATATAGGCTTCTCCAAAAGTCTATATAAAACCATATGCTTTGATCACACTATCAAAACGTTTATTCAAACTCCGAGAGGCTTGCACCAGTCCATAAATGGATCGCTGGAGCTTGCACACTTTGTTAGCACCTTTTGGATCGATAAAACCTTCAGGTTGCATCATATACAACTCTTCTTCCAGAAATCCATTCAGGAATGCAGTCTTTACATCCATTTGCCAAATTTCATAATCATAAAATGCGACAATAGCTAACATGATTCGGACGGACTTAAGCATCGCTACGGGTGAGAAGGTCTCATCGTAGCCAACTCTTTGAACTTGTCAAAAACCTTTCGCAACAAGTCGAGCTTTGTAGATAGTAACATTACCATCAGCGTATGTCTTCTTCTTGAAGATCCATTTATTCTTGATGGCTTGCCGATCATCGGGCAAGTCAACCAAAGTCCACACTTTGTTCTCATACATGGATCCCATCTCATATTTCATGGCCTCAAGCCATTTTGCGGAATCTGGGCTCATCATCGCTTCCTCATAGTTTGTAGGTTCATCATGGTATAGTAACATGACCTCCAGAACAGGATTAACGTACCACTCTGGTGTGGATCTTACTCTGGTTGACCTACGAGGTTCGGTAGTAACTTGATCTGAAGTTTCATGATCATCATCATTAGCTTCCTCATTAATTGGTGTAGGTGTCACAGGAACTGGTTTCTGTGACAAACTACTTTCCAATAAGGGAGCAGGTACAGTTAACTCATCAAGTTCTACTTTCCTCCCACTCACTTCTTTCGAGAGAAACTCCTTCTCTAGAAAGGATCCATTCTTAGCAACAAAAGTCTTGCCTTCGGATCTGTGATAGAAGGTGTACCCAACTGTTTCTTTTGGGTATCCTATGAAGACACATTTTTCCGACTTGGGTTCGAGCTTATCAGGTTGAAGCTTCTTCACATAAGCATCGCATCCCCAAACTTTAAGAAACGACAACTTTGGTTTCTTGCCAAACCATAGTTCATAAGGCGTCGTCTCAATGGATTTAGATGGTGCCCTATTTAACGTGAATGCATCCGTCTCTAAAGCATAACCCCAAAATGATAGCGGTAAATCAGTAAGAGACATCATAGATCGCACCATACCTAGTAAAGTACGATTACGATGTTTAGACACACCATTACGCTATGGTGTTCCGGGTGGCGTGAGTTGCGAAACTATTCCGCATTGTTTCAAATGTAGACCAAACTCGTAACTCAAATATTCTCCTCCACAATCAGATCGTAGAAACTTTATTTTCTTGTTACGATGATTTTCCACTGCACTCTGAAATTCTTTGAACTTTTTGAATGTTTCAGACTTATGTTTCATTAATTAGATATACCCATATCTACTCAAATCATCTGTGAAGGTGAGAAAATAACGATACCCGCCGCGAGCCTCAATATTCATCGGAGCACATACATCAGTATGTATGATTTCCAACAAGTTTGTTGCTCGCTCCATTTTCCCGGAGAACGGCGTTTTAGTCATCTTGCCCATGAGGCATGGTTCACAAGTACCAAGTGATTCATAATCAAGTGATTCCAAAAGTCCATCAGTATGGAGCTTCTTCATGCGCTTTACACCAATATGACCCAAACGACAGTTCCACAAATAAGTTGCACTATCATTATCAAATCTGCATCTTTTGGCTTCAACATTATGGATATGTGTGTCACTACTATTGAGATTTAACACAAATAGACCACTCTTCAAGGGTGCATGACCATAAAAGATATTACTCATATAAATAGAACAACCATTATTCTCAGATTTAAATGAATAACCGTCTCGCATAAAACAAGATCCAGATATAATGTTCATGCTCAACACTGGCACCAAATAATAATTATTCAGGTCTAAAACTAATCCCGAAGGTAGATGTAGAGGTAGCGTGTCGATGGTGATCACATCGACTTTGGAACCATTTCCCATGCGCATCGTCACCTCGTCCTTAGCCAGACTTCGCTTAATCCGTAGTCCCTGTTTCGAGTTGCAAATATTAGCAGCAGAACTAGTATCAAATCCCTAGGTGCTACTGCGTGCTCTGGTAAGGTACACATCAATAACATGTATATCACATATACCTTTGTTCACCTTGCCATCCTTCTTATCCGCCAAATACTTAGGGCAGTTCCGCTTCTAGTGACCAGTCTGTTTGCAGTAGAAGCACTCAGTCTCAGGCTTAGGTCCAGACTTGGGTTTCTTCTCCTGAGCAGCAACTTGTTTGCTGTTCTTCTTGATGTTCCCATTCTTCTTCCCTTTACCTTTTTTCTTGAAACTGGTGGTCTTGTTGACCATCAACACTTGATGCTCCTTCTTGATTTCTACCTCCGCTGCCTTTAGCATTGCGAAGAGCTCAGGAATTGTCTTATTCATCCCTTGCATATTATAGTTCATCACGAAGCTCTTGTAGCTTGGTGGCAGTGATTGAAGAACTCTGTCAATGACACTATCAATAGGAAGATTAACTCTTAGTTGAGTCAAGCGATTATGATACCCAGACATTTTGAGTATATGTTCACTGACAGAACTATTCTCCTCCATTTTGCAGCTATAGAACTTATTGGGGACTTCATATCTCTCAATATGGGCATTTTCTTGAAATATTAACTTCAACTCCTGGAACATCTCATATGCTCCATGACGTTCAAAACGTCGTTGAAGTACCGGTTCTAAGCCGTAAAGCATGGCACACTGAACTATCAAGTAGTCATCAGCTTTACTCTACCAGACGTTCTTAACTTCATCAGCAGCATCTGCAGCAGGCGTGGCACCCAGCGGTGCTTCCAGGACGTAACTCTTCTATGCAGTAAAGAGGATAATCCTCAAGTTACGGACCTAGTCCGTGTAATTGCTACCATCATCTTTCAACTTTGCTTTCTCAAGGAACGCATTAAAATTCAACGGAACAACAGCATGGGCCATCTATCTACAATAATATAGACAAGCAAAATACTATCAGGTACTAAGTTCATGATAAATTTAAGTTCAATTAATCATATTACTTAAGAACTCCCACTTAGATAGACATCCCTCTAATCATCTAAGTGATCACGTGATCCATATCAACTAAACCATAACCGATCATCACGTGAAATGGAGTAGTTTTCAATGGTGAACATCACTATGTTGATCATATCTACTATATGATTCACGCTCGACCTTTCGCTCTCAGTGTTCCGAGGCCATATCAGCATATGCTAGGCTCGTCAAGTTTAACCCGAGTATTATGCGTGTGTAAAACTCTCTTACACCCATTGTAGATGAATGTTGAGCTTATCACACACGTGGTGTCTCGGCATGACGAACTTTGGCAACGGTGCATACTCAGGGAGAACACTTTTACCTTGAAATTTAGTGAGAGATCATCTTATAATGCTACCGTCAAACAAAGCAGAATAAGATGCATAAAGGATAAACATCACATGCAATCAATATAAGTGATATGATATGGCCATCATCATCTTGTGCTTGTGATCTCCATCTCCGAAGCACCATCATGATCACCATAGTCACCGGCGCGACACCTTGATCTCCATCGTAGCATCGTTGTCGTCTCGCCAACTATTGTTTCTACGGCTACCGCTTAGTGATAAAGTAAAGCAATTACAGGGCGATTGCATTGCATACAATAAAGCGACAACCATATGGCTTCTGCCAGTTGCTGATAACTCCGTTACAAAACATGATCATCTCATACAATAAATATAGCATCATGTCTTGACCATATCACATCACAACATGGCCTGCAAAAACAAGTTAGACGTCCTCTACTTTGTTGTTGCAAGTTTTACGTGGCTGCTACGGGATGAGCAAGAACCGTTCTTACCTACGCATCAAAACCACAACGATAGTTTGTCAAGTTAGTGTTGTTTTAACCTTCGCAAAGACCGGGCGTAGCCACACTTGGTTCAACTAAAGTTGGAGAAACTAACACCCGCCAGCCACCTGTGTACAAAGCACGTCGGTAGAACCAGTCTCGCGTAAGCGTACGCGTCATGTCGGTCCGGGCTGCTTCATTCAACAATACCACCGAACCAAAGTATGACATGCTGGTAAGCAGTATGACTTGTATCGCCCACAACTCACTTGTGTTCTACTCGTGCATATAACATCAACGCAATAATCTGGCTCTGGTGCCAATGTTGGGGAACGTAGTAATTTCAAAAAAAATTCCTACGCACACTCAAGATCATGGTGATGCATAGCAACGAGAGGGGAGAGTGTGTCCACGTACCCTCGTAGACCGAAAGCGGAAGCGTTAGCACAACGCGGTTGATGTATTCGTACGTCTTCACGATCTAACCGATCCAAGTACCGAATGTATGACACCTCCGAGTTCAGCACATGTTCAGCTCGATGACGTCCCATGAACTCCGATCCAGCAGAGCTTCACGGGAGAGTTTTGTCAGCACGACGGCGTGATGACGGTGATGATGTTGCTACCGACGCAGGGCTTCGCCTAAGCACCGCTACGATATAACCGAGGTGGAATATGGTGGAGGGGGGCACCGCACACGGCTGGAATAGATCAATAGATCAACTTGTCTTCTAGGGTGCCCCCTACCCCCGTATATAAAGGATCAAGGGGGAGGCGGTCGGCCAGGAGGAGGGCGTGCCAGGGAGGGACTCCTCCTTTTCCTTGTTGGAGTAGGAGAGGGAAGGAAGGGAGAGAGGAGGAGAAGGAAAAAAGGGGGGCGCCCCCTCCTTGT
This sequence comes from Triticum monococcum, assembly GCA_034509565.1. Lineage (NCBI taxonomy): Eukaryota > Viridiplantae > Streptophyta > Magnoliopsida > Poales > Poaceae > Triticum > Triticum monococcum. Next base: position 625,276,035 of record CM067845.1, read on the forward strand.
CCAATTCGGACTAGAGGGGGAGGGGGCGCGCGACTTCCTTGGCCGCCCCTCCTCTTCTCCCACTAAGGCCCATGAGGCCCAATTAACTCCCCGGGGGGTTCCAGTAACCCCCCGGTACTCCGGTTTTTATCCGAAACCACTCGGAACACTTCCGGTGTCCGAATATAGTCATCCAATATATCGATCTTTACGTCTCAACCATTTCGAGACTCCTCGTCATGTCCGTGATCATATCCGGGACTCTGAACTATCTTCGTACATCAAAACACAAAAACTCATAATACCGAGCGTCACCAAACTTTAAGCATGCGGACCCTACGGGTTCGAGAACTATGTAGACATGATCAAGACACGTCTCCGGTCAATAACCAATAGCGGAACCTGGATGCTCATATTGGCTCCTACATATTCTACGAAGATCTTTATCGGTCAAACCGCATAACAACATACGTTGTTCCCTTTGTCATGGGTATGTTACTTGCCCGAGATTCGATTGTCGGTATCTCAATACCTAGTTCAATCTCGTTACCGTCAAGTCTCTTTACTCGTTCTGTAATGCATCATCCCGCAACTAACTCATTAGTCACATTGCTTGCAAGGCTTATAGTGATGTGCATTACCGAGAGGGCCCAGAGATACCTCTCCGACAATCGGAGTGACAAATCCTATTCTCGAAATACGCCAACTCAACAAGTACCTTCGGTGACTGACAACCCACAAGTATAGGGGATCACAACAGTTTTCGAGGGTAGAGTATTCAACCCAAATTTATTGATTCGGCACAAGGGGAGCCAAAGAATATTCTCAAGTATTAGCAGCTGAGTTGTCAATTCAACCACACCTGGAAACTTAATATCTACAGCAAAGTGTTTAGGTAGCAAAGTAATATGATAGTAGTGATAACGGTAACAAAAGGTAACCGTAGTAAAAGTAATGTTTTTGGTATTTTGTAGTGATGATAGCAATAGCAACGGGAAAGTAAATAAGCGAAGCACAATATATGGAAAGCTCGTAGGCAATGGATCGGTGATGGAGAATTATGCCGGATGCGGTTCATCATGTAATAGTCATAACCTAGGGTGACACAGAACTAGCTCCAGTTCATTGATATAATGTAGGCATGTATTTCGAATATAGTCATACGTGCTTATGGAAAAGAACTTGCATGACATCTTTTGTCCTAGCCTCCTGTGGCAGCGGGGTCCTTACGGAAACTAAGGGATATTAAGGCCTCCTTTTAATAGAGAATCGGAACAAAGCATTAACACATAGTGAATACATGAACTCCTCAAACTACGATCATCACCGGTAAGTATCCCGATTATTGTTACTTTGGGGTTAACAGATCATAACACATAATAGGTGACTATAGACTTGCAAGATAGGATCAAGAACACTCATATATTGATGAAAACATAATAGGTTCAGATTTGAAATCATGGCACTCGGGCCCTAGTGACAAGCATTAAGGATAGCAAAGTCATAGCAACATCAATCTCAGAACATAGTGGACACTAGGGATCAAACCTTAACAAAACTAACTCGATTACATGATAGATCCCATCCAACCCATCACCGTCCAGCAAGCCTACGATGGAATTACTCACACACGACGGTGACCATCATGAAATTGGTGATGGAGGATGGTTGATGATGACGATGGCGATGGATTCCCCTCTCCGGAGCCCCGAACGAACTCCAGATCAGCCCTCCCGAGAGGTTTTAGGGCTTGGCGGCGGCTCCGTATCATAAAACACGATGATTTCTTCTCTCTGATTTTTTTCTCCCCGAAACTCAATATATGGAGTTGGAGTTGGAGTCGGAGAGTCAACATGGGGCCCATGAGGTAGGGGGGCGCACCCCCCACCCTCGTGGAGAGGTGGTGGGCCCCTGGACTTCATCTTTTGCAGGTATTTTTCTTATTTTCTGAAAAGTGGCTCCGTGAAGTTTCAGGTCATTCCGAGAACGTTTGCTCCTGCACATAAATAACACCATGGTAATTCTGCTGAAAACATCGTCAGTCCGGGTTAGTTCCATTCAAATCATGCAAGTTAGAGTCCAAAACAAGGGCAAAAGTGTTTGGAAAAGTAGATATGTTGGAGACGTATCAACTCCCCCAAGCTTAAACCTTTGCTTGTCCTCAAGCAATTCAGTTGATAAACTGAAAGTGATAAAGAAAAACTTTTACAAACTCTGTTTGCTCTTGTTGTTGTAAATATGTAAAGCCAGCATCCAAGTTTTCAGCAAAGATTATAACTAACCACATTCACAATAACGCATAGGTCTCAAGTTTACTCATATCAATGGCATAATCAACTAGCGAGCAATAATAATAAATCTCGGATGACAACACTTTCTCAAAACAATCATAATATGATATAACAAGATGGTATCTCGCTAGCCCTTTCTGAGACTGCAAAACATAAATGCAGAGCACCTTTAAAGATCAAGGACTGACTAGACATTGTAATTCATGGTAAAAGAGATCTAGTCAAGTCATACTCAATGCAAACTAACAGTAATGAATGCAAATGACAGCGTTGCTCTCCAACTAGTGCTTTTTAATAAGAGGATGATGACTCAGCGTAAAAGTAAATAGATAGGCCCTTCATAGAGGGAAGCAGGGATTCGTAGAGGTGCCAGAGCTCGGTTTTGAAACAGAGGTGAATAATATTTTGAGCGGTATACTTTCATTGTCAACATAACAACCAAGAGATGGCGATATCTTCCATGCTACACACATTATAGGCAGTTCCCAAACAGAATGGTAAAGTTTATACTCCCCTTCCACCAACAAGCATCAATCCATGGCTTGCTCGAAACAATGAGTGCCTCCAACTAACAAGAGTCCCAGGGGGAGTTTTGTTTGCAATTATTTTGATTTAGTTTGCATAAAGCATGGGACTGGGCATCCCGGTGACCAGCCATTTATCTCGTGAGTGAGGAGCAGAGTCCACTCCTCTTGAGAATAACCCGCCTAACATGGAAGATACAGGCAGCCCTAGTTGATACATGAGCTATTCGAGCATACAAAACAGGATATTTATTTGAAGGTTTAGAGTTTGGCACATACAAATTTACTTGGAACGACAAGTAGATACCGTATATATGTAGGTATAGTGGACTCATGTGGAATAACTTTGGGGTTTAAGGAGTTTGGATGCACAAGCAGTATTCCCGCTTAGTACAGGTGAAGCCTAGCAAAAGACTGGGAAGCGACCAGCTAGAGAGCGACAACAGTCATGAACATGCATTAAAATTAATCAACACCGAATGCAAGCATGAGTAGGATATAATCCACCATGAACATAAATATCGTGAAGGCTATGTTGATTTTGTTTCAACTACATGCTTGAACATGCGCCAAGTCAAGTCACTTAAATCATTCAGAGGAGGATACTATCATACCACATCACAACCATTTTAATAGCATGTTGGCACGCAAGGTAAACCATTATAAGCTCCCAGCTAATCAAGCATGGCACAAGAAACTATGATCTCTAGTTGTCATTGCAAACATGTTTATTCATAATAGGCTGAATCAGGAACGATGAACTAATCATATGTAAAAAAACAAAAGAGGTCGAGTTCATACCAGCTTTTCTCATCTCAGCCAGTCCATCATATAACATCATAATTGCCTTTCACTTGCACGATCGAATGATGTGAATAATAATAATAGTGCACGTGCATTGAACTAAGCTGGAATCTGCAGGCATTCAATAAACAGGAGAAGACAAGGCAATATGGGCTCTTTTGTCAGATAAACAATAATGCATATAAGAGCCACTTCAACAATTTAATTGTGGTCTTCTCCTATCGACCCCCAAAGAAAAGAAAAGAAATAAAACTATTTACACGGGAAAGCTCCCAACAAGCAAAAGAAGAACAGGAAATCTTTTTGGGTTTTCTTTTTAATTACTACTACAAGCATGGAAAGTAAACTCACTAAAAGCTACAACTAATTTTTTGGTTTTTTTCTTAAGGTTTATTAAACACACAAGAAGAAAGCATAAAAAAGGAAAATAAACTAGCATGGATGATACAATGAAAAAGTATGAGCACCGACATCTAGCAATGAGTGTGTGAACATAATGTAATGTCGGTGGGAAATACGTACTCCCCCAAGCTTAGCCTTTTGGCCTAAGTTGGTCTATGGCCACGGCTGGCCTGGCGGATATCCATAATAATAGTTGGGGTTGTACTGAGAAGAAGAAGAGGAAGACTCTGATTGCCACTGGCTGACAATCATCTCTGGATCCCACTAGTAATTAGACTGTCATGAAGGATCAATTTGTGGTTCCGGCTCTGGCTCCTCAGCTGGTGTAGGGTTCCGGTAGGCGTGAATAGCCTTCAACGGAACAAGGTACGTGCCTACAGATAAATCAAATAAAGAAGGAGCAGGCAGGGTAATAGTCTCAGGATGGTGTTTATTAAAGAACAATTGATATTTAAGCTCTCCTTCCCTATTCTTAACAATACACTACAAAAAAAGACACACCCGTGATATTTTGGGCCGAACGAATTTTTTTCTGTCATACATATGACACTTCTATGACGATAATTGTGACAAAACCTGGTATCATCATAGATGTGGTGGGCTCCTACTTCTATGACAAAAAATCATGACAGAAAATGGGCTTTTCGTCTTGGGCGGGCCGGAGACGCAGCTGCATGACATTCTTTGGGCCGTCCATGACGGAAAAAACCGTGGTAGAAGCGAGGGCGAGGAAAATTTCGGGGAGTTCCCGGTTACGGTGGGAGGTCAGGGGCCGAGCGATGCGCGCTTCTCTCGTACACGTACGCGCGTGTGTGCGAGGCGTTGGCTCTAACTGAACCCGAGCAAGGCGTTGGGCTCTTACTGAACCCAAGCGATTGCACTGCAGGCTACGCGTTGCTGAACCCGAGCGATCGATCGATGGCTGTTAACTGAACCCGATCGAGCGATTCCTTCGCTACTGCTGCTAACTAAAGCTGATCGATGCTGCCTCTAGATGAACAGTGAGCGTCGCGGGGGGGGGGGGGGGGGGAGGGGGTTGGATGAACAGTTCCCGGTGGGGGTGATGACCCACAAGTATAGGGGATCTATCGTAATCCTTTCGGTAAGTAAGAGTGTCGAACCCAACGAGGAGCAGAAGGAAATGATAAGCGGTTTTCAGCAAGGTATTCTCTGCAAGTACTGAAATAAGTGGTAACAGATAGTTTTGTGACAAGATAGATTGTAACGAGCAACAAGTAACAAAAGTAAATAAAGTGCAGCAAGGTGGCCCAATCCTTTTATAGCAAAGGACAAGCCGGAACAAACTCTTATAATAGGAAAAGCGCTCCCGAGGACACATGGGAATATCGTCAAGCTAGTTTTCATCACATTCATATGATTCACGTTCGATACTTTGATAATTTGATATGTGGGTGGACCGGTGCTTGGGTGTTGTTCTTACTTGAACAAGCATCCCACTTATGATTAACCTCTATTGCAAGCATTCGCAACTACAACAAAAGTATTAAGGTAAACCTAACCATATCATGAAACATATGGATCCAAATCAGCCCCTTACGAAGCAACGCATAAACTAGGGTTTAAGCTTCTATCACTCTAGCAACCCATCATCTACTTATTACTTCCCAATGCCTTCCTCTAGGCCCAAATAATGGTGAAGTGTTATGTAGTCGACGTTCACATAACACCACTAGAGGCTAGACAACATACATCTTATCAAAATATCAAACAAATACCAAATTCACATGACTACTCATAGCACGACTTCTCCCTTGTCCCCAGGAACGAACGTAATTACTCACAAAGCATATTCATGTTCATAATCAGAGGGGTAATAATATGCATATAGGATCTGAACATATGATCTTCCACCAAATAAACAAACTAGCATCAACTACAAGGAGTAATCAACACTACTAGCAACCTACTAGCACCAATCCCGGACTTTGAGACAAGAATTGGATACAAGAAATGAACTAGGGTTTGGAGATGAGATGGTGCTGGTGAAGATGTTGATGGAGATTGCCCTCTCCTGATGAGAGGAGCGTTGGTGATGACGATGGTGATGATTTCCCCCTCCCGGAGGGAAGTATCCCCGGCAGAACAGCTCTGCCGGAGCTCTAGATTGGATCCGCCAAGGTTCCGCCTCATGGCGGCAGAGTCTCATCCCGAAAAGTTCCTTCTTATTTTTTTCTCATCGAAAGACCTCATATAGGAGAAGATGGGCGTCAGAGAGCCACCAGGGGGCCCACGAGGTAGGGGGGTGTGCCCTAGGGGGGGGGCGCCCCCACCCTCGTGAGCAGGGTGTGCCCCCCTGGCCTTCATCTTTGGCGAGGATTTTTCTTTATTTATTTTAAGACGTCCGTGGAGTTTCAGGACTTTTGGAGTTGCACAGAATAGGTCTCTAATATTTGCTCCTTTTCCAGTCTAGAATTCCAGCTGCCGGCATTCTCCCTCCTTATGTAAACCTTGTAAAATAAGAGAGAATAACCATAAGTATTGTGACATAAAGTGAAATAACGGTCCATAATGCAATAAATATCAATATAAAAGCATGATGCAAAATGGACGTATCAACTCCCCCAAGCTTAGACCTCGCTTGTCCTCAAGCGAAAAGCCGATAACAATAAATATGTCCTCATGTTTAGAGGTAGAGGCGTCGATAAAAATAAAATACGAACATGAAGGCATCATGATTATTCTCATACAGCAACATATATAGATTTTGTCATATGATTACTTATGTTCGAGTGATGATCTATTCACAATGCAAAAGTATAAATCATAAACCTTATTGGGCTCCAACAAACTATAATCTCAGTCATTGAAGCAATTGCAATTTATCATAACATCGGAAAGAGTCTATGTCAGAGCTAAAATCAAGTCCACATAATCAACTATCATTTAGTCCTCCATAATTGCTAACACTCACGCGATACTTGTGGTTACAGAGTTTTAATCGGACACAGAGAAAGATAGGGGCTTATAGTTTTGCCCCACAACCTTTTACCTCAAGGGTAATGTCAACAATAATGGTTCATGTTGAAGGAAATATGCCCTAGAGGCAATAATAAAGTTATTATTTATTTCCTTATATCATAATAAATGTTTATTATTCATGCTATAATTGTATTAACCGGAAACATAATACATGTGTGAATACATAGACAAACAGAGTGTCACTGGTATGCCTCTATTTGACTAGCTCGTTGATCAAAGATGGTTATGTTTCCTAACCATAGACATGAGTTGTCATTTGATTAACGGGATCACATCATTAGGATAATGATGTCATTGACTTGACCCATTCTGTTAGCTTAGCACTTGATTGTTTAGTTTTGTTGCTATTGCTTTCTTCATGACTTATACATGTTCCTACGACTATGAGATTATGCAACTCCCGTTTACCGGAGGAACACTTTGTGTGCCACCAAACGTCACAACGTAACTGGGTGATTATAAAGGTGCTCTACAGGTGTCTCCAAAGGTACTTGTTGGGTTGGCGTATTTCGAGATTAGGATTTGTCACTCTGATTGTCGGAGAGGTATCTCTGGGCCCACTCAGTAATGCACATCACTATAAGCCTTGCAAGCATTGCAACTAATGAGTTAGTTGCGGGATGATGTATTACGGAACGAGTAAAGAGACTTGCCGGTAATGAGATTGAACTAGGTATTGAGATACCAACGATTGAATCTCGGGCAAGTAACATATCGATGACAAAGGGAACAATGTATGTTGTTATGCGGTCTGACCGATAAAGATCTTCGTAGAATATGAAGGAGCCAATATGGGCATCTAGGTCCCGCTATTAGTTATTGACAAGAGAGGTGTCTCGGTCATGTCTACATAGTTCTCGAACCCGTAGGGTCCGCACGCTTAACGTTCGTTGACGATAGAGTACTATGAGTTATGTATGTTGGTGACCGAATGTTGTTCGGAGTTTTGGATGAGATCACAGATATGACGAGGAACTCCGGAATGGTCCGGAAGTAAAGATTGATATGTGGATAGTACTGTTTGATCTCCGGAAGGGTTCCGGAATTCACCGGAAGGGGTTCCGGATGTTTCCCGAAATGTTTGGGCACGAGAACACTTTATCTGGGCCAAAGGGGAAAGCCCACGAGGCTTTTGGAAAGTGCAAAAGGAAGTTTTGCGGAGACCAGAGGCTAGATGCCAGGAACCCTGGCGTCTAGGGGGTAGACGCCGGGAACCCTGGCGTCTAGCCCTGGAGTTCGAGAAGGACTCTTGCCTTTCGGGTGAAACCGACTTTGAGGAGGCTTTTACTCCAAGTTTCGACCCCAGGGCTCAACATATAAATAGAGGGGTAGGGCTAGCACCAAAGAGAGATCAAGAAACACCAAGCCGTGTGTCAGCAACCCCGTCCCCTCTAGTTTATCCTCCGTCATAGTTTTCATAGTGCTTAGGCGAAGCCCTGCGGAGATTGTTCTTCACCAACACCGTCACCACGCCGTCGTGCTGCCGGAACTCATCTACTACTTCGCCCCTCTTGCTAGATCGAGAAGGCGAGGACGTCACTGAGCCGAACGTGTGCAGAACTCGGAGGTGCCGTGCTTTCGGTACTTGGATTGGTCGGACGTGAAGACGTACGACTACATCAACCACGTTGATATAACGCTTTCACGAACGGTCTACGAGGGTAAGTAGACAACACTCTCCCCTCTTGTTGCTATGCATCACCATGATCTTGCGTGTGCGTAGGAATTTTTTTGAAATTACTACGTTACCCAATAGTGGCATCCGAGCCTAGGTTTTATGCGTTGATGTAATATGCACGAGTAGAACACAAGTGAGTTGTGGGCGATATAAGTCATACTGCTTACCATCATGTCACACTTTGGTTCAGTGGTATTGTTGGATGAAGCGGCCCGGACCGACATTACGCGTACGCTTACGCGAGACTGGTTCTACCGACGTGCTTTGCACACAGGTGGCTGGCGGGTGTCAGTTTCTCCAACTTTAGTTGAACCGAGTGTGGCTACGCCCGGTCCTTGCGCAGGTTAAAACAACACCAACTTGACAAACTATCGTTGTGGTTTTGATGCGTAGGTAAGAACGGTTCTTGCTCAGCCCGTAGCAGCCACGTAAAACTTGCAACAACAAAGTAGAGGACGTCTAACTTGTTTTTTCTGGGCATGTTGTGATGTGATATGGTCAAGACATGATGCTAAATTTTATTGTATGAGATGATCATGTTTTGTAACCTAGTTATCGGCAACTGGCAGGAGCCATATGGTTGTCGCTTTATTGTATGCAATGCAATTGCGCTGTAATGCTTTACTTTATCACTAAGAGGTAGCGATAGTCGTGGAAGCATAAGATTGGCAAGACGACAATGATGCTACGATGGTGATCAAGGTGTCGCGCCGGTGACGATGGTGATCATGACGGTGCTTCGAAGATGGAGATCAAAAGCACAAGATGATGATGGCCATATCATATCACTTATATTGATTGCATGTGATGTTTATCTTTTATGCATCATATCTTGATTTGTTTGTGGTAGCATTATAAGATGATCTCTCACTAAATTTCAAGATAAAAGTGTTCTCCCTGAGTATGCACCGTTGCCAAAGTTCGTCGTGCCCAGACACCACGTGATGATCGGGTGTGATAAGCTCTACGTCCATCTACAACGGGTGCAAGCCAGTTTTTGCACACACAGAATACTCAGGTTAAACTTGATGAGCCTAGCATATGCAGATATGGCCTCGGAACACTGAGACCGAAAGGTCGAGCGTGAATCATATAGTAGATATGATCAACATATTGATGTTCACCATTGAAAGCTACTCCATTTCACGTGATGATCGGTTATGGTTTAGTTGATTTGGATCACGTGATCACTTAGAAGATTAGAGGGATGTCTTTCTAAGTGGGAGTTCTTAAGTAATATGATTAATTGAACTTTAATTTATCATGAACTTAGTCCTGATAGTATTTGCAAATCTATGTTGTAGATCAATAGCTCGTGTTATTGCTTCCCTATGTTTCGATATGTTCCTAGAGAAAACTATGTTGAAAGATATTAGTAGCAATGATGCGGATTGGATCCGTGATCTGAGGTTTATCCTCATTGCTGCACACAAGAATTATGTCCTTGATGCACCGCTAGGTGACAAACCTATTGCAGGAGCAGATGCAGATGTTATGAATGTTTGGCTAGCTCAATATGATGACTACTTGATAGTTTAGTGCACCATGCTTAAACAACTTAGAATCAGGACTTCAAAGACGTTTTGAACGTCATGGACCATATGAGATGTTCCAGGAGTTGAACTTAATATTTCAAGAAAATAACTGAGTTGAGAGATATGAAGTCTCCAACAAGTTCTATAGCTAAAAGATGGAGGAGAATAGCTCAAGCAGTGAGCATGTGCTCAGATTGTATGGGTACTACAATCGCTTGAATCAAGTGGGAGTTAATCTTCTAGATAAAAATAGTGATTGACAGAATTCTCTAGTCACCATCACCAAGTTAGTACAACTTAGTGATGAACTATAATATGCAAGGGATGACGAAAACAATTCCCAAGCTCTTCGCGTTGCAAAAAAAATCGGTGAAGGTAGAAATCAAGAAAAACATCAAGTGTTGATGATTGACAAGACCACTAGTTTCAAGAGAAAGGGCAAAGGGAAGAAGGGGAACTTCAAGAAGAACGGCAAACAAGTTGCTGCTCAAGTGAAGAAACCCAAGTCTGAACCTAAGCCTGAGACTAAGTGCTTCTACTGCAAAGGGACTGGTCACTAGAAGCGGAACTACCCCAAGTATTTGGTGGATAAGAAGGATGTCAAAGTGAACAAAGCTATATTTGATATACATGTTATTGATATGTACTTTACTAGTGTTTATAGCAACCCCTCGGTATTTGATACTGGTTCAGTTGCTAAGAGTAGTAACTCGAAACGGGAGTTGCAGAATGAACAGAGACTAGTTAAGGGTGAAGTGACGATGTGTGTTGGAAGTGGTTCCAAGATTGATATGATCATCATCGCACACTCCCTATACTTTCGGGATTAGTGTTGAACCTAAATAAGTGTTATTTGGTGTTTGCATTGAGCATGAATATGATTTGATCATGTTTATTGCAATACAGTTATTCATTTAAGTAAGAGAATAAATTGGTGTTCTGTTTACATGAATAAAACCTTATATGGTTACACACCCAATGAAAATGGTTCATTGGATCTCGATCGTAGTGATACACATATTCATAATATTGAAACCAAAAGATGCAAAGTTAATAATGATAGTGCAACTTATTTGTGGCACTGCCGTTTAGGTCATATTGGTGTAAAGCGCATGAAGAAACTCCATGCTGATGGATTTTTTGAATCACTTGATTATGAATCACTTGATGCTTGCGAACCATGCCTCATGGGCAAGATGACTAAGACTCCGTTCTCCGTAACAATGGAGCGAGCAACTAACTTATTGGAAATAATACATACTGATGTATGCGGTCCGATGAGTGTTAAGGCTCACGGCAAGTATCGTTATTTTCTGACCTTCACAGATGATTTGAGCAGATATGAGTATATCTACTTGATGAAACTCAAGTCTGAAATATTTGAAAAGTTCAAAGAATTTCAAAGTGAAGTGGAGAATCATCGTAACAAAAATAAAAGTTTCTACGATATGATCACAGAAGTAAAATATTTGAGTTACGAGTTTGGCCTTCAGTTAAAACAATGTGAAATAGTTTCACTACTCACGCCACCTGGAACACCACAGCGTAATGGTGTGTCCGAACATCATAACCGTACTTTATTTGATTTAGTGCAATCTATGATGTCTCTTACCGATTTACCACTATCGTTTTGGGGTTATGCATTAGAGACAGCTGCATTCACATTAAAAAGGGCACCATCTAAATCCGTTGAGACGACACCGTATGAACTATGGTTTAGCAAGAAATCTAAGCCGTCATTTCTTAAAATTTGGGACTGTGATGCTTATGTGAAAAAGTTTCAACATGATAAGCTCGAACCCAAATCGGAGAAGTGCGTCTTCATAGGATACCCAAAAGAAAATATTGGGTACACCTTCTATCACAGATCCGAAGGTGTAAGGGCTTATTTATCCCTACGGTGTTTTGGTGATTGATGACAATGCATTTGCGGACTAATCATGTGCTTTGAGTGCTTTCAGATATTCATCCTTCGGCACGGAACGATTATTTCCCCTCGGCGCTCTACTCAAGATGGTGTAGTCTATTCCGTGACTTTGTTGGTGGACTAAGTTTCGTAGTAGTCACCGTACTATCAAGAGGGGGTCCGCTTTGGTATGGCTTGGGTGGAATCAACACGTACACGTTCTCATCACACCCTCCGTTTCTTTCCGCACCTATGGGGCCTTTCTTTCCCTCCTTCCTCTGCTTGTCCAGGACCCAGCGGTAGTACCGCGGTCCACAGCGGTAGTGCGGCTGAGACTCCCTAAGCGGTAGTACCGCTCCCCGGAGCGGTAGTACCGCTTGGTGGCCTCAGCAGCAGTACCTCTGCGGTTCCATGCTCCTACCGTCCTGTCACTGCATCTGTAGCGGTAGTACCGCTCCTCGGAGCGATAGTACCGCTTGCTGGGCTCAGCCGCAGTACCGTTGTGGCGTGGTGCTCCTTCCGCTTCGATTCTTGCGCGCATTTTCTCGTGTCGGGTTTTGCGGTACTAGCTGCGGTAGTAGTGGCGGTAGTGCTGCTTGAGAGCGGTAGTACCGCTCTGCCTCCGCGGTAGTACCGCCCTGGGCCCCTGCCCCAGCCCTTCTCTTCTGGCGCGGTAGTACCGCTGAGGGGGAGCGGTAGTACCGCTTGAGGGCGGCAGTACCGCCCTCTGCGGGGCTGAGTGGGGGGTAACGGTTGACTTGTTTCCCCCACTATAAAAGGGCTCCTTCTCCTCCCTCTTTGCTTCACCTCTTCCCCCAACCTTCATTATTGCCCAAGCACCATTTATTGCTCAAGCTCCATTGAATACCCCAAGCTTCCTTTTGCCCGATCTATCTCCCTAGCCAATCAAACTCGTTGATTTGCTCGGGAGTGGTTGAGAAGGCTCCGATCTACACTTCCACCAAGGGATTTTTGATTCCCCTATTCATCCTTAGCGGATCTTGTTACTCTTGGGTGTTTGAGCACCCTAGACGGTTGAGGTCGCCTCGGAGCCATATTCCATTGTGGTGAAGCTTCGTGGTCTTGTTGGGAGCCTCCGATTAAGTTGTGGAGTTTGCCCCAACCTTGTTTGTAAAGGTTCGGTCGCCGCCTTCAAGGGCACCAATAGTGGAATCACGACATCTCGCATTGTGTGAGGGCGTGAGGAGAATACGGTGGCCCTAGTGGCTTCTTGGGGAGCATTGTGCCTCCACACCGCTCCAACGGAGACGTACTTCCCCTCAAAAGGAAGGAACTTCGGTAACACATCCTCGTCTTCACCGGATCCACTCTTGGTTATCTCTTACCTTTACTTGTGCAAGCTCTTTAGTGTTTATTCCCTTGCTTGCTTGTGTGCTTGTTGTTGTTGCATCATATAGGTTGCTCACCTAGTTGCACATCTAGACAACCTACTTTGATGCAAAGATTAATTTGGTAAAGAAAAGCTAAAAATTGGTAGTTGCCTATTCACCCCCCTCTAGTCAACCATATCGATCCTTTCAATTGGTATCAGAGCCTCGTCTCTTTATTAAGGACCTTACCGTCCAAAGAGTATGGTTGATACCGTAGACGGTGCGGAGGAACACTCTGGTGTGAATCCTATCTCGTCTACGGGCGATGGGGGAACTTCGGTCTCTCGTGAGGAGTTCAATGTAGCCTTGGAGACATTGAAAACCTCCATGACGACCGAAGTTGAAAGCATGTTTACTAAATTCCTTGAGGGGCTTAAACTATCCACCGCACCGTTGAAAGTGGGGGATCCCGCCAACAAGGTGTCGGATGCTACCCCCGACAAGGGGGAAGCTAGTAGTGAAAAGGCTCCTTCTTTGAGTGGCAAGAATGGCACCGGCATCTTTGCCCACGTGGAACCACCACTTGTTTATGGTGGACCGGTTCCTTCTACTCATTTGAATCATGCCGGTCCTCCTCCTAAGATTGTGAAAAATGAGGATTTTGATTCTTGGGTTTACCGCTTTAAACGTCATTTAAATCATGTGAACACTAACCTTTGGAGAATCATTGAAGAAGGTTTTTACCCACATGATCCAAGCAACCTCACTCCTCGAGAAGCCACGGACAATCAATTCAATGAGAATGCTCTCTTCATCATTCAAGATGCAATTCCACCCGAAGACCTACCTCATCTTCGCCCTTTCTCCTTGGCCAAAGATGCATGGCATTGTGTCGTGTCTCTCTACCGGGGAAGCGCAAGCATTCAACGCTCCAACTATGAAGTGGTACAAGATGAGGCCGATGAGTTTGCAATGAAGGAAGATGAAGAGCCTCGTGAGCTTTTTCGGAGAGTCACCAAACTCGCGGTCTCACTACGAGATAACGGGAGCAAGGACACAGATGATAATTGGATCAAGCGCAAATTCCTCAAGGCAATGATGCCCTACCACAAGGCCATGTCCTCCGTCATCCGCCAAAGACCGGACTTCCACACTTTGACCTCAAGCGAGGTGTTGGATGAGTTTGTGGCCATGAACATCTTGGACAAGACCGCCGACAATGCGGTGCTCCGGTCTCAACGGGCAAAGAAGCCCAACCTTGCTTTGAAGGCCAAGCTCACCGTGGAAGAAGAAGAAGAGGAAGAAGAGGAGAGCAACCCCGAAGATACAAAGTATGCATATCATGAACACATGGCTCTTGCTTCAAGGCAATTTTGGAGCAAGAAAAACTCGAGGCCCAACTTTAGCAAAAACAACTCGAGTGGGACAAGGGGCAAGCAACATGTGAGGACTTGCTACAATTGCGGCAATGTGAGTCATTTTGTTGCGGAATGCCCGTATGAGAAGAGGGAAGACAATGGTGGCAAACTCATCCGAAAGGACAAGGCCAAGTCGTTCCCCAACAAGAACAACTTCACCAAGAAGACTCCTCCCAAGGCCTTGGTTGTGCAAGAAGAGTACAATGAGGATGATGACGATGATGAAGATGATGAGACGGTTGCCATGGCCTCCGTTGCCATTGCAACAACATCACAAGTGTCTCTCTTCGACTCACCCAACGAGAGCACCAACGCCAAGTGCCTCATGGCTAAAGCCACCAACAAGGTAACCCCCAACATCAAAACTACCATCATTAATCATCCTTCCCCATTGGATTGCATTAATGAAGTTGAGGGAGCTAATGTGGAGGCTAACGAGTTTGAGGCCTTTATGGGTAAACTCAAGGGAAAATCCAAGAAGCACTTTGTTGCTCTCTTGGAACAACTTGGTGAGGCCAATGACATGATCGAGGCTCGCGAAGACACCATCTCGAAGATGGAAGGGCATAGTCGTGACTATGCCGATGAGATTTCGGATCTTTCCAATGCTCTTGAGGAAGAGCGTGGTCTTCGTTTGGCTCTTGAGGAGTCACACAACGTTGATCATGCTAAGTTAGAGAAAGATTATGATCATGTCCTAGTTGTGTCTCGTGTACTAAACTCCGAGAAGGCCAAACTCGGGGTTGATCTTGCTAGACTCAAAGAGGAGTTTGATATACTTGACAAGGCCCACAAGGCCTTGAAGGGTATTCACACTAGTCTCAAGGAGTCTCATGATCAACTCCAAGTGAAGCTAACTAAGGAGAAAGCAACTTTTCCTCATATGGTTTTACTTGATAACGCAAATGCTACTAACCCGTGTTGTGAGCATATGCATCTTGTTGAGGAAAATGCATCGTTGAAGGCGCAACTTGAGAGAGGCCTTGTGACGTGCATACAAGGCAAGAAGAACCTCAATGATCTCTTGATCAACCAAAAGGGAGGTGTGGCGAAGGAAGGGGTTGGGTACGTCCCCAACACCAAGAACAAGAAGAAGAATGACAAGACCAAACGACCTCCTCCCCTCATGCAAACTTTTGTGAGGGCGGGAGAGAGTGTTCCCGTGGAGAAGAAGAAGAACAAAGTCAAGAAGGGCAATGTCACCTCACCCAACAAGGCCGGCGATTTTAATCCTTCTTATGTGTTGTGCCGTGCTAGTGATGGGCATGTTTATGCCAAATTTGTTGGCTCTCTTCATGAGTACATTGAATGGTCTATTTGGGTTCCTAAGACCCTTGTTACTAACATCAAAGGACCCATTACAAAATGGGTACCTAAAACCAAGCATTGATCTCTTGTAGGTGTTTGCTTCCGGTGGTGGATCATGGTTGCTCGATAGCGGAGCTACAAATCATATGACCAGAAGCAAGGACTTGGTGGTGGACGTGCACACGGTTCCATCTATGCCCACCAATGTCGAGTGGGGTGACGCCTCATCTTCTAAGGTATTGGGACTTGGCAAGGTGGTCATCTCTCATGATCTCACGATCGAGAAGGTCATGCTTGTTGAGTCCCTTGCATACAATTTACTTTCCGTTCGTCAACTTGCAATCATGGGCTTTGCCACTTTCTTTGATATCGATACCGTGGCCCTCTTGTGGAGCAAGACTCTTAAAGTAGCCTTTGTTGGGCATGTCGAGAATGGTCTATATGTGATTAACTTTTCGGAGCGACCCACTAAGACCGCGACATGCCTAATGGCTAAAGTTGATGTGGGATGGCTTTGGCATCGCCGTTTAGCCCATGTCAATATGAGATCTTTGCAAAGTCTCCTAAAGGGGGACCATGTCCGTGGACTAACGAATGTTAGTTTTGCTAAAGATCGTGCTTGCAGTGCCTGTATCGAAGGAAAGCTACATGAGAAGGCTCACCCTCCCACGACTATCATTTATTCAAAAAGGCCTTTGGAGCTCCTTCACATGGATCTCTTTGGGCCTCCATCCTTCGATAGTCTTGGAGGTAGAAAGTATTGCTTGGTGATTGTGGATGACTACTCAAGGTACACGTGGGTGTCTTTCTTCAAGAGGAAGAGTGAGACCCAACAAACCGTCATTGACTTTGCAAATGAAGCACAACGTCAACACAATGCAAAGATTTTGACAATAAGAAGTGACAACGGCACCGAGTTCAAGAACTACACCTTGGATGAATTTCTTAGTGATGAGGGAATCAAGCATCAATATTCCGCACCATACACCCCTCAACAAAACGGTGTTGCGGAGAGGAAGAACCGGACGTTGATGGATGCGGTAAGGACCATGATGGCGGAGTTCAAGTCTCCGTACAACTTTTGGGCCGAAGCCATCAACACTGCGTGTCATGCATCAAATCGTCTCTACCTCCACAAGGGTTTGAACAAGAATCCTTATGAGATACTCACCGGTAACAAGCCCAACCTCAAGTACTTCCGGGTGTTCGGGTGTAAGTGCTTCATTCTCAAGAAGGGTGTTCGTTTGTCTAAATTTGAGGCTAGAGCTTATGAGGGCATATTTGTTGGTTATGCTACAGACTCTCATGCTTACCGTGTCCTCAATAAATCCATGGGACTTATTGAGGAGACGTGTAACGTGGAGTTTGATGAGAATAACAGCTCCCAAGTGGAGCAAAGTGGCACTTGTGATGTAGGTGATGAAATTCCTCCTCAAGCCATAAGAAGAATGGGTGTTGGTTTCATCCTACCCATTGAGGAACCCCTTGTGGCCGAAGGAGAAGGACAATGCTCCACTCAAGTGGAGCCATCACCAACCCAAGGCCCACACGCTTCCGAAGAACAAAGTGAAGGCCCTCAACCTCATGAACAAGACCAAGGGCAACATCATGCTCAAGACGGTGTTGACACACCAAGTGATTCCCAAGGTCAAGTACTCTCCCTCGAGCAAGTTCAAGACCAAGAACAAGCTCATGACGACACTCAAGATAATCAAGTAACCGCTCCTCAACTCACTACCGAGGAGGAATTAGAGCGTCGTGCCGCCAAGGTTGCTTCCAAGCTCTCCACCAAAGACCATCTCATGACGAATGTGCTTGGAAGCTTAAGAAAGGGGGTAAGCACTCATAGACAATTAGCAAATTATTGTGAGCATCACGCGTTTGTCTCTTGTGTGGAACCCCACAAGGTTTATGAGGCGCTAGAAGATCCGGATTGGCTTAATGCCATGCATGAAGAACTCAACAACTTCGAGCGCAACAAAGTGTGGAGATTGGTGCCAAGGCCAACGGGGACCCACAATGTTATTGGAACCAAGTGGATATTCAAGAACAAGCAAGATGCCCATGGGATTATCGTTCGCAACAAGGCTCGTTTGGTAGCACAAGGCTACTCCCAAGTCGAGGGTATCGACTATGGTGAAACCTTTGCTCCCGTTGCTCGTCTTGAATCCATTCGCATGTTGATTGCATATGCTTCTCATCATAACTTTAAGTTACATCAAATGGATGTGAAGAGTGCTTTTCTTAATGGTCCCATTAATGAATTGGTGTACGTCAAGCAACCCCCCGGGTTCGAGGATCCCTACTTTCCCGATCATGTGTATCAACTCGATAAGGCACTCTATGGCCTTAAACAAGCCCCACGTGCATGGTATGATCACCTTACCGAGTTGTTACAAGACCGTGGGTTTGAAGTTGGGGTAATCGACCCCACTCTTTTTACTAAGAAGGTCAAAGGGGAGTTGTTTGTGTGCCAACTATATGTTGATGAGATTATCTTTGGTTCTCCTAACAAAGCCTTCAATGAGGAATTTGCCGCTCTCATGACCTCAAAGTTCGAGATGTCCTCCATGGGGGAGTTGAAGTTCTTCCTAGGGTTCGAAGTGAAGCAAAGAAGAGAAGGAACCTTCATCAATCAATCCAAATACACTCAAGACATGCTCAAGAGATTCAAGCTAAGTGACGTCAAGTCGGCTTCCACCCCAATGCCCACCAAGTGCCAACTTGACCTTGATCCAAATGGTAAAGTGGTGGATCAAAAGGTATATCGTTCCATGATTGGCTCCTTGCTTTACCTTTGTGCATCTAGACCGGACATCATGTTGAGTGTGGGAATTTGTGCACGGTTTCAAGCCGCACCTAAGGAAAGTCACTATGTGGCGGTCAAACGAATCTTTCGATATTTGGCTCATACCCCAAACTTTGGCCTATGGTACCCAAGAGGATCAAACTTCAAGCTTGTAGGGTACTCGGATTCCGATTGGGCGGGAGACAAAGTGGATAGGAAGTCCACTTCCGGAGGATGCCAATTCCTTGGTTGCTCTTTGGTAAGTTGGTCTTCCAAAAAGCAAAGTTGTGTGTCTCTCTCGTCCACCGAAGCGGAGTATGTTGCGGCCGGTAGTTGTTGTGCACAACTCTTGTGGATGAGGCAAACTTTGAAGGATTACGGTGTCACTTGTGACAAAGTGCCTCTTTGGTGTGACAACGAAAGTGCCATCAAGATTTCTCTCAACCCGGTGCAACACTTCAAGACGAAGCATATTGAGATTCGGTATCACCTCATCCGGGATCACATTAGGCGAGGAGAGATCGAGCTCAACTATGTCAACACTCATGACAACCTTGCAGATATTTTCACGAAGCCCTTGGATGAAGCAAGATTTCGCGAGTTAAGGCATGAGCTAAATATCATTGATTCGAGCAATGTTGCTTGAACCCGTGCACACCCTACCTCACTCAATTTGTTGTCTAGTTTAGGTGTAGGCATGGATATAGGGGGAGTGTTGTTCTCTCAATGAACTCTCCCTCCCCCCACTATGCATAAATTGATCAAGTCTTTCACTTTTTGCCATTGTTGATGGCATGTGTGCTTAAAAGACGAGTTTTGGTCATGGGCCCAAGGTTAAAATCTTTGCGGCGCCATACCTCTTGACTCAAACATAGGTGGCTTCAGCCACCGCCCTCTCTTGGCCTCTTGCTGGCGTGCTTCTTTCTGTTTTTTTGTTGCGGATTTCTTCTTTTTGAGCTAGGCCTTGTGATCTAGTTGTCGCCGTGTGCTGGGGCGGTACTACCGCTCCCAGCGCGGTACTACCGCGGTGGGGCGGGGGCCAGGGGTTTTTATAGGGGCAGGGGAGGTTTCTTCCTCCCCATACCCATTCGTTCGCCCCCTCGTGCCTCTCTCTCTCTCCAGCACAGCTCCGGCGCGGAAGGGCTCCGGTGGATCTCCTCCTCCGGGGCATCCCTCTCCATTTCCTTCGGTGGAGTCCATCCCCACCTCGTCCTCTTGCCATGGATGCCGGTATTGCCCCCGTTCCTGCTCTCTTTTGGTCTTGTGTTTAGATCTTGTGCTTTAGGGGCAATGTTGGTTGCATCTCTAGATTTTTGGCTAAATCTAGGCTTGAGTTGGTTGGAGTAGGCAACTAGATCATCGAGATTGATTTTTGGTAGGATTATGTTTGAATTTGGTAGGCCGGTAGTACCGGATCTGTCCACGGTAGTAGCAAGCCACTGTTTCACCGCCCCAAGCTTTGAAACTGCTGTGCATCCGCCTCAAGCCGTACTACCGCTCTCTCTGGAGCGGTACTACCGCTTGACCTCGCGCGGTACTACCGCTCCCTCTGGGGCGGTACTACCGCTCGGGGCGGTACTACCGCGGGTAGGTCACGGTACTACCGCTGCATGCCAACTTCCATCATTCTCCTACATTTCCTTTGTTGTGTTTGTTGGCTTATGCTCGTCTCTTCTGTTTGTTTTGCGTCTTTTGTGTGCTTGGCTCCAGGTGATGACACTTCTGAGCAGCAAGGTCGCCGTATCAACCCTGGATGTGCCACCTCCAAGCGTTACCGGACCTCAGAGCCTGCCGGTGTTTCTTCAAGCTCTCAACCGCCTCCAGCGAATGTTTCAGCAAGTGTTCCTCCTCCTCCACAGCACCAGAAGCGAGCCGCCAACAAGCCAAAAGGGAAGACTATGACTGAGATGAACAACAAGGAGTTCTGGGAGAAGCGTCGTTGCAACCCCTATACGGTGGACCAAGAACCCACTTTGGTCAACCGCCCGTTCTGGAACCATTTTCAGTTTGCCATCTATTTTGATGTGATCAAGGCCAAGAAGAATCTGTTTGTTGATGTTCGCTCTATTGACGTTGATGCCATGGAGAAGGATCCAGAGTACTTTGGGGAAGCCCTTCAGATGTGCACTCAGCTGAACATTCTCAGGATCATGCAGTTCAACAAGGATTTCGATGCGGATTTGTTGGCTCAGTTCTTTGCCACCGTTCACCTTGGAACAGATGGTGACCGGACCCTGACTTGGATGACCAATGGCAAGCTGCTTTCTGTCAAGTGGCGGGCGTTCATGGAGTTGCTTGATGTGGTGGATAACGGGCTTGAGACTCCTGTCGGTTTCCGTCCTCACCGCAATGTTACCTCCACCCATAAGCAAGCCCTTTGGCCCTACTGCACTGTCAAGATCCACCCGTCACTGAGAAGAAGACCTACGAGCTGTGTCCATATCTAGACATTCTTCATCGCATTTTCCGTGAGACTCTCTTCCCTCGCATTGGGAATCTGGATCAGGTTCACTCCTACCTCGTGGACATGCTCCTTTTCTGTCAGCATGAGAAGGAAGCCAACACTGGAGAGAGCCTGGATATCTCTCATGTCATGTGGTCTGAACTTGTCTCCGCCGTGTCTGAGCGCAAGTGTCCTATCTATGGTCCCTTCATCATGAGGCTCATTGAGAGGGCCTGGGCACAGACCTACCCCAGAGTGCTGCTAGAGACTGGAGATTTAGTTTCCCATGAGGTCAAGCGTCTGAGGAAGAAGGACAACTGGTCTGCACCTCACACAGGGGGTCCTTCTACTGCTTCCACAGGGGGCCCATCTGCTACTGCTGCCACCGGGGCCCGTCTTCCGCTGCAACTGCCATGGACACTGAGGGTGGGGATGCTCCTGCTGGCCATGATGAGGACCTTGGCCACTCCAGTGCAGAACCATCATGGGCCCAGAAACTCAAGCGCAAGATGAAGAAGCTCTTCTGCCTGGAGTCCCATGGTCAGTATATGACTCATGTGGCGGAGAAGAATGCCAGGTCGCGCCACAAGGAGCTCATGCGCCAGCTGGGCGCCACAGTTGTCAGTGGATCTGAGGGACAGATCACTGAAGAGGAGGACTGGATACATCAGAACTGCCACTGGACCGACTCCGATGCCGAGCAGTTCTCTCCCCACGATGCAGATGTAGAGATGTGATGATCACCTGGAGTCGTAGTGTCTCTCTCGACCTTTTTGGTGTCTCGCTGCCAAAGGGGGAGAGAGTGTAGGGATTTGATTTGCTCGTAATTTGCTCGTTTCGCTTCTTGTGTCGTGCTTTGCTTTTAGTCTTGTGCGTTTCCCTTGGTTTGGTTTGTTGTGAGACTTAAGTTCCCGTCATATGGTGTAAGACATATGCTACCTTAGCTATCTTATCTATGTTTATGCACTTCGGTATCTTATAGCTTGCTTATCCTATCATATATGTTGTTCTCATGTATCTTGCTTAGGTTGTTTGGTCTCTAAAATATAGGGGGAGCTGTGATCCTAGTGTGTGTGCCCTTCAGTCCTTAGTACTCATCTAGTTTGCACACATTCAGGGGGAGCCTATCTATATTTTAGAGGCGTGAGCTCTCTTGCATTCTTTGTCATTACTCTTTTTGTGCAAATCCCGTATTGTCATCAATCCACCAAAAAGGGGGAGATTGTAAGGGCTTATTTATCCCTACGGTGTTTTGGTGATTGATGACAATGCATTTGCGGACTAATCATGTGCTTTGAGTGCTTTCAGATATTCATCCTTCGGCACGGAACGATTATTTCCCCTCGGTGCTCTACTCAAGACGGTGTAGTCTATTCCGTGACTTTGTTGGTGGACTAAGTTTCGTAGTAGTCATCGTACTATCAAGAGGGGGTCCGCTTCGGTATGGCTTGGGTGGAATCAACACGTACACGTTCTCATCACACCCTCCGTTTCTTTCCGCACCTATGGGGCCTTTCTTTCCCTCCTTCCTCTGCTTGTCCAGGACCCAGCGGTAGTACCGCGGTCCACAGCGGTAGTGCGGCTGAGACTCCCTAAGCGGTAGTACCGCTCCCCGGAGCGGTAGTACCGCTTGGTGGCCTCAGCAGCAGTACCTCTGCGGTTCCGTGCTCCTACCGTCCTGTCACTGCGTCTGTAGCGGTAGTACCGCTTGCTGGGCTCAGCCGCAGTACCGTTGTGGCGTGGTGCTCCTTCCGCTTCGATTCTTGCACGCATTTTCTCGTGTCGGGTTTTGCGGTACTAGCTGCGGCAGTAGTGGTGGTAGTGCTGCTTGAGAGCGGTAGTACCGCTCTGCCTCCGCGGTAGTACCGCCCTGGGCCCCTGCCACAGCCCTTCTCTTCTGGCGCGGTAGTACGGCTGAGGGGGAGCGGCAGTACCGCTTGAGGGCGGCAGTACCGCTCTGCCTCCGCGGCAGTACCGCCCTCTGCGGGGCTGAGTGGGGGGTAACGGTTGACTTGTTTCCCCCACTATAAAAGGGCTCCTTCTCCTCCCTCTTTGCTTCACCTGTTCCCCCAACCTTCATTATTGCCCAAGAACCATTTATTGCTCAAGCTCCATTGAATACCCCAAGCTTCCTTTTGCCCGATCTATCTCCCTAGCCAATCAAACTCGTTGATTTGCTCGGGAGTGGTTGAGAAGGCTCCGATCTACACTTCCACCAAGGGATTTTTGATTCCCCCATTCATCCTTAGTGGATCTTGTTACTCTTGGGTGTTTGAGCACCCTAGACGGTTGAGGTCGCCTCGGAGCCATATTCCATTGTGGTGAAGCTTCGTGGTCTTGTTGGGAGCCTCCGATTAAGTTGTGGAGTTTGCCCCAACCCTGTTTGTAAAGGTTCGGTCGCCACCTTCAAGGGCACCAATAGTGGAATCACGACATCTCGCATTGTGTGAGGGCGTGAGGAGAATACGGTGGCCCTAGTGGCTTCTTGGGGAGCATTGTGCCTCCACACCGCTCCAACGGAGACGTACTTCCCCTCAAAAGGAAGGAACTTCGGTAACACATCCTCGTCTTCACCGGATCCACTCTTGGTTATCTCTTACCTTTACTTGTGCAAGCTCTTTAGTGTTTATTCCCTTGCTTGCTTGTGTGCTTGTTGTTGTTGCATCATATAGGTTGCTCACCTAGTTGCACATCTAGACAACCTACTTTGATGCAAAGATTAATTTGGTAAAGAAAAGCTAAAAATTGGTAGTTGTCTATTCACCCCCCCTCTAGTCAACCATATCGATCCTTTCAGAAGGCAAGATATTCATTGCTGAGAATGGATCCTTTCTAGAGAAGGAGTTTCTCGTGAAAGAAGTGAGTGGGAGGAAAGTAGAACTTGATGAGGTAACTGTACCTGCTCCCTTATTGGAAAGTAGTTCATCACATAAATCTGTTCCTGTGACTACTACACCAATTAGTGAGGAAGCTAATGATGATGATCATGTAACTTCAGATCAAGTTACTGCCGAACCTCGTAGGTAAACCAGAGTGAGATCCACACCAGAGTGGTACTGTAATCCTGTTCTGGAGGTCATGTTAATTGACCATGACAAACCTACGAACTATGAGGAAGCGATGATGAGCCCAGATTCCGCGAAATGGCTTGAGGCCATGAAATCTGAGATGAGATCCATGTATGAGAACAAAGTATGGACTTTGATTGACTTGCCCAATGATCAGTGAGCCGTTGAGTTTAAATGGATCTTCAAGAGGAAGACGGACGCTAATAGTAGTGTTACTATCTACAAAGCTAGAATTGTTGCAAAAAGGTTTTCGACAAGTTCAAGGTGTTGACTACGATGAGAGTTTCTCACTCGTATCTATGCTTAAGTCTGTCCGAATCATGTTAGCAATTGCCACATTTTATGAAATCTGGCAAATGGATAAACAAAACTGCATTCCTTAATGGATTTATTAAAGAAGAATTGTATATGATGCAACCGGAAGGTTTTGTCAATCCTAAAGGTACTAACAAAATATGCAAGCTCAAGCGATCCATCTATGGACTAGTGCAAGCATCTCGGAGTTGGAATATACGCTTTGATAAGTTGATCAAAGCATATAGTTTTATACAGACTTGCGGTGAAGCCTGTATTTACAAGAAAGTGAGTGGGAGCACTACAACATTTCTGATAAGTATATGTGAAAGACATATTGTTGATCGGAGATAATGTAGGATTATTCTGCAAAGCATAAAGGAATGTTTGAAAGGAGTTTTTCAAAGAAAGACCCTGGTGAAGCTGCTTACATATTGAGCATCAAGATCTATAGAGATAGATCAAGACGCTTGATAAGTTTTTCAATGAGTACATACCTTGACAAGATTTTGAAGTAGTTCAAAATGGAACAGTCAAAGAAGGAGTTCTTGCCTGTGTTACAAAGGTGTGAAGTTGAGTAAGACTCAAAACCCGACCACGACAGAAGATAGTGAGAGAATGAAAGTCATTCCCTATGCCTCAGCCATAGGTTTTATAAAGTATGGCATGCTGTGTACCAGACCTATTGTATTCCCTACCCTGAGTTTGGCAAGGGAGTACAATAGTGATCTAGGAGTAGATCACTGGACATTGGTCAAAATTATCCTTAGTGGAATAAGGATATGTTTCTCGATTATGGAGGTGACAAAAGGTTCGTCGTAAAGGGTTACGTCAATGCAAGTTTTGACACTGATCCAGATGACTCTAAGTCTCAATATGGATACATATTGAAAGTGGGAGCAATTAGCTAGAGTAGCTCCATGCAGAGCATTGTTGACATAGAAATTTGCAAAATACTTACGGATCTGAATGTGGCAGACCCATTGACTAAAATTCTCTCACAAGCAAAACATGATCACACCTCAGCACTCTTTGGGTGTTAATCACATAAGCGATGTGAACTAGATTATTGACTCTAGTAAACCCTTTGGGTGTTGGTCACATGTCAATGTGAACTATGGGTGTTAATCACATGGTGATGTGAACTATTGATGTTAAATCACATGGCGATGTGAACTAGATTATTGACTCTAGTGCAAGTGGGAGACTGAAGGAAATATGCCCTAGAGGCAATAATAAAGTTATTATTTATTTCCTTATATCATGATAAATGTTTATTATTCATGCTAGAATTGTATTAACCGGAAACATAATACATGTGTGAATACATAGACAAACAGAGTGTCACTAGTATGCCTCTATTTGACTAGCTCGTTGATCAAACATGGTTATGTTTCCTAACCATAGACATGAGTTGTCATTTGATTAACGGGATCACATCATTAGGAGAATGATGTGATTAACTTGACCCATTCCGTTAGCTTAGCACTTGATCGTTTAGTTTTGTTGCTATTGCTTTCTTCATGACTTATACATGTTCCTATGACTATGAGATTATGCAACTCCCGTTTACCGGAGGAACACTTTGTGTGCCACCAAACGTCACAATGTAATTGGGTGATTGTAAAGGTGCTCTACAGGTGTCTCCAAAGGTACTTGTTGGGTTGGCGTATTTCGAGATTAGGATTTGTCACTCTGATTGTCGGAGAGGTATCTCTGGGCCCACTCGATAATGCACATCACTATAAGCCTTGCAAGCATTGCAACTAATGAGTTAGTTGTGGGATGATGTATCAAGGTTTAAGAGCAGTTTTTAAAAAACTATTTTTTTCAAAACCGAAAACGTGAATCGTATTTTGGACTCAATTTTCAAACGGTTTATCGGAATTGAGCAAATAAGATGGCGTTGGAAAGCTGGTGAAAATCCACATATTTCATATATCTAATTTTTTTTTCTAATTCTATATGATTTAAAAGTAATTTGAAAAACGGTGAAATTCTGGGCAAAACGTATTTTCACATTTTTTGCAAACGGTTTCTCGGATTGATGCAAATGATATGGCGTTGGAAAGCTATGGAAAATTCGCAACTTTTTCATATAAAAATGTTTTTCTAATTCCTTACGGTTTAAAAACGAATTCAAATACAGTCAAATTCGATTTCGAACGCGTTTTTTGTAAAAAGTTTGTCGAAATGGGGCAAATAATATACCGTTGGATAGCTATCGAAAATGTGAAACTTAGTCGTGTTGAACGTTTTCTCTACTTTGCAACCATTTAAAAGTAATTTTGAATAAGGTGAAACCCATCGTGTTGTTTTTCCTGTCTAAAAACAGAGTACTCGTACTGATCTATGTCTATGTTTGTACCGAGCTATTTTTCACAGAGTAGTTTTAAATACGGTTATACCGGTTGTGCTATTTTTCTGTTTTGGAAACATAATACTCGAAGTGATCTCTGTATTGAGTTTGTGTTGAACGTGTGTTTTCATAGACTCGACTTACTATGTTTTTTCGTTAGAGTTTTGCTCGTAACTTTTCAACGGCTTACTATACTGTTGTCCCCAAACTTGCATGGTTTGTATCATTGAACTGATTGCTATTTTTTTTCAAAAAGAAATTGTTTTGCATGTTTTCTTTTAACTCTTTACTATGTTTTTTCGTTAGAGTTTTGCTCGTAACTTTTCAACGGCTTACTATAGTATCGTCCCCGAACTTGCATGTTTTGTATCGTTGAACTGATTGCTATTTGTTTTCAAAAAGAAATTGTTTTGCATGTTTTCTTTTAACTCAACATTTTTTTGCAATGATGTTCTGGACTTCTCTCATTTTACGACTTGTACATTTACCATTTGAATTTCCGCGGGGTTTCATTTTTTGTTTGGTCTTTTATAATTTGAATTTCTATGTGTGTTTCTTTTTTAATTCAAACTGACCATTTCTTTTTGTTCCGAACTGATCACTGTTTTTAACTCGTACTGATCAATATTTGTAATTCAAACCTTTTTATCCTTTCATATGACAGAAATTATTCATCTCCCCTGACCTCTTAAAATTCAAGACTCAGGCACAAACATCCTCATCTTAGCAGGACATGCTAATTCATTCGCATGCAGAGCAACAATAACAATACTCCAAACATACCAAGGGACGTCATACCGGAAAAACAATGCACCAACGGGTTCTCTCCAGTGGCAAAATCGACAATTTTTGAACTTGGACGACATCTAAACAAGAACTACATGATACGCAATTTTCCATCCTGCACCTGCTATCTTGAACATAAATGAAATGAGAGAAGGGTATCCTGAACATCTAAACAAGAACTTGCAATTTTTTCCATCATGCACCCAGAGGTTCTGCCTTCTCCCCCGGCACTGAAACAAGAGCACCATCAGTTTAGTTTTAAACAAATTGAAAGTTCGAACATGAGGCATGTATGTTTTCAAATGATGAAAGTCACAAAAGTGAGCTATTTTTGTTTTACTTCAAATAATTCAACATGAACAAGAAAAATACAGATAAATATTTTTTTGCGACATTCTGAAGCATATGTCAGTTCGACCTTTTTAACTACTTTTTTGCACAACGAGATGATGTTATTGAACTGGCTAGGTACATTCAGTTTTACCTAGTATGGTTGGACTAGTAATGAAAGCACTGCTTCCAACGTTTTATAGAGATCAGTAGCCATCCAACTATGAAATGCATGCAAACCCAATCTGCATACACCAGCGAACATTGAAACAAAGAACCCATGTTTGTCAACTTTGAACTTTTGTATGCGTTTTCCCTCAACTTATTGTATCCGCGAGTCTGAACTGATGCAAGTATATAAGAATACCAAACATTTATTACCTGAACCTGAAAAGGATCTGAGACAGGTTGCCCTGGAACTGCAACTTGTATCTTTTACTGCTCATCTTTAACATTAAGAAAGTACTAATCAGTACTAGTATTTTGTGTAAGTCATACTGATCAGTACTGCTGCTTGCCATCCCGATGAGCACTAGTACTGATCGCTAACACAGAATTACAAGAAAAATGGCCTTCATGGATAGCAGTATGTGAACTGAAGAGTAGGAGAGGAGGAGCACGAAGGTGTTTCTCACCAATCATGCTCCTGATGGCGTGGTGGATGGCAAGAATCCATGGCTGAACAGGAGGTTGAGGCGTCGTGGCAGGAACTCCAGGGCTGGCAGGCCTCGTCAGGGTTGGCACGTCGTTAGGAAGGTGGTGGTCCTTCACTGGGAGGTGGAGGTGCCGTGCCTTGGCGACAGAGGTTGGGTCGGGTCCTGCAGGAAGGGGCAGCGTCCAGATATTAGGAAAATGAACTACCAAAATTCCCCAATCAGTACTGTAGATATTAGCAAATTTGAACTGATAGTGTTAGAGGGAGGCAGACCTGAGAGGAGGAGGAAGCGCCTACCTAGGGGCTCGTCAATGACCGGAAGGTGGAGCAGCATTACAAACTGGACTGAACTAAATTGATATTTTGTAGTTGTTGTATGCATTTTAAAACTTTACATTTGTTGATTTTTAAATCCACTCATGGAAATTCTGTTTTCAAAAAATCCACTCATGGAAATTGTAGTGGATTCAAACTAAATTTTGACAAGTAAATAACAAGGAGAATACAGCAGAAAAGGCACACTTTTTCAAGAAAATGATCAGTGGTAGTCTATTGAGTACTATTTGTAGAAGGATAGTCAGGGTCTAGGAATCAACTCCATTTTTCAATCAAGTCATAGTTGATCAGTACTAGTAGTACTAAACAATAAGTATAGAATTGTAGCAGCGGTAAGGAATCATTACCATGAAGAGGGCGACGAGGTTCACATTTATTTTGGCCCCTCTTCGTTGTTGAGATCGATGATGATGAGCAGCAAGTGGGGGAGGGCCGCCATGATCTGCTAGGTAGGAAGTAGAGGAGGCCATGAGGGCACCTCAGATCGTCGGAGGGAGGCCACCATGAGGACACCCGTGTTGGCCCACTAGCCAAGAAAGAGGAGCATCGGCTAATCTACACCATGGACACAAAATTATGAACTTCATGAAAAACAAATTTGAATGTCAAAAAAGTTAGTGTGTGAATTGTTCTGATATAAAAATGCAACATAGAAAACCCATTTCGGCTTCTCTGAATCAAAATTCTGGCATCACATCAACACAACCAAACTAGTTTTCTAACACAACATTTAACTGCTTCACATGATTTGTATCTCTCAAAAAAGGAAACTTGTTTTACAGCATTTTACCAAATACTCCTACAAAAAATTTATGAGGCCAGTGCTTCCATAGAAGTAATAAGATGCAACCTTAGTTCTTAGGTTACAAATTTGTAAATATTAGTACTGCTACCAGCATTTATAAATACTAGTGAACCTGAACTTGTGGTCTATCGAGATCTGAACTGATTGTGTTACAAGCACAAACACAAAATCTAATGAAGCTGATATAAGTACATGTTAACAAGAGAATCAAGTTCATGTATATTAATTGGGAGAAGCTCAAAAAGAAACATTTAAAACTTTTAACACACGATCATCAGTTCAATATAAACAGACTGATGTTAACATCGCCAATATGCTGTCCGTCCAACCTCCCTCGGGCTGCAGTTCCAATAGAAAACAAATTAGTAAGATAAAGAGCATCAGAGAGGAAACAGATAGAACGGGTGCATGGACTGCCGCTGGTTTTCTTGTTGACCCGCAGCTGAAGAAACTCCTATAGGCTACAGGTCATAATGAAGAGAAAACGGAGATGAGGTTGTGTGGCGGCGGCGCTGAATGTAAAGGAGCTTGGGGATCTATCGTGTGACGCCCGGCTGGTCACCGGAGCGAGCGAGTAGGGTCACCAGAGAGGAGTGGGGAGGGGGATCCAAGGACCAGGTGTGCCATGCGTGAAGACGGGCAGCTACCCCGTCATCTTTCTCGTTGTCGCTGGGATCTCAGGGGGAAGGCGGACCATTCCCGGGGAGGTGGTGGTGCGGCGCCTAGGCGGGACTGGGAGGGGGCGGCGCTGTGGAGGAAGGTAGGCGGCGCGGTGGAGGTGGCCTGGTAGTGCGGCGGCCTTGGCCTGGTGGCATGGCGGAGGCGGCCTGGCGGCCGGGGCCTGGGGTCGTAGCCGAGGTAGCAACGCGGCGCGACGGCGGGGCCTGGGGGCGTGGCGGCCGGGACATGGGGGCGCGGCGGCGGGGGCCTGGGGGCGCAACAGTGGGGGTGTAGCGTGGGATTGGGGATCGGAAAGGTCGGGGACGACTGCGGTCGGGTCGGGGTGTTTTTTCATTTGGGCTGCTTCTGGTGTTCGTGATCATGGATCGGGCCTATATAGGGCGCCAGGGTAACAGAATAATATTCTGTTACCGGTAACAAAATAGTCCAGCCCTATATATATATATATATATATATATATATATATATATATATATATATATATATATCATGTTCTTTCCAACATGCTGAGCTTGCCAAAGGATAAAATGAAAAAGAAAAGGTGAAGATCACCATGACTCTTGCATAAGGTAGAGGATAATAATAAAGGATAGGCCCTTCGCAGAGGGAAGCAGAGGTTGCTATGCGCTTTTATAGTTGGATATATAAAATCTCAATGCGAAAGAACGTCACTTTATATTTGAAACGCCCTCGACGTGGCTATATCTCTCACGTGTCAAAGCACGAGTTAGAGGCATAACCGCATTGAAAGCAATGTCGCAAGTGAGGTAATCTTCACACAACCCATGTAATACATAGATGGCTTACAATTGCCACTTCACACAATTACATGAATAAAGTATTACATCAACCAGATACAATCAAGGTCCAACTACAGAACCAAAATAAAAGAAGACTACCCCAAATGCTACACAGATCCCCGATCGTCCCGACTGGGCTCCACTACTGATCAACTAGAACGAAACAACACAAAGGACAAGATCTTCATCGAGCTCCTCTTGAGCTTGGTTGCGTCATCGGCACGGACTCATCGGCACCTGCAAGCTGGTTTTGGAAGTATCTGTGAGTCACGGGGACTCAGCAATCTCGCACCCTCGCGATCAAGACTATTTAAGCTTATGGGTAAGGTAAAGGTATGAGGTGGAGCTGCAGCAGGCGACTAGCATATATGGTGGCTAAACATACGCAGATGAGAGCGAGAAGAGAAGGCAAAGCACGGTCGATGAAAGTATGATCAAGAAGTGATCCTAGAACAACCTATGTCAAGCATAACTCCAACACCGTGTTCACTTCCCGGACTCCGCCGAAAAGAGACCATCACGGTTACACACGCGGTTGATGCATTTTAATTAAGTTAAGGTTCAAGTTATCTACAACCGGATATTAACAAATTCCCATTTGCCCATAAACGCGGGCACGGCTTTCAAAAGTTCAAATCCCTGCAGGGGTGTCCTAACTTAGCCCATGACAAGCTCTCACGGTCAACGAAGGATATACCTTCTCCCAAGACATTCCGATCAGACTCGGTATCCCGGTTCTACAAGACAACTTCGACAAGTTCAAACAAATCCAGCAACATCGCCCGAATGTGCCGACAAATCCCGATAGGAGCTGCACATATCTCGTTCTCAGGGCACACTCAGATTGTCTAAACTTCCGGTAGGCCAGCCCAGAGTTGCCCCTGGTGGCCACCGGCGGCTGACAGTTTGGACCAACACTCAGAGGAGCACTGGCCCGGGGGGGTTAAAATAATGATGACCCTTGAGTCTGCAGAACCCAAGGGAAAGAAAAGGCTAGGTGGCAAATGGTAAAACCAATGTTGGGCATTGCTGGAAGAGTTTTATTCAAGGCGAACTGTCAAGGGGTTCCCATTATAGCCCAACCGCATAAGGAACGCAAAATCCGGGAACATAACACCGATATGACGGAAACTAGGGCGGCAAGAGTGGAACAAAACACCAGGCATAAGGCCGAGCCTTCCACCCTTTACCAAGTATATAGATGCATTAATTAAATAAGAGATATTGTGATATCCCAACAAGTAAACATGTTCCAACAAGGAACAACATCTCCATATTCCAACAAGGAACAAACTTCAATCTTCACCTGCAACTAACAACGCTATAAGAGGGGCTGAGCAAAGCGGTAACATAGCCAAACAACGGTTTGCTAGGACAAGGTGGGTTAGAGGCTTGGTTCAACAATATGGGAGGCATGATAAGCAAGTGGTAGGTATCGCAGTATAGGCATGGCAAAAGAGCGAGCAACTAGCAAGCAAAGATAGAAGTGATTTCGAGGGTATGATCATCTTGCCTGAAATCCCGCAAGGAAGAAGAACGAGTCCATGAAGAAGTCAAACGGACATAGTCGAAAAGTTTCTCACAAACGCGACGTTATCGGAACCAACCTGAAGAAGCAACACCGGAAAGAAGCACAAAACATAGTAAACAACCATCACATAAGCATGGCACGATGCACAAACAAGTATGATGCATGTCCGGTTTAATGAGGCATGGCATGGCAAAGTGCACAAACAATCCTACAAATTAAGTGGAGCTCAATATGCAACGAGTTGCATATTGACGAAGCACCACAACAAGTTATTTAGTTCGATCTCGTTTATGTACCCAACAATATTAAATGTTGATTAACATGGCAAGGGGTGAAGCAAATGAAAACTACCTATCTAGGCAAATTTAAATGAGGCCGGAACAACAAGCAACAAGTCCGGAAAAATCCTCATATGCATATATTAGGTTTGGTACTATTCTGCCCTAAACACAATTTTAGAGTTATTAAACATGCAAACTAAATCCACCATGTTAAACTAGGCATAATTCTACCCCATTTACGTATAAAGTTTATTAAATTCCGAGTTACGGTTAAATAGTTATGAAATAAATCATTTTAACAAGTTATTTAAGCAAATTAATGCAAACAGCAGTTTGAACATTTTAAACATAGATGAAAATGGCAGATTATGAAAGTAGATAAAATTCTGAGCATTTTACATATATAACATGTTTTATTTGGATGCATGGTTCAAAAGTTATTAGCAGTTTAACATAGGGGCAGTTCTGTAAATATGCAGTGCACTGGTTAAATAGAAAAAAACATTCAGCGAAAAAAACGTGTCTCGGGCCGAATCTGTCTAGCCCAAACAGCAATAAAAAAAGGAGGCGCTGGGGAGGCCTCACCCATGGGCTTTGGCCCGGTTCAGTGGAAGAAGGCTGGCTGGGTGAGGAGGGGTGCGCTGGGCCGACAAAGAAGCAGGCTGGGCCTGGCGCTTGCCTTGATTGGTCAACGCAAGCCGACCTGCTCGTTGCTGCTACTCGATGCAGCCGGCGGCAACGGGGATGGAAGCAGAGGCGCATTACAGGGGCTGGGACCAGTGGGCATGGCGGATTCGGGCAGTACGAGGGTCGGGGCGCTGGTTCCCGGCGACGAGAAACTCCGGCAATGGCACTGCTTGAAGAAGAAAGCGATGCCCTGTGCGGCAGTGGTTCCCTATGGAAGAAAAACAAGGAGGAGACATTCAGAGAAGAAGATAGCAGAGAAGGAGAAACAATCCGGGCACGGCCTTGGCGCTGGTATTGGTCGCCGGCGACGGGGTCCTTGCAGGTGCGGGCGGTGGACGGAGAAGCTCCGGCGGTGGCGCCCACCGGCGCGGTGCCGAAGACGGCAGGGGAGTGAGGTAGCAGGCCGGCGTGGAGGAACTCCGGCAGCCATGGCGTCCGGACTTGGCGGGGCGACGAAGAGGAGTAGTAGTGGACAGGCGCGGCTCCTGCAGAGGGACTTGGCGCGGCGATGGAGCAGCTTCCGACGGAGCCGCGAGGGAATTGGGCGCGAGACAGGCGAAACGGAAGCAACAGCGGCGGGGCTTGGAGCTTCGAGTGGTTCAGGCGCCCATGGGTCTCCTATTGACGAACAGAGACAAGGGAGCAATGAAGAGAGAGGGGATATCACGGGGAAGGAGGAAGGGGCGCAGGTGAGGGCACAGAGGAGCTCCACTCCTCTGGATCGAAGAGGGAGGAGGAGGCTCTCGATCGAGGCGGCGGGGTTCTCTGGTGGCTTCGAATCGAAGAGCTCGGGATTGAGGCTGCAGCGATTTGGGCGGCGCGCAGAATGAGGGAGGTGGTCGGAGATCTGGTTGGTGGGAGGGGATCCCAAGTAAGACATGAAAGAGGTGGTTGGCTGGCGGCGGCGGGATGGGAATGGGTGTATTGGACCGGTAGGGGCTAGGGTTTAGACTGATATTTATATCAGATGAATTTTGGTTAGGGGCTAACTCGTCCCTCCGATCACAATCGGACGATCGCAAATAAATAGCTAGGGAGTCCAATTAACAAAGCGGAGACATTTTGTAGACGTTTGGGGATGATCCGGATCCAACGGTGACGACTGCCCGAGTCGGGTTCGGGACAACTTTCGGACGCGTGCGAGGGGAGGTCCGCGGGCTGACGAGAGGGGTTAGGTTGGGCCTGGCGGTAGGTAGTGGACTGTGCAGAAGGGCTCAAGCTGAGAGAAGAGAAGAGAGAGAGGCCCAGCAACTGTTTCCGGAGACCGAAAACGTCCGACGTTAGACCGACTATAATGTCGCTATAGTTATCCGTTGGGCTATCAAACGAACTCCGAATGCAATGAAACTTGACAGGCGGTCTATCTACACTATAATAAGACCACACACCAACTTTCATCCCATCCCGAGAACATTTTCCGGCCACTTATAAAATATTATTTCGGACATGCCGCGGGCGCGTGCAAGTGTGGTTGGGCTCAGAACGGACAACGGACGGAACTGGGGAAACCCGGACGGATGCAAGTTTTGAAAACATGATGATGCAATGCACATGATGACATGACAAGATGCAACACGCAAGCGAATGACATGGCAACAACAGCGAATAACTGAAAGACACCTGGCACATCGGTCTCGGGGCGTTACAATATTGCCCCTTGTGATATGAACCTTTATTATGCAGTCCGTCACTTTTATTACTTCCACATCACAAAATTGTATAAAGCTTATTTCTCCCACACCAATTAATCATACATATTTAGAGCAATTTTTATTGCTTTGCACCGATGACAACTTACTTGAAGGATCTTATTCAATCCATAGGTAGATATGGTGGACTCTCATGGCAAAACTGGTTTAGGGATATTTGGAAGCACAAGTAGTATTTCTACTTGGTGCTGAGAATTTGGCTAGCATGAGGGGGAAATGCAAGCTCAACAAGTTAGAGGATCCATGACAACATACTTTATCTCAGATATAAGAAATACATAACTCATTACGTTGTCTTCCTTGTCCAACATCAACTCTTTGGCATGTCATATTTTAATGAGTGCTCCCAATCATAAAAGATGTCAATGATAACATATGTATATGTGAAAACCTCTCTTTCCTTATTACTTCCTATTAATTGCAACAATGACCAAAGCTATGTCTGCCAACTCCCAACAACTTTTAATCATCATACTCTTTCTATGTGAAGTCATTACTCTCAATAAGATCAATATGAACTTTTTGTTTCTTTTTATTCTTTTCTCTTTTCTTTTATTCACCCAAGATCATGGCAAAATAATCAAGCCCTTGACTCAACACTAATCTTTATTATATATAGCTCACGGACTCGATTACATAGAAAGATCATAAAGCAAAACTCAAAACTAGATCATGCCATAAACTTTATTCTACTATATCAAGATACTACTAATAGGATTGAACTAAGAAAAATGGTAAAGATAGGAGTTGTGATTGTGATACGATACCGGGGCACCTCCCCCAAGCTTGGCAGTTGCCAAGGGGAGTGCCCATACCCATGTGATTATATCTCCTTCTTTGTTGTTGGTGTAATATTCTTGGCGATGATTCCCCTCAGGATGCGGTTCTCCTCCTCGAGCTTATTGACTTGTTGTTTGAGGTCCATTATTTCCTTACGAAGCTTTCCTGTGACAGCTAAAGCTCCTTACACCCAAGGGTGTTGCATAGCTGCAGGAGAACAAGTGACACTCCTCTTCATATTTTCATAGGTAAGAAATCTAACATTAGAAGGGATAACCGAGTTTGGAATAGCTGAGCTCTGTAGTTCCCCCATCATGAACCCAGCTCGAAGGCGAGAGGTGACTTCTTCATCCTCCATGGCATCTACTCTCATCAAGTCAGCCTCCATCTCTTCCTCTGTTGCTGGCCCAAAGTGGTCAGCGTCGCTGTTTGCCCTTGGTTCTGGTGCCGGATTAGATACCCGGCTCTCCCCGATTGACTCTTGAGAAGACATCTTGTTGTAATCTGCAGCGGCAATAGCTCGAAAACAAAAACCGAGGAAATTTGCGTGATACGGGAGTCAAAATCTTTGGGAGAATATATAATGAATTTTTATCGACCAAAATACGTATCGTGCAAGAAAACGGAGTCCAGAAGGCACACGAGGTAGGGGGGCGCGCCCAGGGGGGTAGGGCGCGCCCACCACCCTCACGGGGCCCTCGTGTCCTTCCTGGACTGCTACTTATTTTTCTATTTTTCTAAATATTCCAAAACAGAGAAATATTGCCTTAAAATTTGTTTTGGAGTCGGTTTACTTACCGTACCACCACTAGTGCAGAACTGGGCAATAGCACCGATTCGTAAGGCCCTTTAGTGCCGGTTCAGGAACCGGCACTAAAGTTTCGGCACTAAAGGCCCCCCTTTAGTACCGGTTCAGCACGAACCGGTGCTAAAGGGGAACCACGTGGCACGAGCCAGCTCCGGGGGCCGGGAGCCCTTTAGTACCGGTTGGTAACACCAATCGGTACTAAATGGTTGTGGGTTTTTGTTTTATTTTGTATTTTTCAATTAAATTTGTGTTATCAATTTAATTTAGGATTGTTTTACGTTATAATGAGTTGTAGTCGTCGTCATCATCATCATCATCATT
Organism: Triticum monococcum; assembly: GCA_034509565.1. NCBI lineage: Eukaryota > Viridiplantae > Streptophyta > Magnoliopsida > Poales > Poaceae > Triticum > Triticum monococcum. The sequence goes on from CM067845.1 coordinate 625,313,673, forward strand.
GCATATTAATAAATAAATAAACTCTAGCTAGCTAAAAATCATCGTAGTCGTCTAATTACCACTATTTAATCATCATAGTCATTACCGCTAGCTATCTAATCATCATCAACGCTGGCTAGCTTAAAGAGGAAACATTCACTTTGTAATAGAAGCAAAGATATCATCAAGTTCAACATAATCATCACCAACATCGAAGTTCAGGACACGGACATGAGACAAGTACTAATTAAGAGCATGAACTAGTAGCTACTGATCCTGCTGCTCCCTCTCAGGTAGAATAGCATAGAACATGTATAGCTCTCCCGATTCATCATACTGGAGCATGCAGATGAATCTGTCTCCTAATCTTGGGTTGCGCTTCTCCTTACTGCCCCCTAGTACTTCTCTGCGATCGTTAATAATTTAGCTCTAATCTTTCACTATTAAGCATTCTTCGCTTTCAGAAATTCTGAATGCACTCATGTGCAATGTAGGAAATCTTGGTCGTAAGCTAACCATTGACATGCGACCTTTTGTCTCGATCCACTGAGGCACAACTGTCATCGGAAGTCCCTGTTGAACAACATCGTATAGTAATTAATATACTAAGCAATGAAAGTTTAGCTTCAATAATGTATGCAAAAGATGCACTAATTAAGGACAAATATTTAAAATCTTACCATCTTTTGATTATAGATGTGAATGTAGTTCAATACGATCACCATTGGTCGCACGTTTTGAGTACTAACATTTCTAAGTTTAGGAAAAAATTTGTCTTGACAGTATTAAGATTCTCAAGCCATGAAACATAATGACTTATCTCCTCGCAGTTTAGTTGAGCCCCCGGGCAGTAGTAGGTCCTGTCTACCAAGCGCTGGACATGTTTGCTTGAATCGAAATAAGCTGACAATACAAATTAGTTGTCAACTATTTTTGAATAAACTGTATGAAAGACATAAACATATGCATGCATGGTTGAGAAAAACTCACCAAATGGTAGAACTGGAGGCGTTTGCACATCGACCTAGATGTCTATATTACCTTCAATATCATCTTCCTGACGAATATCAAAGGTGATAACCATATCAGGCTCAAATGCATAAGCCTTGCATAGTGCTTGCCAAGTTTTGCATTCAAAATGGGTGTATGTGTCTCCATTATATAATTTGACGTTGAAAGTATACCCATGCTCCGTCTTCAAGTAAACTCTCTTTACCTCCATATCATCTATAGCACTAAAACCATCTTATCCAAGACAAAAAATTTTGCATGGCAGGGGATGCGCTAGTAGAATAGTGAAAAATTAAAATTATAAGTTGAAGCAAATGAAGCATAAGTTTTGCATTCAAATAATAATTGACAAAGTGACTTACTGTATCAACTTCGAATGTCTCATCCAGCTTGATGCTGAAACGCCTACCATCAACAAGGAAATTTTGGTCGCACAGGCCGCGCTGGTCTTCACAGTGTTCGCAATTAATAAAATCTTTTTCGTCGTCAGATGACATTTCCTATGTTCATATAGGTGAAACATTAAACACCTATATCTAGCCAAATATATATTCATCTAACATTTGACATTAATATATCTAACTATATATTCAATTGACATTACTATATATTTAACTTTTCTATCTAATTCATCTAACATTCGACATTAATCTAACATTTATATAAACTCAAAATATATAAAAAATTAAATAAACAGAAAAACTCATTAACAAATAATATTTTAATTAGATCATCAAATCTCATATACCTAAATTTTCTTACTAAAAATAAACTAGTTATATTAATTATTCAACTAGTTCTAATCTCATATACCTAAATTTTCTTACTAAAAATAAACTAGTTATATTAATTATTCAACTAGTTCTAATCTCTAGTTCGACAATTTTTCTATCTAGCTAGCTAATTCATCTAACATTCGACATTAATCTAACATTCGATCATCTAATTAACTTTTCTAAAAAACAGAAAATAAGTAAAAAAAAATGTGTGTGTGTGTATGCATGTGTGTGTATATATACGTATATGTGTGTACGTATGTGTGTATGTGTGTGTGTATGCGTGTGTGTGTGGTATATGTGTGTGTGTGTGCGGCCCCGTACGCCGCCGCCCCGTACGTACGAGCGGGGGCGCCGGCGTACGGGGCGGGGGCGCCGGTGTGTGTGTATGTGTGTGTATGTATGTGTGTGTATGTGTGTGCGGGAGCGAGAGAGAGACGTACGGCCGCGACGATGACGACGGACGGCGGCGGCGTTCGGGGCGGCAGCGCGAGACGACGACGACGACGGGCGGCGGCGGGGACAACGACGATGACGACGGACGACGGTACGGGCGACGGGCGGCGACGACGGGATCGAGCGGCGCGCGCGGCGGAGGTTGGAGACGAAGTGGGGACATGAAACTGAAATTTTCGTTATTGCTATATATATAGGATGGGCCTTTAGTACCGATTTGTGGCTCCAACCGGTACTAAAGGCCTATTTTCGCCGGGCCAAGCGGCGGGAAACGAAGTCCTTTAGTACCGGTTGGTGCGCTGCCACCCCAAAGTTTAGTCCCACCTCGCCCGGCGAAGGGCAGCCGCACTGGTTTATAAACCCAGCCGCGGCTACCTCTTCGAACTCCTTTATATAGCAGGCTTCTGGGCCTAATTAATTAGGGCGCGCTGCCCTGTGAGTCTGCTGGCCCTTCTGGGCCTGCATTTGCACACCCTAAGTCTGGCAGACCCACAGGGCAGCGCGCCAACAAATTTTTTATATAGTTTTTTCTTTTATTTATTTTGAGTAGTTTTTTATATAGTTTTTTCTTTTCTGCATTATTTATTTTCTTCTATTTATTTTTGAGTAATTTTTTTGTATAGTTTTTTTATTTTCTGCATTATTTATTTTTGTATAGTCCGAAACCCTGATACTCAGAAAGAGTTTGTCCAGTTTGTACACGAAGTGCGTCCAATTTTTGCCGTGAACCTCTCTACTATTTTGCGCATGCTATGCGGGTGATATGATGATACCATGCCAAGTTTCAATATTTTCGGGATTCATTTTGTAGTGATTTTCAATTTCACGATCATTTAGCTCTCTAAACAATTAGGTAAATGACCGAAAAACAAAAAATGATGTCAGAACATGTTGGAAATTGATGACATTGCTTTAAATGCTGCATACTGAATACAAAAGAAGTCCGGAGTTTAAATAAGTTATTAAAAATAAAAAAGAGGTGCAATGCTGGTTAATTTGCTTCAAGCCATTCAGAATAGTGTAGACTGCACTACACATAGCTCAGTGCAATCTATGCTATTCCGCAAGGCTTGAAGCTAATCAACATGTAGGTGAGCATTGCAACTCTTCGTCATTGTATGTGCACTCACGGCTTATAAACCGCTCATACTGCCTCTCTCTTGGCGAAGATCACAAGATAGTTTGGTTAAATTGCATTACTTGTAAGTCCAGTTAACATGGATGCTTATGATGCAAGAGCAACAACAAAAGTGAAAATTTGGCACAAATAGGTAGTTGTGTAACTAAAATAGGTAGGAGGAGAGATAGCTCTTATGTCACAAAAAAGAAGTTGTATCAAACCTTTTATGTCGGATCTAAAACAAACAAATCGGTATCGCCATCATACAGCTCTACCGTGGCACGTGATGCATATATATGCATATCAAATGCACGGTTGGGCGTATGATGGCGAATCCGAATGATTTGTATTCAGTCGATGAACTGGTAGATGTATGCAGTCGATGAACTGGTAGATGTATGTAGTCGATGAACTGAAAGACTTATGCAGGGAAGGAGAGAGGTGGGCTATATATAGGGTCGTCTGGCTCATAAAGTGATTGTGGTAGTTTCGATCCAACGACTCACATGAGCTAGGAAGAAACACACCCTTGATCCAACGACTTGCAAGAGCTAGAAAGAAACACACGATCCGTGTGATTCTTCCTGATTGGTGGGATGCACATTAGTACCTTCTCTACTCTTTCGCGCATGCTATGCGGGTGATATGATGATACCATGCCAAGTTTCAAAATTTTCAGGATTCATTTTGTAGTGATTTTCAATTTCATGGTCATTTAGCTCTCTAAACAATTAGGTAAATGACCAAAAAACAACAAATGATGTCAGAACATGTTGGAAATTGATGACGTCGCTTTATATGCTGCATACTGAACACAAAAGAAGTCTGGAGTTCAAATAAGTTATTAAAAATAAAAATGAGGTGCAATGCTGGTTAATTTGCTTCAAGCCATTCGGAATAGTGTAGACTGCACTGCACATAGCTCAGTGCAATCTATGCTATTCCGCAAGGCTTGAAGCTAATCAACATGTAGATGAGCATTGCAGCTCTTCGTCATTGTCTGTGCACTCACGGCTTATAAACCGCTCATATTGCCTCTCTCTTGGCGAAGATCACAAGATAGTTTGGTTAAATTGCATTACTTGTAAGTCCAGTTAACATGGATGCTTATGATGCAAGAGCAACAACAAAAGTGAAAATTTGGCACAAATAGGTAGTTATGTAACTAAAATAGGTAGGAGGAGAGATAGCTCTTATGTCACAAAAAAGAAGTTGTATCAAACCTTTTATGTCGGATCTAAAACAAACAAATCGGTATCGCCATCATACAGCTCTACCGTGGCTCGTGATGCATATATATGCATATCAAATGCACGGTTGGGCGTATGATGGCGAATCCGAATGATTTGTATTCAGTCGATGAACTGGTAGATGTATGCAGTCGATGAACTGGTAGATGTATGTAGTCGATGAACTGAAAGACTTATGCAGGGAAGGAGAGAGGTGGGCTATATATAGGGTCGTCTGGCTCATAAAGTGATTGTGGTAGTTTCGATCCAACGACTCACATGAGCTAGGAAGAAACACACCCTTGATCCAACGACTTGCAAGAGCTAGAAAGAAACACACGATCCGTGTGATTCTTCCTGATTGGTGGGATGCACATTAGTACCTTCTCTACTCTTTCGCGCATGCTATGCGGGTGATATGATGATACCATGCCAAGTTTCAAAATTTTCAGGATTCATTTTGTAGTGATTTTCAATTTCATGGTCATTTAGCTCTCTAAACAATTAGGTAAATGACCAAAAAACAACAAATGATGTCAGAACATGTTGGAAATTGATGACGTCGCTTTATATGCTGCATACTGAACACAAAAGAAGTCCGGAGTTCAAATAAGTTATTAAAAATAAAAATGAGGTGCAATGCTGGTTAATTTGCTTCAAGCCATTCGGAATAGTGTAGACTGCACTGCACATAGCTCAGTGCAATCTATGCTATTCCGCAAGGCTTGAAGCTAATCAACATGTAGATGAGCATTGCAGCTCTTCGTCATTGTCTGTGCACTCACGGCTTATAAACCGCTCATACTGCCTCTCTCTTGGCAAAGTGGGACTAAAAACAGCTTGCCATAACCTCATTAGTACCGGTTCGTGGTACGAACCGGCACTAAATGGTGATGGTGGGGCCATAGCCTGACCGCAGGCTGACACAACCTCTTTAGTACCGGTTCGTGGCATGAACCGGTACTAAAGGTTCGCCACGAACCGGTACTATTGATCGCCGCCACGAACTGGCACTAATGTACACATTAGTGCCGGCTCTAATTCAAACCGGCACTAATGTGCTTCACGTTTGACCCTTTTTCTACTAGTGCACATACCTATTCCTTTTCGGAGTCTGAAACGTTCCGGAAAGTGTCCCTTATGTATTCCTCCGGGGTTACGGTTTCAATAATATTGGTTTCAACATTTATGGGATTACCTGAGATATAATGTTTGATTCTTTGACCGTTTACCACCTTCAGATTTGTGCCTTCGAAGTTGTTGATTTTTATGGCACCGGAACAATAGACCTCCTCGATAACATAGGGGCCTTCCCATTTAGAGAGAAGTTTTCCTGCGAAAAATCTTAAACGAGAGTTGTATAGCAATACATAATCACCTACATTAAACTCACGCTTTTGTATCCTTTTGTCATGCCATCTTTTAACCTTTTCTTTAAACAACTTGGCATTTTCATAAGCTTGGGTTCTCCATTCATCAAGTGAGCTAATATCAAATAACCTCTTCTCACCAGCAAGTTTAAAATCATAGTTGAGCTCTTTAATAGCCCAATATGCCTTATGTTCTAGTTCGAGAGGTAAGTGACATGCTTTTCCATAAACCATTTTATATGGGTACATACCCACAGGATTTTTGTATGCAGTTCTATAAGCCCATAATGCATCATCAAGTTTCTTGGACCAATTCTTTCTAGACCTATTAACAGTCTTTTGCAAAATTAATTTGAGCTCTCTATTGCTCAACTCTACTTGGCCACTAGACTGAGGGTGATAAGGGGATGCAATTCTATGATTAACATCATATTTAGCAAGCATTTTATGGAAAGCACCATGAATAAAGTGTGAACCACCATCAGTCATTAAATATCTAGGGACTCCAAACCTCGGGAAAATAACTTCCTTAAGCATTTTAATAGAAGTGTTATGATCAGCACTACTAGTTGGAATAGCTTCTACCCACTTAGTAACATAATCAACATCAACTAGAATATGTGTGTATCCATTAGAGGCAGGAAAAGGTCCCATATAATCAAAGTCCCAAACATCAAACGGTTCAATAACAAGAGAATAATTCATAGACATTTCTTGACGTCTACTAATATTACCAATTCTTTGACATTCATCACAAGACAAGACAAACTTACGGGCATCCTTGAAGAGAGTAGGCCAATAAAAACCAGATTGCAATACCTTATGTGCCGTCCTATCTCTAGCGTGGTGTCCTCCATAAGACTCGGAGTGACACTTGCGTAGGATCTGTTCCTGTTCATGCTCAGGTACACAATGTCTAATAACACCATCTACTCCTTCTTTATAAAGATGTGGGTCATCCCAAAAGTAATGTCTCAAATCATAGAAGAACTTTTTCTTTTGTTGGTATGTGAAGCTAGGTGGTATAAATTTAGCAACAATATAATTAGCATAATCAACATACCATGGAGTACTACGAGAAGTACTTATAACATTTAATTGTTCATCAGGAAAGCTATCATTAATAGGTAGTGGGTCATCAAGAATATTTTCTAACCTAGACAAGTTGTCTGCAACGGGGTTCTCAGCTCCCTTTCTATCAACAATATGCAAATCAAATTCTTGTAGCAAGAGAACCCATCTAATAAGTCTAGGTTTAGCATCTTTCTTTTCCATAAGATATTTAATAGCAGCATGATCAGTTTGAATAGTTACTTTAGAATCAACAATATAAGATCTGAACTTATCACAAGCAAATACAACTGCTAAAAGCTCTTTTTCAGTAGTAGCATAATTTCTTTGAGCATTGTCTAGAGTCTTACTAGCATAATGAATAACATTTAATTTCTTATCAACTCTTTGCCCTAGAACATCACCTACATCATAATCACTAGCATCACACATAATTTCAAAGGGTAGGTTCCAATCAGGTGGCTGAACAATAGGTGCAGAGACTAATGCTTTCTTAAGTATCTCAAATGCTTCTACACAATCATCATCAAAGACACATGGTTTATCTTTTTACAATAAATTAGTCAGAGGCCGAGAAATTTTTGAGAAGTTCTTAATGAACCTCCTATAAAATCCAGCATGACCAACGAAACTTCTTATACCTTTGATGTCCTTGGGACATGGCATCTTTTCAATAGCATCAACCTTGGCTTTATCAACTTCAATACCTCTTTCAGAAACTTTGTGCCCCAAGACAATACCTTCATTAACCATAAAGTGGCACTTTTCCCAATTCAAGACATGATTAGTTTCTTCACATCTCTGCAAAACTCGATCAAGATTACTCAAGCAATCATCAAAAGAGGAACCATAGATGGAAAAGTCGTCCATGAAAACCTCACAAATCTTTTCACAAAAGTCAAAGAATATAGCCATCATGCATCTTTGAAAGGTAGCAGGTGCATTACATAAACCAAAAGGCATATGTCTATAAGCAAAAGTACCAAAAGGGCATGTAAAAGTAGTCTTTGATTGATCTCTAGCCGACACAGGTACTTGAGAGAAACCAGAATAACCATCTAGAAAGCAATAGTGTGTATGTTTGCATAATCTTTCTAGCATTTTATCAATAAAAGGTAAGGGGTAATGATCTTTCTTAGTAGCTTTATTTAATTTGCGGAAATCAATTACCATCCTATAACCTGTGATAATTCTTTGTGGAATCAATTCATCTTTATCATTAGGAACAACAGTAATACCTACCTTCTTAGGGACACAATGGACAGGACTTACCCACTCACTATCAGCAATGGGATAGATTATACCCGCCTCCAGAAGCTTTAGTATTTCTTTTCCTACCACTTCTTTCATTTTAGGATTCAGACGTCGTTGAGGATCACGAACTATTTTGGCATCTGCTTCCAAATTTATTTTATGTTGACATAGAGTGGGACTAATGCCCTTAAGATCATCAAGAGTATATCCAATAGCAGCATGATGCTTCTTCAGAGTTTTCAATAATCTCTCTTCTTCATGCTCTGAAAGGTTAGCACTAATAATAACATGATATATCTTCTTTTCATCAAGATAAGTATATTTAAGATTATCAGGCAAAGGTTTAAGCTCAAACACAGGATCACCCTTGGGTGGAGGAGGATCCCCTAAAATTTCAACACGCAAATTGTGATGCAGAATAGGTTCCTGTTTAAAGAATACTTCATCTATTTCCCTTCTTTCATTCATGAACATATCATTTTCATGGTCTAGCAAATAGTGTTCTAAAGGATCACTAGGAGGTACGACAATAGAAGCAAGACCAATAATTTCATCCTTACTAGGTAATTCTTCCTCACGATGTTGTTTACTAAATTTAGAGAAATTAAACTCATGAACCATATCATCCAAGCCAATAGTAACAACATTCTTAGTGCAATCTATGGTAGCATTGACAGTATTTAAGAAGGGTCTACCAAATATAATGGGACAAAAGCTATCTTGTGGGGAAGTAAGACAACAAGAAAATCAGCGGATACTTAGTTTTCCCACACAAGACTTCAACATCTCTAACAATTCCAATTGGTGCAATAGTATCTCTATTAGCAAGTTTAATTGTGACATCAATATCTTCTAACTCAACAGGTGCAATTTTATTCTTAATTTCTTTGTATAAGTCATGAGGTATAACACTAGCACTAGCACCCATATCACATAAGCCATGATAACAATGATCTCCTATTTTAACAGAAATAACAGGCACGCCTACCACAGGTCTATGTTTATCTTTAGCACAAGGTTTAGCAATTCTAACAGTTTCACCTTTGAACTGAATAACATGCCCATCAATATTATCAGACAGGAGATCTTTAACAATAGCAATATTAGGTTCTACTTTAACTTGCTTAGGAGGTGTATAAGTTCTAATATTGCTTTTACGAACAACAGTTGAAGCTTTAGCATGATCCTTTATTCTAACAGGGAAAGGTGGTTTCTCAATATAAGAAGTAGGAACAATAGGATCATTATAAGTGATAGTCTTTTCTTCAACTTTAATAGGTGCAGCTACTTTTACTTCTATGGGAGGATGATATTTAAACCACTTCTCCATAGGGAGATCAACATAAGTAGCAAAAGATTCACAGAAAGAAGCTACTATCTCAAAGTCAAGTCCATATTTAGTGCTAAACTTACGGAAAATATCGGTATCCATAAAAGATTTAACACAATCAAACTTTGGTGTCATACCTGACTCCTTACCTTCGTCGAGGTCCCAATCTTCAGAGTTGCGTTTAATTCTATCCAATAAATTCCACCTGAATTCAATAGTCTTCATCATAAAAGAGCCAGCACAAGAAGTATCGAGCATGGTGCGATTGTTATCAGAAAGCCGAGCATAAAAACTTTGCATAATTAGTTCTCTCAGGAGCTCATGATTGGGGCATGAATATAAAATTGATTTAAGCCCCCCAAGCTTGAGCGATGCTTTCTCCTTCGGGAGGCCAGAAATTATATATATAATTGCAATCACGATGAACAAGATGCATAGGGTAATACTTTTGATGAAATTCCAACTTCAATCTTTTATAGTCCTAGAATCTCATATCATGACATAGCCTATACCATATCAATGTGTCTCCCTTCAAAGATAAAGGGAAGACCTTCTTCTTAGCAACATCATCGGGTATACCTGCAAGCTTAAATAATCCACAAACTTCATCCACATATATTAAGTGCTCACCAGGATGCTTTGTTCCATCTCCTGTAAAAGGGTTAGCTAGCAGTTTTTCCATCATACCCGAAGGAAACACTTGTAGAAAAAAGCCCTTTAGTCCCGGTTCGCAACAGCCTTTAGTCCCGGCTGTGCAACCGGGACTAAATAAGCGCGACTAAAGGCCCCCCTTTAGCCGCGGCTCTTACGGACCGCGACAAAAGTCTTTAGTCCCGGTTCTTGTGGCTGACCGGGACCAAAGGCCCGCCACGTGGGCGCCCGTGGTCCGTCCGGGCCGAGGACCTTTAGTCCCGGCTCTCGTGGCCAACCGGGACTAAAGGCCTCCTCCGCAGGTTTAGGGTTTTAGCCCCCCTAAACCTGGTTTCTTTCTAATTTGTAGTGTTTTATTTGTTTTATATTTTATTTTGTGTTTTATTTTATTTTTGATGAAGTTTCAGTACACATATTCTACGCTTCTATATACATGCATATGAAATTTCAAACAAGAAGAATTCAAGAGGAATATATAATATATATTCAATCTCGGGTGACCATATACAACTTCGAACAAGTTTCCATACACAATTAGGATGGATGACCATATACAACTTCGAACAAGTTTCAATCTCGGGTATGCATATAAATTTCTTCGTCCTCGGTATAGTGTTGTCCTTTAGGATTGATGACTTCCCTCATGAAAAATCCTGCTAATTCTTCTTGAATTGGTCGGAAGCGAGCTTCTGGACTAAGCCTCCTCCGCAAGTTATCCGTCGCGTTCCGCACGCTAGCTGATGCCTTCCGCTTAGTGGTTTGTCTCCGGATGTTCTCACAAACATAGTATCCACATAGATCGGTCCCCGATGGCTGCTTATCTACATTAACTAACTTTCTGAAATCTAGCTCATGTTTGAATTCACCGACAGTTTCTTCTGAGAACCGTCTCCAAACCCTACAGGGCAAAGAAAATTAAATGAATAAGGGATTTATTAGTTAGTTGATATTAGGAAATGAAGAGACCGATCGATATAGAGCTCAAATGATTGAAAATAATTACTTTTGCAGTATTTTTCTCATGTCGGCCCAACGCTTTGGATCCGAATCCTTAGAGTCCATGATTAGAACTGTGGAGGTGTGAAGTTCAATATTTAGCAGAATCCAGTGGAACCTGCGGACACGTTACATGCACAGTCATGCATAACTCATCGATTAGACATACCATGCATGGAGTAAACAAAATAGAATGGGCACAAGAGAGAAACACTCACCCAAAATGGTAAGGAAATAGAATATGACTTTTGAGTTGATGCTTTCTAAGAAACTTGTACAGGTCTTTCTCCATGTCTTTGTGGTGATGTTCTAACACATGTCCATTAACGATATGTGGGTCAATGAACCCAACATCATGGATGTTTCTTATTTTGCATTCCCAAATCTTCAATCTGCATAATAGCGTACGCAACAATATAGTTAGGACAATATATATATATATATATATATATATATATATAGTGCAGGCAATGAAGAACGAGATGAGGTAGAAATAAATCACTTACAGAACGTAGCAACTCAGCATAGATTTGTCGAGGGCGCGCAGATTGAACAGCTGGAATAATTCACTCATATGAACTTCTACAGAGTACCGTTTGATGTGATGCTCATGTGTAACATCCGCATAAACATATTCTTTGTCGGCCCATGTTATGAATTGCTTGTACCAACGTAGCAGATTTCGCATTTGTGTTGGTAGACTATTTTCCTTCTCAGGCTCGACGAGAGGCCCCTTCCGCACATATTGTAATGTTATCTCACCTACAGGCGCATCCTCAAGGTCTAAGAAGGCACGAACAGTCAAACCCATCTCGGACGCTTGTTTCATGGCAGCCGCTACAGTCAATCCAAGTGCTGCCGCAGCTGCTATGATCTCGGGGTCCTCTTCCGGACCGGCTTTCACTATGAGCGGGGGGATCGATTGTTTCTTCTGCATCCCGAGCTGGTCAACTTATTTCCCGCTTTTTTTACTTTCTTCCTCCTTCAATATTTTTGCTTGCCTACGAAGTTCATGTCCATAGTCGTCAGGCATATTCAGCTCGGCTTGGGACGGTGTCGTCAAAAAATCCTTAGCCCACTTCTTTTGCTTCTCAGTGAATACTTGCTTGGGCTCAGGCACTTTTTTCGCCTTCATATCCGCCTTCCATTTCTCATAATCAGTAGACGCGGCCAATGTGAGGTCAGCTTCACTAAGTTCCCCAGGCCTTGGGAGGAGAGGCTTCAGCGATGGCTCCGGTACCCTTGTGGTCTTAGGTACATAAGGGTCCGGGTTAATAGTCCAGGAGCAGGTTTCCTTGCTGTCCGCCTGCTTCTGCTTCTTCGCCGGAGGTGGATTGGGGGGCGTCGTACCCGCCGGAGGAGGATTGGGGGGCGTCGTACCCGCCGGAGGTGGATTGGGGGGCGTCGTACCCGCCGAAGGAGGATTGGGGGGCGTCGTACCTGCTGGAGGTTGTGGATCGGGGGACGGCGTCGAATGGCGTGAAGGAGGTGTAGGTGAACCACCACGACCACCACCACCGCCACCACCGCCACCACCACCACCACCATCGGAGGGGGGTGGACTTGCTAGCCTTGGCGCCTCGTCTGGAAACACTATGTACTTCTTTTTCCATAGAATGTACTGGCGCTTGACATCTCCAAGTCTGCTATCCCCTTCGGGTGTAGGTTTGTCAATCTCCAGGTCCTCAAACCCTTGGACTATGTCTTCCACCGTGACACAAGCATAGCCATATGGAATGGGGTTGTTGTGGTGGAGTGCTCCAGGTTTACAGGGTAAAGCACTGCCGCTAGCTACCTTCATGGAAACGTTCCCCACGGGATAATGCAGATCACAGTCTTTCATCTTCTTTACATCATCCACGGGGTAGTGAGGCTCCGGTGCACGAATCTCGATCATCGGTGCACTAGCACCAGGCGGGGCATCCGTGGAAGCCACGCTGCTTCTCCGCTGCTGGCTTCCGCAATCCGCTTCATGATCTTCATGCGGCCCTGCAGCCGATTTTTCTTTCAATAGTTCATGCACGGTCTGCTTCAACTCATGGAGTTCCGATGCAAACTTCGTCATAAGATCTGCATCCCGGTCCGTCTTTCTCTTACGGCTTCTGTAACCGTACGGGTCATTGTCCTGGGAAAACCCTACTTTCCACGAAACTTTGCCTTTGCCTCGTACACGTCCTCCGTGTTCATCATTCCCGAGGGCTAAAGTCAGTGTGTCTTTCTCTCTGTTGAACTTGATCAAGCCCGCTTGAGCTTGGGTCATTGCGTCAATAAGGGCTTGGGTCGGAGCAAAGTGTCGATGCCGGTGAACACACACCCCTGTCTCCGGGTCTAGCGATCCCCCATGCCCGTACCACCAGCTTTTGGCCCTTGGGTCCCATCCCTCTGTACCTAGAGGGATTCCTCGCACCCTCAGGTCCTCCTCCATCTTCTGCCACCTAGGGTCCGCAAGGCGGTATCCTCCTGGCCCCATAATATGATGGTACTTTTTCTTAGCCGCATTATCCTTATTTTTTTCGATATTTCCTTGAAATGGTCCGATTGCTTTTGCCTCACAAATTGTGGCCAATCATCTTTCAGTTTCTCATATTGTCCATTGAAATCCGGAGTCTTGCCCTTGTTGACATAGTCACGGGTTAAATTTTTCTTGAAGTTCCGGAATGCATCGGCCATCTTCTGAAGAGCGAACTCTTTAACTAGCCTCCTCCTCTGACGTCCACCCGGAACCTCGTTACTGAATTCATCGACTTTGTTGTATTCCGGAGGTAGAATGAAATGTTCCATAAGCTTTCTCCAGCAATCCTTTTTCGTTCTCTTGTCGACAAAACTGAAACCAAGACGTGCCTTCTTTGGCTCTTTCCATTCCTGGACGGTGATCGGGACGTTGTCTCTAACAACGACTCCGCATTGGTTGACAAACTTTGAGGTGTGCTGTAGGGGCTTGCCGGTTTCACTGACAGACTCAATGGCATATGTTTCTCCTGTTTTCATCGCCTTGGATTTGCCACGCTGCTTTGTCGTACTCGATCCGGAGGGCTAAAAAAAGAAAGAGAGTCACGCGCGTTAATACATATGTATTCACATTTCAGTAAGTTTGTATCACGAGAGGCTCTCAATGTATATATATACCTCGCCGGAGGTGGTTGCTACTTGCAATTGGAGATCGTCGGTTGTTGACGGTTGACCTCCGTCGACAATGTCCGTTCCTTCACCTTCTCGATCATCGTCACCGTCAAGGTTCATATAAGAAGAGACTACATCCTCTTGTTGCTCATATTCTGAGCCCGGCACATAAGGAATCTCGTTGTTGATGATGTCCATTAAATAACGTTCAGCCTCCGGATCCCTAAGCGGCTCGGTTCTGTCGTCCGCCATATGTCACTCCTGCATGTAGTAAAAATTCTTTAAGTATAAAGGAATTAAAAAATAAGATTAAGGGGACATAGAGGAGGAGGAATTAAAAAATAAGATTCTTTAAGTAAAAGTTCTTTTTTTCTTCTTCTTCCTCTTTCTTCTTCTTCCTTTCTTCTTCTTCCTTTTTCCTTTCTTCTTCTTTCTTTCTTCTTCTTCCTTTCTTCTTCTTCCTTTCTTCTTTCTTTCTTCTTCTTCCTTTTTCTTTTTTCTTTCTTTCTTTTTCTTTCTTTCTTCTTCTTTCTTTCTTCTTCTTCCTTTCTTCTTCTTCCTTTCTATTCTTTCTTTCTTCTTCTTTCCTTTTTCTTTTTACTTTCTTTCTTCTTCTTCCTTTCTTCTTCCTTTCTTCTTCTTTTTTTCTTCTTCCTTTTTCTTTCTTCTTTCTTTTGGTTTTCATTTGGTTTTTATTTGGTTTTCATTTTTTTCTTCTTCCTTTTTCTTTCTTGTTTTTTCTTCTTCCTTTTTTCTTCTTTCTTTTCTTCTTCCTCCTTTTTTTTGTTTTTTTCTGTTTGTTTTTTTGTTTTCTTTTGTTTTTTTCTTCTTCCTTTGTTTTTCTTCTGTTTTTTTGTTTTCTTTTGTTTTTCTTGAGTTTTTTCTTCTTCCTTTTTCCTTTCTTCTTCTTCCTTTCTTCTTCTTCCTTTCTTCTTCTTCCTTTCTTCTTCTTCCTTTCTTCTTTCTTTCTTCTTCTTCCTTTTTCTTTTTTCTTTCTTTCTTCTTCTTTCTTTCTTCTTCTTTCTTTCTTCTTCTTCCTTTCTTCTTCTTCCTTTCTATTCTTTCTTTCTTCTTCTTTCCTTTTTCTTTTTACTTTCTTTCTTCTTCTTCCTTTCTTCTTCCTTTCTTCTTCTTTTTTTCTTCTTCCTTTTTCTTTCTTCTTTCTTTTGGTTTTCATTTGGTTTTTATTTGGTTTTCATTTTTTTCTTCTTCCTTTTTCTTTCTTGTTTTTTCTTCTTCCTTTTTTCTTCTTTCTTTTCTTCTTCCTCCTTTTTTTTGTTTTTTCTTCTGGGGAGGCGGAGGACGGCAGGCAGGGCGGCGGGCGGCGGGCGGAGGGCGGCAGGGCGTCGGGCGGCGGGCGGAGGGCGTCGGGCGGCGGGCGGCAGGGCGTCGGGCGGCGGGCGGCAGGGCGGCGGGCAAGGGCGCGCGCAGGGCACGGGCGGCGAGCAAGGGCAGGCACGGGCGGAGGCGGCGCTCACTGGGGACGGGGGCGGCGGCGCGCAGGGCTTCGGCGTCGGCGTCGGGGCAGGGCTTCGGCGTCGGCGTCGGCGACGGGGGCGTCGGCGTCGGCGTCGATCGGCGTTGGGGAGACAGAGGAGAATGCCGCGGCAAAACTGCTAAGTGCAGTATATATAGACGCACCTTTAGTCGCGGTTGGGGAGGAGGACCGCGACCCCCTCCCCAACCGCGACTAAAGGGTTTTGGCGCCGCTTCCTTTCCCGCGCAGAAAGACCCTTTAGTCGCGGTTGGGGACAACAACCGCGACTAAAGGGTACCCTTTAGTCGCGGTCCCTCTCCCCAACCGGGACTAAAGGGTTTTGGCACCGCTTCCTTTCCCGCGCAGAAAGACCCTTTAGTCGCGGTTGGGGACAACAACCGCGACTAAAGGGTACCCTTTAGTCGCGGTCCACCTCCCCAGCCGGGACTAAAGGGTCCATGCTGAACTGGCGCGGTGCGGTGGGATGTTTAGTCCCACCTCGCTAGCCGAGAGGCTTCGACAGTGGTTTATAAGCGCGGCTGCGCTCACCACTTCGAGCTCCTCTCGAATGCAGGCTTACGGGCCTATTCTGTTACTATGAGCCTGTGGGCCTACTAGGCCTTCTGCGGGCCTGAATCCTGGCCCATTAATGGGTTTCTAGTCGTATTCAGGCCGTGGTGGCCCAGTAGGTGGCATATTCTTTATTTTTTGCCTGTTTTTTGTTTTCATTTTTGCTTTATTTATTTTGTTTTGTTTCTACTTACAACAAAAAACTTATTTATTTTATTTTATTTTGTTTCTAATTACTTATTTATTTTTACTTTATGATAATTACTTATTTATTTTACTTTATGATAATTATTTTATTTTATTACGGTTTATATTATTTTGTTTCTAATTCATTTTAAAATCTTAAAAATACAATTATATATCAAAAAAATCAGAAAATAAAACTAATTCATTTTAAATTCTTGTTTTTCTTCTGTTTTTTTCTTCCTTTTTTCTTCTGTTTTTTTCTTCTGTTTGTTTCTTCCTTTTTCTTGTTTTTCTTCTTTTTTCTTCCTTTCTTCCTTTTTCCTTTTTTAAAATCTTCTGACATTTTAAAATCTTAAAAATACAATTATATATCAAAAAAATCAGAAAAATAAAACTAATTCATTTTAAATTCTTGTTTTTCTTCTGTTTTTTTCTTCCTTGTTTCTTCTGTGTTTTTCTTCTGTTTGTTTCTTCCTTTTTCTTGTTTTTCTTCTTTTTTTTTCTTCCTTTCTTCCTTTTTCCTTTTTAAAAATCTTCTGACATTTTAAAATCTTAAAAATACAATTATATATCAAAAAAATCAGAAAAATAAAACTAATTCATTTTAAATTCTTGTTTTTCTTCTGTTTTTTTTCTTCCTTTTTTCTTCTGTTTGTTTCTTCCTTTTTCTTGTTTTTCTTCTTTTTTTTTCTTCCTTTCTTCCTTTTTCCTTTTTTAAAATCTTCTGACATTTTAAAATCTTAAAAATACAATTATATATCAAAAAAATCAGAAAAATAAAACTAATTCATTTTAAATTCTTGTTTTTCTTCTGTTTTTTTCTTCCTATTTTCTTCTGTTTTTTTCTTCTGTTTGTTTCTTCCTTTTTCTTGTTTTTCTTCTTTTTTTTCTTCCTTTCTTCCTTTTTCCTTTTTAAAAATCTTCTGACATTTTAAAATCTTAAAAATACAATTATATATCAAAAAAATCAGAAAAATAAAACTAATTCATTTTAAAATCCCTTGAAGGTTTGACAAAAGGTTTGATACATCATTCAGTTCATCGACCAAATACAAAGTTTGGTACAATAAATTATTACACATCAATTCTTCCCTTGTACGTCCCTGCTTGCTTATGATTGTGCCGTATCCATGGAGCATCCTCATCATTTAACTTAATGCTTGGGTGAGTGTTCACTTTGATGGGCGGAATTTCACCAAACATATTATAATCTTCTGACATGTCTGTCTTGTCCTCCACTCCCACGATGTTTCTTTTCCCTGAAAGAACAATGTGGCGCTTTGGATCATCGCATGATGTACTGATCGTTTTCTTATCTTTCCGTTTCCTCGGTTTGCTACTCATGTCCTTCAAATAAAAAACCTAAGCGACATCTTTGGCAAGGACGAATGGTTCGTCAAGGTAACCAAGATTGTTGAAATCCACCATTGTCATTCCGTATTGCTCGTCCACCTTTACCCCACCTCCTGTTAGCTTGAACCATTTGCACCGGAACAAAGGGACCTTAAAGGAGGGTCCATAGTCAAGTTCCCATATCTCCTCTATGTAACCATAATATGTGACCTTTTGCCCATTCTCGGTTGCTGCATCAAAGCGGACACCACTGTTTTGGTTGGTGCTCTTTTTATCTTGGGCGATGGTGTAAAATGTATTCCCATTTATCTCGTACCCTTGGAAAGTCGTTATAGTCGAAGATGGTTTCTTGGCCAACATGTACAGCTGATCTCCAACATCATTGTCATTCATTAAATGTTTTCGCAACCAACTGCCGAAAGTCTCCATGTGGGCCTTTCTAATCCAGGATTCAGGCTTCCCCGGGTTGTCCGAGTGTAAAATATTCTTGTATTGCTCGAAGTACGGAGCCACCAAGCTGGAATTTTGCAGAACTGTGTGGTGTGCTTCAGTCATAGAATGACCGTCCATACATATCGTGGTATCCCTTCCGATCTTGCCTTTTCCACTTAGTCTCCCCTCGTGCCGCGATTGAGGAATACCAATCGGCTTAAGGTCAGGAACATAGTCAATACAGAACTCAATTACCTCCTCATTTTGATGGCCCTTGGAGATGCTTCCTTCTGGCCTAGCACGGTTACGAACATATTTCTTTAATACTCCCATGAACCTCTCAAAGGGGAACATATTGTGTAGAAATACAGGACCGAGAATGGAAATCTCTTCGACTAGGTGGACCAGGAGGTGCGTCATAATATTGAAGAAGGATGGTGGGAACACCAACTCGAAACTGACAAGGCATTGGACCACATCGTTCTGTAACCGTGGTAGATCTTCTGGATTGATTACCTTCTGAGAGATTGCATTGAGGAATGCACATAGCTTCACAATGGCTACTCGAACATTTTCCGGTAGGAGCCCCCCCAAAGCAATCGGAAGCAATTGCGTCATAATCACGTGGCAGTCGTGAGACTTCAGGTTTTGGAACTTTTTCTCCGGCATGTTTATTATTCCCTTTATATTCGACGAGAAGCCAGACGGGACCTTCATACTGCTCAGGCATTCAAAAAAATGACCTTCTCTTCTTTG
Organism: Triticum monococcum; assembly: GCA_034509565.1. Taxonomy (NCBI): domain Eukaryota; kingdom Viridiplantae; phylum Streptophyta; class Magnoliopsida; order Poales; family Poaceae; genus Triticum; species Triticum monococcum. The sequence goes on from CM067845.1 coordinate 625,332,810, forward strand.
GTAAGAGCGTAGCTGGCACGACCTTGAAACCATTCCGGATGCCGGTCATCTGGGTCTTTCAAAAGTTGCTGGTCCTGCCGTGCTTCCTTTGTATCATTTGTCTTCCCATACACGCCCAAGAAGCTTAGCAGGTTCACGCAAATATTCTTCGTAACATGCATCACGTCGATTGCAGAGCGGACATCTAGGACTTTCCAATATTCTAGCTCCCAAAATATAGATTTCTTCTTCCACATGGGTGCGTGCCCGTCAACTCCCCGCGGAACTGATTGTCCGCCAGGACCCTTTCCAAAGATGACTTTCAAATCCTTGACCATATCAAATATCTCAGCACCAGTACGTTCCGCAGGCTTCGGCCGGTGATCTGCCTTCCCGTTGAAATGCTTGCCTTTCTTTCTTACGTTATGATTTCGGGGAAGAAATCGATGATGACCCAGGTACACGTTCTTCTTACAATTAACCAAACGTACACTTTCAGTCTCATGTAAGCAGTGCGTGCATGCATTGTATCCCTTATTTTTCTGTCCCGAAAGGTTATTGAGAGCAGGCCAATCGTTGATGGTTACAAAAAGCAACGCTCGTAGGTCAAATTCCTCTCCTTTGTGCTCATCCCAGACACGTACACCAGGTTTCGCCCACAACTGTAAAAGTTCTTCAACTAATGGCCTTAGGTACACATCGATGTTGTTACCGGGTTGCTTAGGGCCTTGGATGAGAATTGGCATCATAATGAACTTCCGCTTCATGCACAACCAAGGAGGAAGGTTGTAGATGCATAGAGTCACGGGCCAGGTGCTATGGTTGGAGCTCTGCTCGCCAAAAGGATTAATGCCATCAGTATTTAGACCAAATCTTAAGTTCCTTGCGTCAGCTGCAAAATCTTTGAAAACTCTGTTGATCTTTCTCCATTGCGTTCCATCAGCGGTGTGTCTCGACTGCCCGTCGGACAAACGGTCCTCTTTGTGCCATCGCAACAACTTGGCATGCTTTTCGTTCATGAATAGACGTTTCACCCGTGGTATTATAGGAGCATACCACATCACCTTGGCGGGAACCCTCTTCCTGGGTTTCTCGCCCTCAACATCGTCACCAGGGTCATCGCCTCTGATCTTATAACGCAATGCAGTGCATAGAGGGCATTCATTCAAATTCTCGTATTCACCGCGGTAGAGGATGCAGTCATTAATGCATGCATGTATCTTCTGAACCTCTAAACCTAGAGGGCAGACAACCTTCTTTGCTTCGTACGTACTGGCGGGCAATTCATTATTCTTCGGCAACATATTCTTCAATATTTTCAGCAAATTTTCAAATGATGAGTCACCTACACCTTCCTGTGCCTTCCATTTTAGCAAATCCAGTGTGCAGCCCAGCTTTTTCAGACTATTATCGCATCCTGGATACAACGACTTTTTGTGATCCTCTAACATGCGATCCAAATTCTCCCTCTCCTTGTCAGTTTCGCAGCGTCTCCGTGCATCAGCAATGGTCCGACCAAGATCATCAGCGGGCTCATCATGTGCCTCTTCTTCACCTTCACCTAACCCTTCCACACCTTCAGCATCATCCTCCATGAAAGTATCACCGAAAAGATCACGATAGTTGTCATCGATATCATCCCCTTCTTCATCTTCTTCCATTCTAACCCCTCTTTCTCCATGCTTGGTCCAACAATAATAGCTTGGCATGAAACCATGCTTAAGCAGGTCCATGTGAACTCTTCTTGAGGAGGAGTAACCCTTCTCATTCTTACAGACAGCACATGGACAGATAATAAAACCTTGCTGCTTGTTCGCATTTGCCACTACGAGGAAATCTTTCAAACCCGTAGTGAACTCGCCGGAGAGTCGGGAACCGTACATCCATTGCCGATTCATCTGCATTATTATTATATAAAGTATATAATTAACCATCATGCATTTGTTAAACTAACTAGCTAGAAATAATACAAATTAAACAATGAACTACACACATGCGTATTTTATCAATGACACATGAAAGGTTCGAGTTGCTAACCGCGATCGCGGAGGAAAAATAAATGAGAAAGCTCAAGTGTGGCTTGTTTCAGGCTCTCGGGCATTTCATCAAACACCTTGTGTGCATAGGAGAAACCAAAAGCAAACCCACCACCACCCCACCACCACCTTCTGAAAATTGTGAAGTGAGCCGAGTGAAGTGAAGTGAGCTGAGTATATATAGGGATGGGCCTTTAGTCGCGGTTGGCCAGGCCAACCGGAACTAAAGCCCCTCCCGTCCGCCAGCTGGATGGGCTTTAGTCCCGGTTGGCCTGGCCAACCGCGACTAAAGGCCTTCTGGGACCTTTAGTCCTTTAGTCCCGGTTGGCCAGGCCAACCGGGACTAAAGCCCCTCCCGTCCGCCAGCTGTCGACCGAGCGCGCTGGGCCCAGGTAGTTGGTCGCGGGTCTTCTCCCGAACCGCGACTAAAGACCCCTTTGGTCGCGGTTCGATTGTTTTGGGGACTAATGGGGGCGTATGGAAGCCTCGTTTTCTACCAGTGAAATTTAAAAGGAGTTTCATTTTCAATAGGTTCAGTAGGTTGAGGAGCAACTCTTTGCTCTACTGGACGGGGTGAAGATACCCCGAACAAGCTCCTCAGAGAATTACTTTCCATAGTAACAAGTGACAGTAAATTTCAGCACACTATATAAATTTTTCCTTACCAAATTCCACCTACCAAAGGCGCTACACTCCCCGGCAACGGCTCCAGAAAAGAGTCTTGATGACCCACAAGTATAGGGGATCTATCATAGTCCTTTCGATAAGTAAGAGTGTCGAACCCAACGAGGAGCAGAAGGAAATGATAAGCGGTTTTTAGTAAGGTATTCTCTGCAAGTACTGAAATAAGTGGTAACAGATAGTTTTGTGATAAGATAGATTGTAATGAGAAACAAGTAACAAAAGTAAATAAAGTGCAGCAAGGTGGCCCAATCCTTTTAGAGCAAAGGACAAGCCAGAACAAACTCTTATAATAGGAAAAGCACTCCCGAGGACACATGGGAATATCGTCAAGCTAGTTTCCATCACGTTCATATGATTCGTGTTCGATACTTTGATAATTTGATATGTGGGTCGACCGGTGCTTGGGTGCTGTTCTTACTTGAACAAGCATCCCACTTATGATTAACCTCTATTGCAAGCAACCGCAACTACAACAAAAGTATTAAGGTAAACCTAACCATAGCATGAAACATATGGATCCAAATCAGCCCCTTACGAAGCAACGCATAAACTAGTGTTTAAGCTTCTGTCACTCTAGCAACCCATTATCTACTTATTACTCCCAATGCCTTCCTCTAGGCCCAAATAATGGTGAAGTGTTATGTAGTCGACGTTCACATAACACCACTAGAGGCTAGACAACATACATCTTATCAAAATATCAAACGAATACCAAATTCACATGACTACTCATAGCAAGACTTCTCCCTTGTCCTCAGGAATGAACGTAATTACTCACAAAGCATATTCATGTTCATGATCAGAGGGGTAATAATATGCATATAGGATCTGAACATATGATCTTCCACCAAATAAACCAACTAGCATCAACTACAAGGAGTAATCAACACTACTAGCAACCTACTAGCACCAATCCCGGACTTTGAGACAAGAATTGGATACAAGAGATGAACTAGGGTTTGGAGATGAGATGGTGCTGGTGAAGATGTTGATGGAGATTGCCCTCTCCTGATGAGAGGAGCGTTGGTGATGACGATGGTGATGATTTCCCCCTCTCGGAGGGAAGTATCCCCGGCATAACAGCTCTGCCGGAGCTCTAGATTGGATCCGCCAAGGTTCCGCCTCGTGGCGGCGGAGTCTCGTCCCGAAAATTTCCTTCTTATTTTTTCTCATCGAAAGACCTCATATAGGAGAAGATGGGCGTCGGAGAGCCACCAGGGGGCCCACGAGGTAGGGGGGCGCGCCCTAGGGGGGGGGGGCGCCCCCCACCCTCGTGAGCAGGGTGTGGGCCCCCTGGCCTTCATCTTTGGCGAGGATTTTTCTTTATTTATTTTAAGATGTTCCGTGGAGTTTCAGGACTTTTGGAGTTGCACAGAATAGGTCTCTAATATTTGCTCCTTTTCCAGCCCAGAATTCCAGCTGCCGGCATTCTCCCTGCTTATATAAACCTTGTAAAATAAGAGAGAATAGCCATAAGTATTGTGACATAAAGTGAAATAACAGTCCATAATGCAATAAATATCGATATAAAAGCATGATGCAAAATGGACGTATCATGGGGTGGATGAACAGGACCCCGTGGTGTTGCCTCTGGATGAACAGGACCCCGATCGATCGAGTCGGTTGGGGCTGGATGAACAGGACCCCGTGGAGGGCTGGATGAACAAGACCACCCTGTGGAGGGCAGGATGAATAGTAGACGGTGGAGGGAAGGATGAACAGTAGCCCGTGGAGGGGTGGTTGAACAGGAGCCCGTGGAGAGGGCTGGTTGAACAGTAGCCGATGGAGTAGCGCGCGGTGGAGGCTGGATGAACAAGAGCACGTGGATGAACAGTCGCAGGTGGAGGCTGGAGGAGGTCGACGGTGGATGAACAGTAGCTCCTGGAGGCTGGAGGGGGTCGACGGTGGAGATGAACAATATCCCGTGGAGTCCTGTTTTGCGGTACGCCACACCCCTCCCGATGAACAGGACCCCCGTTTCGACCGTAGCGCTCCAACACAAGTCCGTTTCCTCCGTTTTGCGGTACGCCACACCCCTCCTGATGAACAGGACCCTCGTTTCGACCGTAGGAGGTCCGTTTCCTCCGTTTTGCGGTACGCCATACCCCTCCCGATCAACAGGACCCCGTTCCGAACGTAGGAGGTCCATTTCCTCCGTCGTGCGGTACGCCAGGCCTCGTTTCCACCGTCTGCTCCGTCCAAGCCCTCCCGATGAACACGACCACGCATTCCATTCTGACCTAGCCGGTTGGCTCCCACGCGTTCCGTTGCCTCCCGATGAACACGACGCATTTCGTTGCCTCCCCATGAACACGACGCATTCTGTTGCCTCCCCATGAACACAACACATTCCGTTGCCTCCCCATGAACACGACGACAACGCTGTTTCTCCGTTCCGACCCAGCCATGTACACGAGCCCTCACCGTACGTATGCGCGAGTAGGCGTTCGAGACCCCGGCCGTACGTACACATACGTGGCTGTATTTTCTTTCTTGCACCCTGGCCGCTGTACGTACGTGTACATGCTACGTGCGCGCCTCTACTATGACACGTGCGTTCCTCTACTACGACACGTGCGGGCCTCTACATCGACCAGTATGTACGTACACGTTCGTGAACAGAATGACAACGCTATGTACGCTTCGACCAGGTGGGTCCCGACTATCAGGCACTTCCTTGCCTGCAAAGATGTAGCTGGTGGGTCCCAGCAGTTAGGGGGCGAATCGTTTTTTTTTGCCCGGACGCTCTTCCTTGCGTGCGAAGATGTAGCTGGTGGGTCCCAGCAGTCAGGAGGAAACGTTTTTTTCGCGAAATACAGTGGCCCGTCCGGTGGGTCCTAGCTGTCAGGTGGAGGAATCATTATTTTCCGCGTAATAAGGAGGCACTTCCTTGCTGCGGCCGTGGACCCAACTGTCAGCCTCTCCACGTACAGTCCACGTCCGATGGAAGTCGTTCCTTGACCACGCCGCGCCAAGAGCACCAGGGCGGTGGACGACGGCGAGGCCTAGGAAGGGGACGACACGGAGGCAGGGAAGACTCGGCAGTTGTTTCCCACGCGGAGGGGAGTACGACTGTACGAGGGTTTATTGGTTCGTCTGCCGTCGCCGGAGAATAACAGCAGGTGTGGGTGAGTAGAGTGTTGGAAATATGCCCTAGAGGCAATAATAAATTGATTATTATTATATTTCCTTGTTCATGATAATCGTTTATTATCCATGCTAGAATTGTATTGATAGGAAACTCAGATACATGTGTGGATATATAGACAACACCATGTCCCTAGTAAGCCTCTAGTTAACTAGCTCGTTTATCAATAGATGGTTACAGTTTCCTGACCATGGACATTGGATGTCATTGATAACGGGATCACATCATTAGGAGAATGATGTGATGGACAAGACCCAATCCTAAGCCTAGCACAAAGATTGTGTAGTTCGTTCGCTATAGCTTTTCTAATGTCAAGTATCATTTCCTTAGACCATGAGATTGTGCAACTCCCGGATACCGTAGGAATACTTTGGGTGTGCCAAACGTCACAACGTAACTGGGTGGCTATAAAGGTACATTACAGGTATCTCCGAAAGTGTCTGTTGGGTTGACACGAATCGAGACTGGGATTTGTCACTCCGTGTGACGGAGAGGTATCTCTGGGCCCACTCGGTAGGACATCATCATAATGTGCACAATATGATCAAGGAGTTGATCACGGGATGATGTGTTACGGAACGAGTAAAGAGACTTGCCGGTAACGAGATTGAACAAGGTATCGGGATACCGACGATCGAATCTCGGGCAAGTATCGTACCGCTAGACAAAGGGAATTGTATACAGGATTGATCGAATCCTCGACATCGTGGTTCATCCGATGAGATCATCGTGGAACATGTGGGAACCAACATGGGTATCCAGATCCCGCTGTTGGTTATTGACCGGAGAACGTCTCGGTCATGTCTGCATGCTTCCCGAACCCGTAGGGTCTACACACTTAAGGTTCGGTGATGCTAGGGTTATAGAGATATTAGTATGCGGTAACCCGAATGTTGTTCGGAGTCCCGGATGAGATCCCGGACGTCACGAGGAGTTCCGGAATGGTCCGGAGGTAAAGAATTATATATAGGAAGTGCTATTTCGGCCATCGGGACAAGTTTCGGGGTCACCGGTATTGTACCGGGACCACCGGAAGGGTCCCGGGGTCCACCGGGTGGGGCCACCTGCCCCGGGGGGCTACATGTGCTGTAGGGGTGTGCGCGTTGGCCTATATGGGCCAAGGGCACCAGCCCCAAGAAGCCCATGCGCCAAGAGATAAGGAAAGAAAGAGTCCTAAAAGGGGAAGGCACCTCCTAGGTGCCTTGGGGAGGAGGGACTCCTCCCTAGCCGCACCCTTCCTTGGAGGAAGGGCCAAGGCTGCGCCCCCCTCTCCCTTGGCCCTATATATAGTGGGGGGAAGGGAGGGCAGCCGCATCTAAGCCCTGGCGCCTCCCTCTCCCTCCCGTGACACATCTCCCTCCTCTCGCAGCGCTTGGCGAAGCCCTGTTGGAATCCCGCTACTTCCACCACGCCGTCGTGCTGCTGGATCTCCATCAACCTCTCCTTCCCCCTTGCTGGATCAAGAAGGAGGAGACGTCGCTGCTCCGTACGTGTGTTGAACGCGGAGGTGCCGTCCGTTTGGCACTAGGATCATCGGTGATTTGGATCGACGAGTACGACTCCATCAACCCCGTTCTCTTGAACGCTTCCGCTTAGCGATCTACAAGGGTATGTAGATGCACTCTCCTTCCCCTCGTTGCTGGTCTCTCCATAGATAGATCTTGGTGACATGTAGGAAAATTTTGAATTTCTGCTACGTTCCCCAACAGTGGCATCATGAGCTAGGTCTATTGCGTAGATTCTATGCACGAGTACAACACAAAGTAGTTGTGGGCGTTGATTTTGTTCAATATGCTTACCGTTACTAGTCCAATCTTGATTCGGCGGCATTGTGGGATGAAGCGGCCCGGACCGACCTTACACGTACTCTTACGTGAGACTGGTTCCACCGACTGACATGCACTAGTTGAATAAGGTGGCTAGCGGGTGTCTGTCTCCTCCCACTTTAGTCGGATCGGATTCGATGAACAGGGTCCTTATGAAGGGTAAATAGCAATTGGCATATCACGTTGTGGTTTTTGCGTAGGTAAGAAACGTTCTTGCTAGAAACCCATAGCAGCCACGTAAAACATGCAAACGACAATTAGAGGACGTCTAACTTGTTTTTGCAGGGTATGCTATGTGATGTGATATGGCCAAAGGATGTGATGAATGATATATGTGATGTATGAGATGATCATGTTCTTGTAATAGGAATCATGACTTGCATGTCAATGAGTATGACAACCGGCAGGAGCCATAGGAGTTGTCTTAATTTATTTATGACCTGCGTGTCAACATAAACGTCATGTAATTACTTTACTTTATTGCTAACCGTTAGCTGTAGTAGTAGAAGTAATAGTTGGCGAGACAACTTCATGAAGACACGATGATGGAGATCATGATGATGGAGATCATGGTGTCATGCCGGTGACGATGATGATCATGGAGCCCCGAAGATGGAGATCAAAAGGAGCAAAGTGATGATGGCCATATCATGTCACTATTTGATTGCATGTGATGTTTATCATGTTTATACATCTTATTTGCTTAGAACGACGGTACTAAATAAGATGATCCCTCATTAAAATTTCAAGAAAGTGTTCCCCCTAACTGTGCACCGTTGCGACAGTTCGTTGTTTCAAAGCACCACGTGATGATCGGGTGTTTGATTTAGATGTTCACATACAACGGGTGTAAGCCAGATTTACACACGCGAAACACTTAGGTTGACTTGACGAGCCTAGCATGTACAGACATGGCCTCGGAACACAAGAGACCGAAAGGTCGAGCATGAGTCGTATGGTAGATACGATCAACATGAAGATGTTCACCGATGTTGACTAGTCCATCTCACGTGATGATCGGACACGGCCTAGTTGACTCAGATCATGTAATCACTTAGATGACTAGAGGGATGTCTATCTGAGTGGGAGTTCATAAGATGAACTTAATTATCCTGAACATAGTCAAAAGGTCTTCGCAAATTATGTCGTAGCTCACGCTTTAGTTCTACTGTTTAGATATGTTCCTAGAGAAAATTTAGTTGAAAGTTGATAGTAGCAATTATGCGGACTAGGTCCGTAAACTGAGGATTGTCCTCATTGCTTCATAGAAGGCTTATGTCCTTAATGCACCGCTCAGTGTGCTGAACCTCGAACGTCGTCTGTGGATGTTGCGAACATCTGACATACACATTTTGATAACTACGTGATAGTTCAGTTAAACGGTTTAGAGTTGAGGCACCGAAGACGTTTTGAAACATCGCAAAACATATGAGATGTTTTGAGGGCTGAAATTGGGATTTCAGGCTCGTGCCCACGTCAAGAGGTATAAGACCTACAACGATTTTCTTAGCCTGCAAACTAAGGGAGAAAAGCTCAATTGTGTTGCTTGTGCTCAGATTGTCTGAGTACAACAATTGCTTGAATCAAGTGGGAGTTGATCTTCCAGATGAAATAGTGATAGTTTCTCCGAAGTCATTACCACCAAGCTGCTAGAGCTTCGTGATGAACTATAATATATCAGGGACATATATGATGATCCTTGAGATATTCATGATGTTTGACACCACGAAAGTAGAAATCAAGAAGGAGCATCAATTTGTTGATGGTTAGTGAAACCACTAGTTTCAAGAAGGGCAAGGGCAAGAAGGGATACTTCATGAAACGGCAAATCAGCTGCTGCTCTAGTGGAGAAACCAAGGTTGAACCCAAACCCGAGACTGAGTGCTTCTGTAATAAGGGGAACAGCCACTGGAGCAGAATTACCCTAGATACTTGGTAGATGAGAAGGCTGGCAAGGTCGATAGAAGTATATTAGATATACATTGTGTTGATGTGTAATTTACTAGTACTCCTAGTAGCACCATGGTATTAGATACATGTTCGGTTGCTAAGTGTTAGTAAACTCGAAATAAAAGGCTGCGGAATAAACGGAGACTAGCTAAAGGTGAGCTGACGATATGTTGGAAGTGTTTCCAATATTGATATGATCAAGCATCGCACACTCCCTCTACCATCGAGATTGGTGTTAAACCTAAATAATTGTTATTTGGTGTTTGCGTTGAGCATAGACATGATTGGATTATGTCTATCGCGATACGGTTATTCATTTAAGGAGAATAATGGTTACTCTGTTTATTTGAATAATACCTTCAATGGTCTTGCACCTAAAATGAATGGTTTATTGAATCTCGATCGTAGTGATACACATGTTCATGCCAAAAGATATAAGATAGTAATGATAGTACCACCTACTTGTGGCACTGCCACTTAAGTCATATCGGTATACAACGCATGAAGAAGCTCCATGTTGATGGATCTTTGGGCTCACTCATTTTTGAAAAGTTTGAGACATGCGACCATGTCTATTGGTAGATATGCATGAAGAAACCCCATGCAAATGGACCATTTGGACTCACTTGATTTTGAATCACTTGAGACATGCAAATCATACCACATGGGCAAGATGACTGAAAGCCTCGTTTTCAGTAAAATGGAACTAGAAAGCAACTTGTTGGAAGTAATACATTTTGATGTGTGCAGTCCAATGAGTGCTGAGGCATGTAGTGGATATCGTTATGTTCTTACTTCACAGATGATTTGAGTAGATGTTGAGTATATTTACTTGATGAATCACGAGTCTGAATTATTGAAAGGTTCAAGTAATTTCAGGGTGAAGTTGAAAGATCGTCGTGACAAGAGGATAAAATATCTATGATATGATCATAGAGATGAATATCTGAATTACGAGTTTGGCACAGAATTAAGACATTGTGGAAATTGTTTCACAACTAATACAGCCTGGAACACCATTGTGTGATGGTGTGTCCGAACATCATAACTGCACCCTATTGGATATGATGCATACCATGATGTCTCTTATCGAATTACCACGATAGTTTATGGGTTAGGCATTAGAGACAACCACATTCACTTTAAATAGGGCACCACGTAATTCCAATGAGATGACATCGTATGAACTATGGTTTAAAGAAACCTAAACTGTCATTTCTTAAAAGTTTGGGCTGCGACGCTTATGTGAAAAAGTTTCAGGATGATAAGCTCGAACCCAAAGCGGATAAATGCATCTTCATAGGACACCCAAAAGAGTTGGGTATACTTCCTGTCTTAGATCCGAAAGCAATAAGGGATTGTTTCTAGAATCGGGTCCTTTCTCGAGGAAAAGTTTCTCTCGAAAGAATTGAGTGGGAGGATGGTGGAGACTTGATGAGGTTATTAAACCGTCTCTTCAACTAGTGTGTGGCAGGGCACATGACGTTGTTCCTGTGGCACCTACACCAATTGAAGTGGAAGCTTATGATAGTGATCATGAAACTTCAGATCAAGTCACTATCAAACCTCGTAGGATGACAAGGATGCGTACTACTTCAGAGTGGTACGTAATCCTGTCTTGGAAGTCATGTTGCTGGACAACAATGAACCTACGAGCTATGGAGAAGCGACGGTGGGCCTGGATTCCGATAAATGGCTCCAGGCCATATAATCCGAGAGAGGATCCATATATGAAAACAAAGTGTAGACTTTGGAAGAACAACTTGATGGTCGTAAGGCTGTTAGGTACATATGGATTTTAAAAGGAAGACGGACAATGATGGTAAGTATCACCATTAATAAAGCTCGACTTGTCGTTAAGATGTTTTCCGACAAGTTCAAGGAGTTGACTACGATGAGACTGTCTCACTCGTAGCGATGCTAAGAGTCTGTTGGAATTATATATTAGCAATTACTGCATCATTTATGAAATTTTGCAGATAGGATGTAAAAGCATTGTTTCCTCGACGATTTTCTTGAGGAAAGGTTGTATGTGATACAACCGAAAGGTTTTGTCAATCCTGAAAGATGCTAATAAGTATGCAAAGCTCCGGCAATCCTTCTGAGGACTGGAGTAAGCATCTCGGAGTTGGAATGTATGCTTTGATGAGATGATCAAAGATTTTGGGTGTATACAAAGTTTATGAGAAACTTGTATTTCCAAAGAAGTAAGTGGGAGCACTATAGAATTTCTGGAAAGCATATAGGGTTATTTGGAAAGTGTTTTTCAATGGAAAACCTGGATTAAGCTACTTGAACATTGAGCATCAAGATCTATCAGGATAGATCAAAACGCTTAATGGTACTTTCAAATGAGCACATACCTTGACATGATCTTGAAGGTGTTCAAGATGGATCAGTCAAAGAAGGAGTTCTTGCCTGAGTTGTAAGGTATGAAGTTAAGACTTAAAGCTCGACCACGACAGAAGAAAGAGGAAGGACGAAGGTCGTCCCCTATGCTTTTGTCATAGGCTCTATACAGTATGCTATGCTATGTACCGCACCTGAAGTGTGCCTTGCCATGAGTCAGTCAAGGGGTACAAGAGTGATCCAAGAATGGATCACAGGATAGCGGTCAAAGTTATCCTTAGTAACTAGTGGACTAAGGAATTTTTCTCGATTATGGAGGTGGTAAAAGAGTTCATCGTAAAGGGTTACGCCGATGCAAACTTTGACACTAATCCACATTATTCTGAGTAGTAAACTGGATTCGTATAGTAGAACAGTTATTTGGAATAGCTCCAAATGTAGCGTAGTAGCTGCATCTAGAAGATGACATAGAAATTTGCGAAGTACATACGGATCTGAATGTTGCAGACCCGTTGACTGAAACCTCTCTCACAAGCATAACATGATCAAACCCGGAACTCTTTGGGTGTTAGTCACATGGGGATGTGACCTTGAGTGTTAATCACATATTGATGTGAGCTGGATTATTGACTCTAGTGCAAGTGGGAGACTGTTAGAAATATGCCCTAGAGGCAATAATAAATTGATTATTATTATATTTCCTTGTTCATGATAATCGTTTATTATCCATGCTAGAATTGTATTGATAGGAAACTCAGATACATGTGTGGATATATAGACAACACCATGTCCCTAGTAAGCCTCTAGTTAACTAGCTCGTTGATCAATAGATGGTTACAGTTTCCTGACCATGGACATTGGATGTCATTGATAACGGGATCACATCATTAGGAGAATGATGTGATGGACAAGACCCAATCCTAAGCCTAGCACAAAGATCGCGTAGTTCGTTCGCTAGAGCTTTTCTAATGTCAAGTATCATTTCCTTAGACCATGAGATTGTGCAACTCCCGGATACCGTAGGAATACTTTGGGTGTGCCAAACGTCACAACGTAACTGGGTGGCTATAAAGGTACATTACAGGTATCTCCGAAAGTGTCTGTTGGGTTGACACGAATCGAGACTGGGATTTGTCACTCCGTGTGACGGAGAGGTATCTCTGGGCCCACTCGGTAGGACATCATCATAATGTGCACAATATGATCAAGGAGTTGATCACGGGATGATGTGTTACGGAACGAGTAAAGAGACTTGCCGGTAACGAGATTGGACAAGGTATCGGGATACCGACGATCGAATCTCGGGCAAGTATCGTACCGCTAGACAAAGGGAATTGTATATAGGATTGATCGAATCCTCGACATCGTGGTTCATCCGATGAGATCATTGTGGAACATGTGGGAACCAACATGGGTATCCAGATCCCGCTGTTGGTTATTGACCGGAGAACTTCTCGGTCATGTCTGCATGCTTCCCGAACCCGTAGGGTCTACACACTTAAGGTTCGGTGATGCTAGGGTTATAGAGATATTAGTATGCGGTAACCCGAATGTTGTTCGGAGTCCCGGATGAGATCCTGGACGTCACGAGGAGTTCCGGAATGGTCCGGAGGTAAAGAATTATATATAGGAAGTGCTATTTCGGCCATCGGGACAAGTTTCGGGGTCACCGGTATTGTACCGGGACCACCGGAAGGGTCCCGGGGGTCCACCGGGTGGGGCCACCTGCCCCGGGGGGCCACATGGGCTGTAGGGGTGTGCGCCTTGGCCTATATGGGCCAAGGGCACCAGCCCCAAGAAGCCCATGCGCCAAGAGATAAGGAAAGGAAGAGTCCTAAAAGGGGAAGGCACCTCCTAGGTGCCTTGGGGAGGAGGGACTCCTCCCTAGCCGCACCCTTCCTTGGAGGAAGGGCCAAGGCTGCGCCCCCCTCTCCCTTGGCCCTATATATAGTGGGGGGAAGGGAGGGCAGCCGCATCTAAGCCCTGGCGCCTCCCTCTCCCTCCCGTGACACATCTCCCTCCTCCCGCAGCGCTTGGCGAAGCCCTGTTGGAATCCCGCTACTTCCACCACGCCGTCGTGCTACTGGATCTCCATCAACCTCTCCTTCCCCCTTGCTGGATCAAGAAGGAGGAGACATCGCTGCTCCGTACGTGTGTTGAACGCGGAGGTGCTGTCCGTTCGGCACTAGGATCATCGGTGATTTGGATCACGACGAGTACGACTCCATCAACCCCGTTCTCTTGAAAGCTTCTGCTTAGCGATCTACAAGGGTATGTAGATGCACTCTCCTTCCCCTCGTTGCTGGTCTCTCCATAGATAGATCTTGGTGACATGTAGGAAATTTTTTAATTTCTGCTACGTTCCCCAACATAGAGGGATGGCTAGGCCAGCGATGGGAGTACGGTCGGGCGGTGAGGCCTGCGCGGCAGGATAGTCGGCCGCGAGGAGGAGGGAGCAGGTAGTCCCACCGGCGCTTGTTTGAACGCCTGGAGCAGGAAGAGCAGAGATTGAAGAAGCACGACGGCCGTTGGATGGACATCCAACAGTTAGTGCTTGTGCGTCAACCTTTTGTTAGGAAAGCCTCAAATCTTATGGAAAACAGCATACATCCCATCTGCCATTATTTTTAATAATTTACAGTCCATTTGCTAATTCTTAAGGTTTTATTGGAGCCCATATTCTTTTTGTTAGCATTACAGCCCATATTGTGGCAACAGTTAAAAAATTATACGAAATTTTGCATATTTCGGTGCGGTCCGAACTGTTTTTAATCCCGAAATTTCGACTCACATTCAAACTGATTTTAAAAATAAATGTATATCAATATAAAACCCAACAAATTCTCCACTTATAAAAATTAATGTAATTTAAAATCCTGAAATGAAAAAAAAGATATTTGAAACTAATTGCCGGTTTGATGTGTTTTAAAAATGTACAACCCATTTCTCATTACTGATGGGCCATTTTCTCGGCCAGCCGAATGAAAGTTCTCCTCGTCTTGAAAGATTTGCAGCCCAACAGGCCTGACAAAGCGACTTACTTGGCAAATCACAAAAAAACTGGGTTGTGGCCGTGGACCCAGCTGTCAGCTTCTCAACGTACAGTACTCTTCCAATGGAAGTCATTCCTTGACCATGTTGACCACGCCGCACGGAGAGCACCACGGCGGTGGACGACGGCGAGGCCTAAGAAGGGGACGACGCGGAGCCGGGGAAGACGCGGCAGTGGATGCCCACGCGGAGAGGAGTATGAGGGTTCACTGGTTCGGCTGCGCTGCCATCGCCGCAGAATAACAGGGGGTGTGGGTGAGTGGAGTGGAGGGATGGCCTGGCCAGCGGTGGGAGTAGTATGGGGGCGGTGAGGCCTTCGCGACAGCACAGCCGGCCACGGGAGGCAGGAGCAGTCGGCATGACCGGCGCTACTTTGGGCGGCTGGAGCAAGAAGACCAGAGGTTGAAGAAGCACTACGGCCGTTGGATGGACATCGTACGGTCAGTCGAGCTAGAATCGTGCATATTGACTAAGTTGACAAAGCCCTTCATCCCCGTCAACTTAGTAGGCCCACTATACTGGGTCCCAGCTAGCAGGGGGGGTATTCATTTTTTTTGTGCGTAATAAGGAGGCACTTCCTTGCGTGCGAAGATATAGTTGGTGGGTCCGAGCTGTCAGCGGTGGTAGCATTTTTTTCGCAAAATACAGAGGCCGTTTCGGTGGGTCCCAGATGTCAGGTGGAGGAAATCATTATTTTGCGCATAATAAGGAGGCATTTCCTTGCATGCGGCCATGGACCCAGCTGTCAGCCTCTCCACGTACAGCCCACTTCAGGTGCATGTCGGTCGTTGACCATGCTGACCATGCCACGCCGAGAGCACCAGGGCGGTGGACGATGGCGAGGCCTAGGAAGGGAACGACATGGAGGCAGGGAAGACTCGGCCGTTGTTTTTGTTTCCCACGCGGAGGGGAGTACGACTGTATGAGGGTTTACTGGTTCGTCTGTCGTCGCTGAAGAATAACAACAGGTGTGGGTGAGTAGAGGGATGGCTAGGCCAACGATGGGAGTACGGTGGGGCGGTGAGGCCTGCGCGGCAGCACAGCCGGCCGCGGGAGGAGGGAGCAGGCAGTCCCGCCGGCGCTTGTTTGAGCGGCTGGAGTAGGAAGAGCAGAGATTGAAAAAGCACGACGGCCGTTGGATGGACATCCAACAGTATACAGGCCATCTGTGGAAATCCTCAGATCTGTGGAAAACAACATACAACCCATCTGCCATTATTTCAAATAATTTACAGCCCATTTGCTAATTCTTACGGGTTTTTTTGGAGCCCATTGTAACGCCCTCGATGCGGCTATATCTCCTACGTGTCGAAGCACGACTTAGAGGCATAACCGCATTGAAAGCAATGTCGCAAGTAAGGCAATCTTCACAACAACCCATGTAAATAGGTAATAAGGGAAAAGGTACATAGTTGGCTTACACTCACCACGTCACACAAAGTACATAAATAGCATTACACCATCCAATACACTCATGGTCCGTGTCGGTGTACTAAAGTAGGGGTACCTTAGTATCCCGAACTTGTGCACGGGCAGTTGCAGCGTCCCGCAGCAAGGCTTGCCAGGCGACCGCCAAGATCCTCCTTGGTTCCTTTGGAACCATTCAAGAACAAAGTATCCAAACCAAGGAAACAAGGCCCCGGCAAGAGGAGCTTGCCGGGAAGGAGACAAGACCCCGACAAGAGGAGCTTGCCGGGGAGGCCAACCAAGGCATCTCAAGGAACTTGCCGCAGAGCACCATGTGTCCTGGCAAGACCCAGTGAGCGACAAGCTCCTGGACACGACAAGATAATAACTGTGGCAAGGCGCTTGCCGCGGCAAGCTTCCATCCTGTACCTGCGCTCCAGCACATCCACCAACGTGTCGCTCTGGGACCCTTCCAGGCGTACGTGGTGGAAGGCTGTGCAGCCAGAGGTACACGGTGGCGAGTGGCGCTGACAAGATAGCCATCATGGCAAGCAGTGGCGTCCCTAGCGGTCCTTTTCTGCACCGTCTAGGCGACACAGACAGGCATTTAATGCCTTTGTCCCCTGCCGCTTAGGTTAGGTATGATAACACTGTTGTAGGCGGCGGTGCCAACCGCAGTGCCTTTTCCATTTTTGCCCTCATCTATGTTGCCACCTGTCGGTGACCCCTTAGACATATAAAAGGAGGCCCATGCGCAACGTAGGGGGGGGACGATCATTCTCTCGCTCGGTCTAGCTAGCTGCTGGTGTGTACTGTAGCAATCAGCGCTCTCGAGCAAGAATCTAATACAACCACAAAGCAGGAGTAGGGTTTTACGCATCCATGCGGCCCGAACCTGGGTAAACTAATCGCGTCGCTTGTGCATTTCTCCTCGATCTGCTCTTCATGCACTCTCCGCCCCCCTGCCAAACTGAAAGGGGCCTCGGCCCGCCGTGGTCCCATAGGTGTCTGTGGGATCAGCACCCCCGACATCTTTGGCGCGCCAGGTAGGGGGTGCGTCGAGGCTGTGTGAATCTGATCCGGCGTTCGCACGAGCCGAATCTTCATCGTCTTCATCAACATGCCGCCGAAGAAGAAGATTTCGGAGGCAGCTGTTCCGTCCGCGCCGAGCCCACCACCGCAAGAGCAAACGGCTGGTGGAGTAGACGCCGGCAGGAGAGAGGGCGCCGACGAGGAGGCTCATGGTGCTGCCAGGTCCAAGGACAAGACTGCGCTGCACATCGGTGGCGCAGTCGGCTCCCACAACGACCGAGCGCACTCCAAGACCTTGGCGTCCGTACATGCTCCGCGCCCATCTCAGGAGGCGCGGAACCAGCAGCGTCATGGTACTCATGGTACCATATGTTTGCTGGGCCAAGATCAAGCTGGCGGATCCCGGAGTGCTCGAGACCAGCATGCACGCCAGCATGCTGGCGTGAGCGTGGCACGGTCGCCTGGACGAGATACTGCTCCTTCTAACGTAGTTAGAAGTCCGATCATATCCCGTTCATCGCGCCGTTCGCCACCGCCGCCCGCCACTCCGGCGGAAGCTTTAGCACGAGCTCAACTGCTCCTAGATTACCCTCCAGCGCCAGAGAAGATCGATGACTGGAGGGCCACTATCCAGACCCTCATCGGCTTCGCCAACGGCGATGACCCGCGGCAGCCGAGCGCATCGCAGCCGCGGCAAGTCAGTCAGGCGCGAGCCGGTGGCGACAAGACTGGGGAGGGTGCAACCACTGTGCACTCTCCGCCTAGAAGGCCAAGATCGCCGACTCGCCGGATCCACCTCGACAGCGACTCCACCGCGTCATCAGATCCGCGAGCTCGTCGCGATCAGCACCAAGTTCTTCATGAGAGACAGCAAGAAGACGCTCAAACATGCATCAAGCGCCGAAGAGAAGCGCGGCGTCAATCAGACCTGCGCGCTGGGCCTTCTGTTGACATGCATGCGCCCGGAGAACCAGGCGAATTGCCGTATGCGGTAGGTTGCCCTGCGTTTACCCGTGAGCTGCGGCAAGTCCAGTGGCCCAGGCAGAAGCATTTCAAGCCAGACGTACCGGAGAAGTACGACGGCAAGTCGCACCCATCAGAGTTCCTCAGCATCTACACCATTGCGGTGCAAGCTGCCGGGGGGCGAGACGACAAGGTCCTTGCCAACTACTTCCCGCTGGTGCTCAAGCCCGAAGTTAGGTCCTGGCTCATGCACTTGCCGGACAATTCCATATCATCTTGGGCAGATCTTTGCCATCAGTTTGTCGGCGCCTTTACAGGCGGCCACAAGCCACATGGCCAGGAAAGTGATCTTCACCTGCTTGCCCAGAAGGAAGGAGAGCCCCTGCGCAAGTATATTCAGAGATTCAGCCGTGTACAGCGCAACATCCCAGATGTCCACCCTACCGCGGTTATTAGCGCGTTCCACCAGAACGTGCGTAATCGGAGGATGCGGGAGGAGATGGCGATGAGCAGGTTCAGAGACGTCAGTGAGCTATATGCCCTGGCCGACAAGTGCACACGCGCTGAGGAAGGGAGGAGACTCCCCGGAGAGACTGCAGGAGCAGGAGGATCTGACAGTGAGGATGCCGCCCCGGCAAAGAAAAACCGGCGGCGCAATAGAAAGAAGAAGGGCAAAGAGGTGCTAGTCGTTGAGCAGTCCGGCAATGACGGCGCCGCCAAGCAAGCCAAAGTTGGTAGCTCCGGCAAGGAGGTTGCCGCGTGCACCAACTGCCAAGCTGTGGCGGCCGCCGACAAGCAGGACGGCACCGACAAGCAGTATTGCAAGATCCACCGCACCAAAGGCCATGACCTCCAGAGCTGCAAGAAGGTCGAGCAGCTCGTCCAGCAGCAAAAGGCTGAGTATGAGCGGCGCGACAAGGAGAGGGCCCAAGGAGGCGATGGAGAAGCCGGCAAGAAGCGCGCGGGCCGGGGAGGACGCCGCGGCAAGGCCAAGCAGCGGCAAGGAGACAGACCTCCCCGCGGCCGCGACAAGGATGAAGACGATGACGACGACGAAGACATGGATGATGTCGGGAACAGTGAGCAGGAGTTTCAGAAAGCTACCGAAGTCTTGTGTGTTGACGGCGGTGCTTCTCTGCATACCTCCCACCGCCAACTCAAACAGTGGCTGCGGGAAGTTAATGCGGCAGAGCCACCCGTCGAATCACGCAAGCTTCTGAAATGGTCCAGCACGCCTATCATCTTTGACATTGAGGACCACCATGATCGCACAACTGCGGTCGGGTGCTTCCCGTTGTTGGTTTCGCCAACAATCCGCAACCTCAAAGTTACTAAGATGCTAGTTGACGGCTAGGCCATCTTAAATCTGATCTCCTCCGCTGTGCTCCAGAAACTCCAGATCCCGGACAGCGAGCTCGAAGAGACCGGTACATTCCAAGGAATTAACCCGGGAAGGAGCAAGCCGAAAGGGAAGGTCATGTTGCCAGTGACATTTGGCAGCGAGCTGAATTTCAGAACGGAGAGGGTCACTTTTGACGTTGCCGATTTACCATTGCCTTACAATGGGATACTTGGCCGTCCAGCACTCGCCAAGTTCATGGCAGCCTCTCACTATGCATACAACATGCTCAAGATGCCAGGCCCGATAAGCGTCATCTCTGTCCCTGGCGACAAGAAGGATGCCCTTATCTGCGTCGACAAGATCTACCAGGAAGCAGCTGCAATAGATCGCAAGACACTTGCCGCTGAAGCTACCGGGGGGAAGAAGAAGACCAAGTTCGGCAAGAGCTCTGATGCCCACTCCGGCAAGCGCGCCTCCTCGGAGTGCTGCGCTGCCGTCGAGGACGCACCATCGAGCTCCACCGGCAAGTGTAAGAAGGCAATGGCAGCTCCACCACATACCAAGAAGGTGTCTGCCAAGGAGGACGGCACTGGTGGTACCTTCACCATCAGCGCCACGCTTGCCCCTAAATAGGAAAGCGCGCTCGTTACTTTCCTGCGGGCGAATGTCGACGTGTTTGCATGGCAACCGTCTGATATCCCCGGTGTTCCCAGGAAAGTAATTGAGCACCATCTTGCCGTTTGTCCTCATGCGCGGCCCGTCAAGCAGAAGGTCAGGAAACAGGCAGTGGAGCGCCAAGAATTCATAGCAGAAGAAATCAAGAAATTGGAAGCGGCAGGCCTTGTCAGAGGAGTGCTACATCCCACATGGTTGGCCAATCCCGTTGTAGTGCGCAAGGCAAATGGAAAATGGAGGCTTTGTATTGACTTTACTAATGTTAATAAAGCTTGTCCTAAAGACCCATTTCCCTTGCCACGCATTGACCAGATTGTTGACTCCACAGCCGGATGTGATTTGCTTTCATTTCTTGACGCATATTCAGGATACCATCAGATCTTCATGGCAGAAGAGGATGAGGAGAAAACAACATTCATTACTCCATGTGGCACATACTGTTTCATACGGATGCCTTTCGGATTAAAGAATGCTGGTTCAACGTTTGCAAGAGTAGTCCATGTCGCTTTGAAACCACAGATACACAGAAATGTAGAAGCCTACATGGATGACATAGTGGTCAAGAGCAAAGACAGGGCAACCTTAATTCAAGATTTAGACGAGACCTTTGCAAATCTGCGCAAGATCAACCTCAAGCTCAACCCCGAGAAGTGTGTGTTTGGAGTCCCTTCCGGCAAGCTTCTCGGGTTCTTTGTGTCTCAGCGGGGAATTGAAGCCAATCCCGACAAGATCAAGGCCATTGAGCAGATCGAAGCACCAAAGCGCGTCAAGGATGTGCGAAGACTTGCCGGCTGCATGGCTGCTCTCAGTAGGTTTATCTCTCGGTCTGCTGAGCGCGCCCTGCCATTCTTCAAAATTTTGAAAAAGGCAGGTCCAATGAAATGGACTCCGGAAGCGGAGGCTGCACTGCAGGACTTGAAGAGATACCTGTCCTCCACTCCAACACTTGTCGCACCTAAACCGCAAGAGAAGTTGCTGCTGTATATAGCGGCAACCAATCAAGTGGTTAGTGCTGCGTTAGTGGCAGAGAGGGAGGCAGATGACGAGCCAGCAACCGCGGCAAGCGCATCCAGCGACAAGCAAAGGGCTTCTTCGACAAGCTCTGGTCCCGACACGGATGGATCTGCACAGGCATGCGAAGAGGTGCAAAAGAGAATGGTGTAGCGCCCAGTCTACTTTGTCAGTTCCCTTCTGCAGGGGGCTAGGTCAAGGTACTCTGGCGTGCAGAAGTTTCTTTTCGGCCTTCTTATGGCCTCGAGAAAGCTGCGCCATTACTTCCTAGCACATGAGATCACAGTTGTCACTCGCTTTCCGCTGAAGAGGATACTGCAGAATCCAGAAGTGACAGGCAGGATTGTCGAGTGGGCATTGGAACTGTCAAGCTTTGGTCTCAAATTTGAGAGCACTTCCACTATCCAAAGCAGAGCATTGGCAGAATTCATAGCAGAGTGGACGCCAACACCAGATGAAGAAATTCCGGAGACGAGCATCCCCGCCAAGGAGACAAACAAGGAGTGGCTCATGTACTTTGACGGTGCCTTCTCGCTGCAAGGCGCCGGTGCTGGTGTGCTGCTTGTCGCACCCACCGGAGAGCACCTCAAGTACATAGTCCAGATGCACTTTCCCAAGGAGCAAGCGACAAACAATACTGCAGAGTATGAAGGCTTGCTTGCCGGTCTCAGGATCGCGGCGGAACTTGGGATTAAGAAGCTCATTGTCAGGGGTGACTCGCAGCTTGTCGTCCGCCAAGTAAACAAGAATTACCAGGGTCCTTTGATGGAAGCCTATGTTGACGAAGTGAGAAAGCTAGAAGAGCACTTTGACGGCTTGCAGATGGAGCATATTCCAAGAGCTCAGAATGACATTGCCGATGGCCTGTCAAAGTGCGCCGCACTTAAGTTACCTGTGGCACCAGGAATCTTTGTGCTCAAGTTGACTCAACCGTCCATAGCGCCGCCAACTGGACAAAGCAAGAAGAGGAAGTTGGTTTCTGGCGACTATTTTCTGGCAGAGCTTCCCGAAGCCGCCGCCAAAAAGGTCCCCAAGATCAACACCAACAGTGCTGAGGAGCAGTCTGCTCCGGCAAGCCCCAGGGTTTGTTCCATTGAAGCAGATGCTCCCGACAAGTTTTGCTCCGGCAAGCTTGCCGGGGAACGTCAAGCTCCGGCAGAGCCGCAGGTTCTTGCCGTAGAAGCGGATGTTCCTGCAGCAACAGATATGCCTTTAGTCCTTGTTGTCGAGCCACAAGCTCCAGCATGGGCACAGCAAATTGTCCATTTCCTTCAGACAGGAGAACTCCCCGAAGAACAAGAAGAAGCAGAAAGAGTAGCCCGGCAGTCTAGTATGTACCAGTTTGTCGATAACATACTGTGCAGAAGAAGACTCAACGGTGTGAAATTGAAGTGCATTTCCCGGGAAGATGGACAAAAGCTGTTGGCAGAGATACATGGAGGCATATGTGGTCACCACATTGGCGCAAGAGCACTTGTCGGCAAAGCATTCCGGCAAGGCTTCTTCTGGCCGACAGCCCTCCAGGATGCAACTGCACAAGTAACCAAGTGTGAAGCATGCCAGTTCCATTCCAAGCAGATACACCAGCCAGCTCAAGCTCTCCAGACGATCCCTTTATCCTGGCCATTTTCGGTCTGGGGGCTCGATATCCTCGGCCCCTTTCCCCGAGCTGTCGGGGGCTTTGAGTACTTGTACGTTGCGATCGACAAGTTCACAAAGTGGCCGGAAGTGGAACCAGTGAGAAAGGTGACAGCACAGTCAGCAGTCAAGTTCTTTAGGTCGATTGTTTGCCGTTTTGGGATCCCTAACAGGATAATCACCGACAATGGTACACAATTTACGAGCCGCACCTTAATGCAGTACGTCCAAGATCTTGGTGCCAAGGTCTGCTTTGCTTCTGTTGCTCACCCGAGAAGCAACGGTCAAGCGGAGAGGGAAAATGCTGAAGTGCTGCGCGGGCTCAAGACCAGAACTTTTGACAGGCTGCACAAGTGCGGAAGAAACTAGATCGAGGAGCTGCCAGTGGTTCTTTGCTCGATCAGGACGACGCCAAATCGAGCCACTGGCCAGACACCCTTCGCTCTAGTCTATGGAGCGGAGGCAGTTCTCCCCACGGAACTCGTATACGGGTCGCCTCGAGTGCTTGCTTATGATGAGCTAGAGCAAGAGCAGCTGCGGCAAGATGACGCACTGCTCCTCGAGGAAGACCGTCTTCAGGCTGCTGTGCGAGCTGCTCGCTACCAGCAAGCTTTGCGCCGCTACCATAGCCGCAAAGTTAATGCCAGAAGTCTCGAGGAAGGCGACCTTGTTCTTCAGCGCGTTCAATCCGCCAAGAATTCAAACAAGTTGACGCCGAAGTGGGAAGGCCCTTACCGGGTGAAACGAGTCACTAGGCCTGGCGCTGTCTGCCTAGAGACCGAAGATGGCGTACCAGTGAGCAACTCCTGGAATATTGAGCATCTT
This sequence comes from Triticum monococcum, assembly GCA_034509565.1. NCBI lineage: Eukaryota > Viridiplantae > Streptophyta > Magnoliopsida > Poales > Poaceae > Triticum > Triticum monococcum. Next base: position 625,356,726 of record CM067845.1, read on the forward strand.
CGCAAGTTTTACCCGTAGGGCGCGGTTGCCGGAACCCGTTCCGGCAACCACCTTTTGTACAAGTCTTGCCGCTGTTGCTTTTAATCCTTTGTACAAAGCCGAGTGCAGATCTCGTGCATAAATATCATGTGCTCAGCACACCTTGTCAGTTTCACGCTTTAGAGGAGATACAGTATGGACCAGGTGTCGTTCAAGAAGGTTTCGCCTTGCCAGAAAACAAACAACAGAAAAGATAAGTTTGCCAAAGTTTGAGCAATCAGATTCTTAAATTTATAGAGTTATCTTCCTTGAACGACCGTCCCTTGTATGGAAAACCTGTGCGCGGAGGAACCAACTCGTAGCTAGTTGCGCCCTTACTGTTGTTTCGAGTCCGCTCAACAACTTAAGTGAGCTGCGACTAGCTCTGCGACAAGGTTTCTTGCCGGCCACGACACCGCCTGCAGGCTGCTGACGTTCCGCACTCAGCACTCGCGGCAAAGGTGCTCGCGCCGGCAAGTTCCCTAAAAAGCGTAGGGTAAAAAAAATACAAGGGAAGGAATCAAGTAAAGGAAATAACATTGCAATCATAGCACAAGATAGAATATATTACAAAATAACTTGTCGCAGCTCTAACAGACTGTTTTTGATAACATGATTGATAGCGACAAGGAAAGAAGAAGATGGATGGCCTAGTCTACGCGGTCATCTTCCACCCTCCTGATTCCGCTCACCCTGTCCACGATATGCGTGACAAGGGCCTTGAGCTCCTCTAGATCAGCATCTGGTGGCAAGCTTCGGAAGACGTTGGTGAGGCGGAGACCTAGGTTACGGAAGGCCACCTTCATCAGCACCTTCTGGAGAGCTCCCGCGCAAATCTTGCGCGACTCGTCGGCAAGCTGCTTTGGGATCTGCTCCCGGAGTCGCTGAAGCGCCGTCGCCACGCCCTTGAAGAACAGAGTCAGCTTGGCGATGGGTTGGAGATTCTCGTCGGAGGAGTACCCAAGATCCACCATCCCCAAGTGCGCCAGCTCCTTGTCGACGTCCGCGGCGACGTTCACCAGACCCTCCGTCCAGTGCTCCACGTTCTCCGACAAGGTCTTCTGGGTGGCAGCAGCATTCGCCAACAACACCTTGCCGGCCTCGACTTCCTCCTTCAAGGCCGCCTCCCTCTCCTTGGCGCCATCCAGAGATTTCGTTAGAGCCGCCTGAAGGAAATATGCCCTAGAGGCAATAATAAAGTTATTATTTATTTCCTTATATCATGATAAATGTTTATTATTCATGCTAGAATTGTATTAACCAGAAACATAATACATGTGTGAATACATAGACAAACAGAGTGTCACTAGTATGCCTCTACTTGACTAGCCCATTAATCAAAGATGGTTATGTTTCCTAACCATGAACAAAGAGTTGTTATTTGATTAACGAGGTCACATCATTAGTTGAATGATCTGATTGACATGACCCGTTTCATTAGCTTAGCACCCGATCGTTTAGTATGTTGCTATTGCTTTCTTAATGACTTATACATGTTCCTATGACTATGAGATTATGCAACTCCCGTTTGCCGGAGGAACACTTTGGGTACTACCAAACATCACAACGTAACTGGGTGATTATAAAGGAGTACTACAGGTGTCTCCAATGGTAGATGTTGGGATGGCGTATTTCGAGATTAGGGTTTGTCACTCCGATTATCGGAGAGGTATCTCTGGGCCCTCTCAGTAATACACATCACATAAGCCTTGCAAGCATTATAACTAAGATGTTAGTTGTGAGATGATGTATTACGGAATGAGTAAAGAGACTTGCCAGTAACGAGATTGAACTAGGTATTGGATACCGACGATCGAATCTCGGGCAAGTAACATACCGATGACAAAGGATCCCGCTATTGGTTATTGACCGGAGACATGTCTCGGTCATGTCTACATTGTTCTCGAACCGTAGGGTCCGCACGCTTAACGTTACGATGACAATTATTATGAGTTTATGCATTTTGATGTACCAAAGGTTGTTCGGAGTCCCGGATGTGATCACGGACATGACGAGGAGTCTCAAAATGGTCGAGACATAAAGATCGATATATTGGAAGCCTATGTTTGGACATCGGAAGTGTTCCGGGTAAAATCGGGAATTTTACCGGAGTACCGGGAGGTTACCGGAACCCCCCGGGAACCAAATGGGCCTTATTGGGCCTTAGTGGAAAGGTGAGAGGGGCAGCCCAAGGTGGGCTGTGCGCCACCCCCCTCCCCTAGTCCTATTAGGACTAGGAGAGGTGGCCGGCCACCTCTCTCCCTCTCTTTCTCATTGGGAATCCTATTAGGAATAGGATTGGGGGGGGGGAGTCCTACTCCCGGTAGGAGTAGGACTCCTCCTGCGCCTCCCTAGCTTGGCCGGCCAGCCCTCCCCCTGTCAACCTTTATATACGGGGGCAGGGGGCACCTCTAGACACACAAGTTGATCCACGTGATCGTTCCTTAGCCGTGTGCGGTGCCCCCTGCCACCAAATTCCACCTCGATCATACCGTTGTAGTGCTTAGGCGAAGCCCTACGTCGGTAGTACATCAAGATCGTCACCACGCCATCGTGCTGACAGAACTCCTCCCCGAAGCTTTGCTGGATCGGAGCCCGGGGATCGTCATCGAGCTGAACGTGTGCTAAGAACTCGGAGGTGCCGGAGTAACGGTGCTTGGATCGGTCGGATCAGGAAGAAGAAGTACGACTACTTCCTCTACGTTGTGTCAACGCTTCCGTTGCGATCTACAAGGGTACGTAGATCAGACTCTCCCCCTCGTTGCTATGCATCACCATGATCTTGTGTGTGCGTAGGAAAATTTTGAAATTACTACGTTCCCCAACAGTGGCATCAGAGCCTAGGTTTTATGGTTTGATGTTATTTGCACGAGTAGAACACAAGTGAGTTGTGGGCGATACAAGTCATACTGCCTACCAGCATGTCATACTTTGGTTCAGCGGTATTGTTGGACGAGACGACCCGGACCAACCTTACGCGTACGCTTACGCGAGACCGGTTCCCTCGACGTGCTTTGCACATAGATGGCTTGCGGGCGACTGTCTCTCCAACTTTAGTTGAACCGAGTGTGGCTACGCCCGGTCCTTCCGAAGGTTAAAACGGAGTCTATTTGACAAACTATCGTTGTGGTTTCGATGCGTAGGTGAGATGAGTTCTTGCTTAAGCCCGTAGCAGCCACGTAAAACTTGCAACAACAAAGTAGAGGACGTCTAACTTGTTTTTGCAGGGCATGTTGTGATGTGATATGGTCAAGGCATGATGCTGATTTTATTGTATGAGATGATCATGTCTTGTAACCAAGTTATCGGCAACTGGCAGGAGCCATATGGTTGTCGCTTTATTGTATGCAATGCAATCGCGATGTAATGCTTTACTTTATTGCTAAGCGGTAGTGATAGTCGTGGAAGCATAAGATTGGCGAGACGACAACGATGCTACGATGGTGATCAAGGTGTCGCGCCGGTGATGATGGTGATCATGACGGTGCTTCGGAGATGGAGATCACAAGCACAAGATGATGATGGCCATATCATATCACTTATATTGATTGCATGTGATGTTTATCTTTTATGCATCTTATCTTGCTTTGATTGACGGTAGCATTATAAGATGATCTCTCACTAAATTATCAAGAAGTGTTCTCCCTGAGTATACACCATTGCGAAAGTTCTTCGTGCTGAGACACCACGTGATGATCGGGTGTGATAGGCTCTATGTTCAAATACAACGGGTGCAAAACAGTTGCACACGCGGAATACCCAGGTTATACTTGACAAGCCAAGCATATACAGATATGGCCTCGGAACACGGAGACCGAAAGGTCGAGCGTGAATCATATAGTAGATATGATCAACATAATGATGTTCACCGATGAAACTACTCCATCTCACGTGATGATCGGACATGGTTTAGTTGATTTGGATCACGTGATCACTTAGAGGATTAGAGGGATGTCTATCTAAGTGGGAGTTCTTAAGTAATATGATTAATTGAACTTAAATTTATCATGAACTTAGTACCTGATAGTATCTTGCTTGTTTATGTTGATTGTAGATAGATGGCTCGTGCTGTTGTTCCGTTGAATTTTAATGCGTTCCTTGAGAAAGCAAAGTTGAAAGATGATGGTAGCAATTACACGAACTGGGTCCGTAACTTGAGGATTATCCTCATTGCTGCACAGAAGAATTACGTCCTGGAAGCACCGCTGGGTGCCAGGCCTGCTGCTGGAGCAACACCAGATGTTATGAACGTCTGGCAGAGCAAAGCTGATGACTACTCGATAGTTCAGTGTGCCATGCTTTACGGCTTAGAATCGGGACTTCAACGACGTTTTGAACGTCATGGAGCATATGAGATGTTCCAGGAGTTGAAGTTAATATTTCAAGCAAATGCCCGGATTGAGAGATATGAAGTCTCCAATAAGTTCTATAGCTGCAAGATGGAGGAGAACAGTTCTGTCAGTGAGCATATACTCAAAATGTCTGGGTATAACAATCACTTGATTCAGATGGGAGTTAATCTTCCAAATGATTGCATCATTGACAGAATTCTCCAATCACTGCCACCACGCTACGAGAGCTTCGTGATGAAGTATAATATGCAAGGGATGAACAAGACTATTCCCGAGCTCTTCGCAATGCTGAAAGCTGCGGAGGTAGAAATCAAGAAGGAGCATCAAGTTTTGATGGTTAACAAAACCACTAGTTTCAAGAAAAAGGGCAAAGGGAAGAAGAAGGGGAACTTCAAGAAGAACGGCAAGCAAGTTGCTGCTCAGGAGAAGAAACCCAAATCTGGACCTTAGCCTGAAACTGAGTGCTTCTACTGCAAGCAGACTGGTCACTGGAAGCGGAACTGCCCCAAGTATTTGGCGGATAAGAAGGATGGCAAGGTGAACAAAGGTATATGTGATATACATGTTATTGATGTGTACCTTACTAATGCTCGCAGTAGCACCTGGGTATTTGATACTGGTTCTGTTGCTAATATTTGCAACTCGAAACAGGGACTACGGATTAAGCGAAGATTAGCTAAGGACGAGGTGACGATGCGCGTGGGAAACGGTTCCAAAGTCGATGTGATCGCGGTCGGCACGCTACCTCTACATCTACCTTCGGGATTAATATTAGACCTAAATAATTGTTATTTGGTGCCAGCGTTGAGCATGAACATTATATCTGGATCTTGTTTAATGCGAGACGGTTATTCATTTAAATCGGAGAATAATGGTTGTTCTATTTATATGAGTAATATCTTTTATGGTCATGCACCCTTGAAGAGTGGTCTATTCTTGTTAAGTCTCGATAGTAGTGATACACATATTCATAATGTAGAAGCCAAAAGATGCAGAGTTGATAATGATAGTGCAACTTATTTGTGGCACTGCCGTTTAGGTCATATCGGTGTAAAGCGCATGAAGAAACTCCATACTGATGGACTTTTGGAACCACTTGATTATGAATCACTTGGTACTTGCGAACCGTGCCTCATGGGCAAGATGACCAAAACACCGTTCTCTGGAACTATGGAGAGAGCAACAGATTTATTGGAAATCATACATACCGATGTATGTGGTCCGATGAATGTTGAGGCTCGTGGCGGATATCTTTATTTTCTCACCTTCATAGATGATTTAAGCAGATATGGGTATATCTACTTAATGAAACACAAGTCTGAAACATTTGAAAAGTTCAAGGAATTTCAGAGTGAAGTTGAAAATCATCGTAACAAGAAAATAAAGTTTCTACGATCTGATCGTGGAGGAGAATATTTGAGTTACGAGTTTGGTGTACATTTGAAAAATTGTGGAATAGTTTCGCAACTCACGCCACCCAGAACACCACAGCGTAATGGTGTGTCCGAACGTCGTAATCGTACTTTACTAGATATGGTACGATCTATGATGTCTCTTACTGATTTACCGCTATCATTTTGGGGATACGCTTTAGAGACAGCCGCATTCACGTTAAATAGGGCACCATCAAAATCCGTTGAGACGACGCCTTATGAACTGTGGTTTGGTAAGAAACCAAAGTTGTCGTTTCTTAAAGTTTGGGGTTGCGATGCTTATGTGAAAAAGCTTCAACCTGATAAGCTCGAACCCAAATCGGAGAAATGTGTCTTCATAGGATATCCAAAGGAAACTATTGGATACACCTTCTATCACAGATCCGAAGGCAAGACTTTTGTTGCTAAATTCGGAAACTTTCTTGAGAAGGAGTTTCTCTCGAAAGAAGTGAGTGGGAGGAAAGTAGAACTTGACGAGGTAACTGTACCCGCTCCCTTATTAGAAAGTAGTACATCACAGAAAACTGTTTCTGCGACACCAACACCAATAAGTGAGGAAGTTAATGATAATGATCATGAAAGTTCAGAACAAGATACTACTGAACCTCGTAGATCAACTAGAACAAGATCCGCACCAGAGTGGTACGGTAATCCAGTTCTGGAAGTCATGCTGCTAGATCATGATGAACCTACGAACTATGAAGAAGCGATGGTGAGCCCAGATTCCGCAAAGTGGCTTGAAGCCATGAAATCTGAGATGGGATCCATGTATGAGAAAGTATGGACTTTGGTTGACTTGCCCGATGATCGGCAAGCAATTGAGAATAAATGGATCTTCAAGAAAAAGACTGACGCTGATGGTAATGTTACTGTTTATAAAGCTCGACTTGTTGCAAAAGGTTTTCGACAAGTTCAAGGGGTTGACTATGATGAGACCTTCTCACCCATAGCGATGCTTAAGTCTGTCCGAATCATGTTAGCAATTGCCGCGTTTCATGATTATGAAATATGGCAGATGGATGTCAAAACTGCATTCCTAAATGGATTTCTGTAAGAAGAGTTGTATATGATGCAATAGAAGGTTTTGTCGATCCAAAGGGAGCTAACAAAGTGTGCAAACTCCAGCGATCCATTTATGGACTGGTGCAAGCATCTCGGAGTTGGAATAAATGCTTTGATAGTGTGATCAAAGCATTTGGCTTTATACAGACTTTTGGAGAAGCCTGTATTTACAAGAAAGTGAGTGGGAGCTCTGTAGCATTTCTGATATTATATGTGGATGACATATTGCTGATTGGAAATGATATAGAATTTCTGGATAGCATAAAGGGATACTTGAATAAGAGTTTTTCGATGAAAGACCTCGGGGAAGCTGCCTACATATTAGGCATAAAGATCTATATAGATAGATCAAGATGCTTAATTGGACTTTCACAAAGCACATACCTTGACAAGATTTTGAAGAAGTTCAAAATGGATCAAGCAAAGAAAGGGTTCTTGCCTGTGTTACAAGGTGTAAAGTTGAGTCAGACTCAATGCCCGACCACTGCAGAAGATAGAGAGAAAATGAAAGATGTTCCCTATGCTTCAGCTATAGGCTCTATCATGTATGCAATGCTGTGTACCAGACCTGATGTGTGCCTTGCTATAAGTTTAGCAAGGAGGTACCAAAGTAATCCAGGAGTGGATCACTGGACAGTGGTCAAGAACATCCTGAAATACCTGAAAAGGACTAAGGATATGTTTCTCGTATATGGAGGTGACAAAGAGCTCATCGTAAGAGGTTATGTTGATGCAAGCTTTGACACTGATCCGGACGATTCTAAATCGCAAACCGGATACGTGTTTACTTTAAACGGTGGAGTGTCAGTTGGTGCAGTTCTAAACAAAGCGTCGTAGCGGGATCTACATGTGAAGCGGAGTACATAGCTGCTTCGGAAGCAGCGAACGAAGGAGTTTGGATGAAGGAGTTCATATCCGATCTAGGTGTCATACCTAGTGCATTGGGTCCAATGAAAATCTTTTGTGACAATACTGGTGCAATTGCTTTAGCAAAGGAATCCAGATTTCACAAAAGGACCAAACACATCAAGCGACGCTTCAACTCCATCCGGGATCTAGTCCAGGTGGGAGACATAGAGATTTGCAAGATACATACGGATCTGAATGTTGCAGACCCATTGACTAAGCCTCTTCCACAAGCAAAACATGATCAGCACCAAGGCTCCATGGGTGTTAGAATCATTACTGTGTAATCTAGATTATTGACTCTAGTGCAAGTGGGAGACTGAAGGAAATATGCCCTAGAGGCAATAATAAAGTTATTATTTATTTCCTTATATCATGATAAATGTTTATTATTCATGCTAGAATTGTATTAACCGAAAACATAATACATGTGTGAATACATAGACAAACAGAGTGTCACTAGTATGCCTCTACTTGACTAGCTCGTTAATCAAAGATGGTTATGCTTCCTAACCATGAACAAAGAGTTGTTATTTGATTAACGAGGTCACATCATTAGTTGAATGATCTGATTGACATGACCCATTTCATTAGCTTAGCACCCGATCGTTTAGTATGTTGCTATTGCTTTCTTCATCACTTATACATGTTCCTATGACTATGAGATTATGCAACTCCCGTTTGCCGGAGGAACACTTTGGGTACTACCAAACGTCACAACGTAACTGGGTGATTATAAAGGAGTACTACAGGTGTCTCCAATGGTAGATGTTGGGTTGGCGTATTTCGAGATTAGGGTTTGTCACTCCGATTATCGGAGAGGTATCTCTGGGCCCTCTCGGTAATACACATCACATAAGCCTTGCAAGCATTATAACTAAGATGTTAGTTGTGAGATGATGTATTACGGAACGAGTAAAGAGACTTGCCAGTAACGAGATTGAACTAGGTATTGGATACCGACGATCGAATCTCGGGCAAGTAACATACCGATGATAAAGGGAACAACGTATGTTGTTATGCGGTCTGACCGATAAAGATCTTCGTAGAATATGTAGGAGCCAATATGGGCATCCAGGTCCCGCTATTGGTTATTGACCGGAGACGTGTCTCGGTCATGTCTACATTGTTCTCAAACCGTAGGGTCCGCACTCTTAACGTTACGATGACAGTTATTATGAGTTTATGCATTTTGATGTACGGAAGGTTGTTCGGAGTCCCGGATGTGATCACGGACATGACGAGGAGTCTTGAAATGGTCGAGACATAAAGATTGATATATTGGAAGCCTATGTTTGGACATAGGAAGTGTTCCGGGTAAAATCGGGAATTTTACCGGAGTACCGGGAGGTTACCCGAACCCCCCGGGAACCAAATGGGCCTTAGTGGAAAGGTGAGAGGGGCAGCCCAAGGTGGCCGGCCACCTCTCTCCCTCTCTTTCTCCTTGGGAATCCTATTAGGAATAGGATTGGGGGGGGGGAGTCCTACTCCCGGTTGGAGTAGGACTCCTCCTGCGCCTCCCTAGCTTGGCCGGCCAGCCCTCCCCCTGTCAACCTTTATATACGGGGGCAGGGGCACCTCTAGACACACAAGTTGATCCACGTGATCGTTCCTTAGCCGTGTGCGGTGCCCCCTGCCACCAAATTCCACCTCGATCATACCGTTGTAGTGCTTAGGCGAAGCCCTACGTCGGTAGTACATCAAGATCGTCACCACGCAGTCGTGCTGACGGAACTCCTCCCCGAAGCTTTGCTGGATCGGAGCCCGGGGATCGTCATCGAGCTGAATGTGTGCTAAGAACTCGGAGGTGCCGGAGTAACGGTGCTTGGATCGGTCGGATCGGGAAGAAGACGTACGACTACTTCCTCTACGTTGTGTCAACGCTTCCGTTGCGATCTACAAGGGTACGTAGATCAGACTCTCCCCCTCGTTGCTATGCATCACCATGATCTTGCGTGTGCGTAGGAAAATTTTGAAATTACTACGTTCCCCAACACCGCCAGATTCACTTCGAGATCAGCGTTGGAGTTCTTGGCGGCGTCAAGTTCCTTGCCCTTCTCGACGAGAAGGGCCTGCATCTCCGAATAGCTGTTGGCATCCCTCTCCCGCTCGAGCTTGAGCACGGCGAGTTCGTCGTCGTTTGCCTTAGGGCTGGCCTCCAGCTGCGCCACCTTCAGCTCCAGCTCGTTCTTGGCGGCCTCGGCGGCTGCGGCGGCGTCTTCAGCTTGTTTAAGGGCTCCGCCAACTGCCCGCTCACGCGCGGCAAGTTCCTCCTCGTGGCTGTCGAGGTTGACCTTCCGCTGCGCCAAGTCACCCTCCTGTGAAGACAACTTCTCCGCGGCAAGCCGTTGGCGCTCTTCGACGTCGGCCTTCTCGAGAAGGAAGGCTTGCTGCGCTTCGGCAAGTTGCTACCGCTCCTTTGCCAGGGAGCGGAGAGCTTCCTGATTGGCGCCCCTGAGCTCTTCCGCGAGCGCTTCGCGGGACTCCAGTTTGGTCTGCCGGGCACGGTAGAGCGCCACCAGCTTCCGCAGCAGACGCTCCTCTTCGGGTTCACCGCAACTACTGCTTGGCGCGTCGACCAGCTTAAGCCCGGCAGAGGCAAGCACCTCTCCGTCAAGCATTTCTCCCTCGACTGGCGCCCTGGAGCTCGACGCCCAAGGGAAGTTGATGAAGATGTCGTCGCCGGCCTTCAGATAGACGCTAGGCTGGGGCTCTTCGGAGCCTAGAGCGGCGGCAGTGGCGGAGGAGTCGGTGGTCGGAGCAGCGCCTGGCGCTCCTGCGGCCTCCGGGTCGTCAGTACGACCGCCAGACTCCCCGCCCGCCTCCGCGGCGGCAGCCCTGGCGGCCTCCTCGCCGGCACCGGCTGCCTCCTCGACAGCAGCAGCGTCGTCGGCGGCGACTTCAGTCTCCATCGGCTCTGCAGCTGATGGATTTGACAGCCGGAAGAGGGGGAGAAGATTCAAGCAAAATTTGAGCAAAATCCAGGAGAAATATCAAGAAGATGAAGAAGTCAAGGGGAGTTTGAAGCAAGGAAGTTACCTGTGCCAGGGTCTGCAGCTGTGGTCTCCGTCGCCGGGGGATCGCTGACGTAGTCCCTTGCCGGAGATCCCTCCCTTGCCGGAGGCTCCTCTCTTGCCGGAGCCTCCTCCCTTGCCGGGGGCTCCTCCCTTGCCGGAGTCTCCTCCCTCGCCGGAGAGCTCTCCCTTGCCGGAGACCTCTCCCTCGCCAGAGGACTTTCCCTTGGCGCTTCGGGGGCGGCCTCCGGGCTCTCCTGGTGAGGCTGCTCTGCTCCTGCACAAGTCAACAAACAAACATCAGCAAAGCAAGGATCTTCGTGCGCGCCCGACAGCGGAAAACGAACAAGACACTTACGCTGGGGGCTGCTCTGAAGATCAGCCGCCGGGTCCGACAAGTTTGTCTCAGGCACGTCCCCTGTTGACGCAGTGGGTTCGTCCTCGATGACAATCACCGGCGCTTTGGCTCTCTTTGCCGCTCTCTGCGCCAGAGTCCTAAAAAGGAACAGATACAGGGAAAGGCAAGTGAGAAACAAGACAAGACAAATACAGCAAAAATCAAAGAATTGCAAGTACAATAAGAGAAACTTACTCTTCTTCTTCTTCCTCGTCGGAGCTGAACGCGGAGAAGTCGAAATCCGGCCCACCTCCGGCGCGGGAAGGTGGAGGAGTAGGCTCCCTTGGCCGCTTGGAGGGAGCGGAGGCGGCGGTCCGAGAAGACCCCGCTCCAGTTGTTGCGGCAGCGTGGGGCGCTCCCACGGCAACAGTGCTTGCCGCAGTGGAGCATGTCGCGCGGCGCGGCGACTGTCGACGCGCCTGCCGCCTCGCTGCATCCCCGACCTTGCGGAGACGCCTTCTTGGTGGAGACGGAGGCGCTGCTGGCGGCGTGCTGTCTGAGGACGAAGTGGAAGAGGAGCCAATCTCCAACGACCCGCTTGCATCCTCGGCAGGCTCGCTCGGTTCGGCGTCATGCCCGACAGCCTTTCTCGGTTCGGCATCTCGCCCGGCAACCTCCTTCTTGCCGGCAAGATCCTTCTTGCCGGCAAGATCTTCCCGCTCGGCACGGTTTGCTGCCTCTGCTGCCGCTGGCTCCTCCAAGGTGAAGCCGAACTCGCCGGCCGCGGCAGCTGCCGCCGCCTCCTCCAACCTGGTGGCGATGTGCTTCAGCTCCGCCTCAGTGGTGTCGCGGGTGAGGCCGTCCTTCTCGTCGGCGCGGATTGGCACTTCCACCAAGTCGTCGAAGAACTGCTGCACGACCTCGTCTTCTGGCTCTTGCCAGGTTGGCATGATTCCATGCGAATCGCACAGTGGCATCATCGCCCTGATGCGGTCGAGCGCCGAATTGTTGCATAGCGGGACGACGCCCTGCGGCAACCTGAATACTTCTGGGTGGTCAGGGTCATATTTGAAGAGCTCCTGCAGCATTGCGTTGAGCTCCAAGACGGTGAAATTGTAGTTGAGCCCCGGGCACAGCCTCATGATGTCTGCCGCGTTCTTGAACTCCCAGGCAGGCCTTCCCCGTTCTTGCAGGGGGGCGATGCGGCGGCGAAGGAAGTCAGCGCCAACGGCGCCTACGGTGAGTCCGGCAAGCCTGAGGCGCTGGATCCTGGTGACGGCAATCCTTAGCCTGATGTCCTCCGGGGCCACGTCACTCCAGTCGCTGCCGCGTACTGCTGCTACTTGGCGCCGGGCGGTGAACGGCTGTGGGCTCTCCTCGACAATCCAACACCAATCTGCCCTCCACTCCTCGCACTTGCCGCGGAACTCGCCCTCTAAATAGGAATCCTTCTTGCCGGTCCTAGAGACCCAGGCGATCCCGCCGGACAAGGGCTCTCCTCTCTTTACCCGGGGAATGAAGAAATGGCGGAAAAGGGCTACGCTAGGGTGGACTCCGACAAAGTTCTCGCAAAGGTGTGCGAAAACAGCCATGGTGAGGACAGCGTTGGGAGTGAAGTCAAGGAGGCAGAGATTGTAGGTATTCATGATGTCACAGAAGAACTCGGAAAAGGGAGGGCAGAGCCCGCAGTAGAAGAAGACAGCGAAAAAGGGGTATCCTTGCGGAGCAGTTTTGTGAGCAGCAGCTGGGAGTACCTTGGTGCCCGGGTGAGCTCGCGTCTCCGTTGACCAAAACAGGTAATAGTACTCCCTCAGCTCCTTCGCGGCGAGCTTTGGGGGGAAAATGGCTCGCTCCTTCCGCAGCGCCGCAAGCCGCTGCGCCTCGGACGACTTCACGGCTTTCCCCTTGTCGCCTTTCAGAGCCATGGCGGAAGCGGTGGAGGAGGTCGACGGCGTTGGTGGTGCTGGTGGCAATGCGGGGGGCAGGGCGCTGCGCTCTGTGTGCTTTGGGAAGACGAAGGCAGGGTGGAGATTTTCAAGATTGGAGCGGAAAGGGGGCGAGTGGGCGCACTACCCCTGCTTCCCCTAGCTTATAAAGGGGGAGTGGGCGGACGTTCCGCCTTTCCAAATAAAGCAACCACCCATGATCTCTCCCACGATGCCGCGTTCGACGCGTGCCGTGCGGGGAGGGCGCGGTGGATGCGATTGAGCTACGGCATAACCTAGGCCGCGCGTGCCCGTGCCCTGTTTTGGGCCTGGCCCAACAGCGCTCGGCACCGTGTATGGCCCAGGCCCGGGGGCTCCTGTCGGTGTACTAAAGTAGGGGTACCTTAGTATCCCGAACTTGTGCACGGGCAGTTGCAGCGTCCCGCGGCAAGGCTTGCCAGGCGACTGCCAAGATCCTCCTTGGTTCCTTTGGAACCATTCAAGAACAAAGTATCCAAACCAAGGAAACAAGGCCCTAGCAAGAGGAGCTTGCCGGGAAGGAGACAAGACCCCGGCAAGAGGAGCTTGCTGGGGAGGCCAACCAAGGCATCTCAAGGAACTTGCCGCAGAGCACCATGTGTCCCGGCAAGACCCAGTGAGCGACAAGCTCCTGGACACGACAAGATAATAACTGCGGCAAGGCGCTTGCCGCGGCAAGCTTCCATCCTGTACCTGCGCTCTAGCACATCCACCAACCTGTTGCTCTGGGACCCTTCCAGGCGTACGTGGCGGAAGGCTATGCAGCCAGAGGTACACGGTGGCGAGTGGCGCTGACAAGATAGCCATCGTGGCAAGCAGTGGCGTCCCTAGCGGTCCTTTTCTGCACCGTCTAGGGGACGCAGACAGGCATTTAATGCCTTTGTCCCCTGCCGCTTAGGTTAGGTATGATAACACTGTTGTAGGCGGCGGTACCAACCGCAGTGCCTTTTCCATTTTGCCCTCATCTATGTTGCCACCTGTCGGTGACCCCTTAGACATATAAAAGGAGGCCCATGCGCAACGTAGGGGGGGGGGACGATCATTCTCTCGCTCGGTCTGGCTAGCTACTGGTGTGTACTGTACCAATCAGCGCTCTCGAGCAAGAATCTAATACAACCACAAAGCAGGAGTAGGGTTTTACGCATCCGTGCGGCCCGAACCTGGGTAAACTGATCGCGTCGCTCGTGCGTTTCTCCTCGATCTGCTCTTCGTGCACTCTCCACCCCCCTGCCGAACCGAAAGGGGCCTCGGTCCGCCGTGGTCCCATAGGTGTCTGTGGGATCAGCACCCCCGACAGTCCGACTACGGTACCAAAATAAAAGATCAACCCCAACATGCGACAAGGTCCCGATCGCCCCAACTGGGCACCACTACTGATCATCAGGGGAAGACACATAGTAACGACGGGAGGCTTCATCTAACTCCCACTTGAGCTCAAGCGCATCATCTGGAACGGAGTCATCGGGCCCTGCATCTGGTTTGGAAGTAATCTGTGAGTCACGGGGACTCAGCAATCTCGCACCCTCGCGATCAAGACTATTTAAGCTTATAGGTAAGGCAAGGTAAAATGTGGAGCTGCAGCAAGCGATTAGCATATATGGTGGCTAACCTGTTCGCAAAAGAGAGCGAGAAGAGAAGGCAAAGCGCGAACGAAGAACTAAAGAACAACCTATGGGAAACATTACTCCAACACCGTGTTCACTTCCCGGACCCCGCTGAGAAGAGACCATCACGGTAACACACACCGTTGATTCATTTTAATTAAGTTAAGGTTCAAGTTATCTACAACCGGACATCAACAAATTCCCATCTTCCCATAACTGCGGGCACGACTTTCGAAAGTTCAAATCCCTGCAAGGGCGTCCCAACTTAGCCCATCACAAGCTCTCACGGTCAACGAAGGATAAACCTTCTCTCGAGACATTCCGATCAGACTCGGCATCCCGGTTCTACAAGACATCCTCGACAAGGGTAAAACTAAACCAGCAAGACCACCCAGATGTGCCGACAAATCCCGATAGGAGCTGCACAATCTCGTTCTCAGGGCACACCGGATGAGCAAGACGTCGGGTAGGCCAGCCCAGAGTTGCTCCTGGTAGCCCCGGACATCGCTCGGTTGGACCAACACTTAGAGAAGCACTGGCCCCGGGGGGGGGGGTTAAAATAAAGATGACCCTTGAGTCCGCGAAACCCAAGGGAAAAAAAGCTAGGTGGCAAATGGTAAAACCAATGTTGGGCATTGCTGGAAGAGTTTTAATCAAGGAGAACTGTCAAGGGGTTCCCATTATCACCCAACCGCGTAAGGAACGCAAAATCCGGGAATATAACACCGATATGACGGAAACTAGGGCGGCAAGAGTGGAACAAAACACTAGGCAAGAGACCGAGCCTTCCACCCTTTACCAAGTATATAGATGCATTAAGATAACAAGATAATATAATGATATCCCAACAAATAAGCAATGTTCCAACAAGGAACAGTCTCCAATCTTCACCTGCAACTAGCAACGCTATAAGAGGGGCTGAGCAAAGCGGTAACATAACCAATCAACGGTTTGCTAGGACATGGAGGGTTAGAGGTTTGACATGGCAATTTGGGAGGCATGATAAGCAAGTGGTAGGCATCGTAGCATAGGCATAGCAAAAGAGCGAGCATCTAGCAAGCAAAGATAGAAGTGATTTCGAGGGTATGATCATCTTGCCTGCAAAGTTGTCAGAGTTGACTTGATCCTCGTAAGCAAACTCAACGGGCTCCTCATTAGCGAACTCGTCTCCTGGCTCTACCCAAACAAGACAAACAAGCAAAAGGAACACAATCAACCACGTGCAAGGCTCAAACAACATGATGCAAACATGGTATGCTATGCGGGATGCGATATGTGATGCATATGCAAGATTTGACAAGGAAAGATAGAACCTGGCCTCAACTTGGAAATCCAAGAGTGCCACTGGAAAGGTGAGGTGGTTTCGGTTGAAATCGATATAAAGATCACCGGAATCGGATGCACGGTTGGAAATGGCAAGCAAAACAAATATGGCACCGGTCTGCGATAAATAGCAAGTAGCCATCTAAATGCATCAAGATAATTACGCTATAGCACTCAAACATGGCAACAAAATACATGGCAGGGATCCACTCATGATGCTTGACAAAAGAGGAACACTGAGCTACGGCCAATTCATCCATTAACAGGTTCAAACAAGCATGACAAAAGTGCAATTGATAAACATGTTTCAGACTTAGTGAAATTAACACAAGTCTGGAATTTCAGATCAGGTAGCACACTTTGGAGCACGAAAACTGTATGCTATAGGAACTCAACATGGCAAATCAAGGCATGGCATGGAGCTACTCAAAGAGTTTAACAAAAGTCCCTTAGTGACCTTGAGCCAATAGGGATCAGAAAATACAATTGCAAGCATGTGAACATGGCAAAAACATAGTCAGATCTCAGACTTAGTGAAAAACTGGAACATGCAAATCTGTTAACGAGTAGGCATGTTTACGAGCTCGATGCACTCACTACAGAGCAAGGCATGAAAATCTAAGCATACACCCATCAAGAATACACATTATAGAAGCTAGACATGGTAAGAACAAAAACATAGCATGCACGAATCAACAACAACATCCTCGGCAAAATCGCTAACAAGTAGACAATCTGGCAGGATTCACGAAATAGCAAAAGTAGAGCTCGATTGACTCAAGCTAGGGTGCTCCATATTGCAAACAAAGGCATGGACGGATATAGCACCACAATATTAACAAATCATCCTTACTGATCATCCTCAAAAGAGGCATGAATCACTAGGAAACAACATGAACATATGGCATATTGATAAAAACAGATCAAGGACTTAGTGAAAATTCGAAGTCCCTGAAATCAGCATTAACGAATGCACTACTTTGCAAGCTTGTGCTAGTCACCACACATGTGACAAAAATACATGGTAAGCACCTCTGTAAAGATGGCATGGCATATAACAAAACACATGTAGAGCTCAGGAGCATATCATGCACACATTAATCATGGCAAAAATGACAAATAGCTATTTGGTGCAGCAGATCTGACAATTATCTCAAATAGCACTCTTCCAACAGCATTTCGGGCAACAAGATGAGCTCAAATGAAAATGGTGCAATGAGATGAAATGATGTACTCTCTGAGACGAACATTTTGATATACTACACGCCCAAAACGAAGCTACGGATGCGAAGTTACGACATGACAAAGATTGCATAAAAAGTTAGGGTTACAGGGAGAAAGTCAACCCGAGGCGAAACGGATCTGGATCTGGCCGGGTACGCAAAACGAGGATGTAACGCCCTCGATGCGACTATATCTCCCATGTGTCGAGGCACGACTTAGAGACATAGGCGCATTAAAAGCAATGTCGCATGTCGGGAATCATTACACAACCCATGTACATATATAATATAAAGGGGAATAATAGCATAGTTGGCTTACACTCGCCACATCACATCAAAGTACATAAATAACATCCATCATACAATCACTCATGGCCCGACTACGGCACCAAAATGGGAAAGACCCCCAACAAGCGACTAGGCCCTGAATCTAACCCCGAATAGGCATCCCTACTGATCATCAGGAAAAGACACATAGTATCGCTGAGAGTCCTCGTCGTACTCCCACTTCAGCTCGAGCGCGCCATCCGGAGAGGTATCATCTGTCCCTGCATCTGGTGTAATAGTAATCTGTGAGCCACAGAGGACTCAGCAATCTCGCACCCTCGCGATCAAGACTATTTAAGCTTAATAGGAAGGAAAGGGGGTACTGTATAAGTGGAGCTGCAGCAAGCGACTAGTATATATGGTGGCTAACTTATTCGCAAAGGAGAGCGAGAAGAGGAGGCAAAGCACGAGCGGAAAACTAGAGAGTAGCCTACGCAAACATAACTCCAACGCCGTGTCCACTTCCCGGACTCCGCCGAGAAGAGGCCATCACGGCAACACACTCAGTTGATTCATTTTAATTATTTAAGGTTCAAGTTATCTACAATCAGACATTAACAAATTCCCATCTGCACGTAACCGCGGGCACGGCTTTCGAAAGATCAATCCCTGCAGGGGGGTCCCAACTTAGCCCATAACAAGCTCTCACGGTCAACGAAGGAATAGACCTCCACCCAAGACACACCGATCAGACTCGGTATCCCGGTACAACAAGATGATTCGACAGGTCAAAACTAGTCCAGCAACACCGCCCGAATGTGCCGACAAATACCGATAGGAGCTGCACATATCTCTTTCTCAGGGCACACTCAGATTGTCCAAACTTCCGGTAGGCCAGCCCAGAGTTTCCCCTGGTGGCCACCGGCGGCTGACGTTCCGGACCAACACTCAGAGGAGCACTGGCCCGTGGGGGGCTAAAATAAAGATGACCCTCGGGCTCCGGAAACCCAAGGGAAAAAGGGGTAGGTGGAAAATGGTAAAACCAATGTTGGGCATTGCTGGAAAAGCTTTAATCAAGGCGAACTATCAAGGGGTTCCCATTATAGCCCAACCGCATAAGGGACGCAACAATCCGGGAACATAACACCGATATGACGGAAACTAGGGCGGCAAGAGTGGAACAAAACACTAGGCGAGAGGCCGAGCCTTCCACCCTTTACCAAGTACATAGATGAATTAAGGATAACATAGCAATATAGTGATATCCCAACAAGTAAATAAAGGTTCCAACAAGGAACGGCTCCAGTCTTCACCCGCAACTAACAACGCTATAAGAAGGGGCTGAGCAAAGCGGTAACATAGCCAATCAACGGTTTGCTAGGAAAACGGTGGGTTAGAGGCTCAATCATGGCAATTGGGAGGCTGACAAGCAAGTGGTAGGCATCGTAGCAATGGCAAAGCAAAAGAACGAGCAAACTAGCATAGCAAAGATAGTAGTGATTTCGAGGGTATGATCATCTTGCCTGCACAGTTGTCAGAGTTGACTGGATCCTCAAAAGCAAACTCAACGGGCTCCTCGTTAGCGAACTCGTCTCCCAGCTCTACCCAACAACACAAACAAGCAACCAGGATACAATCAACCACGTGCAAGGGCAACCAATAATATGCAAAGATGATATGCTATGCGGGATGCGATGCGGGATGCAAAATGCAAGACGTGATAGGAAATGAATGAACCTGGCCTCTACTTGGAAAACCAAGTGTGCCACTGGATAGAGGGGAAGAAATCCCCTGAAAACGATATAAAGATCAAGGCAATCGGAGCTACGGTTTGGTAATGGCAAGCGTTTTACGAAACGAGCCGATCTGCGATTTACAGCAAGTAGGCTCCTAAATGCAATGAAATGAACATGATACAGCCACCAAACATGAAAACAAATTGCATGGCAATGATGTACTCAAGAAGCTTAAAAAATCACCAGGACTGAGGCATAGGCAAATTCATCCATTAAGGGCTTCAAACAAGCATGGCAAAACTGAATAAGCAAAACAGATTTCAGACTTAGCGAAATTAACGCTAGCCTGGAATTTCAGACCACGATGCTCTCTTCGGAGCAGCAAAACAACATGAAGCAAAACCTGAACATGGCAAGTAAAAGCATGGCATTGAGCTACTCAACAAGCTTAACAAAACACCCAAAATGACCTGGGGCCAAAAGGGTTCACAAAATACTCTACCGAGCACACGAACATCGATGAAACACAATCAGTTTTCAGACTTAGTGAAAACTGAGACATGCTGAAATTATAACTCACGGATGCATGTAAACGAGCTCGATGCTCTCACTACGGTGAAAGTCATGGCAAGGCAAGCATATATCCATAAAGAAGGCACAAAATGCTAGCTAGACATGGCAAGAACAATGGCATAGCATGCATGGATCACTAGCAATAGCTCCGGCAAAATCGCAAAAGAGTTCACGATCTGCCCAAAACAACAACTATGCAAAAGTTGAGCTCGATTGAGTCAACCTAGGCTGCTCCAACATAACAAGTAAAGACATAGATGGATTAAGCACAACAAGAATAACAATTCACTCTTACTGATCATCCTCAAAAGAGGCACGGATCACTAGGAAACAAGCTGGACATATAGCATCGTGAACTAAAACATCCCAGACTTAGTGATTTTCACTAAGTCCCTGAAATCAGCAAACTCAGGTACCCCTCTTTGTAAGCTTGCACAAGACAACACACACATCCTAAAAAATGCAAGGGTGGCACCTCTGGAAAGAAGACAAAAAGCTTAACAATTCATCCCAAAGGGGCACAGGCATATCATGCACACAATAATCATGGCAAAAATGACAAAAGTCAATGTAGGGCTAACGGATCTGCAATTTAACTCATGATGCCTCCTTCCAACAGCATTTTGGGCACCAAGATGACCTCAAATGCAAATGATGCAATGGAATGAAATGATGTACTCGTCGAGATGAAGATTTTGATATATCATATGTCCAAAATGGAGCCACGGGTGCAAAGTTATGAACGGTCAAAGATTGCATAAAATTCTGAGAGAGGAGAGGGAAAGTCAACCGGGGATTAGGGTTTACTGTAGCAGATCCGGATCTCGCGCGGCGGCACTGTAGCAGGGGCGATCCGGCGAGGCGGCCGGCTGGCTCCGGCAACGGCAAGCCCGGCCAGCGACGAGGGGGGCGAGGGCGCGGTGGTGGCCGCCGGCGAGGAAGCCGAGGCGAGCTGCGGCGCGCGGCGGCCGGAGGCGAGGTCAGGGGCGCCGGCGATGCCGCTCGTGGTGGCCGGCGCTGCACCGGTGAGGCGGCGGGGCGGAGCAGGCGGCCGGCGACGAGGGAGAGTGGCGGCGCGGCGAGGCGGGCGCCCGCGGCCTCGGTCGGGCGGCGATGCGGGCCGGGGGGGCCCGGCCTGGGCTGCGGCGGGCCCGCGCGGGTGGCGGCGCGGTGAGGCGGCAGAGTGCCACGTGGCGACCGGGGGTTGGCTGCGGCGGCTTCGTCCGGCCCGGACGGACGTGTCTGGCCGGCGCGGATCCGCGGGGCGATGTTTTTGCTAGGGTTTCGAGGTAGGGGGCGATCCAAAAACGAGGGGGGCCTTTATATAGGCATAGAGGGAGCTAGGAGAGTCCAAATGAGGTGCGGTTTTCGCCCACATGATCGTGATCGAACGACCGAGACGATGGAGCAGAGTTTGGTGGGTTTTGGGCCAAATTGGAGGGGTGTTGGGCTGCAACCCACACGAGGCCTTTTCGGTCCCTCGGTTAACCGTTGGAGTATCAAACGAAGTCCAAATGACCCGAAACTTGACAGGCGGTCTACCGGTAGTAAACCAAGGCCGCATGGAAAGTCTCGGTCCAATCCGGAAATGTTTAATCCCCACACACAAAAGAAAGCTAGAAATGGCCACCGGAGGAGAACGAAGCGCCGGAATGCAAAACGGACAACGAGGAAAATGCTCGAATGCATGAGATGAACATGTATGCAAATGCAATGCACGTGATGACATGATATGAGATGCACGAAAACAAAAACAACACACGGAGACAACGACCCGAACCCGAGAATCAAATATAACTTAGTGCCGGAAACGGCAAGAGTTGGAGTACAAATTGGGAAAGTTACATATGGGGCGTTACAACACTCCACCACTACGAAAAGATCTCGTCCCGAGATCTTGGACTGAAAGAACTCCAGGTACTCAGAATGGAGGTGATCCTCGCGTTCCCAGGTAGCTTCACGGTCGGAATGGTGTGACCACTTGACTTTGAGAAATTTGATTGACTTGTTGCGAGTTATGCGTTCAGTCTCTTCAAGGATTGCAACTGGGTGCTCACGATAGGAGAGATCTTCTTGGAGCTCAATGTCCTCGAAGTCGACTGTGCGCTCAGGTGTCTTGAAGCATTTTCGGAGTTGGGAGACATGGAACACATCATGAACATTGGCAAAGTTTGCAGGAAGCTGGAGTTGATAGGCGAGGTCGCCTCTCTTGCTGACGATCTTGAAAGGCCCGACGTATCTGGGGGCAAGCTTCCCTTTGGTACCGAAGTGACGAGTCCCTTTCATAGGAGAGACGCGGAGGTAAACATGATCTCCGATCTCGAAAGCCAAATCACGGTGCTTACTATCATAGTAGCTCTTCTGGCGGGATTGGGCTGCTTTGAGGTTATCACGAATGACCTTGCACATTTCTTCTGCCTCTGTGATTAGGTCATTACCCAGCAGCTGACGTTCACCGGTTTCAGACCAGTTGAGAGGTGTACGGCACTTCCTACCATACAGAATTTCAAAAGGGGCCTTGCCCGAACTTGCTTGGAAACTGTTGTTGTACGAGAATTCAGCATAAGGAAGACAATCCTCCCACTTCATGCCGAAGGAGATAACACAAGCCCTGAGCATATCTTCAAGAATCTGGTTGACACGCTTGACTTGACCGCTTGTTTGAGGATGGAAAGCAGTGCTGAAGCGAATGTTGGTTCCCATGGCCTTCTGAAAAGAATCCCAAAACTTGGAGGTAAAGATGTTGCCACGGTCTGAAGATATCACTTGAGGAATACCGTGCAGAGAGACAATTCGAGAGGTATAGAGTTCCGCCAATTGAGCTGCAGTGATTGACTCTTTGATAGGCAGGAAATGAGCCACTTTGGTGAGCTTGTCGATGACAACGAATATAGCATCATTGCCACGCTTGGACTTAGGAAACCCAGTCACGAAGTCCATTTCAATGTGGTCAAACTTCCATTCTGGAATGGCAATAGGTTGGAGGAGACCTGCTGGCCTTTGGTGTTCTGCCTTCACTCTTCTGCAGACATCACATTCATTCACGAATTGAGCGATCTCACGCTTCATTCGAGTCCACCAATAAGTTTGCTTCAGATCTTGATACATCTTCGTGCTACCAGGGTGGATGGAGAGGAGAGAGTTGTGAGCCTCATTCATGATCACTTTACGAAGTTCACCTTTGGGCACAACAATTCGATCCTCGAAGAAGAGAGTGTCCTTGTCATCAAGTCGGTAGCACTTGTACTTGGACTGACTCTTTGCAATACCAATCTTCACCTTTTTAACCATAGCATCAAGAAGCTGGGCTTGGCGAATCTGGTCTTCCAAGGTAGGAGAAACTTGAAGGTTGGCGAGGAAACCTTGAGGAACAACTTGCAGATTAAGTTTGCGGAAAGCTTCACAAAGCTCGGGTTGATAAGGCTTGAGAATCAGACTATTGCAATATGCTTTTCTGCTCAAAGCGTCAGCAATCACATTAGCCTTGCCTGGAGTATAATCAATACTCGGATTGTACTCTTGAATCATTTCGACCCATCGAGTCTGCCTGAGGTTGAGATTAGGCTGAGTGAAGATGTACTTGAGACTCTTGTGATCAGTGAAAATGTCCACTTTTCTTCCCAAGAGAAGATGTCTCCAAGTCAACAAAGCATGCACAACTGCCGCCAACTCGAGATCATGAGTGGGGTAGTTCTTCTCATTAGGCTTCAACTGGCGAGAGGTATAAGCAACAACTTTCTTCTCTTGCATCAGTACAGCACCTAGACCTTGGAGAGAGGCATCACAAAAGACCTCGTACGGCTTGGTTTCATCAGGCGGGGTTAGAACTGGAGCAGTGATCAATTTCTCTTTCAAAGCGTTGAAAGCAATATCACACTCCGGAGACCAAACGTACTTGACGTGCTTCTGAAGAAGATTTGAGAGAGGCTTCGCGATCTTGGAGAAGTTTTCAATGAATCTTCGGCAATAGCTTGCGAGACCGAGGAAGCTACGGAGTTGCTTCACATTCTGAGGAGGTTCCCAATTAACAATTGCAGACACCTTCTCAGGATCCACGGAAATGCCCTTGGCAGAGATGATATGGCCAAGATAAAGAACCTCATCGAGCCAAAATTCACACTTGGAGAACTTGGCGTAGAACTGATGTTCCCTGAGCTTGTCAAGAACCAAACGCAAGTGCTTGGCATGATCTTCCTTGTTCTTCGAGAAAACCAGAATGTCGTCGAGATAGACCAAAACGAAGTCATTGGTATAGGGGTTGAAGATGAAGTTCATCATGCGAGAGAACGTCGGAGGAGCGTTGGCGAGGCCAAAAGACATGATAGTGTATTCATATGACCCATAGCTTGTTCTGAACGCCGTCTTGGGAATATCTTGCTCACGAATGCGAATTTTGTGATAACCCATACGGAGGTCAAGCTTGGAGAATACTTGGGCACCATTGAGTTGTTCGAACAGCTCATTAATGTTGGGAAGTGGATATTTGTTCTTGATGGTCTTCTTGTTCAATGGACGATAATCAACACAAAGTCGGTCCGTTCCATCCTTCTTCTTCACAAAAAGAACACCACAACCCCACGGAGAAGTACTAGGCCGAATGAGACCCATTCTTTCCTGAACATCGAGTTGTTTCTTCAACTCCTTCAACTCTTCGGGGCCGAGCTTGTAGGGACGTTTGCACACAGGTTCCGTACCGGGCTCAAGTTCAATAACAAATTCAACCGGCCGGTTTGGAGGCATGCTTGGGAGTTCTTCTGGGAAGACGTCTTGATACTCACAAACAACCGGAATCTGCGAAATAGCATCCAATTCACCCTTCTCATTAAGAGAGAACAACCGGATGGTATTATCCCGAGCGGCAAAGACAATTACTTCCTCAGACGAATGAGTGAGTTGAATCTGCTTGGCCGCACAATCAAGCTGAGCTTTATGTTTAGAGAGCCAGTCCATCCCAAGAATAAGATCGATATCAGAATTGCCAAGAACCATTGGAGAAGCCAAGAACTTGAAATCACCCAACATGATAGAAATATCCGGAATCTTCTGGTTGGCGAGCAAACATTTACCAGGAGATAGCACTGCTAACGGGCTATGCATCGCTTGGGAAATGAACTCATGCTTAGATGCAAAAGGCTTCGAGATGAAACAATGCGATGCACCTGTGTCAAAAAGAACTTTTGCAGGAATATCATTAACAGGAAGGTTACCCATGATCACATCTGACGAATCCTTTGCCTGAGCTGCATTCACCATATTGACCTTGGCGTGCTTGGGATTATGCTTGACCACAGCTATACTTGCCGATCTGACAGGAGGAGGAGGAGGAAGACGCCTCTGGTTGAAACACTTGTTGGCGTAGTGACCCTTCTGTTGGCACTTGTTGCACGTGACCTCTGAGAGCGGACGGTGGTACGGAGCACTCGATCTTGAAGCTTGAGACGAAGTCTTGTTCTGAAAGCCTGGGTTGGGTGGGTGGGATGAACCACTGCCACCTTTGCTCTTCTGCTGATACGGCTGACGGAACGGAGGAGGAGGAAGCCAATACTTCTGCTGCATGGCCACTTGAGTAGAGGAAGAAGGCGTAGTGTCTCTGACTCGCTTCCTGGAAGCATCACACCTTAGCTGAGCAGCCTCTTGCTTCAGTGCCATGTTGTAGAACTCATCGTATCTCAGCGGCTCGAAGAGGACAAGAGCGAGCTGAATTTCTTCACGAAGACCACCCCTGAACTGATAGATCATGCTCTTCTCATCAGGAACATCCTGCTTGGCAAAACGGGCGAGCTTCTGGAACAAGTTGTTGTAGTCATAGACAGACAAAGAGCCTTGCTTCAAATTGCGGAATTCTTCACGTTTGCTTTCAGTCACACTTTGAGGAATGTGATGAGCGCGGAAATCACGACGGAAATCATCCCAAGTGATCAAACGTCCACCTCTGGAATCCCGGTACTGCTGAAACCACTCTGCGGCCTGATCCTTGAGCTGGAAAGACGCGAACTTGACGAAATCTTCAGGTCTGACGTTGCTGCATTCAAAATGCTTGCCCAGATCGACTAACCAATCATCAGCATCGGTAGCCTCAACGCAGT
Organism: Triticum monococcum; assembly: GCA_034509565.1. Taxonomy (NCBI): domain Eukaryota; kingdom Viridiplantae; phylum Streptophyta; class Magnoliopsida; order Poales; family Poaceae; genus Triticum; species Triticum monococcum. The sequence goes on from CM067845.1 coordinate 625,382,624, forward strand.
TGCTGAACGTCTTTGGACCATTTGCGAGGAACTGATTCAGAGTTGCAAAATGGTTCTGGTTGTTGCCTTGATTCGCTTGACTGCTTTGATTCCGCTCTTGGATGATTTGCATGATCAGCTGAGTGTTTGCATTAGTAGCGGCCATCACAGCTTGCCATGCTTCCGGAGGATGCAGAGGTGGCGGCGGATCTTGATTCTGGTTCTGACTGGTGCTCTTAGCGGGAGCCATCCTGAAGAGGTTGACCACCGTTAGCACATAGGCAGATAAATAAAGCTGAAACCAACGGAATGAAAATTGCAACATAAAGTCTTCACATCCGAACAAAATGAACGAATGCACTTCTCTTGAAGTGGTCACATATTCCTAAATTGCGAAGCCACGAAGAATCAGGTAGAAGAGGTACATCAACGAGGGATGGAATCAACATATGACGTCGAAGCAGAACGAATACCACAACTCGAAATAAAACCAAGGGTTGGCTTGCGGAATAAGCCGGAACAAACACATGATAGAAATTCCGTCTGAAGTTTTCGTGGTGGGACCTACACGGGCTCGACCGTACAGCACCATCATGTACAAGGCAGTGCACATGACATACGAAGCGTCCCCGAGTCAGCATAGCCAAGGACTCTTTAAGACACAACGAGGCCACTGTAAAATCGACCGTGAATAGGCGAACCACTAGACGTCGAACCCCAATTTCATATCATACATCTGTTGAAAAGATATCCTAAGAGCTACTTGAATTCCCACCTATGAAACTCCCGAAACTTTCCGGTTATGCAATCAGGTGTTGGCGATACAGGGGAAGCATAATATCTCACCCAAGCTAGCAAATCCTACATCCAGCTGCATCCATCCTTCAACACATAACCAAGAAACCTTCGGAAACCATCTATCTCAACCTTCGAAAAGCATCCGTTATACAAGTTATGGCGATACTCCCGAACTCCCGCCCCAGTACTGGGTGGCGTCGAGGTTATCTCACCAACGAACTGCATAAAGGAGATTTTCGATGCCGCGCACATATCTCAAGTATACCAGAATTGCAACGATAGAATTATGATGACAACACCTCAGAGCTCAACTCCCCGGGACACTTCCACTAAACCCCTGACAGGAGGCACCAAGACAGTATTCTCATCATAAGCCATCGGAACAAAACCAAGATACTCGCGTGATCCTAATTTTTTTTTATGAAGTTTGAGAAGAGAAGAGTCAAAACTCTACGTCAGGATGCCTTACCAGAGCGATGAGGAGACTGGGAAGTAAAAAGAATTCCTAAGCTCTCCGATATATAATTCCTAAGGACTCAAAACATTTTTCTAGACACAACTCGGCTGCTAGAAACGATCAAGCAATGGGGGCTCCTATGGTCGGGGAAGGCTCTGATTACCAACTTGTAACACCCTCGATGCTGAAGGAAATATGCCCTAGAGGCAATAATAAAGTTATTATTTATTTCCTTATATCATGATAAATGTTTATTATTCATGCTAGAATTGTATTAACCGGAAACATAATACATGTGTGAATACATAGACAAACAGAGTGTCACTAGTATGCCTCTACTTGACTAGCTCATTAATCAAAGATGGTTATGTTTCCTAACCATGAACAAAGAGTTTTTATTTGATTAACGAGGTCACATCATTAGTTGAATGATCTGATTGACATGACCCATTCCATTAGCTTAGCACCCAATCGTTTAGTATGTTGCTATTGCTTTCTTCATGACTTATACATGTTCCTATAACTATGAGATTATGCAACTCCCGTTTACCGTAGGAACACTTTGGGTACTACCAAACGTCACAACGTAACTGGGTGATTATAAAGGAGTACTACAGGTGTCTCCAATGGTAGATGTTGGGTTGGCGTATTTCGAGATTAGGGTTTGTCACTCCGAGTGTCGGAGAGGTATCTCTGGGCCCTCTCGGTAATACACATCACATAAGCCTTGCAAGCATTATAATTAAGATGTTAGTTGTGAGATGATGTATTACGGAACGAGTAAAGAGAGTTGCCAGTAACGAGATTGAACTAGGTATTGGATACCGACGATCGAATCTCGGGCAAGTAACATACCGATGACAAAGGGAACAACGTATGTTGTTATGCGGTCTGGCCGATAAAGATCTTCGTAGAATATGTAGGAGCCAATATGGGCATCCAGGTCCCGCTATTGGTTATTGACCGGAGATGTGTCTCGGTCATGTCTACATTGTTCTCGAACCGTAGGGTCCGCACGCTTAACGTTACGATGACAGTTATTATGAGTTTATGCATTTTGATGTACCGAAGGTTGTTCGGAGTCCCGGATGTGATCACGGACATGACGAGGAGTCTCGAAATGGTCGAGACATAAAGATTGATATATTGGAAGCCTATGTTTGGACATCGGAAGTGTTCCGGGTGAAATCGGGATTTTACCGGATTACCGGGAGGGTTACCGGAACCCCCCGGGAGCCAAATGGGCCAACATGGGCCTTAGTGGAAAGGTGAGAGGGCAGCCCACATAGGGCTGCGCCTCCCCCCTCTCCCTAGTCCTATTAGGACTAGGAGAGGGGCCGGCCACCTCTCTCTTTCTCTTCCCCTTTGGGGAATCCTATTAGGAATAGGATTGGGGGGAGAGTCCTACTCCCGGTAGGAGTAGGACTCCTCCTGCGCCTCCTAGCTTGGCCGGCCAGCCTCCCCCTCTTCATCCTTTATATACGGGGGCAGGGGGCACCTCTAGACAGACAAGTTGATCCTTGAGATCGTTCCTTAGCCATGTGCGGTGCCCCCTGCCACCAAATTCCACCTCGATCATACCGTTGTAGTGCTTAGGCGAAGCCCTGCGTCGGTAGTACATCAAGATCTTCACCACGCCGTCGTGCTGACGGAACTCTTCCTCGACGCTTTGCTGGATCGGAGCCTGAGGATCGTCATCGAGCTGAACGTGTGCTAAGAGCTCGGAGGTGCCGGAGTAACGGTGCTTGGATCGGTCGGATCGGGAAGACGTACGACTACTTCCTCTACGTTGTGTGATCGCTTCCGCAGTCGGTCTGCGTTGGTACGTAGACAACACTCTCCCCTCTCGCTGCTATGCATCACCAAGATCTTGCGTGTGCGTAGGAAATTTTTTGAAATTACTACGTTCCCCAACAGTGGCATCCGAGCCTAGGTTTTATGGTTTGATGTTATTTGCACGAGTAGAACACAAGTGAGTTGTGGGCGATACAAGTCATACTGCCTACCAGCATCTCATACTTTGGTTCGGCGGTATTGTTGGACGAGACGACCCGGACCAACCTTACGCGTACGCTTACGCGAGACCGGTTCCCTCGACGTGCTTTGCACATAGATGGCTTGCGGGCGACTGTCTCTCCAACTTTAGTTGAACCGAGTGTGGCTACGCCCGGTCCTTGAGAAGGTTAAAACGGAGTCTATTTGACGAACTATCGTTGTGGTTTTGATGCGTAGGTGAGATGCGTTCTTACTTAAGCCCGTAGCAGCCACGTAAAACTTGCAACAACAAAGTAGAGGACGTCTAACTTGTTTTTGCAGGGCATGTTGTGATGTGATATGGTCAAGGCATGATGCTGATTTTATTGTATGAGATGATCATGTTTTGTAACCAAGTTATCGGCAACTGGCAGGAGCCATATGGTTGTCGCTTTATTGTATGCAATGCAATCGCGATGTAATGCTTTACTTTATTACTAAGCGGTAGTGATAGTCGTGGAAGCATAAGATTGGCGAGACGACAACGATGCTACGATGGAGATCAAGGTGTCGCGCCGGTGACGATGGTGATCATGACGGTGCTTCGGAGATGGAGATCACAAGCACAAGATGATGATGGCCATATCATATCACTTATATTGATTGCATGTGATGTTTATCTTTTATGCATCTTATCTTGCTTTGATTGACGGTAGCATTATAAGATGATCTCTCAGTAAATTATCGAGAAGTGTTCTCCCTGAGTATGCACCGTTGCCAAAGTTCGTCGTGCCCAGACACCACGTGATGATCGGGTGTGATAAGCTCTACGTCCATCTACAACGGGTGCAAGCCAGTTTTGCACACGCAGAATACTCAGGTTAAACTTGACGAGCCTAGCATATGCAGATATGGCCTCGGAACACAGAGACCGAAAGGTCGAGCGTGAATCATATAGTAGATATGATCAACATGACGATGTTCACCATTGAAAACTATTCCATCTCACGTGATGATCGGTTATGGTTTAGTTGATTTGGATCACGTGATCACTTAGAGGATTAGAGGGATGTCTATCTAAGTGGGAGTTCCTAAATAATTTGATTAGCTGAACTTAAACTTATCATGAACTTAGTACCTGATAGTATCTTGCTTGTTTATGTTGATTGTAGATAGATGGCTCGTGCTGTTGTTCCGTTGAATTTTAATGCGTTCCTTGAGAAAGCAAAGTTGAAAGATGATGGTAGCAATTACACGGACTGGGTCCGTAACCTGAGGATTATCCTCATTGCTGCACAGAAGAATTACGTCCTGGAAGCACCGCTGGGTGCCAGGCCTGCTGCTGGAGCAACGCCAGATGTTATGAACGTCTGGCAGAGCAAAGCTGATGACTACTCGATAGTTCAGTGTGCCATGGTTTACGGCTTAGAATCGGGACTTCAACGACGTTTTGAACGTCATGGAGCATATGAGATGTTCCAGGAGTTGAAGTTAATATTTCAAGCAAATGCCCGAATTGAGAGATATGAAGTCTCCAATAAGTTCTATAGCTGCAAGATGGAGGAGAACAGTTCTGTCAGTGAGCATATACTCAAAATGTCTGGGTATAATAATCACTTGATTCAGATGGGAGTTAATCTTCCAGATAATTGCGTCATTGACAGAATTCTCCAATCACTGCCACCAAGCTACAAGAGCTTCGTGATGAACTATAATATGCAAGGGATGAACAAGACTATTCCCGAGCTCTTCGCAATGCTGAAAGCTGCGGAGGTAGAAATCAAGAAGGAGCATCAAGTGTTGATGGTCAACAAGACCACTAGTTTCAAGAAAAAGGGCAAAGGGAAGAAGAAGGGGAACTTCAAGAAGAACAGCAAGCAAGTTGCTGCTCAGGAGAAGAAACCCAAGTCTGGACCTAAGCCTGAAACTGAGTGCTTCTACTGCAAGCAGACTGGTCACTGGAAGCGGAACTGCCCCAAGTATTTGGCGGATAAGAAGGATGGCAAGGTGAACAAAGGTATATGTGATATACATGTTATTGATGTGTACCTTACTAGAGCTCGCAGTAGCACCTGGGTATTTGATACTGGTTCTGTTGCTAATATTTGCAACTCGAAACAGGGACTACGGAATAAGCGGACGCTAGCAAAGGACGAGGTGACGATGCGCGTGGGAAACGGTTCCAAAGTCGATGTGATCGCGGTCGGCACGCTACCTCTACATCTACCTTCGGGATTAATATTAGACCTAAATAATTGTTATTTGGTGCCAGCGTTAAGCATGAACATTATATCTGGATCTTGTTTGATGCGAGACGGTTATTCATTTAAATCAGAGAATAATGGTTGTTCTATTTATATGAGTAATATCTTTTATGGTCATGCACCTTTGAAGAGTGGTCTATTTTTGATGAATCTCGATAGTAGTGATACACATATTCATAATGTAGAAGCCAAAAGATGCAGAGTTGATAATGATAGTGCAACTTATTTGTGGCACTGCCGTTTAGGTCATATCGGTGTAAAGCGCATGAAGAAACTCCATGCTGATGGGCTTTTGGAACCACTTGATTACGAATCACTTGGTACTTGCGAATCGTGCCTCATAGGCAAGATGACTAAAACACCGTTCTCCGGTACTATGGAGAGAGCAACAGATTTATTGGAAATCATACATACCGATGTATGTGGTCCGATGAATATTGAGGCTCGTGGCGGATATCATTATTTTCTCACCTTCACAGATGATTTAAGCAGATATGGGTATATCTACTTAATGAAACATAAGTCTGAAGCATTTGAAAAGTTCAAGGAATTTCAGAGTGAAGTTGAAAATCATCGTAACAAGAAAATAAAGTTTCTACGATCTGATCGTGGAGGAGAATATTTGAGTTGCGAGTTTGGTGTACATTTGAAAAATTGTGGAATAGTTTCGCAACTCACGCCACCCGGAACACCACAGCGTAATGGTGTGTCCGAACGTCGTAATCGTACTTTACTAGATATGGTGCGATCTATGATGTCTCTTACTGATTTACCGCTATCGTTTTGGGGTTATGCTTTAGAGACGGCCGCATTCACGTTAAATAGGGCACCATCAAAATCCGTTGAGACGACGCCTTATGAACTATGGTTTGGCAAGAAATCAAAGTTGTCGTTTCTTAAAGTTTGGGGCTGCGATGCTTATGTGAAAAGCTTCAACCTGATAAGCTCGAACCCAAAGCGGAGAAATGTGTCTTCATAGGATACCCAAAGGAGACTGTTGGGTATACCTTCTATCACAGATCTGAAGGCAAGACATTCGTTGCTAAGAATGGATCATTTCTAGAGAAGGAGTTTCTCTCGAAAGAAGTGAGTGGGAGGAAAGTAGAACTTGACGAGGTAACTGTACCTGCTCCCTTATTGGAAAATAGTACATCACAGAAAACTGTTTCTGCGACACCTATACCAATTGGTGAGGAAGCTAATGATGATGATCATGAAACTTCAGGACAAGACACTACTGAACCACGTAGATCAACCAGAGTGAGATCCGCACCAGAGTGGTATGGTAATCCAATTCTGGAAGTCATGCTACTAGATCATGATGAACCTATGAACTATGAAGAAGCGATGATGAGCCCAGATTCCGCAAAGTGGCTTGAGGCCATGAAATCTGAGATGGGATCCATGTATGAGAACAAAGTCTGGACTTTGGTTGACTTGCCCGATGATCGGCAAGCAATTGAGAATAAATGGATCTTCAAGAAAAAGACCGACGCTGACTGTAATATTACTGTCTATAAAGCTCGACTTGTCGCAAAAGGTTTTCGACAAGTTCAAGGGGTTGACTACGATGAGACCTTCTCACCCGTAGCGATGCTTAAGTCCGTCAGAATCATGTTAGCAATTGCCGCATTTTATGATTATGAAATATGGCAGATGGATGTCAAAACTGCATTCCTGAATGGATTTCTGGAAGAAGAGTTGTATATGATGCAACCAGAAGGTTTTGTCGATCCAAAGGGAGCTAACAAAGTATGCAAACTCCAGCGATCCATTTATGGACTGGTGCAAGCATCTCGGAGTTGGAATAAACGCTTTGATAGTGTGATCAAAGCATTTGGCTTTATACAGACTTTTGGAGAAGCCTGTATTTACAAGAAAGTGAGTGGGAGCTCTGTAGCATTTCTGATATTATATGTGGATGACATATTGCTGATTGGAAATGATATAGAATTTCTGGATAGCATAAAGGGATACTTGAATAAAAGTTTTTCGATGAAAGACCTCGGGGAAGCTGCTTACATATTAGGCATAAAGATCTATAGAGATAGATCAAGACGCTTAATTGGACTTTCACAAAGCACATACCTTGACAAGATTTTGAAGAAGTTCAAACTGGATCAAGCAAAGAAAAGGTTCTTGCCTGTGTTACAAGGTGTGAAGTTGAGTCAGACTCAATGCCCGACCACTGCAGAAGATAGAGAGAAAATGAAAGATGTTCCCTATGCTTCAGCCATAGGCTCTATCATGTATGCAATGCTGTGTACCAGACCTGATGTGTGCCTTGCTATAAGTTTAGCAGGGAGGTACCAAAGTAATCCAGGAGTGGATCACTGGACAACGGTCAAGAACATCCTGAAATACCTGAAAAGGACTAAGGATATGTTTCTCGTATATGGAGGTGACAAAGAGCTCACCGTAAGAGGTTACGTTGATGCAAGCTTTGACACTGATCCGGACGATTCTAAATCGCAAACGGGATACGTGTTTACTTTAAACGGTGGAGCTGTCAGTCGGTGCAGTTCTAAACAAAGCGTCGTGGCGGGATCTACATGTGAAGCGGAGTACATAGCTGCTTCGGAAGCAGCGAACGAAGGAGTCTGGATGAAGGAGTTCATATCCGATCTAGGTGTCATACCTAGTGCATCGGGTCCAATGAAAATCTTTTGTGACAATACTGGTGCAATTGCTTTGGCAAAGGAATCCAGATTTCACAAAAGGACCAAACACATCAAGAGACGCTTCAACTCCATCCGGGATCTAGTCCAGGTGGGAGACATAGAGATTTGCAAGATACATACGGATCTGAATGTTGCAGACCCGTTGACTAAGCCTCTTCCACGAGCAAAACATGATCAGCACCAAGGCTCCATGGGTGTTAGAATCATTACTGTGTAATCTAGATTATTGACTCTAGTGCAAGTGGGAGACTGAAGGAAATATGCCCTAGAGGCAATAATAAAGTTATTATTTATTTCCTTATATCATGATAAATGTTTATTATTCATGCTAGAATTGTATTAACCGGAAACATAATACATGTGTGAATACATAGACAAACAGAGTGTCACTAGTATGCCTCTACTTGACTAGCTCGTTAATCAAAGATGGTTATGTTTCCTAACCATGAACAAAGAGTTGTTATTTGATTAACGAGGTCACATCATTAGTTGAATGATCTGATTGACATGACCCATTCCATTAGCTTAGCACCCAATCGTTTAGTATGTTGCTATTGCTTTCTTCATGACTTATACATGTTCCTATAACTATGAGATTATGCAACTCCCGTTTACCGGAGGAACACTTTGGGTACTACCAAATGTCACAACGTAACTGGGTGATTATAAAGGAGTACTACAGGTTTCTCCAATGGTAGATGTTGGGTTGGCGTATTTCGAGATTAGGGTTTGTCACTCCGAGTGTCGGAGAGGTATCTCTGGGCCCTCTCGGTAATACACATCACATAACCCTTGCAAGCATTATAACTAAGATGTTAGTTGTGAGATGATGTATTACGGAACGAGTAAAGAGAGTTGCCAGTAACGAGATTGAACTAGGTATTGGATACCGACGATCGAATCTCGGGCAAGTAACATACCGATGACAAAGGGAACAACGTATGTTGTTATGCGGTCTGACCGATAAAGATCTTCATAGAATATGTAGGAGCCAATATGGGCATCCAGGTCCCACTTTTTGTTATTGACCGGAGACGTGTCTCGGTCATGTCTACATTGTTCTCGAACCGTAGGGTCCGCACGCTTAACGTTACGATGACAGTTATTATGAGTTTATGCATTTTGATGTACCGAAGGTTGTTCGGAGTCCCGGATGTGATCACGGACATGACGAGGAGTCTCGAAATGGTTGAGACATAAAGATTGATATATTGGAAGCCTATGTTTGGACATCGGAAGTGTTCCGGGTGAAATCGGGATTTTACCGGATTACCGGGAGGGTTACCGGAACCCCCCGGGAGCCAAATGGGCCAACATGGGCCTTAGTGGAAAGGTGAGAGGGCAGCCCACATAGGGCTGCGCCTCCCCCCTCTCCCTAGTCCTATTAGGACTAGGAGAGGGGCCGGCCACATCTCTCTTTCTCTTCCCCTTTGGGGAATCCTATTAGGAATAGGATTGGGGGGGAGTCCTACTCCCGGTAGGAGTAGGACTCCTCCTGTGCCTCCTAGCTTGGCCGGCCAGCCTCCCCCCTTCATCCTTTATATACGGGGGCAGGGGGCACCTCTAGACAGACAAGTTGATCCTTGAGATCGTTCCTTAGCCGTGTGCAGTGCCCCCTGCCACCAAATTCCACCTCGATCATACCGTTGTAGTGCTTAGGTGAAGCCCTGCGTCGGTAGTACATCAAGATCGTCACCACGCCGTCGTGCTGACGGAACTCTTCCTCGACGCTTTGCTGGATCGGAGCCCGAGGATCGTCATCGAGCTGAACGTGTGCTAAGAACTCGGAGGTGCCGGAGTAACGGTGCTTGGATCGGTCGGATCGGGAAGACGTACGACTACTTCCTCTATGTTGTGTGATCGCTTCCGCAGTCGGTCTGCGTTGGTACGTAGACAACACTCTCCCCTCTCGTTGCTATGCATCACCATGATCTTGCGTGTGCGTAGGAAATTTTTTGAAATTACTACGTTCCCCAACAGATGCGACTATATCTCCCACGTGTCGAGGCACGACTTAGAGACATAGGCGCATTGAAAGCAATGTCGCAAGTCGGGAATCATTACACAACCCATGTACATATATTATATAAAGGGGAATAATAGCATAGTTGGCTTACACTCGCCACGTCACATCAAAGTACATAAATAACATCCATCATACAATCACTCATGGCCCGACTACGGCGCCAAAATGGGAAAGACCCCCAAAAAGCGACTAGGCCCTGAATCTAACCCCGAATAGGCATTCCTACTGATCATCAAGAAAAGACACATAGTATCGCTGAGAGTCCTCGTCGTACTCCCACTTCAGCTCGAGCGCGCCATCCGGAGAGGTATCATCTGTCCCTGCATCTGGTGTAATAGTAATCTATGAGCCACAGAGGACTCAACAATCTCGCACCCTCGCGATCAAGACTATTTAAGCTTAATAGGAAGGAAAGGGAGTACTGTATAAGTGGAGCTGCAGCAAGCGACTAGCATATATGGTGGCTAACTTATTTGCAAAGGAGAGCGAGAAGAGGAGGCAAAGCACGAGCGGAAAACTAGAGAGCAGCCTACGCAAACATAACTCCAACGCCGTGTCCACTTCCCGGACTCCGTCGAGAAGAGGCCATCACGGCAACACACTCAGTTGATTCATTTTAATTATTTAAGGTTCAAGTTATCTACAATCGGACATTAACAAATTCCCATCTGCCCGTAACCGCGGGCACGGCTTTCGAAAGATCAATCCCTGCAGGGGGGTCCCAACTTAGCCCATAACAAGCTCTCACGGTCAACGAAGGAATAGACCTCCACCCAAGACACACCGATCAGACTCGGTATCCCGGTACAACAAGATGATTCGACAGGTCAAAACTAGTCCAGCAACACCGCCCGAATGTGCCGACAAATCCCGATAGGAGCTGCACGTATCTCTTTCTTAGGGCACACTCAGATTGTCCAAACTTCCGGTAGGCCAGCCCAGAGTTTCCCCTGGTGGCCACCGGCGGCTGACGTTCCGGACCAACACTCAGAGGAGCACTGGCCCGTGGGGGGCTAAAATAAAGATGACCCTCGGGCTCCGGAAACCCAAGGGAAAAAGGGGTAGGTGGCAAATGGTAAAACCAATGTTCGGCATTGCTGGAAAAGCTTTAATCAAGGCGAACTATCAAGGGGTTCCCATTATAGCCCAACCGCGTAAGGGACGCAACAATCCGGGAACATAACACCGATATGACGGAAACTAGGGCGGCAAGAGTGGAACAAAACACTAGGCGAGAGGCCGAGCCTTCCACCCTTTACCAAGTACATAGATGAATTAAGGATAACATTGCAATATAGTGATATCCCAACAAGTAAATAAAGGTTCCAACAAGGAACGGCTCCAGTCTTCACCTGCAACTAACAACGCTATAAGAAGGGGCTGAGCAAAGCGGTAACATAGCCAATCAACGGTTTGCTAGGACAACGGTGGGTTAGAGGCTCAATCATGGCAATTGGGAGGCTGACAAGCAAGTGGTAGGCATTGTAGCAATGGCAAAGCAAAAGAACGAGCAAACTAGCATAGCAAAGATAGTAGTGATTTCGAGGGTATGATCATCTTGCCTACACAGTTGTCAGAGTTGACTGGATCCTCAAAAGCAAACTCAACGGGCTCCTCGTTAGCGAACTCGTCTCCCGGCTCTACCCAACAACACAAACAAGCAACAAGGATACAATCAACCACGTGCAAGGGCAACCAATAATATGCAAAGATGATATGCTATGCGGGATGCGATGTGGGATGCAAAATGCAAGACGTGACAGGGAATGCATGAACCTGGCCTCAACTTGGAAAACCAAGTGTGCCACTAGATAGAGGGGAAGAAATCCCCTGAAAACGATATAAAGATCAAGGCAATCGGAGCTACGGTTTGGTAATGGCAAGCGTTTTACGAAACGAGCCGATCTGCGATTTACAGCAAGTAGGCTCCTAAATGCAATGAAATGAACATGCTACAGCCACCAAACATGAAAACAAATTGGATGACAGTTATGTACTCAAGAAGCTTAGCAAATCACCAGGACTGAGGCATAGGCAAATTCATCCATTAAGGGCTTCAAACAAGCATGGCAAAACTGAATAAGCAAAACAGATTTCAGACTTAGCGAAATTAACGCTAGCCTGGAATTTCAGACCACGATGCTCTCTTCGGAGCAGCAAAACAACATGAAGCAAAACCTGAACATGGCAAGTAAAAGCATGGCATTGAGCTACTCAACAAGCTTAACAAAACACCCAAAATGACCTGGGGCCAAAAGGGTTCACAAAATACTCTACCGAGCACACGAACATCGATGAAACACAATCAGTTTTCAGACTTAGTGAAAACTGAGACATGCTGAAATTATAACTCACGGATGCATGTAAACGAGCTCGATGCTCTCACTACGGTGCAAGTCATGGCAAGGCAAGCATATATCCATAAAGAAGGCACAAAATGCTAGCTAGACATGGCAAGAACAATGGCATAGCATGCATGGATCACTAGCAATAGCTCCGGCAAAATCGCAAAAGAGTTCACGATCTGCCCAAAACAACAACTATGCAAAAGTTGAGCTCAATTGAGTCAACCTAGGGTGCTCCAACATAACAAGTAAAGACATGGATGGATTAATCACAACAAGAATATCAATTCACTCGTACTGATCATCCTCAAAAGAGGCACGGATCACTAGGAAATAAGCTGGACATATAGCATCGTGAACTAAAACATCCCAGACTAAGTGATTTTCACTAAGTCCCTGAAATCAGCAAACTCAGGTACCCCTCTTTGCAAGCTTGCACAAGACAACACACACAACCTAAAAAATGCAAGGGTGGCACCTATGGAAAGAAGACAAAAAGCTTAACAATTCATCCCAAAGGGGCACAGGCATATCATGCACACAACAATCATGGCAAAAATGACAAAAGTCAATGTAGGGCTAACGGATCTGCAATTTAACTCATGATGCCTCCTTCCAACACTATTTTGGGCACCAAGATGGCTTCAAATGCAAATGATGCAATGGAATGAAATGATGTACTCGTCGAGGCGAAGATTTTGATATATCATATGTCCAAAACGGAGCCACAGGTGCAAAGTTATGAGCGGTCAAAGATTGCATAAAATTCTGAGAGAGGAGAGGGAAAGTCAACCGGGGATTAGGGTTTACTGTAGCAGATCCGGATCTCGCGCGGCGGCACTGTAGCAGGGGCGATCCGGCGAGGCGGCCGGCTGGCTCCGGCGACGGTGAGCCCGGCCGGCGACGAGGGGAGGCGAGGCCGGCGAGGGCGCGGTGGTGGCCGCCGGCGAGGGCGGCGGGGAAGCCGAGGCGAGCTGCGGCGCGCGGCGGCCGGAGGCGAGGTCGGGGGCGCCGGCGATGCCGCTCGTGGTGGCCGGCGCTGCACCGGCGAGGCGGCGGGGCGGAGTAGGCGGCCGGCGACGAGGGAGAGTGGCGGCGCGGCGAGGCGGGCGCCCGCGGCCTCGGTCGGGCGGCGATGCGGGCCGGGGGGGCCCGGCCTGGGCTGCGGCGGGCCCGCGCTGGTGGCGTTGCGGTGAGGCGGCGGAGTGCCACGTGGCGATCAGGGGTTGGCTGCGGCGGCTTCGTCCGGCCCGGACGGACGTGTCCGGCCGGCGCGGATCTGCGGGGAGTTGTTTTTGCTAGGGTTTCGAGGTAGGGGACGATCCAAAAATGAGGGGGGCCTTTATATAGGCATAGAGGGAGCTAGGAGAGTCCAAATGAGGTGCGGTTTTCACCCACACGATCGTGATCGAACGACCGAGACGATGGAGCAGAGTTTGGTGGGTTTTGGGCCAAATTGGAGGGGTGTTGGGCTGCAACACACACGAGGCCTTTTTGGTCCCTCGGTTAACCGTTGGAGTATCAAACGAAGTCCAAATGACCCGAAACTTGACAGGCGGTCTACCAGTAGTAAACCAAGGCCGCATGGCAAGTCTCGGTCCAATCCAGAAATGTTTAATCCCCACACACAAAAGAAAGCTAGAAATGGCCATCGGAGGAGAACGAAGCGCCGGAATGCAAAATGGACAACGGGGAAAATGCTCGAATGCATGAGATGAACATGTATGCAAATGCAATGCACATGATGACATGATATGAGATGCACGAAAACAAGAACAACACACGGAGACAACGACCCGAACCCGAGAATCAAATATAACTTAGTGCCGGAAACGGCAAGAGTTGGAGTACAAATTGGGAAAGTTATATATGGGGCGTTACAGAGGATCACCGGACGGATCTGAAGAACTCGCCGGAGCAGGAGGTCGTCGTCGCCGGGGTAGCCGCGGGGCTCGCCGGAGTGGTGTGGAGGCGTCGCCGGCGCGGCGCGGTTCGGTGCCAGAGCTCCGGTGGCGTGGCGCGGCCGGGCAAGGCGGCCGGAGGTCCGGCCGGCGAGGGTCGGTGCGGTGGCCGCCGGGGCGGCGGCTTGAGGAAGGACGGCGGCGGGGCGCGGGTGTGAGGCGGCGAAGGAGACTGGGCCGGGAGGGCCTGCCCCGGGCCCGAGCGCGCTGCGGCGGCGTCGGGCAGAGTGGAGCCACGTGGCGGCGTGTGACTGGCGGCGGCGGGATGTCCGGCGGCGGCGGACGTGTCCGCTCGCGCGGAGAGGAGCGGGGCTAGGGTTAGGGTAGGAAAGACCCGAGATTTTCGGAGGGGGTTCTATATATAGGCATAGGAGGAGCTAGGAGAGTCCAAATGAGGTGCGGTTTTCGGCCACGCGATCGTGATCGAACGCTCTAGATGATGGAGAGAGTTTTGGTGGGTTTTGGGCCAAATTGGAAGGGTGTTGGGCTGCAACACACACGAGGCCTTCTCGGTCCCTCGGTTAACCGTTGGAGTATCAAACGAAGTCCAAATGGTACGAAACTTGACAGGCGTTCTACCGGTAGTAAACCAAGGCCGCTTGGCAAGTCTCGGTCCAATCCGGAAGTGTTTAACCCCCACACACAAAAAGAAGGTAGAAAGGACCACCGGAGGAGAGAGGAGCGTCGGAATGCAAAACGGACAATGGGGAAAATGCTCGGATGCATGAGACGAACATGTATGCAAATGCAATGCACATGATGACATAATATGAGATGCATGACAACGACAACAACACACGGAGACAAAAACCTAAACCCGAAGAAAATAAAATAACTTAGCGCCGGAAACGGTAAGAGTTGGAGTACATATTAGGTAAATTACATCCGGGGTGTTACACCCATATTCTTTATGTTAGCATTACAACCCATATTGTGGCCACAGTTAAAAAATTATACGAAATTTTGCATATGTCGGTGCGGTCTGAACTGTTTTTAATCCCAAAATTTTGAGTCACATTCAGACTGATTTTAAAAATAAATGTATATCAATATAAAATCCAATTAATTGTTCACGCATAAAAATCAATGCAATTTAAAATCTCGAAATGAAAAAAAGATGTTTGAAAATAATTGCCGGTTTGATGGGTTTTAAAAATCTACAACCCATTTCTCATTACTGATAGGCCATTTTCTCGGCCAGCCGAATGAAGCTCTCCTCGTCTTGAAAGATTTGCAGCCCATGAGGCTTGATAAAGCGACTTACTTGACAAATCACAAAAGACCTGGGCTAGCCATTTTTAGAAAGAAAAAAAACTATTGGGCTGGTGTGTGGTAAACATAAAATAAAAGACTGTCTAGATAGGCCAGAGTGTCCCGCACAGCCCAGTTGACACCCTACTTCCGTCTCAAAAACAAATTAGATAAATACCACTCCAATTATGGCGATTCATAAAAATGCCACTGCAATTTCCAAACTTTGAAAAATGCCACTGCAATTTTTGCAAACTTTGAAAAACGCCACTGCAGTTTGCAAACTTTGAAAAACGCCACTCCAAACTTGGAAAAATGCCACTAGAAATGGCATGAAATGGCATTTTTCAAAGTTTGGAAATTGCAGTGGCATTTCTCGGATACACCAGATTTGGAGTGGTATTTATCAAATTAACCCAAAACAAAAATAACTGGGCGAGCTGCTGGGTCCCTGGTGTCAGCCACTCGTTGTGCAATTCTCTTGTTTATTGACTACGTTGACAATGGCATGGGACCCAGATGTCAGAAATCCACTAGGAGGAGCCATTTTTAATTGGCTTGAAATAAGGAGGCACTTGCTTGCGTACTGCCATGCCCTTGGCGGGTCCCTGCTGTCATCCTCTCCATGTATAGTACCAGTTAGTCGTGCTTCAAAACTGATCGTCACACCATTAAAAAAATAAAGGTCGATAGCTAATGCGGCACCTCAGGCCAACGCGGCCAGATCGCATTTTGCATGAGAAATTACACACCATGTTTCATTGACATGTGGTCCTGTTCCAACATATCAGTTAGACGACGGCGAGTAGTAGGAGTATTTCCGAATGGACGTGTAGGCCGGGGCGCCTCTTCGTGAACCGTGGCAAACTCGCAACTGTCCACCGACTCTTCGCCTTTCCCTCTCGATTTAGAACTGATGTCGCACGCTCTTCCTCTCCCTCCTCCATTTTCCTTCAGCCCTTCACCCTTTCTTCTGCCATTGTTCCATCGTCTTCTCCATGGAGGGAACAGGCCGGAAACGACCCTGTTATTCTTGCCCCGATCTGAAAGATGACGTGGTGGAGGAACTCATTGATCGGTGCGACGTCATCACCTCGGCTAGCATGGCAGGTTCGTTCAAGCCCATTCTCGACTCAACTAATAACATCATTACAAAGAACCCAAGAGTCAAGGAGCGGTTTGATCTCCCCTATCTTCTTCGCCGTGACCCTGATGACTAGCGCCGGCATGACGGAGGCCTCGCCCTGTGCAAGTTGATGCCGCTTGATAATGATACGTATGATGTTAAGATGCCATCGCTTGAGGGCAAGGCTTGGGTGGGCGCAAATGGAGATTGGGTTGTTTACATTGGGTCCAACTGCGAGTGGGAACTTGTGAATGTGTACACTCGTCACCGGGTTCCACTTCCAAAAATCTCAGCACACTGCCCAGAGGTTGAGCACACCGGTAATGTACGCTTGTTCAAATACGATCATGGCGACTGTCTTCTATGAAAGATAGCAATTTGTCGAGTCCCCAGCCGCTCTTGGAATTACAACAACTATGAAGTTGTTGCTATCTTCGACAAACTTGTTGCCATCCTTAGTGGTTTGACTCGATGGACATTGCTCAAAAATCAGTTTCTGTGCATGAATGAGTACTGTGATGCAATTCAACACGAGGGCCTTGTGTTTGCTGCCACCACTCGTGGCACTCTTTTTGCATGGCATCCTCGTAGTTTCGGTACGTTTGTCTTCCACCGTAATTATAACTGTTTCATCCAAATGCATGCGGGTTAGCAAGTTTCCCTTTACTACTTAACCTTCTTCTTGTGTTTCCAAGGTCCTCTGAACATCCCACCACCTATACTTGAAAATTTTTATAACCAAGAGGGAGATGCCGATGGTGATGATCACGAGCAGCGCCGATATACTCTGTGGTGCCTGGCAACTAATTCCGATGGATCTGTTGGGGAACGTAGTAATTTCAAAATTTTCCTACGCACACGCAAGATCATGGTGATGCATAGCAACGAGGGGGAGAGTCTGATCTACGTACCCTTGTAGATCGCAACGGAAGCGTTGACACAACGTAGAGGAAGTAGTCGTACGTCTTCTTCCCGATCCAACCGATCCAAGCACCGTTACTCCGGCACCTCCGAGTTCTTAGCACACGTACAGCTCGATGACGATCCCCGGGCTCCGATCCAGCAAAGCGTCGAGGAAGAGTTCCATCAGCACGACGGCGTGGTGACGATCTTGATGTACCACCGACGCAGGGCTTCGCCTAAGCACTACAACGATATGATCGAGGTGGAATATGGTGGCAGGGGGCACCGCACACGGCTAAGGAACGATCTCAATGATCAACTTGTGTGTCTAGAGGTGCCCCCTGCCCCCGTATATAAAGGATCCAAGGGGGAGGGATGGCCGGCCAAGGAGGAGGGCGCAGGAGGAGTCCTACTCCTACCGGGAGTAGGACTCCCCCCCTCAATCCTATTCCTAATAGGATTCCTCGAGAGAGAGAGAGAGAGAAGGGGGGCGGCCACCTCTCCTAGTCCTAATAGGACTAGGGGAGGGGGGAGGCGCGCAGCCCACCTTGGGCTGCCCCTTTCACCTTTCCACTAAGGCCCAATAAGGCCCATATGGTTCCCGGGGGGTTCCGGTAACCTCTCGGTACTCCGGTAAAATCCCGATTTCACCCGGAACACTTCCGATATCCAAATATAGGCTTCCAATATATCAATCTTTATTTCTCGACCATTTCGAGACTCCTCGGCATGTCCGTGATCACATCCGGGACTCCGAACAACCTTCGGTACATCAAAATGCATAAACTCATAATAACTGTCATCATAACGTTAAGCGTGCGGACCCTACGGTTCGAGAACAATGTAGACATGACCGAGACGCGTCTCCGGTCAATAACCAATAGCGGGACCTGGATGCCCATATTGGCTCCTACATATTCTACGAAGATCTTTATCGGTCAGACCGCATGACAACATACGTTGTTCCCTTTGTCATCGGTATGTTACTTGCCCAAGATTCGATCGTCGGTATCCAATACCTAGTTCAATCTCGTTACCGGCAAGTCTCTTTACTCGTTCCGTAATACATCATCCCGCAACTAACTTATTAGTTACAATGCTTGCAAGGCTTAAGTGATGTGCATTACCGAGAGGGCCCAGAGATACCTCTCCGACAATCGGAGTGACAAATCCTAATCTTGAAATACGCCAACCCAACATCTACCTTTGGAGACACCTGTAGTACTCCTTTATAATCACCCAGTTATGTTGTGACGTTTGGTAGTACCCAAAGTGTTCCTCCGGTAAACGGGAGTTGCATAATCTCATAGTCATAGGAACATGTATAAGTCATGAAGAAAGCAATAGCAACATACTAAACGATCGGGTGCTAAGCTAATGGAATGGGTCATGTCAATCAGATCATTCATCTAATGATGTGATCCCATTACTCAAATAACAACTCTTTGTCCATGGTTAGGAAACATAACCATCTTTGATTAACGAGCTAGTCAAGTAGAGGCATACTAGCGACACTCTGTTTGTCTATGTATTCACACATGTATTATGTTTCCGGTTAATACAATTCTAGCATGAATAATAAATATTTATCATGATATAAGGAAATAAATAATAACTTTATTATTGCCTCTAGGGCATATTTCCTTCAGTCTCCACTTGCACTAGAGTCAATAATCTAGATCACATCACCATGTGATTAACATCGATAGTTCACATCATCATGTGATTAACACCCATAGTTCACATCACCATGTGACCAACACCCAAAGGGTTTACTAGATTCAGTAATCTAGTTCACATCGCTATGTGATTAACACCCAAAGAGTACTAAGCTGTGATCATGTTTTGCTTGTGAGAGAATCTTAGTCAACGGGTCTGCCACATTCAGATCCACATGTATTTTGCAAATTTCTATGTCAACAATATGTATCTAGACCGAGACTTAGAGTCATCTAGATTAGTGTCAAAACTTGCATCGGCGTAACCCTTTACGACGAACCTTTTTATCATGTCCATAATCGGGAAACATATCCTTATTTCACTAAGGATAATTCTGACCGCTGTCCAGTGATCTACTCCTAGATCACCATTGTACTCCCTTGCCAAATCAGTGCAGGGTATACAATAGATCTGGTATACAGCATGACATACTTTATAGAACCTATGGCCAAGGCATAGGGAATGACTTTCATTCTCTTTCTATCTTCTGCCGTGGTCGGGCTTTGAGTCTTACTCAACTTCACACCTTATAATACAGGCAAGAACTCTTTCTTTGACTGCTCCATTTTGAACTACTTCAAAATCTTGTCAAGGTATGTACTCATTGAAAAAACTTATCAAGCGTCTTGATCTATCTCTATAGATCTTGAAGCTCAATATGTAAGCAGCTTCACCGAAGTCTTTCTTTGAAAAACTCCTTTCAAACACTCCTTTATGCTTTACAGAATAATTCTACATTATTTCCGATCAACAATATGTCATTCACATATATTTATCAGAAATGTTGTAGTGCTCCCACTCACTTTCTTGTAAATACAGGCTTCACCGCAAGTGTGTATAAAACTATATGCTTTGATCAACTCATCAAAGCATATATTCCAATTCCGAGATGCTTGCACCAGTCCACAGATGGATTGCTGGAGCTTGCACATTTTGTTAGCACCTTTCGGATTGACAAAACCTTCTATTGCATCATATACAACTCTTCTTTAATAAATCCATTAAGGAATGCAGTTTTGTTTATCCATTTGCCAGATTTCATAAAATGCGGCAATTACTAACATGATTCGGACAGACTCAAGCATAGATACGAGTGAGAAGCTCTCATCGTAGTCAACACCTTGAACTTGTCGAAAACCTTTTGCGACAATTCTAGCTTTGTAGATAGTAACACTACTATCAGCGTCCGTCTTCCTCTTGAAGATCCATTTATTCTCAATTGCTTGCCGATCATCGGGCAAGTCAACCAAAGTCCAAACTTTGTTCTCATACATGGATCATATCTCAGATTTCATGGCCTCAAACCATTTCGCGGAATCTGGGCTCAACATCGCTTCCTCATAGTTCGTAGGTTCGTCATGGTCAAGTAACATGACCTCCAGAACAGGATTACCATACCACTCTGGTGCGGATCTCACTCTGGTTTACCTACGAGATTCGGTAGTAACTTGATCTGAAGTTACATGATCATCATCATTAGCTTCCTCACTAATTGGTGTAGTAGTCACAAGAACATATTTTTGTGATGAACTACTTTCCAATAAGGTAGAAGGTACAATTACCTTATCAAGTTTTCTACTTTCCTCCCACTTACTTCTTTCAAGAGAAACTCCTTCTCTAGAAAGGATCCATTATAAGCAACGAATGTCTTGCCTTAGGATCTGTGATAGAAGGTGTACCCAACAGTCTCCTTTGGGTATCCTATGAAGACATATTTCTCTGATTTGGGTTTGAGCTTATCAGGATGAAACTTTTTCTCATAAGCATCGCAACTCCAAACTTTAAGAAACGATAGCTTAGGTTTCTTGCCAAACCATAGTTCACACGGTGTCGTCTCAACGGATTTAGATGGTGCCCTATTTAACGTGAATGCAGCTGTCTCTAATGCATGATCCCAAAACGATATTGGTAAATCGGTAAGAAACATCATAGATTGTACTATATCCAATAAAGTATGGTTATGACCTTCGGACACACCATTATGCTGTGGTGTTCCAGGTGGCATGAATTTGTGAAACTATTCCACATTGTTTTAATTGAAGACCAAACTCGTAACTCAAATATTTGTCTCCGTGATCAGATCGTAGAAACCTTATTTTCTTGTCACGATGATTTTCCACTTCACTCTGAAATTCTTTGAACTTTTTCAAATGTTTCAGACTTATGTTTCATCAAGTAGATATACCCATATCTGCTTAAATCATCTGTGAAGGTCAGAAAATAACGATAATCGCCGCGAGCCTTAACACTCATCGGATTGCATACATCAGTATGTATTATTTCCAATAAGTCAGTTGCTCGCTCCATTGTTCCGGAGAACGGAGTTTTAGTCATCTTGCCCATGAGGCACGGTTCGCAAGCATCAAGTGATTCATAATCAAGTGATTCCAAAAGCCCATCAGCATGGAGTTTCTTCATGCGCTTTACACCAATATGACCTAAACGGTAGTGCCACAAATAAGTTGCACTATCATTATTAACTTTGCATCTTTTGGTTTCAATATTATGAATATGTGTATCACTACGATCGAGATCCAACGAACTTGTTTCATTGGGTGTATGACCATCGAAGGTTTTATTCATGTAAACAGAACAACAATTATTCTCTGACTTTAATGAATAACCGTATTGCAATAAACATGATCAAATCATATTCATGCTCAACGCAAAAACCAAATAACACTTATTTAAGTTCAACACTAATCCTGAAAGTATAGGGGAGTGTGCGATGATGATCATATCAATCTTGGAACTACTTCCAACACACATCGTCACTTCACCCTTAACTAGTCTCTGTTTATTCTGCAACTCCTGTTTCGAGTTACTACTCTTAGCAACTGAACCAATATCAAATACTGAGGGGTTGCTATAAACACTAGTAAAGCACACATCAATAACATGTATACCAAATATACTTTTGTTCACTTTGCCATCCTTCTTATCCGCCAAATACTTAGGGCAGTTCCGCTTCCAGTGACCAGTCCCTTTGCAGTAGAAGCACTTAGTCTCAGGCTTAGGACCAGACTTGGGCTTCTTCACTTGAGCAGCAACTTGCTTGCCGTTCTTCTTGAAGTTCCCCTTCTTCCCTTTTGCCCTTTTCTTCAAACTAGTGGTCTTGTCAACCATCAACACTTGATGTTTTTCTTGATTTCTACCTTTGTCGATTTCAGCATCACGAAGAGCTTGGGAATCGTTTCCGTTATCCCTTGCATATCATAGTTCATCACGAAGTTCTACTAACTTGGTGATGGTGACTAGAGAATTCTGTCAATCACTATCTTATCTGGAAGATTAACTCCCACTTGATTCAAGCGATTGTAGTACCCAGACAATCTGAGCACATGCTCACTAGTTGAGCGATTCTCCTCCATCTTTTAGCTATAGAACTTGTTGGAGACTTCATATCTCTCAACTCGGGTATTTGCTTGAAATATTAACTTCAACTCCTGGAACATCTCATATGGTCCATGACGTTCAAAATGTCTTTGAAGTCCCGATTCTAAGCCATTAAGTATGGTGCACTAAACTATCAAGTAGTCATCATATTGAGCTAGCCAAACGTTCATAACGTCTGCATCTGCTCCTGCAATAGGTCTGTCACCTAGCGGTGCATCAAGGACATAATTTTTCTGTGCAGCAATGAGGATAAACCTCGGATCACGGATCCAATCCGCATCATTGCTACTAACATCTTTCAACACAATTTTCTCTAGGAACATATCAAAATAAACACAGGGAAGCAACAACGCGAGCTATTGATCTACAACATGATTTGCAAAATACTACCGGGACTAAGTTCATGATAAATTTAAGTTCAATTTAATCATATTACTTAAGAACTCCCACTTAGATAGACATCCCTCTAATCCTCTAAGTGATCACGTGATCCAAATCAACTAAACCATAACCGATCATCACGTGAGATGGAGTAGTTTTCAATGGTGAACATCGTTATGTTGATCATATCTACTATATGATTCACGCTCGACCTTTCGGTCTCCGTGTTCCGAGGCCATATCTGCATATGCTAGGCTCGTCAAGTTTAACCTGAGTATTCTGCGTGTGCAAAACTGGCTTGCACCCGTTGTAGATGGACGTAGAGCTTATCACACCCGATCATCACGTGGTGTCTGGGCACGACGAACTTTGGCAATGGTGCATACTCAGGGAGAACACTTCTTGATAATTTAGTGAGAGATCATCTTATAATGCTGCCGTCAATCAAAGCAAGATAAGATGCATAAAAGGATAAACATCACATGCAATCAATATAAGTGATATGATATGGCCATCATCATCTTGTGCTTGTGATCTCCATCTCCGAAGCACCGTCATGATCACCATCGTCACCGGCGCGACACCTTGATCTCCATCGTAGCATCGTTGTCGTCTCGCCAATCTTATGCTTCCACGACTATCACTACCGCTTAGTAATAAAGTAAAGCATTACATCGCGATTGCATTGCATACAATAAAGCGACAACCATATGGCTCCTGCCAGTTGCCGATAACTTGGTTACAAAACATGATCATCTCATACAATAAAATTTAGCATCATGCCTTGACCATATCACATCACCACATGCCCTGCAAAAACAAGTTAGACGTCCTCTACTTTGTTGTTGCATGTTTTACGTGGCTGCTACGGGCTTAAGCAAGAACCAATCTTACCTACGCATCAAAACCACAACGATAGTTTGTCAAATAGACTCCGTTTTAACCTTCTCAAGGACCGGGCGTAGCCACACTCGGTTCAACTAAAGTTGGAGAAACAGTCACCCGCAAGTCACCTATGTGCAAAGCACGTCGGGGAAACCGGTCTCGCGTAAGCGTACGCGTAATGTCGGTCCGGGCCGCTTCATCCAACAATACCGCCGAACCAAAGTATGACATGCTGGTAGGCAGTATGACTTATATCGCCCATAACTCACTTGTGTTCTACTCATGCATATAACATCAAACCATAAAACCTAGGCTCGGATGCCACTGTTGGGGAACGTAGTAATTTCAAAATTTTCCTACGCACACGCAAGATCATGGTGATGCATAGCAACGAGGGGGAGAGTCTGATCTACATACCCTTGTAGATCGCAACGGAAGCATTGACACAACATAGAGGAAGTAGTCGTACGTCTTCTTCCCGATCCAACCGATCCAAGCACCGTTACTCCGGCACCTCCGAGTTCTTAGCACACGTACAGCTCGATGACGATCCCCGGGCTCCGATCCAGCAAAGCGTCGAGGAAGAGTTCTGTCAGCACGACGGCGTGGTGATGCTCTTGATGTACCACCGACGCAGGGCTTCGCCTAAGCACTACAACGATATGATCGAGGTGGAATATGGTGGCAGGGGGCACCGCACATGGCTAAGGAACGATCTCAATGATCAACTTGTGTGTCTAGAGGTGCCCCCTGCCCCCGTATATAAAGGATCCAAGGGGGAGGGCTGGCCGGCCAAGGAGGAGGGCGCAGGAGGAGTCCTACTCCTACCGGGAGTATGACTCCCCCCCTCAATCCTATTCCTAATAGGATTCCGAGAGAGAGAGAGAGAGAGAGAGAGAGAAGGGGGCCGGCCACCTCTCCTAGTCCTAATAGGACTAGGGGAGGGGGGAGGCGTGCAGCCCACCTTGGGATGCCCCTTTCACCTTTCCACTAAGGCCCAATAAGGCCCATATGGTTCCCGGGGGGTTCCGGTAACCTCTCGGTACTCCGGTAAAATCCCGATTTCACCCGGAACACTTTCGATATCCACATATAGGCTTCCAATATATCAATCTTTATTTCTCGACCATTTCGAGACTCCTCGGCATGTCCGTGATCACATCCGGGACTCCGAACAACCTTCGGTACATCAAAATGCATAAACTCATAATAACTGTCATCATAACGTTAAGCGTGCGGACCCTACGGTTCGAGAACAATGTAGACATGACCGAGACGCGTCTCCGGTCAATAACCAATAGCGGGACCTGGATGCCCATATTGGCTCCTACATATTCTACGAAGATCTTTATCGGTCAGACCGCATGACAACATACGTTGTTCCCTTTGTCATTGGTATGTTACTTGCCGGAGATTCGATCGTCGGTATCCAATACCTAGTTCAATCTCGTTACCGGCAAGTATCTTTACTCGTTCCGTAATACATCATCCCGCAACTAACTTATTAGTTACAATGCTTGCAAGGCTTAAGTGATGTGCATTACCGAGAGGGCCCAGAGATACCTCTCCGACAATCGGAGTGACAAATCCTAATCTCGAAATACACCAACCCAACATCTACCTTTGGAGACACCTGTAGTACTCCTTTATAATCACCCAGTTACGTTGTGACGTTTGGTAGTACCCAAAGTGTTCCTCCGGTAAACGGGAGTTGCATAATCTCATAGTCATAGGAACATGTATAAGTCATGAAGAAAGCAATAGCAACATACTAAACGATCGGGTGCTAAGCTAATGGAATGGGTCATGTCAATCAGATCATTCATCTAAGGATGTGATCCCATTAATCAAATAACAACTCTTTGTCCATGGTTAGGAAACATAACCATCTTTGATTAACGAGCTAGTCAAGTAGAGGCATACTAGCAACACTCTGTTTGTCTATGTATTCACACATGTATTACGTTTCCGGTTAATACAATTCTAGCATGAATAATAAATATTTATCATGATATAAGGAAATAAATAATAACTTTATTATTGCCTCTAGGGCATATTTCCTTCAGGATCACCTCTTCTTGTGTGTATACAGCCCACTGATGATGTTACTGCTAAGGAAGCAGGTGACTCCCATGGTCGCACTCTCCGGACCTATTCCAACACCCGTTGCATGGTATTCGGGATGGATACTAGGGTGCTAGCGCCAACTCCTTCTCCCTGGCACAGAATTGATAGTCTTGGAGAAAACTCGCTCTTCCTTGGACGAAACTATCCGATGATGGTGAAAGGTGATCCAACTGTTGTGTCTATACCTTGGACATTTGGGTGGTTCCCTACCCTGGTACTGATATAGTAGGCCGCT
The DNA here is from genome assembly GCA_034509565.1 of Triticum monococcum. NCBI lineage: Eukaryota > Viridiplantae > Streptophyta > Magnoliopsida > Poales > Poaceae > Triticum > Triticum monococcum. The sequence continues at coordinate 625,409,132 of CM067845.1, forward strand.
TCAGCCTGGATGATCAGTCCTGCGTTGGTCTCCAGATCGACAACAGATGTCCCGTCCCAGAGAATCACTTGTGGTTCAAAGCAAGTGTTTCCAACGCCGCGGAATGGTTGAGTTGAAGTTCATTTCATGGCTTCTTATTTGTTGTGTGGTGAAAACTTTAGTATTTATAATGTATCCTCATTGTCGACGTGGGTTGATGACCTGTTGTATGTAATAAAATGATATGCCTGTGATAAACTTACTAAATTTATGAATGGCTTTCGAGTCGCTTCTCTAAATTTGTACTACTAGCTTCACATGCTTCACGCGTCGGGCGGGTGTTTTTACTGTAGCCATATGTTAATGTGATCGTTGTACGTAACCAGCACCTCGAATCCTCGATACTAGTATACTATATACTAGTAGGAGTAAGTAGTAGGAGTAGTAGGGTGGCATGGTCCAGAACAAGCATTCATGTCCAGGAGTACGACACACGCCACTACCACGACATCCATCTGACACCATATTATTTCTTGGAGTCCGTGCTAGAGCAATCTCTTCAACCTCGTCGTTTCTCTAGCTTCAGCCATCGTGCGGCGGGCGAGGTGGGGGTTTGCCGATAGTCGGTTTCCTTAACTGCGGTCCCACTTGTAAGTTCCTGTTTGGTTCCAAATAAGTCATCAACTTATAAGTCAAAAAGTGAAAAAATGACTTATTTTGCCAAACACACCCAACTTATAAGTCACCCCAACTTATAAGTCACCCCAACTTATAAGTCATAAGTTGCTCCACCCCAACTTAAAACTTATAAGTCACCCCCTTTTGCATGGATCCCACCACCTTTACATAAAAAAACAAGATGAAAAGGTATGATCAGATGACTTATAAGTCAAGTGACAACCAAACGGGCGTGACTTATAAGTCACTGGTTTTAAGTCACCTGACTTATAAGTCAGGTGACTTATTGAAACCAAACAGGCCCTAAGGCCAACTCCAACGCACGACCCCAAACGGACCTCCATTTTGCACGAACTCCAATGATAATTTTGACTAGAAAAGCAAGACCAAAGAAAACAAGAACCACAAGAATACGTTTTACTACTCCTATAAGTTGGATTAGTGCCTTCTCGATGCATTCATTGTTGATCTGCGGAGGCTCGATCTTGCGTGCTTCTTTCTTCTTCGAGTGTAAAGAAGTAGACGTTGCTTCCTCGCATCTAGTCTCATGTCTAGACTCTATTCTAGTAGGAGTATCAACAAGTGCACTAATCTCATCCAAGAGCAGAACCGAAGATTTGGTCGGGTTCTTCCTTATTTTGCCGACATGTGGGACATCCAGCATCCAGGTTGTGTCATGAAAGAAAATAGAGTGGTAGTTGAAGCCACGAGATGTGCATCTTGGGTTAAACTGTAAATAGAATCTTACTAATCTTGAGTAACTCCAAAAGCGGCCACTGAAGATCTTTATTGGATTAGTTTTTCATCACCAGCACGTTGAGGTGAAAGATGTGCAGGTTCAGTGGGTCCTCTTGCGTTTTCACTGACATGTGGGGCCGCATGTGAGCAAACAGACGATGGGCTCCACATGTCCGCTGGCTGGCTGAGAAAAGAGATAGAGGAGGGCTGAGCACGGACTGCAGGAAATTTGTTCTACGTACCTCGATATAGGCTCGATATAGTGGGGTGGCATGGGCCATAACTTAGTAGCATTCACGTCTAGCAGTACGACACACGCCACCCACAGGAGTCCCATCCGACACCAATTTTCTTGGAGTCCGTGCTACAGCCATCTCTTCTCCCTCCTGTTTTCTCAGCCATCGCGCGGTGTGCGGGGTGGGGGTTTGCCGATAGTCGGTTTGCTCAACTGCGGTCCCACTTGTAAGTGAAAATGCAACACCGCACGCATTCCCGCTTGAGCGGCGTGCCAGACCAACCGTGTGGGGGTGCGACACGAACACAGCATGCTTTTCCTTTTAAACTCGTAACTTGTAAAATTTGGTTCTGCTCCATGGCGCGACTGATAGATAGAAAATAACGATTTTGCCTAGAGTAATGAGAAGTTTGGTTCTGGCGCCGTTCATGAATGGAGTACGTACGAAAATTATGAAGTTGATGCAAAAGGTAAGATAATTACTGTAGTATCATATACCACTACATGGATTTGACGGAAAGATAAAAATACATACGGATCCATCAATGTTCAACGACATCCTCATGCCCTAGTGCGCCGGGTCACCAACCGACGTGTGAGGAGCAGCGGCGTTGGCGGCGAGCTCAACGTGCTTTTGAATAGTGCCGTCCAAGGTTGCCCTGTGCTCCAAGAAGGCCAGCGTCCTATCGTCATGCATGTAGTAGTCCGTGTGGACAATTTGCGCATAGACGTGGGTGATTATGTCGATGGTGTCTTGCTGTGCCAGGCGCTGTGCGGCGAGCGCGATCTCGAGGTGGACATTCTCCGGCGCGACGGCGGGCAGTCGCAGGGCCAGCAGTGCGTCGAAGAGGTTGTTACCATAGTGGCCCTTGAGGGTGGCGGGCATCGCAGAGCCTGGGCGCGTCGGCTGGAGGCTTACGTCAAAGTCGTCCGCAAGCTTCTTGACGACGGTGAACTTTTCAAGGAAACCGACGAGGACCTCGTCGAACAAGGAGACGAAGCTGTCGTCCAAGCGGCCCCTCGCCCTGGCGGCCTCAAGCAATACTACCTGGAGACGTTCCTCGGTGCCGGTGGACGTGGTAGTACTCCTAAATCCAGACGGTGGTGCTACTAGTACTAGTAGTAGTACTACCAATGTAGTAGTAGGAGTACTAGCACTGTACTACCCGTTGGTCAAATTATTGCGTGTTGCTCCTCACAGTGAAGTGACAAGACCCTGCGCCAGAGATGACACCTGAGTATAGGCGCCCTGTTCGGCATACCATAGTCAGCCTCACTGTCTGCAGTCACTATCATCATGCCTGTAGAGCTAGCCTGCTTACAACTAGCCCTGTTCGACATAATTTCCCATGCGTAGATGCCCGTGCATTGCACGGAACACCAAGATTGGGGGTGGACGGCTCCGGCAGCGGCCATCGCGCCAGATTTTTCCACAGCCTTCTACTCCTAGATTGTGAGAGACAAGGAGTTGTTTGTAAATAGGGAACAAGAGCAGGCATCTTTTTGCAAAAATGGAGAAGCTTGGTTTGTATGCGTCAGATCTAGATCCGACGGCTATTGGTGAAAGATAGGAGGCACAACATCATCACCAACTCAGGACCTGTTTGATTCACAGGATTTTGAAAACGCAAGAATAGGACACGACAATATTTCAAGTTTCAAACTGATATTATAAATGTTAGGAGTAATGCTGCACCTACGAAGAGGGAATTACTAAGAAGTTTACGTAAGAACTTTCGTTACTTTAGGTGGATGCAGCATTATCGTACAAACTAAAATCCACCGCCCCGACAAGTCACTAATGGGCAAATAAGTTTTCGAGTCTCTGGCCACTTGATGTTTCAAAAACAAATTCAGCTTCTGCGGAGAAATGAGCTCCACCGTGTACCCGCACGGGTGTGGCTGGGCATGAAGCGTGAGTACGTGCACGGTGCACCTATTCTCTTCTTGTATACGTACACCACCTACGTGGGGTTGTGTAAGAGAGATACAAACCTAGAGAGATATAGTGTGTGGGTTCTTGAGAGTTTTTTGTGTGTCTGGCGGGGGGGTCAATAAACAAATTTAACATATGCAATGTGTGTGAAATAGAGTCCTGGATATAACATATATATAGAGGGGGCGATCCATGAGAAGAGAGTGGAGGTATCATCGGCTTGAGGTGTCCATAGAATCGAAGACAGGGATGATGTGTGTGTGTGTGCGCGCGCGATCGATAAAGAGTGCCATCGAATTTGTGTGTGCCCACGTCAAAGATATAGAGTGGCTGGCCTACTGGAACATGAGATGGGACATGTGCAGTTTGTCTCTGTGGCATGGATACCTACCTGCAACACTCGACTATTGGTGTGTGGTGGGGGAAGAGGGAGGCCCAATTAACTATAGAGGTACAATGGCTGGTATGTGTGTGGAGGAGGAGAGAGGCCTACCTCATGTATTAAGGAGATCGATCTGCCTCATGTATTAAGGGAGATCGATCGGCATCCATGCATATGTGCAGGAGATGAATAAGGTTGGGAGAGAGACAGAGCTAGAGTGTTGGAGGGGGTGGTAGTGGAGTTGCTTCTAACAAATGGTGGGATAGGCTTGCTAGATAAATGGAGGGCACGCCCGCAATATCAATAAGAGAGGAGATCGCTGCTTGTTGTCTGTGCACGTGCGTGTGAGAGACGGGTCAGGAGGCATGCATGAATGATGAGGGGGGACGATGTGGCTGTGGTAAGCAGACGTAACTACATAGGAAGATCAATCGCCCTTTGTAAGAGAAAGGAGAGACATAACTTGTGAGGTATGTCGATCGATGGGGGGTATTTAAAGTCGATCTAGGTATATGTTGGGAGATCGATCGGTATACATGCATGTGTGTGTTAGAAGCAAATGAGGCACGAGGAGAAGGATAGAGAGAGAGGGATTCATGTAGGAGGTGGTACGAGAGGCATACTATATCGACGGGGAGGAGTGTGCGAGTACGAGAACGATGAAAAGAGTGGTGGGAGTGAGGCATGGACGGTGACAAGAGAAGAGGGGAAGCTTGTGTTTGTGCTAGGCACACCTGGCTAGAGAGGCATATCGATCGATGTGTGCCGTAAAGAAGGAGCTGGGGGGCCTACACACACCGTGGGTGAACGACCTAAAGTGAAAAGACGAATTTGCGCGATGGAGCTAGAGAATGCTGAGGGAGGGTGAGAGGGATGCGAGCGTGTGCATGCATAAGAGAAAGTTAGCGCTACCTACAAAGATAAGAGGGTTGTGTGGGTGTAAAAGACGAATAGAGATCATATATACTTCATTATATAAAGCGAATTCGGATATTTGAAGAATTTATCATGGTGTTTCAAACCGACGGATGTGTGAATATATATAACAGTGATACACATGGTGTGGTTATGAACATGGTATACTACATTTAATATATTTTATCTCTACTCTTATAAAAAACGGAGTTGTTGATGATGGTGTGCCTGCCATCATGCATTATAGGCCGTCTAATTTATATCTGGCGGATAGCAAGGAAACTATGATGGTTGAAGTTGGCAACAATCATGACTGTAGATTCTTATTGAAATAGAGAAACGAATTCAAATTTAGTTCGAATTGCAGCGGTAGTATAGACATTTGGAATGCACTAAAATGTTGGTATGAGTAGGTTACATGCATTATACAACAAGCGAAAAAATTTAATCGGACATAAATGGATTCATACTCCCTCCTTCCATCTATATAGGGCGTAATGAGATTTTTAAGAACGCCTTTGACTATTGACAAGATTAATAGTACATGACATGCACAATGTGAAAATTATATCATTGAAAGAACCTTTCACAGACGAATTTAACGGTGTGCTTTGTGTAAGTTGCATGTCATATATCATTGCTGTAATATTTGGTCAAAGTTAGCATCGAAAAACGCATTAGGCCCTATATAGATGGAAGGAGGGAGTAGCTTTGAATAGCATTTGTATAGTAAAATGGGGCAAGACTCTCTCTTTGTGTGGTGTGAATAGTTTTATTTTTTTCGTTTTCTTTTTGGTTGAGGGAAGTGCGAATTGATTTGGTACGTACAAGTACAACATTACTACACGTTAGGCTTGTCCCTAAAATTCAACCCGCATCTTGTTATATCCCAAAAATTTAGATATCGTGCTCCCAAAACTGGCGCCTTCACAACCCGCGCCTTGCTATCCTGAAATTACAATGCGCGCGAAAACTCCCTCCAGCTGCCAAATCCCGACACGCGAAATCCCCCTTCTAACCCTGAGCCGAAAGGGCCGCTAGTTCAAATCGGTGGGGGGTACTTTTGTAACACACCCTACATTTTGGACAAGCGCGTTCCTAAGTCATGCTTCACCCCCTCCCATCGCCCCCTTTTCCCCATTTGAAATCCCAGGCCGCCATAACCTCTCCGCTCCAGCAGCGAAACCCCACCCTCCTTCGTCCGCCACATCACCGCTACCCAGCCAGAGCCTCTTCCCCGATGATGTCGTCCACCGCAATAGCTCGACGTCCCTCGTCCACCTCCCTAGATGAGGATACGTCGTCCATCTCGCCGTCTTGCCGGTTCAGCCGCCCCGTCCTCCACCTCCAAGGAGCTACCTGATACGTCTCCAACATATCTATAATTTTTGATTGCTCCATGCTATATTATCTACTGTTTTGGACTATATTGGGCTTTATTTTCCACTTTTATATTATTTTTGGGACTAACCTATTAACCGAAGGCCCAGCCCAGAATTGCTGTTGTTTTGCCTATTTCAGTGTTTCGAAGAAACGGAATATCAAACGGAGTCCAAACGGAATAAAATCTTCGGGAACGTGATTTTCTCACCGAACGTGATCCAGGAGACTTGGACCGTGCTCCAAGGAACAAAAGAGGAGGTCACGAGGGTGGGGGGCGCCCCCCTAGGAAGCGCCCCCTGCCTCGTGGGCCCCTCATTGCTCCTCCGGCGTACTTCTTCCTCCGATATATACACATGTACCCCCAAATGATCAGAACAGGAGCCAAAAACCTAATTCCACCGCCGCAACTTTCTGTATCCACGAGATCCCATCTTGGGGCCTGTTCTGGAGCTCCGCCGGAAGAGGGCCGTCATCACGGAGGGCTTCTACATCATCATAGCCTCTCCGATGAAGTGTGAGTAGTTTACCTCATACCTTCGGGTCCATAGTTAGTAGCTAGATGAGTTCTTCTCTCTCTTTGAATCTCAATACAAAGTTCTCCCCCTCTCTTGTGGAGATCTATTCGATGTAATCTTCTTTTTGCGGTGTGTTTGTTGAGATCGATGAATTGTGGGTTTATGATCAAGTCTATCTATGAATAATATTTGAATCTTCTCTGAATTCTTTTATGTATGATTGGTTATCTTTGCAAGTCTCTTCGAATTATCCATTTGGTTTGGCCAACTAGATTGGTAGTTCTTGCCATGGGAGAAGTGCTTAGCTTTGGGTTTGATCTTGCGGTGTCCTTACCCAGTGACAGAAGGGGCAGCAAGGCACATATTGTATCATTGCCATCGAGGATAACAAGATGGGGTTTATTTCATATTGCATGAATTTATCTCTCTACATCATGTCATCTTGCTTAAGGCGTTACTCTATTTTTAACTTAATACTCTAGATGCATGCTGGATAGCGGTCGATGAGTGGAGTAATAGTAGTAGATGCAGAATCGTTTCGATCTACTTGTCACGGACGTGATGCCTATATACATGATCATGCCTAGACATTCTCACAACTATGCTCAATTCTGTCAATTGCTCAACAGTAATTTGTTCACCCACCGTAGAATACTTATGCTCTTGAGAGAAGCCACTAGTGAAACCTATGGCCCCCGGGTCTATTCTCATCATATCAATCTCCATCACTTTAATCTTGCTTTGCCTTTTACTTTGCTTTTACTTTTTACTTTGCATCTTTATACCAAAAATACTAAAAATATTATATCTATCAGATCTCACTTGCGTAAGTGACTGTGAAGGGATTGACAGCCCCTAATCGCGTTGGTTGCGAGTAGCCATCGCTTTGTGCAGGTATTTTATTCGCCCTCTCTCTCTCTCTCTATCCTCCCTCTCTATTTGCCTCTTTTTTCCCGCTTGCTTTTTGTTTGCTCGTGTGTTAGATTGCTTGTTTGTCGCGATGGCTCAAGATAGTACCAAATTGTGTGACTTCACCAATACCAATAATAATGATTTCCTTAGCACTCCAATTGCTCCTCTTACCGATGCTGAATCTTGTGAAATTAATACTGCTTTGTTGAATCTTGTTATGAAAGATCAATTCGCCGGCATTCCTAGTGAAGATGCCGCTACTCATCTAAATAGCTTCGTTGATTTATGTGATATGCAAAAGAAAAAAGATGTCAATAATGATGTCGTTAAATTGAAGCTATTTCCTTTTTTGCTTAGAGATCGTGCTAAAGCTTGGTTTTTGTGTTTGCCTAAAAATAGTATTGATTCATGGAACAAGTGCAAGATGCTTTTATCTCTAAGTATTTTCCTCCCGCTAAAATCATCTCTCTTAGAAACGATATTATGAACTTTAAACAACTTGATCATGAACATGTTGCACAAGCTTGGGAGAGAATGAAATTAATGATACATAATTTCCCTACTCATGGTTTGAATTTGTGGATGATCATACAAAAATTTTATGCCGGATTGAATTTTGCTTCTAGAAATCTTTTAGATTCGGCCGTGGGAGGCACTTTTATGGAAATCACTTTAGGAGATGCTACTAAACTCCTAGATAATATTATGGTTAATTATTCTCAATGGCATACTGAAAGATCTTCTAATAAAAAAGTGCATGCGATAGAAGAAATTAATGTGTTGAGTGGAAAGATGGATGAACTTATGAAATTATTTGTTACTAAGAGTGTTTCTTTTGATCCTAATGATATGCCTTTGTCTACTTTGATTGAGAATAACAATGACTCTATGGATGTGAATTTTGTTGGTAGGAATAATTTTTGGTAACAATGCTTATAGAGGGAATTTTAATCCTAGGCCATATCCTAGTAATCCTTCTAATAATTATGGGAATTCCTACAACAACTCTTATGGAAATTATAATAAGATGCCCTCTGAATTTGAGACTAGTGTTAAAGAGTTTATGAATTCACAAAAGAATTTTAATGCTTTGTTTGAAGAGAAATTGCTTAAAGTTGATGATTTGGCTAGGAACATTGATATAATTTCTCTTGAGGTTAATTCTTTAAAGCTTAGATCTATTCCTCCTAAGCATGATATCAATGAGTCTCTGAAAGCCATGAGAATTTCCATTTATGAGTGCAAGGAAAGAACCGCTAGGATGCGTGCTTCCAAAGATGCCTTTATTAAAGCGTGTTCTTCCAATATCTATGAAAATCAAGATGAAGATCTAAAAGTTATTGACGTGTCTCCTATTAAATCTTTATTTTGCAATATGAATCTTGATGAAACTGAATATGATCTTCCTTTACCTAGAAGGTGTTCTAAAAATTTGAAGTATTTAGATCTTAATGATGAAATTGATGAAAGTGGGATTGAAAGAAATAAAAATCTAGATGTTGCTAAACCCACTATATTGGATTTCAAGGAATTTAATTATGAAAGTTGCTCTTTAATTGATTGTGTTTCCTTGTTGCAATCCATGCTAAATTCTCCACATGCTTATAGTCAAAATAAAGCCTTCACCGAACATACTGTTGATGCCTTGATGCAATCTTATGAAGAAAAACTTGAGTTGAAAGTTTCTATCCCTAGAAAACTCTATGATGAGTGGGAACCAACTATTAAAATTAAAATTAAAGATCATGAGTTTTATGCTTTGTGTGATTTGGGTGCTAGTGTCTGTACTATTCCCAAAACTTTGTGTGATTTGCTAGATTTCCGTAATTTTGATGATTGCTCTCTAAACTTGCACTTGCGGATTCCACTATTAAGAAACCTATGGGAAGGATTAATGATGTTATTATTGTTGCAAATAGGAATTATGTGCCCGTAGATTTCATTGTTCTTGATATAGATTGCAATCCTTCTTGCCCTATTATTCTTCGTAGACCTTTGCTTAGAACGGTTGGTGCGATTATTGATATGAAGGAAGGGAATATTAGATTTCAATTTCCATTAAAAAAAGGGCTTGGAAAAATTTCCTAGAAAGAAAATAAAATTACCATATGAAACTATCATGAGAGCCACTTATGGACTGCCTACCAAAGATGGCAATACCTAGATCTATCCTCGCTTTTATGCCTAGCTAGGGGTGTTAAACGATAGCGCTTGTTGGGAGGCAACCCAATTTTATTTTTATTCCTTGCTTTTTGCTCCTGCTTAGTAATAAATAAATTATTTAGCTTCTTTTTTGGTTGTTTTTTTGTGTTTCATTAGTTTTTGTGCCAAGTAGAATCGTTGGGAAGACTTGGGGAAAGTCTTGTTGAACTTGCTGTAAAAAACAGAAACTTTAGCGCTCACGAGAACTGCAGTCATTTTTATTTGAACAGTGCTATTTAGTTAATTATTTTTTAAGATGATTAATAGATAAATTCCTCATGTCAAGCAATTTATTTTAGAATTTTTGGGGTTCCAGATCTTGCGCTAGCTACAGATTACTACAGACTGTTCTGTTTTTGACAGATTCTGTTTTTCGTGTGTTATTTGCTTATTTTGATGAATCTATGGCTAGTAAAATAGTTTATAATCCATAGAGAAGTTGGAACACAGTAGTTTTAACACCAATATAAATAAATAATGATTTCATTACAGTACCTTGAAGTGGTCTGTTGTTTTCTTTTGCTAACGGAGCTCACGAGTTTTCTATTTTGAGTTTTGTGTTGTGAAGTTTTCAAGTTTTGGGTGAATTCTTTTGATGGATCATGGAACAAGGAGTGGCAAGAGCCTAATCTTGGGGATGCCCATGGCACCCCCAAGATAATCCAAGGACACCAAAAAGTCAAAGCTTGGGGATGCCCCGGAAGGCATCCCTTCTTTCGTCCACTTCCATCGGTAATTTACTTGGAGCTATATTTTTATTCACCAACATGATATGTGTTTTGCTTGGAGCGTCTTGTATTATTTGTGTCTTTGTGTCTTAGTATGCCACAATCATCCTTGATGTACACACCTTTTGAGAGAGCCATACATGAACTAAAATTTGATAGAATACTCTATGTGCTTCACTTATATCTTTTGAGCTAAGTAGTTTTGCTCTATGTGCTTCACTTATATCTTTTGAGCTAGATAGTTTTGCTCTATGTGCTTCACTTATATCTTTTGATCTAGATAATTTTGCTCTATGTGCTTCACTTATATCTTTTGAGCGTTATAATTTTGCTCTATGTGCTTCACTTAGATCTTTTAGAGCACGGTGGTGGATTTGTTTTAAAGAAACTATTGATCTCTCATGCTTCACTTAAATTATTTTGAGAGTCTCTTAATAGCATGGTAATTTGCTTAATAATAATATGATTGGTATTCAAGATTTGTGAAACTTTCTTTTGAGTGTTTTGAATACTAAGAAAAGATTGAAGCATGATAATTGTTTTGAGATATGGAGGTGATAATATTAAAGTCATGCTAGTTGAGTAGTTGTGAATTTAAAGAATACTTGCGTTAAAGTTTGTGATTCCCGTAGCATGCACGTATGGTGAACCGTTATGTGACGAAGTCGGAGCATGATTTATTTATTAATTGTCTTCCTTATGAGTGGCAGTCGGGGACGAGCAATGGTCTTTTCCTACCAATCTATCCCCCTAGGAGCATGCGCGTAATACTTTGCTTTGATAACTTCTAGATTTTTGCAATAAGTATATGAGTTCTTTATGACTAATGTTGAGTCCATGGATTATACGCACTCTCACCCTTCCACCTTTGCTAGCCTCTCTAATACCGCGCACCTTTCACCGGTATCATACACATACCATATACCTTCCTCAAAACAGCCACCATACCTACCTATTATGACATTTCCATAGCCATTCTGAGATATATTGCCATGCAACTTTCCACCATCTAGTTCATCATGACACATTCATCATTGTCATATTGCTTAGCATGATCATGAAGTTGACATAGTATTTGTGGCAAAGCCACCATTCATAATTTCTTCATACTTTTCACTCTTGATTCATTGCATATCCCGGTACACCGCCGGAGGCATCCATATAGAGTCATACTTTGTTTTAGAATCGAGTTGTAATCATTGAGTTGTAAATAAATAAAAGTGTGATGATCATCATTTAATAGAGCATTGTCCCAATAAAAAAAGAGAAAGGCCAAAGAAAAAAAGAAGGCCCAAAAAAGAAAATAAATAAAAAGGGGCAATGCTACTATCCTTTTTCCACACTTGTGCTTCAAAGTAGCACCATGATATAGCGAGTCTCATATATTGTGCTTCAAAGTAGCATCATGTTCTTCATATAGAGAGTCTCATATGTTGTCACTTTCATATACTAGTGGGAATTTTACATTATAGAACTTGGCTTGTATATTCCAATGATGGGCTTCCTCAAATTGCCCTAGGTCTTCGTGAGCAAGCAAGTTGGATGCACACCCACTTAGTTTCTTTTGTTGAGATTTCATACATTTATAGTTCTAGTGCATCCGTTGCATGGCAATCCCTACTCACTCACATTGATATCTATTGATGGGCATCTCCATAGCCCGTTGATATGCCTAGTTGATGTGAGACTATCTTCCCCTCCTTTTTGTCTTCTCCACAACCACCATTCTATTCCACCTATAGTGCTATATCCATGGCTCACGCTCATGTATTGCATGAAGATTGAAAAAGTTAGAGTATGAAACAATTGCTTGGCTTGTCATCAGGGTTGTGCATGATTTAAATACTTTGTGTGGTGAAGATGGAGCATAGCCAGACTATATGATTTTGTAGGGATAACTTTCTTTGGCCATGTTATTTTGAGAAGACATAATTGCTTTGTTAGTATGCTTGAAGTATTATTATTTTTTATGTCAATATAAACTTTTGTCTCGAATCTTTCTAATCTGAATATTCATACCACAATTAAGAAGATTTGCATTGAAATTATGCCAAGTAGCACTCCACATCAAAAATTCTCTTTTTATCATTTACCTACTCGAGGACGAGCAGGAATTAAGCTTGGGGATACCTGATACGTCTCCAATGTATCTATAATTTTTGATTGCTCCATGCTATATTATCTATTGTTTTGGACTATATTAGGCTTTATTTTCCACTTTTATATTATTTTTTGGGACTAATCTATTAACCGGAGGCCCAGCCTAGAATTGCTGTTTTTGTCTATTTTAGTGTTTCGAAGAAATGGAATACCAACGGAGTCCAAACGGAATAAAATCTTCGGGAATGTGATTTTCTCACCGGACGTGATCCAGGAGACTTGGACCCTGCTCCAAGGAACAAAAGAGGAGGTCACGAGGGTGGGGGGGGCGCCCCCCTAGGGCATGCCCCCTGCCTCGTGGGCCCCTTGTTGCTCCTCTGGCGTACTTCTTCCTCCTATATATACACACGTACCCCCAAACGATCTGAACAGGAGCCAAAAACCTAATTCCACCACCGCAAATTTCTATATCCACGAGATCCCATCTTGGGGCCTGTTCTGGAGCTCCGCCGGAAGAGGGCCGTCATCACGGAGGGCTTCTACATCATCATAGCCTCTCCGATGAAGTGTGAGTAGTTTACCTCAGACCTTCGGGTCCATAGTTAGTAGCTAGATGTCTTCTTCTCCCTCTTTGAATCTCAATACAAAGTTCTCTCCCTCTCTTGTGGAGATCTATTCGATGTAATCTTCTTTTTGCGGTGTGTTTGTTGAGACCGACGAATTGTGGGTTTATGATCAAGTCTATCTATGAATAATATTTGAATCTTCTATGAATTCTTTGATGTATGATTGGTTATCTTTGCAAGTCTCTTCGAATTACCCGTTTGGTTCGGCCAACTAGATTAGTAGTTCTTGCCATGGGAGAAGTGCTTAGCTTTGGGTTCGATCTTGCGGTGTCCTTACCCAGTGACAGAATGGGCAGTAAGGCACGTATTGTATCGTTGCCATCGAGGATAACAAGATGGGGTTTATTTCATATTGCATGAATTTATCTCTCTACATCATGTCATCTTGCTTAAGGCGTTACTCTATTTTTAACTTAATACTCTAGATGCATGCTGGATAGCGGTCAATGAGTGGATTAATAGTAGTAGATGCAGAATCATTTCGATCTACTTGTCACGAACGTGATGCCTATATACATGATCATGCCTAGATATTCTCATAACTATGTTCAATTCTTTCAATTGCTCAACAGTAATTTTTTCACCCACCGTAGAATACTTATGCTCTTGAGAGAAGCCACTAGTGAAACCTATGGCCCCGGGGTCTATTCTCATCATATCAATCTCCATCACTTTAATCTTGCTTTGCTTTTTTTTACTTTGCTTTTACTTTTTACTTTGCATCTTTATACCAAAAATACCAAAAATATTATATCTATCAGATCTCACTCTCGTAAGTGACGTGAAGGGATTGAGAACCCCTAATCGCGTTGGTCGCGAGTAGCTATTGCTTTGTGCAGGTACGAGGGACTTGAGCATGGCCACCTACTGGATTGATACCTTGGTTCTCAAAAACTGAGGGAAATACTTACGCTACTCTGGTGCATCATCCCTTCCTCTTCGGGGAAAACCAACACAAGCTCAAGACGTAGCACTGCTCCGACGATCGCCTCGTCTATCGCGGCTGCTCCATCCCCGCAGCGCCGCCTTAACCTGCTCCACCGGAACCGCAACATCCTCACCGACTCCTCGGACGAAGCCGAGGCCTACTCAGCGCCACCAAAGAGGTTGTACACTCATCGCATCGCACCTTCTCCTTAACTCGACCTCCCCGCGCCGACGATGCACAATCCCGCACCCCCATGGAGCGGCTACCTTGAAGCCGGTGCCGCGGGCGACATCTCCACGACGGCTCTCCCCTAGTGCGAGGCCCCTTCGGCGGCGGCGTCCATACCAGCCGGATCTGCTGCTGCTGCTCCGGCTCTCGCCCGATCGCTCGCTCGCCCAGCTGCTGCTGCTGCTCTCCCCCTTGCTCGTGCTGCTGCTCTGCTCCGATTAAGCCACACTTCAGTCAACTGAATCGACTTTTGGGTCAGTTGATTTTCAGGGGTTGGGGGGCTCGCCGGAGTTAAGTAAGAACCACCCACAGCGGGGACGGGGGCTCGCCGTAGAGGTACCCCACTATCTATCTTAGGGTTCAGGGTGGGGGCGGGGGGCTAGAGGGTTGGCCGGGGCGGCGAGGCGGCGCTGAGGCCGGCGATTCGGCCGGTGGTGGCTGGAGGCTCAGGGGGCGCAGGTTGAAGATGAACTGCAGGCCCTCCCTAAACTACATGTCAAGTGCCTCTCTGCTACCATTGCATTCAGTTTCGACAGTAGCATTCAGATTCCACAGTAAATTTCAGTTTCGACAGTTAAGTTCAGAGTCAACAGTTTTTACCTCATCTGTTGTAGTCAGGTGGTTTATGGTGATGTTAATTTTACATCCATTTTACATCATCTATTGGAGATGCTATTAGAATCCCACTTGAGATTGACGATGTCTGTCTTGTGCTGCTTCAGCCTTGACATCTTATGGCTCACTGGAGCTGCTCCAACGACAAAACGATCCGTCACAACAGAGCAGTGCCCTGGACGCCGTCTATAGATTCCTCAGATCTTCCTCCACTCCTCCGACAGCCACCTCTGCCTCAACTGCTTCAGCGACCAACCCAATGATGCTGAGGTCGACACGGCTACGGCAAAGAGGTTGTACACTTGTTGCATCACTTATTACTATACATTCACGTCGATCCATTAGGGCTATTTTGGTTCAACAGAAAAACATCGATCCACTGGTTGTTACCATCACTCTAAATTTCTGCATGCTCTCCTTACATAATCTCACCATATTTTTTCGTATGCATGTCAGATATTGTACACAGTCATGTTGAACATGTAGAGAAAAAGAGAAGAGTTTTGCGCGGCAATACAATGTCATGCAGACATCGCTCCATGGTGGGTTCAATGGCAAACCCTCCCCTCCCCTCTCTAGATTGTAATCCAGAGGAAGATATCTGTTCTAAGGCAGATTCGGACGCCGCTGACCACTCCTATTTACCCCCAAGGTGTTTGCTCTACCTTGGCAAGATGATGTTAGTCATATCATGCATATGTTGCCTTGCAATGCCTACTTTTGACATCATATATGTCATCTGCTTAGTTTAGACATGTTTTGTAACACCACCTGTTTAGTTTCTATATCATATATGGGAATTGTGCAGTCTCATGTCTTTTAGCCAGCCATAATATATGTGAAATGTGCAATGCCATCCTGTTTAACCAGGCATCATATATTTGAATGATATCTTGCCCATCCTTTTCTTCATTACATTTCCATTTGTCGACAATGTTTGTACATTAAACTACTCTTCTTGTGAATCGGCCATTTGGGTGGGAGATGGAAAAATCTGGAGTGAAAACAAGGCCTTCAGAGCAGACAGTGCTACCTGCCGAAGCAGATCTCTTGTTGGGTCCCGATAGCTCCTCAGAGATGGATTCAGAGACAGATGACCAGTCCTATTCCCCCACTGAGGTGTATGCTCTAACTTGGCACGGTTATACTGCTCATATCATGCATACGATGTCTTGCATTGCATAGTTTAGACATCATATACACAATATTCAACACCATGTTCTTAGTTCAGACATCATATCGAATGCCCTCTGTTTAGCATATAAATCACATATGTGAATTAAATGATGCGATCTGATTACTTAGATAACATGTAGGTGAATTATGTCATGCGATCATGTTTAGTTATTCATCATATCTTTGAATTATGTTATGCTATGCTATCCAGTTTAGATAGACATCATATATGTGAAATTATGTCATGCTATCCGTTTTAGTTAAACAATATACATGTCAATTATTTCATGCCCTCTTTTTTCCACACTATCTATTGCATCTGTCTCTCATACAATGCATGTACATTCAACCATGTTTCCTGTTTATCAGCCATTTGAATTGGAGCGGGTGATGCCAGTATCTAGCGGACTAAAAACACGGTCTTCAAATAAAACAGTGCTACCTCTTGGTGGAGATAGCACCCCGGTTGTACATGCACAAGAACCAGCCCTACCACACATAACCCAAACTCTCGTAGATTGTACCCCTACTACGATGGACAGAGAACCGGCTTCACCCAATCTAACCCCAACCCCAACCGATAGTAACCCAGTTCCTGTTGACACAGCACCATCTCCACCACAGAGCTCCCAAACAAGAGCAGTTAGTAAGGCAGCTCCAGTGCCCAAAGGGCCAGTACTATCACGGCGAACCCCAACTCCACCAGTTAGTATGCCTATTCCTGTGGAGGAAGCACAACCAGGTAGTCGTAGTTTAGCATCTATCACATTTGATGTTGTTAAATCGTATGTGCGTATCTTCCCATCTTGGAAATATTATACTAAAGATGAAGGAAAATGCCAGTTGAGGTGTTTGTCCAGGAGTTATGTGTAAGTAATGTTATTCATGGCAATTACTTTGCTTCGTCCCATACATCCTACCTCCATGATGGTTATAATACAAGAAATTTTCCCATTTTTCTCTATAGAGAACGACCGATTTGGAAACTCAGGATGAGGTAGCCTGTGCTAATACCTCTGCTATCTTCAAGAATGCTTGGTGGCAGTATCGGAATTACCTGAAGAAAACGTACTTCACCGGCAAAGAAACTCATCAAATTCCCTTACGTTCTCCTGAGACACATTTACTGGACGATGATTGGGAATGCCTTGTTATGTACTGGTCCCGAACCAAGAATGTGGTAAGGTCTATGAGCTCATTTTCTATTTTTAAGTGTTATATTCTTGTGTCTTACTGTAATCTGTTCATGTAGAACAAGTGCCTAAACCTGAAGAACAACTGTTCTAATTTAAGATTCCATTGCTACCATAGGACATAGATATATGTTTGTTTGATGCTTTTATTATGTCCTAGTACTTGACAATAGAAGACTTGGTAGTTTAATCTTATCCACCTTACTAATGAACTGTTTCACCGAAATGAGTTTCATATACTAGTACATGCTAAACTTGTTATGTGTCTGCTTGTTTCTTCTTTTAGAATGCTGGCAGAATATTGGGGAAGAGTGCCTTATTAAGCAACGGTAAAGAAAGTAATGCAGATAAGGTTCAGAATAGTGACACATCCTGTCTTGGTTTAGTGTTGGAGTTACTGGCCACTACCGCTTGCACAAGCTATTCAAACTCACTGTCTGAATCAGTTCGGTTTCTTGAGTCTCAACTACAAGCTGAAAGACATCGATCAGCTGTGCTGCGACAAGGAGCGGAAGGACTGCGGAAGTCCCTGGAGCATTCAGATGCATACTTTCTGGTGCAACATCAAGCGTTGGAGGATTTTAGCGCCAAACAGGACAAAGCTAATCAGCTTGCTAAGCTTATTGCCAGCATGGGGGATACCCAGCATAACGTTTCTTGAGCTCTTCTGAAGTTGTTTCAGTTATGCTCTTGTTTTGCTGCCACGTTTATTTGCACTGGTGGCCGATTTTGACGGCCAGTGTATATGATTTGCTGCTTTGTTCCCTATATTTGCACTGGTGGCGAACTTTGATGCCTAGTGGATGTAATATGTGTAATAGCCGTGATAGCCTAGCTTTAGTTGCTTGCTTATTTATTTCCTTGTTGTCTTGTTTATTTGTTTGCTTGTAGTCATTGCAGTTCTTTTCCGCGGTTAACTAGTGGCTGCAATAACCTATTTTTTAAAACTAGGCCACAATAACCATGGGCTAATATTCACTATAGTGACAGTGGGCCTCCTACGGGCCGTAGAAATAGTGGGCCTTCTACGGGCCGTAGAAACAATGGGCCTTCTACGGGCCGTATCATCAATGGGCCTTATACGGGTCGTATGATCGATTGGCCAAACATGGGCCAATAACAGGCCATATTATGGCCGTAAACGGGCTAAAGTTGGAATCGTCTGTTCATGGGCCGACCGTAAACGGGCCATCGTTAATAGGCCGTATTTGATGATGCCATGAAAATGGCCCAACATATTAACGGACCACAAACGGGCCGGCTGTAACAACGGGCTGAATTTGGCCCACAAGCAGAAAATGACAGTAATGGGCCGTAAGTAAACGAATGCTGGAAATGAGCCCAAGAATAAATGGGCTCTGATAAGGCCGAAAGATAACATGGGCTGGAAACGGCCCAACAGAATAACGGGTCGTTAATGGGTATAAAGTGATACACTGTTCATTACGGGCCAGTTTCACCATGGACTGTTAATGGGTGTAAATTGATACACTGTTCATTACGGGCCAGTTTCACCACGGGCCGTTAATAGGCCAAGAGTTACATAGGGCCTCATATGGGCCGAAAGACGTCATGGGACATACATGGGCCAGAAGTGAAAATGGGCTGGAATCATATTGGATGGCCCAGATGACGCTACTGGGCCTAATTCGGATAGGGCGTAATGGGCCTTGGGTTAGCGGGCTGTAAATGGGCTATATGCGAATAGGCCGTTAACAGGCTTTACATGGGCCGACCCGCCACCTTTTGACCAAGTCAAATGGGCCAGCCTTTTGATAGGAATGGGCCTCTGTTGGGCCGTGCCACGTGTCGACGTATCATAGGCGCCTATCTGACCCACTGACGAGCTGACACGTGTTTCGTCCGGCCAATAAGAATTTTACACGTGGAAATTTCCCATTGGTCGGGGCTGTTAACGGGTTATCGGATCCAAAACCCGACCCGATAGCTTAACGCCGTTCCGTTATGGTGGATGCCACATGTCGGTCACCCTTGACGAAAGTACTTCTATGACACGCGATTTATCATCATGGAAGTGGACACTTCCGTGATGATAATTTTGGTAATGTCATGGAACACTTCTACGACAGCACAGGTATGACTATCTTGATTCTATCATAAGTTTGTCATGGATGTACATGCATGACAAAAAAAGTGACCAACTGTGACAAACACGTATCATCACGGAAGTGTATTTTTTTGTGGTGATAAAATCATGTGCCACCATACTTTTATAATCTAGATAAACACGAGGCAACACTTTTTCTTCCTTCTCATAATGCCTAACAGGTATGTCAAAATGTGTAGCTAGGCGTGAAGCATAGATGCCTCCAAAGATGGGGCCCTTTGTACGGTTCAGACTTAACCGTTTGGCAATAATGCCGCCCATACTAACAGAGTTATCACCATATAAACCGTGGAGCAAAATAATAATATCAGGGATACTAAGATTTCCACAGTTTCCGCGACCAATTAAGCAACGACTAGCAAATAATGCAAAATAACGTAAAACAGGAAAATGTATGCTAGTGATTCATGCATCGGAAACCTTCCTTGTTTCCCCTATAGTGATAGTATCAATAAACCCCTCCACATCATCGCGATGTGGTTCTTCTGTCTTGCCCTCAAAAGGGACTAGACAAACCCGACAAAAATCATAAAGTGACATCTCCTTATGCTCATCATATAAATAAAACTCCACCGTAGGTGGTGAGCTCCTAGAATGGAAATGAAAGTTTTGCACAAAGATATTTGTGAGTAAGAGATACTGGTCGCATTGGTCATGGAGGAAAGCGGTAAGGCCTGCATTCTTAGCCAATTCATGAAAATCTTCATAAATCCTGGCTGCTCTCAAGAAATCCTCGGAAGGCCATTCACACGCCCAAACCTCCGCGGTGCGAGGCAGATTATACTTAGGCTTCGGTGCCTTTTCCTTCGAGCTTTGGCTCGATGAGCCCCTCAAAAGTCTCCTCATCATTTTCTGAAAAATTCTGAAATTTTTAGTAACTTCAAAATAAAAGTAAACCAAACTCTATAATATTTATAGCAACTACTCCTACAAGTGCCTAGGGCCTATATCATGCATCAAAACTACTCTTGACCATATAAATTTGACATGCAAGCTCAAGAACAGGGTCACCTAAGCAGCAAAAATTTGCAATGAATAAATCACTAGAACAAAAACTAATTGGACCAATGGAGGAGTCACATACCAAGGAACAATCTCCCCAAGCAGTTTTGTGAGAGGTGCTTTGAGCAAGGAGATCGAAAATGGCAACAAAGTGAGCTAGAACTCATGCTTGAGCTGGATATTTGTGTTTGTGGGAGGAAGATGAAGTGTGTGGGTGCAGGAATAAGTGGAGGAGGGCCACCGTGGTCCCACGAGGCAGGGGGCGCACCCAGGGGGGTAGGGCTCGCCCTCCACCCTCGTGGGCAGGTGGTTGACCCCCCGTTGTGTTCTCAGTGCCAAATATTCTCAAATATTCTGGAAAAAATCATATTTAAATTTCAGGGCATTTGGAGAACTTTTATTTTCGAGGTATTTTTATATTGCACGGATAATTAGATAACAGATAGAAAAATATTTGTTTTTATTTTATTTAATATAAATAACATAAAGTAAAAGTGGGGTACAGAAGGTTGTGCCTTCTAGTTTCATCCATCTCATGATCATCAAAAGGAATCCACTAACAAGGTTGATCAAGTCTTGTTAACGAACTCATTCCGAATAACATGGAACCGGAGAAATTTCGAATAACACTATGTTACCTCAATGGGGATATGCACATCCCCAATAATAAGAATATCATATTTCTTCTTGACAGTAGGAAGAGAAAATTCAAAACCTCCAAATATAATCGATGGAATTTTTCCAATAGAGTTGATACTATGAACTTGAGGTTGTTTCCTCGGAAAGTGTACCGTATGCTCATTACCATTAACATGAAAAGTGACATTGCCTTTAGTGCAATCAATAACAGCCCCTGCAGTATTCAAAAAGGGTCTTCCAATAATAATAGACATACTATCGTCCTCGGTAATATCAAGAATAACAAAGTCCGTTAAAATAGTAACGTTTGCAACTACAACAGGCACATCTTCACAAATACCGACAGGCATAGCAGTTGATTTATCAGCCATTTGCAAAGATATTTCAGTAGGTGTCAACTTATTCAAATCAAGTCTCGATATAAAGAGAGAGGCATAACACTAACACCGGCTCCAAGATCACATAAAGCAGTTTTAACATAGTTTCTTTTAATAGAGCATGGTATAGTGGGTACTCCTGGATCTCCAAGTTTCTTTGGTATTCCACCCTTAAAAGTATAATTAGCAAGCATGGTGGAAATTTCAGCTTCCGGTATCTTTCTTTTATTTGTAATAATATCTTTCATGTACTTAGCATAAGGATTGGTTTTGAGCATATCAGTTAATCGCATACGCAAAAAGATAGGTCTGATCGTTTCAGCAAAGCGCTCAAAATCCTCATCATCCTTTTTCTTGGATGGTTTGGGAGGAAAAGGCATGGGTTTCTGAACCCAAGGTTCTCTTTCTTTACCATGTTTCCTAGCAACAAAGTCTCTCTTATCATAACATTGATTCTTTGATTGTGGGTTATCAAGATCAACAGCAGGTTCAATTTCTATATCATTATCATTACTAGGTTAAGCATCATCATGAACATTATTATTAGCATTATCACTAGTTTCAGGTTCATTACCAGATTGAGTTTCAGCATCATAAATAGAAATATCATTTGGATTCTCAGGTGTTTCAACAATAGGATCACTAGAAGCATGCAAAGTCCTATCATTTTTCTTTTTCTTCTTTTTAGAAGAACTAGGTACATCTATGTTATTTCCGTGAGATTTTGCTCAATTCTCTTAGGGTGGCCTTCAGGATATAAAGGTTTCTGAGTCATTCTACCACCTCTAGTCATAACTCTAACAGAATTATCATTATCTTTACGATTCAGTTCATTGAGCAAATCATTTTGAGCTTTAAGTACTTGTTCTACTTGAGTGGTAACCATAGAAGCATGTTTACTAATAAGTTTAAGTTCACCTTTAACATTAGCCATATAATCACCCAAGTGTTCAAGCATATTTGAATTGTATTTCAATTGTCTACCAAAATAAGCATTAAAAGTCTTCTTGCTTAGCCATAAATTTATCAAACTCATCTAAGCATGGGCTAGCAAATTTAGTAAATGGGATTTCAACTTTATCATATCTATAGAGAGAATTTACCTTTACTACCTGTGTCGGGTTATCAAGACCATGAATTTCTTCAATAGGTAAAGGATTAAGATTATATGTTTCTTCAACAGGCGGTAAATTAAGACCATGTATTTCTTCAATAGGAGGTAAATTCTTAACATCTTCAGCTTTAATACCCTTTTCTTTCATAGATTTCTTTGCCTCTTGCATATCTTCAGGACTGAGAAATAGAATACCCCTCTTCTTCAGAGTTGGTTTAGGAATAGGCTCAGGAATTGGCTCCGGAGGTGTCCAATTATTTTCATTTGTCAACATATTATTCAATAGAATTTCAGCTTCATCTGGTGTTCTTTCCCTAAAAACAGAATCAGACAACTATCCAGGTAATCTCTGGAGGCATAGATTAGTCCATTATAAAATATATCAAGTATTTCATTTTTCTTAAGAGGATGATCAGCAAAGCATTAAGTAATTGGAGAAG
Organism: Triticum monococcum; assembly: GCA_034509565.1. Lineage (NCBI taxonomy): Eukaryota > Viridiplantae > Streptophyta > Magnoliopsida > Poales > Poaceae > Triticum > Triticum monococcum. The sequence continues at coordinate 625,432,301 of CM067845.1, forward strand.
CCTCCCCCAAGTTTGTGGGAGACTCTCTTCTTCAATTTGCACAAAATTATATATATATCCCTTAAAGCAGCTTGTTTCTTATGAGTAGGGAAATATTTAGCAGACAATTAATAAATCATATCCTGGGGACTACGCACACAACCAGGATCAAGAGAATTAAACCATATCTTAGCATCACCCTTTAATGAGAATGGAAATATTTTAAGGATATAAAAGTAACAAGTTCTCTCATCTTTAGTAAACAGGGTAGCTATATCATTTAATTTAGTAAGATGTGCCACAACAGTTTCAGATTCATAACCATGAAAAGGATCAGATTCAACCAAAGTAATTATATCAGGATCAACAGAGAATTCATAATCCTTATCAGTAACAAAGATAGGTGAAGTAGCAAAAGCAGGGCCAGGTTTCATTCTAGCATTTAGAGATTGCTTACTCCATTTAGCTAATAACCTTTTGAGTTCATTTCTATTTTTGCAAGCTAAAATAGCTAAAGAAGCTTCTTGATCAAAAACATAACCCTTAGGAATAACAAGTGATTCCTCATCATCACTTTCATCAGTATCATCAGATTCAATATTTTCAATTTCTCTAGCCCTAGCAAGTTGTTCATCAAGAAAGCAGGCATAGAGGTAGTTTCATCATAAGTATCATGCATAGCAGAAGTGGCATCATCAATAACATGCAACATATCAGAACGAATAGCAGAAGCATGTGTAGGTGTCGCAAACTTACTCATAACAGAAGGTGAATCAAGTGCACAGCTAGATGGCAGTTCCTTACCCCCCCCCCCCCCCGTAGTTGAGGGATAGATCTTGGTTTTTGGATCTCTCAAGTTCTTCATAATGATAAGCAGATATATATCCCAAGTGACTCAAAGAATAGAGCTATGATCCCCGGCAACGGCGCTAGAAAATAGTCTTGATAACCCACAAGTATAAGGGATCACAATAGTTTTCGAGGGTAGAGTATTCAACCCAAATTTATTGATTCGACACAAGGGGAGCCAAAGAATATTCTCAAGTATTAGCAGCTGAGTTGTCAATTCAACCACACCTGGAAACTTAATATCTACAGCAAAGTGTTTAGTAGCAAAGTAATATGATAGTAGTGATAATGGTAACAAAAGGTAACAGTAGTAAAAGTAATTGTCGTGGAATTGTCACGGCAGATGTCCTCATGGAAGGACTTAGTCGTGGAGCCATCACTACGGGTTAGCTTGAAGGGGTTAAACCGGACAAGGGGACACGAGAGTTTTATACTAGTTCGGCCCCTTCGATGAAGGTAAAAGCCTACGTCTAGTTGTGATTGGTATTGCTAGGGTTTCGAAGACCAGGGAGCGAATCCGCTTTGTCTGGCTTCGAGTTGTTGTTTTCTGTCCCTAAACCGCCGCCGGGTCACCCCTTTATATATTCAGGAGGATCCCGGCCGGTCTACAGAGTCCCGAGGCTGGCTCATACAAGTGTCCGCCTCGGTCTCTTCTTTCTTATCTTACAATGCAAGTTTATACAATCATGGAGGTTTACTATCATGGGCCCTAAACCGCCTACGGGCTCTGGGCCTCTAAGCTTCATCCGTAAAGCGCCATCTTCTGGGTTTCCTTGGGCTTCAGTATAACTGAAGGTGAACCGGCCCCTCCTGGGCGGTTTACCCTCAGTGGTTATATCCTCAACATTAGGCCCCAGATTGATTTGAACCTGTTCATGTCAGTCTTCAATCCTTGAACTTCTGGCAATTCTCGTAAACCGCCATATTGTCTTTTCCTTGTGAACTTTGATGAATCGCCATGACGTCATCTTCTGTTACTGTAGTAAATCATTGTGACGTCATTCCTGTATAAAAAGTTTTATAAAGATTCCCTTCTCTTTAATTAATTACTGAAGATCGAGGCGACAGCTGCATCCTCTTTTGCCGCTTTCGATTCCTCAATTTTTGCGCCTGCTGTTTTATCTCACTTCCTTATAAATAAGACCAAGGTGCCTTCCATTTTCCCCCTTTCAAACCACATCGTCTTCCTCCTCGCGACCTGAAGACCTCAAGTATCGCCCCCGCCGCCGTTGTTGATCTTCCAGTCCGCACCGACTCAGGCCGCTGCATCGACCTGATTCTGACCAGAAATCGACAGCGAACCTCCGCAGCTCGTCCACATCCGTGAGTTCTTCTCCTTCCCCTTCTCAGATCTGCATTGGAACTTTGTTTGAGTTCGTCGGCGGTCATCACCGCCCGATGTAAAACCCTTGTTAGTTTTCACCTCCAATGCCCTGTTTAGATTGTAAAAACAACGTAGAACTGCTGCGGCAACTGTTTGTGCTTATCTTGCATAAAAATAGATCTTATTTCCATTCTTTGGAAGCCCTCTTCGAATGTATGAACTTCTCTGCACTGTTTTAGGTCTAGAAAATTTTCCTTCCTGAGCGATCGTTTGATCCAAAATAATAATTGCAACTTGTGAAACCTGTTTGTTCCACACTTAACAAATTTCCAGCTTGGGGTTCTGCCTCAAAAAAGGCGGTTTATCCTTTAGTGTTGATAATCCGTTGTATGTCATTAGCCCTCTCTTAAACCGCCATCTAGACTTTGAACAGCCATGCCCGGTTCACTTCATACGTATACCTTGAATTGCCGATTTAACATTTTGACAAACACATACGAACCGCCAATCGTAAACCGTCCATTTTCCTTTTACAGACTTTGTAAGATGACAAAGCAATTTGCTGCTTGCAACTGGGTTCCGTCTCGGATCACAGAAACGCAAATCAATGAATATATCACCACTGGCGCTTTGGCTTCAAAAAATGTCCTCCGTTGGCGAGTTCCTGGCCCTGAGTGCCCCCCTGAACCTCAAGATGGAGAAGTGATTGTATTCCTGCAACATTTAGCTCGAGGTTTCAGTCCTCCCGGATCAAAAAATTTCCGGGATGTTCTTGCCAGGCTCCAACTTCATCCTCAAGATATTGGACCAAATTCTGTGTCCAGCATATGCAATTTCCAAGTATTCTACGAGGTTTATCTGCAAGAAGAACCAACTGTCGACCTCTTTCTAGATCTCTTTCACTTAAACCGCCGGACGGAATTTTCTGATGGACCTAATACTGAACTTGGTGGTGTGTCAATCCAAAAGAGGAAAGAGGTTGATTTTCCTCACGCCAAACTTCACATCCATCCAAAAGACTGGAACCAAACCTAGTTCTATTGTCAGAATACCATCCCTGCTGAAGAGAATCCCTTGCCGGGCTACCGTCCACACCGGCTCAGTAATAATCACCCTTTACCTCAGATATTGCCTGCCAAAGATCAACAAGCCTATGCACCTCAACTCGCCAAACTTCAGGCTCTTCTTACCAACGGTTTAACTGGTGTTGATCTCGTCCGTTGCTGGATTTCATGGTGCATTCTTCCTTTAAGCCGCCGGCCCAGATTGATGTTCGAATACACCGGCAAAACCAATGATCCTCAATGGTTTAATTCAATAGAACTGACGGACGATGAAGTCAGTGAAAGTGTAAAGAAAATACTCGACGAACCGCTCGTCGTATGTACTCAAATTGGTCTGTGTCCTTTTTACGCCTCCAACAAACCGCCCGGGGTAAATATTTTAACCTTGTACTTTTCCTTATCCTTCTCTGCTTTGACACTGCTGTAATAATACCTTTGTGCAATCCCATAGGCCAGTAGCACTTTTTGGAAAAAGAAAACTCAAGACAAAGTAGCTAAGGCTCCTCGTAGTAAGACCAAGGTCATCAAGAAAGCTGCCAAAAAGAAAACTACTGAGTCTTCAGAACCACCAGAAGATGTCGATGACTCCGCTGAAGAGGTAAAGTTTGATCTCCCTTGACTTCTATCCATATATTTTACTGACAATGATTATTTCCAGGATGATGCGGAGGCCAGCCATGCAGATCATGATGAGGTAATTTGTCTTTCTTCTGACCCAGAACTTGTGCCGGTTCAACGATTTCGCCGTGCAGTTCGAAAAGTGAAATGCTCTCACCCTGTTGCTCATTTGGATCAAAAACTTTCTTTGAAGACACATCAAACCGAAGGGCGTCGCACAACCCGGCACAGTGGTCAACATGTCACTTCTTCCGGTTTACCTCATACCCCAAACCGGAAACGTCGTCCAGAGGTTGCTTGTTCTTCTGAAAAACGTTATCTTTTGAAAGGTTTCTTCCGATGCCCTCTCAATTCATCTGATTCAAATTATCAGGCATCTTCTAATTCGTCTGGCGGTTCATCAACCACTCAGTTGCCTCCCCTGAAAACCGTCAATATTAGTGCTCAAGCTCGTTTGAGTAAGAAGGCCAAGACCAGCGCCCCTACTGGTGAAGTTGAGCCGGAGAAAGCTCCTGAGGATGTTGATAAGAATCTCGATAATCTCATGGATGATTTTACTCTGCTAGAGCCAACTATCAATGTTAATCCGCCGGAAGCTGATCCGGCCATACATGAGGATACCTCAAGTCCACATGCTATGCCTGCAAGTCCGGCTGCTGATCCACTGAAGTCTAGTGCTAATCCGCCAAGCCCAACCAAAGATGATGACGTTATTGTTACTGGCACTGCTTATACCGCCCCGGGTGATCCACTTGTCTTGGCAAAACATACCGCCAAGGATGAGTTTATTTCAATGGGCAAGAGGAAGATGGAAACTGATATGTCAAAATATGCTAATCTTTCTGGCCAGGATCTTCATTCTGGTTTCTTGAACCGGCTTTATACAAGTCGAGATAATGAGGCTGACTTGGTAAATCTGATGAAGGAACGTTATGAGGTAAATATTTTCCTCCTTATTTTTGTATTTTCACTGCCTTGTATCCTGTAGCCCCCAAGGGTCGGTTTAATTTGTCAAAACAAATCGGGACTTTGAATTTCTAAACTGCACATTGTTGACTTTTAAGTTTTTTGAACAAACACACATTAGCCCCCAAGTGCCAGGATTGAAACTTGTATGAATCCTTGGGACTTTGAATAAGCAGTAAGAAAGAATTAATCCGCATTAGCCCCCAAGTGCCAGGATTGAAACTTGTATGAATCCTTGGGACTTTGAATAAGCAGTAAGAAAGAATTAATCCGCATTAGCCCCCAAGTGCCAGGATTGAAACTTGTATGAATCCTTGGGACTTTGAATAAGCAGTAAGAAAGAATTAATCCGCATTAGCCCCCAAGTGCCAAGTGTAGAACCAGTTGTATGCTTGGGACTTTTGATAAAATATTGAAATGCTCCTCTTGATTTTGGCAGGCTGACATAAACCATCAACGGACGCAGATTGCTGAACTTCAAGAAATTATCAAATCTCAGCAAGAAGAATCTTCCAAAGCCAAAGACGAACTTCGAGCCGCTTTAACTTCCATAGAATGACTGAAAGAAGAATTCAAGATGGAATGTGCCCACTGGGACACTGAAAAGGGGACATTGCTGAAACGGGCTGAAGACGCCGAATCTGCACTTAAACCGGTAGCAGAAGAACTTTCTAGGTCAAAGTGCCAAGTAAACGCCATGACCTCCGTAGTATTAGGTAAGTACTCCTTAGCAAAGTATTTGAAATACCCATCTCATAAGGTGCCGGTTGAAATATGAAATTCTTAAACCGTTGCAGGGAGCCGCATTACTCACCTGGGCTCAGATGTGCGGATGAAGCTGAAAGCAGCATATACTCTTATGGAACAACTTTACACCGGTGCTCAACGGGTTATCTGTGCAACCTCCTATGACAATCCGGCCCCAACACTGATCAAGGATACTCTGACAAGGCTATCCATGGTACCAGCACAGCTAGAAGAGGTGAAGTGATCTACTGCCAGGGCCGGTGCTTTGTTGGCACTGACCCGAGCCAAAGCATGGATAGCTGACTTGGATCCAGTTGACCTTGCCAAAGGCTTTCCAAGCACACAAGAAAACGGGGCAAATTTTGATGATGCAGCCCTTAAAAGAGTGACAAGGGAGATGCGTCCTCTGGTGAGTCAGCTGGCAGAAGATGCTAACTTGACGGTTCACCGGTCTTATTATGATGCCAACAACAAACGGGCTAACCCTGTCATTCCGGAGGCGCAAAATCTTATTCCAGGAATCCGTAAGCACACTTATGCCCCTGACATTGATCCGTCAGAACTTATCAGTGAAGAAGCTATCTTTCAGGCCTTAACCCGGATTGACTGGAGCACCACAAACTTCCAGCCGCTAGGTGGGGAAGAGGAGGCTGAACCGACGCCAGATGACCCATCAACTTCGCATCAACCTGGTAATGAGACTTGATCCGGCAATTTAGAGTGATGCACCAGAAACCTTGTTCTGCTGGAAACACCATATTTTGGGCCTTCAAGCGCCTTGTAATAAGTTAGTGAAAATACTTTGATCCGTTGCCCTCATGCAGTGGGATACACTTTGCGTTGATTTGTCATGAGAATTTCAGTACTAGCTTATGTATTTTTACAATATTATGCAATCCCTGTGCCTGCATAAGGAAAATCTGTCCAGGCGGTTTACCACCGGACGGGTCAAAATACCCAACACAACTTGGTAAGCAACTATAGTTGCAGCAATAATAAATCATACCTGTGATATAAAACAGTGTTGTTGGTTTAGCAATTGTGATTTGAAGAAAAGGTGAAAACCCAACTTCCACCATGCCATGTTGGCATATATGATATAAAATCGGGTTGTGATGAACACCGGCCGATTGCTGGAGACAAAGTGTCAAAGCCAGACCGGTTTTGAGGGATGCCAGATTACCTTTAATTGTATACTTTAACAGAAGATCCATAAGCCATGCCGGGTTAAGAAACTCCGGTTTAACGTAGACCTCACGAAAAACAAAAACTTGGCAGAAAAAAGCAAACAAAAAACTGTAGTCGAGGCTTTTCGAGGGCTGCCAGGCCCAAATCGAGGCTTTTCATGGGCTGCCAGGCCATTGAGTTAAACCATTTTGGCAAAGCCTTTTAAGATGGCCCTCCAACTAATCAATCATCGTTTTAACTTTGACAAGTTCAGGGTCTCAATGAGAGTAACTGTCAAACGTTCGACGGGTCGTGCCAGGATTACCTGGATAGGAGTGGCTTACTTGATGAAGGCAGGTTAACCCGGGGTTTTAGGTGAATACACCAGGCTTCCAAGCCGTGGGTCGATACCCAGCTACAAGGGTCCTTTCAAACTCTTTGGTATTTGACGCAAAGAGCCCCCAAGTAACTTTGTGAGTTGTGCTCAATGGGTGCCTATGTTTGAGTTGTGTGTAGCAACAAGACTCTCTTTGGCCCCTTGGGTGTGAAGCTCCCAAGCTTTGTTGTGGCGTGATAGCTGCATCAAGAGGGTAGTAACGCTATGTTCTCTTTGGTGAATACACCTATGTTTGAACAAGAAGCCCCCACGTTAACAGATATTTGAAGAAAAAATGGCGGAGGTCCTGCTTGATAGCAAGGATGCCGGTTTATTATATTAATCATAATATATACATTGTTGAAATATGTACATATGAAAAGCCTATGGCTTCAAGTGTAATAAGGCCATAGGAGAGCTATGTTCCATGGCCGCCGGGTCTCCTCCTCAGAGCTACGTGAGTCTTCTCGAACGTCAATGAGGTAGTATGATCCGTTGTGTAGATTTTTGCTGACCACAAAAGGCCCTTCCCAAGGTGGGGATAACTTATGCATATCAGTCTGGTCTTGAATGAACCGAAGTACCAAATCGCCTTCTTGAAAGGTTCTTGTCTTAACCCGGCGGCTGTGATAACGCCGCAGGTCTTGCTGATAAACCGCCGACCGAGCCAAAGCCATGTCTCGCTTCTCATCTAACAGGTCCAGCGCCTCTTGGCGTGCTTGCTCGTTATCCGCTTCAACATAATTCGCGACCCGGGGCGATTCGTGACGAATATCACTTGGGAGGACAGCCTCAGCCCCATAGACCAGGAAAAAGGGTGTATATCCCGTAGATCGGTTTGGGGTGGTATTTATGCTCCATAACACAGATGGTAATTCCTCCACCCAACAACCTGGTGTCTGCTTCAAAGGGACCATGAGCCGAGGCTTGATACCCTTCAGGATTTCTTGATTTGCCCTCTCAGCTTGACCATTGGACTGGGGCTGAGCCACGGACGCTACATCAAGCCGGATGTGCTCTCGTTGGTAGAACTCCTCCATCTCACCTTTAGAAAGGTTCGTACCATTATCTGTGATGATGCTATGTGGAAAGCCGAAACGGAAAATAATCTTTTTGAGAAATTGAACCGCTGTGGCTGCATCACATTTACTGATGGGCTCCGCTTCAACCCATTTGATGAACTTGTCAACCGCCACCAACAGGTGGGTCTTCTTGTCCTTAAAACGCTTAAAGGGTCCAACCATGTCAAGCCCCCAAGTAGCAAACGGCCAAGTGATGGGGATCATGCGTAACTCCTAAGCAGGAACATGAGCATGATGTGAAAATCTCTGACAAGCGTCACATCGCTTTACCAAGTCTTCCGCATCAGAATGAGCTGTCAACCAGTAGAACCCGTGTCGGAAAGCCTTAGCAACCAAGGACTTTGAGCTGGCATGGTGACCGCAATCCCCTACATGGATTTCCCGTAGAATCTCTTGTCCTTCTTCGGGAGAAACACAACGTTGGAATACGCCTGAAACGCTAGAACGGTGCAACTCACCATTGTGAACAACCATAGACTTGGACCGCCGGACTATCTGCCTGGCGAAAATTTCGTCTTTTGGTAATTCACCCCGGTTCAGATACGCCAAATATGGAACCGTCCAATCCGGAGTGGCATGTAAAACGGCTACCAACTGGGCCTCCGGATCAGGAACAGCTAAATCCTCCTCTGTAGGCAACTTTACAGACAGGTTATGCAAGATATCTAGAAAGGTATTAGGTGGTACCGGTTTACACTGAGATCCCAGTCTGCTTAGAGCATCTGCTGCTTCATTCTTGCGCCGGTCGATGTGCTCCACCTGATAACCCTTAAAGTGACTTGTTACAATATCCACCTCACGCCTATAAGCCGCCATGAGCGGGTCTTTAGAATCCCAAGTACCAGAAACTTGCTGAGCCACCAGATCAGAATCTCCAAAGCATCGAACCCGGCTTAAGTTCATTTCCTTAGCTACACGAAGACCGTGGAGCAAGGCCTCGTACTCTGCTGCATTGTTAGTACAAGGAAACACTAAGCGGAGAACATAACAAATCTATCTCCTCGAGGGGAAGTGAGGACAACTCCAGCCCCTGAGCCTTCCAGCTGCCTGGATCCATCAAAGTGAATGGTCCAGTATGTATTATCCGGTTTGTCTTATGGTGCCTGTAACTCGGTCCAATCATTGATGAAGTCCTCAAGCGCCTGAGATTTGATGGCTGTTCGGGGTGTATACTTCAAACTATGGGGACCAAGCTCGATCGCCCACTTCGCAACCCGGCCAGTTGCCTCTCTATTCTGGATTATATCACCCAAGGGAGCAGAACTAACCACTGTAATAGGATGGCCTTGAAAATATTGCTTGAGTTTCCTACTTGCCATGAAAACTCCATACACTAGCTTCTGCCAATGCAGATATCTTTGCTTTGATTCGATCAGTACTTCACTGATATAATAAACTGGTCGTTGAACCGGATATTCTTTCCCAGCCTCCTTACGCTCAACCACAATCGCCACACTAACCGCTCAGGCATTGGCAGCCACGTACAACAGTAGAGGTTCATTATCAACTGGAGCAGTGAGGACTGGCGGTTCAGCTAGCTGCCACTTCAACTCCTCGAATGCCGCATCAGCAGCGTCACTCCAGACGAATTTATCTGTTTTCTTCAACATCTGATACAGGGGAATCGCCTTCTCTCCCAAACGGCTGATAAATCGGCTAAGGGCTGCAATCCGGCCCGCCAGACGCTGAACATCATTGATACATGCCGGTTTAGCCAAGGATGTGATTGCTTTGATCTTTTCCGGATTTGCCTTAATACCTCTGTTAGACACAAGAAAACCCAAGAGTTTGCCTGTCAGAACACCAAAAACACATTTGTCCGGGTTGAGCATCATTTTGTAAACCCGAAGATTGTCAAACGTCTCTTTGAGATCATTTATCAGGGTTTCCTGCTTCCTGGATTTCACCACAATGTCATCCACATAGGCATGAACATTACGCCCGATCTGTTTGTGAAGACAATTTTGCACACAACGCTGGTAGGTTGCTTGGGCACTCTTGAGCCCAAAGGGCATAGAAACATAGCAGAAGGCTCCAAAGGGAGTGAGGAAGGCTGTCTTCTCCTGGTCCTTAACTGCCATCTTAATCTGATGATAACCTGAATAAGCATCCAGGAAACTCAGGCGCTCACAACCCGCCGTTGCATCAATGATCTGATCAATACGCGGGAGAGCGAAAGGATCTGCCGGGCAAGCTTTATTCAAATCAGTGTAGTCCACACACATACGCCACGTGACATTTTTCTTAAGAACAAGCACCGGATTAGCCAACCATTTGGGATGAAACACTTCAACAATAAACCCAGCCGCCAGTAGCCGGGCTACCTCTTCGCCGATGGCCTTGCGTCTTTCTTCGTTAAAGCGGCGAAGGTACTGCTTGACCGGCTTAAACTTAGGATCAATATTTAGGGTGTGCTTAGCGAGTTCCCTCGGTACACCTGGCATGTCAGATGGTTTCCATGCAAAGATGTCCCGATTCTCATGGATGAACTCGATGAGCGCGCTTTCCTATTTCGGATCCAGATTTGCACTGATACTAAACTGCTTGGATGAATCACCAGGGACGAAGTCAACAAGCTTAGTCTCATTAGCCGGTTTGAACGTCAGGGCCTGGTCCTGTCTAGTCGTAGGTTTCTTCAGAGGGGTCATATCCGCTGGATCAACATTGTCTTTATAGAATTTCAGCTCCTCTGTGGCACAAACCGATTCTGCATAGGCCGCTTCACCTTCCTCGCAATCCAAGGCAATCGTTCGGCTCCCATGTACTATGATCGTCCCCTTATAACCTGGCATCTTGAGCTGTAGATAGACATAACAGGGCCTCGCCATGAATTTCGCGTAAGTCGGCCGTCCAAATAGCGCGTGATATGGACTCTGGATTTTCACCACTTCAAAGGTCAAAGTCTCAGACCTGGAATCAAACTCATCTCCAAACACAACTTCCAAAGCAATCTTTCCCACAGGGTAGGCCGATTTACCTGGTACCACACCATGAAAGATAGTGTTTGACGGTTTAAGATTCCTATCCGTCAAACCCATGCGACGGAAAGTCTCATAGTACAGGATGTTGATACTGCTCCCTCCATCCATCAGAACCTTGGTAAACTTATAGCCCCCCACCTGAGGCGCTACCACCAAGGCTAGTTGGCCCGGATTGTCAACCCGGGGCGGGTGATACTCCCTGCTCCACACAATAGGCTGCTCCGACCATCGTAGATAATGTGGTATAGCCGGTTCAACAGTATTAGCTGCCCTCTTGTGAAGTTTCTGATCCCGCTTGCACAAGCTGGTAGTGAACACATGATACTGTCCGCTGTTCAACTGCTTGGGGTGACTCTGGTAACCTGACTGTTGCTGATTCCCTTGGTTATTCTGCTGGTTATTACCATGGTTGTTCTGATGGCCCTGGTTGTTCTGAAATCCAGAGCTTGAACCGTCGCCCCCATGGAAACCTGGGCCTGAACCGCCCGGTGGTTCCTGATCATACCGGTATAAATCAGAATTTTTGAACTCCCTCATTATGTGACAATCTTTCCAAAGATGTGTGGCAGGGGCCTCCTTGGTTCCATGCTTCGGGCAGGGCTGGTTTAACAAACGCTCCAGATTCATGCCGCGCTGGGGCGGTTTACCTTTGCGACGCTGCGTATTTGTGTTAGCCACCAAATCTGAATTATCCGCTTTACACTTACTATTATTCCCATGGCCCCCTTGGTTGTGGTGCTGCCCTTTTGCACTGCTGTTCTTCTTTCCCTTCTCCGGTTTGTCCTCCTCTGAATCCGGATCCTTGGTATTATCTGAATCGGCATACTTAACTAAAGTGGCCATGAGTGTTGACATGTAGTTGCAATGACGTTTGAGCCTTCCCAACTTCTGTTTCAACGGCTTGAAACGGCAATTGCCCTCCAACGTTAATACCGCGGTATCTGCATTAATACGATCTGACGAATGCAAAATCGTCGAGACTCGTTTAACCCAATGGGTCGTGGACTCCCCTTCCTCTTGGACACAAGCGGCTAGATCCACAATTGACATCGGCTGCTTGCATGTATCCTTGAAGTTCTGGATAAACCGGCGCTTTAATTCAGCCCATGAGTCGATAGAGTTGGTTGGCAAGCTCTTCAACCAAGTGCAAGTTGTTCCTTCCAGCATCATGGTGAAATATTTAGCACAAACCGCCTCATCCACATCTAACATCTTCATTGCCATCTCATAGCTCTCCACCCACGCCTCTAGCTGCAACTCGGCGGTGTAATTTGGTACCTTACGAGGTCCCTTGAAATCCTTGGGCAATCGCACATTATGCAGTGTGGGGGTTAAACATGGTACTCCTAGGTAACTGAACATTACCCCTGGCTCCACGGAGGCAGTAGGGTGAACCGGAGTATGATGTCGTGCTTCGTGTCGAGCTGTCAACTCCCCCCCCCCCCCCCCCCGTCGTGCGCGGCCGTGGTCCACAACATCTTGCGCATTAGCACCTCCCCTGGCCGGGTTGTTCTCCCGTGGTGAATTTCGGTGGCGTGCACTACTGGATACGGCCGGTTTGTCCTCTACGTCTCTGCTATAACTTCGGCTTGGACAGGGAGTGGAATGAATCCTCACACGGCTGTGTGAATACGCTTGCTATTGATTCAGTGTTGTCTGAAGGAGATCCCTGGCCCGACGCGCTTCCACTGCAACTAGTGATTCACCGTCGGTTGGGAGAGCCGCCAGGCGTGAAGCGGCGGCCACAATATTATCCAACGGGTTGGAATAATGCCCGGGCGGCGTTGATGATACAACGTTGTTCTGGCGAGGCAGGTTTGTTGTGCGTGGCTGAACTGGCGCTCCTGCTTCCGGTGCCCCCGCCCGGTTTGGCGCAGGTTGGTTACCAGCTCCTACACCTGGCGTGTTGAAAAGATTTTCCGGCTCATAAACCGGGGAGACGTGATCGGTACCTTCTTCTCATGACCTCTTCTGAAGCATTCTGATCTAGTCTAATCCGGTAAGCCTGTGCTTCCAACTCGGCCCGCTCTATGGCCATCCTGGCGTTCTCTGCTGCCAGGTCCGCTTTAGCCTGGGCTATCTGATCTTTCACTTTTAGAATCTCCGCATCATGCTGATCCCTGGCTGCTGCGTCTACCTCCACGGACATCAGTGCCGCTAGAGCGTCGAACAAATCAGACAAGACTTGGGCCGGAGGCGGCGCCGAGCTTCCTGCACCTGCTGGTGTGGCCGTCGTTGAACCGGAGAGTACCGCTGTGGCGGTAGATGAATGAGGCACTGGTCGTTTTCCGGCCATGAAGACAGCGGCCCAGTTTGGCAGACCGGAGGAATCCGAAATACTGTTGCCCTCGGATCCTCCCTCAATCCGGCCGTCGTACAACTGGTAAAGCGATTCGGTTTCTCCGGAAGACTCATCATCACTACGGACTACGGTTTCTCCATCGGAGATCGGCTCCTCCTCATAACCCGAACCGTGGACGACACCCACGAAAACATGCCTGGCCTCAGGCTGAACCGGTGAAGAACTTGCATGCCGAGCCGTCTCGATGATGTCGGTGCAGGTGTCCGGCTCGGGGGCCGGTTCGCCGATCTTGCCGATGAAGATGTGAATCCCACCAAAGGGGACTCGATACCCGTATTCAATTGAATTAGCCTCGGGACCCCCATCCTGCATTGTCGATGTAGAGCTTGCCGCGGTGACTCTTCATCATCCGGCCCACAACATATCCCCTCAGTCCATCGAAGTTGCCCTTCAAGAACTCGAAAACATCGTGCGATAGCCCCACGGTGGGCACCAACTGTCGTGGAATTGTCACGGCAGATGTCCTCATGGAAGGACTTAGTCGTGGAGCCATCACTACGGGTTAGCTTGAAGGGGTTAAACCGGACAAGGGGACATGAGAGTTTTATACTAGTTCAGCCCCTTCGATGAAGGTAAAAGCCTACGTCTAGTTGTGATTGGTATTGTTGGGGTTTCGAAGACCAGGGAGCGAATCCGCTTTGTCTAGCTTCGAGTTGTTGTTTTCTGTCCCTGAACCACCGCCGGGTCACCCCTTTATATATTCAGGAGGATCCCGGCCGGTCTACAGAATCCCGAGGCTGGCTCATACAAGTGTCCGCCTCGGTCTCTTCTTTCTTATCTTACAATGCAAGTTTATACAATCATGGAGGTTTACTATCATGGGCCCTAAACCGCCTGCGGGCTCTGGGCCTCTAAGCTTCATCTGTAAAGCGCCATCTTCTGGGTTTCCTTGGGCTTCAGTATAACTGAAGGTGAACCGGCCCCTCCTGGGCGGTTTACCCTCAGTGGTTATATCCTCAACAGTAATGTTTTTGGTATTTTGTAGTGATGATAGCAATAGCAACGGGAAAGTAAATAAGCGAAGAACAATATATGGAAAGCTCATAGGCAATGGATCGGTGATGGAGAATTATGCCGGATGTGGTTCATCATGTAACAGTCATAACCTAGGGTGACACAGAACTAGCTCCAGTTCATTGATATAATGTAGGCATGTATTCCGAATATAGTCATACGTGCTTATGGAAAAGAACTTGCATGACATCTTTTGTCCTACCCTCCCATGGCAGCGGGGTCCGTACGGAAACTAAAGGATATTAAGGCCTCCTTTTAATAGAGAACCGGAACAAAGCATTAACACATAGTGAATACATGAACTCCTCAAACTACGGTCATCACCGGTAAGTATCCCAATTATTGTCACTTCGGGGCTAACGGATCATAACACATAATAGGTGACTATAGACTTGCAAGATAGGATCAAGAACACTAATATATTGATGAAAACATAATAGGTTCAGATCTGAAATCATGGCACTCGGGCCCTAGTGACAAGCATTAAGTATAGCAAAGTCATAGCAATATCAATATCAGAACATAATGGACACTAGGGATCAAACCCTAATAAAACTAACTCGATTACATGATAGATCCCATCCAACCCATCACCGTCCAGCAAGCCTACGATGGAATTACTCACGCACGGCGGTGAGCATCATGAAATTGGTGATGGAGGATGGTTGATGATGACGATGGCGATGGATTCCCCTCTCCGGAGCCCCGAACGGACTCCAGATCAGCCCTCCCGAGAGGTTTTAGGGCTTGGCGACGGCTCTATATCGTAAAACGTGATGATTTCTTCTCTCTGATTTTTTCCTCCCCGAAACTCAATATATGGAGTTGGAGTTGGAGTTGGAGTCGGAGAGTCAACAGGGGGCCCACGAGGTAGGGGGCGCGCCCTAGGGGGGCAGGCGTGCCCCCCACCCTCGTGGAGAGGTGGTGGGCCCCCTGGCCTTCATCTTTTGTAGGTATTTTTCTTATTTTCTGAAAAGTGGCTCCGTGAAGTTTCAGGTCATTCCGAGAACGTTTGCTCCTGCACATAAATAACACCATGGTAATTCTGTTGAAAACAACGTCAGTCTGGGTTAGTTCCATTCAAATCATGCAAGTTAGAGTCCAAAACAAGGGCAAAAGTGTTTGGAAAAGTAGATACATTGGAGACGTATCAGTGACACCTGTAGAGCACCTTTATAATCACCCAGTTATGTTGTGATGTTTGGTAGCACACAAAGTGTTCCTCCGGTGAACGGGAGTTGCATAATCTCATAGTCATAGGAACATGTATAAGTCATGAAGAAAGCAATAGCAACATACTAAACAATCAAGTGTTAAGCTAACAGAATGGGTCAAGTCAATCACATCATTTTCCTAATGATGTGATCCCGTTAATCAAATGACAACTCATGTCTATGGCTAGGAAACATAACCATCTTTGATCAACGAGCTAGTCAAGTAGAGGCATACTAGTGACACTTTGTTTGTCTGTGTATTCACACATGTATTATGTTTCCGGTTAATACAATTCTAGCATGAATACTAAACAGTTGTCATGATATAAGGAAATAAATAATAAATTTATTATTGCCTCTAGGGCATATTTCCTTCAAAAAGGAATATCTTTTTGTAATAGGTTAGTCAGAGGCCGAGAAATTTTTGAGAAGTCCTTAATGAACCTCCTATAAAAACCGGCATGACTGAGGAAACTTCTTATACCTTTGATGTCCTTGGGACAAGACATCGTTTCAATAGCATCAACTTTAGCTTTGTCAACTTCAATACCTCTTTCAGAAATTTTATGCCCCAAGACAATACCTTCATTAACCATAAAGTGGCACTTCTCCCAATTCAAAATGAGATTAGTTTCTTCACATCTCTACAAAACTCGATCAAGGTTGATCAAGCAATCATTAAAAGAGGATCCATAAACGGAGAAATCATCCATGAAAACCTCACAAATCTTTTCACAAAAGTTAGAGAATATAGCCATCATGCATCTTTGAAAGGTAGCAGGTGCATTACATAAACCAAAAGGCATACGTCTATAAGCAAAAGTACCGAAAGGGCAAGTAAACGTGGTCTTTTCTTGATCCTCAGCTGACACAGGTATTTGAGAGAAACCAGAGTAACCATCTAGAAAGCAAAAATGTGTATGTTTGCATAATCTTTCTAGCATTTGATCAATAAAAGGCAAAGGGTAATGATCCTTTTAGTAGCTTTATTTAGTTTGCAGAAATCAATTACCATCCTATAACCTGTAATAATTCTTTGCGGAATCAATTCATCCTTATCATTAGGAACAACGGTAATACCTCCCTTCTTAGGGACACAATGGACAGGACTTGCCCACTGACTATCAGCAAGGGGATAAATTATACCTGCCTCAAGGAGCTTTAATATTTCTTTTCTTACCACTTCTTTCATCTTAGGATTCAGCCGTCATTGGTGATCAATAACTGGTTTGGCGTCTTTCTCCAAATTTATTTTGTGTTGACATAGAGTGGGACTAATGCCTTTAAGATCATCAAGAGTATATCCAACAGCAGCACGGTGCCTCTTCAGAGTTTTCAATAGTTTCTCTTCTTCATGCTCTGAAAGGTTAGCACTAATAGTAACAGGATATATCTTCTTTTCATCAAGATAAGCATATTTAAGAGTATCAGGTAATGGTTTAAGCTCAAACACGGGATCACCCGTGGGTGGAGGAGGATCCCCTAGGATTTCAATAGGCAAGTTGTGTTTCAGAATAGGTCCCTGTTTAATAAATACTTCATCTATTTCCCTTCTTTCATTCATAAACATATCATTTTCATGGTCTAGCAAATATTGTTCTAAAGGATCAGTAGGAGGCACGAAAATAGAAGCAAGACCAATAATGTCATCTTTACTAGGCAATTCCTCATCACGGGGTTGTCTACGAAACTTAGCAAAATTAAACTCATGAGACATATCCCCTAAACCAACAGAAACAATATCCTTATTGCAGTCTATCTTAGCATTAACAGTATTCAAGAAGGGTCTACCAAATATAATGGGACAAAAGCTATCTTGTGGGGAACCAAGAACAAGAAAATCAGCAAGATATTTAACCTTCCCACACAAAACTTCAACATCTCTAACAATGCCAATTGGTGAAATAGTATCTCTATTGGCAAGCTTAATGGTAACATCGATATCTTCTATCTCAGCAGGTGCAATATCATGCATAATTTCTTTGTATAAGGAATGGGGTATTGCACTTGCACTAGCACCCATATCACATAAGACATGATAGCAATGATCTCCTATTTTAACGGAAATAACATGCATGCCTACAACAAGTCTATGTTTATTTTTAGTACCAGGTCTAGCAATTCTAGCAGTCTTATCACAGAAGTAAATAACATGCCCATCAATATTATCGGCCAAGATATCTTTAACCATAGCAATATTAGGTTCAACTTAAAATTGCTCACGGGTTTTGTGTGTCCTAGTATTACTTTTGTTGACTACAGTTGAAACTTTAGCATGATCCTTTATTCTAACAGGGAAAGGTGGTTTCTCAACATAAGTAGTAGGAACAACATGATCATTATAAGTGGTAGTCTTTTCTTCAACTTTAATAGGTGCAACTACTTTTACTTCAATGGGAGGATTATATTTAAACCACTTCTCCTTAGGGAGATCAACATGAGTAGCAAATGATTCACAGAAAGAAGCTACTATCTCAGAGTCAAGTCCATATTTAGTGCTAAATTCACGGAAAGCATCGGTGTCCATAAAAGATTTAGCACAATCAGACTTAGGTGTTATACCTGACTCCTTACCTTCGCCGAGATCCCAATCTTCAGAGTTGTGTTTAATTCTCTCCAATAAATCCCATTTGAATTCAATAGTCTTCATCATAAAAGATCCAGTACAAGAAGTATCGAGCATGGAGCGATTACTGAGAGAAAGCCGAGCATAAAAATTTTGAATAATCATTTCTCTTGAGAGCTCATGATTGGGGCATGAATATAACATTTACTTAAGCCTCCCCCAAGCTTGAGCGATGCTTTCTCCTTCACGAGGCCAGAAATTATATATATAATTACGATCACGATGAACAAGATGCATAGGATAAAACTTCTGGCGAAATTCCAATTTCAATCGCTTGTAGTCCCATGATCCCATATCATCACATAGCCTATACCATGTCAATGCATCTCCCTTCAAAGATAAAGGGAAACCCTTCTTCTTGATAACATCCTCGGGCATACCTGCAAGCTTAAATAATCCACAAACTTCATCCACATAGATTAAGTGTAAATCGGGTTGCAACGTTCCATCTCCTGCAAAAGGATTAGCTAGCAGTTTCTCTATCATACCCAAAGGAATTTCAAAGTAAACATTTTCAGTAGGTTCAGTAGGTTGAGGAGCTACTCTTTGCTCTACTGGACGGGGTGAAGATACCCCGAACAAGCTCCTCAGAGAATTACTTTCCATAGTAACAAGTGACAGTAAATTTCAGCACACTATATAAATGTTTCCTTACCAAATTCCACTTACCAAAGGCGCTTCACTCCCCGGCAACGGCGCCAGAAAAGAGTCTTGATGACCCACAAGTGTAGGAGATCTATCGTAGCCTTTTCGATAAGTAAGAGTGTCGAACCCAATGAGGAGCAAAAGGAAATGATAAGCGGTTTTCAGCAAGGTATTCTCTGCAAGCACTGAAATTATCGGTAACAGATAGTTTTGTGATAAGATAAATTATAACGAGCAACAAGTAATAAAAGTAAATAAGGTGCAGCAAGATGGCCCAATCCTTTTTGTAGCAAAGGACAAGCCTGGACAAACTCTTATATGAAGGAAAGCGCTCCCGATGACACATGGGAATTATCATCAAGCTAGTTTTCATCACGATCACATGATTCGCGTTCGGTACTTTGATAATTTGATATGTGGGTGGACCGGTGCTTGGGTACTGTCCTTACTTGGACAAGCATCCCACTTATGATTAACCCCTATTGCAAGCATCCGCAACTACAACAGAAGTATTAAGGTAAACCTAACCATAGCATGAAACATATGGATCCAACTCAACCCCTTACGAAGCAACGCATAAACTAGGGTTCAAGCTTCTGTCACTCTAGCAACCCATCACCTACTTATTACTTCCCAATGCCTCCCTCTAGGCCCAAACAATGGTGAAGTGTCATGTAGTCGACGTTCACATGACACCACTAGAGGGATGACAACATGCATCTCATCAAAATATCAAATGAATACCAAATTCACATGACTACTAATAGCAAGACTTCTCCCATGTCCTCAGGAACAAACGTAACTACTCACAAAGCATGTTCATGTTCATAATCAGAGGGGTATTAATATGCATAATGGATCTGAACATATGATCTTCCACCAAGTAAACCAACTAGCATCAACTACAAGGAGTAATCAACACTACTAGCAACCCACAGGTACCAATCTGAGGTTTGGATACAAAGATTGGATACAAGAGATGAACTAGGGTTTGAGATGAGATGGTGCTGGTGAAGATGTTGCTGGAGATTGACCCCCTCTCGATGAGAGTATCGTTGGTGATGACGATGGTGATGATTTCCCCCTCCCGAAGGGAAGTTTCCCCGGCGGAACAGCTCCACCGGAGCCCTAGATTGGTTCCGCCAAGGTTCCGCCTCGTGGCGGCGGAGTTTTGCACCGGAGGCCTGACAGGGGGCCCACAAGGCAGGGGGGCGCGCCCAGGGGGGTAGGGTGTTCCCCCACCCTCGTGGCTGGTGGGTGGCCCCCCTCTGGTACTTCTTGCGCCCCATATTTTTTATATATTCTGAAAAGTGCTCCCGTGGAGTTTCAGGACTTTTGGAGATGTGCAGAATAGGTCTATAATATTTGCTCCTTTTCCAGCCCATAATTCCAGCTGCCGGCATTCCCCTCTTCATGTAAACCTTGTAAAATAAGAGAGAATAGGCACAAGTATTGTGACATAATGTGTAATAACAGCCCATAATGCAATAAATATCGATATAAAACCATGATGCAAAATGGACGTATCACCATCGTGTGTTGTGTATTTGGTGCGCCCACTTCCGCGAGCCGCACTCTCTCCGCCGCACCACCTTCGCCCCACCCGCTCTGCCGCCGGCGAATAGACCCGTTGGACGCCCATGCCGGCACCCCCTCACCCCTTCCTACACCCGCGACCCCTCCGCCGCCACCACAAACCCTAGCGCGGGGAGCTTTGGCTTTGCCTCCGTCGAAGCTCCTCCAAGCACCGGCATCACGCGCGGCCTCTTCATGCCGCCACGGATGACCTCGGTAGCGGGTGGTGTCGCGCCGGCGCCCGCCGTGAAGCCACGTGCTCCCCTCTTGAAGCTCCCAAATGTGGCTCGACCAAAGAAGGGTAAGGCATCCGCAAAGAAGAACAAGGCGGCGGACGGCTCTGGCTCCTCGAAGCCGTCGAGGAAGAAGCTTGCAGGGCGTGCGACGGGCGCGGCGGCTACCGAAGCGCCGACGAGCTCACTTGTTGAGCCGGCGGCCGATGCGCACAAGGTGTTTGAGGAAATGCCCCAAAGGTATAAGATTTCGCCAACTTTTTTGTTGTTTTTATTTTTTGAATGCATACATATAGATAGCTTATTTGCTTTGTTGTATATACTTTGTAGTGTCAACGATGAGGCATATATGTCAACTATGGGTGTTGGCTCCAACAATTCGCATTGGTCTCAAACCAATGACATGCATTTCGATGACCATGAGTTCTAGGTGGACGAGGATGGTGAGGGCATTGTCGACGCACCGAAAGAAAGAGGAGGCAACTACACCAACGAATAAGACGTCTTGCTATGCAATACTTGGTTGCAAGTGTCGAGGGGTCCATCCGTTGGAGGTGATCAAAGTAGAGATGCTTATTGGGACCGGATGGAGGAGCACTTTGATCTACACAACAAGAGTGTAATTGACCACTCCACTCGGTCTATTCGCTCCCGGTGGTCGACAATCAAGAAAGATTGTCAAAAGTGGGCGGCCGCACAAAAGGCGGTTGACAAGTTGAACCCAAGTGGCACTAATGATGAAGATAGGGTAAGTGCCATTTCATCCATGTTCGTCATGCTTGTTGTTGGTGTTTGTAGTGCTAACTTGTTTTGTTTTTATGTAGTTGAATATTGCACAAAACTTGTTCAAAGGAGAGGAGAAGAAGAGCAAGAAAGATCAAGGAAGACCATTTACCTTGCCTCATTGCTATGAAGCATTGAAGGATGATGAGAAATAGAAGAAGCGTGATGATATGGATGATTTGGATTTGAGCAACAAACGCAAGCGAACAATTGATTTGGATGATGAGGAGGAGGAGGCATCAAGTGATGACGGCAAGAGAAACCCCACACCAAACTCGGTTTCATACTCGAAGCCAAAACGACTGGATGGGTGCAAGAAAGGCGCAAAAGAAAAGAAGAAGTGGAAAGGACACGATGAGTTAAAAAATGCTATGGAAACTATTGTAAAGGTAAGAAAAGAAGTCGACAGGGTGAGGAAGATGGCAAGGAACCAAGATGCCGCGGCCGAGGAGAGGAGGTTGGCGGCCGAGGAGAGGAGGGTGGCTGCCGAGGAGAGGAAGGTGGCATTGGAGGAGAGGAAGGTGGGCATGGAGGAGCGATCTAGATTGTTGGATTGGGAGAAGTATTTGTTCTTCATCGACACATCTATCCTCAATGAGGCGCAAAAGGAGTATGTCAATCTTGCCCGTGAAGAAGTCTTGATCCAAAAAAGAGCCATGATTCGCGGCATGGGTGGCGGTGGCCTTGGCGGCATGTGTCGCGGCGGCCTTGGCGGCATGGGAGGCATCGGTGGCTTTGGAGCTACCATGGGCGGCATGGGTGCCATGAATGGCTTTGGAGCTACCATGGAGACCATGGGTGGCTTTGGGGCGGCATGGCCGGAATGGGAGGTATGAGTTTTGTGTCTCTCATGGGAGGCATGAGAGCACCTCCGGGCGGAATGTCTTCCGGTGTGCCTCACACACCTTCGCATGAAGATGCTATTGAAGATCTTGCCAACACCTTTCAAGCTTCACATGACAATGCGGGCGCGACAATGAAGAGGAGGAGGAAGAATCGTCTTCGGAGGAGGAGGAAGAGCCACAGGAAGATGAGGATGAAGACGATGACGAGGCTTGATTGTTGATATGCCTTTCGTTGGTGTGAACTTTTGTGTCATGAACTTGGTTGGATGATGTTGTGGGCATGAATTCGAACTTGTGGGCATGAACTTTTATGTCATCATGAACTTGTTTGTGTGATTTAAATTGTGTAATGTCTTTGTTTTGATGTTTGAAATTCATTTTGTGTTCAAAATGCAACATATGGCAAGCGCCGGCTGCTCGCGCGCGCTGGATTTTAGCGCGCCCGCTGGAGTTACGCGTGCGCTAAATTTACCGTGGCAACGCTCCTCGCCGCGCCAAAACAGGCAATCGGCATATGCTGCAAACTGATTTTTAGCATATGCCGCGCGTTGGGCGGCTATTAGAGATGCTCTTAAGCATAGACGCAAGCACTCATATATACGCACATAGATTCATCCTTATAAACGCAAACACGCACAATCCAACCCCTATGAGCACATCCGAAAGACTGAGACGACATATTATCTAAATTTTACAAAGTTACCATGGACGTCTATACAGAATAAATACGAGCACCAGAACTTAAACTCTGGTGGGTTAGGATACCACTGTTCTCATAACCATCAACCACATGTTGGTTCGCTACGACTAATCATACTGGTGTAGCCAAGTCTTGTTTAGAAACTAGGGAGCAAACTTCGTCCCATATAGTTGAACAACGCGTTGCTGCGGTGTGATGTAGTTGCTACTCGTTGTTTCTAAAGTACCTTGTAATCAAACTACTTGTGATGGGAACAAATTGATAAAGTATGTAATCAAACTACTGAGATAATTTATACCTTAATGTAGCATCAAGTAGCCTCTTAATGTAGTTTCCCTTTTCCCGCTCTGAAGCAAGTTTATGAAAAAATGATGTACAGTACTGTATTCCGATCTCCATGAAGCAACCAATTAGCTCGTCCTCTCTATAACCAAATCAATTCT
Source organism: Triticum monococcum (assembly GCA_034509565.1). Lineage (NCBI taxonomy): Eukaryota > Viridiplantae > Streptophyta > Magnoliopsida > Poales > Poaceae > Triticum > Triticum monococcum. The sequence goes on from CM067845.1 coordinate 625,455,894, forward strand.
TCTTGATACAGAAGATTCTCAACATCTAGACTACAAAAAAGAAGATTCTCAATATTTGAATATCTTTTTTATCCCTAATCTCCCCGTCAGATCACTTTGTCTCCTGAAGGTCTTTTTTCAGGTTCGACATCTTCTTATGTGGGCCTTTCAGAACCTCCCGATCAGACAAGGGTGGCCCCACACTAGCTAGCTTGCTCGCTCCCAAGCCAATTGGACTACCGAATTAACGGTTTCTTCACACAGCCAACGGGCTTCAAACTGTTTTCGGGCCTTCGGTTGTTGAGACAAAACAGATTATTTTTTAAAAAAACATGAAGGAGAATAGGTCAATGGTTTGAATGGACATGGTGCTCATGAACCACGCATATTGCAATTTATCCGCACACGCCTCATAACTTGGTTCATTGAAGTCCACACAACCTCTGAAATTATGCATCAACTGTGAGGTCGAACAATACCACCCTCCTTCTCACTTGCAACCAATCTCTCATTAAAATCACAGTAACTAACCGTGGACCAGCCGCATTCCGTTGCGCAAGTACTCCCTTCGTTTTTATTTACTCTACATATTAGAGTTGATTGAAGTCAAACTTCGTAAAGTTTGACCCAGTTTATAGAAAGCAACATAAACTTTTATCATAACAAATCTATATGATGTAAAAGTACATTCAATAATGAATCTAATGATATTGATTTGTTATTGTATATGTTAACATTTTTGTTTATAAACTTTGTCAAAGTTTATAAAGTTTGACTTTGACCAAAACTAATACACAGACTAAATAAAAGCGGAGGGAGTATGTCCTGGACAGGTGCTTCCTATCCCAAGTTGATTGTCCATAATATCTTGTCAAGCGCCATGAAGCATCATTTCCACCCATAACAATTCCATCAATAAATTTTTCGGAAGAATAGTTCAACACCACTTCATTAGACTGGTTATAAAAAAAGACAAGGTTCCCTGAGCGACCATCGCTCTTTTTTTTCTGAGAAACTTCCAATCTATTTGTCATCAATCATGGCGGTACAACAAACACCAGAAATAATAAAAATTACATCGAGATACGTAGACCATCTAGCGACGATTACAAGCACTGAAGCGAGCTGATGGCGCGCCGCCGTCATTGCCCCTCCCAAACATGCACACCTTACCACTATGAGTACCTCCGAGAAACTGAGTCGGCATATCATCTTAAGATGGACGAAGTCACCAAAGGTGTCTCGTAGTCGACTGGAACGTCTCCTCCCACTGAACGTGCATCGTCGAAAATCCTGAAATAAATCCAGCAATGAATGTGAGCAAAAGGATATGAACTCTGTTGGACTGGGGATACCACTGTCCACCTAATCATTCAACCACAAATTGGTACTAGTAAGCGTGCACGTGAAAATTCACGTTTATAGATAAAATATTCTTTTTTGCGAGGAGTATAGATAAAATATCCAATCATAAAAGTTAAAAATATTACAAACGAATTTGTGCTTGAGGTATCAGAAAAGCTATAATTAAGAAAATTATACTCCCTCCGTTCCAAAATAGATTTTAGTACAAAGTTGAGTCATCTTGAGTACTTTGTAATGTACTTACGCATTTGTGTACATAGTCAAGGAATTTAACTTCATGATTTCATTTTCATTGTTCTGGGTTGCCGTTGATCGTTCTTCAGATTTATGAACAACAATGAGTTACATATACCTACATATGTTCACACCTTTTCCCTCTCCCTAAATCCATTGATGAAACAATATAACCCAAAACGCATCATTCCTTTCCACTATCAAGTTAATGCTTCTAAAAGCGCATATATGCCAGCGGGGTAAAATGGACATTATCAGAATCTTAATACTATCACAAGTAAACATGACTGCAAAAATAATATAAGGTTAAGCACAATTCAAAATATTAGGCAAGGAAACAATATTACAATAGTAAAGATGACTCTTTTGCTTAAGAAATATGACGGAAGCAAACCGCAAGGACATCAGTGGTGGAATGTCCATGAGCGCCTTGCCTGTCAGCGAAGGACCTCCTCAAGCACCACACTAAACCTTGTCTTCTAGCTAGGCAGACGTAGCCACGACAACTATCCCCGGCAGCAGCGGTTCTGGATATGGGGGCGACCACGGTGGTCATCCTTAACATCGACGGTTCTGACATATTGAAGAAGCATGTGCCCATGCTACGTTGGAGACAACTCCCCTGATGTACAGGCGCGTGCCGTTCAGGCACTGACATGCGGGCCTGGTTCCAGGTGGCTCCACCAGTCACCAGTAAGTGGTCGTCCTACTACTTTGGCATGGTTAACGCTACCCAAAGCTGCACCTTATTTTGTCCCGGGCTACACGACCTTTCTCGGGGAATTTTGCTTTATTCTCTTTTCTTTTTAGGTTCCTGAGTATGACTACTTACTGCGTTTCCATTTACAGATGAGTTTGTTATGTCCTTAAACAGGGATGTATCCCCTGACACAAATGGGTGTGCATCTAGATTATTCTAGATCATATGTGTTTTAAAAGCACAAATGTTCAGCTTATAACAAATGAGAAAAAAAAGATAAAGGAGCCTCAATCCTGACCAGACATTGGAGATGCGATTTTCTAAATATATGACACTGAAGAATTGCAATTTCCATCCCTCTCTCACACAGCATGCCATGTTCATTCGACATACATTGGGTACAACATGGATAACTCAAAAAATATGATAGAAAGCTTAGAATTTCAAAACAGCTAATTGAAAGTATAGCACAAATAGTATTACAGCAGAACCGATCCAAGAATCAAAAATTGTGAAGGGTTAAATACAAATGGACAATACAAAAATAAAGTGTTAATTGAAAGTGTAACACTTTCAACAGTTAGTAAAGCTCCGAATAGAAGTAACCAGCTGAGCTAAACTAAGGTTTAAATACAGAAGTCCTTCTTGTTGAATAGTTTTGCTTAACAAAACCATGTGGCAAAAGAAACTGAAAAATGAATGAAACGACAAGAGCTGATCTCACTTCAAAATGCTTGGGACTATATTTTTTTCCTCATTCGTAAGGGCGGTTAAAAAAGTACATTTTATACAATAGTATTCAAATAACTTAAGCCCATTTTCACATTAAAATTACACACCAAATATTATATATCAATTTTCAGTTATTCTTATCTAGAAGGCTGATTCCAAACTGATCCTAGAAGCAAATAAAAGAAAAGGTTATAACCGAAACAAACATATGAAATATGATTTAAACTTCATTATGCAGTCACTGTCTTCCACTCCAAGGATGCCAAGAATCATGCAAAATATGGTTATGGTTTATGTATATCAGCAAGACCACAAAAGATACCTCACTTGAGAGTACCAGAAAAGTTCAAAAACATTGTTCTCGAATGAATATTTGTATTTCTGCACTATATAATAGATTAAAACGGCACATGATATCTTTTCAATGGTACATCTCGAAAGGTTTCTCCTAGTAGTGTCATCCTAAAACTAATTTGGGTATCATCATGTTTGTTCATTGAAGGCAAGTTAAAAAGAGGTTGGAATATACTATGCAAGCAGGTTGCCTATACAACTAAATGTCATTACAAAACACACTGGCCTAGCTTCCTTCCTTGTAAAGATATAGGGTACTGAACGCTTCATGGATAAAAACATAGTGATGCAAACCAAAGAGAAGGAAAAACCAGTTAACCTACTTATGTTAAGTTTCTCTAAGAGCATTTGAGATCCTCCTGGGTGGCGCTGTGTAATGGCTTTACAACAAATGATGCATACAGTCTGAATTTTTCTGGGTTTTACATCGTTGCATGATGTGATAAAAACTTCTGATTATCCGGAACTTTAGTACACTCAAAGTCTGAAACAAATTTTATCATACTATTTTAACATGCAGGTAAATACAATTCACAACCACAGGAAATGGGCTTAAATAGATCATTACCACAACCAGACAAACAGAAAGCAATGGGCAAATAATTTTTTCCTTACCTTACCTCAGCAACAAAACTTCTATTCCGTTGTTTCCAAGTGCCAAACACCAGCTACTGAACGAATCACATTACTGCAGTGATTTTATCCAGATTCTAAAAACCATGTGGAAGTATAAATGGATCTTCAATAGCCATATTTTAAACTGACCAGAATTGAAAAAGGAGGTGAATATTTGCATATATAAACTGATAATTGAAGCTAGAAAACAAGGTAAATTACCGGCGGTCCAAAGGGGAGAAGGAGGCCGGCAGTCCGAAGGGGAGAAGGGGAGCGAGGTGCCCGTTCTGGTAATGGGCGACGACTGCTGGTTCGACTTCGTCAAAGTGGAGGCAATCTGGAGTCTGGAGAGACTAAACATTCAGCATTGGAGAAACTGCAACCTGAGAATATCGCAAGCACTCACATATGACAAGTTGTGTTCATTCATAATTTCAGTTATACATAAATCACCAGGCACAACGAGACATAACAGTGATATTCTAACAGGGGCTGCGTAAAAAAAACCTGAAGTGCAGATAAAGGATTATTCCAAGGCCTTGTGTGACCCCAAATGTTATTTGTGGCCATTGCGCTGGCAAAAGTTTAAAGTTGATGCCCCCGTGGCGACGGAGCACTTCGTGGAGTATTGCTTTCTACTTCGCGACAACAGGCGACGACGGGAGTCAGGCGGCATGGCGTGTACCGATCAACATGCGCTAGTGATGATAAATCACTCTCGTCCTATCAGATGAATTAAGAAATGTAACCAAGAAGGCAAGAACTGGATGCATCGGATTGCTGATCTTACTGAAGCAAGCCTGTTTCTGCTGCGGGTCGTCTCCCAGCCCGGCAAGCTGATCGCCGCCGGCCATCACAGAGACGTCTTCATGTCTGACTTCCGCCGGCGCCGACACCGAGGATGACGATGCGCCAAGAACAGGGCCTCTGAACTGGCGCCATCGTCAGCTCCGGTGGCGATGGATGTCGTGTTGCGAGTCCGACTCAGGCTGTTCCTGCGCCAAAGAACCAAGAACGTCAAAAACAGAGTATTTTGTTCTTTCGGGGTCGCCCGCCGCTCTGGACCACCAATCCCGCACCATCAATCAATTCCCTCAAGATCGTGCTTCTTGGCACCCTCAGATGCGGCGGCGCGCCAACGGAATTATACGTCTCCGGGGTGCTCTCCTGTTCGCGCTCCTTGGCGCCGGCAAGAACCGCCGCCCTGCTCCGTTTACCCCTCGAGCGGATCCATGGCCGGTCGCGTGCTGGTGCCGGTTTCCAGAGGCGGGCCAGGTGGCGGCGCAGCCATGAAGACCATGTGGGAGGTACGGGCAGGGCAAGAGCACGCAGGCGGAAGAGAAGGGTGGTGGTGCGGGAAGTGCTGCCGGGCTGGTGGGGGCGGGTGGGGGTGGCGGTGGCGGACGAAACTACCTGGTTGTTTGCGAGAGGAACGGGAGATCGTGGGCGGGCGTAAGATGGGGAGGGGATCGGGTGTTCTGCTAGGTGAGCCTTTTTTAAGCCTCGGTTATAACTAATGGCAGTGGTGGGTAATTAGAGTGTCAAACGCGTTTAATGCTAGGAGACGATTTGGACCATTAGATCAACGTGTTTTGATGGTTGAGATGATTTGGTTTTTTATCCTTTCGTTTTTTTATAAGGGTAGTAGATTACTATGTACAATTTAGGGTCATGATGACTGGATAGCAGATTGTGGAGCTTGTATTTTTTTTTCTATAATAGCCGCATGACCTGAAAGGTTTCTTTCCATACGGGGCAATTATCGTGTCAGTTAATGGGGGGTGGGGGTGGATAAATTGGTCACACGATGCATAGTTTTAACTTTTACACCGTGATAAAATAAAGGAAATGATTTTCTTCACCTGGCCTATCCATCGCGGGGCGTCCGCCGCCTCTAGTGTGCGGACGCGTGTCCTATGTGGACCCTATGCATCGCTCTATATTTTTTCTTATTCCCACCCATGGTTGACCTTTGTTGAAGAAAAAGCTACAACAAGACCTCTGTTGCAAAAGTTTATATATGTAGAAGACCTTTATTTTTGCAAAAAAAAAGGATTCTACAACATGACCTATGTTGCAATGATAGGCAATAAAGAAAAAGAACCGAAGATTAAACGATTTGCAACAACTCTCTTGTTGCAGAAGGCAAAGCACAATAAGGCTCATGTTAGATAGATCGGAGGAAGAGAAAAAAATGGTTTGAGGCTTTTTACGGTTAGTCCGTAGTTCGAAGCCTTTTGCAACAAGTCCTCTGTTGTAGAGAGACGGGTGCAACAACATGCTGGTTGCAACTTCGTTTGCTCATGTGAAGAAGATGTAGTGACTTTCTTTGTCTTAGTCCGACGGCTATGGAGGTGGACGATCTTTTTCATTGCTTAAACCGGCCAACACCTAGCGCGGCCCATAAAATAATTCTCGGTGCCTTTCAAGCCTATGCAACTCGTATGAAACACACTTTCTACTCTCTTGATGTATGGATTGTCTCATCGTTTCTAGAGGAAAATAATTTGAAATTGAGTAGCACGGAAGAGATTGATGTTTATCAGTTGAGAATTGATGACATGAAGGTGCCCAGCTGCCCACCGCATCGCATGGTTTTGTGTGGGCCCACAATATTTCAGCACCTATAAATGAGCTCAGTTTGGGCATCATGACATTTATGTGGGCAAACCACGTATTTGCCGTGTCATAGGCTCTCACCGATTCCACGTCTCCCAACTATAAACATTCACGAAGAATTAAAGCATACAACCAGCCTACTATATCAAGTTGTGCTGAGAGCAGAGCATCTCCAATAACTGCCCTATAATAGGGCACCAAAATTTGCTTGAAGTAAAATTTGGGATACAAAAAAGTGTTTTTGGGGCACGAGAAAGTGAGTGTCTCCAAAAGTTGCCCTAAAATGGGGTACCGAATAGGGCACCATTGCTCCAACAACTGCCATAAAAATAGGGCAACCGAACCACATCTTTCTTCTCCACATATGGATAGAAATTAAACTTTGCAAGATTTCATTGAGTGTCTTATCCACCAACAGCTGCTCACAAAATTCAATTACTGAACTTGAGTGTCTTCTCCACCAACGGCTGCTCAAAAAATTCAACTACTAAAACCAAATCTAAAAGGAAGACCGACAAAATCAAAGTAGATACTAAATTTGAGTGTCTTCTTTTAATTTCTTTCTATTGCACAGAACTACACACCAAATTGACATGGGATACAATCTCAGCGAATAACAAACGAAATTGACAAGAAGTTCCTTTGGAACTTTCTTCAGTAAAAGGAACACTGAAAGTCTGAACTTTCTGAAAACTAACACCTACATCTTGGCCTCTTATACTTTCGTCAGAAAAAGGAAAGCTGGAAACTGAACTTTACTAATGAATTACATCGGGACTAGCAGCGGCGCATTCAAGCAGCACCTCCACGACCCGTACAAACTCCAACAACCCATTCTGCAGCACCACCACACAAACCACTAACTAGCCATCAGGCTTTCATTTAGCTTTGTACTCTCTCTGTAAACTAATATAAGATTATTTAGGTCACTAGAGGGAATATATGATAAATGTGTTTGCTTTCGCAAAAAAATATATATGATAAATGTGTTTGGAAGAGGGCTAACTTGCTTTATTTGGAATCGCCAAGGTGAATCTAACTTCCTTTTTTTTTGGCAAAACAAAATAACTGCACTATCATGCTACAATCAGCAACAGAATTGGTCCCTACCCATGCCATGCAATTCAGCTCAATTCACTCTAAAAAACTTCCAAGTCATAGCACGAGAATTTCCACTTTAAAGGAATCGGAACATCCTCACCACGCAACCCAGTAGAAATGCATTTCTACTCTATGAAACAATCCTACATGCTCAGCCCACAACAACGGAAGCTCTGAGCCGCACTAGCCCCGGGTCACCGCAATTGCATTTGAGAACTTAGCCATGGCCTCGACAACAACATTGAAGAAGGCGTCGGAGCCAAAGCCCTTTGTCTGGATGTGCTAGCAAAGCTCCGCCACCACCCATGGAGCTCGCTCAGCTTGGATGGGTGCCCGGAGCCGAATCTCGCGGGGATAGAGATCAAATTAGACCCAGGGAAGAGGGGACGGGGTGAGGGGCGCCAGAGTTGGGGAGGCATCAACCACGGTGATGCTCGCAAGAGTAGAGGCAGGAAGGGCACGTGGGAAAACACTCGACCGACGGTTTTGCGACAGCAGCCCAAGGGTAGAGTTGGATCAGCCGACGGTGATTTGCAGGTGTAGAGGCAGGAAGGGCGCGTGGAAAACGCCCGACCGGCGGTTTTGCGACAGTACTTTATATGCTGTATTTTTGGGCAGCGCTGAAAATTTTGGAGCAAATTTTACATTAAGGGCAGGTATTGGAGCAGTGTTTCTGGCCCCAAATGCCCTAAATACGTTATGGGGAGATTCTCTGAGTTGATGGGGAGTTTAGGTGTTTACACACATTCCAAATCACAAGTCTTACAACGGTTGTTTCAGGCCCTAAATAAACACACTTGAAAAATCTGTCAGGCAGATTAACGTCTTACACCCTCACAATCGGAAGCAATTTGCTTGGCTTTACATCAAAAGGTATCATTTCTAGATCTGTTGGAGAAGCTCGTATACATTGGGTGCATGTCGCATGGAGAAGCTCATACAAGTCAAATGTGCATGCTGAATTTGGTATCCAAGTCGATCAGCTCAGGTACAATGAGGAAAAGTACTTAGTTTCACAGTATCTCTAACAAGAATTGTTGGAGAAGCTACACATTGAAATCTCAGACATGTATTTCAGGACGGAGTTTTTTTTACAGAATGTGACATTTGGAACTATAGACTGTTCTTTTCAATTATTCAGAAGGCATAACAGATATTAATCATCTAAAATTTCAGAAACATCTATGAGAAAGAAATAGAACAGCATCACATCACAAAAAAGATGAGACGCAGGGCAGAGTTACATATTTCATAGTACTGCAAAATTAATAGCTGCATAAAATTCAGTCACAAACACATATAATCCCACATTACATAAAACTCAGTCTTGGAACAAAACCAGACTAGCATTAAACAGCTAAAGGTAAAACAGCTTCCACAGCCATAGCAGCAAACACGCCAGGAATCACTAGACCATGCCGTCCTCCCTCGGTGCCAGGCAGCCTGGATGCACGATGATGCTTCCCCTGCCCCAAGGGGCCTACTTGGATCGCTGCCTCATCTTTCGGCGCTTCCTCTTGAGCCTCCTCATCCTCTTCTTCTTCCACTGTAAATTTAAGTAACCGCACAGTTCATCAGCACAAATTGTGTAGTACTATTCTAGGAGATGCATGGGACCATAACAAGTTAACAACTATTTCAGATGAAGGAAGATAAACTACAATTTGTTTTGGAATCAGAAACTTGAGTGTTTCATTGGATATCATCACGTGATTTTCAGAAACACGGACCAATTGTTCTTCATCATTTCCCAAAGACCGTCAATTTTGAAAAGGCAAATAGGAAACAACCAAACTAAGATATATAAAGAACTAGCTAAGCAAAGTGGAGATCTGCAGACGGTTTGACATTCAGAATGAGTAGGAGGATTTTATCATCAAATGGATCAGACGCCAATAGTCATCCTCATCATGCCAACCGACGCAATTGAACGAAAGAAAAAACAATCTAGAAAGAAACACTGGCAAAGAAAACACTGTTCTCTCAGACAAATGCCTCGTTTGTCCACATGGTTTTATAGAATGGATTACATCGGACTCGTCATCTGTTTTCATCATCACAGAGAACTTTAAACAAACATGCGCAAAGAGAATCAATTCAGTGAACAGAAACTACATCCTAGAATCTCTGAGAACAAGCAAATCGAACTATAATAGCGGGTTCTCTCAGACAAATTTGCCTCATTTTTGTCCCCACGGTTGAATGGAATGGATTGGGTCGGACATCTAATCAGTGTTGATCATCACAGAGAACCACTAATTACGACATCGAGCAACAGCAACAGCAACAGCAGGAACGAAAGCTCGATGAACACTAGCACATGCCCAGATCTACCGCGGTCGCGAAGCAGCTAATAGGAGAGAAGGTAGACGAAGGGCAGTACGAACCTTGGCCCTCATCGCGGCGGCGGTGTCGGACTCGCTCTCCTTTTCGCGGCGGCGGCGGCGGCGGCGGCGGAAGTGTGTGGACGAACCCGATCTCCGTTGATTGTTGGCGGCGGGGGCTCTCGCCTCGTACTTATAGGGGGGTGGGGTGCTGGGAAGGGGAAACCCTAGCGGGTGGACGGCTCGGATCAGCCGCTGAGCGGCGTTCGCAGGCCTAATGGGCCTTCAAACCAACGTCTCGGCCCACGGTCACATCTAAGATGTGATGGGCTTCCCTTCACTTGTTCTTAAACTGGGCCTCCTCCTCGCTTGCTACTCGGCCTGATCGGTTCTGCTAAAAAGAAACAAGAATTTCTCATCTCAGAAGTAAAAAACAAGATGAAAATCATCCGTGGCTCGACTGCTTGATGTTCTCCATGTGTTGATGAGGAGCTAGTTTTTTTTTCTTTTGAAGGGGATGAGGAGCTAGTTGAACGTCTTGCAGGATGCAGATCATGTATCATGTTCCACCACTGGCAAGGTTTTTAGGAGACCGCTTGTCGCACTTCATGAGAATATCTTTCAGAGAATGAAACAGGGGAGGCAAGCATGCACTAAAGGGAAGCTCTTTTTGGAGCTAGATGAATAGCAACTTGCCGACTTCAACAGCTCGTTTATACACACGTCATGGAGACAAAAGAATTGATGAAAACACACAAACATATCGGTAAGAACATCAACAAGATGATCACAGCTGAGCACCTCAGAATTCATAATCACATAAGATTCACTCGGACAAACATATAGACATAAGAACTCGCCAAAAGAAAACCTCAAATATCTGAAACTCCCAGACAGCAAGCATATAAACAGCCCACGCCTTAGGATTCATTCCCTCAGCCTCAGGATTAATCACAAAGCATCTCACTGACACTGTCCACACTATAGGATTTTTCTACTCCTGCCTGGAACAGTTATCATACGTCTGTCCTCCAACAGCATATAAACAGCGGCAGCAAAGCTCAAATTATACCGATCGGGGCACAGGACATCCATATCCACGTTACGGCAATGCCTGAGATTAAAAGAGGATAAAAGCTACAAAAGATCATTCTGCCAAGTCGAGCGTTGCTCAAATGCCAGATAAAGGGGTTTGGATACATGATTGATTCAACTCATAACATCAAAACATTACGACAAGTAGTAATAGTTCTTGAACACAATGACTACAGATAGGTGAAAGCAATCTAGAAGAGGGATGTTCCCTTGCCCTTCTTGTCTCCACCGATCTCAAAATGCTTGCACCTCTGCAGAGGAATAAAGACAGGCTGAGCAAAGCACAATGGAACAAAAAATAAATGTTCAGTACAAGAAAAAAAGGAACAGACCTTGATGGCGCGCTGGGAGTAGTGCTTGCAGCTCTGGCACTGCAGTTTCAGCACAATCTTCTTGGTGGTTTTTGCCTGAAGAAAAGGTCACATAATTAGCATTGCCCAACTGGCTTTAACCTTTGTCTGATTTTACACTAACCAGACACACCATAAGTAGATGGCAATGAAATTGATAGACAGATCAGATCGATTGACAATCACACACAAAGATGTTGCCGTACCTTCTTGTGGAAAACGGGCTTGGTCTGACCACCGTATCCCGACTGCTTCCTGTCATAACGACGCTTTCCCTGGGCAGACAGGCTGTCCTTACCCTTCTTGTATTGAGTGACCTTGTGAAGGGTGTGCTTCTTGCACTCCTTGTTTTTGCAGTAGGTCTTCTTGGTCTTCGGAACGTTCACCTATTTAGCATTCGCAACAAAACTAAGGTTAAAACAGGGTTTGCATGAAACTGCAGACTGTTTCAGATGACACTGCAATAACTAAAAAGTAGCTCTAGAAACAAGTTCAGTAAATGTTGAAGAAATACTCAAAAAGCCACTAGTACAATAAACAATTAGGTCCTCAGAAACATGCTTATGGTTGTCATCACAAGGATAATCAGGTCTCAAAGATTTCATGCCATCATAGGACCCCATAATTAAAATAGCAAACATTAAACAGTAAGAATTGAAATTGCAGCATTACTTGCATAACAAAATCATATTATCACGTGGTAAGAAACTAGTAATTAATGGCAGATGGTCTGCTTGGGGCAATACATGCAAACAATGGCTGTAAGTTTAGTTTTAGGTCAGCTAAGTACACAAAAAGTTCGGATGTCAAACACACCAAACAAAATCACTAATATTCCACAATATGGCCAACCGCACTGGGTTTTAGATGTATCATGTAATATGAAGTTGCATGAAGCACGTTCACAATTTTACAGAAGGAAAGATGCATAAATACAAACTATGGTCGATCTAAACACAAAATAGAAATTAAATTAGACTTGTTTCTGACACGACGAGCTATCCATTCCATCTTTGAAAAAAGGCCAGCTGCCTGATATAAACTAGTGCACCAGCTTACATATCTAAAGCACATCTCATACACAGTAACTAGAAACCTAGAGCAGTACTAAATTAAGTTAAAATACAGCTCATCGGTGCACAAAAATGCGTTGTGCACAGATAGAATATAATTCAATCCTGTGCTTTTAGAATCAGAAGCATTGAGTGTTTTATTGGACATCATCACATGGTTTTCAGAAACATGGACCAATTGTTCTTTATCATTTCATTTCCCAAACTGAAGTTAATTTCAAAGGCAAAGAGGAAACAACTATTCTATGTCTTCCTCATCATGCCAGCGACACAATTATACAAAAAAACAGTGGAGAAAATGAGCTAAGGAAATGGCTAAGCAATCGATGCTCTCTCAGACAAATGCCTCGATTGTCCACATGGTGTAACTGAATGGATTACAACAGACTCGTCATCTGTGTTCATCATCACAGAGAAGTACCAAAAAAAGCGCTCTAATCTCACATAATAAGCACATGGTAGAATTCAAGCAGCAGCAGCAGCAGCATGACAGGGCAAAAGCATAACACAACCAGTGTGCTCTCAGACAAATGCCTCGTTTTGTCCCCATGCTTTAGCGGAATGGATTGGGTTGGGTCGGACATCTAATTGGTGTTGATCATCACAGAGAACCCACAAGCACCAGCGCGTGAGCCGCAGAGGAAACGAGGCAACAATTGGTAAACACGAGCGCATCTACCGCAGTCGCAAAGTGATACTCCAGCAGGAAATCGCATCCTAAGGTAGGTGGTCGGGGGAGGAGCACAGGCGAGGGACAAACCATGGCGGCGGCGGCGGGGCGGTGCGGCGCTCGCGCTCGTCGGTTAGCGTCGTCGTCGGCGGTGGCGGCGGCGGAAGCGTGTGGAAGATTGGCGGCGGGGGCTCTCGCCTCCTTCTTATAGGGTTTGGGTGCTGCGGAGGTGGACGGCTCAGATCAGATCAGCCGCTGCACGCAGTGATCCGGTCTCGTCTCTGGTTGGTGGGCCTAATGGGCCTTCGAACCGACTCCTAGGCCCACGCTCGCCTAGGATGGGATGACGGCTCGACTTGGTCTGTTCTGATCGGTTTCCCAGAGGAGTTCGTTGGGCGAGATGACCTGCGGCGGCCTCCCCAGCTCGCCGGCGCCGGCGCCGGAGGTGGCGGCCCCGCTGGAGGACGAGAACCTCCTCCCGGAGATCCTCGTCCGGCTAGCCCCGCTGCCGTCCGCCCTCCCGCGCGCCTCGCTTGTCTGCAAACGCTGGCGCCGCCTCGTCACCGACCGCCGCTTCGTCCGCCGCTTCCGCGCGCACCACCTCCGCAGCCCACCTCCCGTGATCGGCTTCTTCGAGGAGGTCAGCCGCAAACCCGACGCCCCGAACCCCGCCCCGGACGCCCCCGAAGTCCTCTCCTTCACTCCTATCCTGGATCACCCCGACCGCGTCCCGGCCGAGCGCTTCTCCCTTCGCCTCCACGACGGCAGCGGCCGCTCCAACATCGGCTGCCGCGACGGCCTGGTGCTCCTCATCGACCCGGCGGGCTTCGACATCGAGGTCCTCGTGTGGGACCCCGTCACCGGCGACCGGCACCGCTTCCTCATCCCCTGGGTGATCGACGACGGCCAGGGCACCGAGATCTTGAACGGGGCGGTCCTTCGCACCGCCGGAATCCTCGACGATCGCCCCTTCCGGTTCCAGGCGGTCTTGACCGGCGTCGACAGGCAGAACAAGCGGCTGTTCGCCTGCGTTTACTCGTCCGAGACCGGCAAATGGGGCGATCCAATCTGGGTATCCGCGGATTTTACGAGCGGCGTAACCACCATGATTGAGATGCGTGTTTCCAGTACCCTGGTTGGGAATTCCCTCTACTGGTCCCTTTGCTCAATTGCTTGGGAGGTAGCTGCCATCCTTCAGTTTGATTTGGATACACAACACCTGACTGTCATACACTTACCCTGCTTGGGTAAGTGTAGTAGGAATGGCAGCCGGACCTTCCGGGCTATACCCGTGGACGGTGGTGAGCTTGGCGTCCTTGAGCTGTTAGACGCCAACCTCCATTTGTGGAAAAGGAAGATCGACCGTGATGGTGTTGTTTCATGGGTGCTGGGGAAGACTATTGGATTGGAGGAACTTCTTTATATAGATAAAAGGAAAATGGGCCCAATGATGCTCGGGTATTGCGAGGACAATAATGTGGTGTTTATATGGACATATCACGGTATTTTCATGGTCCAGCTTGAGTCACTGGAAGTTTACAAGCCTCCGATACAGACATTTTACTGTTTGGTTCATCCATTCACAAGTGTCTACACTGCAGGTAAATGCCCAAGTAATTTTCTATAATTGATTGATGAATTTTTAACCCCTTGTTGTTAGACTAATAATATAAATTGAATATCTGTCAACTGTTATTTTGCTGCTTGATGGGTTATTTGAATAGATAATCATAATGTTTATGATATTATTATTGTTATGATGATGATGATTGTCAAACTATGTGGTTCAACCCAGAGGTAGCAAGCATTATATGTTAAGTCCATTTGATGAACAAGAAATATATTGTTATGCAAAAGCCATATGATGCCAGTGATTTACTTTCCCTTTGAGATTAATACCAGCTGGAAACAGGAAAACTAAGCTTGAACCAACTGCAACAGTGAAATGCCCAAATGGGTAGCTCAATTGTCACATGTAAAGGCTTAAAACTAGTTATATCCTCTGGTCCATTTTTTGTTTATAGTGATCTTGCTAACTTAAATCCATAATGAAGGCTTAGTTTGATCTTGACAAGATAATTGTTCATTTTTACCACTTATTGAAGATTCGCAAGTGCCACAGTCTATTTGTACTAGAGGATAAGTGAATTGAGTTTGTTTCATCTTTTCAAGCTAAAGTTATTTAACTCTGAATTGTCGTTATTTCTTTGTTCTTAATTTTTTTTGGTTTGAATACATTATATTTTGTCAACTTCAGATAACACAGGGCAAGCTTAAGAATAACTCTTTCTAATCAGCTAATATTATGTGCATGCCATTGCGTTTTAGGAGGTTACTTAGTATATATACCGTTCTCAGAAATATTCTTTGCAAGGCAATAGATGTGTTTTTGTGTTTATCTATTCCAATGTTGAAAAATGTGTTTTTCCTCTCTCAATTTTGTCTTGTGTAAATATCTCGTTGTTATCCCATCATATCTTTGGTCTAAATATCATTGGTTGTTTGGCTTATGCTTGTAGACATGGGCATTGGTGGTGAACCTGATGAAGCCAAACTTCTGAGCAATGCAATGCATAAGGTGACTTTATAACATTGGTTTACAGGTAATGGAAGCTTATCTTCGTATTTCAGTTTAGGGATCATAACCGTTACCTTTTGTTTTTGTTACAGAAATGTTCCCTTTACGACCATTTGTGAATAACTAAATTTTGAGTGAGGACTAATTCCCGACGACCCTTTGCTCAGCTGTTCCCTCCTTCCGTAATGCTATTATGGCAAGCTGCCACTGGGCTCTTTTATCCTGATGCTGCTTCTTCTATTCACCTTTTATGAGCTTACCCTGCAGCTCCATTCCTTTCCTCAGCTGCTCTCTCATACCTCCTATCCTCTCTCCTGGACGAACTCTTTTGCTTAGCCTACATTCCATCCAGCTGCCTTGCTACCGGTTTGCCTCGTCCCTAGTGCTACTGCTCTAATGTTTGGCTGTTTCCTCCTTGTGGCTCCTCGGATGGCTGATAGCTTTGGACATTTCCCATTCCCAATTTGTGCATATGTTCTTAATTGCACATAGATGAGAATGCTGTCGTCCTATGCAGTATGTAATAGAATGAAACACTCCCCCCTTTCCTCCCCATAGCTCCTGGGATGTATGACGTCCTATTGTGATTCTAAAGTTGTCACCTTGATGTAAATATTTGATAAGTAGCAATACCAAGC
Source organism: Triticum monococcum (assembly GCA_034509565.1). Lineage (NCBI taxonomy): Eukaryota > Viridiplantae > Streptophyta > Magnoliopsida > Poales > Poaceae > Triticum > Triticum monococcum. Next base: position 625,472,321 of record CM067845.1, read on the forward strand.
ATTTGGCTTCAAAGTTCAAACTTCCTTTACGTATACACGCTTATAACTACGCCCTTCCACATTGATGCTCATTTTGGATAGTTATGATACATACCTATTCGTGAACTAGTGATTGCTATGAGAGCATGTTGTCGTTTTATCTTATACGATGTCGATGTGACTTGCATTTGTAATTTGCCATTAATCTATGCTATGGTTTTTCTGATACAAAGTAGATGTTGATAACTTGTAATGGTTTATGTGTGATCCAGTTCTTCAATTTTGCTCACTGTAGATCTTTAAATTGATGACATGATCAAAATGACATCAGTAGATTTATATATATATATATATATATATATATATATATATATATATATATATATATATATATATATAATGCTTTCACCGCCAGTTACAATTTTGTACTTACTTTTCTGAGCGAAGTTGCAAAAACTCTGTGCATGTTTCATTATAAGAAGAGAAGAAGGTTTTGATTCGATACAAGAAAGCCATGTGTGGCTAATTCACTCTTAAGGAGAGGGAGATCACAATAAGAACCAAAACAACATGGAACGAAGGCTCTACTGCCTCCACCGTGGTTAATGCGAATTATTGTTGAAAGCATGATGACGTCTATCTGCCTCCACTTTATTCTTGGCCAACACCGTGTCCATGTATGTGCTCTCGCCTTAGAATGCGCTGCTCTTCCTCACAGAAATCCCTGCGCCGGTCCTTGTGCGCCTTCTTCTTCCTTGATAGCCACCATGCTGCATAGTGTCCAGTACACAAGACCGCAGCGTTGCTGCCATATGGCCAGACCAGTGAGGATTGCTCAGCCTAATCTGGCAGATCTACGTGCATCACACAGAAAGATGCTTGGCCATCTCCTGATGCTGCGCAGCCCAGGTTTTTCAGCTTGTGGTGCTCGAGGTGGTTGGCAGTACAACAGCGATGCTGAAGGTCCACCAAATGAAGAAGCGGGTGACTTCGCCTTCCAGAGGACCTTTTGGCAGTTGTTATATCTTTAATGCTGTAGAGTGTTTGAAAAGGTAATGTCTATTTTGGACCGATGGAAGTATCAGTTTGTACTACGATGCATGATTCCTTGTTTGAGGCTTCTACTGCATGATTTGGTTGATTTAAAATTTTTAATTAGTAACTGGCTATTTCATAGACTTCAAAAACATGTGACTTTGGGCTAGAAGGCAGATGTATCTGCTTTCAACTCCATGAATCCCTCGTATGCCCATGATGCGGTCTTTTTCTATCTTTTTTTGAATCTTTTCTGATTTGGTGTCGGTTTTGTTCCACCTTTGGATATAAGTTCCGCAAGCAATACAAACTTTGGCTTTTAATGGCTTTTGCCTTATCAACCAGTGGTACAAATTGGTTTGACAAGTGACTGTTCCGCAGGTATCTAGAGTTCTCATCCGGTTTCTGATTTTGTTGCCGGCATTTCTCTTTAAGTAATGCAAATGCTTTGACATATTATAACTTTAATGGCTTTTGCCTAATCAATCAGTGGTACAATTGGTTTGACAAATGAGACTGTTCTGCAGGTATCTAGAGCTCTTATTCGGGTTGCTGGGCAGCGGAATGGCTTACCGGTGCGGTGCAGGCTCCGTCCATCTTCTAGGCAGCAAGCATGTCCTGTCAACTGCGATGTAGACTTGTAGGATAGATTTATTTATTTGTCCAGTTTGGTAACTTCCTTGCGTACCTGAATAATTGTAGGACAAGCAGCAACTTGCTTGGCCTCATGAATAAGGCAGTGGCATAGGCTTTGCCTCTGTCAGCTCATTGCCGCCTCCAGTTTCATTCTCTCTGTGTCTTTCATGCAACTGATTGGTACAGAGTGCTTATGCTCCGTGTTTCCATGTTGTATGCTATGCGGAGACTTCAATCTCGAATCTCTGCTGCTGGTAGTACCAAAATGTTGTTGGATTGCTTGGCTTGAGGACGAGCTTGGAAATGTCTTTGGTTGCACAGCAACCCATGGCAGCGGCGACCGCCTTTTGCTGCCTGCTTGTTCTAAGGCTTGATCTCCACTCCTATCAACAGCTGAATGGCGTCCGGCTCCGGTTGTAGGACGATTGGTGGTTCAGTAATTGGCGAGCCTTGGCCGGTGCTTGGAAAATGGATTTTTTTTCTTTCATTCAGGAGCACTATTTATGTATTTGGTTCAGTGAATTGAGCAAAGAAAAAGTGGTGGGAATTCCTTTAATCTCACTTTTAAAGAAAAAGGAACTTTACCATCCACTTGGACCACTTTTTTGCAATGTTTGACAAGAATCTAGTTACAATTTCATGTGTTTTGACTTTGACTTGATTGTGTTTTTTCTATTCCTTTCAAACAAAAAAAAGGTGAAAATGAGTGTGTTGAACCGCCTCTACCTCCCAATCTCGCAGGTAGTGGCATAGCTATATTCTGGGTCAAGGTGGTCCAATCCTCGATACAGAAAATTCCCACAACAATAATATGCCGACAGACGAGCGTAATATTCATCAAAAGCATAGAACATTTTATTGGATTTATTGCATGGGCAGCATGCTTGATTGTCCAAACCCTCCCCTTACATGTAACAGCTGAGGCAAATGACAAGACACTTCAGAGCAAACACATTACGATGATAGGAGGGGATTGACCACATGACCGATGAATAGAACCACACCGGAAGTGTCTTCCCGGATAAGGAAGAGGAAAGGGTGATCCGCGATGAAATCCAAGACCGAGGGCGGTGGTGCTTGTCGCAGGACTGCTTTAGCAATAGTTGTTGCTGCAGCCTCGGTTCCTGTTTCGTTCACTTCGACAAATGCTTTGTGGAAAATGGATGAGATGTAGAGGTTCTGTGCCATTGGGGAATCCACCATCTCTGAAAGATCTGCTTCAGCACCGAATGGCAGTTGCAGACCCAAACCTTTGAGCAAATCAGATGCCTCAATTCCAAATGATATCTTGAACTTGGGGAGCTTGAATCGCCTGAGTGCAACCTTCTGCCTTGGGATATGCTGCTCCAGGAACTCTGGTTCGGCACTCAACTTTTCTGCCAAGCTCCAGATACCACTTCGTGCTTCTGGAAGAAGGATGTACATGGAGAACTGCCTCTTGTCCCCACCTTGCTTGTAAGGAAGCTTCAGTACCTTCAAGCCATCAGAAGAAGAAATGTATTGTTTTTCTGAGCTGTACATGAATGGTGTTTGAATTGAACTCCCATCAAGAAGGTAGAAGTAGTCGATTTCTGTTCCACGTGGATCAAATTGATCTGTCCAAGCTCCTTTGAAATAAAGGGCATTGCCAAGAACAAGTCTAGTGTTATTGTCAATAGATCCTGCGGGGAGAATATCTTTGATGAGACCGGTTGTGACTTTCTCTACCCATGAGTTCACTTGAGCAGTAACTTCTGCGGCCTAGACCAAGGCAAAATAAAGAAAGGTCAATTATGTAATGAAAATAAATTGAAAATACTGTTGCGCCACCAAAGTTTGAAAAACAAATCCTCTCAACGTATGAAATACTATAGTTGTGCCGAGTATGCAAAGCGGAATACTAATGTTTTGTAAAGCATTTTTATATATAGTAAGGTTTCTCCCACACATAGTAAAATCATCACATGCAACCATGGATGACAGTTTTTTTTTTATATGTGCACGTGAAATTGATTAAATGGTCATCACAACATCTCGAAGCAATATTATGCAATACCTAAGGGAGTTCAGCTCATAGAGATCGATTATACATATTCCTATATGTATGCTACTCTGGAGTACAATAAGCAATATGACAGCACAACGATGAATGTTACCAAAGTATCATAAATTTATGTAAACAACAACTACAATTCAATAAGAACGCTGCTATGCGAACGACAAAGTTGTGCCCGATTGACGACCGACACACAGCGGCCACCATTGGATGCAGGTGGCCATCAATTCTACCCCGCCGGATTCAAGTGTCGGGTGCATATCGGCCAGAAAACATCGTGTGCACAGCAGTTTCGATTCAATAATTAAGTTGGACACGGTTTAGAAGTAGGATATATTAAGTCGAATCTATTTTATTTTACCCAACCGACCGAAATACTATATGTATGTACCTATAGAAAGTTGGAAACTGTTCTAAACTTCTAGTGTTAAAAACAGTGGTGTAGAAATAACTGCTAAATTTCAATGGAAAAGGACTATAACAAATCTTGAACAGTTATGAGGTTTAGCTAAATGTCAACATGAACACGGTACCTTTGGGAGAAACAATTGCATGCAATACTTAAGCCTCAAAGTGATTTTACTCTATACATAATTATGCCATAGATAACGGACAAATTATTTTACTATGTAGTATTTGTTTACTGGTAATTAAAAACCTTGCCATCATTTCGAGAAGGAGCTAGACAAGGAAGGGGGATCACCTTAGTTTGGAAGTCCACGGACTGGGCCTCGGCCTTGTACTTGCACACTGCGAGCTCCTGGAAGGATGGCTTGAGCTGCAGCGACGCGTCCACGAAAACGCCGTTGGCGAAGGCGACGCGCGGACCACCGACATTGGACGCGTCGGCGAGCACGAACTGCACCACCTGCTCAGCAAGCGCGTGGAGTCCCTCAACCTCGCCTTCTCCCAGTGTCGTGGCGAGTTGGTTGCGGGTGGCGCCCCCCGCGCCAGCGGTGATGAGGCTAAGCGCGACATGGAGGGAGACCGGAGAGAATGCGGCATTGTTGATAGTAGACTCGGGGTTGGATGAGATAGCGGAGGCGAGGTGGAAGGCAAAGCGGGTTTGGTGCGCAATGGAGAGGCGAACGTCAGTGGCGAGGGTGGTTGCCATGGCTGGGGTGGAGGTTCGCTGGGCTTTTGTTAGAGTTGAGAGGAAATCGGATGACTGGGAAGTGTTGTTTTCATGGGTGATTTGTGGCTATTTAACGGGAGCAACAAAAGCCCAAGATATGCAAAGGTTCGAAGCATCTGCGCCATAAAGCAAGATAAGTGGTTTGTTGTCTCTTGTTTAATTAGTCATCGTCGTGTCATTTCGTATATATGTAAGAAACCTGAACTTATCCTATCTCGAGTTAGCTGGTGCTTGTGGTTTGTTATTCCCGTACGTCTGAGTTTTGTAGAACATTGGATTTGTGGTTCTCGTAACCTTTTAACTGATCGTTTTAGAAGCATTGTTTGTTTTCTCAAAATCACACAACTGATTAGCAATACTATTTCCAAGCTTGAGATAGTGGTGCCAACCTGTAAAGTTGTAACTAGTAAAGAAGATGTGCATGTCATTGCATAATTAGGATTTGCATCACACAACTGATTAGTAGTACTAAATTCCAAGCTTGAGATAGCTATCCCTGTGTGTAAAGTTTTAACTAGAAAAGAGGATTTGCACAATATTGCATGACAAAGCCTAATTGGGATTTGCATCACTTGCCGTGGGGTGTGGGCTTAACTTATAGTCAAATTAAAGTTTATGATCCAACGGATGACACTGTGGCATATCCAACGCTACCCGTAGAAGATGACAAACTGATAATATGTGATTTTCATCACTTTTGCTAGTTCCCCTAGAACATCCGATTTATGTGGAGTTTGCTACACGTCTCGTGACCTTTTTGTTGTTTAGAGTAATTTAGAAGCATGGTATTTTCTTAAGATCACACAATTGATTAGCAATACTGAATTCCAAGCTTAAGATAGCGGTGCCAACCTGTAAAGTTTTAACTAGTAAAGAAGATGTGCATGGCATATCATAATTAGGATTTTCACCATACAATTAATTAGTAGTACTAAATTCCAAGCTTGAGATAGTGTGACGCCCTCGATTTGACCGTACACTAATCATACATGCAAATGTGTACGATCAAGATCAAGGACTCACGGGAAGATATCACAACACAACTCTAGACACAAATTAAAATAATACAAGCTTTATATTACAAGCCAGGGGCCTCGAGGGCTCGAATACATAAACTCGAATACACAAAAGTCGGCGGAAGCAACAATATCTGAGTACAGACATAAGTTAAACAAGTTTGCCTTAAGAAGGCTAGCACAAAATCAACAACGACCGAAAAGGCAAGGCCTCCTGCCTGGGAGCCTCCTACTACTCCAAGTCGTCAGCGGCCGTCACGTAGTAGTAGGCACCCTCGGGGTAGCAGTAGTCATCAGTGGTGTTATCTGGCTCCTGAGATACGTCATCTGATTGCAACAATCGGGTATGGGGGAAAAGAGGTAGCAAAGCAGCCGTGAGTACTCATCCAAAGTACTCGCAAGACTTACATCAGATCTAAACTAAGTATGCATCTATATCAAAGGAAATGGGTTGTATCTGTAACTAAACTGCAGAATGCCAGAATAGAGGAAATGCTTAGTCCTATCGATGACTAGCATCTTCTGAAAACCACCATCTTGCAGCAACAGGAGGGAGTAGAGTAGCATAAAGTAAAGTAACAGTAGTGCTATCAACCTCGGCCAGAGATCCTTTTTCGACTCCATGCGAGAAAGCAATCCCAGAGTCATACTATCCATTTCTCATCCACAATTCATTTCTCATGCACAATTCATTTCTCATCACAAGTATCCAGTTCTAGTTGTATCGATCGGGATACAACTCCAAGTGTCCGTTACCGTAGGACAGGCTATCGATAGATGTTTTCTTCCCTGCAGGGGTGCACAAACTTACCCACCACGCTCGATTAACTCCGGCCGGACACACTTTCCTGGGTCATGCCCGACCTCGGCCAAACAATACGTCACAACTGACATAGGCTTAATAGAGAGGTCAACACGCCGGACTAGACCTATGCCCATAGGGGTCATGGGCCATTGATACGTCTCCGTCGTATCTACTTTTCAAATACTTTTGCCCTTGTTTTGGACCCTAACTTGTATGATTTGAATGGAACTAACCCGGACTGACGTTGTTTTCAGCAGAATTGCCATGATGTTGTTTTATATGCAGAAAACAAAAGTTCTCGAAATGACCTGAAACTCCACGGAATATCTTACAATAAATAATAAAAAATCCTTGCCAAAGATGAAGACCAGGGGGCCCACACCCTTCTCACGAGGGTGGGGGCGCCCCCCCTAGGGCACGCCCCCTACCTCGTGGGCCCCCTGGAGACCCCCCGACTCCAACTCCAACTCTATATAACTGCTTTCGGGGAGAAAAAAATAGGAGAGAAGAAATCATCGCGTTTTATGATACGGAGCCACCGCCAAGCCCTAAAACCTCTCGGGAGGGTTGATCTGGAGTCCGTTCGGGGCTCCGAAGAGGGGGATTCATCGTCGTCGTCATCATCAACCACACCAATTTCATGATGCTCACCATCGTGCGTGAGTAATTCCATCGTAGACTTGCTGGACGGTGATGGGTTGGATGAGATTCACCATGTAATCAAGTTAGTTTTGTTAGGGTTTTATCCCTAGTATCCACTATGTTCTGAGATTGATGTTGCTATGACTTTGCTATGCTTAATGCTTGTCAGTAGGGCCCGAGTGCCATGATTTCAAATCTAAACCTATTATGTTTTCATCAATATATGAGAGTTCTAGATCCTATCTTGCAAGTCTATAGTCACCTATTATGTGTTATGATCCGTTAACCCCGAAGTGACAATAATCGGGATACTTACCGGTGATGACCGTAGTTTGAGGAGTTCATGTATTCACTATGTGCTAATGCTTTGTTCCGGTTCTCTATTAAAAGGAGGCCTTAATATCCCTTAGTTTCCATTAGGACCCAGCTGCCACGGGAGGGTAGGACAAAAGATGTCATACAAGTTCTTTTCCATAAGCACGTATGACTATATTCGGAATACATGCCTACATTACATTGACGAATTGGAGCTAGTTCTGTGTCACCTATGTTATGACTGTTACATGATAAACTGCATCCGGCATAATTATCCATCATTGATCCAATGCCTACGAGCTTTCCATATACTGGTTTACGCTTATTACTTTCCCGTTGCTATTGTTACAATCACTACAAAATACCAAAAACATTACTTTGCTTTCGTTACTCTTTTGTTACCGTTACCATCGCTATCATATTACTTGCTACTAAACACTTTACTGCAGATACTAAGTTTCTAGGTGTGGTTGAATTGACAACTCAGTTGCTAATACTTCAGAATATTCTTTGGCTCCCCTTGTGTCGAATCAATAAATTTGGGTTGAATACTCTACCGTCGAAAGCTGTTGCGATCCCCTATACTTGTGGGTTATCAAGACTAATTTCTGGCGCTGTTGCCGAGGAGCATAGCTCTATTCTCTGAGTCACTTGGGATTTATATCTTCTGGACACTATGAAGAACTTGAGAGATCCAAAAACCAAGATTTATCCCTCAACTATGAGGGGAGGTAAGGAACTGCCATCTAGCTCTGCACTTGATTCACCTTCTGTTATGAGTAAGCTTGCGACACCTAAACCTGCTTCTGCTATTCGTTCTGATATGTCGCATGTTATTGATGATGCTAGTTCTCTATACATGATACTTATGATGAAACTACCTCTATGCCTGATACTACTATGCCACTTAGTGATTTTCTCGAGGAACGACTTGCTAGGGCTAGAGAGATTGAAAATATTGAATCTGATTATGAAGATGAAAGTGATGATGAAGATTCACTTGTTATTCCTGAAGGTTATTTATTTGATCAAGATGCTTCTTTAGCTATTTTAGCTTGCAAAGATAGATATGAACTCAAAAGGTTATTAGCTAAATGGAATAAGCAATCTCTAAATGCTAGGATGAGACCTGACCCTACTTTTGCTACTTCACCTGTCTGTGTTGCTGATAAGGATTATGAATTCTCTATTGATCCTGATATAATTACTTTAGTTGAATCTGATCCTTTTCATGGCTATGAATCTGAAACTGTTGTAGCACATCTTACTAAATTAAATTATATAGCCACCCTGTTCACTAATGATGAGAGATCTCGCTACTTTTATATCCTTAAATTATTTCCGTTCTCATTAAAGGGTGATGCTAAAATATGGTTCAATTCTCTTGATCCTGGTTGTGTGCGTAGTCCCCAGGATATGATCTATTACTTCTCTGCTAAATATTTCCCTGCTCATAAGAAACAAGCTACTTTAAAGGAAATATACAATTTTGTGCAAATTAAAGAAGAGAGTCTCTCACAAACTTGGGGGAGGCTTCTCAAGTTACTTAATGCTTTGCCTGATCATCCTCTTAAGAAAAATAAAATACTTGATATCTTTTATAATGGACTAATCGATGCTTCCAGAGATTACCTGGATAGTTGTGCTGGTTCTCTTTTCAGGGAAAGAACACCGGATGAAGCTGAAATCTTATTGAATAATATGTTGACAAGTGAAAATAATTAGGCACCTCCTGAGCCAGCTCCTGCTCCAATTAATGATCCTATTCCTAAACCAACTCCAAAGAAGAGGGGTATTCTATTTCTCAGTCCTGAAGATATGAAAGAGGCAAATAAATCTATGAAACAAAAAGGTATTAAAGCTGAAGATGTTAAGAATTTACCTCCTATTGAAGAAATACATGGTCTTAATTTACCGCCTGTTGAAGAAACATATGATCTTAATCCTTTATTTATTGAAGAAGCTCCAGACCTCGATAACCCGACACAGGTAGTAAAGGTAAATTCTCTCTATAGATATGATAAAGCTGAAATCCCTCCTACTAAAATTACTAGTCAATGCTTGGATGAGTTTGATAATTTTATGTTTAAGCAAGAAGACTTCAATGCTTATTTTGGTAGACAATTAAAACAAGATGCTGATATGATTAAATACTTGGGTGATTATATGGCTAATATTAGAGGTGAACTTAAACTTGTTAGCAAACATGCTTCTATGGTTACCACTCAAGTAGAACAAGTACTTCAAGCTCAAAAAGAATTGCTCAATGAGATGAATAGTAAGAAAAATGATTATGATGTTAAAGTGGCTACTAGAACTGGTAGAATGACTCAGGAACCTTTGTATCCTGAAGGCCACCCTAAGAGAATTGAGCAAGATTCTCAGAGAAATAATATTGATGCACCTAGTTCTTCTAAAAAGAAGAAAAAGAAAAATGATAGAACTATGCAAACTTCTAGTGAACCTATTGCTGAACCACCTGATAATCCAAATGATATTTCTATTTCTGATGCTGAAACTCAATCTGGTAATGAACATGAACCTAATGAAAATGTTAATGATGATGTTCATAATAATGCTCAACCTAGTAATGATAATGATGTAGAAATTGAACCTGCTGTTGATCTTGATAACCCACAATCAAAGAATCAACGTTATGATAAGAAAGATTTTGTTGCTAGGTAACATGGTAAAGAAAGAGAACCTTGGGTTCAGAAACCCATGCCTTTTCCTCCCAAACCATCCAAGAAAAAGGATGATGAGGATTTTGAGCGCTTTGCTGAAATGATTAGACCTATCTTTTTACGTATGCGATTAACTGATATACTCAAAACAAATCCTTATGCTAAGTACATGAAACATATTATTACAAATAAAAGAAAGATACCAGAAGCTGAAATTTCCACCATGCTTGCTAATTATACTTTTAAGGGTGGAATACCAAAGAAACTTGGAGATCCAGGAGTACCTACTATACCATGCTCCATTAAAAGAAACTATGTTAAAACTGCTTTATGTGATCTTGGAGCCAGTGTTAGTGTTATGCCTCTCTCTTTATATCGTAGACTTGACTTGAATAAGTTGACACCTACTGAAATATCTTTGCAAATGGCTGATAAATCAACTGCTATACCTGTCGGTATTTGTGAGGACGTGCCTATTGTGGTTGCAAACATTACTATTTTAACGGACTTTGTTATTCTTGATATTCCCGAGGACGATAGTATGTCTATTATTCTTGGAAGACCTTTTCTTAATACTGCAGGGGCTGTTATTGATTGCAACAAAGGCAATGTCAATTTTCATGTTAATGGTAATGAGCATACGGTACACTTTCTGAGGAAACAACCTCAAGTTCATAGTATCAATTCTATCGGAAAAATTCCCTCGATTATATTTGGAGGTTTTGAATTTCCTCTTCCTACTGTCAATAAGAAATATGATACACTTATTATTGGGGATGTGCATATCCCCATTGAGGTAACCTAGTGTTATTCGAAATTTCTCCGGTTTCATGTTAATCAGAATGAGTTTGTTAACAAGACTTGATCAACCTTGTTAGTGGATTCCTTTTGACGAGCATGAGATGGATGAAACTAGAAGCACAACCTTCTGTACCCTCTCTATACTTTCTGTTATTTAGTTGAAATAAAGTAAAAATAAATAATTTTCTGTCTGTTATCTGATTATCCGTGCAATATAAAAATACCTCGAAAATAAAATTTCTCCAAATGCCCTGAAAATTAAATATGATTTTTATTTAATATTTGAGGATTTATGGAACAAAGAACACACCAGGGGGGGCCAACCACCTTGCCACGAGGGTGGAGGGTGCGCCCACCCCCCTAGGGCGCGCCCCCTGCCTCGTGGGCCCACGGTGGCCCTCCTCCACTTATTCTTTCAGCCACACACTTCATCTTCCTCCCCCAAACATGAAAAACCAGCTCAAATTCGAGTTCAAGCTCGTTTTACTGCCATTTTCGATCTCCTTGCTCAAAGCACCTCTCACAAAACTGCTTGGGGAGATTGTTCCTTGGTATGTGACTCCTCCATTGGTCCAATTAGTTTTTGTTCTAGTGCTTTATTCATTGCAAATTTGTGTTGCTTAGGTGACCCTGTTCTTGAGCTTGCATGTCAAATTTATATGGTCAAAAGTAGTTTTGATGCATGATATAGATAGGCTCTAGGCACTTGTAGGAGTAGTTGCTATCAATATTATTGAGTTTGGTTTACTTTTATTTTGAAGTTACTAAAAATTTCAGAATTTTTCAGAAAATGATGAGGAGATTATTGAGGGGCTCATCGAGCCAAAGCTCGAAGGAAAAGGCAATGAAGCCTAAGTATAATTTGCCGCGCACCGCGGAGGTTCGAGCGTGTGAATGGCCTTTCGAGGACTTCTTGAGAGCAGCCGAGATTTATGAAGATTTTCATGAATTGGCTCATAATGCAGGGCTCACCGCTTTCCTCCATGACCAATGCGATTAGTATCTCTTACTCACAAATACTTTTGTGCAAAACTTTCATTTTCATTCTAGGAACTCATCACCTATGGTGGAGTTTCATTTATATGATGAGCATAAGGAGATGTCACTTTATGATTTCTGTCAGATTTGTTTAGTCCCTTTTGGGGGCAAGACAGAAGAACCACATCATGATGATCTGGAGGGATTTCTTAATACTATCACTATAGGAGAAACTAGGAAGGTTTCCGATGCACGAATCACTAGCATACATTTTCCTGTTTTACGCTACTTTGCATTATTTGCTAGTCGTTGCTTAATTGGACGCGGAAACTGTGGAAACCTTAGTATCCCTGATATAATTATTCTGCTCCAAGGTTTATACAGTGATAACACTTTTAGTATGGGCGACATTATTGCTAGACGGTTAAGTATGAACCGTACTAAGGGTCCCATCTTTGGAGGCATCTATGCTACACGCCTAGCTACACATTTTAACATACCTATTAGGCATGCTGAGAAGGAAGAAAAAGTGCTGCCTTGTGTTTATTTAGATCATAAAAGTATGGTGGCACATGATTTTGTTGGTAAGAATAGGGTAGGAGAGCTTAAATATTAATTGTTCTTCAATAAACATCATTCTGAGACTATTACCTTGCCTGCTCCTTCTTTGTTTGATTTGACTGTAGGCAAGTACCTTGTTCCGTTGACGGCTATCCACGCCTACCGGAACCCTGCACCAGCCGAGGAGCTAGAACCGGAACCCCAATTTGATCCTTCACGACAGTCTAACTATCAGTGGGATCCGGAGATGATTGCCAGCCAGTGGAAATCGGAGCCTTCTTCTTCGTCATCGCAGTACGACCCCAACTATTATTATGGATATCAGCCAGGCCAGCCGTGGCCATAGACCAACTTAGGCCAAAATCCTAAGCTTGGGGGAGTACGTATTTCTCACTGACATTACATTTATGTTCACACACACTCATTGCTAGATGTCGGTGCTCATACTTTTTCATTGTATCATCCATGCTAGTTTATTTTCTTTTATGCTTTCTTCTTGTGTGTTTAATAAACCTTAAGAAAAAACCAAATAAATTAGTTGTAGCTTTTAATTAATTTACTTTCCATGCTTGTAGTAGTAATTAAAAAGAAAACCCAAAAATATTTCATGTTCTTCTTTTGCTTGTTGGGAGCTTTCCCGTGTAAATAGTTTTATTTATTTTCTTTGGGGGTCCGTAGGAGAAGACCATGATTAAATTGTTGAAATGTCTCTTATATGCATTATTGTTTATCTGACAAAAGAGCCCATATTGCTTTGTCTTCTCCTGTTTATTGAATGCTCGCAGATTCCAGCTTAGTCCAATGCACGTGCACTCTTATTATTATTCACATCGTTCGGTCATGCAAGTGAAAGCATTATGATGATATATGATGGACTGACTGATATGAGAAAAGCTGGTACGAACTCGACCTCTTTTGTTTTTGTAAATATGATGAGTTCATCGTTCTTGATTCAGCTTGTTATGAATAAACATTTTTGCAATGACAATTAGAGATCATAGTTGCTTGTGCAATGCTTGATTAGCCATGAGTTATAATGGTTTACCTTGCGTGCCAACATGCTATTAAAATGGTTATGATGTGGTATGATAGGGTGGTGTCCTCCTATGAACGATTTAAGTGACTTGACTTGGCACATGTTCACGCATGTAGTTGAAACAAATCAACATAGCCTTCACGATATTTATATTCATGGTGGATTATATCCTACTCATGCTTGTGAAGGAAATATGCCCTAGAGGCAATAATAAAGTTATTATTTATTTCCTTATATCATGATAAATGTTTATTATTCATGCTAGAATTGTATTAACCGGAAACATAATACATGTGTGAATACATAGACAAACAGAGTGTCACTAGTATGCCTCTACTTGACTAGCTCGTTAATCAAAGATGGTTATGTTTCCTAACCATGAACAAAGAGTTGTTATTTAATTAACGGGATCACATCATTAGTTGAATGATCTAATTGACATGACCCATTCCATTAGCTTAGCACCCGATCGTTTAGTATGTTGCTATTGCTTTCTTCATGACTTATACATGTTCCTATTGAAGGAAATATGCCCTAGAGGCAATAATAAAGTTATTATTTATTTCCTTATATCATGATAAATGTTTATTATTCATGCTAGAATTGTATTAACCGGAAACATAATACATGTGTGAATACATAGACAAACTTAGTGTCAATAGTATGCCTCTACTTGACTAGCTCGTTAATCAAAGATGGTTATGTTTCCTAACCATGAACAAGGTGTTGTTATTTGATTAACGAGGTCACATCATTAGTTGAATGATCTGATTGACATGACCCATTTCATTAGCTTAGCACCCGATCGTTTAGTATGTTGCTATTGCTTTCTTCATGACTTATACATGTTCCTATTACTATGAGATTATGCAACTCCCGTTTACCGGAGGAACACTTTGTGTGCTACCAAACGTTACAACGTAACTGGGTGATTATAAAGGAGCTCTACAGGTGTCTCCAAAGGTAGATGTTGGGTTGGCGTATTTCGAGATTAGGATTTGTCACTCCGATTGTCGGAGAGGTATCTCTGGGCCCTCTCGGTAATGCACATCACATAAGCCTTGCAAGCATTGTGACTAATGAGTTAGTTGCAAGATGATGTATTACGGAACGAGTAAAGAGACTTGCCGGTAACGAGATTGAACTAGGTATTGGATACCGACGATCGAATCTCGGGCAAGTAACATACCGATGACAAAGGGAACAACGTATGTTGTTATGCGGTCTGACCGATAAAGATCTTCGTAGAATATGTAGGAGCCAATATGGGCATCCAGGTCCCGCTATTGGTTATTGACCGGAGATGTGTCTCAGTCATGTCTACATTGTTCTCGAACCGTAGGGTCCACACGCTTAACGTTATGATGACAGTTATTATGAGTTTATGCATTTTGATGTACCGAAGTTAGTTCGGAGTCCCGGATGTGATCACGGACATGACGAGGAGTCTCGAAATGGTCGAGACATAAAGATTGATATATTGGAAGCCTATATTT
The DNA here is from genome assembly GCA_034509565.1 of Triticum monococcum. NCBI lineage: Eukaryota > Viridiplantae > Streptophyta > Magnoliopsida > Poales > Poaceae > Triticum > Triticum monococcum. The sequence goes on from CM067845.1 coordinate 625,487,475, forward strand.
GGATATTGGAAGTGTTCCGGGTGAAATCGGGATTTTACCGGAGTACCGGGAGGTTACCGGAACCCCCCGGGAGCCATATGGGCCTTAATGGGCTTTAGTGGAAAGTAGAAAGGGGCAGCCCAAGGTGGCCGCGCGCCTCCCCCCTAGTCCTATTAGGACTAGGAGAGGTGGCCGGCCCCCCTCTCTCTCTTTCCCCCTCAGGGAATCCTAGTCCAACTAGGATTGGGGGGGGGGGGGGAGTCCTACTCCCGGTAGGAGTAGGACTCCTCCTGCGCCCTCCTCCTGGCCGGCCGCACCCTCCCCCTTGGCTCCTTTATATACGAAGGCAGGGGCACCTCTAGACACACAAGTTGATCCACGTGATCGTTCCTTAGCCGTGTGCGGTGCCCCCTGCCACCATATTCCACCTCGATCATATCGTTGTAGTGCTTAGGCGAAGCCCTGCGTCGGTAGAACATCAAGATCGTCATCACGCCGTCGTGCTGGCGGAACTCCTCCCCGAAGCTTTGCTGGATCGGAGCCCGGGGATCGTCATCGAGCTGTACGTGTGCTAAGAACTCGGAGGTGCCAGAGTAACGATGCTTGGATCGGTCAGATCGGGAAGAAGAAGTACGACTACTTCCTCTACGTTGTGTCAACGCTTCCGTTGCGATCTACAAGGGTACGTAGATCAGACTCTCCCCCTCGTTGCTATGCATCACCATGATCTTGCGTGTGCGTAGGAAAATTTTGAAATTACTACGTTCCCCAACAGTGGCATCCGAGCCTAGGTTTTATGGTTTGATGTTATTTGCACAAGTAGAACACACGTGAGTTGTGGGCGATATAAGTCATACTGCCTACCAGCATGTTATACTTTGGTTCGGCGGTATTGTTGGACGAGATGACCCGGACCAACCTTACGCGTACGCTTACGCGAGACCGGTTCCCCCGACGTGCTTTGCACACAGGTGGCTTGCGGGCGACTGTCTCTCCAACTTTAGTTGAACCGAGTGTGGCTACGCCCGGTCCTTGCGAAGGTTAAAACGGAGTCTATTTGACAAACTATCGTTGTGGTTTTGATGCGTAGGTGAGATTGGTTCTTGCTTAAGCCCGTAGCAGCCACGTAAAACTTGCAACAACAAAGTAGAGGACGTCTAACTTGTTTTTGCAGGGCATGTTGTGATGTGATACTGTCAACACATGATGCTAAATTTTATTGTATGAGATGATCATGTTTTGTAACCGAGTTATCGGCAACTGGCAGGAGCCATATGGTTGTCGCTTTATTGTATGCAATGCAATCGCGATGTAATGCTTTACTTTATCACTAAGCGGTAGCGATAGTCGTGGAAGCATAAGATTGGCGAGACGACAATGATGCTACGATGGAGATCAAGGTGTCGCGCCAGTGACGATGGTGATGATGACGGTGTTGGGGAACGTAGTAATTTCAAAAAAATTCCTACGCACACGCAAGATCATGGTGATGCATAGCAACGAGGGGAGAGCATGATCTACGTACCCTTGTAGATAGCAACGGAAGTGTTGACACAACGTAGAGGAAGTAGTCGTACGTCTTCTTCCCGATCCGACCGATCCAAGCACCGTTACTCCGGCACCTCCGATTTCTTAGCACACGTACAGCTCGATGACGATCCCCGGGCTCCAATCCAGCAAAGCTTCGGGGAGGAGTTCCGTCAGCACGACGGCGTGGTGACGATCTTGATGTTCTACCGATGCAGGGCTTCGCCTAAGCACTACAACGATATGATCGAGGTGGAATATGGTGGCAGGGGGCACCACACACGGCTAAGGAACGATCTCAATGATCAACTTGTGTGTCTAGAGGTGCCCCCTGCCCCTGTATATAAAGGAGCCAAGGGGGAGGGGTGCTCCAGCCAGGGAGAGGGCGCAGGAGGAGTCCTACTCCCACCGGGAGTAGGACTCCCCCCCCCCCCCAATCCTAGTTGGACTAGGTTTCCCAAAGGGGGAAAGAGAGAGAGGGGGGCCGGCCCCTTCTCCTAGTCCTAATAGGACTAAGGGAAGGGGGGTGCGTGGCCACCTATGGGCTGCCCCTTTTCTCTTTTCCACTAAGGCCCATGAAGGCCCATATGGCTCCCGGGGGGTTCCGGTAACCTCCCGGTAATCCGGTAAAATCATGATTTCACCCGGAACACTTCCGATATCCAAATATAGGCTTCCAATATATCAATCTTTATGTCTCGACCATTTCGAGACTCCTCGTCATGTCCGTGATCACATCCGGGACTCCGAACAACCTTAAACACATCAAAATGCATAAACTCATAATAACTGTCATCGTAACGTTAAGCGTGCGGACCCTACGGTTCGAGAACAATGTAGACATGACCGAGACACTTCTCCGGTCAATAACCAATAGCGGGACCTGGATGCCCATATTGGCTCCTACATATTCTACGAAGATCTTTATCGGTCAGACCGCATAACAACATACGTTGTTCCCTTTGTCATCGGTATGTTACTTGCCCGAGATTCGATCGTCGGTATCCAATACCTAGTTCAATCTCGTTACCGGCAAGTCTCTTTACTTGTTCCGTAATACATCATCCCGCAACTAACTTATTAGTGGCAATGCTTGCAAGGCTTAAGTGATGTGCATTACCGAGAGGGCCCAGAGATACCTCTCTGACAATCGGAGTGACAAATCCTATTCTCGAGATACGCCAACCCAACATCTACCATTGGAGACACCTGTAGAGCTCCTTTATAATCACCCGGTTACGTTGTGACGTTTGGTAGCACACAAAGTGTTCCTCCGGCAAACGGGAGTTGCATAATCTCATAGTCATAGGAACATGTATAAGTCTTGAAGAAAGCAATAGCAACATACTAAATGATCGGGTGCTAAGCTAATGGAATGGGTCATGTCAATCAGATCATTCAACTAATGATGTGACCTCGTTAATCAAATAACAACTCTTTGTTCATGGTTAGGAAACTTAACCATCTTTGATTAACGAGCTAGTCTAGTAGAGGCATACTAGTGACACTCTGTTTGTCTATGTATTCACACATGTATTATGTTTCCGGTTAATACAATTCTAGCATGAATAATAAACATTTATCATGATATAAGGAAATAAATAATAACTTTATTATTGCCTCTAGGGCATATTTCCTTCAGTCTCCCACTTGCACTAGAGTCAATAATCTAGATTACACAGTAATGATTCTAACACACATGGAGCCTTGGTGCTAATCATGTTTTGCTCGTGGAAGAGGCTTAGTCAACGGGTCTGCAACATTCAGATCCGTATGTATCTTGCAAATCTCTATGTCTCCCAGCTGGACTAGATCCCGGATGGAATTGAAGCGTCTCTTGATGTGTTTGGTCCTCTTGTGAAATCTGGATTCCTTTGCCAAAGCAATTGCACCAGTATTGTCACAAAAGATTTTCATTGGACCCGATGCACTAGGTATGACACCTAGATCGGATATGAACTCCTTCATCCAGACTCCTTCGTTCGCTGCTTCCGAAGCAGCTATGTACTCCGCTTCACATGTAGATCCCGCTACGACGCTTTGTTTAGAACTGCACCAACTGACAGCTCCACCGTTTAAAGTAAACACGTATCTGGTTTGCGATTTAGAATCGTCCGGATCAGTGTCAAAACTTGCATCAACGTAACCTCTTACGGTGAGCTCTTTGTCACCTCCATACACGAGAAACATATCCTTAGTCCTTTTCAGGTATTTCAGGATGTTCTTGACCGCTGTCCAGTGATCCACTCCTGGATTACTTTGGTACCTCCCTGCTAAACTTATAGCAAGGCACACATCAGGTCTGGTACACAGCATTGCATACATGATAGAGCCTATGGCTGAAGCATAGGGAACATCTTTCATTTTCTCTCTATCTTCTACAGTGGTCGGGCATTGAGTCTGACTCAACTTCACACCTTGTAATACAGGCAAGAACCCTTTCTTTGCTTGATCCATTTTGAACTTCTTCAAAATCTTGTCAAGGTATGTGCTTTGTGAAAGTCCAATTAAGTGTCTTGATCTATCTCTATAGATCTTTATGCCTAATATGTAAGCAGCTTCCCTGAGGTCTTTCATCGAAAAACTTTTATTCAAGTATCCCTTTATGCTATCCCGAAATTCTATATCATTTCCAATCAGCAATATGTCATCCACATATAATATCAGAAATGCTACAGAGCTCCCACTCACTTTCTTGTAGATACAGGCTTCTCCAAAAGTCTGTATAAAACCAAATGCTTTGATCACACTATCAAAGCGTTTATTCCAACTCCGAGAGGCTTGCACCAGTCCATAAATGGATCGCTGGAGCTTGCACACTTTATTAGCTCCCTTTGGATCGACAAAACCTTCCGGTTGCATCATATACAACTCTTCTTCCAGAAATCCATTCAGGAATGCAGTTTTGACATCCATCTGCCAAATTTCATAATCATAAAATGCGGCAATTGCTAACATGATTCTGACAGACTTAAGCATCGCTACGGGTGAGAAGGTCTCATCGTAGTCAACCCCTTGAACTTGTCGAAAACCTTTTGCGACAAGTCGAGCTTTATAGACAGTAATATTACCGTCAGCGTCAGTCTTTTTCTTGAAGATCCATTTATTCTCAATTGCTTGCCGATCATCGGGCAAGTTAACCAAAGTCCATACTTTGTTCTCATACATGGATCCCATCTCAGATTTCATGGCTTCAAGCCACTTTGCGGAATCTGGGCTCACCATCGCTTCTTCATAGTTCGTAGGTTCATCATGATCTAGTAGCATGACTTCCAGAACTGGATTACCGTACCACTCTGGTGCGGATCTCACTCTGGTTGATCTACGAGGTTCAGTAGTATCTTGTCCTGAAGTTTCATGATCATCATCATTAGCTTCCTCACTAATTGGTATAGGTGTCGCAGAAACAGTTTTCTGTGATGTACTATTTTCCAATAAGGGAGCAGGTACAGTTACCTCATCAAGTTCTACTTTCCTCCCACTCACTTCTTTCGAGAGAAACTCCCTCTCTAGAAATGATCCATTCTTAGCAATGAATGTCTTGCCTTCGGATCTGTGATAGAAGGTGTACCCAACAGTCTCCTTTGGGTATCCTATGAAGACACATTTCTCCGCTTTGGGTTCGAGCTTATCAGGTTGAAGCTTTTTCACATAAGCATCGCAGCCCCAAACTTTAAGAAACGACAACTTTGGTTTCTTGCCAAACCATAGTTCATAAGGCGTCGTCTCAACGGATTTTGATGGTGCCCTATTTAACGTGAATGCAGCCGTCTCTAAAGCATAACCCCAAAACGATAGCGGTAAATCAGTAAGAGACATCATAGATCGCACCATATCTAGTAAAGTACGATTACGACGTTCGGACACACCATTACGCTGTGGTGTTCCGGGTGGCGTGAGTTGCGAAACTATTCCACAATTTTTCAAATGTACACCAAACTCGTAACTCAAATATTCTCCTCCACGATTAGATCATAGAAACTTTATTTTCTTGTTACGATGATTTTCAACTTCACTCTGAAATTCTTTGAACTTTTCAAATGTTTCAGACTTATGTTTCATTAAGTAGATATATCCATATCTGCTTAAATCATCTGTGAAAGTGAGAAAATAACGATATCCGCCACGAGCCTCAATATTCATCGGACCACATACATCGGTATGTATGATTTCCAACAAATCTGTTGCTCTCTCCATAGTACCGGAGAACGGTGTTTTAGTCATCTTGCCTATGAGGCACGGTTCGCAAGTACCAAGTGATTCATAATCAAGTGGTTCCAAAAGCCCATCAGTATGGAGTTTCTTCATGCGCTTTACACCGATATGACCTAAACGGCAGTGCCACAAATAAGTTGCACTATCATTATCAACTCTGCATCTTTTGGCTTCAACATTATGAATATGTGTATTACTACTATCGAGATTCATCAAAAATAGACCACTCTTCAAAGGTGCATGACCATAAAAGATATTACTCATATAAATAGAACAACCATTATTCTCTGATTTAAATGAATAACCGTCTCGCATCAAACAAGATCCAGATATAATGTTCATGCTTAACGCTGGCACCAAATAACAATTATTTAGGTCTAATATTAATCCTAAAGGTAGATGTAGAGGTAGCGTGCCGACCGCGATCACATCGACTTTGGAACCGTTTCCCACGCGCATCGTCACCTTGTCCTTTGCCAGTGTTCGCTTAATCCGTAGTCCCTGTTTCAAGTTGCAAATATTAGCAACAGAACCAGTATCAAATACCCAGGTGCTACTGCGAGCTCTGGTAAGGTACACATCAATAACACATATACCTTTGTTCACCTTGCCATCCTTCTTATCTGCCAAATACTTGGGGCAGTTCCGCTTCCAGTGACCAGTCTGCTTGCAGTAGAAGCACTCAGTTTCAGGCTTAGGTCCAGACTTGGGTTTCTTCTCCTGAGCAGCAACTTGCTTGCCGTTCTTTTTGAAGTTCCCCTTCTTCTTCCCTTTGCCCTTTTTCTTGAAACTAGTGGTCTTGTTGACCATCAACACTTGATGCTCCTTCTTGATTTCTACCTCTGCAGCTTTCAGCATCGTCAAGAGCTCGGGAATAGTCTTGTTCATCCCTTGAATATTATAGTTCATCACGAAGCTCTTATAGCTTGGTGGCAGTGATTGGAGAATTCTGTCAATGACGCAATCATCTGGAAGATTAACTCCCAATTGAATCAAGTGATTATTATACCCAGACATTTTGAGTATATGCTCACTGACAGAACTGTTCTCCTCCATCTTGTAGCTATAGAACTTATTGGAGACTTCATATCTCTCAATCCGGGCATTTGCTTGAAATATTAACTTCAACTCCTGGAACATCTCATATGCTCCATGACGTTCAAAACATCGTTGAAGTCCCGATTCTAAGCCATAAAGCATGGCACACTGAACTATCGAGTAGTCATCAGCTTTGCTCTGCCAGACGTTCATAACATCTGGTGTTGCTCCAGCAGCAGGCCTGGCACCCAGCGGTGCTTCCAGGACGTAATTCTTCTGAGCAGCAATGAGGATAATCCTCAAGTTACGGATCCAGTCCGTGTAATTGCTACCATCATCTTTCAACTTTGCTTTCTCAAGGAACGCATTAAAATTCAACAGAACAACAGCACGAGCCATCTATCTACAATCAACATAAACAAGCAAGATACTATCAGGTACTAAGTTCATGATAAGTTTAACTTCAGTTAATCAAATTACTTAAGAACTCCCACTTAGATAGACATCCCTCTAATCCTCTAAGTGATTACGTGATCCAAATCAACTAAACCATAACCAATCATCACGTGAGATGGAGTAGTTTTCAATGGTGAACATCATTATGTTGATCATATCTACTATATGATTCACGCTCGACCTTTCGGTCTCTGTGTTCCGAGGCCATATCTGCATATGCTAGGCTCGTCAAGTTTAACCTGAGTATTCTGCATGTGCAAAACTGGCTTGCACCCGTTGTAGCTGGACGTAGAGCTTATCACACCCGATCATCACGTGGTGTCTGGGCACGACGAACTTTGGCAACGGTGCATACTCAGGGAGAACACTTCTTGATAATTTAGTGAGAGATCATCTTATAATTCTACCGTCAATCAAAGCAAGATAAGATGCATAAAAGGATAAACATCACATGCAATCAATATAAGTGATATGATATGGCCATCATCATCTTGTGCTTGTGATCTCCATCTCCGAAGCACCGTCATGATCACCATCGTCACCGGCGCGACACCTTGATCTCCATTGTAGCATCGTTGTCGTCTCGCTAATCTTATGCTTCCATGACTATCACTACCGCTTAGTAATAAAGTAAAACATTACATCGTGATTGCATTGCATACAATAAAGCGACAACCATATGGCTCCTGCCAGTTGCCGATAACTCGGTTACAAAACATGATCATCTCATACAATAAAATTTAGCATCATGCCTTGACCATATCACATCACAACATGCCCTGCAAAAACAAGTTAGACGTCCTCTACTTTGTAGTTGCAAGTTTTACGTGGCTGCTACGGGCTTAAGCAAGCACTCCTCTCACCTACGCATCAAAACCACAACGATAGTTTGTCAAATAGACTCCGTTTTAACCTTCTCAAGGACCGGGCGTAGCCATACTCGGTTCAACTAAAGTTGGAGAGACAGTCGCCCGCAAGCCATCTATGTGCAAAGCACGTCGAGGGAACCGGTCTCGCGTAAGCGTACGCGTAAGGTTGGTCCGGGTCGTCTCGTCCAACAATACCGCCGAACCAAAGTATGAAATGCTGGTAGGCAGTATGACTTGTATCGCCCACAACTCACTTGTGTTCTACTCGTGCAAATAACATCAAACCATAAAACCTAGGCTCGGATGCCACTGTTGGGGAACGTAGTAATTTCAAAAAATTTCCTACGCACACGCAAGATCATGGTGATGCATAGCAACGAGGGGAGAGCATGATCTACGTACCCTTGTAAATCGCAACGGAAGGGTTGACACAACATAGAGGAAGTAGTCGTACGTCTTCTTCCCGATCCGACCGATCCAAGCACCGTTACTCCGGCACCTCCGAGTTCTTAGCACACGTACAACTCGATGACGATCCCCGGGCTCCGATCCAGCAACGCTTCGGGGAGGAGTTCCGTCAGCACGACGATGTGGTGACGATCTTGATGTTCTACCGACGCAGGGCTTCGCCTAAGCACTACAACGATATGATCGAGGTGGAATATGGTGGCAGGGGGCACCGCACACGGCTAAGGAACGATCTCAATGATCAACTTGTGTGTCTAGAGGTGCCCCCTACCCTTGTATATAAAGGAGCCAAGGGGGAGGGGTGCGCCGGCCAGGGAGAGGGCGCAGGAGGAGTCCTACTCCCACCGAGAGTAGGACTCCCCCCCAATCCTAGTTGGACTAGGTTTCCCAAAGGGGGAAAGAGAGAGGGGGGGGGCCGACCCCTTCTCCTAGTCCTAATAGGACTAAGGGAAGGGGGGCGTGCGGCCACCTATGGGCTGCCCCTTTTCTCTTTTCCACTAAGGCCCATGAAGGCACATATGGCTCCCGGGGGGTTCCGGTAACCGCCCGGTAATCCGGTAAAATCCCGATTTCACCCGGAACACTTCCGATATCCAAATATAGGCTTCCAATATATCAATCTTTATGTCTCGACCATTTCGAGACTCCTCGTCATGTCCGTGATCACATCCGGGACTCCGAACAACCTTCGGTACATGAAAATGCATAAACTCATAATAACTGTCATCGTAACGTTAAGCGTGTCGACCCTACGGTTCGAGAACAATGTAGACATGACCGAGACACTTCTCTGGTCAATAACCAATAGTGGGACCTGGATGCCCATATTGGCTCCTACATATTCTACAAAGATCTTTATCGGTCAGACCGCATAACAACATACGTTGTTCCCTTTGTCATCGGTATGTTACTTGCCCGAGATTCGATCGTCGGTATCCAATACCTAGTTCAATCTCGTTACCGGCAAGTCTCTTTACTCGTTCCGTAATACATCATCCCGCAACTAACTTATTAGTGGCAATGCTTGCAAGGCTTAAGTGATGTGCATTACCGAGAGGGCCCAGAGATACCTCTCCGACAATCGAATCCTATTCTCGAAATACGCCAACCCAACATCTACCATTGGAGACACCTGTAGAGCTCCTTTATAATCACCCAGTTACGTTGTGACGTTTGGTAGCACACAAAGTGTTCCTCCGGCAAACGGGAGTTGCATAATCTCATAGTCATAGGAACATGTATAAGTCATGAAGAAAGCAATAACAACATACTAAACGATCGGGTGCTAAGCTAATGGAATGGGTCATGTCAATCAGATCATTCAACTAATGATGTGACCTCGTTAATCAAATAACAACTCTTTGTTCATGGTTAGGAAACTTAACCATCTTTGATTAACGAGCTAGTCTAGTAGAGGCATACTAGTGACACTCTGTTTGTCTATGTATTCACACATGTATTATGTTTCCGGTGAATACAATTCTAGCATGAATAATAAACATTTATCATGATATAAGGAAATAAATAATAACTTTATTATTGCCTCTAGGGCATATTTCCTTCAGACGGTGCTTCGGAGATGGAGATCACAAGGACAAAATGATGATGGCCATATCATATCACTTATATTGATTGCATGTGATGTTTATCTTTTATGCATCTTATCTTGCTTTGATTGACGGTAGCATTATAAGATGATCTCTCACTAAATTATCAAGAAGTGTTCTCCCTGAGTATGCACCGTTGCGAAAGTTCTTCGTGCTGAGACACCACGTGATGATCGCGTGTGATAGGCTCTACGTTCAAATACAACGGGTGCAAAACAGTTGCACACGCGGAATACTCAGGTTATACTTGACGAGCCAAGCATATACAGATATGGCCTCGGAACACGGAGACCGAAAGGTTGAGCGTGAATCATATAGTAGATATGATCAACATAATGATGTTCACCGATGAAACTACTCCATCTCACGTGATGATCGGACATGGTTTAGTTGATTTGGATCACGTGATCACTTAGAGGATTAGAGGGATGTCTATCTAAGTGGGAGTTCTTAAGTAATACGATTAATTGAACTTAAATTTATCATGAACTTAGTACCTGATAGTATCTTGCTTGTTTATGTTGATTGTAGATAGATGGCTCGTGCTGTTGTTCCGTTGAATTTTAATGCGTTCCTTGAGAAAGCAAAGTTTAAATATGATGGTAGCAATTACACGGACTGGGTCCGTAACTTGAGGATTATCCTCATTGCTGCATAGAAGAATTACATCCTGGAAGCACCGCTGGGTGCCAGGCCTGCTGCTAGAGCAACACCAGATGTTATGAACGTCTGGCAGAGCAAAGCTGATGACTACTCGATAGTTCAGTGTGCCATGCTTTACGGCTTAGAATCGGGACTTCAACAACGTTTTGAACGTCATGGAGCATATGAGATGTTTCAGGAGTTGAAGTTAATATTTCAAGCAAATGTCCAGATTGAGAGATATGAAGTCTCCAATAAGTTCTATAGCTGCAAGATGGAGGAGAATAGTTCTGTCAGTGAGCATATACTCAAAATGTCTGGGTATAATAATCACTTGATTCAGATGGGAGTTAATCTTCCAGATGATTGTGTCATTGACAGAATTCTCCAATCACTGCCACCAAGCTACAAGAGCTTCGTGATGAACTATAATATGCAAGGGATGAACAAGACTATTCCCGAGCTCTTCGCCTGAAAGCTGCGGAGGTAGAAATCAAGAAGGAGCATCAAGTGTTGATGGTTAACAAAACCACTAGTTTCAAGAAAAAGGGCAAAGGGAAGAAGAAGGGGAACTTCAAGAAGAACGGCAAGCAAGTTGCTGCTCAAGAGAAGAAACCCAAATCTGGACCTAAGCCTGAAACTGAGTGCTTCTACTGCAAGCAGACTGGTCACTGGAAGCGGAACTGCCCCAAGTATTTGGCGGATAAGAAGGATGGCAAGGTGAACAAAGGTATATGTGATATACATGTTATTGATGTGTACCTTACTAATGCTCGGAGTAGCACCTGGGTATTTGATACTGGTTCTGTTGCTAATATTTGCAACTCGAAACAGGGACTATGGATTAAGCGAAGATTGGCTAAGGACGAGGTGACAATGCGCGTGGGAAACGGTTCCAAAGTCGATGTGATCGCGGTCGGCACGCTACCTCTATATCTACCTTCAGGATTAATATTAGACCTAAATAATTGTTATTTGGTGCCAGCGTTGAGCATGAACATTATATCTGGATCTTGTTTAATGCGAGACGGTTATTCATTTAAATCAGAGAATAATGGTTGTTCTATTTATATGAGTAATATCTTTTATGGTCATGCACCCTTGAAGAGTGGTCTATTCTTGTTGAATCTCGATAGTAGTGATACACATATTCATAATGTAGAAGCCAAAAGATGCAGAGTTGATAATGATAGTGCAACTTATTTGTGGCACTGCCGTTTAGGTCATATCGGTGTAAAGCGCATGAAGAAACTCCATACTGATGGACTTTTGGAACAACTTGATTATGAATCACTTGGTACTTGCGAACCATGCCTCATAGGCAAGATGACTAAAACACCGTTCTCCGGTACTATGGAGAGAGCAACAGATTTGTTGGAAATCATACATACAGATGTATGTGGTCCGATGAATATTGAGGCTCATGGCGGATATCGTTATTTTCTCACCTTCACAGATGATTTAAGCAGATATGGGTATATCTACTTAATGAAACATAAGTCTGAAACATTTGAAAAGTTCAAAGAATTTCAGAGTGAAGTGGAAAATCATCGTAACAAGAAAATAAAGTTTCTACTATTTGATCGTGGAGGAGAATATTTGAGTTACGAGTTTGGTGTACATTTGAAAAATTGTGGAATAGTTTCGCAACTCACGCCACCCGGAACACCACAGCGTAATGGTGTGTCCGAACATCGTAATCGTACTTTACTAGATATGGTGCGATCTATGATGTCTCTTACTGATTTACCGCTATCATTTTGGGGATACGCTCTAGAGACGGCCGCATTCACGTTAAATAGGGCACCATCAAAATCCGTTGAGACGACGCCTTATGAACTATGGTTTGGCAAGAAACCAAAGTTGTCGTTTCTGAAAGTTTGGGGCTGCGATGCTTATGTGAAAAAGCTTCAACCTGATAAGCTCGAACCCAAATCAGAGAAATGTGTCTTCATAGGATATCCAAAGGAAACTATTGGATACACCTTCTATCACATATCCAAAGGCAAGACTTTTGTTGCTAAATTCGGAGACTTTCTTGAGAAGGAGTTTCTCTCGAAAGAAGTGAGTGGGAGGAAAGTAGAACTTGACGAGGTAACTGTACTTGCTCCCTTGTTGGAAAGTAGTACATCACAGAAAACTGTTTCTTCGACACCTACACCAATAAGTGAGGAAGTTAATGATAATGATCATGAAACTTCAGAACAAGATACTACTGAACCTCGTAGATCAACCAGAGTAAGATTCACGCTAGAGTGGTACGGTAATCCAGTTCTGGAAGTCATGCTACTAGATCATGATGAACCTACGAACTATGAAGAAGCGATGGTGAGCCCAGATTCCGCAAAGTGGCTTGAAGCCATGAAATCTGAGATGGGATCCATGTATGAGAACAAAGTATGGACTTTGGTTGACTTGCCCGATGATCGGCAAGCAATTGAGAATAAATGGATCTTCAAGAAAAAGACTAACGCTGACGGTAATGTTACTGTCTATAAAGCTCGACTTGTCGCAAAAGGTTTTCGACAAGTTCAAGGGGTTGACTACGATGAGACCTTCTCACCCGTAGCGATGCTTAAGTATGTCCGAATCATGTTACCAATTGCCACGTTTTATGATTATGAAATTTGGCAAATGGATGTCAAAACTGCATTCCTGAATGGATTTGTGGAAGAAGAGTTGTATATGATGCAACCGGAAGGTTTTGTCGATCCAAAGGGAGCTAACAAAGTGTGCAAGCTCCAGCGATCCATTTATGGACTAGTGCAAGCCTCTCGGAGTTGGAATAAACGCTTTGATAGTGTGATCAAAGCATTTGGTTTTATACAGACTTTCGGTGAAGCCTGTATTTACAAGAAAGTGAGTGGGAGCTCTGTAGCATTTCTGATATTATATGTGGATGACATATTGCTGATTGGAAATGATATAGAATTTCTGGATAGCATAAAGCGATACTTGAATAAGAGTTTTTCAATGAAAGACCTCGGTGAAGCTGCTTACATATTAGGCATAAAGATCTATAGAGATAGATCAAGACGCTTAATTGGACTTTCACAAAGCACATACCTTGACAAGATTTGGAAGAAGTTCAAAATGGATCAAGCAAAGAAAGGGTTCTTGCCTGTGTTACAAGGTGTGAAGTTGAGTCAGACTCAATGCCCGACCACTGCAGAAGATAGAGAGAAAATGAAAGATGTTCCCTATGCTTCAGCCATAGGCTCTATCATGTATGCAATGCTGTGTACCAGACCAGATGTGTGCCTTGCTATAAGTTTAGCAGGGAGGTACCAAAGTAATCCAGGAGTGGATCACTAGACATCGGTCAAGAACATCCTGAAATACCTGAAAAGGACTAAGGATATGTTTCTCGTATATGGAGGTGACAAAGAGCTCACTGTAAAAGGTTACATTGATGCAAGCTTTGACACTGATCCGGACGATTCTAAATCGCAAACCGGATACGTGTTTACATTAAACGGTGGAGCTGTCAGTTGGTGCAGTTCTAAACAAAGCGTCATAGCAGGATCTACATGTGAAGCGGAGTACATAGCTGCTTCGGAAGCAGCAAACAAAGGATTCTGGATGAAGGAGTTCATATCCAATCTAGGTGTCATACCTAGTGCATCGGGTCCAATGAAAATCTTTTGTGACAATACTGGTGCAATTGCCTTAAACAAGGAATCCAGATTTCACAAGAGGACCAAGCACATCAAGAGACACTTCAATTCCATCCGGGATCTAGTCCAGGTGGGAGACATAGAGATTTGCAAGATACATACGGATCTGAATATTGCAGACCTGTTGACTAAGCCTCTTCCACGAGCAAAACATGATCAGCACCAAGGCTCCATGGGTGTTAGAATCATTACTGTGTAATCTAGATTATTGACTCTAGTGCAAGTGGGAGACTGAAGGAAATATGCCCTAGAGGCAATAATAAAGTTATTATTTATTTCCTTATATCATGATAAATGTTTATTATTCATGCTAGAATTGTATTAACCGGAAACATAATACATGTGTGAATACATAGACAAACTTAGTGTCACTAGTATGCCTCTACTTGACTAGCTCGTTAATCAAAGATGGTTATGTTTCCTAACCATGAACAAGGTGTTGTTATTTGATTAACGAGGTCACATCATTAGTTGAATGATCTGATTGACATGACCCATTTCATTAGCTTAGCACCCGATCGTTTAGTATGTTGCTATTGCTTTCTTCATGACTTATACATGTTCCTATTACTATGAGATTATGCAACTCCCGTTTACCGGAGGAACACTTTGTGTGCTACCAAACGTCACAACGTAACTGGGTGATTATAAAGGAGCTCTACAGGTGTCTCCAAAGGTAGATGTTGGGTTGGCGTATTTCGAGATTAGGATTTGTCACTCTGATTGTCGGAGAGGTGTCTCTGGGCCCTCTCGGTAATGCACATCACATAAGCCTTGCAAGCATTGTGACTAATGAGTTAGTTGCGAGATGATGTATTACGGAATGAGTAAAGAGACTTGCTGGTAACGAGATTGAACTAGGTATTGGATACTGACGATCGAATCTCGGGCAAGTAACATACCGATGACAAAGGGAACAACGTATGTTGTTATGCGGTCTGACCGATAAAGATCTTCGTAGAATATGTAGGAGCCAATATGGGCATCCAGGTCCCGCTATTGGTTATTGACAGGAGATGTGTCTCAGTCATGTCTACATTGTTCTCGAACCGTAGGGTCCGCACGCTTAACGTTACGATGACAGTTATTATGAGTTTATGCATTTTGATGTACCGAAGTTAGTTCGGAGTCCCGGATGTGATCACGGACATGACGAGGAGTCTCGAAATGGTCGAGACATAAAGATTGATATATTGGAAGCCTATATTTGGATATCGGAAGTGTTCTGGGTGAAATCGAGATTTTACCGGAGTACCGGGAGGTTACCGGAACCCCCCGGGAGCCATATGGGCCTTAATGGGCTTTAGTGGAAAGGAGAAAGGGGCAGCCCAAGGTGGCCGCGCGCCTCCCCCCTCCCCTAGTCCTATTAGGACTAGGAGAGGTGGCCGGCCCCCCTCTCTCTCTCTTTCCCCCTCAGGGAATCCTAGTCCAACTAGGATTGGGGGGGAGTCCTACTCCCGGTAGGAGTAGGACTCCTCCTGCGCCCTCCTCCTGGCCGGCCGCACCCTCCCCCTTGGCTCCTTTATATACAGAGGCAGGGGGTAACTCTAGACACACAAGTTGATCCACGTGATCGTTCCTTAGCCGTGTGCGGTGCACCCTGCCACCATATTCCACCTTGATCATATCGTTGTAGTGCTTAGGCGAAGCCCTGCCTCGGTAGAACATCAAGATCATCATCACACCATCGTGCTGACGGAACTCCTCCCCAAAGCTTTGCTGGATCGGAGCCCGGGGATCATCATTGAGCTGTACGTGTGCTAAGAACTCGGAGGTGCCGGAGTAACGGTGCTTGGATCGGTCGGATCGGGAAGAAGACGTACGACTACTTCCTCTACGTTGTGCCAATGCTTCCGTTGCGATCTACAAGGGTACGTAGATCAGACTCTCCCCCTCGTTGCTATGCATCACCATGATCTTGCATGTGCATAGGAAAATTTTGAAATTACTACGTTGCCCAACACCTATGACCATGAGATTATGCAACTCCCGTTTGCCGGAGGAACACTTTGTGTGCTACCAAATGTCACAACGTAACTGGGTGATTATAAAGGTGCTCTACAGGTGTCTCCAAAGGTACATGTTGGGTTCGCGTATTTCGAGATTAGGATTTGTCACTCCAATTGTTGGAGAGGTATCTCTGGGCCCTCTCGGTAATGCACATCACATAAGCCTTGCAAGCATTGCAACTAATGAGTTAGTTGTGAGATGATGTATTACGGAACGAGTAAAGAGACTTGCCGGTGACGAGATTGAACTAGGTATTGAGATACCGACGATCGAATCTCGGGCAAGTAACATACCGATGACAAAGGGAACAACGTATGTTGTTATGCGGTCTGACCGATAAAGATCTTCATAGAATATGTAGGAACCAATATGAGCATCCAGGTTCCGCTATTGGTTATTGACCAGAGACGTGTCTCGGTCATGTCTACATTGTTCTCGAACTGTAGGGTCCGCACGCTTAACGTTACGATGACAGTTTCATTATGAGTTTATGTATTTTGATGTACCGAAGGTTGTTTGGAGTCCCGGATGTGATCACGGACATGACGAGGAGTCTCGAAATGGTCGAGACATAAAGATTGATATATTGGACGACTATGTTCGGATACCGGAAGTGTTCCGGGTGATTTCGGAGAAAACCGGAGTGCCGGAGGGGTTACCGGAACCCCCCGGGGAAGTATTGGGCCTTAGTGGGCCTGAGGGGAGAGAGAGGGCAGCAGTCCAGGAGGTGGCGCGCCCCCCCATGGGGAGTCCGAATTGGACTAGGGAGGGGGGGCGCGGCCCCTCTTTCCCTCTCCCTCTCCCTCTCTTTCCTTCCCCCTCTTTCTTGCTAGTTGGACTAGGAAAGGGGAGTCCTACTCCCACTAGGAGGAGGACTCCCCCCTCCCTTTGGCGCGCCCCATAGGGCCGGCCGGCCTCCCCCTTGCTCCTTTATATACGGGGGCAGGGGGGCACCCTAGGACACACAAGTTGATCTTCGTGATCGTTCCTTAGTCGTGTGCGGTGCCCCCCTCCACCATATTCCACCTCGGTCATATTGTAGCAGTGCTTAGGCGAAGCCCTGCAACGTTTGAACATTAAGATCGTCACCACGCCGTCGTGCTGACGGAACTCCTCCCCGAAGCTTTGCTGGATCGAAGCCCGGGGAGCGTCATCGAGCTGAACGTGTGCCAAGAACTCGGAAGTACCGGAGTAACGGTGCTTGGATCGGTTGGACCGGGAAGACGTACGACTACTTCCTCTACGTTGCATCAACGCTTCCGCTTCGGTCTACGAGGGTACGTAGACAACACTCTCCCCTCTTGTTGCTTTACATCACCATGATCTTGCGTGTGCGTAGGAATTTTTTTGAAATTACTACGTTCCCCAACAGTGGCATCCGAGCCTAGGTTTTATGGTTTGATGTTATATGCACGAGTAGAACACAAGTGAGTTGTGGGCGATATAAGTCATACTGCTTACCAGCGTGTCATACTTTGGTTCGGCGGTATTGTTGGATGAAGCGGCCCGGACCGACATTACGCGTACGCTTACGCGAGACTGGTTCTACCGTCGTGCTTTGCACACAGGTGGCTGGCGGGTGTCGGTTTCTCCAACTTTAGTTGAACCGAGTGTGGCTACGCCCGGTCCTTGCGAAGGTTAAAACAGCACCAACTTGACAAACTATCGTTGTGGTTTTGATGCATAGGTAAGATAGGTTCTTGCTTAAGCCCGTAGCAGCCACGTAAAACTTGCAACAACAAAGTAGAGGACATCTAACTTGTTTTTGCAGGGCATGTTGTGATGTGATATGGTCAAGACATGATGCTAAATTTTATTGTATGAGATGATCATGTTTTGTAACCAAGTTATCGGCAACTGGCAGGAGCCATATGGTTGTCGCTTTATTGTGTGCAATGCAATCGCGTTGTAATGCTTTACTTTATCACTAAGCGGTAGCGATAGTCGTGGAAGCATAAGATTGGCGAGACGACAATGATGCTACGATGGAGATCAAGGTGTCGCGCCGGTGACGATGGTGATCATGACGGTGCTTCGGAGATGGAGATCACAAGCACAAGATGATGATGGCCATATAATATCACTTATATTGATTACATGTGATGTTTATCTTTTATGCATCTTATCTTGCTTTGATTGACGGTAGCATTATAAGATGATCTCTCACTAAATTTCAAGATAAAAGTGTTCTCCCTGAGTATGCACCGTTGCCAAAGTTCGTCGTGCCCAGACACCACGTGATGATCGGGTGTGATAAGCTCTACGTCCATCTACAACGGGTGCAAGCCAGTTTTGCATACGCAGAATACTCAGGTTAAACTTGACGAGCCTAGCATATGCAAATATGGCCTCGGAACACTGAGACCGAAAGGTCGAGCGTGAATCATATAGTAGATATGATCAACATATTGATGTTCACCATTGAAAACTACTCCATTTCACGTGATGATCGGTTATGGTTTAGTTGATTTGGATCACGTGATCACTTAGAAGATTAGAGGGATGTTTTTCTAAGTGGGAGTTCTTAAGTAATATGATTAATTGAACTTAAATTTATCATGAACTTAGTACCTGATAGTATCTTGCTTGTTCATGTTGATTGTAGATAGATGGCCCTTGTTGTTGTTCCGTTGAATTTTAATGCGTTCCTTGAGAAAGCAAAGTTGAAAGATGATGGTAGCAATTACACGGACTGGGTCCGTAACTTGAGGATTATCCTCATTGCTGCACAGAAGAGTTATGTCCTGGAAGCACCGCTAAGTGCCAAGCCTGCTGCAGGAGCAACACCAGATGTTATGAACGTCTGGCAGAGCAAAGCTGATGACTACTCGATAGTTCAGTGTGCCATGCTTTACGGCTTAGAACCGGGTCTTCAACGACGTTTTGAACGTCATGGCGCATATGAGATGTTTCAGGAGTTGAAGTTAATATTTCAAGCAAATGCCTGGATTGAGAGATATGAAGTCTCCAATAAGTTCTATAGCTGCAAGATGGAGGAGAATAGTTAAGTCAGTGAACATATACTCAAAATGTCTGGGTATCATAATCACTTGACTCAACTGGGAGTTAATCTTCCTGTTGATAGTGTCATTGACAGAGTTCTTCAATCATTGCCAATAAGCTACAAGAGCTTCGTGATGAACTGTAACATGCAATTGATGACTAAGACGATTCCCGAGCTCTTCGCAATGCTAAAGGCTGCGGAGGTAGAAATCAAGAAGGAGCATCAAGTGTTGATGGTCAATAAGACCGTCAGTTTCAAGAAAAAAGGCAAAGGGAAGAAGAAGGGGAACTTCAAGAAGAACAGCAAACAAGTTGCTGCTCGGGAGAAGAAACCCAAATCTAGACCTAAGCCTGAAACTGAGTGCTTCTACTGCAAGCATACTGGACACTGGAGGCGGAATTGTCCCAAGTATTTGGCGGATAAGAAGGATGGCAAGGTGAACAAAGGTATATGTGATATACATGTTATTGATGTGTACCTTACTAGAGCTTGCAGTAGCACCTGGGTATTTGATACTGGTTCTGTTGCTAATATTTGCAACTCGAAACAGGGACTACGGATTAAGCGAACACTAGCAAAGGACGAGGTGACGATGCGCGTGTGAAATGGTTCCAAAGTCGATGTGATCGCGGTCGGCACGCTACCTCTACATCTACCTTCTGGATTAGTTTTAGACCTAAATAATTGTTATTTGGTGCCAGCGTTGAGCATGAACATTATATCTGGATCTTGTTTGATGCGAGACGGTTATTCATTTAAATCAGAGAATAATGGTTGTTCTATTTATATGAGTAATATCTTTTATGGTCATGCACCCTTGAAGAGTGGTCTATTTTTGATGAATCTCGATAGTAGTGATAGACATATTCATAATGTTGAAGCCAAAAGATGCAGAGTTGATAATGATAGTGCAACTTATATGTGGCACTGCCGTTTAGGTCATATAGGTGTAAAGCGCATGAAGAAACTCCATACTGATGGACTTTTGTAACCACTTGATTATGAATCACTTGGTACTTGCGAACCGTGCCTCATGGGCAAGATGACTAAAACACCGTTCTCCGGTACTATGGAGAGAGCAACAGATTTGTTGGAAATCATACATACAGATGTATGTGGTCCGATGAATGTTGAGGCTCGTGGAGGATATCGTTATTTTCTCACCTTCACAGATGATTTAAGCAGATATGGGTATATCTACTTAATGAAGCATAAGTCTGAAACATTTGAAAAGTTCAAAGAATTTCCGAGTGAAGTTGAAAATCATCGTAACAAGAAAATAAAGTTTCTACGATCTGATCGTGGAGGAGAATATTTGAGTTACGAGTTTGGTCTACATTTGAAACAATGCGGAATAGTTTCGCAGCTCACGCCACCCGGAACACCACAACGTAATGGTGTTTCCGAACGTCGTAATCGTACTTTACTTGATATGGTGCGATCTATGATGTCTCTTACAGATTTACCGCCATCGTTTTGGGGTTATGCTTTAGAGACGGCCGCATTCACGTTAAATAGGGCACCATCAAAATCCGTTGAGACGACGCCTTACGAACTATGGTTTGGCAAGAAACCAAAGTTGTCGTTTCTTAAAGTTTGGGGCTGTGATGCTTATGTGAAAAAACTTCAACCTGATAAGCTCGAACCCAAATCGGAGAAATGTGTCTTCATAGGATACCCAAAGGAGACTGTTGGGTACACCTTCTAGCACAGATCCGAAGGTAAGACATTCGTTGCTAAAAATGGATCCTTTCTAGAGAAGGAGTTTCTCTCGAAAGAAGTGAGTGGGAGGAAAGTAGAACTTGATGAGGTAACTATACCTGCTCCCTTATTGGAAAGTAGTACATCACAGAAACCGGTTTGTGTGACACCTAAACCAATTAGTGAGGAAGTTAATGATGATGATCATAGAACTTCAGATCAAGTTACTACCGAACCTCGTAGATCAAACAGAGCAAGGTCCGCACCAGAGTGGTATGGTAATCCTGTTCTGGAAGTCATGCTACTAGATCATGATGAACCTACAAACTATGAAGAAGCGATGGTGAGCCCAGATTCCGCGAAATGGCTTGATGCCATGAAATCTGAGATGGGATCCATGTATGAGAACAAAGTATGGACTTTCGTTGATTTGCCCGATGATCGGCAAGCAATTGAGAATAAATGGATCTTCAAGAAGAAGACTGACGCTGACGGTAATGTTACTATCTACAAAGCTCGACTTGTTGCAAAAGGTTTTTGACAAGTTCAAGGGATTGACTATGATGAGACCTTCTCACCCGTAGCGATGCTTAAGTCTGTCCGAATCATGTTAGCAATTGCCGCATTTTATGATTATGAAATTTGGCAAATGGATGTCAAAACTGCATTCCTGAATGGATTTCTGGAAGAAGAGTTGTATATGATGCAACCAGAAGGTTTTGTCGATCCAAAGGGAGCTAACAAAGTGTGCAAGCTCCAGCGATCCATTTATGGACTGGTGCAAGCCTCTCGGAGTTGGAATAAGCGCTTTGATAGTGTGGTCAAAGCATTTGGTTTTATACAGACTTTTGGAGAAGCCTGTATTTACAAAAAAGTGAGTGGGAGCTCTGTAGCATTTCTGATATTATATGTGGATGACATATTACTAATTGGAAATGATATAGAATTTCTGGATAGCATAAAGGGATACTTGAATAAGAGTTTTTGAATGAAAGACCTCGGTGAAGCTGCTTACATATTAGGCATTAAGATCTATAGAGATAGATCAAGACGCTTAATTGGACTTTCACAAAGCACATACCTTGACAAAGTTTTGAATAAGTTCAAAATGGATCAAGCAAAGAAAGGGTTCTTGCCTGTATTACAAGGTGTGAAGTTGAGTAAGACTCAATGCCCGACCACTGCAGAAGATAGAGAGAAAATGAAAGATGTTCCCTATGCTTCAGCCATAGGCTCTATCATGTATGCAATGCTGTGTACCAGGCCTGATGTGTGCCTTGCTATAAGTCTAGCAGGGAGGTACCAAAGTAATCCAGGAGTGGATCACTAGACAGCGGTCAAGAACATCTTGAAATACCTGAAAAGTACTAAGGATATGTTTCTCATTTATGGAGGTGACAAAGAGCTCATCGTAAATGGTTACGTTGATGCAAGCTTTGACACTGATCCAGACGATTGTAAATCACAAACCGGATACGTGTTTACATTAAACAGTGGAGCTGTCAGTTGGTGCAGTTCTAAACTAAGCGTCGTGGCGGGATCTACGTGTGAAGCGGAATACATAGCTGCTTCGGAAGCAGCAAATGAAGGAGTCTGGATGAAGGAGTTCATATCCGATCTAGGTCTCATACCTAGTGCATCGGGTCCAATGAAAATCTTTTGTGACAATACTGGTGCAATTGCCTTGGCAAAGGAATCCAGATTTCACAAGAGAACCAAACACATCAGGAGACGCTTCAATTCCATCCAGGATCTAGTCCAGGTGGGAGACATAGAGATTTGCAAGATACATACGGATCTGAATGTAGCAGACCCGTTGACTAAGCCTCTTCCACGAGCAAAACATGATCAGCATCAAGGCTCCATGGGTGTTAGAATCATTACTGTGTAATCTAGATTATTGACTCTAGTGCAAGTGGGAGACTGAAGGAAATATGCCCTAGAGGCAATAATAAAGTTATTATTTATTTCCTTATATCATGATAAATGTTTATTATTCATGCTAGAATTGTATTAACCGGAAACATAATACATGTGTGAATACATAGACAAACAGAGTGTCACTAGTATGCCTCTACTTGACTAGCTCGTTAATCAAAGATGGTTATGTTTCCTAACCATGAACAAAGAGTTGTTATTTGATTAACGGGATCACATCATTAGTTGAATGATCTCATTGACATGACCCATTCCATTAGCTTAGCACCCGATCGTTTAGTATGTTGTTATTGCTTTCTTCATGACTTATACATGTTCCTATGACTATGAGATTATGCAACCCCCGTTTGCCGGAGGAACACTTTGTGTGCTACCAAACATCACAACGTAACTGGGTGATTATAAAGGTGCTCTACAGGTGTCTCCAAAGGTACATGTTGGGTTGGCGTATTTTGAAATTAGGATTTGTCACTCCGATTGTCGGAGAGGTATCTCTGGGCCCTCTCGGTAATGCACATCACATAAGCCTTGCAAGCATTGCAACTAATGAGTTAGTTGTGAGATGATGTATTACGGAACGAGTAAAGAGACTTGCCGGTGACGAGATTGAACTAGGTATTGAGATACCGACGATCGAATCTCAGGCAAGTAACATACCGATGACAAAGGGAACAACGTATGTTGTTATGCGGTCTGACCGATAAAGATCTTCATAGAATATGTAGGAACCAATATGAGCATCCAGGTTCCGCTATTGGTTATTGACCAGAGACGTGTCTCGGTCATGTCTACATTGTTCTCGAACCGTAGGGTCCGCACGCTTAACGTTACGATGACAGTTTCATTATGAGTTTATGTATTTTGATGTACTGAAGGTTGTTCGGAGTCCCGAATGTGATCACGGACATGACGAGGAGTCTCGAAATGGTCGAGACATAAAGATCAATATATTAGACGACTATATTCGGACACCGGAAGTGTTCCGGGTGATTTCGGAGAAAACCAGAGTGCCGGAGGGGTTACCGGAACCCCCCGGGGAAGTATTTGGCCTTAGTGGGCCTAAGGGGAGAGAGAGGGCAGCAGCCCAGGAGGTGGCGCCCCCCCATGGTGAGATCGAATTGGACTAGGGAGGGGGGGCGCGGCCCCTCTTTCCCTCTCCCTCTCCCTCTCTTTCCTTCCCCCTCTTTCTTGCTAGTTGGACTAGGAAAGGGGAGTCCTACTCCCACTAGGAGGAGGACTCCCCCCTCCCTTTGGCACGCCCCATAGGGCCGGCCGGCCTCCCCCCTTGCTCCTTTATATACGGGGGCAGGGGGCACCCTAGGACACACAAGTTGATCTTCGTGATCGTTCCTTAGCCGTGTGCGGTGCCCCCCTCCACCATATTCCACCTTGGTCATATTGTAGCAGTGCTTAGGCGAAGCCCTGCAATGTTTGAACATTAAGATCATCACCACGCCGTCGTGCTGACGGAACTCCTCCCCGAAGCTTTGCTTGATCGGAGCCCGGGGAGCGTCATCGAGCTGAACGTGTGCCAAGAACTCGGAGGTGCCGGAGTAACGGTGCTTGGATCGGTTGGACCGGGAAGACGTACGACTACTTCCTCTACGTTGCATCAACGCTTCCGCTTCGGTCTACGAGGGTACGTAGACAACACTCTCCCCTCTCGTTGCTTTACATCACCATGATCTTGCGTGTGCATAGGAATTTTTTTGAAATTACTACATTTCCCAACAGCTTGCATCCAATGTTTATTAATTTTAATGCATGTACATGACTGTTGTCGCTCTCTAGTTGGTCGCTTCTCAGTCTTTTGCTAGCCTTCACCTGTACTAAGCGGGAATACTGCTTGTGCATCCAAACTCCTCAAACCCCAAAGTTATTCCACATGAGTCCACTATACCTTCCTATATGCGGTATCTACCTGCCGTTCCAAGTAAATTTGTATGTGCCAAACCTTAAACCTTCAAATAATCATCCTATTTTGTATGCTCGAATAGCTCATGTATCAACCAGGGCTGTCTGTATCTTCCATGTTAGGCGGGTTATTCTCAAGAGGAGTGGACTCCGCTCCTCACTCACGAGATAAATGGCTGGTCACCGAGATGCCCAGTCCCATGCTTTATGCAAACTAAATCAAAATAATTGCAAACAAAACTCCCCCTAGGACCTGATGTATGTTGGAGGCACTCGTTGTTTCGAGCAAGCCATGGATTGATGTTTGTTGGTGGAGGGGGAGTATAAACTTTATCATTCTATTTGGGAACCGCCTTTAATGTGTGTAGCATGGAAGATATCGTCATCTCTTGGTTGTTATGCTGACAATGAAAGTATACCGCTCAAAATATTATTCACCTCTATTTCAAAACCGAGCCCTGGCACCTCTACAAATACATGCTTCCCTCTGCGAAGGGCCTATCTATTTACTTTTATGCCGAGTCATCACCCTCTTATTAAAAAGCACCAGTTGGAGAGCACCGCTGTCATTTGCATTCATTATTGTTAGTTTGCATTAGGTGTGACTATGATTGGATCTCTTTTACCATGAATTACAATGTCTAGTCAGTCCTTGATCTTTAAAGGTGCTCTGCATTTATGTTTTGCGGTCTCAGAAAGGGCTAGCGAGATACCATCTTGTTATATCATATTACGATTGTTTTGAGAAAGTGTTGTCATCCGAGTTTTATTATTATGGCTTGCTAGTTGATTATGCTATTGATATGAGTAAACATGAGACCTGAGAATTATTGCAAATATGGTTAGTTATAATCTTTGCTGAAAACTTGAATGCTAGCTTGACATATTTACAACAACAAGAGCAAACAGAGTTTGTAAAAGTTTTTCTTTATTTCTTTCAGTTTATCAACTGAATTGCTTGAGGACAAGCAAGGGTTTAGGCTTGGGGGAGTTGATATGTCTCCATCGTATCTACTTTTGCAAACACTTTTGCCCTTGTTTTGGACCCTAACTTGTATGATTTGAATGGAACTAGCCCGGACTGACGCTGTTTTCAGCAGAATTGCCATGATGTTGTTTTATGTGCAGAAAAAAAAAGTTCTCGGAATGACCTGAAACTCCACGGAATATCTTACAATAAATAATAAAAAATCCTCGCCAAAGATGAAGACCAGGGGGCCCACACCCTTCTCACGAGGGTGGGGGGCGCCCCCTAGGGCGCGCCCCCTACCTCGTGGGCCCCCTGGAGACCCCCCGACTCCAACTCCAACTCTATATAACTGATTTCGGGGAGAAAAAAATAGGATAGAAGAAATCATCACATTTTACGATACGGAGCCGCCGCCAAGCCCTAAAACCTCTCGGGAGGGCTGATCTGGAGTCCGTTCGGGGCTCCGGAGAGGGGGATTCGTCGCCGTCGTCATCATCAACCATCCTCCATCACCAATTTCATGATGCTCACCGATGTGCGTGAGTAATTCCGTCGTAGGCTTGCTGGACAGTGATGGGTTGGATGAGATTCACCATGTAATCGAGTTAGTTTTGTTAGGGTTTGATCCCTAGTATCCACTATGTTCTGAGATTGATGTTGCTATGACTTTGTTATGCTTAATGCTTGTCACTAGGGCCCGAGTGCCATGATTTCAAATCTGAACCTATTATGTTTTCATCAATATATGAGAGTTCTAGATCCTATCTTGCAAGTCTATAGTCACCTATTATGTGTTACGATCCGTTAACCCCGAAGTGACAATAATCGGGATACTTACCGGTGATGACCGTAGTTTGAGGAGTTCATGTATTCACTATGTGCTAATGCTTTGTTCCGGTTCTCTATTAAAAGGAGGCCTTAATATCCCTTAGTTTCCATTAGGACCCCGCTGCCACGGGAGGGCAGGACAAAAGATGTCATACAAGTTCTTTTCCATAAGCACGTATGACTATATTCAGAATACATGCCTACATTACATTGACGAATTGGAGCTAGTTCTGTGTCACCCTATGTTATGACTGTTACATGATGAACCGCATCCGACATAATTATCCATCATTGATCCAATGCCTATGAGCTTTCCATATACTGGTTTACGCTTATTTACTTTCCTGCTGCTATTGTTACAATCACTAGAAAATACCAAAAACATTAATTTGCTTTCGTTACTCTTTTGTTACCGTTACCATCGCTATCATATTACTTGCTACTAAACACTTTGCTGCAGATACTAAGTTTCCAGGTGTGGTTGAATTGACAACTCAGCTGCTAATACTTGAGAATATTCTTTGGCTCCCCTTGTGTCGAATCAATAAATTTGGGTTGAATACTCTACCCTCGAAAGCTGTTGCGATCCCCTATACTTGTGGGTTATCAGCCATCTCCTCGGTAACTCCTGCATGTTGCGTACGCGGCCAGTGAGCAGACCTAGCTACCTCCTTCAACAAGGCAGGAGCTTACGCAGTCCAACCCGGCGCGCCGCTCAGTCGCTGGCGTCTATTAAGCTTCGGCTGATGCATACGACGCAGAACACCCATACTATGCCCACGTGATGGTTAGTGCCATCAGGCCAAAGGCCCCTCAGATCAAATATCCAAATCATAGTGGATTAGGAGCACGCGGTAACGAGCAGAGACTCATGATCGATGTGACCCCGTCACCCTGCCTCGAGTACTTGCGGCAAGGGCTAAGAATGCCCGGCCACGCCTCGTAAGTACTCCCTCCATCCCATAATGTAAGACGTTTTTTGACACTAGTGTAGTGTCAAAAAACGTCTTACATACACTAGTGTCAAAAAACGTCTTACATTATGGGACGGAGGGAGTATCTCGCGGGCACCTTCCAGGTCAACCCGACTCCACATCACTCGCTATTAAGCTCGCGCGGGTACCCCTCGGGGCCGACCCGTCTTTAGTAACATGATTCAGTGTAATGTCATAGTAACCATAGTAACTGTGTGTCTAATGCCAAGGGGAAAACCCGAGGAATCACCCCCGGTGAATTCCACTCGATGTTATCATCAAGGTGAACTTAAGAGGATCCACCCTCGAGGTTCACGCTTGAGGGGTTCCACGACAGAGCCGTAACGGAAGTGGTTAAGGAGGAAATCACCCTCGATGACCACAGCCGGATAGCTACACTAAAGAGATCTCATCAGGAGTGATGTATGAGGTTCCACCCTCGGCACTCGATGGTAACTCTACAGAGTCGAGCAACAAAAGGGGAAAGTGATGTGCGGTGTCGGGGCCTGGACATCGATCATGTTGATCGAGTCATCGGACATAAAGCGAGGCAACTGGGACAAGGTGGGGGTCACTGATGGATCACTAACCAACCTATACTAAGCAGTTTAGGATAAGTAGGTAAGGTATGAAAGCGGTTAACAAAACATGTTATGCATCAGAGTAGGATCATACAGAAAGCAGTAGCAGTTCTAATGCAAGCATGAGAGGGAAAGAAATGAGCGATATCAGAATGCTCAAGGAGGGTTTGCTTGCCTGGAAGCTCTGCTGAAAAAGAAGAAGTGTCGTCGTCGACGTAGTCGATCACAGGGGCATCGGCAGCGGTCTCGGGGTCTACCAGAGAGGAGAGGGGGAAGAAACAATAAATACAAGCAAACAGATGCATGACAAGACAATAAGCGGTGCTAGGGGTGTTCTAACACAGAGTTATACGATACCGACGAAGGAGAAAACATCCGGGAAAGTTTTCCCTAAGTTTAGCATTTTCGAACAGATGAAACAAAGGGGGCGGTTTCAGGTTTGCTATGCTAGGGACGTGTTGCGGACGAATGGGTTGCGTATCCGGGTTCGTCTCGTCGTTCTGAGCAACTTTCATGTACAAAGTTTTCCCATCCGAGCTACGGTTTATTTTATATTGATTTTAAAAGACTTTAAAATCATTTTTAGCATTTATTTAATTATTTCAATTTAACATGATCCAGAAGAGTCATGCTGACGTCAGCATGACGTCAGTAGTCAACGTTGACAGTTGGCCTGGTCAACCTGACATGTGGGCCCTGTGGGACCCACCTGTCATTCTCTCTTTAGGTTAATTAGGGTTAGGTTAATTAATTACTGTTTAATTAAACTAACAGGTTAATTAGATTAATTAAATATGATCAATTAACTTAATTAATTCATTCATTAATTAATTATTTTATTTATTTATTTTGAAAACGTTCCAGGGGCTGGGCCCCACATGTCATAGGCCCAGGGGGCTTAACGGGGCGGGTTAACGGGCACGGGCGAGGCCGCCCGTTTGGGCGCCCGCCCAGGCCAGTGGAGGCGCCAGGGCATTGATACATCTTCATTGTATCTATAATTTTTGATTGCTCCATGCTATATTATCTACTGTTTTAGACATTATTGGGCTTTATTATCCACTTTTATATTATTTTTGGGACTAACCTATTAACCGGAGGCCCAACCCAGAATTGCTGTTTTTTTTGCCTGTTTTAGGGTTTCGAAGAAAAGGAATATCAAACGGAATGAAACCTTCGGAAACGTGATTTTCTCAATAGATAAGATCCAGAAGACTTGGACCCTCCGTCAAGAAAGCCACGAGGTGGTCACGAGGGTAGGGGAGCCCCCCTAGGGCGTGCCCCCTGCCTCGTGGGCCCCTCGAAGCTCCACCGACATACTTCACTACAAAAAAATACACTTCCGTGATGATACATGTTTGTCACAGTAGGTCGCTTTTTTTGTCATGCATGTACATCCATGACAAATTTATGACAGAATCAAGATAGTCATACCTGTGCTGTCGTAGAAGTGTTCCATGACATTACCAAAATTATCATCACGAAAGTGTCCACTTCCATGACGATAAATCGCGCGTCATAGAAGTGCTTTCGTCAAGGGTGACCGACACGTGGCATTCACCGTAACGGAACGCCGTTAAGCTATCGGGTCGGGTTTTGAATCCGATAACCCGTTAACAGCCCCGACCAATGGGAAATTTCCATGTGTAAAATTCTTATTGGCCGGACGAAACATGTGTCAGCTCGTCAGTGGGTCAGATAGGCGCCTATGATATGTCGACATGTGGCACGGCCCAACAGTGGCCCATTCCGGTGAAAAAGGCCGGCCCAGTAAAAATTAGCAGGTCGGCCCATATAAGGCCTACTTGTGTCAGGTCCATTTAAGCCCACAACCCATATGAGATGTGCCAATTCGGCCCGTTAAAGATTTGACACCATTGCAGCCCATCGTCAGTTCGAGCCCATTAACAACCCGCTATATACTTGGGCTCAATATCGGCCCGATGAGATTTCGGCCTGTTAACAACCCATTTAATGGATGGGCCAATTTTCAGGATGTACATCTTTCGTCCTTTTAGCGACCCATTTAAATGTTGGGCTAATTTCCGGCCCGGTGTGTCTTTCAGCCTGTTGACGGCCCATAAATCTGATGGGCCATTTGTAGTCGGACCTGAGTTTCCGCCTTTTAGTGGCCCATTTAAGTGTTGGGCCAATTTCTGGCCCGGTGTCACTTTCAGCCTATTGACGGCCCATAAATCAGTTGGGCCAATTGTAGTCGAACCTGAGTTTTGGCCTTTTAGCGACCCATTTAAGTGTTGGGCCAATTCCCGGCCTTGTGTGCCTTTCGGCCTGTTAACGGGCCATAAATGAGTTGGGCCATTTGTAGTCGGACCTTAGTTTTGCCCTCTTAACGGCCCATGCCCTTCATGGTCCAATAGCAGCCCGGTTTCTCTTTCGGCCTGCTAAAGGCCCACAACACAGTTGCGCCGTTTACAATACGACCTGACTTTCGGCTTCTTAGCGGCCCATGCTCTTCATGGTCCAATACAAGCCCGCTGCCTCTTTCGGCCTGCTAAAGGCCTACAGTATAGTTGGGCCATATGTAGCCCAAACTTAGTAACGGCCTGTTAACGGCCCATGAAATAAATTGGGGCCACCTGTTGCCCGCTTCGATGTCGGCCTGTTAACGACCCGGGAGGTAAGAGGGCCGACCATTAACTTTCGGCCTAGTAACGGCCCATTAACTCAATGGGCCCACTAAAGTTCGTTCATGTCTTTAGGCCAAATTAGATAATTTAAGCCCATTACGACGAGCAAAGGTACGACATACAGGGAATAACATTGCACAACCAGAATATATTACAGGAAATTACATCCACTAGGCAATCAAAGATTGATGCCAGTGCAAATAAATGAGCAGAACCTAACCATCTACAACGTCACAATCTGCAACCTCAGTACAGATGACGCCCATAAGCATGTGGGGAAGTTCTTGCTGCTTTGCCACACTGTCTCTAAAAACATTGATTAGTTGTTGTGTCGCATGACTCTGCACCTCTGATTCATCCACCATTTCCATCATTGCTTCAGCCATTAATTGGTTGACAAACATACATTTATTCCATTGCATTCGAGATAGAGGATACTGAACAGATTCAGATGGCGATTTTGGCAGGCTTGTATTATTGATAGTGGAGAGTGTCTTGACCACTGCATCATAATGTAAATTAGGACAGGAACCAAATAGATTAATCATGAGTTATTGTCATATTACCTGGCCTAGATTTACTGGAAAGAAACAATGGGGTTGCCTTGCTGTTTTCAGAGTTTGTCTTCTTATCTTCAGCAGCCTGCACAAAATTAACACACTAGCATTGCTATCATTGGCCAAGTCAGATAATAGGAAAGCAACATTGACACAACGAACGTTTGGGCAACTAGCCTACACCAAATCAACACAATATGGCACAACTATCATCAGCCAGGTAAGGTAATACGAAAGCAACATTGACACAATGAATGAATGGGCAACCAGAGAAGCACTACAATTCAGTAATGTGCGTGATATAAGATAGCACATTCATGCAGCTCAGTACGCAAAACTACCAAGCAGTTTCCTTACAAAAATCAACATTGGCGCCTTTAACATTTTGCTACAACTAATTTTAGATCAGATAAAGGTTAGATTCACGCCGATTAACAAAATACATGCCGACGTAAAAATATAGTGATATACAACACGTACTTACATCAGCACTGGAGCACAGAGAATTCCCGCAAGATATTTTCCTCGAATACGATCCCAATGGAGGAAGTCTTGTATCGTTTAACCTTATTTTCTAAAAGAGAGACGGGTAAGAAACATGTAGAAAATATGATCAGAATGCTATAAAATTTCATGATGCGAGGATACGCACACGCTTCTTAGAATGGAGTTGACATTCCTTTGCTAGACTGGAGCGGACTAGTTCTTTGGCCACTGGAATCTGCTTATTATCAGTGGGAGTTGGGTTTCTCTGTGCTGGAGCAGTATCTATGAAAACTGGAGTTGGTTTATTATCTCCTGGCGTTTGGATCTTTTGCAAAGACCTGGTTTGTAACCCTTCAGATTGTAACATAGTCGTCTTCCCCTTGCATGCCTTATATAGAAGAATGGTGATTCAGTTATAAAACATGCTACAGCAGAGATGGAATAGGTACTGAAGAATAGAAAGGCATGACATATTGACATGTATTCACTCCATCCAGAAATAAATGGATGGGTCTAGGCGTATTTCAGTTCTAGATACATCCAGTTTTATACATTTCTGCGACATTTAATCCGGACGGAGGGAGTATGATGTAAGAGCTAGGGATACAACAGGACAACACAATAAAAAAACACTGAAAACCCACTACAGAACCAAAGTATTCAAACCCACTGATATGAGATAGTACACTCATGCATCTCAGGATGCAAAACTACCAGGCAATTTTCCTTGCAAAAATCAACATTGTGGCCTTTAATCATACATTTTGCTACAACTAAATTTAGATCAGATAAAGCTTGGATTCACGCCGATTAACAAAATACATGATGATGGAAAAATATAGTGATATACAATAGGTACTTACATCTACATTGGAGCACAGAGAATTCCTGCAAGAATCTTTCCTCATAAACGATACCATTGCAGAAAATCTTCTATCTGTTAAGCTTATTTTCTAAAAGAGAGATGGGTAAGAAACATGTAGAAAATATGATCAGCATGCTATAAAATTTCATGATGCAAGGATACACACACGCTTCTTAGAATTGAGTTGACATATTTTTGCTGGACTGGAGCGGACTAGTTCTTTGGCCACTGGAATCTGCTTATTATCAGTAGGAGTTGGGTTTCTCTGTGCTGGAGCAGTATCTATAAAAACTGGAGTTGGTTTATTATCTCCTGGTGTTTGGATCTTTTGCAAAGGCCTTGTTTGTAACCCTTCAGATTCTAACATAGTCGTCTTCCCCTTGCATGCCTTGTATAGAAGAATGGTGCTTTAATTATAAAACATGCAGCAGCAGAGAGATGGAATAGGTACTAAAGAATAGAAAGGCATGACATATTGACATATATTCCCTCCATCCGGAAAAAAATGGACGGGTCTAGGCGTATTTCAGTTCTAGATACATCCTTTTTTATCCATTTCGGCAACATGTAATCCGGACGGAGGGAGTATGGTGTAAGAGCTAGGGATACGACAGGACAACACAACAAAAACACTAGTTGAATGTAAAATTGTATGCTAGCGGAATGTAAAATAGGAAGGCATGACATATTTACATGCATGATCAGCATGCTAAGCACATGGCATTGCAACAGAGTAGATACACTCCAAGACATTATATGCATGTTGTATCCATATCACATGCCAAGTTAGAGCAAGGGCCTTGTGGGGTGAAGAGGATTCATCATCTTTCTGCAAGTCTTCTGAAGAACTGCCTTTACATGTTCCATCATATTGGGTATCATTGACATCAAGTTTATTGGCCTTTACATTGCTCCGTGAGGTTCTTGTGGATATATCAATGTGTGCAATTATATCTGACATGCATGGAAGACAACTAGTAGTTAGATTTATGTAATGAGTGCCTGTAGGAGACGACATAAATAGTAGGACTGGGGTTAACTAGCAGCAACAGGTCTCATAAACTAAAGGGTGAACACAGATGAAAGCTACAGAATATGTATCGTTTGTACTCGAGATTAACTAGATGGCACACAAAAGTATTAAAGAACAACATAGGAAATACTAGAAGTGGTATAATACTATAATCACCAGCCTGTGGGATAGCATTGGCTGATGGATGATAACTATGGAACAGTGTTACCTAAAGAACAAGTATCTTAGCTGAACTATGGAACAACGTTAACTCCTGAACAAGACCCGTAAGAGATCAGCATGAATATACAGTGAAATATGATGATCTATTTTCCATGCTTAGATTAATAACAAAGCCATAAATGTTGCACACAAGTAAGATGAGGGTACAACCTATCAGGCTGCCATCCATAGGAGTGAGCATCATGTGCTGACTTGTCGATGGCCCTGCAGTTGTTGTGGCTGTGCATGTCGGGCATGCGCATTCGATGCAGGGAACTATTGAGTGGGGACTATAGCTCCCTTCTGGTGTATGCTTCCCTTGTTGGAGCAGCTGCGATGAGTCGGAAGACGGTGTGTCTGAAGATGCAGATAACGCATAATGTTAAGAACGACATATCTCTTTGATCTGAATAAATACACTAAGAGATCAACAGCAAGGTACAAGAGTGGTCACACGTCTGTTGACTGAAGAGTAAATTGGGGTCACACGATTTTATTTTATTTTGGTACTGTCCGATCTACGCCGGATGGCTGGCCGTCTTGTGCCTCCCGGCTGACACTGTTCGGAATCTTCCCCGAAGAGCCAGCGACCAACGGCAGAGCAGCCTGCCTCTGCCGTCCGTGGCCCCGGCCAAAACCCCGCTCCCCGCGCCCACCGCACTGCCGTGGTTGCGCCGCCCCCGGGCCAATCCACAAAGACTCCACGTCATCCAGATCCGGCGGCAGTACCTTCAACCCACGCAACTCTAAAAGATAGCCATCTAAGCGCTGCTTCCGCGGCGAACTTGCGGCACCGCACCCTTACGTTAGACACCAGCCAACCGGCAGCCTAGGAGCTCCGCCGCCTCGAGGGGTGCTGCTTCCCATTGCAAATCGATTGGCCCAGAATAAAAATTCAGACAACTGACGCCTAAATAAAGTGATTTGAGATGAGGGTGCGACCTATCTGGTGGCATGGTGAAGTAGGCAGGTCCAGCTGCCGAGTCGGTGAGGCCGGCGCGGTTGCGGTGGCGACCGGCGGCAGGGAAAGAGCGATGTCGCGACGGTCGATGGCTACGCCGAAGCAGCGCCAGGACTCTAGACGGATCCGAAGTTGGAGCCGCTCCGGCGCCGTGAACAACAGCGGGGGTGAATCGGCTCCGGTACGGTTCATGCGGCCGTCGTCGAGGCAGCACCAGCAGCACGGAGTAAGAGGCACACGGCCCAGTGCACGACGGCAAATGGACAGTGTCTCCGGCATTAGGGAGGAGGGCGGCTGTGAAATTGGTGCGGTGGGGGTGCCATGGAGGTGGGGCTGAGGTTTCACGACTCGGGAGAAGGGAGCTTCCTAGGGAGAAGGTGATTTGGCACCCACGAGGTATGAATGGGTGCGGGCGGGGGGGGGGGGGAATTGTGAGGGGAGTGGAACCATGTCTCACGGACGCATTTGTCTGAAATGTGAGGGGGAGTTACAGTTCTACCCTTGCATATAGGCTTCTCGGCTTGGGTCTATGTACTGAGGGTCGGGGATAGTAGAGTAACTTTGCTTCTCCCCAAATAGTGGGCGGGAGCGATTTCGGGCGAGGAGGGCGTGTTTTGAACTATAGTGGGTGCGAGCGATTTCGGGCGAGGAGAGCGTGTTTTGAAATAGTGGGCGCGAGCTATTTCGGGCGAGGAGAGCGTGTTTTGCCGACCATGGTTTATGAATTATTCGGCACATGTCATTTCGGCCGAGGAGAAGGCGCACTTGGATGAAGTTATGAACCTACCCTCGATGTACAACGGGCCAATTGATGCGTGTCCCACATAGGACGGTAATTTCACGTCTCCCATTTATTTGCTCGGGCGAATTCCACCGAGCAGAGAGGATGTTTAATGGTTCGTTCAAATTTTGGGAGAAAGAGCATCCACGTCTACCTTACCAAGTCGATTCAGATCAAATTTAGAAATATTAGCTTGTCACTTCTTTTTTAGATGGAGAGATGATGCTCGGGAGTAATGTGTTTTTACATGCTCGTTGCTAACGATTTACTATATGACAAATAGTTGACCCACTCAAAAACGCGAATCAAACCCAAAATGAAATATCTGTATTCAATGAAATAGCTCGTTCAGTAGGTCAAAATAGTGAACTAAATCCAAAATTGAACACCTGAACCGAGTAGCATGTTGTACAGTATTATAGTACTCCATGAACATGTTGAAAGTCAAATTAATGAACTTGTTTGATATACGCATATATCCGTTCATGTGTGGATTGCAGACAACATGTTCTCCAATTTAAATATTTGAATGCAAGTTTATATCGAAACATGGTTTATATCAGTCTTTGATGCATAAAACGCGACCTCTCCCGGACTCCCGTTCTCTCTCTCTCTCTCTCTCTCTCTCTCTCTCTCTCTCTCTCTCTCTCTCTCTCTCTCTCCGACAATCTTCAATTCTGTCGCACGCATCCGACACAAAATCCTTGTTGGTCCCTCTCCCTTTCTCTCCATCTCTCTCTCTCTCTTTGTGTGTGTGTGGGGGGGGGGTCTTTCTAGTTCGCATGCATATATACACCATCTATAGGTCTCTCTCGCACACTATGTATGATACTCTAGCTAGTCCAAGATAGATATCTTGGGTGCACTCATCGTACGCACATATTCCTTGGCTCTTTGCCTGTAACTCTCTCACGCACCACTATGTCGTCTCGGAGCTCTTCCCCCCTCTCTCAAACTCTCCATCCACCTGGGTCACACATACACATGCATATCTCACTCGCACTCGATAGGCCCATCTAAAACTCTATCTCTCCCCCTCGTTCTCTCTCCATCTCACACGCGCACACACACAATCTCATGCCCAGCTAGCCAAGTATGATGGTCTCTCACTCAATTGTAGGCACACGCAGTCCCCCCTATATGTATATGACTAGCTAATCTTAGTCTCCATCACAAACATGTGCATGGTCTATCTCGATTTCTCTCGGGGCATCTTTCTATCGCGCACGCACTCCCTCGATCTCCCACCCATATAGTCCCCTCACGATCTCGACGGGATCTCTCTATCACAAACACACCCTCTCTCCCTCCCCATGCGTCCATTCCATCCATATGTCCCTCTCGACCTTTGTTCCTTGTTGGCCACACCTCTATTGGACATGTGCTACAGGGGTGTCTCTCTCCGTTGCAAACAATCACACACTAGCTATCTTCGTGTATCTCCTCGCCCCGCTTTTCCATCTCGGAGATGCATGCGTGATATGTTCGCATAAGAAATGAAAAAAACACTCTCTCTTTCTAATTTATCGTTTGTTGTCACTTTCTCTTTCACACACATACTCTTTGTGCACACTTACTCATTCTCCTTCACACGCACTTGATCTGTCTCGACTGAGGCACTCTCCTCGGTCCATAGCATACAGATTTATTGAAAAGTCAAACATCACAAAGTTTGACCATGTACATGGAGAAAAAGAATTACATCTAGTACGGCAAACATATACTGTTAGATTCACCATGAGATGTAGTTTTGTATGATGTATCTTTGGTATTGTAGATATAAATAACATTTGCGTAAACCTGATCAAAGTTTCCAAAGTTTGACTTCTAAAAAATTTACATGCACTGCATTATCGAGCGGATGGAATATCTCTTTCCCCCTCTCAGCTATTTGACGCACCACTCAGCCTTATCGGGGCTCCTCAATCTCTCTCAAACTTTATTGGTCAGTTTGGTTCGTGACCTGACCCTCATGCCTTGATGGCCGGTACTGCCTGGTGTGGATGTGAGATGTAAAATATTTTTGCCTGGCCAGGCTTCTGTGGTGCTGAAGCGTTTGGTTCATGCCTGGGCCAGGCAAAGCATCAACGTCCCATCAATCAATCCATGCATCAATTATTTAATGCTAATATCCATCCATGTTGCTGTTAGCCTCATGGCCACACGACCAGGCATGGTCAGGCGTTCGAAATCGGTCGCCTGGGCCAGGCTACTTGCAGTGTCTGGAGTTCAGCCTGGCTAATTAAAGTGCAAGGGAACCCAGGCCAGGCGGGCTTTCTTTTTCACAGGGTAGCAACCAAACAAGTGTGCATGAAATCCAGCCACAACCCCAGGCCAGGCAAAAGATGCTCAGGACGCAAGCCAAACTAGCCTTATATCTCCCTGATTCACACATACACATGTCTCGCTCGCGTTATACATATAGACACATCCAACACTCTCCGCCCTTGTTCTCTCTCCATGTGACACGCACCCCCCCCCCCTAAGTACCATAATCCCTCAATCCATCATAGGCGCAAGCACACCCCCCCTCGATCCTAAGTATGATTATCTCTTACTAGCCATCAGGAACACACGTATTGTCTCCTTCCATCCATATGTCTATCTTGATATCTCTCGGGGCATCTTCTATCGCGCACACACCTTGTCATTCGATCTCCCACCCATGTAGTCCCATCACGATCTCCAGGGGATCTCTCTATAACAAACATACACTCTCTCCTCCCCATGTCTGCATTTTCAACGTACGTCTCTCTCGACCTCTCTCCCTTGTTTGTCAGACCCCTCTTGGCCACGTGCTAGGGGTCTTGCTCTCTCGGTTCCAAACAACCACACACTATCTCCTCACCTTGCCTCCGTTGTCGAAGATGCATGTGTGATATGTTTGCATAAGACACGTACGCTTTTTCTCTACTTTTATCGTGTGTTGTCCATGTCTCTTTCACACACGCACACACACTTTTTTCACTCTCTCTCTCTCTCTCTTGTTAGGGACTGTCACGTCCATAAGCATATGGATGTTTTGAAAAGTCAAACCTCAGAAAAGTTTGACCAGGTATATGTGGAGAAAAACATTTACATCTGGAACGATCATTAGATTCATCACAACATGTACTTACTTCATAATATCATTTATCTTTGGTATAGTAGATATAAGTAATTTCTTTATAAACTTCGTCAAAGTTTCAAAAGTTTGACTTCAAAAATGTTGGAACTACATTATCGAATGGAGGGAGTAGCTCTTTCTCTCTCTCTCTCTCTCTCTGCTATCTCTCACGGGCCTCCCCTCTCACTCGAACTCTCTATACCGACAGATTATACGCTCACTATGTCAGCGTATAGCTCCGTATATTGTTTAGTTGACCGGTCAACCAATCCACATGCTGCCTTGTCAGCTCGTGTTCTGTATCTTCGTGTGCTGGCCCATGTGGCAGTGGGTGAAAATAAGTAAACTAGAGGCCCATCTGACACGCGGTGAAGTAAACAAAGTTGAAACCACTCGGGGTAGCACCCCGCACGCTAGTAAATTGAGGGCGCATTGAGGACAAACTTCTTGCGCGGGAAGGACGCACTCGCGCACAATTCACCACTGCGCGGCGGCATGCACAGAAGGACGCACTCGCGCACACCCAACACACAACACACACCACCACACGTGTACACCGGTGTCGTCGCCGGTTGAGATGGACGGCGAGGCAGCCAACAAGCGGAGGCGGCTCGAGCCAAAACCGCATCTGGCGAGCCTGGACTTCAGCAGCACCCCCGCCCCCCCGACGACACGCTACTCGTCATCATCGGCCTCCTCCCCACCAAATCTGCCGTGCAGACCGCCCTGCTCTCCCGGCGGTGGCGCCCCCTCTGGCACTGCGTCCCCCTCAACCTCACCGTCGACAGCTGCCTGTGTGACGGGGATTGCAAACGCATGGCCGCAGTATCCAAGATCCTTTCATCGCACCCTGGGCCAGCCAAACGCCTTGACATCTGCATGTTCAGTACCAACTGCAAGGTCCAACCCAAGTTCGACGAGTGGTTCTTATCCCCCACCCTAGATCAGCTCGAGGAGCTCAGCTTTGAAGCTGGACGATGTCGCTCTTTGCCGCCGTCCGCGCTCCGCCTCACGCCAACGCTGCGCCGCGCCAGCTTCAGCTCCTGCTATCTTCCCCAGATTAATGTCGCGCCCGCTCTTCTTCTCCCTCAACTCAAGCAGCTAGACCTCTTCGTCGTTGTCATCTCGAAGAAGGCTATGGAGCACCTGCTCCGCAGCTGTACTGCGCTCGAGTACCTTCGTCTTGAGCAGATCCACGGGTTCATTAGCCTCCACATCACCTCGACGAATCTTCGATGGATTTATGTGTCTTGCTGGCCCTGCAACAAGACATCAATTGGGAAGAGATCACTCCAGCTATTCCACATTATGGTCATTGAGAATGCGCCTTTCCTTGAGAGATTGCTTGTATCGGATCTAGAAGGTCCAACAAAAATCAAGGTCATTGACGTGCCGAAATTGACAGCGTTGGTGTACTCGTCTGCCAAATTCTCCGAACTCTTTATTGGATCCGTAATCGTTCAGGTACAACACTCATCTTCTTCTCCGTCTTCTTGAAATTCACATTTTTAAATTTCTTCTTAATGTATTTACAACCGTCTTCCAGAAAATGATTCCCACAAGCTTGACCCAGTCCATGCGCACAGTGAAGATCTTAGCACTAAAATCTATCGGCCCCAATCTGGATCAAGTTGTTGGATTCCTTACATGCTTTCCGTGCACGGAGAAGCTACTCATCGAGGTGAAACTTCTTTCCTATAAGTAAACGGTAATCACAACGTAGCTCAATTTTTTTGTAATTTTCCCAAATTACGATGACAAGTGTAGTGTTCAAAACTGCATCTACGCACTGCAACGAAAGAAATGGTTTTAGTATTTTTTTTTCTCATGTGATCACCTGCATCATTTTTATGCTGTACTACTATAGTAGCCTAGGCTAGTCATAGTGGAAATTAACTTATGGTTACCCTAAGAGCAAGTACTACCTCCGTCCTGGTTTACTCTTCCAATTTTGTAGTATCAAAATTTGACCATAGATTTAACTGAAAAAATGTTAATGCATGTCACTAAGAACTATATCGTTGGATTAGTATTTGAACATAATTTCAAATGGTGTAATTTTTAGTGACATGCATTGGCATTTTCTTAGGTAAATCTATGGTCAAAATTTTATACTAAATACGAGGTAGTATTACAAAAGTGGGCTACGTAGGCCAAAACATGTGCCAAATTCACTTGTGATGCATTTGGCATCGATGCCCCTCCATTGCTCACCTGGTGACCCAATCTGGATCACCTACTTTGCTCCGGTGCCAAATTAACTCACGCAATGAAAAAACACTGCGTGGGAGAGAGAGAGGACTGAGGCAATAAAAACACTTGTTTGGGAGAGTGAGAGGCTGGTGTAGTTGGTTTGATTGATTTTTTTATACATGTGGGTCTGTGTGCACAGCGGTGCCAACTCTCTCACATCGCGAGAGCGGTGCCAAAATCTTTTGATTTGACATCGATGCGTATTATGTGGCATACTTTTGCGAAATATGGCATCATCCACATAGTGGAAGGCAACAAATGCCCAAGCTCTTCACGTGCTCCTAGTTAAATGAGAGGAAACAGAGAGAGAGAGAGAGAGAGAGTGAAAATATATCACTAGCCAGCCAACCCTATCGTATGAGCGAATGATATTGGTACCTCTTGATGACACGGCAATCTTATGCACCCAGCTGCTCTAACATGTTCTCTTCTTTTGCAGATAAAAAAAGACCCGAAAGTGAAAAATGTGTTGCACTATAACAATCTCATCGAATGCCTTGATCTCCATCTTACAGAAATTGATTTGATCGACTACCGAGGCAGCACATCTGAGATTAAATTGGCCAGGTTCTTTGTTCTAGAGGCAAGTGTGCTCAAGGTAATGAGGTTTGGCGTTCTCTGGCGCAACAATGAATGGCGCGCTGATCACCGCAAGCGTCTATGCCTAAATGACAAAGTCTCCGCAGAAGCTGAATTTGTTTTTGAAACATCAAGTGGCTAGAGACTCGAAAACTTATTTGCCCATTAGTGACTTGTCAGGGCAGTGGATTTTAGTTTGTACGATAATGCTGCATCCACCTAAAGTAACGAAAGTTCTTACGTAAACTTCCTAGTAATTCCCTCTTCCTAGGTGCAGCATTACTCCTAACATTTGTAATATCAGTTTGAAACTTGTAATATTGTTGTGTCCTATTCCCGCGTTTTCAAAATCCTGCGAATCAAATAGGTCCTGAGTTGGTGATGATGTTGTGCCTCCCATATTTCACCAATAGCCGTCGGATCTAGATATGACGCATACAAACCAAGCTTCTCCATTTTTGCAAAAAGATGCCCGCACTTGTTCCCTATTTACAAACAACTCCTTGTCTCTCACAATTAGCCTCATCTCCTCCCCACCACATCTAGGAGTAGAAGGTCGTGGAAAAATCTGGCGCGATGGCCACTGCCGGAGCCGTCCACCCCCAATCTTGGTGTTCCGTGCAATGCACAGGCATCTACGCACGGGAAATTATGTCGAACAGGGCTAGTTGTAAGCAGGCTTGCTCTACAGCCATGATGATAGTGACTGCAGACGGTGAGGCTGACTATGGTATGCCAAACACGGCGCCTATACTCAGGTGTCATCTCCGGCACAGGGTCTTGTCACTTCATTGTGAGGAGCAGCACGTAATAATTTGACCAACGGGTAGTACAGTGCTAGTCCTCCTCCTCCTATTACATTGGTAGTACTACTACTAGTACTAGTAGCACCACCGTCTGGATTTAGGAGTACTTCCACGTCCATCTGGATTTTAGTATTGACTAGCAATATCTAGTAATGCATGTCACCAAAAATGTACTACTCCCTCTGTAAATAAATACATGGTGTTTTATTCCTATCGGCGAGAGAACTTAATGTTTTTTTGCTAACTAGAGTACTGTAATAGGATTACATGCAATGAACTAAACACTGCATGTCATGTTTGGTACTAATCTCAAGTCATTGAAAGCATGCACGGCCCACATCTCTCATTGTTGATATGTCACGAAATAAGAAACAAGGAGGGAGTTAATGCACCATGCCTAAGTATTTTGGGATTATTTGGTTTTCGTAAGGTGACTTACACAACATTTTTGTTTACATGCATTAACATTTTATTAGTTAAATCAAAGGTCAAAACTTGGCGCAAAATGCAAAGGGGACCAATAAACCAGTAAACATCAAACTTCTCCCGTTTGGCCCCAACTAGAGGTCCGGTGAGATGACTATACTGCACCGGCACGGAGGGGGGCGTAGCTTCATTGACTTACGGCAACTGCCTTTGGGTGAATGACACGTGGCCCCAGGGGGTGGCTGGCCCACCTATCATACAGCCAAAGGCAGGTGCAGTAGAGGGCCGAGGAGTAGTACGCAATCCTACGCACCTACGCACGCTAACCAAGGGCTGAGTGATCACTCGAATCGCAAGATCAGTTGACTAGAAGCTACGCTAGACCCATGGAGGCGATGAGCGCGAGCATCAGCCGGCTGTGCCAGATGGTCCACGACGCCGGCCTGCGGCCCGGCAGGTAGTATTGCTTGAGGCCGCCAGGGCGAGGGGCCGCTTGGACGACAGCTTCGCATCCTTGTTCGATGAGGTCCTCGTCGGTTTCCTCGACAAGTTCACCATCATCAAGAAGCTTGCGGACGACTTTGACGTAAGCCTCCAGCCAACGCGCCCAGGCTCTGCGATGCCCACCACCCTCAACGGCCACTATGGTAACAACCTCTTCGACGGACTGGTGGCCCTGCGACTGCCCACTGTCGCGCCGGATAATGTCCACCTCGAGGTCGCACTCGCCGCGCAGCGCCTGGCGCAGCAAGACACCATCGACATAATCACCCACGTCTACATGCAGATCGTCCACAATGACTAGTACATGCAAGAGGAGGATGATAGGACGCTGGCCTTCTTGGAGCGCAGGGCAACCTTGGACGGCACTGTTCAGAAGCATGTTGAGCTCGTCGCCAATGCCGCTGCTCCTCACACGTCGGTTGGTGACCCGGCGCACTAGGGCGTGAGGATGTCGTTGAACGTTGATGGATCTGTATGTATTTTTATCCTTCCGTCAAATCCATGTAGTAGTATATGATACTACAGTAATTATCTTACCTTTCGCATCAACTTCATAATTTTCGTACGTACTCCATGCATGAACGACGCTAGAAGCAAACTTCTCATTACTCTAGGCAAAATCGTTATTTTCTATCTATCGGTCGCGCCATGGAGCAGAACCAAATTTTACAAGTTACAAGTTCAAAAGGAAAAGCCTGCCGTGTTCGCGTCGCACCCCCACACGGTTGGTCCGGCACGCCGCTCAAGCGGGAATGCGTGCGGTGTTGCATTTTCACTTACAAGTGGGACCGCAGTTGAGCAAACCGACTATCGGCAAACCCCCACCCTGCCCACCACGCGATGGCTGAGAAAAGAGGACAGGAGGGAGAAGAGATGGCTGTAGCACAGACTCCAAGAAAATTGGTGTCGGATGGGACTCGTGTGGGTGGCGTGTGCCGTACTGCTAGACGTGAATGCTAGTTATGGCCCATGCCACCCCACTATATCGAGCCTATATCGAGGTACGTAGAACAAATTTCCTGCAGTCCCTGCTCATCCCTTCTCTATCTGTCTTCTCAGCCAGCCAGCGGACGCGCGGAGCCCATCGTCTGTTTTCTCACATGCGGCCCCACATGTTAGTGAAAAC
The DNA here is from genome assembly GCA_034509565.1 of Triticum monococcum. Lineage (NCBI taxonomy): Eukaryota > Viridiplantae > Streptophyta > Magnoliopsida > Poales > Poaceae > Triticum > Triticum monococcum. The sequence continues at coordinate 625,532,205 of CM067845.1, forward strand.
ACAAGAGGACCCACTGAACCTGCACATCTTTCACCTCGACGTGGTGGTGATGAAAAACAAATCCAATAAAGATCTTCAGTGGCCGCTTTTGGAATAAGATTCTATTTACAGTTTAACCCAAGATGCACATCTCGTGGCTTCAACTACCACTCTATTTTCTTTCATGACACGACCTAGATGCTGGATGTCCCATGTGTCGGCAAAAGGAGGAAGAACCCGACCAAATCTTCGGTTCTGCTCTCGGATTAGACTAGTTGTGCTAACTTAAAAATTTTATTGTGTACTCCCTCCGTTCCAAAATACTTGACTTCCATTTGTCCAAAAATGGATGTACCTATATACCAAGACATGTCTAGATACATATATATTTTGACAAATAGAAGGCATGTAGTATTGTGCAACGGAGGGAGTAGAATGGATGCAAGTTTTTGTATTGGGAAGAAGAGTACATCCATATATTGATAGAGCGCAATTTAGTAGATGTTCTATCACTTTTAGCTAGTATAGAATAGAGGCTAGACATGAGACTAGATGCGAGGAAGCAACGTCTACTTCTTTACACTTGAAGAAGAAAGAAGCATGCAAGATCGAGCCTCCGCAGATCAACAATGAATGCATCGAGAAGGCACTAATCCAACTTACTATAGGCGTAGTCAAAATTATCGTTGGAGTTCGTGCAAAACGGGGGTCCGTTTGGGGTCGTGCGTTGGAGTTGGCCTTACAAGTGGGACCGCAGTTAAGGAAACCGACTATCGGCAAACCCCCACCTCGCCCGCCGCGTGATGGCTGAAGTTAGAGAAATGATGAGGATGAAGAGATTGCTCTCGCACGGACTCCAAGAAATAATATGGTGTCAGATGGATGTCGTGGTGGTGGCGTGTGCCGTACTCCTGGACGTGAATGCTTGTTCTGGCTTATGCCACCCTACTACTCCTACTATATAGTATACTAGTATCGAGGATTCGAGGTGCTGGTTACGTACAACAAACACATTAACATATGGCTACAGTAAAAACACCCGCCCGACGCGCGAAGCATGTGAAGCTAGTACAAATAGTGTACTACTATTGTTGATTGGCCTCATCCGATAACCGCAATGCACGTACAATTATGTATTCGGAAAATATTTTTTTGCCTCGTCGCACCACTCACTCAGAGAAGCGACTCGAAAGCCATTCATAAATTTAGTAAGTTTATCACAGGCATATCATTTTATTACATAGAACAACAGATCATCAACCCACATCGACAACGAGGATACATTATAAATACTAAAGTTTTCACCACACAACAAATAACAAGCAATGAAATGAACTTCAACTCAACCATTCCTCGGCGTTGGAAACGCTTGCTTTGAACCACAAGTGATTCTCTGGGACGGGCCATGCATTGTCGATCTGGAGACCAACGCAGGACTGATCATCCAGGCTGAAGCGGCCTACTATATCAGTACCAGGGTAGGGAACCACGCAAATGTCCAAGGTATATACACAGTTGCTTCTCATAAATGTGTCAACAGCGGTTGGATCGCCTTTCACCATCATCGGATAGTTTCGTCCAAGGAAGAGCGAGTTTTCTCCAAGACTATCAATTCTATGCCAGGGAGAAGGAGTTGGCACTAGCACACTAGTATCCATCCCGAATACCATGCAACGGGTGTTGGAATAGGTCCGGAGAGTGCGACCAAGGGAGACTACACCTGCTTCCTTAGCAGTAACATCATCAGTGGGCTGTATACACACAAGAAGAGGTGATCCATCGGAATTAGTTACCAGGTGCCACAGAGTATATCGGCGCTGCTCGTCCTCATGCTCGTGATCATCACCATCGTCATCTCCCCCTTGGTTATAAAAATCTTCAAGTATAGGTGGTGGGATGTCCACAGGACCTTGGAAACACAAGAAGAAGGTTAATTAGTAAAGGGAAAGTTGCTAACCCACATGGATGTGGATGAAACAATTATAATTACGGTGGAAGACAAACGTACCAAAAAAACGAGGATCCCATGCAAAAACAGTGCCACGAGAGGTGGCAGCAAACACAAGATCCTTGTATTCAATTGCATCACAATACACATCCGTGTATAGAAACTGATTTTTGAGTAATATCCATCCAGTCGAACCACGAAGGACGGCAACTAGCTTGTCAAAGATAGCAACAACATCATAGTTTTTGTAATTCCAAGAGCGGTTGGGAACTCGACAAATTGCTATCTTCAGTACACGACAGTCACCATGATCGTATTTGAACGTACGTAGATCATCTGTGTGCTCAACCTCAGGGCACTCGGAGATTTTTGGAAGTGGAATCCGCTGACGAGTGTACACATTCACAAGTTCACACTCGCAATTGTACCCAATATAAACAACCCAATCTCCATTTGCGCCAGCCCAGGACTTACCCTTAAGCGATGGCATCTTGACATCACACGTATCATTATCAAGCGGCATCAACTTGCACAAGGCGAGGTCTCCATCGTCCGCTCGCCAGCGAGCAGGGTCACGGCGAAGAAGATAGGGGAGATCAAACCGCTCCTTGACCCTTGGGTTCCTTGCAATGATGTTATTAGTTGAGTCGAGAATGGGCTGGAACGAACCTGCCATGCTAGCCAAGGTGATGACGTCACACCGATCAATGAGTTCCTCCACCACGTCATCTTTCAGATCGGGGCAAGAATAGCGAGGTCGTTTCCGGCCTGTTCCCTCCATGCAGAAGACGATCGAACAATGGCAGAAGAAAGGGTGAAGGGCTGAAGGAAAATGGAGGAGGGAGAGGAAGAACGTGCGACAGCAGTTCCAAATCGAGAGGGAAAGGCGAAGAGTCGGTGGACGGTTGCGAGTTTGCCATGGTTCACGAAGAGGCGCCCCGACCTACACGTCCGTTCGGAAATACTCCTACTACTCGTCGTCATCTCACTGATATGTTGGAACGGGACCACATGTCAACGAAACATGGTGTGTAATTTCTCGTGCAAAATGCGATCTGGCCGCATTGGCCCGAGGTGCCGCATTAGTTATCGACCTTTATTTTTTTAATGGTGTGCCGATCAGATTTGAAGCACGACTAACTCGTACTGTACGCAGAGAAAATATAAACTACTCTACCACTACCCCACCTCCAGTACTAGTAGTATAAAAAAGATATATATAGGCTGGAGCTTCAGCGCTTTCTTGCTAAGGGCTGCCCACTTGCTTCTCACACTACCACCCTCTCTCCAGATCTAAAAAGTACGGCCCCTCTCTCCCTCCTCACCGGTGGTCACAGATCCTCCGGGGAAGAAAAGGACGTGCAGCATTGACGCACTAGTCATCGGCGAGCGAGGTCACGCACTGACGATAAGGCCGTCCTCTCAGACCTAGCGCCCGCGCGGGATGGCCTCCGTCCCCAAGCTCGCTGCCGTAGTGTGTGCGGAGGACGACGACCACGAGCGAAGCCACTTCCCGCCGACCCTCGGGTATGCTACCTCTTTTCGAGCCATAAGCTTGTTCTATTGCCCCATCTGCTATGTCGTTGCATGTGGATCTTTTTCCACTCCACCATCTTCCCAATTTGCTATCCTCTACTCTGCTGGCCACGCAGACGAAAACCATAATTTGCACTATTAAAGGAAACCCTACTTCATGCAGACTAATCCATGTCTGGGTTGAATAAGGAAAGGAAGGGAGATTGTACTGTCCAAGAGAGTAGGCATCGAACCCGCATCTAGGTTGAAAAGGGGAAAATCAGTAGCTAAGGAACGAGTCTCGTGTCTCTTGGTTGAAGAAGGGTAGAAAGGCATGACAATGCAATAAAGAATGACCAGGTCGATCGGTTTGTTGTCCTCGCATAGGAAAAAGGTGGCTAAAGAGAAAAAAATGGGACCGTAATCCACATATGCTGCCTGGATATTTGTTGCTCTAGGCAACCATACCTCCCTCACCACTCTGCGTCCGTGGAGGTACATCGTACGGGTGCCTCCCATGCTCTTATTGCCACTTTTTTTGCTATCAGTATAACGCCAACAATCAAGTCAAGCAATGCTACTGCTAAAGTGATGCCACATTTAACTAATGCCGCTCTCAGTCTAATGCCACCCATAAATTTAAGCAATGCAATTTAATGTCACTGGATTATTTCAGGGTTAGCTGTTGATTGTGGATGTATTAAAGATTTTTCAGCTATAAGGCATTCTAATGTTGTTGCACAGCCAGTATACCAACGATGAAACTTGTTACTCCCGTCAGATTTTTGCACTGTTAATGCTTATAGATTACATACCTCACTTTCATGAGATAAGTTAATTTTTTTATACAGTGTCACCAAAATGCCAAGGCGCTGATGTCATTTTATTTTGGTTAAACTGCACAGACAATTATGAAGACAAGAGGAAAGGTCAAGAGTGGGCACCTCCTCCTCCGGCTGTTCTCTTGAGGAGGTCTATATGTTTGTCTCTAATGCCTGTCGACTACATACCTGACATCATGATGTAATGTTAAGTCATTTCCTTTTGTACAGTGTCACTGAATTGTCAAGGCGGTGATGGCATTTTATTTTAGTAGAACTGCACAAAATTTGCTTAAAAGAAGAGGAAAGGTCAGGAATGGCTCACTTTTCCAGAAAAAACTATGTATGCCTTCCTCACATCAACCGATGTTGCTTTATTTATTCCTTCAAACAGGTGGTTAGAAACAGTCTTGCTACCTTTTCCCATTAAGAAATTGGAATGCTTATATTTGTGAGTCTATGCTTCAACTAGTGCCACTTTTAGAGTAATCACACTTTCAATATCTATGCAAACAGGGATGCTCGATTTTAGTGGAACTGCACAAAAAGTCCAACTGGTTCAACATTAGAAGCATGTTTTTTCCCAACCTTTATATCCAATTGGTGGCACTATGAGGTGTTCATTACGAAGGTACATGGTTTGCTACTATCTTGCTACTCTTTTTGTACTATCATTAGATAGTAATACTAGTGGTTTGCATGTGAATTTATTGGCAGGGTGGACCTACATTGGAGGTGCAGGACAGGATTCAATGATTGGATGCTCAATTTCGGTTGTATCGATTTCACCTCTTCCATCACTGCGAACATGGATATCCTTGGTCTGATGAAGAATAGGCGCTATATTTCTGCTCTGAACCAGCAAATCAATTCAGTATGAAATTGTCCAGGGCAAAACATAACTGTATCAGATTGTCCAGTGCAGAACATGACAGATGCTAAGCGGAAGAGACATGTTTAAACCGAAAATACAAGGTGTGGTATATGTTTACTAGCTGCTTGATATTTGTGCAGACAGAGATGTCTGCCTGTTGCTATTTGCCAAACCAACAAAGTGCCCGCAATTTTGGTTGAACTGCACAAGAGAATAGTATAGTCACTGCATGCAGTGCCATTTGAAAATAGACATAGAAAGATTGGATAGTCACTTCATGGACTGCAGAAAAGTAGTACTGTACTATTTATTGGACAACACTAGGTGCTTCATTGCTTTGGTCTGATTATACAATGGGCATCATTTTGCCTAAGTTAAAGTTTGTATTCCGAAAATAGTCTCGCCGTGTGATCGAGAGAAGACCAAATCATATTGCAGTGGATGTTCCTCCATCATGTCTGGTTCATTCTCATGGTTCCAGCTGTTGGTGAAACCACTTACGTTTGCAAGAGGAATTTTAGACTTCACAAACAAATTTGTATTTCAGTCTGTACTGAATGTTGGCCAAGAGAAGCATCCATGTTAGTAGGAAGAACAGATGTTTTTTCTAGATCTTTGCTTTTTGAGCTACATATTTGTATATGATCTGTGAATCATTGAGATGCATTAACAGTTACTTATTTCTGTTCGCTCAGTGTTTACAAGTTACTGATCGATCACTAGCTAGCCTACAAATGTGCTCCTGGCAGTTTTATTTGCGATGCAAGATGCGAAGTGCCAGTTTTTTGAATAAAAATGCCTACCTATGAAGAAACTAACAAGCTACACTATCGATCCTACAGGATAAAAATGCCTACCTCTGAAGAAACTGACAAGCTACACTATCGATCCTACACGGATAAATAGCGGATCACGCACGTACTACCTCCTTTCCGGTTTGCAGGGCTCAATTCAAGAAACGACCTACTCGATCCTACACGAATAAATAGTGGATCACGCACATACTAGTACCTCCTTTTCGGTTTGCAGGGCTTAATTCAAACCTCTCACCAACCAAGGTACTCCCTCCGTCCGGGTTTATTAGTCCCGTGAGCAAAGTAGCAAGACCAAGGCATGGCAATAATTAATGGCATGCAGAAGTTTAAGCCTAATAAATTCCAGCGATTTAAGCGGCTGCATGCGTGCCCTCGGCATGCAGAAGTTTAAGCCTAATTAATTCTAGCAATTTAAGTGGCTGCATGCTGCTTCGCGTACTGCTTGTGAGCGATTCTGAGTGCCTGCATGCAGCCGGCCGTAATTAAGGCAGCTAACTGATGCGAAAAAAGATACGCTTTAAATCCATGGAATCATTATTGACAAGGAGGGAGATGATTCGAGTGCACTCGTTTGACCGCCATGCCGGCGTGCGACCCAGACGGGATGGGATGGCACAGTCATAATTTCAGTTTCTCTAGTTTTCCACGGCAAGCTGGCGCGCTAAGCCATTATGCATTGAATTCCGATGACCGTCGTGCTACCTTCCGCCTATAAGTAATGTGTCCCGGCCTTCTCAGGTGCCACCGTCACCCAACTCGCCATATCCTCATAAGCCGCCACCGGCCTGACTGAAAGTGCGTTATATCGACTAGAGGGGGGTGAATAGGCGATTTTTATGAAAGTCTTCAAAACGTGAAGGTTATGAAGACAAACAGTAGAGATATGCCTATCACTATGCAGCGGAAGTTAGATTACACTAGGCAAGCCATGGTCAAATATTCAATAGAGTGAAAGCACAATGACAAGTAGCTGCAGTGTAATAAGGATCAGGTAGGAAGAAGTTATGAAGCCAATCAAATCATACAGTTACGTTGTGAAGACAAAAGATAGAGCAAGCATGCAATGGCTTCACAAAGAGTAACAGTAAGTAAAGGGAAGTGAAGATGAAACCAGTGACTCGTTGAAGACAACGATTTGTTGGACCAGTTCCAGTTGCTGTGACAACTGTACGTCTGGTTAGGGCGGCTAGGTATTTAAACCAAAGGACACACAGTCCCGGACACCCAGTCCTGAACACGCAGCTCAGGACACCCAGTCCTCACCGTATTCCCCTTGAGCTAAGGTCACACAGACCTCGCCCAATCACTCTGGTAAGTCTTCAAGGTAGACTCCCAAACCTTCACAGACTTCGTTCACCGGCAATCCACAATGTCTCTTGGATGCTCAGAACGCGACGCCTAACCGTCTGGAGGATGCACAGTCCTCAAGTGTAATAAGTCTTCAGATCACTCAGACAAGAAGACTTAAGTGATGCCCAATTCTCTCTGGCTCTGGGTGGTTAGGGCTTTTCTCCTCGCTAGGAAATTTTCTCTCAAAGGCTTCGAGGTGGGTTGCTCTCAAACGACAAAAGTCGTGCACTGAAATCTAAGCAGCCAACCGTTTATGGTTGTAGGGGGTGGACTATTTATAGCCACTGGGCAACCTGACCTGATTTGTCCGAAATGACCCTAGGTCACTAAGGAACTGACATGTGTACCAATGGTCAGATTTCAAACTCACACGGCAACTTTACTTGGGCTACAAGTAAAGCTGACTTGTCCGACTCTGGACAAGATTTGCTCTCATAGTCTTCACTCGAAGATATAGGTTTTGAATTAGGCATCACTTCAGTCGTTCTGACTGGTTCTCTTGGACCCCACTTAACAGTACGGTGGTTCCTATGACTCAACACAAATGAAAGAGAACCACGAAAGATCTAAGTCTTCGAGTTCCATAGGCTTCACGTGGTGTCTTCTCATGTCATAGTCTTCAATGTGAATATCTTCATATACCACCATTGACTTCAATGTCTTCGTACATTTTTAGGGGTCATCTCTGGTAGTAAAACCGAATCAATGAGGGACTTCTACCTGTGTTATCCTGCAATTCTTATAAGCACATTAGTCCCTCAACTAGGTTTGTCGTCAATACTCCAAAACCAACTAGGGGTGGCACTAGATGCACTTAGAATCTCCCCCTTTTTGGTGATTGATGACAAACTAGTTGAAGTTTTCAACGGGGAATATAATTTGTGAAATTGTAAAGGAATTGTCTTCATAAGCTGCAAGAGCTCCCCCTGAAGATGTGCATATAAGTAATTTTGCTTTTGAAACGCAAATGCACATGGCAGGTTGTACTCGTGGAGATTCACTTCAACTTATGATGACAATCCACTATGAATGTAAAAGTATATGAAGATAATGACATGCATAATGAAAAATGGACGTCTGCGGAATGATCTAAGTGCGGAATTTATTGTCGCACATGCGGAATTTATCTTCGCAAAACATAGTGGCAAACAAGTAGCAGACGACCATCGAGTTTAAGTGTTACAACTCAAAGAAGCAAATGTAGCAAAACGGGAGTTGTAAGCACGAAGCAAAATATAGCAAAAAATAAAGGCACCCACCCATATTGACCCGTTTGAAGACTATCAACATCATATGCTTCTCCCCCTTTTGTCAGTGATGACCAAAAAGGTTTGAAGACATAGAGTTTTCTACGCGCTCCCATGCGCAGCAGGGTCGTTGGAGTTGTTTGGCGGTGCTGAAGAGCTTGGTGCCGAGTTGACGCGCGCTGAAGGAGGTGGTGGTGATGTAGCGTCGTCTTCTCCCTCGATGATTCTTGCAGTCACCGTGGCAGCAGATGAAGAGAACTTTGAGTCTTCAAGTGATGGAGTGCCTCGCAGCACAGCCCGTCTAGGAGGTGTGGAGTCAAACTTGAATCGCTCTTTGAAGCCATCCTCTTGAAGATCAGCTTCATAACACATCATGGTGAGTCCTTTCCAGGTGCGGCGGCAGGTTTCATGTGCAACGAATGCATTCTTGGTGGCAAGATTTCTGATGCGATTTACATCCACCAAGAGGCTTTTCATCTGTCTCTTCAACCAGTCGTGATGCCTATCCTACTTTTGATGAAGGGCCACAAGAAGCTCTCGGTCATTGAGAGCACGAGCCCGCTTCTTGGGTCTTTGAGCAGGTGTGCTGTCAGTGGCTTCAGTTGATGTAGGGCGTGGTGCGCGTGTAGTGCCAGCGAACGGATACACCCTGGAGGTGGCTTCAACACCGTCAACGTTCTGAGCGAAGCTCTGGTGTTCTGCATTCCGAAGACTCAAAGGTTGCTTGGTAGGCTCCGGATATATGGCTTCATCAAAGGTATCCACATCTGGCAAGAAGATCCGATGGTTGCGGGCTGAGGGCTGATATGAGATCGCAGAGTGAAGTTTGATCAGCCGCATCACCCAAGGAGCATAGAACTTCAAACCAAATAAATCTGAGCCTGATGTCGCAAGTTGGCGTATGAAGAAATCCTGGGCATTGAAGCATTTGCCATGAAGGAAATAAAATATCAGAGTCTTCATTGCACCCTCGATCTTGGCATTTGGAGAGTGCCCTTTGATAGGCCAGAGAGTCCGCCTGCTGATGTGATAGATGGTTCTGGGTAGGTACTCAAGGTCTTCAACGAAGAACTCTGAGGGATAAGGAGCATCTTGAGGCAATGGCTTCATCATGGAGAGCATTTGACTCATATCAGGTTCTGGTCGCTGAAAGATGCTCTCAGTAGCTTCAGCATGCAGTTGACAGCCTTCTTCGAAGAATGCGCCAGGAGTGGGCAGGCCGGTGAGCTCAATGATATCAAATGCATTGGCTTCGTGATGAACATTACCGGTCATCCACTCCAGGACCCAAGTCTTCGGATCTCTGTTGTATCCTTTGATGTGGAGGGTGGCATAGAATTGTAGCAGAAGCTCTTCATTCCAGTGCTCTTCATCAGTCACAAACTGCAACAGACCCACTTGCTTGAAGCAATCCAACGCTTCCTCCAGACAGGGCAGACCAGCAACAGCTTCAACATCAAGGCGCTTGTGCGGGAAGATGCGACCTTGGTTGTATAGGATGAATGAATAGTAGCTGCGCTAAGGATAGCTCCAGAACCTGTCTGATGCAATCCTTTCCCTTGAATAGGGGTTCTTGGAGCTGTTGAAGAACGTATTATTTGCCTTGAAGCTAGTGATGTTAAAGGAGCCAGGTGCTGATGCAGGACTTGGGAACCTTGGCAGTCTTGGGATCGGCGTCTGTACTTGAGGCCTGTGCTCAACATGGTAATCAAATTGAGGACCTGCAGCAGACTCAGGAACAGACGTGTCAGGATCAGTAGCTTCGCTGTCTACTGAAGCTTTTGTTGGGGAGGGCTCCACATTGGCTTCAGTGTTGGTTGTGGCAGCCTCAACATTTTCAGCCTCCACTTGACTAGCTGGAGGGTCAGACTCAGGCACATTCTCCTGGAGAACTGCTTCTTGTTGGAGCAGGGGAGTGGGTTCTTGTGGTATTTCTTCATTTTCTTCAGCTGATGCAGAGTCTTGAGGCCGTGGTCCTTTGCGAAGCCTGCGAAATGCAGACGACGCTTGTGGAGTTGGAGTGGGCTGGACCTCAGATTCTTCTTCCACTTGTGGGCGATCCGCCCATGACGCATCTTGTGCAATTGGCGTCAAAGGACGACCAATGCTGATGAGTTCGCTTGTTTCAAGCTGAGGAAGGGCTGCATCATCTTGTACATTGTCCTGATGACCAATGTCTTCAGCAGTGATGGGGTCGGCTGCTGGAATGTCTTCAGCTTCAGGAGCCTCTGTGGGAGCAGGCTCATGAACTATCAGCTGGCGTTCTGCGTCAGGATAGACGACAGAGAGGGGTTCAACCATCAGGGGCTTTGTGGGAGCAGCCCTAGCTTTCTTGATCTTTTGCTTCTTCTGAGTGGGGGCAGAAGGAGAGGCTTCAGAGTGTTTCCGCTTCCTGGCTTCAGCTTCTGCAATTCGTGTCTTCTTGAGCTCTGAAGCGGTTGACCGGCTCTTTGGCTTCGAGCCAGTCGTTGCGGTTGGGAAGACAATCGGAACTGCCTCTTGCCTTGGTGCCTTTGGTTCAGCCATATCAGGCTTCTTCTTCCTCTTCGCGGCCATCCTGGGGTCGATGCTAGGACGCCCAAGTGCCTTGCGCTTCTCAGCCTCGTTATAGGCTTGCACACAGCATCAGCCAGAGTCTTCATTCACTCCCGCGAACCCTGAGCTTCTGCACGCTTCTTCAGAAAGTTTTCTTTTAACTCGTGCAACATGATCTTGAAGTCCTTGACTTCTTGCACGCTGAGCCTGGCCATATGCTTCTTGAACTGAGCCTTTTCAAAATCAATTTTCTGCTTCAGTTCAACAATGCGCTGGGCAATTGCAAGTTCTGAAGCAATAGCGCCTTGGAAAGCGACGCTGAGGCCAATAGGCAGCTGCAGATCATCGAAGCTGATATTTGGTGTAGCAAACCACTCGTCGATGAAGTTGTGGATGATGGCGACATCAAAGAGAGGCAAATTGTTGAATATTTCAGCTTCTTCCTTACTCTTGATGAGCTGCTCAAGAGCGTCATCTCCAAGATCTTCACCACTTGACAGATCAATGGTTTCACTGCGCAGAATGGCAGCAGCTGTGAGCTCTTTGCCGGTGTGTGGCTGAGTCATCTTGGCCTTCTGGGGCTTGGAGACTCGTGATAAGTCTTCAGACTGCACACTGGCTTCAGGAGGTGCAGTTGCCAATGGCTTCGCCTTTGAGATTTTGGGTGAAAGGGCCGGCTTTGAAGCTTTTGGCTTCTTCATCTGCTTTGGCTTCGGTACAGCAGGCACTTCATCAGACTCAGAGTCAGCAGGAGGGTCATTGACTGCAGTCCCTTGGACTAGGATGCGGGTGATGAGGCCCTCAAGGTTGGCATATGGTCCGATGATATTCTGGTCTGCCTCGCGTGTGCCATCTGCCCTTGGTGCGGAGGGACCAGGGTTGAAGTCTAAGCCCAATTTCTTCTTATTTTGTTTCACTGAGTTCTGGGCAAACTGGAAGTTGCGCTTGAACAGATTGTCGTCACGACACCAGAGTAGTGACGATGGATGTGCTTCAGCTGGCTGTGGTCGACGAACCATGCACGGGTAGAAGCCTTGAGCAATGGCTTCATCTCTAGACCTGGGTACGAGATTTTTGTATAGTACGTCTCCCCATGGTCTCTTGATGGCGTTTTTCTCAGCGTACTCCTGGGTGACGAAGCGGTATTGGAACCATTGCTCAGCCCAATAGCGTCGAATCCATTGGATCCGGGTCTTGCGCTGACCATAATTCTCTTCAGGATCTGTTTTGTACATTTCTGCCAGTTCATCAGGCAGATCTTTGGACGTTCCGCCACGTCGCTGTCTGCCTCCCTTCCTTGCTGCTGTTTCTGAAGCCATAAACCTTAACTTGGAAGGCTTCAAGACGTTCAAAGGCTTCAGAGGCTTTCTTTTGCTGGACCAACAGGAACTGGCTTCAGGAGAATTGATGTGATGCTGTAAGAACTCTGCAAATGAATGCAGACTATGAGAACCAAAAGATTCTCCCACGGACATATACCCGTGACAGCATTAAGGTGCGAGGGAAGGGGAAGAGGTCATATGCATTCTCAGAAGATTTTGAAGATAAATCAGTTTAGAAGACATTTGACCTCATCGTGCGAAGACATTCACTCATAGATAAGAAGTTGGTTCCAGATTTGTACGAACCCACAGATCAGTACAAGTGAGGAATCTAACTACTTCATTAAGCATAAGTGAATATTCTAGGCATGTTATGAGATGCAGATTGAGAGAGATCTAACTTGTGTGAATAGAAACTTCTTATGGCAGAAAGTGACAGAACCATAGGATCAAAAGAGGCTATAAAAAGAGGTTTTATTTACCACACTTGGAACTGCTAGACGGAGTGGGAGATGAGGCCGAGTAGTTCGATCCTCCGTGCCCTAACTTGGCGACGGAAGACACCTACGGCGACGGCGGAGAGGACGATGTCCGCGATCGGCATGAAGACGGCGTCGGAGAGGTTGCGGCAGTGAAGCGCTTCGTCGCCGGCGTCGTCGAGAGCTAGCGGTGGCGCTAGGGTTCGTGCGAGGGAGGAAGAAGGGGATAATGACCGCGGTGAGGGTGTATTTATAGTTACAGGGGCGGCACTGTGCTATTACACAGGTGCCCCTGGCGATTCGCCTCTGAACAACACGTGGCCATCATGCGGAATCTCGGGGGCAGTTCCACATCCCACGCACGCCTGGATTGTCGGGTGGTCATTCCTACTTCTCCGGATTTCTTGTGGATGAATGAGCATTGAAAATGGTTTTAAAGTTTGTCTCTATGTCTTCTGCTGACAAGGACGCAAAGAAGACATTCGACAGTTTCAATAGAATGCATATGACTTGGAGAGATAGAAATTGAGATAGAAAGCATAGAGAGATTAGGGTCCGATCACATTCACTTAGTTTAAAAGATTCAAACAAGAAGACATAGCTATAAGTGAATGATGTAGAGGACAGAACACTAGTGTGTGTGTGTGTGTGTATATATATATATATATATATATATATATATATAATCCACGTAGTGAAGATAATCATGAAGACATGTTGAGATGTAAGCCAAACCAAATGTGAAGACATTGCAAGGTAACGCCATGAGTGAAACACTTCAAAATAGAACGTTTGGTGGTGGCGTTACCCACCGTATAGGAAGTGTTAGACCCAGACACGGTGCACAATTATCGTGGCGCCCCGAAGTCAATTTCCACATTAATGTATTCACACTTAGAATGTATGTCTTCATTAATTGAAGATATACGTTACTTTGTGTGTCGCACATCTAAGTCATCAATATGCATAAGTGTTAGGATGTGTGCCTGATCACAGGACATTTGAGGATTCCAAGATATTTAGCTCACACCGTAACTTGCAAAATTTCTTCTCATCCAAGGGCTTGGTGAAGATATCTGCCAATTGCTCTTCAGTGTTGACGTGTATGATATCAATATCTTCCTTCACAACATGATCTCTGAGAAAGTGATGACAAATTTCAATATGCTTTGTCTTCGAGTGCTGAACTGGGTTGTTGGCAATCTTGATGGCACTTTCATTGTCGCAGTAAAGTGGCACTTGCTTCAGATGAATGTCATAGTGCTTGAGAGTTTGCTTCATCCACAGAAGCTGAGCGCAGCAAGATCCAGCAGCAATGTATTCAGATTCAGCAGTGGAGAGGGATACACAGTTCTGCTTCTTTGAAGACCAACATACAAGTGATTGTCCCAGAAAGTGACATGTGTCTGATGTAGACTTCCGATAAACCTTGTCACTAGCATAATCAGCATCCGAGAATCCTACCAGATCAAACTCTGAGCCCTTTGGATACCATAACCCTAGAGTTGGGGTGTGAGCCAAATATCGCAGAATTCGCTTCACAGCTAAGTGATGCGACTCCTTTGGTGCCGCTTGAAATCGAGCACACATGAAAATACTAAGCATAATATCTGGCCTAGATGCACATAAATAAAGCAAAGAACCAATCATGGAGCAGTATACCTTTTGATCGAACTCTTTACCATTGTCTTCAGGACCCAGATGATGTTTGGCTGGCATTGGTGTTGTGAAGCCTTTGCAGTCTTGCATACCGAACTTCTTCAGGCAATCTTTGAGATACTTTTCTTGAGATATGAAGATGCCATTGCATTGTTGCCATATCTGAAGACCGAGGAAGAACTTTAGCTCCCCCATCATAGACATCTGATATTGCTCTTGCATCATATATCCAAACTCCTCACTATACTTCTGATTGGTGTAGCCGAAGATAATGTCATCCACATATATTTGGCACACAAACAGTTCACCATCATATGTCTTCGTGAAGAGAGATCTAGGGAACCAGGTATGAAGCCTTTGCTCTTCAGGAAGTATTTGAGTGTATCATACCAGGCCCGAGGGGCTTGTTTGAGGCCATATAGTGCCTTATTGAGCTTGTATACCATGTCAGGATGTTTTGGATCTTCAAACCCAGGTGGTTGTGCAACATACACTTCTTCTTCAATCTTGCCATTGAGAAAGGCACTCTTCACATCCATTTGATATAAAAGTATGTTGTGATGATTTGCATAGGCCAGCAGTATACGTATGGCTTCAAGTCTGGCCACAGGAGCAAATGTTTCATCGAAATCAATGCCTTCCACTTGAGTATATCCTTGAGCAATGAGACGAGCTTTGTTTCTGACAACTTGACCATGCTCATCTTGCTTGTTGCGGTATATCCATTTGGTGCCTATTATATTGTGCTTCCGTGGATCAGGACGCTTAACCAGTTCCCATACATTGTTCAGCTCAAACTGTTGAAGCTCTTCTTGCATAGCTTGAATCCATTCAGGTTCCATGAAAGCTTCTTCAACTTTCTTGGGTTCTGTGATTGAAACAAATGCGAAGTGCCCGCAGAAATTTGCCAGTTGAGTTGCCCTTGAACGAGTCAGTGGACCAGATGCATTGATGTTGTCAATTATTCTGTCAATCTGCACTTCATTGGCAACACGAGGATGTACAGGGCGAAGACTTTGCTCTTGCTGATCTGTGTTGTCGTTGGGAGGAATGTCTTCAGGCTAAGCATTGTCTTCATGTGGATCAGGTGCTGATATGATAAGTTCTTCTTCAGGATGAGCTTCAGAAGGTATAGTCTCTCCAGTTCCCATAAGCTTGATTGATTCACTAGCTGGAACTTCATCTAGCACATTTGGCAGTTGCTCTCTTTGTGAACCATTGGTCTCATCGAACCGCACATCCACTGTTTCAACCACTTTGTAGTGAAAGAGATTGAAGACTCTGTAGGAGTGCGAATCCTTTCCATATCCAAGCATAAAACCCTCATGTGCTTTTGGTGCAAACTTTGAGGTGTGGTGTGGGTCCTTGATCCAGCATCTTGCGCCAAATACTCTGAAGTAACTGACATTTGGCTTCTTGCCAGTTAGGAGTTCATAAGATGTCTTGTTAAGAAGCTTGTGAAGATTGTATGGCATGCAGTGTCAATGGCTTCAGGCCAGAATTTTCTTGGAGTCTTGTATTCATCTAGCATCGTTCTGGCCATCTCAATGAGTGTTCTGTTCTTGCGTTCGACGATGCCATTCTGCTGTGGCATGTACGGAGCTGAGAATTCATGTGTGATGCCCAAGGTATCAAGATATGTGTCAAGGCCAGTGTTCTTGAATTCAGTGCCATTGTCACTTCTGATGTGCTTTATCTTGGCGCCATAATTGTTCATAGCTCGATTGGCGAAGCGTCTGAAGACATCCTGCACTTCAGTCTTGTAAAGGATTATGTGCACCCAAGTATATCTAGAGTAATCATCAACAATGACAAAGCCATAGAGGCAAGTAGTAGTGGAAAAAGTTGAGTAGTGAGTGGGACCAAAAAGATCCATGTGAAGCAGTTCGAAGGGTCGAGTAGTGGTCATGATTGTCTTCGAGGGATGTTTTGCCCTCGTCATCTTCCCTGCTTCACAGGCACCGCATAAGTGATCTTTCTTGAACTTGACGCCTTCGATGCCTATGACATGCTTCTTCTTTGCAAGGGTGTGGAGGTTCCTCATGCCAGCATGCCCAAGCCTCCGATGCCAAAGCCAGCATTCTGAAGCCTTTGCCAGAAGGCATACTGCAAGCTATGGTCCTGCTGAGAAATCTACCACATACAGATCATCTTTCCGATACCCTTCAAACACTAGAGACTTATCAGATTCCATTAGTACCAGGCAACGATATTTTCCAAATATTACGATCATGTTCAAATCGCAAAGCATTGAGACAGACATTAAGTTGAAGCCAAGGGATTCAACAAGCACGACTTTGTCCATGTGTTGATCCTTTGAGATTGCAACTCTGCCTAGACCCAATACCTTACTTTTACCAGTGTCAGCAAATGTGATGTGGCTCTTGTCGGATGGACGTAAGGTTGAGTCCATAAGAAGGCTTCTTTTGCCAATCATGTGATTTGTACACCCACTGTCAATAATCCATTCTGAAGACGTTGGTGTCGTACCCTACAGTGCAGTTAGGGGGATAGGCTTCATGAAGAGAATTGTGAAGCAAAAACATTTGACGAACCAGTGGGTTATGAAAACTTAGATCCAGGTTAGGACTAATAGGGAGAGTAGCATGCGATTCAGGAACGAAATACATAGTGATGCCATTCGGGCATTTGATCTTGCGCCCCACAAGATTTTTAAGGTCCCCAGCAATAGCGTCAGAAGATTTTGGTTTTCTGCTGGAGACCTTTCCCTGCAAAAGAGAGTTAAGCTTTCTTAACCACCCACATCTTCAAGGGTGGCTTAGAAGCAATAAGTCTAAGTGCAGCATCTGAGAATTTTGGCTTTGGAGCCCTAGCAAACAGTCTAGCAGGCGGGCAATAGTACTCATAAGAATAGGCAGAATAGTTCTTGGTCATATGAACATGACGGTTTGAAGAACCGCTCTCATATTCATATGCCTGAGTATGGTTTCCCTGGAAAACATTTGCGTTAGTGCAACTCAGGTCAGTCCTCTATCTGTATGAAGCCTTTGGACCATATGAAGCCTTTGGTCTGAGGTTTGTCTTCTTCATGTGAGGTGTCATGAGGACATTCACAGGAAGATTCTCTAGACACGTTTTTGGAACCCAGATCTTCTTCATAGGCGGTCCATTCCTGCAGTTAGTACCAATGTACCTGGCAAACACTTCACCATTCTGATTTTTAAACAGCTTATAGTTTGCATCAAAGGATTCATCAATGATAATTGGGTTAGCACAGGTGAAGCCAGACAGATTGGATGGATCTTCTCAGGATTCCTTTGCAGCAACCCATGTGGTTTTGGGATACTGCTCAGGTTTCCAGTAAGAGCCATCTGCATTTATTTTCCTCACGAACCCAACACCCTCTTTCCTAGGGTTTTGGCTCATAATCTGCTTCTTGAGGACATCACATAATGGCTGATGTCCTTTGAGACTTTTACACATCCCTGATGTCTTCAACCTAGCATTCTCATCAGCAATAGCAGTGGTATCCTCAGCAGAGGGGTTAGTTACCGCTTCAACAGTTGAAGATATTACAACAGCAGTAGCAGTGGAACATTCAGCAACAGAAGTAGCATTATCACGCTCAATGCATTTAAGGCATGGTGGTTCAAATCCTTCCTGAGCGGAACTGATCTGTTCGGCGCGAAGTGACTCGTTTTCCTTTTGAAGATCTTCATGAGCCGCTCTCAATTTCTCAGGATCTTGCTTCCTTTAAAGATAATCATAGGAGAGCTTTTCATGAGTTGTTGAGATAGTATCATGACGATCTTCAAGTTCCCGATACTTAACGTGAAGATTTTTTATGTCTTCAATTAAGGATTCAGATCGAGTCATTTCAGCACCCAACAAATCATCGCTTCTGTCTAACAGTTTTTGAATATGTTCCATGGCTTTCTGTTGTTCAGTTGCAATTTTAGCAAGTGTTTTGTAGCTGGGTTTTGAATCACAATCAAAATCATCGTCACTGGATGTTTGATAGTGAGTAGTGCATGTGTTTACCTTGGCACCGCGTGCCATGAAGCAGTAGGTAGGAGTGGAGTCGTCCTTGTCATTTGCATCGGTGTTGGTGATGAAGTCATTGTCTTCAGTGTTGAAGATGGACTTGGCGACGTATGCTGTAGCCAGACTCGCAATGCCAGAATCAGATTCCTCCTCAGACTCCACCTCTGCCTCCTCAGAGGCGGACTCCTCCTCTGAATCCATTTCCTTGCCAACAAACGCACGAGCCTTGCCAGTTGAGCTCTTCTTGTGTGATGAAGACTTTGAGGAAGACTTGGAAGAAGACTTTGAGTATTTCTTCTTCTTCTTGTCGTTAGAGTTATATTCCTTGCTCTTCTTCTTCTTTCTGTTCTCATTGTCCCATTATGGACACTCAGAGATGAAGTGTCCAGTTTTCTTGCACTTGTGACATGTTTTCTTCTTGTAGTCATGAGCAGAAGCTTCATCATTCCTTGAGCTTGATTGTGAAGACTTTCTGAAGCCTTTCTTCTTGGTGAATTTCTGGAACTTCTTCACTAGCATTGCAAGTTCCCTTCCAATGTCTTCAGGATCATCAGAACTGCTGTCAGATTCTTCTTCAGATGAGGACACAACTTTTGCCTTCAAGGCACGAGTTCGCCCATAGTTTGGACCGTAGATATCTCTTTTCTCAGAAAGCTGAAACTCATGTGTGTTGAGCCTCTCAAGTATGTCAGACAGATCGAGTGTCTTGAAGTCTAGACATTTTTGAATCATCAGGGCTAGGATGTCAAACGAACTATCAAGTGATCTCGGCAGCGTCTTGACGATTTCATGTTTGGTGATCTCAGTGGCGCCGAGGGCTTGAAGCTCATTTGTGATGTCAGTGAGCCGGTCAAATGTGTGTTGGACATTCTCATTGTCATTTCGCTTGAAGCGGTTGAAGAGGTTGCGAAGAACACTGATTCTATGATCTCTCTGAGTTGAGATGCCTTCATTGACCTTGGAGAGCCAGTCCCAGACCAGCTTGGATGTCTTCAAGGCACTCACACGGCCATACTGTCCTTTGGTCAGATGAAC
Organism: Triticum monococcum; assembly: GCA_034509565.1. Classification (NCBI taxonomy): domain Eukaryota; kingdom Viridiplantae; phylum Streptophyta; class Magnoliopsida; order Poales; family Poaceae; genus Triticum; species Triticum monococcum. Next base: position 625,551,789 of record CM067845.1, read on the forward strand.
ACAGATGATATTCTTGGCAGTAGAGTCCAGTTGAGTGAACTTCTTGACATCAACAGCAGTGACACCTTCTCCAGCCTTGGGAACGCCGTTCTCGACGACATACCATAGGTCGACGTCAATGGCTTCAAGATGCATGCGCATCTTATTCTTCCAGTAGGGATATTCAGTTCCATCGAAGACGGGGCACGCAGCGGAGACTTTGATTATCCCTGCAGTTGACATAGCTAAAACTCCAGGTGGTTAAACCGAATCACACAGAACAAGGGAGCACCTTGCTCTGATACCAATTGAAAGTGCGTTATATCGACTAGAGGGGGGTGAATAGGCGATTTTTATGAAATTCTTCAAAACGTGAAGGTTATGAAGACAAACAGTAGAGATATGCCTATCACTATGCAGTGGAAGTTAGATTACACTAGGCAAGCCATGGTCAAATATTCAATAGAGTGAAAGCACAATGACAAGTAGCTGCAGTGTAATAAGGATCAGGTAGGAAGAAGTTATGAAGCCAATCAAATCATATAGTTACGTTGTGAAGACAAAAGATAGAGCAAGCATGCAATGGCTTCACAAAGAGTAATAGTAAGTAAAGGGAAGTGAAGATGAAACCAGTGACTCGTTGAAGACAATGATTTGTTGGACCAGTTCCAGTTGCTGTGACAACTGTACGTCTGGTTAGGGCGGCTAGGTATTTAAACCAAAGGACACACAGTCCCAGACACCCAGTCTTGAACACGCAGCTCAGGACACCCAGTCCTCACCGTATTCCCCTTGAGCTAAGGTCACACAGACCTCGCCCAATCACTCTGGTAAGTCTTCAAGGTAGACTCTCAAACCTTCATAGACTTTGTTCACCGGCAATCCACAATGTCTCTTGGATGCTCAGAACGCGACACCTAACCGTCTGGAGGATGCACAGTCCTCAAGTGTAATAAGTCTTCAGATCACTCAGACAAGAAGTCTTAAGTGATGCCCAATTCTCTCTGGCTCTGGGTGGTTAGGGCTTTTCTCCTCGCTAGGAAATTTTCTCTCAAAGGCTTCGAGGTGGGTTGCTCTCAAATGACAAAAGCCGTGCACTGAAATCTGAGCAGCCAACCGTTTATGGTTGTAGGGGGTGGACTATTTATAGCCACTGGGCAACCCGACCTGATTTGTCCGAAATGACCCTGGGTCACTAAGGAACTGACACGTGTACCAACGGTCAGATTTCAAACTCACACGGCAACTTTTCTTGGGCTACAAGTAAAGCTGACCTGTCCGACTCTGGACAAGATTTGCTCTCATAGTCTTCACTCGAAGATATAGGTTTTGAATTAGGCATCACTTCAGTCGTTCTGACTGGTTCTCTTGGACCCCACTTAATAGTACGGTGGTTCCTATGACTCAACACAAATGAAAGAGAACTACGAAAGATCTAAGTCTTCGAGTTCCATAGGCTTCACGTGGTGTCTTCTCATGTCATAGTCTTCAATGTGAATATCTTCATATACCACCATTGACTTCAATGTCTTCGTACATTTTTAGGGGTCATCTCTGGTAGTAAAACCGAATCAATGAGGGACTTCTACCTGTGTTATCCTGCAATTCTCACAAACACATTAGTCCCTCAACTAGGTTTGTCGTCAATACTCCAAAACCAACTAGGGGTGGCACTAGATGCACTTACACCAACGTCGCTCGCCACGTCCGCCATGCCCCCGCCCGTCCGCGGTAGGCGACGTCGGAGGCAGTCACTGCTGGAACTAGTGTTCGGGTTTTCACCGAAAGGCAGACGGAGGGAGGAGGCATTCTATCTGTCTTTAGATGGCAATGCGGAGATCGAGGAGTTGTTGGAGCGCGACCGCATGTCGGAGGAGCAGCATCTCGCCGGTTTGCGCTGCCAGCGGGACATGGAGCAGCAGCGCACGGACGCTCTGAGTCGCGAGCAGAGCGCCCGCAATGGGGCCGACTACGTGGAGGCCGGCGCCCGGCAAATAGCCCTGGAGGCTGTCAGGCACGCACGCATTCGCGACACCGATTTTTACTACCAGCTCGTCAAGTGGGTTTCCCGCTTGGAAGCCGAAGCTTCGATGGACCACGCCGGCATGGAAAGGACCAACGCGCGCGAGCAACACACCCTATTGCACCTCTGGCAAGTCCGAGGCGAGGCGGAGGACGCCGATGCCGGCGTTTAGCATGGACAGCAGATGGCGGCCAGCATCGTCTAGTTAGCTAAGAATAAGTTAGTACTTGTATGCTACTAGAGTGTTAGTGGGAATAGATAGTTCACTTGGCTATGATGGTTGTCAACGTGGAAGTTCAGTACTCTATATGTGGATCAGACCTGTTACTTTGCTCTGAATGTTGAACTTTCCGTTTGAACGTATGGAATGGGCTGTTATTTTTTTTAATGGGTTGTATTTGTCCTCCACGGTTTAGAGGCTGACTTGTGGGCCGAGCAAGTTGATGCGTACACAATCAGGAGATGATTGTACGTGGAGAGGATGACAGCAGGGACCCGCCAAGGTCATGGCAGTACGCAAGCAAGTGCCTCCTTATTTCAAGCCAATAAAAAATGGCTCCTCCTAGTGGATTTTTGACATCTGGGTCCCATGCCATTGTCAACGTAATCAATAAACGAGAGAACTGCACAACAAGCGGCTGACACCAGGGACCCAGCAGCTCGCCCAGTTATTTTTATTTTGGATTAATTTGATAAATGCCACTCCAAATCTGGTGTATCCGAGAAATGCCACTGCAATTTCCAAACTTTGAAAAATGCCATTTCATGCCATTTCTAGTGGCATTTTTCGAAGTCTGGAGTGGCGTTTTTCAAAGTTTGCAAACTGCAGTGGCGTTTTTCAAAGTTTGCAAAAATTGCAGTGGCATTTTTCAAAGTTTGGAAATTGCAGTGGCATTTTTATGAATCGCCATAACTGGAGTGGCATTTATCTAATTTGTTTTTGAGACGGAAGCAGGGTGTCAACTGGGCTGTGCGAGACACTCTGACCTATCTAGACAGCCTTTTCTTTTATGTTTACCACAGACCAGCCCAGTAGTTTTTTTTTCTTTCTGAAAATGGCTAGCCTAGTTTTTTTGTGATTTGTCAAGTAAGTCGCTTTATCAAGCCAGTTGAGCTGCAAATCTTTCAAGACGAGGAGAGTGGCCTATCAGTAATGAGAAATGGGCTGTACATTTTTAAAACACATCAAACTGGCAATTATTTTCAAATATTATTTTTTTCATTTTGAGATTTTAAATTGCATTGATTTTTATGCGTGGACAATTTATTGGATTTTATATTGATATACATTTATTTTTAAAATCAGTCTGAATGTAACTCAAAATTTCGAGATTAAAAACAGTTCAGGCCGCACCGACATATGCAAAATTTCATATAATTTTTTAACCGTGGCCAAAAATATGGGCTGTAATGCTAACATAAAGAATATGGGCTCCAAAAAAACCCGTAAGAATTAGCAAATGGGCTGTAAATTATTTAAAATAATGGCAGATGGGCTGTATGCTGTTTTCCAAAGATTTGAGGCTTTCCACAGATGGCCTGTATACTGTTGGATGTCCATCCAACGACCGTCGTGCTTCTTCAATCTCTGCTCTTCCTGCTCCAGCCGCTCAAACAAGCGCCGGCGGGACTGCCTTCTCCCTCCTCCCCGCGGTCGGCTGTGCTGCCGCGCAGGCCTCACCGCCCCACCGTACTCCCATCGCTGGCCTAGCCATCCCTCTACTCACCCACACCTGCTGTTATTCTCCGGCGGCGACAAACGAACCAGTAAACCCCCGTACAGTCGTACTCCCCTCCGCGTGGGAAACAAAAACAACAGCCGAGTCTTTCCTGCCTCCGTGTCGTTCCCTTCCTAGGCCTCGCCGTCGTCCATCGCCCTGGTGCTCTCGGCGTGGCGTGGTCAGCGTGGTCAACGACCGACATGCATCTGAAGTGGACTGTACGTGGAGAGGCTGACAGCTGGGTCCACGGTCGCACGCAAGGAAATGCCTCCTTATTACGCGCAAAATAATGATTTCCTCCACCTGACATCTGGGACCCACCGAAACGGCCTATGTATTTCGCAAAAAAAAATGTTACTGCCGCTGACAGCTCGGACCCACCAGCTATATCTTCGCACGCAAGGAGGTGGCTCCTTATTATGCACAAAAAAATGAATACTCCCTCTGCTAGCTGGGACCCAGTATAGTGGGCCTACTAAGTTGACGGGGACGAAGGGCTTTGTCAACTTAGTCAATATGCACGATTCTAGCTCGACTGACCGTACGATGTCCATCCAACGGCCGTAGTGGTTCTTCAACCTCTGGTCTTCTTGCTCCAGCCGCCCAAACCAGCGCCGGTCGTGCCGCCTGCTCCTGCCTCCCGTGGCCGGCTGTGCTGCCGCGGAGGCCTCACCGCCCCCATACTACTCCCACCGCTGGCCAGGCCATCCCTCCACTCCACTCACCCACACCCCATGTTATTCTACAGCGACGTCAGCGCAGCCGAACCAGTGAACCCTCGTACTCCTCTCCGCGTGGGCATCCACTGCCGCGTCTTCCCCGGCTACTAAGTTGACGGGGACGAAGGGCTTTGTCAACTTAGTCAATATGAACGATTCTAGCTCTAGTGACCGTACAATGTCCATCCAACGGCCGTAGTGCTTCTTCAACCTCTGGTCTTCTTGCTCCAGCCGCCCAAAGCAGCGCCGATCGTGCCGCATGCTCCTGCCTCCCGTGGCCGGCTATGCTGCCGCGGAGGCCTCACCGCCCCCTACTATTCCCACCGCTGGCCAGGCCCTGTGGCGACGGCAGCCTCACACCGCAGCCGAACCAGTGAACCCTCGTACTCCTTTCCGCGCGCGCGGGCTTCCACTGCCGTGGGTTCCCCGGCTCCCCGTCGTCCCCTTCCTAGGCCTCGCCGTCGTCCACCGCCCTGGTGCTCTCGGCGCGGCATGGTCAACGTGGTCAAGGAACGACTTCCATCGGACGTGGACTGTACGTGGAGAGGCTGACAGCTGGGTCCACGGCCGCAGCAAGGAAGTGCCTCCTTATTACGTGCAAAATAATTATTCCTCCACCTGACAGCGGGGACCCATCGGACGGGCCACCGTATTTCGCCCCCTGACTGCTGGGACCCACCAGCTACATCTTCGTAGGCAAGGAAGTGCCTGACAGTCGGGACCCACCTAGTCGAAGCATACGTAGCGTTGTCATTCTGGTCGCAAACGTGTACGTACATATATACTGGTGGATGTAGAGGCACGCACGTGTCGTAGTAGAGACGTCCAGGGTGCAATAAAGAAAATACGGCCACGTATGTGTACATACGGGCGGGGTCTCGAACGCCTACTTGCGCATACGTACGGCGAGGGCTCTTGTACATGGCTAGGTCGGAACGGAGAAACAACGTCATCGTCGTGTTCATGGGGAGGCAACGGAATGCATGGTCGTGTTCATTGGGAGGGCTTGGACGGAAGAGGCGATGGAAACGAGGCCTGGCGTACCGCACAACGGAGGAAACGGACCTCCTACGGTCGAAACGGGGGTCCTGTTGATCGGGAGGGGTGTGGCTACCGCAAAACGGAGGAAACAGACTTGTGTTGGAGCGCTACGGTCGAAATGGGGGTCCTGTTCATCGGGAGGGGTGTGGCGTACCGCAAAACGAGACTCCACGGAATACTGTTCATCTCCACCGTCGACCCCCTCCAGCCTCCATGAGCTATTATTCATCCACCATCGACCTCCTCCAGCCTCCACGGGCTCCTGTTCATCCAGCCTCCACCGCGCGCTACTCCACCGGCTACTGTTCAACCACCCCTCCACCGTCTACTGTTCATCCAGCCCTCCACACCATGGGGTCCTGTTCAACCACCCCTCCACGGGCACCCCTCCACCGTCTACTGTTCATCCTGCCCTCCACACCACGGGGCTCCTGTTCATCCACCCCTCCACGGGCACCCCTCCACCGTCTACTGTTCATCCAGCCCTCCATCACACCACGGGGTCCTGTTCATCCAAAGGCAACGCCACCGCTCACTGTTCATCCAAACCCAGCAACGCTCACTGTTCATCCCATCGATCGGCTTCAGTTAGCAGCAGTAGCCAAGGAATCGCTCGATCGGGTTTAGTTAACAGCCATCGATCGATCGCTCGGGTTCAGTAAGGCGTAGCCTTCAGTGCAATCGCTCGGGTTTAGTTAGAGCCCAACGCCTCGCTCGGGTTCAGTTAGAGCCAACGCCTCGCACACGCGCGCGTACGTGTATGAGAGAAACGCACATCGCTCGGCCCCCGACCTCCCACCATAACCGGGAACTCCCCGAAATTTTCCTCCCCCTCGCTTCTACCACGGTTTTTCCCGTCATGGACGGCCCAAAGAATGTCATGCAGCTGCGTCTCCTGCCCGCCCAGGACGAAAAGCCCATTTCCTATCATGATTTTTTGTCATAGAAGTAGGAGCCCACCACATCTATGATGATACCGAGTTTTGTCACAATTATCGTCATAGAAGTGTCATATGTATGACAGGCAAAAATTTCGTTCGGCCTAAAATGTCACGGATGTGTCTTTTTTTGTAATGCTTCTTCCTCCTATATATATCCACGTACCCCCAAACGATCGGGGATGGAGCCAAAAACCTAATTCCACCGCTGCAACTTTCTGTATCCATGAGATCCCATCTTGGGGCCTGTTCCGGAGCTCCGCCGGAGGGGGCATCGATCACGGAGGGCTTCTACATCATCATCCAAGCCCCTCCGATGAAGTGTGAGTAGTTTACTTCAGACCTACGGGTCCCTAGCTAATAGCTAGATGGCTTCTTCTCTCTTTTTGGATCTCAATACAATGTTCTCCCCCTCTCTCGTGGAGATCTATTCGATGTAATCTTCTTTTTGCGGTGTGTTTGTTGAGATCGATGAATTGTGGGTTTATTATCAAGTCTATCTATGAATAATATTTGAATCTTCTCTGGATTCTTTTATGTATAATTGGTTATCTTTGCAAGTCTCTTCGAATTATCAGTTTGGTTTGGCCTACTAGATTGGTTGTTCTTGCCATGGGAGAAGTGCTTAGCTTTGGGTTCGATCTTGCGGTGTCCTTTCCCAGTGACAGAAGGGGCAGCAAGGCACGTATTGTATCATTGCCATCGAGGATAACAAGATGTTTTTTTATCATATTGCATGAAACTATCCCTCTACATCATGTCATCTTGCTTAAGGCGTTACTCTGTTTTTAACTTAATACTCTAGATGCATGCTGGATAGCGGTCGATGAGTGGAGTAATAGTAGTAGATGCAGAATCGTTTCGGTCTACTTGTCTCGGACGTGATGCCTATATACATGATCATACCTAGATATTCTCATAACTATGCTCAATTCTGTCAATTGCTCAATAGCAATTTGTTCACCCACCGTAGAATACTCATGCTCTTGAGAGAAGCCACTAGTGAAACCTATGGCCCCCGGGTCTCTTTCTCATCATATCAATCTCCATCACTTTATTATTGCTTTGCTTTTAATTTATTTACTTTGCATCTCTATACCAAAAATATTATTTATCATCTGTATCAGATCTCACTTTCGTAAGTGACCGCGAAGGGATTGGCAACCCCTAAGCGCATTGGTTGCGTTGAGCTATTGTTTTTGTGTAGGTACGAGGGACTCGAGCGTAGCCTCCTACTGGATTGATACATTGGTTCTCAAAAACTGAGGAAAATACTTACGCTACTTTGCTGCATCATCCCTTCCTCTTCGGGGAAATCCAACGCAGTGCTCAAGAGGTAGCAAGAAGAATTTCTGGCGATGTTGCTGGGGAATCTGCGCAAAAGTCAACATACCAAGTACCCATCACAATCTCTATCTCCCGCATTACATTATTTGCCATTTGCCTCTCGTTTTCCTCTCCCCCACTTCACCCTTGCCGTTTTATTCGCCCCCTCTCTCTCTATCCTCCCTCTCTATTTGCCTCTTTTGCCCGTTTGCTCTTTGTCTGCTCGTGTGTTAGTTTGTTTGCTTGTCGTCATGGCTAGTTCTTTACCTTCTGCCTCTATGACTGAAATTGGGGATACTATTGTCGATAATAATTTTGATGCTCCTACTAAAGAACCCACTATCTCACATATAAAAAGATTTTGTGTTGGTAGCGGTAATATTATTGGAAAAGGAGTTATTCAAGATTTCTTTACTTGTGCCGGTGCTTTACCTTCTATGGGTAGTTATATTCTTCATAGAACTAGTAGTCTTGCGGACGCTATTGCCATGCTTGTAGTTGAACTTTAGATGCAATTCATGCACTTGCATCCTTCTATACAAAGGATTTTCCTAGAATTTTCTAATATTGAGCATTCTTCTGTTAAGCGTGTCGTTACTATCTTTTTGGCTCATGAGTTTCGATTCATAATTAAAGAGGCCAAAGAAACCTTTGCGCATTATAGGGTGGATGCTTGCCGTCCTCCCATAGAAACTATCCTCTTTGATCAAGAAGAAATAATGCGTTTTCAATCTCTAGACTATGTTGCTTTCAATGAAAATCTTAGAAAAAGGGTTCCTACCGATGTTTTAGTTGATAGAATTTCTGAACTTAATGATGATTTAGCTATTCGAGATAATGAATTGGGATATTCTCTTGAATATAGGCTCACAAAGTTCTGTCAAAAGAATTCTTATAATGATGAATTGGTTGTGCAATATGAAGGACCAAAGGAGGAACCTATACCTCCCAAGGTTGATCTTGGAGACTTTTGTCCCAACAAATTTACCCTTTTGATTACTTTTGCTTGCCTCAAAGAAAACTTGTTGCTGAATGTAGAGAATATGAAATGAGTTTTAACAATCTATCTTATTATTATGGCAATACCTCGATCTATTCTTGCTTGTTATGCCTAGCTAGGGGCGTTAAATGATAGCGCTTGTTGGGAGGCAACCCAATTTTATTTTTATTCCTTGCTTCTCCTGTTTAGTAATAAATAAATTATCTAGCCTCTGTTTCGGTTGTGTCTTTTGTGTTTAATTAGTGTTTGTGCCAAGTAGAACCGTTGGGAAGACTTGGGGAAAGTCTTTTTGAATTTGCTGTAAAAACAGAAACTTTAGCGCTCACGAGAACTGCTGTCATTTTTATTTGGAAAGTGCTATTTAGTTAATTATTTTTGCAGATGTTTAATAGATAAGTTCCTCACGTCCATCAATTTATTTTATAATTTTTGGGGTTTCAGATCTTGCGCTAGCTACAGATTACTACAGACTGTTCTGTTTTTGACAGATTCTGTTTTTCGTCTGTTGTTTGCTTATTTTGATGAATCTATGGCTAGTAAAATAGTTTATAATCCATAGAGAAGTTGGAATAAAGTAGGTTTAACACCCATATAAATAAACAATTAGTTCATTACAGTAACTTGAAGTGATCTTTTTTTTTCTTTCGCTAACGGAGCTCACGAGTTTTCTACTTTAAGTTTTGTGTTGTGAAGTTTTCACGTTTTGGGTAAAGATTTGATGGATTATGGAACAAGGAGTGGAAAGAGCCTAAGCTTGGGGATGCCCATGGCACCCCCAAGATAATCTAAGTACACCAAAAAGCCAAAGCTTGGGGATGCCCCGGAAGGCATCCCCTCTTTCGTCTACTTCTATCGGTAACTTTACTTGGAGCTATATTTTTATTCACCACATGATATGTGTTTTGCTTGGAGCGTCTTTTATGATTTGAGTCTTTGCTTATTAGTTTACCACAATCATCCTTGCTGTACACACATTTTGAGAGAGCCATACATGATTTGGAATTTGATAGAATACTCTATGTACTTCACTTATATCTTTTGAGCTTTATAGTTTTGCTCTAGTGCTTCACTTATATCTTTTAGAGCACGGTGGTGGATTTGTTTTATAAAAACTATTGATCTCTCATGCTTCACTTAGATTACTTTGAGAGTCTTAATAGCATGGTAATTTTCTTAAAATCCTAATATGCTTGGTATGCAAGATTAATAATAAAACTTTCGCATGAGTGTGTTGAATACTAAGAAGAAATTGATGCTTGATAATTGTTTTGAGATATGAGGATGGTGATATTAGAGTCATGCTAGTTGAGTAGTTGTGAATTTGAGAAATGCTTGTGTTAAAGTTTGTGATTCCCGTATCATACATGTATGGTGAACCGTTATGTGATGAAGTCGGAGCATGATTTATTTATTGATTGTCTTCCTTACGAGTGGCGGTCGGGGACGAGCGATGATATTTTCCTACCAATCTATCCCCCTAGGAGCATGCGCGTAATACTTTGCTTTGATAACTTCTAGATTTTTGCAATAAGTATATGAGTTCTTTACGACTAATGTTGAGTCCATGGATTATACGCACTTTCCTTCCTTCCACCATTGCTAGCCTCTCTAATACCGCGCACTTTTTGCCGGTATCATACATCCACCAAATACCTTCCTCAAAACAGCCACCATACCTACCTATCATGGCATTTCCATAGCCATTCCGAGATATATTGCCATGCAACTTTCCACCGTTCCGTTCATTATGACACGCTCCATCATTGTCATATTGCTAGCATGATGATGTAGTTATCATCGTATTTGTGGCAAAGCCACCGTTCATAATTTTTTTCATACATGTCACTCTTGATTCATTGCATATCCCGGTACACCGCCGGAGGCATTCATATAGAGTCATATTTTGTTCTAATAATCGAGTTGTAATTCATGAGTTGTAAGTAAATAAAAGTGTGATGATCATCATTATTAGAGCATTGTCCCAGTGAGGAAAGGATGATGGAGACTATGATTCCCCCACAAGTCGGGATGAGACTCTGGACGAAAATATATATATATATACATATATATATATAAGAGGCCAAAAAAAGAGAAAGGCCTAAATAAAAAAATATGAGAGAAAAAGAGAGAAGGGACAATGTTACTATCCTTTTACCACACTTGTGCTTCAAAGTAGCACCATGATCTTCATGATAGAGAGTCTCCTATGATATCACTTTCATATACTAGTGGGAATTTTTCATAATAGAACTTGGCTTGCATATTCCAATGATGGGCTTCCTCAAAATGCCCTAGGTCTTCGTGAGAAAGCGAGTTGGATGCACACCCACTTAGTTTCTTTTGAGCTTTCATATACTTATAGCTCTAGTGCATCCGTTGCATGGCAATCCCTACTCACTCACATTGATATCTATTGATGGGCATCTCCATAGCCTGTTAATACGCCTAGTTGATGTGAGACTATCTTCTCCCTTTTTGTCTTCTCCACAACTACCATTATATTCCACCTATAGCGCTATATCCATGGCTCACGCTCATGTATTGCGTGAAGATCGAAAAAGTTTTGAAAATGTCAAAAGTATGAAATAATTGCTTGGCTTGTCATCGGTGTTGTGCATGATTTAAATACTTTGTGTGGTGAAGATAGAGCATAGCCAGACTATATTTTGAGAAGACATAATTGCTTTGTTAGAATGCTTGAAGTATTATTATTTTTATATCAATATGAACTTTTGTCTTGAATCTTTCGAATCTGAATATTCATACCACAATTAAGAAGATTTACATTGAAATTATGCCAAGTAGCACTCCGTATCAAAAATTCTGTTTTTATCATTTACCTACTCGAGGACGAGCAAGAATTAAGCTTGGGGATGCTTGATACGTCTCCAATGTATCTATAATTTTTGATTGCTCCATGCTATATTATCTACTGTTTTAGACATTATTGGTGGGCTTTATTATCCACTTTTATATTTTTGGGACTAACCTATTAACCGGAGGCCCAGCCCAGAATTGTTGTTTTTTGCCTGTTTTAGGGTTTCAAAGAAAAGGAATATCAAACGGAGTCCAAACGGAATGAAACCTTCGGAAACGTGTTTTTCTCAACAGATAAGATCTAGGAGACTTGGACCCTCCGTCAAGAAAGACACGAGGTGGTCACGAGGGTAGGGGGCGCGCCCCCCCTAGGGCGCCCCCTGCCTCATGGCCCCCTCGAAGCTCCACCGACATACTTCTTCCTCCTATATATATACACGTGCCCCCAAATGATCGGGGACGGAGCCAAAAACCTAATTCCACCGCCGCAACTTTCTGTATCCACGAGATCCCATCTTGGGGCCTGTTCTGGAGCTCCGCCGGAGGGGGCATCGATCACGGAGTGCTTCTACATCATCATCCAAGCCCTCCGATGAAGTGTGAGTAGTTTACTTCAGACCTACGGGTCCATAGCTAGTAGCTAGATGTCTTCTTCTCTCTTTTTGGATCTCAATACAATGTTCTCCCCCTCTCTCGTGGAGATCTATTCGATGTAATCTTCTTTTTGCGGTCTGTTTGTTGAGACCGATGAATTGTGGGTTTATGATCAAGTCTATCAATGAATAATAATTGAATCTTCTCTGAATTATTTTATGTATGATTGGTTATCTTTGCAAGTCTCTTCGAATTATTAGTTTGGTTTGGCCTACTATATTGGTTGTTCTTGCCATGGGAGAAGTGCTTAGCTTTGGGTTCGATCTTGCGGTGTCCTTTCCCAGTGACAGAAGAGGCAGCAAGGCACGTATTGTATCGTTGCCATCGAGGATAACAAGATGGGGTTTTTATCATATTGCATGAAACTATCCCTCTACATCATGTCATCTTGCTTAAGGTGTTACTCTATTTTTAACTTAATACTCTAGATGCATGCTGGATAGCGGTCGATGAGTGGAGTAATAGTAGTAGATGCAAAATCGTTCCGGTCTACTTGTCTCGGACGTGATGCCTATATACATGATCATACCTAGATATTCTCATAACTATGCTCAATTCTGTAAATTGCTCAAAAGTAATTTGTTCACCCACCGTAGAATACTCATGCTCTTGAGAGAAGCCACTAGTGAAACCTATGGCCCCCGTGTCTCTTTCTCATCATATCAATCTCCATCACTTTATTATTGCTTTGCTTTTACTTTATTTACTTTGCATCTCTATACCAAAAATATTATTTATCATCTCTATCAGATCTCACTTTCGTAAGTGACCGTGAAGGGATTGACAATCCCTAAGCGCGTTGGTTGCGTTGAGCTATTATTTTTGTGTAGTTACGAGGGACTCGAGCGTAGCCTCCTACTGGATTGATACCTTGGTTCTCAAAAACTGAGGGAAATACTTACTCTACTTTGCTGCATCATCCCTTCCTCTTCGAGGAAATCCAACGCAGTGCTCAGGAGGTAGCAGGCATCGCAACCGGCGGCGAGGTGCGTCGGGCAGTAGGGGGCGACGACGAGCGAGGCCAGGGCGCGGAGCGGGCGCGCGGTCGGGGCCGGACCGGGCGGAGGCCAGGGAAGGTCGATGGCGGGCGGCGCGTGCAGCGTGTCGTGGTTCGTCGGCAGCGGTGGTGGCTCGGTGGGACGTCGACGCGGGCGGTAGAGGCCAGCGGCGGCAGAGCAGAGGCGGGCGACGGAGTGCGGCAGGCGCGGCGGTGCAAGTAGCGGCAACAGACAGGCGTGGGGCGCGTGGACGTCGCCGGAGTAGGGCAAGCGGGGTGCGGGTGCGGTGAGCGAGCGGGGGAGGAGGCGCGCGCGGGCGCGCGATAGGGAGGCAAGCAGAGCACGCGTGTGCGGTGCGAGTGCGGGCCGGAGCGCGGGCAATGCGCGACTGCAGGGTGCAAGCGGCGACCTCGGAGCGGCAACAGGCGCAGAAGAGGCGAGGGCGCACGCAGGGCGACTGCGGATGCGCGCGAGGGCCGGCGATGGGCAGCGATAGCGGACGAGCGCGCGGGGGGGGCGGGGGGGGGACGCGGGTCGCGGCCATGGCGGCGCGGTGCACGGGTGCGAGATGGCGTGGTGGTGCTCGCGGCAACGGGCGAGTCGGCGCGGTGGTGCTCGCGCGGGGACAGAGGGGAGAGGCCGGAGCCTCGCCGCGGGGATGTAGGGGTTCGGGCAGCGGGGTCGAGGAGGTGGACGGGGACGACAGCGCGGCGTCGCGGCGTCGCGGCGTCGGGGAGGAGGGAGCAGTCCGGTGGGGAGGAGGGCGAGGGGGCGATCCGGCGACGGCGACAGGGCGACGTTCATCGGGGTTGGCGCATAGGCGGGGGGGGGGGGGGGGGGGGGCATCGCGGCGAGGGGGGAGGGCTCCGGCGTAGTGGCCGCGGAGATCGGCGGCGGCGTTCGTGCCCCGATCCAGAACGGATCGGGTGGGAGGGAGAGGGAGAGGGCGAATGAGTGGGGAGGAGTGGGGGTACTGGGTGGATGTTATGGGTTAGGGTTCCCCCGAAGTGGGGATATGGAGGTGGGGAGTGGGGCGCCGGCTGGGCCGGCCTGGCTAGCCCAGTGGCTAGCTGGGCCGAGGCCCAGCTAGGGGGGGGGGGTTAATTTCTTTCTCTCCCCCTTTTCTTTTCATTTCATTTTTTTAAAAATAAATAGAGATGTGTAGAAAATAGTGGGCATGCTATTTACTTAGGAAAAATATGGAAAGTGCCCCTTTTATTCCGTGGTGATCTCAGACAGTGTCACAAATAATTTTTAGACCAAGAGAATTCATTTGATATTTTTCATAAATAGGATAGCATTTTAAAATGCTGAATTGGTGCTGTTATAATTGCTAAAGCCCATCTTTGGGCAAAAGTGATGTTGTGTTCCTTAATAAATAATTGTTAGGGAATTTTTGACAAATGATGAACATTTTTCTAGCAACTTTTGAGCAACTTCAAACTTCGCTTGAATTTGATTTGACTGAAATTTCCAAATGGGTATTGAACATAGGTGATTAAGAACTGTTTAGAAAATGATTAGTTTAATCATAGAGGGTTACTGTAGCATGACACCGGGGGTGTTACGGATAGCTATGCCAATGTGTAAAGTTTTAACTAGAAAAGAGGATTTGCATGAGATTGCATGACAAATCCTAATTGGGATTTGCATCATTTTCCGTGGGATGTGGGCTTAACTTGTGGTCAAATTAAAGTTTATGATCCAACATAAGACACTGCTGCAGATCCGACGCTACCCCTAGAAGATGATAAAACTGATAATATGTGCTTTTCCTCACTTTTGCTAGTTCCCCTAGAACATCCAATTTATGTGGAGTTTGCTACACGTCTCGTGACCTTTTTGTTGTTTAGAATAATTTAGAAGCATGTTGGTTTCTTAAGATCACACAACTGATTATCGATACTGAATTCCAAGCTTAAGATAGTGGTGCCAACCTATAAAGTTTTAACTAGTAAAGAAGATGTGCATGGCATAGCATAATTAGGATTTTCACCATACAACTAATTAGTAGTACTAAATTCCAAGTTTGAGATAGCCATACCAATGTGTAAAGTTTTAACTAGAAAAGATGATTTGCATGATATTGCATGACAAATCCTAATTGGGATTTGCATCACTTGCCATGGGGTGTGGGCTTAACTTGTGGTCTAATTAAAGTTTATGATCCAACGCATGAAACTGCGACATATCCAACGCTACCCCTAGAAGATGACAAACTAAAAATATTTGGTTTTCATCACTTTTGCTAGTTCCCCTAGAACATCCGATTTATGTGGATTTTGCTACATGTCTTGTGACCTTTTTGTTGTTTAGAGTAATTTAGAAGCATGGTGTTTTCTTAAGATCACACAACTGATTAGTAGTACTAAATTCCAAGCTTGGATTTCCAATGCCAACATGCAAAGTTTAACTTGTAAAGAAGATTTGCATGAGATTGCACCATATACCAAATTGGGATTTGCATCATTTGTTGTGGGTGTGGGCTTAGTTTCTGGTAGTTAAAGTGTTATGATCCAAAGCAGGGACGGACCCAGAACAAAAATGGAATGTGTGCACACTTTGTTTTAAAAAGAGGTTTATTTCAATTGGTTTGGATGGGCCTTGAAAATCAGTTTTTTTGCGAGGAAAAGGTGAACTAAGTCATCAAGCAACAACTAATTTGACCACAGTTTGCTAAAAAGTGAATAACAACGTTTTGTTCTCTCCTAACATGCTTGATTAAGAATTCACCACGATCCTGAAGAAGAACAATAAATTCTCTAACCATCATCATATGCTCCAACGGTCCAACCAGTCATCTACTCCTTCCTTGATCAGCTTTACCACTTCAAGGCAATATGTTTAAATCGCAATTAGCAACACAGACCACTGGGAAGCAAGGGAGATGCCCTCAACACAAGCAACTACTGTAATTATTACTACATGGTAAAAAAATATTTTCTAAAATTCTAGGTGTGTCATGGCACACCCCTTAGGTACATCCCCTAAGTGAAAATTCATAACATATAAAAAGATGTTCGTGACATTTTCAAAAAATATTCTAGCACTTTAACATATGCCTGCACGTTTAAAAAAACATTCATGTCACTTTTAAAAAATGTTCAACATGTGTTTAAAACTTCTCACTATATATGTACAAAATGTACAACGTGCATTTTAATAATATCCAACATGTATTTTAAAAAAATTGAACGGGTACCTTGAAACGTTTGATTTGATTTACAAAAAAACATTCATTTTTATTAAAATCAAATCGATATATATATATATATATTCAAAAATGGAAAACAAAAGGAAAAAGGAAAATGAAAAATATAAGAGTAATCGTTAAAAAACACAGAAAAAGGTACAGCACCGTGTCTTTACTGGCGCGGCGTTCTGACCCAGTTAAGCCCTGGTTGGCGGGCCTACGCCCGACTTGATCGGTTCTTTTAAAACGAAACCTGGGCTCAAAAAAAATGCTAAAAACAAAGCTCGGTCGATTTTCCGGAGGAGTTTTTTGGGCGAGATGACCTGCGGCGGCCTCCCCAGCTCGCCGGCGCCGGCGCCGATGCCGACGGTGGCGGTCCCGCTGGAGGACGAGAACCTCCTCCCGGAGATCCTCGTCCGGCTAGCCCCGCTGCCGTCCGCCCTCCCGCGCGCCTCCCTCGTCTGCAAGCGCTGGCGCCGCGTCGTCTCCGACCGCCGCTTCGTCCGCCGCTTCCGCGCCCACCACCTCCGCAGCCCCCCTCCCCTGATCGGATTCTTCGAGGAGGTCACCCGCGAGCCCTCCCCGGACTCCCCCAGCACCCTCTTCTTCACCCCGATCCTGGATCCCCCCAACCGCGTCCCGGTCAGCCGCTTCTCCCTGAGCTTCCGCAACGGCGACGGCCGCACGATCCTCGGCTGCCGCGACGGTCTCGTGCTCCTCGTCGACGCGGGGGGTGCCGAGATCGAGGTCCTGGTGTGGGACCCCGTCACCGGCGACCAGCACCGCTTCGTCGTCCCTCCGGCGATCGACGAGCGCCAGGTCATCGAGATCTTAAACGGCGCGGTTCTCCGCACCGCCGGGATCCTCGACGACCGCCCATTCCGGTTCCATGTGGTCTTGGCGGGCATCGACAGGCCAAACAAGCGGCTGTTCGCCTGCGTTTACTCGTCGGAGGCCGGCAAATGGGGTGATCCAATCTGGGTATCCGTGGATTCCGAGAGCGACGTTCGCACCACGGTTTCGATGCGTGTTTCGAGTACCCTGGTTGGGAATTCCCTCTACTGGTCGCTGAATGGGGATACTGCTGCCATCCTTCAGTTTGATTTGGGCACACAACGCCTGGCTGTGATACCTCTGCCACTGGATAAGTGCAGCGATGGCAGCCGCTCCTTCCGGGCTATGCCCGTGGACGGTGGCGGGCTTGGCATCCTTGAGCTGTTGGATTTCAACATCCAATTGTGGAAAAGGGAGATCGACCGTGACGGTGTTGTTTCATGGGTGCTGGGGAAAACTATTGAATTGGATCAGCTTCTTTCCCTGGACAAGAGGGGAATGAGTCCAATGATGCTGGGGTATTGCGAGGTCAATAATGTGGTGTTCCTAAGGACAGTATTCAGTATTTTCTTGGTCCAGCTTGAGTCATTGAAGTTCAACAAGCCGCCCATACAGG
Organism: Triticum monococcum; assembly: GCA_034509565.1. Classification (NCBI taxonomy): domain Eukaryota; kingdom Viridiplantae; phylum Streptophyta; class Magnoliopsida; order Poales; family Poaceae; genus Triticum; species Triticum monococcum. The sequence continues at coordinate 625,569,648 of CM067845.1, forward strand.
CATCTTACTTCTTGGTTCATCCATTCACAAGTGTTTATACTGCAGGTAATAACCAAGTAGGAGTACTTTTCTACAATTGATTGATGGAAAGCTTTTCACATCCTTGGCGTTAGACTAATAATAACATAAATTAAATATGTGTCAACAGTTCCTTTTGCCGCTAAATGTGCTATTGAACATATTGCCATGCTGCTTATGATACTATTATTTTTATGATTTTCAAACTCTGTGATTGAAGTCAGAGGTAGCAACCATTTTATGTAAGTTTATTATATGAAGAAAAATATAGATTAAAACCATGAATGTAAAGATAAAACAAAGCTAAATTTCACTGCTACCTTTCTATTGTGTTATACAAAAGACGTATAATGCCAGTGATTGTGTTTCACGCACTGAGATGGAAAACAGCTGGAAATTGGAAAGCTGAAATGTCCAAATGGTAGCTCAATATACATTTAAAGGCTTAAAACTAGTTACATCCTTTGACCCAATGTTTATTTATTTTAATCTTGCTAACTTCAATCCATAATAAAGGCTTGATTTGATCTGTACGAGATAATAGTTCATTTTTATCACTTGTTGATGACTCGCAAGCGTCAGAGTCTACTTGTACCAGAGGATAAATGAATTGAGTTTGTTTTATCTTTTCAAGCTAAAGTTATTCAAATATGAATTATCATTATTCTTTGTTCTTAAAATTTATTGGTTTGAATATATTACTTCAGATAACACGGGAATAGCTCTAGATCACTTCTTCATTCTGATCAGCTAATATTATGTGCATGCCATTCCATTTTAGGGGATTACTGAGTGTATATACCATTCTCAGAAATATTCTTTGCAAGGCAGTAGATGTTCTTTTGTTTATCTATTCCAATGCTGAAACATGTGTTTTTCCTCTCTCAATTTTGGCTTATCTAAATATATCGCTGTTATCCCATCGTATCTTTGGTTCTTTGGCTTATGCTTGTAGACATGGGCATTGGTGGTGGACCTGATGAAGCCAAACTTCTGTGTAATGCAATGCATAAGGTGACTGTATTGTGATACATTGGTTGAGCAGGTAATGTAAGCTTATCTTTGTATTTTCATTTGAGGGATCATAACTGGTACCTTTTGTTTTTGTTACAAAATGCCCCCTTTACAACCATTTGTGAATAACCAAATTACAAGTGAGGATTCTCACTGTGGTTCACGCAACCTATTGTTGAAACTTGAAAGTAGGCCGCCATCTCTCTGCCTCCACTTTGATCTTGGTACTCTCGCCTTAGAAAGCGCTGGTCCACGCATAAATTCCTGTGCTGGTCCTTGTACACCTGCTTCTTCCTTGATAGCCACCACTGCTGCATACTGTCATGAGAATGAGATCGCAGTCTTGCTTCAGTGGCCAGCCCAGTGAGGATTGCTCAGCCAAATCTGGCAGATCTATGGGCATCACACAGGAAAATGCTTGGCCATCTCCTGATGCTGCGACAGTGGAGGACATGTGCCCAGATTTTGAGGTAGTGGTGCTCGAGGCTGTTGCCTGTTGGCAGTCCAACAGCGATGCTGAAGGGCAAACCAAATGAAGAACCGGCATTTCAGAGTCAACTTCGCCTTCCAGAGGACCTTTTGGCAGCTGCCATAGCTTAATGCTGTAGTGAGTTCAAAAAAGCAGTGTCCATTTTGGCCTGAAGGAAGTGTCTTTATAATAGGGTGCATAATCCCTTGCTAGAGGCTTCTACCACATGGTGGTTGATCTAAACCCGTTAATTAGTAAACGACTATTTCTTACATTTCTAAAACATGTGCCTTTGAGCCACAAGGCAGATGCATCTGCTTTCAACACCATGAAGCAAAGACTTTTTTTCCTTTTTGAACTTCTTCTGATTTTGCTGCCGGTTTGATTCTACTTTGGAGGTTTGACATAAGTTCCACAGTGAGATGACTTTGATGTTTATATTTAGCAATACAAAACTTTGTGAGGTGGTATAACTTTAATGGCTTTTGCATCATCAACCGGTGGTACAAATTTTGTATGACCAGTGACTGTTTCGCAGGTATGTGAGCTCTCATTCAGTTGCTGAGCAGCTGCTGAATGACTTTACCGGCGCAGGTCCCGTCAGTGCGGAAGTTTATTTTCTACGGAGCATGTTCTGGTCAACTGTGAAGAGTAGGATTTATTTGTCCGGTCTGGTAGCTCATTGTGTCACCTAAATATAATTGTAGGCATCATCCAACTGGCATGATGACAAGCCGTGACTTGGCCGCACTAGTAAATAATCCAGCTAGCGGCTGATTATTGCCTCCGGTTTCATTTTCTTTGTCGTCCGAGCAAAGCCCACAGATTTCATGGTTGGTACTCCGGTGCATTCTGTGCTATCGCTTGTCTACTTATTTGGTACTGTTATCCTTTTGTTTTATGCCCTGTGGTTGCGCGTTGTATGCGGCGTGGAGATTTAATTCTTGAATTTCTGCTACTGGTACCAAAATGTTGAATTGATTTACTTGAGAAAGATGAAGCGTCTGCCTAAGATGTGTTGATAGAAAATGTTCGTATATATATAAATGAATGGTCATGTGTTTCAAAAAGCTCTTGTATTTTTTTTAAGTTTGTGTCTAGAAAAAAAATCATATGTTAGAAAATAAAATTTTGAAAATTACTCATGCATTAGTAAGAAATGCCTATGTATAAAAAATAAAATAAAAATTACGGAATTTTTTTGGTGAAAAGTAAAAACGAAAAAAAGGTGAAAAAGGAAGATAAACAGAAGAGAAGAAGAAACAAAATAACATTTTTTTGGAGCTAAGGAAACAAAATAAACGGGCTGAAAAGAGGATAGGCCGGCCCATGCGCGCGCGGTGCAGAAGGCCCATCCGGCTAGGGTTAAGTACGACGTATAGAGCCCTCGTCGCCAACCATCGTCTCCGGGACCGGCATCTTCCACACGCCGCCGCCGCAAATCGGAGAGCGAGACCGAGTGCGCGCGCAGCACCACCGCCGCCGCGATTTTCGCTTGGTTTGTTCCTCGCCTGTGCTCCCCCTTTCACCTTAACTCCATGGGTATCGTCTTCCTGTCTGCAATAGTAGCCAGTGCTACTGCCATAAAAAAGAAGAGCCGCCCGCAACTGCGCCTGGAAAATTGATGATGTAGAAACAACGCCGTGCTCGCACTGTTTTATTCTGTATCTTCGTGCTATTATGAAATAAAGATGCATTCAGAATTCTATCTATTTCGAGTTTCTTTTATGCCATGTCCATGGACGCTGTTGCTTTCCTGTGGAAGGTTCAGCCACTGTATTTTACTCTTTATTACCATCCATGCTGGAGCAGCCTTGCCATGGATGCAAGCATTCACGGCATAATACTTTGGCGACGCGTGCCTTTGTTTGAAATGTTGGTGGACTTGTTTGTTGTTATTATGCATGATTCATTCTTTTTTTTTTTAAAGAAAATCAGGCATGCTCAAAGTTACAGTTGCTATCACAGTCATGTAGATATAATGTCCTTACCAGTTACTAGTACAGCTTCTTTGATTAGTTCCTCGCCAAGATTCAGCAGCGTTCTGTGTCATCATCTATCATCTAGACGCTAATTTATTATGTCCGACATGGATGGTTTAAAAAGCAACTTGTTTCTCTTCCTTGAAACTCTTCCTTGAAATGCTTTTTTCAGCTGTTGGACAGTCAGATGAGCAAGATGGTGGCGATCAGGGTTCCCAGGAACATGCGAGCCAAGCGCGAACTCCTCAAGCACGCGCCCAAGCTTGTAAGCTTTCTTTTTCTTTGACCCTTTTTCTATTTCAGCTGTTTCAAAATTTCCTTCTGTTTAATTTGCAGTACCAGAAACACACCGCCTCCCGTTGAATTATTATAAACACGGCACCCATACAATAAGCGTAAATCATCATTATCTTGTGTGTCCATGGCCAAGCGAAAACTGGTATCTTCCAGCAATTTCCCAAATTAGTTTCAACTAGTGTGCTGCATCAGTGTACTTTGGGGCCGAGTTACACGCAAAAGGGTTGGCCAGACTTTCTGGCACATGTTATATGCTTTGTGCATATAACCACTTGCAAATCTTGACATTAGTTTCTATTGGAAGGCTCTGCTGCTTTATAACCTTCCATGACAAGAAACTATAAATAGCATGTACGTGTTTCTTTTCGATTCCCGTATCAGACTTGTTGCTCTACTGTTTGTTCCAGGTTGAGAATGGCAAGAAGATGCTTATTCTACATGGTACAAAGACTAGCGCAGTTTTGAACGATGTGCTCGCAGATCTTTTTCACCTGAAGCGTGATCATGCTGTGAAGTACACCAAGAAGAACGACAACATCAGGCCATTTGAGAGCGGGGGTGAAACTTCCCTGGAGTTCTTCTCCCTTAAATCTGATTGCAGCCTCTTAGTGGTAAGTTTTGTCAGTTCCCATTGTGTATGTGGTGAGAATGGGACTTGTTATTCACTTGAGATTTTTTTTTTACTAAACTGATGATGTTCTCAGAAGTAGATTTAGTGAGCTAGGCAATGACTTTCTGAGCACCAGTATGGAAATTATCTGAAACCTTTTCAATGTCTGTTATAGTGAACCTTTTCATTTTTCTTTGTATATTGAATGCAGAGAATATTATTCTCTATTATTTTTAACTGCAACTATTTATGTTTTTGCAGTATGGTTCTCACTCAAAGAAGAGGCCCAACAATCTTGTTTTGGGAAGAACTTATGATCACCACATATACGACCTTGTTGAAGTAGGAGTTGAGAACTACAAATCCATAGAATCCTATGCATATGATAAAAAGTTGGCGCCTAAACTTGGGACAAAGCCTTTCTTTGCCTTCATTGGGGAGCACTTTGAGAGTGTCGATGAGCTGAAGCATTTGAAGGAAATGCTCCTTGATCATTTCAAAGGAGAGGTGTGCATCTTTATAGATAAGTTGGAACGTAGGGCATAGATAATCCCTTTAGCTTTAATCCTGTAACTTATTTATTGTTGATATATAGGTGGTAGAGAATCTGAACCTTGCTGGTGTAGATCGGATATTCGTGTGCACAGCGATTTCCCCTACTACTGTCTACATGATGCACTGTGCTCTCCGTCTAAAAAGGTCAGGCACATCTATTCCTAGGATGGAGCTGGTTGAAGTTGGGCCTTCAATGGACCTGGTAGTTAGGCGGCACCAACGTCCATCTGAAAGTTTACAGAAGGAAGCTATGAAGGCTCCTGGTCATGCTAAGAAGGTAAATCCGATGGAACAGCTGTGTTTTGTTCATCAGATATTGTTATCCTGCTGGTTAGGTTGCAAAATGGCGCCATTAGCCATAAACAACTATACTTCCTGCCCTAATTTTGACACCAATAACTTGTATGCCAGTATGAACTCAGAACTACATTTAACATATTTGCAGGTGAAAAATGTGACGAATAATCCAATTGATGGCAAGGAGGGCAGGATCTACATTCCAGACCAGGAGGTTTGTGTCTCTAAACTGTTTCACTAGCAGCTGTGAAGCTTAAATATTAACCTATTTGCCACACTAATCCGATTCATGGTTTTCTGACCGAAAGGTTTCGAAATTGACCTTAACAAGCGACATAAAGGGCCTGAAGCGGGAGCGCCGTGAAGCCAAGAAAAACAAGGAGAACTCGAAGAAGCAAAAGGTCAACCCCGAGTGAATAACGCAGAAGGCTACTCATTCTTGGTAACTGGTCATTTTTAAGGATTTTTGGTGCACCTGACGATCGCAGCGGCTGTGTTAAGCCAACTGGAGACCAACTTGTTAGGTTGAGCTGTAAATAGTGCGGTACCGTCTTTTTAGGCCGTAAAACCTGTCTACGGACTTCTGCATCTGTGTTGAGGCAGCTTATCTATCAGACATTATTAGTGCGAAATTTTTGGAGCAACGTGTGTTACGAGTATTTTGTTTTAGTATTGTTGTTAGTCCTTGATATTAGCTGATCTGAGATGATTGTTGAGATGACATGGTTTAAGTCTGGTTACCATGGCCATTTTCTTTTCTGAATCTGTATATCCTGCATTTTTGTCGTCTTTTCTTTTATGCATATGTTTTTTAAAATCCTGTAGCCCTGTGAATATGCAGCTTGTCCGTGTTTTAGTGCTTGGGTTCACGTAAGCTACAAAAAAAAGTGAAAATCATTTGTTTTATATAGTATAAACAGTAAACACATTGTTCACTCTTTCAAAATCACCAATTTATCATTTTTTTGTGTAGCTCACGTGTCAATGTAGTACTCCCTTCATTCATAAATATAAGATGTTTTGGGCATTTTAGTATGAACTACATACGGACTGAGATGAGCAATGGCAACGTAGGGAGTTGACCTTGTAGGGTTTTTAGAAGTTGATGAACAAACACACTAAAACTTTTCATTTTTTTTGTGTAGCTCACGTGTCAAAATACATACGAATTGTTCATCATTTTGAATTTTGCTGCTTCTGTCTGGAGCATTTTTCAGAGCAATGGCACTGTAGCAGTGCAGGTGCTAGTAGCTACTACTACTGGTGAAAAGATTCTGGGCCTATACTCTTGGCCATGGCACCCAGGTCAGGTGATTGATGCCACTATTTTTCTCCTTCCTTCCTTGTCAGTGGATGGCCTCGTTGGGGTTCGGGTTGTCGCTGCTGCTGTCGGTGGCGCCGTCGCTCGCGCTGGCAGCAGGAGGCGTCGGCTGCGCACGGCTGGGCGGCGATGGCACCGCGCCGGCGCCCCCGCCCCATCCCTCCGGCTTGAAGCTGAACGGCATGCCTCCGCCTGGGATGCCTCCTGGCATAGGCATAGGCATGCCGCCGCCCGGGATGCCTCCTGGCATAGGCATAGGCATGCCGCCGCCTGGCATGCCCCCCGGCATGGGCATGGCGGGCATCCCGGGGAGGGCGGGCAAAGGCACGGGCATGGCAGGAATTGGCATCCCGGGCATGCCGCCGGGGTTCGGGAACAGCGGGAACGACGGCATCGTCGACGGCGGCAGCCACCACTTCATGCTGCTGGTGCCGGAACTCACATCGTCCCTCCCCGCCATCGCCGGTCCCGGGGCAGGCCCGGGCGCGGCTGCGGCGACCGTGGCGTCGTAGGACGCGCCGCGCCCCGGCTCGAACTCCACCCGGCTGATCTCGTCCTCGTAGTCGTCCAAGGACGCGTCCTGCGGCGCGGTCTCCGCGGCGGCCATGGAGCCGAAGGCGAACTCCTGGGCGTACCCCTCGGCGTCGACGTCGTTGTCGTGGAGGACACGCACGCCGTGCCCCCACCCGGCGCAGGCCAGAAGGAGGAGGAGGCCGAGGAAGACGGACGGCATGCTCTGCTCCATGGCTCGGTCTGTTCTTAGCTCCGTGGGTGCTGTTCTTGCCGGCGAGGTGGTGAGTGGGAGACGCGTGAGCGGTGCAGGTTTTATAGCGTGGTGACTGGTAACTTGGAGCTGGGGGTAGGTTGGATCATGGTGAGCTGCCTGCACTCCGATTTGTAAATCATCTCATGGGTTTTTCCAGCAGCTCCAGGTGCATGCCGGAGGCGTGCAACAGCAACACCACCTGAAAACTAACAACTTGGGTTACCTTCTGACTTCCAAATCCGGTGCTTAATCTGCACCCTTTGACCAGATTTTCGACAGCACGCAAGAAATTTGCGCATGGAGAGCATGAGTGTTCATCGCAAATTTGGATACGGCAGCAAGCAATTCTCATTCTGACAAAGCACAACGAATCTGAGCTCAACTTCCAATATATGCAGACAACTTATGCTCTCACCAATTTTGTTGAGCAGCATCCCACAAATAACTGGGAGAACAGACGCAAGCGTCGCGGTTAAATTTAAACCAGCGTTCTGGTTCTGTTCAGGAAGCACTTGAGCACACATGCTCTCACATGACACTACAGGTCCGCAGCACACAAACTAGGCAGAAGGGATTTCACTCGATAAATCATGAGTGCCCTCCGATCTAATCTATTCGCTCTTCTTGTTCCTCTTGGTGGGCATCCTGCTCAGGACGCCGCTGTCGAGTTTCTGGTACTGCTCTCGGAGCAGGCCCAGGATGCTGTAGAGGAAGTCGTCGACCTGGTCCTCGTACTTCTCGTACAGCACAGGGAGCGTGTGCGCACAAACGAACCCTGTTCCAGGCGATCAGAATTTTTTTCATTAATACAAGTTAATACATGCATTCGCAAAACAGGAACAGAATGTTATTTCTTGGTGGCAAAAAATGTCAGGGAAATGAGAGGCTACAGCTTCTTACGGCCTTACCAATGTAAATGACAGTCAGGAAGTTGAACCAGCTCCCAGCCACAGAAGCAGCCCACAATCCGACGATTGCCTGATATAAAACATGGCGTGACATCAAAACATCTCCTGATGATGAACAGCCACAGTATTTCCACATGCAGGATTGATTTTCTTTATACTTTCCTATTTGATGTAATGACCACAATGACGGAATACAAAAAGACAGAGTAAAGCTCTACGTACCAATACAAAATGCTTCAAGTTTCTTTCACAAGACACATCTTGAAGGAAACCAAGGAACTTGTTTACTTGGGCACCGATGGCAACAGCAATGTTCACAAACAGGTCCTCTGGCAACTTAACCCGGGGTATGTCAGAAGACCTACGTGTAGACAAGGCATTTTCTATTATTATTATTATTATTGCTATGTTGCTGAAAAGGACACACACAAAAATTCCATACCTTGAGAAGTTGGACCAAACAAACTGAACCACCATTCCAAGAACAAGAGCAAATGAAATGATTGTCAAGAAGTGGTAATCAAGCCACTCGAAGAAGACCCAGATAGCTGTCGCGAGACCCAAAACACTGGAAGATATCTTCTTGTTCCTCCATAGCAACACATCAGCAGCTACAATGACAGAAGAAAAGCATCACAAATGCCCACAGGAGGAAAATGTAAGTAACAAATAAGCAGATAACATACACTTTCCGCCACCCAAAACTCCATGGAGGGACCTCTGACGACCAAACATCTTGTTCTTCACATCAGCGACTGAGCCAGGATCGAACCGGCCAGACCTCTGCTTAGGGAGCTTGTCAGAAATGGTATCCATGATGTTGCTCATGATATTGTCAGACTTCTGCTTGGGGAGCTTGTCAGCAATGGTATCCATGATGTTGCCCATGAGCTTTTCAGCCGTGCTCTCAGAATGTTCCGACATCTTCATGTATTTCGAGCTCACTGTGAAGTAGGATGGTATTATGATCCCGTGATATCCAAGACGTGTATAGGGCAGACCAAGCTGACAAGAGCATATACAGAGAAGCAGGACAGAGAAAAAACATGGTAGTAAAATATATGAGTCTGATCAGAAATCGGGCCAATGCAATTTGCTTTGACATACTTTACTGGGAGTTTAGAACCATACATTCAACTTTTGGGCCTAAAGCGTGTAGTACATGCTTAAGTTATTACTGTTTGCTAGGACTCTCTCTCAGGCTGACTGGTAAGTTATTACTGTTTGCTAGGACTCTCAGGCTGACTGGTAAGTTGAGTCGGATGCCTGTTTAACAATCAATAGCCATTCATTCATGGACCAGCCTTTCATCATTCATTTCTGACCAAAACTTCCATCATAAATGAACAATCTAGTACACCAGGGTACCCCATTCAGGCATGATATATGACCTGACAAACACTTTTTTGAGCAATTATTGTCCAAATATATACTACTACGTACTATTTTTTTTGAATCATGTTAAACGAGAGAAAAATGACATTCAGTTATGCACCACCAAAATCACTGCAAACACCACCAAAACCGTCCCCTTCAAGGGGATCTAACCAGATAAAGACCGGTACTTTATGGATCAAAAATATCAATCTACAAATCCTTGGCTTTGTCGCGGAAGCAACCGAGGGCACAATCAGCAGAGAAGGCCGCCCATCTCTTCTTTACCCACAACAGGAGCATATTCAGAGCTCATCTGCTAATAATCCGGTCAGCAGAAAAGGGACGAAGAAAAACTAGCCAGGCAAACCATGTTTACCCCGAAAGTTTCTTGTTATCCTAAAGAACTCACGAATCTACCTACCTTTCCGTCCGGCAAAGCCGCTCTCTCTATCGCTTTCAGGAAAAACAGCAAATGAGCAAACAGGAAAAGCGGCTCAGATTCCATCCACATCGCCGCAGGAAAAACTACCCAAACTAGCAGCAGAGCCGCCGGAGAGAGGCCGTACCGAGGAGGGGCGCGAGGGAGCTCAGCAGGCGGGGAGGCTCCCGCTCCCGCTCCCGGAGTCGATCGCGCGGAGCAGGCGGCGGCGGCGAGCGAGAGAGCGAGAGAGCGAGAGGAGAACTGGTGGGGCTGGGGGAATCGCAGTCGCCGCAGCAGAATTATTTAGGGGGAGACGGACGGAGAGGGCCGTGGCGTGGGGTCTCCGAGCTGCGGCGACTGGCGGGTGGGCGCGCCCCCCTCTGGGGGCGTGCACGGGCTTGTGCGCGCGTGCGGCTCGCTTACGGGTGGGGCCGCGGGGGTGGGGCGCAAGTCGCGGGCCCGCGCGTAAGGGGGATGTCGCCGTCACGGGGCGTCGTTCGGCGGGGTAAAGAAGTGCCGGTGGGGAGCACGAGGGGCGGGCGTGGGCCCGCGCAGGATATTTTTTTTGAGCATTAGTACAGACATAAACGCTTATATACACGCGTATACACTCATCCCTATGAACGCATACACGCACACCTTATCTCTATGAGCACCTTCGAAAGACTGAGTCGGCATATCATCTTGAGATTTTACGAAGTCACTGTAGAAGCCTCGTAGTTGACGGGAACGTCTCCTCCCACTGAAAACGTATCGCCGAAATTTTTGAAATAAATTCAGGATAAATGCGAGCACTAGGATTTGAACTTTGATGGATTGAGAATACCATTATCTACCTAACCATTTCAACTAGAGGTTGGTTCGCCGCGCAGGATATTTTGATTGGCCTCGCTGCTTTGAGCAAATCGCCTTGATTGATTGTTTCAGAGTTGGTCAGCATTGATTCTCTGCTAAATATAACAAGTAAAAACATTCGGTGCTTTGAAAACGACAATTTAATTGGATCGCAGGCATATGTTTAGGCGTTGTTTACTATCGCAATGCTATCACAGGGGAGCACATGTTATGTTATCCTATAATTAAGTACTTCCTCCGTCCCATTTGCAAAAGCGTACTCCCTCCATCCCATTTGCAAAAGCGTCGTACATTATGAATAAAGTAATAGTTTATTGTAGGCGCTCGAAGTAATTTGAGATTTTCGCTCCCGCAAAAAAGAAAATCATAATTCATCGAAGAGCAGGAATTAATCTTAACTGTCTGCAGATCTCATTCAGTTGAAAGAGTAGAGGTACAGTCCTACCAGCACCATCATCTAAGTACGAACTCTTCGGGTACGCAAAGTAGGATCCATACGTGTCCGGTCTTATTTAAAATATTAACATTTACTGCTCCATTTACTAGATGTTCACAACTCATGCACCTTCGACCGAAACGAGAAATGAATGCTCACCGGTGGCCGCCCGTGTAACCGTTGCTTTCCTTGTCGGTGCCGTTCAACTCATTTTAACATATTTGGAGCACTAGTCTAGTATACTACATAGGTCACCTTCCGGGGGAAAATAAGTACGGGATAGGTGGTGCTGAGATGTTGAGATGCTCAAATTGAGGCGGGGACGAGAGAAGAATCAAACAAATGTTACAACATGTATGCGGAACGAGAGATGTCAGGAACCGTACCATAGCAAGGGTATCATGTATGTTAGAGATGCAAGGCAGATGCTTAACCTCAATATGGGGATCGGAGGAGAAATTCAAAATTTTCTACGCATCACCAAAATCAATTTATGGAGTAATCTAGCAATGAGGGGAAGGAGAGTGCATCTACATACCCTTGTAGATCGCTAAGCGGAAGTGTTCAAGTGAACGAGGTTGATAGAGTCGTACTCGTCGTGATCCAAATCATCGATGATCCTAGTGCCGAACGGACGGCACCTCCGTGTTCAACACACGTACAGCCCGGTGACGTTTCCTACTCCTTGATCCAGCAAGGGAAGAAGGAGAGGTTGGGGAAGACTTCATCCAGCAACAGCACGACGGCGTGGTGGTGGTGGAGGAGCGCGGGACTCCAGCAAGGCTTCGCCAAGCACTACGAGAGACGAGGAGGGAGAGGGGTAGGGCTGCGCCAACAGGGAGAGCAAATCACATATCTTGGGCAGCCCCAAACCTCAAGTATATATAGGGGAAGGGGAGGGGTTGCGCCCCCACCTAGGGTTCCCTCCCTAGGGGTGGCGGCAGCCCCCGGATCCCATCTGGGAGGCGGCCAAGGGGGAGAGAGAGGGGGGCGCACCTAGGGTGGGCCTTAGGGCCCATCTGCGCCTAGGGTTTGCCCCCTCTCCTCTTGAGGACGCCTTGGGCCTTGGTGGGAGGCGCCCCAGCCCACATAGGGGCTGGTCCCTTCCCGCTTATGGCCCACGCAAGCCTCCGGGGCTGGTGGCCCCTCCCGGTGGACCCCCAGACCCCTCCGGTGGTCCCGGTACACTACCGGTGATGGCCGGAACACTTCCGGTGGCCAAAACCATACTTCCTATATATCAATCTTTACCTCCGGACCATTCCGGAACTCCTCGTGACGTCCGGGATCTCATCCGGGACTCCGAACAACATTCGGTAACCGCGTACATACTTTCCCTATAACCCTAGCGTCATCGAACCTTAAGTGTGTAGACCCTACGGGTTCAGGAGTCATGCAGACATGGCCGAGACAACTCTCCAGTCAATAACCAACAGCGGGATCTGGATACCCATGTTGGCTCACACACGCTCCACGATGATCTCATCGGATGAACCACGATATCAAGGACTTAATCAATCCCGTATACAATTCCCTTTGTCTAGCGGTACGATACTTGCCTGAGATTCGATCGTCGGTATCCCGATACCTTGTTCAATCTCGTTACCGGCAAGTCTCTTTTACTCGTTCCGTAACACATCATCCCGTGATCAACTCCTTGATCACATTGTGCACATTATGATGATGTCCTACCAAGTGGGCCCAGAGATACCTCTCCGTTTACACGGAGTGACAAATCCCAGTCTCGATTCGTGCCAACCCAACAGACACTTTCGGAGATACCTGTAGTGTACCTTTATAGCCACCCAGTTACGTTGTGACGTTTGCCACACCCAAAGCACTCCTACGGTATCCGGGAGTTGCACAATCTCATGGTCTAAGAAAAATGATACTTGACATTAGAAAAGCTTTAGCATATGAACTACATGATCTTGTGCTAGGCTTAGGATTGGGTCTTGTCCATCACATCATTCTCCTAATGATGTGATCCCGTTATCAACGACATCCAATGTCCATGGTCAGGAAACCGTAACCATCTATTGATCAACGAGCTAGTCAACTAGAGGCTTACTAGGGACATGGTGTTGTCTATGTATCCACACATGTATCTGAGTTTCCTATCAATACAATTCTAGCATGGATAATAAACGATTATCATGAACAAGGAAATATAATAATAACCAATTTATTATTGCCTCTAGGGCATATTTCCAATAGTCCCAAAGCCGCTTTTTGCTATATCGCCCACAACCATCTCCCGATGTACTTTGGTACCGAAGATGCTATATGGTCCAGTCTACCGTTGGTATTCCATTCGAATTGACTACAAAATCAATACCAAGAACCCCAGTGATCTCCAAATGCAATTATTTGACGTAACTTATTATTAAGGTAACTTGAGTTTGACATGCTTGATCTATCTCCATGAACTGTTGTTTCTAGTCCACTTTGGATTCAAATGAATGTACTTATTCATGTATTATGTACGGTGCACTTGCTACTCCAGAATTCGATGAACTTTGATTATACTTATATTTTCCCATTATTCGATTGTCATATTCCTACTACATAATCACTATTGTGTCTATGATATTACTTGCTAGGAAGAATAGGTAATGCAAGAAAGTACAATGAAGCTTCATTTCTTATATTTAAATTTTGCTATAAAATACAACACTATGCGAGAGTGTACTTTATTTCTAAAGTGTCAAGTTTATAAAACTACAAGCAAAAGGTTATCATTAATTGATTGTCAAATTTCTTGGATTTAGGTATGCTATTTTTCTTGCAAACAATGTATACCCCTATTCTCTGCAACATTGTTTTTTTTTGTGAGATTTGATGGCTCTCGGATCAACTTTCACAAATACACTACTCACTATAGATACTATTTCAGGATGTTCTTTCACAGTGCCGTATCAAGTTTGACCCATTGAACTGACAAACAACACATGATGTCTTGGAGGAGTACTTCACTAGGAAAGTGGTGCAGGTGCTACATGAGGGGAAGTGGCAACCATCAAAAGATTACAGAAGAAGGTCCATGTGCTTAGGGAATTAACGAAAGTGGATGAGGAGGGTAACCACTAGCCGACAAAGGAAGCTTCAAGTTCTTCTAAGCCTGTTGACTTTGGTACGGATGTTGGTTAGCGTCTACTTTGTGAGCATTGAGGTAGTTTTGCATTTGTAAAGAAATCTTTGACAACAAGAGGAACATACTTGCATTGTAGTGGTGAGATAAGTGTTGTCTGTAAATGCCAATTTCCGGTGATCTTTTTTTCTGAAGCATCTTTCTTACATATTACCATTGAAGAAGAAAGTTGCATTTATATTGGATTATGTTCATCGCTCTTAAAATGTAGAAATTGGACGAACTCTTGTGGAGAAGGAAGAGGAGGCGCCTCCTTCCCCTCAGCTTGGCCCGTGTCGTCCCGACTTCGCTACTCTGGGCGATTTCCTCACTTCAATGCTCCTCTTCAAGCCACAAGAGTGGTATTAGTTGGAGCCCATCGGGAGGCGTTCACTCTGGGTGGCTAGAGCTCATCGTTCCGATCGTCACTACCTTCAGGTGGTGACGCATCCCGAAGTTTGTCATGTTTGCGGCCTTCTTTCGCCAGACCCGCAATGTGGTTGGGACCTCGGAGGCCAGAGTGACTATGGCTTCTCGTTGCCAGCCCCGCGGACCATGTCACCAGCTGGCTCGGTGCAGCCTCGAACCTGGGCAACGACCGGACATCTCCTGGGGGGAGATGGTGGGGGTGGTGTGTGTGTGTCCACTGGAGCGGCGTCCCCCGACCAAGTGCATGGTGGAGGATCAACAAGATGGGAGGAGTGCCTCCTCCTTGTTTCAGGTTGGGACACAAGTGGCGGCCCTGATTGGTGTGGTCTGCTTGACGCCCGAATTAGTTGGACTCCCATTGACTGGTACGCTTGTCATGTCCTTCTTCACCCACTATTGGGCCCACTACCCCTCTATTTGGCTTTGCATATGAAAGGGGATACCGTGCCCCTACCTAGGGTTAACCAACTTCACCTATTAAAGTGCGGTGATGAGGTCACCTTGCTTGTTTCGTCATTTGAACCCCTCCTGGCAAGACCATGCTTCCTCATTCACCAACACTCGTGAACTAGGAGAGCAACCGTGATCAAGATCATGACCAAGTTGGGCGGTGCTCCAAGTGAAACCTTGTCGCGCTCTTGGTGGCTGACAGTGTCCACACCCATGGACGTCATTTCACCTCTTTGGAGGCACAACATTGATTCTCTACTAAATAAAATGAAGCAAAACGTTCACTGATTTAAAAATGATTTTTGTTCCTTAAAAAAACCCAGAATTTGTAGAAGAGCTGGAATTAAACTTAATTATCAGTAGAGCTCACTTAGTTGAAAGAGTATAGGTACAATCCTATCGGTACCATAATCTAAGTCTAACTCTTAGATTATGCAAATTGGGATCCATACTTCTACCGTCTTCTTTAAAACACTAACATTTACCAGCCTATCTGTTACATGTTTACAACCCATGCACCTTCGACTGAATTGAGAATTGAATGCTCACCGGTAGTCGCTCGTGTGTGAATGGTTGCTTTCCCGTGTATATATATATATACTATAGATGGATCTTCAACCGATGTTCAACTCATTTTAACATACTTGGAGCACAAGCCCAATATACTAGATACATCGCCTTTTTGGGAAAAAGAAGTACTAGATAGGTGGCATTGAGATGATCAAATTGAGGGGATGATGAGAGAAGAATCAAACATATGTTACAACATTTATGCAGAACTAGAGGTGTCAGGAATACTAGTAGAGAAAGTCCATGATGAGGTTGAGAGATGCAAGGGAGATGTTTGACTTTACGGTGAAGGCTTTCGTTAAGCTGGGATTCCTAACTATTCTCAACGTGAATCTCGAAGCCCGACCAAACACGGTTTTGCCCAGTTGCAAGCCCACATCCCAAAAGCGGCTTTTGATTATATGTAAAGCCCATAACCATCTCCAAATGTAATTCAGTACCAAAGCCGCTACTTTTCCCCCAAGTCTCTTGTTAGTATTCCATGAGAGTTGCATATAAAATTGTCACCAAGAACCTTGATAATCACCGAACATACTTATTTGAGGTGACTTATTGTTAGCCTTGAGTTTGACATGCCTTGTTTATCTTCACAAACTGCTGTGTTTTGGTACACTTCCAACTGAGTGTACTTTTTCCTACATTAAGTACGGTAGACCTATTATTCAAAATTCGTTGAACTTTGATTATACTTATGTCTTTCCCATTGTCCGGTGGCCGTATTTGTACTACATAATCACTACTATTCATATGATATGACTTGCTAGGAAGAATCGGTAATGCAAGAAAGTACAATGAAGCTTCCTTCCTTATATTTACTATTCTAGAGTTGCAAGGTCACAAACAATACAAGCAAAAGCTGGACTGAAATGTCTGCTGATTTCAAAGTTGGTAGACATTGATTCTCTGCTAAATAAAATAAAATAAAATAAAAATGCCCGTTGATTTGAAACGATGATTTAATTAAATTGTAGACACATGTTTAGCCGTTGTTTGCAATCGAAATGTTGCCATGTGGGAGCCATGCTTTTTAACACAGCACAAATGCAGATGCTCACGTATACTCACCCCTTTAAACGCACATAGGCACACCCTACTGTTGGGGAACGTTGCAGAAAACAAAAATTTTCCTGCGGTTTCATCAAGATCTATCTATGAGTTCATCTAGCAACGAGTCATCGGATGCATCTACATACCTTTGTAGATCGCGAGCGGAAGCGTTCAAAGAACGTGGATGAAGTAGTCGTACACGACGTGATCCAAATCACCGGAGATCCTAGCGCCGAACGGACGGCACCTCCGCGTTCAACACACGTACGGTCAGCGTAACGTCTCCTTCTTCTTGATCCAGCAAGAGGGAAGAAGAGGTTGAGGAAGATGGCTCCAGCAGCAGCACGACGGCGTGGTGATGGTGGAGCTGCAGAACTCCGTCAGGGCTTCGCCAAGCACTATGGAGGAAGAGGAGGTGTTGGAGAGGGAGAAGGAGGCAACCAAAGGCGTGAATCAAACAGCCCTCCTTCCCCCACTATATATAGGAGGGCCTAGGGGGGGGGGCGCCGGCCCTAGGAGATCCAATCTCCTAGGGGGGGGGGGGGGGCGGCCAAGGGAGGTTTCCCTCCCCCCAAGGCACCTAGGGGGTGCCTTCCACTAGTAGGACTCCTCCCCTTTGGAAACCCTAGGCGCATGGGCCCCTTGGGGCTGGTGCCCTTGGCCCATGTAGGCCAAGGCGCACCCCCTACAGCCCATGTGCCCCCCCGGGGCAGGTGGCCCCACCCGGTGGACCCCCGGGACCCTTCCGGTGGTCCCGGTACAATACCGATAACCCCGAAACTTGTCCCGATGGCCGAAACAACACTTCCTATATATAATTCTTTACCTCCGGACCATTCCGAAACTCCTCGTGACGTCCGGGATCTCATCCGGGACTCCGAACAACATTCGGGTTACTGCATATACATATCCCTACAACCCTAGCGTCACCGAACCTTAAGTGTGTAGACCCTACGGGTTCGGGAGACATGCAGACATGACCGAGACGACTCTCCGGTCAATAACCAACAGCGGGATCTGGATACCCATGTTGGCTCCCACATGCTCCTCGATGATCTCATCGGATGAACCACAATGTCGAGGATTCAAGTAACCCCGTATACAATTACCTTTGCCAATCGGTATGTTACTTGTCCGAGATTCGATCGTCGGTATCCCAATACCTCGTTCAATCTCGTTACCGGCAAGTCACTTTACTCGTACCGTAATGCATGATCTCGTGATCAGACACTTGGTCACTTTGAGCTCATTATGATGATGCATTACCGAGTGGGCCCAGTGATACCTCTCCGTCATACGGAGTGACAAATCCCAGTCTTGATCCGTGTCAACCCAGCAGACACTTTCGGAGATACCCGTAGTATACCTTTATAGTCACCCAGTTACGTTGTGACGCTTGATACACCCAAAGCACTCTTACGGTATCCGGGAGTTACACGATCTCATGGTCTAAGGAAAAGATAATTGACATTGGAAAAACTCTAGCAAACGAACTACAGGATCTTTATGCTATGTTTAGGATTGGGTCTTGTCCATCACATCATTCTCCTAATGATGTGATCTCGTTATCAATGACATCCAATGTCCATAGTCAGGAACCATGACCATCTGTTGATCAACGAGCTAGTCAACTAGAGGCTTACTAGGGACATGTTGGTGTCTGTTATTCACACATGTATTACGATTTCCGGATAACACAATTATAGCATGAATAAAGACAATTATCATGAACAAGGAAATATAATAATAATGCTTTTATTATTGCCTCTAGGGCATATTTCCAACACCTACTCCTATGAGAACCTCTGAGATACCGAGTCGGCACAACATCTTGAGATTAACAAAAATAAATTCAAAAAAATGTGAGCAGAAAGTGTCAAGTGTAGGACTTAAACCCTAGTAGGCTGGTTCCACCACAAGGAACCTAACCATCTAACCTAGACTCAGTTTGCATGTGGGAGCCATGTTATCTAGTTTATTGTAGGTGTACAAGCAACTTGCAATTTGTGTTCCCCAAAAAATATAATTCATAATTCATAAAATAGATGGAATTAAGCTTAATTATCAGTAGAGCTCACTTGGTTGAAGGAGTAGAGGTACAGTCCAGTCCTATCATTACAATCTAATAAGTTAAACTCTTCGAGTACACAAAATAGGATCCATACTTATACCATGTTCTTTAAAATAACGTTTACTAGTCCATATGTTGCATGTTCGCAAATCACAACTCATATGTGTCTTCAACCTAAGCAAGAATTCAATGCTCATCGACGGCCACTCGTGCGAACCGTTGCTTCCCATGTATATATACCACAGATGGATCTTCCGCCGATGTCGTTATACTCATTTTAACATACTGGATGCAGTAGCCTAGTATACTAGAAATGTCACCTTCTTAGGAAAAGAATAGGATAGGTGGCATTGAGATGATCAAATTGAGGGGAGGTTGATGTAGAAGTGTATGCTCTAGCCAATGCAACCAAAAGACCAATCTGACGGAAGAGACTAGGCAACACATTATACGTCAACACTCCCCCTCACGTGTGGATCCCTCAGGCCTAAACGTGGACCGAAAGTGGGCTGCAATACTTGCGCCAGCCGGGTTTTGAACTCAAGACCTCTTGGCTCCGATACCATGTAGAAGTGCATGCTCTAGCCAATGCAACCAAAAGACCGATCTAATGAAAGAGACTAGATAATACATTTATACGTTAGCAGTTGAGAGAGGAGTCAACCATATGTTACAACATGTATGTGAATCGAGAGATGTTAGGAACAGTAGCAAAGCAAGATTATTCCTTATGTCAGAGATGAAAGGAGATGCTTGACCTTAATATGAAGCTGTCGTTAAGCTTGGCCTCCTTTTCTTTTTTGAAAAAACGATGCGCTTTATTCATTTAATATAATAGTTACATCCTTAATGAGGATAGGAACAATATCATCCACATGCTCCTCAAACCAATCGCAAGTCGGAGAGACTACTAACCTAGCTAGCTCATAAGCAACTTTATTTGCTTCTCTATAACAATGTTCAAATCTAGAAATAGTGAAATCACAAGCAAATCTAGAAATAGTGACCACATTACTCTAGTTGTAACATCACTCACACGCAGGCTAAAGGCCATGTCAGATGTCACCGTAGAACAAGTTAAGAAGGAGTTCTTATGGTCAACCGGCCGTGCAATCGATGCCCTTGAAACTTTGCTGAAGGTAAACACCACCTCTGGATTTCCTCTTTATGGTAGAAATCTACATGGCTCATTCCGGCGCCAAAAGGAAAGAAAACCAGTTTTCTTTCTTAGACCGCAACTAGTTATGTTGGAACTCTGATATATTCAGTCTGGACTTAGACCTAGACTGCAATTTTCTGGAGCCATGTGCATGCCCATGGACAATTTTCATGCCCAGATTAAAATTTGCTGTAAAATTCTTTGCCGCGTCTATAATATCGGCGACTTCTAACCCATGAAACTCTGTTGCGCGACGCGACCAGGAGGGACTTGGTATGATCGACGACGGACACAGGGATGGCAAGCGTATATACTGGTTCCCGTGCGTCACCCACATCTCCGATGCCTCCGGTTCCGAAGCAAAGTCATAATGTACCCATGCTGTTGTATTTTTACCCTTGTGTTGATGAGAGCTGGAACCACCTGTGCTACAGGAGCAGTTACATTTTTGGCTCACTAGTACATTTTTAACAACTTGAAGACACTGTTCAAAGGATTCCAAGAGGAGCTGTCTTCTGACCACTTACTCTCTGGAGATGATAGATAGCGTGCCTTTCTATGTGTCATCTAATTGACCCGACGGCCTGTTAAAGCTTCCAAGAATGAACCTGCTGGTCATTCTTTCGATGCGGTGGCATTGAAGCTCCGTCCATGGCCTTGATGAGAAAGAAGACACTGAAACTGATAATCAGATGACAGGATCCAAGATTTTTCTGCTAGTTCAGATAACTTCAGCAGCGAAGGAAAGAAGTGTGGTTCTGGAAGTCAACAGCGAGATCACTATGCATTGCTTGGGTTGGGCAACTTGCGGTTCTTGGCCACTGAAGATCAGATTCAGAAGAGTTACCGTGACATGGCTCATAAACATCATCGACATAAGCAGGCTACTCTTCTTCAACAGAGGCAGCAAAGCAATCAAAGAATGATGAGATGGAGAGCCATTTCAAGCCGACGAACCTGAAGGCGCAGGTGGCGAGCACAGACATCCCAGCCCGCCCGCTGGGGCACGGTGGAGGCGCGGATCTGGCGCTCCCAGTGCAGGCCGGCCCAGCTGCGGCAAAGACGAACAAGCACACGGAGATGAGGACCAGTATAGTCTTGATGTAATTTTATTTTTCACAGGTCTTTTTTTGTCTTGTTGTCCTTTGTTTGTACTGTCTGCTTTCTTGATAAATATGACATATCACATATGCGATGCACCTGTGGCTGTCTTTTGTCAAATAAAAAAAAACCCAAGGAGGGACCAATTCAGCACACAATGGGTCATTCGATGTTAGTGGCCCAAAACAGTACAATAGGAAATGTGCAAGAGCTCACTTGGGTGAGAGTCATCTCAGTTGAACACTTCGAGGACGCGAATGCGGATCCATATTTGCACATGAATTTTTAAAGTGCTCCCACATATTCTTGTTTAGCCTGATGTAACATCCCTCCCCTTCCTTCTGTCTCTCTTTTCTCTCCCATAGGCTGCTTGTGGCCTTGCACCTTGCTGCATTTTGCAAGCTCCATGTAACCGGTACTTTGTCCTCAGGCTTTAGCCTATTTTGAAATATTTTGTCCATAGCCACCTTCTTATTAAAAAAAAAGTACTCCCACATTATGGGATGGAGGGAGTAACATTTACTTCCATTTGCTAGCCATCTACTAGAAGTTTACAGCTTGTGTGTTTTATTTTGCAGGGGTACTACTTGTGTGTTTCGACTGGCGAAATAATTGAATGCACCCCAACTGTCCTAATGTGAAGGATGCTTCCCTTTGTATGTATATATATAGACCTTCAACTAGTCATTCTATTCATTTCAACATATTGGTAACACTAGCCCTGTATATTAGATACGTGGTGATGCGACGATCAAATTAAGGGGAAAATGAGAGAAGAATTAGACAAATGTTACAACTTGTACGCCAGGAACGAGAGACATCAGGGACAATGGCAAAGCAGCGTCTCGTTGTGGTTCCGAGACGAAGGGAGATGCTTAACCATGAAGCTAAATGCTGTGTCTCTCTTTCAACATCCCACCACCGCTAGAGTCCATCGTTGCAGCTGTTATCAATGTGCAGCTCCCCATGATGCCTGTGCTCTTCCACCGATGGTACGCTTCATCAACTGTTTCTTTGAGCTGCTGCGCCTTTGGTCCGACAGCCCGTATGGCAGGCAGGTGCAGCCTGTGTGATGGCACAGGGCTTCTAAAATTTTGAGGCCCCAAAACATATCTTAAATGATAATAAATAGTATTAGTCAAGGGAATATTCAAGCAACACTTCATCTCCTGTAAAACATTCCAAGTACCAACGCTAGCCAGTTCCAAATTCCAATGCAAGCCACTACAGAAACACAAGTGCACGCCTTTCTCTTACCTCTCTGTCGACTTAAATAACTACTCCGTCCCACAATATAAAACATTTTTGTAAGCTATAAATCATCGCTAAGGTGGATTATTATTGGAAAGATTATGTTTATAGTATGCTAAATATATAATAAATCATCCTTCCGTCCCAAAATATAAGACATTTTAGCAAGCTATGTTAGTTTACAAAATGTTTTATATTATTAGACGGAGGGAGTATTTTTCTATCTAAAGGGCCTCATTTCGTGCTATTTTGCACCGGGCCTCTGAATTCTCAGGTACGGCCCTGTTTGGTCCACGTGCACGCGTGCTCCTAGTCACGACGGCCCGCCGGCACGCCGACATATCTTTCTCAAGTGTATACCACGCTACTGCGTAGTCCACTTCAACTACGCCAAGCTTGTGTTAATTCTCTTCCGCGGATTCAAGCACCCCTCACCCTAGAAGGAACATTTCAAGATGTTTCAAGATGTCCAATCCATGTAATATCTTTAGTAAACTATTGCTAATCAAGAGTAATTAGTGCCCAATAAAATACAAAGATGGCTCAATTGACAAATCTAGCTGACTTCGCCCTAGAAGAAACATTTGAATCTATCGACAAGCTTGTTTGAAGGGGTTGACCCGGCCTCCATATCATCATAGTGCACACAACCAACAAGACCTTTTTATAGTACATCAAAATAATATAAGCTGTCCATTCCAGTAATTCAGTGAACTAGATCCACCAATCTATATCTATACTCCCTCCGTCCGGAAATACTTGTCATCAAAATGAATAAAAAGGGATGTATCTAGATGTATTTTAGTTCTAGATACATCCCTTTTTGTCCATTTTGATGACAAGTATTTTCGGACGGAGGGAGTACTTACTAATAAAAGAAATAGGTATTCTTAGTCTGTCATACTATTTTATAGAACCCCCCCCCCCCCAATGTTTCTTATATTAAATCCGCAATACATATTAAATGTTTTTTTAAATACTCGTATCTTCTAAACCGTAACTATAAATTTAACATGTTATATATGGAATTTGAATAGAAAAATATATGAAATCTGAATATGATGTTATTTTACCTGTTAACCATTTAAAAATATATTATCCAAGGTGCAATCTGAATAAATAGTGCATTATTTGTCTTTCTTTCATATATGTACTGATCCGGATTGTGGATGAACATCTCAGCAAAATCGGGATTGAAGACGAAATTGAAGATCACTTGCCCGTTTCTTTGTACGTATTAAATCTACAAAGACATGTGGAATCTTGAACTTGCCCTTTTGTAGGTAAAGACCATCTTTGTTTGGGTTGTAGCTACAAATACTCAGATTATAGACCATTTTTTTTTCTAAATTAAGAGCGTGTGGTATTCTTTTCTCCCCTTGCAACGCACGGGTCCTTTTGCTAGTACTACTAGAAAAAAATCAGTAGTATATTTTGTTCAAGGGATAAAATTGAAAGACTTACAAAATATATACCAAAACTCTACACGTATTAAAAAATCCTTGTGTTTTCTTCTACTGCTCCGACGAGACTGCAGGGACCAGTTCGGCCAAATATTTTCCGGCAGGCATGAGATGCAACAGAAACGATTATACATAGTCGATGGATCCATGCCGGAGGTCTTTTTGGCGGAGGAAATCACCATGTACAATACATTGATTGATCCGTGTCATAATGTACTACTAGTACGTATGTTGTTTTCCGGCGATCAAGCCGGCGGCCGCGGCCGATGCACACAAGCAACACACGTACAAGCAGCGGCCGCACCTCCGAGAGGGAGCTGCAGCAACGACGACGCTGCTGATCAGGACGCCGTAGCGGCGGCTCCGTGGCCTGCTGATTGATTTGATGCCCGATCACGGACTTGGAGCTCCCACTTGGCTCTGATCGATTGTTGCACATTCGCTGTTGATGACCGGCAATGGGAACGACGAGGCCACACGAGGATGGTCACCGTGAGCGATATTACAAACTAGGAAACCAAAAAAAATTGACAAAAATAGCCCGCTAATTAACGTCTGAAATGATTCAATACTACTCGGTTCCGGAGGTAGTATGATGTACGGTTAAAAATCTCTATTCCTAATCTATCTGGACGGACAAACCTGAGGTTGATCTGAACCCGTGTTCGAATGCCACCCCTGTGAGGAGGCTCGGTCAAAACGCTGAAGAAAAAAAAAGTGTTTTCATAATTGATACTCCCTCCGTTTCAAAATACTTGCCGTGGTTTTAGTACAAATTTGACCTAAAACCACGACAAGTATTTTGGAACGGACGGAGTATAAACCTTGACATCTAGCTCAGGAGGAAAAAAAAAGCCTACCAACCTTTATTCGCCAAGAGTGATTTCAAGTCATTGCCCTTTATATATACACCACTGCATGATTTGTTCGAGCATATAACAACCTCCGTGTTTCAGTTAAATCCTAAGACCTTGGTAGAATATTTTTTCCTAAATATTGGCAGCACTAGCTTAGTACATCAGATAGGTGACAGTCACACATAGATGTCGAGTAAAGGGCCGGTGGAGGAAATTGCACAAACCACCTACTTTTGGTGCTAGTTTTGCATAGAACACCTACTTTACAGATTTGTTGCACAAAACACCACATATTAAGGTAATTCGTTGCAACTAGGTCTAATCCACCATTTGGATGTGTTGACATGATTTCTGACAAGTGGGTCCAGTTTGTAAGTGCATCACGGCAAGAAAAACTTGCCGCATCAGCAGCCAACTAGAACTGTCAATATCTCACAATTCTTTGCTTCAATTGAGCTGGATTTCCCCCAGAATATTAGTGAGTGCATCTATGATTTATTGGGGTTTTTAAATATTTTTTAAAATGTTAAATTTCAACGAGTCAACTAACATTGCAAATATCTCACAAACTGTGGTCCAAATGAGCTGCCTTTTTTCGAGAGTAGTATTGCATACATGTGTGATTTACTGGAATTGTTCTGCATTTTTTTTAAAATTTTGATTTTTGAGTAAAAAAAATTATGAGCCAATGTAAACTGCAGATATCTCATTATAATGTGATCCAAACCAGCTGAAACTTTCCAGATTCATTACTGGTTACAAATAGCTAATAGCACACCACAAATTTTCATGTGAAAAACATAAGATTGCTACACAAATATAAAATGATTCATAAATAGGCACAATATTCATAAAATAAAATCAGTAGCACCAAGATATGGCAGATATTGTCGCTGTCAGGCTTTAGCATCCAAGTGGCTGCCATAAAGCCATTATTGACATCATCAACTCTCACGTACCAAAATATTACCGCCATGAGGTGTTACCATCCAAGTAGTTGTCATGTGACCATTACAGACATCATCAAGTCGCACACACCAAAATATTACCGCCATGAGGTTTTAGCATCTAAATACTGGGCGATTTTGCAATGTTAGTTGACTCGTTTAATATTTTTGTTCAAATTTAACATTTTCGTAAAATGGAAAACAAACCAATAAATCATGTGTGCACTCACTAATACTCCCTCCGTAAATTAATATAAAAGTGTTTAGATCACTACTTTAGTGATGTAAATGCTCTTATATTAGTTTACAGAGGGAATATTCTAGAAAAAAAATCAGCTCAATTGGAGCAAGAATTGTGAGATATTGATAGTTCTAGTTGGCTGCTGATGTGGCTGTTTTTTCTTGTCACGGATGCACTTACAAACTGAACCCACTTGTCAGGAATCATGTCAACGCACCCAAATGGTGGATTGGACCTAGCTGCAACAAATTACCTCAAAATGTGGTGTTTTGTGCAACAAACCTGTAAAGTGAGTGTTTTGTGCAAAACTAGCACCAATAGTAGGTGGTTTGTGCAATTTCCTCGGGCCGGTGAGACAAGAAACAATAGAAATGTAATACCCGCAGGAACAGAAGACACCGGGAACAGTGGTGGAGCCATTGGTCAGAGATCTCATAGAGAAATGTTAGAATTTAGATCTCGACAAGAGCGAAAGTTTACGCGGTTACCGTTTCTGCCTTTCAGTTACTACCCAGTCATGTATTGTTCGTGGCTGCAGCCCTGTAGTTAGATCACTTCTTGACTTATCATGCTATCCAAAAAGATGGATCAATCTTGAGCATGTCAAGCACAAAAAGTACACGGAGAAGGGAATGCATGTTTTTCATCTTCCATTATTTTTTCTTTCTGAAATCTAGGAAAAAATAATTTTTCAAAACAGAGTAGCTGGAACACATGATGATTCAAATTCATGGCTCGCGACATTCCTTGCCGTTGATTTTTCTCCTTGTTCTCCAGCCCAATCATTTTTTGTTCGTTCTATGCATTTTCTGTTCGAAGTGTATTTCAGACTTAGGATTTTCAACAAAAAATCGGACATGTACGGGCGATGAATGGCACGCACACGTACGTGTCCAGACGCTAGAGACGGAGAGTGGAAAGGCACCTAGAAGTAGGCTCTCAGCCGGGTTCTTTCTAGCTGGCCAAGAACCTCATCCGCCGCTAGTAGATAACATGTCGAGATCGATTTCTCACGATGATATGTGTGATGCATCATACAGTACGATCCTTCCATGGTCCGCCTTCTCGTTTATTTATGTCAACAGAGTCAGAACACAGCATGACGCCATGATCACAAAGAATTAGTAGTACAAATATAAACGTGAAACAAGGGTGCTTGCTGACCTATCCATGTACTCTGCTCCTCTGCTCACCATCTTTGATGTCTCCACGGACGACTGTGAGTGGAATGTATGTTTAGTTCGCTAACTCAAAGTGATTGCACACTTTAAGTGAAAAATTCAAAAAGGCATCATATGAAGGCCATTAACTCGTTTATGTGTTGGCGCTCAATTTACAAAAAAGAACATGTAAAAATAACTCAATCGTAAGGGTCCAAGGCAAACCGACATGGTGGCCACATGGACATTTTGTTTTTTTATTAAGAATGTGTTGGCGATCATTTTGCAAAAGAACCCATGTAAAAATAACTAAATCATAAGGGTCCAAGGTACACCCAGATGGCAGCCGAATGGGTGAATTTTTCCTCCCTGAATCCTTTTTGGCTTTGATCGATCACATACAAGAATTTTATCATTGCCACAAGTCTTTGTTATGCGAGGATTCCATCTGAAGGCCTGTTTCGAAGCCCTGCTAGAGAGGGAAGCCATTGCCGGTGCCATCTTCATCAATCTTGCTGACTCCATAATCATGTATGAGTAGTTTCATTCGAACATACGGATCCATAGTAGTAGCTAAATGATTTTATCTCTTTTTACTTCTTCAATACCATGTTCCCATGAGCCTCCATGACCGCCGACTCAACAATGTAGATGTGATGCCTTATTCTTCTTCTTGCCGCCAGACACGTCGAGAACAGTGAACGGGACGAGGAGGAGGCCGAGGATGGTGAATTGTTTCCTCTCGCCGGGCATGTCGGAGACAGTGAAGGAGACGAGGACCATTATGCCCTTCTTGGATTAAACAAATTAAATTTAATTATTTTTAATCCCCAACCGGATCGGACGGCTAATAAAAATCAGAGGGTAAATACTGGGTAGTACTCCCAATACTACGCCAATCACGGTAAAAGAGCTCTTAGATTATCCATCTAAGAAATGCGCAAAGCTCACTTGGGTGAGAGTGTAGCGGTATATTCATGTCATCTCGTTCAACACTTGAAGGAGGATCCATATTTACAATTTTTTGAAAATAACATTTACTTTCATTTACTAGCCATCTACTATTACAAGTCTACTACTTGTATTTTTTTTTTTGCAGGGGTGCAAAGAATTGAATGCTCCCCAACCGTCCCTAATGTGAAGGATGATTTCCCTTGTATACATATATATATATATAGACCTTCAACCACTGTCATTCTATTCATTTCAACGTATTGGTAGCACTAGCCTGGTACACTGGATACGTGGTGATGAGATGATCAAATTGAGAGGACCATGAGAGAAGAATTAGACAGATGGTACAACATGTACGCGGGAATGAGAGACATCAGGAACACTAGCAGAGCAGTGTTCCAATGTGATCTAGGGACGAAAGGAGATGCTTAACCATGAAGCTAAATGGCGTTTCTCTCTTTCAACATCCCACCACCGCTAGAGCCCATCGTGGCAGCCGATGCTCAAACTCCAGCTCCCCATGATGGCTGTGCTCTTTCACCAATGGTTCACTTCATCCAAGACGAATTTTACGACTTACAAATCAAACAACAAGGTTTGTACCTGAATCACAGGGGAAGCAGAGTGGCCTGATCGCCTGAATCGTCGGCGTTCAGCGGTAGAACATGCCTGGCGCTTGTAGGAGGAGCAGGTGGTGGGGTCGAGCGCGAAGAATAGCATCTTTGTGCCGCAGGCGTGGCTGCTGCATAGCCAGGTGCTGATGGTGGCGTACTACTCAGGGTTGACGGTGCAGGGAGGGGAGATGGCACCGTCGATGCATCCATGGCGGAGCTGAAGCGACGCCAGATGAATGAGCGCCGGCGCAGGGGAGGCGATGTGTCTCCAGTTCGTCAACAATTCGTGTCCATGTCGTCGACATCTGCCATCGCTCAGAACCGCCACTGTTGAGTCACCAACAACGCCATAACAGGCAACATTCCATGTGTCCATAACAGTACACATGGAGCTGGTGGCATACTACTCAGGGTTGACGACATAACAATACAGGGAGATGATACAGTCGATGCGTCCATGGAGGAGCTGAAGCGACGGCAGGTGGATGAGCGCTAGCGCAGGGAGTTGATACATTATTCTCATTTTTCAATCAATTGGTACATTTACTACTGAATTGTTTCAGTTGGGTTCAAACAATTGATACATTGTTCTCATTTTTCAATCAGTAAATTTCATTGTCATATTGAAGAACAGAATGTCAACTAGGACCACATGATTACATATATGTATCAAATGTGCAAGAATGAACAAATGCACATAGTCTTGTTTGAACTTTTCAAGGCATGTAGGCTTTCTTTAATGCAAAATCAAGACTTATTTGAGAATTTTACATATGTTTGTAAGATCATATTGATCAATTTCTGTTGTGCTATTGGCATGCCATATTTATTGTAATTTTCATCCTGTTTCAAAATCCTAGATCCGCCACCGAGTAATGAATACTGCATACAGGCAACATATATGACTTAATTCTTGGCAAACATTTTTTCAGCAAGTATTGTCTAGATGTATACCATTTCCTCTGCTGAAAATCACGTTCAGCAACAAAAAAATTGCACTCGGTTATGTACCACCAAAACTGTTTTCTTCCAATGAAAATAAGTAGGACCTACAAAAATGGGGTTTTCTATGTTAGGATTAATCTTGATTATGTATCTTCATTGTATTTTCGTTTAGCATGTAGTTTAGTGTAGGTTGATGTTTGTCCCGTGAAGCTTCAGCTCAGCGTGCGAAGGAGGCGAGATGCCGGGCTGCCGGGCGATGCGGCGAACACGGCGAGATGCCAATGATGCCATGCGATACGGCAACGTCCTGAGAAGCGGCAAGACGTGGCAAAAGGTGGAGCGTGACAGGCAACATGTTGAACTGGTGAGTCATTCAGATGGGTTTGAAGCAGTCATGCATGCGTGAGGTAGTTGGCATGTTGGAGTGATTTGGTCATATTGATTAGTACATGCACTTTTAGGGATAGACAATTTTGCCTATGGGTATGGGTACCCACGGGTACCCTATCCAAAAACAATGGGTATGGACAAGACTTGAAGAGATTTTCTACCCACGAGTAATGGATACCCATACCCGCAAAATATATGGGTAGGGCATGGGTAAGAAATTGTGCCTATGAATAACCCAATGGATACCCAACAAAATTAATAAATGAAAATAACTCCTATAACATGTGGGGTTAACATCCAACTCATATGGTCCAACCCTATATCTCGTATTCCTTAAACAAGTCATAGCTCATAGGCTCATAATCACCTGCTCGCCACTCCTCATACGTCTTATGTGACTCCTCAAAAAGATGAAATATCGACTCTTCGCTACCAGACTCTTGTCGAACACTCGATCCAGCCATCCCCAATTCCCACCACCGCCTTCCACTACGTCGGACTTCCACCAACCGCTGCTCATACTCCCCTGATGCCTCCAAGAGGCCACCCACTAGAGGAGGCCACATACGTGCTATACTACTCTACCATGATCACTTGAATTTTAAACTCATTTCTCTACCTCTTAAAGAATTTGAATGATATATATTGTACCTAATGGATACCTATTGGGTATAGGATACCCGGTAGGTATGGGCATGGGTGTCAGTTTATACCCATAGGTATTGAAGTGGGTGGGTATAAAAAGTTTCTATGGGTATGGGTTTGGTAGAAGAAGGTTGTACCCGTCCATACCCTACCCATTGCCATCCCAGCACGTCATTAGCTGGTGAAGGTTGCATGTAAAAGAATTAGTGGAGTAGTTGCACAGGACGTGTGCATAGAAAGTGGATCAGGACGTTGCCCTCTGGCCGTGTGAGTTAGAGCGTGAGTTTAGGGATTAGCTGATAGTACGATCGTGTGTGACTCTGTTGTACTACAAGCTATTTAAGGTGAACAAAGAAATGAAAAAAGAAAGGCCATGAGGGCTGAAGGAAACCATGTAGCGCCTGTGGTTGTCACCGGGAGCAAAAGCAAAGCTAATTTTCTCCCTGATGAATGTGTGTGTGTGCGTGTGTGTTTTTTGCTGCGGTGTGTCCTTGTGTTCATGGGAGTGTTTTTGAGAGAAGTCAGAAGAGAGAGTTGTGAGAGGCAACTCGAGGTAGAAGAAGAGGTCTATTGATGCCTCGAGCCGAGGTCCGAGTACCAAGTGCTGCAGTGCTCAAGTAAGTGAATCCGCCCAAACAAAGACCAACAATTTATCGATAAAACACAATCTAAGAAGTCCTTGGATTTCTTGCCAAAGTAACCGAGGAAACGGGGCACAATTGTGAGAGAAAAAACGTCCCATCTCTGGCCAAGCGTACCGAGAACCCGTCTAATAATCCGGTCAGAGAAAACAAGTACCATACCGAGAACTGTTCTAATAATCTGGTCAAAAGAAAAAGAAAACAAGTGCCCAAGCAAAGCACACT
Organism: Triticum monococcum; assembly: GCA_034509565.1. Taxonomy (NCBI): domain Eukaryota; kingdom Viridiplantae; phylum Streptophyta; class Magnoliopsida; order Poales; family Poaceae; genus Triticum; species Triticum monococcum. Next base: position 625,601,264 of record CM067845.1, read on the forward strand.
GCCTCGAAAGCTTGTAATCCTAAACAACAAATCTAACTTTCCATTCAGTAAAATCACTATCGTTTTCAAGAATTTTTTTTAACTAAAAATGGAAAGGCGCTTCAGATTCCACAACGCCGCAGCAAAACCAACCTTGTGGGAAAGATGAAACGCCTAGAACTCGAGGGCTGCCGAAGAGAGGTCATACCGAGGAGGGGGTGAAGTGGGCGGGAGGTCTAGAGTCGACTGCATGGAGAAGCCGGCGGCGAGCAAGAGAGCGAGGGGACAAATAACCGTTTTGGTGGTTGGTGGGTTTGGGAATAGCAGTTGCCGTCGCAACGAAATTATTTTAGATGGAGGCTGAGAGGGCCGGGCTCCAGCCCACTAGCAAGCTGCGGCGACTGGTAGTCGGGTCCCGTGTGAGACCTAAGTTGCAAGGCACATAGGTTTATGCGTGCGTCGGGCTGTGTGAGCCCACGGGGGAGAGGGTGCTTATCGCGGGCCTGCGGGCAAGGCGTTGTCGCCGTCACGGGCGTTGTTCAGTGGGGGTAAACAAGCACCGACATGGAGCACGAGGGGCGAACATGGCCCGCACAAGATATTTTGATTTGTGGCCCGCGCAAAATATTTCGATTGGCTTTGATGTGTTGAGGAAATTGTCTGGATTGTTTGCAGCTGGTCAGCATTGATTCTCTATCTAGGAGTGCAAGAAACTCATAATACGTGAACAATAAGACTTGTCATGTTCAAAATACTAGCATATAAGTGCTGGAACTAAGCTAAGTTATCAGCCCATTTGCGAAATGTGTAGAGCTCACTGGGTGGAAGGGTAGAGGAACAGTCCTATCAGTATCATCTAACAAGTTGAGCTCTGCGAGTACTCAAATTAAGATCCATATTTTCCGTCTTCTTTGAAGTAACATTTACTAGCCCATCTATCACATGTACACAACTCAAGTGCCTTCACCTAAGCGAGAATTGAATGCTCACCAACAACCTGTCGTGTGAACAGTTGTTTTCGTGTATATATATATATATACCACACATGGATCTTCAACCAATGTCGTTCAACTCATTTTAACATAGTGTGAGCACTAGCCTAGCTAGTATACTAGATAGGTCACTTTTTTGGAAAAAAAATACTGGGTAGGTGGTGTTGAGATGATCAAATTGAGGGAAGGTTGAGAGAAGAATCAAATATATGTTGCAACATGTATGCGGAACGAGAGATGTCAGGAACAGTAGCAAAGCAAGGCTATTTCGTAGGCCAGAGATGGAAGGGAGATGCTTGACCTTAATGTGAAGCCGTCGTTAATTGGGCTTCCAAACTAGGTTCTCGGAGGAGAAAGTCGAAGCACAAGTAAACATGATTTGTAACCAGCTACAAGAATAAGTCCCAAAGTTGCTTTTCGCCATATAACCGACAGCAATCTCCTGATGTACTTCGGTATCGAAGCCACTGCTTTTCTTCAACCTACCGTTAGTATTCCATGGGAATTGCCTAAAAAATCTGCATCAAGAGCCTCGATAATTACCAAATGTACTTATTTGGCGTGACGTATTGTTAAGAGACCATTGACTTTCAAATGCTTGATCTATCTTCATGAAGAGTTGTGTCTTGGTCTACTTTGAGTTAAAATTGGTGTGTTTTTTCCTGTATTATTAACTATGGTACACCTGCTATATTTTAGAATTCACTGAACTCTGATTATAGTTGTATCCCTCCCATTATTCGATAATCCAATTCCTACTATGTGATCACTATTCTTCCTACCATATTACTTGCTAGAACGAATCGGTAATGCAAGAGTGCAATGAAGCTTCCTTATTTATATTTTGCTACAAAATACAACATTATGGTGGAGCGTATCTTTTTAATTTTATTTTCTTGTGAAAAAGAATCATATCAATTATAAAGGTTCATAAAACTAAAAATAATCCTGAATATAATTTCAAAAATACATCAAGAACCGTGCACCATCGAATGACCATTACCGCCGCCCGAACAAGCCGTTGATGAGCCGTTGTCGCCACTCGCTTACTGGTGCCGGCTTGACCTTGTCACTGATAATCAGGAAGTCTTTGTGCACGTGCCCCTAAGGACCAATGTCCTAGAGTTCCGGTCGTCACCATTAAACCCTTGAACTGATCTAAAGGGCCTGGCATCAAATCTCGCCAATGCACATGCACAGAGAGAAACCCTAACCTTGCCGCTCCAAGTAGACGACAGTAATCTACTCCGGGTCTCCAACGACGGGAATCTATCTTACATGAGGGCCATTCCTATCATAAACATGATCAAACTTAATCATCACATTTATCCATGTTTTTTTAAATGAAAAACCAACTTTATGGTAGGTATCAGTGAAAAAACAAAAATGGATAATTCTATGGAACACTTGCCCTAAAACCGATAGTTTCATGCCATTTACTTGAGATGAATATATAGATGCATAACCATGAAGGTAAATTGTAGAGTACGTTTCTCTTTCAGCATCCCACTCCCACCACCGCTAGACCCATCGTTACAGGAGGCACCATTACCAATGGTATGCGGAGTTGGCGGGAGGCAAATGCAAGGTCGGGTGGGCAAAAGTTTGCTCACCGTCGGACCTAGGGGGATTGGGCATTCTAGAACTGAGTAAATTCAGTAGAGCGTTGCGTCTCCGCTGGCTTTGGCAGGCATGGAAGCACCCGGATCGGCCGTGGGTCGGCATGGAGCTGTCGTGTGATTAGGGATTGAGGGCGACAGAGCTCTGTTTAGTGCCGCAACCAAAGTAACACTCGGTGATGGGAAAACAACAAAATTTTGGACATGCCCATGGACGGGAGGGACTACACTGAAGCTAGCTTTCCCAGCGGTGTTCAAGCACTCCAGAAGGAAAAACCGGACAGTTTGCGCTGCCTTGGCTGATGACACATGGATAAAGGATCTCCGGCATGGAAACATCATGCCTCTACTGCACGACATCCTGGCCATGGCAAGAGTAGTCCGTCAAGCGGCGACGGAAGCAAGGCAAGGCGAGCCAGATGAGATCATTTGGTCCCTAGAGGCAAGTGGGAGCTACACTACTAAATCTGCATACAAGGCGCAGTTTCACGGTTCGCACACAACAAACTTCAGACAGATCTTCTCGGACACCAGGGCTCCGGGCAAGCTCAAAATCTTCTCATGGCTGCTATACCTTGATAGGCTGTGGTGCAACGATTGCTTGCAAAGGCAAGGATGTGACAACAACTATTTTCTTCCAGCTGTGTCTTAGGAACCTGGAGTCCGCAGGGCATCTATTCTTCCACTGCAAGGCAGCTAGAGCGATATGGAGCAGAGTAGCCGCCTGGCAGGGCTGCGAGGCCGCACGGCCCGACAGGTGGAAATCACTGAAAAACCAACTGATGTTGCAGAAACAATGATAAGCGGAACGCAAGGTGCACACAGGAAAGGAATCAAAACAGTCATCATTCTGGTCCTTTGGAAAATTTGGATGGAGCGGAACCAATGCACCTTCAGAAGCAAAGTGGCAAGATTAGAAGACGTCCTGGCTGCCATCCGAGCAAGGATTCAGTTATGGTGCCAAGCTGGAGTTCAATGCATCGAGCCACCTTTTGCTGAAGCCCCCACAGGAATAGGCTAACTAGATGTAGTGAGCCAAGTTGCCTCTAGAGTCCTCTACTTTTATTTTTTTCCTTCTGATCCAAGGATCTGCTCCATGTTTCCCTGTTTTTCCACTGCTCCCTTCTATCAATCAATGCAAGCCAGCAACAAGTTGGATCTTTCAAAAAAATGGTCCGCCTCATCGACCGTGTCTTCGAGCCTTTGTGCCTTTGGTCGACGTGAACGTGTGCTCGCAATCCCGACAGCCGGCCGACGCGCCGACATATCCTTCGCTAGGGCATCCCACGCTACTATGTTACATACTCAGCATCAAGTAGTCGTGCTCGTGTTCATCCTCTTCGGTGGCCTCAAGCACTCCGCGCTCGTTGTTATCTTGCCCCTCGATGAAGACAATATCATCTCTCTTAGTAGCACTGGAGCTAGCACTATATGACACTCTGGGGCCAGCTGACCACAATGGATTTATGTAAAACCTATAGAAAAATGATGCTAATTCAAAGAGTAATTAGTGCCGAACCCCTGTAATATATGAAGATGACCCAATTGAATAGTCAAGCTGGCTGCATTCATGTAGGGAACACTGAATCCATCCATGAGCATAAACATGAGTACTCAAAATATTTCTGTTTCTTTCCTATTTTGTAGTTAATTTTATTCATTTCACCTTGTCGTGGAGATTCACAGGATGGTCATTTTGTAGGCACTAGGCTGTTCAGAAAAAGGCACAGTAAGACTGACGTGATAAAACTAATTTATTTGGTTGATAGCATATGCTTCTTGGACCTTGATGATGATGTTTGTACATGCCTAGATATTGGGAAGAGATAAACTTCACAAGATGATTTGCTGACTTGTTATAATTTTTGAATTTCAGTGCTTACTAAGCACTTGGTTTTGAGCTCCTAGGTGAAAGCCTATGTCTAACCTGAGTTGGTTAATCCTAAAAATGCGTTTTTACGTCATTACCTTGTTGAAGCCATTGCTCGAATTGATTCCACAGGGTAAAAACCTAGATTCTGGCGTTCGTGGCTGGATCCGATGATGACAGTGCTTTAGCGTCACTTCCTTCTTGAAGGGTTGCTATTGAAGAATCTCATTGTCACGTGTGGTGTCCTTATATGGTTGGTGCGGATATGATCATTGATGCAGTTTGCCGATCGCAGATCTGATCCCTTTTGGGCTTTTCCTCGCCTACATGTAGTTTGGTCTCATATGACTTTGCTAGTTATCGACATGTTTGTGTGCATGTGTTGATGTTGGCTGTGTGCATCATAACTATGCAGAGGCCGGGTGTATGCTCATTGTGTTTGTTGTATCCTCTTGATGCTTCATTTTGAGTCAATAAATCCAGCATTTCTCGAAAAATTCATCCAAAAATAGAAACATGGTCCAAGAGTGAAAATCTATGTGACTTCTCATCGCAAAAAGAAAGAAAACTATATATAATTTTGAAATGTGAAAGTATAACTTATTAGGTTTTGGTTCTAAGACACCAAATCTACACTCGGTTGAATAATTGAAGGGAAAAAAGTATTTTCGTTATTTTACTTGCTATCAGAACTAGTGCAACCCGTGGCATTCAACTTACGGGAAAACAATGAATGCCTACCAACCTTTTATTTCCATGAAGAATGCTATCAGGCCATTGCCCTATATATGGGAACCTTCATGTTTTCATTTCATTTTTTACATTTTGGTAAAGAATAGTCGCAACAATAGCTTACTACATCAAATAGGTGTCGGTCACACATGCATGTGGAGTAGACGATGAGATAGGAAACAGTCGAGATGTAAGATCTACGTGGATAGAAGGCATCGGGAGTAGTGGTGGTGCCATAGGTCAGACAGGCGAAGAAGAAATGTCAAGGTTTAGATCTTGATAAGAGGCAAATGTTACGAAGCCTTCAGCAGTGTGTTCTAATTATTAGCCAGTCATGTATTGCTTGTGGCCGCAGCCCTGCCATTTGAAGATCACTTGCAGGCTTACCGAGCTATCCCGTGAAATTGATCGATCTTCAGCGTGACAGCCACAAAAAGCATAAAGAGAAGGGAATGCATCTTTTTTTCATCTTCCATTATTTTGGAATCTAGAAAAGTAAATCAAAACAGAGTAGCCAAAAGAGACAATGTTTCAAACGCATGGATCACGACATTCTTTGTCGTTGTTTTTTTCTCTTTGTTCTCTAGCCCAATCAATTTGAGATTTTTTACGATACCCTAATACTCAATAAAAAGAGTTTGGAGTACCAATCTAATAATAGAACCTGCCATTAAAAAGGTATATTAGGATTTTCATATAATAGTTGTGGAGGAACATACTTGCTCGTGGAGAACCAAGCACTCAGGGGATGGTTAGGCGAGGGCAGAGTTCACCAGAGATCAAACTTCAGGTTTGATGCTTCACTGTCTCATTAATGTGGATTATTCTTTCAATGAAAGGTAACGTTTCCATCGTTATATAGCGAGGCGTCCGTGATGACTTTGTCTATCTCCAAACTCTGCAATTTCGACCCGTCTTTAGTAGGCATTTGTCTGAGTCTGTCTTTGTGTGATGGACCGTGTACGTGTGCGCGAACATATACAGCATAATCGGTCTTTCTAAAAAAATTACTTGCTTGTGGGGACACAACCTTCATTATAGTGTTGAGATAGTGTTGTCTCTACATGCCAATATTAATCTATTTTTTCCCGAAGCATCTTTGTATATATACCATTGAAGAAAAAAATATATTATAACAAATCGTGTTTTCTTTCTTCCCCGAAAAGAAAAAAGGCACCCAGATGTTTAGGGTTTCCCCGCTTCCGTCCGTGCCGCCGCCAATCTGTCGTGTCGTCGTCGATTTGCCTTGTCTTCTACGGCATTAGGCTCAATAAGACGCGAAGGATCCCAGCCCTTGTCAGTGGGAGGGCTTATTCTTCGTTTTTAGGTGTTTTTAATGTGTGTAGGGTTTATTTCCTATTCAGAAAGATCAGTGGCGGCGGCTTGTGGAAGACAAAATAGATTCTTGCCGCCTAGCCCCCGTCCTAACGGTGTGTCTCACATCATCGAATGTCATAGGAAGATGTATCTTTGATGGATCTAACGGGATTTGCTAAAAATTTAGATGATACAAGTGCTTTGTTCATTCGCCGACACTCTCATGAACCAGGAGAACGACTGTGATCAAGATTGCGGCCAAGACGAGTAGCGGCAGGCCAAGCGCTGGCTTGACCAGGTGTGGGAGTGATGGCAATTCCAGTTCCCCGAATGGTCGTGCGCGTGAAGACGCACTCTGGTGTCATCTTGACGGCGAGCAGGAGGCCATGATGGACGCCTGCCGGGATGTGCACCGTTGTTCCCTTCTGTGCCGCGAGGCTCAATGCTCCATGTCCTATCCTCTGCGCATTCCTCGCCATGGGAGCACCTGCCACATCCCTCCCGGTCCAAATCAACTCAAGGGTCTAAGAAGAAGGGCCATGAGGGGTCGGCCAACTAAGAAGAGGGGGAAGAAGTCGTGGCAAGTAAGGGCTCAACTGGGCTAGGGTCGTCTGCGGGGAACAAGGACCGTGCCCAATCTAGTTGCATTGCCCAACTTGTGTTGGGCGTGACATACTTAAACTATATCATTACTGGCACTTGCAAAATGTGTCTGAATCCTTCAACGTGCTATCTGTGCAAACAGTCAGGGCACAAGATGACCGGTAAAGTTGTTGTGTAGCTGGAGCTCCCCGGTACCCTCTATCCACCCCGTCCAATATCTCTGAGATTCGTGCTTGTGACAGATCTTTTTGGAGCCATGCAAGGTAATTTGCAGTAGTAGTACGCTGCACAAACAGTACCACTATACACTCCTAGCTGCTTTTACAGAATGCACTGTTGTCATGTGAGTGGAACCACATGTGATTGAGCCAGCGGGTCCGAAGAGGAATGTCAGATATTTAAGTATTTTTTCGCTCAAACTCTGCACAGTCGGGGTGGATAAAAGAAATCTAAGGGAACAGTAGACAACAATATATGTGCTTGTACGCTCCTGTGATTTATTCTTAAGATACGTTGCATTCCGTCAACGACAATCACACGAAGACAAAAGGAGAAGACCATTTGTTCGGGGTGAGAATTTTTTATCTGGGACGTACTGTAGGCTCTAGGCTGTAGCCATGCAATGCCTCCAATGTGTCAGAACCAACACTGAGCTACACGCCGATTCAATTCTTTATCAGCTGTAGTTACTATTTAAGTAGGCCTGCAATCCTTGTGGCAGCTCTTGTGCCTGGCACAAATCTCAACGTGAATGCACGACCTAGATAGAGGGTCCTGTGGAGCTCGGGCTAGGAAAAACCAGACTCCAAGATGACCACGATGGTATGTCCGAAGTCTACCTCTCTGTGCGAACTCCAAATGATGGGCCATGGTATCAAGGTCCAGGGATTCTTTCATATATAGTGGGGAGATGTTGAATATGGCTCTTATCTGCACACGACCATCACAATGTTGAAAGGTGACACCTCCACTCCCATCATCAAGGCCTAGATGCGGCACGTCGTCGATGAAGATTTGGATGAGCGCATATGGAAGTTAGATATACTCATTGTATTAGATACAAGAATGGAAGGAGTAAATACCAATTCCATTATATAGGCCAACGTAGCCCATTCGAGAATCAAAATAATTAAGCACTTGTATCTATCATTCTTTGCCGTGGGAAATTGGCAAAGAACTCTAGCCCGCAAGGTTGCTCTCGAGATTCTGGACGCCCCGACTGCCAATTCATATGTAACATAGCAAGATTGTATTATTATAAAATGTAATGAATTTATATAGTATTAAATAAATATTTTTGTGATGCTTGCGCTTCGCTAAATTTTGAATAAGGTTTGAAACTTTTGGAGTTAAATGAATATTTAAATTGAGAGGGAATAAGATTACTTTCCCAAATATGAACTTTATATTTGAATTGAATACTCATTTAGAGTTAAAAAAAATAGTTTGAGAATTATGCTAAAGTTGGGGATATATTTATAAATCCCAAAATAAAGTTTATTAAATTATTATATGTATTTTAAATACTTATTTGGCTGGAAGTAATTTTCATGCGCTCTCAATATTATATTGTATTTATTTAAAAAAAATTAGAATATTTGATTGAAACGAATTGGTTTCAAAATCATACTCATTTTGAAATCAGGAAGAAACCCTAAAGCCTCACAAACCGCTATCTACAGCAACCAGAGCAGCCCAGTCCTCTTGTATACTTATATGTGTTTTCTGTTGTTCCTAGACTATTTGTTTGAGCGATTCTGGTTGACCTATGTATGGTTGTTAATTATGTTGTTCAAACTGTATAAATCATTGATTCACTGTAATTAGGGCATGAGTACATAGGAAACTAGATTAGGCCCCACGCATTCCTCCGTAAATTTTTAGCAATGAAATTATCAAAAATAAAATTAGAATATATGATAATAGTATCGCACCACATTCAACCTAGAGGTAGGTGAGGGACGGATGCATGTTATATTCTCTTGCGATATTCAAGTTCAATTAATTATTATTTAAAAATAAAATAAAAATAGTGATGTGGAGGGGCTTTCATGTTCTTCGATGATGGGGAGGGGCTTGAATATGGTAGAAAGTGAAAAGTGGAAATTTCATTGATTGCATGAGCGTTTGATGATGTGGATGGCGTGTGTGGTGGAAAGTGAAAAGTTGATTGATGTCATGCGCTTGATGATGTGGATGCCTTGCATGTGCATTTAAATAGAAGGTGGCATGTGTGTGACATATGAGATGAGATTAATAAGCTACATGTTATGATAAATAAGGTAGTCATGATGGACTTTGGTATATATAGGATGAGATTTCTAATTATTAGCCCATCTAAGAAATGAGCAGACCTCACTTGGGTGAGAGTGTAGAGGTATAGTTATGTTCTTAGTTGAACACTTCGAGTACACGAATTAGGATCTGTATGTACACCCCTTTTTTCTTTGAAATAACGTTTAATTTCATATACTAGCCATCTTTTACAAGTTTAAAACTTATGTGTTTCTTTTATTTTCCGGGGGTGCAACTTATGTGTTTCAACCAATGAAAGAATTGAATACCCCCAAGCCCCAACCGTCTCTTATGTGAAGGATGACTTCCCTTGTATATATAGAGATCTTCAACCATTGTTGTTCTATTCATTTCACCATATTGATAGAACTACCTTAGTACACTACATATGTGGTGATGAGATGATCAAATTAAGGGGAGAATGAAAGAAGAATTAGTCAGATGTTACAACATGTACATGGGAATGAGAGACGTCAGGAACACTATCAGAGCGTCTCCTTGCTGTGGTTCGAAAATGAAGGGAGATGTTTAACCATGAAGCTAAATGGTATGCCTCTCTTTCAACATCCCACCACCGCTAGAACCCATCGTTGCAGCCATTGCCGACATGCAGCTCCCCACGATACATATGCTCTTCCGCTGATAGTCCGCTTCATCGGCCGCATCCTCCAGCCCCTGCGTCTTTGGTCGACATGCACGCATGCTTGCAATTGCGCCGGCCAGCCGGCGTGCCGACACATCCTTGGCGAGGGCAACCCATCATACTGGGTACAAAGACTCAACTACACCGAGTTCGTGTTGATTCTCTTCCGTGGCCTCAAGCACCTCTCGCGGCCATTGTATCTTTCTCCTTGATGAAGACAAGGAGGATGGCCGCACAACCCCTCATGCGCCCCATGCCTCGCCTCGCCGAAGAACCCTCTGCACCTGCTGTCCACGTGCCCCTACACGATCCAACTTTGGGATTAGCTGCTGCTCTCTTGTAGGCTGCCACAGTCCTTGGTGCTAAGCTCGACCACGACCTCCATGCTTGACTGGGGCTTGTAGGGGCGTGCTGCGCTACCCTCAGCCTCACCGTAAGGCTTGGTCTTCGCTGTTTTACCTCATCTGGTGGCACACCTGTCAGAGCGCAACCTGCCATATACAATGAAGGAGTCATCGACTGGGGTACCTGCAACTTACAAGTCACTCGGACGCAGGATTCACTCGGAGACCTCACCAACACTCGACCATCTCTGCTCACTCAGAGTACCAAGCGTCACTCGACCACAGAAGACCTAGGGTCACTCTGAGACAGTTACGGTCGGACACTCGGTTCGACGCCTTGAAGAACATCTAATGCTGGCGTTACTTGTAACGCCCGTGTCCTTTAACTTTCCTATTGAACCCTTGGGTGCCCGGGCCATGATGAGGGGCCAGCGGACTCTATATAAGCCGCCCCTCCACCCCTGCACAAGGGTTCGCACCTCTTGAAACACGACACTTCAGAAAAATAAGCTCCCACGGCACCGAGACGTAGGGTCTTTACTTCTTTCGAGAGGGGCCTGAACTCGTAAATCCGAGTGTACAACCACACCGTAGCTAGGCTCTGCTCTCCTATACGTACCCCTATAGTCTACTGTCAGATCTGTTCCCATGACATACACGTTCGTAGGTGCTCCACAAAATCAAGAACGACATCGAGCTCTGGAATTCAGCCCAGAAAAGCAAGGAACCACCTGTGCCGCTGGAGCAGTTATATTTTTGGCTCACTAGTACGCCATGTGTAAGAAGCAAGGAAAAACATGACATAGTACCTGCAATAGCAAAATCGAGTGCGATTCTTGCTTCAGAACTCTGTTGTGTTCTTCAGTAAAAGTTGTGGGTGCTGCTATGGGACTGGTGGACAACTAGAAATAAAGTGAACGCAGGGGAGAAACAGAGGAGCATAACTGAGTTCAGTGCGGTCATCAGTGAGCATGTGTTAGATTTCAGCCCGGATAGGCTCTAATCCAGTCCGCCGGTGATAATACGCCAGGCTTGGCGATTGCTGGATTCAATGTTCATAGGAATAAATGTTGATGCAGCCTATAAGGAGGACTCCGGAACGGGCGCTTGGAGTTTTGTCCGTGATGAGTTCGGCGATTTCGTAGCTGCAGGGCTAGTGTCATGAACCTGACCTTGGGCAATGCCAGGCCTTCTTATAAGAGCATCTTCAACAGGCGCCGGTCGCGCCGCGCGCAAAAAACACATATGCCACGCGTGCATCGGCTGATTTGACGCGGCGCGCTACGCCCGCTCCAGCAGCCGCGCTAAAATACAGCGCGCGCGCGCCGCTCCAGCAGCCGCGCTAAAAAAACAGCGCGCGCTCATTCTAGGCTCAATGTAGGCATTGAAAAATAGATAGATTGCATAGATTTTAAACGATACAAAGGTATTTTACATCCGAAACATAGATTGCATAATAATAAAAACGACAAACGATAAAAAACGAGATAGATTGCATAAAAAAAACTACTCTAAGTCGCTATCATCACTATCATCACCATTATCCTCCTCGGCGGTGTCGTTCGAGGTATCGAGCCACATGTCGAACCAACGTTCATCTTCTGACGTGAAGATCGACCTCCCACCTGCTGCAATGATATCGGACTGCGCATTCGCCAATGCCTTGCGCCGACGCCTGTCCAACCGCGCCTCGCGGCGCCTTAGCGTGTCCTCCTCGCGACGCCGTGCCCAGTAGGCCTGCTCGTAGGCGACGTCCTCCGGGTGGCGGGCGCGCCACTCCGCCATGACCCGCTCGTCCTCCTGAGCGACGAGGAGGCGGCGCTGCCGCTCGGCGTGCTCCGCATGGTCTTGTACCGTGTTCAGACGCGGCGCCGGGGCACGGTCGAGCGCTTGTTGGAGCGTGTACACGTCCTGGAAGTTCATCTGGCCACGCGGCCGGCCTAGGCGCCACGCCGCCGCGTCGTACGCGCGGCCGGCCTCGCGCGCCGTCCCGTATGTGTCGAGGCCGAGCCGGAGATCGCCGGAGCGTATCTCCGCGTAGTAGCCGCCGTTGGGGCGCAGGCGGACGCCGCGGTAGCCGGACGCTCCTCGGCGGCACGGCGGCATGGCGGCGCGTCGGTGGCGGGGAGCTGGGCCGATGGAGGCGCGTCGGTGGCGGGGCGCTGGAGTGGCGCGTGGCAGAGAGGGAGAGGAAGAAGAGAAGAGGAGGCGTGGAGAGGCGCGTGGCGCGCGCCGCACTTTATAGCACGCGCCGGAAGCGGTGCGCAAAAAATGGCGCGCGAGCTGGCGCCTTTTCGCGCGCGCGCGCAAACGGTTCCCGCGCGCGTGATTTTCCCGCGGCCGCTGGAGCGCGGCAAAACGCCCCGCGCGCGCTAAAAGCCGCGTTTACCGCGCGCGCGCATCGTTTCGCGCGTCTGTTGGAGATGCTCTAAGGAAGAGTGCCACACTTCCTTCAGGCCGGTCTTTTAGGATGTAGTGGGCTCTCCGCTTATAGTAGAGTGTCCGATGCGCACCGGAAACGTCCGAATATATGCCGATGGACAGGGAGCTAGGCCTGGGTTGCTAATAAGTGGTATCAGAGCTGGGCCCCACGCCATCTTAAGGGGGGCTTCCCTAGGCGGGTGGGGGTGTCAGGAACCTGACCTTGGGGAATGTCAGTGACCTCCTTATAAAGGAGAGTGCCACACTCCCTTTAGACCAGTCTTTTGAGATGTAGTGGGCTCTCTGCTTGTAGTGGAGTGTCCGATATGCATCGAAAACGTCCGAACATATGTCAATGGACCGGAAGCTAGGCCTGGATTGCTGACAGCTAAGAAGCTACATGATGTGGCAGACTGCCAAACTTTGGTGACTGCCCTGAAGACCGAAGAGCATGAAGCTGTAGATATTGGGGTCCTCGGAGAGGCTAGAAGCCTTGCCGTATGTCTTCTGAGAAAGCTGATTCTAGGTTTTGCCGCCCTGAATGTAATAGAGTAGCGCATGCGTTAACACAACATTTGTTTTGAGGCGCCTATGCCGTTCTCTGTTTGAGCTGTACATGCCCCTGACATTGTTGTTTTGGTGATTAGCGATCGTGCTAGCCACCCCGTTTAAGTGGAATACCATATTCCGTTTGAGCACACCCCGTTCAATAGAGTTGCGCATGCATTAGCTACAAACAAATGTTTCATATAATGTGTGCTAGTATGGGTGTTGCACTTGTAAGGTTGCTAGTTATATAGGCTTACAACTTACTATTGGTTGAGGTGTCACAGGTGGCGTAGTTTGAGAGAAAGCAGTGCGCACGTTTTCATTTTAAAAGTATATGGGTCCATGCTTTCATGTAAAAAAATCTCAGAAAAAAGTCCATACATCCATCTAAAAAAATACCACCGCAGCATACCAGCGAGCGCCATTTTGCAAAACCTTCCATTTAAAAAACACATGAGGTTCTCACATCCATCTAAAAAGAAAAAAACATTTAAAAAAAATCCTCGCCTCCATCTTAAAAATATATTTCAAAAGTTTTCTCACCGCGGCCAATCAGCTTGGCGTCATGTGGCATAACTGGTTGGCCGCCCTTCTCCCTACGCTTAATGAGTTTAATGTGTGACTATTTTTGTTTTTGCAGGGATAAAACTTATGTGTTTTGAGTGACGAAAGAATTGAATGCTCCCCAACCGTCCCTGTATGGAGGATGCTTTCCCTTGTACATATATATAGAACGTCAACTGGTGTCATTCTATTCATTTCAACATATTGGTAGCACTAGCATAGCGCACTGGATATGTAGTGGTGAAATGATCAAATTGAGGGGAGGACGAGAGAGGAGTTAGAAGACGGATGTTATAACATGTACGCGGGAACGAGAGACATCAGGAACAATAACAAAGCAAGGCCTTCGAGTATCTCAGAGACGAAGGGAGATGCTCAAATGTATGAAGCTAAATGGCGTGTCGCTCTTTAAACATCCCACCACCCGTTAGAGCCCACCGTTGCAGCTGTTGTCGCCGTGCTCTTCCACACTTGATCCGCTTCATCGACCGCATCTTCGAGCCCCTCTGCCTCTGGTCGTTGTGCTCGTGTGCTGGTAGCCATGTCGGCCGCCGTCGCGCCCGACATATCTTAGCGCAATGGTATCCCACGCTAGTGTATACCCAGCTACAGCTGCCTCGTCGATTCTCTCTTCCGTGGCTTCAAGCACCTCTCGCTTGCCGTTGTATCTTCCTCGTCGATGGAGACAGAAACATCTCCCTTAGTAGCAGGCGTGGATTTACTATATAATATCTTCAGTAAACTGATAACTAACCAAAGTTTTGGTTAGTTATCAAAGGGAGGATCCTGACCAAGGACAATTTGTGTAAAAAAAGGCTGGAAAGGCACCAACAAATGTGAATTTTGTGATGCCAATGATGTATTGACCATCTGTTTTTCACTTGCTCTTTTGCTCGGTTTCTTTAGAATGTAGTTGGAAGTGTTTTGGGAAATCCCCAAACACCCCTGTCATTCTTTGACTTTTGCCAGAATTGACTTCCTAAGTATACTGGAAAAGATAGAGTGATTATAGCTATTGGTACGGCTGCTTTATTATGGTCGATCTGGAAAACAAGAAATAAATCTTGCTTTCAAAGTTCTTTACCTAATGATCCTACTGATATTATCTTCTCCTTATGTTCCGTGTTGGATTCGTGGGGTGTGCTACAGAAAAAAGGAGTGCAAAAAACTCTTAAGGAAGTGACCAAGAGGTTGGCCCAGATAGCAAGGGACGTCTTCAAGCGTGCTTACGGCTGGGGCCTGCTGTACGGAGGCTCTGTTGATCAAGTGGTGATAGATGTAGCATTTGCGATGATCTCTCTTGTTCTTTTGCTATAGCACCCTGTAGGTGCAGAGTTTGGTATCTCAGGTTGTAGTGAGTTATTTCACCTGATGCAAAAATGAAGCTTTCTTGTTGATGAGCTTCAAGATGTTGTAGCATCCTGTAGGTGCAGATGAAGTGCCTCAAGATGTAGGAGTAGTTTTTTTTTCATGATGCATATGTTAGGCATCGAAAGAAGTTGAGTCTGTATGAAACTTGATCGTATGCTGTGACTCCATTTTCGTAATGAAAATGGGGACCGTGTGGCCCCTCTGATTGAAAAAAAAATGCTAACCAAAGTGTAATTAGTGCCCAATACATATAATATATGAAGATGACCCAATTGACTAATCTAGCTGGCTTCAACATTTGAATCCACGATGAACTTTTTTATTTCCGAAAAGAGGGTTGACCCGGCCGGCATCTACATCATCATAATCCACAGCCATATTATTAAGAAGTACCCACTTTACTTTAACCGACCTCGCCGTTGCTGCCCACAAAGAAGAAAAATAGGTACGTAGGGACGCCAGGATTTGAAGATTTTTCACCCTACACAAACGTGCTAGATGTGGGGTATCGATCCCCGTGCATGCTAAGCGAGCGCTCTAGCTACCATCTGAGCTACCATCTGCTAGAATGAAAAAAAAATGAATGCGTGCCAACCTTTGTTCTCATGAATTGTGATTTCAGGTCATTGCCCTTTATATACACCACCGCATCTTCATTCGAGCAGATTGCAACCTTCGTATTTCAGTTTAATCTCAGTAAGGTGGCGGTAGAAGCATGTGATGTATGTCTCTTGAGAAAGTTGATTTCAGGTTTTGCCGCCGTGAATGTAATAGAGTCGCGCATGCGTTAGCACGACATGGTTTTGACGCGCATGTGCCGTTCTCTGTTTGGGCTGAAAATGCCCCTGGCTTTGTTGTTGCTTTGGTGATTAGCGATCGTGCTAGCCACCCTGTTTAAGTGGAATACCATATTTCTTCAGAAAAAAAAAACTATTGTACACATGTTCGATATAGTGTGTGCAAGCTTACTAGTTATACAAGTTTACAGCTTATGTGTTCCTATTTTTATTTTTGCGGGGATAAAACTCATGTGTTTAGAATGACGAAATAATTGAATGCTCCCCAACCTTCAACCGCTGTCATTCTATTCATTTCAACACATTGGTAACACTAGCCTAGCGCACTGGATATGTAGTGATGAAATGATCAAACTGAGGGGAGGACGAAAGGAGAGTTAGACAGATGTTATAACATGTACTACGTGGGAACGAGAGACATCAGGAACAATAAGAAAACCAGATCCTTCGGTGACTCAGAGACGAAGGGAGATGCTCAAATATGAAGCTAAATGGTGTGTCTCTTTTTCAACGCCCCACCGCCGCCAGAGCCCATCGTTGCAGCCGTTGTCGCCGTGCAGCTCCCCTTGATGCCTGTGCTCTTCCACTGATGGTCCGCTTCATCGACCGCAGCTTCGAGCCCCCGCGCTTCTGCTCGTTGTCATTGTAATCGCGACGGCCGCCGGGCACGCCTGACATATCTTTGCACAGGGGTATCCCACGCTACTATGTACCGGCCACAACTGCACCGTTGATTCTCTTCCGTGGCCTCAAGCAGCTCTACTCGCCATTGTATTTTCCTCCTCGATGAAGACAGAAGCATATCACTTAGTAGCAGGTGTGGAGCTAACACTATATATGGCATTGGGTTCACCTCACCCCCATGGATTTACTAGATAATATCTTTAATAAACTGATGCTAATCAAAGCGTAATTAGTGCCCAATACAATATTACCGAAAAAGGCTTTGGCTCCGCTTTATAAATAAAGCAACCAGCAAGCACAAAGTATCAAGGTAACAACTGAACACCCCACACACCAACACAACGCCACCGCAGGCAAGGACCAACACTCACACACACACACACACACACACACAAACATACCCAAGTTCCGCTGTGGGCACAGCACAACAAGCCCAACACAGACGCAAGACGAAACAACACATAGACGGCGGTGGCGGAGGCGTGAAGACGACGGTCTAATCTAGTTCCGATGGTGGCGGGGGAAGTGGTGGAGCCATCCGGAGAGCGATCGCGCTATGTTGGATGATGATGAAGGTGATGGCATCTCTCTCCCTGGGGCAGCTAAGCAGCCGCCAAAACTGCAAGTAACCAGACCATTTGACAAATCTTGCTGGCTTCAACATTTGAATCCACGATGAACATTTCTTTCTTCCGAAAAGAGTGTTGACCCGGCCGGCATCTACATCATCATAATACACACAACCATATTATTAAGAAGTACCCACTTTACTTTAATTGACCTCGTCCCTGCTGCCCATAAGAAAGAAAAACCAGGTAGGTACCCTAAGGTAGGGATGACAGGATTTGACCACATGACATTTTTCACCCCAAACAAACACGCTACCGAACTGCACTACATCCCTTTTTCAAACTAATAAGTTGTTATACAATATCACTGTATACAATTTCTGTCTTTTTTCCATATCTTAATTTTCTTCTTCTTTATCCAACATTCTAAATCATCGACGGAAAGTACAAACCAAACCACAACCGATCAAGATAAAGGATTACATGTCTCTAACACAAAATCTATAACCAACTCGCCAGCCAAACCGGTTGAATAATGCCCACATATTCGTCTTCAAATGGCTGCACTCATTCACGATATGCTCCTGAGCATCCACACGCTGAAGATGATCATGTACAGCTAGACGCTGTAGCCTTGAAAATAGGCTGCAATTGTTTTGGATTAGATGATTGGATAAAAATGCAACCGCTCCGGCAATTCCAAATTTCCCATAAAAGGGCACATGCTTCCACACTGCTATGTTGCTTAAACTTGTGATGAATACCACCGATCCAATTTGCAAACAGATTGTAAATATTCGTTGGTGGAGGCAACGCCAAATCAAAGTAGCAAATAGGCAGGCAAAAAGATGGTGAATTGTTTCCCCTTGATCACAAAAGCAACACCTTTTACATCCCTATCAGTTTGTTTTTGACAGCTTTATCCTTATTAAGTATTATCTCCCTTTGTAGAAACCACATGGAAATTTTAATTTTAGTACTGTAGGAATTCTTGTCTTTCAAATTTGTTACCTATGAAAAATAGGCACTATATTAATGAGATTTGTATAGATTGACTTCACTAGTAGAAATCAGGGCTTTGGTCCAAGTGAAGGAAATATGCCCTAAAGGCAATAATAAAGCTATTATTTATTTCCTTATATCATGATAAATGTTTATTATTTATGCTAGAATTGTATTAACCGGAAACATAATACATGTGTGAATACATAGACAAACAGAGTGTCACTAGTATGCCTCTACTTGACTAGCTCGTTGATCAAAGATGGTTATGTTTCCTAACCATAGACATGAGTTGTCATTTGATTAACGGGATCACATCATTAAGAGAATGATGTGATTGACTTGACCCATTTCGTTAGCTTAGCACTTATTTTTTGCATCGAACTAGGGAGCTTTATTAATGAACTAGAAGTCGATTACAATCCGCCCGTAGGCTACTAACAAGGAAACTAGGGCTCACATCGAGCCAGCTCTCCGTTCCATCTTGGGCACCAGCCTGCTGGGCACAAAGATGAGCCGGTTGATTGATAGTCCTTCCGACATGAATGACAGAGAAGGAAGCAAAACTGGTTATCAAATCACCTAGTTCTGAAAGAATGGGCGAGGCAATAGACCGCGTATTGTCTCGCGAATGCCATAGGTTGACTAGCTCGAGGCAGTCGACCTGCATGACCACATGTGAGTATCCACGGAGGTTGGCGAAGATCACTCCCTCCCAGAATGCTTTGAGCTCGGCGATGAAGGGGTCTGTCACGCCGGGCAGTGGCTTGCTCCATGTTGCTAAGAACGCTAGGTGCGAGCGAGCAACACCGCCTGCTCCACCTTTCATAGCGTCAGAATTGATCACACCATCTGTATTGATTGTCACCCACCCCACATCTGGTGGCTGCCAACACTGCATGGGAGAAAGCTTAGATTTGCTTGCTGGCAATTCCAAAATTGTCAACGATTCATGCACCCATTTGATCACCTGAACAGGGTCATAACCATCCCTGTCATGTGTCCAGTGGTTCCGTGAGGTCTATATGGAGTGCATAATGGTAATAATCTTGCACCTTATGTCGTCAGAAAACATGTCATCGAGCAAGATATCTCTAGTCCAAGACACTGGATGAAGTCTCGGAAGTGAAAAATCAAACCGATCCCTCGCTGCTATCCAGAAAGCTTTGGCGTGCACACAATATATGAGTGCGTGCATCAGATCCTCATTCATGGCTTTGCAGATGTCGCATAAGCCATGAGTTTTGATGTGTCGATACTGAAGAGTGACAGAGTCCGGGAGAATACCTCTCAAGACACGCCACCAGAAGACTTGTACTTTGGGTACCACATGAAGTTTCCAAAGAGCATCCCACATATGTTTATCTGTCCTTGAAGTTTCTGTAATCGTCCCTTCCTCTAGAGTTCCAAGCTCGTTGTGAGTCACAAGAGAACGATACGCCGATTTAACAGAGTAGATGCCGGATTTTTCTAGGGCCCAAGCAATTGTATCTTCGCCTCCCGCAGAATTCAAGGGAATGTTCAATATAGCGTCTGCATCTGGGTGAAGAAAATTCTGCCTTACAACTTCCACTTTCCAACCTCCTGTGTAGTTGTCGATCAGGTCTGAAACTCTGTCAATTTGGGCAGTGCCAATACGACCTGTAGGTTTCAGAGAGATGGTGCTAGGAATCCATCGATCTGTCCAAGTTGAGATCGACGAACCGTCCCCGACACGTTTGATGAGTCCCGTATCGAGTGCCTTCCGTCCTGCTACGATGGCTTTCCAGGTGGTTGAAGACCGAACTGGGGCATTAGCATTTTGGAAATCTGTCAGCGGGAAGTACTTCCCCTTTAAAACTCTGGAGCATAAGGAATCCGGATGGGTGATCAAACGCCATCCTTGCTTCCCCAACATGGCAAGATTAAAAAGATGTAAGTCTTTAAAGCCCATCCCGCCCTTTGCTTTGGGTGTTGCAAGATTCTTCCAAGAAACCCAGTGAAGGGATCGCTTGTCCAAAGAGCTTGCCCACCAATACTTGGCCATGCAAGAGGTTAACCCCTTACATACCTTCTTTGTCAACAAGAAACAACTCATACTGAATGTCGGAATCGATTGTGTGATGGATTTGAGCAGGACTTCGCGTGCAGCACAAGCCATATTCCGTTTGGACCATCCTTGCATTTTTCCCCGGCTCCTCTCTATGATGTGCTCAAAGGAGCCGCTTGTGATTCCGCCAACTGCAGTTGGTAAGCCCAAGTAGCGCTCTGAAAACGCTTCAATTGCAATGCCAAGGATGCGCTTCAACTCTCCACGAACAGTTGCATCTGTGTTACCGCTGAAAAAGATAGAACTCTTCTCCCGGTTAACAGCTTGTCCCGAACAGTCAGCATAAATTTGAAGAACGTTGTTCAGTCTGAGGGCACTCTGAACATTTGCACTCAGGAAGATTAATCTGTCGTCAGCGAACAATAAATGAGATACCCAAGGTGAGTTGAAACTAACCCGGATTCCTCTGTCAATCTGCGGGCCACCAAAATGATTTAACAATGATGTTAGTCCTTGGGCGCAGATGAGAAATAAGTAAGGTGACAATGGGCATCCTTGGCGGAGACCTCTGGATGGATCAAAGAATGGCAAGAGCTCGCCATTGACCTTAATCGTGAATCTGATAGAATTCACGCATTTCATCACCAGACTGATAAAACTAGCATTGAAACCTAGCTTGCTCATCATGGCTTCTAGGTAATGCCACTCCACCCTATCATAGGCTTTCAGCTTGTCAAGTTTGACAGCGCAACACGAGTTTTTGCCTCTTTTCCTCCTCCTGATAGTGTGGACACTTCCGTAGGCAACGAGCACATTGTCGGTGATCAACCGCCCCGGGATGAAAGCGCTCTGTTCCTCCCCAATAACTTCATCAAGAATCAGTCGCACCCTGTTTGCTATCGCCCTAGCAGCAATTTTATATAAAACCGGACATAGAGCGATAGGGCGAAACTGGGAAATCCTCTGGGGATTCCGAACCTTGGGTATCAACGTGATCGAGGTGTCATTTAGACCAAACGGTAATTCTCCACCGTTCAAGAAATCCAACACAGTACGTGAGATATCTTCGCCTAGCACATCCCAATGCCGTTCATAAAATCCGGCTGTAAAGCCGTCCACGCCCGGAGCCTTTGAAGGGGCCATATCAAATAAGGCCTTCTTGACTTCTGCGGGCGTATACTCTTTTTGCAGTTGTTCATTCATACCATCTGATACAGTAGGAGTCACACAGTTGAGAAGATCATCCATCTCCTTGTATCCTTGTGATTGGTATAATGTATGATAGAAACTGGATATTTCAGCTTTGACTTCATCTGGTTCAGTGCAAGTGTGACCATCTGATCGTTCCAGTGAAGTAATTCTGTTTATCCGTTTCCTTAGGGCGGCCTGAGCTTGAAAGTAGCCCGTGTTGCGGTCACCCTCTTTAAGCCATAGCACGCGCGAGCGTTGTTTGAGCCACACCTCCTCCTGGCGGAGTGCTTCCCGCAGCTACGCTGCCACTTTCTTTTCCTCCTCCGACGGCCCCCGGCCAATCGAGGAATGTCGTAGGCGATCTAGGCGTTGCTGAAGTTGTCGTACCTTTTTCGTCAGGTTGCCAAACTCCCGCGCCCCCCAGGGTCCCAACTGTTGCTGAACAACTGTCAATGCATCAACCACTCCCTGGAGCCCCCCCTGGCCAGCTCCAGTCCGCCAGATCGAGCGAACAAGCTCGTCATATTGCGCATGTGATTGCCAGACATTCTCGTAGCGAAAGCTTCTTGCTGCTCGATACCATTTGCTTGCCTCATGTGATCTGAGTTCTGCTAGGACATAGCAATGATCTGATTCAGCGCTGCTAATGTGTTTTACCGTGGTAAATTCAAAGAGGTTTAGGAAAGCTGCATTTGCAAGGGCCCGGTCCAGCCTTGCTTTCACGTTTGCATCGCCAGATTGCCTATTATCCCATGTGAATGGGACTCCCCTCCACCCCAGATCCTGGAGAGAACATTCCTCTATAGCTTCTCGGAATGCTCTCATTTGGCTCTCAGGTCTCGCATTTGTTCCAAACTGCTCTTCTGCAAACAAAGTTTCATTAAAGTCTCCCATACAGATCCATGCTTGGTGCGGAAGAGCGAACAAGGTACGGAGGAAACGCCAACTGTGTTGCCGGTTCTCCACTCGTGGCGCCCCGTAAAAGCCTGTAAACCGCCATTCTTTGCTGTACTGCTTGACGGTTACTTCAATATGAGCAATGCTGAAATTTTGTAAAGTGACATCAACATCTCTTGTCCAAAACAAACCTATACCACCACTAAGCCCGTCGCTATCGACGGCAAAACATCCAGAAAAACCTAGGGAGGTCTTCAGCTCCTCCACTTTCTTGCCCTTTATTTTAGTTTCCATTACAAATAAGAGGGCGGGACCTTCTTGCTTCACCACTTTGCGAAGCTCTCGAACTGACCAAGGGTTCCCAAGCCCTCGGCAGTTCCAAATTAGCGTACTCATTGATTCTGGCAGGGCTGGCGAGCAGCCTCTGCCGAAATATCTAAAGACGACGGCGTTGGTCTTTTCTTCTTGGGCTCTTTCTTAGAAGATTCAGTCTCGTCAGTGCTTTGTTCACCCGCAGAGAACACCATACCCACCATGTTGTTGCTTCCATGTTCCCCCCTGCCTTGAGTAATAGCGAGGGAAGTTTTCACCACCGGCTTGTAAACCTGGTTTTGGTGTGCTACCGAACGTCACAACGTAACTAGGTGATTATAAATGTGCTCTACAGGTGTCTCCAAAGGTACTTGTTGGGTTGGCGTATTTCGAGATTAGGATTTGTCACTCCGATTGTTGGAGAGGTATTGTTGGAGAGGTATCTCTGGGCCCTCTCGGTAATGTACATCACATAAGCCTTGCAAGCATTGCAACTAATAAGTTAGTTGCGGGATGATGTATTACGGAACGAGTAAAGAGACTTGCCGGTAACGAGATTGAACTAGGTATTGAGATACCGACGATCAAATCTCGGGCAAGTAACATACCGATGACAAAGGGAACAACGTATGTTGTTATGCGGTCTGACCGATAAAGATCTTCGTAGAATATGTGGGAGCCAATATAAGCATCCAGGTTCCGCTATTGGTTATTGACCGGAGACGTGTCTTGGTCATGTCTACGTTGTTCTCGAACCCGTAGGGTCCGCACGTTTAAGGTTTCGATGACAATTATATTATGAGTTTATGAGTTTTTATGTACCGAAGGAGTTCGGAGTCCCGGATGAGATCGGGGACATGACGAGGAGTCTCGAAATGGTCGAGACGTAAAGATCGATATATTGGACGACTATATTCGGACATCGGAAAGATTCCGAGTGATTTGGGTATTTTTCAGAGTACCGGAGAGTTACGGGAATACGTATTAGGCCTTATTGGGCCATACGGGAAAGAAGGAAAAGGGCCTCAAGGGTGGCCGCACCCCTCCCCTTGGTCTGGTCCGAATTGGACTAGGGAAGGGGGGCGCCCCCTTCCTTCCTTCTCATTTTCCCTTCCTCTTTTCCTATTCCATATGGGAAGTGGAATCCTACTAGGACTAGGGAGTCCTAGTAGGACTCCACACTTGGCGCGCCCCCTCCTAGGGCCGGCCTCCTCCTCCCTAGCTCCTTTATATACGGGTGCAGGGGGTACCCCAAAGACACAACAATTGATCTTTGATATCTATTAGCCGTGTGCGGTGCCCTCCTTCACCATAATCCTCGATAATATTGTAGCGGTGCTTAGGCGAAGCCCTGCGACGGTAGAACATCAAGATCGTCACCACGCCGTCGTGCTGACGGAACTCTTCCCCGACATTCTGCTGGATCGGAGTCCGGGGATCGTCATCGAGCTGAACATGTGCTAGAACTCGGAGGTGCCGTAGTTTCGGTGCTTGATTGGTCGGGCCATGAAGACGTACGACTACATCAACCGCGTTGTGCTAACGCTTGCGCTTCCGGTCTACGAAGGTATGTAGATAACACTCTCCCTGTTGGGGAACGTAGTAATTTCGAAAATTTTCCTACGCACACGCAAGATCATGGTGATGCATAGCAACGAGGGGGAGAGTATTGTCTACGTACCAACGCAGACCGACTGCGGAAGCGATCTCACAACGTAGAGGAAGTAGTCATACGTCTTCTTCCCGATCCGACCGATCCAAGCACCGTTACTCCGGCACCTCCGAGTTCTTAGCACACGTTCAGCTCGATGACGTTCCTCGGGCTCCGATCCAGCAAAGCGTCGAGGAAGAGTTCCGTCAGCACAACGGCGTGGTGACGATCTTGATGTACTACCAACACAGGGCTTCGCCTAAGCTCTACAACGATATGACCGAGGTAGAATTTGGTGGCAGGGGGCACCGCACACGGCTAAGGAACGATCAACAATGATCAACTTGTGTGTCTATGGGGTGCCCCCTGCCCCCGTATATAAAGGAGCAGGGGGAGGGGTTCGGCCGGCTAGGGAGAGAGGCGCAGGAGGAGTCCTACTCCTACCGGGAGTAGGACTCCCCCCCCCCCCAAATCCTATTTCTAATAGGACTCTCCAAAGAGAAGAGAGAAGAGAGGGGGGCCGGCCCCTTCTCCTAGTCCTAATAGGACTAGGGAAGGGGGGAGGCGCGCAGCCCTTGTGGGCAGCCCCTTTTCACTTTTCCACTAAGGCCCAATAGGCCCATTTGCCTCCCGGGGGGTTCCGGTAACCTTCCCGGTATTTCGGTAAAATCCCGATTTCACCCGGAACACTTCCGGTGTCCAAACATAGGCTTCCAATATATCAATCTTTATGTCTCGACCATTTCGAGACTCCTCGTCATGTCCGTGATCACATCCGGGACTCCGAACAACCTTCGGTACATCAAAATGCATAAACTCATAATAACTGTCATCGTAACGTTAAGCGTGCGGACCCTACGGTTCGAGAACAATGTAGACATGACCGAGACATGTCTCCGGTCAATAACCAATAGCGGGACCTGGATGCCCATATTGGTTCCTACATATTCTACGAAGATCTTTATCGGTCAGACCGCATAACAACATACGTTGTTCCCTTTGTCATCGGTATGTTACTTGCCCGAGATTCGATCGTCGGTATCCAATACCTAGTTCAATCTCGTTACTGGCAAGTCTCTTTACTCATTCCGTAATACATCATCTCATAACTAACATCTTAGTTATTATGCTTGCAAGGCTTATGTGCTGTGTATTACCGAGAGGGCCCAGAGATACCTCTCCGACAATCGGAGTGACAAACCCTAATCTCGAAATACGCCAACCCAACATCCACCATTGGAGACACCTGTAGTACTCCTTTATAATCACCCAGTTACGTTGTGACGTTTGGTAGTACCCAAAGTGTTCCTCCGGTAAATGGGAGTTGCATAATCTCATAGTTATAGGAACATGTATAAGTCATGAAGAAAGCAATAGCAACATACTAAACGATCGGGTGCTAAGCTAATGGAATAGGTCATGTCAATCAGATCATTCAACTAATGATGTGACCTCGTTAATCAAATAACAACTCTTTGTTCATGGTTAGGAAACATAACCATCTTTGATTAACGAGCTAGTCAAGTAGAGGCATACTAGTGACACTCTGTTGGTCTATGTATTCACACATGTATTATGTTTCCGGTTAATACAATTGTAGCATGAATAATAAACATTTATCATGATATAAGGAAATAAATAATAACTTTATTATTGCCTCTAGGGCATATTTCCTTCAGTCTCCCACTTGCACTAGAGTCAATAATCTAGATTACACAGTAATGATTCTAACACCCATGGAGCCTTGGTGCTGATCATGTTTTGCTCGTGGAAGAGGCTTAGTCAACGGGTCTGCAACATTCAGATCCGTATGTATCTTGCAAATCTCTATGTCTCCCATCTGGACTAAATCCCGGATGGAGTTGAAGCGTCTCTTGATGTGTTTGGTCCTTTTGTGAAATCTGGATTCCTTTGCCAAAGCAATTGCACCAGTATTGTCACAAAAGATTTTCATTGGACCCGATGCACTAGGTATGACACCTAGATCGGATATGAACTCCTTCATCCAGACTCCTTCGTTTGCTGCTTCCGAAGCAGCTATGTACTCCGCTTCACATGTAGATCCCGCTACGACGCTTTGTTTAGAACTGCACCAACTGACAGCTCCACCGTTTAAAGTAAACACGTATCCGGTTTGCGATTTAGAATCGTCCGGATCAGTGTCAAAGCTTGCATCAACGTAACCTCTTACGTTGAGCTCTTTGTCACCTCCATATACGAGAAACATATCCCTAGTCCTTTTCAGGTATTTCAGGATGTTCTTGACCGCTGTCCAGTGATCCACTCCTGGATTACTTTGGTACCTCCCTGTTAAACTTATAGCAAGGCACACATCAGGTCTGGTACACAGCATTGCATACATGATAGAGCCTATGGCTGAAGCATAGGGAACATCTTTCATTTTCTCTCTATCTTCTGTAGTGGTCGGGCATTGAGTCTGACTCAACTTCACACCTTGTAACACAGGCAAGAACCCTTTCTTTGCTTGATCCATTTTGAACTTCTTCAAAATCTTGTCAAGGTATGTGCTTTGTGAAAGTCCAATTAAGCGTCTTGATCTATCTCTATAGATCTTTATGCCTAATATGTAAGCAGCTTCCCCGAGGTCTTTCATTGAAAAACTTTTATTCAAGTATCCCTTTATGCTATCCAGAAATTCTATATCATTTCCAATCAGCAATATGTCATCCACATATAATATCAGAAATGCTACAGAGCTCCCACTCACTTTCTTGTAAATACAGGCTTCTCCAAAAGTCTGTATAAAGCCAAATGCTTTGATCACACTATCAAAGCGTTTATTCCAACTCCGAGATGCTTGCACCAGTCCATAAATGGATCGCTGGAGTTTGCATACTTTGTTAGCTCCCTTTGGATCAATAAAACCTTCTGGTTGCATCATATACAACTCTTCTTCCAGAAATCCATTCAGGAATGCAGTTTTGACATCCATCTGCCATATTTCATAATCATAAAATGCGGCAATTGCTAACATGATTCTGACGGATTTAAGCATCGCTACGGGTGACAAGGTCTCATCGTAGTCAACCCCTTGAACTTGTCGAAAACCTTTTGCGATAAGTCGAGCTTTATAGACAGTAATATTACCGTCAGCGTCAGTCTTTTTCTTGAAGATCCATTTATTCTCAATTGCTTGCCGATCATCGGGCAAGTCAACAAAAGTCCATGCTTTGTTCTCATACATGGATCCCATCTCAGATTTCATGGCCTCAAGCCACTTTGCGGAATCTGGGCTCACCATCGCTTCTTCATAGTTCGTAGGTTCATCATGATCTAGCAGCATGACTTCCAGAACTGGATTACCGTACCACACTGGTGCGGATCTCACTCTGGTTGATCTACGTGGTTCAGTAGTATCTTGTCCTGAAGCTTCATGATCATCATCATTAGCTTCCTCACTAATTGGTATAGGTGTCGCAGAAACAGTTTTCTATAATGTACTATTTTCCAATAAGGGAGCAGGTACAGTTACCTCGTCAAGTTCTACTTTCCTCCCACTCACTTCTTTCGAGAGAAACTCCTTCTCTAGAAATGATCCATTCTTAGCAACGAATGTCTTGCCTTCGGATCTGTGATAGAAGGTATACCCAACAGTTTCCTTTGGGTATCCTATGAAGACACATTTCTCCGCATTGGGTTCGAGCTTATCAGGTTGAAGCTTTTTCACATAAGCATCGCAGCCCCAAACTTTAAGAAACGACAACTTTGGTTTCTTGCCAAACCATAGTTCATAAGGCGTCGTCTCAACGGATTTTGATGGTGCCCTATTTAACGTGAATGCGGCCGTCTCTAAAGCATAACCCCAAAACGATAGCGGTAAATCAGTAAGAGACATCATAGATCGCACCATATCTAGTAAAGTACGATTACGACGTTCGGATACACCATTACGTTGTGGTGTTCCGGGTGGCGTGAGTTGCGAAACTATTCCACAATTTTTCAAATGTATACCAAACTCGTAACTCAAATATTCTCCTCCACGATCAGATCGTAGAAACTTTATTTTCTTGTTACGATGATTTTCAACTTCACTCTGAAATTCCTTGAACTTTTCAAATGTTTCAGACTTATGTTTCATTAAGTAGATATACCCATATCTGCTTAAATCATCTGCGAAGGTGAGAAAATAACGATATCCGCCACGAGCCTCAATATTCATCGGACCACATACATCGGTATGTATGATTTCCAATAAATCTGTTGCTCTCTCCATAGTACCGGAGAACGGTGTTTTAGTCATCTTGCCTATGAGGCACGGTTCGCAAGTACCAAGTGATTCATAATCAAGTGGTTCCAAAAGCCCATCAGTATGGAGTTTCTTCATGCGCTTTACACCGATATGACCTAAACGGCAGTGCCACAAATAAGTTGCACTATCATTATCAACTCTGCATCTTTTGGCTTCTACATTATGAATATGTGTATCACTACTATCGAGATTCAATAAGAATAGACCACTCTTCAAAGGTGCATGACCATAAAAGATATTACTCATGTAAATAGAACAACCATTATTCTCTGATTTAAATGAATAACTGTCTCGCATCAAACAAGATCCAGATATAATGTTCATGCTCAACGCTGGCACCAAATAACAATTATTTAGGTCTAATATTAATCCCGAAGGTAGATGTAGAGGTAGCGTGCCGACCGCGATCACATCGACTTTGGAACCGTTTCCCACGCGCATCGTCACCTCGTCCTTTGCTAGCGTCCGCTTATTCCGTAGTCCCTGTTTCGAGTTGCAAATATTAGCAACAGAACCAGTATCAAATACCCAGGTGCTACTGCGAGCTCTAGTAAGGTACACATCAACAACATGTATATCACATATACCTTTGTTCACCTTGCCATCCTTCTTATCCGCCAAATAATTGGGGCAGTTCCGCTTCCAGTGACCAGTCTACTTGCAGTAGAAGCACTCAGTTTCAGGCTTAGGTCCAGACTTGGGTTTCTTCTCCTGAGCAGCAACTTGCTTGCTGTTCTTCTTGAAGTTCCCCTTCTTCTTCCCTTTGCCCTTTTTCTTGAAACTAGTGGTTTTGTTAACCATCAACACTTGATGCTCCTTCTTGATTTCTACCTCCGCAGCTTTCAGCATTGCGAAGAGCTCGGGAATAGTCTTGTTCATCCCTTGCATATTATAGTTCATCACGAAGCTCTTGTAGCTTGGTGGTAGTGATTGGAGAATTCTGTCAATGACGCAATCATCTGGAAGATTAACTCCCATCTGAATCAAGTGATTATTATACCCAGACATTTTGAGTATATGCTCACTGACAGAACTGTTCTCCTCCATCTTGCAGCTATAGAACTTATTGGAGACTTCATATCTCTCAATTCGGGCATTTGCTTGAAATATTAACTTCAACTCCTGGAACATCTCATATGCTCCATGACGTTCAAAACGTCGTTGAAGTCCCGATTCTAAGCCGTAAAGCATGGCACACTGAACTATCGAGTAGTCATCAGCTTTGCTCTGCCAGACGTTCATAACATCTGGTGTTGCTCCAGCAGCAGGCCTGGCACCCAGCGGTGCTTCCAGGACGTAATTCTTCTGTGCAGCAATGAGGATAATCCTCAGGTTACGGACCCAGTCCGTGTAATTGCTACCATCATCTTTCAACTTTGCTTTCTCAAGGAACGCATTAAAATTCAACGGAACAACAGCACGAGCCATCTATCTACAATCAACATAAACAAGCAAGATACTATCAGGTACTAAGTTCATGATAAGTTTAAGTTCAGTTAATCAAATTACTTAGGAACTCCCACTTAGATAGACATCCCTCTAATCCTCTAAGTGATCACGTGATCCAAATCAACTAAACCATAACCGATCATCACGTGAGATGGAGTAGTTTTCAATGGTGAACATCGTCATGTTGATCATATCTACTATATGATTCACGCTCGACCTTTCGGTCTCTGTGTTCTGAGGCCATATCTGCATATGCTAGGCTCGTCAAGTTTAACCTGAGTATTCTGCGTGTGCAAAACTGGCTTGCACCCGTTGTAGATGGACGTAGAGCTTATCACACCCGATCATCACGTGGTGTCTGGGCACGACGAACTTTGGCAACGGTGCATACTCAGGGAGAACACTTCTTGATAATTTAGTGAGAGATCATCTTATAATGCTACCGTCAATCAAAGCAAGATAAGATGCATAAAAGGATAAACATCACATGCAATCAATATAAGTGATATGATATGGCCATCATCATCTTGTGCTTGTGATCTCCATCTCCGAAGCACCGTCATGATCACCATCGTCACCGGCGCGACACCTTGATCTCCATCGTAGCATCGTTGTCGTCTCGCCAATCTTATGCTTCCACGACTATCACTACCGCTTAGTAATAAAGTAAAGCATTACATCGCGATTGCATTGCATATAATAAAGCGACAACCATATGGCTCCTGCCAGTTGCCGATAACTCGGTTACAAAACATGATCATCTCATACAATAAAATCAGCATCATGCCTTGACCATATCACATCACAACATGCCCTGCAAAAACAAGTTAGACGTCCTCTACTTTGTTGTTGCAAGTTTTACGTGGCTGCTACGGGCTTAAGTAAGAACACATCTCACCTACGCACCAAAACCACAACGATAGTTTGTCAAATAGACTCCGTTTTAACCTTCTCAAGGACCGGGCGTAGTCACACTTGGTTCAACTAAAGTTGGAGAGACAGTCTTCCGCAAGCCATCTGTGTGCATAGCACGTCGAGGGAACCGGTCTCGCGTAAGAGTACGCGTAAGGTTGGTCCGGATCGTCTCGTCCAACAATACCGCCGAACCAAAGTATGACATGCTGGTAGGCAGTATGACTTGTATCGCCCACAACTCACTTGTGTTCTACTCGTGCAAATAACATCAAACCATAAAACCTAGGCTCGGATGCCACTGTTGGGGAACGTAGTAATTTCGAGAATTTTCCTACGCACACGCAAGATCATGGTGATGCATAGCAACGAGGGGGAGAGTATTGTCTACGTACCAACGCAGACCGACTGCGGAAGCGATCTCACAACATAGAGGAAGTAGTCGTACGTCTTCTTCCCGATCCGACCGATCCAAGCACCGTTACTCCGGCACCTCCGAGTTCTTAGCACACGTTCAGCTCGATGACGTTCCTCGGGCTCCGATCCAGCAAAGCGTCGAGGAAGAGTTCCGTCAGCACAACGGCGTGGTGACGATCTTGATGTACTACCGACACAGGGCTTCGCCTAAGCTCTACAACGATATGACTGAGGTGGAATTTGGTGGCAGGAGGCACCGCACACGGCTAAGGAACGATCAACAATGATCAACTTGTGTGTCTATGGGGTGCCCCCTGCCCCCGTATATAAAGGAGCAGGGGGAGGGGTTCGGCCGGCTAGGGAGAGAGGCGCAGGAGGAGTCCTACTCCTACCGGGAGTAGGACTCCCCCCCCTATCCTATTCCTAATAGGACTCTCCAAAGAGAAGAGAGAAGAGAGGGGGGCCGGCCCCTTCTCCTAGTCCTAATAGGACTAGGGAAGGGGGGGAGGCGCGCAGCCCTTGTGGGCAGCCCCTTTTCACTTTTCCACTAAGGCCCAATAGGCCCATTTGCCTCCCGGGGGGTTCCGGTAACCTTCCCGGTATTCCGGTAAAATCCCGATTTCACCCGGAACACTTCCGGTGTCCAAACATAGGCTTCCAATATATCAATCTTTATGTCTCGACCATTTCGAGACTCCTCGTCATGTCCGTGATCACATCCAGGACTCCGAACAACCTTCGGTACATCAAAATGTATAAACTCATAATAACTGTCATCCTAACGTTAAGCGTGCGGACCCTACGGTTCGAGAACAATGTAGACATGACCGAGACATGTCTCCGGTCAATAACCAATAGCGGGACCTGGATGCCCATATTGGTTCCTACATATTCTACGAAGATCTTTATCGGTCAGACCGCATAACAACATACGTTGTTCCCTTTGTCATCGGTATGTTACTTGCCCGAGATTCGATCGTCGGTATCCAATACCTAGTTCAATCTTGTTACTGGCAAGTCTCTTTACTCGTTCCGTAATACATCATCTCATAACTAACATCTTAGTTATTATGCTTGCAAGGCTTATGTGATGTGTATTACCAAGAGGGCCCAGAGATACCTCTCCGACAATCGGAGTGACAAACCCTAATCTCGAAATACGCCAACCCAACATCCACCATTGGAGACACCTGTAGTACTCCTTTATAATCACCCAGTTACGTTGTGACGTTTGGTAGTACCCAAAGTGTTCCTCCGGTAAATGGGAGTTGCATAATCTCATAGTTATAGGAACATGTATAAGTCATGAACAAAGCAATAGCAACATACTAAATGATCGGGTGCTAAGCTAATGGAATGGGTCATGTCAATCAGATCATTCAACTAATGATGTGACCTCGTGAATCAAATAACAACTCTTTGTTCATGGTTAGGAAACATAACCATCTTTGATTAACGAGCTAGTCAAGTAGAGGCATACTAGTGACACTCTGTTGGTCTATGTATTCACACATGTATTATGTTTCCGGTTAATACAATTCTAGCATGAATAATAAACATTTATCATGATATAAGGAAATAAATAATAACTTTATTATTGCCTCTAGGGCATATTTCCTTCACTCCCCTCTCGTTGCTATGCATCACCATGATCATCCGTGTGCGTAGAAATATTTTTGAAATTACTACATTCCCCAACACCAAGCTCAATGCACCCTTTAGTCCCGGTTGCATTACGAACCGGGACTAATGTGAGCATTAGTCCCGGTTTGAGCGGCTAGGGCGTCGGGAAGGCATTACTCCCGGTTCAAATGGAACCTTTAGTCTCGGTTTGAGACACGAACCGGGACTAAAGGGGTTCAAACTCTACCCTTCCCCCCTCTCGGTGTATCATCATTTTAGTTTTGAAAAAAAAACAAAAGAAAATGATAAAAACTTCAAAAATTAAAATCCTTCGAGATGTACTTATGTTACTACATCTACTTCTTAGGAAAATTAAAAAACTTAAATTTGGACATGTTTTGTAAAAAAGTGTTATGAAAAAGTAAACGACTATATTTTTTGCATACGATGTCGGGAAAAAACGTATAATATATCAAAATGTTCAGCACGAAAATTCTAAAAGGGAAAAAGTTATGCTCAAATTTCAGTTTTTTTTAATTTTGGTTAAATCTGGTCAAACTGTGGTCAAACTACTTATTCAAGAAGTATTAGTGTTACTAAATAATTATTCAAGAATATTAGTGTTACTAAATAAATGTTTTAGTTTTTTTGAATTTGGTCAAACTGTGGTCAAACTACTTATTCAAGAAATATTAGTATTACTAAATAATTATTGTTTTTTAGAATAATAGTTTCAAACTCAAACAGTGAAACGTGTGACTTCATGCTCAAGCTAAACTCCTGAGGGTTAATAGGATTGACATCTTACTATTGTCAGGAAAACAACAAGTGCAGACTTGAAAACTAGGGGGAATAGAACTCGGAAGTTAAGCATGCTCAGGCTAGAGTAGAGAGTAGTGATAGGATGGGTGACCAGCTGGGAAGTTAGACGATTTGGAATGATGGGGGGTAATTAGAGAATAGAGATTATAGATTAAATTGAGCAGTGATGAGGGGTGATTAGAGATTAAATTATAAAATAATTCAAAAATTTAAAAATCGAAAAAAAATTAGTTTTCTTTTTAAAAAAAAGTTCTCTAAAAGTGGAGCTCCAGACAGCGGCCACGTGAAGGGCCTTTAGTCCCGGTTCATAACAGAACCGAGACTAGGGGGAGGGGGGGTTTAGTCCCGGTTCCAAAACCGGGACTAAAAGCCCGCTTTCTATTAGTGCTTAATGATGAAGGCGCGCCATTAGCGTCTGTGATAGGTTCATCAACATCAACATATACACCAAATGATGCCACACTGTCCATTTATCATCAATCAAAGCCCTACAAAATTAAATATCGGAGGGAATTGTTAAGCACCGAGGCAACCGAAACCTTCTTCATGTGCACAATATTATATAAAGTTGGGTATTGGAGAGCTAGATGGGTGCCCCGACCTGTATCTTCCAATCTAGACTTGTTAAGTTTTGATACTTCGAGACCAATCTAGAATCGGTCGACACTGAAGGAAAAACTGTTTTCATACTTTTACTTACTATACTCCAGCTTAGGTGGTACTCCCTCTGTAAAGCAGAGGGCCTACTTCACAACTGGCACAAACCTTGTCATCCAGCTAAGGAGGAGAAATAAATGACTATCAACCTTTATTTTCATGAAGAGTGGCTTCAGGCCATTGCCCTTTATATCTACACCACCATGCTTGGTTCGAGCAACTAACAACCTCCGTGTTTCGGTTTAATCCTAAGACGTTGGTAGAAAAACTTTTTTCTAAATAATTGGCACCGCTAGGTAGTACTAGTATCAAATAGGTGACAGTCACACACACACACACACACGCCCACACACACACACACACGCCCACACACACACATATGTCGAGTAAAGGGTGAGACATGAAACAATATAAATGTAATACCTGCAAGAACAGAAGACATTGGGAACAGTGGTGGAGCCATTGGTCAGAGAGCTCATACAGAAATATGAGGATTTAGATCTTGACAAGTGTGAAATTTACCGGACGATCATCTCTGTGTTTTAGTTAGTACTCCCTCCCTTCGGAATTACTTGTCTTGAAAATGGATTACTTGACACAGAAATTGATGTATTTAGATGTATTTTAGTTCACATCCATTTTCAAGACAAGTAATTCCGAACGGAGGAAGTACTATTCAATCTTTTCAAGCTGACGAATCCAAAGGTGCCATTTCAAACTGACTGACCCAAAGGCGCCGGTGGCGATCGAGCACGGACGGGGCGCGCTGGAGGCGTGGATTTGGCGGTGCGTGAGCAGGCCGGCCCAGCCGATGAACCGCGGCCACGGCAAAGACATAATGGGGCTTCAATGTAATTTTATTTTTAAACAGGTCGTCTTGTGTCTTGTTGTCCTTTGTTTGTACTGTCTGATTTATTTTTAAATATCACGTATGTGATGCTCCTATGGGTGTCTTTTCTCAAACAAAAAAAACCAAGGAGGAGCAACTCAGCACACAATGGGTCATTTGATGTTAGTGGGCCAAAACAATACTTGATTAGAATATCATGTAAAAAATCTTATGCTCCACTGGTTGTGATGTCATAAAAATATTTATTTTCAATTTTTCTTATCTTAGGAAAACTACCGATAATGATATCATATATCATGTACAAACTAAGACTACCGTGTCCCCGCAAGAAAAAGAAAAAACCAAGACTATTGTGCAGTTAGGAAGGCAGAGCAATCTTATAAGAGGTTCATTCCTTTTTTTATGCCACAAGGTGGTGGCCGCTGCTCTTCGACTCTTCGTCATGGACGCAGGTGGCGCCCATTTTGCACAAGCAATAAAAAATGGGCTGTAGATATTGCAGCCCATTTTGCACAAGCAATATTTATAAGATATTTTAAAACGTAAGTAATAAAAATAATGTTTCAATATTTGTGTGTTATCAATACAATGTAAATAAAAAAAATGAAATATATACCCATGTATATATAAAATATTTAGTTTAGTTAATATGGATTTTAAAATGTATATTAGATACACTATTTATTGAATACAAAAAAAGTATACACTCATGGCTTATATTTAAATTTTAAAATGATGAATACAAACATTTCTTAATATCTATAATTATTCACATGTCTATATTTTTTACTCATGACTTATATTCGAAAACAGTATATATTTTGAATATTATACACGATTGAATATCCATATCAAAAGTTTAAAATTAAAATTATGAATACTTTTAATTATAAAAATTGAACTATAGAAATGTTCTTATAATTATTGAAATGTTTTTATAATAAAAATAATATTTTAAAATGTAATCTTAAAAGAAATTGTATCATTTTAGAAAAATTATACATTTTTAAAATTCATAAATATTTTCAATATACCAGTGTCTATTGAAATAATACACGACTTTAAAAAAAATAAGGTATTTAGTTTATATTCTTGGTAGTTTTTAAACTAAATGTACCAATGTTTTGAAAATAACACATGAACATTTTTACTTATTATAAATTTTAAATTTCTGTATTAACTAAATATTTTATATAGTACATGGGTGTATATTTTAATTTTTTTTATTTACTAGTCATGGTTTGTTTGTATAAAATTTATAGCACACATACATTTGAACATAATTTTGATAACTTGCATTTTATAAATATATCTTTAAAAAACAGCGCGTGCAAAATGGGCCGCAATATCTGTAGCCCATTTAAACTTCAGATGCGT
This sequence comes from Triticum monococcum, assembly GCA_034509565.1. NCBI lineage: Eukaryota > Viridiplantae > Streptophyta > Magnoliopsida > Poales > Poaceae > Triticum > Triticum monococcum. The sequence goes on from CM067845.1 coordinate 625,638,072, forward strand.
ACCTGTTAAATTCATGTTGCTAAAAAACCTTGATGAATACATATAGGATAGTTATCCTTTGAGAACTTAGTGACCGCCCCAGCGTACTGGTTGTAGAGGTTATCACTCTATCTTTGGTGTACGTGTTCGAGTTCTGAACTGGCCTTTTTCATGTTTATTTTGACTAGCGGGCCCGTTGATTAAAGATGTAAAATAATGACATGTCATACTTTTTTGCAAAAAGATATATTCCGAGGTTTTTTTTAAAAAAAATCAGTGCACGCACCCCCTCTTCCAGGCCCAGTGGCTGTCAGCGGGACCCACACACCTAGTCAGCGCAAATTCCGTATACCAACGTGATTAGCACTATATTTGCACGTCCGAGCCAAGTTTTTGCATCACTTCGATGTACACTGCAACTTCTAGCACAAAGTGATCGTTTGCGCCAAGTTCTAACACCACCAACGTAATTGACTCGAATTAGAACCAAAGAGATGTTTGAACTTTGAGCAATAGAAAAAGGGAGGGGACAAGAATTCGGATGGAGCCAATTATTTTCCTTCTGTTTTACGAATTCAAACCTGAAGCTACAACTTGATCTTAAAACAAGCAGAATCATGGAATTTCACAACATTGATTTGCACAAGCACTCGCCGAATTGACTATTTTCCAAAACTCATTTAAAAAATGAAACATATGAATGCACTACTCCTTTTGTGGGGGAAATGAATGCCATGTGCATTAATTAGCTGATTCAAAATCCAAGGAGAATCTTAATTTCCCCTCCCTTTTCTATGTAATAGGGCAGCGTGCATGTCATGTTCTAACAAATGCACTGTTGAGCGAATGACACTAGACTAGTCGTGTTTGTCTTGTATACCCGGTGGACTTAGAGGTTAGAAGTGAGAAAATCACTTCAACAAGATAATACCCTTTTTTGCGGAGTTAGGTTAACAAAGATTGTGAAAGTAGAGAGCAAAGCGGTTGAAGCAAGAGATTTTCCAAGCCAACCCGTCACCTTTTTGCTATGCTGCCTTAAGTCATGTAAGAGCGCCCTGAACCACACGGTATAACTAACTTGGATTGTGGATTAATCAACAAATATTTTGTAAATTATTACACATGCCTCGTGTGTGAGATGTGAGCACTAAAATTTGAAATCTAGTGGCTATAGACATTACTCAATCCCTCGTGTGTGAGATGTGAGTTGTTTCTTTACTCATAGTAACTTATGTTGGTCTCATGCATTTATCCTTGCAAACCACATGCTCGGAAGTAGAAATTTCCAATAGGAATTCAAGATGAAATGTTGTGTTGCATGTTAATGCGACCCCTCTTCAAAACTAAGCAGGCCAATGCTCCTACGAAGGATCTCCGATAAATAAGTTTGATCCATATGATTTATAAAAGAGTAGGAAAATTAAAACACAAAGTTATAACACATATTAAACAAGAGGAGTCTTTTTTTCTTGCAACTCAGCCTAACATTGTAATTAACGAGCGAGTAGGTGGGTAAGGTGCACCTATTGCGCAATGATAAGTCATCATGCTAGCCACCAGAATCAATAAGTAAGGAGTATATGCCTTTATTTTAGGGCCGGCGCATTTGTAAGATGGCACTCTAGTGAATGGACTCCGATATAGATTCTTCTGTGTAGTCCGTAGGTCAGTTGATGTAGAGCTACAGGGAAGTGCAACACCCTTCTTGGCGCCATTCTTAGACCTAACACCATACATGTGTGTCGGGCATGAATGAAGAGTGGATAAAACTCTTCTCTGTTTAGTTGATCTCACGACAAAATTACTTAAATCTTAGTTATCCCAGACTAGATAAGTATGCAGAGATCTTCATGGAAACAGGGAGGGAGTCCCGGTCGATCTTTTCCAGGATCCAAACTAATTCCACACTTTAAGATTTCACTATATATTTAAGTGCTTGGCTCTCTAAAAAATTTACTAGCATCATGCCTCTAGAAAATACGTACTCTGCACTTTCATGGGGTGATACATATTAGAACTTGGAGCTAATTGATGAAAGCCTTACCGACAACGGCACCAACTAATGGATCTTCAAAGGGCTTAGATTCTAAAGTAGGGAGTGTCAATCATGAAAGCCTTTTGGTACTTTTGTAAGGCGAGCAACTCTTAACCAAAAAGAAAGGCATGAGCACCCCTCGTTCCCTCTATGGATGTTCTTGTAAAGAAGAAAGAAGGTTCGTGGCAGCTATGGGTTATAGGCAACTCAATTGTCATAAAAAACCGATATCTCACGTGATTCATATCAAATGATTGGATTTGCATCAAATTATAATTTGTTGGTCATATCATAGGAAAAATAAAAATTATTTCAAGAGACAACACTCACCAAAAATGTAGTGTGCATAAATCCTTAAAAAAATCTATAGAACTCACTATATAAACTAACAACCCATATAGCAAAAATCCCTGATGGTTACAACCTTGCTAATTTCTTATGAGGACCTTTTGAACCGCAAAGGTGGTAAATAAATAGCTGGTATTGTTAGCACTTATGCATACATTGTCTCATCTCCTTGTGGAATTTTGAACTCTCCATTATTTTTCATGTTTCTATAATATTTTGAGAACTTGAGTTTTTCCAACGGAAAACATCAAATAAAATCTAAAATGTTCAAGAAAAAAATTATGAAGCTATTAAATTCCATACAATCATAGATTATCTATGAACACACTCTTTTTTAAAAAATAAGGAAATATTACCAAATCAAATTAACATTTGAAAATACTATATTTAGCCTTTATGTGGATGTATGAGTGACGCTCGTGTATGAGCAAATTGTTTTTCTTCTGTTTTAGACTTGTGATTTTCCTTCTTTGCCTTTTTTTGGCATTCCTAGTTCTTTTTTACCCTTTTTTGGCAAAGCCTGCGTGGAAGTCTCTCATTGCTTTAATTATATATGTATTGAAAGTGTGGTGTATGTATGCGGTATGTTAGGAAGCAATAAACTTCACAAGGTAATTTTCTATTTATTTTTTGCTCCTCTGCTTACTGGTCCGATGTACATGTAAACTTGTTTGGTTTTGGTGCTTAGATACCAAATCTAGACCAAATCGAATGGTGTTCACATAATTCTAGTTACTATCACAACTAGTACAATCCAGGCCATTCAGCTCATGGGAAAAAATGAATGCTTACCAACCTTTATTTTTGTAATGGTGTTCCTTTAGTCATTGCCCTTTATATACACCACCACAACTTCATTTGAGGATATCACAACTTTCTTATTTCCATTTAATGTCAAGATGTTGGTAGATCTTTCTTATCAATATCGGTAACACTAGATTAGTACATATAATAAGGGATAGTCACATATACACATCGAGTAGAGGATCATAGAAAAACAATACAAACGCTAGAAGGCATCGGGAATACTAGTCGTGCTAGAGGCCAAGGAGTTCTAAGAGAAACTTGGCATCTTTGTGGAAGTGCCGTTCTAATCCCGACCTCAAATGCTCCTGTTATTTACAGTAAAATCTAAAAATATAGTGTAACACCCATGATGCGGATATATCTCTCACGTGTCGGAGCATGACTTAGAGGCATAACTGCATTGTAGGCGTGTCGTAAGAGGGGTAATCTTTACATATCTCATGTACTGAATAAGAAAGAGATAAAGAGTTGGCTTACAATCGTCACTTCACACAATACATAAATATAGCATTACATCATCCAGAATACAATCAAGGTCCGACTACGGAATCAAAATAAAGACAATCCCAAATGCAAAAGATCCCTGATCGCCCCAACTGGGCTCCACTACTGGTTGTCCGGAAAAGACACATAGTAACATCCTGAATCCTCGTCGAACTCCCACTTGAGTTCGGTCGCGTCTCCTGTACTGGCATCATCGGCACCTGCATCTGGTTTGGAAGTAATCTGTGAGTTAGGGGGACTCAGAAATTTCACACCCTCGCGATCAAGACTATTTAAGCTTATGGGTAGAAAAAGGTAGTGAGGTGGAGCTGCAACAAGCACTAGCATATATGGTGGCTAACTAACGCAAATGAGAGCGAGAAGAGAAAGCAAAGCACGGCCGAGAAGCTATAAAGATCAAGAAGTGATCCTAAAACTACTTACGTTCAAGCATAACACGAGACCTTGTTCTCTTCCCGGACTCCGCCGAAAAGAGACCATCACGGCTACACACGCTGTTGATTCATTTTAATTAAGTAAGTGTCAGGTTTTCTACACCCGGATATTAACAAATTCCCATCTGCCCATAACCACGTGCACGTCTTTCGAAAGTTCAAATCCCTGCAGGGGTGTCCCAACTTAGCCCATCACAAGCTCTCACGGTCAACGAAGGATATTCCTTCTCCCAGAAAGACCCGATCAAACTCGGAATCCCGATTACAAGACATCTCGACAATGGTAAAATAAGACCAGCAAAGCCGCCCGATGTGCCGACAAATCCCGATAGGAGTCGCATGTATCTCGTTCTCAGGGCACACCGGATAGGTCAAACTACGAGTAAAACCAACATTCGAGTTGCCCCGAGGTGGCCCCGCGGGCTGCCCGTTTCGGACTAGCACTCAGAGGAGCACTGGCCCGGGGAAGGAGGGTTTAAAATAAAGATGACCCTCGGGCTCGCGAAAACCCAAGGGAAGATTATAGGTTGTTAGGCAAATGTAAAACCAAGGTTGGGCCTTGCTGAAGGAGTTTTATTCAAGGCGAACTGTCAAGGGGTTCCCATTATAACCCAACCGCGCAAGGAACGTAAAATCAAGGAACATAACACCGGTATGACGGAAAGTAGGGCGGCAAGAGTGGAACAAAACACCAGGCATAAGGCCGAGCCTTCCACCCTTTACCAAGTATATAGGTGCATTAAAGTAAACAAGATATAATAATGATATCCCAACAATAATCATGTTCCAATAAGGAACAAATTCCATCTTTACCTGCAACTAGCAATGCTATAAGAGGGGCTGAGCAAAGCGGTAACATAGCCAAACAACGGTTTGCTAGGACAAGGCTTGACATGGCAATATGGGAGGCATGATATAGCAAGTGGTAGGTATCGCGGCATAGCAAAAGAGCGAGCAACTAGCAAGCAAAGCTAGAAGTGATTTCGAGGGTATGGTCATCTTGCCTGCAAAGTTCTCCGAGTTGACGAAAGCTTGATCCTCGTAAGCGTACTCAACGAGTTCTTCGATCACGAACTCGTCTCCCGGCTCTACCCAAAGCAAGAACGCAAGCACAGGAAAACAACAATCAACCACGGTGCAATGCGCAAGCAACATGATACAAAACATGGCATGATATGCAGGATGTGATATGCAATGCATATGCGTGCTCCAGAAGGAAAATATTGATCAAGGCATCAACTTGGCAAACCAAGCATGCCACTGGAAAGATGAGTTGATTTCGGTCGAAATCTATATAAAGATCACCGAAATCGGATGCACGGTTTGCAAATGGCACGCAAAACAAGAATGACAAAATTCTGCGATTAACAGCACGATGCCATCTAGAATGCAACAAGAAACTAAGCTACTGCACCCCAACATAGCAACAAAGAACATGCAGTGATCTACTCAAGATGCTTGACAAAATATGAACACTGAGCTACGGCCAAATCACACAATAGTAGGCTCAAACAAGCATGACAAAAGTGCAAAAGATATCAGCATCACAGACTTAGTGAAAATACTAACATGTGAGGAATTAATATCAGGAAGCAATGTTTAGAGTAAGATAACAACATGCTACAGGAACATATCATGGCAAAACAAGGCATGGCGTGAATCTACTCAAAGCATATAACAAAAGTCCCTTACTAACCATAAGCCAAAAGGGCATAGAAAATATGATGGCACCCATGTAAACATAGCAAGTTTCATTAACAGATTCAGACTTAATAGAAAACTGGACATGGCAAAAACAGAGTTATGAAGGCATGTTTGCGAGCTCGATGCACTCAACACAAGGTATTGCATGACAAACTAAGCATACTCCCAGCAAGAAGACATGATAAAGAAACTAACCATGGCAACAACAAACTTATAGCATGTATGGATCGACTACAACAACCTTGGCAAAATTGATTAACACGTAAACAACCTGCCAGGAACATTTTATAGTAAAAGTAGAGTAAGATTGAGTCATGCTAGGGTACTCCATAAATGCAAACAGGGACATGGATGGAAAGAGCATAACCATATGAAAAAATCATCCTTACTGAACATACTCAAAAGAAGCATGGATCACACTGTAGCAACATGAATATATGGCATAAAAATAACAACAGGGAAAAAACTTAGTGAAATTCTAAGTCCCTGAAATCAGCAATATCACGAGAGCTACTTTGCATGCTTCTGATATTCACCACACTGATCACAAAAATACATGGCATACAGCCCTATAAAGATGGCATGACATAGCCCAAAACACATGTAAAGGTCATGCTCATATGCAGCACACAATAATCATGGCAAAAATGACAAATGCTCATAATCTGACAAAAATCAGGAACTAACATTTTATAACACTCTTGCAACAGTCATAGGGCATCAAGATGGACTCAAACAAGCATGGTGCAATGGAACAAAATAAAGAGCACATCCAGATAAACAATTTGATATATCACACGCCCAAAACGGATCTACGATGGCAGATGAAGAATAGTGCTTCAGAATGCAAAAATAAAATACTTAGAGGAAAAACGAAGTCAACCCTAGGTTCTCCCGATCCAGATCTGGCACGCGGACTTTGAGGATGACCGGAGAAGGAGGTCGCCGGAGTGGTCGCGGTGGTTCGCCGGAGCTGCGGATCCAAGTCGCCGGAGTTGGGGCCGGAGTAGGGCCGGCCGGAAGCGGAGGCGACGATGCGGCGGCGCGGCGGCCTAGGGCGGCGCGGGCAGCGACCGGATCACGAGGTGGCGGCGGGCGGCGACCGGAGTAGCGGACGGCGGCGGCGGCCCGGCGAAGGCAGGCGCGGGGCGGTGCGGCTCCTCGCGCGGGGCACGGGCGGCGGGGAGACGCGGGCCGGGGAGGGCCCGACCCGGGCCCGAGCGGGCTGCGGCGGCGGCCGGCCGGCTGGTGCCACGTGGCGTTCGTCGGTTGGCTGCGGGCGCGGTGCGGATCTCGTCCGATGGCGGCGGGAGCGATTCCTAGGGTTTCATCTGCGCGAAAAATTCGGGAGGGGCACGTTTTTATAGGTAAAGGAAGGTAGGAGAGTCCAAATGTGGTGCGGTTTTCGGCCTCACGATCGTGATCGAACGATCGAGAGGATGGAGGGGGTTTGGATGGGTTTTGGGTCATTTTGAAGGCGTGTTGGGCTGCAACACACACGAGACCTTTACGGTTTCTCGGTTAATCGTTGGAGTATCAAACGGACTCTAAATGACACGAAACTTGACAGACGGTCTACCGGTGGTCTACCAAGGCCGCTTGGCAAATCTCGGTCCATTCCGAGAAAGTTTAACACCCGCACACGAAAAAAGGCAAAAGAGGAGCCGGAGAACATAGGAGTGTCGGATCGCAAAACAGACAACGGGGAAAATGCTCGGATACATGAGACGAACACGTATGCAAAATGCGGTGCACATGATGACATGATATGAAATGCATGACCTGGACAAAATGTAAAACGAAGACAAAACCCAACCACGAAGAAATATCATAACTTAGAGTCGAAACTGGCAAGAGTTGAAGTATAGATTGCATCTGGGACGTTACGTATAGTTTTCCCCAGTAAACTAAGCCAATGATGTAAGTACTGTTTTGTGCCCGCAGCCCTGCCATCATTACCAGTGCATCGGATTGATTATTCTTTGTTGTGACGGGAATTTGATTGATTCTAAGCGTGGCAATAATCGAGAAGAAATAGAATGCGTCCTTTTCCGTGCTCGTTCCTTTGTTTGTGCAGAAGAAAAAACAGATTCCAATCCATGCATAAGAAGAACAGCAGCGAAGTGTGCAAAAAGATTTGACAAAACAATTGGAGATGCGGGGTATCGATCCCCGTACCTCTCGCATGCTAAGCGAGCGCTCTACCATCTGAGCTACATCCCCGTTGTTGCGTGCGCTCAAAAAGAAAAATTTATTAATCTTGGTCGGAAGAACAAGCTGCACAAGAGGACCAAAGCGGGGCAGCTACAGCCTACAAGCAGATACCGCAGTCCGACGTGGCCCAGCGATACCTTTGGAAAGCCTATCCAACAAATTTGAGGCCCAAACCAGAATTCCGTCCAGCGCTGCGCCCCACACTCTCTCCTCCCTACAGAACAGAACAAACTCTAAACGTCCCGTCCCACCATTAAATTTGGGGGACAATTGGTTGGACAGGGCAGGAGACATGTCCTCCCGAATTTTCCAAGCCATCCAAATGTGAGAACCATTCAAGGAAAAGCAGTGAAACTGCTGCTCCAAGGAGAGAACAAGAAAGCTTGAACGCCTCTTTCTTTTTCTTTTTTCTTTTTTTTTCAGGAAAGAAAGCTTGGACGTCTGATTAAAATTCTCCTGGGACCTCAGACCACTTGCACCATGTAGCAACCACCCCTCCGTAAACTAATATAAAGCATTTATATCACTATTTTAGTAATCTAATTAATATAAAAGCATTTATATCATTATTTTAGTAATCTAAACATTTTTATATTAATTTACAGAGGGAATAACTAGCAAAACCATGATGAGGTAGCCACGAAATCATACAATGCAATGCGACGCACAGTTGGTATATTTCGTCCATACCACACATTGTTCCAGTACCCCTCAGCCAATGCGACCCATGCTAGCTTCGGGTGGCTAACAGACGATGCTTGCAAAGTGCCAAGCAGTGGGAGGCCGTCAGCTCTCCTTGCAGAAATTTAGAGTAGCGGTCAGCTCGTGGGCTATAAATTGGACGTGCAGGGATCCGTCCATTGCATCACGAAAAAGCTAAGCCACATATACTCCAAAAACTCTTCAAGAGGGCTTACAGCATCTCCAATAATGATGGTGATGTAGATGTAAAAATAACAATTTTTTACATCAACGGGGGGCAAAAATGACACCCCAATAGATGATGTAGATGCAAAAAAAAAATTTACCCAAAAAATATGGCACGATGTAAAATAGGCCACCGAGTGATGCAAATTTGAATCACTTGGGCCGCTCAAGCAGAAGGCGAGCACGAACTGCCACGCAGAACCTTCCAGCCTTGCACCGCCCGCCTGCCGCCACCGGACCCCATGGACACCTCCTCCGACACCGTGGGCGCCAACGCTGCTCCGACGCACCTCGCCATAGCTACCTTTGCGTCCGCTGCCGGTCCCGCCGCCGCCGCCATGCCTCCTTCAAATCAGCACAGTGGATTTGCAGCCCCACGTCCCGCGACCGCCATCGGAATGGAACCGCCGGCGAGGAAGAAGGCTCCCACAGGCAAATCACATGGTGGTGGCTCGAAGAGGCCGACGCGCGACCTCACCAGGGCTTCGTCCCGAGCGAAGAAGACGAAGGCGGCCCCGACTGTTGTTGATGCTTCATCGCCATCGTCGCCCGCGGCTGGTGCTATTGCTGATGGCATGCCTCCTCCCCCACCAACCCTCGCCCTCTCGTCGGTTGTGAAGGAGGAGCTATTGACGCCTGCCTCCACTATCTCCAACTTAGTATACGAGATGTTGCCATCACGTATTCCAGCATTAGTGCCCTATTTTACATCATCTATTGGAGTTGGAGGTTTTCGGTGATGTAAAAAAGCACTTTTAGGTGATATAAATTTTACTCGAACCATAATGGATACACGATTATACAACATCTATTGGAGATGCTCTTAGAAAATCTAGTTGGGCTCCTCAAACACCCACTATAAGTTCGTGAGGACGGCTCAGTCAGTGACTGATCAAAAAATCATGACACAACCGGACCTATACATCCGATCTAATTAACCGACACCCCTCATATTCTGCTCATATACCTGGGGTGGATATGTGAGGTCCGGACGCGCATGGGCACGTCTGCCATGTCGTTATAGACAGACCTGAAGGAAATATGCCCTAGAGGCAATAATAAAGTTGTTATTTATATTTCCTTATATCATGATAAATGTTTATTATTCATGCTAGAATTGTATTAATCAGAAACTTAGTACATGTGTGAATACATAGACAAACAGAATGTCACTAGTATGCCTCTACTTGACTAGCTCGTTGAATCAATGATGGTTATGCTTCCTAACCATAGACATGAGTTGTCATTTGATTAACGAGATCACATCATTAGAGAATCATGTGATTGACTTGACCCATCCGTTAGCTGCACGATGATCGTTTAGTTTTTTGCTATTGCTTTCTCCATAACTTATACATGTTCCTATGATTATGAGATTATGCAACTCCCGAATACCGGAGGAACACTTAGTGTGCTATCAAATGTCACAACATAACTGGGTGACTATAAAGATGCTCTACAGGTGTCTCCAATGGTGTTTGTTGAGTTGGCATAGATCGAGATTAGGATTTGTCACTCTGAGTATCGGAGAGGTATCTCTGGGCCCTCTCGGTAATGCACATCACTATAAGCCTTGCAAGCAATGTGACTAATGAGTTAATTGTGGGATGATGCATTACAAAACGAGTAAAGAGACTTGCCGGTAACGAGACTGAACTAGGTATTGAGATACCGACGATCGAATCTTGGGCAAGTAATGTACCGATGACAAAGGGAACAATGTATATCGTTATGCGGTTTGACCGATAAAGATCTTCGTAGAATATGTGGGAGTCAATATGAACATCCATGTTCCGCTATTGGTTATTGACCAGAGACGTGTCTCAGTCATGTCTACATAGTTCTCAAACTCGTAGGGTCCGCACGCTTAACGTTCGGTGACGATTGGTATTATGAGTTTATGTGTTTTGATGTACTGAAGGTAGTTCGGAGTCTCAGATATGATCACGGACATGACAAAGAGTCTCGAAATGGTCGAGACATAAAGATTGATATATTGAATGACTATATTCGGACACCAGATGAGTTTCTGGGGTCACCGGATAATTATCGGAGTGCCGGGGGGTTATCGGAACCCCAGGGGGAACTAATGGGCCACATGGGCCTTAGTGGAGAGAGAGGGCCGGCCAAGGCAGGGCCGCGCGCCCCTCCCCTCTGGTCCGAATTGGACTAGGGAAGGGGGGGGGGCGCCTCCCTTTCCTTCTCTTCTCTCCCTCTCCTTCCTTCCCACTTCCTCCTCCTAGTAGGACTAGGAAAGGGGAGTCCTACTCCTACTAGGAGGAGGACTCTTCCTCTCCTAGAGCGCCCCCAAGGGCCGGCCTCTCCCCCCCTTGCTCCTTTATATACGGGGGCAGGGGCACCCTAGGACAAACAAGTTGATCATTGATCTCTTAGCCGTGTGCGGTACCCCCCCTCCATCATAATCCACCTCGGTCATATCGTCGTAGTGCTTAGGCGAAGCCCTGCATCGGTAGCTTCATCATCTCCGTCATCACGCCGTCGTGCTGACGAAGCTCTCCCTCGACACTCAGCTGGATCGAGAGTTCGTGGGACGTCACCAACCTGAACGTGTGCAGATCACGGAGGTGCTGTAATTTCGGTACTAGGATCGGTCGGGTCGTGAAGACGTACGATTACATCAACCGCGTTGTCATAACGCTTTCGCTTATGGTCTATGAGGGTACGTGGACAACACTCTTCCCCTCTCGTTTCTATGCATCACCATGGTAGATTTTGCGTGTGCGTAGGAATTTTTTTTGAAATTACTGCGTTCCCAACAGTGGCATCCAAGTCAAGTCTATGCGTAGATGTTATATGCACGAGTAGAATACAAAGGAATTGTGGGCATGGGTATATACATATTGCTTGCCGTCACTAGTTGATTCTTGATTCGGCGGTATTGTTGGATGAAGCGGCCCAGACCGACATTACGCGTACGCTTACGCGAGACTTGTTCTACCGACGTGCTTCGCACAGAGGTGGCTGGTGGGTGTCAGTTTCTCCAACTTTAGTTGAATCGGTTTCAATGAACAGGGTTCTTTCTGAAGATCAAAAAGCAATCACTATACTATGTTGTACTTTTGATGTGTAGGTAAGAACGGTTCTTGCTGAGCCCGTAGCAGCCATGTAAAACTTGCAACAACAAAGTAGAGGATGTCTAACTTGTTTTTGCAGGGCATGTTGTGAGGTGATATGGTCAAGACATGATGCTAAATTTTATTGTATGAGATGATCATGTTTTGTAACACATTTATCGGCAACTGGCAGGAGCCATATGGTTGTCGCTTTATTGTATGAAATGCAATCGCCATGTAATTGCTTTACTTTATCACTAAAGAGGTAGCGGTAGTCGTAGAAGCAATAGTTGGCGAGACGACAACGATGCTTCGATGGAGATCAAGGTGTCAAGCCAGTGATGATGGTGATCATAACGGTGCTTTGGAGATGGAGATCAAAGGCACAAGATGATGATGGCCATATCATATCATTTATATTGATTGCATGTGATGTTTATCCTTTATGCATCTGATTTTGCTTAGTTCGGCGGTAGCATTATAAGACGATCTCTCACTAAATTTCAAGGTACAAATGTTATCCCTGAGTATGCACCCTTGCTACTGTTCTTCGTGCCGAGACACCACGTGATGATCGGGTGTGATAAGCTCTACGTTCACATACAACGGGTGCCAGCCAGTTTTGCATACGCAGAATACTCGGGTTAAACTTGACGAGCTTAGCATATGCAGATATGGTCTCGGAACACTCAGTGTAACATCCCTAGCCTTGCCATGCACTTGGACTAGCTTGGTTGCTACATCATGTCTAAATTTCTTTTAAACTTGAAATGGGGATTGTTCAAACCCTAGCACCAGATCAAATCAAATAGGTTCAACCTAAAATAATCTTCAATGAACCCAAAATGCCTTTGGATGTGTTCATGATTTTTGATAAAGGTGAAAACCTCTGCCAAAAATGATGAGCATATTTCTTGGCCATTTATGGATTTTTGAATTAGCTCATATTGTATTTGAATTGGGGCATTTAAATTCTATAAATATTTTAAATGCTCTAATAATTCTGAAAAGTAGTTGAGGGCTATTGGGAATAATCCAGTATGTGCCCACAAGTTATTTCAGGATTTTATAAAGTGGTTTAGTATTTTACTAAATCCAAAAAAACAAAGACAGAAAATAGAAAACATAATAAATAAAAGAGAGAGAGAGAGAAGGACTCACCTGGTCTCACCTGCAGCCCACCTGGCCGGCCCAGTCGGCCAGCCCAGCCACCTGGCCTAGCCCACCTCCTCCTGTTGTCTTCCTCTTGCCAGAGGGATGGGCATGCGTGGCCGATGCACGCAGGCACGCCCCGGCCACCTCCTGCATCGCCGTGTCGATGCCTCCTCCCCCCCAACCCCGCGCCTAGGAGACGTGGACGAGGCCGTGCTGACCCCCCTTCTTCCCTGGCCATTTTCCCTCTTCCTCTTCGTTCTTCGCCCGAACAGAGAGCCGCCGTCGCCGCCGCTCGCTGCCAACGCGCCCACCGAGCTCGCCTGACCTTCCCACCGTATCCCTAGGCTCCGCCGCGGCTTCGCACGTCGATGAGAAGAACAAAACAAGCCCGGGAGCCCTTCAACCTCGCCATCGCCGTCGTCCTCGTCCTCGGGATGCCGAGATTGACACCGTCGTGCCGTCTGCTCCGAGCCTTCCCCGAGCCCACATCGACGCCTCAACAACCACCGTGAGCTCCCGCACCGGAACCCCCTCTACCCGAGCTCGATTACGCGCTGTAGTCGTCGCCCCCTTGACGGCCGAATCGTGCCGCTGCCTGGCTTCATCGCCGACGTGGCCGGGTGACCATTTGGTCACGGGCGTGCATCCGTTGTGGTCGCCGCGACTCGTAGAGCATCGCTAGCGTCTTGCCTCGCTCTTCAACTCCGACGACCCCAGCACTTGCCGCTGCCGCCACCCGATGCGCCTCCTCGCGGTGGATCCGTAGGGCCTAACCGCGCCTGCTAACATGGCCGGAAACGGCCGGGCGGCGAGCGCCGCCGTGCTGTGCTCCGCCGTGCTGTGCTTAGCGCCGGTGTTTAGCCGCCGACGTGGGCATCATTAGTGGCTAATGACCCACCAATTATCCACTCCAGTGACACCGACAGCTGGGCCCCGCGCCAAATTAACTCTGGACTTATTTTCTGTTTAGATTAATTATAACCCAGCGGGACCCAGGCGTCAGCGTTGACTAAGCTGATGTGTTCGTTGACCAGGCCCACCTGTCTGTGACTCTAGGCAGCACTGGGTCACTCACCAGTGGGCCCCATAGGTCAGGTTTGACCTGGGCCGCTCCGTTGACCGCTGACGTCACCGTGATGCAGTGTTGACGCGATAAGCTATTTTCTGGATTTAAAATAATACAGGAAATTCCATAAAACAGTTTAAACTTCTAAAAATCATAGTAATTCAACCGTAACTCCAAATCAAACAAATTATATATGAAAAATGATCAGAAAAATCCAATCTATCCATCTGTACTATTTTCATGCATGTTTGAGCAAGTTAACCTCACTGTTTAGGATGAAACATGATTAGGACAAATTTGATAATAGATTTGGAGTTGGAATTTGATCTAGCATTGAATTCCACTTCAACCAAAATGACTTTCTGTTGCATTAGCCCAAACACCAGCATGTTGCCATGTCATGATCATACATCACATTGTTGCATTGCATTGATTGTGCTCTCCTTCTCTGTTGCCGGTGTTTGTTCCCCCTCAGTAGACGTATGTTCCGACGATGAGTTCGATGACACCGATGAAGAGCTATATCATCTTCAGATGTGCCAGGCATGCAAAAAACCCTTGGTCATTCCGATACAATCCCACTCTCTCACTCCTGCTCTCTTTTACTGCATTAGGACAACAACGTTTCAACTGTTACATGCTACGGTAGCTGAACCCCTTTCCTCTGCATGACCTGTCATTGCCACAGTAAATAGATGAAACCCACTAGCATGAGTAGGAATTGTTTGAGCCCTGATGTGCCTACTCATTCATACTTGTTGTCATGCCTGCTACTGCTTAGAGTTGAGTCAGGTCTGATTCATCGGGAATGAATTGGAACATGGTGAACATGTCCTACCGTTGAGAGCTAAGTGTGTGAACACGATTTGGTAAAGGTAGCGGTGAGAGGCCATGTAAGAGTACATGGTGGGTGGTCTCATTGCGGCCGTTATCAGGAACTGAGTTCTGTGTTTGTGATCCATGAACAGTTACTACCACACATTGGGTTCCGGTGACTCGGCCCCTCTCGGCTTATTAATCAACTCGATCTCTGTCCAGGAGTTGCAACTAGTTTCTGGTGTTTGTAGGTAGTGTTAGTAGTCTACCAAGTGGCACCCGATACAGGTGGGCTTGGGATAGACTAGGCACAGTGGCACGGTGTACCAAGTGGCACCCGGACGGTGGGCTTGGGAACCCTGCTCACATCGTTTGGGGCCGTGAGCGACACCCCGACCGGATCTCCTTGCGGATGGAACCCGAATAGGCGATAAACCTGGATTATAGACTTGTTGGTTAGTCAGGTCGTGGCCAACTCCCTCGCCGGTCTTCCGCTTGAAGGTTGCCGAGGTACATGATGTGTACAGGGCGATAAGTGGCGAGAGCGTGTGTGAAGAAGTACACCCCTGAATGGTTATCATTATCTATTCGAATAGCCAGATTCCTCGGATATAGAAACTTGGACCCCTTGCATAGTTCATAGACAAGTGAAAGTGGATACTCTAAAACCCGCAAGATAAGCGTGGGTGCTATGGATGGCGTTCTCGCAGGGAGACGGGAGCGGATCCATAATGGTGTATTGGTATGGTGAATTTGTGGACTCGTGTGCGCCACCTCAAAAGAGTTACTTGCAGTCGTAGTTCAGGTTAGCCACTGAGTCAAAGCTGGCTTGCTGCAATTAAACTCCACCACCCCCTTTGTTGATACCGATGCATATGTAGTTAGTTCTGATGTAAGTCTTGCTGGGTACATTTGTACTCACGTTTGCTTATTTTATGTTTTCCAGAGAGACTTCAGTCTCGCTAGTAGTTCCACGTGGACTTCGACGTTTAGCTTGTTACCTCAGCTACGATCTTGTACCCTTGGGAGGGTCTTGTAGATAGTCAGGCTTCTGAGCCTTCTTCAATTGTAGTTGTCTGTACTCAGACAAGTTAAGCTTCCGCATGTGCTTGTTGCTTGTATGCTCTGTATGTTGGGTCATGAGACCCATGTTTATAATATCTCGCTCCTCGGAGCCTAATGAATAAATACTTGAGTCGTAGAGTTATGTTGTGATGCCATGTTGTATTTACACATATCGAGCATATTGTGTATATGATTGAAATGCTTGGTATGTGTGGGATCCGACAACCTAGTTGTTTATCCTTGGTAGCCTCTCTTATGGGAAAACGTAGTCTTGTGCTTCCATGAGCCATAGTAGTCCGCTACAGCCCGGTTCACCGGAGTCCTGCTGGCCCAGCACTACTGCTCCGGAGCACTTGACTAGCCGGCGTGTGATTCACTTCGTTCCTGTGTCCGTCCCTTCGGGGAAATGTCACGTGGTGACATCCGGAGTCCTGCCTAGCCTGCTACAGCCCGGGTTCCCGGAGTCCTATTAGCCCAGTGCTACAGCCCCGATTCACACGCTGCTGATCGACATGCTCGATGTTGATTCATGTATGCCTGTCCCTGTAAGTTAGTGCCACTTTGGGTTCACGACTAGTCATGTCGGCCCGGGTTCTCTGCATATGGATGCTAGCGACACTATCATATACGTGAGCCAAAAGGCACAAACGGTCCTGGGCCATGGTAAGGCGACACCCGTGGGGATACCGTGCGTGAGGCCGCAAAGTGATATGAGGTGTTACAGGCTAGATCGGTATGACTTAGAATCAGGGTCCTGATAGCTTTGGTATCAGAGCCTGACTGCCTGTAGGATTACCAATCCAAACTGGTCGAAGTCGAGTCTAGAAATGCTTTAATTATATAAGGGAATTGATTGTGGAAGGGAACGTAAGGCTCTTTTTACTCCTTTACCTTATGCCCTTCTGATCTGAGTCATCCTCTTCCTTTCTACGGGGTTAAGAACTAGGCTTCTCTTCTATCTCTCAGGATGACGTGTTACTAAACCGTAGTTGCCTAGGATTGTTGAGTTCAAGCCTCAGTTCAGTTCCTCCTACTTCCATATGTTCATAACTGGCCTCAGAACCTTGATATTGTGATGTTGATTGGTTATGCCACCATTTTTGCAGGATGTCTCAAATCATTTTGAGCATTTACAGCCGTTATGCTATCCGAGTCATCCCAGGTTTCTAAATAGTCTGATGCACTTGCAAATCTTTCCTCCATGTTCCGTTGTATTTTGGGCTAGATTAAGCACACTAATCGGTGTGTTGAGGTACTCCATTGCCTTGACGTGTATGTTGGAGTTAGTATTATGACCCTAGGTGTCCTCGAGAGTATAGCAATGCTCTCATATCCCCAGTGTGATGTTTCTGGCCATCATTCTTGAAAGCATCCCGTGATGCCATTTAGTAGTAGATATTCTACTTCTGGGTTCTTAAGCCAAGATTCACCCTACTTGCTTCATGTTGATAGTGTTGCTAGTTCCTTTAGGATATTAGTAACCTTTGCGATAGTCCTTGAGGTCCGTGGTATTTCCTTCTTCCAAATACCATGGACCATTAAGGCAGAAGTTCTTTGAACCAAAAGATCACCATTAGAGTACTCCTGAGGAGTTCTCCATTCATAATTGTGATTCTGCCAGTTCTACCTTTCTGCATGGGTTATCCGTAAGAAATATGTTGAACTTGTTCGACATACTAATCTATGCATCCACAACTCAGAAAGTTATATGTTCCGTTGAGTTGTCCCCCTTTAGTTATATTCCGACCTTCATCTATCAATTGATAGTCAAGAGTATGGGAGCATTCGTTCATCGGTGCCTATCGTTCTTGTGGTCCGACAAGCCATTCTAGTTCAGAATGACTAGGAGAAACAAACTCCAGTACCTCATCCATTTCTAGGATTGGGTCAAAGCAGTTGTATTTCGTAGATCAAATGCAATCAAGTTATTGGTCTGTTCTACCCTGAAGTATTATCCACTTTATGTCAGGAATGTCATGAGAATTGCACATTCCCTTATGAATTCTTGATGCAGTGATACTTCTCGCCATCATTATTCATTCCTCGGTGTCGTGTTGTCGCAATCGGAATACCGACAAGTGAATTGTGATGTGTGAAATCAATACTCATAGCAACTGTGTTGCTTGGTAGTTAATGGGCAATAACCTCATACTTAGCATGTTGGTTATGGAATCATGATTCTAAGATAGATTGTGCTACCTAGACCATTTTCCTGGTGTACCCTTCGATCTTTGAGCTAGGATTGACTCCCTTGATTATTTAACCATATCATCTTTCCCTGAAAAGCAAGATTGTTCTCGAGCTTAGTAACATATGGTGGTTCGTGATTCTCTGAATATCTTCTCGGAAGTGTTACCAGGTTGTCACCTGACCGCTATGTTGAGTCCGTGATCAAGTTGGTTTTCCATTTAACCACCCTTTCTCCAAGAATCTGTGTTGATACCCCTGAGCTAGTTGGTTAAGCTAAACAACAACTTGGAGAGTTGGAAGATAAAAGCTTGTCTGACTTAGTTCGTGTTAAGGGATATCTTGTGTGTGTGTGTGTGTGTATTGAAGAAGGATGATATCTTCATCAATTTGTCCTCGTGATTAGTTGTTGGATCTATTATCTTGTCCAAACTTTGATTTAAGTGTGGGCTATCCTCAAATCAAATCAGAACCAAC
Organism: Triticum monococcum; assembly: GCA_034509565.1. Classification (NCBI taxonomy): domain Eukaryota; kingdom Viridiplantae; phylum Streptophyta; class Magnoliopsida; order Poales; family Poaceae; genus Triticum; species Triticum monococcum. The sequence continues at coordinate 625,656,864 of CM067845.1, forward strand.
GATGTTCGTAATGTTGTCTTACTCGTGTTTGATCCCTCGGGCATACACCATTACATCCTTTGGTTTGGCCAATGCTATCACCGTGTTCACCTAATTACGGAATTCCATCTATATGGCAATCTGGATGAATGGTTGTTGAGCCCATCGACAACATCCTTATCTTCTCCATGATTATGTTGAACATCCAGCTAGTGTTGGAAACTTGTGAGAAATGCTTTCGTGATCCGTTCAGGAAGCATATGTCCGGATGAAAGAAGTGACTTTCTTAGTTCATGTGCATTCGATGCAACTTGCCACCGTGAATTCGAGAAAGCTTGTTTTGCTTCCTCTGGAATCATTCCAAGTCATTCATGCATGTGTGCGAAGTAACATGTGGTTTGGAGACTTGCAACCTTCATTCCATATGTTCCCTAGCACCCCAAGCCACTAATTGATTTGTTCAAGGAAAAGGAGTTTGATGTGTTAATTCTAGACCATGCACAAGACTCTAATAACCTCGATGATGGTTCCCACCTGAACTCAGTAGTATTTTATTATGAGACTACTATGTGGTCATGTGGTCTGGGACAACGTGTTCACATGCGGGTAGTAGAACCCGCTCATGTCTTGGAGCTTGCTATCATAGTTCATCTCCCGAGAATCTCGCAACATCATCTCGTCGATTTGTGTTGCAACTCTTCTTTTCAGACATGTTGAGTCTGAAGTATCCTGTTTCTAACCAGATCTGAATCTCAGGTGGATATGATGGTTGGAACATTTCCACCATTTGCATTTTGTTCCCAGCTTGCACCCCATTGTGCCAATCCCCCATGGGCTGCCTTCTCGGTAGTTGCTGTCCAATATCATCTTCAAAAGTGGACTTACCATGGGTCCCCTCCACCTCCGATGATAAGCAAATCATCCTTTGTGTTGTCTTCAACAAGGTAGTCCATATCATCCATTCTAGTCCGGGTATGCCATCCCTTTATACTCCGCCAAACGATTGTTGTGAATTGCCTTAGGCTGGTATAAAGAGTTTCAATGATCTCTGAATCAAAAGTAATTCTTTTTGCCACTTAAGGGAACAGCTCTACGAGCCACCTCCTCTAAGGTGCCCCGTTCGACATGAAGGGCAACTTAACTCCTTGCTACTTGAAACGCACCCACCATCTTCTTAAGCGTGGGAATGTTGCCTACCAAATTGAACCTTTGTTATCAGTTTCTCTCCATCCGTCTTGATGTGTGCATTGTGTCCCGGCTTAAGAGACATTCTATTGTCTCATTCCATGAGTTGATCATGTAACGCTTGATCTTTGTGAAGATCGAATTCTGTCGAGTTTCCTCTCTTCTGTCATCATAGTTGCAAGAAGATTTCAAAGCAAAGACGTCAAGATCAATTGGAGAAATGAATCAACATCTTCGAGAAGGGCAAATCGGATCATGAAGATCGTGTTAGCTTGTGACCCCTTTATCTTCTTACCTCGCGTCTTAAATCTCGGGACGAGATTCTTGTTTAGCGGGGGTGAGTTGTAACATCCCTAGCCTTGCCATACACTTGGACTAGCTTGGTTGCTGCATCATGTCTAAATTTCTTTTAAACTTGAAATGGGGATTGTTCAAACCCTAGCACCAGACCAAATCAAATAGGTTCAACCTAAAATAATCTTCAATGAACCCAAAATGCCTTTGGAAGTGTTCATGATTTTTGATAAAGGTGAAAACCTTTGCCAAAAATGATGAGCATATTTCTTGGCCATTTATGGATTTTTGAATTAACTCATGTTGTATTTGAATTGGGGCATTTAAATTCTATAAATATTTTAAATGCTCTAATAATTCTGAAAAGTAGTTGAGGGCTGTTGGGAATAATCCAATATGTGCCCACAAGTTACTAAATCCAAAAAAACAAAGACAGAAAATATAAAACATAATAAATAAAAGAGAGAGAGAGAAGGACTCACCTGGTCTCACCTGCAGCCCACCTGGCCGGCCCAGTCGGCCAGCCCAGCCACCTGGCCTAGCCCACCTCCTCTTGTCGTCTTCCTCTTGCCAGAGGGACGGGCGCGCGTGGCCGATGCACGCAGGCGCGCCCCGACCACCTCCTGCTTCGCCGTGTCGATGTCTCCTTCCCCCAACCCTGCGCCCAGGAGACGTGGACAAGGTCGTGCTGACCCCCCCTTCTTCCCTGGGCATTTTCCCCTCTTCCTCTTTGTTCTTTGCCCGAACAAAGAGCCGTCGTCGCCGCCGCTCGCTGCCAACGCGCCCACCGAGCTCGCCTGACCTTCCCACCGTATCCCTAGGCTCCGTCACGGCTCCGCACATCGACGAGAAGAACAAAACAAGCCCGGGAGCCCTGCAACCTCGCCATCGCCGTTGTCCTCGTCCTCGGGATGCCGAGATCGCCACCATCATGCCGTCTGCTCCGAGCCTTCCCCGAGCCCACATCAACGCCTCTGCAACCATAGCGAGCTCCCGCACCAGAACCCCCTCTCCCGAGCTCGATTATGCCCTGTAGTCGTCGCCCCCTTGGCGGCCGAATCCCGCCGCTGCCTGGCGTCGTTGCCGACGTGGCCGGGTGACCATTTGGTCACGGGCGTGCATCCGTTGTGCTCGTCGCGACTCGTAGAGCATCGCTAGCGTCTTGCCTCGCTCTTTTGCACACCGCAGCCGTGTCCCCGTACACACCCGAGCTCCGGCTGCCGCAACCAAGCTCGTTGCCGTCAACTCCGACGACCCCAGCACTTGCCGCTGCCGCCACCCGATGCGCCTCCCCGCAGTGCATCCGTAGGGCCTAGCCGCGCCTGCTACCGTGGCCGGAAACGACCGGTCGGTGAGCGCCGCCGTGCTGTGCTTAGCGCCGGTGTTTAGCCGCGGACGTGGGCATCATTAGTGCCTAATGACCCAGGAATTATCCACTCCAGTGACACCGACAGTTGGGCCCCGCGCCAAATTAACTCTAGGCTTATTTTCTGTTTAGATTAATTTATAACCCAGCGGGACCCAGGCGTCAGCGTTGACTAAGCTGACGTGTTTGTTGAGCAGGCCCACCTGTCTGTGACTCTAGGAAGCACTGGGTCACTGACCAGTGGGCCCCACAGGTCAGGTTTGAGCTGGGCCACTCCGTTGACCACTGACATCAGCATGATGCAGTGTTGACGCGATAAGCTATTTTTTGGATTTAAAATAATACAGGAAATTCCAGAAAACAGTTTAAACTTCTAAAAATCATAGTAATTCAACGGTAACTCCAAATCAAACAAATTATATATGAAAAATCATCAAAAAATCCAATCTATCCATCTGTACTATTTTCATGCATGTTTGAGCAAGTTAACCTCACTGTTTAGGATGAAACATGATTAGGACAAATTTGATAATAGATTTGGAGTTGGAATTTGATCTAGCTTTGAATTCCACTTCAACCAAAATGACTTTCTGTTGGATTAGCCCAAACACCAGCATGTTGCCATGTCATGATCATACATCACATTGTTGCATTGCATTGATTGTGCTCTCCTTCTCTGTTGTCGGTGTTTGTTCCCCCTCAGTAGACATATGTTCCGACGATGAGTTCGATGACACCGATGAAGAGCTATATCATCTTTAGATGTGCCAGGCATGCAAAAACCCCTTGGTCATTCCGATACAATCCCACTCTCTCACTCCTGCTCTCTTTTACTGCATTAGGACAACAACGTTTCAACTGTTACATGCTACGGTAGCTGAACCCCTTTCCTCTGCATGACCTGTCATTGCCACAGTAAATAGATGAAACCCACTAGCATGAGTAGGAATTGTTTGAGCCCTGATGTGCCTACTCATTCATACTTGTTGTCATGCCTGCTACTGCTTAGAGTTGAGTCAGGTCTGATTCATCGGGAATGAATTGGAACGTGGTGAACATGTCCTACCGTTGAGAGCTAAGTGTGTGAACACGATTTGGTAAAGGTAGCGGTGAGAGGCCATGTAAGAGTACATGGTGGGTGGTCTCATTGCGGCCGTTATCAGGAACTGAGTTCTGTGTTTGTGATCCATGAACAGTTACTACCACACATTGGGTTCTGGTAACTCGGCCCCTCTCAGCTTATTAATCAACTCGATCTCTGTCCAAGAGTTGTAACTAGTTTCTGGTGTTTGTAGGTAGTGTTAGTAGTCTACCAAGTGGCACCCGGTATAGGTGGGCTTGGGACAGACTAGGCATAGTGGCACGGTGTACCAAGTGGCACCCGGATGGTGGGCTTGGGAACCCTGCTCACATCGTTTGGGGCCGTGAGCGACACCCCGGCCGGATCTCCTTGCGGATGGAACCCGAATAGGCGATAAACCTGGATTAGAGACTTGTTGGTTAGTTAGGTCGTGGCCGACTCCCTCGCCCGGCTTCCGCTTGAAGGATGCCGAGGTACATGACGTCTACAGGGCGATAAGTGGCGAGAGCGTGTGTGAAGAAGTACACCCCTGCAGGGTTATCATTATCTATTCAAATAGCCGGATTCCTCGGATATGGAAACTTGGACCCCTTGCATAGTTCATGAACAAGTGAAAGTGGATACTCTAAAACCCACAAGATAAGCATGAGTGCTATGGATGGCGTTCTCTCAGGGAGACGGGAGCGGATCCAAAGTGGTGTATTGGTATGGTGAATTTGTGGACTCGTGTGCGCTACCTCAAAAGAGTTACTTGCAGTCGTAGTTCAGGTTAGCCACTGAGTCAAAGCTGGCTTGCCGCAGTTAAACTCCACCACCCCCCTTTGTTGATACCGATGCATATGTAGTTAGTTCTGATGTAAGTCTTGCTGGGTACATTTGTACTCACGTTTGCTTATTTTATGTTTTCCAGAGAGACTTCAGTCTCGCTAGTAATTCCACGTGGACTTCGACGTTTAGCTTGTTACCTCAGCTACGATCTTGTACCCTTGGGAGGGTCTTGTAGATAGTCAGGCTTCTGAGCCTTCTTCAATTGTAGTTGTCTGTACTCAGACAAGTTAAGCTTCCGCATGTGCTTGTTGCTTGTATGCTCTGTATGTTGGGTCATGAGACCCATGTTTGTAATACCTCGCTCCTCGGAGCCTAATGAATAAATACTTGAGTCGTAGAGTTATGTTGTGATGCCATGTTGTATTTACACATATCGAGCATATTGTGTGTATGATTGAAATGCTTGGTATGTGTGGGATCCGACAACCTAGTTGTTTATCCTTGGTAGCCTCTCTTATGGGGAAATGTAGTCTTGTGCTTCCATGAACCATAGTAGTCTGCTACAGCCCGGTTCACCGGAGTCCTGCTAGCCTAGCACTACTGCTCCGGAGCACTTGACTGGCCGGTGTGTGATTCACTTCGTTCTTGTGTCTGTCCCTTCGGGGAAATGTCACGCGGTGACATCCGGAGTCCTGCCTAGCCTGCTACAGCCCGAGTTCCCGGAGTCCTGTTAGCCCAGTGCTACAGCCCCGATTCACACGCTGCTGACCGACATGCTCGATGTTGATTCATGTATGCCTGTCCCCGTAAGTTAGTGCCACTTTGGGTTCACGACTAGTCATGTCGGCCCGGGTTCTCTGTCATATGGATGCTAGCGACACTATCATATACGTGAGCCAAAAGGCGCAAACGGTCCCGGGCCATGGTAAGGCGACACCCGTGGGGATACCGTGCGTGAGGCCGCAAAGTGATATGAGGTGTTACAGGCTAGATCGGTATGACTTAGAATCGGGGTCCTGACACTAAGACCGAAAGGTCGAGCGTGAATCATATAGTAGATATCATCAACATAGTGATGTTCACCATTGAAAACTACTCCATCTCACGTGATGATCAGACATGGTTTAGTTGATATGGATCACGTGATCACTTAGATGATTAGAGAGATGTCTATCTAAGTGTGAGTTCTTAAGTAATTTGATTAAATGAACTTTAATTTATCATGAACTTAGTACCTGATAGTATTTTGCATGTCTATGTTGTTGTAGATAGATGGCCTGTGCTGTTGTTCCGTTGAATTTTAATGTGTTCCTAGAGAAAGCTAGGTTGAAAGATGATGGTAGCAACTACACGGACTGGGTCCGTAACTTGAGGATTATCCTTATTGCTGCACAGAAGAATTACGTTCTGAAAGCACCGCTAGGTGACAAACCCGCCGCACGAGCAACGCCAGATGTTGTGAACACCTGGCAGAGCGAAGCTGATGACAACTCGATAGTTTAGTGTGCCATGCTTTACGGCTTAGAGCCAGGACTTCAACGACGTTTTGAACATCATGGAGCATATGAGATGTTCCAGGAGTTGAAGTTATTATTTCAAGAAAATTCCCGGATTGAGAGATATGAAGTCTCCAATAAGTTCTACAGCTGCAAAATGGAGGAGAATAGTTCTGTCAGTGAACATATACTCAGAATGTCTGGGTACCACAACCACTTGACTCAGCTGGGAGTTAATCTTCCTGATGATAGTGTCATTGACAGAGTTCTTCAATCACTGCCACCAAACTAAAAGAGCTTCATGATGAACTATAATATGTAAGGGATGGATAGGACAATTCCTGAGCTCTTCGCAATGTTAAAGGCTGCGGAGGTAGAAATCAAGAAGGAGAATCAAGTGTTGATGGTCAACAAGACCACTAGTTTCAAGAAAAAAGGTAAAGGGAAGAAGAGAAACTTCAAGAAGAACAGCAAGCCAGTTGCTGCTCAAGTGAAGAAACCCAAGTCTGGACCTAAGCCTGAGACTGAGTGCTTCTACTTCAAAGGGACTGGTCACTGGAAGCGGAACTGTCCCAAGTATTTGGCGGAGAAGAAGGATGGCAAAGTGAAAGTTATATTTGATATACACGTTATTGATGTGTACCTTACTAATGCTCGCAGTAGTGCCTGGGTATTTGATACTGGTTCAGTTGCTAACATTTGCAACTCAAAACAGGGGCTACGGATTTAGAGAAGATTAGCTAAGGACGAGGTGACGATGCGCGTGGGAAATGGTTCCAAAGTCGATCTGATTGTCGTCGGCACGCTACCTCTACATCTACCTTTGGGATTAGTTTTAGACCTAAATAATTGTTATTTGGTGCCAGCGTTGAGCATGAACATTATATCTGGATCTTGTTCGATGCAAGACGGTTATTCATTTAAATCAGAGAATAATGGTTGTTCTATTTATATGATGAATATCTTTTATGGTCATGCACCCTTGATGAGTGGTCTATTTTTACTAAATCTTGATAGTAGTGATACACATGTTCATAGTATTGAAGCCAAAAGATGCAGAGTTGATAATGATAGTGCAACTTATTTGTAGCACTGCCGTTTGGGTCATATTGGTGTAAAGCGCATGAAGAAACTCCATTCTGATGGACTTCTAGAATAACTTGATTATGAATCACTTGGTAATTGCGAACCATGCCTCATGGGCAAGATGACTAAACTCCGTTCTCCGGAACAATGGAGCGAGCAACAGAGTCATCGGAAATCATACATACTGATGTATGTCGTCCAATGAACATTGAGGCTCACGGCGGATATCATTATTTTCTTACCTTCACAGATGATTTGAGCATATATGGGTATATCTACTTAATGAAACATAAGTCTTAAACATTTGAAAAGTTCAAAGAATTTCAAAGTGAAGTGGCAAATTATCGTAACAAGAAAACAGAGATTCTATGATCTGATCGTGGAGGAGAATATTTGAGTTATGAGTTTGGTCTTCATTTGAAACAATGCGGAATAGTTTCGCAACTCACGCCACCCGGAACACCATAGTGTAATGGTGTGTCTGAACATCATAATCGTACTTTACTAGATATGGTGCGATCTATGATGTCTCTTACTGATTTACCGCTATCGTTTTGGGGTTATGCTTTAGAGACTGCTGCATTCACATTAAATAGGGCACCATCTAAATCCGTTGATACGACACCTTATGAACTATGGTTTGGCAAGAAACCCAAATTGTCGTTTCTTAAAGTTTGGGGCTGCGATGCTTATGTGAAAAAGCTTCAGCCTGATAAGCTCGAACTCAAATCTGAGAAATGTGTCTTCATAGGATACCCAAAGGAGATTGTTGGGTACACCTTCTATCACAGATCTGAAGGCAAGTTATTCGTTGCTAAGAATGGATCCTTTTTAGAGAAGGAGTTTCTCTCGAAAGAAGTGACTGGGAGAAAGTAGAACTTGATGAGTTAATTGTACTTGCTCCCTTATTAGAAAGTAGTTCATCATTGAAATCAGTTCCAGTGATTCCTACACCAGTAAGTGAGGAAGCTAATGATGATGATCATGTAACTTCTAATCAAGTTACTACCGAACATCGTAGGTCAACCAGAGTAAGATCCACACCAGAGTGGTACAGTAATCCTGTTCTGGAGGTCATCTTACTTGACCATGACGAACTTACAAACTATGAGGAAGCGATGATGAGCCCAGATTCCGCGAAATGGCTTGAGGCCATGAAATCTGAGATGGGATCCATGTATGAGAACAAAGTGTGGACTTTGGTTGACTTGCCCGATGATCGGTAGGCCATAGAGAATAAATGGATCTTCAAGAAGAAGACTGACACTGACGGTAATGTTACTATCTACAAAGCTCGACTTGTTGCAAAAGGTTTTCGACAAGTTCAAGGAGTTGACTACGATGAGAATTTCTCACCCATAGTGATGCTTAAGTCCGTCTGAATCATGTTAGCAATTGCCACATTTTATGATTATGAAATTTGGCAAATGATACGTCCATTTTGCACCATGCTTTTATATCGATATTTATTGCATTATGGGCTGTTATTACACATTATTTCACAATACTTATGCCTATTCTCTCTTATTTTACAAGGTTTACATAAAGAGGGAGAATGCCGGTAGCTGGGATTCTGGGCCGGAAAAGGAGCAAATATTATAGACCTATTTTGCACAGCTCCAAAAGTCCTGAAACTCCACAGAAGACGTTTTCCAAATATATAAAAAATACTAAGAGCAAGAACTTCACCATGGGGGCCACACCCTGCCCACGAGTGTGGGGGGTGCGCCCTACCCCCTGGGCGTGCCCCCCTACCTCGTGCGCCCCCTGGTGGCCCTCCGGTGGCCATCTTATGCTATATGAAGTCTTTCGATGGAAAAAAAATAAGAATCCATCTTCTCGGACGAAACTCCGCCGCCACGAGGCGGAACCTTGGCGGAACCAATCTAGGGCTATGGCGGAGCTGATCTGCCCGGGAAACTTCCCTTTCCGAAGGGGGAAATCATCGCCATCTTCATCACCAACGCTCCTCTCATCGGGAGAGGGCAATCTCCATCAACATCTTCATCAGCACCATCTCCTCTCAAAATCCTACTTCACCTCTTGTATCCAATTCTTGTCTCCAAGTCCGGGATTGGTGCTAGTAGGTTGCTAGTAGTGTTAATTACTCCTTGTAGTTGATGCTAGTTGGTTTAATTGGTGGAAGATCATATGCTCAGATCCTATATGCATATTAATACCCCTCTGATTATGAACATGTTTATGCTTTGTGAGTAGTTACTTTTGTTCCTGAGGACATGGGAGAAGTCTTGCTATTAGTAGTCATGTGAATTTGGTATTCATTCGATATTTTGATGAGATGTATGTTGTCTCTCCTCTAGGGGTGTTATGTGAACGTCGACTACATGACACTTCACCATTGTTTGGGCCTAGAGGAAGGCATTGGGGAGTAATAAGTAGATGGTGGGTTGCTAGAGTGATAGAAGCTTAAACCCTAGTTTATGCGTTGCTTCGTAAGGGGCTGATTTGGATCCACATGTTTCATGCTATGATTAGATTTACCTTAATACTTTTGTTGTAGTTCTGGATGCTTGCAATAGAGGTTAATCATAAGTGGGATGCTTGTCCAAGTAAGGGGAGTACCCAAGCACCGGTCCACCCACATACCAAATTATCAAAGTACCGAACGCGAATCATATGAACGTGATGAAAACTAGCTTGACGATATTCCCATGTGTCCTCAGGAGCGCTTTTCTCTATATAAGAGTTTGTCCAGGCTTGTCCTTTGCTACAAAAAGGATTGGGCCACCTTGCTGCACTTTATTTACTTTTGTTACTTGTTGCTTGTTACAATTTATCCTATGACAAAACTATCTGTTACCACTTATTTCAGTACATTGCAGAGAATACCTTGACAAGATTTTGAAGAAGTTCAAAATGGATCAAGCAAAGAAAGGGTTCTTGCCTGTGTTACAAGGTGTGAAGTTGAGTCAGACTCAATGCCCGACCACTGCAGAAGATAGAGAGAAAATGAAAGATGTTCCCTATGCTTCAGCCATAGGCTCTATCATGTATGCAATGTCGTGTACCAGACCTGATGTGTGCCTTGCTATAAGTTTAGCAGGGAGGTACCAAAGTAATCCAGGAGTGGATCACTGGACAGCGGTCAAGAACATCCTGAAATACCTGAAAAGGACTAAGGATATGTTTCTCGTATATGGAGGTGACAAAGAGCTCATCATAAACGGTTACGTTGATGCAAGCTTTGACACTGATCCGGACAATTCTAAATCGCAAACCAGATACATGTTTACATTCAACGGTGGAGCTGTCAGTTGGTGCAGTTCTAAACAAAGCGCCGTGGCAGGATCTACATGTGAAGCGGAGTACATAGCTGCTTCGGAAGCAGCAAACGAAGGAGTCTGGATGAAGGAGTTCATATCCGATCTAGGTGTCATACCTGGTGCATCGGGTCCAATGAAAATCTTTTGTGACAATACTGGTGCAATTGCCTTGGCAAAGGAATCCAGATTTCACAAAAGAACCAAGCATATCAAGAGACGCTTCAATTCCATACGGGATCTAGTCCAGGTGGGAGACATAGAGATTTGCAAGATACATACGGATCTGAATGTGGCAGACCCGTTGACTAAGCCTCTTCCACGAGCAAAACATGATCAGCACCAAGGCTCCATGGGTGTTAGAATCATTACTGTGTAATCTAGATTATTGACTCTAGTGCAAGTGGGAGACTGAAGGAAATATGCCCTAGAGGCAATAATAAAGATATTATTTATTTCCTTATATCATGATAAATGTTTATTATTCATGCTAGAATTGTATTAACCGGAAACATAATACATGTGTGAATACATAGACAAACAAAGTGTCACTAGTATGCCTCTACTTGACTAGCTCGTTAATCAAAGATGGTTATGTTTCCTAACCATGGACAAAGAGTTGTCATTTGATTAACGGGATCACATCATTAGTTGAATGATCTGATTGACATGACCCATTCCACTAGCTTAGCACCCGATCGTTTAGTATGTTGCTATTGCTTTCTTCATGACTTATACATGTTCCTATGACTATGAGATTATGTAACTCCCGTGTGCCGGAGGAACACTTTGCGTTCTACCAAACGTCACAACGTAACTGGGTGATTATAAAGGTGCTCTACAGGTGTCTCCAAAGGTACATGTTGGGTTGACGTATTTTGAGATTAGGATTTGTCACTCCGATCGTCGGAGAGGTATCTCTGGGCCCTCTCGGTAATGCACATCACTTAAGCCTTGCAAGCATTGCAACTAATGAGTTAGTTGCGGGATGATGTATTACGGAACGAGTAAAGAGACTTGCCGGTAACGAGATTGAACTAGGTATTGGATACTGACGATCGTATCTTGGGAAAGTAACATACCGATGACAAAGGGAACAACGTATGTTGTTATGCGGTCTGACCGATAAAGATCTTCGTAGAATATGTAGGAGCCAATATGGGTATCCAGCTCCCGCTGTTGTTTATTGACCGGAGACGTGTCTCGGTCATGTCTACATTGTTCTCGAACCGTAGGGTCCGTACGCTTAAAGTTACGATGACAGTTTCATTATGACTTTATGTATTTTGATGTACCGAAGGTTGTTTGGAGTCCCGGATGTGATCACGGACATGACGAGGAGTCTCGAAATGGTCGAGACATAAAGATTGATATATTGGACGGCTATATTCGGACACCAGAAGTGTTCCGGCGAAGTTTCAGATAAAACCGGAGAACCGGGGGGGTTACCGGAACCCCCCGGGGGGTTAATGGGCCTCATGGGCCTAAAGTGGAGAAGAGGAAAGGCAGCCAGGGCAGGCCGCGCGCCCCCTCTCCCCCTAGTCCGAATTGGACAAGGAGGGAGGGGCGGCGCCCCCCCTTTCCTTCCGCTCCTCTCTCCCTTCCTTCCCCCTCTCCTACTTGGACAAGGAAAGGGAGGGGAGTCCTACTCCCGGTAGGAGTAGGACTCCTCCTGCGCGCCTCCTACTAGGGCCAGCTGCACCCCCTTGGCTCCTTTATATACGGGGGCAGGAGGGCACCCTAGGACACACAAGTTGATCTTCGTGACCGTTCCTTAGCCGTGTGCGGTGCCCCCCTCCATGATATTACACTTCGATCATATTGTAGCGGTGCTTAGGAGAAGCCCTGCGATGGTTAAACATCAAGATCGTCGCCACGCCGTCGTGCTGACGAAACTCCTCCCCGAAAGCTTTGCTGGATCGGAGCCCGGGGTGCGTCATCGAGCTGTACGTGTGTCAAGAACTCGGAGGTGCCGGAGTAACGGTGCTTGGATCGGTTGGACCGAGAAGACGTACGACTACTTCCTCTACGTTGCATCAACGCTTCTTCTTCGGTCTACGAGGGTACGTAGACAACACTCTCCCCTCTCGTTGCTATGCATCACCATGATCTTGCGTGTGCGTAGGAAATTTTTCGAAATTACTACGTTCCCCAACAGTGGCATCCGAGCCTAGGTTTTATGGTTTGATGTTATATGCACGAGTAGAACATAAGTGAGTTGTGGGCGATATAAGTCATACTTCCTACCAGCATGTCATACTTTGGTTCGGCGGCATTGTTGGATGAAGCGGCCCGGACCGACATTACGCGTACGCTTACGCGAGACTGGTTCTACCGCCGTGCTTTGCACACAGGTGGCTGGCGGGTGTCAGTTTCTCCAACTTTAGTTGAACCGAGTGTGGCTACGCCCAGTCCTTGCGAAGGTTAAAACGGCATCAACTTGACAAACTATCGTTGTGGTTTTGATGCGTAGGTAAGATTGGTTCTTACTTAAGCCTGTAGCAGCCACATAAAACTTGCAACAAACAAAGTAGAGGACGTCTAACTTGTTTTTGCAGGGCATGTTGTGATGTGATATGGTCAAGACATGATGCTAAATTTTATTGTATGAGATGATCATGTTTTGTAACTGAGTTATCGGCAACTGGCAGGAGCCATATGGTTGTCGCTTTATTGTATGCAATGCAATCGCCCTGTACTGCTTTACTTTATCACTAAGAGGTAGCGATAGTCCTAGAAGCATAAGATTGGCGAGACGACAACGATGCTACGATGGAGATCAAGGTGTCGCGCCGGTGACGATGGTGATCATGACGATGCTTCGGAGATGGAGATCACAAGCACAAGATGATGATGGCCATATCATATCACTTATATTGATTGCATGTGATGTTTATCTTTTATGCATCTTATCTTGCTTTGATTGACGGTAGCATTATAAGATGATCTCTCACTAAATTATCAAGAAGTGTTCTCCCTGAGTATGCATCGTTGCCAAAGTTCGTCGTGCCCAGACAGCACGTGATGATCGGGTGTGATAAGCTCTACGTCCATCTACAACGGGTGCAAGCCAGTTTTGCACACGCGGAATACTCAGGTTAAACTTGACGAGCCCAGCATATGCAGATATGGCCTCGGAACACGGAGACCGAAAGGTCGAGCGTGAATCATATAGTAGATATGATCAACATAATGATGTTCACCATTGAAAACTAATCCATTTCACGTGATGATCGGTTATGGTTTAGTTGATTTGGATCACGTGATCACTTAGAGGATTAGAGGGATGTCTATCTAAGTGGGAGTTCTTAAGTAATATGATTAATTGAACTTAAATTTATCATGAACTTAGTACCTGATAGTATCTTGCTTATGTATGTTTGATTGTAGATAGACGGCCCATGCTGTTGTTCCATTGAATTTTAATGCGTTCCTTGAGAAAACAAAGTTGAAAGATGATGGTAGCAATTACACGGACTGGGTCCGTAACTTGAGGATTATACTCATTGCTGCACAGAAGAATTACGTCCTGGAAGCACCGCTGGGTGCCAGGCCTGCTGCTGGAGCAACACCAGATGTTATGAATGTCTGGCAGAGCAAAGCTGATGACTACTCGATAGTTTAGTGTGCCATGCTTTATGGCTTAGAATCAGGACTTCAACGACGTTTTGAACGTCATGGAGCATATGAGATGTTCCAGGAGTTGAAGTTAATATTTCAAGCAAATGCCCGGATTGAGAGATATGAAGTCTCCAATAAGTTCTATAGCTGCAAGATGGAAGAGAACAGTTATGTCAGTGAGCATATACTCAAAATGTCTGGGTATAATAATCACTTGATTCAGATGGGAGTCAATCTTCCAGATGATTGCGTCATTGACAGAATTCTCCAATCACTGCCACCAAGCTACAAGAGCTTCGTGATGAACTATAATATGCAAGGGATGAATAAGACTATTCCTGAGCTCTTCACAATGCTGAAAGCTGCGGAGGTAGAAATCAAAAAGGAGCATCAAGTGTTGATGGTCAACAAGACCACTAGTTTCAAGAAAAAGGGCAAAGGGAAAAAGAAGGGGAACTTCAAGAAGAACAGCAAGCAAGTTGCTGCTCAAGAGAAGAAACCCAAGTCTGGACCTAAGCCTGAAACTGAGTGCTTCTACTGCAAGCAGACTGGTCACTGGAAGCGGAACTGCCCCAAGTATTTGGCGGATAAGAAGGATGGCAAGGTGAACAAAGGTATATGTGATATACATGTTATTGATGTGTACCTTACTAGAGCTCGCAGTAGCACCTGGGTATTTGATACTGGTTCTGTTGCTAATATTTGCAACTCGAAACATGGACTACGGATTAAGCAAACACTGGCAAAGGACGAGGTGACGATGCGCGTGGGAAATGGTTCCAAAGTCGATGTGATCGCAGTCGGCACGCTACCGCTACATCTACCTTCGGGATTAGTATTAGACCTAAATAATTGTTATTTGGTGCCAGCGTTGAGCATGAACATTATATCTGGATCTTGTTTGATGCGAGACGGTTATTCATTTAAATCAGAGAATAATGGTTGTTCTATTTATATGAGTAATATCTTTTATGGTCATGCACCCTTAAAGAATGGTCTATTTCTGATGAATCTCGATAGTAGTGATACACATATTCATAATGTTGAAACCAAAAGATGCAGAATTGATAATGATAGTGCAACTTATTTGTGGCACTACCGTTTAGGTCATATCGGTGTAAAGCGCATGAAGAAACTCCATACTGATGGACTTTTGGAACCACTTGATTATGAATCACTTGGTACTTGCGAACCGTGCCTCATGGGCAAGATGACTAAAACACCGTTCTCCGGTACTATGGAGAGAGCAACAGATTTGTTGGAAATCATACATACAGATGTATGTGGTCCAATGAATATTGAGGCTCGTGGCGGATATCGTTATTTTCTCACCTTCACAGATGACTTAAGCAGATATGGGTATATCTACTTAATGAAACATAAGTCTGAAACATTTGAAAAGTTCAAAGAATTTCAGAGTGAAGTTGAAAATCATTGTAACAAGAAAATAAAGTTTCTATGATCTGATCGTGGAGGAGAATATTTGAGTTACGAGTTTGGTGTACATTTGAAACAATACGGAATAGTTTCGCAACTCACGCCACCCAGAACACCACAGCGTAATGGTGTGTCCGAACGTCGTAATCGTACTTTACTAGATATGGTGCGATCTATGATGTCTCTTACTGATTTACCGCTATCGTTTTGGGGTTATGCTTTAGAGACGGCCGCATTCACGTTAAATAGGGCACCATCAAAATCCGTTGAGACGACGCCTTATGAACTATGGTTTGGCAAGAAACCAAAGTTGTCGTTTCTTAAAGTTTGGGGCTGCGATGCTTATGTGACAAAGCTTCAACCTGATAAGCTCGAACCCAAATCGGAGAAATGTGTCTTCATAGGATACCCAAAGGAGACTGTTGGGTACACCTTCTATCACAGATCCGAAGGCAAGACATTCATTGCTAAGAATGGATCCTTTCTAGAGAAGGAGTTTCTCTTGAAAGAAGTGAGTGGGAGGAAAGTAGAACTTGATGAGGTAACTGTACCTGCTCCCTTATTGGAAAGTAGTTCATCACAGAAATCGGTTTCTGCGACACCTACACCAATTGGTGAGGAATTTAATGATGATGATCATGAAATTTCAGATCAAGTTACTACTGAGCCTCGTAGGTCAACCAGAGTAAGATCCGCACCAGAGTGGTATGGTAATCCTGTTCTGGAAATCATGCTACCAGATCATGATGAACCTACGAACTATGAAGAAGCGATGGTGAGCCCAGATTCCGCGAAATGGCTTGAAGCCATGAAATCTGAGATGGGATCCATGTATGAAAACAAAGTATGGACTTTGGTTGACTTGCCCGATGATCGAAAAGCAATTGAGAATAAATGGATCTTCAAGAAGAAAACTGACGTTGACGGTAATATTACTGTCTTCAAAGCTCGACTTGTCGCAAAAGGTTTTCGACAAGTTCAAGGGGTTGACTACGATGAGACCTTCTCACCCGTAGCGATGCTTAAGTCTGTCCGAATCATGTTAGCAATTGCCGCATTTTATGATTATGAAATTTGGCAGATGGATGTCAAAACTACATTCCTGAATGGATTTCTGGAAGAAGAGTTGTATATGATGCAACCGGAAGGTTTTGGCGATCCAAAGGGAGCTAACAAAGTGTGCAAGCTCCAGCGATCCATTTATGGACTGGTGCAAGCCTCTCGGAGTTGGAATAAACGCTTTGATAGTGTGATCAAAGCATTTAGTTTTATACAGACTTTCGGAGAAGCCTATATTTACAAGAAAGTGAGTGGGAGCTCTGTAGCATTTCTGATATTATATGTGGATGACATATTACTGATTGGAAATGATATAGAATTTCTGGATAGCATAAAGGGATACTTGAATAAGAGTTTTTCAATGAAAGACCTTGGTGAAGCTGCTTACATATCAGGAATAAAGATCTATAGAGATAGATCAAGACGCTTAATTGGACTTTCACAAAGCACATACCTTGACAAGATTTTGAAGAAGTTCAAAATGGATCAAGCAAAGAAAGGGTTCTTGCCTGTGTTACAAGGTGTGAAGTTGAGTCAGACTCAATGCCCGACCACTACAGAAGATAGAGAGAAAATGAAAGATGTTCCCTATGCTTCAGCCATAGGCTCTATCATGTATGCAATGCTGTGTACCAGACCTGATGTGTGCCTTGCTATAAGTTTAGCAGGGAGGTACCAAAGTAATCCAGGAGTGGATCACTGGACAACGGTCAAGAACATCCTGAAATACCTGAAAAGGACTAAGGATATGTTTCTCATATATGGAGGTGACAAAGAGCTCATCGTAAACGGTTACGTTGATGCAAGATTTGACACTGATCCGGCGATTCTAAATCGCAAACCGGATACGTGTTTACATTAAACGGTGGAGCTGTCGGTTGGTGCAGTTCTAAACAAAGCGTCGTGGCTGGATCTACATGTGAAGCGGAGTACATAGCTGCTTCGGAAGCAGCAAACGAAGGAGTCTGGATGAAGGAGTTCATATCCGATCTAGGTGTCATACCTGGTGCATCGGGTCCAATGAAAATCTTTTGTGACAATACTGGTGCAATTGCCTTGGCAAAGGAATCCAGATTTCACAAAAGAACCAAGCACATCAAGAGATGCTTCAATTCCATCCGGGATCTAGTCCAGGTGGGAGACATAGAGATTTGCAAGATACATATGGATCTGAATGTGGCAGACCCGTTGACTAAGCCTCTTCCACGAGCAAAACATGATCAGCACCAAGCCTCCATGGGTGTTAGAATCATTACTGTGTAATCTAGATTATTGACTCTAGTGCAAGTGGGAGACTGAAGGAAATATGCCCTAGAGGCAATAATAAAGATATTATTTATTTCCTTATATCATGATAAATGTTTATTATTCATGCTAGAATTGTATTAACCGGAAACATAATACATGTGTGAATACATAGACAAACAAAGTGTCACTAGTATGCCTCTACTTGACTAGCTCGTTAATCAAAGATGGTTATGTTTCCTAACCATGGACAAAGAGTTGTCATTTGATTAATGGGATCACATCATTAGTTGAATGATCTGATTGACATGACCCATTCCACTAGCTTAGCACCCGATCGTTTAGTATGTTGCTATTTCTTTCTTCATGACTTATACATGTTCCTATGACTATGAGATTATGTAACTCCCGTGTGCCGAAGGAACACTTTGTGTGCTACCAAATGTCACAACGTAACTGGGTGATTATAAAGGTGCTCTACAGGTGTCTCCAAAGGTACATGTTGGGTTGACGTATTTCGAGATTAGGATTTGTCACTCCGATCGTCGGAGAGGTATCTCTGGGCCCTCTCGGTAATGCACATCACTTAAGCCTTGCAAGCATTGCAACTAATGAGTTAGTTGCGGGATGATGTATTACGGAACGAGTAAAGAGACTTGCCGGTAACGAGATTGAACTAGGTATTGGATACCGATGATCGAATCTCGGGCAAGTAACATACCGATGACAAAGGGAACAACGTATGTTGTTATGCGGTCTGACCGATAAAGATCTTCGTAGAATATGTAGGAGCCAATATGGGCATCTAGCTCCCGCTGTTGGTTATTGATCGGAGACATGTCTCGGTCATGTCTACATTGTTCTCGAACCGTAGGGTCCGCACGCTTAAAGTTACGATGACAGTGTCATTATGAGTTTATGTATTTTGATGTACCGAAGGTTGTTCGGAGTCCTGGATGTGATCACGGACATGACGAGGAGTCTCTAAATGGTCGAGACATAAAGATTGATATATTGGACGGCTATATTCGTACACCGGAAGTGTTCCGGGGAAGTTTCGGATAAAACCGGAGAACCGGGGGGTTACCGGAACCCCCCGGGGGGTTAATGGGCCTCATGGGCCTAAAGTGGAGAAGAGGAAAGGCAGCCAGGGCAGGCCGCGCGCCCCCTCTCCCCCTAGTCCGAATTGGACAAGGAGGGAGTGCGGCGCCCCCCCCCCCCTTTCCTTCCTCTCCTCTCTCCCTTCCTTCCCCTCTCCTACTTGGACAAGGAAAGGGAGGGGAGTCCTACTCCCGGTAGGAGTAGGACTCCTCCTGCGCGCCTCCTACTAGGGCCGGACGCACCCCCTTGGCTCCTTTATATACGGGGGCAGGGGGCACCCTAGGACACACAAGTTGATCTTCGTGATCGTTCCTTAGCCGTGTGCGGTGGCCCCCTCCATGATATTACACCTCGATCATATTGTAGCGGTGCTTAGGCGAAGCCCTGCGACGGTTAAACATCAAGATCGTCACCACGCCGTCGTGCTGACGAAACTCCTCCCCGAAAGCTTTGCTGGATCGGAGCCTGGGGTGCGTCATCGAGTTGTACGTGTGTCAAGAACTCGGAGGTGCCGGAGTAACGGTGCTTGGATCGGTTGGACCGGGAAGACGTACGACTACTTCCGTTATGTTGCGTCAAAGCCTCCGCTTCGGTCTACGAGGGTACGTAGACAACACTCTCCCCTCTCGTTGCTATGCATCACCATGATCTTGCGTGTGCGTAGGAATTTTTTTGAAATTACTACGTTCCCCAACATCTTCACCCCGACCAGTAGAGCAAAGAGTTGCTCCTCAACCTACTGAACCTACTGAAAATGAAAATGACTACTTTGAAATTCCTTCGGGTATGATAGAAAAACTGCTAGCTAATCCCTTTTTAGGAGATGGAACAAAACATCCTGATGAGCATCTAATATAAGTGGATGAAGTTTGTGGACTACTTAAGCTTGCAGGTGTACCCGGAGATGTTGTTAAGAAGAAGGTCTTCCCTTTATTTTTGAAGGGAGACGCATCGACATGGTATAGGCTATGTGATGATATGGGGTCTTGGAATTACAAACAATTGAAATTGGAATTTCATCAGAAGTTTTATCCTATGCATCTTGTTCATCGTGATCGCAATTGCATATATAATTTTTGGCCTCGCGAAGGAGAAAGCATCGCTCAAGCTTGGGGGAGGCTTAAATCAATGTTATATTTATGCCCCAATCATGAGCTCTTGAGAAAAATGATTATTTAAAATTTCTATGCTCGGCTTTCTGATAACAATTGCACCATGCTTGATACTTCTTGTGCTGGCTCTTTTATGATGAAGACTATTGAATTCAAATGGGATTTATTGGAAAGAATTAAACGCAACTCTGAAGATTGGGACCTCGACAAAGGTAAGGAGTCAGGTATAACACCTAGTTTTGATTGTGTTAAATCTTTTATGGATACCGATATTTTCCTTAAAGTTAGCACTAAATATGGACTTGACTCTGAGATAGTAGTTTCTTTCTGTGAATCATTTGCTACTTATGTTGATCTCCCCATGGAGAAGTGGTTTAAATATCATCCTCCCATAGAAGTAAAAGTAGTTGCACCTATTAAAGTTGAAGAAAAGATTGTCACTTATAATGACCCTATTGTTCCTACTTCTTATGTTGAGAAACCACCTTTCCCTGTTAGGATAAAGGATCATGCTAAAGCTTCAACTATAGTTCATAAAAGCAATATTAAAACATATACACCTCCTGAGCAAGTTAAAGTTGAACCTAATATTTCTATTGTTAAAGATCTCTTGTCTAATAATATTGATGGGCATGTTATTTATTTCTGTGATGAAACTGCTAGAATTGCTAAACCCTGTGTTAAAGATAAACCTAGACCTGTGGTAGGCATGCCTGTTGTTTCTGTTAAAATAGGAGATCAATGTTATCATGGCTTATGTGATATGGGTGCTAGTGGTAGTGCAATACCTTATTCCTTATACAAAGAAGTTATGCATGATATTGCACCTGCACAGGTGGAAGATATTGAAGTCACAATTAAACTTGCCAATAGAGATACTATTTCACCAATGGCAATTTTTGGAGATGTTGAAGTCTTGAGTGGGAAAAGTAAATATCCTGCTGATTTTCTTGTTCTTGGTTCCCCACAAGATAGCTTTTGTCCCATTATATTTGGTAGACCCTTCTTGAACACTGATAATGCTACCATAGATTGCAAAAGGGATGTTGTTACTGTCGTTTTAGATGATATGACTCATGAATTTAATTTCTCTAAATTTAGTAGACAACACCATGAAGAAGAATTACCTAGTAAGGATGAAATTATTGGTCTTGCTTCCATTGCCGTACCTCCTAGTGATCCCTTAGAACATTATTTGCGAGACCATGAAAATGATATGTTTATGAATGAAAGAAGGGAAATAGATGAAGTATTCTTTAAATAGGAACCTATTCTGAAAAAAAAATTACCTGTTGAAATCCTAGGGGATCCTCCTCCACCCAAGGGTGATCCCGTGTTTGAGCTTAAACCATTACCTGATACTCTTAAATATGCTTATCTTGATGAGAAAAAGATATATCATGTTATTATTAGTGCTGACCTTTCAGAGTATGAGGAAGAGAGATTATTGAAAACTCTGAAGAAGCACCGTGATGCTATTGGGTATACTCTTGATGATCTTAAGGGCATTAGTCCCACTCTATGTCAACATAAAATTAATTTGGAAGAAGATGCTAAACCAGTTCGTGATCATCAATGCCGTCTGAATCCTAAAATGAAAGAAGTTGTAAGAAAGGAAATACTAAAGCTCCTTGAGGCAGGTATAATCTATCATGTTGCTGATAGTCAGTGGGTAAGTCATGTCCATTGTGTCCCTAAGAAGGGAGGTATTACTGTCATTCCTAATGATAAAGATGAATTGATTCCTCAAAGAATTATTACAGGTTATAGGATGGTAATTGATTTCCACAAATTAAATAAGGCAACTAAAAAGGATCATTACCCCTTACCTTTTATCGATCAAATGCTAGAAAGATTATCCAAACATACAATTTTTTGCTTTCTAGATGGTTATTCTGGTTTCTCTGAAATACCTATGTCAGCCAAAGATCAATCAAAGACTACTTTTACATGCCCTTTTGGTAATTTTTCTTATAGACGTATGCCTTTTGGTTTACGTAATGCACCTGCTACCTTTCAAAGATGCATGATGGCTATATTCTCTGACTTTTGTGAAAAGATTTGTGAGGTTCTCATGGACGACTTTTCCGTCTATGGATCTTATTTTGATGATTGCTTAAGCAACCTTGATCGAGTTTTGCAGAGATGCGAAGAAACTAATCTTGTCTTGAATTGGGAAAAGTGCCACTTTATGGTTAATGAAGGTATTGTCTTGGGGCATGAAGTTTCTGAAAGAGAAATTGAAGTGGATAAAGCCAAGGTTGATGCTATTGAAAAGATTCCATGTCCCAAGGTCATCAAAGGTATAAGAAGTTTCCTTGGTCATGCCAAATTTTATAGGAGGTTCATTAAGGACTTCTCAAAAATTTCTCAGCCTCTGACTAATTTATTACAAAAAGATATACCATTTGTTTTTGATGATGATTGTGTAGAAGCATTTGAAATACTTAAGAAAGCATTGATTTCTGCACCTATTGTTCAGCCACCTGATTGGAATTTACCCTTTGGAATTATGTGTGATGCTAGTGATTATGTTGTAGGTGTTGTTCTAGGGCAAAGAGTTGATAAGAAATTAAATGTTATTCAATATGCTAGTAAAACCCTAGACAATGCTCAAACAAATTATGCTACCACTGAAAAAGAATTCTTAGCAGTTGTATTTGCTTGTGATAAGTTCAGACCTTACATTGTTGATTCTAAAGTAACTATTCACACTGATCACGCTGCTATTAAATATCTCATGGAAAAGAAAGATGCTAAACCTAGACTTGTTAGATGGGTTCTCTTGCTACAAGAATTTGACTTACATATTATTGATAGAAAGGGAGTTGACAACCCCGTTGCAGACAACTTTTCTATGTTAGAGAATGTTCTTGATGACCCACTACCTATTGATGATAGTTTTCCTGATGAGCAATTAAATGTCATAAATGCTTCTCATACTACTCCATGGTATGCTGATTATGCTAACTACATTGTTGCTAAGTTTATACCACCTAGTTTCACATACCAGCAAAAGAAAAAGTTCTTCTATGATTTGAGGCATTACTTTTGGGATGACCCACATCTTTATAAAGAAGGAGTAGATGGTGTTATTAGACGTTGTGTACCTGAGCATGAACAGGAACATATCCTATGCAAGTGTCACTCCGAAGATTATGGAGGACACCATGCTGGAGATAGAACTGCACATAAGGTATTGCAATCTGGTTTTTATTGGCATACTCTCTTCAAGGATGCCCGTAAGTTTGTCTTATCTTGTGATGAATGTCAAAGAATTGGTAATATTAGTAGACGTCAAGAAATGCCCATGAATTATTCACTTGTTAATGAACTATTTGATGTTTGGGGATTTGACTATATGGGACCCTTTCCTTCCTCTAATGGATATACACATATTTAGTTGATGTTGATTACGTTACTAAGTGGGTAGAAGCTATTCCAGCTAGTAGTGCTGATCATAACACTTCTATTAAAATGCTTAAAGAAGTTATTTTTCCAAGATTCGGAGTCCCTAGATATTTAATGACTGATGGTGGTTCACATTTTATTCATGGCGCTTTCCGTAAAATGCTTGCTAAGTATGATGTTAATCATACAATTGCATCTCCTTATCACCCACAGTCTAGTGGTCAAGTAGAATTGAGTAATACAGAGCTCAAATTAATTTTGCAAAAGACTGTTAATGGATCTAGAAAGAATTGGTCCAAGAAACTTGATGATGCATTATGGGCCTATAGAACTGCATATAAAAATCCTATGGGTATGTCTCCGTATAAAATGGTTTATGGAAAAGCATGTCACTTACCTCTCGAACTAGAACACAAGGCATATTGGGCTATTAAAGAACTCAATTATGATTTCAAACTTGCCGGTGAGAAGAGGTTATTTGATATTAGCTCACTTGATGAATGGAGAACCCAAGCCTATGAAAATGCCAAGTTGTTTAAAGAAAAAGTTAAAAGATGGCATGACAAAAGAATACAAAAGCGTGAGTTTAATGTAGGTGATTATGTATTGCTATACAACTCTCGTTTAACATTTTTTTGCAGGAAAACTTCTCTCTCAATGGGAAGGCCCTTACGTCATCGAGGAGGTCTATCGTTCCGGTGCCATAAAAATCAACAACTTCTAAGGCACAAATCTGAAGGTGGTGAACGGTCAAAGAATCAAACACTATATCTCAGGTAATCCCATAAATGTTGAAAGAGATGTTATTGAAACCGTAACCCCGGAGGAATACATAAGGGGCACTTTCCGAAACGTTTTAGACTCCAAAAAGGAATAGGTATGTGATACGGTAAGTAAACCGACTCCAAATCAGTTTTTAAGGCAATATTTCTCCGATCTGGAATATTTAGAAAAATAGAAAATAAGAAGCAGTCCAGGAAGGACACGAGGGTGGAGGGCGTGCCCTAGCCCCTGGGCGCGTGTCACGACCGGTTTTCCAATAAAAATAATTATTGAAAAACCAATCTTTTGAGTCCAGCATGAGAGAAATCCTCCTCACTGGTAGACAAGTTCTTGATACAATAAGCCAGTAGCATAGAATATATTACAGGGTTGAGCTAGGGTTGCTCAACAAATTATTACAAGCACGCCAATAATTATACATAATGGCGGGTTTGACACAATGGTGTGGTGGCATACTACTGACTCGAGGATAAAGTGATGGTGGAATAACACCATGGGGAGTGTGATAACATGACTCTCAAACTGGCATCACATCGAGCGTCGAGGTGAGGCTCGATGAATGTTATTCGAGTTGCGGAAGCGGATATAATACAGTGACCAAATCCAGGGTCGCACGAGACTGACTGGGATTCCTCTAGGCGTCGGACTCGCTATCGAACTCTTCATCCATGAGATCGCCTTCGTCAGCATCTAGCCAAATCAACAAGCCAGTGAGTACTTTGAAAGTACTCGCAAGACAGTTCGGACGTGAGATATAACAAATGCATGCATGAATGCGTCATGATTAATCTTTCCAATGCACATTCAAAAATTTGCATAACGAAGTAAGTACAAGGGAAACGGCAGTAGTCCGCCTGAAATCCCAACAAAATATAAATGAAAACCGATCGGGTGTATGAAGCGATGCCTCGAAAGGTGAACAAATAATAACAAAAAAAATTCATGCCGCAGTCGGGCGTCTTAGCGACACCACATAAAGGGCTTTTAAAAGAAATGCCACAGTCGGACGTCGGGGCGACATCACAGAAAGGGCTTCAAAAGAAATGCCACAGTCGGACGTCTGAGCGACATCACAGAAAGGGCTTTAAAAGAAATGCCACAGTCGGACGTCTGAGCGACATCACAGAAAGGGCTTTAAAAGAAATGCCACAGTCGAACGTCTGAGCGACATCACAGAAAGGGCTTTAAAAGAAATGCCACAGTCGGACGTTTGAGCGACATCATAGAAAGGGCTTTAAAAGAAATGCCACAGTCGGACGTCTGAGCGACATCACAGAAAGGGCTTTAAAAGAAATGCCACAATCGGACGTCTGAGCGACATCACAGAAAGGGCTTTAAAAGAAATGCCATAGTCGGACGTCTGGGCGACATCACAGAAAGGGCTTTAAAAGAAATGCCACAGTCGGACGTCTGAGCGACATCACAGAAAGGGCTTTAAAAGAAATGCCACAGTCGGACGTCTGAGCGACATCACAGAAAGGGCTTTATTCACAAGTAAATAATACTCATAATAAATATTCAATTCATGATAATAAACGGGTTAGTCCATCCACAGGAATAAACATTTAACCGGACTTAGCACTCATGTGATTCACCGGAGTATCTGTCACCAAAACTGGCACTTGTCAAAATAAGTCAGCGCAAAATTTGGATATGGATAAGATGATTTGGAGATTTATGACTCTGCAGAGTTTGTACAAAAATTTCCCACAGTTAACGGATTTCCGTAGTCACGAAGGACTAGTTCCATTTACGGTATTTCGGAAGAAAACACAGCTAACCAGTACACACCCATCCTACCTCTCGATGCCAGGACTCACCCTAGACATCGTCCAAGAAAAACTTTTGAGACGGGGAGATCACAATCTCGAATAGCATGGGATCAAATTTATATACGCGCGCTCTAAGGGGTGCCCCCCTCTCGGTCCCAACCGGAAACACCCATGCCCCCTGACCGGATGACTGGCTTTAATCCAGGGCCATGGAACCATCATCCCGACCTCTCCTTTTGGTGTGTACCAGGAAAGCGGTTTGCAACTTACTAATCCATATTCCTTGCGGAAAACATGTGGTAGTACAAGGAAGGAAATGGGGGGAACTGGACCGATACGGTTTGACACTGTAGTCATATAGTCTGGCATAAGACTGGCATGCTACAACACTGCCATCTTACCCATCCTCATGGCAACACATGGCCATTCATACTCACATCCATCCACCTATGGATCATCGAGCTCACTTACCTCAACAATGCATGAAAATAACGTTCATCAGTATGCTCATCAACATGCCATGAAACTAACTAAATGCAAAACATACCAAGACACTCATCATATCAAAAGTTCAAACATGCTTGCCTGGTTCAGAGTAGTCGGAGCCTAGCTCGGTGAAGTTCGCGGATCCGTCACCTCCTTTGGTATCTACGGTATAAAGAAAACACACGTGCTAACGTAAATACCGAGAGGCGCACAAAAAGTATTCCAAATATTTTTCAAATAAATCTGATAAAAAACTAGACCAAATTTTAAAGAGAACAGAAAAAGAATCAATCAAAAATACTTTTCTGTTAAAAAGTTATAAAGGTTTTTGTCCAGGGACTCATCTGTAATGAAACAGAAAGTTTCCAGGGGCTAGCTTATAAAAACAAAAAACGATCCAGTCTCGAATACGCCAGCCCAAAGGGGAAAGCGTATTTTGCCCGACGGCGTTTTCAGAAAACGATTCATGTAAAAAGAACTGAGAGGCTGACTGGCGTGTCCCACCCATCAGGTTTAAATATTCAAACGGGGGATGAAGCTCGTCGGCGCCCGAGAGCCGCGGTGGTCGCCGGCTGCGATCCACGGTGAGGCAGGGGGATCGGAGAGTACCTCCGAGTTCAGGGCGCCCTTCCGCGTCGGTTGGTGGTGGTGGTGGCGGTCGGCGAGTACCACGTCGACGGCGAGCCTTGCTCTGGCGGACGGCGGCTCGGGTGGAGATGGATCTCGTCGGGGAGAGCTGCGAAGGTCAAATTGACGCTTGGGTTAGCTCACTTGGTGCTCGAGGATGCTACTGACAAAGTTTGGGCGCCGGAGATGGCCTCACCGGAGCGAATTGAGGTGGAGGCCGAGGCGGAACGAAGCGGCCGGAGTCGGGGGAGGAGACCTCTTCGAGGTCCTCCTAGTGGCCTGGCGGGGTGTTTGTGGGGTGCAGTGGTGGTGCGTGCTCGAGGGCGAGCTCGGGGTCTCCTTTTATAGGCGATCCGAGGCTGTGGCCGTGAACGGGGATCTCCGGTGATGGATTACGGCGGCGCAGTGCTTGGTCGGGGAGTTTAGGAGGTTGGGCATCAATGTGGGGGTCCACTGGTTCCATTCAGACGCTAAACGGACTTGGATTAGAAGCTTAGGGCAGTTTTGGTCGGAACGGGACGGCGCGGGTCCGTCGGCGGCAGAGAGCGCGTCCAGCACTGTCGGGCCACGGCGACTGTGCTACGGGGTTGCGCTGGCGTGCATGAGGCCACGCGAAGAGCCAGGGGGCGTTGGGCGGCGCTGAACAGCGTTGAGCCGCCGTTTTGCTCCCTGTCGGCTGCTACGGTGGTTCAGCCGCCGCAAGACACGCCGGCGCAGGCGAGCCAGGGCGCCACCGACGCCAGGAAGGCGCCAAACGCGCGTGCGGTGCTCCAGATAGGAGGAAGAGGCAGCGAGGAACGTGCCAAGGGCACTGTCTACGCGTGACTGAAGCGGCCGAAGAGAAACGACACTGGAATCTGAATATTTACTGAATTTACTGAAAGTGCAAGGAACAGTGCATGCAAGGTGTTCGACAGAATGATATTGGCCTCTAGGGATTTTTCCTTGAGCTGATTTTTGGTGGAGTGGCTACTCATTGCTCCAGTAGGCTGCCTGAATTTTGGTGGAATTTTTGGAGAAGTATAGATATGAATTTCACCAAATTTGGCAAATCTGGTCCAAACTTGCAGAGGCTGAAATTTGAAAAATTTGAAAAGAGGAGGAGTGGATCAAGATGGCTCTAGGTTGTGGATGCTAAGGATAATCCAGAGGAGTTGGTTTGAGGTCAAAACTCAAATGAAATAGGGTACTTGCTTTGAAAAACACTCAGGCTCCAAATAATTTACAGAAAAGATTTGAGAGGAAAAATAATTAGAATAAAATCCAAAACTTGTTTGGATTAGTTGGGACAGAGAACTAAGGTTGATTACAAGGAGGAGGAAAGGATTTTGAAAGGTTTTACCACATGGGCAAAAATACAAGGTCATGGGGGGGGGTTTCAAGATATGAAAATCCCCAATTTTCATAGAGTTTCTTTTTAAAAGAAAAAGACTAAACTCCCAAAAAAATAATTTGAGAAGGGAACCAACAGAGGTGTTTTGAATGATCAAACACCATAGTTTGAGGAAAAATAAAAATCCTTACCAAAGAAAAGGAAGTTTTTAAGAGGAAGGATTTCTAGAAAAGAAATTTTAAATGCTCTCTTTTAAAATCCAACAAAGTTTTTTGAAGAAAACCAAATTAAAATTTTTGGAGTGTCACAGCGCGCCCCTACCTCGTGGGCACCTCGTGTGCTCTCCGGACTCCGTTTTCGTGCACGACACGTATTTTGGTCGGTAAAGAATCATTATATAATCTCCCGGGGGTTTTGACTCCCCTATCACGCAAAAATCTCCTGTCCTTGTTTCGAGTTGTTTTTCTGACAGATCTAGATTATCATGACGTCTCCAAGTGCTCCCAAGGACAAGTTCTTCGAGAAGGTCGTCAACCCTTACCTCGCGGAGGTGCAGCGACATCCTCAAACCATTGAGATGCGTGATGGGTTGCTGCACATCCGCGATGCTGAGGGACCAAAGGGAACCGGAAGCATGGAGACGAGGCTCGAAGCAATGGAGCAACAAGTTTTCAAGTGTCGGGTGATGGTGGAGCGTGGACTCAACTCCAACCACATGATGATCGCAGAGTTCACCAACAAACACAAGCTGGATGCCGACAACATCGAGGAGACCATCTTCAAGCTTCCCGAGAAAATCGAGCACCTTCAAGCTCAAATATATGACCTACAAAACCAAAACTGTGAGTATGAATATAGATTCAAAAGGATGAGTTTTGCTGCAGATTTGAGGATCACGGAGACTCGGTCATCCTTCTATGATGGTGAGCCTATGCATTGGAAGAAGGACGACAAGCCTACGCCATCAACAAAGTCACCACCATCTCCACCAACAAAGAAGAATTGAGTATCTGGTATGGGCACTCCACTAGGCAACTGCCAAGCTTGGGGGAGTGCCCCAGTATCGTATCACCATCACTTTTATCTTTGCCGTTTTTCTTAGTTCGATCCTTTTGGTAATATCTTGATCTAGTAGAATAAAAGTTCTTAGTATGATCTAGTTGTGAGTTTTGCTTTATTACCCTGCTATGTAATCGAGTCCGTGAGCTATATAATAAAGATTAGTGTTGAGTCAAGGGCTTGATTATTTGCCATGATCCTAAGTGAATAAAAGAAAAGAGAAAGAATTAAAAGAACAAAGAGATCATATGGATCTTATGGAGAGTAATGAGCTCACATAGAAAAAGTATGATGAATAAAAGTTGTTGAGAGTTAACAAACATAGTTTTGGTCATCGTTGCAATTAATAGGAAGTAATAAAGAAAGAGAGGTCTTCACATATAGATATACTATCTTGGACATCTTTTATGATTGTGAGCACTCATTAAAATATGACATGCTAAAGAGTTGACGTTGGACAAGGAAGACAACGTAATGGATTATGTTTTCTTACATCTGAGATAAATTATATTGTCTTGGATCCTCCAACATGGTTGAGATTGCCTTTCCCCCTCATGCTAGCCAAATTCATCGCACCAAGTAGAGATACCACTTGTGCTTCCAAATATCCTTAAACCAGTCTTGCCATGAGAGTCCACCATACCTACCTATGGATTGAGTAAGATCCCCCAAGTAAGTTGTCATCGGTGCAAGCAATAAAAATTGCTCTCTAAATATGTATGATTTATTAGTGTGGGAGAAAATAAGCTTTATACGATTGTGTGATATGGAAGAAATAAAAGCGACAGACTGCATAATAAAGGTCCATATCACAAGTGGCAATATAAAGTGACGTTCTTTCACATTACGATTTTGTGCATCCAACCATAAAAGTGCATGACAACCTCTGCTTCCCTCTGCGAAGGGCCTATCTTTTACTTTTATCTCCTACCCTGCATAAGAGTCATGGTGATCTTCACCTTTCCTTTTTACATTTTATTCCTTTGGCAAGCACAGTATGTTGGAAAGATCCTGGTATATATGGCTAATTGGATGTGGGTTTTCATGAACTATTACTATTGACATTACCCTCGAGGTAAGACGTTGGGAGGCAAAACTATAAGCCCCTATCTTTCTCTGTGTTCGATTAAAACCCCATACCCATAAGTATTGCATGAGTGCCAGCAATTGTGAAAGACTATATGATAGTTGCGTATGTGGACTTGCTGAAAAGCTCTTATATATTGACTCTTTCCTATGTTATGATAAATTGCAATTGCTCCAATGACTGAGATTATAGTTTGTTAGTTTTCAATGAAGGTTGCGATTCATACTTGATATTGTGATTGAATTATTACTCTAGCATAAGAAATCATATGACAAGAATTATATAAGTTGATGTCCTAAGAATTATCACGATGCCCTCATGTCCGTATTTTATTTTTATCGCCACCTCTATCTCTAAACATGTGGACATATTTTTTTTATTTCGGCTTTTCGCTTGAGGACAGGCGAGGTCTAAGCTTGTGGGAGTTGATACGTCCATTTTGCATCATGCTTTTATATTGATATTTATTGCATCATGGGCTGTTATTACACATTATGTCACAATACTTATGCCTATTCTCTCTTATTTTACAAGGTTTACATAAAGAGGGAGAATGCCGACAGCTGGGATTCTGGGCTGGAAAAGGAGCAAATATTAGAGACCTATTCTGCACAGCTCCAAA
Source organism: Triticum monococcum (assembly GCA_034509565.1). Taxonomy (NCBI): domain Eukaryota; kingdom Viridiplantae; phylum Streptophyta; class Magnoliopsida; order Poales; family Poaceae; genus Triticum; species Triticum monococcum. The sequence continues at coordinate 625,688,155 of CM067845.1, forward strand.
AGTCCTGAAACTCCACGGAAGACGTTTTCCAAATATATAAAAAATACTGAGAGCAAGAACTTCACCAGGGGGGCCACACTCTGCCCACGAGGGTGGGGGCGCGCCCTACCCCCTGGGCGCGCCCCCTACCTCGTGGGCCCCCTGGTGGCCCTCCGGTGGCCATCTTCTGCTATATGAAGTCTTTCGATGGGAAAAAATAAGAATCCATCTTCTCGGACGAAACTCCGCCGCCACGAGGCGGAACCTTGGCGGAACCAATCTAGGGCTCTGGCGGAACTGTTCTGTCGGGGAAACTTCCCTTCCGGAGGGGGAAATCATCGCCATCGTCATCACCAACGCTCCTCTCATCGGGAGAGGGCAATCTCCATCAACATCTTCATCAGCACCATCTCCTCTCAAAACCCTAGTTCATCTCTTGTATCTAATTATTGTCTCCAAGTCCGGGATTGGTGCTAGTAGTGTTAATTACTCCTTGTAGTTGATGCTAGTTGGTTTAATTGGTGGAAGATCATATGTTCAGATCCTATATGCATATTAATACCCCTCCGATTATGAACATGTTTATGCTTTGTGAGTAGTTACTTTTGTTCCTGAGGACATGGGAGAAGTCTTGCTATTAGTAGTCATGTGAATTTGGTATTCGTTCGATATTTTGATGAGGTGTATGTTGACTCTCCTCTAGTGGTGTTATGTGAACGTCGACTACATGACACTTCACCATTGTTTGGGCCTAGAGGAAGGCATTGGGGAGTAATAAGTAGATGATGGGTTGCTAGAGTGACAAAAGCTTAAACCCTAGTTTATGCGTTGCTTCGTAAGGGGCTGATTTGGATCCATATGTTTCATGCTATGGTTAAGTTTACCTTAATACTTTTGTTGTAGTTGTGGATGCTTGCAATAGAGGTTAATCATAAGTGGGATGCTTGTCCAAGTAAGGGCAGTATCCAAGCACCGGTCCACCCACATACCAAATTATCAAAGTACCGAAAGCGAATCATATGAGCGTGATGAAAACTAGCTTGATGATATTCCCATGTGTCCTCGGGAGCGCTTTTCTCTATATAAGAGTTTGTCCAGGCTTGTCCTTTTCTACAAAAAGGATTGGGCCACCTTGCTGCACTTTATTTACTTTTGTTACTTGTTGCTCATTACAATTTATCCTATCACAAAACTATCTGTTACCACTTATTTCAGTACTTGCAGAGAATACCTTACTGGAAACTGCTTATCATTTCCTTCTACTCCTCGTTGGGTTCGACACTCTTACTTATCGAAAGGACTACGATAGATCCCCTATACTTGTGGGTCATCAGCAAATAGATGTCAAAACTGCATTCCTTAATGGATATCTTAAAAACAGTTATATATGATGCAACAAGAAGGTTTTGTCGATCCAAAAGGTGCTAACAAAGTGTGTAAGTTCCAGCGATCCATTTATGGACTGGTGCAAGCCTCTCGGAGTTGGAATATATGCTTTGATAGTGTGATCAAAGCATATGGTTTTATATAGACTTTTAGAGAAGCCTGTACTTACAAGAAAGTGAGTGGGAGCTCTATAGCATTTCTGATATTATATGTAGATGACATATTATTAATCGGAAATGATACTAAATTTATGAATAGCATAAAAGGATACTTGAATAAAAAATTCAATGAAAGACCTCGGTGAAGCTGCTTATATATTCAACATCAAGATCTATAGAGATAGATCAAGACGCTTAATTGGACTTTCACAAAGCACATACCTTGATAAAGTTTTGAAGAAGTTCAAAATGGATCAAGCAAAGAAAGGGTTCTTGCATGTGTTACAAGGTGTGAAGTTGAGTCAGACTCAATGCCCGACCGCAGCAGAAGATAGAGAGAAAATGAAAGGCATTCGCTATGCTTCAGCCATAGGTTCTATCATGTATGCAATGCTGTGTACCAGACCTGATGTGTGCCTTGCTATTTGTTTAGCAGGGAGGTACCAAAGTAATCGAGGAGTGGATCACTGGACATCGGTCAAGAACATTCTGAAATACATGAAAAGTACTAAGGATATGTTTCTCGTATATATATGGAGGTGACAAAGAGCTCGTCATAAACGGATACGTCGATGCAAGCTTTGACACTGATCCGGATGACTCTAAGTCACAAACTGGATACGTGTTTTTATTAAATGATGGAGCTGTCAGTTGGTGATGTTCCAAGTAGAGCGTCGTGGCGTGATGTACGTGTGAAGCGGAATACATAGCTGCTTCGGAAGCAGCAAATGAAGGAGTCTGGATGAAGGAGTTCATATATCCGATCTAGGTGTAATACCTAGTGCATCGGGTCCAATGAAAATCGTTTGTGACAATACTGGTGCAATTGCCTTGGCAAAGGAATCCAGATTTCACAAGAGAACCAAGCACATCAAGAGATGCTTCAATTCCATCTGCGATTATGTCAAGGAGGGAGACATAGAGATTTACAAGATACATACGGATCTGAATGTTACAGACTCGTTGATTAAGCCTCTCTCACGAGCAAAACATGATCAGCACCAAGACTCCATGGGTGTTAGATTCATTACAATGTAATCTAGATTATTGACTCTAGTGCAAGTGGGAGAATGATGGAAATATGCCCTAGAGGCAATAATAAAGTTGTTATTTATATTTCCTTATATCATGATAAATGTTTATTATTCATGCTAGAATTTTATTAACCGGAAACTTAGTACATGTGTGAATACATAGACAAACAGAATGTCACTAGTATGCCTCTACTTGACTAGCTCGTTGAATCAATGATGGTTATGTTTCCGAACCATATACATGAGTTGTCATTTGATTAACGAGATCACATCATTAGAGAATGATGTGATTGACTTGACCCATCCGTTAGCTTAGCATGATGATCGTTTAGTTTGTTGCTATTGCTTTCTCCATAACTTATACATGTTCCTATGACTATGAGATTATGCAACTCCCAAATACCGGAGGAACACTTAGTGTGCTATCAAATGTCACAACATAACTGGGTGACTATAAAGACGCTCTACAGGTGCCTCCAATGGTGTTTGTTGAGTTGGCATAGATCGAGATTAGGATTTGTCACTCTGAGTATCGGAGAGGTATCTCTGGGCCCTCTCGGTAATGCACATCACTATAAGCCTTGCAAGCAATGTGACTAATGAGTTAGTTACGGGATGATGCATTACAGAACGAGTAAAGAGACTTGCTGGTAACGTGATTGAACTAGGTATTGAGATACCGACGATCGAATCTTGGGCAAGTAACGTACCGATGACAAAGGGAACAACGTATATCGTTATGCGGTTTGACCGATAAAGATCTTCATAGAATACGTGGGAGCCAATATGAACATCCATGTTCCTCTATTGGTTATTGACCAGAGATGTGTGTCGGTCATGTCTACATAGTTCTCGAACCCGTAGGGTCCGCACGCTTAACGTTTGGTGACGATCGGTATTATGAGTTTATGTGTTCTGATGTACCGAAGGTAGTTCAGAGTCCCAGATATGATCACGGACATGACAAGGAGTCTCGAAATGGTCGAGACATAAAGATTGATATATTGGATGACTATATTCGGACACCGGATGAGTTCCGGGGGTCACCGTATAATTATCGGAGTGCCGGGGGGGTATCGAAATCCCCGGGGAAACTAATGGGCCACATGGGCCTTAGTGGAGAGAGAGAGGGCCGGCCAAGGAAGGGCCATGCGCCCCCTCCCCTCTGGTCCGAATTGGACTAGGGAAGGGGGGTGGCGCCCCCCTTTCCTTCTCTTCTTTCCCTTTCCTTCCTTCCCCCTTCCTCCTCCTAGTAGGACTAGGAAAGGGGAGTCCTACTCCTACTAGGAGGAGAACTCCTCCTCTCCTGGCGCGCCCCCAAGGGCCGGCCGGCCACCCCCTTGCTCCTTTATATACGGGGGCAGGGGGCATCCTAGGACACACAAGTTGATCATTGATCTCTTAGCCGTGTGCGGTGCCCCCCTCCACCATAATCCACCTCGGTCATATCATCGTAGTGCTTAGGCGAAGCCCTGCGCCAGTAGCTTCATCATCACCATCATCATGCCGTCGTGCTGATGAAGCTCTCCCTCGACACTCAGCTGGATCGAGAGTTCGTGGGATGTCACCGAGCCAAACGTGTGCAGATCGTGGAGGTGTCGTACTTTCGGTACTAGGATTGGTCGCATCATGAAGATGTATGACTACATCAACCGCGTTGTCATAACGCTTCTGCTTACGGTCTATGAGGGTACGTGGACAACACTCTTCCCCTCTCGTTGCTATGCATCACCATGATAGATCTTGCGTGTGTGTAGGATTTTTTTTTGAAATTACTGCATTCCCGAACAAGACGAAACCCACCTTAAATTCCACCAAATCGCCTCCTACCTAGCCAGACCTACCTTTTTCTCCTTCTCTCTTCTCCCTTGTTCACCCAGCCCTCATTAGCTCCGCCACTGACCCAGCCTCACAGCGCTGCCACTACCATCAGAAAACTTCTCCCCGCCATTCTCGCCGCACTGGCTACCGCCGCGGTGTGCCCCGCTTTTCCCGTCATACACCTTGCCTTCTATGTGTTCAAAAAATGCCCAAGAAAGTTTTTTTGGATTCTTTTGTAGGCAAAATGATGGATTCATCAAGTTTCAGACGATGAGTATCAAGACATGGAGCTTGATGAATTCATTCAAAAAGAGTTCTTCGATTCGCTCGATTTGGACAACGAAGATGCTGACTTGATGGTGATGATGATCAGTTTCCAGGAGGAAATGGAGAAGGAAGTGGAGCAAATTAGTGGAGCACATTGTGAACTTCAAGGGTTTGGTCAAAGGGAGGAGAGTTCTAAATCGGGATAGGGTCACTGGCGCACGGTAGCTCTACAAGGACTAGTTCTAGCCTGGACCAACATTGCCTGATGCATTTTTTATCGACACTCCATATGCGCAAGCCCTTTTGCTTGCAGGTGGACGGAGTAGAGGCACATCATTCCCTACTTTAGGCTCAAGAGGGATTGTTGCGTACAACTTTCATTCTCTCCTTTGTAGGAATGAAAGGCTGCTTTAGGATGCTTGCATTAGGTATCATCGTCAATGTTGTTGGTGAGATGGTCTGGATAAGGGAGAGCACATACCTTGATACCACTTCGAGATTTGCCTATGTGGTGGTGAAGGTGTTTGGAGCAGGGTGTATGAGAGAACCGACTATGCAAGATACAGAAATGCTGATGGCTATTGGAGAATGAGAGGATTTTCAGGTATGCTCAGTTCAGTTGACTGCATGCATTGACAATAGAATAACTACCAAAAGGGTTGGGAGGGGTGTACCAATGCCACACCAAAAATGCCATCATATACTAGAAGCAGCGACATCAAGGGACCTGTGGGTTTGGCATGCATTTTTTGGTATGCCTATGAGAACGACACTACAAATTTAGAACCTATGAGAACAAAATGAGAGAACAAGGGTATATTAATTTCTTTTGTTTTATTTTCATGATGGGTACAACGTGTATGTGACATGGCCCATATTGCAGTTACCTAGGTGTACTTTGAGCCAAGATAACGGTTAAAGGCTTTTGAGCAGAAAACATAGGATGATACAAAGGGTGCATATATTTTATAGGGGCAAAATGAGCACCCTTCGTAAACAAGCGGAAAAACTGTCTAGGGTGACTCAACTAAGGGCATGAATGTAATTACCCCCTTTAGTTACTATCACAGTCAGTGCAACCAGTGGCAAAGCTAGCCCAATGGGTCAGGGCGGTCCAACAATGAAATTATATATATGCATCCATTTATTTTTATTTATGCCCCTAAGTGCAACCCATGCCATTTATCTCATCTCTACTCCTAATGGTGCAGTTGGTAGTCTCGCTTCCAGGTTCTTTTCGTCCCACCTCTTCTGGTTTATTTTCTTCCTAAAAAAACCTACGAAAAAAACCCCAACTCGCATGCACGAGCGAGAGTGCCCTCCAGCCTCCAGATCCCTTCGCTGCCAGCCCCCACCTCCTCCCTGGCTCCCGGCGCTGCCCGCCCCCATCTCCTCCCCGATCCCGGTGTCACCGCACCCACCTTCTCCCTCACTCCCAGCACCGCCCCGCCCCACCTTCTCCCTCACTCCCGGCGCCGCCCCGACCTCCAACCTCACTGGATCCCGGCTCCCGGTGCCGCCCGCCCCACATCTCCTCCCCTGATCCCGGCGTCACCCCGCCCCTACCTTCTCCCTCACGCACAAAATAACCCATCTTCATCCTCCTCCCAATCCAACCGGCCGCCGATCCTCCTCCCTATCGCCTGCCACGCCGACATCCTCCAAAACAACGCCGCCCTACACGGCTGCACCGATCCTAGCCACTAGTGTCTACGCATGGGTTCTTGGTGGTTTTTTACGCCTGCCTCATGGTTGATCTGGTCGCGGCAGTGCGATCCTTGTCGATCCGATGGGGAGGACGAGTGGTGCCCAAGGAGCGCACCTCAGGGTCGACCCGGTCGCCGCCGTGCGTCATCGTTATGGATCGAGTGTGGAAGAAGAGGTGGTGCCAAGGAGAAGAGTGATGGGACAACGACGCAGCTCCGTGCATTGCGGCCATGGAGGGGAGGCCTGGGAACAGGGTGACACTGGCAGGTAGATGAAGGAGGCAGGTGGTGGAGGATGAGCTCTTCGTCAGAACCGCATGGACGACGCAAGCCCCTGCCAGCGAGAGCGTAGTCACCGGAATCGCGTGGAGGCCGCAAGCTATTGGAAATATGCCCTAGAGGCAATAATAAATTGGTTATTATTATATTTCCTTGTTCATGATAATCGTTTATTATCCATGCTAGAATTGTATTGATAGGAAACTCAAATACATGTGTGGATACATAGACAACACCATGTCCCTAGTAAGCCTCTAGTTGACTAGCTCGTTGATCAATAGATGGTTACGGTTTCCTAACCATGGACATTGGATGTCATTGATAATGGGATCACATCATTAGAAGAATGATGTGATGGACAAGACCCAATCCTAAGCATAGCACAAGATCGTGTAGTTCGCATGCTAAAGCTTTTCTAATGTCAAGTATCATTTCCTTAGACCATGAGATTGTGCAACTCCCGGATACCATAGGAATACTTTGGGTGTGCCAAACGTCACAACGTAACTGGGTGGCTATAAAGGTGCACTACGGGTATCTCCGAAAGTGTCTGTTGGGTTGGCACGAATCGAGACTGGGATTTGTCACTCCGTGTGACGGAGAGGTATCTCTGGGCCCACTCGGTAGGACATCATCAGAATGTGCACAATGTGATCAAGGAGTTGATCACGGGATGATGTGTTACGGAACGAGTAAAGAGACTTGCCGGTAACGATATTGAACAAGGTATCGGGATACCGACGATCGAATCTAGGGCAAGTACAATACCGCTAGACAAAGGGAATTGTATACGGGATTGATTAAGTCCTTGACATCGTGGTTCATCCGATGAGATCATCGTGGAGCATGTGGGAGCCAACATGGGTATCTAGATCCCGCCGTTGGTTATTGACCGGAGAGGTGTCTCGGTCATGTCTGCATGTTTCCCGAACCCGTAGGGTCTACACACTTAAGGTTCGATGACGCTAGGGTTATAGGGAAAGTATGTACACGGTTACCGAATGTTGTTCGGAGTCCCGGATGAGATCCCGGACGTCACGAGGAGTTTCGGAATGGTCCGGAGGTAAAGATTGATATATAGGAAGTATGGTTTTGGCCACCGGAAGTGTTCCGGACATCACCGGTAGTGTACCGAGACCACCGGAGGGGTCCGGGGGTCCACCAGGTGGGACCACCAGCCCCGGAGGCCTACATGGGCCAATAGTGGGAAGGGACCAGCCCCTAGGTGGGCTGGGGCGCCTCCCACCAAGGCCGAAGGCGCCTCCAAGAGGGGAAGGGGGCAAACCCTAGGCTCAGATGGGCCTAAGGCCCACCTAGTGGTGCGCCCCCCTCTCTCCCCCCTTGGCCGCCCCCTAGATGGGATCTAGGGCTGGCCGCCGCCCCTAGGGAGGGAACCCTAGGTGGGGGCGCATCCCCTCCCCTCCCCCTATATATACTTGAGGTTTGGGGCTGCCCAACATAGGTGATTTTCTCTCCCTGTTGGCGCAGCCCTACCCCTCTGCCTCCTCGTCTCTCGTAGTTCTTGGCGAAGCCCTACTAGAGTTCCGCGCTCCTCCACCACCACCACGCTGTCGTGCTGCTGCTGGATGGAGTCTTCTCCAACCTCTCCTTCTCCCCTTGCTGGATCAAGGCGTAGGAGACGTCACCGGGTTGTACGTGTGTTGAAGACAGAGGTGCCGTCCGTTTGGCACTAGGATCATCGGTGATTTGGATCACGACGAGTACAACTCCATCAACCCCGTTTACTTGAACGCTTCCGCTTAGCGATCTACAAGGGTATGTAGATGCACTCTCCTTCCCTCGTTGCTAGATTACTCCATAGATTGATCTTGGTGATGCGTAGGAAATTTTGAATTTCTGCTACGTTCCCCAACAGTGGCATCATGAGCTAGGTCTATGCGTAGTTTCTATGCACGAGTAGAACACAAGTTGTTGTGGGCATCGATATTGTCAATTTACTTGCCGTTACTAGTCTTATCTTGATTCGGCGGCATCGTGGGATGAAGCGGCCCGGACCGACCTTACACGTACTCTTACGTGAGACTGGTTCCACCGACTGACATGCACTAGTTGCATAAGGTGGCTAGCGGGTGTCTGTCTCTCCCATTTTAGTCGGATCGGATTCGATGAAAAGGGTCCTTATGAAGGGTAAATAGCAAGTGGCATATCACGTTGTGGTTTTTGCGTAGGTAAGAAACGTTCTTGCGAGAAACCCATAGCAGCCACATAAAACATGCAAACAACAATTAGAGGACGTCTAACTTGTTTTTGCAGGGTATGCTATGTGATGTGATATGGCCAAGAAGAATGTGATGAATGATATGTGATGTATGAGATTGATCATGTTCTTGTAATAGGAATCACGACTTGCATGTCGATGAATATGACAACCGGCAGGAGCCATAGGAATTGTCTTTATTTATTGTATGACCTGCGTGTCATTGTACAACACCATGTAATTACTTTACTTTATTGCTAACCGGTAGCCATAGTAGTACAAGTAATAAGTTGGCGAGACAACTTCATGAAGACACGATGATGGAGATCATGATGATGGAGATCATGATGTCATGCCGGTGACGATGATGATCATGGAGCCCCGAAGATGGAGATCAAAAGGAGCAAAATGATATTGGCCATATCATGTCACTTTTTGATTGCATGTGATGTTTATCATGCTTTTTGCATCTTATTTTCTTAGAACGGCGGTAGTAAATAAGATGATCCCTCATCAAAATTTCAAGAAAGTGTTCCCCCTAACTATGCACCGTTGCGAAAGTTCGTCGTTTCGAAGCACCACGTGATGATCGGGTGTGATAGATTCTTATGTTCGAATTCAACGGGTGTTGACGAGCCTAGCATGTACAGACATGGCCTCGGAACACATGCGAAACACTTAGGTTGACTTGACGAGCCTAGCATGTACATACATGGCGTTGGAACACAAGAGACCGAAAGGTCGAGCATGAGTCGTATGGTAGATACGATCAACATGAAGATGTTCACCGATGATCACTAGTCCGTCTCACGTGATGATCGGACACGGCCTAGTTGACTCGGATCATGTAATCACTTAGATGACTAGAGGCATGTCTATCTGAGTGGGAGTTCATAAGATGAACTTAATTATCCTGAACATAGTCAAAAGGTCTTCGCAAATTATGTCGTAGCTCGCGCTTCAGTTCTACTATTTAGATATGTTCCTAGAGAAAATTTAGTTGAAAGTTGATAGTAGCAATTATGCGGACTAGGTCCGTAAACTGAGGATTGTCCTCATTGCTTCATAGAAGGCTTATGTCCTTAATGCACCGCTCAGTGTGCTGAACCTCGAACGTCGTCTGTGGATGTTGCGAACATCTGACATACACATTTTGATAACTACGTGATAGCTCAGTTAAACAGTTTAGAGTTGAGGTACCGAAGACATTTTGAAACGTCGCGAAACATATGAGATGTTTCGAGGGCTGAAATTGAGATTTCAGGCTCGTGCCCACGTCAAGAGGTATAAGACCTCCGACAATTTTCTTAGCCTGCAAACTAAGGGAGAAAAGCTCAATTGTTGAGCTTGTGCTCAGATTGTCTGAGTACAACAATCATTTGAATCGAGTGAGAGTTGATCTTCCAGATGAGATAATGATGTTTCTCCGAAGTCATTACCACCAAGCTGCTAGAGCTTCATGATGAACTATAATATATCAGGGACATATATGATGATCCTTGAGATATTCACGATGTTTGACACCACAAAAGTAGAAATCAAAAAGGAGCATCAATTGTTGATGGTTGGTGAAACCACTAGTTTCAAGAAGGGCAAGGGCAAGAAGGGATACTTCATGAAACGGCAATTCAGCTGCTGCTCTAGTGAAGAAACCCAAGGTTGAACCCAAACCCGAGACTAAGTGCTTCTATAATAAGGGGAACAGCCACTGGAGCAGAATTACCCTAGATACTTGGTAGATGAGAAGGCTGGCAAGGTCGATAGAAGTATATTGGATATACATTGTGTTAATGTGTACTTTACTAGTACTCCTAGTAGCACCATGGTATTAGATACCGGTTCGGTTGCTAAGTGTTAGTAAACTCGAAATAAAAGGTTGAGGAGTAAACGAAGACTAGCTAAAGGTGAGCTGGCGATATGTGTTGGAAGTTTTTCCCAAGCTTGATGTGATCAAGCATCGCACGCTCCCTCTACCATCGAGATTGGTGTTTGCATTGAGCATGGACATGATTGGATTATGTTGTTGGCAATATGCCCTAGAGGCAATAATAAATAAGTTATTATTATATTTCCTTGTTCATGATAATCGTTTATTATCCATGCTAGAATTGTATTGATAGGAAACTCAGATACATGTGTGGATACATAGACAACACCATGTCCCTAGTAAGCCTCTAGTTGACTAGCTCGTTGATCAATAGATGGTTACGGTTTCCTGACCATGGACATTGGATGTCGTTGATAACGGGATCACATCATTAGGAGAATGATGTGATGGACAAGACCCAATCCTAAGCATAGCACTAGATCGTGTAGTTCGTATGCTAAAGCTTTGCTAATGTCAAGTATCATTTCCTTAGACCATGAGATTGTGCAACTCCCGGATACCGTAGGAATGCTTTGGGTGTACCAAACGTCACAACGTAACTGGGTGACTATAAAGGTGCACTACAGGTATCTCCGAAAGTGTCTGTTGGGTTGGCACGAATCGAGACTGGGATTTGTCACTCCGTGTAAACGGAGAGGTATCTCTGGGCCCACTCGGTAGGACATCATCATAATGTGCACAGTGTGATCAAGGAGTTGATCACGGGATGATGTGTTACGGAACGAGTAAAGAGACTTGCCGGTAACGAGATTGAACAAGGTATCGGGATACCGACGATCGAATCTCGGGCAAGTATCGTACCGATAGACAAAAGGGAATTGTATACGGGATTGATTATGTCCTTGACATCGTGGTTCATCCGATGAGATCATCATGGAACATGTGGGAGCCAACATGGGTATCCAGATCCCGCTGTTGGTTATTGACCGGAGAACGTCTCGGTCATGTCTGCATGTCTCCCGAACCCGTAGGGTCTACACACTTAAGGTTCGATGACGCTAGGGTTATAAAGGAAGTTAGTATGTGGTTACCGAATGTTGTTTGGAGTCCCGGATGAGATCCCGGACGTCACGAGGAGTTCCGGAATGGTCCGGAGGTAAAGATTTATATATGGGAAGTCCTTTTTTGGTCACTGGAAAGGTTTCGGGGTTTATCGGTAATGTACCGGGACCACCGGGAGGGTCCCGGGGGTCCACCAAGTGGGGCCACCTGCCCCGGAGTGCCACATGGGCTGTAGGGAGTGTTCCTTGGCTTACATGGGCCAAGGGCACCAGCCCCACAAGGGCCCATGGCGCCTAAGAGGTGGGAAGGGGGCAAACCCTAAAGAGGATGGGCCTTAGGGCCCATCTAGCTGCGCCTCCCTCCCCTCTCCCCTCTTGGCTGCCACCCCCTTTGCCATCTAGGGCTGCCCCCCCCCTAGGGGTGGGAACCCTAGAGGGGGCGCAGCCCTCCCCTTCCCCTATATATATGAGGCCTAGGGGCTGCCCACAACACGCGATTCAATCTCTCTTGGTGCAGCCCTGCGTCTCTTCTTCCTCCTCTTCTGTGGTGCTTGGCGAAGCCCTGCAGGATAGCCACGCTCCTCCATCATCACCACGCCGTTGTGCTGCTGTTGGATGAAGTCTTCCTCAACCTCTCCCTCTCTCCTTGCTAGATCAAGGCGTGGGAGACGTCACCGGGCTGTACGTGTGTTGAACGCGGAGGTGCCGTCCGTTCGGCACTTGGTCATCGGTGATTTGGATCACGACGAGTACGACTCCATCAACCCCGTTCACTTGAACGCTTCCGCTTAGCGATCTACAAGGGTATGTAGATGCAACTCTCCTTCCCCTCGTTGCGGGTCTCTCCATAGATAGATCTTGGTGACACGTAGGAAAATTTTGAATTTCTGCTACGTTCCCCAACAGTGGCATCATGAGCTAGGTCTATTGCGTAGATTCTATGCACGAGTAGAACACAAAGTAGTTGTGGGCGTTGATTTTGTTCAATATGCTTGCCGTTACTAGTCTTATCTTTATTCGGCGGCATCGTGGGATGAAGCGGCCCGGACCAACCTTACATGTACTCTTACGTGAGACCGGTTCCACCGACAAACATGCACTAGTTGCATAAGGTGGCTGGCGGGTGTCTGTCTCTCCCACTTTAGTCGGATCGGATTCGATGAAAAGGGTCCTTATGAAGGGTAAATAGCAATTGGCATATCACGTTGTGGTCTTTGCGTAGGTAAGAAACGTTCTTGCTAGAAACCCATAGCAGCCACGTAAAACATGCAAACAACAATTAGAGGACGTCTAACTTGTTTTTGCAGGGTATGCTATGTGATGTGATATGGCCAAAGGATGTGATGAATGATATATGTGATGTATGAGATTGATCATGTTCTTGTAATAGGAATCACGACTTGCATGTCGATGAGTATGACAACCGGCAGGAGCCATAGGAGTTGTCTTTATTTATTTATTTATGACCTGCGTGTCAACTTAAACGTCATGTAATTACTTTACTTTATTGCTAACCGTTAGCTGTAGTAGTAGAAGTAATAGATGACGTGACAACTTCATGGAGACACGATGATGGAGATCATGATGATGGAGATCATGGTGTCATGCCGGTGACGATGATGATCATGGAGCCCCGAAGATGGAGATCAAAAGGAGCAAAGTGATATTGGCCATATCATGTCACTATTTGATTGCATGTGATGTTTATCATGTTTATACATCTTATTTGCTTAGAACGACGGTAGTAAATAAGATGATCCCTCATAAAAAAAATTCAAGAAGTGTTCTCCCCTAACTGTGCACCGTTGCTACAGTTCGTCGTTTCGAAGCACCACGTGATGATCGGGTGTGATAGATTCTAACGTTCACATACAACGGGTGTTGACGAGCCTAGCATGTACAGACATGGCCTCGGAACACATGCAAACACTTAGGTTGACTTGACGAGCTTAGCATGTACAGACATGGCCTCGGAACACAGAAGACCGAAAGGTCGAGCATGAGTCGTATAGAAGATACGATCAACATGAAGATGTTCACCGATGTTGACTAGTCCGTCTCACGTGATGATCGGACACGGCCTAGTTGACTCGGATCATGTAATCACTTAGATGACTAGAGGGATGTCTATCTGAGTGGGAGTTCATAAGATGAACTCGTTTATCCTGAACATAGTCAAAAAGGATTTTGCAAATTATGTCGTAGCTCACGCTATAGTTCTACTGTTTAGATATGTTCCTAGCGAAAAATTAGTTGAAAGTTGATAGTAGCAATTATGCGGACTAGGTCCGTAAACTGAGGATTGTCCTCATTGCTTCTTAGAAGGCTTATGTCCTTAATGCACCGCTTAGTGTGCTGAACCTCGAACGTTGTTTGTGGATGTTGCGAACATCTGACATACACGTTTTGATAACTACGTGATAGTTCAGTTAAACGGTTTAGAGTTGATGCACCAAAGACGTTTTGAAACGTCGCGAAACATATGAGATGTTTTGAGGGCTGAAATTGGGATTTCAGGCTCGTGCCCATGTCAAGAGGTATAAGACCTCTGACGATTTTCTTAGCCTACAAACTAAGGAGAAAAGCTCAATTGTTGAGCTTGTGCTTAGATTGTCTGAGTACAACAATCATTTGAATCAAGTGGGAGTTGATCTTCCAGATGAGACAGTGATGTTTCTCCGAAGTCATTACCACCCAGCTGCTAGAGCTTCGTGATGAACTATAATATATCAGGGACATATATGATGATCCTTGAGTTATTCGCGATGTTTGACACCGCGAAAGTAGAAATCAAGAAGGAGCATCAATTGTTGATGGTTGGTGAAACCACTAGTTTCAAGAAGGGCAAGGGCAAGAAGGGATACTTCATGAAACGGCAATTCAGCTGCTGCTCTAGTGAAGAAACCCAAGGTTGAACCCAAACCTGAGACTAAGTGCTTCTGTAATAAGAGGAACAACCACTGGAGCAGAATTACCCTAGATACTTGGTAGATAAGAAGGCTGGCAAGGTCGATAGAAGTATATTGGATATACATTGTGTTGATGTATACTTTACTAGTACTCCTAGTAGCACCAGGGTATTAGATACCGGTTCGGTTGCTAAGTGTTAGTAACTCGAAATAAAAGCTACGGAATAAACGGAGACTAGCTAAAGGTGAGCTGACGATATGTGTTGGAAGTTTTTCCAATGGTGATATGATCAAGCATCACACGCTCCCTCTACCATCGAGATAGCGTTTGCGTTGAGCATAGACATGATTGGATTATGTCTATCGCAATACGGCTATTTATTTAAGGAGAATAATGGTTACTCTGTTTATTTGAATAATACCTTCAATGGTCTTACACCTAAAATGAATGGTTTATTGAATCTCGATCGTAGTGATACACATGTTCATGCCAAAAGATAGTAATGATAGTACCACCTACTTGTGGCACTGCCACGTAAGTCATATCGGTATAAAACGCATGAGGAAGCTCCATGTTGATGGATCTTTGGGCTCACTCATTTTTGAAAAGTTTGAGACATGCGAACCATGTCTATTGGTGTATATGCATGAAGAAACTCCATGCAAATGGACCGTTTGGACTCACTTGATTTTGAATCAGTTGAGACATGCAAATCATACCACATGGGCAAGATGACTGAAAGCCTCGGTTTCAGTAAAATAACTTGTTGGAAGTAATACATTTTGATGTGTGCAGTCCAATGAGTGCTGAGGCGTGTAGTGGATATCGTTGTGTTCTTACTTCACGGATGATTTGAGTAAATGTTGAGTATATTTACTTGATGAATCACGAGTCTGAATTATTGAAAGGTTCAAGTAATTTCAAGGTGAAGTTGAAAGATCGTCGTGGCAAGAGGATAAAAGTTCTATGATATGATCATAGAGATGAATATCTGAGTTACAAGTTTGGCACAGAATTAAGACATTGTGGAAATTGTTTCACAAACTAATACAGCCTGGAACACCATAGTATGATGGTGTGTCCGAACATCATAACTGCACCCTATTGGATATGATGCATACCATGATGTCTCTTATCGAATTACCACAATAGTTTATGGGTTAGGCATTAGAGACAACCACATTCACTTTAATAGGGTACCACGTAATTCCGATGAGATGACACCGTGTGAACTATGGTTTAGAGAAACCTAAGCTGTCATTTCTTAAAAGTTTGGGGCTGCGACGCTTATGTGAAAAGTTTCAGGCTGATAAGCTCGAACCCAAAGCGGATAAATGCATCTTCATAGGACACCCAAAACAGTTGGGTATACCTCCTGTCTCAGATCCAAAAGCAATAAGGGATTGTTTCCAGAATTGGGTCCTTTCTCGAGGAAAAGTTTCTCTTGAAAGAATTGAGTGGGAGGATGGTGGAGACTTGATGAGGTTATTGAATCGTCTCTTCAACTAGTGTGTGGCAGGGCACAGGAAGTTGTTCCTGTGGCACCTACACCAATTGAAGTAGAAGCTTATGATATTGATCACGAGACTTCGGATCAAGTCACTCCCAAACCTCGTAGGATGACAAGGATACGTAATCCTGTCGTGGAAGTCATGTTGTGACACAACAATGAACCTACGAGCTATGGAGAAGCGATGGTGGGCCCGGATTCAGATAAATGGCTCGAGGCCATATAATCCGAGAGAGAATCCATATATGAAAACAAAGTGTAGACTTTGGAAGAATTACTTGATGGTCATAAGGCTGTTGGGTACATATGGATTTTAAAAGGGAAGACGGACAATGATGGTAAGTATCACCATTAAGAAAGCTCGACTTGTCGTTAAGATGTTTTCCGACAAGATCAAGGAGTTGACTACGATGAGACTTTCTCACTCGTACCGATGCTAAGAGTCTGTTGGAATTATATTAGCGATCACTGCATTATTTATGAAATCTTGCAGATGGGATGTCAAAACATTGTTTCCTCGACGATTTTCTTGAGGAAAGGTTGTATGTGATACAACCGGAAAGTTTTTGTCTATCCTGAAATATGCTAATAAGTATGCAAAGCTCCAGCAATCCTTCTGAGGACTGGAGTGAGCATCTCGGAGTTGGAATGTATGCTTTGATGATGATCAAAGATTTTGGTGTATACAAAGTTTATGAGAAACTTGTATTTCCAAAGAAGTGAGTGGGAGCACTATAGAATTTCTGATGAGTATATGTTGTTGACATATTGTTGATCAGAAATGATGTAGAATTTCTAAAGAAAGCATATAGGCTTATTTGGAAAGTGTTTTTCAATGGAAAGCCTGGATTAAGCTACTTGAACATTGAGCATCAAGATCTATAAGGATAGATCAAAACGCTTAATGGTACTTTCAAATGAGCACATACCTTGACATGATCTTGAAGATGTTCAAGATGGACCAGTCAAAGGAGTTCTTGCCTGAGTTGTAAGGTATGAAGTTAAGACTTAAAGCTCGACCACGGCAGAATAGAGAGAAAGGACGAAGGTCGTCCGCTATGCTTAAGACATAGGCTCTACAGTATGCTATGCACTGTACCGCACCTGAAGTGTGCCTTCCCATGAGTCAGTCAAGGGGTACAAGAGTGATCCAAGAATGGATCACACGACAGCGGTCAAAGTTATCCTTAGTAACTAGTGGACTAAGGAATTTTTCTCGATTATGGAGGTGGTAAAAGAGTTCGTCGTAAAGGGTTACGTCGATGCAAGCTTAACACCAATCCAGATTATTCTGAGTAGTAAACTGGATTCGTATAGTAGAACAGTTATTTGGAATAGCTCCAAATAGAGCGTGGTAGCTACATCTAGGAGATGACATAGAGATTTGTAAAGCACACACGGATCTGAAAGGTTCAGACCCGTTGACTATAACCTCTCTCACAAGCATAACATGATCAAACCAAGAACTCATCGAGTGTTGATCACATGGTAAATGTGAACTAGATTATTGACTCTAGTAGAACTCTTTGGGTGTTAGTCACATGGGGATGTGACCTTGAGTGTTAATCACATAACGATGTGAACTAGATTATTGACTCTAGTGCAAGTGGGAGACTGTTGGAAATATGCCCTAGAGGCAATAATAAATAAGTTATTATTATATTTCCTTGTTCATGATAATCGTTTATTATCCATGCTAGAATTGTATTGATAGGAAACTCAGATACATGTGTGGATACATAGACAACACCATGTCTCTAGTAAGCCTCTAGTTGACTAGCTCGTTGATCAATAGATGGTTACGTTTTCCTGACCATGGACATTGGATGTCGTTGATAACGGGATCACATCATTAGGAGAATGATGTGATGGACAAGACCCAATCCTAAGCATAGCACTAGATCGTGTAGTTCGTATGCTAAAGCTTTGCTAATGTCAAGTATCATTTCCTTAGACCATGAGATTGTGCAACTCCCGGATACCGTAGGAATGCTTTGGGTGTACCAAACGTCACAACATAACTGGGTGACTATAAAGGTGCACTACAGGTATCTCCGAAAGTGTCTGTTGGGTTGGCACGAATCGAGACTGGGATTTGTCACTCCGTGTAAACGGAGAGGTATCTCTGGGCCCACTCGGTAGGACATCATCATAATGTGCACAGTGTGATCAAGGAGTTGATCACGGGATGATGTGTTACAGAACGAGTAAAGAGACTTGCCGGTAATGAGATTGAACAAGGTATCGGGATACCGACGATCGAATCTCGGGCAAGTATCGTACCGATAGACAAAGGGAATTGTATACGGGATTGATTAAGTCCTTGACATCATGGTTCATCCGATGAGATCATCATGGAACGTGTGGGAGCCAACATGGGTATCCAGATCCCGCTGTTGGTTATTGATCGGAGAATGTCTCGGTCATGTCTGCATGTCTCCCAAACCCGTAGGGTCTACACACTTAAGGTTCGATGACGCTAGGGTTATAAAGGAAGTTAGTATGTGGTTACCGAATGTTGTTCGGAGTCCCGGATGAGATCCCGGACGTCACGAGGAGTTCCGGAATGGTCCGGAGGTAAAGATTTATATATGGGAAGTCCTGTTTTGGTCACCGGAAAGATTTCGGGGTTTATCGGTAATGTACCGGGACCACCGGGAGGGTCCCGGGGGTCCACCAAGTGGGGCCACCTGCCCCGGGGGGCCACATGGGCTGTAGGGAGTGTTCCTTGGCCTACATGGGCCAAGGGCACCAGCCCCACAAGGGCCCATGACGCCTAAGAGGTGGGAAGGGGGCAAACCCTAAAGGGGATGGGCCTTAGGGCCCATCTAGCTGCGCCACCCTCCCCTCTCCCCTCTTGGCCGCCACCCCCTTTGCCATCTAGGGCTGCCGCCCCCCTAGGGGTGGGAACCCTAGAGGGGGCGCAGCCCTCCCCTTCCCCTATATATATGAGGCCTAGGGGCTGCCCACAACACGCGATTCAATCTCTCTTGGTGCAGCCCTGCGTCTCTTCTTCCTCCTCTTCTGTGGTGCTTGGCGAAGCCCTGCAGGATAGCCACGCTCCTCCATCATCACCACGCCGTTTTGCTGCTGTTGGATGAAGTCTGTTGGGGAACGTTGCAGAAAACAAAAATTTTCCTACTCGTTTCACCAAGATCATCTAGGAGTTCATCTAGCAACGAGTCACGAGATGCATCTACATACCTTTGTAGATCGCGAGCGGAAGCGTTCGTTAGAACGAGGTTGATGTTGTCGAACACGACGTGATCCAAATCACCGATGACCAGTGCCGAACGGACGGCACCTCCGCGTTCAACACACGTACGGTACGGGAGACGTCTCCTCCTTCTTGATCCAGCAAGGGGAAAGGAGAGGTTGACGAAGATCCAGCAGCACGACGGCGTGGTGGTGGATGCAGGGCGTCACGACAGCAGGGCTTCGCCGTGTACTACGAGAGAGGAAGAAGTAACGGGGAGAGAGGGAAGCACCAAAGGCGTGGGGATCAAGTCCCTCCTCTCCCCCACTATATATAGGGGTGCCAGGGGGGTGCCGGCCCTGGTAGATGGGATCTACCAGGGGGGCGGCGGCCAGGGGTGGGGGGCTTGCCCCCCAAGCAAGGGGGCGCCCCCCTTAGGGTTCCCCCCCAACCCTAGGCGCATGGGCCTTGGGGGGGCTGGCGCCCCAGCCCACTATGGGCTGGGTTCCCTCCTATTTCAGCCCAAGGGGCCCTCCGGGATAGGTGGCCCCACCCGGTGGACCCCCGGGACCCTTCCGGTGGTCCCGGTACAATACCGGGTACCCCGAAACTTGTCCCGATGGCCGAAACTGCACATCCTATATATAATTCTTTACCTCCGGACCATTCTGGAACTTCTCGTGACATCCGGGATCTCATCCGGGACCCCGAACAACATTCGGGTTACTGCATATACTTATCTTCACAACCCTAGCGTCACCGAACCTTAAGTGTGTAGACCCTACGGGTTCGGGAGACAAGCAGACATGACCGAGACGACTCTCTGGTCAATAACCAACAGCGGGATCTGGATACCCATGTTGGCTCCCACATGCTCCACGATGATCTCATTGGATGAACCACGATGTCGAGGATTCAATCAACCCCGTATGCAATTCCCTTTGTCAATCGATATATTACTTGCCCGAGATTCGATCGTCGGTATCCCAATACCTCGTTCAATCTCGTTACCGGCAAGTCACTTTACTCGTACCGTAATGCATGATCCCGTGACCAGATACTTGGTCACTTTGAGCTCATTATGATGATGCATTACCGAGTGGGCCCAGTGATATCTCTCCGTCATACGGGGTGACAAATCCCAGTCTTGATCCGTGCCAACCCAACAGATACTTTCGGAGATACCCGTAGTCTACCTTTATAGTCACCCAGTTACGTTGTGACGTTTGGTATACCCAAAGCACTCCTACGGTATCTGGGAGTTGCACGATCTCATGGTCTAAGGAAAAGATACTTGGCATTGCAAAACTCTAGCAAAACGAACTACACGATCTTTATGCTATGTTTAGGATTGGGTCTTGTCCATCACATCATTCTCCTAATGATGTGATCTCGTTATCAATGACATCCAATGTCCATAGTCAGGAAACCATGACTATCTGTTGATCAACGGGCTAGTCAACTAGAGGCTTACTAGGGACATGTTGGTGTCTGTTATTCACACATGTATTACGATTTCCGGATAACACAATTATAGCATGAATAAAGACAATTACCATGAACAAGGAAATATAATAATAATGCTTTTATTATTGCCTCTAGGGCATATTTCCAACAGTCTCCCACTTGCACTAGAGTCAATAATCTAGTTACATTGTGATGAATCGAACACCCATGGAATTCTGGTGTTGATCATGTTTTGCCCTAGGGAGAGGTTTAGTCAACGGATCTGCTACATTCAGGTCCGTATGTACTTTACAAATTTCTATGTCTCCATCTTGAACATTTTCACGAATGGAGTTGAAGCGACGCTTGATGTGCCTTGTCTTCTTGTGAAACCTGGGCTCCTTGGCAAGTGCAATAGCTCCAGTGTTGTCACAAAAGAGTTTGATTGGCCCCGACGCATTGGGTATGACTCCTAGGTCGGTGATGAACTCCTTCACCCATATTGCTTCATGTGCTGCCTCCGAGGCTGCCATGTGCTCCGCTTCACATGTAGATCCCGCCACGACGCTTTGCTTGCAACTGCACCAGCTTACTGCCCCTCCATTCAAAATATACACGTATCCAGTTTGTGACTTTGAGTCATCCAGATCTGTGTCGAAGCTAGCGTCGACGTAACCCTTTACGACGAGCTCTTCGTCACCTCCATAAACGAGAAACATCTCCTTAGTCCTTTTCAGGTACTTCAGGATATTCTTGACCGCTGTCCAGTGTTCCTTGCCGGGATTACTTTGGTATCTTCCTACCAAACTTACGGCAAGGTTTACATCAGGTCTGGTACACAGCATGGCATACATAATAGAACCTATGGCTGAGGCATAGGGGATGACACTCATCTCTTCTATTTCTTCTGCCGTGGTCGGACTTTGAGCCGAGCTCAATTTCATACCTTGTAACACAGGCAAGAACCCCTTCTTAGATTGATCCATATTGAACTTCTTCAATATCTTATCAAGGTATGTACTTTGTGAAAGACCTATGAGGCGTCTCGATCTATCTCTATAGATTTTGATGCCTAATATATAAGCAGCTTCTCCAAGGTCCTTCATTGAAAAACTCTTATTCAAGTAGGCCTTAATGCTGTCCAAGAGTTCTATATCATTTCCCATCAAAAGTATGTCATCTACATATAATATGAGAAATGCTACAGAGCTCCCACTCACTTTCTTGTAAACGCAGGCTTCTCCATAAGTCTGCGTAAACCCAAACGCTTTGATCATCTCATCAAAGCGAATGTTCCAACTCCGAGATGCTTGCACCAGCCCATAAATCGAGCGTTGGAGCTTGCACACCTTGTCAGCATTCTTAGGATCGACAAAACCTTCCGGCTGCATCATATACAATTCTTCCTTAAGGAAACCATTAAGGAATGCCGTTTTGACGTCCATTTGCCATATTTCATAATCGTAAAACGCGGCAATTGCTAACATGATTCGGACGGACTTTAGCTTCGCTACCAGTGAGAAAGTCTCATCGTAGTCAACCCCTTGAACTTGTTGATAACCCTTAGCGACAAGCCGAGCTTTATAGATGGTCACATTACCATCCGCTTCTGTCTTCTTCTTAAAGATCCATTTATTTTCTATGGCTCGCCGTTCAATGGGCAAGTCAGCCAAAGTCCATACATCGTTTTCATACATGGATCCTATCTCGGATTTCATGGCTTCTAGCCATTTGTCGGAATCCGGGCCCGCCATCGCTTCTTCATAGTTCTAAGGTTCACCGTTGTCTAACAACATGATCTCCAAGACAGGGTTGCCGTACCACTCTGGTGCGGAACGTGTCCTTGTGGACCTTCGAATTTCAGTAGGAGCTTGATCAGAAGTATCTTGATCATTATCATTAACTTCCTCTCTAGTCGGTGCTGGTACCTCAGGAACATTTTCTTGAGTTGCGCCATTTTCCGGTTCAAGAGGTAATACTTCATCAAGTTCTACTTTCCTCCCACTTACTTCTTTCGAGAGAAACTCTTTCTCTAGAAAGGATCCATTCTTGGCAACAAAGATCTTGCCTTCGGATCTGAGGTAGAAGGTATACCCAATAGTTTCTTTTGGGTATCCTATGAAGACGCATTTTTCCGACTTGGGTTCGAGCTTTTCAGGTTGAAGTTTCTTGACATAAGCATCGCATCCCCAAACTTTTAGAAACGACAGCTTAGGTTTCTTTCCAAACCATAATTCAAACGGTGTCGTCTCAACGGATTTCGACGGAGCCCTATTTAAAGTGAATGCGGCAGTCTCTAAAGCATAACCCCAAAAAGATAGCGGCAGATCGGTAAGAGACATCATAGACCGCACCATATCTAATAGAGTTCGATTACGACGTTCGGATACACCGTTACGCTGAGGTGTTCCAGGCGGCGTGAGCTGTGAAACTATTCCACATTTTCTTAAGTGTGTGCCAAATTCGTGACTCAAGTATTCTCCTCCACGATCTGATCGTAGAAACTTGATTTTCCTATCACGTTGATTCTCAACCTCACTCTGAAATTCCTTGAACTTTTCAAAGGTTTCAGACTTGTGTTTCATTAAGTAAATATATCCATATCTACTCAAATCATCAGTGAGAGTAAGAACATAACGATAGCCACCGCGAGCCTCAACACTCATTGGACCGCACACATCAGTATGTATGATTTCCAATAAGTTGGTTGCTCGCTCCATTGTTCCTGAGAACGGAGTCTTGGTCATTTTACCCATAAGGCATGGTTCCCACGTGTCAAATGATTCATAATCAAGAGACTCTAAAAGTCCATCAGCATGGAGCTTCTTCATGCGTTTGAAACCTATGTGACCAAGGCGGCAGTGCCACAAGTATGTGGGACTATCATTATCAACCTTACATCTTTTGGTATTCACACTAAGAACATGTGTAGCATTATGCTCGAGATTCATTAAGAATAAACCATTCACCATAGGAGCATGACCATAAAACATATCTCTCATATAAATGGAACAACCATTATTCTCGGATTTAAATGAGTAGCCATCTCGAATTAAACGAGATCCCGATACAATGTTCATGCTCAAAGCTGGTACTAAATAACAATTATTGAGGTTTAAAACTAATCCCGTAGGTAAATGAAGAGGTAGCGTGCCGACGGCGATCACATCGACTTTGGAACCATTCCCGACGCGCATCGTCACCTCGTCCTTCGCCAGTCTCCGTTTATTCCGTAGTTCCTGCTGTGAGTTACAAATGTGAGCAACTACACCGGTATCAAATACCCAAGAGCTACTACGATTACTGGTAAGGTACACATCAATCACATGTATATCACATATACCTTTTGTTTTGCCGGCCTTCTTGTCTGCTAAGTACTTGGGGCAATTCCGCTTCCAGTGTCCGCTCCCCTTGCAATAAAAGCACTCAGTCTCGGGCTTGGGTCCATTCTTTGGCTTCTTCCCGGCAGCTTGCTTGCCGGGCGCGGCAACTTCCTTGCCGTCCTTCTTGAAGGCTTTCTTACCCTTGCCCTTCTTGAACTTAGTGGTTTTATTGACCATCAACACTTGATGTTCCTTCTTGACTTCTACCTCCGCTGATTTCAGCATTGAGAACAACTCAGGAATGGTCTTTTGCATCCCCTGCATGTTGAAGTTCATCACAAAGCTCTTGTAGCTTGGTGGAAGCGACTGGAAGATTCTGTCAATGACCGCATCATCCGGGAGATTAACTCCCAGCTGAGTCAAGCGGTTATGTAATCCAGACATAGTGAGTATGTGCTCACTGACAGAACTATTTTCCTCCATCTTACAGCTGAAGAACTTGTCGGAGACCTCATATCTCTCGACCCGGGCATGAGCTTGGAAAACCATTTTCAGCTCTTCGAACATCTCATATGCTCCATGTCTCTCAAAACGCTTTTGGAGCCCCGATTCTAAACTGTAAAGCATGCCGCACTGAACGAGGGAGTAGTCGTCAACACGTGTCTGCCAAGCGTTCATAACGTCTTGGTTCTGTGGGACGGGAGCTTCACCTAGCGGTGCTTGTAGGACGTAATCTTTCTTGGCAGCTATGAGGATGATCCTCAGGTTCCGGACCCAGTCCGTATAGTTGCTACCATCGTCTTTCAGCTTGGTTTTCTCTAGGAACGCGTTGAAGTTGAGGACTACGTGGGCCATTTGATCTACAAGACATATTGTAAAATATTTTTAGACTAATGTTCATGATAGTAAAGTTCATCTAATCAAATTATATAATGAACTCCCACTTAGATTAGACATCCCTCTAGTCATCTAAGTATTGCATGATCCGAGTTAACTAGGCCGTGTCCGATCATCACGTGAGACGGACTAGTCAACGTCGGTGAACATCTTTATGTTGATCGCATCTTCTATACGACTCATGCTCGACCTTTCGGTCTTCTGTGTTCCGAGGCCATGTCTATGCACATGCTAGGCTCGTCAAGTTAACCCTAAGTGTTTTGCATGTGTAAAACTGTCTTACACCCGTTGTATATGAACGTAAGAATCTATCACACCCGATCATCACGTGGTGCTTCGAAACGACGAGCTTTAGCAACGGTGCACAGTTAGGGGAGAACACTTCTTGAAATTGTTATGAGGGATCATCTTATTTACTACCGTCGTTCTAAGTAAACAAGATGCAAAACATGATAAACATCACATGCAATCAAATAATAAACGTGACATGATATGGCCAATATCACATAGCTCCTTTGATCAACATCTTGGGGCTCCATGATCATCTTGTCACCGGCTTGACACCATGATCTCCATCATCGTGTCTCCATGAAGTTGCTCGCCAACTATTACTTCTACTACTATGGCTAATGCGTTTAGCAATGAAGTAAAGTAATTTACATGGCGTTTCTCAATGACACGCAGGTCATATAAAAGAATAAAGACAACTCCTATGGCTCCTGCCGGTTGTCATACTCATTGACATGCAAGTCGTGATTCCTATTACAATAGCATGAACATCTCATACATCACATATAGATCATTCATCATTCATCACAACTTTGGCCATATCATATCACAAACCACTTGCTGCAAAAACAAGTTAGACGTCCTCTAATTGTTGTTGCAAGTTTTACGTGGCTGAATTAGGGTTCTAGCAAGAACGTTTTCTTACCTACGTGAAAGCCACAACGTGATTTGTCAACTTCTATTTACCCTTCATAAGGACCCTGTTCATCGAATCCGCTCCAGCTAAAGTGGGAGAGACAGACACCCGCCAGCCACCTTATGCAACTAGTGCATGTTAGTCGGTGGAACCGGTCTCACGTAAGCGTACGTGTAAGGTTGGTCCGGGCCGCTTCATCCCACAATACCGCTGAAGCAAGAAAAGACTAGTAGCGGCAAGAAGGTTGACAAATCCACGCCCACAACGAATTGTGTTCTACTCGCGCAAGAAGAACTACGCATAGACCTAGCTCATGATGCCACTGTTGGGGAACGTTGCAGAAAACAAAAAATTTCCTACTCGTTTCACCAAGATCATCTAGGAGTTCATCTAGCAATGAGTCACGAGATGCATCTACATACCTTTGTAGATCGCGAGCGGAAGCGTTCGTTAGAACGAGGTTGATGTTGTCGAACACGACGTGATCCAAATCACCGATGACCAGCGCCGAACAGACGGCACCTCCGCGTTCAACACACGTACGGGACGGTAGACGTCTCCTCCTTCTTGATCCAGCAAGGGGAAAGGAGAGGTTGACGAAGATCCAGCAGCACGACGGCGTGGTGGTGGATGCAGGGCGTCACGACAGCAGGGCTTCGCCGTGTACTACGAGAGAGGAAGAAGTAACGGGGAGAGAGGGAAGCACCAAAGGCGTGGGGATCAAGTCCCTCCTCTCCCCCACTATATATAGGGGTGCCAGGGGGGGCGCCGTCCCTGGTAGATGGGATCTACCAGGGGGGGCGGCGGCCAGGGGTGGGGGGCTTGCCCCCCAAGCAAGGGGGCGCCCCCCTTAGGGTTCCCCCCCAACCCTAGGCGCATGGGCCTTGGGGGGGCTGGCGCCCCAGCCCACTATGGGCTGGGTTCCCTCCTATTTCAGCCCAAGGGGCCCTCCGGGATAGGTGGCCCCACCCGGTGGACCCCCGGGACCCTTCCGGTGGTCCCAGTACAATACCGGGTACCCCGAAACTTGTCCCGATGGCCGAAACTGCACATCCTATATATAATTCTTTACCTCCGGACCATTCTGGAACTTCTCGTGACGTCCGGGATCTCATCCGGGACCCCGAACAACATTCGGGTTACTGCATATACTTATCTTCACAACCCTAGCGTCACCGAACCTTAAGTGTGTAGACCCTACGGGTTCGGGAGACAAGCAGACATGACCGAGACGACTCTCTGGTCAATAACCAACAGCGGGATCTGGATACCCATGTTGGCTCCCACATGCTCCACGATGATCTCATCGGATGAACCACGATGTCGAGGATTCAATCAACCCCGTATGCAATTCCCTTTGTCAATCGATATATTACTTGCCCGAGATTCGATCGTCGGTATCCCAATACCTCGTTCAATCTCGTTACCGGCAAGTCACTTTACTCGTACCGTAATGCATGATCCCGTGACCAGATACTTGGTCACTTTGAGCTCATTATGATGATGCATTACCGAGTGGGCCCAGTGATATCTCTCCGTCATACGGGGTGACAAATCCCAGTCTTGATCCGTGCCAACCCAACAGATACTTTCGGAGATACCCGTAGTCTACCTTTATAGTCACCCAGTTACGTTGTGACGTTTGGTATACCCAAAGCACTCCTACGGTATCTGGGAGTTGCACGATCTCATGGTCTAAGGAAAAGATACTTGGCATTGCAAAACTCTAGCAAAACGAACTACACGATCTTTATGCTATGTTTAGGATTGGGTCTTGTCCATCACATCATTCTCCTAATGATGTGATCTCGTTATCAATGACATCCAATGTCCATAGTCAGGAAACCATGACTATCTGTTGATCAACGGGCTAGTCAACTAGAGGCTTACTAGGGACATGTTGGTGTCTGTTATTCACACATGTATTACGATTTCCGGATAACACAATTATAGCATGAATAAAGACAATTACCATGAACAAGGAAATATAATAATAATGCTTTTATTATTGCCTCTAGGGCATATTTCCAACAAAGTCTTCCTCAACCTCTCCCTCTCTCCTTGTTGGATCAAGGCGTGGGAGACGTCACCGGGCTGTACGTGTGTTGAACGCGGAGGTGCCGTCCGTTCGGCACTTGGTCATCGGTGATTTGGATCACGACGAGTACGACTCCATCAATCCCGTTCACTTGAACGCTTCCGCTTAGCGATCTACAAGGGTATGTAGATGCAACTCTCCTTCCCCTCGTTGCTGGTCTCTCCATAGATAGATCTTGGTGACACGTAGGAAAATTTTGAATTTCTGCTACGTTCCCCAACATATGTCTATCGCAATACGGTTATTCATTTAAGGAGAATAATGGTTACTCTGTTTATTTGAATAAAACCTTCAATGGTCTTGCACCTAAAATGAATGGTTAATTGAATCTCGATCGTAGTGATACACATGTTCATGCCAAAAAGATATAAGATAGTAATGATAGTACCACCTACTTGTGGCACTGCCACGTAAGTCATATCGGTATAAAACGCATGAAGAAGCTCCATGTTGATGGATCTTTGGGCTCACTCGTTTTTGAAAAGTTTGAGACATGCGAACCATGTCTATTGGTGAATATGCATGAAGAAACTCCATGCAAATGGACCGTTTGGTTATTATTATATTTCCTTGTTCATGATAATCGTTTATTATCCATGCTAGAATTGTATTGATAGGAAACTCAGATACATGTGTGGATACATAGACAACACCATGTCCCTAGTAAGCCTCTAGTTGACTAGCTCATTGATCAATAGATGGTTACGGTTTCCTAACCATGGACATTGGATGTCATTGATAACGGGATCACATCATTAGAAGAATGATGTGATGGACAAGACCCAATCCTAAGCATAGCACAAGATCGTGTAGTTCGCATGCTAAAGCTTTTCTAATGTCAAGTATCATTTCCTTAGACCATGAGATTGTGCAACTCCCGGATACCGTAGGAATACTTTGGGTGTGCCAAACGTCACAACGTAACTAGGTGGCTATAAAGGTGCACTACGGGTATCTCCGAAAGTGTCTGTTGGGTTGGCATGAATAGAGACTGGGATTTATCACTCCGTGTGACGGAGAGGTATCTTTGGGCCCACTCCGTAGGACATCATCATAATGTGCACAATGTGATCAAGGAGTTGATCACGGGATGATGTGTTACGGAATGAGTAAAGAGACTTGCCGGTAACGAGATTGAACAAGGTATCGGGATACCGACGATCGAATCTAGGGCAAGTACAATACCGCTAGACAAAGGGAATTGTATACGGGATTGATTAAGTCCTTGGCATCGTGGTTCATCCGATGAGATCATCGTGGAGCATGTGGGAGCCAACATGGGTATCCAGATCCCGCTGTTGGTTATTGACCGGAGAGGTGTCTCGGTCATGTCTGCATGTTTCCCGAACCCGTAGGGTCTACACACTTAAGGTTCGATGATGCTAGGGTTATAGGGAAAGTATGTACGCGGTTACCGAATGTTGTTCGGAGTCCCGGATGAGATCCCGGACGTCACAAGGAGTTCTAGAATGGTCCGGAGGTAAAGATTGATATATAGGAAGTATGGTTTTGGCCACCGGAAGTGTTCCGGGCATCACCGGTAGTGTACCGGGACCACCGGAGGGGTCCGGGGGTCCACCAGGTGGGACCACCAGCCCCGAAGGCCTACATGGGCCAATAGTGGGAAGGGACCAACCCCTAGGTGGGCTGGGGCGCCTCCCACCAAGGCCCAAGGCGCCTCCAAGAGGGGAAGGGGGCAAACCCTAGGCTCAGATGGGCCTAAGGCCCACCTAGTGGTGCGCCCCCTCTCTCCCCCCTTGGCCGCCCCCTAGATGGGATCTAGGGCTGGCCGCCGCCCCTAGGGAGGGAACCCTAGGTGGGGGCGTAGCCCCTTCCCTCCCCTTATATATACTTGAGGTTTGGGGCTGCGCAACATAGGTGATTTGCTCTCCCTGTTGGCGCAGCCCTACCCCTCTCCCTCCTCGTCTCTCGTAGTGCTTGGCGAAGCCCTGCTGGAGTTCCGCGCTCCTCCACCACCACCACGCCGTCATGCTGCTGCTGGATCGAGTCTTCTCCAACCTCTCCTTCTCCCCTTGCTGGATCAAGGCGTAGGAGATGTCATCGGGCTGTACATGTGTTGAACACGGAGGTGCCGTCCGTTCGGCACTAGGATCATCGGTGATTTGGATCACGACGAGTACGACTCCATCAACCCCGTTCACTTGAATGCTTCCGCTTAGCAATCTACAAGGGTATGTAGATGCACTCTCCTTCCCTTGTTGCTAGATTACTCCATAGATTGATCTTGGTGATGCGTAGAAAATTTTGAATTTCTGCTACGTTCCCCAACACAAGCCCCACTGGTGCTCCAGATTTGCAGCTTGTCCTTGACGATTAGGGCGCCATGTCTCATCGATGAACATGTGGTCGTCCATCCCTTTCTACCTCTGATTCGCTTGACATATCCACAAGGTACAGTATGTGTAATCCAACCACATGTCACATAGTTGAATTCCGAAGCAATTAGCTTGATTACATGCAGTATATCTAATTCTCATCTAATGCTGATTAGTTTAAGCGAGTCAACACATAGGACGGAAAGACCCTTTTATAGTTTTCTTAAGGGGAGTCTACCGTGTGCGGGGGCATATCTGTGTTCCTTTGTATGGTTGTTTAACAATTTGTGAAATGCTTGTAGTATGATAATCTAGATAGTGGGGATATGTTACAGAAAGTGTTGTGCCTGGCCTCACATGTACATGATTTGGTTTATCATTAAGTGTTCTCTTTCCACTAAATTTCACATCTGCCATCTAAAAAAATCCACAATTACCTGATTTCAAGTTCTTATGGACCTTATGGTAAAGTACTTAAATAATTTTAACCGGCTCAAAAGGCTCCAAGCTTCTTTGTCTATCATTTCCTGTTCAAAACTGACAACAGAACTTTGTGAAGCCTTTCATTTTGTCTTTGTTTCAGTTACTTTACCATTCGGTCTTGATGCCTGAACTATGTGAACATTGTAAACTTAGTAAAATGGTATGAACTTGTGTGCCATACACATAGCAGGTCGAAAAACTACCAATGTATTTGTATATACTGCTTGTGGCACAATTTTTTGAAAACATGTTGGTGGTCATTGGTCAACAAAAGTTTTCAGCATTCGGCACGGTGTTAATATTCTTGAATTTATTGTGCTTCTAGAATTATAGATTTCCGAATAATTAGATGGTCAGTTATGCAATACAATATTCCCATAGTATTGAAATCTTCTGTTCTGCAAAGTGTCCTTCAACAAATGGCGCTTGCACTTAATATGGGATACTCCAAATCCATAAGAGCAGGCTATATCTGATATTTTCTCCATACAGAGTCGGCAGCGACTTGATTTATATTTTCCGCTACTTGTCAATATGATGGCCCGTTGTAAATAAATGAGGCCTGACCATCACTTATACTTGGGAACTACTTTTCAGTGATAGCTGTATTGACCAAGGTACTATTTTTCTTTCTTAAAGATTGATTTCTTCAGTGGTGTGTGTTTTACTTTACAGTTTTGATAAGATTCCATTGCCAACACACTTTTTTTTCTTGACAGGGAACTATGGCGGGCTTATGCCTACCTGAACTATATTCGAAACTATCAGAGTGTATAGCAGATTACAGCAGCCTTAAAGGTAAAATGATCTGAATATTTTTTTCACAATACACAGGTAGTACATAGTAATAGCCCTCTTAATAATTTTTATATAAAAGTATGATCTGAACATTTTGTTGAGTTGTTTTTGCACCAAATTGTTGGCCATTAACGGTTATCCATGGCACTAAAACTACTTGATCTCAACATTCACCTCACAACACTTGTTGGCGAAAACATGTGCTATAGCACTAAAGAAGTTGAGGTCAAATTAATGAGGTGGTATCTAAACTCCTTATACTGGATATATTTGTGTTTTTTTGCTTCAAGTATATAGACATATATTCCTTGATCAAAACTCATTGACACTGCTGCCACTAATTTACTAAAGGTCATCGATTTGAAGATTGATAAATATGGTTCTCTTATTATGCAGGAGTTGTGTGATCTGAGGAGAAACTATTCTCTTGCAAATCGGATAGTTGTTGTAGGAATTAAAAGGCACATGATTGTACTGTTGTTCTGGGATTTCGTTTCTACATGTTCCTCGACCCTAATGTCTACATGAGGTGTAAGTTCAACGGATCAAGGAAATTACATTACTAATATAATGGTAGGTAGAATCATGGTGATTCATACAAAAAATCATTAAATTTATCATATAACGGATCATATAATTTATCAGCTGCCTCAACGGCTCACACTTTTGCAAGTCTTCATATTTTAGAAAATACGACTGAATTTGATAATTGGATCAAATGCAGTTATATGTCTTGTACTTGCTTTGGTTGAATCTGAAATTTTGTCAGAAACATAACGAACCACTTGGATATATAAAGCATTGATCTGTGCAGAACTAAGAATGTTGTGTTTTTACAGTTCTTATGCTGTCTGATTGAATTTTCTTATCCCACATTTTATTTCAGTATAAGCAGCAAAGAAAATGCTCTCAGCCTTGGACGATCCATTCACTCGATTCTTGAAACCATTACCTTTTCTGAAGCAAGACTAACTAGCACCCAAGGTCCCCTTGCAGGTGTAGGTTTATCCATTGGCTACCCATTGGAGCATCACTTGCGGTGCTCTTTCTAGTGTCACTTGGTGGGTTTTTTAGAAATGACTGCCTAGAGACGTTTTATAGTTCTTTCAGAAGTAATGTTTCATTCTTTTACTTGAGTCTAGAGTGGTTGATGCTCATTCATCTTAATTTAATACAGAGCATATGCTAGGAGAGAAAGATATACTTGAAACCCGATGAGGTCAATGATGTGGAGATTTTACCAAAGATGTTGTTTTCAAGTAAGATTTTGTGTGAGATTATACCGATCGCATCAACACGCCACATTGTTGCTCCACGGAAAAGGCAGCGAGGTAATTTTTCTTTTTGCACCGATGTAATTTTCCTTTTCTTTTAGCCCACTCCCCCGTCTCTTCCGTTCCTATTCAAATCACACATGGTGAGCGGAGATTTCTACGGCGACTGGCTGGCTGCTGCTGGCTTGTACATGTGGAAGGCAGTTGTTCACGGCAGGCCAGTGAGCGGCGGCGGATGGGCGCGCGACCACATGGTGGTTGGAAGGTAGGCTTCGCGGCGTTCAGCCTCGGCCACCGTCGTACCACGATCTCGCCCCACCCGGAAAGTTGGATGAAGAGGTGGTGGACGGTGAGGACCAATCATTATAGCTGCTGCTCCATTACTTCCGCTCCTCGAAAAGCTCCCTAAGCCCGACCAACAATTGGACCTTCCTCTGAGGTTCACGCTACTCCTTGTCCATACTAATCCCGGAGAGGAGAACAAGCCTCCGAGCACGTGCTCGTCAACTCCATGCCGGCCGCTCCAAGCGCCCCTACTTCGTGTCTTCGAGGCAGGTGCCGAGATAGCCTTTGCAGCGAGCTGTGGTGTGTGGACTCTGCGACCAGATGGGATTCAGAATCCTTTTCCGTGGTGAGATAACCCTGCCACCACTCATATGCCATTGCATATAAGTGAATCTGTTTTATAGAATTCAATCTTGCATGTTGGTTAGCTCCGTAATTTCTTTTATTCCATAGCAGACTGAGTTGCTCACAACCTATTTGCTGGAACGCCAATGAGTCATTTTTCCATCTCCACAAATATTCTTGGGCTCTTCAAATTAATTGCTTTGATCCAACTACCATTTTTCAAGATTAGTTCGATTATATAATATTTATTTTTGTACCAGTGTTGATCAAGTAGGTTATTATTGTGAGGAATCAGCAGTTGGATGCACATGTATTTGTTTCTTGCCACTGGTTGCAAAAGCCTAAAAATTATTTGATTTATTCACCTCTTAACAGTAATATGAGTATTTTGTTTATTTCCTACTCCCTTTTAGTGATTACTGATTAGTCACTCTTAAAGGTGAATGCACATGTATAATAGGTGTGTCATGGCTGCATTTTGCGGCCCCTGACTACTGGAAAGTAATCTCCTTTGGATGATTTGTATTTTTTTCTGGAATTTATACTTAGATAGCACATCCAAGGAAGGAAGGAGATTGAGGTCGGCACCTCCTGAAGGCATGCATGCTCTTCACCGAGAGAGGGAAGGGCATCTTTTTCTTGGGTTGCAGTTTTCACCTTGTTGTTGGGTGAGGTGAGAGTAATGATTTCTCTCCTCCCGCTTCAGTTTTTAGTCCTCTGTAACTTCAGAAATTTCCTAATTTGTTTGATCCATATGTATGTTAAAAATTATGATTAGGATCCCTCTATTTGATTAATTTCTAGAGTTACTGAACTATAATTTCTGTTTTGTGCTCATGAATTGCATACTTGGAGGTTTATTCAATTTAGAGATAGCGACACACACACAAGTAGAGGGGTACATGGCTGCAACGGATTTTATACTGCGGTAAGTGTGGTTCAGTCACCACACTTATGATCTATAAGAGAAGCTGCGATTTTGGCAATAGACGCGCGAGAAAGTAGTGGTTGGTGTTGGTTTAATCAATTATCAAATGTTTTGTCAATAACAGAAAATTACCTTCCTCGTAAATTTATTGTCCTTCAGTTTCATGGTCCAGCTGATTCGTTGTTTGTCAGAGCTCTTGTGGATAATTAGACATGGGGTGCATGGCAAAATTAGGATAGACTGAAGGCGGCGGATTCCGCGTTGGCCGTGCACTTTGAGGAGAAGACATTGTCTTTGTATAAGTGCCCCTACAATCATCTCTTTACAGCAGAGATAAGGCCTTCAGGTAGGCTAGACCAAGTGTCATACACTTATGTATCTGTATTTGTGATGATCTTTTTAGCATTCTTAATTGATGACATTTCTGAAGGGAAATGTCCTCAGGATTTCAGAGTTATCTTTTGTACTGTTGTAATCTCAAATTTCACATTCGAACTTAACTTGTTATCAAATAATTTTGGAACAAAATTTTACTTTTACCTGCCCTCCACAGAATCAAAGGTTCAGGAGGACTTCTGTTCCTCTAATGCTTCTTCGATGACCATCTCACCGTTCTCCCTTGCAGATAGATATGGCCGCATAAATCGCACCGATGGATCCAGTCCTTCGCTAGGTCCAACGTGCCCCGCACCAGCCTCAAGCACGTGAGACACTGTTACCTTGTATTCTAACCGGTTACCACAATCAAATCCATTTTTGCCCTGTTAAATTAGTTAGCTCATTTTGTTGATACTCCCTCCTTCCATCTACATAGGGCCTAATGCGTTTTTCAAGGCTAACTTTGACCAAATGTTAGAGCAATAATATATGACATGCGACTTACACAAAACATACCGTCACATTCGTATGTGAAAGGAGCTTCCAGTGACATAATTTTTACATTATACATCTCATGTATTATTAATCCTGTCAATAGTCAAAGGCGGTCTTGAAAAGCGCATTAGGCCCTATATAGATGGAAGGAGGGAGTAACTGAGTTGCATTGGTAATATATACTGATCTGTCTTTGGCATTCTGTTTTACAATATATTCTAATTGTCAGGATTTTTGCTACATTTTTGGTGTGTAGATTTTAGGGACATTAATGTAGTGCTAATGCCTTCCGTGCAGGTTATTCAGTCAGTGCATATTCTGTCTTTTGGCATGTGTATGCTTGCTCTTGTGCTCATGTTGTAATCGTGACCTGTAGTCAGTCCATGATCCTTGTGTGACCAGAAGTTGGGCATAACTGCATTGTTACTGAGAAGATGCGTTAATAACTTAGGGATCGGAGCTGAAGCTCTAGCCGATAGCAAAGATATGAAGTCTGTGCTCTGTCTTATGTTTGCAAGTATATTGATGTAACTTCACATCTTGCCCTCGTATTGGGAAGATGCTTCAGAATGGAGTCACTCCTATGTGTACTGCCTCTGTAATCACACAACATGAATTTTCCCTTTTTGTGATCTGAAATTCTGCCAAGAAACATGTTGGATTAACTACGATTTTGTTCTATTTACTACTAGCATTTATTCTTATCTCTCAACATATTCTTGCCCCTATCTAGAACAATCGGAAGAAGAGAGCTTCGACTGGGAAACAGCGTGTTGAAGCAATACCTCTTGTTGAACCACCCAAAACCAAAGAAGCCTCTTAGATTGCGAGAGGCCTGTTGTGTTTAGTAAGAGGCTTGGCGTAAAATATCCAAAATATCAAGAACACTATATATTGGGCAGACCTAAAATACTAATATAAGTGTATCCAAATTTTCCTACGATTCCCTTCCATTATATTGGACGTAAACCACGTCTCTGACTTTGCAAGTCCAAGGCTCCAAACTAGGCGTTATTTTTCATAAAGTTTCTATCGATATCTAATCCAAATATTTCTATTTGCGTAACCCTACCTGGCTACCTCCATCAGCCGGAGGCATTCCTGGAGTCAAGGCAAGCATGTTGACCAATTGACATAAATGTGCAATGTAAATTTACCTCGGCACTTTGTTTTTGAATGTGATGGCCGTTGTGTGATATGTCTCCTCCGCATCATAAATTTACATAGGATTATATTAATATTAAAAGGCCCGTAGCAACGCACGGGCATTCCACTAGTGGTAAAACAATGAATGACTACCAACCTTTGTGTCCATCAATAGCAAATTTTTGGTCATTGCCCTTTATATACAACACCGCAACTTCATTCGAGCAGATTACAAACATTCCTATCTCCATTTGATCTCAAGACGTTGGTAGATTTTTCTTCTTAATATTGCCAACAATAGCTTAGTACATCAAATAGGTGAGAGTCACATATACGCATCGAGAGGATGAGAGAAGAAACAATGTAAAGGTTAGAATTCCTCCCAAAAAAAATGCAAAGGATGGAACCTATGGGAATGGAAGACATCAGGAATAGCCGTGGTGGAACATTTCCACCTCAAAGAGCCCTAAGAGAAGCATAAGATTTTAGATCTTCATGTTCTCTCCGTTTTATTTACTAGCCAAGTGGTGAATGATGCAGTATAGTTTATGGATACATCACTGTCCACAATTTTGATCCCGAGTGTGGTAATCAGAAAAACAAATAAAGGGTGTATCCTTTTTCCATTTCCCGTGTTTCTTTCCTTTCTAATATATATAGAAGAAAAAAGAGTTTATTTTAAGAACATAGCATGTGAAACAGCCAATGATTTGAACTCAGTGGCTGGCTATGTTAGTTGCGTTTGTTGTTGTTTTTCGTGTGGCATGCTTTACTGTGTCAAGTTCCTTCTACGCCGAATCCAAGCCATGCCGCCGACACAGAAATATACCAACACACCCGTTCGTCGTCGAAACAGACATTACTATGCTACTAATGACTGGCTATATTAGTTGTGTTTGGTGTTTTTTCGTTTGCCATGCTTTGTTGTGTCTAGTTCCTTCTGCACGGGGCCCAAGCCATGCCGCCGACACAGAAATGTACCAGCACCCGTTCGTCGTCGAAACAGACATTACTATACTACTAAAAGAAAGAAAAAGAAAAAAAAATGACTACAGCCATGAGAACCTAGGCGTGGATTTTCTCACAAGCAGCATCACCGCTGTGTGCGTGCGCGTCTACTGGACGGATAAGACTAGCCACAATGGGAGAAACTTATGTGATAACATCAACATATCTAGATAAAATAAATGATGTGACAAACAATTAATAAAAAAAGACAGATATGTGGTAACATAGCTAGTTACTAGTAGTGTGTGTAACATCACATATACCAAGGTAAAATGAGTCTATAACCTAATAAATGAAGTGTTGCATGATACCACGTACTCCCTCCATTCCCTTTTGTAGTGCGCATAGTTTTTTTGCTCACATTCCGAAATATAGTGCATGCATGCTGGTTTGGACAAGTTACCCCTTGCATGGAAACCAGGGACACACAGCAGTGCTTGCACATGGGTGTGG
Source organism: Triticum monococcum (assembly GCA_034509565.1). NCBI lineage: Eukaryota > Viridiplantae > Streptophyta > Magnoliopsida > Poales > Poaceae > Triticum > Triticum monococcum. The sequence goes on from CM067845.1 coordinate 625,726,126, forward strand.
GCAGAACGTGCATGCAGGGTCATTTTGGTACAAAGTACAGCTCCAACTCATTGCATTGGTATAAGAGCTAGCAACTATGTGCACTATAAATTAAAATAGAGGGAGTATATGTTACTCCTCCCATATGCATGTTATTAGTCTAAGTTACTACTTATCGTGGCTAGTGTAAGAGTTGGAATTTTTTTTTTAAAAATGCATTAAACTGCTATTGGAGATGCGGGGTATCAATCCCCGTGCCTCTAGCATGCTAAGTGAGCGCTCTACCATGTGCAGCTTGAAAACTTGCTTTCTTATTACTCCGTAACTCGTGGTAGAACGTACATCGGCTCTATCCATTTTTTCGATTCACGGACGAACTACTCCGCGATCACACGAGACTACACCACAGAACCGGGCAGTACACCTTAAAGGCTACAAGCAGATGCGAATCAATCTGTGGTTGAGTTGTTAGATGGACAGTGGTATCCCCAATCCACCAAGATTCAAATCCTGATGCTCGCATTATTCCTGGATTTATTTCAGAATTTCCGGCGATGCGTTTTCAGTGGGAGGAGACGTTTCTATCGACGACGAGGCGCCTACGGTAACTTCGTAAATCTCAAGATGATATGCCGGCTCAGTCTTTCGGAAGTGCTCATAGGGGTAGGGTATGCGTGTGTGCGTTCATAGGATTAAGTGTATGCGCGTGTATATGAACGTTTATGTCTGTACTGATGCTAAAAAAAAGCTACAAGCAGACATCTCAGCCTGACGTGGCCCAACCGCGCCTTTGGAATTCCCGAAAAGAAAAACTGCGCCTTTGGAATTCCCGAAAAGAAAAACTGCGCCTTTGGAAAGCCTATCCAACTTTGAGGCCCAAATCAGAATTCGATCCAGCGCCCCACACGCCCCCTCGGCTGTACCTACAGAAGATACCCAAAACGTCCCGTCCCGTCATTAAATTGGGCGGACACTTGGTTGGACAGCGCAGGAGACATGTCCTCCTAAATTTCCCAAGCCAGCCATTCCGAATTGCAATCCAAACTAAAAAAAAAGAAGAAGTTATACTTCAAATGTAAAAAAAAAAAGGAAAAGCAGTGAAACTGCTGCTTCAGGAAGAGAAAGAAACCTCGTACGTCTTTTTTTTCTCTTGCGAGGAATAAAGCTTGGGCGTCTGACTAAAATTCTCCTACTCCCTCCGATTCATATTAATTCTGGCTCCCTTAGTACAACTTCGAGTACAGAATTATTCCGCAAAAGAAAAAAAACTTTAGTACAGAATTTCACATTTGACGACCTCTGGCCGCTACCACCATGTAGTTAAAGCAAGTAGCTAGCTTCAGCTAAACCTAGGTGAGGTGGCAACAAAATCATGCAATGCGACGCATAGTTTGTATCTTGCGTCCATACCACACATTGTTGATTTGTTCCAGTACCCCTTCGCCAATCACCAGCCCTCCTTCCTCGGCCAATGCGACCCATGCTAAGCCTCGGGTGGCCAACAACCGATGCTTGCAAAATGCCAAGCCGTGGGAGGCCGTCAGCTCCCCTTGCAGAAATTTAGAGCTGCGGCCAGCTCGTGGGCTAGCTATAAGATGGACATGCAGGGCTCCCTCCATTGCACCACACGCAAAGCAACGAAACAACTAGTCCAAGAGAGCAACTGAGTACGTAGCAACGCGCCCATGGCCTCCACGCCGACGAGCTTCGTGGCCGTGGCGCTCCTCATGGCCGTCATGCTCAGCACGTGCGGTGCTGCGCGCCTCCTCGCCGACATCCCGGCCTTGCCCGAGCCGACGCTGCCGGCCTTGCCCCCGGTCGTTCCCACGGTCCCTGCCGTGCCCGGCGGCGTGGTGCCCACCGTGCCGGAAGTGCCGACGGTGCCGCTGCCAACAGTACCCAGCGGCGTCGTGCCAACCATCCCGACGGTTCCCACCGTGCCGGAGGTGCCGACGGTGCCCACCGTGCCAGGTGTGCCGGCGGTGCCGCTGCCAACAGTACCCGGCGGCGTGGTGCCGACCGTCCCGACGGTTCCCACCGTGCCGGAGGTGCCGACGGTGCCCACTGTGCCAGGTGTGCCGGCCGTGCCGCTGCCAACAGTACCCGCCGTGCCGACCATCCCGACAGTTCCCGCCGTGCCAGGCGTGCCGACGGTGCCGCTGCCGGCAGTACCCGGCGCCGTCGTGCCCACAGTGCCAACCGTGCCAGGCGTGCCAACGTTGCCTCTGCCGTCGATGCCGTCCATCCCCGGTGACCTGCCCATGGTACCAGTGCCATTACCACCGGTTCCGTCCATCCCCGGCGACCTGCCCAAGCTGCCGGTGCCTCTGCCGCCTCTGCCGTCCCTTCCCGACCTGCCCAAGGTGCCACTGCCGCCGATGCCGTCCATCCCTGGCGTGCCTAAGATACCACTGCCGTCTGTTCCGGGTGTGCCGGCCGTGCCGTAGTTCCTCCTCAGCCGACGCACTAGAGGAGTTTATATACGTACGTCATGACCGTGCATGCACAGGTGTGGGTGGTCGTTGTTGCCCTACCCGATTTACGAGTGTAATATAACTTTGACTTGACAGCATTTGTTTGAGCACTACATGTACAAGTCAAAGTACGTGCAAGAGAGAGGGAAAAAAAGTGAAGTACTCTCTTGTGTGCGTGTGGTCTATTTGCAAGTGAGTGTGGTGTGGATGTATAATGTTTACCTGTCTATACTTGTCCCTTTATGTCATTAGGCGGGAGTCATTCTTTGTATAGGCTAGGGGTATTGCTCCATTTTGTACGTGTGTGCACTTATGTTGTTTTCTTTTCACTTGTATCAATATACGCACTATTGATGCGGGTATCATAAGTTTCAAAAGCTTGCCTTTCCCTTTACGTATGTATGTCAAATTATTCTGCCGTGGTCGCCTTATCTTGTAATTGTTCTGTCATGGTTGCCTTTGTTCTGTACTCTGTGTAATAATCAATAAGAATGTTTGTGTGCAATGCAATGATGCAGAGGCTAGGGGGCTTTAACCTCATTTTAAAAAAATGTATGTATGTCAAATTCAAGAGCTTACATGGATCCAGAGGGTTTTGGATTATGTGACTCTTATCTGCGTTTGGAATTTTTTTTGTATAAATATAATTGATTCATATGTTTTATATGAGTTTTGTTAAGAATAATAACCTATGCATTCATATAGTTGATATCTTAGGTTGTTACTCCATCGTCTCAAAAAAGAGTGTTTATTATTTCAAACACTCCGCATACTAAGGAGGAGTTAAGAGAGATTATTTAGGGTCCATGCAATCCCATCACATGTAGCTATAGATGCGTAAAGGGTCTCAATCTATGAATTTATGGGTGTACTGCCTATGTAATCACATCGCATCATACATGTTCTAGCATAAGTACGAAATATTTCACTTCTCATATCTATGCTATATATGTTTGTCACACTTCTATCTTTGCAGAGTTGTTATTAGCGAAACTATAAACACTGGTCCAATTTCACAAATAAGAAACACCTTTGAACATCTTCTTTTTTGCCATGCCTTTGAACATTTTACACGCGCTTTCAGTTTCCATCATTATTTATTCTGAAAATACAAAAATACTTCAAACCTTATTATATGTTAATCACTTGTTGCAACTAGCAAAGCTAGTGAATAGCAACAATCTTATTGTCTAGACTCGACCATTTACGAAATTTGTCTATTGTCTAGACTCTAGACCCAACCATAAAAATTGTTTGACCCGCCTTCCATGCAGCTTGGCAAGCCCAAATTTTAGGCCTACTACAACCGTAAATTCTCTAATAGGAGAAACAAAATATGTAGCATTAAGATACAAGCCACAAGGCCAACAACATATTGATCTGGGCATCTAGCTCGCTTCTCTCCCATACGCAGCACGGCAGCGCCCACGGCTCTTCTATGTCTCTTTGCATAATCATAGGGATGCAAGCGGAAAATAAGCTAACCACTGCTACTTCAATAACCGCGCTAATGTAAAGTCGATCGACGTGGACGGCCGCAGACTTCGCGGACGTTGTCCCGCGTGCATCCCTAGGCCTAATCCGCCTCCTTGATCCTCAATTTTCACACTGTGAAAGACTATCTAGTAATCTCAATTCCTCTATCGCCTCTCCGTGGATCTACATAAGGATGACCAACGACAATCCTATTTTGATTTGCTGTCGGCCGATCAGCCACAACCGCACAATCTTTAGTCTAATAATCCGCTGACAATGAGTGTCCGAGTCTAGGTTTGCACTCTTCAGGTTGCCCTCTGGCCTTCTTGCTGCCCAGGTATGCTAGTGTAAGTTTCATACTAAAATTTCTCACCTTCTTTATATTGATTTTTTCTTCCTTGATTCATTTAGGAGTGATTGACTTACTTTTTATGTGGAGAAAGATATATTTTCACCATTATGTAATGATGTCATGATTCATCTCTTTAAGACCATAAAAGACCAAGGAGGGAAGTATAAAATGTGAGTCTCACATTACATTACATTCTAATTTAATGATATTTTTATATGCTTCTTGTTTTGTACCATTGTTGTGAATATAGTATGTTATTTGCTTCATCCGTAGTTGCAAATGAAGTCTTAAATTCATACTTTTTTTCTTGGTTCATTTTTGATATATGACTTTGCTCTGTGATTACTCTACCTTGGTATGAAAATATTTTGAATATAAAATAATATCATTGGCTTCTTGCATATTTTCATTCTTTGTACTACACGCTGCAGTTATTTATATTGCCTTGCCATGGTCATAGTCGGCTGTGAGGCAGGGCTCTTCCATTTCCGTATCTCGGAATACCCATCCATCACCGCAAACTCACCAAACAAGGAGCAAAAAATTATTGAAGCGTGGTTCGAAAATAAGTTCAATAGTTGGAAGGGTAAACTCGGGTCTCATAAAGGAACTTTAACTCTCATCAATCATGTTTTTTAGTGAGGGAAGACTTATTGCCTACTACCAATCCGTGCCCTTGGGGCGCCCAACACAACAATCACTAGGCCCAAGTGACAGTTTACCATAGTCAATATTTGTTGGTTCTATGTGTTTGTAGTTCACAACACATTTTGAACTTGAGATTTCAAACATGTGGGGCTAATGAATTAGTAGCATAACCAAAGGGGTGTTCAAAAGGCTAGATTTTATCGTTCTAGATTTTTCTGGCAATGCAATGAGCGGAAAAGGAAGTACAAGCTTGTGAAATGGGATATTTTGTGCAGGCCTAAGGATCAAGGGATTTTGTGTATTGAAAACCCGAGGAAGAAAAATAGGAGCTCACTCAACAAATGGTTGTATAAATTACTTAATGAGAGGAAGGTGTTTGGCAGGAGCTCTTACACAACAGAACCTGCATTCCAAAACGATTTCTCAAGTAGTTGCTAGGACAACTAAGTCACCGTTTTGGAAGAAATTGATGAAGGTTAAGTATTCATTTCTAATAAAGGTTATTTTATGGTTGGTAATGGCTAATCAACTAGCTTTTGGGAGGACACATGGTTGAGGGATATTCCATTAAATCTCCAATACCAAACCATATATAACATTGTGCACTGAAAAGAGGCCTCAGTGGCATCGGTGCTTGAGGCAAACCCCTTGAATATTGAATTTCGTAGGGCTTTAATTAGTGATAGATGGACATCATGACTCCATTAGATTAATGTCGATCATTTCATCACAAACGTAAGGATGTCAATTTACCGATGGGTACCTAACCCGCATGGGTTGGGTATGGGCATATTTTTGTGCCCATGGGTAGTACCCCAACCCTACGCGACTAGTCATGGATAGGGCATGGATACAATTATGTGCCCATGGGTAATGCCCAAACCCGACCAGATGACCATATATGCATGTGAGTCACATGTGTCATAAACCTAAGGTACCGAGTCTCTCTATATAAGTTCTGAAGAACTACATATCCATACCCTAGTCCACCTCCATCATCTGCTCACAAACCAAACCTCTTTGTGGAGCCAATGGACCTAGCAACTATGCCTGGTAGGCCCGATAGGTACAGATACCCATAGCGTATGTGCACTGGCATTGATTTATACCCGATGGGCAGGGTATGCGAACGATTTTATGCCCATCTGAAACATGGGTATGGGTATGTGATTATTGTACCTGCACCATACCCTAAACATTGCCATCCTTACACAAACACCGAACGTATTTTGATGGAGGTTGAATACTAATGGTGTCTTCACCATTAGGTTTCTATATGTGGACCTCATTAATTTTGGGACTATTTACCATAAACAAAATATCTAGAAAACCATGGTTCCCATAAAGAGTAAAGTGTTCATGTGGTTTTTCCAGAGGAAGGTCATTCTTATAAAGATATCTAGCCAAAGAAAACTGCCAGGGTAGCAAACAAAATGTTGCTTTTCTGATCAAGACAGAAATATTCATCATCTTTTTCTATCTTTCCCATTTACGATCCAAGTTTGGCACCCGATTCATGTTGCATATAATTTGTTACCACTAACGTGTATACCGATTTTGTGTGGAAGTTGGTTGGGTGATATCTAGCCAAAGCTCAAGCGACACCTCTGAGTGGGAGTTTGTGCCCTTCTATGGGCGATTTGAAATTGTTGCAATGATTCCATTTTTAGCAGACCATCTATATCGATTTTTTTGCAGATTATCTTTAAGGTTACGGTGTTGATCCTTGTGTGAGCATTACTTCAACGTGTGGACACTCAAGAGCATATGGCCTTTGGGTGCATCTATTTGGAAATGCTCGCATGGTAATTATTCAACAAGTTTGGTTGTTGTGCCAGTAATAGGTTGTGTGTCTAAGTCATGTAGTGCCATTATCAACTGACAGTGGTCTTAATTTTTTTTCCTTTTTATAGAATCGTTGTGTACTTTGAGTAATGATTTAATAAAATGGTTATTTGCATCACGATAATGTAGAGGCAAGAGCTATCCCCTTTTTGAAGAAAAAAAAGGTAAGTTTCTTGTGGTGAAATACGAAAATATGGCAAAGGTGGTGAAGACTAAGAAGGTGGGGACAAACTTGGAATCTTACGCTGGATTCATTGTTCGTCGTCTACAACACTCCTTGCATAGTTAGCAGGACTCTCATCAAAGACCTCTTATGCTACTTATGGCCCATAAAGTAGCATCATGGTCCATGAGTGCACTATAAAAGTTCATACTCAAGTACCGTTCTTACTCCCTAAGGTCCTGCCTTCGAGAGAACTATAAATTTCTCTAGGAAAAATGGTAGAGCTACAATGTTGTTTCTTGATAAAATTGGACTGCTCTTTATCCAGATATCTCGCTAGCCGAGGCCCTCTGCACTCCCCCACCTTTGATCGCTTTTCGCCACGAGATTTCTCCCACTGAAAGCAACCGTTGGACCATGTTGTGTGTGAGGCTTGGTTGTGTTAGCCTGTCAATGACACATACACGGTGTCATGGCGTGTCACCACTTCTCGCCAAATCGGTCAAATTGATGTACGCCCAATTTACGGAAAGCCAGCTTGTTGCTTATCAAAATTTTCATGTGGCAAATGTTTAGAATATACTTTGGACCCCTAACAACTAGCCAAACGTAATGGGCATTCAGATGGGAATTGTGTGATTTGTGCTATTCTAGAAGATGCTGACCAGACGATCTTCAGATGCCCCCTAGCCCGCTTCACGTGGAGTGCCGTTAGGGAAGCCGTGGGCACGAGCTGGAACCCTTCGTCTGGTGCTGAGCTTCTTAAGATCATCTGAGCTCTTCGTGGCTCGATTTAGGGCATGATATAACGTTGTGTTGGGGCACTTCAATGGGTTGTCTGACATATCCGCAACAAAATTACTACCAAGGCCATTTTCCTGGCTCACCCGGTTGTCTTTTTTTTCAAATGCATTCTCTTCTTGCAGCAATGGGAATCATTGGGGAAGAACATGGACACTAAGGACATGCATTGGGCATTGAACAAGCTACACCACATCCATAGCATCGCCAGAACCCCGTTCCGAGCCTACGTGCTCTTGTTGGGCGTTCCTAATCTAATCCTCTAGAATTATCTTTAACTCGATCGAACTCCCTTGTTATGTTTTAGGTTTTGTGTTGGGCTCCATGTACTCTGCCTATTGTGGGATTTATTAATTAAAGTCGGACGTTGTTTGCGTTTTCGTTCTAAAAAATGTTACTTGGGTGTGAAAGAAATTTTCTCTATTTTTGCTCACACAACTATATCTTATGTTTTCTCTACCGGCTTAGAACTTGAAATTTCCAATAAGAAATTCAAACTCAAGAGGAATTGCATCGTGTCACATTGCATGTTAATGCACACCTCTTCAAAATTAATCACACCAATGCTCATCTTCTGAAAGACCTGCGGTAATTAAGGGCCTATTCAATCCATAATATTAAAAAAGTAAGAAAATGAAAAAAAACAAAATTGTAACATGTGCAAACGTTTCCTACTAAATGGTTGAATTCACACTGAATTATAGATTATTTGATTATAACACATGAAAAAATATTTTCAAGAGATACTACTCAACGAACAAAGAATATATTAGGATGAAAATGTATATGACTCAGTCATACAAAACAAGCAGACCCATATAGCAAAAATCCCTAATTATTCTGATCTTAAAATTTCATTATGAAATCTTTTGACTCGTAGAGGTCCTAAGTACATATGTAGTATTGTTGGAGCCGATGCATATATTTTCTGATCCCCCTCGTGGAAGTTTTGAACTTTTCATATTTTTCTAATATTTTAAGGATCTTAGATTTTCTAATGGAATACTAAGACGAAGAAAAGTGAAGTATTGGAAAGGAAATATTAAAATAATTATAAAGCTATTAAATTAAAAAAACCTTAAAATTATCTATGAACACTCATGAAAAATATGGAAAATGAACAAATTCGGTTACACTATATTTAACCTTGTGTGGATATATGAGTGCCCCTTCATGTATGAGCGATTTTATTTTCTGTATGAGGTTTGTGATTTTCTTCTTTGCTTTTTTTTTCTTTTGTTGGCAGTTCTTTTTTTTTTGCAAAAGCACAGAAGGCCCGCATCGTGTTGATTACATATTTATTGAAAAAGTGTGATATGTACAAGGTATGTTATATGCCCAAAGGCCAGGAAGATATAAACTTCATAGGTTGATTTTCTAATTTTATTTTTTCCTACTTACTAAGCTTTCCTCATTAGCGAAAACCACCATCCAGTTTGTTAGACACCAAATCTAGAGTTGGGCGGATAATTGAATGATAAACGTGTTTTCAGAATTTTTGTTACTATCACAACTAAGTGTGCCCCATGCCATTCAGTTTATGGGAAAAATAATGAATGCCTGCCAACCTTTTCTGCTTGCATGAATAATGCTTTTAGGCCATAGCCCTTTATATACACCACTGCATCTTCCTCGAGCAGATTACAAACTTTGCATGTCCATTTTATATCTTATAAGATGTTGGTAGAACTTTTCTTAGTATTGGTAGCACTAGCTTCGAAAATCAAATGGGTGATGGTCACATATACATATTGAGTAGAGAATGAGAGAAGAAACAACAGAATGTTAGAACCAGTGGGAACAGAAGACATCGGGAGCAGCGTTGGAGACACGGGTGAAAGAATCCGAAGGGAAATAGGACATTCTGGATCTTCACGAGAGTACAATGTTACGAAGCTTTCCATTGATCGTTTTAATTACTAGCCAGTCATGTATTATTTGTGGCTAAAACCTTGCCATTTGAAGAAAGCTCGTTGAGGTACCCTGCTACATGGTAAACTGGCTAGATCATCAGAGTGGTAATCTCAAAAACAGATAATTGATGTTTATCATATCCCAATTTTTTTTCTTTAATCTAGAAAAAAAATTAGATTTCAAAATGGAGAGCTGAGACAGATGTTTCAAACTCGTGGCTCGCAACATTACTTGTTGAATCTTCGTGGATCCAATCATTGTTCGTGTGTCTATAGATTGGATTCTTTTAGGCCTGTGTGTCTAAGGGTTCCCGAGTCACGGTCCCTAATGCGCCCGAGTAGGCAGTCACATGGGATAAGGATATGGAGCACTACTTTAGGGATTCTGCGGTTGTGGATGTGGAAGATTTATACTCCCTCCGTCCCATAATGTACGATGTTTTTGCAAGCTTTGTTAATTTATAAAAATGTCTTACATTATGGGACGGAGAGAGTACCTCATAACTTTTTTTAGGGCAATTTATACCTCATAACTACATGATCCATTAGGGTGAGCGGGCGAGTAGGCCATCCAGTCACGACGAGCGGACAAGCAGTTTGAGCGTGCTAATGAGCCGACCTAGTTGCACTATAGGGTCAAATTGTCGCAGAAGGCGCCAACGTGGAGCTCCCACCAGTGCATGCAACTCACACCCAGCAGCGAACGCTCTTTGAAGTGAGCTTGCTCATGTAAAGGTTCTCTCAACCGGTTTTGTGAAAATTTCAGAAGCTTCCCGTTGTTTTTTTTCCTTTTCTTGCTATTTGTCAGGGTTTTTGTTCGTATATTTTTTTCTTTTCCTGTTTTCCTTTTCCTTTTTCTCTTTGAAATTCATTTTACATTTTTTAAAATTCATGAACTTATTTTCAAGTTCATGCACATTTTTTCAAAGAATAAATATAATCAAATTTATATTTTTAAAGCATTCATAAACTTTTCACTTCATTAACCTTTCGAATTCGTAATTTTTTTCAAATCTGTGAACTTTTTTAAATTCATGAACAATTTTCAAATTTGGGATTTTTTAAAATTACGGAAGTTTTTTAAAATTCACGAACTTATTTAAACCCATGCATTTTTTTTTGAAAGTACAAATTTACAATCTGTATAAAGAACCAGAGAGTCGTTTTTTTTTCTTCTAAAGCAGTAGCTGCTTGTTTTTGCTGAAACTGCAGCGAGCGAGCCGGGCCATCGGACGAGCGGGTGAGCGAGCGGTTGGGCTGAGCTAATGGTCGGCCCAGCTGTGCGCGCGCCGAAGGCCCTAACGAGGACCTCCCTCTTAGATTGATGTCAAAAAAAGAATAAAAAGTGTAAAAAAAGAAAGAAAAAGGAGCTCCCTTGTAAACATGGCTCCAGCACGCAGGGCAGGGCATGCTCGCGCCGCTTCTCGCCTTTGGAACCGGATCCTCTAACATCTTTAAAGGGTGTCACGTAAACTACAGTAACCATGACATCCCTTCTACACATCTATATGGTTAAGCTTAAAATGATTATAATTAATTTGCAAATTACAAATCAATTGTATACATTTACAAAAATTACGTAGAAACAAAATTATAATGTAATAAAATTATTTTATGATTTATTTTTCACATGCTACAGTAAATCTGCATAGTAGTTGCTACAGTACCTTAACATTCCTTATTCCCTTTACACACGCACTCAGTGTAGCTTCGTGACATCCTTGAGATCTGCTTCCTCTGCTGCATTCCGCTGGCCACTGGCCGCCGCCCATCCGCCGCCGCCCCCCTTCTACACATCTATATGGTTAAGCTCAAAATGATTATAATTAATTTGAAAATTACAAATCAATTGTATACATTTACAAAAATTACGTAGAAACAAAATTATAATGTAATAAAATTATTTTATGATTTATTTTTCACATGCTACAGTAAATCTGCATAGTAGTTGCTACAGTACCTTAACATTCCTTATTCCCTTTACACACGCACTCAGTGTAGCTTCGTGACATCCTTGAGATCTGCTTCCTCTGCTGCATTCCGCTGGCCACTGGCCGCCGCCCATCCGCCGCCGCCCCCCCCCCCCCCCCCCCCGCGGCCCCGCCTGCTGACTGCTCCGCGCGAGCACCACCGCGCATTCCCCTCCGCCCCCCGGTCTCAGTCAGGTGCCGCCCCGCCTCCGCCGCACTGCCGCCGCCTGCCCCTGCCTCCGCTCCGACTCCTCGCGCAGCTACTCCGCGCACCGCTGCTCCTGCTTGACCTGCAAGCCTCGCCGAACTGCATAGTTTCTGAATTTATGCATTGAAGCTAACTTAAATCGAAATAGAGATGCGTATGCATCGAATTGAACTCGAATCGATGCGTCTTGTCATCACTTGTCAATTCCATTTCATGCTATAGAAATAGAAGATGAAGAGGGCTTTTTCATCGGTGCCCGCAGTGGGAGTGTCTCTACACCCTATAGTTTGAGCTCAGGGGAATCAGGGAGTGTACTTGCAAGTATTGACGAATGACGATGATGATATTTTATATCGTTTTCAGTCCTATAGGTCCCACAAAGGGTTTTTTTACCTCCTGCTGTAGTGGTATGTTTTCAGATTTGGTTCAGTGGTAATGATTTGACTTGATGTTTATGTCCTTTCTTATGAAATTACACTTTTGATTGATGTCTTGAAGATGTTGCTACTTCTTCTACCTTGATCAGGTCATGGGAGACACATAAGAAGCAAACCATTAATTTGGTAAACTTTTGTATCTCAATACTGTTATTTGTAGTATTTGTCATGTTTTATACATTTTGTTGGATGTTAAGCCTTGAGTTTAAATTCTAGATATATTGTGCAATTGAGCAGATGGGGTGTATTTTTTGTGGTAGTTATGAGGTATTTTTCGGGTTGTTATAGGCGCTGCTGATTCTTGTGCGCACAATGTCTAAAGTCGCCTAAGGTTGACTTAAGGTGCCTTATGGCCGACCTTATGCCCACATTGGAGAATGGAGATGCCTTAGAGTCGATCTCCTCATGTGTAAAGTAGTCTAAGGTCCACCTTTTGAGACTTATGGCCGACATACACTGGAGACGCCCTAATGTGATATAAGCTAGTGTAAATCTGAAAACTAGCACATGCTAAATTGCTAAAAGTGTAATAACAGTAAAAAAAAATAGTCCATTCTTTATGGTAGGCTGGTAGCAGATCAATATCTACCTGAACAATCAAATTCCAATCGCTTACCTATAGCAATTTGCAGACTAGATTAAGTCGATCTGAATTCCACTAGAAGAAATGACCAGTAGGCCGCCATTTCATAATGAGCATTTCCAAGGGCGGTGAAGATATAGGAAATAACCAGTTGAATACTTGAATGGGCTCCTAGTTCTTCCAATAGAGGATGCAAATGGAATATTTATTTGTTCTTTTGAACAAATAGCACGAGTCAGCTATATAAATATTTACAGCTAGCTAGTAGCTAGTAGCAAAAAGTTTCTCTGCATTGCTATACAAATATTTAGAAGTAGCAAATACCCAACCAACTAGGACTGATCAGCTTAAAGTATACTAGTCTTACTGTACAATCTTTTAGGGTAAAGCCAAAATAATCTATGATCGAAATAACTAATTATAGTATCTGATCAAAAGGTGCAACATAAGGAACACCAATGTGCTAAGAACATTCAAGACCACAAGCAGGGATGACGATGTCAGTGTGCAGGTTATCATGATTACCGGGCCCTTCATCTGCAGAGAACACCTTGATTGCATCCTGCATCGTCGAACGGTGTGATGGGTCAGGTTCTATGCACCGAATAGCGATGGCAATCACTTTGAATATTTCATTTGCAATCTCAGCTTTAGGGAATGGGAGCCGGGTGTCCAGCAAATCCTTGGGTATTGTACTTTTCTTGTCCATGGACGAGAGGGACAAAAGAAAGTCACCCGGATGATGTCCCATGAACAACTCGAGCACGAGCACTCCAAAACTGTATACGTCGCACTTCTCCGTCACCCTTGTTGTGTATGCAAGCTCTGCCAAGCCAATAATGAAGAGTTAATTTTAGTAACCTTTTTGTATGCATGTACTGAAAAAAAGTTGTGTGGAGGGATAATAAGACTTATTCCCTGTCACACGAAAGTAAGAAGGCGAGGCTCGAACCCGGGCTGGCTAGCCCACCAACCATGGTACTAACCATTTGCACCCGTGAGTTCTCGTATGTAGATTGTAGAGAGCAGAGACAAGCATAGTATGGTCGATAGAAGTATATATAATATACTCCCTCTGTTCACTTTTATAAGACCTTGAAGACATTTCAGACAATGTGCAAAACAGCCTATTTTGAGTTGTCTGAAACGACTTACAAAAATGAACGGAGGGAGTACTAGTTTTCGACTGTACAATTGGTTACATTTACACAAACCAATAAGTAATAATCTACTTCCTGGAACAGTTAGGAAGATCTATGCAACTTATTTCATTATTGATGTGAAAATATATATAACACTATGCATGACATCGGTCGAAGTGACAAAAATAAATGTAACAACACATTGATTTAACCAACATAGATATATATTATTGTACCTGGTGCAAGATATCCTTTTGTCCCAGCAAGCCTTGTGCAGTTTGACCCATCCACATCTAATATTTTGGCAATACCAAAATCAGAGATGCATGCTCTAAATTCCAGATCAAGCAAAATGTTGTTGCTTGTTATATCTCTATGGACTATCGGCGCAAAGCAATCATGATGCATGTAAGACAAAGCATGGGCCACATCCTTAACAATATTTAACCTCCTTGTCCAGTCCAACTCTATTGCAGTTTCCTTGGTCCTTAAAGATGCTGCTAAGCTTCCTCGTTCCATGTATTCATACAAAAGAAATCTTCCTTGAGTAGCAGAACAGTAGCCAAATAACTTCACAATATTGCGATGCCGAATATGCATCAAGGCATCTATTTCACGATTAAATAGCTCATCATCTTCTATTGTATGAATCTTCTTTACTGCAAATATCTCGCATGTTGGTAACTGAGCTCTATATACTGACCCACTACTTCCAATTCCAATGCAGTGAGCGTCACCAAAATTTTCTGTGGCGTCAACAATTTGCCTGAACATATCTCCTCCATGAAAGTTCCAGATGGCAAACATCTTTGTCTGTTGCAATTCATTTGCGCATTCCACCTTGGATTTCCTTGTTTTACATTGCAAAGTTACTAGTGCCATGATAAACAGAAAAGATACAACAACAGATATTATAGCTAGTAAAATAGCTCTGGGCTTCTTTTTTTGTCCACCACTTTGATTAAGGTCACAAGGGGGCAAACCTTTCACTACACCACACAATTGCTTATTCTGCATGAACCATTCGATTGGAGCTTCTTCAAACAATCTACTCTGTGGCACTGACCCTTCCAATTTGTTGAATGACACATCAATGGATAGGAGGCTGAGCATGCGCTGAAATGATGGTGGGATGCTACCTTTCAATGCATTGTGTGAAAGATTCAAAACTTCGAGCATGCTCAAACCACCCAGCTGACTCGGAATGACACTAGCAAATGAATTATCACTTAGATCCAACAATTCTTGTAGGTTTACCAACATTCCTAGTTCGATTGGAATGCTGCCATTGAGGTGATTATGGCTCAAATTCAGGAAGTGAAGCTTGAGACAATGTTCAATTGACCCTTGTATCATCCCACTTAGGTTGTTTGATGATAAATCTAAGTACTCCAAATTCTTTAGCGATCCAATATCTTTAGGTATACTTCCTCGGAGCAGGTTATTACCTAAGCTCAAGTTGAACAGCACCGTTAAATTGCCAGTCTCCAGTGGAATCTGCCCTTCAAGTTTATTTGATGAAACATCAAGTATCCCCAACTGAGATAACTGCCCTATGCTTGGTGGTATGACTCCAGTAATGTTGTTGTTTGAGGCACGTAGCATTGTAAGTTTGTAACACTCACCCCAGCGATGAGATAATTGACCAAATAATTTGTTTGAACTGATATCAACATAGACAAGATCCGGGTGAAGCCCCATCTCGGAGATATCTCCTTGAAGCTGATTTCCTTCAAGACGAAGTTTGACTAGGCTTTTGCAACTTAGCAAGCTTGTTGGCAAGGGTCCAACCAAGTTGTTGCCATTAGCGGTGAGAAACTGTAGTCGGCCTCCCGCGCAAAGACCCGATGGCAATGCACCAGATAGATTGTTCAAAGAAACTCCAAACATTTCCAGATTCATTAACTCGCCAATTTCTTGAGGAATGTGTCCAGAAAATTGGTTGAAATTAAGGTTTAAGAAGGTGAGCTTAGTCAAATTTCCTAAACTGTTTGGGATAGGACCTGTTAGGTTGTTCAAACTGAGCTGAAAGTCCTCTAAATTCACCATATAACCTAGTTCCCAAGGAATTTTTCCGGAAAGTTGGTTCTGGCCAAGGTACAAGATCTTGAGTTTGGTCAAATTACACAAATTTCTTGGAAAGGAACCTGTTAGTGTGTTGTAGCTGAGCCGCAAGTCCTCTATGTGCACCAAATATCCCAAAACCAGAGGAATGTGTCCAGAAAGTTGGTTACGGTGAAGGTGCAAGGTAGCGAGTTTGGTCAAATTCCATAAATTGCTTGGAACAGAACCAGATAGTGTGTTGTTATTGAGCCTCAAGTCCTCTAAGTTCACTAAATAACCTAGTTCTCGAGGAATGCGTCCAGAAAGTTGGTTATGGTAAAGGTACAAGGTAGTAAGTTTGGCCAGGTTACCTATATTGCTTGGGATTGAACCTGAAAAGTTGTTTTGGCTTATGTCCAAGTGTTGTAGGTTGCAAAATTTCACTATATCTTTGGGAATGGGACCACTTAAGTTATTATGGGATAATGATAGCATATTTATGTTTTCTAAGTTTACTTTTGCAGTAGGCTGAGATGAAAAATTATTCATAGGATTTTGTATGGATGAGTTAGCTGGACTGAAGGAAACTGGTCCGGAAAGGTCATTGCTGGACAAATCTAATTTAAGCAAATGCTTAAGGTGACCTATTTCACAAGGGATAGGACCAACTAAGTAATTGTTTGACAAGTTCAGGCTCACAAGATTACCCATCTCGCCTATTTGCCTTGGTATTTCACCGGAGACTTGGTTGTCATGGAGCATTAGGAGACACAGTTTCGTGAGATTTGCTAAAACAGGTGGAATTGAACCTCTTATCTGATTGTCGTGCAGGAGCAGAGCATGGAGTTCTTTGAGGAGCTTAATATTCACAGGGATGCTCCCGGCAAGCTCGTTGTGCGAGAGCTCAAGGGCCACCAAGGTCCTCAAAGCCGAGAAGTCAAGAGACTCAAGTGTCCCTCTCAGCCGCATCCCCGGCAGGGAGATGGCGGCAATCACCGGCCGGCGCCCACCACACCGGATGCCTTGCCAACGGCAAGGTGCTGAGATGTTTCCCCAGGATTGCAGGGCGTCTTGGCTTTGCTGACTGAGGCTGGCTTTCCAGGCAAGAAGTGCCCCTGCTTGTTGTTCAAGTGATGGCAGCGCTCCAGCGGCTGAGACGAGTGCGGTGGTGCACATCATCAGTATGGTGAGAGAGGCAAGTATTTTGGAAGCCAAGGGCGCCATGGCGAGGATAGGAATTGATTCTGCTTCTGCGTCTGCTGGAGGGTTCACCTTAAATCATCATTGCACCAAATATTGCCGCTGCCTCGTTCCCTGCAGGGAGTATGACTGATTAACCACCCCTCCTTTCTGTCCCTCTCGTTCCTTTATTAATCTTCATGATAAGATTTGACCCGCTCTCTGATACATTTCTCTTTTCTTTTCTTGACATAGATTATGACGCCTGTTCTTTCAAAGTCAAAGTTACAGAACCCAAACATGTACGCATCCAGAAAAGGAAACCAGAAAGAAGTTGCCACAACACAAGCACGCCCCTAGAGGACCTGGTGCAAAGAAGACCATCGCCGCCGGAGAAGAGAGGGACATGACGCTGCTCACCCAGGTTCGGAGGAACACCATTGCAGACGGCACTACTCCCTCCGTCTCAGAAAGCTTGTCCCAAGCTTGTTTCTTAAATGGATGTATCTAGCACTAACTTGGTGCTAGATACATCCATTTGATGAACAAGTTTTTTCGGACGTTGGGAGTACTTTTCTGACTCGATTAAACGGTACACCGCAAGCGGCAGAATTGAGGCGATGTGGCTCGGCGGCTGGGTACTTTCCTTGTGTCCACTGTTCTGCTGTCTTGACAGTGGCGAAGCTACATGTAGTCTGTGATGTCCAGCGACATCACAGAAATGTGCTTAGAAGTTGACCCCGGGTATGTTTAAGTGTATATGTTTACATACATGGGCAGTTTTGAGCTGTTCCACTGGCTTCAATTGCTAGCGCTACCACCGGCCGTCTTCACTTGACGCTGGTGAAGAAGAAAAGTGGGCCTGCCTGCTATGAAGTAACTATACGCCTGGTACCCTCAGCTTATGTTGCATTTTGTGGAATTTGTCTTCCTATTTGGCAAATGGGGGGAGCGGTGGAAGTCATTAATGGACAAGTGGTTACCGGTCACGTCGCCCTACTCATCGGTGATTAATCAGAACATGGCATGCTTCTATGGGCTGCGTGCTGCTTCAAACCCGGCCGTGGCGCGAGGAGGAAGAAGCTGAATCTTCCCTTCCGCGCTGGCTGTTGGGTATGGAGCAAGCTTCATTTTGGGGCTCCCCAGCCTCCAAATATGGAGGATATTGAGGTTGTTTATGGAGTGACTCTGCTATACTGTCATTTTGGTTTAAAATCATCATATTGACAGTTATTATTGCGATCGTGGACATATGAAGACTCTGCTAAAGTTGCTCTTAGCCAAATAAGAGATGAGGATAGCTCACTTGGGTGAGAGCATCTAAGTTGACCTCTTCGAGGACACAAATTAGGATTCATATTTATACCGTCGTCTTGAAATAGCATTTACTCTTATCTATTACAAGTTTCCTGTTCATGTGCTATCGACTGCCAAAAGAATTGAATGTTCACCAACCGTCGCTCATGTGAATGATGCTTCCCTTGTATATATATATGCCACTCCATGGCTAGTACACTGGATACTTGGTGATGAGATATCAAATTGAGCAGACAATGAGAGGAGAATTACATTACATAGATGTCACAACATGTACGTGGGAACGAGAGACATCCGGAATAGCCAGGAGAGCAATATCTTTAGGTTGGTCAGTGACCAAGGGTGATGCTTGACCATTAAGCTAAATAGTATCTTTCGCTTTCAACATTTTACTACCGTTACAGCCTGCCTTTGGAGCTGTGGTCGCACTGTAGCTCCCTCTTATCCCCTGGCACTGACGGTCAGCTTCATCGACCGCGATCCCATCCGCTTCTCCTTTACGCGAGTGCATACTTGTGCTTGTGGCTAGGATAGGGGTTTCATGGCTAGGATAGGAATTGGTTCTGCTTCTGTCTCTTGGAGAGTTCACCTGGCTTAAATCGTCGCACCAGTATTGCCGCTGTCTCTTTCCCTATCGTCATGATAGTCAAAATTAATGTTTGCACGATTGATTGGTTATCTCGAATCCGTCTTGCCTGCTCCCTCCTCATGCTTCCATTCGTGCTCCCACCTCATCCTACGGTTGTCTATTTTCCTTTTTCCTTTCTAATCTAATCATCTCCCCCCTGATTTTAAGGGGGTGGGGCCGAGTCTTATTTTGTTCCAATCAAATCAAGCCACGTATGCGGGAGCACGGTTGGGCACACAAGCAGGGAGCAGGCAACACGAGCGGGGAGCAGGCAAGTCTCGTCCAGTTACCCCACCCTTTCTAGTATCTCTCTCGGTCCTTAATTAATCTTCCTAATGAAGATATGACCCGCTCTTTGATGCATTTTTTTGTCGTAGTAGCTGATATCATGGCGCCTGTTCATTCCAAGTCAACGTTACAGAACCCAGACACGTACGCACCCAGAAAAAGAAACCAGAAACAATGTGCCACAACACAAACTCCATAAAGGCCCTCAACAAAAGAAAGAAAATTACAAGCACACCTCTAGAGAATCTTGTGCAAAGAAGACCATCGTCGCCGGAGAAGAGAGGTACGGGATGCCGCCGCACCCAGGTTCTGAGGAACACCATTGCAGACATCACTGTTTTCTGAGCCGGTTATAGGGTCCATGGCAAGCGGCAGAACCAAGGGGATGTGGCTCGTCAGCCGGGGATGTTCCCCGTGTCCACCGGACCACTGTCTTCCAGTGGTGAAACTACATGTAGAGGCCTCTTTTGGTTCATAGGATAGGATTATCATAGGAATATGAATCTTGTAGGAAATTAGATGACATGTATCTTAAATCCTATGAGTAGGAATAGAAAACAAGATGTCATTTGGTTGACACCAAAGGAATGTCTTCATTGAGTCTAGGCTCTTTTTTATTTTTCTATGAAATGTGGAGGATAGGAACCAATCCTATGTAGGAACAGGAGTCCATTCCTATGAACCAAAGGGCTCTAAAGGAAAAAATCCTATAAGAATCCTATCCTCTAGAATTCCTATGAAATTTCTCTAAGGCCAGAGATCGCTACTTTTCCAGCCGATTAAACGGTCAACCGCAAGCGGCAGAACCGATGGGTTTTGAGTGTGACTCATTGGCCGGGGACCTAACCATGTCCGTTGGACCACTATCTCCGTGGCGAAGCTACATGTAGTCTGTGATGTCAAGAGACATCACATAAATGTGCTTAGCAAGCCAACCCCGCTATGTTTAAGTGTATATGTTTAGGGTTTAGGGTTTTGAATGGTTGACATCCTGGCTGCCACAAAGTACCTATAAGTGTGGTGCCTTCACCTTATATTGCATTTCATAGAGTTCGTCTTCCTATTTGGGCTCGGGGAAGCGGTGGATGTGGATGCCATTAATGAGCGGGTGGTTACCGGTCATGTTGCCCCACTCGCCAGTGATTAACCAGAATGTGTAGGGAGCACTGCTACATGGACGATGGTTGGCGGCCGATTCCTGCACGACAAAATATTGCAGCCATGTATTCCTTTTGTTCAGTGGGTTGCAGCCGTCGATAATGAGTGTCGTGCATGCAGCGTCCGCCAACCATCGTGTGTACAATATTTCCGATGTGTAGGTACTTCTATGGGGGGTGCGATACTTCGAACCAGGCTGTGGCGCAAGGAAGATGGCGTTGAAACTTCCCTCCCACCCTAGTGGTTGGGTTTGGAACAAGATCCATACCGGGGCGCCTCCCCGACCTCCAAAATGGAGGCTAAGAGGTTGTTTATGGAGCAAGGTCCATAAAATTATGCTGATCGGCACCCACATGGCGGCTCTGTTTGAATGATAATTTATTCAAAATCACAAAATCATCATATTAACAGTTATTATGGTGATCAGGGCCATATAGCGACTCAACTGGAGTTTGTGTTAGCCCATATAAGAGATGAGCAAAGCTCACTCGGGTGGGAGCATCCAAGTTAAACTCTTCCAGGACACAAATTAGGATTGATATCTATATTGTCCTCTTTTTACTAGCCTATCTATTACAAGTTTCAGTTCATGTGCATTCGACTGGCAAAATAATAGATGTTCACCGACCGTCGCTCATGCGAATGATGGTTTCCCCTTGTATATATATGGCACTCCACGGACCACTACCGTTCAACTCATTTGAACATATTGGTAGCACTAGCCTAGTGAACTAGATAGGTGGTGATGAGATGATAAAATCGAAGGGAGGATGAGGGAAGCATCAGACAGATATTACAACATATGCGTGAGAATGAGAGACATCCGGAATAGCCAGGAGAGCAATATCTTTAGGTGGGTCAGAGACCAAGGGCGATGCTTGACCATCAGAGGCCACCACTGCAGCAGTAGTCTCCATGTAGCTCCCTCTTATCCTCTGCCACCAACAGCAAGCTTCATTGGCCGAGAGCCCATGCGCCTCTCCTTGGTATGCGGCATGCATACCAGCAGTCGAGACGGTGCTCCAGCTGACATCTTCACATGGGCATTCCACACTACTACATCTCATGGCTCGTCATAATCACATGTACGGTCAGCTTGCGCTGATTCTCTTTGTGGAAAGAACCTCTTACTGGCCTCCGCAGGGGCGGACCTACATAGAAGAAGCCAGTGCAGGGCCATGCCCCCACCAATTTTTCAAACTTCACTGGAGTTTGCTTATATTTCATTGAAAAATACAGAATCTTTTCATATTTAGAGAAGAAGTGGCTCCACTCTACTAATTTGCCCTCACTCCATCTTGTTTCTGGGTTCGCCCCTGCGCCTCCGTATCTACCTCCTCGATGAATGCACTACATCTTTCTTAGTAGAAGGAATATTGGATCCACCAACGAACATGCATTGTAAGTTTTCAAATGTATTTGATCCTTGCCTATTTTCTGGTTAATTTTACTTTATTTCATATTGTACTCCCTCCGTCCGGAAATACTTGTCGGAGAAATGGATGTATCTAGATGCATTTTAGTTCTAGATACATCAATTTTTACTCATTTCCTCGACAAGTATTTCCGGACGGAGGGAGTAGTTTTGATTTAGAGAGGATGGCCGTTTTTTAATCACTAGGTTGTTCTCAAGAAGGCACGCTAGCCCTAGGGTGCCTTATGCAAGTCAGGAACGGAGTCCAACGTAGATACAGCTAGTATGAGGATTAAGGAATTGCAAAGAGCTGACATGTCTTCATATCACGGGTCTTACTACATGTTTGTTAATTCATGGGCTGTGTTTGAACAAAGGAAAGTAGTGTTTCATGCCATCACATACATAACCTACACCGGGATCATTTCCAAGATCTTATGTTGAGCCACTCCCTGTATCTCAGCGTTCCTTCTCTCCCAGGTCATGCTCGTACCAATAGTACATTCTCTTTTCCCTGCGTATGCTTCATTATTACTGAATACCCCAGTTGTATCTCAACCAGGCCATCCTGTCATGCTCATGCATTGGTCCACACGCTTCAGTTAATACCTCGGCCTCTCATCCACCAGCTCCCAACCCCCAACTACATTTTCATCTCTGGTCATCTGCGTCGCCTTCTTTGTTGCCGTTTGCATCGGTCAAGCTGTGCATTTCTAGTCATGGATCTCTGTTTGTGGTCTTATTGTAAGATTCCCTTTGTTTAATATCTTCACATGTTAGTAAGAGGTATTCTATGTAGATCCCTCGTGCGAATGGATTGGCTAGTTTAGTTTTACTAGCAAAAATGTCCGTGAGTTACAACGGGTATAAAATAAATCTGGAAGTTCATATGGTATTCGAGTGTTTACCTGTCATGGTGAATAATAAGATTTTCCAATTAAATTGGTTGTAAGACTCATAAGGATCCCCTTTATGAAGATCTTATTGTATTCCAAAAGCTTGTAATGTTTTTCTCTACTAAAAAACCCTACATCTTTAATTAGGTCTGTTGCACCGGCTATGGGTTCCGATACATTATGTGGATGGATCGGCGGCAACACCGGTTTTAGATATGGGGAGTGAGAGCACTCCACATTATCGAGTGTTGTAGGTGTGAGTGGTGGCTTGATGTATGTTCTTGTTAGACCTATGTTGAATAATAAATAAAGATGTCCGTATGCATCGATTGATGCAGAGCCTGGGGGTCTTAACCTCCTTTTCCAAAAAAAAACTACTTCTTGAACTCTCTCTAAAGAAATTGGATTATGTGTAATAAGTTGTTGTTATTAAACAACCCTATGTAAAAATAATTACAAAAATCTAAACATTTATTGATCCACTAGATCAATGGCTATTCCTTCGATGCGAAAGTAATTGTGGATCATTTGCATACCGGTAATAGTTTCAAATAGATCATATATTAATTCCTGTATCTCGCAATCCCTATTAGCATTAATTCATATTTATGTTTTCCCACTTCAAAAATATGATGGCCAGAAAGTAAAGAATTTACATTGCCTGCCGCTCTTTTGTTGACACGTTGCAGTTAACAGTAGGAGCACACCCTCCACGCCAACATGACCACTTCCCTGGACATTATCATCGGCCTCGATGAGGATCAGGATTAGAGTACGCAGATCTGCGGGGCAGATGGTACATCAGAGGGTAAGGCTCCCCCCTCCCAGTCGCCATGCCGGGCGAAACACGGCGCGAGGAAGATGCACCGTTGCCGCACTCTCTCTATTCTTCATCTCTTGCTCTCTCCTCCCTATCTCATCAACGACATCGATGATATTCAGAGTTGAGGAATATCTTGATGGTTAGCAAGCACCGGTGAGCTTCAAATATCTACTCCGTTAAGAAATATTTATTTTCAATATTTCACTCACTTTTAATTATTATTCTCCTTCCGTCCCAAAATAAGTATATGCACTATAGTTAGTACAAAGTTGAGACACTTATTTTGAAACGGAAGGAGTATCTGATAATGTACTAACAACAAACAACATCAAGTAGTAGCTTCTAGCCAGTACAAGACCAATTTCATTTCATTTCATTCAAGAAAAGCACCGACCGCCCACTACGTGCCTCTTATCCCATCGCCACTCCTCTCCTTCTGTTATCCAGATCGCCATTCCTCCTCTCATCTTATCTACTCCCTTCGTTAGGAGAAGAGTGTTAACAACACTGGTTTCTATTGCTCGCGCTACCATCGCCGTCTTTGCTTGACGCTAGCGAAGAAGAAAAGCGGGCCTGCCTGCTGTGAAGTACCTATATGCCTGGTACCCTCAGCTTATGTTGCATTTTGTGGAGTTTCTCTTCCTATTTGCCAAATGGGGGGGGGGGGGGGGGGGGGTCACGTCGCCCCACTCATCGGTGATTAATCCCCACTCATTGGTGACTAATCAGAACATGACATGCTTCTACAGGCTGCGCGTTGCTTCAAACCCGACTGTGACGCAAGTAGGAAGAAGCTGAAACTTCCCACCCACACTAGCGGTTGGGTACGGAGCAAGCTTCATATTGGGGCTCCCCAGCCTCCAACCCAGCTGTGGCGCGAGGAGGAAGAAGCTGAAACTTCCCTCCTGCGCTGGCGGTTGGGGTATGGAGCAAGCTTCATATGGGGCTCCCCAGCCTCCATATTTGGAGGCTATGAGGTCGTTTATGGAAGCTCTTTGGAGGCTACGAGGTCGTTTATGGAGCGAGCTTCATAAATTATGTCATTGACACCCATACGGTGACTCTGCTATAGTGTCATTTTGTTTAAAATCATCATATTGACGGTTATTATGGTGATTTGCGGACATGTGACGACTCTGCTAAAGTTGCTCTTAGCCAAATAAAATATGAGGATAGCTCACTTGGGTGAGAGCATCTCAGTTGACCCCTTCGAGGACACAAATTAGGATTTATATTTATACCGTCCTCTTTGAAATAGCATTTACTAGCTTATCCATTCCAAGTTTCTAGTTCATGTGCATTCTACCGGCAAAACAATTGAATGGTCACCAACCGTTACTCATGTGAATGATGCTTTCCTTGTATATATATGCCACTCCATGGACCATTGTCGTTCTATTCATTTTAACATTTTGGAGCACTAGCCTAATACACTAGATACATGGCGATGAGACGATCAAATTGAGTGTAGAATGAGAGAAGAATTAGAAGATGTCACAACATGTACGGGAATGAGAGACATCCGGAATAGCCAGGAGAGTAATATCTTGAGAGATTTTACAGTACATCATACTACCGGAAATAATAGGTACTATATAATTGATCCAGTGGTTAGTATTAATTTCAGATTTTTCCGCTATAGGACATTTCGGTAATTTGACTGTCATTGGTTACCACTCCCTTTCTCTGTCTCTCGTTCCTTAATTAATCTTCCTGGTGAAGATATGGCCTGCTCTCTCATGCAATTTTTCTCGTAGTAGCTGAATGTGTGCTCTCTCTCTTTCTCTGTGTATTATTTTTAAGATAGTTGATGGCACGTATTCATTCAAAGTCAAAGTTACAGAACCCAAACACGTACGCACCCAGAAGAAGAAACCATAAAGACAGGTTCCACATCACAAACTGCAGAAAGGACCTGAACAAAAGTTTTTTTTTATAGATATACTCACCTTGCGCAAAGAAGACCACCGTCGCCCGGAGAAAAGAGGAATGGGATGCTGCCCCAAGCAGGTTTGGAGGAACTTGGATGCTTTGGTAGCATGCATTAGGCCCAGTCAAGCCCGTGCAGGAAGTTTTTGACTGTTTGATTGTCTGGGTCGCATTGAAAAGCTGGTCCACACGGACCTCAAAGCACCTCCGAGCCTGCATCCACATAAAGGTTCAAATAGACCGTTTCTAATCTCCTTTAAGCTGATGCACATGATGGGTCCTCCTGCACGAGAGGATGCCACTGGTATACAGCCTGCACCTTGTTTCTTCTTCTCCCTTCATTAAGCTCCTTCTCTAATCTCTTTTCTTAGGTCCTTTTTAATCCACACAACGGTGCATCGATTTGAGATAAGCTCTACATGAAAAAGGTGAGCATCTTGTGATCAGTTCGTAGTTTCCTTGACCATAAAATGTTCAATTTTGTGTTCATATTTGGAGCTATTTTGGATGAATTTTATCAAATTCGTCGCACACGGTCGACCGTTTGAAATTTCCTTTGACCAATAGCTTTATCTTGCAATTTCACACGATTTTCGTGTTGCACAATTTCTGTTTCGACGATCGTAGACGAGTAGATCTAACATCTTCCTCTACAATCGAGTAGATCTAACATCTTCCTCGTGGAACGTATATACACATATGTGTGATATTTGTTAATGACACCCCTTACTCTCAGTCTACTCTCCCGTGTGCTGCTACACCGGCGTCACCGCCAGCGTCGCTCCTCTCTGCCTCCTCTCCTGCGTCGTGAAGCAGCTCCGGCCAGCCATCGTCGTGTGCGTCGACCATGGCTACAACCGCACCGACCTACCGCTCCCCTCGCACTCAACATCCATCGCTCCTGCGCCGCGCTCAACGACTTGCAGAAGAGCGCGACGACAGGCAGGAGCGCGGCGAGGCGAGCCGCGCCAGGGCGTAGTTGGACCTACAGAAGAGCGCAGCGGCGTAGTACATGCGGTGGCGGCCAGTCCACTGCCCTCTTCTGCTGCTGGTTGTTCCCCTCCCCTGCTCGGTATCTATCTACCATTGATGCTCGCCATGGCGACGGGAGCCTTGCTCGTCTATCCAAAGAGGCCGGTGCTCCGCACAGGCGAGCCTGTTGCAGTGGACAGTGGCCTTGGTGCGGAGTACGACGGCGGCGCGGCGAACTAGTTGCTTGTGTCCTCCTCATCGTCCATTGCAATCGCCATGGCACTATGTGTTATGGGTAGCTGTTAAGTCCTAATCATATCCCGTGCAGGCAACCAAACAACATGCACTAGTATGAGCACAGCCAATACGAATAACCAAACACAGTACGTAGAGACGTTGTTACTATGCAGGGAGAGGGGATGCAGGCAACCAAACTAAGTGCGGATGTTGGTTTTTAGTCTGCATATGCTCTAAGACAAATATGCAAAGTGGTAAAAAACGATGCAGGTAACCAAACACGTCCTTGCAGACTACGCTACTTTCTGTGTCGAATAGTTACCGCTCAAGTTGCCTCACTTGCTGATGATTAATCAAAATGCGTAGATGCTTCTATGGGCCGTGTGCTGCTTCAAACCCGGCGATGGCGTGAGGAGGAACGGTTGGGTATGGAGTGAGCTCCATGGGCACCTCAGCCTCCATATTTTATTTATGAAGCAAGCTTTATAAATTATGCCGACCGACACCCATATAACAACTCTGCTAGTGTCATTTTGGTACAAAATTATCATATTTATACCGTCCTCTTTGAAATACTAGCATTTAGTAGCCTATCTATACAAGTTTCCAATTCGCATGCGTTCGACTGACAAATGAATTGAATGGTGACCAGCCATCGCTCATGTAAATGACGCTTTCCTTATATATATGCCGCTCCATGTACCCCCTGTCGCTCTATTCATTTTAACATATTGGTAACACTAGATATGTGGTGATGAGATGATCAGATTGGGTGGAGGATGAGAGAAGCATCAGGCAATGTTACAACATATGCGTGAGAATGAGAGACATCCGGAACAGCCAGGAGAGTAATTTCTTTAGGTGGGTTAGAGACCAAGGGCGATGTCTGACCATATTAAGCTAAATAGTATGATTCTCTTTCAACTTTTCACAGCCATTAGTCAACCTTCGCAGCTGTAGTCGCCATGTAGCTCCATCTTATCAAGTTCCATCTACAACCCGCTTCATCGATTGCGAGCCCATGCGCTTCTCCTTCACGTGCAAACACTACTTTGGTAGGGAGATTCGGGGCAGGGCCTGCTCGACCCCACGTAAAGGGTCCATGATAGCATCAGTTCCCACATGTGACTGTTGTAGCGGAGCATCAAGGGGTTCGGCCACCTCTCGCCTGACGATGTCAGCTGATTGAATACTATTGTGGGCTTGTAGGAGATGATTCAATATGACTTCTCCATTCAGGAGCTTCAGGGTCTGACTCGTCACTCATGTGCGTGGCAATGGCTACATGCGACTGGCAACTCGGGGGTATCTTGTTGGGTGTCAAGGAGGACTCGTTCGTAGTTGACGACATGGATCGTGGGGAATTTTTTTCTCAACATGTCTCTGACCAACCGACGTTTGAACCTCGGTTTGGAGGTGATAATCGTCTGTGGCCCAGCTGATCACAGACGCTCTTCATCTATTTTGACAGAGCTGAAGGTCAAGGTTGAGCGTTGCCCCATCCCAGTAGTTGTGGCGGACGACATCAACATGATCCGGTAGCATGCGGACAAAAGCTCAAATAGTGTGGACATCCCGCGCATGTGTCTATTTAATGTCTGCATTATGGAGATGGCTCCTCGCGAGATCGCTCGCTACATGGGTGATATTGTTGGTGCTTATGCATAAATTTTCTCATCTCCCATGTGGAAATTTTGAAGTCTCCATCTTTTCATGTTTTTCTAATACTTTGAGAAGTTGAGATTTTCCAGTGGGCAAAATAAGAAAATAATCTAAAGTTTTGAAGACAAAATATTAAAAATAATTATGAAGCTATGAAAAAGATCATAAATTGTATATGAACACTGACGAAAGATAAGAAAAGATGGCCAAGTACAACTAACATTTGAAATTACTAGATTTATCCTTATGTGGATGTATGAGTGATTTTACTTATCTCTGTTTAGATTGATGTTCTTATTTTGCATTCTTAGATTTTTTGGACCTTTTTCGCGCGTGCGCGGGGGGGGGGGGGGGGGGGGGGGGGGCATGCGGGCTCTCTCTCTCTCTCTCCGGTTATGCATGCATGCATGTCTTCGAAAGGTTTAGAGGATATGGGAGAGAGAGATGGTAATTATTATGGTTGCGCATGCTGTTGAATCGGAAGGGGAAAACATGCTAAGATGCAAAGCATTGCGGGGAAAATGAGATTTCTAAGACACAAACAAAAAAAGGACCAGAGGGAGTATTGAAAGTGTCTAGTCATCCAAAATAAAAATAAATATTGTTCTTCGTGTGTGTGTGTCAGGGGACATTATCAATTTTGTAGGTAGGGCGACAGTTTTTCTCAAAAATGTGTCTTTGGGTTGATCTATGTTTTTATTTTGTAGGCCTTGTTGAATAATGCAATAATGATTGTTGTGTGCATCACACGATGCAGGTGCCAGGGGTAATCCTCCTTTTCAAAAAAAGACCTAATGGTACAACTTTGTAGGCGCTTAAACACTATGTCTAGGCATAGTCAAATTGAAAAGAAGTGTTTTCATAATTTTAGTTATTATCATATCTTTTTTTACATAATGCCTAGACCCTCAACCTCTGCATCATTCTAATGCGCACAACCATTATTGGTTATTAATCATAGTATTGAATAAATAAAACACGACTAAAAAGTTACAAGAGAGAGAAAAACACCTAAGACTAAGTCAACTTCTTCTGCAACAACACATTTAGGAAAGGGGACGACCTCATGCCGTTGTCGCCATGTCCAGTTGAAGATGGACATGACAAGGAATTTCATCCTAGTAGCCGCGACTAACCACTAAAAGACAGTAAGGAGACATTGCATTCAACAAGGTAACAACACAAGATTGATAAAAGGCAAAACCAAGGGTTTTCAGCCCTCAGAGGTGTCGGATATCAGATCTGAAGTAGTGTTCGAACCACCTTAATCCATGCCAGGCCTTAGAGGTGATATCGGATATGTGGGATGCTTTCCACCATAGATACCTTCCACAACCATCAGGGGAAAGGGTGCACGAGTTGGCCACTACCAATCCAAGCGTACACGAGCTGACCTGCAGCATCTGCCACAACCCCGAGGCCACTGCCTCGACATCATCATCAATGTGAGAAGAGAGTCGAATCTTGTTGATCTTGATGCTGATGGGGGTCCGTTGGTGTGCCCCTGCCCTATCAGCGACCGATATTGCCACTAGCGCCATGAACCTCCCTGTGCACAGGCCACCGTTTTGCATTGGATGAGAAACATATGCCTCCGAATTCCGAAATTCCACCACACGTAGCCCCGCAAGTCATTGGCCTATGTTGGCGTCATGCCATGGTGGCTAAGGCGGCGACCTCCACCGCTGCTCTTCGCGGAGTGGTGGCGCGCAAACACACATCTCCTCATGACGCAGAAGACTCTACAATGGCTCCGGTCCTCTGACCACCAAGGTGGCAGCGCCCACTGGCGGAACAATGGTGTCGACAATGTGGCCTTCGAACTGCTCCCCCGTATATCGGTGGCGTCCTTAATCAAGAAACGCCACGCCCCAGCTCAACGAGCGACGCACAATCGGCGATGTGATTCCCAACCCATGCAAAGGTGTAGTCCCGATCAAGAAGAAAAAAGATTCAAAATAAAGTAAAGGTAGGTGGGGAATAACCTTATTTATGACAAGTTTCAAACTACTCCCTCCGTCCCATAATCTAAGACGTTTTTAACACTACAACAGTGTCAAAAAAAGTCTTACATTATGGAACGGAGGGAGTAGTAAAGTATATCCCTAGGATAAAGAAGAAGAAAAGTGGGCTAAGGAAACTCGCAAGGAAGAAGAACATAAGCCAGATGATGGAACACAGAGATCTAGGATGTAGAAGATCATAACATAAGTGATTCGGCAGATTTGGATTCCTTTTCTATATATCCACTCATGTGATACTTCATCGTATGATTCATATAAGATGCGCGAGACGAGGTGGTGGCGAGCGGCTCCCGTGACTACGGAGCCCCGACACGGCTTACTACGGCGGTCTGTCCCGAAGGGCGGGGGGAGTAGAGTGGATACCCTGACAGTGACCTCCGGTGGATACTGTCAATGCGGTGACCCGTGACGAGGATGCGCGAACAGGTGCTCAAGGCACTCCAGCCAGCCTGGCTATTATGGTCTTTGATGGTCCAGCAAGATCACCGATGTGTAATTAACTGATCAAAACTTCAAAAAAAATTAACTGATTCAGAGGTTTCTTTTCCGGCCTGAGCATCTACCGCCGGGCGCCCTACATCACATATGGGCAGGTCCTTCGATAACTGGCCGGTAAGAAAATCGACCCAACAAAAACTCATAAACGGGCCTCAAACGGCCGGGCTGATCGGCACCCTCATATCCATCCAAAATGAGGGGCGGCGTCTGCCACATCAGCCCGGCCCACCGTCGGCCCACCCTGACCCCATGAAATCCCCCGTCCGAAAGAAACCTTAGCTCATTCCACTCCAACACGCCTCCATTTCCCCAATCCGTCCAATCCCTAGTGCTGGCGAGCATGTCCAACACCAGCAGCCACTCCACAACAGCTCCGGATACGAGGATGAGCTGGCACTCCGCATCGTGCACGAGCGCTCGCGGGTCGATACGGATGGCAGCTCCGGGTCCGGTGCGACGCCACCTGTCGCCCGTCGTGGCAGCGCCGACGCCGACGCCGGCCCTTCCCTTCCCTTCCCGCACGCAGATCTGCGAGGCCTGCTCGATCCACTCCTCCCGCCAAACGATCTCCTCCACCTCCGCTCGCTGCTCTGCGCGGGCAGCGGTGTGTTCTAGTGCCTGCTCTGCCGCACGCCGCGAGAGGCAGAGGGCAAGGGAGGTGGGGGTGGGTCTGACGCGGCTGCGTTGTTCGCCCGCCACCGCTGCATGATGCCAGTGCGACGATGAGGAGCGTCTCCTTGAGTGGGTGTGCCGTCGACCCCTTACTAAGGCTGAGACAGAGGCCCGACGGCTCAGGAGGATCAACGCCAAGAAGCTCCAACTCAGCATTGAGCAATCTGAGCGGGATGCGGCGGAGGCAGCGGCAGATACGGCAAGGGGGGCCAAGCTCAAGTGCAAGTAAGACTATATCGCCGAGCACTTGCAAGGCTACATCGTCATCTTCGACTCCTCCTCCGACGTCGACCCACCTTCTGTCGCAGACTCCTGCAGCTGCGCTGGCGACCGGAAGGGCAAAGGGCCGTGAGGAAGTTGTGATGACCCCGTCTTAATTTCAGTGTTTAGATGTAGCTTGAACTTGGTCGTCGTCCAATGTGTATTATGTGAACTTTGTTTATCTTTTAAAGATCCGGTTGTGATCTTTTGATGAACCGATTGTGCATTTCTATGTCGGTTTTTATGTCCACTCATGATCTACATAGTTTTTATTAATGTTGCATGATTTAGTATGGATATAAGGGACAAAGAGATACGCCGGTGTGGAGGCACGAATATAAAGAGTGCCATGTTCGTGTTTACGAGCGTGCCCGGGCGCGTCCGGGGACATATAGGGGGCGGATTTGCCAAGTCCGGTTGTAGATACTCTTGGGTCCTGCTATCTGCTTCGGGTACTACCACATCTAAGTGCATACCATACCATCCAACAAATGAAAATAATAATGAATTCCTACCAACCTTTGCTCTTATGAATAGTGATTTCACATCGCTGCCCTTTATATACACAACGGCATCCTCATTCGAGCAGATTGCAACCTTCATATTTTCATTTAATCTCAAGGTGTGGTAGAAGTTTCTTTTCTTAATCGAGTATAGGATGAGAGAAGATACAATACAAATGCAATAGCCTATGGGAATATAATACATTGGGAATACTGATGGTACCACAAGTGAATGACCACTAAGAGAAACACGAGATATTAGATCTCCACGAGAGTGAAATGTTACGATACTCATCCTTCTTCGTTCATGGTTTGGGGCTGCAGCTCCGCACTTGTGAATTAGATGGTTTGTGAGTGTGGTAAACAGGAAAAGACAATGGATCGTTTTCATCCCCCATGTTTCTTTTATGGATTTACTAGTAAGGAAAGAAAGCTTTCAGAACGGACCATGAAACAGACGACGATTCAAACTCGCGACTCACATAATTAGTTGTTTTATTAGGTTTTTCACCTTATGATAAGCTTTGCTTCATCTATGACGCGTTTGATAGTGTGTCCTGCAACAGTTCTTGGCCAGCACGGTACTAAAAGCACCTTAGCGCCTGCATGCGGGGGACACTTGACTTGGCCGTTTTCAATGATGGAGGCTCAAGGAATTCTCTGTTTGCTTAAGTGCTAATCTCGTCCACTTATTACTCTCTTCCAATCTAAATAACTGTGTTTCGATTCAAGATACTACATGAAAAAGAAGCACATCGTTGTCGTTGTTCCATTTAGGTGATCGGTTCATAGTTTCGTTCGTTGTAAATTTTAAACTTGTTGCTCATATTTGAAGCTATTTTGGACGAAATTGTCAACTACGTCGCGCATGATCGACCGTTTGAAATTTGTTTCACTAATAGCTTCATCTCACACTTTTACATGACTTTCGTGTTGCACGTTTTTTGTTTCAATGATCATAGATGAATAGATCTACATCTTTCTCGTGATTGTACATATGCATATATGTGGTTTGTTTTAATGACACTCCTTAATCTGCTTTCTCTAGTCCCTTCTAATCGTTTATGTAGGCCTCATGTCCCGCGTCCTGCTACGCTGGCGCCATCACTGACGTCGTTTCTCTTGACCTCTCCCATGTCCTGCCGCACCTTGTTAATCTTGGCATCCACTCTCGCGTGCTACTACACAGGCACGGCCGTCGGCGTTGTTCCTGTCGGCCTTCTCTCACACGTCTTGCTACACTACCACCACCACCTGCATCCACCTTAGTCGCCAAGGCACTCTGGTGTAACTTTGTGTGTTATGTGTAGTTGTTAACTTGTAATCATGTCATGCGTATGCCAGGACACCAAACGCAATATCAAAATTGCTCCTCTAGTCTATATGCAGGCTACCGATGATGATTTTTTTGTTTGTTTTCTCTCAGTCATGTCCACATGTGACTAGCTCCTTTTGAGCAGACATCGCAGTCTAACGTGGCCCAAAGATACCTTTGGAATTCCTATCCAGCCTCCAGGCCGAATAAGAATTGGATCCAGCGCCCCCCCCCCCCCCCCCCCCCCCCCCCCTCTCATATAGAACAAATCCAAAACGTTCCGTCCCGGCATTATCTCGGCCGACGCATGATTTGGACAGGACAACATGACACGTCGTCTCAAAATTTCAAGCCATTTTGAAAATGAAGGTTATGTACTATATACTTCAAAAGGGAACAAAAAAGAGCAGCGCAACAGCTGCCTCAAGGAGAGAAAGAAAACTTGGACAAGCAATGTCCCGATAATTCTTCGTCACAGTTTCGCATTTGGAGTTTTTCAATCTTGTTTTCCTTACCAATTACTCCCCCCGTCCACAACTATAAGATGTTTTATTATCTTTTTTCTAAATCGGATGTACATAGACATGTTTTAATGTGTTTGTTTACTCATTTCAATTCGTATGTAGCTCATTGAAATATTCAAAATATCTTATATTTGTAAGAAGTGAAGGCAGTGAAACTGCTGCCTGAAGGAGAAAATTTCATCCAGCGTAGTGAACTTAACTAGAGTAGTGAGGCTTAATACAATCAAGCAATGCATTGCGTAGCTAGCATGTTGCATGGATGGATACCACCCATCGTCTCGCAGTGCAGCGCTCCGATCATGGGTTATAAAATTGGCATGCAGCGCTCCGATCATTGCATCACAAAGCAACACAACAAGTAGCCACATCGCGCTTCGCTGGGCTTGAAGAGAGCTACAAGGTACGTAGTGACTAGCGGTCACGAGCGCGCACCCATGGCTTCCACGTCGACGAGCTTCGTGGCCATGGCGTTCGTCATGGCCGTCATGCTCAGCACGTGCCATTCTGCGCGCCTCCTCGCCGACGTTCCGGCCTAGCCCACACTGACGCTGCCAATCTTGCCCCCCGTGCCGGTCGTCCCTACACAGTCCCCGCCGTGCCAGGCCGCGTCGTTCCTACGTTCCCACTGTGCCAGGCGTCCCGACGGTGCCAACGGTGCCCACCGTGCCCGGCGTGCCGACGGTGCCCACCGTGCTAGGTGTGCCAACGGTACCAGTACCTGGCGCCGCCGTGCCAACCATCCCGGCGGTTCCCACCGTGCCAGGCGTGCCGACAGTGCCGCAGCTGGCAGTACCCGGTGCCGTCGTGCCGACAGTGCACACTGCGCCGAGCGTGCCGACAGTGCCGACAGTGCCAGGCGTGCCGATGTTGCCGATGCCATCCGTCCCCGGCGTGCCTAACGTGCAGCTGCCTCCTATGCCGTCCGTCCCCGACCTGCCCAAGGTGCCACTGCCGCCGATGCCGTCCGCCCATGGCGTGCCCAAGGTGCCACACTGCCGCCGGTGCCGTCTGTTCCCGGTGTGCCGGCCGTGCCATAGTTCCTTGCACCTCCTCCGTCGACGGACTGGATGTACGTACGTGCCCACGACCGTGCATGCACGATTTACGAGTGTAATGGTTACTTTAACTTGGTAGTATTCGTTTAATTAAGCAGCACTTGTGTCTACGTGTAAGTAAAAAAGAAGTACCCACTTGTGTACGTGTGTGGTATATCTTTTCGATTGGTGCGTGTGGTGTGGATGTGTGTACTGTATGCTTGTACGTTTATGTGGTGCAAGACATTGTATAATATTATTTTCATTTGTATCAATATATACACTATTCATGTAGATATGAGCTTGAGTAGTTTGGCTTTACGTGTATGTATCTCAGATTCAAGAGCATATATGGAGCCAGAGAAAGATTTCAAATTATCCCAATATTATATAAATTTGTTTTTTTGGTACAAATATAATGACCATATGCTTTATATGAGTTGTGCTAAAGAATAGTAACCGATGGAGTGGGGCATTTTGGTGACCGGGCTCCATGGAGCCCGAATTTTTGAAAAAAAAAATCAAAATTCAAACTTTCAATTTCAAAAATAAAATAAAAAATGCAAGTATACAAGGATGAAATGTATATGTGTGTACAAATTCATGATGAAATACCTTGAAATGTGATGTGTAAGAAAACAAATACGTGGACATTGAAGATGAATAGTATCACTAGATAACTCGTTGCTCTAATTGGCACAGAGACCAACTCCAGTCCAGAAGCTAAGTGAACTACTTGAAAGAGTTTCTCCACACTGTCTGCAAATGATTATGTTCGGAATGCGTTTTTATTTCCTTGACAATAATCATTGCCCATAGCCCTCTTTGGAGATTTGTTTGTGATGACATGAGACTCTATTCATGATGGGGTTTTCCCCAGCTGTCTACAAAAGCGCAAAGACCAATTACAACAAAAAAATTAAGCAAGCTATAGACGACACATTACTTTTGATTTATCTGTGCTAATGTCCAACTGTACTTCTTTGGCCAATTTTTTTAAGTAGGGGAACTATTTGGGAGTGGTGAATTATTTATATGTCTCAAACGTATTTATAAATTTTTTTGTTTAATGCTATTATATTATCACTTTTATATACTTTTTATAGTATTTTATATTATTTTTCTAGACTAACCTATTAATCTAGTGTCTAGTGCCATTTGCCGTTTTATGCATGTTTTCGGTTTCACAGGAAATCATTATCTAGGAGGTCAAAATAACTTGCCGATTTAATACGATTTTTTTTTGGCAACAAAGGACCCATGAAGCTTCGGGGGGTATCTAGGAGGTCAAAATAACTTGCCGATTTAATACGATTTTTTTTGGCAACAAAGGACCCATGAAGCTTCGGGGGAGATTGAGAGGAGCTACAGGGGTCCCACACGGCCACTCGACGCGACCAGGAGGGTAGGGTGCGTCCCTAGGCCATGTGGCGCCCACCTGCACCGCCTTACCTTGGTTCCACCACCATAAATTCCTATAAATACCAAAACCCTTCGGGATATTTTCATATAATTTTTTCTGCCGCCACAAGTTCCTGTTTCACGAAGATCCAATTTGGAGGCATGTTCCGGAGTTCTGTCAGAGGGGCAATCCATTCTCAGAGGTTTATTTATAAACCTTGCTGCCTCCATGACCATGTGTGAGTAGTTCCATTAGGACCTTAGGGTCTAAGTAGTAGCTAGATGGCTCTCTCTCTCTCTCTGATCTTTAGTGAGTTGCCTCACATGATCGGGATCAATTCGATGTAATCGATGGTGTGTTTGTTGGGATATGATGAATTATCACTTTATGATTAGATTGTTCATTGAAAGCAGTTGAATCTTTTGAGATTTTCTTGTTGCATAATTAAATAGCTTTGCATGCTTTTCGATCTATCTATCTTCTCTAGCCAAGTTCAATGAGCTTTCTTCAGAATGAGTGGTGCTTTGTAGTTTTTTCAACTTGAGGTGCTCTAACTATCAGTAGTAAATGCAGTTGGATTAACAGGCTACTTATCACGGATGTAATTCCTATATGGGTTTATGACATGAAAGATTATATTTCAGGAAATTGAGATTTTCCAACCGATAAATTGTGGTGTATTGACCTTGTTTGTATAAACTTAACCACGGTATTGATCTTGCGTGATCTATTCAAAGTCACCACAAAGGCCGTGGGTGTACGTCGGGTTTGATCTCCGGTGGGCTAAGGGTGCAACCACTCTTCTAATCACACTAGTAGAAAACCGGGCAATAGCACCGGTTCGTAAGGGCCTTTAGTGCCGGTTATGGAACCGGCACTATTATTTCGGCACTAAAGCCCCCCCCCCCCTTTAGTACCGGTTCAGCACGAACCGGCGCTAAAGTGCCACCACGTGGCATGAGCCAGCTCCGGGGGCCGGGAGCCCTTTAGTACCGGTTGGTAACCAACCGGTACTAAATGGTTTGGGGGGTTTTTGGTTTTATGATTTTTTTTCATTTAATTTTGTGTTTTCCATTTTAATTCTTTTTTGTTTGCTGATATTTTACGGTACTATATATATATATATATATATATATAGAATTTCTAGTAGAACCAATCATATATATATCATCAATCATGTCTCACAAACCACCATATTAATTCACACATACACACATGTATAGCTATATACAATTTCTCCTACATATGCATATGTTGCCTTCGGAGCCAGTGGCATTAGCCTGATTGGTGCCTTCGGAGCACGAGACAATTGGAAGTGGTTCAAGACTTGGTCGGTGGGGGCGGTAGCGGGTAATAGTATTCTCCCTTCGGATTTATGACCTGGTCGAGCAAAAATCTCGCTATTTCCTCTTGAAGTGCTTGTACGCGCTCCGTTGGTAGGAGCTTGTCCCGCACCTCATTGAACTGTTAAGAAGGAGATCAATCTGCATGTGTATTAGTTGTGTGACTAGATATCGATAATGGTGTAAAAATTATGAATAGTGTTCTGACAAGCGTACCCATTCCTGTCTTTGAGATCTGCTCCTTTCGGACGCCATCATGCGAATGTTCTCGCAAACACAGTATGCACACAGATCAGTCCCTTGCGCCTGCTTCAGAGCCTTTATTACGAGAATGGAATTTAATTTGATCAGATAATAATTAATCAAGCATGATAATTAAAGAGATGGCAGCTAGCTAGCTAGCTATAGTACTACTTAATTACTTACCTTGGATCGAAACCATTTCAGCTGTGGTTTCCATTCGCCTTCCGTGACGCTGATGAACCTTGCCCAAGCCCTGCCCGCCGACAAAGAAAATGAATAAAGGGGTTATTAAATAGTTCATATCATGAAATGACGAACTAAATAGGCCGAGATATGTAGTTATAAATAATGATTAAAATTACCTGTTGACTATCCCATACAAGATGTTGTAGTTAGCTTTTGCTGTGAGTAGCGAGTCCAGTATTTCAACTGTTCCGGCGTCAACTTTAATGATACACAAGATCCAGTGAAATCTGCATGCACACACGTTTGCATGTCTTAATTAAGCGGGCATATGTAAGCAAAAACATGTAGCTAGCTAGTAGGCAAAAACAGAGAATTTGTAGTACAAGAAAGTGTGACTCACTCGAAGTTGTAAGGAAGTAGTATATCTTCATTGTATTTGAGGCGCTTGAAGAACTCTAGCATGCTGTCCTCTACCTCTTTTTCATAATATGGATCTAATTTCCATGTGTATTCATTAACGGTGTTTGGGTCAATGAACCCAATGCCATAGCGTCCACCTTTTCTCATTTCATACATCTTCATCCTGCATAATACCACAGAAAAGAATATAGTGAGGATAATTACATGTAATGATTGATCAAAAGGATCACTACAGCTAGCTTGAGACTTAAATTACAGAAAGAAATCACTTACAGACAATAGCAACTGACGATAGATTTGTCGAGTGCGTCTTGATTGTATAACTGAAACAGTTCAGAATACTCAACGGCCACAGCTTTCTCATGGTAGTAATCATCCTTCTTGACATACACCATGAGGGACTCTCGATCGGATCTCTTGCTAATGTCCATGTACCATTGATGCAATTCATACATTCTCGTTGGGAGCTTCTTGACATTTTCTGGCTCGACCAAAGGTTGGCCCCGGACAAATTTCCGTTTTATTTCCTCCTTTGTAATCGGAGGCATGTCCTCGATCTCGAGGAGTTGTCCAACAGTGATCTTGAGTTCTTCAGCCTGCATTATATACTCCTGAGTTATTACCACATCGCCCACCTCGGGAACGTAAACTGTTTGGCCACAATAATATTGGGTGCGCGTACTGTCACGTGTTGTTGGCGGCACAACAAGCGGGGAGATCGATTACGCCGCCTGTTTTCCCAGCTGGGCAACGGTTTTTCCGCATTTTTTGACAGCTGCTTGTTGTTTGCTCGAGCTCGAGCTCGCCTCCTTCTGTAGACGTTGTCGATGTAACTTCCTGATGTGGCACTCATAGTCTGAGTCAACAGGCTTAGGAGCTGGTGGTTGAGCCATACGAATGAAGTGGTCAACTACTTCCACAGGCACTTTCTCCCTTGGCGGCGGTGGCGGTTTCGGTCCAAAATGGGCGTCGACTTCTGCCCGCACTATGGCATTGGTTTGCTCCTCGGTCCTATCGTAAGCCCTCACAGGAAGAGGAGTACTGAGGTTTGGACCATATATATATCGCTTGGCTCCGCCTGTACTTCCTGTACTATGACCTCGACTCGTGCCGCTACGCACCATAGCTGCGGGGTGTCTCTTCTGCGATTGCTGAGGCGGCGGAGACGGCTGACGGGGCTGAGTTGGACGAGGAGGAGTGGCCTGAAGCTGTGCCGGACTTGGAGGAGGAGTGGACGTCTGACGTTGTGTCGGACTTGGAGGAGGAGTGGCCTGACACTTTGCCGGACTTGGAGGAGGAGGAGTGGCCTCACGCGTTGGTGGACTTGGAGGAGCGGGAGTCTGCTGACTCGGTGGCGGACTTCGACGAGGAGTCGGGTGACGCGGTGTCGGTGGCCTTCGAAAAATGATGCAATCCTTTCTCCATAGGATGATACGATGTTTGGCATCTCCGAGTGTGTGCTCCTCGTCACCTCCAGGAATGTCAAGCTCTAGCCCCGAATATTGGTCCGCCACCTCATCAACCAAGACACGAGCATAGCCCGCTGGAATCGGGTTGCAATGGAAGGTTGCCTCGGGGGAATTTGAAAAAGCAACGGCGTCCGCCACCTTCATGGATATGTTCTTCATTTTGAAGTGTAGCTCGCAGTTAGTGTTCTCCGTGATGTCATCCACGGGGTATCTATCCAGCACTACTGCGTCGCCCGGGGCGGAACCCACGCTGCTTCTCGGCATGGATGGGGCGGTGGTATCCAAGGCTGGATCATCCGCTAGCTGCTGCAGCTGCTGAGACCCCCTTTGCTGGCTAAGTGAGTCGATCTGCTCCTGCTGCCGCTGGAATTTAGTTGCCAATTCCGCTTGACTTGCTTCTAGGCCTTGAAGGCGTTCATAGTCCCGCTTCCTCTGCTCCTCCTCCATCTGCCTCTTCTTGTCCTCCGCAATCTTCTTTCTCGCACGGGTTCTGTAGTCCGTGTTCCAGTCCGAAAACCCCTCATACCACGGAATAGCGCCCTTGCCTCGTGTTCTTCCCGGGTGTTCAGGATTTCCCAGGGCACGCGTAAGCTCGTCGTTCTCTCTGTTGGGCTGGAACACCCCCGATCGAGCCTCTTCTATTGCAACAAGTAGCGCATCCTCGGCTCCGTTCAGACATGCCTTCCTCGAAACATTGCCTGTCTTCGGGTCCAACTCCCCCCCATGCGCATAGAACCAAGTCCTGCACCTGGGGGCCCAGTTCTTAGTAACCGGAGTGACACTTGCATCCTCCATCTCTTTCTCAGACTTATCCCACTTAGGCATTGCCACCGCGTAGCCACCTGGCCCCAGCTTATGGAACTTATCCTTTTTTCCGGCATTGGCCTTGTTTATTCTCGACCGTTCCTTAGCTAATTCTGAATCCTTGAATTTCACGAAATCGTCCCAATGAGCACTTTGATTCTCTAGTATCCCCTCGAATACTGGAGTCTTCCTTCCTCCCTTGACGTACTTCTCCCACGTCATTCTCTTGTGGTTCTTGAATGCAACCGCCATCTTCCTAAAAGCAGCGTCCTTGACTTTCCGCACATCTGCTTCTGTGATATTATCTGGTCGGGTGAAATGTTCCATGAGAGTATCCCAAAGCAGTTTTTTTATTCTCGTCGACAAAAGTAACATCTGGACGTGGCTTTGCTGGCTTTCTCCATTCTTGAAGGGAGATCGGGAGTAGGTCCTTCACAAGAACTCCGCACTGACGAACGAACTTGTCCGCAATCTTCTTAGGCGCTAATGGTTCGCCATTAGGTTTGAATGCCTCGATATTGTACTTTATGCCCTCCTTCAACTTTTTGTTCGGGCCTCGTTTCGTCCTTTTGCCTGAAGATTTGCTCGATCCGGATGGCTGAAAGAAGAAAGATCGATTCGTTAATATATCTTCAACTCATTTAAAACATGCGATGATCACCAGATTCCTGCTTATATAAATATATATACCTCGTCGTAGTTCATGACTTCATCTTCTCGGT
Source organism: Triticum monococcum (assembly GCA_034509565.1). NCBI lineage: Eukaryota > Viridiplantae > Streptophyta > Magnoliopsida > Poales > Poaceae > Triticum > Triticum monococcum. The sequence continues at coordinate 625,768,083 of CM067845.1, forward strand.
CGTCGAGATCGAATATCATATCACCCTCTCCGGTGTTGTTTAGAAATTCGGAGCCGTCAAAATCTTCTTCATTCTGATCATCATCTGGCCCGCGTATGATATCGAACATGGTCTGTTCTCTCTCTGTCGGTATTGTCCGCCATAGCTTTTATTTAACTATGCCAAAAGAAATATAAAACAATTTAGTATAATCTCGATTAATAGATATAATCTCGAATACATCGTCTCGAATAATAGATATAATCTCGAATACATCATCTCGAATAATAGATTTAATCTCGAATACGTCGTCTCGAATAATAGATATAATCTCAATACATCGTCTCGAATAATAGATATATATAGTGTCGAATACATCGTCTCGAATAATATATCACTAGCTAGCTAGCTAATAAAGATCGAATACTACAGAGTAATCTAGGCCACTCGCGGTTCCTGAGGTGCGGGCGGTGGACACCCAAAGAGAAGGAACCATCACTGGATCATAGCTCGGGTGATCTCCCCAAAGAACCTGCCAGATATTGGAGAACCTGACGTCCATAGCAGTCATGTAGCGACGGACATGCTCATCCTCCTCCCTGACACGGCGACGTACCACCTCCGGCGGGGCCGGCTCCCTCCGCACCGAAAGTGGCCCACGCGAATGCCACCAAAGGAGATGAGGGTCGACGACGGGACCCGGGGCCGGGTTCCTCACCAAGCGTCGCGCCCCTGAAGGTAGCACCTCCCAGTGCCAGCCCGGCGGAGCCCAGTCCCGGACATGGGTCCTCTGAAGTAGGACGTCGTCGCGAACGGGTCGACGGTGAGTATGCGGGCCGGGCATCGTCGACAACAAATACTATATGCAAATTAAATGTAACACTAATTATGCTATCATTGCATATGTCAAAATTCTATATGCTATTTCATACTAATTAAGCATCTAACACTAAAAACAGAAAAAACAACTTCTATACATCCATTAAAAATAGAAAAACAACATTATATAAAAAATTCCATACTAATTAAACACTAATTATATCCGGGCTCACTAAAAACACTAAGCATCTAACACTAAGCATCTAACACTAAGCATTGCATATGTCAAAATTCTATATGCTATTCCATACTAATTAAACACTAAGCATCGATCTAACACTAAAAACAGAAAAAAAAAACTTCTATGTGCGTGTGTGTGTGTTCATCATGCATGCTTGTGTGTGTATATGGGCTCGGGGGGCGGCGCCCATGGTGGCCACCGGGGGCGAGGGAGAGGGGTTAGAGGGGGAGAGCTCACAGCGGGGCGACGGTGATGGCGAGGCGACAGGCCGGGGCGGCGACGGGCCGGGGCGTACGTGACGGGGGCGCGGCGACGCGGGGACGGCGCGAGGACGGGCCCGGGGCGGCGACGAAGACGAGGGCGGCGACGGCGACGGGGGCGGCGATGGGGATGAGGGCGGCGACGAGGATGGGCGTGGCGACGGCAACGGCGCGCGACGGGGGCGGCGTAGGACGGGGGCGGCGACGGCGTCGAACAATCGGGAAGAAACAGAGGGAGAATGAAATTTTGCGAAGTGCTGTATATATAGAAGCCACCTTTAGTACCGGTTGGAGCCACCAACCGGTACTAAAGGCCTGTTTTGGCCAGGCCAAGCAACGGGAAGGGCAGGCCTTTAGTACCGGGTGGTGGTTCCAACCGGTACTAAAGACCCCCCGTTTAGTACCGGTTGGTGCCATGAACCGGTACTAAAGGGGGTGCACTAGCGCAGCTGCGGTGCGCAAGTTTAGTCCCACATCGCTAGCCGAGGGGCGACCGCACTGGTTTATAAACCCCCGTGCGGTAGCTCTCTCGAGCTCCTCTCGAAAGCAGGCCTACTGGGCCTACATGTTCTATGCTGCCCTGTGGGGCCTATTGGGCTTGCAGGCCTGCATCCTGGCCCAATAACAGGTTGGGTTTCTAGTCGTATGCAGGCCGCTGTCGCCCAGTAGGTGGGCTTTTTTTCATTTAGTTTTTTCTTTTCTGCTTTATTTATTTTTAGTTGTTTTTTGCTGTATTAGAGTTTCTTTGTGAATATTTTTGATAGTTTTTAGAAACTTTCAGTTAGTGCCGGTAGTTTTCAAATTTGAATAGTTTATATTTTGAATTATTTGAAATTTGTGTGAATCACTAGTTTGTGAATAACTTAACTTTAAAAATACATTTTCCAGTGATTCTTTTTTGTTATGTTTAATATTAGTGTGTTTTATCATTATATTCAATTTGGTAATGCTTAAGTTATTTAAAAAATGAAATGACTTTGTAACGGATGAGTTTTCGTCCGAAACCCTGATACTTCGAAACAGATTGACCATTTTGTACACGAAGTGCATTCAGTTTTGGCGGTAACCCTCTCTACTTTTTTGCACATGCTATGTGGGTGAAATTATGATGCCATGCCAACTTTCATCCGTTTCTGAGTTCATTTGAAATGCTTTTCAACTTCAGGGTCATTTAGCTGAAAAAACAGTAAATGCATGAAAGAATTTGCTTGCATCCCAGATCACATCCCAGATCTTTGGGTGTGAAACTTTTTCTTCGCGTCTGTCCCTTTGCGTCGTAGCCATGGAAAATCTTCATCATTTAACGGGATGCTCGGGTCAATATTCACTGTGAATGGAGCAATTTCATCAAACTTTTCATAATCTTCTGACTTGTCTGTCTTATCATCCACTCCCACGATGTTTCTCTTCCCAGAAAGAACTATGTGCCGCTTTGGCTCATCGTACGATGCATTCGCTTCCTTATCTTTTCTTTTTCTTAGCTTGGTAGACATGTCCTTCACATAGAAAACCCGTGCCACATCATTGGCTAGGACGAATGGTTCGTCTGCATACGCAAGATTGTTGAGGTCCACTGTTGTCATTCCGTACTGCGGGTCTTCCGTTACCCCGCCTCGTGTCATATTGACCCATTTGCACCGAAACAAAGGGACCTTCAAACCACGTCGATAGTCAAGTTCCCATATGTCCTGTATATAACCATAATATGTTTCCTTTCCCGTCTTGGTTTCTGCATCAAAGCGGACACCACTGTTTTGATTGGTGCTCTTCTTATCTTGGGCGATCGTGTAAAATGTATTACCATTTATCTCGTACCCTTTGAAAGTCATTATATTCGAAGATGGTAACTGGGACAGCAAGTACAGGTCATCTTCAATAGAGGTGTCATGCATGGTACGTGCTTGCAACCAGCTGGCGAAACTCCTGGTTTGTTCACGTGTAATCCAGTCATCAGACCGCTCCGGGTGTTTGGAGCGTAGCAAATTCTTGTGTTCATCCATATACGGAGCCACTAAGGCGGAATTCTGTAGAACTGTGTAGTGTGCTTCAGTGAGAGAATGTCCGTCCATACATATTCTTTTTTTCCCTCCTAGCATGCCTTTTCCATCCAGTCTGCCCTTATGCCGCGATTCAGGAACACCAATCGGCTTAAGGTCAGGAATAAAGTCAATACAAAACTCAATGACCTCCTCATTTTGACGGCCCTTGGAGATGCTTCCTTCTGGCCTAGCACGGTTATGAACATATTTCTTTAAGACTCCCATGAACCTCTAAAGGGGAACATATTGTGTAGAAATACAGGACCCAAAACGTTAATCTCTTCGCATAGGTGAACTAGGACGTGCGTCATGATGTTGAAGGATGGTGGGAACACCAACTCGAAACTGACAAGACATTGCACCAAATCATTCTGTAACCTTGGTATGATTTCTGGATCGATTACCTTCTGAGAGATTGCATTGAGAAATGCACATAGCTTCACAATGGCTAATCGAACGTTCTCCGGTAGAAGCCCCCTCAATGCAACCGGAAGCAGTTGCGTCATAATCACGTGGCAGTCATGAGACTTTAGGTTCTGAAACTTTTTCTCTGCCATGTTTATTATTCCCTTTATATTCGGCGAGAAGCCAGACGGTACGTTAATACTGAGCAGGCATTTAAAGAAGATTTCCTTCTCTTCTTTGGTAAGAGCGTAGCTTGCATGACCCTGATGTATGCCGTCTTTTCCGTGCATACGTTGCTGGTCCTCCCGTGCCTCAGGTGTATCTTTTGTCTTCCCATACACGCCCAAGAAGCCAAGCAGGGTCACACAAAGATTCTTCGTCACGTGCATCACATTGATTGCGGAGCGGACCTCGAGGTCTTTCCAATAGGGCAGGTCCCAAAATATAGATTTCTTCTTCCACATGGGTGAGCGTCCGTCAGCGTCATTCGGAACAAGTTGTTCACCAGGACCCTTTCCAAAGACCACCTTCAAATCACCAGTACGGTGGCGAGGCTTCGTCCGGTGATCCGCCTCACCTTTGAAATGCTTGCCTTTCTTTCTTACGGGATGCCTGCTCGGAAGAAATCGACGATGTCCCAGGTACACATTCTTCTTACAATTAGCCAAATATATACTGTCGGTATCGTCCAAACAGTGCGTGCATGCGCGGTATCCCTTGTTTGTCTGTCCTGAAAGGTTACTGAGAGCAGGCCAATCATTGATGGTCACGAACAGCAATGCCTTTAGGTCAAATTCTTCCCCCATGTGCTCATCCCACGCACGTACACCTGTTCCATCCCACAGTTGTAAGAGTTCTTCAACTAATGGCCTTAGGTACACATCAATGTCGTTGCCGGGTTGCTTAGGGCCTTGGATGAGCACTGGCATCATAATGAACTTCCGCTTCATGCACAACCAAGGAGGAAGGTTATATAAACATAGAGTCACAGGCCAGGTGCTATGGTTGCTGCTCTGCTCCCCAAAAGGATTAATGCCATCTGCGCTTAGACCAAACCATACGCTCCTTGCGTCATCTGCAAACTCCTTCTCGTACTTTCTTTCGATTTTTCTCCACTGCGACCCGTCAGCAGGTTCTCTCAACTTTCTGTCTTTCTTACGGTCTTCTCTGTGCCATCGCATCGCCTTGGCATGCTCTTTGTTTTGGAACAAACGTTTCAACCGTGGTATTATAGGAGCATACCACATCACCTTGGCAGGAATCTTCTTCCTGGGGCGCCGGCCCTCGACATCACCAGGGTCATCGCGGCAGATCTTATAGCGCAATGCACCACATACCGGGCAAGCGTTCAAATCCTCGTACTCACCGCGGTAGAGGATGCAATCATTAGGGCATGCATGTATCTTCTGCACCTCTAACCCTAGAGGGCAGACAGCCTTCTTTGCTTCGTATGTACTCTTGGGCAATTCGTTGGCCTTTGGAAGCATATCCTTTATCATTACCAGCAACTTTCCAAATCCCTTGTCAGATACACCATTCTCTGCCTTCCATTGCAGCAAATCCAGTGTGGTGCCCAGCTTTTTCTTGTCACCTACGCAATTCGGGTACAACAATTTTTTGTGATCCTCTAACATGCGCTGCAACTTCTTCTTCTCCAAATCACTTGCGCAGTTTCTCTTTGCATCGGCAATAGCCCGACCTAGATCATCAACGGGCTCATCTAATGCCTCTTCTTCAGCTTCTTCCCGCATTGCCGGCTCAGCTTCTTCCCGCATTACCGGCTCAGCTTCTTCCCCCATTGTTGTATCATCGTATTCAGGGAACCCATGGCCAGGATAGCTGTCGTCGTCCTCTTCTTCTTCATTGTCTTCCATCATAACCCCTCTTTCTCCGTGCTTGGTCCAAACATTATAATGGGGCATGAAACCGAACTTAAACAGGTGGACGTGAATGGTTCTTGACGTAGAGTAATTGTGACCATTCTTACAGCGAGTACATGGACAAGGCATAAAACCATCCGCCCGCTTGTTTGCCTCAGCCGCAAGCAGAAAAGTATGCACGCCCTCAACGAACTGGGGAGAGCATCGGTCATCGTACATCCATTGCCGGCTCATCTTCATTACACAACACCGAATAGACCAAATTAATACAAGTTCATACAATTAATACAAGTTCATACATAAAGTTCATACAACACTTAAATCCAACAAACAAATTACTCTCTAGCTAAAGCATTTAAATGCAACAACAAATATGATCAAGATCGCAACTAAGGTAACAATGGATCCAACAGCATAATGATACCAAGCCTCACTATCGATGGCATATTTTCTAATCTTTCTAATCTTCAAGCGCATTTTCTCCATCTTGATCTTGTGATCATCGACGACATCGGCAACATGCAACTCCAATTCCATCTTCTCCCCCTCAATTCTTTTCAATTTTTCTTTCAAGTACTCGTTTTCTCTTTCAACTAAATTTAACCTCTCGGCAATAGGGTCTGTTGGAATTTCCGGTTCACATACCTCCTAGAAAAAATTTCTATGTCAACTTGATGGGCATAATTTGTCATAAACACGAAATGCAACTAGTTTTAAAAGAGAATATACATACCACATCCGAATCATAACAAGGACTAGGGCCGACGGGGACGGATATCAAAACCATGGCACTATATGTATAACAAACAACGTACGGGTAAGATAATTATATGAGTAACTATATATCCAAATCACACAAACATCAATTTTTATATAAAATTTCATGAACAAGAGGCTCACCACAAGGTGGTGCCGGCAACGGGACGGTGCGGGCGATCGACGGTGGCTACGATGGAGATTTAGAAGGCACTAAGTAAACCACACCTACATATGCAAACTAAGTGTTATTTTTGACCTCAAATTGCATATAAATCAAATACTAGCACATATATATATCCTCCCAAATTACTAAACTCACAAATTAATCACTATATAAACCAATGCAAGAGCTAATCTAGCAATGAGAGATGAAAGGACAAAGTTGCTAACCTTTGTGATCACTTGAATGGATGAGGGCCTTCAAATCTTGACAAATTTTGGGCAAATTTTGTGATGAACTCGAGAGGAAGAAGGGAAGAACAGAGGAGAGGGAGAGGGGAATGGGGGAAGAACAGAGTGCTGGTGGACGAAGGGTCTATGTAGGACGACCTTTAGTACCGGTTCGTGGCACGAACCGGTACTAAAGGGGCTGGAGGGGCCCCATTCTGACAACATCCTGCCACCACTCTCATTAGTACCGGTTCGTGGCACGAAGCGGTGCTAAAGGTTCGCCACGAACTGGTACTAATGAAAGCGGCCCGGCTAGCCGTTGGAACCGGCACTAATGTATACATTAGTGCCGGCTCAAATACAAACCGGCACTAATGTGCTTCACGTTTGACCCTTTTTCTACTAGTGTCATCCAACCATATATATACCACCTAGTGGTAAAATACACTCTACCACCTAGTGGTAACTACCACCTAAGAATCCACCGTTGATCTCCCATGCTTAGATCCGAGCGTGCTTTTTTCCTTCGATCGCAACAAAATCCTAACAGGTTAAACTAGCTTCCATCGGACCCGTTTGGATTATTATTAATTATATTGATTAATTTATTTTGTGGATATCCATGGCGTACTGACGGAGAACTTATCCCGAAATTTGAATGCATCTCTATCTATTCGTACGCTACTAACCAACAGAAAAATAGAATCTTTCGTATATTCTTGTTACGTTCCAAAACAGATTTACTTTCTCGATCTACCATCCTGTCCGGGCGACACTTCCCTCGCGGCGTCGTCGTTGTGGGTCTCACCAGCTGGAGACGACGATTCAACGCCGCCGTGACTATTTCTTCACCCACGCCTGAGACAGTGAAAGAACGGCTTGGCCGACGTCGTTCTAAGTACACACAAGGGAGGTACCTACGTATGATCCACTGCTTTTGTTTATTGTTGAGTACGATTAGCAAGATCATTGGCTGATGAGACTTCCATCTCAAAACTGATTTATTGTGTGATAGATATGGGCAAGCCGAGCGGCAGCAGATCCAACTCTGCTTTCACGCCAGCTATCTTTGCACTGCGCCCTAAGAAGCAAGATCAAATATCCGGCAAAAAAGGTTCGGATCCATAAGGCCTTGTTCGGTTAAGCCACTTGCCAAGTGAATTGGAGTGGAATGAAGGGGATTTGGGGGGAATTTGAACTAGATGGGATTTAATCCCTGCCAATCCCGGTCAATCCCTGTCATTTCTCGTGGAACCGAACAAGGCCTAAAGAGGAAAGCATGGAAGATGGAGCGACAAATTGTATTCCAGGTGTGCTTGCGGTGTGCCTTGGCCACACTTCCTTTCCGCCGTCGTCGCGAGAATCTCGCCGGATCGGCATCGGTGTCGTGGGTCTAGCCAGATCGGCGTCGGTGTCGTGAGTATCGTCGGCTGGATACAGCGGATCGCCGTCGTCGTCATGTGTCTTGCCCAATCGGCCTCGGTATCGTAAGTCTCACCGGCTGTAGACGACGGGTCAGCGTTGTTGCGTGTATTCTACGGCCACCGGCGACCATGCACATACACCAGTGGAGGCAACAGCGAGACGACCATGACATTCAGTTACAACTAGATTTCCCACACTATCGTGCATGCATGGTCGCATGCATGAATGGCAAACCCCATGCTGCATGGATGACAATATGTGCATGTATATGTATGGTTTTGTCTTTCATACCGATGCATCAACTAAAAGTATAGTCAAATATACTCTATTGTGTATTCTCCTTGAAATGTTTGAAGATTGAAATGACGTGTGTACATGTTTATTATTCTATTCACTCCTTTCTTTTTTGGAAATACGTGCATGTAGTATGGAAGACACTTTTGTTGCTGGCCGGCCGGTTCATTAGTGAATTCATTTTTGTAAACACCATGATCAATACTACATACTTGTTTCTGCAAATACAAAATACTACACATGCTTTTTGTAAAACAAAATACTCCACACTAGGTACTCAATGAGTTTCTATACACTAAGACTTTGGAGATACCAACATATACTTTATATTTGCAATCTGCACATAACACTCTGATATCATATACTCTACTCCATATTCCATACTACATGTTCTTTTTTCACAAAAATTATATGCTCCTTACTCCATATACTACATACTCCCCGTAAAAGAAGAATTATTATACTCCATACTACTTGTTTTTTCTCAAAACGATATACTCCTTACTCTATACTACATACTCCCCGTACAAAAAGATTTATTATACTCCATACAGCGTTTGTCAAAATACTCCATACTACAAATAATACACGTACTTTAAAAAAAATACAATATACTACTATCTCCGTCAAGGGAGTATATACTACATATATACACAACCCTCAAAATGTTTTCCCATGCATATACTGTATACTCAAACTAGAAGTACAATTAGAAATATTTACATACTACATACTTCATACTCTCTATTTTCATCTTAGCTGTGAGAAACAAATATACTAATTAGCATATACTCCATACTCTCTCATTCAATAACTGAGAGAAACTTGCGACACATCAGTTAAAAAAGAAGCATCGCATTTAACGTGCAACTAACTATCCATGCAGCAAGTTGATCCATTCGGCCAGGATATAAGGAGGTCGTTTCACTAGCACGTTATTATCCACAATATTTAATTAACATATCACAATTACTTGCTCCTTATTGGATTCTAGCGTAACCCAACAACCCTTTAGACGTGGAGGTGCGATGGTACACGTGAAGGACAAATGGCTAGGGGGTAATTACCACTGCTTGTAGATAAAATTTGTAATCGAAATATCCAAACTGTATATACGCCTAAGATACACAGTCGTACAGTACTGTCAGACCAAGCGCACCTTCGCGACGCACCATGACGACGCCAGTTGAAAAATGATGGCAGGAACGAAACGGTTGAACAGATCGAAGCTGCAATGCCGGCCAGCTCCCCTCACCTAAATGACAGTCAACTCCCGAAGGAGCGCTCGTTAACTAGTTGCTCTTATTTTTGACTGGCCACTATTTTGGTTCACTCGATTTCCTATTGGGCTGAAACCCATTTCGTGTTGCTTGTTTATAGGCTTAGGGTGCTTCCTCATTTTCGGTTTGTCTGCATTTTTTTCTTTTCTTCTTTAGCCGCTTTTTATGGGTATTTGTGGATGTTGAGTGAGTACAAAATGTATACATGTAAGAAATATATATCATATGTATAAATTATATTAGAGTGCGAAAATTGCACTATCATATATTTATTTTTACATATTGAAAGAATGCAAAGTTGTGTGCAAGATAAAAAAACATTTTCGTTCTTAGAGTGTAATACCAATGTCACTAATTCATTCTAGCTTAGGGAAAAAATGGTTTTTTTGTTTTTCCTTTCTTTTTTAATGATAATATCAATGTCACTATTCATTCCTTCTTAGTAATTGTTTTTTAAATCCCACTATATTATATGTTTATTTTTGCATATTATAGAAAAATATAATTTCCATGTAATTTATGTGCAAATTTTTTTCATTATGCTTAATATTGTTAATTTTCTTTCTTCTCAAAAAGTAATACTAATGCCACTAATTCATTCTTTCTTCGAAAACTTCATTTTTTTATTTTGTTTCATTTTCTTTCTTCTTTACGGGTAATACCAATGTCACCAATTCATTCGTTTTTAGGAAAAAAAATTGTGAAGTTTCACTATTATATGCTTATTCATGCATATTATAAAAAACACAATTTCTGTGTAAATTGTGTGCAGATTTTGCCATTATTTGATTTTTATTTTCTGTGTAAGAATTTATTTTTTTGCAATTAATTTTGGTGATAAACACTATTTTTTTTTCTTCCGTTACAATGCACGACCATTTTTGCCAGTTAATTCTTAATGCCAATCATGCCCTTAATTATGAAGGGTTATGAGCCGATCTTGATTTTTGATGTGTTTAGGGGGTGTACCGAAGCAGAAAATGGCAATGCAATAGTAATAAAGCGAGTGTGTTATTCAAAAATAATAATCTTCGTGGAACCGGAAAGGGAGTATAAATAGATCTTTTTCTAGGATTCCTATATCCACCATACGTGGAGACCACTCCCGAGCGTCCTCCATGTGAGAAGAGGCGAATGCCACCGAGCCTCATGTCTATGGATGTTCGTCGGTGTGCCCCTGCCCCATCAGCGACGAATATTTCCACTGGTGCCGCGAACCTTAATGTCGTGCCCCTGCCGCTACGCATGCATCGGACGAGAAACATCCACCCTCGACCACTCTACGGTCAACCTGAATACTCCGGCAATCCACAACCCGCTGACTACGATTAAACACCATGACATTCAGCACATGAAAAAAATGAATGCCTACCGACCTTTGTTCTCGTGAATAGTGATTTCAGGTCATTGCCCTTTATATACACCACCGTATCTTCATGCTAGCCCGCATATTGCAACCTTCCTATTTCCATTTAATCTCAAGGTGTTGGTAGAAACAGCACATCTTAGTATCTCACATAGGTCATAGTCACATATACGTATTAAGTACAGGATGAGAGTTGATTCTCAAAAAAAAAAAGAGTACAGGATGAGAGAAGGTACAATGCAGTTGTAATAAGAACCCACGGGAATAGAAGACATTGGGAATAGTTGTGGTACCAAAAGTAAAGCAGCACTAAGAGAGACACGAGATGTTGGTTCTTCACGAGAGTGAAATGTTACATTGTCTTCCTTTCTTACCTTTCATCTACGAGCCAATGTTGTGTATTGTTTTTGGCTGCAACATCGTGTTTGTCAATTCGATTGACTGTCAGTGTGGTAAACAGGAAAAAGCTCATGTAATAGCGCGAGTACACTCCTTTTTCTTTTGAGATGCATTCGTCGGTGTTAGAGTTACAATTTCTCAAAAAGACCTTGGCTTGATTTATGCGCTGTTTTACATTTGTTCTTCTTCTACCACCTTATGTTTCCTATATAACTATTAGTTGTAAAGATTGAAGTGGAAGAAGACAGTTAAACTTTTTTTTCGAAACGGAGGCAAAAGATTTGCCTCATTCATTAATTAAGCATAAGAGAATTGCCCAATTAATTAATGAAAATCCACGCAAAAACCATCACAAACCGCTGAGCAGCACACACATAATACCCCATGCACATTCTCCAACGAGGGCATCATCAAGACCGCACCTAGGCGTAATCGTCATCACTCCTCCCCTAGTAGGCCTCATCACCAACCCTAAAACACTGAGCAAACGACTCCGACTTCGCAGCAGACGATCATCGACCCAGCCCACACTGAAGAAGCCATGTGGAGCCACATGAAGGCCCATGCCAGAACTCAGCCACCTGCGGCAAGACAGTGCAACTCCAACTCTAACGGAAAACTACGAAGGAGAACTAGGCCAAGTTGGTGTCATGGAGGATCACCAAACAGACCATCTGACGCCCGTCATTGTATATCACCGGGCCTCACCACAGCAGCTTCGACTTCACCATGACAAACAGCCGAGGCAATCCCGCAGACACGCCGGAGAAGAGCCGACTACCTCAATCGACGCCACGTCTCCGATCTTGCTCACCCCCATTACTGTTGCCACAGAAGCCTCAATGTGAAACACCTACGCCATCCACTACCCGCATGCTGATGTCCAGCTCCAGAGACGAACCCCCGGAGGGAAAACGACACCAAGGCGCCGCCATCGTCCGATCACCCGGGATCAAGGCTTTCCTCCGGAGCTGCATTGTCGACTAGATCCGTGTGAGAGGGTGTGTGGCGGCAAAGCTGCAATGCCTCCAAGAAGGTCAATGACAGTCGCAACCACTGTCATCGCTAGTCATGACACAAGGCTGAGATAGGGTTTTCACCCAAGCTCCCAGTACACCTTTTACCGCACATCAATCCGCACAGACGCCGACAAGCCCACCCATATCACCACCACCACCAACGAACCATGCCTGTGGATAAAGAAGCACCAAAACCACCGTAGCCGACTTCCTCGTCGCCACGTGCCACTTGCACACCCTACTGCCGCAGCACCACCATCACCGCCGAGCCCCTCACACGACCAATGACCTTTCCATGATGGCCACAAAGCATATCTGCACTGCCTGGACCCCCCGCACGCCCAGGACACCCTTTCGGGCTCAGACGAGCAGATCCGCACCAGCCAGATCCCTCAACACGCCTCCCCTCATCGGAGCAACAGATCCGCGGAGGCCACCCGAATTTGTGCTCCCTGTGCATCCCTCGCAGACGCCTTCCCATGCCGCATGTCCCCTTGCTAGGTCACCCCTTGCCGGCTCCCCTACCGGTGCTCTAGATCGCCGCTCCCCTCGAATCGTTGTGACACGGCCGTCCCGCCGCAGCCATGCTACACCGCTCTTGCACATGCCTCCCCGTGCTGGACCGCGGCTACTCCCAACCAGTGCCCGCACTGGTACAAGGGCAGCGCCCGAGATCCCACCGTGGCTTGCAACCCACGTTGTAATAGCACCAACAGGAGGAGGAAAATGGCCCGTCGCCACCGAGCCGCGCGGGCTTTACCCTGGCGGCGTCGACCGGCAGAGGCGAGGAGAGGAAGAGAGGAAGGGCTTCGACTAGCAGCGGCGTCCACCCCCTAGCCACCCGTGGGAGCGACCTGAGGGGCGTGTCGTCTTGGTTCTTTCCAGCTAGTCTTTTAGACTAGAAAAAAATAGTCTATCCGTTCCAAAATATGTGTCTTAACTTTAGTACAACTTTGTAAGAACTCTTATTTATGATAAAGAGTCAAGTCCACTAAGTACCTACTGTGGATCAAAGATTACCGTACACGTCGTTTTGGCAAACCAAGTTAAAGATCTCGGTCGCGTCCTCCATTGGGACATCGTCGCCCTCCAGCTGCCCGCCAGTCAGCAGCAATGGCAGACATCTCCTTCTTCTCCCCCAATGATAGTATGTCCTGAAGAGCTTTGGAGCGCAAGGAGGCCATGGTGAGAGTGGTGCGGAGAGGAGAAAGGGGCCGTAGGAGGATGACTGTGGCTATGGCTGGGGCTTGAGTTTCTATAGCGGACGAGTAAAAGATCGTGGATGTCGCCTAGAGGGGGGGGTGAATAGGCGCTTTAAAATAATTACGGTTTAGGCTTCAATAAATGCGGAATAAACCTAGCGGTTAATTTGCCAAGCACAAAACCTAAAACAACTAGTCTTACCTATGTGCAGCAACAACTTATGCTAAGCAAGATAAGTAACTATGTGATAGCAAGATATATGACAAAGAACAATATGGCTATCACAAAGTAAAGTGCATAAGTAAAGGGCTCGGGTAAGAGATAACCGAGGCACACGGAGACGACGCTTTATCCCGAAGTTCACACTCTTGCGGATGCTAATCTCCGTTTGGAGCGGTGTGGAGGCACAATGCTCCCCAAGAAGCCACTAGGGCCATCGCAATCTCCTCACGCCCTCGCACAATGCAAGATGTCGTGATTCCACTAAGGGACCCTTGAGGACGGTCACCGAACCCGTACAAATGGAAACCCTTGGGGGTGGTCACCGAACCCGTACACTTTGGCAACCCTTGGGGGCAGTCAGCGGTACCAGTCAAGTTGCTCGGGGCGATTTCCACAACCTAATTGGAGACCCCGACGCTTGCTCGGAGCTTTACACCACAATGATTGAGCTCCGAACACCACCAACCGTCTAGGGCGCCCAAGCACCCAAGAGAAACAAGCTCAAGGGTACCAAGCACCCAAGAGTAATAAGCTTCTCAACTTGTAACTTCCACGTATCACCGTGGAGAACTCAAACCGATGCACCAAATGCAATGGCAAGGGCACACGGAGTGCCCAAGTCCTTCTCTCTCAAATCCCACCGAAGCAACTAATGCTAGGGAGGAAAATGAGAGGAAGAACAAGAAAGAGAACACAAAGAACTCCAAGATCTAGATCCAAGGGGTTCCCCTCACATAGAGGAGAAAGTGATTGGTGGAAATGTGGATCTAGATCTCCTCTCTCTTTTCCCTCAAAAACTAGCAAGAATCCATGGAGGGATTGAGAGTTAGCAAGCTCGAAGAAGGTCAACAATGGGGGAAGAACACGAGCTCAAAGGATAAGGTTGAATGGGGAAGAAGACCCCCTTTTATAGGAGCACCCGAATCCAACCGTTATGTGCTCAGTCCGCGCACGAGCGGTACTACCGCTCAGGGGAGCGGTACTACCGCCCGGGAGGTAGAACACGGAGAGCGGAGCGAAACAGAGTGCGTGGCGAAGCTGTATGAGCGGCACTACCGCTGGAGCCAGCGGTACTACCGTTGGCCGCAACGGTACTGCCGCTTGGGACAGCGGTACTACCGCTTGTGGCGATAAGCGGTACTGCCGCTCCGGCCCGGCGGTACTACCGCTGGGACCGCGCACAACGCCTACCACGAGCACAGGGAAAAGGAACAGAGAGGAGGGCCATTGAGCGGCACTAGGGGTGGTGGTAGCCGCGGTACTACTACACATGAGCGGTACTACCGCTCCTACTGCCGCTGAACCCGACACGAGAAAACCACGTCTCAAGTTGAGGCGGTACCAGCGCGGAACCGGAGCCGTACTACCGCTAATGGCCATGGGCGGTACTACCGTTGTGGGACAGCGGTACTAGCGCTTGTGGCGATAAGCGGTACTGGCGCTCCGGCCCAGCGGTACTACCGCTGGCGCCATCCTTAAGCCACTTCCACGGAAGCAAGTAAACTCCACAGAAAACCAGAACTGCCATAACTTCTGCATATGAGTTCCGAATTGAGCAAACTCAAGCTTGTTAGATACAAGACGAGTGAAACCTCCAACCGAGAAGAACCGGCAAAACCTCCAACATCGGAAACATCATAGAACATGCATGTGAACTCCGTTTTCGATGAACTCGAGCTTGTCACCAAGATGACCATAAGCTCCAAAACTCACAAAGAGAAGAACCAAATAAGAACCAATAAAGATGATGCAAGGATGCAATGGTTTGAGCTCTCTACAACGATACGATCAAGCTACTCATCGAGAGCCCCCCTTGATAGTATGGCAATCGATCCTATAACCCGGTCTTCCAACTACCATCATGAGACCGGTAAAATAGAAAACCTACCAAGGGCAAACCTTTGCCTTGCACATGGTCCACTTGAGCTAGATGATGACGATCTTGACTCCCTCAAGTTGGACCACCTTTCTTGATTGGGTTGACTCGATGAAGACAGTTGATTGCTCCCCCATACTCCACTATGGGCGAGCCACTCTTTCGCACGTCTTCACAAGTCCATTGTCACCACAAAGGACGGAAAGCTTCAAGCATTTGATCTCTTGTGATGCTCCACTTGAACTTGCACACCGCAACCTTTCTTGATTGTGTTGACTTGATGAAGACTAGTTGATTGCTCCCCCATACTCCACTATGGGTGAGCCACTCTTCCGCACATCTTCACAAGTCCATTGTCACCACAAAGGACAGCAAGCTTCAAGCATTTGATCTCTTCATGATGCTCCACTTGAACTTGCACACCGCAACCTAACCCCACAAAGAACCCTCACGAAGACCATGGGTTGGTACACAAAGCATAATTGACAATGCTTACCATACCATGGGATCACTTGATCCCTCTCGGTACATCTTCACAAGTACATCTTCTACATTTTATTCATGGTGCTTTCCGTAAAATGCTTGCTAAATATGACGTCCATCATAGAATTGCATCTCCGTATCACCCATAGTCTAGTGGTCAAGTAGAATTGAGTAATAGAGAACTCAAATTAATTTTGCAAAAGACTGTTAATAGGTCCAGAAAGAATTGATCCAAGAAACTTGATGATGCATTATGGGCCTATAGAACTGCATATAAAAATCCTATGGGTATGTCTCCGTATAAAATGGTATATGGAAAATCATGTCACTTACCTCTCAAACTAGAACATAAGGCATATTGGGCTATTAAAGAGATCAACTATGATTACAAACTTGTCGGTGAAAAGAGGTTATTTGATATTAGCTCACTTGATGAATGAAGAACCCAAGCTTATGAAAATGCCAAGCTGTTTAAAGAAAAGGTTAAAAGATGGCATGACAAAAGGATACAAAAGCGTGAGTTTAATGTAGGTGATTATGTATTGTTGTACAACTCTCGTTTAAGATTTTTTTGCAGGCAAACTTCTCTCTAAATGGGAAGGCCCCTATGTTATCGAGGAGGTCTATCATTCCGGTGCCATAAAAATCAACAACTTCGAAGGCACAAATCCGAAGGTGGTAAACGGTCAAAGAATCAAACATTATATCTCACATAATCCCATAAATGTTGAAACCAATGTTATTGAAACCGTAACCCCGGAGGAATACATAAGAGACACTTTCCAGAAAGTTTTAGACTCCGAAAAGGAATAGGTATGTGGTACGGTAAGTAAACCGACTCCAAAACAATTTTAAGGCAATATTTCTCCATTTTGGAATATTTAGAAAAATAGAAAATTAAGTAGCAGTCTGGGAAGGACACAAGGGCCCCACGAGGGTGGAGGGCGCGCCCCCTACCTCGTGAGCACCTCGTGTGCCTTCCGGACTCCGTTTTCTTGCACGATACATATTTTGGTCGGTAAAAATTCATTATATAATCTCCCGGGAGTTTTGACTCCCGTATCACGCAAAAATCCCTTGTCTTTGTTTTGAGTTGTCCTGCTGCAGACAGAGCAACATGTCGTCCCAGGATTCAGAAGGAGAAAGCTATGTGGCTGATTACCTTGCAGATCCTAAGGTCTATGGGGATGTGGAACATTGTGGTTGGACTACGGAATAAGAAGAAGACTATGAACCCAAGGGAAAGGAGGAGACGAGCTCAGATGAAGATGAAGTCCCACTACCTCAACCTGGGGACATGCATGTGGAGTTCAAAAAGTCAAGCCTCCCGGATAGGGTAAAGAAACCTGAGATCGAGTTTATCCCTTTTCGCCTCTTGCAGGAGAACAAGCAGGAACTATGCAAAAAGATACTGAGCTTGGAGCAGGAGATCGAGGACCTAAGGGACCAAAATTCTGTCCTCAAGCGCAAATTAAGGAAGAAGCCTACGCCATCAACAAATCCACCTTATTCACCAACCAAGGAGACATAATCACATGGGTATGGGCACTCCCCTTGGCAATAGCCAAGCTTGGGGGAGGTGCCCCGGTATCGTATCACCATCACTTTTATCTTTACCGTTTTCCTTAGTTCGATCTTATTAGTAGTATCTTGATCTAGTAGAATAAAAGTTCTTAGTGTGATCTAGTTGTGAGTTTTGCTTTATTATCCTTCTATGTAATCGAGTCCGTGAGCTATATAATAAAGATTAGTGTTAAGTCAAGGGCTTGATTATTTTGCCATGATCCTAAGTGAATAAAAGAAAAGAAAAATAAAATAAAAAGAAACAAAGAGATCATATGGATCTCATGGAGAGTAATGAGCTCACATAGAAAAAGTATGATGAATAAAAGTTGTTGAGAGTTGACAAGCATAGTTTTGGTCATCGTTGCAATTAATAGGAAGTAATAAATAAAGAGAGGTCTTCACATATAGATATACTATCTTGGACATCTTTTATGATTGTGAGCACTCATTAAAATATAACATGCTAAAGAGTTGACATTGGACAAGGAAGACAACGTAATGGGTTATGCTTTCTTACATCTGAGATGAATTATATTGTCTTGGATCTTCCAACATGATGAGCTTGGCTTTCCCCTCATGCTAGCCAAATTCTCAGCACCAAGTAGAGATACTACTTGTGCTTCCAAATACCCTTAAACCAGTTTTACCATGAGAGTCCACCATATCTACCTATGGATTGAATAAGATCCTTCAAGTAAGTTGTCATCGGTGCAAGCAATAAAAATATTGCTCTCTAAATATGCATGATTGATTGGTGTGGAGAAATAAGCTTTATACGATCGTGTGATATGGAAGTAATAAAAGCGACAGACTGCATAATAAAGGTCCATATCACAAATGGCAATATAAAGTGACGTTCTTTCGCATTAAGATTTTGTGCACCCATCCATAAAAGTGCATGACAACCTCTGCTTCCCTCTGCGAAGGGCCTATCTTTTATTATTGTCTTCTACCTTATGCAAGTGTCATGGTGATCTTCACCTTTCCTCTTTACATTTTATCCTTTGGAAAGCCTAGTGTGTTGGAAAGATCCTGGTATATATGGCTAATTGGATGTGAGTTTTCATAAACTATTATTGTTAACATTACCCTTGAGTTAAAACGTTGGGAGGCAAACTATAAGCCCCTATCTTTCTCTATGTCCGATTAAAACTCCATACCCATAAGTATTGCGTGAGTGTCAGCAATTGTGAAAGATTATATGACAGTTGAGTATGTGGACTTGCTGAAAAGCTCTTATACATTGACTCTTTCCTATGTTATGATAAATTGCAATTGCCTCAATGACTGAGATTATAGTTTGTTAGTTTTCAATGAAGTTTACGATTCATACTTGATATTGTGATTGAATTATTACTCTAGCATAAGATATCATATGACAAGAATTATATAAGTTGTTGTTCTAAGAATGATCATGATGCTCTCATGTCCGTATTTTATTTTTATCGACACCTTCATCTCTAAACATGTGGATATATTTTTCGATTTCGGTTTTTCGCTTGAGGACAAGCGAGGTCTAAGCTTGGGGGAGTTGATACGTCTATTTTGCATCATGCTTTTATATCGATATTTATTGCATTATGGGCTGTTATTTCATATTATGTCACAATACTTATGGCTATTCTCTCTTATTTTACAAGGTTTGCATAAGGAGGGAGAATGCCGGCAGCTGGAATTCTGGGCTGGAAAAGGAGCAAATATTAGAGATCTATTCTGCACAAATCCAAAAGTCCTGAAACTCCATAGAACACCTTATAATAAATAATGAAAAATCCTCGCCAAAGATGAAGACCAGGGGGCCCACACCCTGCTCACGAGGGTGGGGGGCGCCCCCCTCTAGGGCGCCCCCCTACCTCGTGGGCCCCCTGGTGGCTCTCCGATGACCATATTCTCCTATATGAAGTCTTTCGTCGAGAAAAAAAATATAAGAAGCAACTTTTCGGGAGAAACTCCGCCGCCACGAGGCGGAACCTTGGCGGATCCAATCGAGAGCTCCGGCAGAGCTGTTCTGCCGGGGAAACTTCCCTCCCGGAGGGGGAAATCATCGCCATCGTCATCACCAACGCTCCTCTCTCATCGGGAGAGGGCAATCTCCATCAACATCTTCATTAGCACCATCTCATCTCAAAACCCTAGTTCATCTCTTGTATCCAATTCTTGTCTCCAAGTCCGGGATTGGTGCTAGTAGGTTGCTAGTAGTGTTAATTACTCCTTGTAGTTGATGCTAGTTGGTTTAATTGGTGGAATATCATATGTTCAGATCCTATATGCATATTAATACCCCTCTGATTATGAACATGTTTATGCTTTGTGAGTAGTTATGTTTGTTCCTGAGGACAAGGGAGAAGTCTTGCTATTAGTAGTCATGTGAATTTGGTATTCGTTCAATATTTTGATGAGATGCATGTTGTCTAGCCTCCAGTGGTGTTATGTGAACGTCGACTACATAACACTTCACCATTATTTGGGCCTAGAGGAAGGCATTGGGAAGTAATAAGTAGATGATGGGTTGCTAGAGTGACAGAAGCTTAAACCCTAGTTTATGCGTTGCTTCGTAGGGGGCTGATTTGGATCCATATGTTTCGTGCTATGGTTAGGTTTACCTTAATACTTTTGTTGTAGTTGCGGATGTTTGCAATAGAGGTTAATCATAAGAGGGATGCTTGTTCAAGTAAGAACATCACCCAAGCACCGGTCCACCCACATGACAAATTATCAAAGTACCGAACGCGAATCATATGAATGTGATGAAAACTAGCTTGACGATATTCTCATGTGTCCTCGGGAGCGCTTTTCCTTATATAAGAGTTTGTCCAGGCTTGTCCTTTGCTACAAAAAGGATTGGGCCACATTGCTGCACTTTGTTTACTTTTATTACTTGTTGCTCGTTACAAATTATCTTATCACAAAACTATCTGTTACCACTTATTTCAGTACTTACAGAGAATACCTTGCTGAAAACCGTTTATCATTTCCTTCTGCTCCTCGTTGGGTTCGACATTCTTATTTATCGAAAGGACTACGATAGATCCCCTATACTTGTGGGTCATCAGCAACCATCATACAATGGAGTGTTCGAGATCTACCACCAGTTGTTGCAGCTTAGCCTCGTCTCTAGAAGCAGCTCTCTCAGTACTCGTCTCCTTGCGAAGCAGTGCTTGAACATGAGGGTCCCGCACGATTGAACTTAGTACCAACGAACTCTACTGCGTGGAGTCCACGTTCTCTCCGCCGCCATGTCTGGCCCTTTCTCCTCCACCATGTCCGGCCCCTTCTCCGCCGCCATGTCTGGCCCTTTCTCCTCCACCATGTCCGGCCCCTTCTCCGCCGCCATGTCCGGCCTCTTCCCCGCCGCCATTATCTATCATCTCTTCGTCTTGCCCCGTGTCGTCATTGCCTGCCCCGCCGGCGTCCTCAACATCATCATCCTCATCTTCAATTATCCATCGAGTATAGCCATCCATGAAACCAGTCATGAGCAGGTGCGCTTCAATACGACCATAGTCATAGGGGTCGAGCCAAACTATTCCTTTGCATTTTCGACGGACATAAGTCAGGTTATTTTCTTTCATGTCCTGCACCGCCGACCGCAACCACCTGTCCACTGACCATCATGAACGTATGCACGGTAATAATAAACAAATTGATTATAAAAATGTGTGCATGCATCAAAGTCATACAAAAAGTCGGCATGACCTTTCCTAAAAATAGGACATATAGATCTAGAGTTTGCCTGAAATTCGCCGAAACGGAAATAAATCGACATTTCGGCAAAACATAGGCAACTCAAAAGCACAATTTAGCGTCAACTCATGCCACACACACAATTTCCATCATATCGCCCAATTATCATATCACACACACATACACATATTTCCATTCTTGCAAAAGCATGAAATTTTAATCACCTATCTCGAGATCGAGCACACGGT
The DNA here is from genome assembly GCA_034509565.1 of Triticum monococcum. Lineage (NCBI taxonomy): Eukaryota > Viridiplantae > Streptophyta > Magnoliopsida > Poales > Poaceae > Triticum > Triticum monococcum. The sequence continues at coordinate 625,789,920 of CM067845.1, forward strand.
GGAGATGGTGATGTAGGGAAAGTGGACAAAGCTCTTCTTGACAAAGATAAATCTAGTTAGGGGGCAGATAGGTCACTTAACTAAATGCTACATCTACCTAGCTAGCTAATTTGGGAGGAGACAACTTCAACTAGTGGAGGGGGAAGGAAAAAAAGAAAAGAGATGCATTAATGGAGGTGCTGTAGTTAGCTAGGAGTAATGAAGAGAGAGAAAGGTAGGTAGAAGAGGGAGAGTAATGGGGAGAGAAGTATTTAGGAAGAAGCAAAGTGAGAGAGAGAGAGGATGTGGGAGGTAGGGGAAAGGGAAGAGAGGAGATGGGGGAGGGGAGGAGGGGGAGGGGGAAAAGATGGTATTGTGCTACGTCTTAGCAGTAGCGCGGGCGGCAAAACATGCTACTGATAAGAGCGTAGCAGTAGCGCGCTTTCCTCACATGCGCTACCGCTAAGCGGGGCCAATCATGTGGCCAATTTCAAAATTAGCAGCAGCGACCGGGGTAAAAAGCGTGCTACTACTATTGCATTAGCAGTAGCGCGTGTCGTGACACCGCGCTGCTGCTAAACTTAGGTTGGTGGGTACTGTCGGTCGATTTTTGTAGCAGCGCGGTTCCGCCAGCACACGCTACTGCTAAATGTATATGAGTAACGATTGTTTTGCAGGCGCGCCTATTTTTATACCGCGCTGCTGCTAAGATTCTGTGTATCAGGTTTTCCCTAATAGTAAATAATGGGTAGTATATAATTGATCCAGTGGTTAGTATTAATTTCAGATTTTTCCGCTATAGGACATTTCGGTAATTTGACTGTCATTGGTTACCCCTCCCTTTCTCTGTCTCTTGTTCCTTAATTAATCTTCCTGGTGAAGATATGGCCTGCTCACTCATGCAATTTTTCTCGTAGTAGCTGAATGTGTGCTCTCTCTCTGTGTATTTTTTTTAAGATAGATGATGGCACGTATTCATTCGAAGTCAAAGTTACAAAACCCGAACATGTACGCACCCAGAAGAAGAAACCATAGACAGGTTCCACATCACAAATTGCAGAAAGGACCTGAACAAAAGTTTTTTTACAAATATACCCCTAGAGGACCTTATGCAAAGAAGACCACCATCCCCGGAGAAAAGAGAAATGGGATGCTGCCGCAAGCAGGTTTGGAGGAACTTGGATGCTTTGGTAGCATGCATTAGGCCTAGTCAAGCCCATGCAGGAAGTTTTTGACTGTTTGATTATGTGTCACATTGAAAAGCCGGTCTACACGGACCTCAAAGCACCTTTGAGACGGTTTGAATGAAGCTGTGAAATTTTGAAAGCCATAAATTGGTCTACGAACACTCTTGAAAAATAAGGAAATATGAAAAAAATCCGGCTACCATTCGAAATTACTAGATTTAGCCTTTATGTGGATGTATGAGTGCCTCCTCATGGATGAGCAGTTCTATTTTTCTATTGTAGATTTGTGAATTTTTTTATTTTCTATCTTTTACATATTTCTTTTTGACCTTTATTTTGGCAAAAGCAGCACGAAAGGCTCTCAATGATTTGATTATTTATGTATTGGAAGTTTTGATATGTCATACACCCAACGGCCAGAGGTCAGGGGGAGATAAACTTCATATGATGATTTTATGAACTGTTGTAATTTTTTACCCCCTCTGCTTACTATCCTTTCGATGTTAGTGAAACCATCTTCTAGTCATCCAAAATCAAAACCATAATGGTTGGACAATCAAAAGAATATGGTCTTGCAATGTAAAGGTACAAATTGTATGGTTTGGTGCTTAGATACAAAAGTTAGACCCATTCGAATTGGGAAAACGTGTTTTCGTAATTTTGGTTACTGTCACAACTAGTGCCGATGCCATTCGGCACATGGGGAAATAATGAATGGCTACCAACCATTGTATTCGTCACAATAAGTGATTTTTTGGTCATTGCCCTTTATATACACTTCAACAGCTTCACTTGAGCAGATGACAACCTTCCTATTTCCATTAATCTCAAGATGTCGGTAGATTTTTATTCTTTATATCGATAACAATACACTAGTAGAAAAAGGGTCAAACGTGAAGCACATTAGTGCCGGTTTGTATTTGAGCCGGCACTAATGTATACATTAGTGACGGTTCCAACGGCTAGCCGGACCTCCATCATTAGTACCGGTTCATGGCGAACCTTTAGCACCGGTTCATGCCACGAACCGGTACTAATGAGAGTGGTGGCAGGATGTTGTCAGAATGGGGCCCCTCCAGCCCCTTTAGTACCGGTTCATGCCATGAACCGGTACTAAAGGTCGTCCTATATAAACCCTTCGTCCACCAGCACTCTGTTCTTCCCCCTTTCCCCTCTCCCTCTCCTCTGTTCTTCCCTTCTTCCTCTTGAGTTCATCACATAATTTGCCCAAAATTTGTCAAGATTTGAAGGCCCTCATCCATTCAAATGATCACAAAGGTTAGCAACTTTGTCCTTTGATCTCTCATTGCTAGATTAGCTCTTGCATTGGTTTATATAGTGATTAATTTGTGAGTTTAGTAATTTGGGAGGATATATATATGTGCCAGTATTTGATATATGCAATTTGAGGTCAAAAATAACACTTAGTTTGCATATGTAGGTGTGGTTTACTTAGTGCCGTCTAAATCTCCATCGTAGCCACCGTCGATCGCCCGCACCGTCCCGTTGCCGGCACCAACTTGTGGTGAGCCTCTTGTTCATGAAATTTTATATAAAAATTGATGTTTGTGTGATTTGGATATATAGTTACTCATATAATTATCTTACCCGTACGTTGTTTGTTATACATATAGTGCCATGGTTTTGATATCCGTCCCCGTCGGCCCTAGTCCTTGTTATGATTCGGATGTGGTATGTATATTCTCTTTTAAAACTAGTTGCATTTCGTGTTTATGACAAATTATGCCCATCAAGTTGACATAGAAATTTTTTCTAGGAGGTATGTGAACCGGAAATTCCAACCGACCCTATTGCCGAGAGGTTAAATTTAGTTGAAAGAGAAAACGAGTACTTGAAAGAAAAATTGAAAAGAATTGAGGGGGAGAAGATGGAATTGGAGTTGCATGTTGCCGATGTCGTCGATGATCACAAGATCAAGATGGAGAAAATGCGCTTGAAGATTAGAAAATATGCCATCGATAGTGAGGCTTGGTATCATTATGCTGTTGGATCCATTGTTACCTTAGTTGCGATCTTGATCATATTTGTTGTTGCATTTAAATGCTTTAGCTAGAGAGTTATTCGTTTGTTGCATTTAAGTGTTGTATGAACTTTATGTATGAACTTGTATTAATTTGGTCTATTCGGTGTTGTGTAATGAAGATGAGCCGACAATGGATGTACGATGACCGATGCTCTCCCCAGTTCGTTGAGGGCGTGCATACTTTTCTGCTTGCGACTGAGGCAAACAAGCGGGCGGATGGTTTTATGCCTTGTCCATGTGCTCGCTGTAAGAATGGTCACAATTACTCTACGTCAAGAACCATTCACGTCCACCTATTTAAGTCCGGTTTCATGCCCCATTATAATGTTTGGACCAAGCATGGAGAAAGAGGGGTTATGATGGAAGACAATGAAGAAGAAGAGGACGACGACAGCTATCCTGGCCATGGGTTCCCTGAATACGATGATACAACAATGGGGGAAGAAGCTGAGCCGGTAATGCGGGAAGAAGCTGAGCTGGCAATGCGGGAAGAAGCTGAAGAAGAGGCATCAGATGAGCCCGTTGATGATCTAGGTCGGGCCATTGCCGATGCAAAGAGAAACTGCGCAAGTGATTTGGAGAAGAAGAAGTTGCAGCGCATGTTAGAGGATCACAAAAAATTGTTGTACCCGAATTGCGTAGGTGACAAGAAAAAGTTGGGCACCAAACTGGAATTGCTGCAATGGAAGGCAGAGAATGGTGTATCTGACAAGGGATTTGGAAAGTTGCTGGTAATGATAAAGGATATGCTTCCAAAGGACAACGAATTGCCCGAGAGTACGTACGAAGCAAAGTAGGCTGTCTGCCCTCTAGGGTTAGAGGTGCAGAAGATACATGCATGCCCTAATGATTGCATCCTCTACCGCGGTGAGTACGAGGATTTGAACGCTTGCCCGGTATGTGGTGCATTGCGCTATAAGATCTGCCGCGACGACCCTGGTGATGTCGAGGGCCGGCGCCCCAGGAAGAAGATTCCTGCCAAGGTGATGTGGTATGCTCCTATAATACCATGGTTGAAACATTTGTTCCAAAACAAAGAGCATGCCAAGGCGATGCGATGGCACAGAGAAGACCGTAAGAAAGACGGAAAGTTGAGAGTACCCGCTGACGGGTCGCAGTGGAGAAAAATCGAAAGAAAGTACGGGAAGGAGTTTGCAGATGACGCAAGGAGCGTATGGTTTGGTCTAAGCGCAGATGGCATTAATCCTTTTGGGGAGCAGAGCAGCAACCATAGCACCTGGCCTGTGACTCTATGTTTGTATAACCTTCCTCCTTGGTTGTGCATGAAGCGGAAGTTCATTATGATGCCAGTGCTCATCCAAGGCCCTAAGCAACCCGGCAACGACATTGATGTGTACCTAAGGCCATTAGTTGAAGAACTCTTACAACTGTGGAATGGAACAGGTGTACGTGCGTGGGATGAGCACATGGGGGAAGAATTTGACCTAAAGGCGTTGCTGTTCGTGACCATCAATGATTGGCCTGCTCTCAGTAACCTTTCAGGACAGACAAACAAGGGATACCGCGCATGCACGCACTGTTTGGACGATACTGACAGTATATATTTGGCTAATAAGAATGTGTACCTGGGACATCGTCGATTTCTTCCGAGCAGGCATCCCGTAAGAAAGAAAGGCAAGCATTTCAAAGGTGAGGCGGATCACCGGACGAAGCCTCGCCACCGTACTGGTGCTGATGTACATGATATGGTCAAGGATTTGAAGGTGGTCTTTGGAAAGGGTCCTGGTGGACAACCTGTTCCGAATGACGCTGATGGACGCTCACCCATGTGGAAGAAGAAATCTATATTTTGGGATCTGCCCTATTGGAAAGACCTCGAGGTCCGCTCCGCAATCGACGTGATGCACGTGACGAAGAATCTTTGTGTGACCCTGCTTGGCTTCTTGGGCGTGTATGGGAAGACAAAAGATACACCTGAGGCATGGGAGGACCAGCAACGTATGCACGGAAAAGACGGCATACATCAGGGTCATGCAAGCTACGCTCTTACCAAAGAAGAGAAGGAAATCTTCTTTGAATGCCTGCTCAGTATTAAGGTACCGTCTGGCTTCTCGTTGAATATAAAGGGAATAATAAACATGGCAGAGAAAAAGTTCCAGAACCTAAAGTCTCATGACTGCCACGTGATTATGACGCAACTGCTTCCGGTTGCATTGAGGGGGCTTCTACCGGAAAACGTTCGATTAGCCATTGTGAAGCTATGTGCATTTCTCAATGCAATCTCTCAGAAGGTAATCGATCCGGAAATCATACCAAGATTACAGAATCATTTGGTGCAATGTCTTGTCAGTTTCGAGTTGGTGTTCCCACCATCCTTCTTCAACATCATGACGCACGTCCTAGTTCACCTATGCGAAGAGATTAACGTTTTGGGTCCTGTATTTCTACACAATATGTTCCCCTTTGAGATATGTTCATAACCGTGCTAGACCAGAAGGAAGCATCTCCAAGGGCCATCAAAATGAGGAGGTCATTGAGTTTTGTATTGACTTTATTCCTGACCTTAAGCCGATTGGTGTTCCTGAATCGCGGCATAAGGGCAGACTGGATGGAAAAGGCACGCTAGGAGGGGAACAAATAATATGTATGGACGAACATTCTCTCACTGAAGCACACTACACAGTTCTACAGAATTCCGCCTTGGTGGCTCCGTATATGGATGAACACAAGAATTTGCTACGCTCCAAACACCCGGAGCGGTCTGATGACTGGATTACACGTGAACAAACCAGGAGTTTCGCCAGCTGGTTGCAAGCACGTACCATGCATGACACCTCTATTGAAGATGACCTGTACTTGTTGTCCCAGTTACCTTCTTCGAATATAATGACTTTCAAAGGGTACGATATAAATGGTAATACATTTTACACGATCGCCCAAGATAAGAAGAGCACCAACCAAAATAGTGGTGTCTGCTTTGATGCAGAAACCAAGACGGGAAAGGAAACATATTATGGTTATATACAGGACATATGGGAACTTGAGTATTGACGTGGTTTGAAGGTCCCTTTGTTTCGGTGCAAATGGGTCAATATGACACGAGGCGGGGTAACGGAAGACCCGCAGTACGGAATGACAACAGTGGATCTCAACAATCTTGCGTATGCAGACGAACCATTCGTCCTAGCCAATGATGTGGCACAGGTTTTCTATGTGAAGGACATGTCTACCAAGCAAAGAAAAAGAAAAGATAAGGAAGCGAATGCATTGTACGATGAGCCAAAGCGGCACATAGTTCTTTCTGGGAAGAGAAACATCGTGGGAGTGGATGACAAGACAGACAAGTCAGAAGATTATGAAAAGTTTGATGAAATTGCTCCATTCACAGTGAATATTGACCCGAGCATCCCGTTAAATGATGAAGATTTTCCATGGCTACGACGCAAAGGGACACATGCGAAGAAAAAGTTTCACACCCAAAGATCTGGGATGTGATCGGCTTAACTATCATCACTTTCTTCTGTGTTTCACACCCAGGAGGGAATCTCTGTAATAGTTAGGTTAGCTAGTTATGTGTTTTGGCATTTGAAACGCGAAGAAATTTTATGTGCAAGCAAATTCTTTCATGCATTTACTGATTTTTCAGCTAAATGACCCTGAAATTGAAAAGCATTTCAAATGAACTCAGAAAAGGATGAAAGTTGGCATGGTATCATAATTTCACCCACATAGCATGTGCAAAAAGTAGAGAGGGTTACCGCAAAAACTGGATGCACTTTGTGTACAAAATGGACAATCTGTTTCGAAGTATCAGGGTTTCGGACAAAAACTCATCCGTTACAAAGGCATTTCATTTTTTAAATAACTTAAGCATTACCAAATTGAATATAATGATAAAACACACTAATATTAAACATAAGAAAAAAGAATCACTGAAAAATGTATTTTTAAAGTTAAGTTATTCACAAACTAGTGATTCACACAAATTTCAAATAATTCAAAATTTAAACTATTCAAATTTAAAAACTACCGGCACTAACTGAAAGTTTCTAAAAGCTTTCAAAAATATTCACAAAGAAACTCTAAATACAGCAAAAAACAACTAAAAATAAATAAAACAAAATAAATAAAGCAGAAAAGAAAAAACTAAATGAAAAAAGCCCACCTACCGGGCAACAGCGGCCTGCATACAACTAGAAACCCAACCTGTGGTTGGGCCAGGATGCAGGCCCGCAAGCCCAATAGGCCCCACAAGGTAGAGTAGCAGAGGTAGGCCCAGAAGGTCTGCTTTAGAGAGGAGCTCGAGACAGCAGCGGCGGTGGGGCTTATAAGCAGGTGTAAGCGCCCTTCGGCTAGCGAGGTGGGACTAAACTTCTGCGCCCCTCGCCTGGCAGCGCACCCCCTTTAGTACCGGGTCGTGGCACCAACCGGTACTAAAGGGGGGGTCTTTAGTACCGGTTGCAACCACCACCCGGTACTAAAGGTCTGCCCTTCCCGCTGCTTGGCCTGGCCAAAACAGGCCTTTAGTACCGGTTGGTGGCTCCAACCGGTACTAAAGGTGCCTTCTATATATACAGCACTTCGCAAAATTTCATTCTCCCTCTGTTTCTTCCCGATCGATCGACGCCGTCGCCGCCCCCGTCCTACGCCGCCCCCGTCGCGCGCCGTTGCCGCCCCCGCCCCCATCCTCGTCGCCGCCCTCATCCCCATCGCCGCCCCGTCGCCGTCGCCACCCTCGTCTTCATCGCCGCCCCGGGCCCGTCCCCGTCGCACCGTCCCCACGTCGCCGCGCCCCCGTCACGTACGCCCCGGCCCGTCGCCTCGCCGTCGCCGTCGCCCCGCTGTGAGCTCTCCCCCTCTAACCCCTCTCCCTCGCCCCCGGTGGCCACCATGGGCGCCCCCCCCCCCCCCCGAGCCCATATACACACACAAGCATGCATGATGAACACACACACGCACATAGAAGTTGTTTTTCTGTTTTTAGTGTTAGATGCTTAGTGTTTAATTAGTATGGAATAGCATATAGAATTTTGATATATGCAATGCTTAGTGTTAGATGCTTAGTGTTAGATGCTTAGTGTTTTTAGTGAGCCCGGATATAATTAGTGTTTAATTAGTATGGAATTTTTTTTATATAATGTTGTTTTTCTGTTTTTAATGGATGTATAGAAGTTGTTTTTTCTGTTTTTAGTGTTAGATGCTTAATTAGTATGAAATAGCATATAGAATTTTGACATATGCAATGATAGCATAATTAGTGTTACATTTAATTTGCATATAGTATTTGTTGTCGACGATGCCCGGCCCGCATCCTCGCCGTCGACACGTTCGCGACGACGTCCTACTTCAAAGGACCCATGTCCGGGACTGGGCTGCGCCGGGCTAGCACTGGGAGGTGCTACCTTCAGGGGCGCGACGCTTGGTGAGGAACCCGGCCCCGGGTCCCGTCGTCGACCCTCATCTCCTTTGGTGGCATTCGCGTGGGCCACTTTCGGTGCGGAGGGAGCCGGCCCCGCCGGAGGTGGTACGTCGCCGTGTCAGGGAGGAGGACGAGCACGTCCATCGCTACATGGCTGCTATGGACGTCAGGTTCTCCAATACGTGGCAGGTTCTTTGGGGAGATCACCCGAGCTATGATCCAGTGATGGTTCCTTCTCTTTGGGTGTCCACCGCCCGCACCTCAGGAACCGTGAGTGGCCTAGATTACTCTGTAGTATTCGATCTTTATTAGCTTGCTAGCTAGCTAGCTAGTGATGTATTCAATATTATATCTATTATTCGAGATGATTTATTCGAGATTATATATATTATTTGAGACGATGTATTCGACGAGATTATATCTATTATTCGAGACGACGTATTCGAGATTAAATCTATTATTCGAGACGATGTATTCGAGATTATATCTATTATTCGAGACGATGTATTCGAGATTATATCTATTATTCGAGATTATACTAAATTGTTTTATATTTCTTTTGGCATAGTTAAATAAAAGCTATGGCGGACAATACCGACAGAGAGAGAGAATAGACCATGTTCGATATCATACGCAGGCCAGATGATGATCAGAATGAAGAAGATTTTGACGGGTCCGAATTTCTAAACAACACCGGAGAGGGTGATATGATATTCGATCGCGACGACCGAGAAGATGAAGTCATGAATTACGACGAAGAACATGTTGATCCTGAAACAACAAACACCGGCGAGGTATATATATTTATATAAGTAGGAATCTGGTGATCATCGCATGTTTTAAATGAGTTGAAGATATATTAACGAATTGATCTTTCTTCTTTCAGCCATCCGGATCGAGCAAATCTTCAGTCAAAAGGACGAAACGAGGACCGAACAAAAAGTTGAGGGAGGGCGTAAAGTACAATATCGAGGCATTCAAACCTAATGGCGAACCATTAGCGCCTAAGAAGATTGCGGACAAGTTCGTTCGTCAGTGCGGAGTTCTTGTGAAGGACCAACTCCCGATCTCCCTTCAAGAATGGAGAAAGCCAGCAAAGCCACGTCCAGATGTTACTTTTGTCGACGAGAATAAAAAAACTGCTTTGGGATACTCTCATGGAACATTTCACCCTACCAGATAATATCACAGAAGCAGATGTGCGGAGAGTCAAGGACGCTACTTTTAGGAAGATGGCGGTTGCATTCAAGAACCACAAGAGAATGACGTGGGAGAAGTACGTCAAGGGAGGAAGGAAGACTCCAGTATTCGAGGGGATACTAGAGAATCAAAGTGCTCATTGGGACGATTTCGTAAAATTCAAGGATTCAGAATTAGCTAAGGAACGGTCGAGAATAAACAAGGCCAATGCCGAAAAAAAGGATAAGTTCCATAAGCTGGGGCCAGGTGGCTACGCGGTGGCAATGCCTAAGTGGGATAAGTCTGAGAAAGAGATGGAGGATGCAAGTGTCACTCCGGTTACTAAGAGCTGGCCCCCCAGGTGCAGGACTTGGTTCTATGCGCATGGGGGGGAGTTGGACCCGAAGACAGGCAATGTTTCGACAAAGGCATGTCTGAACGGAGCCGACGATGCGCTACTTGTTGCAATAGAAGAGGCTCGATCGGGGGTGTTCCAGCCCAACAGAGAGAACGACGAGCTTACGCGTGCCTTGGGAAATCCTGAACACCCGGGAAGAACACGAGGCAAGGGCGCTATTCCGTGGTATGAGGGGTTTTCGGACTGGAACGCCGACTACAGAACCCGTGCGAGAAAGAAGATTGCGGAGGACAAGAAGAGGAAGATGGAGGAGGAGCAGAGGAATCGGGACTATGAATGCCTTCAAGGCCTAGAAGCAAGTCAAGCGGAATTGGCAGCTAAATTCCAGCGGCAGCAGGAGCAGATCGACTCACTTAGCCAGCAAAGGGGGTCTCAGCAGCTGCAGCAGCTAGCGGATGATCCAGCATTGGATACCACCGCCCCGGGCGACGCAGTAGTGCTAGATAGATACCCCGTGGATGACATCACGGAGAACACTAACTGCGAGCTACACTTCAAAATGAAGAACATATCCATGAAGGTGGCGGACGCCGTTGCTTTTTCAAATTCCCCCGAGGCAACCTTCCATTGCAACCCGATTCCAGCGGGCTATGCTCGTGTCTTGGTTGATGAGGTGGCGGACCAATATTCGGGGCTAGAGCTTGACATTCCTGGAGGTGACGAGGAGCACACACTCGGAGATGCCAAACATCATATCATCCTATGGAGAAAGGATTGCATCATTTTTCGAAGGCCACCGACACCGCGTCACCCGACTCCTCGTCGAAGTCCGCCACCGAGTCAGCAGACTCCCGCTCCTCCAAGTCCACCAACGCGTGAGGCCACTCCTCCTCCTCCAAGTCTGGCAAAGTGTCAGGCCACTCCTCCTCCAAGTCCGACACAGCGTCAGACGTCCACTCCTCCTCCAAGTCCGGCACAACCTCAGGCCACTCCTCCTCCAAGTCCGGCACAGCTTCAGGCCACTCCTCCTCGTCCAACTCAGCCCCGTCAGCCGTCTCCGCCGCCTCAGCAATCGCAGAAGAGACACCCCGCAGCTATGGTGCGTAGCGGTACGAGTCGAGGTCATAGTACAGGAAGTACAGGCGGAGGCAAGCGATATAAATATGGTTCAAACCTCAGTACTCCTCTTCCTGTGAGGGCTTACGACAGGACCGAGGAGCAAACCAATGCCATAGTGCGGGCAGAAGTCGACGCCCAGTTTGGACCGAAACTGCCACCGCCGCCAAGGGAGAAAGTGCCTGTGGAAGTAGTTGACCACTTCATTCGTATGGCTCAACCACCAGCTCCTAAGCCTGTTGACTCAGACTATGAGCGCCACATCAGGAAGTTATATCGACAACGTCTACAGAAGGAGGCGAGCTCGAGCTCGAGCAAACAACAAGCAGCTGTCAAAAAATGCGGGAAAACCGTTGCCCAGCTGGGAAAACAGGCGGCGCAATCGATCCCCCCGCTTGTTGTGCCGCCAACAACACGTGATAGTACGCGCGCCCAATATTATTGTGGCCAAACAGTTTACGTTCCCGAGGTGGGCGATGTGGTAATAACCCAGGAGCATATAATGCAGGCTGAAGAACTCAAAATCACTGTTGGACAACTCCTCGAGATCGAGGACATGCCTATGATTAGAGAGGAGGAAATAAAACGGAAATTTGTCCGGGGCCAACCTTTGGTCGAGCCAGAAGATGTCAAGAAGCTCCCAACGAGAATGTATGAATTGCATCAATGGTACATGAACATTAGCAAGAGATCCGATCGAGAGTCCCTCATGGTGTATGTCAAGAAGGATGATTACTACCATAAGAAAGCTGTGGCCGTTGAGTATTCTGAACTGTTTCAGTTATACAATCAAGACGCACTCGACAAATCTATCGTCAGTTGCTATTGTCTGTAAGTGATTTCTTTCTGTAATTTAAGTCTCAAGCTAGTTGTAGTGATCCTTTTGATCAATCATTACGTGTAATTATCCTCACTATATTCTTTTCTGTGGTATTATGCATGATGAAGATGTATGAAATGAGAAAAGGTGGACGCTATGGCATTGGGTTCATTGACCCAAACACCGTTAATGAATACACATGGAAATTAGATGCATATTATGAAAAAGAGGTAGAGGACAGCATGTTAGAGTTCTTGAAGCGTCTCAAATACAATGAAGATATACTACTTCCTTACAACTTCGAGTGAGTCACACTTTCTTGTACTACAAATTCTCTGTTTTTGCCTACTAGCTAGCTACATGTTTTTGCTTACATATGCCCGCTTAATTAAGACATGCAAACGTGTGTGCATGCAGATTTCACTGGATCTTGTGTATCATTAAAGTTGACGCCGGAACCGTTGAAATACTGGACTCACTACTCACAGCAAAAAGTGACTACAACATCTTGTATGGGATAGTCAACAGGTAATTTCAATCATTATTTATAACTATATATCTCGGCCTATTTAGTTCGTCATTTCATGATATAAACTATTTAATAACCCCTTTATTCATTTTCTTTGTCGGCGGACAGGGCTTGAGCAAGGTTCATCAGCGTCACGGAAGGCGAATGGAAACCACAGCTGCAATGGTTTCGATCCAAGGTAAGTAATTAAGTAGTACTAGCTAGCTAGCTGCCATCTCTTTAATTATCATGCTTGATTAATTATTATCTGATCAAATTAAATTCCATTCTCGTAATAAAGGCCCTGAAGCAGGCGCAGGGGACTGATCTGTGTGCATACTGCGTTTGCGAGAACATTCGCATGATGGCGTCCGAAAGGAGCAGATTTCAAAGACAGGAATGGGTACGCTTGTCAGAACACTATTCACAATTTTTACACCATTATCGATATCTAGTCACACAACTAATACACATGCATATTGATCTTCTTCTTAACAGTTCAAAGAGGTGCGGGACAAGCTCCTAGAAACGGAGCGCGTAGAAGCACTTCAAGAGGAAATAGCGGGATTTTTGCTCGACCAGGTCATAAATCCGAAGGGAGAATACTATTACCCGCTACCGCCCCCATCGACTAAGTCATGAACCACTTTCAATTGTCATCGTGCTCCGAAGGCACCAATCAGGCTAATGCCACTGGCTCCGAAGGCAACATGCATATGTAGGAGAAATTATATATAGCTATACATGTGTGTATGTGTGAATTAATATGGTGGTTTGTGAGACATGATTGATGATATATATATGATTGGATCCCGGCCCCCGGAGCTGGCTCGTGCCACGTGGTTTCCCTTTAGCACCGGTTCGTGCTGAACCGGTACTAAAGGGTGGGGGGGCCTTTAGTGCCGAAATAATAGTGCCGGTTTCTAAACCGGCACTAAAGGGCCTTACGAACCGGTGCTATTGCCCGGTTCTGCACTAGTGATAGCTTAGTACATCAAATAGGTGATAGCCACATATAGATACCGAGTAGACAGTGAGAGAGGAAACAATACAAATGTTATAACCTATGGGAATGGAAGACATCGAGAATAGTGACGGTGGCATAGGATCAAGGAGCGCCAAGAGAAACGTGAGTTTGTGGATCTTCACGAGACTGAAATGTTACGGCTCCCCACTCTCCTGCAATTCCCTTTTTCATTTTTGGATTTAGAGAGAGATAAACAGATTATGTAATAGAGCAGCTTGGTCGAAATAGAAATGCACAACCACGCCCATCGTCCATCGGTCGATACAGAGAGCAGCAAAAGAGAAGCGGTTGGCGATTCGGTGCAACGATGCCAGCACCTCTTGCATGCCAAGCAAGCGCTCTACCATCTCAGCTAAACCATAGTATTATGTTGTTTTTGCAGTTAACACAATACTAATCTTTTGTAATTAACACAATATTCTGTCGATTCATTTTTGTTCGATGAGTTCCTGTCGATTCACTTGATTGACGAACGAATTACACTACAGAAGCATGGCAGGGCCTACAAGAAGACATCGCAATCTGACGTGGCCCAATCATACATTTGGAAAGCCTATCCAATCTCGAGGCCCACATATGAACTTCATGCAGCGGCCCACACTCCTCCTACAGAAGAAACCCAAAACGTCCGGTCCCTGCATTAATTCGGCCGACGCATGGTTTGACAGCACAACATGACACGTCCTCTCAGAATTTCCAAGGCTCCAAGCCATTCTGAAAATTATTGTCATTATGCTATGCTACTTCCAAAGGGAGAAAAAAGAAGAAAAAAAACGCCGCGAGACAGCTGCCTCAAGGAGAGAAAGGAAACTTGAACAAGCAATTCGACACAGTTCCGCTTTTGGAGTTTTCGCTCTCGTTTTCCTTACCGATTACGAGTAGATTATTATTATTTTGCTTGATGAATATCGGGAGTATTTGACCTGTAGTTGAGTTGGTTAGATGGACAGTGGTATCCCCAACCCACCAGGGTTCAAATCCTGGTGCTCGTATTATTTCAGGATTTCCGGCGATGCGCTTTCAGTGAGAGGAGACGTTTCCGTCAACGACGAGACGCCTACGATGACTTCGTAAATCTCAAGATGATATGCCGGCTCAGTCTTTTGGAGATGCTCATAGTGGTAGAGTGTACGTGTGTGCGTTCATAGGGATAAGTGTATGCGCGTGTATTTGAGCGCTTGTGTTTGTACTGATGCTAAAAAAAAACATGACCGCTTCAAATCGCTTGCACCATGCATTTAAATTAGGTGGGCATCTGGTGCTTGAAGTCTTCCTAAATGGGAGAAGGAAGACAGTGAAACTTCTGCCTAAGGGCGTCGATCCACTAAAAAAAATAGAGGAGTAAACGGCCGAATAAACCTTAGTGGAGTAAATTTACTACTCTAAGTTTTTGGTCGTTTCTAGGCGACCCCGTAAACTTAGCGGAGTAATACTTATAATTGGCTTATGCATTCCGTCGATCACTTACTATGGTGACCACGCCGGCGACGCGCCACCGACAACATGTCCATAGTCGAGCCGATACGCGCCCATCATCGAGCCGGTCTGTGCCCGCTAAACCCACGCCGGCGATAACCGTTGCCGACACCCAGTATAACGGCGAATCAGATGACTGTGCAGGACCTCGCGGCGGAGGCCATGGATCAAGCAATGGGTGCGTCTGGTAGCTAAAGTGCACCTCCACGTCGAGCAGTCGCTGCACCAGGAGCAGCTCCTCACGAGTCCGTACACCGGCCCGGTCGACGGCGAGGCCCGAAGTTAACATCAAAGGAGTAGTTGACGGGGTGCTTCACGCGAGTCGCGAGGCCGCTGCAAACGCGAAGGAAAATTTTACCCCAGCAGGCCGCGGAGGAGTATTTTTACTCGTCCGGTCGAGGAGTTTTTCTTTTTTACTTCTCTAATCGGTTTAGGAGATTAACTAGGTGCCGGTTAGAGGAGTAAAATTGAAATTTTACTCCTCTGTAGCTTTTTAAGGGATCGGCTACAGATGCGTTAAGGAGAAAATTTTCTCAAGAAAGTACTACCTCCATACCCCCTCTATACCAAAATATAAGATGCTTTTGTCGGCTAAACTAACTTTAAAAACGCCTTACATTTTGATACGGAGTAATACTACTTGCCTATAGAATTTCATATTTAATGGCCTCTGGACACTTGCACATTGTCTTAGCTTTATCTTAAGCAATGCAATGCTTGCCGACCTATACTAGCTTTGCATGGCCAACAGCCGATGCTTGCAAAATGCCAAGCCGAGGTCGGCCACCAGCTTCCCTTCCAAAAAACACACAATAGCGAGAGGCCAAAATTTTAAAACATGAAAAAAAAGAGTTCTGGACAAATTTTGAAAGACGGGAACAATTTTTAAAATTCCGAGCAATTTTTATAAAGACAAACAAGTTTTTCAAAAATGTGAACAATTTTTAATTTTGGGGAAAAATAAAAATGAACATTCTTTTTTGAATTTGTGATTAAATCTTGAAAAAGGGGAACAATTTTTAAAATCCCGAACAATTTTTGACAATCATGAACAAGTTTTCACAAAATGTGAACAATTTTAGAACCAATGAATTAACTTTCTAAAAAGGAACATTTTTTAATTTGTGAACAAATTTTGAAATTGGAAATGTTTTGAAAATTTTCGAACATTTTTTGAGAATCAATAATTTGGAATATTTTTAATACACAAACTATAATGAAAAATTGAAAAAAAAACCTTTAGAAACCCGAAAAAATTGAAACTCTTAATTTTTTTGAAAAAACAATTTTTCATATTCCAAAAAGTTATTTTCAAATGGAAAGTATATTTTTTGTCCCTCAATTCTTTTGAAAGTATAGAATTAGTCCCTCAATTCCAAAACCAGCAAAACTTGGTCCCTGAACTTCTCAAATCGGATAAGTTTAGTCCCCAATACCGCTTTGGATGGTTGTTGTCACGGTTTTGTGTGGGACCCACTTGTCAGCTGTTGGAAAAAGAAATAAGAGGATCACAAAAAAAATTATTGCGGGTGTGGGGATCAAACCAGCGTTGCCACGCTCACCCTAGCCAGCTAAACCCACAATTATTGAAAACGTGAACAAATAATGGATGCCAATTTTTTTTGAAAATATTCACAAATTTTGAAATTCTAAACAACCTTAGAATTTGCAAACAAATTTTGACAATGTGAAAAATTTTTGGTAATCAATTTATTTGATTGTGAACAAAAATTAGAAAATAGGAATATTTTCTGAATATGGGAACATAATTTTCAAACTACGAACGTTCTTTGAAATCAAGAATGCGTTGGAATTCCGAATGAATATTTGGAAATTCAAAAAGCCTTGAAATAAAAAGGAATATTAAAAGGAAAATAAGTAAAATAATAAACGAGAAAGAAACAAAGGAAACAGAAAGAAGGAAAGAAAGAAAAGAGCAAAAACAACAGTCGAAAAAAACCCAAAACCAGTAGAAGAACCCGGTTCTGGAAACCATCTGGAAAGTTTCCAAAATCGGCTGGCGCCCACTGTTGTCACGCTCTGAGTGGGCTGGCCCAGATTCTGCGCTCGGGTGGTTTGCATGTGCATCGTGTTCGACGCAGCGAGCAGCGAATAGGAAATCGCCCATGATACGGGAGCAACTAGTTAATGAGTGTTTTTTCGGAAGCGTCGCAACGATCAGCGTTATTTGGCGTGCTTTCAGCCATTCTCTACGTGTCGCGTTTTGGATGCTTTCTTCGGATTTTTATTTTATTTTCCGCACGAGTTTTCTGCTTTTTAAACGGTTTTTTCACGTTTTTTTTACATATTGGTTTTCCACGGTCTTTCTTAGCTTTTCAATCAATATTTTTAAAAAAAATTATTTTACGTGAAAAAACGTGTTTTTCCTTTTATAAGAGTCACGGTTTTGCTTTCGCGAGAGGCATGATTTTGCTTTCGCGAGAGTCACGACCGTGCCTCTCAAAAATGAAAAAAAACGCATTTTTTGTTTTTTTCTTTCACGAGAGTCACGGTTTGCTTTCGCAAGAGGCACGGGTGTGCTTTCACGAGAGTCACGGCCGTGCCTTTCGGAAACGAAAAAAACGTGTTTTCTATTTTTTTCTTTTCATGAGAGTCACGGTTTTGCTTCCGCGAAAAGCATAGTTGTGCTTTTGCGAGAGTCACGGCCACTCGGAAAGAGAAAAAACGTGTTTTTTGTTTCTTTGCCTTTCGCGAGAGTCACCGTTTTACTTATGCAAGAGTCACGGTTGTGCTTTCACGAGAGTTACGGCCATGCCTCCTCGGAAACGGAAAAAAACACGTTTTCTTTTTTTTCCTTCCGCGAGAGTCACGGTTTTGCTTCCGCGAGAGGCATGGTTGTGATTTCGTGAGAGGCATGGGCGTGCCTCTTTCGGAAAGGAAAAAACCCCGCGCTTCTGATTCGGTTTTTTCGTGAAAAAAGTTCGTCAAAACCTATCAACATGAGATCTAGTTTTGAAGATCTCGACGCGAATAATCCAATAGTGAAAACAGTTCAAGATTTGGACACACAGTTTGAGAGATAAAACATTTTAATAAACGGATCTATGAAAAAAGGAAAACTCTCAGGTTCCAACAAGTGACGCGCTACATGTGCACTACTTGTTACAACTTGAAAAATTAAAGTGATCTTTACAACAAATACTCCTTAATTAGTGATTTCGTCATGATACCGTTGTTTTCGGCTACGAATGGAGTGCCTGGGCCGTGGGCTGTGGGCTGCTACCGGTAGCCAACGAATCCCTCAAAGAAAACTAGTCACGATTTATGGGGACCTTCTTATTTGGTGCCTTCAGCGCCGCTGAACCCAATTGGCGCCCACTGCAGCGCCCTGGTGGGGCGGCCCACTAACGCACAGCGTAGGCCGAAAAACACTGAAAATAAACTTGCTGCAGCGACGATTTGAACTCGCACCATTGCAATGGAACCGGATTCTCTAACATCCTCAAAGGATGTCACGTAAGCTACAGTAACTATGACATTACTTCTTCACATCTATATGGTTAAGTCTAAAATGATTATAATTAATTTACAAATTACAAATCTATTGTATATATTTACAAAAATTACATACAAACAAAATTATGATGCAACAAAATTATTTTGTGATTTATTTTTGTATATGGTACAGTAAATCCGTACAGTAGTTGCTACATTACTCTGACATTCCTTCTTTGCTTTACACACGTATTTCATTGTAGCTTTATGACATCCCTTGAGGATGTTAGAGGATCCGTTTCCCATTGCAATGCCGCACACGCTTGGCTAACCACTAGAGTTACCTGTGTACTACAAACAGATAGTACAGCGAAACATTTATGAAGCAATTGCAGCCATGCTGTTCCAAAATTTGGAAGTCCATAGATTTCAAACAAAAAAAAGCTCACAAACAATCAAAAGAAGTTCACGAATTTGATTAAAAAAATAAAAGGTTCACATATTCAAAAAAGTTCATGAAAATTGAAAAAAGTTCACTCATCTGAGGAAAGTATCACAGATTTGAAAATTTTCATGAAAATTTTTAAAAAAAGTTCACTAATTAAATAAAAGTTCATGAATTTGAAAAAAATCACTTGAAAAGGTTCATGCATATTTGGAAAAAGTTCACAAAACACAAACTAGTTCAAGAAAATTGAAAAAAGTTCACTAATTTGAGAAGTTCATGAATATGAAAAATAAACACGAGTTTGAAAAAACTTCATGGATTTTAAAAGCACACAAAATTTTAAAAGTTCATGAAATTGAAAAAAAATCACGAATTTGAGAAAAATCCATGAATTTGAAAAAAGAAAAAGTTCATGGGTTTGAAATAGTTCATGGAATTTAAAAATAGTTCATGCATTTGAAGAAAAAAGAAAAAGAAATATGAAAATAGTTTACGCGTTGGAGTAAAAGAAAAAAAGAAAAAACTAAATAGAACAGAACAAAAATTGGTTCAGAAAAACCAGGAAAAGAAAACGGCCACCTGCCACACATTATACGCAACAAGAAATGAAAATGATGAAATTAGGCGCAGGCAGTTACCTAACCAGTTGGTGAATGCGCGTGGTATTTAACCGTCGGGTCGTGAGCGATTTATGTGCATTGTTCTACGAAGAAAAGGGAACAACAGCAAAAATGTGCAACAAAACAGAGCATTCGAGAATGTGGAGTATCGATCACCGTACCCTTCACATGTAGCCAAGGTCGATCTCTCAGTTTTCTCTCATGTGCTGTAATAAAGCGTTACTCTGTTTGGTTCATTTCAATGAAATGGAGCCGGGGCAGATGTCGTTTTCCTCAAGAAGAACTTCTCGCATGCTAACCGAGAGCTCTACCTTTTGAGATACATCCCCATTGATAAAAACAAGTTCATACTTGATTCTACTCCAACGCTTTCATTTATGCCGCATGTGTACATGGCCTTGGAAGCGGTTGTAATCTCATGCTAAACTATCTTCTTCTATCAATGAAAAGATACGCACCTTGCGTATTCGCTACATGGCAGGGCCCACAAGCGGACATCGCAGTCTGACGTGGCCCAAAGATACCTTTGCAATGCCTATCCAGCTTCCACTCGGAATAAGAATTGGAATCCAGCGCCCCACACTCCCTCTCCTACAGAACAAATCCAAAACGTCCCGTCCCTGCATTATCACGGCCGACGCATGGTTTGGACAGGACAACATGACACGTCCTCTCAAAATTTCCAAGCCATTTTGAAAATGAAGGTTATGTACTATATACTTCAAAAGGGAACAAAAATAGAACAGCGAAACAGCTGCCTCAAGGAGAGAAAGGAAACTTGGACAAGCAATGTCCCGATAATTCTTCGTCACAGTTTCGCATTTGGAGTTTTTCGATCTGGTTTTCTTTACCAATTACTCCCTCCATTCACAAATATAAGATGTTTTATTAACTTTTTTAAAATTGAGTGTATATAGACACGTTTTTAATGTGTTTGTTCGCTCATTTTAGTATGTATGTAGTCCATTGAAATATGGAAAACATCTTATATTTGTAAACAGAGGGAGTGGATTGCTATTATTTTGTTTGATTGATGAATATCCATAGCTCTGGGCGGTTGCTTAATGAAAAAAGTTCGTATTTCATGACTAATATGACCGGTTCAAATCGCTTGCACCATGCAAATATAAATTAGGTTGGCATCTGGTGCTTGAAGTCGTCCTAAATGAGAGAAGTAAAGGCAGTGAAACTGCTGCCTAAAGGAGAAAATTTCATCCAGCTTAGTGAGCTTAACTAGGGTAGTGAGGTTTAATAAAATCAAGCAATGCGCTGCATAGCTAGCATGTTGCATGGATGGATACCACCCATCGTCTCGCACTTCTCCGCCAATCATCAGTAGTCCTTACGCGGCCATGTGACCCATACCAGCTCTGCCTGGCCAACAACCGATGCTTGCAAAATGCCAAGCAGAGGTCGGCCGCCAGCTTCCCTTCCAAAAAACACAGAGTGGCGCGAGGCCAGCTCACGGGCTATAAAATTGGCATGCAGCGCTCCGATCATTGCATCACAAAGCAACGCACCAAGTTGCCACGTCGCGCTTAGCTGGGTTCCAAGTGAGCTACTAGGTACGCAGTGACTAGCGGTCACGAGCGCGCGCCCATGGCTTCCACGTCGACGAGCTTCGTGGCCATGGCGCTCGTCATGGCCGTCATGCTCAGCACGTGCCATGCCGCGCGCCTCCTCGCCGACGTTCCGGCCTTGCCCACACCGATGCTGCCCCCCGTGCCCGTCGTCCCTACAGTCCCCGCCCTGCCAGGCGGCGTCGTTCCTACGGTGCCCACCGTGCCGAACGTGCCGACGGTTCCCACCGTGCCAGGCGTCCCGACGGTGCCAACAGTTCCCACCGTGCCCGGCGTGCCGACGGTTCCAGTACCTGGCGCCGCCGTGCCGACCATCCCGGCGGTTCCCACCGTGCCAGGCGTGCCGACTGTGCCGGTACCTGGCGCCGTCGTGCCGACAGTGCCCACTGCGCCGAGCGTGCCGACGGTTCCCACGGTGCCAGGCGTTCCGACGTTGCCTATGCCGTCCGTCCCCGGCGTGCCTACCTTGCCGCTGCCGCCTATGCCGTCCATCCCCGACCTGCCCAAGGTGCCACTGCCTCCGATGCCGTCCGTCCCCGGTGTGCCCAAGGTGCCACTGCCGCCGGTGCCGTCTGTTCCCGGTGTGCTGGCCGTGCCATAGTTCATTGCATCTCCACCGTCGACGGACTAGGCGTACGTACGTGCCCACATGCACGATTTACGAGTGTAATAAAACTGTAACGTCCAACCACCATATGGTTACTTTAACTTGGTAGTATTTGTTTGAGCAGCACTTGTGTCAACGTGTGCAAGTAAAAAAGAAGTACACCCGCTTGTGTACGTGTGTGGTATATCTTTTCGATGGGTGCGTGTGGTGTGGAACTGTGGATGTGTGTACTGTGTGCTTGTACGTTTAAGCCGCGCTTGGATTGAGTGTAATTGAATACGGATGTATCAAGTTTACAAGTGTATTTTACAGGATTAGACTGATTTCTGGCTGGAAACGATACAGACGTCCGGGGACGTGTATTTTTTACGGGTGTATTGGAAGGGAACACGGTAATCCAAGCGCAGCCTTATGTGGTTCAAGACATTGTTTGTGTAGGAAAAGGGGTATTGCTCCATTTATACGTGTGCCACTGTATAATATTAGTTTCATTTGTATCTATATATACACTATTCATGTAGATACAAGCTTGAGTAGTTTGCTTTACGTGTATGTATCTCAGATTCAAGAGCATATATGGAGCTAGAGAAAGCTTTCAAATTATTCCAATATTATATAAATTTGGGTTTTTTGGGTACAATATATAATGATCATATGTTTTATATGAGTTCTGCTAAAGAATACTCCCTCCGTCCGGAAATACTTGTCAGCGAAATGGATGTATCTAGACGTATTTTAGTTCTAGATACATCTATTTTAATCCATTTATGTGACAAGTATTTCCGGACGGAGGGAGTATCAACCAATGGAGTGGGGCGTATTGGTGACTGGGCTCCTGAAATTTTTGAAAAATTCAAACTTTTAGTTTCAAAAAAATATGCAAGTACACAAGGATGAAATGTATATATGTGTAAAAAAATCATGATGAAATACCTTGAAATGTGGTCTGTACTAAAAGCAAATTCATGGACTTTGAGAATGAATAGTATCACTAGATGATCCATTGAACTAATTAGCGCAGAGACCAACTCCAACCCGAAAGCTAACTGGACTATTTGAAGGGTTTTTTTCCTCAACTGTCTGCAAATGATTATGTTCATATTACGTTTCTATTTACTTGGCAATAATCATTGCCCATAACCCACTTTGGCGATTTTTTTATGACATGAGACTTTGTTCATGATGGATCTTTTCCCAACTATCTACAACTGCGCAATGACCAATTACAACTAAGAATTAAGCAAGCTATTGGTGACACATTACTTTTGATTTATCTGTACTAATGTATGACTATGCTTCTTTGGATGATTTTCTTAAGCAGGGGAAATCATTAGGGAGTGTTGAATTAATGATATGTCTAAAATGTATCTATAACTTTTTATTGTTTCATACTATTATATTATCACTTTTCTATACTTTATAACCTTTTATATTATTATTTTTGGACTAACCTATTAATTAGTGCCTAGTGCAAGTTGTTGTTTCTGTATTTTTTTGTCTCGCAGGAAATCAATATCTACATAGGTCAAAATACCTTGCCGATTTAATACGTTTTATTTTCGGGCAACGAAGGACCGAGGAAGCTTTGTGGGAGATCGAGAGGACCTACAGGGAGCCCACGTAGCTGGGGGGTAGGATGCGCCCCTAGGTCATGTGGGGCCCACCTACACCGTCTTACGTCTACTCCAGTGCCATAAATTCCTATAAATAATGAAACCCTCTGGGATATTTTCATACAATTCGATGCTGCAAGTTCTTGTTTCACGAATATCCAATCTGGAAGTCTATTCCGGTGTTTTGCTGGAGGGGGGATCCATTGTCGGAGGCTTATTTATCAATCTTGCTGCCTCCATGACCATGTGTGAGTAGTCTCATTGGGACCTTAGGGTCCACGTAGTAGCTAGATCTCTCTCTCTCTCTCTCTCTCTCTCTCTCTCTCTCTACCATGTTCATGTGAGTTGCTTCACATGATCAGGATCAATTCGATGTAATCGGTGGTTTGTTTGTTGGGATATGATGAATTGTCACTTTATGATCAGATTGCTTATTGAAATCAATTGAATCTTTTGAGGTTTTCTTGTAGTATAATTAAATAGTTTTGCATGCTCTCCGATCTATATATCTTCTCTGGCAAATTCGATGGATATTCTTCAAAGGGAGTGGTGCTTTGTAGTGGGTTCAATCTTGCGGTGCTCTAACCCAATGACAATAAGGGCAACGACATGTAGTGTATTGTTGCTATTAAGGACAAATGATGGTGTCTCGTCATATTGATTGATGGTTTATTGTCTATGTTATGTCATCTTGCTTATTGTGATGCCCTGTTACTTGCAAACTTAATACATCGAGATGCAAAGCTAGATAGCGGTTTGGGGTAGAGTATTAGTTGTAGATGCAGTTGGATTAATGGTCTACTTATCATGGACGTAATGCATATATGAGTTTATGCCATGAATGATAATAATCATAAATAAATATTGTAATTTAATCCACACACGGCCTCAAGAAAACCCGCACACAACCACCACATAGCCAGCCCAACTTTGAAAATAAAAACCAACCAACCCTGCCATTACACCCCACTCAAAACCCTTTTTCTAGCCAGAAGCCCCATAGTGCAAGAACCCGAGAAAGATGCATCCAAGCCTAGGAGAGCTGACTGAAGATGATCATGAGGTGGTGGAGGTGAGGGGTGGTAGGGTGCGGCCGTAGAGAGCAACAGTGGCGAGACTTGGAGGGAGAAGTCTCAGAGGGCACCGACTGCGACATGATACTCGCTGGAGAGTACAGCCATCGGCTATCAAACAAGATCCCGAAGTCCTGCAACGAGGAGTATGAGGAGGTGTTCCCTAGTGGTAGGAGTCGTACCTTCAACCAAATCATCGCTAGGGCGAGATGGACTGCTAACCTACATCCATAACCAGCCAACCAGAGCTCGTTGGATGAGAATTCCTTACCCTTGATGAATCCTGGTGTAATAATCCTCTATGTATGAAATCATCTAGTTTTCTACGGATCCTCTATGTATGAACCCACTGATGCACCTGCTCTTTGTATGGACCCTTAATGAATTCAGTATCAGTGCCTACATGTGTTTAAACAAGTACTTTGGGTATCTTCTTTGGTCACCGCAGTCTAACCAAACAGATCGTATGAAGTTTAGCCAAACCAATTGGTTCATCATAACACACCAAACAAGTAACATAATTTAATTTAGTACCACATAAGTATTAATGACATTGCTAACTAACCTACTATATTCCTAATATCTTACAATTATGCAGACTGACACTACAGATCAATGAGCATTTGCTAAACTACCATTAAATGTAAAGGGTACCTCACTTGGCAATACTTAATTAGTGCTAGGTTAAGTGGCCAGTGATCAAGGAAGCACCAACAAAACAATGTCAATTCTACACTCTATATACCAGTATCACCGCATCATCTACTCTACTCTTCCATTTCAGTTACATGTGCTACATAGACACAATGACAGTTTTTCGAAACAACAAACCACTCCAACAGTTCTACATCTGAAAGTTCAATTCCACAAAAGCTTGATCTGCTGCTAACTTACATGCACATAACAACCTGCTACTGGGACCCACCTGTCATAAGCCTACTTAAAGCTTAACCATTCGGCCAATAGAGTTTTTTGAAATAACAAAAACAATTTTGTGATAGTTTTTTGAGAATTTTAAAAAGAGGACGTTTCTTTGGAATCCCAGCCCCAAAAGTTGTACTTTTTAGCTATATTCTTTGTTACATTGCATGTCAATGTGAACCCTCTTGAAAACTAAAGGCCAATCTTTCTACGGAGGATATGAAATAGTTAATGGCCTCTTTGATCCATATGAATCTAAAAAAACTAGGAAAACAAAAGGCAGAACATTGTAACTTGTGAATGGGATTCCAATAGAGTATTGCACTGGTTGAATTTGCACCATATTGTGTGTGTTCGATTATAACATAGGGAATACAAAAATAATCTTTTCAAGCAGTAGTACTAAAAAGAAATATAGTGGAACAAATCCTTAGAAAAAAACTCTATATGGCTCAACCTACAAAACAAACAACCCACATTGCAAAAAATACTTATGCTGCAATGTGCAAATTTCTTATGAAATTGTTCTGACAACACATGTCCTAGTTACATAGGTATTATTGCTGGTATTGATGCATATATTTTCCCCCTTGTGGAATTTTCGAATTTCCATCTTCTCTTTTTTTGAGAGAGAAACCATCTTTCCCAATTTTTATAACATTTCAAGAACTTAAGATTTTCCAACCAATAAATTGTGTTGTACTATTGACCTTGTCTGTAAACTTCAGCACGGTATTGACCTTGTGTGATCTATTCAAAGTCGCCACAAAGGACTTGTGTGTAGGTCGCCTCTCCTGTTAGAATAAATCCGAGGCCACCGTCGATCATCCGAGGACCAAGCAATCACACAAACACGACACCGCATGTCTCCAGACTGCTGCATCATAATGTCTCAGCCTCGCGCCTAGCTAGCTTCTGCTCGGCCTCCAGAACCTGCTGACCAAAGCGTCTAGCTACCTCGTCCCGTCGTCCGTGCGTTGCATGCCCTGGTGGCCGCCCCGCTGTCGAATCGATTTGAAACCTATCGATCCGCTGAGCCGCCGCCCCTGCACATATGCACATCAATTCCGGGATACATGCTCTGTGCTCAATGCCCGCGTCTGCCTGCATGCACCAGCCATCCAGCCGGCCTCGATCCGCATTGATCTGCCAGATTCCTTGCGCTCGCTACGCATGCATGCGTGACACGCCCAGAAGTCAGTCACCATCAGCATCACGCTCCTACGTCGTCTTCGCCGATCCCACCACCGTCTTCTCTACCAACCGACCTACGTCGATCCATCAGACTGTCTAGTCCGACTCAGCCCCACGGGCTTCCGCAACCTATCCACGTGTTTCAAACCATCTCAACAAACCGACCTAGAAAAAACTCCCATGCAAACTGCACAAAATCTTCCTTTTTTCCTGTCACTATTTGTTGTTGCTTCTCCGTGCACTTCATAGCAGAAAATTGATCGAACTTGATCCAACCAAAACTGCTCTTGTACACACACGTGGTTCTGGTTGCTTCCTTTTTTTTTCAAACAAATCTCATCAGGTGCCTTCGCTACTTCGTATGCTCTTTCCATGACTCAGCTTCAAGCAACCGGCAGCCATAGACACGATTGATACACGACAATCATACAGTGCAACTCCAAGGCTTCCAGCGCACACGTCTGCCACCGCATGGGCTTTAGTGTGCACACGCGCCAGCCCATAGCTGCTCCTCGGGCGCCTCGGACTGGGCCGCCGTCCACGCTCCTTTGATCACCGTATCGATCTCGTCGAAACCGAGTCCGACCTGGAACACCACGACACGACGCCGATCCGACCTCGCCAGGAATTTCGCGTATGTACGCTCGCCCGATCAATCGCCACACGTTTCGCGCCGCCGCCGATGATTTCGCTTGCCGCTCCTTCCGATTGCTTTTGATCCGATCTCGCCACGTCGCTCCCGTCGAATACCGCAGGAAAAATCTTCCGATTGATTAGCATAGCCTCGATATGATTATTGCGCAGGGTTGATTCAAGACGGTGCACTTGAGAGCTTGGAGTCGACAGGGTGCGGGAGGGTGGCACGTACAACCACCATGGAGTCATGTTGAAGGTGGAGTCGGAGTCTGATGGAGGACTACACTCTGTGCTGATGGAGGGGCTATGGCGTAAGAATTCAGAGAGTCGACGCCTATTTCAGCGGGATAGTGAGAGACACGTGGATCGGACTGGAACCCAGTGGTCTGATGGAAGCGTGAAACTCGTCATCGGTCGGTGATGATCGGTGGTACTCTGCAGTGGGGGTTGAGTGGTGTGGGTTCGCAGCCCTTGAGACTCGACCAGGACAGCGGAGGCTCGACGCGGTAATAGCGGAGAGGCGTGCGGTATGCACGGGACATGGAGACGGGCCAGGGCTCTGGTGGTCATACATGTGGTGAGACAACTGCGAATTTGACTCGGGATGACTACAAGCAACGGTGAAATTTTTTCAAATTTCAGACAGACGGTCATGAAAGAGCGGTGATGTTGAGTTCAGGTAACTCTTATTTGTGGCGTTTAATACGTGAGTTGTTCATTTTCACGCAGAGAGTGGTCGGTGTGTGATGGTGTTGAACGGATTCTTCGGAAGTTGGGAGCACAAAGTAGAGTATTGAGAAACTTAATTTTGCTCGAGTATTGACTGTGAAGAAGACGAGAAGGGACTACAGTTGCAGGTGGAGTCATATGGAGTCTGGGAGTAGTAGCGGTGCTCATGGCGTATCTCAAGTCCAATGTACATGAAGGTTCGACGCACGGACGAATTCAAGGTGGTGGAGAATATTCGCTAAGGTGGAGTTTGTTAGAGTTGTGTCGAATATTATTGTACAAGTTAGGTTACAGTTGGACTTGGAGTCGTACGGTGTGTAGACAGAGTAGGAGTCGTGTCCAAGTAGGACACTTGTATCCTAGGCCTCTCATATATAGCGGGGCTAGACACACGATGTAACCTATGCCAACATATAATAGCACCGGAACGCAGGGGAAGCCGGCGGCATGTGCCAGTGTCCAGGGCGACCGGGTGCGGTATTGTGACGGTGTCATGGAGAGGAGCACCCGTAGTCAAGCCCCGGGGATGTAGCCATGTCGGTGAACTTCGTTAACAAATCTCGGTGTCGTGCTCGTGTGATTGCTTGGTCCTTGAATGATCGACGGTATGGCTCGGATTTATTCTAACATCTCCCACCGAAAGAATAATCGATCTTTACGAGATACACATGTGTCAAATCTAGGGTTTAATCTCTAGTGAGCTGAGGGTGCAACCACGCTTCTAATCATCTAACCACATATTACAGTTGATTATTTGATCAACTATGGCACATTGATATGTACATTTTGTCATCTTATTCGCGAATGAGACAGTGGTGCCGATTTCACCTTGGAGCTTGGAGAAATATCCAAACTGTATATACGCAGAAGATACACAGTAGTGCAGTACTGCCAGAGCAAGTGCACCTTCGCGAGGCACCATGACGACGCCAGTTGAAAAACGATGGCAGGAACGAAACGGTTGAGCAGATCGAAGCTGCAGCGCCGGCCAGCTCCCCTCCTCACCTATACACAGAAAATTGTAGCTATCACCTAGCTACCTCGACCACACAACACAAAGCGCTACCCTTTTTGGATTGACGACGCTCGCACAAACACTCTCAATCTGGCCAACAACCAACCTAATGTCCTAATCACAACGTTTACCCGGGGATATAAATTGCCAGGCATTGACCCATGTTCATACATCGCAGCAGAGCAGAAGCAACATCTTGCAACCAGCACACCGCACACGTACGAGAGAATACTATCTCTGACTAGTACAACCGCTAGCTCTAGCCATGGCTTCCAGCGCGAGCATGTTGGCCATGATCATGGCGTGCGCGCTCCTCCTGGCCGGCAGCACCTGCAACGCCGCTCGCAACCTGGCCGACACGACCCCCGCGGCTGCCGCTCCGGCTGCTAGCGCCGTCCCTGGCCTGCCGGCCGTGCCGACCTTGCCTGCCGTGCCCACGGACACGGTCACCCTGATGCCACCCATGCCGTCCGTCACCCTACCCACGGTGCCGCAGGTGACACTGCCGCCCATGCCCTCCATCGTCGTGCCCAAGGCGGTCCTGCCGCCCATGCCCAAGGTCAGCCTCCCCACCGTGCCGCAGGTGACCATGGCGCCGATGCCCGCTATTGTCATTCCCAAGGTGACGCTGCCGCCCTTGCCGTTCGTCCCGACTGTGAACGTGCCTATGCCGTTCGCGGCGCCGCCCCCATCAGCGTAGGCACGTCCACGCAACGGTGCTGTCGCCCTGTCCACGTCTACGATAGGGTGCCGTCCGTGTGAGAGTGGCGCCAGGTCACTCCGTGGACACGACGTACATTTTCTTGCATGCAAGCTTGGTGTTTTATATGCGATGTATCACAGACTTCACAGTATCAGTAATTGTTGCCTTTCTTTTACGTCCCAGAGTATATGTATGGGTAGTGTTTGAATGTTGAGAATTTTGTCCCATTGTATGTATTTCTTGATCTTCTTAAATACAATTTACTATTTAAGATATGTTATCTTTGTCTTTTATAACTCTAATAATGAGTGATTGTACAATTGTCTCAGTCCTCTGAGGTGCTCCAAAATATAAGAGAGGTCATCTAGCTCTTTCTGAGCTAACCATTAGGAATTTTGTTTATTTTTTCCTGCACCAAAAGTAATAGTGAATTGCCCAAAAATTTAAAAGTGCAATTGTACCCCAAAAAATGTGACTGAAAAGTTGCAAATTGCACAAAGTAGTGCAATTACAACAAAAGGGATGATAACACGAAATAGTGCAAATTGCATAAGGGAGAGTAATTACAAAAAATGCAATTGCACTAAAATAAAAGTACAATTATACAAAAGTTGCGCCAAAATATAAAAATGATTGAACCATACAATAGTGTAACTTCACCGAAAGCGCAAATGCACACAAGATTTTAATTGCTTACAAAAACTAGATTTGGACCTTAAAACTGAAGATGCACAATTTATTCCCATACACGATAGACAAAAAAAACTACAAAAGATAGAAAAAATATAGGTGCCAAAGATAAATTAGTGAAACCCATTTGGAAACAAAAATAAACACAAACATTCATATATTTCTTTTGTAGGGGAAACAAACATTAGTAGTACTTCCTCGGTTCCAAATTACTTGATGTTCTCGTTTTATTCTAAATCAAGCTTTTTAATGTTTATTATAATCAAGTATATTGAAAAGTACGCTAAGATTTAGAATATCAAATAGGCTGTATTCAAGTAGATATAGTATGGAAATATATTTTGTGAACAATCTAATGAAACTAATTTGGTGTTGTAGATGTTAATATATTTTTATCTAAGCTTATTCAAAGTTAAAAAAAATTGACTTAGGATAAAGCTAATACTTGAAACAAGCTGGAACGGGAGCAAATAACAATGCAGCTTGATTTATTTTATTTTCGAGCAAACAATGTAGCTTGATGGTAAGGGCTTACTGACCAAACTGGCAGTTGGCGGTGTCAAAGCCCAATAAGTTTTTCTTACAGATTCAGAGTTCAATCGTTCAGCATACTCAAAGGAAGTGGCAGATTGCAGATTCAAGGCCCAGTAGGTTTGCACGCTTTTCAAATTATTTTTCTCAAAGCACACAACAAACTCAAATCTAATTGCATAACAGCCACCTGGATTTTAGCAAATCCGCCTGCTAGTTCCTCATGTTTTTTTCAAAAATAAAGAACAACTCGAATAAATGCAGATCAATTAAAAGCACATAACAACTTGAATATAAGTGCAAATCTGACAGCAGGAAGATTAACAGTCTTTTATTCAAAATCATTCGCATTTGTTACGACATATCTCTCTCAAGGTAGTTTTGGTGATTGATGACAACATGTCTGCGGACTAATCTTGTGCTCTGAATAATTCACAGATTCTCCCCTGGCACGAGACGCCTTCTTCCCCTCGGAGTGTATTTCAAGACGGTGTAGCTCTTTCGTTTCTTTCTCGGTGGACTAGTTGCGTAGAGGGCACCGTACTATCAAGAGGGGGTCCGCTGGGGTTTTGCATGGGTGGAATCATCACGTACACATCAGCTTCTGACCCTCGGACATTACCTTTCCATTGAAGAGATCTCTCCTCTCTTCCTTGTCCTGTCTGGGTCAAAGCGGTAGTACCGCGCACCCAGCGGTAGTACCGCTGAGGAGCCAAGCGGCAGTACCGCCCGTGGCTCCACAGCAGTAGTACCGCTGGGGGCCTGGCACCTCCGCCTTGTCCTCAGCATCTTCGAGAGATTCCTTCTCTCTCTATCACGCGCCCCAGCGATAGTACCGCACTGCCTGCGGTACTACGGCCGAAGGGTCACAAGCGGCAGTACCGCTCCACAGCGGTACTACCGCCCTTGACCCCACTGCCGTAGTACCGTTGAGCAGTCTGGCTCCTACCGCCTCGATTCGAGAGGTCTTTTTCTCGTGTCGGGTTTTGCGGCACTAGTCATGGTTGTAGTGGCGGTAGTACCATTCCAGGAGCGGTAGTACCGCCCTACCACCGCGGTAGTACCACATTTGGGTCCGTTCCCTACTAGTCTCCTCAGTGCGGCAGTACCGCTGGCTGGCGTGGCAGTACCGTTGTCCTAGCGGTAGTACCGCCCCCTCTCAGCGGTAGTACCGCCCTGTGCGGGGCTGGTTGGTGGGGGGCAACGGGATTGTTGCCCCCACTATAAAAGGGAGTCCCCTTCTTCCTTCTCAACCACCTCTTCCTCCCCCAAGCTCCATTTATTGCTCAAGCTCCATTTTCGCCCGATCTATCTCTCTAGCCAATCAAACTTGTTGATTTGCTCGGGAGTGGTTGAGAAGGCCCCGATCTACATTTCCACCAAGGGGTTTTCGATTCCCCCACTCATCCCTAGCGGATCTTGTTACTCTTGGGTGTTTGAGCACCGTAGATGGTTGAGGTCACCTCGGAGCCATATTCCATTGTGGTGAAGCTTCGTGGTCTTGTTGGGAGCCTTCGATTAAGTTGTGGAGATTGCCCCAACCTTGTTTGTAAAGGTTCTGTCGCCGCCTTCAAGGGCACCAATAGTGGAATCACGGCATCTCGCATTGTGTGAGGGCGTGAGGAGAATACGGTGGCCCTAGTGGCTTCTTGGGGAGCATTGTGCCTCCACACAGCTCCAACGGAGACGTACTTCCCCTCAAAAGGAAGGAACTTCGGTAACACATCCTCGTCTTCACCGGATCCACTCTTGGTTATCTCTTACCTTTACTTGTGCAAGCTCTTTAGTGTTTCTTCCCTTGCTTGCTTGTATGCTTGTTGTTATTGCATCATATAGGTTGCTCACCTAGTTGCACATCTAGACAACCTACTTTGATGCAAAGTTTAATTTGATAAAGAAAAGCTAAAAATTGGTAGTTGCCTATTCACCCCCCTCTAGTCAACCATATCGATCCTTTCAATTGGTATCAGAGCCTCGTCTCTTTATTAAGGACTTTACCGTCCAAAGAGTATGGTTAATACCGTAGACGGTGTGGAGGAACACTCCGGTGTGAATCCGATCTCGTCTACGGGAGATGGGGGAACTTCGGTCTCTCATGAGGAGTTCAATGTGGCCTTGGAGACATTGAAAACCTCCATGAAGACCGAAGTTGAAAGCATGTTTACTAAATTTCTTGAGGGGCTTAAACTATCCACCGCACCGTTGAAAGTGGGTGATCCCGCCAACAAGGTGACGGATGCTATCCCCGACAAGGGGGAAGCTAGTAGTGAAAAGGCTCCTTCTTCTAGTGGCAAGAATGGCACCGGCATCTTTGCCCATGTGGAACCACCATTTGTTTATGGTGGACCGGTTCCTTCCACTCATTTGAATCATGCCGGTCCTCCCCCTAAGATTGTGAAAAATGAGGATTTTGATTCTTGGGTTTACCGCTTTAAACGCCATTTAAATCATGTGAACACTAACCTTTGGAGAATCATTGAAGAAGGTTTCTATCCACATGATCCAAGCAACTTCACTCCTCAAGAAGCCGCAGACAATCAATTCAATGAGAATGCTCTCTTCATCATTCAAGATGCAATTCCACCCGAAGACGTACCTCATCTTCGTCCCTTCGCCTTGGCCAAAGATGCATGGCATTGTGTCGTGTCTCTCTACCGGGGAAGCGCAAGCATTCAACGCTCCAACTATGAAGTGGTACAAGATGAGGCCGATGAGTTTGCAATGAAGGAAGATGAAGAACCTTGTGAGCTTTATCGGAGAGTAACCAAACTCGCGGTCTCACTACGAGATCACGGGAGCAAGGACACGGATGACAATTAGATCAAGCGCAAATTCCTCAAGGCAATGATGCCCTACCACAAGGCCATGTCCTCCGTCATTCGTCAAAGACCGGACTTCCATACTTTGACCTCAAGCGAAGTGTTGGATGAGTTTGTGGCCATGAACATTTTGGACAAGACCGCCGACAATGCGGTGCTCTGTTCTCAACGGGCAAAGAAGCCTAACCTTGCATTGAAGGCCAAGCTCACCGTGGAAGAAGAAGAAGAGGAAGAAGAGGAGAGCAACCCCGAAGATACGAAGTATGCATATCATGAACACATGGCACTTGCTTCAAGGAAATTTTGGAGCAAGAAAAACTCGAGGCCAAACTTTAGCAAAAACAACTCGAGTGGCACAAGGGGCAAGCAACGTGTAAGTACTTGCTACAATTGCGGTAACGTGAGTCATTTTGTTGCGGAATGCCCGTATGAGAAGAGGGAAGACAATGGTGGCAAACTCATCCGAAAGGACAAGGCCAAGTCGTTCCCCAACAAGAACAAATTCACCAAGAAGACTCCTCCCAAGGCTTTGGTTGTGCAAGAAGAGTACAATGAGGATGATGACGATGATGAAGATGATGAGTCGGTTGCCATGGCCTCCGTTGCCATTGCAACAACGTCACAGGTGTCTCTCTTCGACTCACCCAACGAGAGCATCACCGCCAAGTGCCTCATGGCTAAAGCCACCAACAAGGTAACCTCCAACATCAAAACTACCATCATTAATCATCCTTCCCCAACGGATAGCATTAATGAACTTGAGGTAGCTAATGTGGATGCTAACGAGTTTGAGGCCTTTATGGGCAAATTCAAGGGAAAAATCCAAGAAGCACTTTGTTGCTCTCTTGGAACAACTTGGTGAGGCCAATGACATGATCGAGGCTCACGAAGACACCATCTCTAAGATGGAAGGGCATAGTCATGACTATGCCGATGATATTTCGGATCTTTCCAATGCTCTTGAGGAAGAGCATGGTCTTCGTTTGGCTCTTGAGGAGTCACACAACGTTGATCATGCTAAGTTAAAGAAAGATTATGATCATGCCCTCATTGTTTCTCGTGTGCTAAATCCGAGAAGGCCAAACTCGGGGTTGATCTTGCTAGACTCAAAGAGGAGTTTGATATACTTGACAAGGCCCACAAGGCCTTGAAGGGTATTCACGCTAGTCTCAAGGAGTCTCATGATCAACTCTAAGTGAAGCTAACTAAGGAGAAATCAACTTTTCCTCATATGGTTTTAATTGATAATGCAAATGCTACTAACCCGTGTTGTGAGCATATACATCTTGTTGAGGAAAATGATAAGTTGAAGGAGCAACTTAATAGAGGTCTTGCGACTTGCATACAAGGCAAGAAGAACCTCAACGATCTCTTGATCAACCAAAAGGGAGGTGTGGCCAAGGAAGGGGTTGGGTACGTGCCCAACTCCAAGAACAAGAAGAAGAATGACAAGACCAAACGACCTCCTCCCCTCATGCAAACCTTTGTGAGGGAGGGAGAGAGTGCCCCCGAGGAGAAGAAGAACAACAATGTCAAGAAGGGCAATGTCACCCATCCCAACAAAGCCGGCGATTTTAATCCTTCTTATGTGTTATGCCGTGCTAGTGATGGGCATGTTTATGCCAAATTTGTTGGTTCTCTTCATGAGTACATTGAATGGTCTATTTGGGTTCCTAAGACCCTTGTTACTAACATCAAAGGACCCATTACAAAATGGGTATCTAAAATCAAGCATTGATCTCTTGTAGGTGTTTGCTTCCGGTGGTGGATCATGGTTGCTCGATAGCGGAGCTACAAATCATATGATCGGAAGCAAGGACTTGGTGGTGGACGTGCACAAAGTTCCATCTATGCCCACCAATGTCGAGTGGGGTGACGCCTCATCCTCTAAGGTATTGGGACTTGGCAAGGTGGTCATCTCTCATGATCTCACGATCGAGAAGGTCATGCTTGTTGAGTCCCTTGCATACAATTTACTTTCCGTTTGTCAACTTGCAATCATGGGCTTTGCCACTTTCTTTGATATCGATACCGTGGCCCTCTTGTGGAGCAAGACTCTTAAAGTAGCTTTTGTTGGACATGTCGAGAACGGTCTATATGTGATTAACTTTTTGGAGCGACCCACTAAGACCGCGACATGTCTAATGGCTAAAGTTGACGTGGGATGGCTTTGGCATCGCCGTTTAGCCCATGTCAATATGAGATCTTTGCAAAGTCTCCTCAAGGGGGACCATGTCCATGGACTAACGAATGTTAGTTTTGTTAAAGATCGTGCTTGCAGTGCCTGTATCAAAGGAAAGCTACATGAGAAGGCTCATCCTCCCACGACTATCATTTATTCAAAGAGGCCCTTGGAGCTCCTTCACATGGATCTTTTTGGGCCCCCATCCTTCGATAGTCTTGGAGGTAGGAAGTATTGCTTGGTGATTGTGGATGACTACTCAAGGTACACGTGGGTGTATTTCTTCAAGAGGAAGAGCGAGACCCAACAAACCGTCATTGACTTTGCAAATGAAGCACAACATCAACACAATGCAAGGATCTTGACAATAAGAAGTGACAACGGCACCGAGTTCAAGAACTACACCTTGGATGAATTTCTTAGTGATGAGGGAATCAAGCATCAATATTCCGCACCATACACTCCTCAACAAAACGGTGTTGCAGAGAGGAAGAACCGGATGTTGATGGATGCGGCAAGGACCATGATGGCGGAGTTCAAGTCTCCGTACAACTTTTGGGCCGAAGCCATCAACACCGCGTGTCATGTATCCAATCGGCTCTACCTCCGCAAGGGCTTGAACAAGACTCCATATGAGATACTCACCCGTAACAAGCCCAACCTCAAGTACTTCCGGGTATTCGGGTGTAAGTGTTTCATTCTCAAGAAAGGTGTTCGGTTGTCTATTTGAGGCTAGAGCTTATGAGGGCATATTTGTTGGTTATGCTACAAACTCTCATGCTTACCGTGTCCTCAATAAATCCACGGGACTTATTGAGGAGACGTGTAATGTGGAGTTTGATGAGAATAACGGCTCCCAAGTGGAGAAAAGTGGCACTTGTGATGTAGGTGATGAAATTCCTCCTCAAGCCATAAGAAGAATGGGTGTTGGTTTCATCCTACCCATTGAGGAACCCCTTATGGCCGAAGGAGAAGGACAATGCTCCACACAAGTGGAGCCATCACCAACCCAAGGCCCACACGCTTCCGAAGAACAAAGTGAAGGCCCTCAACCCCATGAACAAGACCAAGGGCAAGATCATACTCAAGACGGTGTTGACACACCAAGTGATGCCCAAGGTAAAGTTCTCTCCCCCGAGCAAGTTCAAGATCAAGAACAAGTTCATGATGGCGCTCAAGATGATCAAGTAACCTCTCCTCAACTCACCACCGAGGAGGAATTAGAGCGCCGTGCCGCCAAGGTTGCTTCCAAGCTCTCCACCAAGGATCATCTCATGACGAATGTGCTTGGAAGCTTAAGAAAGGGGGTAAGCACTCGTAGACAATTAGCAAATTATTGTGAGCATCACGCGTTTGTCTCTTGTGTGGAACCCCACAAGGTCTATGAGGCGCTAGAAGATCCGGATTGGCTCAATGCCATGCACGAAGAACTCAACAACTTCGAGCGCAACAAAGTGTGGAGATTGGTGCCAAGGCCAACGGGGAACCACAATGTAATTGGAACCAAGTGGGTATTCAAGAACAAGCAAGATGCCCATGGGATTATCATTCGCAACAAGGCTCGTTTGGTAGCACAAGGCTACTCCCAAGTCGAGGGTATCAACTACGGTGAAACCTTTGCTCCCGTTGCTCGTCTTGAATCCATTCGCATGTTGATTGCATATGCTTCTCATCATAACTTTAAGTTACAACAAATGGATGTGAAGAGTGCTTTTCTTAATGGTCCCATTAATGAATTGGTTTACATCAAGCAACCCCCCGGGTTCGAGGATCCCTACTTTCCCGATCATGTGTATCAACTCGATAAGGCACTCTATGGCCTTAAACAAGCCCCACGTGCGTGGTATGACCACCTTACCGAGTTGTTACAAGACCGTGGTTTTGAAGTTGGGCTAATCGACCCCACTCTTTTTACTAAGAAGGTCAAAGGGGAGTTGTTTGTGTGCCAATTATATGTTGATGATATTATCTTTGGTTCTCCTAACAAAGCTTTCAATGAGGAATTTGCCGCTCTCATGACCTCAAAGTTTGAGATGTCCTCCATGGGAGAGTTGAATTTCTTTCTAGGGTTCGAAGTGAAGCAACGAAGAGAAGGAACCTTCATCAATCAATCCAAATACATTCAAGACATGCTCAAGAGATTCAAGCTAAGTGACGTCAAGCCGGCCTCCACTGCAATGCCCACCAAGTGCCAACTTGACTTAGATCCCAATGGTAAAGTGGTGGATCAAAAGGTATATCGTTCCATGATTGGATCCTTGCTTTACCTTAGTGCATCTAGACCGGACATCATGTTGAGTGTGGGAATTTGTGCACGGTTTCAAGCCGCACCTAAGGAAAGTCACTATGTGGCGGTCAAATGAATCTTTCGATATTTGGCTCATACCCCAAACTTTGGCTTATGGTACCCAAGAGGATCAAACTTCAAGCTTGTAGGGTACTCGGATTCCGATTGGGCGGGAGACAAAGTGGATAGGAAGTCCACTTCCGGAGGGTGCCAATTCCTTGGTTGCTCTTTGGTAAGTTGGTCTTCCAAAAAGCAAAGTTGTGTGTCTCTCTCGTCCACTGAGGCGGAGTATGTTGCCGCCGGTAGTTGTTGTGCACAACTTCTATGGATGAGGCAAACTTTAAAGGATTACGGTGTCACTTGTGACAAAGTGCCTCTTTGGTGTGACAATGAAAGTGCCATCAAGATTTCTATCAACCCAGTGCAACACTTCAAGACGAAGCATATTGAGATTCGGTATCACTTCATCCGGGATCACATTAGGCGAGGAGAGATCGAGCTCAACTATGTCAATACTCATGACAACCTTGCAGATATTTTCACAAAGCCCTTGGATGAAGCAAGATTTCGCGAGTTAAGGCATGAGCTAAATATAATTAATTCGAGCAATGTGGCTTGAACCCATGCCCACCCTACCACGCTCAATTTGTTGTCTAGTTTAGGTGTAGGCATGGACATAGGGGGAGTGTTGTTCTCTCAATGAACTCTCCCTCCCCCCCCCCCCCCCCTCATTATGCATAAATTGATCAAGTCTTTCACTTTAGCCATTGTTGATGGCACTTGTGCTTCAAAACGAGTTTTGGTCATGGGCCCAAGGTTAAAATATTCGCGGTGCCATACCTTTTGACTCAAACATAGGTGGCCTCGGCCACCGCCCTCTTTTGAAGAGGTGTGTCTTGGTCGTTTGCTGGTGTGTTTTTTTTCTCTTGCCGTTTTTTGTCGTTTCGTCGAGCTAAAGCCGTGTTTGTTTAGTTGCTGTGGCGTGCTGGGCGGTACTACCGCTGGTGGTGCGCGGTACTACCGCTCGTAAGCGGTACTACCGCCCCCCACCACGGTACTACCGCTGGGGGATGAGAACAGGGGGTTAAGTCGGGGCAGGGGGAGGTTTCTTCTTCCCCATACCCATTCACTTCGCCCCTCTTTTCTCTTCCTCTCTCCAGCCTCCACTCGCCGCGGGAGGGCTCCAGCGGATCTCCGTCTCCGGGGCATCCCTCTCCATTTCCTTTGGTGGAGTCGATCCCCACCTCGTCCTCTTGCCATGGATGCCGGTATTGCCCCGTTCCTTCTTTCGTTTTGTCTCTTTTTCATTTCTTGTTTCTTAGGGGCAATGGTGGTTGCATCTCTAGATTTTTGGCTAAATCTAGGCTTGAGTTGGTTGGAGAAGGCAACTAGACTATCTCGATTAGAGTTTGGTAGGATTATTTTTGAATTTGGTAGGCCGGTAGTGCCGGATCTGACCACGGTAGTAGGAACCCGATGTTTCACCGCCTCGTGCTATAAGAAACTGATGTTTCTCCACCTCAAGCAGTACTACCGCTCTCTTTGGAGCGGTACTACCACTTGACCTAGAGCGGTACTACCGCTCCCTTTGGGGCGGTACTACCGCTTGGGGTAGTACTACCGCGGGCAGGTCACGGTACTACCACGGGCAGGTCACGGTACTACCGCTGCATGCCAATTTCCATCATTTTCCTGCCTTACCTTGATCTTTTTTTTGAGTTTGTTGGCTTATGCTCGTTCTTTCTGGTTGTTTTGCATGTTCTTGTGTTTGGCTCCAGGTGATGACCATTCCGAGCAGCAAGGTCGCCGTATCAACCCCGGGCGTGCCACATCAAAACGCTACCGCACCTCAGAGCCAGCCGATGGTTCCTCGAGCACCCAACTGCCTCCAGCAAGTGCATCTGCAAGTGTTCCTCCACCTCCTCAGCAATCGAAGCGAGCCGCCAACAAGCCAAAAGGGAAGACTGTGACTGAGATGACCAACAAGGAGTTTTGGGAGAAGCGTCGCCGCAACCCCTATGCGGTGCACCAAGAACCCACTTTGGTCAACCGCCCGTTCTGGAACCGTTTTCAGTTTGCCATCTACTTTGATGTGATCAAGGCCAAGAAGAATCTTTTTGTTGATGTTCGCTCCATTGACATTGATGCTATGGAGAAGGACCCAGAGTACTTTGGCAAAGCCCTTCAGATGTGCACTCAGTTGAACATTCTTAGGATCATGCAATTCAACAAGGATTTCGATGCGGATTTGGTGGCTCAATTCTATGCCACCGTCCATCTTGGGACGGATGTCGATAGGACTCTGACATGGATGACCAATGGCAAGCTGCTTTCCATCAAGTGGCAGGCGTTCATGGGGTTACTTGATGTGGTGGATAACGGGCTTGAGACTCCTGTCGGTTTCCGTCCTCACCGCAATGCTACATCCACCCACAAGCAAGCCCTTTGGCCCTACTGCACTGTGAAGGTTCACCCAGTAACTGAGAAGAAGACCTATGAGCTGTCTCCGTATCTGGACATTCTTCATCGCGTATTCCGTGAGACTCTCTTCCCTCGGATCGGGAATCTGGATATGGTCCACTCTTACCTCGTGGACATGCTCCTTTTCTGTCAACATGAGTAGGAAGCAAGCACTGGAGAGAGCCTGGATATATCTCATGTCATGTGGTCTGAACTTCTATCTGCTGTGTCTGAGCGCAAGTGTCCTATCTATGGTCCATTCATCATGAGGCTCATTGAGAGGGCCTGGGCACAGACTTATCCCAGAGTGCCGCTAGAGACTGGAGACTTGGTTTCTCATGAGATCAAGCGTCTGAGGAAGAAGGACAACTGGACAGCGCCTCACACAGGGGGTCCATTTGCTACTGCTGCCACAGGGGGTCCGTCTGCTGCTGCTGCTGCCATGGGGACCGAGGGTGAGGCTGCTACTAATGCTCATGAGGAGAACTTTGGCCCCTCTAGTGCAGAACCGTCGTGGGCACAGAAGCTTAAGCGCAAGATGAAGATGCTTTTTTGCATGGAGTCTCATGGTTAGTACATGACTCATGTGGTGGAGAAGCATGCCAGGATACGCCACAAGGAGCTCATGCGTCAGATGGGAGCAACTGTTGCCAGTGGGTCTGAGGGTCAGATCACCGAAGAGGAGGACTGGATTTATCAGAATTGCCACTGGACCGACTCCGATGCCGAGCAGTTTTTGACCCACGATGAAGATGTAGAGATGTGATGTTCGAGATCTTCCTCCTCCCATCACCTGGAGTCGTAGTGTCACTCCATGCCCTTTTTGGTGTCTCGCTGCCAAAGGGGGAGAGAGTGTAGGGATTTTCTTCTTGTGTCGTGCTTTGAGTCGTCTTGTGGTTTCTTGTGTGTTCTCTCGGTGTCCTTCTTTGGTTTGGTTTGGTGTGAGACCTAAGTTCTAGACATATGGTGTGAGACATATGCTCCCTATCGCTACCTTATTACTCATGTCATTTCAGAGTATTGTAGTTTATTGTGAGATGCATGCTTGTCCTGTTTATTCACTTCTCTCATATATCTTGTGCTTAGTATTGTTGGACTATAAAATATAGGGGGAGTGTTGATCCGAATGTGTGTGTCGTGCCATCTCTTGGTGCACACATTCTGGGGGAGCCCGTCTATATTTTGTAGTTCTTAGCTTTCTTCGTTTTATTTCTTTTCCTTGCGCAAATCCCTAGTTGTCATCAATCCACCAAAAAGGGGGAGATTGTTACGGCATATCTCTCTCAAGGTAGTTTTGGTGATTAATGACAACATGTTTATGGACTAATCTTGTGCTTTGAATAATTCACAGATTCTCCCCTGGCACGAGACGCCTTCTTCCCCTCGGAGTGTATTTCAAGACGGTGTAGCTCTTTCGTTTCTTTCTCGGTGGACTAGTTGCGTAGAGGGCACCGTACTATCAAGAGGGGGTCCGCTGGGGTTTTGCATGGGTGGAATCATCACGTACACATCAGCTTCTCACCCTTCGAGCATTTCCTTTCCATTGAAGAGATCTCTCCTCTCTTCCTTGTCCTGTCTGGGTCAAAGCGGTAGTACCGCGCACCCAGCGGTAGTACCGCTGAGGAGCCAAGCGGCAGTACCGCTCCGAAGCGGTAGTACCGCCCGTGGCTCCACAGCAATAGTACCGCTGGGGGCCTGGCACCTCCGCCTTGTCCTCAGCATCTTCGAGAGATTCCTTCTCTCTCGCACGCGCCCCAGCGGTAGTATCGCACTGCCTGCGATACTACGGCCGAAGGGTCACACGCGGCAGTACCGCTCCACAGCGGTACTACCACCCTTGACCCCACTGCCGTAGTACCGTTGGGAAGTCTGGCTCCTACCGCCTCAATTCGAGAGGTCTTTTTCTCGTGTCGGGTTTTGCGGCAGTAGTCACGGTTGTAGTGGCGGTAGTACCGTTCCAGGAGCGGTAGTACCGCCCTACCACCGCGGCAGTACCGCATTTGGGTCCGTTCCCTACTAGTCTCCTCAGCGCGGCAGTACCGCTGGCTGGCACGGCAGTACCGTTGTCCTGGCGGTAGTATCGCCCCCTCTCAGCGGTAGTACCGCCCTGTGCGGGGCTGGTTGGTGGGGGACAACGGGATTGTTGCCCCCACTATAAAAGGGAGTCCCCTTCTTCCTTCTCAACCACCTCTTCCTCCCCCAAGCTCCATTAAATACTCCAAGCTCCATTTTCGCCCGATCTATCTCTCTAGCCAATCAAACTTGTTGATTTGCTCGGGAGTGGTTGACAAGGCCCCGATCTACACTTCCACCAAGGGATTTTCGATTCCCCCACTCATCCCTAGCGGATCTTGTTACTCTTGGGTGTTTGAGCACCCTAGACGGTTGAGGTCACCTCGGAGCCATATTCCATTGTGGTGAAGCTTTGTGGTCTTGTTGGGAGCCTCCGATTAAGTTGTGGAGATTGCCCCAACCTTGTTTGTAAATGTTCGGTCGCCGCCTTCAAGGGCACCAATAGTGGAATCACGACATCTCGCATTGTGTGAGGGCGTGAGGAGAATACGGTGGCCCTAGTGGCTTCTTGGGGAGCATTGTGCCTCCACGCCGCTCCAACGGAGACGTATTTCCCCTCAAAAGGAAGGAACTTCGGTAACACATCCTCGTCTTCACCGGATCCACTCTTGGTTATCTCTTACCTTTACTTGTGCAAGCTCTTTAGTGTTTCTTCCCTTGCTTGCTTGTATGCTTGTTGTTATTGCATCATATAGGTTCCTCACCTAGTTGCACATCTAGACAACCTACTTTGATGCAAAGTTTAATTTGGTAAAGAAAAGCTAAAAATTGGTAGTTGCCTATTCACCCCCCCCCCCTCTAGTCAACCATATCGATCCTTTCAGCATTGGTTTTAGCAAACCTACATGCTTATTCCTCCTGGCCAAGTCGTCCATTGAAAATGGATGCGACAAGGAAAATTTCGAAACTCCGAGCCTTCCTAAAGAAATAGAGTGGGTCGCTGTTGGTTTGTGCACGTGTGTTCGACGTGCTTTTGTGATGTCTGCCGCCCCGTCGGCAGGAGCGGGTGTGGTCATGGTGTCTCGAGAATGGGCATGGCCCTGTGGTGCCATTGTTTTACTGATGATTTTATTCTATGAGTTGAGTAATTACAAGTTATTCACCCGCAAAAAAAAGTTTTAGTGGGTTTGGTCTTATTTGTATCCCTTTTTACCTAGTTTTCCATAATAAACTAAAAACAATTTTTTTAAACAAAATCTATATAAAAAAATGAGACCAACCCTCGTTGGCTTTTCTTTATAGGAGAAACTCCGTCAGCAAATAACAATGCAGCTTGATTTATTTTATTTTCGAGCAAACAATGTAGCTTGATGGTAAGGGCTTACTGACCAAACTGGCAGTTGGCGGTGTCAAAGCCCAATAAGTTTTTCTTACAGATTCAGAGTTCAATCGGTGAGCATACTCAAAGGAAGTGGCAGATTGCAGATTCAAGGCC
Source organism: Triticum monococcum (assembly GCA_034509565.1). Lineage (NCBI taxonomy): Eukaryota > Viridiplantae > Streptophyta > Magnoliopsida > Poales > Poaceae > Triticum > Triticum monococcum. Next base: position 625,834,066 of record CM067845.1, read on the forward strand.
CAGTAGGTTTGCACGCTTTTCAAATTATTTTTCTCAAAGCACACAGCAAACTCAAATCTAATTGCATAACAGCCACCTGGATTTTAGCAAATCCGCCTGCTAGTTCCTCATGTTTTTCTCAAAAATAAAGAACAACTCGAATAAATGCAGATCAATTAAAAACACAGAGCAACTTGAATATAAGTGCAAATCTAACAGCAGGAAGATTAACAGTCTTTTATTCAAAATCATTCGCATTGGTTTTAGCAAACCTACATGCTTATTCCTCCTGGCCAAGTCGTCCATTGACAATGGATGCGACAAGGAAAATTTCGAAACTCCGAGTCTTCCTAAAGAAATAGAGTGGGTCGCTATTGGTTTGTGCACGTGTGTTCGACGTGCTTTTGTGATGTCTGCCGCCCCGTCGGCAGGAGCGGGTGTGGTCATGGTGTCTCGAGAATGGGCATGGCCCTGTGGTGCCATTGTTTTACTGATGATTTTATTCTATGAGTTGAGTAATTACAAGTTATTCACCCGCAAAAAAAAAGTTTTAGTGGGTTTGGTCTCATCTGTATCCCTTTTTACCTAGTTTTTCGTAATAAACTGAAAACAATTTTTTAAAACAAAATCTATATAAAAAAATGAGACCAACCCTCGTTGGCTTTTCTTTATAGGAGAAACTCCGTCAGCAAATAACAATGCAGCTTGATTTATTTTATTTTCGAGCAAACAATGTAGCTTGATGGTAAGGGCTTACTGACCAAACTGGCAGTTGGCGGTATCAAAGCCCAATAAGTTTTTCTTACAGATTCAGAGTTCAATCAGTGAGCATACTCAAAGGAAGTGGCAGATTGCAGATTCAAGGCCCAGTAGGTTTGCATGCTTTTCAAATTATTTTTCTCAAAGCACACAACAAACTCAAATCTAATTGCATAACAGCCACCTGGATTTTAGCAAATCCGCCTGCTAGTTCCTCATGTTTTTCTCAAAAATAAAGAACAACTCGAATAAATGCAGATCAATTAAAAACACAGAGCAACTTGAATATAAGTGCAAATCTGACAGCAGGAAGATTAACAATCTTTTATTCAAAATCATTCGCATTGGTTTTAGCAAACCTACATGCTTATTCCTCCTGGCCAAGTCGTCCATTGACAATGGATGCGACAAGGAAAATTTCGAAACTCCAAGTCTTCCCAAAGAAATAGAGTGGGTCGCTGTTGGTTTGTGCACGTGTGTTCGACGTGCTTTTGTGATGTCTGCCGCCCCGTCGGCAGGAGCGGGTGTGGTCATGGTGTCTCGAGAATGGGCATGGCCCTGTGGTGCCATTGTTTTACTGATGATTTTATTCTATGAGTTGAGTAATACAAGTTATTCACCCGCAAAAAAAAGTTTTAATGGGTTTGGTCTCATTTGTATCCTTTTTACCTAGTTTTCCGTAATAAACTGAAAACAATTTTTTAAAACAAAATCTATATAAAAAATGGGACCAATCCAAGGGCTAACCCTCGTTGGTTTTCTTTATAGGAGAAACTCCGTCAGCACCGCGCCCAACCAACGGGTCAACACCCCGTCCTCAAAACAAAATCTATATAGAAAGGGTAAAAATGCCGTGCGTTTGGAAAAGAAAGTAGGAAAACAGAGTGAAGCAGGTACGATACTATCGACCAGTGACTTGCAACTAGAGACACTCCCGTAGCATGAAAATCTATGATGCTACCAGCAGATTCTACAAGTCAATCCCATGAATGGCACTGTGTTTTGAAGATATACAATACCGTCAATGCACCTTCGCGCGAGGACGTGTGACTAAGGCAGTTGAGAAATGATGGTACGAATAATCAAAGACGGTTGAGCAAATCGAAGCTGCAGAGCCGGCCAGCTCTTCACCTAAACCAAGAAAATTGTAGCTACCACCTCTACGTACCTCGACCACACAAAGCACCTCCCTTTTTGGACTGACGACGCACGCACAGACATTCTGAATCTGCCCAACAACCGACCTAATCACACGATCACTTCGAACTGTATAAATTTCCAGCCATTGACCCATGTTCATACAACGCAGCAGAGCACAAGCAACATCTTGCAGTCACCTGCTACACAAAAGAGAGAGAGAGAACCATCTCTCAACAGTTCTCCTTCGCTAGTTCTAGCGATATGGCTTCCAACGCGAGCATGTTGGCCGTGATCATGGCGTGCGCGCTCCTCCTCGCCGGCAGCACGTGCCACGCCGCCCGCAACCTGGCCGACACTACGCCGGCGGCTGCCGCTCCGGCTGCTACCGCCGTCCCTGGCCTGCCGGCTGTGCCGACCTTGCCTGCCGTGCCCACGGACACGGTCACCCTGATGCCACCCATGCCGTCCATTACCCTACCCACGGTGCCGCAGGTGACACTACCGCCCATGCCCTCCATCGTCGTGCCCAAGGCGGTCCTGCCGCCCATGCCCAAGGTCACCCTCCCCATCGTGCCGCTGGTGACGATGGCGCCGATGCCCGCGATTGTCGTGCCCAAGGTGACCCTGCCGCCGTTGCCATTCGTCCCGAATGTGAACGTGCCTATGCCGTTCGCGGCACCACCCCCGTCAGCGTAGACGCACCCACGCGGCGGTGCTCTTGCCCTGTCCACGATAGGGCGCCGTTCATCTGAGTGTGGCGTCAGGTCACTCCGTGGACATGGCGTACATTTCCTTACATGGAAGCTCGGTGTTTTGTATGCGATGTATCACAGTATCAGTAATTCTTGCTTTTTTTTTACGTCTCAGTGTTTGAATGTTGAGGGTTTTGTCCCATTGTATGTATTTCTTGATCTTCTTAAATACACACTATTTACCATATGTTATCCTTGTCTTTTATAACTCTAATAACAGGATCCGTAAAAAAAAACTCTGGGTGAGGGTACAATTTTCACTTTCCTGTCAGGTGCTCCAAAATACAGTAAAAGAGAGGTCATTTAGCTCTTTTTGAGCCAGCCAAAGAAATTGTGAATTACAAAAATAAAGTGCAAGTTGCACAAAGTAGCGCAATTACTCCAAAAGGCAAAATTACACAAAATAGTGCAAATTGCATAAGAGAGGGTAATTGCAAAAAAATGTAATTGCACAAAATAAAAGTACAATGCAAAAGGTGTAGTTGCCCAAAAGAATAAATACGGTTGAACCATACAAATGTGTAATTGCACAAAAAGGCGCAAATGCACACAAGATTTTTATTGCAGACAAAAATTATAATTGCTCCCAATAACTGAAATGGACAATTTATTTCCATACCCGGTAGACAAAAATAACTACAAAAGAAAGAAAACAATAGGTGCCCAAGATGAATAACTAAAACTCTTTTGGAAAAACAAACACAAACATTCTTTACTTTCTTTCGTAGGGTAACTAACATTCTTTACCAAATTACTTGATGTTCTTGGTTTGTCCTAAATCCAACTTTTTATAGTTCAACTGTCGGGAATATGTAGCAACATATGCCAGGAGGTGGCTAATCATGAAGAGGGACAAGAGTACATCGCCGGGCTCTAGAGGCAGGAGTGAGCGAGACCGCATACGCCTGCGAATCTTTCCCAGGTTCGGGGCTCTCCGTGGAGATAACACCTCTAGTCCCGCTCTGCAGGGTCTTCGCACGATGACTATCGTCAATATAGTAGCTACAAGATTGCTCCTTGAGCTGTTTCGGCTAGAGGAGGAGGAAGAGCAAGGCTAGCCCTAACTTCTCCTTCTACAGGTGTGTGTGTGTAATGGCTAGGATTCTGAACCCCTTGCATGGGGAAGCCCGAGGGGTTTATATAGGCCTACCCCCAAGGGTATAATGGTAATCCGGCCGGGTGTAGGACCCGGCCGTCAGCGTCTCTGGGCGCCGGCTTCTCCTCCGGCTGCTAGGGCCCACCTCTTGGTGGATCCCGCCGGCTGTAGTGTACTCGGCCGACAGGCCGGGCCCGCCGCTTGCGGGTCTTGCTGATCGCTTTATACTGTAGCCTTGCTACTAATGATGGAGGCTTTGTCGGGGGGAGCGTGGCTACAGTCCCACCGCCTGGCGGGCGCTCACTGTAGCCATACCCCGTCTCATCTGGTTAATGGCACACAAACTTTGAGGGAAGGGAGGGCCGCCTGCTAGGAGTCGGCCAGCCCTTGACGCCGCCTTATTGGGGTTCGCCGCCTTCTGGTGGCTCGTGGACAGGTAGGGCCTGCCGCCTGCGGGCCGTACCGACCGCCCATCGTGGGAGCGTGGCTCCCTACGTCGTAGGTGATGTCACGGGCTGCATGGAAACAGTGCCCCGCCGGGTGAGGGGTGTCCGCTTGGTACGCCCGTACTATGGCCACGCTCAGCCCTAGATTCGGGGTGGCAGGTTGTACTGTAGCCACGCCCCGTCTAATTGCTATAAATGGGTGCAAACTTTGAGGTGGCACGGGGCCGCCTGCTAGATGCCAGCCCCATGGGGGCGTCTGTTGGGGGCGCGCCGTCTCCTGGCAGCCGGCCGTCAGACCAGACGGCCCGAAGGGTCGGCCTTTCGTCCGCGAGGTGTGAGGGCGCAGTCGGTCCCGATGTCTTGAAATACCATGGAGAGCTGATGAGGCTACCCGTGATTATTTACTCCGATAGTAGTCCCAAAAACTGGTGGGGTGTCGCGGCTGAAAGTCAAGGAGCCTCAGCGGCTTCCTTCTCCGAGTGATCTGATAATCTTGCTTCGCCCGCCTTCTGGAAACGCCAACTGCTAGGAACCGCCCATGGAGCAGTCGGCTGACTGGCAAATTCAAAATGTTGAAGTAGAGGTCGGGTGACTTGCCAGCCGGGTGGTAGGCTTGCCGCCCGTTGCTCATTTGCCACGCGGCGCCAGCAGAACAGGCCAGCCTGCCAGCCCACGCGCGCGACGGGACGTCGCCGCAGGCCCAGGCCCGCCACTATAGGACCTCAGCGCGCGCGCGGATCCGTTGCGGCCTCGCATCGCCGCAGCTTCGACCTCGCGCAGCCACCTCGCACCGCCGCCGAATGACCAAGCCCATGGCGCGCGGCGGCCGCTCAGGTGACTGGACGGCTCCAACGTCCACCAGGATACCGTCTCTGTCAGTGCGCCTTCGCTCGAGAACGTGTGACTGATGCTGTTGAGAAATGATGGTACGAATAATCAAAGACGGTTGAGCAAATCGAAGCTGCAGCGTCGGCCAGCTCTTCACCTAAACCCAGAAAATTGTAGCTATCGCCTAGCTATCTCGACCACACAAAGCACCTCCCCTTTTGGACTGACGACGCAGGCACAGGCATCCTGAATCTGGCCAACAACCGACCTAATCACACGATCACTTTGAACTGTATAAATTGCCAGGCATTGACCCATGTTCATACATCGCAGCAGCGCAGAAGCAACATCTTGCAGTCACCTGCTACACACGAGACAGAAAACCGTCTCTCAACAGTACCTTCGCTAATTCTAGCTATATATATGGCTTCCAACGCGAGCATGTTGGCCGTGATCACGGCGTGCGCGCTCCTCCTCGCCGGCAGCACGTGCCACGCCGCCCGCAACCTGGCCGACACGACGCCGGCGGGTGCCGCTCCGGCTGCTAGCGCCGTCCCTGGCCTGCCGGCCGTGCCGACCTTGCCTGCTGTGCCCACGGACACGGTCACCCTAATGCCGCCCATGCCGTCGGTCACTCTCCCCACCGTGCCGCAGGTGACGCTGCCGCCCATGCCCGCCATCGTCGTGCCCAAGGCGGTCCTGCCGCCCATGCCCAAGGTCACCCTACCCACCGTGCCGCAGGTGACGATGGCGCCCATGCCTGCCATTGTCGTGCCCAAGGTGACGCTGCCGCCCTTGCCGTTTGTCCCGACTGTGAACGTGCCTATGCCGTTCGCGGCGCCGCCCCCGTCAGCGTAGGCACGTCCACGCAAGGGTGCTCTCACCCTGTCCATGTATACGATAGGGGGCCGTTCGTGTGAGAGTGGCGCCAGGTCACTCCGTGGACACGACATACATTTTCTTACATGGAAGCTCGGTGTTTTGTATGCGATGTATCACAGTATCAGTAATTCTTGCCTTTTTACGTCTCAGCAGAATATGTATTGGTAGTGTTTGAATGTTGAGAGTTTTGTCCCATTGTATGTATTTCTTGATCTTCTTAAATACACACTATTTACGGTATGTTATCTTTGTCTTTTATAACTCTATCTAATAACGGGCTCCGTAGAAAAATACTCTAATAACGGGTGATGTTACAATTTTCTCTTTCCTGTCAGGTGTTCCAAAATAAAAGAAAGGTCATTTAGCTCCTTTTGAGCCAGCCATTTGGAGTTCTATTTATCTTTTCCCGCACCAAAAGAAATTGTGAATTACAAAAAGAAAGTGCAAGTTGCAAATGGCATAAGAGAGTGTAACTGCAAAAATTGCAGTTGCACAAAATAAAAGTATAATGCAAAAGGCGATGTAGTTGCCCAAAAGAATAAATACGGTTGAACCATACAAATGTGTAACTGCACAAAAAAGCGCAAATGCACAAAACAGTTTTATTGCACACAAAAATTATAATTGCTCCCAAGCAGTGGCGGAGCCAGAAAATTCAGACAAGGGGGGCCAACTACTGTTAAATCTTGTTAGGGAGGGCCAATCCATGAAAAACACCAATTTTAGCAAAAGCAAATCATTGTTACTATTCATTATAGGCTTAAATCACTGATGTTAGGGGGGGCCAGGGCCTTGGCTGGCACCCCCTGTCTCCGCCACTGCTCCCAACAACTGTAAATGCACAATTTATTTCCATACCCGGTAGACAAAAATAACTACGAAAGAAAGAAAATAATAGGTACCCAAGATGAATAACAAAAACTCTTTTGAAAAAAACAAACACAAACATTCTTTACTTTTTTTCAAGGGTAACTAACATTCTTTATTAGCAGTACTTACTCTACCAAATTACTTTATGTTCTTGGTTTGTCCAAAATATAAAAATATATAGTTCAACCAGAAAAATATGCCAATAGGACATCAAATAGACACAGAACACAAATATTTTTTGTAAACAACCAAATAAAATTAATTTGATGTTTTAGATGTTAATACATTTTTATATAAACTTAGTCAAGATAGAAAAAAGTTGATTTAGGATAAAACTAATGCTTCAAACAAGTTGGAACGGAAGTACTAGCACAGAAATAACAGTGTAGCTTGATGCCTTGATGGTAAAGACTTACTCACCAAAGTGGCAGTTGGAGGTTTCAAAGGCCAATAATTTTTTTTCTGAGAGACTCAAAGCCCAATCGGTAAGCATGCTCACAAGAAGTGGCAGATTGCAGATTCGATATGTTTGCATGCTTTTCCAACTATTTTTCTCAAAACGGAAAACAGCTCAAATCTAAGCGCAAAACAGGCACCTGAATTTTAGTAAATCCGCTTGCCACTTCCTCATTTTTTGTAGAAAATTAAAAAATCTTGAATACATGTATATACAAATGTTGAATAATCGGTTGCGCTTTATGAAATACAATAACATTATGTTACCTCATCCGTATCAGTTTTACTCGGTTTTTCTTAATAAGTTGGAAAAAATCATTTTAATCCATCAATTGGGTAAAAGAATCCCTTGCATTTGGAAAACTAAAAATTGAAAAACAGAGTGAAAATGGTGGGCATGCCTGCGTAGTTCAAGGTACCAAGCAATGTAAGATACGATCGACCAATAACTTGCAACCAGAGACACCTACGTTGGCCCCTTTGAAAAACATGTTAATGCACTGACACCATTTTGTCAGGAAGCCTTTTATGCGATACATCGTTGCAAGAATGACCATTTAAGTTTGTAGTGGGCTTTTTCAAAAATTCACTTTGAAGATAACTCCATCAAGTTTCTTCGAGTGTAACTCGTGAATCGTTGCATGTAAGAGAACAACCCCCTCCAGGTGTGTCACCCTGGCATGAACGTCATCTGCGGCAGTCTCTTCACTTTGTGTAGCACGATTAGTTGTCACTTTGGTGAATGTTTTAAAACTTACATTTAGAAGACAAATTGGATGAAACTGCTGAATCTTAATAGTGTTTTCCTTCTTAGGAAGAAGAGTAATAATACCAAAATTTAACTAATACAAAACCAAATTCTCATTATATAATAAAGCAAACATAGATATAAAGTCACCTTTTATGACTGACCAAAACCGTTGATCGAACTCCATCGGGAATCCATCTGGACCCGGGTCTTATTGTGTTCCATCCGTAAGATAGCATCTCACACTTCTTTGTCAGTAAGAGGGGCAGTTATGATGGCATTCTCCTCTCACTAGTAAGATAGCATCACACGATTACTTTGAAATGTATAAATTGCCAGGCATTGACCCATGTTCATACACAGAAACAACATCTTGCAGTCACCACACCGCACACGAGAGAATACTATCTCTCACTAGTGCAACCGCTAGCTCTAGCCATGGCTTCCAGCGCGAGCATGCTGGCCATGATCATGGCGTGCGCGCTCCTCCTCGCCGGCAGCACGTGCCACGCCGCCCGCAACCTGGCCGACATGACCCCGGCAGCTGCCGCTCCGGCTGCTAGCGCCGTCCCTGGCCTGCCGGCCGTGCCAACCTTGCCAGCCGTGCCCACGGACACGGTCACCTTGATGCCACCAATGTCGTCGGTTACGCTGCCCACCGTGCCGCAGGTGACACTGCCGCCCATGCCCTCCATCATCGTGCCCAAGGCGGTCCTGCCGCCCATGCCCAAGGTCACCCTCCCCACAGTGACGATGGCGCCGATGCCCGCGATTGTCGTGCCCAAGGTGACCCTGTCGCCGTTGCCATTCGTCCCGAATGTGAACGTGCCTATGCCGTTCGCGGCACCACCCCCGTCAGCGTAGGCGCGGCCGTGCGGAGGTGCTCTCACCCTGTCCAGCATAGGGCGCCGTTCATCTGAGTGCGGCGTCAGGTCACTCCGTGGACACGACGTACATTTTCTTACATGCAAGCTCGGTGTTTTATATGCGATGTATCACAATACCAGTAATTATTGCCTTTTTTTTACGTCTCAATAGTTAGTGTTCGAATGTTGAGGGTTTTGTCCCATTGTATGTATTTCTTGATCTTCTTAAATACAAATTAGTATTTACGGTATTCATGTTTTTCCTACATACAAATTTGTATTTACGGTAAGTTATACTTGTCTTGCATAACTAAGTTAACGAGTGATGTTACATTGTCTCTTCCCTCCCAATTACTCGGAAAATCATCTCTAATCCTGCAAAGAAAAAAACATCTCTAAAAAAGCTACAATTGAACCAAAAACTGCAATTACGAAAAGCAGTCCAAATTGCATAAGAGAGTGTAGTTACACAAAGTAGTAAAGTACAACAAAAAATTGAAACAAAACATAAAAGTACATTTTTTTGCAAAAAATATAATTGAATCATACGAAAGTGTAACTGCACCCAACAAAATGCAAATGCCCAAAAAAATTGCACTCAAAAAGTGAAAATACGCAATTTATTTCCACGCATAAACAAAAAGACAAATGAAAAATTAAATGAAGATAAGTTACTAAAACCCTTTTGAGAAAAATAAAAATAAACACTAACATTCTTGGGAAGTGCATTTGTACCTTCGCAGGCTGTACACGAGTTATCATGTCCATCCATTGACAAAAGACTGCGTTGAGATTTGGAAAAAGTGGTGTTGGAGGAAATGTGTTTCTAGCCATTCTGTATACTTTGAAAATGAGAAGTAATGTGATCCCTGCGGCATGACACAAAGGCATCTCATGGCCCACTAAGAGCCCGAAAAGCCCGGTAAAAGGCAACAGATTTGGAAGAAACAGCACCTATTTGTTTGTGTTTCTTCTCGATGCCATGGTTGCCCGTTGAGATGGAAGACCATTTTTTATATGGTAGCAAGGCTGACTCTACCTAATAAAGATTAAAAAAAAAGGCCAACTCTACTCTGTCCGACCGGCCCAACCGTATTCAAAGAACTTCATGTACTTTGCTATGCAAAGTCAAGGTAATCAAGCGATATAAAACCAAGGTAATCAAATGCATACAAGCCCATGGAGGACGCTGTTACCCGCCAAAGAAAAGACACTGTAAGTTCAGGCATTGCAGCAAAGCTGGTAAAGAAATTTACAACAAAGATCCCGCTGCATTTGCATGGTTTTACTCCAGAAATGTCGCTGGACAGATTGATCACACAGGAACAGAAAAATAGAGGGTAAGCAACAGTTGCGACAGAGAAAACGGTGGCATGTCCTACACTCCCTACTCACTCGGCCCATACCTTTAGGCATGCGGCATCGCTCAGTTGCGACATTGTAGCAAGCACGTCCCAAAATAGTACTAATTCATGATATTATTCTTACAGTTATAGACCAATGTGAGATTTGCAAAAATAGAAATAGGAAACGATACAGTTGCGTTGTGTTACTCCACGGTGTCACTGAACACAACATAATAACATACTTACTGTAAATCTTACTGTATTGTTTTGGGTCTTCTCCCTTTGCCAGCTGCTCTCTTCCATACAGTGTGACAGGATAACTATACTGCCGGCATTTGACCAAAAGGCCCAGACGCAGTCCACACAAAGTAACTATTCTGGATGCAAGCAACAAATTTATCTAATCCACTTCAGCGTCTAGTGAGGTTCTGGACAGTTTATCACGCATCGGCGCTGGATGAATGTCGCCACCAGGCCGGGGCAACAACGGCGGCAGCAGCTTTGGGCCTCGACGTCTCGTCCTCGAACAGCACAACCGAGATGGCGTCGGCTTTCGAGGAAGAACTGAATACTGACCGAATGTGCAGCGCACACCATGCGGGCGTTCCCACCTACTTGCTCAACCATCAGCGGAATCCTTGAATTAGAAGAATCAAGTTTCCAAACCAGAAAAGCAAAGTAGCACTTCATATAAAGAACGGGGTACAGGGCCAACCATCGTTGTCTGCAAACCAACTGGTCACCCCAGCTAAAATAAACTACACCAACAAATCCGCAGCTGAAGCCTTTTGAATCAATCTGTAACTAACATCACAACAGACATACATAAAATCCAGAATAAAGGAAATACATAAAATCCTCTGTTGAAGGCATACATAAAATCCATAAAAGCCAATGCCTTCAAAAGAAAAGGCTCTTGATACCTAAACAACGTGGCAAACAAGAGGCTTAAAGCTTCAACATGTATGAAGTAGTCGCTCAAGATGTTTAAACATATCCTACGATGGGAATAAGTTATGGTACTTGCACCACAAGTAATAGTTCATTACCCATAAATAGTTACCACCAAAGGCATTCATAAGAGACTGTCAATAGATCCTATTGATAAACTGTATCAATAGGTAAACTCTTAATACAGAAATATACCTTCCACCCCTTCATAAAGAAATCAAGATTTATCTTCTTTCTTGCTACAGAAACCATGAACCGGTTAACAGATTCCTTAAGTAGTTACTCCAATGAAAGGGAAACTTGACATGGTTAGTGAAAATATAAAACCCACAATGGAGATGTGTCGGCATTAGTCATGTTATTGGATGGCAAAAGAAAATGAACCATTCAAAGGACTAAGGAGGACAGCAGACCGCTAATTCCTTTGTAATTGCCTTCCCAGCAAGCACATCAAGTGTCTGTTCCTTGTCCCTCATTTCAGTCTGTTTCTTAATGTTTTGTATTCAGAACATGGAGAATTGATGCCCCATCTGCTTTCAGGCATCAAACAGAGGAAACCAAAGGTGGTGGCCAGGAACTTAATTGACCTAAGGTTCAATAACAATCATATGTCCTAGAATTATGTTACCTAATAAATCACAAAGATAAGAAATAATTCTAAGAGCATAGGGGATTATTCAGGGTACGTAACTGACAATATTGGTTTTCTATATATAAATTATGTTTGGAAAAGAACAAAAGTGGAATGCATACCCAAATTCTACAAGATGGCTACCTATGCAGATACAGCTGGAAAGAACATGCGAATAACTTCTACATTGTCTAAATATGCATTGTGGAAGCACCAACATATCAGTGCATCCATTTAACTTGATAGAAGCACCTTGCATAACACAATAAAACCGAGCATACAAATACAATTCTCATAGCAGAACAAAAGGGCACATACAATCAACAAATTCTGACCAAAACCAGAGATTAGTGATCAGAAGGAAGTTGTTGAGCAAAATCTCAAAACTGGAGTTGTAGGGGAGGGAGGAAAGTGAGAGCATACATAAGCCAAGAAGAATAATCAGGAATGAGAGAGATTAACATAAAACCAGTAAACTGGGGCAGGGTGAAAAATAAATGGAGGTAACGGCAAGGAACAACAACAACAACAACAACAACAACAAAGCCTTTAGTCCCAAACAAGTTGGGGTAGGCTAGAGGTGAAACCCATAAAGATCTCGCGACAAACTCATGGCTCTGACACATGGATAGCAAGCTTCCACACACCCCTGTCCATAACTAGTTCTTTGATGATACTCCAATCCTTCAGGTCTCTCGTAACGGACTCCTCCCATGTCAAATTCGATCTACCTCGACCTCTCTTGACTTCTCCGCACGCTTTAGCTGTCCGCTATGCACTGGAGCTTCCGGAGGCCTGCGCTGAATATGCCCAAACCATCAAAGACGATGTTGGACAAGCTTCTCTTCAATTGGTGCCACCCCAACTCTAACTCGTATATCATCATACCGGACTCGATCCTTCCTTGTGTAGCCACACATCCATCTCAACATACGCATCTCCGCCACACCTAACTGTTGAACATGTCGCCTTTTAGTCGGCTAACACTCAGCGCCATACAACATTGCGGGTCGAACCGCCGTCCTAAAAAACTTGCCTTTAGCTTTTGTGGCACCCTCTTGTCACAGGGAATGCCAGAAGCTTGGCGCCACTTCATCCATCCGGCTTTGATAACGACAAGGAAAAGGAGGTGAAAATCGTGGGGGAGTTGAGGCACGCCGGTGTGAGCGGCACAAAGAAAGTTGAAGAACTGGTGGCAAATAGCAGGCAAAGCAGGTTCAGTTACCAGCCTCATCAAGATGGCAGCTTCGCTGGCGCTTAGACATCGGATTTGCTAGCCCAGGAGGAACAGGATTGAAGGATACCACAAATTTATGGAGAATGGACGCCGAGGTGCGTTAAAGAAGCCCATGTGAATATGGGAATTTCTACCGCGTGACAAGATGACTTTTTCTTCTAGAATGAGAGCGAGTGGCACTCCTAGCATGCAATCTTCGACCGGTTGTACCGAGCACAAAGCCCGAAGACCAATTCCCGCACGATCAACTCCAAGGCTTTTAAGTCAGTCTTCAAAGCAGCAGCGTTCCAAGAGATGGTAGACCTCTAGCACGACCACATTCACACTGTAAAAAGCCCTAGTCTAAAGTCTGACTGTGAAGGAAACCATTTTGAACACCAAGTCGTGCGCCATCTCCTCAGAGCTTCGTCGACAGTACCGGCAACCTCCCCTCCTAGCCCCACCTACCGTCATCTTGTTGGGAGTGTTGTCTATTTAAATCACTCATCCGCACATTTCATATCCCATTCATAGTCACCACATCCAGTCAGTTTGTCTCTGCTCCCACTTCAATCCACTATAGTCACCACATATGTGTTCTACGATATCTTCATGGGACTCTCGCGGTCTCTTCTTCCCATTCATTGATCCCTTTCTGCTTACTATGTTTTCGTGATTTTCTCATTGCATGGATCTTCATGAGACTCTCTCGCTGTCTCTCCTTCCCACGCTCAAATTCGTCACCCCTTTCCGCTTAATGTTTTTCTTGGTGGTTTCTCATTGTCTGGAAGACGAAGAAACAGACTAAACTTTCTTGTTCGAGTGTAGAGGCTAAGTTGTGAGCTACGGCTATTTTGACAGTAGATGTGACTTGGTTGTGATGGCTGCTCGAGGATTTTGTGTTTCAATCACTACACCTACTACTCTCTTGTCAGATAGTATAAGTGCTATCTTTGTGTGCTCACCAAGCATATTGGTGTTGATGCTTCCTTTGTGTGCTCCAGTGTGCAAGATCAAATTATTGCTCTTCAGTATGTGCTTTCCGATGTTGACCGATTTCTTAACGAAGGCCCAGACTAGAGCACCACACAACTTCTATCTCTCCAAACTCAGTGTTGTTGATCCACCATGAGCTTGAGGATTTGGATGGTTTGGTTTATAAGGGAAATTGGATCGAAAACCAAACAAAGCAGGCCAATTTACAAGGAAAAGTAGCACAAAAACCACACAAGCATCATAGCCTCATCTACAGCACAACACATGCGACAATTGCACTAAACACACTCCCCCAGATCCAATATTGCCGCTCCAATGATGTCACTCGCACGCGAGCCACACAGTAGAAATGCCCAACTGCCGACAACCAAACAAACCCACTCGGCACAATATTTCTTCCACAACAACCACGTCATGCCAACCCGAGTAGTAGATTCGCGTGTAGACACCAGATCCACCCACTGCCACGGCTGATGCACATGCGTAGGGTGGTGGATGATGCCTCTCTCCTCCCGAAACCCTATTACGTCTTCCCTCTTCCTCGCTTCCCCTATCGTCATCCCCTCGCCCCTCAGCTCTGGGTCCAACAAGGCGGCTGACGGCGAAGGCAGTCCACTCCCAACAGCTTTTTCACCCCTTCCCTCACACCTCCCGCGTACTCTCCGCTACCTGCTAGTCCAATTGGGCATCCTTTTCCTGTCTACAAGTTGTTTTGTGCGCTGCCTTGTTCCTACATCCCGTGCTCCCATGCAGGTTGTCGCCATAGCCGCTAGCTCAAGCACCACCAACGGTGGAGCAAGAGCACGGGCAGTCGGCACCGTCTCCGTCTTACGCAAGGACGCAGAGTGCCCAAGAGCACGCCACTACCTGTCGCCAAGGCCAGGGACGCCCAACAAGGGAACGTGGAATGCGGAATCAAGTACGTGTCACACAACCCGCAAACAAGGCAAGGACGGCAAGCCAGATTAGCGGGAAACGAAGAGTATAAGGGAGGTACATGGAAGCGATGAAAACACTATCGGGACGGGACACCCGCCATCCTCTACCTTTTCTTCATTTGAACTTGCAAAGAGGTGCCCTGAGCTGAGTTGCTCGCCCCAGTTTTCCCCTCATGGTATTTTATAAGACCTGACACTTTCCTTCCCCCTGGCGCCAAGGGAGGGTCCTTGGCCGATGCACGGTTGCCTGCAATCACTCCGTTTGCATTCACATTGTTTGCATTGACATTGCATGTACCGGTATTTCCATTCGTAGGGTCAAAATAATCTTTCTCCTTATACATCGGGTCGAGGCATGCCCCAACTTGCCCTCCACGACCACCTTGGCCTCTACTACCCAGTCGCCTCTTCCACAAGTAATGCTACCACGAGGTTGAGCAATGAACTCATTTCTAGGTTGGAACCATCATAAAACCGCTAAACTGAAACTTCTTTGGATCATGAACCCCATCCATGCATTGTTCTATAACATTTTATCATAATTTGCGCAAAAATGCAACACCTTCTCATATAGCACAGGGAATAATAGGGCAGTTTACCTAGCTCAACATTCCCTAAGAACCTCAAAGGGGGCTTCTCCAATTTGACCTTGACGTGCACTGAAACAAACTTTCATATTCAACACCATTTAGCCCAAGCTCCACATCTAACACTTCTCGTCTTCTCTTGTCTTGGAAGCCATTGCTTTAGCCACTACTCTGTTATGCAGCAAGTCCGATCGACCCATGATCCGAGCCCAAACACATGCGGAGTTATAAGGGTGACATATTCCAGTATACTCCTCAATTACCATAGCATGGTGCCTAAAGAGCCAAGGAGCCCCATGGATGGTTGTGATTACAATCCCCAAAACACTTAAACTCCGTTGTAAAAGTGTAATAATAAGTGGTATGAATTTGACGTCCTTTGCATTGCCTAAGCCACCTGCATGGCGATGTAAAAAGCAAGACGACTGAAGAGAGCCTTAACCTTAATCAGCACCGCCCAACGAGCCTTGCACGTGGGCTCTCCAATCCATATTGGTACTCAAGGAGGAAGATCACCCGCTTTGGAAGCAAACATACATCGTCCAAGTACTTCGCCTATCGTGTGTTCTTCATGGGCTCCAGCTCGTCCCCCACAACAAAGTTTTGTGGAAAGCATGGGCATCCATCAAATGCAAGATCCACTTGTGGCTCACTCCCCACAAATGTTTGTGGTCCATCGACCGTCATCATTAGCATGGTCTTGTCAACCATGTCGCATGTCCCCTCTACTCTAGTGCCCTTGAGACTGCCAAACACATGTTCATCAGTTGCTCCTCAGCAGCAATCTAGCAATCGTTGCTCGCCTCTTTGGTGTCACTCTTGCCCTCCCAACCAGGGGCCGACATTTTCCGTTCCAACTAATGGATTGGTTATCGAGCAACCACTCCATCTTTGGTGCGCCAGGATCTCAAGCCAGCATTGTTGCTCACAATCTAGACAATCTAGAAGGAACACAACGCTTGGGTCATCAACGATCGACAATCTATAGAGACAACGACACGATGATGAAGCTCGACTTCGGATTGCGGTTGCAACCACGCGGTTGGCAGATATCTTGATACCGTTTATGGTCTACTTACCATCGTCATCGCCACTGTATGGACATCCACGTCGCCTACACCATCTGCTTGAGTGCCCCAAAGACTTCTCAACACATGTTCACCAGTTGTTCCTTCTCGACATCAATCTAGAATTGATGTTCGCCTCTTCAGCATCACCAATGCCCCCAGGGGGCGGCGTTTCCCTTTCCAACTGGTGGATTAGCCGTCGGGCGACAATGCCACCTTCGGTGCACTACGAACTTGAGTTAGCAATGTTGCTCGCATTCTAGACCATTTGGAAGGAACACAATGCCGGAGTGTTCAACATGTTGCAGTAATATATTATAGCTATGTACCCTTTGTATTTTTTCCATTATACAAGGGGCTTTCTGCATATTGCAGCACACATGTACTTCTATAGTCTATGTCCAACTGGGAATACAAGTTGCATATTCCTAACATGGTATTAGAGCCATGATTTCTTCCTCACACACAACTCGCGTTCCTCTTCAAATCGATCCCAAGTTTTTGATCAATTTTTCTCACGCTAGTACGCTCATGTGCAACCACACCTCCCTGACCCGCGTCGGTGTCTATCCCGACGACTATCGTCATCGCTCCGCAGCCTCCAGATCAGGGTCACCCCCTTCCTTGTCCGGGCCTCTCGCGCCCAATAAATTCCCACATGTCGCCCCTCTCATCATGCCCTTCCGATCTCCGTACCTCCGCCTCCATCAGGCTTGCCCCTTGTGGCCACCTCCGTCGTGCTCGCACCGTAAGCTATCTAGCCTGCATCTTCAGGAGGTCGCGCCTCATCGCCATGTATAGAAGGTCAACGCCTCACCGCCATCTCCGGGAGGCCAGCGCCCTACCACTACAAGAGGCCACGCATTGTCGCAAACTCAAACTAGTTGGCGCCAACTGCAATCTTCGAGACGTCCTTTGTTGCAGGTCACGGTATCGGCTCCCTCTTGCTACATGCAGGACCTCAATGACAGACTTCGCCACTGGACCTCAGACCCGGCAGCCCATCCTACTGACCGGCTTTGCCCCTACCTCGTGTGCCCTATTCGCTGCTCTTCCTTGCTCTTTTGCTCCCTTTTTTTGTAAGACGGGCCTAGTTTTGTAGAAGAGTAAAGGAACAAAAAACAGGTGTGTTGACTTCATTGGACATAGTTTCTCAAGCTTACCCTACACTAACCCCATCTCGCACATGTGTCGTCCATCGATGCTTGATGCTCCTCCACCTATGACGTTGCTCCCACCCGGTGCCTTCCGCGGGCTGTGGTGGTGGCTCCATAGTGTCGCCTCTCGTGACCTCTGTTGATGGTGATGGTCGCTCTACACAGACTCCCCTCGCGGCTTTCATCAGTAGTGTTGGTGCACATCACTCCATCGACTACATCGGACATGCGTCTTCCCTTCGCGCTTGGTGCTTGTCGTGCTACACCACTTCCTCTAGCGGCTTACACAGGTGGTGGTGGACACTTCTCTTCCGGTGATTCGACGTCGCCCACTTCAAAGGTGTCCTTCACCACGCACGAGATTGCACGACTTCGACACCTACCTACTGCTTCAGTTGAACCCCTGACTACGCTGGGGATTACAAGATTTCAGTGTCTGCTAGATGCTTCTTTTACTTCTCCATCAATAGTTTTGTAGTTGATTCTTTCAATATTGATACCACTTTTTACGAAGGCAATCAGCTAAATTTTCCATCGATCCTTGATAGTGTAGCATCTTTTCATATGACTCATGATTCATCTAGTTTGTCCTCCATTCAAACCTCTAGATTCTCCTATTCATGTTCTTACTGCTGATGGTACTCCCCTCCCAATCGATCATCGAGACAATCTTAGCACCTTTTCTTTTCATGCTCCTTTTGGTCAAGTTTCTTGACTTACCATGTAGCTCATTTCAAGTGATCAGATTGTCAACTCTAGTTGTAGTCAATCTCGACTTTGACTCTTGTTCGGATTAGGATCGTCACACGGGTGCTCTACTTGGTGCTTGCCCTCGGCATTGTAACTCCTAGGGCCTCCAGGAGCTTGACAGGCTTCACCTTCCCTCTGCCACCGCCATCAATCTCTTCACCCCTTTTACCTTGACTACCGGCTCTTTGTGGCATCATTGTCTCGGTCACTTGTGTGGCTCTCGTCCCTCATCCCTAGTTCGACATGGTCTTCTTGGATCTGTCTTTAGCATTGTGTTTTTAGACCATCAGGTTTGTCGGCTTGGTAAACAAGTTCAATTACTTTATCCTCATAGCGAGACGGTGTCTCAACGTCCTTTCGATCTTGTTACCTCTGATGTTTGGGGTCCAGCTCCCTTTGCCTCGAAAGGAGGCCATCACTACTATATTCTCCATAGATCATTTCTCTTGACACACAGTTCTTTTGGTGGCTTCTAGAAATAGCTGGAATAAGGTGCGCCCTACCTAGCTTATTCTAGAAACCCAACAAAATAAATTTGGTTGGGTTTTTATAGGCTTCTAAAAATAAATTTGGTTGGGTTTCTAGAATAAGTTGGGTAGGGGGCAGCTTATTTTGGAAGCCCAAAAAGCCAGCAAAAGCAGTCGCCCTAAGAAGTTTGCCACCATGGTTCATACTCAGTTTTCCACCATGGTGCAGATTCTGCTCATGAGTATATCTCTCATTTGCTGCGTGGATTCTTTGCTGAGTAGGGCATACTTGTTCAGTTCTCTTGTCCACGTGTTCAAATTATGGTGTTGATGAGCGCAAGCATCGTCACCTTCTTGAGGCGGTTCATGCGTTGATGATCACCGGCTCTCTTCTGCGTTACTTATGGGTTGACGTTGCTCTACTTTCACCTATCTCATCAAGATTCAACCATCTGCGTGGTGTAATTTCTCTCAAGCGTCTTTTTGGTCATTCTCGTGATTGTTCAGCACTTCGTTTGTTTCGTTACGTTTGCTATGTTCTTCTTGCCCCCCTCCCCCACCCAACACACCAAAGAGACTCCTCAATCTATTGAATGTGTGTTCTTAGGTTGAAGTGATGAGCACATCCGTGTTGGGATCAAATCGTTCGGCGGATGCGCATTTCTCGGGATGTGACTTTTGATGAGTTTCATCCTTTCTATCCACGTCCATCCTCCTATTGAGGACATTTCTTTCCTTACTTTTCCCGATACACCTATCAATCATGGTTTGTCCTTGTCCACCCATCCCACCGTGTCTTCCGTACTATTATAGTAAACCCCATGTCGTCGTCACCTACGGCTTCCCCACCTCATTCGTTACCTGAGGCTGCCTCACCTCGCTCGTCCCCTAAGGCTTCTCCAGCGATACACCTCCCCCCTCCCCTCTTCTTTACCACATTGGTGGTCCGCGTGTTGTAGATTCTTCTAATGCGCCATCTCCCTCGACTACCATGCCTCCTTCTGTTGGCAATGCACCGCCTCCATCTCAACATATGGCTTTCGCGCTTGCCCGCTTCCGCCTATTGACCGCTATGGTTATTCTGGCGCCACTCTTCTTGAGACGACTTCTTATCGTGAGGGTCTAAAATGCCTTTCTTAATTGAATAAAGTGATATACATACTAAATGGGAAAGCAATGCATACAAGGACAAGCAAACTTACAACATCCACGACGTCCTTACTGACCCTCCATGTTGTTTGAACAATTGTAGTGATATAAAATGAGTGCCAAAAGAGAGCAGCACACCACAGCAAGATAATTGGAATTTCCTCATCCTGAAAACAAGGCCACACAACATTAAAAATAGCAGGAGTAGGAAGGCATCCTTGGAAATAAAACAAGACAAACATGAGTTGAGGATGCAAGTGCATATCATGGATGGTACACATAACACATATATACAGTCAGAATTTCATGAAGGAGGCACACAGGGGACAAATTAAGTGGTGATACTACATCCCGAAATGAACAACACTGCTCTATGTGTGTGATGGGAAACTAGATACATATTCGGGTGTGCTGCCGGGCTGTTGAGTGTGAAGTGTTTCAGACTTTTAAGTGGGATGGGAATTAACATGAACATGAGCTATACATATTCTATCAGTTGCATAACATAAAAAACTGAAACTCGTCCAAGAAGAATTCCTTAATGTCTCTTGTTCATATAAGAACTAAACCCCTGACACATCAACCTGATCTGCTTAATGTGCAGAACACATTTGCAACACACATACATTTGATAATTTCCGGCTCACATGAGCACAACACACACACACATGGGCTAGAGATGAACACATATCACCTACATCAGAAGAGAATTGCTAGTAATCATGTTATATACCTACTATATATCATTAGAACAACGGCAACTAGCTCAATGGCTCAGTTAGACATCCTAAACCCAGCAGAGCAACGTAACCAACCAGATTAGAGCAGTAGCAACCAGAGGACCAATGGCCCAGTATGGTTTGATCGGTGGTTTAGCATACCTATCTGATCGCTAGTTAGTTCTCAAAAATAAAAAATTATGATCGCCAGTTTGAATTCTGAAAAAAAATGATCACTAGTTGGTTGTAGCCATCATACATTTTGCTGCTTTCTTTTCGCTTCCACTTTTTAGATATACTAGCAAAAGAGCCCCTGTGTTGCAACATGTAGTAAATAAATAAATACAATTCCAGTACTTTCCAGTGAAGCAGATCCATTATGCATAATAAAGTAAGGTTTGCGTTAAATCTTATTGGCAGTAAGGCACTGAATATATTAACTTTGACATTACTATATTTCCCCATGTTGTGTAGCATGATTGGGATCTGGAAACTTCCACAGATCACATTTTTGGACTCTTAAGTAAATATTCCAGCATAGCAGTTCAAGGCTATTCACATGTGCATCCCCTGTGAAGATGCCATCAGTGTTACATTGAGAATTTTCTGGAGCATACACCCCAAATATGTTAACTTGTATCTTTTGTTTCCTGGTATTTTACATGGACATCAAAACAATCAAGTTTCTTCTCTTGGATTTAACCATAAGATATGTTCAAGGATAGCTATAAGTTTGTAGACCTACCCAGATCGGCCATAAAAAAAAACCTTCCCGATCATGTGCCCAACTATAAGTGATAGCTTCCACATGTAGGATTTCAATAAAAGAACTAACATGCAAGCAACTGGGCAGTACTGTCTGGACAAAACAAACTATTTTACTAAGGTGCAATAGCAAGTAGCAACTACTTACCAAGGACAATTTGTCGACAGATGTCCAATGCATCATGTCTACAATGCATGATAGGAATAGTGATCCAGTCGCTCCCACTTTTCACTTGCCATCCTCGCTAATAGAATATGTTGAAAGAGCAATCATCCCATCATTGCGTAGAGTGCTTGGATCCATCTCTCCTTCCAAATCCTCCTGCATTATCACCGCAGAATACGATCAAACACTATAAGTTAATCAAGAGCATAGCAAAGCAACACGATTTGAATAGGCACACGAAACTTGTAAAACTAATAAAAAACAATAACAATAAGATAATCATGCGGACATGCTACTAAATCTTAAAGTTGCCTGTGACACCAGATCATTCCATCGCCAATCAGGGGCACGAGAGTGACAGAAAACAGAGAGATGCAGTGCATTCAATTATCCATTATAGAAGCAAGCTCGAACTGGGCTCGTAGTCAGTGGCGCACCTGCACGTAGAAGACACTATGGGCATGGAGGCCAGAGTTGTGGATGTGGAGTAATTGTTGCCATGGCATGGCACGAGTGGTCGAAGAGCCATTACAACAATATTAATAAGACCAGTATGGGGCCGTTACAACTAAAGTCAGAAGAAAGATTGCTTTTTGAATCTAATGATATGTTCATTTTTCTTGAAGGATATGGAATTTGCGGCTACTTTCGACTAACATTTCATAACTTAAGAGGGCAAAGCATTAATGACCCTTTCGGAGATGACAAAAACAGGAAAATAGCTTCATATATTGCTAATTCACCTTCAGGATCAACAAAGTTTCGAGATCTTTTCTTGAAACAATCTCAACAAAATAAAACCCGTGAACAGCAATAAATCAAAAATCATCTCTATTCTCAAGCAAAGGTCTCTAATTTTTCTCTCCCAGGCAACCACCAAATAGATAGATACCCACAAGAGAAAGAGTTTCCAATTCACCTCTCAAACACATAACTATTAGTATTATCCAATTATAATCTGCAGAGGGCCATATACGCTGCAGCCTGCCCAGCAGGAACATTATCATAGTTTTGGCATTACAGCTACGGCATCAACTTACTTTAGAACATGGAAATCTCCGAAAAATCCAAGCAACTAGTATTATACGTACAAGCAAACGTCCTGAGGGACTCTAGTAACGGCAGTAATCTCTCGCCTCTCCCACATCAGACGACCATGACCAGAATCGCTCCCACGCAACGGCGGCAACACCAAAGCACTACGTCAACAAGCGCACTCGCAGCGGAGGGGGGGCAAACCTCTCGTGGAGCCGACGCTCTGCAGGCAGGCCACATAGGTCTCCCGCGCTGTCGCCGCCGCCATCCGCCATGGACACCCGGCGAGTCCATTTCCGTCGCAGCCGCGCGCCACTCACCGATGCGCCCCTGCTCGCTGGAATCCTAAATTCCCCGCCGGCAGATTGAGGCTGGGAGGGGAGGCGGGACTGCAGGAGAAGGGGCGCTCATCTATCTCTCTCTCTGCTCGCTGGCCTGCCGCCACAGGAGGTTCTAGGTCGAAGGGGGAGCGGGGCCGCGGCGGGCAGACAAGAGGACGGGTCGGGATCGGAGAAAAAGGGATTGGGCTTTGGGGTCGGTTTCGTTGGGCTTGGGCGTTTCGGCTTGGCATCTCGGGTCGGGTGACTCATGGGCCGTCGTGTCTCCCGTTCTTGTCTACGAAAAAATGGAAAATCTTCTAAAAAAACGAAAAAAAATGGGGAAAAATCAGCTGAATGTTGCGTACAAGAAGATTATTTTGACATGGTGAGCATTTTTTTGTGGAGCTGCTACGCGTCGGCCGCCCGTACAATCTGACATAGTCTAGTGGTTGAATGTCTTCTTCTCCTTTGCAACAGAGATTTTGTTGGGGATTTTTTTTTGCAACATAGACTACGTTGCGGGATATTTTCTATAACATAGGTCATGTTGCAGAATTTTATTTTCTGTCTTCACTTTCTTTTTGCAACAACGATGATGTAGTGGAAAAACTTTTGCAACATAGGCAATGTTGTGGGAAAAATTGCAACTGGAAATAATGTGCAGAATCGCCGCCGATGTTGCCTGCGTCAAGCACGTCGCCGCCGACCGCAACAACCACTCCAGCTATTGCAGAAGCACACCGACGGGTCGTGCCTCACCTGAAAAGCAACTTGAAATGAGGGAGCTAGCGGAAAAAAAGAGCAAGAAGGGAAGGACGGCGGAAGCTTACCTCACCGACGAACGATGGCTGCCGGTGCGGGAGCGCGTGAGCACGTGCCGGCGGCCAGCTGGCTCGTCTAAGCAGTGGCGTAGCAGGAGCTTGAGGTGGTGGTGGCCATGGCATGTTGCGGGAGTTGGGGAAAAAGAGCCGGTTGGGAAGGAGACAAGGAAAGAAGGATGTAACGGTGCAATGGGTCCACATGGACACGAGTCGCGTGCTAGAGGTAGTGGACGCCCGGCATTGGATCAGCCGGGTGAAGGGAATACTTTCCCCACCAGTTATGCTGCAAAACTTTCTTCCGTAACATCATATGAAGGTGAGATAAAAAATTCTGCAACATTACCACTATTGCAAGTTTTTCTGCAACAATACCTTTGTTGCAAAAGTTTTCCGCAATAAGACATTTGTTGTCAAAATTTCTGCAACAAGTCCTCTATTGCAAGATTTCTACAACAATAGCTCTATTGCCAAGGTGAAACACACCACTCTACTGCATGATGGGTTCACATCCGACGGATCCACCGGCCGATGCGTAGTGGCCCTCTAACTGGTATTACAAAAAAACTTTTGTGCAACAAAGAGGAAGCTTGCAACGCTACACCAAAATTTTGAGGGAGAGAACATGTACGCCATGACCGACTGAGGAACTAGATTGAGTGAAGTGGTGCTCTGACTTTCTCGCAAATAAAAAATGCTTTGACTAGGTGAAGATAAGAATGAATTGATCGTGTGAGATGTTTCCAGAAGCGATGCGACTAGCTTGCCACATTGGCCCTGTGTGGATCCATAGGTTAGAGTTAGTTTGAGTTAGATTGGACTCAACTAACCCAAAAATATCCAAACAGGAGGGTTAGTTTGAGTTAGATGCATCTAACCGATCCAAAAAATCTAACCCACCCAAGAGGTGCTAATTGGGGTTAGTTCTTCTCCGGACCACTAAAAACACTTTTTTTTCTCTTGCTCTCGCCGCAGCAGATCCCTCCCTACTTCCTCGAAGCTTCTCGTCCTCTCCCTCCCTCCCTCTCACACCGTCCGTGAAGGCGCCTCGCTGTATCCGCGCTCTATCTAACTCTGCCATCCAAACACCTTTTTGGCTAGAGTTAGTTCAGAGTTAGTTAAGGGTTAGAATCTAACTCTAAACTCTAACTGTGTTAGAGTATCCAAAGAGGGCCATTGTCCGATCACAGTTGATCGAACGACAACCCGCAAGGTTGATTCCCCGAGCGATTCAGCCGGCGGGACTAAAGTGTTTTCCTTATTAAAAACATGATGAATATTTCTTGAAGCGCGACTGACATATTTAATAGAAGACAAACATTTTTGTGTTAGACGATGAACACTTCTAAAATATACGATGAACAGTTTTTTAGTAATACAAGATGAACATCTTTGTAAACTAAACGGTAGATATTTTTAAATACAGGGTGAACTTTTTTGAAAATGCACGATTGACATTTTTAATACACAGTGAAAAATTGCCAACTAAATTATTAACATTTGTTAATACACAATGAACTAAAAAAAGAACCGAGTCAAAACGGTGAGGTTACCTATACAGTCCAGGCAGCAGCTACGAAGGATACGATCAAGACAGACCAGAGATGCCTGTAACGCCCCGAGACCGATGTGCCAGGTGTCGTGCAGTTATTCGATGTTGTTGCGTTGTCATGTGTTTGCGTGTTGCATCGTGTCACGTCATCATGTGCATTGCATCATGTCATCATGCCATCATATCATTAATTGTTGCAACTCAAATAAATAAATGGCATGGATAGTTGATCCATTTAAATCGAGGGAAATCACATGGTGGTTTCTCTTTAAAACATATCGTCCCAATATTAGGGAGCTATAATAAATATTCCATTTTTTGGAATCACCATAACACACTTGCAAAAATCCCCAATGCCTTTTATTATTTCTTCTCTTGGCCTCTAACTTTGTCACATGTCCTTTCATCATGTTCCGGAGCTCCACCTAATTTCTCAACATTTTTGGACACTTCCTTAACCAAGCCCTAGTTCAAACCCATTTGAATTTAAATCAAATGTGTTTGAATCTAAATCTTTCTATCATGGCCTTTTCTATTTTTCTCGGAACGAGCATATTTTTGCGAGTCCGGAAAAATATTCCCCGTGCCCAAATTCCATCCATACCCTCTCTTTCTATTTTTTCCCTTCTATCTATTTTTCTATTTTTCTCTTTTTGGTTAAGAGAGAATTAGAGTAAGAGAGAGGGAAGGAGCCCAGCAGCCAGGGGCCTCCCAATCTCACCGCGCCGGCCCACCCCAGCGCTGGCCTCTAAGGCCCAGCCGCCCCACCAGCTCCATAACCCTAGCCCGCATGTTCGCTCCACCAGCCCACCTCCCGATCCTCACCTCCTCTCCATCTCTCCCCTGCCGCCGCCAGGAAGCCCGATCGCATCTTACCTCTCCCCATCGACCCTTCCCCTCGCACACATCAGGGAGAGGGATCCCGATCCCCATGGCCTTCGTCCTCCTCCTACGCCGCCCTGCAATCAGAGAAGGAGGGAGAGCTCCACATGCTCAGGGCTGCGCCCGATCCCCATCTCTCCCTCCTCGCGCTCTCTTCCTCGCGCGCCCGACATCGAACGCCTCCCCCTCTCGCTCTCACCAGGGGGCCCGACCCCATCTCCCCTGCCCCGCGCTCCGCCCTCGCCGGAGAAGGGAACCATGCCGGAGCCCCGACGCCCGCGCACCCCTGCGTTCCTCGCGACCCCGCTCCGCGGTCCTTCCTCCTTGCCAGCGTCCAACCCGAGGAGCTCCGCCCAAGCCTCGGCCCAGCGCCGCCACTCGTCGACGCCTTCTCCTCACCTCGTCCGCGCTGGAAGCGGCCTCCCACGCCCCAGCATCGTCGCCAGAGCCACGCTCCCAGTGCCACCTCGAGCGCCCGCATCCGTCATCCTCCACGAGGTTGCCCTCTCCTTCCCCTGCATAGGAGCTCGCAGCAGCCACCATCGCCTCCTTGCTGTTGGCATCCCGAGGCCCTTGTGTTGTTTTGTGTTGAACGTCAAGGCCGGCAAGATCGACTACAGCAACGCCAAGTTCCACCACCGGCAAGACCCGGACTAAGAACGCCAAGTACAACTACAAACCCGAAGAACTCGGGCGCATCAAGTCCGCGAGGAGACCCAATTTTCGTCAAGTTCATCTACGTGTGTGTACCACTACGCCCGAAGATCCTGGATGCACCAAGTTCCTCTTCGGACATGTACAACTACCGCCGACTAGTACAACTACCGTCGCATAAACGAGACCGTCAAGACCGGACCAACAAGTACCCCGAGCACGTCTATACCTCTACCGTCGACGTGTTTTCGTCAAGTTCCCCTACGAAAACGTGATCCACTGGCGTCGCAAGAATCGGGACCGACAAGTCCAAAGACCCAAGTACCACGACGTCAAGTACCTCTATGCACGGATAACGCCAAGTACCACTATCGCCGAGTATGACTACTTCCACGTGATACGAGGACAACTACCGTCGCCCCCGGGAACCTGGGATTCGCCAAGTACCTCTCTGAAAACGAACGTGAACCACTACTTCCCTTGACGTCTCGAGAACGTCTACTTCCCCTACACCGCATCGAACTTGAACCCCTCCGATAACGCACGCTTCAAAGGTATAACCCCGAGACGACCGCCGTGAACGAATGCATGTGTGATGTATGAAATGCTCGTGTTTGCTCCGTGTCGGAGTTGTTCGGTGCACGTTGCCCCTCTTTTGCCTTGCCACCATCTTGTGGGAACCCGGTATCCGGGATCACCCCACCTTCTATCGCGTGTCACGCTCCCGTCACTTTTCCTTTTGCGCCGGTATCTCCGCGAATTACCGAAACCGATATGTTGCCGTGGCATCATTTTCGGATTCGTTGCCGTGGCACCCCCTTCTTCCTTCCACCACGGTGACAAATGCTTCACGTTCTCATATCAACATTTTTTCATAAGATTGCTTAAAACTTGCATATGTCATCCGCATCATCATAACAACAATTAAAATGTTTGAAATGTTGTTTGTTTAAATTTTTCTTAATTGCCATGTTAAAATGATTTAATTCATAACTAAATAACCGTAACTCCGATTTTAATAAACTTTATATGTAAATGGGGTAGAATTTTGCCTAGTTTATCATGGTGACATTTCTTTGCATGTTTAACTACTCTAAAATTGTGTTTAGGACAGATCAGGACCAAACCTAATATTTGCACATGAGGATTTTCTGGAATTGTTGTTCGTTGCTTCCGGCCTCATTTAAACTTGCCTAGATTTGATAGTTTCATCATGTTTCCCCTCTTGCCATGTTTTAACAACATTTAATATGGTTGGGTACATAAACGAGAGAGAACTAAATAATCGATGTGGTGTTTTGTCAATATGCAACTCGTTGCATATTGAGCTCCACTTAATTTGTAGGATTGTTTGTGCATTTTGCCATGCCATGCCTCATTAAACCGGACATGCATCATACTTGTTTGTGCATCATGCCATGTTGATGTGTTGGTTGTTTACTATGTTGTTTGCTCTTTTCCGGTGTTTGCTTCTTCGGGTTGGTTCCGATAACGTCGAGTTTGTGAGGATCCGTTCGACTACGCCCGTTTGTCTTCTTCATGGACTCCTTCTTCTTCCTTGCGGGATTTCAGGCAAGATGATCATACCCTCGAAATCACTACTATCCTTGCTATGCTAGTTTGCTCGCTCTATTGCTATGCCATTGCTACGATGCCTACCACTTGCTTGTCAGCCTCCCAATTGCCATGTCAAACCTCTAACCCACCATTGTCCTAGCAAACCGTTGATTGGCTATGTTACCGCTTTGCTCAGCCCCTCTTATAGCGTTGTTAGTTGCAGGTGAAGATTGAAGTTTGTTCCTTGTTGGAACATGGAGATGTTGTTCCTTGTTGGGACATGTTTACTTGTTGGGATATCACTATATATCTTATTTAATTAATGCATCTATATACTTGGTAAAGGGTGGAAGGCTCGGCCTTATGCCTGGTGTTTTGTTCCACTCTTGCCGCCCTAGTTTCCGTCATATCGGTGTTATGTTCCCGGATTTTGCGTCCCTTACGCGGTTGGGCTATAATGGGAACCCCTTGACAGTTCGCCTTAAGTAAAGCTTTTCCAGCAATGCCCAACCTTGGTTTTACCATTCGCCACCTAGACTTTTTCCCTTGGGTTAGGCTAGCCCAAGGGTCATCTTTATTTAACCCCCCCGGGCCAGTGCTTGTCTAAGTGTTGGTCCGAACTGAGTAGACTGCGGGGCCACCTCGGGGAAACTTGAGGGCTGGTTTTAC
This sequence comes from Triticum monococcum, assembly GCA_034509565.1. Taxonomy (NCBI): domain Eukaryota; kingdom Viridiplantae; phylum Streptophyta; class Magnoliopsida; order Poales; family Poaceae; genus Triticum; species Triticum monococcum. Next base: position 625,863,280 of record CM067845.1, read on the forward strand.
TCGTAGGATGTCTCATCCGGTGTTGCCCTGAGAACGAGATATGTGCAGCTCCCATCAGGATGTCGGCGCATCGGGCGGTGTTGCTGGTTTAGTTTTACCCTGTCGAAATGTCTTGTTGTACTGGGATACCGAGTCTGATCGGAACGTCTCGGGTGGAGGTCTATTCCTTCGTTGACCGTGAGAGCTTGTGATGGGCTAAGTTGGGACACCCCTGCAGGGATTGAACTTTCGAAAGCCGTGCCCGCGGTTATGGGCAGATGGGAATTTGTTAACGTCCGGTTGTAGAAAACCTGAAGTTGACCTTAATTAAAACGAATCAACCGCGTGTGTAACCGTGATGGTCTCTTTCCGGCGGAGTCCGGGAAGTGAACACGGTTGTTGGAGTTATGCTTGACGTAGGTAGTCCAGGATCACTTCTTGATCATACTTTTATCGACCGTGCTTTGCCTTCTCTTCTCGCTCTCATTTGCGTGTGTTAGCCACCATATATGCTAGTCGCTTGCTGCAGCTCCACCTCATACATTTACCTTACCCATAAGCTTAAATAGTCTTGATCACGAGGGTGCGAGATTGTTGAGTCCCCGTGGCTCACAGATACTTCCAAAACCAGCTTGCAGGTGCCGATGAGACCGTGCAGATGACGCTACCAAGCTCAGGAGGAGCTCATTGAAGATCTTGTCCTTTATGTTGTTTCGTTCTAGTTGATCAGTAGTGGAGCCCAATTGGGGTCGATCGGGGACCTTTGTCGCATTTGGGGTTCTTCTTTTATTTTGGTTCCGTAGTCGGACCATGAGTGCATTTGATTGATGTAATGTTTATTCATGTAATTGTGTGAAGTGGCGATTGTAAGCCAGCTATGTAACTTTTTCCCCTATTGTATTACATGGGTTGTGTGAAGATTACCTCACTTGCGACATTGCCTTCAATGCGATTATGCCTCTAAGTCGTGCCTCGACACGTGGGAGATATAGTCGCATCAAGGGTGTTACAATGCCCCCCTGCCATGAAGAAATGGCACTGTATTTTGAAGATAGACCAAGACAGTCAGTGCACCTTTCCGAGAATGTGTGACTGAGCCAGACAGCCAGTTGAGAAATGATGGGACGAATAATCAAGACGGTTGAGCAGATCGAAGCTGCAGCGCCGGCCAGCTCCCCCTTCTCACCTGGATACAGAAACTTGTAGTTATCGCCATGCGAAGCTCTTCCATTTTTGAATTGACAAAGCACGTAAAAACATTCTCTATCTAGCCAACAACCAACCTAATCACGTTCGCGCTTTGAGCTCTATATAATTTGGCACGCATTGGCCCATGTCCATACATCGCAGCAGAGCAGAAGAAGCATCTTGCAATCACCTCCCACGCACGAGAAAAAACTCTCTGTAACTGTCTAGAGTACCTAGCAGGTCCTAGCTAGCCCTAGTCATGGCTTCCAACGTGAGCATGTTGGCCATGATCATGGCGTGCGCGCTCCTTCTCGCCGGCAGCACGTGCGACGCTGCCCGCAACCTGGCCGACACGACCCCGGCGGCTGCCGCTCCGGCTGCTAGTGCCGTCCCTGGACTGTCGGCCGTGCCGACCTTGCCCGCGGACACGGTCACCCTGATGCCACCCATGCCGTCGGTCACCTTGCCCACCGTGCTGCAGGTGACACTGCCGCCCATGCCGGCCATCGTCGTGCCCAAGGCGGTGCTACCGCCGATGCCCAAGGTCACCCTCCCCACAGTGACGATGGCGCCGATGCCCGCATTTGTCATGCCCAAGGTGACGCTGACGCCCTTGCCATTCGTCCCGAATGTGAACGTGCCTATGCCCGCCACCCCCGTCGGCGTAGGCGCGCCCACCAGGCGGTGCTGTGGCCCTATCCAAGATGTATTGATGGGGCGCCTTCCATATGAGAGTGGCGCCAGGTCACTCCGTGGTCACGATGTACATTTTTTAGAGAGGTAATAGCACCCCAGGTACCCTAACTTGCACCCAATGTGATGATCTAGTCCCAAAGTTGCAAAACTATACTAACTCATACCCCAACTTGCACCCAATGTGATGTTTTAGTCCTAGGCCAATCAGAGCTCGCCATTTGGCTGCCAAGTGGCTAGGCCGGTCAGCGCCTGTAGTTTTGCACAGAACCCCCTGTCGTTTCCCTTATTCAACCCGCACTTACCCCCACCTGAATTAAATCTGTCGGATACGAGTTCACGTATGTTCGCTGAGGGAGAGGTTGGTCGCTGTCGGGGCGACAGAGCTCACGTGCTGGCGAGGCGATGGTGACGTCACTGACCGAGGCGTCGTCGCCGCCGTTCGCCGGCGGCGTGGAGATGCCGGCATCTGCTCATCTCGTCCGGCCGTTGGGTGCATTCCCTCCTGATTACTGTGAGCTCGGCCCCCCGTCTCTGCTTTCTTTTCCTCCCTCCCCCTCCTCTCCTCTGCTTTGCTCCTATGAGCTCGTCGCCCCGCCGTTTGCAGCTCGAATCGCGTCCATTTGTGCTCGAAGCGTGGTCGTCTAGTTGTGTCTATAGAGTAGGGTCATCTATGGCGAAGTGGAGCTAGGTTTTCGGCCGATGAAATTAGGTTTGGGTTCGACACGATAGCTAGGGTTTATGGGGGACAAATTAGATGTTTATGGGTTTAGCCTGTACTCTACTCAAGCATCTGTTCGTGTTGTGAAATTTAACTAGTTTTTGCTGCTGAACATGTCCAGTTATCTGTAGTTCAGTGAATCAGTTCAGTTACTGTATTTAACTGAATATGTTCAGTTACTGTAGTTAACTGAATATTTGCAATTACTGTAGTTATCAGAATTTTGTCAAGTACTGTAGTTATCAGAATTTTGTCAAGTACTGAATATTTGTTTTTTAACTCATGCATCTTTGTTTTGAATACAGTGTGTGATGCAGCAAATGGAGAAAATGTGGACAGTCCATTTTTTACACTGGAACTTGAGCATGGTGGAATTTTCTGTGGACCAATCAGAAACCTGTAGTACTGGAATCCTTCTGTTGAGGTGCTAGACTTTGTTGACTCTGGCACTTTCTCTTATTCATTTCTTGAAGAACACTTGGTTTGGTTGGGATATCCTTTGAGTGAGCACATCATTTACTTTAGCAAACCAAATAAACCAATCTCAGATGGTTTGATCAGAATTAGCAGTGATGAGGATGTGCAGCATATGATAAGAGCTAGTGCTGAGCATAAGATGGTTGTAGTCATGGTTGACCATACAGATTTCATCAGCAACTTCAGGTCTGACTTGGTGTGCACATTGCCCCTATCTTTCATAACATCAACAACAAGTTCTGCAACAGCAAATGCATCCCCTTCCCATAGCCTAGTTTTGTCAGAGATTGCAGCAAATGGAACAGGCCCAGAGATTTTGCTTATTGATGGTGCTGAGCAGAACTTGCTAACTGAAGATCCCTTGTTAGAGATTGCACCAATTGGAACAGACCCACAGAGTTTGCTTATTGAGGGTGCTGAGCACAACATGCTAACTGAAGATGGAGAAATAGTTATTGAAGATGTAGTTGTTTCAGATTCTGATTTCAGTGACAGTGACTATGACATAGATGATGGTGATGATGATCTTTATGATGACAACATTGACTTTGATGTTGATGAAGAAGCTGATCAGGATGAGGATGATGTGGAGCCTGAATACTTGCTTGAGGATGAAGATCTCAACCTATCAACTGAGCAAGCAGATGAACTTAGGTACAAGTTTAAAGCTTTCAATGCAAAGGTGGACATGATTTCCCCTGTGTTTAAAGTAGGGATGGTATTTGCTGATGTGGTTGAGCTAAGACATGCACTGACTGCATATTCAGTTAGAAACAGAGTGCAGATCAAGAAGATAAAGAATGATAAGAGGAGACTTGAAGCAGTTTGTGAAGATGGTTGCCCATGGTATCTGTATGCTGACAATGACAATAGGACAGGGGGTTTTGTCATCAAGACTTACTATGGAGAACATGTGTGTCAGGAGAAATGGAAGATAAGGTCACTGATAGCAAAATTCCTGTGCAAGTATTTCATAAATGAGTTCAGAGATGACCAGAAGATGTCACTAGGTACATTTTCAAGAAAAATCACTAATGAATTTCATGTCACCCCTAACAGATGGAAGCTAGCTAGGGCAAGAACTGCAGCACTTAAGGAGATCCATGGTGATGAAGTAGAGCAGTTCAGTAGGCTTAGGGACTATGGTCATGAATTGAGGAATACCAACCCTGGATCTACATTTCTTCTGTCAACTGAGGTTGTTAGAGACAAAGACTTCCCACAGGGCAGGAAATGTCTGAAAACTCTATATTGGTCTTATGATGCATGCAAAAGGGGTTGGCTCAAGGGATGCAGGCTTATTATTTTCATTGATGGCTGTCACATGAAAAATAGGTTTAAAGGAGTGTTGCTTAGTGTAGTGGGTATTGATCCTAATGACTGCATTTTCCCCATTGCAATGGGTTGGGTAGAAGTAGAGTGCACTAGTTCTTGGGAGTGGTTTCTCACTACATTGAGAGATGACCTTAACATCACAAATACTGCTACTTTCACTATTATGAGTGACAAGCAGAAAGGTTTGATCAATGCTGTGCAAAAAATCTGGCCAGATGCTGAGCATAGGTTTTGTGTTAGGCATATTTATCAGAATTTCAATGAGAAGCACAAAGGAGAGCAACTGAAGCAAGATCTGTGGGCCATTGCAAGATCACCAAATAGGGTTAAGTGGAGCCAAAACTGTGAGAAAATGGATGCACACAGTGCAGCTGCTTTCCACTGGACTGAAAGACTTGATCCAAAGACATGGTGTAAATCATTTTTTAGTGTCTTTCCCAAGTGTGATATTCTGCTGAACAATAACTCTGAAGTATTTAACAGCTATATTCTGGAGGGCAGAGAGATGCCAGTGTTGTCCATGCTGGAATACATCTTTTACAAGATCATGCAAAGGCTAGTGAGTAAAAAGAGAGAGGCCATAGAGAAGTGGGCAGGGCAAAGAATATGCCCAAAGATCAAGAAGAAACTAGACAAGAACACAGAATTTGCTGCTAATTGCCATGTCTCTGAAGCCGGCCAACAATTGTTCAGAGTTCAGTCTGGTAACTCTAGTTATACAGTTGACTTGTGCTTGCACACTTGTGATTGCAGGAGATGGCAGCTCTCTAGAGTACCATGTGGCCATAGTATAGCATGCTGTAGGGAGGAGAGAATTGACCCAGAGACAATGGTTCATGACTGCTACAGTGTGGAGAATTATCTGAAAGCATATGGATACACTCTGGTTCCACTTAGAGATCCAAAACATTGGGAGAAACAGAATGGAGACAAAGTATATCCACCAGTTTTCACTAAACAGTTGGGAAGGCCAAAGAAAAACAGGAAGAAAACGCCAGAAGAGAAGAGAAGCAGGAATGGTGTTAGATATCTGAACAAAAAAGGTGTGACAATGCACTACTCAATTTGTGGCAGAGCTGACCACAACAGGAAAGGGCACTACAGGTGGCAGGAAGCACTAATTGCAGAAGGAGTAGAGCTTGTTGATGATAACTATGATGATCCAACATTTCTTCAGGTATGCTTCTGTTGCATCTCATTTTGCACAGTTGGCTCTAATGCATAAACTCCTCCTGAAATGAGCTTATCTGAACATCTTTCTTTTTAGAACATCTTTCCAAGCAGGCCAGATCCTAGGTTGGATCCTACTGAGTCACCAACTAGTATGGTTTTTAACATGGCCAGCAGGGACAGAGCAAGAAGAGCTCCTCAAAGGGTCCATGGCCCACTGCCTGAGCTCTCTTCATTTGTTGCTGCTGCTGGGGCTGAAATACCACAACCCAGGGTGAATACAGAAATGAATATTGCTAGGCAGACAAGGGCAAGAACTGTAGCTGACATTGCAAGAGGAAAGAAAAGGAGAGGCAGAGGAGAGGTGCATCCAAATGCAAGAAGAGGAAGGGGAGCAAGTGCAGTCTCAGCTCCAGGCAGAGGTGCAAGGGCAGATGCAGGGTCAGGAGAGGGAGCAAGTGCAGGTGCTGGGAGAGGAAGAGGAGCAAATGCAGGTGCTGGGAGAGGGAGAGGAGCAAATGCAGGTGCTGGGAGAGGGAGAGGAGCAAATGCAGGTGCTAGGAGAGGGAGAGGAGCAATTCCAGAAGCTGGGACAGGAAGAGGAGGCCAAGCAGGTGAGAGGGCATGGTGGCTGATGTTTGGAGATGACATTGCCAGTCATATTCCTGACCTAAATGCTCCTCCTGATGATTATCCTGCTGCCTGATCTACTGGCAGTTGTCAGCCACCATTTTTGACAAGGCCTATACTTATGTAACTCATAAACTGGCCTTTTTTTGTTATGTCAAACTGTGGCATGAGTTGCCTCATTTTTGGTGGCAAAATGTGGCATATATTTCCTACTTATTTGGATGGCAAACCATGGCATACATTGCAATTAAATATTATCTGAATGTTGGAAGATAGTGAATGTTGCAACATATCCGAATGTTGCTGTTCATTGATTTTTGCTTGTTCACTGAAAAAAAACTTGAAAAATTGTTTTGGAGTAGAGCTTGTTCACTGAAAAACAAACTTGAAAAATTGTTTTGGAGTGAATAATGCTTCTGTTAATTAAAAAGAATTTAGCTGAAAAAAATTGGGAGTCCTGGGCATCGAACCCAGGACCTGTGGATAGCTAACCTAACTGCATTGCCAGTGTGATAGTAATAGTCATTTGTTTGGATGGTGCCACACACTGAATTGCCATTTCTGAATTTAGCTGAATTTTGTTGTGTTAACAGAAGTGAATTTTGCTGCTTTTTGCTGAAAATAAACTTCATAAAATGTTTTGTAGTGAATACTGCTTATGTTAGCTTAATACTTAAGCACAGAGGAGTGAACACTGCTGTTGTTAATTAAAAAGAATTTTTATACAAAAATGTTTGTCCTGGGCATCGAACCCAGGACCTATGGATAGCAAACCTAAGTGCATTGCCAGTGTGATAGTAGTAGTGATTTGTTTAGGTAAGGCACGCACTATAGTAGTGATTCATTGCACTAGCTCGGTCGCTCCGCCGATTCGGTTTCCTAGGCCTTTAAAGCCAACAACTCACCTCACTCCACTAGCTCAACTCCACTCAACTCCACCGCGCTCCTAGTCCACCCACGTCGCACCTCGCTCCTTGGACTCCCCGCTAGCCCCGCTCCACCAAGAAAACCCCCGCCGCCGAGCTCCACACCGCTGCCGGCGCCATGGACAACACCCCCGCATGGCAGAGGGCCATCGAGGATCTGGCCGGCGACGACGACGTGCTCCGCGCCGACCTGAAGGAGATAGCGCGCTGGTTCCCCTCCGGCCAGATGCTCCTCCACCACGCGCGAGGCCTGGTAAAGGTCATGACTGACGACGAGAAGCGTCGCGCCATGCCCGCACCCGGCGTAGCTCCGGTCCTGGTCTTGCGCTTCGCAATGGCCGAGACGCGGTCGGACGATCCGAGGCAGCGCGCGCGGTGGTGGATGTACCGCTCGGCCACCACGCCGTCTCCGCACCCGGATCCGTTCCGCGTCGCCTCCAGGATGCAGCGCCTCGACGACGTCGTCCTCGCCCTCCCCATGCCGGTCAACACCGCATACTGGGACCGCTTCAGGCCCGACCTGCTCGTCCACGACGACGTCTCCGACGTCCAACCCTCCTCCGACGATGAATCCTTCTCCGACTACTCCGACTCTGACTCTTGCTACAATACTGACAGCGAGTCTTCAGGCGAGGAGGAGATTGAGGTTGTGGTGCTATCTGACGACGAGCCGGACGACGTCATCATGCTGGCTCCCGTCGTCGCCGGCAACGAGGGCGACAGGGACCTCCCCATTGACGTCGATCTGCTGCCTGATGTGCCTGACGTTGTCAAGAAGGAGGTGGTGGAGGACGTGCTGGCGGAGGTGGTGGACGGGCAAGCACAGGATGGCTCCAAGAAGAGGAAGAAGCCGACGAAGATTCAAGTTGCAGGGGAGGTGCGCCGCTCCCAGCGTCTGAAGGAGCTCCAGAAGTGAAGAACTGAAGACTGCAGAATGTAGTTAGGTATGCTTAGTAGCATATAAGTTAGCATATCAGTTAGTACTTAGGTGTGCTTCATATATTGGTAGCACATAAGTTATTTGTAGTTTCGAATGGGCTGGTTTGAACTACTTTTGGTTTCTGTTGAACTACTGCTGCAACTGCCTATGGGTAGAACTTATGCTGCAACTGCCTAAGTTATATGTATGTTGCCATCTGTTGCTTTCATATGTTTGTTGTTGCTGTTGTTAGTTGTATGTGCTGCTAAAAAATGTTGCTGTTCAGTTAAAACGAGTTTACTGAAACAAATTCAGTTAAGCAAACTGCATACAAATACAAATTCAGTTAAGTTAAGTTTACTGAATACAAATACAAGTTCAGTTAAAATGAGTGTACTGAATACAAATTCAGTTATACTTACTAAATACAAATTTGCTAAATTAAGCTAAGCTTACTGAATAAAAATTCAGTCATACTTACTAAATACAAATTAGCTTAATTTAGCCACTAACTAATGTTAGCCAGTAACTAGATTGGCTTGTTTTTATTTTTCTGCCTAAAATTAGCCCACAATAATGGGCTACCTCTGCCTACCTACCAGATTTACCTCTGCCTACCTACCACCCACCCCTCTTACTCCTATATAAAGCACACCCAATGGCACAAACACCAGTCAAAGCCAAATCCCTCACTTCTCCTCCTTCTCCTCCCCCCAGCCGCCAAAGAGAACCCTAGGAGGACATGGATCCTGGAGAGGTAGTGGATGCAGAAGAGGTACCCACTGGAGCTAGGCGTAGAGAGGCAAGAAGGTTGCAAAGAAGGCAGCTGGCAGAGAGGATCCTTGCAGCACGCAACCGCAAGGATGTACAGTAGTTCCTGGAGGCATTCCCACCTGGATCAAATCCCAGTGATGATGATATCATCTACTGGGCAAGGAGGAGGGCTAATCTCCATCCTTTTCAGGTGACTAGGATGAGGTGGAGTAGGATCCTCTACCCAGATGAATGAGCTTTTATGTTTGTGAGTGAGTGTTTCAGGTCACTGCATGTCAATGCAAGTCTATCTATGTATGAGTGAGTGTTTTATCTATGTTTGTGAGTGAGTGAGGTTTATATATGTATGAGTCAGAGTTTTATCTATATATGAGTCAGTGTTCTATCTATGTATGTGTCAGTTAACTCTTACTACAATGTACTAAATCTATACTACTTATTCTCTATTTAGTTCCAATTCTGCACATCTGTGCTAGAGTTCAGTTAACCTCATGTTAACTGAAACAAATACATTTAACTAACTTGTCTTCAGCTAAAGACCTGTTAACTCAAACAAATACAGTTCACTATATAGTTAACTGATACAGTTAACTAGAATTCAGTTAGACTCATAATCCATGTTAACTAGAATTGAGCATACTGGAGATGCAAACAGAGAGGGACAAATTGAGTTAACTAAATTCAGTCTAATAACACCTTGAAACAACACAACTTGGGGCAGTCATACAAATTCAGTTAACTAGAAGCAAATTCAGTCTAATACAACTTGCAACAACATAACTTGGGCAGTCATACAAATTCAGTGCCTTACAGGATACTGGCATACAAATCAACCAAGTTCACTAAAAGAGTGCAAACAATTAATAGCTGCTACTTAAGGCAGCATTACATAAATAATGAATTACTCAAATTCATCTAAGATTTCCTTCACCCTCCTTATCTTGCTCTTGGTATCCTCCTTGTGCCTGAACAAATCACCAATCATGTACTCTAGTTTCTTCTTCTCCTTCTTCAGGTCATCCCTCTGTGACACAAGTTTGTCCAACTCTTCCTTCATGTTGTCCATCTGTCCCTTCATGCTGTCCATCTGTTGCTTCATCTCATCCCTCTCTTTCTCTGCCTTAGCCCTCACAAACTTATGAATGCTAGTGCTAGATTTATCAGACAGCTTCTTCTTCTCAAGCTCTTGCTTTAGGTCAGAAACAACAATTCTTGCATTGCCCAACTTAGTAATTGCCTGCTCCTTGTCAGCCACCATCTTAGCAAAATCCAGTTAAAAAAACCTCAATTCTTTGTCCATCTTTTCTTTCTCTCTCACAACCCTAAGATTTTCTTCAGCAAGATGTAAGTTCTCACTTATCCTTGGCTTGTTCTCATCATCATACATGCCCCAAACCCTGGCTAAACTCATCTTCAGAGTGGCAGGCCATTCAGGGTCAATCCACTCCACAAACTTGCATTTAGGTATTTCCTAACAGATAAGATAGAATTCAGTTAGTTCATTTGAATTCAGGTAAGTTCAGTTAACTGAATTTAAATTCAGATAAGTTCACCTATTTCATTCTAATTCAGTTAAGTTCTGTTATTTCATTTAAATTCAGTTTAGTTCAGTTAGTTCATTTGAATTCAGTTAAGTTCACTAACAAGATGTTGTTAACTGAAAGATTCAATTAAGTTCAGAAACTAGATGCTCTTAACTGAAAATGCACTCCTCGACATTTACATGGCACACTCTTATACAGATCACATTGCAAGTTTGGTAGATCTACTAACCTTTTGTGCACAAGCAAGATACCTCCTTCCACTGTCAACTGATTCAAAAGACACAAACTTCTCACAGACATCTTCATGTTCACATCTAGCTGCAAGATCTGTAGCAAGGCCTCTCCACTCAGAGCAGAAAATGGTGGCAGGAGCAGTAGCCTACAACATTGTTTACAACATATTCTTGTCAGCAAATAGGCAGGCACCATCTAGGCTGAAATTTTTCTACTCAAGAACATACACCCATTCCCCATTTTTGCTCAATCCCTAACTGCCAGAGACATAGCAAAGACTAACCTCACTTGTCACAGAGTAGCCGTCGGACGAGCTAGATCCTTCACTCCAAGATACCATTGGGGCGACCTGGACGGCGGCGGTGAGCTGTACGGCGGCGGCGAGCTTGCTGGCGGCGCGGCGTTGATAAGCTGATGCTGGAGCCGAGGGGGCAAGGGGGAAGGTGGGGAACGAGTGGACCAGCGAGCGGACGTGAAGTGGATTCCTCCGACAGATTTAATTCAGGTGGGGGTAAGTGCGGGTTGAATAAGGGAAACGATAGGGGGTTCTGTGCAAAACTACAGGCGCTGACCGGCCCAGCCACTTGGCAGCCAAATGGCGAGCTCTGATTGGCCTGTGACTAAAACATCACATTGGGTGCAAGTTGGGGTATGAGTTAGTATAGTTTTGCAACTTTGGGACTAGATCATCACATTGGGTGCAAGTTAGGGTACCTGGGGTGCTATTACCTCTTTTTTAGACGCATGCTCGGTGTTTTAAATGTGATGTAGCAAAAGATCCTACATTTTGTTTACGTGTCATTGTATGTACTCTTAAGTATGTCGCTGCTGGTGTTTGACTGTTGAGGGGTCGTCCAATTGTCTGTATTAAATTGTTTATCAATCACAAAAGTTTCATATTTTCTGTGATGATTTTGTCAGCCTTTTCACTTAACTGATTAGTCGAACAAGCACACTCCTTTTGACAGATTCAAAATGAGTAACCAAAGCTTCGTCTGGTCTCCTCAACTAAACTTCCGTTCGGCACCACTTTATGTCGCCGGAACCCTACCTACCATTGTTGTCAATGACCTTATTCATTTTGAAAAACCTTCGCCGTTTGTACTGTTGTTAATGCAATAATGCTCTACTTACGGATAATTTGCTACGGAAGGAGCCTACGCACGGATGTGGAGTCAAGTCGTGGCTCGGTGTTGGAATATGGAGACCAGCCGTTTCAATCTCCGCTAGCCACGTGAGGGTATACCTAGCCATGGGCAGCCCGGCCTGGTTGGCCCGACCCGACCTGGCCTGAAAAAGCCCGACCCGGCCCGGCCCGACCTTGTCCATGGGCCGGGCTCAGGCCTAGGTTTTGAGCCCGAAGCCCGGGCCGGGCCTGGGCCCGTCGATTTCGCCATTTAAGGAAGAGGCCTGGCCCGTGGCCCGAGGCCCGACGAGCTTTTAGTGTGATGGGCCGGGCTTGGGCCCGGTTTTTAGGCCCAACGACCGGGCCGGGCCGGGCTCGGGCCTGAGTTTTTTGCGTCGGGTTTTGGTTGGCTCAGCCCGAAGCCCGGCCCGGCCCGGCCCGAGGAATGGCCAGGTATACGTGAGGCCATGATGGCGTCCGTAAGCACAATCCGTAGAAATTGCCTGCAAGGATAGCATTCTTCTTGTTAGTGCAATAATGCTCTACTTATGGATAATTTGCCACGGAAGGAGCCTACGGACGGACGTGGAGTCAAGTCGCGGCTCGGTGGAGGAATATGGGGACCAGCCGTTTAATCTCCGCTAGCGACGTGAGGCCATGATGGTGCCCGTAAGCACAATCCGTAGAAATTGCCTGTAAGTGTAGCACTGTTCTTGTTAGTGTCACTGACTGATGTTGAGATCTTGATGTAGGCACAGCACAAGCGTATAAAGGCTGCTTCTTTTATTTACGATCAAACATTTGAGAGCCATAAAAGAAGAAGTTTTTTAACACAAGACACTAGTGTCAATCAGGGCATCTCCAACCCTATCCTCTAATTTGCCCTTACATGTCCGAACTTGACGGTCCGGACACTTTTATACCTTCAACGATATCCTTTGTTTGCATGTGAACTTAACTGAACGTCCAAAATCCCCTAGTATATTCCCAAATCAGGGGTTGTATAGGCGTGTTCGGACGTGTTCCCAAACACCGCCAACTTAGCATATGTACATAAGGCGATTCCAACGCCATCATAAACTCATTTTTTACTCTCTCCATTGGACAAAGGGGTGAATAATTGATGGATAGTGTTGGATGACCGAGCACGAACAACATCATGGCGGTGTGTTTCTCCTTGCCTGCCTAGCCCAATTGCCCAAGCATGTTTCCGCCAGGGCCATCCACAAAACACTCAGATGTTGGCCACCAATTTCCTCCCTTTTTTTCCCACTCAAATAGTTGAGGTTGTCACAGGAGCTCATACCATCGTAAATGCACTTCGCAAAAAGTTAAGTTCACATTACAACTGACTTAAGAAGTTGAACGGATGAACATGAAGGAATAAGAACGAAACAACATTGAAATGTCATGAAATCATCATCTCTACATCAAAACGCCCATGTCGGCCTTAAAGACTACACAAACAACCCACTCTAAAAGCCACGTGCTAGAAAAATCCGAGGTACGTGTCGATTTACCGAGCACCATGTAATTATAACACGAATGCCACTGAAATTTGTTAACGATATTCATTGAATATTTGAAGTTTACCACGGATTAACTATTCAAAATCAATCAGGCTGTTGCCACGCCCTTTCTTATTCGATTTCACAATGGGGTGGGCACACATCCCCCTGTGTTTGAAATACTTGTTTATCGTGAAGAAAGAGTGCAGCACCAACTCCTCACCTAAACACAGGAATTTGAGGCATCCATGCACCCATCGCATCCACGTCGATCGACCGCTACAACTAATTTCCTGCTCGACCATGTAAACATCTTGTCACTTCTGACTAACGTAATACTCCCTCCATTCCACAATGTAGTGTTTCCTTTATCCCCGTGCTTTAACTTTGACCGTAAATTTAACTACCAAGACCGATTGCGGCGGGAGCAAAAATTATATCAGTGAATTCGTATTCGAAATAAGTTTTCAATTATATAATTTTTTCTCCCGCCGCAGTTAGTCTCGTTGATTAAATTTATGGTCAAAGTTGGACCTCAAGAAACGCGGAGGCACTATGTTTTAGAATGGAGGGAATACGTTATGGTTACCAACTATGGTTCCGGAGAAAGTTGTGTTGCCTACCATGGCGAGTCTGGCCAACAACCAATCTAATCAATTAGGCCATCCATCACCTGGGCTATAAGTTCCAGGCATTGACCCCTGTCCTTGCATCCCAACAGATCAGAGACATCTCGCAGTCCCTTCGCAGTAAACCATCTGAGAGAAACTCTAGCTAGGAGCTAGCCATGGCCTCCACCACGAGATTCATGGCCATGATCATGGCGTGCACGCTCCTCGCCAGCACGACGTGCCATGCCGCTCGCCACTTGGCTGACACCACCCCGGTGGCTGCCCCACCCGCTGCGGCAGCTGTCCCTGGCCTCCTGGCCGTGCCGACTGTCGGTGTCAAAACCGGCAGATTTCGGGTAGGGGGTCTCGAACTGTGCGTCTAGGCGGATGGTAACAGGAGGCGGGGGGCACGATGTTTACCCAGGTTCGGGCTCTCTTGATGGAGGTAATAACCTACGTCCTGCTTGATTGTTCTTGATAATATGAGTAGTACAAGAGTTGATCTACCATGAGATCGAAGAGGCTAAACCCTAAAAGTTAGCCTATGGTATGATTGTTGTTGTTGGTCCTACGGACTAAACCCTCTGGTTTATATAGACACCAGAGGGGGCTAGGGTTACACAGAGTCGGTTACAAGGAAGGAGATCTACATATCCGTACTGCCAAGCTTGCCTTCCACGCCAAGGAGAGTCCCATCCGGACACGGGGCGAAGTCTTCAATCTTGTATCTTTATAGTCCAACAGTCCGGCCAAAGGATATAGTTCGGCTGTCCGGATACCCCCTAATCCAGGACTCCCTAAGTAGCCCCTGAACCAGGCTTCAATGACGATGAGTCCGACGCGCAGATTGTCTTCGACATTGTAAGGCAGGTTCCTCCTCCGAATACTTCATAGAAGATTTTGAACACGAGGATCGTGTCCGGCTCTGCAAAACAAGTTCCACATACCACTGTAGAGAGAATAATATTTTCATAAATCTAATATGCTGACGTACCCAGTAGTGTGACATCACACCACAGCCATGTCTTTATTCGAATCATTTTTCATAACCAATCTCAGCGTGTTTGGCGAGGCGGTTTCCTTGGCACGTCTTGTCGAAGCAGAGATCGTGTCCCCTTTATTACGGGATTCTCATCAATACGGACATGGGTAACTCAACCGTGCCTATTGGTAGGACTCCTAGATCTTAGGCAAGTTCCAAACGGCCACGAGGAGGACGCTTAGCATTCACCCTCTTTATAAAGGGGACACGGTTTTTTCTTTTTTCCCTCTCGTGCTCAATCAAATCCTTCCCCCGCCTCGAGTTCTAACACCCAAAACTCAGGTCAGGTGTTTCGGACCTTCAACTATGTACGGATACAACCTTCAAGGTCGGTGGATGCCTTCCTCCGTCACGGAGGAGGACATCAAGAGGTTGAGAGAGGCCAGATATCTGACCGCCGAACTTTCGCATCGGCTGCCCACCCGAGGGTAGGTCGTCCCTACTCCCGAACCCAATGAGAGCGTCGTGTTCGTCTCCCACTTCCTCCGAGGACTAGGCGTCGCTCTGGTTCCCTTTGTTAGGGGTCTTATGTTCTATTATGGGCTAGATTTTCATGATCTGGTGAAAGGATCGATATGGTTGACTAGAGGGGGGGGGGGTGAATAGGCAACTACCAATTTTTAGCTTTTCTTTACCAAATTAAACTTTGCATCAAAGTAGGTTGTCTAGATGTGCAACTAGGTGGGCAACCTATATGATGCAATAATAACAAGCATACAAGCAAGCAAGGGAAGAAACACTAAAGAGCTTGCACAAGTAAAGGTAAGAGATAACCAAGAGTGGATCCGGTGAAGACGAGGATGTGTTACCGAAGTTCCTTCCTTTTGAGGGGAAGTACGTCTCCATTGGAGTGGTGTGGAGGCACAATGCTCCCCAAGAAGCCACTAGGGCCACCGTATTCTCCTCACGCCCTCACACAATGCGAGATGCCGTGATTCCACTATTGGTGGCCTTAAAGGTGGCGACCGAACCTTTACAAACAAGGTTGGGGCAATCTCCACAACTTAATCGGAGGCTCCTAACAAGACCACGAAGCTTCACCACAATGGAATATGGCTTCGAGGTGACCTCAACCGTCTAGGGTGCTCAAACACCCAAGAGTAACAAGATCCGCTAGGGATGAGTGGGGGAATCGAAAATCCCTTGGTGGAAGTGTAGATCGGGGCCTTCTCAACCATTCCCAAGCAAATCAACAAATTTGATTGGCTAGAGAGATAGATCGGGCGGAAATGAAGCTTGGAGTATTTAATGGAGCTTAAGCAATAAATGGAGCTTGGAGGAGGAAGAGGTAGGTGAGAAGGAGGAAGGGGACTCCCTTTTATAGTGGGGGCAACAATCCCGTTGCCCCCCACCAACCAGCCCCGCACAGGGCGGTACTACCGCGGAGAAGGGGCGGTACTACCGCCAGGCGACGGTACTGCCGCGCCAACCAGTGGTACTATCGCGCTGAGGAGACTTAGTAGGGAACGGACCCAAATGCGGTACTACCGCCACTACAACCGTGACTAGTGCCACAAAACCCGACACATGAAAAAGACCTCTCGAATTGAGGCGATAGGAGCCATACTACCCAGTGGTACTACGGCAGAGGGGTCAAGGGCGGTAGTACCACTGTGGAGCGGTACTGCCGCTTGTGACCCTTCGCCCGTAGTACCGCAGGCAGTGCGGTACTACCGCTGGGGCGAGAGAGAGAGAGGGAGAAGGGATCTCTCAAGGAAGCTGAGGACCAGGCGGAGGTGCCAGGCCCCCAACGGTACTACTGCTATGGAGCCACGGCGGTACTACCGCTGCGAAGCGGTACTGCCGCTTGTGGCTTCTCAGCGGGACTACCGCTAGGTGCGCGGTGCTGCCGCTTAGACCTAGACAGAACAAGGAAGAGAGGATATATCTCTTCAATGAACAGGAAAAGCTCGGAGGGTGAGAAGCTGATGTGTACGTGATGATTCCACCCAAGCAAAACCCTAGCGGACCCCCTCTTGATAGTACGGTGCCCTCTACGCAACTAGTCCACCAAGAAAGAAACGAAAGAGCTACACTGTCTTGAAATACACTCCGAGAGGAAGAAAGCGTCTCGTGCCAGGGGAGAATCTGTGAATAATTCAACGCACAAGATTAGTCCGCAAACATGTTGTCATCAATCATCAAAACTACCTTGAGAGAGATATGCCATAACATCTGGCCCCGGATTCCCTTCTTCACATTTCGTCATTTATTGTCATATGTGAGGCCTTCCTCCGCATTACCTCGCACTTCGGCCTGTGGTTCAAGACCTTTGATGTGAAGCCGAAGATGATCGATGGGCAACATGCAGTGTGCGGAGGCGCTTTAATAAGAAAAATTGCTGATGCTCCATGGCCTGAGGGTAGCTTCCCAGAGGTGTCCGGATTGTGGCAGCGGGAGTGGTTCTACATCACAGCTCCCCGAAGTGCCAAGTGGGTAGCTGTCCCCACCTTTCGCTCAGGCCCCCACCACAACTGACGTCATGGATCAGCAGGGGGTTGAGCTAGGGTCCAGCCAAGGACGTGCCAATAATGCAAGGCCGTATCCGAGATGACTTTGAGAAAGATTTCAGTCTGGTTATGGTAGTGCAAGTTATGCTAGTTCATCGAGTCCAGCCTTGCAAACGCCGGCCCCTTCGCATGTGGGAATTCAACCCAAAAGGATCGCGAGCTATTCAACACTTCCTTGGCATGACGCCCGAGGAGATGTACAAATTGTTCTTCAAACCACAAATAATATGTCCGGACATCACTGAGGATGCAGGTCTGAGCTGCAATCGCCCGGATACCCAAGTAAGTAGCCCCGCATCCGAACACACTGTCCGTTTGTTTATCGCAACGTCGCCCTAAAAAGCCGCTCTTTGACCAGGATTGGATAGCGAAGGCAAAGTTGATCAGGTGTCCGGCCCCCCTCCTTGAGACATCACCAAATCCCGTGCTAACCAGGATGCTGGAGATCGTGCCTTATCAAGCGCCCTCAGGAGAAGATAAAGGGGGGGACAAGGAGGCTAGCGCCTCCGCGAAGGAGGTTAACTAGGGAGGAGGAACTGAAACTTCCTCTCCCCAGGGAAGGAAGAGGAATGCCTCTGAGGACCCGGAGACCACGATCTCCAAACGGGGGAAGAAATATTCGCCAGAGGGTCCTGCCCTGGGGGATATCCCGGCCGCACTATGCCCTCAAGGGGATCAGCCCTCCATCGAGCTGTAAGTAAAAGGGTACTTAATAATGAAAATATCTCGCCTTACTTCTGAGGAAAATAACCGAAGCATTTATTTTGCAGTTCGGATCTTAGCCCTTCTCAGCAGAGCTCATCTTCAGGGGATCTTCTTCCAGAGATGATGGAGAGCGAAACGCCTCCCCCTGCCATACCGCCTCATGAGGCGGGCGACCCCGAGGTGTCGTCGCGGAGGGTTTTTCCTGATTCGGCAAGGCCAGAAGGTAATCCTATGGTCACCCGAAGTCCTCAGTATCCGGCTCCTGAAGAGGGCAATCGAAAGAGTCCGGCGCCGTATGGTGTATGGTCGGACGTACTGAGGGATCTGCTAGAGCAAGCGGCTATCTCAGTAGAGCACCGCATGTTGATGGGTACGGTGATTGAAAGGATTTCGTCCGCCGAAAGCGGGTTGCATGAAGCCTTTATGAGTCTACTGACGGGTTTTGAGGTACGCGAAATGATGTACATTTTTGATGGTACTGCACATTTTTAGATGTGCCCTGTGTAGATAGTAGCCCTTGAGACTCTGGGTGCTATCGAAGACGACAACGCACAGAGGATCATAGTCCCAGGAATAATCGTGCCGCCTTAATATGCAGGTGGCGGAGGGTCCGGTGGCCAGCCGAACTGATGAGTTTGCCGAGCTAAAGAGGCAGCTTGACGTGGCAGACGCCGACATCGTACTTGTCAACAAGCGGCTTGACGAGGCACAGGGTATGCGATTCCTCCGGTGACACATGGGAAGAGGAGCATGATGCCAGTATCTATAACATGTGTGTGAATGCAGATGAAGCTGCGGCCATGGAGAAACTTCGGGAAGAACTTGCCCGAGCCAAAGAACAAGCCAGGAAAAGCGATGCGGCTACCCTAAAGGAAATCGAGGAGCTGAAAGCCGAACAGGCTGCTCACTACCAAAGCAAGGAGGAAATAGCCAGGATGGCTGTGGAATTGAAGAACGCCGCTGACCGTTATGAGCTTCTTGAAAAGGAAGATCGAGCGAAGAGGACAGACCTGGAGAAGGCCACGATGGCGACCAAAGACACCTGCTCTGCAATGAGAGCGATGAAGGAGGAGCTGCGTCAAGCTGGGGATATCGTGGCTGGGAAGCCCTTTATGCTGCGGATGAAGTTTGGAGATCCTCGGTACGCCCCTTGTTGGAAATATGCCCTAGAGGCAATAATAAAATGGTTATTATTATATTTCTTTGTTCATGATAATTGTCTATTGTTCATGCTATAATTGAGTTATCCGGAAATCGTAATACATGTGTGAATACATAGACCACAACACGTCCCTAGTGAGCCTCTAGTTGACTAGCTCGTTGATCAAAAGATAGTCATGGTTTCCTGACTATGGACATTGGATGTCATTGATAACGGGATCAAATCATTAGGAGAATGATGTGATGGACAAGACCCAATCCTAAGTATAGCTCAAAGATCGTGTAGTTCGTTTGCTATAGCTTTTCCGAATGTCAGGTATCATTTCCTTAGACCATGAGATTGTGCAACTCTCGGATACCGTAGGAGTGCTTT
This sequence comes from Triticum monococcum, assembly GCA_034509565.1. Taxonomy (NCBI): domain Eukaryota; kingdom Viridiplantae; phylum Streptophyta; class Magnoliopsida; order Poales; family Poaceae; genus Triticum; species Triticum monococcum. The sequence continues at coordinate 625,882,906 of CM067845.1, forward strand.
GGGTGTGCCAAACGTCACAACATAACTGGGTGACTATAAAGGTACACTACGGGTATCTCCCAAAGTGTCTGTTGGGTTGGCACGAATGGAGACTGGGATTTGTCACTCCGTAAGACGGAGAGGTATCGCTGGGCCCACTCGGTAATGCATCATTATAATGAGCTCAATGTGACCAAGTGGTTGATCACGGGATCATGCATTATGGTACGAGTAAAGTGACTTGCCGGTAACGAGATTGAACGAGGTATTGGGATACCGACAATCGAGTCTCGGGAAAGTAACGCACCGATTGACAAAGGGAATTGTATACGGGATTGATTGAATCCTCGATATCGTGGTTCATCCGATGAGATCATCGAGGAGCATGTGGGAGCCAACATGGGTATCCAGATCCCGCTGCTGGTTATTGACTGGAGAGTCGTCTCGGTCATGTCTGCGTGTCTCCCGAACCCATAGGGTCTACACACATAAGGTTCGGTGATGCTAGGGTTGTTGAGATATTAGTATACGGTAACCCGAAAGTTGTTCGGAGTCCCGGATGAGATCCCGGACGTCACGAGGAGTCCCGGAATGGTCCGGAGGTGAAGATTTATATATAGGAAGTCAAGTTTCGGCCATCGGGAAAGTTTCGGGGGTAATCGGTATTGTACCGGGACCACCGGAAGGGTCTCGGGGGTCCACCGGGTGGGGCCACCTATCCTGGAGGGCCCCATGGGCTGAAGTGGGAGGGGAACCAGCCCCTAGTGGGCTGGTGTGCCCCCCATGGGCCTCCCTCTGCGCCTAGGGTTGGAAACCCTAGGGGTGGGGGGGGGCACTTGGCTTGGGGGGCACTCCACCCCCCTTGGCCGCCGCCCCCCCTTGGAGATTCAATCTCCTAGGGCCGGCGCCCCCTAGGGGTCCTATATATAGTGGAGGGGAGGGAGGGCAGCCGCACCCTAGCCCCTGGCGCCTCCCTCTCCCACCCGTGACACTCCTCCCTCTCCCTGAGCTTGGCGAAGCCCTACCGAGATCACCGTTGCTTCCACCACCACGCCGTTGTGCTGCTGGATCTTCATCAACTTCTCCTGCCCCCTTGCTGGATCAAGTTGGAGGAGACGTATTCCCAACTGTAGGTGTGTTGAACGCGGAGGTGCCGTCCGTTCGGCGCTAGGTCGTCGGTGATTTGGATCACGACGAGTACGACTCCATCAACCCCGTTCTCTTGAACGCTTCCGCGCGCGATCTACAAGGGTATGTAGATGCACTCCCCTCTCCCTCATTGCTAGATGACTCCATAGATAGATCTTGGTGATGCGTAGAAAATTTTAAAATTCTGCTACGTTCCCCAACAGTGGCATCATGAGCTAGGTCTATGCGTAGTTTCTTTGCACGAGTAGAACACAAAGCAGTTGTGGGCATGTATATTGTCAATTTGCTTGCCGTTACTAGTCTTATCTTGATTCGGCGGCATCATGGGATGAAACTGCCCGGACCGACCTTACACGTACGCTTACGTGAGACTGGTTCCACCGATTGACATGCACTAGTTGCATAAGGTGGCTGGCCGGTGCCTGTCTCTCCCACTTTAGTCGGATCGGATTCGATGAAAAGGGTCCTTATGAAGGGTAAATAGAAATTGGCATATCACGTTGTGGTTTTGGCGTAGGTAAGAAATGTTCTCGCTAGAAACCTATAGCAGCCACATAAAAACTTGCAACAACAATTAGAGGACGTCTAACTTGTTTTTGCAGCATGTGCCGTGTGATGTGATATGGCCAAAAGGATGTGATGAATGATATATGTGATGTATGAGATTGATCATGTTCTTGTAATAGGAATCATGACTTGCATGTCGATGAGTATGACAACCGGCAGGAGCCATAGGAGTTGTCTTTATTTATTTATGACCTGCGTGTCAACATAAACGTCATGTAATTACTTTACTTTATTGCTAAAGCGTTAGCCATAGTAGTAGAAGTAATAGATGACGAGACAACTTCAAGAAGACACGATGATGGAGATCATGATGATGGAGATCATGGTGTCATGCCGGTGACAACGATGATCATGGAGCCCCGAAGATGGAGATCAAAAGGAGCAAATGATATTGGCCATATCATGTCACTATTTGATTGCATGTGATGTTTATCATGTTTTGCATCTTATTTGCTTAGAATGACTATAGCTTAAATAAGATGATCCCTCGTAATAATTTCAAGAAAGTGTTCCCCCTAACTGTGCACCGCTGCGAAGGTTCGTTGTTTCGAAGCATCACGTGATGATCGGGTGTGATAGATTCTAATGTTCGAATACAACGGGTGTAAGCCAGATTTACACAGGCAATACACTTAGGTTGACTTGACGAGCCTAGCATGTACAGACATGGCCTCGGAACACGGAAGACCGAAAGGTCGAGCATGAGTCCTATAGAAGATACGATCAACATGAAGATGTTCACCGTTGTTGACTAGTCCGTCTCACGTGATGATCGGACACGACCTAGTTGACTCGGATCAAGTTTCACTTAGATGACTAGAGGGATGTCTATCTGAGTCGGAGTTCATTGAATAATTTGATTAGATGAACTTAATTATCATGAACTTAGTCTAAAATCTTTACACTATGTCTTGTAGATCAAATGGCCCACGCTAATGTTGCCCTCAAATTCAACGTGTTCCTAGAGAAAACCAAGCTAAAAGATGATGGCAGCAACTATACGGACTGGTTCTGGAACCAAAGGATCATCCTCATAGCTGCCAAGAAAGATTATGTCCTGGAAGCACCGCTAGGTGACGCACCTATCCCAGAGAACCAAGACGTTATGAACGCTTGGCAGTCACATGCTGATGATTACTCCCTCGTTCAGTGCGGCATGCTTTACAGCTTAGAACCGGGGCTCCAAAAGCGTTTTGAGAGACACGGAGCATATGAGATGTTTGAAGAGCAGAAAATGGTTTTCCAAGCTCATGCCCGGGTCGAGAGTTGTGAAGTCTCCGACAAGTTCTTCAGTTGTAAGATGGAGGAAAATAGTTCTGTCAGTGAGCACATACTCAAAATGTCTAGGTTGCATAACCGCTTGACTCAGCTGGGAGTTAATCTCCCGGATGACGTGGTCATTGACAGAATCCTTCAGTCGCTTCCACCAAGCTACAAGAGCTTTGTGATGAACTTCAATATGCAGGGGATGGAAAAGACCATTCCTGAGGTATATTCAATGCTGAAATCAGCGGAGGTGGAAATCAAAAAGGAACATCAAGTGTTGATGGTGAATAAAACCACTAAGTTCAAGAAAGGCAAGGGTAAAAAGAACTTCAAGAAGGACAGCAAGGGAGTTGCCGCGCCCGGTAAGCAAGCTGCCGGGAGAGAAGTCAAAGAATGGACCCAAGCCTAAGACTAAGTGTTTTTATTGCAAGGAAAGTGGTCACTGGAAGCGAAACTGCCCCAAATACTTAGCGAACAAGAAGGCCGGCAACACTAAAGGTATATGTGATATACATGTAATTGATGTGTACCTTACTAGCACTCGTAGTAGCTCCTGGGTATTTGATACCGGCGCGGTTTCTCACATTTGTAACTCAAAGCACGAGCTGCGGAATAAGCAGAGACTGGCGAAGGACGAGGTGATGATGCGCGTCAGGAATGGTTCCAAGGTCGATGTGATCGCCGTCAGCACGCTGCCTCTACATTTACCTACGGGATTAGTTTTAAACCTCAATAATTGTTATTTAGTGCCAGCTTTGAGCATGAACATTGTATCAGGATCTCGTTTAATTCGAGATGGCTACTCATTTAAATCCGAGAATAATGGTTGTTCTATTTATATGAGAGATATGTTTTATGGTCATGCTCCGCTGGTAAATGGTTTATTCTTAATGAATCTCGAGCGTAATGTTACACATATTCATAGTGTGAATACCAAAAGATGTAAGGTTGATAATGATAGTCCCACATACTTGTGGCACTGCCGCCTTGGTCACATAGGTGTCAAACGCATGAAGAAGCTCCATGCATATGGACTTTTGGAGTCTCTTGATTACGAATCATTTGACACATGCGAACCATGCCTCACGGGTAAAATGACCAAGACTCCGTTCTCAGGAACAATGGAGTGAGCAACCAACTTATTGGAAATCATACATACTGATGTGTGCGGTCCAATGAGTGTTGAGGCTCGCGGTGGCTATCGTTATGTTCTCGCCCTCACTGATGACTTGAGTAGATATGGATATGTCTACTTAATGAAACACAAGTCTGAGACCTTTGAAAAGATCAAGGAATTTCAAAGTGAGGTTGAGAATCAACGTGACAGGAAAATCAAGTTCTTGCGATCAGATCATGGGGGAGAATACTTGAGTCACGAATTTGCCACACACTTAAGGAAATGTGGAATAGTTTCACGACTCATGCCGCCTGGAACACCTCAGTGTAATGGTGTGTCCGAACGTCGTAATCGCACTCTATTGGATATGGTGCGATCTATGATGTCTCTTACCGATTTACCGCTGTCATTTTGGGGCTATGCTTTAGAGACTGCCGCATTCACTTTAAATAGAGCTCCGTCGAAATCCGTTGAGACGACACCGTATGAATTATGGTTTGGGAAGAAACCTAAGCTGTCGTTTCTAAAAGTTTGGGGATGTGATGCTTATGTCAAGAAACTTCAACCTAAAAACCTAAACCATGAGATTGTGCAACTCCCGGATACCGTAGGAGTGCTTTGGGTGCGCCAAATGTCATAGCGTAACTGGGTGACTATAAAGGTACACTACGGGTATCTCCAAAAGTGTCTATTGGGTTGGCACGAATCGAGACTAGGATTTGTCACTCCGTATGACGGAGACGTATCTCTGGGCCCACTCGGGAATGCATCATCATAATGAGCTCAATGTGACCAAGTGGTTGATCACGGGATCATGCATTACGGTACGAGTAAAGTGACTTTCCGGTAACGTGATTGAACGAGGTATTGGGATACCGACAATCGAGTCTCGGGCAAGTAACGTACCGATTGACAAAGGGAATTGTATACGGGATTGATTGAATCCTCGATATCGTTGTTCATCCGATGAGATCATCGAGGAGCATGTGGGAGCCAACATGGGTATCTAGATCCTGCTGTTGGTTACTAACCGGAGAGTCGTCTCGGTCATGTCTGCGTGTCTCCCGAACCCGTAGGGTCTACACACATAAGGTTCGATGACGCTAGGGTTGTTGAGATATTAGTATACGGTAACCCGAAAGATGTTCCGAGTCCCGGATGAGATCCCGGACATCACGAGGAGTTCCGGAATGGTCCGGAGGTGAAGATTTATATATAGGAAGTCAAGTTTCGGCCATCGGGAAAGTTTCGGGGGTAATCGGTACTGTACCGGGACCACCGGAAGGGTCCCGGGGGTCCACCGGGTGGGGCCACCTATCCCGGAGGGCCCCATGGGCTGAAGTGGGAGGGGAACCAGCCCCTAGCGGGCTGGTGCGCCCCCCATGGGCCTCCCCCTGCGCCTAGGGTTGGAAACCCTAGGGGTGGGGGGCCCCACTTGGCTTGGGGGGCACTCTACCCCCTTGGCCGCCGCCCCCTTGGAGATTCAATCTCCTAGGGCCGGCGCCCCCCTAGGGGTCCTATATATAGTGGGGGGGGGAGGGAGGGCAGCCGCACCCTAGCACCTGGCGCCTCCCTCTCCCTCCTGTGACACTCCTCCCTCTCCCTGAGCTTGGCGAAGCCCTGCCGAGATCACCGTTGCTTCCACCACCACGCCGTCGTGCTGCTGGATCTTCATCAACTTCTCCTTCCCCTTGCTGGATCAAGTTGGAGGAGACGTCTTCCCAATCGTACGTGTGTTGAACGCGGAGGTGCCGTCCGTTCGGCGCTAGGTCATCGGTGATTTGGATCCCGACGAGTACGACTCCATCAACCCCGTTCTCTTGAACGCTTCCGCGCGCGATCTACAAGGGTATGTAGATGCACTCCCTCTCCCTCGTTGCTAGATGACTCCATAGATTGATCTTGGTGATGCGTAGAAAATTTTAAAATTCTGCTACGTTCCCCAACAGTGGCATCATGAGCTAGGTCTATGCGTAGTTTCTATGCACGAGTAGAACACAAAGCAGTTGTGGGTGTGGATATTGTCAATTTGCTTGCCGTTACTAGTCTTATCTTCATTCGGCGGCATCGTGGGATGAAGCGGCCCGGACCGACCTTACACGTACGCTTACGTGAGACTGATTCCACCGATTGACATGCACTAGTTGCATAAGGTGGTTGGCGGGTGTCTGTCTCTCCCACTTTAGTCGGATCGGATTCGATGAAAAGGGTCCTTATGAAGGGTAAATAGAAATTGGCATATCACGTTGTGGTTTTGGCGTAGGTAAGAAACGTTCTTGCTAGAAACCTATAGCAGCCACGTAAAAACTTGCAACAACAATTAGAGGACGTCTAACTTGTTTTTGCAGCATGTGCCGTGTGATGTGATATGGCCAAAAGGATGTGATGAATGATATATGTGATGTATGAGATTGATCATGTTCTTGTAATAGGAATCATGACTTGCATCTCGATGAGTATGACAACCGGCAGGAGCCATAGGAGTTGTCTTTATTTATTTATGACCTGCGTGTCAACATAAACGTCATGTAATTACTTTACTTTATTGCTAAAGTGTTAGCCATAGTACTAGAAGTAATAAATGACGAGACAACTTCAAGAAGACACGATGATGGAGACCATGGTGTCATGCCGGTGACAATGATGATCATGGAGCCCCGAAGATGGAGATCAAAAGGAGCAAATGATATTGGCCATATCATGTCACTATTTGATTGCATGTGATGTTTATCATGTTTTGCATCTTATTTGCTTAGAACAACGGTAGCTTAAATAAGAAGATCCCTCGTAATAATTTCAAGAAAGTGTTGCCCCTAACTATGCACCGCTGCGAAGGTTCGTTGTTTCGAAGCACCACGTGATGATCGGTGTGATAGATTCTAATGTTCGAATACAACGGGTGTAAGCCAGATTTACACAAGCAATACACTTAGGTTGACTTGAGGAGCCTAGCATGTACAGACATGGCCTCGGAACACGGAAGACCGAAAGGTCGAGCATGAGTCGTATAGAAGATACGATCAACATGAAGATGTTCACCGATGTTGACTAGTCCGTCTCACGTGATGATCGGACACGGCCTAGTTGACTCGGATCATGTTTCACTTAGATGACTAGAGGGATGTCTATCTGAGTGGGAGTTCATTGAATAATTTGATTAGATGAACTTAATTATCATGAACTTAGTCTAAAATCTTTACACTATGTCTTGTAGATCAAATGGCCCACGCTAATGTTGCCCTCAACTTCAACGCGTTCCTAGAGAAAACCAAGCTGAAAGATGATGGCAGCAACTATACGGACTGGGTCCGGAACCTGAGGATCATCCTCATAGCTGCCAAGAAAGATTATGTCCTAGAAGCACCGCTAGGTGACACACCCATCCCAGAGAACCAAGACGTTATGAACACTTGGCAGTCACGTGCTGATGATTACTCCCTCGTTCAGTGCGGCATGCTTTACAGCTTAGAACCGGGGCTCCAAAAGCATTTTGAGAGACACGGAGCATATGAGATGTTCGAAGAGCTGAAAATGGTTTTCCAAGCTCATGCCCGGGTCGATAGATATGAAGTCTCCGACAAGTTCTTCAGTTGTAAGATGGAGGAAATTAGTTCTGTCAGTGAGCACATACTCAAAATGTCTGGGTTGCATAACCGCTTGACTCAGCTGGGAGTTAATCTCCCGGATGACGTGGTCATTGACAGAATCCTTTAGTCGCTTCCATCGAGCTACAAGAGCTTTGTGATGAACTTCAATATCCAGGGGATGGAAAAGACCATTCCTGAGGTATATTCAATGCTGAAATCAGCGGAGGTGGAAATCAAAAAGGAACATCAAGTGTTGATGGTGAATAAAACCACTAAGTTCAAGAAAGGCAAGGGTAAAAAGAACTTCAAGAAGGACGGCAAGGGAGTTGCCGTGCCCGGTAAGCAAGCTGCTGGGAGAGAAGTCAAAGAATGGACCCAAGCCTAAGACTGAGTGTTTTTATTGTAAGGGAAGTGGTCACTGGAAGCGAAACTGCCCCAAATACTTAGCGGACAAGAAGGTCGGCAACACTAAAGGTATATGTGATATACATGTAATTGATGTGTACCTTACCAGTACTCGTAGTAGCTCCTGGGTATTTGATACCGGTGTGGTTGCTCACATTTGTAACTCAAAGTAGGAGCTGCGGAATAAGCGCAGACTGGCGAAGGACGAGGTGACGATGCGCGTCGGGAATGGTTCCAAGGTCGTTGTGATCACCGTCGGCACGCTGCCTCTACATTTACCTACGGGATTAGTTTTAAACCTCAATAATTGTTATTTAGTGCCAGCTTTGAGCATGAACATTGTATCAGGATCTCGTTTAATTCGAGATGGCTACTCATTTAAATCCGAGAATAATGGTTGTTCTATTTATATGAGAGATATGTTTTATGGTCATGCTCTGCTGGTGAATGGTTTATTCTTAATGAATCTCGAGCGTAATGTTACACATATTCATAGTGTGAATACCAAAAGATGTAAGGTTGATAATGATAGTCCCACATACTTGTGGCACTGTCACCTTGGTCACATAGGTGTCAAACGCATGAAGAAGCTCCATGCAGATGGACTTTTGGAGTATCTTGATTACGAATCATTTGACACGTGCGAACCATGCCTCATGGGTAAAATGACCAAGACTCCGTTCTCAGGAACAATGGAGCGAGCAACCAACTTAATGGAAATCATACATACTGATGTGTGCGGTCCAATGAGTGTTGAGGCTCGTGGTGGCTATCGTTATGTTCTCACCCTCACTGATGACTTGAGTAGATTTGGATATGTCTACTTAATGAAACACAAGTATAAGACCTTTGAAAAGTTCAAGGAATTTTAGAGTGAGGTTGAGAATCAACGTGATAGGAAAATCAAGTTCTTGCGATCAGATCGTGGGGGAGAATACTTGAGTCACGAATTTGGCACACACTTAAGGAAATGTGGAATAGTTTCACAACTCACGCCGCCTGGAACACCTCTGCGTAATGGTGTGTCCGAACGTTGTAATCGTACTCCATTGGTTATGGTGCGATCTATGATGTCTCTTACCGATTTACCACTGTCATTTTGGGGCTATGCTTTAGAGACTGCCGCATTCACTTTAAATAGGGCTCCGTCGAAATCCGTTGAGACGACACCGTATGAATTATGGTTTGGGAAGAAACCTAAGCTGTCGTTTCTAAAATTTTGGGGATGCGATGCTTATGTCAAGAAACTTCAACCTGAAAAGCTCGAACACAAGTCGGGAAAATGCGTCTTCATAGGATACCCTAAAGAAACTATTGGGTATACCTTCTACCTCAGATCCGAAGGCAAGATCTTTGTTGCCAGGAATGGATCCTTTCTAGAGAAAGAGTTTCTCTCAAAAGAAATAAGTGGGAGGAAAGTAGAACTCGATGAAGTATTACCTCTCGAACCGGTAAGTGGCGCAGCACAAGAAAATGTTCCTGAGGTGCCTGCACCGACTAGAGAGGAAGTTAATGATGATGATCATGAAACTTCAGATCAAGTTGCTACTGAACTTCGTAGGTCCACAAGGACACGTTCTGCACCAGAGTGGTACAGCAACCCTGTCCTGAAAATCATGTTGTTAGACAATGGTGAACCTTCGAACTATGAAGAATCAATGGCGGGCCCAGATTCCGACAAATGGCTGGAAGCCATGAAATCCGAGATAGGATCCATGTATGAAAATGAAGGATGGACTTTGACTGACTTGCCCGATGATCGGCGAGCCATAGAAAATACATGGATCTTTAAGAAGAAGACAGACGCGGATGGTAATTTAACCATCTATAAAGCTTGGCTTGTCGCTAAGGGTTATCGACAAGTTCAAGGGGTTGACTACGATGAGACTTTCTCACCCGTAGCGAAGCTAAAGTCCGTCCGAATCATGTTAGCAATTGCCGCATTCTATGATTATGAGATATGGCAAATGGACATCAAAACGTCATTCCTTAATGGTTTCCTTAAGGAAGAATTGTATATGATGCAGCCAGAAGGTTTTGTCGATCCTAAGAATGCTGACAAGGTGTGCAAGCACCAACGCTCGATTTATGGGCTGGTGCAAGCATCTCGGAGTTGGAACATTCGTTTTGATGAGATGATCAAGGCGTTTGGGTTTACACAGACTTGTGGAGAAGCCTGCATTTTACAAGAAAGTGAGTGGGAGCTCTCTAGCATTTCTCATATTGTATGTGGATGACATACTGTTGATGGGAAATGATATAGAATTCTTGGAAAGCATAAAGGCTATTTGAACAAGTGTTTTTCAATGAAGTATCTTGGAGAAGCTGCTTACATATTAGGCGTCAAGATCTATAGAGATAGATCGAGACGCCTCATTGGTCTTTCACAGAGTATGTACCTTGACAAGATATTGAAGAAGTTCAATATGGATCAGTCAAAGAAGGGGTTCTTGCCTGTATTGCAAGGTACGAGATTGAGCATGGCTCAATGCCCGACCACGGCAGAAGATAGAGAAAAGATGAGTGTCGTCCCCTATGCCTCGGCCATAGGGTCTATCATGTATGCTATGCTGTATACCAGACCTAATGTAAAACTTGTCGTAAGTTTGGTAGGAAGGTACCAAAGTAATCCCGGCATGGAACACTGGACATCGGTCAATAATATCCTGAAGTACCTAAAGAGGACTAAGGATATGTTTCTCGTTTATGGAGGTGACGAAGAGCTTGTCGTAAAGGGTTACGTCGATGCTAGCTTCGACATAGATCTGGATGACTCTAAGTCACAAACCAGATACGTGTATATTTTGAATGGTGGGGCAATAAGCTGGTGTAGTTGCAAGCAAAGCGTTGTGGCAGGATCTACATGTGAAGCGGAGTACATGGCAGCCTCGGAGGAAGCACAAGAGGCAATCTGGGTGAAGGAGTTCATTACCGACCTAGGAGTCATACCCAATGTGTCGGGCCCGATGACTCTCTTCTGTGACAACACTGGAGCTATTGCCCTTGCCAAGGAGCCCAGGTTTCACAGGAAGACCAGGCATATCAAGCGTCGCTTCAACTCCATTTGTGAAAGTGTTCAAAATGGAGACATAGATATTTTTAAAGTACATACGGACCTGAATGTGGCAGATCCATTGACTAAACCTCTCCCTAGAGCAAAACATGATCAACACCAGAACTACATGGGTGTTCGATTCATCACTATGTAACTAGACTATTGACTCTAGTGCAAGTGGGAGACTGTTGGAAATATGCCCTAGAGGCAATAATAAAATGGTTATTATTATATTTCTTTGTTCATGATAATTGTCTATTATTCATGCTATAATTGTGTTATCCGGAAATCATAATACATGTGTGAATACATAGACCACAACACGTCCCTAGTGAGCCTCTAGTTGACTAGCTCGTTGATCAAAAGATAGTCATGGTTTCCTGACTATGGACATTGGATGTCATTGATAACGGGATCACATCATTAGGAGAATGATGTGATGGACAAGACCCAATCCTAAGCATAGCTCAAAGATCGTGTAGTTTGTTTGCTATAGCTTTTCTGAATGTCAAGTATCATTTCCTTAGACCATGAGATTGTGCAACTCCCAGATATCATAGGAGTGCTTTGGGTGTGCCAAACGTCACAACGTAACTGGGTTACTATAAAGGTACACTATGGGTATCTCCGAAAGTGTCTGTTGGGTTGTCACGAATCGAGACTGGGATTTGTCACTCTGTATGACGGAGAGGTATCTCTGGGCCCACTCAGTACTGCATCATCATAATGAGCTCAATGTGACCAAGTGGTTGATCACGGGATCATGCATTACGGTACGAGTAAAGTGACTTGCCGGTAACGAGATTGAACGAGGTATTGGGATACCGACGATCGAGTCTCGGGCAAGTAACGTACCGATTGACAAAGGGAATTGTATACGAGACTGATTGAATCCTCGATATCGTGGTTCATCCAAGGAGATCATCGAGGAGCATGTGGGAGCCAACATGGGTATCCAGATCCTGCTATTGGTTATTGACCGGAGAGTCGTCTTGGTCATGTCTACGTGTCTCCCGAACCTGTAGGGTCTACACACATAAGGTTCGGTGACGCTAGGGTTGTTGAGATATTAGTATACGGTAACCCGAAAGTTGTTCGGAGTCCCGGATGAGATCCCGGACGTCACGAGGAGTTCCGGAATGGTCCGGAGGTGAAGATTTATATATAGGAAGTCAAGTTTCGGCCATCGGGAAAGTTTGGGGGGTAATCGGTATTGTACCGAGACCACCGGAAGGGTCCCGGGGGTCCACCGGGTGGGACACCTATCCCGGAGGGCCCCATGGGCTGAAGTGGGAGGGGAACCAGCCCCTAGTGGGCTGGTGCGCCCCCCATGGACCTCCCCCTGCGCCTAGGGTTGGAAACCCTAGGGGTGGGGGGGGCTACTTGGCTTGGGGGGCACTCCACCCCCTTGGCCGCCGCCCCCCTTGGAGATTCAATCTCCTAGGGCTGGTGCCCCCCTAGGGGTCCTATATATAGTGGGGGGGGGGAGGGAGGGCAGCCGCACCCTAGCCCCTGGCGCCTCCCTCTCCCTCTCACTCCCGTGACACTCCTCCCTCTCCCTGAGCTTGGCGAAGCCCTGCCGAGATCACCGTTGCTTCCACCACCACTCATAGTTTCATAATATGCCATTTTCATCTATGTTTAAAATGTTTAAACTGCTGTTTGCATTAATTGCTCATATGTCATGCTAAAATGCTTTAATTCATAACTAAATAATCGTAGCTCCATTTTAAATAAACTTTATATGTAAATGGGGTAAAAATGCCTAGTTTAACATGGTGTACTCACTTTGCATGTTTAATAACCCTAAAATTGTGTTTAGGGCAGAACAGTAACAAACCTAATATATGCATATGAGGAGTTTCCGGACTTGTTGTTTTGTTGTTCCGGCCTCATTTAAACTTGCCTAGATTAGATAGTTTCATCATGTGACACCACTTGCCATGCTAACAACATTTAATCTTGTTGGGTACCTAAACGAGAGAGAACTAAATAATTGATGTGGTGTTTCGTCAATATGCAACGGAGTTGCATATTGAGCTCCTTAATTTGTAGGATTGCTTGTGCACTTTGCCATGCCATGCTTCATTAAATCGGACATGCATCATACTTGGTTGTGCATCTTGTCATGTTTATGTGATGGTTGTTTACTATGTTGTTTGCTTCTTTCCGGTGATGCTTCTTCGGCTTAGTTCCGTTAACGCCGCGTTTGTGAGGACCCGTTCTTCTACGTTCATTTGTCTTCTTCATGGACTCGTTCTTCTTCCTTGCGGGATGTCAGGCAAGATGACCATACCCTCGAAATCACTTCTATCTTTGCTTGCTTAGCTGCTCGCTCTTTTGCTATGCCTATGCCGCGATACCTACCACTTGCTTATCATGCCTCCCATATTGTTGAACCAAGCCTCTAACCCACCTTGTCCTAGCAAACCATTGTTTGGCTATGTTACCGCTTTGCTCAGCCCCTCTTATAGCGTTGTTAGTTGCAGGTGAAGATGGGAGCTTGTTCCTTGTTGGAACATGGTTATTTTGGTGGGATATCACAATATCTCTTATTTAATTAATGCATCTATATACTTGGTAACGGGTGAAAGGCTCGGCCTTATGCCTGGTGTTTTGTTCCACTCTTGCCGCCCTAGTTTCCGTCATATCGGTGTTATGTTCCCGGATTTTGCGTTCCTTACGCGGTTGGGTTATAATGGGAACCCCTTGACAGTTCGCCTTGAATAAAACTCCTCCAGCAAGGCCCAACCTTGGTTTTACCATTCGCCACCTACCCTTTTTCCCTTGGGTTAGGCCAGCCCAAGGGTCATCTTTATTTTAACCCCCCGGGCCAGTGCTTGTCTAAGTGTTGGTCCGAAACAGAGCCACTTGCGGCGCCACCTCGGGGAAACTTGAGGGCTGGTTTTAGCTGTACGTAGTGTTCATCCGGTGTTGCCCTAAGAACGAGATATGTGCAGCTCCCATCAGGATATCGGCGCATCGGTCTGTCTTGCTGGACTTGTTTTACCATTGTCGAGGATGTCTTGTAACCGAGATTCCGAGCTTGATCGGGTCATCCCGCTAGAAGGAATATCCTTCGCTGACCGTGAGAGCTTGTGATGGGCTAAGTTGGGACACCCCTGCAGGGATTTGAACTTTCGAAAGCCGTGCCCGTGGTTATGGGCAGATGGCAATTTGTTAATGTCCGGTTGTAGAAAACCTGAAGTTGACTTTAATTAAAACACATCAACCGCGTGTGCTACCATGATGGTCTCTTCCCGGTGGGGTCCGGGAAGTGAACACGGTGTTGGAGTTATGCTTGACGTAGGTTGTTTAGGATCACTTCTTGATCATACTTTCTCGAACGTGCTTTGCCTTCTCTTCTCGCTCTCATTTGCGTATGTTAGCCACCATATATGCTAGTCGCTTGCTGCAGCTCCACCTCATACATTTACCTTACCCATAAGCTTAAATAGTCTTGATCACGAGGGTGCGAGATTGCTGAGTCCCCGTGGCTCACAGATACTTCCAAAACCAGCTTGCAGGTGCTGATGTTACCGAGCAGGTGACGCAACCAAGCTCAAGGAGGAGCTCGATGAAGACCTTGTCCTTTGTGTTGTTTCGTTCTAGTTGATCAGTAGTGGAGCCCAGTTGGGACGATCGGGGATCTGTGTAGCATTTGGGGTAGTCTTCTTTTATTTTGGTTCCGTAGTCGGACCCTGATTGTATCTGGTTGATGTAATGCTTTATTCATGTAATTGTGTGAAGTGGCGATTGTAAGCCAACTATGTATCTTTTTCCCTTATGTGTTACATGGGTCGTGTGAAGATTACCTCACTTGCGACATTGCTTTCAATGCGGTTATGCCTCTAAGTTGTGCTTCGACACGTGGGAGATATAGCCGCATCGAGGGCGTTAGAAGTTCCGGAATGGTCCGGAGGTGAAGATTTATACATAGGAAGTCAAGTTTCGGCCATGGGGAAAGTTTCGGGGGTAATCGGTATTGTACCGGGACCACCAAAAGGGTCCCGAGGGTCCATCGGGTGGGGCCACCTATCCTGGAGGGCCCCATGGGCTGAAGTGGGAGGGGAACCAGCCCCTAGTGGGCTAGTGCGCCCCCATGGGCCTCCCCCTGCGCCTAGGGTTGGAAACCCTAGGGGTGGGGGGGGGGCACTTGGCTTGGGGGGCACTCCACCCCCCTTGGCCGCCACCCCCCTTGGAGATTCAATCTCCTAGGACCGGCGCCCCCCTAGGGGTCCTATATATAGTGGGGGGAGGGAGGGTAGCCGCACCCTAGCCCCTGGCGCCTCCCTCTCCCTCCCGTGACACTCCTCCCTCTCCCTGAGCTTGGCGAAGCCCTGCCGAGATCACCATTGCTTCCACCACCACGCCGTTGTGCTGCTGGATCTTCATCAACTTATCCTCCCCCCTTGCTGGATCAAGTTGGAGGAGACGTCGTCCCAACCATAAGTGTGTTGAACGCGGAGGTGTCGTCCGTTCGGCGCTAGGTCATCGGTGATTTGGATCACGACGAGTACGACTTCATCAACCCCGTTCTCTTGAACGCTTCCGCGCACAATCTACAAGGGTATATAGATGCACTCCCCTCTCCCTCGTTGCTAGATGACTCCATAGATTGATCTTGGTGATGCGTAGAAAATTTTAAAATTCTGCTACGTTCCCCAACACCCCTTTGGACCGGCTGTGGAGTTCTGCGGACACATATCTGGACTTAGCGGCGAGTGCTGCCGATGTGGCCGAATACTTCCGAGATCAAAAAGATCGTGAAGTGGAAAAACTGTTCTAGTCGCAATATAACGTTCCAGAGCGTCCGCTTCCATTGACTGATCGGTTGGCCGAATGGGCCGAGCTGAATAGATTGTCCGGACTTGCCATGAGGTCTGTTGTGGACCATCTGTGGCCGGAAAGGCCAAAGCCGAATAGTTATTTTAGTTTGGTACAACAGTTCCTTAGTGCGGTGCCGCACATCAACGCGATGAAGAGGTCGGCGTGCATAGAGGATGCGCGGATGGCCCTTGCCCGTGTGAAGACATACTGGGCGGAGATGGAGGCCACCGCCATTGCAGCCCAAGATTCGGACGAGAGCCGAGTACCTGCCGAGCACTACTTTCGAGAAGTTCATGAGGGCGCTCGTCCGATATAAGCACAGTGCTCGAAGAATATTATGTTCTAATGACATGTATTCCCATTGAAAAACAATGTTTTATTGAGTTTATCAAGGCTGTTTTTATACTTTTGCCCGAAAGTACTATGATGCCTCCTGTGCGGCCGTTTATGTATATATGTATATAACCTGAAAGATGGCAGTCGTCGGCTTCAGCCCCCACGCATATAATGCAGGGGTGCTCGCAGAAGACGCATGTTCACACTTGATCCAATGTCTTGGTCCATTAAGGAGGTGATAGCGCAGCGAACTAGGCAATCGGACTATAATGCTTTAACACTTTCACTTAGCCAGAGAAGTTTGACAGTGGGGCTACTATATAGCCCCTGGTGGCTCTACGCTCATCCGAATTCGGGGCGCGTACATGCCTGGCCGGGAAACGGCCCTTCGTTAAGCCAGAGGAATCCCAAAGATTCCGCTAGGTCATTGAGTGGTTGACCAGTCTCACGCTATATCATGACAGTCAATTTTCGGCTTTCTCTACTAAGGTGCTCGTCCGGATGAACCAGGGCACAATCGTAGTAGTTCTCCTGGTGCTTCCCTAGCCGATAGAGCAGAATGTAAGGCAGCAAAACACAGGAGCCGGGCAAACCCAACATTTGACCAAAGAGATGATTTAGAGCTGATCCATATAAGGCCAAACTCGCGACGCCAAACACTCCCTAAGGTATTCGGTCTTTATGATGTAAACCGGGCTAAACAGTGCCCTTTGTAATAAGCCCCTGGTGTCCAGGTACGTGCAATACTCTGACGTGGCCACATGCCAATACGCCAGCATCCTTCTCAGTTGTACTGAGAATCCGGGGGATGTGTATCAACAAGAGACAGTAAAAAAGGTTTACGCAGGGTCTTAATCTAAAAAGAATCCTTGGAACGGGTCCCTGCTGCACGTCTGCGCCTGTGTCTCCGTTGTGCCGTATCTTGGATGGGTGTAGCACGATGGTCATCTGTAAAAGAGAGGAGCTTAGCTGAAAAGTTGTCGTGCAAAAGGTAGGTTATACTAAATAAACCATGTATAGTTCAATATGAGTAAAGTTGAGCCTAATTGTCACTTGTTTACACATGTTGAGCCCCTTGTATTGTTATAGGGGTATAGCCATCAAACCTGTATCAATTATATATAGCTACACGGGACTCGTCTAACCGTCTCCGTGGTCTTAACGACCTATCAGATGCTCTAGTTGGTGAGGCCATCTAGTGTGCGGCTGCCAAGGCAGCCGCACGGACTTTCGCGCGCAAGGAGCGCTCAATATTTCCATTTACTGTAATGATGCCACGTGGACCGGGCATCTTAAGCATGAGATAAGCATAATGCGGTATTGCGTTAAAGCGAGCGAAAGCTTCGCGTCCGAGTAGTGCTTGATAGCCAGTTTGGAACGGAGCGATGTGGAAGGTTAACTTTTCGTTGCGGAAGTTATCGGGAAAGCCGAATATAACCTCTAGTAGCAAGGAGCCCGTACAATGGGCTTCTGGGCTTGGCGTTACTCCTTTAAAGGTAGTATTGCTATGGCTGATTCTTTTTGGGTCTATCCCCATTTTGCGGACTGTGTCCTGATATATCAGGTTTAAACTACTGTCGCCGTCCATCAGGACTCGTGTGAAGTGGTATCCGTCAATTATCGGGTCTAACACCAAGGCAGCCCATCCTGCATGCCGGATACTTGCCGAGTAATCCTGATGGTCAAAGGTGACCGGTTTGGACGACCAGTGGCAGAACTCTGCGGTGATAGGCCCTGGGCCATTTGTCTCTCGGGGTGCCGCTTTGTTTCTCCCCTTCATCACGTGTAACACATTTACTGTTTTGACTTTTGGTGGGAATTTCTTCTGTTCCCTAGTGCTTTGCTTGCGAGGCTCGTCCTCGTCTTCGCTTGGTGTATCCTGCCCCTTGTGTTCGGCGTTGAGTTTGCCGGACTGCTTGAAGACCCAACATTCTCTATGGGTATGATTTGCAGGTTTATCGGGGGTGTTGTGGATCTGACATAGTTTGTCCACAATCTTGTTCAGGCTGGACAGTTCGTCTCTGTTGCCTTTGGAGGGCAGCTTTTGCTGACCTGGCCGAGAGCTTCTGAATCCGGTGTTTACCGCCATGCTCTTCGGGCTATCTTCTTTATTCCATTGCTTGTTTTTGCTGCATCGTGGCTTCCCGTTTCCTTCCCTGACTTCGGATGTACTTGGGTCGCTGGTGCTTCATCGGGCTAACCAGCTGTCCTCGCCCGCGCAAAAGCGGGTCATGAGGCTTGTTAATGCTGCCATTGTTCTCGGCTTTTGTTGGCCGAGGTGTCTGGCAAGCCATTCGTCTCGAACGCTGTGCTTGAAAGCTGCTAAGGCTTCGGCGTCCGGACAGTCGACTATTTGGTTCTTTTTAGTGAGAAACATGTTCCAAAGCTTTCGGGCTGACTCTCCGAGCTGTTGAGTTATATGACTTAAATCGTCTGCATCCGGTGGTCGGACATAGGTCCCTTGAAATTTTTCCCGAAAAGCGTCTTCGAGCTCTTCCCAGCTTCCAATGAAGTTTTCGGGGAGGCTTTTAAGCCAGTGCCGAGCTAGCCCTTTGAGCTTGAGGGGTAAGTACTTGATGGCGTGGAGATCGTCTCCTCGAGCTATGTGGATATGGAGGATGTAGTCCTCAATCCAGACCCCAGGGTCTGTCGTTCCGTCGTACGCCTCTATGTTTACGGGTTTGAATCCCTTTGGAAAGTCATGGTCCAGCACCTCATAGGTGAAAGATAGGGGGTGTGCGGCACCCCTGTATTTGGGTGTACCATGGTGTTCGGATTTTTGTTGTGTTGCATTGCGTGCTGGAGCGCGCTTGCTTGGCCCGTAGATGGATCTGGTTGCGCCGTCCTTTTGATGCGAGCCCTCACGTGGATCGCGTACTGGCTTGTGTGCGGCGTCGTTTGCCGCTCTATGTTGGCCACGAGGTCGTCTATCCGACCGGAGGGCTGTTTTGTTTTTTGATTGCGGGGGATCTAAGGCCTCCTCATCGAATTCAGGTAGCAGCTTTCGCTTCGGGTAGCTCTTTGTGTGGCGACTGCCGCCGTACTTTACTACAGTGTTGAGTACTTCACTCCATCTAATTCTGAGTGTGTCTTGTGCAGCCCTGAGCCTTTGCTTCTTCTTTTTCAGACTCCTCGTAGTGGCAACAAGCCTTTGATGGGTATTCTGTTGCTCTGGGTGCCTGTCCGGTGTGATGTCATCCAGACTGTTATCTTCGCCGGAGTCGGGTTGTTCGGTTTGATTCTCCGTGTTGCCGTGGTCGGATGGTGGTTCAATGCTGTGTTTGTCGTCCACTGACTCACCCTGCTCTACCGCTGAGTCTATATGATCGCTGTTTCTGCCGAGGCGGGATTTGGAGCGGCGCTTACGCCGCCGCTTTGACTGCTTCTCGAGGGAACGATCCTTCGCTGCGTCCTTCCGTTGCTCGTCGTCGTTTTCTTTGGATGTGTCCACCATGTATACATCATATGATGAAGTGGGCATCCAGTGCCCTGTGGGCAGTGGCTCTTGTTCGTCTCCTGCATCATCGTCCATACCGTCGATGTCTTCGGAGTCGAAGGCGAGCATGTCGGTCAAATCATCGACAGTGGCTACTAAGTGGGTGGTGGGTGGGCGGCGAATTTCTTCGTCGTCCGCATCCCGATCTGGCCGGCCATAGTTCGGCCAGGACTCTCCTGACAAGGAGAGAGATCTTAATGAGTTCAGTATGTCGCCAAAGGGCGAGTGCTGAAAGATATCTGCGGAGGTGAACTCCCTGACCGACACCCAGTTGGATTCGATAGGCACGGGCGCAAGCGGTTCGGAGTCTGTGGCCGGGGAAGAATCCGACAGTTCGGCGTCACGGCTCCCGTGAAGGGTAAGGTCGGTATTTGGCTCGATCGCCGCTGATGATGCGGCCTCCGTGGCGGGGTCTGTCCACCCGTCCTTGGATGGCGCAACTAGCTCCAAACTGAGGGTCGGAGCGGTCGCCGGTGCGATCTCCCGAACACTATCCGATGGTAGAGCTAAATCATGCTCATCATGACCGTGCGGCGCACTCGGCAAGGGCTCGAATCCGTCGAAGATCAAGTCTCCGTGGATGTCGGCTGTGTAGTTCAAGTTTCCAAATCTGACCTGATGGATAGGGGCGTAGCTCTCGATCTGCTCCAGATGGCCAAGCGAGTTGCCCCGTAGTGCGAAGCCGCCGAATACAAAGATCTGTCCGGGGAGAAAAGTCTCACCCTGGACTGCATCGCTATCAATGAATGAAGGAGCCATCAAGCCTAACGATGACGACACAGAGGAACTCTCAATGAAAGCACCAATGTCGGTGTCAAAACCGGCGGATCTCAGGTAGGGGGTCCTGAACTATGCGTCTAGGCGGATGGTAACAGGAGGCAGGGGACACGATGTTTACCCAGGTTCGGGCCCTCTTGATGGAGGTAATACCCTACGTCCTAGTTGATTGTTCTTGATAATATGAATAGTACAAGAGTTGATCTACCACAAGATCGAAGAGGCTAAACCCTAGAAGCTAGCCTATGGTATGATTATTGTTGTTGGTCCTACAGACTAAACCCTCCGGTTTATATAGACACCGGAGGGGGCTAGGGTTACACAGAGTCGGTTACAAGGAAGGAGATCTACATATTCGTACTGCCAAGCTTGCCTTCCACGCGAAGGAGAGTCCCATCCGGACACGAGACGAAGTCTTCAATCTTGTATCTTCATAGTCCAACAGTCCGGCCAAAGGATATAGTCCGGCTGTCCGGATACCCCCTGCTACATCTTGAGCTTGTGTTGGTTTTCCCCGAAGAGGAAGGGATGATGCAGCAGAGTAGCGTAAGTATTTCCCTCAGTTTTTGAGAACCAAGGTATCAATCCAGTAGGAGGCCACGCTCAAGTCCCTCGTACGTGCACAAAACGATAGCTACTCGCAACCAACGCGATTAGGGGTTGTCAATGCTTTCACGGTCACTTACGAGAGTGAGATCTGATAGATATAATATTTTTATATTTTTGGTATAAAGATTCAAAGTAAAAAGTAAAGGCAAAGTAAAAAGCAAAGCAAGATTAAAGTGATGGAGATTGATAGGATGAGAATAGACCCGAGGGCCATAGGTTTCACTAGTGGCTTCTCTCAAGAGCATAAGTATTCTACGGTGGGTGAACAAATTACTGTTGAGCAATTGACAAAATTGAGCATAGTTATGAGAATATCTAGGAATGATCATGTATATAGGCATCACGTCCGTGACAAGTAGACAGAAACGATTCTACATCTACTACTATTACTCCAGTCATCGACCGCTATCCAGCATGCATCTAGAGTATTAAGTTAAAAACAGAGTAACGCCTTAAGCAAGATGACATGATGTAGAGAGATAAAATTCATGCAATATGAAATAAACCCCATCTTCTTATCCTCGATGGCAATGATGCAATACGTGCCTTGCTGCCCCTTCTGTCACTGGGAAAGGACACCGCAAGATCGAACCCAAAGCTAAGCACTTCTCCCATGGCAAGAACTACCAATCTAGTTGGCCAAACCAAACAGATAATTCGAAGAGACTTGCAAAGATAACCAATCACACATAAAAGAATTCAGAGAAGATTCAAATATTATTCATAGATAGACTTGATCATAAACCCACAATTCATCGGTCTCAACAAACACACCGCAAAAAGAAGATTACATCGAATAGATCTCCACAAGAGAGGGGGAGAACTTTGTATTGAGATCCAAAAAGAGAGAAGAAGCCATCTAGCTACTAACTATGGACCCGAAGGTCTGAGGTAAACTACTCACACTTCATCGGAGAGGCTATGATGATGTAGAAGCCCTCCGTGATGACGGCCCTCTCCGGCGGAGCTCCGGAACAGGCCCCAAGATGGCATCTTGTGGATACAGAAAGTTGCGATGGTGGAATTAGGTTTTTGGCTCCGTATCTGTTCGTTTGGGGGTACGTAGGTATAAATAGGAGGAAGGAGTACGTCGGGGGAGCTCCCAGGGGCCCATGAGGCAGGGGGCGCGCCCCCACCCTCGTGACCGCCTCTCTCATGCCTTTGCATAGGGTCCAAGTCTCTTGGATCACGTTCGGTGAGAAAATCACGTTTCCGAAGGTTTCATTCCGTTTGGACTCCGTTTGATATTCCGTTTCTTCGAAACACTAAAATAGGCAAAAAAACAGCAATTCTGAGCTGGGCCTCCGTTTAATAGGTTAGTCCCAAAAATAATATAAAAGTGGAAAATAAAGCCCAATATAGTCCAAAACAGTAGATAATATAGCATGGAGCAATCAAAAATTATAGATACGTTGGAAACGTATCAAGCATCCCCAAGCTTAATTCCTGCTCGTCCTCGAGTAGGTTAATGATAAAAAGAGAATTTTTGATGCGGAGTGGTACTTGGCATAATTTCAATGCAAATCTTCTTAATTGTAATATGAATATTCAGATTCGAAAGATTCAAGACAAAAGTTTATATTGACATAAAAATAATAATACTTCAAGCATACTAACAAAGCAATTATGTCTTCTCAAAATAACATGGCCAAACAAAGTTATCCCTACAAAATCATATAGTCTGGCTATGCTCTATCTTCACCACACAAAGTATTTAAATCATGCACAACCCCGTTGACAAGCCAAGCAATTGTGTCATACTCTAACTTTTTCAAAACCTTTTCAATCTTCACGCAATACATGAGCGTGAGCCATGGATATAGCACTATAGGTGGAATAGAACGGTGGTTGTGGAGAAGACAAAAAGGAGAAGATAGTCTCACATCAACTAGGCGTACCAATGGGCTATGAAAATGCCCATCAATAGATATCAATGTGAGTGAGTAGGGATTGCCATGCAACGGATGCACTAGAGCTATAAGTATATGAAAACTCAAAAAGGAAACTAAGTGGGTGTGCATCCAACTTGCTTGCTCATGAAGACCTAGTGAAATTTGAGGAAGCCCATCATTGGAATATACAAGCCAAGTTCTATAATGTAAAATTCCCACTAGTATATGAAAGTTATAACATGAGAGACTCTCTACTATGAAGATCATGGTGCTACTTTGAAGCACAAGTGTGGTAAAAGGATAGTAACATTGTCCCTTCTCTCTTTTTCTCTCATTTCTTTTATTTTTATTTATATATTTTTTATTTGGGCCTTTTCTCTTTTTTTATGGCCTCTTCTTTTTTTATTTGGGCTTCTTTGGCCTCTTTTATTTATTTTTCGTCCGGAGTCTCATCCCGACTTATGGGGGAATCATAGTCTCCATCATTCTTTCCTCACTTGGGACAATGCTGTAATAATGATGATCATCACTCTTTTATTTTTCTTACAACTCAACAATTACAACTCGATACTTAGAAAAAAATATGACTCTATATGAATGCATCCGGCGGTGTACCGGGATATGCAATATGATAATGATGAATGTGTCATGATAAACGGAACGGTGGAAAATTGCATGGCAATATATATCGGAATGGATATGGAAATGCCATGATAGGTAGGTATGGTGGCTGTTTTGAGGAAGGTATATGGTGGGTGTATGATACTGGCGAAAGGTGCGCGGTATTAGAGAGGCTAGCAAAGGTGGAAGGGTGAGAGTGCGTATAATCCATGGACTCAACATTAGTCATAAAGAACTCATATACTTATTGCAAAAATCTAGAAGTTATCAAAGCAAAGTATTACATGCATGCTCCTAGGGGGTAGATTGGTAGGAAAAGACCATCGCTCATCCCTGATCGCCACTCATAAGGAAGACAATCAATAAATAAATCATGCTCCGACTTCATCACATAACGGTTCACCATACGTGCATGCTACGGGAATCACAAACTTTAACACAAGTATTATTTAAATTCACAACTACTCAACTAGCATGACTTTAATATTATCACCTCCATTTCTCAAAACAATTATCATGTTTCAATCTTTTCTTAGTATTCAACACACTCAAAAGAAAGTTTCACAAATCTTGAATACCAAGCATATTATTATTAAGAAAATTACCATGCTATTAAGAGACTCTCAAAATAATTTAAGTGAAGCATGAGAGATCAATAGTTTCTTTAAAACAAATCCACCACCGTGCTCTAAAAGATCTAAGTGAAGCACATAGAGCAAAACTACATAGCTCAAAAGATATAAGTGAAGCACATAGAGTATTTTATCGAATTTTAATTCATGTATGGATCTCTCAAAAGGTTTGTACAACAAGGATGATTGTGGCATACTAAATCACAAAGACACAAATAATACAAGACGCTCCAAGCAAAACACATATCATGTTGGTGAATAAAAATATAGCTCCAAGTAAATTACCCATGGAAGTGGACGAAAGAGGGGATGCCTTCCGGGGCATCCCCAAGCTTTGACTTTTTGGTGTCCTTGGATTATCTTGGGGGTTCCATGGGCATCCCCAAGCTTAGGCTCTTGCAACTCCTTGTTCCATAATCCATCAAAAGAATTCGCCCAAAACTTGAAAACTTCACAACACAGAACTGAAAGTAGAAAACTCGTGAGCTCCGTTAGCGAAAGAAAACAAAAGACCACTTCAAGGTACTGTAGTGAACTCATTCTTTATTTATATTGGTGTAAAACCTACTGTATTCGAACTTCTCCATGGATTATAAACTATTTTACTAGCCATAGATTCATCAAAATAAGCAAACAACACACGAAAAACAGAATCTGTCAAAAACAGAACAGTCTGTAGTAAAAACAGAATCTGTCAAAAGCAAACAATCTGTCAAACAACACACGAAAAACAGAATCTGTCAAAAGAAAACAACACACGAAAAACAGCAAGTTCAACAAGACTTTCCCCAAGTCCTCCCAACGGTTCTACTTGGCAAAAATACTAATTAAACACAAAAAAACACAACCAAAACAGAGGCTGAATTATTTATTTATTACAAAGCAGTAGTAAAAAGCAAGGAATAAAAATAAAATTGGGTTGCCTCCCAACAAGCGCTATCGTTTAACGCCCCTAGCTAGGCATAAAAGCGAGGATAGATCTAGGTATTGCCATCTTTGGTAGGCAATTCTTCGATGAGGCATCTATTTCCCTTAGGAATTTCTTTCTTTCTAGTGATTATTAAACTTTTAGGCAAAAGATCGAAAAATTCATTTATAGCAATTGGTTCCTTAATGATATCAAAAAGATTGGGATGAATACTTATAGATTTAAGATCTGCAGTTTCCTTAGATGATTCACCCTTATTTTTAGGAACATACATAAGCTTGGAAATTTTAGTAGGAGGACTTGGAATATTATTTACGGAAGAAAAAGCAGTTCCCAAGTTTGTAATGATACCCTCAAGTTTATCAATGTCACATCCCTAGCTTCTGGTGTTGCCTAGTGTTTGCATTTTGCTTGCATCATGTTTAAATTTCTGAAACTTGAATTGAGGAAAGTGGAAGCCTCAAAAACTTAAATAAAAAAAGGGGCAAGAACCCTTAAGCTTGCATTCAGTGAAACCAAAATGGTCTTCATTAATGTTTGATAATTTTGGCAAGGGTTTGTATCCAAACCAAAAATATTGAACATTTTAAGGAATTATTTTGGCACTGAATTTAAATCATTATTGTATTTGAATTTGGAATTAATATTCATAATATATGGGATATATTTTCTATTAACTTTGAAATGTTTTATGTTCTATTGGAAAAGTCCATCTAGCAACATAAAATTATTCAAAGGGTTTTGTCACTGTTTTGAAATTCTTTTGAATTTGAATCAGTGGAAAAAATGATTAAATAAAAAGAAAACAAAACAGAGTAGAAACTCACCTGGCCTCACCTGTCGCAGCCCAGCTAGCCAGCCCAGCG
The DNA here is from genome assembly GCA_034509565.1 of Triticum monococcum. NCBI lineage: Eukaryota > Viridiplantae > Streptophyta > Magnoliopsida > Poales > Poaceae > Triticum > Triticum monococcum. Next base: position 625,909,018 of record CM067845.1, read on the forward strand.
CCGCTGCCAATCATCGCCTACCTCTGCCAGTAGGCAGAGGAGGGACACCGCGACGCCGCCGAGCTCGCCACGCCACCACCCTGCCTGCCTGCCCCCTCCCCCTCGACGCCGGACGCTCTGGACGTCGCCACGCACTCCTCCTCGACCCCCGCACCTCTCCCCTCTCTCCCTAGATCTCTCCCTCATCCTCCCCCGCTATGGCCGACGCGCTCGACGCCGCCGTTCACTGCCACGCGGCCACAACCACCGCCTCGCCTGACCGAGCTGCTCCCGAGCTCCGCCGCGACATCGTCGTCCTCCCCACCTACTCATGCGATGCCGGACACCCCAAAACGCCGCCCTGACCTCGTCTTCATCGTTTGGCCGCCGAGATCGCCGGCGACCTCCCGTCTTCATCAGCACCTCCCCGGCCTCGCCGTTGCCTCTACTGGATCCGCTGTGAGCTCCCGAGCATTTCCCCCTTCTCCCCGCAGTGAATCCCTTCCCCTAACCAGCCTAGCCACCGGAGCCGTGAGCTCCTCGCCGCCGGCAATGGTGCATTCATGGCCATAGTCGTTGTAGCTCGCGTACGAGCACACCAATGTGCTCAGAGCCTTCCCAGGAAGTTGTAGAACTCACCAACTCGTCTTATGGATCACCGTAGCGCCGAACCCGTCTTTGCCGAACTCCGGCCGCCGCCTTAGAGCTCGCCATCGTTGTCTCCGGCCACCATAGGCCCGGCCTCCACCACCACTAGACGCGCGCTAGCAAGAGCTTTCTAACAAGCCCAAGAACAGCCTCGCCCGTGCCCTGTAGCGCGTTTCCGACGCTCTCCGCCGTCTCGGGCCTCGCCGGCGTCGAGTCGCCGGCGGGTTTGACCTGCCGACCAGGGGTTTGACCCCGCTGACCGAGTTAACCCCCGGGTGGGCCCAGTTTGACCCCTCTGGGTCAATGACAAATGGGACCCACCTGCTAATTAAGTAGGATTAGGACTAACTAAAAACTAGTTAGACTAATGACACTGACACGCGGGACCCACTCGTCAGGTTTGACCTGGACCGGGTCTGTTGACCTGCTGAGGTCAGCATGACGCAATGCTAACGCAGTAATGCCTTTTCTGGAATTATTCTTATTCAGGAAATTCCAGAAATTAGTATAAACTTCTAAAATTCATAGAAATTCAACCGTAACTCCAAATGAAATAATTTATATATGAAAAATTATCAAAAAAATCCAATCTATCCATTTATGCTACTTTCATGCATGATCAACCAACTTATACCCACTGTATAAGTGAAAACATGATAATGCCATTTCAAATGCTAAATATGGAGTTTGCATATGAACCCTTGGTCCATATGGACTTCATTTAAATTGTTGCTAGATGCATTAGTGCAAATCATAACATTATTGCCATGTCACATTCATGCATCATATTGTTGCATTGCATTGATTGTGTTTCCTCTCTGTTGCCGGTGTTTGTCCCCTCTCAGTAGACGACGTTCCGATAAATTGATCGATGACACCGATGAAGAACTATACTATCTTCAGAAGTGCCAGGCAAGCAAAACCCCCTTGTTCATTCCGATACAATCCCACTCTCTCGCTCCTGCTCTCGTTTACTGCATTAGGAATACAATGATTCAACTGTTACCTGCTGCGGTAGTTGAACCCCTTTCCTCTGCATGACCTGTCATTGCCATAGTAAATAGATGAAACCCACTAGCATGAGTAGGAGTTGTTTGAGCCCTGATGTGCCTACTCATTCATGCTTGTTTTTCATGCCTGCTACTGCTTAGAGTTGAGTCAGGTCTGATTCATCGGGAATGAGTTGGAATGTGGTGAAGATGTCCTACTGATGAGAGCTAAGTGTGTGAACACGATTTGGTAAAGGTAGCGGTGAGAGGCCATGTAGGAGTACACGGTGGGTTGTCTCATTGCAGCCGTCCTCAGGAACTGAGTTCTGTGTTTGTGATCCATGAACAGTTACTACCACACATTGGGCTCCGGGCGCTCCAAGCTCTCTCGACTTATTAATCAACTCGATCTCTGTCCAGGAGTTGCAACTAGTTTCTGGTGTTTGTAGCTAGTGTTAGTAGTCTACCAAGTGGCACCCGGTACAGGTGGGCTTGGGACAGACTAGGCACAGTGGCACGGTGTACCAAGTGGCACCCGGATGGTGGGCTTGGGAACCCTGCACACATCGTTTGGGGCCGTGAGCGACACCCCGGCCGGATCTCCTTGCGGATGGAACCCGAATAGGCGATAAAGCTGGACTAGAGACTTATTGGTTAGTCAGGTCATGGCCGACTCGCTCGCCCGGCTTCCGCTTGAAGGTTGCTGAGGTACATGACGTGTACAGGGCGATAAGTGGCGAGAGCGTGTGTGAAGAAGTACACCCCTGCAGGGTTATCATTATCTATTCGAATAGCCGGATTCCTCGGATATGGAAACTTGGACCCCTTGCATAGTTCATAGACAAGTGAAAGTGGATACCCTAAAACTCGCAAGATAAGCGTGAGTGCTATGGATGGCCTTCTCGTAGGGAGACGTGAGCGGATCGATAGTGGTGTATTGAGTGGTGAATATGCGGACTCGTGTGCGGCACGTCAAAAGAGTTACTTGCAGTCGTAGTTCAGGTTAGCCACTGAGTCAAAGCTGGCTTGCTGCAGTTAAACTCCACCACCCCCTTTGTGGATACCGATGCATAAGTAGATAGTTCTGATGTAAGTCTTGCTGGGTACATTTGTACTCACGTTTGCTTAATTTATGTTTTGCAGAGAGACTTCAGACTCGCTAGTAGTTTCATGTGGACTTCAACGTTTAGCTTGTTACCTCAGCTACGATCTTGTGCCCTCGGCAGGATCTTGTAGATAGTCAGGCTTCTGAGCCTTCTTCATTTGTAGTTGTTTGTACTCAGACAAGTTAAGCTTGCCCATGTGCTTGTTGCTTGTATGCTCTGAATGTTGGGTCATGAGCCCCTTGTTTGTAATATCTCGCTCCTCGGAGCCTAATGAATAAATACTTTGAGTCGTAGAGTTATGTTGTGATGCCATGTTGTATTTGCACATATCGAGCATATTGTGTGTATGATTGAAATGCGTGGTATGTGTGGGATCCGAAAACCTAGTGGTTTATCCTTGGTAGCCTCTCTTATGGGGAAATGTAGTCTTGTGCTTCCATGAGCCATAGTAGTCCGCTACAGCCCGGTTCACCGGAGTCCTGCTAGCCCAACACTACTGCTCAGGACACTTGACTGGCCGACATGTGTTTCACTTTGTTCCTGTGTCTGTCCCTTCAGGGAAATGTCACGCGGTGACATCCGGAGTCCTGCCTAGCCTGCTACAACCCGGTTCACCGGAGTCCTGTTAGCCCAGTGCTACAGCGCGGATTCACACGCTGCTGACCTACATGCTCGATGTTGATTCATGTATGCCTGTTCCCGTAAGTTAGTGCCGCTTTGGGTTCACGACTAGCCATGTCGGCCCGGGTTCTCTGTCATATGGATGCTAGCGACACTATCATATACGTGAGCCAAAAGGCGTAAACGGTCCCGTGGCATGGTAAGGCGACACCCGTGGGAATACCGTGCGTGAGGCCGCAAAGTGATATGAGGTGTTACGAGCTAGATCCATGTGACTTGGAATCGCGGTCCTGACAGCGTTGGTATCAGAGCCTGACTGCCTGTAGGATTACCAAGCCATACTGGTCGAAGTTGAGTCTAGAAATGCATTAGTTATATAAGGGAATTGATTGTGGAAGGGAACGTTAGGCTCTTTTTACTCCTTATCCTCATGACCTTCTGATCTGAGTCATCTTATCTTTTCTGCGGGGTTAAGAGCTAGGCTTCTCTTCTATCTCTCAGGATGACGTGTTACTAAACCGTAGTTGCCTAGGATTGTTAAGTTTAAGCCTCAGTTCAGCTCCTACTACTTCCGTATGTTGATCGTTGATCTGAGAACCTTGATATGATGTTGTTAAGTGGTTATGCCACCATTTTTGCAGGTTGTCTCAAATCTTTTGAGCAATTACAGCCGTTATGATGTCTGAGTCATCCCAGGTTTCTAAACAATCTGATGCATTTGCAAATCCCTTTCTCTTGTGCTTGATGTATTTTGGGCCAGTCTAACCATACTATCCGATGCGTTGAGGTAATTTATTGCCTTGACATATATGTTGGAGTTATTATTATGATCCTAGGTGTCTGAGAAGATTACCTAGTAATCTAGCTATGTTTTGTGTTCCCCGTGTGATGATTCTGGCCATCATTCTCGAAAGCATCCTGTGATGCCATTTAGTAGTAGGTATTCTACTCCTGTGTTCTTGACCCAAGAATCACTCTGTTCACTTCGTGTTGATATTGTTGCTAGTTCCTTTAGGATATTAGTAACCTTTGCGATAGTCCTCGAGGTCCATGGTATTTCCTTCTTCCAAATACCATGAACCATTAAGGCAGAAGTTTTTTGAACCAAAAGATCACCATTAGAGTACTCCTGAGGAGTTCTCCATTCATAATTGTGACTCTGCCAGTCCTACCTCTCAGCATGGGTTATCCGGAAGGAATATGTTGAACTTGTTCGACATACTAACCTATGCATCCACAACTCAGAAAGATATATGTTCCTTTGAGTTGTCCCTCTATAGTTGTATTCTGATCCTTGTCTATCAGTTGATAGCCAAGTTTATGTCATGCATTCGTGTTATCGATGTCTATTATTCTTGTGGTCAATCGAGCCATTCTATTCCGGAATGACTAGGAGAAACAAACTCCAGCACCTCATCCATTTCTTGGACTGGTCAAAGTAGTTATATTCCGTAGATCAAAATGCCAATCTAGCTTTTGTGCTGTTCTACCTTGGAGTATTACCCCCTTCATGTCAGGATTGTCATAGGAATTGCAGCATCTCTCATGAATTCTTGACGTAGTGATACTCTCTCCATCTTTATTCATTTCTCCGTTTCCGTGTTGTTGCAACCAGAATGTCGACAAGTGAATCGTGATGTGTGAAATCAATACTCCAAGCAACCCCGTTGCTTGGTAGTTAAAGGGCAATAACTTCGTTCTTAGCATGTTGGTTATTGAATCATCATTCTAAGGTAGATTGTGCTACCTAATCATTGTTTTTGGTGCACTCTCGACCAATGAGTTAAGAGTGTGTCAATCCATCACTCTCTTGATCACATTGTCCTGCCCTGAAAAGCAAGATTGTTCTTGAGCTTAGTAACATATCGGTGGTTCGTGATGTTCCGAATATCTTCTTGGAAGTATTACCAGGTTGTCACATGCCCGCTATGTTGAGTTCGTGATCATGTTGGTTTTCCTCCAAACCGTCCTTTCTCCAAGAATCTGCGTCGGATACCCTGAGCAAGTTGGTTAAGCTAAACAACAACTTGGAGAGTTGAAAAATAAAAGCTTGTCCGACTCAATTCATTCCAAAGGGATATCTTGCGTGTGTGTGCGTGTGTGTTGAAGAAAGATGATATCTTCATCAATTGATCCTCGTGATCAATTTTCGGTGCTATTGTCTTACCCAAACTTTGATTTGAGTGTGGGCTATCGTCAAATCAAATCAGAACCAACGATATTCGTAATGTTGTTTTACTCGTGGTTGATTCCTCGAGCATACATCATTATATTCTTTGGGTCTGACCAATGCTATCACCGTGTCCACTTAATTATGGAATTCCAATTATATGGAAAACTGGATGAATTGTTGTTGAGCCCATAGACAACATCCATGTCCTCTCCATGATTTTGTCGAACATTAAGCGAGTGTTGGAAACTTTTGAAAGCATCTCTTCATGCTAGCTCATGAAGCATATGTTGGATGAAAGAAGTGACTTCTTCTGATTCACGTGCATTTGGTGCAAGTTGCCGCCGTGAGTTCGAGAAAGTTAGTTTTGCTTCCTCTGGAATCATCCCAAGTCAGTCATGCACGTGCGAAGTATTCCATGGTCTGATAGACTGATCATCTTCATTCCATATGAATTCCATAGCACACTAAGCCACAGATTGACCTGTTCCAGGAAAAGGAGTTGTTGTGCTATCCTAGGTCATGCACAAGATTTCGATATCCTCAATGATGGTTCCCCACCAGAACTCGGAAGTGTTTTATTAAGACTACTATGTGGTCATACTTGTCTGGGACAACATGTTCACATGTTGTAGCAGAACTAGCTCATGTTTGGAGCTTGCTATCGCAGTTCATTCCCCGAGAATCTCACAACGTCGTCTCATCGATTTGTGTTGCAAACTTTCATTTTCCTTTCTAGACTCGATGAGTCTGGAATATCCTGACACCAACCAGATCTGAATCTCAGACAGATATGATGGTTGGAGCATTTTCCAAGAACTATAATATTGGTCCCTCGATAACCGGTAAAGTGGATGTCGTGGCCAACACATTCAGCCGGAAGACCTATTATTGAAGTATCTCGATTGAAGAAAGTTGGCCACCTCCCCATGAGAATTTCGTAGGATTTACCTCCGTAGTTAATCCTTATGGATTCTTGTGCTCCCGAAGTCCGACCTTTTACTTGGTGTCCTAGATACCAAACCATATCAATAAATGGGTTATCCCACATCAAGGAGAACATTAGAAGCGGAGTGCTAAATGTCTCTGGGTCGATGATCCAGATTTTGTTCCCTTGGCCTCGTAAGGTGAAATCTGAGAAAGTGTTATCTTCCTTTGCATCTGCATCATCCATCACCATTCATCATGGTGGTATGTTGTGTTGCCAGGATCCTTGACACGGATATTGGTAAAACCTTGATGAATATGGAGATGCTCCAGTTCTTGAGAGCACGCGCAAGAACTAGGTTTTACCGTTGGCATCAACTGGGATTTGCTTCCAGTTTCCTCGGTTATGTTATAACGTTTTCAAACAGTGGACTCACTCTCGACTGTTGAGTTCTTCCCCAGTTACCAGAATCATTCCCAACATTTGCATTTTGTTCCCAGTTTGCACCTCAGTAGTTGTTGTTCAGGATCATCTTTAAAAGTGGACTTACCATGGGTCCCATCCATTTCCGATGATAAGCAAAATCATCCATTGTGTTGTATTCAACAAGGGAGTCCACATCATCCTTTCTAGTCCAAGTATGTCATTCTTTTGAACTCCTTCAAATGATCGATTGTGATTGCCTTAGGCTGGTATAAAGAGTTTCAATGATCTCCGAATCAAAAGTAATTATTTTTGCCACTTAAGGGAATAATTCTACGAGTCACCTTCCCCGAGGTATCACGTTACGAAATCATGGCAAATATCTCCTTGCTACTTCGAAATTCATGCTCCATCTTATTCGAGTATGGAATTGTTGCCTACCTAGTGAACCTTCGCCATCCGTTTCACTCCATCCCTCTAGGTGTATGCTTCGTGTCTCGGCTCGAGAGATGTTACTATGTCTCATTCCATGAGTTGATCTTGTGATCATTAAGATGATCCTAAGTTGCTCGAACCTCAGGAAGGTCGATTCTTCTTAAATTCTCCCTTTCCACTCGTTGTCATGTTGGATGTAGTTCTCAAAGCAAGACGTCGAGATCAAGGTGATGCAATGAATCAACATCCTCGAGAAAGACATCTGGATCGTGAAGATTGTGATAGCTTGTGTCCCTATGTCTTCTTACCTCATGACTTGAATCTCGGGACGAGATTCTTGTTTAGTAGGGGTGAGCTGTCACATCCCTAGCTTCTGGTGTTGCCTAGTGTTTGCATCTTGCTTGCATCATGTTTAAATTTCTGAAACTTAAATTGAGGAAAGTGGAAGCCTCAAAAACTTAAATAAAAAAAGGGGCAAGAACCCTTAAGCTTGCATTCAGTGAAACCAAAATGGCCTTCATTAATGTTTGATAATTTTGGCAAGGGTTCGTATCCAAACCAAAAATATTGAACATTTTTAAGGAATTATTTTGGCACTGAATTTAAATCATTATTGTATTTGAATTTGGAATTATATTCATAATATATGGGATATATTTTCAATTAACTTTGAAATGTTTTATGTGCTGTTGGAAAAGTCCATCTAGCAACATAAAATTATTCAAAGGGTTTTGTCACTGTTTTGAAATTCTTTTGAATATGAATCAGTGGAAAAAATGATTAAATAAAAAAGAAAACAAAATAGAATTATAAAACAGAGTAGAAACTCACCTGGCCTCACCTGTCGCAGCCCAGCTGGCCAGCCCAGCTGGCCGGCCCAGCCCAGCGCCGCTGCTAGTCATCGCCTACCTCTGCCAGTAGGCAGAGGAGGGACACCGCGACGCCGCTGAGCTCGCCACGCCACCACCCTGCCTGCCTGCCCCTCCCCCTTGACGCCGGACGCTCTGGACGTCGCCATGCACTCCTCCTCGACCCCCTGCACATCTCCCCTCTCTCCCTGGATCTCTCCCTCGTCCTCCCCCGCTATGGTCGATGCGCTCGACGCCGCCGTTCACTGCCACACGGCCACAACCACCGCCTCGCCTGACCGAGCTGCCCCCGAGCTCCGCCGCGACATCGTCGTCCTCCCCACCTACTCACGCGATGCCGGACGCCCCAAAATGCCGCCCCCGACCTCGTCTTCATCGTTTGGCCGCCGAGATCGTCGGCGACCTCCCGTCTTCATCAGCACCTCCCCGGCCTCGCCGTTGCCTCTACTGGATCCGCTGTGAGCTCCCGAGCATTTCCCCCTTCTCCCCGCAGTGAATCCCTTCCCCTAACCAGCCTGGCCACCGGAGCCGTGAGCTCCTCGCCGCCGGCAATGGTGCAGTCGTGGCCACTGGTCAGGTTTGACCTGGACCGGGTCTGTTGACCTGCTGAGGTCAGCATGATGCAATGCTGACGCAGTAATGCCTTTTCTCGAATTATTCTTATTCAGGAAATTCCAGAAATTAGTATAAACTTCTAAAATTCATAGAAATTCAACCGTAACTCCAAATGAAATAATTTATATATGAAAAATTATCAGAAAAATCCAATCTATACATTTATGCTACTTTCATGCATGATCAACCAACTTATACCCACTGTATAAGTGAAAACATGATAATGGCATTTTAAATGCTAAAAATGGGTTTGCATATGAACCCTTGGTCCATATGGACTTCATTTAAATTGTTGCTAGATGCATTAGTGCAAATCATAACATTATTGCCATGTCACATTCATGCATCATATTGTTGCATTGCATTGATTGTGTTTCCTCTCTGTTGCCGGTGTTTGTCCCCTCTCAGTAGATGATGTTCCGATAAATTGATCGATGACACCGATGAAGAACTATACTATCTTCAGAAGTGCCAGGCAAGCAAAACCCCCTTGTTCATTCCGATACAATCCCAGTCTCTCGCTCCTGCTCTCGTTTACTGCATTAGGACAACAACGATTCAACTGTTACCTACTGCGGTAGTTGAACCCATTTCCTCTACACGACCTGTCATTGCCACAGTAAATAGATGAAATCCACTAGCATGAGTAGGAGTTGTTTGAGCCCTGATGTGCCTACTCATTCATGCTTGTTTGTCATGCCTGCTACTGCTTAGAGTTGAGTCAGGTCTGATTCATCGGGGATGAGTTGGAATGTGGTGAACATGTCCTACTGATGAGAGCTAAGTGTGTGAACACGATTTGGTAAAGGTAGCGGTGAGAGGCCATGTAGGAGTACATGGTGGGTTGTCTCATTGTAGCCGTCCTCAGGAACTGAGTTCTGTGTTTGTGATCCATGAACAGTTACTACCACACATTGGGCTTCGGGCGCTCCAAGCTCTCTCGACTTATTAATCAACTCGATCTCTTTCCAGGACTTGCAACTAGTTTCTGGTGTTTGTAGGTAGTGTTAGTAGTCTACCAAGTGGCACCCGGTATAGGTGGGCTTGGGACAGACTAGGCTCAGTGGCACGGTGTACCAAGTGGCACCCGGATGGTGGGCTTGGGAACCGTGCACACATCGTTTGGGGCCGTGAGCGACACCCCGGCCGGATTTCCTTGCGGATGGAACCCGAATAGGCGATAAAGCTGGACTAGAGACTTGTTGGTTAGTCAGGTCGTGGCCGACTCCCTCGCCCGGCTTCCGCTTGAAGGTTGCCGAGGTACATGACGTGTACAGGGCGATAAATGGCGAGAGCGTGTGTGAAGAAGTACACCTCTGCAGGGTTATCATTATCTATTCGAATAGCCGGATTCCTCGGATATGGAAACTTGGACCCCTTGCATAGTTCATAGACAAGTGAAAGTGGATACCCTAAAACTCGCAAGATAAGCGTGGGTGCTATGGATGGCCTTCTCGTAGGGAGACGGGAGCAGATCCATAGTGGTGTATTGAGTGGTGAATATGTGGACTTGTGTGCGCCACCTCAAAAGAGTTACTTGCAGTCGTAGTTCAAGTTAGCCACTGAGTCAAAGCTGGCTTGCTGCAGTTAAACTCGACCACCCCCTTTGTGGATACCGATGCATATGTAGATAGTTCTGATGTAAGTCTTGCTGGGTACATTTGTACTCACGTTTGCTTAATTTATGTTTTGCAGAGAGACTTCAGACTCGCTAGTAGTTCCACGTGGACTTCGACGTTTAGCTTGTTACCTCAGCTACGATCTTGTGCCCTCGGCAGGATCTTGTACATAGTCAGGCTTCTGAGCCTTCTTCATTTGTAGTTGTCTGTACTCAGACAAGTTAAGCTTCCGCATGTGCTTGTTGCTTGTATGCTCTAAATGTTGGGTCATGAGACCCATGTTTGTAATATCTCGCTCCTCGGAGCCTAATGAATAAATACTTTGAGTCATAGAGTTATGTTGTGATGCCATGTTGTATTTGCACATATCGAGCATATTGTGTGTATGATTGAAATGTTTGGTATGTGTGGGATCCGACAACCTAGTGGTTTATCCTTGGTAGCCTCTCTTATGGGGAAATGTAGTCTTGTGCTTCCATGAGCCATAGTAGTCCGCTACAGCCCGGTTCACCAGAGTCCTGCTAGCCCAGCACTACTGCTCAGGACACTTGACTGGCCGGCATGTGTTTCACTTCGTTCCTGTGTCTGTCCCTTCGGGGAAATGTCACGCGGTGACATCCGGAGTCCTGCCTAGCCTGCCACAGCCCGGTTCACAGGAGTTCTGTTAGCCCAATGCTACAGCCCAGATTCGCACGCTGCTGACCGACATGCTCGATGTTGATTCATGTATGCCTGTTCCCGTAAGTTAGTGCCGCTTTGGGTTCACGACTAGCCATGTTGGCCCGGGTTCTCTGTCATATGGATGGTAGCGACACTATCATATACGTGAGCCAAAAGGTGTAAACGGTCCCAGGGCATGGTAAGGCGACACCCGTGGGAATACCGTGCGTGAGGCCGCCAAGTGATATGAGGTGTTACCAGCTAGATCGATGTGACTTGGAATCGGGGTCCTGACAATGAATTCTAGTAGAATCTAAGTTCATCTTCTCATTAACTGTGGGTTCCTTTTCCTTAATATTTTTCAAAGTCATTCCTACCATAGATCCATATTGAGTAATTTGATTGTGGATCTTTTTATCTAGATTTTCAATTAATTCAACAGTAGCAACTTTATTTTCAATAATTTCAAGTCTTTGCATAACATGCTCCAAAGTTAACATGGTTCCATTAACCAAAAGAGGTGGTGAGCCAAATAAATCTAACATAGCATTATAAGAATCAAAACTATGGCTACCCAAGAAGTTCCCTCCGGTAATGGTATCGAGGATATATCTATACCAAGGATTAACACCTACATAAAAATTGCGGAGAAGAAGTAAGGTAGATTGCTTCCTGGTAGATCTATTTTGAGCATTGCAAATTCTATACCAAGCATCTATTAGATTTTCTCCCCCCCCTTTGTTTAAAATTTAGAACTTCACTCTCGGGAGACAACGGAGAAGATATGAGACTAGCCATGATGACAAGCAAACAAACTAGCACACGAGCAAACAAGAGCAAACGGGCAAGAGGCAAATAGAGAGGGAGGATAGAGAGAGAGGGCGAATAAAACGGCAAGGGTGTAGTGGGGGAGAGGAAAACAAGAGGCAAATGGCAAATAATGTAATGCGAGAGATAAGGATTGTGATGGGTCTTGGTATGTTGACTTTTTGCATAGACTCCCCGGCAACGGCGCCATAAATCCTTCTTGCTACCTCTTGAGCTTGCGTTGGTTCCCCCCAAAGAGGAAGGGATGATGCAGCAGAGTAGCGTAAGTATTTCCCTCGGTTTTTGAGAACCAAGGTATCAATCCAGTAGGAGGCCACGCTCAAGTCCCTCGTACGTGCACAAAACGATAGCTACTCGCAACCAACGCGATTAGGGGTTGTCAATCCCTTCACGGTCACTTACGAGAGTGATATCTGATTGATATAATATTTTTGGTATTTTTGGTATAAAGATGCAAAGTAAAAGGTAAAGGCAAAGTAAGAAAGCAAAGCAAGATTAAAGTGATGGAGATTGATATGATGAGAATAGACCGGGGGCCATAGGTTTCACTAGTGGCTTCTCTCAAGAGCATAAGTATTCTACGGTGGGTGAACAAATTACTGTTGAGCAATTGACAAAACCGAGCATAGTTATGAGCATATCTAGGCATGATCATGTATATAGGCATCACGTCCGTGACAAGTAGACCGAAACGATTTTGCATCTACTACTATTACTCCACTCATCGACCGCTATCCAGCATGCATCTAGAGTACTAAGTTAAAAACAGAGTACCGCATTAAGCAAGATGACATGATGTAGAGAGATAAATTCATGCAACATGAAATAAACCCCATCTTGTTATCCTTGATGACAACGATGCAATACGTGCCTTGCTGCCCCTTCTGTCACTGGGAAAGGACACCGCAACATCGAACCCAAAGCTAAGCACTTCTCCCATGGCAAGAACTACCAATCTAGTTGGCCAAACCAAACGGATAATTCGAAGAGACTTGCAAAGATAACAAATCATACATAAAAGAATTCAGAGAAGATTCAAATATTATTCATAGATAGACTTGATCATAAACCCACAATTCATCGGTCTCAACAAACACACCGCAAAAAGAAGATTACATCGAATAGATCTCCACAAGAGAGGGGAGAACTTTGTATTGAGATCCAAAAAGAGAGAAGAAGCCATCTAGCTACTAACTATGGACCCGAAGGTCTGAGGTAAACTACTCACACTTCATCGGAGAGGCTATGATGATGTAGAAGCCCTCCGTGATGACGGCCCTCTCCCACGGAGCTCCGGAACAGGCCCCAAGATGGGATCTTGTGGATATAGAAAGTTGAGGCGGTGGAATTAGGTTTTTGGCTCCGTATCTGTTTGTTTGGGGGTACGTAGGTATATATAGGAGGAAGGAGTACGTCGGTGGAGCTCCGAGGGGCCCATGAGGCAGGGGCGCGCCCTAGGGGGGGCGCCCCCACCCTCGTGACCGCCTCTCTAATGCCTTGGCGTAGGGTCTGAGTCTCCTGGATCACGTTCAGTGAGAAAATCATGTTTCCGAAGGTTTCATTCCGTTTGGACTCCGTTTGATATTCCGTTTCTTCGAAGCACTGAAATAGGCAAAAAAACAACAATTCTGGGCTGGGCCTCCGGTTAATATGTTAGTCCCAAAAATAATATAAAAGTGGAAAATAAAGCCCAATATAGTCCAAAACAATAGATAATATAGCATGGAGCAAACCAAAATTATAGATACGTTGGAGACGTATCACCCCCTAATCCAGGACTCCCTCACCGACCATTCCGACGTTACCACCGATGCCGGCTGTGCCGACGGTGCCGACCTTGACTGTGCCACCTATGCTGACTGTGCCCACCGTGCCGCAGGTGACACTGCCTCCCATGCCGGCTGTTCCTGCGGTGCCCAAGGTGACGATGCCCCCAATGCCGGCCATCATCGTGCCTAAGGTGACCATGGCACCGATGCCCGCCGTCGTTGTGGCTAAGGTGATGATGCCGCCGATGTCCGCCATTCCTTCCATGCCCAAGATGACACTGCCGTCGATGCCTTCTACCCGACCCTTCAACGTGCCTATGCCATTCCTGGCGCCACCTCCATCAACTTAGGAGTGCCACGTGCATGGTGACGCGTGCACCATGTCGACGGTCACACGCTCCCATGTTCCAGTGGCTACATCACTTTGTTGCTCATGTGAAGTATTTGTTTTCGTATTGTTTGCTTTACATTTCAATTCAGTCATTAGTTAGTGTGTGTTGATATTAAAGGGGTGTTCTTGTCCTAGTATATACGCAGCATTTTAATTTATTTACATGTTATTTATACCTTTATGCCTATACCTACTAATAAAGGAATATTGCTAATGGTGGCTGTGGATGGAGGCGCAAGGCCAGGGGATGTGGAGGTCGCGCACATGCCAATCTGGGCGCGTATCTTTGACGCCCCCCAATCATGTTCTTCGAGGCCGTGGCTCGTCAGGTTGGAGGTGAGCTAGGGGAAGTTCTTGAGGTGGATGCTGACAAAGAGGGGAGGATCTGGGGGAGTCCATAAGGGTCAGGATTAAACATGATGTTGATGTACCGCTGGTTAGAAAGTTAGAGTTCCATGAGAGGGGAGAGAATGTGATGTACCGCCTCAATGTAAAATATGAGAGGCTACCTCGGTTTTGTAGTTTCTGTGGACACCTTGGGCATGGACAACGCGAATGTAAGCTGCCGGCAAACCTCCAAAAGATGAGGTTTTCAACAGCGCTGCGTGCCTCCCCGTTCAAGAGAAGCTCTATGAGAGGAGGGTTCGTAGTTCTAGAGGCAGCTAGTGCAAGGCGTTCCTGCATTTTGAGTCTGAGAACATGGGGGTGGCTCTGTCAGCGCCACCGAGGTTAGCAGCAGAAAGGCTCAGAGGAATTCCCGATGATGTGCTTGCTGGCCCATTGGTACAAGAGGCAATTGCGACTGTCAATGCGATCAAGCTAGGGACAGGAAAAGAAGAGGGAGAAGGCGATGCAAACTTGGGCAAGTCGCCAATGCAGACTGAACCAGGAGAGAACCGAGATGATGTTACAACACATACAAATGAGGAGGAAGAGACCAAGCAGAATCCGGGCCAGTCTTCAGAACTTATGCCCCAGGCCAAGACCGCAAATAATGCTGACCCTCAATACCCGTCGGGTTTTGAACCAGTGCTCCAGAATGCTGATGTTGCTGCCATCACGGCTGGCGTGCCTTCACCATTGGGTGCGCCAGATGTAGCAATGGGTCATGCCCTGCTGAAGGCCCCCCGGCCCTGCAGGTGTCCAAACCTAGAGAAACAACTCTGAATGGGAAGAAGCAGAAAGGGTACAAGAAGCACACAAAACCTGAACCTTCAACCAATGCCCTGGGCACAAGGGATGACCATGTGCTGAAAGGGGATGATGGGCTGGTGTATGCCAAGAGAGGATAGGTCCTGGACCAGAAGCCTGATCCGGTGCTGGGCAAAAGGGAGTCTTGAGGACAGGCTCATGCTGTTCATGTAGGTACTGAAGAGGATGGTGCAGAATCGGACTAGTACAAGAAAAGAAGGGGAAATGGAACATCAGAGGGGCAGGGCAACAATGGTACGGATGGTGGTTATGAAGCAACCGAGCCCGGGGCTCTCGATCAACTGGTGGCACTACAAAAAAAAGACACATCCGTGACATTTTGGGCCGAACAAATTTTTTTCTGTCATACATATGACACTTCTATGATGATAATTGTGACAAAACCCGGTATCATCATAGATGTGGTGGGATCCTACTTCTATCACAAAAAATCATGATAGAAAATGGCTTTTCGTCCTGGGCAGGCCGGAGACGCAGCTACATGACATTCTTTGGGCCATCCATGGCGGAAAAAATCGTGGTAGAAGCGAGGGGGAGGAAAATTTCGGGGAGTTCCCGGTTACGGTGGGAGATCGGGGGCCGAGCGACACGCGCTTCTCTCGTACACGTATGCGCGTGTGTGCGAGGCGTTCGGCTCTAACTGAACCCGAGCAATTGCACTGCAGGCTACGCGTTACTGAACCCGATTGACCAATTCCTTCGCTACTGCTGCTAACTGAAGCCGATCGATGTTGCCTCTGGATGAACAGTGAGCGTTGCGGGGGGGGGGGGGGTGGATGAACAGTTCCCAGTGGGGGTGGATGAACAGGACCCCGTGGTGTTGCCTCTGGATGAACAGGACCCCGATCGATCGAGCCGGTTGGGGCTGGATGAACAGGACCCCGTGGAGGGCAGGATGAACAGTAGACGGTGGAGGGCAGGATGAACAGTAGCCCGTGGAGGGGTGGTTGAACAGGAGCCCGTGGAGAGGGCTGGTTGAACAGTAGCCGGTGGAGTGGCGCGCGGTGGAGGCTGGATGAACAGGACCCCGTGGATGAACAGTCGCGAGTGGAGGTTGGAGGAGGTCGACGGTGGATGAACAGTAGCTCGTGGAGGCTGGAGGGGGTCGACGGTGGAGATGAACAGTATCCCGTGGAGTCCCGTTTTGCGGTGCGCCACACCCCTCCCGATGAACAGGACCCCCGTTTTGACCGTAGGAGGTCCGTTTCCTCCGTTTTGCGGTATGCCAGACCCCTCCCGATCAACAGGATCCCGTTTCGAACATGGCCGGTCGAACACAAGGCCGTTTCCTCCATTCTGCGGTACGCCAGGCCTCGTTTCCATCGCCTGTTCCGTCCAAGCCCTCCTAATGAACACGACGCATTCCATTGCCTCCCCATGAACACGACGCATTCCGTTGCCTCCACATGAACACGACGACGACGCTGTTTCTCCGTTCCGACATAGCCATGTACACGAACCCTGGCCGTACGTATGCGCGAGTTGGCATTCGAGACCCCGCCCATATGTACACATACGTGGTTGTATTTTATTTCTTGCACCCTGGCCGCTGTACGTACATGTACATGCTATGTGCGCGCCTCTACTACGACACGTGCACGCCTCTACATCGACTAGTATATATGTACGTACACGTTCGCGAACAGAATGACAACTCTACGTACGCTTCGACCAGGTGGGTCCCGACTGTCAGGCACTTCCTTGCGTGCGAAGATGTAGCTGGTGGGTCCCAGCAGTCAGGGGCAAACGTTTTTTTTTCATGAAATAAGGTGGCCCGTCCGGTGGGTCCCCGCTGTCAGGTGGAGGAATAATTATTTTGCGCGTAATAAGGAGGCACTTCCTTGCTGCGGCCGTGGACCCAGCTGTTAGCGTCTCCATGCACAGTACTCTTCCGATGGAAGTCGGTCATTGACCACATTGACCACGCCGCGCTGAGAGCACCACGGCGGTGGACGACGGCGAGGCCTAGGAAGGGGATGATGCGGAGCCGGGGAAGACGCGACAGTGGAAGCCCGCGCGGAGAGGAGTACGAGGGTTCACTAGTTCGGCTACGGTGTGAGGCTGTCATCACCGCAAGGTCTGGCCAGCGGTGGGAATAGTTGGGGGCGGTGAGGCCTCCGCGACAGCATAGCCGGCCACAGGAGGCAGGAGCATGCGACACGACCGGTGCTGCTTTGGGCGGCTGGAGCAAGAAGACCAGAGGTTGAAGAAGCACTACGGCCATTGGATGGACATCGTACGGTCACTGGAGCTAGAATCGTTCATATTGACTAAGTTGACAAAGCCCTTCATCCCCGTCAACTTAGTAGGCCCACAAGTCAGCCTCCCACCAAGGTGGGTCCTAGCTAGCCGGGGGAGTATTCATTTTTTTGTGCGTAATAAGGAGGCACTTCCGGTGGGTCCGAGCTGACAGCGGGGGGAACATTTTTTTCGCGAAATACGGTGGCCCGTCTGGTGGGTCCCAGCAGTCAGGGGAAACGATTTTTTTCGCAAAATACTGGTGGCCTGTCCTGTGGGTCCCCGCTTTCAGGTGGAGGAATAATTTTTTTCTGCGTAATAAGGACGCACTTCCTTGCGGCTGCCATGCACCCAGCTGTCAGCCTCTCCACATACAGTACTCTTCTGATGGAAGTCGGTCGTTGACCACATTGACCACGCCGCGCCGAGAGCACCATGGCGGTGGACGATGGCGAGGCATAGGAAGGGGATGACGCGGAGCCGGGGAAGACGTGGCAGTGGATGCCCACACGGAGAGGAGTACGAGCGTTCACCGGTTCGGCTGCGGTGTGAGGCTGCCGTCGCCGCAGAATAAGGTGTGGGTGAGTAGAGGGATGCCCTGGCCAGCGGTGGGAGTAGTAGGGGGCGCTGAGGCCTACGTAGCAGCACAGCCGGCCACGGGAGGCGGGAGTAGGCGGTCCCGCCGGCGCTGCTTTGGCGGCTGGAGCAAGAAGATCAGAGATTGAAGAAACACGACGGCCGTTGGATTGACATCCAACGGTTAGGTCTGCTACAATCGTTTGTTGACGTATATAATAACTAAAAAAATCTTGCATATGCGTCAACTAAACAGGCTCACAAGTCATACAACTCCCTCTTTTTTCAATAATTTATATATAGCTCATGGCAACTTCTTATGCAATTCATTGCAGTCGTTTTTTTTGGTTGGCCAGGGCCAATTTCGCATATTTCTGTGGGTTCCAAACTATTTTTAATACCGAAATGTCGAGCCAGATTTAAAGTACTTTGAAGATATATTTAAATTAGGTTAATGCCCAGTGAAATAGGAATCTGAAAATGTAATAAAATTCAGAAATTATAAAGTAATTGCCAATTTGTCATCTGTTTTTATATTTACAACCCATTTCATATTACTTTCAAGATTTGTAGGCGTCTTGAAAGAGTTGCGGCCCATCAGAGCGTAGAAAAATAAGTAGGCCTGGATAGGGTATTCTTCAGAAAAAATAAAACTAGGCTCATTTTCACAAAGAAAAAATAGCTGGGCTGGTCACATGGTGAACATAAAATATAAGCCTGAGCTAGACGGGCCACAGCCCAGTTCAAACCCTACTCCGTCTAAACAATACCAAACAAAAAAATACTGCTCAAGTAGCTACGTCCTAGGTGTCAGCCGATCTTGTGCTGTTCTCTTGTCTATTGACTATATACGCTCACAATGTCGTGGGTCCCAGATGTCAGGAAAACACTAGGAGGAAGCATTTTATTTTTCCATACGCTGACGTGGTGGGCCCCTACTGTCATCCTCTCCACGTACTTCTGCCGATTCCTGTTGTTTGTTCACCATGTTGACAATGCGAGAGGGCGGCGCCGCGGTGAGCGCACCAAAGCGTGTAGAGGACGTCGGCGTTAACGATTTAGGAGACGGTGGGGCAGCGATGCGTGCGCTGAGGCGCAGCCAGCCATGGGAGGCGGAAGCAGGCGGCCCCGCCGGCGCTGGTTTGGTTTTGGCGGCTGGAGGAAGACAAGACTGAAGAAACACAACAGACTGTAAAAGCAGCAGGAGTACTTAACAACCTTAACTGAAACCAGTAGGGGCACTTAACAACCAAAGCTGAAAGCAGTACGAGTACTTATACAGGTTCAACCATACAAAGCACGCCTCGAACAGTGCTAGTTTGCCTACAGTTAACCAAGGGTGAGGCCGCCAAGCCCCAGGACAAGGCCCGGGCACCACCCCGCGCATCCACAACCTTCTGAAAGCGGCTTCATCTCGCAACATGGTCAATAAACAGGATATTCGCTTTAGAGCCCTGGAAAAGCATGAACATAATCTTCTGTCCTATTCTCCAAGATGGACGGGCCTTCATTATTTGAGACCACCCATGAATAAGTATATTTTCACCTCCAAGGGGAATTGAGTAGGTCGACATAAACATCATGTTGTGACCAAGCGCAAGTCGACCATGGTCAGGCATCTGTATAGGAACAATAGAACTCGGCAGTTCCTGTTTCAAGAAGATCACAGCTGTAAAACTGTGTATAAGCAATAGTTTATGAACAACATATATAATAGAAAACAGCTCGTACCATAAGTTTCTCGACACAGTTGGACCTGTTCAACGAGTGCAGCAGTGGCACACATATCCCATGTGGCCTTCCACCATTGGAACACCCCACAAGGACCTCAAGACGATCAATAAAGTGTACGAACTTGTGGATGTCGATCCAGTCAACTTCAGTGCCATTAGTAACAGTCGAGTTATTATAGAGTAACAAACGAGCAGACTGCTTAACTCTGAAAACACCTAAACGTGCCACTAATTATAAGAAAATATTAGTTAGAAGTAGCATCTTCATGAGAGATTCGTTGCTACTTCTAAAGTTAAATTGTGATTAGTTAGATAGAATAGGTGGATTAAGAAGTAATCGAGGCAACAAGCAAGAACCAGATACAAAACTAACATGGATGAACAATTGGAACGACGTCGGGGTGGAAGATCACAGTGAAGATGAGACCAGGTTCTGCTATTTCAATCAACATTCGTGCGCCAACTTTTAGTCCGTAACACTTGAGAAAGTTCATCCAAGTTCGGCCATAAAAAAGCAGCGATCTTCTTGGTTCATGAACCCAACTCGGAACTTATATCCATGGCGTGTCTTCACTGTGACCATTAAACTAGTGTACTCAGTTATGGCAAGGCCGAGCATCTTGAGTACATGTGTTCTGGCAGAGCAAATAATACACTGCAGGAAAAATAATATGAGAACACAGCATGTTCAAAAAAACCCCACCCTCCCGGATAGAAAAGAGGATTCTAGGAACATACTATGCGCGTTTCAAAATGCGGTGTTAGGATGAGAAGGAACAAGTGTGGCGTCTCGCCGAGGGTGCAGAAACCTGTAGGGTACTCACACTTTGGGCACTGCAAATGAAACACACTAGATTCAGTAGGAAGAAAAATGCGTCAACGGCGGCGGCTGCCATCCTAGGATTACCTGCGACCAAGGGACTTGGGTTTATCGGGGATGGATGAAGAATTCATACCTGGTTCTCCATGAGAAAACCCTATGCAATCGCCGAGAGGGGGTTTTCTCTAAACAAGAAAACGAGGGAGAAGGGGATTCAGTCCCAGTGAAATATTGCCGCTTCGTCCGTCCAGCTTACTGCTAAAGCTGGAAGGGGGTTGTGATTTGACGGCTCATTGGGCATTACTGCGGTGCTACGACCGGGGTGTGTGTCTACCGTGAAGTTGTGTACTCTAATTCGTGCATATGGCACGTGGACCCCGTTGCCGGTTTCCCCACATATCAGCGAAAGGAAGTAGAAAGACATGAGTAACTAGTTACACATAAATATATATTTTGACAGAGAGATACTCTCTCTGTAAAGAAATATACAAATCTTTTATATCACAGGCTCACCTTGCCGAGGAATATACTCCCTCTGCAACGCACGGGCATTATGGGGGTTCAGCTGAGAATATAATACTCGGATTTTTTTTGAGGGATAAAAACTGTTTTATTGAAGATTAACAGTCATAGGTATACAAATAATTTCGGGGGTTCCTGTGAGCCAAAGATGGCGTCCACAGGGCAAAGAAGTAGCAGCTTTTGCGAGCACATGCGCTTCAACATTACACTCGCGTTTTTCATGTATGATCTCCATGGTTTGGAACATATTCTTCTTCATCTTGATCTCGTCCATAATAACTTTGCTGGGCCCCAAGTATGCCTCTCCGATATGCTTGACTGTTGCTGAACAATCAGTGCTAATCTGAACTTGTTGCAGGTTTAAGTCAAGAACCAGAGATAGCCCCTCGCAACATGCCATTGCCTCTAGGATCTCTGGATCAGTAACACTTTCGCACACCAGTGCCGATGCTACAAGGAAGAAGCATGTATGATCCCGGCTGACAACTGCCAGGGCTCCCCTTTCACCATTGCAAGATAACGCAGCATCAACATTCATCTTCGTCCAACCCACAGCAGGAGGAGGACGCCACTTCTGCACTGAGCTAGTGCTTCTCGAAACCAGGTTCTGGACTTTGGGCCGCAGGCCGATCCTGCATGTTTGGGGGCCCACGGGTTCTACCTTAGCGCTTTTCATATTGCAAGCGATCGGTACGGCGCTGGTTTTAGATGCTGTCGCAAGGCGAATACACAAAATTGAATAAAGCACGACATCTGTTGGAATGAAATCGAATGACAGTTCCTAACCAGCAATCAAAGTTGCAATTCTATCAACGATATACCATGTGATAAATAATACTATCATACTACTTATACACACAGGACACTTGTTTCACCATGCCAGATTATTACATCAAAATCTCTCAGAGGATAGATCAGTTAGGCAGTTGCGTGCTACTACTGAAGAATTTCAAAGTTGATTTGGACCAGCTCTCCTTGCCGAGAAAGTTCGATTTTGACATCATCCCCTACCGCAAGATATGATTTAGATTTGAACCTTGACCATCCTTTAGCATCAACCATCATGCGACCATCCTTTGTACTTACGATATATTGAGCAGGTTCATTCACACTAAGGCTGCGCATGGTAAGAGAAACTTGGCCGCGGTCGCCCGGATTGTTGAACGACTCCCTCGGTGCTCTAGGAATTCTCTGTTTGCAAACAAGAAGACATACCCAAACAGTTAGATCAACACAGTGAATCATGTGAAACAACATGGAAAGAAAAAAGAACGAAGCACTTGGGCGGCCAATGCTTACGAAGAAGGTGGACATGTCAGTTTTTGTAAGGACTTTGGTATATGAAGTGCGAACTGCAGCCCAGTCTGTTGCCGGTGCAACTGCATGTGCCGGAGCAGATGCAAGTGCAAGTGTTGGTGCAGGTGCCGAAGCCGCTGCTGCTGCGGAGATGGTGCTCCTTGTAGAGCTGGTGCCGGTGTCGGAGCAGGTGCCGATGTCGACGCCCGATCCTCTGGTAGATCAGACTGATCCACTGACGCGGTCGGTGCCCAATCCTCAGCTGGATCAGACTGAGCTACTGCCGTTGTCAGTGCTAGAGCAACTGTCGGTGCTCGATCTGTGCGAGACAACGGCGATCGTGTCTGGTCTGCTATGATCAGCTTTCTAACTTGACTAGGATCCGTGACCGTGATCCAGTTTTTTTTTCTTCATTTCTTTTAAATGCGAGAAGGACTAATTGTGGCGTTTTTGTTAAACCAAACTGCAGTTCATCATAGAGATTCAGCTTGTACTCAAACAACAGACTGATCCAATTTTTTCTAGTAATATAAGTGATGGACAGTGCCTTCGTTACTGACACAGCATAAGAAGTGAAACCTGCAAAAATAGCCATCCTAGAGCAAACCAAATGGTTTATTCTGTGATGAATATCAAATGGCAAACCCTGCATCGTAAAATTGCAGGAAAAGAAAGAAAACATGACATTAAATCAATAAGATTTAGACAGTAAATCAATAAGATTTACTTGATGTGACACGAGTGAATCCTTACCAGGAAATCACTATGTTGAAGTACTAAACAGAAGATAGATCGTCCAACTACGCATGGCATGCAGGGGCCCCGCCTACTCCCACAACCAGGACAGTCCAAAGGTCATGACAAATCGTATGGACCGAACATCCATGGGGCTGGAAATCCTGGTGGGTGCGATAAACCCTGCAATGCATACAGATATTGGAGTGTAACCATAATTGATAGACCGTCCTTACAAAAAATATGATATGGATACTTCAAAATATACAGACTGAATTGAGTGGACAGACATTAACATAGACCGTTCTCAGGACTGACCACACACCAAAAGTGGCAGTACTAATAAACAATACAGGGTTCGCAAACACAAATCAAGTACTGAACAATAGTACTTACTACGGACAAGCAAAGTTGCACTAACTAAACTCTGCAGACTATTTTTTGCCACCGATCTACGGGATGAACCCCGCATAACTGACTAGGCCATGGACTTCGTGTGAGATGTCTACATGCACCATCACCATCTTGTCAACCTTGGAGAACCTAATAGAGTGGTCTTTCCACTCATAAACATGATGATGAAGACATGCCGCATCAGATTTGTTGGGAAGCTTTACAAGAACCACACCTTTCGTAATCGAAGGCACATCCAGGAAATTGTTGTGGTCAAGTACAGCCTCGAGAACACGCCTGACAACAATGCTACATGAAAACACTAGTTCAGCACACGTGGTGACAAGGACACAGCAGCTGGATAGTTCAGCAGTAGAACTCATCATCAGGTCTTCCAGTTCACACGGCATGACTTTGAGAACTTCATCTCCACCGCGGACCTGGTTCTAATTCAAATAAAAACCATATTTTATTACTACCTCCGTTCAGAAATATAAGATGATTTTTGATATTATACTCCATATATGACTACATATACGCACAGAAATGAGTGAACAAAGACACTAGAACATGTCTTCAAAGGCATGAGAGCAGAGGGATTACATGCAATATCTATAACACAAGTTACTAAGGCAAATATACCCTCTTAAAAGGTAGCATTGATGTTCATAAAGTACTCCCTCCGTCCCAAAATTCTTGTCTTAGATTTGTCTAGATACGGATGTATCAAGTCACATTTAAGACAAGAAATTTGGGACAGAGGGAGTAGTTGAAAGTAATCTATAAGAAATTAGTGTCAACCTCTCGCATGTTTTGGTCAAAAGAGGAATTTAGAACCGTCATTTGGCACACAAAAATCACATGCAAGATCACCCAGAAAGTTGTACTACTAGTACTAGTACTACATGTTAGATGAAAAAACACGATCAAGATCGAGAAAAAGATCGTCAAGAAGATATATTACCTGGACTTGCTTAACGAGGGATCCCGGAGAGGGGGGCTTGGATAGGGCGATGGCTTTGAGCTTGTCTGCGGTAGTCTCGGCGGGGTGGTTGCGCTTCTTCGTACCATGAGCCTCGACAGTTTTGGCCGGAGCCATAGACATCACTTCGGCCGGTGCTCCAGCGTCCATCAAGAAACTGTCAAATAGAAATAAAAGAAAAGAAACCTTAATCACAAACCCAATAGAAGAAAAGAGAGGGAGTTATAGGACCAGTCTCGGGGTTGCAAGACCGGGCCTTGGCAATAATCAACACCATTGATGCACTCACCTTTCCTTCCTTGGGAGAGAAGAACAATGGCAGAAGCAGGTCGGGGTTTTCTTGAAGAAACGAGGAACAAGATGAGGCAGAAGCGAGGGTTGGGTAGAGAGGAAGCTGAGAGAGAAGAGTGAAATGATGGTTGCTTCGTCCGTCCAACTTACTGCTGGAAAGGAGGGGGGTTTTGTGATTTGACGGCTCATTGGGCATTACTGCGGCGCTTCGATCGGGGTAGTCTACCGTCACTCTACTACGGAGTAATTTAGTGCATGGCTGGTGGACCCCGATGCTGGCTGTCCCACACGTCAGCGAAAGTGAGTAATTTAGTGCATGGCTGGAGGAGGATCCGCATGGTAGAGCGTGTCCATTGTTTTTCAGAAGAAAAAAAATGATTACAGCAAGCGTTTCCACTCTTACGACGGAGGAATGTGAGACACGGCAACCACTTGAACATACACAGTGCTCCTACTACTAGGCATGTGCAGTGGTTCATACGTCAGTACTACACAATCTTGTTGCTAGTGTAGTAAGATATGACGATAATAAATGATGTTGTGCGCATGTCAACCACTCCTATATGTAACATAGTACCGCTTTTTCAACTGTCCGGTCGAGAATGGACAGTGAGATCAATGTTAACAGAACAAGGTCCACAGCGCACGGAGAGTACGGTGCTACAGTACTCCACGAAACATGAGCCATATGAAGCACGAATAGTGTTAGGCAGGGTGTATGAAGGGTGCACGGGATGGGAGCAAAAGTTCCCTTCTCGACCCACTTTTGGGTGTTTGGCAGACTGCAAGAAGGGTGCATGAGTCCTCACTATTAGGTTGACAAAAATACGCGAAGAGGAAACAACTATATTGAGATGAGAATGCAACCAAACACACCCACATGCTTTGTGCTACAGTGAATAATCTGCACCGTCTGAGTTTGATCCAACGGTCATGTTGCGCCGAGACATGGACATGCCCATGCAGAGGGCGCCTAAACACCACCGAAGTCCCTCTGCTTCTCGAGGCACACAACGTTGGTGATGCAGGGTGCAACCGCCCGCAGAGCCCGCTCCCGGTCGACGGGAGCCAGCTCATCAAAGACGGCGTCCAATGGCACGAATGGATTCCGGTGACGGAGCCCTGAAAGGATTCGCCCGGCAACAGGGACGGCAGCCCGCAACCCCTCCTTGTCCAGCTCAGCCCCCACCATCGCGCGGAGACGGATCAGCTCCTCGGAGATATAGGTGAAGAAGGAGACCATGTCAGGAAGCCGCAGCTCGTTGAAGTCGACCGGGTGGTCGAACGGGTTTAGCCCGACGGCCGGCATCGTCGCGTTGGCACGACGGTAGGCATCGTGCAGCCCCAACACGTGTGTGGCAACTTGGTTCACAAAGTGGATGAGGCGATCCTGGACCTCGTCACGATCGGCCCGCTCGTGCTCCAGCCGGCTCCCTTGACGGCCTATCGTATCTCCTGCTTTCTGCAGCAACGCCACCGACGCCTCGAGCATCTTTGTGGTGGACGCCTGCCGCTTTTGAAGCTCCGTGAACTCCCGCACATAACGGAGGAGCATGGCACTCCTCCCCTCCTTGAGCTCACGGAGCTCCACGTCCTTAGCCCTGAGCGCTGCATCCTTGGCATGGAGCTCCTGTGTCAGGAGCCTCACCTCGGACTCGTGATCTGCTGCGCCGCCATGGCACCAGGTAGAAGCAATGGGGAGAGGAAGCAAAGGGGGCGAAACGGCTGAAAGGCAATGCAATCTACGGGAAGACAGAGGGAGCGGGGAATCTTTTGGTTTTCACCACGGTAAAACACCAGTCGACGACTTCTCACATCAGGGAGCAGTGGGTACAGGCGGAGTCATCGTGACTAATTGCTGCCGCGCCTGCTCCCGTCAATCAAAAAAATAAAAATCCTGCCGCGCCTGCTCCCGTCAATCAAAAAATTAAAAATCCTGCCGCACCCAAACACCAGAGCAACGCCACGGTGGATATTTAAATTTACCTGCCAGCAAGTAGATAAAAAAGGGGTGAAAAAACAAATGTGGTGGCGGCCTGGCTAATCAGTCAAACTAGCCCAACTAGCTAGCCACCGTGCTTCACTGATGTACTCGGCGGGAAAGGTGGTCTTTCGTGATTTGACGACTCATTTACTTGCTTCGGTGCTACGACCGAGGAGGACCCAGAAAACGCGCGGTAGGGCGTCCCACGTCAGGAAGAATATATGCGTGCACCACCCGGGAGGACCCTGAAACCGCACGGTAGGGAGTGCCACGTCTCAGCACGGAGGAAAAATGTGCGTGTAAAAATATACTGTATCAGACGTAGTACCTATGGTTCGACCTCGGGACCCAGCCAGTCGGTTGAAAACACCCCACTAGCCACACAGCTTCATCATGCAAACGTGGCACAGAGGATAGATGTGGTTAGCTCCGTCTCGACCAGCCACAACGTCTCTTGTTCTAGGCGATTCTTCTATTTTCCAAGTTTTTTTAGTTGCAATAACACCATGGCAAGCTAGCGCCGCTCTTCGTGTGTGCCCGTGCAAAGGTTAGACGATGGAGAGAAGAGAGATTGAGATCACAGACCTGGGACCCACCAGTAAGTGAGATAACGGTCATGCACGTGTTGACGAGGCACTCCCTCTACTCTACTCAACGCAAGTACTGTATAAAATCAAGTTATGGGACAAAGCCAAAACCGTTTGTTTTTTCAGGCTATCGACTTACGCTTTGTAGTCCAGGTTGCCAGTTCGAATCTCGTCTTTCAGATTTGTTAGTTTTAGGTCCAAATTTGATTAATGACAAGTGGGACCCCCGTGTGTTGTTTCGATATTTCAGTGTAGGATGGTTTTTTTGAACAAACACTTTGCACGGTTAGACAAGTAACGACACGAGTTACACGTTTTTTGCAAGTTTACAAACAAAAGTGACAGTGGCATAGAATATCACATCCACCCCGCAGCTTAGATACTATGGTGATACGAGTTTTTACATCGTTGGAAGTGAGATCCAATGGCTTGGGAGTAGTCTTTGTAATTATGTGCAATTTCCAAACTCTCCAATGGTTTTTTGCCAAATAAAGCATTCAGGCCTCGTGTGTAGATATATTTTGTGCGTGGGAGGAAGCAAGGTCAACCGATCACATAGGGTCGCCGTGTGATCGAAAGAGTGAGACGGGTTGGAGAGAGTGACTTAGATAGACGATGTGCGTGAGAGAATATACAATGTGAATAGGTCGAATTGGGCTCAAACATGGTGATATATCGTTTTTGTCCGAGAAAGAGCGAGGTCAATCGAGACATACAGAGAGAGAGATTGAGTGAGCGTGGCCCACCATGAGGTCGAAAGAGTGGTGGCAGCTTGGATGGACTGACCTAGATAGACAATCTGCGTGACAGAGTATAGAGTGTGTCGATCGAGGCCCGAACAGGGAGATATATCATTTGTGTGTGAAAGAAAACGAGGTTAAACGAGACTCAGATAAAGAGAGCGAGATTGAGCGAGTGTGGCCCGCCGTGCGGAAGAAAGAGTGAGACAGTCTCGAGGGAGTGACCTAGATATACAACGTGCGTGCGCATGCATGAGAGGTTGGGGGCTAGATAGGCAATGCATGTATTTAGCGCGAGAGGGTGAGAGGGAGAGGGGGAAGAGAGAGAGCTCGGCATGGGGTGCAATGGCGGGTGTGTGAGGTAAATACATTTGGTAACAGAGTGGGAAAAGGGGTTGTGTAGTTGAGAGACTTAGAGATTGAAACATGGAGAGAAAGAATGAACGTGTGTTGGAAACCGATAGCTTCCTAAGGTGGTTAGGAGAGGAAGATTGACCCATACAGGAAGTATGTAGTGTTTGTGTGTGTGGGGGGGGGGGCTAAAAACAACATTTGAATGTACATAGTACGAGACTTAATATCGATGTTTCAATTCGGTGTACATTGTAAGATTTGAACCGAGGACCAGGCATACGTGTAATTATTTCGAATTTGTGCCATACTAAGTTTTGAAAAGTTGACATTGACTCAGTTGGTTGTGCTATTTTGTAGGTCATATGTTTGAATCCATCCAAAAGTTTTCTCACTACCATGGTGTTCATCATATACATATGAATTTGTAATAAAAAAGTAGCGTGGATACAGTGAAATGTGAAATCCACGTTAGAATTGGAGATCGCTACGTGACACACACTCTAATTCGAATACCTAACTACGTGCCACACACTCTAATTCAAATAACTAATTATGTGACACACACTCTAATCCACGTTAGCGTGGGTACCGTTTCGATTTTTTTTCAAATAACTCCTCATTAATTAATTTATAGTACTCCCTCTGTTCACTTTTATAAGGCCTTGAAGACATTTCAGACAATGTGCAAAACAATTCATTTTAAGTTGTCTGAAACGACTTACAAAAGTGAACGGATGGAGCATCTCGTTTCGAATGACTAATTATTTCAAGGAAAACACAAGCATGGTAATACATACAGATTCGTTTGCAAATGAAAGAAGATTCGTTTGCATTCTCAAATGTAGGCGCACCAGGCAAACCAGGGTCGTGTCGGGGTGGACGCTACTTCTGTGCCTTAAAGGCAACTGCCTTTGGGTCACTGACATGTGGGCCAGCCACCTGTTGGGCCCATATGTCATGGACACAAAGGCAGGTGCCTTAAGGCACCGAAGCATAGTCCTGTCGGGGTGCTCGCGTGTGTCGGACGGACGCGTAGCACCCAGCCACACACCCCCTCCCCCCCCCCAAAAGGATGACGACAATATAAGTTCGCGCTTCCACATTTCGGATTGAAATATCTGGCGGCCCCAATTCCATCCCTGCAAAATCTCTCTTCTCCACTGTCCCCTTCCGCACCCAGATTGCTCAAATCCCTAATTCGCCGCCAACACTCGAATCGCCCCTCGTCTCGTCTCTTTCCCCACTATTCCCCACCTCTGTGCCGGATGACGACGACGAAGACGACGGTCGCGCTTCACCACCGCACCAGAGCTACCTCATCTACGCCCTCGTCCACCGCACCGGGAGGTCCACCGACAATGTCGGCCGCCGCAACCGACGTGCCTCACAGACACCGAGTTCCACCGCATCAGGTGCGCTTCACCAATGTCGTCTCCCAGCTCACCAGGGCTACTTCACCGAGCACATCGTTGCACCTCCGCCCCCGAGGCCGTTGGGGCTTCACCAACGGTCTCGTCCACCGCATCGTAGCGCTCCGCTGCCACTCAAGATCTGCATCCATGCGAGGCCAGCCAGCGCATCACCCTCAACGGCTCTGAAGTGACCCGCACTCTAGCTAGGCGAGCATGCCCAAACGCCGGCCCGAACTAGGTATCCACACATCACTCCCTTGTGCACTGTTCCGACGATGTTTGGATATCCTTTCACTGCTCTCTTAGCTTACATGCCAATGCAACTCTGACCTTAACTCTTATTTCTTTTGGAGATATCATCTGAAACAAGCAAATCCATATTTTAGCGAAGCATGACGGCGCTACGGGATCTGGTACACATCCTGCACACCCGTATAACCTTGTAAGTATCTGTCCTCCGGTACAACATCAAGGTCGATTCCTCTTATTTGATCAACCATTCACCGTGTCAAAAATGCAGAGGGGGATGAAAGGAGCACAAGGAATGCACATCCAAGCAAGTGGTAACATGGACTTGTACATGGAACATCCCAAGCGCAAGCAGAGCTACAGTGAGCCTGTACAACGAGCTAGCGTAAGTCCCTACATTTCATTTAATCCATAATGGCATTCGTGTATGATTTGTGTGCAGTGGCTGATCCATGAATTCAAGTTACCAGGGACGAACATTTAACTTAAAAAATACGAAGGCACTTGCACTCTAGAAATCAACATAACTTGAGAAATGTGAAGCTACATGCACTTTGAAAACCAGCTAATGATCCAAAGTAGTTCATATTATAAACACTAAATGATGCAAGCACCAAAAATACAAAATGCAACATGGTGTACAAGGACTACAAACATTGTTTGTACCTACTTGAATTATTTGTTCTCTGGCTGAAAATATCAAAGTGTAATTGCACCTATAACCAGTGCGCAAACTGCATATCAATATATCTATCCTGCACAAGTATGCCAATAGTTTCAAACAACAGATTAGAAAAGTATTTATGATATGTTGTCATGATACGGGGACTTTCTGGTAGATGGCCTCAACGTTTCCTCAAGCTATGAAAATGCACTATAATTTGCTTGTCATCAATGCCTGCGAATCTCTGTCTCTCTCAACATAGTAGATCATCATTAGACACTAAATCCTTCAATGAGCTTGCAAAATGCTTGCATTAGATCCCTCATTAGACACTATATGTTCATCACTAGGAGCATGTAAAATGTTTGCATCAAATCCTTCATTAGCAGTCTATTCATTAGACACTTCAGGCTCAAGAACAACATGAGCTTCTATGTTTGCACCGAAAACTTGATTAGATACATCAGATTCAGTCAGTTCAGTATTGATTGGGGGAGTTATAAAATAAGTAGAAATTGGTTTCATTTTCTCATAGATTCCCTACATACAAGCAGTTTTACAACACCGTCAGGTTTAACTATTGGCCAAAAATTGAAGAGTTGAATTAGATATAATCAGGGATGTGATGTACCTGCTCGTTGCGCATGCTACTCTTGCAAGCTGCGACTGTCCGTTTGTGCAAGCTCGATGCCATGCCCGTGCTGCCGCCACTGCCTCCCATGCAGGCTACACCCAAGGTTGGATCTTCATCTTCTTGTCCTTCCATTCGCTTGAAGCCCGGCGACCGCCCTCCAACGAGGGCGCGGGGAAGTGTTGTGTCGGTCTGTCTAGCGACGGCTAGGTTAGGAGCAAACCAGACTGGAGGCTGGAGCGAATGAATTGGGATTTTTCCTGCTACCGATCGATATGGGAGGCGCTCGTTTGGGCCGCGAGCCTACTATAGGGCCTGCCTTGCACTTAGGTTATTGGCCCATTCAAATTGAAACATTTTTCTTCATTTTTCACATTGCCTGCTCGTGCGTTGGGACGAACAAAACTAGCATGGGCCAACCTGGACGACTCAAACTAGGTGCACACTTTCCGGCCACTTGAGGCGGCCGCCCATACCAGCCCGTACGGTGGTGTCGCCCCTTTTTGCGTGTATGATTGGATAGTGAAAAATATTCCAGTGGCGCTTTTGATTTACCCACAGAATGGTTGAATTGCTTGTTTCTATGAACTGAGTTCGCCAATAATGTGAAGGATGCCAGTCTTTTCATCCTATTGTAGATTGCTTAGATCTCGATATGCCAAAAGTAATCGCATGAAATATACAGTAAAAGCCAGTGTGATGTGTTTGGCTACAACTAGTCTGACTACACGTCCTCATATAACATATCAAGGACGCACCATCTTACCAGATTAACCATTCAACTTCCCCATGCAGTGTGGGAAGAAAGAAGTATTGGGACTGCGTATCCAAGCAATTGATGCCATGGACACCTTCGTACAACCTTGTAAGCGAAAAAGAAGTTGCAGTGTGCATGTACAAAGAACTAGCGTAAGTTTAGTTACCTGCTTCTCAGAATTTTAGTTAGCCACTTATTGCAAAATTGTTCAATTACGTTGCTTGGCTTAATTTAGCCTGTTAATCATATTGTAGACTGCGCATATCTATGTGTTTGATACTTACTGTTAAGAATTACCTGTTTGCCTTAACTTAAATATCTACTTGTTTGTTTAATTGCTTTGCTGCTGCAACAGCGGGTTACAATGATGTTAATAACTACTTTTTAGCATCCAACTGAAACTCTTTATTTCCTTGTTTGTTTAACTGGTTTGCTGTTATAACTCCCAATTGAGATGTTTTGCTAACTTCAACTTTTCTGAATCCAATTGGAGCTTTAATGGCAAAACAGGTTAGCCCAAGATCAAAGAGCGAGGTCCCCATGGACGTTACATCATCCCACAGCAGTGGCACCGGCCCAATCATGCATTATGAATTGTCAACTGCTGATGCTCTAGAGGCTAAACTAGTGGTAGAAAGAGATTCTACTTCTGCACTTAGAGATGAAGTTGACATGTTGAGGAAGCAAACAGCACAATCACAAGCAGTACTCAAGACAACCATTAAATATTTGGTGGATTTCAAAACGAAGCAAGCTGAGACTGACCAGATTGTTAAGGTCCTGAAGGAAAAAAGGAAATTAAATTCCTACTTGGTAAATCATAGGTGAAATGTTTTTTCCACAGTTGAATAACCTTTGTGTTGTCTGTTCATGTAATCAATCAAACCATTTGTTTTAGAGATCATGTAATAATTGTTTTTTTGTTTGTAATTTTATTTGAGCACAAGTCTGTATTAATTGATAAGACTCGGAGACATTTCATTTGGATTGTTGTGCCAGACCTACATATATGCCAATCGGGCTGAATGTGCATTCAGCAATAGTAGTATAGATGGACCATAAATGGCAGGCATCGGAAAGGGCCAAGATGCTGGCTAAAAAAGGATGCTGTTGTAGCCAAAAAAAAGTACATCAGCCTGGCTTATGTGTGTTAGTTGATATTATTGATCCATATACTCTATAAGTGTTTATATGTCTGTTAGTTCCGTACATTCTTGGTTGATTGACTCGGTATTTGAATCTTGATACATCGCTTGTGTACATATCTAAATGGGAGAACACATTATGTTGCGTGTGACATTTGAGTTGGACATGAAGTGTTCCAAATATTCGAATTCACCTTAAACTGGATTCTAGTTTCTGAATTTGAGTATCGGCATTTGTAAACAATATTCATATATGACAGTGGAATACATCTTTGTCGTCCTTTTGAAGATATATAAAAACACACAGAATGATTTATAAAGATTCATATAGGAATACAAAATGGATTTGAATTTAGTTGCCAGGGTAAACGTGGATGCTTATTGTCCCAAAATTTGAAAGAAATAGCAAAATGTCCACTCCCACATCGGTTGCCCGAAGCCAAGTGTTTGGGAGATGGAAATTACTATCTACCCATTACACGGACAATCCATCGACCCGATTTCCACTGCTCTAAATAGGGGTAGGTTAGTAACTTCAATTAGACGTGACACGACCACCTCTGAGCCCATTCCGACATGGTGGGCGTCAAACATGGGCGGCAAAACTCATTTGATTCAAGCTCGTCCGAAAGACCTCTGTTTCTCCCTTCATTCCCCATTCATACATGGTGGGCGGCAAAACACCCTCTCCTCGTCCAAAATAGATGTAGGCTAATATTTTAAATAGGGGCAGATGTGTAACTTCCATCAGACGTGACACAACCGCCCTACCTTTCAACCCTGTTCATACACTGTGGGCACCAACCGTGGGCAGGAAAACACCCTCTCCTCACCCGAAATAGTTACCGGCAAATATTTGGGAGATGCGAGATTACCGTCCTATCCCCAACTGACGAGACGTCCAAATTTGAAACAGGGGATAAGTTCGTGACTTTCCCATATTTCAGACAGGCGCGTCCCAAAAACATGGTTCCCCGTACCTCTCCCTCCATTTTCCCATTCATACACCGTCCGATCTAGAACACCCCATTCCCACACCAGCCTTCGTCCGCCACCCCATCCATCGTCGTCGTCCTCCACCACATCCATCGCCACTGTCCTCCACCATGCCAGAGCGCCTACCAAGACCGCGCCGTCCACTGCTAGAGATGGACGTTTCTCATCCACGGTGACGGACCAATAGCCTTGCATCGCGTCCTCTCACTTCATCGGCGCCGTCGTCCTCTTTGCCGGGGCCGCTCACACGACCTTCTCTTCCACCGCAACGGGACTTATCCCCCGATGCACCCGTCTACCGCCGCAGACCTGCTTCAACACCACCGACAGCCATCGCACCTCCGATGCCTACACGGCGCTGCAAGATAGGTGGTACTTCATATCTCCTCAACTTTTTGACCTCAACCAGAAAATAGATCTTAACTTGGTTACTCTACTTTCTTTTTAGCTCTTAGAATTCAGTTCTTAGTTCGAAGCAAACAATGGATGCTAAATATCATTTCTCCGGTTTGCAGCTTCAAATCTGCCATGGCACAGCCATAATACGGTTTAATTGATCATGCTTAGGGTTTAATTGATCATGTTGGTTCCGTGGTGGTTTCTTTAATAGAAATCAGAGGGGAAACCCTCTTTTGCTAAAAAAAAATATATGCTTAGAGTTTCCCCCTTTTATGATCACTATACAATCAGAATACATGCTTCGTGTCATAATAACACTGCTCCACCCATCAAGCTAAACAAGCTTAGTTGTTCAAATACGAATCTGATATTATTAAAACAGAGTTG
This sequence comes from Triticum monococcum, assembly GCA_034509565.1. Taxonomy (NCBI): domain Eukaryota; kingdom Viridiplantae; phylum Streptophyta; class Magnoliopsida; order Poales; family Poaceae; genus Triticum; species Triticum monococcum. The sequence goes on from CM067845.1 coordinate 625,944,171, forward strand.
TTTAATTGGTCAGCTAAATGTTCCTAAATTAGTTTCAAAAATGCATGTTCGCCGCTCGAGTGTGTATCTCTGTGTGTGGTATGGTCAACACGGTTGGGGAGGTGAACTTTGCATATGCAGGGGTTTATAGGGAGACACTCTCCGGGTTGAAACCGCAATGCATTCCATAGATAATCTGACTACTTTTTATGTTTTCATGAATCTCAGATTCTGAATAGCATCATAATGATTATGAGCTTGCACGCATGAAAAGAATAAAGCAGAACAATGCCATGGCTGTCAAACTTGGTATTAAGGGACTGAAATCAAGTCTGGATGCAATGCAATGCAAACACTCTCCACCTACAGGTTCATGCTCAGAATATGATCCTAACAGTGATTCTGAGCTAGAGGGAGACCTAAGTCAATGTAGCTCCCTAGTGGAGGAGTCAGAGGAAGATACCCTATCTTATTCACCCATCAAGGTACTTGCTCTAACTTTCCAAGGTTACATTGCTCGCACATATCTTGCAACTGATGCTTTGCATTGGTTCTACTTTGTTTAACTAACATTAGCTTAGTTTACACATTGTGTATGTGAATACACCCTGCCTATCCATTTTCAGTACATATTCCATCTGTCATCATACCATATTTATCCATTCAAATGTTGTTCTTGTGTATCAGACGTTCAAGAGGAAGAGGGCAATTGCTGATCGTGGAGGAGCACAAGCAAAGTATTTGGAAAAGGTAGTGGCACCTGATAAATCAAATAGCCCATTAGGTGTAGTTGCAATATCACCTGACCCACAAAATACCCCAACTCTAGTAGACTCTAGCCCTACTACACTGGTCATTTCTGATGCCCCAACTCAGTAGACCCCAACTGCAGCAAACAGTATGATTATGTCAGTTGACATAGCACCAGTTGTATGACGCAAAACCCCCATTCCAGCAAAGAATACACCAAATCCAATTGCCAAATCCCTTTTCGAACCAGAGAGAGCCCCAATTGCAGCAAATAGGACCCCTGTTCCATTTCTTCCCAGTTTAGAAGACGAAGCTTATGTTGTTGTCAGGAACTTTGTGCGCATCTTTCCTTCATGGAAAGATTATACCGCAGACACAGAACAATTTCCAGTCTTCCTCCGCAACTTACGCGTAAGTAATGTACTAATGTTATTCATGGTCATTACTACATATGTTTCTGCTGACAAAAGACACAAGATTTCATTCTTTTAAATAGGCGAGGCGCAAACTAGATTTTGATGATGAGCAAGGGTTGGTTGCGCTTTTCAAGCACTCGTTGATGAATTATCGTTCCTACCTGAGGCAAGCGCACTTCCATGGCAAGCCTCTGAACGAAATTTCTGTAAAGTCTCCGGTGCTACATTTATCCGACGGTGACTGGAATAATCTTGTTACACATTGGTCTCGGCTGCAGCGTAAGGTACTTTCTATGATATCACATCACAATTTGAACTATATTTCTGCATTTGCCTTAATGTCTCACTAGTACGAAAACTGTTAGCAGAAGAACATTCATTCTCAAGGGACCACGGAATCTCGCAACTATACTGCACACTACATTGCTCTTGTGAGTACCTCTTGCCCTGTATGACCATACTTACTTTCATAGCTGTTTGATTATGTAGCATCACTGCACATGTTAGCCTCGTAATCGTCCATTTGGTGGACATTATAAGATCTGTATGGACTCTTACATAAATTTAGAATCAACCCAATGCTTTTGAAGAGGTTTAGCTCTGTAGTCCTCTTGTAAGGACTGAACGTGGTCTATCACTGTACTTACATTAACAGCTACTCCCTCCATCCCATAATATAAGAACGTTTTGTACAGTACACCAGTGTTCAAAACACTCTTGTATTATGGGAAGAGGGATTGGTTCATTTTGTAGCATTCTGCATCTTGTCTCCCTCGCCCACCATTTACTAAAAAAGATCAGATCTATATTTAATCTTACCAACAAGTAGAATACACAGACAATGCCAGTGCAGAAGTGTAGCCCATTGCTCTTGTTAGTACATTTTGTCCTGTAACGCTTGTACTTCCAGGGATTGGTAGTTGATTATGTAGCATCAATCTGCATCTTATCTTCATTATCCTCTATCCCTTCTAGTATTATCATATATATAATTACTCTCTACAAAATATAGAGTACATGCAATGCTTATGAAGAAGATTCTATGCTGAAATTCTTGAGTTATCCTTTCCTTGCCATGGAGAAGGGCATTATAAAGCCGGTGTTAACTATTAATGTAAGTCAGTCCTTCTAAAGCCTTTATCCTCAACTATTGTTTAATTTTCTCATACTCCCTATCGTTTACTGCTGTTTAGTTTGCTGTTTCTACCAAAATGCATGTTCGTAAGAACCATAAGTTCTAAGTTTTACTTGTAAAACCAAATTCCTTATTCATACCATGCACATTGCTTAATACTCCATATATGTATGCTTGTTTTGTGGATCTATAATCCAGTGTGTGGTGAAGCAGCCCACGTTTGCACCTTGTCATCTCCTGTTTTATCTTACTGATGTGGCTGATGATATGAACAACATGCCATGCACATTATCCAAAATAGATACAATGATTTTCTTTGCCCTTCATCTATGCTTGTTATGTTTACATGGTAATCCAGTAGTGTGGTGAAGCTCCCTGCATTATGAACAATGCCAAATTATGTTATTGATATTTTGAACATACTCTTTATTTTCTAATTTGAAATTGGATAGAATTGACAGAATAGTTATCATCTTTGTTTATACACGTGCAAAACCTGTCATCTCTCTGCTTTGTTTCAGGGTGATATGCCCGATGGCATGCACAAGTCTGCTGAAGGCTGTGAGACAAACCCAACATATATTGCAGCAAAGAAGGCAAAACATCTTGAAGATAGCGAGACAACCCCAAAGTCTTGTCTTGATGCAGTGTTCAAGTTACTTGAGACTAACAGTCAGACAAGCTCACAGAATTCGTTGTCTGAATCAGTTCGACTTCTTCAGTCCCAAGTTCTAGCAGAAAGGCATTCTGCAACTCAACTTCGACTTGAAGTCCTATCTCTAAGAAAGATTGCGCAGAACACCAATGAGAACCTCATCGCTAAACAGCTACACCTGGAAGCTATGACCGACATGCTAGGCCGGTCTCACAGCCTTGCTTAGCAGCTTGCGCAGCAGTTCCCCCGCAAGGCTAACCTTTCTTGAACTGTCTTGGAAGTGGTCTCGGTTCAGTATTATTTTGTTACGCTGCAATGGTGCCCAGTTTTTGTAATCTGCTTCTTCGTTGCACTTTATGATCACTGGTGGCGAACTTTGATGCCCAGTGGATGTAATATACCTTAAATCTTTTATTGTGTAGTGTAGGTTTATTCTTTGTTACTATGTCGTAATTTCTTTATTGTATAGAGTGGGTTTGTTCTTAATTCCTACTAGTTACGCAGCAGCCCGAAAAGAACCCCGGCCCATGATTGTGCGAATCAAATCACGGGCTTTTAACAGGCCAAAATTGTTTGGGTCCTTGTTTGGCCCAATCAGATATCGGCTGCGAGCAGGCCGGATGCAAATCGGGCCGCAGTTAGGCCCAACTATATGACGGGCTTTTAACAGGCCAAAATTAATATAGGGCCGAAATGTTAAACGGGCCCTTAACAGGCCAAAACTAATATCAGGCCGAATTACTAAGTGGGCCTTTAGCAAGTGGGCCCAAAAGCATAGTGTCCAGTTGACGGGCCGAATCTGATATGGGCCATAATTGAGCCCAAATCCTCCTAAAGGGCCGGACCTGATCTGGGCCGTAATTTGGCCCAGAACGTGGTAGGCTTTTAACGGGTCGTATCTCATATGGGCCACTATTAGGCCCGGAGCATGGTAGGCCATTAATGGACCGGATCAAATATGGGCCGGCATTTGGTCCAAAACATGGCAGCCAGTTAATGGGTCGGCCTACTAGGGTCCTCAAAATCTTGTGAGCCTACAGCTGGGTCGGCCCATTAATGTCGGCGAAATCTCGTGGGCCTTTAGTTGGGCCGGCCCATTATGACCCGCAAGAATCTTGTGGGCCTTTACCTGGGCCGGCCTATTATGGCACACAAAAATCTTGTCGGCCTTTACCTGGGCCGGCCCATTATGGCCCGCAAAATCTTGTGGGCCTTTAGCTGGGTCAGCCCATTATGGTCCGCAAAATCTCGTGGGCCTTTAGCTGGGCCGGCCCATTATGGTCCGCAAAATCTTGCGGGCCTTTAGTTGGGCCGGCCCATTTAAACTTGTTGGGCCGTGCCACGTGTCGACGTATCATAGGCGCCTTCTGTCCAGTGAGTGGATGACATCTGTCCCGACGATGAGCCGACACGTGTTTCCTCTGGCCAATGATGATTTTACACGTGGAAAATCCCCATTGGTCGGGGCTGTTAACGGGTTATCGGATCCAAAACCCGACCCGATAGCTTAACGGCGTTCCGTTATGGTGGATGCCACGTGTCGGTCACCCTTGACGAAAGCACTTCTGTGATGCGCGAGTTATCGTCATGGAAGTGGACACTTCCGTGATGATAATTTTGGTAATGTCATGGAACACTTCTACGACAGCACATGTATGACTATCTTGATTCTGTCATAAATTTGTCATGGATGTACATGCATGACAAAAAAAGCGACCTACTGTGACAAACACGTATCATCACGGAAGTGTATTTTTTTGTAGTGTGGGTGCAACGGACGGCACCCGCCAGGTGCCGTGACGATCATAAGCTGGAACTACTGGGGTCTTGGGCAGCCCAGGACAGTTCAGGAGTTGGTGTGCTTGGTGCGCACCTACTGGCCTTCTATGGTCTTTATCTTTGAAACTAGGAAGAGCGAGGAATATGTCAATAAGTTACGTAGGAGACTAGGTCTCAAGCATTGCATTCCCCATGTCGGGAAGGGTAAAGGTGCTGGAATTGCTCTCTTCTATGATGAGCAAGATGAAATAAAAAAACTCGTTGTTGGCCCGAGCTATATCGATGTGTTGATTCGCCTAAATCCCCATGGCCAGCAATGGCGGGGTACTTTTGTGTATGGTGAGTCAAAAGCAAGCGAGAGGCATAACATGTGGGAGCTTGATGTCTACTACACAACCTTCTTCTTGTAGACGTTGTTGGGCCTCCAAGTGCAGAGGTTTGTAGGACAGTAGCAAACTTCCCTCAAGTGGATGACCTAAGGTTTATCAATCCATAGGAGGCGTAGGATGAAGATGGTCTCTCTCAAGCAACCCTGCAACCAAATAACAAAAAGTCTCTTGTGTCCCCAACACACCCAATACAATGGTAAATTGTATAGGTGCACTAGTTCGGTGAAGAGATGGTGATACAAGTGGTAAATGGATGGTAGATAAAGGTATCTGTAATCTAAAAATATAAAAACATCAAGGTAACTAATGATAAAAGTGAGCGTAAACGGTATTGCAACGTGTTGAAACAAGGCCCAGGGTTCATACTTTCGCTAGTGCAAGTTCCCTCAACAATAATAACATAACTGGATCACATAACTATCCCTCAACATGCAACAAAGAGTCACTCCAAGGTCACTAATAGCGGAGAACAAACGAAGATATTATGGTAGGGTACGAAACCACCTCAAAGTTATTCTTTCCAATCAATCCGTTGGGCTATTCCTATAAGTGTCACAAACAGCCCTAGAGTTCATACTAGAATAACACCTTAAGACACAAATCAACCAAAACACTAATGTCACCTAGATACTCCAATGTCACCTCAAGTATCCGTGGGTATGATTATACGATATGCATCACACAATCTCAGATTCATCTATTCAACCAACACATAGAACCTCAAAGAGTGCCCCAAAGTTTCTACCGGAGAATCATGACGAAAACGTGTGCCAACCCCTATGCACAGGTTCATGGGCGGAACCCGCAAGTTGATCACCAAAACATACATCAAGTGAATCACGTGGTATCCCATTGTCACCACAGATACGCACGGCAAGACATACGTCAAGTGTTCTCAAATCTTTAAAGACTCAATCCGATAAGATTACTTCAAAGGGAAAACTTAATTCATTACAAGAGAGTAGAGGGGGGAAGAAACATCATAGGATCCAAATATAATAGCAAAGCACGCGATACATCAAGATCATGCCACCTCAAGAACATGAGAGAGAGAGAGAGAGATCAAACACATAGCTACTGGTACATACCCTCAGCCCCAAGGGAGAACTACACCCTCCTCATCATGGAGAGCACCGGGATGATGAAGATGTCCACCGGAGAGGGATTGCCCCCTCCGGCAGGGTGCCGGAACGGGTCTAGATTGGTTTTTGGTGGCTACGGAGGCTTCTGGCGACGGAACTCCCGATCTATTGTGCTCTCCGATAGTTTTAGGGTACGTGGGTATATATGGGTGAAAGAGATACGTCAGGGGAGCCACGAGGGGCCTACGAGGGTGGAGGGCACGCCCAGGGGGTGGGCGCGCCCCCCTGCCTCGTGGCTTCCTCGTTGACCCCCTTACGTGCACTCCAAGTCTTCTGGGTTTCTTCTAGTCCAAAAATAAGTTCCCTGAAGTTTCAGGTCAATTGGACTCCGTTTGATTTTCCTTTTCTTCGAAACCCTAAAATAGGCAAAAACAGAAACTGCCATTGGGCTCTGGGTTAATAGGTTAGTCCCAAAAATCATATAAAATAGCATATAAATGCATATAAAACATCCAAGGTTGATAATATAATAGCATGGAACAATAAAAAATTATAGATACGCTGGAGACATATCAGCATCCTCAAGCTTAATTCCTGCTCGTCCTCGAGTAGGTAAATGATAAAAACAGAATTTTTGATGTGGAATGCTGCTAACATATTTATCCATGTATTTCTCTTTACTGTAGCAAGAATATTCAGATCCATAAGATTCAAGACGAAAGTTTAATATTGACATAGAAATAATAATACTTCAAGCATACTAACCAAGCAATTATGTCTCTTCAAAATAACATGGCCAAAGAAAGTTATCCATACAAAACCATATAGTCTGGCTATGCTCCATCTTCACCACACAAAATATTTAAATCATGCACAACCCCGATGACAAGCCAAGCAATTGTTTCATACTTTTGATGTTCTCAAACTTTTTCAATCTTCACGCAATACATGAGCGTGAGCCATGGACATAGCACTATAGGTGGAATAAAATGGTGGTTATGGAGAAGACAAAAAGGAGAAGATAGTCTCACATCGACTAGGCGTATCAACAAGCTATGGAGATGCCCATCAATAGATATCATTGTGAGTGAGTAGGGATTGCCATGCAACGGATGAACTAGAGCTATAAATGTATGAAAGCTCAACAAAAGAAACTAGTGGGTGTGCATCCAACTCGCTTGCTCACGAAGACCTAGGGCATTTTGAGGAAGCCCATCATTGGAATATACAAGCCAAGTTCTATAATGAAAGATTCCCACTAGTATATGAAAGTGACAATATAGGAGACTCTCTATCATGAAGATCATGGTGCTACTTTGAAGCACAAGTGTGGTAAAAGGATAGTAGCATTGCCCCTTCTCTCTTTTTCTCTCATTTTTTTATTTTTTTTATTTGGGCCTTCTCTTTTTTTATGGCCTATTTTCTCTTTTTTATTTGGGCTTCTTTGGCCTCTTTTATTTATTTATTTTTGTTCGGAGTCTCATCCCGACTTGTGGGGGAATCATAGTCTCCATCATCCTTTCCTCACTGGGACAATGCTCTAATAAGGATGATCATCACACTTTTATTTACTTACAACTCAAGAATTACAACTCGATACTTAGAACAAGATATGACTCTATATGAATGCCTCCGGCGGTGTACCGGGATGTGCAATGATTCATGAGTGACATGTATGAAAGAATTATGAACGGTGGCTTTGCCACAAATACGATGTCAACTACATGATCATGCAAAGCAATATGACAATGATGGAGCGTGTCATAATAAACGGAACGGTGGAAAGTTGCATGGCAATATATCTCGGAATGGCTATGGAAATGCCATAATAGGTAGGTATGGTGGATGTTTTGAGGAAGGTATATGGTGGGTGTATAATACCGGCGAAAGGTGCACGGTATTAGAGAGGCTAGCAAAGGTGGAAGGGTGAGAGTGCGTATAATCCATGGACTCAACATTAGTCATAAAGAACTCACATACTTATTGCAAAAATTTATTAGTTATCGACACAAAGTACTACGCGCATGCTCCTAGGGGGATAGATTGGTAGGAAAAGACCATCTCTCGTCCCCGACCGCCACTCATAAGGAGGACAATCAATAAATACATCATGCTCCGACTTCATCACATAACGGTTCACCATACGTGCATGCTACAGGAATCACAAACTTCACCACATGTATTTCTCAAATTCACAACTACTCAACTATCATGACTCTAATATCACCATCTTCATATCTCAAAACAATTATCAAGTATCAAACTTCTCATAGTATTCAATGCACTCTAAATGAAAGTTTTTATTATATCCCTCTTGGATGCCCATCATATTTAGGACTAATTTCATAACCAAAGCAAATTACCATGCTATTCTAAATACTCTCAAAATAATATAAGTGAAGCATGAGAGTTCATCTATAAAATAAAACCACCACCATGCTCTAAAAAGATATAAGTGAAGCACTAGAGCAAATGACAAACTACTCCGAAAGATATAAGTGAAGATCAATGAGTAGTCGAATAATTATGCAACTATGTGAAGGCTCTCTAACATTTAATAGTTTCAGATCTTGGTATTTTATTCAAACAGCAAGCAAAACAAAATGAAATGAAATGACGCTCCAAGCAAAACACATATCATGTGGAGAATAAAAATATAGCTCCAAGTAAAGTTACCGATGAACGAAGACGAAAGAGGGGATGCCTTCCGGGGCATCCCCAAGCTTAGGCTCTTGGATATCCTTGAATATTACCTTGGGGTGCCTTGGGCATCCCCAAGCTTAGGCTCTTGCCACTCCTTATTCCATAGTCCATCGAATCCTTACCCAAAACTTGAAAACTTCACAACACAAAACTTAACAAAAAACTCGTAAGCTCCGTTAGCGAAAGAAAACAAAATACCATTTCAAGGTACTGTAATGAACTCATTCTTTATTTATATTGGTGTTATACCTACTGTATTCCAACTTCTCTATGGTTTATAAACTATTTTACTAGCCATAGATTCATCAAAATAAGCAAAGAACACACGAAAAACAGAATCTGTCAAAAACAGCACAGTCTGTAGTAATCTGAATCAAACGTATACTTCTGGAGCTCATAAAATTCTCAAATAAATTTCTGGACCTGTGGAATTTATCTATTAATCATCTGCAAAAATAATTAACTAAATATCACTCTCCAAATAAAAATGGTAGCAATTCTCGTGAGCGCTAAAGTTTCTGTTTTTTACAGCATGATCAACAAGACTTTCGCCAAGTCTTCCCAAAGGTTCTACTTGGAACAAACACTAATTAAAAGCATAAAACCACATCTAAACAGAGGATAGATGAATTATTTATTACTAAACAGGAACAAAAAGCAAGGACCAAAAATAAAGTTGGGTTGCCTCCCAACAAGCGCTATCGTTTAAAGCCCCTAGCTAGGCATGATGATTTCAATGATGCTCACATAAAGGATAAGAATTGAAACATAAAGAGAGCATCATGAAGAATATGACTAGCACACCTAAGTCTAACATACTTCCTATGCATAGGGATTTTGTGAGCAAACAACTTGTGGGAACAAGAATCAACTTGCATAGGAAGGTAAAACAAGGATAACTTCAAAATTTTAAGCACATAGAGAGGAAACTTGATATTATTGCAATTCCTACAAGCATATGTTCCTCCCTCATAATAATTTTCAGTAGTATCATGAATGAATTCAACAATATAACCAGCACCTAAAGCATTCTTTTCATGATCTACAAGCATAGAAATTTTATTACTCTCCACATAAGCAAAATTCTTCTCATTCGGGATAGTGGGAGTATCATAAGAGACTTGAATACTATAAATTGTTTCCACATTAAAAGAGTAATGTTCAGAAAAGGGGTAACCATAATCATGGCAAGTTTTATAAATATCATCACTACTTTTTATAGCATAATTATAATCACAATAATCATCATAGGTAGGAGGCATGCTATCATCATTATAAATTTGCTTATCAAAACTTGGGGGACAAAAAATATCATCTTCATCAAACATAGCTTCCCCAAGCTTGTGGTTTTGCATATCATTAGCATCATGGATATTCAAGGAATTTATACTAACAACATTGCAATCATGCTCATCATTCAAATATTTAGTGCCAAACATTTTATAGATTTCTTCTTCTAGCACTTGAGCACAATTATCCTTTCCATCATACTCACGAAAGATATTAAAAAGGTGAAGCGTATGAGACAAACTCATCCATATTTTTGTAATTTCCTTTTATAAACTAAACTAGTGATAAAACAAGAAACTAAAAGACTCGATTGCAAGATCTAAAGATATGCCTTCAAGCACTCACCTCCCGGGAACGACGCCAGAAAAGAGCTTGATGTCTAGTACACAACCTTCTTCTTGTAGACATTGTTGGGCCTCCAAGTGCAGAGGTTTGTAGGACAGTAGAAAATTTCCCTCAAGTGGATGACCTAAGGTTTATCAATCCGTAGGAGGCGTAGGATGAAGATGGTCTCTCTCAAGCAACCCTGCAACCAAATAACAAAGAGTCTCTTGTGTCCCCAACACACCTAATACAATTGTAAATTGTATAGGTGCACTAGCTCAGCGAAGAGATGGTGATACAAGTGGTATATGGATGGTAGATAAAGGTATTTATAATATGAAAATATAAAAACAGCAAGGTAACTAATGATAAAAGTGAGCGTAAACTGTATTGCAACGTGTTGAAACAAGGCCTAGGGTTCATACTTTCGCTAGTGCAAGTTCCCTCAACAATAATAACATAACTGGATCACATAACTATCCCTCAAGATGCAACAATGAGTCACTCCAAGGTCACTAATAGCGGAGAACGAACGAAGATATTATGGTAGGGTACGAAACCACCTCAAAGTTATTCTTTCCAATCAATCCGTTAGGCTATTCCTATAAGTGTCACAAACAGCCCTAGAGTTCGTACTAGAATAACACCTTAAGACACAAATCAACCAAAACCCTAATGTCACCTAGATACTCCAATGTCACCTCAAGTATCCGTGGGTATGATTATATGATATGCATCACACAATCTCAGATTCATCTATTCAACCAACACATAGAACCTCAAAGAGTGCCCCAAAGTTTCTACCGGAGAATCATGACGAAAACGTGTGCCAACCCCTATGCATAGGTTCATGGGAGGAACCCGCAAGTTGATCACCAAAACATACATCAAGTGAATCACGTGGTATCTGTTGGGGAACGCAGTAATTTCGAAAATTTTCCTACGCACACGCAAGATCATGGTGATGCACAGCAACGAGAGGGGAGAGTGTTGTCTACGTACCAACGCAGACCGACTGCGGAAGCGATCACACAACGTAGAGGAAGTAGTCGTACGTCTTCTTCCCGATCCGACCGATCCAAGCACCGTTACTCCGGCACCTCCGAGTTCTTAGCACACGTTCAGCTCGATGACGTTCCTCGGGCTCCGATGCAGCAAAGCGTCGAGGAAGAGTTCCGTCAGCACGACGGCGTGGTGACGATCTTGATGTACTACCGACGCAGGGCTTCGCCTAAGCACTGTAACGGTACGATCGAGGTGGAATTTGGTGGCAGGGGGCACCGCACACGGCTAAGGAACGATCTCAAGGATCAACTTGTGTGTCATGGGGTGTCCCCTGCCCCCGTATATAAAGGTTGGAGGAGGGGGGGCCGGCCGGCCAGGGAGAGGGAGGCGCAGGGGAGTCCTACTCCCACCGGGAGTAGGACTCCTCCCTCCAATCCTATTCCAATTAGGACTCTCGGGGGGAAAGGAGAAAGAGGGGGGGCCGGCCCCTTCTCCTAGTCCTACTAGGACTTGGGGAAAGGGGGGGCGCCGGCCAGCTATGGGCTGCCCCTTTTCTCTTTTTCCACTAAGGCCCAATAGGCCCATTAGTCTCCCCGGGGGTTCCGGTAACCCTCCCGGTATTCCGGTAAAATCCCGATTTCACCCGGAACACTTCCTATGTCCAAACATAGGCTTCCAATATATCAATCTTTACGTCTCGACCATTTCGAGACTCCTCGTCATGTCCGTGATCTCATCCGGGACTCCGAACAACCTTCGGTACATCAAAATGCATAAACTCATAATAACTGTCATCGTAACGTTAAGCGTGCGGACCCTACGGTTCGAGAACAATGTGGACATGACCGAGACACGTCTCCAGTCAATAACCAATAGCGGGACCTGGATGCCCATATTGGCTCCTACATATTCTACGAAGATCTTTATCGGTCAGACCGCATAACAACATACGTTATTCCCTTTGTCATCGGTATGTTACTTGCCCGAGATTCGATCGTCGGTATCCAATACCTAGTTCAATCTCGTTACTGGCAAGTCTCTTTACTCGTTCCGTAATACATCATATCACAACTAACATATTAGTTGCAGTGCTTGCAAGGCTTATGTGATGTGCATTACCGAGAGGGCCCAGAGATACCTCTCCGACAATCGGAGTGACAAACCCTAATCTCGAAATACGCCAACCCAACATCTACCATTGGAGACACCTGTAGTACTCCTTTATAATCACCCAGTTACGTTGTGACGTTTGGTAGTACCCAAAGTGTTCCTCCGGTAAACGGGAGTTGCATAATCTCATAGTTATAGGAACATGTATAAGTCATGAAGAAAGCAATAGCAACATACTAAACGATCGGGTGCTAAGCTAATGGAATGGGTCATGTCAATCAGATCATTCAACTAATGATGTGACCTCGTTAATCAAATAACAACTCTTTGTTCATGGTTAGGAAACATAACCATCTTTGATTAACGAGCTAGTCAAGTAGAGGCATACTAGTGACACTCTGTTGGTCTATGTATTCACACATGTATTATGTTTCCGGTTAATACAATTCTAGCATGAATAATAAACATTTATCATGATATAAGGAAATAAATAATAACTTTATTATTGCCTCTAGGGCATATTTCCTTCAGTCTCCCACTTGCACTAGAGTCAATAATCTAGATTACACTGTAATGATTCTAACACCCATGGAGCCTTGGTGCTGATCATGTTTTGCTCGTGGAAGAGGCTTAGTCAACGGGTCTGCAACGTTCAGATCCGTATGTATCTTGCAAATCTCTATGTCTCCCACCTGGACTAAATCCCGGATGGAGTTGAAGCGTCTCTTGATCTGTTTGGTCCTTTTGTGAAATCTGGATTCCTTTGCCAAGGCAATTGCACCAGTATTGTCACAGAAGATTTTCATTGGACCCGATGCACTAGGTATGACACCTAGATCGGATATGAACTCCTTCATCCAGACTCCTTCGTTTGCTGCTTCCGAAGCAGCTATGTACTCCGCTTCACATGTAGATCCCGCTACGACGCTCTGTTTAGAACTGCACCAACTGACAGCTCCACCGTTTAAAGTAAACACGTATCCGGTTTGCGATTTAGAATCGTCCGGATCAGTGTCAAAGCTTGCATCAACGTAACCTCTTACGGTGAGCTCTTTGTCACCTCCATATACGAGAAACATATCCTTAGTCCTTTTCAGGTATTTCAGGATGTTCTTGACCGCTGTCCAGTGATCCATTCCTGGATTACTTTGGTACCTCCCTGCTAAACTTATAGCAAGGCACACATCAGGTCTGGTACACAGCATTGCATACATGACAGAGCCTATGACTGAAGCATAGGGAACATCTTTCATTTTCTCTCTATCTTCTGCAGTGGTCGGGCATTGAGTCTGACTCAACTTCATACCTTGTAACACATGCAAGAACCCTTTCTTTGCTTGATCCATTTTGAACTTCTTCAAAATCTTGTCAAGGTATGTGCTTTGTGAAAGTCCAATTAAGCGTTTCGATCTATCTCTATAGATCTTTATGCCTAATATGTAAGCAGCTTCCCCGAGGTCTTTCATCGAAAAACTTTTATTCAAGTATCCCTTTATGCTATCCAGAAATTCTATATCATTTCCAATCAGCAATATGTCATCCACATATAATATTAGAAATGCTACAGAGCTCCCACTCACTTTCTTGTAAATACAGGCTTCTCCAAAAGTATGTATAAAGCCAAATGCTTTGATCACACTATCAAAGCGTTTATTCCAACTCCGAGATGCTTGCACCAGTCCATAAATGGATCGCTGGAGTTTGCATACTTTGTTAGCTCCCTTTGGATCGACAAAACCTTCTGGTTGTATCATATACAACTCTTCTTCCAGAAATCCATTCAGGAATGCAGTTTTGACATCCATCTGCCATATTTCATAATCATAAAATGCGGCAATTGCTAACATAATTCTGACGGACTTAAGCATCGCTACGGGTGAGAAGGTCTCATCGTAGTCAACTCCTTGAACTTGTCAAAAACCTTTCGCGACAAGTCGAGCTTTATAGACAGTAATATTACCGTCAGCGTCAGTCTTTTTCTTGAAGATCCATTTATTCTCAATTGCTTGCCGATCATCGGGCAAGTCAACCAAAGTCCATACTTTGTTTTCATACATGGATCCCATCTCAGATTTCATGGCCTCAAGCCACTTTGCGGAATCTGGGCTCACCATCGCTTCTTCATAGTTCGTAGGTTCATCATGATCTAGCATCCTGACTTCCAGAACTGGATTACCGTACCACTCTGGTGCGGATCTCACTCTGGTTGATCTACGTGGTTCAGTAGTATCTTGTTCTGAAGTTTCATGATCATCATCATTAGCTTCCTCACTGATTGGTATAGGTGTCGCAGAAACAGTTTTCTGTGATGTACTATTTTCCAATAAGGGAGCAGGTACAGTTACCTCGTCAAGTTCTACTTTCCTCCCACTCACTTCTTTCGAGAGAAACTCCTTCTCTAGAAAGTTTCCGAATTTAGCAACAAAAGTATTGCCTTCGGATCTGTGATAGAAGGTGTATCCAATAGTTTCCTTTGGATATCCTATGAAGACACACTTCTCCGATTTGGGTTCGAGCTTATCAGGTTGAAGCTTTTTCACATAAGCATCGCAGCCCCAAACTTTAAGAAACGACAACTTTGGTTTCTTGCCAAACCATAGTTCATAAGGTGTCGTCTCAACGGATTTTGATGGTGCCCTATTTAACGTGAATGCGGCCGTCTCTAAAGCATAACCCCAAAACGATAGCGGTAAATCAGTAAGAGACATCATAGATCGCACCATATCTAGTAAAGTACGATTACGACGTTCGGACACACCATTACGCTGTGGTGTTCCGGGTGGCGTGAGTTGCGAAACTATTCCACAATTTTTCAAATGTACACCAAACTCGTAACTCAAATATTCTCCTCCATGATCAGATCGTAGAAACTTTATTTTCTTGTTACGATGATTTTCAACCTCACTCTGAAATTCTTTGAACTTTTCAAATGTTTCAGACTTATGTTTCATTAAGTAGATATACCCATATATGCTTAAATCATCTGTGAATGTGAGAAAATAACGATATCCGCCACGAGCCTCAATATTCATCGGACCACATACATCGGTATGTATGATTTCCAATAAATCTGTTGCTCTCTCCATAGTACCGGAGAACGGTGTTTTAGTCATCTTGCCTATGAGGCACGGTTCGCAAGTACCAAGTGATTCATAATCAAGTGGTTCCAAAAGCCCATCAGTATGGAGTTTCTTCATGCGCTTTATACTGATATGACCCAAACGGCAGTGCCACAAATAAGTTGCACTATCATTATTAACTTTGCATCTTTTGGCTTCTACATTATGAATATGTGTATCACTATCTTCGAGATTCAACAAGAATAGACCACTCTTCAAAGGTGCATGACCATAAAAGATATTATTCATATAAATAGAACAACCATTATTCTCTGATTTAAATGAATAACCGTCTCGCATTAAACAAGATCCAGATATAATGTTCATGCTCAACGCTGGCACCAAATAACAATTATTTAGGTCTAATATTAATCCCGAAGGTAGATGTAGAGGTAGCGTGCCGACCGCGATCACATCGACTTTGGAACCGTTTCCTACGCGCATCGTCACCTCGTCCTTTTTCTTGAAACTAGTGGTTTTGCTAACCATCAACACTTGATGCTCCTTCTTGATTTCTACCTCCGCAGCTTTCAGCATTGCGAAGAGCTCGGGAATAGTCTTGTTCATCCCTTGCATATTATAGTTCATCACGAAGCTCTTGTAGCTTGGTGGCAGTGATTGGAGAATTCTGTCAATGACGCAATCATCTGGAAGATTAACTCCCATCTGAATCAAGTGATTATTATACCCAGACATTTTGAGTATATGCTCACTGACAGAACTTTTCTCCTCCATCTTGCAGCTATAGAACTTATTGGAGACTTCATATCTCTCAATTCGGGCATTTGCTTGAAATATTAACTTCAACTCCTGGAACATCTCATATGCTCCATGACGTTCAAAACGTCGTTGAAGTCCCGATTCTAAGCCGTAAAGCATGGCACACTGAACTATCGAGTAGTCATCAGCTTTGCTCTGCCAGACGTTCATAACATCTGGCGTTGCTCCAGCAGCAGGCCTGTCACCCAGCGGTGCTTCCAGGACGTAATTCTTCTGTGCAGCAATGAGGATAATCCTCAGGTTACGGACCCAGTCCGTGTAATTGCTACCATCATCTTTCAACTTTGCTTTCTCAAGGAACGCATTAAAATTCAACGGAACAATAGCACGAGCCATCTATCTACAATCAACATAAACAAGCAAGATACTATCAGGTACTAAGTTCATGATAAGTTTAAGTTCAGTTAATCAAATTACTTAGGAACTCCCACTTAGATAGACATCCCTCTAATCTTCTAAGTGATTACGTGATCCAAATCAACTAAACCATAACCGATCATCACGTGAGCTGGAGTAGTTTTCAATGGTGAACATCGTTATGTTGATCATATCTACTATATGATTCACGCTCGACCTTTCGGTCTCCGTGTTCCGAGGCCATATCTGTATATGCTTGGCTCGTCAAGTATAACCTGAGTATTCTGCGTGTGCAACTGTTTTGCACCCGCTGTATTTGGACGTAGAGCTTATCACACCCGATCATCACGTGGTGTCTGGGCACGACGAACTTTGGCAACGGTGCATACTCAGGGAGAACACTTCTTGATAATTTTAGTGAGAGATCATCTTATAATGCTACCGTCAATCAAAGCAAGATAAGATGCATAAAAGGGATAAACATCACATGCAATCAATATAAGTGATATGATATGGCCATCATCATCTTGTCCTTGTGATCTCCATCTCCGAAGCACCGTCATGATCACCATCGTCACCGGCGCGACACCTTGATCTCCATCGTAGCATCGTTGTCGTCTCGCCAATCTTATGCTTCCACGACTATCACTACCGTTTAGTAATAAAGTAAAGCATTACATCGCGATTGCATTGCATACAATAAAGCGACAACCATATGGCTCCTGCCAGTTGCCGATAGCTCGGTTACAAAACATGATCATCTCATACAATAAAATCAGCATCATGCCTTGACCATATCACATCACAACATACCCTGCAAAAACAAGTTAGACGTCCTCTACTTTGTTGTTGCAAGTTTTACGTGGCTGCTACGGGCTTAAGTAAGAACTCATCTCACCTACGCATCAAAACCACAACGATAGTTCGTCAAATAGACTCCGTTTTAACCTTCTCAAGGACCGGGCGTAGTCACACTTGGTTCAAGTTGGAGAGATAGTCTTCCGCAAGCCATCTATGTGCAAAGCACGTCGAGGGAACCGGTCTCGCGTAAGAGTACGCGTAAGGTTGGTCCGGATCGTCTCACCCAACAATACCGCCGAACCAAAGTATGACATGCTGGTAGGCAGTATGACTTGTATCGCCCACAACTCACTTGTGTTCTACTCGTGCAAATAACATCAAACCATAAAACCTAGGCTCGGATGCCACTGTTGGGGAACGCAGTAATTTCGAAAATTTTCCTACGCACATGCAAGATCATGGTGATGCACAGCAACGAGAGGGGAGAGTGTTGTCTACGTACCAACGCAGACCGACTGCGGAAGCGATCACACAACGTAGAGGAAGTAGTCGTACGTCTTCTTCCCGATCCGACCGATCCAAGCACCGTTACTCCGGTACCTCCGAGTTCTTAGCACACGTTCAGCTCGATGACGTTCCTCGGGCTCCGATCCAGCAAAGCGTCGAGGAAGAGTTCCGTCAGCACGACGGCGTGGTGACGATCTTGATGTACTACCGACGCAGGGCTTCGCCTAAGCACTGTAACGGTACGATCGAGGTGGAATTTGGTGGCAGGGGGCACCGCACACGGCTAAGGAACGATCTCAAGGATCAACTTGTGTGTCATGGGGTGTCCCATGCCCCCGTATATAAAGGTTGGAGGAGGGGGGGGCGGCCGGCCAGGGAGAGGGAGGCGCAGGGGAGTCCTACTCCCACCGGGAGTAGGACTCCTCCCTCCAATCCTATTCCAATTAGGACTCTCGGGGGGAAAGGAGAAAGAGGGGGGGCCGGCCCCTTCTCCTAGTCCTACTAGGACTTGGGGAAAGGGGGGCGCCGGCCAGCTATGGGCTGCCCCTTTTCTCTTTTTCCACTAAGGCCCAATAGGCCCATTAGTCTCCCGGGGGTTCCGGTAACCCTCCCGGTATTCCGGTAAAATCCCGATTTCACCCGGAACACTTCCTATGTCCAAACATAGGCTTCCAATATATCAATCTTTACGTCTCGACCATTTCGAGACTCCTCGTCATGTCCGTGATCTCATCCGGGACTCCGAACAACCTTCGGTACATCAAAATGCATAAACTCATAATAACTGTCATCGTAACGTTAAGCGTGCGGACCCTACGGTTCGAGAACAATGTAGACATGACCGAGACACGTCTCCGGTCAATAACCAATAGCGGGACCTGGATGCCCATATTGGCTCCTACATATTCTACGAAGATCTTTATCGGTCAGACCGCATAACAACATACGTTGTTCCCTTTGTCATCGGTATGTTACTTGCCCGAGATTCGATCGTCGGTATCCAATACCTAGTTCAATCTCGTTACTGGCAAGTCTCTTTACTCGTTCCGTAATACATCATCTCACAACTAACATATTAGTTGCAGTGCTTGCAAGGCTTATGTGATGTGCATTACCGAGAGGGCCCAGAGATACCTCTCCGACAATCGGAGTGACAAACCCTAATCTCGAAATACGCCAACCCAACATCTACCATTGGAGACACCTGTAGTACTCCTTTATAATCACCCAGTTACGTTGTGACGTTTGGTAGTACCCAAAGTGTTCCTCCGGTAAACGGGAGTTGCATAATCTCATAGTTATAGGAACATGTATAAGTCATGAAGAAAGCAATAGCAACATACTAAACGATCGGGTGCTAAGCTAATGGAATGGGTCATGTCAATCAGATCATTCAACTAATGATGTGACCTCGTTAATCAAATAACAACTCTTTGTTCATGGTTAGGAAACATAACCATCTTTGATTAACGAGCTAGTCAAGTAGAGGCATACTAGTGACACTCTGTTGGTCTATGTATTCACACATGTATTATGTTTCCGGTTAATACAATTCTAGCATGAATAATAAACATTTATCATGATATAAGGAAATAAATAATAACTTTATTATTGCCTCTAGGGCATATTTCCTTCAGTATCCCATTGTCACCATAGATACGCACGGCAAGACATACGTCAAGTGTTCTCAAATCTTTAAAGACTCAATCCGATAAGATTACTTCAAAGGGAAAACTTAATTCATTACAAGAGAGTAGAGGGGGGAAGAAACATCATAGGATCCAAATATAATAGCAAAGCACGCGATACATCAAGATCATGCCACCTCAAGAACATGAGAGAGAGAGAGAGAGATCAAACACATAGCTACTGGTACATACCCTCAGCCCCAAGGGAGAACTACTCCCTCCTCATCATGGAGAGCACCGGGATGATGAAGATGTCCACCGGAGAGGGATTGCCCCCTCCGGCAGGGTGCCGGAACGGGTCTAGATTGGTTTTCGGTGGCTACGGAGGCTTTTGGCGACGGAACTCCTGATCTATTGTGCTCTCTGATAGTTTTAGGGTACGTGGGTATATATGGGTGAAAGAGATACGTCAGGGGAGCCATGAGGGGCCTACGAGGGTGGAGGGCGCGCCCAGGGGGTGGGCGCGCCCCTGCCTCGTGGCTTCCTCGTTGACCCCCTTACATGCACTCCAAGTCTTCTGGGTTTCTTCTAGTCCAAAAATAAGTTCCCTGAAGTTTCAGGTCAATTGGACTCCGTTTGATTTTCCTTTTCTTCGAAACCCTAAAATAGGCAAAAACAGAAACTGCCACTGGGCTCTGGGTTAATAGGTTAGTCCCAATAATCATATAAAATAGCATATAAAACATCCAAGGTTGATAATATAATAGCATGGAACAATCAAAAATTATAGATACGTTGGAGACGTATCAGAGCTTTTAAGGAGGATCAGACCTATGTCAAATGAACCATGGCTCATGATGGGGGATTTCAATGGGACTGCTTGGCAACATGAACACTTCTCCAGAACCACACGAAATGAGAAGAACATGCAAAACTTTAGAGAAGCTCTTGCTGACTGCAATCTGCTGGACCTGGGATTCAAGGGCCCAAAGTGGACATACGATAATAAGAAGATGGGTATGGATAACGTGAAATCCAGGATTGATCGAGGGGTTGCGGACTAGGAGTGGAGCTCGATCTTTCCCGAAGCCTTGATAGAGCATATCATCTCATCACACTCTGATCATTTGCCTCTCCTCCTCAGATTCGGACCAAGGAAAGAATGGAGACCACTTAACAAGGGTTTTCTCTACGAGTACATGTGGGAGAGGATGGAGTCCCTATCGGATGCTATTATGGACTCTTGGAATAAGAAGGAGCCTGCCAAGAACTTGACTGACATGTCTGCAAAATTAGCGGATCTTCAACGCTCGTTAAACTCCTGGGCGAAGAATAATTTTGGATCCATCATCAAACTGAACGCCAGGCTCAGGAAACAGTTGGAACAGTTGTGGATGCAACACGCCTCAATAGTTAGAGATAGAGAGATCAAAGCGGTGTCTCGTAAGTTAGATGAGCTGCTTCACCGAGAGGAGATGATGTGGAGACAACGCTCAAGGGCGCTTTGGTTAAGGGAGGGAGATAGAAATACCAAGTATTTCCAATGGAAGGCCTCGTGGCGCCGGAAAAAGAACACCATCAGTAAATTAAAAGACGAGAACGGGGGCTGGGTGGAGGAAAAGAAGAGGCTCCAGGATATGACAAAGAATTTCTTCAAAGAACTATATACAAGAGAAAGTGGTGTTGAACCAGATGGTGTAGTGGAGTGCCTAAATGAGCGAGTGACTGATGTGATGAATGCGTCTTTGGTAAAGGATTTCTCGGAGAAGGAAATCAGTGATGCCCTTTTTCAAATAGGCCCTCTAAAGGCCCCCGGCCCGGACGATTTCCCGGCAAGATTTTTTCAGAGGAACGGGAGTACTGTGAAGAAGGATGTGAATAGTGTAGTGATGAAATTTTTTCATGACGGCTCCCTGCCAGAGGGAATAAACGACACCGTCATTGTGCTCATTCCAAAGAAAAATATGAAGGAAATATTGAAGGAAATATGCCCTAGAGGCAATAATAAAGTTATTATTTATTTCCTTATATCATGATAAATGTTTATTATTCATGCTAGAATTGTATTAACCGGAAACATAATACATGTGTGAATACATAGACCAACAGAATGTCACTAGTATGCCTCTACTTGACTAGCTCGTTAATCAAAGATGGTTATGTTTCCTAACCATGAACAAAGAGTTGTTATTTGATTAACGAGGTCACATCATTAGTTGAATGATCTGATTGACATGACCCATTTCATTAGCTTAGCACCCGATCGTTTAGTATGTTGCTATTGCTTTCTTCATGACTTATACATGTTTCTATAACTATGAGATTATGCAACTCCCGTTTACCGGAGGAACACTTTGGGTACTACCAAACGTCACAACGTAACTGGGTGATTATAAAGGAGTACTACAGGTGTCTCCAATGGTATATGTTGGGTTGGCGTATTTCGAGATTAGGGTTTGTCACTCCGATTGTCGGAGAGGTATCTCTGGGCCCTCTCGGTAATGCACATCACATAAGCCTTGCAAGCACTGCAACTAATATGTTAGTTGTGAGATGATGTATTACGGAACGAGTAAAGAGACTTGCCGGTAACGAGATTGAACTAGGTATTGGATACCGACGATCGAATCTCGGGCAAGTAACATACCGATGACAAAGGGAACAACGTATGTTGTTATGCGGTCTGACCGATAAAGATCTTCGTAGAATAGGTAGGAGCCAATATGGGCATCCAGGTCCCGCTATTGGTTATTGACCGGAGACGTGTCTCGGTCATGTCTACATTGTTCTCGAACCGTAGGGTCCGCACGCTTAACGTTACGATGACAGTTATTATGAGTTTATGCATTTTGATGTACCGAAGGTTGTTCGGAGTCCCGGATGAGATCACGGACATGACGAGGAGTCTCTAAATGGTCAAGACGTAAAGATTGATATATTGGAAGCCTATGTTTGGACATAGGAAGTGTTCCGGGTGAAATCGGGATTTTACCGGAATACCGGGAGGGTTACCGGAACCCCCCGGGAGACTAATGGGCCTATTGGGCCTTAGTGGAAAAAGAGAAAAGGGGCAGCCCATAAGCTGGCCGGCGCCCCCCCTTTCCCCAAGTCCTAGTAGGACTAGGAGAAGGGGCCGGCCCCCCCTCTTTCTCCTTTCCCCCCGAGAGTCCTAATTGGATTAGGATTGGAGGGAGGAGTCCTACTCCCGGTGGGAGTAGGACTCCCCTGCGCCTCCCTCTCCCTGGCCGGCCGGCCCCCCCTCCTCCAACCTTTATATACGGGGGCAGGGGACACCCCAAGACACACAAGTTGATCCTTGAGATCGTTCCTTAGCCGTGTGCGGTGCCCCCTGCCACCAAATTCCACCTCGATCGTACCGTTACAGTGCTTAGGCGAAGCCCTGCGTCGGTAGTACATCAAGATCGTCACCACGCCGTCGTGCTGACGGAACTCTTCCTCGACGCTTTGCTGGATCGGAGCCCGAGGAACGTCATCGAGCTGAACGTGTGCTAAGAACTCGGAGGTGCCGGAGTAACGGTGCTTGGATCGGTCGGATCGGGAAGAAGACGTACGACTACTTCCTCTATGTTGTGTGATCGCTTCCGCAGTCGGTCTGCGTTGGTACGTAGACAACACTCTCCCCTCTCGTTGCTGTGCATCACCATGATCTTGCGTGTGCGTAGGAAAATTTTCGAAATTACTGCGATCCCCAACAGTGGCATCCGAGCCTAGGTTTTATGGTTTGATGTTATTTGCACGAGTAGAACACAAGTGAGTTGTGGGCGATACAAGTCATACTGCCTACCAGCATGTCATACTTTGGTTCGGCGGTATTGTTGGGTGAGACGATCCGGACCAACCTTACGCGTACTCTTACGCGAGACCGGTTCCCTCGACGTGCTTTGCACACAGATGGCTTGGGGAAGACTGTCTCTCCAACTTTAGTTGAACCAAGTGTGACTACGCCCGGTCCTTGAGAAGGTTAAAACGGAGTCTATTTGACGAACTATCGTTGTGGTTTTGATGCGTAGGTGAGATGAGTTCTTACTTAAGCCCGTAGCAGCCACGTAAAACTTGCAACAACAAAGTAGAGGACGTCTAACTTGTTTTTGCAGGGTATGTTGTGATGTGATATGGTCAAGGCATGATGCTGATTTTATTGTATGAGATGATCATGTTTTGTAACCGAGTTATCGGCAACTGGCAGGAGCCATATGGTTGTCGCTTTATTGTATGCAATGCAATCGCGATGTAATGCTTTACTTTATTACTAAACGGTAGTGATAGTCATGGAAGCATAAGATTGGCGAGACGACAACGATGCTACGATGGAGATCAAGGTGTCGCGCCGGTGACGATGGTGATCATGAAGGTGCTTCGGAGATGGAGATCCCAAGCACAAGATGATGATGGCCATATCATATCACTTATATTGATTGCATGTGATGTTTATCCCTTTTATGCATCTTATCTTGCTTTGATTGACGGTAGCATTATAAGATGATCTCTCACTAAAATTATCAAGAAGTGTTCTCCCTGAGTATGCACCGTTGCCAAAGTTCGTCGTGCCCAGACACCACGTGATGATCGGGTGTGATAAGCTCTATGTCCAAATACAACGGGTGCAAAACAGTTGCACACGCAGAATACTCAGGTTATACTTGACGAGCCAAGCATATACAGATATGGCCTCGGAACACGGAGACCGAAAAGTCGAGCGTGAATCATATAGTAGATATGATCAACATAACGATGTTCACCATTGAAAACTACTCCATCTCACGTGATGATCGGTTATGGTTTAGTTGATTTGGATCACGTGATCACTTAGAAGATTAGAGGGATGTCTATCTAAGTGGGAGTTCCTAAGTAATTTGATTAACTGAACTTAAACTTATCATGAACTTAGTACCTGATAGTATCTTGCTTGTTTATGTTGATTGTAGATAGAGGGCTCGTGCTATTGTTCCGTTGAATTTTAATGCGTTCCTTGAGAAAGCAAAGTTGAAAGATGATGGTAGCAATTACACGGACTGGGTCCGTAACCTGAGGATTATCCTCATTGCTGCACAGAAGAATTACGTCCTGGAAGCACCGCTGGGTGACAGGCCTGCTGCTGGAGCAACGCCAGATGTTGTGAACGTCTGGCAGAGAAAAGCTGATGACTACTCGATAGTTCAGTGTGCCATGCTTTACGGCTTAGAATCGGGACTTCAACGACGTTTTGAACGTCATGGAGCATATGAGATGTTCCAGGAGTTGAAGTTAATATTTCAAGCAAATGCCCGAATTGAGAGATATGAAGTCTCCAATAAGTTCTATAGCTGCAAGATGGAGGAGAACAGTTCTGTCAGTGAGCATATACTCAAAATGTCTGGGTATAATAATCACTTGATTCAGATGGGAGTTAATCTTCCAGATGATTGCGTCATTGACAGAATTGTCCAATCACTGCCACCAAGCTACAAGAGCTTCGTGATGAACTATAATATGCAAGGGATGAACAAGACTATTCCCGAGCTCTTCGCAATGCTGAAAGCTGCGGAGGTAGAAATCAAGAAGGAGCATCAAGTGTTGATGGTTAGCAAAACCACTAGTTTCAAGAAAAAGGGCAAAGGGAAGAAGAAGGGAAACTTCAAGAAGAACAGCAAGCAAGTTGCTGCTCAGGAGAAGAAACCCAAGTCTGGACCTAAGCCTGAAACTGAGTGCTTCTACTGCAAGCAGACTGGTCACTGGAAGCGGAACTGCCCCAAGTATTTGGCGGATAAGAAGGATGGCAAAGTGAGCAAAGGTATATGTGATATACATGTTATTGATGTGTACCTTACTAGAGCTCGCAGTAGCACCTGGGTATTTGATACTGGTTCTGTTGCTAATATTTGCAACTCGAAACAGGGACTACGGAATAAGCGGACGCTAGCAAAGGACGAGGTGACGATGCGCGTGGGAAACGGTTCCAAAGTCGATGTGATCGCGGTCGGCACGCTACCTCTACATCTACCTTCGGGATTAATATTAGACCTAAATAATTGTTATTTGGTGCCAGCGTTGAGCATGAACATTATATCTGGATCTTGTTTAATGCGAGACGGTTATTCATTTAAATCAGAGAATAATGGTTGTTCTATTTATATGAATAATATCTTTTATGGTCATGCACCTTTGAAGAGTGGTCTATTCTTGTTGAATCTCGAAGATAGTGATACACATATTCATAATGTAGAAGCCAAAAGATGCAAAGTTAATAATGATAGTGCAACTTATTTGTGGCACTGCCGTTTAGGTCATATCGGTGTAAAGCGCATGAAGAAACTCCATACTGATGGGCTTTTGGAACCACTTGATTATGAATCACTTGGTACTTGCGAACCGTGCCTCATAGGCAAGATGACTAAAACACCGTTCTTCGGTACTATGGAGAGAGCAACAGATTTATTGGAAATCATACATACCGATGTATGTGGTCCGATGAATATTGAGGCTCGTGGCGGATATCGTTATTTTCTCACCTTCACAGATGATTTAAGCAGATATGGGTATATCTACTTAATGAAACATAAGTCTGAAACATTTGAAAAGTTCAAAGAATTTCAGAGTGAGGTTGAAAATCATCGTAACAAGAAAATAAAGTTTCTACGATCTGATCGTGGAGGAGAATATTTGAGTTACGAGTTTGGTGTACATTTGAAAAATTGTGGAATAGTTTCGCAACTCACGCCACCCGGAACACCACAACGTAATGGTGTGTCTGAACGTCGTAATCGTACTTTACTAGATATGGTGCGATCTATGATGTCTCTTACTGATTTACCGCTATCGTTTTGGGGTTATGCTTTAGAGACGGCCGCATTCACGTTAAACAGGGCACCATCAAAATCCGTTGAGACAACACCTTATGAACTATGGTTTGGCAAGAAACCAAAGTTGTCGTTTCTTAAAGTTTGGGGCTGCGATGCTTATGTGAAAAAGCTTCAACCTGATAAGCTCGAACCCAAATCGGAGAAATGTGTCTTCATAGGATATCCAAAGGAAACTATTGGATACACCTTCTATCACAGATCCGAAGGCAAGACTTTTGTTGCTAAATTCGGAAACTTTCTAGAGAAGGAGTTTCTCTCGAAAGAAGTGAGTGGGAGGAAAGTAGAACTTGATGAGGTAACTGTACCTGCTCCCTTATTGGAAAATAGTACATCACAGAAAACTGTTTCTGCGACACCTATACCAATCAATGAGGAAGCTAATGATGATGATCATGAAGCTTCAGAACAAGATACTACTGAACCACGTAGATCAACCAGAGTGAGATCCGCACCAGAGTGGTACGGTAATCCAGTTCTGGAAGTCATGATGCTAGATCATGATGAACCTACGAACTATGAAGAAGCGATGGTGAGCCCAGATTCCGCAAAGTGGCTTGAGGCCATGAAATCTGAGATGGGATCCATGTATGAAAACAAAGTATGGACTTTGGTTGACTTGCACGATGATCGGCAAGCAATTGAGAATAAATGGATCTTCAAGAAAAAGACTGACGCTGACGGTAATATTACTGTCTATAAAGCTCGACTTGTCGCGAAAGGTTTTCGACAAGTTCAAGGAGTTGACTACGATGAGACCTTCTCACCCATAGCAATTCTTAAGTCCGTCAGAATTATGTTAGCAATTGCCGCATTTTATGATTATGAAATATGGCAAATGGATGTCAAAACTGCATTCCTGAATGGATTTCTGGAAGAAGAGTTGTATATGATACAACCAGAAGGTTTTGTCGATCCAAAGGGAGCTAACAAAGTATGCAAACTCCAGTGATCCATTTATGGACTGGTGCAAGCATCTCGGAGTTGGAATAAACGCTTTGATAGTGTGATCAAAGCATTTGGCTTTATACAGACTTTTGGAGAATCCTGTATTTACAAGAAAGTGAGTGGGAGCTCTGTAGCATTTCTAATATTATATGTGGATGACATATTGCTGATTGGAAATGATATAGAATTTCTGGATAGCATAAAGGGATACTTGAATAAAAGTTTTTCGATGAAAGACCTCGGGGAAGCTGCTTACATATTAGGCATAAAGATCTATAGAGATAGATCAAAACGCTTAATTGGACTTTCACAAAGCACATACCTTGACAAGATTTTGAAGAAGTTCAAAATGGATCAAGCAAAGAAAGGGTTCTTGCCTATGTTACAAGGTATGAAGTTGAGTCAGACTCAATGCCCGACCACTGCAGAAGATAGAGAGAAAATGAAAGATGTTCCCTATGCTTCAGCCATAGGCTCTATCATGTATGCAATGCTGTGTACCAGACCTGATGTGTGCCTTGCTATAAGTTTAGCAGGGAGGTACCAAAGTAATCCAGGAATGGATCACTGGACAGCGGTCAAGAACATCCTGAAATACCTGAAAAGGACTAAGGATATGTTTCTCGTATATGGAGGTGACAAAGAGCTCACCGTAAGAGGTTACGTTGATGCAAGCTTTGACACTGATCCGGACGATTCTAAATCGCAAACCGGATACGTGTTTACTTTAAACGGTGGAGCTGTCAGTTGGTGCAGTTCTAAACAAAGCGTCGTAGCGGGATCTACATGTGAAGCGGAGTACATAGCTGCTTCGGAAGCAGCAAACGAAGGAGTCTGGATGAAGGAGTTCATATCCGATCTAGGTGTCATACCTAGTGCATCGGGTCCAATGAAAATCTTCTGTGACAATACTGGTGCAATTGCCTTGGCAAAGGAATCCAGATTTCACAAAAGAACCAAACACATCAAGAGACGCTTCAACTCCATCCGGGATTTAGTCCAGGTGGGAGACATAGAGATTTGCAAGATACATACGGATCTGAACGTTGCAGACCCGTTGACTAAGCCTCTTCCACGAGCAAAACATGATCAACACCAAGGCTCCATGGGTGTTAGAATCATAACAGTGTAATCTAGATTATTGACTCTAGTGCAAGTGGGAGATTGAAGGAAATATGCCCTAGAGGCAATAATAAAGTTATTATTTATTTCCTTATATCATGATAAATGTTTATTATTCATGCTAGAATTGTATTAACCGGAAACATAATACATGTGTGAATACATAGACCAACAGAATGTCACTAGTATGCCTCTACTTGACTAGCTCGTTAATCAAAGATGGTTATGTTTCCTAACCATGAACAAAGAGTTGTTATTTGATTAACGAGGTCACATCATTAGTTGAATGATCTGATTGACATGACCCATTTCATTAGCTTAGCACCTATGTTGCTATTGCTTTCTTCATGACTTATACATGTTCCTATAACTATGAGATTATGCAACTCCCGTTTACCGGAGGAACACTTTGGGTACTACCAAACGTCACAACGTAACTGGGTGATTATAAAGGAGTACTACAGGTGTCTCCAATGGTATATGTTGGGTTGGCGTATTTCGAGATTAGGGTTTGTCACTCCGATTGTCGGAGAGGTATCTCTGGGCCCTCTCAGTAATGCACATCACATAAGCCTTGCAAGCACTGCAACTAATATGTTAGTTGTGAGATGATGTATTACGGAACGAGTAAAGAGACTTGCCAGTAACGAGATTGAACTAGGTATTGGATACCGACGATCGAATCTCGGGCAAGTAACATACCGATGACAAAGGGAACAACGTATGTTGTTATGCGGTCTGACCGATAAAGATCTTCGTAGAATATGTAGGAGCCAATATGGGCATCCAGGTCCCGCTATTGGTTATTGACCGGAGACATGTCTCGGTCATGTCTACATTGTTCTCGAACCGTAGGGTCCGCACGCTTAACGTTACGATGACAGTTATTATGAGTTTATGCATTTTGATGTACCGAAGGTTGTTCGGAGTCCCGGATGAGATCACGGACATGACGAGGAGTCTCGAAATGGTCGAGACGTAAAGATTGATATATTGGAAGCCTATGTTTGGACATAGGAAGTGTTCCGGGTGAAAACGGGATTTTACCGTAATACCGGGAGGGTTACCGGAACCCCCCGGGAGACTAATGGGCCTATTGGGCCTTAGTGGAAAAAGAGAAAAGGGGCAGCCCATAAGCTGGCCAGCGCCCCCCCCCCCCCCCCTTTCCCCAAGTCCTAGTAGGACTAGGAGAAGGGGCCGGCCCCCCCTCTTTCTCCTTTCCCCCCGAGAGTCCTAATTGGATTAGGATTGGAGGGAGGAGTCCTACTCCCGGTGGGAGTAGGACTCCCCTGCGCCTCCCTCTCCCTGGCCGGCCGGCCCCCCCTCCTCCAACCTTTATATACGGGGGCAGGGGACACCCCAAGACACACAAGTTGATCCTTGAGATCGTTCCTTAGCCGTGTGCGGTGCCCCCTGCCACCAAATTCCACCTCGATCGTACCGTTACAGTGCTTAGGCGAAGCCCTGCGTCGGTAGTACATCAAGATCTTCACCACGCCGTCGTGCTGACGGAACTCTTCCTCGACGCTTTGCTGGATCGGAGCCCGAGGAACGTCATCGAGCTGAACGTGTGCTAAGAACTCGGAGGTGCCGGAGTAACGGTGCTTGGATCGGTCGGATCGGGAAGAAGACGTACGACTACTTCCTCTACGTTGTGTGATCGCTTCCGCAGTCGGTCTGCGTTGGTACGTAGACAACACTCTCCCCTCTCGTTGCTGTGCATCACCATGATCTTGCGTGTGCGTAGGAAAATTTTCGAAATTACTGCGATCCCCAACAAATATGCCCTAGAGGTGATAACCCACAAGTATAGGGGATCGCAACAGTTTTTGAGGGTAGAGTATTCAACCCAAAAGGTAATGACAGCAAGAGTAATGTTTTTGGTATTTTGTAGTGATGATAGTAATAGCAACGGAAAAGTAAATAAGCGAAGAACATTATATAGAAAGCTCATAGGCAATGGATCGGTGATATAGAATTATGTCGGATGTGGTTCATCATGTAACAGTCATAATCTAGGGTGACACAGAACTAGCCCCAATTCATCAATGTAATGTAGGCATGTATTCCGAATATAGTCATACGTGCTTATGGAAAAGAACTTGCATGACATCTTTTGTCCTACCCTCCTGTGGTAGTGGGGTCTTAGAAGGGATATTAAGTCCTCCTTTTAATAGAGTACCGGACCAAAGCATTAACACATAGTGAATACATGAACTCCTCAAACTACGGTCATCACCGGTAAGTATCCCGATTATTATCACTTCGGGGTTAACGGATCATAACACATAATAGGTGACTATAGACTTGCAAGATAGGATCAAGAACTCTCATATAATGATGAAAACATAATATGTTCAGATATGAAATCATGGCACTCGGGCCCTAGTGACAAGCATTAAGCATAGCAAAGTCATAGCAACATCAATATCAGAACATAGTGGATACTAGGGATCAAACCCTAACAAAACTAACTCGGTTACATGATAAATCTCATCCAACCCATCACCGTCCAGCAAGCCTACGATGGAATTACTCACGCACGATGGTGAGCATCATGAAATTGGTGATGGAGGATGGTTGATGATGACGATGACGACGGATTCCCCTCTCCGGAGCCCCGAACGGACTCCAGATCAGCCCTCCTGAGAGGTTTTAGGGCCTGGCGGCGGCTCCGTATCGTAAAACACGATGAATCCTTCTCCTTTATTTTTTCCTCCCCGAAACCAAATATATAGAGTTGGAGTTGAGGTCGGAGGAGCTCCAGGGGGCCCACGAGGTAGGGGGTGCCCCCACCCTCATGGCTAGGGTGTGGGCCC
Organism: Triticum monococcum; assembly: GCA_034509565.1. NCBI lineage: Eukaryota > Viridiplantae > Streptophyta > Magnoliopsida > Poales > Poaceae > Triticum > Triticum monococcum. The sequence continues at coordinate 625,975,726 of CM067845.1, forward strand.
CCTGGTCTTCATCTTTTGCAGAGATTTTTTATTATTTCCGAAAAGATATTTTGTGAAGTTTCAGGTCATTCCGAGAACTTTTGTTTCTGCACATAAATAACACCATGGTAATTCTGCTGAAAACAGCGTTAGTCCGGGTTAGTTCCATTCAAATCATGCAAGTTAGAGTCCAAAACAAGGGCAAAAGTGTTTGGAAAAGTAGATACGAGGGAGACATATCAACTCCCCCAAGCTTAAACCTTTGCTTGTCCTCAAGCAATTCAGTTGATAAACTGAAAGTGATAAAAAAACTTTTACAAACTCCGTTTGCTCTTGTTGTTGTAAATATGTAAAGCTAGCATTCAACTTTTCAGCAAAGATTATGAACTAACCATATTCACAATAACGCATAGGTCTCATGTTTACTCATATCAATGGCATAATCAACTAGCGAGCAATAATAATAAATCTCGGATGACAACACTTTCTCAAAACAATCATAATATGATATACCAAGATGGTATCTCGCTAGCCCTTTCTGAGACTGCAAAACATAAATGCAGAGCACCTTTAAAGATCAAGGACCGACTAGACATTGTAATTCATTGTAAAAGAGATCTAGTCAAGTCATACTCAATTCATGGAAGGCCTGGGCGTCGGGCAAAATCAAAATCTTTGCCTGGTTGCTTCTTCAGGACCGGCTCTGGTGCAATGACAGACTCCTACGGCGGGGCTGGACAAACGCTTATTTCTGCCAGCTCTGCGTCAGAAACCTGGAGTCGTCGCGCCACCTCTTTTGGAGCTGCCAAGAAACCGGACGTGTGTGGGCCGAGCTGGGGCTATGGCACGGCTGCTCGGCTCTCACCCCGGCCGAGAGCTGGCATCATGAAAGCTCCACCGCAATCATGCACGACATCCTGGAGCAGACCCCACACCAATGGCGAAAGGGAGTGCGGACGCTGTGCTGGCTTGCTTGCTGGGAGATTTGGCGGGAGAGAAACAACAGCACCTTCAGGCAGCAACTGCCGTGTGTGCCGGGAATCATCAAGCGCATACAAGACAGCTTCGAGCTATGGAGAACCACAGACGCCGCATGCATAGAGAGCCCCTTCGGGGACCCCCCCCCCCTTGAGAGATAAACCCACTTTTGTTCCTAGGATTTTCGGCCGTGTGGGGTACTCCCTAAACCCTAAAACTTTGATCCTAGGATCCTCACCACCACTGTTGTTTTTCCGTTGCTTTCTGCTATGATCAATGAAACGCCAGCAATTGCTGGATCTTTCAAAAAAAATCTTGCCTTTTTTATGTCTCAGCAGAATATGTATTGGTAGTGTTTGAATGTTGAGGGTTTTGTCCCATTGTATGTATGTATTGATATTCTTAAATACACACTATTTACGGTATGTTATCTTTGTCTTTTATAACTCTATCTAATAACGGGCTCCGTAGAAAAATACTCTAATAACGGGTGATGTTACAATTTTCTCTTTCCTGTCAGGTGTTCCAAAATAAAAGAGAGGTCATTTAGCTCCTTTTGAGCCAGCCATTTGGAGTTCTATTTATCTTTTCCCGCACCAAAAGAAATTGTGAATTACAAAAAGAAAGTGCAAGTTGCAAACGGCATAAGAGAGTGTAACTGCACAAATTGCAATTGCACAAAATAAAAGTATAATGCAAAAGGCGGTGTAGTTGCCCAAAAGAATAAATACGGTTGAACCATACAAATGTGTAACTGCACAAAAAAGCGCAAATGCACAAAACATTTTTGTTGCACACAAAAATTATAATTCCTCCCAACCAGTGGCGGAGCCAGAAAATTCAGACAAGGGGGGCCAACTACTGTTAAATCTTGTTAGGGAGGGCCAATCCATGAAAAACACCAATTTTAGCAAAAGCAAATCATTGTTACTATTCATTATAGGCTTAAATCACTGATGTTAGGGGGGGGGGGGGCAGGGCCTTGGCTGGCACCCCTGTCTCCGCCACTGCTCCCAACAACTGTAAATGCACAATTTATTTCCATACCCGGTAGACAAAAATAACTACAAAAGAAAGAAAATAATAGGTGCCCAAGATGAATAACAAAAACTCTTTTGAAAAAAACAAACACAAACATTCTTTACTTTTTTTCAAGGGTAACTAACATTCTTTATTAGCAGTACTTACTCTACCAAATTACTTTTTGTTCTTGGTTTGTCCAAAATATGAAAATATATAGTTCAACCAAAAAAATATGCCAATAGGACATCAAATAGACACAGAACACAAATATTTTTTGTAAACAACCAAATAAAATTAATTTGATGTTTTAGATGTTAATACATTTTCTATATAAACTTAGTCAAGATAGAAAAAAATTGATTTAGGATAAAACTAATGCTTCAAACAAGTTGGAACGGAAGTACTAGCACAGAAATAACAGTGTAGCTTGATGCCTTGATGGTAAAGACTTACTCACCAAAGTGGCAGTTGGAGGTTTCAAAGGCCAATATTTTTTTTCTGAGAGACTCAAAGCCCAATGGTAAGCATGCTCACAAGAAGTGGCAGATTGCAGATTCGATATGTTTGCATGCTTTTCCAACTATTTTTCCCAAAACGAAAAACAGCTCAAATCTAAGCGCAAAACTGGCACCTGAATTTTAGTAAATCCGCTTGCCACTTCCTCATTTTTTTGTAGAAAATTAAAAAATCTTGAATACATGTATATACAAATGTTGAATAATCGGTTGCGCTTTATGAAATACAATATCATTATGTTACCTCATCCGTATCAGTTTTACCCGGTTTTTCTTAATAAGTTGGGAAAAAGTCATTTTAATCCATCAATTGGGTAAAAGAATCCCTTGCATTTGGAAAACTAAAAATTGAAAAACAGAGTGAAAATGGTGGGCTTGCCTGCATAGTTCAAGGTTCCAAGCAATGTAAGATACGATCAACCAATAACTTGCAACCAGAGACACCTACGTTGGCCCCTTTGAAAAACATGTTAATGCACTGACACCATTTTGTCAGGAAGCCTTTTATGCGATACATCGTTGCAAGAATGGCCATTTAAGTTTGTAGTGGGCTTTTTCAAAAATCCACTTTGAAGATAACTCCATCAAGTTTCTTCGAGTGTAACTCGTCAATCGTTGTATGTAAGAGAACAACCCCCTCCAGGTGTGTCACCCTGGCATGAACGTCGTCTGCGGCAGTCTCTTCACTTTGTGTGCGATCACTGTAGCACGATTAGTTGTCACTTTGATGAATGTTTTAAAACTTACATTTAGAAGACAAATTGGATGAAACAGCTGAATCTTAATAGTGTTTTCCTTCTTAGGAAGAAGAGTAATAATACCAAAATTTAACTAACACAAAACCAAATTCTCATTATATAATAAAGCAAACATAGATATAAAGTCACCTTTTATGACTGACCAAAACCGTTGATCAAACTCCGTCGGGAACCCATCTGGACCCGGGTCTTATTGTGTTCCATCCGTAAGATAGCATCTCACACTTCTTTGTCAGTAAGAGGGGCAGTTATGATGGCATTCTCCTCTCTCAATAGTTGCCGGATGTCACCTTTGGCATCCTCATCAAGCTTGACATTATCAGAGACAGGTGGACCAAAAAGAAGCATATAAAAATTGGTAATATAGGTCTTCAGTTGTTCTTCACCAACAGTATCGCCATCCCGCTCGAGATGGAAAATCTTATTTTTCCTATGTTTATCATTGGCGATGAGATGGACATATTTGGCGCTGTTATCATTTGGTTTCCTCCTATAGATTCTACCAGAAGTCAATCGCAAGAATGGCACTCTGTTTTTCAAGATATACAATACCGTCAGTGCGCACGAGAATGTGTGCCCGAGGCGGTTGAGAAATTATGGTAGACTATTAATCAAAGACGGTTGAGCAAATCGAAGCTGCAGCGTCGGCCAGCTACCTTGACCACACAAAGCACTTCCCTTTTTGGATTGACGACGCACGCAGAGACATCCTGAATCTGGCCAACAACCGACCTAATCACACGATTACTTTGAAATGTATAAATTGCCAGGCATTGACCCATGTTCATACACAGAAACAACATCTTGCAGTCACCACACCGCACACGAGAGAATACTATCTCTCACTAGTGCAACCGCTAGCTCCAGCCATGGCTTCCAGCGCGAGCATGCTGGCCATGATCATGGCGTGCGCGCTCCTCCTCGCCGGCAGCACGTGCCACGCCGCCCGCAACCTGGCCGACACGACGCCGGCGGCTGCCGCTCCGGCTGCTAGCGCCGTCCCTGGCCTGCCGGCCGTGCCAACCTTGCCAGCCGTGCCCACGGACACGGTTACCTTGATGCCACCAATGCCGTCGGTTACGCTGCCCACCGTGCCGCAGGTGACACTGCCGCCCATGCCCTCCATCATCGTGCCCAAGGCGGTCCTGCCGCCCATGCCCAAGGTCACCCTCCCCACAGTGACGATGGCGCCGATGCCCGCGATTGTCGTGCCCAAGGTGACCCTGTCGCCGTTGCCATTCGTCCCGAATGTGAACGTGCCTATGCCGTTCGCGGCACCACCCCCGTCAGCGTAGGCGCGGCCGTGCGGAGGTGCTCTCGCCCTGTCCAGCATAGGGCGCCGTTCATCTGAGTGCGGCGTCAGGTCACTCCGTGGACACGATGTACATTTTCTTACATGCAAGCTCGGTGTTTTATATGCGATGTATCACAGTACCAGTAATTATTGCCTTTTCTTTTACGTCTCAATAGTTAGTGTTCGAATGTTGAGGGTTTTGTCCCATTGTATGTATTTCTTGATCTTCTTAAATACAAATTACTATTTACGGTATTCATGTTTTTCCTACATACAAATTTGTATTTACAGTAAGTTATACTTGTCTTGCATAACTAAGTTAACGAGTGATGTTACATTGTCTCTTCCCTCCCAATTACTCGGAAAATCATCTCTAATCCTGCAAAGAAAAAAACATCTCTAAAAAAGCTACAATTGAACCAAAAACTGCAATTACGAAAAACAGTCCAAATTGCATAAGAGAGTGTAGTTACACAAAATAGTACAGTACAACAAAAAATTGAAACAAAACATAAAAGTACATTTTTTTGCAAAAGATATAATTGAACCATACGAAAGTGTAACTGCACCCAACAAAATGCAAATGCCCACAAAAATTGCACTCAAAAAGTGAAAATACGCAATTTATTTCCACGCATAAACAAAAAGACAAATGAAAAATTAAATGAAGATAAGTTACTAAAACCCTTTTGAGAAAAATAAAAATAAACACTAACATTCTTGGGAAGTGCATTTGTACCTTCGCAAGCTGTACACGAGTTATCATGTCCATCCATTGACAAAAGACTGCGTTGAGATTTGGAAAAAGTGGTGTTGGAGGAAATGTGTTTCTAGCCATTCTATATACTTTGAAAATGAGAAGTAATGTGATCCCTGCGGCATGACACAAAGGCATCTCATGGCCCACTAAGAGCCCGAAAAGCCCGGTAAAAGGCAACAGATTTGGAAGAAACAGCACCTATTTGTTTGTGTTTCTTCTCGATGCCATGGTTGCCCGTTGAGATGGAAAACCATTTTCATATGCTAGCAAAGCTGACTCTACCTAATAAAGTTCAAAAAAAAAAGGCCAACTCTACTCTGTCCGACCGGCCCAACAAAACGGAAATGCACAAAAAAAAGTTAATTGCACCCAAAAAGTGAAAATACGCAATTTATTTCTGCGCATGATAAACAAAAAGACGAATGAAAAATTAAATAAAGATAAGTTACTAAAACCCTTTTGAAAATAAATAAAAATAAACACAAACATTCTGGGGAAATGCATTTGTACCTGCGCAAGCGATACACGAGTTATCATGTCCATCCATTGACAAAAGACTGCATTGAGATTTGGAAAAAGTGGTGTTGGAGGAAATATGTTCCTAGCCATTCTGTATACTTTGAAAATGAGAAGAACTAATGTGATCCCTGCGGCATGACACAAAGGCATCTCATGACCAACTAAGAGCCCGAAAAGCCTGGTAAAAGGCAACAAATTTGGAAGAAACAACACCTAGTTCTTTGTGTTTCTTCTCGATGCCATGGTTGCCCGTTGAGATGTAAGACCATTTTTTATATGCTAGCAAGGCTGACTCTACCTAATAAAGATTAAAAAAAAGGCCAACTGTACTCTGTCCGACCGGCCCAACCGTATTCAAAGAACTTCATGTACTTTGCTATGCAAAGTCAAGGTAATCAAGCGATATAAAACCAAGGTAATCAAATGCATACAAGCCCATGGAGGACGCTGTTACCCGCCAAAGAAAAGACACTGTGAGTTCAGGCATTGCAGCAAAGCTGGTAAAGAAATTTACAACAAAGATCCCGCTGCATTTGCATGGTTTTACTCCAGAAATGTCGCTGGACAGATTGATCACACAGGAACAGAAAAATAGAGGGTAAGCAACAGTTGCGACAGAGAAAACGGTGGCATGTCCTACACTCCCTACTCACTCGGCCCATACCTTTAGGCATGCGGCATCGCTCAGTTGCGACATTGTAGCAAGCACGTCCCAAAATAGTACTAATTCATGATATTATTCTTACAGTTACAGACCAATGTGAGATTTGCAAAAATAGAAATAGGAAACGATACAGTTGCGTTGTGTTACTCCACGGTGTCACTGAACACAACATAATAACATACTTACTGTAAATCTTACTGTATTGTTTTGGGTCTTCTCCCTTTGCCAGCTGCTCTCTTCCATACAGTGTGACAGGATAACTATACTGCCGGCATTTGACCAAAAGGCCCAGACGCAGTCCACACAAAGTAACTATTCTGGATGCAAGCAACAAATTTATCTAATCCACTTCAGCGTCTGGTGAGGTTCTGGACAGTTTATCACGCATCGGCGCTGGATGAATGTCGCCACCAGGCCGGGGCAACAACGGCGGCAGCAGCTTTGGGCCTCGACGTCTCGTCCTCGAACAGCACAACCGAGATGACGTCGGCTTTCGAGGAAGAACTGAATACTGACCGAATGTGCAGCGCACACCATGCGGGCGTTCCCACCTACTTGCTCAACCATCAGCGGAATCCTTGAATTAGAAGAATCAAGTTTCCAAACCAGAAAAGCAAAGTAGCACTTCATATAAAGAACGGGGTACAGGGCCAAACCATCGTTGTCTGCAAACCAACTGGTCACCCCAGCTAAAATAAACTACACCAACAAATCCGCAGCTGAAGCCTTTTGAATCAATCTGTAACTAACATCACAACAGACATACATAAAATCTAGAATAAAGGAAATACATAAAATCCTCTGTTGAAGGCATACATAAAATCCATAAAAGCCAATGCCTTCAAAAGAAAAGGCTCTTGATACCTAAACAATGTGGCAAACAAGAGGCTTAAAGCTTCAACATGTATGGAGTAGTCGCTCAAGATGTTTAAACATATCCTACGATGGGAATAAGTTATGGTACTTGCACCACAAGTAATAGTTCATTACCCATAAATAGTTACCACCAAAGGCATTCATAAGAGACTGTCAATAGATCCTATTGATAAACTGTATCAATAGGTAAACTCTTAATACAGAAATATACCTTCCACCCCTTCATAAAGAAATCAAGATTTGTTTTCTTTCTTGCTACAGAAACCATGAACCGGTTAACAGATTCCTTAAGTAGTTACTCCAATGAGAGGGAAACTTGACATGGTTAGTGAAAATATAAAACCCACAATGGAGATGTGTCGGCATTAGTCATGTTATTGGATGGCAAAAGAAAATGAACCATTCAAAGGAGGACAGCAGACCACTAATTCCTTTGTAATTGCCTTCCCAGCAAGCACATCAAGTGTCTGTTCCTTGTCCCTCATTTCAGTCTGTTTCTTAATGTTTTGTATTCAGAACATGGAGAATTGATGCCCCATCTGCTTTCAGGCATCAAACAGAGGAAACCAAAGGTGGTGGCCAGGAACTTAATTGACCTAAGGTTCAATAACAATCATATGTCCTAGAATTATGTTACCTAATAAATCACAAAGATAAGAAATAATTCTAAGAGCATAGGGGATTATTCAGGGTACGTAGCTGACAATATTGGTTTTCTATATATAAATTATGTTCGGAAAAGAACAAGAGTGGAATGCATACCCAAATTCTACAAGATGGCTACCTATGCAGATACAGCTGGAAAGAACATGCGAATAACTGCTACATTGTCTAAATATGCATTGTGGAAGCACCAACATATCAGTGCATCCATTTAACTTGATAGAAGCACCTTGCATAACACAATAAAACCGAGCATACAAATACAATTCTCATAGCAGAACAAAAGGGCACATACAATCAACAAATTCTGACCAAAACCAGAGATTAGTGATCAGAAGGAAGTTGTTGAGCAAAATCTCAAAACTGGAGTTGTAGGGGAGGGAGGAAAGTGAGAGCATACATAAGCCAAGAAGAATAATCAGGAACGAGAGAGATTAACATAAAACCAGTAAACTGGGGCAGGGTGAAAAATAAATGGAGGTAACGGCAAGGAACAACAACAACAACAAAGCCTTTAGTCCCAAACAAGTTGGGGTAGGCTAGAGGTGAAACCCATAAGATCTCGCGACAAACTCATGGCTCTGACACATGGATAGCAAGCTTCCACGCACCCCTGTCCATAACTAGTTCTTTGGTGATACTCCAATCCTTCAGGTCTCTCTTAACGGACTCCTCCCATGTCAAATTCGATCTACCTCGACCTCTCTTGACTTCTCCACACGCTTTAGCTGTCCGCTATGCACTGGAGCTTCCGGAGGCCTGCGTTGAATATGCCCAAACCATCACAGACGATGTTGGACAAGCTTCTCTTCAATTGGTGCCACCCCAACTCTAACTCGTATATCATCATACCGGACTCGATCCTTCCTTGTGTAGCCACACATCCATCTCAACATACGCATCTCCGCCACACCTAACTGTTGAACATGTCGCCTTTTAGTCGGCTAACACTCAGCGCCATACAACATTGCGGGTCGAACCGCCGTCCTAAAAAACTTGCCTTTAGCTTTTGTGGCACCCACTTGTCACAGGGAATGCCAGAAGCTTGGCGCCACTTCATCCATCCGGCTTTGGTAACGACAAGGAAAAGGAGGTGAAAATCGTGGGGGAGTTGAGGCACGCTGGTGTGAGCGGCACAAAGAAAGTTGAAGAACTGGTGGCAAATAGCAGGCAAAGTAGGTTCAATTACCAGCCTCATCAAGATGGCAGCTTCGCTGGCGCTTAGACATCGGATTTGCTAGCCCAGGAGGAACAGGATTGAAGGATACCACAAATTTATGGAGAATGGACGCCGAGGTGCGTCAAAGAAGCCCATGTGAATATGGGAATTTCTACCGCGTGACAAGATGACTTTTTCTTCTAGAATGAGAGCGAGTGGCACTCCTAGCATGCAATCTTCGACCGGTTGTACCGAGTACAAAGCCCGAAGACCAATTCCCGCACGATCAACTCCAAGGCTCTTAAGTCAGTCTTCAAAGCAGCAGCGTTCCAAGAGATGGTAGACCTCTAGCGCGACCACATTCACACTGTAAAAAGCCCTAGTCTAAAGTCTGACTGTGAAGGAAACCATTTTGAACACCAAGTCGTGTGCCACCTCCTCAGAGCTTCGTCGACAGTACCGGCAACCTCCCCTCCTAGCCCCACCTACCGTCATCTTGTTGGGAGTGTTGTCTATTTAAATCACTCATCCGCACATTTCATATCCCATTCATAGTCATCACATCCAGTCAGTTTGTCTCTGCTCCGACTTCAATCCACTATAGTCACCACATATGTGTTCTACGATATCTTCATGGGACTCTCGCGGTCTCTTCTTCCCATTCATTGATCCCTTTCTGCTTACTATGTTTTCGTGATTTTCTCATTGCATGGATCTTCATGAGACTCTCGCTGTCTCTTCTTCCCACGATCAAATTCGTCACCCCTTTCCGCTTAATGTTTTTCTTGGTGGTTTCTCATTGTCTGGAAGACGAAGAAACAGACTAAACTTTCTTGTTCGAGTGTAGAGGCTAAGTTGTGAGCTACGGCTATTTTGACAGTAGATGTGACTTGGCTGTGATGGCTGCTCGAGGATTTTGTGTTTCAATCACTACACCTACTACTCTCTTGTCAGATAGTATAAGTGCTATATTTGTGTGCTCACCAAGCATATTGGTGTTGATGCTTCCTTTGTGTGCTCCAGTGTGCAAGATCAAATTATTGCTCTTCAGTATGTGCCTTCCGATGTTGGCCGATTTCTTAACGAAGGCCCAGACTAGAGCACCACACAACTTCTATCTCTCCAAACTCAGTGTTGTTGATCCACCATGAGCTTGAGGATTTGGATGGTTTGGTTTATAAGGGAAATTGGATCGAAAACCAAACAAAGCAGGCCAATTTACAAGGAAAAGTAGCACAAAAGCCACACAAGCATCATAGCCTCATCTACAGCACAGCACATGCGACAATTGCACTAAACACACCCCCCCAGATCCAATATTGCCGCTCCAATGATTTCACTCGCACGCGAGCCACACAGCAGAAATGCCCAACTGCCGACAACCAAACAAACCCACTCGGCACAATATTTCTTCCACAACAACCACGTCATGCCAACCCGAGTAGTAGATTCACGTGTAGACACCAGATCCACCCACTGCCATGATTGAAGCACATGCGTAGGGTGGTGGATGATGCCTCTCTCCTCCCGGAACCCTCTTATGTCTTCCCTCTTCCTCACTTCCCCTATCGTCATCCCCTTGCCCCTCAGCTCCGGGTCCAACAAGGCGGCTGACGGCGAAGGCAGTCCGCTCCCAACAGCTTTTTCACCCCTTCCCTCACACCTCCCGCGTACTCTCCGCTACCTGCTAGTCCAATTGGGCATCCTTTTCCTGTCTACAAGTTGTTTTGTGCGCTGCCTTGTTCCTACATCCCGTGCTCCCATGCAGGTTGTCGCCATAGCCGCTAGCTCAAGCACCACCAACGGTGGAGCAAGAGCACGGGCAGTCGGCACCGTCTCCGTCCTACGCAAGGACGCAGAGTGCCCAAGAGCACGCCACTACCTGTCGCCAAGGCCAGGGACGCCCAACAAGGGAACGTGGAATGCGGAATCAAGTACGTGTCACACAACCCGCAAACAAGGCAAGGATGACAAGCCAGATTAGCGGGAAACGAAGAGTATAAGGGAGGTACATGGAAGCGATGAAAACACTATCGGGACGGGACACCCGCCATCCTCTACCATTTCTTCGCTTGAACTTGCAAAGAGGTGCCCTGAGCTGAGTTGCTCGCCCCAGTTTTCCCCTCATGGTATTTTATAAGACCTGATACTTTCCTTCCGCCTGGCGCCAAGAGAGGGTCCTTGGCCGATGCACGGTTGCCTGCAATCACTCCGTTTGCATTCACATTGTTTGCATTGACATTGCATCTACCGGTATTTCCATTCGTAGGGTCAAAATAATCTTTCTCCTTATACATCGGGTCGAGGCATGCCCCAACTTGCCCTCCACGACCACCTTGGCCTCTACTACCCAGTCGCCTCTTCCACAAGTAATGCTACCACGGGGTTGAGCAATGAACTCATTTCTAGGTTGGAACCATCATATAACCGCTAAACTGAAACTTCTTTGGATCATGAACCCCATCCATGCATTGTTCTATAACATTTTATCATAATTTGCGCAAAAATGCAACATCTTCTCATATAGCACAAGGAACAACAGGGCAGTTTACCTAGCTCAACATTCCCTAAGAACCTCAAAGGGGGCTTCTCCAATTTGACCTTGACGTGCACTGAAACAAACTTTCATATTCAACACCATTTAGCCCAAGCTCCACATCTAACACTTCTCGTCTTCTCTTGTCTTGGAAGCCATTGCTTTAGCCACTACTCTGTTATGCAGCAAGTCCGATCGACCCATGATCCGAGCCCAAACACATGCGGAGTTATAAGGGTGACATATTCCAGTATACTCCTCAATTACCATAGCATGGTGCCTAAAGAGCCAAGGAGCCCCATGGATGGTTGTGATTCCAATCCCCAAAACACTTAAACTCCGTTGTAAAAGTGTAATAATAAGTGGTATGAATTTGACGTCCTTTGCATTGCCTAAGCCACCTGCATGGCGATGTAAAAAGCAGGACGACTGAAGAGAGCCTTAACCTTAATCAGCACCGCCCAACGAGCCTCGCACTTGGGCTCTCCAATCCATATTGGTACTCAAGAAGGAGGAAGATCACCCGCTTTGGAAGCAAACATACATCGTCCAAGTACTTCACGTATCGTGTGTTCTTCATGGGCTCCAGCTCGTCCCCCACAACAAAGTGTTGTGGAAAGCATGGGCATCCATCAAATGCAAGATCCACATGTGGCTCACTCCCCACAAATGTTTGTGGTCCATCAACCGTCATCATTAGCATGGTCTTGTCAACCATGTCGCATGTCCCCTCTACTCTAGTGCCCCTGAGACTGCCAAACACATGTTCATCAGTTGCTCCTCAGCAGCAATCTAGCAATCGTTGCTCGCCTCTTTGGTGTCACTCTTGCCCTCCCAACCAGGGGCCGACATTTCCCGTTCCAACTAGTGGATTGGTTATCGAGCAACCACTCCATCTTTGGTGCGCCAGGATCTCAAGCCAGCATTGTTGCTCACAATCTAGACAATTTAGAAGGAACACAATGCTTGGGTCATCAACGATCGACAATCTATAGAGACAACGACACGATGATGAAGCTCGACTTCGGATTGCGGTTGCAACCACGCGGTTGGCAGATATCTTGAGTGCCGTTTATGGTCTACTTACCATCGTCATCGCCACTGTATGGACATCCACGTCGCCTACACCATCTGCTTGAGTGCCCCAAAGACTTCTCAACACATGTTCACCAGTTGTTCCTTCTCGACATCAATCTAGAATTGCTGTTCGCCTCTTCAACATCACCAATGCCCCCAGGGGGCGGCGTTTCCCTTTCCAACTGGTGGATTAGCCGTCGGGCGACAATGCCACCTTCGGTGCACTATGAACTTGAGTCAGCAATGTTGCTCGCATTCTAGACCATTTGGAAGGAACACAATGCCGGAGTGTTCAACATGTTGGAGTAATATATTATAGCTGTGTACCCTTTGTATTTTTTTCCATTATACAAGGGGCTTTCTGCATATTGCAGCACACATGTACTTCTATAGTCTATGTCCAACTGCGAATACAAGCTGCATATTCCTAACATGGTATTAGATCCATGATTTCTTCCTCACACACAACTCGCGTTCCTCTTCAAATCGATCCCAAGTTTTTGATCAATTTTTCTCACGCTAGTACGCTCATGTGCAACCACACCTCCCTGACCCGCGTCGGTGTCTATCCCGACGACTATCGTCATCGCTTCGCTGCCTCCAGATCAGGGTCACCCCCTTCCTTGTCCGGGCCTCTTGCGCCCAATAAATTCGCACATGTCGCCCCTCTCATCATGCCCTTCCGATCTCCGTACCTCCGCCTCCATCAGGCTTGCCCCTTGTGGCCACCTCCGTCGTGCTCGCACCGTAAGCTATCTAGCCTGCATCTTCAAGAGGTCGCGCCTCACCGCCATGTATAGAAGGTCAACGCCTCACCGCCATCTCCGGGAGGCCGGCGCCCTACCACTACAAGAGGCCACGCATTGTCGCAAACTCAAACTAGTTGGCGCCAACTGCAATCTTCGAGACGTCCTTTGTTGCAGGTCACGGTATCGGCTCCCTCTTGCTACATGCAGGACCTCAATGACAGACTTTGCCACTAGACCTCAGACCCGGCAGCCCATCCTACTGACCGGCTTTGCCCCTACCTCGTGTGCCCTATTCGCTGCTCTTCCTTGCTCTTTTGCTCCCTTTTTTTGTAAGACGGGCCTAGTTTTGTAGAAGAGTAAAGGAACAAAAAACAGGTGTGTTGACTTCATTGGACATAGTTTCTCAAGCTTACCCTACACTAACCCCATCTCGCACATGTGTCGTCCATCGATGCTTGATGCTCCTCCACCTATGACGTTGCTCCCACCCGGTGCCTTCCGCAGGCTGTGGTGGTGGCTCCATAGTGTCGCCTCTCGTGACCTCTGTTGATGGTGATGGTTGCTCTACACAGACTCCCCTCGCGGCTTTCATCAGTAGTGTTGGTGCACATCACTCCATCGACTACATCGGACATGCGCCTTCCCTTCGCGCTTGGTGCTTGTCGTGCTACACCGCTTCCTCTAGCGGCTTACATAGGTGGTGGTGGACACTTCTCTTCCGGTGATTCGACGTCGGTCACTTCAAAGGTGTCCTTCACCACGCAGGAGATTGCACGACTTCGACACCTACCTACTGCTTTAGTTGAACCCCTGACTACGCTGGGGATTACGAGATTTCAGTGTCTGCTAGATGCTTCTTTTAGTTCTCCATCAATAGTTTGGTAGTTGATTCTTTCAATATTGATACCACTTTTTACGAAGTCAGTCAGCTAAATTTTCCATCGATCCTTGATAGTGTAGCATCTTTTCATATGACTCATGATTCTTCTAGTTTGTCCTCCATTCAAACCACTAGATTCTCATATTCATGTTCTTACTGCTGATGGTACTCCCCTCCCAATTGATCATCGAGACAATCTTAGCACTTTTTCTTTTCATGCTCCTTTTGCTCAAGTTTCTTTACTTACCATGTAGCTCATTTCAAGTGATCAGATTGTCGACTCTGGTTGTAGTCAATCTCGACTTTGACTCTTGTTCGGATTAGGATCGTCACACGGGTGCTCTACTTGGTTCTTGCCCTCGGCATTGTAACTCCTAGGGCCTCCAGGAGCTTGACAGGCTTCACCTTTCCTCTGCCACCGCCATCAATCTCTTCACCCCTTTTACCTTGACTACCGGCTCTTTGTGGCATCATCGTCTCGGTCACTTGTGTGGCTCTCGTCCCTCATCCCTAGTTCGACATGGTCTTCTTGGATCTGTCTTTAGCATTGTGTTTTTAGACTATCAGGTTTGTCGGCTTGGTAAACAAGTTCAATTACTTTATCCTCATAGCGAGACGGTGTCTCAACGTCCTTTCGATCTTGTTCACTCTGATGTTTGGGGTCCAGCTCCCTTTGCCTCGAAAGGAGGCCATCACTACTATAATCTCCATAGATCATTTCTCTTGACACACAGTTCTTTTGGTGGCTTCTAGAAATAGCTGGAATAAGCTGCGCCCTACCTAGCTTATTCTAGAAACCCAACAAAATAAATTTGGTTGGGCTTTCGTAGGCTTCTAAAAAATAAATTTGGTTGGGTTTCTAGAATAAGTTGGGTAGGGGGCAGCTTATTCTGGAAGCCCAAAAAGGCTAGCAAAAGCACTCGCCCTCAGAAGTTTGCCACCATGGTTCATACTCAGTTTCCCACTCATGCCCATGTCTTTCGTGCAGATTCTGCTTGTGAGTATATCTCTCATTTGCTGCGTCGATTCTTTGCTGAGTAAGGCACACTTGTTCAGTTCTCTTGTCCACATGTTCAAATTATGGTGTTGATGAGCGCAAGCATCGTCACCTTCTTGAGGCAGTTCATCCGTTGATGATCACCGGCTCTCTTCCGCGTTACTTATGGGTTGACGTTGCTCTACTTCCACTTATCTCATCAAGATCCATCTGCGTGGTGTAATTTCTCTCAAGCATCTTTTTGGTCGTTCTCGTGATTGTTCAGCACTTCGTTTGTTTCGTTACGTTTGCTATGTTCTTCTTGCCCCCCCTCCCCCACCCAACACACCAAACAGACTCCTCAATCTATTGAATGTGTGTTCTTAGGTTGAAGTGATGAGCACATCCGTGTTGGGATCAAATCGTTCGGCGGATGCGCATTTCTCGGGATGTGACTTTTGATGAGTTTCATCCTTTCTATCCACGTCCATCCTCCTATTGAGGACATTTCTTTCCTTACTTTTCCCGATACACCTATCAATCATGGTTTGTCCTTGTCCACCCATCCCACCGTGTCTTCCGTACTATTATAGTAAACCCCATGTCGTCGTCACCTACGGCTTCCCCACCTCATTCGTTACCTGAGGCTGCCTCACCTCGCTCGTCCCCTGAGGCTTCTCCAGCGATACACCTCCCCCCTCCCCTCTTCTTTACCACATTGGTGGTCCGCGTGTTCTAGATTCTTCTAATGCGCCATCTCCCTCGACTACCATGCCTCCTTCTGTTGGCAATGCACCGCCTCCAGCTCAACATATGGCTTTCGCGCTTGCCCGCTTCCGCCTATTGACCGCTATGGTTATTCTGGCGCCACTCTTCTTGAGACGACTTCTTATCGTGAGGGTCTAAAATGCCTTTCTTAATTGAATAAAGTGACATACATACTAAATGGGAAAGCAATGCATACAAGGACAAGCAAACTTACAACATCC
The DNA here is from genome assembly GCA_034509565.1 of Triticum monococcum. Lineage (NCBI taxonomy): Eukaryota > Viridiplantae > Streptophyta > Magnoliopsida > Poales > Poaceae > Triticum > Triticum monococcum. Next base: position 625,992,121 of record CM067845.1, read on the forward strand.
ACGACGTCCTTACTGACCCTCCATGTTGTTTGAACAATTGTAGTGATATAAAATGAGTGTCAAAAGAGAGCAGCACACCACAGCAAGATAATTGGAATTTCCTCATCCTGAAAACAAGGCCACACAACCTTAAAATAGCAGGAGTAGGAAGGCATCCTTGGAAATAAAACAAGACAAACATGAGTTGAGGATGCAAGTGCATATCATGGATGGTACACATAACACATATATATAGTCAGAATTTCATGAAGGAGGCAGACAGGGGACAAATTAAGTGGTGATACTACATCCCGAAACGAACAACACTGCTCTATGTGTGTGATGGGAAACTAGATACATATTCGGGTGTGCTGCCGGGCTGTTGAGTGTGAAGTGTTTCAGACTTTTAAGTGGGATGGGAATTAACATGAACATGAGCTATACATATTCTATCAGTTGCATAACATAAAAAACTGAAACTCGTCCAAGAAGAATTCCTTAATGTCTCTTGTTCATATAAGAACTAAACCCCTGACACATCAACCTGATATGCTTAATGTGCAGAACACATTTGCAACACACATACATTTGATAATTTCCGGCTCACATGAGCACAACACACACACACATGGGCTAGAGATGAACACATATCACCTACATCAGAAGAGAATTGCTAGTAATCATGTTATATACCTACTATATATCATTAGAACAACGGCAACTGGCTCAATGGCTCAGTTAGACATCCTAAACCCAGCAGAGCAACGTAACCAACCAGATTAGAGCAGTAGCAACCAGAGGACCAATGGCCCAGTATGGTTTGATCGGTGGTTTTTTTGGTGGAGATCTAGTCACTGGTTAGCATACCTATCTGATCGCTAGTTAGTTCTCAAAAATAAAAAATTATGATCGCCAGTTTGAATTCTGAAAAAAAATGATCACTAGTTGGTTGTAGCCATCATACATTTTGCTGCTTTCTTTTCGCTTCCACTTTTTAGATATACTAGCAAAAGAGCCCCTGTGTTGCAACATGTAGTAAATAAATAAATACAATTCCAGTACTTTCCAGTGAAGCAGATCCATTATGCATAATAAAGTAAGGTTTGCGTTAAATCTTATTGGCAGTAAGGCACTGAATATATTAACTTTGACATTACTATATTTCCCCATGTTGTGTAGCATGATTGGGATCTGGAAACTTCCACAGATCACATTTTTGGACTCTTAAGTAAATATTCCAGCATAGCAGTTCAAGGCTATTCACATGTGCATCCCCTGTGAAGATGCCATCAGTGTTACATTGAGAATTTTCTGGAGCATACACCCCAAATATGTTAACTTGTATCTTTTGTTTCCTGGTATTTTACATGGACATCAAAACAATCAAGTTTCTTCTCTTGGATTTAACCATAAGATATGTTCAAGGATAGCTATAAGTTTGTAGACCTACCCAGATCGGCCATAAAAAAAAACCTTCCCGATCATGTGCCCAACTATAAGTGATAGCTTCCACATGTAGGATTTCAATAAAAGAACTAACATGCAAGCAACTGGGCAGTACTGTCTGGACAAAACAAACTATTTTACTAAGGTGCAATAGCAAGTAGCAACTACTTACCAAGGACAATTTGTCGACAGATGTCCAATGCATCATGTCTACAATGCATGATAGGAATAGTGATCCAGTCGCTCCCACTTTTCACTTGCCATCCTCGCTAATAGAATATGTTGAAAGAGCAATCATCCCATCATTGCGTAGAGTGCTTGGATCCATCTCTCCTTCCAAATCCTCCTGCATTATCACCGCAGAATACGATCAAACACTATAAGTTAATCAAGAGCATAGCAGAGCAACACGATTTCAATAGGCACACGAAACTTGTAAAACTAATAAAAAACAATAACAATAAGATAATCATGCGGACATGCTCCTAAATCTTAAAGTTGCCTGTGACACCAGATCATTCCATCGCCAATCAGGGGCACGAGAGTGACAGAAAAGAGAGAGATGCAGTGCATTCAATTATCCATTATAGAAGCAAGCTCGAACTGGGCTCGTAGTCAGTGGCGCACCTGCACGTAGAAGACACTATGGGCATGGAGGCCAGAGTTGTGGATGTGGAGTAATTGTCGCCATGGCATGGCACGAGTGGTCGAAGAGCCATTACAACAATATTAATAAGACCAGTATGGGGCCGTTACAACTAAAGTCAGAAGAAAGATTGCTTTTTGAATCTAATGATATGTTCATTTTTCTTGAAGGATATGGAATTTGCGGCTACTTTCGACTAACATTTCATAACTTAAGAAGGCAAAGCATTAATGACCCTTTCGGAGATGACAAAAACAGGAAAATAGCTTCATATATTCCTAATTCACCTTCAGGATCAACAAAGTTTCGAGATCTTTTCTTGAAACAATCTCAACAAAATAAAAACCGTGAACAGCAATAAATCAAAAATCATCTCTATTGTCAAGCAAAGGTCTCTAATTTTTCTCTCCCAGGCAACCACCAAATAGATAGATACCCACAAGAGAAAGAGTTTCCAATTCACCTCTCAAACACATAACTATTAGTATTATCCAATTATAATCTGCAGAGGGCCATATACGCTGTAGCCTGGCCAGCAGGAACATTATCATAGTTTGGCATTACAGCTACGGCATCAAATTACTTTAGAACATGGAAATCTCCGAAAAATCCAAGCAACTAGTATTATACGTAGAAGCAAACGTCCTGAGGGACTCTAGTAACGGCAGTAATCTCTCGCCTCTCCCACATCAGACGACCATGACCAGAATCGCTCCCACGCAACGGCGGCAACACCAAAGCACTACGTCAACAAGCGCACTCGCAGCGGAGGGGGGGCAAACCTCTCGTGGAGCCGACGCTCTGCAGGCAGGCCACATAGGTCTCCCGCGCTGTCGCCGCCGCCATCCGCCATGGACACCCGGCGAGTCCATTTCCGTCGCAGCCGCGCGCCACTCACCGATGCGCCCCTGCTCGCTGGAATCCTAAATTCCCCGCCGGCAGATTGAGGCTGGGAGGGGAGGCGGGACTGCAGGAGAAGGGGCGCTCATCTATCTCTCTCTCTGCTCGCTGGCCTGCCGCCACAGGAGGTTCTAGGTCGAAGGGGGAGCGGGGCCGCGGCGGGCAGACAAGAGGACGGGTCGGGATCGGAGAAAAAGGGATTGGGCTTTGGGGTCGGTTTCGTTGGGCTTGGGCGTTTCGGCTTGGCATCTCGGGTCGGGTGACTCATGGGCCGTCGTGTCTCCCGTTCTTGTCTACGAAAAAATGGAAAATCTTCTAAAAAAACGAAAAAAAATGGGGAAAAATCAGCTGAATGTTGCGTACAAGAAGATTATTTTGACATGGTGAGCATTTTTTTGTGGAGCTGCTACGCGTCGGCCGCCCGTACAATCTGACATAGTCTAGTGGTTGAATGTCTTCTTCTCCTTTGCAACAGAGATTTTGTTGGGGATTTTTTTTTGCAACATAGACTACGTTGCGGGATATTTTCTATAACATAGGTCATGTTGCAGAATTTTATTTTCTGTCTTCACTTTCTTTTTGCAACAACGATGATGTAGTGGAAAAACTTTTGCAACATAGGCAATGTTGCGGAAAAAATTGTAACTGGAAATAATGTGCAGAATCGCCGCCGATGTTGCCTGCGTCAAGCACGTCGCCACCGACCGCAACAACCACTCCAGCTATGGCAGAAGCACACCGACGGGTCATGCCTCACCTGAAAAGCAACTTGAAATGAGGGAGCCAGCGGATAAAAAGAGCAAGAAGGGAAGGACGGCGGAAGCTTACCTCACCGGCGAACGATGGCTGCCGGTGCGGGAGCGCGTGAGCACGTGTCGGCGGCCAGCTGGCTCGTCTAAGCAGTGGCGTAGCAGGAGCTTGAGGTGGTGGTGGCCATGGCATGTTGCAGGAGTTGGGGAAAAAGAGCCGGTTGGGAAGGAGACAAGGAAAGAAGGATGTAACGGTGCAATGGGTCCACATGGACACGAGTCGCGTGCTGGAGGTAGCCCGGCATTGGATCAGCCGGGTGAAGGAAATACTTTCCCCACCAGTTATGATGCAAAACTTTCTTCTGTAACATCATTGCAACATTAAAAAGTTTTCCTGCAACATTACCACTATTGCAAGTTTTTCTGCAACAATACCTTTGTTGCAAAAGTTTTCCGTAATAAGACATTTGTTGTCAAAATTTCTGCAACAAGTCCTCTATTGCAAGATTTCTACAACAATAGCTCTATTGCCAAGGTGAAACACACCACTCTACTGCATGATGGGTTTACATCCGACGGATCCACCGGCCAACGTGTAGTGGCCCCCTAATTGGTGTTACAGAAAAACTTTTGTGCAACAAAGAGGAAGCTTGCAACGCTACACCAAAATTTTGAGGGAGAGAACACGTACGCCATGACCGACTGAGGAACTACATTGAGTGAAGTGGTGCTCTGACTTTCTCGCAAATAAAAAACAAAGCGGTGCTTTGGCTAGGTGAAGATAAGAATGAATTGGTCGTGTGCGATGTTTCCAGAAGCGATGGGACTAGCTTGCCACATCCGATCACAGTTGATCGAACGGCAACCCGCAAGGTCGATTCCCCGAGCGATTCAGCCGGCGGGACTAAAGTGTTTTCCTTATTAAAAACATGTTGAATATTTCTTGAAGCGCGACTGACATATTTAATAGAAGACAAACATTTTTGTGTTAGATGACGAACACTTCTAAAATATACGATGAACAGTTTTTTAGTAATACGAGATGAACATCTTTGTAAACTAAACGGTAGATATTTTTAAATACAGGATGAACTTTTTTGAAAATGCACAATTGACATTTTTAATACACAGTGAAAAATTGCCAACTAAATTATTAACATTTGTTAATACACAATGAACATAACCATTACTAAAATACATGATGAATATTTTTTTAAACATCATGAACATTATTAACATGTTTTTGAGATGCTTGTCACACAGTTGTCATCGAGAGTGGTAGTGGCCATGTTGAGTCAGGTTTTGAGTGGGCTTGGCCATACGACGAGAGTGAGTGTGGCCCTGTTTGTGTCGTTGTTTGAGTGGGCTTGGTGCACGGTTTGAACTGATTTCGTTTGGTTTTCGTAATTAACTGGACAACAATCTTGTTAAGTAGTGAAGCCGACAAAAAAATTGCCTCACGTTCTGGGAAGATAAAAATTAAAAAAAGAACCGAGTCAAAACGGTGAGGTTACCTATACAGTAGCTACGAAGGATACGATCAAGACAGACCAGAGATGCCCCCCTGCCATGAAGAAATGGCACTGTATTTTTAAGATAGACCAAGACAGTCAGTGCACCTTTCCGAGAATGTGTGACTGAGCCAGACAGCCAGTTGAGAAATGATGGGACGAATAATCAAGACGGTTGAGCAGATCGAAGCTGCAGCGCCGGCCAGCTCCCCCTTCTCACCTGGATACAGAAACTTGTAGCTATCGCCATGCGAAGCTCTTCCATTTTTGAATTGACAAAGCACGTAAAAACATTCTCAATCTAGCCAACAACCAACCTAATCACGTTCGCGCTTTGAGCTCTATATAAATTGGCACGCATTGGCCCATGTTCATACATCGCAGCAGAGCAGAAGAAGCATCTTGCAATCACCTCCCACGCACGAGAAAAAACTCTCTGTAACTGTCTAGAGTACCTAGCAGGTCCTAGCTAGCCCTAGTCATGGCTTCCAACGTGAGCATGTTGGCCATGATCATGGCGTGCGCGCTCCTTCTCGTCGGCAGCACGTGCGATGCTGCCCGCAACCTGGCCGACATGACCCCGGCAGCTGCCGCTCCGGCTGCTAGTGCCGTCCCTGGACTGCCGGCCGTGCCGACCTTGCCCGCGGACACGGTCACCCTGATGCCACCCATGCCGTCGGTCACCCTGCCCACCGTGCCGCAGGTGACACTGCCGCCCATGCCGGCCATCGTCGTGCCCAAGGCGGTGCTACCGCCGATGCCCAAGGTCACCCTCCCCACAGTGACGATGGCGCCGATGCCCGCATTTGTCATGCCCAAGGTGACGCTGACGCCCTTGCCATTCGTCCCGAATGTGAACGTGCCTATGCCCGCCACCCCCGTCGGCGTAGGCGCGCCCACCCGGCGGTGCTGTGGCCCTATCCATGATGTATTGATGGGGCGCCTTCCATATGAGAGTGGCGCCAGGTCACTCCGTGGTCATGATGTACATTTTTTAGAGAGGTAATAGCACCCCAGGTACCCTAACTTGCACCCAATGTGATGATCTAGTCCCAAAGTTGTAAAACTATACTAACTCATACCCCAACTTGCACCCAATGTGATGTTTTAGTCCCAGGCCAATCAGAGCTCGCCATTTGGCTGCCAAGTGGCTGGGCCGGTCAGCGCCTGTAGTTTTGCACAGAACCCCCTGTCATTTCCCTTATTCAACCCGCACTTACCCCCACCTGAATTAAATCTGTCGGATACGAGTTCACGTCCGTTCGCTGAGGGAGAGGTTGGTCGCTGTCGGGCGACAAAGCTCACGTGCTGGCGAGGCGATGGTGACGTCATTGACCGAGGCATCGTCGCCGCCGTTCGCCGGCGGCGTGGAGATGCCGGCATCTGCTCATCTCGTCCGGCCGTTGGGTGCATTCCCTCCTGATTACTGTGAGCTCGGCCCCCCGTCTCTGCTTTCTTTTCCTCCCTCCCTCTCCTCTCCTCTGCTTTGCTCCTATGAGCTCGTCGCCCCGCCGTTTGCAGCTCGAATCGCGTCCATTTGTGCTCGAAGCGTGGTCGTCTAGTTGTGTTTATAGAGTAGGGTCATCTATGGCGAAGTGGAGCTAGGTTTTCGGCCGATGAAATTAGGTTTGGGTTCGACACGATAGCTAGGGTTTATGGGGGACAAATTAGATGTTTATGGGTTTAGCCTGTACTCTACTCAAGCATCTGTTCGTGTTGTGAAATTTAACTAGTTTTTGCTGTTGAACATGTCCAGTTATCTGTAGTTCAGTGAATCAGTTCAGTTACTGTATTTAACTGAATATGTTCAGTTACTGTAGTTAACTGAATATTTGCAGTTACTGTAGTTATCAGAATTTTGTCAAGTACTGTAGTTATCAGAATTTTGTCAAGTACTGAATATTTGTTTTTTAACTCATGCATCTTTGTTTTGAATACAGTGTGTGATGCAGCAAATGGAGAAAATGTGGACAGTCCATTTTTTACACTGGAACTTGAGCATGGTGAAATTTTCTATGGACCAATCAGAAACCTGGAGTACTGGAATCCTTCTGTTGAGGTGCTAGACTTTGTTGACTCTGGTACTTTCTCTTATTCATTTCTTGAAGAACACTTGGTTTGGTTGGGATATCCTTTGAGTGAGCACATCATTTACTTTAGCAAACCAAATAAACCAATCTCAGATGGTTTGATCAGAATTAGCAGTGATGAGGATGTGCAGCATATGATAAGAGCTAGTGCTGAGCATAAGATGGTTTTGGTCATGGTTGACCATACAGATTTCATCAGCAACTTCAGGTCTGACTTGGTGTGCACATTGCCCCTATCTTTCATAACATCAACAACAAGTTCTGCAACAGCAAATGCATCCCCTTCCCATAGCCTAGTTTTGTCAGAGATTGCAGCAAATGGAACAGGCCCAGAGATTTTGCTTATTGATGGTGCTGAGCAGAACTTGCTAACTGAAGATCCCTTGTTAGAGATTGCACCAATTGGAACAGACCACATAGTTTGCTTATTGAGGGTGCTGAGCACAACATGCTAACTGAAGATGGAGAAATAGTTATTGAAGATGTAGTTGTTTCAGATTCTGATTTCAGTGACAGTGACTATGACATAGATGATGGTGATGATGATCTTTATGATGACAACATTGACTTTGATGTTGATGAAGAAGCTGATCAGGATGAGGATGATGTGGAGCCTGAATACTTGCTTGAGGATGAAGATCTCAACCTATCAACTGAGCAAGCAGATGAACTTAGGTACAAGTTTAAAGTTTTCAATGCAAAGGTGGACATGATTTCCCCTGTGTTTAAAGTAGGGATGGTATTTGCTGATGTGGTTGAGCTAAGACATGCACTGACTGCATATTCAGTTAGAAATAGAGTGCAGATCAAGAAGATAAAGAATGATAAGAGGAGACTTGAAGCAGTTTGTGAAGATGGTTGCCCATGGTATCTGTATGCTGGCAATGACAATAGGACAGGGGGTTTTGTCATCAAGCCTTACTATGGAGAACATGTGTGTCAGAAGAAATGGAAGATAAGGTCACTGACAGCAAAATTCCTGTGCAAGTATTTCATAAATGAGTTCAGAGATGACCAGAAGATGTCAATAGGTACATTTTCAAGAAAAATCACCAATGAATTTCATGTCACCCCAAACAGATGGAAGCTAGCTAGGGCAAGAACTGCAACACTTAAGGAGATCCATGGTGATGAAGTAGAGCAGTTCAGTAGGCTTAGGGACTATGGTCATGAATTGAGGAATACCAACCCTGGATCTACATTTCTTCTGTCAACTGAGGTTGTTAGAGACAAAGACTTCCCACAGGGCAGGAAATGTCTGAAAACTCTATATTGGTCTTATGATGCATGCAAAAGGGGTTGGCTCAAGGGATGCAGGCCTATTATTTTCATTGATGGCTGTCACATGAAAAATAGGTTTAAAGGAGTGTTGCTTAGTGCAGTGGGTATTGATCCTAATGACTGCATTTTCCCCATTGCAATGGGTTGGGTAGAAGTAGAGTGCACTAGTTCTTGGGAGTGGTTTCTCACTACATTGAGAGATGACCTTAACATCACAAATACTGCTACTTTCACTATTATAAGTGACAAGCAGAAAGGTTTGATCAATGCTGTGCAAAAAATCTGGCCAGATGCTGACCATAGGTTTTGTGTTAGGCATATTTATCAGAATTTCAATGAGAAGCACAAAGGAGAGCAACTGAAGCAAGATCTGTGGGCCATTGCAAGATCACCAAATAGGGTTAAGTGGAGCCAAAACTGTGAGAAAATGGATGCACACAATGCAGCTGCTTTCCACTGGACTGAAAGACTTGATCCAAAGACATGGTGTAAATCATTTTTTAGTGTCTTTCCCAAGTGTGATATTCTGCTGAACAATAACTCTGAAGTATTTAACAACTACATTCTGGAGGGCAGAGAGATGCCAGTGTTGTCCATGCTGGAATACATCTTTTACAAGATCATGCAAAGGCTAGTGAGTAAACAGAGAGAGGCCATAGAGAAGTGGGCAGGGCAAAGAATATGCCCAAAGATCAAGAAGAAACTAGACAAGAACACAGAATTTGCTGCTAATTGCCATGTCTCTGAAGCCGGCCAACAATTGTTCAGAGTTCAGTCTGGTAACTCTAGTTATACAGTTGACTTGTGCTTGCACACTTGTGATTGCAGGAGATGGCAGCTCTCTAGAGTACCATGTGGCCATAGTATAACATGCTGCAGGGAGGAGAGAATTGACCCAGAGACAATGGTTCATGACTGCTACAGTGTGGAGAATTATCTGAAAGCATATGGATACACTCTGGTTCCACTTAGAGATCCAAAACATTGGGAGAAACAGAATGGAGACAAAGTATATCCACCAGTTTTCACTAAACAGTTGGGAAGGCCAAAGAAAAACAGGAAGAAAACACCAGAAGAGAAGAGAAGCAGGAATGGTGTTAGATATCTGAACAAAAAAGGTGTGACAATGCACTACTCAATTTGTGGCAGAGCTGACCACAACAGGAAAGGGCACTACAGGTGGCAGGAAGCACTAATTGCAGAAGGAGTAGAGCTTGTTGATGATAACTATGATGATCCAACATTTCTTCAGGTATGCTTCTGTTGCATCTCATTTTGCACAGTTGGCTCTAATGCATAAACTCCTCCTGAAATGAGCTTATCTGAACATCTTTCTTTTCAGAACATCTTTCCAAGCAGGCCAGATCCTAGGTTGGATCCTACTGAGTCACCAACTAGTATGGTTTTTAACATGGCCAGCAGGGACAGAGCAAGAAGAGCTCCTCAAAGGGTCCATGGCCCACTGCCTGAGCTCTCTTCATTTGTTGCTGCTGCTGGGGCTGAAATACCACAACCCAGGGTGAATACAGAAATGAATATTGCTAGGCAGACAAGGGCAAGAACTGTAGCTGACATTGCAAGAGGAAAGAAAAGGAGAGGCAGAGGAGAGGTGCATCCAAATGCAAGAAGAGGAAGGGGAGCAAGTGCAGTCTCAGCTCCAGGCAGAGGTGCAAGGGCAGATGCAGGGTCAGGAGAGGGAGCAAGTGCAGGTGCTGGGAGAGGAAGAGGAGCAAATGCAGGTGCTGGGAGAGGGAGAGGAGCAAATGCAGGTGCTGGGAGAGGGAGAGGAGCAAATGCAGGTGCTAGGAGAGGGAGAGGAACAATTCCAGAAGCTGGGACAGGAAGAGGAGGCCAAGCAGGTGAGAGGGCATGGTGGCTGATGTTTGGAGATGACATTGCCAGTCATATTCCTGACCTAAATGCTCCTCCTGATGATTATCCTGCTGCCTGATCTACTGGCAGTTGTCAGCCACCATTTTTGACAAGGCCTATACTTATGTAACTCATAAACTGGCTTTTTTTTGTTATGTCAAACTGTGGCATGAGTTGCCTCATTTTTGGTGGCAAAATGTGGCATATATTTCCTACTTATTTGGATGGCAAACCATGGCATACATTGCAATTAAATATTATCTGAATGTTGGAAGATATGTGAATGTTGCAACATATCCGAATGTTGCTGTTCATTGATTTTTGCTTGTTCACTGAAAAAAAAACTTGAAAAATTGTTTTGGAGTAGAGCTTGTTCACTGAAAAACAAACTTGAAAAATTGTTTTGGAGTGAATAATGCTTCTGTTAATTAAAAAGAATTTAGCTGAAAAAAATTGGGAGTCCTGGGCATCGAACCCAGGACCTGTGGATAGCTAACCTAACTGCATTGCCAATGTGATAGTAATAGTCATTTGTTTGGATGGTGCCACACACTGAATTGCCATTTCTGAATTTAGCTGAATTTTGTTGTGTTAACAGAAGTGAATTTTGCTGCTTTTTGCTGAAAATAAACTTTATAAAATGTTTTGTAGTGAATACTGCTTATGTTAGCTTAATACTTAAGCACAAAGGAGTGAACACTGCTGTTGTTAATTAAAAAGAATTTTTATACAAAAATGTTTGTCCTGGGCATCGAACCCAGGACCTATGGATAGCAAACCTAAGTGCATTGCCAGTGTGATAGTAGTAGTGATTTGTTTAGGTAAGGCACGCACTATAGTAGTGATTCATTGCACTAGCTCGGTCGCTCCGCCGATTCGGTTTCCTAGGCCTTTAAAGCCAACAACTCACCTCACTCCACTAGCTCAACTCCACTCAACTCCACCGCGCTCCTAGTCCACCCACGTCGCACCTCGCTCCTTGGACTCCCCGCTAGCCCCGCTCCACCAAGAAAACCCCCGCCGCCGAGCTCCACACCGCCGCCGGCGCCATGGACAACACCCCCGCATGGCAGAGGGCCATCGAGGATCTGGCCGGCGACGACGACGTGCTCCGCGCCGACCTGAAGGAGATAGCGCGCTGGTTCCCCTCCGGCCAGATGCTCCTCCACCACGCGCGAGGCCTGGTAAAGGTCATGACTGACGACGAGAAGCGTCGCGCCATGCCCGCACCCGGCGTAGCTCCGGTCCTGGTCTTGCGCTTCGCAATGGCCGAGACGCGGTCGGACGATCCGAGGCAGCGCGCGCGGTGGTGGATGTACCGCTCGGCCACCACGCCGTCTCCGCACCCGGATCCGTTCCGCGTCGCCTCCAGGATGCAGCGCCTCGACGACGTCGTCCTCGCCCTCCCCATGCCGGTCAACACCGCATACTGGGACCGCTTCAGGCCCGACCTGCTCGTCCACGACGACGTCTCCGACGTCCAACCCTCCTCCGACGATGAATCCTTCTCCGACTACTCCGACTCTGACTCTTGCTACAATACTGACAGCGAGTCTTCAGGCGAGGAGGAGATTGAGGTTGTGGTGCTATCTGACGACGAGCCGGACGACGTCATCATGCTGGCTCCCGTCGTCGCCGGCAACGAGGGCGACAGGGACCTCCCCATTGACGTCGATCTGCTGCCTGATGTGCCTGACGTTGTCAAGAAGGAGGTGGTGGAGGACGTGCTGGCGGAGGTGGTGGACGGGCAAGCACAGGATGGCTCCAAGAAGAGGAAGAAGCCGACGAAGATTCAAGTTGCAGGGGAGGTGCGCCGCTCCCAGCGTCTGAAGGAGCTCCAGAAGTGAAGAACTGAAGACTGCAGAATGTAGTTAGGTATGCTTAGTAGCATATAAGTTAGCATATCAGTTAGTACTTAGGTGTGCTTCATATATTGGTAGCACATAAGTTATTTGTAGTTTCGAATGGGCTGGTTTGAACTACTTTTGGTTTCTGTTGAACTACTGCTGCAACTGCCTATGGGTAGAACTTATGCTGCAACTGCCTAAGTTATATGTATGTTGCCATCTGTTGCTTTCATATGTTTGTTGTTGCTGTTGTTAGTTGTATGTGCTGCTAAAAAATGTTGCTGTTCAGTTAAAACGAGTTTACTGAAACAAATTCAGTTAAGCAAACTGCATACAAATACAAATTCAGTTAAGTTAAGTTTACTAAATACAAATACAAGTTCAGTTAAAATGAGTGTACTGAATACAAATTCAGTTATACTTACTAAATACAAATTTGCTAAATTAAGCTAAGCTTACTGAATAAAAATTCAGTCATACTTACTAAATACAAATTAGCTTAATTTAGCCACTAACTAATGTTAGCCAGTAACTAGATTGGCTTGTTTTTATTTTTCTGCCTAAAATTAGCCCACAATAATGGGCTACCTCTGCCTACCTACCAGATTTACCTCTGCCTACCTACCACCCACCCCTCTTACTCCTATATAAAGCACACCCAATGGCACAAACACCAGTCAAAGCCAAATCCCTCACTTCTCCTCCATCTCCTCCCCCCAGCCGCCAAAGAGAACCCTAGGAGGACATGGATCCTGGAGAGGTAGTGGATGCATAAGAGGTACCCACTGGAGCTAGGCGTAGAGAGGCAAGAAGGTTGCAAAGAAGGCAGCTGGCAGAGAGGATCCTTGCAGCACGCAACCGCAAGGATGTACAGTAGTTCCTGGAGGCATTCCCACCTGGATCAAATCCCAGTGATGATGATATCATCTACTAGGCAAGGAGGAGGGCTAATCTCCATCCTTTTCAGGTGACTAGGATGAGGTGGAGTAGGATCCTCTACCCAGATGAATGAGCTTTTATGTTTGTGAGTGAGTGTTTCAGGTCACTGCATGTCAATGCAAGTCTATCTATGTATGAGTGAGTGTTTTATCTATGTTTGTGAGTGAGTGAGGTTTATATATGTATGAGTCAGAGTTTTATCTATATATGAGTCAGTGTTCTATCTATGTATGTGTCAGTTAACTCTTACTACAATGTACTAAATCTATACTACTTATTCTCTGTTTAGTTCCAATTCTGCACATCTGTGCTAGAGTTTAGTTAACCTCATGTTAACTGAAACAAATACATTTAACTAACTTGTCTTCAGCTAAAGACCTGTTAACTCAAACAAATACAGTTCACTGTATAGTTAACTGATACAGTTAACTAGAATTCAGTTAGACTCATAATCCATGTTAACTAGAATTGAGCATACTGGAGATGCAAATAGAGAGGGACAAATTGAGTTAACTAAATTCAGTCTAATAACACCTTGCAACAACACAACTTGGGGCAGTCATACAAATTCAGTTAACTAGAAGCAAATTCAGTCTAATACAACTTCCAACAACATAACTTGGGCAGTCATACAAATTCAGTGCCTTACAAGATACTGGCATACAAATCAACCAAGTTCACTAAAAGAGTGCAAACAATTAGTAGCTGCTACTTAAGGCAGCATTACATAAATAATGAATTACTAAAATTCATCTAAGATTTCCTTCACCCTCCTTATCTTGCTCTTGGTATCCTCCTTGTGCCTGAACAAATCACCAATCATGTACTCTAGTTTCTTCTTCTCCTTCTTCAGGTCATCCCTCTGTGACACAAGTTTGTCCAACTCTTCCTTCATGTTGTCCATCTGTCCCTTCATGCTGTCCATCTGTTGCTTCATCTCATCCCTCTCTTTCTCTGCCTTAGCCCTCACAAACTTATGAATGCTAGTGCTAGATTTATCAGACAGCTTCTTCTTCTCAAGCTCTTGCTTTAGGTCAGAAACAGCAATTCTTGCATTGCCCAACTCAGTAATTGCCTGCTCCTTGTCAGCCACCATCTTAGCAAAATCCACTTTAAAAAACCTCAATTCTTTGTCCATCTTTTATTTCTCTCTCACAACCCTAAGATTTTCTTCAGCAAGATGTAAGTTCTCACTGATTCTTAGCTTGTTCTCATCACCATACATGCCCCAAACCCTGGCTAAACTCATCTTCAGAGTGGCAGGCCATTCAGGGTCAATCCACTCCACAAACTTGCATTTAGGTATTTCCTAACAGATAAGATAGAATTCAGTTAGTTCATTTGAATTCAGGTAAGTTCAGTTAACTGAATTTAAATTCAGATAAGTTCAGCTATTTCATTCTAATTCAGTTAAGTTCTGTTATTTCATTTAAATTCAGTTTAGTTCAGTTAGTTCATTTGAATTCAGTTAAGTTCACTAACAAGATGTTGTTAGCTGAAAGATTCAATTAAGTTCAGAAACTAGATGCTCTTAACTGAAAATGCACTCCTCGACATTTACATGGCACACTCTTATACAGATCACACTGCAAGTTTGGTAGATCTACTAACCTTTTGTGCACAAGCAAGATACCTCCTTCCACTGTCAACTGATTCAAAAGACACAAACTTCTCACAGACATCTTCATGTTCACATCTAGCTGCAAGATCTGTAGCAAGGCCTCTCCACTCAGAGCAGAAAATGGTGGCAGGAGCAGTAGCCTACAACATTGTTTACAACATATTCTTGTCAGCAAATAGGCAGGCACCATCTAGGCTGAAATTTTTCTACTCAAGAACATACACCCATTCCCCATTTTTGCTCAATCCCTAACTGCCAGAGACATAGCAAAGACTAACCTCACTTGTCACAGAGTAGCCGTCGGACGAGCTAGATCCTTCACTCCAAGATACCATTGGGGTGACCTGGACGGCGGCGGTGAGCTGTACGGTGGCGGCGAGCTTGCTGGCGGTGCGGCGTCGATAAGCTGATGCTGGAGCCGAGGGGGCAAGGGGGCAGGTGGGGAACGAGTGGACCAGCGAGCGGACGTGAAGTGGATTCCTCCGACAGATTTAATTCAGGTGGGGGTAAGTGTGGGTTGAATAAGGGAAACGGCAGGGGGTTCTGTGCAAAACTACAGGCACTGACCGGCCCAGCCACTTGGCAGCCAAATGGCGAGCTCTGATTGGCCTGTGACTAAAACATCACATTGGGTGCAAGTTGGGGTATGAGTTAGTATAGTTTTGCAACTTTGGGACTAGATCATCACATTGGGTGCAAGTTAGGGTACCTGGGGTGCTATTACCTCTTTTTTAGACGCATGCTTGGTGTTTTAAACGTGATGTAGCAAAAGATCCTACGTTTTGTTTACGTGTCATTGTATGTACTCTTAAGTATGTCGCTGCTGGTGTTTGACTATTGAGGGGTCGTCCAATTGTCTGTATTAAATTGTTTATCAATCACAAAAGTTTCATATTTTCTGTGATGATTTTGTCAGCCTTTTCACTTAACTGATTAGTCGAACAAGCACACTCCTTTTGACAGATTCAAAATGAGTAACCAAAGCTTCGTCTGGTCTCCTCAACTAAACTTCCGTTCGGCACCACTTTATGTCGCCGGAACCCTACCTACCATTGTTGTCAATGACCTTATTCATTTTGAAAAACCTTCGCCGTTTGTACTGTTGTTAATGCAATAATGCTCTACTTACGAATAATTTGCTACGGAAGGAGCCTACGCACGGATGTGGAGTCAAGTCGTGGCTCGGTGTTGGAATATGGAGACCAGCCGTTTCAATCTCCGCTAGCCACGTGAGGGTATACCTGGCCATGGGCAGCCCGGCCCGGTCGGCCCGACCCGACCTGGCCTGAAAAAGCCCGACCCGGCCCGGCCCGACCTTGTCCATGGGCCGGGCTCAGGCCTAGGTTTTGAGCCCGAAGCCCGGGCCGGGCCGGGCCCGGGCCCGTCGATTTCGCCATTTAAGGAAGAGGCCTGGCCCGTGGCCCGAGGCCCGACGAGCTTTTAGTGTGATGGGCCGGGCTTGGGCCCGGTTTTTAGGCCCGACGGCCGGGCCGTGCCGGGCTCGGGCCTGAGTTTTTTGCGTCGGGTTTTGGTTGGCTCGGCCCGAAGCCCGGCCCGGCCCGGCCCGAGGAATGGCCAGGTATACGTGAGGCCATGATGGCGTCCGTAAGCACAATCCGTAGAAATTGCCTGCAAGGATAGCATTCTTCTTGTTAGTGCAATAATGCTCTACTTATGGATAATTTGCTACGGAAGGAGCCTACGGACGGACGTGGAGTCAAGTCGCGGCTCGGTGGAGGAATATGGGGACCAGCCGTTTAATCCCCGCTAGCGACGTGAGGCCATGATGGTGCCCGTAAGCACAATCCATAGAAATTGCCTGTAAGTGTAGCACTGTTCTTGTTAGTGTCACTGACTGATGTTGAGATCTTGATGTAGGCACAGCACAAGCGTATAAAGGCTACTTCTTTTATTTATGATCAAACATTTGAGAGCCACAAAAGAAGAAGTTTTTTAACACAAGACACTAGTGTCAATCAGGGCATCTCCAACCCTATCCTCTAATTTGCCCTTACATGTCCGAACTTGACGGTCCGGATACTTTTATACCTTCAACGATATCCTTTGTTTGCATGTGAACTTAACTAGACGTCCAAAATCCCCTAGTATATTCCCAAATCAGGGGTTGTATAGGCGTGTCCGGACGTGTTCCCAAACACCACCAACTTAGCATATGTACGTAAGGCGATTCCAACGCCATCATAAACTCATTTTTTACTCTCTCCATTGGACGAAGGGGTGAATAATTGATGGATAGTGTTGGATGATCAAGCACGAACAACATCATGGCGGTGTGTTTCTCCTTGCCTGCCTAACCCAATTGCCCAAGCATGTTTCCGCCAGGGCCATCCACAAAACACTCAGATGTTGCCACCAATTTCCTCCCTTTTTTCCCACTCAAATAGTTGAGGTTGTCACAGGAGCTCATACCATCGTAAATGCACTTCGCAAAAAAGTTAAGTTCACATTACAACTGACTTAAGAAGTTGAACGGATGAACATGAAGGAATAAGAACGAAACAACATTGAAATGTCATGAAATCATCATCTCTACATCAAAACGCCCATGTCGGCCTTAAAGACTACACAAACAACCCACTCTAAAAGCCACGTGCTAGAAAAATCCGAGGTACGTGTCGATTTACCGAGCACCATGTAATTATAACACGAATGCCACTGAAATTTGTTAACGATATTCACTGAATATTTGAAGTTTACCACGGATTAACTATTCAAAATCAATCAGGCTGTTGCCACACCCTTTCTTATTCGATTTCACAATGGGGTGGGCACACATCCCCCTGTGTTTGAAATACTTGTTTATCGTGAAGAAAGAGTGCAGCACCAGCTCCTCACCTAAACACAGGAATTTGAGGCATCCATGCACCCATCGCATCCACGTCGATCGACCGCTACAACTAATTTCCTGCTCGATCATGTAAACATCTTGTCACTTCTGACTAACGTAATACTCCCTCCATTCCACAATGTAGTGTTTCCTTTATCCCCGTGCTTTAACTTTGACCGTAAATTTAACTATCAAGACCGATTGCGGCGGGAGCAAAAATTATATCAGTGAATTCGTATTCGAAATAAGTTTTCAATTATATAAATTTTTTCTCCCGCCGCAGTTAGTCTCGTTGATTAAATTTATGGTCAAAGTTGGACCTCAAGAAACGCGGAGGCACTATATTTTAGAATGGTGGGAATACGTTATGGTTACCAACTATGGTTCCGGAGAAAGTTGTGTTGCCTACCATGGCGAGTCTGGCCAACAACCAATCTAATCAATTAGGCCATCCATCACCTGGGCTATAAGTTCCAGGCATCGACCCCTGTCCTTGCATCCCAACAGATCAGAGACATCTCGCAGTCCCTTCGAAGTAAACCATTTGAGAGAAACTCTAGCTAGGAGCTAGCCATGGCCTCCACCACGAGATTCCTGGCCATGATCATGGCGTGCACGCTCCTCGCCAGCACGACGTGCCATGCCGCTCGCCACTTGGCTGACACCACCCCGGTGGCTGCCCCACCCGCTGCGGCAGCTGTCCCTGGCCTCCTGGCCGTGTCGACTGTCGGTGTCAAAACCGGCGGATTTCGGGTAGGGGGTCTCGAACTGTGCGTCTAGGGGGATGGTAACAGGAGGCGGGGGGCACGATGTTTACCTACGTCCTGCTTGATTGTTCTTGATAATATGAGTAGTACAAGAGTTGATCTACCATGAGATCGAAGAGGCTAAACCCTAAAAGCTAGCCTATGGTATGATTGTTGTTGTTGGTCCTACGGACTAAACCCTCTGGTTTATATAGACACCGGAGGGGGCTAGGGTTACACAGAGTCGGTTACAAGGAAGGAGATCTACATATCCGTACTGCCAAGCTTGCCTTCCACGCCAAGGAGAGTCCCATCCGGACACGGGGCGAAGTCTTCAATCTTGTATCTTTATAGTCCAATAGTCCGGCCAAAGGATATAGTCCGGCTGTCCGGATACCCCCTAATCCAGGACTCCCTCAGTAGCCCCTGAACCAGGCTTCAATGACGATGAGTCCGACGCGCAGATTGTCTTCGGCATTGTAAGGCAGGTTCCTCCTCAAAATACTTCATAGAAGATTTTGAACACGAGGATCGTGTCCGGCTCTGCAAAACAAGTTCCACATACCACTGTAGAGAGAATAATATTTTCATAAATCTAATATGCTGACGTACCCAGTAGTGTGACATCACACCATAGCCAGGTCTTTATTCGAATCATTTTTCATAACCAATCTCAGCGTGTTTGGCGAGGCGGTTTCCTTGGCACGTCTTGTCGAAGCAGAGATCGTGTCCCCTTGATTACGGGATTCTCATCAATACGGACATGGGTAACTCAACCGTGCCTATTGGTAGGACTCCTAGATCTTAGGCAAGTTTCAAACGGCCACGAGGAGGACGCTTAGCATTCACCCTCTTTATAAAGGGGACACGGTTTTTTCTTTTTTCCCTCTCGTGCTCAATCAAATCCTTCCCCCGCCTCGAGTTCTAACACCCAAAACTCAGGTCAGGTGTTTCGGACCTTCAACTATGTACGGATACAACCTTCAAGGTCGGTGGATGCCTTCCTCCGTCACGGAGGAGGACATCAAGAGGTTGAGAGAGGCCAGATATCTGACCGCCGAACTTTCGCATCGGCTGCCCGCCCAAGGGTAGGTCGTCCCTACTCCCGAACCCAGCGAGAGCATCGTGTTCGTCTCCCACTTCCTCCGAGGACTAGGCGTCGCTCTGGATCCCTTTGTTAGGGGTCTTATGTTCTATTATGGGCTAGATTTTCATGATCTGGTGAAAGGATCGATATGGTTGACTAGAGGGGGGGGGGGTGAATAGG
The DNA here is from genome assembly GCA_034509565.1 of Triticum monococcum. Classification (NCBI taxonomy): domain Eukaryota; kingdom Viridiplantae; phylum Streptophyta; class Magnoliopsida; order Poales; family Poaceae; genus Triticum; species Triticum monococcum. The sequence continues at coordinate 626,011,863 of CM067845.1, forward strand.
CAACTACCAATTTTTAGCTTTTCTTTACCAAATTAAACTTTGCATCAAAGTAGGTTGTCTAGATGTGCAACTAGGTGGGCAACCTATATGATGCAATAATAACAAGCATACAAGCAAGCAAGGGAAGAAACACTAAAGAGCTTGCACAAGTAAAGGTAAGAGATAACCAAGAGTGGATCCGGTGAAGACGAGGATGTGTTACCGAAGTTCCTTCCTTTTGAGGGGAAGTACGTCTCCGTTGGAGCGGTGTGGAGGCACAATGCTCCCCAAGAAGCCACTAGGGCCACCGTATTCTCCTCACGCCCTCACACAATGCGAGATGCCGTGATTCCACTATTGGTGGCCTTAAAGGCGGCGACCGAACCTTTACAAACAAGGTTGGGGCAATCTCCACAACTTAATCGGAGGCTCCTAACAAGACCACGAAGCTTCACCACAATGGAATATGGCTCCGAGGTGACCTCAACCGTCTAGGGTGCTCAAACACCCAAGAGTAACAAGATCCGCTAGGGATGAGTGGGGGAATCGAAAATCCCTTGGTGAAAGTGTAGATCGGGGCCTTCTCAACCATTCCCGAGCAAATCAACAAATTTGATTGGCTAGAGAGATAGATCGGGCGGAAATGAAGCTTGGAGTATTTAATGGAGCTTAAGCAATAAATGGAGCTTGGAGGAGGAAGAGGTAGGTGAGAAGGAGGAAGGGGACTCCCTTTTATAGTGGGGGCAACAATCCCGTTGCCCCCCACCAACCAGCCCCGCACAGGGCGGTACTACCGTGGAGAAGGGGCGGTACTACCGCCAGGCGACGGTACTGCCGCGCCAACCAGCGGTACTGTCGCGCTGAGGAGACTTAGTAGGGAATGGACCCAAATGCGGTACTACTGCCACTACAACCGTGACTAGTGCCGCAAAACCCGACACATGAAAAAGACCTCTCGAATTGAGGCGGTAGGAGCCATACTACCCAGCGGTACTACGGCAGAGGGGCCAAGGGCGGTAGTACCGCTGTGGAGCGGTACTGCCGCTTGTTACCCTTCGCCCGTAGTACCGCAGGCAGTGCGGTACTACCGCTGGGGCGCGAGAGAGAGAGAGAGGGAGAAGGGATCTCTCAAGGAAGCTGAGGACCAGGCGGAGGTGCCAGGCCCCCAGCGGTACTACTGCTATGGAGCCACGGCGGTACTACCACTGCGAAGCGGTACTGCCGCTTGTGGCTTCTCAGCGGGACTACCGCTGGGTGCGCGGTACTGCCGCTTAGACCTAGACAGAACAAGGAAGAGAGGAGATATCTCTTGAATGGACAGGAAAAGCTCGGAGGGTGAGAAGCTGATGTGTACGTGATGATTCCACCCAAGCAAAACCCCAGCGGACCCCCTCTTGATAGTACGGTGCCCTCTACGCAACTAGTCCACCAAGAAAGAAACGAAAGAGCTACACTGTCTTGAAATACACTCCGAGAGGAAGAAAGCGTCTCGTGCCAGGGGAGAATCTATGAATAATTCAACGCACAAGATTAGTCCGCAAACATGTTGTCATCAATCACCAAAACTACCTTGAGAGAGATATGCCGTAACATCTGGCCCCGGATTCCCTTCTTCACATTTCGTCATTTATTGTCGTATGTGAGGCCTTCCTCCGCATTACCCCTCACTTCGGCCCGTTGTTTGGTATGTTACCGCTTTGCCCAGCCCCTCTTATAGCGTTGTTAGTTGCAGGTGAAGATGGGAGCTTGTTCCTTGTTGGAACATGGTTATTTTGTTGGGATATCACAATATCTCTTATTTAATTAATGCATCTATATACTTGGTAACGGGTGAAAGGCTCGGCCTTATGCCTGGTGTTTTGTTCCACTCTTGCTGCCCTAGTTTCCGTCATATCGGTGTTATGTTCCCGGATTTTGCGTTCCTTACGCGGTTGGGTTATAATGGGAACCCCTTGACAGTTCGCCTTGAATAAAACTCCTCCAGCAAGGCCCAACCTTGGTTTTACCATTCGCCACCTACCCTTTTTCCCTTGGGTTAGGCCAGCCCAAGGGTCATCTTTATTTTAACCCCCCGGGCCAGTGCTTGTCTAAGTGTTGGTCCGAAACAGAGCCACTTGCGGCGCCACCTTGGGGAAACTTGAGGGCTGGTTTTAGCTGTACGTAGTGTTCATCCGGTGTTGCCCTGAGAACGAGATATGTGCAGCTCCCATCAGGATATCGGCGCATCGGTCTGTCTTGCTGGACTTGTTTTACCATTGTCGAGGATGTCTTGTAACCGAGATTCCGAGCTTGATCGGGTCATCCCGCTAGAAGGAATATCCTTCGCTGACCGTGAGAGCTTGTGATGGGCTAAGTTGGGACACCCCTGCAGGGATTTGAACTTTCGAAAGCCGTGCCTGCGGTTATGGGCAGATGGCAATTTGTTAATGTCCGGTTGTAGAAAACCTGAAGTTGACTTTAATTAAAACACATCAACCGCGTGTGCTACCGTGATGGTCTCTTCCCGGTGGGGTCCGGGAAGTGAACACGGTGTTGGAGTTATGCTTGACGTAGGTTGTTTAGGATCACTTCTTGATCATACTTTCTCGAACGTGCTTTGCCTTCTCTTCTCGCTCTCATTTGCGTATGTTAGCCACCATATATGCTAGTCGCTTGCTGCAGCTCCACCTCATACCTTTGCCTTACCTATAAGCTTAAATAGTCTTGATCGCGAGGGTGTGAGATTGCTGAGTCTCTGTGACTCACAGATACTTCCAAAACCAGTTTGCAGGTGCTGATGTTACCGAGCAGGTGACGCAACCAAGCTCAAGGAGGAGCTCGATGAAGACCTTGTCCTTTGTGTTGTTTCGTTCTAATTGATCAGTAGTGGAGCCCAGTTGGGACGATCGGGGATCTGTGTAGCATTTGGGGTAGTCTTCTTTTATTTTGGTTCCGTAGCCGGACCCTGATTGTATCTGGTTGATGTAATGCTTTATTCATGTAATTGTGTGAAGTGGCGATTGTAAGCCAACTATGTATCTTTTTCCCTTATGTGTTACATGGGTCGTGTGAAGATTACCTCACTTGCGACATTGCTTTCAATGCGGTTATGCCTCTAAGTCATGCTTCGACACGTGGGAGATATAGCCGCATCGAGGGCGTTAGAAGTTCCGGAATGGTCCGGAGGTGAAGATTTATATATAGGAAGTCAAGTTTCGGCCATGGGGAAAGTTTCGGGGGTAATCGGTATTGTACCGGGACCACCAAAAGGGTCCCGGGGGTCCACCGGGTGGGGCCACCTATCCTGGAGGGCCCCATGGGCTGAAGTGGGAGGGGAACCAGCCCCTAGTGGGCTGGTGCACCCCCCATGGGCCTCCCCCTGCGCCTAGGGTTGGAAACCCTAGGGGTGGGGGGGGCACTTGGCTTGGGGGGCACTCCACCCCCCTTGGCCGCCACCCCCCCCTTGGAGATTCAATCTCCTAGGGCCGGCGCCCCCCTAGGGGTCCTATATATAGTGGGGGAGGGAGGGCAGCCGCACCCTAGCCCCTGGCGCCTCCCTCTCCCTCCCGTGACACTCCTCCCTCTCCCTGAGCTTGGCGAAGCCCTGCCGAGATCACCATTGCTTCCACCACCACGCCATCGTGCTGCTGGATCTTCATCAATTTATCCTTCCCCCTTGCTGGATCAAGTTGGAGGAGACGTCTTCCCAACCGTAAGTGTGTTGAACGTGGAGGTGTCGTCCGTTCGGCGCTAGGTCATCGGTGATTTGGATCACGACGAGTACGACTCCATCAACCCCGTTCTCTTGAACGCTTCCGCGCGCGATCTACAAGGGTATATAGATGCACTCCCCTCTCCTCGTTGCTAGATGACTCCATAGATTGATCTTGGTGATGCATAGAAAATTTTAAAATTCTGCTACGTTCCCCAACACCCCTTTGGACCGGCTGTGGAGTTCTGCGGACACATATCTGGACTTAGCGGCGAGTGCTGCCGATGTGGCCGAATACTTCCGAGATCAAAAAGATCGTGAAGTGGAAAAACTGTTCTAGTCGCAATTTAACGTTCCAGAGCGTCCGCTTCCATTGACTGATCGGTTGGCCGAATGGGCCGAGCTGAATAGATTGTCCGGACTTGCCATGAGGTCTGTTGTGGACCATTTGTGGCCGGAAAGGCCAAAGCCGAATAGTTACTTTAGTTTGGTACAACAGTTCCTTAGTGCGGTGCCGCACATCAACGCGATGAAGAGGTCGGCGTGCGTAGAGGATGCACGGATGGCCCTTGCCCGTGTGAAGACATACTGGGCGGAGATGGAGGCCACCGCCATTGCAGCCCAAGATTCGGACGAGAGCCGAGTACCTGCCCAGCACTACTTTCGAGAAGTTCATGAGGGCGCTCGTCCGATATAAGCACAGTGCTCGAAGAATATTATGTTCTAATGACATGTATTCCCATTGAAAAACAATGTTTTATTGAGTTTATCAAGGCTGTTTTTATACTTTTGCCCGAAAGTACTATGATGCCTCCTGTGCGGCCGTTTATGTATATATGTATATAACCTGAAAGATGGCAGTCGTCGGCTTCAGCCCCCACGCATATAATGCAGGGGTGCTCGCAGAAGACGCATGTTCACACTTGATCCAATGTCTTGGTCCATTAAGGAGGTGATAGCGCAGCGAACTAGGCAATCGGACTATAATGCTTTAACACTTTCACTTAGCCAGAGAAGTTTGACAGTGGGGCTACTATATAGCCCCTAGTGGCTCTACGCTCATCCGAATTCGGGGCGCGTACATGCCTGGCCGGGAAACGGCCCTTCGTTAAGCCGGAGGAATCCCGAAGATTCCGCTAGGTCATTGAGTGGTTGACCAGTCTCACGCTATATCATGACAGTCAATTTTCGGCTTTCTCTACTGAGGTGCTCGTCCGGATGAACCAGGGCACAATCGCAGTAGTTCTCCTGGTGCTGCCCTAGCCGATAGAGCAGAATGTAAGGCAGCAAAACACAGGAGCCGGGTAAACCCAACATTTGACCAAAGAGATGATTCAGAGCTGATCCATATAAGGCCAAACTCGCGACGCCAAACACTCCCTAAGGTATTCGGTCTTTATGATGTAAACCGGGCTAAACAGTGCCCTTTGTAATAAGCCCCTGGTGTCCAGGTACGTGCAATACTCTGACGTGGCCACATGCCAATACGCCAACATCCTTCTCAGTTGTACTGAGAATCCGGGGGATGTGTATCAACAAGAGACAGTAAAAAAGGTTTACGCAGGGTCTTAATCTAAAAAGAATCCTTGGAACGGGTCCCTGCTGCACGTCTGCGCCTGTGTCTCCGTTGTGCCGTATCCTGGATGGGTGTAGCACGATGGTCATCTGTAAAAGAGAGGAGCTTAGCTGAAAAGTTGTCGTGCAAAAGGTAGGTTATACTAAATAAACCATGTACAGTTCAATATGAGTAAAGTTGAGCCTAATTGTCACTTGTTTACACATGTTGAGCCCCTTGTATTGTTATAGGGGTATAGCCATCAAACCTGTATCAATTATATATAGCTACACGGGACTCGTCTAACCGTGTCCGTGGTCTTAACGACCTATCAGATGCTCTAGTTGGTGAGGCCATCTAGTGTGCGGCTGCCAAGGCAGCCGCACGGACTTTCACGCGCAAGGAGTGCTCAATATTTCCATTTACTGTAATGATGCCACGTGGACCGGGCATCTTAAGCATGAGAGAAGCGTAATGCGGTATTGCGTTAAAGCGAGCGAAAGCTTCGCATCTGAGTAGTGCTTGATAGCCAGTTTGGAACGGAGCGATGTGGAAGGTTAACTTTTCGTTGCGGAAGTTATCGGGAAAGCCGAATATAACTTCTAGTAGCAGGGAGCCCGTACAATGGGCTTCTGGGCTTGGCGTTACTCCTTTAAAGGTAGTATTGCTATGGCTGATTTTTTTTGGGTCTATCCCCATTTTGCGGACTGTGTCCTGATATATCAGGTTTAAACTACTGTCGCCGTCCATCAGGACTCGTGTGAAGTGGTATCCGTCAATTATCGGGTCTAACACCAAGGCAGCCCATCCTGCATGCCGGATACTTGCCGAGTAATCCTGATGGTCAAAGGTGACCGGTTTGGACGACCAGTGGCAGAACTCTGCGGTGATAGGCCTTGGGCCATTTGTCTCTCGGGGTGCCGCTTTGTTTCTCCCCTTCATCACGTGTAACACATTTACTGTTTTGACTTTTGGTGGGAATTTCTTCTGTTCCCTAGTGCTTTGCTTGCGAGGCTCGTCCTCGTCTTCGCTTGGTGTATCCTGCCCCTTGTGTTCGGCGTTGAGTTTGCCGGACTGCTTGAAGACCCAACATTCTCTATGGGTATGATTTGCAGGTTTATCGGGGGTGTTGTGGATCTGACATAGTTTGTCCATAATCTTGTTCAGGCTGGACAGTTCGTCTCTGTTGCCTTTGGAGGGCAGCTTTTGCTGACCTGGCCGAGAGCTTCTGAATCCGGCGTTTACCGCCATGCTCTTCGGGCTGTCTTCTTTATTCCGTTGCTTGTTTTTGCTGCATCGTGGCTTCCCGTTTCCTTCCCTGACTTCGGATGTACTTGGGTCGCTGGTGCTTCATCGGGCTAACCAGCTGTCCTCGCCCGCGCAAAAGCGGGTCATGAGGCTTGTTAATGCTGCCATTGTTCTCGGCTTTTGTTGGCCGAGGTGTCTGGCAAGCCATTTGTCTCGAACGCTGTGCTTGAAAGCTGCTAAGGCTTCAGCGTCCGGACAGTCGACTATTTGGTTCTTTTTAGTGAGAAACATGTTCCAAAGCTTTCGGGCTGACTCTCCGAGCTGTTGAGTTATATGACTTAAATCGTCTGCATCCGGTGGTCGGACATAGGTCCCTTGAAATTTTCCCGAAAAGCGTCTTCGAGCTCTTCCCAGCTTCCAATGGAGTTTTCGGGGAGGCTTTTAAGCCAGTGCCGAGCTAGCCCTTTGAGCTTGAGGGGTAAGTACTTGATGGCGTGGAGATCGTCTCCTCGAGCTATGTGGATATGGAGGATGTAGTCCTCAATCCAGACCCCAGGGTCTGTCGTTCCGTCGTACGCCTCTATGTTTACGGGTTTGAATCCCTCTGGAAAGTCATGGTCCAGCACCTCATAGGTGAAAGATAGGGGGTGTGCGGCACCCCTGTATTTGGGTGTACCATGGTGTTCGGATTTTTGTTGTGTTGCATTGCGTGCTGGAGCGCGCTTGCTTGGCCCGTAGATGGATCTGGTTGCGCCGTCCTTTTGATGCGAGCCCTCACGTGGATTGCGTACTGGCTTGTGTGCGGCGTCGTTTGCCGCTCTATGTTGGCCACGAGGTCGTCTATCCGACCGGAGGGCTGTTTTGTTTTTTGATTGCGGGGGATCTAAGGCCTCCTCATCGAATTCAGGTAGCAGCTTTCGCTTCGGGTAGCTCTTTGTGTGGCGACTACCGCCGTACTTTACTACAGTGTTGAGTACTTCACTCCATCTAATTCTGAGTGTGTCTTGTGCAGCCCTGAGCCTTTGCTTCTTCTTTTTCAGACTCCTCATCGTGGCAACAAGCCTTTGATGGGTATTCTGTTGCTCCGGGTGCCTATTCGGTGTGATGTCATCCGGACTGTTATCTTCGCCGGAGTCGGGTTGTTCGGTTTGATTCTCCGTGTTGCCGTGGTCGGATGGTGGTTCAATGCTGTGTTTGTCGTCCGCTGACTCACCCTGCTCTACCGCTGAGTCTATATGATCGCTGTTTCTGCCGAGGCGGGATTTGGAGCGGCGCTTACGCCGCCGCTTTGACTGCTTCTCGAGGGAACGATGCTTCGCAGCGTCCTTCCGTTGCTCGTCGTCGTTTTCTTTGGATGTGTCCACCATGTATACATCATATGATGAAGTGGGCATCCAGTGCCCTGTGGGCAGTGGCTCTTGTTCGTCTCCTGCATCATCGTCCATACCGTCGATGTCTTCGGAGTCGAAGGCGAGCATGTCGGTCAAATCATCGACAGTGGCTACTAAGTGGGTGGTGGGTGGGCGGCGAATTTCTTCGTCGTCCGCATCCCGATCTGGCCGGCCATAGTTCGGCCAGGACTCTCCTGACAAGGAGAGAGATCTTAATGAGTTCAGTATGTCGCCAAAGTGCGAGTGCTGAAAGATATCTGCGGAGGTGAACTCCCTGACCGACACCCAGTTGGATTCGATAGGCACGGGCGCAAGCGGTTCGGAATCCGTGGCCGGGGAAGAATCCGACAGTTCGGCGTCACGGCTCCCGTGAAGGGTAAGGTCGGTATTTGGCTCGATCGCCACTGATGATGCGGCCTCCGTGGCGGGGTCTGTCCACCCGTCCTTGGATGGCGCAACTAGCTCCGAATTGAGGGTCGGAGCGGTCGCCGGTGCGATCTCCCGAACACTGTCCGATGGTAGAGCTAAATCATGCTCATCGTGACCGTGCGGCGCACTCGGCAAGGGCTCGAATCCGTCGAAGATCAAGTCTCCGTGGATGTCGCTTGTGTAGTTCAAGTTTCCAAATCTGACCTGATGGATAGGGGCGTAGCTCTCGATCTGCTCCAGATGGCCAAGCGAGTTGCCCCGTAGTGCGAAGCCGCCGAATATAAAGATCTGTCCGGGGAGAAAAGTCTCACCCTGGACTGCATCGCTATCGATGAATGAAGGAGCCATCAAGCCTAACGATGAGGACACAGAGGAACTCTCAATGAAAGCACCAATGTCGGTGTCAAAACCGGCGGATCTCAGGTAGGGGGTCCTGAACTATGCGTCTAGGCGGATGGTAACAGGAGGCAGGGGACACGATGTTTACCCAGGTTCGGGCCCTCTTGATGGAGGTAATACCCTACGTCCTGGTTGATTGTTCTTGATAATATGAATAGTACAAGAGTTGATCTACCACGAGATCGAAGAGGCTAAACCCTAGAAGCTAGCCTATGGTATGATTATTGTTGTTGGTCCTACAGACTAAACCCTCCGGTTTATATAGACACCGGAGGGGGCTAGGGTTACACAGAGTCGGTTACAAGGAAGGAGATCTACATATCCGTACTGCCAAGCTTGCCTTCCACGCCAAGGAGAGTCCCATCCAAACACGAGACGAAGTCTTCAATCTTGTATCTTCATAGTCCAACAGTCCGGCCAAAGGATATAGTCCGGCTGTCCGGATACCCCCTGCTACATCTTGAGCTTGTGTTGGTTTTCCCCGAAGAGGAAGGGATGATGCAGCAGAGTAGCGTAAGTATTTCCCTCAGTTTTTGAAAACCAAGGTATCAATCCAGTAGGAGGCCACGCTCAAGTCCCTTGTACCTGCACAAAACGATAGCTACTCGCAACCAACGCGATTAGGGGTTGTCAATGCCTTCACGGTCACTTACGAGAGTGAGATCTGATAGATATAATATTTTTATATTTTTGGTATAAAGATTCAAAGTAAAAAGTAAAGGCAAAGTAAAAAGCAAAGCAAGATTAAAGTGATGGAGATTGATAGGATGAGAATAGACCCGGGGGCCATAGGTTTCACTAGTGGCTTCTCTCAAGAGCATAAGTATTCTACGGTGGGTGAACAAATTACTGTTGAGCAATTGACAAAATTGAGCATAGTTATGAGAATATCTAGGAATGATCATGTATATAGGCATCACGTCCGTGACAAGTAGATAGAAACGATTCTACATCTACTACTATTACTCTAGTCATCGACCGCTATCCAGCATGCATCTAGAGTATTAAGTTAAAAACAGAGTAACGCCTTAAGCAAGATGACATGATGTAGAGAGATAAATTCATGCAATATGAAATAAACCCCATCTTGTTATCCTCGATGGCAATGATGCAATACGTGCCTTGCTGCCCCTTCTGTCACTGGGAAAGGACACCGCAAGATCGAACCCAAAGTTAAGCACTTCTCCCATGGCAAGAACTACCAATCTAGTTGGCCAAACCAAACAGATAATTCGAAGAGACTTGCAAAGATAACCAATCACACATAAAATAATTCAGAGAAGATTTAAATATTATTCATAGATAGACTTGATCATAAACCCACAATTCATCGGTCTCAACAAACACACCACAAAAAGAAGATTACATCGAATAGATCTCCACAAGAGAGGGGGAGAACTTTGTATTGAGATCCAAAAAGAGAGAAGAAGCCATCTAGCTACTAACTATGGACCCAAAGGTCTGAGGTAAACTACTCACACTTCATCGGAGAGGCTATGATGATGTAGAAGCCCTCCGTGATGACGGCCCTCTCCGGCGGAGCTCCGGAACAGGCCCCAAGATGGGATCTTGTGGATACAGAAAGTTGCGACGGTGGAATTAGGTTTTTGGCTCCGTATCTGTTCGTTTGGGGGTACGTAGGTATATATAGGAGGAAGGAGTACGTCGGTGGAGCTCCCAGGGCCCATGAGGCAGGGGGCGCGCCCCCACCCTCGTGACCGCCTCTCTCATGCCTTTGTGTAGGGTCCAAGTCTCTTCGATCACGTTCGGTGAGAAAATCACGTTTCCGAAGGTTTCATTCCGTTTGGACTCCGTTTGATATTCCGTTTCTTCGAAACACTGAAATAGGCAAAAAAAAAACAGCAATTCTGGGCTGGGCCTCCGTTTAATAGGTTAGTCCCAAAAATAATATAAAAGTGGAAAATAAAGCCCAATATAGTCCAAAACAGTAGATAATATAGCATGGAGCAATCAAAAATTATAGATACGTTGGAAACGTATCAGGCATCCCCAAGCTTAATTCCTGCTCGTCCTCGAGTAGGTAAATGATAAAAAGAGAATTTTTGATGCGGAGTGCTACTTGGCATAATTTCAATGCAAATCTTCTTAATTGTAATATGAATATTCAGATTCGAAAGATTCAAGACAAAAGTTTATATTGACATAAAAATAATAATACTTCAAGCATACTAACAAAGCAATTATGTCTTCTTAAAATAACATGGCCAAAGAAAGTTATCCCTACAAAATCATATAGTCTGGCTATGCTCTATCTTCACCACACAAAGTATTTAAATCATGCACAACCCCGTTGACAAGCCAAGCAATTGTGTCATACTCTAACTTTTTCAAAACCTTTTCAATCTTCACGCAATACATGAGCGTGAGCCATGGATATAGCACTATAGGTGGAATAGAATGGTGGTTGTGGAGAAGACAAAAAGGAGAAGATAGTCTCACATCAACTAGGCGTACCAATGGGCTATGGAGATGCCCATCAATAGATATCAATGTGAGTGAGTAGGGATTGCCATGCAACGGATGCACTAGAGCTATAAGTATATGAAAACTCAAAAAGGAAACTAAGTGGGTGTGCATCCAACTTGCTTGCTCATGAAGACCTAGTGAAATTTGAGGAAGCCCATCATTGGAATATACAAGCCAAGTTCTATAATGTAAAATTCCCACTAGTATATGAAAGTGATAACATGAGAGACTCTCTACTATGAAGATCATGGTGCTACTTTGAAGCACAAGTGTGGTAAAAGGATAGTAACATTGTCCCTTCTCTCTTTTTCTCTCATTTCTTTTATTTTTATTTATATATTTTTTATTTGGGCCTTTTCTCTTTTTTTATGGCCTCTTCTTTTTTTTATTTGGGCTTCTTTGGCCTCTTTTATTTATTTTTCGTCCGGAGTCTCATCCCGACTTATGGGGGAATAATAGTCTCCATCATTCTTTCCTCACTTGGGACAATGCTGTAATAATGATGATCATCACACTTTTATTTTTCTTACAACTCAACAATTACAACTCGATACTTAGAAAAAAATATGACTCTATATGAATGCATCTGGCGGTGTACCGGGATATGCAATATGATAATGATGAATGTGTCATGATAAACGGAACGGTGGAAAATTGCATGGAAATATATATCGGAATGGATATGGAAATTCCATGATAGGTAGGTATGGTGGCTGTTTTGAGGAAGGTATATGGTGGGTGTATGATACTGGCGAAAGGTGCGCGGTATTAGAGAGGCTAGCAAAGGTGGAAGGGTGAGAGTGCGTATAATCCATGGACTCAACATTAGTCATAAAGAACTCATATACTTATTGCAAAAATCTAGAAGTTATCAAAGCAAAGTATTACATGCATGCTCCTAGGGGGTAGATTGGTAGGAAAAGACCATCGCTCATCCCTGATCGCCACTCATAAGGAAGACAATCAATAAATAAATCATGCTCCGACTTCATCACATAACGGTTCACCATACGTGCATGCTACGGGAATCACAAACTTTAACACAAGTATTATTTAAATTCACAACTACTCAACTAGCATGACTTCAATATTATCACCTCCATTTCTCAAAACAATTATCATGTTTCAATCTTTTCTTAGTATTCAACACACTCAAAAGAAAGTTTCACAAATCTTGAATACCAAGCATATTATTATTAAGCAAATTACCATGCTATTAAGAGACTCTCAAAATAATTTAAGTGAAGCATGAGAGATCAATAGTTTCTTTAAAACAAATCCACCACCGTGCTCTAAAAGATCTAAGTGAAGCACATAGAGCAAAGCTACATAGCTCAAAAGATATAAGTGAAGCACATAGAGTATTTTATCAAATTTTAATTCATGTATGGCTCTCTCAAAAGGTTTGTACAACAAGGATGATTGTGGCATACTAAATCACAAAGACACAAATAATACAATACGCTCCAAGCAAAACACATATCATGTTGGTGAATAAAATATAGCTCCAAGTAAATTACCGATGGAAGTGGACGAAAGAGGGGATGCCTTCCGGGGCATCCCCAAGCTTTGACTTTTTGGTGTCCTTGGATTATCTTGGGGGTTCCATGGGCATCCCCAAGCTTAGGCTCTTGCAACTCCTTGTTCCATAATCCATCAAAAGAATTCGCCCAAAACTTGAAAACTTCACAACACAGAACTGAAAGTAGAAAACTCGTGAGCTCCGTTAGCGAAAGAAAACAAAAGACCACTTCAAGGTACTGTAGTGAACTCATTCTTTATTTATATTGGTGTAAAACCTACTGTATTATAACTTCTCCATGGATTATAAACTATTTTACTAGCCATAGATTCATCAAAATAAGCAAACAACACACGAAAAACAGAATCTGTCAAAAACAGAACAGTCTGTAGTAATCTGTAGGTAGCGCAAGATCTGGAACCCCCAAAATTCTAAAATAAATTTCTGGACGTGAGAAATTTATCTATTAATCATCTTCAAAAAGAATTAACTAAATAGAACTCTTCAAATAAAAATGACATCAGTTCTCGTGAGCGCTAAAGTTTCTGTTTTTTACAGCAAGTTCAACAAGACTTTCCCCAAGTCTTCCCAACGGTTCTACTTGGCAAAAATACTAATTAAACACAAAAAAACACAACCAAAACAGAGGCTAAATTATTTATTTATTACAAAGCAGGAGTAAAAAGCAAGGAATAAAAATAAAATTGGGTTGCCTCCCAACAAGCGTTATCGTTTAACGCCCCTAGCTAGGCATAAAAGCGAGGATAGATCTAGGTATTGCCATCTTTGGTAGGCAATTCTTCGATGAGGCATCTATTTCCCTTAGGAATTTCTTTGTTTCTAGTGATTATTAAACTTTTAGGCAAAAGATCGACAAAATTCATTTGTAGCAATTGGTTCCTTAATGATATCAAAAAGATTGGGATGAATACTTATAGATTTAAGATCTGCACTTTCCTTAGATGATTCACCCTTATTTTTAGGAACATACATAAGCTTGGAAATTTTAGTAGGAGGACTTGGAGTATTATTTACGGAAGAAAAAGTGGTTCCCAAGTTTGTAATGATACCCTCAAGTTTATCAATGTCACATCCCTAGCTTCTGGTGTTGCCTAGTGTTTGCATTTTGCTTGCATCATGTTTAAATTTCTGAAACTTGAATTGAGGAAAGTGGAAGCCTCAAAAACTTAAATAAAAAAAGGGGCAAGAACCCTTAAGCTTGCATTCAGTGAAACCAAAATGGTCTTCATTAATGTTTGATAATTTTGGCAAGGGTTTGTATCCAAACAAAAAATATTGAACATTTTTAAGGAATTATTTTGGGACTGAATTTAAATCATTATTGTATTTGAATTTGGAATTATATTCATAATATATGGGATATATTTTCTATTAACTTTGAAATGTTTTATGTGCTATTGGAAAAGTCCATCTAGCAACATAAAATTATTCAAAGGGTTTTGTCACTGTTTTGAAATTCTTTTGAATTTGAATCAGTGGAAAAAATGATTAAATAAAAAGAAAACAAAACAGAGTAGAAACTCACCTGGCCTCACCTGTCGCAGCCCAGGTGGCCAGCCCACCTGGCCGGCCCAGCCCAGCGCCGCTGCCAATCATCGCCTACCTCTGCCAGTAGGCAGAGGAGGGACACCGCGACGCTACCGAGCTCGCCACGCCACCACCCTGCCTGCCTGCCCCTCCCCCTCGACGCCGGACGCTCTGGACGTCGCCACGCACTCGTCCTCGACCCCCTGCACCTCTCCGCTCTCTCCTTGGATCTCTCCCTCGTCCTCCCCCGCTATGGCCGACGCGCTCGACGCCGCCGTTCACTGCCACGCGGCCACAACCACCGCCTCGCCTGACCGAGCTGCTCCCGAGCTCCGCCGCGACGTCGTCGTCCTCCCCACCTACTCATGCGACGCCGGACACCCCAAAACGCCACCCCCGACCTCGGCTTCATCGTTTGGCCGCCGAGATCGCCGGCGACCTCCTGTCTTCATCAGCACCTCCCGGGCCTCGCCATTGCCTCTACTGGATCCGCTGTGAGCTCCCGAGCATTTCCCCCTTCTCCCCGCAGTGAATCCCTTCCCCTAACCAGCCTAGCCACCGGAGCCGTGAGCTCCTCGCCGCCGGCAATGGTGCAGTCGTGGCCATAGTCGTTGTAGCTCGCATACGAGCACACCAATGTGCTCAGAGCCTTCCCAGGAAGTTGTAGAACTCACCAACTCGTCTTATGGATCACCGTAGCGCCGAACCCGTCTTTGCCGAACTCCGGCCGCCGCCTTGGAGCTCGCCATCGTTGTCTCCGGCCACCATAGGTCCGGCCTCCACCACCACTAGATGCACGCTAGCAAGAGCTTTCTATCAAGCCCAAGAACAGCCACGCCCGTGCCCTGTAGCGCGTTTCCGACGCTCTCCGCCGTCTCGGGCCTCGCCGGCGTCGAGTCGCTGGCGGGTTTGACCTGCCGACCAGGGGTTTGACCCCGCTGACCGAGTTAACCCCCGGGTGGGCCCAGTTTGACCCCTCTGGGTCAATGACAACTGGGACCCACCTGCTAATTAAGTAGGATTAGGACTAACTAAAAACTAGTTAGACTAATGACAATGACACGCGGGACCCACTCGTCAGGTTTGACCTGGACCGGGTCTGTTGACCTGCTGAGGTCAGCATGACGCAATGCTGACGCAGTAATGCCTTTTCTGAAATTATTCTTATTCAGGAAATTCCAGAAATTAGTATAAACTTCTAAAATTCATAGAAATTCAACCGTAACTCCAAATGAAATAATTTATATATGAAAAATTATCAGAAAAATCCAATCTATCCATTTATGCTACTTTCATGCATGATCAACCAACTTATACCCACTGTATAAGTGAAAACATGGTAATGGCATTTCAAATGCTAAATATGGAGTTTGCATATGAACCCTTGGTCCATATGGACTTCATTTAAATTGTTGCTAGATGCATTAGTGCAAATCATAACATTATTGCCATGTCACATTCATGCATCATATTGTTGCATTGCATTGATTGTGTTTCCTCTCTGTTGCCGGTGTTTGTCCCCTCTCAGTAGATGACGTTCCGATAAATTGATCGATGACACCGATGAAGAACTATACTATCTTCAGAAGTGCCAGGCAAGCAAAACCCCCTTGTTCATTCCGATACAATCCCACTCTCTCGCTCCTGCTCTCGTTTACTGCATTAGGAAAACAACGATTCAACTGTTACCTGCTGCGGTAGTTGAACCCCTTTCCTCTGCATGACCTGTCATTGCCATAGTAAATAGATGAAACCCACTAGCATGAGTAGGAGTTGTTTGAGCCCTGATGTGCCTACTCATTCATGCTTGTTTTTCATGCCTGCTACTGCTTAGAGTTGAGTCAGGTCTGATTCATCGGGGATGAGTTGGAATGTGGTGAACATGTCCTACTGATGAGAGCTAAGTGTGTGAACACGATTTGGTAAAGGTAGCGGTGAGAGGCCATGTAGGAGTACACGGTGGGTTGTCTCATTGCAGCCGTCCTCAGGAACTGAGTTCTGTGTTTGTGATCCATGAACAGTTACTACCACACATTGGGCACCGGGCGCTCTAAGCTCTCTTGACTTATTAATCAACTCGATCTCTGTCCAGGAGTTGCAACTAGTTTCTGGTGTTTGTAGGTAGTGTTAGTAGTCTACCAAGTGGCACCCGGTACAGGTGGGCTTGGGACAGACTAGGCACAGTGGCACGATGTACCAAGTGGCACCCGGATGGTGGGCTTGGGAACCCTGCACACATCGTTTGGGGCCGTGAGCGACACCCCGGCCGGATCTCCTTGCGGATGGAACCCGAATAGGCGATAAAGCTGGACTAGAGACTTGTTGGTTAGTCAGGTCGTGGCCGACTCGCTCGCCCGGCTTCCGCTTGAAGGTTGCTGAGGTACATGACGTGTACAGGGCGATAAGTTGCGAGAGCGTGTGTGAAGAAGTACACCCCTGCAGGGTTATCATTATCTATTCGAATAGCCGGATTCCTCGGATATGGAAACTTGGACCCCTTGCATAGTTCATAGACAAGTGAAAGTGGATACCCTAAAACTCGCAAGATAAGCGTGAGTGCTATGGATGGCCTTCTCGTAGGGAGACGGGAGCGGATCGATAGTGGTGTATTGAGTGGTGAATTCCATAGCACACTAAGCCACAGATTGACCTGTTCCAGGAAAAGGAGTTGTTGTGCTATCCTAGGTCATGCACAAGATTTCGATATCCTCAATGATGGTTCCCCACCAGAACTCGGTAGTGTTTTATTAAGACTACTATGTGGTCATACTTGTATGGGACAACGTGTTCACATGTTGTAGCAGAACTAGCTCATGTTTGGAGCTTGCTATCGCAGTTCATTCCCCGAGAATCTCACAACATCGTCTCATCGATTTGTGTTGCAAACTTTCATTTTCATTTCTCGACTCGATGAGTCTGGAATATCCTGACACCAACCAGATCTGAATCTCAGGCAGATATGATGGTTGGAGCATTTTCCAAGAACTATAATATTGGTCCCTCGATAACCGGTAAAGTGGATGTCGTGGCCAACACATTCAGCCGGAAGACCTATTATTGAAGTATCTCGATTGAAGAAAGTTGGCCACCTCCCCATGAGGATTTCGTAGGATTTACCTCCGTAGTTAATCCTTATGGATTCTTGTGCTCCCGAAGTCCGACCTTTTACTTGGTATCCTAGATACCAAACCATATCAATAAATGGGTTATCCTAGCACATCAAGGAGAACATTAGAAGCGGAGTGCTAAATGTCTCTGGGTCGATCATCCAGATTTTGTTCCCTTGGCCTCGCTAAGGTGAAATCTGAGAAAGTGTTATCTTCCTTTGCATCTGCATCATCCATCACCATTCATCATGGTGGTATGCTGTGTTGCCAGGATCCTTGACACGGATATTGGTAAAACCTTGATGAATATGGAGATGCTCCAGTTCTTGAGAGCACACGCAAGAACTAGGTTTTACCGTTGGCGTCAACTGGGATTTGCTTCCAGTTTCCTCGGTTATGTTATAATGTTTTCAAATAGTGGACTCACTCTCGACTGTTGAGTTCTTCCCCAGTTACCAGAATCATTCCCAACATTTGCATTTTGTTCCCAGCTTGCACCTCAGTAGTTGTTGTTCAGGATCATCTTCAAAAGTGGACTAACCATGGGTCCCATCCATTTCCGATGATAAGCAAAATCATCCATTGCGTTGTCTTCAACAAGGGAGTCCACATCATCCTTTCTAGTCCAAGTATGTCATTCTTTTGAACTCCTTCAGATGATCGATTGTGATTGCCTTAGGCTGGTATAAAGAGTTTCAATGATCTCCGAATCAAAAGTAATTCTTTTTGCCACTTAAGGGAATAATTCTACGAGTCACCTTCCCCGAGGTATCACGTTACGAAATCATGGCAAATATCTCCTTGCTACTTCGAAATTCATGCTCCATCTTATTCGAGTATGGAATTGTTGCCTACCTAGTGAACCTTCGCCATCCGTTTCACTCCATCCCTCTAGGTGTATGCTTCGAGTCTCGGCTCGAGAGATGTTACTATGTCTCATTCCATGAGTTGATCTTGTGATCATTAAGATGATCCTAAGTTGCTCGAACCTCAGGAAGGTCGATTCTTCTTAAATTCTCCCTTTCCACTCGTTGTCATGTTGGATGTAGTTCTCAAAGCAAGACGTCGAGATCAAGGTGATGCAATGAATCAACATCCTCGAGAAAGACATCTGGATCGTGAAGATTGTGATAGCTTGTGTCCCTTTGTCTTCTTACCTCACGACTTGAATCTCGGGACGAGATTCTTGTTTAGTAGGGGTGAGCTGTCACATCCCTAGCTTCTGGTGTTGCCTAGTGTTTGCATCTTGCTTGCATCATGTTTAAATTTCTGAAACTTAAATTGAGGAAAGTGGAAGCCTCAAAAACTTAAATAAAAAAAGGGGCAAGAACCCTTAAGCTTGCATTCAGTGAAACCAAAATGGCCTTCATTAATGTTTGATAATTTTGGCAAGGGTTCGTATCCAAACCAAAAATATTAAACATTTTTAAGGAATTATTTTGGCACTGAATTTAAATCATTATTGTATTTGAATTTGGAATTATATTCATAATATATGGGATATATTTTCAATTAACTTTGAAATGTTTTATGTGCTGTTGGAAAAGTCCATCTAGCAACATAAAATTATTCAAAGGGTTTTGTCACTGTTTTGAAATTCTTTTGAATATGAATCAGTGGAAAAATGATTAAATAGAAAAGAAAACAAAATAGAATTATAAAACAGAGTAGAAACTCACCTGGCCTCACCTGTCGCAGCCCAGCTGGCCAGCCCACCTGGCCGGCCCAGCCCAGCGCCGCTGCCAGTCATCGCCTACCTCTGCCAGTAGGCAGAGGAGGGACACCGCGACGCCGCCGAGCTCGCCACGCCACCACCCTGCCTGCCTGCCCCTCCCCCTCAACGCCGGACGCTCTGGACGTCGCCACGCACTCCTCCTCGACCCCCTGCACCTCTCCCCTCTCTCCCTGGATCTCTCCCTCGTCCTCCCCCGCTATGGCCGACGCGCTCGACGCCGCCGTTCACTGCCACGCGGCCACAACCACCGCCTCGCCTGACCGAGCTGCTCCCGAGCTCCGCCGCGACGTCGTCGTCCTCCCCACCTACTCACACGACGCCGGACGCCCCAAAATGCCGCCCCCGACCTCGTCTTCATCGTTTGGCCGCCGAGATCGCCGGCGACCTCCCGTCTTCATCAGCACCTCCCCGGCCTCGCCGTTGCCTCTCCTGGATCTGCTGTGAGCTCCCGAGCATTTCCCCCTTCTCCCCGCAGTGAATCCCTTCCCCTAACCAGCCTAGCCACCGAAGCCGTGAGCTCCTCGCCACCGGCAATGGTGCAGTCGTGGCCATAGTCGTTGCAGCTCGCGTACGAGCACACCAATGTGCTCAGAGCCTTCCCAGGAAGTTGTAGAACTCACCAACTCGTCTTATGGATCACCGTAGCGCCGAACCCGTCTTTGCCGAACTCTGGCCGCCGCCTTGGAGCTCGCCGTCGTTGTCTCCGGCCACCATAGGCCGGCCTCCACCACCACTAGACGTGCGCTAGCAAGAGCTTTCCAACAAGCCCAAGAACAGCCTTGCCCGTGCCCTGTAGCGCATTTCCGACGCTCTCCGCCATCTCGGGCCTTGCCGGCGTCGAGTCGCCGGCGGGTTTGACCTGCCGACCAGGGGTTTGACCCCACTGACCGAGTTAACCCCCGGGTGGGCCCAGTTTGACCCCTCTGGGTCAATGACAAATGGGACCCGCCTGCTAATTAAGTAGGATTAGGACTAACTAAAAACTAGTTAGACTAATGACACTGACACGCGGGACCCACTGGTTAGGTTTGACCTGGACCGGGTCTGTTGACCTGCTGAGGTCAGCATGATGCAATGCTGACGCAGTAATGCCTTTTCTCGAATTATTCTTATTCAGGAAATTCCAGAAATTAGTATAAACTTCTAAAATTCATAGAAATTCAACCGTAACTCCAAATGAAATAATTTATATATGAAAAATTATCAGAAAAATCCAATCTATACATTTATGCTACTTTCATGCATGATCAACCAACTTATACTAACTGTATAAGTGAAAACATGATATTGGCATTTTAAATGCTAAAAATGGGTTTGCATATGAACCCTTGGTCCATATGGACTTCATTTAAATTGCTGCTAGATGCATTAGTGCAAATCATAACATTATTGCCATGTCACATTCATGCATCATATTGTTGCATTGCATTGATTGTGTTTCCTCTCTGTTGCCGATGTTTGTCCCCTCTCAGTAGATGACGTTCCGATAAATTGATCGATGACACCGACGAAGAACTATACTATCTTCAGAAGTGCCAGGCAAGCAAAACCCCCTTGTTCATTCTGATACAATCCCACTCTCTCGCTCCTGCTCTCGTTTACTGCATTAGGACAACAACGATTCAACTGTTACCTGCTGCGGTAGTTGAACCCATTTCCTCTACACGACCTGTCATTGCCACAGTAAATAGATGAAATCCACTAGCATGAGTAGGAGTTGTTTGAGCCCTGATGTGCCTACTCATTCATGCTTGTTTGTCATGCCTGCTACTGCTTAGAGTTGAGTCAGGTCTGATTCATCGGGGATGAGTTGGAATGTGGTGAACATGTCCTACTGATGAGAGCTAAGTGTGTGAACACGATTTGGTAAAGGTAGCGGTGAGAGGCCATGTAGGAGTACATGGTGGGTTGTCTCATTGCAGCCGTCCTCAGGAACTGAGTTCTGTGTTTGTGATCCATGAACAGTTACTACCACACATTGGGCTTCGGGCGCTCCAAGCTCTCTCGACTTATTAATCAACTCGATCTCTGTCCAGGAGTTGCAACTAGTTTCTGGTGTTTGTAGGTAGTGTTAGTAGTCTACCAAGTGGCACCCGGTGTAGGTGGGCTTGGGACAGACTAGGCACAGTGGCACGGTGTACCAAGTGGCACCCGGATGGTGGGCTTGGGAACCCTGCACACATCGTTTGGGGCCGTGAGCGACACCCCGGTCGGATTTCCTTGCGGATGGAACCCGAATAGGCGATAAAGCTGGACTAGAGACTTGTTGGTTAGTCAGGTCGTGGCCGACTCCCTCGCCCGGCTTCCGCTTGAAGGTTGCCGAGGTACATGACGTGTACAGGGCGATAAATGGCGAGAGCGTGTGTGAAGAAGTACACCTCTGGAGGGTTATCATTATCTATTCGAATAGCCGGATTCCTCGGATATGGAAACTTGGACCCCTTGCATAGTTCATAGACAGGTGAAAGTGGATACCCTAAAACTCGCAAGATAAGCGTGAGTGCTATGGATGGCCTTCTCGTAGGGAGACGGGAGCAGATCCATAGTGGTGTATTGAGTGGTGAATATGTGGACTCGTGTGCGCCACCTCAAAAGAGTTACTTGCAGTCGTAGTTCAAGTTAGCCACTGAGTCAAAGCTGGCTTGCTGCAGTTAAACTCCACCACCCCCTTTGTGGATATCGATGCATATGTAGATAGTTCTGATGTAAGTCTTGCTGGGTACATTTGTACTCACGTTTGCTTAATTTATGTTTTGCAGAGAGACTTCAGACTCGCTAGTAGTTCCACGTGGACTTCGACGTTTAGCTTGTTACCTCAGCTACGATCTTGTGCCCTCGGCAGGATCTTGTACATAGTCAGGCTTCTGAGCCTTCTTCATTTGTAGTTGTCTGCACTCAGACAAGTTAAGCTTCCGCATGTGCTTGTTGCTTGTATGCTCTAAATGTTGGGTCATGAGACCCATGTTTGTAATATCTCGCTCCTCGGAGCCTAATGAAGAAATACTTTGAGTCATAGAGTTATGTTGTGATGCCATGTTGTATTTGCACATATCGAGCATATTGTGTGTATGATTGAAATGCTTGGTATGTGTGGGATCCGACAACCTAGTGGTTTATCCTTGGTAGCCTCTCTTATGGGGAAATGTAGTCTTGTGCTTCCATGAGCCATAGTAGTCCGCTACAGCCCGGTTCACCGGAGTCCTGCTAGCCCAGCACTACTGCTCAGGACACTTGACTGGCCGGCATGTGTTTCACTTTGTTCCTGTGTCTGTCCCTTCGGGGAAATGTCACGCGGTGACATCCGGAGTCCTGCCTAGCCTGCCACAGCCCGGTTCACAGGAGTTCTGTTAGCCTAGTGCTACAGCCCGGATTCGCACGCTGCTGACCGACATGCTCGATGTTGATTCATGTATGCCTGTTCCCGTAAGTTAGTGCCGCTTTGGGTTCACGACTAGCCATGTCGGCCCGGGTTCTCTGTCATATGGATGCTAGCGACACTATCATATACGTGAGCCAAAAGGCGTAAACGGTCCCGGGGCATGGTAAGGCGACACCCGTGGGAATACCGTGCGTGAGGCCGCAAAGTGATATGAGGTGTTACCAGCTAGATCGATGTGACTTGGAATCGGGGTCCTGACAATCAATTCTAGTAGAATATAAGTTCATCTTCTCATTAACTGTGGGTTCCTTTTCTTTAATATTTTTCAAAGTCATTCCTACCTTAGATCCATATTGAGTAATTTGATTGTGGATCTTTTTATCTAGATTTTCAATTAATTCAATAGTAGCAACTTTATTTTCAATAGTTTCAAGTCTTTGCATAACATGCTCCAAAGTTAACATGGTTCCATTAACCAAAAGAGGTGGTGAGCCAAATAAATCTAACATAGCATTATAAGAATCAAAACTATGGCTACCCAAGAAGTTCCCTCCGGTAATGGTATCGAGGATATATCTATACCAAGGATTAACACCTACATAAAAATTGCGGAGAAGAACTAAGGTAGATTGCTTCCTGGTAGATCTATTTTGAGCATTGCAAATTCTATACCAAGCATCTATTAGATTTTCTCCCCCCCCTTTGTTTAAAATTTAGAACTTCACTCTCGGGAGACAACGGAGAAGATATGAGACTAGCCATGACGACAAGCAAACAAACTAGCACACGAGCAAACAAGAGCAAACGGGCAAGAGGCAAATAGAGAGGGAGGATAGAGAGAGAGGGCGAATAAAACGGCAAGGGTGAAGTGGGGGAGAGGAAAACAAGAGGCAAATGGCAAATAATGTAATGCGAGAGATAAGGATTGTGATGGGTACTTGGTATGTTGACTTTTTGCATAGACTCCCCGGCAATGGCGCCATAAATCCTTCTTGCTACCTCTTGAGCTTGCGTTGGTTCCCCCCAAAGAGGAAGGGATGATGCAGCAGAGTAGCGTAAGTATTTCCCTCGGTTTTTGAGAACCAAGGTATCAATCCAGTAGGAGGCCACGCTCAAGTCCCTCGTACCTGCACAAAACGATAGCTACTGGCAACCAACGCGATTAGGGGTTGTCAATCCCTTCACGGTCACTTACGAGAGTGATATCTGATAGATATAATATTTTTGGTATTTTTGGTATAAAGATGCAAAGTAAAAAGTAAAGGCAAAGTAAGAAAGCAAAGCAAGATTAAAGTGATGGAGATTGATATGATGAGAATAGACCGGGGGGCCATAGGTTTCACTAGTGGCTTCTCTCAAGAGCATAAGTATTCTACGGTGGGTGAACAAATTACTGTTGAGCAATTGACAGAACCGAGCATAGTTATGAGCATATCTAGGCATGATCATGTATATAGGCATCATGTCTGTGACAAGTAGACCGAAACGATTTTGCATCTACTACTATTACTCCACTCATCGACCGCTATCCAGCATGCATCTAGAGTACTAAGTTAAAAATAGAGTAATGCCTTAAGCAAGATGACATGATGTAGAGAGATAAATTCATGCAATATGAAATAAACCCCATCTTGTTATCCTTGATGACAATGATGCAATACGTGCCTTGCTGCCCCTTCTGTCACTGGGAAAGGACACCGCAACATCGAACCCAAAGCTAAGCACTTCTCCAAACCAAACGGATAATTCGAAGAGACTTGCAAAGATAACCAATCATACATAAAAGAATTCAGAGAAGATTCAAATATTATTCATGGATAGACTTGATCATAAACCCACAATTCATCGGTCTCAACAAACACACCGCAAAAAGAAGATTACATCGAATAGATCTCCACAAGAGAGGGGGAGAACTTTGTATTGAGATCCAAAAAGAGAGAAGAAGCCATCTAGCTACTAACTATGGACCCGAAGGTCTGAGGTAAACTACTCACACTTCATCGGAGAGGCTATGATGATGTAGAAGCCCTCCGTTATGACGGCCCTCTCCCACGGAGCTCCGGAACAGGCCCCAAGATGGGATCTTGTGGATATAGAAAGTTGAGGCGGTGGAATTAGGTTTTTGGCTCCGTATCTGTTTGTTTGGGGGTACGTAGGTATATATAGGAGGAAGGAGTACGTCGGTGGAGCTCCGAGGGGCCCACGAGGCAGGGGCGCGCCCTAGGGGGGGCGCCCCCACCCTCGTGACCGCCTCTCTAATGCCTTGGCGTAGGGTCTGAGTCTCCTGGATCACGTTCAGTGAGAAAATCATGTTTCCGAAGGTTTCATTCCGTTTGGACTCTGTTTGATATTCCATTTCTTCGAAACACTGAAATAGGCAAAAAAACAATTCTGGGCTGGGCCTCCGGTTAATATGTTAGTCCCAAAAATAATATAAAAGTGGAAAATAAAGCCCAATATAGTCCAAAACAGTAGATAATATAGCATGGAGCAAACCAAAATTATAGATACGTTGGAGACGTATCACCCCCTAATCCAGGACACCCTCACCGACCATGCCGACGTTACCACCGATGCCGGCTGTGCCGACGGTGCCGACCTTGACTGTGCCACCTATGCTGACTGTGCCCACCGTGCCGCAGGTGACACTGCCTCCCATGTCGGCTGTTCCTGCGGTGCCCAAGGTGACGATGCCCCCAATGCCGGCCATCATCGTGCCTAAGGTGACCATGGCACCGATGCCCGCCGTCGTTGTGGCTAAGGTGATGATGCCGCCGATGTCCGCCATTCCTTCCATGCCCAAGATGACACTGCCGTCGATGCCTTCTACCCGACCCTTCAACGTGCCTATGCCATTCCTGGCGCCACCTCCATCAACTTAGGAGTGCCACGTGCATGGTGACGCGTGCACCATGTCGACGGTCACACGCTCCCATGTTCCAGTGGCTACATCACTTTGTTGCTCATGTGAAGTATTTGTTTTCGTATTGTTTGCTTTACATTTCAATTCAGTCGTTAGTTATTGTGTGTTGATATTAAAGGGGTGTTCTTGTCCTAGTATATACGCAGCATTTTAATTTATTTACATGTTATTTATACCTTTATGCCTATACCTACTAATAAAGGAATATTGCTAATGGTGGCTGTGGATGGAGGCGCAAGGCCAGGGGATGTGGAGGTCGCGCACATGCCAATCTGGGCGCGTATCTTTGACGCCCCCCAATCATGTTCTTCGAGGCCGTGGCTCGTCAGGTTGGAGGTGAGCTAGGGGAAGTTCTTGAGGTGGATGCTGACAAAGAGGGGAGGATCTGGGGGAGTCCATAAGGGTCAGGATTAAACATGATGTTGATGTACCGCTGGTTAGAAAGTTAGAGTTCCATGAGAGGGGAGAGAATGTGATGTACCGCCTCAATGTAAAATATGAGAGGCTACCTCGGTTTTGTAGTTTCTGTGGACACCTTGGGCATGGACAACGCGAATGTAAGCTGCCGGCAAACCTCCAAAAGATGAGGTTTTCAACAGCGCTGCGTGCCTCCCCGTTCAAGAGAAGCTCTATGAGAGGAGGGTTCGTAGTTCTAGAGGCAGCTAGTGCAAGGCGTTCCTGCATTTTGAGTCTGAGAACATGGGGGTGGCTCTGTCAGCGCCACCGAGGTTAGCAGCAGAAAGGCTCAGAGGAATTCCCGATGATGTGCTTGCTGGCCCATTGGTACAAGAGGCAATTGCGACTGTCAATGCGATCAAGCTGGGGACAGGAAAAGAAGAGGGAGAAGGCGATGCAAACTTGGGCAAGTCGCCAATGCAGACTGAACCAGGAGAGAACCGAGATGATGTTACAACACATACAAATGAGGAGGAAGAGACCAAGCAGAATCCGGGCCAGTCTTCAGAACTTATGCCCCAGGCCAAGACCGCAAATAATGCTGACCCTCAATACCCGTCGGGTTTTGAACCAGTGCTCCAGAATGCTGATGTTGCTGCCATCACGGCTGGCGTGCCTTCACCATTGGGTGCGCCAGATGTAGCAATGGGTCATGCCCTGCTGAAGGCCCCCGGCCCTACAGGTGTCCAAACCTAGAGAAACAACTCTGAATGGGAAGAAGCAGAAAGGGTACAAGAAGCACACAAAACCTGAACCTTCAACCAATGCCCTGGGCACAAGGGATGACCATGTGCAGAAAGGGGATGATGGGCTGGTGTATGCCAAGAGAGGATAGGTCCTGGACCAGAAGCCTGATCCGGTGCTGGGCAAAAGGGAGTCTTGAGGACAGGCTCATGCTGTTCATGTAGGTACTGAAGAGGATGGTGCAGAATCAGACTAGTACAAGAAAAGAAGGGGAATTGAAACATCAGAGGGGCAGGGCAACAATGGTGCGGATGGTGGTTAGGAAGCAACCGAGCCCGGGGCTCTCGGTCAACTGGTGGCACTACAAAAAAAAAGACACATCCGTGACATTTTGGGCCGAACAAATTTTTTTCTGTCATACATATGACACTTCTATGACGATAATTGTGACAAAACCCGGTATCATCATAGATGTGGTGGGATCCTACTTCTATGACAAAAAATCATGATAGAAAATGGCTTTTCGTCCTGGGCAGGCCGGAGACGCAGCTACATGACATTCTTTGGGCCGTCCATGGCGGAAAAAATCGTGGTAGAAGCGAGGGGGAGGAAAATTTCGGGGAGTTCCCGGTTACGGTGGGAGATCGGGGGCCGAGCGACACGCGGTTCTCTCGTACACGTACGCGCGTGTGTGCGAGGCGTTGGGCTCTAACTGAACCCGAGCAATTGCACTGCAGGCTACGCGTTACTGAACCCGAGCGATCGATCGATGGCTGTTAACTGAACCCGATTGACCAATTCATTCGCTACTGCTGCTAACTGAAGCCGATCGATGTTGCCTCTGGATGAACAGTGAGCATTGCGGGGGGGGGGTGGGTGGGTGGATGAACAGGACCCCGTGGTGTTGCCTCTGGATGAACAGGACCCCAATCGATCGAGCCGGTTGGGGCTGGATGAACAGGACCCCGTGGAGGGCTGGATGAACAGGACCCCGTGGAGGGCAGGATGAACAGTAGACGGTGTAGGGCAGGATGAACAGTAGCCCGTGGAGGGGTGGTTGAACAGGAGCCCGTGGAGAGGGCTGGTTGAACAGTAGCCGGTGGGGTGGCGCGCAGTGGAGGCTGGATGAACAGGACCCCGTGGATGAACAGTCGCGGGTGGAGGCTGGAGGAGATCGACGGTGGATGAACAGTAGCTCGTGGAGGCTAGAGGGGGTCGACGGTGGAGATGAACAGTATCCCGTGGAGTCCCGTTTTGTGGTGCGCCACACCCCTCCCGATGAACAGGACCCCCGTTTCGACCGTAGGAGGTCCGTTTCCTCCGGTTTGCGGTATGCCAGACCCCTCCCGATCAACAGGATCCCGTTTCGAACATGGCCGGTCAAACACAAGGCCTTTTCCTCCATTCTGCGGTACACCAGGCCTCGTTTCCATCGCCTGTTCTGTCCAAGCCCTCCCGATGAACACGACGCATTCCATTGCCTCCCCATGAACACGACGCATTCCGTTGCCTCCACATGAACACGACGACGACGCTGTTTCTCTGTTCCGACACAGCCATGTACACGAGCCCTGGCCGTACGTATGCGCGAGTAGGCATTCGAGACCCCGCCCATATATACACATACGTGGTTGTATTTTATTTCTTGCACCCTGGCCGCTGTACGTACATGTACATGCTATGTGCGCGTCTCTACTACGACACGTGCACGCCTCTACATCGACTAGTATATATGTACGTACACGTTCGCGAACAGAATGACAACTCTACGTACGCTTCGACCAGGTGGGTCCCGACTGTCAGGCACTTCCTTGCGTGCGAAGATGTAGCTGGTGGGTCCCAGCAGTCAGGGGCAAACGTTTTTTTTCACGAAATAAGGTGGCCCGTCTGGTGGGTCCCCGCTGTCAGGTGGAGGAATAATTATTTTGCGCGTAATAAGGAGGCACTTCCTTGCTGCGGCCGTGGACCCAGCTGTTAGCGTCTCCACGCACAGTACTCTTCCAATGGAAGTCGGTCATTAACCACATTGACCACGCCGCACTGAGAGCACCACGGCGGTGGACGACAGCGAGGCCTAGGAAGGGGATGATGCGGAGCCGGGGAAGACGCGACAGTGTAAGCCCGCGCGGAGAGGAGTACGAGGGTTCACTGGTTCGGCTGCGGTGTGAGGCTGTCATCACCGCAAGGTCTGGCCAGCGGTGGGAATAGTAGGGGGCGGTGAGGCCTCCGCGACAGCATAGCCGGCCACGGGAGGCAGGAGCATGTGGCACGACCGGTGCTGCTTTGGGCGGCTGGAGCAAGAAGACCAGAGGTTGAAGAAGCACTACGACCGTTGGATGGACATCGTACGGTCACTGGAGCTAGAATCGTTCATATTGACTAAGTTGACAAAGCCCTTCGTCCCCGTCAACTTAGTAGGCCCACAAGTCAGCCTCCCACCAAGGTGGGTCCTAGCTAGCCGGGGGAGTATTCATTTTTTTGTGCGTAATAAGGAGGCACTTCCGGTGGGTCCGAGCTGACAGCGGGGGGACCATTTTTTTCGCGAAATACGGTGGCCTGTCCGGTGGGTCCCAGCAGTCAGGGGAAACGATTTTTTTTGCAAAATACTGGTGGCCCGTCCTGTGGGTCCCCGCTGTCAGGTGGAGGAATAATTTTTTTCTGCGTAATAAGGACGCACTTCCTTGCGGCTGCCATGGACCCAGCAGTCAGCCTCTCCACATACAGTACTCTTCTGATGGAAGTCGGTCGTTGACCACATTGACCACGCCGCGCCGAGAGCACCATGGCGGTGGACGACGGCGAGGCATAGGAAGGGGATGACGCGGAGCCGGGGAAGACGCGGCAGTGGATGCCCACGCGGAGAGGAGTACGAGCGTTCACCGGTTCGGCTGCGGTGTGAGGCTGCCGTTGCCGCAGAATAAGGTGTGGGTGAGTAGAGGGATGCCCTGGCCAGTGGTGGGAGTAGTAGGGGGCGCTGAGGCCTGCGCAGCAGCACAGCCGGCCACGGGAGGCGGGAGTAGGCGCTCCCGCCGGCGCTGCTTTGGCGGCTGGAGCAAGAAGATTAGAGATTGAAGAAACACGACGGCCGTTGGATTGACATCCAACGGTTAGGTCTGCTACAATCGTTTGTTGACGTATATAATAACTAAAAAAATCTTGCATATGCGTCAACTAAACAGGCTCACAAGTCATACAACTCCCTCTTTTTTTAATAATTTATATATAGCTCATGGCAACTTCTTATGCAATTTATTGCAGTCGTTTTTTTTGGTTGGCCAGGGCCAATTTCGCATATTTCTGTGGGTTCCAAACTATTTTTAATACCGAAATGTCGAGCCAGATTTAAAGTACTTTGAAGATATATTTAAATTAGGTTAATGCCAAGTGAAATAGGAATCTGAAAATGTAATAAAATTCAGAAATTATAAAGTAATTGCCAATTTGTCATCTGTTTTTATATTTACAACCCATTTCATATTACTTTCAAGATTTGCAGGCGTCTTGAAAGAGTTGCAGCCCATCAGAGCATAGAAAAATAAGTAGGCCTGGATTGGGTATTCTTCACAAAAATAAAACTAGGCTCATTTTCACAAAGAAAAAATAGCTGGGCTGGTCACATGGTGAACATAAAATATAATCCTGAGCTAGACGGGCCACAGCCCAGTTCAAACCCTACTCCGTCTAAACAATACCAAACAAAAAAACACTGCTCGAGTAGCTACGTCCCAAGTGTCAGCCGATCTTGTGCTGTTCTCTTGTCTATTGACTATATACGCTCACAATGTTGTGGGTCCCAGATGTCAGGAAAACACTAGGAGGAAGCATTTTATTTTTCCATATGCTGACGTGGTGGGCCCCTACTGTCATCCTCTCCACGTACTTCTGCCGATTCCTGTTGTTTGTTCACCATGTTGACAATGCGAGAGGGCGGCGCCGCGGCGAGCGCACCAAAGCGTGCGGAGGGCGTCGGTGTTAACGATTTAGGAGACGGTGGGGCGGCGATGCGTGCGCTGAGGCGCAGCCAGCCATGGGAGGCGGAAGCAGGCGGCCCCACCGGCGCTGGTTTGGTTTTGGCGGCTGGAGGAAGACAAGACTGAAGAAACACAACAGACTGTAAAAGCAGCAGGAGTACTTAACAACCTTAACTGAAACCAGTAGGGGCACTTAACAACCAAAGCTGAAAGCAGTACGAGTACTTATACAGGTTCAACCGTACAAAGCACGCCTCGAACAGTGCTACTTTGCCTACAGTTAACCAAGGGTGAGGCCGCCAAGCCCCAGGACAAGGCCCGGGCGCCACCCCGCGCATCCACAACCTTCTGAAAGCGGCTTCATCTCGCAACATGGTCAATAAACAGGATATTCGCTTTAGAGCCCTGGAAAAGCATGAACATAATCTTCTGTCCTATTCTCCAAGATGGACGGGCCTTCATTATTTGAGACCACCCATGAATAAGTATATTTTCACCTCCAAGGGGAATTGAGTAGGTCGACATAAACATCATGTTGTGACCAAGCGCAAGTCGACCATGGTCAGGCATCTGTATAGGAACAATAGAACTCGGCAATTCCTGTTTCAAGAAGATCACAGCTGTAAAACTGTGTATAAGCAATAGTTTATGAACAACATATATAATAGAAAACAGCTCGTACCATAAGTTTCTCGACACAGTTGGACCTGTTCAACGAGTGCAGTAGTGGCACACATATCCCATGTGGCCTTCCACCATTGAAACACCCCACAAGGACCTCAAGACGATCAATAAAGTGTAGGAACTTGTGGATGTCGATCCAGTCAACTTCAGTGCCATTAGTAACAGCCGAGTTATTATAGAGTAACAAACGAGCAGACTGCTTAACTCTGAAAACACCTAAACGTGCCACTAATTATAAGAAAATATTAGTTAGAAGTAGCATCTTCATGAGAGATTCATTGCTACTTCTAAAGTTAAATTGTGATTAGTTAGATAGAATAGGTGGATTAAGAAGTAATCGAGGCAACAAGCAAGAACCAGATACAAAACTAACATGGATGAACAATTGGAACGACGTCGGGGTGGAAGATCACAGTGAAGATGAGACCAGGTTCTGCTATTTCAATCAACATTTGTGCGCCAACTTTTAGTCCGTAACACTTGAGAAAGTTCATCCAAGTTCGGCCATAAAAAAGCAGCGATCTTCTTGGTTCATGAACCCAACTCGGAACTTATATCCATGGCGTGTCTTCACTATGACCATTAAACTAGTGTATTCAGTTATGGCAAGGCCGAGCATCTTGAGTACATGTGTTCTGGCAGAGCAAATAATACACCGCAGGAAAAATAATATGAGAACATAGCATGTTCAAAAAAACCCCACCCTCCCGGATAGAAAAGAGGATTCTAGGAACATACTGTGCGCATTTCAAAATGCGGTGTTAGGATGAGAAGGAACAAGTGTGGCGTCTCGCCGAGGGCGCAGAAACCTGTAGGGTACTCGCACTTTGGGCACTGCAAATGAAACACACTAGATTCAGTAGGAAGAAAAATGTGTCAACGGCGGCGGCTGCCATCCTAGGATTACCTGCGACCAAGGGACTTGGGTTTATCGGGGATGGATGAAGAATTCGTACCTGGTTCTCCATGAGAAAACCCTATGCAATCGCCGAGAGGGGGTTTTCTCTGAACAAGCAAACGAGGGAGAAGGGGATTCAGTCCCAGTGAAATATTGCCGCTTCGTCCGTCCAGCTTACTGCTAAAGCTGGAAGAGGAGTTGTGATTTGACGGCTCATTGGGCATTACTACGGTGCTACGACCGGGGTGTGTGTCTACCGTGAAGTTGTGTACTCTAATTCGTGCATATGGCACGTGGACCCCGTTGCCGGTTTCCCCACATATCAGCGAAAGGAAGTAGAAAGACATGAGTAACTAGTTACACATAAATATATATTTTGACAGAGAGATACTCTCTCTGTAAAGAAATATACAAATCTTTTATATCACAGGCTCACCTTGCCGAGGAATATACTCCCTCTGCAATGCACGGGCATTATGGGGGTTCAGCTGAGAATATAATACTCGGATTTTTTTGAGGGATAAAAACTGCTTTATTAAAGATTAACAGTCATAGGTATACAAATAATTTCGGGGGTTCCTGTGAGCCAAAGATGGCGTCCACAGGGCAAAGAAGTAGCAGCTTTTGCGAGCACATGCGCTTCAACATTACACTCGTGTTTTTCATGTATGATCTCCATGGTTTGGAACATATTCTTCTTCATCTTGATCTCGTCCATAATAACTTTGCTGGGCCCTAAGTATGCCTCTCCGATATGCTTGACTGTTGCTGAACAATTGGTGCTAATCTGACCTTGTTGCAGGTTTAAGTCAAGAACCAGAGATAGCCCCTCGCAACATGCCATTGCCTCTAGGATCTCTGGATCAGTAACACTTTCGCACACCAGTGCCGATGCTACAAGGAAGAAGCATGTATGATCCCGGCTGACAACTGCCAGGGCTCCCCTTTCACCATTGCAAGATAACGCAGCATCAACATTCATCTTCGCCCAACCCACAGCAGGAGGAGGACGCCACTTCTGCACTGAGCTAGTGCTTCTCGAAACCAGGTTCTGGACTTTGGGCCGCAGGCCGACCCTGCATGTTTGGGGGCCCACGTGTTCTACCTCAGCGCTTTTCATATTGCAAGCGATCGGTACGGCGCTGGTTTTAGATGCTGTCGCAAGGCGAATACACAAAATTGAATAAAGTACGACATCTGTTGGAATGAAATCAAATGACAGTTCCTAACCAGCAATCAAAGTTGCAATTCTATCAACGATATACCATGTGATAAATAATACTATCGTACTACTTATACACACAGGACACTTGTTTCACCATGCCAGATTATTACATCAAAATCTCTCAGAGGATAGATCAGTTAGGCAGTTGCGTGCTACTACTGAAGAATTTCAAAGTTGATTTGGACCAGCTCTCCTTGCCGAGAAAGTTCGATTTTGACATCATCCCCTACCGCAAGATATGATTTAGATTTGAACCTTGACCATCCTTTAGCATCAACCATCATGCGACCATCCTTTGTACTTACAATATATTGAGCAGGTTCATTCACACTAAGGCTGCGCATGGTAAGAGAAACTTTTCGGCGGTCGCCCGGATTGTTGAACGACTCCCTCATTGCTCTAGGAATTCTCCGTTTGCAAACAAGAAGACATACCCAAGCAGTTAGATCAACATAGTGAATCATGTGAAACAACATGGAAAGAAAAAAGAACGAAGCACTTGGGCGGCCAATGCTTACCAAGAAGGTGGACATGTCGGTTTTTGTAAGGACTTTGGTATATATGAACTGCAGCCCATAACGGGCCGGATCTCATATGGGCCACTATTAGGCCCGGAGCATGGTAGGCCATTAATGGACCGGATCAAATATGGGCCGGCATTTGGTCCAAAACATGGCAGCCAGTAAATGGGTCGGCCTACTAGGGTCCTCAAAATCTTGTGAGCCTACAGCTGGGTCGGCCCATTAATGTCGGCGAAATCTCGTGGTCCTTTAGCTGGGCCGGCCCATTATGACCCGCAAGAATCTTGTGGGCCTTTACCTGGGCCGGCCTATTATGGCACACAAAAATCTTGTCGGCCTTTACCTGGGCCAGCCCATTATGGCCCGCAAAATCTTGTGGGCCTTTAGCTGGGTCAGCCCATTATGGTCCGCAAAATCTCGTGGGCCTTTAGCTGGGCCGGCCCATTATGGTCCGCAAAATCTTGCGGGCCTTTAGTTGGGCCGGCCCATTTAAACTTGTTGGGCCGTGCCACGTGTCGACGTATCATAGGCGCCTTCTGTCCAGTGAGTGGATGACATCTGTCCCGACGATGAGCCGACACGTGTTTCCTCTAGCCAATGATGATTTTACACGTGGAAAATCCCCATTGGTCGGGGCTGTTAACGGGTTATCGGATCCAAAACCCGACCCGATAGCTTAACGGCGTTCCGTTACGGTGGATGCCACGTGTCGGTCACCCTTGACGAAAGCACTTCTGTGATGCGCGAGTTATCGTCATGGAAAAATACACTTCCGTGATGATAATTTTGGTAATGTCATGGAACACTTCTACGACAGCACATGTATGACTATCTTGATTCTGTCATAAATTTGTCATGGATGTACATGCATGACAAAAAAAGCGACCTACTGTGATAAACACGTATCATCACGGAAGTGTATTTTTTTGTAGTGTGGGTGCAACGGACGGCACCCGCCAGGTGCCGTGACGATCATAAGCTGGAACTACTGGGGTCTTGGGCAGCCCAGGACAGTTCAGGAGTTGGTGTGCTTGGTGCGCACCTACTGGCCTTCTATGGTCTTTATCTCTGAAACTAGGAAGAGCGAGGAATATGTCAATAAGTTACGTAGGAGACTAGGTCTCAAGCATTGCATTCCCCATGTCGGGAAGGGTAAAGGTGCTGGAATTGCTCTCTTCTATGATGAGCAAGATGAAATAAAAAAACTCGTTGTTGGCCCGAGCTATATCGATGTGTTGATTCGCCTAAATCCCCATGGCCAGCAATGGCGGGGTACTTTTGTGTATGGTGAGTCAAAAGCAAGCGAGAGGCATAACATGTGGGAGCTTGATGTCTACTACACAACCTTCTTCTTGTAGATGTTGTTGGGCCTCCAAGTGCAGAGGTTTGTAGGACAGTAGCAAACTTCCCTCAAGTGGATGACCTAAGGTTTATCAATCCATAGGAGGCGTAGGATGAAGATGGTCTCTCTCAAGCAACCCTGCAACCAAATAACAAAAAGTCTCTTGTGTCCCCAACACACCCAATACAATGGTAAATTGTATAGGTGCACTAGTTCGGTGAAGAGATGGTGATACAAGTGGTATATGGATGGTAGATAAAGGTATCTGTAATCTAAAAATATAAAAACATCAAGGTAACTAATGATAAAAGTGAGCGTAAACGGTATTGCAACGTGTTGAAACAAGGCCCAGGGTTCATACTTTCGCTAGTGCAAGTTCCCTCAACAATAATAACATAACTGGATCACATAACTATCCCTCAACATGCAACAAAGAGTCACTCCAAGGTCACTAATAGCGGAGAACGAACGAAGATATTATGGTAGGGTACGAAACCACCTCAAAGTTATTCTTTCCAATCAATCCGTTGGGCTATTCCTATAAGTGTCACAAACAGCCCTAGAGTTCATACTAGAATAACACCTTAAGACACAAATCAACCAAAACACTAATGTCACCTAGATACTCCAATGTCACCTCAAGTATCCGTGGGTATGATTATACGATATGCATCACACAATCTCAGATTCATCTATTCAACCAACACATAGAACCTCAAAGAGTGCCCCAAAGTTTCTACCGGAGAATCATGACGAAAATGTGTGCCAACCCCTATGCACAGGTTCATGGGCGGAACCCGCAAGTTGATCACCAAAACATACATCAAGTGAATCACGTGGTATCCCATTGTCACCACAGATACGCACGGCAAGACATACGTCAAGTGTTCTCAAATCTTTAAAGACTCAATCCGATAAGATTACTTCAAAGGGAAAACTTAATTCATTACAAGAGAGTAGAGGGGGGAAGAAACATCATAGGATCCAAATATAATAGCAAAGCACGCGATACATCAAGATCATGCCACCTCAAGAACATGAGAGAGAGAGAGAGAGATCAAACACATAGCTACTGGTACATACCCTCAGCCCCAAGGGAGAACTACACCCTCCTCATCATGGAGAGCACCGGGATGATGAAGATGTCCACCGGAGAGGGATTGCCCCCTCCGGCAGGGTGCCGGAACGGGTCTAGATTGGTTTTTGGTGGCTACGGAGGCTTCTGGCGACGGAACTCCCGATCTATTGTGCTCTCCGATAGTTTTAGGGTACGTGGGTATATATGGGTGAAAGAGATACGTCAGGGGAGCCACGAGGGGCCTACGAGGGTGGAGGGCGCGCCCCCCTGCCTCGTGGCTTCCTCGTTGACCCCCTTACATGCACTCCAAGTCTTCTGGGTTTCTTCTAGTCCAAAAATAAGTTCCCTGAAGTTTCAGGTCAATTGGACTCCGTTTGATTTTCCTTTTCTTCGAAACCCTAAAATAGGCAAAAACAGAAACTGCCACTGGGCTCTGGGTTAATAGGTTAGTCCCAAAAATCATATAAAATAGCATATAAATGCATATAAAACATCCAAGGTTGATAATATAATAGCATGGAACAATAAAAAATTATAGATACGCTGGAGACGTATCAGCATCCTCAAGCTTAATTCCTGCTCGTCCTCGAGTAGGTAAATGATAAAAACAGAATTTTTGATGTGGAATGCTACTAACATATTTATCCATGTATTTCTCTTTACTGTAGCAAGAATATTCAGATCCATAAGATTCAAGACAAAAGTTTAATATTGATATAGAAATAATAATACTTCAAGCATACTAACCAAGCAATTATGTCTCTTCAAAATAACATGGCCAAAGAAAGTTATCCATACAAAACCATATAGTCTGGCTATGCTCCATCTTCACCACACAAAATATTTAAATCATGCACAACCCCGATGACAAGCCAAGCAATTGTTTCATACTTTTGATGTTCTCAAACTTTTTCAATCTTCACGCAATACATGAGCGTGAGCCATGGACATAGCACTATAGGTGGAATAAAATGGTGGTTATGGAGAAGACAAAAAGGAGAAGATAGTCTCACATCGACTAGGCGTATCAACAAGCTATGGAGATGCCCATCAATAGATATCATTGTGAGTGAGTAGGGATTGCCATGCAACGGATGAACTAGAGCTATAAATGTATGAAAGCTCAACAAAAGAAACTAGTGGGTGTGCATCCAACTCGCTTGCTCACGAAGACCTAGGGCATTTTGAGGAAGCCCATCATTGGAATATACAAGCCAAGTTCTATAATGAAAGATTCCCACTAGTATATGAAAGTGACAATATAGGAGACTCTCTATCATGAAGATCATGGTGCTACTTTGAAGCACAAGTGTGGTAAAAGGATAGTAGCATTGCCCCTTCTCTCTTTTTCTCTTATTTTTTTATTTTTTTATTTGGGCCTTCTCTTTTTTTATGGCCTCTTTTATCTTTTTTATTTGGGCTTCTTTGGCCTCTTTTATTTATTTATTTTTGTTCGGAGTCTCATCCCGACTTGTGGGGGAATCATAGTCTCCATCATCCTTTCCTCACTGGGACAATGCTCTAATAAGGATGATCATCACACTTTTATTTACTTACAACTCAAGAATTACAACTCGATACTTAGAACAAGATATGACTCTATATGAATGCCTCCGGCGGTGTACCGGGATGTGCAATGATTCATGAGTGATATGTATGAAAGAATTATGAACGGTGGCTTTGCCACAAATACGATGTCAACTACATGATCATGCAAAGCAATATGACAATGATGGAGCGTGTCATAATAAACGGAACGGTGGAAAGTTGCATGGCAATATATCTTGGAATGGCTATGGAAATGCCATAATAGGTAGGTATGGTGGATGTTTTGAGGAAGGTATATGGTGGGTGTATAATACCGGCGAAAGGTGCACGGTATTAGAGAGGCTAGCAAAGGTGGAAGGGTGAGAGTGCGTATAATCCATGGACTCAACATTAGTCATAAAGAACTCACATACTTATTGCAAAAATTTATTAGTTATCGACACAAAGTACTACGCGCATGCTCCTAGGGGGATAGATTGGTAGGAAAAGACCATCTCTCGTCCCCGACCGCCACTCATAAGGAGGACAATCAATAAATACATCATGCTCCGACTTCATCACATAACGGTTCACCATACGTGCATGCTACAGGAATCACAAACTTCACCACATGTATTTCTCAAATTCACAACTACTCAACTATCATGACTCTAATATCACCATCTTCATATCTCAAAACAATTATCAAGTATCAAACTTCTCATAGTATTCAATGCACTCTAAATGAAAGTTTTTATTATATCCCTCTTGGATGCCCATCATATTTAGGACTAATTTCATAACCAAAGCAAATTACCATGCTGTTCTAAATACTCTCAAAATAATATAAGTGAAGCATGAGAGTTCATCTATAAAATAAAACCACCACCATGCTCTAAAAAGATATAAGTGAAGCACTAGAGCAAATGACAAACTACTCCGAAAGATATAAGTGAAGATCAATGAGTAGTCGAATAATTATGAAACTATGTGAAGGCTCTCTAACATTTAATAGTTTCAGATCTTGGTATTTTATTCAAACAGCAAGCAAAACAAAATGAAATGAAATGACGCTCCAAGCAAAACACATATCATGTGGAGAATAAAAATATAGCTCCAAGTAAAGTTACCGATGAACGAAGACGAAAGAGGGGATGCCTTCCGGGGCATCCCCAAGCTTAGGCTCTTGGATATCCTTGAA
The DNA here is from genome assembly GCA_034509565.1 of Triticum monococcum. Taxonomy (NCBI): domain Eukaryota; kingdom Viridiplantae; phylum Streptophyta; class Magnoliopsida; order Poales; family Poaceae; genus Triticum; species Triticum monococcum. The sequence goes on from CM067845.1 coordinate 626,050,843, forward strand.
TATTACCTTGGGGTGCCTTGGGCATCCCCAAGCTTAGGCTCTTGCCACTCCTTATTCCATAGTCCATCGAATCCTTACCCAAAACTTGAAAACTTCACAACACAAAACTTAACAGAAAACTCGTAAGCTCCGTTAGCGAAAGAAAACAAAAGACCATTTCAAGGTACTGTAATGAACTCATTCTTTATTTATATTGGTGTTATACCTACTGTATTCCAACTTCTCTATGATTTATAAACTATTTTACTAGCCATAGATTCATCAAAATAAGCAAAGAACACACGAAAAACAGAATCTGTCAAAAACAGCACAGTCTGTAGTAATCTGAATCAAACGTATACTTATGGAGCTCATAAAATTCACAAATAAATTTCTGGACCTGAGGAATTTATCTATTAATCATCTGCAAAAATAATTAACTAAATATCACTCTCCAAATAAAAATGGTAGCAATTCTCGTGAGCGCTAAAGTTTCTGTTTTTTACAGCATGATCAACAAGACTTTCGCCAAGTCTTCCCAAAGGTTCTACTTGGAACAAAAACTAATTAAAAGCATAAAACCACATCTAAACAGAGGATAGATGAATTATTTATTACTAAACAGGAACAAAAAGCAAGGACCAAAAATAAAGTTGGGTTGCCTCCCAACAAGCGCTATCGTTTAAAGCCCCTAGCTAGGCATGATGATTTCAATGATGCTCACATAAAGGATAAGAATTGAAACATAAAGAGAGCATCATGAAGAATATGACTAGCACACTTAAGTCTAATATACTTCCTATGCATAGGGATTTTGTGAGCAAACAACTTGTGGGAACAAGAATCAACTTGCATAGGAAGGTAAAACAAGGATAACTTCAAAATTTTAAGCACATAGAGAGGAAACTTGATATTATTGCAATTCCTACAAGCATATGTTCCTCCCTCATAATAATTTTCAGTAGTATCATGAATGAATTCAACAATATAACCAGCACCTAAAGCATTCTTTTCATGATCTACAAGCATAGAAATTATATTGCTCTCCACATAAGCAAAATTCTTCTCATTCGGGATAGTGGGAGTATCATAAGAGACTTGAATACTATAAATTGTTTCCACATTAAAAGAGTAATGTTCAGAAAAGGGGTAACCATAATCATGGCAAGTTTTATAAATATCATCACTACTTTTTATAGCATAATTATAATCACAATAATCATCATAGGTAGGAGGCATGCTATCATCATTATAAATTTGCTCATCAAAACTTGGGGGACAAAAAATATCATCTTCATCAAACATAGCTTCCCCAAGCTTGTGGTTTTGCATATCATTAGCATCATGGATATTCAAGGAATTTATACTAACAACATTGCAATCATGCTCATCATTCAAATATTTAGTGCCAAACATTTTATAGATTTCTTCTTCTAGCACTTGAGCACAATTATCCTTTCCATCATACTCACGAAAGATATTAAAAAGGTGAAGCATATGAGACAAACTCATCCATATTTTTGTAATTTCCTTTTATAAACTAAACTAGTGATAAAACAAGAAACTAAAAGACTCGATTGCAAGATCTAAAGATATGCCTTCAAGCACTCACCTCCCGGGAACGACGCCAGAAAAGAGCTTGATGTCTAGTACACAACCTTCTTCTTGTAGACGTTGTTGGGCCTCCAAGTGCAGAGGTTTGTAGGACAGTAGAAAATTTCCCTCAAGTGGATGACCTAAGGTTTATCAATCCGTAGGAGGCGTAGGATGAAGATGGTCTCTCTCAAGCAACCCTGCAACCAAATAACAAAGAGTCTCTTGTGTCCCCAACACACCTAATACAATTGTAAATTGTATAGGTGCACTAGCTCAGCGAAGAGATGGTGATACAAGTGGTATATGGATGGTAGATAAAGGTATTTATAATCTGAAAATATAAAAACAGCAAGGTAACTAATGATAAAAGTGAGCATAAACTGTATTGCAACATGTTGAAACAAGGCCTAGGGTTCATACTTTCGCTAGTGCAAGTTCCCTCAAAAATAATAACATAACTGGATCACATAACTATCCCTCAAGATGCAACAATGAGTCACTCCAAGGTCACTAATAGCGGAGAACGAACGAAGATATTATGGTAGGGTACGAAACCACCTCAAAGTTATTCTTTCCAATCAATCCGTTAGGCTATTCCTATAAGTGTCACAAACAGCCCTAGAGTTCGTACTAGAATAACACCTTAAGACACAAATCAACCAAAACCCTAATGTCACCTAGATACTCCAATGTCACCTCAAGTATCCGTGGGTATGATTATATGATATGCATCACACAATCTCAGATTCATCTATTCAACCAACACATAGAACCTCAAAGAGTGCCCCAAAGTTTCTACCGGAGAATCATGACGAAAACGTGTGCCAACCCCTATGCATAGGTTCATGGGAGGAACCCGCAAGTTGATCACCAAAACATACATCAAGTGAATCACGTGGTATCTGTTGGGGAACGCAGTAATTTCGAAAATTTTCCTACGCACACGCAAGATCATGGTGATGCACAGCAACGAGAGGGGAGAGTGTTGTCTACGTACCAACGCAGACCGACTGCGGAAGCGATCACACAACATAGAGGAAGTAGTCGTACGTCTTCTTCCCGATCCGACCGATCCAAGCACCGTTACTCCGGCACCTCCGAGTTCTTAGCACACGTTCAGCTCGATGACGTTCCTCGGGCTTCAATCCAGCAAAGCGTCGAGGAAGAGTTCCGTCAGCACGACGGCGTGGTGACGATCTTGATGTACTACCGACGCAGGGCTTCGCCTAAGCACTGTAACGGTACGATCGAGGTGGAATTTGGTGGCAGGGGGCACCGCACACGGCTAAGGAACGATCTCAAGGATCAACTTGTGTGTCATGGGGTGTCCCCTGCCCCCGTATATAAAGGTTGGAGGAGGGGGGGCCGGCCGGCCAGGGAGAGGGAGGCGCAGGGGAGTCCTACTCCCACCGGGAGTAGGACTCCTCCCTCCAATCCTATTCCAATTAGGACTCTCGGGGGGAAAGGAGAAAGAGGGGGGGCCGGCCCCTTCTCCTAGTCCTACTAGGACTTGGGGAAAGGGGGGGCGCCGGCCAGCTATGGGCTGCCCCTTTTCTCTTTTTCCACTAAGGCCCAATAGGACCATTAGTCTCCCGGGGGGTTCCGGTAACCCTCCCGGTATTCCGGTAAAATCCCGATTTCACCCGGAACACTTCCTATGTCCAAACATAGGCTTCCAATATATCAATCTTTATGTCTCGACCATTTCGAGACTCCTCGTCATGTCCGTGATCTCATCCGGGACTCCGAACAACCTTCGGTACATCAAAATGCATAAACTCATAATAACTGTCATCGTAACGTTAAGCGTGCGGACCCTACGGTTCGAGAACAATGTAGACATGACCGAGACACGTCTCCGGTCAATAACCAATAGCGGGACCTGGATGCCCATATTGGCTCCTACATATTCTACGAAGATCTTTATCGGTCAGACCGCATAACAACATACATTGTTCCCTTTGTCATCGGTATGTTACTTGCCCGAGATTCGATCGTCGGTATCCAATACCTAGTTCAATCTCGTTACTGGCAAGTCTCTTTACTCATTCCGTAATACATCATCACACAACTAACATATTAGTTGCAGTGCTTGCAAGGCTTATGTGATGTGCATTACCGAGAGGGCCCAGAGATACCTCTCCGACAATCGGAGTGACAAACCCTAATCTCGAAATACGCCAACCCAACATCTACCATTGGAGACACCTGTAGTACTCCTTTATAATCACCCAGTTACGTTGTGACGTTTGGTAGTACCCAAAGTGTTCCTCTGGTAAACGGGAGTTGCATAATCTCATAGTTATAGGAACATGTATAAGTCATGAAGAAAGCAATAGCAACATACTAAACGATCGGGTGCTAAGCTAATGGAATGGGTCATGTCAATCAGATCATTCAACTAATGATGTGACCTCGTTAATCAAATAACAACTCTTTGTTCATGGTTAGGAAACATAACCATCTTTGATTAACAAGCTAGTCAAGTAGAGGCATACTATTGACACTCTGTTGGTCTATGTATTCACACATGTATTATGTTTCCGGTTAATACAATTCTAGCATGAATAATAAACATTTATCATGATATAAGGAAATAAATAATAACTTTATTATTGCCTCTAGGGCATATTTCCTTCAGTCTCCCACTTGCACTAGAGTCAATAATCTAGATTACACTGTAATGATTCTAACACCCATGGAGCCTTGGTGCTGATCATGTTTTTCTCGTGGAAGAGGCTTAGTCAACGGGTCTGCAACGTTCAGATCCGTATGTATCTTGCAAATCTCTATGTCTCCCACCTGGACTAAATCCCGGATGGAGTTGAAGCGTCTCTTGATGTGTTTGGTCCTTTTGTGAAATCTGGATTCCTTTGCCAAGGCAATTGCACCAGTATTGTCACAGAAGATTTTCATTGGACCCGATGCACTAGGTATGACACCTAGATCGGATATGAACTCCTTCATCCAGACTCCTTCGTTTGCTGCTTCCGAAGCAGCTATGTACTCCGCTTCACATGTAGATCCTGCTACGACGCTCTGTTTAGAACTGCACCAACTGACAGCTCCACCGTTTAAAGTAAACACGTATCCGGTTTGCGATTTAGAATCGTCCGGATCAGTGTCAAAGCTTGCATCAACGTAACCTCTTACGGTGAGCTCTTTGTCACCTCCATATACGAGAAACATATCCTTAGTCCTTTTCAGGTATTTCAGGATGTTCTTGACCGCTGTCCAGTGATCCATTCCTGGATTACTTTGGTACCTCCCTGCTAAACTTATAGCAAGGCACACATCAGGTCTGGTACACAGCATTGCATACATGATAGAGTCTATGACTGAAGCATAGGGAACATCTTTCATTTTCTCTCTATCTTCTGCAGTGGTCGGGCATTGAGTCTGACTCAACTTCATACCTTGTAACACAGGCAAGAACCCTTTCTTTGCTTGATCCATTTTGAACTTCTTCAAAATCTTGTCAAGGTATGTGCTTTGTGAAAGTCCAATTAAGCGTTTTGGTCTATCTCTATAGATCTTTATGCCTAATATGTAAGCAGCTTCCCCGAGGTCTTTCATCGAAAAACTTTTATTCAAGTATCCCTTTATGCTATCCAGAAATTCTATATCATTTCCAATCAGCAATATGTCATCCACATATAATATTAGAAATGCTACAGAGCTCCCACTCTCTTTCTTGTAAATACAGGATTCTCCAAAAGTCTGTATAAAGCCAAATGCTTTGATCACACTATCAAAGCGTTTATTCCAACTCCGAGATGCTTGCACCAGTCCATAAATGGATCGCTGGAGTTTGCATACTTTGTTAGCTCCCTTTGGATCGACAAAACCTTCTGGTTGTATCATATACAACTCTTCTTCCAGAAATCCATTCAGGAATGCAGTTTTGACATCCATCTGCCATATTTCATAATCATAAAATGCGGCAATTGCTAACATAATTCTGACGGACTTAAGCATCGCTACGGGTGAGAAGGTCTCATCGTAGTCAACTCCTTGAACTTGTCGAAAACCTTTCGCGACAAGTCGAGCTTTATAGACAGTAATATTACCGTCAGTGTCAGTCTTTTTCTTGAAGATCCATTTATTCTCAATTGCTTGCCGATCATCGGGCAAGTCAACCAAAGTCCATACTTTGTTTTCATACATGGATCCCATCTCAGATTTCATGGCCTCAAGCCACTTTGCGGAATCTGGGCTCACCATCGCTTCTTCATAGTTCGTAGGTTCATCATGATCTAGCATCATGACTTCCAGAACTGGATTACCGTACCACTCTGGTGCGGATCTCACTCTGGTTGATCTACGTGGTTCAGTAGTATCTTGTTCTGAAGTTTCATGATCATCATCATTAGCTTCCTCACTGATTGGTATAGGTGTCGCAGAAACAGTTTTCTGTGATGTACTATTTTCCAATAAGGGAGCAGGTACAGTTACCTCGTCAAGTTCTACTTTCCTCCCACTCACTTCTTTCGAGAGAAACTCCTTCTCTAGAAAGTTTCCGAATTTAGCAACAAAAGTCTTGCCTTCGGATCTGTGATAGAAGGTGTATCCAATAGTTTCCTTTGGATATCCTATGAAGACACACTTCTCCGATTTGGGTTCGAGCTTATCAGGTTGAAGCTTTTTCACATAAGCATCGCAGCCCCAAACTTTAAGAAACGACAACTTTGGTTTCTTGCCAAACCATAGTTCATAAGGTGTCGTCTCAACGGATTTTGATGGTGCCCTATTTAACGTGAATGCGGCCGTCTCTAAAGCATAACCCCAAAACGATAGCGGTAAATCAGTAAGAGACATCATAGATCGCACCATATCTAGTAAAGTACGATTACGACGTTCGGACACACCATTACGCTGTGGTGTTCCGGGTGGCGTGAGTTGCGAAACTATTCCACGATTTTTCAAATGTAAACCAAACTCGTAACTCAAATATTCTCCTCCACGATCAGATCGTAGAAACTTTATTTTCTTGTTACGATGATTTTCAACCTCACTCTGAAATTCTTTGAACTTTTCAAATGTTTCAGACTTATGTTTCATTAAGTAGATATACCCATATCTGCTTAAATCATCTATGAAGGTGAGAAAATAACGATATCCGCCACGAGCCTCAATATTCATCGGACCACATACATCGGTATGTATGATTTCCAATAAATCTGTTGCTCTCTCCATAGTACCGGAGAACGGTGTTTTAGTCATCTTGCCTATGAGGCACGGTTCGCAAGTACCAAGTGATTCATAATCAAGTGGTTCCAAAAGCCCATCAGTATGGAGTTTCTTCATGCGCTTTATACCGATATGACCCAAATGGCAGTGCCACAAATAAGTTGCACTATCATTATTAACTTTGCATCTTTTGGCTTCTACATTATGAATATGTGTATCACTATCTTCGAGATTCAACAAGAATAGACCATTCTTCAAAGGTGCATGACCATAAAAGATATTATTCATATAAATAGAACAACCATTATTCTCTGATTTAAATGAATAACCGTCTCGCATTAAACAAGATCCAGATATAATGTTCATGCTCAACGCTGGCACCAAATAACAATTATTTAGGTCTAATATTAATCCCGAAGGTAGATGTAGAGGTAGCGTGCCGACCGCGATCACATCGACTTTGGAACCGTTTCCCACGCGCATCGTCACCTCGTCCCTTGCTAGCGTCCGCTTATTCCGTAGTCCCTGTTTCGAGTTGCAAATATTAGCAACAGAACCAGTATCAAATACCCAGGTGCTACTGCGAGCTCTAGTAAGGTACACATCAATAACATGTATATCACATATACCTTTGCTCACTTTGCCATCCTTCTTATCCGCCAAATACTTGGGGCAGTTCCGCTTCCAGTGACCAGTCTGCTTGCAGTAGAAGCACTCAGTTTCAGGCTTAGGTCCAGACTTGGGTTTCTTCTCCTGAGCAGCAACTTGCTTGCTGTTCTTCTTGAAGTTTCCCTTCTTCTTCCCTTTGCCCTTTTTCTTGAAACTAGTGGTTTTGCTAACCATCAACACTTGATGCTCCTTCTTGATTTCTACCTCCGCAGCTTTCAGCATTGCGAAGAGCTCGGGAATAGTCTTGTACATCCCTTGCATGTTATAGTTCATCACGAAGCTCTTGTAGCTTGGTGGCAGTGATTGGAGAATTCTGTCAATGACGCAATCATCTGGAAGATTAACTCCCATCTGAATCAAGTGATTATTATACCCAGACATTTTGAGTATATGCTCACTGACAGAACTGTTCTCCTCCATCTTGCAGCTATAGAACTTATTGGAGACTTCATATCTCTCAATTCGGGCATTTGCTTGAAATATTAACTTCAACTCCTGGAACATCTCATATGCACCATGACGTTCAAAACGTCGTTGAAGTCCCGATTCTAAGCCGTAAAGCATGGCACACTGAACTATCGAGTAGTCATCAGCTTTGCTCTGCCAGACGTTCATAACATCTGGCGTTGCTCCAGCAGCAGGCCTGTCACCCAGCGGTGCTTCCAGGACGTAATTCTTCTGTGCAGCAATGAGGATAATCCTCAGGTTACGGACCCAGTCCGTGTAATTGCTACCATCATCTTTCAACTTTGCTTTCTCAAGGAACGCATTAAAATTCAACGGAACAATAGCACGAGCCATCTATCTACAATCAACATAAACAAGCAAGATACTATCAGGTACTAAGTTCATGATAAGTTTAAGTTCAGTTAATCAAATTACTTAGGAACTCACACTTAGATAGACATCCCTCTAATCTTCTAAGTGATCACGTGATCCAAATCAACTAAACCATAACCGATCATCACGTGAGATGGAGTAGTTTTCAATGGTGAACATCGTTATGTTGATCATATCTACTATATGATTCACGCTCGACCTTTCGGTCTCCGTGTTCCGAGGCCATATCTGTATATGCTTGGCTCGTCAAGTATAACCTGAGTATTCTGCGTGTGCAACTGTTTTGCACCCGTTGTATTTGGACGTAGAGCTTATCACACCCGATCATCAGTTTGATCCAACGGTCATGTTGCGCCGAGACATGGACATGCCCATGCAGAGGGCGCCTAAACACCACCGAAGTCCCTCTGCTTCTCGAGGCACACGACGTTGGTGATGCAGGGTGCAACCGCCCGCAGAGCCCACTCCCGGTCGACGGGAGCCAGCTCATCAAAGACGGCGTCCAATGGCACGAATGGATTCCGGTGACGGAGCCCTGAAAGGATTCGCCCGGCAACGGGGACGGCAGCCCGCAACCCCTCCTTGTCCAGCTCAGCCCCCACCATCGCGCGGAGATGGCTCAGCTCCTCGGAGATATAGGTGAAGAAGGAGACCAGGTCAGGAAGCCGCAGCTCGTTGAAGTCGACCGGGTGGTCGAACGGGTTTAGCCCGACGGTCGGCATCGTCGCGTTGGCACGACAGTAGGCATCATGCAGCCGCAACACGTGTGTGGCAACTTGGTTGACAAAGTGGATGAGGCGATCCTGGACCTCGTCACGATCGGCCCGCTCGTGCTCCAGCCGGCTCCCTTGACGGCCTATCGTATCTCCTGCTTTCTGCAGCAACGCCACCGACGCCTCGAGCATCTTTGTGGTGGACGCCTGCCGCTTTTGAAGCTCCGTGAACTCCCGCACATAACGAAGGAGCATGGCACTCCTCTCCTCCTTGAGCTCACGGAGCTCCACGTCCTTAGCCCTGAGCTCTGCATCCTTGGCATGGAGCTCCTGTGTCAGGAGCCTCACCTCGGACTCCGTGATCTGCTGCGCCGCCATGGCACCAGGTAGAAGCAATGGGGAGAGGAAGCAAAGGGGGCGAAACGGCTGAAAGGCAATGCAATCTACGGGAAGACGGAGGGAGCAGGGAATCTTTTGGTTTTCACCACGGTAAAACACCAGTCGACGACTTCTCACATCAGGGAGCAGTGGGTACAGGCGGAGTCTTCGTGACTAATTGCTGCCGCGCCTGCTCCCGTCAATCTAAAAAATAAAAATCCTGCCGCGCCTGCTCCCGTCAATCAAAAAATTAAAAATCCTGCCGCACCCAAACACCAGAGCAACGCCACGGTGGATATTTAAATTTACCTGCCAGCAAGTAGATAAAAAAAGGGGTGAAAAAACAAATGTGGTGGCGGCCTGGCTAATCAGTCAAACTAGCCCAACTAGCTAGCCACCGTGCTTCACTGATGTACTCGGCGGGAAAGGTGGTCTTTCGTGATTTGACGACTCATTTACTTGCTTCGGTGCTACGACCGAGGAAGACCCAGAAAACGCGCGGTAGGGCGTCCCACGTCAGGAAGAATATATGCGTGCACCACCCGGGAGGACCCCGAAACCGCGCGGTAGGGTGTGCCACGTCTCGGCACGGAGGAAAAATGTGCGTGTAAAAATATACTGTATCAGACGTAGTACCTATGGTTCGACCTCGGGACCCAGCCAGTCGGTTGAAAACACCCCACTAGCCACACAGCTTCATCATGCAAACGTGGCACAGAGGATAGATGTGGTTAGCTCCGTCTCGACCAGCCACAACGTCTCTTGTTCTAGGCGATTCTTCTATTTTCCAAGTTTTTTTTAGTTGCAATAACACCACGGCAAGCTAGCGCCGCTCTTCGTGTGTGCCCGTGCAAAGGTTAGACGATGGAGAGAAGAGAGATTGAGATCATAGACCTGGGACCCACCAGTAAGTGAGATAACGGTCATGCACGTGTTGACGAGGCACTCCCTCTACTCTACTCAACGCAAGTACTGTATAAAATCAAGTTATGGGACAAAGCCAAAACCGTTCGTTTTTTCAGGCTATCGACTTACGCTTTGTAGTCCAGGTTGCCAGTTCGAATCTCGTCTTTCAGATTTGTTAGTTTTAGGTCCAAATTTGATTAATGACAAGTGGGACCCCCGTGTGTTGTTCCGATATTTCAGTGTAGGATGGTTTTTTTGAACAAACACTTTGCGCGGTTAGACAAGTAACGACACGAGTTACACGTTTTTTGCAAGTTTACAAACAAAAGTGACAGTGGCATAGAATATCACATCCACCCCGCAGCTTAGATACTATGGTGATACGAGTTTTTACATCGTTGGAAGTGAGATCCAATGACTTGGGAGTAGTCTTTGTAATTATGCGCAATTTCCAAACTCTCCAATGGTTTTTTTGCCAAATAAAGCATTCAGGCCTCGTGTGTAGATATATTTTGTGCGTGGGAGGAAGCAAGGTCAACCGATCACATAGGGTCGCCGTGTGATCGAAAGAGTGAGACGGGTTGGAGAGAGTGACTTAGATAGACGATGTGCGTGAGAGAATATACAATGCGCATAGGTCGAATTGGGCTCAAACATGGTGATATATTGTTTTTGTCCGAGAAAGAGCGAGGTCAATCGAGACATACAGAGAGAGAGATTGAGTGAGCGTGGCCCACCATGAGGTCGAAAGAGTGGTGGCAGCTTGGATGGACTGACCTAGATAGACAATCTGCGTGACAGAGTATAGAGTGTGTTGATAGAGGCCCGAACAGGGAGATATATCATTTGTGTGTGAAAGAAAACGAGGTTAAACGAGACTCAGATAAAGAGAGCGAGATTGAGCGAGTGTGGCCCGCCGTGCGGAAGAAAGAGTGAGACAGTCTCGAGGGAGTGACCTAGATATACAACGTGCGTGCGCATGCATGACAGGTTGGGGGCTAGATAGGCAATGCATGTATTTAGCGCGAGAGGGTGAGAGGGAGAGGGGGGAGAGAGAGAGAGCTCGGCATGGGGTGCAATGGCGGGTGTGTGAGGTAAATACATTTGGTAACAGAGTGGGAAAAGGGGTTGTGTAGTTGAGAGACTTAGAGATTGAAACATGGAGAGAAAGAATGAATGTGTGTTGGAAGCCGATAGCTTCCTAAGGTGGTTAGGAGAGGAAGATTGACCCATACAGGAAGTATGTAGTGTTTGTGCGGGGGGGGGGGGGGGCTAAAAACAACATTTGAATGTACATAGTACGAGACTTAATATCGATGTTTCAATTCGGTGTACATTGTAAGATTTGAACCGAGGACCAGGCATACGTGTAATTATTTCGAATTCGTGCCATACTAAGTTTTGCAAAGTTGACATTGACTCAGTTGGTTGTGCTATTTTGTAGGTCATATGTTTGAATCCATCCAAAAGTTTTCTCACTACCATGGTGTTCATCATATACATATGAATTTGTAATAAAAAAGTAGCGTGGATACAGTGAAATGTGAAATCCACGTTAGAATTGGAGATCGCTACGTGACACACACTCTAATTCGAATACCTAACTACGTGCCACACACTCTAATTCAAATAACTAATTATGTGACACACACTCTAATCCACGTTAGCGTGGGTACCGTTTCGATTTTTTTCAAATAACTCCTCATTAATTAATTTATAGTACTCCCTCTGTTCACTTTTATAAGGCCTTGAAGACATTTCAGACAATGTGCAAAACAATTCATTTTAAGTTGTCTGAAACGACTTACAAAAGTGAACGGATGGAGTATCTCGTTTCAAATGACTAATTATTTCAAGGAAAACACAAGCATGGTAATACATACAGATTCGTTTGCAAATGAAAGAAGATTCGTTTGCATTCTCAAATGTAGGCGCACCAGGCAAACCAGGGTCGTGTCGGGGTGGACGCTACTTCTGTGCCTCAAAGGCAACTGCCTTTGGGTCACTGACATGTGGGCCGGCCACCTGTTGGGCCCATATGTCATGGACACAAAGGCAGGTGCCTTAAGGCACCGAAGCATAGTCCTGTCGGGGTGGTCGCGTGTGTCGGACGGACGCGTAGCACCCAGCCACACACCCCCTCCCCCCCCCCAAAAAGGATGACGACAATATAAGTTCGCGCTTCCACGTTTCGGATTGAAATATCTGGCGGCCCCAATTCCAGCCCTGCAAAATCTCTCTTCTCCACTGTCCCCTTCCGCACCCAGATTGCTCAAATCCCTAATTCGCCGCCAACACTCGAATCGTCCCTCGTCTCGTCTCTTTCCCCACTATTCCCCACCTCTGTGCCGGATGACGACGACGAAGACGATGGTCGCGCTTCACCACCGCACCAGAGCTACCTCATCTACGCCCTCGTCCACCGCACCGGGAGGTCCATCGACAATGTCGGCCGCCGCAACCTACGTGCCTCACAGACACCGAGTTCCACCGCATCAGGTGCGCTTCACCGACGCCGTCTCCCAGCTCACTAGGGCTACTTCACCAAGCACATCATTGCACCTCCGCCCCCGAGGCCGCTGGGGCTTCACCAACGGTCTCGTCCACTGCATCATAGCGCTCCGCTGCCACTCAAGATCTGCATCCGTGCGAGGCCAGCCAGTGCATCACCCTCAACGGCTCTGAAGTGACCCGCACTCTAGCTAGGCGAGCATGCCCAAACGCCGGCCCGAACTAGGTATCCACACATCACTCCCTTGTGCACTGTTCCGACGATGTTTGGATATCCTTTCACTGCTCTCTTAGCTTACATGCCTATGCAACTCTGACCTTAACTCTTATTTCTTTTGGAGATATCATCTGAAACAAGCAAATCCATATTTTAGCGAAGCATGACGGCACTACGGGATCTGGTACACATCCTGCACACCCGTATAACCTTGTAAGTATCTGTCCTCCGGTACAACATCAAGGTCGATTCCTCTTATTTGATCAACCATTCACCGTGTCAAAAATGCAGAGGGGGATGCAAGGAGCACAAGGCCTGCACATCCAAGCAAGTGGTAACATGGACTTGTACATGGAACATCCCAAGCGCAAGCAGAGCTGCAGTGAGCCTGTACAACGAGCTAGCGTAAGTCCCTACATTTCATTTAATTCATACTGGCATTCATGTATGATTTGTGTGCAGTGGCTGATCCATGAATTCAAGTTACCAGGGGCGAACATTTAACTTAAAAAATACGAAGGCACTTGCACTCCAGAAATCAACATAACTTGAGAAATGTGAAGCTACATGCACTTTGAAAACCAGCTAATGATCCAAAGTAGTTCATATTATAAACACTAAATGATGCAAGCACCAAAAATACAAAATGCAACATGGTGTACAAGGACTACAAACATGGTTTGTACCTACTTGAATTATTTGTTCTCTGGCTGAAAATATCAAAGTGTAATTACACGTATAACCAGTGCGCGAACTGCATATCAATATATCTATCCTGCACAAGTATGCCAATAGTTTCAAACAACAGATTAGAAAAGTATTTATGCTATGTTGTCATGATACGGGGACTTTCTGGTAGATGGCCTCAACGTTTCCTCAAGCTATGAAAATGCACTATAATTTGCTTGTCATCAATGCCTGCGAATCTCTATCTCTCTCAACATAGTAGATCATCATTAGACACTAAATCCTTCAATGAGCTTGCAAAATGCTTGCATTAGATCCCTCATTAGACACTATATGTTCATCACTAGGAGCATGTAAAATGTTTGCATCAAATCCTTCATTAGCAGTCTATTCATTAGACACTTCAGGCTCAAGAACAACATGAGCTTCTATGTTTGCACCGAAAACTTGATTAGATACATCAGATTCAGTCAGTTTAGTATTGATTGGGGGAGTTATAAAATAAGTAGAAATTGGTTTCATTTTCTCATAGATTCCCTACATACAAGCAGTTTTACAACACCGTCGGGTTTAACTATTGGCCAGAAATTGAAGAGTTGAATTAGATATAATCAGGGATGTGATGTACCTGCTCGTTGCGCATGCTACTCTTGCAAGCTGCGACTGTCCGTTTGTGCAAGCTCGATGCCATGCCCGTGCTGCCGCCACTGCCTCCCATGCAGGCTACACCCAGGGTTGGATCTTCATCTTCTTGTCCTTCCATTCGCTTGAAGCCCGGCGACCGCCCTCCAACGAGGGCGCGGGGAAGTGTTGTGTCGGTCTATCCAGTGATGACTAGGTTAGGAGCAAACCAGACTGGAGGCTGGAGCGAATGAATTGGGATTTTTCCTGCTATCGATCGATATGGGAGGCGCTCGTTTGGGCCACGAGCCTACTATAGGGCCTGCCTTGCACTTATGTTATTGGCCCATTCAAATTGAAACATTTTTCTTCATTTTTTACATTGCCTGCTCGTGCGTTGGGACGAACAAAACTAGCGTGGGCCAACCTGGACGACTCAAACTAGGTGCACACTTTCCAGCCACTTGAGGCGGCCGCCCATACCAGCCCGTATGGTGGCGTCGCCCCTTTTTGCGTGTATGATTGGATAGTGAAAAATATTCTAGTGGCGCTTTTGATTTACCCACAGAATGGTTGAATTGCTTGTTTCTATGAACTGAGTTCGCCAATAATGTGAAGGATGCCAGTCTTTTCATCCTATTGTAGATTGCTTAGATCTCGATATGCCAAAAGTAATCGCATGAAATATACAGTAAAAGCCAGTGTGATGTGTTTGGCTACAACTAGTCTGACTACACGTCCTCATATAACATATCAAGGACGCACCATCTTACCAGATTAACAATTCAACTTCCCCATGCAGTGTGGGAAGAAAGAAGTATTGGGACTGCGTATCCAAGCAATTGATGCCATGGACACCTTCGTACAACCTTGTAAGCGAAAAAGAAGTTGCAGTGTGCATGTACAAAGAACTAGCGTAAGTTCAGTTACCTGCTTCTCAGAATTTTAGTTAGCCACTTATTGCAAAATTGTTCAATTACGTTGCTTGGCTTAATTTAGTTTGCTACTGATTACATAATGGCATAGCCTGTTAATCATATTGTAGACTGCGCCTATCTATGTGTTTGATACTTACTGTTAAGAATTACCTGTTTGCCTTAACTTAAATATCTACTTGTTTGTTTAATTGCTTTGCTGCTGCAACAGCGGGTTACAATGATGTTAATAACTACTTTTTAGCATCCAACTGAAACTCTTTATTTCCTTGTTTGTTTAACTGGTTTGCTGTTATAACTCCCAATTGAGATGTTTTGCTAACTTCAACTTTTCTGAATCCAATTGGAGCTTTAGTGGCAAAACAGGTTAGCCCAAGATCAAAGAGCGAGGTCCCCATGGACGTTACATCATCCCACAGCAGTGGCACCGGCCCAATCGTGCATTATGAATTGCCAACTGCTGATGCTCTAGAGGCTAAACTAGTGGTAGAAAGAGATTCTACTTCTGCACTTAGAGATGAAGTTGACATGTTGAGGAAGCAAACAGCACAATCACAAGCAGTACTCAAGACAACCATTAAATATTTGGTGGATTTCAAAACGAAGCAAGCTGAGACTGACCAGATTGTTAAGGTCCTGAAGGAAAAAAGGAAATTAAATTCCTACTTGGTAAATCATAGGTGAAATGTTTTTTCCACAGTTGAATAACCTTTGTGTTGTCTGTTCATGTAATCAATCAAACCATTTGTTTTAGAGATCATGTAATAATTGTTTTTTTGTTTGTAATTTTATTTGAGCACAAGTCTGTATTAATTGATAAGACTCGGAGACATTTCATTTGGATTGCTGTGCCAGACCTACATATATGCCAATCGGGCTGAATGTGCATTCAGCAATAGTAGTATAGATGGACCATAAATGGCAGGCATCGGAAAGGGCCAAGATGCTGGCTAAAAAAGGATGCTGTTGTAGCCAAAAAAAAGTACATCGGCCTGGCTTATGTGTGTTAGTTGATATTATTGATCCATATACTCTATAAGTGTTTATATGTCTGTTAGTTCCGTACATTCTTGGTTAATTGACTCGGTATTTGAATCTTGATACATCGCTTGTGTACATATCTAAATGGGAGTACACATTATGTTGCGTGTGACATTTGAGTTGGACATGAAGTGTTCCAAATATTCGAATTCACCTTAAACTGGATTCTAGTTTCTGAATTTGAGTATCGGCATTTGTAAACCATATTCATATATGATAGTGGAATACATCTTTGTTGTCCTTTTGAAGATATATAAAAACACACAGAATGATATATAAAGATTCATATAGGAATACAAAATGGATTCGAATTTAGTTGCCAGGGTAAACGTGGATGCTTATTGTCCCAAAATTCGAAAGAAATAGCAAAATGTCCACTCCCACATCGGCTGCCCGAAGCCAAGTGTTTGGGAGATGGAAATTACTATCTACCCATTACACAGACAATCCATCGACCCGATTTCCACTGCTCTAAATAGGGGTAGGTTAGTAACTTCAATTAGACGTGACACGACCACCTCTGAGCCCATTCCGACATGGTGGGCGTCAAACATGGGCGGCAAAACTCATTTGATTCAAGCTCGTCCAAAAGACCTCTATTTCTCCCTTCATTCCCCATTCATACCCGGTGGGCGGCAAAACACCCTCTCCTTGTCCAAAATAGATGTAGGCTAATATTTTAAATAGGGGCAGATGTGTAACTTCCATCAGACGTGACACAACCGCCCTACCTGTCAACCCTGTTCATACACCGTGGGCGCCAACCGTGGGCGGGAAAACACCCTCTCCTCACCCAAAATAGTTACCGGCAAATATTTGGGAGATGCGAGATTACCGTCCTATCCCCAACCGATGAGACGTCCAAATTTGAAACGGGGGATAAGTTCATGACTTTCCCATATTTCAGACAGGCGCGTCCCAAAAACATGGTTCCCCGTACCTCTCCCTCCATTTTCCCATTCATACACCGTCCGCGCTAGAACACCCCATTCCCACACCAGCCTTCGTCCGCCACCCCATCCATCGTCGCCGTCCCCCACCACATCCATCGCCACTGTCCTCCACCATGCCAGAGCGCCTACCAAGACCGCGTCGTCCACTGCTAGAGATGGACGTTTCTCATCCACAGTGACGGACCAATAGCCTTGCATCGCGTCCTCTCGCTTCATCGGGCCGTCGTCCTCTTTGCCGGGGCCGCTCACACGACCTTCTCTTCCACCGCAACGGGACTTATCCCCCGATGCACCCGTCTACCGCCGCAGACCTGCTTCAACACCACTGACAGCCATCGCACCTCCGATGCCTACACGGCGCCGCAAGATAGGTGGTACTTCATATCTCCTCAACTTTTTGACCTCAACCAGAAAATAGATCTTAACTTGGTTACTCTACTTTCTTTTTAGCTCTTAGAATTCAGTTCTTAGTTCGAAGCAAACAATGGATGCTAAATATCATTTCTCCGGTTTGCAGCTTCAAATCTGCCATGGCACAGCCATAATACGGTTTAATTGATCATGCTTAGGGTTTAATTGATCATGTTGGTTCCGTGGTGGTTTCTTTAATAGAAATCAGAGGGGAAACCCTCTTTTGCTAAAAAATATATGCTTAGAGTTTCCCCCTTTTATGATCACTATACAATTAGAATACATGCTTCGTGTCATAATAACACTGCTCCACCTATCAACCTAAACAAGCTTAGTTGTTCAAATACGAATCTGATATTATTAAAACAGAGTTGTTTAATTGGTCAGCTAAATGTTCCTAAATTAGTTTCAAAAATGCATGTTCGCCGCTCGGGTGTGTATCTCTGTGTGTGGTCTGGTCAGCACGGTTGGGGAGGTGAACTTTGCATATGCAGGGGTTTATAGGGAGACACTCTCCGGGTTGAAACCGCAATGCATTCCATAGATAATCTGACTACTTTTTATGTTTTCATGAATCTCAGATTCTGAAGAGCATCATAATGATTATGAGCTTGCGCGCATGAAAAGAATAAAGCAGAACAATGCCATGGCTGTCAAACTTGGTATTAAGGGACTGAAATCAAGTCTGGATGCAATGCAATGCAAACACTCTCCACCTACAGGTTCATGCTCAGAATATGATCCTAACAGTGATTCTGAGCTAGAGGGAGACCTAAGTCAATGTAGCTCCCTAGTGGAGGAGTCAGAGGAAGATACCCTATCTTATTCACCCATCAAGGTACTTGCTCTAACTTTCCAAGGTTACATTGCTCGCACATATCTTGCAACTGATGCTTTGCATTGGTTCTACTTTGTTTAACTAACATTAGCTTAGTTTACACATTGTGTATGTGAATACACCCTGCCTATCCATTTTCAGTACATATTCCATCTGTCATCATACCATATTTATCCATTCAAATGTTGTTCTTGTGTATCAGACGTTCAAGAGGAAGAGGGGGATTGCTGATCGTGGAGGAGCACAAGCAAAGTATTTGGAAAAGGTAGTGGCACCTGATAAATCAAATAGCCCATTAGGTGTAGTTGCAATATCACCTGACCCACAAAATACCCCAACTCTAGCAGACTCTAGCCCTACTACACTGGTCATTTCTGATGCCCCAACTCAGTAGACCCCAACTGCAGCAAACAGTATGATTATGCCAGTTGACATAGCACCAGCTGTATGACGCAAAACCCCCATTCCAGCAAAGAATACACCAAATCCAATTGCCAAATCCCTTTTCGAACCAGAGAGAGCCCCAATTGCAGCAAATAGGACCCCTGTTCCATTTCTTCCCAGTTTAGAAGACGAAGCTTATGTTGTTGTCAGGAACTTTGTGCGCATCTTTCCTTCATGGAAAGATTATACCGCAGACACAGAACAATTTCCAGTCTTCCTCCGCAACTTACACGTAAGTAATGTACTAATGTTATTCATGGTCATTACTACATATGTTTCTGCTGACAAAAGACACAAGATTTCATTCTTTTAAATAGGCGAGGCGCAAACTGGATTTTGATGATGAGCAAGGCTTGGTTGCGCTTTTCAAGCACTCGTTGATGAATTATCGTTCCTACCTGAGGCAAGCGCACTTCCATGGCAAGCCTCTGAACGAAATTTCTGTAAAGTCTCCGGTGCTACATTTATCCGACGGTGACTGGAATAATCTTGTTACACATTGGTCTCGGCTGCAGCGTAAGGTACTTTCTATGATATCACATCACAATTTGAACTATATTTCTGCATTTGCCTTAATGTCTCACTAGTACGAAAACTGTTAGCAGAAGAACATTCATTCTCAAGGGACCACGGAATCTCGCAACTATACTGCACACTACATTGCTCTTGTGAGTACCTCTTGCCCTGTATGACCATACTTACTTTCATAGCTGTTTGATTATGTAGCATCACTGCGCATGTTAGCCTCGTAATCGTCCATTTGGTGGACATTATAAGATCTGTATGGACTCTTACATAAATTTAGAATCAACCCAATGCTTTTGAAGAGGTTTAGCTCTGTAGTCCTCTTGTAAGGACTGAACGTGGTCTATCACTGTACTTACATTAACAGCTACTCCCTCTGTCCCATAATATAAGAACGTTTTGTACAGTACACCAGTGTTCAAAACACTCTTGTATTATGGGAAGAGGGATTGGTTCATTTTGTAGCATTCTGCATCTTGTCTCCCTCGCCCACCATTTACTAAAAAATATCAGATCTATATTTAATCTTACCAACAAGTAGAATACACAGATAATGCCAGTGCAGAAGTGTAGCCCATTGCTCTTGTTAGTACATTTTGTCCTGTAACGCTTGTACTTCCAGGGATTGGTAGTTGATTATGTAGCATCAATCTGCATCTTATCTTCATTATCCTCTATCCCTTCTAGTATTATCATATATATAATTACTCTCTACAAAATGTAGAGTACATGCAATGCTTATGAAGAAGATTCTATGCTGAAATTCTTGAGTTATCCTTTCCTTGCCATGGAGAAGGGCATTATAAAGCCGGTGTTAACTGTTAATGTAAGTCAGTCCGTCTAAAGCCTTTATCCTCAACTGTTGTTTAATTTGCTCATACTCCCTATCGTTTACTGTTGTTTAGTTTGCTGTTTCTACCAAAATGCATGTTCGTAAGAACCGTAAGTTCTAAGTTTTACTTGTAAAACCAAATTCCTTATTCATACCATGCACATTGCTTAATACTCCATATATGTATGCTTGTTTTGTGGATCTATAATCCAGTGTGTGGTGAAGCAGCCCACGTTTGCACCTTGTCATCTCCTGTTTTATCTTACTGATGTGGCTGATGATATGAACAACATGCCATGCACATTATCCAAAATAGATACAATGATTTTCTTTGCCCTTCATCTATGCTTGTTATGTTTACATGGTAATCCAGTAGTGTGGTGAAGCTCCCTGCATTATGAACAATGCCAAATTATGTTATTGATATTTTGAACATACTCTTTATTTTCTAATTTGAAATTGGATAGAATTGACAGAATAGTTATCATCTTTGTTTATACACGTGCAAAACCTGTCATCTCTCTGCTTTGTTTCAGGGTGATATGCCTGATGGCATGCACAAGTCTGCTGAAGGCTGTGAGACAAACCCAACATATATTGCATCAAAGAAGGCAAAACATCTTGAAGATAGCGAGACAACCCCAAAGTCTTGTCTTGATGCAGTGTTCAAGTTACTTGAGACTAACAGTCAGACAAGCTCACAGAATTCATTGTCTGAATCAGTTCGACTTCTTCAGTCCCAAGTTCTAGCAGAAAGGCATTCTGCAACTCAACTTCGACTTGAAGTCCTATCTCTAAGAAAGATTGCGTAGAACACCAATGAGAACCTCATCGCTAAGCAGCTACACCTGGAAGCTATGACCGACATGCTAGGCCGGTCTCACAGCCTTGCTCAGCAGCTTGCGCAGCAGTTCCCCTGCAAGGCTAACCTTTCTTGAACTGTCTTGGAAGTGGTCTCGGTTCAGTATTATTTTGTTACACTGCAATGGTGCCCAGTTTTTGTAATCTGCTTCTTCGTTGCACTTTATGATCACTGGTGGCGAACTTTGATGCCCAGTGGATGTAATATACCTTAAATATTTTATTGTGTACTGTAGGTTTATTCTTCGTTACTATGCCGTAATTTCTTTATTGTATAGAGTAGGTTTGTTCTTAATTCCTACTAGTTACGCAGCAGCCCGAAAAGAACCCCGGCCCATGATGGTGCGAATCAAATCACGGGCTTTTAACAGGCCAAAATTGTTTGGGTCCTTGTTTGGCCCAATCAGATATCGGCTGCGAGCAGGCCGGATGCAAACCGGGCCGCAGTTAGGCCCAACTATATGACGGGCTTTTAACAGGCCAAAATTAATATAGGGCCGAAATGTTAAACGGGCCCTTAACAGGCCAAAACTAATATCAGGCCGAATTACTAAGTGGGCCTTTAGCAAGTGGGCCCAAAAGCATAGTGTCCAGTTGACGGGCCGAATCTGATATGGGCCATAATTGAGCCCAAATCCTCCTAAAGGGCCGGACCTGATCTGGGCCGTAATTTGGCCCAGAACGTGGTAGGCTTTTAACGAGCCGGATCTCATATGGGCCACTATTAGGCCCGGAGCGTGGTAGGCCATTAATGGACCGGATCAAATATGGGCCGGCATTTGGTCCAAAACATGGCAGCCAGTTAATGGGTCGGCCTACTAGGGTCCTCAAAATCTTGTGAGCCTACAGCTGGGTCGGCCCATTAATGTCGGCGAAATCTCGTGGGCCTTTAGCTGGGCCGGCCCATTATGACCCGCAAGAATCTTGTGGGCCTTTACCTGGGCCGGCCTATTATGGCACACAAAAATCTTGTCGGCCTTTACCTGGGCCGGCCCATTATGGCCCGCAAAATCTTGTGGGCGTTTAGCTGGGTCAGCCCATTATGGTCCGCAAAATCTCGTGGGCCTTTAGCTGGGCCGGCCCATTATGGTTCGCAAAATCTTGCGGGCCTTTAGTTGGGCCAGCCCATTTAAACTTGTTGGGCCGTGCCACGTGTCGACGTATCATAGGCGCCTTCTGTCCAGTGAGTGGATGACATCTGTCCCGACGATGAGCCGACGCGTGTTTCCTCTAGCCAATGATGATTTTACACGTGGAAAATCCCCATTGGTCGGGGCTGTTAACGGGTTATCGGATCCAAAACCCGACCCGATAGCTTAACGGCGTTCCGTTACGGTGGATGCCACGTGTCGGTCACCCTTGACGAAAGCACTTCTGTGATGCGCGAGTTATCGTCATGGAAGTGGACACTTCCGTGATGATAATTTTGGTAATGTCATGGAACACTTCTACGACAGCACAGGTATGACTATCTTGATTCTGTCATAAATTTGTCATGGATGTACATGCATGACAAAAAAAGCGACCTACTGTGACAAACACGTATCATCACGGAAGTGTATTTTTTTGTAGTGTGGGTGCAACGGACGGCACCCGCCAGGTGCCGTGACGATCATAAGCTGGAACTACTGGGGTCTTGGGCAGCCCAGGACAGTTCAGGATTTGGTGTGCTTGGTGCGCACCTACTGGCCTTCTATGGTCTTTATCTCTGAAACTAGGAAGAGCGAGGAATATGTCAATAAGTTACGTAGGAGACTAGGTCTCAAGCATTGCATTTCCCATGTAGGGAAGGGTAAAGGTGCTGGAATTGCTCTCTTCTATGATGAGCAAGTTGAAATAAAAAAACTCGTTGTTGGCCCGAGCTATATCGATGTGTTGATTCGCCTAAATCCCCATGGCCAGCAATGGCGGGGTACTTTTGTGTATGGTGAGTCAAAAGCAAGCGAGAGGCATAACATGTGGGAGCTTGATGTCTACTACACAACCTTCTTCTTGTAGACGTTGTTGGGCCTCCAAGTGCAGAGGTTTGTAGGACAGTAGCAAACTTCCCTCAAGTGGATGACCTAAGGTTTATCAATCCATAGGAGGCGTAGGATGAAGATGGTCTCTCTCAAGCAACCCTGCAACCAAATAACAAAGAGTCTCTTGTGTCCCCAACACACCCAATACAATGGTAAATTGTATAGGTGCACTAGTTCGGCGAAGAGATGGTGATACAAGTGGTATATGGATGGTAGATAAAGGTATCTATAATCTAAAAATATAAAAACATCAAGGTAACTAATGATAAAAGTGAGCGTAAACGGTATTGCAACGTGTTGAAACAAGGCCTGGGGTTCATACGTTCGCTAGTGCAAGTTCCCTCAACAATAATAACATAACTGGATCACATAACTATCCCTCAACATGCAACAAAGAGTCACTCCAAGGTCACTAATAGCGGAGAACGAACGAAGATATTATGGTAGGGTACGAAACCACCTCAAAGTTATTCTTTCCAATCAATCCGTTGGGCTATTCCTATAAGTGTCACAAACAGCCCTAGAGTTCATACTAGAATAACACCTTAAGACACAAATCAACCAAAACACTAATGTCACCTAGATACTCCAATGTCACCTCAAGTATCCGTGGGTATCATTATACGATATGCATCACACAATCTCAGATTCATCTATTCAACCAACACATAGAACCTCAAAGAGTGCCCCAAAGTTTCTACCGGAGAATCATGACGAAAACGTGTGCCAACCCCTATGCACAGGTTCATGGGCGGAACCCGCAAGTTGATCACCAAAACATACATCAAGTGAATCACGTGGTATCCCATTGTCACCACAGGTACGCACGGCAAGACATACGTCAAGTGTTCTCAAATCTTTAAAGACTCAATCCGATAAGATTACTTCAAAGGGAAAACTTAATTCATTACAAGAGAGTAGAGGGGGGAAGAAACATCATAGGATCCAAATATAATAGCAAAGCACGCGATACATCAAGATCATGCCACCTCAAGAACATGAGAGAGAGAGAGATCATACACATAGCTACTGGTACATACCCTCAGCCCCAAGGGAGAACTACTCCCTCCTCATCATGGAGAGCACCGGGATGATGAAGATGTCCACCGGAGAGGGATTGCCCCCTCTGGCAGGGTGCCGGAACGGGTCTAGATTGGTTTTCGGTGGCTACGGAGGCTTCTGGCAACGGAACTCCCGATCTATTGTGCTCTCCGATAGTTTTAGGGTACGTGGATATATATGGGTGAAAGAGATACGTCAGGGGAGCCACGTGTTGGGGAACGTAGTAATTTCGAAAATTTTCCTACGCACACGCAAGATCATGGTGATGCATAGCAACGAGGGGAGAGTCTGATCTACGTACCCTTGTAGATCACAACGGAAGCATTGACACAGCGTAGAGGAAGTAGTCGTACGTCTTCTTCCCGATCCGACCGATCCAAGCACCGTTACTCCGGCACCTCCGAGTTCTTAGCACACGTTCAGCTCGATGACGATCCACGGGCTCCGATCCAGCAAAGCATCGAGGAAGAGTTCCGTCAGCACGACGGCATGATGACGATCTTGATGTACTACCGACGCAGGGCTTCGCCTAAGCTCTACAACGATATGACCGAGGTGGAATTTGGTGGCAGGGGGCACCGCACACGGCTAAGGAACGATCAACAATGATCAACTTGTGTCTCTGTGGGGTGCCCCCTGCCCCCGTATATAAAGGAGCAGGGGGAGGGGTTCGGCCGGCTAGGGAGAGGGGCGCAGGAGGAGTCCTACTCCTACCGGGAGTAGGACTCTCCCCCCCCCCCCAATCCTATTCCTAATAGGATTCTTCCAAAGGGAAGAGAGAAAGAGGGGGCCGGCCCCTTCTCCTAGTCCTAATAGGACTAGGGAAGGAGGGGAGGCGCGCATCCCTTGTGGGCAGCCCCTTTCACTTTTCCACTAAGGCCCAATAGGCCCATTTGCCTCCCGGGGGGTTCCGGTAACCCTCCCGGTATTCCGGTAAAATCCCGATTTCACCCGGAACACTTCCAATGTCCAAACATAGCCTTCCAATATATCAATCTTTACGTCTCAACCATTTCGAGACTCCTCGTCATGTCCGTGATCACATCCGGGACTCCGAACAACCTTCGGTACATCAAAATGCATAAACTCATAATAACTGTCATCGTAACGTTAAGCGTGCGGACCCTATGGTTCGAGAACAATGTAGACATGACCGAGACATGTCTCCGGTCAATAACCAATAGCGGGACCTGGATGCCCATATTGGCTCCTACATATTCTACGAAGATCTTTATCGGTCAGACCGCATAACAACATACGCTGTTCCCTTTGTCATCGGTATGTTACTTGCCCGAGATTCGATCGTCGGTATCCAATACCTAGTTCAATCTCGTTACTGGCAATGTCTTTACTCGTTCCGTAATACATCATCTCATAACTAACGTCTTAGTTATTATGCTTGCAAGGCTTATGTGATGTGTATTACCGAGAGGGCCCAGAGATACCTCTCCGACAATCGGAGTGACAAACCCTAATCTCGAAATACGCTAACCCAACATCTACCATTGGAGACACCTATAGTACTCCTTTATAATCACCCAGTTACGTTGTGACGTTTGGTAGTACCCAAAGTGTTCCTCCGGTAAACGGGAGTTGCATAATCTCATAGTTATAGGAACATGTATAAGTCATGAAGAAAGCAATAGCAACATACTAAACGATCGGGTGCTAAGCTAATGGAATGGGTCATGTCAATCAGATCATTCAACTAATGATGTGACCTCGTTAATCAAATAACAACTCTTTGTTCATGGTTAGGAAACATAACCATCTTTGATTAACGAGCTAGTCAAGTAGAGGCATACTAGTGACACTCTGTTGGTCTATGTATTCACACATGTATTATGTTTCTGGTTAATACAATTCTAGCATGAATAATAAACATTTATCATGATATAAGGAAATAAATAATAACTTTATTATTGCCTCTAGGGCATATTTCCTTCAGTCTCCCACTTGCACTAGAGTCAATAATCTAGATTACACAGTAATGATTCTAACACCCATGGAGCCTTGGTGCTGATCATGTTTTGCTCGTGGAAGAGGCTTAGTCAACGGGTCTGCAACATTCAGATCCGTATGTATCTTGCAAATCTCTATCTCTCCCACCTGGACTAAATCCCGGATGGAGTTGAAGCATCTCTTGATGTGTTTGGTCCTTTTGTGAATTCTGGATTCCTTTGCCAAAGCAATTGCACCAGTATTGTCACAAAAGATTTTCATTGGACCCGATGCACTAGGTATGACACCTAGATCGGATATGAACTCCTTCATCCAGACTCCTTCGTTCGCTGCTTCCGAAGCAGCTATGTACTCCGCTTCACATGTAGATCCCGCTACGACGCTTTGTTTAGAACTGCACCAACTGACAGCTCCACCGTTTAAAGTAAACACGTATCCGGTTTGCGATTTAGAATCGTCTGGATCAGTGTCAAAGCTTGCATCAACGTAACCTCTTACGGTGAGCTCTTTGTCACCTCCATATACGAGAAACATATCCTTAGTCCTCTTCAGGTATTTCAGGATGTTCTTGACCGCTGTCCAGTGATCCACTCCTGGATTACTTTGCTACCTCCCTGCTAAACTTATAGCAAGGCACACATCAGGTCTGGTACACAGCATTGCATACATGATAGAGCCTATGGCTGAAGCATAGGGAACATCTTTCATTTTCTCTCTATCTTCTGCAGTGGTCGGGCATTGAGTCTGACTCAACTTCACACCTTGTAACACAGGCAAGAACCCTTTCTTTGCTTGATCCATTTTGAACTTCTTCAAAATCTTGTCAAGGTATGTGCTTTGTGAAAGTCCAATTAAGCGTCTTGATCTATCTCTATAGATCTTTATGCCTAATATGTAAGCAGCTTCCCCGAGGTCTTTCATCGAAAAACTTTTATTCAAGTATCCCTTTATGCTATCCAGAAATTCTATATCATTTCCAATCAACAATATGTCATCCACATATAATATCAGAAATGCTACAGAGCTCCCACTCACTTTCTTGTAAATACAGGCTTCTCCAAAAGTCTGTATAAAGCCAAATGCTTTGATCACACTATCAAAGCGTTTATTCCAACTCCGAGATGCTTGCACCAGTCCATAAATGGATCGCTGGAGTTTGCATACTTTGTCACCTCCCTTTGGATTGACAAAACATTCTGGTTGCATCATATACAACTCTTCTTCCAGAAATCCATTCAGGAATGCAGTTTTGACATCCATCTGCCATATTTCATAATCATAAAATGCGGCAATTGCTAACATGATTCTGACGGATTTAAGCATCGCTACGGGTGAGAAGGTCTCATCGTAGTCAACCCCTTGAACTTGTCGAAAACCTTTTGCGACAAGTCGAGCTTTATAGACAGTAATATTACCGTCAGCGTCAGTCTTTTTCTTGAAGATCCATTTATTCTCAATTGCTTGCCGATCATCGGGCAAGTCAACCAAAGTCCATACTTTGTTCTCATACATGGATCCCATCTCAGATTTCATGGCCTCAAGCCACTTTGCGGAATCTGGGCTCACCATCGCTTCTTCATAGTTCGTAGGTTCATCATGATCTAGTAGCATGACTTCCAGAACTGGATTACCGTACCACTCTAGTGCGGATCTCACTCTGGTTGATCTACGTGGTTCAGTAGTATCTTGTCCTGGAGTTTCATGATCATCATCATTAGCTTCCTCACTAATTGGTATAGGTGTCGCAGAAACAGTTTTCTGCGATGTACTATTTTCCAATAAGGGAGCAGGTACAGTTACCTCGTCAAGTTCTACTTTCCTCCCACTCACTTCTTTCGAGAGAAACTCCTTCTCTAGAAATGATCTATTCTTAGCAACGAATGTCTTGCCTTCGGATCTGTGATAGAAGGTATACCCAACAGTTTCCTTTGGGTATCCTATGAAGACACATTTCTCTGCTTTGGGTTCGAGCTTATCAGGTTGAAGCTTTTTCACATAAGCATCGCAGCCCCAAACTTTAAGAAACGACAACTTTGGTTTCTTGCCAAACCATAGTTCATAAGGCGTCGTCTCAACGGATTTTGATGGTGCCCTATTTAACGTGAATGCGGCCGTCTCTAAAGCATAACCCCAAAACGATAGCGGTAAATCAGTAAGAGACATCATAGATCGCACCATATCTAGTAAAGTACGATTACGACGTTCGGACACACCATTACGCTGTGGAGTTCCGGGTGGCGTGAGTTGCGAAACTATTCCACAATTTTTCAAATGTACACCAAACTCGTAACTCAAATATTCTCCTCCACGATCAGATCGTAGAAACTTTATTTTCTTGTTATGATGATTTTCAACTTCACTCTGAAATTCCTTGAACTTTTCAAATGTTTCAGACTTATGTTTCATTAAGTAGATATACCCTTATCTGCTTAAATCATCTGTGAAGGTGAGAAAATAACGATATCCGCCACGAGCCTCAATATTCATCGGACCACATACATCGGTATGTATGATTTCCAATAAATCTGTTGCTCTCTCCATAGTACCGGAGAACGGTGTTTTAGTCATCTTGCCTATGAGGCACGGTTCGCAAGTACCAAGTGATTCATAATCAAGTGGTTCCAAAAGCCCATCAGTATGGAGTTTCTTCATGCGCTTTACACCGATATGACCTAAACGGCAGTGCCACAAATAAGTTGCACTATCATTATCAACTCTGCATCTTTTGGCTTCTACATTATGAATATGTGTATCGCTACTATCGAGATTCAACAAAAATAGACCACTCTTCAAAGGTGCATGACCATAAAAGATATTACTCATATAAGTAGAACAACCATTATTCTCTTATTTAAATGAATAACCGTCTCGCATTAAACAAGATCCAGATATAATGTTCATGCTCAACGCTGGCACCAAATAACAATTATTTAGGTCTAATATTAATCCCGAAGGTAGATGTAGAGGTAGCGTGCCGACCGCGATCACATCGACTTTGGAACCGTTTCCCACGCGCATCGTCACCTCGTCCTTTGCTAGCGTCCGCTTATTCCGTAGTCCCTGTTTCGAGTTGCAAATATTAGCAACAGAACCAGTATCAAATACCCAGGTGCTACTGCGAGCTCTAGTAAGGTACACATCAATAACATGTATATCACATATACCTTTGTTCACCTTGCCATCCTTCTTATCCGCCAAATACTTGGGGCAGTTCCGCTTCTAGTGACCAGTCTACTTGCAGTAGAAGCACTCAGTTTTAGGCTTAGGTCCAGACTTAGGTTTCTTCTCCTGAGCAGCAACTTGCTTACTGTTTTTCTTGAAGTTTCCCTTCTTCTTTCCTTTGCCCTTTTTCTTGAAACTAGTGGTTTTGTTAACCATCAACACTTGATGCTCCTTCTTGATTTCTACCTCCGCAGCTTTCAGCATTGCGAAGAGCTCGGGAATAGTCTTGTTCATCCTTTGCACATTATAGTTCATCACGAAGCTCTTGTAGCTTGGTGGCAGTGATTGGAGAATTCTGTCAATGACGCAATCATCTGGAAGATTAACTCCCATCTGAATCAAGTGATTATTATACCCAGACATTTTGAGTATATGCTAACTGACAGAACTGTTCTCCTCCATCTTGCAGCTATAGAACTTATTGGAGACTTCATATCTCTCAATTCGGGCATTTGCTTGAAATATTAACTTCAACTCCTGGAACATCTCATATGCTCCATGACGTTCAAAACGTCGTTGAAGTCCCGATTCTAAGCCGTAAAGCATGGCACACTGAACTATCGAGTAGTCATTAGCTTTGCTCTGCCAGACGTTCATAACATTTGGTGTTGCTCCAGCAGCAGGCCTGGCACTTAGCGGTGCTTCCAGGACGTAATTCTTCTGTGCAGCAATGAGGATAATCCTCAGGTTACGGACCCAGTCCGTGTAATTGCTACCATCATCTTTCAACTTTGCTTTCTCAAGGAACGCATTAAAATTCAACGGAACAACAGCACGAGCCATCTATCTACAATCAACATAAACAAGCAAGATACTATCAGGTACTAAGTTCATGATAAGTTTAAGTTCAGTTAATCAAATTACTTAGGAACTCCCACTTAGATAGACATCCCTCTAATCCTCTAAGTGATCACGTGATCCAAATCAACTAAACCATAACTGATCATCACGTGAGATGGAGTAGTTTTCAATGGTGAACATCGTCATGTTGATCATATCTACTATATGATTCACGCTCGACCTTTCGGTCTCTGTGTTCCGAGGCCATATCTGCATATGCTAGGCTCGTCAAGTTTAACCTGAGTATTCTGCGTGTGCAAAACTGGCTTGCACCCATTGTAGATGGACGTAGAGCTTATCACACCCGATCATCACGTGGTGTCTGGGCATGACGAACTTTGGCAACGGTGCATACTCAGGGAGAACACTTCTTGATAATTTAGTGAGAGATCATCTTATAATGCTACCGTCAATCAAAGCAAGATAAGATGCATAAAAGGATAAACATCACATGCAATCAATATAAGTGATATGATATGGCCATCATCATCTTGTGCTTGCGATCTCCATCTCCGAAGCACCGTCATGATCACCATCGTCACCGGCGCGACACCTTGATCTCCATCGTAGCATCGTTGTCGTCTCGCCAATCTTATGCTTCCACGACTATCACTACCGCTTAGTAATAAAGTAAAGCATTACATCGCGATTGCATTGCATACAATAAAGTGACAACCATATGGCTCCTGCCAGTTGCCGATAACTTGGTTACAAAACATGATCATCTCATACAATAAAATCAGCATCATGCCTTGACCATATCACATCACAACATGCCCTGCAAAAACAAGTTAGACGTTCTCTACTTTGTTGTTGCAAGTTTTACGTGGCTGCTACGGGCTTAAGTAAGAACTCATCTCACCTACGCATCAAAACCACAACGATAGTTTGTCAAATAGACTCTGTTTTAACCTTCTCAAGGACCGGGCGTAGCCACACTTGGTTCAACTAAAGTTGGAGAGACAGTTTCCGCAAGCCATCTGTGTGCATAGCACGTCGAGGGAACCGGTCTCGTGTAAGAGTACGCGTAAGGTTGGTCCGGATCGTCTCGTCCAACAATACCGCCGAACCAAAGTATGACATGCTGGTAGGCAGTATGACTTGTATCGCCCACAACTCACTTGTGTTCTACTCGTGCAAATAACATCAAACCATAAAAACCAGGCTCGGATGCCACTGTTGGGGAACGTAGTAATTTCGAAAATTTTCCTACGCACACGCAAGATCATGGTGATGCATAGCAACGAGGGGAGAGTCTGATCTACATACCCTTGTAGATCACAACGGAAGCGTTGACACAGCGTAGAGGAAGTAGTCGTACGTCTTCTTCCCGGTCCGACCGATCCAAGCACCGTTACTCCGGCACCTCCGAGTTCTTAGCACACGTTCAGCTCGATGACGATCCTCGGGCTCCGATCCAGCAAAGCATCGAGGAAGAGTTCCGTCAGCACGACGGCGTGATGACGATCTTGATGTACTACCGACGCAGGGCTTCGCCTAAGCTCTACAACGATATGACCGAGGTGGAATTTGGTGGCAGGGGGCACCGCACACGGCTAAGGAACGATCAACAATGATCAACTTGTGTCTCTGTGGGGTGCCCCCTGCCCCCGTATATAAAGGAGCAGGGGGAGGGGTTCGGCCGGCTAGGGAGAGGGGCGCAGGAGGAGTCCTACTCCTACCGGGAGTAGGACTCTCCCCCCCAATCCTATTCCTAATAGGATTCTTCCAAAGGGAAGAGAGAAAGAGGGGGCCGGCCCCTTCTCCTAGTCCTAATAGGACTAGGGAAGGGGGGGAGGCGCGCAGCCCTTGTGGGCAGCCCCTTTCACATTTCCACTAAGGCCCAATAGGCCCATTTGCCTCCCGGGGGGTTCCGGTAACCCTCCCGGTATTCCGGTAAAATCCCGATTTCACCCGGAACACTTCCGATGTCCAAACATAGCCTTCCAATATATCAATCTTTACGTCTCGACCATTTCGAGACTCCTCGTCATGTCCGTGATCACATCCCGGACACCGAACAACCTTCGGTACATCAAAATGCATAAACTCATAATAACTGTCATCGTAACGTTAAGCGTGCGGACCCTACGGTTCGAGAACAATGTAGACATGACCGAGACATGTCTCCGGTCAATAACCAATAGCGGGACCTGGATGCCCATATTGGCTCCTACATATTCTACGAAGATCTTTATCGGTCAGACCGCATAACAACATACGTTGTTCCCTTTGTCATCGGTATGTTACTTGCCCGAGATTCGATCGTCGGTATCCAATACCTAGTTCAATCTCGTTACTGGCAAGTCTCTTTACTCGTTCCGTAATACATCATCTCATAACTAACGTCTTAGTTATTATGCTTGCAAGGCTTATGTGATGTGTATTACCGAGAGGGCCCAGAGATACCTCTCCGACAATCGGAGTGACAAACCCTAATCTCGAAATACGCCAACCCAACATCTACCATTGGAGACACCTGTAGTACTCCTTTATAATCACCCAGTTACGTTGTGACGTTTGGTAGTACCCAAAGTGTTCCTCCGGTAAATGGGAGTTGCATAATCTCATAGTTATAGGAACATGTATAAGTCATGAAGAAAGCAATAGCAACATACTAAACGATCGGGTGCTAAGCTAATGGAATGGGTCATGTCAATCAGATCATTCAACTAATGATGTGACCTCATTAATCAAATAACAACTCTTTGTTCATGGTTAGGAAACATAACCATCTTTGATTAACGAGCTAGTCAAGTAGAGGCATACTAGTGACACTCTGTTGGTCTATGTATTCACACATGTATTATGTTTCCGGTTAATACAATTCTAGCATGAATAATAAACATTTATCATGATATAAGGAAATAAATAATAACTTTATTATTGCCTCTAGGGCATATTTCCTTCACCACGAGGGGCCTACGAGGGTGGAGGGCGTGCCCAGGGGGGTGGGCGCGCCCCCCTACCTCGTGGCTTCCTCGTTGACCCCCTTACGTGCACTCCAAGTCTTCTGGGTTTCTTCTGGTCCAAAAATAAGTTCCCTGAAGTTTCAGGTCAATTGGACTCCGTTTGATTTTCCTTTTCTTCGAAACCCTAAAATAGGCAAAAACAGAAACTGCCACTGGGCTCTGGGTTAATAGGTTAGTCCCAAAAATCATATAAAATAGCATATAAATGCATATAAAACATCCAAGGTTGATAATATAATAGCATGGAACAATAAAAAATTATAGATACGCTGGAGACGTATCAGCATCCCCAAGCTTAATTCCTGCTCGTCCTCGAGTAGGTAAATGATAAAAACAGAATTTTTGATGTGGAATGCTACTAACATATTTATCCATGTATTTCTCTTTACTGTAGCAAGAATATTCAGATCCATAAGATTCAAGACAAAAGTTTAATATTGACATAGAAATAATAATACTTCAAGCATACTAACCAAGCAATTATGTCTCTTCAAAATAACATGGCCAAAGAAAGTTATCCATACAAAACCATATAGTCTGGCTATGCTCCATCTTCACCACACAAAATATTTAAATCATGCACAACCCCGATGACAAGCCAAGCAATTGTTTCATACTTTTGATGTTCTCAAACTTTTTCAATCTTCACGCAATACATGAGCGTGAGCCATGGACATAGCACTATAGGTGGAATAAAATGGTGGTTATGGAGAAGACAAAAAGGAGAAGATAGTCTCACATCGACTAGGCGTATCAACAAGCTATGGAGATGCCCATCAATAGATATCATTGTGAGTGAGTAGGGATTGCCATGCAACGGATGCACTAGAGCTATAAATGTATGAAAGCTCAACAAAAGAAACTAGTGGGTGTGCATCCAACTCGCTTGCTCACGAAGACCTAGGGCATTTTGAGGAAGCCCATCATTGGAATATACAAGCCAAGTTCTATAATGAAAGATTCCCACTAGTATATGAAAGTGACAATATAGGAGACTCTCTATCATGAAGATCATGGTGCTACTTTGAAGCACAAGTGTGGTAAAAGGATAGTAGCATTGCCCCTTCTCTCTTTTTCTCTCATTTTTTTATTTTTTTATTTGGGCGTTCTCTTTTTTTATGGCCTCTTTTATCTTTTTTATTTGGGCTTCTTTGGCCTCTTTTATTTATTTATTTTTGTTCGGAGTCTCATCCCGACTTGTGGGGGAATCATAGTCTCCATCATCCTTTCCTCACTGGGACAATGCTCTAATAAGGATGATCATCACACTTTTATTTACTTACAACTCAAGAATTACAACTCGATACTTAGAACAAGATATGACTCTATATGAATGCCTCCGGCGGTGTACCGGGATGTGCAATGATTCATGAGTGACATGTATGAAAGAATTATGAACGGTGGCTTTGCCACAAATACGATGTCAACTACATGATCATGCAAAGCAATATGACAATGATGGAGCGTGTCATAATAAACGGAACGGTGGAAAGTTGCATGGCAATATATCTCGGAATGGCTATGGAAATGCCATAATAGGTAGGTATGGTGGATGTTTTGAGGAAGGTATATGGTGGGTGTATAATACCGGCGAAAGGTGCACGGTATTAGAGAGGCTAGCAAAGGTGGAAGGGTGAGAGTGCGTATAATCCATGGACTCAACATTAGTCATAAAGAACTCACATACTTATTGCAAAAATTTATTAGTTATCGACACAAAGTACTACGCGCATGCTCCTAGGGGGATAGATTGGTAGGAAAAGACCATCTCTCGTCCCCGACCGCCACTCATAAGGAGGACAATCAATAAATACATCATGCTCCGACTTCATCACATAACGGTTCACCATACGTGCATGCTACAGGAATCACAAACTTCACCACATGTATTTCTCAAATTCACAACTACTCAACTATCATGACTCTAATATCACCATCTTCATATCTCAAAACAATTATCAAGTATCAAACTTCTCATAGTATTCAATGCACTCTAGATGAAAGTTTTTATTATATCCCTCTTGGATGCCCATCATATTTAGGACTAATTTCATAACCAAAGCAAATTACCATGCTGTTCTAAATACTCTCAAAATAATATAAGTGAAGCATGAGAGTTCATCTATAAAATAAAACCACCACCATGCTCTAAAAAGATATAAGTGAAGCACTAGAGCAAATGACAAACTACTCCGAAAGATATAAGTGAAGATCAATGAGTAGTCGAATAATTATGCAACTATGTGAAGGCTCTCTAACATTTAATAGTTTCAGATCTTGGTATTTTATTCAAACAGCAAGCAAAACAAAATGAAATGAAATGACGCTCCAAGCAAAACACATATCATGTGGCGAATAAAAATATAGCTCCAAGTAAAGTTACCGATGAACGAAGACGAAAGAGGGGATGCCTTCCGGGGCATCCCCAAGCTTAGGCTCTTGGCTATCCTTGAATATTACCTTGGGGTGCCTTGGGCATCCCCAAGCTTAGGCTCTTGCCACTCCTTATTCCATAGTCCATCGAATCCTTACCCAAAACTTGAAAACTTCACAACACAAAACTTAACAGAAATCTGGTAAGCTCCGTTAGCGAAAGAAAACAAAAGACCATTTCAAGGTACTGTAATGAACTCATTCTTTATTTATATTGGTGTTATACCTACTGTATTCCAACTTCTCTATGGTTTATAAACTATTTTACTAGCCATAGATTCATCAAAATAAGCAAACAACACACGAAAAACAGAATCTGTCAAAAACAGCACAGTCTGTAGTAATCTGAATCAAATGTATACTTCTGGACCTCATAAAATTCTCAAATAAATTTCTGGACCTGAGGAATTTATCTATTAATCATCTTCAAAAATAATTAACTAAATATCACTCTCCAAATAAAAATGGTAGCAATTCTCGTGAGCGCTAAAGTTTCTGTTTTTTACAGCATGATCAACAAGACTTTCGCCAAGTCTTCCCAAAGGTTCTACTTGGAACAAACACTAATTAAAAGCATAAAACCACATCTAAACAGAGGATAGATGAATTATTTATTACTAAACAGGAACAAAAAGCAAGGACCAAAAATATAGTTGGGTTGCCTCCCAACAAGCGCTATCGTTTAAAGCCCCTAGCTAGGCATGATGATTTCAATGATGCTCACATAAAGGATAAGAATTGAAACATAAAGAGAGCATCATGAAGAATATGACTAGCACACTTAAGTCTAACATACTTCCTATGCATAGGGATTTTGTGAGCAAACAACTTGTGGGAACAAGAATCAACTTGCATAGGAAGGTAAAACAAGGATAACTTCAAAATTTTAAGCACATAGAGAGGAAACTTGATATTATTGCAATTCCTACAAGCATATGTTCCTCCCTCATAATAATTTTCAGTAGTATCATGAATGAATTCAACAATATAACCAGCACCTAAAGCATTCTTTTCATGATCTACAAGCATAGAAATTTTATTACTCTCCACATAAGCAAAATTCTTCTCATTCAGGATAGTGGGAGTATCATAAGAGACTTGAATACTATAAATTGTTTCCACATTAAAAGAGTAATGTTCAGAAAAGGGGTAACCATAATCATGGCAAGTTTTATAAATATCATCACTACTTTTTATAGCATAATTATAATCACAATAATCATCATAGGTAGGAGGCATGCTATCATCATTATAAATTTGCTCATCAAAACTTGGGGGACAAAAAATATCATCTTCATCAAACATAGCTTCCCCAAGCTTGTGGCTTTGCATATCATTAGCATCATGGATATTCAAGGAATTTATACTAACAACATTGCAATCATGCTCATCATTCAAATATTTAGTGCCAAACATTTTATAGATTTCTTCTTCTAGCACTTGAGCACAATTATCCTTTCCATCATACTCATGAAAGATATTAAAAAGGTGAAGCGTATGAGACAAACTCATCCATATTTTTGTAATTTCCTTTTATAAACTAAACTAGTGATAAAACAAGAAACTAAAAGACTCGATTGCAAGATCTAAAGATATGCCTTCAAGCACTCACCTCCCGGGAACGGCGCCAGAAAAGAGCTTGATGTCTACTACACAACCTTCTTCTTGTAGACGTTGTTGGGCCTCCAAGTGCAGAGGTTTGTAGGACAGTAGAAAATTTCCCTCAAGTGGATGACTTAAGGTTTATCAATCCGTAGGAGGCGTAGGATGAAGATGGTCTCTCTCAAGCAACCCTGCAACCAAATAACAAAGAGTCTCTTGTGTCCCCAACACACCTAATACAATTGTAAATTGTATAGGTGCACTAGCTCGGCGAAGAGATGGTGATACAAGTGGTATATGGATGGTAGATAAAGGTATTTATAATCTGAAAATATAAAAACAGCAAGGTAACTAATGATAAAAGTGAGCGTAAACTGTATTGCAACGTGTTGAAACAAGGCCTAGGGTTCATACTTTCGCTAGTGCAAGTTCCCTCAACAATAATAACATAACTGGATCACATAACTATCCCTCAAGATGCAACAATGAGTCACTCCAAGGTCACTAATAGCGGAGAACAAACGAAGATATTATGGTAGGGTACGAAACCACCTCAAAGTTATTCTTTCCAATCAATCCGTTAGGCTATTCCTATAAGTGTCACAAACAGCCCTAGAGTTCGTACTAGAATAACACCTTAAGACACAAATCAACCAAAACCCTAATGTCACCTAGATACTCCAATGTCACCTCAAGTATCCGTGGGTATGATTATACGATATGCATCACACAATCTCAGATTCATCTATTCAACCAACACATAGAACCTCAAAGAGTGCCCCAAAGTTTCTACCGGAGAATCATGACGAAAACGTGTGCCAACCCCTATGCATAGGTTCATGGGAGGAACCCGCAAGTTGATCACCAAAACATACATCAAGTGAACCACGTGGTATCCCATTGTCACCACAGATACGCACGGCAAGACATACGTCAAGTGTTCTCAAATCTTTAAAGACTCAATCCGATAAGATTACTTCAAAGGGAAAACTTAATTCATTACAAGAGAGTAGAGGGGGGAAGAAACATCATAGGATCCAAATATAATAGCAAAGCACGCGATACATCAAGATCATGCCACCTCAAGAACATGAGAGAGAGAGAGAGAGATCAAACACATAGCTACTAGTACATACCCTCAGCCCCAAGGGAGAACTACTCCCTCCTCATCATGGAGAGCACCGGGATGATGAAGATGTCCACCGGAGAGGGATTGCCCCCTCCGGCAGGGTGCCGGAACGGGTCTAGATTGGTTTTCGGTGGCTACGGAGGCTTCTGGCGACGGAACTCCCGATCTATTGTGCTCTCTGATAGTTTTAGGGTACGTGGGTATATATGGGTGAAAGAGATACGTCAGGGGAGCCACGAGGGGCCTACGAGGGTGGAGGGCGCGCCCAGGGGGTGGGCGCGCCCCCCTGCCTCGTGGCTTCCTCGTTGACCCCCTTACATGCACTCCAAGTCTTCTGGGTTTCTTCTAGTCCAAAAATAAGTTCCCTGAAGTTTCAGGTCAATTGGACTCCGTTTGATTTTCCTTTTCTTCGAAACCCTAAAATAGGCAAAAACAGAAACTGCCACTGGGCTCTGGGTTAATAGGTTAGTCCCAATAATCATATAAAATAGCATATAAATGCATATAAAACATCCAAGGTTGATAATATAATAGCATGGAACAATCAAAAATTATAGATACGTTAGAGACGTATCAGAGCTTTTAAGGAGGATCAGACCTATGTCAAATGAACCATGGCTCATGATGGGGGATTTCAATGGGACTGCTTGGCAACATGAACACTTCTCCAGAACCACACGAAATGAGAAGAACATGCAAAACTTTAGAGAAGCTCTTGCTGACTGCAATCTGCTGGACCTGGGATTCAAGGGCCCAAAGTGGACATACGATAATAAGAAGATGGGTATGGATAACGTGAAATCCAGGATTGATCGAGGGGTTGCGGACTAGGAGTGGAGCTCGATCTTTCCCGAAGCCTTGATAGAGCATATCATCTCATCACACTCTGATCATTTGCCTCTCCTCCTCAGATTCGGACCAAGGAAAGAATGGAGACCACTTAACAAGGGTTTTCTCTACGAGTACATGTGGGAGAGGATGGAGTCCCTATCGGATGCTATTATGGACTCTTGGAATAAGAAGGAGCCTGCCAAGAACTTGACTGACATGTCTGCAAAACTAGCGGATCTTCAATGCTCGTTAAACTCCTGGGCGAAGAATAATTTTGGATCCATCATCAAACTGAACGCCGGGCTCAGGAAACAGTTGGAACAGTTGTGGATGCAACACGCCTCAATAGTTAGAGATAGAGAGATCAAAGCGGTGTCTCGTAAGTTAGATGAGCTGCTTCACCGAGAGGAGATGATGTGGAGACAACGCTCAAGGGCGCTTTGGTTAAGGGAGGGAGATAGAAATACCAAGTATTTCCAACGGAAGGCCTTGTGGCGCCGGAAAAAGAACACCATCAGTAAATTAAAAGACGAGAACGGGGGCTGGGTGGAGGAAAAGAAGAGGCTCCAGGATATGACAAAGAATTTCTTCAAAGAACTATATACAAGAGAAAGTGGCGTTGAACCAGATGGTGTAGTGGAGTGCCTAAATGAGCGAGTGACTGATGTGATGAATGCGTCTTTGGTAAAGGATTTCTCGGAGAAGGAAATCAGTGATGCCCTTTTTCAAATAGGCCCTCTAAAGGCCCCCGGCCCGGACGATTTCCCGGCAAGATTTTTTCAGAGGAACGGGAGTACTGTGAAGAAGGATGTGATTAGTGTAGTGATGAAATTTTTTCATGACGGATCCATGCCAGAGGGAATAAACGACACCGTCATTGTGCTCATTCCAAAGAAAAATATGAAGGAAATATGCCCTAGAGGTGATAACCCACAAGTATAGGGGATCGCAACAGTTTTTGAGGGTAGAGTATTCAACCCAAAAGGTAATGACAGCAAGAGTAATGTTTTTGGTATTTTGTAGTGATGATAGTAATAGCAACGGAAAAGTAAATAAGCGAAGAACAATATATAGAAAGCTCGTAGGCAATGGATCGGTGATAGAGAATTATGTCGGATGTGGTTCATCATGTAACAGTCATAATCTAGGGTGACACAGAACTAGCCCCAATTCATCAATGTAATGTAGGCATGTATTCCGAATATAGTCATACATTCTTATGGAAAAGAACTTGCATGACATCTTTTGTCCTACCCTCCTGTGGTAGTGGGGTCTTAGAAGGGATATTAAGTCCTCCTTTTAATAGAGTACCGGACCAAAGCATTAACACATAGTGAATACATGAACTCCTCAAACTACGGTCATCACCGGTAAGTATCCCGATTATTATCACTTCGGGGTTAACGGATCATAACACATAATAGGTGACTATAGACTTGCAAGATAGGATCAAGAACTCTCATATAATGATGAAAACATAATAGGTTCAGATCTGAAATCATGGCACTCGGGCCCTAGTGACAAGCATTAAGCATAGCAAAGTCATAGCAACATCAATATCAGAACATAGTGGATACTAGGGATCAAACCCTAACAAAACTAACTCGGTTACATGATAAATCTCATCCAACCCATCACCGTCCAGCAAGCCTACGATGGAATTACTCACGCACGATGGTGAGCATCATGAAATTGGTGATGGAGGATGGTTGATGATGACGATGACGACGGATTCCCCTCTCCGGAGCCCCGAACGGACTCCAGATCAGCCCTCCTGAGAGGTTTTAGGGCCTGGCGGCGGCTCCGTATCGTAAAACGCGATGAATCCTTCTCCTTTATTTTTTCCTCCCCGAAACCAAATATATAGAGTTGGAGTTGAGGTCGGAGGAGCTCCAGGGGGCCCACGAGGTAGGGGAGGTGCCCCCACCCTCATGGCTAGGGTGTGGGCCCCCTGGTCTTCATCTTTTGCAGAGATTTTTTATTATTTCTGAAAAGATATTTTGTGAAGTTTCAGGTCATTCCGAGAACTTTTGTTTCTGCACATAAATAACACCATGGTAATTCTGCTGAAAACAGCGTTAGTCCGGGTTAGTTCCATTCAAATCATGCAAGTTAGAGTCCAAAACAAGGGCAAAAGTGTTTGGAAAAGTAGATACGACGGAGACATGTCAACTCCCCCAAGCTTAAACCTTTGCTTGTCCTCAAGCAATTCAGTTGATAAACTGAAAGTGATAAAAAAACTTTTACAAACTCCGTTTGCTCTTGTTGTTGTAAATATGTAAAGCCAGCATTCAACTTTTCAGCAAAGATTATGAACTAACCATATTCACAATAACGCATAGGTCTCATGTTTACTCATATCAATGGCATAATCAACTAGCGAGCAATAATAATAAATCTCGGATGACAACACTTTCTCAAAACAATCATAATATGATATACCAAGATGGTATCTCGCTAGCCCTTTCTGAGACTGCAAAACATAAATGCAGAGCACCTTTAAAGATCAAGGACCGACTAGACATTGTAATTCATTGTAAAAGAGATCTAGTCAAGTCATACTCAATTCATGGAAGGCCTGGGCGTCGGGCAAAATCAAAATCTTTGCCTGGTTGCTTCTTCAGGACCGGCTCTGGTGCAATGACAGACTCCTACGGCGGGGCTGGACAAACGCTTATTTCTGCCAGCTCTGCGTCAGAAACCTGGAGTCGTCGCGCCACCTCTTTTGGAGCTGCCAGGAAATCGGACGTGCGTGGGCCGAGCTGGGGCTATGGCACGGCTGCTCGGCTCTCACCCCGGCCGAGAGCTGGCATCATGAAAGCTCCACCGCAATCATGCACGGCATCCTGGAGCAGACCCCACACCAATGGCGAAAGGGAGTGAGGACGCTGTGCTGGCTTGCTTGCTGGGAGATTTGGCGGGAGAGAAACAATAGCACCTTCAGGCAGCAACTGCCGTGTGTGCCGGGAATCATCAAGCGCATACGAGACAGCTTCGAGCTATGGAGAACCACAGACGCCGCATGCATAGAGAGCCCCTTCGGGGACCCCCCCTTGAGAGATAAACCCACTTTTGTTCCTAGGATTTTCGGCCGTGTGGGGTACTCCCTAAACCCTAAAACTTTGATCCTAGGATCCTCACCACCACTGTTGTTTTTCCGTTGCTTTCTGCTATGATCAATGAAACGCCAGCAATTGCTGGATCTTTCAAAAAAAAATCTTGCCTTTTTTATGTCTCAGCAGAATATGTATTGGTAGTGTTTGAATGTTGAGGGTTTTGTCCCATTGTATGTATGTATTGATATTCTTAAATACACACTATTTACGGTATGTTACCTTTGTCTTTTATAACTCTATCTAATAACGGGCTCCGTAGAAAAATACTCTAATAACGGGTGATGTTACAATTTTCTCTTTCCTGTCAGGTGTTCCAAAATAAAAGAGAGGTCATTTAGCTCCTTTTGAGCCAGCCATTTGGAGTTCTATTTATCTTTTCCCGCGCCAAAAGAAATTGTGAATTACAAAAAGAAAGTGCAAGTTGCAAACGGCAAAAAAATATGCCAATAGGACATCAAATAGACACAGAACACAAATATTTTTTGTAAACAACCAAATAAAATTAATTTGATGTTTTAGATGTTAATACATTTTCTATATAAACTTAGTCAAGATAGAAAAAAATTGATTTAGGATAAAACTAATGCTTCAAACAAGTTGGAACGGAAGTACTAGCACAGAAATAACAGTGTAGCTTGATGCCTTGATGGTAAAGACTTACTCACCAAAGTGGCAGTTGGAGGTTTCAAAGGCCAATAATTTTTTTTCTGAGAGACTCAAAGCCCAATCGGTAAGCATGCTCACAAGAAGTGGCAGATTGCAGATTCGATATGTTTGCATGCTTTTCCAACTATTTTTCCCAAAACGAAAAACAGCTCAAATCTAAGCGCAAAACTGGCACCTGAATTTTAGTAAATCCGCTTGCCACTTCCTCATTTTTTTGTAGAAAATTAAAAAATCTTGAATACATGTATATACAAATGTTGAATAATCGGTTGCGCTTTATGAAATACAATATCATTATGTTACCTCATCCGTATCAGTTTTACCCGGTTTTTCTTAATAAGTTGGGAAAAAGTCATTTTAATCCATCAATTGGGTAAAAGAATCCCTTGCATTTGGAAAACTAAAAATTGAAAAACAGAGTGAAAATGGTGGGCTTGCCTGCATAGTTCAAGGTTCCAAGCAATGTAAGATACGATCAACCAATAACTTGCAACCAGAGACACCTACGTTGGCCCCTTTGAAAAACATGTTAATGCACTGACACCATTTTGTCAGGAAGCCTTTTATGCGATACATCATTGCAAGAATGACCATTTAAGTTTGTAGTGGGCTTTTTCAAAAATCCACTTTGAAGATAACTCCATCAAGTTTCTTCGAGTGTAACTCGTGAATCGTTGTATGTAAGAGAACAACCCCCTCCAGGTGTGTCACCCTGGCATGAACGTCGTCTGCGGCAGTCTCTTCACTTTGTG
Organism: Triticum monococcum; assembly: GCA_034509565.1. NCBI lineage: Eukaryota > Viridiplantae > Streptophyta > Magnoliopsida > Poales > Poaceae > Triticum > Triticum monococcum. The sequence goes on from CM067845.1 coordinate 626,094,598, forward strand.
TGCGATCACTGTAGCACGATTAGTTGTCACTTTAGTGAATGTTTTAAAACTTACATTTAGAAGACAAATTGGATGAAACAGCTGAATCTTAATAGTGTTTTCCTTATTAGGAAGAAGAGTAATAATACCAAAATTTAACTAATACAAAACCAAATTCTCATTATATAATAAAGCAAACATAGATATAAAGTCACCTTTTATGACTGACCAGAACCGTTGATCGAACTCCATCGGGAACCCATCTGGACCCGGGTCTTATTGTGTTCCATCCGTAAGATAGCATCTCACACTTCTTTGTCAGTAAGAGGGGCAGTTATGATGGCATTCTCCTCTCTCAATAGTTGCCGGATGTCACCTTTGGCATCCTCATCAAGCTTGACATTATCAGAGACAGGTGGACCAAAAAGAAGCATATAAAAATTGGTAATATAGGTCTTCAGTTGTTCTTCACCAACAGTATCGCCATCCCGCTCGAGATGGAAAATCTTATTTTTCCTATGTTTATCATTGGCGATGAGATGGACATATTTGGCGCTGTTGTCATTTGGTTTCCTCCTATAGATTCTACCAGAAGTCAATCGCAAGAATGGCATTCTGTTTTTCAAGATATACAATACCGTCGGTGCGCCTTCGCACGAGAATGTGTGCCCGAGGCGGTTGAGAAATTATGGTAGACTATTAATCAAAGACGGTTGAGCAAATCGAAGCTGCAGCGTCGGCCAGCTACCTTGACCACACAAAGCACTTCCCTTTTTGGATTGACGACGCACGCAGAGACATCCTGAATCTGGCCAACAACCGACCTAATCACACGATTACTTTGAAATGTATAAATTGCCAGGCATTGACCCATGTTCATACACAGAAACAACATCTTGCAGTCACCACACCGCACACGAGAGAATACTATCTCTCACTAGTGCAACCGCTAGCTCCAGCCATGGCTTCCAGCGCGAGCATGCTGGCCATGATCATGGCGTGCGCGCTCCTCCTCGCCGGCAGCACGTGCCACGCCGCCCGCAACCTGGCCGACACGACGCCGGCGGCTGCCGCTCCGGCTGCTAGCGCCGTCCCTGGCCTGCCGGCCGTGCCAACCTTGCCAGCCGTGCCCACGGACACGGTTACCTTGATGCCACCAATGCCGTCGGTTACGCTGCCCACCGTGCCGCAGGTGACACTGCCGCCCATGCCCTCCATCATCGTGCCCAAGGCGGTCCTGCCGCCCATGCCCAAGGTCACCCTCCCCACAGTGACGATGGCGCCGATGCCCGCGATTGTCGTGCCCAAGGTGACCCTGTCGCCGTTGCCATTCGTCCCGAATGTGAACGTGCCTATGCCGTTCGCGGCACCACCCCCGTCAGCGTAGGCGCGGCCGTGCGGAGGTGCTCTCGCCCTGTCCAGCATAGGGCGCCGTTCATCTGAGTGCGGCGTCAGGTCACTCCATGGACACGACGTACATTTTCTTACATGCAAGCTCGGTGTTTTATATGCGATGTATCACAGTACCAGTAATTATTGCCTTTTCTTTTACGTCTCAATAGTTAGTGTTCGAATGTTGAGGGTTTTCTCCCATTGTATGTATTTCTTGATCTTCTTAAATACAAATTACTATTTACGGTATTCATGTTTTTCCTACATACAAATTTGTATTTACAGTAAGTTATACTTGTCTTGCATAACTAAGTTAACGAGTGATGTTACATTGTCTCTTCCCCCCCAATTACTCGGAAAATCATATCTAATCCTGCAAAGAAAAAAACATCTCTAAAAAAGCTACAATTGAACCAAAAACTGCAATTACGAAAAACAGTCCAAATTGCATAAGAGAGTGTAGTTACACAAAATAGTACAGTACAACAAAAAATTGAAACAAAAACATAAAAGTACATTTTTTTGCATAAGATATAATTGAACCATACGAAAGTGCAACTGCACCCAACAAAATGCAAATGCCCACAAAAATTGCACTCAAAAAGTGAAAATACGCAATTTATTTCCACGCATAAACAAAAAGACAAATGAAAAATTAAATGAAGATAGGTTACTAAAACCCTTTTGAGAAAAATAAAAATAAACACTAACATTCTTGGGAAGTGCATTTGTACCTTCGCAAGCTGTACACGAGTTATCATGTCCATCCATTGACAAAAGACTGCGTTGAGATTTGGAAAAAGTGGTGTTGGAGGAAATGTGTTTCTAGCCATTCTATATACTTTGAAAATGAGAAGTAATGTGATCCCTGCGGCATGACACAAAGGCATCTCATGGCCCACTAAGAGCCCGAAAAGCCCGGTAAAAGGCAACAGATTTGGAAGAAACAGCACCTATTTGTTTGTGTTTCTTCTCGATGCCATGGTTGCCCGTTGAGATGGAAAACCATTTTCATATGCTAGCAAAGCTGACTCTACCTAATAAAGTTCAAAAAAAAGGCCAACTCTACTCTGTCCGACCGGCCCAACAAAACGGAAATGCACAAAAAAAAAGTTAATTGCACCCAAAAAGTGAAAATACGCAATTTATTTCCGCGCATGATAAACAAAAAGACGAATGAAAAATTAAATAAAGATAAGTTACTAAAACCCTTTTGAAAATAAATAAAAATAAACACAAACATTCTGGGGAAATGCATTTGTACCTGCGCAAGCGATACACGAGTTATCATGTCCATCCATTGACAAAAGACTGCATTGAGATTTGGAAAAAGTGGTGTTGGAGGAAATATGTTCCTAGCCATTCTGTATACTTTGAAAATGAGAAGAACTAATGTGATCCCTGCGGCATGACACAAAGGCATCTCATGACCAACTAAGAGCCCGAAAAGCCTGGTAAAAGGCAACAAATTTGGAAGAAACAACACCTAGTTCTTTGTGTTTCTTCTCGATGCCATGGTTGCCCGTTGAGATGTAAGACCATTTTTTATATGCTAGCAAGGCTGACTCTACCTAATAAAGATTAAAAAAAAAGGCCAACTGTACTCTGTCCGACCGGCCCAACCGTATTCAAAGAACTTCATGTACTTTGCTATGCAAAGTCAAGGTAATCAAGCGATATAAAACCAAGGTAATCAAATGCATACAAGCCCATGGAGGACGCTGTTACCCGCCAAAGAAAAGACACTGTAAGTTCAGGCATTGCAGCAAAGCTGGTAAAGAAATTTACAACAAAGATCCCGCTGCATTTGCATGGTTTTACTCCAGAAATGTCGCTGGACAGATTGATCACACAGGAACAGAAAAATAGAGGGTAAGCAACAGTTGCGACAGAGAAAACGGTGGCATGTCCTACACTCCCTACTCACTCGGCCCATACCTTTAGGCATGCGGCATCGCTCAGTTGCGACATTGTAGCAAGCACGTCCCAAAATAGTACTAATTCATGATATTATTCTTACAGTTACAGACCAATGTGAGATTTGCAAAAATAGAAATAGGAAACGATACAGTTGCGTTGTGTTACTCCACGGTGTCACTGAACACAACATAATAACATACTTACTGTAAATCTTACTGTATTGTTTTGGGTCTTCTCCCTTTGCCAGCTGCTCTCTTCCATACAGTGTGACAGGATAACTATACTGCCGGCATTTGACCAAAAGGCCCAGACGCAGTCCACACAAAGTAACTATTCTGGATGCAAGCAACAAATTTATCTAATCCACTTCAGCGTCTGGTGAGGTTCTGGACAGTTTATCACGCATCGGCGCTGGATGAATGTCGCCACCAGGCCGGGGCAACAACGGCGGCAGCAGCTTTGGGCCTCGACGTCTCGTCCTCGAACAGCACAACCGAGATGACGTCGGCTTTCGAGGAAGAACTGAATACTGACCGAATGTGCAGCGCACACCATGCGGGCGTTCCCACCTACTTGCTCAACCATCAGCGGAATCCTTGAATTAGAAGAATCAAGTTTCCAAACCAGAAAAGCAAAGTAGCACTTCATATAAAGAACGGGGTACAGGGCCAACCATCGTTGTCTGCAAACCAACTGGTCACCCCAGCTAAAATAAACTACACCAACAAATCCGCAGCTGAAGCCTTTTGAATCAATCTGTAACTAACATCACAACAGACATACATAAAATCCAGAATAAAGGAAATACATAAAATCCTCTGTTCAAGGCATACATAAAATCCATAAAAGCCAATGCCTTCAAAAGAAAAGGCTCTTGATACCTAAACAACGTGGCAAACAAGAGGCTTAAAGCTTCAACATGTATGGAGTAGTCGCTCAAGATGTTTAAACATATCCTACGATGGGAATAAGTTATGGTACTTGCACCACAAGTAATAGTTCATTACCCATAAATAGTTACCACCAAAGGCATTCATAAGAGACTGTCAATAGATCCTATTGATAAACTGTATCAATAGGTAAACTCTTAATACAGAAATATACCTTCCACCCCTTCATAAAGAAATCAAGATTTGTCTTCTTTCTTGCTACAGAAACCATGAACCGGTTAACAGATTCCTTAAGTAGTTACTCCAATGAGAGGGAAACTTGACATGGTTAGTGAAAATATAAAACCCACAATGGAGATGTGTCGGCATTAGTCATGTTATTGGATGGCAAAAGAAAATGAACCATTCAAAGGACTAAGGAGGACAGCAGACCACTAATTCCTTTGTAATTGCCTTCCCAGCAAGCACATCAAGTGTCTGTTCCTTGTCCCTCATTTCAGTCTGTTTCTTAATGTTTTGTATTCAGAACATGGAGAATTGATGCCCCATCTGCTTTCAGGCATCAAACAGAGGAAACCAAAGGTGGTGGCCAGGAACTTAATTGACCTAAGGTTCAATAACAATCATATGTCCTAGAATTATGTTACCTAATAAATCACAAAGATAAGAAATAATTCTAAGAGCATAGGGGATTATTCAGGGTACGTAGCTGACAATATTGGTTTTCTATATATAAATTATGTTCGGAAAAGAACAAGAGTGGAATGCATACCCAAATTCTACAAGATGGCTACCTATGCAGATACAGCTGGAAAGAACATGCGAATAACTTCTACATTGTCTAAATATGCATTGTGGAAGCACCAACATATCAGTGCATCCATTTAACTTGATAGAAGCACCTTGCATAACACAATAAAACCGAGCATACAAATACAATTCTCATAGCAGAACAAAAGGGCACATACAATCAACAAATTCTGACCAAAACCAGAGATTAGTGATCAGAAGGAAGTTGTTGAGCAAAATCTCAAAACTGGAGTTGTAGGGGAGGGAGGAAAGTGAGAGCATACATAAGCCAAGAAGAATAATCACGAATGAGAGAGATTAACATAAAACCAGTAAACTGGGGCAGGGTGAAAAATAAATGGAGGTAACGGCAAGGAACAACAACAACAACAACAACAAAGCCTTTAGTCCCAAACAAGTTGGGGTAGGCTAGAGGTGAAACCCATAAGATCTCGCGACAAACTCATGGCTCTGACACATGAATAGCAAGCTTCCACACACCCCTGTCCATAACTAGTTCTTTGGTGATACTCCAATCCTTCAGGTCTCTCTTAACGGACTCCTCCCATGTCAAATTCGATCTACCTCAACCTCTCTTGACTTCTCCGCACGCTTTAGCTGTCCGCTATGCACTGGAGCTTCCGAAGGCCTGCGCTGAATATGCCCAAACCATCACAGACGATGTTGGACAAGCTTCTCTTCAATTGGTGCCACCCCAACTCTAACTCGTATATCATCATACCGGACTCGATCCTTCCTTGTGTAGCCACACATCCATCTCAACATACGCATCTCCGCCACACCTAACTGTTGAACATGTCGCCTTTTAGTCGGCTAACACTTAGCGCCATACAACATTGCGGGTCGAACCGCCGTCCTAAAAAACTTGCCTTTAGCTTTTGTGGCACCCTCTTGTCACAGGGAATGCCAGAAGCTTGGCGCCACTTCATCCATCCGGCTTTGGTAACGGCAAGGAAAAGGAGGTGAAAATCGTGGGAGAGTTGAGGCACGCCGGTGTGAGTGGCACAAAGAAAGTTGAAGAACTGGTGGCAAATAGCAGGCAAAGCAGGTTCAGTTACCAGCCTCATCAAGATGGCAGCTTCGCTGGCGCTTAGACATCGGATTTGCTAGCCCAGGAGGAACAGGATTGAAGGATACCACAAATTTATGGAGAATGGACGCCGAGGTGCGTCAAAGAAGCCCATGTGAATATGGGAATTTCTACCGCATGACAAGATGACTTTTTCTTCTAGAATGAGAGCGAGTGGCACTCCTAGCATGCAATCTTCGACTGGTTGTACCGACCACAAAGCCCGAAGACCAATTCCCGCACGATCAACTCCAAGGCTTTTAAGTCAGTCTTCAAAGCAGCAGCGTTCCAAGAGATGGTAGACCTCTAGCGCGACCACATTCACACTGTAAAAAGCCCAAGTCTAAAGTCTGACTGTGAAGGAAACCATTTTGAGCACCAAGTCATGCGGCATCTCCTCAGAGCTTCGTCGACAGTACCGGCAACCTCCCCTCCTAGCCCCACCTACCGTCATCTTGTTGGGAGTGTTGTCTATTTAAATCACTCATCCGCACATTTCATATCCCATTCATAGTCACCACATCCAGTCAGTTTGTCTCTGCTCCCACTTCAATCCACTATAGTCACCACATATGTGTTCTACGATATCTTCATGGGACTCTCGCGGTCTCTTCTTCCCATTCATTGATCCCTTTCTGCTTACTATGTTTTCGTGATTTTCTCATTGCATGGATCTTCCTGAGACTCTCTCGCTGTCTCTCTCGCTGTCTCTTCTTCCCACGATCAAATTCGTCACCCCTTTCCGCTTAATGTTTTTCTTGGTGGTTTCTCATTGTCTGGAAGACGAAGAAACGGACTAAACTTTCTTGTTCAAGTGTAGAGGCTAAGTTGTGAGCTACGGCTATTTTGACAGTAGATGTGACTTGGCTGTGATGGCTGCTCGAGGATTTTGTGTTTCAATCACTACACCTACTACTCTCTTGTCAGATAGTATAAGTGCTATCTTTGTGTGCTCACCAAGCATATTGGTGTTGATGCTTCCTTTGTGTGCTCCAGTGTGCAAGATCAAATTATTGCTCTTCAGTATGTGCCTTCCGATGTTGACCGATTTCTTAACGAAGGCCCAGACTAGAGCACCACACAACTTCTATCTCTCCAAACTCAGTGTTGTTGATCCACCATGAGCTTGAGGATTTGGATGGTTTGGTTTATAAGGGAAACTGGATCGAAAACCAAACAAAGCAGGCCAATTTACAAGGAAAAGTAGCACAAAAACCACACAAGCATCATAGCCTCATCTACAGCACAGCACATGCGACAATTGCACTAAACACACTCCCCCAGATCCAATATTGCCGCTCCAATGATTTCACTCGCACGCGAGCCACACAGCAGAAATGCCCAACTGCCGACAACCAAACAAACCCACTCGGCACAATATTTCTTCCACAACAACCACGTCATGCCAACCCGAGTAGTAGATTCACGTGTAGACACCAGATCCACCCACTGCCACGGCTGAAGCACATGCGTAGGGTGGTGGATGATGCCTCTCTCCTCTCGGAACCCTCTTATGTCTTCCCTCTTCCTCGCTTCCCCTATCGTCATCCCCTTGCCCCTCAGTCTGGGTCCAACAAGGCGGCTGACGGCGAAGGTAGTCCGCTCCCAACAGCTTTTTCACCCCTTCCCTCACACCTCCCGCGTACTCTCCGCTACCTGCTAGTCCAATTGGGCATCCTTTTCCTGTCTACAAGTTGTTTCGTGCGCTGCCTTGTTCCTACATCCCGTGCTCCCATGCAGGTTGTCGCCATAGCCGCTAGCTCAAGCACCACCAACGGTGGAGCAAGAGCACGGGCAGTCGGCACCGTCTCCGTCTTAGCAAGGACGCAGAGTGCCCAAGAGCACGCCACTACCTGTCGCCAAGGCCAGGGACGCCCAACAAGGGAACATGGAATGCGGAATCAAGTACGTGTCACACAACCCGCAAACAAGGCAAGGACGGCAAGCCAGATTAGCGGGAAACGAAGAGTATAAGGGAGGTACATGGAAGCGATGAAAACACTATCGGGACGGGACACCCGCCATCCTCTACCATTTCTTCGCTTGAACTTGCAAAGAGGTGCCCTGAGCTGAGTTGCTCGCCCCAGTTTTCCCCTCATGGTATTTTATAAGACCTGACACTTTCCTTCCCCCTGGCGCCAGAAATTCAAGTATCCCTTTATGCTATCCAGAAATTCTATATCATTTCCAATCAACAATATGTCATCCACATATAATATCAGAAATGCTACAGAGCTCCCACTCACTTTCTTGTAAATACAGGCTTCTCCAAAAGTCTGTATAAAGCCAAATGCTTTGATCACACTATCAAAGCGTTTATTCCAACTCCGAGATGCTTGCACCAGTCCATAAATGGATCGCTGGAGTTTGCATACTTTGTCAGCTCCCTTTGGATTGACAAAACATTCTGGTTGCATCATATACAACTCTTCTTCCAGAAATCCATTCAGGAATGCAGTTTTGACATCCATCTGCCATATTTCATAATCATAAAATGCGGCAATTGCTAACATGATTCTGACGGATTTAAGCATCGCTACGGGTGAGAAGGTCTCATCGTAGTCAACCCCTTGAACTTGTCGAAAACCTTTTGCGACAAGTCGAGCTTTATAGACAGTAATATTACCGTCAGCGTCAGTCTTTTTCTTGAAGATCCATTTATTCTCAATTGCTTGCCGATCATCGGGCAAGTCAACCAAAGTCCATACTTTGTTCTCATACATGGATCCCATCTCAGATTTCATGGCCTCAAGCCACTTTGCGGAATCTGGGCTCACCATCGCTTCTTCATAGTTCGTAGGTTCATCATGATCTAGTAGCATGACTTCCAGAACTGGATTACCGTACCACTCTGGTGCGGATCTCACTCTGGTTGATCTACGTGGTTCAGTAGTATCTTGTCCTGGAGTTTCATGATCATCATCATTAGCTTCCTCACTAATTGGTATAGGTGTCGCAGAAACAGTTTTCTGCGATGTACTATTTTCCAATAAGGGAGCAGGTACAGTTACCTCGTCAAGTTCTACTTTCCTCCCACTCACTTCTTTCGAGAGAAACTCCTTCTCTAGAAATGATCTATTCTTAGCAACGAATGTCTTGCCTTCGGATCTGTGATAGAAGGTATACCCAACAGTTTCCTTTGGGTATCCTATGAAGACACATTTCTCTGCTTTGGGTTCGAGCTTATCAGGTTGAAGCTTTTTCACATAAGCATCGCAGCCCCAAACTTTAAGAAACGACAACTTTGGTTTCTTGCCAAACCATAGTTCATAAGGCGTCGTCTCAACGGATTTTGATGGTGCCCTATTTAACGTGAATGCGGCCGTCTCTAAAGCATAACCCCAAAACGATAGCGGTAAATCAGTAAGAGACATCATAGATCGCACCATATCTACTAAAGTACGATTACGACGTTCGGACACACCATTACGATGTGGAGTTCCGGGTGGCGTGAGTTGCGAAACTATTCCACAATTTTTCAAGTGTACACCAAACTCGTAACTCAAATATTCTCCTCCACGATCAGATCGTAGAAACTTTATTTTCTTGTTACGATGATTTTCAACTTCACTCTGAAATTCCTTGAACTTTTCAAATGTTTCAGACTTATGTTTCATTAAGTAGATATACCCTTATCTGCTTAAATCATCTGTGAAGGTGAGAAAATAACGATATCCGCCACGAGCCTCAATATTCATCGGACCACATACATCGGTATGTATGATTTCCAATAAATCTGTTGCTCTCTCCATAGTACCGGAGAACGGTGTTTTAGTCATCTTGCCTATGAGGCACGGTTCGCAAGTACCAAGTGATTCATAATCAAGTGGTTCCAAAAGCCCATCAGTATGGAGTTTCTTCATGCGCTTTACACCGATATGACCTAAACGGCAGTGCCACAAATAAGTTGCACTATCATTATCAACTCTGCATCTTTTGGCTTCTACATTATGAATATGTGTATCGCTACTATCGAGATTCAACAAAAATAGACCACTCTTCAAAGGTGCATGACCATAAAAGATATTACTCATATAAGTAGAACAACCATTATTCTCTTATTTAAATGAATAACCGTCTCGCATTAAACAAGATCCAGATATAATGTTCATGCTCAACGCTGGCACCAAATAACAATTATTTAGGTCTAATATTAATCCCGAAGGTAGATGTAGAGGTAGCGTGCCGACCGCGATCACATCGACTTTGGAACCGTTTCCCACGCGCATCGTCACCTCGTCCTTTGCTAGCGTCCGCTTATTCCGTAGTCCCTGTTTCGAGTTGCAAATATTAGCAACAGAACCAGTATCAAATACCCAGGTGCTACTGCGAGCTCTAGTAAGGTACACATCAATAACATGTATATCACATATACCTTTGTTCACCTTGCCATCCTTCTTATCCGCCAAATACTTGGGGCAGTTCCGCTTCTAGTGACCAGTCTGCTTGCAGTAGAAGCACTCAGTTTCAGGCTTAGGTCCAGACTTAGGTTTCTTCTCCTGAGCAGCAACTTGCTTACTGTTCTTCTTGAAGTTTCCCTTCTTCTTTCCTTTGCCCTTTTTCTTGAAACTAGTGGTTTTGTTAACCATCAACACTTGATGCTCCTTCTTGATTTCTACCTCCGCAGCTTTCAGCATTGCGAAGAGCTCGGGAATAGTCTTGTTCATCCTTTGCATATTATAGTTCATCACGAAGCTCTTGTAGCTTGGTGGCAGTGATTGGAGAATTCTGTCAATGACGCAATCATCTGGAAGATTAACTCCCATCTGAATCAAGTGATTATTATACCCAGACATTTTGAGTATATGCTAACTGACAGAACTGTTCTCCTCCATCTTGCAGCTATAGAACTTATTGGAGACTTCATATCTCTCAATTCGGGCATTTGCTTGAAATATTAACTTCAACTCCTGGAACATCTCATATGCTCCATGACGTTCAAAACGTCGTTGAAGTCCCGATTCTAAGCCGTAAAGCATGGCACACTGAACTATCGAGTAGTCATTAGCTTTGCTCTGCCAGACGTTCATAACATTTGGTGTTGCTCCAGCAGCAGGCCTGGCACTTAGCGGTGCTTCCAGGATGTAATTCTTCTGTGCAGCAATGAGGATAATCCTCAGGTTACGGACCCAGTCCGTGTAATTGCTACCATCATCTTTCAACTTTGCTTTCTCAAGGAACGCATTAAAATTCAACGGAACAACAGCACGAGCCATCTATCTACAATCAACATAAACAAGCAAGATACTATCAGGTACTAAGTTCATGATAAGTTTAAGTTCAGTTAATCAAATTACTTAGGAACTCCCACTTAGATAGACATCCCTCTAATCCTCTAAGTGATCACGTGATCCAAATCAACTAAACCATAACTGATCATCACGTGAGATGGAGTAGTTTTCAATGGTGAACATCGTCATGTTGATCATATCTACTATATGATTCACGCTCGACCTTTCGGTCTCTGTGTTCCGAGGCCATATCTGCATATGCTAGGCTCGTCAAGTTTAACCTGAGTATTCTGCGTGTGCAAAACTGGCTTGCACCCATTGTAGATGGACGTAGAGCTTATCACACCCGATCATCACGTGGTGTCTGGGCATGACGAACTTTGGCAACGGTGCATACTCAGGGAGAACACTTCTTGATAATTTAGTGAGAGATCATCTTATAATGCTACCGTCAATCAAAGCAAGATAAGATGCATAAAAGGATAAACATCACATGCAATCAATATAAGTGATATGATATGGCCATCATCATCTTGTGCTTGCGATCTCCATCTCCGAAGCACCGTCATGATCACCATCGTCACCGGCGCGACACCTTGATCTCCATCGTAGCATCGTTGTCGTCTCGCCAATCTTATGCTTCCACGACTATCACTACCGCTTAGTAATAAAGTAAAGCATTACATCGCGATTGCATTGCATACAATAAAGTGACAACCATATGGCTCCTGCCAGTTGCCGATAACTTGGTTACAAAACATGATCATCTCATACAATAAAATCAGCATCATGCCTTGACCATATCACATCACAACATGCCCTGCAAAAACAAGTTAGACGTTCTCTACTTTGTTGTTGCAAGTTTTACGTGGCTGCTACGGGCTTAAGTAAGAACTCATCTCACCTACGCATCAAAACCACAACGATAGTTTGTCAAATAGACTCTGTTTTAACCTTCTCAAGGACCGGGCGTAGCCACACTTGGTTCAACTAAAGTTGGAGAGACAGTTTCCGCAAGCCATCTGTGTGCATAGCACGTCGAGGGAACCGGTCTCGTGTAAGAGTACGCGTAAGGTTGGTCCGGATCGTCTCGTCCAACAATACCGCCGAACCAAAGTATGACATGCTGGTAGGCAGTATGACTTGTATCGCCCACAACTCACTTGTGTTCTACTCGTGCAAATAACATCAAACCATAAAAACCAGGCTCGGATGCCACTGTTGGGGAACGTAGTAATTTCGAAAATTTTCCTACGCACACGCAAGATCATGGTGATGCATAGCAACGAGGGGAGAGTCTGATCTACATACCCTTGTAGATCACAACGGAAGCGTTGACACAGCGTAGAGGAAGTAGTCGTACGTCTTCTTCCCGGTCCGACCGATCCAAGCACCGTTACTCCGGCACCTCCGAGTTCTTAGCACACGTTCAGCTCGATGACGATCCTCGGGCTCCGATCCAGCAAAGCATCGAGGAAGAGTTCCGTCAGCACGACGGCGTGATGACGATCTTGATGTACTACCGACGCAGGGCTTCGCCTAAGCTCTACAACGATATGACCGAGGTGGAATTTGGTGGCAGGGGGCACCGCACACGGCTAAGGAACGATCAACAATGATCAACTTGTGTCTCTGTGGGGTGCCCCCTGCCCCCGTATATAAAGGAGCAGGGGGAGGGGTTCGGCCGGCTAGGGAGAGGGGCGCAGGAGGAGTCCTACTCCTACCGGGAGTAGGACTCTCCCCCCCAATCCTATTCCTAATAGGATTCTTCCAAAGGGAAGAGAGAAAGAGGGGGCCGGCCCCTTCTCCTAGTCCTAATAGGACTAGGGAAGGGGGGGAGGCGCGCAGCCCTTGTGGGCAGCCCCTTTCACATTTCCACTAAGGCCCAATAGGCCCATTTGCCTCCCGGGGGGTTCCGGTAACCCTCCCGGTATTCCGGTAAAATCCCGATTTCACCCGGAACACTTCCGATGTCCAAACATAGCCTTCCAATATATCAATCTTTACGTCTCGACCATTTCGAGACTCCTCGTCATGTCCGTGATCACATCCCGGACACCGAACAACCTTCGGTACATCAAAATGCATAAACTCATAATAACTGTCATCGTAACGTTAAGCGTGCGGACCCTACGGTTCGAGAACAATGTAGACATGACCGAGACATGTCTCCGGTCAATAACCAATAGCGGGACCTGGATGCCCATATTGGCTCCTACATATTCTACGAAGATCTTTATCGGTCAGACCGCATAACAACATACGTTGTTCCCTTTGTCATCGGTATGTTACTTGCCCGAGATTCGATCGTCGGTATCCAATACCTAGTTCAATCTCGTTACTGGCAAGTCTCTTTACTCGTTCCGTAATACATCATCTCATAACTAACGTCTTAGTTATTATGCTTGCAAGGCTTATGTGATGTGTATTACCGAGAGGGCCCAGAGATACCTCTCCGACAATCGGAGTGACAAACCCTAATCTCGAAATACGCCAACCCAACATCTACCATTGGAGACACCTGTAGTACTCCTTTATAATCACCCAGTTACGTTGTGACGTTTGGTAGTACCCAAAGTGTTCCTCCGGTAAATGGGAGTTGCATAATCTCATAGTTATAGGAACATGTATAAGTCATGAAGAAAGCAATAGCAACATACTAAACGATCGGGTGCTAAGCTAATGGAATGGGTCATGTCAATCAGATCATTCAACTAATGATGTGACCTCATTAATCAAATAACAACTCTTTGTTCATGGTTAGGAAACATAACCATCTTTGATTAACGAGCTAGTCAAGTAGAGGCATACTAGTGACACTCTGTTGGTCTATGTATTCACACATGTATTATGTTTCCGGTTAATACAATTCTAGCATGAATAATAAACATTTATCATGATATAAGGAAATAAATAATAACTTTATTATTGCCTCTAGGGCATATTTCCTTCACCACGAGGGGCCTACGAGGGTGGAGGGCGTGCCCAGGGGGGTGGGCGCGCCCCCCTACCTCGTGGCTTCCTCGTTGACCCCCTTACGTGCACTCCAAGTCTTCTGGGTTTCTTCTGGTCCAAAAATAAGTTCCCTGAAGTTTCAGGTCAATTGGACTCCGTTTGATTTTCCTTTTCTTCGAAACCCTAAAATAGGCAAAAACAGAAACTGCCACTGGGCTCTGGGTTAATAGGTTAGTCCCAAAAATCATATAAAATAGCATATAAATGCATATAAAACATCCAAGGTTGATAATATAATAGCATGGAACAATAAAAAATTATAGATACGCTGGAGACGTATCAGCATCCCCAAGCTTAATTCCTGCTCGTCCTCGAGTAGGTAAATGATAAAAACAGAATTTTTGATGTGGAATGCTACTAACATATTTATCCATGTATTTCTCTTTACTGTAGCAAGAATATTCAGATCCATAAGATTCAAGACAAAAGTTTAATATTGACATAGAAATAATAATACTTCAAGCATACTAACCAAGCAATTATGTCTCTTCAAAATAACATGGCCAAAGAAAGTTATCCATACAAAACCATATAGTCTGGCTATGCTCCATCTTCACCACACAAAATATTTAAATCATGCACAACCCCGATGACAAGCCAAGCAATTGTTTCATACTTTTGATGTTCTCAAACTTTTTCAATCTTCACGCAATACATGAGCGTGAGCCATGGACATAGCACTATAGGTGGAATAAAATGGTGGTTATGGAGAAGACAAAAAGGAGAAGATAGTCTCACATCGACTAGGCGTATCAACAAGCTATGGAGATGCCCATCAATAGATATCATTGTGAGTGAGTAGGGATTGCCATGCAACGGATGCACTAGAGCTATAAATGTATGAAAGCTCAACAAAAGAAACTAGTGGGTGTGCATCCAACTCGCTTGCTCACGAAGACCTAGGGCATTTTGAGGAAGCCCATCATTGGAATATACAAGCCAAGTTCTATAATGAAAGATTCCCACTAGTATATGAAAGTGACAATATAGGAGACTCTCTATCATGAAGATCATGGTGCTACTTTGAAGCACAAGTGTGGTAAAAGGATAGTAGCATTGCCCCTTCTCTCTTTTTCTCTCATTTTTTTATTTTTTTATTTGGGCGTTCTCTTTTTTTATGGCCTCTTTTCTCTTTTTTATTTGGGCTTCTTTGGCCTCTTTTATTTATTTATTTTTGTTCGGAGTCTCATCCCGACTTGTGGGGGAATCATAGTCTCCATCATCCTTTCCTCACTGGGACAATGCTCTAATAAGGATGATCATCACACTTTTATTTACTTACAACTCAAGAATTACAACTCGATACTTAGAACAAGATATGACTCTATATGAATGCCTCCGGCGGTGTACCGGGATGTGCAATGATTCATGAGTGACATGTATGAAAGAATTATGAACGGTGGCTTTGCCACAAATACGATGTCAACTACATGATCATGCAAAGCAATATGACAATGATGGAGCGTGTCATAATAAACGGAACGGTGGAAAGTTGCATGGCAATATATCTCGGAATGGCTATGGAAATGCCATAATAGGTAGGTATGGTGGATGTTTTGAGGAAGGTATATGGTGGGTGTATAATACCGGCGAAAGGTGCACGGTATTAGAGAGGCTAGCAAAGGTGGAAGGGTGAGAGTGCGTATAATCCATGGACTCAACATTAGTCATAAAGAACTCACATACTTATTGCAAAAATTTATTAGTTATCGACACAAAGTACTACGCGCATGCTCCTAGGGGGATAGATTGGTAGGAAAAGACCATCTCTCGTCCCCGACCGCCACTCATAAGGAGGACAATCAATAAATACATCATGCTCCGACTTCATCACATAACGGTTCACCATACGTGCATGCTACAGGAATCACAAACTTCACCACATGTATTTCTCAAATTCACAACTACTCAACTATCATGACTCTAATATCACCATCTTCATATCTCAAAACAATTATCAAGTATCAAACTTCTCATAGTATTCAATGCACTCTAGATGAAAGTTTTTATTATATCCCTCTTGGATGCCCATCATATTTAGGACTAATTTCATAACCAAAGCAAATTACCATGCTGTTCTAAATACTCTCAAAATAATATAAGTGAAGCATGAGAGTTCATCTATAAAATAAAACCACCACCATGCTCTAAAAAGATATAAGTGAAGCACTAGAGCAAATGACAAACTACTCCGAAAGATATAAGTGAAGATCAATGAGTAGTCGAATAATTATGCAACTATGTGAAGGCTCTCTAACATTTAATAGTTTCAGATCTTGGTATTTTATTCAAACAGCAAGCAAAACAAAATGAAATGAAATGACGCTCCAAGCAAAACACATATCATGTGGCGAATAAAAATATAGCTCCAAGTAAAGTTACCGATGAACGAAGACGAAAGAGGGGATGCCTTCCGGGGCATCCCCAAGCTTAGGCTCTTGGCTATCCTTGAATATTACCTTGGGGTGCCTTGGGCATCCCCAAGCTTAGGCTCTTGCCACTCCTTATTCCATAGTCCATCGAATCCTTACCCAAAACTTGAAAACTTCACAACACAAAACTTAACAGAAATCTTGTAAGCTCCGTTAGCGAAAGAAAACAAAAGACCATTTCAAGGTACTGTAATGAACTCATTCTTTATTTATATTGGTGTTATACCTACTGTATTCCAACTTCTCTATGGTTTATAAACTATTTTACTAGCCATAGATTCATCAAAATAAGCAAACAACACACGAAAAACAGAATCTGTCAAAAACAGCACAGTCTGTAGTAATCTGAATCAAACGTATACTTCTGGACCTCATAAAATTCTCAAATAAATTTCTGGACCTGAGGAATTTATCTATTAATCATCTTCAAAAATAATTAACTAAATATCACTCTCCAAATAAAAATGGTAGCAATTCTCGTGAGCGCTAAAGTTTCTGTTTTTTACAGCATGATCAACAAGACTTTCGCCAAGTCTTCCCAAAGGTTCTACTTGGAACAAACACTAATTAAAAGCATAAAACCACATCTAAACAGAGGATAGATGAATTATTTATTACTAAACAGGAACAAAAAGCAAGGACCAAAAATATAGTTGGGTTGCCTCCCAACAAGCGCTATCGTTTAAAGCCCCTAGCTAGGCATGATGATTTCAATGATGCTCACATAAAGGATAAGAATTAAAACATAAAGAGAGCATCATGAAGAATATGACTAGCACACTTAAGTCTAACATACTTCCTATGCATAGGGATTTTGTGAGCAAACAACTTGTGGGAACAAGAATCAACTTGCATAGGAAGGTAAAACAAGGATAACTTCAAAATTTTAAGCACATAGAGAGGAAACTTGATATTATTGCAATTCCTACAAGCATATGTTCCTCCCTCATAATAATTTTCAGTAGTATCATGAATGAATTCAACAATATAACCAGCACCTAAAGCATTCTTTTCATGATCTACAAGCATAGAAATTTTATTACTCTCCACATAAGCAAAATTCTTCTCATTCGGGATAGTGGGAGTATCATAAGAGACTTGAATACTATAAATTGTTTCCACATTAAAAGAGTAATGTTCAGAAAAGGGGTAACCATAATCATGGCAAGTTTTATAAATATCATCACTACTTTTTATAGCATAATTATAATCACAATAATCATCATAGGTAGGAGGCATGCTATCATCATTATAAATTTGCTCATCAAAACTTGGGGGACAAAAAATATCATCTTCATCAAACATAGCTTCCCCAAGCTTGTGGCTTTGCATATCATTAGCATCATGGATATTCAAGGAATTTATACTAACAACATTGCAATCATGCTCATCATTCAAATATTTAGTGCCAAACATTTTATAGATTTCTTCTTCTAGCACTTGAGCACAATTATCCTTTCCATCATACTCATGAAAGATATTAAAAAGGTGAAGCGTATGAGACAAACTCATCCATATTTTTGTAATTTCCTTTTATAAACTAAACTAGTGATAAAACAAGAAACTAAAAGACTCGATTGCAAGATCTAAAGATATGCCTTCAAGCACTCACCTCCCGGGAACGGCGCCAGAAAAGAGCTTGATGTCTACTACACAACCTTCTTCTTGTAGACGTTGTTGGGCCTCCAAGTGCAGAGGTTTGTAGGACAGTAGAAAATTTCCCTCAAGTGGATGACTTAAGGTTTATCAATCCGTAGGAGGCGTAGGATGAAGATGGTCTCTCTCAAGCAACCCTGCAACCAAATAACAAAGAGTCTCTTGTGTCCCCAACACACCTAATACAATTGTAAATTGTATAGGTGCACTAGCTCGGCGAAGAGATGGTGATACAAGTGGTATATGGATGGTAGATAAAGGTATTTATAATCTGAAAATATAAAAACAGCAAGGTAACTAATGATAAAAGTGAGCGTAAACTGTATTGCAACGTGTTGAAACAAGGCCTAGGGTTCATACTTTCGCTAGTGCAAGTTCCCTCAACAATAATAACATAACTGGATCACATAACTATCCCTCAAGATGCAACAATGAGTCACTCCAAGGTCACTAATAGCGGAGAACAAACGAAGATATTATGGTAGGGTACGAAACCACCTCAAAGTTATTCTTTCCAATCAATCCGTTAGGCTATTCCTATAAGTGTCACAAACAGCCCTAGAGTTCGTACTAGAATAACACCTTAAGACACAAATCAACCAAAACCCTAATGTCACCTAGATACTCCAATGTCACCTCAAGTATCCGTGGGTATGATTATACGATATGCATCACACAATCTCAGATTCATCTATTCAACCAACACATAGAACCTCAAAGAGTGCCCCAAAGTTTCTACCGGAGAATCATGACGAAAACGTGTGCCAACCCCTATGCATAGGTTCATGGGAGGAACCCGCAAGTTGATCACCAAAACATACATCAAGTGAACCACGTGGTATCCCATTGTCACCACAGATACGCACGGCAAGACATACGTCAAGTGTTCTCAAATCTTTAAAGACTCAATCCGATAAGATTACTTCAAAGGGAAAACTTAATTCATTACAAGAGAGTAGAGGGGGGAAGAAACATCATAGGATCCAAATATAATAGCAAAGCACGCGATACATCAAGATCATGCCACCTCAAGAACATGAGAGAGAGAGAGAGAGATCAAACACATAGCTACTAGTACATACCCTCAGCCCCAAGGGAGAACTACTCCCTCCTCATCATGGAGAGCACCGGGATGATGAAGATGTCCACCGGAGAGGGATTGCCCCCTCCGGCAGGGTGCCGGAACGGGTCTAGATTGGTTTTCGGTGGCTACGGAGGCTTCTGGCGACGGAACTCCCGATCTATTGTGCTCTCTGATAGTTTTAGGGTACGTGGGTATATATGGGTGAAAGAGATACGTCAGGGGAGCCACGAGGGGCCTACGAGGGTGGAGGGCGCGCCCAGGGGGTGGGCGCGCCCCCCTGCCTCGTGGCTTCCTCGTTGACCCCCTTACATGCACTCCAAGTCTTCTGGGTTTCTTCTAGTCCAAAAATAAGTTCCCTGAAGTTTCAGGTCAATTGGACTCCGTTTGATTTTCCTTTTCTTCGAAACCCTAAAATAGGCAAAAACAGAAACTGCCACTGGGCTCTGGGTTAATAGGTTAGTCCCAATAATCATATAAAATAGCATATAAATGCATATAAAACATCCAAGGTTGATAATATAATAGCATGGAACAATCAAAAATTATAGATACGTTAGAGACGTATCAGAGCTTTTAAGGAGGATCAGACCTATGTCAAATGAACCATGGCTCATGATGGGGGATTTCAATGGGACTGCTTGGCAACATGAACACTTCTCCAGAACCACACGAAATGAGAAGAACATGCAAAACTTTAGAGAAGCTCTTGCTGACTGCAATCTGCTGGACCTGGGATTCAAGGGCCCAAAGTGGACATACGATAATAAGAAGATGGGTATGGATAACGTGAAATCCAGGATTGATCGAGGGGTTGCGGACTAGGAGTGGAGCTCGATCTTTCCCGAAGCCTTGATAGAGCATATCATCTCATCACACTCTGATCATTTGCCTCTCCTCCTCAGATTCGGACCAAGGAAAGAATGGAGACCACTTAACAAGGGTTTTCTCTACGAGTACATGTGGGAGAGGATGGAGTCCCTATCGGATGCTATTATGGACTCTTGGAATAAGAAGGAGCCTGCCAAGAACTTGACTGACATGTCTGCAAAACTAGCGGATCTTCAATGCTCGTTAAACTCCTGGGCGAAGAATAATTTTGGATCCATCATCAAACTGAACGCCGGGCTCAGGAAACAGTTGGAACAGTTGTGGATGCAACACGCCTCAATAGTTAGAGATAGAGAGATCAAAGCGGTGTCTCGTAAGTTAGATGAGCTGCTTCACCGAGAGGAGATGATGTGGAGACAACGCTCAAGGGCGCTTTGGTTAAGGGAGGGAGATAGAAATACCAAGTATTTCCAACGGAAGGCCTTGTGGCGCCGGAAAAAGAACACCATCAGTAAATTAAAAGACGAGAACGGGGGCTGGGTGGAGGAAAAGAAGAGGCTCCAGGATATGACAAAGAATTTCTTCAAAGAACTATATACAAGAGAAAGTGGCGTTGAACCAGATGGTGTAGTGGAGTGCCTAAATGAGCGAGTGACTGATGTGATGAATGCGTCTTTGGTAAAGGATTTCTCGGAGAAGGAAATCAGTGATGCCCTTTTTCAAATAGGCCCTCTAAAGGCCCCCGGCCCGGACGATTTCCCGGCAAGATTTTTTCAGAGGAACGGGAGTACTGTGAAGAAGGATGTGATTAGTGTAGTGATGAAATTTTTTCATGACGGATCCATGCCAGAGGGAATAAACGACACCGTCATTGTGCTCATTCCAAAGAAAAATATGAAGGAAATATGCCCTAGAGGTGATAACCCACAAGTATAGGGGATCGCAACAGTTTTTGAGGGTAGAGTATTCAACCCAAAAGGTAATGACAGCAAGAGTAATGTTTTTGGTATTTTGTAGTGATGATAGTAATAGCAACGGAAAAGTAAATAAGCGAAGAACAATATATAGAAAGCTCGTAGGCAATGGATCGGTGATAGAGAATTATGTCGGATGTGGTTCATCATGTAACAGTCATAATCTAGGGTGACACAGAACTAGCCCCAATTCATCAATGTAATGTAGGCATGTATTCCGAATATAGTCATACATTCTTATGGAAAAGAACTTGCATGACATCTTTTGTCCTACCCTCCTGTGGTAGTGGGGTCTTAGAAGGGATATTAAGTCCTCCTTTTAATAGAGTACCGGACCAAAGCATTAACACATAGTGAATACATGAACTCCTCAAACTACGGTCATCACCGGTAAGTATCCCGATTATTATCACTTCGGGGTTAACGGATCATAACACATAATAGGTGACTATAGACTTGCAAGATAGGATCAAGAACTCTCATATAATGATGAAAACATAATAGGTTCAGATCTGAAATCATGGCACTCGGGCCCTAGTGACAAGCATTAAGCATAGCAAAGTCATAGCAACATCAATATCAGAACATAGTGGATACTAGGGATCAAACCCTAACAAAACTAACTCGGTTACATGATAAATCTCATCCAACCCATCACCGTCCAGCAAGCCTACGATGGAATTACTCACGCACGATGGTGAGCATCATGAAATTGGTGATGGAGGATGGTTGATGATGACGATGACGACGGATTCCCCTCTCCGGAGCCCCGAACGGACTCCAGATCAGCCCTCCTGAGAGGTTTTAGGGCCTGGCGGCGGCTCCGTATCGTAAAACGCGATGAATCCTTCTCCTTTATTTTTTCCTCCCCGAAACCAAATATATAGAGTTGGAGTTGAGGTCGGAGGAGCTCCAGGGGGCCCACGAGGTAGGGGAGGTGCCCCCACCCTCATGGCTAGGGTGTGGGCCCCCTGGTCTTCATCTTTTGCAGAGATTTTTTATTATTTCTGAAAAGATATTTTGTGAAGTTTCAGGTCATTCCGAGAACTTTTGTTTCTGCACATAAATAACACCATGGTAATTCTGCTGAAAACAGCGTTAGTCCGGGTTAGTTCCATTCAAATCATGCAAGTTAGAGTCCAAAACAAGGGCAAAAGTGTTTGGAAAAGTAGATACGACGGAGACATGTCAACTCCCCCAAGCTTAAACCTTTGCTTGTCCTCAAGCAATTCAGTTGATAAACTGAAAGTGATAAAAAAACTTTTACAAACTCCGTTTGCTCTTGTTGTTGTAAATATGTAAAGCCAGCATTCAACTTTTCAGCAAAGATTATGAACTAACCATATTCACAATAACGCATAGGTCTCATGTTTACTCATATCAATGGCATAATCAACTAGCGAGCAATAATAATAAATCTCGGATGACAACACTTTCTCAAAACAATCATAATATGATATACCAAGATGGTATCTCGCTAGCCCTTTCTGAGACTGCAAAACATAAATGCAGAGCACCTTTAAAGATCAAGGACCGACTAGACATTGTAATTCATTGTAAAAGAGATCTAGTCAAGTCATACTCAATTCATGGAAGGCCTGGGCGTCGGGCAAAATCAAAATCTTTGCCTGGTTGCTTCTTCAGGACCGGCTCTGGTGCAATGACAGACTCCTACGGCGGGGCTGGACAAACGCTTATTTCTGCCAGCTCTGCGTCAGAAACCTGGAGTCGTCGCGCCACCTCTTTTGGAGCTGCCAGGAAATCGGACGTGCGTGGGCCGAGCTGGGGCTATGGCACGGCTGCTCGGCTCTCACCCCGGCCGAGAGCTGGCATCATGAAAGCTCCACCGCAATCATGCACGGCATCCTGGAGCAGACCCCACACCAATGGCGAAAGGGAGTGAGGACGCTGTGCTGGCTTGCTTGCTGGGAGATTTGGCGGGAGAGAAACAATAGCACCTTCAGGCAGCAACTGCCGTGTGTGCCGGGAATCATCAAGCGCATACGAGACAGCTTCGAGCTATGGAGAACCACAGACGCCGCATGCATAGAGAGCCCCTTCGGGGACCCCCCCTTGAGAGATAAACCCACTTTTGTTCCTAGGATTTTCGGCCGTGTGGGGTACTCCCTAAACCCTAAAACTTTGATCCTAGGATCCTCACCACCACTGTTGTTTTTCCGTTGCTTTCTGCTATGATCAATGAAACGCCAGCAATTGCTGGATCTTTCAAAAAAAAATCTTGCCTTTTTTATGTCTCAGCAGAATATGTATTGGTAGTGTTTGAATGTTGAGGGTTTTGTCCCATTGTATGTATGTATTGATATTCTTAAATACACACTATTTACGGTATGTTACCTTTGTCTTTTATAACTCTATCTAATAACGGGCTCCGTAGAAAAATACTCTAATAACGGGTGATGTTACAATTTTCTCTTTCCTGTCAGGTGTTCCAAAATAAAAGAGAGGTCATTTAGCTCCTTTTGAGCCAGCCATTTGGAGTTCTATTTATCTTTTCCCGCGCCAAAAGAAATTGTGAATTACAAAAAGAAAGTGCAAGTTGCAAACGGCAAAAAAATATGCCAATAGGACATCAAATAGACACAGAACACAAATATTTTTTGTAAACAACCAAATAAAATTAATTTGATGTTTTAGATGTTAATACATTTTCTATATAAACTTAGTCAAGATAGAAAAAAATTGATTTAGGATAAAACTAATGCTTCAAACAAGTTGGAACGGAAGTACTAGCACAGAAATAACAGTGTAGCTTGATGCCTTGATGGTAAAGACTTACTCACCAAAGTGGCAGTTGGAGGTTTCAAAGGCCAATAATTTTTTTTCTGAGAGACTCAAAGCCCAATCGGTAAGCATGCTCACAAGAAGTGGCAGATTGCAGATTCGATATGTTTGCATGCTTTTCCAACTATTTTTCCCAAAACGAAAAACAGCTCAAATCTAAGCGCAAAACTGGCACCTGAATTTTAGTAAATCCGCTTGCCACTTCCTCATTTTTTTGTAGAAAATTAAAAAATCTTGAATACATGTATATACAAATGTTGAATAATCGGTTGCGCTTTATGAAATACAATATCATTATGTTACCTCATCCGTATCAGTTTTACCCGGTTTTTCTTAATAAGTTGGGAAAAAGTCATTTTAATCCATCAATTGGGTAAAAGAATCCCTTGCATTTGGAAAACTAAAAATTGAAAAACAGAGTGAAAATGGTGGGCTTGCCTGCATAGTTCAAGGTTCCAAGCAATGTAAGATACGATCAACCAATAACTTGCAACCAGAGACACCTACGTTGGCCCCTTTGAAAAACATGTTAATGCACTGACACCATTTTGTCAGGAAGCCTTTTATGCGATACATCATTGCAAGAATGACCATTTAAGTTTGTAGTGGGCTTTTTCAAAAATCCACTTTGAAGATAACTCCATCAAGTTTCTTCGAGTGTAACTCGTGAATCGTTGTATGTAAGAGAACAACCCCCTCCAGGTGTGTCACCCTGGCATGAACGTCGTCTGCGGCAGTCTCTTCACTTTGTGTGCGATCACTGTAGCACGATTAGTTGTCACTTTAGTGAATGTTTTAAAACTTACATTTAGAAGACAAATTGGATGAAACAGCTGAATCTTAATAGTGTTTTCCTTATTAGGAAGAAGAGTAATAATACCAAAATTTAACTAATACAAAACCAAATTCTCATTATATAATAAAGCAAACATAGATATAAAGTCACCTTTTATGACTGACCAGAACCGTTGATCGAACTCCATCGGGAACCCATCTGGACCCGGGTCTTATTGTGTTCCATCCGTAAGATAGCATCTCACACTTCTTTGTCAGTAAGAGGGGCAGTTATGATGGCATTCTCCTCTCTCAATAGTTGCCGGATGTCACCTTTGGCATCCTCATCAAGCTTGACATTATCAGAGACAGGTGGACCAAAAAGAAGCATATAAAAATTGGTAATATAGGTCTTCAGTTGTTCTTCACCAACAGTATCGCCATCCCGCTCGAGATGGAAAATCTTATTTTTCCTATGTTTATCATTGGCGATGAGATGGACATATTTGGCGCTGTTGTCATTTGGTTTCCTCCTATAGATTCTACCAGAAGTCAATCGCAAGAATGGCATTCTGTTTTTCAAGATATACAATACCGTCGGTGCGCCTTCGCACGAGAATGTGTGCCCGAGGCGGTTGAGAAATTATGGTAGACTATTAATCAAAGACGGTTGAGCAAATCGAAGCTGCAGCGTCGGCCAGCTACCTTGACCACACAAAGCACTTCCCTTTTTGGATTGACGACGCACGCAGAGACATCCTGAATCTGGCCAACAACCGACCTAATCACACGATTACTTTGAAATGTATAAATTGCCAGGCATTGACCCATGTTCATACACAGAAACAACATCTTGCAGTCACCACACCGCACACGAGAGAATACTATCTCTCACTAGTGCAACCGCTAGCTCCAGCCATGGCTTCCAGCGCGAGCATGCTGGCCATGATCATGGCGTGCGCGCTCCTCCTCGCCGGCAGCACGTGCCACGCCGCCCGCAACCTGGCCGACACGACGCCGGCGGCTGCCGCTCCGGCTGCTAGCGCCGTCCCTGGCCTGCCGGCCGTGCCAACCTTGCCAGCCGTGCCCACGGACACGGTTACCTTGATGCCACCAATGCCGTCGGTTACGCTGCCCACCGTGCCGCAGGTGACACTGCCGCCCATGCCCTCCATCATCGTGCCCAAGGCGGTCCTGCCGCCCATGCCCAAGGTCACCCTCCCCACAGTGACGATGGCGCCGATGCCCGCGATTGTCGTGCCCAAGGTGACCCTGTCGCCGTTGCCATTCGTCCCGAATGTGAACGTGCCTATGCCGTTCGCGGCACCACCCCCGTCAGCGTAGGCGCGGCCGTGCGGAGGTGCTCTCGCCCTGTCCAGCATAGGGCGCCGTTCATCTGAGTGCGGCGTCAGGTCACTCCATGGACACGACGTACATTTTCTTACATGCAAGCTCGGTGTTTTATATGCGATGTATCACAGTACCAGTAATTATTGCCTTTTCTTTTACGTCTCAATAGTTAGTGTTCGAATGTTGAGGGTTTTCTCCCATTGTATGTATTTCTTGATCTTCTTAAATACAAATTACTATTTACGGTATTCATGTTTTTCCTACATACAAATTTGTATTTACAGTAAGTTATACTTGTCTTGCATAACTAAGTTAACGAGTGATGTTACATTGTCTCTTCCCCCCCCAATTACTCGGAAAATCATCTCTAATCCTGCAAAGAAAAAAACATCTCTAAAAAAGCTACAATTGAACCAAAAACTGCAATTACGAAAAACAGTCCAAATTGCATAAGAGAGTGTAGTTACACAAAATAGTACAGTACAACAAAAAATTGAAACAAAAACATAAAAGTACATTTTTTTGCATAAGATATAATTGAACCATACGAAAGTGCAACTGCACCCAACAAAATGCAAATGCCCACAAAAATTGCACTCAAAAAGTGAAAATACGCAATTTATTTCCACGCATAAACAAAAAGACAAATGAAAAATTAAATGAAGATAGGTTACTAAAACCCTTTTGAGAAAAATAAAAATAAACACTAACATTCTTGGGAAGTGCATTTGTACCTTCGCAAGCTGTACACGAGTTATCATGTCCATCCATTGACAAAAGACTGCGTTGAGATTTGGAAAAAGTGGTGTTGGAGGAAATGTGTTTCTAGCCATTCTATATACTTTGAAAATGAGAAGTAATGTGATCCCTGCGGCATGACACAAAGGCATCTCATGGCCCACTAAGAGCCCGAAAAGCCCGGTAAAAGGCAACAGATTTGGAAGAAACAGCACCTATTTGTTTGTGTTTCTTCTCGATGCCATGGTTGCCCGTTGAGATGGAAAACCATTTTCATATGCTAGCAAAGCTGACTCTACCTAATAAAGTTCAAAAAAAAGGCCAACTCTACTCTGTCCGACCGGCCCAACAAAACGGAAATGCACAAAAAAAAGTTAATTGCACCCAAAAAGTGAAAATACGCAATTTATTTCCGCGCATGATAAACAAAAAGACGAATGAAAAATTAAATAAAGATAAGTTACTAAAACCCTTTTGAAAATAAATAAAAATAAACACAAACATTCTGGGGAAATGCATTTGTACCTGCGCAAGCGATACACGAGTTATCATGTCCATCCATTGACAAAAGACTGCATTGAGATTTGGAAAAAGTGGTGTTGGAGGAAATATGTTCCTAGCCATTCTGTATACTTTGAAAATGAGAAGAACTAATGTGATCCCTGCGGCATGACACAAAGGCATCTCATGACCAACTAAGAGCCCGAAAAGCCTGGTAAAAGGCAACAAATTTGGAAGAAACAACACCTAGTTCTTTGTGTTTCTTCTCGATGCCATGGTTGCCCGTTGAGATGTAAGACCATTTTTTATATGCTAGCAAGGCTGACTCTACCTAATAAAGATTAAAAAAAAGGCCAACTGTACTCTGTCCGACCGGCCCAACCGTATTCAAAGAACTTCATGTACTTTGCTATGCAAAGTCAAGGTAATCAAGCGATATAAAACCAAGGTAATCAAATGCATACAAGCCCATGGAGGACGCTGTTACCCGCCAAAGAAAAGACACTGTGAGTTCAGGCATTGCAGCAAAGCTGGTAAAGAAATTTACAACAAAGATCCCGCTGCATTTGCATGGTTTTACTCCAGAAATGTCGCTGGACAGATTGATCACACAGGAACAGAAAAATAGAGGGTAAGCAACAGTTGCGACAGAGAAAACGGTGGCATGTCCTACACTCCCTACTCACTCGGCCCATACCTTTAGGCATGCGGCATCGCTCAGTTGCGACATTGTAGCAAGCACGTCCCAAAATAGTACTAATTCATGATATTATTCTTACAGTTACAGACCAATGTGAGATTTGCAAAAATAGAAATAGGAAACGATACAGTTGCGTTGTGTTACTCCACGGTGTCACTGAACACAACATAATAACATACTTACTGTAAATCTTACTGTATTGTTTTGGGTCTTCTCCCTTTGCCAGCTGCTCTCTTCCATACAGTGTGACAGGATAACTATACTGCCGGCATTTGACCAAAAGGCCCAGACGCAGTCCACACAAAGTAACTATTCTGGATGCAAGCAACAAATTTATCTAATCCACTTCAGCGTCTGGTGAGGTTCTGGACAGTTTATCACGCATCGGCGCTGGATGAATGTCGCCACCAGGCCGGGGCAACAACGGCGGCAGCAGCTTTGGGCCTCGACGTCTCGTCCTCGAACAGCACAACCGAGATGACGTCGGCTTTCGAGGAAGAACTGGATACTGACCGAATGTGCAGCGCACACCATGCGGGCGTTCCCACCTACTTGCTCAACCATCAGCGGAATCCTTGAATTAGAAGAATCAAGTTTCCAAACCAGAAAAGCAAAGTAGCACTTCATATAAAGAACGGGGTACAGGGCCAACCATCGTTGTCTGCAAACCAACTGGTCACCCCAGCTAAAATAAACTACACCAACAAATCCGCAGCTGAAGCCTTTTGAATCAATCTGTAACTAACATCACAACAGACATACATAAAATCCAGAATAAAGGAAATACATAAAATCCTCTGTTCAAGGCATACATAAAATCCATAAAAGCCAATGCCTTCAAAAGAAAAGGCTCTTGATACCTAAACAACGTGGCAAACAAGAGGCTTAAAGCTTCAACATGTATGGAGTAGTCGCTCAAGATGTTTAAACATATCCTACGATGGGAATAAGTTATGGTACTTGCACCACAAGTAATAGTTCATTACCCATAAATAGTTACCACCAAAGGCATTCATAAGAGACTGTCAATAGATCCTATTGATAAACTGTATCAATAGGTAAACTCTTAATACAGAAATATACCTTCCACCCCTTCATAAAGAAATCAAGATTTGTCTTCTTTCTTGCTACAGAAACCATGAACCGGTTAACAGATTCCTTAAGTAGTTACTCCAATGAGAGGGAAACTTGACATGGTTAGTGAAAATATAAAACCCACAATGGAGATGTGTCGGCATTAGTCATGTTATTGGATGGCAAAAGAAAATGAACCATTCAAAGGACTAAGGAGGACAGCAGACCACTAATTCCTTTGTAATTGCCTTCCCAGCAAGCACATCAAGTGTCTGTTCCTTGTCCCTCATTTCAGTCTGTTTCTTAATGTTTTGTATTCAGAACATGGAGAATTGATGCCCCATCTGCTTTCAGGCATCAAACAGAGGAAACCAAAGGTGGTGGCCAGGAACTTAATTGACCTAAGGTTCAATAACAATCATATGTCCTAGAATTATGTTACCTAATAAATCACAAAGATAAGAAATAATTCTAAGAGCATAGGGGATTATTCAGGGTACGTAGCTGACAATATTGGTTTTCTATATATAAATTATGTTCGGAAAAGAACAAGAGTGGAATGCATACCCAAATTCTACAAGATGGCTACCTATGCAGATACAGCTGGAAAGAACATGCGAATAACTTCTACATTGTCTAAATATGCATTGTGGAAGCACCAACATATCAGTGCATCCATTTAACTTGATAGAAGCACCTTGCATAACACAATAAAACCGAGCATACAAATACAATTCTCATAGCAGAACAAAAGGGCACATACAATCAACAAATTCTGACCAAAACCAGAGATTAGTGATCAGAAGGAAGTTGTTGAGCAAAATCTCAAAACTGGAGTTGTAGGGGAGGGAGGAAAGTGAGAGCATACATAAGCCAAGAAGAATAATCACGAATGAGAGAGATTAACATAAAACCAGTAAACTGGGGCAGGGTGAAAAATAAATGGAGGTAACGGCAAGGAACAACAACAACAACAACAACAAAGCCTTTAGTCCCAAACAAGTTGGGGTAGGCTAGAGGTGAAACCCATAAGATCTCGCGACAAACTCATGGCTCTGACACATGAATAGCAAGCTTCCACACACCCCTGTCCATAACTAGTTCTTTGGTGATACTCCAATCCTTCAGGTCTCTCTTAACGGACTCCTCCCATGTCAAATTCGATCTACCTCAACCTCTCTTGACTTCTCCGCACGCTTTAGCTGTCCGCTATGCACTGGAGCTTCCGAAGGCCTGCGCTGAATATGCCCAAACCATCACAGACGATGTTGGACAAGCTTCTCTTCAATTGGTGCCACCCCAACTCTAACTCGTATATCATCATACCGGACTCGATCCTTCCTTGTGTAGCCACACATCCATCTCAACATACGCATCTCCGCCACACCTAACTGTTGAACATGTCGCCTTTTAGTCGGCTAACACTTAGCGCCATACAACATTGCGGGTCGAACCGCCGTCCTAAAAAACTTGCCTTTAGCTTTTGTGGCACCCTCTTGTCACAGGGAATGCCAGAAGCTTGGCGCCACTTCATCCATCCGGCTTTGGTAACGGCAAGGAAAAGGAGGTGAAAATCGTGGGAGAGTTGAGGCACGCCGGTGTGAGTGGCACAAAGAAAGTTGAAGAACTGGTGGCAAATAGCAGGCAAAGCAGGTTCAGTTACCAGCCTCATCAAGATGGCAGCTTCGCTGGCGCTTAGACATCGGATTTGCTAGCCCAGGAGGAACAGGATTGAAGGATACCACAAATTTATGGAGAATGGACGCCGAGGTGCGTCAAAGAAGCCCATGTGAATATGGGAATTTCTACCGCATGACAAGATGACTTTTTCTTCTAGAATGAGAGCGAGTGGCACTCCTAGCATGCAATCTTCGACTGGTTGTACCGAGCACAAAGCCCGAAGACCAATTCCCGCACGATCAACTCCAAGGCTTTTAAGTCAGTCTTCAAAGCAGCAGCGTTCCAAGAGATGGTAGACCTCTAGCGCGACCACATTCACACTGTAAAAAGCCCAAGTCTAAAGTCTGACTGTGAAGGAAACCATTTTGAGCACCAAGTCATGCGGCATCTCCTCAGAGCTTCGTCGACAGTACCGGCAACCTCCCCTCCTAGCCCCACCTACCGTCATCTTGTTGGGAGTGTTGTCTATTTAAATCACTCATCCGCACATTTCATATCCCATTCATAGTCACCACATCCAGTCAGTTTGTCTCTGCTCCCACTTCAATCCACTATAGTCACCACATATGTGTTCTACGATATCTTCATGGGACTCTCGCGGTCTCTTCTTCCCATTCATTGATCCCTTTCTGCTTACTATGTTTTCGTGATTTTCTCATCGCATGGAT
This sequence comes from Triticum monococcum, assembly GCA_034509565.1. Classification (NCBI taxonomy): domain Eukaryota; kingdom Viridiplantae; phylum Streptophyta; class Magnoliopsida; order Poales; family Poaceae; genus Triticum; species Triticum monococcum. The sequence continues at coordinate 626,126,165 of CM067845.1, forward strand.
CTTCCTGAGACTCTCTCGCTGTCTCTCTCGCTGTCTCTTCTTCCCACGATCAAATTCGTCACCCCTTTCCGCTTAATGTTTTTCTTGGTGGTTTCTCATTGTCTGGAAGACGAAGAAACGGACTAAACTTTCTTGTTCAAGTGTAGAGGCTAAGTTGTGAGCTACGGCTATTTTGACAGTAGATGTGACTTGGCTGTGATGGCTGCTCGAGGATTTTGTGTTTCAATCACTACACCTACTACTCTCTTGTCAGATAGTATAAGTGCTATCTTTGTGTGCTCACCAAGCATATTGGTGTTGATGCTTCCTTTGTGTGCTCCAGTGTGCAAGATCAAATTATTGCTCTTCAGTATGTGCCTTCCGATGTTGACCGATTTCTTAACGAAGGCCCAGACTAGAGCACCACACAACTTCTATCTCTCCAAACTCAGTGTTGTTGATCCACCATGAGCTTGAGGATTTGGATGGTTTGGTTTATAAGGGAAACTGGATCGAAAACCAAACAAAGCAGGCCAATTTACAAGGAAAAGTAGCACAAAAACCACACAAGCATCATAGCCTCATCTACAGCACAGCACATGCGACAATTGCACTAAACACACTCCCCCAGATCCAATATTGCCGCTCCAATGATTTCACTCGCACGCGAGCCACACAGCAGAAATGCCCAACTGCCGACAACCAAACAAACCCACTCGGCACAATATTTCTTCCACAACAACCACGTCATGCCAACCCGAGTAGTAGATTCACGTGTAGACACCAGATCCACCCACTGCCACGGCTGAAGCACATGCGTAGGGTGGTGGATGATGCCTCTCTCCTCTCGGAACCCTCTTATGTCTTCCCTCTTCCTCGCTTCCCCTATCGTCATCCCCTTGCCCCTCAGTCTGGGTCCAACAAGGCGGCTGACGGCGAAGGTAGTCCGCTCCCAACAGCTTTTTCACCCCTTCCCTCACACCTCCCGCGTACTCTCCGCTACCTGCTAGTCCAATTGGGCATCCTTTTCCTGTCTACAAGTTGTTTCGTGCGCTGCCTTGTTCCTACATCCCGTGCTCCCATGCAGGTTGTCGCCATAGCCGCTAGCTCAAGCACCACCAACGGTGGAGCAAGAGCACGGGCAGTCGGCACCGTCTCCGTCTTAGCAAGGACGCAGAGTGCCCAAGAGCACGCCACTACCTGTCGCCAAGGCCAGGGACGCCCAACAAGGGAACATGGAATGCGGAATCAAGTACGTGTCACACAACCCGCAAACAAGGCAAGGACGGCAAGCCAGATTAGCGGGAAACGAAGAGTATAAGGGAGGTACATGGAAGCGATGAAAACACTATCGGGACGGGACACCCGCCATCCTCTACCATTTCTTCGCTTGAACTTGCAAAGAGGTGCCCTGAGCTGAGTTGCTCGCCCCAGTTTTCCCCTCATGGTATTTTATAAGACCTGACACTTTCCTTCCCCCTGGCGCCAAGGGAGGGTCCTTGGCCGATGCACGGCTGCCTGCAATCACTCCGTTTGCATTCACATTGTTTGCATTGACATTGCATGTACCGGTATTTCCATTCGTAGGGTCAAAATAATCTTTCTCCTTATACATCGGGTCGAGGCATGCCCCAACTTGCCCTCCACGACCACCTTGGCCTCTACTACCCAGTCGCCTCTTCCACAAGTAATGCTACCACGAGGTTGAGCAATGAACTCATTTCTAGGTTGGAACCATCATAAAACCGCTAAACTGAAACTTCTTTGGATCATGAACCCCATCCATGCATTGTTCTATAACATTTTATCATAATTTGCGCAAAAATGCAACATCTTCTCATATAGCACAGGGAACAACAGGGCAGTTTACCTAGCTCAACATTCCCTAAGAACCTCAAAGGGGGCTTCTCCAATTTGACCTTGACGTGCACTGAAACAAACTTTCATATTCAACACCATTTAGCCCAAGCTCCACATCTAACACTTCTCGTCTTCTCTTGTCTTGGAAGCCATTGCTTTAGCCACTACTCTGTTATGCAGCAAGTCCGATCGACCCATGATCCGAGCCCAAACACATGCGGAGTTATAAGGATGACATATTCCAGTATACTCCTCAATTACCATAGCATGGTGCCTAAAGAGCCAAGGAGCCCCATGGATGGTTGTGATTCCAATCCCCAAAACACTTAAACTCCGTTGTAAAAGTGTAATAATAAGTGGTATGAATTTGACGTCCTTTGCATTGCCTAAGCCACCTGCATGGCGATGTAAAAAGCAGGACGACTGAAGAGAGCCTTAACCTTAATCAGCACCGCCCAACGAGCCTCGCACGTGGGCTCTCCAATCCATATTGGTACTCAAGGAGGAAGATCACCCGCTTTGGAAGCAAACATACATCGTCCAAGTACTTCACGTATCGTGTGTTCTTCATGGGCTCCAGCTCGTCCCCCACAACAAAGTGTCGTGGAAAGCATGGGCATCCATCAAATGCAAGATCCACATGTGGCTCACTCCCCACAAATGTTTGTGGTCCATCGACCGTCATCATTAGCATGGTCTTGTCAACCATGTCGCATGTCCCCTCTACTCTAGTGCCCCTGAGACTGCCAAACACATGTTCATCAGTTGCTCCTCAGCAGCAATCTAGCAATCGTTGCTCGCCTCTTTGGTGTCACTCTTGCCCTCCCAACCAGGGGCCGACATTTCCCGTTCCAACTAGTGGATTGGTTATCGAGCAACCACTCCATCTTTGGTGCGCCAGGATCTCAAGCCAGCATTGTTGCTCACAATCTAGACAATCTAGAAGGAACACAACGCTTGGGTCATCAACGATCGACAATCTATAGAGACAACGACACAATGATGAAGCTCGACTTCGGATTGCGGTTGCAACCACGCGGTTGGCAGATATCTTGAGTACCGTTTATGGTCTACTTGCCATCGTCATCGCCACTGTATGGACATCCACGTCGCCTACACCATCTGCTTGAGTGCCCCAAAGACTTCTCAACACATGTTCACCAGTTGTTCCTTCTCGACATCAATCTAGAATTGCTGTTCGCCTCTTGAGCATCACCAATGCCCCCAGGGGGCGGCGTTTCCCTTTCCAACTGGTGGATTAGCCGTCAGGCGACAATGCCACCTTCGGTGCACTACGAACTTGAGTCAGCAATGTTGCTCGCATTCTAGACCATTTGGAAGGAACACAATGCCGGAGTGTTCAACATGTTGGAGTAATATATTATAGCTGTGTACCCTTTGTATTTTTTCCATTATACAAGGGGCTTTCTGCATATTGCAGCACACATGTACTTCTATAGTCTATGTCCAACTGGGAATACAAGCTGCATATTCCTAACATGGTATTAGAGCCATGATTTCTTCCTCACACACAACTCGCGTTCCTCTTCAAATTGATCCCAAGTTTTTGATCAATTTTTCTCACGCTAGTACGCTCATGTGCAACCACACCTCCCTGACCCGCGTCGGTGTCTATCCCAACGACTATCGTCATCGCTCCGCTGCCTCCAGATCAGGGTCACCCCCTTCCTTGTCCGGGCCTCTCGCGCCCAATAAATTCCCACATGTCGCCCCTCTCATCATGCCCTTCCGATCTCCGTACCTCCGCCTCCATCAGGCTTGCCCCTTGTGGCCACCTCCGTCGTGCTCGCACCGTAAGCTATCTAGCCTGCATCTTCAGGAGGTCGCGCCTCATCGCCATGTATAGAAGGTCAACGCCTCACCGCCATCTCCGGGAGGCCGGCGCCCTACCACTACAAGAGGCCACGCATTGTCGCAAACTCAAACTAGTTGGCGCCAACTGCAATCTTCGAGACGTCCTTTGTTGCAGGTCACGGTATCGGCTCCCTCTTGCTACATGCAGGACCTCAATGACAGACTTCGCCACCGGACCTCAAACTCGGCAGCCCATCCTACTGACCGGCTTTGCCCCTACCTCGTGTGCCCTATTCGCTGCTCTTCCTTGCTCTTTTGCTCCCTTTTTTTGTAAGACAGGCCTAGTTTTGTAGAAGAGTAAAGGAACAAAAAACAGGTGTGTTGACTTCATTGGACATAGTTTCTCAAGCTTACCCTACACTAACCCCATCTCGCACATGTGTCGTCCATCGATGCTTGATGCTCCTCCACCTATGATGTTGCTCCCACCCGGTGCCTTCTGCAGGCTGTGGTGGTGGCTCCATAGTGTCGCCTCTCGTGACCTCTGTTGATGGTGATGGTCACTCTACACAGACTCCCCTCGCAGCTTTCATCAATAGTGTTGGTGCACATCACTCCATCGACTACATCGGACACGCGCCTTCCCTTCGCGCTTGGTGCTTGTCGTGCTACACCGCTTCCTCTAGCGGCTTACACAGGTGGTGGTGGACACTTCTCTTCCGGTGATTCGACGTCGGCCACTTCAAAGGTGTCCTTCACCACGCAGGAGATTGCACGACTTCAACACCTACCTACTGCTTCAGTTGAACCCCTGACTACGCTGGGGATTACGAGATTTCAGTGTCTGCTAGATGCTTCTTTTAGTTCTCCATCAATAGTTTTGTAGTTGATTCTTTCAATATTAATACCACTTTTTACGAAGTCAGTCAGCTAAATTTTCCATCGATCCTTGATAGTGTAGCATCTTTTCATATGACTCATGATTCTTCTAGTTTGTCCTCCATTCAAACCTCTAGATTCTCATATTCATGTTCCTACTGCTGATGGTACTCCCCTCCCAATTGATCATCGAGACAATCTTAGCACTTTTTCTTTTCATGCTCCTTTTGCTCAAGTTTCTTTACTTACCATGTACCTCATTTCAAGTGATCAGATTGTCGACTCTGGTTGTAGTCAATCTCGACTTTGACTCTTGTTCGGATTAGGATCGTCACACGGGTGCTCTACTTGGTGCTTGCCCTCGGCATTGTAACTCCTAGGGCCTCCAGGAGCTTGACAGGCTTCACCTTCCCTCTGCCACCGCCATCAATCTCTTCACCCCTTTTACCTTGACTACCGGCTCTTTGTGGCATCATCGTCTCGGTCACTTGTGTGGCTCTCGTCCCTCATCCCTAGTTCGACATGGTCTTCTTGGATCTGTCTTTAGCATTGTGTTTTTAGACTATCAGGTTTGTCGGCTTGGTAAACAAGTTCAATTACTTTATCCTCATAGCGAGACGGTGTCTCAACGTCCTTTCGATCTTGTTCACTCTGATGTTTGGGGTCCAGCTCCCTTTGCCTCGAAAGGAGGCCATCACCACTATATTCTCCATAGATCATTTCTCTTGACACACAGTTCTTTTGGTGGCTTCTAGAAATAGCTGGAATAAGCTGCGCCCTACCTAGCTTATTCTAGAAACCCAACAAAATAAATTTGGTTGGGCTTTTGTAGGCTTCTAAAAAATAAATTTGGTTGGGTTTCTAGAATAAGTTGGGTAGGGGGCAGCTTATTTTGGAAGCCCAAAAAGGCCAGCAAAAGCACTCGCCCTAAGAAGTTTGCCACCATGGTTCATACTCAGTTTCCCACTCATGCCCATGTCTTTCGTGCAGATTCTGCTCGTGAGTATATCTCTTATTTGCTGCGTCGATTCTTTGCTGAGTAAGGCACACTTGTTCAGTTCTCTTGTCCACATGTTCAAATTATGGTGTTGATGAGCGCAAGCATCGTCACCTTCTTGAGGCAGTTCATGAGTTGATGATCACCGGCTCTCTTCCGCGTTACTTATGGGTTGACGTTGCTCTACTTCCACCTATCTCATCAAGATTCAGCCATCTGCGTGGTGTAATTTCTCTCAAGCGTCTTTTTGGTCGTTCTCGTGATTGTTCAGCACTTCGTTTGTTTCGTTACGTTTGCTATGTTCTTCTTGCCCCCCTCCCCCACCCAACACACCAAACAGACTCCTCAATCTATTGAATGTGTGTTCTTAGGTTGAAGTGATGAGCACATCGTGTTGGGATCAAATCGTTCGGCGGATGCGCATTTCTCGGGATGTGACTTTTGATGAGTTTCATCCTTTCTATCCACGTCCATCCTCCTACTGAGGACATTTCTTTCCTTACTTTTCCCGATACACCTATCAATCATGGTTTGTCCTTGTCCACCCATCCCACCGTGTCTTCCGTACTATTATAGTAAACCCCATGTCGTCGTCACCTACGACTTCCCCACCTCATTCGTTACCTGAGGCTGCCTCACCTCGCTCGTCCCCTGAGGCTTCTCCAGCGATACACCTCCCCCCTCCCCTCTTCTTTACCACATTGGTGGTCCGCGTGTTGTAGATTCTTCTAATGCGCCATCTCCCTCGACTACCATGCCTCCTTCTATTGGCAATGCACCGCCTCCAGCTCAACATATGGCTTTCGCGCTTGCCCGCTTCCGCCTATTGACCGCTATGGTTATTCTGGCGCCACTCTTCTTGAGACGACTTCTTATCGTGAGGGTCTAAAATGCCTTTCTTAATTGAATAAAGTGATATACATACTAAATGGGAAAGCAATGCATACAAGGACAAGCAAACTTACAACATCCACGACGTCCTTACCGACCCTCCATGTTGTTTGAACAATTGTAGTGATATAAAATGAGTGTCGAAAGAGAGCAGCACACCACAGCAAGATAATTGGAATTTCCTCATCCTGAAAACAAGGCCACACAACATTAAAAATAGCAGGAGTAGGAAGGCATCCTTGGAAATAAAAGAAGACAAACATGAGTTGAGGATGCAAGTGCATATCATGGATGGTACACATAACACATATATACAGTCAGAATTTCATGAAGGAGGCAGACAGGGGACAAATTAAGTGGTGATACTACATCCCGAAACGAACAACACTGCTCTATGTGTGTGATGGGAAACTAGATACATATTCGGGTGTGCTGCCGGGCTGTTGAGTGTGAAGTGTTTCAGACTTTTAAGTGGGATGGGAATTAACATGAACATGAGCTATACATATTCTATCAGTTGCATAACATAAAAAACTGAAACTCGTCCAAGAAGAATTCCTTAATGTCTCTTGTTCATATAAGAACTAAACCCCTGACACATCAACCTGATCTGCTTAATGTGCAGAACACATTTGCAACACACATACATTTGATAATTTCCGGCTCACATGAGCACAACACACACACATGGGCTAGAGATGAACACATATCACCTACATCAGAAGAGAATTGCTAGTAATCATGTTATATACCTACTATATATCATTAGAACAACGGCAACTGGCTCAATGGCTCAGTTAGACATCCTAAACCCAGCAGAGCAACGTAACCAACCAGATTAGAGCAGTAGCAACCAGAGGACCAATGGCCCAGTATGGTTTGATCGGTGGTTTTTTTGGTGGAGATCTAGTCACTGGTTAGCATACCTATCTGATCGCTAGTTAGTTCTCAAAAATAAAAAATTATGATCGCCAGTTTGAATTCTGAAAAAAAAATGATCACTAGTTGGTTGTAGCCATCATACATTTTGCTGCTTTCTTTTCGCTTCCACTTTTTAGATATACTAGCAAAAGAGCCCCTGTGTTGCAACATGTAGTAAATAAATAAATACAATTCCAGTACTTTCCAGTGAAGCAGATCCATTATGCATAATAAAGTAAGGTTTGCGTTAAATCTTATTGGCAGTAAGGCACTGAATATATTAACTTTGACATTACTATATTTCCCATGTTGTGTAGCATGATTGGGATCGGGAAACTTCCACAGATCACATTTTTGGACTCTTAAGTAAATATTCCAGCATAGCAGTTCAAGGCTATTCACATGTGCATCCCCTGTGAAGATGCCATCAGTGTTACATTGAGAATTTTCTGGAGCATACACCCCAAATATGTTAACTTGTATCTTTTGTTTCCTGGTATTTTACATGGACATCAAAACAATCAAGTTTCTTCTCTTGGATTTAACCATAAGATATGTTCAAGGATAGCTATAAGTTTGTAGACCTACCCAGATCGGCCATAAAAAAAAACCTTCCCGATCATGTGCCCAACTATAAGTGATAGCTTCCACATGTAGGATTTCAATAAAAGAACTAACATGCAAGCAACTGGGCAGTACTGTCTGGACAAAACAAACTATTTTACTAAGGTGCAATAGCAAGTAGCAACTACTTACCAAGGACAATTTGTCGACAGATGTCCAATGCATCATGTCTACAATGCATGATAGGAATAGTGATCCAGTCGCTCCCACTTTTCACTTGCCATCCTCGCTAATAGAATATGTTGAAAGAGCAATCATCCCATCATTGCGTAGAGTGCTTGGATCCATCTCTCCTTCCAAATCCTCCTGCATTATCACCGCAGAATACGATCAAACACCATAAGTTAATCAAGAGCATAGCAGAGCAACACGATTTGAATGGGCACACGAAACTTGTAAAACTAATAAAAAACAATAACAATAAGATAATCATGCGGACATGCTCCTAAATCTTAAAGTTGCCTGTGACACCAGATCATTCCATCGCCAATCAGGGGCACGAGAGTGACAGAAAACAGAGAGATGCAGTGCATTCAATTATCCATTATAGAAGCAAGCTCGAACTGGGCTCGTAGTCAGTGGCGCACCTGCACGTAGAAGACACTATGGGCATGGAGGCCAGAGTTGTGGATGTGGAGTAATTGTCGCCATGGCATGGCACGAGTGGTCGAAGAGCCATTACAACAATATTAATAAGACCAGTATGGGGCCGTTACAACTAAAGTCAGAAGAAAGATTGCTTTTTGAATCTAATGATATGTTCATTTTTCTTGAAGGATATGGAATTTGCGGCTACTTTCGACTAACATTTCATAACTTAAGAAGGCAAAGCATTAATGACCCTTTCGGAGATGACAAAAACAGGAAAATAGCTTCATATATTCCTAATTCACCTTCAGGATCAACAAAGTTTCGAGATCTTTTCTTGAAACAACCTCAACAAAATAAAAACCGTGAACAGCAATAAATCAAAAATCATCTCTATTGTCAAGCAAAGGTCTCTAATTTTTCTCTCCCAGGCAACCACCAAATAGATAGATACCCACAAGAGAAAGAGTTTCCAATTCACCTCTCAAACACATAACTATTAGTATTATCCAATTATAATCTGCAGAGGGCCATATACGCTGTAGCCTGGCCAGCAGGAACATTATCATAGTTTGGCATTACAGCTACGGCATCAAATTACTTTAGAACATGGAAATCTCCGAAAAATCCAAGCAACTAGTATTATACGTAGAAGCAAACGTCCTGAGGGACTCTAGTAACGGCAGTAATCTCTCGCCTCTCCCACATCAGACGACCATGACCAGAATCGCTCCCACGCAACGGCGGCAACACCAAAGCACTACGACAACAAGCGCACTCGCAGCGGAGGGGGGGGGGGGGGGGGGGGGGGCAAACCTCTCGTGGAGCCGACGCTCTGCAGGCAGGCCACATAGGTCTCCCGCGCTGTCGCCGCCGCCATCCGCCATGGACACCCGGCGAGTCCATTTCCGTCGCAGCCGCGCGCCACTCACCGATGCGCCCCTGCTCGCTGGAATCCTAAATTCCCCGCCGGCAGATTGAGGCTGGGAGGGGAGGCGGGACTGCAGGAGAAGGGGCGCTCATCTATCTCTCTCTCTGCTCGCTGGCCTGCCGCCACAGGAGGTTCTAGGTCGAAGGGGGAGCGGGGCCGCGGCGGGCAGACAAGAGGACGGGTCGGGATCGGAGAAAAAGGGATTGGGCTTTGGGGTCGGTTTCGTTGGGCTTGGGCGTTTCGGCTTGGCATCTCGGGTCGGGTGACTCATGGGCCGTCGTGTCTCCCGTTCTTGTCTACGAAAAAATGGAAAATCTTCTAAAAAAACGAAAAAAAATGGGGAAAAATCAGCTGAATGTTGCGTACAAGAAGATTATTTTGACATGGTGAGCATTTTTTTGTGGAGCTGCTACGCGTCGGCCGCCCGTACAATCTGACATAGTCTAGTGGTTGAATGTCTTCTTCTCCTTTGCAACAGAGATTTTGTTGGGGATTTTTTTTTGCAACATAGACTACGTTGCGGGATATTTTCTATAACATAGGTCATGTTGCAGAATTTTATTTTCTGTCTTCACTTTCTTTTTGCAACAACGATGATGTAGTGGAAAAACTTTTGCAACATAGGCAATGTTGCGGAAAAAATTGTAACTGGAAATAATGTGCAGAATCGCCGCCGATGTTGCCTGCGTCAAGCACGTCGCCACCGACCGCAACAACCACTCCAGCTATTGCAGAAGCACACCGACAGGTCGTGCCTCACCTGAAAAGCAACTTGAAATGAGGGAGCCAGCGGAAAAAAAGAGCAAGAAGGGAAGGACGGCGGAAGCTTACCTCACCGGCGAACGATGGCTGCCGGTGCGGGAGCGCGTGAGCACGTGTCGGCGGCCAGCTGGCTCGTCTAAGCAGTGGCGTAGCAGGAGCTTGAGGTGGTGGTGGCCATGGCATGTTGCAGGAGTTGGGGAAAAAGAGCCGGTTGGGAAGGAGACAAGGAAAGAAGGATGTAACGGTGCAATGGGTCCACATGGACACGAGTCGCATGCTGGAGGTAGCCCGGCATTGGATCAGCCGGGTGAAGGAAATACTTTCCCCACCAGTTATGATGCAAAACTTTCTTCTGTAACATCATTGCAACATTAAAAAGTTTTCCTGCAACATTACCACTATTGCAAGTTTTTCTGCAACAATACCTTTGTTGCAAAAGTTTTCCGCAATAAGACATTTGTTGTCAAAATTTCTGCAACAAGTCCTCTATTGCAAGATTTCTACAACAATAGCTCTATTGCCAAGGTGAAACACACCACTCTACTGCATGATGGGTTTACATCCGACGGATCCACCGGCCAACGTGTAGTGGCCCCCTAACTGGTGTTACAGAAAAACTTTTGTGCAACAAAGAGGAAGCTTGCAACGCTACACCAAAATTTTGAGGGAGAGAACACGTACGCCATGACCGACTGAGGAACTAGATTGAGTGAAGTGGTGCTCTGACTTTCTCGCAAATAAAAAACAAAGCTGTGCTTTGGCTAGGTGAAGATAAGAATGAATTGGTCGTGTGCGATGTTTCCAGAAGCGATGGGACTAGCTTGCCACATCCGATCACAGTTGATCGAACGGCAACCCGCAAGGTCGATTCCCCGAGCGATTCAGCCGGCGGGACTAAAGTGTTTTCCTTATTAAAAACATGTTGAATATTTCTTGAAGCGCGACTGACATATTTAATAGAAGACAAACATTTTTGTGTTAGATGACGAACACTTCTAAAATATACGATGAACAGTTTTTTAGTAATACGAGATGAACATCTTTGTAAACTAAACGGTAGATATTTTTAAATACAGGATGAACTTTTTTGAAAATGCACAATTGACATTTTTAATACACAGTGAAAAATTGCCAACTAAATTATTAACATTTGTTAATACACAATGAACATAACCATTACTAAAATACATGATGAATATTTTTTTAAACATCATGAACATTATTAACATGTTTTTGAGATGCTTGTCACACAGTTGTCATCGAGAGTGGTAGTGGCCATGTTGAGTCAGGTTTTGAGTGGGCTTGGCCATACGACGAGAGTGAGTGTGGCCCTGTTTGTGTCGTTGTTTGAGTGGGCTTGGTGCACGGTTTGAACTGATTTCGTTTGGTTTTCGTAATTAACTGGACAACAATCTTGTTAAGTAGTGAAGCCGACAAAAAAATTGCCTCACGTTCTGGGAAGATAAAAATTAAAAAAAGAACCGAGTCAAAACGGTGAGGTTACCTATACAGTAGCTACGAAGGATACGATCAAGACAGACCAGAGATGCCCCCCTGCCATGAAGAAATGGCACTGTATTTTTAAGATAGACCAAGACAGTCAGTGCACCTTTCCGAGAATGTGTGACTGAGCCAGACAGCCAGTTGAGAAATGATGGGACGAATAATCAAGACGGTTGAGCAGATCGAAGCTGCAGCGCCGGCCAGCTCCCCCTTCTCACCTGGATACAGAAACTTGTAGCTATCGCCATGCGAAGCTCTTCCATTTTTGAATTGACAAAGCACGTAAAAACATTCTCAATCTAGCCAACAACCAACCTAATCACGTTCGCGCTTTGAGCTCTATATAAATTGGCACGCATTGGCCCATGTTCATACATCGCAGCAGAGCAGAAGAAGCATCTTGCAATCACCTCCCACGCACGAGAAAAAACTGCTGTCGGGCGACAAAGCTCACGTGCTGGCGAGGCGATGGTGACGTCATTGACCGAGGCGTCGTCGCCGCCGTTCGCCGGCGGCGTGGAGATGTCGGCATCTGCTCATCTCGTCCGGCCGTTGGGTGCATTCCCTCCTGATTACTGTGAGCTCGGCCCCCCGTCTCTGCTTTCTTTTCCTCCCTCCCTCTCCTCTCCTCTGCTTTGCTCCTATGAGCTCGTCGCCCCGCCGTTTGCAGCTCGAATCGCGTCCATTTGTGCTCGAAGCGTGGTCGTCTAGTTGTGTTTATAGAGTAGGGTCATCTATGGCGAAGTGGAGCTAGGTTTTCGGCCGATGAAATTAGGTTTGGGTTCGACACGATAGCTAGGGTTTATGGGGGACAAATTAGATGTTTATGGGTTTAGCCTGTACTCTACTCAAGCATCTGTTCGTGTTGTGAAATTTAACTAGTTTTTGCTGTTGAACATGTCCAGTTATCTGTAGTTCAGTGAATCAGTTCAGTTACTGTATTTAACTGAATATGTTCAGTTACTGTAGTTAACTGAATATTTGCAGTTACTGTAGTTATCAGAATTTTGTCAAGTACTGTAGTTATCAGAATTTTGTCAAGTACTGAATATTTGTTTTTTAACTCATGCATCTTTGTTTTGAATACAGTGTGTGATGCAGCAAATGGAGAAAATGTGGACAGTCCATTTTTTACACTGGAACTTGAGCATGGTGGAATTTTCTGTGGACCAATCAGAAACCTGGAGTACTGGAATCCTTCTGTTGAGGTGCTAGACTTTGTTGACTCTGGTACTTTCTCTTATTCATTTCTTGAAGAACACTTGGTTTGGTTGGGATATCCTTTGAGTGAGCACATCATTTACTTTAGCAAACCAAATAAACCAATCTCAGATGGTTTGATCAGAATTAGCAGTGATGAGGATGTGCAGCATATGATAAGAGCTAGTGCTGAGCATAAGATGGTTGTGGTCATGGTTGACCATACAGATTTCATCAGCAACTTCAGGTCTGACTTGGTGTGCACATTGCCCCTATCTTTCATAACATCAACAACAAGTTCTGCAACAGCAAATGCATCCCCTTCCCATAGCCTAGTTTTGTCAGAGATTGCAGCAAATGGAACAGGCCCAGAGATTTTGCTTATTGATGGTGCTGAGCAGAACTTGCTAACTGAAGATCCCTTGTTAGAGATTGCACCAATTGGAACAGACCCACAGAGTTTGCTTATTGAGGGTGCTGAGCACAAGATGCTAACTGAAGATGGAGAAATAGTTATTGAAGATGTAGTTGTTTCAGATTCTGATTTCAGTGACAGTGACTATGACATAGATGATGGTGATGATGATCTTTATGATGACAACATTGACTTTGATGTTGATGAAGAAGCTGATCAGGATGAGGATGATGTGGAGCCTGAATACTTGCTTGAGGATGAAGATCTCAACCTATCAACTGAGCAAGCAGATGAACTTAGGTACAAGTTTAAAGCTTTCAATGCAAAGGTGGACATGATTTCCCCTATGTTTAAAGTAGGGATGGTATTTGCTGATGTGGTTGAGCTAAGACATGCACTGACTGCATATTCAGTTAGAAATAGAGTGCAGATCAAGAAGATAAAGAATGATAAGAGGAGACTTGAAGCAGTTTGTGAAGATGGTTGCCCATGGTATCTGTATGCTGGCAATGACAATAGGACAGGGGGTTTTGTCATCAAGCCTTACTATGGAGAACATGTGTGTCAGAAGAAATGGAAGATAAGGTCACTGACAGCAAAATTCCTGTGCAAGTATTTCATAAATGAGTTCAGAGATGACCAGAAGATGTCAATAGGTACATTTTCAAGAAAAATCACCAATGAATTTCATGTCACCCCTAATAGATGGAAGCTAGCTAGGGCAAGAACTGCAGCACTTAAGGAGATCCATGGTGATGAAGTAGAGCAGTTCAGTAGGCTTAGGGACTATGGTCATGAATTGAGGAATACCAACCCTGGATCTACATTTCTTCTGTCAACTGAGGTTGTTAGAGACAAAGACTTCCCACAGGGCAGGAAATGTCTGAAAACTCTATATTGGTCTTATGATGCATGCAAAAGGGGTTGGCTCAAGGGATGCAGGCCTATTATTTTCATTGATGGCTGTCACATGAAAAATAGGTTTAAAGGAGTGTTGCTTAGTGCAGTGGGTATTGATCCTAATGACTGCATTTTCCCATTGCAATGGGTTGGGTAGAAGTAGAGTGCACTAGTTCTTGGGAGTGGTTTCTCACTACATTGAGAGATGACCTTAACATCACAAATACTGCTACTTTCACTATTATAAGTGACAAGCAGAAAGGTTTGATCAATGCTGTGCAAAAAATCTGGCCAGATGCTGACCATAGGTTTTGTGTTAGGCATATTTATCAGAATTTCAATGAGAAGCACAAAGGAGAGCAACTGAAGCAAGATCTGTGGGCCATTGCAAGATCACCAAATAGGGTTAAGTGGAGCCAAAACTGTGAGAAAATGGATGCACACAATGCAGCTGCTTTCCACTGGACTGAAAGACTTGATCCAAAGACATGGTGTAAATCATTTTTTAGTGTCTTTCCCAAGTGTGATATTCTGCTGAACAATAACTCTGAAGTATTTAACAGCTACATTCTGGAGGGCAGAGAGATGCCAGTGTTGTCCATGCTGGAATACATCTTTTACAAGATCATGCAAAGGCTAGTGAGTAAACAGAGAGAGGCCATAGAGAAGTGGGCAGGGCAAAGAATATGCCCAAAGATCAAGAAGAAACTAGACAAGAACACGGAATTTGCTGCTAATTGCCATGTCTCTGAAGCCGGCCAACAATTGTTCAGAGTTCAGTCTGGTAACTCTAGTTATACAGTTGACTTGTGCTTGCACACTTGTGATTGCAGGAGATGGCAGCTCTCTAGAGTACCATGTGGCCATAGTATAGCATGCTGCAGGGAGGAGAGAATTGACCCAGAGACAATGGTTCATGACTGCTACAGTGTGGAGAATTATCTGAAAGTATATGGATACACTCTGGTTCCACTTAGAGATCCAAAACATTGGGAGAAACAGAATGGAGACAAAGTATATCCACCAGTTTTCACTAAACAGTTGGGAAGGCCAAAGAAAAACAGGAAGAAAACACCAGAAGAGAAGAGAAGCAGGAATGGTGTTAGATATCTGAACAAAAAAGGTGTGACAATGCACTACTCAATTTGTGGCAGAGCTGACCACAACAGGAAAGGGCACTACAGGTGGCAAGAAGCACTAATTGCAGAAGGAGTAGAGCTTGTTGATGATAACTATGATGATCCAACATTTCTTCAGGTATGCTTCTGTTGCATCTCATTTTGCATAGTTGGCTCTAATGCATAAACTCCTCCTGAAATGAGCTTATCTGAACATCTTTCTTTTCAGAACATCTTTCCAAGCAGGCCAGATCCTAGGTTGGATCCTACTGAGTCACCAACTAGTATGGTTTTTAACATGGCCAGCAGGGACAGAGCAAGAAGAGCTCCTCAAAGGGTCCATGGCCCACTGCCTGAGCTCTCTTCATTTGTTGCTGCTACTGGGGCTGAAATACCACAACCCAGGGTGACTACAGAAATGAATATTGCTAGGCAGACAAGGGCAAGAACTGTAGTTGACATTGCAAGAGGAAAGAAAAGGAGAGGCAGAGGAGAGGTGCATCCAAATGCAAGAAGAGGAAGGGGAGCAAGTGCAGTCTCAGCTCCAGGCAGAGGTGCAAGGGCAGATGCAGGGTCAGGAGAGGGAGCAAGTGCAGGTGCTGGGAGAGGAAGAGGAGCAAATGCAGGTGCTGGGAGTGGGAGAGGAGCAAATGCAGGTGCTGGGAGAGGGAGAGGAGCAAATGCAGGTGCTGGGAGAGGAGCAAATGCAGGTGCTGGGAGAGGGAGAGGAGCAATTCCAGAAGCTGGGACAGGAAGAGGAGGCCAAGCAGGTGAGAGGGCATGGTGGCTGATGTTTGGAGATGACATTGCCAGTCATATTCCTGACCTAAATGCTCCTCCCGATGATTATCCTGCTGCCTGATCTACTGGCAGTTGTCAGCCACCATTTTTTGACAAGGCCTATACTTATGTAACTCATAAACTGGCCTTTTTTTTGTTATGTCAAACTGTGGCATGAGTTGCCTCATTTTTGGTGGCAAAATGTGGCATATATTTCCTACTTATTTGGATGGCAAACCATGGCATACATTGCAATTAAATATTATCTGAATGTTGGAAGATATGTGAATGTTGCAACATATCTGAATGTTGTTGTTCATTGATTTTTGCTTGTTCACTGAAATAAAAACTTGAAAAATTGTTTTGGAGTAGAGCTTGTTCACTGAAAAAAAAACTTGAAAAATTGTTTTGGAGTGAATAATGCTTCTGTTAATTAAAAAGAATTTAGCTGGAAAAAATTGGGAGTCCTGGGCATCGAACCCAGGACCTGTGGATAGCTAACCTAACTGCATTGCCAGTGTGATAGTAATAGTCATTTGTTTGGATGGTGCCACACACTGAATTGCCATTTCTGAATTTAGCTGAATTTTGTTGTGTTAACAGAAGTGAATTTTGCTGCTTTTTGCTGAAAATAAACTTTATAAAATGTTTTGTAGTGAATACTGCTTATGTTAGCTTAATACTTAAGCACAAAGGAGTGAACACTGCTGTTGTTAATTAAAAAGAATTTTTATACAAAAATGTTTGTCCTAGGCATCGAACCCAGGACCTGTGGATAGCAAACCTAAGTGCATTGCCAGTGTGATAGTAGTAGTGATTTGTTTAGGTAAGGCACGCACTATAGTAGTGATTCATTGCACTAGCTCGGTCGCTCCGCCGATTCGGTTTCCTAGGCCTTTAAAGCCAACAACTCACCTCACTCCACTAGCTCAACTCCACTCAACTCCACCGCGCTCCCAGTCCACCCACGTCGCACCTCGCTCCTCGGACTCCCCGCTAGCCCCGCTCCACCAAGAAAACCCCCGCCGCCGAGCTCCACGCCACCGCCGGCGCCATGGACAACACCCCCGCATGGCAGAGGGCCATCGAGGATCTGGCCGGCGACAACGACGCGCTCCGCGCCGACCTGAAGGAGATAGCGCGCTGGTTCCCCTCCGGCCAGATGCTCCTCCACCACGCGCGAGGCCTGGTAAAGGTCATGACTGACGACGAGAAGTGTCGCGCCATGCCCGCACCCAGCGTAGCTCCGGTCCTGGTCTTGCGCTTCGCAATGGCCAAGACGCGGTCGGACGATCCGAGGCAGCGCGCGCGGTGGTGGATGTACCGCTCGGCCACCACGCCGTTGCCGCACCCGGATCCGTTCCGCGTCGCCTCCAGGATGCAGCGCCTCGACGACGTCGTCCTCGCCCTCCCCATGCCGGTCAACACCGCATACTGGGACCGCTTCAGGCCTGACCTGCTCATCCACGACGACGTCTCCGACGTCCAACCCTCCTCCGACGATGAATCCTTCTCCGACTACTCCGACTCTAACTCTTGCTACAATACTGACAGCGAGTCTTCAGGCGAGGAGGAGATTGAGGTTGTGGTGCTATCTGACGACGAGCCGGACGACGTCGTCATGCTGGCTCCCGTCGTCGCCGGCAACGAGGGTGACAGGGACCTCCCCATTGACGTCGATCTGCTGCCTGATGTGCCTGACGTTGTCAAGAAGGAGGTGGTGGAGGACGTGCTGGCGGAGGTGGTGGACAGGCAAGCACAGGATGGCTCCAAGAAGAGGAAGAAGCCGACGAAGATTCAAGTTGCAGGGGAGGTGCGCCGCTCCCAGCGTCTGAAGGAGCTCCAGAAGTGAAGAACTGAAGACTGCAGAATGTAGTTTGGTATGCTTAGTAGCATATAAGTTAGCATATCAGTTAGTACTTAGGTGTGCTTCATATATTGGTAGCACATAAGTTATTTGTAGTTTCGAATGGGCTGGTTTAAACTACTTTTGGTTTCTGTTGAACTACTGCTGCAACTGCCTATGGGTAGAACTTATGCTGCAACTGCCTAAGTTATATGTATGTTGCCATCTGTTGCTTTCATATGTTTGTTGTTGCTGTTGTTAGTTGTATGTGCTGCTAAAAAATGTTGCTGTTCAGTTAAAACGAGTTTACTGAAACAAATTCAGTTAAGCAAACTGCATACAAATACAAATTCAGTTAAGTTAAGTTTACTGAATACAAATACAAGTTCAGTTAAAATGAGTGTACTGAATACAAATTCAGTTATACTTACTAAATACAAATTTGCTAAATTAAGCTAAGCTTACTGAATAGAAATTCAGTCATACTTACTAAATACAAATTAGCTTAATTTAGCCACTAACTAATGTTAGCCAGTAACTAGATTGGCTTGTTTTTATTTTTCTGCCTAAAATTAGCCCACAATAATGGGCTACCTCTGCCTACCTACCAGATTTACCTCTGCCTACCTACCACCCACCCCTCTTACTCCTATATAAAGCACACCCAATGGCACAAACACCAGTCAAAGCCAAATCCCTCACTTCTCCTCCTTCTCCTCCCCCCAGCCGCCAAAGAGAACCCTAGGAGGACATGGATCCTGGAGAGGTAGTAGATGCAGAAGAGGTACCCACTGGAGCTAGGCGTAGAGAGGCAAGAAGGTTGCAAAGAAGGCAGCTGGCAGAGAGGATCCTTGCAGCACGCAACCGCAAGGATGTACAGTAGTTCCTGGAGGCATTCCCACCTGGATCAAATCCCAGTGATGATGATATCATCTACTGGGCAAGGAGGAGGGCTAATCTCCATCCTTTTCAGGTGACTAGGATGAGGTGGAGTAGGATCCTCTACCCAGATGAATGAGCTTTTTGAAGGAAATATGCCCTAGAGGCAATAATAAAGTTATTATTTATTTCCTTATATCATGATAAATGTTTATTATTCATGCTAGAATTGTATTAACCGGAAACATAATACATGTGTGAATACATAGACCAACAGAGTGTCACTAGTATGCCTCTACTTGACTAGCTCGTTAATCAAAGATGGTTATGTTTCCTAACCATGAACAAAGAGTTGTTATTTGATTAACGAGGTCACATCATTAGTTGAATGATCTGATTGACATGACCCATTCCATTAGCTTAGCACCCGATCGTTTAGTATGTTGCTATTGCTTTCTTCATGACTTATACATGTTCCTATAGCTATGAGATTATGCAACTCCCGTTTACCGGAGGAACACTTTGGGTACTACCAAACGTCACAACGTAACTGGGTGATTATAAAGGAGTACTACAGGTGTCTCCAATGGTAGGTGTTGGGTTGGCGTATTTCGAGATTAGGGTTTGTCACTCCGATTGTCGGAGAGGTATCTCTGGGCCCTCTCGGTAATGCACATCACATAAGCCTTGCAAGCACTGCAACTAATATGTTAGTTGTGAGATGATGTATTACGGAACGAGTAAAGAGACTTGCCAGTAACGAGATTGAACTAGGTATTGGATACCGACGATCGAATCTCGGGCAAGTAACATACCGATGACAAAGGGAACAACGTATGTTGTTATGCGGTCTGACCGATAAAGATCTTCGTAGAATATGTAGGAGCCAATATGGGCATCCAGGTCCCGCTATTGGTTATTGACCGGAGACGTGTCTCGGTCATGTCTACATTGTTCTCGAACCGTAGGGTCCGCACGCTTAACGTTACGATGACAGTTATTATGAGTTTATGCATTTTGATGTACTGAAGGTTGTTCGGAGTCCCGGATGAGATCACGGACATGACGAGGAGTCTCGAAATGGTCGAGACGTAAAGATTGATATATTGGAAGCCTATGTTTGGACATAGGAAGTGTTCCGGGTGAAATCGGGATTTTACCGGAATACCGGGAGGGTTACCGGAACCCCCCGGGAGACTAATGGGCCTATTGGGCCTTAGTGGAAAAGGAGAAAAGGGGCAGCCCATAGCTGGCCGGCGCCCCCCCTTTCCCCAAGTCCTAGTAGGACTAGGATAAGGGGCCGGCCCCCCCTTCTCTCTCCTTTTCCCCAAGAGTCCTAATTGGAATAGGATTGGAGGGGGGAGTCCTACTCCCGGTAGGAGTAGGACTCCCCCTGCGCCTCCCTCTTCCTGGCCGGCCGGCCCCCCTCCTCCAACCTTTATATACGGGGGCAGGGGACACCCCAAGACACACAAGTTGATCCTTGAGATCGTTCCTTAGCCGTGTGCGGTGCCCCTGCCACCAAATTCCACCTCGATCATACCGTTATAGTGCTTAGGCGAAGCCCTGCGTCGGTAGTACATCAAGATCGTCACCACGCCGTCGTGCTGACGGAACTCTTCCTCGATGCTTTGCTGGATCGGAGCCCGAGGAACGTCATCGAGCTGAACGTGTGCTAAGAACTCGGAGGTGCCGGAGTAACGGTGCTTGGATCGGTCGGATCGGAAAGAAGACGTACGACTACTTCCTCTATGTTGTGTGATCGCTTCCGCAGTCGGTCTGCGTTGGTACATAGACAACACTCTCCCCTCTCGTTGCTGTGCATCACCATGATCTTGCGTGTGCGTAGGAAATTTTTTGAAATTACTGCGTTCCCCAACAGTGGCATCCGAGCCTAGGTTTTATGGTTTGATGTTATTTGCACGAGTAGAACACAAGTGAGTTGTGGGCGATACAAGTCATTCTGCCTACCAGCATGTCATACTTTGGTTCGGCGGTATTGTTGGGTGAGACGATCCGGACTAACCTTACGCGTACTCTTACGCGAGACCGGTTCCCTCGACGTGCTTTGCACATAGATGGCTTGCGGAAGACTGTCTCTCCAACTTTAGTTGAACCAAGTGTGACTACGCCCGGTCCTTGAGAAGGTTAAAACGGAGTCTATTTGACGAACTATCGTTGTGGTTTTGATGCGTAGGTGAGATGAGTTCTTACTTAAGCCCGTAGCAGCCACGTAAAACTTGCAACAACAAAGTAGAGGACGTCTAACTTGTTTTTGCAGGGCATGTTGTGATGTGATATGGTCAAAGCATGATGCTGATTTTATTGTATGAGATGATCATGTTTTGTAACCGAGTTATCGGCAACTGGCAGGAGCCATATGGTTGTCGCTTTATTGTATGCAATGCAATCGCGATGTAATGCTTTACTTTATTACTAAACGGTAGTGATAGTCGTGGAAGCATAAGATTGGCGAGACAACAACGATGCTACGATGGAGATCAAGGTGTCGCGCCGGTGACGATGGTGATCATGACGGTGCTTCGGAGATGGAGATCACAAGCACAAGATGATGATGGCCATATCATATCACTTATATTTATTGCATGTGATGTTTATCCCTTTTTATGCATCTTATCTTGCTTTGATTGACGGTAGCATTATAAGATGATCTCTCACTAAAAATTATCAAGAAGTGTTCTCCCTGAGTATGCAACGTTGCCAAAGTTCGTCGTGCCCAGACACCACGTGATGATCGGGTGTGATAAGCTCTACGTCCAAATACAACGGGTGCAAAACAGTTGCACACGCAGAATACTCAGGTTATACTTGACGAGCCAAGCATATACAGATATGGCCTCGGAACACGGAGACCGAAAGGTCGAGCGTGAATCATATAGTAGATATGATCAACATAACGATGTTCACCATTGAAAACTACTCCATCTCACGTGATGATCGGTTATGGTTTAGTTGATTTGGATCACGTGATCACTTAGAAGATTAGAGGGATGTCTATCTAAGTGGGAGTTCCTAAGTAATTTGATTAACTGAACTTAAACTTATCATGAACTTAGTACCTGATAGTATCTTGCTTGTTTATGTTGATTGTAAATAGATGGCTCGTGCTATTGTTCCGTTGAATTTTAATGCGTTCCTTGAGAAAGCAAAGTTGAAAGATGATGGTAGCAATTACACGGACTGGGTCCGTAACCTGAGGATCATCCTCACTGCTGCACAGAAGAATTACGTCCTGGAAGCACCGCTAGGTGACAGGCCTGCTGCTGGAGCAACGCCAGATGTTATGAACGTCTGGCAGAGCAAAGCTGATGACTACTCAATAGTTCAGTGTGCCATGCTTTACGGCTTAGAATCGGGACTTCAACGACGTTTTGAACGTCATGGAGCATATGAGATGTCCCAGGAGTTGAAGTTAATATTTCAAGCAAATGCCCGAATTGAGAGATATGAAGTCTCCAATAAGTTCTATAGCTGCAAGATGGAGGAGAACAGTTCTGTCAGTGAGCATATACTCAAAATGTCCGGGTATAATAATCACTTGATTCAGATGGGAGTTAATCTTCCAGATGACTGCGTCATTGACAGAATTCTCCAATCACTGCCACCAAGCTACAAGAGCTTCGTGATGAACTATAATATGCAAGGGATGAACAAGACTATTCCCGAGCTCTTCGCAATGCTGAAAGCTGCGGAGGTAGAAATCAAGAAGGAGCATCAAGTGTTGATGGTTAGCAAAACCACTAGTTTCAAGAAAAAGGGCAAAGGGAAGAAGAAGGGAAACTTCAAGAAGAACAGCAAGCAAGTTGCTGCTCAGGAGAAGAAACCCAAGTCTGGACCTAAGCCTGAAACTGAGTGCTTCTACTGCAAGTAGACTGGTCACTGGAAGCGGAACTGCCCCAAGCATTTGGCGGATAAGAAGGATGGCAAAGTGAGCAAAGGTATATGTGATATACATGTTATTGATGTGTACCTTACTAGAGCTCGTAGTAGCACCTGGGTATTTGATACTGGTTCTGTTGCTAATATTTGCAACTCGAAACAGGGACTACGGAATAAGCGGACACTAGCAAAGGACGAGGTGACGATGCGCGTGGGAAACGGTTCCAAAGTCGATGTGATCGCGGTCGGCACGCTACCTCTACATCTACCTTCGGGATTAATATTAGACCTAAATAATTGTTATTTGGTGCCAGCGTTGAGCATGAACATTATATCTGGATCTTGTTTAATGCGAGACGGTTATTCATTTAAATCAGAGAATAATGGTTGTTCTATTTATATGAGTAATATCTTTTATGGTCATGCACCTTTGAAGAGTGGTCTATTCTTGTTGAATCTCGAAGATAGTGATACATATATTCATAATGTAGAAGCCAAAAGATGCAAAGTTAATAATGATAGTGCAACTTATTTGTGGCACTGCCGTTTAGGTCATATCGGTGTAAAGCGCATGAAGAAACTCCATACTGATGGGCTTTTGGAACCACTTGATTATGAATCACTTGGTACTTGCGAACCGTGCCTCATAGGCAAGATGACTAAAACACCGTTCTCCGGTACTATGGAGAGAGCAACAGATTTATTGGAAATCATACATACCGATGTATGTGGTCCGATGAATATTGAGGCTCGTGGCGGATATCGTTATTTTCTCACCTTCACAGATGATTTAAGCAGATATGGGTATATCTACTTAATGAAACATGAGTCTGAAACATTTGAAAAGTTCAAAGAATTTCAGAGTGAGGTTGAAAATCATCGTAACAACAAAATAAAGTTTCTACGATCTGATCGTGGAGGAGAATATTTGAGTTACGAGTTTGGTGTACATTTGAAAAATTGTGGAATAGTTTCGCAACTCACGCCACCCGGAACACCACAACGTAATGGTGTGTCCGAACGTCGTAATCGTACTTTACTAGATATGGTGCGATCTATGATGTCTCTTACTGATTTACCGCTATCGTTTTGGGGTTATGCTTTAGAGACGGCCGCATTCACGTTAAACAGGGCACCATCAAAATCCGTTGAGACGACACCTTATGAACTATGGTTTGGCAAGAAACCAAAGTTGTCGTTTCTTAAAGTTTGGGGCTGCGATGCTTATGTGAAAAAGCTTCAACCTGATAAGCTCGAACCCAAATCGGAGAAATGTGTCTTCATAGGATATCCAAAGGAAACTATTGGATACACCTTCTATCACAGATCCGAAGGCAAGACTTTTGTTGCTAAATTCGGAAACTTTCTAGAGAAGGAGTTTCTCTCGAAAGAAGTGAGTGGGAGGAAAGTAGAACTTGACGAGGTAACTGTACCTGCTCCCTTATTGGAAAATAGTACATCACAGAAAACTGTTTCTGCGACACCTATACCAATCAGTGAGGAAGCTAATGATGATGATCATGAAGCTTCAGAACAAGATACTACTGAACCACGTAGATCAACCAGAGTGAGATCCGCACCAGAGTGGTACGGTAATCCAGTTCTGGAAGTCATGATGCTAGATCATGATGAACCTACGAACTATGAAGAAGCGATGGTGAGCCCAGATTCCGCAAAGTGGCTTGAGGCCATGAAATCTGAGATGGGATCCATGTATGAAAACAAAGTATGGACTTTGGTTGACTTGCCCGATGATCGGCAAGCAATTGAGAATAAATGGATCTTCAAGAAAAAGACTGACGCTGACGGTAATATTACTGTCTATAAAGCTCGACTTGTCGCGAAAGGTTTTTGACAAGTTCAAGGAGTTGACTACGATGAGACCTTCTCACCCGTAGCGATGCTTAAGTCCGTCAGAATTATGTTAGCAATTGTCGCATTTTATGATTATGAAATATGGCAGATGGATGTCAAAACTGCATTCCTGAATGGATTTCTGGAAGAAGAGTTGTATATGATACAACCAGAAGGTTTTGTCGATCCAAAGGGAGCTAACAAAGTATGCAAACTCCAGCGATCCATTTATGGACTGGTGCAAGCATCTCGGAGTTGGAATAAACGCTTTGATAGTGTGATCAAAGCATTTGGCTTTATACAGACTTTTGGAGAAGCCTGTATTTACAAGAAAGTGAGTGGGAGCTCTGTAGCATTTCTAATATTATATGTGGATGACATATTGCTGATTGGAAATGATATAGAATTTCTGGATAGCATAAAGGGATACTTGAATAAAAGTTTTTCGATGAAAGACCTCGGGGAAGCTGCTTACATATTAGGCATAAAGATCTATAGAGATAGATCAAAACGCTTAATTGGACTTTCACAGAGCACATACCTTGACAAGATTTTGAAGAAGTTCAAAATGGATCAAGCAAAGAAAGGGTTCTTGCCTGTGTTACAAGGTATGAAGTTGAGTCAGACTCAATGCCCGACCACTGCAGAAGATAGAGAGAAAATGAAAGATGTTCCCTATGCTTCAGCCATAGGCTCTATCATGTATGCAATGCTGTGTACCAGACCTGATGTGTGCCTTGCTATAAGTTTAGCAGGGAGGTACCAAAGTAATCCAGGAATGGATCACTGGACAGCGGTCAAGAACATCCTGAAATACCTGAAAAGGACTAAGGATATGTTTCTCGTATATGGAGGTGACAAAGAGCTCACCGTAAGAGGTTACGTTGATGCAAGCTTTGACACTGATCCGGACGATTCTAAATCGCAAACCGGATACGTGTTTACTTTAAACGGTGGAGCTGTCAGTTGGTGCAGTTCTAAACAAAGCGTCGTAGCGGGATCTACATGTGAAGCGGAGTACATAGCTGCTTCGGAAGCAGCAAACGAAGGAGTCTGGATGAAGGAGTTCATATCCGATCTAGGTGTCATACCTAGTGCATCGGGTCCAATGAAAATCTTCTGTGACAATACTGGTGCAATTGCCTTGGCAAAGGAATCCAGATTTCACAAGAGGACCAAACACATCAAGAGACGCTTCAACTCCATCCGGGATTTAGTCCAGGTGGGAGACATAGAGATTTGCAAGATACATACGGATCTGAATGTTGCAGACCCGTTGACTAAGCCTCTTCCACGAGCAAAACATGATCAGCACCAAGGCTCCATGGGTGTTAGAATCATTACAGTGTAATCTAGATTATTGACTCTAGTGCAAGTGGGAGACTGAAGGAAATATGCCCTAGAGGCAATAATAAAGTTATTATTTATTTCCTTATATCATGATAAATGTTTATTATTCATGCTAGAATTGTATTAACCGGAAACATAATACATGTGTGAATACATAGACCAACAGAGTGTCACTAGTATGCCTCTACTTGACTAGCTCGTTAATCAAAGATGGTTATGTTTCCTAACCATGAACAAAGAGTTGTTATTTGATTAACGAGGTCACATCATTAGTTGAATGATCTGATTGACATGACCCATTCCATTAGCTTAGCACCCGATCGTTTAGTATGTTGCTATTGCTTTCTTCATGACTTATACATGTTCCTATAACTATGAGATTATGCAACTCCTGTTTACCGGAGGAACACTTTGGGTACTACCAAACGTCACAACGTAACTGGGTGATTATAAAGGAGTACTACAGGTGTCTCCAATGGTAGGTGTTGGGTTGGCGTATTTCGAGATTAGGGTTTGTCACTCCGATTGTCGGAGAGGTATCTCTGGGCCCTCTCGGTAATGCACATCACATAAGCCTTGCAAGCACTGCAACTAATATGTTAGTTGTGAGATGATGTTTTACGGAACGAGTAAAGAGACTTGCCAGTAACGAGATTGAACTAGGTATTGGATACCGACGATCGAATCTCGGGCAAGTAACATACCGATGACAAAGGGAACAACATATGTTGTTATGCGGTCTGACCGATAAAGATCTTCGTAGAATATGTAGGAGCCAATATGGGCATCCAGGTCCCGCTATTGGTTATTGACCGGAGACGTGTCTCGGTCATGTCTACATTGTTCTCGAACCGTAGGGTCCGCACGCTTAACGTTACGATGACAGTTATTATGAGTTTATGCATTCTGATGTACCGAAGGTTGTTCGGAGTCCCGGATGAGATCACGGACATGACGAGGAGTCTCGAAATGGTCGAGATGTAAAGATTGATATATTGGAAGCCTATGTTTGGACATAGGAAGTGTTCCGGGTGAAATCGGGATTTTACCGGAATACCGGGAGGGTTACCGGAACCCCCGGGAGACTAATGGGCCTATTGGGCCTTAGTGGAAAAGGAGAATAGGGGCAGCCCATAGCTGGCCGGCGCCCCCCCTTTCCCCAAGTCCTAGTAGGACTAGGATAAGGGGCCGGCCCCCCCTTCTCTCTCCTTTTCCCCGAGAGTCCTAATTGGAATAGGATTGGAGGGGGGAGTCCTACTCCCGGTAGGAGTAGGACTCCCCCTGCGCCTCCCTCTCCCTGGCCGGCCGGCCCCCCTCCTCCAACCTTTATATACGGGGGCAGGGGACACCCCAAGACACACAAGTTGATCCTTGAGATCGTTCCTTAGCCGTGTGCGGTGCCCCCTGCCACCAAATTCCACCTCGATCATACCGTTATAGTGCTTAGGCGAAGCCCTGCGTCGGTAGTACATCAAGATCGTCACCACGCCGTCGTGCTGACGGAACTCTTCCTCGACGCTTTGCTGGATCGGAGCCCGAGGAACGTCATCGAGCTAAACGTGTGCTAAGAACTCGGAGGTGCCGGAGTAACGGTGCTTGGATCGGTCGGATCGGAAAGAAGACGTACGACTACTTCCTCTACGTTGTGTGATCGCTTCCGCAGTCGGTCTGCGTTGGTACGTAGACAACACTCTCCCCTCTCGTTGCTGTGCATCACCATGATCTTGCGTGTGCGTAGGAAATTTTTTGAAATTACTGCGTTCCCCAACACTTTTATGTTTGTGAGTGAGTGTTTCAGGTCACTGCATGTCAATGCAAGTCTATCTATGTATGAGTGAGTGTTTTATCTATGTTTGTGAGTGAGTGAGGTTTATATATGTATGAGTCAGAGTTTTATCTATATATGAGTCAGTGTTCTATCTATGTATGTGTCAGTTAACTCTTACTACAATGTACTAAATCTATACTACTTATTCTCCGTTTAGTTCCAATTCTGCACATCTGTGCTAGAGTTCAGTTAACCTCATGTTAACTGAAACAAATACATTTAACTAACTTGTCTTCAGCTAAAGACCTGTTAACTCAAACAAATACAGTTCACTGTATAGTTAACTGATACAGTTAACTAGAATTCAGTTAGACTCATAATCCATGTTAACTAGAATTGAACATACTGGAGATGCAAACAGAGAGGGACAAATTGAGTTAACTAAATTCAGTCTAATAACACCTTGCAACAACACAACTTGGGGCAGTCATACAAATTCAGTTAACTAGAAGCAAATTCAGTCTAATACAACTTCCAACAACATAACTTGGGCAGTCATACAAATTCAATGCCTTACAAGATACTGGCATACAAATCAACCAAGTTCACTAAAAGAGTGCAAACAATTAATGGCTGCTACTTAAGGCAGCATTACATAAATAATGAATTACTCAAATTCATCTAAGATTTCCTTCACCCTCCTTATCTTGCTCTTGGTATCCTCCTTGTGCCTGAACAAATCACGAATCATGTACTCTAGTTTCTTCTTCTCCTTCTTCAGGTCATCCCTCTGTGACACAAGTTTGTCCAACTCTTCCTTCATGTTGTCCATCTGTCCCTTCATGCTGTCCATCTGTTGCTTCATCTCATCCCTCTCTTTCTCTGCCTTAGCCCTCACAAACTTATGAATGCTAGTGCTAGATTTATCAGACAGCTTCTTCTTCTCAAGCTCTTGCTTTAGGTCAGAAATATCAATTCTTGCATTGCCCAACTCAGTAATTGCCTGCTCCTTGTCAGCCACCATCTTAGCAAAATCCAGTTTAAAAAACCTCAATTCTTTGTCCATCTTTTCTTTCTCTCTCACAACCCTAAGATTTTCTTCAGCAAGATGTAAGTTCTCACTGATCCTTAGCTTGTTCTCATCACCATACATGCCCCAAACCCTAGCTAAACTCATCTTCAGAGTGGCAGGCCATTCAGGGTCAATCCACTCCACAAACTTGCATTTAGGTATTTCCTAACAGATAAGATAGAATTCAGTTAGTTCATTTGAATTCAGGTAAGTTCAGTTAACTGAATTTAAATTCAGATAAGTTTAGCTATTTCATTCTAATTCAGTTAAGTTCGGTTATTTCATTTAAATTCAGTTTAGTTCAGTTAGTTCATTTGAATTCAGTTAAGTTCACTAACAAGATGTTGTTAACTGAAAGATTCAATTAAGTTCAGAAACTAGATGCTCTTAACTGAAAATGCACTCCTCGACATTTACATGGCACACTCTTATACAGATCACATTGCAAGTTTGGTAGATCTACTAACCTTTTGTGCACAAGCAAGATACCTCCTTACACTGTCAACTGATTCAAAAGACACAAACTTCTCACAGACATCTTCATGTTCACATCTAGCTGCAAGATCTGTAGCAAGGCCTCTCCACTCAGAGCAGAAAATGGTGGCAGGAGCAGTAGCCTACAACATTGTTTACAACATATTCTTGTCAGCAAATAGGCAGGCACCATCTAGGCTGAAATTTTTCTGCTCAAGAACATACACCCATTCCCCATTTTTGCTCAGTCCCTAACTGCCAGAGACATAGCAAATACTAACCTCACTTGTCACAGAGTAGCCGTCGGACGAGCTAGATCCTTCACTCCAAGATACCATTGGGGTGACCTGGACGGCGGCGGTGAGCTGTACGACGGCGGCGAGCTTGCTGGCGGCGCGGCGTCGATAAGCTGATGCTGGAGCCGAGGGGGCAAGGGGGCAGGTGGGGAACGAGTGGACCAGTGAGCGGACGTGAAGTGGATTCCTCTGACAGATTTAATTCAGGTGGGGGTAAGTGTGGGTTGAATAAGGGAAATGGCAGGGGGTTCTGTGCAAAACTACAGGCACTGACTGGCCCAGCCACTTGGCAGCCAAATGGCGAGCTCTGATTGGCCTGTGACTAAAACATCACATTGGGTGCAAGTTGGGGTATGAGTTAGTATAGTTTTGCAACTTTGGGACTAGATCATCACATTGGGTGCAAGTTAGGGTACCTGGGGTGCTATTACCTCTTTTTTAGACGCATGCTCGGTGTTTTAAACGTGATGTAGCAAAAGATCCTACGTTTTGTTTACGTGTCATTGTATGTACTCTTAAGTATGTCGCTGCTGGTGTTTGACTGTTGAGGGGTCGTCCTATTGTCTGTATTAAATTGTTTATCAATCACAAAAGTTTCATATTTTCTGTGATGATTTTGTCAGCCTTTTCACTTAACTGATTAGTCGAACAAGCACACTCCTTTTGACAGATTCAAAATGAGTAACCAAAGCTTCGTCTGGTCTCCTCAACTAAACTTCCGTTCGGCACCACTTTATGTCGCTGGAACCCTACCTACCATTGTTGTCAATGACCTTATTCATTTTGAAAAACCTTCGTCGTTTGTACTGTTGTTAATGCAATAATGCTCTACTTACGGATAATTTGCTACGGAAGGAGCCTACGCACGGATGTGGAGTCAAGTCGTGGCTCGGTGTTGGAATATGGAGACCAGCCGTTTCAATCTCCGCTAGCCACGTGAGGGTATACCTGGCCATGGGCAGCCCGGCCCGGTCGGCCCGACTCGACCTGGCCTGAAAAAGCCCGACCCGGCCCGGCCCGACCTTGTCCATGGGCCAGGCTCAGGCCTAGGTTTTGAGCCCGAAGCCCGGGCCGGGCCGGGCCCAGGCCCGTCGATTTCGCCATTTAAGGAAGAGGCCTGGCCCGTGGCCCGAGGCCCGACGAGCTTTTAGTGTGATGGGCCGAGCTTGGGCCCGGTTTTTAGGCCCGGCGGCCGGGCCGTGCCGGGCTCGGGCCTGAGTTTTTGCGTCGGGTTTTGGTTGGCTCGGCCCGAAGCCCGGCCCGGCCCGGCCCGAGGAATGGCCAGGTATACGTGAGGCCATGATGGCGTCCGTAAGCACAATCCGTAGAAATTGCCTGCAAGGATAGCATTCTTCTTGTTAGTGCAATAATGCTCTACTTATGGATAATTTGCTACGGAAGGAGCCTACGGACGGACGTGGAGTCAAGTCGCGGCTCGGTGGAGGAATATGGGGACCAGCCGTTTAATCTCCGCTAGCGACGTGAGGCCATGATGGTGCCCGTAAGCACAATCCGTAGAAATTGCCTGTAAGTGTAGCACTGTTCTTGTTAGTGTCACTGACTGATGTTGAGATCTTGATGTAGGCACAGCACAAGCGTATAAAGGCTGCTTCTTTTATTTACGATCAAACATTTGAGAGCCACAAAAGAAGAAGTTTTTTAACACAAGACACTAGTGTCAATCAGGGCATCTCCAACCCTATCCTCTAATTTGCCCTTACATGTCCGAACTTGACGGTCCGGACACTTTTATACCTTCAACGATATCCTTTGTTTGCATGTGAACTTAAATAGACGTCCAAAATCCCCTAGTACATTCCCAAATCAGGGGTTGTATAGGCGTGTCCGGACGTGTTCCCAAACACCGCCAACTTAGCATATGTATGTAAGGCGATTCTAACGCCATCATAAACTCATTTTTTACTCTCTCCATTGGACAAAGGGGTGAATAATTGATGGATAGTGTTGGATGATCGAGCACGAACAACATCATGGCGGTGTGTTTCTCCTTGCCTGCCTAACCCAATTGCCCAAGCATGTTTCCGCCAGGGCCATCCACAAAACACTCAGATGTTGGCCACCAATTTCCTCCCTTTTTTCCCACTCAAATAGTTGAGGTTGTCACAGGAGCTCATACCATCGTAAATGCACTTTGCAAAAAAGTTAAGTTCACATTACAACTGACTTAAGAAGTTGAACGGATGAACATGAAGGAATAAGAACGAAACAACATTGAAATGTCATGAAATCATCATCTCTACATCAAAACGCCCATGTCGGCCTTAAAGACTACACAAACAACCCACTCTAAAAGCCACGTGCTAGAAAAATCCGAGGTACGTGTCGATTTACCGAGCACCATGTAATTATAACACGAATGCCACTGAAATTTGTTAACGATATTCACTGAATATTTGAAGTTTACCACGGATTAACTATTCAAAATCAATCAGGCTGTTGCCACACCCTTTCTTATTCGATTTCACAATGGGGTGGGCACACATCCCCCTGTGTTTGAAATACTTGTTTATCGTGAAGAAAGAGTGCAGCACCAGCTCCTCACCTAAACACAGGAATTTGAGGCATCCATGCACCCATCGCATCCACGTCGATCGACCGCTACAACTAATTTCCTGCTCGATCATGTAAACATCTTGTCACTTCTGACTAACGTAATACTCCCTCCATTCCACAATGTAGTGTTTCCTTTATCCCCGTGCTTTAACTTTGACCGTAAATTTAACTATCAAGATCGATTGCGGCGGGAGCAAAAATTATATCAGTAAATTCGTATTCAAAATAAGTTTTCAATTATATAATTTTTTCTCCCGCCGCAGTTAGTCTCATTGATTAAATTTATGGTCAAAGTTGGACCTCAAGAAACGCGGAGGCACTATATTTTAGAATGGAGGGAATACGTTATGGTTACCAACTATGGTTCCAGAGAAAGTTGTGTTGCCTACCATGGCGAGTCTGGCCAACAACCAATCTAATCAATTAGGCCATCCATCACCTGGGCTATAAGTTCCAGGCATCGACCCCTGTCCTTGCATCCCAACAGATCAGAGACATCTCACAGTCCCTTCGCAGTAAACCATCTGAGAGAAACTCTAGCTAGGAGCTAGCCATGGCCTCCACCACGAGATTCCTGGCCATGATCATGGCGTGCACGCTCCTCGCCAGCACGACGTGCCATGCCGCTCGCCACTTGGCTGACACCACCCCGGTGGCTGCCCCACCCGCTGCGGCAGCTGTCCCTGGCCTCCTGGCCGTGCCGACTGTCGGTGTCAAAACCGGCGGATTTCGGGTAGGGGGTCTCGAACTGTGCGTCTAGGCGGATGGTAACAGGAGGCGGGGGGCACGATGTTACCTACGTCCTGCTTGATTATTCTTGATAATATGAGTAGTACAAGAGTTGATCTACCATGAGATCGAAGAGGCTAAACCCTAAAAGTTAGCCTATGGTATGATTGTTGTTGTTGGTCCTACGGACTAAACCCTCTGGTTTATATAGACACCGGAGGGGGCTAGGGTTACACAGAGTCGGTTACAAGGAAGGAGATCTACATATCCGTACTGCCAAGCTTGCCTTCCACGCCAAGGAGAGTCCCATCCGGACACGGGGCGAAGTCTTCAATCTTGTATCTTTATAGTCCAACAGTCCGGCCAAAGGATATAGTCCGGCTATCCGGATACCCCCTAATCCAGGACTCCCTCAGTAGCCCCTGAACCAGGCTTCAATGACGATGAGTCCGACGCGCAGATTGTCTTCGGCATTGTAAGGCAGGTTCCTCCTCCGAATACTTCATAGAAGATTTTGAACACGAGGATCGTGTCCGGCTCTGCAAAACAAGTTCCACATACCACTGTAGAGAGAATAATATTTTCATAAATCTAATATGCTGACGTACCGAGTAGTGTGACATCACACCATAGCCAGGTCTTTATTCGAATCATTTTTCATAACCAATCTCAGCGTGTTTGGCGAGGCAGTTTCCTTGGCACGTCTTGTCGAAGCAGAGATCGTGTCCCCTTTATTACGGGATTCTCATCAATGCGGACATGGGTAACTCAACCGTGCCTATTGGTAGGACTCCTAGATCTTAGGCAAGTTCCAAACGGCCACGAGGAGGACGCTTAGCATTCACCCTCTTTATAAAGGGGACACGGTTTTTTCTTTTTTCCCTCTCGTGCTCAATCAAATCCTTCCCCCGCCTCGAGTTCTAACACCCAAAACTCAGGTCAGGTGTTTCGGACCTTCAACTATGTACGGATACAACCTTCAAGGTCGGTGGATGCCTTCCTCCGTCACGGAGGAGGACATCAAGAGGTTGAGAGAGGCCAGATATCTGACCGCCGAACTTTCGCATCGGCTGCCCGCCCAAGGGTAGGTCGTCCCTACTCCCGAACCCAGCGAGAGCGTCGTGTTCGTCTCCCACTTCCTCCGAGGACTAGGCGTCGCTCTGGATCCCTTTGTTAGGGGTCTTATGTTCTATTATGGGCTAGATTTTCATGATCTGGTGAAAGGATCGATATGGTTGACTAGAGGGGGGGGGTGAATAGGCAGCTACCAATTTTTAGCTTTTCTTTACCAAATTAAACTTTGCATCAAAGTAGGTTGTCTAGATGTGCAACTAGGTGGGCAACCTATATGATGCAATAATAACAAGCATACAAGCAAGCAAGGGAAGAAACACTAAAGAGCTTGCACAAGTAAAGGTAAGAGATAACCAAGAGTGGATCCGGTGAAGACGAGGATGTGTTACTGAAGTTCCTTCCTTTTGAGGGGAAGTACGTCTCCGTTGGAGCGGTGTGGAGGCACAATGCTCCCCAAGAAGCCACTAGGGCCACCGTATTCTCCTCACGCCCTCACACAATGGGAGATGCCGTGATTCCACTATTGGTGGCCTTAAAGGCGGCGACCGAACCTTTACAAACAAGGTTGGGGCAATCTCCACAACTTAATCGGAGGCTCCTAACAAGACCACGAAGCTTCACCACAATGGAATATGGCTCCGAGGTGACCTCAACCGTCTAGGGTGCTCAAACACCCAAGAGTAACAAGATCCGCTAGGGATGAGTGGGGGAATCGAAAATCCCTTGGTGAAAGTGTAGATCGGGGCCTTCTCAACCATTCCCGAGCAAATCAACAAATTTGATTGGCTAGAGAGATAGATCGGGCGAAAATGAAGCTTGGAGTATTTAATGGAGCTTAAGCAATAAATGGAGCTTGGAGGAGGAAGAGGTAGGTGAGAAGGAGGAAGGGGACTCCCTTTTATAGTGGGGGCAACAATCCCGTTGCCCCCCACCAACCAGCCCCGCACAGGGCGGTACTACCGCGGAGAAGGGGCGGTACTACCTCCAGGCGACGGTACTGCCGCGCCAACCAGCGGTACTGTCGCGCTGAGAAGACTTAGTAGGGAACGGACCCAAATGCGGTACTACCGCCACTACAACCATGACTAGTGCCGCAAAACCCGACACATGAAAAAGACCTCTTGAATTGAGGCGGTAGGAGCCATACTACCCAGCGGTACTACGGCAGAGGGGTCAAGGGCGGTAGTACCACTGTGGAGCGGTACTGTCGCTTGTGACCCTTCGCCCGTAGTACCGCAGGCAGTGCGGTACTACCGCTGGGGCGCGCGAGAGAGAGAGAGAGGGAGAAGGGATCTCTCAAGGAAGCTGAGGACCAGGCGGAGGTGCCAGGCCCCCAGCGGTACTACTGCTATGGAGCCACGGCGGTACTACCACTGCGAAGCGGTACTGCCGCTTGTGGCTTCTCAGCGGGACTACCGCTGGGTGCGCGGTACTGCCTCTTAGACCTAGACAGAACAAGGAAGAGAGGAGATATCTCTTCAATGGACAGGAAAAGCTCGGAGGGTGAGAAGCTGATGTGTACGTGATGATTCCACCCAAGCAAAACCCCAGCGGACCCCCTCTTGATAGTACGGTGCCCTCTACGCAACTAATCCACCAAGAAAGAAACGAAAGAGCTACACCGTCTTGAAATACACTCCGAGAGGAAGAAAGCGTCTCATGCCAGGGGAGAATCTGTGAATAATTCAACGCACAAGATTAGTCCGCAAACATGTTGTCATCAATCACCAAAACTACCTTGAGAGAGATATGCCGTAACATCTGGCCCCGGATTCCCTTCTTCACATTTCGTCATTTATTGTCGTATGTGAGGCCTTCCTCCGCATTACCCCTCACTTCGGCCTGTGGTTCAAGACCTTCGATGTGAAGCCGAAGATGATCGATGGGCAGCATGCAGTGTGCGGAGGCGCTTTAATAAGAAAAATTGCTGACGCTCCATGGCCTGAGGGTAGCTTCCCAGAGGTGTCCGGATTGTGGCAGCGGGAGTGGTTCTACATCATAGCTCCCCGAAGTGCCAAGTGGGTAGCTGCCCCCACCTTTCGCTCAGGCCCCCACCACAACTGACGTCATGGATCAGCAGGGGGTTGAGCTGGGGTCCAGCCAAGGACGTGCCAATACTGCAAGGCCGTATCCGAGATGTCTTTGAGAGAGATTTCAGTCTGGTTATGGTAGTGCAAGTTATGCTAGTTCATCGAGTCCAGCCTTGCAAACGCCGGCCCCTTCGCATGTGGGAATTCAACCCAAAAGGATCGCGAGCTATTCAACACTTCCTTGGCGTGACGCCCGAGGAGATGTACAAATTGTTCTTCAAACCACAAATAATATGTCCGGACATCACTGAGGATGCAGGTCTGAGCTGCAATCGCCCGGATACCCAAGTAAGTAGCCCCGCATCCGAACACACTGTCCGTTTGTTTATCGCAACGTCGCCCTAAAAAGCCGCTCTTTGACCAGGATTGGATAGCGAAGGCAAAGTTGATCAGGTGTCCGCCCCCTCCCTAAGACATCACCAAATCCCGTGCTAACCAGGATGCTGGAGATCGTGCCTTATCAAGCGCCCTCAGGAGAAGATAAAGGGGGGGACAAGCAGGCTAGCGCCTCCGCGAAGAAGGTTAACTAGGGAGGAGGAACTGAAACTTCCTCTCCCCAGGGAAGGAAGAGGAATGCCTCTGAGGACCCGGAGACCACGATCTCCAAACGGGGGAAGAAATATTCGCCAGAGGGTCCTGCCCTGGGGGATATCCCGGCCGCACTATGCCCTCAAGGGGATCAGCCCTCCATCGAGCTGTAAGTAAAAGGGTACTTAATAATGAAAATATCTCGCCTTACTTCTGAGGAAAATAACCGAAGCATTTATTTTGCAGTTCGGATCTTAGCCCTTCTCAGCAGAGCTCATCTTCAGGGGATCTTCTTCCAGAGATGATGGAGAGCGAAACGCCTCCCCCTGCCATACTGCCTCATGAGGTGGGCGACCCCGAGGTGTCGTCGCGGAGGGTTTTTCCTGATTCGGCAAGGCCAGAAGGTAATCCTATGGTCACCCAAAGTCCTCAGTATCCGGCTCCTGAAGAGGGCAATCGAAAGAGTCCGGCGCCGTATGGTGTACGGTCGGACGTACTGAGGGATCTGCTAGAGCAAGCGGCTATCTCAGTAGAGCACCGCATGTTGATGGGTACGGTGATTGAAAGGATTTCGTCCGCTGAAAGCGGGTTGCATGAAGCCTTTATGAGTCTACTGACGGGTTTTGAGGTACGTGAAATGATGTACATTTTTTATGGTACCGCACATTTTTAGATGTGCCCTGTGTAGATAGTAGCCCTTGAGACTCTGGGTGCTATCGAAGACGACAACGCACAGAGGATCATAGTCCCAGGAATAATCGTGCCGCCTTAATATGCAGGTGGCGGAGGGTCCGCTGGCCAGCCGGACTGATGAGTTTGCCGAGCTAAAGAGGCAGCTTGACGTGGCAGACGCCGACATCGTACTTGTCAACAAGCGGCTTGACGAGGCACAGGGTATGCGATTCCTCCGGTGACACATGGGAAGAGGAGCATGATGCCAGTATCTATAACATGTGTGTGAATGCAGATGAAGCTGCGGCCATGGAGAAACTTCGGGCAGAACTTACCTGAGCCAAAGAACAAGCCAGGAAAAGCGATGCGGCTACCCTAAAGGCAATCGAGGAGCTGAAAGCCGAACAGGCTGCTCACTACCAAAGCAAGGAGGAAATAGCTAGGATGGCTGTGGAATTGAAGAACGCCGCTAACCGTTATGAGCTTCTTGAAAAGGAAGATCGAGCGAAGAGGACAGACCTGGAGAAGGCCACGATGGCGACCAAAGACACCTGCTCTGCAATGAGAGCGATGAAGGAGGAGCCGCGTCAAGCCGGGGATATCGTGGCTGGGAAGCCCTTTATGCTGCGGATGAAGTTTGGAGATCCTCGGTACGCCCCTTGTTGGAAATATGCACTAGAGGCAATAATAAAATGGTTATTATTATATTTCTTTGTTCATGATAATTGTCTATTGTTCATGCTATAATTGTGTTATCCGGAAATCGTAATACATGTGTGAATACATAGACCACAACACGTCCCTAGTGAGCCTCTAGTTGACTAGCTCGTTGATCAAAAGATAGTCATGGTTTCCTGACTATGGACATTGGATGTCATTGATAACGGGATCAAATCATTAGGAGAATGATGTGATGGACAAGACCCAATCCTAAGTATAGCTCAAAGATCGTGTAGTTCGTTTGCTATAGCTTTTCGGAATGTCAGGTATCATTTCCTTAGACCATGAGATTGTGCAACTCCCGGATACCGTAGGAGTGCTTTGGGTGTGCCAAACGTCACAACATAACTGGGTGACTATAAAGGTACACTACGGGTATCTCCGAAAGTGTCTGTTGGGTTGGCACGAATGGAGACTGGGATTTGTCACTCCGTAAGACGGAGAGGTATCTCTGGGCCCATTCGGTAATGCATCATTATAATGAGCTCAATGTGACCAAGTGGTTGATCACGGGATCATGCATTATGGTACGAGTAAAGTGACTTGCCGGTAACGAGATTGAACGAGGTATTGGGATACCGACAATCGAGTCTCGGGCAAGTAACGTACTGATTGACAAAGGGAATTGTATACGGGATTGATTGAATCCTCGATATCGTGGTTCATCCGATGAGATCATCGAGGAGCATGCGGGAGCCAACATGGGTATCTAGATCCCGCTGTTGGTTATTGATTGGAGAGTCGTCTCGGTCATGTCTGCGTGTCTCCCGAACCCGTAGGGTCTACACACATAAGGTTCGGTGATGCTAGGGTTGTTGAGATATTAGTATACGGTAACCCGAAAGTTGTTCGGTGTCCCGGATGAGATCCCGGACGTCACGAGGAGTTCCGGAATGGTCCGGAGGTGAAGATTTATATATAGGAAGTCAAGTTTCGGCCATCAGGAAAGTTTCGGGGGTAATCGGTATTGTACCGGGATCACCGGAAGGGTCCCGGGGGTCCACCGGGTGGGGCCACCTATCCTGGAGGGCCCCATGGGCTGAAGTGGGAGGGGAACCAGCCCCTAGTGGGCTGGTGCGCCCCCCATGGGCCTCCCCCTGCGCCTAGGGTTGGAAACCCTAGGGGTGGGGGGGGGGGGCACTTGGCTTGGGGGGCACTCCACCCCCCTTGGCCGCCGCCCCCCTTGGAGATTCAATCTCCTAGGGCCGGCTCCCCCCTAGGGGTCCTATATATAGTGGAGGGGAGGGAGGGCAGCCGCACCCTAGCCCCTGGCGCCTCCCTCTCCCTCCCGTGACACTCCTCCCTCTCCCTGAGCTTGGCGAAGCCCTACCGAGATCACCGTTGCTTCCACCACCATGCCGTTGTGCTGCTGGATCTTCATCAACTTCTCCTGCCCCCTTGCTGGATCAAGTTGGAGGAGACGTCTTCCCAACTGTAGGTGTGTTGAACGCGGAGGTGCCGTCCGTTCGGCGCTAGGTCATCGGTGATTTGGATCACGACGAGTACGACTCCATCAACCCCGTTCTCTTGAACGCTTCCGCGCGCGATCTACAAGGGTATGTAGATGCACTCCCCTCTCCCTCATTGCTAGATGACTCCATAGATTGATCTTGGTGATGCGTAGAAAAATTTAAAATTCTGCTACGTTCCCCAACAGTGGCATCATGAGCTAGGTCTATGCGTAGTTTCTATGCACGAGTAGAACACAAAGCAGTTGTGGGCATGTATATTGTCAATTTGCTTGCCGTTACTAGTCTTATCTTGATTCGGCGGCATCATGGGATGAAGCGGCCCGGACCGACCTTACACGTACGCTTACGTGAGACTGGTTCCACCGATTGACATGCACTAGTTGCATAAGGTGGCTGGCCGGTGCCTGTCTCTCCCACTTTAGTCGGATCGGATTCGATGAAAAGGGTCCTTATGAAGGGTAAATAGAAATTGGCATATCACGTTGTGGTTTTGGCGTAGGTAAGAAACGTTCTCGCTAGAAACCTATAGCAGCCACGTAAAAACTTGCAACAATAATTAGAGGACGTCTAACTTGTTTTTGCAGCATGTGCCGTGTGATGTGATATGGCCAAAAGGATGTGATGAATGATATATGTGATGTATGAGATTGATCATGTTCTTGTAATAGGAATCACGACTTGCATGTCGATGAGTATGACAACTGGCAGGAGCCATAGGAGTTGTCTTTATTTATTTATGACCTGCGTGTCAACATAAACGTCATGTAATTACTTTACTTTATTGATAAAGCGTTAGCCATAGTAGTAGAAGTAATAGATGACGAGACAACTTCAAGAAGACACGATGATGGAGATCATGATGATGGAGATCATGGTGTCATGCCGGTGACAACGATGATCATGGAGCCCCGAAGATGGAGATCAAAAGGAGCAAATGATATTGGCCATATCATGTCACTATTTGATTGCATGTGATGTTTATCATGTTTTGCATCTTATTTGCTTAAAACGACTGTAGCTTAAATAAGACGATCCCTCGTAATAATTTCAAGAAAGTGTTCCCCCTAACTGTGCACCGCTGCGAAGGTTCGTTGTTTCGAAGCACCACGTGATGATCGGGTGTGATAGATTCTAATGTTCGAATACAACGGGTGTAAGCCAGATTTACACAGGCAATACACTTAGGTTGACTTGACGAGCCTAGCATGTACAGACATGGCCTCGGAACACGGAAGACCGCAAGGTCGAGCATGAGTCGTATAGAAGATACGATCAACATGAAGATGTTCACCGATGTTGACTAGTCCGTCTCACGTGATGATCGGACACGGCCTAGTTGAGTCGGATCAAGTTTCACTTAGATGACTAGAGGGATGTCTATCTGAGTCGGAGTTCATTGAATAATTTAATTAGATGAACTTAATTATCATGAACTTAGTCTAAAATCTTTACACTATGTCTTGTAGATCAAATGGCACACGCTAATGTTGCCCTCAAATTCAACGTGTTCCTAGAGAAAACCAAGCTAAAAGATGATGGCAGCAACTATACGGACTGGTTCTGGAACCAGAGGATCATCCTCATAGCTGCCAAGAAAGATTATGTCCTAGAAGCACCGCTAGGTGACGCACCCATCCCAGAGAACCAAGACGTTATGAACGCTTGGCAGTCACGTGCTGATGATTACTCCCTCGTTCAGTGCGGCATGCTTTACAGCTTAGAACCGGGGCTCCAAAAGCGTTTTGAGAGACACGGAGCATATGAGATGTTCGAAGAGCTGAAAATGGTTTTCCAAGCTCATGCCCGGGTCGAGAGATATGAAGTCTCCGACAAGTTCTTCAGTTGTAAGATGGAGGAAAATAGTTCTGTCAGTGAGCACATACTCAAAATGTCTACGTTGCATAACGGCTTGACTCAGCTGGGAGTTAATCTCCCGGATGACGTGGTCATTGACAGAATCCTTCAGTCACTTCCACCAAGCTACAAGAGCTTTGTGATGAACTTCAATATGCAGGGGATGGAAAAGACCATTCCTGAGGTATATTCAATGCTGAAATCAGCGGAGGTGGAAATCA
This sequence comes from Triticum monococcum, assembly GCA_034509565.1. NCBI lineage: Eukaryota > Viridiplantae > Streptophyta > Magnoliopsida > Poales > Poaceae > Triticum > Triticum monococcum. Next base: position 626,167,701 of record CM067845.1, read on the forward strand.
AAAAGGAACATCAAGTGTTGATGGTGAATGAAACCACTAAGTTCAAGAAAGGCAAGGGTAAAAAGAACTTCAAGAAGGACGGCAAGGGAGTTGCCGCGCCCGGTAAGCAAGCTGCCGGGAGAGAAGTCAAAGAATGGACCCAAGCCTGAGACTGAGTGTTTTTATTGCAAGGGAAGTGGTCACTGGAAGCGAAACTGCCCCAAATACTTAGCGGACAAGAAGGCCGGCAACACTAAAGGTATATGTGATATACATGTAATTGATGTGTACCTTACTAGCACTCGTAGTAGCTCCTGGGTATTTGATACCGGTGCGGTTTCTCACATTTGTAACTCAAAGCACGAGCTGCGGAATAAGCGGAGACTGGCGAAGGACGAGGTGACGATGCGCGTCAGGAATGGTTCCAAGGTCGATGTGATCGCCGTCAGCACGCTGCCTCTACATTTACCTACGGGATTAGTTTTAAACCTCAATAATTGTTATTTAGTGCCAGCTTTGAGCATGAACATTGTATCTGGATCTTGTTTAATTCGAGATGGCTACTCATTTAAATCCGAGAATAATGGTTGTTCTATTTATATGAGAGATATGTTTTATGGTCATGCTCCGCTGGTGAATGGTTTATTCTTAATGAATCTCGAGCGTAATGTTACACATATTCATAGTGTGAATACCAAAAGATGTAAGGTTGATAATGATAGTCCCACATAGTTGTGGCACTGCCGCCTTGGTCACATAGGTGTCAAACACATGAAGAAGCTCCATGCAGATGGACTTTTGGAGTCTCTTGATTACGAATCATTTGACACATGCGAACCATGCCTCACGGGTAAAATGACCAAGACTCCGTTCTCAGGAACAATGGAGTGAGCAACCAACTTATTGGAAATCATACATACTGATGTGTGCGGTCCAATGAGTGTTGAGGCTTGCGGTGGCCATCGTTATGTTCTCACACTCACTGATGACTTGAGTAGATATGGATATGTCTACTTAATGAAACACAAGTCTGAGACCTTTGAAAAGATCAAGGAATTTCAAAGTGAGGTTGAGAATCAACATGACAGGAAAATCAAGTTCTTGCGATCAGATCGTGGGGGAGAATACTTGAGTCACGAATTTGCCACACACTTAAGGAAATGTGGAATAGTTTCACAACTCACGCCGCCTGGAACACCTCAGTGTAATGGTGTGTCCTAACGTCGTAATCGCACTCTATTGGATATGGTGCGATCTATGATGTCTCTTACCGATTTACCGCTGTCATTTTGGGGCTATGCTTTAGAGACTGCCGCATTCACTTTAAATAGAGCTCCGTCGAAATCCGTTGTGACGACACCATATGAATTATGGTTTGGGAAGAAACCTAAGCTGTCGTTTCTAAAAGTTTGGGGATGTGATGCTTATGTCAAGAAACTTCAACCTAAAAACCTAAACCATGAGATTGTGCAACTCCCGGATACCGTAGGAGTGCTTTGGGTGTGCCAAATGTCACAGCGTAACTAGGTGACTATAAAGGTACACTACGGGTATCTCCGAAAGTGTCTATTGGGTTGGCACGAATCGAGACTGGGATTTGTCACTCCGTATGACGGAGACGTATCTCTGGGCCCACTCGGGAATGCATCATCATAATGAGCTCAATGTGACCAAGTGGTTGATCACGGGATCATGCATTATGGTACGAGTAAAGTGACTTTCCGGTAACGAGATTGAACGAGGTATTGGGATACCGACAATCGAGTCTTGGGCAAGTAACGTACCGATTGACAAAGGGAATTGTATACGGGATTGATTGAATCCTCGATATCGTTGTTCATCCGATGAGATCATCGAGGAGCATGTGGGAGCCAACATGGGTATCTAGATCCTGCTGTTGGTTACTGACCGGAGAGTCGTCTCGGTCATGTCTGCGTGTCTCCCGAACCCGTAGGGTCTACACACATAAGGTTCGATGATGCTAGGGTTGTTGAGATATTAGTATACGGTAACCCGAAAGATGTTCCGAGTCCCGGATGAGATCCCGGACATCACGAGGAGTTCCGGAATGGTCCGGAGGTGAGGATTTATATATAGGAAGTCAAGTTTCGGCCATCGGGAAAGTTTCGGGGGTAATCGGTACTATACCGGGACCACCGGAAGGGTCCCGAGGGTCCACCGGGTGGGGCCACCTATCCCGGAGGGCCCCATGGGCTGAAGTGGGAGGGGAACCAGCCCCTAGCGGGCTGGTGCGCCCCCCATGGGCCTCCCCCTGCGCCTAGGGATGGAAACCCTAGGGGTGGGGGGCCCCACTTGGCTTGGGGGGCACTCTACCCCCTTGGCCGCCGCCCTCTTGGAGATTCAATCTCCTATAGTCGGCGCCCCCCCTAGGGGTCCTATATATAGTGGGGGGGAGGGAGGGCAGCCGCACCCTAGCACCTGGCGCCTCCCTCTCCCTCCTGTGACACTCCTCCCTCTCCCTGAGCTTGGCGAAGCCCTGCCGAGATCACCGTTGCTTCCACCACCACGCCGTCGTGCTGCTGGATCTTCATCAACTTCTCCTTCCCCTTGCTGGATCAAGTTGGAGGAGACGTCTTCCCAACCGTACGTGTGTTGAACGCGGAGGTGCCGTCCGTTCGGCGCTAGGTCATCGGTGATTTGGATCCCGACGAGTACGACTCCATCAACCCCGTTCTCTTGAACGCTTCCGCGCGCGATCTACAAGGGTATGTAGATGCACTCCCCTCTCCCTCGTTGCTAGATGACTCCATAGATTGATCTTGGTGATGCGTAGAAAATTTTAAAATTCTGCTACGTTCCCCAACAGTGGCATCATGAGCTAGGTCTATGCGTAGTTTCTATGCACGAGTAGAACACAAAGCAGTTGTGGGTGTGGATATTGTCAATTTGCTTGCCGTTACTAGTCTTATCTTCATTCGGCGGCATCGTGGGATGAAGCGGCCTGGACTGACCTTACACGTACGCTTACGTGAGACTGATTCCACCGATTGACATGCACTAGTTGCATAAGGTGGCTGGCGGGTGTCTGTCTCTCCCACTTTAGTCGGATCGGATTCGATGAAAAGGGTCCTTATGAAGGGTAAATAGAAATTGGCATACCATGTTGTGGTTTTGGCGTAGGTAAGAAACGTTCTTGCTAGAAACCTATAGCAGCCACGTAAAAACTTGCAACAACAATTAGAGGACGTCTAACTTGTTTTTGCAGCATGTGCCGTGTGATGTGATATGGCCAAAAGGATGTGATGAATGATATATGTGATGTATGAGATTGATCATGTTCTTGTAATAGGAATCATGACCTGCATGTCGATGAGTATGACAACCGGCAGGGGCCATAGGAGTTGTCTTTATTTATTTATGACCTGCGTGTCAACATAAACGTCATGTAATTACTTTACTTTATTGCTAAAGCGTTAGCCATAGTAGTAGAAGTAATAAATGACGAGACAACTTCAAGAAGACACGATGATGGAGATCATGGTGTCATGCCGGTGACAATGATGATCATGGAGCCCCGAAGATGGAGATCAAAAGGAGCAAATGATATTGGCCATATCATGTCACTATTTGATTGCATGTGATGTTTATCATGTTTTGCATCTTATTTGCTTAGAACGACGGTAGCTTAAATAAGAAGATCCCTCGTAATAATTTCAAGAAAGTGTTGCCGCTAACTATGCACCGCTGTGAAGGTTCGTTGTTTCGAAGCACCACGTGATGATCGGTGTGATAGATTCTAACGTTCGAATACAACGGGTGTAAGCCAGATTTACACAAGCAATACACTTAGGTTGACTTGAGGAGCCTAGCATGTACAGACATGGCCTCGGAACACGGAAGACCGAAAGGTCGAGCATGAGTCGTATAGAAGATACGATCAACATGAAGATGTTCACCGATGTTGACTAGTCCGTCTCACGTGATGATCGGACACGGCCTAGTTGACTCGGATCATGTTTCACTTAGATGACTAGAGGGATGTCTATCTGAGTGGGAGTTCATTGAATAATTTGATTAGATGAACTTAATTATCATGAACTTAGTCTAAAATCTTTACACTATGTCTTGTAGATCAAATGGCCCACGCTAATGTTGCCCTCAACTTCAACGTGTTCCTAGAGAAAACCAAGCTGAAAGATGATGGCAGCAACTATACGGACTGGGTCCGGAACCTGAGGATCATCCTCATAGCTGCCAAGAAAGATTATGTCCTAGAAGCACCGCTAGGTGACACACCATCCCAGAGAACCAAGACATTATGAACACTTGGCAGTCACGTGCTGATGATTACTCCCTCGTTCAGTGCGGCATGCTTTACAGCTTAGAACCAGGGCTCGAAAAGCGTTTTGAGAGACACGGAGCATATGAGATGTTCGAAGAGCTGAAAATGGTTTTCCAAGCTCATGCCCGGGTCGATAGATATGAAGTCTCCGACAAGTTCTTCAGTTGTAAGATGGAGGAAAGTAGTTCTGTCAGTGAGCACATACTCAAAATGTCTGGGTTACATAACCGCTTGACTCAGCTGGGAGTTAATCTCCCGGATGACGTGGTCATTGACAGAATCCTTCAGTCGCTTCCACCGAGCTACAAGAGCTTTGTGATCAACTTCAATATCCAGGGGATGGAAAAGACCATTCCTGAGGTATATTCAATGCTGAAATCAGCGGAGGTGGAAATCAAAAAGGAACATCAAGTGTTGATGGTGAATAAAACCACTAAGTTCAAGAAAGGCAAGGGTAAAAAGAACTTCAAGAAGGACAGCAAGGGAGTTGCCGCGCCCGGTAAGCAAGCTGCCGGGAGAGAAGTCAAAGAATGGACCCAAGCCTGAGACTGAGTGTTTTTATTGCAAGGGAAGTGGTCACTGGAAGCGAAACTGCCCCAAATACTTAGCGGACAAGAAGGCCGGCAACACTAAAGGTATATGTGATATACATGTAATTGATGTGTACCTTACTAGCACTCGTAGTAGCTCCTGGGTATTTGATACCGGTGCGGTTTCTCACATTTGTAACTCAAAGCACGAGCTGCGGAATAAGCGGAGACTGGCGAAGGACGAGGTGACGATGCGCGTCAGGAATGGTTCCAAGGTCCATGTGATCGCTGTCAGCACGCTGCCTCTACATTTACCTACGGGATTAGTTTTAAACCTCAATAATTGTTATTTAGTGCCAGCTTTGAGCATGAACATTGTATCTGGATCTCGTTTAATTCGAGATGGCTACTCATTTAAATCCGAGAATAATGGTTGTTCTATTTATATGAGAGATATGTTTTATGGTGATGCTCCGCTGGTGAATGGTTTATTCTTAATGAATCTCGAGCGTAATGTTACACATATTCATAGTCTGAATACCAAAAGATGTAAGGTTGATAATGATAGTCCCACATACTTGTGGCACTGCCACCTTGGTCACATAGGTGTCAAACGCATGAAGAAGCTCCATGCAGATGGACTTTTGGAGTCTCTTGATTACGAATCATTTGACATGTGCGAACCATGCCTCATGGGTAAAATGACCAAGACTCCGTTCTCAGGAACAATGGAGCGAGCAACCAACTTAATGGAAATCATACATACTGATGTGTGCGGTCCAATGAGTGTTGAGGCTCGTGGTGGCTATCATTATGTTCTCACCCTCACTGATGACTTGAGTAGATTTGGATATGCCTACTTAATGAAACACAAGTATGAGACCTTTGAAAAGTTCAAGGAATTTTAGAGTGAGGTTGAGAATCAACGTGATAGGAAAATCAAGTTCTTGCGATCAGATCGTGGGGGAGAATACTTGAGTCACGAATTTGGCACACACTTAAGGAAATGTGGAATAGTTTCACAACTCACGCCGCCTGGAACACCTCTGCGTAATGGTGTGTCCGAACGTCGTAATCGTACTCCATTGGATATGGTGCGATCTATGATGTCTCTTACCGATTTACCGATGTCATTTTGGGGCTATGCTTTAGAGACTGCCGCATTCACTTTAAATAGGGCTCCGTCGAAATCCGTTGAGACGACACCGTATGAATTATGGTTTGGGAAGAAACCTAAGCTGTCGTTTCTAAAATTTTGGGGATGCAATGCTTATGTCAAGAAACTTCAACCTGAAAAGCTCGAACACAAGTCGGGAAAATGTGTCTTCATAGGAGCCATCAAGCCTAACGATGAGGACATAGAGGAACTCTCAATGAAAGCACCAATGTCGGTGTCAAAACCGGCGGATCTCAGGTAGGGGGTCCTGAACTATGCGTCTAGGCGGATGGTAACAGGAGGCAGGGGACACGATGTTTACCCAGGTTCGGGCCCTCTTGATGGAGGTAATACCCTACGTCCTGGTTGATTGTTCTTGATAATATGAATAGTACAAGAGTTGATCTACCACGAGATCGAAGAGGCTAAACCCTAGAAGCTAGCCTATGGTATGATTATTGTTGTTGGTCCTACAGACTAAACCCTCCGGTTTATATAGACACTGGAGGGGGCTAGGGTTACACAGAGTCGGTTACAAGGAAGGAGATCTACATATACGTACTGCCAAGCTTGCCTTCCACGCCAAGGAGAGTCCCATCCGGACACGAGACGAAGTCTTCAATCTTGTATCTTCATAGTCCAACAGTCCGGCCAAAGGATATAGTCCGGCTGTCCGGATACCCCCTGCTACATCTTGAGCTTGTGTTGGTTTTCCCCGAAGAGGAAGGGATGATGCAGCAGAGTAGCGTAAGTATTTCCCTCAGTTTTTGAGAACCAAGGTATCAATCCAGTAGGAGGCCACGCTCAAGTCCCTTGTACCTGCACAAAACAATAGCTACTCGCAACCAACGCGATTAGGGGTTGTCAATGCCTTCACGGTCACTTACGAGAGTGAGATCTGATAGATATAATATTTTATATTTTTGGTATAAAGATTCAAAGTAAAAAGTAAAGGCAAAGTAAAAAGCAAAGCAAGATTAAAGTGATGGAGATTGATAGGATGAGAATAGACCCGGGGGCCATAGGTTTCACTAGTGGCTTCTCTCAAGAGCATAAGTATTCTACGGTGGGTGAACAAATTACTGTTGAGCAATTGACAAAATTGAGCATAGTTATGAGAATATCTAGGAATGATCATGTATATAGGCATCACGTCCGTGACAAGTAGACAGAAACGATTCTACATCTACTACTATTACTCCAGTCATCGACCGCTATCCAGCATGCATCTAGAGTATTAAGTTAAAAACAGAGTAACGCCTTAAGCAAGATGACATGATGTAGAGAGATAAATTCATGCAATATGAAATAAACCCCATCTTGTTATCCTCGATGGCAATGATGCAATACGTGCCTTGCTGCCCCTTCTGTCACTGGGAAAGGACACCGCAAGATCGAACCCAAAGTTAAGCACTTCTCCCATGGCAAGAACTACCAATCTAGTTGGCCAAACCAAACAGATAATTCGAAGAGACTTGCAAAGATAACCAATCACACATAAAAGAATTCAGAGAAGATTTAAATATTATTCATAGATAGACTTGATCATAAACCCACAATTCATCGGTCTCAACAAACACACCACAAAAAGAAGATTACATCGAATAGATCTCCACAAGAGAGGGGGAGAACTTTGTATTGAGATCCAAAAAGAGAGAAGAAGCCATCTAGCTACTAACTATGGACCCGAAGGTCTGAGGTAAACTACTCACACTTCATCGGAGAGGCTATGATGATGTAGAAGCCCTCCGTGATGACGGCCCTCTCCGGCGGAGCTCTGGAACAGGCCCCAAGATGGGATCTTGTGGATACAGAAAGTTGCGATGGTGGAATTAGGTTTTTGGCTCCGTATCTGTTCGTTTGGGGGTACGTAGGTATATATAGGAGGAAGGAGTACGTCAGTGGAGCTCCCAGGGGCCCATGAGGCAGGGGGCACGCCCCCACCCTCGTGACCGCCTCTCTCATGCCTTTGTGTAGGGTCCAAGTCTCTTCGATCACGTTCGGTGAGAAAATCACGTTTCCGAAGGTTTCATTCCGTTTGGACTCCGCTTGATATTTCGTTTCTTTGAAACACTGAAATAGGCAAAAAAAACAGCAATTCTGGGCTGGGCCTCCGTTTAATAGGTTAGTCCCAAAAATAATGTAAAAGTGGAAAATAAAGCCCAATATAGTCCAAAACAGTAGATAATATAGCATGGAGCAATCAAAAATTATAGATACGTTGGAAACGTATCAGGCATCCCCAAGCTTAATTCCTGCTCGTCCTCGAGTAGGTAAATGATAAAAAGAGAATTTTTGATGCGGAGTGCTGCTTGGCATAATTTCAATGCAAATCTTCTTAATTGTAATATGAATATTCAGATTCGAAAGATTTAAGACAAAAGTTTATATTGACATAAAAATAATAATACTTCAAGCATACTAACAAAGCAATTATGTCTTCTCAAAATAACATGGCCAAAGAAAGTTATCCCTACAAAATCATATAGTCTGGCTATGCTCTATCTTCACCACACAAAGTATTTAAATCATGCACAACCCCGTTGACAAGCCAAGCAATTGTGTCATACTCTAACTTTTTCAAAACCATTTCAATCTTCACGCAATACATGAGCGTGAGCCATGGATATAGCACTATAGGTGGAATAGAATGGTGGTTGTGGAGAAGACAAAAAGGAGAAGATAGTCTCACATCAACTAGGCGTACCAATGGGCTATGGAGATGCCCATCAATAGATATCAATGTGAGTGAGTAGGGATTGCCATGCAACGGATGCACTAGAGCTATAAGTATATGAAACTCAAAAAGGAAACTAAGTGGGTGTGCATCCAACTTGCTTGCTCATGAAGACCTAGTGAAATTTGAGGAAGCCCATCATTGGAATATACAAGCCAAGTTCTATAATGTAAAATTCCCACTAGTATATGAAAGTGATAACATGAGAGACTCTCTACTATGAAGATCATGGTGCTACTTTGAAGCACAAGTGTGGTAAAAGGATAGTAACATTGTCCCTTCTCTCTTTTTCTCTCATTTCTTTTATTTTTATTTATATATTTTTTATTTGGGCCTTTTCTCTTTTTTTATGGCCTCTTCTTTTTTTTATTTGGGCTTCTTTGGCCTCTTTTATTTATTTTTCGTCCGGAGTCTCATCCCGACTTATGGGGGAATCATAGTCTCCATCATTCTTTCCTCACTTGGGACAATGTTGTAATAATGATGATCATCACACTTTTATTTTTCTTACAACTCAACAATTACAACTCGATACTTAGAAAAAAAATATGACTCTATATGAATGCATCCGGCGGTGTACCGGGATATGCAATATGATAATGATGAATGTGTCATGATAAACGGAACGGTGGAAAATTGCATGGCAATATATATCGGAATGGATATGGAAATGCCATGATAGGTAGGTATGGTGGCTGTTTTGAGGAAGGTATATGGTGGGTGTATGATACTGGCGAAAGGTGCGCGGTATTAGAGAGGCTAGCAAAGGTGGAAGGGTGAGAGTGCGTATAATCCATGGACTCAACATTAGTCATAAAGAACTCATATACTTATTGCAAAAATCTAGAAGTTATCAAAGCAAAGTATTACATGCATGCTCCTAGGGGGTAGATTGGTAGGAAAAGACCATCGCTCATCCCTGATCGCCACTCATAAGGAAGACAATCAATAAATAAATCATGCTCCGACTTCATCACATAACGGTTCACCATACGTGCATGCTACGGGAATCACAAACTTTAACACAAGTATTATTTAAATTCACAACTACTCAACTAGCATGACTTTAATATTATCACCTCCATTTCTCAAAACAATTATCATGTTTCAATCTTTTCTTAGTATTCAACACACTCAAAAGAAAGTTTCACAAATCTTGAATACCAAGCATATTATTATTAAGCAAATTACCATGATATTAAGAGACTCTCAAAATAATTTAAGTGAAGCATGAGAGATCAATAGTTTCTTTAAAACAAATCCACAACTGTGCTCTAAAAGATCTAAGTGAAGCACATAGAGCAAAGCTACATAGCTCAAAAGATATAAGTGAAGCACATAGAGTATTTTATCAAATTTTAATTCATGTATGGCTCTCTCAAAAGGTTTGTACAACAAGGATGATTGTGGCATACTAAATCACAAAGACACAAATAATACAAGACGCTCCAAGCAAAACACATATCATGTTGGTGAATAAAAAAATAGCTCCAAGTAAATTACCGATGGAAGTGGACGAAAGAGGGGATGCCTTCCGGGGCATCCCCAAGCTTTGACTTTTTGGTGTCCTTGGATTATCTGGGGGTTCCATGGGCATCCCCAAGCTTAGGCTCTTGCAACTCCTTGTTCCATAATCCATCAAAAGAATTCGCCCAAAACTTGAAAACTTCACAACACAGAACTGAAAGTAGAAAACTCGTGAGCTCCGTTAGCGAAAGAAAACAAAAGACCACTTCAAGGTACTGTAGTGAACTCATTCTTTATTTATATTGGTGTAAAACCTACTGTATTCGAACTTCTCCATGGATTATAAACTATTTTACTAGCCATAGATTCATCAAAATAAGCAAACAACACACGAAAAACAGAATCTGTCAAAAACAGAACAGTCTGTAGTAATCTGTAGGTAGCGCAAGATCTGGAACCCCCAAAATTCTAAAATAAATTTCTGGACGTGAGAAATTTATCTATTAATCATCTTCAAAAAGAATTAACTAAATAGAACTCTTCAAATAAAAATGACATCAGTTCTCGTGAGCGCTAAAGTTTCTGTTTTTTACAGCAAGTTCAACAAGACTTTCCCCAAGTCTTCCCAACGGTTCTACTTGGCAAAAATACTAATTAAACACAAAAAAACACAACCAAAACAGAGGCTAAATTATTTATTTATTACAAAGCAGGAGTAAAAAGCAAGGAATAAAAATAAAATTGGGTTGCCTCCCAACAAGCGCTATCGTTTAACGCCCCTAGCTAGGCATAAAAGCGAGGATAGATCTAGGTATTGCCATCTTTGGTAGGCAATTCTTCGATGAGGCATCTATTTCCCTTAGGAATTCCTTTCTTTCTAGTGATTATTAAACTTTTAGGCAAAAGATCGACAAAATTCATTTGTAGCAATTGGTTCCTTAATGATATCAAAAAGATTGGGATGAATACTTATAGATTTAAGATCTGCACTTTCCTTAGATGATTCACCCTTATTTTTAGGAACATACATAAGCTTGGAAATTTTAGTAGGAGGACTTGGAGTATTATTTACGGAAGAAAAAGTGGTTCCCAAGTTTGTAATGATACCCTCAAGTTTATCAATGTCACATCCCTAGCTTCTGGTGTTGCCTAGTGTTTGCATTTTGCTTGCATCATGTTTAAATTTCTGAAACTTGAATTGAGGAAAGTGGAAGCCTCAAAAACTTAAATAAAAAAAGGGGCAAGAACCCTTAAGCTTGCATTCAGTGAAACCAAAATGGTCTTCATTAATGTTTGATAATTTTGGCAAGGGTTTGTATCCAAACCAAAAATATTGAACATTTTTAAGGAATTATTTTGGGACTGAATTTAAATCATTATTGTATTTGAATTTGGAATTATATTCATAATATATGGGATATATTTTCTATTAACTTTGAAATGTTTTATGTGCTATTGGAAAAGTCCATCTAGCAACATAAAATTATTCAAAGGGTTTTGTCACTGTTTTGAAATTCTTCTGAATTTGAATCAGTGGAAAAAAATGATTAAATAAAAAGAAAAGAAAACAGAGTAGAAACTCACCTGGCCTCACCTGTCGCAGCCCAGGTGGCCAGCCCACCTGGCCGGCCTAGCCCAGCGCCGCTGCCAATCATCGCCTACCTCTGCCAGTAGGCAGAGGAGGGACACCGCGACGCTACCGAGCTCGCCACGCCACCACCCTGCCTGCCCCTCCCCCTCGACGCCGGACGCTCTGGACGTCGCCACGCACTCGTCCTCGACCCCCTGCACCTCTCCCCTCTCCCCCTGGATCTCTCCCTCGTCCTCCCCCGCTATGGCCGACGCGCTCGACGCCGCCGTTCACTGCCACGCGGCCACAACCACCGCCTCGCCTGACCGAGCTGCTCCCGAGCTCCGCCGCGACGTCGTCGTCCTCCCCACCTACTCATGCGATGCCGGACACCCCAAAACGCCACCCCGACCTCGTCTTCATCGTTTGGCCGCCGAGATCGCCGGCGACCTCCTGTCTTCATCAGCACCTCCCGGGCCTCGCCGTTGCCTCTACTGGATCCGTTGTGAGCTCCCGAGCATTTCCCCCTTCTCCCCGCAGTGAATCCCTTCCCCTAACCAGCCTAGCCACGGGAGCCGTGAGCTCCTCGCCGCCGGCAATGGTGCAGTCGTGGCCATAGTCGTAGCTCGCGTACGAGCACACCAATGTGCTCAGAGCCTTCCCAGGAAGTTGTAGAACTCACCAACTCGTCTTATGGATCACCGTAGCGCCGAACCCGTCTTTGCCGAACTCCGGCCGCCGCCTTGGAGCTCGCCATCATTGTCTCCGGCCACCATAGGTCCGGCCTCCACCACCACTAGACGCGCGCTAGCAAGAGCTTTCTAACAAGCCCAAGAACAGCCGAGCCCGTGCCCTGTAGCGCGTTTCCGACGCTCTCCGCCGTCTCGGGCCTTGCCGGCGTTGAGTCGCCGACGGGTTTGACCTGCCGACCAGGGGTTTGACCCCACTGACCGAGTTAACCCCCGGGTGGGCCCAGTTTGACCCCTCTGGGTCAATGACAAATGGGACCCGCCTGCTAATTAAGTAGGATTAGGACTAACTAAAAACTAGTTAGACTAATGACACTGACACGCGGGACCCACTGGTCAGGTTTGACCTGGACCGGGTCTGTTGACCTGCTGAGGTCAGCATGATGCAATGCTGACGCAGTAATGCCTTTTCTCGAATTATTCTTATTCAGGAAATTCCAGAAATTAGTATAAACTTCTAAAATTCATAGAAATTCAACCGTAACTCCAAATGAAATAATTTATATATGAAAAATTATCAGAAAAATCCAATCTATACATTTATGCTACTTTCATGCATGATCAACCAACTTATACCCACTGTATAAGTGAAAACATGATAATGGCATTTTAAATGCTAAAAATGGGTTTGCATATGAACCCTTGGTCCATATGGACTTCATTTAAATTGTTGCTAGATGCATTAGTGCAAATCATAACATTATTGCCATGTCACATTCATGCATCATATTGTTGCATTGCATTGATTGTGTTTCCTCTCTGTTGCCGGTGTTTGTCCCCTCTCAGTAGATGACGTTCCGATAAATTGATCGATGACACCGATGAAGAACTATACTATCTTCAGAAGTGCCAGGCAAGCAAAACCCCCTTGTTCATTCCGATACAATCCCAGTCTCTCGCTCCTGCTCTCGTTTACTGCATTAGGACAACAACGATTCAACTGTTACCTGCTGCGGTAGTCGAACCCATTTCCTCTACACGACCTGTCATTGCCACAGTAAATAGATGAAATCCACTAGCATGAGTAGGAGTTGTTTGAGCCCTGATGTGCCTACTCATTCATGCTTGTTTGTCATGCCTGCTACTGCTTAGAGTTGAGTCAGGTCTGATTCATCGGGGATGAGTTGGAATGTGGTGAACATGTCCTACTGATGAGAGCTAAGTGTGTGAACACGATTTGGTAAAGGTAGCGGTGAGAGGCCATGTAGGAGTACATGGTGGGTTGTCTCATTGCAGCCGTCCTCAGGAACTGAGTTCTGTGTTTGTGATCCATGAACAGTTACTACCACACATTGGGCTTCGGGCGCTCCAAGCTCTCTTGACTTATTAATCAACTCGATCTCTGTCCAGGAGTTGCAACTAGTTTCTGGTGTTTGTAGGTAGTGTTAGTAGTCTACCAAGTGGCACCCGGTGTAGGTGGGCTTGGGACAGACTAGGCACAGTGGCACGGTGTACCAAGTGGCACCCGGATGGTGGGCTTGGGAACCCTGCACACATTGTTTGGGGCCGTGAGCGACACCCCGGCCGGATTTCCTTGTGGATGGAACCCGAATAGGCGATAAAGCTGGACTAGAGACTTGTTGGTTAGTCAGGTCTTGGCCGACTCCCTCGCCCGGCTTCCGCTTGAAGGTTGCCGAGGTACATGACGTGTACAGGGCGATAAATGGCGAGAGCATGTGTGAAGAAGTACACCTCTGGAGGGTTATCATTATCTATTCGAATAGCCGGATTCCTCGGATATGGAAACTTGGACCCCTTGCATAATTCATAGACAGGTGAAAGTGGATACCCTAAAACTCGCAAGATAAGCGTGAGTGCTATGGATGGCCTTCTCGTAGGGAGACGGGAGCAGATCCATAGTGGTGTATTGAGTGGTGAATATGTGGACTCGTGTGCGCCACCTCAAAAGAGTTACTTGCAGTCGTAGTTCAAGTTAGCCACTGAGTCAAAGCTGGCTTGCTGCAGTTAAACTCCACCACCCCCTTTGTGGATACCGATGCATATGTAGATAGTTCTGATGTAAGTCTTGATGGGTACATTTGTACTCACGTTTGCTTAATTTATGTTTTGCAGAGAGACTTCAGACTCGCTAGTAGTTCCACGTGGACTTCGATGTTTAGCTTGTTACCTCAGCTACGATCTTGTGCCCTCGGCAGGATCTTGTACATAGTCAGGCTTCTGAGCCTTCTTCATTTGTAGTTGTCTGTACTCAGACAAGTTAAGCTTCCGCATGTGCTTGTTGCTTGTATGCTCTAAATGTTGGGTCATGAGACCCATGTTTGTAATATCTCGCTCCTCGGAGCCTAATGAATAAATACTTTGAGTCATAGAGTTATGTTGTGATGCCATGTTGTATTTGCACATATCGAGCATATTGTGTGTATGATTGAAATGCTTGGTATGTGTGGGATCCGACAACCTAGTGGTTTATCCTTGGTAGCCTCTCTTATGGGGAAATGTAGTCTTGTGCTTCCATGAGCCATAGTAGTCCGCTACAGCCCGGTTCACCGGAGTCCTGCTAGCCCAGCACTACTGCTCAGGACACTTGACTGGCTGGCATGTGTTTCACTTCGTTCCTGTGTCTGTCCCTTCGGGGAAATGTCACGCGGTGACATCCGGAGTCCTGCCTAGCCTGCCACAGCCCGGTTCACAGGAGTTCTGTTAGCCTAGTGCTACAGCCCGGATTCGCACGCTGCTGACTGACATGCTCGATGTTGATTCATGTATGCCTGCTCCCGTAAGTTAGTGCCGCTTTGGGTTCACGACTAGCCATGTCGGCCCGGGTTCTCTGTCATATGGATGCTAGCGACACTATCATATACGTGAGCCAAAAGGCGTAAACGGTCCCGGGGCATGGTAAGGCGACACCCGTGGGAATACCATGCGTGAGGCCGCAAAGTGATATGAGGTGTTACCAGCTAGATGGATGTGACTTGGAATCGGGGTCCTGACAATCAATTCTAGTAGAATCTAAGTTCATCTTCTCATTAACTGTGGGTTCCTTTTCCTTAATATTTTTCAAAGTCATTCCTACCTTAGATCCATATTGAGTAATTTGATTGTGGATCTTTTTATCTAGATTTTCAATTAATTCAATAGTAGCAACTTTATTTTCAATAATTTCAAGTCTTTGCATAACATGCTCCAAAGTTAACATGGTTCCATTAACCAAAAGAGGTGGTGAGCCAAATAAATCTAACATAGCATTATAAGAATCAAAACTATGGCTACCCAAGAAGTTCCCTCCGGTAATGGTATCGAGGATATATCTATACCAAGGATTAACACCTACATAAAAATTGCGGAGAAGAACTAAGGTAGATTGCTTCCTGGTAGATCTATTTTGAGCATTGCAAATTCTATACCAAGCATCTATTAGATTTCCCCCCCCCCTTTGTTTAAAATTTAGAACTTCACTCTCGGGAGACAACGGAGAAGATATGAGACTAGCCATGACGACAAGCAAACAAACTAGCACATGAGCAAACAAGAGCAAACGGGCAAGAGGCAAATAGAGAGGGAGGATAGAGAGAGAGGGCGAATAAAACGGCAAGGGTGAAGTGGGGGAGAGGAAAACAAGAGGCAAATGGCAAATAATGTAATGCGAGAGATAAGGATTGTGATGGGTACTTGGTATGTTGACTTTTTGCATAGACTCCCCGGCAATGGCGCCATAAATCCTTCTTGCTACCTCTTGAGCTTGCGTTAGTTCCCCCCAAAGAGGAAGGGATGATGCAGCAGAGTAGCGTAAGTATTTCCCTCGGTTTTTGAGAACCAAGGTATCAATCCAGTAGGAGGCCACGCTCAAGTCCCTCGTACCTGCACAAAACGATAGCTACTCGCAACCAACGCGATTAGGGGTTGTCAATCCCTTCACGGTCACTTATGAGAGTGATATCTGATAGATATAATATTTTTGGTATTTTTGGTATAAAGATGCAAAGTAAAAAGTAAAGGCAAAGTAAGAAAGCAAAGCAAGATTAAAGTGATGGAGATTGATATGATGAGAATAGACCGGGGGGCCATAGGTTTCACTAGTGGCTTCTCTCAAGAGCATAAGTATTCTATGGTGGGTGAACAAATTACTGTTGAGAAATTGACAGAACCGAGCATAGTTATGAGCATATCTAGGCATGATCATGTATATAGGCATCACGTCTGTGACAAGTAGACCGAAACGATTTTGCATCTACTACTATTACTCCACTCATCGACCGCTATCCAGCATGCATCTAGAGTACTAAGTTAAAAACAGAGTAACGCCTTAAGCAAGATGACATGATGTAGAGAGATAAATTCATGCAATATGAAATAAACCCCATCTTGTTATCCTTGATGACAACGATGCAATACGTGCCTTGCTGCCCCTTCTGTCACTGGGAAAGGACACCGCAACATCGAACCCAAAGCTAAGCACTTCTCCCATGGCAAGAACTACCAATCTAGTTGGCCAAACCAAACGGATAATTCGAAGAGACTTGCAAAGATAACCAATCATACATAAAAGAATTTAGAGAAGATTCAAATATTATTCATGGATAGACTTGATCATAAACCCACAATTCATCGGTCTCAACAAACACACCGCAAAAAGAAGATTACATCGAATAGATCTCCACAAGAGAGGGGGAGAACTTTGTATTGAGATCCAAAAAGAGAGAAGAAGCCATCTAGCTACTAATTATGGACCCGAAGGTCTGAGGTAAACTACTCACACTTCATCGGAGAGGCTATGATGATGTAGAAGCCCTCCGTGATGACGGCCCTCTCCCACGGAGCTCCGGAACAGGCCCCAAGATGGGATCTTGTGGATATAGAAAGTTGAGGCGGTGGAATTAGGTTTTTGGCTCCGTATCTGTTCGTTTGGGGGTACGTAGGTATATATAGGAGGAAGGAGTACGTCGGTGGAGCTCCGAGGGGCCCACGAGGCAGGGGCGCGCCCTAGGGGGGGCGCCCCCACCCTCGTGACCGCCTCTCTAATGCCTTGGCGTAGGGTCTGAGTCTCCTGGATCACGTTCAGTGAGAAAATCATGTTTCCGAAGGTTTCATTCCGTTTGGACTCCGTTTGATATTCTGTTTCTTCGAAACACTGAAATAGGCAAAAAAACAATTCTTGGCTGGGCCTCCGATTAATATGTTAGTCCCAAAAATAATATAAAAGTGGAAAATAAAGCCCAATATAGTCCAAAATAGTAGATAATATAGCATGGAGCAAACCAAAATTATAGATACGTTGGAGACGTATCACCCCCTAATCCAGGACACCCTCACCGACCATGCCGACGTTACCACCGATGCCGGCTGTGCCGACGGTGCCGACCTTGACTGTGCCACCTATGCTGACTGTGCCCACCGTGCCGCAGGTGACACTGCCTCCCATGTCGGCTGTTCCTGCGGTGCCCAAGGTGACGATGCCCCCAATGCCAGCCATCATCGTGCCTAAGGTGACCATGGCACCGATGCCCGTCGTCGTTGTGGCTAAGGTGATGATGCCGCCGATGTCCGCCATTCCTTCCATGCCCAAGATGACACTGTCGTCGATGCCTTCTACCCGACCCTTCAACGTGCCTATGCCATTCCTGGCGCCACCTCCATCAACTTAGGAGTGCCACGTGCATGGTGACGCGTTCACCATGTCGACGGTCACACGCTCCCATGTTCCAGTGGCTACATCACTTTGTTGCTCATGTGAAGTATTTGTTTTTGTATTGTTTGCTTTACATTTCAATTCAGTCGTTAGTTATTGTGTGTTGATATTAAAGGGGTGTTCTTGTCCTAGTATATACGCAGCATTTTAATTTATTTACATGTTATTTATACCTTTATGCCTATACCTACTAATAAAGGAATATTGCTAATGGTGGCTGTGGATGGAGGCGCAAGGCCAGGGGATGTGGAGGTCGCGCACATGCCAATCTGGGCGCGTATCTTTGACGCCCCGCAATCATGTTCTTCGAGGCCGTGGCTCGTCAAGTTGGAGGTGAGCTAGGGGAAGTTCTTGAGGTGGATGCTGACAAAGAGGGGAGGATCTGGGGGAGTCCATAAGGGTTAGGATTAAACATGATGTTGATGTACCGCTGGTTAGAAAGTTAGAGTTCCATGAGAGGGGAGAGAATGTGATGTACCGCCTCAATGTAAAATATGAGAGGCTACCTCGGTTTTGTAGTTTCTGTGGACACCTTGGGCATGGACAACGCGAATGTAAGCTGCCGGCAAACCTCCAAAAGATGAGGTTTTCAACAGCGCTGCGTGCCTCCCCGTTCAAGAGAAGCTCTATGAGAGGAGGGTTCGTAGTTCCAGAGGCAGCTAGTGCAAGGCGTTCCTGCATTTTGAGTCTGAGAACATGGGGGTGGCTCTGTCAGCACCACCAAGGTTAGCAGCAGAAAGGCTCAGAGGAATTCCCGATGATGTGCTTGCTGGCCCATTGGTACAAGAGGCAATTGCGACTGTCAATGCGATCAAGCTGGGGACAGGAAAAGAAGAGGGAGAAGGCGATGCAAACTTGGGCAAGTCGCCAATGCAGACTGAACCAGGAGAGAACCGAGATGATGTTACAACACATACAAATGAGGAGGAAGAGACCAAGCAGAATCCGGGCCAGTCTTCAGAACTTATGCCCCAGGCCAAGACCGCAAATAATGCTGACCCTCAATACCCGTCGGGTTTTGAACCAGTGCTCCAGAATGCTGATGTTGCTGCCATCACGGCTGGCGTGCCTTCACCATTGGGTGCGCCAGATGTAGCAATGGGTCATGCCCTGCTGAAGGCCCCCCGGCCCTGCAGGTGTCCAAACCTAGAGAAACAACTCTGAATGGGAAGAAGCAGAAAGGGTACAAGAAGCACACAAAACCTGAACCTTCAACCAATGCCCTGGGCACAAGGGATGACCATGTGCAGAAAGGGGATGATGGGCTGGTGTATGCCAAGAGAGGATAGGTCCTGGACCAGAAGCCTGATCCGGTGCTGGGCAAAAGGGAGTCTTGAGGACAGGCTCATGCTGTTCATGTAGGTACTAAAGAGGATGGTGCAGAATCAGACTAGTACAAGAAAAGAAGGGGAATTGAAACATCAGAGGGGCAGGGCAACAATGGTGCGGATGGTGGTTAGGAAGCAACCGAGCCCGGGGCTCTCGGTCAACTGGTGGCAGTACAAAAAAAAGACACATCCGTGACATTTTGGGCCGAACAAATTTTTTTCTGTCATACATATGACACTTCTATGACGATAATTGTGACAAAACCCGGTATCATCATAGATGGGGTGGGATCCTACTTCTATGACAAAATATCATGATAGAAAATGGCTTTTCGTCCTGGGCAGGCCGGAGACTCAGCTACATGACATTCTTTGGGCCGTCCATGGCGGAAAAAATCATGGTAGAAGCGAGGGGGAGGAAAATTTCGGGGAGTTCCCGGTTACGGTGGGAGATCGAGGGCCGAGCGACACGCGCTTCTCTCGTACACGTACGCGCGTGTGTGCGAGGCGTTGGGCTCTAACTGAACCCGAGCAATTGCACTGCAGGCTACGCGTTACTGAACCCGAGCGATCGATCGATGGCTGTTAACTGAACCCGATTGACCAATTCCTTCGCTACTGCTGCTAACTGAAGCCGATCGATGTTGCCTCTGGATGAACAGTGAGCGTTGCGGGGGGGGGGGGGGGGTGGATGAACAGTTCCCAGTGGGGGTGGATGAACAGGACCCCGTGGTGTTGCCTCTGGATGAACAGGACCCCGATCGATCGAGCCGGTTGGGGCTGGATGAACAGGACCCCGTGGAGGGCTGGATGAACAGGACCCCGTGGAGGGCAGGATGAACAGTAGATGGTGGAGGGCAGGATGAACAGTAGCCCGTGGAGGGGTGGTTGAACAGGAGCCCGTGGAGAGGGCTGGTTGAACAGGAGCCCGTGGAGTGGCGCGTGGTGGAGGCTGGATGAACAGGACCCCGTGGATGAACAGTCGCGGGTGGAGGCTGGAGGAGATCGACGGTGGATGAACAGTAGCTCGTGGAGGCTGGAGGGGGTCGACGGTGGAGATGAACAGTATCCCGTGGAGTCCCGTTTTGCGGTGCGCCACACCCCTCCCGATGAACAGGACCCCCGTTTCGACCGTAGGAGGTCCGTTTCCTCCGTTTTGCGGTATGCCAGACCCCTCCCGATCAACAGGATCCCGTTTCGAACATGGCCGGTCGAACACAAGGCCTTTTCCTCCATTCTGCGGTACGCCAGGCCTCGTTTCCATCGCCTGTTCCATCCAAGCCCTCCCGATGAACACGACGCATTCCATTGCCTCCCCATGAACACGACGCATTCCGTTGCCTCCACATGAACACGACGACGACGACGCTGTTTCTCCGTTCCGACACAGCCATGTACACGAGCCCTGGCCGTATGTATGCGCGAGTAGGCATTCGAGACCCCGCCCATATGTACACATACGTGGTTGTATTTTATTTCTTGCACCCTGGTCGCTGTACGTACATGTACATGCTATGTGCGCGCCTCTACTACGACACGTGCACGCCTCTACATCGACTAGTATATATGTACGTACACGTTCGCGAACAGAATGACAACTCTACGTACGCTTCGACCAGGTGGGTCCCGACTGTCAGGCACTTCCTTGCGTGCGAAGATGTAGCTGGTGGGTCCCGGCAGTCAGGGGCAAACGTTTTTTTTTCACGAAATAAGGTGGCCCGTCCGGTGGGTCCCCGCTGTCAGGTGGAGGAATAATTATTTTGCGCGTAATAAGGAGGCACTTCCTTGCTGCGGCCGTGGACCCAGCTGTTAGCGTCTCCACGCACAGTACTCTTCCGATGGAAGTCGGTCATTGACCACATTGACCACGCCGCGCTGAGAGCACCACGGCGGTGGACGACGGCGAGGCCTAGGAAGGGGATGATGCGGAGCCGGGGAAGACGCGGCAGTGGAAGCCCGCGCGGAGAGGAGTACGAGGGTTCACTGGTTCGGCTGCGGTGTGAGGCTGTCATCACCGCAAGGTCTGGCCAGTGGTGGGAATAGTAGGGGGCGGTGAGGCCTCCGCGACAGCATAGCCGGCCACGGGAGGCAGGAGCATGCGGCACGACCGGTGCTGCTTTGGGCGGCTGGAGCAAGAAGACCAGAGGTTGAAGAAGCACTACGACCGTTGGATGGACATCCTACGGTCACTGGAGCTAGAATCGTTCATATTGACTAAGTTGACAAAGCCCTTCGTCCCCGTCAACTTAGTAGGCCCACAAGTCAGCCTCCCACCAAGGTGGGTCCTAGATAGCCGGGGGAGTATTCATTTTTTTGTGCGTAATAAGGAGGCACTTCCGGTGGGTCCGAGCTGACAGCGGGGGGACCATTTTTTTCGCAAAATACGGTGGCCCGTCCGGTGGGTCCCAGCAGTCAGGGGGAAACGATTTTTTCCACAAAATACTGGTGGCCCGTCCGGTGGGTCCCCGCTGTCAGGTGGAGGAATAATTTTTTTCTGCGTAATAAGGATGCACTTCCTTGCGGCTGCCATGGACCCAGCTGTCAGCCTCTCCACATACAGTACTCTTCTGATGGAAGTCGGTCGTTGACCACATTGACCACGCCGCGCCGAGAGCACCATGGCGGTGGACGACGGCGAGGCATAGGAAGGGGATGACGCGGAGCCGGGGAAGACGCGGCAGTGGATGCCCACGCGGAGAGGAGTACGAGCGTTCACCGGTTCGGCTGCGGTGTGAGGCTGCCGTCGCCGCAGAATAAGGTGTGGGTGAGTAGAGGGATGCCCTGGCCAGCGGTGGGAGTAGTAGGGGGCGCTGAGGCCTGCGCAGCAGCACAGCCGGCCACGGGAGACGGGAGTAGGCGCTCCCGCCGGCGCTGCTTTGGCGGCTGGAGCAAGAAGATTAGAGATTGAAGAAACACGACGGCCGTTGGATTGACATCCAACGGTTAGGTCTGCTACAATCGTTTGTTGACGTATATAATAACTAAAAAAATCTTGCATATGCGTCAACTAAACAGGCTCACAAGTCATACAACTCCCTCTTTTTTTAATAATTTATATATAGCTCATGGCAACTTCTTATGCAATTTATTGCAGTCGTTTTTTTTGGTTGGCCAGGGCCAATTTCGCATATTTCTGTGGGTTCCAAACTATTTTTAATACCGAAATGTCGAGCCAAATTTAAAGTACTTTGAAGATATATTTAAATTAGGTTAATGACCAGTGAAATAGGAATCTGAAAATGTAATAAAATTCAGAAATTATAAAGTAATTGCCAATTTGTCATCTGTTTTTATATTTACAACCCATTTCATATTACTTTCAAGATTTGCAGGCGTCTTGAAAGAGTTGCAGCCCATCAGAGCGTAGAAAAATAAGTAGGCCTGGATTGGGTATTCTTCACAAAAAATAAAACTAGGCTCATTTTCACAAAGAAAAAATAGCTGGGCTGGTCACATGGTGAACATAAAATATAAGCCTGAGCTAGACGGGCCACAGCCCAGTTCAAACCCTACTCCGTCTAAACAATACCAAACAAAAAAATACTGCTCGAGTTGCTACGTCCCAGGTGTCAGCCGATCTTGTGCTGTTCTCTTGTCTATTGACTATATACGCTCACAATGTCGTGGGTCCCAGATGTCAGGAAAACACTAGGAGGAAGCATTTTATTTTTCCATATGCTGACGTGGTGGGCCCCTACTGTCATCCTCTCCATGTACTTCTGCCGATTCCTGTTGTTTGTTCACCATGTTGACAATGCGAGAGGGCGGCGCCGCGGCGAGCGCACCAAAGCGTGCGGAGGGCGTCGGCGTTAACGATTTAGGAGACGGTGGGGCGGCGATGCGTGCGCTGGGGCGCAGCCAGCCATGGGAGGCGGAAGCAGGCGGCCCCGCCGGCGCTGGTTTGGTTTTGGCGGCTGGAGGAAGACAAGACTGAAGAAACACAACAAACTGTAAAAGCAGCAGGAGTACTTAACAACCTTAACTGAAACCAGTAGGGGCACTTAACAACCAAAGCTGAAAGCAGTACGAGTACTTATACGGGTTCAACCGTACAAAGCACGCCTCGAACAGTGTTACTTTGCCTACAGTTAACCAAGGGTGAGGCCGCCAAGCCCCAGGACAAGGCCCGGGCGCCACCCCGCGCATCCACAACCTTCTGAAAGCGGCTTCATCTTGCAACATGGTCAATAAACAGGATATTCGCTTTAGAGCCCTGGAAAAGCATGAACATAATCTTCTGTCCTATTCTCCAAGATGGACGGGCCTTCATTATTTGAGACCACCCATGAATAAGTATATTTTCACCTCCAAGGGGAATTGAGTAGGTCGACATAAACATCATGTTGTGACCAAGCGCAAGTTGACCATGGTCAGGCATCTGTATAGGAACAATAGAACTCGGCAGTTCCTGTTTCAAGAAGATCACAGCTGTAAAACTGTGTATAAGCAATAGTTTATGAACAACATATATAATAGAAAACAGCTCGTACCATAAGTTTCTCGACACAGTTGGACCTGTTCAATGAGTGCAGCAGTGGCACACATATCCCATGTGGCCTTCCACCATTGAAACACCCCACAAGGACCTCAAGACGATCAATAAAGTGTAGGAACTTGTGGATGTCGATCCAGTCAACTTCAGTGCCATTAGTAACAGCCGAGTTATTATAGAGTAACAAACGAGCAGACTGCTTAACTCTGAAAACACCTAAACGTGCCACTAATTATAAGAAAATATTAGTTAGAAGTAGCATCTTCATGAGAGATTCATTGCTACTTCTAAAGTTAAATTGTGATTAGTTAGATAGAAAGGTGGATTAAGAAGTAATCGAGGCAACAAGCAAGAACCAGATACAAAACTAACATGGATGAACAATTGGAACGACGTCGGGGTGGAAGATCACGGTGAAGATGAGACCAGGTTCTGCTATTTCAATCAACATTCGTGCGCCAATTTTTAGTCCGTAACACTTGAGAAAGTTCATCCAAGTTCGGCCATAAAAAAGCAGCGATCTTCTTGGTTCATGAACCCAACTCGGAACTTATATCCATGGCGTGTCTTCACTGTGACCATTAAACTAGTGTATTCAGTTATGGCAAGGCCGAGCATCTTGAGTACATGTGTTCTGGCAGAGCAAATAATACACTGCAGGAAAAATAATATGAGAACACAGCATGTTCAAAAAAACCCCACCCTCCCGGATAGAAAAGAGGATTCTAGGAACATACTGTGCGCGTTTCAAAATGCGGTGTTAGGATGAGAAGGAACAAGTGTGGCGTCTCGCCGAGGGCGCAGAAACCTGTAGGGTACTCGCACTTTGGGCACTGCAAATGAAACACACTAGATTCAGTAGGAAGAAAAATGCGTCAACGGCGGCGGCTGCCATCCTAGGATTACCTGCGACCAAGGGACTTGGGTTTATCGGGGATGGATGAAGAATTCGTACCTGGTTCTCCATGAGAAAACCCTATGCAATCGCGGAGAGGGGGTTTTCTCTGAACAAGCAAACGAGGGAGAAGGGGATTCAGTCCCAGTGAAATATTGCCGCTTCGTCCGTCCAGCTTACTGCTAAAGCTGGAAGGGGGGTTGTGATTTGACGGCTCATTGGGCATTACTGCGGTGCTACGACCGGGGTGTGTGTCTACCGTGAAGTTGTGTACTCTAATTCGTGCATATGGTGTTGGGGAACGCAGTAATTTCGAAAATTTTCCTACGCACACGCAAGATCATGGTGATGCAAAGCAACGAGAGGGGAGAGTGTTGTCTACGTACCAACGCAGACCGACTGCGGAAGCGATCACACAACGTAGAGGAAGTAGTCGTACGTCTTCTTTCCGATCCAACCGATCCAAGCACCGTTACTCCGGCACCTCCGAGTTCTTAGCACACGTTCAGCTCGATGACGTTCCTCGGGCTCCGATCCAGCAAAGCGTCGAGGAAGAGTTCCGTCAGCACAAATGCGTGGTGACGATCTTGATGTACTACCGAAGCAGGGCTTCGCCTAAGCACTGTAACGGTACAATCGAGGTGGAATTTGGTGGCAGGGGGAACCGCACACGGCTAAGGAACGATCTCAAGGATCAACTTGTGTGTCTTGGGGTGTCCCCTGCCCCCGTATATAAAGGTTGGAGAAGGGGGGGCCGGCCGGCCAGGGAGAGGGAGGCGCAGGGGAGTCCTACTCCCACCGGGAGTAGGACTCCTCCCTCCAATCCTATTCCAATTAGGACTCTCGGGGGAAAAGGAGAAAGAGGGGGGGCCGGCCCCTTCTCCTAGTCCTACTAGGACTTGGGGAAAGGGGGGGCGCCGGCCAGCTATGGGCTGTCCCTTTTCTCTTTTTCCACTAAGGCCCAATAGGCCCATTAGTCTCCCGGGGGGTTCCGGTAACCCTCCCGGTATTCCGGTAAAATCCCGATTTCACCCGGAACACTTCCTATGTCCAAACATAGGCTTCCAATATATCAATCTTTACGTCTCGACCATTTCGAGACTCCTCGTCATGTCCATGATCTCATCCAGGACTCCGAACAACCTTCGGTACATCAAAATGCATAAACTCATAATAACTGTCATCGTAACGTTAAGCGTGCGGACCCTACGGTTCGAGAACAATGTAGACATGACCGAGACATGTCTCTGGTCAATAACCAATAGAGGGACCTGGATGCCCATATTGGCTCCTACATATTCTACGAAGATCTTTATCGGTCAGACCGCATAACAACATACGTTGTTCCCTTTGTCATCGGTATGTTACTTGCCCGAGATTCGATCATCGGTATCCAATACCTAGTTCAATCTCGTTACCGGCAAGTCTCTTTACTCGTTCCGTAATACATCATCTCACAACTAACATATTAGTTGCAGTGCTTGCAAGGCTTATGTGATGTGCATTACCGAGAGGGCCCAGAGATACCTCTCCGACAATCGGAGTGACAAACCCTAATCTCGAAATACGCCAACCCAACATATACCATTGGAGACACCTGTAGTACTCCTTTATAATCACCCAGTTACGTTGTGACGTTTGGTAGTACCCAAAGTGTTCCTCCGGTAAACGGGAGTTGCATAATCTCATAGTTATAGGAACATGTATAAGTCATGAAGAAAGCAATAGCAACATACTAAACGATCGGGTGCTAAGCTAATGGAATGGGTCATGTCAATCAGATCATTCAACTAATGATGTGACCTCGTTAATCAAATAACAACTCTTTGTTCATGGTTAGGAAACATAACCATCTTTGATTAACGAGCTAGTCAAGTAGAGGCATACTAGTGACACTCTGTTGGTCTATGTATTCACACATGTATTATGTTTCCGGTTAATACAATTCTAGCATGAATAATAAACATTTATCATGATATAAGGAAATAAATAATAACTTTATTATTGCCTCTAGGGCATATTTCCTTCATATGGCACGTGGACCCCATTGCCGGTTTCCCCACATATCAGCGAAAGGAAGTAGAAAGACATGAGTAACTAGTTACACATAAATATATATTTTGACAGAGAGATACTCTCTCTGTAAAGAAATATACAAATCTTTTATATCACAGGCTCACCTTGCCGAGGAATATACTCCCTCTGCAACGCACGGGCATTATGGGGGTTCAGCTGAGAATATAATACTCGGATTTTTTTGAGGGATAAAAACTGCTTTATTAAAGATTAACAGTCATAGGTATACAAATAATTTCGGGGGTTCCTGTGAGCCAAAGATGGCGTCCACAGGGCAAAGAAGTAGCAGCTTTTGCGAGCACATGCGCTTCAACATTACACTCGCGTTTTTCATGTATGATCTCCATGGTTTGGAACATATTCTTCTTCATCTTGATCTCGTCCATAATAACTTTGCTGGGCCCCAAGTATGCCTCTCCGATATGCTTGACTGTTGCTGAACAATCGGTGCTAATCTGAACTTGTTGCAGGTTTAAGTCAAGAACCAGAGATAGCCCCTCGCAACATGCCATTGCCTCTAGGATCTCTGGATCAGTAACACTTTCGCACACCAGTGCCGATGCTACAAGGAAGAAGCATGTATGATCCCGGCTGACAACTGCCAGGGCTCCCCTTTCACCATTGAAAGATAACGCAGCATCAACATTCATCTTCGCCCAACCCACAGCAGGAGGAGGACGCCACTTCTGCACTGAGCTAGTGCTTCTCGAAACCAGGTTCTGGACTTTGGGCCGCAGGCCGACCCTGCATGTTTGGGGGCCCACGTGTTCTACCTCAGCGCTTTTCATATTGCAAGCGATCGGTACGGTGCTGGTTTTAGATGCTGTCGCAAGGCGAATACACAAAATTGAATAAAGCACGACATCTGTTGGAATGAAATCGAATGACAGTTCCTAACCAGCAATCAAAGTTGCAATTCTATCAACGATATACCATGTGATAAATAATACTATCGTACTACTTATACACACAGGACACTTGTTTCACCATGCCAGATTATTACATCAAAATCTCTCAGAGGATAGATCAGTTAGGCAGTTGCGTGCTACTACTGAAGAATTTCAAAGTTGATTTGGACCAGCTCTCCTTGCCGAGAAAGTTCGATTTTGACATCATCCCCTACCGCAAGATATGATTTAGATTTGAACCTTGACCATCCTTTAGCATCAACCATCATGCGACCATCCTTTGTACTTACAATATATTGAGCAGGTTCATTCACACTAAGGCTGCGCATGGTAAGAGAAACTTTTCTGCGGTCGCCCGGATTGTTGAACGACTCCCTCGTTGCTCTAGGAATTCTCTGTTTGCAAACAAGAAGACATACCCAAACAGTTAGATCAACATAGTGAATCATGTGAAACAACATGGAAAGAAAAAAGAACGAAGCACTTGGGCGGCCAATGCTTACCAAGAAGGTGGACATGTCGATTTTTGTAAGGACTTTGGTATATGAAGTGCGAACTGCAGCCCAGTCTGTTGCCGGTGCAACTGCATGTGCCGGAGCAGATGCAAGTGCAAGTGTTGGTGCAGGTGCCGAAGCCGCTGCTGCTGCCGGAGATGGTGCTCCTTGTAGAGCTGGTGCCGGTGTCGGAGCAGGTGCCGATGTCGATGCCCGATCCTCTGGTAGATCAGACTGATCCACTGACGCGGTCGGTGCCCAATCCTCAGCTGGATCAGACTGAGCTGTTGCCGTTGTCAGTGCTAGAGCAACTGTCGGTGCTCGATCTGTGCGAGACAACGGCGATCGTGTCTGGTCTGCTATGATCAGCTTTCTAACTTGACTAGGATCCGTGACCGTGATCCAGTTTTTTTCTTCATTTCTTTTGAATGCGAGAAGGACTAATTGTGGCATTTTTGTTAAACCAAAGTGCAGTTCATCATAGAGATTCAGCTTGTACTCAGACAACAGACTGATCCAATTTTTTCTAGTAATATAAGTGATGGACAGTGCCTTCGTTACTGACACAGCATAAGAAGTGAAACCTGCAAAAATAGCCATCCTAGAGCAAACCAAACGGTTTATTCTGTGATGAATGTCACATGGCAAAACCTGCATCGTAAAATTGCAGGAAAAGAAAGAAAACATGACATTAAATCAATAAGATTTAGACAGTAAATCAATAAGATTTACTTGATGTGACACGAGTGAATCCTTACCAGGAAATCACTATGTTGAAGTACTAAACAAAAGATAGATCGTCCAACTACGCATGGCATGCAGGGGCCCCGCCTACTCCCACAACCAGGACAGTCCAAAGGTCATGACAAATCGTATGTACCGAACATCCATGGGGCTGGAAATCCTGGTGGGTGCGATAAACCCTGCAATGCATACAGATATTGGAGTGTAACCATAATTGATAGACCATCCTCACAAAAAATATGATATGGATACTTCAAAATATACAGACTGAATTGAGTGGACAGACATTAACATAGACCGTTCTCAGGACTGACCACACACCAAAAGTGGCAGTACTAATAAACAATACAGGGTTCACAAACACAAATCAAGTACTGAACAATAGTACTTACTACAGACAAGCAAAGTTGCACTAACTAAACTCTGCAGACTATTTTTTGCCACCGACCTACGGGATGAACCCCGCATAACTGACTAGGCCATGGACTTCGTGTGAGATGTCTACATGCACCATCACCATCTTGTCAACCTTGGAGAACCTAATAGAGTGGTCTTTCCACTCATAAACATGATGATGAAGACATGCCGCATCAGATTTGTCGGGAAGCTTTACAAGAACCACACCTTTCGTAATCGAAGGCACATCCAGGAAATTGTTGTGGTCAAGTACAGCCTCGAGAACACGCCTGACAACAATGCTACATGAAAACACTAGTTCAGCACACGTGGTGACAAGGACACATCAGCTGGATAGTTCAGCAGTAGAACTCATCATCAGGTCTTCCAGTTCACACGGCATGACTTTGAGAACTTCATCTCCACCGCGGACCTGGTTCTAATTCAAATAAAAACCATATTTTATTACTACCTCCGTTCAGAAATATAAGATGATTTTTGATATTATACTCCATATATGACTACATATACGCACAGAAATGAGTGAACAAAGACACTAGAACATGTCTTCAAAGGCATGAGAGCAGAGGGATTACATGCAATATCTATAACACAAGTTACTGAGGCAAATATACCCTCTTAAAAGGTAGCATTGATGTTCATAAAGTACTCCCTCCGTCCCAAAATTCTTGTCTTAGATTTGTCTAGATACGGATGTATCAAGTCACATTTAAGACAAGAAATTTGGGATAGAGGGAGTAGTTGAAAGTAATCTATAAGAAATTAGTGTCAAGCTCTCGCATGTTTTGGTCAAAAGAGGAATTTAGAACCGTCATTTGGCACACAAAAATCACATGCAAGATCACCCAGAAAGTTGTACTACTAGTACTAGTACTACATGTTAGATGAAAAAACACGATCAAGATCGAGAAAAAGATCATCAAGAAGATATATTACCTGGACTTGCTTAACGAGGGATCCCGGAGAGGGGGGCTTGGACAGGGCGATGGCTTTGAGCTTGTCTGCGGTAGTCTCGGCGGGGTGGTTGCGCTTCTTCGTACCATGAGCCTCGACAGTTTTGGCTGGAGCCATAGACATCACTTCGGCCGGTGCTCCAGCGTCCATCAAGAAACTGTCAAATAGAAATAAAAGAAAAGAAACCTTAATCACAAACCCAAAAGAAGAAAAGAGAGGGAGTTATAGGATCAGTCTCGGGGTTGCAAGATCGGGCCTTGGCCATAATCAACACCATTGATGCACTCACCTTTCCTTCCTTGGGAGAGAAGAACAATGGCAGAAGCAGGTCGGGGTTTTCTTGAAGAAACGAGGAACAAGATGAGGCAGAAGCGAGGGTTGGGTAGTGAGGAAGCTGAGAGAGAAGAGTGAAATGATGGTTGCTTCGTCCGTCCAACTTACTGCTGGAAAGGAGGGGGGTTTTGTGATTTGACGGCTCATTGGGCATTACTGCGGCGCTTCGATCGGGGTAGTCTACCGTCACTCTACTACGGAGTAATTTAGTGCATGGCTGGTGGGCCCCGATGCTGGCTGTCCCACACGTCAGCGAAAGTGAGTAATTTAGTGCATGGCTGGAGGAGGATCCGCATGGTAAAGCGTGTCCACTGTTTTTCAGAAGAAAAAAAATGATTACAGCAAGCGTTTCCACTCTTACGACGGAGGAATGCGAAACACGGCAGCCACTTGAACATACACAGTGCTCCTACTACTAGGCATGTGCAGTGGTTCATACGTCAGTACTACACAATCTTGTTGCTAGTGTAGTAAGATATGACGATAATAAATGATGTTGTGCACATGTCAACTACTCCTATATGTAACATAGTACCGCTTTTCCGACTGTCCGGTCGAGAATGGACGGTGAGATCAATGTTAACAGAACAAGGTCCACGGTGCACGGAGAGTACGGTGCTACAGTACTCCACGAAACATGAACCATATGAAGCACGAATAGTGTTAGGCAGGGTGTATGAAGGGTGCACAGGATGGGAGCAAAAGTTCCCTTCTCGACCCACTTTTGGGTGTTTGGCAGACTGCAAGAAGGGTGCATGAGTCCTCACTATTAGGTTGACAAAAATACGCGAAGAGGAAACAACTATATTGAGATGAGAATGCAACCAAACACACCCACACGCTTTGTGCTACAGTGACTAATCTGCACCGCCTAAGTTTGATCCAACGGTCATGTTGCGCCGAGACATGGACATGCCCATGCAGAGGGCGCCTAAACACCACCGAAGTCCCTCTGCTTCTCGAGGCACACGACGTTGGTGATGCAGGGTGCAACCGCCCGCAGAGCCCGCTCCCGGTCGACGGGAGCCAGCTCATCAAAGACGGCGTCCAATGGCACGAATGGATTCCGGTGACGGAGCCCTGAAAGGATTCGCCTGGCAACGGGGACGGCAGCCCGCAACCCCTCCTTGTCCAGCTCAGCCCCCACCATCGCGCGGAGACGGCTCAGCTCCTCGGAGATATAGGTGAAGAAGGAGACCAGGTCAGGAAGCCGCAGCTCGTTGAAGTCGACCGGGTGGTCGAACGGGTTTAGCCCGACGGTCGGCATCGTCGCGTTGGCACGACGGTAGGCATCGTGCAGCCGCAACACGTGTGTGGCAACTTGGTTCACAAAGTGGATGAGGCGATCCTGGACCTCGTCACGATCGGCCCGCTCGTGCTCCAGCCGGCTCCCTTGACGGCCTATCGTATCTCCTGCTTTCTGCAGCAACGCCACCGACGCCTCGAGCATCTTTGTGGTGGACGCCTGCCGCTTTTGAAGCTCCGTGAACTCCCGCACATAACGGAGGAGCATGGCACTCCTCTCCTCCTTGAGCTCACGGAGCTCCACGTCCTTAGCCCTGAGCTCTGCATCCTTGGCATGGAGCTCCTGTGTCAGGAGCCTCACCTCGGACTCCGTGTTCTGCTGCGCCGCCATGGCACCAGGTAGAAGCAATGGGGAGAGGAAGCAAAGGGGGCGAAACGGCTGAAAGGCAATGCAATCTACGGGAAGACGGAGGGAGCAGGGAATCTTTTGGTTTTCACCACGGTAAAACACCAGTCGACGACTTCTCACATCAGGGAGCAGTGGGTACAGGCGGAGTCATCGTGACTAATTGCTGCCGCGCCTGCTCCCGTCAATCAAAAAAATAAAAATCCTGCCGCGCCTGCTCCCGTCAATCAAAAAATTAAAAATCCTGCCGCACCCAAACACCAGAGCAACGCCACGGTGGATATTTAAATTTACCTGCCAGCAAGTAGATAAAAAAAGGGGTGAAAAAACAAATGTGGTGGCGGCCTGGCTAATCAGTCAAACTAGCCCAACTAGCTAGCCACCGTGCTTCACTGATGTACTCGGCGGGAAAGGTGGTCTTTCGTGATTTGACGACTCATTTACTTGCTTCGGTGCTACGACCGAGGAGGACCCAAGAAACGCGCGGTAGGGCGTCCCACGTCAGGAAGAATATATGCGTGCACCACCCGGGAGGACCCCGAAACCGCGCGGTAGGGTGTGCCACGTCTCGGCACGGAGGAAAAATGTGCGTGTAAAAATATACTGTATCAGACGTAGTACCTATGGTTCGACCTCGGGACCCAGCCAGTCGGTTGAAAACACCCCACTAGCCACACAGCTTCATCATGCAAACGTGGCACAGAGGATAGATGTGGTTAGTTCCGTCTCGACCAGCCACAACGTCTCTTGTTCTAGGCGATTCTTCTATTTTCCAAGTTTTTTTAGTTGCAATAACACCACGGCAAGCTAGCGCCGCTCTTCGTGTGTGCCCGTGCAAAGGTTAGACGATGGAGAGAAGAGAGATTGAGATCACAGACCTGGGACCCACCAGTAAGTGAGATAACGGTCATGCACGTGTTGACGAGGCACTCCCTCTACTCTACTCAATGCAAGTACTGTATAAAATCAAGTTATGGGACAAAGCCAAAACCGTTCGTTTTTTCAGGCTATCGACTTACGCTTTGTAGTCCAGGTTGCCAGTTCGAATCTCGTCTTTCAGATTTGTTAGTTTTAGGTCCAAATTTGATTAATGACAAGTGGGACCCCCCGTGTGTTGTTCCGATATTTCAGTGTAGGATGGTTTTTTTGAACAAACACTTTGCGCGGTTAGACAAGTAATGACACGAGTTACACGTTTTTTGCAAGTTTACAAACAAAAGTGACAGTGGCATAGAATATCACATCCACCCCGCAGCTTAGATACTATGGTGATACGAGTTTTTACATCGTTGGAAGTGAGATCCAATGACTTGGGAGTAGTCTTTGTAATTATGCGCAATTTCCAAACTCTCCAATGGTTTTTTTGCCAAATAAAGCATTCAGGCCTCGTGTGTAGATATATTTTTTGCGTGGGAGGAAGCAAGGTCAACCGATCACATAGGGTCGCTGTGTGATCGAAAGAGTGAGACGGGTTGGAGAGAGTGACTTAGATAGACGATGTGCGTGAGAGAATATACAATGTGCATAGGTCGAATTGGGCTCAAACATGGTGATATATCGTTTTTGTCTGAGAAAGAGCGAGGTCAATCGAGACATACATAGAGAGAGATTGAGTGAGCGTGGCCCACCATGAGGTCGAAAGAGTGGTGGCAGCTTGGATGGACTGACCTAGATAGACAATCTGCGTGACAGAGTATAGAGTGTGTCAATAGAGGCCCGAACAGGGAGATATATCATTTGTGTGTGAAAGAAAACGAGGTTAAACGAGACTCAGATAAAGAGAGCGAGATTGAGCGAGTGTGGCCCGCCGTGCGGAAGAAAGAGTGAGACAGTCTCGAGGGAGTGACCTAGATATACAACGTGCATGCGCATGCATGAGAGGTTGGGGGCTAGATAGGCAATGCATGTATTTAGCGCGAGAGGGTGAGAGGGAGAGGGGGAGAGAGAGAGCTCGGCATGGGGTGCAATGGCGGGTGTGTGAGGTAAATACATTTGGTAACAGAGTGGGAAAAGGGGTTGTGTAGTTGAGAGACTTAGAGATTGAAACATGGAGAGAAAGAATGAATGTGTGTTGGAAGCCGATAGCTTCCTAAGGTGGTTAGGAGAGGAAGATTGACCCATACAGGAAGTATGTAGTGTTTGTGCGGGGGGGGGGGGGGCTAAAAACAACATTTGAATGTACATAGTACGAGACTTAATATCGATGTTTCAATTCGGTGTACATTGTAAGATTTGAACCGAGGACCAGGCATACGTGTAATTATTTCGAATTCGTGCCATACTAAGTTTTGAAAAGTTGACATTGACTCAGTTGGTTGTGCTATTTTGTAGGTCATATGTTTGAATCCTTCCAAAAGTTTTCTCACTACCATGGTGTTCATCATATACATATGAATTTGTAATAGAAAAGTAGCGTGGATACAGTGAAATGTGAAATCCACGTTAGAATTGGAGATCGCTATGTGACACACACTCCAATTCGAATACCTAACTACGTGCCACACACTCTAATTCAAATAACTAATTATGTGACACACACTCTAATCCACGTTAGCGTGGGTACCGTTTCGATTTTTTTCAAATAACTCCTCATTAATTAATTTATAGTACTCCCTCTGTTCACTTTTATAAGGCCTTGAAGACATTTCAGACAATGTGCAAAACAATTCATTTTAAGTTGTCTGAAATGACTTACAAAAGTGAACGGATGGAGTATCTCGTTTCGAATGACTAATTATTTCAAGGAAAACACAAGCATGGTAATACATACAGATTCGTTTGCAAATGAAAGAAGATTCGTTTGCATTCTCAAATGTAGGCGCACCAGGCAAACCAGGGTCGTGTCGGGGTGGACGCTACTTCTGTGCCTTAAAGGCAACTACCTTTGGGTCACTGACATGTGGGCCAGCCACCTGTTGGGCCCATATGTCATGGACACAAAGGCAGGTGCCTTAAGGCACCGAAGCATAGTCCTGTCGGGGTGGTCGCGTGTGTCGGACGGACGAGTAGCACCCAGCCACACACCCCCCTCCCCCCCAAAAGGATGACGACAATATAAGTTCGCGCTTCCACGTTTCGGATTGAAATATCTGGCGGCCCCAATTCCAGCCCTGCAAAATCTCTGTTCTCCACTGTCCCCTTCCGCACCCAGATTTCTCAAATCCCTATTTCGCCGCCAACACTCGAATCGCCCCTCGTCTCGTCTCTTTCCCCACTATTCCCCACCTCTGTGCCGGATGACGACGACGAAGACGACGGTCGCGCTTCACCACCGCACCAGAGCTACCTCATCTACGCCCTCGTCCACCGCACCGGGAGGTCCACCGACAATGTCGGCCGCCGCAACCGACGTGCCTCACAGACACCGAGTTCCACCGCATCAGGTGCGCTTCACCGACGCCGTCTCCCAGCTCACCGGGGCTACTTCACCAAGCACATCATTGCACCTCCGCCCCCGAGGCCGTTGGGGCTTCACCAACGGTCTCGTCCACCGCATCGTAGCGCTCCGCTGCCACTCAAGATCTGCATCCGTGCGAGGTCAGCCAGTGCATCACCCTCAACGGCTCTGAAGTGACCCGCACTATAGCTAGGCGAGCATGCCCAAACGCCGGCCCGAACTAGGTATCCACACATCACTCCCTTGTGCACTGTTCCGACGATGTTTGGATATCCTTTCACTGCTCTCTTAGCTTACATGCCTATGCAACTCTGACCTTAACTCTTATTTCTTTTGGAGATATCATCTGAAACAAGCAAATCCATATTTTAGCGAAGCATGACGGCGCTACGGGATCTGGTACACATCCTGCACACCCGTATAACCTTGTAAGTATCTGTCCTCCGGTACAACATCAAGGTCGATTCCTCTTATTTGATCAACCATTCACCGTGTCAAAAATGCAGAGGGGGATGCAAGGAGCACAAGGCCTACACATCCAAGCAAGTGGTAACATGGACTTGTACATGGAACATCCCAAGCGCAAGCAGAGCTGCAGTGAGCCTGTACAACGAGCTAGCGTAAGTCCCTACATTTCATTTAATTCATACTGGCATTCGTGTATGATTTGTGTGCAGTGGCTGATCCATGAATTCAAGTTACCAGGGGCGAACATTTAACTTAAAAAATACGAAGGCACTTGCACTCCAGAAATCAACATAACTTGAGAAATGTGAAGCTACATGCACTTTGAAAACCAGCTAATGATCCAAAGTAGTTCATATTATAAACACTAAATGATGCAAGCACCAAAAATACAAAATGCAACATGGTATACAAGGACTACAAACATGGTTTGTACCTACTTGAATTATTTGTTCTCTGGCTGAAAATATCAAAGTGTAATTGCACGTATAACCAGTGCACAAACTGCATATCAATATATCTATCCTGCACAAGTATGCCAATAGTTTCAAACAACAGATTAGAAAAGTATTTATGCTATGTTGTCATGATACGGGGACTTTCTGGTAGATGGCCTCAACGTTTCCTCAAGCTATGAAAATGCACTATAATTTGCTTGTCATCAATGCCTGCGAATCTCTGTCTCTCTCAACATAGTAGATCATCATTAGACACTAAATCCTTCAATGAGCTTGCAAAATGCTTGCATTAGATCCCTCCTTAGACACTATATGTTCATCACTAGGAGCATGTAAAATGTTTGCATCAAATCCTTCATTAGCAGTCTATTCATTAGACACTTCAGGCTCAAGAACAACATGAGCTTCTATGTTTGCACCGAAAACTTGATTAGATACATCAGATTCAGTCAGTTTAGTATTGATTGGGGGAGTTATAAAATAAGTAGAAATTGGTTTCATTTTCTCATAGATTCCCTACATACAAGCAGTTTTACAACACCGTCAGGTTTAACTATTGGCCAGAAATTGAAGAGTTGAATTAGATATAATCAGGGATGTGATGTACCTGCTCGTTGCGCATGCTACTCTTGCAAGCTGCGACTGTCCGTTTGTGCAAGCTCGATGCCATGCCCGTGCTGCCGCCACTGCCTCCCATGCAGGCTACACCCAGGGTTGGATCTTCATCTTCTTGTCCTTCCATTCGCTTGAAGCCCGGCGACCGCCCTCCAACGAGGGCACGGGGAAGCGTTGTGTCGGTCTGTCCAGCGACGGCTAGGTTAGGAGCAAACCAGACTGGAGGCTGGAGCGAATGAATTGGGATTTTTCCTGCTATCGATCGATATGGGAGGCGCTCGTTTGGGCCGCGAGCCTACTATAGGGCCTGCCTTGCACTTATGTTATTGGCCCATTCAAATTGAAACATTTTTCTTCATTTTTTACATTGCCTGCTCGTGCGTTGGGACGAACAAAACTAGCGTGGGCCAACCTGGACGACTCAAACTAGGTGCACACTTTCCAGCCACTTGAGGCGGCCGCCCATACCAGCCCGTATGGTGGCGTCGCCCCTTTTTGCGTGTATGATTAGATAGTGAAAAATATTCTAGTGGCGCTTTTGATTTACCCACAGAATGGTTGAATTGCTTGTTTCTATGAACTGAGTTCGCCAATAATGTGAAGGATGCCAGTCTTTTCATCCTATTGTAGATTGCTTAGATCTCGATATGCCAAAAGTAATCGCATGAAATATACAGTAAAAGCCAGTGTGATGTGTTTGGCTACAACTAGTCTGACTACACGTCCTCATATAACATATCAAGGATGCACCATCTTACCAGATTAACCATTCAACTTCCCCATGCAGTGTGGGAAGAAAGAAGTATTGGGACTGCGTATCCAAGCAATTGATGCCATGGACACCTTCGTACAACCTTGTAAGCGAAAAAGAAGTTGCAGTGTGCATGTACAAAGAACTAGCGTAAGTTCAGTTACCTGCTTCTCAGAATTTTAGTTAGCCACTTATTGCAAAATTGTTCAATTACGTTGCTTGGCTTAATTTAGTTTGCTACTGATTACATAATGGCACAGCCTGTTAATCATATTGTAGACTGCGCCTATCTATGTGTTTGATACTTACTGTTAAGAATTACATGTTTGCCTTAACTTAAATATCTACTTGTTTGTTTAATTGCTTTGCTGCTGCAACAGCGGGTTACAATGATGTTAATAACTACTTTTTAGCATCCAACTGAAACTCTTTATTTCCTTGTTTGTTTAACTGGTTTGTTGTTATAACTCCCAATTGAGATGTTTTGCTAACTTCAACTTTTCTGAATCCAATTGGAGCTTTAATGGCAAAACAGGTTATCCCAAGATCAAAGAGCGAGGTCCCCATGGACGTTACATCATCCCACAGCAGTGGCACCGGCCCAATCATGCATTATGAATTGCCAACTGCTGATGCTCTAGAGGCTAAACTAGTGGTAGAAAGAGATTCTACTTCTGCACTTAGAGATGAAGTTGACATGTTGAGGAAGCAAACAGCACAATCACAAGCAGTACTCAAGACAACCATTAAATATTTGGTGGATTTCAAAACGAAGCAAGCTGAGACTGACCAGATTGTTAAGGTCCTGAAGGAAAAAAGGAAATTAAATTCCTACTTGGTAAATCATAGGTGAAATGTTTTTTCCACAGTTGAATAACCTTTGTGTTGTCTGTTCATGTAATCAATCAAACCATTTGTTTTAGAGATCATGTAATAATTGTTTTTTTGTTTGTAATTTTATTTGAGCACAAGTCTGTATTAATTGATAAGACTCGGAGACATTTCATTTGGATTGCTGTGCCAGACCTACATATATGCCAATCGGGCTGAATGTGCATTCAGCAATAGTAGTATAGATGGACCATAAATGGCAGGCATCGGAAAGGGCCAAGATGCTGGCTAAAAAAGGATGCTGTTGTAGCCAAAAAAAGTACATCGGCCTGGCTTATGTGTGTTAGTTGATATTATTGATCCATATACTCTATAAGTGTTTATATGTCTGTTAGTTCCGTACATTCTTGGTTGATTGACTCGGTATTTGAATCTTGATACATCGCTTGTGTACATATCTAAATGGGAGTACACATTATGTTGCGTGTGACATTTGAGTTGGACATGAAGTGTTCCAAATATTCGAATTCACCTTAAACTGGATTCTAGTTTCTGAATTTGAGTATCGGCATTTGTAAACCATATTCATATATGACAGTGGAATACATCTTTGTTGTCCTTTTGAAGATATATAAAAACACACAGAATGATATATAAAGATTCATATAGGAATACAAAATGGATTCGAATTTAGTTTCCAGGGTAAACGTGGATGCTTATTGTCCCAAAATTCGAAAGAAATAGCAAAATGTCCACTCCCACATCGGCTGCCCGAAGCCAAGTGTTTGGGAGATGGAAATTACTATCTACCCATTACACGGACAATCCATCGACCCGATTTCCACTGCTCTAAATAGGGGTAGGTTAGTAACTTCAATTAGACGTGACACGACCACCTCTGAGCCCATTCCGACATGGTGGGCGTCAAACATGGGCGGCAAAACTCATTTGATTCAAGCTCGTCCAAAAGACCTCTGTTTCTCCCTTCATTCCCCATTCATACCCGGTGGGCGGCAAAACACCCTCTCCTTGTCCAAAATAGATGTAGGCTAATATTTTAAATAGGGGCAGATGTGTAACTTCCATCAGACATGACACAACCGCCCTACCTGTCAACCCTGTTCATACACCGTGGGCGCCAACCGTGGGCGGGAAAACACCCTCTCCTCACCCGAAATAGTTACCGGCAAATATTTGGGAGATGCGAGATTACCGTCCTATCCCCAACCGACGAGACGTCCAAATTTGAAACGGGGGATAAGTTCATGACTTTCCCATATTTCAGACAGGCGCGTCCCAAAAACATGGTTCCCCGTACCTCTCCCTCCATTTTCCCATTCATACACCGTCCGCGCTAGAACACCCCATTCCCACACCAGCCTTCGTCCGCCACCCCATCCATCGTCGCCGTCCTCCACCACATCCATCGCCACTGTCCTCCACCATGCCAGAGCGCCTACCAAGACCGCGTCGTCCACTGCTAGAGATGGACGTTTCTCATCCACAGTGACGGACCAATAGCCTTGCATCGCGTCCTCTCGCTTCATCGGCGCCGTCGTCCTCTTTGCTGGGGCCGCTCACACGACCTTCTCTTCCACCGCAACGGGACTTATCCCCCGATGCACCCATCTACCGCCGCAGACCTGCTTCAACGCCACCGACAGCCATCGCACCTCCGATGCCTACACGGCGCCGCAAGATAGGTGGTACTTCATATCTCCTCAACTTTTTGACCTCAACCAGAAAATAGATCTTAACTTGGTTACTCTACTTTCTTTTTAGCTCTTAGAATTCAGTTCTTAGTTCGAAGCAAACAATGGATGCTAAATATCATTTCTCCGGTTTGCAGCTTCAAATCTACCATGGCACAGCCATAATACGGTTTAATTGATCATGCTTAGGGTTTAATTGATCATGTTGGTTCCGTGGTGGTTTCTTTAATAAAAATCAGAGGGGAAACCCTCTTTTGCTAAAAAAATATATGCTTAGAGTTTCCCCCTTTTATGATCACTATACAATCAGAATACATGCTTCGTGTCATAATAACACTGCTCCACCCATCAAGCTAAACAAGCTTAGTTGTTCAAATACGAATCTGATATTATTAAAACAGAGTTGTTTAATTGGTCAGCTAAATGTTCCTAAATTAGTTTCAAAAATGCATGTTCGCCGCTCGGGTGTGTATCTCTGTGTGTGGTCTGGTCAGTACGGTTGGGGAGGTGAACTTTGCATATGCAGGGGTTTATAGGGAGACACTCTCCGGGTTGAAACCGCAATGCATTCCATAGATAATCTGACTACTTTTTATGTTTTCATGAATCTCAGATTCTGAACAGCATCATAATGATTATGAGCTTGCGCGCATGAAAAGAATAAAGCAGAA
Organism: Triticum monococcum; assembly: GCA_034509565.1. NCBI lineage: Eukaryota > Viridiplantae > Streptophyta > Magnoliopsida > Poales > Poaceae > Triticum > Triticum monococcum. The sequence goes on from CM067845.1 coordinate 626,209,031, forward strand.
CAATGTCATGGCTGTCAAACTTGGTATTAAGGGACTGAAATCAAGTCTGGATGCAATGCAATGCAAACACTCTCCACCTACAGGTTCATGCTCAGAATATGATCCTAACAGTGATTCTGAGCTAGAGGGAGACCTAAGTCAATGTAGCTCCCTAGTGGAGGAGTCAGGGGAAGATACCCTATCTTATTCACCCATCAAGGTACTTGCTCTAACTTTCCAAGGTTACATTGCTCGCACATATCTTACAACTGATGCTTTGCATTGGTTCTACTTTGTTTAACTAACATTAGCTTAGTTTACACATTGTGTATGTGAATACACCCTGCCTATCCATTTTCAGTACATATTCCATCTGTCATCATACCATATTTATCCACTCAAATGTTGTTCTTGTGTATCAGACGTTCAAGAGGAAGAGGGCGATTGCTGATCGTGGAGGAGCACAAGCAAAGTATTTGGAAAAGGTAGTGGCACCTGATAAATCAAATAGCCCATTAGGTGTAGTTGCAATATCACCTGACCCACAAAATACCCCAACTCTAGCAGACTCTAGCCCTACTACACTGGTCATTTCTGATGCCCCAACTCAGTAGACCCCAACTGCAGCAAACAGTATGATTATGCCAGTTGACATAGCACCAGCTGTATGACGCAAAACCCCCATTCCAGCAAAGAATACACCAAATCCAATTGCCAAATCCCTTTTTGAACCAGAGAGAGCCCCAATTGCAGCAAATAGGACCCCTGTTCCATTTCTTCCCAGTTTAGAAGACGAAGCTTATGTTGTTGTCAGGAACTTTGTGCGCATCTTTCCTTCATGGAAAGATTATACCGCAGACACAGAACAATTTCCAGTCTTCCTCCGCAACTTACGCGTAAGTAATGTACTAATGTTATTCATGGTCATTACTACATATGTTTCTGCTGACAAAAGACACAAGATTTCATTCTTTTAAATAGGCGAGGCGCAAACTGGATTTTGATGATGAGCAAGGCTTGGTTGCGCTTTTCAAGCACTCGTTGATGAATTATCGTTCCTACCTGAGGCAAGCGCACTTCCATGGCAAGCCTCTGAACGAAATTTCTGTAAAGTCTCCGGTGCTACATTTATCCGACGGTGACTGGAATAATCTTGTTACACATTGGTCTCGGCTGCAGCGTAAGGTACTTTCTATGATATCACATCACAATTTGAACTATATTTCTGCATTTGCCTTAATGTCTCACTAGTACGAAAACTGTTAGCAGAAGAACATTCATTCTCAAGGGACCACGGAATCTCGCAACTATACTACACACTACATTGCTCTTGTGAGTACCTCTTGCCCTGTATGACCATACTTACTTTCATAGCTGTTTGATTATGTAGCATCACTACACATGTTAGCCTCGTAATCGTCCATTTGGTGGACATTATAAGATCTGTATGGACTCTTACATAAATTTAGAATCAACCCAATGCTTTTGAAGAGGTTTAGCTTTGTAGTCCTCTTGTAAGGACTGAACGTGGTCTATCAATGTACTTACATTAACAGCTACTCCCTCCATCCCATAATATAAGAACGTTTTGTACAGTACACCAGTGTTCAAAACACTCTTGTATTATGGGAAGAGGGATTGGTTCATTTTGTAGCATTCTGCATCTTGTCTCCCTCACCCACCATTTACTAAAAAAGATCAGATCTATATTTAATCTTACCAACAAGTAGAATACACAGACAATGCCAGTGCAGAAGTGTAGCCCATTGCTCTTGTTAGTACATTTTGTCCTGTAACGCTTGTACTTCCAGGGATTGGTAGTTGATTATGTAGCATCAATCTGCATCTTATCTTCATTATCCTCTATCCCTTCTAGTATTATCATATATATAATTACTCTCTACAAAATGTAGAGTACATGCAATGCTTATGAAGAAGATTCTATGCTGAAATTCTTGAGTTATCCTTTCCTTGCCATGGAGAAGGGCATTATAAAGCCGGTGTTAACTGTTAATGTAAGTCAGTCCTTCTAAAGCCTTTATCCTCAACTGTTGTTTAATTTGCTCATACTCCCTATCGTTTACTGCTGTTTAGTTTGCTGTTTCTACCAAAATGCATGTTCGTAAGAACCGTAAGTTCTAAGTTTTACTTGTAAAACCAAATTCCTTATTCATACCATGCACATTGCTTAATACTCCATATATGTATGCTTGTTTTGTGGATCTATAATCCAGTGTGTGGTGAAGCAGCCCACGTTTGCACCTTGTCATCTCCTGTTTTATCTTACTGATGTGGCTGATGATATGAACAACATGCCATGCACATTATCCAAAATAGATACAATGATTTTCTTTGCCCTTCATCTATGCTTGTTATGTTTACATGGTAATCCAGTAGTGTGGTGAAGCTCCCTGCATTATGAACAATGCCAAATTATGTTATTGATATTTCGAACATACTCCTTATTTTCTAATTTGAAATTGGATAGAATTGACAGAATAGTTATCATCTTTGTTTATACACGTGCAAAACCTGTCATCTCTCTGCTTTGTTTTAGGGTGATATGCCTGATGGCATGCACAAGTCTGCTGAAGGCTGTGAGACAAACCCAACATATATTGCATCAAAGAAGGCAAAACATCTTGAAGATAGCGAGACAACCCCAAAGTCTTGTCTTGATGCAGTGTTCAAGTTACTTGAGACTAACAGTCAGACAAGCTCACGGAATTCGTTGTCTGAATCAGTTCGACTTCTTCAGTCCCAAGTTCTAGCAGAAAGGCATTCTGCAACTCAACTTCGACTTGAAGTCCTATCTCTAAGAAAGATTGCGTAGAACACCAATGAGAACCTCATCGCTAAACAGCTACACCTGGAAGCTATGACCGACATGCTAGGCCGGTCTCACAGCCTTGCTCAGCAGCTTGCGCAGCAGTTCCCCCGCAAGGCTAACCTTTCTTGAACTGTCTTGGAAGTGGTCTCGGTTCAGTATTATTTTGTTACGCTGCAATGGTGCCCAGTTTTTGTAATCTGCTTCTTCGTTGCACTTTATGATCACTGGTGGCGAACTTTGATGCCCAGTGGATGTAATATACCTTAAATCTTTTATTGTGTAGTGTAGGTTTATTCTTCGTTACTATGCCGTAATTTCTTTATTGTATAGAGTAGGTTTGTTCTTAATTCCTACTAGTTACGCAGCAGCCCGAAAAGAACCCCGGCCCATGATTGTGCGAATCAAATCATGGGCTTTTAACAGGCCAAAATTGTTTGGGTCCTTGTTTGGCCCAATCAGATATCGGCTGCGAGCAGGCCGGATGCAAACCGGGCCGCAGTTAGGCCCAACTATATGACTGGCTTTTAATAGGCCAAAATTAATATAGGGCCGAAATGTTAAACGGGCCCTTAACAGGCCAAAACTAATATCAGGCCGAATTACTAAGTGGGCCTTTAGCAAGTGGGCCCAAAAGCATAGTGTCCAGTTGACGGGCCGAATCTGATATGGGCCATAATTGAGCCCAAATCCTCCTAAAGGGCCGGACCTGATCTGGGCCATAATTTGGCCCAGAACGTGGTAGGCTTTTAACGAGCCGGATCTCATATGGGCCACTATTAGGCCCGGAGCGTGGTAGGCCATTAATGGACCGGATCAAATATGGGCCGGCATTTGGTCCAAAACATGGCAGCCAGTTAATGGGTCGGCCTACTAGGGTCCTCAAAATCTTGTGAGCCTACAGCTGGGTCGGCCCATTAATGTCGGCGAAATCTCGTGGGCCTTTAGCTGGGCCGGCCCATTATGACCCGCAAGAATCTTGTGGGCCTTTACCTGGGCCGGCCTATTATGGCACACAAAAATCTTGTCGGCCTTTACCTGGGCCGGCCCATTATGGCCCGCAAAATCTTGTGGGCCTTTAGCTGGGTCAGCCCATTATGGCCGCAAAATCTCGTGGGCCTTTAGCTGGGCCGGCCCATTATGGTCCACAAAATCTTGCGGGCCTTTAGTTAGGCCATCCCATTTAAACTTGTTGGGCCGTGCCACGTGTCGACGTATCATAGGCGCCTTCTGTCCAGTGAGTGGATGACATCTGTCCCGACGATGAGCCGACACGTGTTTCCTCTAGCCAATGATGATTTTACACGTGGAAAATCCCCATTGGTCGGGGCTGTTAACGGGTTATCGGATCCAAAACCCGACCCGATAGCTTAACGGCATTCCGTTACGGTGGATGCCACGTGTCGGTCACCCTTGACGAAAGCACTTCTGTGATGCGCGAATTATCGTCATGGAAGTGGACACTTCCGTGATGATAATTTTGGTAATGTCATGGAACACTTCTACGACAGCACAGGTATGACTATCTTGATTCTGTCATAAATTTGTCATGGATGTACATGCATGACAAAAAAGCGACCTACTGTGACAAACACGTATCATCACGGAAGTGTATTTTTTTGTAGTGTGGGTGCAACGGACGGCACCCGCCAGGTGCCGTGACGATCATAAGCTGGAACTACTGGGGTCTTGGGCAGCCCAGGACAGTTCAGGAGTTGGTGTGCTTGGTGCGCACCTACTGGCCTTCTATGGTCTTTATCTCTAAAACTAGGAAGAGCAAGGAATATGTCAATAAGTTACGTAGGAGACTAGGTCTCAAGCATTGCATTTCCCATGTCAGGAAGGGTAAAGGTGCTGGAATTGCTCTCTTCTATGATGAGCAAGTTGAAATAAAAAAACTCATTGTTGGCCCGAGCTATATCGATGTGTTGATTCGCCTAAATCCCCATGGCCAGCAATGGCGGGGTACTTTTGTGTATGGTGAGTCAAAAGCAAGCGAGAGGCATAACATGTGGGAGCTTGATGTCTACTACACAACCTTCTTCTTGTAGACGTTGTTGGGCCTCCAAGTGCAGAGGTTTGTAGGACAGTAGCAAACTTCCCTCAAGTGGATGACCTAAGGTTTATCAATCCATAGGAGGCGTAGGATGAAGATGGCCTCTCTCAAGCAACCCTGCAACCAAATAACAAAGAGTCTCTTGTGTCCCCAACACACCCAATACAATGGTAAATTGTATAGGTGCACTAGTTCGGCGAAGAGATGGTGATACAAGTGGTATATGGATGGTAGATAAAGGTATCTGTAATCTAAAAATATAAAAACATCAAGGTAACTAATGATAAAAGTGAGCGTAAACGGTATTGCAACGTGTTGAAACAAGGCCTAGGGTTCATAGTTTCGCTAGTGCAAGTTCCCTCAACAATAATAACATAACTGGATCACATAACTATCCCTCAACATGCAACAAAGAGTCACTCCAAGGTCACTAATAGCGGAGAATGAACGAAGATATTATGGTAGGGTAAGAAACCACCTCAAAGTTATTCTTTCCAATCAATCCGTTGGGCTATTCCTATAAGTGTCACAAACAGCCCTAGAGTTCATACTAGAATAACACCTTAAGACACAAATCAACCAAAACACTAATGTCACCTAGATACTCCAATGTCACCTCAAGTATCCGTGGGTATCATTATACGATATGCATCACACAATCTCAGATTCATCTATTCAACCAACACATAGAACCTCAAAGAGTGCCCCAAAGTTTCTACCGGAGAATCATGACGAAAACGTGTGCCAACCCCTATGCACAGGTTCATGGGCGGAACCCGCAAGTTGATCACCAAAACATACATCAAGTGAATCACGTGGTATCCCATTGTCACCACAGATACGCACGGCAAGACATACGTCAAGTGTTCTCAAATCTTTAAAGACTCAATCCGATAATATTACTTCAAAGGGAAAACTTAATTCATTACAAGAGAGTATAGGGGGGAAGAAACATCATAGGATCCAAATATAATAGCAAAGCACGCGATACATCAAGATCATGCCACCTCAAGAACATGAGAGAGAGAGAGATCAAACACATAGCTACTGGTACATACCCTCAGCCCCAAGGGAGAACTACTCCCTCCTCATCATGGAGAGCACCGGGATGATGAAGATGTCCACCGGAGAGGGATTGCCCCCTCCGGCAGGGTGCCGGAACGGGTCTAGATTGGTTTTCGGTGGCTACGGAGGCTTCTGGCGACGGAACTCCCGATCTATTGTGCTCTCCGATAGTTTTAGGGTACGTGGGTATATATGGGTGAAAGAGATACGTCAGGGGAGCCACGTGTTGGGGAACGTAGTAATTTCGAAAATTTTCCTACGCACACACAAGATCATGGTGATGCATAGCAATGAGGGGAGAGTCTGATCTACGTACCCTTGTAGATCACAACGGAAGCGTTGACACAGCATAGAGGAAGTAGTCGTACGTCTTCTTCCCGATCCGACCGATCCAAGCACCGTTACTCCGGCACCCCCGAGTTCTTAGCACACGTTCAGCTCGATGACGATCCTCGGGCTCCGATCCAGCAGAGCATCAAGGAAGAGTTCCGTCAGCACGACGGCGTGATGATGATCTTGATGTACTACCGACGCAGGGCTTCGCCTAAGCTCTACAATGATATGACCGAGGTGGAATTTGGTGGCATGGGGCACCGCACACGGCTAAAGAACAATCAACAATGATCAACTTGTGTCTCTATGGGGTGCCCCCTGCCCCCGTATATAAAGGAGCAGGGGGAGGGGTTCGGCCGGCTAGGGAGAGGGGCGCAGGAGGAGTCCTACTCCTACTGGGAGTAGGACTCTCCCCCCCAATCCTATTCCTAATAGGATACTTCCAAAGGGAAGAGAGAAAGAGGGGACCGGCCCCTTCTCCTAGTCCTAATAGGACTAGGGAAGGGGGGAGGCGCGCAGCCCTTGTGGGCAGCCCCTTTCACTTTTCCACTAAGGCCCAATAGGCCCATTTGCCTCCCGGGGGTTCCGGTAACCCTCCTGGTATTCCGGTAAAATCCCGATTTCACCCGGAACACTTCCGATGTCCAAACATAGCCTTCCAATATATCAATCTTTATGTCTCGACCATTTCGAGACTCCTCGTCATGTCCGTGATCACATCCGGGACTCCGAACAACCTTCGGTACATCAAAATGCATAAACTCATAATAACTATCATCGTAACGTTAAGCGTGCGGACCCTATGGTTCGAGAACAATGTAGACATGACCGAGACATGTCTCCGGTCAATAACCAATAGCGGGACCTGGATGCCCATATTGGCTCCTACATATTCTACGAAGATCTTTATTGGTCAGACCGCATAACAACATACGTTGTTCCCTTTGTCATCGGTATGTTACTTGCCCGAGATTCGATCGTCGGTATCCAATACCTAGTTCAATCTCGTTACTGGCAAGTCTCTTTACTCGTTCCGTAATACATCATCTCATAACTAACGTCTTAGTTATTATGCTTGCAAGGCTTATGTGATGTGTATTACCGAGAGGGCCCAGAGATACCTCTCCGACAATCGGAGTGACAAACCCTAATCTCGAAATACGCCAACCCAACATCTACCATTGGAGACACCTGTAGTACTCCTTTATAATCACTCAGTTACGTTGTGACGTTTGGTAGTACCCAAAGTGTTCCTCCGGTAAACGGGAGTTGCATAATCTCATAGTTATAGGAACATGTATAAGTCATGAAGAAAGCAATAGCAACATACTAAACGATCGGGTGCTAAGCTAATGGAATGGGTCATGTCAATCAGATCATTCAACTAATGATGTGACCTCGTTAATCAAATAACAACTCTTTGTTCATGGTTAGGAAACATAACCATCTTTGATTAACGAGCTAGTCAAGTAGAGGCATACTAGTGACACTCTGTTGGTCTATGTATTGACACATGTATTATGTTTCCGGTTAATACAATTCTAGCATGAATAATAAACATTTATCATGATATAAGGAAATAAATAATAACTTTATTATTGCCTCTAGGGCATATTTCCTTCAGTCTCCCACTTGCACTAGAGTCAGTAATCTAAATTACACAGTAATGATTCTAACACCCATGGAGCCTTGGTGCTGATCATGTTTTGCTCGTGGAAGAGGCTTAGTCAACGGGTCTGCAACATTCAGATCCGTATGTATCTTGCAAATCTCTCTGTCTCCTACCCGGACTAAATCCCGGATGGAGTTGAAGCGTCTCTTGATGTGTTTGGTCCTTTTGTGAAATCTGGATTCCTTTGCCAAAGCAATTGCACCAGTATTGTCACAAAAGATTTTCATTGGACCCGATGCACTAGGTATGACACCTAGATCGGATATGAACTCCTTCATCCAGACTCCTCCGTTCGCTGCTTCCGAAGCAGCTATGTACTCCGCTTCACATGTAGATCCCGCTACGACGCTTTGTTTAGAACTGCACCAACTGACAGCTCCACCGTTTAAAGTAAACACGTATCCGGTTTGCGATTTAGAATCGTCCGGATCAGTGTCAAAGCTTGCATCAACGTAACCTCTTACGGTGAGCTCTTTGTCACCTCCATATACGAGAAACATATCCTTAGTCCTCTTCAGGTATTTCAAGATGTTCTTGACCGCTGTCCAGTGATCCACTCCTGGATTACTTTGCTACCTCCCTGCTAAACTTATAGCAAGGCACACATCAGGTCTGGTACACAGCATTGCATACATGATAGAGCCTATGGCTGAAGCATAGGGAACATCTTTCATTTTCTCTCTATCTTCTGCAGTGGTCGGGCATTGAGTCTGACTCAACTTCACACCTTGTAACACAGGCAAGAACCCTTTCTTTGCTTGATCCATTTTGAACTTCTTCAAAATCTTGTCAAGGTATGTGCTTTGTGAAAGTCCAATTAAGCGTCTTGATCTATCTCTATAGATCTTTATGCCTAATATGTAAGCAGCTTCCCCGACGTCTTTCATCGAAAAACTTTTATTCAAGTATCCCTTTATGCTATCCAGAAATTCTATATCATTTCCAATCAACAATATGTCATCCACATATAATATCAGAAATGCTACAGAGCTCCCACTCACTTTCTTGTAAATACAGGCTTCTCCAAAAGTCTGTATAAAGCCAAATGCTTTGATCACACTATCAAAGCGTTTATTCCAACTCCGAGATGCTTGCACCAGTCCATAAATGGATCGCTGGAGTTTGCATACTTTGTTAGCTCCCTTTGGATTGACAAAACCTTCTGGTTGCATCATATACAACTCTTCTTCCAGAAATCCATTCAGGAATGCAGTTTTAAAATCCATCTGCCATATTTCATAATCATAAAATGCGGCAATTGCTAACATGATTCTGACGGATTTAAGCATCGCTACGGGTGAGAAGGTCTCATCATAGTCAACCCCTTGAACTTGTCGAAAACCTTTTGCGACAAGTCGAGCTTTATAGACAGTAATATTACCGTCAGCGTCAGTCTTTTTCTTGAAGATCCATTTATTCTCAATTGCTTGCCGATCATCGGGCAAGTCAACCAAAGTCCATACTTTGTTCTCATACATGGATCCCATCTCAGATTTCATGGCCTCAAGCCACTTTGCGGAATCTGGGCTCACCATCGCTTCTTCATAGTTCGTAGGTTCATCATGATCTAGTAGCATGACTTCCAGAACTGGATTACCGTACCACTCTGGTGCGGATCTCACTCTGGTTGATCTACGTGGTTCAGTAGTATCTTGTCCTGAAGTTTCATGATCATCATCATTAGCTTCCTCACTAATTGGTATAGGTGTCGCAGAAACAGTTTTCTGCGATGTACTATTTTCCAATAAGGGAGCAGGTACAGTTACCTCGTCAAGTTCTACTTTCCTCCCACTCACTTCTTTTGAGAGAAACTCTTTCTCTAGAAATGATCTATTCTTAGCAACGAATGTCTTGCCTTCGGATCTGTGATAGAAGGTATACCCAACAGTTTCCTTTGGGTATCCTATGAAGACACATTTCTCCGCTTTGGGTTCGAGCTTATCAGGTTGAAGCTTTTTCACATAAGCATCGCAGCCCCAAACTTTAAGAAATGACAACTTTGGTTTCTTGCCAAACCATAGTTCATAAGGCGTCGTCTCGACGGATTTTGATGGTGCCCTATTTAATGTGAATGCGGCCGTCTCTAAAGCATAACCCCAAAACGATAGCGGTAAATCAGTAAGAGACATCATAGATCGCACCATATCTAGTAAAGTACGATTACGACGTTCGGATACACCATTACGCTGTGGTGTTCCGGGTGGCGTGAGTTGCGAAACTATTCCACAATTTTTCAAATGTACACCAAACTCGTAACTCAAATATTCTCCTCCACGATCAGATCGTAGAAACTTTATTTTCTTGTTACGATGATTTTCAACTTCACTCTGAAATTCCTTGAACTTTTCAAATGTTTCAGACTTATGTTTCATTAAGTAGATATACCCATATCTGCTTAAATCATCTGTGAAGGTGTGAAAATAATGATATCCGCCACGAGCCTCAATATTCATCGGACCACATACATCGGTATGTATGATTTCCAATAAATCCATTGCTCTCTCCATAGTACCGGAGAACGGTGTTTTAGTCATCTTGCCTATGAGGCACGGTTCGCAAGTACCAAGTGATTCATAATCAAGTGGTTCCAAAAGCCCATCAGTATGGAGTTTCTTCATGCGCTTTACACCGATATGACCTAAACGGCAGTGCCACAAATAAGTTGCACTATCATTATCAACTCTGCATCTTTTGGCTTCTACATTATGAATATGTGTATCGCTACTATCGAGATTCAACAAGAATAGACCACTCTTCAAAGGTGCATGACCATAAAAGATATTACTCATATAAATAGAACAACCATTATTCTCTGATTTAAATGAATAACCGTCTCGCATTAAACAAGATCCAGATATAATGTTCATGCTCAACGCTGGCACCAAATAACAATTATTTAGGTCTAATATTAATCCTGAAGGTAGATGTAGAGGTAGCGTGCCGACCGCGATCACATCGACTTTGGAACCGTTTCCCACGCGCATCATCACCTCGTCCTTTGCTAGCGTCCGCTTATTCCGTAGTCCCTGTTTCGAGTTGCAAATTTTAGCAACAGAACCAGTATCAAATACCCAGGTGCTACTGCGAGCTCTAGTAAGGTACACATCAATAACATGTATATCACATATACCTTTGTTCACCTTGCCATCCTTCTTATCCGCCAAATACTTGGGGCAGTTCCGCTTCCAGTGACCAGTCTGCTTGCAGTAGAAGCACTCAGTTTCAGGCTTAGGTCCAGACTTAGGTTTCTTCTCCTGAGCAGCAACTTGCTTGCTGTTCTTCTTGAAGTTTCCCTTCTTCTTCCCTTTGCCCTTTTTCTTGAAACTAGTGGTTTTGTTAACCATCAACACTTGATGCTCCTTCTTGATTTCTACCTCCGCAGCTTTCAGCATTGCGAAGAGCTCGGGAATAGTCTTGTTCATCCCTTGCATATTATAGTTCATCATGAAGCTCTTGTAGCTTGGTGGCAGTGATTGGAGAATTCTGTCAATGACGCAATCATCTGGAAGATTAACTCCCATCTGAATCAAGTGATTATTATACCCAGACATTTTGAGTATATGCTCACTGACAGAACTGTTCTCCTCCATCTTGCAGCTATAGAACTTATTGGAGACTTCATATCTCTCAATTCGGGCATTTGCTTGAAATATTAACTTCAACTCCTGGAACATCTCATATGCTCCATGACGTTCAAAATGTCGTTGAAGTCCCGATTCTAAGCCGTAAAGCATGGCACACTGAACTATCGAGTAGTCATCAGCTTTGCTCTGCCAGACGTTCATAACATCTGGTGTTGCTCCAGCAGCAGGCCTGGCACTTAGCGGTGCTTCCAGGACGTAATTCTTCTGTGCAGCAATGAGGATAATCCTCAGGTTACGGACCCAGTCCGTGTAATTGCTACCATCATCTTTCAACTTTGCTTTCTCAAGGAACGCATTAAAATTCAACGGAACAACAGCACGAGCCATCTATCTACAATCAACATAAACAAGCAAGATACTATCAGGTACTAAGTTCATGATAAGTTTAAGTTCAGTTAATCAAATTACTTAGGAACTCCCACTTAGATAGACATCCCTCTAATCCTCTAAGTGATCACGTGATCCAAATCAACTAAACCATAACCGATCATCACGTGAGATGGAGTAGTTTTCAATGGTGAACATCGTCATGTTGATCATATCTACTATATGATTCACGCTCGACCTTTCGGTCTCTGTGTTCCGAGGCCATATCTGCATATGCTAGGCTCGTCAAGTTTAACCTGAGTATTCCACGTGTGCAAAACTGGCTTGCACCCGTTGTAGATGGACGTAGAGCTTATCACACCCGATCATCACGTGGTGTCTGGGCACGACGAACTTTGGCAACGGTGCATACTCAGGGAGAACACTTCTTGATAATTTAGTGAGAGATCATCTTATAATGCTACCGTCAATCAAAGCAAGATAAGATGCATAAAAGGATAAACATCACATGCAATCAATATAAGTGATATAATATGGCCATCATCATCTTGTGCTTGCGATCTCCATCTCCGAAGCACCGTCATGATCACCATCGTCACCGGCGCGACACCTTGATCTCCATCGTAGCATCGTTGTCGTCTCGCCAATCTTATGCTTCCACGACTATCACTACCGCTTAGTAATAAAGTAAAGCATTACATCGCGATTGCATTGCATACAATAAAGCGACAACCATATGGCTCCTGCCAGTTGCCGATAACTTGGTTACAAAACATGATCATCTCATACAATAAAATCAGCATCATGCCTTGACCATATCACAACACAACATGCCCTGCAAAAACAAGTTAGACGTTCTCTACTTTGTTGTTGCAAGTTTTACATGGCTGCTACGGGCTTAAGTAAGAACTCATCTCACCTACGCATCAAAACCACAACGATAGTTTGTCAAATAGACTCCGTTTTAACCTTCTCAAGGACCGGGCGTAGCCACACTAGGTTCAACTAAAGTTGGAGAGACAGTTTCCGCAAGCCATCTGTGTGCATAGCACGTCGAGGGAACCGGTCTCGCGTAAGAGTACGTGTAAGGTTGGTCCGGATCGTCTCGTCCAACAATGCCGCCGAACCAAAGTATGACATGATGGTACGCAGTATGACTTGTATCGCCCACAACTCACTTGTGTTCTACTCGTGCAAATAACATCAAACCATAAAAACCAGGCTCGGATGCCACTATTGGGGAACGTAGTAATTTCGAAAAATTTCCTACGCACACGCAAGATCACGGTGATGCATAGCAACGAGGGGAGAGTCTGATCTACGTACCCTTGTAGATCACAACGGAAGCGTTGACACAGCGTAGAGGAAGTAGTCGTACGTCTTCTTCCCGATCCGACCGATCCAAGCACCGTTACTCCGGCACCTCCGAGTTCTTAGCACACATTCAGCTCGATGACGATCCTCGGGCTCCGATCCAGCAAAGCATCGAGGAAGAGTTCCGTCAGCACGACGGCGTGATGACGATCTTGATGTACTACCGACGCAGGGCTTTGCCTAAGCTCTACAACGATATGACCGAGGTGGAATTTGGTGGCAGGGGGCACCGCACACGGCTAAGGAACGATCAATAATGATCAACTTGTGTCTCTGTGGGGTGCCCCCTGCCCCCGTATATAAAGGAGCAGGGGGAGGGGTTCGGCCGGCTAGGGAGAGGGGCGCAGGAGGAGTCCTACTCCTACCAGGAGTAGGACTCCCCCCCCCCTAATCCTATTCCTAATAGGATTCTTCCAAAGGGAAGAGAGAAAGAGGGGGTCGGCCCCTTCTCCTAGTCCTAATAGGACTAGGGAAGGGGGGAGGCGCGCAGCCCTTGTGGGCAGCCCCTTTCACTTTTCCACTAAGGCCCAATAGGCCCATTTGCCTCCCGGGGGGTCCCGGTAACCCTCCCGGTATTCCGGTAAAATCCCGATTTCACCCGGAACACTTCCAATGTCCAAACATAGCCTTGCAATATATCAATCTTTACGTCTCGACCATTTCGAGACTCCTCGTCATGTCCGTGATCACATCCGGGACTCCGAACAACCTTCGGTACATCAAAATGCATAAACTCATAATAACTGTCATCGTAACGTTAAGCGTGCGGACCCTACGGTTCGAGAACAATGTAGACATGACCGAGACATGTCTCCGGTCAATAACCAATAGCGGGACCTGGATGCCCATATTGGCTCCTACATATTCTACGAAGATCTTTATCGGTCAGACCGCATAACAACATACGTTGTTCCCTTTGTCATTGGTATGTTACTTGCCCGAGATTCGATCGTCGGTATCCAATACCTAGTTCAATCTCGTTACTGGCAAGTCTCTTTACTCGTTCCGTAATACATCATCTCATAACTAACGTCTTAGTTATTATGCTTGCAAGGCTTATGTGATGTGTATTACCGAGAGGGCCCAGAGATACCTCTCCGACAATCGGAGTGACAAACCCTAATCTCGAAATACGCCAACCCAACATCTACCATTGGAGACACCTGTAGGACTCCTTTATAATCACCCAGTTACGTTGTGACGTTTGGTAGTACCCAAAGTGTTCCTCCGGTAAACGGGAGTTGCATAATCTCATAGTTATAGGAACATGTATAAGTCATGAAGAAAGCAATAGCAACATACTAAACGATCGGGTGCTAAGCTAATGGAATGGGTCATGTCAATCAGATCATTCAACTAATGATGTGACCTCGTTAATCAAATAACAACTCTTTGTTCATGGTTAGGAAACATAACCATCTTTGATTAACGAGCTAGTCAAGTAGAGGCATACTAGTGACACTCTGTTGGTCTATGTATTCACACATGTATTATGTTTCCGGTTAATACAATTCTAGCATGAATAATAAACATTTATCATGATATAAGGAAATAAATAATAACTTTATTATTGCCTCTAGGGCATATTTCCTTCACCGCAAGGGGCCTACGAGGGTGGAGGGCGTGCCCAGGGGGGTGGGCGCGCCCCCCTGCCTCGTGGCTTCCTCGTTGACCCCCTTACGTGCACTCCAAGTCTTCTGGGTTTCTTCTGGTCCAAAAATAAGTTCCCTGAAGTTTCAGGTCAATTGGACTCCGTTTGATTTTCCTTTTCTTCGAAACCCTAAAATAGGCAAAAACAGAAACTGCCACTGGGCTCTAGGTTAATAGGTTAGTCCCAAAAATCATATAAAATAGCATATAAATGCATATAAAACATCCAAGGTTGATAATATAATAGCATGGAACAATAAAAAATTATAGATACGCTGGAGACGTATCAGCGTCCCCAAGCTTAATTCCTGCTCGTCCTCGAGTAGGTAAATGATAAAAACAGAATTTTTGATGTGGAATGCTACTAACATATTTATCCATGTATTTCTCTTTACTGTAGCAAGAATATTCAGATCCATAAGATTCAAGACAAAAGTTTAATATTGACATAGAAATAATAATACTTCAAGCATACTAACCAAGCAATTATGTCTCTTCAAAATAACATGGCCAAAGAAAGTTATCCATACAAAACCATATAGTCTGGCTATGCTCCATCTTCACCACACAAAATATTTAAATCATGCACAACCCCGATGACAAGCCAAGCAATTGTTTCATACTTTTGATGTTCTCAAACTTTTTCAATCTTCACGCAATACATGAGCGTGAGCCATGGACATAGCACTATAGGTGGAATAGAATGGTGGTTATGGAGAAGACAAAAAGGAGAAGATAGTCTCACATCGACTAGGCGTATAAACAAGCTATGGAGATGCCCATCAATAGATATCATTGTGAGTGAGTAGGGATTTCCATGCAACGGATGCACTAGAGCTATAAATGTATGAAAGCTCAACAAAAGAAACTAGTGGGTGTGCATCCAACTCGCTTGCTCATGAAGACCTAGGGCATTTTGAGGAAGCCCATCATTGGAATATACAAGCCAAGTTCTATAATGAAAGATTCCCACTAGTATATGAAAGTGACAATATAGGAGACTCTCTATCATGAAGATCATGGTGCTACTTTGAAGCACAAGTGTGGTAAAAGGATAGTAGCATTGCCCCTTCTCTCTTTTTCTCTCATTTTTTTATTTTTTTATTTGGGCCTTCTCTTTTTTTATGGCCTCTTTTCTCTTTTTTATTTGGGCTTCTTTGGCCTCTTTTATTTATTTATTTTTGTTCGGAGTCTCATCCCGACTTGTGGGGGAATCATAGTCTCCATCATCCTTTCCTCACTGGGACAATGCTCTAATAAGGATGATCATCACACTTTTATTTACTTACAACTCAAGAATTACAACTCGATACTTAGAACAAGATATGACTCTATATGAATGCCTCCGGCGGTGTACCGGGATGTGCAATGATTCATGAGTGACATGTATGAAAGAATTATGAATGGTGGCTTTGCCACAAATACGATGTCAACTACATGATCATGCAAAGCAATATGACAATGATGGAGCGTGTCATAATAAACGGAACGGTGGAAAGTTGCATGGCAATATATCTCGGAATGGCTATGGAAATGCCATAATAGGTAGGTATGGTGGATGTTTTGAGGAAGGTATATGGTGGGTGTATAATACCGGCGAAAGGTGCACGGTATTAGAGAGGCTAGCAAAGGTGGAAGGGTGAGAGTGCGTATAATCCATGGACTCAACATTAGTCATAAAGAACTCACATACTTATTGCAAAAATTTATTAGTTATCGACACAAAGTACTACGCGCATGCTCCTAGGGGGATAGATTGGTAGGAAAAGACCATCTCTCGTCCCCGACCGCCACTCATAAGGAGGACAATCAATAAATACATCATGCTCCGACTTCATCACATAACGGTTCACCATACGTGCATGCTACAGGAATCACAAACTTCACCACATGTATTTCTCAAATTCACAACTACTCAACTATCATGACTCTAATATCACCATCTTCATATCTCAAAACAATTATCAAGTATCAAACTTCTCATAGTATTCAATGCACTCTAAATGAAAGTTTTTATTATATCCCTCTTGGATGCCCATCATATTTAGGACTAATTTCATAACCAAAGAAAATTACCATGCTGTTCTAAATACTCTCAAAATAATATAAGTGAAGCATGAGAGTTCATCTATAAAATAAAACCACCACCATGCTCTAAAAAGATATAAGTGAAGCACTAGAGCAAATGACAAACTACTCCGAAAGATATAAGTGAAGATCAATGAGTAGTCGAATAATTATGCAACTATGTGAAGGCTCTCTAACATTTAATAGTTTCAGATCTTGGTATTTTATTCAAACAGCAAGCAAAACAAAATGAAATGAAATGACGCTCCAAGCAAAACACATATCATGTGGCGAATAAAAATATAGCTCCAAGTAAAGTTACCGATGAACGAAGACGAAAGAGGGGATGCCTTCCGGGGCATCCCCAAGCTTAGGCTCTTGGCTATCCTTGAATATTACCTTGGGGTGCCTTGGGCATCCCCAAGCTTAGGCTCTTGCCACTCCTTATTCCATAGTCCATCGAATCCTTACCCAAAACTTGAAAACTTCACAACACAAAACTTAACAGAAAACTCATAAGCTCCGTTAGCGAAAGAAAACAAAAGACCATTTCAAGGTACTGTAATGAACTCATTCTTTATTTATATTGGTGTTATACCTACTGTATTCCAACTTCTCTATGGTTTATAAACTATTTTACTAGCCATAGATTCATCAAAATAAGCAAACAACACACGAAAAACAGAATCTGTCAAAAACAGCACAGTCTGTAGTAATCTGAATCAAACGTATACTTCTGGAGCTCATAAAATTCTCAAATAAATTTCTGGACCTGAGGAATTTATCTATTAATCATCTGCAAAAATAATTAACTAAATATCACTCTCCAAATAAAAATGGTAGCAATTCTCGTGAGCGCTAAAGTTTCTGTTTTTTACAGCATGATCAACAAGACTTTCGCCAAGTCTTCCCAAAGGTTCTACTTGGAACAAACACTAATTAAAAGCATAAAACCACATCTAAACAGAGGATAGATGAATTATTTATTACTAAACAGGAACAAAAAGCAAGGACCAAAAATAAAGTTGGGTTGCCTCCCAACAAGCGCTATCGTTTAAAGCCCCTAGCTAGGCATGATGATTTCAATGATGCTCACATAAAGGATAAGAATTGAAACATAAAGAGAGCATCATGAAGAATATGACTAGCACACTTAAGTCTAACATACTTCCTATGCATAGGGATTTTGTGAGCAAACAACTTGTGGGAACAAGAATCAACTTGCATAGGAAGGTAAAACAAGGATAACTTCAAAATTTTAAGCACATAGAGAGGAAACTTGATATTATTGCAATTCCTACAAGCATATGTTCCTCCCTCATAATAATTTTCAGTAGTATCATGAATGAATTCAACAATATAACCAGCACCTAAAGCATTCTTTTCATGATCTACAAGCATAGAAATTTTATTACTCTCCACATAAGCAAAATTCTTCTCATTCGGGATAGTGGGAGTATCATAAGAGACTTGAATACTATAAATTGTTTCCACATTAAAAGAGTAATGTTCAGAAAAGGGGTAACCATAATCATGGCAAGTTTTATAAATATCATCACTAATTTTTATAGCATAATTATAATCACAATAATCATCATAGGTACGAGGCATGCTATCATCATTATAAATTTGCTCATCAAAACTTGGGGGACAAAAAATATCATCTTCATCAAACATAGCTTCCCCAAGCTTGTGGCTTTGCATATCATTAGCATCATGGATATTCAAGGAATTTATACTAACAACATTGCAATCATGCTCATCATTCAAATATTTAGTGCCAAACATTTTATAGATTTCTTCTTCTAGCACTTGAGCACAATTATCCTTTCCATCATACTCATGAAAGATATTAAAAAGGTGAAGCGTATGAGACAAACTCATCCATATTTTTGTAATTTCCTTTTATAAACTAAACTAGTGATAAAACAAGAAACTAAAAGACTCGATTGCAAGATCTAAAGATATGCCTTCAAGCACTCACCTCCCGGGAACGGCGCCAGAAAAGAGCTTGATGTCTACTACACAACCTTCTTCTTGTAGACGTTGTTGGGCCTCCAAGTGCAGAGGTTTGTAGGACAGTAGAAAATTTCCCTCAAGTGGATGACTTAAGGTTTATCAATCCGTAGGAGGCGTAGGATGAAGATGGTCTCTCTCAAGCAACCCTGCAACCAAATAACAAAGAGTCTCTTGTGTCCCCAACACACCTAATACAATTGTAAATTGTATAGGTGCACTAGCTCGGCGAAGAGATGGTGATACAAGTGGTATATGGATGGTAGATAAAGGTATTTATAATCTGAAAATATAAAAACAGCAAGGTAACTAATGATAAAAGTGAGCGTAAACTGTATTGCAACGTGTTGAAACAAGGCCTAGGGTTCATACTTTCGCTAGTGCAAGTTCCCTCAACAATAATAACATAACTGGATCACATAACTATCCCTCAAGATGCAACAATGAGTCACTCCAAGGTCACTAATAGCGGAGAACAAACGAATATATTATGGTAGGGTACGGAACCACCTCAAAGTTATTCTTTCCAATCAATCCGTTAGGCTATTCCTATAAGTGTCACAAACAGCCCTAGAGTTCGTACTAGAATAACACCTTAAGACACAAATCAACCAAAACCCTAATGTCACCTAGATACTCCAATGTCACCTCAAGTATCCGTGGGTATGATTATACGATATGCATCACACAATCTCAGATTTCTCTATTCAACCAACACATAGAACCTCAAAGAGTGCCCCAAAGTTTCTACCGGAGAATCATGACGAAAACGTGTGCCAACCCCTATGCATAGGTTCATGGGAGGAACCCGCAAGTTGATCACCAAAACATACATCAAGTGAATCACGTGGTATCCCATTGTCACCACAGATACGCACGGCAAGACATACGTCAAGTGTTCTCAAATCTTTAAAGACTCAATCCGATAAGATTACTTCAAAGGGAAAACTTAATTCATTACAAGAGAGTAGAGGGGGGAAGAAACATCATAGGATCCAAATATAATAGCAAAGCACGCGATACATCAAGATCATGCCACCTCAAGAACATGAGAGAGAGAGAGAGAGATCAAACACATAGCTACTGGTACATACCCTCAGCCCCAAGGGAGAACTACTCCCTCCTCATCATGGAGAGCACCGGGATGATGAAGATGTCCACCGGAGAGGGATTGCCCCCTTCGGCAGGGTGCCGGAACGGGTCTAGATTGGTTTTCGGTGGCTACGGAGGCTTCTGGCAACGGAACTCCCGATCTATTGTGCTCTCTGATAGTTTTAGGGTACGTGGGTATATATGGGTGAAAGAGATACGTCAGGGGAGCCACGAGGGGCCTACGAGGGTGGAGGGCGCGCCCAGGGGGTGGGTGCGCCCCCCTGCCTCGTGGCTTCCTCATTGACCCCCTTACATGCACTCCAAGTCTTCTGGGTTTCTTCTAGTCCAAAAATAAGTTCCCTGAAGTTTCAGGTCAATTGGACTCCGTTTGATTTTCCTTTTCTTCGAAACCCTAAAATAGGCAAAAACAGAAACTGCCACTGGGCTCTGGGTTAATAGGTTAGTCCCAATAATCATATAAAATAGCATATAAATGCATATAAAACATCCAAGGTTGATAATATAATAGCATGGAACAATCAAAAATTATAGATACGTTGGAGACGTATCAGAGCTTTTAAGGAGGATCAGACCTATGTCAAATGAACCATGGCTCATGATGGGGGATTTCAATGGGACTGCTTGGCAACATGAACACTTCTCCAGAACCACACGAAATGAGAAGAACATGCAAAACTTTAGAGAAGCTCTTGCTGACTGCAATCTGCTGGACCTGGGATTCAAGGGCCCAAAGTGGACATACGATAATAAGAAGATGGGTATGGATAACGTGAAATCCAGGATTGATCGAGGGGTTGTGGACTAGGAGTGGAGCTCGATCTTTCCCGAAGCCTTGATAGAGCATATCATCTCATCACACTCTGATCATTTGCCTCTCCTCCTCAGATTCGGACCAAGGAAAGAATGGAGACCACTTAACAAGGGTTTTCTCTAGGAGTACATGTGGGAGAGGATGGAGTCCCTATCGGATGCTATTATGGACTCTTGGAATAAGAAGGAGCCTGCCAAGAACTTGACTGACATGTCTGCAAAACTAGCGGATCTTCAACGCTCGTTAAACTCCTGGGCGAAGAATAATTTTGGATCCATCATCAAACTGAACGCCGGGCTCAGGAAACAGTTGGAACAGTTGTGGATGCAACACGCCTCAATAGTTAGAGATAGAGAGATCAAAGCGGTGTCTCGTAAGTTAGATGAGCTGCTTCACCGAGAGGAGATGATGTGGAGACAACGCTCAAGGGCGCTTTGGTTAAGGGAGGGAGATAGAAATACCAAGTATTTCCAACGGAAAGCCTCGTGGCGCCGGAAAAAGAACACCATCAGTAAATTAAAAGACGAGAACGGGGGCTGGGTGGAGGAAAAGAAGAGGCTCCAGGATATGACAAAGAATTTCTTCAAAGAACTATATACAAGAGAAAGTGGCGTTGAACCAGATGGTGTAGTGGAGTGCCTAAATGAGCGAGTGACTGATGTGATGAATGCGTCTTTGGTAAAGGATTTCTCGGAGAAGGAAATCAGTGATGCCCTTTTTCAAATAGGCCCTCTAAAGGCCCCCGGCCCGGACGATTTCCCGGCAAGATTTTTTCAGAGGAACGGGAGTACTGTGAAGAAGGATGTGATTAGTGTAATGATGAAATTTTTTCATGACGGCTCCATGCCAGAGGGAATAAACGACACCGTCATTGTGCTCATTCCAAAGAAAAATATGAAGGAAATATGCCCTAGAGGTGATAACCCACAAGTATAGGGGGTCGCAACAGTTTTTGAGGGTAGAGTATTCAACCCAAAAGGTAATGACAGCAAGAGTATTGTTTTTGGTATTTTGTAGTGATGATAGTAATAGCAACGGAAAAGTAAATAAGCGAAGAACAATATATAGAAAGCTCGTAGGCAATGGATCGGTGATAGAGAATTATGTCGGATGTGGTTCATCATGTAACAGTCATAATCTAGGGTGACACAGAACTAGACCCAATTCATCAATGTAATGTAGGCATGTATTCCGAATATAGTCATACATTCTTATGGAAAAGAACTTGCATGACATCTTTTGTCCTACCCTCCTGTGGTAGTGGGGTCTTAGAAGGGATATTAAGTCCTCCTTTTAATAGAGTATCGGACCAAAGCATTAACACATAGTGAATACATGAACTCCTCAAACTACGGTCATCACCGGTAAGTATCCCGATTATTATCACTTCGGGGTTAACGGATCATAACACATAATAGGTGACTATATACTTGCAAGATAGGATCAAGAACTCTCATATAATGATGAAAACATAATAGGTTCAGATCTGAAATCATGGCACTCGGGCCCTAGTGACAAGCATTAAGCATAGCAAAGTCATAGCAACATCAATATCAGAACATATAGGATACTAGGGATCAAACCCTAACAAAACTAACTTGGTTACATGATAAATCTCATCCAACCCATCACCGTCCAGCAAGCCTATGATGGAATTACTCACGCACGATGGTGAGCATCATGAAATTGGTGATGGAGGATGGTTGATGATGACGATGACGACGGATTCCCCTCTCCGGAGCCCCGAACGGACTCCAGATCAGCCCTCCTGAGAGGTTTTAGGGCCTGGCGGCGGCTCCGTATCGTAAAACGCGATGAATCCTTCTCCTTTATTTTTTCCTCCCCGAAACCAAATATATAGAGTTGGAGTTGAGGTCGGAGGAGCTCCAGGGGGCCCACGAGGTAGGGGGGGTGCCCCCACCCTCATGGCTAGGGTGTGGGCCCCCTGGTCTTCATCTTTTGCAGAGATTTTTTATTATTTCCGAAAAGATATTTTGTGAAGTTTCAGGTCATTCCGAGAACTTTTGTTTCTGAACATAAATAACACCATGGTAATTCTGCTGAAAACAGCGTTAGTCCGGGTTAGTTCCATTCAAATCATGCAAGTTAGAGTCCAAAACAAGGGCAAAAGTGTTTGGAAAAGTAGATACGACGGAGACATATCAACTCCCCCAAGCTTAAACCTTTGCTTGTCCTCAAGCAATTCAGTTGATAAACTGAAAGTGATAAAAAAACTTTTACAAACTCCGTTTGCTCTTGTTGTTGTAAATATGTAAAGCCAGCATTCAACTTTTCAGCAAAGATTATGAACTAACCATATTCACAATAACGCATAGGTCTCATGTTTACTCATATCAATGGCATAATCAACTAGCGAACAATAATAATAAATCTCGGATGACAACACTTTCTCAAAACAATCATAATATGATATACCAAGATGGTATCTCGCTAGTCCTTTCTGAGACTGCAAAACATAAATGCAGAGCACCTTTAAAGATCAAGGACCGACTAGACATTGTAATTCATTGTAAAAGAGATCTAGTCAAGTCATACTCAATTCATGGAAGGCCTGGGCGTCGGGCAAAATCAAAATCTTCGCCTGGTTGCTTCTTCAGGACCGGCTCTGGTGCAATGACAGACTCCTACGGCGGGGCTGGACAAACGCTTATTTCTGCCAGCTCTGCGTCAGAAACCTGGAGTCGTCGCGCCACCTCTTTTGGAGCTGCCAGGAAACCGGACGTGCGTGGGCCGAGCTGGGGCTATGGCACGGCTGCTCGGCTCTCACCCCGGCCGAGAGCTGGCATCATGAAAGCTCCACCGCAATCATGCACGGCATCCTGGAGCAGACCCCACACCAATGGCGAAAGGGAGTGCGGACGCTGTGCTGGCTTGCTTGCTGGGAGATTTGGCGGGAGAGAAACAATAGCACCTTCAGGCAGCAACTGCCGTGTGTGCCGGGAATCATCAAGCGCATACGAGACAGCTTCGAGCTATGGAGAACCACAGACGCCGCATGCATAGAGAGCCCCTTCGGGGACCCCCCCTTGAGAGATAAACCCACTTTTGTTCCTAGGATTTTCGGCCGTGTGGGGTACTCCCTAAACCCTAAAACTTTGATCCTAGGATCCTCACCACCACTGTTGTTTTTCCGTTGCTTTCTGCTATGATCAATGAAACGCCAGCAATTGCTGGATCTTTCAAAAAAAAATCTTGCCTTTTTTATGTCTCAGCAGAATATGTATTGGTAGTGTTTGAATGTTGAGGGTTTTGTCCCATTGTATGTATGTATTGATATTCTTAAATACACACTATTTACGGTATGTTACCTTTGTCTTTTATAACTCTATCTAATAACGGGCTCCGTAGAAAAATACTCTAATAACGGGTGATGTTACAATTTTCTCTTTCCTGTCAGGTGTTCCAAAATAAAAGAGAGGTCATTTAGCTCCTTTTGAGCCAGCCATTTGGAGTTCTATTTATCTTTTCCCGCGCCAAAAGAAATTGTGAATTACAAAAAGAAAGTGCAAGTTGCAAACGGCAAAGAAATATGCCAATAGGACATCAAATAGACACAGAACACAAATATTTTTTGTAAACAACCAAATAAAATTAATTTGATGTTTTAGATGTTAATACATTTTCTATATAAACTTAGTCAAGATAGAAAAAAATTGATTTAGGATAAAACTAATGCTTCAAACAAGTTGGAACGGAAGTACTAGCATAGAAATAACAGTGTAGCTTGATGCCTTGATGGTAAAGACTTACTCACCAAAGTGGCAGTTGGAGGTTTCAAAGGCCAATAATTTTTTTTCTGAGAGACTCAAAGCCCAATCGGTAAGCATGCTCACAAGAAGTGGCAGATTGCAGATTCGATATGTTTGCATGCTTTTCCAACTATTTTTCCCAAAACGAAAAACAGCTCAAATCTAAGCGCAAAACTGGCACCTGAATTTTAGTAAATCCGCTTGCCACTTCCTCATTTTTTTGTAGAAAATTAAAAAATCTTGAATACATGTATATACAAATGTTGAATAATCGGTTGCGCTTTATGAAATACAATATCATTATGTTACCTCATCCGTATCAGTTTTACCCGGTTTTTCTTAATAAGTTGGGAAAAAATCATTTTAATCCATCAATTGGGTAAAAGAATCCCTTGCATTTGGAAAACTAAAAATTGAAAAACAGAGTGAAAATGGTGGGCTTGCCTGCATAGTTCAAGGTTCCAAGCAATGTAAGATACGATCAACCAATAACTTGCAACCAGAGACACCTACGTTGGCCCCTTTGAAAAACATGTTAATGCACTGACACCATTTTGTCAGGAAGCCTTTTATGCGATACAAGAATGGCCATTTAAGTTTGTAGTGGGCTTTTTCAAAAATCCACTTTGAAGATAACTCCATCAAGTTTCTTCGAGTGTAACTCGTGAATCGTTGTATGTAAGAGAACAACCCCCTCCAGGTGTGTCACCCTGGCATGAACGTCGTCTGCGGCAGTCTTTTCACTTTGCGTGCGATCACTGTAGCACGATTAGTTGTCACTTTGGTGAATGTTTTAAAACTTACATTTAGAAGACAAATTGGATGAAACAGCTAAATCTTAATAGTGTTTTCCTTCTTAGGAAGAAGAGTAATAATACCAAAATTTAACTAATACAAAACCAAATTCTCATTATATAATAAAGCAAACATAGATATAAAGTCACCTTTTATGACTGACCAGAACCGTTGATCGAACTCCATCGGGAACCCATCTGGACCCGGGTCTTATTGTGTTCCATCCATAAGATAGCATCTCACACTTCTTTGTCAGTAAGAGGGGCAGTTATGATGGCATTCTCCTCTCTCAATAGTTGCCGGATGTCACCTTTGGCATCCTCATCAAGCTTGACATTATCAGAGACAGGTGGACCAAAAAGAAGCATATAAAAATTGGTAATATAGGTCTTCAGTTGTTCTTCACCAACAGTATCGCCATCCCGCTCGAGATGGAAAATCTTATTTTTCCTATGTTTATCATTGGCGATGAGATGGACATATTTGGCGCTGTTGTCATTTGGTTTCCTCCTATAGATTCTACCAGAAGTCAATCGCAAGAATGGCATTCTGTTTTTCAAGATATACAATACCGTCAGTGCGCCTTCGCACGAGAATGTGTGCCCGAGGCGGTTGAGAAATTATGGTAGACTATTAATCAAAGACGGTTGAGCAAATCGAAGCTGCAGCGTCGGCCAGCTACCTTGACCACACAAAGCACTTCCCTTTTTGGATTGACGACGCACGCAGAGACATCCTGAATCTGGCCAACAACCGACCTAATCACACGATTACTTTGAAATGTATAAATTGCCAGGCATTGACCCATGTTCATACACAGAAACAACATCTTGCAGTCACCACACCGCACACGAGAGAATACTATCTCTCACTAGTGCAACCGCTAGCTCTAGCCATGGCTTCCAGCGCGAGCATGCTGGCCATGATCATGGCGTGCGCGCTCCTCCTCGCCGGCAGCACGTGCCACGCCGCCCGCAACCTGGCCGATACGACGCCGGCGGCTGCCGCTCCGGCTGCTAGCGCCGTCCCTGGCCTGCCGGCCGTGCCAACCTTGCCAGCCGTGCCCACGGACACGGTTACCTTGATGCCACCAATGCCGTCGGTTACGCTGCCCACCGTGCCGCAGGTGACACTGCCGCCCATGCCCTCCATCATCGTGCCCAAGGCGGTCCTGCCGCCCATGCCCAAGGTCACCCTCCCCACAGTGACGATGGCGCCGATGCCCGCGATTGTCGTGCCCAAGGTGACCCTGTCGCCGTTGCCATTCGTCCCGAATGTGAACGTGCCTATGCCGTTCGCGGCACCACCCCCGTCAGCATAGGCGCGGCCGTGCGGAGGTGCTCTCGCCCTGTCCAGCATAGGGCGCCGTTCATCTGAGTGCGGCGTCAGGTCACTCCGTGGACACGACGTACATTTTCTTACATGCAAGCTCGGTGTTTTATATGCGATGTATCACAGTACGAGTAATTATTGCTTTTTTTTTACGTCTCAATAGTTAGTGTTCGAATGTTGAGGATTTTGTCCCATTGTATGTATTTCTTGATCTTCTTAAATACAAATTACTATTTACGGTATTCATGTTTTTCCTACATACAAATTTGTATTTACGGTAAGTTATACTTGTCTTGCATAACTAAGTTAACGAGTGATGTTACATTGTCTCTTCCCTCCCAATTACTCGGAAAATCATCTCTAATCCTGCAAAGAAAAAAACATCTCTAAAAAAGCTACAATTGAACCAAAAACTGCAATTACGAAAAACAGTCCAAATTGCATAAGAGAGTGTAGTTACACAAAATAGTAAAGTACAACAAAAAATTGAAACAAAACATAAAAGTACATTTTTTTGCAAAAAATATAATTGAACCATACGAAAGTGTAACTGCACCCAACAAAATGTAAATGCCCAAAAAAATTGCACTCAAAAAGTGAAAATACGCAATTTATTTCCACGCATAAACAAAAAGACAAATGAAAAATTAAATGAAGATAAGTTACTAAAACCCTTTTGAGAAAAATAAAAATAAACACTAACATTCTTGGGAAGTGCATTTGTACCTTCGCAAGCTGTACACGAGTTATCATGTCCATCCATTGACAAAAGACTGCGTTGAGATTTGGAAAAAGTGGTGTTGGAGGAAATGTGTTTCTAGCCATTCTGTATACTTTGAAAATGAGAAGTAATGTGATCCCTGCGGCATATGACACAAAGGCATCTCATGGCCCACTAAGAGCCTGAAAAGCCCGGTAAAAGGCAACAGATTTGGAAGAAACAGCACCTATTTGTTTGTGTTTCTTCTCGATGCCATGGTTGCCCGTTGAGATGGAAGACCATTTTCATATGCTAGCAAAGCTGACTCTACCTAATAAAGTTCAAAAAAAAAAAGGCCAACTCTACTCTGTCCGACCGGCCCAACAAAACGGAAATGCACAAAAAAAAAGTTAATTGCACCCAAAAAGTGAAAATACGCAATTTATTTCTGCGCATGATAAACAAAAAGACGAATGAAAAATTAAATAAAGATAAGTTACTAAAACCCTTTTGAAAATAAATAAAAATAAACACAAACATTCTGGGGAAATGCATTTGTACCTGCGCAAGCGATACACGAGTTATCATGTCCATCCATTGACAAAAGACTGCATTGAGATTTGGAAAAAGTGGTGTTGGAGGAAATATGTTCCTAGCCATTCTGTATACTTTGAAAATGAGAAGAACTAATGTGATCCCTGCGGCATGACACAAAGGCATCTCATGACCAACTAAGAGCCCGAAAAGCCTGGTAAAAGGCAACAAATTTGGAAGAAACAACACCTAGTTCTTTGTGTTTCTTCTCGATGCCATGGTTGCCCGTTGAGATGTAAGACCATTTTTTATATGCTAGCAAGGCTGACTCTACCTAATAAAGATTAAAAAAAAGGCCAACTGTACTCTGTCCGACCGGCCCAACCGTATTCAAAGAACTTCATGTACTTTGCTATGCAAAGTCAAGGTAATCAAGCGATATAAAACCAAGGTAATCAAATGCATACAAGCCCATGGAGGACGCTGTTACCCGCCAAAGAAAAGACACTGTAAGTTCAGGCATTGCAGCAAAGCTGGTAAAGAAATTTACAACAAAGATCCCGCTGCATTTGCATGGTTTTACTCCAGAAATGTCGCTGGACAGATTGATCACACAGGAACAGAAAAATAGAGGGTAAGCAACAGTTGCGACAGAGAAAACGGTGGCATGTCCTACACTCCCTACTCACTCGGCCCATACCTTTAGGCATGCGGCATCGCTCAGTTGCGACATTGTAGCAAGCACGTCCCAAAATAGTACTAATTCATGATATTATTCTTACAGTTACAGACCAATGTGAGATTTGCAAAAATAGAAATAGGAAACGATACAGTTGCGTTGTGTTACTCCACGGTGTCACTGAACACAACATAATAACATACTTACTGTAAATCTTACTGTATTGTTTTGGGTCTTCTCCCTTTGCCAGCTGCTCTCTTCCATACAGTGTGACAGGATAACTATACTGCCGGCATTTGACCAAAAGGCCCAGACGCAGTCCACACAAAGTAACTATTCTGGATGCAAGCAACAAATTTATCTAATCCACTTCAGCGTCTGGTGAGGTTCTGGACAGTTTATCACGCATCGGCGCTGGATGAATGTCGCCACCAGGCCGGGGCAACAACGGCGGCAGCAGCTTTGGGCCTCGACGTCTCGTCCTCGAACAGCACAACCGAGATGACGTCGGCTTTCGAGGAAGAACTGAATACTGACCGAATGTGCAGCGCACACCATGCGGGCGTTCCCACCTACTTGCTCAACCATCAGCGGAATCCTTGAATTAGAAGAATCAAGTTTCCAAACCAGAAAAGCAAAGTAGCACTTCATATAAAGAACGGGGTACAGGGCCAACCATCGTTGTCTGCAAACCAACTGGTCACCCCAGCTAAAATAAACTACACCAACAAATCCGCAGCTGAAGCCTTTTGAATCAATCTGTAACTAACATCACAACAGACATACATAAAATCCAGAATAAAGGAAATACATAAAATCCTCTGTTGAAGGCATACATAAAATCCATAAAAGCCAATGCCTTCAAAAGAAAAGGCTCTTGATACCTAAACAACGTGGCAAACAAGAGGCTTAAAGCTTCAACATGTATGGAGTAGTCGCTCAAGATGTTTAAACATATCCTACGATGGGAATAAGTTATGGTACTTGCACCACAAGTAATAGTTCATTACCCATAAATAGTTACCACCAAAGGCATTCATAAGAGACTGTCAATAGATCCTATTGATAAACTGTATCAATAGGTAAACTCTTAATACAGAAATATACCTTCCACCCCTTCATAAAGAAATCAAGATTTGTCTTCTTTCTTGCTACAGAAACCATGAACCGGTTAACAGATTCCTTAAGTAGTTACTCCAATGAGAGGGAAACTTGACATGGTTAGTGAAAATATAAAACCCACAATGGAGATGTGTCGGCATTAGTCATGTTATTGGATGGCAAAAGAAAATGAACCATTCAAAGGACTAAGGAGGACAGCAGACCACTAATTCCTTTGTAATTGCCTTCCCAGCAAGCACATCAAGTGTCTGTTCCTTGTCCCTCATTTCAGTCTGTTTCTTAATGTTTTGTATTCAGAACATGGAGAATTGATGCCCCATCTGCTTTCAGGCATCAAACAGAGGAAACCAAAGGTGGTGGCCAGGAACTTAATTGACCTAAGGTTCAATAACAATCATATGTCCTAGAATTATGTTACCTAATAAATCACAAAGATAAGAAATAATTCTAAGAGCATAGGGGATTATTCAGGGTACGTAGCTGACAATATTGGTTTTCTATATATAAATTATGTTCGGAAAAGAACAAGAGTGGAATGCATACCCAAATTCTACAAGATGGCTACCTATGCAGATACAGCTGGAAAGAACATGCGAATAACTTCTACATTGTCTAAATATGCATTGTGGAAGCACCAACATATCAGTGCATCCATTTAACTTGATAGAAGCACCTTGCATAACACAATAAAACCGAGCATACAAATACAATTCTCATAGCAGAACAAAAGGGCACATACAATCAACAAATTCTGACCAAAACCAGAGATTAGTGATCAGAAGGAAGTTGTTGAGCAAAATCTCAAAACTGGAGTTGTAGGGGAGGGAGGAAAGTGAGAGCATACATAAGCCAAGAAGAATAATCACGAATGAGAGAGATTAACATAAAACCAGTAAACTGGGGCAGGGTGAAAAATAAATGGAGGTAACGGCAAGGAACAACAACAACAACAACAACAACAAAGCCTTTAGTCCCAAACAAGTTGGGGTAGGCTAGAGGTGAAACCCATAAGATCTCGCGACAAACTCATGGCTCTGACACATGAATAGCAAGCTTCCACACACCCCTGTCCATAACTAGTTCTTTGGTGATACTCCAATCCTTCAGGTCTCTCTTAACGGACTCCTCCCATGTCAAATTCGATCTACCTCAACCTCTCTTGACTTCTCCGCACGCTTTAGCTGTCCGCTATGCACTGGAGCTTCCGAAGGCCTGCGCTGAATATGCCCAAACCATCACAGACGATGTTGGACAAGCTTCTCTTCAATTGGTGCCACCCCAACTCTAACTCGTATATCATCATACCGGACTCGATCCTTCCTTGTGTAGCCACACATCCATCTCAACATACGCATCTCCGCCACACCTAACTGTTGAACATGTCGCCTTTTAGTCGGCTAACACTTAGCGCCATACAACATTGCGGGTCGAACCGCCGTCCTAAAAAACTTGCCTTTAGCTTTTGTGGCACCCTCTTGTCACAGGGAATGCCAGAAGCTTGGCGCCACTTCATCCATCCGGCTTTGGTAACGGCAAGGAAAAGGAGGTGAAAATCGTGGGAGAGTTGAGGCACGCCGGTGTGAGTGGCACAAAGAAAGTTGAAGAACTGGTGGCAAATAGCAGGCAAAGCAGGTTCAGTTACCAGCCTCATCAAGATGGCAGCTTCGCTGGCGCTTAGACATCGGATTTGCTAGCCCAGGAGGAACAGGATTGAAGGATACCACAAATTTATGGAGAATGGACGCCGAGGTGCGTCAAAGAAGCCCATGTGAATATGGGAATTTCTACCGCATGACAAGATGACTTTTTCTTCTAGAATGAGAGCGAGTGGCACTCCTAGCATGCAATCTTCGACTGGTTGTACCGAGCACAAAGCCCGAAGACCAATTCCCGCACGATCAACTCCAAGGCTTTTAAGTCAGTCTTCAAAGCAGCAGCGTTCCAAGAGATGGTAGACCTCTAGCGCGACCACATTCACACTGTAAAAAGCCCAAGTCTAAAGTCTGACTGTGAAGGAAACCATTTTGAGCACCAAGTCATGCGGCATCTCCTCAGAGCTTCGTCGACAGTACCGGCAACCTCCCCTCCTAGCCCCACCTACCGTCATCTTGTTGGGAGTGTTGTCTATTTAAATCACTCATCCGCACATTTCATATCCCATTCATAGTCACCACATCCAGTCAGTTTGTCTCTGCTCCCACTTCAATCCACTATAGTCACCACATATGTGTTCTACGATATCTTCATGGGACTCTCGCGGTCTCTTCTTCCCATTCATTGATCCCTTTCTGCTTACTATGTTTTCGTGATTTTCTCATTGCATGGATCTTCCTGAGACTCTCTCGCTGTCTCTTCTTCCCACGATCAAATTCGTCACCCCTTTCCGCTTAATGTTTTTCTTGGTGGTTTCTCATTGTCTGGAAGACGAAGAAACGGACTAAACTTTCTTGTTCAAGTGTAGAGGCTAAGTTGTGAGCTACGGCTATTTTGACAGTAGATGTGACTTGGCTGTGATGGCTGCTCGAGGATTTTGTGTTTCAATCACTACACCTACTACTCTCTTGTCAGATAGTATAAGTGCTATCTTTGTGTGCTCACCAAGCATATTGGTGTTGATGCTTCCTTTGTGTGCTCCAGTGTGCAAGATCAAATTATTGCTCTTCAGTATGTGCCTTCCGATGTTGACCGATTTCTTAACGAAGGCCCAGACTAGAGCACCACACAACTTCTATCTCTCCAAACTCAGTGTTGTTGATCCACCATGAGCTTGAGGATTTGGATGGTTTGGTTTATAAGGGAAACTGGATCGAAAACCAAACAAAGCAGGCCAATTTACAAGGAAAAGTAGCACAAAAACCACACAAGCATCATAGCCTCATCTACAGCACAGCACATGCGACAATTGCACTAAACACACTCCCCCAGATCCAATATTGCCGCTCCAATGATTTCACTCGCACGCGAGCCACACAGCAGAAATGCCCAACTGCCGACAACCAAACAAACCCACTCGGCAC
This sequence comes from Triticum monococcum, assembly GCA_034509565.1. Lineage (NCBI taxonomy): Eukaryota > Viridiplantae > Streptophyta > Magnoliopsida > Poales > Poaceae > Triticum > Triticum monococcum. The sequence continues at coordinate 626,241,914 of CM067845.1, forward strand.
AATATTTCTTCCACAACAACCACGTCATGCCAACCCGAGTAGTAGATTCACGTGTAGACACCAGATCCACCCACTGCCACGGCTGAAGCACATGCGTAGGGTGGTGGATGATGCCTCTCTCCTCCCGGAACCCTCTTATGTCTTCCCTCTTCCTCGCTTCCCCTATCGTCATCCCCTTGCCCCTCAGTCTGGGTCCAACAAGGCGGCTGACGGCGAAGGTAGTCCGCTCCCAACAGCTTTTTCACCCCTTCCCTCACACCTCCCGCGTACTCTCCGCTACCTGCTAGTCCAATTGGGCATCCTTTTCCTGTCTACAAGTTGTTTCGTGCGCTGCCTTGTTCCTACATCCCGTGCTCCCATGCAGGTTGTCGCCATAGCCGCTAGCTCAAGCACCACCAACGGTGGAGCAAGAGCACGGGCAGTCGGCACCGTCTCCGTCTTACGCAAGGACGCAGAGTGCCCAAGAGCACGCCACTACCTGTCGCCAAGGCCAGGGACGCCCAACAAGGGAACATGGAATGCGGAATCAAGTACGTGTCACACAACCCGCAAACAAGGCAAGGACGGCAAGCCAGATTAGCGGGAAACGAAGAGTATAAGGGAGGTACATGGAAGCGATGAAAACACTATCGGGACGGGACACCCGCCATCCTCTACCATTTCTTCGCTTGAACTTGCAAAGAGGTGCCTTGAGCTGAGTTGCTCGCCCCAGTTTTCCCCTCATGGTATTTTATAAGACCTGACACTTTCCTTCCCCCTGGCGCCAAGGGAGGGTCCTTGGCCGATGCACGGCTGCCTGCAATCACTCCGTTTGCATTCACATTGTTTGCATTGACATTGCATGTACCGGTATTTCCATTCGTAGGGTCAAAATAATCTTTCTCCTTATACATCGGGTCGAGGCATGCCCCAACTTGCCCTCCACGACACCTTGGCCTCTACTACCCAGTCGCCTCTTCCACAAGTAATGCTACCACGAGGTTGAGCAATGAACTCATTTCTAGGTTGGAACCATCATAAAACCGCTAAACTGAAACTTCTTTGGATCATGAACCCCATCCATGCATTGTTCTATAACATTTTATCATAATTTGCGCAAAAATGCAACATCTTCTCATATAGCACAGGGAACAACAGGGCAGTTTACCTAGCTCAACATTCCCTAAGAACCTCAAAGGGGGCTTCTCCAATTTGACCTTGACGTGCACTGAAACAAACTTTCATATTCAACACCATTTAGCCCAAGCTCCACATCTAACACTTCTCGTCTTCTCTTGTCTTGGAAGCCATTGCTTTAGCCACTACTCTGTTATGCAGCAAGTCCGATCGACCCATGATCCGAGCCCAAACACATGCGGAGTTATAAGGATGACATATTCCAGTATACTCCTCAATTACCATAGCATGGTGCCTAAAGAGCCAAGGAGCCCCATGGATGGTTGTGATTCCAATCCCCAAAACACTTAAACTCCGTTGTAAAAGTGTAATAATAAGTGGTATGAATTTGACGTCCTTTGCATTGCCTAAGCCACCTGCATGGCGATGTAAAAAGCAGGACGACTGAAGAGAGCCTTAACCTTAATCAGCACCGCCCAACGAGCCTCGCACGTGGGCTCTCCAATCCATATTGGTACTCAAGGAGGAAGATCACCCGCTTTGGAAGCAAACATACATCGTCCAAGTACTTCACGTATCGTGTGTTCTTCATGGGCTCCAGCTCGTCCCCCACAACAAAGTGTCGTGGAAAGCATGGGCATCCATCAAATGCAAGATCCACATGTGGCTCACTCCCCACAAATGTTTGTGGTCCATCGACCGTCATCATTAGCATGGTCTTGTCAACCATGTCGCATGTCCCCTCTACTCTAGTGCCCCTGAGACTGCCAAACACATGTTCATCAGTTGCTCCTCAGCAGCAATCTAGCAATCGTTGCTCGCCTCTTTGGTGTCACTCTTGCCCTCCCAACCAGGGGCCGACATTTCCCGTTCCAACTAGTGGATTGGTTATCGAGCAACCACTCCATCTTTGGTGTGCCAGGATCTCAAGCCAGCATTGTTGCTCACAATCTAGACAATCTAGAAGGAACACAACGCTTGGGTCATCAACGATCGACAATCTATAGAGACAACGACACAATGATGAAGCTCGACTTTGGATTGCGGTTGCAACCACGCGGTTGGCAGATATCTTGAGTACCGTTTATGGTCTACTTGCCATCGTCATCGCCACTGTATGGACATCCACGTCGCCTACACCATCTGCTTGAGTGCCCCAAAGACTTCTCAACACATGTTCACCAGTTGTTCCTTCTCGACATCAATCTAGAATTGCTGTTCGCCTCTTGAGCATCACCAATGCCCCCAGGGGGCGGCGTTTCCCTTTCCAACTGGTGGATTAGCCGTCGGGCGACAATGCCACCTTCGGTGCACTACGAACTTGAGTCAGCAATGTTGCTCGCATTCTAGACCATTTGGAAGGAACACAATGCCGGAGTGTTCAACATGTTGGAGTAATATATTATAGCTGTGTATCCTTTGTATTTTTTCCATTATACAAGGGGCTTTCTGCATATTGCAGCACACATGTACTTCTATAGTCTATGTCCAACTGGGAATACAAGCTGCATATTCCTAACATGGTATTAGAGCCATGATTTCTTCCTCACACACAACTCGCGTTCCTCTTCAAATCGATCCCAAGTTTTTGATCAATTTTTCTCACGCTAGTACGCTCATGTGCAACCACACCTCCCTGACCCGCGTCGGTGTCTATCCCAACGACTATCGTCATCGCTCCGCTGCCTCCAGATCAGGGTCACCCCCTTCCTTGTCCGGGCCTCTCGCGCCCAATAAATTCCCACATGTCGCCCCTCTCATCATGCCCTTCCGATCTCCGTACCTCCGCCTCCATCAGGCTTGCCCCTTGTGGCCACCTCCGTCGTGCTCGCACCGTAAGCTATCTAGCCTGCATCTTCAGGAGGTCGCGCCTCATCGCCATGTATAGAAGGTCAACGCCTCACCGCCATCTCCGGGAGGCCGGCGCCCTACCACTACAAGAGGCCACGCATTGTCGCAAACTCAAACTAGTTGGCGCCAACTGCAATCTTCGAGACGTCCTTTGTTGCAGGTCACGGTATCGGCTCCCTCTTGCTACATGCAGGACCTCAATGACAGACTTCGCCACTGGACCTCAAACCCGGCAGCCCATCCTACTGACCGGCTTTGCCCCTACCTCGTGTGCCCTATTCGCTGCTCTTCCTTGCTCTTTTGCTCCCTTTTTTTGTAAGACAGGCCTAGTTTTGTAGAAGAGTAAAGGAACAAAAAACAGGTGTGTTGACTTCATTGGACATAGTTTCTCAAGCTTACCCTACACTAACCCCATCTCGCACATGTGTCGTCCATCGATGCTTGATGCTCCTCCACCTATGACGTTGCTCCCACCCGGTGCCTTCTGCAGGCTGTGGTGGTGGCTCCATAGTGTCGCCTCTCGTGACCTTTGTTGATGGTGATGGTCACTCTACACAGACTCCCCTCGCAGCTTTCATCAATAGTGTTGGTGCACATCACTCCATCGACTACATCGGACATGCGCCTTCCCTTCGCGCTTGGTGCTTGTCATGCTACACCGCTTCCTCTAGCGGCTTACACAGGTGGTGGTGGACACTTCTCTTCCGGTGATTCGACGTCGGCCACTTCAAAGGTGTCCTTCACCACGCAGGAGATTGCACGACTTCGACACCTACCTACTGCTTCAGTTGAACCCCTGACTACGCTGGGGATTACGAGATTTCAGTGTCTGCTAGATGCTTCTTTTAGTTCTCCATCAATAGTTTTGTAGTTGATTCTTTCAATATTGATACCACTTTTTACGAAGTCAGTCAGCTAAATTTTCCATCGATCCTTGATAGTGTAGCATCTTTTCATATGACTCATGATTCTTCTAGTTTGTCCTCCATTCAAACCTCTAGATTCTCATATTCATGTTCCTACTGCTGATGGTACTCCCCTCCCAATTGATCATCGAGACAATCTTAGCACTTTTTCTTTTCATGCTCCTTTTGCTCAAGTTTCTTTACTTACCATGTACCTCATTTCAAGTGATCAGATTGTCGACTCTGGTTGTAGTCAATCTCGACTTTGACTCTTGTTCGGATTAGGATCGTCACACGGGTGCTCTACTTGGTGCTTGCCCTCGGCATTGTAACTCCTAGGGCCTCCAGGAGCTTGACAGGCTTCACCTTCCCTCTGCCACCGCCATCAATCTCTTCACCCCTTTTACCTTGACTACCGGCTCTTTGTGGCATCATCGTCTCGGTCACTTGTGTGGCTCTCGTCCCTCATCCCTAGTTCGACATGGTCTTCTTGGATCTGTCTTTAGCATTGTGTTTTTAGACTATCAGGTTTGTCGGCTTGGTAAACAAGTTCAATTACTTTATCCTCATAGCGAGACGGTGTCTCAACGTCCTTTCGATCTTGTTCACTCTGATGTTTGGGGTCCAGCTCCCTTTGCCTCGAAAGGAGGCCATCACCACTATATTCTCCATAGATCATTTCTCTTGACACACAGTTCTTTTGGTGGCTTCTAGAAATAGCTGGAATAAGCTGCGCCCTACCTAGCTTATTCTAGAAACCCAACAAAATAAATTTGGTTGGGCTTTTGTAGGCTTCTAAAAAATAAATTTGGTTGGGTTTCTAGAATAAGTTGGGTAGGGGGCAGCTTATTTTGGAAGCCCAAAAAGGCCAGCAAAAGCACTCGCCCTAAGAAGTTTGCCACCATGGTTCATACTCAGTTTCCCACTCATGCCCATGTCTTTCGTGCAGATTCTGCTCGTGAGTATATCTCTTATTTGCTGCGTCGATTCTTTGCTGAGTAAGGCACACTTGTTCAGTTCTCTTGTCCACATGTTCAAATTATGGTGTTGATGAGCGCAAGCATCGTCACCTTCTTGAGGCAGTTCATGAGTTGATGATCACCGGCTCTCTTCCGCGTTACTTATGGGTTGACGTTGCTCTACTTCCACCTATCTCATCAAGATTCAGCCATCTGCATGGTGTAATTTCTCTCAAGCGTCTTTTTGGTCGTTCTCGTGATTGTTCAGCACTTCGTTTGTTTCGTTACGTTTGCTATGTTCTTCTTGCCCCCCTCCCCCACCCAACACACCAAACAGACTCCTCAATCTATTGAATGTGTGTTCTTAGGTTGAAGTGATGAGCACATCGTGTTGGGATCAAATCGTTCGGCGGATGCGCATTTCTCGGGATGTGACTTTTGATGAGTTTCATCCTTTCTATCCACGTCCATCCTCCTATTGAGGACATTTCTTTCCTTACTTTTCCCGATACACCTATCAATCATGGTTTGTCCTTGTCCACCCATCCCACCGTGTCTTCCGTACTATTATAGTAAACCCCATGTCGTCGTCACCTACGGCTTCCCCACCTCATTCGTTACCTGAGGCTGCCTCACCTCGCTCGTCCCCTGAGGCTTCTCCAGCGATACACCTCCCCCCTCCCCTCTTCTTTACCACATTGGTGGTCCGCGTGTTGTAGATTCTTCTAATGCGCCATCTCCCTCGACTACCATGCCTCCTTCTGTTGGCAATGCACCGCCTCCAGCTCAACATATGGCTTTCGCGCTTGCCCACTTCCGCCTATTGACCGCTATGGTTATTCTGGCGCCACTCTTCTTGAGACGACTTCTTATCGTGAGGGTCTAAAATGCCTTTCTTAATTGAATAAAGTGATATACATACTAAATGGGAAAGCAATGCATACAAGGACAAGCAAACTTACAACATCCACGACGTCCTTACCGACCCTCCATGTTGTTTGAACAATTGTAGTGATATAAAATGAGTGTCAAAAGAGAGCAGCACACCACAGCAAGATAATTGGAATTTCCTCATCCTGAAAACAAGGCCACACAACATTAAAAATAGCAGGAGTAGGAAGGCATCCTTGGAAATAAAACAAGACAAACATGAGTTGAGGATGCAAGTGCATATCATGGATGGTACACATAACACATATATACAGTCAGAATTTCATGAAGGAGGCAGACAGGGGACAAATTAAGTGGTGATACTACATCCCGAAACGAACAACACTGCTCTATGTGTGTGATGGGAAACTAGATACATATTCGGGTGTGCTGCCGGGCTGTTGAGTGTGAAGTGTTTCAGACTTTTAAGTGGGATGGGAATTAACATGAACATGAGCTATACATATTCTATCAGTTGCATAACATAAAAAACTGAAACTCGTCCAAGAAGAATTCCTTAATGTCTCTTGTTCATATAAGAACTAAACCCCTGACACATCAACCTGATCTGCTTAATGTGCAGAACACATTTGCAACACACATACATTTGATAATTTCCGGCTCACATGAGCACAACACACACACACATGGGCTAGAGATGAACACATATCACCTACATCAGAAGAGAATTGCTAGTAATCATGTTATATACCTACTATATATCATTAGAACAACGGCAACTGGCTCAATGGCTCAGTTAGACATCCTAAACCCAACCAACCAGATTAGAGCAGTAGCAACCAGAGGACCAATGGCCCAGTATGGTTTGATCGGTGGTTTTTTTGGTGGAGATCTAGTCACTGGTTAGCATACCTATCTGATCGCTAGTTAGTTCTCAAAAATAAAAAATTATGATCGCCAGTTTGAATTCTGAAAAAAAATGATCACTAGTTGGTTGTAGCCATCATACATTTTGCTGCTTTCTTTTCGCTTCCACTTTTTAGATATACTAGCAAAAGAGCCCCTGTGTTGCAACATGTAGTAAATAAATAAATACAATTCCAGTACTTTCCAGTGAAGCAGATCCATTATGCATAATAAAGTAAGGTTTGCGTTAAATCTTATTGGCAGTAAGGCACTGAATATATTAACTTTGACATTACTATATTTCCCCATGTTGTGTAGCATGATTGGGATCGGGAAACTTCCACAGATCACATTTTTGGACTCTTAAGTAAATATTCCAGCATAGCAGTTCAAGGCTATTCACATGTGCATCCCCTGTGAAGATGCCATCAGTGTTACATTGAGAATTTTCTGGAGCATACACCCCAAATATGTTAACTTGTATCTTTTGTTTCCTGGTATTTTACATGGACATCAAAACAATCAAGTTTCTTCTCTTGGATTTAACCATAAGATATGTTCAAGGATAGCTATAAGTTTGTAGACCTACCCAGATCGGCCATAAAAAAAACCTTCCCGATCATGTGCCCAACTATAAGTGATAGCTTCCACATGTAGGATTTCAATAAAAGAACTAACATGCAAGCAACTGGGCAGTACTGTCTGGACAAAACAAACTATTTTACTAAGGTGCAATAGCAAGTAGCAACTACTTACCAAGGACAATTTGTCGACAGATGTCCAATGCATCATGTCTACAATGCATGATAGGAATAGTGATCCAGTCGCTCCCACTTTTCACTTGCCATCCTCGCTAATAGAATATGTTGAAAGAGCAATCATCCCATCATTGCGTAGAGTGCTTGGATCCATCTCTCCTTCCAAATCCTCCTGCATTATCACCGCAGAATACGATCAAACACTATAAGTTAATCAAGAGCATAGCAGAGCAACACGATTTGAATGGGCACACGAAACTTGTAAAACTAATAAAAAACAATAACAATAAGATAATCATGCGGACATGCTCCTAAATCTTAAAGTTGCCTGTGACACCAGATCATTCCATCGCCAATCAGGGGCACGAGAGTGACAGAAAACAGAGAGATGCAGTGCATTCAATTATCCATTATAGAAGCAAGCTCGAACTGGGCTCGTAGTCAGTGGCGCACCTGCACGTAGAAGACACTATGGGCATGGAGGCCAGAGTTGTGGATGTGGAGTAATTGTCGCCATGGCATGGCACGAGTGGTCGAAGAGCCATTACAACAATATTAATAAGACCAGTATGGGGCCGTTACAACTAAAGTCAGAAGAAAGATTGCTTTTTGAATCTAATGATATGTTCATTTTTCTTGAAGGATATGGAATTTGCGGCTACTTTCGACTAACATTTCATAACTTAAGAAGGCAAAGCATTAATGACCCTTTCGGAGATGACAAAAACAGGAAAATAGCTTCATATATTCCTAATTCACCTTCAGGATCAACAAAGTTTCGAGATCTTTTCTTGAAACAACCTCAACAAAATAAAAACCGTGAACAGCAATAAATCAAAAATCATCTCTATTGTCAAGCAAAGGTCTCTAATTTTTCTCTCCCAGGCAACCACCAAATAGATAGATACCCACAAGAGAAAGAGTTTCCAATTCACCTCTCAAACACATAACTATTAGTATTATCCAATTATAATCTGCAGAGGGCCATATACGCTGTAGCCTGGCCAGCAGGAACATTATCATAGTTTGGCATTACAGCTACGGCATCAAATTACTTTAGAACATGGAAATCTCCGAAAAATCCAAGCAACTAGTATTATACGTAGAAGCAAACGTCCTGAGGGACTCTAGTAACGGCAGTAATCTCTCGCCTCTCCCACATCAGACGACCATGACCAGAATCGCTCCCACGCAACGGCGGCAACACCAAAGCACTACGACAACAAGCGCACTCGCAGCGGAGGGGGGGGGGGGGGGGGGGGGGCAAACCTCTCGTGGAGCCGACGCTCTGCAGGCAGGCCACATAGGTCTCCCGCGCTGTCGCCGCCGCCATCCGCCATGGACACCCGGCGAGTCCATTTCCGTCGCAGCCGCGCGCCACTCACCGATGCGCCCCTGCTCGCTGGAATCCTAAATTCCCCGCCGGCAGATTGAGGCTGGGAGGGGAGGCGGGACTGCAGGAGAAGGGGCGCTCATCTATCTCTCTCTCTGCTCGCTGGCCTGCCGCCACAGGAGGTTCTAGGTCGAAGGGGGAGCGGGGCCGCGGCGGGCAGACAAGAGGACGGGTCGGGATCGGAGAAAAAGGGATTGGGCTTTGGGGTCGGTTTCGTTGGGCTTTCAGACTGACATCTCGGGCGACTCATGGGCCGTCGTGTCTCCGGTTCGGGTCTACGAAAAAATGGAAAAAAAAACAGGCTGAATGTTGCGTACAAGAAGATTATTTTGACACGGTGAGCATTCTTTATATAGGGCAAGTATATTTTTAATACACGACTAGTAAATGTGCATGTGCGACACACGTGTAATCTTAAGATTTGTTCTTGTTTAGTATAATACGATCATGAACATGGGTGACCAAAATTCAAGCAATGCAAATGACATTAATAACAAAGCTTAACTGTTGAATGTGTGCATTGAAATCACCGATAGAAGAGTTTTCTAAACTCCGTTAAGAAGCTTGATTTGGCTTTAGCTTGCAAATGATACGGGGCTGCTTTTAGATTTTATCCTGTTTAGAAACCGAGGCAAACTGATTTAAGTGAAACAATTTATCAGCCGCCCCAAACATATCCCTCGAAGACAGATAGCACACTGATTGGAGGCACACTAATCTATAATATATCATATATGCCAAAACAAATAGCACACTGAATCAGTCTATCAAATCTGAGACAGACATGCTGAAGGTTCTTGTCTATGAAAAAATGGAAAAAAGAAAATTGGCTGAATGTTGCGTACAAGAAGATTATTTTGATATGGTGGGCATTTTTTTAATAAAGATTCATCGTGTATTAAAAATATGCTTGCCCTATATAAAGAAGGGAAAGTATTCCCTTCACCCGGCTGATCCAATGTCGGGCGTCCACCACCTCCAGCACGCGACGCGTGTCCATGTGGACCCGTTACACCGTTACATCCTTCTTTCCTTATCTCCTTTCCAATCGGCTCTTTTTTCCCAACTCCTTCAGCATGACATGGCCACCACCACCTGAAGCTCATGCAACGCCACTGCTTAGACGAGCTAGCCGGCCGCCGCCATGTGCTCACGCACCGGCAGTCATCGTTCGTCGGCAAGGTAAGCTTCCATCGTCCTTCCCTTCCTGCTCTTTTTTTCGCTGGCTCCCTCATTTCAAGTTGCTTTTCAGGTGAGGCATGACCCGTCGGCATGCTTTTGCAATAGTTGGAGTAGGTGTTGCGGTCGGCGGCGATGTGCTTGACGCAGGCAACATCGGCGATTATGCACATTATTTCCAGTTGCAATTTTTTCTGCAACATTGCATATGTTGTAAAAGTTTCTCACAACATCATCGTTGTTGCAAAAAGTAAGTGAAGACGGAAAATAAAATTCTGCAACATGACCTATGTTGCAGAAAATATCCTGCAATACAATCTATGTTGCAAAAAAAATCCGCAACAAAATCTCTATTGCAAATATTTTCACAACAAAATCTGTGTTGCAAAGGAGAAGAAGACATTCAACCACTAGACTATGTCAGATCGTATGGCTTGCGAGGCGGCGGATCTTTCAAAAAAATCTGCGCGTTGGTGGTGGATCTTTATCCGCCGCCTCGCGATCCGTCGGATGTGAACCCATCGTGCAGCAGAGTGGTGCCTTTCACCTTTGCAACAGAGCTGTTGTTGCAGAAATCTTGCAACAGAGTACTTGTTGCAGAAATTTTCGTGACAAATGTCTTATTGCGGAAAACTTTTGCAACAAAGGTATTGTTGCAGAAAAACTTTGCAGTAGTCGTAATATTACCGATTTTTTTTATATCACCTTCATATGATGTTACGGAAGAAAGTTTTGCAGCATAACTGATGTTACAGAAAAACTTTTGTTCAACAAAGAGGAAGCCACACCAAAATTTTGAGGGAGAGATCACATACGCCATGCCCGATTGAGGAACTAGACTAGATTTTTTTTTTGAGCATCAGTACAGACACAAGCGCTCATATACACGCGCATACACTCACCCTTATGAACGCAGACACGCACACCCTACCCTTATGAGCACCTCCGAGAGACTGAGCCGGCATATCATCTTGAGATTTACGAAGTCACCGTAGGCGCCTCGTCGTCGACGGGAACGTCTCCTCCCACTGAAAGCGCATCACCGGAAATCCTGAAATAAATCCAGGAATAATGCGAGCACCAGGATTTGAACCTTGGTGGGTTGGGAATACCACTGTCCACCTAACCAACTCAACCACAGGTTAGATTGAGCGAGGTGGTGCTCTGACTTTCTCACAAATAAAAAACCAAGTGATGCTCTGACTAGGTTTTTTTTTGAGAAACTGGTGCTCTGACTAGGTGGGGATAAGAATGCATTTGTCGTGCGTGATGTTTCCAGAAGCGATGGGACTAGCTTGCCACATCGTCCGATCACAATTGATCAAACGGCAACGCACAAGGCCGACTCCCCGAGCGAATCAGCCAGCCGGACTGAAGTGTTTTCCTTATTAAAAACATGATGAATATTCCTTGAAGGACGGCTGACATATTTAATAGAAGACAAACATTTTTGTATTACACTATGAACACTTTTAAAATATACAATGAACGGTTTTTTAGTAATACAAGATGAACATCTTTGTAAACTAAACGGTAAATATTTTTTAATACAGGGTGAACTTTTTCAAAAATGAACGATTAACATTTTTAGTACATAGTGAAAAATTGCTAACTAAATTATTAACATTTTTTAATACACAATGAACATATTTTGTACACTATCAACATTACTAAAATACATGATGAATATTTTCTAAAGCATCTTGAACATTATTAACATGTTTTGTTTTTGCGAGAATTATTAACATGTTTTTGTGATGTTTGTCACACAGCCGTCGAGAGTGGTAGCGGCCATGTTGAGTCAGGTTTTGAGCGGGCTTGGCCATACGACGAGAGTGAGTGTGGCCCTGTTGTGTCGTTGTTTGAGGGGGCTTGGTGCACGGTTTGAATTGATTTCGTTTGGTTTTTCGTAATTAACTGAACAACAATCTTGTTAAGTAGTGAAGCCGACAAAAAATTGCCTCACGTTTTGGGAAGATAAAAATTAAAAAAAGAACAGAGTCAAAACGGCGAGGTTACCTATACAGTCCAGGCAGCAGCTACGTAAGATACGATCAAGACAGACCAGAGATGCTCCCCTACCATGAAGAAATGGCACCGTATTTTGAAGATAGACCAAGACAGTCAGTGCCCCTTCCCGAGAACGTGTAGCCAGACAGCCAGTTGAGAAATGATGGGACGCCGTTTCGAAAAAAAAAGAAACAGAAATGATGGGACGAATAATCAAGACGGTTGAGCAGATCGAAGGTGCAGCGCCGACCAGCTCCCTCTTATCACCTAAATACAGAAACTTGGAGCTATCGCCATGCGAAGCTCTTCCATTTTTGAATTGACAAAGCACGTAAAAACATTCTCAATCTAGCCAACAACCAACCTAATCACGTTCGCGCTTTGAGCTCTATAAATTGGCGGGCATTGACCCATGTCCATACGTACATCGCAGTAGACCAGAAGAAGCATATTGCAATCACCTCCCACACACGAGAAAAAACTCTGTTACAAGTACCTAGCTAGCTAGCCCTAGCCATGGCTTCCAACGGGAGCATGTTGGCCATCATCATGGCGTGCGCGCTCCTCCTCGGCAGCACGTGCGACGCTGCCCGCAACCTGGCCGACACGACGCCGGCGGCTGCCACTCCGGCTGCTAGCGCCGTCCCTGGCCTGCCGGCCGTGTCGACCTTGCCTGCGTTGCCCACGGACTCGGTCACCCTGATGCCACCCATGCCGTCGGTCACCCTGATGCCACCCATGCCGTCGGTCACCCTCCCCACCGTGCCGCAGGTGACCCTGCCGCCCATGCTGGCCATCGTCGTGCCCAAGGCGGTGCTGCCGCCGATGCCCAAGGTCACCCTCCCCACAGTGACGATGGCACCGATGCCAACCATTGTCGTGCCCAAGGTGACGCTGCCGCCGTTGCCCTTCGTGCCGAATGTGAACGTGCCTATGCCGTTTGCGGCGCCACCCCCGTCGGCGTAGGTGCGGCCACGCGGCGGTGCTCTCGCCCTGTCCATGATGTATTGATGGGGCGCCTTCCATGTGAGAGTGGCATCAGGGCACTCCGTGGTCACGACACATATGTCTTTAAGTGCAAGCTCTGCGTTTTAAGCGTGATGTAACAGTAGATCCTACGTTTTGTTTACGTCTCAGTGTATGTACTCTTAGTAATTGTTCACCAGTCACAAAAGTTTCATTTTTTCTGTGATGATTTTGTCTGCCTTTTCACTTAACTGATTAATTGAACATGCACACTCCTTTTGACAGATTCCAAATGAGTAACCAAAGCTTCCTCTGGTCTCCTCACCTAAACATCCGTTCGGCACCACTTAATGTCGCCGGAATCCTACTATTGTTGCCAATGACCTTGTTCTTTTTTAAAACCTTTGCCGTTTGTACTGTTGTTAGTGTCACTCACTGATGTTGAGATTATTTTTTACGAGAAAACTTTCGATCTATTCATGTTCAATCATAGCAATACAAGGAATACCAGAAATAATAAAAATTATATTCAGATCCGTAGATCACCTAGCGACGACTACAAACAGTGGAGCGAGCCGAAGGCATGCCGCCATCATCGCCCCTCCCCCGCCGGAGCCGGGCAAAACACGTTGTAGTAGACAGTCGGGAAGTCGTCGTGCTAAGGCTTCCATATGACCAGGGCAGCAGAACAGCAACCGCCGCTGACGAAGAGCAGCGTAGATCGGAAGGATCTAACCTGAAGACAGATGAAAGTAGACGAACTACGACCAGATCAGAGCAAATTCATCAATGACAGATCCGCCGGAGACACAGCTCCACACGCCCACCGACGATGCTAGACACACCATCGGGACAAGGGCTGGGCGGGGAGAATCTAATTTCATTTTTAGGGAGCCGCCGCCGTCTTGTCTTCTTGAGCAGTACACAAACCCTAACAAAACACGAAGGAACAATTGAAAACAGAGCCCTCCTGCCAGCAAGGGCCGAGATCCACCATGCCGCCATGGCCATAAGGCCACCGGAGACGAGGCAGACCGGCGGGGGCGCCGGCGGGAGGAACGAGAACCCTAAACTTTTCTTGGAGAGAAGGAGGTTTGTGGAGATGTTGATGTAGGCACAACACAAGCGTAAATGCCGCTTCTTTTATTTATGATCAAACATTTGAACATGATCTGGCAAAAAAGAAGTTATGAACACAAGACACTAGTGTCAATCAGGGCATCTCCAATGATATCCCCTAATTTGCCTTTACATGTCCGAACTTGACGGTCCGGGCGCTTGTATATCTCCAATGATATCCCTTGTTTGCCTATGGACTTATCCGGACGTCTGAAATCCCCTAGTATATCCTCAAATCGAGGGTTGTATAGGAGTGTCCGGACGTGTTCCCAAACATCGTCAACTTAGCATATATAAGACGACTCCAACACCACCACAAACTCATTTTTTACTCTCTTCCCCTTCTCTCTCCTCTCTTCATTAGACAAAGGGGTGAATAATTGAGTGATAGTGTTGGATGACCGAGCATGAAGGACATCAAGGCGGCGTGTTTCTCCTTGCCTGCCTAGCCCAACTGCCCAAGCATGTTTCTGCCAGGGCCATCCACCAAACACTTAGATGTTGGCCACCAATTTCCTCCCTTTTTTCCGACTCAAATAGTTGAGGTTGTCACGGGAGCTTATACAATCGTAAATGCACTTCGCAAAAAGTTAAGTTCATATTACAACTGACTTAAGTAGTTGAACGGATGAACATGAAGGAATAAGAACGAAAACAACATTGAAATGTCATGAAATCGTCATCTCTACATCAAAACGCCCAAGTCGGCCTAAAAGGCGCGTGCTAGAAAAATCCAAGGCACCTGTGATTTACCAAGCACCAAGTAATTATAACACGAATGCCATTGAAATTTGTTAACGATGTTCACCGAATATCTGAAGTCCACCATGGATTAGGCTGCTGCCACTCCCTTTCTTATTCGTTTTTTTTCCAATGGAGTGGGCAAGGCATGAGAGCCTCGGCAGTCGGCACACACATCCCTGTGTTTGAAGTACTTGTTTATCGTGAAGAAAGAGTGACGAGGAGAGGTACCTCCAGCGCCAGCTCTCACCTAAACACAGAAAATTGAGGCATTCATGCATGCACGGCATCCCCATCGATCGACCGCTACAACTAATTTCCTGCTCGATCATGCAAACATTTTTGTCACCTCTGACTAACGTAACACGTTATGGTAACCAACTATGGTTCCGGAGAAAGTTGTGTTGCTCAGCATGGTGAGTCTGGCCAACAACCAATCTAATCAGGCCATCCCTCACCTCACCTGGGATATAAGTTCCAGGCATCGACCCCTGTCCTTGCATCCCAACGATCAGAGACATCTCACAGTCCCTTCGCAGTAAACCATCTCAGAGAAAATATAGGAGCTAGGCATGGCCTCCACCACGAGCTTCTTGGCCATGATCATGGCGTGCACGCTCCTCGCCAGCACGACGTGCCATGCCGCTCGCCACTTGGCCGACACCACCCCGGCGGCAGCCCCACCCGCTGCGGCTGCTGTCCCTGGCCTCCCGGCCGTCCCGACCATGCCGACGCTGCCACCGATGCCGGCTGTGCCGACGGTGCCGTCCTTGACTGTGCCACCTATGCCGACTGTGCCCACCGTGCCGCAGGTGACACTGCCGCCCATGCCCGCTGTTCCTGCGGTGCCGAAGGTGACGATGCCCCCAATGCCCGCCATCGTGGTGCCTAAGGTGACCATGGCACCGATGCCCGCCGTCGTTGTGCCTAAGGTGACGATGCCGCCGATGCCCGCCATTCCTTCCATGCCCAAGATGACGCTGCCGCCGATGCCTTATATCCCCACCGTCAACATGCCTATGCCGTTCTTGGCGCTGCCTCCATCAACTTAGGAGTGCCACGTGCATGGTGACGCGTGCACCAGGTTGACGGTCACACGCTCCCATGTTCCAGTGGCTACATCACTTTGTTGCTCATGTGAAGTATTTGCTTTCGTGTTGTTTGCTTTACATTTCAATTCAGTTGTTAGTTATTGTGTGTTGATATTAAAGGGGTGTTCTTGTCCTAGTATATATGCGGCATTTTAATTTATTTGCATGTTATTTATACCTTTATGCCTATACCAACTAAAGGGATATTGCTTCTTGCGGTATGTCACGGGAATTGCCTCCAAACACGCAAACCGACCAATGCCATAAAAAAGTTTCACACAGGAGAATCCCCTGCCTGGGCCTGCTCATGTACTAGGTATCTCCTATACTACGCTCTATTCATGTGTGAGAAGATGTAGAGCCCCCGTTTGGTCCAGCCCATGTCCGGGTGACCTATTTTTTAACTTTATTTTTTTGTTTTTGTTTTTCTACTTTAAATAATTTGGGGCTTAAAAAATGTTTCGATTTTTTTTAAAAATGAAATAAATTTTTTAATAAATCATAAAATGTTTGTGGATTCAAAAAGTGCTCGTGGTTTTATAAAAAAAATCTTATTAAAAAATTAAATTTTTTGAAAACAAATGTTCAGTAAATCAAAAAATGTTCATGATTTTTTGTAAAATATCATGTATTAAAAACTGTTAACGAAATTGAAAAAAAATCATCAATTCAAAAAATTTCATGAATGGGAAAATATCCCGAAATTTCAAAAAATGATCATGACTTACAAAATAGTTTATTCGTTCATAAAACGTTCACTCATTCAAAAACTATCATGCATTTAAAAAATCGTTAAATTAAAAAAATGTTCATGGATTTCAAAAATTGTTCCACCAATTTCCAAAGAATGTTTGTCGATTTTAAAAATGTTCGCGGATTAGACTCCCGCGAAGCCCTTATGTTTGTTTCCGGTTTGCGGGAGAAATCGCGTCCTGACCACGCTGTAAACCAATACAGTCCCGTGTTGAATGACTTCTGTTGTTCGGACAACATGATCCAGGCGCATGCGGGTCGGCTTTGAAAATACCCTTAAGTAACCCTTGTGTACATTTTATATAGTTGGGTAATTGCACCGGTACATCTCTTTATCTCTTTAGGCTATAGTACACGTTTGATGGAGTAAATCTTTTGGCTTGGACGTGATCTTCCCCTTTGGATACACGTGTACGGTTTGAGAGTTTTAGGTGGTGTTTGGTTCTTTAGTCCTAGGACTTTTTCTAGTCCCAACTAAAAAGTCCCTAGTCCCTAAAAAGTCCCTCCCTGTTTGTTTTCAGAGACTAAAAAGTCCCTAGTCCCTTTCTAGAGGCTATTAAATGACCATGTTGCCTTTAGTATATAGAAAAATAACAATCAAACAACACCATGGGGTGGCGGGCCAATGGATGCATGGAGGGGCATTGATGGAAAAGTCCCAAAAAGTAGACTCTCCTTAAGAGTCTTCTTCCTTTAGTCCCAAATGCCTAGTTTAGTCCCTAAAAAGTCCCTCCCGTTTAGTAAAAAAGTCTCTATAAGAAACTTTTTCTAGTCCCTACACAAAAAAGTCCCTGGAAACAAACACCCCCTTATAGTTTCTTTCGTACTACCAGTGTACTCACCGTGCTGTTGGAGATGTCCATCATTGGTACTCTGCCTCCGTGCCTTGTACCGGTTTGTCTTCCCCATGCAGGCTAGCAACTTGTTTACACCGTCACCTCAAAAAAAGCCACTTTGCACGGTCCATCGTGAGCTGCTCGGCCGCCCGGTTGCTCCCCATGTCAGATACAGGTCCCTGTGCATCCCACGCTCGCTGCCAGACTGAAAGGATGCATGCCTTCGTCATGTCAACTCATAGCTCGTAGCTCCCTTTTGGTAGTACAACAAATGGTTTTCTTTAAAAATATGCTCGATAAAGGTTAGAACATCTTCAACGTGAATCGTCAAATGCACATCAACAAATGTCGGTGGGGCGCTGGTCATCCAGCAGCTGTGGACACCTCACACCGAGAGGGTGTTTGTTTTCCGGGACTTTTTTGCGTAGGGACTAAAAAAGTCTTTTTTAGAGATTTTTTTTATCAAATGGAAGAGACTTTTTAAGGACTAGTCATTTGGGACTAAATGAAAAAGACTCTTAAGGAGAGTCTTTTTGGGACTTTTCTAACAATGTCCCTCCATGCATCCATTGGCCTGCCATCCCATGATGTTATTTGATTGTTATTTTTCTATATACTAGGGGCAACATGGTCATTTAATAACCTTTAAAAATGGACTAGGGACTTTTTAGTCTCTGGAAACAAACAGGGAAGGACTTTTTAGTTGGGACTAGAAAAAGTCCTAGGACTAGAGAATCAAATACCAGCCTAATGACTTGCTCATTTGAAATGGATCGAATAGATAACCGGATCAAGCATAAAAGAATGTTGGGAAGGGCGGCTCCTCCTTCACACAACATTCTATTTGGACGTCGCAATTACGCGGAGGGGACGCGAGACTGGAATGTGGTCGATCAACGACCACTCGAGCACGGTCTAAATCTACGGCACAAACTCGTTGTCCGTCACAGCACGGGCGACTTCTGCTCCTCCTTGTCGTTTGAGGAAATCAGCTTCGATTTGACGTAGGATGGAAGTGTGGACGACAAGGGGCCTGGAGAACGTGGGCGACAGTGCTAACTGAACCCGGAGCCGCGCGCTGACCGGCAGTTGGAGGCGTTGGTCTTTTGCCCATCTCGGTGACCAGTGATGGTGTGTGATGGATGTGGAAGAGGGGAGTAGGAGGATAGGGCTTGTGTTTGTGTTCGGTCGATGGCCATTTCTTTTCGCGGCTTAAACAAAATAAGCCGCCACTTTCCTAGCTTTTTCTATAAGCCGCATCTTTTATTCATTGAGACTTCTAAACTAGTTATGAGTTAATTAATTAGAAGTTTCAACAAATTTAGGAGAAGGCTTATTTTTAAAGCTAGTGGAGAAGCAACTTATATTCTAATCCGCCCAAATGAATTGGCCCTTAATAGCCGGGGTAGGCGGACCAACGAAACTTAAATGCGGGCAGCGTAGTAGTAGGTTTCTCGGTAGCTACGTGATGTGGATGAGGGTTCACGGGTGACTGATCAAGATGGAGTGCATACGCGACGCAGAGGATTCTGGAACGGGCATGATGCGTACGGGTTGTCCGACGTAGTAGACCGCCACCCCCCCTCCCCGCGGGTCTATGTCGGTTTGTGGGATTTCAGACGTCATGATCGATTCATTCATTTCTAGTGAGCCGCATTGGATGGCTAAATGTGACCGAACCATATGGTCTAAACATTTGTGGTCAATTATGTGACCCGCATTGGAGATGCCCTTACTTCTAATGGCTGGTGTTGTGGAAATCGCTTCATACTCCATTCTTTTAGGGCCTCTTTGGCTCATAGTATTTTCAAACGAATTTTGTAGGATTCTATTTCATAGGATTTTTTTTCCTGTAGAGTGTTCATTTAGTTCAAAGGAGTGGATCCTCCAAAATTCCTATGGAATGCTTTCTACAGTATAAATTACATAGGATTCCTAGCAAGAGGTTAAACCTCCTGGAAAAATCTCTTTGAGTCTATGATAACTATGGTATCCACTCTATTTTCATAGAAAATTCCTGTGTTTTTCCTATAATGCAACCAAACAACGTCTATTGCCGATTCATGTATAGGATTCTAAAGTACCATGACATTCTATTCATGTGGTTTTCAAATTTGCGAACCAAAGAAACCAGTAGGGTCTCTTTGTTTCATAGGATTCTAGAAACACGGGAGTAGGAAAAACATAGGATCGGAATGTGATGCTTATCGCAATCCTATACTGTTTTGGTATGTTTGATTGCATGATAGTAAAAAAAAATCTTTCCAAGATATTTGAGGTGATGCTAGAAATCCTATGGGAAGTAGCACAAAGAAATCCGTTGTAAAAATTCCTATTGGATCAATCATATGATGAATTAAACAACCAACATAGAAAAGTTTTCTAAGAATTCTAATCCTTTAAAATTCATATGAAAATCCTTTGAATCAAATAAGCCTTTACTGTGTTTTGTTATGGGAATCTTGATTTTCTTTCTGGGGTTGAATTATTTTTAAGCTCTCTAGTTCGGTGCATATTCATTCTCGTAAAAATATTGAGATGATATGTCGGTTCAGTCTCTCGAAGATGCTCATAAAAATAGGATGTGCATGTGTGAATTCATAGGGATGAGTGAATGCACGTGTATATGAGCGCTCTATTGTGTCAATTTTTTTTGTTGCGGTCTCCTCCTTGTCCTTGTTGCCCTACAAAGCAGACCAGACCGGCTCAACCCCAGTCCCAGCCTTGCTTCACACCACCACCCTCCACTCTTGTATGGTGGTGCCGGAGCTGGTTCTTGGTGCACCTCCGACGCCGCCGCTGAGCGGGACTAGTGGCGAACATGCCGGCGGCCAAGTATGTATACAGAACCTCTGCTTCTTTATTTCTCTCCTTTTTTGTGAGGGATATGTACATACATAGCATCAACAATCTCTTGCCCCTCATGTTTCTGCTTGTTCTTCCACCTGCGGCGCTCAGGTACAGGCAGATGCGGTGCCGTCCAACGGCCAGGCTCGGGTCATACACATGCACAACTTGCTGGTAGTTTTTCATTTCGATAGATCTCTTACCCCTCCTGTTTTTTGTTCGGATCTCCCAAGTCTGAGCATTTCCCCTTGCGCTGATGAATCATGAATGTGCACGCAGCAGCAGCACGGCAATGGCGGAGGCGCTTCCATGGCGGACCTGTGCTTGCTGGTTCAGAGGACCCTCCACTCAACAGCGCGGACCGAGATTGCTACGCTGGAGATCCGTCGTCAGATCGCCGACCTTAGCGAGGTCGTGAAGGATCTTGCGTTGCGTCTTCGCGGCCCTAGCGTGCACGACCTCATCCGCGTCTTGAATGCCCGACCAGAAGCCCGCCGGGCCATCAAGTTGCCGATCACCTGGTGCGTTTGCCAGATTCACACATTCAGTAGCCTATTGATTTCTTGTTTATTAACACTAACACGGATCGATGTGGTTTGTTCTTATCAGCTGGGCCGAGTTCGTGGAGGCAACAGAGGCTGTCTTGGCGGCGGAGGAGAGGCTTCGGTCGGGCTCGCCTTCGCCGCCGGCGCCGCCGGTGGCGGATCCTGCTCCGTCTTCCTCTCCGAAGAGCAAGGCCCCTGAGCAGCCGGCAGCTCCTTTTACTCTGGACGACTAGCTGAAGTGAAGATCGCCCTGGCGCTTCGTGATCCAGGCATCCATTTCCACGGTGGGATGCCTTGCGCGTCGGCTTGTTTGTTGTGGCAACGTTGGACCTGCGTTTCATTTTGGGGTTGCTCTGTAGTACTAAGTAGTAGTCGCTTGAACTCGTGTTTGTTTCTGCTTCGGCAGCGTGCGGTGGTGAACGTTTCTTAATGTTTGTTGGTCCAGAAATTAATCCTAAGACTACCTCTTGATTAACTACTGTTTCCTTTTGTCTCACCAGGCATAGTTAATGCATATGTTGTCCATGTTTATCAGCTCATGTTTAATTTCTTGTGTAAATTTAGAGTATTTTATTTCCGGGGTTTCATTCTCTCTCTCTCTCTGATACCCTAGAAAATATCGTCGAAGAGCTCTCATAAGTCATCATGCTTATCTCTACAATGTTTGTTTTTCTCAGAAAGCCTGAGGCGGATGTTCATTTCTCTTCCGTACTCCGTCCCCAAGCACTCCATCGACTATGTCACTAGGCTCCTAGGGTAAAAGGTCTCACAATCAACTGAGGTGTCCAATTAAACTTGGATTGGTCCTTCAAAAAAAATATTAAACTCAGATCACCCAATTTTGACTAAGTCAACAATTTCTTGGAAGCTGTCACTCAATTCTTTTATATACTATACAATATGCTTTCTAATTTTTAAGTCCTCACAATTAATTGAGGATAGAACTTGGTCACCTGATTTTGACCAGGTCAATAATTTCTCAAGGAGATCTTCCATTTAATTTAGTTATTTTAATTCACCATACTACCTAATTTTGAAGTTCTTTTATTTGATTCAGATATTCAAATTTGAGTTTGGTTTATGATTTTGATCAGACCAACGATTTTTCAAATCAATCAACACCAACCAGTTAGAAAAACATATCAACCCCATGCCCCCTCTTACCACCTAAAAAAAAGGGTCACCATGTGATGATACTATAGCACCAATATAGTACATGTAGACACCGACACCGAAATTTACCCACAAAAGTATGAGTTGTTTAGTGCATAACACAAAATCACACAACTATAAATAAGCATAAAACACACTCCATTGTCTTCCTCATCCGCAAACTAAATATTCCATCAGCTCCAAAATACAGGGGGTGTTAGTTCTTTGGAAAGTCAAATTTCTTTAACTTTCATCAAGTTTAGAGCCAAAAATATCAACATCCACAATATTAAGCCAAAAAATTATGGAAATTCATTTAATGACGAATCTAATAACACCAATTTGATATTAGGAATTTTGATATATTTCTTCATAAATTTGATCACACTTAAAGAGGTTGGACTTTTCAAAAAATTAATATACCATATATTTTAAAATAAAATGAGCAATTTTTTTAAGAATCTCAACAACACCAACGGCGCAGTGAAGCGCGCCCAACCCTTCTAGTGGTGTAGTACTCCCAACACATCGTCTCGGAATAAAAAAAATCAACGCTCCAAAATGCGTTTGAAAATAACATTTTGGAGCAACTATTTTTTTGCCATGATTTCCACAAATGTTATATTGTGATGAAATTTTGCAAGCCAACAAATATATTGTCAATGTTTCAGACAAAAAAAATCAGATTTTTTGGATTTTTCTATTTTTTCCTATTCATCTGAGCTCACATGAGCTCTGGTGTAGAACAACACTTTCAACCTTGACTGTCCAACATGACAAAGGGGTAAATGTCATTGATCGTGGTGTTTACCTCCCCTCTTCCCCGACCCAAAACGCCATAATCCATGGTGTTTTCACCTGATTAGTAGTTAAACAGACACACAGGCCGAGCCCATCCCATTGTCACTATCCTATGGCGGCTGCTGAACAAGGAACAAAGAGAGGTGCCCCCCTCCCCCCCCCACCAAATCCTTCTAGATCCCCTCTTTCCACCCTCAAATTTAAAGATCTGAGGTCTAGAAGCTTCCTTGAGGAAATCTCCCCCGTTTCCTCCAATTTATTTTGGTTAAAATCTCTTATTGTTGTTACATTATTCAACCTTGGGTGATGATAGATGAGTAGATACTTTATTTGATTTAGACTTTTGTGTATTTAGTAGATGATTATAGATGATTGGTAGTGAGTAGATGAAGTGTTGGTGAACATGTAGGACAATTTATTTAGTGTTTGTGCATATATTGTCCCATAGGATATTTTCAAGAGGGATGATGAATATTTGATGGTTTTATGTGGTATGGTTGGTTTGATAATTTGGTTTGATTATAGATGGTGCGTGTATGTGCAAGAAAGCAAGTCCATTTGTTGGGGAACGTAGTAATTTCAAAAAATTTCCTACGCACACGCAAGATCATAGTGATGCATAGCAACAAGAGGGGAGAGTGTTGTCTACGTACCCTCGTAGACCGAAGCGGAAGCATTGACGCAACGTAGAGGAAGTAGTCGTGCGTCTTCCCGGTCCAACCGATCCAAGCACCGTTACTCCGGCACCTCCGAGTTCTTGGCACACGTTCAGCTCGATGACGCTCCCCGGGCTCCGATCCAGCAAAGCTTCGGGGAGGAGTTCCGTCAGCACGACGGCGTGGTGACGATTTTGATGTTCAACTGTCGCAGGGCTTCGCCTAAGCACCGCTACAATATGACCGAGGTGTAATATCGTGGAGGGGGGCACCGCACACGGCTAAGGAACGATCACGAAGATCAACTTGTGTGTCTATGGGGTGCCCCCTGCCCCCATATATAAAGGAGTGGAGGAGGAGAGGGACGGCCCTCTCTATGGCGCGCCCTAGGGGAGTCCTACTCCCACCGGGAGTAAGATTCCCCCTTTCCTAGTCCAACTAGGAGTCCTTCCAAGTATTAGGAGTAGGAGACAAGGAAGGGGAAGGGAGAAGGGAAGGAAGGAGGGGGCGCAGCCCCTTCCCCTAGTCCAATTCGGACTAGGCCTTGTGGGGCGCGCGACCTACCCTAGGCAGCCCCTCTCTCTTTCCCGTATGGCCCAATAAGGCCCAATACTTCTCCCGGCGAACTCCCGTAACTCTCCGGTACTCCGTAAAATACCCGAATCACTCGGAACCTTTCCGAAATCCGAATATAGTCGTCCAATATATCGATCTTTACGTCTCGACCATTTCGAGACTCCTCGTCATGTCCCCGATCTCATCCGGGACTCCGAACTCCTTCGGTACATCAAAACTCATAAACTCATAATATAACTGTCATCGAAACCTTAAGCGTGCGGACCCTACGGTTCGAGAACAATGTAGACATGACCGAGACACGTCTCCGGTCAATAACCAATAGTGGAACCTGGATGCTCATATTGGCTCCTACATATTCTACGAAGATCTTTATCGGTCAGACCGCATAACAACATACGTTGTTCCCTTTGTCATCGGTATGATACTTGCCCGAGATTCGATCGTCGGTATCCAATACCTAGTTCAATCTCGTCACCGGCAAGTCTCTTTACTCGTTCCGTAATACATCATCCCGCAACTAACTCATTAGTTGCAATGCTTGTAAGGCTTTAAGTGATGTGCATTACCGAGAGGGCCCAGAGATACCTCTCCGACATTCGGAGTGACAAATCCTAATCTCGAAATACGCCAACCCAACAAGTACCTTTGGAGACACCTTAGAGCACCTTTATAATCACCCAGTTACGTTGTGACGTTTGGTAGCACACAAAGTGTTCCTCCGGTAAACGGGAGTTGCATAATCTCATAGTCATAGGAACATGTATAAGTCATGAAGAAAGCAATAGCAACAAACCAAATGATCAAGTGCTAAGCTAACGGAATGGGTCAAGTCAATCAGATCATTCATCTAATTATGTGATCCCATTAATTAAATAACAACTCTTTGTCTATAGTTAGGAAACATAACCATCTTTGATTAATGAGCTAGTCAAGTAGAGGCATACTAGTGACACTCTGTTTGTCTATGTATTCACACATGTATTATGTTTCTGGTTAATACAATTCTAGCATGAATAATAAACATTTATTATGAAATAAGGAAATAAATAATAACTTTATTATTGCCTCTAGGGCATATTTCCTTCAGTCTCCCACTTGCACTAGAGTCAATAATCTAGTTCACATCGCCATGTGATTTAACAGCAATAGTTCACATCACCATGTGATTAACACCCATAGTTCACATCGTCATGTGACCAACACTCAAAGGGTTTACTAGAGTCAGTAATCTAGTTCACATATCTATGTGATTAACATCCAAAGAGTACTAAGGTGTGATCATGTTTTGCTTGTGAGATAATTTTAGTCAACGGGTCTGTCACATTCAGATCCGTAAGTATTTTGTAAGTTCTATGTCTACAATGCTCTACACGGAGCTACTCTAGCTAATTGCTCCCACTTTCAATATGTATCTAGATTGAGACTTAGAGTCATCTAGATTAGTGTCAAAACTTGCATCGATGTAACCTTTTACGACGAACCTTTTGTCACCTCCATAATCAAGAAACATATCCTTATTCCACTAAGGATAATTTTGACCGCTATCCAGTGATCTACTCCTAGATCACTATTGTATTCCCTTGCCAAAATTAGTGTAGGGTATACAATAGGTTTGGTACACAGCATGGCATACTTTATAGAACCTATGGCTAAGGCATAGGGAATGACTTTCATTCTCTTTCTATCTTCTGTCGTGGTCGTGTTTTGAGTCTTACTCAATTTCACACCTTGTAACACAGGCAAGAACTCTTTCTTTGACTGTTCCATTTTGAACTACTTCAAAATCTTGTCAAGGTATGTACTCATTGAAAAAACTTATCAAGCGTTTTGATCTATCTCTATAGATCTTGATGCTCAATATGTAAGTAGCTTCACCGAGGTCTTTCTTTGAAAAACTCCTTTCAAATACTCCTTTATGCTTTGCAGAATAATTCTACATTATTTCCGATCAACAATATGTCATTCACATATACTTATCAGAAATGCTGTAGTGCTCCCACTCACTTTCTTGTAAATACAGGCTTCACCGCAAGTCTGTATAAAACTATATGCTTTGATCAACCTATCAAAGCGTATATTACAACTCCGAGATGCTTGCACCAGTCCATTGATGGATCGCTGGAGCTTGCATATTTTGTTAACACCTTTAGGATTGACAAAACCTTCTGGTTGCATCATATACAACTCTTCTTTAATGAATTCATTAAGGAATGCAGTTTTGTTTATCCATTTGCCAGATTTCATAAAATGCGGCAATTGCTAACATGATTCGGACAGACTTAAGCATAGATACGAGAGAGAAACTCTCATCGTAGTCAACACTTTGAACTTATTGAAAACCTTTTGCGACAATTCTAACTTTGTAGATAGTAACACTACTATCAACGTCCGTCTTCCTCTTGAAGGTCCATTTATTTTCTATGGCTTGCCGATCATCGGGCAAGTCAACCAAAGTCCATACTTTGTTCTCATACATGGATCCCATCTCAGATTTCATGGCCTCAAGCCATTTTGCGGAATCTGGGCTCATCATCACTTCCTCATAGTTCGCAAGTTCGTCATGGTCTAGTAACATGACTTCCAGAACAGGATTACCGTACCACTCTGGTGCGGATCTCACTCTGGTTTACCTATGAGATTCGGTAGTAACTTGATCTGAAGTTACATGATCATCATCATTAGCTTCCTCACTAATTGGTGTAGTAGTCACAAGAACAGATTTCTGTGATGAACTACTTTCCAATAAGGAAGATGGTACAATTACCTTATCAAGTTTTCTACTTTCCTCTCACTCACTTCTTTCGAGAGAAACTCCTTCTCTAGAAAGTATCCATTCTCAGCAACGAATGTCTTGCCTTCGGATCTGTGATAGAAGGTGTACCCAATAGTCTCCTTTGGGTATCCTATGAAGACACATTTCTCCGATTTGGGTTCGAGCTTATCAGGTTGAAGTTTTTTCACATAAGCATCGCAGCCCCAAACTTTAAGAAACGACAACTTTGGTTTCTTGCCAAACCATAGTTCATATAGTGTCGTCTCAACAGATTTAGATGGTGCCCTATTTAACGTGAATGCAGCTATCTCTAATGCATAACCTCAAAACGATAGTGGTAAATCGGTAAGAAACATCATATATTGTACTATATCCAATAAAGTACGGTTATGATGTTCGGACACACCATTATGCTGTGGTGTTCCAGGTGGCACGAATTTGTGAAACTGTTCCACATTGTTTTAATTGAAGACCAAACTCGTAACTCAAATATTTGTCTCCGCGATCAGATTGTGGAAACCTTATCTTCTTATCACGATGATTTTCCACTTCACTCTGAAATTCTTTGAACTGTTCAAATGTTTCAGACTTATGTTTCATCAAGTAGATATACCCATATCTGCTCAAATCATCTGTGAAGGTCAAAAAATAACGATACCCGCCGCGAGCCTTAACACTCATCGGATCGCATACATCAGTATGTATAATTTCCAATAAGTCAGTTGCTCGCTCCATTGTTCCGGAGAACGGAGTCTTAGTCATCTTGCCCATGAGGCATGGTTCGCAAGCATCAAGTGATTCATAATCAAGTGATTCCAAAAGCCCACCAGCATGGAGTTTTTTCATGCGCTTTACACCAATATGATTTAAACGACAGTGCCACAAATAAGTTGCGCTATCATTATTAACTTTGCATCTTTTGGTTTCAATATTATGAATATGTGTATCACTACGATCGAGATCCAACAAACCATTTTTGTTGGTGTGTATGACCATAGAAGGTTTTATTCATGTAAACAGAACAACAATTGTTCTCTAACTTAAATGAATAACCGTATTGCAATAATCATGATCAAATCATATTCATGCTCAACGCAAACACCAAATAAACTTATTTAGTTTCAACACTAATCCCGAAAGTATAGGGAGAGTGCGATGATGATCATATCAATCTTGGAACCACTTCCAACTCTCATCGTCACTTCACCCGTAACTAGTCTCTGTTCATTCTGCAACTCCCGTTTCAAGTTACTAATCTTAGCAACTGAACTAGTACCAAATACCGAGGGGTTGCTATGAACACTAGTAAAGTACACATCAATAACATGTATATCAAATATACCTTTGTTTACTTTGCCATCCTTTCTTATCCACCAAATACTTGGGGTAGTTCTGCTTCCAGTGACCAATCCCTTTGCAGTAGAAGCACTTTGTCTCAGGCTTAGGACCAGACTTGGGTTTCTTCACTTGAGCAGCAACTTGCTTGCCGTTCTTCTTGAAGTTCCCCTTCTTCATTTTGCCCTTTTCTTGAAACTAGTGGTCTTGTCTATGTTTTTCTTGATTTCTACCTTCGTCGATTTTAGCATCACGAAGAGCTTGGGAATCGTTTCCGTTATCCCTTGCATACTATAGTTCATCACGAAGTTCTACTAACTTGGTGATGGTGACTAGAGAATTTTGTCAATCACTATCTTATCTGGAAGATTAACTCCCACTTGATTCAAGCGATTGTAGTACCCAGACAATCTGAGTACATGCTCACTGCTTGAGCGATTCTCCTCCATCTTGTAGCTATAGAACTTGTTGGAGACTTCATATCTCTCAACTCGGGTATTTGCTTGAAATATTAACTTCAACTCCTGGAACATCTCATATGGTCCATGACGTTCAAAACGTCTTTGAAGTCCCGATTCTAAGCCGTTAAGCATGGTACACTAAACTATCAAGTAGTCATCATATTGAGCTAGCCAAACGTTCATAACGTCTGCATCTGCTCCTGCAATAGGTCTGCCACCTAGCGGTGCATCAAGGACATAATTCTTCTGTAGCGACCCAACCCGAATGGATCAAGTCTACTGTGCTCCGCTATCATCCCTGGATCAGTAATGCTGACACCACACAGTACTTTGAAGGATTTATAGCAGAGTGGCAATCACACACTTATTACATCGATGTCTCCGAAGAGAACTTATTACAATAAATATGGCTTAAGGCCATCTAATATCGATAACAGCGGAAGACTTGGAAGATAAATGGGTTCATCAACTCCAACGGCATCACTGAGTATAGAACCACGACCTAAAAGCACCTTAATCATCGTCTGAAAAGTCTGCAACATTAATGTTGCAACCCGAAACGGGTCAGCACATGGAATATGCTGGCAAGGTAACACATAGAGAGTAATGGAATGAAACAGCTATTCTATATGCATATTTGGCTGGTGGAAAGCTCTATGGTTACTGTTTTGCGTAAAGCCAATTTTTCCCTACTGCAAAGGAATAAATTTATTTAACTATCATGGTGGTTGTTAAACATTGAGAATGGTTGACAGCATTCTCAATCCCAATTAAAAGTAATCATTAATAACCCAACAATATTAACTTAGAAGTAACATGATGAGATTCACATGATATTCAAGTACTAGATACTCAAGATTGTCCATAACCGGGGACACGGCTAATCATGATTAGTTTGTTACACTCTGCAGAGGTTTGCGCACTTTTCCCCACAAGACTCGATCGCGTCCGTTGGATTTCTCGCACTACCAGTGTTTGAGAAACGGATGACCGAGACACAGTCTTTCAGAAGCGCTAGCACCTTACGATGGATAGACTGTGAAGGAAATATGCCCTAGAGGCAATAATAAAGTTATTATTTATTTCCTTATATCATGATAAATGTTTATTATTCATGCTAGAATTGTATTAACCGGAAACATAATACATGTGTGAATACATAGACCAACAGAGTGTCACTAGTATGCCTCTACTTGACTAGCTCGTTAATCAAAGATGGTTATGTTTCCTAACCATGAACAAAGAGTTGTTATTTGATTAACGAGGTCACATCATTAGTAGAATGATCTGATTGACATGACCCATTCCATTAGCTTAGCACCCGATCGTTTAGTATGTTGCTATTGCTTTCTTCATGACTTATACATGTTCCTATAACTATGAGATTATGCAACTCCCGTTTACCGGAGGAACACTTTGGGTACTACCAAACGTCACAACGTAACTGGGTGATTATAAAGGAGTACTACAGGTGTCTCCAATGGTAGATGTTGGGTTGGCGTATTTCGAGATTAGGGTTTGTCACTCCGATTGTCGGAGAGGTATCTCTGGGCCCTCTCGGTAATGCACATCACATAAGCCTTGCAAGCACTGCAACTAATATGTTAGTTGTGAGATGATGTATTACGGAACGAGTAAAGAGACTTGCCGGTAACGAGATTGAACTAGGTATTGGATACCGACGATCGAATCTCGGGAAAGTAACATACTGATGACAAAGGGAGCAACGTATGTTGTTATGCGGTCTGACCGATAAAGATCTTCGTAGAATATGTAGGAGCCAATATGGGCATCCAGGTCCCGCT
Organism: Triticum monococcum; assembly: GCA_034509565.1. Taxonomy (NCBI): domain Eukaryota; kingdom Viridiplantae; phylum Streptophyta; class Magnoliopsida; order Poales; family Poaceae; genus Triticum; species Triticum monococcum. The sequence goes on from CM067845.1 coordinate 626,272,342, forward strand.
ATTGGTTATTGACCGGAGACGTGTCTCAGTCATGTCTACATTGTTCTCGAACCGTAGGGTCCGCACGCTTAAGGTTTCGATGACAGTTATATTATGAGTTTATGAGTTTTTATGTACCGAAGGAGTTCGGAGTCCCGGATGAGATCGGGGACATGACGAGGAGTCTCGAAATGGTCGAGACGTAAAGATTGATATATTGGAAGCCTATGTTTGGACATCGGAAGTGTTCCGGGTGAAATCGGGATTTTACCGGATTACCGGGAGGGTTACCGGAACCCCCCGGGAGCCAAATGGGCCAACATGGGCCTTAGTGGAAAGGTGAGAGGGCAGCCCACATAGGGCTGCGCCTCCTCCCTCTCCCTATTCCTATTAGGACTAGGAGAGGGGCCGGCCACCTCTCTCTCTCTCTCCCGTTTAAGGATTCCTAGTTGGACTAGGATTGGAGGGGGGAGTCCTACTCCCGGTAGGAGTAGGACTCCTCCTGCGCCTCCCTCCACTTGGCCGGCCAGCCCCCCTCCTCCAACCTTTATATACGGGGGCAGGGGACACCCCAAGACACACAAGTTGATCCTTGAGATCGTTCCTTAGCCGTGTGCGGTGCCCCCTGCCACCAAATTCCACCTCGATCGTACCGTTACAGTGCTTAGGCGAAGCCCTGCGTCGGTAGTACATCAAGATCGTCATCACGCCGTCGTGCTGACGGAACTCTTCCTCGACACTTTGCTGGATCGGAGCCCGAGGAACGTCATCGAGCTGAACGTGTGCTAAGAACTCGGAGGTGCCGGAGTAACGGTGCTTGGATCGGTCGGATCGGGAAGAAGACGTACGACTACTTCCTCTACGTTGTGTGATCGCTTCCGCAGTCGGTCTGCGTTGGTACGTAGACAACACTCTCCCCTCTCGTTGCTGTGCATCACCATGATCTTGCGTGTGCATAGGAAAATTTTCGAAATTACTGCGTTCCCCAACAGTGGCATCCGAGCCTAGGTTTTATGGTTTGATGTTATATGCACGAGTAGAACACAAGTGAGTTGTGGGCGATATAAGTCATACTGCCTACCAGCATGTCATACTTTGGTTCGGCGGTATTGTTGGATGAAGCGGCCCGGACCGACATTACGCGTACGCTTACGCGAGACCGGTTTCCCCGACGTGCTTTGCACATAGGTGACTTGCGGGTGACTGTTTCTCCAACTTTAGTTGAACCAAGTGTGACTACGCCCGGTCCTTGTGAAGGTTAAAACGGAGTCTATTTGACAAACTATCGTTGTGGTTTTGATGCGTAGGTGAGATTGGTTCTTGCTTAAACCCGTAGCAGCCACGTAAAACTTGCAACAACAAAGTAGAGGACGTCTAACTTGTTTTTGCAGGGCATGTTGTGATATGATATGGTCAAGACGTGATGAGATATAAGTTGTTGTATGAGATGATCATGTTTTGTTGAAGTTATCGGCAACTGGCAAAAGCCTTATGGTTGTCTCTTTATTGCATAAGATGCAAGCGCCAAATAATTGCTTTACTTTATCGCTATGCAATAGCAATAGTTGCAAGAGCAATAGTTGGTGAGACGACCGTGTGACGACACATTGATATAGATCAAGATGATGGAGATCATGGTGTCATGCCGGTGATAACAGAGATCATGACAGTACTTTGGAGATGGAGATCAAAGAAGCAATATGATGATGGCCATATCATGTCACATATTTTGATTGCATATGATGTTTATCTTTTATACATCTTATTTTTGCTTTGATTGACGGTAGCATTATAAGATGATCTCTCACTAAATTATCAAGAAGTGTTCTCCCTGAGTATGCACCGTTGCCAAAGTTCTTCGTGCCCAGACACCACGTGATGATCGGGTGTGATAAGCTCTACGTTCAAATACAACGGGTGCAAAACAGTTGCACACGCAGAATACTCAGGTTATACTTGACGAGCCAAGCATATACAGATATGGCCTCGGAACACGGAGACCGAAAGGTCGAGCGTGAATCATATAGTAGATATGATCAACATAACGATGTTCACCATTGAAAACTACTCCATCTCACGTGATGATCGGTTATGGTTTAGTTGATTTGGATCACGTGATCACTTAGAGGATTAGAGGGATGTCTATCTAAGTGGGAGTTCTTAAGTAATATGATTAATTGAACTTAAATTTATCATGAACTTAGTCCTGGTAGTATTTTGCAAATTATGTTATAGATCAATAGCTCGCGTTGTTGCTTCCCTGTGTTTATTTTGATGTGTTCCTAGAGAAAATTATGTTGAAAGATGTTAGTAGCAATGATGCGGATTGGATCCGTGATCTGAGGTTTATCCTCATTGCTGCACAAAAGAATTATGTCCTTGATGCACCGCTAGGTGACAGACCTATTGCAGGAGCAGATGCAGACGTTATGAACGTTTGGCTGGCTCAATATGATGACTACTTGATAGTTTAGTGCACCATGCTTAATGGCTTAGAATCGGGACTTCAAAGACGTTTTGAACGTCATGGACCATATGAGATGTTCCAGGAGTTGAAGTTAATATTTCAAGCAAATACCCGAGTTGAGAGATATGAAGTCTCCAACAAATTCTATAGCTAAAAGATGGAGGAGAATCGCTCAACTAGTGAGCAAGTGCTCAGATTGTCTGGGTACTACAATCGCTTGAATCAAGTGGGAGTTAATCTTCCAGATAAGATAGTGATTGATAGAATTCTCTAGTCACCATCACCAAGTTAGCAAAACTTCGTGATGAACTATAATATGCAAGGGATAACGGAAACAACTCCCAAGCTCTTCGTGATGCTGAAATCAACGAAGGTAGAAATCAAGAAAAACATCAAGTGTTGATGGTTGACAAGTCCACTAGTTTCAAGAAAAAGGGCAAAGGGAAGAAGGGGAACTTCAAGGAGAACGGCAAGCAAGTTGCTGCTCAAGTGAAGAAGCCCAAGTCTGGTCCTAAGCCTGAGACTAAGTGCTTCTACTGCAAAGGGACTGGTCACTGGAAGCGGAACCACCCCAAGTGATTGGCGGATAAGAAGGATGGCAAAGTGAACATAAGTATATTTGATATACATGTTATTGATGTGTACTTTACTAGTGTTTATAGCAAACCCTAAGTATTTGATACTAGTTCAGTTGCTAAGATTAGTAACTCGAAACGGGAGTTGCAGAATAAACAGAGACTAGTTAAGGGTGAAGTGACGATGTGTGTTGGAAGTGGTTCCAAGATTGATATGATCATCATCGCACACTCCCTATAATTTCGGGATTAGTGTTGAACCTAAATAAGTGTTATTTGGTGTTTGCGTTGAGCATGAATATGATTTGATCATGTTTATTGCAATATGGTTATTCATTAAAGTAAGAGAATAAATTGTTGTTTTGTTTACATGAATAAAACCTTATATGGTTACACACCCAATGAAAATAGTTTGTTGGATCTCGATCATGGTGATACACATAATCATAATATTGAAACCAAAAGATGCAAAGTTAATAATGATAGTGCAACTTATTTGTGGCACTGCCGTTTAGGTCATATTGGTGTAAAGCGCATGAAGAAACTCCATACTGATGGGATTTTGGAATCACTTGATTATGAATCAGTTGATGCTTGCAAACCATGCCTCATGGGCAAGATGACTAAGACTCTGTTCTTCGGAACAATGGAGCGAGCAAAAGATTTGTTGGAAATCATACATACTGATGTGGTCCGATGAATATTGAGGCTCACGACAGGTATCATTATTTTCTGATCTTCACAGATGATTTGAGCAGATATGAGTATACCTGCTTAATGAAACATAAGTCTGAAACATTTGAGAAGTTCAAAGAATTTCGGAGTGAAGTGAAAAATCATCGTGACAAGAAAATAAAGTTTCTACGATCTGATCGCGGAGACAAATATTTGAGTTACGAGTTTGGTCTTCAATTAAAACAATGTGGAATAGTTTCGCAAACTCACGCCACATGGAACACCACAGCATAATGGTGTGTCCGAACGTCATAACTGTACTTTATTGGATATAGTACAATCTATGATGTATCTTACCGATCTACCACTATCGTTTTGGGGTTATGCATTAGAGACAGCTGCATTCACGTTAAATAGGGCACCATCTAAATCCGTTGAGACGACACCGTGTGAACTATGGTTTGGCAAGAAACCAAAGTTGTCGTTTCTTAAAGTTTGGGGTTGCGATGCTTATATGAAAAAGTTTCATCCTGATAAGCTCAAAACTCAAATCGGAGAAGTGCATCTTCATAAGATATCCAAAGGAAACTATTGGATATACCTTCTATCACAGATCCGAAGGCAAGACATTCGTTGCTAAAAATGGATCATTTCTAGAGAAGGAGTTTCTCTCGAAAGAAGTGAGTGGGAGGAAAGTAGAACTTGACGAGGTAACTATACCTGCTCCCTTATTGGAAAGTAGTACATCATAGAAAACTGTTTCTGTGACACCTACACCAATTAGCGAGGAAGCTAATGATGATGATCATGTAACTTCAGATCAAGTTACTACCGAACCTTGTGGGTAAACCAGAGTAAGATCCGCGCCAGAGTGGTACGGTAATCCTTCTCTGGAAGTCATGCTACTAGATCATGATGAACCTACAAACTATGAAGAAGCGATGGTGAGCCCAGATTCCGCAAAGTGGCTTGAGGCCATGAAATCTGAGATGGGATCCATGTATGAGAACAAAGTATGGACTTTGGTTGACTTGCCCGATGATCGGCAAGCAATTGAGAATAAATGGATCTTCAAGAGGAAGACGGACGCTGATAGTAGTGTTACTATCTACAAAGCTAGAATTGTCGCAAAAGTTTTCGACAAGTTTAAGGTGTTGACTACGATGAGTTTTTCTCACTCGTATCTATGCTTAAGTCTGTCCGAATCATGTTAGCAATTGCCGCATTTTATGAAATCTGGCAAATGGATAAACAAAACTGCATTCCTTAATGGATTTATTAAAGAAGAGTTGTATGTGATGCAACTAGAAGGTTTTGTCAATCCAAAAGGTGCTAACAAAATGTGCAAACACCAGCGATCCATCTGTGGACTGGTGCAAGCATCTCGGAGTTGGAATATACGCTTTGATAAGTTGATCAAAGCATATAGTTTTATACAGACTTGCGATGAAGCCTGTATTTACAAGAAAGTGAGTGGGAGCACTACAGCATTTCTGATAAGTATATGTGAATGACATATTGTTGATCGGAAATAATGTAGAATTATTCTGTAAAGCATAAAGGAGTGTTTGAAAGGAGTTTTTCAAAGAAAGACTTCGGTGAAGCTGCTTACATATTGAGCTTCAAGATCTATAGAGATAGATCAAGACGCTTGATAAGTTTTTTCAATGAATACATACCTTGACAAGATTTTGAAATAGTTCAAAATGGAGCAGTCAAAGAAAGAGTTCTTGACTGTATTACAAGGTGTGAAGTTGAGTAAGACTCAAAGCCCGACCACGGCAGAAGATAGAAAGAGAATGAAAGTCATTCCCTATGCCTTGGCCATAGGTTCTATAAAGTATGTCATGCTGTATACCAAATCTATTGTATACCCTGCATTGATTTGGCGAGGGAGTACAATAGTGATCTAGGAGTAGATCACTGGACAGCGGTCAGAATTATCCTTAGTGAAATAAGGATATATTTCTCGATTATGGACGTGACAAAAAGGTTCGTCGTAAAGGGTTACGTCGATGCAAGTTTTTGACACTGATCCAGATGAATCTAAAGTCTCAATCTGGATACAAATTGAAAGTGGGAGCAATTAGCTAGAGTAGCTCCGTTTAGAGCATTGTAGACATAGAACTTGCAAAATACTTACGGATCTGAATGTGACAGACCCGTTGACTAAAATTATCTCACAAGCAAAACATGATCACACCTTATTACTCTTTGGGTGTTAATCACATAGAGATGTGAACTAGGTTACTGACTCTAGTAAACCCTTTGAGTGTTGGTCACATGACGATGTGAACTATGGGTGTTAATCGCATGGTGATGTGAATTATTGCTGCTAAATCACATGGCGATGTGAACTAGATTATTGACTCTAGTGCAAGTGGGAGACTGAAGGAAATATGCCCTAGAGGCAATAATAAAGTTATTATTTATTTCCTTATATCATGATAAATGTTTATTATTCATGCTAGAATTGTATTAACCGGAAACATAATACATGTGTGAATACATAGACCAACAGAGTGTCACTAGTATGCCTCTACTTGACTAGCTCGTTAATCAAAGATGGTTATGTTTCCTAACCATGAACAAAGAGTTGTTATTTGATTAACGAGGTCACATCATTAGTAGAATGATCTGATTGACATGACCCATTCCATTAGCTTAGCACCCGATCGTTTAGTATGTTGCTATTGCTTTCTTCATGACTTATACATGTTCCTATAACTATGAGATTATGCAACTCCCGTTTACCGGAGGAACACTTTGGGTACTACCAAACGTCACAACGTAACTGGGTGATTATAAAGGAGTACTACAGGTGTCTCCAATGGTAGATGTTGGGTTGGCGTATTTCAAGATTAGGGTTTGTCACTCCGATTGTCGGAGAGGTATCTCTGGGCCCTCTCGGTAATGCACATCACATAAGCCTTGCAAGCACTGCAACTAATATGTTAGTTGTGAGATGATGTATTACGGAACGAGTAAAGAGACTTGCCGGTAACGAGATTGAACTAGGTATTGGATACCGACGATCGAATCTCGGGCAAGTAACATACCGATGACAAAGGGAATAACGTATGTTGTTATGCGGTCTGACCGATAAAGATCTTCGTAGAATATGTAGGAGCCAATATGGGCATCCAGGTCCCGCTATTGGTTATTGACCGGAGACGTGTCTCAGTCATGTCTACATTGTTCTCGAACCGTAGGGTCCGCATGCTTAAGGTTTCGATGACAGTTATATTATGAGTTTATGAGTTTTGATGTACCAAAGGAGTTCGGAGTCCCGGATGAGATCGGGGACATGACGAGGAGTCTCGAAATGGTCGAGACGTAAAGATTGATATATTGGAAGCCTATGTTTGGACATCGGAAGTGTTCCGGGTGAAATCGGGATTTTACCGGATTACCGGGAGGATTACCGGAACCCCCCGGGAGCCAAATGGGCCAACATGGGCCTTAGTGGAAAGGTGAGAGGGCAGCCCACATAGGGCTGCGCCTCCCCCCTCTCCCTAGTCCTATTAGGACTAGGAGAGGGGCCGGCCACCTCTCTCTCTCTCTCCCGTTTAAGGATTCCTAGTTGGACTAGGATTGGAGGGGGGAGTCCTACTCCCGGTAGGAGTAGGACTCCTCCTACGCCTCCCTCCACTTGGCCGGCCAGCCCCCCTCCTCCAACCTTTATATACGGGGGCAGGGGACACCCCAAGACACACAAGTTGATCCTTGAGATCGTTCCTTAGCCGTGTGCGGTGCCCCCTGCCACCAAATTCCACCTCGATCGTACCGTTACAGTGCTTAGGTGAAGCCCTGCGTTGGTAGTACATCAAGATCGTCATCACGCCGTCGTGCTGACGGAACTCTTCCTCGACGCTTTGCTGGATCGGAGCCCGAGGAACGTCATCGAGCTGAACGTGTGCTAAGAACTCGGAGGTGCCGGAGTAACGGTGCTTGGATCGGTCGGATCGGGAAGAAGACGTACGACTACTTCCTCTACGTTGTGTGATCGCTTCCGCAGTCGGTCTGCGTTGGTACGTAGACAACACTCTCCCCTCTCGTTGCTGTGCATCACCATGATCTTGCGTGTGCGTAGGAAAATTTTCGAAATTACTGCGTTCCCCAACAGACCGGTACACCTACTTTCCCCTACATCTGCTAGTCTACCCTGTAAGAGTTCGCACGACTTAGTCAACTATGCCAGAGCCCATAATGGCTTGTGGTTGCACACGTAAGTATTTAGCATGAAAGATCTTATGATCCCTTTGAGCCTGGGTGGCGGTCCAAAATAAAACAGGCAAGTCCTGATAGACATCAGGTGCCTCAATCCACCCAGATGTGTGTTTAAGTTGCCACCTTAGAGAAACCCTTAAAATTATCAATCTCACATCTGTCATGGATATCACTCACCCAATCCACGTCTACCAGCATAGCATGCCATAATAAGCAAACGTAGGAGTAACTCCCAAAGGTTTCATAATAACAGGTAATAGGTACTACCTCATCTACTTCCCATCCCACAATTTAATTAGATCCTAATCATGCAATGTGTGAGGGTGGATCTAATGCAATAAAACTGGGTTGTAGAAAAGGTATGATCAAAGTGTTACTTGCCTTGCTGATGATCCGCGAGTCCTAGAGATTCGAAGTAACAAGCGGCACAATCCGGGTAATCTATCGCAGACAAACAACAAGCATACAATAAGTACTTGTCTAATGCACAGGTAAAACTCTAACAAGAGATCGAACCAGAAAGTTCAACTTAAGAACTCCGGTTGCAAAGAGAGAAATAACCGAACAAAACAACGGAAAACAAACGGCGGAAGAAAACAACTCGGTTCTAGCAAGTTGAAACAAGGTCAAATTTTACCGTAGCAAAAACTTAGTTAAAGTTGATTAATCGGAACGGCGGTTTCGAAACGAAACTCCAGGCGCTTGAATCACCTGATTCCGATAAACGAGTGAGAAGATAAACTAGAACGAAGATCAGATCTGAGATCACGATCGCGGAATAAATCCGACGAAAAGAAAAAAAGAACGGTTAAACGAACGGACGTTCGTTAACCTAGAAGAATCCGGTGATCACGTTCGTTAGGACGAACGGTCTCGAGGCAACTGAATCGGAAAAGAAAACGAATCCGATCTAGGGTTTCGGAAAAAGAAATCGAAACAAAGAACTGATCTAGAAAACCGGAACGGTTTAGAAAAGAAAAGAATCGGAACGATTTAGAAGAAAACCGACCCGAGGAAAAGAAATAGAGATGCGGCGCGGGGCTACCTCCAGCGAGGTTCCGGCGAGGGGCTCCGGCATCGGCGAGCAAGGGCGGCGGCGGCACAGGGGCGGCGGCGGCGGTGGTGTAGGGCGGCGGCGGTGGTGACGACGCAGGGCGCGGGCGGCGGCGGCTCTAGGGCGCGGCGCGACGCGGTGACGCAGGGCGCGGGGTGAGGGCGCGGCTTGGGTGTTTGGGGCTTGATTTGATGTGGGGTTTAGAGGGGGGTGTGGGGGTATATAAAGAGGTGAGGGGAGAGGATACTCGGGGGAGGGGGCAAGAAAAAGAGAAAGAAAAGGAAAGATGGAAACGGAGTAGGACTAGAGTCCTACTAGGACTCTAGGCGGCGGCGGCCTCCTGCCTTGCGCAGGCGCGCTAGGCGCGGCGCGGCGCGCGGCTTGGCCTGGCCCGGCCGGCTGGGCCTTTGGCCCAGGGCGCTGCGGGAATTTTTTTAATCGTTTTTTCGTGCAAAAAAACAAAAAGAAAGAACATCTAAACGAACTCCAAAATTTCTAAAGTAAATTTTCCCCGACTCCTAAAAATGAGTCGAACAAAATGAACTTTTCTCCGGGCCTAAAATGCAATTTTGAAAACACGTATTTTTCCCTAATCCAAATAAAAGGCAAATAAACTCCGACAAAACCAATGATCCTCTTTCTTCAAAATTTGAGAAGAACTCAAATATGAAAATGACGAAATCCCCAACTCTCTCCGAAGGTCCTTGAGTTGCGTGAAATTTCTAGGATCGACAAAATGCAAGAAAATATGATATGCATGATGATCTAGTGTATAACAATCCAAATTGAAAATTTGGGATGTTACAAACCTACCCCCCTTAAGATGAATCTCGCCCTCGAGATTCAGGTTGGCTAGAAAATAGGTGAGGGTGGTCCTTGAGCAAATCTTCTTCTCTCTCCCAGGTGGCTTCATCCTCTGAGTGGTGGTTCCACTGAACTTTGCAAAACTTGATAACCTTGCTACGGGTAACTCTGCTGGCGTAATCGAGAATCTTGACTGGCTTCTCTTCATATGTTAGGTCGTCCTTCAACTGAATCGCTTCGAGCGGCACTGTATCTCTTAACGGTACCTCCGCCATCTCGGCGTGACATTTCTTCAGCTGAGACACATGGAATACATCATGAACTCCTGACAGTCCCTCTGGTAATTCCAACTTATACGCGACTTCTCCCATACGTTGCAAGATCTTATATGGTCCAACGAAACGCGGTGCTAATTTTCCCTTAACTCCAAAGTGCTTAACTCCTCGTAGTGGAGTTACTCGGAGATACACTCTGTCTCCGGTTTCGTAAACTATCTCCTTGCGTTTAGAATCTGCGTAGCTCTTCTGCCTGGACTGGGCTACCTTGAGCCTATCGCGTATCAACTTAACCTTCTGTTCAGACTCCTTAATCAAATCTGGTCCAAAGAACTGATGATCTCCAACTTCGTCCCATGACAACGGTGTCCTGCACCTCCTTCCGTACAAGGCTTCGAAAGGTGCCATCTTCAAACTGGTTTGGTGACTGTTGTTATAAGAAAACTCCACATACGGCAAGTTATCGTCCCAACTAGATCCATAATCTAGTGCACAAGCTCTCAGCATATCTTCCAAAATCTGATTGACTCTCTCGGTCTGTCCATCTGTGTGCGGATGAAAAGCGGTGCTGAACTCTAGCCTGGTTCCCAAAGTTTCATGCAACTGATTCCAAAACTTTGAGGTAAATTGGGTTCCTCTGTCTGATACAATACTCCTCGGAACTCCATGCAAACAAATGATCCTAGTCATGTATATCTTTGCCAACTTAGCACTGGTGTAAGTGGTCTTAACTGGAATGAAATGTGCTACCTTCGTCAAACGATCAACTACTACCCATATCGAGTCATATCCTGCTTTCATCCTGGGTAGTCCTGTGATAAAATCCATGCCTATCTTATCCCACTTCCATTCGGGTATCGGCAATGGTTGCAACAATCCGGCTGGCTTCTGATGCTCTGCCTTCACTCTATGACATACGTCACAAACTGCTACATATGCTGCAATATCCTTCTTCATTCCGGTCCACCAGAATGTCTCCTTCAAATCCAAATACATCTTGGTATTTCCTGGGTGAATCGAATAGGGTGAATCATGTGCCTCTTGTAGAATCAACTTCCTGATCTCCGGGTCATTTGGCACGTAAACACGATCCTCAAACCATAGGGTATCGTGCTCATCCTCACGAAATCCCTTTGCTTTTCCTTTGCTTAGTTTCTCCTTTATAGCAGCAATCTCCTTGTCAGATTTCTGAGCTTCTCTGATTTTATCCATCAATGTTGACTGAATCTCCAATGCTGCCACATAGCCTTTCGGAACTATCTCCAACCTTAGTTCACGAAGGTTTTCTGCTAACTCCTTGGGTATTGCTCCCGTTATCAATGTATTGACATGGCTCTTACGGCTCAATGCGTCAGCTACTACATTAGCTTTACCGGGATGGTAATGCAATCTCATATCATAATCCTTGATGAGCTCCAACCATCTCCTTTGTCTGAGATTCAACTCCTTCTGCGTGAAAATGTACTTCAAACTCTTGTGATCCGTGTACACCTCACAATGATTTCCAATGAGGAAATGTCTCCATGTCTTCAATGCATGCACTACGGCTGCTAACTCCAAATCATGCGTAGCATAATTCAACTCATGAGGTTTCAGTTGTCGTGAAGCATATGAAACAACTCTTCCTTCCTGCATAAGCATAGCTCCAAGTCCTCGTCGTGAAGCGTCGCAATACACCTCATAATCCTTGGTATGATCTGGCAAAATCAACACTGGTGAGGTAACCAAACGTTTCTTCAACTCCTGGAAACTAGACTCACACTCCTCAGTCCAATTGAACTTGGTATCTTTCTTCAACAACTCCGCCATAGGCTTCGCAATCTTTGAAAAATTCTCAATGAATCTTCGGTAGTATCCCGCGAGTCCAAGAAAACTCCGGATCTCTCCAACTGTCGTTGGTGCTTCCCATTTGGTTACGGTCTCAACCTTGGCGGGGTCAACTGCTATCCCTTCTCCGGATATAACGTGTCCGAGGAATCCTACTTCCTTCAACCAAAACTCACATTTGCTAAATTTGACATATAACTGATGTTCCCTTAGTTTCTCCAAAACCAAACGCAAATGTTCCTTATGCTCTTCTTCATTCTTCGAATAAACCAGGATATCATCAATGAACACTACGACGAACTTATCCAAAAACTCCATAAACACTTTGTTCATTAGGTTCATAAAATAGGCAGGTGCGTTAGTCAATCCAAATGACATAACGGTATACTCATACAGTCCATATCTTGTGGTGAATGCTGTCTTAGGTATGTCCTGCTCTCGAATCTTCAACTGGTGGTACCCTGATCGCAAATCGATCTTGGAAAACACTTTAGCTCCTTGCAAACGATCAAACAGATCATTAATCATTGGCAGTGGGTACTTGTTCTTGATGGTTACTTCGTTCAATCCACGGTAATCAACAACCATCCGTAATGATCCATCCTTCTTCTCCACTAGAAGTACGGGTGATCCCCAAGGCGAAGAACTTGGGCGTATGTAACCTTTCTCCAATAACTCCTTAATCTGATTCTTAATTTCTACCAAATCCTTTGCAGGCATCCTGTACGGTCTCTTTGATATTGGGCCTGTACCTGGCAATAACTCAATCAAAAACTCAATGTCTCTATCCGGTGGCATGCCTGGCAACTCTTCCGGAAATACATCAGGGTAATCCTTCACCACTGGTACTTCCTCCTGCACAACTCCTGTTAGGCAATTTACTTGTGTCCTATTTGACACATGCCGGGATACATACTTGATCCTTCTTCCTTCTGGCGTTGTGAGCAAAATTGTCTTACTAGCACAATCGATGTTTCCTCCATACATCGACAACCAATCCATACCGAGGATTACATCCAGACCTTGGGATTCCAGAATAATTAAATCTGTTGGGAAAACATGCCTTCCTATGCTTAATGGCACTTGAAAACATCCTTGATTGGCCATGTATTCTGCTCCTGGCGAACTTACTAGCATAGGTGTTTTAAGAATCCTAGTGGACAGGCTATATTTTTCCACAAATCCCCTTGATATGTATGAATGTGATGCACCAGTATCGAAAAGAACGAGTGCGGTAAATGACTTAACCAAAAACTTACCGATTACTGCATCAGGCTGATCTTCAACCTCCTCCATGTTAACGTGGTTCACCTGTCCCCTATTGAAAGGGTTCGGCTTCTTCCCTGAGCTCCCATTGCCATTTCCATTCTGGCCTTCAAGACATTCATTGGCATAATGTCCGGTCTTGGAACACTTGAAACAGGTGACTTGACTCAGGTCTCTCTTGGCTGGGGTTGATGGGGTGGTACGGTTCTGGCCGTTGCTTCCTCCATTCCCATTACCATTCTTGTGGCCATTGTGGTTGTGCGAACTACCTCCTCCATGGGTATGCTGAAACTGAAATCCCGATTTAGGGGCAAAACGGGGCTTCTGCTGGGCTCCAGAGTTATACTTTGTTGGAAATATGCCCTAGAGGCAATAATAAATTGATTATTATTATATTTCCTTGTTCATGATAATCGTTTATTATCCATGCTAGAATTGTATTGATAGGAAACTCAGATACATGTGTGGATACATAGACAACACCATGTCCCTAGTAAGCCTCTAGTTGACTAGCTCGTTGATCAATAGATGGTTACGGTTTCCTGACCATGGACATTGGATGTCGTTGATAACGGGATCACATCATTGGGAGAATGTGTGATGGACAAGACCCAATCCTAAGCATAGCACTAGATCGTGTAGTTCGTATGCTAAAGCTTTGCTAATGTCAAGTATCATTTCCTTAGACCATGAGATTGTGCAACTCCCGGATACCATAGGAATGCTTTGGGTGTACCAAACGTCACAACGTAACTGGGTGGCTATAAAGGTACATTACAGGTATCTCCGAAAGTGTCTGTTGGGTTGGCACGAATCGAGACTGGGATTTGTCACTCCGTGTAAGCGGAGAGGTATCTCTGGGCCCACTCGGTAGGACATCATCATAATGTGCACAATGTGATCAAGGAGTTGATCACGGGATGATGTGTTACAGAACGAGTAAAGAGACTTGCCGGTAACGAGATTGAACAAGGTATCGGGATACCGACGATCGAATCTCGGGCAAGTATCGTACCGATAGACAAAGGGAATTGTATACGGGATTGATTAAGTCCTTGACATCGTGGTTCATCCGATGAGATCATCGTGGAACATGTGGGAGCCAACATGGGTATCCAGATCCCGCTGTTGGTTATTGACCGGAGAACGTCTCGGTCATGTCTGCATGTCTCCCGAACCCGTAGGGTCTACACACTTAAGGTTCGATGACGCTAGGGTTATAAAGGAAGTTTGTATGTGGTTGCCGAATGTTGTTCGGAGTCCCGGATGAGATCCCGGACGTCACGAGGAGTTCCGGAATGGTCTGAAGGTAAAGATTTATATATGGGAAGTCTTGTTTTGGTCACCGGAAAAGTATCGGGGTTTATCGGTAACGTACCGGGACCACCGGGAGGGTCCCGGGGGTCCACCAAGTGGGGCCACCAACCCCAGAAGGTTGCATGGGCCAAGAGTGGTGAGGGACCAGCCCCTTAGTGGGCTGGTGTGCCTCCCACCAAGGCCCAAGGCGCAGGGGAAGTGGGAGGAGGCAAACCCTAGGTCCAGATGGGCCTTAAGGCCCACCCTAGGGGCGCCTCCCCCTTCTCCCCTCCCTTGGCCGCCACCCCTTGGCCATCTAGGGCTGCCGCCCCCCCTTTGGGGTGGGAAACCCTAGAGGGGGCGCAGCCCCTCCCCTTCCCCTATATATATGAGGCCTAGGGGACTGCCCAACACACACGCGATTCAATCTCGTTGGTGCAGCCCTGCGTCTCTCTCCCTCCTCTTCTGTGGTGCTTGGCGAAGCCCTGCAGGATAGCCACGCTCCTCCACCACCACCACGCCGTTGTGCTGCTGTTGGATGAAGTCTTCCTCAACCTCTCCCTCTCTCCTTGCTGGATCAAGGCGTGGGAGACGTCACCGGGCTGTACGTGTGTTGAACGCGGAGGTGCCGTCCGTTCGGCACTTGGTCATCGGTGATTTGAATCACGACGAGTACGACTCCATCAACCCCGTTCACTTGAACGCTTCCGCTTAGCGATCTACAAGGGTATGTAGATGCAACTCTCTTTCTACTCGTTGCTAGTCTCTCCATAGATAGATCTTGGTGATACGTAGGAAAATTTTGAATTTCTGCTACGTTCCCCAACATACTTCCCCTGTCCATACTTCCTCTTGCGGTTCTCAATATGTTGTTGCTTCCCTTCAATCATGATGGCACGATCTACCAACTCCTGGTAGTTGTTGAAACTTGCTACCATCAACTGCATGCTTAACTCATCATTCAATCCTTCCAGAAACTTCTCCTGATTAGTTGCATCCGTAGCAACGTCATCTGGGGCATAACGTGCTAGCTTGCTGAAGTCGTCAACATACTGGCCAACTGTCCTTCCTCCTTGGCGTAAGTTGTGAAACTCACGCTTCTTCATGGCCATAGCTCCTGCTGAAACATGTGCAGTGCGGAAAGCTTGCTGGAACTGATCCCATGTGACGGTGTCAACTGGGAAGGTGGCTGTGAAATTCTCCCACCATGCTGCCGCGGGTCCTTCTAACTGATGTGCGGCAAACTTCACTTTCTCACCATCCGTGCATCCTGCAGTGGTCAACTCCCTTCCTATCTTGCGGAGCCAATCGTCTGCTACTATTGGCTCGGTGCTACTAGAAAACACCGGCGGATTCAGCCTAAGGAAGGTGGTGGTGGTGGTGGTGGGTTGTTGTTGTTGTTGTTGTTGTTGTTGTTGTTGTTGTTCTGCTGATTCTGAACTAATATCTGCATCAATTGATTCTGCTACTGGATCAACCGAGTGAGCTCCGGTGGAAATCCATTGTCATGTCTCGGAGGCATCTGAGGGTTTAGAAAAGATGAGAAATAAGAATAGAGAGAGGTCTAAAGAGAAAACACTACCCCAATGCACATGAGCAAATGCACACAAAATCACTTCATTCAATCAAATAGGGGCATACAATCGATCTAGCTATCGCAAAAGTGCTCGAACTATAGTGTTTACATGGGGGGAGTACTACTAATATTTGGTGGTCATCTAGAAATTTGAACCGGTGGAAGACTCCATGATGTCCGCTCCAGCTTCGTCTTCAAATTCGGGTTCACTTGGATCCGAATCGGTGTCGTCGATGATGATGTAGTTGTCTGGACATGCGACGTACATGTCTTCCTTCCTGGATGCTAACTCCCTCTTGAGTTCTTCAATCTCTTGCTTAAGATCGCAGTTGTGTCTTGCTAGAGCTACGATCTCGTCCATGTAGTCCTTGCGTGTAGCCTTCGGTTCTCCTTCTAGCTCAATGATCCTTGCCTTCGCATTCTTCAACGCTATCATATCATTGCACATCTGGTTCTCGTGGCGTCGAATGTGCTAGTTTAGCTCCTGGATAAAAGCTGCAATGGATCTATCCTTCTTGGTGGTGACTAACTCCCATTGTTCATCTCGGCGTCCGCAAATCTGGTAGATAGTGTCCTTGAGGTCATCTTGATAAACTTCTCCAATGCGTCCTATGGTGATATGGGCTGCCATGCTCTTTCCTAGACTCCAAGTTGGTGCACTGAAAACACTATCTATGGGTTTTGTGATTGGCGCGAATGTCCTTCCCGGAACGTGAGCTTGAATCTTCCAGCGCTCCTCTTCAGGCAGAGTGGCGTTGAAAGTTCCCGTGAAACTTGGTAATCCAATGTTCAGGTACTTGGTGACTTCCTTCAAGTGAAATCCAAAACGTGTGCCTTCATCCGGTTGAGCGTACTTAATCTTCGCGTCCTTCATCCTAAAGAGTAGAAAAGATGAGGAGTTAGAAAATGAGGAGAGAATGGTGATCTATGGCTTTAACTTAATGGTCGTGTCCTACAGTCAGCGTGTGCTCTGATACCATCTCTGTAGCGATCCGACCCGAATGGATCAAGTCTACTGTGCTTCGGTGCCATCCCTGGATCAGTAATGCTGACACCACGCGGTACTTCGAAGGATTTATAGCAGAGTGGCAACCACACACTTATTACATCGATGTCTCCGAAGAGAACTTATTACAATAAATATGGCTTAAGGCCATCTAATATCGATAACAGTGGAAGACTTGGAAGATAAATGGGTCCATCAACTCCAACGGCATCACTGAGTATAGAAACACGACCTAAAAGCACCTTAATCGTCGTCTGAAAAGTCTGCAACATTAACGTTGCAGCCTGAAACGGGTCAGCACATGGAATATGCTGGCAAGGTAACACATAGAGAGTAATGGAATGAAACAACTATTCTATATGCATATTTGGCTGGTGAAAAGCTCTATGGTTACTGTTTTGCGTAAAGCCAGTTTTTCCCTACTGCAAAGGAATAAATTTATTTAACTATCATGGTGGTTGTTAAATATTGAGAATGGTTGACAGCATTCTCAATCCCAATTAAAAGTAATCATTAATAACCCAACAATATTAACTTAGAAGTAACATGATGAGATTCACATGATATTCAAGTACTAGATACTCAAGATTGTCCATAACCGGGGACACGGCCAATCATGATTAGTTTGTTACACTCTGCAGAGGTTTGCACACTTTTCCCCACAAGACTCGATCGCCTCTGTTGGATTTCTCGCACTACCAGTGTTTGAGAAACGGATGACCGAGACACGGTCTTTCAGAAGCGCTAGCACCTTACGATGAATAGACCGGTACACCTACTTTCCCCTACATCTGCTAGTCTACCCTGTAAGAGTTCGCATGACTTAGTCAACTATGCCAGAGCCCATAATGGCTTGTGGCTGCACACATAAGTATTTAGCATGAAAGATCTTATGATCCCTTTGAGCCTGGGTGGTGGTCCAAAATAAAACAGGCAAGTCCTGATAGACATCAGGTGCCTCAATCCACCCAGATGTGTGTTTAAGTTGCCACCTTAGATAAACCCTTAAAATTATCAATCTCACATCTGTCATGGATATCACTCACCCAATCCACGTCTACTAACATAGCATGGCATAATAAGCAAACGTAGAAGTAACATCCAAAGGTTTCATAATAACAGGTAATAGGTACTACCTCATCTACTTCACATCCCACAATTTAATTAGATCCTAATCATGCAATGTGTGAGGGTGGATCTAATGCAATAAAACTGGGTTTTAGAAAAGGTATGATCAAAGTGTTACTTGCCTTGCTGATGATCCGCGAGTTCTAGAGATTCGAAGTAACAAGCGGCACAATCCGGGTAATCTATCGCAAACAAACAACAAGCATACAATAAGTACTCATCTAATGCACAGGTAAAAATCGAACAAGAGATCGAACAGAAAGTTCAACTTAAGAACTCTGGTTGCAAAGAGAGAAAGAACCGAACAAAACAACGGAAAACAAACGGCGGAAGAAAACAACTCGGTTCTAGCAAGTTAAAACTAGGTCAAATTTTACCGTAGCAAAAACTTAGTTAAAGTTGATTAATCGAAACGGCGGTTTCGAAACGAAACTCCAGGCGCTTGAATCACCTGATTCCGATAAACGAGCGAGAAGATAAACTAGAACGAAGATCGGATCTGAGATCGCGATCGCGGAATAAATCCGACAAAAAGAAAAAGAAGAACGGTTAAATGAACAGACGTTCGTTAACCTAGAAGAATCCGGTGATCACGTTCGTTAGGACGAACGGTCCGACGAACGGTCTCAAGGCAACTGGATCGGAAAAGAAAACGAATCCGGTCTAGGGTTTCGGAAAAAGAAATCGAAACGAAGAACCGATCTAGAAAACCGGAACGGTTTAGAAAAGAAAAGAATCGGAACGATTTAGAAGAAAACCGATCCGAGGAAAAGAAATAGAGATGCGGCGCGGGGCTACCTCCGGCGAGGTTCCGGCGAGGGGCTCCGGCGTCGGCGAGCAAGGACGGCGGCGGCGGCACAGGGGCGGCGGCGGCGGTGGTGTAGGGCGGCGGCGGTGGTGACGACGCAGGGCGCTGGCTGCGGCGGCTCTAGGGCGCGGCGAGGCGCAGTGACGCAGGGCACGGCTTGGGTGTTTGGGGCTTGATTTGATGTGGGGTTTAGAGGGGGGGTGTGGGGTATATAAAGAGGTGAGGGGAGAGGATACTTGGGGGAGGGGGCAAGAAAAAGAGAAAGAAAAGGAAAGATGGAAACAGAGTAGGACTAGAGTCCTGCTAGGACTCTAGGCGGCGGCGGCCTCCTGCCTTGCGCAGGCGCGCTAGGCGCGGCGCGGCGCGCGGCTTGGCCTGGCCCAGGGCGTTGCTGGAATTTTTTTTAAATCGGTTTCGCGCGCAGAAAAACAAAAAGAAAGAACATCTAAACGAACTCCAAAATATCTAAAGTAAATTTTCCCCGACTCCTAAAAATGAGTCGAACAAAATGAACTTTTCTCCGGGCCTAAAATGCAATTTTTGAAAACACGCATTTTTCCCTAATCCAAATAAAAGGCAAATAAACTCCGACAAAACCAATGATCCTCTTTCTTCAAAATTTGAGAACTCAAATATGAAAATGACGAAATCCCCAACTCTCTCCGAAGGTCCTTGAGTTGCGTGAAATTTCTAGGATCGATAAAATGCAAGAAAATATGATATGCATGATGATCTAGTGTATAACATTCCAAACTGAAAATTTGGGATGTTACATCTTCTGTGCAGCAATGAGGATAAACCTCAGATCACGGATCCAATCCACATCATTGCTACTAACATCTTTCAACTTAGTTTTCTCTAGGAACATATATATAACATAGGGAAGCAACAACGCGAGCTATTGATCTACAACATAGATATGCTAATACTACCAGGACTAAATTCATGATAAATTTAAGTTCAATTAATCATATTACTTAAGAACTCCCACTTAGATAGACATCCCTCTAATCATCTAAGTGATCACGTGATCCAAATCAACTAAACCATAACCGATCATCACGTGAAATGGAGTAGTTTTCAATGGTGAACATCGCTATGTTGATCATATCTACTATATGATTCACGCTCGACCTTTCGGTCTCGGTGTTCCGAGGCCATATCTGCATATGCTAGGCTCGTCAAGCTTAACCTAAGTATTCTGCGTGTGCAAAACTGGCTTCCACCCGTTGTAGATGGACGTAGAGCTTATCACACCCGATCATCACGTGGTGTCTGGGCACGACGAACTTTGGCAACAGTGCATACTCAGGGAGAACACTTTTATCTTGAAATTTAGTGAGAGATCATCTTATAATGCTACCGTCAATCAAAGCAAAATAAGATGCATAAAAGATAAACATCACATGCAATCAATATAAGTGATATGATATGGCCATCATCATCTTGTGCTTGTGATCTCCATCTCCAAAGCACCGTCATGATCACCATCGTCACCGGCGCGACACCTTGATCTCCATCGTAGCATCGTTGTCGTCTCGCCAATCTAATGCTTCCACGACTATCGCTACCGCTTAGTGATAAAGTAAAGCATTACAGCGCGATTGCATTGCATACAATAAAGCGACAACCATATGGCTCCTGCCAGTTGCCGATAACTCGGTTACAAAACATGATCATCTCATACAATAAAATTTAGCATCATGTCTTGACCATATCACATCACAACACGCCCTACAAAAACAAGTTAGACGTCCTCTACTTTGTTGTTGCAAGTTTTACGTGGCTGCTACAGGCTTAAGCAAGAATCAATCTCACCTACGCATCAAAACCACAACGATAGTTTGTCAAGTTGATGCCGTTTTAACCTTCGCAAGGACCGGGCGTAGCCACACTCAGTTCAACTAAAGTTTGAGAAACTGACACCCGCCAGCCACCAGTGTGCAAAGCACGGCGGTAGAACCAGTCTCGCGTAAGCGTACGCGTAATGTCGGTCCGGGCCGCTTCATCCAACAATACCGCCGAACCAAAGTATGACATGCTGGTAGGCAGTATGACTTATATCGCCCACAACTCACTTGTGTTCTACTCATGGATATAATATCAAACCGTAAAACATAGGCTCAGATGCCACTGTTGGGGAACGTAGTAATTTCAAAAAATTTCCTACGCACACGCAAGATCATGGTGATGCATAGCAACGAGAGGGGAGAGTGTTGTCTACGTACCCTCGTAGACCGAAGCGGAAGCATTGACGCAACATAGAGAGAGTAGTCGTACGTCTTCCCGGTCCACCGATCCAAGCACCGTTACTCCGGCACCTCTGAGTTCTTGGCACACGTTCAGCTCGATGACGCTCCCCGGGCTCCAATCCAGCAAAGCTTCGGGGAGGAGTTCCGTCAGCACGACGGCGTGGTGACGATCTTGATGTTCAACTGTCGCAAGGCTTCGCCTAAGCACCGCTACAATATGATCGAGGTGTAATATCGTGGAGGGGGGCACCACACACGGCTAAGGAACGATCACGAAGATCAACTTGTGTGTCTATGGGGTGCCCCTTGCCCCCGTATATAAAGGAGTGGAGGAGGGGAGGGCCGGCCCTCTTTATGGCGCGCCCTAGGGGAGTCCTACTCCCACCGGGAGTAGGATTCCCCCTTTCCTAGTCCAACTAGGAGTCCTTCCAAGTATTAGGAGTAGGAGACAAGGAAGGGGAAGGGAGAAGGGAAGGAAGGAGGGGGCGCAGCCCCTCCCCCTAGTCCAATTCGGACTAGGCCTTGGGGGGCGCGCGGCCTACCCTAGGCAGCCCCTCTCTCTTTCCCGTATGGCCCAATAAGGCCCAATCCTTCTCCCGGCGAATTCCCGTAACTCTCCGGTACTCCGTAAAATACCCGAATCACTCGGAACCTTTCCGAAGTCCGAATATAGTCGTCCAATATATCGATCTTTACGTCTCGACCATTTCGAGACTCCTCGTCATGTCCCCGATCTCATCCGGGAGTCCGAACTCCTTCGGTACATCAAAACTCATAAACTCATAATATAACTGTCATCGAAACCTTAAGCGTGCGGACCCTACAGTTCGAGAACAATGTAGACATGACCGAGACACGTCTCCGGTCAATAACCAATAGCGGAACCTGGATGCTCATATTGGCTCCTACATATTCTACGAAGATCTTTATTGGTCAGACCGCATAACAACATACGTTGTTCCCTTTGTCATCGGTATGTTACTTGCCCGAGATTCGATCGTCGGTATCCAATACCTAGTTCAATCTCGTCACCGGCAAGTCTCTTTACTCGTTCCGTAATACATCATCCCGCAACTAACTCATTAGTTGCAATGCTTGCAAGGCTTTAAGTGATGTGCATTACCGAGAGGGCCCAGAGATACCTCTCCGACATTCGGAGTGACAAATCTTAATCTCAAAATACGCCAACCCAACAAGTACCTTTGAAGACACCTGTAGAGCACCTTTATAATCACTCAGTTACGTTGTGACGTTTGGTAGCACACAAAGTGTTCCTCCGGTAAACGGGAGTTGCATAATCTCATAGTCACAGGAACATGTATAAGTCATGAAGAAAGCAATAGCAACAAACTAAACGATCAAGTGCTAAGCTAACGGAATGGGTCAAGTCAATCAGATCATTCATCTAATGATGTGATCCCATTAATCAAATAACAACTCTTTGTCTATGGTTAGGAAACATAACCATCTTTGATTAATGAGCTAGTCAAGTAGAGGCATACTAGTGACACTCTGTTTGTCTATGTATTCACACATGTATTATGTTTCTGGTTAATACAATTCTAGCATGAATAATAAACATTTATCATGAAATAAGGAAATAAATAATAACTTTATTATTGCCTCTAGGGCATATTTCCTTCACCATTATGTTTAGATGATGTGTATATGTGGTATGAAAATATATGACGTGTGTATGTGGTACGACAATATTGTTTGATTTATATATGATGTGTCTGTCTGTATGTGGTATGCTTAAGAGGAGAATCAATATGTGTGTATGTAGATGACTTGGATATGAATCAATTTGAGAGGTTGCTTTTTCTAAATTTTAGCAAAAAGAATGCATTATGTTTATAAGCAAATCCATTTAATGTGTGAATGGAAAATTTATGTTGTTGAGTTGATGTTATTATGCCAAATTACTTGATATTTTTTCCATACGTGATTTGTAGGATGGCGGATAATGGACCTTGGTACGAAAATTTAATTCAAGAGTACGACAGGGAGCATCGTGTGCGGGCCATTGAAAATGGGCAGGTAAGAAGCAAGACTTATCAATTTTCGGTGATTCTCATGCTCCAAACATTGCCAAACACCCAAAATTCACAAGATTTCATAGATAGCAAAGCACCGATATTAACATAGTCTTGTCACAGCACAGTACTCAGTTCATCACACAAGTCTATAATGACATGAAAGTTCATAACACACAAGAAGTCTCGAATGACATGGAAGTTCATTGCACACAACAAGTCTCGAACTTAAAAGTTCATACATCGTATATCATCGAGGCCATTTCCCCTTCTTGTCGCATGCCTCATCCTTCTCTTGTGCAAAAATGCAAGGCAAGCTCTTTCGGGCTTCCTTGCCCTCTCCTCCTGACGAGCCACCTTCTCTTTGCGCACCCTCTCCTCCTCACACTTCTTCCGCTCC
The DNA here is from genome assembly GCA_034509565.1 of Triticum monococcum. Lineage (NCBI taxonomy): Eukaryota > Viridiplantae > Streptophyta > Magnoliopsida > Poales > Poaceae > Triticum > Triticum monococcum. Next base: position 626,295,996 of record CM067845.1, read on the forward strand.
TTCCTGTCCTTCTGACGACGCTCATGGCCATCCTACAAATCAAGTGTTTGTGTTAGTGATACACAATGAAGCAAACGAGATCACTTGCATGCCATGTTTATTTGTTTAACATGTTGGTGGGCGGTCATAGGTGTTAGTTGTACGTGCACGATCGTGTGCATAGTTGGGATACATGAAGAATCTTCTACCTTCTGTCCATACCTTCTTCCGGTTAGTGGAGGTACACCTTCATATTGCAAACATCACCATACTGATATGGTGGTGATTTCATCCCCCTTCTTCTTGTCCAAGCTGCCCCCTCCATGTCTTCGGCATGTCCTCTCGTTCAGCGCATGATGACTTCATTATGGAACCGGATGAATCCATGCCAACAACAAGAACAAGTGTTAGCAAATGACATGAACAAAGAAAATGTGTAAAAACAAGAAGTGTTCGGAATAGTATGAACAAATACTTACCATTCATATTATATCAACCATTTTGATTACACAAATAATTCAAAAGCCAATCCTCTACCGCTTCTGCATCCTGTACGACCACGAATACCGCCGGAACCTCCTCTACGACCACCACCACCACCACGTATAACATTCGTCCGCTCTCTACGGCCACCATGACCACGCATGTCTCCTCGTTCACCATCGAAATGGCATCTACCACCGGCCTGGCTAGTGCTAGGATTGCCCCACTTTGACGTTTTCGTTTTCTTCCATGTCCTTGCATAGTGTTCTCTATCATCGCATCCCCCATAATTGTAAGTCTCAGGACCTATACGTTGAGAAATACATCAATGTACAGTTATATACGGTGCGGGTCATACTGTGGGCTGTGAATCACGGTGCCGACCGAGCGTTCGTGATAACGAGCTACCTCTAGCTCGAGCACCAAACGGCATTTTCGAAAAAGTATCATCATATTCGACAAAGACGTGTTCCTTATTATAGCCATTTATGATGTAATATGAGTGTATTCGTATGAAAACTAATGATTACAATATTGTATTAAATACTAATCAAAATATAAAATATTATATAGAAAATTCAGCCGCGTAAATACATGGGTCCCGTACGCCATGATTAAATACAAATATAGTCGTCGTTAGATGGTCTACGGATATGGATATAATTTTTATGTTTGTTGTACTGCTATGATTGAAAATAAATAGATCCAAAAATTTCCCGCAAGAAAACACATGGGTCACAGGTTGTTTTTTAAAAAGCAAACTCGTTGTTTCTTAGGTGTCCCACTTGGATGTTGGATCACCACTTGTAACGAAAACAGAGGATGACGTAGACAAGCACAACAACAGAGCCAGAGGTGTGTTAAAAGAAAATTGAGGCATAGGTACGACACAAGGCGGCGCAGCTCCCGACGAAACCAGAAAATTAGCAATGCACGGGCAAAATATGCTGTGCAGGCTGCAGAGACGTTGACGAGCAGGAACCGCCGGCTGGAAAGGAGCCATGCACCACCAGCTCGACACCAATACGGAGAAAATTCGAGCCATGCAGGTGCATCCACTCTCCGCTCTTCCTCGGCTGGCACTTCGGTTACCAGCAGCAGCTGGAGAAAGCCGTGTTGGCCACTATAATGTGAGTCTGGCCAACAACCAATCTGATTAATCATTTAGTTAAGGCTATATATTGGCTGTTATTGACCCAGGTTCTTGCATCCCAACTCGCAACAGAGCAAGAGCAGCCTTCCAATCACTACCCACGCACGAAGCTAAACCGTCTCAAAGAAACTACTAGCTAGCACCGAGCAATGGCTTCCAATGCGAGCTTGTTGGCCGTGATCATGGCGTGCACGCTCCTCAGTGGAAGCCACGGTGCACGACACTTGGCCGACACCACGCCGGCGGCTGCCCCACCCGCTGCGGCTGCTGTTCCTGGCCTCCCGGCCGTGCCTACCATGCCAACCCTAACACCGATGCCGGCCGTGCCAGCGGTTCCGGCCGTGACAGTGCCACCTATGCCAACGGTGCCCGCAGTGACCGTGCCCACCGTGCCTCAGGTGACATTGCCTCCTATGCCTGCTGTTCCTTCCGTGCCCAAGGTGACCATGCCCCCGATGCCTGCCGTCGTCGTGCCCAAGGTGACCATGGCGCCGATGCCCGCCGTTGTTGTGCCTAAGGTGACAGTGCCACCGATGCCCGCCATTCCTTCCATGCCCAAGGTGACATTGCCGCCGATGCCCTCTATCCCAACAGTCAATGTGCCTATGCCATTCCTGGCACCACCTCCATCAGCATAGATCTGCCATGTGCATGTGTTCGTCGTTTCGGCGCGCTCTTCATGTTTTTGATCCAGTCCCTAGATCACTCGGGAGCTCCTATGTGAAGTATTTGTGTTCACGTTGTATGTTTCACATTTCAAGTCCTACATGTCATTTAGTGTGTGTCGATTTTCAAGGGTTGTCCCAGTACATATGTGTAATATATCTATGAATTTACATGTTATATTTACATTGTATCATTGTTAAATTTGAGTGATAAAAAACTTCAATATTCGCTGAAGGTGTATTTTGCATCAACACACTACAATTAAATATCTTCACACTCCTATATCATCCAAAGTTTACTAGCACACATTATTTCTATCTCTTTATCGTCTCACCCACCACAAGTTTCTTCTCCAAACCTTCTCTCTTTCTCTCTAGCCCTAGGCAACAACTCACCGCCTCCTCCATTCACAACACGGTGAGCGGCAACCGTCTCAACAACCCTTCTCTCTCTCTCTCTCTCTCTCTCTCTCTCTCTCTCAAACACGTGGTGGTGCCACATGATACTGATGCTTGTCTTGTAGTCTTTGCATTAGCATTAGCCTCGCCTCCATACGAAAAGTAATTCAAACCCCCTCTTCTACGCATTCTTGTTGCTAGAATCCCTCAAATCACAATAGGTTTGCAACTAGCAACCAAGTTTTTTGCAATAATATAAATTAAGTAAGCAAGAGGCGCAAATATGGTAAAATTCAAATGTGAGAACTCTGAGAAAATAGTGATGCATGTAAGAGTAATCAGTTGCTTATCATCTGCAACAAAGTCCCCACTGCTTGAGGAAATCTTTTAGACGTATTTGCTGACAATGATGAGTCTACTAATGTTTTTTGTGTGGAATGAATCTACTAATGTTCAAATATTCATCATAGGAACTGGTGAGTCTTACACTAGAAGATTTGTGCCCCCCACATGTTATGTACCATCCGAAGTATTGCTAGGTTTCTAGAATTATTTATTGCCTAAATTTTGGAGTGTACAAAATGTTCGACCATGCCGCCTGAGAAACGATCCTAGATGGTTGGATTTTCCAAACGCACTCAAAACCACTAGAACGGACATATTCGCGTGGTAGGTTGCGACATAGTTGGTTTCAGTCCAATTGGAGCCGGCACAAAAATCATCGTCCGAACAGAGTGCAACAAACACCATATATTTTCCTCGTATATTTGGTCTTGCTTCATTCTTAATAAAATGGATATGTGCATCATACGATGTAGAGGCCGGGGTTATCCCCTTTTCAAAAAAATAATATATTTTCCTCACATTGCTCAAATCAGAAGAAAAATTATATGAAGGATACTTATTGTTTTTTCAAGAAGGGGAAAACTCAGATCATATGACACAGCCATATAAATGCAAGTTGTTGGAGTTAGCTATTTTTAAAATTTAGCAAATTGGCTTATGACCAAAAATACATGCGTAGACTGAAGATATGGCGAGAGTGATTGAGAGAGAATGCTTTAAGCCATGTTCAATGCAAGGTGCTCAGAAAGGTGCCCGACCCTTATTTGTAGAGCAGAGACGCTTACTCAGGCACCTCTTCTATGAAAATAATCACCGGTGCATAAGAAAAACCGGTTTATCTTTACAAGCACCTACGTAAACACCATGCATTGTCTTAGCAAGTTTAGATGAGTACGCAATGATGAGTCTTGATGTTCTATTCTTATAGATTCAATATTGTGTTGTTGATGTGCCATGTGTTTGTAGAACCACTGGCACATTATCCGTCAAACCACTTCAGGTCAAAAGGGACCAAAATATTATCTGATTTAAAAATTTGAGGGCCAATGTTGCCTTATATTCAAAGTAAGACATCAAATTTGAACTCAGGTTAAAGTTACGGGGAAAAGGGTAATTTTATTAGGGGAACCAAATATTTCTATACACAATATTTAGACAATCAAGCATAAATAGTATTGTCTTATTATTTATTCATGTTTACCGGCAGAAAGTATCATCATATTCTACAAAGATGTTTTCCATATTGCAATCATTTATAGTTTCATAGATGTGTATTCATATGAAAGCTAATAATTAAAATATTTTATTGAAGACCATTCAAAATATAAATAAATAATAATATATGGAAATTCCACCTGTGGAAATATATGGGCCACACTTCTTGTTTCTGAGATGAGTGAATCCTAATGAATAGACCGACTCACTTCACTTGGATGTTTGATAGCCAGATGAAACGGAAACCAGAGGGTAACGCAGACAAGCACGGCAGAAGAGGTACGGTAACAGAGCGGTGTATGCCGGGGTGGACGACAACATTTTACAGCAGCAAATTAGCAATGCACGCGCAAAATATACGTTGACACGCTGAAACAACAATGTGGCAAGGAGTAGAACACCAGAGCAGCCCCACCAGCTCCACACCGTGAAAGCCCCGTAAAACTCCGTTGATGTAGCATTACTAGTAGAACACTAGACACAAAATACATTAACGGACTTTTACGGGTTTTTACAGGGTTAGTTGTAGTTGGCAAAACATGATTAAATAAAGGGGAGAGAGGGACCCCACCCCACCTGAAAATCAGGGGAAGAGAGGAGCTTTGCTACATTCACGCAAAGTTACAAAGGTTTTACAGCGCTGGGCGCCCAGCGCACCAATTAAAATCAGGAGGGGTTAATTAGAAGAAGGAGATTAATTAGACCAATTAAAACAAGACAACTCAGCAAGTCTGTAAAGTCTGTGAGCCGGGCGTCCGTGTGTGTAGCATTTTTAGATGGGAGCTTTGCTACATTCATGCACAGTTATAGGGGGTTTACTGGGCTGGGCGCCTAGCCCACTAATTAAAATCAGGGGGAGGGGGTTAATTAGAAGAAGGAGATTAATTAGGCCAATTAAAACATGGCAACTCAACCGGTCGGTAAAGTCTGTGAGCCGGCCGTCCGTGTGTGTAGCATTTTTGAATGTGAGCTTTGCTACATTCACACATAGTTACAGGGGTTTACGGGGCTGGCCGCCCAGCCCACCGATTAAAATCAAGGGGAGGGGGTTAATTAGAAGAAGAAGATTAATTAGGCCAACTAAAACAAGATAGCTCAGCAGGTCCGGAAAGTCTATGGGCCGGGCGTCCGTGTCTTTAGCATTTTTAAATATGAGCTTTGCTACATTCACGCACAATTACACGGGGTTTACGGGGTTGGGCGCCTAGCCCATCAATTAAAATGAGGTGGGGGAGGGGGGGGGGGGAGGGGTTAATTAGAAGAAGAAAATTAGTTAGGCCAATCAAAATAGGACAACTCAGCAGGTCGGTAAAGTCTATGTGAGCCAGGCGTCCATGTGTGTAGCACTTTTGAATGAAAGCTTTGCTACATTCACGCATAGTTACACGGGGTTTACGAGGCTGGGCGCCCAGCCCACCAATTAGGGCATGTACAATGGTACTATCTTAGGACTATCACGTAGGATAAATGATGAGATGGAGGAGAAAGAACCCATAAGAAAAGGCTTGTCTTCTCTTATTTAAGAGAAGACAAGAGATGATCTCTTAGCTCAATATGTCTCATCATATTTTTAGAAATAACTAGTTATTAAAGGTAAAGCTAAAAGATGACTAAACAATTTTTTTTGCCATCTTTAAATTACATACAAGATTTAAGATAAGACTATCTTATCAACCTTGTAAACGTTTGTATGAGTTTCATGCGTTTAGGATTATTGCAGCCCTACCAGCTCCACACCAATACGCGGGAAGTCCGGGCCATGCAGGTGCATCCACTTTCCGGTCTCCCACGGCTGATCGATCTCGTGCCTCAATCGAGCAAACATTTTCATTTCGTTTTAACACGCTGGCACGTCGACTACCAATCGTAGCTAAAGAAACATGTGTTGGCCACTACCATGTGAGTCTGGCCAACAACCAATCTAATCCCTCAGTTAAGGGCTATATATTGCCTCGTATTGACCCATCTTCTCGCATCCCAACTCGCAACAGCGCAAGTGCGGCCTGGCAAAACCCTCTAAAAGAAACAACTAGCTAGCACTGAGCAATGGCTTCCAAAGCCAGCTTGTTGGCCGTGATCATGGCGTGCACGCTCCTCAGTGGAAGCCACGGTGCACGACACTTGGCCGACACCACCCCAGCGGCTGCCCCACCCGCTGCGGCTACTGTTCCTGGCCTCCCGGCCGTGCCTACCATGCCGACCCTACCACCGATGCCGGCTATGCCGACGGTTCCGGTCGTGACAGTGCCAGCTATGCCGACGCTGCCCACGGTGACCGTGCCGCAGGTGACACTGTCTCCTATGCCTGCTGTTCCTTCTGTGCCCAAGGTGACCATGCCTCCGATGCCCGCCATCGTCGTGCCCAAGGTGATCATGGCGCCGATGCCCGCCGTCACTGTACCTAAGGTGACGGTGCCACCGATGCCCGCCATTCCTTCCATGCCCAAGGTGACACTGCCGCCGATGCCTTCTATCCCAACCGTCAACGTGCCTATGCCATTCCTGGCGCCGCCTCCATCAACATAGGTGTGCCATGTGCATGGTGTTGCATTGACGGTGTCGCGCTCAGCGCTTTTCATGTTTGATCCAGTGCTAGGACACTCGCCTGCTCCTGTGTGAAATATTTGTGTTCGCGTTGTATGTTTTGCATTTGAAGTATCAAATGTCAGTTAGTGATTTTTTAGGGTTGTCCTAGTACATATGCAGTATTTCTAAGTATTTAATGATGTGTTTATATTCTATCATTGTTATATTGGAGGGATCAAAACTTCAAAATTCATGGAACGTGTATTTCACATCAATAACCTGCAACCAAAACATTTTTTTGAAGGGAGACCAGCAATTGCTGGACTTTTCATTATGATAGGTAAGGAGCAGTATTTACATTGACATGAAAGGTCATAAGGAGGAAAAAAGCTAGAGAAAAAAACTTAAAAAAACTGAAGAGAATGATCTCTTAGGGTTGGTCCCCAAAGGGCGACGACATGCATTTTGCACCCCCTAGCCTCTACAACCAAAACATTTTCACACTCTTGTATAATTTTGACGGTGGCGCGTTATTCAAGTTTGATCCAGTCGCTAGATTGCCTCACCCACCAGAAGTTTCTCTTCTCCAAAATCGTTCTCCCCTCTAGTCCTTATGCAGCAACTCACTCTCCCTAGACACCACCGCCTCCTCCCTTCGCAAACATGGTGAGCCGCAGCCATCTCTCTTTCCACTAGCGACAACCCTACTCTCTCACACACACACACTCTCTCAACCACGTGGCGGTGCCCGCCACATGACATCGATCCTCATCTTGTGTCATGTCTTCGCATTAGCCTTGCCCCCATACGGAAGTTGTAAGAATCCTCAAATCACGATAGCTCTGCAACTAGCAACCAATTTTTTTTGCGATACTATAAATTAAATAAGAAAACAACAAAAATATTGGATAAAATCAAATGTGAGCAATTTGAGAACTCTGAGAAAACAGTGATGTATTTACGAGGAATCGATTGTTGATAATCTACAAACAAAATCCCTACTGCTTGAGGAAACCTTTTAGATGTAGTTGCAGACAGTGATGAGTCTACTAATGTTCAAGATTTTATCATATGAAGTGGTGAGTCCCACATTAGAAGATTTGCGCCCCCTCGTGGCATGTACCTTTCCCTTCCCTCTGAAGTATTCCTAGGTTTGTAGAATCATTAGTATCCTAAAATAAACCTCCAGTTCCTACTCTACAACATTTGTGCCAGTGAGATTTTTTTTCTTCATAATGTTCAAGAGAGACCTTACCACCCGACAGAAGGCCTCAAATGGTCAGATTTTGCATCAACTCAAAATGCATTCCAAACCACCAGATGGAGGTATTCGCCAAGTAGGTTGTTGCAGAGTTAGTTTTGGTCCATTTGGAGTGGGTATGAAAACCATCACCCGGACAGGGTGCCACAAACACCATATATTTTCCTCATAATCCTAAAATCAGAACAATTATGAATTTTTGTTGTTGGAAATTAGCTATTTGCAATTAAAAAATGGCTTGTGTAAAAGAAATATATAGAAACAAGATATTTCAAGAGTGACTGAGGGAGAATGCTTTAACAGATTTAGCAGGAGCATTCAACGACGGTTGTGATATTCTATTCTTACCGATTCAATTTTATTTTGGTGTGTGCCACACGTTTTGTGGATCTACTGGCATATTATCAACCAAACAACTTCCATTCCAAAAGGGACCAAAATATTACCTGATTTAGAATGCTGAAGGCAAATGTTATCTTATATTTAAATTGAATCATTAAAGTTGAATTTGGGGTAAAGTTAAGAAAAGTGGGGGTGTAATTTTATCAGGGGAGCAAATATCCAAAAAAAAAACTTGCGGGGAGGGGGGGGGGACTAAACTTTCCTATACAAAATATTTAGGCGGCCAAGTATAAATAGCATTATATCTTTTCATTTTTACATGCCCAAAAAAATATCTTCATATTTGACCAAGATGTTTTCAATATTTCTTTCATTATAATTTGAAGTACGTGTATTCTTGCGAGGACGTACTAATGATTCTTTTTAATTGAAGACTATTCCAAAAATAAAATTATATATATATATATATATATTAAAATTCTAGCCACATAGATATGTGGGCCACCGTGCTTCTAGGTGACCCAATCCAAATGAATGGACCGGCTCACTTTGATGTTGGATCACCAGTTGTAATTTTTTTTTGCGGGGGGATCACCAGTTGTAATTAAAAACAAACCCTCAAAAAAAGTTGTAATGAAAAACAGTGGCACAGACAAGCATAACAGCAGAGGTAACAGAGTCATCAGGGAACTAGTCTGGTGGAAAACTAGGTTTAATAGTTGTGATTTCATGTATCAGTCTAGGAGCAGAAATAGTGATGCCCACAATCTCGCTAAGTTTTGTTTAAAACTCTCTTTTGGTAGACATTTGTGGCTGGGTTGTACCCCACCCGAAGTTCTCATCCCTGTAACAATTCAAGTTTGATTAATAAAGCCTGAGGGATGATTCTCGATCTGAAAAAAAAAGAAGCAGAGGTAACAAAGTGGCGTGTGCCGAAGTGGATGACAACATTTTACAGCAATGCATGTGCAAAATATATTTGTCTTTCGAAATGGCAGGATTCCTGCACGAGCAAAATATACACGCTGCAAAAAAAAAAACACACACGCTGAAACAGAAGGGTGGCAAGGAGCAGAACACCAGAGCAGCGCCACCAGCTCCACACCAAAACGCAGGAAATTCAGGCCATGCAGATGCATCCACTTTCCGGTCTTCCTCAGCTGACCGATCGAACAAACATTTTCCTTTTGTTTAACACGCTGGCACTTCCGTTACCAACCGTAACTAGAGAAAGCTGTGTTGGACACTATATTGTGAGTCTGGTTCAACAAACCTATCTAATCACTTGGTTAAGGCTATATATTGCCTGGCATCGACCCGTGTTCTTGCATCCCAACTCGCTGCAGTCACTACCCAGGCACGACGCTAAACCATCTCAGAGAAACTACTAGCTAGCACTGAGCAATGGCTTCCATTGCGAGCTTGTTGGCGGTGATCATGGCGTGCACGCTCCTCGGCGGCCGCACGTGCCACGGCGCACGCCACTTGGCCGACACCACCCCGGCGGCTGCCCCACCTGCTGCGGATGCTGTCCCTGGCCTCCCAGCCGTGCCTACCATGCCGACCCTGCCACCGATGCCGGCTATGCCAACGGTTCCGGCCGTGACAGTGCCAGCTATGCCGACGGTGCCTGTGCTGACCATGCCGCAGGTGACACTGCCTCCTATGCCTGCTGTTCCTTCCGTGCCCAAGGTGACCATGCCCCCGATGCCCGCCGTCGTTGTGCCTAAGGTGACCGTGCCACCGATGCCCGCCATTCCTTCCATGCCCAAGGTGACACTGCCGCCGATGCCTTCTATCCCAACCGTCAACGTGCCTATGCCGTTCCTGGCACCACCTCCATCAGCATAGGTTTGCCATGCGCATGGTGTTGCATTGACGGTGTCGGGTTCTTCATGTTCGATCCAGTGTTAGATCACTCGCCTGCTCTTGTGTGAAATATTTGTGTTCGCCATGTATGTTTTGCATTTCAAGTATCAGATGTAAGTTAGTATGTGTTGATTTTTTTGGGTTGTTCCAATACATATGGGGTATCTCTATGTATTTAATGATGTATTTCTATTATATCATTATTATATTGGAGGAGGGATAAAAAACTTTAAGATTCGTGGAAAGTGTATTTCACATCAATAACGTGCAACTAAAACATCTTCACAATCTTACATCATCCAAAGTGTATTAGCAAATATTGGTTCTCTCTCCTTATCACGTCTCACCTATCACATGATCTCTCTTCTCCAAATCCTTCTCCCTCCCTGGTCCATCGGAAAAACTCTAGGGTTTGTTAGAGAGGAGGCTGCTAGCTTTTCCCCTTGACCCATTGGGGCCGCTGCGGGCCCCTTGGCCTCCGCTTGCCGCTGCGATGGTGAGAGGATGGGATAACCCCGGATCTAAATGTCCTTTTATGTGTTTTGAAGGATTTTGAAGTTCTTCATCGCCGGTGAAGTTGGGGCAAAGACGTGATGGAATAATGGTTCCTCGCCTTTTCCCATGTCAATGTCCTTCCTCCGAGTCTCCTCGATGACTCGGAGGATGGTGTCGATTATTGGGCATTCTATATGGTGTGATTAGTGTTTGTTCACCACGGCGGTGGCGACCCGTGTGTTGGAGTTGTGTCGAATATAGTGTACGAGGTAGGTTACAGTTGGACTTGTAGTTGTATTGTGTTTAGATAGGATATGGAGTCGTGTCCTAATAGGACACTTGTATCCTAGCCCTCTCATATATAGCGGGGATAGACACATGATGTAACTGAAGGAAATATGCCCTAGAGGCAATAATAAAGTTATTATTTATTTCCTTATATCATGATAAATATTTATTATTCATACTAGAATTGTATTAACCGGAAACATAATACATGTGTGAATACATAGACCAACAGAGTGTCACTAGTATGCCTCTACTTGACTAGCTCGTTAATCAAAGATGGTTATGTTTCCTAACCATGAACAAAGAGTTGTTATTTGATTAACGAGGTCACATCATTAGTTGAATGATCTGATTGACATGACCCATTCCATTAGCTTAGCACCCGATCGTTTAGTATGTTGCTATTGCTTTCTTCATGACTTATACATGTTCCTATAACTATGAGATTATGCAACTCCCGTTTACCGGAGGAACACTTTGGGTACTACCAAACGTCACAACGTAACTGGGTGATTATAAAGGAGTACTACAGGTGTCTCCAATGGTGGATGTTGGGTTGGCGTATTTCGAGATTAGGGTTTGTCACTCCGATTGTCGGAGAGGTATCTCTGGGCCCTCTCGGTAATGCACATCACATAAGCCTTGCAAGCACTGCAACTAATGTGTTAGTTGTGAGATGATGTATTACGGAACGAGTAAAGAGACTTGCCGGTAACGAGATTGAACTAGGTATTGGATACCGACGATCGAATCTCGGGCAAGTAACACACCGATGACAAAGGGAACAACGTATGTTGTTATGCGGTCTGACCGATAAAGATCTTCGTAGAATATGTAGGAGCCAATATGGGCATCCAGGTCCCGCTATTGGTTATTGACCGGAGACGTGTCTCGGTCATGTCTACATTGTTCTCGAACCGTAGGGTCCGCACGCTTAACGTTACGATGACAGTTATTATGAGTTTATGCATTTTGATGTACCGAAGGTTGTTCGGAGTCCCGGATGAGATCACGGACATGACGAGGAGTCTCGAAATGGTCGAGACGTAAAGATTGATATATTGGAAGCCTATGTTTGGACATCGGAAGAGTTCCGGGTGAAATCGGGATTTTACCGGAATACCGGGAGGGTTACCGGAACCCCCCGGGAGACTAATGGGCCTATTGGGCCTTAGTGGAAAAGGAGAAAAAGGGAAAGCCCACAAGCTGGCCGGCGCCCCCCTTCCCAAAGTCCTAGTAGGACTAGGATAGGGGCCGGCCCCCCTTCTCTCTCCTTTTCCTCCCGGGAGTCCTAATAGGATTAGGATTGGGGGGAGGAGTCCTACTCCCGGTGGGAGTAGGACTCCCCTGCGCCTCCTCTCCCTTGGCCGGCCGGCTCCCCTCCTCCAACCTTTATATACGGGGGCAGGGGGCACCCCAAGACACACAACTTGATCCTTGAGATCGTTCCTTAGCCGTGTGCGGTGCCCCCTGCCACCAAATTCCACCTCGGTCATATCGTTGTAGAGCTTAGGCGAAGCCCTGCGTCGGTAGTACATCAAGATCGTCACCACGCCGTCGTGCTGACGGAACTCTTCCTCGACGCTTTGCTGGATCGGAGCCCGAGGATCGTCATCGAGCTGAACGTGTGCTAAGAACTCGGAGGTGCCGGAGTAACGGTGCTTGGATCGGTCGGATCGGGAAGAAGACGTACGACTACTTCCTCTACGTTGTGTGATCGCTTCCGCAGTCGGTCTGCGTTGGTACGTAGACAACACTCTCCCCTCTCGTTGCTGTGCATCACCATGATCTTGCGTGTGCGTAGGAAATTTTTTGAAATTACTGCGTTCCCCAACAGTGGCATCAGAGCCTAGGTTTTATGGTTTGATGTTATATGCACGAGTAGAACACAAGTGAGTTGTGGGCGATACAAGTCATACTGCCTACCAGCATGTCATACTTTGGTTCGGCGGTATTGTTGGTTGAGACGATCCGGACCAACCTTACGCGTACTCTTACGCGAGACCGGTTCCCTCGACGTGCTTTGCACATAGATGGCTTGCGGAAGACTGTCTCTCCAACTTTAGTTGAACCAAGTGTGACTACGCCCGGTCCTTGAGAAGGTTAAAATGGAGTCTATTTGACGAACTATCGTTGTGGTTTTGATGCGTAGGTGAGATGAGTTCTTACTTAAGCCCGTAGCAGCCACGTAAAACTTGCAACAACAAAGTAGAGGACGTCTAACTTGTTTTTGCAGGGCATGTTGTGATGTGATATGGTCAAGGCATGATGCTGATTTTATTGTATGAGATGATCATGTTTTGTAACCGAGTTATCGGCAACTAGCAGGAGCCATATGGTTGTCGCTTTATTGTATGCAATGCAATCGCGATGTAATGCTTTACTTTATTACTAAGCGGTAGTGATAGTCATGGAAGCATAAGATTGGCGAGACGACAACGATGCTACGATGGAGATCAAGGTGTCGCGCCGGTGACGATGGTGATCATGACGGTGCTTCGGAGATGGAGATCACAAGCACAAGATGATGATGGCCATATCATATCACTTATATTGATTGCATGTGATGTTTATCTTTTATGCATCTTATCTTGCTTTGATTGACGGTAGCATTATAAGATGATCTCTCACTAAATTATCAAGAAGTGTTCTCCCTGAGTATGCACCGTTGCCAAAGTTCGTCGTGCCCAGACACCACGTGATGATCGGGTGTGATAAGCTCTACGTCCATCTACAACGGGTGCAAGCCAGTTTTGCACACGCGGAATACTCAGGTTAAACTTGACGAGCCTAGCATATGCAGATATGGCCTCGGAACACAGAGACCGAAAGGTCGAGCGTGAATCATATAGTAGATATGATCAACATAACGATGTTCACCATTGAAAACTACTCCATCTCACGTGATGATCGGTTATGGTTTAGTTGATTTGGATCACGTGATCACTTAGAGGATTAGAGGGATATCTATCTAAGTGGGAGTTCTTAAGTAATATGATTAATTGAACTTAAATTTATCATGAACTTAGTCCTGGTAGTATTTTGCAAATTATGTTATAGATCAATAGCTCGCGTTGTTGCTTCCCTGTGTTTATTTTGATATGTTCCTAGAGAAAATTATGTTGAAAGATGTTAGTAGCAATGATGCGGATTGGATCCGTGATCTGAGGTTTATCCTCATTGCTGCACAGAAGAATTATGTCCTTGATGCACCGCTAGGTGACAGACCTATTGCAGGAGCAGATGCAGACGTTATGAACGTTTGGCTGGCTCAATATGATGACTACTTGATAGTTTAGTGCACCATGCTTAATGGCTTAGAATCGGGACTTCAAAGACGTTTTGAACGTCATGGACCATATGAGATGTTCCAGGAGTTGAAGTTAATATTTCAAGCAAATACCCGAGTTGAGAGATATGAATTCTCCAACAAGTTCTATAGCTAAAAGATGGAGGAGAATCGCTCAACTAGTGAGCATGTGCTCAGATTGTCTGGGTACTACAATCGCTTGAATCAAGTGGGAGTTAATCTTCCAGATAAGATAGTGATTGACAGAATTCTCTAGTCACCATCACCAAGTTAGCAGAACTTCATGATGAACGATAAGGGATAACGGAAACAACTCCCAAGCTCTTCGTGATGCTGAAATCAACGAAGGTAGAAATCAAGAAAAACATCAAGTGTTGATGGTTGACAAGACCACTAGTTTCAAGAAAAGGGCAGAGGGCAGAAGGGGAACTTCAAGAAGAACGGCAAGCAAGTTGCTGCTCAAGTGAAGAAGCCCAAGTCTGATCCTAAGCCTGAGACTAAGTGCTTCTACTGCAAAGGGACTGGTCACTGGAAGCGGAACTACCCCAAGTGATTGGCGGATAAGAAGGATGGCAAAGTGAACATAAGTATATTTGATATACATGTTATTGATGTGTACTTCACTAGTGTTTATAGCAAACCCTAAGTATTTGATACTAGTTCAGTTGCTAAGATTAGTAACTCGAAACGGGAGTTGCAGAATAAACAGAGACTAGTTAAGGGTGAAGTAACGATGTGTGTTGGAAGTGGTTTCAAGATTGATATGATCATCATCGCACACTCCCTATAATTTCGGGATTAGTGTTAAACCTAAATAAGTGTTATTTGGTGTTTGCGTTGAACATGAATATGATTTGATCATGTTTATTGTAATACGGTTATTCATTTAAGTAAGAGAATAAATTGTTGTTCTGTTTACATGAATAAAACCTAATATGGTTACACACCCAATGAAAATAGTTCATTGGATCTCGATCTTAATAATACACATATTCATAATATTGAAACCAAAAGATGCAAAGTTAATAATGATAGTGCAACTTATTTGTGGCACTGCTGTTTAGGTCATATCGGTGTAAAGCGCATGAAGAAACTCCATACTGATGGGCTTTCGGAATCACTTGATTATGAATCACTTGATGCTTGTAAACCATGCCTTTTGGGCAAGATGACTAAAAACGCCGTTCTCCGGAACAATGGAGCAAGCAAAAGATTTGTTGGAAATCATACATACTGATGTATGTGGTCCGATGAATATTGAGGCTCGCTACAGGTATCATTATTTTCTGATCTTCACAGATGATTTGAGCAGATGTGAGTATATCTACTTGATGAAACATAAGTCTGAAACATTTGAAAAGTTCAAAGAATTTCAGAGTGAAGTGAAAAATCATCGTAACAAGAAAATAAAGTTTCTATGATCTGATCATAGAGAAGAGTATTTGAGTTACGAGTTTGGTCTTCAGTTAAAAACAATGTGAAATAGTTTCACTACTCAAGCCACCTGGAACACCACAGAATAATGGTGTGTCCGAACGTCATAACCGTACTTTATTGGATATAGTGCAATATATGATGTTTCTTACCGATTTACCACTATCGTTTTTGGGGTCATGCATTAGAGACAGCTGCATTCACGTTAAATAGGGCACCATATAAATCCGTTGAGACGACACCGTGTGAACTATGGTTTGGCAAGAAACCTAAGCTGTCGTTTCTTAAAGTTTGGGGTTGCGATGCTTATATGAAAAGGTTTCATCCTGATAAGCTCAAACTCAAATCGGAGAAGTGCGTCTTCATAGGATATCCAAAGGAAACTATTGGATACACCTTCTATCACAGATCCGAAGGCAAGACTTTTGTTGCTAAAATTCAGAAACTTTCTGGAGAAGGAGTTTCTCTCGAAAGAAGTGAGTGGGAGGAAAGTAGAACTTGACGAGGTAACTGTACCTGCTCCCTTATTGGAAAATAGTACATCACAGAAAACTGTTTCTGCGACACCTATACCAGTTAGTGAGGAAGCTAATGATGATGATCATGAAACTTCAAGAACAAGACACTACTGAACCTCGTAGATCAACCAGAGTAAGATCCGCGCCAGAGTGGTACGGTAATCCTGTTCTGGAAGTCATGCTACTAGATCATGATGATCCTACGAACTATGAAGAAGCGATGGTGAGCCCAGATTCCGCAAAGTGGCTTGAAGCCATGAAATCTGAGATATGATCCATGTATGAGAACAAAGTATGGACTTTGGTTGACTTGCCCGATGATCGGCAAGCCATAGAAAATAAATGGATCTTCAAGAGGAAGACAGACGCTGATAGTAGTGTTACTATCTACAAAGCTAGAATTGTCGCAAAATGTTTTCGACAAGTTCAAGGTGTTGACTACGATGAGATATTCTCACTCGTATCTATGCTTAAAGTCTGTCCGAATCATGTTAGCAATTGCCGCATTTTATGAAATCTGGCAAATGGATAAACAAAACTGCATTCCTTAATGGATTTGCTAAAGAAGAGTTGTATACGATGCAACTAGAAGGTTTTGTGAATCCGAAAAGTGCTAACAAAATGTGCAAGCTCCAGCGATCCATCTGTGGACTGGTGCAAGCATCTTGGAGTTGGAATATACGCTTTGATGAGTTGATCAAAGCATATAGTTTTATACAGACTTGCGGTGAAGCCTGTATTTACAAGAAAGTGAGTGGGAGCACTACAACATTTCTGATAAGTATATGTGAATGACATATTGTTGATCGGAAATAATGTAGAATTATTCTGTAAAGCATAAAGGAGTGTTTGAAAGGAGTTTTTCAAAGAAAGACTTCGGTAAAGCTGCTTACATATTGAGCTTCAAGATCTATAGAGATAGATCAAGACACTTGATAAGTTTTTCAATGAGTACATACCTTGACGAGATTTTGAAGTAGTTCAAAATGGAGCAGTCAAAGAAAGAGTTCTTGACTGTATTACAAGGTGTGAAGTTGAGTAAAGACTCAAAGCCCGACCACGGCAGAAGATAGAAAGAGAATGAAAGTCACTCCCTATGCCTTGGCCATAGGTTCTATAAAGTATGTCATGCTGTATACCAGATCTATTGTATACCCTGCACTGATTTGGCAAGGGAGTACAATAGTGATCTAGGAGTAGATCACTGGATAGCGGTCAGAATTATCCTTAGTGAAATAAGGATATGTTTCTCGATTATGGACGTGACAAAAAGGTTCGTCGTAAAGGGTTACGTCGATGCAAGTTTTTGACACTGATCCAGATGAATCTAAAGTCTCAATCTGGATACATATTAAAAGTGGGAGCAATTAGCTAGAGTAGCTCCGTGTAGAGCATTGTAGACATAGAACTTGCAAAATACTTACGGATCTGAATGTGACAGACCCGTTGACTAAAATTATCTCACAAGCAAAACATGATCACACCTTAGTACTCTTTGGGTGTTAATCACATAGACATGTGAACTAGATTACTGACTCTAGTAAACCCTTTGAGTGTTGGTCACATGACGATGTGAACTATGGGTGTTAATCACATGGTGATGTGAACTATTGCTGTTAAATCACATGGCGATGTGAACTAGATTATTGACTCTAGTGCAAGTGGGAGACTGAAGGAAATATGCCCTAGAGGCAATAATAAAGTTATTATTTATTTCCTTATATCATGATAAATGTTTATTATTCATGCTAGAATTGTATTAACCGGAAACATAATACATGTGTGAATACATAGACCAACAGAGTGTCACTAGTATGCCTCTACTTGACTAGCTCGTTAATCAAAGATGGTTATGTTTCCTAACCATGAACAAAGAGTTGTTATTTGATTAACGAGGTCACATCATTAGTTGAATGATCTGATTGACATGACCCATTCCATTAGCTTAGCACCCGATCGTTTAGTATGTTGCTATTGCTTTCTTCATGACTTATACATGTTCCTATAACTATGAGATTATGCAACTCCCGTTTACCGGAGGAACACTTTGGGTACTACCAAACGTCACAACGTAACTGGGTGATTATAAAGGAGTACTACAGGTGTCTCCAATGGTGGATGTTGGGTTGGCGTATTTCGAGATTAGGGTTTGTCACTCCGATTGTCGGAGAGGTATCTCTGGGCCCTCTCGGTAATGCACATCACATAAGCCTTGCAAGCACTGCAACTAATGTGTTAGTTGTGAGATGATGTATTACGGAACGAGTAAAGAGACTTGCCGGTAACGAGATTGAACTAGGTATTGGATACCGACGATCGAATCTCGGGCAAGTAACACACCGATGACAAAGGGAACAACGTATGTTGTTATGCGGTCTGACCGATAAAGATCTTCGTAGAATATGTAGGAGCCAATATGGGCATCCAGGTCCCGCTATTGGTTATTGACCGGAGACGTGTCTCGGTCATGTCTACATTGTTCTCGAACCGTAGGGTCCGCACGCTTAACGTTACGATGACAGTTATTATGAGTTTATGCATTTTGATGTACCGAAGGTTGTTCGGAGTCCCGGATGAGATCACGGACATGACGAGGAGTCTCGAAATGGTCGAGACGTAAAGATTGATATATTGGAAGCCTATGTTTGGACATCGGAAGAGTTCCGGGTGAAATCGGGATTTTACCGGAATACCGGGAGGGTTACCGGAACCCCCCGGGAGACTAATGGGCCTATTGGGCCTTAGTGGAAAAGGAGAAAAAGGGAAAGCCCACAAGCTGGCCGGCGCCCCCCTTCCCAAAGTCCTAGTAGGACTAGGATAGGGGCCGGCCCCCCTTCTCTCTCCTTTTCCCCCCGGGAGTCCTAATAGGATTAGGATTGGGGGGAGGAGTCCTACTCCCGGTGGGAGTAGGACTCCCCTGCGCCTCCTCTCCCTTGGCCGGCCGGCTCCCCTCCTCCAACCTTTATATACGGGGGCAGGGGGCACCCCAAGACACACAACTTGATCCTTGAGATCGTTCCTTAGCCGTGTGCGGTGCCCCCTGCCACCAAATTCCACCTCGGTCATATCGTTGTAGAGCTTAGGCGAAGCCCTGCGTCGGTAGTACATCAAGATCGTCACCACGCCGTCGTGCTGACGGAACTCTTCCTCGACGCTTTGCTGGATCGGAGCCCGAGGATCGTCATCGAGCTGAACGTGTGCTAAGAACTCGGAGGTGCCGGAGTAACGGTGCTTGGATCGGTCGGATCGGGAAGAAGACGTACGACTACTTCCTCTATGTTGTGTGATTGCTTCCGCAGTCGGTCTGCGTTGGTACGTAGACAACACTCTCCCCTCTCGTTGCTGTGCATCACCATGATCTTGCGTGTGCGTAGGAATTTTTTTGAAATTACTGCGTTCCCCAACAGTAACCTATGCCAATATAATAGCACCGGAATGCAGGGGAAGCCGGCGGCATGTGCCGGTGTTCAGGGCGACCGGGTGCGGTATTATGACGGTGTCACGGGGAAGAGCGTCCGTAGTCAAGCCCCGGAATGTAGCCATATCGGTGAACCTCGTTAACAAATCTCGGTGTCGTGCTCGTGTGATTGCTTGGTCTTCGGATGATCGACGGTATGCCTCGAATTTAATTCTAACAAATGGTATCAGAGTTAGGTTGTGAGGTGACTGTCTGAATGATCAACAAGGCGAAGGTATCGTGGAAGAATTAATCGTCGACGAGATCGGAAGAAACGGTGCGGGCGAACAACCCCGAGTGAATACGTACTCGAAGTCGGCGAGATCGGGACGTAGCCTACGGCAGCGCGGCAAGGCAGCTGGGCCGCAAGTGCGGTCCAGCAGGGACGCGAGCAGGCAGCCCAAGCGGCGGAAGGACGTGTGCAAGGATGGCTGAGTGTAGACTCGATCGGTCGCGGCGTGCAGATTTTAGCAATACGTGTGCAATTGGAAACAGCAACAAAGGCAACGTGCTGAGTGAGATTTGTTTTGAGAAAAAAAGAGACCGAGTCTCCACGTATGACACAGAAAAGAGGCAGGCAAATCAACCAGCGGAAGAAAAATCCATTGATACATCCATCGGGTACTAGCAAAGATGGTTGGCAGGGCAAAAGCAATTAGCTTAGCATCAGGAGTTAAAGCCAAGACAGGAGCTGCTCACGTGAAGACCAAGTTGGTTGGTTTTGCTGGTAGCGTCGCGTGGAAAGCTCGGATAGTTTTTTCACAGGATCAGCCGTACGAAGAACTAGAACGTCAACGGGTTCCGGGTTTGAGGTGAAAAAGTTTGCGAAACTGAAAATCTTGGGTTATGGCAGACAAGAGTGAAAAATTGTTGGCACAACAGAGATGCTTGAAGGCGTTGCAGGAAGTCATGTCAGCTAAGATGGAATTATCAGGTGATGGATGGAGATTCGCGGAAGACGATTTGGGAGTCTCGAGTGTGTCATGCAGCCGGACAAGTTTGGCTGGGTCGGACTAGATAGTCTGACGGATCGACGCAAGTCGGTTGGTACAGGAGACGGTGGTGGGATCGGCGACGACGACGTAGGAGCGTGATGCTGATGGTGACCGACTTCTGGGGCGTGGAAATACGTGGCGCAGGCTCGAGGGCTTGTGTGGCTTCGACAAGACTATGGCGCGGGGTTGATTCAAGGTGATGTACACACGAAACTTGAAGTCGACGGGGCGTGGGGATGGACTGGTCATCTACCATGGAGTCATGTTGAAGGTGAAGCTGGATTGAGGGGCTACGGCATAAGTCGACGGTGTCGAAGCATATTCAGTAGGTGGGAAAAAAAGCGAGTGACACGTAATTCGGACTGGAGCCCAGTGGTCTGATGGAAGCGTAAAACTCGTCACCGGTCGGTGATGATCGGTGGTACTCTGCAGCGGGGGTTGAGTGATGTGGTTTCACGACCCTTAAGACTTGACCGGGACAGCGGAGCCTCGACGCGGTAATAGCAGCGAGGCGTGCGGTGCGCACAGGACATGGAGACGGGCCAGGGCTCTGGTGGTCATACATGTGGTGAGACAACTGCGAATTTGACTCGGGATGACTATAAGCAACGGTGAAATTTCTTCAAGTTTCAGACAGGCGGTCAAGAAAGGAGCGGTGATGTTGAGTTCAGGTAACTCTTATGTGTGACATCCAATATGTGAGTTGTTCACTTTCACGCAGGTCAGTGATCAGTGTGTGATGGTGTTGGGCTGATACTCTGGAAGTTGGAAGCACAAACTAGAGTAACAAGGAACTTAATTTTGCTCGAGTGTTGACTATGGTCAAGAAAAGAAGGGACTACAAGTTGCAGGTGGAGTCATATGGAGTCTTTGGAGTAGCAGCGGTTCTCATGGGATAAGCTCAAGTCCGATGTACATGAAAGTTTGACGCATGGACAAATCCAGGATGGTGTAGAATATTCGCCAAGGTGGAGTTTGTTGGAGTTGTGTCGAATATAGTGTACGAGGTAGGTTACAGTTGGACTTGTAGTTGTATTGTGTTTAGATAGGATATTGAGTCGTGTCCTAATAGGACACTTGTATCCTAGCCCTCTCATATATAGCGGGGATAGACACATGATGTAACCTATGCCAATATAATAGCACCGGAATGCAGGGGAAGCCGGCGGCATGTGCCGGTGTTCAGGGCGACCGGGTGCGGTATTATGACGGTGTCACGGGGAGGAGCGTCCGTAGTCAAGCCCCAGAATATAGCCATATCGGTGAACCTCGTTAACAAATCTCGGTGTCGTGCTCGTGTGATTGCTTGGTCCTCGGATGATCGACGGTATACCTCGGATTTAATTCTAACACCGTGGAGGGGATGGTGCTGCGGTGTGTCTTTGTTATTTGGTTTCATATCCATCCAATGAAGCTCAGATAGACACTAAATATCTAAGTCGCAATCCCAATCATTCATCTATATTAAAAGTCATAATTTTTTAAAAGGGGTGGGGGTACCCAAGATAACTCCATAATGCCTAACTGGGATAGAGGAGCAACATGGTAGTTTGAGTTAAATTTGAATTGCATAGCATAGTGGACAAAGAGCTGATAAAGACAACTAACATTGGACAAGGAGATAAGAGAGATGCAGATCACCAACATCAATTGCCTTCTTTATAGCAGCGAAGAAACTCTAAGGGACTAGGAAACTTCAAAATATGTGTGATATATATTTTACGGACATATACAATGACATGCAATGGCCATGTCATCAGTGAACAGTAACATAGCATGCCCTCTATTTTTTACCGTCTGAATGAGAATCAACGGGGAGATCCATGCGAACAACAACCGGGCTACAATATTCGACTAAACAGGAACCCTGCACGATGGAAAATTTTAGACCAACGGACTAATACAGGCGTTTTACTAGCCTTCTTTGTTAACTAATCTCTACCGCCCCCTGATTTCCAGGGGGTGTGGGCCCCTCATCCCTTTTTCTCCTAATCAATTTGTCCCAGCTAAGCACCCCGTAAAGTTAAGTAAAAAACAGCCCGTGCGTGTAGCATTGCTCCTGCACGATATACCTCTACAGTACTTTGTTACAAAGGGCTATTCACTTTTGATCCAACAGCCATGTTACACCGTGACATGTCACTGCATCCCTGTCCATATTTTACACCTAGACCTGTCAATATCCGAAGTATTTTAGCACCCATTCTAAAATAATTGAAGCGGTAGGATTGTTCTAAGTCAAACATTTTTAAGTTTGACCAATCTTCAAAAAATATTGCAAAGATATACAATAACAAATACGTATAATATGAAAAATATATTTCATAATGTCCTAATATTGGAAAAAATGTTATTGTATATAAGACTTGGTCAAACTGAATAATGCTCGACTTAGGACCAATCTAAACCTTCAGTTATTTTTTTAGGACAAATTGATTCGGTCAAGCACTCTTTTGTTTTTTCTTTTCAGTTACAAAGTGTATTTCAAACTCTATTCTCCCTTAATTAATATATGAGGCAAATCTTTTGCCTCGGTTTTGAAAAGAAAAAAACTTCAGTTATGATCTAACCACACAAATGCATGAATCATCCTGTGAGTTGTAGCTAACTATATGAGGCGATTAATTTGGATCGTCAGTTGTAATTGAAACAGAGGGTGACGAAGAAAAGCACAGCAGCAGAGGAATGATACAGAGACGACGGAGCTCGGCCGAAGCCTGAATACCGTCACTAGAGCAACAAATCAGCAATGCACTGTTCACGGGCTGACGGGCAAAGTATGCGGCGTAGGCAGCAGAGAAGTTGATGCAGGAGCAGAAGAGAAGAGCTGCACCACCAGCTCCACACCAAAACACAGAAAACTCGAGCCATGCAGACGCATCCATTTTCCTTTTGGCTTGACACGCTGGCATCTGGATTACCAACCGTAGCTGTGTTGGACACGATAATGCGAGAGTCTGGCCCAACAACCGATCTGATCACTTGGTTAAGGCTATATATTGCCTGTTACTGAGCCATGTTTCTGCATCCCAGCCCACAACAGAGCAAGAGCAGCTTTGCAGTTGCAATCACTACCCAGCCTCAAAGAAACTACTAGCTAGCACTGAGAAATGGCTTCGAACACGAGCTTGCTGGCCGTGATCTTGGCGTGCACGCTCCTACTCACCGGGCACACGTGCCACGGTGCACGCCATTTGGCCGACACGACCCCGGCGGCTGCCGCCCCTACCGCTGCTGTACCTGGCCTGCCAGCCGTGCCGACCCTGCCTACCGTGCCCGCGGACACGGTCACCCTGCTGCCACCAATGCCGGCGGTCACCCTGCCCACCGTGCCGCAAGTGACGCTGCCGCCCATGCCTTCCGTCGTCGTGCCTAAGGCGGTGCTGCCGCCCAGGCCCAAGGTGATCATGGCGCCGATGCCCGCTATTGTCGTACCAAAGGTGACACTGCCGCCAATGCCGTTTGTCCCAAATGTGAACGTGCCCATGCCGTTCCTGGCGCCACCTCCGTCTGTGTAGGCGACTCAGTGCGGCGGTCTTGATGCGGGAGTGGCCACGACTACATTTTCTTTACTCATCCATATTTTCTTACATGGAACACTTCACTTTTTTTTGAATTGTTTGAATTGCTTATTACATATGTCACGTGGTAGAACTCTTTACTTTTTGTATGCGATGTGTATCAGCTGTTCATATACCATTTTATTTAAGCTTCCATATTTTTATTGTTAGTGTTTCTTGAATTTTGACGGTTGTTCTATTGCACATTATCATGTTTTTATATGTGACCTTTGGCTTTTTAAGGCCAAAAAATGACAGAAGTTTGTTTTTTCAAAAGGAATGTCAAAAACTTTCAACCACTACCTACACGAATGCATATCACCATAAATTTATTAAAATAGAAACAAGGCAACAGAGAGCGGCGATGGCGCGCTCGGGCTCGCGCGCTCCTGCTATCTGGCAAGGATGGAGTGGCGACGCGTGACGTATAGAATTAAATGCAAACGTATGTACAAAGCATCGCTACGTACGTTGGCAAGCGAGTTGACGAAGACGGTGACGGTGAATCTAACAAGGTGAAATCGGTACAGGATATTATTGTTCCGTTGGTACATATGGGTTGTGACTGCTCAGGTTACAATTCTGTCTCGTGATTCCGTTGCATAAACGCCGCGTGCGGGATGCCTAGGTGAATACTATAATGTAGGGCAGCGTCATCTGTCCGGGCCTGGAAAGTAAAAGCAGATCTGTCTTCTACCCCTGGGGCGGTGGGGATAGCGAGGAGCTCATGGCTATGGACATGGCGACCGCCGGAGAGGAGGAAATCGATTTCTTGACCGATCCGGTCGACAGGTAAACCTTGCCACTCCCACTTTATGTTCTCCGTGGTAGGATAGAGTAGTTCCTTACTTTCATACTCGTCCCGCTTGAAAAATAGATTTCCATTGCTGGATCTGGATGGAGCAGAGCCGCTGTTGAAACATGGTGCGAACCAATCGCCAGTGTGCGGGCCTGCTGAATCCAGCAGTGCTGAAGCGGGAGATGCCATAGTAGCCATGGAAACAGATCTGAACAGCACTTGCGAAGCAGTAGTGCTGTCCGCAGCAGCTTCAGAGCAGTCTACAGGGAAAGATAACCCTGAAGCCCCTGGCTGGACGAAGAGGTACATCTGCACGACATTAGCTTTACTGCTTTTGATGTGTGCACTAATTGTTCCTCCATGTGCATCCCGTGTGCTGAAACACCTAAGTGAAAAAAAAGTCTGAAAAAAATACATCTCTATACATGCAGAATCAGGGTTGGGCATGTACCTGATGAAAGACCCCCATGTGCTTCTAGGATGAGTGCGCTGGAACTAACACTGCAAAGCTATGCAGAAAACAAAACTGAAACTGTCATAGTTCCTGCTGTGGGAAGGAACTTTGATACACTGGGTGAAGCTTATGATTACTACAATCTATATTCATGGGAGGTTGGGTTTGGAGTAAGATATGGCAAAAGCCGTCTAAATGTCGAAAGAACCAAATGCATGCAGGAAATAGTTTGTGGATGTTCGGTGAGTAGTCATTTACTGTGATATTTATCGCTGCCTATGAGTGAAGATGTTATTGACGATGTTCGTTTTTTTATATTTTCAGGGAATACCAAAGAAGGATAACAAGCGTACATGCCGATGTAGATGCCCTGCTATGATACGGTTGCTGCGTTCAGCCGATAATGGCTGGTATATAAATGAGTACAGGACAGATCACAACCATGCACTCACTGAAAAATGTGGTGAGAAAGTTTACTGGCCTTCACACAAGCATATTGATATATACACACGTGATGTGATTAAACAACTCCGTGAAAACAACATTAGCGTTGGCAAAGTTTACAATATAATCGGAAGTTTCTTCGGTTCAATGAGCAATGTACCATTCACCAAAAGAGCTCTCCGAGGGTTATGTGGCAAGATCAGTCGTGAACAAGCTGATAATGATGTGAAGAAGACAATGGATGTTTTTGCAGAATTAGGAGCAAAAGATTCCGGGTTGTACTACAGAGTACAGCCTGACGAAGAAAGTCGCATACGCAATCTGTTATGGTCAACTGGTGCCAGCAGAGCACAATACTACTACTTTGGAGATGCAATAACCTTTGATACAACTTACCACACAAACATGTATGACATGCCATTTGGACTATTCGTTGGAGTCAACAATCACTTCCAGAGTGTGATATTTGGTGGTGTGCTCATCAGGGATGAGACAGAGGAAAGTTTCAAGTGGGTCTTTAGTGAATTCATCCGCATGATGGGTGGTAAGCATCCACAAACAATACTAACAGGTGAGGAATGCAATAAGATATTTTCCTTAATATCTTGTATTGTCGAACACTGTGTTATCAGGGTACTGATATAATATGATGACTTTCAATTTTTCGTGTAGACCAATGCAGAGCAATGGAATTAGCTATTGAGAAGGTTATGCCTGACACAACACACCGATGGTGCAAATGGCATGTGCTCAAAAAAGCAAAGGAATATCTTGGGGCGTATTACACGAAACGCAGCAAATTCAAGTCAGATTTCCACAAAATAGTACAGCACATGTTGACAGTAGACGAATTTGAATCAGCATGGGAGCAGATGATTGAAACATATGGTCTGCAAAAGAACAATTACCTCACCCAGATATATGAGACAAGAGAGAAATGGGCAAAGCCATATTTCCATGGAAAGTTTTGTGCTAAGATGACAAGTACGCAGCACAGTGAAAGTGCCAACCACATGTTGAAGACTTATGTTCCAGCTAGTTGTCCAATGCAACTATTTGTCCGTCAGTACATGCGGCTTCTTTTTGATAGAGAGGCAAGTGAGAACTATGAAGAGAGGAGAACAAAAATAGTAAGTTTTTTCAGAAATTGGTATTCGAATTTTGTTAGTGTGTGATGTCATATCTTATAAATATAAATTCTGCTTTTTCAGGTGTCCCCTGTAATGAGAATGAACACACCCTTGGATCGGAGCATCATGCTAGCAAGGTGTACACTTGAGCTATATTTGACATGTTTGGCCAAATCACGTATGAGGCATCACAGTATAGAGTTGAAGAAGTTGAAAAAGGTAAAACATACTTTGTCAGACGACACAACCCAGAAAAACATGAAATGTGGTGTAGGGTTCTATATAAGGTAGAACTTGTTGATGATGGACCACAAGTATTTTGTGAATGTGGCAATTTCGAGCACACTGGCCTGCTCTGCTGCCATGCTGTCAAGGTAATGCACTGCCACATCCTGCTGCTAAAAAATTTGAAAAGTTCTCTTTTGAATGCCTGTATGATGAAGCACCACATATGTGTGACAGGTACTAGATTTCATTGGCATAGATCACATACCAGAGAAACATATTCCCAAACGTTGGACGAAAGATGCACGAGATATACTGCCAGCCCATCTGTCATACCTTCAGAAGGACAACATTTCTGTAAAGTCAGTAACATTCAAACATTCAAATCTCTACAGCCATGCACTTGAGGTCGTGAGGTTAGGGGATGCAAATCCAGAGGCATATGAGATTGCAATGGAAATGCTCAAGATAACAATGGATAAGCTAACACCTGTAGCTGCTGCCCGTGATGGCATGGGATTGGAGGACAGAAATCATCGGATGCAACTTAAAGAAAGGAACCCGTTCCAGCAATCGCATACACCAGCGGCAATGCAAGTGATGCAGAAGGCAGCGCTATCGGTGATTTTGTAGGGCTGAAAGCACCAGAGCGGAAAAGGAAAGCTGGGCGACCTACCAACAGCAGAGATAAACCTCCATATGATGATCGGGGTGCAAAAAGCAAGAGGTTAAAACAATGCAACCCTAATGAAGATAGTGTCAGGTGCGGCACGAGCAAGCGCACTCGTTTCTGTAGCATATGCCGCGAACCTAGACACAAGAGCACAACTTGTCCGCAAAGAGGTGATCTTCCTCAGAAGGAAAGGAAGGAGGCAAAATGCTCAAATTGTGGAGTCGGTGGCCATAGGAGAAACACCTGCAACAAGCCAAGAGTTGTTCTCCATATTGCTGCCAACACTGATATAGACGCAAATAGAATTAGTGCTTTGGTTTGAACTCATGTGATACACGATGTTGACGGCTTTGCAGCCAGTAGATGATAACTCACTGTAATAAGACATGGCATTTGTTGCCGTGCGGCACAAATCTTGTAACTTATTGTGGTCTGAACAATTTTTCTGCTCTGTATCTTCAAAATGGAAGTTTATTTTTCTGTAAACTTGTTCCCCCAAGTGTATATGTTCAGTTCTAGCTTAGTCCTTGCATGCAGCATTAAAGTCCTATCGGGGGTGTGGATGACACCTGTGAACACAAGCCATAATGTGTGCGCTGAGTGCGAACCGCCCGCCGTTTGAATGTTGTACTGATCGAGCGCGCTCGGGACACCACGATGTGCTTAAATACCGATACCTTGCCTCTCGTCCAGCACCCCTGACTCTCACACCAACCTCCACCACTTGCCACCACAATCCCCCCAAGTCCTCTAGATCCTGCTGCCTACCGGCAAGGTGTGCAAAAAGCAAATCGGTGCATGCATACTGCATAGAAGTTTAGATATGTCTGCGGCTCTATCCATCGCAAAATCTGATGGGCATGCGTCATCAACATCTGCTTCGGTCGGCATTCAATTGGCCGACAAACGAGGCCAGCCGACCGGCAGTGATCCGCATCATGATGTGCTCTCCTGTAGCTCCTCTTTGATCGCGGTATGTACATATGATCTTTGTTGTTTCCGATCTGTTCTTCGCCTGTCACATGTCCTAGTAATAATGCAGATGGCGTATGCATGTAGGGATCAGTTCATGGCAGGGCTGATGGCGTCTCAATGGCAGATGGAGATCAGAAAGATGAGCCTGAAGTCGAATCTCGTCTTTCAGCGGTCGAGGGGATGGCTACATATGATCCGGAAGAACATATTTTAGCTGACGCGAATGACACCACAAGCACGAGCAGCTACTGCGAGTCAACTACCAGATTCATCCGTGGATCCAGTACGGACGACGACGATGGCGCTACACCAGCTAAGCGGGCACGCGTGCACGAATGAAAAACCTACGAGTTTTATTAACATCTGCTAAGACGGGGTAGCCCTCCATAAGAAGAAATCCTAGATGAGATTAGCGAGTCAACTAAAATAATAATCTTCCCATTTCCCCCTTTAGCGCTGTATTTGGAAAATCAAAGCATGGATGGTGGTATTGAGTTAGGTTTGTATTGAAAGCTAACTGTAGGTCCCACCACTGCTAGGTGGATTGTATGGTATCTACACGACGAAGTTGACCATCTGTGTAACTTTGGATCTAAATTATGTTTCGCTTTGTCGTAAATTATCAGTAAGTTGATTAGATGGGCGTGTTTGATAATAGCTATCGCACATGTAAATGAATATCCGTTGGATTTTCATTTTTGTCTTTTCTTTCATATGCACGCTTACAAGTTTTTCTTCCAGCTGAGCGCACCCTTGCGACGCTGCATCGGCTGTCTCGCGGCCCATTTTCCCAATGGATTTTGCGTGACGGGCCATTGTTTGTTGGGCCCGCGGACCGTTGGTTGTCCCCAAGAGAGCAGTTTATTGGATTAGAGGGCGCTGGTTCCGATTTCTCCTTGTTCATCTCCTCTCCTTCCCAGCTCATTCATTACGCCCGTTCCCCATTATCCTCTTCCTCAGTTGCTTCTGGAGGCAACGGCGGCTTCCGGAGGGCGATTAGTGCAAGGAGACGAGTTGATCTGAGGTTATTCTAGGTGAAAACCAACATTCGGTGGAAACCGGCGAAAAGCACTAGAAAAAGATGTTTTGAAGTTTTAAAAAAAATTAAAAAAATACAGGATGTTAAGAGGATGATGTTTTATTACCACACAAAATTTCAAGTTGAAACACATTACGAGATGTGAGCTATGAAAGAGACAAAATCAGCGTTGAATAGTGCCGAATAGTAATGTCACGATTCAAGTCTGAATTTATCTTTTTCATAGCTCACATCTCGTAATGTTTTTCAACTTGAAATTTTGTGTACCAACAAAACATTACCTTCTTAACATCCCACATTCTTTTCAGATTTGTTTGAAACTTTAAAATATGGTTTCCATGAAGTTTTCATCCAATATTGGTTTCCGTATGATATTCTCCATTATCTCAATACCTGATTTGGTTGATAGTCATCTAAATGGATTTTGGCATATATCCGATAGAAGCTCAACAATTTTCAGAACAAAGATGGTTGATGATTTTCAGCATTCAATTATAATCATATGGTGGTCGGAGCACTTTTTGTTTCCTATAGTTGACTTTTATTTCCAGTATATTTATTTCAGAAACTTGCATGGTCTGAACAATGATCCGATCAGAGGGATTATTGACCAATAAAGAACGGCAGGATGACAAAATGTTCCTAATATTGGATACACTATAAAAGTGATATACATTTCTTCTAGTATTAGCTTATTCATCTTCATCATTTTTTTATAGTATGCAAAAAAGATTTGATGTACTATGCATGTTTTTGTAATAAATATTTTTTTATGTGTTTGTTGTAATAGCAATATTTTGTAATAAAAGACATTTTTATGATTTTTTTATGCAGCAGTATATATCTCCTTAGGTGGTGAATTATTTTCAGTTATAAGCAATTCTTTGTCCAACGCGCACACATGAATGACGAGGTTTGTGTTTTCAGGCACAAACAATAGTTTAATGAGCTGCGCTGACATCCAATTACACATTAGGCAAGGCAGAACGCACCAAATGGTGGACCGTGTGCATTATTAATCTCAACTGATCCCGTGGACAACCAGACCATGGAATCCTCTATGCATGCGTCCGTGCTGCCCGCGAGGGAGCCAGTTGGCATAGTCCAAGACTGGTGCATCTGGCCAAACCTAGACCACTGAACTACAGTACACAGAAAGGGCACTTTTGGGAAGCGGACAACATTATTTCAGCCGACCAACCCACAACTGCAATTCATCTGGCTTGGCCCAGCCCAAGATGCGTGTCCAACGCATGCGCTTCTTCTCAGATACGCTTCGCCACGTGCCCACCTTTCCCTTATTTGCCCCTGTCTCTAGCCCGCGTCGTTGATACAAATGAGGTAAGGCAACAAAAAACGGGTGCGTTGAATTTGGTCCGAACCCATGTGACTGTGCAGTGGGTACGTCGCTGATCCTGGGCCCAAACAGACTGAACACTGTACATACGGCCGTGCCTCGCTTCCGGAATCCAGCCCTTGCCTTATCTACAGGCTCTGTTGAGAGCATCTAGCAATCCAGGCCACATCTTCTTTCTTCTTCCTCAATAGCCCCTCAGCGCTCCTCACCGCGCTCCTACCCGCCCCTGAGTACAACGGCGACAGTTAACTCACTCCACGCCGCTGACCGAATCGGAAAGCTCAGCGGAGCGTGAAGCTGAATCGGGCGAGGTACATGTGTTCGCTTCCGCATTCTTCTTCCCTGTCTCCAAGATGAATCTTGAACTGTAGCTACTGTAGCTTGCATCTAGTCTCGCCTCTAATGGCATTTTTTACGGCGTGTGTGCATGCAGCTGCTAGCTCGTCTGTACGTGGCTGCAAAACGATGGCCTCGGTCGAAGATGGCGACGGTGCCGACCCGGATCGAGCCAGATTGGACGCATTGGTGGGCGAGGTTCCAAGGAGGAAGGGGAGCGGCCCGCACAAGCCGACGGGCTTGCAAGGCTCTGATGCGGATGACATCCCCAATGTTCGCTGCGGGTTCACGACTGCGTACGTCGGCAGCCTCTCGCCCCTGATGTACGAACAGGTGAAACCAACTGGCCTAGCATCCCTGTTAACGACTCGTGCAACTGGTGGAGGAGACAACAAGATGTACTGGTGTTTGCTTATGAACATAGATACAGATAAAAAAACCATGACATTTCCAGATCGCCAGGTTAGACCCATAAATGAAGCAGCCATAGAGTTTGTTAGCGGGATAAAGTCAGGATCTACTCCCATCCCATTAGTATCACAAATCCTGCAAAGCGAGATCAATACAAATCGGGCTGCTGTTCTAGAACTACTTGGGATAAATCGGGTGGCAGAGGGAAGGGCCAAACGAGGGAAAATCCAGGTTAAGGAGGTGATGACAGCACTTAGGAACATAGATCCGCGTTCCACAACTAAAAAGGACTTGGTTGCATCAAATGTCGGCTACAACCTACTTGTGTGTGCAACGATGATTGCACCGCAGGCCAGCTGTGGATTAGTGCCTGACGAGGTGCTTCACTGTGTCATTAAGCCAGATAAAATCGGTTCATTTAACTGGGGGAAATTCATCATTGACCACATGATGCAGAACGCAAAAGATGTGCAGCTTCACTACAAAAACAAAAGCAAAATAGGTTCGTGCCCCATGGGAGGATTCCAACTTTGTCTTCAGGTATGGAATAATGAAAAAGCTCTTCATGATTGTGTGCTTTTCATCTTTTTGCACGATTACCAAAAAGTAGATGCAAGCTAAAGCAAAAGCTATTTCTTGTCCTCATCTTCTTCAGGTATTCTTTGCGGAATGGATTGATTTTGAAAGGAACCTGACAGCCAATATCTGGCCACGCATATCTACGTATAGCGATGACACCCTGAAGGACGTATTTACTCTAGCAAGGGATCCAGAAAAAAGATTAAAGGTGAGCATCGTTTCAAAACTATTCAATCTAATACATTAGGAAACTAACTAACAAGCTCTAACTAAAATTGCTCATGGTCATGCATGAACAGACAAAACCTTTAACGAGGGACTGTGAAGGGTCGTGGTATATCCATCCAATCTTGCTCCAGGGGTCCATGATTCCAATTCAGACCGTCAAGACTGCTGCCCGTCACTACATCAGTTCTACAGTATGCACTAGGATGCGGAGCGCTGTGCTGCATTTTGCTGAAAATCACTGCCCTCCTGATGAAGTGTTGTCTGCTGAACATCAAGAGCGTTGCAAAACTCTCATTAATCGTATTTGTGGCGATCTCGAGGAAGCTTCTTCTCTCATGTATGATGAGTTCATGGCCTTGGTTGCCGCTACAGAAAAATCACGGTTGAGCACACAACGTGTCCGGCTAACTCCAAGCCCCTTGGTCGGCGCTACAAAAGCTCTTGTGGTTACTCAATGTTTGTTCCTGACAAAACCTCACTCCTTTCTCCTCCATTTCATTGGCACCGCTCAAAAATTACTAACCACTCGATTATATATGCCTTCCTTGCTTCTTCCAGCTACATCAGCAGGGCAGTGGGTGCAAGCTTCAACACACACCCATGAAGAACAATTAGCAAAGGCACGCATGGAGAAAAAGGACTGCACTGGCTCTGAATTACAAAAAACAAATTCCACCCCAAGATTCGTAACACGTGAGTCATGGAAAATTTCCTCTACTCAACTTTGACATTTTAGCAAACATCAGCAGAGTATCTAAAACTTCATTCTTGTTGATACAGCTGTGCAGATAGAGCTCCCTCAAGGATCGCCATTTGCAAATGCATGCGCACGCACTCTTGTACAGATGGCCAAATCAGTATCTCAGACATGTAATTAACATAACATACCTTTCATCCATCCACTTCCTTTTTGAAATGACAACTCACCACTAGCATTATGTGTACTGTTTGCCATCCCATCAACAGATCAACAACCTGCATGTGTTGAGAAGACTCCTGAAGCTAGATTGCCAGCACCTACCATTCATGGAGAAGCAGAAACTCTCATTGTAACAAACGTGCCCCTTGCGCCTCGTGCGCTTCGTTTCACTGGTATATCTCCCAACAATGAGCCAAGCAAAAAAGGTGCCAATCCACAGTTCAGACTAACCATTCTGTGCTACAAGTCACAGTTCAGACTAACAATTTTGTCCACACTCTTCATATATCTGCAGGTCTGCCAATGTCAGCTCGTTTACCGCGGACACCTTATCATTTACGGAGCAACAGGTATATCACTGAAGTCACTCAAAATCCCACGTGGACAATGAAATGCCCAAGATCAAATATTGTAGTTATGGTAGACGCTAAGAGGCATAGAACATCAGAAGGAGCTTCTGTTGATCAACCCCTAATCTATAAAATAGAGAAAAATGCTCATGAGACAAAGCAGACTGTTGGTGAAAAGGAAGTTGCCGGCATTTCTATAGAAGGTAGCAGAGTACACATTTTTTGTTGCTTGCTTACCTCAGCCTGCAATCATGTAACTCAATTTGCATAAATATACTTTTTACAGGGCAAGACCAGGCTATGTGTAGTACACCACCAGCTAAAACTCAGTCTAATAAGAAAAAACAATCAGATCCTGCTGTCGTGATTGCTTACAAAAGACGACAACGCACACCACGTACCAATTCTGGTGCAGCTGATCAGCAAGCTATACAAATTGCAACAACATGAGCTGCATCCATGGACACATGTATATGTCGCCTGCCTTCTCATTCATTCTATGTTCCGAAATGCTAAACTACACTGATCCTTCTTCATGTTTCAGCAAGCACTTTGGCAGTCAATCAACCATTGTGGGATCTGAGCCCAGCAACTTCCGTACAAAAATCAACATATGGCATAGACTTGTTTTCACAAGGTAAAACTCTACGCTGTACCATTGATGTACGAATTGATCAAACAAAAAAATAATATGTCCTGCTCACCATGCTGTTGCCGGGGGGAGTGAAGACATTACTAATGTTAAAGTGACTCCTACTCACCCGCTGCTCCGCGGTGAATGTACATTGTCGCTAGTGTCAACTAACCATTTTGTCCTGTATGCACACACAACAAAACAATTATGTTTAGAAACCTACAAAAAAACTGTTCTGTGAGCATATCATGATTTCATATACATCATTGCTTTGACGCTCTTGCATAAAAATTCAAACTTGCAGCTATAAGAGAGGATGTACACGCAGCAGAGTCAGAAACTCCAACAGAGACAAACAGCAACTCATCAGACCCAAGGCGGACTGCACGTGAAAGCACTGTTCGAACTGCGCCTGTTGAAAAAGCTAAAAGGAGCAGAGGTACAAGCAAATGCATGGCAACTTGAATCTAATCACATAACTTTCAAAAAAAATTAGAACCATATATGTGATGAAGCAAGGCTACCTGTACATATGTTATGCAGTTAGGCAATGATTGTAAAATTGTTCATACACCTGTGCAGATCACGTAAAGGTGAGGCCTCCTAAAATGAAATCTCTGGAAGCTATTGATGCTGACACATCACTGGTAATCAGTGGTATTCACCTTGAACCGGTGCATAAAGGTACATTCCATCCATCACCATGTCCTTCGTATTCCCATCTCCACTTCTCTTGCTTTCCAAATGATTATCCCATGCAAACAAAATTCTTGTTTCTCAAAAACAATGTACCATGTCATCCAGAATGTTTTTGCTGCTATTGTTTGTGTACTGTCATTGTCTAATTCACGTTTACTCCTGACATATATTGCAGACAATTCATCAACTCCAAAAATAGAGCCAGATATTCACGTAGCAAAATTTCTGAGGATAACAACAGATCCCCCCATTGATGTGGACAAGTGGTACAAGAAGATAACAAAATGCACCATGAGTGAACGTTCCATGTGAGCTCTGCCGTCAACTACTCATCTCAACATCACATCTGAACCTTTTGAAAAAGCATTCTACCATGATAAACCTCTTTATCGTTAACAAATAACCTGCAAGTGCACATGAAAAAATATTATTCCGGTTCCAGGCTACCAAACAACTTAATCTCTTCATATCTTGCATCTTGATATGTACGTGCGAACTTTGAGCCTGTGCTTCCAATTGTAATATTAATATAACTGAAACTGATGGTGTGCTAACAACAGGAGATGGCTTTCAATTGATGACCCTTGCCACTTGGAGATGACTGGCCACTCGATCCCGCGGAACTATGGTGAAAATCAAAGCCTCAAACCAAACGGGATGTCAGCAGGTGTTTTGGCGCTAGACATGAAGGACAACATACTATACAAATACAGAACTCCACGGTGGAGGAAGCTATTTCCCCCAAGCTTTGCGGTGAGGCTCAGCACAACAAACTTCTCATATATGACACTTCCATCCTCTTCCATACCTCATAATGTTATTCATCTGTTAAAATATGTCCTACAGGAACAAGCCATCAACTGTCAGGACCAGCACAATACAGACACGCTCTTCTGGATGTTCAATGCATCAAACCTCCCCTACAAGATGGAAGAATGCAAAAAGGTAAGCAATAAAAACCAATACATTGCTTGATATAACTAAAAAATATGAAATCCTGATATAACTAATCCATGATCCTTGTTCAGTTCATCGTGGTACACATTGTCGACGATTCATGGTGCCTCTATCAAATTGACATAGCTGCAAAAACTATGTTCATAATGGACCCCACTTTGACCATGTCAGAAAAGGGTAGTATGGAGATCAAACATATGCGTACAGCTGAACTTATACTCAATTTCCTTTTCAATCGTCTTCGTGAATGGTATCCCAACTGGCATTTTTCAACATTTCTGTGGAGTTACAAGTTCAACTATGGAATGCACACCGCCTGCAGCAAGTACAGTCCACTATGCAATACCCCCATCATTCCCAAAATGTGTGCTACTAATCCTAGTAACCTAATAAAGATGCAAAAACAAATGCAGAGCTGACAGTGGATTCTATGTGCTACACTACATAAAGGAGTTTGATGGAGATGTCCTGCAAATAATTCCTACTGAGGTATGCAAAGTACATATTCAATAACTTTTTATGTTTCACTCCTCTCTACACCATCTTCAAGCATTTTCCGTCTATGTTTCCTAGGAAATCATTGCACAACTGAGGAAACAAATGGCTTATGAAGTCCTGATGATGAAAGGCAACAAGGCTGAATTGGCCAGCTACATCTGCGGTGCGAAGCAGGACTAGGAAGAGTTGCTTGCTTCAAAAAAACAAACCAATATCAAACCTATGACCAATGGAACAACTCCCTCTGTGCTGAAAAGCTTGCCCCTCAAATTGATGTTACATCAGTTTGAATTACAAGATTTGGACAAGCTTTCCAATACAGAGGGATTAATAATATCCTAAGTCACTCTACGCTTTCTCTCTGCTTTAAGACTTATCTCTATCTATTTATGCACTACGACTACCAGTACAAGTATTTCTATCTGGCCTTGCTGCCATGTAATCGACTACTATGCTGCATTGAACTGATATGCTATTATCTGGTTGACACTTCCAGTACAATGAATTTGCATTATCTTATCTATTCCAGAAAATTGCTATGATAAATGTTATCTAGTATAATCAATTTGCCTATAATATAACCATACATATTACCTGTGGCCTATTAACACATCTGCTATTGTGCATCTCTATGTTTTTCTCAAAAGTCCATTTGATAATGATGGAATGTAGTGCAAAACAACTGGGTGCGCGTTCACATACATGCCCATGCCCATTTCACCCTCATGCATAATCACGCGCGACATTGGCAACTACCTACGGATCATGAATTTGTACATCTGAGAAAAACTACAAACTTCCACGATGGCACCTTGGAACAATTTTATATGCAATCTCTTTCATATGCTCCTAAATTGAAATAACACATCTATCAACAGTGACTCCGCATCGTATTGAATTACCATCATAATCAAAACAAGACAAACGTAGGAAACTAATTTTCTTTTGGAAAACGGGTAGGACAATTACTCATTCATCAAATCATGACCCGTGAAAAATTCATGAGTGTTCACCACCAAAAATTTAAATAAAAAAAGAAACAAATCAAGTTTGAATTTCTCGTTTCGATCTAGACGCATCGTGTTTTTTTTATTGTGTCAGAAACGTCGGGAAGCGACGAGTGGGACTGGTAGCAATCAACAGTAGACTGTGAAAAAATTATTATAAATTCATCACATCAATTTTTATAGATATTTAATACAGATGCATGTGTAACAAAATGTTGCATGTTTTCATTCGTCAAACAATTACACACGCAGGAGATATTGCCATTTCAGAGGGGATCTTCCATGTAAGATGTTTAAAATAATAATGAAACACTACCAACCAAGAAGTCATAATAGATCCTCTCCCTTGATACAGATAAAATAAATCAAAGACAAGCAAATAATCAGACAGACCCAAGACAACCAAGTCCACACAAACTACTGCACCAGACTCGATACATGTCATACGTCCACACATTTTAGAACTAACATACTACACGAGAATTAAACCTAAGTTCATTTATTCAACATAACTAGATATCCTCTGCCCACGACACCACATCAAAGCAACCCACCATTTTAAAAGAAAATTGCGCGCAACCCACACAAATACACATGTCGTCATCCCTTGCCTCCTTCCAGAGCAGCACGCAAGACATCATCACCCACAATATTCCCCTGCTCATCCCGCAGACGGAAAAGCTCAAAAATAGTTGTCTTTCGGAAAGTGGCCAAAATTTTTCTGCACATTTCATTGTCACGTGCAATCACACAAACAACTATCTTGAGATACAACAAAAAGGCATGTCATATGAGAAGACCAGGAAAAATGACAGATTCTCTTACCTTTGTCAGAGGCCACATCATCTTTTCACCATCGTACTGCCTGATCGCATGCAGCATGCAGATACCAGACTCATCCCTGTCACATATACAGACATGTGCATACATCACCTCTCTACCGAACATGTAAAAAATATGCAAAAAAATATCTCCGGCACAAAGTGTCACTTACCTTGTAAATACTTCCCGGGTTATTTTTGGCAACTTCCGGTTCCATCTGTCAGGTGTGCAGTGCCATTTTGCAAAGAACTCATTAAGGCAACTAAATAGCACATTGTGAATCTGTGACACCACCTCATGATGTGTTGTATGTCGCTGCTCTGCTCCCACTATTTGAGCACACAAAGGATCCAGTATGTGAATCTCCTTCCTAATCATATCCCACATGTATGCTGCCCAGCCATGGTCAAGAATGGCTGGCACAAAGAACTGCAACAAACAACAAACGCTTGCATGAATAATGCTTTTCCACATTGATGAAATTGCAAATTAGTTGACATAGACTGACCCAAAACTTACCGTCTGACATGTTGTGACATCATGACGAGACTGCGAAATTTGCAACTGAATAGCTTTTACATGCACAACTTTCTCCCCAGCAAGAGTGTGCATCTGTTATAGACACAGTAAACAAGCAAACATATTTCATGGCCGATCGCAACCTGGCAAACATTTACAAGATATCTACCCAAAACCAGTAAAAAGGGTGTACTGACCGAGAAATCTGGTTCAAGTACTTCCCTCCATAGCATATACTGATTCAAAGCATCTACACCAACATCAAGCTGATTAAACCTCCTGATTGCAAGCACAGCTACCTCATGATCAAGAGGATGTCCCCCGATTAATTGTTGCTAAACACACATAGCATTTACCCGAAGCATCCGCGGGGTTTTATGCTCAATCCACATGCTGCAAAAATCACACAATCATAATTGCGGCTTATAAAAATGCTTTAACCGACTAACTGGCGACGTGAACTTTAAAAAAAGAACACCAGCATGTTGGAAATATGCCCTAGAGGCAATAATAAATTACTTATTATTATATTTCCTTGTTCATGATAATCGTTTATTATCCATGCTATAATTGTATTGATAGGAAACTCAGATACATGTGTGGATACATAGACAACACCATGTCCCTAGTAAGCCTCTAGTTGACTAGCTCGTTGATCAATAGATGGTTACGGTTTCCTGACCATGGGCATTGGATGTCATTGATAACGGGATCACATCATTAGGAGAATGATGTGATGGACAAGACCCAATCCTAAGCATAGCACTAGATCGTGTAGTTCGTATGCTAAAGCTTTTCTAATGTCAAGTATCATTTCCTTAGACCATGAGATTGTGCAACTCCCGGATACCGTAGGAATACTTTGGGTGTGCCAAACGTCACAACGTAACTGGGTGGCTATAAAGGTACACTACGGGTATCTCCGAAAGTGTCTGTTGGGTTGGCACGAATCGAGACTGGGATTTGTCACTCCGTGTGACGGAGAGGTATCTCTGGGCCCACTCGGTAGGACATCATCATAATGTGCACAATGTGATCAAGGAGTTGATCACGGGATGATGTGTTACGGAACGAGTAAAGAGACTTGCTGGTAACGAGATTGAACAAGGTATCGGGATACCGACGATCGAATCTCGGGCAAGTGTCGTACCGATAGACAAAGGGAATTGTATACGGGATTGATTAAGTCCTTGACATCGTGGTTCATCCGATGAGATCATCGTGGAACATGTGGGAGCCAACATGGGTATCCAGATCCCGCTGTTGGTTATTGACCGGAGAACGTCTCAGTCATGTCTGCATGTCTCCCGAACCCGTAGGGTCTACACACTTAAGGTTCGGTGACGCTAGGGTTATAGAGATATTAGTATGCGGTAACCCGAAAGTTGTTTGGAGTCCCGGATGAGATCCCGGACGTCACGAGAAGTTCCGGAATGGTCCGGAGGTAAAGAATTACATATAGGAAGTGCTATTTCGGCCATCGGGACAAGTTTCGGGGTCATCGGTATTGTACCGGGACCACCGGAAGGGTCCCGGGGTCCACCGGGTGGGGCCACCTGCCCCAGGGGGCCACATGGGCTGTAGGGGGTGCGCCTTGGCCCACATGGGCCAAGGGCATCAGCCCCAAGAGGCCCATGCGCCAAGAGAGGAGAAAAAGAGGAGAGTCCTAAAGGGGGAAGGCACCTCCGAGGTGCCTTGGGGAGGATGGACTCCTCCCCACCCTTGGCCGCACCCTTCCTTGGAGGAAGGGGCAAGGGCTACGCCTCCCCCTCTCCCTTGGCCCTATATATAGTGGGGAAAAAGGAGGAACAAACCAATCTAAGGCCTGGCGCCTCCCTCTCCCTCCCGTGACACATCTCCCTCCTCCCGCAGCGCTTAGCGAATCCCTGTTGGAATCCCGCTACTTCCACCACGCCGTCGTGCTGCTGGATCTCCATCAACCTCTCCCTCCTCCTTGCTGGATCAAGGCATGGGAGACGTCTCCGTTCCGTACGTGTGTTGAACGCGGAGGTGCCGTCCGTTCGGTGCTAGGATCATCGGTGATTTGAATCACGACGA
This sequence comes from Triticum monococcum, assembly GCA_034509565.1. NCBI lineage: Eukaryota > Viridiplantae > Streptophyta > Magnoliopsida > Poales > Poaceae > Triticum > Triticum monococcum. Next base: position 626,337,403 of record CM067845.1, read on the forward strand.
GTACGACTCCATCAACCCCGTTCTCTTGAACGCTTCCGCGCGCGATCTACAAGGGTATGTAGATCCTCTCCTTCCCCTCGTTGCTAGTCTCTCCATAGATAGATCTTGGTGACACGTAGGAAAATTTTGAATTTCTGCTACGTTCCCCAACAGTGGCATCTTGAGCTAGGTCTATTGCGTAGATTCTATGCACGAGTAGAACACAAAGTAGTTGTGGGCGTTGATTTTGTTCAATATGCTTGACGTTACTAGTCTTATCTTGATTCGGCGGCATCGTGGGATGAAGCGGCCCGGACCAACCTTACACGTACTCTTACGTGAGACCGGTTCCACCGACAAACATGCACTAGTTGCATAAGGTGGCTAGCGGGTGTCTGTCTCTCCCACTTTAGTCGGATAGGATTCGATGAAAAGGGTCCTTATGAAGGGTAAATAGCAATTGGCATATCACGTTGTGGTCTTTGCGTAGGTAAGAAACGTTCTTGCTAGTAACCCATAGCAGCCACGTAAAACATGCAAACAACAATTAGAGGACGTCTAACTTGTTTTTGCAGGGTATGCCATGTGATGTGATATGGCCAAAGGATGTGATGAATGATATATGTGATGTATGAGATTGATCATGTTCTTGTAATAGGAATCATGACTTGCATGTCGATGAATATGACAACCGGCAGGAGCCATAGGAGTTGTCTTTATTTATTTATGACCTGCGTGTCAACATAAACGTCATGTAATTACTTTACTTTATTGCTAACCGTTAGCTGTAGTAGTAGAAGTAATAGATGACGTGACAACTTCAAGGAGACACGATGATGGAGATCATGATGATGGAGATCATGGTGTCATGCCGGTGACAATGATGATCATGGAGCCCCGAAGATGGAGATCAAAAGGAGCAAAGTGATATTGGCCATATCATGTCACTATTTGATTGCATGTGATGTTTATCATGTTTATACATCTTATTTGCTTAGAACGACGGTAGTAAATAAGATGATCCCTCATAAAAATTTCAAGAAGTGTTCTCCCCTAACTGTGCACCGTTGCTACAGTTCGTCGTTTCGAAGCACCACATGATGATCGGGTGTGATAGATCCTTACGTTCACATACAACGGGTGTAAGACAGTTTTACACATGCAAAACACTTAGGGTTAACTTGACGAGCCTAGCATGTGTATAGACATGGCCTCGGAACACAGAAGACCGAAAGGTCGAGCATGAGTCGTATAGAAGATACGATCAACATGAAGATGTTCACCGACGTTGACTAGTCCGTCTCACGTGATGATCGGACACGGCCTAGTTGACTCGGATCATGTAATCACTTAGATGACTAGAGGGATGTCTATCTGAGTGGGAGTTCATAAGATGAACTTAATTATCCTGAACATAGTCAAAAGGTCTTTGCAAATTATGTTGTAGCTCGCGCTTTAGTTCTACTGTTTAGATATGTTCCTAGAGAAAAATTAGTTGAAAGTTGATAGTAGCAATTATGCGGACTAGGTCCGTAAACTGAGGATTGTCCTCATTGCTTCTTAGAAGGCTTACGTCCTTAATGCACCGCTCAGTGTGCTGAACCTCGAACGTTGTCTATGGATGTTGCGAACATCTGACATACACGTTTTGATAACTACATGATAGTTCAGTTAAACGGTTTAGAGTTGAGGCACCAAAGACAGTTTTGAAACGTCGCGAAACATATGAGATGTTTTAAGGGCTGAAATTGGGATTTCAGGCTCGTGCCCACGTCAAGAGGTATAAGACCTCCGACGGTTTTCTTAAGCCTACATACTAAGGGAGAAAAGCTCAATTGTTGAGCTTGTGCTCAGATTGTCTGAGTACAACAATCATTTGAATCAAGTGGGAGTTGACCTTCCAGATAAGATAGTGATGTTTCTCCGAAGTCATTACCACCAAGCTGCTAGAGCTTTGTGATGAACTATAATATATCGGGGAAATATATGACGATCCTTGAGATATTCGCGATGTTTGACACCACAAAAGTAGAAATCAAGAAGGAGCATCAATTGTTGATGGTTGGTGAAACCACTAGTTTCAAGAAGGGCAAGGGCAAGAAGGGATACTTCATGAAACGGCAATTCAGCTGCTGCTCCAGTGAAGAAACCCAAGGTTGAACCCAAACCCGAGACTAAGTGCTTCTGTAATAAAGGGAACAGCCACTGGAGCAGAATTACCCTAGATACTTGGTAGATGAGAAGGCTTGTAAGGTCGATAGAAGTATATTGGATATACATTGTGTTGATGTGTACTTTACCAGTACTCCTAGTAGCACCAGGGTATTAGATACCGGTTCGGTTGCTAAGTGTTAGTAACTCGAAATAAAAGCTACGGAATAAATGGAGACTAGCTAAAGGTGAGCTGACGATATGTGTTGGAAGTGTTTCCAATGTTGATATGATCAAGCATCGCACGCTCCCTCTACCATCGAGATTGGTGTTTGCGTTGAGCATAGACATGATTGGATTATGTCTATCGCAATACGGTTATTCATTTAAGGAGAATAATGGTTACTCTGTTTATTTGAATAATACCTTCAATGGTCTTACATCTAAAATGAATGGTTTATTGAATCTCGATCGTAGTGATACACATGTTCATGCCAAAAGATAGTAATGATAGTACCACCTACTTGTGGCACTGCCACGTAAGTCATATCGGTATAAAACGCATGAGGAAGCTCCATGTTGATGGATCTTTGGGCTCACTCATTTTTGAAAAGTTTGAGACATGCGAACCATGTCTATTGATGTATATGCATGAAGAAACACCATGCAAATGGGCCGTTTGGACTCACTTGATTTTGAATCAGTTGAGACATGCAAATCATACCACATGGGCAAGATGACTGAAAGCCTCGTTTTTCCAGTAAAATGGAACTAGAAAGCAACTTGTTGGAAGTAATACATTTTGATGTGTGCAGTCCAATGAGTGCTGAGGCGTGTAGTGGATATCGTTATGTTCTTACTTCACAAATGATTTGAGTAAATGTTGAGTATATTTACTTGATGAATCACGAGTCTGAATTATTGAAAGGTTCAAGTAATTTCAAGGTGAAGTTGAAAGATCGTCGTGACAAGAGGATGAAATATCTATGATATGATCATAGAGATGAATATCTGAATTACGAGTTTGGCACAGAATTAAGACATTGTGGAAATTGTTTCACAACTAATACAGCCTGGAACACCATAGTGTGATGGTGTGTCCGAACATCATAACTGCACCCTATTGGATATGATGCATACCATGATGTCTCTTATCGAATTACCATGATAGTTTATGGGTTAGGCATTAGAGACAACCACATTCACTTTAAAAGGGGCACCACGTAATTCCGATGAGATGACACCGTATGAACTATGGTTTAGAGAAATCTAAGCTGTCATTTCTTAAAAGTTTGGGGCTGCGACGCTTATGTGAATAAGTTTCAGTTTGATAAGCTCGAACCCAAAGCGGATAAATGCATCTTCATAGGACACCCAAAACAGTTGGGTATACCTCCTGTCTCAGATCCGAAAGCAATAAGGGATTGTTTCTAGAATCGGGTCCTTTCTCGAGGAAAAGTTTCTCTCGAAAGAATTGAGTGGGAGGGTGGTGGAGACTTGATGAGGTTATTAAACCGTCTCTTCAACTAGTGTATAGCAGGGCACAAAGAGTTGTTCCTGTGGCACCTACACCAGTTGAAGTGGAAGCTTATGATATTGATCATGAAACTTCGGATCAAGTCACTACCAAACCTCGTGGGATGACAAGGATGCGTACTACTTCAGAGTGGTACGTAATCCTGTCTTGGAAGTCAAGTTGCTAGACAACAATGAACCTACGAGCTATGGAGAAGCGATGGTGGGCCTGGATTCCGATATATGGCTCGAGGCCATATAATCCGAGAGAAGGATCCATGTATGAAAACAAAAGTGTAGACTTTGGCAGAACTACTTGATGGTCGTAAGGCTGTTAGGTACATATGGATTTTAAAAGGAAGACGGACAATGATGGTAAATGTCACCATTAAGAAAGCTCGACTTGTCGTTAAGTTGTTTTTCAACAAGTTCAAGGAGTTGACTACGGTGAGATTTTCTCACTTGTAGTGATGCTAAGAGTCTGTTGGAATTATATTAGCAGTCACTGCATTATTTATGAAATCTTGCAGATAGGATGTCAAAACATTGTTTCCTCAACGTTTTTCTTGAGGAAAGGTTGTATGTGATACAACCGGATGGTTTTGTCAATCCTGAAATATGCTAATAAGTATGCAAAGCTCCAGCAATCCTTCTAAGGACCGGAGTAAGCATCTCGGAGTTGGAATGTATGCTTTGATGAGATGATCAAAGATTTTGGGTTTATACAAAGTTTATGAGAAACTTGTATTTCCAAAGAAGTGAGTGGGAGCACTATAGAATTTCTGATGAGTATATGTTGTTGATCAGAAATGACGTAGAATTTCTGGAAAGCATATAGGCTTATTTGGAAAGTGTTTTTCAATGGAAGGCCTGGATTAAGCTACTTGAACATTGAGCATCAAGATCTATAAGGATAGATCAAAACGCTTAATGGAACTTTCAAATGAGCACATACCTTGACATGATCTTGAAGGTGTTCAAGCTGGATCAGTCAAAGAAGGAGTTCTTGCCTGAGTTGTAAGGTATGAAGTTAAGTCTTAAAGCTCGACCACGGCAGAATAGAGAGAAAGGACGAAGGTCGTCCCCAATGCTTAAGACATAGGCTCTACAGTATGCTATGCTGTGTACCGCACCTGAAGTGTGCCTTGCCATGAGTCAGTCAAGGGGTACAAGAGTGATCCAAGAATGGATCACAGGACAGCGGTCAAAGTTATCCTTAGTAACTAGTGGACTAAGGAATTTTTCTCGATTATGGAGGTGGTAAAAGAGTTCGTCGTAAAGGGTTACGTCGATGCAAGCTTAACACCTATCCGGATAGCTCTGATTAGAGATACCGGATACGTATAATGGAGCAACAATTTAGAATAGCTCCAAGTAGAACAGTTATTTGGAATAGCTCCAAATAGAACGTGGTAGCTACATCTAGGAGATGACATAGAGATTTGTGAAGCACACACGGATCTGAAAGGTTCAGACCCGTTGACTAAAACCTCTCTCACAAGCAACATGATCAAACCCAGAACTCATTGAGTGCTAATCACATAGTGATGTGAACTAGATTATTGACTCTAGTAAACTCTTTGGATGTTAGTCACATGGGGATGTGACCTTGAGTGTTAATCACATGGCAATGTGAACTAGATTATTGACTCTAGTGCAACTGGGAGACTGTTGGAAATATGCCCTAGAGGCAATAATAAATTACTTATTATTATATTTCCTTGTTCATGATAATCGTTTATTATCCATGCTATAATTGTATTGATAGGAAACTCAGATACATGTGTGGATACATAGACAACACCATGTCCCTAGTAAGCCTCTAGTTGACTAGCTCGTTGATCAATAGATGGTTACGGTTTCCTGACCATGGGCATTGGATGTCATTGATAACGGGATCACATCATTAGGAGAATGATGTGATGGACAAGACCCAATCCTAAGCATAGCACTAGATCGTGTAGTTCGTATGCTAAAGCTTTTCTAATGTCAAGTATCATTTCCTTAGACCATGAGATTGTGCAACTCCCGGATACCGTAGGAATACTTTGGGTGTGCCAAACGTCACAACGTAACTGGGTGGCTATAAAGGTACACTACGGGTATCTCCGAAAGTGTCTGTTGGGTTGGCACGAATCGAGACTGGGATTTGTCACTCCGTGTGACGAAGAGGTATCTCTGGGCCCACTCGGTAGGACATCATCATAATGTGCACAATGTGATCAAGGAGTTGATCACGGGATGATGTGTTACGGAACGAGTAAAGAGACTTGCTGGTAACGAGATTGAACAAGGTATCGGGATACCGACGATCGAATCTCGGGCAAGTGTCGTACCGATAGACAAAGGGAATTGTATACGGGATTGATTAAGTCCTTGACATCGTGGTTCATCCGATGAGATCATCATGGAACATGTGGGAGCCAACATGGGTATCCAGATCCCGCTGTTGGTTATTGACCGGAGAACGTCTCAGTCATGTCTGCATGTCTCCCGAACCCGTAGGGTCTACACACTTAAGGTTCGGTGACGCTAGGGTTATAGAGATATTAGTATGCGGTAACCCGAAAGTTGTTCGGAGTCCCGGATGAGATCCCGGACGTCACGAGAAGTTCCGGAATGGTCCGGAGGTAAAGAATTATATATAGGAAGTGCTATTTCGGCCATCGGGACAAGTTTCGGGGTCATCGGTATTGTACCGGGACCACCGGAAGGGTCCCGGGGGTCCACCGGGTGGGGCCACCTGCCCCGGGGGGCCACATGGGCTGTAGGGGGTGCGCCTTGGCCCACATGGGCCAAGGGCATCAGCCCCAAGAGGCCCATGCGCCAAGAGAGGAGAAAAAGAGGAGAGTCCTAAAGGGGGAAGGCACCTCCGAGGTGCCTTGGGGAGGATGGACTCCTCCCCACCCTTGGCCGCACCCTTCCTTGGAGGAAGGGGCAAGGGCTGCGCCTCCCCCTCTCCCTTGGCCCTATATATAGTGGGGAAAAAGGAGGAACAAACCAATCTAAGGCCTGGCGCCTCCCTCTCCCTCCCGTGACACATCTCCCTCCTCCCGCAGCGCTTAGCGAATCCCTGTTGGAATCCCGCTACTTCCACCACGCCGTCGTGCTGCTGGATCTCCATCAACCTCTCCCTCCTCCTTGCTGGATCAAGGCATGGGAGACGTCTCCGTTCCGTACGTGTGTTGAACGCGGAGGTGCCGTCCGTTTGGCGCTAGGATCATCGGTGATTTGAATCACGACGAGTACGACTCCATCAACCCCGTTCTCTTGAACGCTTCCGCGCGCGATCTACAAGGGTATGTAGATCCTCTCCTTCCCCTCGTTGCTAGTCTCTCCATAGATAGATCTTGGTGACACGTAGGAAAATTTTGAATTTCTGCTACCTTCAGCATTATACCTGTCAAGGTCAAAATTGTTGTTTCCAGACACCCAGTTATAGAACTTATCCACCAAGGGGACTGGTGGGGGCTGAGCTAGACACCCACTCACCCATGGGTTGCGTGCAAAGCTTGCAGAAGTGGCATACTTCCTCTTTGGCAACGTAGCTACCATGGTCCCAAAATAAACAACATTGGGCTCTCCCTCTCCAATTTCGTACAGACAGTTAACCGTGTCCGTAATAACCCGAGCATACAATATAATCCTGTCTAGTAATACTACATTCTTCTCTTCCATTTGTCGGTCCTCAACAACTGGGTTATCATACACAGGGGGGTCGTTTGGCTGCTGTGATGACACCGGCCTCGTATCTGAGACAACAAACAAAACATACTGAATTAAACCATGTTGACAACAAGAAGAAACATAATTTAAAGTCGACGACAGCATTTTGATGATGTTAAATATGACACATAAAAAAATTTGATCACCTTGCACATCGCAGTGATCAACCCGAGGCTTCTTCCCTGAATTACGTTCAAAATGGGCCTTGCTTGAACTACCACCAACATGAACAAATTAAAGTTAACATACATCCTAAAAGGCTGACCTACACAACATATGCACACCTACGGCACCTTCATCATCCGACATTTCGAGCCGCCGAGCAACCGTTGGGATCACCCTTGAATGCATAGCCTGAGCATCTGCACCCATAAAAACAATAACCATAACCAATCCTATCTTGATTGTTTTCGATGACGTCATATACTCATGTATAGTGGATAAAAATACCATCAGAGCACTTGGAAGAACCATCCAGTGTGACACACGTTGACAGCCCGCGCGCTTGACAACACCTACAACGATCCCGCATAAGTGATACAATTCTATCAGCAAAGCTAAGCATGTCAGACTGCATCCTACTCCGCAGCAACGACATGCTCAGCGTGCACTTTGCATTCTGCTGCTTCAGCATCAGGCTCAGCTCTTCAAGGACCTGCACATTGCACAATGCTTGTCTTAAAAACAGATATCCATCAACATTTCAACAATAAAAAAGACATTGCATTGCCCACCCAGAAACCCACCTAATTAGATCAACAAAACTTACCGGATCACCGTGGCAAGTCTGGCGCAAATGATTTGCAAAATCCCTTGGCCCAATTGAATGATATGCCGACCTCACATCGCCCAAATAGTCAGCTGGTACCGTCGTTGCATGCACACCAAAATCCGGAGTATGTTGGTCCACTCTATCATGCACCCTTGGAACTGATTGCTTCACTGAACCTGATGATACATGGTAGTCAATGCATCCTTGGCACGTCGTGTCTGGCCGCGTGTACATAACTAGCTCCGCAGGCCGCACCTACAACCATGGAACAAAAAAAGTTAGACAAACACAATCACTTCTCAACCTCGACCGAAGTGAATTTTTAGACCAACAACTACAAAAAACATACCCCTGCAGGGACATAACCCCACTTCCCGTGCTTCATGCCATAAGCCATTATGATCATCTGCCGAAACCTTTTCTGTTCGAAGCACTGCACGCGGGGCAATTCAGATGGGGGCATATTGAACCATCCAAGGTCAATGTTGTCCAGCAAGAAAAGCTGCCATGGATTATAATGAGGTAAGCAATAAGGATTCAATAGTACACACACATCTCTTCCTGAAAATCCACACCCAAACTATGAGAACCTAAAAGATGTGTTCACCTGGAAAAAAGGTGGCACGCAAACATATGAACCGTTGCCGCTTTGCTTTGATAATCATTCTGCAACTTCACAACAGCTGACATCAATTTCTGCATAGCATACTCACACCAATTGAACTGCGGGATCAATTCTGGATTGGCCAGAGCACCCCAGAAATCAATGGTCATGGTGTCATGCTTGGTGCACGGTGCTATCAAATAGCCCATGACAAAGATTACGAATGCAATTTGAAAACAATCATTTTCAATTTTACTCGAATCCTCTGAAATATCTGTACTTATAAAACCTTCAGCCGCCTTCAGATTATGAGCAACTATACTGTCCATCCCAATTGACTGCTTGATGAAATTGATTGCAGACTGAGAAATTTGTGCATCCCTGCCACCCACATCTCGATTCCTGCATGGGATGCCAAAAACCTTATGGAAATCTTCTGCTGTGAAACCAATCGTATTGTCATTATCAATGACGATTACGCGACACCGAGCATTCACCTTCCTCATAACCCAAGCACTCATCCTCAGGTCCAACTTGACAAGCATTGGGAGCTTCAGAATTGCACCAAAACCAATTTCGGTTACAAGCCATCTCTTGTATTCGTCAAATTTTGCAACCATCTCTACAACACGCTTAACTGACAACCGAGAAGTAATAACTGGCTGATGTTCTTCTGTCGGATCAAGTGCAGGCTCTCCCTCACCCACCGCTCCATCAGAAAAATCATGTTCCTCAAACTCTTCGTCCATCTACAATATTGCAACTGAATCACTACATGGATCTACTCCTCAATTCCAAGCTAAAAAATCTATATGCAAAACTACATGCCACAGCTGAAATTAGATCTGACGCCATGAAAAACGTACCAGCGAATACCCGGGCAACGAGGCACCAAGGGCCGCACCCGAGCAGCTACTGCAAACCTCCCTTCAGAGCCGACGGAGAAGATACCTGCTTCACGAGATCCAAATCTGGCGACCTTTCTTTGAACTAAAGCTCCGGCTGGGACGTCTCTGACTAGATAGCCATTCAGATGCGGATAAGGAGGTAGCTGGTGGGTAGGTGGTCGAGCACATCGGACAAGGCTGGGGCGATTTAGATGCCAAGGGATGCACGGGCCAGTCCAGTCTACGCACTACGGGCCAGCCCACCAGAACGGACAGCCCAATCACTTTGAGGGACGATGGGTAATACTGTTACACGCTTGTTTCACCTCCTATGCGTTAATATTACTAACCGGATATTTAAAATCAAAAAAACTTGTGCTTGCGGACTGTTAAATAAGCATCTGACAGTACAACAATTTTGTATATAAAAATTTAATAACGTATATGAAATTAAGCAGCGTGTGCAAAAAAAATTAAGCAGCATGTGCAAAAAATGTTCAAAAGTGTATAAATATAATGTTTCTCTTGCCTAAGAGTGTATACCATTATATACAGCATGTGTGAAGGCAATTAATCATTACTTAAAATAATTAGCAAGCATTCGAATAATGCTGAAAACAAGTATGAAAAAATATTATCGGCCAATTTAGAAAATGTAAATGCATAAAAAAAGGAACGACCATCCATGAAAAGGCAACACTTATGTTTAAAATATATATATGTGCTTATAGAAAATGTTGCCATAATAAAAGATGTAATTCTTTTATTTAAAAAAATCATTATCAGGCAATATATCTTTTATAAAAAAAAGTCATTTCCAAAACATGCTAAAAATAATATGGATCTACAAAAAGTATAGTCATGTATTAAAAATACAAACTAGTATTTTAACACATATATCTTTGCCGTACAGGAATAAATGTAAAAACTAAATCTAAGTAAGACAAAAGAAATAAAAAAAATTATGCCTGAATATCCGCATACAAACTATGGTTAACCATGTCGGTGGCCATCCGTTTCATACATGGCTACATGCACGCCAGCTCCTAAAAATCACGGCTTAAAATGCAAAAAAGAGAAATGACATTCATGCTGGAAAGCCTTCTCTCGAAACTACCATTCTGACAGCATAAAAAATGACATATTTAACAGACCATAGGCATCATCATTCATAGTTTCACACAGGACATTACATCTGCAGCTCGTCCACACTTAGCACTACATGCTTACAGCGTCACGTCCACACCTCGACCAACTAGAAAAGCATAACGTAACGTAATTTTGCATAACACTAAGCCTATGCCTAGTTAACCACTCTGCCGTCTCGGCCAGATAAGAATGGCCACGTCGCCTAATTAACCAGGCGCAGTACAACATCTGCCACCAGCAACAGCAGAATTGCCACCCCAATTACCAGGTTTGCTACAGATACCACCAGGTTGATGGAGGCGGCGTCGGCGACTGTCAAACCCTGCCGAACGGCAGCTGGAGCTGCCGCGAGCATATATCCTGCGACCGCACTAGCAAACGATGCAGCCTGCGAAGCCGCTGGCGGCCCATTTTGCTGCACCGGCTGGCCGTGATCAGCCTGCACAACTTGAGCTTCGACAGCTTGCCCACCCTGCATCTAACCCGCACCGATTTCACCCACAGCAGCTACTCCTCCTTCAAGATTGGCCAGATGAGCTGCATAGCCTTCCTGCCACCGGTAGAAATCGCATCCGCCCGCCGAAGGCTGCAATGGATCCACAAGGACGCGTACCTCGTGATAATCTACCCAGCTAAACATCTCAAAAAACACCCATAACCAATTTAAGAAACTGGACTTACGTTGTGATTCCGGCACTTGTAGAAACGCTGACCGACGTTCTGCCTGCGCCTAGCAACGTAGGTCACCACGTTCCTGTTGCAATCTGGACAAGGCACAATTGGCAGAGCAGCTGGATCCGCCATCTTCGATACCTAGGTATCTATCTGCTCCGATTTGGTGCGACCTAGAAGAAACTGTGGGGCGAGTGTAGGGTTTCGTCTTGCGATTTGGGGATCGAATGGGAACCAGATCCAGAAGGGCCCGCGTTAAATACATCCAGTGGGCCGCCAACTACTTACTGTACCTAACCATTAGAGGCCGTCTCGTACTTCCGGTACACACAAGTCCAGAACAGTAGACAGACGACGCGTTACATAAACACCGTGAAATCCTCGTCTAACGCCCGAGCCACCAACGTCTCTTGCCCGTTACGTACGCACATTAACTGCACTCAACCGTCGCGTACAATACAGCGGGCCCCTCGAGCCTCCAGCGGATCGAACGCATACAGATTCCGGGAGCGCGCAAGCTTGTCCGCGCCTAGCAATTACCGCAAGGCAACATGGCTATATCATCTACTTGCAAGCAGAGTACATGGAGAAGACAACAATGGCATAATCACAACAGAGACAAGATAAAAAATGCATACAACTAAGTCAGCATTCTTCCGGCAAAGCCTTCAAGGAGATATGCCCTCGTGACGATGTCAAGAGGTCTTGCCTATGAAAGGCATGATGGTAATTTTCATTATAGATGCAGGGTCCAACTATTAGACTAGAACATCAAGAGGAGAGACAATAAGTTCAACAACAAAATGATGGAAATAGCATTGTTGCCATATCAAGCACAATGATAGATGCACATACGATCCCACAATAAAAAGAAAGATGTAAAGAGTTTCAGCGATCCAGCATTAAACATAGTCGGGATATACACGAACCAATATCAACATGTGGAGATATGCGGTAAAAATAACAACCATATACGATTAAATTGCCTTTTTATAACTAATTCACACCATCAAAATATTGTACATCTGCCTAAAACATCTAGGAGCTAACATCCTCGCATTTCCAAGACTTCATGCACCAAGTAAAAAACCCACGAAAGACACAATATTTACTAAACTTAAAGATCCCAAGATGCCGCTGCCGAAAATGAAGCAAACCAGCGTATATGTATAGGTGGAGGACACCTGCCTTTAATGATTTCAGGCTCTCACGTCTAAGGGTGGCGAACTCATCAACAAGTGCATATTTGATCTTCTGAAGTTTTTTCACCGCATTCTTGGAGTAACTACTCAATGTGGCATTTTTCTTATTTGGTCATATTTGTTCTTTTAGTTGGTCTACTCAGTTTTTTTTGAAAGATCCAGCATTGCTGGCTTTTCATTGATTTAGGAGGGAGAAGGCGGGAAACATGATGATCAAGCGATTAGGTGGGTGTCTAGAGTAGAGCTCAAGGAAAAGAAAGGTAAAGCGGCCTTTGCTGTGCTAGCCAGCAGGGGGCCAAAGAAAAAAAATCCTTAGACTATAATTTCCCAACTGTCCCCGAAGGGGCTCATGGGATGCTTTGCTCCCACCACTCTCCATTGATCCAGAGCGCGCCGAACAGCAGCAAGGCTGGATGTAGCCGAAGGGCACTTGCCTCTGAAAACTGCCTCATTTCGCTCCTGCCAGATCTCCCAAGTGATCAGCACGATCATCGACTTAATCCCCCTCCGCGCCTCGCCCGGGGTTTTTGTGATGATCTCTCTCACCAAGGCAGTGGTGTTTGTGTTTGGTCGCCAGGTGCCCGGATAGAGCGCGTCGCAGCCGCAACTTGCCACACCGCTCTAGAGACGGTACATTCCCAGAACAAATGCTCGGAGGACTCCAGGTGTCTTGCACACAGGCCGCAGAAATAGTTGTTGGGCCATCCTCGTCGTTGCAACCTGTCGTTGCACCATAGCCGATCCTGGTGCAGGAGCCAGGAAAACATCTTTGTTTTCGCCGGCGCCCACATCTTCCAGAAGAGATTGGTGAATACTAGTGCAGAACCGGGCAATAGCACCGGTTCGTAAGGCCCTTTAGTGCTGGTTCGGTAACCGGCACTAAAGGCCAGTTCTTTCGGGTGGCTTAAAAAATAAGCTGCCTCTTCCCAGGTTAAAAAATAAGCCGCTCCTAAAATTTGTTGAGGCTTCTAAATTAGTTATCCCATAACTAGTTCATAAGCCCCAATAAATAACAGAAACGGCTTATGGGAAAAGCTAGGGAGTAGGCGGCTTATTTTTTAAGCTGCCAAAAGAACTGGCCCTAAAGTGTGGGCACTAAAGCCCCCCCCCCTTTAGTACCGGTTCAACATGAACCGGTGCTAAAGGGCAACCACGTGGCACGAGCCAGCTCCGTGGGCGCGTAGGACATTAGTACCGGTTGGTAACACCAACCGGTACTAAATGTTTGGGTGTGTTTTGGTTTTATTTTTTATTTTTACTTTAATTTTGTGTTTTCAATTTAATTTAGTGATTGTTTTACATTATAATGAGTTGTTTAATCATTAGGTGAATGTACCAAAAATTAGTTTGACTGGATGCATGTGGATCCTAGCTAAGTCATCAAGTATATGTCATATCCATATTATATATACTTGATCACCTAATTAAGTGATCGAGGTAATATAGATATGGCATATACTTGATCACTTAGCTAGAATCCATCCAGTTGAAACTAATATGCAGTTTCTTTCATAAATGATATAATAACTCATCATCATCATCATCATCATCATCATCATATTAATATAAAAACTGTTGCATCATATATATCATCACCAACAACAGTTTTCATAGCTAGCTAAAAATCATCATATAATAGTCGTTTCATTACCACTACTTAATCATCATATAGTCATTACCACTATCTAATCACCACCAACACTAGCTTAAAGAAGAAACATTCACTTGTACCAGAAGCAAATATATCATCGAGTTCAACATGGTAATGATATTATAAGCGTTCATAACATCACAAAAGCAAATCACTCTTTGAGATTAAGTTCAGGATGAAGAACACGGACATGAGAGGACAAGTACTAAGAGCATGAACTAGCTAATTAATCACTCCTGCTCTCTCTCTCTCTCTCTCAGGTAAAATAGCATAGAACATGTATAGCTTTCCTGATTCGTCATATTGGAGCATGCAGATGAACCTGTCTCCTAATCGTGGGTTGCGCTTCTGATTGCTGCCCCCTAGTACTTCTCTGGGATCGTTCACAATTTTGCTCTAGTCTTTTACTATTAAGCATTCCTCGCTATTAGAAATCCTGAATGCACTAAAGTGCATTGTAGGATATCTTGGCCGTAAGCTAACAATATTCATGGTACCTTTAGTCTTGATCCAATCAGGCACAACATTCATCGGGAGTCCCTGTTGAAGAACATCGTATAGTAACATACTTAGCAATGAAGTTTAGCTTAAAAAGATAATGTATGCAAAAGATGCACTGAGGAGAAATAGTAGAAATCTTACCATCTTTCCTAAATATTTGTGACCATAGTTCAGTACGAATACTATTGGTCGCATGTTTTGAGTACTAACATTTCTAAGTGTAGGATTTTTTTTTGTCTTGACAGCATCAAGATCCTCAAGCCATGAAACAAAATGACTTGTCTCCTCGCAGTTTAGTTCAGCCCCGGGACAGTGGACGGTCCTGTCTACCAAGCGCCGGACATGTTTGCTTGATTGGAAATAAGCTGTCAATATAAATTGAGATCTATTAATTATTCAACTGGTTCAAATAATCTCATATCGAAGACATAAATATGGTTGAGAAACTAACATAATGATAGAACTGGAGGCGACTGCATATCGACCCAGATGTCTCTATTACCTTCAATATCATCTTCCGGACGAATATCAAAGGTGATAACCATATCAGGCTCAAATGCATAAGCCTTGCATAGTGCTTGCCAAGTTTTGCATTCAAAATAAGTGTATGTGTCTGCATTGTATAATTTGACGTTGAAGGTATAACCATGCTCGGTCTTCAAGTAAACTTTTTTTACCTCCATATTTTCGTTAGGACTGAAACCTATCTTATTGAAGACAAAAATTCTTGCATGGCAGGGCATACGCTAGTAGAATAGTGAAAAATTAAAATTAAAAGTTGAAGCAAATGAAGCATAAGTCATGCTTAATTACGAAAAAAGACTTGTCGTTGTGACTTACTGTATCCACTTCGAAGTTCTCATCCAGCTTGATGCTGAAGCGTCTATCATCAACTAGAAAATTTCTGTCGCGCTGGTCTTCGCAGTATTCGCACATAATGAAATCGTGTTCGTCGTCAGACGACATTCCTATGTACATAGGTGAAACATTAAACACTTATTAGTTCTATTAATTCAACTAATTCTGTTAATTCAACTAGTTCAACTAATTAATTCAACTAATTCAACTAAGCACTTACGAAAAATATACCTAAATAAAGTAGCTCAACTAATTCAACTAACTACTTCAACTAATTAATTCAACTAATTCAACTAAACTAGTTCTATTAATTATCTTACTAAAAATAAGATAGCTAGTTCTATATAATAAAATGTTAATTAGATAATGAAATCTCATATAACTAAATTAAATATATATCTAACATATAATTTATATCTAATTCATCTAACATTTGACATTAATATCTAACATATGTTCATATATAGGTGAAACATTAAACACTTACCGGTTCTATTAATTTTCTTACTAAAATATATAAAGTAGCTATATATAGTAATATTTTAATTAGATCATCAAATCTCATATACCTAAATTTTCTTACTAAAAATAAACTAGTACTAATTCAACTAGCTAGTTCAACTAAGCATTTACTAAAAATAAACTAGTTATATTAATTCAACTAGTTCAAATAATCTCATATACCTAATTAATTAATATCTATATAATTCATCTAACAATTGACATTAATATTTAACTTCTCTATCTAATTCATCTAACAATTGACATTAATATTTAACTTCTCTATCTAATTCATCTAACATTAACATTCTAACATTCTTATCTAGGTAATTCATTTATATAAAAACATTTATATATAACTGACATTTATATATAACCGACATTTCTAATATTTTTATAACTAAAAACAGAAAAATTCCTAACATTTCTATAAATAAAAAACATAAAAATTTATATAACTAAAATTTGTAACTAAAAAACAATGTGTGTGTGTGGACATGGCGGCCGGGGCAGGATCTCACCGGCGAGGCGAGGCGACGGGGGTGGCGACGGGTGGCGCCGACGGGGATGGTGACGACGAGGATGGCGACGATGGGGATGGGGACGGGGCGACGACAATGGGGACGGGGACGGGCCGGGCGGAGATGACGGGACGACGGGGCGGGGCGCGGCGACGGCGACGGGGACGCGGACGGCCCGGGCGGCGACGACGGGGACGGGGACGGGCGCGTCGATGAGGGATGGCGACGGGGGCGTCGAAGGGGGCAGCGACGGGGGCGGCGGGCGACAGGACAGAGGAGAAGAAGCAGATGAGAAACTGGATTTTTTGAAGTGTTTTCTTATATAGGATGGGCCTTTAGTACCGGTTGGAGCCACCAACCGGTAGTAAAGACCAATTTTCGCCAGGCCAAGGGGCGGGAAACGGCCCCTTTAGTATCGGTTGGAGCCACCAACCGGTACTAATGGTTGTGCGCTGCCACCGGCGGTGCACAATGTTTAGTCCCACCTCGCCGAGCGAAGGGCAGCCGCACTGGTTTATAAACCCAGCCGCGGCTGCCCTTTCGAACTCCTCTATAAAGCAGGCTTCTGGGCCTAACTACGGCGCCCTGCCCTGTGAGTCTGCTGGGCCTTGTGGGCCTGAAATTGCACGCCCGTGGTCTAGCAGACCCACAGGGCAGCGCCCCAAATTTTTATATATAGTTTTTTCTTTTCTGCTTTAATTTTTCTTCTATTTATTTCTAAGTAGTTTTTTCTTTTTTGCTATATTTATTTTCTTCTATTTATTTTTGAGTAGTTTTTATATAGTTTTTTCCTTTTCTGCTATAGTTTTTTCCTTTTCTGCTATTTTTTTTCTTTTCTGCTTTTTTTCTTTTCTTTTATTCATTTATTTTTATATACCATGCCAAGTTGATGGTTGAAAGTTGATGGCGTGGCTTTCAATGCTGCATACTGAACGCAAAAAAATGAAGTGCCGCTGTAACAGATGAGTTCTCGTCCGAAACCCTGATACTCCGAAAGAGATTGTCCAGTTTGTACACGAAGTGCGTCCAGTTTTTGCCGTGACCCTCTCTACTCTTTCGCACATGCTATGCGGGTGAAATGATGATACCATGCCAAGTTTCAACATTTTCACAGTTCATTTTGTAGTGATTTTCAATTTCACGGTCATTTAGCTCTCTAAACAATTAGGTAAATGACTGAAAAACAGCAAATGATGTTAGAACATGTTGGAAATTGATGATGTCGCTTTGAATGCTGCATACTGAACGCAAAAGAAGTCCGGAGTTCAAATAAGTTTAAAAAACATTGAAGTGCCCATGTAACAGATGAGTTCTCGTCCGAAACCCTGATACTCCGAAAGAGATTGTCCAGCTTGTACACGAAGTGCGTCCAGTTTTGCCATGACCCTCTCTACTCTTTCGCACATGCTATGCGGGTAAAATGATGATACCATGCCAAGTTTCAACATTTTAAGAGTTCATTTTATAGTGATTTTCAATTTCACAGTCATTTAGCTCTCTAAACAATTAGGTAAATGACTGAAAAACAACAAATGATGTCAGAACATGTTGGAAATTGATCACGTCGCTTTGAATGATGCATACTGAACACATAAGAAGTTTGGAGTCCAAATAAGTTTAAAAAATATTGAAGTGCCCATGTAACAGAGGAGTTCTCGTCCAAAACCCTGATACTCCGAAAGAGATTGTCCAGTTTGTACACGAAGTGCGTCTAGTTTTTGCCGTGACCCTCTCTACTCTTTCGCACATGCTGTGCGGGTGAAATGATGATACCATGCCAAGTTTCAACATTTTCACAGTTCATTTTGTAGTGATTTTCAATTTCACGGTCATTTAGCTCTCTAAACAATTAGGTAAATGACTGAAAAACAGCAAATGATGTCAGAACATGTTGGAAATTGATGACGTCGCTTTGAATGCTGCATACTGAACGCAAAAGAAGTCCGGAGTTCAAATAAGTTTAAAAAACATTGAAGTGCCCATGTAACAGATGAGTTCTCGTTCGAAACCCTGATACTCCGAAAGAGATTGTCCAGTTTGTGCACGAAGTGCGTCCAGTTTTTGCCGTGACCCTTTCTACTCTTTCGCACATCCTATGCGGGTGAAATGATGATAGCATGCCAAGTTTTAACATTTTCAAAGTTCATTTTGTATTGATTTTCAATTTCACGGTCATTTAGCTCTCTAAACAATTAGGTAAATGACTGAAAAACAGCAAATGATGTCAGAACATGTTAGAAATTGATGACATTGCTTTGAATGCTGCATACTAAACCCACAAGAAGTCCGGAGTTCAAATAATTTTAAAAAACATTGAAGTGCCCATGTAACAGATGAGTTCTTGTCCGAAACCCTGGTACTCCGAAAGAGATTGTCCAGTTTGTACACGAAGTGTGTCTAGTTTTTGCCGTGACCCTCTCTACTCTTTCGCACATGCTATGCGGGTGAAAGGATGATACCATGCCATGTTTCAACATTTTCACAGTTTATTTTGTAGTGATTTTCAATTTCACGGTCATTTAGCTCTCTAAACAATTAGGTAAATGACTGAAAAACAACAAATGATGTCAGAACATGTTGGAAATTCTTAACGTCGCTTTGAATGCTGCATACTGAACACACAAGAAGTTTGGAGTCCAAATAAGTTATTAAAAATAAAAAAGAGGTGCAATGCTGGTTAATTTGCTTCAAGCCTTTCGGAATAGTGTAGACTGCACTGCACATAGCTCAGTGCAATCTATGCTATTCCGAAAGGCTTGAAGCTAATCAACGTGCAGGTGAGCATTGCGCCTTTTGGTCATTGTCTCTGCACTCACGGCTTATAAACCGCTCATACTGCCTCTCCCTTGGCGAGGTGGGACTAAAAATCAGCTTAATAAGAAACTCTAGTACCGGTTCATGCCATGAACCGGTACTAAAGGTCTTCGTGGGGGCCCCAGCCTGACCACAGCCGCACTGGCCTCATTAGTACTGGTTCGTGGCATGAACCGGTACTAAAGGTTGCCCACGAACCGGTACTAATGATGTCCGCTCGCCTAGCCGTTGGAACCGGCACTAATGTGCTTCACATTTGACCCTTTTTCTACTAGTGGAAGCCCGACCTTCTTGAGGTGTCGCATTGAGCCAGGTAAGATGAGGACGTGGTGTACACGCCGGAGTTGGACGCCATCCATCTGATGTCGTCCGGGACCCCTTGCACCAGCGCGAAGCCGGCCGACCCGAGGGCGCGCCACAGGCCGACGAAGTCTACCACCAGGTCAGCGCGGTTGCCGTGCTGAAGATCGGCAATCCACCGGTCACCGGACAGGGCCTCGGCCACCGACCGATTCTTCCTCCTTGCATGCTGATATAGCGCGGGAAAGCGCCTGTATAGCGGCCCCCCAGGCAGCCAGTTTGAGCGCCAGAAAATTGCCCGCTTCTCGTCGTGCACCGAGACCTTGGTGCTATCCTCGAAGAGCCGTCGGTCAGTGTCGTCGCAAGGGGGTTCCGTGCCCACCCATGGACGCTCCGGGCTTGTCCAGGCGAGCCAGAGCCAGCGTAGGCAGAGCGCTCTGCTGAACTTTTGAAGGTTGTGGAGACCCAGGCCCCCGGAGTCAGTCGGAGAGCAGACGCGATGCCAGTTCACCTTGCAAGTGCTGCCGGTGATCTCCTTCTCATGTGCCCACAGGAATTTGTGACGGATCTTGTCCACTTCGGCAAAGAACTTCTTTGGGGCTCGCAGGACGGTGATTGCGAAGGTGGGCATGGCTGACAGAACACACTTGACCAAAACGCGCCGGCCGGCCAGCGTCAGGAGCTTGCCCTTCCATCCTGCGAGGCGGGTTCTAATTCTCCAGGACAAATTGAAGCTGCACCATCCTTAACCGCCCCAAGATGATTGGCAGCCCTAGATATGTTAGGGGAAGCCCACCTGCTTGCCACCGAAACTCTGAAGGATCTCTGCTAGATTCAGATCAGAGCATCGGATCGCTGAAACCGTAGACTTCTCCTGGTTGATCGTTAGCCCAATGGCTTCCCGAAAGAGATTCATAATCTTCATGAGCGCCTCAACCTCCCCTTTGTCAGGGTTGGCGAAGATCACTACGTCGTCGGCATAAAGGCTAACCCGGGTGTTGCTGAGCTTACCGGGGAGGGGCGCAAGCATGCCATTTTCCGTGGCGGCCTGGAGGATGCGATGCAGCTGGTCAATCGCTAAAATGAACAGCAAGGGGGGCAGGGGGTCTCCTTGACGTAGCCCTCTTCGATGCTTGAGGCGTTTCCCCAAAACCCCATTGAGCATGCATTCACACGTTGATGAAGAAAGCAGGACTGCAATCCATTCCCGCCAGGGATTGCTAAACCCTAGCTTTCCCAATAGCTCCAATAAGTACTCCCATGAGATGGAATCAAACGCTTTTCTGTGCAGAGAAAGGACAGAGTTTTGCACGAACAGAAAGCTATCATGGATGCACTTGGATCTTTGAAACGCACTCTGGGCCGGAGATATGATTGGTGCAATGACGCTGGCCAATCTTATGGACAAAACCTTTGCAATCAGCTTGGCGATCGAGTGAATGAGGCTTATGGGCCTGAAATGCCCCACCTCCGTTGCCCCGTCCTTCTTTGGCAACAGGGCGATTAGAGCGCCGTTGATCTCCTTGAAATTTGTTGCTGCCATGGAGTGAAAGTGACTGAACATGGCCATAATGTCGGGCTTGATTGTTTGCCAACACGCCTTGAAGAAGCCGCCTGAGAAGCCATCCGGCCCCGGCGCCTTTTCCGTCAGGGAAGCACAGATCGCCACCCACACTTCTGCCTCTGTGAAAGGTGTTGGGGAACGTAGTAATTTCAAAAAATTTCCTACGCACACGCAAGATCATGGTGATGCATAGCAACGAGGGGGAGAGCATGATCTACATACCCTTGTAGATCGCAACGTAAGCGTTGACACAACGTAGAGGAAGTAGTCGTACATCTTCTTCCCGGTCCGACCGATCCAAGCACCGTTACTCCGGCGCCTCCGAGTTCTTAGCACACGTACAGCTCGATGACGATCCCGGGCTCCGATCCAGAAAAGCTTCGGGGAGGAGTTCCATCAGCACGACGGCGTGGTGACGATCTTGATGTTCTGCCGACGCAGGGCTTCGCCTAAAGCACTACAACGATATGATCGAGGTGGAATATGGTGGCAGGGGGCACCGCACACGGCTAAGGAACGATCTCAAAGATCAACTTGTGTGTCTAGAGGTGCCCTCCTGCCCCCATATATAAAGGATCCAAGGGGGAGGGGTTCGGCCGGCCCTATGGTGGCGCAGGAGGAGTCCTACTCCTACCGAGAGTAGGACTCCCCCCTTTTCCTAGTCCAAGTAGGATTGGTGGAGAAGAGAGGGAAAGAGGGGGCGCGTGGCCTGCCCTGGCAGCCCCTCCCACTTCTCCACTTTAGGCCCATAAGGCCCATTAACCCCCCGGGGGGTTCCGGTAACCCCCCGGTGCTCCGGTTTTATTCGATACTCTTCCGGAACCCTTCCGGTGTCCGAATATAGTCATCCAATATATCAATCTTTATGTCTCGACCATTTTGAGACTCCTCGTCATGTCCGTGATCACATCCGGGACTCCGAACTAACTTCGGTACATCAAAATGCATAAACTCATAATAACTGTCATCGTAACGTTAAGCGTGCGGACCCTACGGTTCGAGAACAATGTAGACATGACCGAGACACGTCTCCGGTCAATAACCAATAGCGGGACCTGGATGCCCATATTGGCTCCTACATATTCTACGAAGATCTTTTATCGGTCAGACCGCATAACAACATACGTTGTTCCCTTTGTCATCGGTATGTTACTTGCCCGAGATTCGATCGTCGGTATCCAATACCTAGTTCAATCTCGTTACCGGCAAGTCTCTTTACTCGTTCTGTAATACATCATCTCGCAACTAACTCATTAGTCGCAATGCTTGCAAGGCTTATGTGATGTGCATTACCGAGAGGGCCCGGAGATACCTCTCCGACAATCGGAGTGACAAATCCTAATCTCGAAATAAGCCAACCCAACATCTACCTTTGGAGACACCTGTAGAGCTCCTTTATAATCACCCAGTTACGTTGTGACGTTTGGTAGCACACAAAGTGTTCCTCCGGTAAACGGAAGTTGCATAATCTCATAGTCATAGGAACATGTATAAGTCATGAAGAAAGCAATAGCAACATACTAAACGATCGGTTGCTAAGCTAATGAAATGGGTCATGTCAATCAGATCATTCAACTAATGATGTGACCTCGTTAATCAAATAACAACACTTTGTTTATGGTTAGGAAACATAACCACCTTTGATTAACGAGCTAGTCAAGTAGAGGCATACTAGTGACACTAAGTTTGTCTATGTATTCACACATGTATTATGTTTCCGGTTAATACAATTCTAGCATGAATAATAAACATTTATCATGATATAAGGAAATAAATAATAACTTTATTATTGCCTCTAGGACATATTTCCTTCAAAAGGAGCATCGAGACCTCGGGAATCCATAGAGGGCAGGTGCAATTCTTCCCAGTTGAATGTGCAGCCGCGCTGGAGACTGGATCCAAGTAGGGAGCTGAAGTGATCATGGATGATGTTGGCCTTGTCCTCGTGAGCAGTGGCAGTGCAGCTGGCCGTGGTGAGTGAATGGATGAAATTGCACCTTCTCCGAGAGAAGATCTTTGCATGGAAGAACCGCGTGCTGGCGTTGCCCGCCTTTAGCCAGAGCACACATGATGCCTGCCTCCTCCTTGCCCGCTAGATCGCCGCTAGCCCCAAGACCCGAAGTTTCAGCTATTTGCGTAGCTGAAATTCAGCGGGGGACAGGGGGCGCTGCTCCTGGGCTAAATCTAGCTGCAGAATGGCCTCATTGGCAATCTGAAGTTTGAGCTTCGCCCCCCCTGAACAGCTTACTCCATATCAATAGATCCTTCACAGTTCTCCGAATTTTTACCTCGATTCTGACAATTGGGCAGGGGTGATCAACAGGCCTCTCCCAGGCCCGGCGGACGGTTTCTTGAAAATGCGGAAAGCGCACCCAAAAGCTCTCTAAGCGGAAGAGGGCACACCTCGGCGGGGCAGCGGCGCTAGCTAGCAGCAACGGACAGTGGTCGGAGCAGGAAGTTGAAGCCGCCATCAGCATGAAGGAGGGGAAGAGCGATTCCCAGTCGTTGTTGCAGAAGATTTTGTCTATGCTACAGAAAGTTGGAAGCTCCCGCTCGTTACTCCACATGAACTTTCTATTTTTGCACTTTATCTCGCGCAGACCCGCGAAGTCGATGGCTCTCCTAAATCTACCCATGATCCTTCTATTTATATTAAGGTTGCTCTTGTCGCTGGCTTGATATATGATGTTGAAGTCGCCCATCAGAAGCCAAGGCTGGCCTAGCGGCGGGGCTGCGGCGGCTATCTCGGCTAGAAACACATCCTTTAGGTTGTCATCGGTTGGGCCGTAGACGTTTGTGAGCCAGAACGTGGTCGAGGAGACATTGTCGCGGACGGAAACGGTGATGGAGAACTGCCCTAGCGCGTGGGAGTCAACCAGTAGCACCTCGTTGTCCCAAAAAGTGGCGAGGCCCCCTCTGGTGCCCATCGCTGGCAGCACCATGCAACCATCTAGCCTACTACCACCTACATCATGGGCCAACTGGGGCGTCCAGGCTTCAAGCTTGGTTTCTTGCAAGCAGAGGATGGCTAGCCTATGCTCTTCTGCTATCTCTCTGATCACCTCTCTCTTCGCCGGCGAGTTCAAACCCCGCACGTTCCAACTCATCATGGCACAATTGTTTTCATACATGGGGACACCTGAGACTTATCCATTGACTACAAATACTACTGCAGGAAGAACATGCGAAAGTACAACACACCACCAAGCCATCCAGGGGGCGTCGCCGGCCACCAACAGGCCCAAAACCCCGGCGACGACAGGACCTAACCCACTCTACTAGGAAGACTAACATAGACACCAATCCTAACTCAGACCAGCTTAAGGCTGGCCGCCGACAAGGGCTACTACATGAATGAATTAGAACATCACATATCAGCCGCATCGGCAGCACCGTCAGGGTCGGCCATGCCGGCAGCGATCTTGAGCGCCTCCGGTCCATGTCAGTGAGCTTGGCAATGCCCAGGATGTCGTGATCGGAGAGGGGCTCATTGAACTTCTTCGCCAGCGTCGCGGCCACCTTTTCCGTGAACTTGTCCTTGGGGCCAAGGCCGCCCAGCTCCTGGATCAGCCGCATGGTGCCCCGCTTAGACACAGGCACCGCGTTGTTTGTGGCTGCTTGGCGGGCGCTCTATCTTGCCGGAGTTGAGGAGGAACGTGTCTTTCCTGGGGCCAAAGACCGCTTGGGGGCCGCGGTGGGGTGGGGAGGATGGCCTGCAGTGGCTTCTTGAACAGCTTCATGATCATGCCCTCTTGTCCCTTCTCGCGCTCGGCCAACTGCAGGTGATCGACTTGTTGGGTCACCGCTCCCACCTGAAGCTCGACGTTCGCCGCTGATGGGGCGGCACTGCAGCGCATCAGCAAGTCAGGGCCCAGAGCATGGTCATGGGCCACTCCAAGCTCAGGCCCCAGAACGCGGTCGCCCGCAAACTCCAGGGGCTTGGACAGCGCGTCCTGCATGGCATGCTCGAACTCCTGCTGCATCACGTCGGTTCTGGGAGGGGGGAGACCGCCCTTCCCCTGTCGGAGAAGAACGTGGCGAGGATGGGGTCGACCTTCGGGGCCAGGCGGCGTAGGGGGCGGGGTGGTGGAGACACGGCGGAGCAGCGGGAGAGGAGGGGAGGCAGTGATCACCGGCGGGGGAGGGCTTGCAGAGCCAGAAGGCTGGCGCTGCGAGGAGCGTCCCCTGGCCCGAATCTCCCTCCGGCTGCTTGAAGGAGTTCTGCTCCGCCTGCGCCGCGCCTCCGCAACGACAGGGCCCTTGTCCTTGTCGCGCCCGAGCAGCGTGTCCTTCCAGGAGCGGCGGCCAAGGCTGCCGTTTTTGTTGCCGTTGCCATCTTCATCTTCATGGTCCTGACACGCGCCGCGAGGGGTGCTGTGGCTGCCCGAGGCGGAAACCCGCGGGGCAAACCGGCGAGGTTGGCTTTGGCCGTCCTCCGTGCCTTCCGCCCATGACCCCGGCTCGATCTGAGGCAGCGGGCGGCCGTCCTCCGACTCCGAGGAGGGGATGCCGCTCTGCATGGAATGAGAGGAGCAGTCGGAGGAGGGCGGAGCCCAGTCTTCAACGCGGTCGACATGAACAAGCAGGTCGTAGCGGCGCACGCCCGGCGGCAGGGGCGTGTTGCAGGCCGGGGGAGCGAACCCCTGCACCTCGTCGACCCGTCCCGTGCCGCGCTTGAGCACCCAGAGAGCGTGCTTCGTAGGGATGTGGGAGACGTCCCACACCCAGGCCCAGAAGGAGAACAGCTTGGTGTTGTAGCATGCGATGGTGCGGCTGCCAAGGCGGTCGACGCGGCAGCAGTCGTCGAATGCCTCCTCGGCACCTTCGAGGGTCCAGAGCTGCATGGGGAGGTGTTCGACCACCACCCTGATGTGCAGCGTCAGCTTGAGGAGAGCGGCGTGATCGTGTTCGTTCCAAGCCCGGATCAGGAACTTGCTGCCCTCCACATTGAGGAAGCCACGCCGGACGGCATTGTCCCGATGAGCTGGAAGATTGAAGATGACGAGGAAGTCCTCCGGCTTGTGGGCAGTCACCCGGAGCTGGTGCGGCGGGGAGCGCAGCTGCTCCTCGATGGCGAGGCCCACTGCCATGGGGATGGTGGAGCTCCACCGGTCGACCGCAGACAGCGTGACTGCATGCTGGCGCAGGACGTGCCCCTCATGCTCCACCGCCGGCGAGGCGACGATGAACTTGTGGCTGGTGCGGGGCCGACGCGAGGGGTCGGCGTGGAGGAAGTGGTGCATGACCGGGGCCGAGGCGGGGGCGGCAGAGCGGGAGCGGGAGGGGCGGGGAAGCGGAGGCGCTGCTGCACCGCTTGGCGTGGCGGCACGGGGTCAAGCCTGGTGCGTACAGGGTCGCCGGCGCCCTGCTGGCGGGGATTTTGTGGGCATTCCTTGCCAAAGTGGCCCTGAAACTTGCAGATGATGCAACGCACGGGGCCACGGCAATCTTTGCGGCGGTGGTCGGAGCTGAGGCAACGGAAGCATACCCCCCGAAAGCGGCTTAAGAAGGCCGCCCGCCCGGGGTCGGCATTGAAGGCGCGCCGGCCCGGGCCACGCTGTGCGTGGGGCGCGCTATTGCCCGACGATCCACGGCCAGCCCTCTTACTCTTCTTGGAAACGACTTCCTTCCATCCATCGGCCACCCTCGAAGAGGAAAGATTGACCGAGGAAGCCGAGGCAACCACGATGGACTGGTTGTGCGGCCTCCCATTCTGGGAGGGGGGAGGGGACGGACCGCTGGATCTACCGCGGCCACGATGATGGATTGGAGGCGGGGGCGGGGAGACATGCCCGGATCCGCGGAGTCCACCAGCGCAGACAACCCGGGGCACTCGCCTCGGAGCGGGAAACGCGGCAGGGTGGCTGGATCCGCCATTAACTCGCGAGGGAACACCGCGGGGACCAGATCCGCCGTGCGACCAGCGGGTACCGGGGAGCACGGGGAGGAGCAGCGGCTACTGCCCGCGCTACAGCAAGGGGACCGCCTACGAGCCATAGGTGAACGGTGGCCCACAGGCCGGAGAGGAGGAGGGGTGGCCGCCGCGGCCGGAGTGGCACGCGCCGCGGGAGGGAGGAGCGGTGGAGCTCGGGCTCAAAAGTCCCAAGCCCTTTTCCAAGCCCGCCAGTAGTAGTACTAGTTCGACGCATCAGTTTCGACAGCAAACGTCCATGTTACTTTTCCATTATCGGTGATTTTGGGTTGAAAAGAAGGAAGGTTCGCGTCTTGGAGAGGAAACCTACTCAGTTTGTTGCAAGTCATGTTGGCAACCCCCGACTATCTAAATGTGAAAAGGAGATAATTGGATGGCCATCATCAGTGTATGTGGTTGATAGTTCGGAATGAAACATGCTTGGGTGGTTGGGCTAAGAATGTACAAAGATAAGCTGCTATATCGTTGTAGCTGCCACGCGGGCAAGTGTCCTCCACCTACATATACGCTGGTTTGACTCATTGTCGAACTATATGCAATTTGTATATAAGTTTTTTGTGCAATTTATTTTATTTGAGTTTTTTTTTCTTGTTTTAGACTAATGTCATTGCCCTTGTTTCATTCGTCCATAAAAAATGTATGCTTATATTTGTTTTAATTTTTCTTTTTTATTAATTTAAGTTTTTGTTAATTTGAAAAGGTGATTACTCCTGAAAAGAACCAGTCAGGTCGTACTTAAATCGTCCTGGTTTAAAAAAAATGAAGCACATGCAAAGACATGCCGCTTAATAAGGAGGTTGCATGCATCACTCTCATGCAGAGGCCCGAAAGTAATTCTTTTTTTTTAAACAAATCCAAAGGCATGACATGGAGCCGAGTTCATTCACTTGGCCAAAGATCACCAGAGCCGCGTTAGCATTTTTAGTTGACCGAATAAGGAAAGTTGAGCCCAGCTCCAGCTCCTCACCTAAACACCGGGAATTTGAGCCGTCCATGCATTTTTCTCACCAACGTACACACAATTCTGACTACCAACCATGTGGTTCTATAGAAGTTGTGCTGCCTACCACGATGAGTCTGGCCAACGACCAATCTAAGCAAGCCATTACCTGGGCTATAAACTGTCATGCACTGACATTGGTTCTTCCATCGCAACAGCGGAAAAACATCTTGCAGTTGCTTCCCAGTTGGCATACACCACAGTAAGCCATCTCAGACAAACTCCAGCTAGAGCTTGCGAGGTTGCTATGGCTTCCACGGCGAGCTTCTTGGCCACGATCATGGCGTGCGCGCTCCTCTCCAGCAACACGTGCCATGGCGCACGCAACTTGGCCGACACTACTCCTCCGGCTTCCCCTACCGCTGCTCCGGTCCCTGGCATCCCAGCGGTGCCGACCTTGCCGGCAGTACCACCGATGCCGGCTGTGCCCACGGTGCCGACCATGACCGTGCCACCTATGCCCACCGTACCCACGGTGCCGCAGATGGCACTGCCGCCTATGCCTGTTCCCACGGTGCCGACTGCGACCGTGCCACCTATGCCGACCATGCCCACCATGCCGCAGGTGACACTGCCGCCTATGCCAGTTGTTCCTTCCATGCCCAAGATGACGATGCCCCCAATGCCTTCCATTGTAGTCCCAAAGTTGACCATGCCGCCGATGCCCGCAATTGTTGTGCCGAAGGTGACAATGCCGCAGATACCTTCCATCCCGAGCATCAATGTGCCTATGCCGTTTGTGGCACCGCCTCCCTCTGCATAGGCGCCTCTCAGCAGTCAGCACACATGATGGTTCTTTTGCCATGTGGAAACTTGGCGAACTTCATGTTGCAATGGCTAGATCACTGTGGTTGCTATCACAGAGTATTTGTTCTTTTCAAGTGTATGTCTTACATTGTAAGCATTAGGTTTTTAAATTCTGTATACACGTCGATATATGTATTGTTAGTTTCCATTGATGGTTGAGGTTGTCCCATTGTAGGTATGCAATATTTCTACGTGTATATGTTACCTTACATCACATTCTCATCATATTTATCTTTACTATTTTTACTATTGTACATCAAAGTTAATGACGAGGAATGGTACATTGTTTCTCCTCTTTCGGGCCTATAAAAGTACGCAGCATACAAAGTCTTCAGGTTGGATCCCTTCGTTCTAGACCACTCTTCAACGGCCGCGGTTGCTGGTTTGGTGCGCTGGTCCTATAGGGCCTTAGCACGATGACTTTCCAACTGTCTACTACAAAAGTTTTTGCCCGGTTCCGGCGAGGGAGGGCGATGATGGTGGGGCGCCTTCGGCTCACTTCAGTTCTTATATTCGTCGCTAGGTGGTTGACGGATCTGGTTGTAATTTTTATTATTTCGGGTGTTAGTTGTAATGCCATGATGGAAAAATGAATAGATCGAAAGTTTTTCTGCAAAAAAAAACTTCAATTCTTTAGTCACCTTAGAAAATAGCAAATTTGGCCATCTTTCTAAAAATATAAGAAGCACTTGACTTTTCCATTTTCCAATGCAGGACTTTAATTATACTACTTGCTTGTAATATGCCTATAATAGTAAAAATGACATCCCCTTTGTCCCCAAATGTAGGTTCTATTTGGATTTCTTTCATGTCACATTACTAAGTTTATAGGAAAAGTTTGTCTAAGTTCATAAAAAATACTAGTATCTACAATATTAAGTAAGTTTACTTCCAAAATATAGTTCATGATGTATCTATTGGTATTTCAGTTGCTGGTATATTTTCTATAAATTTAGTCAAATTAAGAATGTTTTACTTAAAGGCCATCCAAATAGGGCATACATTTAGAGATATATGGAGCATATAACATAAATTTTTGCAATATAAACAATATTATTCTTAAAACAAAAAACACAATATTATTCTTAGATGCTGAAACCATATGTTTACATACTTACTAGTGGTCAAAATTACTAAAAGTTGACTGCATGCACAATTACAAACATTTATATCCTTAGACGAAGAGAGTACTATATTTTGGACCATGATAAGTGTCACACAAGCTGCGCAAACACATGACAACTCCAAACATTTTTTATGGCAAGTTTAGTGCCGCGAGGATGGCAACTTTAGTTATCAAGCATGACAACTTTTTTTCGGATGGCAAGTTTTAGTTTTTTTTTGTTTGTTTTTTTCTTTCGGATGGCAACTTTATTTGTAAAAAAAAACCGGCATGGCTGGATTGCTTTGTGCCATATGTGTGACACTCATCATTTGGGTTTCTTTTTACTATTTTTTTGGTGGAGTGGGGATTTTTGGCTCTTAGGCTCCTGCAGAAATGAAAAACCAACTTTTTAAGTTGTGTACATTTTTCAAAGCAAATGCGCATGTACATAGGGATGTATAATTCATGTCTATAAATTTCATGATGAAATATGTATTTATGTGAATAGTACATGTGCTAGTGTTGCTCACATTTCATCTTGAAACTGGTATGAAGTATATCCCTATGTACATGTGTAATGTTTTTCAGATTCTTTTTTGGAATTTTCAAAATTTGAACTTCATGGAGTCTGAGCCCCATTAGCAACTTCCGAAGTATTTTAACCTATCTGAGGTGGCCCAATCAATATGAACTGTTTCTCTATCATTGCCAAGTGCAGCGGAGAAGAGAGTAACGGAGAGAAGCATAATTTTTTTTGAAACAAGCGAGAGAAGCATAATTTAAAGGTAGTACGAATATATACAGGGGCAGGGGAGCTCTGACGAATATCACGGTCCACAAAAACATTTTACTCGCGTTGTAGAGCAGGAAATTCGCAAGGGCAGGCACGGGTAAACGATACGGCTCAGCTGGCTGGATAAACGTTTTCAGCTCGAAATAGCAGTTGGCAACGAAGGAAGGAACAGAGCAGAGGAGCAGCAGCGCCAGCTCCACACCTAGACGCAGAAAATTCGAGCCATTCAAATGCAGGTGCATCCATCCACACCTTAGGCGTTGTTTGGCTAGCAGATATTAGCCACGGGAACATATAAAACGAGTTTCTTGCCGATGTTTAGCAAAAACTGGTTTTACTAATTTTTCGGTTAATAATCAGCTCGTGGAAAACTTTGTTTGGACTAGAAAAACGCAATTCTAGTTGGCTCAGTGCCTTCTTTGGATAGCAATTAGCCATTCGTATTCCAGACCGTAATTAGGCCACACTTCTTCTTTTGATCTCGGATCCCTCATCGTCGCTGGCGGCATGCATAGGCTTGGCGGCACCCACGGTGATGGGACAACCGTGGTGAGGCTCGTGGCGACTCCTTCGGTGGTTGGCCGTCGGCGGATGCATGCCCTGTACGCCCACGTCGCCGGTAGCTACATCCACTGGGCCCTGAATAGGCTCGACACCGCCTACTGTGACGGCAGCGAGCCGTGCTCTTATGGCAAGCTCCTCAGCTCATATACGACGCTGCTTGCCTCCACTTGGGCCGTCATGACTGAACACGTGTGGACGCCAGCGGCTGCTTCCCTCGACGCCGAGGTCGCCGCGCCTACCTCCCTTCATCGGCACCGAATCACAGCTCCTAGAGTTGGCCGTCGCCGAGCGACGCTGGTCGTGCATGCTTCGTACAAAGCAGCCGTGCCCAGGATTCGGGGAGAAACAGTTACGATAAGTATACGCTAATCGTGTTTTTGAAAAAAACGACTAATACTTGTTTTTCTATAAACCTGAAATCCTGGGTTTTAGGGATCCTGGTTTGCTATATCCATGAATTTGTTGGAACAAACAAACAAGGTTTTATTCTATTAAACCGTTTCCCTGATTTGTAGAGATCGCGTTCCCTATATTCTGCCTATCCAAACAACGCCTTAAAGAAACCATGACGAGTCTGGCCAACAACCGATCTAATCACATGCCTGTCATTGACTCGTGTTCTTCCATCGCAACAGAGAAAAAGCATCTTGCTGTTGTTTCCAGTTTACATACACGACAGTGAGTAAGCCATCTCAGAAAAACTCTAGGAGCTACTAGCTAGCTATAGCCTCCACCGCGAGCTTGTTGGCCGTGATCTTGGCGTGCGCGCTCCTCTCCAGCAGCACGTGCCACGGCGCACACAACTTGGCTGACACGACTCCACCGGCTGCCCCTGTCCCTGGCCTCCCGGCAGTGCCACCGATGCCGGCCGTGACCGTGCCACCCATGCCGACCATGCCCGTGGTCACCACTCCCACCGTGCCGCAGGTGACATTGCCGCCTATGCCTGCCGTTCCTTCCGTGCCCAAGGTGACGATGCCACCGAAAAGCCCGCCATCGTCGTGCCCAAGGTGACCATGGCGCCAATGCCCACAATCGCCGTACCCAAGGTGACGATGCCACCGATGCCTGCCATTGTTGTTCCCAAGGTGACGATGCCACAGATACCTGCCATCCCGAGCACCAACGTACCTATGCCGCTCTTGGCGCCGCCCCCCACCGCATAGGCACATCTCCACGCCTACGGTGGTGGTGCGTTATCCGTGTCCACGGCTGGACGCTCTCAACGTTACAATGACACTAGCTCACTCGGTTGCCACGGCAGAGTATTTGTTTCTGCGATGTACATGTTACTTGTCAATCTCTGTTGTTTTTTTTTCTTTTTTGAAATTGTTTGGATTGCTTACCACGTGGTTAGCAAAATCAAAATTCATATAAAATTCATACGTGGTCAATCTCTGTTGTCGATATTCTCTTTTACGACCGCGTATATATTACTAGTGTGTTTTGATTGTTGAGTCATATATATGTTACAATTACGCCAATTTATCTGAAATTTAGACCAAGCCACATTTTTCTTACTACTGTATGGAAGGAGATCAAGTTTGTATACACGAGTCAAAAGTTAGTTAAGAAGCCTGAACGACTCTGGGTCGCTGGTTGCCACGGAGAACAGAGAGGCTGACGGCCTGACGGAGACAAATACAGTGGCAGTTTGCGGAATTGTTTTTTCACGGAAGGAAAGCCAACCCTGAAAAAAAACAATACAGCCCAAATCGTACTTCAACTTAATCCTATGGCTGTCTTTTTTTTTCTTTTTAATCTAATCATATCCCTAATTTTAAAGGGGTGGGGCCGGGTCTTATTTTTTTTCCAATCAAATCAAGTCACGTAGACGGGAACACGGATGGGCACACGACGAGGAGTTCGGCTCACCTGCAGGGTTCCCAGCAGGGATTATGGTGCAGGGCCAATAAATGAGTGCCATGTGTCCCTGTGGGCCAACAACTACAAATATCTTTGATTAATTTTGTTTCCTGCTCCTTCGATCCTTCCTCGCCAAGAGACTGGGTGCTAGCACCGATGGGCTTTGATTCGTCGGCCCGCGACACTGCTGGGCGTGCTGTCTTCAATCGTGGATGCCGGCGGCCGCCCCAGCCGAGGCTCCCGCAGTGCTGCATCCCATGGCGACGCCCCCGCCGGTGGCCGAACCACCTGCCGTGTTGGCCGCGTCCCAGGCCTCATCCACGAGCGAACAAGCACAAGCGGAAAAAGCAGAGGGGCAAGAAGAAAGCGCATGTTCCCTCGTCAGAGTCGTTCGGCCCGCCGGCGCCCATCGCGCCCGAGCTTTAGCACACGCACACCACCGTTGAACATCCTCCGTCAATGATCCAATAATTCCGCAGTCAAGATTGAACCTCTTCTAATTTGGCGCCGATCGAAAAAAGGGATGAAACGATGAACTGATTTTCGTTGGTGCAGAGCTGGAGCGGCCAGCAGTACAGGTACCGCGTGGTCGTCGTACAGAGTACAGACTGCCATGGCCGCGCTTCTGTGGTCGTTTCCTCGTTGTGATAGAGATCATTTAGACTGTAATCTTGCCAAAACAGGAGATAAAGACGGCGGCGAAAATAATGACTCATGGGTAGTCCTCGATTGGCAGACGACCCAGCTACATCGCCGGCGGCCGAGCAAGCACAGCCAGCCTCTTTATTTCTTCAGCGCAGATGCCGGATGATGAAACAGCAGGAAACAAAATTAATCAAAATTAATTGTAGTTGTTGACCCACATGGACACATGGCAGTCATTTATTGGCCCTACATAATAATCCCTGCTGGGAACCCCGCAGGTGAGCCGAGGCAAGTCTCGTCCCTCCAACTGAAACCCTAACCTCTGCTCTTGCGGCGTCGGCGCCGGTGGCAATCGGATCCTCGGCAAGGTTCATATCCCCTCCGCGGCGTCGGCGGCAATCGGATCCTCAGCATGGTACTTTTCTTCGTCGTCGGCAAGAAACAACGAAAGCTCACTCCTTCGTCGTCGGCAAGATGTCGGACGTGGACGAGGAGCCGGAGAAGAATCTCCATCCGATCAAGCAGGAGATGGATCATGAGATTTACCAGGGGTTATACAAGGGGACGAAGAGGCTCATCTCCGACAAATGCGAGGGCCCGACCCGCAACGTCAAGTCTCCACTGCCTATCAACATGAATAAATATGAACCGGGTGCTTTTTTTTTTTGAAATCAATATGAACCGGTTGCTGAGGGCATAAGGATGTGGATCCCATTGCTCGTTCGGCCGGCGATTCGCCTGTCAAGGACGATGAGGAGAGCCCTATGGTAGTGGTGGCTAGCCATGCCAGTCAGATCCCCCAGGTTGATGAGCAGCTCACGTTCCTTGAACTGGTGGATCGCATGGATATGTTGAATTTGGCCGAAATGCACGCGGAGAAAGTCAAGACACTCATGGTTTACGACCCCAAGAGGAAAGACAAAGTCCCGAGCGGCTTCTGCAGCTTCCACCTTGCCAACTTCGACCTCAACGAGATGTCGAAAGTCCCGCTTCTTGGGCCGCCGTATGAAGAATCTGATGCATGTAACATGGCCGCTTTATCCATCAATGTCATCTCCGTGAGGGTTGTTAATGTTAGGATGATCTTCACCGTGTGGGCCTAACGGTCCATCGGACCCTTAGATCCGCGCCCTGATCGGGGGCGCTCAACCCACTATGGGTGACGGCCCCCTGTCACCTGCATTATATAAAGAGGTGGGGGCCGGCGACTCGCATCACGAGGTTCGTCACAACGCCGCACACCCCACCTAAATCCCCTACCGATCTAGGGTTAGTGCAGTGCTGATCGGAAGCACCGCCACCACTACTCTCTGCCACCACCGCCGCCATCCACCATGGCCGGCAACTGGAGCTCCTCGAGCCACAAGGAGAAGGTAGGTTCACCGGATTAATCTACCCTACCCGATCCACAGATCTATCAATGATATCAGCCAGATTGGGTTAGATTTATTCGGTTGAAAAGAAACAGAGAAATCAAAGCAAAAGAAATCTCCTCCCACCAGGAACCCTAGACAGGGCAAAGTACATCACCGGAGAAGGGCCTCGGGCCTCACCAGAAAAGTTGCGCCGCCGCTATGGCCGCACCGTTCCTCTCGATCCGGACGCGCATCGGCAAGCCGAGGCGTCGGACGAAGAACTACCGGAGCCAACTCAACGGTATGCCGGCAAAGAAAAGAAAAAAGACAAAAAAAAGCGAGAAGGGGGGCGGGCACCGCGGCCCAACCGCTCGACGGCGGCGCGCTCACCCCAAGGGGAACGCACCACCGGCGAAGGGATCGGCAACGGCGCCGCCACTCCATGTCGTCGGGCGCTGCAAGGCAGCAGAGGTCGCCTCGGCCTCGCATCTTTCTCTCTGTCTAGGGAAGAAAAGGGGAAGGGGAAAGTGGAGAATGGGTGCTCGCGCGCCGCCGTGGCGACACCGTCGCCGGCGGCCGACGAGGACCTTGGCGTCTCTCTCTTTTTCTCTGTCGCAGGAGGCGGAGGAAGAAAGAGATGGAGAAAGGGAAGGAAAGGGAAAGGAGAGAGAGAGGCTGACGCGGCATCCGCCGCCGTCGCCTGCGACCGGGGTGGTCGGCCGGGGCGCATCCCTTTACGTCGTCGTCACGAGAGAGATCGAGAGGGGCGTGGGAAACAGAATGGGCTAGGGTTCGTGGTCGGGAGCTCTCACAGAGGTTTTGTTCGGTCTACAACCACGGTGGGCCGTTGGATTAGATCGGACGGCCTTAGAGAAAACCCTAGCCCCCGCCCTGGCCAATAGGTCGAAAGAAGAGTAGGCCAGGCTATCGGTCCAGGCCATAGCTGGGCCGAACAGGAGGCCATAGCCGCCCCAGTGTGACGGGCCAGGCTGTATGGCCAGGCCGCCACCGCTTGCCCGCCTCTGGGCCTTCCGAGCCGGGAGGCGCTGCGGCGCGCTGGGCCGTGGCCGGCGCGGCCTACAGCCTTTTCCTTTTTTCTGTTTTTTTTGTCCAGTTTTTTGGGCAAAAGACAATAAAGTTGATGAATTTTTATTCATGATTTCCGCTGTAAATAGATAAAAATGCTCTTCTAAAAGTGAGTAGAACTAAAGTAAAAGATTAAATTGTTGCTTCTCTAATGCAATTTTGAACAAACCGGTTAAAATTGCTTAGAGATTAAAATAGTACAGAATTGTTTCTGATTAGAATATTGTAAAGTTTCTGCTGCAAAGAAAAAGTTTTATCCTCCGATTAAATTGGAACCAACGGGAAAATTTAATTGGAAGAATTGTTCTTAGCAATGTTTTTCCCGGTGGGTGAAATAAGATGCAGATAGTTTCCGATATGATAAAAGAAAGATATTTCTTTTAAAGTTAAAATATGGTATTGTTATTTTCTGAACAACGTTGATGATAACAGTACTATAATTCTATGAGTCTTATGTTCAAAGCTTAAATCTCTGATAAATTATTGTATCAAAGTGATCATTTGTCAGAGAAGAGTTAAAGATGAAGAAATGCTCTTGAACTAGAGAAATGCATATTTCTGAAGGAAATATGCCCTAGAGGCAATAATAAAGTTATTATTTATTTCCTTATATCATGATAAATGTTTATTATTCATGCTAGAATTGTATTAACCGGAAACATAATACATGTGTGAATACATAGACAAACTTAATGTCACTAGTATGCCTCTACTTGACTAGCTCGTTAATCAAAGATGGTTATGTTTCCTAACCATGAACAAAGTGTTGTTATTTGATTAACGAGGTCACATCATTGGTTGAATGATCTGATTGACATGACCCATTTCATTAGCTTAGCACACGATCGTTTAGTATGTTGCTATTGCTTTCTTCATGACTTATACATATTCCTATGACTATGAGATTATGCAACTCCCGTTTTCCGGAGGAACACTTTGTGTGCTACCAAACGTACAACGTAACTGGGTGATTATAAAGGAGCTCTATAGGTGTCTCCAAAGGTAGATGTTGGGTTGGCGTATTTCAAGATTAGGATTTGTCACTCCGATTGTCGGAGAGGTATCTCTGGGCCCTCTCGGTAATGCACATCACATAAGCCTTGCAAGCATTGCAGCCCATGAGTTAGTTGCGGGATGATGTATTACGGAACGAGTAAAGAGACTTGCCGGTAACGAGATTGAACTAGGTATTGGATACCGACGATCGAATCTCGGGCAAGTAACATACCGATGACAAAGGGAACAACGTATGTTGTTATGCGGTCTGACCGATAAAGATCTTCATAGAATATGTAGGAGCTGATATGGGCATCCAGGTCCCGCTATTGGTTATTGACCGAAGACGTGTCTCGGTCATGTCTACATTGTTCTCGAACCGTAGGGTCCGCACGCTTAACGTTACGATGACAGTTATTATGAGTTTATGCATTTTGATGTACCGAAGTTAGTTCAGAGTCCCGGATGTGATCACGGACATGACGAGGAGTCTCGAAATGGTCGAGACATAAAGATTGATATATTGGAAGCCTATATTTGGACAACGGAAGTGTTCCGGGTGAAATCGGGATTTTACCGGAGTACCAGGAGGTTACCGGAACCCCCCGGGAGCCATATGGGCCTTAATGGGCTTTAGTGGAAAGGAGAAAGGGGCAGCCCAAGGTGGCCGCGCGCCTCCCCCCTGCCCTAGTCCTATTAGGACTAGGAGAGGTGGCCGGCCCCCCTCTCTCTCTTTCCCCCTCGGGGAATCCTAGTCCAACTAGGATTGGGGGGGGGGGAGTCCTACTCCCGGTAGGAGTAGGACTCCTCCTGCGCCCTCCTCCTGGCCGGCGGCCCCCTCCCCCTTGGCTCCTTTATATACGGAGGCAGGGGGCACCTCTAGACACACAAGTTGATCATTGAGATCGTTCCTTAGCCGTGTGCGGTGCCCCCTGCCACCATATTCCACCTCGATCATATTGTAGCAGTGCTTAGGCGAAGCCCTGCGACGATAGAACATCAAGATCGTCACCACGCCGTCGTGCTGACGGAACTCCTCCCCGACGCTTTGCTGGATCGGAGCCCGGGGATCGTCATCGAGCTGTACGTGTGCTAAGAACTCGGAGGTGCCGAAGTAACGGTGCTTGGATCGGTCGGATCGGGAAGACGTACGACTACTTCCTCTACGTTGCGTCAACGCTTCCGCTGTTGATCTACAAGGGTACGTAGATCACACTCTCCCCTCTCGTTGCTATGCATCACCATGATCTTGCGTGTGCGTAGGAAATTTTTTGAAATTACTACGTTCCCCTACAGTGGCATCTGAGCCTAGGTTTTATGGTTTGATGTTATATGCACGAGTAGAACACAAGTGAGTTGTGGGCGATACAAGTCATACTGCCTACCAGCATGTCATACTTTGGTTCGGCGGTATTGTTGGACGAGACGACCCGGACCAACATTACGCGTACGCTTACGTGAGACCGGTTCCCCCGACGTGCTTTGCACACAGGTGGCTTGCGGTCGACTGTCTCTCCAACTTTAGTTGAACCGAGTGTGGCTACGTCCGGTCCTTGCGAAGGTTAAAACGGAGTCTATTTGACAAACTATCGTTGTGGTTTTGATGCGTAGGTGAGATTGGTTCTTGCTTAAGCCCGTAGCAGCCACGTAAAACTTGCAACAACAAAGTAGAGGACGTCTAACTTGTTTTTGCAGGGCATGTTGTGATGTGATATGGTCAAGACATGATGCTAAATTTTATTGTATGAGATGATCATGTTTTGTAACCGAGTTATCGGCAACTGGCAGGAGCCATATGGTTGTCGCTTTATTGTATGCAATGCAATCGCGATGTAATGCTTTACTTTATCACTAAGCGGTAGCGATAGTCGTGGGAGCATAATATTGGCGAGACGACAACGATGCTACGATGGAGATCAAGGTGTCGCGCCGGTGACGATGGTGATCATGACGGTGCTTCGGAGATGGAGATCACAAGCACAAGATGATGATGGCCATATCATATTACTTATATTGATTGCATGTGATGTTTATCTTTTATGCATCTTATCTTGCTTTGATTGACGGTGGCATTATAAGATGATCTCTCACTAAATTATCAAGAAGTGTTCTCCCTGAGTATGCACCGTTGCCAAAATTCGTCGTGCCCAGACATCACGTGATGATCGGGTGTGATAAGCTCTACGTCCATCTACAACGGGTGCAAGCCAGTTTTTGCACACGCAGAATACTCAGGTTAAACTTGACGAGCCTAGCATATGCAGATATGGCCTCGGAACACAGAGACCGAAAGGTCGAGCGTGAATCATATAGTAGATATGATCAAGATAACGATGTTCACCATTGAAAACTGCTCCATCTCACGTGATGATCGGTTATGGTTTAGTTGATTTGGATCACGTGATCACTTAGAAGACTAGAGGGATGTCTATCTAAGTGGGAGTTCTTAAGTAATTTGATTAATTGAACTTAAACTTATCATGAACTTAGTACCTGAAAGTATCTTGCTTGTTTATGTTGATTGTAGATAGATGGCTCGTGCTGTTGTTCCGTTGAATTTTAATGCGTTCCTTGAGAAAGCAAAGTTGAAAGATGATGGTAGCAATTACACGGACTGGGTCCGTAACTTGAGGATTATCCTCATTGCTGCTCAGAAGAATTACGTCCTGGAAGCACCGCTGGGTGCCAGGCATGCTGCTGGAGCAACACCAGATGTTATGAACGTCTAGCAGAGCAAAGCTGATGACTACTCGATAGTTCAGTGTGCCATGCTTTACGGCTTAGAATCGGGACTTCAGCGACGTTTTGAACGTCATGGAGCATATGAGATGTTCCAGGAGTTGAAGTTAATATTTTAAGCAAATGTCCGAATTGAGAGATATGAAGTCTCCAATAAGTTCTATAGCTGTAAGATGGAGGAGAACAGTTTTGTCAGTGAGCATATACTCAAAATGTCTGGGTATAATAATCACTTGATTCAGATGGGAGTTAATCTTTCAGATGATTGCGTCATTGACAGAATTCTCCAATCACTGCCACCAAGCTACAAGAGGTTTGTGATGAACTATAATATGCAAGGGATGAACAAGACTATTTCCGAGCTCTTCGCAATGCTGAAAGCTGCGGAGGTAGAAATCAAGAAGGAGCATCAAGTGTTGATGGTTAACAAAACCACTAGTTTCAAGAAAAAGGGCAAAGAGAAGAAGAAGGGGAACTTCAAGAAGAACGGCAAACAAGTTGCTGCTCAGGAGAAGAAACCCAAGTCTGGACCTAAGCTTGAAACTGAGTGCTTCTACTACAAGCAGACTGGCCACTGGAAGCGGAACTGCCCCAAGTATTTGGCGGATAAGAAGGATGGTAAGGTGAACAAAGGTATATGTGATATACATGTTATTGATGTGTACCTTACTAGAGCTTGCAGTAGCACCTGGGTATTTGATACTGGTTCTGTTGCTAATATTTACAACTCGAAACAGGGACTACGGGTTAAGCGAACACTGGCGAAGGATGAGGTGACGATGCGCGTGGGAAACGGTTCCAAAGTCGATGTGATCGCGGTCGGGACGCTACCTCTACATCTACCTTCGGGATTAATATTAGACCTAAATAATTGTTATTTGGTGCCAGCGTTGAGCATGAACATTATATCTGGATCTTGTTTGATGCAAAACGGTTATTCATTTAAATCAGAGAATAATGGTTGTTCTATTTATATGAGTAATATCTTTTATGGTCATGCACCTTTGAAGAGTGGGCTATTTTTGATGAATCTCGATAGTAGTAACACACATATTCATAATGTTGAAGCCAAAAGATGCAGAGTTGATAATGATAGTGTAACTTATTTGTGGCACTGCCGTTTAGGTCATATCGGTATAAAGCGCATGAAGAAACTCCATACTGATGGACTTTTGGAACCACTTGATTATGAATCACTTGATACTTGCGAACCGTGCCTCATGGGCAAGATGACTAAAACACCGTTCTCCGGTACTATGGAGAGAGCAACAGATTTGTTGGAAATCATACATACCGATGTATGTGGTCCGATGAATATTGAGGCTCGTGGCGGATATCGTTATTTTCTCACTTTCACAGATGATTTAAGAAGATATGGGTATATCTACTTAATGAAACATAAGTCTGAAACATTTGAAAAGTTCAAAGAATTCCAGAGTGAAGTTGAAAATCATCGTAACAAGAAAATAAAGTTTCTACGATCTGATCGTGGAGGAGAATATTTGAGTTACGAGTTTGGTGTACATTTGAAAAATTGTGGAATAGTTTCGCAACTCACGCCACCCGGAACACCACAGCGTAATGGTGTGTCCGAACGTCGTAATCGTACCTTACTAGATATGGTGTGATCTATGATGTCTCTTACTAATTTACCGCTATCGTTTTGGGGTTATGCTTTAGAGACGGCCGCATTCACGTTAAATAGGGCACCATCAAAATCCGTTGAGACGACGCCTTATGAACTATGGTTTGGCAAGAAACCAAAGTTGTCGTTTTTTAAAGTTTGGGGCTGCGATGCTTATGTGAAAAAGCTTCAACCTGATAAGCTCGAACCCAAATCGGAGAAATGTGTCTTCATAGGATACCCAAAGGAGACTGTTGGGTACACCTTCTATCACAGATTCGAAGGCAAGACATTCTTTGCTAAGAATGGATCATTTCTAGAGAAGGAGTTTTTCTCGAAAGAAGTGAGTGGGAGGAAAGTAGAACTTGACGAGGTAACTGTACCTGCTCCCTTATTGGAAAATAGTACATCACAGAAAACTGTTTCTGCGACACCTATACCAATTAGTGAGGAAGCTAATGATGATGATCATGAAACTTCAGGACAAGATACTACTGAACCTCGTAGGTCAACCAGAGTGAGATCCGCACTAGAGTGGTACGGTAATCCTGTTCTGGAAATCATACTGCTAGATCATGATGAACCTACGAACTATGAAGAAGCGATGGTGAGCCCAGATTCCGCAAAGTGGCTTGAAGCCATGAAATCTGAGATGGGATCCATGTATGAGAACAAAGTATGGACTTTGGTTGACTCGCCCGTTGATTGGCAAGCAATTGAGAATAAACGGATCTTCAAGAAGAAGACTGACACTGATGGTAATGTTACTGTCTACAAAGCTCGATTTGTCGCAAAAGGTTTTCGACAAGTTCAAGGGGTTGACTACGATGAGACCTTCTCACCTATAGCGATGGTTAAGTCTGTCCGAATCATGTTAGCAATTGCCGCATTTTATGATTATGAAATTTGGCAGATGGATGTCAAAACTGCATTCCTGAATGGATTTCTGGAAGAAGAGTTGTATATGATGCAACCGAAGGTTTTGTCGATCCAAAGGGAGCTAACAAAGTGTGCAAGCTCCAGCGATCCATTTATGGACTGGTGCAAGCATCTCGGAGTTGGAATAAACGCTTTGATAGTGTGATCAAAGAATTTGGTTTTATACAGACTTTCGGTGAAGCCTGTATTTACAAGAAAGTGAGTGGGAGCTCTATAGCATTTCTGATATTATATGTGGATGACATATTGCTGATTGGAAATGATATAGAATTTCTGGATAGCATAAAGGGATACTTGAATAAGAGTTTTTCATTGAAAGACCTCGGTGAAGCTGCTTACATATTAGGCATAAAGATCTATAGAGATAGATCAAGACGCTTAATTGGACTTTCACAAAGCACATACCTTGACAAGATTTTGAAGAAGTTCAAAATGGATCAAGCAAAGAAAGGGTTCTTGCCCGTGTTACAAGGTATGAAGTTGAGTCAGGCTCAATGCCCGACCACTGCAGAAGATAGAGAGAAAATGAAAGATGTTCCCTATGCTTCAGCCATAGGCTCTATCATGTATGCAATGCTGTGTACCAGAGATGTGTGCCTTGCTATAAGTTTAACAGGGAGGTACCAAAGTAATCCAGGAGTGAATCACTGGACAGCGGTCAAGAACATCCTGAAATACCTGAAAAGGACTAAGGATATGTTTCTCGTATATGGAGGTGACAAAGAGCTCACCGTAAAAGGTTACGTTGATGCAAGCTTTGAAACTGATCCGGACGATTCTAAATCGTAAACCGGATATGTGTTTACATTAAACGGTGGAGCTGTCAGTTGGTGCAGTTCTAAACAAAGCGTCGTAGCGGGATCTACATGTGAAGCTGAATACATAGCTGCTTCGGAAGCAGCGAACGAAGGCGTCTGGATGAAGGAGTTCATATCCGATCTAGGTGTCATACCTAGTGCATCGGGTCCAATGAAAATCTTTTGTGACAATACTGGTGCAATTGCCTTGGCAAAGAAATCCAGATTTCACAAGAGGACCAAGCACATCAAGAGACGCTTCAATTACTTCCGGGATCTAGTCCAGGTGGGAGACATAGAGATTTGCAAGATACATACGGATCTGAATATTGCAGACCCGTTGACTAAGCCTCTTCCACGAGCAAACCATGATCAGCACCAAGGCTCCATGGGTGTTAGAATCATTACTGTGTAATCAATATTATTGACTCTAGTGCAAGTGGGAGACTGAAGGAAATATGCCCTAGAGGCAATAATAAAGTTATTATTTATTTCCTTATATC
The DNA here is from genome assembly GCA_034509565.1 of Triticum monococcum. Classification (NCBI taxonomy): domain Eukaryota; kingdom Viridiplantae; phylum Streptophyta; class Magnoliopsida; order Poales; family Poaceae; genus Triticum; species Triticum monococcum. The sequence goes on from CM067845.1 coordinate 626,381,521, forward strand.
ATGATAAATGTTTATTATTCATGCTAGAATTGTATTAACCGGAAACATAATACATGTGTGAATACATAGACAAACTTAATGTCACTAGTATGCCTCTACTTGACTAGCTCGTTAATCAAAGATGGTTATGTTTCCTAACCATGAACAAAGTGTTGTTATTTGATTAACGAGGTCACATCATTGGTTGAATGATCTGATTGACATGACCCATTTCATTAGCTTAGCACACGATCGTTTAGTATGTTGCTATTGCTTTCTTCATGACTTATACATATTCCTATGACTATGAGATTATGCAACTCCCGTTTCCCGGAGGAACACTTTGTGTGCTACCAAACGTCACAACATAACTGGGTGATTATAAAGGAGCTCTACAGGTGTCTCCAAAGGTAGATGTTGGGTTGGCGTATTTCGAGATTAGGATTTGTCACTCCGATTGTCGGAGAGGTATCTCTGGGCCCTCTCGGTAATGCACATCACATAAGCCTTGCAAGCATTGCAGCCAATGAGTTAGTTGCGGGATGATGTATTACGGAACGAGTAAAGAGACTTGCCGGTAACGAGATTGAACTAGGTATTGGATACCGACGATCGAATCTCGGGCAAGTAACATACCGATGACAAAGGGAACAACGTATGTTGTTATGCGGTCTGACCGATAAAGATCTTCATAGAATATGTAGGAGCTAATATGGGCATCCAGGTCCCGCTATTGGTTATTGACCGGAGACGTGTCTTGGTCATGTCTACATTGTTCTCGAACCGTAGGGTCCACACGCTTAACGTTACGATGACAGTTATTATGAGTTTATGCATTTTGATGTACCGAAGTTAGTTCGGAGTCCCGGATGTGATCACGGACATGACGAGGAGTCTCGAAATGGTCGAGACATAAAGATTGATATATTGGAAGCCTATATTTGGACATCAGAAGTGTTCTGGGTGAAATCGGGATTTTACCGGAGTACCGGGAGGTTACCGGAACCCCCCGGGAGCCATATGGGCCTTAATGGGCTTTAGTGGAAAGGAGAAAGGGGCAGCCCAAGGTGGTCGCGCGCCTCCCCCCTCCCCTAGTCCTATTAGGACTAGGAGAGGTGGCCGGCCCCCCTCTCTCTCTTTCCCCCTCGGGGAATCCTAGTCCAACTAGGATTGGGGGGGAGTCCTACTCCCGGTAGGAGTAGGACTCCTCCTGCGCCCTCCTCCTGGCCGGCGGCCCCCTCCCCCTTGGCTCCTTTATATACGGAGGCAGGGGGCACCTCTAGACACACAAGTTGATCATTGAGATCGTTCCTTAGCCGTGTGCGGTGCCCCCTGCACCATATTCCACCTCGATCATATTGTAGCAGTGCTTAGGCGAAGCCCTGCGACGGTAGAACATCAAGATCCTCACCACGCCGTCGTGCTGACGGAACTCCTCCCCGACGCTTTGCTGGATCGGAGCCCGGGGATCGTCATCGAGCTGTACGTGTGCTAAGAACTCGGAGGTGCCGAAGTAACGGTGCTTGGATCGGTCGGATCGGGAAGACATACGACTACTTCCTCTATGTTGCGTCAACGCTTCCGCTGTTGATCTACAAGGGTACGTAGATCACACTCTCCCCTCTCGTTGCTATGCATCACCATGATCTTGCGTGTGCGTAGGAAATTTTTTGAAATTACTACGTTCCCCAACAATTTCTTGTTTCAGCTGCAATAAAGTTGATGATGATGATTATTTCTTAGCAAAGTTGTTTAATAGAAATACTATCATCACATTGTTTATGAGTTATATGCATTATTTCCATTTCCGCCCAAAGATGATATGGAATTAATGTAGAAGAATGAGTTTTATTCTAATTGTACCACAACGGTGATTTAGAGTATAAAAATAAAGTTTTTTTTTTAAAGTTTAATGTGCGTATTTTTTAACCAGACCAACGTAGGGTTATTTTTATGCTCATTATTGTTGATTATTGGCTAAGTTTTCTCAAACTAAAAGTTTTCCATGCTTTCATTCATGAAGGCGAATGGTTGGGTACTTGTGACCCTAAAGATGACCCAGAAAGGTCATAACGCGAGGGAATATGTTCTCTCTAAAGAATGGTTTCAAAAGAAAACAGATACATCACTGAGAGTCTTCGTTGACGAATGTCTTTCATGTACTCTCTATGATTTGAGATAAAACAAGCAACATGCGTGTTTAATTTGACCAACGTCGGATCAAGCATGTGTGTCAAAGAGCATTCGGATTTATTTATAAATTTAATGATTGAATATGCAGTAAAAAGAGCCAATTCTGACATTTATGTTCCTTACAGGGAATTACCCGCATGGCGAGAAAAGATGATTATTGATAAAACCCGCATGGAAGGAAAAGTCTAGGAAAATCCTTGCGTAACCCGTATGGCGGCAGAAATTTTCTCAGACTTATCCTGTATGACAAGAGAAAGACATGATGACTCATGTGCTTTTAATGTGTCCCACTCTGGGAGAAAAATATGGAGTAGCTATTATGCTTTCCTAGTATCAACCATACATCTTATGTGTAACGGTCATTAAGCACTCAATAAATCCGAAGAGAATAAAAGTTACAGACGAAACTAAAGATAAGCATGATATGCAAGTGTGACTTGCAAAAGTACTAATGATAAAGAACTCCGAGTTTCTGAAATGGAATGAGGAAAAAGTACTCCCATGCCAGTTAACAGATAACTTCATTACGTATGAAGTAATCAGATAAATGAAGTAGATAATCAAAGTTTCCTCAATTCCCAAGAGTTATCAATGGTTTTCGAAATTGTGGCGGAAAAGTTCTTGCCACATTTTGAGGGGGAGAAAGATATATGAGATAAATTAAGAATGATAAAACTCCCCTATACTTTAGATAATGTGATGAAGAATGTGATCGTCTGGGGGAGTACGACGGTCATATTAATACCCCTAAAGAAAAGAAATAGTTGTATTTCTGGATCTTTTACAGTTCCAGAAGCAGAGTAAGGAATACTAAGACGGTGCTTAAAGTGCCATAAAGAAGAAAGTTTTAACAGAATAAACCCAAATTATAAAGTTTAAAGATACGCCATTTTTAGTGAAGATGGAGTAATCTGGGGGAGCATGTTGTATGACCTATACAACACATGTTGTTAGCTGTATAAAGGATGAATAAGTAAACATGGATCTTGTGATACAGGTCCTTGTAAAACTTGTTGCCTCTTGGAAATGAAAGACTATATAATTAATTTGCCTCTTGGCAATGACAGAGCAACAACAGCCCCATATGAAAGAAGTGCCAGTACCTGAGACACTGATGGTCTCAAGGAATGAGAAAATCAGATACTTTTGATTACTATAAAGTCTATGTTAGTGAAATTCAAATGGAGGTTGATCCCACCTCATTTAAAGTGCTCATTCGAATTTTGAGAAGTGTCTGCTTATCTAAATGATAAGAGACTATGTGAGATGAAATGAAATTGGTGAATCCCGACGATGTTTGGGACTGATGAGTAATTTCCAATGGAGCCAAAACAGTAGGCTGTAAAGAGTCTACAAGGACAATGTGACTCCAAAGGAAATACGTAAAGGTGTAAAACATGACTTAAATCGAAAGGTTTTTGCGCATTTTGCACTGAATAGATTACAATGAGTGTTGGTAGCACATCATGATCTGAGTTACATCAGATGAAAGATATTATGATCTGAGTTACATCAAATGAAAGTAAAGAACACAAGGGATACTACCTGAAGAAGTCCTTTATGGACTAAAGCAATCAAATTTTGTTTTGGGTTAAAGAAAATGAGAGGACAATTGTATTCGTGCAAAGTTATATAATGGGAAATTCATTTCCTAATCCTATGCATGTGGATGACATCCTACTTACTAGTGGTGATGTCAACCTACTGCAGGAGGAGAAAAGAAGTTCTTGTCCTCAAAGTTCAAAAGAATGTTCTCGGTAGAGTGTCTCTCGTTATAAGTATCGAGATTCATGAAGAAAAGGATAAAAGGGGGTATTAGGGATGTCGAATGGACGTGCTAAGAAACGTCTCTAAAGTGTGCATGCGAGAAAACCTACGCCTGTTCTTATAGTCAAGGGTAATGGAACTGGAAACTATGGTGTTCCAAGAGTTGATGAGAAAAGATTGAAAACGGATATGGTACCATATGCTTCAGTTGTTGGAAGCTCAATACATTACCCTGACACAGTTCATATATCCGGGTTGTTTTGGCAATGTCCAGTCCATATGTAGATCACTGGGATGGAGTCAAAGATATCGGCCTCAAGCTGAAAGAAATAAGTGCTCTCAAAAGATTGTGAGTACAAAGACATGACTTGTGAAATGTATAGCGAAATCCATAATTGTCGCTAACTTTCATACTTGGAGGTTTTTGTGTGGAAAAGCTTCAAAGAATGAAACAATTATCATCAATGTGATGCAAAGATATGTTGTAGCTTGATATGAGGCTGAGGGACATGCAAAATGGTTAAGGAGACCTGTACCCGGAGTTGATAATGGTTGACAACAGCGATAACTATTTTAAGTCTTTCGCTCCTATGACAACGAGTCAAGTGTTGGTGTCAAACACATTGACACAAAGTTATACGTTGTTAAAGAAGAAAGTCCGAAATTATGTAGGAATGCTTGAAGCATAAAAGCAACAGACAAGTGTTTGCAGATCTGCTTATTAAAGGCTTACCGCCCAGTGTGTTCGGAGAACACACAGTCGACATGGGTTTTATGGTATAGTCTAAAAATTTCCGGACAATAAAAGGGCCCAAGGTTAAAGAATTTGTTTCAAAATAGAGAGGTACGTTGTGGCTGTCTCATTCTATCGGCAATTGAGCTGTGACGATGAAACATATTCTATGTATTGATCTGTTATGAAACGAGTAAAGTAAAAGTATACGGTCAAAAGTAAAAGTTGAGATCAAGGGGGAGAATGTTAGGATGATCTCCACCGTGTGGGTCCAACGGCTCACCGGACCCTTAGATCCGCGCCCTGATCGGGGGCGCTCAACCCACTATGGGTGACGGGCCCCTGTCACCTGCACTATATAAAGAGGTGGGGCCGGTGACTCGCATCATGAGGTTCGTCACAACGCCGTACACCCCACCTAAATCCCCTACCGATCTAGGGTTAGTGCAGTGCTGATGGGAAGCACCGCCACCACTACTCTCTGCCACCACCGCCGCCATCCACCATGGCCGGGAACTGGAGCTCCTCGAGCCACAAGGAGAAGGTAGGTTCACCGGATTAATCTACCCTACCCGATCCACAGATCTATCAGTTAAAGCCGGTCTCGGTTTCCCGGTCGAGGTTTACAGTAAAATTATTGCGAGGGACGAGGTTGACTACAAATGTGTCTCTATGTTCGATCGTGAAAGGGACGACCGGACGATGCCCAGCTGATCAACTCAGAGCAGGATGTGATATATCTGACAGGTCCGTGCCGAGCATTGGTTACTATGGGCTTGTTGTTTTTTGAGCTTGATTTAAAGATCAAGGGCAAGGGTGAGCCAGATGAGGATGCACAGTTTAGCAATGGCGTAATAGCGTACTATCATAACCCGTATAACAAGCGCATCATCGAGCAGCTACCTAGAGCATAATTGGTTTGCTACCAATATTTGGCTTGCCAAATGTTGGCACTGCCAACTATTGGCAATACCGAGACTTGCCAGTTATTGGCAACTTTATGTGAGAGAGGCAAGACAAGTCGTAGCCAACCAAGTAGTTACCAATATTTGGCACAATGCCAAACATTGGCATGCCAATTTTTGGCAGCAAACTAATTATGCTCTAGTTTCGAGAGCACGGTGAAATTGGTATTGCAACATGTGGCGTCTCCGGTCGCAGCTAGCGTCCAAGTCAATGTTGTGAAAAAACAGCCTACATGTGATGCTGCTGTCCACTTTGATGGGAAAATAACAGTTGGGACTAGCAGAAAATATAGATAGCATATCGTTGTTTATGATGGCAGTCTGCCTAGCCCTAGAGGGGCGGCGTTAGTGAGAGATAATGGCTCTCTTGTGTTGAATCGTAATCTGGTGGTTGTCCAGGGGCCTGTATATGACACCGCATTCGAGGAAGATGAACAGATGACACTCTATGTTTGTTTTCTTGATGCGGGTTATGAGATTGAGGATGAGGACTATACTAGTCCTGAGGAAGAGGATTATATCAGTCCCGACGAAGACGATGTGGATGTTGATGAAATTGGTGCGCTTAATGAGCAAGAAGGCCAAGGAGAATGCGATGAAGACGAAGACCATAACAATATTGTCACTCTCAAATACCTTGCGAGTAAGGCTGTGTGGGAGAGCCTTTCCCACAAACTGGAAGTAGAGGTCAAGTGGAGTGTCATCCCTCCTGCGCGGTTTGATGATGAATTCATAACAAGGCTGGCTCTCCTTCCAAAAGGTTACAGGACAGCTAATTATCGTTGGGGTCCGTTCTTTGAGTGAAGAGTGATATTGTATCGTCTTGGTTGCTTTTTTGATAAAGGGCGTTTTTATTATTTTAAAATGTAGCATCAAGCGATACAAAGCATTTAGAGTATCACCCGGTCTTTGCATAACTAGGATGCATACAGCCAAATATAAAAAATCTGACAAGAAAAAAAACCCGACAATTCGGCAACAGTAGAGTCCTATAGACCGACACTATGCCTATGTCGAAACGGTTGGTGGACCGATCCGGAGATTATGCTGCCACGCATGTTGGGTAAAAACCTCCATAGCCACCTGCTCCAATCGCGTACACACGGCCTTGAATAGCGGTAGGTACTCCGCACGTTGTAGCATAGACCACATACGAAGCGAGTACGTACAACGAAAAATAACCTGCAGAGGAGAAGCATTTTTGTCATTAAAAACCAAATCGTTTCTACATAGCCAAAGCGACCATAGTAAGGCGTACGCTCCCACCCTTATTAGCGTTTTGAATCTATTTGAAATACCATCCAACCAATGACCAAAAATATTGGCAACACTTGTGGGCGGATACAAATTTGACGCTATTTGGATGAATGACCACGTAGAACGCGCAAACTTGCATTGAAAAAAAAGGTGTTTGATTGTCTCGTCAAGAGTACAAAAACAACACTTCTTACTTCCTGGCCAGTTGCGTCGTGCAAGGTTGTCTTTGGTTAGCACAACACCTCTACGAAGATACCACATGAATATTTTAACTTTTAGTGGAATCTTTGCCTTCCAGATTTTCTTGTTATTGCTCTCCGGTACCTCAGAATGCATGAGCGCACGATACATAGAGTCTACCATGAAAGACCCTGATGTAGTAAGGTTCCAGCGAAACACATCACGCCCTTGCGTCAGGTTAATCAGATCCAGACGGGATAACAGATTATGCCATGACATAAGTCGGGCGCCAACCAAATCCCGCCTGAATGAAATATTCGGCGGGGATGAGCTGAGCACCTGCGCAATAGTATTGTTCTTATCGCGAGCAATGTTGTACAAGGCTGGATATTGTTCTCGGAGACTGGCATTGCCTAGCCAGATGTCTTCCCAGAAACGAATCTCTGACCCGTCCTTTATCGCGAAAGACCCAAAGCGAAAGAGTTGTTTCTTTGCTGCCATTAGGCCAGCCCAAAAGTGTGAGTCGTCAGGTTTCCAATATGCCTGAGACACCGCCTTTTGGCCTAGATACTTGTTGCGCAGCATGGTTTGCCAAACACCATCCTCAGTAAGAAGTTTGAACAACCATTTACTAAGTAGGGCCTCATTCTTGACCTGCAGGTCATGAATTCCAAGGCCACCTTGGTCTTTCGGCCTACAAACCACGCTCCATTTGGTCATCCGGTATTTTTTCTTTTCACCATCTCCTTGCCAAAAGAATCTAGACCTAAAATAGTCCAATCTTTGCAAGACCCCTTTTGGGAGTTGGAAGAAAGAAAGCATATAGAGAACCATATTTGTGAGGACAGAGTTTATCAAAACCAGTCGTCCTCCAACTCAGAGCAACTTGTCTTTCCAACTGCTCAACCATTTCTCTAGCCGCTCCTCTACATGCTTCCACTCCGCAACGGTGAGACGTCGATAATGACTAGGTATTCCCAGATATTTGATCGGGAATTGGCCAAGTGCGCAACCAAACAGGTCCGCGTAATCGGCCGCTACCTCCACGGCTTCTCCAAAGCAGAACACTTCGCTTTTATGGAAGTTAATTTTAAGACCTGACATTTGCTCAAACGCTGACAACAGGAGTTTCATGTTTCGAGCCTTGTCCAGGTCATGTTCCATAAAAAGTATTGTGTCATTAACATATTGCAGAATAGAGAGGCCACCATCCATAAGGTGTGGCACTACCCCAGCAATTTGCCCGTCCTGCTTGGCGCGCTCAATCAGAATAGCCAACATGTCAGCCACAATGTTAAATAACATTGGGGACATGGGGTCACCCTGCCGTAGTCCTTTTTTTGTCTGGAAGTAATGACCTACATCATCATTGACTTTGATGGCCACACTACCTCCAGTTACAAAATTTTGGATCCACTGGCACCATTTTTCAGAGAAACCTTTCATCCTTAGGGCCTGTTAGAGAAAAGACCATTTGACCTTGTCATAGGCTTTTTCAAAGTCAATTTTGAATACTACTCCACTTAGGTTTTTCCGATGCATCTCGTGGACGGTCTCATGCAGGATTACTACGCCATCAAGTATATTCCTTCCTTGCATGAAAGCCGTTTGAGATGGTCGGACAACATTGTCAGCTACCGAGTTAAGCCGATTCGTAGCCACTTTGGTGAAAATCTTGAAGCTGACATTAAGGAGGCATATGGGTCTGAACTGCTGGATCCGTTCAGCCTCCTTAATCTTTGGCAACAAGACAATCTCGCCAAAATTAAGCCTAAATAGCTCAAGTCGGTCGGCATGAAGACAATTGAACAACTCCATAAGGTCATCCTTGATGATATCCCAGAAATTCTGATAGAATTCTGCGGGGAAACCATCTGGGCCTGGAGCTTTGTTATGTTCCATTTGGAACACCGCAGCTTTCACCTCCTCTTCCGAGAATGGTGCCGTCAGGATATCGTTTTCTTCTGCCGTGACTTGTGGAATGTCATCTGTTCGGGTCTCGTCGAGGGTGAAATTTCCTTCACCCGGCGCTCCGAACAGAGATTTGTAGTATTTGGTGATATAATTTTTGAGCTCCTCTTGACCTTCGATCCGCCCCTCATCTTGTTGGAGACTATAAATACATTTCTTCCTATGCCGCCCATTAGCGACCAATTGGAAGTATCTTGTATTACTATCACCCATCAAAATGAAATCGGCTTTGGATCTCTGGTAGTATTTGATCTTCTCTTCTCGCAGAAGACGGGCAATTTTCTCATTAGATTGATTTTTTAATTCAATCTCTTGTTGAGATAAGATGCGCGTCTCTGCAATTTTGTCGAGGTCATCAATAATGGTAGAGAGCCGTTGTTTTTCTTTTTTATAAATCCCGTTGGTATGTTTTGCCCATCCAGAGAGGTGTTGCCTCATGGCCCGTCTTGGTTGCTATGTTATGAATATGATCTGCTGGGGGAACTCGATCTGATGTAAAATGTTGGTCTCCCTAAGTAGGACTATGTAGTAGCATTGAGAATTGTGGATCTTTTGGGTTCCTTAGCAATGGGTGTAATCTTCCTGCATAAATTTCAGACTGCATATTATGTTTTTTTTTCAAAAAGGAGGATTATGTAAGTGAAATATTGTGCAGTAATCTACGTAACTAATTCCCAAAAAGCAAAAGGAGCAGAAGCAGCAGCACCTAAACGCAGAAAATTCGATCCATTCAAATGTAGATGCAATCTAGAATTCTCGATTACCAACCGTAGCTAGAGAAACCTGCATGTGATGGTCACCATGCTCCATGCATGGCGAGTCTGGCCAACAACCAATCTAATCACACGGTTTTTGGGGCTATACTGTTATCGATTCGTGTTCTTCCATCCCAGCAGAGCAAAGCATTATTTGCAATCACTGCCCAGACACGACGCCAAACCTTCCCTAGCTAGTGCCCATGGCTGCCAGTGTGAGCTTGTTGGCCGTGATCATGACGTGCACGCTCCTCGGTGGAAGCCACGGTGCATGACACTTGGCCGACACCACCCCGACGTCTGCTGCTCCTGCTGCCGACACTGCAGCTGTCCCTGGCCTTCCGGCCGTGCTGCCCACGGACACGGTCACCCTGCCCACCGTACCGCAAGTGACGCTGCCGCCCATGCCCGCCGTCGTCGTGCCTAAGGCAGTGCTGCTGCCGCCCATGCCCAGGGTGACGATGGCGCCGATGCCCGCCACTGTCGTCGTGCCCAAGGTGACGCTGCCGCCGATGCCTTTGTCCCCAACGTGAACGTGCCTATGCCATTCCTAGCGCTGCCACCGTCGGCATAGGCGCTCTCACGCGGCCATGTGTTTGCCGTGTCAGACGCCCCGACGTGTCAGTGGGTAGGCTCAGATCACTCCGTTGCCGCATATGTGTTTTATTTTCGCGATGTTTCTTACCTCGCCTGTGAGTGTCTCACCTTTACGTAATACAAACACATTGTACCTGCAATTAAAGATGTGGAATTCACGGCATCTCAGCGTTTTATACAGCTTGGCATGTACGTACGTCCTTTTTTTTTTCTTGTGCGGTGACATTGGTGGCCCTGATGACCTCGTAGAGATGCACAATGTGTGGAGGGGCACAACAATCTCACGCTTGATGCAGATTGTCACCTGATATCCACCTCCTCACCGCAGCCCAGTTGCACGCTTGCTACGAGAAGGACTTCGATACAACACCCCCCCCCCCCCCCCCCTCAATAAACGTATAAAGGGTAGTATTGTCCATACTAAATTATGTATTAGTGTACCCGCTCTCCGTAGTAGGGCCGGCCGTCCGTGTACGTCGTGCCCCGTACTCCCACGTCGTACGCGTGCGGTTCGGTAGTGCGATCGGGAAAGGAAAAAAAAGTACGCCCCACCCCGACACCCCATCTCCGCGTACGAAACCCTAGCGGCATCAACGCCGCCGTGGTCCACCGCCGTCACGACGTCGGGCGGCGTCCGTAGTCACCCACGCGCCGTGAAACCGACACCCCATCCCCGCCTAGGAAACCCTAGCGGCATCAACGCCGCAGTGGTCCACCGCCGTCACAACGTTGACCCCGACGTGCCCGTCTAGTCGCGAGCACCGACGGCGTCCGTAGTCACCCACACGCCGTGTCGCCGGTGAAACGCCCAGCGCTCCCGTGAACGTTCTGTCCTGGTACGCGCCCTCCACGACGTGGGTGGCAGCAACGCATCGGCGTCGACCCCAGGCGAGGACCCCTCGACGGCGCACAGTAGGTTAGGATGGCTCTTTTTGTTCTTTTTTTGATTTGTCCATTGCATTTTTGTGCATTTTTATGCAAAATGATTCCCTACTTAGGTAAATAAGAGAGGAGAGTAGTGACCTCTTAATGACCTCATAATGATTTTGTATGTTCAAATTTGTATGCATGCCACATAGTCATGTCACTGTTGACGAAATTACTGTATTCACGATGATGTTTTGTGGAATGTTGGCATTGATCTCACACCTTATTTGTATGTGCATAGATGGAGCAAGTAACCGGATACGCCAGTGATGATTCCGGTAGCGATAATGGATCCTCGTCATTGAATGCAAACCAACCTCTCGGAGACAACTATATGAGTCAGGATGAATCGTACAGTGGTAATGTAAGTGCCTTCAATGTTGACCAAAACATATTGAATACAAACTAGTTATTTGACACTAACATGTCCTTTTAAATTTGTACAGCTACATGGCAATGCTGACGATGAGGAATATGATATAGATGAACAATTTTATGCAGATAGTGTGAGCCAGGTATGTTGAAAAAATTGTAGAGAAATGATTGACATTAAAATTGTATGACCACTTATGTTACTTTACATGTGCACAGATAAATGCTAATGGTGACAATGAGCGTAATAATATAGATGATGACAATGCCGAGAGCGAGGTCGATGCATCTCATAGTGTGAACGGTAGCCAAGTAAGTTCTTTACATTATTTATGGTTAGTAACAATACAAGAACAGATTGACATGCAAGGTTATATGTCATATTTTGCAGGGAGGTGTTGATGGTCCTAGCGGGAATGATGAGCACAACGATGATGATCAGTTTGACCTTCACATGTGCTATGATGAATATCAGCAAAAGTCACTTGATAGGCATTGGGCAGTGATGGTAAAGACATTCAGGTCATTAGACGAGGTGTACACGTTCTACAACAAGCACGCGAGAGAACGTGGGTTCAGCGTCAGGAAGGACTCGCTAAATTTTTTGGAGGATCGCGCAAGGACTCCGCGCTTGAGGAGGTATCTCTGTTCCGCCGCAGGAAAACGACAGGCCACGTTCTGTACCATGGAAGGCCGGACCCGCAGGCTTAGACCGGAGAGTCAATTCTTATGCGAAGCCCATTTGACAGTTAAGCTTGATAAAAAGCTCAATCTTTGGTATGTCAGCAGTTTCTCCGATGATCACAGCCACACTCTTGCACGACCGGACGAAGTCCCTTTCCTCCGATCTCATAATTAGATCAAAGCATTTGAGAGAGCTGAGATCTTAGCTATGGCTGGAGCTGGGATAAGAAAACATATCATTTTTGACAACATCGTTAGCAGGTATGGGTCGTATGCAAAGTCACCATTTCAGAGGACAAAGCTGTATAACATGTGCTATAGGGAGAAGATGAAATTGCTTGCACAAGGTGATGCTGATACTGCCGTAGGAATCATGTTGACCAGAAAGGACAGAGATCCAGACTTCTTCTTTGAGCACACGGTTGACGCTGAAGGCAGGCTCCAAAACCTCTTCTGGTGTGATTCGCAGTCACGCCGGGATTATCTAGACTATGGTGATGTTGTTGTGTTCGATAGCACATACAAGATGAACAGGTATGGAATGCCGTTCATCCCTTTTGTGGGTCTGAACAACCACCGTTGCACTACGGTATTCGCCTACGCCATTGTTTCAGACAAGACTGAGGCTACATATGTTTGGTTGCTTCCACTAGTAGAAAAAGGGTCAAACGTGAAGCACATTAGTGCCGGTTTGTATTTGAGCCGGCACTAATGTATATATTAGTGCCGGTTCCAATGGCTAGCCGGGCCTCCATCATTAGTACCGGTTCGTGGCTAACCTTTAGCCGGTTAGCCACGAACCGGTACTAATGAGAGTGGTGGCAGGATGTTGACAGAATGGGGCCCCTCCAGCCCCTTTAGTACCGGTTCTTGGCACGAACCGGTACTAAAGGTCGTCCTATATAAACCCTTTGTCCACCAGCACTCTGTTCTTCCCCCTTTCCCCTCTCCCTCTCCTCTGTTCTTCCCTTCTTCCTCTCGAGTTCATCACAAAATTTGCCCAAAATTTTCAAGATTTGAAGGCCCTCATCCATTCAAATGATCACAAAGGTTAGCAACTTTGTCCTTTCATCTCTCATTGCTAGATTAGCTCTTGCATTGGTTTATATATTGATTAATTTGGGAGGATATATATATGTGCTAGTATTTGATTTATATGCAATTTGAGGTCAAAAATAACACTTAGTTTGCATATGTAGGTGTGGTTTACATAGTGCCTTCTAAATCTCCATCGTAGCCACCGTCGATCGCCCGCACCGTCCCGTTGCCGGCACCACCTTGTGGTGAGCCTCTTGTTCATGAAATTTTATATAAAAATTGATGTTTGTGTGATTTGGATATATAGTTACTCGTATAATTATCTTACCCGTACGTTGTTTGTTATACATATAGTGCCATGGTTTTGATATCCGTCCCCATCGGCCCTAGTCCTTGTTATGATTCGGATGTGGTATGTATATTCTCTTTTAAAACTAGTTGCATTTCGTGTTTATGACAAATTATGCCCATTAAGTTGACATAGAAATTTTTTCTAGGAGGTATGTGAACCGGAAATTCCAACCGACCCTATTGCCGAGAGGTTAAATTTAGTTGAAAGAGAAAACGAGTACTTGAAAGAAAAATTGAAAAGAATTGAGGGGGAGAAGATGGAATTGGAGTTGCATGTTGCCGATGTCGTCGATGATCACAAGATCAAGATGGAGAAAATGCGCTTGAAGATTAGAAAGATTAGAAAATATGCCATCGATAGTGAGGCTTGGTATCATTATGCTGTTGGATCCACTGTTACCTTAGTTGCGATCTTGATCATATTTGTTGTTGCATTTAAATGCTTTAGCTAGAGAGTTATTTGTTTGTTGGATTTAAGTGTTGTATGAACTTTATGTATGAACTTGTATTAATTGTATGAACTTGTATTAATTTGGTCTATTCGGTGTTGTGTAATGAAGATGAGCCGGCAATGGATGTACGATGACCGATGCTCTCCCGAGTTCATTAATGGCGTGCATACTTTTCTGCTTGCGGCTGAGGCAAACAAGCGGGCGGATGGTTTTATGCCTTGTCCATGTGCTCGCTGTAAGAATGGTCACAATTACTCTACGTCAAGAACCATTCACGTCCACCTGTTTAAGTCCGGTTTCATGCCCCATTATAATGTTTGGACCAAGCACGGAGAAAGAGGGGTTATGATGGAAGACAATGAAGAAGAAGAGGACGACGACAGCTATCCTGGCCATGGGTTCCCTGAATACGATGATACAACAATGGGGGAAGAAGCTGAGCCGGTAATGCGGGAAGAAGCTGAGCCGGCAATGCGGGAAGAAGCTGAAGAAGAGGCATCAGATGAGCCCGTTGATGATCTAGGTCGGGCCATTGCCGATGCAAAGAGAAACTGCGCAAGTGATTTGGAGAAGAAGAAGTTGCAGCGCATGTTAGAGGATCACAAAAAATTGTTGTACCCGAATTGCGTAGGTGACAAGAAAAAGATGGGCACCACACTGGATTTGCTGCAATGGAAGGCAGAGAATGGTGTATCTGACAAGGGATTTGGAAAGTTGCTGGTAATGATAAAGGATATGCTTCCAAAGGACAATGAATTGCCCGAGAGTACATACGAAGCAAAGAAGGCTGTCTGCCCTCTAGGGTTAGAGGTGCAGAAGATACATGCATGCCCTAATGATTGCATCCTCTACCGCGGTGAGTACGAGGATTTGAACGCTTGCCCGGTATGTGGTGCATTGCGCTATAAGATCTGCCGCGATGACCCTGGTGATGTCGAGGGCCGGCGCCCCAGGAAGAAGATTCCTGCCAAGGTGATGTGGTATGCTCCTATAATACCACAGTTGAAACGTTTGTTCCAAAACAAAGAGCATGCCAAGGCGATGCGATGGCACAGAGAAGACCGTAAGAAAGACGGAAAGTTGAGAGTACCCGCTGACGGGTCGCAGTGGAGAAAAATCGAAAGAAAGTACGGGAAGGAGTTTGCAGATGACGCAAGGAGCGTATGGTTTGGTCTAAGCGCAGATGGCATTAATCCTTTTGGGGAGCAGAGCAGCAACCATAGCACCTGGCCTGTGACTCTATGTTTATATAACCTTCCACCTTGGTTGTGCATGAAGCGGAAGTTCATTATGATGCCAATGCTCATCCAAGGCCCTAAGCAACCCGGCAACGACATTGATGTGTACCTAAGGCCATTAGTTGAAGAACTCTTACAACCGTGGAATGGAACAGGTGTACGTGCGTGGGATGAGCACATGGGGGAAGAATTTGACCTAAAGGCATTGCTGTTCGTGACCATCAATGATTGGCCTGCTCTCAGTAACCTTTCAGGACAGACAAACAAGGGATACCGCGCATGCACGCACTGTTTGGACGATACCGACAGTATATATTTGGCTAATTGTAAGAAAAATGTGTACCTGGGACATCGTCGATTTCTTCCAAGCAGGCATCCCGTAAGAAAGAAAGGCAAGCATTTCAAAGGTGAGGCGGATCACCGGACGAAGCCTCGCCACTGTACTGGTGCTGATGTACATGATATGGTCAAGGATTTGAAGGTGGTCTTTGGAAAGGGTCCTGGTGGACAACCTGTTCCGAATGACGCTGACGGACGCTCACCCATGTGGAAGAAGAAATCTATATTTTGGGACCTGCCCTATTGGAAAGACCTCGAGGTCCGCTCCGCAATCGATGTGATGCACGTGACGAAGAATCTTTGTGTGACCCTGCTTGGCTTTTTGGGCGTGTATGGGAAGACAAAAGATACACCTGAGGCACGGGAGGACCAGCAACGTATGCACGGAAAAGACGGCATACATCAGGGTCATGCAAGCTACGCTCTTACCAAAGAAGAGAAGGAAATCTTCTTTGAATGCCTGCTCAGTATTAAGGTACCGTCTAGCTTCTCGTCGAATATAAAGGGAATAATAAACATGGCAGAGAAAAAGTTCCAGAACCTAAAGTCTCATGACTGCCACGTGATTATGACGCAACTGCTTCCGGTTGCATTGAGGGGGCTTCTACCGGAGAACGTTCGATTAGCCATTGTGAAGCTATGTGCATTTCTCAATGCAATCTCTCAGAAGGTAATCGATCCAGAAATCATACCAAGGTTACAGAATGATTTGGTGCAATGTCTTGTCAGTTTCGAGTTGGTGTTCCCGCCATCCTTCTTCAACATCATGACGCACGTCCTAGTTCACCTATGCGAAGAGATTAACGTTTTGGGTCCTGTATTTCTACACAATATGTTCCCCTTTGAGAGGTTCATGGGAGTCTTAAAGAAATATGTTCATAACCGTGCTAGGCCAGAAGGAAGCATCTCCAAGGGCCGTCAAAATGAGGAGGTCATTGAGTTTTGTATTGACTTTATTCCTGACCTTAAGCCGATTGGTGTTCCTGAATCGCGGCATAAGGGCAGACTGGATGGAAAAGGCACGCTAGGAGGGGAACAAATAATATGTATGGACGGACATTCTCTCACTAAAGCACACTACACAGTTCTACAGAATTCCGCCTTGGTGGCTCCATATATGGATGAACACAAGAATTTGCTACGCTCCAAATACCCGGAGCGGTCTGATGACTGGATTACACGTGAACAAACCAGGAGTTTCGCCAGCTGGTTGCAAGCACGTACCATGCATGACACCTCTATTGAAGATGACCTGTACTTGCTGTCCCAGTTACCATCTTCGAATATAATGACTTTCAAAGGGTACGAGATAAATGGTAATACATTTTACACGATCGCCCAAGATAAGAAGAGCACCAACCAAAACAGTGGTGTCCGTTTTGATGCAGAAACCAAGACGGGAAAGGAAACATATTATGGTTATATACATGACATATGGGAACTTGACTATCGACGTGGTTTGAAGGTCCCTTTGTTTCGGTGCAAATGGGTCAATATGACACGAGGCGGGGTAACGGAAGACCCGCAGTACGGAATGACAACAGTGGACCTCAACAATCTTGCGTATGCAGACGAACCATTCGTCCTAGCCAATGATGTGGCACAGGTTTTCTATGTGAAGGACATGTCTACCAAGCCAAGAAAAAGAAAAGATAAGGAAGCGAATGCATCGTACGATGAGCCAAAGCGGCACATAGTTCTTTCTGGGAAGAGAAACATCGTGGGAGTGGATGACAAGACAGACAAGTCAGAAGATTATGAAAAGTTTGATGAAATTGCTCCATTCACAGTGAATATTGACCCGAGCATCCCGTTAAATGATGAAGATTTTCCATGGCTACGACGCAAAGGGACAGACGCGAAGAAAAAGTTTCACACCCAAAGATCTGGGATGTGATCTGGGATGCAAGCAAATTCTTTCATGCATTTACTGGTTTTTTCAGCTAAATGACCCTGAAGTTGAAAAGTATTTCAAATGAACTCAGAAAAGGATGAAAGTTGGCATGGCATCATAATTTCACCCACATAGCATGTGCAAAAAAGTAGAGAGGGTTACCGCAAAAACTGAATGCACTTCGTGTACAAAATGGTCAATCTGTTTCGAAGTATCAGGGTTTCGGACGAAAACTCATCCGTTACAAAGAAATTTCATTTTTTAAATAACTTAAGCATTACCAAATTGAATATAATGATAAAACACACTAATATTAAACATAACAAAAAAGAATCACTGGAAAATGTATTTTTAAAGTTAATTTATTCACAAACTAGTGATTCACACAAATTTCAAATAATTCAAAATATAAACTATTCAAATTTAAAAACTACCGGCACTAACTGAAAGTTTCTAAAAACTATCAAAAATATTCACAAAGAAACTCCAAATACAGCAAAAAACAACTAAAAATAAATAAAACAAAATAAATAAAGCAGAAAAGAAAAAACTAAATGAAAAAAAGCCCACCTACTGGGCCACACCGGCCTGCATACGACTAGAAACCCAACCTGTTATTGGGCCAGGATGCAGGCCCGCAAGCCCAATAGGCCCCACAAGGCAGCATAGAACATGTAGGCCCAGTAGGCCTGCTTTGGAGAGGAGCTCGAGAGAGCTACCGCACGGTGGTTTATAAACCAGTGCGGTCGCCCCTCGGCTAGCGATGTGGGACTAAACTTGCGCACCGCACCTGCGCCAACGCACCCCCTTTAGTACCGGTTCATGGCACCAACCGGTACTAAAGGGGGGGTCTTTAGTACCGGTTGGAACCACCACCCGGTACTCAAGGCCTGCCCTTCCCGCTGCTTGGCCTGGCCAAAACAGGCCTTTAGTACCGGTTGGTGGCTCCAACCGGTACTAAAGGTGGCTTCTATATATACAGCACTTCGCAAAATTTCATTCTCCCTCTGTTTTCTTCCCGATCGTTCGACGCCGTCGCCGCCCCCGTCCTACGCCGCCCCCGTCGCGTGCCGTTGCCGTCGCCACCCCCATCCTCGTCGCCGCCCTCATCCCCATCGCCGCCCCCGTCGCCGTCGCCGCCCTCGTCTTCGTCGCCGCCCCGGGCCCGTCCTCGCGCCGTCCCCGCGTCGCCGCGCCCCCGTCACGCCCCGGCCCGTCGCCGCCCCGGGCCGTCGCCTCGCCGTCGCCGTCGCCCCGCTGTGAGCTCAACCCCTCTAACCCCTCTCCCTCGCCCCCGGTGGCCACCATGGGCGCCGCCCCCCGAGCCCATATATACACACACAAGCATGCATGATGAACACACACACACTGTTTTTAGTGTTAATTAGATCGATGCTTAGTGTTTAATTAGTATGGAATAGCATATATATATATAGAATTTTGACATATGCAATGATTAGTGTTAGATGCTTAGTGTTAGATGCTTAGTGTTAGATGCTTAGTGTTAGATGCTTAGTGTTTTTAGTGAGTCCGGATATAATTAGTGTTTAATTAGTATGGAATTTTTTTATATAATGTTGTTTTTCTGTTTTTAATGGATGTATAGAAGTTGTTTTTTCTGTTTTTAGTGTTAGATGCTTAATTAGTATGAAATAGCATATAGAATTTTGACATATGCAATGATAGCATAATTAGTGTTACATTTAATTTGCATATAGTATTTGTTGTCGACGATGCCCGGCCCGCATCCTCGCCGTCGACCCGTTCGCGATGACGTCCTACTTCAGAGGACCCATGTCCAGGACTGGGCTCCGCCGGGCTGGCACTGGGAGGTGCTACGTTTAGGGGCGCGACGCTTGGTGAGGAACCCGGCCCCGGGTCCCGTCGTCGACCCTCATCTCCTTTGGTGGCATTCGCGTGGGCCACTTTCGGTGCGGAGGGAGCCGGCTCCGCCGGAGATGGTACGTCGCCGTGTCAGGGAGGAGGACGAGCACGTCCGTCGCTACATGGCTGCTATGGACGTCAGGTTCTCCAATACCTGGCAGGTTCTTTGGGGAGATCACCCGAGCTATGATCCAGTGATGGTTCCTTCTCTTTGGGTGTCCACCGCCCGCACCTCAGGAACCGCGAGTGGCCTAGATTACTCTGTAGTATTCGATCTTAATTAGCTAGCTAGCTAGTGATATATTATACGAGACGATGTATTCGAGACTATATATATCTATTATTCGAGACGATGTATTGAGATTATATCTATTATTCGAGACGATGTATTTTCGAGATTAAATCTATTATTCGAGATGATGTATTCGAGATTATATCTATTATTCGAGACGATGTATTCGAGATTATATCTATTAATCGAGATTATACTAAATTGTTTTATATTTCTTTTGGCATAGTTAAATAAAAGCTATGGCGGACAATACCGACAGAGAGAGAGAACAGACCATGTTCGATATCATACGCGGGCCAGATGATGATCAGAATGAAGAAGATTTTGACGGCTCCGAATTTCTAAACAACACCGGAGAGGGTGATATGATATTCGATCGCGACGACCGAGAAGATGAAGTCATGAACTACGACGAGGTATATATATTTATATAAGCAGGAATCTGGTGATCATCGCATGTTTTAAATGAGTTGAAGATATATTAACGAATCGATCTTTCTTCTTTCAGCCATCCGGATCGAGCAAAAGGACGAAACGAGGCCCGAACAAAAAGTTGAAGGAGGGCGTAAAGTACAATATCGAGGCATTCAAACCTAATGGCGAACCATTAGCGCCTAAGAAGATTGCGGACAAGTTCGTTCGTCAGTGCAGAGTTCTTGTGAAGGACCTACTCCCGATCTCCCTTCAAGAATGGAGAAAGCCAGCGAAGCCATGTCCAGATGTTACTTTTGTCGACGACAATAAAAAAACTGCTTTGGGATACTCTCATGGAACATTTCACCCTACCAGATAATATCACAGAAGCAGATGTGCGGAAAGTCAAGGACGCTGCTTTTAGGAAGATGGCGGTAGCATTCAAGAACCACAAGAGAATGACGTGGGAGAAGTACGTCAAGGGAGGAAGGAAGACTCCAGTATTCGAGGGGATACTAGAGAATCAAAGTGCTCATTGGGACGATTTCGTGAAATTCAAGGATTCAGAATTAGCTAAGGAACGGTCGAGAATAAACAAGGCCAATGCCGGAAAAAAGGATAAGTTCCATAAGCTGGGGCCAGGTGGCAATGCCTAAGTGGGATAAGTCTGAGAAAGAGATGGAGGATGCAAGTGTCACTCCGGTTACTAAGAACTGGCCCCCCAGGTGCAGGACTTGGTTCTATGCGCATGGGGGGGAGTTGGACCCGAAGACAGGCAATGTTTCGAGGAAGGCATGTCTGAAGGGAGCCGAGGATGCGCTACTTGTTGCAATAGAAGAGGCTCGATCGGGGGTGTTCCAGCCCAACAGAGAGAACGACGAGCTTACGCGTGCCCTGGGAAATCCTGAACACCCGGGAAGAACACGAGGCAAGGGCGCTATTCCGTGGTATGAGGGGTTTTCGGACTAGAACGCGGACTATAGAACCCGTGCGAGAAAGAAGATTACGGAGGACAAGAAGAGGAAGATGGAGAAGGAGCAGAGGAAGCGGGACTATGAACGCCTTCAAGGCCTAGAAGCAAGTCAAGCGGAATTGGCAGCTAAATTTCAGCGGCAGCAGGAGCAGATCGACTCACTTAGCCAGCAAAGGGGGTCTCAGCAGCTGCAGCAGCTAGCGGATGATCCAGCCTTGGATACCACCGCCCCATCCATGCCGAGAAGCAGCGTGGGTTCCGCCCCGGGCGACGCAGTAGTGCTGGATAGATACCCCATGGATGACATCACGGAGAACACTAACTGCGAGCTACACTTCAAAATGAAGAACATATCCATGAAGGTGGCGGACGCCGTTGCTTTTTCAAATTCCCCCGAGGCAACCTTCCATTGCAACCCGATTCCAGCGGGCTATGCTCGTGTCTTGGTTGATGAGGTGGCAGACCAATATTCGGGGCTAGAGCTTGACATTCCTGGAGGTGACGAGGAGCACACACTCGGAGATGCCAAACATCGTATCATCCTATGAAGAAAGGATTGCATCATTTTTCGAAGGCCACCGACACCGCGTCACTCGACTCCTCGTCGAAGTCTGCCACCGAGTCAGCAGACTCCCGCTCCTCCAAGTCCACCAACGCATGAGGCCACTCCTCCTCCTCCAAGTCCGGCAAAGTGTCAGGCCACTCCTCCTCCAAGTCCGACACAGCGTCAGACGTCCACTCCTCCTCCAAGTCCGGCACAGCTTCAGGCCACTCCTCCTCGTCCAACTCAGCCCCGTCAGCCGTCTCCGCCGCCTCAGCAATCACAGAAGAGACACCCCGCAGCTATGGTGCGTAGCGGTACGAGTCGAGGTCATAGTACAGGAAGTACAGGCGGAGCCAAGCGATATAAATATGGTCCAAACCTCAGTACTCCTCTTCCTGTGAGGACTTACGATAGGACCGAGGAGCAAACCAATGCAATAGTGCGGGCAGAAGTCGACGCCCATTTTGGACCAAAACCGCCACCGCCGCCAAGGGAGAAAGTGCCTGTGGAAGTAGTTGACCACTTCATTCGTATGGCTCAACCACCAGCTCCTAAGCCTGTTGACTCAGACTATGAGCGCCACATCAGGAAGTTACATCGACAACGTCTACAGAACGAGGCGAGCTCGAGCTCAAGCAAACAACAAGCAGCTGTCAAAAAATGCGGGAAAACCGTTGACCAGCTGGGAAAACAGGCGGCGCAATCGATCCCCCCGCTTGTTGTGCCGCCAACAACACGTGACAGTATGCGCGCCCAATATTATTGTGGCCAAACAGTTTACGTTCCCGAGGTGGGCGATGTGGTAATAACCCAGGAGCATATAATGCAGGCTGAAGAACTCAAGATCACTGTTGAACAACTCCTCGAGATCGAGGACATGCCTCCGATTACAGAGGAGGAAATAAAACGGAAATTTGTCCGGGGCCAACCTTTGGTCGAGCCAGAAGATGTCAAGAAGCTCCCAACGAGAATGTATGAATTGCATCAATGGTACATGGACATTAGCAAGAGATCCGATCGAGAGTCCCTCATGGTATATGTCAAGAAGGATGATTACTACCATGAGAAAGCTGTGGCCGTTGAGTATTCTGAACTGTTTCAGTTATACAATCAAGACGCACTCGACAAATCTATCGTCAGTTGCTATAGTCTGTAAGTGATTTCTTTCTGTAATTTAAGTCTCAAGCTAGCTGTAGTGATCCTTTTGATCAATCATTACGTGTAATTATCCTCACTATATTCTTTTCTGTGGTATTATGCAGGATGAAGATGTATGAAATGAGAAAAGGTGGACGCTATGGCATTGGGTTCATTGACCCAAACACCGTTAATCAATACACATGGAAATTAGATCCATATTATAAAAAAGAGGTAGAGGACAGCATGCTAGAGTTCTTCAAGCGCCTCAAATACAATGAAGATATACTACTTCCTTACAACTTCGAGTGAGTCACACTTTCTTGTACTACAAATTCTCTCTTTTTGCCTACTAGCTAGCTACATGTTTTTGCTTACATATGCCCGCTTAATTAAGACATGCAAACGTGTGTGCATGCAGATTTCACTGGATCTTGTGTATCATTAAAGTTGACGCCGGAACAGTTAAAATACTGGACTCGCTACTCACAGCAAAAGCTAACTACAACATCTTGTATGGGATAGTCAACAGGTAATTTCAATCATTATTTATAACTACATATCTCGGCCTATTTAGTTCGTCATTTCATGATATGAACTATTTAATAACCCCTTTATTCATTTTCTTTGTCGGCGGGCAGGGCTTGGGCAAGGTTCATCAGCGTCACGGAAGGCGAATGGAAACCACAGCTGAAATGGTTTCGATCCAAGGTAAGTAATTAAGTAGTACTATAGCTAGCTAGCTAGCTGCCATCTCTTTAATTATCATGCTTGATTAATTATTATCTGATCAAATTAAATTCCATTTTCGTAATAAAGGCCCTGAAGCAGGCGCAGGGGACTGATCTGTGTGCATACTGTGTTTGTGAGAACATTCGCATGATGGCGTCCGAAAGGAGCAGATCTCAAAGACAGGAATGGGTACGCTTGTCAGAACATTATTCACAATTTTTACACCATTATCGATATCTAGTCACACAACTAATACACATGCATATTGATCTCCTTCTTAACAGTTCAATGAGGTGCGGGACAAGCTCGTACCAACGGAGCGCGTACAAGCACTTCAAGAGGAAATAGTGGGATTTTTGCTCGACCAGGTCATAAATCCGAAGGGAGAATACTATTACCCGCTACCGCCCCCATCGACCAAGTCATGAACCACTTCCAATTGTCTCGTGCTCCGAAGGCACCAATCAGGCTAATGCCACTGGCTCCGAAGGCAACATATGCATATGTAGGAGAAATTGTGTATATAGCTATACATGTGTGTATGTGTGAATTAATATGGTGGTTTGTGAGACATGATTGATGATATATATATGATTGGTTCTACTAGAAATTCTATATATATATATATATGCATAACATGTACAATGTGTAGTACCATAAAATATCAGCAAACGAAAAGGAATTAAAATGGAAAACACAAAATTAAATGAAAAAATCATAAAACCAAAAACCCCCCAAACAATTTAGTACCGGTTGGTTTTACCAACCGGTACTAAAGGGCTCCCGGCCCCCGGAGCTGGCTCGTGCCACGTGGTGTCACTTTAGCGCCGGTTCATGCTGAACCGGTACTAAAGGGGGGGGCCTTTAGTGCCGAAATAATAGTGCCGGTTCCATAACCGGCACTAAAGGCCCTTACGAACCGGTGCTATTGCCCGGTTTTCTACTGGTGTTAACACGTTCTTGAAAGCTAACTGTCAGAAGAGGCCCAAATCTGTAATTACAGATGGAGATGCAGCGATGATAAGGGCTATTAGGAAGGTGCTTTCTGACGTGTGGCATCGTCTATGTTCATGGCATATTGAAAAGAATATGCAGAAACACCTCAACCACAAGTCATTGAAGGAGTTTAGGGCATTATTGTACTATGCCACTACACATAAGGTTTGTGAGGAGAGATGGGCCGCGTTTGTGCGCAAATGACAGACGGAGAAAACGAAAACATGGCTCCATAGGATGTACAGGAAGAGGACGCTTTGGGCTGCATCATATTTGTCTGGTGGGTTTTTCCTTGGTATGCGCAGTAATCAGAGGAGTGAGAGTCTGAACTCCAGCCTGCACCTTCATCTTGACTATGGTATGACGATCGTTGACATGATTGTACACTACGAGAATTGTATTGTTCGCCTCCTTGAGAATGAAGCTTATGATGACTACATGGCCTCACAGACTCTTCCAGTAACAGTGACTGAGTGTCAGGCCATTGAGTCGTATGCTGCGAAAGCATTCACGCAGGCAAACTTTTATATGTTGCAACAAGATATGAAGAAGGTACATGAGCTTGAGGTAATTGATAGACTGGCAGGGACTGATAGTCAGAGATTTATGGTTGCGTGGAAGAATAACAGGGATCACAGATTTAATGTGGACTATACGCCAGGTAACTCGGCAGAAACTATAAAGTGCAGTTGTCGAAGTATGACTCGCAAAGGGCTTCCTTGCAAGCATATTATTCATGTTTTGAATGCACTAAACTTACCTGTGATACCCAAGTGTTGTGTCCTGCGAAGATTCTCAAAAAAAACACGAGCTGGACTGCCCGTGAAGCGCACCAGCGATTTGTTTGCGTGGGTTTGGTCGAGTGGTGAGGACAGAGCTAGATATAGTGAGTTGACCATCAAATCTTCAGAAGCATGTCATGTCGCATGTAGTAATCCTTTCTTATTCGACAAGTTGATGGCAGCTCCGGATGATATTATAGTGAATAAGGACATTCAGGGAAATGAAGATGATATTCAGCGAAGCTTCGTGAACAATAATCCATTTGAGCCTAACCGAGATCATATTCTGGTTCGTGATCCAGTAAAGGTTTCCACCAAGGACGCACCTAAGCAGAACAGTAGAGGTCACGGTAAGGGTGGCCCAGATGTGACAAAAAATGAGAGGCCTAAAGCATTTGATAAGAAATCTGGACGAAAATGTAGCATATGCAGCGGCTCAGGTCATAACAGGAGCACATGCAACAAAAATGAAGAGTATGTCTATTATTTGCTTATGTCAGTTTTGTTGTTTCATTAACGATGCATTGATTCTCATATTTTTTTTGTATGCAGCAACTGCGCTTGAAGACAGAAGGTGAGGACGGTGCATCTGTTTTACTACTTTCATTTATACGTAATTGTACGTCTTTTTGCTTTGTTTATGTTAGTTTCGTTGATTCATCTACCGTACATTGATTCTCACAATTTTTTATTTATTCTATGCAGCAGCTGGGCTTGAAGACTCAAGTGAAGATGATGCAAGTGTTTTACCTCTTCCATTTATATGAAAAAAATTTGTTAAATTTATATTCGTGTTGAGTATTTTATATGTGTGAAACAAGATTATTGCCTACAGAAGACCGTTGTCATTTGAGACTTGTTATTTTCTGTCCACTACAATAAAATTACCGTGATGACAATTGTTATGTTGAGACATCATTGTTGTTGATATAAATATTCACTATTCATTGTTTATATTATGAATTCTGCATGTATTTACTACAGTCCCGTCGGCTGTCAAATATATTAAAATAAGAGAAGTACTCTGCGAACTGTTGTTGAAAAAAATGAAAAAAATTGCCCGCCCGTCTCCACAGCGTGTCTTAGTAAGCCCGTCGTTATCAAGCCCAACGGGCGACTACAACAGGCGTTTCGGAGCATGCCGTGGAAACCAGGCCCAACAGGGCAGCATCGACGCGGCACATCGACGGGGCAGTAATCAGAGGAGTTCAATGTGCCGACGGGAGCTGGGTATATAAACTGGTCGTCATCGCCTTCGGCAGGCGAGGTGGGACTAAACTAGTTAGTTTCCCTGGCGCGGCGTCTCAGCGGGGGTAACTGGGCCAGCCCACGGCGCGTCGAGCCGTCGGAAAGACCGCGCCTTCCATTGCCTTTTTGGGCCGGCCCACGTCGCGTGTGGCTGTGTCCACGTCGCCCCGCGGCCGACGCAAGTTTAGTCCCACCTCGCCGGTCGAAGGGGACGACGACCAACTTATATACTCAACTCCCGTCGGCACATTGAACTCCTCTGATTACTACCCGTCGATGTGCCGCGTCGATGCTGCTCTGTTGGGCCTGGTTTCCACGGCGTGCTCCGAAACGCCTGTCGTAATCGCCCGGTGGACTTGATAACGACGGGCTTACTAAGACACGTTGTGGACGGGCGGGCAATTTTTTATGTAAAATATTTTTTACGCTTTTCTAAACTAGACTAACACCCAGTGTGCTGTAAACCAAGTTTTTGCTAACAAAGTAACACGCAGTGTGCTGCCATAGTTTAGTGTACAAAAACTTAACGACCACACGATTACATGATTACATATAACTATTCGGCAACAAAAAAATCATGTAAACAAAAAAAAGACTGATTATATAATATTTATGAAACAAAATATCATGTGGACATAAAAAACATTTGGAAAAGTGCCGAGTCTATTACATATAACTATTCGGAAGCAGAATCTATTACCTAAAATTTATAAGCAAGTGCGCAAAGCGTTTGGAAAATATAGTCCTCCAGTACCACCCAATCACATGCAAAACTCCTCCATGACGCATCTATTTCTTCTTCTTTGATATTCGAATAACTTTGTTTTTCACTTCATCAAGCTTGTTTATTTCCGAAAAGATGAGTTGCACAATCATTAACTCTCTCGAATCATCAATTGAGCTCTGAAAAAAAATTATGTTAGCACAGCGCTCATTGTACATCGTAGTCCAAACATGACTTGCATACCTGTGAAAATAAGCCTGTCCATTTGTCACCGTCCCAATATTGAAAGCATCGAAGGAGAAATATTCTACACGAATTCCTAGTGCATACAATTTACGAAGATTAAATATCTATTGTACATACAAGACCGGCATTCTGTCAAAGTAAGAACTCACCCATCATGTTGCTTTGGCATGTCATACGTTTGAATAGGCCAATTGGAAACGTCCAGATAATTCACAATTTCGGTTGCATTTGCTTCTTGGATATCTTCTGCTAGTTGTTTTCTCTAAAGATATAATAAACATGGTGGAAAGAATGTCATTCAATGTACTAAAGAAAACGAATGTTATCAAATGCACATTTGAAAGTTAAACCTACCAGGTCCTCAACGAGTTCTCTAGTAACACTGTCAAGTTTTTCGGTCATCAACGAGTCAAAAACTTGAAACTCTCTCTTCCCTCTATGCATGACGACAGTAATCCAGTGATTATTTTGCTTGTTTAGAGGAATGTAAGTCTGCATCACAAGGACCATAAAACAAAATCATCACATACTATCGTATGTATATACCGTGTTAACAATCAAACTTACCTTTGATTTTTTGAAATACTCGTCCTCACATCTGTTCACGGGTCCATTACTATGCGACTCTGCTTCATAATCGTTACCGGCGGTCTTCTTTCCGGGTCTAATGTGAAGCAACCAATGTATCCTCCAAGTTGTCAACATGAAACGATCATCATTAACTTTGTCGACCAAAAATGATGAGTATGCATTAATTACCTATAAATATTGTGTTAGATTTAACAATGGTATTTTCGAATCAATTGTAAAACAATATATGAAATTAACTTACGTCGCCACTTAGCCACTCATGGTTAATAATCTGACAAGCTCTCCGCACAGTGAGACCTTCTTCCATGCCATCATTGAAAATTTCTGTTTTGGCATGTTTTTGTGAATGCTCATGCGCGCGCACGTACTTGATGGACGCTTTCACCACATCATACTCATCACCAGATTTGTTAACACCACCATTTTGGAACAATTCTGTAACGCACAACTCAAATAATTATAAACGCAAATACATAAATAATTATTACGCAATAACAATTAGAAACACAAAAAACTTACTTCCTTTGGCAGAACATTTTGCACGTTTGTTCGGTTTAGAGACCACATAAGGAGACTTGACATGTTGTGATCCTTTGCGCTTGCGCCTGCCAGTAACCTCCTCCACTTCCTCTTGTACTCCTTGAGAACCAAGCGACGCATGCGATGCGATTTCGTACGTCTCTAAAGATGTGGCAGCTTTTTCATCTGATACTTCTGGTACTTGGATAGGATCATCCATATCACCCTTGAAACTATCCCAGTACTCAGGTGTGCAGTAAAAAGGTGTGTTTCCACGAGAAGTTACATCAACGCCGTCATCATCCTTTTGCAAATTCATTTTGGAAGGTGTGCGGAACCGGTCTGAATCATCTTTTTGATATACAAACTCTTTTTTCGGACGTCCACCATCGTTTGAAGACTCATTAATGCCTCCGTACAGATTCTCTTCGTCCTCTTCCAGGTTACTGGGTTTGTAGGAGACGCCGGTTTTGTTCAGTTTCTTAATCATCCTCTGCAAGAAAACGTTTCATCTTAGTTCTTCAATTCAGTGATGGACATTAAAGTGACGTGCTCAAGTGTTACCTGTGCGCATAACTCTGGCAAACGAAGCATTTCCTTCCGAAGCTCATTCATCTACTCAAAATCCGGTCCATAGTAGGCTTCTGGCTCGAAGCCTCCGAGGTACTGCCCTCTTTCCTCGTTCCAGTAACGTTAGATTTTTTGCTACTAACTTTCTTGGTTTTTTGAGCTTCTTCTTCCGCAATTTTTTTCAGCCTATACTCCTCTGTAATGTTGTCATCGATCTACAAGTGCAACAAGAGAATTATACATACAAACCATATACACACTTTACTTTATTTCATAAATGTAAAAAAATGATTACTAGGATTACCATCCCAACACCATGACCATATTCATAGTCATATTTGTCTCTTCTCACAGCCATATCTTCCGTCCAGTTCCTCATCAGCGGGCTCAACAATGCCAACGGATCATATTTTGGACCGGTGATTGGTTGAACCTTCTCCCAGTATAGGTACTGCGAAACACATAAACTAATTAAATTACATGTTCTTCCGTGACATTTTATAACAAAAGTGTTGAAATTAATAAATACAACGTACTTGCAAAAGGGCGAGGTTCCCCTGGGGCCACTGCCTAACATGGCCGTTCTGCAGAAGCTTACCAATCTCCGATAAACAGAATCGTGAAGTGAATGCATTCCAGTTGAACTTCCTTATCAACTTAATATTTTGCACTAAGGCATAGTATTTTTTCGGAACGTATTCATGAGACACTGGAGCAATTATAGTTCCTAAGAGAACAAGAAATGTCATCCGAATAAAGTCATCATCAGTGCTCTTATTCTTCACAATCTTTTCTATGAGATCATCAATCATGATCTTACCATTTTTCTTGCTAACAAAACTAACATGTACTTTTTTTGTTGCTTTTTCTCCTTCAGTACTAAGAAACCCAAAAACATCCACTCCATTGTTTTTCCAACCAAATATGGAGTACACATCATCAGGCCTTAGTGAAATAAGACCTTTACATCCAGCAGTACTTCCAGAACTCTCTTCAACCATGAATTTTTTGCTACTCGGATTGTAACCTTGGAGTAAAAAGTGAAGCAAAAAATCACGCATCTTTATCGATGGTATTCTAAACATGCCCTGCATATCCGTTTCATAAAACCTGAATTTCTGACTGGGTGACAGTTTGTCAACTAGGCTAACCCACTTTTGAACAGAACATGGAATCACACCGTCGATATTCATACTGCATCAAATAGATTTCTGTCACATACCATCATACTGCTATGAGCCTCATCGTATAAAAAACTGGAAAAAAAACTTACACGACGGCGACGGTGGGAGAGGCACCGGCGGCGTATAGAGGGCGACGGGTCAGGGGACGCAAGCCGGCGCGGGCGCACCGACGGCGTTTGTACGGTGGGGCGACGGTGGGAGAGGCACCGGCAGCGTATAGAGGGCGACGGGTCAGGTCACGGCAGGCCGGCGCGGCCGCACCGACGCCGTTTTGGAGTGTGGGGCGACGGGCGTTGTACGCTGGCAGCACGTGCAGATCGCGACGGCGGCGAGACGGGCTGACGTAGAATGAAAATTTGCATGCACGTCGGCTAACGACGTCGCCCGAGCGCTGATTGTGGCGTCGTTGTTAGTGGGACGGCCCCATGCACGCATGCGCGTTGGTTAGCGAGACGGCCGGCGTTTTTTTGCAGGGCCTCATTTTTTTAAATAAATAAAATAGGCACATTTTTTAACTGTATCAATTTTTTTTACCTTAACCAATTTTTTTTAACTTAGCCAAACGTGCCCAATTTTATTAACTTGATCAAATAGGCTCTTTTTTTAACTTAGCCAAACGGGTCCAATTTTTTTCCACGTGCTACTGTGCCCTAGCAGGGCACGCACGCAAAAATTTGTCCCGTTTCGAGTCCGTATGGATTTTCTACGATTTTCTGGACCGAAAACCCAGAAAATACTGCCCGGACGTGACGCAACGTGCGTTCGTTGTCGGATTTCGTTCATTTTGGCCGTGGGGTGCCCGGGTGGGGCCCCACACGCGCTGGCAAAAGTTAGGTGCAATCCGTCAAACCGCTCAGGTACTTGCTGTGGAAGGGGGTGGTTTCGGTATGGCCGGAGGGGACCCTCGGTCGCACGTCTCCGCTTCGCATCCGCCAAACGGGTCCAATTTTTTTCCATGTGCTACTGTGCCCTAGCAGGGCACGCACGCAAAAATTTGTCCCGTTTCGAGTCCGTATGGATTTTCTACGATTTTCCGGGCCGAAAACCCAGAAAATACTGCCCGGACGTGACGCAACGTGCGTTCGTTGTCGGATTTCATTCATTTTGGCCGTGGGGTGCCCGGGTGGGGCCCCACACGCGCTGGCAAAAGTTGGGTGCAATCCGTCAAACCGCTCAGGTACTTACTGTGGAAGGGGGTGGTTTCGGTATGGCCGGAGGGGACCCTCGGTCGCACGTCTCCGCTTCGCATCCGCCAAACGTGCCCAATTTTTTTCCACGTGCTACTGTGCCCTAGCAGGGCACGCACGCAAAAAATTGTCCCGTTTCGAGTCCGTATGGATTTTCTACGATTTTCCGGAAAATATTTAAAAAGTTGGGTTTACAAATATTTAAAAATATTTCAGAAAATTCATAAATGTTAATGAATTTGAAACTATTTCAGATAATGTTAATGAATTCAAAAATTCTCGGATTCATAAATATTAATGAATTATAAATATTCTCTGGTTCATAAATTTAAAGAATTTAAAAATATTTATGAATCTTTTAATTTAACAAATTCTTGTATTCATATATAACAAATTCATATATGTTAACAAATTCTTGTATTCATATATGTTAATGAATTCTTGTATTTTATTTGTTATATCTCACCTTTTTAATTCTTGTATTTTATTCATATATGTTAAAAAAATAAAAAATAAATTCTTGTATTCATATATTTTAATTTTGTTATTCATATATAAAACCAAAGTTATAACAAATTCTTGTATTCATATATGTTAATGAATTTAAAAATATTCTCTGATTCATAAATGTTAATGAATTTAATAATATTTCAGAAAATGTTAATGAATTAAAATATCTCACCTTTTCAATTTTTTTGTTTTTTATTTGTTATATTTTTTATTTCAAAATTTCAATTTTTTCATCCACCGGCTTTACTATATGGACATATTTAAACAAAATCTGAACATTTCTAAAACACTTTATAAACATTTAGATACACTTTTTATTTTTTTATTTTATTTGTTTTTATTATTTTTTTTATTCTACAATTTTTCAATAATTGCATACCTTATTCTGTGCTATGTATATTCGATGCAAATTTTTTAAATATATTGTGAACATTTTTGTGCATGGGTTGGAAAATTTACAAATTTTCTCAAAATAAGCGTTCAATATTTAGCTAATTTTTTGAACAAACTTTGAAGACAAATTTAAACAAGACTCGAACAACCTAGATTGAACATAGAGATATTTTACATAGTCCATTCAACAATACCGAAACCAAACGAGTTTTTTCGAACCTAAACGATACATAGTTCATACTTAGAACATTTAAAAAAAAAACTACTCCTCCTCCTCGTCGCTAGCCAACAGATCGATGACCTCCGCACCGTCACCGCCGTCACCCCCGCCGTCGTCGTCATCATCGTCGCTGACCTGGGCTAACCGCTCCCAGTCGATGATGTCATCGTCCGACGACTCCGACGCCTCCGCCTCCGCCTGCGGGACCACTGGCGGAATCGCCGCCGCCGCCTGGATCGCTACCGCCTGTTCGACAGCCTCCCTTGCAGCCGCCGCCGCCTCTGCAGCCGCCGACACGCGCAGGGCGACGAGGTAACCCGGCGTATCGTCGGGATCGCCGTCCTCCAGAAGAACCAACTGCTCCGGCGGCAGTTCCACCTCCGGCGGGGCGGGGGGGGGGGGGGTCGGCGGGCGCCGGCGCAGGTGGTGGAGGAGCCCGACGGCCGCGCGCTGCTGGACGGGGGCGCGGGACAAGAAGCCGGCGACGGTCGCCGATGAGGTCAGGCGTGACGCCGGACTCCGCCAGCCGGTATGCGCCGATGACGGCGGCGTAGTCTTTGCCGTCCCAGAACGCATGACGGCCGGCGATGTTGTTGCGGCCGCCGGTCCGCTTCTCCTCCGCGGTGGCGCCGGACCCGCGCCTCGGGTAGCCGTCCTTGTCGAGTTTCCAGTCGTGCGGAAGACGGCAACCCGGCGGCACGAGGAGCCCGAACCGGTAAAGCTCCTCCGTTTCCGGCGTGCTCAGGCTCGACGGCCACGCGCTGGGTCCGTCGTCGCCGCCGGTGCCGGAGCTGTTGCCGCCGTGGAACGACATGTCGCCGGCGGCCTTTTGGGAAGTGGAGACGGGAGAGGAGCGATGTTTGCGGCGACGGGCAGGGAGGAGCGGTGTTTGCGGCGACGGGCGGACGGGGGTGAGATTTATAGGGAGACGGCGGGGCAGCGGGCGGACGGGTGGTTGGGCTATCAATTTGACGGCAGTCGAGGGCGGCGGCGCGGCAGACGAGGGGACGGGGCGGCAGACGAGGGGACGGACGGGACGGGGCGGCGGGCCGCAGTTCACGCGCCACGATGCGCTTTCACCGGGCGACGCGCAGTTTGACCACCGACACGGTAAAAATAACGTACGTCGCCATTGTAAAAAAAAAGCGTACACGTACGTACGTCGACAGGCCGCGCGGGTATGTCGCGGGGACGGGACTGGGGGAGGGGCAGGGGTAATGACCATCCTACCCTTTTTTAAGTTTTCAGACGAAGGGGTATAAGACGATCTGGGCCGTTGATCTTTCCAGGGGGTTGTGTCGAAGAAGAAGTGCGCTTGCTACACCTTGGCCGAGTTGCCCTAGCATGCATCTAACCCCGGCACCTCTGACCACCCAGCAGTACCGCCTTATTCCCTCGTGCTTAGGGCCCAACCTTTGCTCCACTTGATTGCCGTTTGTGCCATTGGATGGATGAGCAATGATCCAAGAACTTCACCCCATAATATAAAAAGCGTTTCTCAAGCTAACATAGTTTTAAAAACATTCTTATACTATATAATGGAGGGAGTAACTCTTAATAATGGATCACGAAGAGCATTTCATATAAAAATCAACGTGGAAAAGGAGAGAGATTTGGTCGAACAGCGGCGAGGGGGTGGAATGGCGTGTAAGGAGAGGAATGGGGATGGTGAAGGTGAAGGTCCACAAGGTATCTAGGAACATACCACGAGCTCTAACGACCAAATTCACACGTTCTGCTATCTAATTCCACATGTTTCATATTTATTAAAAAGTGTTAAAAATTGTAGGAGTGGAATATACATGCCACTATCACTAAGTGAACAAGACTAGAAGTGAAACTGTACAAGTGTAACAACATCAGGACCATTGATATAAATTCCAGCGACTCACAGTTGGATTGCGGATAAACCCCACCCACTAGTACCAAGTTGTTGGACGATTTCCATCAGCTTTCAACCTATGATCATAGTGTCATGAGTCAATCGCATCATCATCGCCACGCAATATCGTTGCAGGATCCGACGAAAAGGTGGATATATAGATTTAGTGGAATGCGATTTGCTTGTAACAAGGTGCCGAGTCCCTGTCAATGGAAAGCGCTTCGAATGAACGATCTATGCTACGCACGTAAGCCGGTCCGATTCGATCCGATCCATCATTCATACACACGCACAAAGGAAAGAAATTGCGTGTAAAAGGCGGCATTTGAACGCATCAAGAAAGGCCTGATTACAGGGAGGCCACATCCCATATATGCCGCTAATGCTTTTGTGTTTACTGCTGCAGCCTGCAGGAAAGCGAGTGGGTAACTAAAGCAGCAGGAGGCAAAGCAAGCAACAGGGCGTGGCATGGACCAAATCCGTCTCCTTTACCGGCGCCCGATTCTGTTAAACAAATGTGGCTGCATGCTTGCTTGGGGTGCTTTTGTCGGCCCCTCTATTCTTATAAGCCCGTCAGATCGAGCTCTGCATTACCTTAATCATTAAGCACTACCGTGTACTCCTACAAGCCTAAGGCTCCATGACATTGCTGCAACTGTGGAGGCCTGGTATTCTCAAAAACATATGTCAAAATTGTGTTCAGGCAACGGCATTGCGGGTTTTCAGAGTTGATGATGATATAATTAACATAACACTTTCAGAGTTGGTGATGATACAACTAACATAACAGTATGATATGAAGATTTAGCGTTGCAACTGAAATGTGATTCAGTGGGAGTGCTCTTTGACAGTTGAACCATATAAAAATCCATGCAAAAAAAGGCGCACAGAATGGCTGAGAGAAAATAAATAAAACATGAAATGCAGTACTTTGCGATTTTAAATTACTTTGCAGGAAATAAAGTAGAAAAGGAAACGCGGACAAATATGAATGCGATGAATAATTCGGAAAAGGTGAAAGTTTGAAAACACAAAAAAAGATGGAGTGCCAGATCATACACACACGGATCCACACAAGCTAAAAGCAGTCAAAACAGAAAAAAGAGAAAAAGAGAAGCAAGTTGGTAGCTGCTTAAGGGAGGAGTGATGATATACAGTGGTAGCAAGCAGCAGCAGGTCGAGCATACTGAATCTATCTGCCCTGCATTGCACTCCATCGATCAGGATGAATCATCAGCATCAGCCGTACCACCTGAGCAACACGGTGATCGGCTACCTCAACCTGCTCACGCTGCTCGCCTCCATCCCCGTCATCGGCGCGGGCCTCTGGCTGGCGCACGCCGCCTCCGCCGCGCCGGGCCCCACGTGCCAGTCCGCGCTGCAGGCCCCGCTCCTCGCCGTCGGCTTCGTCGCCTTCCTCGTCTCGCTCCCGGGCTTCGTCGGCGCGCGCTACCACGTCTCCTGGGCGCTCTGGCTCTACCTGCTCGCCGTCCTCCTCCTCGTGCTCTTCCTCCTCGGCGCCACCGTGTTCGGCCTCGCCGTCACGGCGGGCGGCGGGGGCCGGACGGTGCCCGGGAGGCCCTACCGCGAGTACCGGATGCGGGACTACTCGCCGTGGCTGCGGGGCCACGTGTCCGCCGACCGGTACTGGCGGACGGCGCTGGCGTGCGTGGCCAGCTCCAGGGCCTGCCCCAAGGTGGCCGGATGGACGCCCGACGACTACATGCGCCGCGACCTCACCCCCGTCCAGTCCGGCTGCTGCAAGCCGCCCACGTCCTGCGTCTACGGCGACGGGCTGACGGGCCAGGGCCCGGCTGTGGTGGCGGTGCAGGACGAGGACTGCTTCCGGTGGCAGAACGACCCGGCGGTGCTCTGCTACGGCTGCGACTCGTGCAGGGCCGGCGTGATGGAGCAGCTGCGCCGCCACTGGCACAACGTCACCATCGTCAACGCCGTGCTGCTGCTGCTGCTCATCGCCGTCTGCTCCTGCGGCTGCTGCGCCTTCCGCAACGCCCGCCGCGCCGAGTACGCCTACGCCGGACGCATGTCCAAGATCCACCCGCGATGGGATTACTTCTGGTCAGTCCTCGCCCTAGCTAGCTACTTCCTTCATGTCAAATTACTCGCCATTCGCATGGTATACATTCATTGATTCGCTTACTTATCCATGACAAATCTATGTGTGTATGAATCAGGTCAAGGTGGTGGCGTGGCCACAGAGAACAAATCTATTAAACTCACTGAAGCCTCCTTCCTTGGTTCACATCACATGGTGTGGTTGTTCCCACGGAAAGTGGTTTGGAATTTGTATGAACAAATAATTTCCAAGTGCTTTTAGTCTAAACTAGAGCCATTAGACAGATATAAGAGTTTGCTCCACATGTATGTAGCGCATATCAAGTAAAGTACGTGATTTTTTTTACATTTTTTGCCATTATGATTATGTATGTCGTGTATTCAACTCCCATCACTCATCTAGAAAAATTAAAGCTGGCAATGGGGATTACCCAGACGAGTATTGGACTCTCATCCCTGTCCCTGCAACAGTCACCTCATACCCGTCATGTCCCCATCCCCGTACCCGCCTGCGAGGATAAAAAGTTTTCCATCCCGTCTGCATCCTGGTTTTCATCCCCGTGTGGAACCCCATATACGCAATCAACAACAACCTTCAGTACCATTTTAGTAAAAAGAACATTTCAGCACAATAAAAATATGTTGTCACTAGGTTAGGAATTTGTTTGGGCTTTTCGGGCCAAAGAGACGCGATGGGTGTAAAATTGGGAGGGTATGACGAGAATTACCTAGGATCCACTAACTTTAGAGCCCATGCGTAAGGCGTTCATTGGTAAGACAGGCAACGGACACTGGTAATGCTATCACATCCTCATCCCCATCTTATGCGCTGGATAAGGTATTTGATCCACTGGCTTCCTCATGGGCATTAATGTTGGCACATCCCCGTCACCCAATAGAGCAATGACCCATGGGGACGCGGGTAATGCTTAACCATTATCTGCTTCTAGTTCAGGTTTGGATTATCCAACTAAAAGTGTGTCTTTTGTATTAGAAGGTAGCATCGAGATGACAACAGTCAGTTCAAGCACCAGTTAAGATCCGGGCGTACTCAACATGAACTGGTGATAAGTTTCTTCTTAACACTCATCTATGCAACATTTAAGTGCACATGAATTGTACCCAAAACAACCCTGGCTAAACTGTGGTTTATTTGAACCAATGTTGATTTACAATGACGATTCTCATATTATAGTGGCCTAGTGGGTTGGTTGGTACTCTCTGTGTAAAGAAATAAAGAAAGTCTTATATTTCTTTACAATGGTAGTACTGATTATCTCACAATAGAATAGGACTGGACACATTCTTCTCTCATATCAGTTGGTTATGGCTGATGAAAGCATCAAAGGGCAAAGCTAATCCAGTTTTGTTGTACAAAGTTCTCGGGTACGTACAAGTTGAATGGCAGCGGTTCACGATTGTGTTGGCACAGTGAAATTATCGGATACTTGTTCAGTTGCACATGTTTGGCTGGATGAATGGTGCTTGACAAACATTTTGTATACCTTGTTGTAGCAGGCCCGATCTACCTCAGCTATCTATTACAACCAGATCAAGGAGGAAGGAGGAGTAAATTGGGATCTGGAGAGGAAGGAGTGGAAGGGGGGTAATCGGAGGAGGAGCAGCCTCTCTCTCTGTTGCCAGTTGTCTCAATAGTCGATACCGAATCCGTGGCTCAGCCACCTACTTAACCCATCGCGAGCACGCAGGCTACGCTTGGCCCAACTACCCACACACACCGTCACTCAGCGAGGCCGGCTGGCCCAGCTGCATCAGAGCCCACCACAGCTGGTGGGGTCGATATGTCAGGCATGACATTCTCCCCTCCTTGAGTGGCGGCTTGTCCCCAGGCCGTTGTTGACGGAAAACGACGACGAAGCTCGACGGGTCCTCCCAGGTAGCCAGCGACGGAGGCAGTTCCGACCATCGCACCAGGAACCGCGGCTGGAGTTCACCTTTGAAGCGTACCAGCTTCTGATCATGTATCGCCACCGGATGGTGTTCTGCCTGCAAAACGGAGTTAGCAGGTGGTAGCGAAGGACTCACCCGAGCCTCTGGCCCGATCATCCGTTTCAGTTGAGACACATGCACCACTGGGTGTATCGTACTGTCTTCAGGCAATTGGAGCTTGTAAGCTACCGCTCCCACTCTGGCCAGGATGCGATAAGGTCCATAGTAACGGAATGCCAGCTTCTGGTAAGGTCGTCGCGCCACTGATGTTTGGATAAACGGCTGCAGTTTGAGGAATACCATGTCTCCCACCTCGAACGAACGATCTGTGCGATGCTTATCAGCTTGCTTCTTCATGCGGTCTTGTGCGTGCTTGAGTTGTTGCTGTAGGTGCTCCATCATTACCTCTCTTTCGCGCAACCAAGCTGCCAAATCAGGAACTGAACTTTATTCCACTTGCGTAACTGCAAACTCTCTGGGTAAATGCCCATACATTACTTCAAACGGAGTGCGCCCAAACGATGAGTGGAAGGCAGTATTGTACCAATATTCTGCCAGAAATAGCCACTTGCTCCAATTCCCTGGGCAGGAGTGAACCGCACAGCGCAGGTATCCTTCCAAGCACTGGTTAACTTGTCCCGTTTGCCCGTCAGTCTGCGGGTGGTACGAAGAACTGAGGCGCAACTGGGTTTGTGAGATCTTGAACAGCTCCTGCCAGACTGCACTTGTGAAGATACGATCTCTGTCCGAGATGATGGCCAGAGGAAGCCCGTGCAGTCGAAAGATGTTCTTCATGAATGTTGTCGCCACTGTCAGTGCCGTGAAGGGGTGGGTTAGCGGCACGAAGTGAGCATATTTCGAGAACTTGTCCACCACCACCAGAATCACATCATATCCTCCCGATTTAGGCAGCCCTTCGATGAAATCTAGAGATACGACAGCCCAAGGTCGTTTAGGTATCGGTAGGGGCTGCAACAACCCCGCTGGAGAGACGCGCTCAGTTTTAGCTTGCTGACAGGTTACACAGGCGCGGACGAACTATTTGATCATCCCTTTCATGCCTTTCCAGAAGAACAGATTTTTCACCCTATGATACGTGGCATAGAATCCCGAATGACCCCCCACAGCGCTGTCATGTAGTGCTCTGATCAATGACTGTTGCACTTCCACATCAGCCTCGATCCAAATGCGCCCTTTGTAGCGGATCACTCCATCTTGCAAGGAGTAGTCTGCGTCGCTAGCTGGGTCCAAAGCCAATTGTTCCAGTTTGGTTTGCACAGCTTTGTCCTGATGATAGCTAGCTGCTACAGCTTCCAGCCATGACGGTCGACAGACCGATACTGCTGCCAATTCTGACCCCTCTTCTTGATCCCTCCGCGACAGTGCATCGGCCGCTTTGTTAGTGACACCCACCCTATATTGTATCTGAAACTGCAACCCAACCAATTTGGTGAAGGCTCTTTGTTGGATTGGCGTGTTCAACCACCGATCTGTCAAATGCAACAAGCTCTTCTGATCTGTACGCACCAAGAACTCAGCGTGCTGCAAGTACGGCCTCCAATGATCGACAACCATCATTAGTGCCAAGCACTCTTTCTCATAGGCCGAGAGACCAATGTTACGAGGTCCCAAGGCTTTGCTCAGATATGCTAACGGATGCGAGTCTTGCATCAAAACAGCCCCGACCCCTGTAGCGCTTGCATCAGTTTCCACCACAAACTTCTTGCGAAAATCTGGCAAGGCTAGAACTGGAGCTTGAATCAGTGCTTTCTTCAACTCTTGGAATGCTGTGTCAGCCGTGGGAGTCCAGATAAATAATGTCCCTTTCTTCAGCATGTCCGTCAGTGGTCGGGAGATAATGCCAAAGTTCCTAACAAACTTGCGATAATATCCTGCTAGTCCCAAGAATTCCCTTAACTTGCGAACAGATTCTGGGCGCGGCCAGTCCCGAACTGTCTGGATCTTCTCCTCCAATGTGGCCACACCAGAGCTACTGATTCGGTGCCCCAGATAGCTGATTTGTTGTTGCGCGAACGAGCATTTTGATAGCTTCGCTTTCAGGTCATGCTCTTCCAGTAGTTTCAGCACCTGCCGCAGCAGCTTGACGTGCTTCTCTAGTGTTGACGAGTGGACTAGGATATCGTCCATAAACACCAACACACCGTGGCGGAGCAA
Source organism: Triticum monococcum (assembly GCA_034509565.1). Classification (NCBI taxonomy): domain Eukaryota; kingdom Viridiplantae; phylum Streptophyta; class Magnoliopsida; order Poales; family Poaceae; genus Triticum; species Triticum monococcum. The sequence goes on from CM067845.1 coordinate 626,422,442, forward strand.
TGGTTCAAACACCAAATTCATGCCTCCCTGGAAGGTCGGTGGTCCCCCTGTGACTCCATAGGGCAGGACCCGGAATTGATAATGGCCTTGGTGAGTCTTGAAGGCAGTGTGAATTCATCCTCTTCACGTAACCGTATCTGGTGGTAGCCCGCGCGAAGGTCCAATTTGGAAAACCAGCAGGAACCCGCCAATTCGTCCAGCAACTCATCAATCACTGGCAAGGGGTAAGTGTTCTTGACCGTTATCACGCCGAGGTGGCGATAATCGACACACATGCGCCAAGTCATGTCTTTCTTCTTCACCAGCAACACTGGTGACGAGTACGGGCTGGTGCTAGGCACTATTAGCCCCGCTTGAAGCATCTCCTTCACCTGTTTCTCGATCTCGTCCTTTTGCTCAGGTGTGTATCTGTATGGCCTTATATTAACTGGCTTGGCTCCCGGCTGAATAGGAATCGTGTGATCCCACGAGCGATGGGGAGGCAGCCCCGTAGGTTCCTGAAATACTGACTGAAATTCTTCCAACACCTCTTGTACCTCAACTGGGATGTGCTCGATTACCACTTCCGGCCCCACTGCATACATGCATACGATGTGAGCCACTGAATTACTGGCCTCCAGATCAGCCAACTGCGCACAAGAAATCTGGTGCACTTCCTGAAGCCGACTCTGCACCCCTCTGAGTTCAATAGGCTGCCCTTGGTGTGTAAACTGTAATCGTTTTTCTGCCCAATCAATCCACATCGGATCGCAAGCTTCAAGCCAATCAATGCCTACTATCATATCATAGCAGCCCAGCGCCAAAACTCGCAAGTCAGTCACAAATTCGTGCCCCTGTGTCGCCCACTTGCACCTTGGAATGCTGCCTGAACAAGAGAGCGTTCCTCCATCCGCAATCTTAACTGAAACAGTGGTCATCGGCTGTACTGATAACTGCAGCCGCGCCGCTACATCCTCACTGAGGAAGCTATGGGAGCTTCCTGAATCCACCAGGATTAAGACTTCTTGACCACAAATTTTTCCCAACAACCGGACTGTGCGCGGTGTAGTTTGGCCGGTAGTAGCCACCTTGGATATGCACATGAGGACATCATCATCTGAATCTGAATCATGAACTGGTTGCCCCCTTTGATCAGCCTGCAACAGCTCCAACAGCTCCTCCACAACATGCAATTGCACTGTCGGTCCACACTGATGCCCTTGCCCCCACCTTTCTCCACATTTGAAACACAAGCCCCGGGCACGCCTGTAGTTTCTCAACGCTGTGACACGATCGTCCCCCCGCGCCAATCGCTCTGGTGGGTGCACTGCTTCCACTCCCCGGTGATCATCTGCCGCTGCTGGTTGCACCATGGGAATGGGGCGACCCAGTGGTGCCCCGCCCGCCAGAAGTGGACGAGGTTGTTGCCGATTCTGGGAAGCTTCGTATCGCCTTGGATCCCGGCGAGGCATGGCGTCCATCAATTCTTCCTGCAAAGAAGCCAGGGAAAAAGCGGAGTCCAAGTCCTTTGGCTGGTGAAGAACAACGCCAATACGAATCTCTTGCCTGAGCCCTTCTAAAAATTGTGTAGTGAAGAAAACATGATCGAATGCAGGGTTATGCGCTAACAACCGATGCATGATTTCCTCAAATTGATGCATGTACTCACTAACTGTGCCAGTTTGTTTAAGAGTTCTAAACTGACGCAGATACACTTGGTATTGTTCTCTGCCAAATTTCCCACAGAGAGCTGTGCATAATTCCTCCCAAGTCAAATTTTACTCTTAGCCTCCTGTAATTGCAACCAGCGAGTAGTGTTCCCCGTAAAATGCAGGGTAGCTACCCGGACCCAAAATTCTGGTTGAACCCCATAAACATCAAAGTACTTTTCGCAGCGAGTCCGCCAAAACTGTGGATTATCCCCATCAAACGATGGAAAATCCAGTTTAGGCAGGGACCAACTTGCTGGAGTATGCTGTGCGCGTGCATTGTACTCTCTACACTGACCTACAGAACCCAGGGCAAGAGATTTAGAGGCAAGGTCAGTTAGAGACGTAATGTTGACCGGAGGCGGCAACTGGGTGGTGACTACCCCGTAAGCCGAACCCTCGGAATTCTCGACATCGCCGTGGCCGCTTGGCCCGTGGTGCTCGGGGTTGCTGGTATTCGGCGCGCCCGTCTTGAGCCCCACCAGATCGGCCCAAATCCGCCGCGGCTCCGGCAAGATCCACCGCGGGACCTGTCGATTCCGCCAGCGCGGGGTGGAGGGCGATGCGCCCCACTTGCCTGCGGAGCTCGTCGAGCTGGTTCTGCAGGCTCGTCACCGCTGGACGCCAGAGCTCGAGGAGGTCTGGATCGCCTCCAGCCGGGCGTCGTTGGCCGTGCGGCTCTCGTGGACGGACTTAACGAGAGCGGCGGGCTGCTCTTCCATCTCCGCCGTCTTCAGCGCCTGCTTGGTGGCGTAGCGCGGTCGGGGATAGGCCGTCTCCAGATCGTCTGACCTCTGATACCAGATGTAGCAGGCCCGATCTACCTCAGCTATCTATTACAATCAGATCAAGGAGGAAGGAGGAGTAAATTGGGATCTGGAGAGGAAGGAGTGGAAGAGGGATAATCGGAGGAGGAGCAGCCTCTCTCTCTGTTGCCAGTTGTCTCAATAGTCGATACCGAATCCGTGGCTCAGCCACCTACTTAACCCATCGCGAGCACGCAGGCTACGCTTGGCCCAACTACCCACACACACCGTCACTCACCGAGGCCGGCTGGCCCAGCTGCATCAGAGCCCACCACAGCTGGTGGGGTCGGTATGTCAGGCGTGACACTTGTATTATACAAGTTCTCGTTGGTCATTGATGTTGTTTTACTTGTAAAGATTGGATTTGTAGATGTTTAGCGCCATCTTATCTGAATGGCAAACCCTACCTTCCAAACAAAAGTTTTATACAAAGGGGATTTTGGCTGGAGGGGGATTTCAAGCGATTGCGTGAAAGAGAGGGATTCGCCAAATCCTCTTAAATCCCCACCCCTTTTGGGGTTGAAAATCCTTTCAACCAAACGAGGTTGAAGGGGTGTATTTTCCAGAAATGCTATTACCAATTGTAGCGACCATTATAGGAGAATCGCCTACAGCCGCTACTAATGGCCTGCGAGCTCAAATGTGGTTTTTATGTTTATTTTTCTATCTTTTTTTGGTTTTTTCGCCTTTCTTTTTTTGTTTCCCTTATGGTTCTTTTCATTTTTTGACCTCCATCTATTTTTTATTATTTATTTTTTCTAACAAATTTTGTGTTTTTGTTTTTGTTTTTTTATAAATTATTTTTTCCTCACAAACACAAACCTGGAAACACATAAGTTTTTCTTAACACAATACAATCGAAGATACTCGTATACACTCACTCATATGAACGCACGCATGCACATCCTGTCCCTATGAGCACCTTTGAGATACCGAGCCGACGCTAAGATTGACGAAGTCACCATAAATGTCTTGTAGTTGACGGGAAAGCCTCCTCCCATTAAATAAACATCGCTGGAATGCCTGAAATAAATCCCAATAGATGTGAGCAACTGTGTCAAGTCTGGGACTTCAACCCTGGTTGGCTAGTTTCCACCACAAGGAACCTAACCATATGAGGTACGCTTAGTTCGCAACACTAAAGTATTTTTAATATATGTGTGAGCATTTTTTAAAAGTGTGTGAAGTTTTTTTAGAACTTATATCAATAAGTTCATTAAGTTTTTTAGAACTATATATTTTGCTAAGTCTTTTTAGAATACATATTCTTTTTAAGTGAGTAATGATGGGAGCGTCAAGCATTTGTAGGCAAGCTTGGTTAGCAGGCCAGCCAAACACACGGCGCGTGCAATGAAGGAGCTATGTCTCGCCAGCTACGGGACATAGCTGTCTCGCCACGATCGAACTCACTACTGAGCAGACCCTCTACTGTAGCTGCGACGTGCGAGTTTTATACCAGTGGTTCTTATTATCGCTTTTTTCCCTGTATGCAAATCATTATTATTATGCCTTTTGCATTTTCTTCTGTCTTGATTTTTATGTTTATAATTCGCTTTTTTCAGTTTTCTTTGTTTCTTTTCAGTTTTCATCGGTTTCTCTATGGTTTTTTATTTGGTTTATTTTTTAAATTTTTTCAACACATGTATACATTTTGCCTACACATTGTACATTTTTCTTTTACATCGGAAACATTATTTTATACAAGTTTAAAAAATTTCAAATACAGGATTAACATTTGTGTTTTTGAATCACTTGTTTTGATGTCTACTTTTCCATACATATTGTACATTTTTGGTATACATGTAAAATAATTTATGTACACGTTTAAAATTTTCTCCAATACATATTTTGAACTTTTGTGAATATATTTTTAACATTTTACAAATACATGTTGGAACATGTTTTTGAATGGTACAAAAAGGGTTTTGAAACTATGTGAACATATTATACATTTTCATAAACATTTTAAAAATGTGATGAACATATTTTTGTAACACTTCACATTTTTTCAGTATGACTTACATGTTTTGCATGTTATGAATTTTTTTATTAGACAAACATTTTTTTACTTGTATAAACATTTTCTTAAAATGTCATGCACTTACATTTTTTGTTATGGTACAAACATTTCCTGTAACTTGACCAAACATTATTTTAAACTGCATGAACCTTTTTAAAATGTGAGATGAACTCTTTAAACAATTAACTAGGTTATTTTCTGAATTATATGTATTTACTTTTTTCAAGATATAGTCAAAATGGAAATGGGAAAAGGACGTGTGTGTGATCATCAGGGTGTTCACCTAACGAATCGTTACTGGGCCAGCCCACAACCGCCTCATGTATCAAAATTTGTCTCCAGTTTTTTAAAAATTCTATTTCAAAATGTTCGGTTTTTCAAAATTGTTTGCGTTTTATGAAACACCACCACAGTTAACCCTCTCTACAGAACCTCTACAGCCCGACACTAATGGGTCGACAGCCCAGCCGGGCTACCACTATGTGCAGGGCCAAGATGATGGAGCAACGGTGGCGGCACTGGCACAACGTGACCATCGTCAACACCATGGGGAGCTCCTATTCCGCGCGTTCAGCGCCAGTAAAGGAAAACAACACCCACAGACGTCTCTTCATGAGCTGGCCCATTATAGACAAGTGTTCTCTCAATGTAGTATGTCTCTCGTCGCTTCATCCCCCCAATGGCTGGTTGACTTTTCTAAAAAAAGGTTGTTGGGTGACCTTTGACAACAACATTGGACCATTGGCCAAGTTGTTGATTTTTACATAAAAGTTCACAAAAAATAATAAATTAAAAAAGTTCATTAAACTCCAAAAAAAGTACAGAGTTTAAAAAATGTACAAGAATTTGGAAAAGGTCATCAATTTTGACAAAATAAGTTCATCAATTTTGAAAAAAGTTCATTGATTTTCCAAAAAGTTTCATTGTATTTGAAAATAACCATCAAATTTGAAAAAAAAACATTGATTCTGAAAAAAGTCCGCCGAAATTGAAAAAGTTCACCAGTTTTGAAGAAAGTTCATCAATTTTGAGGAAGTTCATCGGATTTGAAAACAAAAGATTAACGAATTCTAAAAAACTCATCAAACTTGACAAAAAGTAAATAAAAATTTCAAAAAAGTGCAGCAATTTGGAAAAAAAAACATTGAATTTGAAACATTTTGTGCGTTTTAAAAAAACTAAAGGAAAAGGAAGAAAGAAGAAAGAAGAAAGAAAAGAAAACAAAGTCGCGTTGAGTGCTCCTATTTATCACTCATTGCGACAACTATATTTTTTATAAAAGCATGACATAAAGTTATGTAACTGAATAAAGCACATGTCTGGCCCAACTTGATCGTTTCTTCAGTTTCGAGTGTGGGTGGTTTCGAGCAGTTTATTCAATTCTTTTGGTTTGCTTGCTTCTTTAGGTATTTTTTCTTTTAAATAAAAACTAGCATATTTTTTAAGTGAAACACATAGTTAAATGAACATTTTGAAAAAGTGCGAGAATATGTTTATAATACATGATTTTCTTTAAAATACATAAACTTTTTATAAAAATTATGAACATGAACATTTTTCAATATTAATTCATATTTTTTACATTCCTTGAACAATTTTAAATTTTTGTGATGTTTTCTTAAATTCCTTGATACTTTTACATTGCATGAACATTTTTAAAATTTGCAATGAATTCTTTAAAAAATTAACTAAGTTATTTTTTTTATTATATGTATTTACTATTTTTCAAGATATAGACAAAATAGAAACGGGAAAAAGACATGTGTTATTATCATGGCATCAGCCTGACGAATTGCTACTAGGCTAGCCCATTACCGCCTCGTGTATCAAAATTTGTTCATTGTTTAAAAAAATGATTCCAAATTTTTAAAATTCGCATTTTAAAATGTTCACTTTTTTCAAAAATGTTTGCATATTAGGAAACTCCACTACAATTAACCCTTTCTACAGAACCTCTATAGCCTCATGCTAATGGGTCGGCGGCCCAGCCGGGCTACCACTATGTGCAGGGCCAGGGTGATGGACCAGCTGTGGCGGCACTGACACAACGTGACCATTGTCAAGACCATGGGGAGTGTAACACCCCCAGTGTCATGCTACAGTGATCCCCTGTTAATGGTGCCAGGTCACCATGCTTACTGAGCTATTTATCACTTGATGAAAAATCAAAGTCAAATTCAAATTCAAATTATGAGTGAAATTGAAAATTTCTCAAACATGCAAACTAAAATGTTCTTTAAATAGAAAATATTGCATAACTATCTATCTTCAGAAAAACAACATTACCTAAATTCATTATGTGACTCAAACAACATGAAACAACATCAAAACAGAAATTTAAAGTGCCATATCATTTATTAAAAATTCTAATGAGATCATTTTTTCTCCAAAACATTTTTTTGCAGTGTTAAATATTGCACTATAATTGTTGAGTTAAGTCACATATTTTACAAAACTCTAATGGTGGCTAAGCATTTTGCAAAACAGGAAGAAATCAAAAAAAGAAAATAAAATTAAAGCAGAGGGAAGAGAGAGAAAGCCCCTGCCCCACTGGGCCAAACGGCCCAGCTGGCCGTCGGCCCACGCCAGCCGGCCCACGCCAGCCGGCCCACTCCCCCGTCCTTGTCGTGTTCTCTCCCCGCGCACTGCTCCATCGACCGTGCCCGAACAGGGGCGCGTCCCCGTCGAACCCACCTCGCCGGCGGCGCCCCGAGGGGATAAGGGCGACGCCTCGGCCTCCCCCTTGCCACCTCTCCCACTCGCCCCCTCCCAGATCCACTCCCCTCTCAGCCCGCTCCTCGCTCCCCCTCTCGTTCCCCATCAAAACCCGAGCGCGGTCGCCGCCGTCCTCCGTCGTTGTCGCGGGCACCGGCGGCCCCGCGCCCGCTGACCCTGTCGGTGAGCTCCGTCGGGGTCGACTCCTTCGACTGGTGGCCTCAGCTGGAGCTCGGAGGCGCTGCAGCACCGGAACGCCTTTGTCTTCCTTCCCGGCACCGATGAACTTCGCCGCCCCTGCAGCTCCTAAACCGCCACCGAGCCTCCTTGTGCTCCGCGGTGAGCTCTCCTTCATCCCCACTCTCTTCTCCTCGCCCCAAAGTGCCCGTAGTTGCCGTCTCGTACGTGCCCGAGCCCATCACCACGGGAGCTCATCGCCGACGAGCTTCCGGCGACCAAATGGTCCCGCGCCAATGGCCGTTTAGCTCGCCCGTGCGCGTAGGACCTCGCAACCCCATTGCCTCGCCCGTTTGCGCAATGTTGCTGCTAATCCACTTCCACCAGAACACCGCCGCCGCCACGACCTGTCGCCGGCACCACTCCGGCCATCCCCACCCCTGCTGCTTGCTCCATCGGATGCGCCGCAGCACCAACTAGCTATAGCCGCAAACCACGCACGTTTTGGTGCCCCGTAGCGCTAAACCCGAAAGCGGCCGAACTCCGGCGATCGCCCTGCCTCACGTCATCGTCGTTGCAGCCCGCCCCAGCCCAAGCTAAGGCCACAGTTGGATGCGCCGCTCCTCCCGCGTCTGAACGAGCCCGGTCGCGCTCGAAAGGACCCTCTTTGGTGCGTTTCCGGCGAGGTCCGAGCCCTCCGCCGCGAAGACGGCTCGTCGGAGCGTCACCGCCGGCATCCTGACGTGGCCATCCTGGGGCCACCCTCTTGGTCGCTGACTGGTGGCCCCAGTGGCCCCGCTGACCCCTGTTGATTAGGTTGACCCAGTCAACTACTGACTAGGCTGCCCAGTGAGATTGACGTGTGGGCCCCTCTTGTTTAAAACGTTTTTAAATAAATAAACGGCTAGTTAAAATCTGTTATTTAATTAGTAGTTTGTTAGCCACTGACACTAGGGGCCCACCCCTCTAATCAGTCTGTTAGATTAATTTAACCCATTGTTTAACCCAGAGAGGTTGACAGGTGGGACCTACTGGTCAGTTTGACCTGGTCAGCCGTCCTATTGACTGCTGACATCACAATGACGTCATGCTGACGTCATATTTCCTTTTCTGTTAATGTTAATAATTCCAGAATATTGTTTAAACTTTGAAAATTCATAGAAATTAAACCGTAACTCGGATGAAAAAGTTTTATACATGAAAGTTGCTCAGAACGACGAGACAAATCCGAATACGCAACCCGTTTGTCTGCCACGCATACCTAGCATAGCGAACATGCAACTTTCCCCTTCGGTTCGTTTGTCCAAAAATGCCTAACTCCGGAGAAACATTCTCGGATGTTCTCCCCCTTTGCCGGTATCGTGTAGCACCGCGTTCGATCAAGTCTAGCTCTGCCTGTTGTTCTGTTATGCCCCTGTTTGCTCGGTATTTACTGTTTCTTCCCCCTCTTCTCTCCGGTAGACCTCGAGACTGATGTCGCCCCTGTGATCGACTACGTCGACGGCACTTCTTCTTTTTGAACAGAGCTTCCAGGCAAGCAAACCCTCCTTGAGCATTCCGATATCGCCCATTTCTTTCCCTCTCATGCTTGCGTTAGAACTGCTACTGCTTTATGTATGATCCTACTCTGATGCATACCCTGTTTTTGTTACCTGCTTTCATACCTTACCTGCTTATCCTAAACTGCTTAGTATAGGTTGGTTAGAGATCCATCAGTGACCCCACCTTGTCCAAGTTGCCTCGCTTTATGTTTTGATGACTCGATCAACGTGATCGACGTCCAGGCCCCGACACCGCACAACACCCCCCTAGTTGTACGGCCCTGTAGAGTTACCATCGAGTGCCGAGGGTGGAACCTCTTACATCACTCCTGATGAGATCTCTGTAGTGTAGCTATATGGTCGAGGTCATTGAGGGTGATTTCCTCCTTAACCACTTCCGTTACGGCTCTGTCGTGCAACCCCTCAAGTGTGAACCTCTAGGATGGATCCTCTTATGTTCACCTTGATGATAACATCGAGTGGAATTCACCGGGGGTGATTCCTCGGGTTTTCCCATTTGTGTTAGACACACAGTTACTATGGTTACTATGACTTTACACTGAGCCATGTTACTAAAGACGGGTCGACCCTGAGGGGTACCCGCACGAGCTTAATAGCGAGTGATGTGGAGTCGGTTGACCTGGAAGGTGCCTGCGAGATACTTACGAGGCGTGGCCGGGCATTCTTAGCCCTTGCCGCAAGTACTCGAGATGGGGCGACGGGGTCACATCTTTCGTGAGTCTCTGCTTGTTACCGCGCATTCCTAATCCACTACGATTTGGATATTTGATCCGAGGAGCCTCTGGCATGATAACACTAACCATCACGTGTGCATAGTATGGGCGTTATGCATCGTATGCATCAGCCGAAGTTTAATAGACGTCAGCGACTGAGCGGCACGCACTGGGTTGGACTGGTAAGCACCTGCCCTTTTGAAGGAGTTAGCTAGGTCTACTCACCGGCCGCGTATGCAACATGCAGGAGTTCCCGGAGAGATGGCCCATGACCCCTGGGGGCATAGGTTTAGTCCGACATGCTGACCTCTCTATTAAGCCTAGGTCGGGTTGTGGCGTATTGTTTGGTCGAGGCCGGGCATGACCCAGGAAAGTGTGTCCGGCCGGAGTTAATCAAGCATGGTGGGTAAGTTGGTGCACCCCTGCAGGGAAGAATACATCTATCGGTAGCCTGTCCTACGGTAACGGACACTCGGAGTTGTATCCCGATCGATACAACTAGAATTGGTTACTTGAGATGAGAAATGGTTATGAGAAATGGATTGTGATGAGAAATGGATATGAGAAATGGATAGTATGGCTCCAGGATTGCTTTCTCGCAGGGAGTCGAGAAAGGATCTCTGGCCGAGGTTGATAACACTACTACTTTACATTATATTGATCTTTACTCTTCTATATGCTGCAAGATGCTTGAAGATGCTAGTCTTCGATAGGCTAGGCTTTCCCCCTCTTTCTAGCATTCTGCAGTTTAGTCCATAGATACAGCCCATTTCCTTTGATACATATGCATACTTAGTTTAGATCTGATGTAAGTCTTGCGAGTACTTTGGATGAGTACTCACGGCTGCTTTGCTACCTCTTTTCCCCCGTACCCGATTGTTGCGACCAAATGACGGATCCCAGGAGCCAGACGACACCACTGATGACTACTGCTACCCCGAGGGTGTCTACTACTAAGTGACGGCCGCTGACGACTTGGAATAGTTACTAGGCTCCTAGGTAGGAGGCCTTGCCTTTTCGATCAATGTTGCTTTTGTGATAGCCTTCTTAAGGTAAACTTGTTTAACTTATGTCTGTACTCAGATATTGTTGCTTCCGCTGACTCTTGTTTTTTCGAACTTATGTATTCGAGCCCTCGAGGCCCCTGGCTTGCAATATAAAGCTTGTATTATTTTAATTTGTGTCTAGAGTTGTGTTGTGATTGTTGGGGAACGTAGTAATTTCGAAAATTTTCCTACGCACACGCAAGATCATGGTGATGCATAGCAACGAGAGGGGAGAGTGTTGTCTACGTACCAACGCAGACCGACTGCGGAAGCGATCACACAACATAGAGGAAGTAGTCGTACGTCTTCTTTCCGATTCGACCGATCCAAGCACCGTTACTCCGGCACCTCCGAGTTCTTAGCACACGTTCAGCTCGATGACGTTCCTCGGGCTCCGATCCAGCAAAGCGTCGAGGAAGAGTTCCGTCAGCACGACGGCGTGGTGACGATCTTGATGTACTACCGACGCAGGGCTTCGCCTAAGCACTGTAACGGTACGATCGAGGTGGAATTTGGTGGCAGGGGGCACCGCACACGGCTAAGGAACGATCTCAAGGATCAACTTGTGTGTCTTGGGGTGCCCCCTGCCCCCGTATATAAAGGTTGGAGGAAGGGGGGCCGGCCGGCCAGGGAGAGGGAGGCGCAGGGGAGTCCTACTCCCACCGGGAGTAGGACTCCTCCCCCCAATCCTAATCCAATTAGGACTCTCGGGGGGAAAGGAGAAAGAGGAGGGGCCGGCCCCTTCTCCTAGTCCTACTAGGACTTGGGGAAGGGGGGGGGCGCGCGGCTAGGCTGTGGGCTGCCCCTTCTCTCTTTTCCACTAAGGCCCAATAGGCCCATTAGTCTCCCGGGGGGTTCCGGTAACCCTCCCGGTATTCCGGTAAAATCCTGATTTCACCCGGAACACTTCCTATGTCCAAACATAGGCTTCCAATATATCAATCTTTACGTCTCGACCATTTCGAGACTCCTCGTCATGTCCGTGATCTCATCCGGGACTCCGAACAACCTTCGGTACATCAAAATGCATAAACTCATAATAACTGTCATCGTAACGTTAAGCGTGCGGACCCTACGGTTCGAGAACAATGTAGACATGACCGAGACACGTCTCCGGTCAATAACCAATAGCGGGACCTGGATGCCCATATTGGCTCCTACATATTCTACGAAGATCTTTATCGGTCAGACCGCATAACAACATACGTTGTTCCCTTTGTCATCGGTATGTTACTTGCCCGAGATTCGATCGTCGGTATCCAATACCTAGTTCAATCTCGTTACCGGCAAGTCTCTTTACTCGTTCCGTAATACATCATCTCACAACTAACATATTAGTTGCAGTGCTTGCAAGGCTTATGTGATGTGCATTACCGAGAGGGCCCAGAGATACCTCTCCGACAATCGGAGTGACAAACCCTAATCTCGAAATACGCCAACCCAACATCTACCATTGGAGACACCTGTAGTACTCCTTTATAATCACCCAGTTACGTTGTGACGTTTGGTAGTACCCAAAGTGTTCCTCCGGTAAACGGGAGTTGCATAATCTCATAGTTATAGGAACATGTATAAGTCATGAAGAAAGCAATAGCAACATACTAAACGATCGGGTGCTAAGCTAATGGAATGGGTCATGTCAATCAGATCATTCTACTAATGATGTGACCTCGTTAATCAAATAACAACTCTGTGTTCATGGTTAGGAAACATAACCATCTTTGATTAACGAGCTAGTCAAGTAGAGGCATACTAGTGACACTCTGTTGGTCTATGTATTCACACATGTATTATGTTTCCGGTTAATACAATTCTAGCATGAATAATAAACATTTATCATGATATAAGGAAATAAATAATAACTTTATTATTGCCTCTAGGGCATATTTCCTTCAGTCTCCCACTTGCACTAGAGTTAATAATCTAGATTACACTGTAATGATTCTAACACCCATGGAGCCTTGGTGCTGATCATGTTTTGCTCGTGGAAGAGGCTTAGTCAACGGGTCTGCAATGTTCAGATCCGTATGTATCTTGCAAATCTCTATGTCTCCCACCTGGACTAAATCCCGGATGGAGTTGAAGCGTCTCTTGATGTGTTTGGTTCTTTTGTGAAATCTGGATTCCTTTGCCAAGGCAATTGCACCAGTATTGTCACAGAAGATTTTCATTGGACCCCATGCACTAGGTATGACACCTAGATCGGATATGAACTCCTTCATCCAGACTCCTTCGTTTGCTGCTTCCGAAGCAGCTATGTACTCTGCTTCATATGTAGATCCCGCTACGACGCTTTGTTTAGAACTGCACCAACTGACAGCTCCATCGTTTAAAGTAAACACGTATCCGGTTTGCGATTTAGAATCGTCCGGATCAGTGTCAAAGCTTGCATCAACGTAACCTCTTACGGTGAGCTCTTTGTCACCTCCATATACGAGAAACATATCCTTAGTCCTTTTCAGGTATTTCAGGATGTTCTTGACCGCTGTCCAGTGATCCATTCCTGGATTACTTTGGTACCTCCCTGCTAAACTTATAGCAAGGCACACATCAGGTCTGGTACACAGCATTGCATACATGATAGAGCCTATGGCTGAAGCATAGGGAACATCTTTCATTTTCTCTCTATCTTCTGCAGTGGTCGGGCATTGAGTCTTACTCAATTTCATACCTTGTAACACAGGCAAGAACCCTTTCTTTGCTTGATCCATTTTGAACTTCTTCAAAATCTTGTCAAGGTATGTGCTTTGTGAAAGTCCAATTAAGCGTTTTGATCTATCTCTATAGATCTTTATGCCTAATATGTAAGCAGCTTCCCCGAGGTCTTTCATCGAAAAACTTTTTATTCAAGTATCCCTTTATGCTATCCAGAAATTCTATATCATTTCCAATCAGCAATATGTCATCCACATATAATATTAGAAATGCTACAGAGCTCCCACTCACTTTCTTGTAAATACAGGCTTCTCCAAAAGTCTGTATAAAGCCAAATGCTTTGATCACACTATCAAAGCGTTTATTCCAACTCCGAGATGCTTGCACCAGTCCATAAATGGATCGCTGGAGTTTGCATACTTTGTTAGCTCCCTTTGGATCGACAAAACCTTCTGGTTGTATCATATACAACTCTTCTTCCAGAAATCCATTCAGGAATGCAGTTTTGACATCCATCTGCCATATTTCATAATCATAAAATGCGGCAATTGCTAACATAATTCTGACGGACTTAAGCATCGCTACGGGTGAGAAGGTCTCATCGTAGTCAACTCCTTGAACTTGTCGAAAACCTTTCGCAACAAGTCGAGCTTTATAGACAGTAATATTACCGTCAGCGTCAGTCTTTTTCTTGAAGATCCATTTATTCTCAATTGCTTGCCGATCATCGGGCAAGTCAACCAAAGTCCATACTTTGTTTTCATACATGGATCCCATCTCAGATTTCATGGCCTCAAGCCACTTTGCGGAATCTGGGCTCACCATCGCTTCTTCATAGTTCGTAGGTTCATCATGATCTAGCATCATGACTTCCAGAACTGGATTACCGTACCACTCTGGTGCGGATCTCACTCTGGTTGATCTACGTGGTTCAGTAGTATCTTGTTCTGAAGTTTCATGATCATTATCATTAATTTCCTCACTTATTGGTGTAGGTGTTGCAGAAACAGTTTTCTGTGATGTACTACTTTCCAATAATGGAGCAGGTATAGTTACCTCATCAAGTTCTACTTTCCTCCTACTCACTTCTTTCGAGAGAAACTCCTTCTCAAGAAAGTTTCCGAATTTAGCAACAAAAGTCTTGCCTTCGGATCTGTGATAGAAGGTGTATCCAATAGTTTCCTTTGGATATCCTATGAAGACACATTTCTCCGATTTGGGTTCGAGCTTATCAGGTTGAAGCTTTTTCACATAAGCATCGCAACCCCAAACTTTCAGAAACGACAACTTTTTGGTTTCTTGCCAAACCATAGTTCATAAGGCGTCGTCTCAACGGATTTTGATGGTGCCCTATTTAACGTGAATGCGGCCGTCTCTAGAGCGTATCCCCAAAACGATAGCGGTAAATCAGTAAGAGACATCATAGATCGCACCATATCTAGTAAAGTACGATTACGACGTTCGGACACACCATTACGCTGTGGTGTTCCGGGTGGCGTGAGTTGCGAAACTATTCCACAATTTTTCAAATGTACACCAAACTCGTAACTCAAATATTCTCCTCCACGATCAGATCGTAGAAACTTTATTTTCTTGTTACGATGATTTTCAACCTCACTCTGAAATTCTTTGAACTTTTCAAATGTTTCAGACTTATGTTTCATTAAGTAGATATACCCATATCTGCTTAAATCATCTGTGAAGGTGAGAAAATAACGATATCCGCCACGAGCCTCAATATTCATCGGACCACATACATCGGTATGTATGATTTCCAATAAATCTGTTGCTCTCTCCATAGTACCGGAGAACGGTGTTTTAGTCATCTTGCCTATGAGGCACGGTTCGCAAGTACCAAGTGATTCATAATCAAGTGGTTCCAAAAGCCCATCAGTATGGAGTTTCTTCATGCGCTTTACACCGATATGACCTAAACGGCAGTGCCACAAATAAGTTGCACTATCATTATTAACTTTGCATCTTTTGGCTTCTACATTATGAATATGTGTATCACTATCTTCGAGATTCAACAAGAATAGACCACTCTTCAAAGGTGCATGACCATAAAAGATATTATTCATATAAATAGAACAACCATTATTCTCTGATTTAAATGAATAACCGTCTCGCATTAAACAAGATCCAGATAATGTTCATGCTCAACGCTGGCACCAAATAACAATTATTTAGGTCTAATATTAATCCCGAAGGTGGATGTAGAGGTAGCGTGCCGACCGCGATCACATCGACTTTGGAACCGTTTCCCACGCGTATCGTCACCTCGTCCTTTGCTAGCGTCTGCTTATTCTGTAGTCCCTGTTTCGAGTTGCAAATATTAGCAACAGAACCAGTATCAAATACCCAGGTGCTACTGCGAGCTCTAGTAAGGTACACATCAATAACATGTATATCACATATACCTTTGCTCACTTTGCCATCCTTCTTATCCGCCAAATACTTGGGGCAGTTCCGCTTCCGGTGACCAGTCTGCTTGCAGTAGAAGCACTCAGTTTCAGGCTTAGGTCCAGACTTGGGTTTCTTCTCCTGAGCAGCAACTTGCTTGCTGTTCTTCTTGAAGTTTCCCTTCTTCTTCCCTTTGCCCTTTTTCTTGAAACTAGTGGTTTTGCTAACCATCAACACTTGATGCTCCTTCTTGATTTCTACCTCCGCAGCTTTCAGCATTGCGAAGAGCTCGGGAATAGTCTTGTTCATCCCTTGCATATTATAGTTCATCACGAAGCTCTTGTAGCTTGGTGGCAGTGATTGGAGAATTTTGTCAATGACGCAATCATCTGGAAGATTAACTCCCATCTGAATCAAGTGATTATTATACCCAGACATTTTGAGTATATGCTCACTGACAGAACTGTTCTCCTCCATCTTGCAGCTATAGAACTTATTGGAGACTTCATATCTCTCAATTCGGGCATTTGCTTGAAACATTAACTTCAACTCCTGGAACATCTCATATGCTCCATGACGTTCAAAACGTCGTTGAAGTCCCGATTCTAAGCCGTAAAGCATGGCACACTGAACTATCGAGTAGTCATCAGCTTTGCTCTGCCAGACGTTCATAACATCTGGCGTTGCTCCAGCAGCAGGCCTGTCACCCAGCGGTGCTTCCAGGACGTAATTCTTCTGTGCAGCAATGAGGATAATCCTCAGGTTACGGACCCAGTCCGTGTAATTGCTACCATCATCTTTCAACTTTGCTTTCTCAAGGAACGCATTAAAATTCAACGGAACAATAGCACGAGCCATCTATCTACAATCAACATAAACAAGCAAGATACTATCAGGTACTAAGTTCATGATAAGTTTAAGTTCAGTTAATCAAATTACTTAGGAACTCCCACTTAGATAGACATCCCTCTAATCTTCTAAGTGATCACGTGATCCAAATCAACTAAACCATAACCGATCATCACGTGAGATGGAGTAGTTTTCAATGGTGAACATCGTTATGTTGATCATATCTACTATATGATTCACGCTCGACCTTTCGGTCTCCGTGT
The DNA here is from genome assembly GCA_034509565.1 of Triticum monococcum. Lineage (NCBI taxonomy): Eukaryota > Viridiplantae > Streptophyta > Magnoliopsida > Poales > Poaceae > Triticum > Triticum monococcum. The sequence goes on from CM067845.1 coordinate 626,439,339, forward strand.
TCCGAGGCCATATCTGTATATGCTTGGCTCGTCAAGTATAACCTGAGTATTCTGCGTGTGCAACTGTTTTGCACCCGTTGTATTTGGACGTAGAGCTTATCACACCCGATCATCACGTGGTGTCTGGGCACGACGAACTTTGGCAACGGTGCATACTCAGGGAGAACACTTCTTGATAATTTAGTGAGAGATCATCTTATAATGCTACCGTCAATCAAAGCAAGATAAGATGCATAAAAGGATAAACATCACATGCAATCAATATAAGTGATATGATATGGCCATCATCATCTTGTGCTTGTGATCTCCATCTCCGAAGCACCGTCATGATCACCATCGTCACCGGCGCGACACCTTGATCTCCATCGTAGCATCGTTGTCGTCTCGCCAATCTTATGCTTCCACGACTATCACTACCGTTTAGTAATAAAGTAAAGCATTACATCGCGATTGCATTGCATACAATAAAGCGACAACCATATGGCTCCTGCCAGTTGCCGATAACTCGGTTACAAAACATGATCATCTCATACAATAAAATCAGCATCATGCCTTGACCATATCACATCACAACATCCCTGCAAAAACAAGTTAGACATCCTCTACTTTGTTGTTGCAAGTTTTACGTGGCTGCTACGGGCTTAAGTAAGAACTCATCTCACCTACGCATCAAAACCACAACGATAGTTCGTCAAATAGACTCCGTTTTAACCTTCTCAAGGACCGGGCGTAGTCATACTTGGTTCAACTAAAGTTGGAGAGACAGTCTTCCGCAAGCCATCTGTGTGCAAAGCACGTCGAGGGAACCGGTCTCGCGTAAGAGTACGCGTAAGGTTGGTCCGGATCGTCTCACCCAACAATACCGCCGAACCAAAGTATGACATGCTGGTAGGCAGTATGACTTGTATCGCCCACAACTCACTTGTGTTCTACTTGTGCAAATAACATCAAACCATAAAAACTAGGCTCTGATACCACTGTTGGGGAACGTAGTAATTTCGAAAAATTTCCTACGCACACGCAAGATCATGGTGATGCATAGCAACGAGAGGGGAGAGTGTTGTCTACGTACCAACGCAGACCGACTGCGGAAGCGATCACACAACGTAGAGGAAGTAGTCGTACGTCTTCTTTCTGATCCGACCGATCCAAGCGCCGTTACTCCGGCACCTCCGAGTTCTTAGCACACGTTCAGCTCGATGACGTTCCTCGGGCTCCGATCCAGCAAAGCGTCGAGGAAGAGTTCCGTCAGCACGACGGCGTGGTGACGATCTTGATGTACTACCGACGCAGGGCTTCGCCTAAGCACTGTAACGGTACGATCGAGGTGGAATTTGGTGGCAGGGGGCACCGCACACGGCTAAGGAACGATCTCAAGGATCAACTTGTGTGTCTTGGGGTGCCCCCTGCCCCCGTATATAAAGGTTGGAGGAAGGGGGGCCGGCCGGCCAGGGAGAGGGAGGCGCAGGGGAGTCCTACTCCCACCGGGAGTAGGACTCCTCCCCCCAATCCTAATCCAATTAGGACTCTCGGGGGGAAAGGAGAAAGAGGGGGGGGGGGCCTTCTCCTAGTCCTACTAGGACTTGGGGAAGGGGGGCGCGCGGCTAGGCTGTGGGCTGCCCCTTCTCTCTTTTCCACTAAGGCCCATTAGTCTCCCGGGGGGTTCCGGTAACCCTCCCGGTATTCCGGTAAAATCCCGATTTCACCCGGAACACTTCCTATGTCCAAACATAGGCTTCCAATATATCAATCTTTACATCTCGACCATTTCGAGACTCCTCGTCATGTCCGTGATCTCATCCGGGACTCCGAACAACCTTCGGTACATCAAAATGCATAAACTCATAATAACTGTCATCGTAACGTTAAGCGTGCGGACCCTACGGTTCGAGAACAATGTAGACATGACCGAGACACGTCTCCGGTTAATAACCAATAGCGGGACCTGGATGCCCATATTGGCTCCTACATATTCTACGAAGATCTTTATCGGTCAGACCGCATAACAACATACGTTGTTCCCTTTGTCATCGGTATGTTACTTGCCCGAGATTCGATCGTCGGTATCCAATACCTAGTTCAATCTCGTTACCGGCAAGTCTCTTTACTCGTTCCGTAATACATCATCTCACAACTAACATATTAGTTGCAGTGCTTGCAAGGCTTATGTGATGTGCATTACCGAGAGGGCCCAGAGATACCTCTCCGACAATCGGAGTGACAAACCCTAATCTCGAAATACGCCAACCCAACATCTACCATTGGAGACACCTGTAGTACTCCTTTATAATCACCCAGTTACGTTGTGACGTTTGGTAGTACCCAAAGTGTTCCTCCGGTAAACGGGAGTTGCATAATCTCATAGTTATAGGAACATGTATAAGTCATGAAGAAAGCAATAGCAACATACTAAACGATCGGGTGCTAAGCTAATGGAAAGGGTCATGTCAATCAGATCATTCTACTAATGATGTGGCCTCGTTAATCAAATAACAACTCTTTGTTCATGGTTAGGAAACATAACCATCTTTGATTAACGAGCTAGTCAAGTAGAGGCATACTAGTGACACTCTGTTGGTCTATGTATTCACACATGTATTATGTTTCCGGTTAATACAATTCTAGCATGAATAATAAACATTTATCATGATATAAGGAAATAAATAATAACTTTATTATTGCCTCTAGGGCATATTTCCTTCAGTGATATCTTCCTGTGAGTCCTTAATCTTGATCGTACATATTTACGTATATAATTAGTGTACGGGCAAATCGGGGGCGTCACAGGGAGATCCTATTCAATCATTTGTTTTGATAAGGTTTGAAATATCATCATCTACTAGCGCCCAAACTCAGCGTGCAGACTACTACTGAAGGTGACACCAAACAATGGATTTTCACTATGATGGAAGAGTTGCCACATGAATCTTTTATCAAGATGGTTGTGACACTATGGGCAATATAGACAGCGCGCAGGAGGGCCATCCATGAGGGGATCCTACAGAGCCCGCATGCTACTCACTCGTTGGTTAATACATTCATTACCGTACTAGCAACTATTCAGGACACCGACAGGAATCAGGATCGGCAACACGGAGTTGGTAACAGGAGGGATGACAGGTATGCTTGGAGAGCACCGGAAGTAGGAGAGGCTAAGATACATGTGGATGGAGGACTGGCAAGGAACGGAGGTACAGGAGCTTCAGCGGCTATATGTAGAGACCATACTGGAAAAATTTTGGGCTCTTCCGCAATGATATTCAGCAATGTTCATGACCCAGCAACGTTAGAAGTACTTGCTTGCCATAAGGGCATCTCCAGCCGCGCCCCCAGGAAGGCTTCCCCAAGCGATTTTTTCGCGCCGGCGCTGAAAAAACGGCCCAGTCGCGCCCCCACGAGCCCGATTTTCGCCGGCTTGGGCCGAAAATAGCGCCGGCGGACCCAGGCCGAACCCGGCGCGCTGGGGGGCGCCCGGGGGCGCCAGGGCAAGCTGTTTTGGCACGAAAAAGATGCGGGCCAGCCGCGTCAGCGACTCGGCGCCTCGTCTTCCCCCAACGGCCTCGGTTCCCGCGGGGAATCAATGGCAAGGCTACCGCCGGTCAGCCTTGCCATTGATTCCTCACGGGTGGCGCGTTCACGGGACGGCGCGCCGACGCCTCCACTCCCTCGCACGCGTACACACTGGCGCGGCCCGGCTATAAAAGCCGGGGGCCTCCGCTAACCTGCGCCCACACCAGCCCCGCCCCTCGCCGCCGTCCAGCCCTTCCTCTCTCCCCGAGCGCCCCGCCCAGCCCCTCCCTCTACCTCTTCCGAGCCCGCCCAGCCCCGCCTTCGCCATGGTAGAGCGCTTCCTCGGAGATACGGCGGCGGCCAACGGCTTCGGCCGCCGTTCGCTGCGTAAACAGGAGTCATGGCTCCTGTTCCAAGCAAACATCCCGGCGCCGCCGGACATGCGCGCCGGGCCGACGGGGTGGAGACTCAGCGCTGGGGGAGTGCTCATTCCCCCGTTGCCCGACGCCGCGGCGGACCCGAGGTACTTCGCCGAGGAGGTCGACATCGTGTGCGCGTCCCTCACCGACGCCGAGCTCTCCCTCCCCCAGTACGCCGTCGATAACCACGCGGCCTGGGCGGCGTATTTCGAGCACGCCGCCAACAGCAGTGCTTGGCGTCCACCAACGGCGCGCCGGTGGTCGGCAGCCGGCAGAACAGCGAGGGATGCTACCTCTGGTGGGGCGTCCCCGGCCGCACACTCGAGGGCGGCAACGACCCGCCGTTGGCGTACCCCCCCGGCGAGGGTGGCCGCCCCGGCGCAGCACCGACGCGCCGGGCCATGGGCTCCAAGAAGGTTCGGCGCATCCTCTTCTTCCTCCTCGTCGTCCCGTTCTTCTTCCCACTCCTCCGGCTCTCCGGCGCTTCTCGGCGTCAAGGCCGAGCCCGCGGCGGAGACGCCGCTCGGCCGGCGCACTCGCAGCGCCGGCATCATCATCAACGAGGGCGGCCGGCGCGCCCCCTCGTCGGCTGCTCCGCGCTTCGTCAAGCCGAAGACGGAGCCGGGGCTGGCGCCGGTGAAGACGGAGCCGGGTCTGGCGCCGGTGAAGACGGAGTCGGGTCTGGCGCCGGTGAAGGCCGAGTTCGCCGATGACGGCGACGCCGCCCTCGAATGGGCGCGCCAGGACTCCATTGCGATGGAGAAGGCGCGTCGCGAGAAGGAGAAGGAGCGCCATCGTGCCGCCCTACGCCGCTTCGAGGAGCACCGACGCGGCCGCGAGGAAGGCGGGGTCGTCGTCTTGTGCGGCAGCGACGACGACGACTACGCGTCGCCGCCTGTTCGCCATGGCGACGCCGGGCAGGGGTCCAGCAGGGGCGCCCGCATCAAGGAGGAGAAGGCCGACGACGACGATGGCGGCGACGGCGGCGACGACTTCCCCCTTTCTTTTTTTAGATTAGGTTAATGTAATGTTTGGACGAATTTCATCGAAATTTGCCATGTTGGGCCGAAATTTAACTAGTTTTATCATAACTTCGCCGAACTTTCTTTCTTTTTTGTTTTTTAATACGCGCCTGGGGGCGGCCCTGGGGGCCAACGGCTGGGGACTGACTCGCCTCCAGGGCCATTTTTTGCGCCGGCTCACCCCCAGACGGCGCTTTTAGACGCCCCCTGGGGGGCCAACGGCTAGAGATGCCCTAAGCGTTAGCTTTGGCTCTCGATCTCTCTTTACAAAGAGTTGTTATAGCATATGACTGCAAACCAGTTGTGCGGAGATCAAGCATGGAAGTGAAGGAAGATACAGCGCTATCATTAAGGAGATCGAGGCAACATCAAGGGAATTCACTAGTTGTAATTTTATGTTTGAAGGTCATGTTTTAAATTATGAGGCTCATAGTTTAGCTAAGTTTTCTTCTTCTTTACCAGAGGGTCACCATGTGTGGCTGGGAGAACCCCATGACCCATTAATCATTCCTGTAAACAGTACTCCTGCATATTAAAGTCTGGTTTACCGCTAAAAAAATCATTTGTTTTGATGTTCGGTTTTTCATACATATTGTACATTCTCGGTATACATCTGAAATAATTTTTATACGTGTTTAACATTTTCTCCAATACATATTTTCAAGTTTTATACGTGTTTAACATTTTTGCCAGTAAAGGGAAACAACGCCCATGCATGCCCCTTCGTGCACCGGCTCATTATACATGAGCGTTCTCTCAATGTAGTATGTCGATCATATAGTATATATAGGTTGGAGGGGAGAGGGAGGGGCGCCACAAGGAGGGATATGACTCCCCTCCTTGGCCGGCCAAGTGGAGGGGGGTTCCGCCTCCAATTCGGCCTCCCCTCCCTTCCCGAAGTGGAAAGGAGAGCGCCACTTCCACTTGGGCCCAAGTGGCCCACTTTGTCTTTTAAGACCCGTTGATATTAAATTAAATATAAAAGCCTCCTAACTATTACTAGAGCTTTTTATTATTAATTTAACATCTCCGAAAACACTTTTCACATATATATTATGTATTGGTGATATGCGGTATTGCACGGTAAACTCTAAAACCCTTACGGTGACCTCGGAACGCTTTCGGTTTCTCTCGAAACTATTTCGCAAATAAATCCTTTATACTCACGATAAACTCTAAAATCCTTACGGTGATTACCTTAAACTTGTGACCTTATAGGTTCGGTAAAACATAGACATGAACGAAACCCCTTCGTTCAATGACCAATAGCGGAACCGTAGACGCCTATACAGAACCAGAGGAGTGTCGGTATCCTCTTGAGTCATCCACATGCTCACTATACCGTTATCCTCGTTACCTATTTTATTCTTCTTTCTCATTGAAGTGTCTCGGCATCCCCATGACGTATTCACCTGTGTTTGGCCAGACGATGATGGATTCGTCACACCAGAGAGCCCTAAGCATATCTCTCCATCGTCGAGGAGCGAATTCCACTCTTAAGCTATCTAGTCTCTTGTTAAATTGTCGGATGAACTCGTAAGTGGTCGTTATGATCACCATGTTATAGATGACGCTTAAGCAACCCCAAAGTCCACCGTACGATAAGAAGTGACTATGATACTCTCATAGTCTAAGGAACTAAAGAACATGTTAATACTCCTTGTTATAACAATTGGTTTCAGACGATATTATGTCAAAGTTTAACAAACTAGTTTGGGTCGATCCAATATGATCGTTCTTCTATCTTCATAATCTCAAAATTGTTTTAGGACTATCGTTACACTTAACGATATCCTAAGATCCGGAAAACATGATCACAAACAACACCTGAGCTAGTCTTAGAGGTAATACTAGGAATCTTATTTTTTTCGTTTATAATTCCGCATGTGCATATGAGTTTTTCACTGAATCGCATATTACAGGATCATAGCAGTTATAGCATAGAATATAAACTCTTACTTATGAACATGAAAAATATAATATACAATATTATTGCCTCTAGTGCATATTTCCAACATCTTCTTCGTCTTGTTACCATCTAGCCAAGATCACCAGCTCGGGACCCCCTAGCCGAGATCTGCTGGATTTAGCTCTGTCATTGCTGGCCTATGCTGGTCCCTCTGTGTGGTCAAGCCGGCTCGATGGCTCACCTTCGAATCGGCATTAGGATTGATTGTGGGAGGAATTTCTTCCCCGGATAGTTTTTGTCTTCGACAGCGTCAAACTTTACGTTGATTCGACCGGACGCCTTGGGCAAATCGAAAACTTCGCTCCAAGGTAGACCATCAGGTTTGGAAACCTATAGTACGTTGCGGATGACCACGGTCAGCTTGCGTTTTCGGGCTGGGTGTCAGACCAGGCAGAAGACCACCCCAATGCCTCCATGCCGGTCTCTGATTCAACCTCGGATCAGGACCACAACACGGATTACACCTCGTTTCTAGCTTCGAGCCTAGAGCCGAGCATTACCCCGATGGACCAGACATCAAGCTTGACCAACGAAAGTCCTGAAGCCACGTCGGTGAATTGGCACGGTATTATGCATGGCCTGGATCTGCTAAAAAAGGGGTCATCTATGGTAAAAATGTTAATATTTGGAGAGATAACTGGTTACCTAGAAATTCAGGCCTAAAAGTTATAGCAAAAAAGAATCAAACTAGACTAAAATATGTCTCTGGATTATTCATGAGCAGGGCAAGATGATGGGATGAAAATTTGATTAGGCACTTGTTCTATCACCATGATGCCAATGAGATCCTAAAATTACGTATTTAGGTAGGAGAGGAGTATCTAATTGCTTGGCACTTTGAAAAAAAAGGGTATGTTTCTAGCCTTAAACCAAAAAGATTGCAAGGGCGAGACAGGAATGTCCAGTAGTGTGGTTAATTGGGAAAGAAGGTCGTGGGATGTTATTTGGAAGGCCAACATTCCGCAATGAAATAAGAATTTTTGCCTGACGAGCTGCGTCCAATAGTTTGGCGGTCCAGGTGAATAGAGTATGTCATCACCAAACGGTGTTAGGTTTGTGCTCTATATGTGGTGTTGAGAATAAATGTATTTTCCATGCCCTTGTGACTTGTCCTAAGGCACGTGCTCTCCGTTTCGCCACCGGGAAGTGTGGAATATCCCAGGTGAGGAGTTTTTCAGATTTATAGGGCTGAACTAGCTTCATATTCTGCTTGACCATCTGGGGTTTACCGGTACGCAAGCAATTTTTATCCATGCTATGGAGAGCTTGGCATCTAAGAAACAATTTGATTTTTGGACGGGGGGAAGAATCTTTGTCCACCTCTATCATTTTTGTGGAAAATTATTAGAAAACCTTCCCGTGAGCTAACACCTGTGTGCAAGTGAACTTAAGCGACAAAGGTAAGCGGGTGATAGATAATTAGAGGTACAATATTCCGCCCGAGAATGGTCGTGCTCTTTGGAAGCCTCGGGATCTTAAGTATATTTATGGTAAACATTGATGCTAGTTTTGTGGACAACATGAGATTGTGTTGGGATTATCGCCAGGAATCATCTGGGCGAAGTCTTAGTTTGTTCATGGGATTTTATCCGTTTGTGTACCTGTGTGGATGAAGCGGAGCTACGTGCGTGCCTTGCCGGGTTATAAATTGATATTACACTTTACAAACCAATTATTTTGGAAACTGACTGCTCTTTTGTTGCATATTTTCTGGCAAAATAATCCATTGACAGGTCTCCTCTCATGGATCTGAAAAAGGAGGCGTTGAGTGTCTCAAAGTTTATTGAGGATTTCAGGATCATGAAGATTGATAGGCAGGCTAATAGGGTGCCGCATGAGATTGCAAAATTTAGTTTTGATAGCAGGTCCGAGGGTGTGTTCTGCAATAGTGTTTCGCCCTGCGTGGCAAACTATGTAATGAATGATTGTAAGAGTCTTGTTAATTAATTAATTTGTGGGTGGAGTTTTCAAAAAAAAAGGAAGAAGGAGAAACGTATTGTCATCATGCTATTTTTCCTCTGACGTGTGAGGCCATGTCCAACACAAGGCGTCTGCTTCCCACGTTTTAGATGCCCTAAACTATATGAATGTGCGGAGTTTCTCATGTTTACGGCAAGGGACGTGAGGTTCAGTTTGCTACCTGATGGTAAGTATAGGAGTAGATGAGAACACGGGTAAAATCCGAGCGACCAACCACCGAACAAAGATGCGGCGTCGCCGTCGGCAGAGTCCAATCCAAGTATCCAAGTGTCCAAGCGAAGCGAGCGCCTCCCGACCTCGTGGATGAGAAGGCGCTGGCGTGGTAATCTGCATCTGCGCCCCCATTGGTGCAAACCCACCTGGCTCAAGATCACAGCGACAAGCCGCGTGCGCGCACAGACGTTTTCCCGCATCGAGCTACACAGCGTACACAAAGGAACAGCGCAGGGGAAGACGCCAGAATAGAACGATCGGGAAGAAGCTGAGTCTTCTCCAGGGGAAGAAGAAGCGAGTTACCTATATACAGTACGTACGTAGCTCACACCCGTCCCAGCCACACGGTTGCTTTCGGTTCGTCTGCTCCGGTTGGATGATTGTGCACGTTTCACTTTCAAAGCTGAAAATATCTATCCCGGTCGGCTACAAACATAGCAGGTCTTTCATCGAAATTATTCAGCATTTTCATCTGTAATAAGCGACAAAACGTTAAATGTATACTACTCCCTCCGTTCCATAATTCTTGTCATGATTTTATTATGGACCGGAGGAAGCATTAGCTACCAGCATATGCCCCGCGCACATCCAAATTATTTTGGTCAAAATACATATTACACGAAAATGCTTATTGCTTTAGACCTCCCGGGCGCTTACTTGTTTTTCCTAAATCAAAATCAATCATGCGGGCTGATGGATACATATTTCTTTTTCTACATAAATCATGTTGTACTCTCAATCCAGCCTTGCCTCCATTGATGTCCCTCAATCATGTCTTCACCACCTCCATCTCATCATGTTCAATGGTTGTCGAAGGCTTCGCTGCCCATCTCTGTCGGCTTCTCCCGCTACCTCAGTTATTCATGCGAGATCTTCTTCGTTACCGCTTTGGTGCATCCATCTCCTACTAGTTAGCAGACATGTGAGGTCGAAGTTGCCACGGCTTTACTGAAAAGAAAGGCAGCCACCTACGGCATAGAAAATGCTATATTATTTAGGATAAGATTATAGGATGGTTTGTTGGTATGTCCATCATGTCACATATAGAACATAGTGAAAAGTGTTTCATAATGGATTTTTAGCTTTTTATTTGGCACTAATTTCTCACATGAAACAAAATAACAACAATTAATTTAAATTACAAAACATATGATGAAGAGATGACATCTTTTTTTGTTACATAAACAGATGCAGACCAAAGACTAGGTTTTCTTTTTAGCTTTTTTTAGGGGAAGGTTTTCTTTTTAGCTTAACCAAAGTCTAGGTTTAACAGGACCATGACCGTGGGCTTGGGATCAAACGACCACATGATTTGATGGAGACAAATACATTTATGAGAATTATGTCCTCCTTGGGCTTGGGCCTATTTTGGATCTGCCCTTTCTAGAATATAAGACAAGTAGCTTCTCATGTGTGAAGGGATATAGACACTTAAAAAAAAGAGTGAGGAGATATTCTTTCAGCAGGCAAAGATAATCTTCCATCTATCTGTTTTCCGAATCAGCAGAAAACGATGCGTGGCATATTCTATGAGTACTCCTCTGTAGAGAGAAATCACGTCATTAGTCCATTTCCTTGAGAGTGAAGAGGCCACGGAAAGCTATATTATTCAGGGTAGAATTATAGGAAAGTCTGCTGGTATGTCTCTCATGTCAGTTATAGAAGAAAATGCAAAACTTTGACATTATGGATTATTCAGGGATTTACTTCGCACTAATTACTCGCAATAAACAAAAATATATGATAATTAATTTACTTGGAAAATATATGGTGAAGAGATGCCATTTTTTTATGTATTCACATGTACACAAAAGCCTACCATAACCATGGGCTTGGGATCAAAAGACCACATGATTTAATGCAAACAAATAAATTTACGAGAAATCTATCTTCCCTGGGGGCTTGGGCCTAGTCCGCATCCGCCCTTATGTAGAATGGAAGACAGATAACCTCTTATGTGTGAAGGGATAGACACTTAGAAAAAATGCGAGGAGATATATTTGTACCTAACGAAGATAATCTTCCATCTATCTATTCCAACTCAACAGAAAACGATATAACTGACATTTTCTCTAAAGTACTCATCTCTAGAGAGAAAGCACTGAACTAGTCAATTTCCTTGACAGTGAAGGAACTATGCAATAAAGTGTGCTAGAGGGCTTTCCTGACAAAAAAGGAGAGGGCAATTTCCTCTCTATTACAATTACAACTTAACAAACCAAAACATTTCTCCGGATAGGTAGGAGGGCATAGCGCTCTCAGCGAAGACGGAGGTCAATGCCTACAATGATGACACTCTTAGACCAAAAGTGTTGTTCTAAGCTCGAGGTCATGTGAGCTCGGGTGAACAGTAGAAAAAAAGAAGCAATTCCGAATTTTCTTTGTGTGAAACATTGACAATTTTTTCATAGATTGCAAAATTTCATTATGATATGACATCCGTAGAAAATGTGAAAAAAAACAAAATCATGCTCCAAAAATGTGTTTGGAAATAAGATTTTTGGAGCATTGATTTTGTTTTTTCTGCCATGATTTCCAAGAATGTCATATGGTCCACGATTTTGTCAATGTTTCACACAAAAACAATTCAGTTTTTTAATTCTTTTTCCATTTTTTTGATTTACTATTCACCTGGGCTCGGGATTAGAACAGTCGCATCCATTTTAGATGTTCTTCTTGGTCGAATAGTAATTCCTCTACATTGATGCTGGTGTGGCCGGGCTCTTCCCCAAGGTTTAGGTGGGTTAGTCGTATGAAGTTCTAGATGAAAGCTTAAGTCGTTGAAAAGGGTCGACGACGCAAGAGGACACCTTGGATCAACGAGTTTTTTTTTCTCTCCTTAGTGTTCAAACCATCAAAATATATATCCTTTGGTTTTTCCCATCTCAATGAAATGGAAAAGAACACCTGCTTTGCCGTTTAAAAAATTCAAATAAATTTGAATTGGAGAGAGTAACATTTTTTTGAAGTGAAAAATGGCCACGACAGTTTATCCTCACATAAACACGTGCTTACTAATTTGCATTCCTTCAATCGAGCACGTAAGCATGAGACAAAAAAAACGACTCAATTTTTTCATAGATTGCAAAATTTCATTATGATATGACATCCGTAGAAAATGTGAAAAAAAAAACAAAATCATGCTCCAAAAATGTGTTTGGAAATAAGATTTTTGGAGCATTGATTTTGTTTTTTCTGCCATGATTTCCAAGAATGTCATATGGTCCACGATTTTGTCAATGTTTCACACAAAAACAATTCAGTTTTTAATTCTTTTTCCATTTTTTTGATTTACTATTCACCTGGGCTCGGGATTAGAACAGTCGCATCCATTTTAGATGTTCTTCTTGGTCGAATAGTAATTCCTCTACATTGATGCTGGTGTGGCCGAGCTCTTCCCCAAGGTTTAGGTGGGTTAGTCGTATGAAGTTCTAGATGAAAGCTTAAGTCGTTGAAAAGGGTCGACGACGCAAGAGGACACCTTGGATCAACGAGTTTTTTTTTCTCTCCTTAGTGTTCAAACCATCAAAATATATATCCTTTGGTTTTTCCCATCTCAATGAAATGGAAAAGAACACCTGCTTTTGCCGTTTAAAAAATTCAAATAAATTTGAATTGGAGAGAGTAACATTTATTTGAAGTGAAAAATGGCATAAACACGTGCTTACTAATTTGCATTCCTTCAATCGAGCACGTAAGCACGAGACAAAAAAAACGACTCCGCTGGGGATCGAACCCAGAATCTCTGGTTTCGTAGACCAGCGCCTTATCCATTGGGCCACGGAGTCCTTGAAGAATGCTCTCACCTAGACTCCACACAAGTGCAACACTCAGACTGCAGTGGAACAGTCCGAGCTGCCCAGGTAAGAAATCATGTCACACCTGCACTGCGGTTGAACAGTCCGAGCTGCAGAAGTAAGAATCACACTGCGCGAATTTTTCGGTCCGCTATTTGGTGCGTGCCCGGCCCGGCTGTGCTGTGTGGTGCGCAGCGCTCGGCATGGCGCCCATCACGCACCAAATACCATCATTTTCATGCTACCTCAAATGCATCCCGCTTCCATTCCATCTCAAAAAATGTGTTCCACTTCCAAAAGAAGGAAGAAGAAAGAAAGAAAGAGGAAAGCCACACTTATTCCCCTCGGACTGTTCCAAAGGTCCGCAGGACAAGGACAGGGACGCTCCAAATCACCGGTTAACGATCCTCTCACAAAATGTTATCCGACGATGATATGACTGTCCGCTGCCTGTACATAGGGCATCTCCGACGGTAGCCCCTTAAATCAAATCAGACTCACTATCCACAGACACGTCTGGATGTGTTCGGAGACACAAATATAAAAGCCGGTCATTCAACCGTGTGCATCAAATCCGGATAGCCAGGGATGGGCCAAGCGAACCTAGAGGACAAAGCACATGGATTATGAGGACATGTGGTTCAACTAACAATGGACCAAGTGAAATCCCGCAGCCCTTGTATGATGTCCGGACTCTTATAAAGCTTCCTCCATTGGAAGTTTATTTTTAATTTGACGAAATTTGAACGCGTGGAATGAACCACGGAAGTTTGAGGTCCCTTATTGGATGACAAAAAGTGTCCGAACCACGTGGTCTGGAACTTTACGGACGTTACAGCCGGACCTAGCAAATCCGGCCTCCTAAACAGTCACAGAACGCATTCATGGGCATGCACTGATCGGTCACTCTTCAAATGTCCGTGTCCACAACAGAATACCTCAATAGTATATCCTTAAATCCATACAATATCACGCAATGTAAACTAAACTCACATACTACATATCGATCACACACATGGCATACAACTACTTCATCATACATGCCATCAGACTTTGAGAGATTGGCATGTTCTAAATACTAGAGCTATGGAGAAAGTTCAGCCAAGGCCGCCCTTGCCGCTGTCGTTGCCGTCTTTGTTGCGGAAGTAGGGGTCGAAGATGCAAAATGGATTGAGCCGAATCGCTTTCTGATCCAACACTAGCTTCCTCCTTCTCCTCTTTTTTTTGAGGGGGGGGGGGGGGGGGGGGGGGGGCAGTCCAAGCGCCATTTGCGCCGACGCAATGGATTTGCATTGAAGTGACTCTGACCTCGGAGCTGGGGTTTCCTCCGGAGACTGCCGGAAACCCATCTGGACAGCCAACTCCTCGTCCTCGCATGAGATGAGGTCCCATTCGACGGATCAAGAGATCTCAGAGTCGGATCCGCTGCTTGTCATGTTAGAAAAGGCTGGCCAAGAGCTTGGGAATGGAGTGAAGTTGCTAGGGTTTTGATTCTGGATGCGGATGACACAGGTATATGTGGGTCAGGGTGGCCTTGTGTGTGCCGGATCTGACGTGGGCACGTGTCCGGGCCTTTCCATATCCGCCTTAAATATGGTCTGAATATGAAGGATGCCGGTCAGCTTAAACGGATCCATACGATGGATGCGGTTGATTCACGATTTCTTGACCGGTCACTGATCAGGCCATCCACCCGAACCATAGTGTGGTGTTTGAGGAATGCTTTCACCTAATATACCTTTTTTTGAACTGAAGTACCTAGTAGTCCACTGGATTATGAAAGACCATTGAGCTAATCCGCGGCACATGCAACATCGCCAAGTTGCCCATATTAGTGGCAGAAGAACATCGCCAAATGCATGAATGAAGTGTGAGCATAAAGAAGGAAGGCAAGGATCCAGCGAATCAGGCGGTGCATCCATCGGGGGTTGGCTTCTGGTCCAGTTCGAGTCCAAAGCCGCCGATTCCGAGGACCGGCACTGGCCCCCGGCGCCAAGGAGATCCGACAAGGACGCCGAGCGCCGCTGCCGCTCCGCCATCCAACCCCGCGAAAAAATCTCGGCTTCCCGTCGAGAAAAATCCAAGCCAATTCTCCCACGGGTCCTGCCACTGCCGCAGCGCTGCTCTGCTCCTCTTCTTCCTCGCCCCCTTTCCGAGCGAGAGAGGGGACAAGTGCTCCGTACATATACCTCGACTCACTGCCTGAAGCTGCTCGCCTGCTCCTGCTCTGCTCCGGTTCGCCAAGAAATACAGGAAAAGGGAGGGGAGGAGACTTGTCTTGTCACTTCTCGGTTCTCACTATCGGCGCGCTGGGTTTGCTCCTCCTGATCGAGTGGAGAACAGTGGTGGTGGTGCTCAGCCGAGAGGTCAGCTCAGTGGTCAGGAGTTGGGAGCAGTGGACTGATTGTCTATCTCCCCCTCTCGTTCTCCGTTCCTTTTTGGAAGTGAAGCGATCCTCCTCCCCGTGGGTCTGCTGCCCGGAGGCTGGAGCTAGAAGAAGGAGCGGGGTAGCCTGGCTTGCTCGTTCCCCTTTCTGCTTCCTTCCAGGTCTGCTTTGCCGCTCATCTTGTTTGTTTTCCACGCTCAAGCTTCTTGTTTCGCCTGCTGTCGTTGCTACTTGCTTGCCAAGGGTGAATGGATGAGAGAATGTTATTTTTTCTTGCAGTCTGTGGATTGGAGAGGAAAACAATCGTGGCATGGACGGCAATGGGAGATCGGCGGCGAGTCACAAGAAGCCTCTCGTGTAAGGAGTTCTTTTCTTTTCTTCTTGAGAAATTTCCCCCTTTTTCGTTCTTTCTTTCGGGCATCCATCGATTGATCCATGGGCCATGGCATCCGCAGCGCGGACAACGACCTGGTGGAGCTGCTGTGGCACAACGGGGGCGTCGTCGCGCAGCCGCAGACGCACCCGAGGCCAGCGCCCAGCGGCCTCGCCGGCGGCGAGACCGCCGCGTGGTTCGCGGACGACGTCGACGCGCTAGGGAACGACGTCTACGCGCAGCTCTGGAACAGCATTGCGGTGGGCGCCGCCCCGGACGTCGCGTGCGCGGCTCTCCCGGGGCCCAGCTCCCACCCTCCCCCGCCGCCGCCGCCGCCGCCGCCGATGCCGAGCGGCATCGCCTCCAGCTGGACCGGCGGCGACATCGGCTCCACCTTCTGCGGCAGCAACCTGGTCCCGGAGGTGCCGGCAGGGGGCAGGGAGGAAGCGAGCGCCGCGCCGCCGTCGGAGGGGACGCGGGGTGCCAGCACGCGCGACGGCGGCGCCGGCACCTCGTCGTCCGGCGGGTCCGGTAGCAACTTCGGCGGCTCCGGCCTGCCGAGCGAGAGCGGCGGCCATGCCCACAAGAGGAAGGGGAGGGGCAAAGACGACTCTGATAGCCGCAGCGAAGTGTGTTTCTTGGCCCAGTTTATCCCTATATTATTGTTCAGTTGCAATTTTTTACCTGTACAAAATTTGCTTGAGCTGAAACTGAATAATGGAATTCAAGAGGAAATTGCAGGATGTAGAGTGTGAGGCGACTGAGGAGACCAAATCGTCGCGGCGACACGGGTCGAAGCGGAGGAGCAGGGCAGCTGAAGTTCATAACCAGTCAGAGAGGGTGAGATCAAAGTCAGATGCTACTTGTGTTGCAATCTTACAATTGAGCAAGGTGGCTTGTTGTTTGTTGGATTGTTTCTTATGGTGTAATGTAATTTGTGCTGATGATGCAGAGACGAAGGGACCGGATCAACGAAAAGATGCGGTCACTGCAAGAACTCATACCCCACTGCAACAAGGTAAGAAATGAGTAATATGTATCTTTTCTGATCAGGTGCAAGTCCTTGGTTTGATTCATTTCTGTTGGTTAATAATGGTGACATATCTAATTTATCATTTACATATGTTTATTTCTCTTTGCTCTTTATTATCAGGCCGACAAAGCATCAATATTAGATGAGGCGATCGAGTACTTAAAGTCCCTCCAAATGCAAGTTCAGGTTAGGAGTTTACTGCTTCCTCTACCTGAACCCACAGACCTAACCCCAAATGGCATCATTTTTTGTTCGAGAGAAATATGGCATCAATTATTGGTACCTAATTGAGACTGAAATCTACCTCAGATTATGTGGATGACCACCGGGATGGCGCCAATGATGTTTCCTGGTTCTCACCAGTTCATGCCGCCGATGGCTGTGGGCATGAATTCGGCATGCATGCCTGCGGCACAGGGTCTAAATCAGATGGCAAGAGTGCCATACATGAACCATTCTTTGTCAAATCACATCCCTATGAGCCCATCTCCAGCAATGAACCCTATGTACATTGCAAACCAGATGCAAAACATTCAGCTGAGGGAAGCAAGTAACCATTTCCTTCACCTAGATGGCGGGCAAGCAACGGCACCTCAGGTATAAACTGACCATAGTACCACTTCTCCTATGTTCTTAATTTTGGCGCAAGGGACTTCCCAGCCCTCTTTCATTTGTTCACCTAGCTTAGGTTTTCAATTCTTTGCAGGTAGCAGGACCATATGCTTATACACCACAAGTAGCACCAAAAAGCCAGATACCGGAAGTGCCGGATTGTACTGCTGTGCCAATTTCTGGGCCCGGACAACCACCTGCACCTGATGGAATTTAGAATGACCTTGAACTAGTAAGAAGTTGTACTAATCCACACATGTTTCTTATTCAATGGCATTTGTGATGTCTAGATAAGTTGAGCTGCATATCAGCACATCGGCGCTGATCATTCTTTGACTGCTTATTAAACTCTTGCGGTAGCCAACCTACATAAAACAAAAAGTCACCGATTTTATGCGTATCATTATTCATCTTGTATATGGAACCAGAGCTGTATATCGTTTCACATTTTATTAACAAAAAGAAGAGTCTGGATGAGCAGTATGCAAAGCAATCCTCTTTTAGCTTAACCTTTCTCATGAAAGCTGACCAGTTGTTTTCATCTGATCTGTGATATAATAGACTATGCGCTGGTGCCAATCTTTCTAGTTTTGACATCTTTGAACACTGTCGATAAATTTTTACAGTTGCGCGTCCATTTCATCATCAGTGAAGACGTGGATAACTTGAGAACTCAGAACCACTTGGTTTAACCATCCCTTTCTTGACATTTACAGGGTATGGACTGTGCCGCCGACTTGCACATGGGCCATCTTTCTGGAATTTTCTGAAAATACTAACATGATGAGAAGATAGTACCCATATTGCTGTTATATGTCTCGATCAATATGCGTCTGACATAAACACTAGAAGTATTTGTAAATGCTGATAGCACTGTTCCCTCCCATTTATGTCGGAAAAGTATATCATCAGTACGCGTCTAACTCCAATTCCCTCTGTACATACTACTCACAACTTTCTATACAAAAATGTACTAACCATGATAGTATTAGGTTTGCACCCATTTGAAAATATAGTTCTATGGCAAGCTTTACCTTTAATTTTTGTTTTATTGGTATTATCGTCTCCGAGACGTCTGGTTTATTCAAGAGAAGGGAAAAGAAAAGTTTTCAAGTTCTTGTTGTCAAATGGCCAACATCCAACCAACCAGGTCCAGGAGGGAGGTCAAAACAGTTACTCCTACAGAAGCTTATTGGATATCAAACCTTGCTCTTCTTTAAAGCCAAGGTACTACAGACCAATCAAGATTGCCTACCACACTGGCCTCTTACCTATGTTGCATCTCTCTTTAACACCATCGCTTCCTTTTTTGTGGGAAGATTTGGTCTGCAGGGGAAGAACGAACTTGCCGGGGCCGCCACGGAGCTGTCCGCTTCGCCGTGCCCGCCTGCGAGCGTGTGCGCACAGTCACTCCGGCGTTATGCTTATCGGCAAAGCTCCCTCGGCGAGCATCCTCGCTCCTGTGGCTCACATTCTGGGAGGGAAGTTCTGTGGTGATACAAGAGTTTGCGGTTTCTCTCCTGCTTTTGCCTGGTGTCCACGGCACCCAGCCCAGCCCAAGCCAAGTGCAGGCTGCTGTTGTTACATGGTCCTCCTGGCAACTACCAGATTCAGATGCTGCTCACCGGGGCCTGCCCGGTGCAACTGGCCGTGGGATCGTATCGTATCCCCTGAGCTTTCATGTCTACCGCAACTGGTAAGATGCCGGATTCCCCCGGAACTTGCTGCTCACCTGTTGCAATCTCGGCGCTTTTCTTCTGGATGAAAATGACGCGCTTCGACGCGTGTTTGAGCCAAATAATTTTGTCTCTCCTTGTGCTGTGCATGGTGTGGAACGTAGTGGTAATAGTACGCGCCCCGCTCCGAAACAAAGAAAAAGGTGCGTGCCGTTGTTTTCCTGGATTTGTACGGTTTGTCAGTTGCATGTATCGTGGTAGAACGGGCATTTGCCTGCGTCTGGGACTGTGGCTATGTGTTGGATGAACAGATGAACAAGCGAAGCTACTGGCAATCTGCAATGCAAAGTTGAGCAATTATACTTCAATTGGTGAGTCAGAGACCATGATCTCTCTTGTATTGGCAAAAATAGATTTTGCGAAAAAGGGGGTAAAAATTAGAAACCAAAAAATTAAATTGGCTTCGCCCGGGTTTGAACCGGAGACCTTCAGTGTGTTAGACTGACGTGATAACCAACTACACCACGAAACCTCGGCTGATATGGTTCGATCATCAGAGAATATATCACAGAAGGGTTCGGTAGAGCCACAAGTTTTCGTAGGTTGGCACAAATTTCCGACAGGAGAGGGTGGGCACCTTTAAAGTTAACAGACGATTACAGTCAGCCAGTAGGCACCGGGCTCTTATCTAGCCAGCTACCCCTAAAAAAATGCTAATACATCTAGCCAGCTCTCAGTCACAGTGAGTGTGCAAGCAAGCAAGCTTCGCACACACATGTGCAGAGTTATTGGCAATCCCACTCTTTATTCCACACAAAAAAACACACTCTTTTTTGCTGGATATTGACAATCCTACTAACATGCTTGCTTGGAAAACAGAAAGATCTCTCCCTTGTTTCCTGAAGGATGATGGGTGTAGCGACTGAAAGAGAAACGTCGTGCGGAAACAATCTACAAACAATCCATCTCCATGATGACATGCGAGAAACCACATACAGTAGCCGAGCAAAGAGTGAGGGCGGACATCTAACAGAGCCAAAAACATCTTTCAAGCTAAGCTTCTACCTTCTGTACTCCCATGGTTGGACCATCGATAAGATCAGGGATATATCTTGGGTTGCAAAATACTCCCTCTGTCCCATAATATAAGATGTTCTTACCATTGATATGCTCATGAATTGGCTGTAGTAACATCTTATGTTATGGGACGGAGGGAGTGCATATTATGCCTATATATCCGGATAGAGGAATTACACATTTCATCTTGCAACTCGACAGACAGACGGTCGCGCACCTGCACACGGTTCAGTAGAGGGGCAGAACGCAGAAGCTACTCTGTTCTAGACTAATTTCTTCATATCTCAACATTCTTGTAGGGATGCGTATTATGGAGCTTCCTCTGAGCTAGAGTGAGATCAAGCTTAAGACGGGAACTTATATCCGCTAGCTTCAGGTTCAGATATGCACGCCCTGATATTCTATAGAGATGAAAGAAAAGAAAAGATACGCGCGGTTCACACCATCGCCTGCCTCGGATTTCACATCTCAATTCAGTCTCTGCAGTCTATATAAACCATACATAGAAGAGGAGGGACTTGTTAGTTGTTACTGCAAGAATGTGCATATCCAATGTTTCTCCACAATTCTTCAGTCCTGAGCTTTCCAAGCCAACTAAATCCAACTGTTGCCGGCACATGACACTAGCCAGGCCAACAGAATGAAAAATCACCACCCAGAGGCGCTTCTACCAATCAAAGGAAGATCACACGCGAATCATTTGATGACGAGCTTCACAGACGGCGGGAGCCTGGAGCGGAGGGCCTCCTTGGCAGCCTCCCTCGCGCGGTCCCTCGCAGGCTTGTCGCCGACGTCTTCCTCCCTGACCCATCTGCCCAGCAGCCCTTTGCAGAGATGGTGGTGCGGGTCGATCTGGAGATACGTCCTCCTCGACCGGGCGCCCGCGTGCACCAGGCACACCAAGAGCTCGACCAGCGGGGCCTGGGCGGCGAAACCGCCCACGGTGATGAAACGGAGCCTCTTGAGAGAGATGCCCTCGGGCCAGCTGACCTGGACGTCGTCCCGATAATGGTGGTCTCCGCTGCGTGCCTGCATACAAGGAAGGCCCAAGGACAGTGAGTCCATGATGTAGTGATGTGAGATTCAAAGATCCAAATATTCCAAGGCTCTTCTGGTACTCACTACCATTCACTAGCATAAGCATCAGTATATTATAGGTATGTGTAGGAAATTGTGACGCACAAGCTAGTATGAAGCTCACTTCAAATTTGACGAATTACATGGCTTCGAATTAAATGCTTGATACCATCTTAAGTAAATTGTGCCATGGTTTTATAATTCTAGATGACTTCATTTCAGGACTTGGAAACAGAACAAGGGTTGTTTATACGACCTCAAGAAGGTTCTGATATACATAAGAGGAGAATGTAAAACTAATGATAAATGCTAGTATTTGATCCGTCGGCCCAAGTATGTTGCATGGAGTAGTTTCATTTATCGTATCCTAGAAGGCAAATAGTGTAACATAGAGAGGACTAAGATAGTAAGATAATTCATTCTTTTATCTGTATGTAAAAAGGAAAATTACATTCTATTTTTTTATCTGAAGAAGAACAACAAGGAGAGCATTTAGGACATACTTCTAGCCGGAGTCTTTTAAGATTAGGAGTTGCCTTGACGAGATAAGCTACTCCACGAACATTATTCCAAGATGGCAAAATGAATAGGTTGATGAACTGTAATGCTGGGAATTTGATCGCGTAAAGTGTATAACTGGGCTTCTGCAGAAGAGCAAATGAAGCAGTTATGGAAATTCATTATCACTACAACAGTTAGAAACTGCTAACTGAGTGACTACATAACACTTGAAGATAGGGGAACAAAACACATAGATCTGAACTAACCTCCGATGGCCAAAGAAATGTCAAGGTGATTTTTCTGATCCTTTTCATGGCTTCTACACCGTCCGAAAGATAACCATTTCGGTTCTTGAAATTATTTGCCAAAAACCTCATACTGGGGGTACTAGCATAATTGATGTGTACCTCATGCCCATCATACTCGAAGATGAGTAGGCAGGTGGCGTGAATCTCAACACTCACCAGCTTTTTGCAACGAAATATATCCAAACATATCAGCACTTCATGGGAAATCCTTACATTAACCAGATCGTCGCATCGTGCCAGTCTCAAATGGCGGAGAATAGGGCAGCAAGAGCAAATGTTCTGGACGCCGTCGTCGGTTATTGTGACACGTACTAGATAAAGGCATACAAGGGAGGAAAAGGCACTGGAATCCAGCGGTGGCGTGAATATGCAATTCGTCAGGTCTAGCTTCCGCATCGAGGATCTTTGTCGTCCATCGCCAAAGCAATGCAAAGGGAAGTTATAACGATTTGCAGTCACCAAATGCTCCGGACAAGATGTCATGTTTTCACACAAGCTAAGTTTCACATCTTGTGCACCGGCCTCTGACGCAAACTGGACCCATTTGTCAAGGTGGGCAGCATGAGTGGAGTTCAAATCAAAAAGAACCTCGAACGCTCGAACACCAGTTCCATCATGGTGCAGCAACAGGTCATTTACCCTTTCAATGAATACCTCTGACCTTGGCCTCCTAGAGTCAGTGGAAGTGGTGCAATCTGATTTACCTCCAGGGAGAATATTGTCATCAAGAATAATAAAAGATCCTTTCCCCGATCTCGTGGAAGCAGTACTTGTCACTCTAGAATCGATCGAAAGCGACGCAAACATGTTTTCCAAAACATCATCCGATAAAGCGTTAGTCAAATTTCCAGCATTTTCCTGGCATGATTTTCTCTTCCTGTCCTTGGAACGATCTCCTGAAAGAAATATAAAATAGATTTATTGTTGCTAACATCAAAGGGATAGACTGCCTAATAATAGTATATCACGAGTATTTTTGACTCCAAATAAGAGAGGGAGAATGTGGATTTCCTGTACGAAGCATCAATCGGGCATAAGCCTAGATATGGAAAATTTGACCAGCAGAGGCAACCTTTGAACACCATATAATGATGGCACAAGATACGATTATTTACTTTTTAAAAAACAATTCATTTGACATTAAACGGGTATATATAAATGGGATCACGGGCAAATGGAAGTGGCAGTGAAACCTGAATTTTCTTGAGCGAGGACGCTGTCGATGGACAGCGACGCAAACATGTCGTCGAGATCTTCATGTGCCGATCCGCTGCTGCTTACGACCTTTCCAGTGTGACCTTGGGGTAATCTCCTCTTCTTATCCTCGCGACAATCTGCTGGAAATCAGAGCAATTAATCCGCATTGGTTCAGTTGAGAACCATGAATGTGATTTTCAGTTGAGGCCTAAGCACACCAAATTCAACTAGTAGTTACATCTTGGAAGCGTTGTAGTGCTATATTATACTGACAAGTGACATCCCACGAGACCGAATGCGCGAAATTACCTCAACCATCATCTATTCGAACGAGGGGACTGCCTTAATCTCACACCGGCGGACAATCCTAGGCCCCAACTAGGGTAAGCAAAACGTGTTTGGGTGGGCTATTCGATTCACAAGTTAGCAATTAATTAATAATCCTACCGTACTAAAAATAGAGTTGCGATCGAGTCGAGGGCACTGATCGGCCGATCGAGAGGGAGAGGAGACCTGGTTATAGGTTTGCCGGCGTCCACGGTGGTGCGCGGCTCATGCCGCCGGCGAGGGTCGACCGACCAGGGATCGGCGGTTCCTAGGGGGTGGAGGAGGAGGGTTTGGACTTCGGAGAGACCACGATACGAACGCAGGGGCGGGGGAGTCGAGGCGGCACACACACCGACACCGACACCGGCACCGGCACCGGCCGGAGATCGCACTGGGCAGGGGAGGGAATTGCCGGTAGATTTTCCGTCGAGTTCGTTGGCCGGGGGGCGGGGTCGGGGCCGGGTGGATATATGGGGGAAGGCAAGTTGTACTCAACTCACCAGTCCCGCGGTCCGATTCTTTGTCCCGCTCGGTGTGCCTCTGTGCCGTCGATCCCGGCCCCTACCCCCCATCCAACGGCCCAAACACTTTTTGTAGAATACATATCAAGCTTCTGAAATTACGCGTAACTGCGAGTAAGGCTGCCCATAATGGTACTATCATAGGTAGTATCATGCATGTCAACTAAGCAATTTTGATGAGGTGACATAAAAATAAATGAAAAAAAAGATGCTTCGGAGTATCATATCATGATACCGTATCATATTAAATGTTGTGCTGCTTTGTGTCATACATGACAATAAATGTAGTCATGTATGATACCAACATATGATACTATGCATTACGAGTGTGGTATCATACACCAGTATCATATGCATGATACTAGTATATGATACTCCCCATTAGAGTTAATTGCACAGAAGTACCACAATTCAGGCATCACAAGCAGATCGGTACCACGATTGCTAATTTTTGCGTGTTAGTATCAACATTGGTCCAAGTTTTTGCAGAAAAGGCTAAAATGTTGATTTATACGTATTGCCGCTGTATCTGATAGCTCGGGCCCACCCGTCAGGTGCCACGCTGGCCAATCGGCGCGTGCCCGCGCGCTGACTAGGACGAGCCACGAGCCGCTCCAACCCGGTCCGGTCGCACCGGTTCGCCCCCGCCGCACCATTCCCCTCCCCTCCTCCTCCTCGACTCATTCCCTCCATCGCCGCCGCCCGCGTCCCGACTGCCGGCCGCCGCACCGCCCCGCCGACGCCATGGTTTTTGAGGACGAAAGCAGCGAGGACCAGTCTAGCCTCCCGTACATGCACTCTTCCTCCTCCACCGACGGGCTCAACCAGGTCAGTAGAGTTAGTTTAGGGTTTAAGATCTGGGATTTGTTGATTTGGTTGATTTAGGTAGGTTTTGATTTGGCCATTGTCTTTGTGCGAGCTTCTGCAGGTCCCTTTCAGCCTTGAAGATCCAGATTACAAGGGGCTTGAGCTGGATGTGATGTCCCCATGTGAGAAGCACGGCATGGCATCTGAGAGGCTTGTTGCCTTTGAAGGAACAGACACAGGCAGGAGGTTTTTAGCATGTGCACAGCTGGTATGGATTGTAGGCATAGTGATTTTTTTCTTAGTTTGTTAGTGCCGTATTGAACTCTGCTTGTTGTGAACATTTTGGTTCATAGTGGTAGTAGAGTTGCTTATTAATGTCAAGCATTAGTATATTTTGCTGTAGTACAATGGCATTGTAATGAGTACTCCATTGTAATGTTGGTTCATAGTGGTATTAGAGTAGTTTATTTAGGTCAAGCATGAGTATATTTTGTTTGCTGGAGTACAATGGCATAGTAATTTTTGTTCATAGTGGTACTAGAGTAGCTTATTTAGGTCAAGCATGAGCATATTTTGCTTGCTGGAGTACAATGGCGTAGTAATTTTGGTTCATAGTGGCACTAGAGTAGCTTATTTAGGTCAAGCATGAGCATATTTTGCTTGCTGGAGTACTCTGTTTGCTGTGAACATTTTTTAACTGACCATATGTTTAAAAGTGGTTGATCACTCCTTGATATGAACAATATAGTAACTAACCTAGGCAGTCAGCTACTCAAGTGGCTGCTCCTCTTGTTAAATTTAGATATTTTTGTTGGCAATTGCAGTGATCTTGTGTAATTACTTGCTGTATGAACTCTGTTGGTGTTGTTGTTGTTATTGCAGGAAGGTAGCAATTGTGGCTTTGTTGAATGGGTTGATCACCAGTGGCCCCCAACAATGCAGAATGCATTGTTGAAGCTATGGGCAATGGTTGAAGATGCCAAAAGTGCTAGGGTGAATGACAATCTTGAAAGTTCTTTCACTATCCACCATCTGACAGAAGAGAAGAACAAGTTGGAGGCCAACTATGACAGGCTAGTCCAAGATGTGCATCAGCTTATGAACTTCCAGGAGGATAGCACTAGTAGAAAAAGGGTCAAAGGTGAAGCACATTAGTGCCGGTTTGTATTTGAGCCGGCACTAATGTATACATTAGTGCCGGTTCCAACGGCTAGCCGGGCCGCTTTCATTAGTACCGGTTCGTGGCAAACCTTTAGCACTGATTCGTGCCACGAACCGGTACTAATGAGAGTGGTGGCAGGATGTTGTCAGACTGGGGCCCCTCCAGCCCCTTTAGTACCGGTTCGTGGCACGAACCGGTACTAAAGGTCGTCCTACATAAACCCTTCACACCCGAGCTCGCTCTGTTCTTCCCCTTTCCCCTCTCCTCTCTGTTCTTCCCCTCTTCCTCTCGAGCTCATCACACATTTTGCCCAAAATTTGTCAAGATTTGAAGGCCCCCATCCATTCAAATGATCACAAAGGTTAGCAACTTTGTCCTTTCATCTCTCATTGCTAGATTAGCTCTTGCAATGCTTTATATAGTGATTAATTTGTGAGTTTAGTAATTTGGGAGGATATATATATATATATATATATGTGCTAGTATTTGATTTATATGCAATTTGAGGTCAAAAATAACACTTAGTTTGCATATGTAGGTGTGGTTTACTTAGTGCCTTCTAAATCTCCGTCGTAACCACCATCGATCGCCCGCACCGTCCCGTCGCCGGCACCACCTTGTGGTGAGCCTCTTGTTCATGAAATTTCATATAAAAATTGATGTTTGTGTGATTTGGATATATAGTTACTCATATAATTATCTTACCCGTACGTTGTTTGTTATACATATAGTGCCATGGTTTTGATATCTGTCCCCATCGGCCCTCGTCCTTGTTATGATTCGGATGTGGTATATATATTCTCTTTTAAAACTAGTTGCATTTCGTGTCTATGACAAATTATGCCCATCAAGTTGACATAGAAATTTTTTCTAGGAGGTATGTGAACTGGAAATTCCAACCGACCCTATTGTCGAGAGGTTAAATTTAGTTGAAAGAGAAAACGAGTACTTGAAAGAAAAATTGAAAAGAATTGAGGGGGAGAAGATGGAATTGGAGTTGCATGTTGCCGATGTCGTCGATGATCACAAGATCAAGATGGAGAAAATGCGCTTGAAGATTAGAAAGATTAGAAAATATGCCATCGATAGTGAGGCTTGGTATCATTATGCTGTTGGATCCATTGTTACCTTAGTTGCGATCTTGATCGTATTTGTTGTTGCATTTAAATGCTTTAGCTAGAGAGTTATTTGTTTGTTGCATTTAAGTGTTGTATGAACTTTATGTATGAACTTGTATTAATTTGGTCTATTCGGTGTTGTGTAATGAAGATGAGCCGGCAATGGATGTACGTTGACCGATGCTCTCCCCAGTTCGTTGAGGGCGTGCATACTTTTCTGCTTGCGGTTGAGGCAAACAAGCGGGCGGATGGTTTTATGCCTTGTCCATGTGCTCGCTGTAAGAATGGTCACAATTACTCTACGTCAAGAACCATTCACGTCCACCTGTTTAAGTCCGGTTTCATGCCCCACTATAATGTTTGGACCAAGCACGGAGAAAGAGGGGTTATGATGGAAGACAATGAAGAAGAAGAGGACGACGACAGCTATCCTGGCCATGGGTTCCCTGAATACGATGATACAACAATGGGGGAAGAAGCTGAGCCGGTAATGCGGGAAGAAGCTGAGCCGGCAATGCGGGAAGAAGCTGAAGAAGAGGCATCAGATGAGCCCGTTGATGATCTAGGTCGGGCCATTGCCGATGCAAAGAGAAACTGCGCAAGTGATTTGGAGAAGAAGAAGTTGCAGCGCATGTTAGAGGATCACAAAAAATTGTTGTACCCGAATTGCGTAGGTGACAAGAAAAAGCTGGGCACCACACTGGAATTGCTACAATGGAAGGAAGAGAATGGTGTATCTGACAAGGGATTTGGAAAGTTGCTGGTAATGATAAAGGATATGCTTCCAAAGGACAACGAATTCACCGAGAGTA
This sequence comes from Triticum monococcum, assembly GCA_034509565.1. Taxonomy (NCBI): domain Eukaryota; kingdom Viridiplantae; phylum Streptophyta; class Magnoliopsida; order Poales; family Poaceae; genus Triticum; species Triticum monococcum. The sequence goes on from CM067845.1 coordinate 626,467,236, forward strand.
CGTACGAAGCAAAGAAGGCTATCTGCCCTCTAGGGTTAGAGGTGCAGAAGATACATGCATGCCCTAATGATTGCATCCTCTACCGCGGTGAGTACAAGGATTTGAACGCTTGCCCGGTATGTGGTGCATTGCGCTATAAGATCAGCCGCGATGACCCTGGTGATGTCGAGGGCGAGCGCCCCAGGAAGAAGATGAAGGAAACATGCCCTAGAGGCAATAATAAAGTTATTATTTATTTCCTTATTTCATGATAAATGTTTATTATTCATGCTAGAATTGTATTAACCGGAAACATAATACATGTGTGAATACATAGACAAACAGAGTGTCACTAGTATGCCTCTACTTGACTAGCTCGTTAATCAAAGATGGTTATGTTTCCTAACCATGGACAAAGAGTTGTTATTTGATTAACGGGATCACATCATTAGATGAATGATCTGATTGACATGGCCCATTCCATTAGCTTAGCACCCGATCGTTTAGTATGTTGCTATTGCTTTCTTCATGACTTATACATGTTCCTATGACTATGAGATTATGCAACTCCCGTTTGCCGGAGGAACACTTTGTGTGCTACCAAACGTCACAACGTAAATCGGTGATTATAAAGGTGCTCTATAGGTGTCTCCAAAGGTAGATGTTGGGTTGGCGTATTTCGAGATTAGGATTTGTCACTCCGATTGTCGGAGAGGTATCTCTGGGCCCTCTCGGTAATGCACATCACTTAAGCCTTGCAAGCAATGCAACTAATGAGTTAGTTGCGAGATGATGTATTACGGAACGAGTAAAGAGACTTGCCGGTAACAAGATTGAACTAGGTATTGGATACCGACGATCGAATCTCGGGCAAGTAACATACCGATGACAAAGGGAACAACGTATGTTGTTATGCGGTCTGACCGATAAAGATCTTCGTAGAATATGTAGGAGCCAATATGGGCATCCAGGTCCCGCTATTGGTTATTGACCAGAGAGGTGTCTCGGTCATGTCTACATGGTTCTCGAACCCGTAGGGTCCGCACGCTTAACGTTCGTTGACGATATAGTACTATGTGAGTTATGTATGTTGGTGACCGAATGTTGTTCTGAGTCCGGGATGAGATCACGGACATGACGAGGAACTCCGGAATGGTCCGGAGACAAAGTTTGATATATGGGATAATAGTGTTTGGTCACCGAAAGGGTTCCGGAAATCACCGGAAGGGGTTCCGGATGTTTCCCGAAATGTTTGGGTACGAGAACACTTTATTTGGGCCAAAGGGGAAAGCCCACAAGGTTTTTGGAAAGCGCAAGAGGAAGTTTTGCGGAGTCCAGGGGCGAGACGCCAGGGTCCCTGGCGTCTGGGTCCAGACGCTGGGAACCCTGGCGTCTGGCCCTGGAGTCCGAGAAGGACTCTTGCCTTTCGGGTGAAACCGACTTTGTGGAGGCTTTTACTCCAAGTTTCGACCCCAGGGCTCAACATATAAATAGAGGGGCAGGGCTAGCACCAAAGACAGATCAAGAAACACCAAGCCGTGTGCCGGCAACCCCGTCTCCTCTAGTTTATCCTCCGTCATAGTTTTCGTAGTGCTTAGGCGAAGCCCTGCGGAGATTGTTCTTCACCAACACCGTGACCACGCCGTCGTGCTGCCGGAACTCATCTACTACTTCGCTCATCTTGCTGGATCGAGAAGGCGAGGACATCACCGAGCCAAACGTGTGCAGAACTCGGAGGTGCCGTGCTTTCGGTACTTGGATCGGTCGGATCGTGAAGGCGTTCGACTACATCAACCACGTTGATATAACGCTTCCGCTTACGGTCTACGAGGGTATGTAGACAACACTCTCCCCTCTCGTTGCTATGCATCACCATGATCTTGCGTGTGCGTAGGAATTTTTTTGAAATTACTACGTTCCCCAACAGAAGATTCCTGCCAAGGTGATGTGGTATGCTCCTATAATACATATTGAGCATCAAGATCTATAGAGATAGATCAAAACGCTTGATAAGTTTTTTCAATGAGTACATACCTTGACAAGATTTTGAAGTAGTTCAAAATGGAATAGTCAAAGAAAGAGTTCTTGCCTGTGTAACAAGGTGTGAAATTGAGTAAGACTCAAAGCCTGACCACGGCAGAAGATAGAAAGAGAATGAAAGTCATTCCCTATGCCTCAGCCATAGGTTCTATAAAGTATGCCATGCTATGTACCAGATCTATTGTATACCCTACACTGATTTTGGCAAGGGAGTACAATAATGATCTAGGAGTAGATCATTGGACAGCGGTCAAAATTATCCTTAGTGGAATAAGGATACGTTTCTCGATTATGGAAGTGAAAAAAAGGGTTCGTCGTAAAGGGTTACGCCAATGCAAGTTTTGACACTAATCTAGATGACTCTAAGTCTCGATCTAGATACATATTGAAAGTTGGAGCAATTAGCTAGAGTAGCTCCGTGCAGAGCATTGTTGATATAGATATTTGCAAATACTTACGGATCTGAATATGACAGACCCGGTGACTAAAATTATCTCACAAGCAAAACATGATCACACCTTAGTACTCTTTGGGTGTTAATCACATAGCGATGTGAACTAGATTACTAACTCTAGTAAACCCTTTGGGTGTTGGTCACATATCGATGTGGACTATGGGTGTTAATCACATGGTGATGTGAACTATTGCTGTTAAATCACATGATGATGTGAACTAGATTATTGACTCTAGTGCAAGTGGGAGACTGAAGGAAATATGCCCTAGAGGCAATAATAAAGTTATTATTTATTTCCTTATTTCATGATAAATGTTTATTATTCATGCTAGAATTGTATTAACCGGAAACATAATACATGTGTGAATACATAGACAAACAGAGTGTCACTAGTATGCCTCTACTTGACTAGCTCGTTAATCAAAGATGGTTATGTTTCCTATCCATGGACAAAGAGTTGTTATTTGATTAACGGGATCACATCATTAGATGAATGATCTGATTGACATGACCCATTCCATTAGCTTAGCACCCGATCGTTTAGTATGTTGCTATTGCTTTCTTCATGACTTATACATGTTCCTATGACTATGAGATTATGCAACTCCCGTTTGCCGGAGGAACATTTGTGTGCTACCAAACGTCACAACGTAAATGGGTGATTATAAAGGTGCTCTATAGGTGTCTCCAAAGGTAGATGTTGGGTTGGCGTATTTCGAGATTAGGATTTGTCACTCCGATTGTCGGAGAGGTATCTCTGGGCCCTCTCGGTAATGCACATCACTTAAGCCTTGCAAACAATGCAACTAATGAGTTAGTTGCGAGATGATGTATTACGGAACGAGTAAAGAGACTTTATGTTGGTGACCGAATGTTGTTCGGAGTCCGGGATGAGATCACGGACATGACGAGGAACTCCGGAATGGTCCGGAGACAAAGTTTGATATATGGGATAATAGTGTTTGGTCATCGGAAGGGTTCCGGAAATCACCGGAAGGGGTTCCGGATGTTTCCCGAAATGTTTGGGTACGAGAACACTTTATTCGGGCCAAAGGGGAAAGCCCACAAGGGTTTTGGAAAGCGCAAAAGGAAGTTTTGCGGAGTCCAGGGGCGAGACGCCAGGGTCCCTGGCGCCTGGGTCCAGACGCCGGGAACCCTGGCATCTGGCCCTGGAGTCTGAGAAGGACTTTTGCCTTTCGGGTGAAACCGACTTTGTGGAGGCTTTTACTCCAAGTTTCGACCCCAGGGCTCAACGTATAAATAGAGGGGCAGGGCTAGCACCAAAGACAGATCAAGAAACACCAAGCCGTGTGCCGGCAATCGCGTCTCCTCTAGTTTATCCTCCGTCATAGTTTTCGTAGTGCTTAGGCGAAGCCCTGCGGAGATTGTTCTTCACCAACACCGTCACCACGCCGTTGTGCTGCCGGAACTCATCTACTACTTCGCTCATCTTGCTGGATCGAGAAGGCGAGGACGTCACCGAGCCGAACATGTGCAGAACTCGGAGGTGCCGTGCTTTCGGTACTTGGATCGGTCGGATCGTGAAGATGTTCGACTAAATCAACCGCGTTGGTATAACGCTTCCGCTTACGGTCTACGAGGGTATGTAGACAACACTCTCCCCTCTCGTTTCTATGCATCACCATGATCTTGTGTGTGCGTAAGAATTTTTTTGAAATTACTATGTTCCCCAACAGTGGTATCAGAGCCTAGGTTTTATGGTTTAATGTTATGTGCAAGAGTAGAACACAAGTGAGTTGTGGGCGATATAAGTCATACTGCCTACCAGCATGTCATACTTTGGTTCGACGGTATTGTTGGATGAAGCGGCCCGAACCGACATTACGCGTACGCTTACGCGAGACCGGTTCTCCCGACGTGCTTTGCACATAGGTGGCTTGCGGGTGACAGTTTCTCCAACTTTAGTTGAACCGAGTGTGGCTATGCCCGGTCCTTGCGAAGGTTAAAACGGCATCAACTTGACAAACTATCGTTGTGGTTTTGATGCGTAGGTAAGATTGGTTCTTGCTTAAGCCCGTAGCAGGCACGTAAAACTTGCAACAAACAAAGTAGAGGACGTCTAACTTGTTTTTGCAGGGCATGTTGTGATGTGATATGGTCAAGACATGATGCTAAATTTTATTGTATGAGATGATCGTGTTTTGTAACCGAGTTATCGGCAACTGGCAGGAGCCATATAGTTGTCGCTTTATTGTATGCAATGCAATTGCGCTGTAATGCTTTACTTTATCACTAAGCGGTAGCGATAGTCGTGGAAGCATAAAAGTGGCGAGACGACAACGATGCTGCGATGGAGATCAAGGTGTCGCGCCGGTGACGATGGTGATCATGACGGTGCTTCGGAGATGGAGATCACAGGCACAAGATGATGATGGCCATATCATATCACTTATATTGATTGCATGTGATGTTTATCTTTTATGCATCTTATCTTGCTTTGATTGACGGTAGCATTTTAAGATGATCTCTCACTAATGATCAAGAAGTGTTCTCCCTGAGTATGCACCGTTGCGAAAGTTCTTCGTGCTGAGACACCACGTGATGATCGAGTGTGATAGGCTCTACGTTCAAATACAACGGGTGCAAAACAGTTGCACACGCGGAATACTCAGGTTATACTTGACGAGACAAGCATATACAGATATGGCCTCGAAACACGGAGACCGAAAGGTCGAGCGTGAATCATATAGTAGATATGATCAACATAGTGATGTTCACCAATGAAACTACTCCATCTCACGTGATGATCGGACATGGTTTAGTTGATTTGGATCACGTGATCACTTAGAGGATTAGAGGGATGTCTATCTAAGTGGGAGTTCTTAAGTAATATGATTAATTGAACTTAAATTTATCATGAACTTAGTCCTGGTAGTATTTTGTAAATCATGTTGTAGATCAATAGCTCGCGTTGTTGCTTCCCTGTGTTTATTTTGATATGTTCCTAGAGAAAATTGTATTGAAAGATGTTAGTAGCAATGATGCGGATTGGATCCGTGATCTGAGGTTTATCCTCATTGCTGCACAGAAGAATTATGTCCTTGATGCACCGCTAGGTTAACGACCTATTGCAGGAGCAGATGCAGACGTTATGAACGTTTGGCTAGCTCAATATGATGACTACTTGATAGTTTAGTGCACCATGCTTAATGGCTTAGAATCGGGACTTCAAAGACGTTTTGAACGTCATGGACCATATGAGATGTTCCAGGAGTTGAAGATAATATTTCAAGCAAATACCCGAGTTGAAAGATATGAAGTCTCCAACAAGTTCTATAGCTAAAAGATGGAGGAGAATCGCTCAACTAGTGAGCATGTGCTCAGATTGTCTGGGTACTACAATCGCTTGAATCAAGTGGGAGTTAATCTTCCAGATAAGATAGTGATTGACAAAATTCTCTAGTCACCATGACCAAGTTAGTAGAACTTCGTGATGAACTATAGTATGCAAGGGATGACGAAAACGACTCCCGAGCTTTTCATGATGATGAAATTGATGAAGGTAGAAATCAAGAAAAACATCAAGTGTTGATGGTAGACAAGACCACTAGTTTCAAGAAAAGGGCAGAGGGAAGAAGGGGAACTTCAAAAAGAACAACAAGCAAGTTGCTGCTCAAGTTAAGAAGCCCAAGTCTGGACCTAAGCCTAAGACTGAGTGCTTCTACAGCAAAGGGACTGGTCACTAGAAGCGGAACTACCCCAAGTGATTGGTAGATAAGAAGGATGGCAAAGTGAACATAAGTATATTTGATATACATGTTATTGATGTGTACTTTACTAGTGTTTATAGCAACCCCTCAGTATTTGATACTTGTTCAGTTGCTAAGATTAATAACTCGAAACGGGAGTTGCAGAATAAACACAGACTAGTTAAGGGTGAAGTGACGATGTGTGTTGGAAGTGGTTCCAAGATTGATATGATCATCATCGCACACTCCCTATAAATTCGGGATTAGTGTTGAACCTAAATAAGTGTTATTTGGTGTTTACGTTGAGCATGAATATGATTTGATCATGTTTATTGTAATACAGTTATTCATTTAAGTAAGAGAATAAATTGTTGTTCTGTTTACATGAATAAAACCTTATATGGTTACACACCCAATGAAAATAGTTCATTGGATCTCGATCATAGTGATACACATAATCATAATATTGAAACCAAAAGATGCAAAGTTAATAATGATAGTGCAACTTATTTGTAGCACTGCCGTTTAGGTCATATTGGTGTAAAGCACATGAAGAAACTCCATGTTGATGGGCTTTTGGAATCACTTAATTATTAATCAGTTGATGCTTGCGAACCATGCCTCATGGGCAAGATGACTAAGACTCTGTTCTTCGGAACAATGGAGCAAGCAACAGATTTGTTGGAAATCATACATGCTAATGTATGTGGTCCGATGAATATTGAGGCTCGCGATAGGTATCATTATTTTCTGATCTTCACAGATGATTTGAGCAGATATGAGTATATCTACTTGATGAAACATAAGTCTGAAACATTTGAAAAGTTCAAAGAATTTCAGAGTGAAGTGGAGAATCATCGTAACAAGAAAATAAGGCTTCTACGATCTGATCGTGGAGACAAATATTTGAGTTACGAGTTTGGTCTTAAATTAAAACAATGTGGAATAGTTTCACAAATTCGTGCCACCCGGAACACCACAGCATAATGGTGTGTCCGAACGTCATAGCCGTACTTTATTAGATATAGTGCAAATCTATGATGTTTCTTACCGATTTACCACTATCGTTTTTGAGGTTATGCATTAAAGACAGCTGCATTCACGTTAAAAAAGGGGCACCATCTAAGTCCGTTGAGACGACACAATCTGAACTGTGGTTTAGCAAGAAACCAAAGTTGTCATTTCTTAAAGTTTGGGGTTGTGATGCTTATGTGAAAAGTTTCATCCTGATAAGCTCAAAACCAAATCGGAGAAATATGTCTTCATAGGATACCCAAAAGGAGACTGTTGGGTACACCTTCTATCACAGATCCTAAGGCAATACATTCGTTGCTTATAATGGATCCTTTCTAGAGAAGGAGTTTCTCTCGAAAGAAGTGAGTGGGAGGAAAGTAGAACTTAATAAGGTAATTGTACCTTCTCCCTTATTGGAAAGTAGTTCATCACAGAAATCTGTTCCTGTGACTACTACACCAATTAGTGAGGAAGCTAATGATGATGATCATAAAACTTCAGATCAAGTTACTACCGAATCTCGTAGGTAAACCAGAGTGAGATCTGCACCAGAGTGGTACAGTAATCCTGTTCTGGAAGTCATGTTACTAGACCATGACGAACTTGCGAACTATGACGAAGCGATGATGAGCCCAGATTCCGCAAAATGGCTTGAGGCCATGAAATCTGAGATGGGATTCATGTATGAGAACAAAGTATGGACTTTGGTTGACTTGCTCGATGATCGGCAAGCCATAGAAAATAAATGGATCTTCAAGAGGTAGACGGACGTTGATAGTAGTGTTACTATCTACAAAGCTAGAATTGTCGCAAAAGGTTTTCGACAAGTTCAAGGTGTTGACTACGATGAGAGTTTCTCACTCATATCTATGCTTAAGTCTGTCCGAATCATGTTAGCAATTGCCGCATTTTATGAAATCTGGCAAATGGATAAACAATACTGCATTCCTTAATGGATTTAAAGAAGAGTTGTATATGATGCAACCAGAAGGTTTTATCAATCCTAAAGGTTCTAACAAAATATGCAAGCTCCAGCGATCCATCTATGGACTGGTGCAAGCATCTCGGAGTTGGAATATACGCTTTGATAAGTTGATCAAAGCATATAGTTTTATACAGACTTGCGGTGAAGCCTGTATTTACAAGAAAGTGAGTGGGAGCACTACAGCATTTCTGATAAGTATATGTGAATGACATATTGTTGATCGGAAATAATGTAGAATTATTCCGCAAAGCATAAAGGAGTATTTGAAAGGAGTTTTTCGAAGAAGGACCTCGGTGAAGCTGCTTACATATTGAGCATCAAGATCTATAGAGATAGGTCAAAATGCTTGATAAGTTTTTTCAATGAGTACATACCTTGACAAGATTTTGAAGTAGCTCAAAATGGAACAGTCAAAGAAAGAGTTCTTGCCTGTGTAACAAGGTGTGAAATTGAGTAGGACTCAAAGCCCGACCACGACAGAAGATAGAAAGAGAATGAAAGTCATTCCCTATGCCTCAGCCATAGGTTCTATAAAGTATGCCATGCTATGTACCAGATCTATTGTATACCCTACACTGATTTTGGCAAGGGAGTACAATAATGATCTAGGAGTAGATCACTGGACAGCGGTCAAAATTATCCTTAGTGGAATAAGGATATGTTTCTCGATTATGGAAGTGAAAAAAAGGGTTCGTCGTAAAGGGTTACGCCGATGCAAGTTTTGACACTAATCTAGATGACTCTAAGTCTCGATCTAGATACATATTGAAAGTGGGAGCAATTAGCTAGAGTAGCTCCATGCAGAGCATTGTTGATATAGATATTTGCAAATACTTACGGATCTGAATATGACAGACCCGGTGACTAAAATTATCTCACAAGCAAAACATGATCACACCTTAGTACTCTTTGGGTGTTAATCACATAGCGATGTGAACTAGATTACTAACTCTAGTAAAACCTTTGGGTGTTGGTCACATATCGATGTGGACTATGGGTGTTAATCACATGGTGATGTGAACTATTGCTGTTAAATCACATGGCGATGTGAACTAGATTACACTCTAGTGCAAGTGGGAGACTGAAGGAAATATGCCCTAGAGGCAATAATAAAGTTATTATTTATTTCCTTATTTCATGATAAATGTTTATTATTCATGCTAGAATTGTATTAACCGGAAACATAATACATGTATGAATACATAGACAAACAGAGTGTCACTAGTATGCCTCTACTTGACTAGCTCGTTAATCAAAGATGGTTATGTTTCCTAACCATGGACAAAGAGTTGTTATTCGATTAACGGGATCACATCATTAGATGAATGATCTGATTGACATGACCCATTCCATTAGCTTAGCACCCGATCGTTTAGTATGTTGCTATTGCTTTCTTCATGACTTATACATGTTCCTATGACTATGAGATTATGCAACTCCCGTTGTCCGGAGGAACACTTTGTGTGCTACCAAACATCACAACGTAAATGGGTGATTATAAAGGTGCTCTACAGGTGTCTCCAAAGGTAGATGTTGGGTTGGCGTATTTCGATATTAGGATTTGTCACTCCGATTGTCGGAGAGGTATCTCTGGGCCCTCTCGGTAATGCACATCACTTAAGCCTTGCAAGCAATGCAACTAATGAGTTAGTTGCGAGATGATGTATTACGGAACGAGTAAAGAGACTTGCCGGTAACAAGATTGAACTAGGTATTGGATACCGACGATCGAATCTCGGGCAAGTAACATACCGATGACAAAGGGAACAACGTATGTTGTTATGCGGTCTGACCGATAAAGATCTTCGTAGAATATGTAGGAGCCAATATGGGCATCCAGGTCCCGCTATTGGTTATTGACCAGAGAGGTGTCTCGGTCATGTCTACATGGTTCTCGAACCCGTAGGGTCCGCACGCTTAACGTTCGTTGACGATATAGTACTATGTGAGTTATGTATGTTGGTGACCGAATGTTGTTCGGAGTCCGGGATGAGATCACGGACATGACGAGGAACTCCGGAATGGTCCGGAGACAAAGTTTGATATATGGGATAATAGTGTTTGGTCACCGGAAATCACCGGAAGGGGTTCCAGATGTTTCCCGAAATGTTTGGGTACGAGAACACTTTATTTGGGCCAAAGGGGAAAGCCCACAAGGTTTTTGGAAAGCGCAAGAGGAAGTTTTGCGGAGTCCAGGGGCGAGACGCCAGGGTCCCTGGCGTCTGGGTCCAGACGCCGGGAACCCTGGCGTCTGGCCCTGGAGTTCGAGAAGGACTCTTGCCTTTCGGGTGAAACCGACTTTGTGGAGGCTTTTAATCCAAGTTTTGACCCCAGGGCTCAACATATAAATAGAGGGGCAGGGCTAGCACCAAAGACAGATCAAGAAACACCAAGCCGTGTGCCGGCAACCCCGTCTCCTCTAGTTTATCCTCCGTCATAGTTTTCGTAGTGCTTAGGCGAAGCCCTGCGGAGATTGTTCTTCACCAACACCGTCACCACGCCGTCGTGCTGCCAGAACTCATCTACTACTTCGCTCATCTTGCTGGATCGAGAAGGCGAGGACGTCACCGAGCCAAACGTGTGCAGAACTCGGAGGTGCCGTGCTTTCGGTACTTGGATCGGTCGGATCGTGAAGACGTTCGACTACATCAACCGCGTTGATATAACGCTTCCGCTTACGGTCTACGAGGGTACGTAGACAACCCTCTCCCCTCTCGTTGCTATGCATCACCATGATCTTGCGTGTGCATAGGAATTTTTTTGAAATTACTACGTTCCCCAACAGAAGATTCCTACCAAGGTGATGTGGTATGCTCCTATAATACCACGGTTGAAACGTTTATTCCAAAACAAAGAGCATGCCAAGGCGATGCGATGGCATAGAGAAGACCGTAAGAAAGACCGAAAGTTGAGAGTACCTGTTGACGGGTCGCAGTGGAGAAAAATCGAAAGAAAGTATGGGAAGGAGTTTGCAGATGACGCAAGGAGCGTATGGTTTGGTCTAAGCGTAGATGGCATTAATCCTTTTGGGGAGCAGAGCAGCAACCATAGCACCTGGCCTGTGACTCTATGTTTGTATAACCTTCCTCCTTGGTTGTGCATGAAGCGGAAGTTCATTATGATGCCAGTGCTCATCCAAGGCCCTAAGCAACCCGGCAATGACATTGATGTGTACCTAAGGCCATTAGTTGAAGAACTCTTACAACTGTGGAATGGAACAGGTGTACGTGCGTGGGATGAGCACATGGGGGAAGAATTTGACCTAAAGGCATTGCTGTTCGTGACCATCAATGATTGGCCTGCTCTCAGTAACCTTTCAGGACAGACAAACAAGGGATACCACGCATGCACGCACTGTTTGGATGATACCGACAATATATATTTGGCTAATTGTAAGAAGAATGTGTACCTGGGACATCGTCGATTTCTTCCGAGCAGGCATCCCGTAAGAAAGAAAGGCAAGCATTTCAAAGGCGAGGCGGATCACCGGACGAAGCCTCGCCACCGTACTGGTGCTGATGTACATGATATGGTCAAGGATTTGAAGGTGGTTTTTGGAAAGGGTCTTGGTGGACTACCTGTTCCGAATGACGCTGACGGACGCGCACCCATGTGGAAGAAGAAATCTATATTTTGGGACCTGCCTTATTGGAAAGACCTAGAGGTCCGCTCTGCGATCGACGTGATGCACGTGACGAAGAATCTTTGTGTGACCTTGCTTGGCTTCTTGGGCGTGTATGGGAAGACAAAAGATACACCTGAGGCACGAGAGGACCAGCAACGTATGCACGGAAAATACGGCATACATCAGGGTCATGCAAGCTACGCTCTTACCAAACAAGAGAAGGAAATATTCTTTGAATGCATGCTCAGTATTAAGGTACCGTCTGGCTTCTCGTCGAATATAAAGGGAATAATAAACATGGCAGAGAAAAAGTTCCAGAACCTAAAGTCTCATGACTGCCACGTGATTATGACGCAACTGCTTCCGGTTGCATTGAGGGGGCTTCTACCGGAAAACGTTCGATTAGCCATTGTGAAGCCATGTGCATTTCTCAATGCAATCTCTCAGAAGGTAATCGATCCAGAAATCATACCAAGGTTAGAGAATGATTTGGTGCAATGTCTTGTCAGTTTCGAGTTGGTGTTCCCACCATCCTTCTTCAACATCATGACGCACGTCCTAGTTCACCTATGCGAAGAGATTAACTTTTTGGGTCCTGTATTTCTACACAATATGTTCCCCTTTGAGAGGTTCATGGGAGTCTTAAAGAAATATGTTCATAACCGTGCTAGGCCAGAAGGAAGCATCTCCAAGGGCCGTCAAAATGAGGAGGTCATTGAGTTTTGTATTGACTTTATTCCTGACCTTAAGCCGATTGGTGTTCCTGAATCGCGGCATAAGGGCAGATTGGATGGAAAAGGCACGCTAGGAGGGGAACAAATAATATGTATGGACGGACATTCTCTCACTGAAGCACACTACACAGTTCTACAGAATTCCGCCTTGGTGGATCCGTATATGGATGAACACAAGAATTTGCTACGCTCCAAACACCCGGAGCGGTCTGATGACTGGATTACACGTGAATAAACCAGGAGTTTCGCCAGCTGGTTGCAGACACGTACCATGCATGACACCTCTATTGAAGATGACCTGTACTTGCTGTCCCAGTTACCATCTTCAAATATAATGACTTTCAAAGGGTACGAGATAAATGGTAATACATTTTACACGATTGCCCAAGATAAGAAGAGCACCAACCAAAACAGTGGTGTCCGCTTTGATGCAGAAACCAAGACGGGAAAGGAAACATATTATGGTTATATACAGGACATATGGGAACTTGACTATCGACGTGGTTTGAAGGTCCCTTTGTTTCGGTGCAAATGGGTTAATATGACACGAGGCGGGGTAACGGAAGACCCGCAATACGGAATGACAACAGTGGATCTCAACAATCTTGCGTATGCAGACGAACCATTCGTCCTAGCCAATGATGTGGCACAGGTTTTCTATGTGAAGGACATGTCTACCAAGCCAAGAAAAAGAAAAGATAAGGAAGCGAATGCATCGTATGCTGAGCCAAAGTGGCACATAGTTCTATCTGGGAAGAGAAACATCGTGGGAGTGGATGACAAGACAGAGAAGTCAGAAGATTATGAAAAGTTTGATGAAATTGCTTCATTCACAGTGAATATTGACCCGAGCATCCCGTTAAATGATGAAGATTTTCCATGGTTACGGCGCAAAGGGACACACGCGAAGAAAAAGTTTCACACCCAAAGATCTAGGATGTGATCGGCTTCACTATCATCACTTTCTTCTGTGTTTCACACTCAGAAGGGAATCTCTGTAATAGTTAGGGTAGTTAATTATGTGTTTTGGCATTTGAAACGCGAAGAAATTTTATGTGCAAACAAATTCTTTCATGCCTTTACTGATTTTTAAAGTTAAGTTATTCACAAACTAGTGATTCACACTAATTTCAAATAATTCAAAATTTAAACTATTCAAATTTGAAAACTACGGGCACTAACAGAAAGTTTGTAATTTTTTGTACCTAAAGCAAAAATATTCACAAAGAAACTCTAAATACACCAAAAAACAACTCAAAAATAAATAAAGCAAAAAAATAAAAAAGCACGCCTACTAGGCCAATACACCAAAAAAACAACTCAAAAATAAATAAAGCAAAAAAAAGCCCGCCTACTAGGCCAAAGCGGCCGGCATACGACTAGAAACCCAACCTGTTGTTGGGCCAGGATGCAGGCCCGCAAAGGCCCAGTAGGCCAACAGGGCAGCACAGAACATGTAGGCCCAGTAAGCCTGCTTTGGAGAGGAGCTCGAGAGAGCTACCGCACGGGGGTTTATAAACCAGTGCGGTCGCCCCTCGGCTAGCAAGGTGGGACTAAACCTACCGCACCGCACCTGCGCCAGCGCACCCCCTTTAGTACCGGATCGTGGCACCAACCGGTACTAAAGAGGGGGCCTTTAGTACCGGTTGGAGCCACCACCCGGTACTAAAGGGGGTCGCTTCCCGCCGCTTGGCCTGGCCAAAACAGGCCTTTAGTACCGGTTGGTGGCTCCAACCGGTACTAAAGGCCCCTCCTATATAAACAACATTTACGAAAATTTCAGTTTCTCATCTGCTTCTTCTCCTCTGCACCGTCGCCCGCCGCGCCCCCCGTACGTCTCCATCCCTCGTCGCCGCCCCCGTCGCCGCCCCGTCGTCCCCGTCCCCGTCGTCCCCGTCGTCACCGCCACCCCGTCCTGGCCCGTCCCGCGTCGTCCCCGTCCCCGTCGTCGCCGCCCCGTACGTCCCCGTCGTCGTCGCCGCCCCGGCCCGTACGTCCCCGTCCCCGTCAACGCCGCCCCGTCCCTGTCCCCGTCGTCGTCATCCCCGTCGTCGCCGCGCCTGTCGCCGTCCCCGTCGCCGCCCCCCGTCGCCTCTCGCCTCGCCGGTGAGCGCGCGCGCACACACACACATACATTTTTTGTTTTTTAGTTATACAAATAGTTAGAAATTTTTCTGTTTTTTTGAAATTGTTGGAAATTTTTCTGTTTTTTAGAAATAGTTAGAAATGTTAGAATTGTTAGAATTGTTAGAAATGTTAGAATAGTTAGAAATGTTAGAATTGTTAGAAATTTTTCTGTTTTTAGTTATAGAAATAGTTATAAAAAAAGTTAGAATTGTTAGAAATTTTTCTGTTTTTTAGTTATAGAAATAGTTAGAAAAAAGTTAGAAAATTTTCTTTTTTTTAGTTCTAGAAATATTAGAAATGTTATAGAAATGTTAGTTATATAGAAATGTTAGAAATTTTAGTTATCAAAATCCAATCATTAAAAAATGTTACTTTTTGCGGGCATATAGCTAGTATTTGTTCTCGACGATGCCCGGCCCGCATCCTCGCCGTCGACCCGTCCGCGACGATGTCCGACTGACCCATGTCCGGGACTGGGCTCCGCCAGGCTGGCACTGGGAGGTGCTGCCTGGAAGGGCGCACCGCTTGATGAGTAACCCGGCCCCGGGTCCCGTCGTCGACCCTGATCTCATTTGGTGGCGTTCGCGTGGGCCAGTTTTGTTGCGGAGGGAGTCAGCCCCGCCGGAGGTGGTACGTCGCCGTGTCAGGGAGGAGGACGAGCACGTCCATCGCTACATGGTTGCGTTAGAGGGCGGCAGGTTCTCCAATACCTGGTAGTTTCTTCAGGGATCTCACTTCAGCTATGATCCTGTGAGGGTTCCTTCTCTTTGGGTGTCCACCGCCCGCGTCGCAGGAACCGCGAGTGTCCTAGATTCTTCTGTAGTATTCGATCTTTATTAGCAACCTAGCCAGTGATGTACTCGATATATAATATTCAAGACGATGTATTCGAGATTATATATTATTCGAGACAATGTATTCGAGATTATCTATTACTTGAGACGATGTATTCGAGATTATATCTATTATTCGAGACGATGTATTCGAGATTATATCTATTATTCGAGACGATGTATTCGAGATTATATCTATTATTCGAGATGATGTAATTTGAATACTAAATTGTTTTATATTTCTTTTGGCATAGTTAAATAAAAGCTATGGCGGACAATACCAACAGAGAGGGAGAACAGACCATGTTCGATATAATACGCGGGCCAGATGATGATCAGAATGAAGAAGATTATGACGGCTCCGAATTTCTAAACAACACCGGAGAGGGTGATATGATATTCGATCGCGACGACCGAATTGATGAAGTCATGACCTACGATTATGACAACACCGGAGCGGTATATATATTTATATAAGAAGGCATCTGGTGATCATCACATGTTTTAAATGAGTTGAAGATATATTAACGAATCGATCTTTCTTCTTTCATCCATCCGGATCGAGCAAATCTTCAGGCAAAAGGACGAAACGAGGCCCGAACAAAAAGTTGAAGGAGGGCGTAAAGTATAATATCGAGGCAATCAAACCTAATGGCGAACCATTAGTGCCTAAGAAGATTGCGGACAAGTTCGTTCGTCAGTGCGCAGTTCTTGTGAAGGACCAACTCCCGATCTCCCTTCAAGAATGGAGAGAGCCAGCAAAGCCACGTCCAGATCTTACTTTTGTCGACGACAGACAAAAAAGTCTGCTTTGGGATACTCTCATGGAACATTTCACCCTACCAGATCATTTCACAGAAGCAGATGTGCAGAAAGTCAAGGACGCTGCTCTTAGGAAGATGGCGGTTGCATTCAAGAACCACAAGAATCGTGAATGGGGC
This sequence comes from Triticum monococcum, assembly GCA_034509565.1. Lineage (NCBI taxonomy): Eukaryota > Viridiplantae > Streptophyta > Magnoliopsida > Poales > Poaceae > Triticum > Triticum monococcum. The sequence continues at coordinate 626,483,678 of CM067845.1, forward strand.
AAGTACGTCAAGGGAGGAAGGAAGACTCCAGTATTCGAGGGAACACCAGAGAATCAAAGTGCTCATTGGGACGATTTCGTGAAATTCAAGGATTCATAATTATCTAAGGAACGGTCAAGAATAAACAAGGCCAATGCCGCAAAAAAGGATAAGTTCCATAAGCTGGGGCCAGGTGGCTATGTGGTGGGAATGCCTAAGTGGGATAAGTCTGAGAAAGAGATGCTGGATGCAAGTGTCACTCCAGAAACATTGAGCTGGCCCCCCAGGTGCAGGACTTGGTTCTATGCGCATAGGGGGGAGTTGGACCCGAAGACATGCAAAGTTTCCAAGAAGGCATGTCTGCACGGAGCCAAAGATAAGCTACTTGTTGCAATAGAAGAGGCTCGATCCGGGTTGTTCGAGCCCAACAGAGAGAACGACAAGCTTACGCGTGCCCTGAGAAATCCTGAACACCCGGGAAGAACACGAGGCATGGGCGCTATTCCGTGGTATGAGGGGTTTTCGGACTGGAACGCCGACTACAGAACCCGTGCGAGAAAGAAGATTGCGGAGGAGAAGAAGAGGAAGATGGAGGAGGAGCAGAGGAAGCTCGACTATGAACGCCTTCAAGGCCTAGAATCAGCGCACGCGGACTTGGCAATCAAATTCCAGCGGCAGCAGGAGCAGATCGACTCACTTAGCCAGCAAAGGGGGTCTTAGCAGCTGCAGCAGCTAGCAGATGATCCAGCATTGGATACCACCACCCCATCCATGCCGAGAAGCAGCGTGGGTTCCGCCCCGTTTGACACAATGCTGGATAGATACCCCGTGGATGACATCGCGGAGAACACTAACTGCGAGCTACACTTCAAAATTAAGAACATATCCTTGAAGGTGGCGGACGACGTTGCTTATACAAATTCCCCCGATGCAACCTTCCATTGCAAACCGATTCCAGCAGGCTATGCTCGTGTCGTGATTGATGAGGTGGTGGACCAATATTCGGAGCTAGAGCTTGACATTCCTGGAGGTGACAAGGAGCACACACTCGGAGATGCCAAACATCGTATCATCCTATGGGGAAAGGATTGCATCATCTTTTGAAGGCCACCGACACCACGTCACCCGACTCCTCGTCGAAGTCCGCCACCGAGTCAGCAGACTCCCGCTCCTCCAAGTCCACCAACGCGTGAGGCCACTGCTCCTCCTCCAAGTCTGGCAAAGTATCAGGCCACTCCTCCTCCAAGTCTGACACAGCGTCAGACGTCCACTCCTCCTCCAAGTCCGGCACAACCTCAGGCCACTTCAAGTCCAGCACAGCTTCAGGCCACTCCTCCTCGTCCAACTCAGCCCCGTCAGCCATCTCCGCCGCCTCAGCAATCGCAGAAGAGACACCCCGCAGCTATGGTGCGTAGCGGTACGAGTCGAGGTCATAGTACAGGAAGTATGGGCGGAGGCAAGCGATATAAATATGGTCCAAACCTCACTACTCCTCTTCCTGAGAGGGCTTACGACAGGACCGAGGAGTAAACCAATGCCATAGTGCGGGCAGAAGTCGACGCCCATTTTGGACAAAAACCGCCACCGCCACCAAGGGAGAAAGTGCCTGTGGAAGTAGTTGACCACTTCATTCGTATGGCTCAACCACCAGCTCCTAAGCCTGTTTACACAGACTATGAGCGCCACATCAGGAAGTTACATCGACAACGTCTACAGAAGGAGGTGAGCTCGAGCTCGAGCAAACAACAAGCAGCTGTCAAAAAATGCGGGAAAACCGTTGCCCAGCTGGGAGAACAGGCGGCACAATCGACCCCCCGCTTGTTGTGCCGCCAACAACACGTGACAGTACGCACGCCCAATATTATTGTGGGCAAACAGTTTACGTTCCCGAGGTGGGCGATGTGGTAATAACCCAGGAGCATATAATGCAGGCTGAAACTCTCAACATCACTGTTGGACAACTCCTCGAGATCGAGGACATGCCTGTGCTTAAAGAGGAGGAAATAAAACGGAAATATGCCCGGGGCCAACCTTTGGTCAAGCCAGAAAAGGTCAAGAAGCTCCCAACGAGAATGTATGAATTGCATCAATGGTACATGGACATTACCAAGAGATCCGATCGAGAGTCCCTCATGGTGCAAGTCAATCAGGATCATTACTACCATCAGAAACCTGTGACCGTTGAGTATTCTGAACTATTTTAGTTATACAATCAAGACGCACTCGACAAATCTATCGTCAGTTGCTATTGTCTGTAAGTGATTTCTTTCTGTAATTTAAGTCTCAAGCTAGCTGTAGTGATCCTTTTGATCAATCATTACATGTAATTATCCTCATTATATTCTTTTCTGTGGTATTATGCAGGATGAAGATGTATGAAATGAGAAAAGGTGGACGCTATGGCATTGGGTTCATTGACCCAAACACCGTTAATGAATACACATGGAAATTAAACAAGCATCATGAAAAGCAGGTAGAGGACGGCATGCTAGAGTTCTTGAAGCGCCTCAAATACAATGAAGATATACTACTTCCTTACAACTTCCAGTGAGTCACACTTTCTTGTACTACAAATTTTCTGTTTTTGCCTACTAGCTAGCTACATGTTTTTGCTTACATATGCCCGCTTAATTAAGACATGCAAACGTGTGTGCATGCAGATTTCACTGGATCTTGTGTATCATTAAAGTTGACGCCAGAACAGTTCAAATACTGGACTCACTACTCAAAGCAAATAGTGACTATAACATCTTGTTTGGGATAGTCAACAGGTAATTTCTATCATTATTAACTATATATCTCGGCCTATTTAGTTTGTCATTTCATGATATGAACTATTTAATAACCCCTTTATTCATTTTCTTTGTCGGCGGGCAGGGCTTGGGCAAGGTTCATCAGCGTCACGGAAGGCGAATGGAAAGGACAGCTGAAATGGTTTCGACCCAAGGTAAGTAATTAAGTAGTACTAGCTAGCTAGCTAGCTGCCATCTCTTTAATTATCATGCTTGATTAATTATTATCTGATCAAATTAAATTCCATTCTCGTAATAAAGGCCCTGAAGCAGGCGCAGGGGACTAATCTGTGTGCATTCTGCGTTTGCGAGAACATTCGCATGATGGCGTCCGAAAGGAGCAGATCTCAAAGACAGGAATGGGTACGCTTGTCAGAACACTATTCACAATTTTTACACCATTATCGATATCTAGTCACACAACTAATACACATGCATATTGATCTCCTTCTTAACAGTTCAAAGGGCTGCGGGACAAGCTCCTAGAAACGGAGCGCGTAGAAGCACTTCAAGAGGAAATAGCGGGATTTTTGCTCGACCAGGTCATAAATCTGAATGGAGAATACTATTACCCGCTACCGCCCCCATCGACCAGGTCATGAACCACTTCCAATTGTCATCATGCTTCGAAGGCACCAATTAGGCTAATGCCACTGGCTCCGAAGGCAACATGCATATGTACGAGAAATTGTATATAGCTATACATATGTGTATGTGTGAATTAATATGGTGGTTCGTGAGACACTGATGATATATATATGATTGGTTCTACTAGAAATTCTATTTATATATATATATATATATATATATTCATAACATGTACAATGTGTAGTATCGTAAAATACCAGCAAACGAAAAAGAATTAAAATGGAAAACACAAAATTAAATGAAAAAGAAATCATAAAACCAAAAACCCCCCAAACATTTTAGTATCGGTTGGTGTTACCAACCGGTACTAAAGGGCTCCCGGCCCCCGGAGCTGGCTCGTGCCACGTGGTTGCCCTTTAGCACCGGTTCGTGCTGAACCGGTACTAAAGGGGGGGGGGGCTTTAGTGACCACAGTTTAGTGCCGGTTATGGAACCGGCACTAAAGGGCCTTACGAACTGGTGCTATTCCCGGTTCTGCACTAGTGTAGGGTGGTGGATTTCAGACATCTGCAGTCTGCCATTACATATCAGCAGGAAGTAAGAAAAGAACTGATTGATGATATGAAGGCACAGATGGCTACTAAGATGGCAAAGAAAGATGCAGAGACCCAGAAACTTAGTCAGAAGTATGAGCTGCTGGTCAACTTGACAAGAGCTCAAGCAACAGTGATTCAGAACTTGAAGTTGAACAAAATGAAAGAGAAGCAAGTGCTTACCGAAGCTAGGATTAATTTGGAGCTGAAGAATGCAGAGCTAACAAAGTGTTAGGAGAAGCTCACCCAAGAGAAGCTAGAGTTGAAGCTTCAGGTTGCTGATCTGCTTAAGGGAAATGAAAAGCATGCTCAAGAGAAGTGGCAGTTAGAGTTTCAGAATGAAAAGCTGAAGGAGAAGTTAAAGGGGATTCAGGCCATTTTGGAGAAGTCAAGAAGATGAAAATGAGATTAGTGGCATTGCTGACCTTTTGGGAATGATGGTTGTGTAATGACCTAGCATCTAGGAACTAAGGTTGTGTACTGTATGCTTGTACTAATTGTGAACTATGGCTGTGTATGTATGTGAGTTAGTAGTTATGCTATTCATCCTTTTGTGAGAAAAGGCTGAACTATGCATTTGTAGTTGAACTCCCCTATGTATTGTGAACAATGGTTATGTATGGCTATAATGAGTTGAACTCCAGTAACTAATGTGTGCTATGATTGGTAGACATGTATCTCTGCATCAGTTTCTTTGATGTCAAGGTATAGACATGGATCTCTGCATCAGTTTCTTTGACAATGTTGCATCAAACCACTCATTTCATACAAAATAAAAGAGATCAAGATTGACTCAATCTCATTGCATCAGAACATAACTGCACTGATCCATTACATATTAAGAAAGAGCAACTAAACCAACAATACATTGCATTTAGAGAAACTAAATCAACAGTACAAAAGACAACTTGGCTTGAACTTAACCAACTAAACTAACTAACTAACTAAACAAAGAGCAACTTGGCTTCAACTTGAGGACAATAGCATTTAGTTGCTCTAAACCAACTAAACCAACTAACTAACTAACTTAAGATCTTGCCTGCAACTATGCCAAGCACAAATATAGTGAAAAGAAAGAGCACATTGTGAAATTTGACCCTAATCCCAGCAATATCTGCATTCTTCTCTCTGACTTGAGCTTGCAGAGACAAAACCATGGCCTCCCTTGTGCCACCATCTTCACTGGGAGATAGCATAGAAAAATGTTCTTCAGATTCAGCAACAATTGCACCTTTAAGCCTCCAGACTTCATCACGCAGATCCCCAATGAGCTCACTCCAAAATTTGGGCAATGGATCATCATGCCATTGCACAAATCCACAGCCACCGTGCTATAATGATGCACAAACAAATGAGGCAAATGAGGAGAAAAGGGAGGAAAATGAGGCAAAAAGCACACTCACCAGAGCATCCACACAGATGTAGTACCTTCTACCAAGGTTCAGCCTGCTCCAGGAGATCCATCTTGGCGCCTTCCTCGGAGTTGAGCAGTGACACATCACTGGTGGCTCGTACGCCATTGGGTTCTCGCGGTAGCGCACCGGCGAGCACGACTCCTCGCCCCTCCTTCCTCCAGCTCGACGGATTCCAGGAGCAGACCCGGCAGTGGACGACCACGACATCTCTCTCTCTCCGCCGTAGGTGCCCCAGTCAGCGCCTCCACGCTGAGATCTCTCTCTCTCTCTCTCTCTCTCTGCGCTCCAAATGCTGACTGCGTGGACGAACCCTAGTTTCGTTCCCCACTCGTGCTGTCACACATTAATACTAGGAGAGGCATCGGTCCCACGTGTCAGACTCCCCAATACTGGTACTGACATGCAACAACTTGCACCAGTATTGGTATTGACTGGCAACAAGTAGCCCAAAATGTGGTACTCCTTTGCAAATTTTGGTACTGGACAATGTGTGTACATATTCAGAAAGAGCTCATTCAGGAACTGGCAACACTCCAATAGAAACATCAAGACTCCAATAACAACACCTCAAGTATGACATTACAATAACTAGTTCAACAAACATAACAGAGTACTCAACATAACACCAGCACATCAAGTGGCAACATCACATCAGCATCAGAAGCATCAAGTTCAACCAACATAAAACCACATCATTTCAAATTACATGGTTCCTCTTCCTCTGCTAGCATTGAAGTAGGACATCTATCCAGTGTGTGTACCATCAGTTGGAATGTTAGCAAAAGTTGGGGCATATTGCCGGGGGGGGGGGGGCAGTGAATGGCCTTGGAGCACCTCTTCCAGCTCCAGTGCCAACTCTTCCTCTGCCAGCTCCTCTTCCAGATGGTGGTGGTGTGGTAGTTGCAGCAGATCTTCCTCTGCCAGCTCCTCTGCCAGCTTGTCTTCTTCCAGATGATGGTGGTGTAGGAGCAGAAGCAGCAACTCTTGCCTGTCTTGCTGTTGTTGGTGTAGTAGAAGGGCCAGCAGCTCTTGGATGTGATTTACTTGGAGTAGCCTTGAAAAGAAAAGGATAAACAGTTAATAATAGTAGAAAGAAGTGTACAATAAAGGAAACATTAGTATATTTGAAGGTGAAAAATTATTACCACATGTTTATTCTTCCTCAAAGCTAGCTCAGGCTTCAACTGTTTAAGACAATTAGTGTACCTATGCCCTTGGAGACCACAATTGCCACATGTTATGGTCCCCATTCTTGAAGTCTCTTTTGGCTTTGGTACTTCAAATTTTCCCTTGATCCTCTTTTCTTTCTTTCTTCCTCTCTTGATTTTGAATGCAGGTGGTTCTATGTCTGGACCAAGGGTCCTTACCCAATCATGCTCACCAGGCACAGGAAATATCATTGGTTCATAAGCTGCAACATAAAAATCTTTCTTGAAGAATTTACTGACATAATCCTCTGGTTTCCTTTTAGCCTTGTTTATTGCAGAGATGGCATGGTTGCAAGGTATGCCACTAAGGTCCCACTTCCTGCATCCACAAGTCTCAATTTCCAGGTTGACAGCATGTGTCTGCTGCCCACTTGTAACTTGCCATAAGTTGACCCCTGCCTGTATTGGCTTGCAGTATCTTGCCCTCTCCTTCTCAACCTCTAGCTTCTCACTGTAACGAGGTGTTATCTCCCATCTTGCTGCCTTTCCACTCTCTCTATTCCTGTGCCACCTCACCATCTGCTTATCTTTTATCCCATCACACATTGTCCTTATAGGTTTTCTCCTAATATCTAGAATGTACTTGTTGAACACCTCAGACAAGTTGCTCACTACCAAGTCAGTCTTGCAGTTTGTGTCAAATGCATGCCTTGCCCATGTTTTTTTGGTATTGCAGTAAGCCACTCCCAAGCTTCCTCACTTTCAGCTCTAAGATCATTCATTGCAATATTAAATTTGTGTTCATTGTAGGCATAGCTAGCATTATCCATGCACTTCTTAAGATCTTCACCCCTAAACCCAGCATTTTGGAAATTTGCATATATATATATATATATGTCTAAGGCAGAACCTTTGGTTGCAATTTGGAAACACAGCATTCACTGCATACAGTAACCCCTGACACAAACAATATAACAAGTCTAAGCTACATCCTAAAGAAATATGCACCAATGAATTAAATATGCATTCTAATCTACTATAAACAGTTGTGCAAAACATAATGAAACTCTAAGCTAATGTAAACACTTCTGCAAAACACATACCTTTTGTCTATCTGACATTATAGTATAAGGTCCAAACTTGCCCACTTCTCCCCCTAGGCAAATTTTCAATTGGTGTAGAAACCAACACCAACTAGCTTTGTCCTCTTGTCCAACTATGACAAATGCCAGTGGATATATGTTGTTGTTGCCATCTCTACCAGTGGCAGCAAGGAGTTGAGCACCTGTAGTGAGCTTAATGAAGCACCCATCAACACCTACATAATCAACATTTCCAAACATTAAATACATTCAAGTGAGAAACAAAATGTAGTACTCTAGAATATGTAAATGGTGCACAAGGTTTAGGAACTAACCAATGAATGGCCTACACCCATTGTGAAACCCCTCCCTTGCTCCATTCATGCAAAAGAACATGGCATAGAATCTTGGGCCTAGGTGGGGTATTCTTGCAGTTGGTATTGGAGTAATAGTAGTGACTATTACTCTCCTCCCAGGGTTTGTGTCCATGACAGTCTGAGCATAGTCTTTAAGCCTAGGATATTGCTTCTTGTGATCTCCTAACTGAAGGAAATATGCCCTAGAGGCAATAATAAAGTTATTATTTATTTCCTTATATCATGATAAATGTTTATTATTCATGCTAGAATTGTATTAACCGGAAACATAATACATGTGTGAATACATAGACCAACAGATTGTCACTAGTATGCCTCTACTTGACTAGCTCGTTAATCAAAGATGGTTATGTTTCCTAACCATGAACAAAGAGTTGTTATTTGATTAACGAGGTCACATCATTAGTTGAATGATCTGATTGACATGACCCATTCCATTAGCTTAGCACCCGATCGTTTAGTATGTTGCTATTGCTTTCTTCATGACTTATACATGTTCCTATAACTATGAGATTATGCAACTCCCGTTTACCGGAGGAACGCTTTGGGTACTACCAAACGTCATAACGTAACTGGGTGATTATAAAGGAGTACTACAGGTGTCTCCAATGGTAGATGTTGGGTTGGCGTATTTCGAGATTAGGGTTTGTCACTCCGATTGTCGGAGAGGTATCTCTGGGCCCTCTCAGTAATGCACATCACATAAGCCTTGCAAGCACTGCAACTAATATGTTAGTTGTGAGATGATGTATTACGGAACGAGTAAAGAGACTTGCCGGTAACGAGATTGAACTAGGTATTGGATACCGACGATCGAATCTCGGGCAAGTAACATACCGATGACAAAGGGAACAACGTATGTTGTTATGCGGTCTGACCGATAAAGATCTTCGTAGAATATGTAGGAGCCAATATGGGCATCCAGGTCCCGCTATTGGTTATTGACCGGAGACGTGTCTCGGTCATGTCTACATTGTTCTCGAACCGTAGGGTCCGCACGCTTAACGTTACGATGACAGTTATTATGAGTTTATGCATTTTGATGTACCGAAGGTTGTTCGGAGTCCCGGATGAGATCACGAACATGACGAGGAGTCTCGAAATGGTCGAGACGTAAAGATTGATATATTGGAAGCCTATGTTTGGACATAGGAAGTGTTCCGGGTGAAATCGGGATTTTACCGGAATACCGGGAGGGTTACCGGAACCCCCCCGGGAGACTAATGGGCCTATTGGGCCTTAGTGGAAAAGAGAAAAGGGGCAGCCCACAGCCTAGCCGCCCCCCCTTCCCCAAGTCCTAGTAGGACTAGGAGAAGGGGCCGGCCCCCCTCTCTCTCCTTTCCCCCTTGAGAGTCCTAGTTGGAATAGGATTGGAGGGGGGAGTCCTACTCCCGGTAGGAGTAGGACTCCCCCTGCGCCTCCCTCTCTCTGGCCGGCCAGCCCCCCTCCCTCCAACCTTTATATACGGGGGCAGGGGACACCCCAAGACACACAAGTTGATCCTTGAGATCGTTCCTTAGCCGTGTGCGGTGCCCCCTGCCACCAAATTCCACCTCGATCATACCGTTTTAGTGCTTAGGCGAAGCCCTGCGTCGGTAGTACATCAAGATCGTCACCACGCCGTTGTGCTGACGGAACTCTTCCTCGACGCTTTGCTGGATCGGAGCCCGAGGATCGTCATCGAGCTGAACGTGTGCTAAGAACTCGGAGGTGCCGGAGTAACGGTGCTTGGATCGGTCGGATCGGGAAGAAGACGTACGACTACTTCCTCTACGGTGTGTGATCGCTTCCGCAGTCGGTCTGCGTTGGTACGTAGACAACACTCTCCCCTCTCGTTGCTGTGCATCACCATGATCTTGCGTGTGCGTAGGAAAATTTTCGAAATTACTGCGTTCCCCAACAGTGGCATCCGAGCCTAGGTTTTATGGTTTGATGTTATTTGCACGAGTAGAACACAAGTGAGTTGTGGGCGATACAAGTCATACTGCCTACCAGCATGTCATACTTTGGTTCGGCGGTATTGTTGGGTGAGACGATCCGGACCAACCTTACGCGTACTTTTACGCGAGACCGGTTCCCTCGACGTGCTTTGCACATAGATGGCTTGCGGAAGACTGTCTCTCCAACTTTAGTTGAACCAAGTGTGACTACGCCCGGTCCTTGAGAAGGTTAAAACGGAGTCTATTTGACGAACTATCGTTGTGGTTTTGATGCGTCGGTGAGATGAGTTCTTACTTAAGCCCGTAGCAGCCACGTAAAACTTGCAACAACAAAGTAGAGGACGTCTAACTTGTTTTTGCAGGGTATGTTGTGATGTGATATGGTCAAGGCATGATGCTGATTTTATTGTATGAGATGATCATGTTTTATAACCGAGTTATCGGCAACTGGCAGGAGCCATATGGTTGTCGCTTTATTGTATGCAATGCAATCGCGATGTAATGCTTTACTTTATTACTAAGCGGTAGTGATAGTCGTGGAAGCATAAGATTGGCGAGACGACAACGATGCTACGATGGAGATCAAGGTGTCGCGCCGGTGACGATGGTGATCATGACGGTGCTTCGGAGATGGAGATCACAAGCACAAGATGATGATGGCCATATCATATCACTTATATTGATTGCATGTGATGTTTATCCTTTTATGCATCTTATCTTGCTTTGATTGACGGTAGCATTATAAGATGATCTCTCGCTAAATTATCAAGAAGTGTTCTCCCTGAGTATGCACCGTCGCCAAAGTTCATCGTGCCCAGACACCACGTGATGATAGGGTGTGATAAGCTCTACGTCCAAATACAACGGGTGCAAAACAGTTGCACACGCAGAATACTCAGGTTATACTTGACGAGCCAAGCATATACAGATATGGCCTCGGAACACGGAGACCGAAAGGTCGAGCGTGAATCATATAGTAGATATGATCAACATAACGATGTTCACCATTGAAAACTACTCCATCTCACGTGATGATCGGTTATGGTTTAGTTGATTTGGATCACGTGATCACTTAGAGGATTAGAGGGATGTCTATCTGAGTGGGAGTTCTTAAGTAATTTGATTAACTGAACTTAAACTTATCATGAACTTAGTACCTGATAGTATCTTGCTTGTTTATGTTGATTGTAGATAGATGGCTCGTGCTGTTGTTCCGTTAAATTTTAATGCGTTCCTTGAGAAAGCAAAGTTGAAAGATGATGGTAGCAATTACACGGACTGGGTCCGTAACCTGAGGATTATCCTCATTGCTGCACAGAAGAATTACGTCCTGGAAGCACCGCTGGGTGACAGGCCTGCTGCTGGAGCAACGCCAGATGTTATGAACGTCTGGCAGAGCAAAGCTGATGACTACTCGATAGTTCAGTGTGCCATGCTTTACGGCTTAGAATCGGGACTTCAACAACGTTTTGAACGTCATGGTGCATATGAGATGTTCAAGGAGTTGAAGTTAATATTTCAAGCAAATGCCCGAATTGAGAGATATGAAGTCTCCAATAAGTTCTATAGCTGCAAGATGGAGGAGAACAGTTCTGTCAGTGAGCATATACTCAAAATGTCTGGGTATAATAATCACTTGATTCAGATGGGAGTTAATCTTCCAGATGACTGCGTCATTGACAGAATTCTCCAATCACTGCCACCAAGCTACAAGAGCTTCGTGATGAACTATAATATGCAAGGGATGAACAAGACTATTCCCGAGCTCTTCGCAATGCTGAAAGCTGCGGAGGTAGAAATCAAGAAGGAGCATCAAGTGTTGATGGTTAGCAAAACCACTAGTTTCAAGAAAAAGGGCAAAGGGAAGAAGAAGGGAAACTTCAAGAAGAACAACAAGCAAGTTGCTGCTCAGGAGAAGAAACCCAAGTCTGGACCTAAGCCTGAAACTGAGTGCTTCTACTGCAAGTAGACTGGTCACTGGAAGCGGAACTGCCCCAAGTATTTGGCGGATAAGAAGGATGGCAAAGTGAACAAAGGTATATGTGATATACATGTTATTGATGTGTACCTTACTAGAGCTCGTAGTAGCACCTGGGTATTTGATACTGGTTCTGTTGCTAATATTTGCAACTCGAAACAGGGACTACGGAATAAGCGGACGCTAGCAAAGGACGAGGTGACGATGCGTGTGGGAAACGGTTCCAAAGTCGATGTGATCGCGGTCGGCACGCTACCTCTACATCTACCTTCGGGATTAATATTAGACCTAAATAATTGTTATTTGGTGCTAGCGTTAAGCATGAACATTATATCTGGATCTTGTTTGATGCGAGACGGTTATTCATTTAAATCAGAGAATAATGGTTGTTCTATTTATATGAGTAATATCTTTTATGGTCATGCACCTTTGAAGAGTGGTCTATTCTTGTTGAATCTCGATGATAGTGATACACATATTCATAATGTAGAAGCCAAAAGATGCAAAGTTAATAATGATAGTGCAACTTATTTGTGGCACTGCCGTTTAGGTCATATCGGTGTAAAGCGCATGAAGAAACTCCATACTGATGGGCTTTTGGAACCACTTGATTATGAATCACTTGGTACTTGCGAACCGTGCCTCATAGGCAAGATGACTAAAACACCGTTCTCCGGTACTATGGAGAGAGCAACAGATTTATTGGAAATCATACATACCGATGTATGTGGTCCGATGAATATTGAGGCTCGTGGCGGATATCGTTATTTTCTCACCTTCACAGATGATTTAAGCAGATATGGGTATATCTACTTAATGAAACATAAGTCTGAAACATTTGAAAAGTTCAAAGAATTTCAGAGTGAGGTTGAAAATCATCGTAACAAGAAAATAAAGTTTCTACGATCTGATCGTGGAGGAGAATATTTGAGTTACGAGTTTGGTGTACATTTGAAAAATTGTGGAATAGTTTCGCAACTCACGCCACCCGGAACACCACAGCGTAATGGTGTGTCCGAACGTCGTAATCGTACTTTACTAGATATGGTGCGATCTATGATGTCTCTTACTGATTTACCGCTATCATTTTGGGGTTATGCTTTAGAGACGGCCGCATTCACGTTAAATAGAACACCATCAAAATCCGTTGAGACGACACCTCGTGAACTATGGTTTGGCAAGAAACCAAAGTTGTCGTTTCTTAAAGTTTGGGGCTGCGATGCTTATGTGAAAAAGCTTCAACCTGATAAGCTCGAACCCAAATCGGAGAAATGTGTCTTCATAGGATATCCAAAGGAAACTATTGGATACACCTTCTATCATAGATCCGAAGGCAAGACTTTTGTTGCTAAATTCGGAAACTTTCTAGAGAAGGAGTTTCTCTCGAAAGAAGTGAGTGGGAGGAAAGTAGAACTTGACGAGGTAACTGTACCTGCTCCCTTATTGGAAAATAGTACATCACAGAAAACTGTTTCTGCGACACCTATACCAATCAGTGAGGAAGCTAATGATGATGATCATGAAGCTTCAGGACAAGATACTACTGAACCACGTAGATCAACCAGAGTGAGATCCGCACCAGAGTGGTACGGTAATCCAGTTCTGGAAGTCATGCTACTAGATCATGATGAACCTACAAACTATGAAGAAGCGATGGTGAGCCCAGATTCCGCAAAGTGGCTTGAGGCCATGAAATCTGATATGGGATCCATGTATGAAAACAAAGTATGGACTTTGGTTGACTTGCCCGATGATCGGCAAGCAATTGAGAATAAATGGATCTTCAAGAAAAAGACTAACGCTGACGGTAATATTACTGTCTATAAAGCTCGACTTGTCGCGAAAGGTTTTCGACAAGTTCAAGGGATTGACTACGATGAGACCTTCTCACCCGTAGCGATGCTTAAGTCCGTCAGAATTATGTTAGCAATTGCCGCATTTTATGATTATGAAATATGGCAGATGGATGTCAAAACTGCATTCCTGAATGGATTTCTGGAAGAAGAGTTGTATATGATACAACCAGAAGGTTTTGTCGATCCAAAGGGAGCTAACAAAGTATGCAAACTCCAGCGATCCATTTATGGACTGGTGCAAGCATCTCGGAGTTGGAATAAACGCTTTGATAGTGTGATCAAAGCATTTGGATTTATACAGACTTTTGGAGAAGCCTGTATTTACAAGAAAGTGAGTGGGAGCTCTGTAGCATTTCTAATATTATATGTGGATGACATATTGCTGATTGGAAATGATATAGAATTTCTGGATAGCATAAAGGGATACTTGAATAAAAGTTTTTCGATGAAAGACCTCGGGGAAGCTGCTTACATATTAGGCATAAAGATCTATAGAGATAGATCAAAACGCTTAATTGGACTTTCACAATGCACATACCTTGACAAAATTTTGAAGAAGTTCAAAATGGATCAAGCAAAGAAAGGGTTCTTTCCTGTGTTACAAGGTGTGAAGTTGAGTCAGACTCAATGCCCGACCACTGCAGAAGATAGAGAGAAAATGAAAGATGTTCCCTATGCTTCAGCCATAGGCTCTATCATGTATGCAATGCTGTGTACCAGACCTGATGTGTGCCTTGCTATAAGTTTAGCAGGGAGGTACCAAAGTAATCCAGGAATGGATCACTGGACAGCGGTCAAGAACATCCTAAAATACCTGAAAAGGACTAAGGATATGTTTCTCGTATATGGAGGTGACAAAGAGCTCACCGTAAGAGGTTAGGTTGATGCAAGCATTGACACTGATCCGGACGATTCTAAATCGCAAACCGGATACGTGTTTACTTTAAACGGTGCAGCTGTCAGTTGGTGCAGTTCTAAACAAAGCGTCGTAGCGGGATCTACATGTGAAGCGGAGTACATAGCTGCTTCGGAAGCAGCAAACGAAGGAGTCTGGATGAAGGAGTTCATATCCGATCTAGGTGTCATACCTAGTGCATCGGGTCCAATGAAAATCTTCTGTGACAATACTGGTGCAATTGCCTTGGCAAAGGAATCCAGATTTCACAAAATGACCAAACACATCAAGAGACGCTTCAACTCCATCCGGGATTTAGTCCAGGTGGGAGACATAGAGATTTGCAAGATACATACGGATTTGAATGTTGCAGACCCGTTGACTAAGCCTCTTCCACGAGCAAAACATGATCAGCACCAAGGCTCCATGGGTGTTAGAATCATTACTGTGTAATCTAGATTATTGACTCTAGTGCAAGTGGGAGACTGAAGGAAATATGCCCTAGAGGCAATAATAAAGTTATTATTTATTTCCTTATATCATGTAAATGTTTATTATTCATGCTAGAATTGTATTAACCGGAAACATAATACATGTGTGAATACATAGACCAACAGATTGTCACTAGTATGCCTCTACTTGACTAGCTCGTTAATCAAAGATGGTTATGTTTCCTAACCATGAACAAAGAGTTGTTATTTGATTAACGAGGTCACATCATTAGTTGAATGATCTGATTGACATGACCCATTCCATTAGCTTAGCACCCGATCGTTTAGTATGTTGCTATTGCTTTCTTCATGACTTATACATGTTCCTATAACTATGAGATTATGCAACTCCCGTTTACCGGAGGAACGCTTTGGGTACTACCAAACGTCACAACGTAACTGGGTGATTATAAAGGAGTACTACAGGTGTCTCCAATGGTAGATGTTGGGTTGGCGTATTTCGAGATTAGGGTTTGTCACTCCGATTATCGGAGAGGTATCTCTGGGCCCTCTCGGTAATGCACATCACATAAGCCTTGCAAGCACTGCAACTAATATGTTAGTTGTGAGATGATGTATTACGGAACGAGTAAAGAGACTTGCCGGTAACGAGATTGAACTAGGTATTGGATACCGACGATCGAATCTCGGGCAAGTAACATACCGATGACAAAGGGAACAACGTATGTTGTTATGCGGTCTGACAGATAAAGATCTTCGTAGAATATGTAGGAGCCAATATGGGCATCCAGGTCCCGCTATTGGTTATTGACCGGAGACGTGTCTCGGTCATGTCTACATTGTTCTCGAACCGTAGGGTCCGCACGCTTAACGTTACGATGACAGTTATTATGAGTTTATGCATTTTGATGTACCGAAGGTTGTTCGGAGTCCCGGATGAGATCACGGACATGACGAGGAGTCTCGAAATGGTCGAGACGTAAAGATTGATATATTGGAAGCCTATGTTTGGACATAGGAAGTGTTCCGGGTGAAATCGGGATTTTACCGGAATACCGGGAGGGTTACCGGAACCCCCCCGGGAGACTAATGGGCCTATTGGGCCTTAGTGGAAAAGAGAAAAGGGGCAGCCCACAGCCTAGCCGCGCGCCCCCCCCTTCCCCAAGTCCTAGTAGGACTAGGAGAAGGGGCAGGCCCCCCTCTCTCTCCTTTCCCCCTTGAGAGTCCTAGTTAGAATAGGATTGGAGGGGGGAGTCCTACTCCCGGTAGGAGTAGGACTCCCCCTGCGCCTCCCTCTCTCTGGCCGGCCAGCCCCCCTCCCTCCAACCTTTATATACGGGGGCAGGGGACACCCCAAGACACAAAAGTTGATCCTTGAGATCGTTCCTTAGCCGTGTGCGGTGCCCCCTGCCACCAAATTCCACCTCGATCATACCGTTGTAGTGCTTAGGCGAAGCCCTGCGTCGGTAGTACATCAAGATCGTCACCACGCCGTCGTGCTGACGGAACTCTTCCTCGATGCTTTGCTGGATCGGAGCCCGAGGATCGTCATCGAGCTGAACGTGTGCTAAGAACTCGGAGGTGCCGGAGTAACGGTGCTTGGATCGGTCGGATCGGGAAGAAGACGTACGACTACTTCCTCTACGGTGTGTGATCGCTTCCGCAGTCGGTCTGCGTTGGTACGTAGACAACACTCTCCCCTCTCGTTGCTGTGCATCACCATGATCTTGCGTGTGCGCAGGAAAATTTTCGAAATTACTGCGTTCCCCAACACTAACACAACATCAATAGCTATGTTCTTTGCCCTATATGCCATGCACTTGGGCACATCTACACCATATTTTTCCATGCATGCATCAATTATAGTCTGAATACCTGTAGTTATATCAGATCTGAAGAGATGCTCATATTTCTGTGCTAGCCACTTAGCACTAACCCTTGTGGTCTCAGTAGTACTAGGGCAAGTGTGCTCTAGTCTCATCTTCTTAATTACAAAGGTATTCTCCCCTTTTATAACTGCTGCCACCATAAAGAACTGGCATTGTTTATCTCTACACTCAACAATTATCCTCTGATCTAAATTCTTGTGATACCTAAAATTCCTGTCCCGAGTGACGTGCAAATTCAACAAAGCATCTCTGAATTGATGCTGATCCCTAAAACACAACTTTAAACATAGGTGTTCATGTGGTTGCTCCATTTTCTCATTGTACCACTTCCTAGCAGGCCTTTTCTTTGCCCTACTCTTCCTTTTCTTTGTTAGGACAAATGATAGTGGCTCAAAACCATCATCATCACTCTCCCTCAACAACCCCTTCTCTTCTTCATCTGATGATGGTCTGAAATCAGGCTCAACCTCTGGTAGCTTATGTAGCGACCCGACCCGAATGGATCAAGTCTCTGTGCTCCGGTGTCATCCCTGGATCAGTAATGCTGACACCACACAGTACTTCGAAGGATTTATAGCAGAGTAGCAATCACACACTTATTACATCGGTGTCTCAAAAGAGAACTTATTACAATAAATATGGTCTAAGACCATCTAATATCGATAACAGCGGAAGACTTGGAAGATAAATGGGTCCATCAACTCCAACGGCATCACTGAGTATAGAACCACGACCTAACAGCACCTTATTCGTCGTCTGAAATGTCTGCAACATGAAGGTTGCAGCCCGAAAATGGGTCAGCACATGGAATATGCTGGCAAGGTAACACATAGAGAGTAATGAACAGTAATGAGCTATACTATATGCATGTATGGCTGGTGGAAAGCTCTATGGTTACAGTTTTGTGTAAAGCCAGTTTTTCCCTACGGCAAAGGAATAAATTTATTGAACTATCATGGTAGTTGAACATCGAGAATGGTTGACAGCATTCCGATCCCAATTAAGTGAACAATTAAAACCCAACAATATTAATTAGAAGTAACATGATGAGATTCACACGACATTCAAGTACTAGATACTCAAGATGTCTATAACCGGGGTCACGACTAATCATGATTAGTTTATTACACTCTGCAGAGGTTTGCGCACTTTTCCCCACAAGACTCGATCGCCTCCGTTGGGTTTCTCGCACTACACGGTGTTTGAGAAACGGATGACCGAGACACAGTCTTTCAGAGGCGCTAGCACCTTACGATGGATAGACCGGTACACCTACTTTCCCCTACATCTGCTACTCTACCCTGTAAGAGTTCGCACGACTTAGTCAACTATGCCAGAGCCCATAATGGCTTGTGGCTGCACACGGAAGTATTTAGTATGAAAGATCTTATGATCCCTTTGAGCCTGGGTGGCGGTCCAAAAGAAAACAGGCAAGTCCTGATAGAAACCAGGTGCCTCAATCCACCCAGATGTGTGTTTAAGTTGCCACCTTAGATAAACCCTTAAAATTATCAAACTCACATCTGTCATGGATATCACTCACCCAATCCACGTCTACTAGCATAGCATGGCATAATAAGCAAACATAGAAGTAACTCCCAAAGGTTTCATAATAAACAAGTAATAGGTACTACCTCATCTACTTCCCATCCCACAATTTAATTAGATCCTAATCATGCAATGTGTGAGGATTGATCTAATGCAATAAAACTGGGTTGTAGAAAAGGTATGATCAAAGTGTTACTTGCCTTGCTGATGATCTGCGAGACCTAGAGATTCGAAGTAACAGGCGGCGCACTCCGGGTAATCTATCGCAGACAAACAACAAGCATACAATAAGTACTCATCTAATGCACAGGTAAAACTCGAACAAGAGATCGGACCAGAAAGTTCAATTTAAGAACTCCGGTTGCAAAGAGAGAAAGAACCGAACAAAGCAACGAAAAACAAACGACGGAAGAAAACAACTCGGTTCTAGCAAGTTGAAACTAGGTAAAATTTTATGGTAGCAAAAACTTATTTAAGTTGATTAGTCGGAACGGCGGTTTCGAAATGAAACTCCAGGCGCTTGAATCACCTGATTCCGATAAACGAGCGGGGAGATAAACTAGAACGAAGATCGGATCTGAAATCGCGATCAGAAAAACATGGAGTAAATCCGACGAAAAAGAGAACGACGAACGGTTAAACGAACGGACGTTCGTCAACCGAGAATAACCGGTGATCACGTTCGTTAAGACGAACGGTCCGGCGAACGCTCGCTAAACAACTAAACCGAAAACAAAACGAAAACCGATCTAGGGTTTCAAAAAAAACCGAAACAACGATTGAAAAGAAACCCGAACAGTTTAAAAAAATGAACCGAGGGGAGGGGTGGCGCGGCGCGGGGTTACCTCGGCGAGGGGCTCCGGCGGGCGGTGGCGTTGGGCGGCGGTGGCGCTGGAGGGCGGCGGCGGCGCTAGGCGGCGGCGGCAGGGACGCGCGGGCGGCGGGGGCTGCGCGCGGGGCGGGAGGCGGCGGGGTGGTGTGGGGAGAGGGGGGGGGGGTGCTTGGGTATTTAAAGGGGAGGGGGAAGGGTTGCTTGGGTATTTAAAGGGGAGGGGGAGGGGAGGAGACTTGGGGGAGGGGGCAAGAAAAAGGGCGGCGGCGGCGGCGCTGGACTCCGATTCGGACTCGGCGCGGGCAGGCGCGAGGGGCGGCTAGGCCTTGGCCTGGCCGGCTGGGCCTTGGCCCAGGCGGCGCGATGCGGATTTCTTTTTTTTCTTTTTTTCTTTTAGAAAAACGCGCGCAGAAAAACAAAGAAAATAAAATCTAAACGAACTCCAAAATTCCCAAAGTAAATTTTTCCCCGACTCCTAAAAATGAGTCAAACAAAATGAACTTTTTCTCGGGGCCTAGATGCCAATTTTTAAAACACGCATTTTTCCCTAATCCAAATAAAATGCAACTAAAAACCGGAAGATCCAAAATTTGATTTATTTGTTAAATCTTCATTTTTCCTAAATTTGGGAAAGTCATATTATTCCCCTCTCTTATATTTTTGATATCGGGAAAATAATGAAGATGAAATAAATAAAATCAAATGATCCTCTTTTCAAAGTTTGAGAAAACTCAAAATTGAAAATAACGAAATCTCCAACTCTCTCCGAGGGTCCTTGAGTTGCGTGAAATTTCTAGGATCGACCAGAATGCAAGAAAATATGATATGCATGATGATCTAATGTATAACATTCCAAATTGAAAATTTGGGATGTTACAAACCTACCCCCCTTAAGATGAATCTCGCCCTCGAGATTCGGGTTGGCTAGAAAATAGGTGAGGGTGGTCCTTGAGCAAATCTTCTTCTCTCTCCCAGGTGGCTTCATCCTCGGAGTGGTGGTTCCACTGAACTTTACAAAACTTGATAACCTTGCTGCGGGTAACTCTGCTGGCAAACTCGAGAATCTTGACTTGTTTCTCCTCATACGTTAAGTCGTCCTTCAACTGAATCGCTTTCTTGTATCTCTTAGTGGTACCTCCGCCATCTCGGCGTGACATTTCTTCAGCTAAGAAACATGGAATACATCATGAACTCCTGACAGTCCCTCTGGTAATTCCAACTTATACGCGACTTCTCCCATACGTTGCAAGATCTTATACGGTCCAACGAAACGCGGGGCTAATTTTCCCTTAACTCCAAAGCGCTTAACTCCTCATAGTGGGGATACTCGGAGATAAACTTTGTCTCCGGTTTCGTAAACTGTCTCCTTGCGTTTAGAATCTGCGTAGCTCTTCTGCCTGGACTGGGCTACCTTGAGCCTATCGCGTATCAACTTAACTTTCCGTTCAGACTCCTTAATCAAATCCGGTCCAAAGAACTAACGATCTCCAACTTCGTCCCATGACAACGGTGTCCTGCACCTTCTTCCGTATAAAGCTTCGAAAGGTGCCATCTTCAAATTGGTTTGGTAACTGTTGTTATAAGAAAACTCCGCATACGGCAAGTTATCGTCCCAACTAGATCCATAATCTAGTGCACAAGCTCTCAGCATATCTTCCAAAATATGATTGACTCTCTCAGTCTGTCCATCTGTCTGCGGATGAAAAGCGGTGCTGAACTCTAGCCTGGTTCCCAAAGTTTCATGCAACTGATTCCAAAACTTTGAGGTAAATTGGGTTCCTCTGTCTGATACAATACTCCTCGGAACTCCATGCAAACAAATGAACCTAGTCATGTATATCTTTGCCAACTTAGCACTAGTGTAAGTGGTCTTAACTGGAATGAAATGTGCTACCTTCGTCAAACGATCAACTACTACCCATATCGAGTCATAACCTGCCTTCGTCCTGGGTAGTCCTGTGATAAAATCCATGCCTATCTTATCCCACTTCCATTCGGGTATCGGCAATGGTTGCAACAATCCGGCTGGCTTCTGATGTTCTGCCTTCACTCTATGACACACATCACAAACTGCTACACATGCTGCAATATCCTTCTTCATTCCGGTCCACCAGAATGTCTCCTTCAAATCCAAATACATCTTGGTATTTCCTGGGTGAATCGAATATGGTGAATCATGTGCCTCTTGTAGAATCAACTTCCTGATCTCCGGGTCATTTGGCACATAAACACGGTCCTCAAACCATAGGGTATCGTGCTCATCCTCACGAAATCCCTTTGCTTTTCCTTTCCTTAGTTTCTCCTCTATAGAAGCAATTTCCTTGTCAGATTTTTGAGCCTCTCTAATTTTATCCATCAATGTTGACTGAATCTCCAATGCTGCTACATAGCCTTTCGTAACTATTTCTAAACTTAGTTCACGAAGGTTTTCTAATAACTCCTTGGGTATTTCCTCCATTATTAACGTATTGACGTGGCTCTTGCGGCTCAATGCGTCAGCTACTACATTAGCTTTACCGGGGTGGTAATGCAATCTCATATCATAATCCTTGATGAGCTCCAACCATCTCCTTTGTCTGAGATTCAACTCCTTCTGCGTGAAAATGTACTTCAAACTCTTGTTATCCGTGTACACCTCACAATGATTTCCAATGAGGAAATGTCTCCATGTCTTCAATGCATGCACTACGGCTGCTAACTCCAAATCATGTGTGGCGTAATTCAACTCATGAGGCTTCAGTTGTCGTGAAGCATACGAAACAACTCTCCCTTCCTGCATAAGCACTGCTCCAAGTCCTCGACGTGAAGCATCGCAATACACCTCATAATCCTTGGTCTGATCTGGCAAAATCAACACTGGTGAGGTAACCAATCGTTTCTTCAACTCCTGGAAACTAGCCTCACACTCCTCAGTCCATTTGAACTTAGTATCCTTCTTCAACAACTCCTTCATAGGCTTTGCAATCTTTGAAAAGTTCTCAATGAATCACCGGTAGTATCCTGCGAGTCCAAGAAAACTCCAGATCTCTCCAACTGTCGTTGGTGCTTCCCATTCGGTTACGGTCTCAACCTTTGTGGGGTCAACTGCTATCCCTTCTCCGGATATAACATGTCCAAGAAATCCAACTTCCTTCAACCAAAACTCACATTTGCTAAATTTGGCATATAACTGATGTTCCCTTAGTTTCTCCAAAACCAAACGCAAATGTTCCTTATGCTCTTCTTCATTCCTTGAATAAACCAGGATATCATCAATGAACACTACGACGAACTTATCCAAAAACTCCATAAACACTTTGTTCATCAGGTTCATAAAATAGGCAGGCGCGTTAGTCAATCCAAATGACATAACGGTATACTCATACAGTCCGTATCTCGTGGTGAAAGCTGTCTTCGGAATATCCTGTTCTCGAATCTTCAACTGATGGTATCCCAATCGCAAATCGATCTTGGAAAACACTTTAGCTCCTTGCAAACGATCAAACAGATCATTAATCATTGGCAGTGGGTACTTGTTTTTGATTGTTACTTCGTTCAATCCACGGTAATCAACAACCATCCGTAATGATGCATCCTTCTTCTCCACTAGAAGTACGGGTGATCCCCAAGGCGAAGAACTTGGGCGTATGTAACCTTTCTCCAGTAACTCCTTAATCTGATTCTTAATTTCTACCAAATCCTTTGCTGGCATCCGGTATGGCCGCTTCGATATTGGGCCTGTACCTGGCAATAACTCAATCAAAAACTCAATGTCTCTATCCGAGGGCATGCCTGGCAACTCTTCCGGAAATACATCAGGAGAATCCTTTACCACTGGTACTTCCTCCTGCACAACTCATGTTAGGCAATTTACTTGTGTCCTATTTGGCACATGCCGGGATACATACTTGATCCTTCCTCCTTCTGGCGTTGTGAGCAAAATTGTCTTACTGGCGCAATCGATGTTTCCTCCATACAACGACAGCCAATCCATACCGAGAATTACATCCAGACCTTGGGATTCCAGAATGATTAAATCTGTTGGGAAAACATGCCTTCCTATGCTTAATGGCACTTGAAAACATCCTTGACTGGCCATGTATTCTGCTCCTGGCGAGCTTACTAGCATAGGAGTTTTAAGAATCCTAGTGGGAAGGCTATATTTTTCCACAAATCCCCTTGATATGTATGAATGTGATGCACCAGTATCGAAAAGAACGAGTGCGGTAAATGACTTAACCAAAAACTTACCGATTACTGCACCAGGCTGATCTTCAACCTCCTCCACGTTAACGTGGTTCACCTGTCCCCTATTGAAAGGGTTCGGCTTCTTCCCTGAGCTCCCATTGCCATTTCCATTCTGGCCTTCAGGACATTCATTGGCATAATGTCCGGTCTTGGAACACTTGAAACAAGTGACTTGACTCAGATCTCTCTTGGTTGGGGTTGATGGGGTGGTCCGATTCTGGCCGTTGCTTCCTCCATTCCCATTACCATTCTTGTGGCCATTATGGTTGTGCGAACTACCTCCTCCATGGTTATGCTGAAACTGAAATCCCGATTTAGGGGTAAAACGGGGCTTCTGCTGGGCTCCAGAGTTATACTTCCCCTGTCCATACTTCCTCTTGCGGTTCTCAATCTGCTGTTGCTTCCCTTCAATCATGATGGCACGATCTACCAACTCCTGGTAGTTGTTGAAACTTGCTACCATCAACTGCATGCTTAACTCATCATTCAATCCTTCCAGAAACTTCTCCTGCTTAGTTGCATCCGTAGCAACGTCATCTGGGGCATAACATGCTAACTTGCTGAAGTCGTCAACATACTGGCCAACTGTCCTTCCTCCTTGGCGTAAGTTGCGAAACTCACTCTTCTTCATGGCCATAGCTCCTGCTGAAACATGGGCAGTGCGGAAAGCTTGCTGAAACTGATCCCATTTGACAGTGTCAACTGGGTAAGTGGCTGTGAAATTCTCCCACCATGCTGCCGCGGGTCCGTCGAGCTGATGTGCGGCAAACTTCACTTTCTCACCATCTGTGCATCCTGCAGTGGTCAACTCCCTTCCTATCTTGCGGAGCCAATCGTCTGCTACTATCGGCTCGGTGCTACTAGAAAACACCGGCGGATTCAACCTAAGGAAACGGGCTAAGTGGTCAACAAGTGGTGGTGGTGGAGGTGGGTTGTTGTTGTTGTTGTTGTTCTGCTGGTTCTCGACTAACATCTGCATCAATTGATTCTGCTGCTGTATCAACTGAGTGAGCTCCGATGGAAATCCATTGTCACGTCTCGGAGGCATCTGAGGGTTTAGAAAAGATGAGATTTAAGAATAGAGTGAGGTCTAAAGAGAAAACACTACCCTAATGCACATGAGCAAATGCACACAAAATCACTTCATTCAATTCAAACAAGGGCATACAAACGGTCTAGATCTATCGCAACAGTGCTCGAACTATAGGGTATACATGGGAAAATACTACTAAAATTTGGTGGTCATCTAGAAATTTGAATCGGTGGAAGACTCCATGATGTCAGCTCCAGCTTCGTCTTCAAAGTCAGGTTCACTTGGATCCGAATCGGTGTCGTCGAGGATGATGTAGTTGTCCGGACATGCGACGTACATTTCTTCCTTCCTGGATACTAACTCCCTCTTGAGTTCTTCAATTTCCTGTTTAAGATCGCCATTGTGCCTTGCTAGAGCTACGATCTCGTCCATGTAGTCCTTGCGTGTAGCCTTCAGTTCTCCTTCTAGCTCGATGATCCTAGCCTTCACATTCTTCAACTCTATCATATCATTGCACATCTGGTTCTCGTGGCGTCGAATGTGCTGGTTTAACTCCTGGATGAAAGCTGCAATGGATCTATCCTTCTTGGTGCTGACTAATTCCCATTGTTCATCTCGGCGTCCGCAAATCTGGTAGATAGTGTCCTTGAGGTCTTCTTGATAAACTTCTCCAATGCGTCCTATGGTTATATGGGCTGCCATGCTCTTTCCCAGACTCCAGGTGGGTGCATTGAAAACACTATCTATGGGTTTTGTGATTGGCGCGAATGTCCTTCCCAGAACGTGAGCTTGAATCTTCCAGCGCTCCTCTTCAGGCAAAGTGGCGTTGAAAGTCCCGGTGAAACTTGGTAATCCAATGTTTAGGTACTTGGTGACTTCCTTCAAGTGAAATCCAAAAGGTGTGCCTTCATCCGGTTGAGCGTACTTGATCTTCGCGTCCTTCATCCTAAAAGAGTAGAAAAGATGAGGAGTTAGAAAATGAGGAGAGAATAGTGATCTATGGCTTTAACTTAGTGGTCGTGTCCTACAGTCAGCGTGTGCTCTGATACCATTTCTGTAGCGACCCGACCCGAATGGATCAAGTCTCTGTGCTCCGGTGTCATCCCTGGATCAGTAATGCTGACACCACATAGTACTTCGAAGGACTTATAGCAGAGTAGCAATCACACACTTATTACATCGGTGTCTCAAAAGAGAACTTATTACAATAAATATGGTCTAAGACCATCTAATATCGATAACAACGGAAGACTTGGAAGATAAATGGGTCCATCAACTCCAACGGCATCACTGAGTATAGAACCATGACCTAACAGCACCTTACTCGTCGTATGAAATGTCTGCAACATGAAGGTTGCAGCCCGAAAACGGGTCAGCACATGGAATATGCTGGCAAGGTAACACATAGAGAGTAATGAACAGTAATGAGCTATACTATATGCATGTATGGCTGGTGGAAAGCTCTATGGTTACAGTTTTGCGTAAAGCCAGTTTTCCCTACTGCAAAGGAATAAATTTATTTAACTATCATGGTAGTTGAACATCGAGAATAGTTGACAGCATTCCGATCCCAATTAAGTGAACAATTAAAACCCAACAATATTAATTAGAAGTAACATGATGAGATTCACACGATATTCAAGTACTAGATACTCAAGATGTCCATAACCGGGGACACGGCTAATCATGATTAGTTTATTACACTCTGCAGAGGTTTGCGCACTTTTCCCCACAAGACTCGATCGCCTCCGTTGGGTTTCTCTCACTACACGGTGTTTGAGAAATGGATGAACGAGACACAGTCTTTCAGAGGCGCTAGCACCTTACGATGGATAGACCGGTACACCTACTTTCCCCTACATCTGCTACTCTACCCTGTAAGAGTTCGCACGACTTAGTCAACTATGCCAGAGCCCATAATGGCTTGTGGCTGCACACGGAAGTATTTAGTATGAAAGATCTTATGATCCCTTTGAGCCTGGGTGGCGGTCCAAAAGAAAACAGGCAAGTCCTGATAGAAACCAGGTGCCTCAATCCACCCAGATGCGTGTTTAAGTTGCCACCTTAGATAAACCCTTAAAATTATCAAACTCACATCTGTCATGGATATCACTCACCCAATCCACGTCTACTAGCATAGCATGGCATAATAAGAAAACGTAGAAGTAACTCCCAAAGGTTTCATAATAAACAAGTAATAGGTACTACCTCATCTACTTCCCATCCCACAATTTAATTAGATCCTAATCATGCAATGTGTGAGGATTGATCTAATGCAATAAAACTGGGTTGTAGAAAAGGTATGATCAAAGTGTTACTTCCCTTGCTGATGATCCACGAGACCTAGAGATTCGAAGTAACAGGCGGCGCACTCCGGGTAATCTATCGCAGACAAACAACAAGCATACAATAAGTACTCATCTAATGCACAGGTAAAACTCGAACAAGAGATCGAACCAGAAAGTTCAATTTAAGAACTCCGGTTGCAAAGAGAGAAAGAACCGAACAAAGCAACGGAAAACAAACGACGGAAGAAAACAACTCGGTTCTAGCAAGTTGAAACTAGGTCAAATTTTATGGTAGCAAAAACTTATTTAAGTTGATTAGTCGGAACGGCGGTTTCGAAACGAAACTCCAGGTGCTTGAATCACCTGATTCCGATAAACGAGCGGGGAGATAAACTAGAACGAAGATCGGATCTGAAATCACGATCAGAAAAACGTGGAGTAAATCCGACGAAAAAGAGAACGACGAACAGTTAAACGAACGGACATTCGTCAACCGAGAATAACCGGTGATCACGTTCGTTAAGACGAACGGCCCGGCGAACGCTTGCTAAACAACTAAACCGAAAACAAAACGAAAACCGATCTAGGGATTCAAAAAAAAACCGAAACAACGATCGAAAAGAAACCGGAACGGTTTAAAAAAACCGAACCGAGGGGAGGGGTGGCGCTGCGCGGGGCTACCTCGGCGAGGGGCTCCGGCGGGCGGTGGCGTTGGGCGGCGGCGGCGCTAGGCGGCGGCGGCGGCAGGGAGGCGCGGGCGGCGGGGGCTGCGCGCGGGGCGGGAAGCAGCGGGGTGGTGTGGGGAGAGGGGGGGGTGCTTGGGTATTTAAAGGGGAGGGGGAAGGGTTTCTTGGGTATTTAAAGGGGAGGGGGAGGGGGCAAGAAAAAGGGCGGCGACGGCGCTGGAGTCCGATTCGGACTCGGCACGGGCAGGCGCGAGGGGCGGCTGGGCCTTGGCCCAGGCGGCGCGATGCGGATTTTTTAAAAAAAACGCACGCAGAAAAACAAAGAAAAGAAAATCTAAACGAACTCCAAAATTCCCAAAGTAAATTTTTCCCCGACTCCTAAAAATGAGTCGAACAAAATGAACTTTTTCTCGGGGCCTAGATGCAAATTTTTAAAACACGCATTTTTCCCTAATCCAAATAAAATGCAACTAAAAATCGGAAGATCCAAAATTTGATTTATTTGTTAAATCTTCATTTTTCCTAAATTTGGGAAAGTCATATTATTCTCCTCTCTTATATTTTTGATATCGGGAAAATAATGAAGATGAAATAAATAAAATCAAATGATCCTCTTTTCAAAGTTTGAGAAAACTCAAAATTGAAAATAACGAAATCTCCAACTCTCTCCGAGGGTCCTTGAGTTGCGTGAAATTTCTAGGATCGACTAGAATGCAAGAAAATATGATATGCATGATGATCTAATGTATAACATTACAAATTGAAAATTTGGGATGTTACAGCTTACTGCAATGTGACCTAGTAGTTGGTCCTCTTCTAACTGGCAGCTTCTGCTTCTTTACAGGTACAACTATATTTGCTTCTTCTTCTTCTTCTTCTTCTTCTTCAAAAGTCCTATCTTCCTGCACCTCAAATGGGTCTTCAACTTCAGTGTCACCCTCATAATGCAGCACTGGTTCCTCCTCTGATAGCTCATCATCTGATTCTTCCTCTTGTACTTCTAACTCTCTCTGTCTCTTCCCCTCTTCCACATCTACATCTTCATCATCACACATATAATTAGGCTCACTTCCAATTTGACCATCCTCATCAGAGGCAGAAGCATCACTGTCCTCATATACCTCATATCCCTCTTCTTCTTCTTCTTCTTCCAAAACAGCATTCAACTTGGCATTTGCATTCTTGCTTTCTTGTGTGCAAACACCAGGAGGATGGGGTGTGCTAGAGCTGGCACATTGACTCTCAAAAACTACTCCTTGCTGATCAACAGCTAAGACAGGAGCCTCACTCAGATCATAAACAACAGGCTCTTGGTACACAACAGTGGACAAATCTGGCTTTTCACATTGCTGGAACTCAAAATCTCTATCAGGGGTTGCACAAGCCCTAACTAGCAAATTAATCTCAAAATTTGTCCTGGAGCTTCCTCTTTATCATCTGTAATTCTGCATGACTGTCTACCAAATCCAGCCCTTTCTCTCCTAAAGATGGATTTTCAATGTGAAACAAACAATCATATCCATTAAATCCTTGGGTTTCCATCACTGCAACCAAATTTAGATAAGTAATATCTGAACTACAAAGCTTTATCTCCAATGGTTCTCTTGCATCAAAATGGATCCTTACTTGCCAAATGTCTTCATCCAAACTACAGAACAAATTCATTTTCATGTATTCATTATCATAACTCTAAATTTGGAGAGCAACAGTACACTACAGGAAAATTTTGAATTAACTTTCCTATAAGTCTCAAATTTACTATTACTATTACAGGGGACAGAACATGAATCAATGTAGCTTCGACCATTTGAGCACAATAGCATATTCAAAGAAAAAGAATAGGACAGAATACTTCTATTACTCAAACCCTACCCAAATTGATACTGTAAATTGAACTACTTTATACACTAGGTTAATAGGTTACGTAATTGTCCTACATTGCTCACAGAAGATGAACAAACCCTAATCCCCAACTGGAGATGAACTAACCCTAAAAATCCACAATTGGATAAATCACAGGAGAAGGGGGAGAAGAACACGTACATCACGTCGCCGAGTCCATGCGTCAACTCATGGCTGCTGCTAGGGTTCGCCACCCACAGCTGCGCCAACCGCAACCGCTGGTCCATGGAGAGTAACAGCGACTCCTCCTCGTCGTCGCTCGAGTACGCGGAGCTGGGGTCGTCGCCTCCATCGCCGTCGATGCCAGCCGGGCCGTTAGGCGGCCAAAACGGTAGGTCACCACCGCCAATGACGCCGTCGCCGCCGCCGCCTGCCGGAGTCGCCGACGCCCTGGGCTAGGGTTCGAGTCGAGGAGGAGGAGGGGAGGGGAATGGTGCGGCGGGGGCGAACCGGTGCGACCGGACCGGGTTGGAGAGCGGCTCGCGGCTCGTCCTACTCAGCGCGCGGGCACGCGCCGATTGGCCAGCGTGGCACCTGACGGGTGGGCCCGAGCTGTCGGATACAGCGTCAATACGTATAAATTAGCGTTTTAGCCTTTTCTGCAAAAACTTGGACCAATGTTGGTACTGACACGTAAAAATTAGCAATCGTGGTACCAATCTGCTTGTGATGCCTGAATTATGGTATTTCTGTGCAATTAAC
This sequence comes from Triticum monococcum, assembly GCA_034509565.1. Lineage (NCBI taxonomy): Eukaryota > Viridiplantae > Streptophyta > Magnoliopsida > Poales > Poaceae > Triticum > Triticum monococcum. The sequence goes on from CM067845.1 coordinate 626,513,880, forward strand.
TCTCCTCATTACAACCAGCCTAAGCCAAGCTGCAGTTTTCGGGGAAAGCATGAACCGACGCGTAACTGCGAGTAAGCCAAGCTGCTTCCTGCCTTCCTTTATTAATTACTGCATACTTCTCTACTTGTTTTATGGGCAGTGAATTCTGCATCAACCTTTATTGTCAGTCTGTTCTTCTTCTTTTTCTTTTGAGGATAGTCCGTGCTTCTTTCTATTATATGTACTGACATTTTGCTGCTATGGATTTTATTTCACTTGGTACTACTATTAACCCGTCCTCGTTCATTGCTGATACTAGATAACACCCTGCGCGTTGCTGCGGAATGTGTGCATCAATTAAATTGGTTAACGATTGAAAGCTAATAGGAAATATTATCATATTATAGTAAATATACTGCATTCTCTACAAATAATAACTTGCATTTGGACACAAAAATAATGTTTGGTAGGAAACTACCAGAATTCTCAACAACATAAAATGGGAGGTGATACAATGCATTCATGGATGTATATTTGCAAACATACACCACACTCATCAGATTTATTGTACCTCCAAGTCCAACACACCAATTCAGTAAAGGCTTGTGTGTGTGCAGAAAGGTTCAGGAAGAAAATACAACCGAAAAAAAATTCTAAGGTGATAATTACTAAGAAAACACAGCACATATGTAGAGAACATACCTATATATGAGACTGGTGAGCAAAGTTCTGCAAAAATAAATTAGAAAATAGATTGTTGACTGACAGCTGCATCTCAAAATTTCTTTTATAAGTTCTGAGATACATATACATCGAGGTATAATATAGCTGAAGGTGCAGATTTGTACAGATACATTAAAAAACATTTATTTACTTCTCTGATATTTTGCCTCGTAATTTTAAAAGGAAAAGATGCAAGTATCCGGTTTGATTTCTACCGATACAATACATTGTGCAAGCGTATAAATATTCATGCAAATAGCAACTGAGTAGATCATACCAAGTCTATGTCTGGTCAACTTCGATATCTGCAATTAATATCCAGTCAGAAAACAAATACTGCATCTAAGCATAACCAATTTTGATTCTTCATACTTCCTTCTAACATCGAGTGAATCCAAACATTTGTTGATTCTTGATTTAATATAAAAAATAAGCTTATCGAAGGAGGTACGAATGACAGGAACACCATCCCCTAAAAGTGAAATACTTATCCCCTCCAACAAAAAACTAAAATACATCACTGAGTTGTGAGGTCGGAGAAGGTATATGTAACATGTGAAAAAGACAGACCTGTCACATAAGACTGAAGTGTTCCTGTCATTTCCACCAGACCTGGAAAGAAGAATAAATTGTATGGGCAAAACCATTCTACAACGAAATGGACTCAGAATCCAAAAGATACTTCATTGTTGCCGTCAACAGTTGGTACAGATAATGAATTCCATTGAGTCTATGACAGCATAAAACGGTTCTGACCCAACAGGGTAAGTCGATGTCGGGCACCATGGCACAAGAGGAGATGATTGCCGAGACGTGCGGCAGGGAAGAGTGGCGCAGCTACATCACACCGCAGATATGCATCTGCGGCATATTGTCCACGTCCTAGTAAAGATCTAGAAAAACACAATTTATTAATATGTCCATATCAAGAAGATTCATCGTATTATCCAACATGAATCAGTGGCCGTAAGATTGCTCCTAAAGGACCGAAAACTACGTCGCGCGGATACTTCAGAAAGCACGCGTATCCAGCCGGATACTGCCTCGATACATATCCCGTATGTATCCCATGATTTTTTGATTTTAAAAAAAGAAAATAATGTTTGATACTTTCAGAATACTTCTGTGATACTTTTTGGATACCCAAAACCCCTCGTTTGACGTGAAATTCCCTCAGTAGTAAAGGCACACCTTTTGAAGATATCTAACATGAGTGTGAGTTCATGCCAAAATATGACTGTCAATGTTCTTGTTCAATTGAAAGGTGAGCAAGAGAAAGTCAATGCACTGATTGGAACAACAAACCCAGAAAAATCCCACTGCCAATTAATGAAAGTGGACCAAGTGCAAGAAAATAAAGGGAATAATCCTATTGAGGCATGTTTTGACCTAGAAGCTCTATTTTGTTTTCAATCTTTTTCATAATTAATATATGTAATACCTGTATATAAATGTATCCTCGTATCCATATTTTCAGAAAATTGACGTATCAGGTGTATCCCCGTATCGCGTATCTAATACATATCCAAGTATCCGTGCAACGTAGACTGAAAACACATTAGGTTGATACCTGTCGACATGTACATGACAAAGAAAGTGAAAACTACGTAAATTTGGGGACTAAGGATGAGATAACCATAGCCTGGTCTTCGTGGTTAGTGTTGTCAATGAGCTCCTTGTGACCGAGCTTGGCAGCGACGGGCCATGGACGGAGCTTCTTTCGATGACTTGCAGACTTGCATTCACTCTGCATAATAGTAAGACCTCAAATCCCCGTTTCGTAGATCTGAAGGATGCAAAGCGTTGGTATATAATTGCAGGAGACGAAGAAGGGGATGAAGAGGGTCAGAGGAGAAGCCAGGGAGATTTCACTAGTAGAAAAGGGGGCAAAGGTCCAGGCCGGGTTAGCCCATTAGTCCCGGTTCAGTCCAGAACCGGGACCAATGGGGGCATTGGACCCGGTTCGTGATCCCAGGGGGACGGCCAGGCCACGTGGGCCATTGGTCCCGGTTCGTCTGGACCTTTTAGTCCCGGTTGGTGGGACGAACCGGGACCAATGGGCCTCGCTCCTGGCCCACCACCATTGGTCCCGGTTGGTGGCTTGAACCGGGACCAAAGGCTCCCCTTTAGTCCCGGTTCATGCCACCAACCGGGACCAATGAGGTGCCTATATATACCCCCTCGCGTAAGAGAAGAGCACACTGCTCTGTTTTTTCTGGCCGAGGGGGAGAGGGCTTGGTGGTGCTCTAGCTCACCTCCTATGCACACAAGGTGTTCGATGGAATGCCCGAGCCACACTACTTAAACTTTCTCCTCTCCAAGCTCGACCTCCAAGCTCCATTTCCCTCAATATTTGTCTAGGTTTAGCGGTCCGTCACGCCCCGTCCCCGTCTTCACCGTCGTCGATCACCCACGCCGAGCTCATCGCCGACACCACCGTGGTGAGCCTCTTGTTCTTATCTTCTTTCTGAAAGGAAAAAATATTCTTACTTCTATTTTTACATAGATACTTGTATTATTTTCTTACTTTTATTATTTCATCTTATATAGTGCGTTGGTTTTGGTATCCGCCCCCGTCGGCCCTCGTCCTATATATGATTCGGATGTGGTATATATATTATCTTTATAACTATTGGTTCATTTATAGTTTATGAAAATTATGCCAACCAACGTGACATAGATTTTATTTATCTAGGATGTATGTGAACCGGAAATTCCAACCGACCCTATTGTCGAGAGGTTAAATTTAGTTGAAGAAGAAAACAATTTCTTGAAGAAAAAACTAAAAAAATTTGAGGAGAAGAAGATGATATTGGAGTTGCATGTTGCGGATGTCGTCGATGATCACAAGATCAAGATGGATGCAATGCGCTTGAAGATGAGAAAGATTAGAAAATATGCCATTCATATCGAGGCTTGGTATCATTATGCCGTTGGATCAATTGTTACCTTGGTTGCGATTATGATCGCATTTGTTTTCGCATTGAAATGTTTTACATAGTTTCAATGTATGGTTTAATTAATTAGATGCTCTGGAGAGCTATATGTTGTTAGATGAGAACTATGTATGTACTTTGGTTTTAATGTGATGATGGACTTCTATTAATTTGGACACTTAATTATATATAATGCACGCAGATGAACCGGCAATGGATATATGGTGACAGACACACCTTCGAGTACATTAAGGGCGTGCATGAGTTTCTCAATGCGGCTGAGGCAAACAAGCAGAATGGTTTTATGTGTTGTCCATGCACTGAATGTGGGAATACAATGTCTTACTCTAACTGGAAAATCCTTCACTCCCACCTGCTTTACAAGGGTTTCATGCCACACTATAATGTTTGGATGAGGCACGGAGAAATATGGGTTATGATGGAAGACGGCGAAGAAGAAGAGTACGATGACAACTATGTGCCCCGTGAATACGGTGATGCTGCAACGGGGGGAGTTGGTGAAGATCAAGAGGAACCAGACGATGTGCCCAATGATGCTGCAACGGCTGAAGCTGCTGAAGATCAAGAGGAACCAGACGATGTGCCCGATGATGATGATCTCCGCCGGGTCATTGTCGATGTAAGGACGCAATGCGAAAGTCCAAAGGAGAAGCTGAAGTTCGATCGAATGTTAGAGGATCACAAAAAGGGTTGTACCCCAATTGCGAAGATGGCAACACAAATCTTGGTACCGTACTGGAATTGATGTAGTGGAAGGCAGAGAATGTTGTGCCTGACAAAGGATTTGAGAAGCTACTGAAAATATTGAAGAAGAAGCTTCCAAAGGATAAAGAATTGCCCAACAGTACATACGCAGCCAAGAAGGTCGTATGCCCTCTAGGATTGGAGGTGGAGAAGATACATGCATGCCCTAATGACTGCATCCTCTACCGTGGTGCATACAATGATCTGAACGCATGCCCGATATGAGGTGCATTGCGGTATAAGATCAGACGAGATGACCCTGGTGATGTTGACGGCGAGCCCCCTAGGAAGAGGGTTCCTGCGAAGGTGATGTGGTATGCTCCTATAATACCACGGTTGAAACGTCTGTTCAGAAACGGAGAGCATGCCAAGTTGATGCGATGGCACAGTGAGGACCGTAAGAAAGACGGGAAGTTGAGAGCACCCGCTGACGGGTCGCAGTGGAGAAAAATCGAGAGAAACTACTGGGATGAGTTTGCAAAGGACCCAAGGAACGTATGGATTGCTTTAAGCGCGGATGGCATTAATCCTTTCGGAGAGTAGAGCAGCAATCACAGCACCTGGCCCGTGACTCTATGTATGTATAACCTTCCTCCTTGGATGTGCATGAAGTGGAAGTTCATTATGATGCCAGTTCTCATCCAAGGCCCTAAGCAACCGGCAACGACATTGATGTGTACCTAAGGCCATTAGTTGAAGAACTTTTACAGCTGTGGAATGGAAACGGTGTACGTAGGTGGGATGAGCACAGACATGAGGAATTTAACCTAAAGGCATTGCTGTTCGTGACCATCAACGATTGGCCCGCTCTCAGTAACCTTTCAGGACAGACAAACAAAGGATACCACGCATGCACGCACTGTTTAGATGACACTGAAAGTATATACCTGGACAAATGCAGGAAGAATGTGTACCTGGGCCATCGTCGATTTCTTCCGACCAACCATCAATGTCGAAAGAAAGGCAAGCATTTCAAAGGCGAGGCAGATCACCAGAAGAAGCCTGCCATGCGTACGGGTGATCACATACTTGCTATGGTCAATGATTTACACGTAATCTTTAGAAAGGGTCCCGTTGCACTAGCTGTTCCGAATGACACTGAGGGACACGCACCCATGTGGAAGAAGAAATCTATATTTTGGGACCTACCCTACTGGAAAGACCTAGAGGTCCGCTCTTCAATCGACGTGATGCACATGACGAAGAACCTTTGCGTGAACCTGCTAGGCTTCTTGGGCATGTATGGAAAGACAAAAGATACACTTGAGGCACGGGAGGACTTGCAACGTTTGCACGAAAAAGACGGCATGCCTCCGAAGCAGTATGAAGGTCCTGCCAGCTACGCTCTTACGAAAGAAGAGAAAGAAATCTTCTTTGAATGCCTGCTCAGTATGAAGGTCCCGACTGGCTTCTCGTCGAATATAAAGGGAATAATAAATATGCCAGAGAAAAAGTTCCAGAACCTAAAGTCTCATGACTACCACGTGATTATGACGCAACTGCTTCCGGTTGCATTGAGGGGGCTTCTACCGGAAAACGTCCGATTAGCCATTGTGAAGCTATGTACATTCCTCAATGCAATCTCTCAGAAGATGATCGATCCAGAAATCATACCAAGGCTAAGGAGTGATGTGGCGCAATGTCTTGTCAGTTTTGAGCTGGTGTTCCCACCATCCTTCTTCAATATCATGACGCACGTCCTAGTTCATCTAGTCGACGAGATTGTCATTCTGGGGCCCGTATTTCTACACAATATGTTCCCCTTTGAGAGGTTCATGGGAGTCCTAAAGAAATATGTCGGTAACCGCGCTAGGCCAGAAGGAAGCATCTCCATGGGCCATCAAACGGAGGATGTTATCGGGTTTTGTGTTGACTTCATTCCTGGCCTTAAGAAGATAGGTCTCCCTAAATCGCGGTATGAGGGAAGACTGACTGAAAAAGGCACTCTTGGAAGTGACTCAATAATATGCAGGGATGGATATTCTTGGTCTCAAGCACACTACACAGTTCTACAGAACTCTACCTTGGTGACCCCGTATGTCGATGAACACAAGAACAGTCTATGCTCCAAACACCCGGAGCAGTGCGACGACTGGATTACATGTGAACACATCAGGACTTTCAGCAGTTGGTTGGAAACACGTCTCAGAGGTGACAACACTGCTTGTGATGAGCTGTACTTGTTGTCCAGGGGACCATCTTTGACTGTATTGACTTACAAAGAGTACGAGATAAATGGAAATACATTTTACACCATCACCCAAGATCAAAAGAGCACCAACCAAAATAGCGGTGTCCGCTTTGATGCAGCAACCGAGAGCGGAAAGGACACATATTATGGCTACATAGTGGACATATGGGAACTTGACTACAGACATGATTTGAAGGTCCCTTTGTTTAAGTGCAAATGGGTCAATCTGTCAGGAGGCGGGGTACAGGTAGACCCATAGTACGGAATGACAACAGTGGATCTGAAAAATCTTGGGTACACCGACGAACCGTTCGTCCTAGCCAATGATGTGGCACAGGTTATCTATGTGAAGGACATGTCTACCAAACCAAGAAAAAGAAAAGATAAGGAAGCGAATACATCATACGATGAGCCAAAGCACCACATAGTTCTTTCAGAAAAAGGGACATCCTGAGAGTGAAGGGCAAGACAGACATGTTTGAAGATTATGAAAAGTTTCATGAAATTCCTCCCTTCAATGTCAAGGCTGACCCAAGCATCCTGATAAACGATGAAGATTATCCATGGTTACGGCGCAATAAGCAAATGACACAAGTGAAGAAAAAGTGAAGACTTTCTCCCGCAACTATTATGATGATACCATGCCAACTTTGTAACACACGAGTATGCTATGCCAACTTTTTCAGAGTTCATTTAAAAACTATGAATTTAGGTCAAATTTTCTCTATAGGTGCATCTATGTTCATTTTTTAGTAAAGTTAATCACAAACTTGTAATTCACACAAATTTCAAAGAATTCAAATTTTAACTATTCAAATTTGAAAACTAATGGCACTAACAGAACGTTTATAATTTTTCTAAAACTAATGGCACTAACAGAAAGTTTATAATTTTGCTGACCTAAAAGCAAAAAGAATTAAAAAATAAAGCAAAAAACAAAAGAAAATAAATAATACAGAAAACAAAACAAAAAAACTGGAAAAAAATAAAAATAGCAACAATAAGTATTTTGTTGTAAGTAAAAACAAAATAAAATAAATAAAGCAACAAAGAAAACAAAAAAACTAAAAAAAGTGTTTTCAAATTTGAATAATGTCACTAAGATGAAGTTTATAATTTTTCTAAAACTAAAAGCAAAAAAGAATTAAAAATGAAGCAAAAAACAAAAGAAAATAAATAATGCAGAAAACAAAATAAAAAACTGGAAAAAAATATAGGGCTCGCCCCTGGCCCATGACCATTAGTCCCGGTTTGTGCCACAAATCGGGACTGAAGGGTTGGTCCTCGTTGCGCTCAGAGTTTAGTCCCACCTCGCCAACCGAAGGGCGCCCACACCGGTTTATAAGCCCGTCCCTCTCTGCCTTGTTGAGCTCCTCTCAAAGTGAAAATAGATGCCCCTATACAGGGAATTTGACCTAAATTCATAATGAATTTATCTGAAATTCATAGAAATTGATTATGAATTTAGGTTGAATTTTCTCTATAGGTGCATCTATGTTCATTTTTTAGTAAAGTTAATCACAAACTTGTGATTCACACAAATTTTAAAAAATTTCAAATTTAAACTATTTAAATTTTAAAACTAATGGCACTAACAGAAAGTTTATAATTTTTGTGACCTAAAAGAAAAAAGAAATCACTAAAAAACTATAAGTATTTAGTTCTAAGTAGAAATGAAAAAATAAATAGCAAAAAATAAAAAATGCCTATAATATTTGTTATGACTAACTAAAATTACCAAATTGAGTATAATGATAAAACACAGTAATATTAAATAGCAGGAAAAAGAATGACTCAAAAATCAATTTTTATAGTAAAGTTATTCATAAACTAGTGATTCACACAAATTTTAAAAAATTCAAATTTAAACTATTCAAATTTTAAAACTAATGGCACTAACAAAAAGTTTATAATTTTTGTGACCTAAAAGAAAAAAGAAATCACTAAAAAACTATAAGTATTTACTTCTAAGTAGAAATGAAAAAATAAATAGAAAAAAAGAAAAAAAAATGCCACCTACTGGGCCAGCACGGCCTGAATACGACTAGAAACCCAACCATGGGCCAGGATTCAGGCCCGCAGCAGGCCCAGTATGCCCACAGGCATTACAGTGTCCCCTTAGGCCCGTAAGCCTGCAGTTCAGAGGAGTTCGAAAGGGAACACAAAGCAGGGCTTATAAACAGGTGCGGGAGCTCTTCAGCTAGCAAGGTGGGACTAAAAATCCCACCGCGGCGCAGGCCATTGGTCCCGGTTAGACGCACGAACCGGGACCATAGGGGGGTATTCATACCGGTTCGTAGCACAAACCGATACGAATGCCTACCTATGGTCCCGGTTCGTGCGACGAACCAGGACCAATGGCCTCTGCTTCCCGCCCTTTGGGCTGCCGAAATGAGACCTTTGGTCCCGGTTGGTAGCACGAACCTGGACCATAGGTGGCATTGGTACCGGTTCGTGCCACGAACCGAGACCAATGCTTCATATATATATACCCACCACTTAGCGGTTTCAGTTTACATCGCCCATTTCCCCCCGACGCCGCCGAGCTCATCGCTGCCAGGCTGCCTCGCCGTCGCCGCCCACGCCATTGCCCCTAATATATCCATCTGTCATGTTTGAATAATAATTGCCATGTTGTAAATATTTGTAGAAACTATGGACACCGCCCGAGATGAAGTACAAGAAGAGTTGTTGGGGGACATAATCGCACGAGGAAGTGATGTCGTCTACTCGTTGTTTCTCAACGACACTGATGGTCTGGAAGCAGCTGCTATGATTATGATGGCTCCGGTGACCCAATGCCGGTGCAAGAAGGAGACCGTGAGGACGGCTCCGGTGACCCAATGCCGGTGCAAGAAGGAGACCGTGATGACGGCTCCGGTGACTAAACCGAGTCCGGCCAGGTATATATATTAGTTAAGCCTATGCTGACTAGCTAATTGATGCATTCATTGTTTTAGTATGTACACATATTAATTAAGTCTTTGTTCTTTTTTCTAGCCCTCCAGATCGAGCACAACTTCGGTAAAGAGATGAGGCCCGAAGAAAAAGTTGAGCTCGGATGAAAGGTTTGAGATCATAGCAATCGCGTCCGACGGCCAACCAATTGAACCCATCCGGACAAAGAACGCATTTGTTGCTCAGTGCGGGGTTCTGATTAGGGACAAGATCCCAATCAGCATCCAGCAATGGTTAAAGCCGGCTACAGAAGACCCTGAGGTGTCTTATGTCAATGATATGCAGAAAAATGATCTTTGGACTGAGCTGAAGTCAAATTTCACCCTACCGCTAGAGGATGATCCGAAGAAGCCAGTTAAAGAGCAATTAATCAAGTCTTTTGCTCTTAAGAGGATGGCAGACCTATTCAGGAGGTGGAAGAACAAGCTGAATAAGTTTGTCGATAAAAAAGAGACACCAGAATTCAAGGGCAGATATAAGAAGATCAGAGATCACTGGCCCGCATTTGTGGCCCATAAGACATCGGAAAAGAGTAAGAAGATGCCGGTGACAAACAAGCAAAATGCTGCGAAGAAGAAGCATCACCATCGCACGAGGTCAGGTGGCTACCTCGTAGCCCGGCCTAAGTGGGCCAAGACTGAGAATGATCTGGTTGATAAAGGGATCGAACCAGAGACAATTAACTGGCCAGACCGTTGCCGGACTTGGTTCTTCGGGGCTGGCGGAACCTTGGACCCTGTATCAGCGAAGTGCATTTGGATGGACGAGCAAATGAGAATACCAGTCAAGAGGCTTAAGCACTATATTGAAGCAGCGCAGCAAGGGACGTTCGTTCTAGACAGAGAGAACAAGGAGCTCACAATGGCCCTCGGGAATCCTGAGCACCCTGGACGGACACGAGACACGCCAGGCTCCATTTCGTGGAAGGCTGGGTTTCCGGACGCAGGCGGTTACAAATGCCACGAGAGGAGGAAGAAAGTGGAGCAGACCCAACTGCAGGTGTTGCACGCTAGGGTACAAGCGATAGAGGAATGAGAAGCAAATCGCAGCAAACGAACTGCCGAAGCTTCCCCCGAAGCTACCCCGCCATCTCAGCGGAGAAGCAGCGTGGCTTCCACCGAGCTGCTTCAGCCGGAGCATGTCTTGACGGCTCCTGCCAGCTATCCCGTGGATGCTATCACGGAGTCTCAAAATTGCCACCTTATTACGCAATGGATTAATATGAAGGTCAAGGCGGCTGTTGGCTTTGTTTTTCCTACTGAACCCGACGCAACTTCTCACTGCCGGCCGATTCTAGAAGGATATGCTAGGGTGATGGTGGATGAAATAACGGAGGGATTTGAGGACCTCCAGCTTGACCACCCTACCGGTGAAGGGGAGACTCGGCTGGGTTCTGCTCTGAAGACTCCATGCCTATGGCGGAAGGAGCTCATCAACCTTCCAAACTGGACGCCTCCGCCTCCTCCCCCAGCTCCTCCGGCGAGTCAGGGCACTCCGCCTCCTCCACCGCCTCCTCCTCCGGTGAGTGACGATCAAGGCACTCGGCCGGCTCCTCCTCCGGCGCGTGGCGGCACTCCGCCTCCTTCTCCGCCTGCGCCGGCGCGCCCGAGCAGCCAGCCTCCTCCTTCTCCGCCTCGTTAGCAAGGGCGGAAGAGACCCGCCGCCGCTCCGGCTGCTCCGGCACGTCGTAGTCCTTCTCCTCCGCCTCGTAAGCAAGTAAAGAAGACAGCCGCTCCGTCTGCTCTGCCGGCGTCTAGCAGTACAGCCAGAGGCGGGAGGACATACAGATTCGGTCCTTCTCTGAAGACTCCAGAGAAGTTACCATACGAGAGGAACCCGGAGGAGAACGCCGAGATCGCGCGAGAAGAAGTGAGGAACTTCTTTGAAGGGGTGAAAGCAAAGAAACATCCACCTCCGGAGGAGAAGGTAGATCCGGTGAAAGCGAAGCGCACTCTGGCTGCCCTGACAAAACCACCCAAGTCTCCGCCGAAAGGCAACTATGAGCGCATTATTGAAAAGGCATTTGCCGAAGCGGAGCGGTCGGGAAGTACTGTCAGTGATCAAAGGATGAAAGAACGACGAGCTGGGAAAAAAATTGCCCAGCTCGGCGAAAAAGCGAAGCAATCGTGCCCCATGCTCAAAGTGCTTAGCGACATCGTCGCTAATGATCCGAGGATGGTGCCCGGTTATAGCAATCTTGGAGATTACCTGCCCGATAATGTACATTATGATTTCTTGGAGGTGCAGATACAAAGATACGAGTACGGGAAGCCTCTCGTCAAATATGAAAGATCTCTATCAACGATGATGCGAAGATTGCATGATTGGTACTTGAAAATCTGCAGAGAGTCTGGGGGGAGGAATACTTTGTATCTAAGAGTTAAAAAAGAGCATGACCTCATTGGAATTGAACTGTTGCCTGTTCCATTTGAGGAGTTCTTTCAGTTTTTCAATCAATTGGCCCTCGATAAAGCAACAGTCACCTGCTACTGTCTGTAAGTAGTACTACTTCTGTCATTAAGTCTCTCTATATAGCTCAGCTCTTTCATTGCATATATTTATAATTATCCTCACTATATTATGCAGATTGAAGATCGTCGAATTGAAGAAAAGACAAATCGGTGATATTGGGTTCATTAACACAAATCTCATAAATGCAACTGAGGTTAAATTTCATGCCACCGATACCGAGGCCAACTTGCTACGATCGTTGGTAATAAATGAAAACAAAGATATAATACTCTTTCCTTACAACTTCAAGTGAGTGCTACTGTCTTGTGCATATTCGGTTTCCCTTATATATTAGTCAAGGTTATAGTAATGTAATTGATGAGTTATGAATGCGTGCGCAGGTTCCACTATATTCTCCTAGAGATTAAGCTTGAGCAGGGAGTAGTAACTGTCTTGGACTCTAAACGAAAAGATCCCCGGGAGTATGCGGACATGACTCAAATGCTCGAGAAGTAAGTTAAATCGATCATTATCCACCATATCAGCAACTTTGTTCATTTCTGATATCAAGTAATTGTTTTCTTTGTCTGGCAAGGTTTGAAGAAAATTCACCAAAAAAGCTCCAGGACTGCCGAAAAAGCTGGAATTTAGACACCCGAAAGTAAGTACTATAGTAGCATGTTCCGCGCATCTCCTAGTGATTCAAGCGCTAGTTTCATCAATACCATTTGACATTCTTGCTTATCAGTTTGATTGACCTCTATTTCTTGTAAAGTGGTTGTGGCAGGAACAAGGGAATGATTTCTGTGGATACTACGTTTGCGTGTCCATCCGCCATACGACCTGTGAGCGGGGCTACTGTGACGAATAATATGAAGTGCGTAAATAACAATATACACAATTTTATTTTATTACCATCATTTGTCTTGAGTTTCATTCATATATATATATATATATATATATATATATATATATATATATATTGACCCCCTTCTTCAAATTAGATGTTTCGGAAGCGGGATGAACTCCTAGCACCAGCTCGCATGCGAGCAATTCAAGAAGAATTGGCGGCATTCTTTCTTAACCACGTGATCGCTGAAGACGGAGAATACTATGTGGACCATGCGTCCGTATGCTAGGAGATTATATTTGTAAGAGATAATTATTGTATATATGTAGCTGATAGTGTCGGATAGATATATGAGAACTTGTTGTTCGACCAATATCTCGGAGAAGAAGAGGTGGTCGATATCACTTCTCTCTGTATGCATATATGTTCATGACGATCTTCTGTTTTCTTCGTTTGCTTACTAGCTAGCTAGTGTGTCTAGTCCTCTCTATATGTATGTATAGTACATAGTGTCGACCAAGCACGAACATAAAAGAGGACACTCCTCTCTATTAATTATAGCTAGCTAACACAATATATGAAACACCTAAATTAACTCCCCAAAACCCCCTCCCCTTTCAAAAAAAAAATCCCCAGCCACAGAAATGCTGACGCGTGGATGCCTATTGGTCCCGGTTGGTGCCATCAACGGAACCAAAGGCCCTCCTGTCTGGACTCCGCGCACAAGCCACGTGGAGGCCCATCTGTCCCGGTTCTGGACTGAACCGGGACTAAAGGGACAGGGCATTAGTAACGACCCTTTAATTCCGGTTCAGGAACCGGGACAATAGGCCGTTTTCTACTAGTGTTTGTAGAGGCAAGGACACGCGCTGGTGCCATTGGTGGGGAGAGGATGGGACATGGTCATTCGGTTAAATCTAATGCTTTCTTCCACATTTGCTGTGTAGTGGACAGGCAGGTGTTTATTATTGCCGTTTCCTGTGCACTGGAGGTTGCATTCTGACCGGGAAATCCCGTCGATCGTGGCGGATAAAACTAAATAAGTGCATGCGCCAGTCATGGGCTACCAGTACATGCGTGGGCCATGAACGACCAAGCTTACCAGGTATCTCTTGCACAGCGGTTTTCTTTTTTGAGTAAATGTAAACCAGGCGGCCATGACGATTAGCGATGATTAACCTGTGGGGTCAACAGCGGAAGGGTGTGGTATGCATGTGCATGTTTTTGGTAACGGAATCCATGCAGGATGATAGATGCTGATGTGGTAGGAGGTGCTGATGTGGGTATGCTCATGTTAAGATAATTAGGTTAGTGAAGATGAATCTTTTAGATAATAGGATTCGTTTTAAATTTATTTATTTTTGACCTGAACCAGGGGGAGCTCTACTTTTGCATTATAGAAGGGGAGAAAAAAATGTTACAATTACAAAGACTGGATGAAAAGAGGGAAACTATACATGAAAACAGGGATGAGTCACAAGGAAGGGGCCTCGTTGAAAAGGGCAATATCATCACCGATCATCTGAGCGAGCACAGTAGGCTGCACCTGCAGATTTTGAAAAACCCTTCTATTCCTCTCGGTCCACAAATTCCAGGCAGCATAAACAGTGATGATTATGTCCAAGCTAAGGCCATCTTTTGGGGGTGCCCATATTGATCCGAGACCACCACTACCCAACCGAAGTAGCAGCAAGAGCGATGCTAGCCAGACGTTGATGGGACATCATCAGCTGAGACCAAAGTTCCTTCGCAAACGGACACTGAAGTAGACCGTGGCCCGCGGTGTCCTACCGGGAGATTCATTCCAATTTTGATTGTGTGCATCTTGCTATGCAGTAATGCAGATGTTGGGTATTCGCTCATTTGCAGTTATATAAGCTTGATTTAAGTTTCAAAGAAAATATCATTAATCAGGAAAAGGAACAATTCGAGTCGTGCTTCTCTGTTTTCAGTACAGTGCAACATTGCCAACTGCGTTGAGCGTGTTTGCGCCATGCACTGTTCCATGTTCATGGTTGCCTTTGTTGATGATGAACAGTTTGAGGCCCACATCGAGCTCATTTGTGAACAGTCTCTTCAGGTATCAAGATGGACGAAGGGGGACAACAAGCCAGTGGGACAGGAGGCAGCTTGATTGTTCTTGGACCATGCATCGTTCTACGTCAATATCTTTCTGTTGACGTCGAAGAGCCCGTGACGTGCGTTGAGCTCTTCCTGCGGGTGCTGATGAATCAGCTCGTCAATATCTTTATGTCCCCTATTTTTGTTTGATGTTGAGGATCATTTGGATTAGGTTTTCCCCAAAAAAGGTAGCTTTTTTCGGGGAAGTTGTTTTAGGGAAGTAATTTCCAAAGCAATAAAAAACTGCAATGTACACAAATAATACGTTTCATTATTATTAGTCACCTAATAATTGTTCACATCTTGGTTGACACTGATGATCGTTGATCTGGCTATGAGATCCGTGCAAAAACTTCATATTTTTATGAATTATTAGAAAAACCAAAAAATCACTAGATGGATGAATTATTACATCCCGGTAAACATTATTTTACATATTTATGACATATATGAAATCGATCGAGAATTAGTGAATTCTCAGTCAACTAATATGAATGCATTGTTTTTGAATTTGTATGAATACATTTGTAAAATCAATCGAGAATATCTGAGACATAGCTCCCTATTTTCCATAACATTTACATTATGTTTCCCACCAACCACAAAAAGTTGCTTACATCAATCCAAAAGGAAGTTCCCATGCCTCTTTTTTGCTGGAAATTTCAGATCTATTCATCTTCAATCATGACAGTATAACGAACACCGAAATAATAAAAAACACATCCAGATCCATAGACCACCTAGCGAGGACTACAAAGGATGTTCCTATGCTGCACATGTAAAAAACATGTAGTCGTCATGCACAAATAATGTGAAAGTAATAACTATCACAGATATTAAAGAATTGCCCATTCCAAAATGAGAGAAAAAGGTTCAAATCTATACCTAGTAATAAAAGGAGGTGTTCTAGAAAAACTAATAAAGAGAGGTGATATTCTTGTCTGTCATAATATTTTGTAGAAAATCCCTAATGTTTCTGATAATCAAAACACTATCCAGTTTTTAAGTCAGATTTTCACTTATGCAGAAACTCCCCTATATTTCTGGTAATCAACCTGCAACTAGTTTTAAGTCGGATTTTTTTGCTTTTTCAGAAAACCCTTGATATTTGGGTTAATCAACCCAACATTACATATCAAATGCTTTAAAATATATTTATATCTTTGAAACCCTAAGTCAAAATTTAACATGTTATATATGAAATTTGATTAGAAAAATATGTAAAATCTGAATATGATATTATTTTACCTGTTAGTCATTAAAAAGACTATTTAGGGTGCAACCTTAATCAATCCATCTTTCTTTCACATGCCGATGCGGATTGGAAATGAACATCGAGCAAAACGAGGACCGGAGATGAAATAAACCATGTATAATCATTCGTGCACACCTTGCCAAAACTGAAAAAAAAAGATTTCTCATCTTATGCCGGGAGAGAGACGCCTTAGGATTGACAACATTCAAAAGCGTTGTGATTGCGTGAGCACCGAGGCCATCGTCGCCGATTGTGGGAAGGATAAGTTGCACAGCAAATGAGATGTCGTGTGCTGAAATAAAGGACGTGAAACTATTAGGGTCTTGAGCCATGGTTATTAGGTCAAGGGAATGTGGTATTTTTTTCTCCCGTTGCAACGCACTAGCTTTTTTGCTAGTTATTACAAAGTAAAGACAAAATAGAAGCACAATGTTAGATGATATAATGAAACCATGGATATAATGGTACATAATCTCATAATTCATAAATAATAGTAAGACTTCTCAAATCAATATTCAAAGAACGCACCCACGGGTTCATACTGAAATCTATAAAAAAGACTTATATTTAGGAACGGAGGGAGTATCAAGGATTCACATTCATAATAGTGTAACATGATAAGATAGTACTAACTTGTATTATCATGATATGATCGACTTGCATATCATGGCTAGTTTTATATCCAGAAGGCTCGGATGTCATCAAAGAGCGGATCAGCGTGACGCAGCAACTCGAAGCATCGAACCCGGCGGCGCTTGGCAGTAGTCAGTTCTCCATTCTTGTCATACTTGAGGGTGAATGTTATGAGCTGGAGCAGATGGCGACGAGGTAGGTTCTCCTCATTCACCTTCTCCTTGTAAGGGTCGCTCTCGTCGGCGTCGACGTCATCTTCCTGGTAAGGGTCGCCCTCGTCGTCGTGGTCGTCGTCCTTTTCACCATACACAATAGAGAAGCAGTGCAGGATGCAGAACTTGCTCCTGCCTCCCATGTAGACGAGGTCTGCACCAAGGTGCTCCTCGCCGGGGTCCCCGCAGAACATCTTCTCCTTGCTGAGCCGCCACAGGGGCGCCGTCTCACTGCCAGCATCGTCGGCTTCGACGGGTGGCACGTCGGAGGAGCAGAGGTGGCCGAGGGTGTCCTTGTCCCCGGAGAGGCCGACCCAGGCATCGAGCGCGGGGTCAAAGAGGGCCTGGCCTTTGAACGGCAGCTTCCACCTACCGCGCTGCTTCCACACGGCGACGCCGTCCTCGGCGCCGGTGTCGAGGGTGAAGGTAGCGGGGGCGCCTTTGCTGACGGTGCTGACGAAGAGCGTCCGGCCGTCGGGGTGCGCCGCGTGGCAGGTGACGTCGACGCGCCGGAACGGCGGCTTGTCGGCCAGCTTGTCCCACGACCACGCGAAGCTGCTGCGCTCCGGCGGGGGAGGGTAGAGGAGCTTGGTCGAGGACCCGGCGTCCACGGAGACCACGTTGCGGCCGACCGGCATGTAGATCGGGGTGTGCGGGCACGTCCGGCTGTGGGGGCGAGGGCCGAGGTTGAGGCTCCGCGAGTGCACGTCGAAGACGGGGACGGCGTGCTCGGGCCAGCCGCAGTCCGTGATCAGGATCTTGGTGCCGCTGGCGACGAAGAACTCGCCCGTCTGAGCAGGCAGCCGGATGAGGGCCTCCGGCAGGGGCGACCACGCGGCGCCCACAGTCTCGATCTCCCCGTCCTCGTGCCGCGCCGCGTCGTCGTCGGACTCGTAGTCCGATGACAGGTCCATCTTTCGGATGGCGTACCCGTCCCCGTCGTCGACCACGAAGTAAAGGTGGCGGCGCTGGCGCTGACGCTTGGCCTTCCGGCCGACGCCCAGCACGTCGGAGTGGCGCTTCGACGACATCGATCGTCCCTGGTGTTTCTCCTCTTCGCTCCCTTGTTTTCCTACCGAATACTACTCAGATCCGATTCGTTCCTTCTGTTATTATGCCTTCTCTTATCCTTGGTATATAAAACGATCCACATACAATTGGAATCCGACCCAGATTGAAACTGCCATCCAGCAAACACGATCCATCGTTAAATAGATATCCATCGAGCAAACATGAGAGGTCGCCGGCGGCCGATCCATGAGAGGCCGCCGGCTTGGGTAAGACCTGATCGGCCAAGTGTCTCTGCACAAGGACACGTATATTGGTTAGCCGAACAGAAAATCGACAGCATACCCGCTGAGATGGTCATTGTATCAATCTCTCTCGCTGGCCATACGTTTGGGACTCTGCCACCGCCACTTGGTATGGACAAGGACATACAACACCAGTTGACAAAGCTCGACCAACACTTATGCTTCATTTCCCATAATCGTTTGAGCTCGTGTTACGAAATTTGGTTGCTTCCCGAACATGGTGCACACATATGGAATTTGTATTATCGAATGGGCATGAAAAAGGTGTCACTGGATTTGACCAACTTTTTGAAATGGATATACCCACTGGCCACTATCAGCAATGGTAGTCACATCCTCCTCGCACGACCCTGCTTGTTGGCCCACGTGAGCAACTACTCCCGATTGTGTGCATACAACCTAGCAACCGGTGACGTTGAGGACATCTTTAGTGAAAGCATGCAGCATTGACTCTGTCTGTTGGTCCTCCCTCCTTCACACTTTGCAGGTCAGAGGGTTCCCCCCTCGTTGGTGCGCTTGGATCCAGTCTCTCCTAAACACGGGTTCCACGGCAGTCATGCTTAATGGCATCCCCGGAAGATGGATTCAATGTAAGAATGGCCTCCGGCAGGGTGATCCTCTCTCGCCCTACCTCTTTATCATCATTGCAGATATACTGCAACAATTGATCATCAAGGCCTTTCAAAAGGGTCAACTTCGTCATCCTCTTTGCCCCAACCTCCCCTGCCCCGTTCTTCAGTATGCCGACGACATGCTCATCATCGTCCAGGCCACTCCTGTTGCCGCCAAATATCTAAAAGATATCCTAGATAGTTTTGCTGCTGCCATCGGCCTACAAATTAATTTCACCAAGACTACCTTCATCCCCCTTAACGTCGAACCTGAGGATGCTGCTCAAATGGCCTCCGATCTCGCTACCAACATCTCCTCCTTCCCGCAAACCTACCTCGGCCTCCCTCTCTTCCCCTACAAGCTTCCACCTTCGGCCTTTCAACCTGTCATTGACCGTTGCGATAGTTACCTCGCTGGTTGGTGCGCTCTGCTACTCTCTCGTGGTGGCAAACTTGTTCTCCTCTCGGCAGTCCTTGACAGTCTCCCTACACTAGTAGAAAAAGGGGCTATGGTCCAGGCCGCCTCAGCCCATTAGTCCCGGTTCAGTCTTGAACCGGGACCAATGTGGGCATAGGTCCCGGTTCGTGAGCCCAGGGGGCCGGCCGGGCCACGTGGGCCATTGGTCCCGGTTTGTATGGATCTTTTGGTCCCGGTTGGTGGGCTGAACCGGGACCAAAGGGCCTCCCTCCTGGCCCACCACCATTGGTCCCGGTTGGTGGCATGAACCGGGACCAAAGGCTCCCCTTTAGTCCCGGTTCATGCCACAAACCGGGACCAATGAATTGCCTATATATACCCCCTCGCGCAAGGGCAGAGCATAGTGCTCTGTTTTTTCTGGCCGAGGGGGAGAGGCCTTTGTGGTGCTCTAGCTCACCTCCTATGCACATGAGGTGTTCGATGGAATGCCCGAGCCACACTACTTAAGCTTTCTCCTCTCGAAGCTCGACCTCCAAGCTCCATTTTCCTCGAGATTTGTCTAGATTTAGCGGTCCGTCACGCCCCGTCCCCGTCTTCACCGCCGTCGATCACCCGCGCCGATCTCATCACCGACACCACCGTGGTGAGCCTCTTGTTCTTATCTTCTTTTTGAAAGGAAAAATATTCTTACTTGTATGTTTAGATAGATACTTGTATCATTTTCTTACATTTATTATTGCATCTTATATAGTGCGATGGTTTTGGTATCCGCCCCCGTCGGCCCTCGTCCTGTCTATGATTCGGATGTGGTATGTATATTATCTTTATAACTATTGGTTCATTTATTGTTTATGAAAATTATGCCGACCAACGTGACATAGATTTTATTTATCTAGGATGTATGTGAATCGGAAATGCCAATCGACCCTATTGTCGAGAGGTTAAATTTAGTTGAAGAAGAAAACAATTTGTTGAAGGAAAAAATAAAAAAAATTGAGGAGGAGAAGATGATATTGGAGTTGCATGTTGCGGATGTCGTCGATGATCACAAGATCAAGATGGATGCAATGCGCTTGAAGATTAGAAAGATTAGAAAATATGCCATTCATACCGAGGCTTGGTATCATTATGCCGTTGGATCAATTGTTACCTTGGTTGCGATTATGATCGCATTTGTTTTCGCATTGAAATGTTTTACATAGTTTCAATGTATGGTTTAATTAATTAGATGCTCTGGAGAGCTATATGTTGTTAGATGAGAACTATGTATGTACTTTGGTTTTAATGTGATGATGGACTTCTATTAATTTGGACACTTAATTATATATAATGCACGCCGATGAACCGGCAATGGATGTACGGTGACAGACACACCCGCGAGTACATTAAGGGCGTGCATGAGTTTCTCGATGCGGCTGAGGCAAACAAGCAGAATGGTTTTATGTGTTGTCCATGCACTGGATGTGGGAATACGAGGTCTTACTCTAACCGGAAAATCCTTCACTCCCACCTGCTTTACAAGGGTTTCATGCCACACTATAATGTTTGGACGAGGCATGGAGAAATAGGGGTTATGATGGAAGACGGCGAAGAAGAAGAGTACGATGACAACTATGTGCCCCCTGAATACGGTGATGCTGCAACGGGGGGAGCTGGTGAAGATCAAGAGGAACCAGACGATGTGCCCAATGATGCTGCCACGGGTGAAGCTGTTGAAGATCAAGAGGAACCAGACGATGTGCCCGATGATGATGATCTCCGCCAGGTCATTGTCGATGCAAGGACGCAATGCATTAGTCAAAAGGAGAAGCTGAAGTTCGATCGCATGTCAGAGGATCACAAAAAAGGGTTATACCCCAATTGCGAAGATGGCAACACAAAGCTCGGTACCGTACTAGAATTGCTGCAGTCGAAGGCAGAGAATGCTGTGGCTGACAAAGAATTTGAGAAGCTACTGAAAATATTGAAGAAGAAGCTTCCAAAGGATAACGAATTGCCCGACAGTACATACGCAGCAAAGAAGGTCGTATGCCCTCTAGGATTGGAGGTGGAGAAGATACATGCATGCCCTAATGACTGCATCCTCTACCGCGGTGCATACAAGGATCTGAACGCATGCCCGGTATGCGGTGCGCTGCGGTATAAGATCAGACGAGATGACCCCGGTGATGTTGATGGCGAGCCCCTCAGGAAGAGGGTCCCTGCAAAGGTGATGTGGTATGCTCCTATAATACCACGGTTGAAACGTCTGTTCAGAAACGAAGAGCATGCCAAGTTGATGCGATGGCACAGTGAGAACCGAAAGAAAGATGGGAAGTTGAGAGCACCCGCTGACGGGTCGCAGTGGAGAAAAATCGAGAGAAAGTACTGGGATGAGTTTGCAAAGGACCCAAGGAATGTATGGTTTGCTTTAAGCACGGATGGCATTAATCCTTTCGGGGAGCAGAGCAGTAATCACAGCACCTGGCCCGTGACTCTATGTATGTATAACCTTCCTCCTTGGATGTGCATGAAGCGGAAGTTCATTATGATGCCAGTTCTCATCCAAGGCCCTAAGCAACCCGGCAACGAAATTGATGTGTACCTAAGGCCATTAGTTGAAGAACTTTTACAGCTGTGGAATGGAGACGGTGTACGTACGTGGGATGAGCACAGACAGGAGGAATTTAACCTTAAGGCGTTGCTGTTCGTGACCATCAACGATTGGCCCGCTCTCAGTAACCTTTCAGGACAGACAAACAAAGGATACCACGTCACTTGTGGGACGTGGATGTAGTGTCCGACACCGAAGGCCACATGTATCTCACACCCACGAAACTTGCTAGCTATTTAGGGTTTCCTCTACCGAAAAGAAGAGGAGAAATAAATAAGAAGAAGAAAAAAGAAGAAAAAGAAGAGGAGAAGAAGAAAGGAATAGTGGAGAAAAGAGAAAATAGAATATATTCTATTTTCTCTTCTTCTCCACTATTCCTTTCTTCTTCTCCTCTTTTTTTTCTTCTTTTCTTCTTCTTCTTCTTCTTCTTCTTCTTCTTCTTCTTATTAGCCGGAAGTAGAGAGAGGTTTCCTAGTGTCAAAGTATTGAAGAAATCCATGCCTTCATCATTAGCCGGAAGTAACCAGGGCGGCTGTTGGCTCTGTTTATCCTACTGAACCCGGCGCAACTTTTCACTGCATGCTGATTCCAGAAGGATATGCTAGGGTGATGGTGGATGAGATAACGGAGGGATTTGAGGACCTCCAGCTTGACCACCCTACCGGTGAAGGGGAGACTCGGCTGGGGTCTGCTCTGAAGACTCCATGCCTATGGCGGAAGGACCTCATCAACCTTCCGAACTGGACGCCTCCGCCTCCTCCTCCTCCTCCGGTGAGTCAGGGCACTCCGCCTCCTCCACCGCCTCCTCCTCCGGCGAGTGACGATCAGGGCCCTCGGCCGGCTCCTTCTCCGGCGCGTGGCGGCACTCCGCCTCCGTCTCCGCCTGCGCCGACGCGCCCGAGCAGCCAACCTCCTCCTTCTCCGCCTCGTCAGCAAGGGCAGAAGAGACCTGCCGCCGCTCCAGCTGCTCCGGCGGGTCGTAGTCCTTCTCCTCCGCCTCTTAAGCAAGTAAAGAAGACAACCGCTTCGTTTGCTCGGTCGGTGTCTAGCAGTACAACCAGAGGCGGGAGGACATACAGATTCGGTCCTTCTCTGAAGACTCCAGAGAAGTTACCATACGAGAGGACCCAGGAGGAGAACGCCGAGATCGTGCGAGAAGAAGTGAGGAAATTCTTTGAAGGGGTGAATGTTGGGGAACGTAGTAATTTCGAAAATTTTCCTACGCACACGCAAGATCATGGTGATGCATAGCAACGAGGGGGAGAGTATTGTCTACGTACCAACGCAGACCGACTGCGGAAGCGATCACACAACGTAGAGGAAGTAGTCGTACGTCTTCTTCCCGATCCGACCGATCCAAGCATCGTTACTCCGGCACCTCCGAGTTCTTAGCACACGTTCAGCTCGATGACGATCCTCGGGCTCCGATCCAGCAAAGCGTCGAGGAAGAGTTCCGTCAGCACGACGGCGTGGTGACGATCTTGATGTTCTACCGACGCAGGGCTTCGCCTAAGCTCTACAACGATATGACCGAGGTGGAATTTGGTGGCAGGGGGCACCGCACACGGCTAAGGAACGATCAACAATGATCAACTTGTGTGTCTATGGGGTGCCCCCTGCCCCCGTATATAAAGGAGCAGGGGGAGGGGTTCGGCCGGCTAGGGAGAGGGCGCGGGAGGAGTCCTACTCCCACCGGGAGTAGGACTCCCCCCCTCAATCCTATTCCAACTAGGACTCTCAAGGGGGAAAGGAGAGAGAGGGGGCCGGCCCCTTCTCCTAGTCCTACTAGGACTTGGGGAAGGGGGGGGGCGCGGCCAGCTATGGGCTGCCCCTTTTCTCTTTTCCACTAAGGCCCAATAGGCCCATTTGCCTCCCGGGGGGTTCCGGTAACCCTCCCGGTATTCCGGCAAAATCCCGATTTCACCCGGAACACTTCCGGTGTCCAAACATAGGCTTCCAATATATCAATCTTTACGTCTCGACCATTTCGAGACTCCTCGTCATGTCCGTGATCACATCCGGGACTCCGAACAACCTTCGGTACATCAAAATGCATAAACTCATAATAATTGTCATCGTAACGTTAAGCGTGCGGACCCTACGGTTCGAGAACAATGTAGACATGACCGAGACATGTCTCCAGTCAATAACCAATAGCGGGACCTGGATGCCCATATTGGCTCCTACATATTCTACGAAGATCTTTATCGGTCAGACCGCATAACAACATACGTTGTTCCCTTTGTCATCGGTATGTTACTTGCCCGAGATTCGATCGTCGGTATCCAATACCTAGTTCAATCTCGTTACTGGCAAGTCTCTTTACTCGTTCCGTAATACATCATCTCATAACTAACATCTTAGTTATTATGCTTGCAAGGCTTATGTGATGTGTATTACCGAGAGGGCCCAGAGATACCTCTTCGACAATCGGAGTGACAAACCCTAATCTCGAAATACGCCAACCCAACATCTACCATTGGAGACACCTGTAGTACTCCTTTATAATCACCCAGTTACGTTGTGACGTTTGGTAGTACCCAAAGTGTTCCTCCGGTAAACGGGAGTTGCATAATCTCATAGTTATAGGAACATGTATAAGTCATGAAGAAAGCAATAGCAACATACTAAACGATCGGGTGCTAAGCTAATGGAATGGGTCATGTCAATCAGATCATTCAACTAATGATGTGACCTCGTTAATCAAATAACAACTCTTTGTTCATGGTTAGGAAACATAACCATCTTTGATTAACGAGCTAGTCAAGTAGAGGCATACTAGTGACACTCTGTTGGTCTATGTATTCACACATGTATTATGTTTCCGGTTAATACAATTCTAGCATGAATAATAAACATTTATCATGATATAAGGAAATAAATAATAACTTTATTATTGCCTCTAGGGCATATTTCCTTCAGTGAAAGCAAAGCAACATCCACCTCCGGAGGAGAAGGTAGATGGGGTGAAAGTGAAGCGCACTCTGGCTGCCCTGACAAAACCACCAAAGTCTGATCCGCCGAAAGGAAACTATGACCGCATTATTGGAAAGGAATTTTCCGAAGCGGAGCGGTCGGGAACTACTGTCAGTGATGAAAGGCTGAAAGAACGACGAGCTGGGAAACAAATTGCCCAGCTCGGCAAACAAGCGAAGCAATCATGCCCCCCGCTCAAGGTGCCTAGCCACAACGTCGCTAATGACCCGAGGATGGTGCCCGGTTATAATAATCTTGCAGATTACCTGCCCGACGAAGTACATTATGAACCCATGGACATGCGGATGCAAAGATACGAGTACGGGAAGCCTCTCGTCAAAGATGAAAGATCTCTATCAACGATGATGCGAAGATTGCATGATTGGTACTTGAAAATCTGCAGAGACTCTGGGGGGAGGAGTACTTTGTATGTGAGAGTTAAAAAGGAGCATGACCTCGTTGGAATTGATCTGTTGCTTGTTCCATTTGAGGAGTTCTATCAGTTTTTCAATCAATTGGCCCTCGATAAAACAACGATCGCCTGCTACTGTCTGTAAGTAGTACTACTTCTGTCATTAAGTTTCTCTATATAGCTTAGCTCTTTCATTGCATGTATTTATAATCATCCTCACTATATTATGCAGATTGAAGATCGTCGAATTGAAGAAAAGACAAGTCGGTGATATTGGGTTCATTAACACATATCTCATAGATGCAACTGAGGTTAAACTTCATGCCGCAGCTACCGAGGCCAACATGCTACAATCGTTCGTAATAAATCAAAACAAAGATATAATACTCTTTCCTTACAACTTCAAGTGAGTGTTACTGTCTTGTGCGTATTCGGTTTCCCTTATATATTAGTCAAGGTTATAGTAATGTAATTCATGAGTTATGCATTCGTGTGCAGTTTCCACTATATTCTCCTAGAGATTAAGCTTGAGCAGGGACTAGTAACCGTCTTAGACTCAAGACGAAAAGATCCCCAGGACTATGCAGACATGACTGAAATCCTCAAGAAGTAAGTTAAATCGATCATTATCCACCATATCAGCAACTTTGTTCATTTCCTGATATCAAGTAATTGTTTTCTTTGTCCGGCAGGGTTTGGAGAAAATTCACCAAAAAAGTTCCGGGACTGCCGAAGGAGCTGGAATTTAGACACCCGAAAGTAAGTACTATAGTAGCATGTTCCGCGCATCTCCTAGTGATTCAAGCGCTAGTTTCATCAATACCATTTAGCATTCTTGCTTATCAGTTTGATTGACCTCTATTTCTTGTAAAGTGGTTGTGGCAGGAACAAGGGAATGATTTCTGTGGATACTACATCTGCGAGTCCATCCGCCACACGACGTGTGAGCGGGGCGGGTACTCTAACGAACAATATGAAGTACGTAAATAACAATATTCACAATTTTATTTTATTACCATCATTTGTGTTGAGTTTCATTCATTCATATATGTATTGACCCCCTTCTTCAAATTAGATGTTTCGGAAGCGGGATGAACTCCTAGCACCAGCTCGCATGCGAGCAATTCAAGAGGAATTGGCGGCATTCTTTCTTGACCATGTGATCCCTGAAGACGGAGAATTCTATGTTAAACCTGAGTCCGTATGATTATATTTGTAAGAGATAATTACTGTATATATGTAGCCGGTACTGTCAGATAGATATACGAGAACTTGTTGTTCGACCAATCTCTCAGAGAAGGAGAGGTGGTCGATATCACTTCTCTCTGTATGCATATATGTTCATGACGATCTTCTGTTTCCTTCGTTTGCTTTACTAGCTAGCCAGCGTGTCTAGTCCTCTCTATACGTATGTATAGTACGTAGCGTCGACCAAGCACGGACATAAGAGAGGACACTTCTCTATATTAATTATAGCTAGCTAACACAATATATGAAACACCTAAATTAACCCCCCAAAACCCCCAACCCCCCCCCCCCCTTCAAAAAAAACAAAAACCCTAGCCACAGAAATGCTGACGCGTGGATGCCTATTGGTCCCGGTTGGTGCCACCAACCGGGACCAAAGGGTCTCCTGACTGGGCTCTGCACACTGCCCACGTGGATGGGCTTTAGTCCCGGTTCTGGATTGAACCGGGACTAAAGGTGGGAGGTATTAGTACCGACACTTTAGTCCCGGTTCAGGAACCGGGACTAAAGGCCCTTACGAACCGGGACTATAGGCCCTTTTTCTACCAGTGCTACCTACTTTATGCTTTGCTTCTCCCTCCCTATCGAGGTTATCGAGGCGATCGACAAGCGTAGACGAACCTTCTTCTGGTCAAACGAGGATACGTGCTCAGGGGCAAAATGCCTGGTTGCATGGGATAAAGTCTGCTCCCCTAGGAATGCAGGTGGTCTGGGTGTCAAAAACCTTCGCACTCAAAACTTTTGCTTACTGCTGAAATTTGCTTACAAATTCCTACACTCCTCTAACCTTCCTTGGAAGGACTGGGTCCTGCATCACTCACCACTCCACATAGGCCATGGTAAGAACAGCTCCTTTCTGGCCAAAACAATTTTTAAGCATTTGCATTGTTTGAGAGAGATTTCACAGTGTGTAGTCGGAGATGGTTGCTCCACCTTTTTTTGGTTAGATCGTTGGCTAAAGCCGGAGCCTCTGGCTTTAGTCTTTCCTGCTCTTTTCTCCCACCATACAAACCCAAATGTCATGGTTGCCACCATACTGCAGGATGGGATCGAGCTTGCTCTTCGTAATCGGCTAACCTCTACTGCAGTCGCAGAACTTGCTTCTCTAAACTTGTTGTTGCAGGGATGTGTACTTTCTCAGGTCCCGAATAATCGTTGCTTGCTCAACGGTACTGCCTTCTCCACTCGTGGAGCATATGCAGGTCTCTCTGATCAGCTGGATGATCCGACTCTTGCTGTCATTTGGGATTCGATGGTGCCCAAAAAAGTTATGATTTTTGGGTGGCTGTTCTACCTCGACCGCCTCAACACTCGGAAGAATCTGCACAAAAAACATATTTTGGACCATGTATCTTGCCCAAGGTGTGGGCATCTAGTGGAGGACCGCGACCAGCTCTTCTTCTCCTGCCCGGCTGCCAGAAGAATCTGGCGCGCAACAGGTATCCGGCCTAGGGCCACGCCGATCAGCGAGTTCTTCAACACTGCTCCCCCCGCTCTGCTCCCTTCTTCAATTCGGCCCTTCATGCTCCTCCTCGTCCTCTGGAAAATCTGGGATGCAAGAAACAAAAAGGTTTTCCAAGGGCTGGATATTGATGCTTCTGTTTCTATTAGAGCTATCCTTGATGATTTGATACTCTGGATGCATCGGCTTAAGTCTGAAACTCTAAAGGGACATGCTAGCTTGTGGCGTGATTTCCTCTCCTCACAAAATTTGTGAACTCTGAACTCTTGCTTGACTTTTGAAATATATTCAGGTGGGGAGTCTTTTCCCCCTGGTGACCATTTCAAAAAAAAGCATGCAGCATGGTCTGTGACGGCATCATATGCTCGATGGAAAATAAATTACCAATTTAACAAAAAGTCAAAAAAAATCTAAAAATATTTTTGAAATAAACTTGACCATCTATTATACCTGTGAGAAAATTTTCACAAAAATAAAATCATCCTTTGACTTCTTTTCAAAAAAGACAAATTTTCTGTCAAAATAGTGTGAATAGTGACCTATAATAGCAAATAATTTTTATCTTTTTTCCCTGGGGTCAATGCTGGTTTTTTGTTCGTGAAAATTCATATACTAGTGCAAAACAAAGTCAGTGTAATCTAAAAATAATTTTAAACTATTTCAATTTTTGTTTAATTATTAAAAAAACGAAAATGCTCTTTAGAGCTCGGGCTCCATGGAGCCCGAGTTTGACTTGATCAAAATTCAAATTTTCACGTTTCAAATTTTTTTGAAAAAATATACACACATACTTAGAGACATAAAGCATATGTGTGTACATTTTCAGGACGAAACATTTTAAAATGAGTGCTACACAAAAAGAACAAATCTGAGGCTTTTTAGTAGATGCACTATTCATTCTCAAAGTCCATGAATTTGTCTTTTTTTGCAAAGATCGCATTTTACGGTATTTCGTCCTCAAATTTTACATACATACTCATAACATCCTAGTTTACTTGTATAATTTTTTTTCAGATTTTTTTAAACTGAAAAGTTTGAATTTTGAATTTTTCAAAAAATCCGGCCTCCATGGAGGCCGAGCTCCAAAACGCCCTACTCTTTAAAAAAATCTCTATATAGGTGCATATACAACCAAGAACCAAAGGGTATTTCCCTGTAAAAGTAGCACTAATTTGACGAGTACTATTAGAGAAGGCCATCCAGCTTTATATATCCAGAAGGCTCGGATATCATCGGGGAGCGGACGTGCATGAGGCAGCAGCTCGTAGCATCGAACCCGGCGGCGCTTGGCAGTCCTCAGTTGTCCATTCTTGTCATACTTGAGAGTGAACGTGGTTAGCCGGAGCACATGGGTAGGTCCTCGTCCGCCCGGTAACCAGGGTCCGTTTCGTCGTCGTCGCATAGACGCATTGCAGGAGGCAGAATTTACTTTTACCCTCCATGTAGACGAGGGCAGCCCCATGGTGTTTCTCGGCTGCGTCCTCGCAGAACAGTTCCTCCTTGCAGAGCTTCCAGGCAGGGCGTGGGTTGCTGCCCCTGCTGGGATCAGCGTCGCCGGTGCACGTCACTGGCCAAGGGTTGCACGGTGCTGCTGGCGTCGGAGCTGATGGGCGCCACGTCGCAGGAGCAGAGGTGGCCGAGGGTGCGTTTGTCCCCGGAAAGGCCGACCCAGGCATCCAGCGCGGGGTCAAAGATCGCCTGGCCCTTGAACGGCAGCTTCCAGTCTCCGTGTTTTCTCCACACGATGTCCTCGGCGTCGAAGGTGAAAGTGGCGCGGGCGCCGCAGCTCTCGGTGCTGACGAAGAGCGTCCGCCCGTCGGGGTGCGCGGCATGGCAGATGACATGCTCGTGCCTGAACGGAGGCTGCTCGAGCTTCTCCCACGACCAATTCAAGCTGCTGCGTTCCGGTGGGGGAGGGTCGAGGAACTCGGCGGATCCAAAGTCGAGGGAGACGAGGCTGCGGCCGAGGGGCATGTAGACTGGATTCAGAGGGCCCGTCCCAGGCCGGGGGCCGGGGGTGAGGCTCCGCGTGCGGACGTCCAAGGCCGGGACGGCGCGCTTGGGCCAGCCGGACTCCGTCAGCAGGATCTTGGTGCCGCTGGCGACGAAGTACTCGCCCGTCTGAGCCGGCAGGCGGAGGAGGACCCGCGGCAGTGGCGACCACACGGCGCCCACCGTCTCCATCTCCCCGTCCTCGTGCCGCGCCGCGTCATCGTCCGAGTCGTAGTCCGACGACAGGTCCGTCTTTCGGATGGCGTACCCGTCCCCGTCGTCGACGACGAAGTAAAGGTGGCGGCTCTGGCGCTGGCGCTTGGCCTTCCGGCCACCGCCCAGCACGTCGGAGTGGCGCTTTGACGACATCGATCGTCCCTGGTGCTTCTCCTCTTCAATTCGCCGTGTTAGATGCGAATTTCCGATTCCTTCCGGCCCTTGTCTGTTTGAGAGTTATTATCTTTTTCCCAACAGGATCCGGCTCGGACTTGCCATATCGCCATCCTTAAATAGACCCAACGATGGATTTTAGGCAGGCGAGAGATCGAACAACACGCCGCCGCCGCTTTCCCATACACTCGTGATCAGATGGCAGCTTCGCCGAGCGACCTGGGAAACACGGTGGCGTTGCCGTGCCCCTCCCTCCCCGACGATGTCATCATGGACATTTTTGCGCGGCTGCCGGCCAAGTTTGTGGGCCGGTGCCGCTATCTCTCCCGTGCCTGGGCCGCCATGCTCTCCTCGGAGGACTTTGCCGATCGCCACCGTCGCCTCGCCAACCACCGCCACAGCCCTAGGGTCTTCTTCTTGCATCATTCAAGTCGCGACGGACCACTGATGCACGTCTGGTCGCAGCAGGACAGCCCTAACGGTGCGCCATCGACCTTGTATGTTCCAAAGGGTGCCAATGCCAAAAGGGCCTTACGCATCGCCACACTTGTGTGCCGTGGCCTTGCCATCTTTCAAACACCCTGTACAGAAATCAACTATCTGCGCAACCCGTCAACTGGTCAGATGACGGCACTCCAGAGCGCGACAAGATGAGGGGGCACGTGAATGATGTTTTGAGTCGACATTATGTCAGTCTAGGGCTCGGCTATGATGCACATACAAACAAACATAAAGTTGTGTGTGTCTACTATCGAGGCCCCGTACGTGATAGCGAGGGACTCCCAAGGTCCGCGGGATGTGATCTCTATGTTGTCAATTCAAACGACCGCTGGCGGCCGGTTCAAGGGGAGCCGCCCGCTTGGGTAAGACCTAACATGGCGAGCTAGCGTCTTTGCACAAGGACATGTGTATTGGTTAGCCGACTGGAAAATCAACATCAAACCTGCTGAGATTGTCATTGTATCATTCTCTCTCACTAATCATACATTTGGGACTCTGCCACCACCACTTGGTATGGACAAGGATGTACGTAGTTTGCCCAAACACCATTTGACGAAGGTCGGTGAGCACTTATGCTTCGTTTCCCATAATGTTTCAAATTCATTTTACGACATCTGGCTGCTACCCGAACATGGAGAACGCGTCTGGAATTTGCATTGTCGACTCGACATGAGCAAGGTGTCACCAGATATGACCAACCGGTTCGTGAAATGGCCAAACCCACTCGTCACCATCAACAATGGCAGTCGCATCCTCCTCGTACGACCCCGCTCGTTGGCCCACGGGAACAACTATTCCCGGATGTGTGCATACGACCCAATGACGGGTGATGTTGAGGACATGTTTAGTGGAAGCGGCATGGTCTATGATTCCATCACAAGCACGACGGACGCTGCAGTGTATGAGGAAAGAATCGTCTCCCCTAGGTGATGTGGCCCGTTTGTGACCTAGGACGGATTCGGCAAGTTTCTTGAATCGTATTGTGTGGGGTGGTATTTGTTCTTAGCCAGTTTGTTTTGCTTCTGGCGTGCTAGAATGTGTATGTAACGAGTTACTCACGTCATTATGGAAGGATCAAAGTATCCTCCACTTATATATAGGGTTCGTCTACAAAAATTGCTTTTGGAGGCCGAGCTCCATGAAGGCCTCAATTTGCAAAATTCAAAAATCATATTTTTTACGTTTCAAAAAATTCTGAAACAAAACACAGATATACATGAAGGCATAATGTACATGCGTGTAAATTTTCAGAACGAAATACGTTGAAATGAGGGTTGTGAAAATAAAATGCTGGGGCTTTTCAGCACATGATACTGCCTGAAAGTTCATGAACTTGCTTTTTTGTACTGGTTGCATTTCATTCTGAATTTTTACACACATATACATTTCAACTTTGTATACTTGCATTTTTTTCAGATTTTTTTGAAACAGAAAAGTTTGAATTTTGTATTTTTCAGAAAAAAAGGGGCTACATGGAGCTCGGTGACCAAAACGCCCCACTCGTCCGTCTAGAGTCTAGATGTGACATAATTAGTGATATCTGATTACGTATGGGAAGTGCAGCTGTACAAGCAAAGGATATGCTGCAGCCTCCATTCATCGTGTTTCCTTCATGCGCTTCCTCTGTTTCTGACGGTTTTTATTACTACCCGGAAAGCACTAAAATGCCCGGCTTTTAACATGCTTCCTTTGTAGCGTTTGGGTTTAACATTAATAAAGCCCACGAGTTCTAAACATATCACAAACCATGTCATGGCCTGAATATCTGATTACGTATAGTACCTGTGCGGAAGTCGCATCGAACGTGCCAACTCTGATCGACCCTGACGCTGAGGATTCATTCACGTCGAAGATACTCTTGTTCAGCTTGCAATGCTCTGTTGCTGGGCCAAACTGAATTCCCTGTGGCGGCGCTTCTCTTGTCCTCTGATGCTCATCTTCAGACAAGTTCTGTGCGTGGCCCGTGTAACATAAGCAAAAGCTATCTCGTACCATACCCCTTTTCTCCTTAATGCAATGAGGCGCAAATCTTTTGCGTATTCCGGACGGAAAAATGTGAGAAGGGGTGAAATCCAGAACCTCTCCTACGAGCAGCATCTACCTGAATCTTAATGCAAACAAATCAGCTCAACTAAGAGCAGTCTGCCAACACGCAGCACACCACAAAGCTCCATTCTGACGAACTAGAATGATAAAATAAATACAGAATGAAATAATAATAATAATCCATGCGCCAACCAGAGTTAAAAAGCACTGCACTGAAGCTTTCATCCATCACTCCAGCTAGCTACAGGCAGCAACATGCAAGAAGCACCATAGAATAAAGGAAAAATTCTCGAACAAGGTTTCCCTCATTCTTGATTATATTTGACAACGGCAATAAATGAACTTCAAGAAATTAGACAGAGAGTTGTAAGCACCGTACCGCCAGAAAAACCCACCACCCGGATTTGGGCTATGGGGCAAAAAAACTGGCAGCACCACGGTGCAGCGGTTTTTAAGCACCAAGGCGACTAGTCCTATTACAGATTATAAAGTTCTGATGTTATGCACAGGGCACCCTGCTGGTGATAGTTCATGAATTCACGTGCAAACGGAAGCAAATACAGAACACAAACAAAAACAAAATGGAAGTCCACACCCAGGTAGGCGAAGGCACCGATCTTCATTGTTTCCTGACAAGCAAACAAGAAAATGGTGTGTTAAACGTATATGATGAGGACAAAAAAAAAACAGGTTGGATTTCAGGAATCAGATTTGCATGGGGAAATGAAGCCCTCACTAGTGATGCCTCTTGTTCTTCTTCCTTGCCCTCCTGCTCTTCTTCTTCTTTGCTGTAACGGTCTGTTCTTCCTGCTTTGTCACACGGAGTGCTTCTTGATCTTCATCTTCCACATTGATTTCACATTCTGCGTCTTCCTTTTTCTCTTCTTTCATATATTCATCCACGATTCTTTTCATTTCAACTGTAGGATTACTGGGGATATTTCTAATCTTGCCCCTGATTGCAGCCTCGGCTAACTTCACATCCCCATCCGTGGCACTGAAGCAGATGATTTCAACATGGACGTGCTGAAGTGAAGAGAGGGTATCCAGGCCTAAACAGAGACCATCCGTCTCCATCAGTGACACCTGCAGCGTTAACTTAAGTCTTTGAAGTTTCTCCATAGCTCCTTGCTCAAACTCTATCGCCATGGCACGATTGAACAGAAGAAAAGTTTGCAGGGTACAGAATGTATTTTTACCAATCACCAACTTTTCTCCTGCAGTCCTCTTCGCAACAAGGGATAGGAAAAGAAGATGCACTAATTTCCCGAGTTCTTTAAGAGCATTATTTTCCAAGGAGTGGATCTCGATGGACAAGGATCGGAGATGGGTGAGTCTGTTAACGTTAATCCATGTCGGTAATTTGTCGAATATGCTGCCCTGTATCTCAAGCTTTTCCAGTTGGAGAACCGGCACCGGCTGCAAATCTGGCTTCAAATCTGGCTTCAAATCTAGTAAACAGCAAGAGCAGATAGAGAGATGTCTGAGTTTCTTCATAGCCAGTTTGCAGATAATCTGGGAGAGAAGTGTGGTATGATGCTCATCCCACGACCACAAGGCAATGCTGAGCACCCTCAGTTCTGGCATGGTACCAATCTCTTGCAGAATATTTGGAGACTTGGAGATATCAATGCCCACCAGTTCTTCTAGAGCTTCTAGTTTCCCAATAATCTTATCTGGTACTTCTGTGGATCTGTTAATAAGCAGACGCCGCAATTTTGTAAGCTTACCAATGCTGGATGGCAGCTCTTTTACACGAGTTGCCGTCAAATCAAGTGTCTGCAGACGGCGTAGTTTTCCGATCATTTTCGGGATCTCAGTAATATGACTGCTGCCTAGAACCAGATACCTCAGCTTGTCCAAACTCTCAAGACCGTTAAGATGTTCATTCTTCCAAGAATCTCGTTCATTCTTCACAGAAACA
Source organism: Triticum monococcum (assembly GCA_034509565.1). Lineage (NCBI taxonomy): Eukaryota > Viridiplantae > Streptophyta > Magnoliopsida > Poales > Poaceae > Triticum > Triticum monococcum. Next base: position 626,548,840 of record CM067845.1, read on the forward strand.
CCTTCATTCTTCACAGAATCTCGTTCATTCTTCACAGAATCACCTTCATTCTTCACAGAATCTCGTTCATTCTTCACAGAATCACCTTCATTCTTCACAGGAGCACATTTCTGTAAATGTAACACTTGCAGCCCTTGAAATTTTGAAAGTGGCTGCATCAAACCAGCACCATTAAAGAGGGACAGTGAACTCACTTGGTCAATGTTCTTGATTGCTTTTAACTCATGCTTATTGCTGCCTCGGAGAGATAATCGTTGTACCTCACTTGGGAGATCTGTTCGTTGTAGGCTAGGTAATATAGTAACAAAGTTCTCGCGAATAGACAAATCGACAATTAGATCAAGAGTTGTTACAGGTACACGGTAAACCAGATCCTTTCCAGAACCGTCAAATTCTGTTGGTTGGATCATGTTAGAATTTACGAGTTCAGAAAAATAACTCTCACCCAGTTCCTGTAAGTTCTGTCCATGCTTCCCACGTATTAAATCTTCAGCCATCCATCTCTGCACCAAACTATCTCTTCCAATCTCATAGCCCTCTGGGAAAATACTTAGACACAACAAGCATCTCTGGAGATCTGGAGGTAGATCATCATAACTGTGTTTTAGAACTCTTCTGATATTCTCCATACCGTTACCCCTTTCAATAGAATCACACACCTTTTGCCATTCCTCCAACACCCTATCTTTAGGCAGCAAATCAGTTATGACAGTGATGGCTAATGGTAACTGTCCACATCTACTCAGCATTTTCTCAGACAATTCTCTAAATTGAGAAGGACAATCATCTTTACTGCCAAATAATGTTCTTCGGAAGAATAACATGTTCGAGTCGTTGCAAGAAAGAAGTGGCAGACGATAAAGGCCACCAACATGTTCAGCAATACTGACATTCCGGGTTGTAATAATTATTCTACTTCCATGTCTATTATCTTCCAGTGCAGGCAGAATTTGATCCCATACTGGTGTGGTCCACAAGCCATCAAAAACGATCAAGTACCTGTTGATATGGCATTTGACAGGCATGAGCATGCAAATATATAGCTATATATGTATTATCAAATAACAAACACAAAAGGTCCTTTAAAAAAACACAAAAGGATCCTTTAAAAAAACACAAAAGGAGGAAAAGAACCTATAATGGTATGATAAAACTGCAACATGACTCGCTTCTTATCATAGGATCACCACCCTCTTGAGTCAAAAGAAAATATGCTACGTCTTACAATATAGGTAGTCAAACTTTGAAAGTCCTATTCTGCTCCCGAGCTCAAATGTTCCATCGTGAACAGTAAAATAAAAAAAATTGTAAAAAAACAAAAAATTCTGAATTTTCTTTTTGGTAAAGTTTGAGAAATGTTTTGTATGCTTGCAAAATTTCAGTACGAAACGACATTCGTGGAAGGCGTGGGAAAAAAAATCAGCACTCAAAATATTTCCAAAACTAGCATTTTTGGGACACTGTTTTTTTTGCCACGACTTCCACGAATGTTATTTCATGCTGAAATTTTGCAAGCATAGAAAACATTTGTTAAAGTTTGCAATAAAAAAATGCAGATATTTTTTTACTATTTTTTGTTGATTTAACTGTTCATGGGGGAGCATTTGAGCTCGGGTGTAGATACTCCATGTCCGTCAAACTTCCTAAACTTTGGATATAGGCATGTCCGTGAAAATATGGATTATGTGAAAGTGAGTAATCTTCGGCGGGCTGTATCGCGTGGTGCTCCTATGAGTGGTTGCAAAACTTGAAGGAGCAAAACCGGGAGAACTTGTGTAGTGAGCACTTGGAACATTAGAGGTGTCTTTTCTCGGAAGTCACTCCAAGGGAATGCCGCATTTGAGAGCAATACATAGTTTTTTTTTGTTATTCTTTTCAGGCATGATGACTAAGGAAAGACGACCGCCCTTATCAAATCAGCATAGATGACCACCCTATCACAATTAGATGAATCTCATAGAGTGCCAAAACGCAATTCTGCATCCGTAACACAAAGGTGTATGATGGATTGTCGCTCGCTCACACTTGTAGGACCCTTGCATTCTCCTTTCTAAGGAATCTGTTTCTAACAATCTCTTGTTTTTGCTTGATTGCTTTGGTAGCGCTCTATATGGTCACACCATACAGCTTAATTATACTCCTAGTAGGATTGTTGATGTTTTGTAGACCACCAAGTCCTAATTAACAAAGTTTGATTTACAATCACGCCTTCCACAATAATCTCCACTTTGACTCTTATATGTTGGTTGTTGCATTCATGGTCGACCGGAAGTTTGTCAATGTCACATTGACAACAAGGATTTGTTCATGGATAGTTGGGATTGAGTAATGGTCAACACTGGTCAATAGCTTGGATGTGAGTCCATATGTAGACCATCATTTTCCGATAAAGGGAGCTTTATTGACTCAAGATCTTGTTGCATCAAGGAGGGACAATCAAAATGAGCACACACCCGACCTTCTGCATGACTAGGATGCACACAACCAACACACAAAGAAAGAAAATACACAGAAAACGTGACCTCGAAAAGTCATGTTGAAGCGAACTACAACATGTAGCAACCATCAACATCAACCAGCACCGATGATAGCACCCAGATTGTGTGCAATGTGCTTCAACAACAACACCTCTTAAGGGAATGACCCACGGAGGCTAGATCTTGGCTTTTCACTCCGACGAGGAAGTCTAAGAAAACTAAAGAGAATGCCTCCAACAACAGGATGTGGAACACCACCATTGCCAGGTACAAGCAGTGCAAGTCAGACCTAGAGTTTTCACTTCGAAGCTCAAGGACATAGACATCAACACGCAATTGGACATGCCCACGTATACGAGGAGCATATCATAGCATGCTAGCCACCAACAACAAGGTCACCGATGCGACCAAGAGCCCCCCTCAAGGGGCCATTCGGAAGTTCCAAGCCTTCTATAGTGATTGTACGCGAACCATAGAAAAATCCATAGATCCCGCCAAGAGCCCACATGGGGCCATCCGATAGCCCAGCTTCGTCCCGTCTTCACCAAAATTAGCCGCCGCCAGTTTAGGACACAAAAGTCGATCATACAGGTAGGAGGCCTTGTCAGGCCAGTTCATGGTTGAGGTAATACCCTATGTCCCACTTTCTTGTGGATTGATATGGGAGCACCGGTGTTACAAGTGGATGATGATGATGACTACTAAGGTGTATGTAAAATGGAACAAATGCCTCGAGCTAACCCTAGCCTCACCTTATAAAGAGGATGTGGGCTAGGGTTTATGAAGATCTAACCGACCTATCGACAAGAGGCATCTTGACGTGCACGCCAAGATAATGCTTCTCCTTCGAGTCGGGCCCTTGAACTACATGCTAGGATGTAGCCACCTCCGGGCCTTGAGGCCGGCCTAGTATCGGGATTCCCGGTCCATGGACCACCCCCGGTAGACCATATTGCCACTGGATCTAGTACACCACGGTTGCAACCATAGGCGATGCATGAACCCAGAGAGCCCCCGACCCAACGACTTCCACCGTTGCGTCCTCTGTTAGCCACCGGCAACCATGGAGCACCCGGTGACAACGGAACTCGACGCGACCTACAACTCAAGAGTTGCACTGGCCGCATGGTGCAAAAGGAGGATGAACAACAACACCCTGTGGCGCGTGTGTTGAAGTGTTTTACCGCGTAATAGAATCGGAGGGGGCAGATTGTAATTTAAAAGTTTGCTTGAAGGTTGTTTTTTCTACATTCCAGGTACCTCCTGGTTGCAAATAATTTTATATTAGTAATAATAAAAGAACAATTAACTCAGCGAACTGCGACAGCGCACATTTGAATTTTTTTTGCAAAGAATGTAAGAAACAAACAAAATTAGGAAAACTAAACGCAGTTCACACATGTCGTCCTGGCAGTCCAGACGCATTAAATAAAAAAGTTATGCAGTTCACTTTGTTTCCATGCCGAAGTTAACCCCCCCCCCCCCCCCCACACACACACACATTTGAATTTTTTTTGCAAAGAATGTAAGAAACAAACAAAATTAGGAAAACTAAACGCAGTTCACACATGTCATCCTGGCAGTCCAGACGCGTTAAATAAAAAAGTTATGCAGTTCACTTTGTTTCCATGCCGAAGTTAACCCCCCCCCCCACCCACACACAAGAACTGCACTCAACCGTTGCAATTCACTTGTACATCTCGTGCAGTCTCGTCTAGTGCAGTTCACAAGTTGGATTTGGATGCAGCAAAAAAATAACGTCCACTTTTTCCTATTATCAAAATGTCTCTTAAATGATAAATAATTAGGAAGTGTTCTACATGAAAAAGTTCCGTATAGTAAATAACTTCCAATGGTGTATCATTTGCATCATTACGAGTTTACGACAAGCGGTTTGAAGAATTTCATGAAAATACGCTTTATGCCACTCGGCGAGCACCGCATCGTTTTTGAAATTAATTTCAAACCGTAACGAATCTCAAAAGTGTTCTACATGATTTTTTCCTTAATCCATACCTTTCCAACGGCGTATCATACACATCGTTCCGATAAAAGGTTCAAAAATTATCTCAAAAGCACTGTCCAAAAATTACATGCAATTGTTTGTTAAGATTGCAGTTCACTTGCTCTCTACAGGAGCTTCAGAAGTGCTTGTAGACGTTTGTAGAATAGACCCACCTATCAGTTGAGTCTCTATCGATTCTTTGGCCCTAATCAGGGCACTCACTTAGTCAAGTTGTTTTGCCAACTTTCTCCACCGCCATAGTTTAGCCGGCAGATCAAAACCAAACAATAATAACTCAACATTATGCAACGTTGAAAACACATAGCTATGAAAATCACTCATATTTTTTGTTTTCTACTCGCTAAAGAGATTATACCATGTTACATTTAGCGCAGCAATACACAGGCATGACACTAATATAGTCTTCTTTTTTAGAAAGGGCACTAGTTTGGACTCAGAGTTTCTGAGCACGAGCTCAAATGAGCTCAGATCCATTAAAATGGGAAAAAATTCAAATAATTCTGAAATTTTTCTGGGGCAAACTTTGAAAAATGTTTCAGTGCTGACAAAATTTCATCCAAGAATGAAATTCGTGGAAGTCGTGGCAAAATAAAAAAACAAAATTGATGCTTCAAAAGTGTTATTTTCGAAAGCATTTTGAAGTGCTGATTTTATTTTATTTGTCACGACTTCCACGTATGTCATTTCATGATGAAATTTTGCAGTCTTAAAACATCTGTCAAAGTTCATCACAAAAAAAATCAGAACTTTTTGAAAAGAAAAATCATTTTTTCGTGATTTTACTGTTCATCACGAGCAGAAGATGACTTTCACACTAATCTACTCTATAGCTTACGTTGCTGAATAGGAGTTGCAATCTGCTAAAGGTTTTGTAATCGTTGGTTTCCTACCGCTAAAAATATCAACGATGTGACTGCTAGAGCGATGGGAAAATATCATATGGAAACCAACATTCAGTGAAAACCGGTGAAAACCACACGAAAATGATGTTTTGAAGTTTCATAAAAATCACAAAAATATACGAGATGTTAAGAGGGCGATGTTCTAGTGCCATGCTAAATTTCAAGTTCAAACACATTACAATATGTGAGCTATGAAAAAAAACAGCATTGAATACTGCCAAACAGCAACGTCACTATTCATTGTTCAATTTGTCTTTTTCATAGCTTGCACCCCGTAATGTGTTTAAACTTGAAATTTAACATCTCAAAAAGAACATCCTCCTCTTAACATCCCACTTTTTTTTGTTTTTTTGGAACTTTCAAACATGGTTTGCACGAAGTTTTCTTTGAATGTTGGTTTCCGTATGATATTTGTGCATAGCATAAAAGATAGAGAACACACCTTTTCCCTTCAAAGAATATTTTGAGTCGGTCGACTAGTTGCTGAACACAACATTCTTCAAACTTGGGGCGAGGACAACCAACTTCAGCACATATGGTTCCAATGATCACTTTTATGTCAAGATTACGGGGCATGTCAACGAAAACTTTATATTTAAATTCATTTGCAATCTTCCTATAAACTGCATGGGCAACTGTCGTTTTACCCAAACCTCCAGTTCCACAAATGGAGACCATTTTTAGTTCTTCCTCATCACCATGTGTCAGCAATTTGATTAGATATTGACATGGATTTTCAACTCCAACAAGTTCTCGGTTATCTTCGCTGACTGTGGTAGTAAAGAAAAAACTAACAGTCAAAGATAAGTTCGGATTAACAATTGCACGTGGAGAAGGAAAGAAAGCAAGACTAGAGCTCTCTACTTACAGCAAGTAATTGGTTGTCCTGTGTGTCACAAACGAAAAAATGGTTTTTAATAGACCTATTTATTATGTTGCAATTTTCTCAACGACTAGAATGTATATGGTAAACAGGTCAACCAAGACTTCTTTTACCTTTTCTAGCACAACTGTTCAAGAATTAAGAAAAATAGTCCTCTTTCCTTTGCTTGAAATTTACATGTATTATCGGCATATGTGTCACCAATGACAAGGAAAGTAAATCCATAGATATTCATGTTCTTTGTGCTTCAAATATATTAGCTACATGTTTGCTGAATAATGACATTAGTGACATTTCTTAAGATTGATGAATCTAAGTATTGCAAGTAATTTCTCATAGACTTCCTCTAAAAAAATCTACTGATCTGTATGAAGTCCACAGAAAAAGTGACTGATACAGGACGTAGATGCAACTAGATCTTGAACCCAAGTCCTCAGAAAAAACTGACTAATACAGGCACGTCATAGATGGAACTACATCTCAACTAGTTATGGTGAAAAAGCATAAGTTGCATGTAAACAAAGTGCATCGAGGAAGAGACGGAGTGGGCCATGCATTTTGTGGGCCTGCAATTAATATTGCATCAAAAATATGTTGCTTGAGTTCGGCAGCTTCATGTCGCGCGCAGCATAAGGGAGAAACTTGGAGTGTGGAAAAAGGTGGATAAAAATTGGAATCCATTAAATTCGCCTAATAGTTCCTTTCCATATTTGTTGTCGGTGCGACATGTAAAATTCATATTTGTTTTTTATTTATTTTCATAAGTTCCAGTTGCCTGATTTTTTTAGAAAAAATTGTAAATCTCAGTCATCTAAAATTGACAGCATTTACAATGAAATTATAGTATTGAGATGGTGCAATTTTACTAAGATGTAACTTCGTTCCAGTTTTAGTATGCAGACTATATGGGATGAGATGTGTATGAAGCTATGAGCATGGTTAGATGCCGATCCAAAGACTTGGGAAGGTGACTGAAATTTACGAAAACTTCAAGCAAATGAATTGATGAATCACTAACATTTTATAGTTGCCGACTCACTGGAATGGTGAGCACCGAGAGATTATGGCATTGTAGATATAAAGATTGTTTCACAGGACACGTAGATAGATAGAGAAAATGGACAATCGACGCCTAGAACGTATGGGTGATTTAATAAACTACCTGCTGAGTCACTCGAGCTGTCTATGCCAAGAAGTTGTTCTGCCTCTCTGCCAATAAGCTTGTCTTCACCTTTGCCAACAGCTATTGCCAGAGTCAGTCAAGGAAAAGTAAAAAAAAAAAGAAGAAGATAATTTTAAATAGACTTAATTACAAGAACATGGAAAGAAAAAATAAAATCAAATGAGCAATCAGTGACGCATATTAGTTACCTTCCAGTTTGGAAGAGCGTTGGCTGATGTTCGTCTCGAATTTGTAGGGATCTTTTGTGTATAACACATACCATTCCCTTTGATTGTCTCCATCATGCGCATATGCCTTGACATGCTTGACATGGCTGTACTTTTTCCACTCTGGTCCAGGTTGCCCCATGGCTATGGACGTGAGAAGCTCTAGGCTGCAGTCTAGCTGCAAAAGGCTCAGGTTCCCTACATCTTGAAGGTATCTCGGGAGTGTTTCCATGTCATAATCCTCCAGCACAAGTCTTCGGATTGCAGGAACACCAATCAATTTCTCGAGCTTCGGGCAGAAAATGATTGTAAGCTTTTGCAGTTCATGGAGATTAGCTATACTTGTCAGCTTTGGACTGAAATACACATCAAGCTCAACAACAGAAGCAAAACTATCAAGAGAGTTCAGGTTTTGAGCCGCAGTAACGACCAATCGTCTCAAAGCCCTTGCACGGAAGGCAAGGCCAGGAGGAAAGCTCCTCAGTTTGCAGCTATCGACCAGAAGCTCCTCCAGGGCGGGCATGGCATTTAACTGTTCCTCCCACACCCACTCCTCCCACTTCACCATTCCAGAGAAGACCAGTTCATGCAAACGAGGAAACATAATCGCCGTCTGGTTATGATGTTCGGAGACTCCTAAGAATTCAGGCCCCACACAGCTGATGGCTGGGGCTCGTTGAATCTTAAGGACCTCCAAATAGGGAAGCTGACTCAAGCAACATGGAAGCTGGGTGCAGCAAGCCAAATCTTCCATGGTCAGAACAACCAAGCTCTTAAGACGGTCCTCTGTTCTCATCCAAACTGGGAGCTGCAGACCAAAGTATCCTTGGATGACAAGAGTACTTAGGCGGTGTGGTGGGTGGAGCTCATCAAACACCTCCTCGATTCGTTGGTTTTCTTCATCCTGAAAGACACTTCTTCCTTCTATAACCAACCCACCACCTCCCACTCTGGTGCTGCACTCTAACTTCAAGTAGGTAAGATTTTTCTTCTCACGAAGCCTGGCCTGTGCGGCAAACGAAGCAGCAGCTACATTGTCCAAACCCTTCAATTCAATTTCTTTTAACTGGGAAAGAGGCCCCAACTCGTCCAGACTACACCAGTCACCATCCATATGGGCTGGAAACCCATATAGTTTCCTCAAATTTGTTAGACAACGAAAACCCCGAGGTACAACATTTATACCTGTGTCATTAAGGTTGAGATATCTCAGCTGCCAGAGCTTTATAATGCTGTCAGGGAGTTTCTCAAAACTTTCACAGCCCTGGAGGTTAATATGCTGCAAGAATTTCATCGTGTTGATGTTTTCTGGAAGACTAGATACATCGGTGTGTGCTACAGACAAATATCTCAGGTGCTTAAGTTGACACAAAGATTCAACCAATACAGCAGCATTTGTGGATTCTATGTGTAGGGTCCGTAGAGTTGAAAAGGCCATCAACGAATCACCAAGTTTAAGCTTTATATGGCCAACTGATACTAGTGTTCTCAATGATGTCTGTTTTTGTAAAGGACTCCAGACTGGCATATCTGACTCCGATCCTTTGCTTTTTAGAGACACCCGATAAAAGTTTCTTGAACTAAGATAACCATACATTTCTCTGTTGTGAGCCACTAGTGCTTCATCCCTACAAATGTATTGAGCAAATGAGCGAACAACGTCATTCATGTTGCAAACCCGTTGACGAGTGTACCTTGCATCCGGCTCTATAAGGTTCCTCAGTATAAGCTCCCTGTAGTACTCACTTCCTAAATCTTCTGAATCTCTCCAATCATGTGAGTTTCCATGAAGAAAACCTTCGCTGATCCACATGCCAACAATGTCATTCTCATAGAACACTGCGTTTGTAGGGAGAAGAGAGTAGTGCAGGAAGCACTGCTTCAAACAAGGAGGCAGATCTTCATAGCTTAAGTACACTGAGTGGTTTATCACCTCGGGCAGTTCACAACTTGGAATAAAATCATTCAGAACCCTCATCCAGTCAGGCCGTTGCACATGTCTCACACTCAACACTCCTCCCATCACTTTAATAGCAAGTGGCAAACCACCACAATTTGCTATAATCTGCAATCCAATATCCTTTAGCTCATCAAGCTCTGTCTCATGTGTGTTATTGCCCATTATCTGCAATCAGTTTAAGCCAATAGAGTTAATAAGGAACACTCACGAGCTGCTAGCTAGTGCCATTTTTCATTAGATTCTTTTTGCTCAGGAGTTACTGGTTGACTAAGTAATAATTAAGTGGCTGATGCCGATTTGTCACCGGTGATGAGTTAAACCATGAATTATAAGCAAGATGTATGAATTGGCTAAAGCCAAATTGACAATTTGGATCCGTTACAGACCTGTTTCTTCATCAGTGACCAGGCATCTTCTGGACCTAATTTATCGACACGGTGGCATGGATGCTCGGCTCGCATAAGACGGGCAACATCTTCCCTTCTAGTGGTGACGAGCACTCGACTACCTCGCGCGGCAGCATTGAGAAATGGTGTTCTGAGCACACCCTCCCATGCTGTGCGGTCCCAAACATCATCCATCACCAGCAGGACCTTCTTCCCTGCCAAGGCTTGTGCAAGGATATCAACGAGCATGTACATTTTATCATTTGTGGGACATGAGTCACCTCCGGCTTGAGTGATTGCTGTCCTCAGAAGGTCAGCCTTATTGAAATGCTTGTTGATGCTCAGCCATATCTTCTTGTCGAACTCGCCTTGGATGGCCTCGTCGTTGAAGACCTTGTGCGCAAGGGCGGTCTTGCCAATCCCACAGACTCCTACGATGGCGACCACCGCGATGTCGTTGTTGACCTCGTTTCTTGTTTTTATGATTTCGGCCACTAATGCCTCTGTGGCTTCTTCGATCTTGTCCCCAACCACATCCGACCGGTCAAGCTCTCCTGAAGTCTTGAAGTTGTATGGATGAGATGTGTGCACCTCGCCTCCATGGTCCTCGTGATAACGACGACTTATTAGGAAGGTGAACGCAGCTCTACGCACCATGATTGCATCAAGCCTCTGGTTCAACGCCTTGATGCGGCTGCCAATGTCGTGGGCAAACGAAGGATTCCTTATGCAGAAGAGCAAAGGAGTAAAACGCCGCACGACACAAGTTGCTGATGGACAACCTCTTTCCATGGCCTCGAGCTGGCAGAGGTCAATGATGTCGGTTGCCCCATACATGATCTGCTTGAGTTGTGCAACCCAGTCCCGAACTGATTCATCTGTGATGACCCGCCGGTCGGTATCCGCGAAGTAGTCCTTGAGGACCCTGAGCTTGTTCTCCATGCTCTGGATCTCACTCGAGACACCGAGCAGCATCCCCACCTCTTCCCGTGCCATCTCCGTGAGCATACTTTCCACGTAGGATGCAAGAGCCTCCAGGCCCATCCCCATTGCCGCAGCTTCAATAACCTGCGATGTAGTACTCCCTCTGTTTTTATTTAGTCCGCATATTAGTTTTGGTTAAAGTTATGCTTTACTAACTTTGACCAAGTTTATAAACAAAAAATTAATATTTACAATAATAAATTAATATCATTAGATTTATTATTCAATGTACTTTCACATTATACAGATTTGTTATAGTAAATGCTTATATTCTTTTCTATAAACTTGGTTAAACTTTACGAAGTTTGACTTCAGTCAACTCTAATATGTGGAGTAAATAAAAACGGAGGGAGTACTATATAATAAATTAAGAGCAAAACAAAAGCCAGCTTCGTTGGTATTGTGCAGTAGAGCGAAAACAGAAAAATACTACAGTATGATATATAGTGGAGTACATCGCAGAAGGGGATCTACATTCCACAAGTCTCTAATCCGCGTGTGCAGTACATCAAGCAGTCTCTAATCTGCGTCTTGCACCTGCTAAGAAAAAGGGGATCTACAATCCACAAGTCATGCAGGGACCAAGCAGCCCAGCCTAACCACCCAAGGATCTCGAAACAAATGCTAAAATCTCACCGAGCCTTTTTGCAGGGAATTAATTAGAGAAAGCAGTAGATCGACATAGGTTTACCTTTGGATCCGAGGATGAAAAAGTTGCTTCTGGCTTTGTGGTTCTAGGATGAGCTCGGTGCTCCAAGTCCAGGATGAACTTGGATGGATGGAGCAAAGGGGAATGCCCCCCAGCTCTGCCCAGCCCCGACCAACCCAACCAACAGTTGCGCCCAAATCGAACAAACAAGCTTGTATTGCGAGAAAAAACTCCCTTTCGTGCTCTATCCGTCCTTGATTCGAATTAATGCCTGGCTGGCCCCCGCCCATGTGCGGGACGGCGATGGAACATGATGATGTACTGTATAGGACACCGTTGATCAATGCTGCTACTCCTACCTATCAAGGACAGGTACATGATGGTGTACAGTGTACATTAGTCAGGCAGAAATCAGTTAATATCATCATGTTCCATCGCCATCATCTACCTATGAAGGACCGTGACACGGCAGGTACATATGGTCCACTGTTAGTGTTATGTAGGAACCAGTGAATGAAGGTGTACTACCAACGGGGTGAATATCAACAGTGTCCTATTTTATCTTCTTCTACCAGCCATCCATTATATGAACATAGTGTAAAAAGACTAGAGAAAAAACGCACTATTCACATCTAGATTTGTCTTTTTTGTTTCTTGATGTGTGTTTGGAGTTTAGATCTCAACTTTCTAGGGGTTGTAGATACATGTCTGCTGAACATCCACACGCACAAAAAAAAACAGATTTTTTTTTCTTTCTATCATGTGATGGATGTATCAGCAGATATTCTTCCTCCCACGCCATTGGTTTGATGCCAATATCAACAATCAACCTTGTAATTTCAATATACTCCCCCCTTGCCAAATTAAAGTGCACATTATTATTTTTTACACTTTTGTCATATTAAGGCCTCCTAGGGTAGTACAATCATAGGAATAATAGGAAAGTCATAGGAAATGAGATGACATGCATCTCAAATTCCATTAGTAGGAATAGGAAAGGAGATGTCCTTTGATTCACATCATAGGATTTTGTTTTTTTTCCATCGAGTCTAGGTCAATGTTTATTTTCCTATGAAATGTGGAGGATAGGAAGAATTCCTCCATAAGAATAGGATTCTATTCCTACAAACCAAAGTGTTCTAAAGGAATCTTTCCTATAGAAATCAAATCCTATGAAACTCTTACAAAATTCCTCCAAACCAAAGGAGGCCTAAGATCAAGGCACTGTAAGCCAGTGCATGCAGGATAATTTATTACCCAGAGGCTCCATGAGCCAATGCATCAGGCATAAACAACCCTTGGTAATTTGGTACTGATACGAGTTGTTGCGAATATACGCTTTAATTTGGCAAGTGGGGAGTAGGAAGATATACATATTGGTAAAAGGGCAACATTCCACCCTTGAAACAAATTACATAAGGTTCCAGTTCACCCATACAACTATTTGACATATTTCCAACAAAACAAGAAAAGGGAACTTACGCCAAAATATAACCGAGTACTCAATGCATAAAGACAACATCTCCACTGACGCATGACGATACAGCAAGGTCGGATGATTTTGTAAGATCCAAGAAACACCATGGCACGTCGACGCTTCAGTGAATCACACTATTCCTTAATGTTTAGGACGTAGTTACCTTTTGCTGCTTTCAGATCATTTAGTATCGACTTGGACGTGTTATCTCCTTCTCCATCGACTGTCAAGATCAAGTCGTGGAGATGTTTAAGTTTGTCCACGCCATGAAGACCTTCCAACCTTTTGAAACACAGCTCAAGCCTTTCAAGCACCGGCATCGCCCCTCCTGAGAAGTTCAGTGATGGAAGAATGGGTGTGAAGATGCGAAACATCTTCAGATTAGCAAACCCTCCGGGTGGAAAAAAGATCTCGCCGCCATAATCAGATTTGTTCTTATGAAGAATGGCTGCAATATCAGGATCGTGTTTTGTTGCACATACTGAAAAGGTGAGAGAAAATAATGTCTTCAAGCCCCTAAGGCTCACCAAATTTTCTGCCCCAAGAAGTGTTGCTGAAAGGGTTAACTTGACAATGTCCCCGAGTTTAGTGATCCATTGTTGTGGGAAGTTACACAACCTGCCGGACAGCTCTAGAGCATTCAAGTATAGTGGAGGTGTCGACATTTTGCCCAGTTTGTCATGGAACTCAGATGTCTCATCATCAATCACAAGAGTTTTAAGAGAATAACCGCCGAGGTACTGGATAGAGGAGAGCAACTCATCATGGCCAGACTTGTGAAGCTTGTAAATGGCCAACTTCTTGAGCCCGGTTAATTCATGAAGGTTTGATACAGCAGTCGATCCCTCGGTGATCTCGATCCCAGACAGTACGCGCAGGGTTTTCATTGCTCCCTTCTTGATCTCTTTAGGCAGCCTCAAGGCTTGCCGTGTTCTCTTATCTCCTCCAAGTATATTGCTGATTCGTTCCAGCTGAACTACAGTTTTAGGCAGTTCTTCAACTCCCGTCTGCCTTATGTCCAGTGTTTCCAAATACTTGAGACCCCCAATGTTCGGTGGTAGTACGCTGATGTCTGTTCCTCGGAGGCTCAGGTACTTGAGAAGAGTCATTTTACAGATGTCCGAGACACTGGCATGATTCGCCTTAAAACCACTGCAACCTTCGAGGTCTAGTACTTGCACTATTCCGGTCTTGAATGATTTAAACCGCTGTTGCTCTAGGCTCCCAAACACAGTCAGTGATCGGACATGAGACAAGTTCATTGCATATGCTTTCCTCGCATGTTTGGAGTCACTGCTGTGGAGGGACATCCTGCGGACTTTGTTGCTACGGGTTGGTACGGACCACTGGCCACCAACGACAGTGACAAAATTCTCTTCAGCTGCCTTGGATATGATGTACTCAAGGACCATGTCATGGACTTGACAGCTCTTCACCTTGCCATCGGTGCTGTTCTCTACAGGACGTATTATCTGCCTTTTAATAAGTTGATTAAAACACGTCTCTGCAACGTCTTCCACACTCAACCCTTGCTTCTCGCTGACAAGACCTTCCGATATCCATCTCCTCATTAGCCGCTTTTTGCTGATCTTGCGACCCTTTGGGAAGATGCTAAAATACAGGCAGCAAATCTTGAGGTCACTAGGCAAAACACCGTAGCAGTAATTGATTATCCTCATAAATTCCTCCGGTTTTTGGCATACTTGTTGTTCTGGAAACAAGGTCTTGCAAACGTCATTCCATTCCTCTGGCTTCTTGTCCTTGTTGGATGCCACAAGACCAGCCATGGTAACTATGGGTAATGGCAGGCCGCCACACATCTTCCAGATTCTTTCAGGTGGAACTTGATCATTCTGACTTGCCTTGGTGCTTTGAGTATCCCTGCACTCGGACAAACTTCTGTTAAATAAGTCTTTGGCACCATCGTCACCTAGAGTACCCATCTGATGGAAATAATCATGGTCCACGAGTGAATTCTTCGCAACAGCTTCAAATCGGGTGGTCACGATTATTCTGCTACCATGCTCTTTTCTTGGCAAACAGTTCAAAATTGTCTGCCACATAGATGATGACCAGACATCGTCAATTAACAGTAAGTACCTGCCAATAGTAAGACAAGAAAAACACGTGAGTTGGATCAACATCCACTCTTATATCATTTGTGTCACTTATAATCAAAGTTTAATTTCTCTTACGTGAACAGTCTAGAGCACGTGGTCTTATGCAAGAGCAAAGAGAAGGACAATTATGCACTCATGTTTTAATTTTCTAAGACAGCTAGACAAAAAAATACACAACATGTTTGTTTTGGTAGGAGCCTAATAGAACGGATCAAATATATACTAGGTCAAACCACAACCTTGTCCACAATTCATTAGCTAAATTCTACAAGTATAGTTACAAATAATGACTTGAAATGTATTTCCTAATATTGAAAGACATATAGCTTTTAGTTATATACTTCCTCCGTCCCAAAATAAGTGTCTCAAGCTTAGTACAACTTTGTACTAAGTTGAGACACTTATTTTGAGACGGAGGGAGTAGCTAATACCATTCGTGCCAACTGCCAAAACTCGTCTAAGCTAGCACAAAAGGTTCTTGAGTAAACCAAATTCAAGGTTGTTTTCTGTGGCTCTGGTGCAGCAAGGGTTCCTTGCTAGTTGCACAACGCTTGGACATGTAAAAAGTGCATTTTTGGAACAGGTTTCAACTCTAGGCAAAAACTAATTTCATTTTCCCATCTACTATGGCACAGACAGAACTGATAATATCCATGCATCTCTGATTAATACCTATATTTCCCGAGGTGTTTCTGGAGATCATCTGTTATGGCTTTGTGCTCCTTGTCGGAGGCTTTACCATCCTTGTCTTGATTGGCCCAACACGTCAGCATTTGGCTCAACCTGCTGAGCATCTGGAGGGGAGCTACTGCTGCTTGATTCTTCTCCTCGGAGATGCTTACGGTGATATTCTGGTCTTGCTGATCCTTCACCTGCATCTTGACTTGCCTCAGTATGTCGCAGAGGACTACATCAGGGTCAGTGTGATGAGACACGGTGACCATTGCCCGGCACTCGAAATGAACCCCGCAACTCCGGTACAGTGCCATGGCGGCGGTGGTTTTTCCCACGCCGCCGAATCCGTATATGGATAGGACACCCAGCTGCTTCTTCTCCGAAGGTCTAATCCACTCCTCAAGCTTCGCTATGTCCACCCCAACTGGCTCCTTGATGCCGATAAGCCGACGGGTTATCTCCTGGTGCTCAGCAATGGTATATCCTCCCAAACCATTTTTCCCGTTGTCGGGATTCGGGTCGCGGACGCCATACCTGACGCGGCGGTCACCCACATGCTGCGCCCGCTGCTTGAGATCGGCGATCTGGGCGGCGACGCTGCTCCGGCTGCGTAAGGTCCAGATCTCGTAGAGGAACCCGCGGGCCTTCGAAAGCCAGTCGTCGGGCTGGGGATCCGGGCGGAGGCCGTTGGTGAAGTCGTCGACGCAGTCCTCAATGTCGTAGGAGACGTCGCGGACCTGCTTCATCCAGTCCTTGGTCTGGTCGTCGTGGTTGCCGGTGCTGTTGCCGAGGTTGCTGAGGAAGGCCTGCATGCTCGCGAGCTCGTCGTTGATGAACTGGATGTCGCTGCGGACGCCGCGGGCCAAGGCGTACTGCTCCGCCAGGAGGCTTCCGAGCTTGGTCAGCAGGGACTTGATGGTGGCCTCCGAGGCGCCTACCGCCAACTCCATGGTGGCGGCCCAGATCCAAACCCAGCCTCACGACGGCGGAGGAGAGGCGCCGGTGAGGTAGGGCCGGCCGCGAGGGGGGGGCGGGGGCGGTGACCAGCGAGAAAACGAGGAGGCGGCCGCTAGCCTTTAGCTATCGTGGGGTGAGCCGACCGACGGCCGAGAAGAGAGAATGTCATCTTCCATAAAGATATTTTGGAGGTCCATCTCCTGGTCATAGTGGGGAATAACATATACTAATAGTATGATACTAGTGTATAATACTATATCCATAGTGCATAGTATCATAAAGTACTATCTCTTTTAGTTTACAGGGCGTGCGCGTACCCTAGATCGTCAATTTAATCAACCTAATATAAGTCATATATTATAAAAAATATAACAATATAAACTTCAGATGTTCTATTTTCAAACCGTATAATTTTTATGTTATATAATTTATATTAAAGTGATAAAATTGATAACCTAGGTATACGCGTACGACTTGTAAACTGAAACGGAGGTAGTAGTATCATAGGTGGTCTCATTTATTGTCATGCATGACACATAGTAGCATAACATTTATTATATTACGGTATCTACCTATGTTACTATGATCCTCTTTCTCTTCTTTAATTTCCTGCCACGTAAGCATGTTTGCAAGTCCCAAGTACTCCCTCCGTTTTTATTTACTCTACATATTAGAGTTGACTGAAGTCAAACTTCGTAAAGTTTGACCAAGTTTATAGGAAAGAATATAAATATTTACAATAACAAATCGATATGATGCGAAAGTACGTTCAATAATGAATCTAATGGTATTGATTTGTTACTGTACATGTTAATACTTTTGTCTATAAACTTTGTCAAAGTTTATAAAGCTTGACTTTGACCAAAGCTAATATGCGGAGTAAATAAAAACGAAGGGAGTATATGATACTAGTTATGTTACCCCCACTATGGCTAGCCTTAGAGCAACTCTAGCGGATCCTTAAATCGCCGACCCGTATCACGCGTTTATAGTTCACGAAAACGTATTTTGCAAGCTTATGCGTGGTTTTTAGAATTAACACATATCGCACATACCATAGTAATATGAATTCAAATAGTATAAAATGTGAATATTATGTATCCAAATTACAATGATTATTCAAATCACCAAATAAAACTAACAATTCAATATGACAGTTATTTCGAATACAACAATGATACGGATCACACATGAATTAAATGAAATGAATGTAAAATTGGCCGGTGCCTTTGCCAAATGTGCTCGATGCCTTTGACCATGCCTTTATCAATGGTGCTTAATGAGATCCTCCTGGAGCTGATGATGGGTGTCTGCATCTTCAATCTGCCGGTATGTCTGAAGGAATGCTTGTATGCGGTCAGGATCCCCGGGCCAACCTCGCTTCTCATTTGCTGCCATCAACTTTATTGTGTTTTCCTCGTTGGGTGGACGAAGATAGACAGGGCCAAAGACGCGGATCATCACTTTGGCAAACCTACGCACTGACTCAATTGTAGTATCTTCGCCAATGCGAAGATACTTGTCAGCATAGTCAGCCGGAATACCATATGCAATTACACACATAGCCGTGGAGATTTTTTTTTGGTAGGCGCTAAAACCCAACAAGCCCGCGGCGTTTCTCCTTTGAGTAAAACAACGGCAATTGGCCTCGCAAGTTTGCACAATTTTTATGAAGAGTGATCAGCGCATTAGTACCTTCTCCGGAAGAAGTCCGACGGATAGGTTGGATTGTCCGCGAAATATTCTTGCATCAACATCAAATTCCCGAGAGACCGATTGCAAGGGATGCAAAGACAGCCGACGGTTGAACTTATCGTCTTTTGGGGGTTCAATCCTCCACCTCTTTAACGGCCAGGACAGCCACGACCATCGCTGACGGTGGCGCTCGAGCATCGATTCCACGTCCGAGTCATCGGACAAGGACGAATCCTTGAGCAAAAATTGCTCGCACGGGCTCAAATCCATCTAAAAAAAGGAATCGAAGCTCGCATCAACGAGATTTCTACGGCCGAGCTAAAGAGGGGAAGGAAAAGGGGCTCACCGGGGCGGCGGGGACCGGCGGCGGTTTGACGAATCCAGGGCTGGCGTCTGGGGCGGGCGGCGACTCGAGGCAGTCGATCCGGGGCGAGCGGCGACTCGAGGCGGTCGGATCCGGGGCGGGCGGCGACTCGAGGCGGTCGGATCCGGGGCGGCCGGCGCGATTCCGCTGGTCGGAATGGCCGGAACAACAGGCGGCAGGCGGCGGCGGCGGCGGCGGGCGACTGCGGGAGGGGATGTTGGGAGCGCGCGTGCTGAAATGTCCCTCCCGCCAACCGCTTTCGCGGGATACAGGGCACCGACGAGGTGGGGGTGAGGGGGAGGGACCGTGTTTTCGTGGGTCGGAGGGGGGATTTTACCGTGCCCCTCAATTTTTTTACGGGTCGGACGCTTTTAAGGTTTCTGTTCGAATTACTTTTTTCATCTAAAATTATAAACTCACAGTTATTTTGCGGGTCGGGACGATTTGATGTAGCCCCATATGTATCCCGGGCGATGGATTCGCTCTAGTCCCCGTACGTAAATTTTCTCTGTCGTTGCTTTATGTATTTGCATGTACTACTGCCAGTGCATGCCGTGCGGTACGTACGTCGCATGATGGCCTGTCAATAATAGACTGCAACGGTTGTGATAATGGAGCATTAAGTCCATGTTGGACCATGTTTACTTAATCCGAATACGGTAATCACGATAGTAGAACACTGCAAAACATAATTAAATTACACTCAGGAGAAGCGAACAGCATTAACACCAGGCGCTACGTGTACACCACACCCTCCCCGAGGGCAATAATTCAAGACACGGTCGGCCGACACGAGTAATGGCGAAATTAGAGAAGGCCCGCTTCGTTTCGTCCGCTCCCGCGAGCGGCGAGGCGAACCCTAGCGATCTCCTCCAGCCCACCCCCCCTCCCCCCGTCCCCCCCTCCTCCTCGCCGGCGGCGGCAGGGCATCTTCCCCCTCCTCACGGCGGGCTGGCGTAGGACAGCGCCACGGCATGGAGGCGCGCCATTCTGCAGGATGGTGTGGCGTGGCGGCGGTCGAGACGGCGCAGCGGAGGCGTCCTAGGTTGGCGGCGCGGGCGGCTGCGCGTCAGGGGCGCGGTGGGGCGTGCTTGCTCAGGCGGTGGCGGCGGGCGTCTCGGCCCAGATCTGGATCGGGCGGATGCTCGGGTCGGCGGCCGGCAGGCGGCGCGGGCCGCGATGGCAAGGGCCGGCCGGCGGCGTGCGGGGCTGCGTGGTGCGGCTGGCCGCTTCGGGGGCTGGCCTGGTTCCGCCTGACTCGCGGTGGCGCTCCGGCGGGTGGCGGCAGCGCGAGGCTTGCGGCGACGCCTGGCGTGTATGGGTGGCGTAGCTCCTGTGCGCGGTGGGCGCCGTGGTGGGCTTCGTGGTGGTGGCCCCGTGGCGGCGGGGGCCCGCGGGGAGTTTGGGCATCTCCATCCTCGACTTGGATCGCCATGTTTGGGGACTTCAGCGGCGACCCTCCCCTTCGGCGGCTCGACGCGCGGGTGCGTGCCCGGCAGCTCCGACGCTTGGAGCTCGGCGGGCGGCGCGGGTTGGGCAGTGGCCGGGGTGGCCGCTGCTCCAGCCGTGGGTGGCTTGGCAAGTCGGCTTCGGCGACGGCTGGCACGTCCTGGCGTCGGTTCGTCCGTAGGCGGCTTGTATCGGCCTTTGTCACCCCCCCCCCCCCCGTCGTCCGGTTGCTACATTCGGCGAAGGGTTGGCCTTCTCCCAGCTGCGATCCACCGCTCGTCTCGCGCCCGGTGCGCAGGTCCGAGCTCGTCTCGCGCACAGTGCCGCAGGACTAAGCTCATCTCGCGCACGATGCAGCGGGACTGGCCTCGTCTCGCGCACGGTGTTGCGGGACCAAGCTTGCCTCGCGCCCGGTGCTGCAGGACGGGTCGATGGAGGCCAGGTGACCGGCCTATTGGGTCTCGACGCTGGGGGTCGCCCAGGGGTGCGAAAGGTGGGACCTTTCCGCTCGCCTCTTTGGTCGGGATAGCGGTAGGTCTCGGGTGAGTTGGTGTCAATGTCTTGGATGCCAGGGGCGGCGGCTCTGGTGGTGGTTGCGCGGTGCTCTCGGGCGGAGGACGTGGCTTGGTGCTGCTCGGTTGGCCATGGTTGTGTGGGCGACATGGTCACCGGGGTGTGGCGTTCGGTGGCTGTGAGTTTTGGCCGGGGTGAAAACCTGTCGGCGACGGCGAAGCTCGTTCCCTTCTTGAAGGCGTCGTCGCGGCTCTCATTGCCCGTCGTGCGGCTCCGGGGGAAACTCTAATCCTCGGATTGGGTGGTGGCGGTGCTCCGGTGTTGTATCCTTCCTGAAGGCGCCGCCTTGAAGCCCATGGTTCGTCATATGCGGCTTCATCTCTTCGCGGTGTAGTTTTAGGGTTGGTGTTGCCGCGCTCAGCGCTTATGTATCTTGTTTTGAGTGTGTGCGTATATTGTGGTGGCGTGCATTTGTACTGGGTTGTTGGGATTGTGCTTTATATATAAAACAGGGTGAAAGCTTTTTTCGATAGTGACGAAGTTAAAATCAGAGTCCTTTTCCTTTTCCTTTTCCTGAAAATTACGTGCGAATCAATCCCCCCACCTGCCCTGAAAATTAAAGCCACCCAACAAGCGGTTGAATGCGCTATCAATGCAACGGCAGTACGGCATGGGAGCTCTCCTTTCCCTGAGAGAAATCACAGAGAGGTCAAGCTGGATGGATGTCCAGGAAAGAAACAGTGTTACGGTAGACACACAAAACTTACCTCCTAACCCATCCCACCTTATCATCAAGTGCTACGTATCAAATTGGATTTCGATACTCAATGCAACATGCCCGAACGGTAGTTCCTTTAGAGCATCTCCAGCAAACGTTAAAAATCGCTGCCTGGGAACGTACCGGCGCTAAACCGCGTGCTGGAAGCGTGATGTTCCCTAGTCGCTGCGCTCATGTTTTTTTGAAAGACAAAATGCGGCCCCACATTCGCACAAACAAGGCGCAAATTTAACCAAACTTCGTCGAGTTCATAATATATATAAAATATTTTACAAAAGAAGAAAAAAACACTACTAGACCCGCCGTCGCCCTCACCGTTCCTTGCCGCCCGCCGCCCTGAAGCTCTACATGCCGAGGAGTCTGTAGAACTGCGTGTAGTCGCCGCCGCCGCCATCGTCGTCGACGCCTCCTCCGCGGCCGTCGTCCCTGCTGCTCCCCTGCCCAGGGTCGCTGACGCGCGGCAAGTTGGACGGTCCGGGGGCGTCCTCATCCTCGTCGCTGTCGAGGATCACCACGCCGTTTTCTTCCTCGCGCCCACGCTGGCGGGCGCCTATCTCCTGCAGGGCTTGGCGCTGCCGGACCATCTCGTCGCGGAGGTAGTTGTCCCGCGCCCACTTTAGGGCGGCCTCGCCGGAGAAGCCGCGCCGGGCTATGGCCTCATACTCCGCGGGGAGGCCGGACTCCACCTTCGGCCTGACGAGCCGGCCAAAGGTGGGGGAGGACTCGATGATGCGGACGCCGCAGTTGCGGGTGCGCCGGCTGATCGGCGCATCCTGGGGCTCCGGCTTGACAGGGAGGAGGGAGGGAGAGCTAGACGAGCGGCCGAACGAGGAGGAGGACGCCGGGTCCATGTGTCTCGGCGTCCACGAGCTCCCATGCCGGTGGGAGAAGGTGGGGGAGCGGGGTACTCCAGCCTCAGCGTGTTCCCACCCTCGATGTACTCGAGGACGGCCTCTAGCGTGCGGCCGGGCACGTCCCACCATCGGCGGCACCCGTCGGCGTTGAGCCTCCCGGAGGGCACGACGCCGTTGGTGGCCTCGAGCTGCTCGGCGTGGTGGCGACGGAAGTACGACTCCCAAAGCGTGCTGTCGGGGGTGTACCTCGGCCCTTCTCTCGCCGCCTGTGGCAGAGAGGCACGGATACGGGCGATTTCCGCACGACGCGCCGCCCTGGTGGGTGGCGGTGGCACCGGGACCCCGTTGGCGCTTATCCTCCACACCCCGGGCACCCGCATGTCTGGCGGGACCGGGTACTCGGCCTCATAGAGAAGTCGGGCTTCGTCCTCGTGAAGGTGGCGGTGGCCGAAGCCGTTCGACGCCGCGCCATCGCCTGGGAAGCGCTCGGCCATTGGGTGACCTGGAAATGGCGAGAAGAGAGGGAGGAACGGGGGCGTCGGCGCTGGAGAGCGAGGTGTGTGCGTGCCTCACCGGTGCGGGAGGGGCGCGACTTATATAGGCGGCGCTCGCGTGGCCGCCGTGCATACGCGTGGCGGGCGAGGGACGCGCGTCGCCCCATCTTCACTGCGCCGCCCGTGAGGCATCAATGGAGGAGGCTGACCGGCGCGACAGCGCACGACAGCTTTGGCATTGATTCCCCCGCGGGAACCGAGGCGATGAGGACGACGAAGCGATGAGAAGAGCCGAGTCGCTGCCAAGGATGGCCCGCCGATTTTCGTGCCAAAAACAATTCGGCCGGCGCCCCCAAGCACCCCCAGCACGCCGGGTTCGGCCTCGGTCCACCGGTGCCAATTTCGTCCCAAGCCGGCGAAAAAAGGGCCTTTGGGGGCGCGACTGGGCCGATTTTTCAGCGCCAGCGGCCAAAAAATCGCCTGGGAGGCCTTGTTGGGGGCGCGGCTGGAGATGCTCTTACCTTCAAGAAGCATACTACATGGCAGGGATCTGCTGTTAGATGGGCTCATTTGGAGAATTGGGGATGGCACAAGAATTTAAAGTGCATCATGATAATTGGATTCCAAGGAAGGGAAGTCTAAGGGCCACTGGGCCAAAACTATATTCACGAGATAACACGGGTCTGTGACCTGCTAAACGAACATGGAAGTGCTTGGGACCATGGGAAGGTGCACTCCGTGTTCTCTCCGGATGAAGCTGATGAGATTACCCGGATTCCGATTGGTGGACCGACTATGGAGGACTACGTGGCATGGAACTACACCAAGAATGGTGTGTTCACGGTGCAGTCCGCCTACCACTTATGGATGTCACAGTCTCACAGAAATGCCTCAAAGCAGACCGGCCGGAATCCTCATCTTCGGTGGCAGACCACAAATCATGGTTGTGTTTATGGGACTCCGCCGCGCCGGGCAAGGTGAAAACACACATGTGGCGGCTGATCCGGAATGGATTGGCGGTGGGGGCCGAACTTCAAAGGAGGAAAATCAAAGAAGGTGTATTATGTGTTGCGTGTGGGAGAGAAGAAACGATCTACCACAGATTTTGGGGCTGTTTTCACTCATTGAAATTCTGGAAGATCATGCATTCGGAGTTGGGGGGTGCCGGTGGCGATCCCACCGGAGTAAGTTGGCCTTCAGAGTGCCTTATCAATATGGCTCTTGTCTTGGTTTGCGGATGCATCAGACGATGAGAGGGCGGTCATGGTCCAGGGTGTGTATGCGCTTTGGCTGGCCCGGAATAATGCTAGAGATGGACAGAGAATTGAAGATGCTGATGCGATTGCGAGAAGAGTTTTCCACCTGATGGGAGAGTGGCAGTCCATTCACGGGCGAAAGAACAAGCAAACTAACTCCGCCCCTTGCGAGAAATGGAGACCGCCTGAGGAAGGGTGGGTGAAAGCCAATGTGGATGCGGCAATATCAAAGGTAGGGGAGCTGGGAGGAGCTGGCTTTGTTCTTAGGAACCAGGAGGGAGCTTTCCTCGGCAGTGTCTGTCATGTATTTCTGCGGTGCCAGGAACCAGCAAGGGCGGAGCTATATGCTTGTAGAAGAGCAGTGCAACTAACGGACGAACTAAATATACCCAACCTGCATGTTGAGATGGACTGCTGCGAGATCGTTTGCAAGCTGCAGAGCAAGGAAAAGGACTTGTCTTCGCTAGGACCTGACATCGAGGAGGTCAAGCAAATGTTGGCTATGAGGGAGAGATGGAGGGTCACTTGGGTTAGACGTTCCACAAATAAAGCGGCACATCTGGTAGCTAGAGAGGGTGTGGCGAATAATCTTTGTAAGGTCTGGTTGCATGTACCATCTGACTGTATTTTGCATGTTGTCTCAGACGAGATCCCAGATTGGGAAGTTTAAATAAAGTTTGAAGCGAGTTTAAAAAAAAATTGGATTTCGATGTGCTAACCTGATCTCCGTCTGTGGGGGGAACCCATCTCCGCACAGTTATTCCATCGCCTGGGCCAGGCACGTGGGCCTTGTATTCGTACGATCAATTTTTTTACGGGGAAATATTTGGAGCTTTATTCAACAATCGAAGCCCCTGCAGAATCTGCAAGGTGGCTAGTTACAATGATAACAGGGGCAGAGTCAAACCAACATTCTGTTACATCCAGTGTGCTTGCATGTCTAGCACATAGGTGAGCAGGGTAGTTGGCTGTTTTCGAAATATATTGAATACAGAAAGACTTAAAACCAGTAGAGTGCTCCAAAATTTCGGACAGGATGGGCCCCACAATAGTCCTATCATCATGACGCGAGTTCCAAATATTAATGACCTCCAGGCAGTCGGATTCTATCACGACTTTTCTCGTAGCCCCTGAGCTTAGCAAATATGACACCGTCCCGGATTGCTAGGGTTTTAGAGATAAGGGGGTCAGTAATCCCCTAATAAGGTTTACACCATGCAGCTCTGAAAGTGGAGTGGGATCGAGCAACTCCTCCCACTCCTCCTCTTCAAGCTTCCAATGCAACACTGCCATCAGTGTTTATCTTGATCTCCCCCTCCTCGGGTGGCCTCCATCCATGGCCCGGAAGCAACCGGGCCTGAGCCTTTGGTAGATCAAGCAAAACTAAAGTATCTCTGGTCATTTTCATGGACTGTATTGGGTTGAGACCACCTTTATCATGAGTTATATTATTTCTTGACGTCCAAATAGCCCACATGATCGTCACCAGCTTGGCTCGATCGGACTCAGAGAACTTGGGATCACAAGTGATATCCTTTGACCATGTTAGAGGATGTAGATCAGGTCGTTTTACCCCAAGCCAGATCGGGGCTTGAGTCCAAAACCCTCTCGCATGGGAACAATTCAACAATGCATGCATCATGTCCTCATCTTCATGCTGACATATTTTGCACTGGCTCACTGTTGCTATATGTCGATATTTGAGTGTGGATTCTACTGGCAGGATACCTCGTAAACCCTCCACCAAAATACTCTCACTTTTGGCAGAACCTTCAATTTCCATAATGTGGTCCATACCTGTTTTTCTGTCGCTGATGCTTCGACTACCGTCCCTTCCTCTAGAGCCAGTTGCTCGTTCTGAGTCATGAGAGCGCGGTAAGCTGACTTGACAGTGTATGAACCAGATTTCTCAAAAGCCCATGCCAGAATATCATCACCACCTCCAATCCTTAGGGGGGTGTTCAGAATGGCGTATGCATCGGGTGGTATGAAGTTCTCTCAGATTACTTGATCTTTCCAGAGCCAAGTTTCAGGATCAATAAGATCAAACACTTGCTATAGCTGTGCATTACCAATGTGAGCAACTGGAGTCATAGTTCTGGTATCAGGGATCCATTTGTCCTCCCAGATAGAAACGGTCATGCCACTTCCAATGCGCTTAAGTAGGCCCGATTTCAAAGCTTCCCTGCTTGCGATTATAGCCCGCCACATAGCTGAAGAAAACTTAGGTGCAGTGGCTTGCATGAAATCACAGGAGTGGAAATATCTTCCTTTTAAGACCCGCGAACACAGAGAGTTGGGATTCGTCATCAAGCGCCACCCATGCTTGCCGAGTAGTGCTAGATTAAAGAGTTGCAAGTCTTTGAATCCCATCCCTCCTTTAACTTTTGGCGCAGCCAAAGAATCCCAAGATAGCCAATGTAAAGACCCGCGATCAAGGTTACTGCTCCACTAGTATTTGGCCATAAGCGAGGCCAACTTCTTACACACTTTTTTCGTTAGCTGGAAGCAAGACATACCGTATGTGGGAATTGATTGGGCTACTGCTTTAATTCTGACTTCCCTTCCAGCGCATGAAATAAGTCTCTCTACTCTACCTTGGAGTTTTGACTGAATCCTCTCCTCGATGTGGTCGAAAGTTCCTCCAGTAATTCGACCAACAGCCGTTGGAAGGCCGGGGTAGCATTCGCCAAAAGCTTCCACTGAAATCTGCAACGTTTGCTTTAGTAAAAGCCTTGTAGGATCAGGAATATTTGGGCTAAAAAATATTGCACTTTTTTCTTTATTCACTGCTTGACCAGAACACTCCGCATAGATACGAAGAATATCATTCAAACGATGAGCACTCTGCACCTTAGCTTGCAGGAAGATCAGGCTATCATCCGCAAAAAGTAAGTGATTGATCCAAGGACATCTATAGCTAACCCGTATGCCTCTGTCGATATAAGCCCCTCCATAGAAATTCAGCAGTGAAGTGAGGCCCTCGGCACAAAGCAAAAACAAGTAAGGTGATACGGGGTCACCCTGACGGAACCCCCGAGAGGGAGAGAAGAAAGGGAGAAGCTCGCCATTTACTCGAACAGCAAACCGCACTGAAGATACGCACTTCATAATGAGACGAACAAAATCCAATCCAAAATCCAACTTTAGCATAATCGCTTCGAGGTAGTGCCACTCGACGCGATCATAGGCTTTCATCATATCTAACATAATAGAACAAGCAGCATTTCCTCCCTTCTTCCTTCTCTTCATGGCATGCACGCTTTCATACGCGATTAAGACATTGTCTGTGATCAAGCGGCCCGGGACGAATGCGCTCCACTCCGCTCCAATAATATCATCCAAAAACTCTCTCAGCTGATTAGTGATAGCTTTGGCAGCAACTTTATACAGGACTGAGCAGAGAGAGAGATCGGGTGATATTGGGAAATATTTTGTGGAAAACGTACCTTGGGTATTAGGGTGATGGAGGTTTCATTCATACCCGTTGGCAGTTCACCACCATTCAAGAAGTCAAGCACCGCTGGAATTATGTCATCCTTTAGAAGATTCCAGTGTCGCTGAAAAAACACCGTGGTGAACCCATCAACTCCCAGGGCTTTTGACGGTGCTGAAGGAAATATGCCCTAGTGGCAATAATAAAGTTATTATTTATTTCCTTATATCATGATAAATGTTTATTATTCATGCTAGAATTGTATTAACCGGAAACATAATACATGTGTGAATAGATAGACAAACAGAGTGTCACTAGTATGCCTCTACTTGACTAGCTCATTAATCGAAGATGGTTATATTGGAAATATGCCCTAGAGGCAATAATAAAATGATTATTATATTTCCTTGTTCATGATAATTGTCTATTATTCATGCTATAATTGTGTTATCCGGAAATTGTAATACATGTGTGAATACATAGACCACAACATGTCCCTAGTGAGCCTCTAGTTGACTAGCTCGTTGATCAACAGATAGTCATGGTTTCCTGATTATGGACATTGGATGTCATTGATAACGGGATCACATCATTAGGAGAATGATATGATGGACAAGACCCAAACCTAAGCATAGCACAAAGATCGTGTAGTTCGTTTGCTAGAGCTTTTTCCAATGTCAAGTATCATTTCCTTAGACCATGAGATTGTGCAACTCCCGGACACCGTAGGAGTGCTTTGGGTGTGCCAAATGTCACAACGTAACTGGGTGACTATAAAGGTGCACTACGGGTATCTCCGAAAGTGTCTGTTGGGTTGGCACGAATCGAGACTGGGATTTGTCACTCCATATGATGGAGAGGTATCTCTGGGCCCACTCGGTAATGCATCATCATAATGAGCTCAATGTGACCAAGGGGTTGGTCACGGGATCATGCATTACGGTACGAGTAAAGTGACTTGCCGGTAACGAGATTGAACAAGGTATTGGGATACCGATGATCGAGTCTCGGGCAAGTAACGTACCGATTGACAAAGGGAATTGTATACGGGATTGATTGAATCCTCGACATCGTAGTTCATCTGATGAGAACATCGTGGAGCATGTGGGAGCCAACATGGGTATCCAGATCCCGCTGTTGGTTATTGACCGGAGAGGCGTCTCGGTCATGTTTGCGTGTTTCCCGAACCCGTAGGGTCTACACACTTAAGGTTCGGTGACGCTAGGGTTGTAGAGATATTAGTATGCAGTAACCCAAAAGTTGTTCGGAGTCCCAGATGAGATCCCGGACGTCACGAGGAGTTACGGAATGGTCCGGAGGTAAAGATTTATATATAGGAAGTCCAGTTTCAGCCATCGGGAAGGTTTCGGGGGTCACCGGTATTGTACCGGGACCACCGGAAGGGTCCCGGGGGTCCATCGGGTGGGGCCACCTATCCCGGAGGGCCCCATGGGCTGAAGTGGGAGGGGAACCAGCCCCAGGTGGGCTGGTGCGCCCCCCTTGGGCCTCCCC
Organism: Triticum monococcum; assembly: GCA_034509565.1. NCBI lineage: Eukaryota > Viridiplantae > Streptophyta > Magnoliopsida > Poales > Poaceae > Triticum > Triticum monococcum. The sequence goes on from CM067845.1 coordinate 626,578,076, forward strand.
CACGCCTGGGGTTGGGAAACCCTAGGGATGGGGGCGCCCCCCACCTGGCTTGGGGGGGGGGGGGAGCCACCCCTTGGCCCCCGCCCCCTTGGAGATTGCATCTCCTAGGGCCGGCGCCCCCCCCAAGGTCCCTATATAAAGAGGGGGGGGAAGGCTGTGCACCCTAGCCCCTGGCGCCTCCCTCTCCCCCCGTAACACCTCTCCCTCTTGTTGGTGCTTGGCGAAGCCTTGCCGAGACCCTGCTGCGTCCACCACCACGCCGTCGTGCTGCTGGATCTCCATCAACCTCTCCTTCCCCCTTGCTGGATCAAGAAGGAGGAGACGTCTTCCCCAACCATACGTGTGTTGAACACGGAGGTGCCATCCGTTCGGCGCTAGGATCATCGGTGATTTGGATCACGACGAGTACGACTCCATCAACCCCGTTCACCTGAACGCTTCTGCTCGCGATCTACAAGGGTATGTAGATGCACTCCTATTCCCCTCGTTGCTAGAATACTCCATAGATTGATCTTGGTGATGCGTAGAAAATTTTAAATTCTGTTACGATCCCCAACAGTGGCATCATGAGCTAGGTCTATGCGTAGTTTCTATGCACGAGTAGAACACAAAGTAGTTGTGGGCGTCGAAATTGTCAATTATCTTGCCGTTACTAGTCTTATCTTGATTCAGCGGCATTGTGGGATGAAGCGGCCCGGACCGACCTTACACGTACGCTTACGTGAGACTGGTTCCACCGACTGACATGCACTAGTTGCATAAGGTGGCTAGCGGGTGTCTGTCTCTCCCACTTTAGTCAGATTGGATTCGATGAAAAGGTTCCTTATGAAGGGTAAATAGAAATTGGCATATCACGTTGTGGTTTTGGCGTAGGTAAGAAACGTTCTTGCTTGAAACCTATAGCAGCCACGTAAAAACTTGCAACAACAATTAGAAGACGTCTAACTTGTTTTTGCAGCGAGTGTTTTGTGATGTGATATGGCCAAAGGATGTGATGAATGACATATGTGATGTATGAGATGATCATGTTCTTGTAATAGGAATCACGACTTGCATGTCGATGAGTATGACAACCGGCAGGAGCCATAGGAGTTGTCTTAATTTATTTATGACCTGCGTGTCAACATATAACGTCATGTAATTACTTTACTTTATTGCTAAACCGTTAGCCATAGTAGTAGAAGTAATAGATGACGAGACAACTTCATGAAGACACGATGATGGAGATCATGATGATGGAGATCTTGGTGTCATGCCGGTGACGATGATGATCATGGAGCCCCGAAGATGGAGATCAAAAGGAGCGAAATGATATTGGCCATATCATGTCACTATTTGATTGCATGTGATGTTTATCATGTTTTACATCTTATTTGCTTAGAACGACGGTAGCTTAAATAAGATGATCCCTCACAATAATTTCAAGAAAGTGTTCCCCCTAACTGTGCACCGTTGCGAAGGTTCGTTGTTTCGAAGCACCACATGATGATCGGGTGTGATAGATTCTAACGTTCGAATACAACGGGTGTAAGCCAGATTTACACACGCAATACACTTAGGTTGACTTGACGAGCCTAGCATGTACAGACATGGCCTTGGAACACGGAGGACCGAAAGGTCGAGCATGAGTCGTATAGAAGATACGATCAACATGTAGATGTTCACCGATGTTGACTAGTCCGTCTCACGTGATGATCGGACACGGCCTAGTTGCCTCGGATCATGTTTCACTTAGATGACTAGAGGGATGTCTATCTGAGTGGGAGTTCATAGAATAATTTGATTAGATGAACTTAATTATCATGAACTTAGTCTAAAATCTTTAAAATATGTCTTGTAGATCAAATGGCCCACGCTAATGTTGCCCTCAACTTCAACGCGTTCCTAGAGAAAACCAAGCTGAAAGATGATGGCAGCAACTATACGGACTGGGTCCGGAACCTGAGGATCGTCCTCATAGCTGCCAAGAAAGATTATGTCCTAGAGGCACCGCTAGGTGAAGCACCATTCCCAGCAAACCAAGACGTTATGAACGCTTATCTGTCACGTGCTGATGATTACTCCCTTGTTCAGTGCGGCATGCTTTACAGCTTAGAACCGGGGCTCCAAAAGCGTTTTGAGCAACACGGAGCATATGAAATGTTCAAGGAGCTGAAAATGGTTTTCCAAGCTCATGCCCGGGTCGAGAGATATGAAGTCTCCGACAAGTTATTCAGTTGTAAGATGGAGGAAAATAGTTCTGTAAGTGAGCACATACTCAAAATGTCTGGGTTGCACAACCGCTTGACTCAGCTGGGAGTTAATCTCCCGGATGACGCGGTCATTGACGGAATCCTTCAGTCGCTTCCACCGAGCTACAAGAGCATTGTGATGAACTTCAATATGCAGGGAATGGAAAAGACCATTCCTTAGGTATATTCAATACTGAAATCAGCGGAGGTGGAGATCAAAAAGGAACATCAAGTGTTGATGGTGAATAAAACCACTAAGTTCAAGAAAGGCAAGGGTAAGAAGAACTTCAAGAAGGACGGCAAGGGAGTTGCCGCGCCCGGTAAGTCAATTGCTGGGAAGAAGCCAAAGAATGGACCCAAGCCTGAGACTGAGTGCTTTTATTGCAAGGGAAGTGGTCACTGGAAGTGGAACTGCCCCAAGTACTTAGCGGACAAGAAGGCCGGCAATACTAAAGGTATATGAGATATACATGTAATTGATGTGTACCTTACCAGTACTCATAGTAGCTCCTGGGTATTTGATACCGGTGCGGTTGCTCATATTTGTAACTCAAAGCAGGAGCTGCGGAATAAGCGGAGACTGGCGAAGGACGAGGTGACGATGCACGTCGGGAATGGTTCCAAGGTCGATGTGATCGCCGTCGGCACGCTACCTCTACATTTACCTACGGGATTAGTTTTAAACCTCAATAATTGTTATTTAGTTCCAGCTTTGAGCATGAACATTGTATCAAGATCTCGTTTAATTCGAGATGGCTACTCATTTAAATCCGAGAATAATGGTTGTTCTATTTATATGAGAGATATGTTTTATGGTCATGCCCCACTGGTGAATGGTTTATTCTTAATGAATCTCGAGCATAATGTTACACATGTTCATAGTGTGAATACCAAAAGATATAAGGTTGATAATGATAGTCCCACATACTTGTGGCACTGCCGCCTTGGTCACATAGGTGTCAAACGCATGAAGAAGCTCCATGCAGATGGACTTTTAGAGTCTCTTGATTACGAATCATTTGACACGTGCGAACCATGCCTCATGGGTAAAATGACCAAGACTCCGTTCTCTAGAACAATGGAGCGAGCAACCAACTTATTAGAAATCATACATACTGATGTGTGCAGTCCAATGAGTGTTCAGGCTCGCGGTGGCTATCGTTATGTTCTCACCCTCACTGATGACTTGAGTAGATATGGGTATGTCTACTTAATGAAACACAAGTCTGAGACCTTTGAAAAGTTCAAGGAATTTCAGAGTGAGGTTGAGAATCAACGTGACAGAAAAATAAAGTTCTTACGATCAGATTGTGGGGGAGAATATTTGAGTCACGAATTTGGCACACACTTAAGGAAATGTGGAATCGTTTCACAACTCACGCCGCATGGAACACCTCAGCGAAATGGTGTGTCCGAACATCGTAATCGCACTCTATTGGATATGGTGTGATCTATGATGTCTCTTACCCATCTACCGCTCTCATTTTGGGGCTATGCTTTAGAGACTGCCGCATTCACTTTAAATAGGGCTCTGTCGAAATCTGTTGAGACGACACCGTATGAATTATGGTTTGGGAAGAAACCTAAGCTGTCGTTTCTAAAAGTTTGGGGATGCGATGCTTATGTCAAGAAACTCCAACCTGAAAAGCTCAAACCCAAATCGGAAAAATGCATTTTCATAGGATACCCAAAGGAAACCATTGGGTATACCTTCTACCTCAGATCCGAAGGCAAGATCTTTGTTGCCAAGAATGGATCCTTTCTAGAGAAAGAGTTTCTCTCGAAAGAAGTAAGTGGGAGGAAAGTAGAGCTTGATGAAGTACTGCCTCTTGAAGCGGAGAGTAGCGCAGCTCAGGAAAATGTTCCTGTGGTGCCTGCACGGATTAGAGAGGAAGTTAATGATGATGATCAAGATACTTCGGATCAAGCTCCTACTGAACTTCCTAGGTCCACAAGGACATGTTCTGCACCAGAGTGGTACGGCAATCATGTCATGGAAATAATGTTGTTAGACAACAGTGAACCTTCGAACTATGAAGAAGCGATGGCGGGCCTAGATTCCGACAAATGGCTGGAAGCCATGAAATCCGAGATAGAATCCATGTATGAAAACGAAGTATGGACTTTGACTGACTTGCCCGATGATCGGCGAGCCATAGAAAATAAATGGATCTTTAAGAAGAAGACAGACGCGGATGGTAATGTGACCATCTATAAAGCTCGGCTTGTCGCTAAGGGTTATCGACAAGTTCAAGGGGTTGACTACGATGAGACTTTCTCACCCGTAGCGAAGCTGAAGTCCGTTCGAATCATGTTAGCAATTGCCGCATTCTATGATTATGAGATATGGCAAATGGACGTCAAAACGGTATTCCTTAATGGTTTCCTTAAGGAAGAATTGTATAGGATGCAGCCGGAAGGTTTTGTCGATCCTAAGAATGCTGACAAGGTGTGCAAGCTCCAACGCTCGATTTACGGGCTGGTGCAAGCATCTCGGAGTTGGAACATTCGTTTTGATGAGATGATCAAAGCGTTTGGGTTTATGCAGACTTATGAAGAAGCCTGCATTTACAAGAAAGTGAGTGGGAGCTCTGTAGCATTTCTCATATTATATGTGGATGACATACTGTTGATGGGAAATGATATAGAATTCTTGGAAAGCATAAAGGCCTACTTGAACAAGTGTTTTTCAATGAAGGACCTTGGAGAAGCTGCTTATATATTAGGCATCAAGATCTATAGAGATAGATCGAGACGCCTCATCGGTCTTTCACAAAGTACATACCTTGACAAGATATTGAAGAAGTTCAATATGGATCAGTCCAAGAAGGGGTTCTTGCCTGTATTGCAAGGTGTGCGATTGAGCACGGCTCAATGCCCGACCACGGCAAAAGATATAGAAGAGATGAGCGTCATCCCCTATGCCTCAGCCATAGGGTCTATTATGTATGCCATGCTGTGTACCAGACCTGATGTAAACCTTCCCGTAAGTTTGGTAGGTAGGTACCAAAGTAATCCCGGCAAGGAACACTGGACAGCGGTCAACAACATCCTAAAGTACCTGAAAAGGACCAATGATATGTTTCTCATTTATGGAAGTGGCGAAGAGCTCGTCGTAAAGGGTTACGTCGACGCTAGCTTCGACACAGATCTGGATGACTCTAAGTCACAAACCGGATACATGTATATTTTGAATGGTGGGGCAGTATGATGGGGAACATAGTAATTTCAAAAATTTCCTACGCACACGCAAGATCATGGTGATGCATAGCAACGAGAGGGGAGAGTGTTGTCTACATACCCTCGTAGACCGAAGCGGAAGCGTTGATGCAACGTAGAGGAAGTAGTCGTACGTCTTCCCGATCTGACCGATCCAAGCACCATTACTCCGGCACCTCCGAGTTCTTACCACACGTACAACTCGATGACGCTCCCCGGGCTCCGATCCAGCAAAGCTTCGGGGATGAGTTCCGTCAGCACAACGGTGTGGTGACGATGATGATGTACTACCGACGCAGGGCTTCGCCTAAGCACTACAACGATATGACCGATGTGGAATATGGTGGAAGGGGGCACCGCACACGGCTAAGGAACGATCACGTTGATCAACTTGTGTGTCTGGGGTGCCCCTTGTCTCAGTATATAAAGGATGGAGGAGGATGAGGCCGGCCAAGGGGTGGCGCGCCAGGAGGAGTCCTACTCCCCTTGGGAGTAGGATTACCGCCCCCCCCCCCCAATCCTAGTTGGAATAGGATTCGCGGAGGGGGGAAAAGAGAGAGGGGGGCCGGCCACCTCTCCTTGTCCTAATAGGACTAGGGGAGGTGGGAGGCGCGCGGCCCATCTTGGGCTGCCCCTTCTCTTTTCCACTAAAGCCCACTAAGGCCCATATAGCTCCCGGGGGGTCCCGGTAACCTCCCGGTACTCCGGTAAAATCCCGATTTCACCCGGAACACTTCCGATATCCAAACATAGGCTTCAAATATATCAATCTTTATGTCTCGACCATTTCGAGACTCCTTGTCATGTCCGTGATCACATCCGGGACTCCGAACTAACTTCGGTACATCAAAATGCATAAACTCATAATAACTCTCATCGTAACATTAAGCGTCCGGACCCTACGGTTCGAGAACAATGTAGACATGAACGAGACACGTCTCCGGTCAATAACCAATAGCGGGACCTGGATGCCCATATTGGCTCCTACATATTCTACGAAGATCTTTATCGGTCAGACCGCATAACAACATACGTTGTTCCCTTTGTCATCGGTATGTTACTTGCCCGAGATTCGATCGTCGGTATCCAATACCTAGTTCAATCTCGTTACCGGCAAGTCTCTTTACTCGTTCCGTAATACATCATCTCGCAACTAACTCATTAGTTGTAATGCTTGCAAGGCTTATGTGATGTGCATTACCGAGAGGGCCCAGAGATACCTCTCCGACAATCGGAGTGACAAATCCTAATCTCGAAATACGCCAACCCAACATGTACCTTTGGAGACACCTGTAGAGCTCCTTTATAATCACCCAATTATGTTGTGACGTTTGGTAGCACACAAAGCGTTCCTCCGGCAAACGGGAGTTGCATAATATCATAGTCATAGGAACATGTATAAGTCATGAAGAAAGCAATAGCAACATACTAAACGATCGGGTGCTAAGCTAATGGAATGGGTCATGTCAATCAGATCATTCATCTAATGATGTGATCCCGTTAATCAAATAACAACTCTTTGTCCATGGTTAGGAAACATAACCATCTTTGATTAACGAGCTAGTCAAGTAGAGGCATACTAGTGACACTCTGTTTGTCTATGTATTCACACATGTATTATGTTTCCGGTAAATACAATTCTAGCATGAATAATAAACATTTATCATGAAACAAGGAAATAAATAATAACTTTATTATTGCCTCTAGGGCATATTTCCTTCAGTCTCCCACTTGCACTAGAGTCAATAATCTAGTTCACATTGCTATGTGATTAACACCAATAGTTCACATCTTTATGTGATTGGTTCACATCTCCATGTGACTAACACCCAAAGGGTTTACTAGATTCAATAATCTAGTTCACATCGCTATGTGATTAACACCCAAAGAGTGATCATGTTTTGCTTGTGAGAGACATTTAGTCAACGGGCCTGCCAAATTCAGATCCGTATGTATTTTGCAAAATTCTATGTCTACAATGCTCTGCACGGAGCTACTCTAACTAATTGCTCCCACTTTCAGTATGTATCCAGATTGAGACTTAGAATCATCTGGATCAGTGTCAAAACTTGCATCGACGTAACCCTTTACGACGAACCTTTTTTGTCACGTCCATAATCGAGAAACATATCCTTATTTCACTAAGGATAATTTTGACCGATGTCCAGTGATCTACTCCTAGATCACTATTGTACTCCCTTGCCAAATCAGTGTAGGGTATACAATAGATCTGGTACACAACATGACATACTTTATAGAACCTATGGCCAAGGCATAGGGAATGACTTTCATTCTCTTTCTATCTTCTGCCGTGGTCGGCTTTTGAGTCTTACTCAACTTGACACCTTGTAATACAGGCAAGAACTCTTTCTTTGACTGCTCCATTTTGAACTACTTCAAAATCTTGTCAAGGTATGTACTCATTGAAAAAACTTATCAAGAGTCTTGATCTATCTCTATAGATCTTGAAGCTCAATATGTAAGCAGCTTGACCGAAGTCTTTCTTTGAAAAACTCCTTTCAAACACTCCTTTATGCTTTACAGAATAATTATTTCCGATCAACAATATGTCATTCACATATACTTATCAGAAATGCTGTAGTGCCCCCACTCACTTTCTTGTAAATACAGGCTTCACCGCAAGTCTGTATAAAACTATATGCTTTGATCAACTCATCAAAGTGTATATTCCAACTCCGAGATGCTTGCACCATTTCACAGATGGATCGCTGGAGCTTGCATATTTTGTTAGCACCTTTCGGATTGACAAAACCTTCTGGTTGCATCATATACAACTCTTCTTTAATAAATCCATTAAGGAATGCCCCATTTGCCAGATTTCATAAAATGCGGCAATTACTAACATGATTTGGACAGACTCTAGCATAGATACGAGTGAGAAACTCTCATCGTAGTCAACACCTTGAACTTGTCGAAAACCTTTTGCGACAATTCTAGCTTTGTAGATAGTAACACTACTATCAGCGTCCGTCTTCCTCTTGAAGATCCATTTATTCTCAATTGCTTGCTGATCATCGGGCAAGTTAACCAAAGTCCAAAATTTTGTTCTCATACATGGATCATATCTCAGATTTCCTGGCCTCAAACCATTTCGCGGAATCTGGGATCATCATCACTTCCTCATAGTTCGCAAGTTCGTCATGGTCTAGTAACATGACTTCCAGAACAGGATTACCGTACCACTCTGGTGCGGATCTCACTCTGGTTTACCTACGAGATTCGGTAGTAACTTGATCTAAAGTTACATGATCATCATCATTAGCTTCCTTACTAATTGGTGTAGTAGTCACAAGAACAGATTTTTGTGATGAACTACTTTCCAATAAGGGAGAAGGTACAATTACCTTATCAAGTTTTCTACTTTCCTCCCACTCACTTCTTTCGAGAGAAACTCCTTCTCTGGAAAGGATCCATTCTTAGCAACGAATGTCTTGCCTTCGGATCTGTGATAGAAGGTGTACCCAACAGTAACTTTTGGGTATCCTATGAAGACACACTTTTCCGATTTGGGTTTGAGCTTATCAGGACGAAACTTTTCCACATAAGCATCACAACCCCAAACTTTTAAGAAACGACAACTTTGGTTTCTTGCTAAACCATAGTTCATATAGTGTCTTCTCAACGGATTTAGATGGTGCCCTATTTAACGTGAATGCAGCTGTCTCTAATGCATAACCCCAAAACGATAGTGGTAAATCGGTAAGAGACATCATAGATTGCACTATATCTAATAAAGTACGGTTATGACATTCGAACACACCATTACACTATGGTGTTCTAGGTGGCGTGAGTAGTGAAACTATTTCACATTGTTTTAATTGAAGGCCAAACTCGTAACTCAAATATTTTACCTCTGCGATCATATCGTAGAAACTTTTATTTTCTTGTCATGATGATTTTCCACTTCACTCTGAAATTCTTTGAACTGTTCAAATGTTTCAGACTTATGTTTCATCAAGTAGATATCCCCATATCCGCTCAAATCATCAGTGAAGGTCAGAAAATAATGATACCTGCTGCAAGCCTTAATATTCATCGGACCACATACATCAGTATGTATGATTTCCAACAAATCTGTTGCTTGCTTCATTGTTCCAGAGAATGGCGTTTTAGTCATCTTGCCCATAAGGCATGGTTCGCAAGCATCAAGTGATTCATAATCAAGTGATTCCAAAAGCCCATCAGCATGGAGTTTCTTCATGCGCTTTACACCAATATGACTTAAACGGCAGTGCCACAAATAAGTTGCACCATCATTATTAACTTTGCATCTTTTGGTTTCAATATTATGAATATGTGTATCACTACGATCGAGATCCAACGAACTTGTTTCATTGGGTGTATGACCATCGAAGGTTTTATTCATGTAAACAGAACAACAATTATTCTTTGACTTTAATGAATAACCGTATTGCAATAAACATGATCAAATCATATTCATGCTCAACGCAAAAACCAAATAACACTTATTTAGGTTCAACACTAATCCCGGAAGTATAGGGGAGTGTGCGATGATGATCATATCAATCTTGGAACTACTTCCAACACACATCGTCACTTCACCCTTAACTAGTCTCTGTTTATTCTGCAACTCCCGTTTCGAGTTACTAATCTTAGCAACTGAACTAGTATCAAATACTGAGGGGTTGCTATAAACACTAGTAAAGTACACATCAATAACATGTATATCAAATATACTTATGTTCACTTTGCCATCCTTTTTATCCGCCAATCACTTGGGGTAGTTCTGCTTCCAGTGACCAGTCCCTTTGCAGTAGAATCACTTAGTCTCAGGCTTAGGATCAGACTTGGGCTTCTTCACTTGAGCAGCAACTTGCTTTCTGTTCTTCTTGAAGTTCCCCTTCTTCCCTTTGCCCTTTTCTTGAAACTAGTGGTCTTGTCAACCATCAACACTTGATGTTTTTCTTGATTTCTACCTTCGTTGATTTTAGCATCACGAAGAGCTTGGGAGTTGTTTCCGTTATCCCTTGCATATTATAGTTCATCACGAAGTTCTACTAACTTGGTGATGGTGACTAGAGAATTCTGTCAATCACTATCTTATCTGGAAGATTAACTCCCACTTGATTCAAGCGATTGTAGTACCCAGACAATCTGAGCACATGCTCACTAGTTGAGCGATTCTCCTCCATCTTTTAGCTATAGAACTTGTTGGAGACTTCATATCTCTCAACTCGGGTATTTGCTTGAAATATTAACTTCAACTCCTGGAACATCTCATATGGTCCATGACGTTTAAAACGTCTTTGAAGTCCAGATTCTAAGCCATTAAGCATGGTGCACTAAACTATCAAGTAGTCATCATAGCTAGCCAAACGTTCATAACGTCTGCATCTGCTCCTGCAATAGGTCTGTCACCTAGCGGTGCATCAAGGACATAATTTTTCTGTGCAGCAATGAGGATAAACCTCAGATCACGGATCCAATCCGCATCATTGCTACTAACATCTTTCAACACAATTTTCTCTAGGAACATATCAAAATAAATACAGGGAAGAAACAACGCGAGCTATTGATCTACAACATAATTTGCAAAATACTACCAGGACTAAGTTCATGATAAATTTAAGTTCAATTTAATCATATTACTTAAGAACTCCCACTTAGATAGACATCCCTCTAATTGTCTAAGTGATCACGTGATCCAAATCAACTAAACCATGTCCGATCATCATGTGAGATGGAGTAGTTTCATTGGTGAACATCACTATGTTGATCATATCTACTATATGATTCACGCTCGACCTTTCGGTCTCCGTGTTCCGAGGCCATATCTGCATATGCTAGGCTCGTCAAGTTTTACCTGAGTATTCTGCGTGTGCAAAACTGGCTTGCACCCGTTGTAGATGGACGTAGAGCTTATCACACCTGATCATCACATGGTGTCTGGGCACGACGAACTTTGGCAACGGTGCATACTCAGGGAGAACACTTCTTGATAATTTAGTAAGAGATCATCTTATAATGCTACCGTCAATCAAAGCAAGATAAGATGCATAAAAGATAAACATCACATGCAATCAATATAAGTGATATGATATGGCCATCATCTTGTGCTTGTGATCTCCATCTCCGAAGCACCGTCATGATCACCATCGTCACCGGCGCGACACCTTGATCTCCATCGTAGCATCGTTGTTGTGTCGCCAATCTTATGCTTCCACGACTATCGCTACCGCTTAGTGATAAAGTAAAGCATTACAGCGCGATTGCATTGCATACAATAAAGCGACAACCATATGGCTCCTGCCAGTTGCCGATAACTTGGTTACAAAACATGATCATCTCATACAATAAAATTTAGCATCATGTCTTGACCATATCACATCACAACATGCCCTACAAAAACAAGTTAGACGTCCTCTACTTTGTTGTTGCATGTTTTACGTGGCTGCCACGGGCTTAAGCAAGAACCAATCTTACCTACGCATCAAAACCACAACGATAGTTTGTCAAGTTGATGCCGTTTTAACCTTCGCAAGGACCGGGCGTAGCCACACTCGGTTCAACTAAAGTTGGAGAAACAGTCACCCGCAAGCCACCTTTCTGCAAAGAACGTCGGGAGAACCGGTCTCGCGTAAGCGTACGCGTAATGTCGGTCCGGGCCGCTTCATCCAACAATACCGCCGAACCAAAGTATGACATGCTGGTAGGTAGTATGACTTATATCGCCCACAATGCACTTGTGTTCTACTCGTGCAAATAACATCAAACCATAAAACCTGGCTTTGATACCACTGATGGGGAACATAGTAATTTCAAAAATTTCCTACGCACACGCAAGATCATGGTGATGCATAGCAACGAGAGGGGAGAGTGTTGTCTACCTACCCTCGTAGACCGAAGCGGAAGCGTTGACGCAATGTAGAGGAAGTAGTCGTACGTCTTCCCGATCCGACCGATCCAAGCACCATTACTCCGGCACCTCCGAGTTCTTAGCACACGTACAGCTCGATGACGCTCCCCGGGCTCCGATCCAGCAAAGCTTCGGGGATGAGTTCCGTCAGCACAACGGCATGGTGACGATGATGATGTACTACCGACGCAGGGCTTCGCCTAAGCACTACAACGATATGACCGAGGTGGAATATGGTGGAAGGGGGCACCGCACACGGCTAAGGAACGATCACGTTGATCAACTTGTGTGTCTGGGGTGCCCCTTGTCTCAGTATATAAAGGATGGAGGAGGAGGAGGCCGGCCAAGGGGTGGCGCGCCAGGAGGAGTCCTACTCCCCTTGGGAGTAGGATTCCCCCCCCCCCCCCCAATCCTAGTTGGAATAGGATTCGCGGAGGGGGGAAAAGAGAGAGGGGGGCCGGCCACCTCTCCTTGTCCTAATAGGACTAGGGGAGGGGGGAGGCGCGCGGCCCATCTTGGGCTGCCCCTTCTCTTTTCCACTAAAGCCCACTAAGGCCCATATAGCTCCCGGGGGGTTCTGGTAACCTCCCGGTACTCTGGTAAAATCCTGATTTCACCCGGAACACTTCCGATATCCAAACATAGGCTTCCAATATATCAATCTTTATGTCTCGACCATTTCGAGACTCCTTGTCATGTCAGTGATCACATCCGGGACTCCGAACTAACTTCGGTACATCAAAATGCATAAACTCATAATAACTGTCATCGTAACGTTAAGCATGCGGACCCTACGGTTCGAGAACAATGTAGACATGACTGAGACACGTCTCCGGTCAATAACCAATAGCGGGACCTGGATGCCCATATTGGCTCCTACATATTCTACGAAGATCTTTATCGGTCAGACCGCATAACAACATACGTTGTTCCCTTTGTCATCAGTATGTTACTTGCCCGAGATTCGATCGTCGGTATCCAATACCTAGTTCAATCTCGTTACCGGCAAGTCTCTTTACTCGTTCCGTAATACATCATCTCGCAACTAACTCATTAGTTGTAATGCTTGCAAGGCTTATGTGATGTGTATTACCGAGAGGGCCCAAAGATACCTCTCCGACAATCGGAGTGACAAATCCTAATCTCGAAATACGCCAACCCAACATGTACCTTTGGAGACACCTGTAGAGCTCCTTTATAATAACCCAGTTACGTTGTGACGTTTGGTAGCACACAAAGCGTTCCTCCGGCAAACGGGAGTTGCATAATCTCATAGTCATAGGAACATGTATAAGTCATGAAGAAAGCAATAGCAACATACTAAACGATCGGGTGCTAAGCTAATGGAATGGGTCATGTCAATCAGATCATTCATCTAATGATGTGATCCCATTAATCAAATAACAACTCTTTGTCCATGGTTAGGAAACATAACCATCTTTGATTAACGAGCTAGTCAAGTAGGGGCATACTAGTGACACTCTGTTTGTCTATGTATTCACACATGTATTATGTTTCCGGTAAATACAATTCTAGCATGAATAATAAACATTTATCATGAAATAAGGAAATAAATAATAACTTTATTATTGCCTCTAGGGCATATTTCCTTCACAGTAAGCTGGTGCAGTTGCAAGCAAAGCGTCGTGGCGGGATCTACATGTGAAGTAGAGTACATGTCAGCCTCGGAGGCAGCACAAGAAGCAATCTGGGTGAAGGAGTTCATCACCGACCTAGGAGTCATACCCAATGCGTCGGGCCCGATGACTCTCTTCTGTGACAACACTGGAGCTATTGCCCTTGCCAAGGAGCCCGGGTTTCACAGGAAGACTAGGCATATCAAGCGTCGCTTCAACTCCATTCGTGAAAGTGTTCAAAATGGAGACATAGGGATTTGTAAAGTACACACGGACCTGAATGTAGCAGATCCGTTGACTAAACCTCTCCCTAGAGCAAAACATGATCAACACCAGAATTCCATGGGTGTTCGATTCATCACAATGTAACGAGATGATTGACTCTAGTGCAAGTGGGCGACTGTTGGAAATATGCCCTAGAGGCAATAATAAAATGATTATTATATTTCCTTGTTCATGATAATTGTCTATTATTCATGCTATAATTGTTTTATCCGGAAATCGTAATACATGTGTGAATACATAGACCACAACTTGACCCTAGTGAACCTCTAGTTGACTAGCTCGTTGATCAACAGATAGTCATGGTTACCTCACTATGGACATTGGATGTCATTGATAACGTGATCACATCATTAGGAGAATGATGTGATGGACAAGACCCAAACCTAAGCATAGCATAAAGATCGTGTAGTTCGTTTGCTAGAGCTTTTTCCAATGTCAAGTATCATTTCCTTAGACCATGAGATTGTGCAACTCCCGGACACCGTAGGAGTGCTTTGGGTGTGCCAAACGTCACAACGTAACTGGGTGACTATAAAGGTGCAGTACGGGTATCTCCGAAAGTGTCTGTTGGGTTGGCACGAATCGAGACTGGGATTTGTCACTCCGTATGACGGAGTGGTATCTCTGGGCCCACTCGGTAATGCATCATCATAATGAGCTCAATGTTACCAAGGGGCTGGTCACGGGATAAATGTTACTGTGAAGGAAATACGCCAACCCAACATGTACCTTTGGAGACACCTGTAGAGCACCTTTATAATCACCCAGTTACGTTGTGACGTTTGGTAGCACACAAAGTGTTCCTCCGGTAAACGGGAGTTGCATAATCTCATAGTCATAGGAACATGTATAAGTCATGAACAAAGCAATAGCAACATACTAAACGATCGGGTGCTAAGCTAATGGAATGGGTCATGTCAATCACATTATTCTCCTAATGATGTGATCCCGTTAATCAAATGACAACTCATGTCTATGGTTAGGAAACATAACCATCTTTGATCAACGAGCTAGTCAAGTAGAGGCATACTAGTGACACTCTGTTTGTCTATGTATTCACACATGTATCAAGTTTCCGGTTAATACAATTCTAGCATGAATAATAAACATTTATCATGAAATAATGAAATAAATAATAACTTTATTATTGCCTCTAAGGCATATTCCCTTCAGTCTCCCACTTGCACTAGAGTCAATAATCTAGTTCACATCGCCATGTCATTTAACACCAATAGTTCACATCACCATGTGATTAACACCCATAGTTCACATCGTTATGTGACCAACACTCATAGGGTTTACTAGAGTCAATAATCTAGTTCACATCACTATGTGATTAACACCCAAAGAGTACTAAGGTGTGATCATGTTTTCCTTGTGAGAGAAGTTTAGTCAACGGGTCTGCCATATTCAGATCCGTATGGATTTTGCAAACTTCTATGTCAACAATGCTCTGCACGGAGCTACTCTAGCTAATTGCTCCCACTTTCAATATGCATCCAGATTGAGACTTAGAGTCATCTGGATCAGTGTCAAAATTTTGCATCAACGTAACCCTTTACGACGAACCTTTTGTCACCTCCATAATCGAGAAACATATCCTTATTCCACTAAGGATAATTTTGACCCCTATCCAGTGATCTACTCCTAGATCACTATTGTACTCCCTTTGCCAAACTCAGTGTAGGGTATACAATAGGTCTGGTACACAGCATGGCATACTTTATAGAACCTATGGCTGAGGTATAGGGAATGACTTTCATTCTCTTTCTATCTTCTGCCGTGGTCGGGTTTTGAGTCTTACTCAATTTCACACCTTGTAACACAGGCAAGAAACTCTTTCTTTGACTGTTCCATTTTGAACTACTTCAAAGTCTTGTCAAGGTATGTACACATTGAAAAAACTTATCAAGCGTCTTGATCTATCTCTATAGATCTTGATGCTCAATTTGTAAGCAGCTTCACCGAGGTCTTTCTTTGAAAAAATCCTTTCAAACACTCCTTTATGCTTTGCAGAATAATTCTACATTATTTCCGATCAACAATATGTCATTCACATATACTTATCAGAAATGTTGTAGTGCTCCCACTCACTTTCTTGTAAATACAGGCTTCATCGCAAGTCTGTATAAAACTATATGCTTTGATCAACTTATCAAAGCGTGTATTCCAACTCCGAGATGCTTGGACCAGTCCATAGATGGATCGCTGGAGCTTGCATATTTTGTTAGCAACTTTAGGATTGACAAAACCTTCTGGTTGCATCATATACAATTCTTCTTTAATAAATCCATTAAGGAATGCAGTTTTGTTTATCCATTTGCCAGATTTCATAAAATGTGGCAATTGCTAACATGATTCGGACAGACTTAAGCATAGATATGAGTGAGAAACTCTCATCATAGTCAACACCTTGAACTTGTCGAAAACCTTTTGCGCCAATTCTAGCTTTGTAGATAGTAACACTACTATTAGCGTCCGTCTTCCTCTTGAAGATCCATTTATTTTCTATGACTTGCCGATCAACCAAAGTCCACACTTTGTTCTCATACATGGATCCCATCTCAGATTTCATGGCCTCAAGCCATTTTGCGGAATCTGGGCTCATCATCGCTTCTCCATAGTTCGTAGGTTCGTCATGGTCAAGTAACATGACCTTCAGAATAGGATTATCGTACAACTCTGGTGCGGATCTCACTCTGGTTGACCTACGAGGTTCAGTAGTAACTTGATCTGAAGTTACATGATTATCATCATTAGCTTCTTCACTAATTGGTGTAGGAGTCACAGGAACAAATTTCTGTGATGAACTACTTTCCAATAAGGGAGCAGGTACAGTTACCTCATCAAGTTCTACTTTCCTCCCACTCACTTCTTTCGAGAGAAACTCCTTCTCTAGAAAGGATCCATTCTTGGCAACGAATTTCTTGCCTTCGGATCTGTGATAGAAGGTGTACCCAACATTTTGGGTATCCTATGAAGACGCACTTCTCCGATTTGGGTTCAAGCTTATCATGTTGAAACTTTTTCACATAAGCATCGCAACCCAAACTTTAAGAAACGACAACTTTGGTTTCTTGTTAAACCATAATTCATACGGTGTCGTCTCAACGGATTTAGATGGTGCCCTTTTTAACGTGAATGCAGCTGTCTCTAATGCATAACCCCAAAACGATAGTGGTTGATCGGTAAGAGACATCATAGATCGCACCATATCTAGTAAAGTACGATTACGACGTTCGGACACACCATTACGCTATGGTGTTCTGGGTGGCGTGAGTTGCGAAACTATTCCGCATTGTTTCAAATGTAGACCAAACTCGTAACTCAAATATTCTCCTCCACGATCAGATCGTAGAAACTTTATTTTCTTGTTACGATGATTTTCAACTTCACTCTGAAATTCTTTGAACTTTTCAAATGTTTTAGACTTATGCTTCATTAAGTAGATATACCCATATCTACTTAAATCATCTATGAAGGTGAGAAAATAACGATATCCGCCACGAGCCTCAACGTTCATTGGACCACATACATCTGCATGTATGATTTCCAACAAATCTGTTGCTCTCTCCATAGTACCGGAGAACGGCGTTTTAGTCATCTTGCCCATGAGGCACAGTTCGCAAGCATCAAGTGATTTATAATCAAGTGATTCCAAAAGTCCATTAGCATGGAGTTTCTTCATGCGCTTTACACCAATATGACCTAAACGGCAGTGCCACAAATAAGTTGCACTATCATTATTAAATTTGCATCTTTTTGGCTTCAATATTATGAATATGTGTATCACTACGATCGAGATCCAACAAACCATTTTCGTTGGTGTGTATGACCATAGAAGGTTTTATTCATGTAAACAGAACAACAATTGTTCTCTAACTTAAATGAACAACCGTATTGCAATAAACATGATCAAATCATATTCATGCTCAACGCAAACACCAAATAACACTTATTTAGTTTCAACACTAATCCCGAAAGTATAGGGAGAGTGCGATGATGATCATATCTATCTTGGAACTACTTCCAACACACATCGTCACCTTGACTTTTACTAGTTTCTGTTTATTCTGCAACTCCTGTTTCGAGTTACTAATTTTTAGCATCCGAACAAGTATCAAATACCCAGGGGCTACTATAAACACTAGTAAGGTACACATCAATGACATGTATATCAAATATAGCTTGTTCACTTTGCCATCCTTCTTATCCGCCAAATACTTGGGGTGGTTCCGCTTCTAGTGACCAGTCCCTTTGCAGTAGAAGCACTTAGTCTCAGCTTAGGTCCAGACTTGGGCTTCTTCACTTGAGCAGCAACTTGCTTGCCGTTCTTTTTGAAGTTCCCCGTCTTCCCTTTGCCCTTTCTCTTGAAACTAGTGGTCTTGTCAACCATCAACACTTGATGTTTTTCTTGATTTCTACCTTCGCCGATTTTAGCATCGCGAAGAGCTTGGGAATTACTTTTGTCATCCCTTGCATATTATAGTTCATCACGAAGTTCTAGTAACTTGGTGATAGTGACTAGAGAATTTTGTCAATTACTATCTTATCTGGAAGATTAACTCGCACTTGATTCAAGCAATTGTAGTACCCAGACAATCTGAGCACATGCTCACTGGTTGAGCTATTCTCCTCCATCTTGTAGGCAAAGTACTGTCAGAGGTCTCATACCTCTTGACACGGGCATGAGTATGAAATACCAATTTCAACTCTTGGAACATCTTATATGCTCCGTGGCATTCAAAACATTTTTGAAGTCCCGGTTCTAAGCCGTAAAGCATGGTGCACTTAACTATCAAAACGTTCATAACGTCTGCATCTGCTCCTGCAATAGGTCTGTCACCTAGCGGTACATCAAGGACATAATTCTTCTGTGCAGCAATGAGGATAAACCTCAGATCACGGATCGAATCCGCATCATTGCTAATAGCATCTTTCAACTTAGTTTTCTCTAGGAACATATCAAAATTAAACGGGGAGCAACATCGCGAGCTATTGATCTACAACATAGATATGCTAATACTACCAAGACTAAGGTCATGATAAATTAAAGTTCAATTAATCATATTACTTAAGAACTCCCACTTAGATAGATATCCCTCTAATCATCTAAGTGATCACGTGATCCAAATCAACTAAACCATAATCGATCATCACGTGAAATGGAGTATCTTTCAATGGTGAACATCACTATGTTGATCATATCTACTATATGATTCACGCTCGACCTTTCGGTCTCAGTGTTCCGAGGCCATATCTGCATATGCTAGGCTCGTCAAGTTTAACCTGAGTATTCTGCGTGTGCAAAACTGTCTTGCACCCGTTGTAGATGGACGTAGAGCTTATCACACCCGATCATCACGTGGTGTCTGGGCATGATGAACTTTGGCAACGGTGCATACTCAGGGAGAACACTTTTATCTTGAAATTTAGTGAGAGATCATCTTATAAAGCTACCATCGAACTAAGCAAAATAAGATGTATAAAAGATAAACATCACATGCAATCAAAATATGTGACATGATATGGCCATCATCATCTTGTGCCTGTCATCTCCATCTCCGAAGCACCGTTAGCACAACGCGGTTGATGTAGTCGTACGTCTTCACGATCCGACCGATCAAGTACCGAACGCACGGCACCTCCGAGTTCAGCACACGTTCAGCCCGATGACGTCCCTCGAACTCCGACCCAGCCGAGTGTTGAGGGAGAGTTTCGTCAGCACGACAGCATGGTGACGATCTTGATGTTCTACCGATGCAGGGCTTCGCCTAAGCACCGCTACAGTATTATCGAGGTGGACTAGGTGGAGGGGGGCACCGCACACGGCTAAGAGACGATCACGAAGATCAACTTTTGTGTCTTGGGTTGCCCCCTCGCCCCCGTATATAAAGGAGGGAGGGGGAGGTGCGGCCAGCCCCCTAGGGGTGCGCCTGGAGGAGTCCTACTCCCACTGGGAGTAGGACTCCCCCCTCTTGCCTTGTTGGAGAAGGAAAGGGGAAGGGGGAAAGAGGAAAGGGGGCGCCGCCCGCCTTCCTTGTCCTATTCGGACTAGGGGGGAGGGGGCGCGCGGCCTGCCCTGGCCGGCCCTCCTCTTCTCCCTTAGGGCCCATGTAGGCCCATTAACCCCCGGGGGTTCCGGTAACCCCCCGATACTCCGGTAAAATCCCGATTTCACCCGGAACGATTCCGATATCCAAATATAGGCTTCCAATATATCAATCTTTATGTCTCAACCATTTCGAGACACCTCGTCATGTCTGTGATCACATCCGGGACTCCGAACAACCTTCGGTACATCAAAACATATAAACTCATAATGAAACTGTCATCGTAACGTTAAGCGTGCGGACCCTACGGGTTCGAGAACAATGTAGACATGACCGAGACATGTCTCCGGTCAATAACCAATAGCGGAACCTGGATGCTCATATTGGCTCCTACATATTCTACGAAGATCTTTATCGGTCAGACCGCATAACAACATATGTTGTTCCCTTTGTCATCGGTATGTTACTTGCCCGAGATTCGATCGTCGGTATCTCAATACCTAGTTCAATCTCGTTACCGTCAAGTCTCTTTACTCGTTCCGTAATACATCATCCCTCAACTAACTTATTAGTTGCAATTCTTGCAAGGCTTAAGTGATGTGCATTACCGAGAGGGCCTAGAGATACCTCTCCGACAATCAGAGTGACAAACCCTAATCTTGAAATACGCCAACCCAACATGTACCTTTGGAGACACATGTAGAGCACCTTTATAATCACCCAGTTATGTTGTGACGTTTGGTAGCACACAAAGTGTTCCTCCGGTAAATGGGAGTTGCATAATCTCATAGTCATAGGAACATGTATAAGTCATGAAGAAAGCAATAGCAACATACTAAACGATCGGGTGCTAAGCTAATGGAATGGGTAATGTCAATCACATCATTCTCCTAATGATGTGATTCCGTTAATCAAATGACAACTCATGTCTATTGTTAGGAAACATAACCATCTTTGATCAACGAGCTAGTCGAGTAGAGGCATACTAGTGACACTCTGTTTGTCTATGTATTCACACATGTATCAAGTTTCCGGTTAATACAATTCTAGCATGAATAATAAACATTTATCATGAAATAAGGAAATAAATAATAACTTTATTATTGCCTCTAGGGCATATTCCCTTCAGATATGATCAACATAGTGATGTTCACCATTGAAAGGTACTCCATTTCACGTGATGATCGGTTATGGTTTAGTTGATTTGGATCACGTGATCACTTAGAGGATTAGAGGGATGTCTTTCTAAGTGGGAGTACTTAAGTAATATTATTAATTGAACTTAAATTTATCATGAACTTAGTACCTGATAGTATCTTGCTTGTCTATGTTTGATTGTAGATAGATGGCCCGTGATGTTGTTCCGTTGAATTTTAATGCGTTCCTTGAGAAAGCAAAGTTGAAAGATGATGGTAGCAATTACACAGACTAGGTCCGTAACTTGAGGATTATCCTCATTGCTGCACAGAAGAATTACTTCCTGGAAGCACTGCTGGGTGCCAGGCCTGCTGCTGATGCAACTGACGACGTTAAGAACGTCTGGCAGAGCAAAGCTGATGACTACTCGATAGTTTAATGTGCCATGTTTTACGGCTTAGAACCGGGACTTCAACGACGTTTTGAACGTCATGGAGCATATGAGATGTTCCAGGAATTGAAGTTAATATTTCAAGCAAATGCCCGGATTGAGAGATATGAAGTCTCCAATAAGTTCTACAGCTGCAAGATGGAGGAGAATAGTTCTGTCAGTGAGCATATACTCAAGATGTCTGGGTATAATAATTACTTGATTCAACTGGGAGTTAATCTTCCGGATGATAGCATCATTGACAGAATTCTCCAATCACTTCCACCTAGCTACAAGAGCTTCGTGATGAACTATAATATGCAAGGGATGGATAATACAGTTCCCGCTGCGGAGGTAGAAATCAAGAAGGAGCATCAAGTGTTGATGGTCAACAAGACCACTAGTTTCAAGAAAAAGGGCAAAGGGAAGAAGAAGGGGAACTTCAAGAAGAACAGCAAGCAAGTTGCTGCTCAGGAGAAGAAACCCAAGTCTGGACCTAAGCCTGAAACTGAGTGCTTCTACTGCAAGAAGACTGGTCACTGGAAGCGGAATTGCCCAAAGTATTTGGTGGATAAGAAGGATGGCAAGGTGAACAGAGGTATATGTGATATACATGTTATTGACGTGTACGTTACTAGAGCTCGCAGCAGCACCTGGGTATTTGATACTGGTTCTGTTGCTAATATTTGCAACTCGAAACAGGGGCTATGGATTAAGCGAACACTGGCAAAGGACGAGGTGACGATGCGCGTGGGAAATGGTTCCAAAGTCGATGTGATCGCGGTCGGCACACTACCTCTACATCTACCTTCGGGACTAGTATTAGACCTAAATAATTGTTATTTGGTGCCAGCGTTAAGCGTGAACATTATATCTGGATCTTGTTTGATGCGAGACGGTTATTCATTTAAATCAGAGAATAATGGTTGTTCTATTTATATGAGTAATATCTTTTATGGTCATGCACCCTTGAAGAGTGGTCTATTTTTGATGAATCTCGGTAGTAGTGATACACATATTCATAATGTTGAAGCCAAAAGATGCAGAGTTGATAATGATAGTGCAACTTATTTGTGGCACTTCCGTTTAGGTCATATCGGTGTAAAACGCATGAAGAAACTCCATACTGATGGACTTTTGGAACCACTTGATTATGAATCACTTGGTACTTGCGAATCGTGCCTCATGGGCAAGATGACTAAAACGCTGTTCTCCGGAACTATGGAGAGAGCAACAGATTTGTTGGAAATCATACATACAGATGTATGTGGTCCGATGAATGTTGAGGCTCGTGGCGGATATCGTTATTTTCTCACCTTCACAGATGATTTAAGCAGATATGGGTATATCTACTTAATGAAGCATAAGTGAAACATTTGAAAAGTTCAAAGAATTTCAGAGTGAAGTTGAAAATCATCATAACAAGAAAATAAAGTTTCTGCGATCTGATCGTGGAGGAGAATATTTGAGTTACGAGTTTGGTCTACATTTGAAACAATGCAGAATAGTTTCACAACTCACGCCACCCGGAACACCACAGCATAATGGTGTGTCCGAACGTCGTAATCGTACTTTACTAGATATGGTGCAATCTATGATGTCTCTTACAGATTTACCGCTATCATTTTGGGGTTATGCTTTAGAGACGGCCGCATTCATGTTAAATAGGGCACCATCGAAATCCGTTGAGACGACGCCTTATGAACTGTGGTTTGGCAAGAAACCAAAGTTGTCGTTTCTAAAAGTTTGGGGCTGCGATGCTTATGTGAAAAAGCTTCAACCTGATAAGCTCGAACCCAAATCGGAGAAATGTGTCTTCATAGGATACCCAAATGAGACTATTGCGTACACCTTCTATCACAGATCCGAAGGCAAGACATTTGTTGCTAAGAATGGATCCTTTCTAGAGGAGTTTCTCTCGAAAGAAGTGAGTGGGTGGAAAGTATAACTTGATGAGGTAACTGTACCTGCTCCCTTATTGGTAAGTAGTACATCACAGAAACCGGTTTCTGTGACACCTACACCAATTAGCGAGGAAGTTAATGATGATGATCATGGAACTTCAGATCAAGTTACTACTGAACCTCGTAGATCAACCAGAATAAGATCCGCACCAGAGTGGTACAGTAATCCTGTTTTGGAAGTCATGCTACTAGATCATGATGAACCTACAAACTATGAAGAAGTGATGGTGAGCCCAAATTCCGCAAAATGGCTGGAGGCCATGAAATCTGAGATGGGATCCATGTATGAGAACAAAGTATGGACTTTGGTTGACTTGCCCGATGATCAGCAAGCAATTGAGAATAAATGGATCTTCAAGAAGAAGACTGACGCTGACGATAATGTTACTGTCTACAAAGCTCGACTTGTTGCAAAAGGTTTTCGACAAGTTCAAGGGATTGACTACGATGAGACCTTCTCACCCGTAGCGATGCTTAAGTCTGTCCGAATCATCTTAGCAATTGCCGCATTTTATGATTATGAAATTTGGCAGATGGATGTCAAAACTGCATTCCTGAATGGATTTTTGGAAGAAGAGTTGTATATGATGCAACCAGAAGGTTTTGTCGATCCGAAGGGAGCTAACAAAGTGTGCAAGCTCCAGCGATCCATTTATGGACTGGTGCAAGCCTCTCGGGGTTGGAATAAACACTTTGATAGTGTGATCAAAGCATTTGGTTTTGTACAGACTTTTGGAGAAGCCTGTATTTACAAGAAAGTGAGTGGGAGCTCTGTAGCATTTCTGATATTATATGTAGATGACATATTACTGATTGGAAATGATATAGAATTTCTGGATAGCATAAAGGGATACTTGAATAAGAGTTTTTCAATGAAAGACCTCGGTGAAGCTGCTTACATATTGGGCATTAAGATCCATAGAGATAGATCAAGACGCTTAATTGGACTTTCACAAAGCACATACCTTGACAAAGTTTTGAAGAAGTTCAAAATGGATCAAGCAAAGAAAGGGTTCTTGTCTGTGTTACAAGGTGTGAAGTTGAGTAAGACTCAATGCCCGACCACTGCAGAAGATAGAGAGAAAATGAAAGATGTTACCTATGCTTCAGCCATAGGCTCTATCATGTATGCAATGCTATGTACCAGACCTGATGTGTGCCTTGCTATAAGTCTAGCCGGGAGGTACCAAAGTAATCCAGGAGTGGATCACTGGACAGCGGTCAAGAACATCCTGAAGTACCTGAAAAGGACTAACGATATGTTTCTCGTTTATGGAGGTGACAAAGAGCTCATCGTAAATGGTTACGTTGATGCAAGATTTGACACTGATCCGGACGATTCTAAATCGTAAACCAGATACGTGTTTACATTGAACAGTGGAGCTGTCAGTTGGTGCAGTTCTAAACAAAGCGTCGTGGCGGGATCTACATGTGAAGCGGAGTACATAGCTGCTTCGGAAGCAGCAAATGAAGGAGTCTGGATGAAGGAGTTCATATCCGATTTAGGTGTCATACCTAGTGCATCGGGTCCAATAAAAATCTTTTGTGACAATACTGGAGCAATTGCCTTAGCGAAGGAATCCAGATTTCACAAGAGAACCAAGCACATCAAGAGACGCTTCAATTCTATCCGGGATCTAGTCCAGGTGGGAGACATAGAAGTTTGCAAGATACATACGGATCTGAATGTTGCAGACCCGTTGACTAAGCCTCTTCCATGAGCAAAACATGATCAGCACCAAGGCTCCATGGGTGTTAGAATCATTACTGTGTAATCTAGATTATTGACTCTAGTGCAAGTGGGAGACTGAAGAAAATATGCCCCAGAGGCAATAATAAAGTTATTATTTATTTCCTTATATCATGATAAATGTTTATTATTCATGCTAAAATTGTATTAATCGGAAACATAATACATGTGTGAATAGATAGACAAACAGAGTGTCACTAGTATGCCTCTACTTGACTAGCTCATTAATCAAAGATGGTTATGTTTCCTAACCATAGACATGAGTTGTCATTTGATTAATGGGATCATATCATTAGGAGAATGATGTGATTGACATGACCCATTCCGTTAGCTTAGCACACGATCGTTTAGTATGTTGCTATTGCTTTCTTCATGACTTATACATGTTCTTATGACTATGAGATTATGCAACTCCCGTTTACCGGAGGAACACTTTGTGTGCTACCAAACGTCACAACGTAACCGGGTGATTATAAATGTGCTCTACAGGTCTCTCCGAAGGTACATGTTGGGTTGGCGTATTTCGAGATTAGGATTTGTCACTCCGATTGTCGGAGAGGTATCTTTGGGCTCTCTCGGTAATGCACATCACTTAAGCCTTGCAAGCATTGCAACTAATGAGTTAGTTGCGGGATGATGTATTATGGAACGAGTAAAGAGACATGCCAGTAACGAGATTTAACTAGGTATTGAGATACCGACGATCGAATCTCGGGTAAGTAACATACCGATGACAAAGGGAACAACGTATGTTGTTATGCGGTCTGACCGATAAAGATCTTCGTAGAATATGTAGGAGCCAATATGAGCATCCAGGTTCCGCTATTGGTTATTGACCGGAGACGTGTCTCGGTCATGTCTACATAGTTCTCGAACCCGTAGGGTCCGCACGATTAACGTTACGATGACAGTTTCATTATGTGTTTATATGTTTTGATGTACCGAAGGTTGTTCGGAGCCCCGGATATGATCACGGACATGACGAGGAGTCTCGAAATGGTCGAGACATGAAGATTGATATATTGGAAGCCTATGTTTGGACAACGGAAGTGTTCCGGGTGAAATCAGGATTTTACCGGAGTACCGGGAGGTTACCGGAACCCCCCGGTAACCTAATGGGCCTTAATGGGCCTAGTGGAGGAAGAGGAGAGGAGGCCAAGGGGCAGCCGCGCGCCCCTCCCCCCCCCCCCCCCCAAGTCCGAATTGGACAAGGAGGGGGCGGCGCCCCCCTTTCCTTTCCCCTCTCTCTCCTCTTTCCCCCCAAGTCCTAGTCCAACATGGAAAAGGGGGAGTCCTACTCCCGGTAGGAGTAGGACTCCTCCTGGCGCGCCTCAAGCCTGGCCGCACCTCCTCCCCCTTGCTCCTTTATATACGGGGGCAGGGGGGCACCCCATAGACACAACAATTGATCATTGACCTCTTAGCCGTCTGTGGTGCCCCCCTCCATCATAATCCACCTCGATAATACTGTAGCGGTGCTTAGGCGAAGCCCAGCATCGGTAGAACATCAACATCGTCACCACGCCATCGTGCTGATGAAACTCTCCCTCAACACTCGGCTGGATCGGAGTTCGAGGGACATCATCGGGCTGAACGTGTGCTGAACTCGGAGGTGTCGTGCGTTCGGTACTTGATCGGTCGGATCGTGAAGACGTATGACTACATAAACCGCGTTGTGCTAACGCTTCCGCTTTCGGTCTACGAGGGTACGTGGACAACACTCTCCTCTCTCGTTGCTATGCATCACCATGATCTTGCGTGTGCGTAGGAATTTTTTTTGAAATTACTACATTCCCCAACAGGTGCCATTTGGAACAGAGCTTTTTTAACTTCTTCCGCCGTGTATGGCTTTTGCAGCTCATAATTCATCCGGTCCGTAACTCTGCTGGGTACAAACTCGAGCAGATCTTCCATCTGCCGAAAACCTTGAGACGTATATAAATTTTCGAAAAAACTTTGGACCGCTTCCCGGTCCTCCTCAGGAGTGGTACACATAGTACCATCTGAGCCTTCAAGTTTCTCAATCTGGTTCATGTGCTTACGCTGAGACATTTGGGCATGGAAATATCCCGTGTTCCTGTCTCCTTCACATAGCCATGGTACTCTAGACCGCTGTCGGGTCCAAATCTCTTCTTGGTGCAGGGCAAGTCTCAGCTTCTTCACATTTGCTTTCTCCTCCTCGGAAGGCCCACTCAGGGCCGGTCCATACATATTCGGGGCCCTGGGGCGAGACGATAAAATGGGGCCCTTGTGGACAAATAAAAATTCAGAATATATTGTATTTCGAAAGCAATTTAGTAGATAGCATAGATTGATGGTCTTTAAACTAAAAAGCACATGCCACAAATTATTTATTTGTAATGGTCCAGAGAACTACTATATCATAAAAGTATGGAAACAATATAATTCTACAAAAGAATCACCCACTTCCCACAGATCGACTCCGCAGCCGAGTTAGATGTTCACGTAACTTACGTATTTTGCGAGCAAGACAACCAAACTCCCTTTCACCCCATGCAGATAACTGTGTTTGTAAGTTGCTCAGGGCCTCAACCACGCCGCCTAGGCCGTGACGACCCGACCCCTTCTGCCAAGAGTCTAGGATGAGCTGGTCATAATCCGCATGTGTTTGCCACATGTCCTCATATCGAATGGGTTTAGGCCCTCGATGTACACTGGAAGTTAGATTTTCCCTTAGATCTGCTAGGACAAAACAGTGATCTGACTCTGCAGCAAAAATGTGCCGAACTTTGACATTTGCAAATAAATCAGTAAGTGCTGTGTTGCCAAAGGCTCTGTCCAGCCGGGCTTTAACATTAGATCGACCCGACTGCCTATTATCCCATGTATATTCCATGCCTGAGCAGCCCAAGTCAACCATTGCACACTCATCCATTACTTCCCGGAACGCTTTCATCTGCCACTCAGGTCTTGGTGAAAGAGAAAAGCGTTCTGAGCCGAATAACGTTTTGTTAAAATCCCCAATGCACATCCATGCTTCATGCCAGATAGCAAACAAAGTTC
Source organism: Triticum monococcum (assembly GCA_034509565.1). NCBI lineage: Eukaryota > Viridiplantae > Streptophyta > Magnoliopsida > Poales > Poaceae > Triticum > Triticum monococcum. The sequence goes on from CM067845.1 coordinate 626,606,704, forward strand.
TCATGAATCTCCGGCTGTGGCATCTATCTTCCACGCGCGGAGCTCCATAGAATCCTGTAACACGCCATTTTTTGGACGTATCATTTTTCCTCTGCACCGTAACATCGATATGGGCAGAACTATAATTTTTGAGCTCAACATCTAGCTCAGCAGACCAGAACAAACCTAGTCCCCCACTGAGTCCAACGCTGCTCACCGCAAAACATCCCGCAAAACCAAGAGTTCTGTAGATTCTCCACTCGCTTGGCTGAAATTTTGGTCTCCATAAGAAATAAGAGACCGGGCCTTCCTGCTTCACAATGCTGCGAAGCTCCCGAACTGCCTCAGGGTTCCCGAGCCCCCGGCAGTACCAGCTGAGGCAACTCATCATTCCCGGCGGGGCTGCTCTGCAGCCGCCGCCGAACATTTTGAGTTTTGAGAGTTAGTGGGAGTCGGTTTCTTCTTTTTGGTTTCTGGCTCCCTCCCTGACTCCTTCTCATCACCATCCGAACGCACCTCACCCGCTTTAAACACCACCACAGCATTTGTGGTTTCATTCATCTGTAAGATCAATTGAATGACGCCTAGTCCACTTGTGTGGCGTATACCACGGCGTACTCGGGAAAGCTGGTAATTAACGCGTCGCGTATTGCGAAAGGCCTACAAAAGTAGCAATCGCGGTGCGCTAGCGGACGACCGGGATTTCGGCACGGCGTGGCTGCATGTCTCAAAATTTCACGTCCATATTCTTGCTCATATATTTTAATATAATCTTATTTAAAACGATTGTGTTGTGTGTAAAAGAATATAAATAATATGAAGAAAAATGCTCTTCAGCAGATTGTCTATATGATGTTCAAATTTAGACAATGTCTATTCATCGTCCATATCCTATATACTTCCTCCGTTTTTAAATATAAGTCTTTTTAGATATTTCACAGTGGACTACATACGGAGCAAAATGAGTGTCTACGCTCTAAAATATGTCTATATACATCTGTATGTAGTTTATAATGGAATCTCTAAAAAGAATTATATCTAGGAACGGAGGAAGTACCTGAATAGTTCATCTCACTATCTCTATGATTTTAACTTGTCAATTAGGAAGTCAATCCCACTTCTTCTCATTTTCCTTCCTTCACCCTAGGCAGCCAGAGCAAACTCTTGTCTCCAAACTTTGCTGGCGAGTCCGTGGATTCGCCTCCCCTCTGCCTGCCGCTCCGACGGCCAATGGCGGGGAGGGGAATCCTAGTGCCTCTGCTCCAGTTAGTAGTTTAGATTAGGGGTTTTTAGTCTTCGCAGATGCGGTGCTCCAACGGATGACGATGCTACTTTTTTGTTTTAAATTTGACATGAACTACTAAATAGTTATATATTGTATTGATACTAATACTAATATATGTAGATTTTGTTTGTTTTAAATTTCACATGAACTAATAGTTATATACTGTATTGGTAAAAATATTAGCTGATTTAGTCCATTGTACATGTTACGGGCATTCTCTTTACTTTTTGGTGGATTAGTTGAGTTACATAGTCCACGATTGATCATAACCCCTAAGCCCGTGATTTACCACCAAGAATGGCATAAGCAACATATTACTGAGATATAATTTTTTTCATTAAGGGACAAGCTAGACAAATTGACAGTCACTAAACGAGTTACAAAGTCTGATGTCATAGACCAAACTACATATGCGTACATGTTCCTGGGCAGCACCAATCCTAGCTAGCTAGTGCGCCAGCCACACCGTTACAAGCTCTAGGGCAATAAACATCGAATATTTATCGAAGTAAGAAAGACAAGAGGAAGGAGAGATTTCTGAACATGGCAGCACTAACACAAACAACGTGTTTGATTGGGGGAGTTGGAGGAAGGGAATAGGAGTTTAGGTAAGTGAGACTTAAAATACATTGATTGGTTCTGGGAGTTGGGAATTAGCAAGGGAAGGGGAAGTGGAATAGGAGGCCAACTCCCATCGATCTCTTCCCTGGGGGACTCTAGTAATTCAGCGAGGGACTGGGAGTTGATGTCTAAGAAAATACCCCCATGCTGTTCGCACACCCCTGTCGTGCCTTGCTTTCATTTCCTATTTTGACGATCTGATTGATAGACTAGTAAATGCACCGAATGGGTATAATGTCTTGTATGTGCGTCCTAATCTTTTCCTCTCTGCGCCCATTGTCCTCCTGTTCGCTGCTTCAGGTTAGCCTGAAATGACGAAGGAAGCTTGACTTTCAGACAACAATAAAATAACTACAACAACTGCCGCGATGGCGTGAACTGTATTTGTCTACTGACCGTCATTTTTCCTGTGTCTGATGTGACATTGACACAACAGAGGTTCAGTTTGTAACTAATCAAATCGTATCTTTGAACAACTCCAATTTCAAGACCCACGAATCAAACAAAGGAAACTAATTCCCGTTTCTCAGAAAAAGCAAACTAATTCCTTGTCAAATTCCCACCCCACCCCAAACGTGAGATTGGGACTAATAGTGGACCTCCCAAGTCTAATCCCTGAGCTAACTCCCTCTCATAATTTCCCCTTCCCTTTCCCTTAAACTACCAAACATGTTGAAATATCCCTCTCTTTATCCTACCACCGAAGCAAGCATGACAATCTATGTGGAATTTTCTAAGAAGTTTGCTAAGCATCCCAGGCATGTAGAATGTTCCCAGAAGTTGCTGCAACAATGACACAATTGTTTCTTTAATGGCCAGGATAGGTCTTCGATCGGCTGATCATGCACCCGCTCTGAGTAGCCAAATATTATGATTTTGGATCAATGCTGGCTGCAAGATCTGAAAATTAGCATGAATCTCCAGCCAAAGCTCAATTCACAAATTTGGCCACTTTCTAGGTTTAGTAAACATGATTTTTCAAGTTTACCCGAACTTACCATATATGTGGCGGGCGGCCTAAAAGGCCCACCACTACAAACCTTTAATGTTTTTTAATGTTGTCAGCGTGGGTAGCCAAAACATACATCTGGCGGGCTATATAGCTTGCCCATCACTGCTATCTTATATAACAGTGGTGGACGCCTAGCACCTCCCGCCACTACTGTTTGTGACTACATGGGGATCTTAATAAGAGTTTACTTGTGGCAGGTACGTGTCATCGCCCACCACTGCTATGAGCAAAGCAGTGGTGGGCCCTAAATTTTACCCGCCGGTGCAACTTTTCTAAAATAGCAGTGGCGGGTGAAACATAGCGGCCGCCACTCATATGAGTTCACCTATAAGCCTTTTCCCAGTAGTGCCACTTCAATTGTGTTGCTGCCTAAAACCGCTCCTCCTTCATCTTCATGAAATGGATTTTTTTGTCGACAAGTTGAATGAAAAACACTATCAGTTTTAAAGTTCTAAAAATAGCACAATGGCCAATCATTGATTGTCCATCTCTAATGGGCATCCAAATCAGCTTGGAACACCTGACCATTTATGTCGGACCAGTCTGATAACCTATTAGATAAATTGGATATGAAAGAGTTGATGTACTTTGAAAATCGAAGTGTTTGTTTGGATAATGAATATGGATATGCTGAATGCAAAGGACATGCTGCAGAGAAGGCATTGGAGTGTGGCTGATGGCACGTCTTGTGTCATGTAGCCCATTGGCTCTATGGAGGACAAGGATCATCTGTTTTTCTAATGTAATTTTAGTGTCAGGGTAGGAGCTATCTATAGATCTACTGGCCAATGGGGGATGGCATGCAGACGATTGTTGTGCAGGTCATAAGCGATTTCAATATTTTTTGCTGAAGTGGTATTCTTGGCTTGTTCGAATATTTGGACAACTAGAAATGCCAAGATCTTCATAAATGAGATGCCAACTTTCTATAGATGGAAGAGTGGTTTTGTACATGATGTCTGCCTGGTGGCTCATATGATTAAGCCTTGGTTTAGGGATGATATGATCAAATGGGTTTCTTACCTCCCCCTTAAAGGGCAAGTGATATTAGGCTTTAGTTTTTCTTCTTCTTTTGTAGCCTTTGCATTGTACATATTATATATTTGTTGTGTTTAAATAAAATTGCAAGGATGTGGGGGTTGCCCTATAGTTCACAGTAGAAAAATGAGGTTACAAATACCTTCTTTACAGAGTGCAAGGATCATGCACTACAGATTTGTTAAAGATCTCCGCAGCATGCTTATATTTGTCTTCTTAACACATCATAGTAATGACTGATTTGTATGTTTTGCCATCTGGAGCCACTCCTTTCTGGAGCATGTGATCAAATAGTTATTGGAGATGTTCACTTTCAGCAATTTCATGAAAAAGTATTACGAGTATATTGTAAGTCTCTAAATTTGGACTAGACCCACTAGTGAGCCATGATTCCTTATTATTCCGTAGCTCTAGAGATTGCAAACGAAGTATTATATGTTTTTCCAAAAATCATTATACATAGTTCTTATTTCAATCAAGATAGCACAAGTAACAACATGCCTAAGTAACAATAAAAACAAGATACATGAGAAACATGAAAAACATTGTGGTGCCAAAATACAATAGATGAAGTGAAATCCTGAACCGGGCATATGAGCTGTTAAACGATAGGCTTGTATGTAACGTGACAACTGTCACGATGGGTATATTGTGTGCGTGTGTTGCGTATATGATGTATATAGGCAGGTTGTTAGACTAGATAACTTTATCTCTTGTATAGCTTGAAGTAGAGGTCAAGACTAGTAACAACCTGCCGATCCCTGTAATCTGTCTCTATATATGAACACGCACGCGTCCCTGCCAGAGCGCATACGCTTAAACCCTTTCCTTCTTTCATGGTATCAGAGCCTACCTCGAACTCATCCATGGCAAGATCTTCGGCGAACTCCTTCCCCTCATCTCCATTTGCACACATTGCAACAGAGAAGCTTACGAGAGGGAATGAGGCGCTATGGCGCGCCACCGTGCTTTCGGCCATCCGAGGGGCGCAGATGGCGTCCTTCCTCAACCTCGAGCAGGAGGTGCCCCCGATGAACATTGAAGTCACCAGCGACGACGGCAAAACCAAGTCCAAGGCTCCAAATCCGGAGTTTGGTGTGTGGTACGCGCGCGATCAGCAGGTGTTCTCCTACCTGCTGACCACGCTGCCCCGCGAGATGGCCATCCAGGTGGCGACGTGCCACACCGCAGCAGAGCTGTGGAACACAGTGCAGGGGATGCTGGCATCGCATACCCGTGCGCAGACCGTCAACGTCAGGATCACGTTGGCAAATCTCCAGAAGGGCAACATGACTATCACCGAATACGTTGGTAAGGTCCGAACCCTTTGTGATGAATTAGCTGCTTCAGGGAAGAAGGTGGACGAGGAGGATGTTGTCTCTCACATCCTCGCGGGACTCGACGAAGAATTCTACCCCGTGGTGTTCGCCATGTGCTCTAGGGTTGAGCCTGTCGGGGTCCCGGAGCTGTACTCACAGCTCCTAAGCTTCGAGACTCGCATGAATCTTCGTGGCGGGTCCTTCCAGTCGTCGGCAAACGCGGCGACAAGAGGGCGCGGGCGCGGTCGCGGCGGTGGTGGTGACCGCGGTGACCATGGACGCGACTTCAACAACAGGCAGGGCGGCGGCGGTGATCGTGGCCGCGGCTCCTTCCCCAAGCCACCGAACCGTGGCAACTCTGGAGGCAACAGCGGCAACAGAGGCAACTTCAACAACAACGCTGCCAAACCAACGTGCCAGATCTGCGGCAAGGTTGGTCACCCAGCCTGGAAGTGCTGGAAGCGTTACGACTCCTCCTACCAAGGGGGGAGGAACGCTCTGCAAACATGGCGGCTCCTCAGTATGGCGTCGACACCAACTGGTACCTGGACAGTGGTGCGACGAACCATATCACAGGAGACTTAGAGAAGCTGACCATCCGGGATCGATACACAGGAGAAGATCAAATCCACACCGCGAGCGGATCAGGTATGGCTATAGCACACATTGGTCAATCTCATATTTATACTCCCGAACGAAATCTTCTCCTCAAAAATGTCTTACATGTTCCTGAGGCTGACAAGAGTTTAATCTCTGCGAGCCGACTTGCTATTGGTAACAATTCCTTCGTTGAAATTCATCCCTATTCTTTTCTTGTAAAGGATCGGGGAACGAGGAGGGTTCTGCTGCAAGGCAGGGGTAGGAGAGGCCTATACCCTGTCAAACACATGGGACAAGGCGCCAAGAAGCACGTGCTCAGTGACATACCCTCCTCGGATAGATGGCACCGGCGCCTAGGGCATCCTTCATCAACTATAGTTAGCAAAATAATTAGCGAGAATAAGCTCCCATGTGTCAAATCTTTCAATTCTGAAGTTATTTGTGATTCTTGTCAAATGGGCAAAAGCCATCCGTTGCCCTATCCCAACTCAATAAGTGAATCAAAGTTCCCTTTGGAACTTGTTTTTTCTGATGTATGGGGTCCAGCTGTTGAATCCGTAGGCAGAAAAAAATACTACGTGAGCTTTATAGATGATTTCAGTAAGTTCACATGGATATACCTCATCAAACGTAAGTCAGAAGTTTTCCAAAAATTTCATGAATTCCAAAACCTTGTTGAACGACAATTCAATCGCAAAATTCTTGCTCTCCAAACAGATTGGGGAGGGGAATATGTGAAGCTAAATTCCTTCTTTACAAGGGTTGGGATATTTCATCACATCTCTTGCCCCCATGCACATCAGCAAAACGGGTCAGCAGAACGCAAACACCGGCATAGTTGAGGTTGGCCTCTCCCTCCTATCCCAAGCAAGCATGCCTCTTAAATTTTGGGACGAGGCTTTCATTGCTGCTACGTATCTCATCAACAGATTACCAAGCAAAGTGATCAACTTTGAAACTCCTCTTGAAAAGTTGTCTCATGAAAAACCTAATTATTCTTCTCTTCGCATTTTTGGATGCGCTTGTTGGCCGAATTTACGTCCATATAATACCCACAAGCTTCAATTCTGCTCCAAACAATGCGTCTTCCTAGGCTACAGTAATATGCACAAAGGCTTTAAGTGCCTCGACATCTCTTCTGGACGAGTTTACATTTCTAGGGATGTTGTGTTTGATGAAACAGTGTTCCCTTTCTCCACTTTGCATCCCAATGCCGGTGCACGTCTACGTGCTGAAATTCTTCTTCTTTCTCCGGAGCTTCTAAATTCAACTGATCATGGGGGAGATAAATATGTTGATGATCATTTGGCTAATAGTCATACACCTGATGCTAACAGAAACAGTAAAAAAAATGATGTTCAAAACTATGATTTTATGCAGAGTTTGGCTGGTAGTACAGGCGCTGGACACGAGGAGGATTTGGCCGACACGGTCCAGGGCGCGGATCCCGAGAGATTCGGCGTAGGCGGCGCGGCGGATCCCGGGGAGGATTCTCCTGCACGCCAGTCTCCGCCTGGCACGTCACCAGGCACTGCGGCGCGGTCGGCCGAGACAACCCCGCACCTGTCACCATCCGCACCAGGCGCTGCGGCTCGGTCGGGCGGAGCGGCCCCGCGCCTGTCGCCATCCGCCAGGTTGCACGAGTCGGCTGGGTCTCCGCGGATGCGTGATGGCACGGACAGCTATCGAGGATGATTCGTCCTCACCAGTATGAGGAGGCAGCTCGCCCTCTAGATCTTCTGCGGCTGCAGGATCGCCTGTGGCTACTGAAGCCGGATCCACTGCTGCCGCTGGTGTGTCCAGCACGAGTACAACTACACGTGTAACACGCTCGCAACGAGGTATTATCAAACCATTGATACCCAAGGATGGCACGGTCAGGTATAATAAAAACTTTAAGTTTGCAAACTTTGCTTCTACCGGTGAACCAGAAAATGTGATAGAAGCCTTGAATGATAAGATTTGGAAAAATGCTATGAATATTGAGTATGATGCATTAGTGAAAAATCAGACGTGGCATCTTGTTCCACCTAAGCCAGGGAGGAATATTATTGATTGTAAATGGGTGTATAAAATCAAGAAGAAAGCTGATGGTACAATAGACAGATACAACGCTAGGTTGGTAGCTAAAGGTTTTAAACAACGATATGGTATTGACTATGAGGACACCTTCAGTCCAGTAGTGAAGGCTGCTACTATCAGGCTTGTCCTGTCTATTGCTGTTTCCAGGGGTTGGAGCCTTCGCCAATTGGATGTACAGAATGCGTTTTTGCATGGCGTTCTCGAGGAAGAAGTCTACATGCGGCAGCCACCAGGTTTTGAGCACAGTTCTAAGCCACATCATGTATGCAGATTGGACAAATCTTTGTATGGTTTGAAGCAAGCACCAAGAGCGTGGTACTCAAAGCTGAGCTCAAAACTGCAACAACTTGGCTTTCGGCCGTCAAAGGGAGACACTTCTTTGTTCTTCTTCAGAAAAGGAAAGGTGAGAATGTTTATGTTAATTTATGTTGATGACATAATTGTTGCTAGCTCCTCACAAGATGCCACCTCGGCTTTGTTAAGAAACTTGAAAAATGAGTTCGCACTTAAGGACTTGGGAGAGTTACACTATTTTCTAGGCATTGAAGTTAAAAAAGTGCAAGATGGTATCTTGCTCACGCAAGAAAAGTATGCTTCTGATATATTAAAGCGTGTTGGAATGAAGGACTGTAAACCTTCCAGCACGCCCATGTCTACTACAGAAAAATTATCTTTGTATGAAGGAAAATTGTTAAGCCCAGAAGAGGGAACCAGGTATCGAAGTATAGTTGGGGCACTTCAGTACCTAGCACTGACAAGACCAGATATTTCGTTCTCTGTTAATAAGGTCTGTCAGTTTTTACATGCACCCACTTCTGTGCACTGGACAGCAGTAAAAAGGATTTTAAGATACATACAAGGTAGTATTGGAACTGGTCTAAAATTATGCAAGTCTCCATCAACTGCAGTAAGTGCCTTCTCTGATGCAGACTGAGCTGGATGTCCTGATGACAGAAAATCTACGGGAGGTTTTGCTGTAGTTCTTGGTTCTAATCTTATATCCTGGCATGCAAAGAAACAGGCAACAATCTCACGTTCCAGTACTGAAGCAGAGTACAAGTCCTTGGCAAATGCAACGGCTGAGGTAATGTGGATTGAAACATTACTTGATGAGTTGGGAATTGCTAGATCACATATGTCATGTTTGTGGTGTGACAATCTTGGTGCAACTTACCTGTCAGCGAATCCTGTGTTTCATGCAAGGACAAAGCATATAGAGATTGATTTTCACTTTGTTCGTGAAAGAGTTGCACAAAAATTATTGGAGATAAAATTTATTCCAACAGGAGATCAAGTTGCTGATGGTTTTACTAAACCTCTTCAAGTTCGACAATTGCAAGCCTTCAAGAACAATCTAAACCTTGACATGTTGAGATTGAGGGAGGATGTTAAACGATAGGCTTGTATGTAACGTGACAACTGTCACGATGGGTATATTGTGTGCATGTGTTGCGTATATGATGTATATAAGCAGGTTGTTAGACTGGATAACTTTATCTCTTGTATAGCTTGGAATAGAGGTCAAGACTAGTAACAACCTGCCGATCCCTGTAACCTGTCTCTATATATGAACACGCACGCGTCCCTGCCAGAGCGCATACGCTTAAACCCTTTCCTTCTTTCATGAGCATCTACAGACAATCCGCAAAGCCATATAAAAGGTCGAAAACACACCAAATCAAAAGAATATCTAGTCCAACCAAATAAACTCGACTCACAATTCCAAAATGTAGTGCATCACACACTCCTGTTTCGATGACATAAACCGAGTTGAATGAAGAACTGGTAAGGATGACCATCTGATTGCCTAAAATTTTGAGCCTATCCCAATAGGATACATTGTGCTAACAACTATTGAACTCAAATGTGCCTACCTTAACTTGTCATGCACCTCACCATGAGGAGTAAGCGCCCATAGTTGAGAAACTGAAGGCAGAGAGTCGCAATTGGCTCGATGGGATTTCTTCAAGGATTGTCATGCACCTCACGAGTAAGTTTCCATAGATTATCGACACAAAACACCATGCACAATCTCACTTTTTCACCATTCAAAAGTTTATACCACAATACTCATTGTCAAATATGCAGAACCTTCCCACATTCTGAGATTTGTCTTTTATGAATATAATATCTGCCAGCCCAGCCAATCTTGAATAGCCTCCACTAATTGGAGAGTCTAATGCTCCATACTGGTGCGCCAAAAGGCGAGATTAGTTTGTCCACCTATCGAGTCGGCAAAGAAACAATTGACTTCTCTTAGAAAGTCAGACAAGGTTGATCGTGTGGATCACCATTTGGTGATCGCTAAATCCCGACACATTATGCTTGCTCACGCTAAACTGGTTTCACAGTGTACGAACTGCGCCAGTTGGAGGTCGATCACGTAATTTCGATGTGGCTCCAAGCATGAGATGACAAACCACCCGCCGGGGAAAGAGACGATGAATCTGGCTCCCTACACATCTATCTATGATTGGAGTCTTTGGTAGCAGAGTCTATGTGGTTTGGTCCAATAGCCGAAAAAGTCATGGACGACATCACCAGCCATGATAGGCCTGGAGGATTCAACATCGCAATGCCCCTGATAGTGTCGGCAGGCAGAAAATAGTAATGCTCGATCGATTGCGAAAGGGAGTAGGCTTGCCAACGATACTCCTCGTGGATGCCATTGGTCTCGATGACGAGAGCACCACCATGCTCGCCATGGCCGAAGGGCTTTTCTCCTGCTCCATTGAGCTCCACCTCAATATCATCCTCACCTCTGTACAATCCACCATATAATCAACGATGGACATATACTATCAGCAATGGCCATGTGACACCCATGTCCTCTGGCACCATGGTTGGTCCAAGCAAAATTGGGCCCCGGGACGAGTCAAAATAAATATAGCTATTTATGCTAAATTTAATGAGTAGGGCGTTTCGGTGCCCAGGCTCATCTGCACCTGGTTAGAAAAAAATCGTAAAAAATACAAAAAAATTCAAAAAATTCCAAATTTTTTTTGTGTGGTAGAAAATTTGATGCATGAGACACGCTCCAAATTTAAGTCATTTGGATCTGAGCAGCTCTCAACAAAAAAGACAAATCGGGTCAAAACAGTACGTGAACAGTAAACATTTTTACAGACCCCCAATTTGTCTTTTTTACTGAGAGCTGCTCATATAACCAAATGACTTGAAATTTGGAGCAGGTCTCATGCAACAAATTTTCTACCACAAAAAAATTTGGAATTTTTTGAATTTTTCTAGTATTTTTTTTAATTTTTTTCATGAGCGAGGGTGCAGAGATGGATTTTTGAAATTTAATTCTTTTTTCTAAATTATTTTTATCAAATAACAATCATAGTTAATGTATTGTGCTAATATCTCAAATATTTTTTAACTTTGTTTCATCCAATACATTGTGGTTTGAAAACATGGTTAAACCAAATCTACTTAACTTGAGAAAAAAAAGGCGGGAAAAACTACATTTTTTATCGGATTATTTTGTGATACTTGCATGAATATAGTGTGTGTGTGTGTGGCGGGGGGGGGGGGGGGGGGTTCTTAAATATCTTAGTGAATATGTCTAAACGATATTGATATACGAAATATCTTGATATCGGACTTTGTAATGAGATATACGCAAATGTGAAAGAAAAATCTAGAGTACATTCAACGAGCTTGTCACCTAAACATAAGCACGTTGCTTTATCAAGTTTTCTTTTACAAATGGGGTTTAATAATATGTTGATGATGTATGTTTGCTCCATACTTGTGACATTGAAATGACATCACTCTAGCTAAGATAACATCTAGTACAATTTGACAAGCCACCAGAGAGCTATTAGCATCGTAACTTTACGTGGACTTGTTACTGCAAATTGTGTCTTCTGTTTTTGTCTAGACATTCAATTTTTTCTATGTATAATCAATATGCTCTTAGGCATAACAAAATATTTGCTAACACTATGATGATTAATATACATAGTGAGTAGTTAGTGGGCACAGGCTTCCGCTACTTGGGCTCGGGGAGGTTGCACTGTTTATTCGGCCTAGGGAAGGGCTCTCACATCTAGGCAGCCAAAAGCGCGAGAGTTATATCTCGCATTACATGAGACGGAAGAAGCTCTCCGTGAAGCATTCACAGTAAAGGGCCGGCCCATTAGCGCATATAGTAAAACAAGAGAAATCCCAGGGAATCGATCCAAGGTGGCCTCGGTGATAGGTGGTGCTTCTGGCCATTACGCTAAGGTCGGGTTCGTGTTAAGTTAGGAGGCGCGAACAACTAGAGGAAAAAGACCCGGCTTTTTTTGTTTTATCTTTTTTCTTCTTTTGTTTGTTTGGATTTCTTATTTCTTCTTTGGTTTTTTTGGGTTGTTATACTTCTTTCTATTATTTTGGTTTCTCTTTGTTTCTTTCATCCATGGTTTTTATCCATTTTTCTTTTGCTTCTCATTCTTCTTCTTTCTTTCTTCGTTTTTTGTTTTCTTTCTTGTTTTTTAATTTTTTTCAATTTTTTATTTATTGGGTTTCACAGTTTTTCAATTCTTTTTGCATTTTTTTCTTTGGTTTTATTTTTTTCCTTCTTTTTTATTTTGTTGCTTTTTTTATTTTCATTGTCTTTTCGTTTTTCTATTTTTATTTTGGTTTTCATTCTACATTTTTCGTATACGTCAAGATTTTTTTATAATACACGTTTATCATTTTTCAAATATAATTTTAACTTTTTTAATACATTGCCAATATTTTTTCTAGACACAATTTCCAAATTCTTGATTAAAAGGATTCTGAATGCGCGGTTAGCAGTTTTTCTATACATATTTTAAACATTTTCGAATGCTTGATTAACATTTTGCACATGCAAGATTAATATTTTTAATACATTGTCAATATTTTTTCTATACTTATTTAACATTTTTTCAAATGCTTGATTAATAATTTTTCAAATGCAATATTAACATTTTTAATACATGGTCACCATGTTTTCTATATACGGTTAACATTTTTCAAGAACTTGACTAATATTTTCAAATTCATATTCAACATTTTTCCAAATTCTTGATTAACATTTTTCAAAGACAAAGATTAACATATTGTTCCTACATGGTCAACGTTTTTATATACATATTTAATATTTTTCAAATGCTTGATTAATACATATTTTCATATGCAATATTAACAGTTTTTCCATACATGGTCAACAATTTTTATACATTTAACATCTACAAATGCTTGATTAAAAAAATTCAAACACTTGTTCAATTTTTTTCAAATGTTTGATTAAGATTTTTAAAATACATTGGCAAATTGTTTCGTACACATTCATTTTTTGTATGCATTTTGCATATACGTGATAAACATTTCTGTCTATACACATTTAACATTTTCCAAATGCTTGGTCAACATTTTTTATATTTTTTATGTAGAGTGATTTTTGAAATATATTTATTTCGAATATTTGGAAGTATAAACAAAATTTTAAAAAAATAAAGCAAAAAACATGAAAAAACAAAATAGAAAATGAGGTTGTTGTCCTCGCACACCTGGGCCGGCCCAACTCGCGCCACCCTTCAGCTAGACATAGGGGCGCCAAGCCGAAAGGGCGTTGACGGCGAGAAGGAGTTATGCGTGGACCGTGGAGCAACATGCGCATGAAACCTAGCTCTATTGGCGGTTGCGTAGAGTGCTACCTTGACGAGTATGAGCAGGAGCATCATCGCTAGTGAGGTTTGGAGGTAGAGGTGCCGCCTGATGACGATGCATTCACGCAACAACACCTTGTTGCGGTAGGCATGGCCGCGCGAGAGCCCGTGGGTAGCAGATGCTTGTTGTCGGCGAGGAAGACAATTGGGAAGAGCAACACGACATGGTTGCCTTTGGCCATGACGACTCAAAGTCTCAAACTCATTCAAGAAGGCAGTCAGGAGAAGCTCAAACTACATATAGTTCGTAGAAGCTGAAGGCCCCGTTTGAATTCGGTGTAAATTTATACACTTGGATTTAATCTACAGTGTATATTACTGGCCACGGCGTTATTTCCATCTGTAGAATGAAAATACCTGACAATCCAAGCGGGGCCGAAAGCTCAAAAGTGCTACCACTTCTGAGAGAAGCACTAGTAGACAACGGGTCTTTAGTCCCGGTTCTGGAATCGGAACAAAAGGCACCCTCTTTAGTCCCGGTTATGTGACAAACCGGGACTAAAGGCCCTTCACGTGGTCGCTGTCTTTTTTTGAAAAAAAAATAGAAAAAAATTTGATTTTTTTTCTCGATTTTCAAATTTCCAAATTATTTGTATTTAATCTCTAATCACCTCTCATCACTGTTTAATTTAATCTCTAATCTCTAATCATCCATCTTCATTCCAAATCATCTAACTTCCCGGTCGGTCACCCATCCTCTCACTACTCCAGCCAGAGCACGCTTAACTTTTGAGTTCTATTCCCCTTTGTTTTTAAGTCTGCACTTTTTGTTTTCCTAACAATAGTAAGCTGTCAATCCTATTAACCCTTAGGAGTTGAAATTGAGCATGTAGTCACACATTACACTGTTTGAGTTTGAAACTATTATTCTTGAAACCAATAATTATTTAGTAACACTGATATTTCTTGATAAGTAGTTTGACCATAGTTTGACTAGATTTGACCAAAATTCAAAAAAAACTGAAATAATTACTCCCTCCGTCCCATAATGTAGGACATTTTTTAGCATTAGTGTAGTGTCAAAAAACGTCTTAGATTATGGGACGGAGGGAGTATTTAGTAACACTAATATTTCTTGAATAAGTAGTTTTGACCACAGTTTGACCAGATTTAACCAAAATTCAAAAAAAACTGAAATTTGAGCATAAATTTTTTTCCTTTTAGAATTTGAGGATTCTAAAAATATGCAAAACGGCCTACAGCGGTCAAAATCGGATGTGAATTTTCGTGCTGAATATTTTGATATATTATACATTTTTTTCGACATCGTATGCAAAAGATAGTCGTTTTACATGTTCATCACGGTTTTTTGCAAAACATGTCCAAATTTATGTTTTTTAATTTTCCTAACTAGTAGATGTAGTAACATAACTACATCTGGAAGGATTTTAATTTTTGAATTTTTTTATCATTTTCTTTTGTTTTTTTTCAATATGAAATGGCGATACACGGGGGGGGGGGGGGGGGGGGGGGGTAGAGTTTGAACCCCTTTAGTCCGGGATGGTGTCCATCCAATCCTACCGTCGACTACATCTGCTAGCACCGTCCCAACAAGAGTCACGACTAAGGTTAACCAAGCCAAAGTCACGTTCTATTAAAGTGGCAAAAATAATTACTTTTTAATATAGCAAAACTAATTCTATCAACTATTATTATAGGCTAAACAACTATTAATATACAAAATAGTAGCAAAATTAATATTAATTAATTATAAAAATTTATCTACTATTGTCTAACAGAAGCCTACTACAACATGTTAAAATCTACAGAAAGAACTAACTAAAAATAATTGAAAACAACAATTAAAGGACTAAAACAACTATATAAGCAAAGCAATACTATTTTAATTAAAATCCTAATTTATATTATTCTAAAAATAACCAATAAATCTTACTGTGACAACAATCTGACATGTGACTAGGAGCAAAAAGAATTAAATTGAAAACTATTTTAAAACTCAAATTATTCACAATCTTGTGTTTGAAGCAAATTTGAACAAATTCATATTTAAATCATTCAAATTTCAAAACTAATGACACAAACAGAAACTAGACAAAATTTTGAATCTAATAAAAAAAGAATCACTCAAAAACATCAAATATCCTAAAAGATATAAGCAATTTGAAACTAAAAACAAAAAAAAAAAGAAAAAAAAGCAAATTTCAGAACCCCTTTAGTCCCGGTTTGTAACACGAACCGGGACTAAAGGGCATCGCACCCTTTAGTCTCGGTTCGTGTCTCATACCGGGACTAAAGGTCTAATCTTTAGTCCCGATTTGAGATACGAACCGGGACTAAAGGGCATCGCACCCTATAGTCCCGGTTCGTGTCTCAAACCGGGACTAAAGGTCCCATTTGAACCGGAACTAATGCCTTCCTGATGCCCTAGCCGCTTAAATCGGAACTAATGCTCACATTAGTCCTGGTTCGTAACGCAACCGGGACTATTGCTTTGATCCGACTGTGACGAAAGCCCTGTTTTATACTAGTGAAGCCCAAAGCTCAAAGCTGCTAGCCTGCTACCAATCCTTGCTTGGGTCGTGACCTCCTGTCTCCTGAGTAGTATACCTGGCCAGAGGAGATCCGTCTACCGCAGGTGGGGCAAGCGATGAATATGTGATGAACGGATATATTTAGTTTTTTTTAGAAAAGGAGGATGCATGTATCCCGGCCTCTGCATCTGTATGATGCATGCAGTCATATTATTAATTATTCACTAAGACAATACAAGGTGATATATCATTAAGCCTGAAGCCACCATCTTGGCAACACCGTTGCTACTCATATCCTCTTAAGGAAGGTGTGCTGAATGTCCGGACCTAATATCAAACAGACATCGAAGCAAAGCCTAACATCTAAAGCCGGGTGTCCCATCCAAACCACTACTTGAATTGGGTCCCACACCGGTCTGGCACACTCCCAGTGAGCACCGCACGCTGCAAGGGCCATCACCTCCATCATCCCTCGGTCCCTCCTCAGAGCAGAACTGATGCACCGACCTTGCCAGGCCCTCTGCCATCAACGCCACCATGACGCCAGACAGCTTCCTCCTCCTACGCAAGTCCATCTCCAATACGTGCCCATCGCCGAACCTCCGCGGCGCCATGCCGCCGGGATCCGCTGTCGGCCTTGCGGTAGATGTAACACCCCTCCTCCTCTTGTCCCCTCCAGCCAGCACGTGTTCCAAAACGATGCCCCCAGGAGGGACAACAACATCGAAGGTGCCATCATCGTCTGATCCGGTAGACCCAGATCTAGGGTTTCCCCCAGAGCAACACGAGTGGGGCGCCATGACCTACAACAACGATGCCTCTAGAAGGGAACGACGTCATAGACGCTGTCATCGTCCGCCATGACCGTAGTCAGCGCGATTTTCACCGGAAATCACGGTCCCTCGATCTCGCAGCTGACTGAAACCGAATGGAGCTTCGCCGTGAAGACCAAAGCCGCCGTCGGCACGCCGGCAGGGAGCCTCCAGCCGCCCCTCACCGGTCCTCCACACGCCACCGTTTGCCACGCCGGGGCGGATCTGGACGGGACGCCAGATCCGCGGCTTCCGACACCCATCTCCAGACATAGACTCCACTGAGGGGAAGAGCACCATGTCAGCCATGGATCTGTCCGCCGCCGCACATGCAAGGGACTCCGCCCTACCTGCTGCTCGCGGATCCAACACCGGAGTCGTCCATGTCGCCTCCAGGTGATCCCGCAGCCCCCGCCGTGTCCGGCCCTCCACGCGCAGGACGAGGCACCGCAGCACCGCCGTCGGACCTGCCCGCGCGCCACCGCTCGAGGAGGAGATGGGGCCTTGCCGCCGCCAACACCTAAATGGGGGAGAATTTCACTTCTCCGGCCTCTGCCGCGATGGCTAGGGTTGCTTTAAAAACGGGGGAGAATTTCACCTAAATGGGCGGCGCGGATCGGCGACGGTGGCTAGGGTTGCTTTAAAAATGGGACAGATCTAGGGTTTCCCCCAGAGCAACACGAGTGGGGCGCCATGACCTACAACAACGATGCCTCTAGAAGGGAACGACGTCATAGACGCTGTCATCGTCCGCCATGACCGTAGTCGGCGCGATTTTCACCGGAAATCACGGTCCCTCGATCTCGCAGCTGACTGAAACCGAATGGAGCTTCGACGTGAAGATCGAAGCTGTCGTCGGCTCGCCGGCAGGGAGCCTCCAGCCGCCCCTCACCGGTCCTCCACACGCCACCGGTTGCCACGCCGGGGCGGATCTGGACGGGACGCCAGATCCGCGGCTTCCGATGCCCATCTCTAGACATAGACTCCACCGAGGGGAAGAGCACCATGTCGGCCATGGATCTGGCCGCCGCCACACAGGCAAGGGACGCCGCCCTACCTGCTGCTCGCGGATCCAACACCGGAGTCGTCCATGTCGCCTCCGGGTGATCCCGCAGCCCCCGCCGTGTCCAGCCCTCCACGCGCAGGACGAGGCACCGCAGCATCACCGCCGGACCTACCCGCGCGCCACCGCCCGAGGAGGAGATGGGGCCTTGCCGCCGCCAGCACCTAAATGGGGGAGAATTTCACTTCCCTGGCCTCTGCGGCGATGGCTAGGGTTGCTTTAAAAATGGGGGAGAATTTCACCTAAATGGGCGGCGCGGATCGGCGGCGGTGGCTAGGGTTGCTTTAAAAATGGGACAGATCTAGGGTTTCCCCCAGAGCAACACGAGTGGGGCACCATAACCTACAACAACGATGCCTCTATAAGGGAACGACGTCATAGACGTTGTCATCGTCCGCCATGACCGTAGTCGGCGCGATTTTCATCGAAAATCACAGTCCGTCGATCTCGCAGCTAACTAGAACTAAGGAGGCATACGGCCTTTTAAATATGAGTAATATGATTTTTAATCTCGGTTATGCACTAAGCCTAGTCCTCAATAAATGCATGAGTACCAGGAAAGCCTGATCTTCAAGAATAAATAGAAACCTAAATTCGCCTCCGCGAGAATTTAAACCTAGGTGTTGGGTTTATACATCCACTCCCCCAACCAGGTGAACTAGGCTCACTTTTGAGATTGATATATAGGGCGCTTTAGTAAGCCTGACTACTAGTTCAAGCTTAGTCGATGTTTATGGTGCATAGGTGCTACGTCACGCCTCGGTTCTACTCATGGCGCACCTAGGGGACTTTGCTTCCATTTTCGCTAGAGACAAGGGTCTTATTTCTTCATCCGCACCACCATGACCTGTTATTTGTTTGCGTTTTGGGTTGATGCGTACTTGTTCAATGTTTAAATATTCATTCATTGTATCTACTCCCTCCGATTCATAATAAGTGTCACAGTTTTGAATTAAGAGTGAGTATATGTGGATCACACCCGCGGACTTTAGGGGCCTGTGCACACGTGTTGCACATCCCCGAGGTCCGCCGTGGATGGTACGAGCTCGTCTGATACTGCAGATACTTCTAATCAGGTGCGACGCCACTTGCTTGACCGAATCCATGATTTCATTTGCAGAACTCCTCGGCGTGAAAATTCCAACAGTGGAAGACCCGGATGCTGAAGCGCACCTTCCAAGTTCAGACTAGCTTAGGACAGGTTGTTGAGGAGCTCAGTTGCAATTGTCTAGTTGTCTCTGCCACTTCTTTCTTACTTATACCTCCTGATCACCACTGCGCTGAAGATGCACGATACATGAAAATTCACTGTTTCTTTCTGGAACACTAGATTTTGGATATATATACACTGCCATTTTTATTGCATATCGTCTCCGCAGCACATGTTAGACAACCCGGTGTTCATCTGAAACTGATGGGAGCTACACATGTACTCCCTCCGTTCGGAAATACTTGTCGAAGAAATTAATGTATCTAGAACTAAAATACATCTAGATACATTCATTTCTTCGACGAGTATTTCCAAACGGAGGGGGTACAAACAAAGGATATGCTGTAGGCCACATGAATCGTGTTTCCTTCATGTGCTTCCTCTTGTGGTTATACACATGACTCCTATTTTCTGATGTTCATGTTCTGAATATCTGATATGTACACAGCCCCGTGCCGCTCCCGCGAGCGGCCCGGGCGCAACCCTAGGCGGCGCCGCCACCGGCCCCCACCTCGCTCCTCACCTCGCTCGCCGCCGGAGGACGCCGCCGGGCAAAGCCCGTGCGTGCGTTGGTGGCGGCGGGGCCCTTCTCCCCGTCCTCCTCGGGCGTTTCAGGCGGCGCGGGCCGGCTCGGCCTTGTGGAGGTGCAGCGCCGTGGCTGCCCGGCGCGGCTTCGTCAGGCTGGGGACGACGGCTAGGGGCGCTGCGGAGGCGCGAAGGGGCGGCGGTGGTGCCCTCTGGCACCGGGCGGCGCGGATCTGACGTGGGCGCGCGGCTCGAATCTGTTGTAGGTGCGCGGGAGCGGCGGGAGTGCAGGGGGCACGGGCGGAGCTTGAGCTCGCATGGTGGCCTCCGCTGTTGTGCGGCTGCTCTGCTCCCGGTGTGCAGGGGCTCGGGCGTGCAAGTTTGAGGGGGCGGCCTGCGTGCGCGCGGATCTGGCGCACGGCGGGGGTGAGCTACAGCTGCAGCTCGGTTGTGGCTGTGCAGGCGCGAGGCGGCACGTGGTGGCGGCCAGGAGTGGCCGTGCAGGTTGGCGGAGGCCGCGGATCTTGCGGCCCAGCGCGTTTGAGAGGTGCAGCGGTTGCTGCACGACGAGGTGGAGCCGGTGGACGTCGACGGGGGGGGGGGGGGGGGGGGGGATTGTGTGCTGTGCAGTGCTTCGGATCTGCTCGGATTTGGAGGTGTGGAGGAGCTCCGGGCGAAAGTCCAGCACTGACTTTGGCTCGGTGCCGGCAACAGCGGCGCCATGGCCATGGTGTCGTTCCCCTTCTTGGAGGTGTTGTCATGGAGCTCCTTTACACGACTCTCCGGGAGAAATCTCTAGCTTTGGATGGTCGAAGCGGGCGATGATGGCGGCTACGTCGTTTCCTTCTTTGAGGCATCGCCTTGGAGGGTCAACATATTGCAGTTTGCACGGATCTCTTCATCGGCGGGGGCAGCGGACGTCGGGGCGGCGGCTCCGGGTGGTTTCTGATTGTGCGCCGAGATGGCGATCTCGGGAACAATGCGAGTGGCAGCTCTATGAGGTGGGGCTCTATCTCGACATTGGTTGGGTGGCATCCTTGTCCCGCTTGGGCGGTGGGGGTGTCGGCTCGGTCGATGCGCCCCAGAGGGGGCGGTCTGACTTTATGTCGGGGCGGCGGCCCCGGATGTGGTGCCACGTTCGTGGTCTGCGAGCGGTTGCCTTGAGCAGCATGGGCTGCGGGCAGCTGGGTTGTGCGGCGTTGCTGCTCGAGAGGAGCGGTGGTATGTCGGGGTGGCGGCCCCGAAAGGCGGTGCCGGTGGAGTGCGCTGGGCGCGACGGAGCGGTGGATGTCGGGGCGGCGGCCCCGTGAGGATCACTATGGGGGCCAGGTTTCTGTGGCAACGATGATGGTGGGAGCAATGCCGGGCAACGTGGCAATGATTGTGGTAGTCGGTTCTTCTCCGGCGTGTCCGCGTGTTCGACGGGTTTTTGTGCACTGCTGCATAAAATAAGAATTTTATTAGTGGGGCTATTTATATGCAAAGGTAAGTTATTAATAATGCAAAGACAAAATTGTTTTAGCATGGCACAAGCATGCATGGCAAGCTGCCCACGTTCTTGCACATGCACGTGCATGAAATAAAACTTGGTGCAAGCAATACGTGTGCATGCATGTCCTGTCCACATGCACGTAGGGTAGATGTAGTGGTCTAGCTTTGTACATATATGTATTCGGTATTCGGGTGTCTCGATCGGCCGGCAAGCTCGCGTACATACCCGAATACCGGTTCATATGTATACATCATATATGTATGTATTTGAGTATCTACGGGCTGTTCGGCAGGGGCACACCTATGTATCCGAATACCCGATATACATGTACTACGTATCCTTCTTTTTGATGTTTGGACAGGTACATAAAATATGTGTGTGTCTTGATGGGTGTGAACTACATCTAGCACGTAGGAGGATTGGAATTATATGACCGAGGGCAGTCGGATCCGTACATATATTCGGCAAGCCATCAGAGTTTTGGAAACAAATGCAACCGACCTCAAGGATCATCAAAGAAAGGCATATATGAGGTACGTATCAGATAACTTTCCTAGTTTGGTGGAGGCTTGTGCGTCAAGAAGAAATCATGGGAAGGAAACCTCTACCCGGAGGCTGCAACGCCGACTCGCCAACAAACCCTAGCACCTCAGCCTATAAATACATGAGGAGGCAGAGCATAGAGGACGGGGCTCAGGCAGAAAACAAAGGCCACGCAGCCAACAAGCCAGAACCGACGCAAAAGAGCAGCACGGCGGCCGCGGAAGATGTGCCCAATGCAAACAAGGTTTTGAACTGGAAAGGCAGGAGAAGACGCGCCGTGGACGGCAGCGTCGACGAGAGGGGAAGCCAGCAGCAGCTTCTCCGGAGGAAGGTGCTCGGCCGGGATACTGAGGCAGAGGGAAGGGCGCGCCTCTGGGACGGGCATGCTCACCGGTCTACACACACGTCCCCTTGTCTGTCCGGCGACTGTGCCGGCACCGGCGCCGCATCACCAGCATCGTGGGATTGAGAGTGTGTCAAGGATGCAACATGCATGGAGTTCCATCTCTCAGGTTAGCATAATAATACTAAATACATACATCTATTTCTCTTGCGTACCAGGTGAGGAAACACATGCACGTACAAGACTCCTGGAGCAGTACATGGATGAGTTGCCGCAGCTCCTCCTGCATGCCTCGTCTGGGCAGCAGATGTGCTGGCCCTGGACACGGAGGACGGAACACGCCCAGGAGGGAGGCACAGGAGGAGAAGAGGGCTATGTACGGGAGAAGGAGACGCGCCCGTGGCGGCGGCATCCAGAGAACTCAGGCGGCAAACACAACCAGGCGCGGCGGCGGTGTTTGTTCCTGAGGACTGAGGAGACCAAGACGGGCTGTGCACTAAGGAGAACGCGTCATGGCGGCGGCGTGTGCCAAAGTCACAATAATCTTTCTTTTTCTATGTGTTCTCAGCTATTTTGCAGAGGGTCCGAGCAGCAGCAGGAGGTGACGGGCACGCGCGACGCGTGCGCCTGAGGCGGGAGAAGGGCAAAGGCTTCACGCAGCAAACGCACTCGGATGACGATGACGATGGAGCGTTAGCACACCCTCTTCTCTCTCTACGGTACAACGGAGAGAGCGGACGGCACATCCCAGCAGAGCTCTTCTCATACCAGGAGCAATGGAGGTGGCGGACAATGCGTGTAGCGAAGAAGGCTGTGGATGAAGCGAAGCTGGTCTTCTACCAAGTGCAATGGAGGTGGTGGATGGTGCGCCCAACGGAGATGACTCGGGAGCAGCCTGAGCTCGCCAACAACATAGCCCAGCCTCTAGCTCCTTTGGAGGTCTACCATGTCAGCGACGCACAGGACCACGACGAACAGCTCCATGGTGAACGGGACGCTGACGTACAGGTTCTACACCATGCTTTCAGGAGGAGACGGCATGGCGGAACCGGAGCTCGCAACGGCGTAGCCCGAGTCAAGTCCATGGCGAACAGGTCTCTCCAGTGCACAAGTCCTTGGCGTCCCGATTGCGGCGAACAGGTCGGTGATCTTCCTTACCGGAGGAGACGGCGTAGAGGAACTAGAGCTCGCGACAACGTAGCCCGAGACAAGTTCATGGTGAACATGTCTCTTTGACGCACAGGACCACGACGAACAGATCCATGGCGAACAGGTCACCGACGTGCAGGTCTTCCCCTACCTTTTCTTGGAGGGGACGATATTGGCGGGACCGGAGCTCACGACGGTGTAGCCCGAGTCAAGTCCATGGTGAACAGGTCTCTCCGGTGCAAAGGTGCATGGTGTGCCGATCACGGTGAATAGGTCGGGTATCTTGCTTCCCGGAGGAGATGACATGGCGGAATCGGAGCTCGCGACGACGTAGCCCGAGTCAAGTCAATGGCGAACAGGTCTCTCCGGTGCACAGGTCCATGGCTTTCCGATCACGGTGCACATGTCGGATGTCTTGCTTCTCGGAGGAGACGACGTGACGAAACCGGTGCTCACAACGATGTAGCCCGAGACCGGTCCCACCTTTGAAAGTGTACCCACCATGGCGAACAGGTCCTTGGCGTCCCCCGCATACAGGTCACCCTTTGATGTAGCACCTGCCAAGGCGACGCGACCTCTATGACGCCACCGTTCGTCAACCCCGTGAGCCGGCGCCCTTGTCCTAGCGGAACAATCAAGACGGCGTCCAGCTGATACAAGGCGACGCAACCACTACGATCATCTATATCCACAAGTTCGCCCCGCGGTGCCCCCTGATACAGCAAACTGCCATAGACTTGGCGTCCAATCAAGTGAGGCGCACCCATCTCGGTGGATAGGCCATTGGCGCACAGGTCCATAGTGTAGCCGGTGTATAGGTCACCCTTTGATGTAGCACCAGCCCATGGCGACACGGACTCTACAACATCACCTTTCCACGGCCCTGTGAGGCGGTGCCCTTTGTCTGGACGGACCGCCGAATACTCGGCATCTAGCCGAGACGAGGCGCCAACCACACCGGCCATGCCGATGTCAGCGTGCGACGATTTTACACCGACGCCGGTCTCCTAAACAACTTACTCCCGCGAGGCATACCCCGACCAGTCCATTAGGTCGTCTAGAAGTCCGAGCCGACCAGGACCCATGCAACTTCAACCCCAACTACATCATCGCTGCCAAGACCGACGAGGCGTGACGGCGAGGGCGGACGTGGCTAGCACAAAGCCACGTTTTGAGCGGCCCATACACCACCGTCATAATGCATGGAGAATGCAAGGCGAAGACGACGAAGACGAGCACACGGCTTAATCGGAGGTGTCTCGCGGAGTAACCCGCGGGAGTAATTAACCGGGAGCCTTTCGAGGCCTCGGGAACCAAGAGACCACAATCGCTACAGTCAGGCTGGCCGCACTAGTAGGCCACGGAGCGCATATGTAAAGGGAACTTGTAATTTTGTTTCTCCAATAAGAGATTAATAAAGAGCATGTTTCCCTATGTTTATTTGTGTACTTAGTACACTGGCACGCCCGCAATGTTTTGTTTCCCCTGGAGCGTAGAGAGATAATAATGCAATAACCAACGTTATTTTTATTATTTCTCGTGTCAAACACCGCGGTGTTGCCTCGGTTTTGTTTGTTGCTGTGGAGTCGAAGCTGCAGCAGCGGGGCCCTGTGGTATACGATGACCGGCTGCAAGTGGCCCGTTCGGCGATTTTTCATGGCGCCAGCTTTCGCCTGGTTTTGTCCTTCTGAACTCTCCGGCAGACTCGGAGTTGCGTTGTCTGGCTCCAGGTCGACATGTTGTCGATGAGGGTGGTCTTTGCCCTGTGTGTGTTTGGCTGACCTTCTAGCAGTCTCCGAGGTTGCCCTGAGGGTGGTCTTTGGGAGTGGGCTTGGCCCTTGTTGTTCCGGTTTTTGGGAGTGGGCTTGGCCCTTGTTGTTCCGGTTTTCCGTAATTAACCGGGCAATTCTTTTCTGCTTAATTAATAGATGAGGCAATCTTTGCCTCCGTTTCGAAAAAAAAAAATCTGATATGTGCAATTTTAGCCATTTGCAATGTGAGAAGGGTAGTGGGAAAGTAGGAAGACCCTGCTTTCTTATTATTTGATCGCTCTACAGAACTATGTATTATATGTTTTTTCGGCAATGGTTTTAACAGGTGCTTCAGTCAATGAAGACGACACAAGTATACAACATGCTTAGTAACGAATCCAGGACCACACCTCGGAGCATCTATATATGGACAAATCTATTGAGGCATCTAAAATGTCGACAAAACACTTAATCAGAGAATATCTGGCCAAACCACAGAAACTCGATGCGCAGTTCCAAAAATGGAGTGCAGTAGACACCCTTGTTTTCAAGACATAAATTGAGCTGAATCCACAACAGGGACCTTAGACACAATGTAGGACGGCATCGTGAAAATGCCACCAAGACACGATCATTGCACTGATGCATCCCTCAGAACTTTTAGCAGTCTCCGAGGAGCAGGAGATGAGATGGACAAGAATTGCCTGACCTTCTAACACAATGAACCTGGTCAGTTTCAGAATCCACTAGCCACCAACATTCTGCTCCACCATCACCATCACCGCCATTGGCATACCCACTGTAGTGGCAGAACCATCATAATGAACTGCTTCCTTGGATAAAGGTAAATTTCATTATGCTCGCTCAATGTAATCCCGCACCATCATCACATCATACCAGCCAAGCATAAGACCAATAAACACCAATTTATCTTGCAGTAGGAGCAAAATAGAACAGTGGCCCAAAACCTGCAAGCAGAAGAAATTGTCGCTGAGATGAATAATTTCCATATAATATGGTGCACAAATGACAACTAGACTCTTAGTCTTGATGATATTTGTGTGCGAAAATGCACAAAATCACAGAAGTCACATAATCATAAGAATACAAATACTAACGATCTACAGTAAATGGTGATGCGAAAGAAATGATACCTCAGAATAGATCAGCACAAACCAGATCTTTTCAGAAATCTCAATCATTTTCTCATTGATAATTCTGAGAACTCGATGCATCAGAGGGAAGTATCAATCTCGCTTTGTGAAGTAATGCACTGAAGCCTGACCTCCAATAGTCTCAAGACACTTTGGGCATTCTTGGCAAAATGGACAAGTGGTATCATATGATATGACCATTGAACCTGTGATTCAAGCATAATCATCTTCTATCAACTTCATCCATGGGCCAACTTCATTAACAAGCCCCTGAGAATGTAAATAACAGACCAATTTCCTGACAGGTTGAAGGCTAGCAGAAGTGGAAAGAGAAGCCATGAGTTCATTCATTATATTCTGAAAAGCAGAGCTGCAGTAGCGTCTAATCCACTTTATGTGTTCAGAAGCCATTTCAATTTCCTCAACATCTGTTAGGCACTTTAACAGAATAACATGTGAATTCGAGCTCTCAATATTGGATGGAAGACTTGACATAACACCCAATGCTGTTTTGAAGCCACCTGAAAAAATTCCAAGGATTACATTTACAAGGAGACAACAGAAAAAATAAAGCAGCAATAATACCTAATAACGAGGACAGAAATACCTTGTTTACAGAGTGCAATGATAAACACAGTCAACACTGAACTAGCTAGTTTAGGCTCCTGCGCTACAGATTTGTTAAAGATCTCCTCAGCCTGTTCATATTTGTTTTCTTGACACAACATAGTAATGACTGATGTGTATGTTGTACTATCTGGTGCCACTCCTTTCTGGACCATGTGATCAAACAGCTGTTGGACTTGTTCACTTTCACCAATTTCTGCAAATTTTGTTATAAGTATATTGTAGGTCTGCAGATTTGGACTAGACCCACTGGTGAACATCTCATCCCACAACTTCTTAGCCGGCCTAAGGAGGTCATTTCTGCAGAGTGTTACCATGAGAGAATTGTATGATGAAATGCCAGGATCAAGCTTCTTCCTTTTTATCTCCTTTATCACATCATATGCCTCTCTGACCTTCCCTGCCTTGCCCAAGAATGACACCACCAAATGGTACTCCCTCTCACTCGTGCAATAGCCCTTATCCAAAAGCACTCTAAACATTTCCCACATCTCATCGCCCTTGCCGTTCTTGCAAAGGCTCTCGCAAAGTTGTACGAGCATCTGTATACTTGGCAATCTCTCCTTCCCTATCATAAACTTGCAGAACATAATTGCAGCATCAGCATCAACCTCAGACACCGAACAAACCAAGAGATTCAACACATCATCATCAATTGGGAAATCGCCTAGTACAATCGCCTCTGCCATCTCCTTCGCATCAGAAATCTGCCTGCCAGACACCAAGGCAAGCAAAACCTCTCTGTAGTCCACCTTCCTTGGCGCAACACCGAGCTTCCTCTTCTGCTTCAATATCCTCCCTTCCTCCTCTGCCCTCTCTGCTAACCTGAACCCCTCGGACACAATCCTGTACGCTACAAAATCCGGCTTCCATCCGCGTAACCTCATATCCTCCAAAGCCCGCCAAGCATCCTCTATCCTCCGCTCCCGACACAAACCATCGACAACCATCGCCGCGACAACGGACTTGTTGATCAAGCCCTCCCGATGGTGCACCGCGTCCACCAGCCGTAGGACCTCGTCCAGCCCGTCCCTCCTGGCCACACTCTTCGCAAACACCCCGAAGCCGACGGTGTCCAGCTCGGCAGCGCGGGCCAGCATTCTGCCGAACACCTTGCGCGCGGCATCGAGTGACCCGGACGACGCAAGGGCGGCGAGCAGGGAGTTGCCGAGCGGAGCGGGCGGCGCGGCGGAGTCCGGGAGGAGGCTGAAGTGCGCGAGCGCGTCAGGGAGGCGGCCGTGGCGGAGGAGCGCGGAGGCCGCGAGCGCGCGGGTCGCCGGGAGGAGCGGCAGCCGCGCGGCGCGGGCGCGGGAGAGCGCGGCGAGGAGCGACGGGAGCGTGGCCGGGTGGCCCGCGCGGGAGGGCGCCGCGAGCGCCGCGAGGTGCGCGTGGAAGGCCTCCGGGGTCGAGGTGGGCGGCGGGTAGGCCCGGCTGGAGATGGCGCGCGCGGCGGCGAGGCGGTGGAGGAGGAGCAGGCGCGGGGCGGACCACGGTGGGGCCATGCCGGCAGAGACGGCCGGGTGGCGCGAACCGCGCGGGTGCCTCACGGATCCACATTAAACGACCGAAGGCGTAGAGTGAAGAACACTTTCATTGTTCAGAGGCGTAATTTAGGAATACGTAACCCGCCTCTCGCCGCTTGCCAGTCACCCACTCGCTCCGCCCTGCGGCCGCAGCGAGATCTCCTCTGCCGCGAGAGCTTCTTCTTCCTCCCCACTCTTCCGCTAAACGAAATCCTCCAAAACCTCTCCATCCCTTTCCCGCGAGGCCCAAAAATTTCAAAAATCCTCGGCGCAAACCCTAGCGCCCGCACCTCCCTGCGTCGCCGCCGCGGAGCCGGAGCTCCCCGCCTGCACCCGCCGCCGGCCATGGAGGCGGTGGTCGTCGACGCGGGGTCCAAGCTGCTGAAGGCCGGCATCGCGCTGCCCGACCAGGCCCCGGGGCTGGTGAGTCGCCAGATCTCCTCTGCTCCCCGTCGATTCGCTCGAGATTTCGCGGGAGCCCCCTGTTCGATGCGCGCGTGTGTGGTCAGGTGATGCCCTCCAAGATGAAGACGGAGGTGGAGGAGAACGAGGTGGCCGACGGCGCGGCAGCGGTGGTGGAGGAGGTGGTGCATCCGGTGGTGCGCGGTTTCGTCAAGGACTGGGACGCCATGGAGGACCTGCTCACCTACGTCCTCTACAGGAACATCGGCTGGGAGATGGGGGACGAGGGCCAGATCCTCTTCACCGAGCCACTCTTCACGCCCAAGGTGCTACTACTGCACTCCCTGCTTGACTTCAGGCTCGTTTAAATGTGTTCGTGCCTAATAGACTTGTTGCAATTTAACACAATACTGGACCAGGTAAAAGTTCAGGGTTTGATATTACGTACTAGGTTTCAGGATTAATTGGGTCTGAGTTATATGGTCTTGGGTGTTGGCACACCAACTTAACCCGCATGTTGGCTTATGCGGTTCCGCACTTCTACCAGCCTAAAATGACATTAGCTCTTCCTTTTGTGGATGGGCTCAATTCCACTGGATTATAGGTCCATGTGATATACATTCCAAACAAAACAGTCCACATTTAACAACTGAGCTCTTGGAAAAGTCCACTTCTTCAATAAAATCATCTGCTACATCCTCAAGTGGTTTCACATGTGTTTCTTGACCACGTGGATGCCCCATCATCAAACAGTTCAGTTCATGTTGATTTGATGGAAAGGTTTGGTTTAGAACCACATTAAGCTCTCACTGGTCGTCCAATGCCATAATTCTCCTTATGCTATCTCTCTACCGATTTATTTGATTATGTGTAAAGTTCTTTTGTTATTTGGTAGTGCGTTTGTGTAGTGGTTTACACACATTACACAATTGGGCATGGTTAGTTTTCTCTTATCCGAGTAGAGATGATGGACTCCCAAAAAGGTTACTGTGAGCCACATATCCATTTTGTGCTTTTTAGTTCAAAATCTTTGTGCTATTTTGGTTAACTTTTGAATCTTACTACATAATTCTAGCTTTGGGTTTTGATGTGCATTTTAAATTCTACTGTATGTTATGTTTGTGGCCAACCTTGCCATAATTTTTTTTTTATCAAAATGGCCACTGCAAGTTCAGTAAAGTTACCCATGGAACCTGAGTCTTTAACAGGTGGGCCAAGAAACTAAGAAAAGGGTAGTGAGTCACATTCTGATTTGCGGCAATGAAGCAAACTCATACCTAAACAACTGTTTCGTGACTAGAGTTAGGCATGGCATGGTTAGGTATCAAACAGGACACCCCCCTGGGCTAGAGTTTGAACAGGTCATCTGCAGCTGTATCACTTGGAAATTACCAACATATGGTGCCCAGTAGTCTTCCTGGTACAGTGCTTTCCATATATTGATATCATTGGAATTGAATGAAGTTCTAACAGTGGCAGATATTGCATGATGTAGCACTCAAACTATAGTCTGAAGGCTAGCACGCACCATTCCTCGCTATGAGATAAGGCCGAAAGAAGAAAAGACTCGGGCCATAGTAATACCTACCCCTTTTTCCTCAATCGTTAAGGTCGTGGATTTGTTTCGATTTTGGTCTTACGTTCTTCATACATTTTTAAGGGCCAGCTTTTGGTTGTTGTGCTGTGCTATATAATCCACTTATTTGTGGAAGTCTTTACCAGTTCCACTTCTTCTATAAAAAGGGAATGCTCTCAAATGGTTAGTAAAAAGCAGAAAATGCATATGCTTTTTCAAAAGCATTTGCAATGCCACTTAAATAAGTTTTCATGATTCTCAATCTGTAATACAATCTCTCTCTTGCTTGTTTGCTAAGCCTTTTCCATTTGACATTATCCATGTTTTAGTGCAGCTAATCAATTGGTTTTACCAATCGTGTTGGTCTTGCATTTGGTTCTAATTCTCCAATTATCTCATGTTCTCTGCAGGCTCTCCGGGAGCAATTAGTGCAACTTATGTTCGAAAAATTCAACGTATCAGGATTTTATGATTCTGAACAGGCTGTATTGTCCCTTTATGCTGTTGGTCGCATTTCGGGTTGTACGGTTGACATTGGACATGGGAAAATAGGTAATAGCACCAAATCCAGCTGTATCTTGAACTTGAATTGCGACACTGTTGATTCCATATGTGGCCTTTGTGTAATGTCTGTATGATATGGTATTTGTTCTGAAGCTATTGACTTTATGTTTCCTTGGTTTGGTGATTTTACGTTTAATACTTCTTTCAGTATCTTTTATTTACTCACTCTAGAATAACCTTGGTGAAAACTAGCACATATCGAAGGCTTGCAGGGAAAATATGCATTCCCTTTTGAGCTCAAATTTGTGCAACACAATTGTCACCCAGTGATTGATGATCTTTAAGCACATTGCAAGAACATCATACAGGGATGACAGAAATTCTTCTAAATGGTAGCAATGATGCTTATGTTAACCCTCTCCAGTCAGTAATATAGTATACACCCCATCATTTGTATTTCAAATGTTTCTGTCTTCTCTTGTCTTCTGGTATGTGTAATTTGTACATGTTGTGTCGCATTTCCTTCATCCGAAGATCATTTCTCTCTGCAGCATTATTTTTTTAAGTAATCCTTGTTTACTCGAATGGTTTATTCATCTTCTTCTGTACTTTTAACCCAAATAGGGTTCCTCCCTCTTGATCACAAGGTGTGGAGGGAATGTAACATTTTTTGTGTGTGCTTTGTCATCAGTAATATATTTTTTTGTATTAACACAAGAAATCAATACATGTTGTTCATGGGCTTGTGAAGGAATACTAGGAGTCTGAATCCGGGAACAAATTCTATTTATAGTTTATTTGTTCAGTAGTTCAGATGTAAGTCGTAATTGTGCTTCGCAACTGCTTTATATTTGTATTACTTCACAATTTGCATTGTGGTGGCTTTTCTTCCCCAGGAGTTTTTTTTACTATTTTTGGATATGTTAATAAGTTGGGGGTACTTGGCTACCCCTTTGTCACAATCAGAACATAAATATTTGAGTTGGACTAGTATAGATTCTTTCAGTTAACTAGATTCTGCAGCACGATACAGTAAAACCAAGCCTAACTAGATTCTGCAGCACGATGCAGCAATACCAAGCGAGCCACTGTACAGATATATTAAGACCAGTCCTTAAAGAGAAAGTTGTTCAGCATTGGTTGTCCACTGTGTGCTTACTAAATTACATGGGACAAATTTTGACAAGTGCCCTTCTTTTGTATTGGCTGTCCAGATATTGCTCCAGTTTGTGAAGGTGCTGTTCAGCACGTAGCGTCGAAGAGATTTGAGATTGGAGGAACTGACTTGACAAACCTATTTGCACAAGAACTAAAGAAGTCCAACCCATCAGTAAACATTGATATTTCTGACGTTGAGAGGCTGAAAGAGCAGTATGCATGCTGCACAGAAGATCAGTCAGCCTTTGAAGCTATAGCAAGTACATGCCAGCCAGAAACTCACACTCTTCCAGATGGACAGGTTCGTTATTAATTATGTTACACTGCTTTGGTGTAAATGCTCTGTCAAACATCCACCTGTTCATTTACATGTATAGAGAGCACTTAGCGTGCAATTTTTCTCATTATAAAATGCATGATAATTATGTGAATTATCATCCTTAGGTTGATCATATGCTTTGATGTTTATTTATCACCCTGAATGTATAGAATAGCTGTTCACTAAACACTTTTTCCTCCAGGTTATAACAATTGAAAAAGAGCGCTATATAGTTGGCGAAGCTTTGTTTCAACCAAGCATCTTGGGCCTAGAAGATTATGGCATTGTCCACCAGCTAATTACTAGTGTTTCAAACGTCGCATCAGAGTACCAAAAGCAACTGCTGGAGAACACTATGTTATGTGGTGGCACTGTATCTATGACTGGTTAGTTATTGCTCTCCTCTGCAAGATGCCTTTTCCTTGGTTAAAACTCTTGGGGTTTCTATCTTATATTCTACATGGAAAATGCATGCCAACTACTATTAGCTATGAATACTAGTAACCTGCTAGGCTTACTGTTTATGGATGATAATATATGCTTCCCTGTGGCACACGGCATCATTAAAAAAAAACTACATTCTGCATGACACAATTATGAAAAGTAGATGCTGTATGAATTGATTGTCTGAATGCTAGTGGCGTATGACCTATGCAGCAACGGTCTAGTTTGTTTCTATCCATGTCCCAGAACTGAGGAAACGGGGCCAGTTTGGAAGTTCTCTCATTTGAGTACCCGTGGTGTTGGGACCTGGGGATTTCATTTTGTTGGAAAGAAATCAGAATCTTATGTAGGACTCAGGAATATCTTGTACTCCTGTTAGTGTCCGTGTGGATATGCAGATAACACAATCAACATTATGCTGAAACGTGTGGTGGAGCATTTTGGAAGAGCTGTGGCTAGTAATGCTGGTTATAGCCATTGTTTTTAAGAGCAAGCACAATAATGGGCTTATAGCCCGCTTACATGGCATTTTTGCCTATATGAAGGAGTGAGACATGAAAAAATAATGGGAGCGGGCTCATGCAAGAGCCTAGCTATATGCGTACTCCTAGTCAAATGCAATAAATGTGAAGAAAGAGAGAGAGAAGGTGGAAAAAAAATGTAGTACTCTTATAGCCTACCTTATAGCTAACCTTGTTGTATGAGTGACTATAAGTGATGACTACATATGACATGGCAACATCATATAGCCAACAGTTGGCTATACTATGAACCGTGCTCTAAGGTGTCCTGCCTTGGACGCTTAGGCAGCAAGGCGCCTAGGCAGTGCCTTCGAGTTTTTCCCGCGTTAGGCGCTTAGTCGTCGCTTAGGCTTCAAGGCAGTGGGTTGTCGCCTTAGGATGCCTTACCGACATCAATAAGCAGGTATCGTATTTCAGCAGTTCAGATGATCATTACTTGCAGGCTTCTTCAAACAAGCTTCGTTTCATGGCACGGCTGGTGCCTTGCATTTTGTTTTCATTGCTTCCTTGCTTATGCTCATGTTGATAATGACCGAAGTTCATAGTGGATAACTAACCCTTTTTATTTTTCTCTCTGTTCCCAAAGGTTTCGAGGACAGGTTTCAGAGAGAAGCGAATCTGTCTGCTTCCGCGATCCGCCCAAC
Source organism: Triticum monococcum (assembly GCA_034509565.1). Classification (NCBI taxonomy): domain Eukaryota; kingdom Viridiplantae; phylum Streptophyta; class Magnoliopsida; order Poales; family Poaceae; genus Triticum; species Triticum monococcum. The sequence continues at coordinate 626,640,576 of CM067845.1, forward strand.
TCTTGTGAAGGTAAACCCCCTAAACTGGTGCGCTCTTGCTCTCGGCATTCCCAGTTACTAACCCAAACCTGCATTCCTCCGTCCAGGCCCCGGAGTACATGCCGGAGGACCTGGCGCGGCACTCGGCGTGGCTGGGCGGCGCGATCCTGGCCAAGGTGGTCTTCCCCCAGAACCAGCACGTGACCAAGGGCGACTACGACGAGACTGGCCCGTCCATCGTCCACAAGAAGTGCTTCTGAGCGACCGAGAACCAGCCCTTTACTCGAGTCACAGGATGGATGCTCGTGCGGCACACCGTACGCGTACGTGTTGGCAACTGATAAATGATGCGTGTAGGGGCCAGCAGCACTGGCACTGGTACTGGTGTGGTGCCCTTCCTCCTCTGATGCTGGGCGCCTCTGAGAGCCATTCATGGCCTCTGGCTCTGCTTCTGGTTTGGATGTGTCGTTGTTGCTAGCTTGGCTAGCTAGATGATAGCTAGCTATTCAGATTGCCGTAGGATTTAAGTTTACCGTCTATCTTCTTTTTATTAGGAGTGCTAGCCCATTGTACCTGTGTCGTACCATTGCAAATTTGTTCGCGGGAGGTGCATCGCGCTGCTATCTCTCTCTCTCACACGCTGCGTTGTGCTGTTTTAGCCCGTTCGACGAAGCCTACGGAAATGTTACCAACGTTCTCTGTGTCGCAGTAGTATGGGTCCAGCCTCCATTCTCTCCGTGGTGCAGAAGTTGGTGGAAATTGATGTCGACGACCGATCCACATGCACCGATACACGCCGTCCGGTCAAGTCTTTGCGTCGCTGTACGAGTTCTGGTAGGAATTGATGATGTACATACGTACCGTCCGGCCCCCGGACATCCCGTGCCATCTCCAAGCTCTAGTTAATGGTTCCCACAGTGCCCTGCTCAGGCAGGCCCTTCCTGCGACATCCATCCAACGGGAAGCCGCCAAGCTCCCTCCACAGTGCGTGCCGTCGTCACCGGCCCGCTTCGTGTCAGCACGCGATTCATTCGCTCGTTCGCTCATTCATTCAATCGATCCCCGGTTCATTTCAAGGAAAAATAGGAGAGGGTCCACTCGGTTTTACCGCCACGGCGCCACGAGCCAGCACAGCACGGCACCGTGGATCGCGTCGTTCAATCAGCTGGGACCCCACCTGTCCAACCATAGAAAGGAAGAAAGGTGACACTGTGCTGACCTCCGTAATGAGCAGCTAGCTCCTGATGCCGTCCGTCCGCCCGTCCGACGACGAAGCTCCGACAGCGACATGACACGCCGCCATGTCTGCCCAGCAGGATCTTGGTCGAGATGAGAGGGTCGCACTGCCTTGCCTTGCCTTGCCTTGCGTTGCATGCGCCAACAGTGGGGTGCCCGATCTGGCGCCCAACAAAGGCTGCCCGCGGTCGTCTAAACCGAATAATTGGCTTTCAGGTTGTATAATGCGCTTGCGGATTAGGGCCCGTGTGCGTGAGGTGTGTGTGGCCAATGGAGGCTGTCCATCTTGTCTCTGGTGGTGGTGGGAGCCGTATGTTTATATATTATTAGGAGAGGGAGACGGCTAAGAATGCCCGTCATGTGGGTTTCGCCCTGTCAAGCAGACCCGTCTTAGTCCTTGTCGGGCTAAGCAACAGGACGGCGCTGCTGCCGGCATACATTACACGATGGGTCTTTGCTAACAAACACTTGATACGACGAGCACACACTTACACAGCACCATAGTGGCATGATTAGCATCTACTTTCTCCGTCTCAAAATAAGTGTCGCTGCTCCTCTAGACGAAACGGGAGTGAGCTCGTGGAGTTTAGAGATTATCTTTCGGAACGAAGGCAAAATATTTGTTTCAGCTTATTAGTAAAGAAGAAGGGTAATACAGGTTTAGCAGCAGCTTGTTCACATTATAAAAATCAAAGGGACCTGAATTAGCCATGGCAGATCAAACATTTTCTCATGGCAAGTTGTGTATGCCGAGGATGACAAGTTTAGTTGACCAACGTGGCAAATCCGTATCATTTTATTTTTTGCTAGAAAGTTGCCGTGCTTACAAAATAAATTTGTCATCCTCGCGTCAATATAATTTGCCATGAAAAACATTCAATTCAGAGCCAGCCAGGGTCACAACCCCAGAGGGGAGCTCCCTTTCCCCTTCTCCCCACTCGTGTCGCCCCTGCAGGCGACCCGGGAGGAAACCCTAGCCGACTGCTGTAGCTCTCCCCCACCTCGCCCCCTCCTCTGCCATAGCTGGAGGGCGTCGCTGGGCAAAGCCCACACAGTGACGAGGACTGTTTTCTCTTCCTCTCGCATCAGACGGAGCGACGTAGGCTCGCAGGGCGGCTATGTGCGCATGCCAGCATCAGTTGCAAGCTTCGGATCACTCAGGCGGGAGGAGTGATGTCGGCGGTGGTCCTGGCGGAGTCAACGACTTGAGGGAACTTCCTTCCCGTCTGGATCTGGCCTCAGCAAGGGCGGTGGCTCAACTTTTTGTGGCCGCTACTGGAGGTTAGAGGTGGTCGCCGCTCCGAGGAGAAGGTGGATGGTGGTGGGGTGGATGTGCGGCTCTGGAGGCGGAGGATGGTTGGAAATTGGTTGTATCCTTCCCATTGGTGAGGCTTGACACGCCGTGGATGTGGAGGTGCTGTCCTTGTTGGAGAACATAGTAATTTCAAAAAATTTCCTACGCACACGCAAGATCATGGTGATGCGGTCACCCTTGTAGATCGCAACGGAAGCGTTGACACAACGTAGAGGAAGTAGTCGTACGTATTCTTCCCGATCCGACCGATCCAAGCACCGTTACTTCGGCACCTCCGAGTTCTTAGCACATGTACAGCTCGATGACGATCCCCGGGCTCCGATCCAACAAAGCTTCGGGGAGGAGTTCCGTCAGCACGACGGCGTGGTGACGATCTTGATGTACTACCGACGCAGGGCTTCGCCTAAGCACTACAACGGTATTATCGAGGTGGAATATGGTGGCAGGGGGCACCGCACACGGCTAAGGAACGATCTCAATGATCAACTTGTGTGTCTAGAGGTGCCCCCTGCCCCTGTATATAAAGGATCCAAGGGGGAGGGGCTGGCCGGCCAAGAGGAGGGCGTAGGAGGAGTCCTACTCCTACTGGGAGTAGGACTCCCCCCAATCCTATTCCAAGTAGGATTCCCAAGGGGGAAAGAGAGAGAGAGAGAGAGAGGTGGCCGGCCACCTCTCCTAGTCCTAATAGGACTAGGGGAGGGGGGGGGGGGGGGGCGTGCAGCCCATCATGGCAGCCCCTTTCACCTTTCCACTAAAGCCCAATAAGGCCCATATGGCTCCCAGGGGGTTCCGGTAACCTCCCGGTAATCCGGTAAAATCCCGATTTTACCTGGAACACTTCCGATATCCAAATATAGGCTTCCAATATATCAATCTTTATGTCTCGACCATTTCGAGACTCCTCGTCATGTCCGTGATCACATCTGGGACTCCGAACTACCTTCGGTACATCAAAATGTATAAACTCATAATAACTGTCATCGTAACGTTAAGCGTGCGGACCCTACGGTTCGAGAACAATGTAGACATGACCGAGACACGTCTCCGGTCAATAACCAATAGCGGGACCTGGATGCCCATATTGGCTCCTACATATTCTATGAAGATCTTTATCGGTCAGACCGCATAACAACATACGTTGTTCCCTTTGTCATCGGTATGTTACTTGCCCGAGATTTGATCGTCGGTATCCAATACCGAGTTCAATCTCGTTACTGGCAAGTCTCTTTAATCGTTTCGTAATACATCATCCGGCAACTAACTCATTGGTTGCATTGCTTGCAAGGCTTAAGTGATGTGTATTACCGAGAGGGCCTAGAGATACCTCTCCGACAATCGGAGTGACAAATCCTATTCTCGAAATACGCCAACCCAACATCTACCATTGGAGACACCTGTAGAGCTCCTTTATAATCACCCAGTTATGTTGTGACGTTTGGTAGCACACAAAGTGTTCCTCCGGCAAACGGGAGTTGCATAATCTCATAGTCATAGGAACATGTATAAGTCATGAAGAAAGCAATAGCAACATACTAAACGATCGGGTGCTAAGCTAATGGAATGAGTCATGTCAATCAGATCATTCAACTAATGATGTGACCTCGTTAATCAAATAACAACTCTTTGTTCATGGTTAGGAAACTTAACCATCTTTGATTAACGAGCTAGTCTAGTAGAGGCATACTAGTGACACTCTGTTTGTCTATGTATTCACACATGTATTATGTTTCCGGTTAATACAATTCTAGCATGAATAATAAACATTTATCATGATATAAGGAAATAAATAATAACTTTATTATTGCCTCTAGGGCATATTTCCTTCAGTCTCCCACTTGCACTAGAGTCAATAATCTAGATTACACAGTAATGATTTTAACACCCATGGAGCCTTGGTGCTGATCATGTTTTGCTCGTGGAAGAGGCTTAGTCAACGGGTCTGCAACATTCAGATCCGTATGTATCTTGCAAATCTCTATGTCTCCCACCTGGACTAGATCCCGGATGGAATTGAAGCGTCTCTTGATGTGTTTGGTCCTCTTGTGAAATCTGGATTCCTTTGCCAAAGCAATTGCACCAGTATTGTCACAAAAGATTTTCATTGGACCCGATGCACTAGGTATGACACCTAGATCGGATATGAACTCCTTCATCTAGACTCTTTCGTTCGCTACTTCTGAAGCAGCTATGTACTCCGCTTCACATGTAGATCCCGCTACGACGCTTTGTTTAGAACTGCACCAACTGACAGCTCCACCGTTTAAAGTAAACACGTATCCGGTTTGCGATTTAGAATCGTCCGGATCGGTGTCAAAGCTTGCATCAACGTAACCTCTTACGGTGAGCTCTTTGTCACCTCCATACACGAGAAACATATCCTTAGTCCTTTTCAGGTATTTCAGGATGTTCTTGACCGCTGTCCAGTGATCCACTCCTGGATTACTTTGGTACCTCCCTGCTAAACTTATAGCAAGGCACACATCAGATCTGGTACACAGCATTGCATACATGATACAACTCTTCTTCCAGAAATCCATTCAGGAATGCAGTTTTGACATCCATCTGCCAAATTTCATAATCATAAAATGCGGCAATTGCTAACATGATTCTGACAGACTTAAGCATCGCTACGGGTGATAAGGTCTCATCGTAGTCAACCCCTTGAACTTGTCGAAAACCTTTTGCGACAAGTCGAGCTTTATAGACAGTAATATTACCGTCAGCGTCAGTCTTTTTCTTGAAGATCCATTTATTCTCAATTGCTTGCCGATCATCGGGCAAGTCAACCAAAGTCCATACTTTGTTCTCATACATGGATCCCATCTCAGATTTCATGGCTTCAAGCCACTTTGCAGAATCTGGGCTCACCATCGCTTCTTCATAGTTCGTAGGTTCAGCATGATCTAGTAGCATGACTTCCAGAACTGGATTACCGTACCACTCTGGTGCGGATCTCACTCTGGTTGATCTACGAGGTTCAGTAGTATCTTGTCCTGAAGTTTCATGATCATCATCATTAGCTTCCTCACTAATTGGTATAGGTGTCGCAGAAATAGTTTTCTGTGATGTACTACTTTCCAATAAGGGAGCAGGTACAGTTACCTCGTCAAGTTCTACTTTCCTCCCACTCACTTCTTTCGAGAGAAACTCCTTCTCTAGAAATGATCCATTCTTAGCAACGGATGTCTTGCCTTCGGATCTGTGATAGAAGGTGTACCCAACAGTCTCCTTTGGGTATCTTATGAAGACACATTTTTCCGATTTGGGTTCGAGCTTATCAGGTTGAAGCTTTTTCACATAAGCATCGCAGCCCCAAACTTTAAGAAACGACAACTTTGGTTTCTTGCCAAACCATAGTTCATAAGGCGTCGTCTCAACGGATTTTGATGGTGCCCTATTTAACGTGAATGCGGCCGTCTCTAAAGCATAACCCCAAAACGATAGCGGTAAATCAGTAAGAGACATCATAGATCGCACCATATCTAGTAAAGTACGATTACGACGTTTGGACACACCATTACGCTGTGGTGTTCCGGGTGGCGTGAGTTGCGAAACTATTCCACAATTTTTCAAATGTACACCAAACTCGTAACTCAAATATTCTCCTCCACGATCAGATCATAGAAACTTTATTTTCTTGTTACGATGATTTTCAACTTCACTCTGAAATTCTTTGAACTTTTCAAATGTTTCAGACTTATGTTTCATTAAGTAGATATACCCATATCTGCTTAAATCATCTGTGAAAGTGAGAAAATAACGATATCCGCCACGAGCCTCAATATTCATCGGACCACATACATCGGTATGTGTGATTTCCAACAAATCTGTTGCTCTCTCCATAGTACCGGAGAACGATGTTTTAGTCATCTTGCCCATGAGGCACGGTTCGCAAGTACCAAGTGATTCATAATCAAGTGGTTCCAAAAGCCCATCAGTATGGAGTTTCTTCATGCGCTTTACACCGATATGACCTAAACGGCAGTGCCACAAATAAGTTGCACTATCATTATCAACTCTGCATCTTTTGGCTTCAACATTATGAATATGTGTATTACTATTATCGAGATTCATCAAAAATAGACCACTCTTCAAAGGTGCATGACCATAAAAGATATTACTCATATAAATAGAACAACCATTATTCTCTGATTTAAATGAATAACCGTCTCGCATCAAACAAGATCCAGATATAATGTTCATGCTTAACGCTGGCACCAAATAAAAATTATTTAGGTCTAATATTAATCCCGAAGGTAGATGTAGAGGTAGCGTGCCGACCGCGATCACATCGACTTTGGAACCGTTTCCCACACGCATCGTCACCTCGTCCTTTGCCAGTGTTCGCTTAATCCGTAGTCCCTGTTTCGAGTTGCAAATATTAGCAACAGAACCAGTATCAAATACCCAGGTGCTACTGCGAGCTCTAGTAAGGTACACATCAATAACATGTATATCACATATACCTTTGTTCACCTTGCCATCCTTCTTATCCGCCAAATACTTGGGGCAGTTCCGCTTCCAGTGACCAGTCTGCTTGCAGTAGAAGCACTCAGTTTCAGGCTTAGGTCCAGACTTGGGTTTCTTCTCCTGAGCAGCAACTTGCTTGCCGTTCTTCTTGAAGTTTCCCTTCTTCTTCCCTTTGCCCTTTTTCTTGAAACTAGTGGTCTTGTTAACCATCAACACTTGATGCTCCTTCTTGATTTCTACCTCCGCAGCTTTCAGCATTGCGAAGAGCTCAGGAATAGTCTTGTTCATCCCTTGCATATTATAGTTCATCACGAAGCTCTTGTAGCTTGGTGGCAGTGATTGGAGAATTCTGTCAATGACGCAATCATCTGGAAGATTAACTCCCATCTGAATCAAGTGATTATTATACCCAAACATTTTGAGTATATGCTCACTGACAGAACTTAAGTTCATGATAAGTTTAAGTTCAATTAATCAAATTACTTAAGAACTCCCACTTAGATAGACATCCCTCTAATCCTCTAAGTGATCACGTGATCCAAATCAACTAAACCATAACCGATCATCACGTGAGATGGAGTAGTTTTCAGTGGTGAACATCATTATGTTGATCATATCTACTATATGATTCACGCTCGACCTTTCGGTCTCCGTGTTCCGAGGCCATATCTGCATATGCTAGGCTCGTCAAGTTTTAACCTGAGTATTCTGCGTGTGCAAAACTGGCTTGCACCCGTTGTAGATGGACGTAGAGCTTATCACACCCGATCATCACGTGGTGTCTGGGCACGACGAACTTTGGCAACGGTGCATACTCAGGGAGAACACTTCTTGATAATTTAGTGAGAGATCATCTTATAATGCTATCATCAATCAAAGCAAGATAAGATGCATAAAAAGATAAACATCACATGCAATCAATATAAGTGATATGATATGGCCATCATCATCTTGTGCTTGTGATCTCCATCTCCGAAGCACCGTCATGACCACCATCGTCACCGGCGCGACACCTTGACCTCCATCGTAGCATCGTTGTCGTGTCGCCAATCTTATGCTTCCACGACTATCGCTACCGCTTAGTGATAAAGTAAAGCATTACATCGCGATTGCATTGCATACAATAAAGCGACAACCATATGGCCCCTGCCAGTTGCCGATAACTCGGTTACAAAACATGATCATCTCATACAATAAAATCATGTCTTGACCATATCACATCACAACATGCCCTGCAAAAACAAGTTAGACGTCCTCTACTTTGTTGTTGCATGTTTTACGTGGCTGCTACGGGCTTAAGCAAGAACCAATCTCACCTACGCATCAAAACCACAACGATAGTTTGTCAAATAGACTCCGTTTTAACCTTCGCAAGGACTGGGCGTAGCCACACTCGGTTCAACTAAAGTTGGAGAGACAGTCGCCCGCAAGCCACCTGTGTGCAAAGCACGTCGGGGGAACCGGTCTCGCGTAAGCGTACACGTAAGGTTGGTCCGGGTCGTCTCGTCCAACAATACCGCCGAACCAAAGTATGACATGCTGGTAGGCAGTATGACTTGTATCGCCCACAACTCACTTGTGTTCTACTCGTGCAAATAACATCAAACCATAAAACCTAGGCTCGGATGCCATTGTTGGAGAACGTAGTAATTTCAAAATTTTTCTTACGCACACGCAAGATCATGGTGATGCATAGCAACGAGGGGAGAGTCTGATCTACATACCCTTGTAGATCGCAACGGAAGTGTTGACACAACGTAGAGGAAGTAGTCGTACGTCTTCTTCCCGATCCGACCGATCCAAGCATCGTTACTCCGGCACCTCCGAGTTCTTAGCACACGTACAGCTCGATGACGATCCCCGGGCTCCGATCCAGCAAAGCTTTGGGGAGGAGTTCTGTCAGCATGACGGCGTGGTGACGATCTTGATGTACTACCGACGCAGGGCTTCGCCTAAGCACTACAACGGTATTATCGAGGTGGAATATGGTGGCAGGGGGCACCGCACACGGCTAAGGAACGATCTCAATGATCAACTTGTGTGTCTAGAGGTGCCCCCTGCCCCCGTATATAAAGGATCCAAGGGGGAGGGGCTGGCCGGCCAAGAGGAGGGCGCAGGAGGAGTCCTACTCCTACCGGGAGTAGGACTCCCCCCCAATCCTATTCCAAGTAGGATTCCCAAGGGGGAAAGAGAGAGAGAGGTGGCCGGCCACCTCTCCTAGTCCTAATAGGACTAGGGGAGGGGGGAGGCGTGCAGCCCATCATGGCAGCCCCTTTCACCTTTCCACTAAAGCCCAATAAGGCCCATATGGCTCCCGGGGGGTTCCGGTAACCTCCCGGTAATCCGGTAAAATCCCGATTTTACCCGGAACACTTCCGATATCCAAATATAGGCTTCCAATATATCAATCTTTATGTCTCGACCATTTCGAGACTCCTCGTCATGTTCGTGATCACATCCGAAACTCTGAACTACCTTCGGTACATCAAAATGCATAAACTCATAATAACTGTCATCGTAACGTTAAGCGTGCAGACCCTACGGTTCGAGAACAATGTAGACATGACCGAGACACGTCTCCGGTCAATAACCAATAGCGGGAATTGGATGCCCATATTGGCTCCTACATATTCTACGAAGATCTTTATCGGTCAGACCGCATAACAACATACGTTGTTCCCTTTGTCATCGGTATGTTACTTGCCCGAGATTTGATCGTCGGTATCCAATACCTAGTTCAATCTCGTTACTGGCAAGTCTCTTTACTCGTTCCGTAATACATCATCCCGCAACTAACTCATTGGTTGCATTGCTTGCAAGGCTTAAGTGATGTGTATTACCGAGAGGGCCCAAAGATACCTCTCCGACAATCGTAGTGACAAATCCTATTCTCGAAATACGCCAACCCAACATCTACCATTGGAGACACCTGTAGAGCTCCTTTATAATCACCCAGTTACGTTGTGACGTTTGGTAGCACACAAAGTGTTCCTCCGGCAAACGGGAGTTGCATAATCTCATAGTCATAGGAACATGTATAAGTCATGAAGAAAGCAATAGCAACATACTAAACGATCGGGTGCTAAGCTAATGGAATGGGTCATGTCAATCAGATCATTCAACTAATGATGTGACCTCGTTAATCAAATAACAACTCTTTGTTCATGGTTAGGAAACTTAACCATCTTTGATTAACGAGCTAGTCTAGTAGAGGCATACTAGTGACACTCTGTTTGTCTATGTATTCACACATGTATTATGTTTCCGGTTAATACAATTCTAGCATGAATAATAAACATTTATCATGATATAAGGAAATAAATAATAACTTTATTATTGCCACTAGGGCATATTTCCTTCAGTCCTAGGCTGTGGGGACGCAGTGCCAGGCGGGCCTGCTACGGTGGCACTGGCCAGTGCATGCTGGGGAAGAAGGCACACTGCCTCTTCTCCGCTATAGGCGGTCATGACGCTGGTGGCCTAGGTCCGGCGAGCGAGGCGGCTTGGATGGCTGGTGGTGGTATTGGCGGTGGGCGGCTTCGGCTCCGTGTGCGAGGTGGTGGCAGAGATGGTGGTGGCTGATGTGCTGCGAGATGCGACGCCTCTCGTCGTGGTGGGCGGCCTAATGGCGCAGCTCCAAATGTTTGGGTTTTGTGTTCTTGTGTTGGGAGAAACCCCCGCTTTGCGACGCCAAGGCTAGCAACGGTGGCATCCAAGGGCGATGTCCCCTCCCTGGAGACGTTGCTTTGGCCCCAATTTGACTCATGTCGTCGTGCTCAGAGAAACCCATGGTCCGACCTCCCGGACTAGGCGGCAGTGGCGGCATGGCATTGTTCCCTCCTTGGAGGCGTTGTCTTGTCACCCGAGAAGTGTCGGTGGCGCGGCTCAAGTCTGTGTCGGCTACTGCACTGGGCGTGGGCCTCCAAGGCGCAATGTACACCATCACTGACGCCTTCTCTAGATCTGTCCAAGCCCTGTCGTCCACTTGCCGACTTCCTCTTGGCGTAATGGGCGGAGTACATTGGTCTGTGTTGTCCTCGGGTCTCGGTGTTGTTGTAGAGGTCTTCAGCCTAGAAATTTTAGAGAAGTCTTTAATAAATCTCATATAGAAACCGGCATGACCTAGGAAACTTCTTATACCTTTGATATCTTTAGGACAAGGCACTTTTGCAATAGCATCAACTTTAGCTTTATCCACTTCAATAACTCTTTCACAGATTTTACGCCCCAAGACAATACCTTCATTAACCATAAAGTGGCACTTCTCCCAATTCAAGACAAGATTAGTTTCTTCACATCTCTGCAAAACTTGATCAAGGTTGCTTAAACAATCATCAAAAGACTTCCCATAAACAGAGAAGTCATCCATGAAAACCTCAACAATCTTTTCACAAAAGTCAGAGAATATAGCAGTCATACATCTTCTACCTTTTATTCATATCATTGGGAACAAAAGTAATACCTCCCTTCTTAGGGACACAATGAACATGACTTACCCATCTACTATCAGCAATATGATAAATTACACATGCTTCTAGAAGTTTTAATATTTCATTTCTTACCACTTCTTTCATCTTAGCATTTAACCGTCATTGGTGATCAACAACTGGTTTGGCATCAGGCTCCATATTAATTTTATGTTGACATAGAGTGGGATAATGCCCTTAAGATCATCCAGAGTATATCCAATAGCGGCACATTGCTTCTTCAGAGTTTTCAATAATCTCTTTTCTTCATGCTCTGAAAGGTTAGCACTAATAATACCATGCTATATCTTCTTTTCATCAAGATAAGCATATTTCAGAGTATCAAGCAATTGTTTAAGATCAAACATAGGATCACTCTTGGGTGGTAGAGGATCTCCGAGAGTCTCAACAGGCAAAGTTGTGTTTCAAGACAGGCATTTGTTTAAAGAAAATCTCGTCTAATTCCTTTCTTTTATTCATAAACATATCATTTTCATTGTCTAGCAAATATCGTTCTAAAGGATCAGTATGAGGCATGACAATAGAAGCAAGACCAAGAATTTCATCTTTACTATGCAATTCTTTATCATGGGGTTGTCTACGAAATTTGGAGAAATTAAACTCATGAGACACATCCCCGAAACTTACACTAACAGTTTCTTTCTCACAATCTATTTTGGCATTAACAGTGTTCAAGAAAGGTCTACCAAATATAATGGGACAAAAATCATCTTGTGGTGAACCAAGAACAAGATAATCAGTAGGGTATTTTATTTTCTCACACAAGACTTCAACATCTCTAACAATCCCAATTGGTGAGATAGTATCTCTATTAGCAAGCTTAATAGTAACATCAATATCTTCTATCTCGGCAGGTGCAATATCATTCATAATTTGTTGATATAGAGTAAAGGGAATTACACTCACACTATCACCCAAATCACATAAGCCATGATAACAATGATCTCCTATCTTAACAGAAACAACAGGCATGCCAACAACAGGTCTATGTTTATCTTTATTATCGGGTCTAGCAATTCTAGCAGCTTCACCAAAGAAATAAATAACATGTCCATCAATATTATCGACCAAGAGATCTTTAACCATAGCAATACTAGGTTCAACTTTAATTTGTTCAGGGGGTGTAGGTGTTCTAGTATAACTCTTACGAACCACGGCTGAAGCTTTAGCATGTTCTTTTATCCTAAGAGGAAAAGGTGGTTTCTCAATATAAGTTGTAGGGACAATTGGATCAATATTATAAGTAATAGTTTCTTCTTCAGCTTTGGGAGGACGATATTTGATCCACTTCTCCTTAGGGAGAACAACATGAGTAGCAAATAATTCACAAAAAGAAGCTACTATCTCAGAGTCAAGTCCATATTTAGTGCTAAATTCACGAAAAGCATCGGTATCCATAAAAGATTTAACACAATCAAACTTAAGGTTTATACCTGACTCCTTACTTCGTCGAGCTCCCAATCTTCAGTGTTGTGTTTAATTCTTTCCAATAAATCCCATTTGAACTCAATAGTCTTCTTTACAAAAGAACCAGTACAAGAAGTATCAAGCATGGATTGATCATTATGAGAAAGCCGAGCATAAAAATTCCGAACAATAATTTCTCTTGAGAGCTCATGGTTGGGGCATGAATATAACATTGACTTAAGCCCCCCCCCCCCCGAGCTTGAGCGATACTTTCTCCTTCACGAGGCCAAAAATTATATATATAATTCCGATCACGATGAACCAGATGCATAGGATAAAACTTCTGATGAAATTCCAATTTCAATCGGTTGTAGTTCCAAGCTCCAATATCATCACATAGCCTATACCATGTCAATGCCTTTCCCTTCAAGGATAAAGGGAAGACCTTCTTCTTGACATCATCCTCGGGCAAACCTGCAAGCATAAATAATCCACAAACTTCATCCACATAGATTAGATGCATATAAGGATGTAGTGTTCCATCTCTTGCATAAGGATTAGCTAGCAGTTTCTCTATCATACTGATGTCTACTACACAACTTGTTCTTGTAGACTCGTGTTGGGCCTCCAAGCATCGAGTTTTGTAGGACAGTAGCAAATTTCCCTCAAGTGGATGGCCTAAGGTTTATCAATCTGTGGAAGGCGTAGGATGAAGATGGCCTCTCTCAAACAACCCTGCAACCAAATAATAAAAAGTCTCTTGTGTCCCGAACACACCAAATATAATGGTAATTTGTGTAGGTGCACTAGTTCGGCGAAGACATGGTAATAAAAGCATAGTAATGATAGTAGATATTGATTTTTGTAATAGGAACAATAAAAAATAGCAAGGTAGCAATTGATAAACAGAGCACAAACAGTATTGCAATGCTTGGAAACAAGGCCTAGGGTCCGTACTTTCCCTAGTGCAATCTCTCAACAATACTAATATAATAGGATCATATAACCATCCCTCAACGTGCGATGAAGAATCACTCCAAAGTTCTTATCTAGCGGAGAACATAAGAAGAAATTGTTTGTAGGGTACGAAACCACCTCAAAGCTATTCTTTCCGATAAATCTATCATAGAGGACATACTAAAATAACACCAAACTATTCTTTCTGATCGATCTATCCAAGAGTTCGTACTAAAATAACACCATATGATACACATCAACCAACTCTAATGTCACCTAGATACTCCAATATCACCGCGAGTATCCGTGAGTTGATTATACGACATGCATCAAACAATTTCATATTCATAATACTCAATCCAACACAAAGAACCTCAAAGAGTGTCCCAAGATTTCTACCAGAGAAACAAAGACGAGAACATGCATCAACCCCTATGCATAGATTACCCCAATGTCACCTCGGGAATCCGCAAATTGAGTGCCAAAACACATATCAAGTGAATCAATATGATACCCCATTGTCACCATGAGTATTCATAACAAGCAATACATCAAGTGTTCTCAAATCCATAAAAGTATTCAATCCGATAAAACAAAATCTCAAAGGGAAAACTCAATTCACAACAAGATAGAGAGGGGAAAACACCATATGATCCAACTATATTAACAAAGCCCGCGATACATCAAGATCGTGACATCTCAAAAACACGAGAGAGAGAGAGAGAGAGAGAGAGAGAGATTAAACATATAGCTACTGGTACAAACCTCAGCCCCGAGGGTGGATGATATGTCTCCCACGTATCTATAATTTTTGATTGTTCCATGCTGTTATATTATCATTCTTGGATGTTTTACAATCATTTTTTGGGAATAACCTATTGACATAGTGCCAAGTGCCAGTTGCTGTTTTTTGCTTGTTTTTTACAACACAGAAAATCAATATCAAACGGAGTCCAAATGCAGCAGAACTTTTTGTGGAATTTCTATGGACTAGAAGACACCCAATGGGCCGGAGAAGCACCTGGGGGGTGCCTCGAGGGGGGCACAACCCACCAGGGTGCCTCTGGGCCCCCAGGCGCGCCCAGGTGGGTTGTGTCCACCTCGATGGCCTCCCGCACCGCCTCTTTGCTCTATAAATACCCCAATATTCCAAAAACCCTAGGGGAGTCGACGAAAATCAATTCGAGCCACCGCAAGTTCCAGAAACACCAAATCCAATCTAAACACCATCACAGAGGGGGTCATCATCCTCATTGGTGCCTCTCCGATGATGCGTGAGTAGTCTTTTATAGACCTTCGGTCTGTAGTTAGTAGCTAGATGGCTTCCTCTCTCTCTCTCTCTCTCTCTTGATTCTCAATACAATGGTCTCTTGGATATCTATTTGATGTAGCTCTTTTTGCGGTGTGTTTATTGGGATCCGATGAACTTTGAGTTTATGATCAGATCTATGTTTTTATCCACGAATGTTATTTGAGTCTTTTTGATCTCTTATATGCATGATTATTTATAGCCTCGTATTTCTTCTTCGAATCTTTGGTTTATTTAGGCCAACTAGATCGATTTTTCTTGCCATGGGAAGAGGTGCTTTGTGATGGGTTCGATCTTACGGTGCTTGATCCTAGTGACAGAAGGGGAACCGATACGTATGTATCGTTGCTATTAAGGATAACAAGATGTGGTCTATTTATACATAAATAGATCTTGTCTACATCATGTCATCGTTCTTATTGCATTACTCCGTTTCTCCATGAACTTAATACAATAGATACATGCTGGATAACAGTCGATGTGTGGTGTAATAGTAGTAGATGCAGGCAGGAGTCGGTCTACTAATCTTGGACATGATGCCTATGTAATGATCATTGTCTGGATATCGTCATGATTATTTGAAGTTCTATCAATTGCGCAACAATAATTTGTTTACCCATCGTTGCTATTTTTCTCGAGAGAAGCCACTAGTGAAACCTACGCCCCCCGGGTCTCTTCTTTATTATATTTGCCTTCGTGATATATTTTTATTTGCTTTTATTTTTAGATCTATTAATCCAAAAAACCCAAAAATACCTTGCTGCAATTTTTATTTATTTATTTTATCTCACATTCCCGTGAGATCTATCTATCCAATCTACTACAATTTTACCTATCTTTTTACTAGTGAGGGATTGACAACCCCTCTCTTACGCCGGGTTGCAAGTATTTGTTCTTTGTGTGCAGGAGTTGTTTATGTGGTGTTGCATGGTTCTCCTACTGGTTCGATAACCTTGGTCTCATCACTGAGGGAAATACCTATCGTAGCTGTGCTGCATCATCCCTTCCTCTTTGGGGAAATACTGAAGGTAGTTCAAGCCGCATCAGTGGACTACTCCCTCCTCATCATGGTGGCCACCGGGATGATGAAGATGGCCACCGGTGATGATTTCCCCCTCCGGCATGGTGCCGGAACAGGATCTAGATTGTTTTTTCATGGCTATAGAGGCCTGCGGTGGCGGAACTTCTGATCTAGGGTTATTTCTAGAGGTTTCAGTATTTATAGGATTTTTTGGCGTTGGTTTCATGCTAAGATGGGCCTCCAGGTGAGCACAACCAACCACGCCTCTATAAGTGCATCTAGTGCCCCTTAGTGATTTTGGTGTATTGAAGTCTGATAGGTTAAGGGACTGATGCGTTTGTGAGTGTACACATGTCTATAAGTCTATGAGGAGTTTGATATTTACAGAGAAAGTCGACTCCTAAAAATGAATGTCTTCAACTGAAGACTTTGGATTTCTAAAGACTTTATAAAGACTCTAAAAGTGAAGAAATTGGTGTGACCATGAAGACTTGATATTCATGCGAGGAATATGAAGCGTGAGGACTTTTGTTTTCGTAGTTTCATTTTCTCTTTCTTGAGTCATAGGAAACACCATACTGTTAAAGGGGGTCAAGGTAAAACTAAGGAAAAGTTTCCAGGTGATGCTCAACTCAAAATCCTACACCTACCAATCCCTTCGAGTGAAGCCATTGGAAATATCATACAGTTCAGTCAATTTCTTCAGTGACAAAGATGAAGTTCTTCTGGTCTTTGAGGAATTTGTTCTGACTGAGGAGTTAGGAATTCGCCAGTGCAGATTGCCTACAAGTGAGGAACGTGATAGCCCTGAGGAATTTCAGAGCTCGAATTTCCGACCATTGCTGTGCCGCGCGCCAGCTGTCCTAAAATATCTACCCACCTAACGGTCATATCATTGAAGGGCATTTATGTCTTATCATGTCGGGCTGCTCCCTAGGCTATAAATAGGCGCCCCCTACAACCACTAGCTGGTTGGCTGCTCTGCGAGAATCTGACACTTGTCATTGAGAGCATGCCATCCTCCGAGGAGTTTGAGCGAAAATCATCAAGTGAGGAAAAACCCAAAACCCCAAACAAAATACCTAAGAATCCAAGTGATTGAGCATCACTAAAGAGATTGTTCCTGTGTGGAACCGACGCTTGTTACCTTTGAGGACTATGCATCCTCTAGACGGTTAGGCGTCATGGTCTAGAGCATCCAAGAGGAAATTGTGGATCGCCGAGTGACTGAGTCTGTGAAGGTTTGGAAGTCACGTTAAGACTTACCACGAGTGGTTGGACGAGGTCTATGCGACCTTAGTTCAAGGAGAATACATTGAGGACTGTGTGTCCGGGACTGTGTGTCCTCAGGTTTAAATACCTAGCCGCTCCAACCAGATGTACAACTGTCACAATAGTTGGAACTGGTCTACCAAATCATTGTCTTCACCGAGCTAACTGGTTCTAATTCCTCAACCCTGTCATTTCCTCATTACTGTGTTGTATACTTGATTGCTACTGTTTGAAGACTTTGATTAGAGACTTTCTCAATTTCCTTAGTTCAATTTCTTCAGTCAGTTTGTCTTCAGCCTACTTATCCCGTGTTTACGCTTTCTGTACTCTGTGCTTGTTTTCATTTCTTCATGATGATTGTGCTACTACTCTGTTATGTTTGCACCCGAGTACTTATTCCGCTGCAAGTAGTTCTTCGCTTAGGAATTTCCTCACCCTAAAATTCCTCAGTGAAGAATTCATAAAAATCGCCTATTCACCCCCCTCTAGTCGACTTAACACACTTTCAGCCTCGGGTTGGCCTCCAGGCGTGCCCTCCTCGTGGCTCTTCTGGCCCTCCCATGAAGCTTCGGGGGTCTCTTTTTTCCAAAAATAATCGTCAAAAAGTTTCAGCTCATTTGGAGGACTTTTATTTCTACACAAAAAACAACACCACGGTAGTTATGTTGAAAACATCGTCAGTCCGGGTTAGTTCCATGAAAATCATACCAAAACCATATAAAATTGTTGTAAACATGGCATGAATAGTTCATAAATTATAAATACGTTGAAGACGTATCACACACCCGAAGGAATTTCATAATAAATATTTTCAGTAGGTGCAGTAGGTTGAGGAGCAACTCTTTGCTCTTCTGGCCGAGGTGAAGATATCCCGAACAAGCCCCTCAAAGGATGATTCTCCGTAGTGACAAGTGACAGTAAATTTCAGCACGTAATATAAATTTTTCCTTACCAAATTCCACTCACCAAAGGCGCTTCAGTCCCCGGCAACGGCGCCAGAAAAGAATCTTGATGACCCACAAGTTTAGGGGATTTATCATAGTTCTTTCGAGAAGTAAGAGTGTCAAACCCAACGAGGAGCAGAAGGAAATGACAAGCGGTTTTCAGTAAGGTATTCTCTGGAAGAACTGAAATTATCTGTAACAGATAGTTTTCTGATAAGATAATTCATAACGGGTAACAAGTAACAAGTGTAACAAAGGTGCATAAAGGTGGCCCAATCCTTTTTAGCAAAGGATAAGCCTAGACGAACTCTTATATAAAGCAAAGCACTCCCGAGGACACACGGGAATTATTGTCAAGTTAGTTTTCATCATGCTCATATGATTCACGTTCGTTACTTTGATAATTTGATATGTGGGTGGAACGATGCTTGGGTGCTGTCCTTACTTGGACAAGCCTCCCACTTATGATTAACCTATCTTGCAAGCATCTGCAACTACAAAATAATAATTAAGATAAATCTAATCATACATTGGTACAACAACGTGCTATACAAACGGTTTTAACCCCTTTCTGCGACGACATTTGGAACCATCGCCAAGTGAGTGTGGGCGATAGGGGGGCCTTCCCACACGACCCAGAAACCGTCGGGGATAGGCTCTCCTGGGACACCAAATGAGCTCATGTGCGATCGTGCGAGGCATCGAAACCCAATCATTTCTGTAGGTATGTACATCCCACACGGTAATCCGAGAAAAACATTTCCATAGGTATGTACATCCCACACGATGAATCCTAGAAAAAAACATTTCCGCAAGTATGTATATCACACACAGTTCTTTGTGTGGAAATGTTTGTGCAAGGTGGCCTAACGCAAATAGTTCACTGCCGGAAGCCGTGTGTGATTGTTAGTTGATCGAACACGCCTACTTTCTAGAAACTGTGTGGGTTGTTTGAGGTCATCACCCACGGTGCTGTCTGAGTAACCGTCTGCAATAGAAAACCCCAATAAGCAGGATAATTAGCCTATTATTGATAACTCATGTACTAATCAAACTGATATTTCTTATAAAACACAACAAATATTTCATATCCGTATAACAGCAACCAGGATTTCATAATCGAATTACATCAGATAGCTTCGGCACTCAGTTACCCCATTACACAACAGCACCAAGTTTCACATGCAGCATCAAAAACCTTTGGAAAGTAGCATCATACACAGTAAATAGACAGATGAATCTCATCTGGGAAATTGCAGAAGCGGAAGGCAAATATTGAGCCTTTAGTGATGTTGAATGTCCTTGCAACTTTAGGCCAGTGGCTATGGATAATTGCCTGCCCAACCTTCGTCCTCTTCAGCAAGACTTTAATATTGTACCGTGGGTGTTGAATGAATACCTTCCTCGCCTCTTGACCATGCAAGTGGTTCGAGAGGTAATCATCGGTGAACTGCTTTGAAAAGTATTGAAAACAAAGCTATGCAAAAATCGCTGTTATAAATTTTGAAATGTTGCAAGGGGTAAAAACAAGGTAAAAGAGTTAGTACCATCCTATAGTTGACTGATGTCTTCTTCATTGTGCAAACAAAGATCTTGCTGTTATTCGTCGCAAGTTTCTTCATCCTAACAATCTTTTTGAGTTTCTTGACCTGACTGATATTCATGGACATCTCATTTCCCCATATGCAAAATGGGTCGAATAGTGGGTCTAAGCCTCTGACAGTAGGACCTACATGTGCAAGAACAAATTGTAAGAAACCGAAATATTAGAATGATTCCTGCAACTGCACAATAATGTGCTTTAGCCAAAGGACCCTGCTTGAACAAACCTCGATGGTAAACCGCGGTGTCTCCCAGTTTATCCCTGCAACACACATAAGGAAGATCTTGATCAGGTTAACTGAGAGTTGCCATACTATCAGTAGAATATATATTGAGTACAGCCAAATTCGATTGGTGTCACATGCATAACAATACAAAATTGTACCCACAACAAATGAAAATCATATTGCAGAACTGAACCAAATAGTTAAATGGACAGCAGACCAAATGAACCAAAATAGTAAACTGAGGACGACATTGCAGAATAGAAACATCTACTAGAAGATAAGATAGTTAACAAAACAAATAATGCTTGAGAACAATACTACGAAATGTAGCAATTGTTGGACCAAAGTGTTAACTGAACATTACATTTCAGAGGACCAAACTTAGTTAACTGAAGATCAGATTGCATATTAACATTACAGAGGACAAATCACTAGAAGGCACTGGCGGTGGCCTCGAGAAAACAACACGAACTGTATTTTAAAGTAGACAACCGCGTGGCGGTGTCGATGGTGGCCTCGAAGACGAGGTGCTCCTCCAAGATCTGGCGGTCGACATGCATGGCAGCCATAGCAACCTCGTGCGCGCGTGCGGCCGCATGCTACGGAGCTCCATGTTATACTGCATGCAAAATGGCTGTGGGCGGTGCTTAATTGGAGGAGGGGGTAGTGTTTTCGGTGGGAGGTGTCGCGCCATCGGTCGGGGCATGTGGGACGGGAAAGGAGGAGGATGGTGTGGGTGTGGATTACCTGACCATATCAACGAGGTCGCACAACAAGAAGAAGGGTCGGCGGCGAGGAGGCCGCGCAGCAAGAAGAAGGGTCACCGGCGAGGAGGCAGCGCTGCAAGAAGAAGGATCACCAGTGAGGAGCGGCGCTGCAAGAAGAAGGGTAGCCGGTGAGGAGCCGGAGCTGCAATAAGAAGGGTCGCCGGCGAGGAGGCTGAGCTACAAATAAAGCATCAATGAAGGTTTGAACTTGGAAAGCAAGGAGGAACAGTGGAAATGTGGCTTTTGGTGGGAGGGAGGGGGCGGGGAGATAGATATTTCCGCGGTGGCAAATTTTTTTCGCTCGGTGCCGCGATAAACTGGCACACAAGTGTGGTTCAAGCGGGGCGGTGGACTATAGACGATGAAGCTTCCTGCGTAAGCCAGGCAAGATGGCACGCCAAGATATTTTATATCACATCCTACACGATTCTTTCTAGTAAACTGTTTGTGGTATACCTGATTTTTTCATTATGTTTTGAAAGACAAGATGGTGTTACTGAGGGAAAGGATGGTGTTTGAATTGCTAGAACATTTACACATACAGCGAACATGCAACTAGTACATGAGTGTCGTGTTTAAATTTGGAATCATTCTGGGTTCGTTTGGCATTTTTATGCATTAATTGAGTTTCCGGGCATTTAATGTGCATAATTCAAATTTGAACTACAAGCACATGCTCCAATGCACCAAAGTTTGTTGAAAAACCACATGTGTATCTTTGGGTGAATTAATAGGTCCCATGCAAGAAATGGGAATGAAAGTCAAACATGTGGGCGTTGTGGCTCGGCCGGAAAGATTGATAAACTTGGTTTTTTAATTCCTGTAAATCCAAAACACTCCTGAAAATCATGAAACTTGGCATTGTGTCATGACATGGCACCAACATGATGCAGTAATTTTTTTGGCCGAATTGGGACAAGCTTTGGTGTAAGCTTCTTGCAAACCGGAGCTTCCCTCAAGAAGGCTCGTGGTTCCGAGAGGGAACGTGTCACCTCCGTGTGTGAAACGACATACGTACACTACCTTCTCCCGCATTAATTTTTTTGCATAGGCAGATTAGACCAAATAGAAGTATCGTGCTAAATTTTTGGAATTATTCCGGGTTCGTTTGGCCTTTTTTATACATTAATTGAATTTATGGGCATTTAATGTGCATAATTCAAATTTGAACTACAAGCACATGCTCCAGTGCACCAAAGTTGGTTGAAAAATCACATGTGTGTCCTTGGGTGAATTTCTAGGTTCCATGCAAGGAATGGGAATGAAATTCAAACATCTGGGCATTGTGGCTCGGCCGAAAAGATTGAGAAACTTGGTTTTTTAATTCCTATAAATCCAAAACATGCCCGATAATCATGAAACTTGGCATGGTCTCATGACATGGTGATACGTCTCCAACGTATCTATAATTTATGAAGTATTCATGCCAATATATTATCATTCTTGGATGTTTTACAATCATTTTATAGCAACTTTATATCATTTTTTGAGACTAACCTATTGACCCAGTGCCCAGTGCCAGCTGCTATTTTTTGCTTGTTTTTTACATCGCAGAAAATCAATATCAAACGGAGTCCAAACACCACGAAACTTTTTGTGGATTTTTTATGGGCCAGAAGACTCCCGATGGGCCAGAGCAGCACCTGGGGGGTGCCCCGAGGGGGGCACAACCCACTAGGGTGTGCCAGGCCCCCTTGGCGCGCCCAGGTGGGTTGTACCCACCTCGGTGGCCTCCGACACCCCCTCTTTGCACTATAAATTGCCAAATATTCCGAAACCCTTCGGGGTTAACCTAGATCAGAAGTTCCACCACCGCAGGGCCCCATAGCCACCGAAAACCAATCTAGACCCGTTCCGGCACCCTGCCAGAGGGGGGAATCATATCTGGTGTCCATCTTCATCACCCCGGCGGCCACCACATTGAGGAGGGAGTAGTCCACCCTCGGGGCTAAGGGTTTGTACCAGTAGGTATGTGTTTAATCTCTCTCTCTCTCTCTCTCGTGATATATATCATGGGCTTTGTTAATATAGTCGGATCATATGATGTTTCTCTCCTCTATACTCTCGTTGTGATGAATTGAATCTTTACCCTTTGAAGTTTTGTCTTGTCAGATTGAATATTCAGAGATGAGAACACATGATATGTGTCTTGCGGTATGAATACTTGAGGTGACAATTGGGGTATCTAATTGATTCACTTGATATATGCTATGGCATTCAACTCGCGAATTGCCGCGGTGATATTTGGGTAATCTATGCATAGGGGTTGATGCACGTTTTTCTTTGACGTAAACTTTGTGGTCTCTTTATAGTTCTTTGTGTGGATTGAGTATTATGAATATGAATATGCTTTGGTGTTATTCTAGTATGAACTCTAGGATAGATCGAACGGAAACAATAGCTTTGTGTTATTTTAGTACTAACTCTTGAATAGATCGATCGAAAAGAATAGCTTTGAGGTGGCTTCACACCCTACAAACAATTTCTACCTTTTGTTCTCCGCTAATAGGAACTCGGGAGTGATTCTTTGTTGTACTTTGAGGGATAATCATATGATCCAACTATGTTAGCATTGTTGAGAGATTGCACTAGCGAAAGTACGGACCCTAGGCCTTGTTTTTTAAGCATTGCAATACTGTTTTTGTACCCATTTACTATTTGCTACCTTGCTGTTTTTATTTATTCAGATTATAAAAATATATATCTATGATCAATATTACACTTTTATCACCATCTCTTCACCGAAATAGTGCACCTATACAATTTGCCATTGTATTGGGTGTGTTGGGGACACAAGAGATTTCTTGTATTTGGTTGCAGTGTCGTTTGAGAGAGACCATCTTCATCCTACACCCATCACAGATTGATAAACCTTAGGTCATCCACTTGAGGGAAAATTGCTGCTGTCCTACAAAACTCTACGCTTGGAGGCTCAACACGTGTCTACAAGAATAAAGTTGCGTAGTAGACATCACATGGCAGCAACATGCTGTGGTAATTTTTTTGGCCGAATTGGGACAAGCTTTGGTGTAAGCTTCTTGCAAACCGGAGCTTCCCTTAAGAAGGCTTGTGGTTCCGAGAGGGAACTTGTCACCTCCGTGTGCAAAACGACATACGTACACTGCCTTCTCCCACCTTAATTTTTTTACACATGCAAATTAGACCAAACAGAAGTGTCATGCTAAATTTTGGAATTATTCCGGGTTCGTTTGGCCTTTTTATACATTAATTGAGTTTTTGGGCATTTAATGTGCATAATTAAAATTTGAACTATGCACATGCTCTAGTGCACCAAAGTTGGTTGAAAAATCACCTGTGCGTCCTTGGGTGAATTTCTAGGTCCCATGCAAGAAATGGGAACGAAATTCAAACATCTGGGCGTCGTGGCTCGGGCAAAAAGATTAAGAAACTTGGTTTTTTAATTCCTAGAAATCCAAAACACGCCTGAAAATCATGATACTTGGCATGGTGTCATGACATGGCACCAACATATTGTGGTAATTTTTCTGTCCGATTTGCGAAGGCGCACACATTAACAATCAACAAAGTCATTTTGGAACAAGTGCTGTCATGTTACAAATTGGAAACACAAGTATTATTGAAACCGTGGGCGTTCTACTTATCAATTATGTGCTGCCGCGCGTCCCCTTTTTTTAGTGGCTAGGAGGTGCCGTGCGGGGTAGCTATTTGAGTACGAGAGGCATGCGATCAGACCCTGCGCATGCTCATCGGGAGGAGAGCTCTTTGAACACTACCATCCACGCACCTCCCTCCCAATGTCTCCATTAATTGCACCCGAGCCACTATTCTATGGCGTGGCTATATGTCTCACTGGACTGAGATTTAAGAGAGAAAGATGAAAATCTGAAACGAAAGTTTTGCACGGATCTGGATGTAAGATCCGACGGACCTATATAGCATCGAATGCGACTTATAGCAAACATGGTTAATATAAGGACGATGACAGTGGATAATAATTGTCTTACATAAATAGGAACATAATTAAAAAAAGCCACATGTGGCAATGATACGTCTCCAACGTATCTATAATTTTTGATTGTTCCATGCTATTATATTATCTGTTTTGGATGTTTAATGAGCTTTAGTATACTCTTTTATATTATTTTTGGGACTAACCTATTAACCGGAGGCCCAATGCCAGTTTCTGTTTTTGTGTGCCTATTTTAGAGTTTTGCAGAAAAGGAATACCAAACGGAGTCCAAACGGAATGAAACCTTCGTGATGATCTTTCTTGGACCGAAAGCAATCCAGAAGACTTGGAGTCGAAGTCTGGAACTCCACGAGGAAGCCACGAGGCAGGAGGGCGCGCCCATGGGGGTAGGCGCGCCCCACCCTCGTGGGCCCCTCGTAGCTCCACTGACGTACTTCTTTCACATATATATACTCTTATACCCTAGAAACATCAGGGAGAGCGACGAAACCACTTTTCCACCGCCGCAACCTTCTGTACCCGTGAGATCCCATCTTGGGGCCTTTTCCGGCAATCTGCCAAAGGGGGAATCGATCACGGAGGGCTTCTACATCAACACCATTACCTCTTCGATAAAGCGTGAGTAGTTCACCATAGACCTTTGGGTCCATAGTTATTAGCTAGATGGCTTCTTCTCTCTCTCTCTCTCTTTGATTCTCAATACAAAGTTCTCCTTGATGTTCTTGGAGATCTATTCAATGTAATACTCTCTTGCGGTCTATTTGTCAAGATACGATGAATTATGGATTTATGAACAAGATTATATATGAATATTATTTGGTTCTTATCTGAATTCTTATATGCATGATTTGATATCTTTGCAAGTCTCTTCAAATTATCGGTTTAGTTTGGCCTACTAGATTGATCTTTCTTGCAATGGGAGAAGTGCTTAGCTTTGGGTTCAATCTTGCGGTGTCCTTTCCCAGTGACAGTAGGGGAAGCAAGGCACGTATTGTATTGTTGCCATTGAGGATAAAAAGATGGGGTTTATATCATATTGCTTGAGTTTATCCTTGTACATCATGTCATCTTGCTTAATGCGTTACTCCGTTCTTATGAACTTAATACTCTAGATGCATGCTGGATAGCGGTCGATGTGTGGAGTAATAGTAGTAGATGCAAAATCGTTTCGATCTACTTGACACGGACGTGATGCCTATATTCATGATCATTGCCTTAGATATCTTCATAACTATGCGCTTTTCTATCAATTGCTCGACAGTAATTTGTTCACCCACCGTAATACGTGCTATCTTGAGAGAAGCCACTAGTGAAACCTATGGCCCCCGGGTCTCTTTCCTGTGATATTACATCTCTTTTATTTACATCACATCTCGTTTACTATTTTCCAATCTTTACTTTCCAATCTATACAACAAAAATACCAAAAATATTTACTTTACTATCTCTATTAGATCTCACTTTTGCGAGTGACCATGAAGGGATTGGCAACCCCTTTATCGCGTTGGTTGCAAGGTTTTTGATTGTGTGTAGGTACTAGGTGACTTGTGTGTTGTCTCCTACTGGATTGATACCTTGTTTCTCAAAACCAGGGGAAATACTTACGCTACTTTGCTGCATCACCCTTTCCTCTTCAAGGGAAAACCAACGCATGCTCAAGAGGTAGCAAGAAGGATTTCTGGCGCCGTTGTTGGGGAGATCTACGCCAAGTCAAGACATACCAAGTACCCACCATAAACTATTCTCGCTCGCATTACATTATTGTCCATTCTCCTCTCGCTTTCCTCTCCCCCACTTCTAAAACGATTTTCGAAAACCTTTGCCTTTTCTTCGCCCCTCTTCCATTCATCTCTTTTCGCTTGCTTCTTGTGTTCTTGGGTGTTAGTGTGCCTATTTGCTTTGATGGCTCTGCCAAAAAGCGTTGATCCTCACCTTAGAAGGTCGGAAGAAATTGGAAACTACGTTAGAAGCTTTATGTCTTTGCAATTTGAGCATAACAATTTCTTCAGAAACGAGCTTAAAGAACAAAAACGTTTTATGGAGTACATGAATAAAGAGCTCAATGATATGTCTAAAGAATTTTATGGTTTCAAATCTCAGATTGCTCATCTTGAAAATTTAGTTTGCCAAATTTCGAATAAGCAAGCCACCTTACTTAATAAGATGGCCGCTAAATCGGAAGATCTAGATGATAATAATGATGAAGATCTAAGAGTGATTGATGTGACTCCTATTAAATCTTTGTTTTCCAATATGAATGTTGATAAATATGGGACTGGAGATGAGTCAACTTTAGTTAAAAGGCATCCCAATGATTCGAAGTTTTTAGATCTTGATGCAAAAATTAATAAAAGTGGGATTGAAGAGGTTAAAACTTTACATAGCAATGAACCCACTATTTTGGATTTCAAGGAATTTAATTATGATAATTGCTCTTTGATAGATTGTATTTCCTTGTTGCAATCCGTGTTAAATTCTGCTCATGCTTATTATCAAAATAAAGCTTTTACTAAACATATCGTTGATGCTTTAATGCAATCCTATGAAGAAAAGCTTGAACTAGAACTTTCTATCCCTAGAAAACTTTATGATGAGTGGGAACCTACTATTAAAATTAAGATTAAAGATTATGAATGCTATGCTTTGTGTGATTTGGGT
Source organism: Triticum monococcum (assembly GCA_034509565.1). Taxonomy (NCBI): domain Eukaryota; kingdom Viridiplantae; phylum Streptophyta; class Magnoliopsida; order Poales; family Poaceae; genus Triticum; species Triticum monococcum. The sequence continues at coordinate 626,668,178 of CM067845.1, forward strand.
GCTAGTGTTTCCACGATTCCAAAAACCTTGTGTGATGTGCTAGGTTTCCGTGAATTTGATGATTGTTCTTTAAATTTGCCTCTTGCGGATTCCACCATTAAGAAACCTATGGGAAGGATTAATGATGTTCTTATTGTTGCAAATAGGAATTATGTGCCCGTAGATTTCATAGTTCTTGATACACTACTGCAGGATGCTGCTAACGCAACACTACGACCAGAGACCGTTCGACGAAACTGTGTGCGATGCCATAATCGCAAACGGTGGTGTAAAAAACCAGTCAAAAAAGATGCAAAACGTTTGCGATGGAGGATGCATCAAACATGGTTCAGATTTTAGTTGCATGTGCGATGCAGGGCATATGGTTCAGCTCGATTAACTGTTTGCGATGAGGAGGAACAAAAAAAATGGGCAGCCAGATGAAGGTGTGTGCGATGTACAGCATACAGTTCACTCAGATGAACTGTTTGTGATTAGGCAACACAAAAGAAACGGCCAGCTAGATCAAAGGTGTGTGCGATCTACGGCATGCGGTTCACTCGGATGAACTGTTTGCGTTGAGACATGAGAGCAGAAATGGTTCAATATAACAAGATGTTTGTGATATGCGGTAAACAAGTTTGTAATCAGAAATGTGTGCGAATACCGATAATAACATAAACAGTTCCATAGTGTGGTCCGTGTTCATCTGATCATCATCTCCTTCTTGTGCTAGCTCGATGTTCCTTCTATGATAAGTTTCCATTAATTGATGGCGTTTTATGCACACGCCACCGTCTCCCGCCATTTCCTCACCTGTTTCCCGTCACCCAACGATATTGCGCATAGGTAGCGCGTGACGCATGGAGGCGACAAGCGCAGCCTGTAGCACATCCACCTTTTCCAAGCATGCCAACCCAGCAAAGCACCGCCTCTGCCATCAACCTCGTCAACAAGGAAAACGAGCAGGCGCCATGGCCCGTCGAGGCCGAGGCGCTCCCCGGCAACGCGATGGACGACACCGTGATGCGCGTCATTGCCAGGGTTGAGCAGACCATTGGCGCATGGTGCTTGAGCGCCGCGGATCAAGATATGCACATCAGCGCCAATATGTTGCAGCTCGCCGCACAACATGATCGATGGCATGCCGCAGAGCAAGCTAGGCGCGTCCACACTGATAGGATGCGGCTCGCCACACAGCGAGACCGTTGGAGCGCCGCAGAGCGAGAGGCGCAGTGCGCCGCACAACAAGAGCGGATCCATCGGCGCTTGCTTGCTGTCGACATGGCGTCGTAGCTGGGTACACGCCCGGTCAGTACCCCCATTCCTCGCCAGGAGTGGGCAAAGGCCCTTAGCGCCGTACTTGCACCAGAGGCCAGCCGCGCCGTACTTGCACCGGACGCCCGCCGCGCCGTTCGCATGGGTGCCGCCATTCGCCTTGTCCGTGGCCCGCTGGATGCCAACGCGCTGGTCCGTAGGCTCGACCGCCTCCTTAGCCCAGGTGTCCACCTGGGCGCAGTAGAGGAACATGGCCATCGCATCCTCAAACTGGTGATCTTCAATGAAATAGCCAACTTGGAGCTTGAGATCGCGCCCCAGATGTACCACGAGCGTGTCAACCGCTTGGACGAATGCCTGCACGAGTTCAGGCAGAGCCAAGAGGTACCATAGGCAAGGGCTGCTTGTCTTGGTCTCATAGACGCGTTTTACTTTGAAAAATCGTTTCGACGTGGATAGCTATGTATTCACAGCAATCATAGTATTGCTCTGTTTCAATGTGTGTACTCTCTTTTCCATTCTTATATGTTCTGTTTCAATGTGTGTATATACGCTTTCCATTCTGTATATGTGGATGATAACAACTAGATTCAAATTAGTATACAAAAATAGAATTCATAATATATATATATATATATATTAAATGTTCATTAGTTCATCACATTATATATCTATAATATCATCACATATACGTGACGATACTTAACTACTAGGTACAATGCATAAAATTGAAAACGAACAATACTAAAACTAATAATCCCTCCTGGGGCCAGTATTCCGGCAGCCCCTCGCCAGCAGCTCCCTGGTGCGCGGCGTCTTCCCGGAGCGGAGACAGTAATCCGCCTCCTCCGCCTCGCAGCGCTTGACGACCGATCGACCTCTTGCTGGCGGACGCACGCGGCCGATCTTGCCATTTCGTTGGGCGCCCACCGGAGCTCCTCGTCGGTGGCACGCTGGAGCTTATCGGCCCACCTCCACGCAACAACGAGGCGCCCAGCGCCTATGACCTTCCTCGCGAAGTACCCGTCTTCGTACACCTCCTCGGCACGACGACGCGCCCGCCCCCAAATCTCCACTGCCTCCTTTTTCCAGGCGGCATCGCGGGCTTCACAGGCCGCCTAATACCTAGCTTCCTCCTCCACCATCTCCTTCTTGAATGCCACTTGCCTAGCCTTCTCAGTCGGCGGCAGCGAATTCCACAGACAAAGATTGCACTGGCCCCAAAACCAATCCAAAGTTGGGGGGTCCGGCGCAACCTCGTCAAGCGGCGTGTAGGGGTCCTCGTCGCTGCTAATCGAGTGCGCGTCCTCGGGGGGCGGCGACTCGTTCTCGGCGTGTGGGCAGACCGGCGGCGCCATGGCAGAGATTTGCGAGAGAGAGAGAGAGAGAGAGGGCGAGCGAGGGGAGGATGTAGATGAGAATGCAGGCGGGACGACATGAGCATGGTAGTATTTATTGGCGGCCGGAATCTAGATCGACGGGGACAGTACACACGCCGGTCGCCAGAATTTACGAGTACTGTAGTTTGAGTTACACATGATTCCCGCAACAAAATCCGTGTGTGAACATAATAGCCGACAGTTTCCAATGCATAACCATGTCTGATTAATGATCCCCGCCACTCACCTACCAAACCTCGAGCCGCGAGATAGAGTGCCAATCGTGTGGGGGCCGGTTGTCTTGCCAGATCTTTACGGTTTCTTTTTTGGACACCATATATTTACATCGTGTGATGATTTTTTAACTCGCACACAAGTACACAAAAATACGATTTTTCAAACCGTTATGGTTAGGCGTTGCAGGTAGATGTAGTTCAAATTTGAATTAAGGTCATTAAATGGTTAGACAATCACTTAAATGACTTTAAAAGGTCAAATGACCCCTGAAATTTTTCAAATTTTCACAAGACAGTTGTATTAGTGCATGTTAAACATAGAAATTTTTTTGAAGGCCGTAAGAGGAAGCTATCTCACGTTCGTCATCAAACATGCATTGTTCCCTCTCGGAACCATGAACCTTCTAGTGAGTTGCTCCGGTTTGTGAGGGGTGTGTGTCCAAACTTTCGTCAAACATGCCAATTTTTTACCACATCATCTTGGTGGCATGATATTAAATCAAGCAAGGTTTCATGTTTTTCTGATCATTTTTTATTTTTTTGGAATTAAAATGCCATGGCACTCCATGCATGTGTGCCCATGCCTTGAGACCAATATGTTTGAAAATTCCTTCTAATTTACTGCACATGGAATTAACTCGCACACAAGTACACAAAAATATGACTTCTCAAACCGTTATGGTTAGGCGTTGCATGTAGATGTAGTTCAAATTTGAATTATGATCATTAAATGGTTAGAAACTCACTTAAATGTCTTTAAAAGGTCAAATGACCCCTAAAATTTTCCAATTTTTCACAAGATAGTTGTATTAGTGCACGTTAAACATATTTTTTTTGAAGGCCATAAGAGGAAGCTATCTCCCTTTCGTCATCAAACATGCATTATTCCCTCTCGGAACCATGAACCTTCTAGTGAATTGCTCCGGTTTGTGAGGGACGTGTGTCCAAAATTTCGTCAAACATGACAATTTTTTTTACCACATCATCTTGGTGGCATGACATTAAATCAAGCAAGGTTTCATGTTTTTCTGATCATTTTTTAATTTTTTGGAATTAAAATGCCATGGCACTCCATGCATGTGTGCCCATGCCTTGAGACCAATATGTTTGAAAATTCCTTCTAATTTACTGCACATGGAATTAACTTGCACACAAGTACACAAAAATAAGATTTTTCAAACCGTTATGGTTAGGCGTTGCATATAGATGTAGTTCAAATTTGAATTATGGTCATTAAATAGTAAGAAAATCACTTAAATGTCTTTAAAAGGTCAAATGACCCCTGAAAGTTTCCAAATTTTCACAAGACAGTTGTATTAGTGCATGTTAAACGGAGAAAAAAAATGAAGGCCGTAAGAGGAAGCTATCTCCCGTTCGTCATCAAACATGCATTGTTCCCTCTCGGAACCACGAACCTTCTAGTGAGTTGCTCCGGTTTGTGAGGGGTGTGTGTCCAAACGTTTTTCAAACATGCCAATTTTTTACCACATCATCTTGGTGGCCTCACATTAAATCAAGCAAGGTTTCATGTTTTTCTGATCATTTTTTATTTTTTGGAATTAAAATGCCATGGCACTCCATGCATGTGTGCCCATGCCTTGAGACCAATATGTTTGAAAATTCTTTCTAATTTACTACACATGGAATTAACTTGCACACAAGTACACAAAAATATGATTTTCAAACCATTATGGTTAGGCGTTGCATGTAGATGTAGTTCAAATTTGGATTACGATCATTAAATGGCTAGAAAATCACTTAAATGTCTTTAAAAGGTCAAATGACCCCTGAAATATTCAAAAAATTCACATAACACTTGTATTAGTGCAAGTTAGATGTAGAAAAAAATTTGAAGGCCGTAAGAGGAAGCTATCTCCCGTTCGTCATCAAACATGCATTGTTCCCTCTTGGAACCTTGAACCATCTAGTGAGTTGCTCTGGTTTGTGAGGGGTGTGTGTCCAAACTTTCGTCAAACAGACCAATTTTTTTACCACATCATCTTGGTGGCATGACATTAAATCAAGCAAGGTTTCATGTTTTTCTTATCATTTTTAAATTTTTTGTAATTAAAATGCCATGTCACTCCATGCATACGTATGCATGTGTCCATTTCGGGAGACCAATATGTTTGAAAATTCCTTCTAATTTAATGCACATGAAATTAACTTGCACAGAAGTACACATATATGATTTTTCAAACTGTTTTGGTTAGGCGTTGCATGTAGATGTAGTTCAAATTTGAATTACGGTCATTAAATGGCTAGAAAATCACTTAAATTTCTTTAAAAGGTGAAATGACCCCTAGAATTTTCAAAAATTTCACATTACAGTTTTAGTAGTGCACGTTAGATGTAGAAAAAAATTGAAGGCCGTAAGAGGAAGCTATCTCCCGTTCGTCATCAAACATGCATTGTTCCCTCTCGGAACCACGAGCCTTCTAGTGAGTTGCTCCGGTTTGTGAGGGGCGTGTGTCCAAACTTTCGTCAAACATACGAATTTTTTTACAACATCATCTTGGTGGCATGACATTACATCAACCAAGGTCTCATGTGTTTCTGATTTTTTTTTAATTTTTGGGAATTAAAATGCCATGTCACTCCATGCATACATATGCATGTGTCGATGTCGTGAGACAAATATGTTTGAAAATTCCTTCTAATTACTACACATGGAATTAACTCTCACACAATTACACAAATATGATTTGTCAAACCGTTATGGTTAGGCGTTGCATGTAGATGTAGTTCAAATTTGAATTAAATGGCTAGAAAATCACTTAAATGTCTTTAAAAGGCCATGGAACACCTGCTTCCTCATGAGGTCACCGAGCGGGAGCTGGAGAAGCAGGAGGCGGCGGAGATCGAGGAGCGCGGGGAGGAGGAGTTGCGTGTGGCCGATGTCGAGGTAGAGAAGAGTCTGTCCGTCGAGGAATTAGTGGTAGAGTACCAATGCGAGCTTTGGCGCAGCCACTACTATGAGTACTACAACCTTGAGGGAGGCGCCGAGGACGAGGACGAGGACGTAGTCGATTTCAGCAGGGGGGACGCGGAGTCCACCAACGGCGGCATGTCGCCAGGACAAGTCATCGACGTCTCATCTCACATCGGCGATGCATAGGCCAATGCAGCTGCGGATTTGTTAAAATTATGCATACTTAGGCTTTGTTTTTAATGCCGGTCTTTTGTTAGAGTAATGTTTAGGTCAACTGGCTCTGTTTAATTACTAAAATTTCTCGATTCAGTAAGAGTGGTCTGTCTGCTGTACGCTCTTTTGTGTGCCCAAATTAGCAAGCGATGTTAAATTATGCAATGGCGTACCCAGAAAAAATCCCACCAAAATTTGAATTATCAAACTCATCCCATGCGCGTAAAGCAGAAGAATCGTTTAAGATGCACACAATCGTTCAAAGTGAATGGTCCGGCGGCACCGCACGCAAAGTTTCCCTCCACATTTCCAAAATTTTGGCCTACCGCCAAAATATCTACCCCCGCCTCCCTTCCCCCCCTTCGCCACCCCCTTTTCTCCCCGACCACAAGTCACATTTCCCATGTTTCCTCCTTCCTTCCTTCCTTACTAAGCTATAGCCACTTCCTCGCTCTCGTCGTCTCGCATCCTACCGCCAGGGTCGCCATGGTCTTCTTCAAAGACCTCTCCAGTGGTTCCTCCTCTGGCGACTACTCCTTCACCACCCAGGTATGCCTCTCTTCTCTCTCCCAGGCTATGACTTGGAATGAAGGATTTTTACCCGGTGGTCCATTTGAGTCATTTCTTCCTCTTGTAGCTCCCTAAGACCATCAGTGGCAACGAATGGAGCAGGGTGGCTGAAGATCTATCTGCTTGTTGTCACCATCAATCTCCATGCGTGAAGCTAGTTGAGTTTGATTCTGTGGACAGTGGGAGGAAGTTTCTGGCATGTGCAGAGAAGGTTAGACCCTCTTTTGTTGTTACAAATCATTTGTTAGATGTGATTCAGACACCATCACGGTCCCAACCCATTCATACCACACCTTCAACCAAACGCATCCTAAGGCAGTGTCACAGTTTGTACCTAGTATCTTAAATTGTTGCCATCTCATCAGTGGTGCCATTAGAAAATTATTTGGCACCTCTTCACCAGTTTGTGCAGCCAACTTTGGTCCACACATCCGAGCAGCCAAGCAGTAAAATAATAAATCTTTATGGCACGAAGGAACTTGGCATCGGAGCAACTATGTGCTCCGGAGTCCAGGTCCTTGATTTTTTTTCCGCTGCATCGGCTCGCCAATGTAGGGCACTGGTGCGGGATGTAGAAACAGTTGTCTTTACCCCAGTTTTGGCATACATAGTGGACGGCCTTAGTGCTATTAGTTCTATGTTACTAAATTCGTGCATGTACACACCTGTTAGTCTCAATTTGCTGTCATCCAAACACTGTCGCTATGCTGTTGCAGTTATATTTACCTTCCTCATAAAATGTTCAATTTGTTATTTATTGTACATGAGTAAGAACTTGTAGCGTCGTTGTAGTTAATTATAACTTCTGATGTTCCAGAATTTGGTTGTTGTCTCAGTACCATTTATTTCATTTGCACATTGATCTTTTTGAGAAGATATGTCATAATTAACATGTTTCTTCAGTTTTTCAAAATAAGCATTGGTGATTTTCTATGTTGCTATAAACCCATTTCCCATACAATTGTTACTGATCTAGTTTTAAATATTATAGGATGAATGGAAGTGTTCTTACTTGGAGTGGGTTGATCAAGAGGGGCCACAGTCTTTGAAGATGTGCCTAGCGAAGCTCTGGAGCATGTATGAGGAAGAGAACACACGTAGGCTTAGAGAAAGTGTTGTCAACGCTGAAGCATATTTCAAGATGCGGGATAAAAAGTTGAAGGTGGATAATGAGCTCATATTTTTTAAATCAGACTTTGCTAATATGGTGTTGGCGAAGGAGGTGGCACTTTCCCAGTTGGCCTGTGCAAAACGGGTTCTTACTGAACTGAAAGCAGAGGTGGATAAGACGAGCCCGGATGATCTCGGTTAGGGAAATGAATAAATTGTTCTTATGAAGTTGAACTAGCTATATGTTGTACTATGCTGTTTTCATGTAGCTACCGTATCGTGATGTTATAATATATTTATGTGCCTGATATGAAATTGGCAAACAACTATTCGATATGAAATGTGAATTTGCATAATACTGGAATTATTAATTGTAAACTAATAAACCTGCTAAACGAGTTATGGACCTTTGCAAACAGTTCTAGCAGTAAAAGTGCTTGCGATGGATAGTCCAATGCCACACATTTTTCTTCATCAAATCGTGTGTGATATAGTTGATAAAAGCAAATAGTTAACCATGGCAAACCATGTGTGATAGTTACACCTTTGACACACGAGCCTACACATAAAACTGTGTGGGATGTACGTTCGAACAAAAACGTGTTCCCAGGATTGACTGTGTGGGATGTACATAAGAACGGAAACATATTCCTTGGATTCACTATGTGTGATATACATACGAACGGAAATGTTTTTCTGGGATTCACCATGTGGGATGTAAATACCTACGGAAATTATTTTCTCGAATTACCGTGTGGGATGTACATACCTACGGAAATGATTGTGTTTCGATGCCTCGCCCGATTGCACATGGCCCCAGCCTAGGTCCTAGGAGGGCCTATCTCCGACGATTTTGGGTCGTGTGGGAAGGACACCCTATCGCACACACTCACTTGGCGAAGGTTCCAAATGCCACCGCGGAAAGGGGTTAAAAACCGTTTGTTTAGGACCGACATGCACTAGTGATATATATTGCAATCCTACATGTCCTATTATTCTTGGTAGACCTTTCCTTAGAACGATTGGAGCAATTATTGACATGAAAGAAGGAAATATTAGATTCTAATTTCCGTTAAGGAAAGGCATGGAACACTTTCCTAGGAAGAAAATTAAATTGCCTTATGAATCTATTATGAGATCCACTTATGGATTGCATACCAAAGATGGCAATACCTAGATCTATTCTTGTTTTTATGCCTAGCTAGGGGCGTTAAACGATAACGCTTGTTGGGAGGCAACCCAATTTTATTTTTTGTTCTTTTTTCTTTGCTCCTGTTTAGTAATAAGTAATTCATCTAGCTTCTGTTATGATTGTGTTTTTTATGTTTTAATTAGTGTTTGTGCCAAGTAAAGCCTTTATGATCTTCTTGGGTGCTAGTTGTTTGATCTTGCTGAAAAAACAGAAACTTGTACGCTCACGAAATTAATTTTCATTTTTTACCAGAGAGCGATAAAATACCTACTCCAGTTGCAGTAGATCAATATACAAATTTCTCAGATTGTCCTAATTTTTCAGAATTTTTGGAGCTACAGAAGTGTTCAAAACTTACAGATTTCTACAGACTGTTCTGTTTTTGACAGATTCTGTTTTTCGTGTGTTGTTTGCTTATTTCGATGAATCTATGAGTAGTATCGGGGGGGGGGGGGGGTATAAACCATAGAGAAGTTGGAATACAGTAGGTTTAACACCAATATAAATAAAGAATGAGTTCATTACAGTACCTTAAAGTGGTGGTTTATTTTCTTATACTAAGGGAGCTCATGAGATTTTCTGTTGAAGTTTTGTGTTGCGAAGTTTTCAAGTTTTTGGGTAAAGATTTGATGGATTTTGGAATAAGGAGTGGCAAGAGCCTAAGCTTGGGCATGCCCAAGGAACCCCAAGGTAAAATTCAAGGACAACCAAAAGCCTAAGCTTGGGGATGCCCCGGAAGGTATCCCCTCTTTCGTCTTCGTCTATCGGTAACTTCACTTGAGGCTATATTTTTATTCACCACATGATATGTGTTTTGCTTGGAGCATCTTGCATTATTTGAGTCTTTTCTTTTTAGTTTACCACAATCATCCTTGCTGTACACACCTTTTTGGAGAGACACGCATGAATCGGAATTTATTAGAATACTATGTGCTTCACTTATATCTTTTGAGCTAGATAATTTTGCTCTAGTGCTTCACTTATATCTTTTTAGAGCACGGTGGTGGTTTAATTTTATATAAATTATTGATCTCTCATGCTTCACTTATATTATTTTGAGAGTCTTTTAGAACAACATGGTAATTTTCTTTGGCTATAAAACTAGTCCTAATATGATGGGCATAATAAAAACTTTCATATAGAGTGCGTTGAATACTATGAGAAGTTTGATTCTTTATGATTGTTTTGAGATATGAAGATGGTGATATTAGAGTTATGCTAGTAGAGTAGTTGTGAATTTGAGAGATACTTGTGTTAAAGTTTGTGATTCCCATAGCATGCACGTATGGTGAACCGTTATGTGATGAAGTTGGAGCATGATCTATTTATTGATTGTCTTCCTTATGAGTGGCGGTCGGGGACGAGCGATGGTCTTTTCCTACCAATCTATCCCCCTGGGAGCATGCACGTAGTACTTCGTTTTGATAACTAATATATTTTTGCAATAAGTATGTGAGTTCTTTATGACTAATGTTCAGTCCATGGATTATACGCACTCTCACCCATCCACCATTGCTAGCCTCTCTAGTATCACGCAACTTTCGCCGGTACCATAAACCCACCATTTACCTTCCTCAAAACAGCCACCATACCTACCTATTATGGCATTTCCATATCCATTCCAACATATATTGCCATGCAACTTTCCACCGTTCAGTTTATTATGACACGCTCCATCTTTGTCATATTGTCTTGCATGATCATGTAGTTGACATCGTATTTGTGGCAAAGCCACCATTCATAATTCTTTCATACATGTTACTCTTGATTCATTGCACATCCCGGTACATCACCAGAGGCATTCAGATAGAGTCATATTTTGTTCTATGTATCGAGTTGTAATTCTTGAGTTGTAAGTAAATAAAAGTGTGATGATGATACGTCTCCAACGTATCTATAATTTTTGATTGCTCCATGCTATATTATCTACTGTTTTGGACTATATTGGGCTTTATTTTCCACTTTTATATTATTTTTGGGACTAACCTATTAACCGGAGGCCCAACCTAGAATTGCTGTTTTTTTGCCTATTTCAGTGTTTCGGATAAACGAAATATCAAACGGAGTCCAAACGGAATAAAATCTTCGGGAACGTGATTTTCTCACCGAATGTGATCCAGGAGACTTGGACCCTGCTCCAAGGAACAAAAGAGGCGGTCACGAGGGTGGGGGGCGCCCCCCTAGGACGCGCCCCTGCCTCATGGGCCCCTCGTCGCTCCTCCGGCGTACTTCTTCCTCCTATATATACACACGTACCCCCAAACGATCAGAACAGGAGCCAAAAACCTAATTCCACCGCCGCAATTTTCTGTATCCACGAGATCCCATCTTGGGGCCTGTTCCGGAGCTCCGCCGGAAGAGGGCCATCATCACGGAGGGCTTCTACATCATCATAGCCTCTTCGATGAAGTGTGAGTAGTTTACCTCAGACCTTAGGGTCCATAGTTAGTAGCTAGATGGCTTCTTCTCTCTCTTTGAATCTCAATACAAAGTTCTCCCCCTCTCTTGTGGAGATCTATTCGATGTAATCTTCTTTTTGCGGTGTGTTTGTTGAGACCGATGAATTGTGGGTTTATGATCAAGTCTATCTATGAATAATATTTGAATCTTCTCTGAATTCTTTTATGTATGATTGGTTATCTTTGCAAGTCTCTTCGAATTATCCATTTGGTTTGGCCAACTTGATTGGTAGTTCTTGCCATGGGAGAAGTGCTTAGCTTTGGGTTCGATCTTGCGGTGTCCTTACCCAGTGATAGAAGGGGTAGCAAGGCACGTATTGCATCATTGCCATCGAGGATAACAAGATGGGGTTTATTTCATATTGCATGAATTTATCTCTCTACATCATGTCATCTTGCTTAAGGCTTTACTCTATTTTTAACTTAATACTCTAGATGCATGCTAGATAGCGGTCGATGAGTGGAGTAATAGTAGTAGATACAGAATCATTTTGGTCTACTTGTCACGGACGTGATGCCTATATACATGATCATACCTAGATATTCTCATAACTATGCTCAATTCTGTCAATTGCTCAACAATATTTTTTTTGACTATTATTGCTCAACAATATTTGTTCACCCACCGTAGAATACTTATGCTCTTGAGAGAAGCCACTAGTAAAACCTATGGCCCCCGGGTCTATTCTCATCATATCAATCTCCATTACTTTAATCTTGCTTTGCTTTTACTTTTTTACTTTGCATCTTTATACCAAAAAAATACCAAAAATATTATATCTATCAGATCTCACTCTCGTAAGTGACCGTGAAGGGATTGACAACCCCTAATCGCATTGGTTGCGAGTAGCTATCGCTTTGTGCAGGTACGAGGGACTTGAGCGTGGCCTCCCACTGGATTGATACCTTGGTTCTCAAAAACTGAGGGAAATACTTACGCTACTCTGCTGCATCATCCCTTCCTCTTCGGGGAAAACCAACGCAAGCTCAAGACGTAGCAAGAAGGATTTCTGGCGCCGTTGCCGGGGAGTCTACGCAAAAAATCAACATACCAAGTACCCATCACAATCCCTATCTCTCGCATTACATTATTTGCCATTTGCCTCTCGTTTTCCTCTCCCCCAATTCACCCTTGCCGTTCGCCCTCTCTCTCTCTCTATCCCCCCTCTCTATTTGCCTCTTTTTGCTGCTTGCCTTTTTGTTTGCTCGTGTGTTAGATTGCTTGTTTGTCGCGATGGCTCAAGATACTACCAAATTGTGTGACTTCACCAATACCAATAATAAAGATTTCCTTAGCACTCCGATTACTCCTCTTACCGATGCTGAATCTTGTGAAATTAATACTGCTTTGTTGAATCTTGTTATGAAAGATCAATTTGCCGGCCTTCCTAGTGAAGATGCCGCTACTCATCTGAATAGCTTCGTTGATTTATGTGATATGCAAAAGAAAAAAAGATGTCAATAATGATGTCGTTAAATTGAAGCTATTTCCTTTTTCGCTTAGAGATCGTGCTAAAGCTTGGTCTTCGTCTTTGCCTAAGAATAGTATTGATTCATGGAACAAGTGCAAAGATGATTTATCTCTAAGTAATTTCCTCCCGCTAAGATCATCTCTCTTAGAAACGATATTATGAACTTTAAACAACTTGATCATGAACATGTTGCACAAGCTTGGGAGAGAATGAAATTAATGATACGTAATTGCCCTACTAATGGTTTGAATTTGTGGATGATTATACAAAAATTTTATGCCGGATTGAATTTTGCTTCTAGAAATCTTTAGATTCGGCCGCGGGAGGCACTTTTATGGAAATCACTTTAGGAGATGCTACTATACTCCTAGATAATATTATGGTTAATTATTCTCAATGGCATACTGAAAGATCTTCTAATAAAAAAGTGCATGCGATAGAAGAAATTAATGTGTTGAGTGGAAAGATGGATGAACTTATGAAATTATTTGCTACTAAGAGTGTTTCTTCTGATCCTAATGATATGCCTTTGTCTACTTTGATTGAGAATAACAATGAATCTATGGATGTGAATTTTGTTGGTAGGAATAATTTTGGTAACAACGCTTATAGAGGGAATTTTAATCCTAGGCCATATCCTAGTAATCCTTCTAATAATTATGGGAATTCCTACAACAACTCTTATGGAAATTATAATAAGATGCCCGCTGAATTTGAGACTAGAGTTAAAGAGTTTATGAATTCACAAAAGAATTTTAATGCTTTGCTTGAGGAGAAATTGCTTAAAGTTGATGATTTGGCTAGAAACGTTGATAGAATTTCTCTTGAGGTTGATTCTTTAAAGCTTAGATCTATTCCTCCTAAGCATGATATCAATGAGTCTCTCAAATCCATGATAATTTCCTTTGATGAATGCAAGGAAAGAACCACTAGGATGCGTGCTTCCATAGATGCCTTTATTAAAGCGTGTTCTTCCAATACCTATGAAAATCAAGATGAAGATCTAAAAGTTATTGATGTGTCCCCTATTAAATCTTTGTTTTGCAATATGAATCTTAATGAAACTGAATATGATCTTCCTTTACCTAGAAGGCGTTCTAAAAATTCGGAGTATTTAGATCTTGATGATGAAATTGATGAAAGTGGGATTGAAAGAAATAAAAATCTAGATGTTGCTAAACCCACTATATTGGATTTCAAGGAATTTAATTATGAAAGTTTCTCTTTAATTGATTGTATTTCCTTGCTGCAATTCGTGCTAAACTCTCCACATGCTTATAGTCAAAATAAAGCCTTCACCGAACATATTATTGATGCCTTGATGCAATCTTATGAAGAAAAACTTGAGTTGAAAGTTTCTATCCCTAGAAAACTCTATGATGAGTGGGAACCAACTATTAAAATTAAAATTAAAGATCATGAGTTTTATGCTTTGTGTGATTTGGGTGCTAGTGTCTCTACTATTCCCAAGACTTTGTGTGATTTGCTAGATTTCCGTAACATTGACGATTGCTCTCTAAACTTGCATCTTGCGGATTCCACTATTAAGAAACCTATGGGAAGGATTAATGATGTTCTTATTGTTCCAAATAGTAATTATGTGCCCGTTGATTTCATTGTTCTTGATATAGATTGCAATCCTTCTTTCCCTATTATTCTTGGTAGACCTTTCCTTAGAACGGTTGGTGCGATTATTGATATGAAGGATGGGAATATTAGATTTAAATTTCCATTAAAAAGGGCATGGAACACTTTCCAAGAAATAAAATAAAATTACCATATGAAACTATCATGAGAGCCACTTATGGATTGCCTACCAAAGATGGCAATACCTAGATCTATCCTCGCTTTTATGCCTAGTTAGGGGCGTTAAACGATAGCGCTTGTTGGGAGGCAACCCAATTTTATTTTTATTCCTTGATTTTTGCTCCTGCTTAGTAATAAATAAATTATTTAGACTCTTTTTTTGTTGTGTTTTTTGTGTTTAATTAGTGTTTGTGCCTAGTAGAACCGTTGGGAAGACTTGGGGAAAGTCTTGTTGAACTTGCTGTAAAAAACAGAAACATTAGCGCTCACGAGAACTGCTGTCATTTTTATTTGATGAGTGATATTTAGTTAATTCTTTTTGCAGATGATTAATAGATAAATTACTCACGTACAGAAATTTATTTTAGAATTTTTGGTGTTCCAGAGCTTGCGCTAGCTACAAATTCCTACAGAGTGTTCTGTTTTTGACAGATTCTGTTTTTCGTGTGTTGTTTGCTTATTTTGATGAATCTATGGCTAGTAAAATAGTTTATAATACATAGAGAAGTTGGAATACAGTAGGTTTAACACCAATATAAATAAAGAATGAGTTCATTACAGTACCTTGAAGTGGTCTTTTGTTTTCTTTTGCTAATGGAGCTCACGAGTTTTCTATTTTGAGTTTTGTGTTGTGAAGTTTTCAAGTTTTGGGTGAATTCTTTTGATAGATCATGGAACAAGGAGTGGCAAGAGCCTAAGCTTGGGGATGCCCATGGCACCCCCAATATAATCCAAGGACACCAAAAAGTCAAAGCTTGGGGATGCCCCGGAAGGCATCCCCTCTTTCGTCTACTTCCATCGGTAATTTACTTGGAGCTATATTTTTATTCACCAACATGATATGTGTTTTGCTTGGAGCGTCTTGTATTATTTGTCTCTTTGTGTCTTAGTATGCCACAATCATCCTTTCTGTACACACCTTTTGAGAGAGCCATACATGAATTAAAATTTGATAGAATACTCTATGTGCTTCACTTATATCTTTTGAGCTAAGTAATTTTGCTCTATGCGCTTCACTTATATCTTTTGATCGTTATAATTTTGCTCTATGTGCTTCACTTAGATCTTTTAGAGCACGGTGGTGGATTTGTTTTAAATAAACTATTTATCTCTCATGCTTCACTTAAATTATTTTGAGCGTCTCTTAATAGCATGGTAATTTGCTTAATAATAATATGCTTGGTATTCAAGATTTGTGAAACTTTCTTTTAAGTGTGTTGAATACTAAGAAAAGGTTGAAGCATGATAATTGTTTTGAGATATGGAGGTGATAATATTAAAGTCATGCTAGTTGAGTAGTTGTGAATTTAAAGAATACTCGTGTTAAAGTTTGTGATTCCCGTAGCATGCACGTATGGTGAACCGTTATGTGACGAAGTCGGAGCATGATTTATTTATTGATTGTCTTCCTTATGAGTGGCGGTCAGGGACGAGCGATGGTCTTTTCCTACCAATCTATCCCCCTAGGAGCATGCGCGTAATACTTTGCTTTGATAACTTCTAGATTTTTGCAATAAGTATATGAGTTCTTTATGACTAATGTTGAGTCCATGGATTATACGCACTCTTACCCTTCCACCTTTGCTAGCCTCTCTAATACCGCACACTTTTCGCCGGTATCATACACCTACCATATACCTTCCTCATAACAGCCACCATACCTACCTATTATGGCATTTCCATAGCCATTCCGAGAAATATTGCCATGCAAGTTTCCATCGTTCCATTCATGACACATTCCATCATTGTCATATTGCATATCCCGATACACCGCCGGATGCATTCACATAGAGTCATATTTTGTTCTAAGTATTGAGTTGTAAGAAAAATAAAAGTGTGATGATCATCATTATTAGAGCATTGTCCCAGTGAGGAAAGAATGATGGAGAGTATGATTCCCCCATAAGTCGGGATGAGACTCCGGACGAAAAAAAGAGGCCATAAAAAAAGAAGAGAAAAGGCCCAAATAAAAATAATATATATATATATATATATATATATATAATGATGAGAGAAAAAGAGAGAAGGGACAATGTTACTATCCTTTTACCACACTTGTGATTCAAAGTAGCACCCTGATCTTCATAGTAGAGAGTCTCTCATATTATCACTTTCATATACTAGTGGGAATTTTTCATTATAGAACTTGGCTTGTATATTCCAATGATGGGCTTCCTCAAATTGCCCTAGGTCTTCATGAGCAAGCAAGTTGGATGCACACCCACTTAGTTTCTTTTTGAGCTTTCATATACTTATAGCTCTAGTGCATCCGTTGCATGGCAATCCCTACTCACTCACATTGATATCTATTGATGGGCATCTCCATAGCCCGTTGATATGCCTAGTTGATGTGAGACTATCTTCCCCTCCTTTTTGTCTTCTCCACAACCACCATTCTATTCCACCTATAGTGCTATATCCATGGCTCACGCTCATGTATTGCATGAAGATTGAAAAAGTTTTGAAAAAGTTAGAGTATGAAACAATTGCTTGGCTTGTCATCGGGGTTGTGCATGATTTGAATACTTTGTGTGGTGAAGATGGAGCATAGCCAGACTATATGATTTTGTAGGGATAACTTTCTTTGGCCATGTTATTTTGAGAAGACATAATTACTTTATTAGTATGCTTGAAGTATTATTTTTTTATGTCAATATAAAATTTTGTCTTGAATCTTTCTAATCTGAATATTCATACCACAATTAAGAAGATTTGCATTGAAATTATGCCAAGTAGCACTCCGCATAAAAAATTCTCTTTTTTATCATTTACCTACTCGAGGACGAGCAGGAATTAAGCTTGGGGATGCCTGATACATCTCCAACATATCTATAATTTTTGATTGCTCCATGCTATATTATCTACTGTTTTGGACTATATTGGGCTTTATTTTCCACTTTTATATTATTTTTTGGACTAACCTATTAACCGGAGGCCCAGCCCAGAATTGCTATTTTTTGGCCTATTTCAGTGTTTCAGATAAACGGAATATCAAACGGAGTCCAAACGGAATAAAATCTTCGGGAACGTGATTTTCTCACCGAACGTGATCCAGGAGACTTGGACCCTGCTCCATGGAACAAAAGAGGTGGTCACAAGGGTGGGGGGTGCCCCCTAGGGCGCGCCCCTGCCTCGTGGGCCCCTCGTTGCTCCTCCGGCGTACTTCTTCCTCCTATATATACACACGTACCCCCAAACGATCAGAACACGAGCCAAAGACATAATTCCACCGTCGCAACTTTCTGTATCCACGAGACCCCATCTTGGGGCCTGTTCTGGAGCTCCGTCGGAAGAGGGCCGTCATCACGGAGGGCTTCTACATCATCATAGCCTATCCGATGAAGTGTGAGTAGTTTACCTCAGACCTTCGGGTCCATAGTTAGTAGCTAGATGGCTTCTTCTCTCTCTTTGAATCTCAATACAAAGTTCTCCCCCTCTCTTGTGGAGATCTATTCGATGTAATCTTATTTTTGCGGTGTGTTTGTTGAGACAGATGAATTGTGGGTTTATGATCAAGTCTATCTATGAATAATATTTGAATCTTCTTTGAATTCTTTTATGTATGATTGGTTATCTTTGCAAGTCTCTTCGAATTATCCGTTTGATTTGGCCAACTAGATTGGTAGTTCTTGCCATGGGAGAAGTGCTTAGCTTTGGGTTCGATCTTGCGGTGTCCCGACCCAGTGACAGAAAGGGAAGCAAGGCACGTATTGCATCATTGCCATCGAAAGTCTTGTTGGGAAGACTTGGAGAAAGTCTTGTTGAACTTGCTGTAAAAAACAGAAACTTTAGCGCTCACGAGAACTGTGTCATTTTTATTTGAAGAGTGCTATTTAGTTAATTATTTTTGCAGATGATTAATAGATAAATTCCTCACGTCCAGAAATTTATTTTAGAATTTTTGGTGTTCCAGATCTTGCGCTAGCTACAGATTACTACAGATTGTTCTGTTTTTGACAGATTCTGTTTTTCGTGTGTTGTTTGCTTATTTTGATGAATCTATGGCTAGTAAAATAGTTTATAATCCATAGAGAAGTTGGAATACAGTAGGTTTAACACAAATATAAATAAATAATTAGTTAATTACAGTACCTTGAAGTGGTCTTTTGTTTTCTTTCGCTAACGGAGCTCACGAGTTTTCTACTTTAAGTTTTGTGTTGTGAAGTTTTCAAGTTTTGGGTGAATTCTTTTGATGGATTATGGAACAAGTAGTGGCAAGAGCCTAAGATTGGGGATGCCCATGGCACCCCCAAGATAATCCAAGGACACCAAAAAGTCAAAGCTTCGGAATGCCCCGGAAGGCATCCCCTCTTTCGTCCACTTCCATCGGTAATTTACTTGGAGCTATATTTTTATTCACCAACATGATATGTGTTTTGCTTGGAGCGTCTTGTATTATTTTTGTCTTTGTGATTTAGTATGCCACAATCATCCTTGTTGTACACACCTTTTGAGCGAGCCATACATGAATTAGAATTTGATAGAATACTCTATGTGCTTCACTTATATCTTTTGAGCTATGTAGTTTTGCTCTATGTGCTTCACTTATATCTTTTTGAGCTAAGTAGTTTTGCTCTATGTGCTTCACTTATATCTTTTGAGCGCTATAATTTTGCTCTATGTGCTTCACTTAGATCTTTTAGAGCACGGTGGTGGATTTGTTTTAAAGAAACTATTGATCTCTCATGCTTCACTTAAATTATTTTGAGAGTCTTAATAGCATGGTAATTTGCTTAATAATAATATGCTTGGTATTCAAGATTTGTGAAACTTTCTTTTGAGTGTGTTGAATACTAAGAAAAGATTGAAGCATGATAATTGTTTTGAGATATGGAGGTGATAATATTAAAGTCATGCTAGTTGAGTAGTTGTGAATTTAAAGAATACTTGTGTTAAAGTTTGTGATTCCCGTAGCATGTATGTATGGTGAACCGTTATGTGATGAAGTCGGAGCGTGATTTATTTATTGATTGTCTTCCTTATGAGTGGCGGTCGGGGACGAGCGATGGTCTTTTCCTACCAATCTATCCCCCTAGGAGCATGCGCGTAATACTTTGCTTTGATAACTTCTAGATTTTTGCAATAAGTATATGAGTTCTTTATGACTAATGTTGAGTCCATGGATTATACGCACTCTCACCCTTCCACCTTCGCTAGCCCCTCTAATACCGCGCACCTTTCGCCGGTATCATACACCTACCATATACCTTCCTCAAAACAGCCACCATACCTACCTATTATGGCATTTCCATAGCCATTCCGAGATATATTGCCATGCAACTTTCCACCATCTAGTTCATCATGACACATTCATCATTGTCATATTGCTTAGCATGATCATGTAGTTGACATAGTATTTGTGGCAAAGCCACCGTTCATAATTTTTTCATACTTGTCACTCTTGATTCATTGCATATCCTGGTACACCGCCAGAAGCATCCATATAGAGTCATACTTTGTTTTCGAATCAAGTTGTAATCATTGATTTGTAAATAAATAAAAGTGTGATGATCATCATTTAATAGAGCATTGTCCCCAAAGAAGAGAAAGGCCAGAGAAAAAAAAGAAGGCCCAAAAAAACAAAAAAATAAAAAGGGGCAATGCTACTAGCCTTTTACCACACTTGTGCTTCAAAGTAGCGCCATGATCTTCGTAGTAGAGAGTCTCTCATGTTATCACTTTCATATACTAGTGGGAATTTTACATTATAGAACTTGGCTTGTATATTCCAATGATGGGCTCCCTCAAAATTGCCCTAGGTCTTCGCGAGCAAGCAAGTTGGATGCACACCCACTTAGTTTCTTGTTGAGCTCTCATACATTTATAGCTCTAGTGCATCCGTTGCATGGCAATCCCTACTCACTCACATTGATATCTATTGATGGGCATCTCCATAGCCTGTTGATACGCCTAGTTGATGTGAGACTATCTTCTCCATTTTGTCTTCTCCACAACCACCCCTCTATTCCACCTATAGTGCTATATCCATGGCTCACGCTCATGTATTGCGTGAAGTTTGAAAAAGTTTGAGAACATCACAAGTATGAAACAATTGCTTGGCTTGTCATCAGGGTTGTGCATGATTAAATATTCTGTGTGAGGAAGATAGAGCATAGCCAGACTATATGATTTTGTAGGGATAGCTTTCTTTGGCCATGTTATTTTAGGAAGACATGATTGCTTTGTTAGTATGCTTGAACTATTATTGTTTTTTTGTCAATATTAAACTTTTTTCTTGAATCTTTCGAATCTGAACATTCATGCCACAATAAAGAAAATTACATTGATAATTATGATAGGTAGCATTCCGCATCAAAAATTCTGTTTTTATCATTTACCTACTCGAGGACGAGAAGGAATTAAGCTTGGGGATGCTTGATACGTCTCCAACGTATCTATTATTTTTTATTGTTCCATGCTATTATATTATCTGTTTTGGATGTTTAATGGGATTTAATATGCTCTTTTATATTGTTTTTGGGACTAACCTATTAACCGGAGGCCCAGTGCCAGTTTCTATTTTTTTGCTTATTTTAGAGTTTTGCAGAAAAGGAATACCAAATGGAGTCCAAACGAAATGAAACCTTCGTGATGATCTTTCTTGGACCGAAAGTAATCCAGAAGACTTGGAGTCGAAGTCTGGAACTCCACCAGGAAGCCACGAGGCAGGAGGGCGCGCCCAGGGGGGTAGGCGCGCCCCCACCCTCGTGGGCCCCTCGTAGCTCCACCGACGTACTTCTTTCACCTATATATACTCTTATACCCTAGAAACAGCAGGGAGAGCCACGAAACCACTTTTCCACCGCCGCAACCTTCTGTACCCGTGAGATCCCATCTTGGGGCCTTTTCCGGCAATCTGCTGGAGGGGCAATCGATCACGGAGGGCTTCTACATCAACACCATTGCCTCTCCGATGAAGCGTGAGTAGTTTACCACAGACCTTCGGGTCCGTAGTTATTAGCTAGATGGCTTCTTCTCTCTCTCTTTAATTCTCAATACAAAGTTCTCCTCGATGTTCTTCGATATCTATTCGATGTAATACTCTTTTGCGGTATGTTTGTCGAGATCCGATGAATTGTGGATTTATGAACAAGATTATCTATGAATATTATTTGGTTCTTCTCTGAATTCTTATATGCATGATTTGATATCTTTGCAAGTCTCTTCGAATTATTGGTTTAGTTTGGCCTACTAGATTGATCTTTCTTGCAATGGGAGAAGTGCTTAGCTTTGGGTTCAATCTTGCGGTGTCCTTTCCCGGTGACAGTAGGGGCAGCAAGGCACGTATTGTAGTGTTGCCATTGGGGATAAAAAGATGCGTTTTATATCATATTGCTTGAGTTTATCCCTCTACATCATGTCATCTTGCTTAATGCATTACTCCGTTCTTATGAACTTAATACTCTAGATGCATGCTGGATAGCGGTCGATGTGTGGAGTAATAGTAGTAGATGCAGAATCGTTTCGATCTATTTGACACGGACGTGATATCTTGATAATCCCCAAGTGCAGGGAATCATCGTAGCAATTACCAAAGGTGGAAGTGATAAATATGGAGTGTCGAACCCACAAGGAGCTAAAGGTAAGATCAATATTCTCTCAAGTCCTATCTGCCACTGATACGACTCTACGTACACCGAAAGTTTGCTTCCAACTAGAAACGAGAAATAAAACTATGTTGTGGGTATGAAGAGGATAACTTTGCATGGTGTCGGTGAGCTAAAATATAAAAGTAGGTGCTGTTATCATAAAGTTAGAATATATTACTTAAGTATTATAAATAGCGAGTGTGGAATAATGATGGATCGGTGTGCGGAATTGTCATAGGCAATTGTTAACAAGACCGATAGTCATCATTTTAATTTCATATGAGGGAGAGGCATAAGCTAACATACTTTCTCTTCTTGGATCATATGCACTTATGATTGGAACTCTAGCAAGCATACACAACTACTAAAGATCATTAATATAAAACCCAACCATAGCATTAAAGCATCAAGTCCCCTTTATCCCATACGCAACAACCCCCTTACTCGGGTTACTACTTCTGTCACTCAAGCAACCCAATATAAGCGAATAATAAACGTATTGCAACACCCTACAGCGGGAATCCCTCATGCTTGCACGACATGGAGGGCACAATAGGACAACACCAAAATAAAACATACAACTCATACCAATCTAGATCATCAATCAACCCAAAGACAAAGGATATCTACTCAAAACATAATAGGATGGCAACACATCATTGGATCATAATATGTGGCATAAAGCACCATGTTCAAGTAGGGATTACAGCAGGGTGCGGGAGAGTGGACTGCATAAAAGAGATGATGATGGTGATGTTGATGAAGACGATCATCGCTGCGATGATTCCCCTCCCGATGGCACTCCGGTGCCACCGAGAGAGAGGAGATGAGGTTCTCCCCCTTGTGCTTCCTCCTCCATGGCCTCCCCCTGGATGGGGAGAGGTTCTCCCTCTAGTCCTTGGCCTTCATGGTGATGATGGCCCCTCCGGGATCCTCCTCCATAGCCTCCGGTGATGATGGCCCCCTCCGGTAGGGTGCCAGAGAGGCCTAGATTGATTTCTCGTGGTTACAGAGGCTTGCGG
Organism: Triticum monococcum; assembly: GCA_034509565.1. Taxonomy (NCBI): domain Eukaryota; kingdom Viridiplantae; phylum Streptophyta; class Magnoliopsida; order Poales; family Poaceae; genus Triticum; species Triticum monococcum. The sequence continues at coordinate 626,691,415 of CM067845.1, forward strand.
CGGCGGAACTTCCGATCTAGATTATTTTCTGGAGGTTTGGGCATTTATAGGGGAGGTTGGCGTTGAGAACAAGTCTACGGGCCCCACGGGAAGTCTACGAGGCACATGGGCGCGCCCCCACCCATGTGGGGCCCATGGGACTCCTGTCCCGTAGATTTTTGTTCAAGTATTTTTTATATTTTCCAGAAAAAATTCTCCCTTGATTTTCATCGCATTCCGAGAACTTTTATTTCTGCACAGAAACAACACCGTGGTAGTTCTGCTGAAAACAGCGTCAGTCCGGGTTAGTTCTAATCAAATCACACCAAAATCATATGAAACTATTGTAAACTTGGCATGAATACTTCATAAATTATAGATACGTTGGAGATGTATCAGCATCCCCAAGCTTAATTCCTGCTCGTCCTCGAGTAGGTAATTGATAAAAGAAATAATTTATGAAGTGTGAATGCTAGCAAGTGTATAAGTTTGATCAATGATTGTTCCAATCACTTTTTTGAGCATCATTATATATCATAACAGTATATCAACTCATGAAACTTCTCATGATCAAGTAACATGCTATTCACAAGTTAAAGTATAGATCATAAACTTTCTTGAAAACTAACAAACCGTGATCTTAGTCATCAAACAATTGCAATTCATCTTATTTCCGGGAAGTGTCTATGTAAGAGCTTTGATTCAGCAAACTCCACATACTCAACTATCAATTAATCTTTCACAATTGCTAACACTCATGTGATATTTATGGGTTCAAAGTTTTAATCAGACACAGAGAAAGATAGGGTCTTATTGTTTTTGCCTCCCAACCTTTTACCTCAAGGGTAATGTCAACAATAATAATTTATGAAAACCTACATCCAAGTGGATATATATATCTAGATCGCTCCAACACGAATAGCTTGCCAAACGAAAAAGTGTAAAAAGGAAAGGTGATGACCACCATGACTCTTGTATAAGGGTAGAAGATAAAAGTAAAAGATAGGCCCGTCGCAGAGGGAAGCAGAGGTTGTCATGCGCTTTTATGGTTGGATGCACAAAATCTTAATGCAAAAAGAACATACTTTATATTGCCGCTTGTGATAAAGACCTTTATTATGCAGTCCATCGCTTTTATTACTTCCCTATGACAAGTTCATATAAAGCTTATTTTCTTCGCACTAATAGATCATACATATTTAGAGAGCAATTTTTATTGCATGCACCGATGACAACTTACTTGAAGGATCTTACTCAATCCATTGGTAGGTATGGTGGACTGTCATGGCAAAACTGGTTTAAGGGATGTTTGGAAGCATAAGTAGTATTTCTACTTGGTGCAAAGAATTTGGCTAGCATGAGAGGGAAAGACGAGCTCAACATGTTGGATGATCCAATACAATATAACATTTCGAATATAGAAAAACATAACCCATTAAGTTGTCTTCCTTGTCCAACATCAACTTTTTAGCATGTCATATCACTACAAAAAAGGACACATCTGTGACATTTTGGGCCGAACAATTTTTTTTTCTGTCATACCTATGACACTTCTATGACGATAATTGTGACAAAACCCGGTATCATCATAGATGTGGTGGGATCCTACTTCTGTGACAAAAAATCATGACAGAAAATGAGCTTTTCGTCTTGGGCGGGCCGGAGACGCAGCTGCATGACATTCTTTGGGCCGTCCATGACAGAAAAAACCCGTGCTAGAAGCGAGGGTATAACACCCTCAATGCGACTATATCTCCCACGTGTCGAGGCACGACTTAGAGGCATAATCGCATTGAAGGCATATGTCGCAAGTCGGGTAATCATCACTGTCGGGGGTGACTGATCCCCACGGACACCTATGGGACCACGGCGGACCGAGGCCCCTTTCGGTTCGGCAGGGGGCGGAGAGTGCGCGAAGAGCGGATCGAGGCGAAGCGCACGAGCAACGCGATCAGTTTACCCAGGTTCGGGCCGCACGGATGCGTAAAACCCTACTCCTGCTTTGGTTTGTATTTGTGTTCTTTCTCGGGAGCGATGAACGCTACAGTACACTTGAATGGCTAGCGAGACCGAGCGTGAGAATGATCGTCCCCCCTTTTCCCTGTTGCGCATGGGCCTCCTTTTATATGTCAAAGGGGTCACCGACAGGTGGCAACAGAGATGAGGGTAAAAAGGTAAAAGAGGTGGTGGTTGGCGCCACCGCTTACTACAGTTGTATCATACCTAACCCTGACGGCAGGGGACAAAGGCATTAAATGCCTGTCTGTGTCGCCTAGACGGTGCAGAAAAGGACCGCTAGGGACGCCATTGCTCGCCACGACGGCTATCTTGTCAGCGCCGCTTGCCACCGTGTACCTCTAGCTGCACAGCCTTCCGCCACATATGCCTGGAAGGGTCCCAGAGCGACACGTTGGCGGATGTGCTGGAGCGCAGGTAAAGGACGGAAGCTTACTGCGGCAAGTGCCTTGCCGCGGTTATTATCTTGCCGCGCCCAGGAGCTTGCCGCTCACTGGGTCTTGCCGGGACACGAGGTGTGCTGCGGCGAGTTCCTTGATATGTCTTGATTGGCCTCCCCGGCAAGCTCCTCTTGTTGGGGTCTTGTCTCCTTCCCGGCAAGCTCCTCTTGCCGGGGCCTTGGATACTTTGTTCTTGAATGGCTCCAAAGGAACCACGGAGGATCTTGGCGGTCGCCCGGCAAGCCTTGCCGCGGGACGCTGCGACTGCCCGTGCACAAGTTCGGGATACTAAGGTACCCCTACTTTAGTACACCAACAGGAGCCCCCGGGCCTGGGCCATACACAATGCCGAGCGCTGTTGGCCAGGCCCAAAATAGTGCATGGGCACGCGTGGCCTAGGTTATGCCGTAGCTCACTCCGCATCCACCGCGCCCTCTCCGCACGGCACGCGTCGAACGCGGCATTGTGGGAGAGATCGTGGGCAGTTTCTTTATTAGGAAAGGCGGAACGTCCGCCACCTCCCCCTTTATAAGCAGGGGGAAGCAGGGGTGGTGCGTCCACTCGCCCCCATTCTGCTCCAATCTTGAAAAACTCCGCCCCGCCTCCGTCTTCCCAAAGCACACAGAGCGCAGTGCCCTGCCCTCCGCATTGCCACCAGCACCACTACGCCATCGACCTCCTCCACTGCTTCCGCCATGGCTCCGAAGGGCGACAAGGGGAAGGCCGTGAAGTCGACCGAGGCGCAGCGGCTCACGGCGCTGCAGAAGGAGCGAGCCATTTTCCCCCCAAGCTCGGCGCGAAGGAGCTGCGGGAGTACTATTATCTCTTTTGGGCGATGGAGACGCGAGCTCACCCGCGGACCAAGGTGCTCCCGGCCGCTGCTCACGCGGCGGCTCCGGACGGGTACCCTTTCTTTGCCGTCTTCTTCTACTGCGGGCTCTGCCCGCCTTTTTCCGAGTTCTTCTGCGATATCATGAACACATACAATCTCTGTCTCCTTGACTTCACTCCCAACGCCGTCCTCACCATGGCAGTTTTCGCACACCTTTGCGAGAACTTTGTCGGAGTCCACCCTAGCGTAGCCCTTTTTCGCCACTTTTTCATTCCCCGGGTAGAGAGAGGAGAGCCCTTGTCCGGCAGAATTGCCTGGGTCTCTAGGACCGGCAAGAAGGATTCCTACTTGGAGGGCGAATTCCGCGGCAAGTGGGAGGAGTGGAGGGCTGATTGGTGCTGGATTGTCGAGGAGAGCCCGCAACCATTCACCGCCCGGTGTCAAGTAGCAGCAGTGTGCGGCAGCGACTGGAGCGACGTGGCCCCGGAGGACAGCAGGCTGAAGATTGCCGTCACTAGGATCCAACGCCTCAGGCTTGCCGGACTCACGGTAGGGGCCGTTGGCGCAGACTTTCTTCGTCGCTGCATCGCTCCCCTGCAGGAACGGAGGGGGCCTGCCTGGGAGTTCAAGAACGCGGCAGACATCATGAGGCTGCGCCCAGGCCTCAACTACAATTTCACTGTCCTTGAGCTCAACGGAATACTGTAGGAGCTCTTCAAGTACGATTCAGATCACCCCGAGGTCTTCAGGTTGCCGCAGGGCGTCGTCCCTCTGTGCAACAATTCGGCGCTCGACCGCATCAGGGCGATGATGCCACTGTGCGATTCGCACGGAATCGTGTCAACTTGGCAAGAGCCAGAAGATGAGGTTGTGCAGCAATTCTTCGATGACTTGGTGGAAGTGCCAATCCGCGCCGATGAGAAGGACGGCCTCATCCGCGACACCACCGAGGCGGAGCTGGCATACATCACCACCAGGTTGGAAGAGGCGGCGGCAGCTGCCGCGGCGGGCGAGTTCGGCTTCACCTTGGAGGAGGCAGCGGCGGTAGAGGCGGCAAACCGCGCCGAACGAGAGGAAATCTCCGGTAAGAAGGAGCTTGCCCGGCAAGAAGAGCTTGCCGGCAAGGAAGATCTTGTCGGGCGTGGTGCCGGGCCGAGCGGGCCTGTCGAGGATGCGAGCGGGTCGTTGGAGATTGGCTCCTCTTCCACTTCGTCCTCAGACAGCACGCCGCCAGCAGCGGCTCCGTCTCCACCAAGAAGGCGTCTCCGCAAGGTCGGGGATGCAACGAGGCGGCAGGCGCGTCGACAGTCGCCGCGCCACGCGACACGCTCCACCGCGGCAAGCACTGTTGCCGCGGGAGCGCCCCACGCTGCCGCAACAACTGGAGCGGGGTCTTCTCGGACTGCCGCCTCTGCTCCCGCCAAGCGACCAAGGGAGCCTACTCCTCCACCTTCCCGCGCCAGACGTGGGCCGGATTTTGACTTCTCCGCGTTTAGCTCCGACGAGGAAGAAGAAGAGGAGTAAGCTCTTCTTATTGTACTTGCAATTCTTTGATTTCTGCTGTTTTTGTCTTGTGTTGTTTCTCACTTGATTTTCCCTGTATCTGTTCCTTTTTAGGACTCTGGCGCAAAGAGTGGCAAAGAGAGCCAAGGCGCCGGTGATCGTCATCGAGGATGAACCCACTGCATCAATAGGGGACGTGCCTGAGACAAACTTGCCGGACTCGGCGGCTGATCTTCAGAGCAGCCCCCAGCGTAAGTGTCTTGTTTACTTCCTGCTGTCGGGCGCGCACGAAGATTCTTGCTGTGCTGATACTTGTTTGTTTGACTTGTGCAGGAGCAGAGCAGCCACACCAGGACAGCCCGGAGGCTGCCCCTGAAGCGCCAAGGGAAAGTCCTCCGGCGAGGGAGAGATCCCCGGCAAGGGAGAGTTCTCCGGCGAGGGAGGAGACTCCGGCTAGGGAGGAGCCCCCGACAAGGGAGGGATCTCCGGCAAGAGACTGTGTCGGCGATCCCCCGGCGACGGAGACCGCAGCTGCAGACCCTGGCACAGGTAACTTCCTTGCTTCCAAACTCCCCTTGGTTCTTCGTCTTCTTGATCTTTCTCTTGGATTTTGCTCAAATTTTGCTTGAATTTTCTCCCCTCTTCCGGCCGTCAGATCCATCTGCCGCAGAGCCGATGGAGACTGAAGCCGCCGCTGAGGAAGCAGCCAGCGCCGGCGAGGAGGCCGCCAGGGCTGCCGCCGCGGAGGTGGGCGGGGAGTCTGGCGGTCGTACTGACGACCCGAAGGCCGCAGGAGCGCCAGGCGCTGCTCCGACCACCGACTCCTCCGCCGCAGCCGCCGCACCAGGCTCCGATGAGCCCCAGCCTGGCGTCTACCTGAAGACCGGCGAGGACATCTTCATTAACCTTCCCTGGGCGTCAAGTTCCAGGGCGCCGATCGAGTTGGAGATGCTGGACGGAGAAGTGCTTGCCTCCGCCGGGCTGAAGCTGGTTGACGCGCCAAGCAGCAGCAGCGGCGAACCTGAAGAGGAGCACCTGCTGCGGAAGCTAGTGGCGCTCTACCGCGCCCGGCAGGCCAAGCTGGAGTCCCGCGAGGCGCTCGTCGCGAAGGCCGGTGCTGATATCGGGAAGCGCGCAGAAGAGCTCCGTGGCGCCAACCAAGAAGCTCTCCGCTCCCCGGCAAAGGAGCGGGAAGATCTTGCCGAGGCGCAGCAGGCCTTCCTCCTCAAGAAGGCCGACGTCCAAGAGCGCCAACGCCTTGCCACGGAGAAGCTGTCTTCCTAGGAGGGTGACTTGGCGCAGCGGAAGGTCCACCTCGACAGCCACGAGGAGGAGCTTGCCGCGCGCGAGCAGTTGGCGGAGCCGTCAAGCAGGCCGAAGACGCCGCCACAGCTGCCGAGGCCGCCAAGGCTGAGCTGGAACTGAAGGTGGTGCAGTTGGAGGCGAGCCTCAAGGCGAGCGGCGACGAGCTTGCCGCGCTCAAGCTCGAGCATGAGAAGGACGCCAACAGCTACTCGGAGCTGCAGGCCCTTTTTGCCGAGAAGGGCAAGGAACTGGACGCCGCCAAGAACTCCAACGCTGATCTTGAAGTGAAGCTGGTGGCTCTGACCAAATCTCTGGACGATGCCAAGGAGCAGGAGGCGGCCTTGAAGGAAGAAATTGAGGCCGGCAAGGTGCTGCTGGCGAACGCTGTTGCCGCCCAGAAGACCTTGTCGAAGAACGTGGAGCACTGGACGGAGGGTCTGGTGAACGTCGCCGCGGACGTCGACAAGGAGTTGGCGCAATTGGGGATGGTGGATCTCGGGTACTCCTCCGACGAGAATCTCCAACCCAGCGCCAAGCTGACTCTGTTCTTCAAGGGCGTGGCGTCGGCGCTTCAGCGACTCCGGGAGCAGATCCCAAAGCAGCTTGCCGACGAGTCGTGCAATATTTGCGCGGGAGCTCTCTAGAAGGTGTTGATGAAGGTGGCCTTCCGCAACCCAGGTCTCCGCCTCACCAACGTCCTCCGAAGCTTGCTACCAGATGCTGATGTAGAAGAGCTCAAGGCCCTTGTCGCACCTATCGTGGACAGGGTGAGCGGAATCAGAAGGGTCGAGGGCGACCGCGTAGATTAGGTCGTCCATCTTCTTCTTTCCTTGTTGCTATCAATCATGAAAAACAGTCTGTTAGAGATGCGACAAGTTATTTTGTAATATACTCTATCCTTGGTAGTAATTGCTATGTTATTTCCTTTACTTGACTCCTTCCTCTGTATGTTTTTACCCTACGCTTTTAGGGAACTTGCCGGCGCAGGCACCTTTGCCGCGAGCGCTGAGTGCGGAACGTCAACAACCTGCTGGCGGTGCTGCAGCCGACAAGAAACCTTATCGCGGCTAGTCGCAGCTCACTTAAGTTGTTGAGCGGACTCAAAACAATAGTAAGGGCGCAACTAGCTACGAGTTGGTTCCTCCGCGCACAGGTTTTCCATACAAAGCACGGTCGTTCAAGGAAAATAACTTAAAAACTTAAAGGAAATTTGATTGCTCAGACTTTGGCAACTTATCTTTTTTTGTTACTTGCTTCCCGGCAAGGCGAAAACTTCTTGAACGACGCCTGGTCCATACTGTATCTTCTCCCTTCCCCCGGCAAACTTGTGTGCGAGGGAACCTCCTTTTCCTTGTGAAAAAGAAAGAGGGCGGAATAACAATATGGAGCTTTAAGGCTCGTTATTTCTTATCGGGGGTAAATGCTGCACAAAATGTCAGATAATACATGCAAAATTTAAAAAGCATGAAACTGACAAGGTGTGCTGAGCACATGATATTTATGCACGGGATCTGCGCCCGGCTTTGTACAAAGGATTACATGCAACAGCGGCAAGACTCGTACAAAAGGTGGTTGCCGGAACGGGTTCCGGCAACCATGCCCTACGGGTAAAACTTGCGAAGATGCTCAATATTCCAGGAGTTGCTCACTGGGATGCCATCTTCGGTCTCCAGGCGGATAGCGCCAGGCCTGGTGACTCGTTTCACCTGGTAAGGGCCTTCCCACTTAGGCGTCAACATGTTGGAATTCTTGGCGGACTGAACGCGCCGAAGAACAAGGTCGCCTTCCTCGAGACTTCTGGCGTTAACTTTGCGGCTATGATAGCGGCGCAAAGCTTGCTGGTAGCAAGCAGCTCGCACAGCAGCCTGAAGACGGTCTTCCTCAAGGAGCAGCACGTCGTCTTGTCGCAGCTGCTCTTGCTCAAGCTCGTCGTAAGCGAGCACTCGAGGCGACCCGTATACGAGTTCCGTGGGGAGAACTGCCTCCGCTCCATAGACTAGAGCGAAGGGTGTCTGGCCAGTGGCTCGATTTGGCGTCGTCCTGATCGACCAAAGAACCACCGGCAGCTCCTCGATCCAGTTTCTTCCGCACTTGTGCAGCCTGTCAAAAGTTCTGGTCTTGAGCCCGCGCAACACTTCAGCATTTTCCCTCTCCGCTTGACCGTTGCTTCTCGGGTGAGCAACAGAAGCGAAGCAGACCTTGGTGCCAAGATCTTGGACGTACTGCATGAAGGTGCGGCTAGTAAATTGTGTACCGTTTTCGGTGATTATCCTGTTAGGGATCCCAAAACGCAAAACAATCGACCTGAAGAGCTTGACTGCTGACTGTGCTGTCACCTTTCTCACTGGTTCCACTTCCGGCCACTTTGTGAACTTGTTGATCGCCACGTACAAGTACTCAAAGCCCCCGGCAGCTCGGGGAAAGGGGCCGAGGATATCGAGCCCCAGACCGAAAATGGCCAGGATAAAGGGATCGTCTGGAGAGCTTGAGCTGGCTGGTGTATCTGCTTGGAATGGAACTGGCACGCTTCACACTTGGTTACTTGTGCAGTCGGATCCTGGAGGGCTGTCGGCCAGAAGAAGCCTTGCCGGAACGCTTTGCCAGCAAGTGCTCTTGTGCCAATGTGGTGACCACATATGCCTCCATGTATTTCTGCCAACAGCTTTTGTCCATCTTCCCGGGGAATGCACTTCAATTTCACACCGTTGAGTCTTCTTCTGCACAGTATGTTATCGACAAACTGGTACATACTTGACTGCCGGGCTACTCTCTCCGCTTCTTCTTGCTCTTCGGGAAGTTCTCCTGTTTGAAGGAAACTGACGATCTGTTGCGCCCATGTTGGAGCCTGTGGCTCGACAACAAGGACTAAAGGCATATCTGCTGCTGTGGGAACATCCGCTTCTACGGCAAGAGCCTGCGACTCTGCCGGAGCTTGACGTTCCCCGACAAGCTTGCCGGGGCAGAACTTGTCGGGAGTGTCTGCTTCAACGGTACAAATCCTAGGGCTTGCCGGAGGAGACTGCTCCTCAGCATTCTTGTTGTTGATCTTGGGGACCTTATTGGCGGCGGCTTCGGGAAGCTCTGCCGGAAAATAGTCGCCAGAAATCAACTTCCTCTTCTTGCTATGTCCATTTGTCGGTGTTACGGATGGCTGAGTCAGCTTGAGCACAAAGATCCCTGGTTCCACAGGTGACTTTAGTGCGGCGCACTTTGACAGGCCATCGGCAATGTCATTCTGAGCTCGTGGAACGTGCTCCATCTGCAGGCCGTCAAAGTGCTCTTCTAGCTTTCTCACTTCGTCGACGTAAGCTTCCATTAACGGACTCTGATAGTTCTTGTTTACTTGGCGGACGACAAGCTGCGAGTCACCCCTGATAATAAGCTTCTTAATCCCAAGGTCTGCCGCGATCCTGAGACCGGCAAGCAAGCCCTCGTACTCTGCAGTATTGTTTGTTGCTTGCTCCTTGGGAAAGTGCATCTGGACTACGTACTTGAGGTGCTCTCCGGTGGGTGCGACAAGCAGCACACCCGCGCCGGCGCCTTGCAGCGAGAAGGCACCGTCAAAGTACATGAGCCACTCTTTGTTTGCTTCCTTGACGGGGATGCTCGTCTCTGGGGTTTCTTCATCTGGTGTTGGCGTCCACTCTGCTATGAATTCTGCCAATGCTCTGCTTTGGATTGTTGATGTACTCTCAAATTTGAGGCCAAAGCTTGACAGTTCCAGTGCCCACTCAACAATCCTGCCTGTTGCTTCCGGATTTTGCAATATCCTCTTCAGCGGAAAGCGAGTGACAACCGTGATTTCATGTGCTTGGAAGTAATGGCGCAGCTTTCTCGAGGCCATGAGAAGGCCGAAAAGCAACTTCTGCACACCAGAGTACCTCGACCTAGCCCCCTGCAAAAGGGAACTGACAAAGTAAACTGGGCGCTGCACCATCTTCTTCTGTATCTCCTCTTGCATCTGCGCAGATCCTTGCTTGTCGGGACCAGAGCTTGTCGGGGAAGCCCCCCTGCTTGTCGCTGGATGTGCTTGCCGCGGTTGCTGGCTCGTCATCTACCTCTCTCTCCGCTACTAACGCAGCACTAACCACTTGATTGGTTGCCGCTATGTATAGCAGCAACTTCTCTTGTGGTTTAGGTGCGACAAGTGTTGGAGTGGAGGACAAGTATCTCTTCAAGTCTTGCAGCGCAGCCTCCACTTCTGGAGTCCATTTCATTGGACCTGCCTTTTTCAAAATTTTAAAAAACGGCAGGGCGCGCTCAGCAGACCGAGATATAAACCTGCTGTCGGGGGTGCTGATCCCACGGACACCTATGGGACCACGGCGGACCGGGGCCCCTTTCGGTTCGGCAGGGGGGCGGAGAGTGCACGAAGAGCAGATCGAGCCAAACGCACGAGCGACGCGATCGGTTTACCCAGGTTCGGGCCGCACGGATGCGTAAAACCCTACTCCTGCTTTGATTCGTATTGTGTTCTTGCTCGGGAGCGACGAATGCTATAGTACACTTGGGTGGCTAGCGAGACCGAGCGTAGAATGATCGTCCTCCCCCCCTGTTGCGCATGGGCCTCCTTTTATATGTCAAAGGGGTCACCGACAGGTGGCAACAGAGATGAGGGTAAAAACGTAAAAGAGGTGGTGGTTGGGGCCACCGCTTACTACAGTTGTATCATACCTAACCCTGACGGCAGGGGACAAAGGCATTAAATGCCTGTCTGTGTCGCCTAGATGGGGCGGAAAGGGACCGTCAGGGGCGCCACCGTTTGCCACGATGGCTATCTTGTCAGCGCCTGCTTGCCACCGCATGCCCCTGGCTGCGCAGCCTCCCGCCACGTACGCCAGGAACGGTCCTAGAGCGACACGTTGGTGGGTGAGCTGGAGCGTGGGCTGCGGAGTAGTAGCTTGCCGCGGCAAGCGCCTTGCCACGGATGTTGTCTTGTCGCGTCCGGGAGCTTGTCGCTCACCGGGTCTTGCCGCGTCCGAGAGCTTGTCGCACACCGGGTCTTGCCGGGACGCGCAGCGCGTCGCAGCAAGCTTCACGAGATGCCTTGGTTGGTCTTCCCGGCAAGCTCCTCTTGCCGGGGCCTTGTCTCCTTCCCGGCAAGCTCCTCTTGCCGGGGTCTTGGATACTTTGTTCTTGAATGGCTCCAAAGGAACCATGGAGGACCTTGGCGGTCACCCGACAAGCCTTGCTGCGGGGTGCTGCGACTGCCCGTGCACAAGTTCGGGATACTAAGGTACCCCTACTTTAGTACACCGGCAGGAGCCCCCGGGCCTGGGCCATACACGGTGCCGAGCGCTGTTGGGCCAGGCCCAAAATAGTGCACGGGCACGCGCGGCCTAGGTTCCGCCGTAACTCACTCCGCATCCACCGCGCCCTCTCCGCACGGCACGCGTTGAACGCGGCATCGTTCGTGACGTGGGCGGCGTGCGCGGGGCTAAGCCCCGCGTGCATGCGTCACGTCGTGGTAGAGGGGACGGTTTCTTTATTTAGGAAAGGCGGAACGTACGCCACCTCCCCCTTTATAGGCAAAGGGAAGTAGGGGTAGTGCGCCCACTCGCCCCCATTCTGCTCCAATCTTGAAAAACTCCGCCCCGCCTCCGACTTCCCAAAGCACACAGAGCGCAGCGCCCCGCCCCCCCCGCATTGCCACCAGCACCACCACGCCGTCGACCTCCTCCACTGCTTCCACCATGGCTCCGAAGGGCGACAAGGGGAAGGCTGTGAAGTCGACCGAGGGGCAGCGGCTCGCGGCGCTGCGGAAGGAGCGATCCATTTCCCCCCCAAGCTCGACGCGAAGGAGCTGCGGGAGTACTATTATCTCTTTTGGGCGACGGAGACGCGAGCTCACCCGCAGACCAAGGTGCTCCCGGCCGCTGCTCACGCGACGGCTCCGGACAGGTACCCTTTCTTCGCCGTCTTCTTCTACTGCGGGCTCTGCCCGCCTTTTTTTGAGTTCTTCTGTGATATTATGAACACGTACAATCTCTGCCTCCTTGACTTCACTCCCAACGCTGTCCTCACCATGGCAGTTTTCGCACACCTTTGCGAAAACTTTGTCGGGGTCCACCCTAGTGTAGCTCTCTTCCGCCATTTCTTCATCCCTCGGGTAGAGGGAGGAGAGCCTCTTTCCGGCGGAATCGCCTGGATCTCAAGGTCCGGCAAGAAGGAATCTTATCTGGAGGGGGAGTTCCACGGCAAGTGGGAGGAGTGGAGAGCGGATTGGTGTTGGATTGTCGAGGAGAGCCCGCAGCCATTCACCGCCCGGCGCCAAGCAGCAGCAGTGCGCGGTAGTGACTGGAGCGACGTGGCCCCAGAGGACAGCATGCTGAAGATTGCCGTCACCAGGATCCAGTGCCTCAGGCTTGCCGGACTCACTGTAGGGGCCGTCGGCGCAGATTTTCTTCGTTGCCGCATCGCTCCCCTGCAGGAACGGGGGAGGCCTGCTTGGGAGTTCAAGAACGCGGCAAACGTCATGAGACTGCGCCCAGGCCTCAACTACAATTTCACCGTCCTTGAGCTCAACGGAATACTGCAGGAGCTCTTCAAGTACGATCCAGATCACCCCAAGGTCTTCAGGTTGCCGCAGGGCGTCGTCCCTTTGTGCAACAATTCGGCGCTCGACCGCATCAGGGCGATGATGCCACTGTGCGATTCGCACGGAATCGTGCCAACTTTGCAAGAGCCAGAGGATGAGGTTGTGCAGCAATTCTTCAACAACTTGGTGGAAGTGCCAATCCGTGCCGACGAGAAGGACGGCCTCACCCGCGACACCACCGAGGCGGAGTTGGCGTACATCGCCACCAGGTTGGAAGAGGCGGTGGCTGTTGCCGCGGCGGGCGAGTTCGGCTTCACCTTGGAGGAGGCAGCGGCGGCAGAGGCGGCAAACCGTGCCGAGCGGGAGGATCTTGACGGCAAAAAGGATCTTGCCGGCAAGAAGGAGGTTGCCGGGCGCGATGCTGAACCGAGCCAGGTTGCCGGGCATGACGCCGAACCGAGCGAGCCTGCCGATGATGCGAGCGGCTCTTTGGAGATCGATTCCTCCTCCACTTCGTCCTCCGACAGCATGCCGCCAGCAGCGTCTCCGTCTCCACCAAGAAGGCGTCTCCGCAAGGCCGAGAATGTAGCGAGGCGGCAGGAGGGCCGGCAGTCGCCGCGCCGCACGACGCGCTCCACCGTGGCAAGTACCGTTGCCGCGGGAGTGCCCCATGCTGCTGCTTCGACTGGAGCGGGGTCTTCCCGGACTGCCGCTTCTGCTCCCGCCAAGCGACCAAGAGAGCCTACTCCTCCACCTTCCCGCGCCAGACGCGGGCCGGATTTTGACTTCTCCGCGTTTAGCTCCGACAAGGAAGAGGAAGAGGAGTAAGCTCTTTTTATTGTACTTGCAGTTCTTTGATTTTTGCTGTTTTTGTCTTGTCTTGTTTCTCACTTGCCTTTCCCTGTATCTGTTCCTTTTTAGGACTCTGGCGCAGAGAGCGGCAAAGAGAGCCAAGGCGCCAGTGATCGTCATCGAGGACGAACCCACTGTGTCAACAGGGGACGTGGCTGACACAAACTTGCCGGACCCGGCGGCTGATCTTCAGAGCAGCCCCCAGCATAAGTGTCTTGTTTACTTCCCGCTGTCGGGTGCGCACGAAGATCCTTGCTGTGCTGATACTTGTTTGTTTGACTTGTGCAGGAGCAGAGCAGCCACACCAGGAGAACCCGGAGGCTGCCCCTGAAGCGCCAAGGGAAAGTCCTCCGGCGAGGGAGAGGTCTCCAGCAAGGGAGGTGACCCCGACAAGGGAGGAGCCCCCGGCAAGAGAGGAGACTCCGGCAAGGGAAGAGCCCCCGGCAAGGGAGGGGGCTCCGGCAAGGGAGGAGCCTCCGGCAAGGGAGGGATCTCCGGCAAGGGACTGCGTCGGCGCCCCCCCGGCGACGGAGACCACAGCTGCAGACCCTGGCACAGGTAACTTCCTTGCTTCCAAACTCCCCCTGGCTTCTTCGTCTTCTTGATCTTTCTCTTGGATTTTGCTCGAATTTTGCTTGAATCTTCTACCCCCTTCCGGCCATCAGATCCATCTGCTGCAGAGTCGATGGAGACGGAGGTCGCCGCCGAGGAAGCAGTCGGCGCCGACGAGGAGGCCGCCAGGGTTGCCACCGCGGATGCGGGCGGGGAGTCCGGCGGTCGTACTGACGACCCGAAGGTCGCAGGAGCACCAGGCGCTGCTCCGACCATCGACTCCTCCGCCGCAGCCACCGCGCCAGGCTCCGATGAGCCCTAGCCTGGCGTCTACCTGAAGGCCGGTGATGACATCTTCATCAACCTCGCCTGGGCATCGAGCTCCAGGGCACCGATCAAGGGGGAGATGCTGGATGGAGAGGTGCTTGCCTCCGCCGGGCTGAAGCTGGTCGACGCGCCAAGCAGCAGCAGCGGCGAACCTGAAGAGGAGCGCCTGCTGCGGAAGCTAGTGGCGCTCTACCGCGCCCGGCAGGCCAAGCTGGAGTCCCGCGAAGCACTCGTCGCGAAGGCTGGCGCTGATATCGAGAAGCGCGCAGAAGAGCTCCGAGGCGCCAACCAGGAAGCTCTCCGCGCCCTGGCAAAGGAGCGGGAAGATCTTGCCGAGGCGCAGCAGGCCTTCCTCCTCGAGAAGGCCGACGCCGAAGAGTGCCAACGCCTTGCCGCAGAGAAGTTGTCTTCGCAGGAGGGTGACTTGGTGCAGCGGAAGGTCCACCTCGACAGCCACGAGGAGGAACTTGCCGCGCGCGAGTGGGCAGTTGGCGGAGCCGTCAAGCAGGCCGAAGACGCCGCCGCAGCTGCCGAGGCCGCCAAGGCTGAGCTGGAGCTGAAGGTGGTGCAGCTGGAGGCGGGCCTCAAGGCGAGCGGCGACGAGCTTGCCGCGCTCAAGCTCGAGCATGAGAAGGACACCAACAGCTACTCGGAGCTGCAGGCCCTTTTCGCCGAGAAGGGCAAGGAACTAGACGCCGCCAAGAACTCCAACGCCGATCTCGAAGCGAAGCTGGCGGCCCTGACCAAATCTCTGGACGGTGCCAAGGAGCAGGAGACGGCCCTGAAGGAGGAGGTCAAGGCCGGCAAGGTGCTGCTGGCGAAGGCTGCTGCCGCCCGGAAGACTTTGTCAGAGAATGTGGAGCACTGGACGGAGGGTCTGGTGAACGTCGCCGCGGACGTCGACAGGGAGCTGGCACAATTGGGGATGGTAGATCTCGGGTACTCCTCCGACGAGAATCTCCAACCCAGCGCCAAGCTGATTTTGTTCTTCAAGGGCGTGGCGACGGCGCTCCAGCGACTCCGGGAGCAGATCCCAAAGCAGCTTGCCGACGAATCGCGCAAGATTTGCACGGGAGCTCTCGAGAAGGTGCTGATGAAGGTGGTCTTCCGCAACCCAGGCCTCCGCCTCACCAACGTCCTCCGAAGCCTGCCGCTAGATGCTAATTTGGAGGAGCTCAAGGCCCTCGTCGCACCTATTGTGGACAGGGTGAGCGGAATCAGAAGGGTCGAGGGCGACCGTGTAGACTAGGCCATCCATCTTTTTCTTTCCTTGTCGCTGTCAATCATGTTATGAAAAACAGTCTGTTAGAGACGCGACAAGTTATTTTGTAATATACTCTATCCTGGGTAGTAATTGCTATGTTATTTCCTTTACTTGATTCCTTCCCTTGTATGTTTTTACCCTACGCTTTTAGGGAACTTGCCGGCGCGGGCACCTTTGAGCGCTGAGTGCGGAACATCAGCAGCCTGCAGGAGGTGCCGCGGCCGGCGAGAAACCTTGTCGCAGAGGTAGTCGCAGCTCACTTAAGTTGTTGAGCGGACTCGAAACAACAGTAAGGGCGCAACTGGCTGCGAGCTGGTTCCTCCGCGCTTGCCGCGAGCGCTGAGTGCGGAACATCAGCAGCCTACAGGCGGTGCCGCGGCCGGCAAGAAACCTTGTCGCAGAGCTAGTCGCAACTCACTTAAGTTGTTGAGGGGACTCGAAACAACAGTAAGGGCGCAACTAGCTATGAGTTGGTTCCTCCGCACACAGGTTTTCCATACAAGGGACGGTCTTTCAAGGAATATAACTCTATAAATTTAAAGGAAATTTGATTGCTCATACTTTGGCAACTTATCTTTTTTTTGTTACTTGCTTCCCGGCAAGGCGAAAACTTCTTGAACGACGCCTGGTCCATACCGTATTTTCTCCCTCCCCCCCGGCAAACTTGTGCGCGAGGGAACCTCCTTTTCCTTGTGAAAAAGAAAGAGGGCGGAATAACAATATGGAGCTTTAAGGCTCGTTATTTCTTACCGGGGGTAAATGCTGCACAAAATGTCAAATAACACATGCAAAATTTAAAAAGCATGAAACTGACAAGGTGTGCTGGGCACGTGATATTTATGGACGGGATCTGCGCCCGGCTTTGTACGAAGGATTACATGCAACAGCGGCAAGACTTTTACAAAAGGGTGGTTGCCGGACAGGGTCCGACAACCGCGCCTTACGGTAAAACTTACGAAGATGCTCAATATTCCAGGAGTTGCTCACTGGTATGCCATCTTCGGTCTCCAGGCGGATAGTGCCAGGCCTGGTGACTCGTTTCACCCGGTAAGGGCCTTCCCACTTTGGCGTCAACTTGTTGGAATTCTTGGCGGACTGAATGCGCCGAAGAACAAGGTCGCCTTCCTCGAGTCTTCTGGCGTTAGCTTTGCGGCTATGATAGCGGCGCAAAGCTTGCTGGTAGCGAGCGGCTCGCACAGCAGCCTGAAGACGGTCTTCCTCGAGGAGCAGCGCGTCGTCTTGCCGCAGCTGCTCTTGCTCAAGCTCATCGTAAGCGAGCACTCGAGGCGACCCGTATACGAGTTCCGTGGGGTAATCTAGGATCAATTGGGCCCGAGCCAACGCTTCTGCCGGAGTGGCAGGCGGCGGCGGCGAACGGTGCGAGGAGCAAGATATGCTCGGACTTCTAACTACGTTAGAAGGAGCAGTATCTCGTCAAAGCGACCGTGCCATGCTCACGCCAGCATGTTGGCGTGCGTGCTGGTCTTGAGCACTCCGGGATCCGCCAGCTTGATCTTGGCCCAGCAAACGTATGGTACCGTGAATACCATGACGCTGCTGGTCCCGCGCCTCTTGGGGCGGGCGCGGAGCATGTACGGACGCCGAGGTCTTGGAGTGCGCTCGGTGGTTGTGGGAGCTGACCGCGCCGCCGACGTGCAGCGTAGTCTTTTCCTTGGACCTGGCAGCAGCATGAGTCCCCTCGTCGGCGCCCACTCTTCCGCCGGCGCCTACTCCACCAGCCATTTGCTCCGGCGATGGTGGGCTCGGCGTAGACGGAGCAGCTGCCTCCGAAATCTTCTTCTTCGGTGGCATGTTGATGAAGATGACAAAGATTCGGCTCGTGTGAACGTCGGATCAGGTTCACACAGCCTCGACGCACCCCCTACCTGGCGCGCCAAAGATGTCGGGGGTGCTGATCCCACGGACACCTATGGGACCACGGTGGACCGGGGCCCCTTTCGGTTCGGCAGGGGGGCGGAGAGTGCACGAAGAGCAGATCGAGGTGAACGCACGAGCGACGCGATCGGTTTACCCAGGTTCGGGCCGCACGGATGCGTAAAACCCTACTCCTGCTTTGATTCGTATTGTGTTCTTGCTCGGGAGCGACGAATGCTACAGTACACTTGGGTGGCTAGCGAGACCGAGCATGAGAGTGATCGTCCTCCCCCTCTGTTGCGCATGGGCCTCCTTTTATATGTCAAAGGGGTCACCGACAGGTGGCAACAGAGATGAGGGTAAAAAGGTAAAAGAGGTGGTGGTTGGCGCCACCGCTTACTATAGTTGTATCATACCTAACCCTAACGGCAGGGGACAAAGGCATTAAATGCCTGTCTGTGTCGCCTAGACGAGGCGGAAATGGACCGTCAGGGGCGCCACCGTTTGCCACGATGGCTATCTTGTCAGCGCCTACTTGCCACCGCATGCCCCTGGCTGCGCAGCCTCCCGCCACGTACGCCAGGAACGGTCCCAGAGCGACACGTTGGTGGGTGAGCTGGAGCGCGGGCTGCGGAGTAGTAGCTTGCCGCGGCAAGCGCCTTGCTGCGGACGTTGTCTTGTCGCGTCCGGGAGCTTGTCGCTCACCGGGTCTTGCCGCGTCCGGGAGCTTGTCGCACATCGGGTCTTGCCGGGACGCGCAGCGCGTCGTAGCAAGCTTCATGAGATGCCTTGGTTGGTCTTCCCGGCAAGCTCCTCTTGCCGGGGTCTTGGATACTTTGTTCTTGAATGGCTCCAAAGGAACCATGGAGGACCTTGGCGGTCACCCGGCAAGCCTTGCCGCGGGGTGCTGCGACTGCCCGTGCACAAGTTCGGGATACTAAGGTACCCCTACTTTAGTACACCGACACCTGCTGAGAGCAGCCACGCAGCCGGCAAGCTTCCATACGTCCTTGACGCGCTTTGGTGCTTCGATCTGCTCAATGGCCTTGATCTTGTCGGGATTGGCTTCAATTCCCCGCTGGGACACAAAGAACCCGAGAAGCTTGCCGGAGGGGACTCCAAACACACACTTCTCGGGGTTGAGCTTGAGGTTGATCTTGCGCAGATTTGCAAAGGTCTCGTCTAAATCTTGGATTAGAGTTGCCCTATCTTTGCTCTTGACAACTATGTCATCCATGTAGGCTTCTACATTTCTGTGTATCTGTGCCTTCACAGCGACATGGACTACTCTTGCAAATGTTGAACCAGCATTCTTTAATCCGAAAGGCATCCGTATGAACAGTACGTGCCACATGGAGTAATGAATGTGGTCTTCTCCTCATCTTCTTCTGCCATGAAGATCTGATGGTATCCTGAGTATGCGTCAAGAAATGAAAGCAAATCACATCCGGCTATGGAGTCAACAATCTGGTCAATGCGCGGCAAGGGAAATGGATCTTTGGGACAAGCTTTATTAACATCAGTAAAGTCAATACAAAGCCTCCATTTTCCGTTTGCCTTGCGCACTACAACGGGATTGGCCAACCACGTGGGATGGAGCACTCCTCTGACAAGGCCTGCTGCTTCCAACTTCTTGATTTCTTCTGCTATGAATTCTTGGTGCTCCACTGCTTGTTTTCTGACCTTCTGCTTGACGGGCCGCGCATGAGGACAAACGGCAAGATGGTGCTCAATTACTTTCCTGGGAACACCGGGGATATCAGACGGTTGCCATGCAAACACGTCGACATTCGCCCGTAGGAAAGTAACGAGCGCGCTTTCCTATTTAGGGTCAAGCGTGGCACTGATGGTGAAGGTACCACCAGTGCCGTCCTCCTTGGCGGACACCTTCTTGGTATGTGGTGGAGCTGCCATAGCCTTCTTACACTTGCCGATGGAGCTCGATGGTGCGTCCTCGACGGCAGCGCAGCACTCCGAAGAGGTGTGCTTGCCGGAGTGGGCATCAGAGCTCTTGCCGGACTTGGTCTTCTTCTTCCCCCCGGTAGCTTCAACGGCAAGTGTCTTGTGATCTGTTGCAGCTGCTGCTTCCCGGTAAATCTTGTCGGCGCAGATAAGGGCATCCTTCTTGTCGCCAGGGACAGAGATGACGCTTATCGGGCCTGGCATCTTGAGCATGTTGTATGCATAGTGAGAGGCTGCCATGAACTTGGCGAGCGCTCGACGGCCAAGTATCCCATTGTAAGGCAATGGGAAATCAGCAACGTCAAAAGTGACCCTCTCAGTTCTGAAATTCAGCTCGCTGCCAAATGTCACCGGCAACGTGACCTTCCCTTTCGGCTTGCTCCTTCCCGGGTTAATTCCTTGGAACGTGCCGGTCTCTTCGAGCTCGCTGTCAGGGATCTAGAGCTTCTGGAGCACAGCGGAGGAGATCAGATTTAAGCCGGCCCCGCCGTCAACTAGCATCTTAGTGACTTTGAGGTTGCGGATTGTTGGTGAAACCAACAACGGCAAGCACCCGACCGCAGTTGTGCAATCAGGGTGGTCCTTAATGTCAAAGATGATAGGCGTGCTGGACCATTTCAGAAGCTTGCGCGATTCAACAGGTGGCTCTGCCGCATTAACTTCTCGCAGCCACTGTTTGAGTTGGCGGTGGGAAGTATGCAGAGAAGCACCGCCGTCAACACACAAGACTTCCGTAGCTTTCTGAAACTCCTGCTCACTATTCTCGACATCATCCATGTCCTCGTCGTCGTCTTCATCCTTGTCGCGGCCGCGGGGAGGTCTATCTCCTTGCCGCTGCTTGGCCTTGCCGCGACGTCCTCCCCGGCCAGCGCGCTTCTTGCCGGCTTCTCCACCGCCTCCTTGGGCTCTCTCCTTGTCGCGCCGCTCGTACTCAGCTTTTTGTTGCTGGACAAGCTGCTCAACCTTCTTGCAGCTCTGGAGGTCATGGCCCTTGGTGCGGTGGATCTTGCAGTACTGCTTGTCGGAGCCGTTCTGCTTGTCGGCGGCCGCCACAGCTTGGCAGTTGGTGCATGCGGCAACCTCCTTGCCGGAGCTGCCAACTTTGGCTTGCTTGGCGCCACCATCGTTGCCGGACTGGTCAACGACTAGTACCTCCTTGCCTTTCTTCTTCCTGTCGCACCTCCGATTTTTCTTTGCCGGGGCGGCATCCTCACTGTCAGATCCCCCTGTTCCAGTATTCTCTCCGGGGAGTTTCCTCCCTTCTTCAGTGTGTGCACACTTGTCAGCCAGGGCGTACAGCTCGCTGACGTCTCTGATTCTGCTCATCGCCATCTCCTCCCACATCCTGCGATTACGCACGTTCTGATGGAACGCGCTGATAACCGCGGCAGGGTGGATGTCTGGGATGTTGCGCTGTACACGGCTGAATCTCTGGATATACTTGCGTAGGGGCTCTCCTTCCTTCTGGGCAAGTAGGTGGAGGTCGCTCTCTTGGCCATGTGGTTTGTGGCCGCCCATAAAGGCGCCGACAAACTGATGGCACAAGTCCGCCCAAGAGGATATGGAGTTGTGCGGCAAGTGCATGAGCCAGGACCTGACTTCAGGCTTGAGCACAAGCGGGAAGTAGTTGGCAAGGACCTTGTCGTCTCGTCCCCCGGCAGCTTGCACCGCAATGGTGTAGATGCTGAGGAACTCTGACGGGTGCGACTTGCCATCGTACTTCTCCGGTACGTCTGGCTTGAAATGCTTCTGGCTGGGTCACTGGACTTGCCGCAGCTCACGGGTAAACGCAGGGCAACCTACCGCGTACGGCAAGTCGCCTGGTTCTCCGGGCGCATGCATGTCAACAGAGGGCCCGGCGCGCAGGTCTGATTGACGCCGCGCTTCTCTTCGGCGCTCGATGCGTGTTCGAGCGTCTTCTTGCTGCCTCTCATGAAGAACTTGGCGCTGATCGCGACGAACTCGCGGATCTGATGACGCGGTGGAGTCGCTGTCGAGGTGGATCCGGCGAGTCGGCAATCTTGGCCTTCGAGGCGGGGAGTGCATAGTGGTTGCACCCTCGCCGGTCTTGTCGCCACCGGCTCGCGCCTGGCTGACTTGCCGCGACAGCGATACGCTCGGCTGCCGTGGGTTGTCACCGTTGGCGAAGCCGATGAGGCTCTGGATAGTGGTCCTCCAGTCATCGATCTTCTCTGGCGCTGGAGGGTAATCTAAGAGCAGTTGTACTCGCGCCAAAGCTTCCGCCGGAGTGGTGGGCGGCGGCGGCGAACGGTGCGAGGAACGGGATATGCTCGGACTTCTAACTACGTTAGAAGGAGCAGTATCTCGTCCAAGCGACCGTGCCACGCTCGCGCCAGCATGTTGGCGTGCGTGCTGGTCCTGAGCACTCTGGGATCCGCCAGCTTGATGTTGGCCCAGCAAACGTATGGTACCATGAATACCATGATGCTGCTGGTCCCGCACATCCTGGGATGGGCGCGGAGCGTGTACGGACGCCGAGGTCTTGGAGTGCACTCGGTCGTTGTGGGAGCCGACCGCGCCGCCGACGTGCAGCGCAGTCTTGTCCTTGGACCTGGCAGCACCATGAGTCCCCTCGTCGGCGCCCGCTCTTCCGCCGGCGCCTACTCCACCAGCCGTTCGCTCCGGCGATGGTGGGCTCGGCGCAGAAGGAGCAGCTACCTCCGAAGCCTTCTTCTTCGGCGGCATGTCGATGAAGAGGATGAAGATTTGGCTCGTGCGAACGCCGGATCAGGTTCACACAACCTCGACGTACCCCTACCTGGCGCGCCAAAGATGTCGGGGGTGACTGATCCCCACGGTCACCTATGGGACCACGGCGGACCGAGGCCCCTTTCGGTTCAGCAGGGGGCGGAGAGTGCGCGAAGAGCGGATCGAGGCCAAGCGCACGAGCAATGCGATCAGTTTACCCAGGTTCGGGCCGCACGGATGCGTAAAACCCTACTCCTGCTTTGGTTTGTATTTGTGTTCTTGCTCGGGAGCGATGAACGCTACAGTACACTTGAATGGCTAGCGAGACCGAGCGTGAGAATGATCGTCCCCCCTTTTCCCTGTTGCTCATGGGCCTCCTTTTATATGTCAAAGGGGTCACCGACAGGTGGCAACAGAGATGAGGGTAAAAAGGTAAAAGAGGTGGTGGTTGGCGCCACCGCTTACTACAGTTGTATCATACCTAACCCTGACGGCAGGGGACAAAGGCATTAAATGCCTGTCTGTGTCGCCTAGACGGTGTAGAAAAGGACCGCTAGGGACGCCATTGCTCGCCACGACGGCTATCTTGTCAGCGCCGCTTGCCACCGTGTACCTCTAGCTGCACAGCCTTCCGCCACGTACGCCTGGAAGGGTCCCAGAGCGACACGTTGGCGGATGTGCTGGAGCACAGGTACAGGACGGAAGCTTACCGCGGCAAGTGCCTTTCCGCGGTTATTATTTTGCCGCGCCCAGGAGCTTGCCGCTCAATGGGTCTTGCCGGGACACGAGGTGTGCTGCGGCGAGTTCCTTGATATGTCTTTATTGGCCTCCCCGGCAAGCTCCTCTTGCCGGGGTCTTGTCTCCTTCCCGGCAAGCTCCTCTTGCCGGGGCCTTGGATACTTTGTTCTTGAATGGCTCCAAAGGAACCACGGAGGATCTTGGTGGTCGCCCGGCAAGCCTTGCCGCGGGGCCCTGCGACTGCCCGTGCACAAGTTCGGGATACTAAGGTACCCCTACTTTAGTACACCGACAATCACAAACATCCCATGTAATATAGATAACGAAAAGGGATAACATAGTTGGCTTACACTCGCCACGTCAATCAAGTACATAAATAACATATGTCATCCAAACAGTCATGGCCCGACTACGGCGCCAAAATAAAAGATAACCCAACAAGCGACATGGTCCCGATCACCCCAACTGGGCACCACTACTGATCATCCGGAAAAGAAACATAGTAACGCTAAGAATCTTCGTCGTACTCCCACTTGAGCTCAAGGGCGCCATCTAGAGCTGTATCATCTGGTCCTGCATCTGGTGTAATAGTAATCTGTGAGCCACAGGGACTCAACAATCTCGCACCCTCGCGATCAAGACTATTTAAGCTTAATAGGTAGGGTAAGGTAAATATATGTGGAGCTGCAGCAAGTGACTAGCATATATGGTGGCTAACTTATTCGCGAAAGAGAGCGAGAAGAGGAGGCAAAGCGCGAGCGAGAAACTAGAGAGCAACCTGCGCAAACATTACTCCAAGACCGTGTCCACTTCCCGGACTCCGCCGAGAAGAGGCCATCACGGTAACACACTCAGTTGATTCATTTTAATTAAATTAAAGTTCAAGTTATCTACAACTGGACATTAACAAATTCCCATCTTCCCATAACCGCGGGCACGGCTTCCGAAAGTTCAATCCCTGCAGGGAGTCCCAACTTAGCCCATGACAAGCTCTCATGGTCAACGAAGGAATAGACCTCCAGCCGAGACATTCCGACCAGACTCGGTATCCCGGTACAACAAGACATTTCGACAGGTTAAAACAAGATCAGGAACACCGCCCGAATGTGCCGACAAATACCGATAGGAGCTGCACATATCTCTTTCTCAGGGCACACTCAGATTGTCTTAGGTACGGGTAGGCCAGCCCAGAGTTGCCCCTGGTGGCCACCGGCAGCTGACAGGTGGACCAACACTCAAAGGAGCACTGGACCGGGGGGGTTTAAAATAAGATGACCCTCCGGCTCCGGAAACCCAAGGGAAAAAGAGGCTAGGTGGAAAATGGTACAACCAATGTTGGGCATTGCTGGAAAAGCTTTAATCAAGGCGAACTATCAAGGGGTTCCCATTATAACCCAACCGCGTAAGGAACACAAAATCCGGGAACATAACACCGATATGACGGAAACTAGGGCGGCAAGAGTGGAACAAAACACTAGGCGAGAGGCCGAGCCTTCCACCCTTTACCAAGTATATGGATGCATTAAGATAACATGGCAATATAATGATATCCCAACAAGTAAAATAAATGTTCCAACAAGGAACGGTCTCCAATCTTCACCTGCAACTAGCAACGCTATAAGAGGGGCTGAGCAAAGCGGTAAGATAGCCAATCAATGGTTTGCTAGGACAAAGGTGGGTTAGAGGCTGAACATGGCAATTTGGGAGGCTGACAAGCAAATGGTAGGCATCGTAGCATTGGCATAGCAAAAGAGCGAGCAAACTAGCATAGCAAAGATAGTAGTGATTTCGAGGGTATGATCATCTTGCCTGCAAAGTTGTCAGAGTTGACTGGATCCTCGAAAGCAAACTCAACAGGCTCCTCGTTAGCGAACTCGTCTCCCGGCTCTACCCAAACAAGACAAACAAGAAACAAGGATACAATCAACCACGTGCAAACTCAAACAACACGATGCAAAGATGATATGCTATGCGGGATGCATATGCAAGATATGACAGGAAATGCATGAACCCGGCCTCAACTTGGAAAACCAAGTGTTCCATTGGAAAGATGGGATGAAATCTCTTGAAAACGATATAAAGATCATCGGAATCAGAGTTACGGTTTGGAAATGGCAAGCGATTCAAATATGACACCGGTCTGCGATTTACAGCAAGTAGCCATCTAAATGCAATGAGATGGACATGCTACAGCACTCAAACATGGCATCAAAATACATGGCAGGGATGCATTCAAGATGGTTAACAAAATTCTAGCACTGAGCTACAGCCAATTCATCCATTAGGAGGTTCAAACAAGCATGGCAAAAACGCAAATGGTAAACAGATCTCAGACTTAGTGAAATTAACACTTGTCTGGAATTTCAGATCATATAGCCCTCTTCGGAGCAACAAAACAACATGCTACAGGACCTGAACATGACAAAGAAAGACATGGCATGGAGCTACTCAACAAGCTTAACAAAAGTCCCTTAGTGACCTTGAGCCAAAAGGGATCACAAAATATACTAACAAGCACACGAACATAGCAAAAACATAACCAGTTTTCACACTTAGTGAAAACTGGGACATGCTGAAACATAACTCACGAAGGCATGTTTACGAGCTCGATGCACTCACTACGAAGCAAGTCCTGGTAAGACAAGCACACATCCATTAAGAAGGCATAAAATTCAAGCTAGACATGGCAAGAACAATGGCATGGCATGCACGGATCAACTACAATAACATCGGCAAAATCGCAAACAAGTTGATGATCTGCCCAGATTCACAACGAAGCAAAATAGAGCTCGATTGACTCAAGCTAGGGTGCTCCATAGATGCAAACAAAGACATGGATGGATAGAGCACTGCAATATTAACAAAACTCCTGTACTGATCATCCTCAAAAGAGGCACGGATCACTAGGAAATAACATGAACATATGGCATCATGAACTAAACAATCCCAGGACTTAGTGAAATTACTAAGTCACTGAAAACAGATTTACCGGGTGCCTCACTTTGCAAGCTTGCACTAAGCACCACACACATCACAAAAATACATGGGTTGCACCTCTGGAGAGATAACAAAACCCTTAACAAAACATATGAAGGACTCATAGGCATATCATGCACACAATAATCATGGCAAAAATGACAAAAGTCTAAGATGAACTAGCAGATCTGACAATTAACTCACGAAGCCCTCTTCTAACAGCATTTCGGGCATCAAGATGAACTCTAATGAAAATGATGCAATGGAATGAAATGATGTACTCGCTGAGACGAACATTTTGATATGCTATATGCCCAAAATAGAGCTACGGATGCGGAGATATCACAGGTCAAAGTATGCATAAAAATTAGGGTTCGGAGGAAAAAGTCAACCCTAAAAATTCCAGATCTCAGATCCGGCCGATGCATTGTAGCTCCCACGTCGCCCGAGGATGGCCGGCCGGAGCTCTCGCCGGAGCAGGCGGCCGGAGAAGAGGGAGGCGCCAAATCCGGCAGTCGGGGACGGCGTGGAGGGCGAGGGGCGGCACACGGTGGCCGGAGCGCGTCGGGCGGGCAGCGGCGACTCGCGGCGGCCGGCGTCGAGCTTGCCTCGCCGGCGACGAGGAACGGGGCGGCGCCGGTGGATTTGGGCGGCGGGGTAGGCGAGGATGGCGGCGGCAGGCTTCGGGCCGGGAGGGCCGCGGATGGGCTCCCGGGCTGCGGCGGTGGTTGGCGGCGGAGGGAGCCACGTGGCAGCGCGGGAGAGGACGGCGGCGGTGTCCGGCGCGCGGAGATGATTTTTAGGGTTTTCGGGGGAGGAAGGAGATCCGAAAAATGGGGGGTCTATTTATAGGCATAGAGGGAGCTAGGAGAGTCCAAATGAGGTGCGGTTTTCGGCCACGCGATCGTGATCGAACGCTCTAGGTGATGGAGCAGAGTTTGGTGGGTTTTGGGCCAAATTGGAGGGGTGTTGGGCTGCAACACACACGAGGCCTTTTCGGTCCCTCGGTTAACCGTTGGAGCATCAAACGAAGTCCAAATGATACGAAACTTGACAGGCGGTCTACCGGTAGTAAACCAAGGTCGCATGGCAAGTCTCGGTCCAATCTGGAAATGTTTAATCCCCACACACAAAAGAAAGCTAGAAATGACCACCGGAGGAGAACGAAGCGCCGGAATGCAAAACGGACAACGGGGAAAATGCTCGCATGCATGAGACGAACACGTATGCAAATGCAATGCACATGATGACATGATATGAGATGCATGAAAACGATAACAACACACGGAGACAAAGACCCGAACCCAAGAAAATAAATAACTTAAAGCCAGAAACGGCAAGAGTTGGATTACAAATTGGGTAAATCATATCCGGGGTGTTACAACACTCCACCACTACGAAAAGATCTCGTCCCGAGATCTAGGACTGAAATAACGCCAGTAGGTGATCCTCGCGTTCCCAGGTAGCTTCACGGTCGGAATGGTGTGACCACTTGACTTTGAGAAACTTGATCGACTTGTTGCGAGTCTTGCGTTCAGTCTCTTCAAGGATAGCCACGGGGTTCTCACGATAGGAGAGATCTTCTTGGAGCTCAATGTCCTCAAAGTTGACGGTGCGGTCAGGCATCTTGAAGCACTTTCGGAGCTGAGAGACATGGAACACGTCATGAACATTTGCAAAGTTTGAAGGAAGCTCGAGTTGATATGCGAGGTCGCCTCTCTTGCTGACAATCTTGAAAGGTCCCATGTATCTAGGGGCAAGCTTCCCTTTGATCTTCGAGGTTATCACGAATGACTTTGCACATTTCTTCTGCCTCTGTGATTAAGTCATTACCCAGCAGCTAACGTTCACCGATTTCAGACCAGTTGAGAGGGGTACGTCACTTCCTTCCATACATAATTTCAAATGGGGCCTTGCCCGAACTTGCTTGAAAACTATTGTTGTAGGAGAATTCAGCATAAGGAAGACAATCCTCCCACTTCATGCCGAAGGAGATCACACAAGCCCTGAGCATATCTTCAAGAAGCTGGTTGACACGCTCGACTTGACCGCTTGTTTGAGGATGGAAAGCTGTGCTGAAGCGGATGTTGGTGCCCATGGCCTTCTGAAAAGAATCCCAAAACTTGGAGGTAAATATGCTACCACGGTCTGAAGAGATCACCTGAGGAATACCATGTAGAGAGACAATTCGAGAGGTATAGAGTTCCGCCAATTGAGCTGCAGTGATCGACTCTTTGATAGGCAGAAAATGAGCCACTTTGGTGAGTTTATCGATGACAATGAATATAGCATCATTGCCACGCTTGGACTTTGGAAACCCAGTCACGAAGTCCATCTCAATGTGGTCAAACTTCCATTCTGGAATGGCAAGAGGTTGGACGAGACCTGCTGGCCTTTGGTGTTCTGCCTTCACTCTTCTGTAGACATCACATTCATTCACGAATTGAGCAATCTCGCGCTTCATTCGAGTCCACCAATAAGTCTGCTTAAGATCCTGATACATCTTCGTGCTCCCAGGGTGGATGGAGAGGAGAGAGTTGTGAGCCTCGTTCATGATCACTTTACGAAGTTCACCTTTGGGTACAACAATTCGATCCTCGAAGAAGAGAGTGTCCTTGTCATCAAGGCGGTAGCACTTATATTTGGATTGACTCTTGGCAATCCCAATCTTCACCTTTTTCACCATAGCATCCAGAAGCTGGGCTTGGCGAATCTGGTCTTCCAAGGTAGGAGAGACTTGAAGGTTGGCGAGGAAACCTTGAGGAACAATTTGCATATTAAGTTTGCGGAAAGCTTCACAAAGCTCGGGTTGATAAGGCTTGAGAATCAGACTGTTGCAATACGCTTTTCTGCTCAATGCGTCAGCAATCACGTTGGCCTTGCCTGGAGTATACTCAATACTCGGATTATACTCTTGAATCATTTTGACCCATCGAGTTTGCCTGAGGTTGAGATTAGGCTGAGTGAAGATGTACTTGAGACTCTTGTGATCAGTGAAAATATCCACTTTTCTTCCCAATAGAAGATGTCTCCAAGTCAAAAGAGTATGCACAACTGCCGCCAACTCGAGATCATGAGTGGGGTAGTTCTTCTCATTAGGCTTCAACTAGCGAGAGGTATAAGAAACAACTTTCTTCTCTTGCATCAATACTGCACTGAGACCTTGGAGAGAGGCATCACAAAAGACCTCGTACGGCTTGGATTCATCAGGCGGAGTCAGAACTGGAGCAGTGATCAATTTCTCTTTCAAAGTGTTGAAAGAAATATCACACTCCGGAGACCAAACGTACTTGACATGCTTCTGGAGAAGATTAGAGAGAGGCTTCGCGATCTTAGAAAAGTTTTCAATGAATCTTCGGCAGTAGCTTGCGATACCGAGGAAGCTACGGAGTTGCTTCACGTTCTGAGGAGGTTCCCAATTAACAATTGCAGACACCTTCTTAGGATTCATGGCAATGCCCTTGGCAGAGATGATATGACCAAGATAAAGAACCTCATCAAGCCAAAATTCACACTTGGAGAACTTGGCGTAGAACTGGTGTTCCCTCAGCTTATCCAGAACCAACCGCAAGTGCTTGGCATGATCTTCCTTGTTCTTCGAGAAAACCAGAATGTCGTCGAGATAGGCCAAAACAAAGTCATTGGTGTAGGCGTTGAAGATGAAGTTCATCATGCGAGAGAACGTCGGAGGAGCATTGACGAGGCCAAAAGACATGACAGTGTATTCATATGACCCAAAGCTTGTCCTGAAAGCCGTCTTGGGAATATCTTGCTCACGAATTCGAATCTGATGATAACCCATATAGAGATCAAGCTTGGAGAATACTTGGGCACCCTTGAGTTGTTTGAATAGCTCATTGATGTTGGGAAGTGGGTATTTGTTCTTGATGGTCTTCTTGTTCAATGGACGATAATCAACACAAAGTCGGTCCGTTCCATCCTTCTTCTTCACAAAAAGAACACCACAACCCCACGGAGAAGAACTAGGCCGGATGAGACCCATTCTCTCTTGCTCATCGAGTTGTTTCTTCAGCTCCTTCAACTCTTCAGGTCCGAGCTTGTAAGGACGTTTGCACACAGGTTCCGTACCGGGCTCAAGATCAATAACGAATTCAGCTGGCAGGTGCGGAGGCATTCCTGGGAGCTCTTCTGGAAATATGTCTTGATATTCGCAAACAACTGGGATCTACGAGATAGCATCCAATTCACCCTTCTCATTGAGAGAAAAAAACCGGATAGTATCATCACGAGCGGCAAAGACAATTACATCCTCAGACGAATGAGTCAATTGAATCTGCCTGGCTGCAAAATCGAGCTAAGCCTTGTGCTTAGAGAGCCAATCCATCCCGAGAATAAGATCAATATCGGAATCACCAAGAACCGATGGAGAAGCCAGAAACTTGTAGTCGCCCAAAGTGATAGTAACATCCGGAGCAATGGAGTTAGCCTGCATGCGCCTACCGGGAGAGACAACTGCTAATGGACTAGGCAATATTTGCAAAGCCAAACCATGCTTAGATGAAAACGGCCTCGAGATGTATCAAAAATAAATTTTGCAGGAATATCATTAACAGGAAGGTTACCCATGATCACATCTGACGAGTCCTCTGCCTGAGCTGCATTCATCAAATTGACCTTGGCGTGCTTGGGGTTATGCTTGACCATAGCTGTACTTGCCGATCTGACAGGAGGAGGAGGAAGACGCCTCTGGTTGAAACACTTGTTGGCATAGTGACCCTTCTATTGGCGCTTGTTGCACGTGACCTCTGAAAGCGGACGGTGGTACGGAGCACTCGATCTTGGAGCTTGCGACGAAGTCTTGTTCTGAAAGCCAGGGTTGGGTGGGTGGGAAGAGCCACTGCCACCTTTGCTCTTCTGCTGATATGGCTGACGGAATGGAGGAGGAGGAAGCCAATACTTCTGCTGCTTGGCCACTTGAGTAGAGGAAGAAGGAGTAGCATCTCTGACTCGCTTCTTGGAAGCATCACACCTCAACTGAGCAGCCTCTTGTTTTAGTGCCATGTTGTAGAACTCATCGTATCTCAACGGCTCAAAGAGGACAAGAGCGAGCTGAATTTCTTCTCTGAGACCACCCCTGAACTGGTATATCATGCTCTTCTCATCAGGTACGTCCTGCTTGGCAAAGCGGGCGAGCTTCTGGAACAACTTGGTTTAGTCATAGATAGACAAAGAGCCTTGCTTCAAGTTGCGGAATTCCTCACGCTTACTTTTAGTCACACTCTGAGGGATGTGATGAGCTCGGAAATCTCGACGAAATTCATCCCAAGTGATCAGACGTCCACCTCTGGAATCCTTGTACTGCTGGAACAATTCTGCAGCTTGATCTTTGAGTTGGAAGGAAGCGAACTTGACAAAATCTTCAGGCTTGACGTTGCTGCATTCAAAATGCTTACACAGATCCACCAGCCAATCGTCAGCATCGGTTGCCTCAACACAATTGCTGAACGTCTTCGGCCCATTAGCAAGGAACTGGTTCAGTGTAGCAAAATGGTTCTGTTTGTTGCCTTGATTCCCTTGATTGCGCTCTTGGAGGATTTGCATGATCAACTGTGTGTTTGCATTGGTTGCGGCCATCACAGCTTGCCATGCCTCCGGAGGAGGTGGAGGTGGTGGCAGATCTTGATTCGGAGTCGTGCATGTTGGAGGAGCCATCCTGAAGAGGTTGACCACCATTAGCACATTGACAGATAAATATTGAAGCTGAATCCAACGGAATGAAAATTGCAACATAAAGTCTTCACATCCGAACAAAACGAACGAATGCATTCCTTTTGAAATGGTCACATATCCATAAATTGAGAAGCCACGTAGAATTAGGTAGGAGAAGTTAATCAACAAGGTACGGATCAAGAACGAATAATCGGTAAGAAATCCCAATCTCAAACCAATATCCGTGGAAGAAGAACTAGAGCTACAAGAATTCCCACCTATGAAACTCCCGAAACTTTCCGGTTATGCAATCAGGTGTTGGGGATACAGGGGAAGCATAATATCTCACCCAAACTAGCAAATCCTACATCCAGCTGTATCCATCCTTCAACACATAACCAAGAAACATTCGGAAACCACCTACCTCAACCTTCGAAAAGAATCCATTATACAAGTTATGGCGATACTCCCGAACTCCCGCCCCAGTACTGGGTGGCGTCGAGGTTATCTCACCAATGAACTGCATAAAAGAGATTTTCGATGTCGGCGTACTAAACTCATGTATTCCAGAACTGCAACGATAAAATTATGATGACAACACCTCAGAGCTCAACTCCCCGGGACACTTCCACTAAACCCCTGACAGGAGGCACCAAGACAATGTTCTCATCATAAAACCATTGGAACGATTCCAAGATACCCGCGTGATCCTAAATTTTTTTTCGTGAAATTTGAGAAGAGAAGGGTCAAAACTCTACGTCAGGATGCCTTACCAGAGCGATGAGGAGACTGGGAAGTAAAAAGAATTCCTCAACTCTCTGATATATAATTCCTAAATGACTCAAAACATTTTTTTCTAGACACAACTCGGCCACTAAAAACGATCAATCAGTGGGGGCTCCTAAGGTCGGGGAAGGCTCTGATTACCAACTTATAACACCCTCAATGCGACTATATCTCCCACGTGTTGAGGCACGACTTAGAGGCATAATCGCATTGAAGGCATATGTCGCAAGTCGGGTAATCATCACAAACATCCCATGTAATATAGATAATGAAAAGGGATAACATAGTTGGCTTACACTCGCCACGTCAATCAAGTACATAAATAACATACATCATCCAAACACTCATGGCCCGACTAGGGCGCCAAAATAAAAGATAACCCAACAAGCGACATGGTCCCGATCACCCCAACTGGGCACCACTACTGATCATCCGGAAAAGAAACATAGTAACGCTAAGAATCCTCGTCATACTCCCACTTGAGCTCAAGCGCGCCATCTGGAGCTGTAGCAAGCGACTAGCATATATGGTGTAATAGTAATCGGTGAGCCACAGGGACTCAGAAATCTCGCACCCTCGCGATCAAGACTATTTAAGCTTAATAGGTAGGGTAAGGTAAATATATGTGGAGCTGCAGCAAGCGACTAGCATATATGGTGGCTAACTTATTCGCAAAAGAGAGCGAGAAGAGGAGGCAAAGCGCGAGCGAGAAACTAGAGAGCAACCTGCGCAAACATTACTCCAACACCGTGTCCACTTCCCGGACTCCGCCGAGAAGAGGCCATCATGGTAACACACTCAGTTGATTCATTTTAATTAAATTAAAGTTCAAGTTATCTACAACCGGACATTAACAAATTCCCATCTGCCGATAACCGTGGGCACGTCTTTCGAAAGTCCAATCCCTGCAGGGGAGTCCCAACTTAGCCCATGACGAGCTCTCATGGTCAACGAAGGAATAGACCTACACCCGAGACATTCTGATCAGACTCGGTATCCCGATACAACAAGACATTTCGACAGGTTAAAATAAGACCAGCAACACCGCCCGAATGTGCCGACAAATCCCGATAGGAGCTGCACATATCTCTTTCTCAGGGCACACCTAGATTGTCTTAGGTACGGCTAGGCCAGCCCAGAGTTGCCCCTGGTGGCCACCGGCAGCTCACAGGTGGACCAACACTCAGAGGAGCACTGGCCCCGGGGGGTTTAAAATAAGATGACCCTCGGGCTCCGGAAACCCAAGAGAAAAGGAGGCTAGGTGGCAAATGGTAAAACCAATGTTGGGCATTGCTGGAAAAACTTTAATCAAGGCGAACTATCAAGGGGTTCCCATTATAACCCAACCGCGTAAGGAACGCAAAATCCGGGAACATAACACCGATATGACGGAAACTAGGGCGGCAAGAGTGGAACAAAACACTAGGCGAGAGGCCGAGCCTTCCACCCTTTACCAAGTATATAGATGCATTAAGATAACATGGCAATATAATGATATCCCAACAAGTAAAATAAATGTTCCAACAAGTAACGGTCTCCAATCTTCACCTGCAACTAGCAACGCTATAAGAGGGGCTGAGCAAAGCGGTAACATAGCCAATCAACGGTTTGCTAGGACAAAGGTGGGTTAGAGGCTGAACATGGCAATTTGGGAGGCTGACAAGCAAATGGTAGGCATCGTAGCATTGGCATAGAAAAAGAGCGAGCAAACTAGCATAGTAAAGATAGTAGTGATTTCGAGGGTATGATCATCTTGCCTGCAAAGTTGTTAGAGTTGACTGGATCCTCGAAAGCAAACTCAACGGGCTCCTCGTTAGCGAACTCGTCTCCCGGGTCTACCCAAACAAGACAAACAAGCAACAAGGATACAATCAACCACGTGCAAACTCAAACAACACGATGCAAAGATGATATGCTATGCGGGATGCAATGCGGGATGCATATGCAAGATATGACAGGAAATGCATGAACCCGGCCTCAACTTGGAAAACCAAGTGTTCCACTGGAAAGATGGGATGAAATCGCTTGAAAACAATATAAAGATCATCGGAATCAGAGTTACGGGTTGGAAATGGCAAGCGATTCAAATATGACACCGGTCTGCGATTTACAGCAAGTAGGCATCTAAATGCAATGAGATGAACATGCTACAACACTCAAACATGGCATCAAAATACATGGCAGGGATGAATTCAAGATTCTTAACAAAAGTCTAGCACTGAGATACAGCCAATTCATCCATTAGGAGGTTCAAACAAGCATGGCAAAAACGCAAATGGTAAACAGATCTCAGACTTAGTGAAGTTAACACTTGTGTGGAATTTCAGATCATATAGCCCTCTTCGGAGCAACAAAACAACATGCTAGAGGACCTGAACATGACAAAGAAAGACATGGCATGGAGCTACTCAACAAGCTTAACAAAAGTCCCTTAGTGACCTTGAGCCAAAAGGGATCACAAAATATACTAACAAGCACACGAACATAGCAAAAACATAACCAGTTTTCAGACTTAGTGAAAACTGGGACATGCTGAAACATAACTCACGAAGGCATGTTTACGAGCTCGATGCACTCACTATGAAGCAAGTCATGGTAAGACAAGCACACATCCATTAAGAAGGCATAAAATGCAAGCTAGACATGGCAAGAACAATGGCATAGCATGCACGGAT
This sequence comes from Triticum monococcum, assembly GCA_034509565.1. Lineage (NCBI taxonomy): Eukaryota > Viridiplantae > Streptophyta > Magnoliopsida > Poales > Poaceae > Triticum > Triticum monococcum. The sequence continues at coordinate 626,726,414 of CM067845.1, forward strand.
CAACTACAATAACATCGGCAAAATCGCAAACAAGTTGACGATCTGCCCAGATTCACAATGAAGCAAAATAGAGCTCGATTGACTCAAGCTAGGGTGCTCCATAGATGCAAACAAAGACATGGATGGATAGAGCACTGCAATATTAACAAAAACTCCTTTACTGATCATCCTCAAAAGAGGCACGAATCACTAGGAAACAACATGAACATATGGCATCATGAACTAAACAATCCCAGGACTTAGTGAAATTACTAAGTCACTGAAAACAGATTTACCGGGTGCCTCACTTTGCAAGCTTGCACTAAGCACCACACACATCACAAAAATACATGGGTTGCACCTCTGGAGAGATAACAAAACCCTTAACAAAACATATGAAGGACTCATAGGCATATCATGCACACAATAATCATGGCAAAAATGACAAAAGTCTAAGATGAACTAGCAGATCTGACAATTAACTCACGAAGCCCTCTTCTAACAGCATTTAGGGCATCAAGATGAACTCTAATGAAAATGATGCAATGGAATGAAATGATGTACTCGCTGAGACGAACATTTTGATATGCTATATGCCCAAAACGGAGCTACGGATGCGGAGATATCACAGGTCAAAGTATGCACAAAAATTAGGGTTCGGAGGAAAAAGTCAACCCTAAAAATTCCAGATCTCAGATCCGGCCGATGCACTGTAGCTCCCACGTCGCCCGAGGATGGCCGGCCAGAACTCTCGCCGGAGCAGGCGGCCGGAGAAGAGGGAGGCGCCGGATCCGGCAGCCGGGGACGGCGTGGAGGGTGAGGGGCGGCGCACGGCGGCCGGAGCGCGTCGGGCGGGCGGCGGCGACTCGCGGCGGCCGGCGTCGAGCTTGCCTCGCCGGCGACGAGGAACGGGGCGGCGCCGGCGGATTTGGGCGGCGGGTGGCGGCCGGTCGCGGGGGAGATGAAGGCGGCGCGGGCGGCGGGGTAGGCGAGGATGTCGGCGGCAGGCTTCGGGTCGGGAGGGCTGCGGATGGGCTCCCGGGCCGCGGTGGCGGAGGGCGCCACGTGGCAGCGCGGGAGAGGACGGCGGCGGTGTCCGGCACGCGGAGATGATTTTTAGGGTTTTTGGGGGAGGAAGGAGATCCGAAAAATGGGGGGTCTATTTATAGGCATAGAGGGAGCTAGGAGAGTCCAAATGAGGTGCAGTTTTCGGCCACGCGATCGTGATCGAACGCTCTAGGTGATGGAGCAGAGTTTGGTGGGTTTTGGGCCGAATTGGAGGGGTGTTGGGCTGCAACACACACGAGGCCTTTTCGGTCCCTCGGTTAACCGTTGGAGCATCAAACGAAGTCCAAATGATACGAAACTTGACAGGCGGTCTGCCGGTAGTAAACCAATGCCGCATGGCAAGTCTCGGTTCAATCCGGAAATGTTTAATCCCCACACATGAAAGAAAGCTAGAAATGACCACCGGAGGAGAACGAAGCGCCAGAATGCAAAACGGACAACGGGGAAAATGCTCGCATGCATGAGACGAACACGTATGCAAATGCAATGCACATGATGACATGATATGAGATGCATGACAACGATAAAAACACACGGAGACAAAGACCCGAACCCGAGAAAATAAATAACTAAAGCCGGAAACGGCAAGAGTTGGATTACAAATTGGGTAAATCATATCCGGGGTGTTACAGAGGGCAAGGAAAATATTAGGGTGTTCCCGGTTACGGTGGGTGGTTGGGGCCGAGCGATGTGTATTTCTCTCGTACACGCACGCGCGTGGGTGCGAGGCGTTGGGCTCTAACTGAACTCGAGTGAGGCGTTGGGCTCTAACTGAACCCGAGCGATTGCACTGCAGGCTACGCGTTACTAAACCCGATCGATCGATCGATGGCTGTTAACTGAACCCGATCGAGCGATTCCTTCGCTACTGCTGCTAATTGAAGCCAATCGATGCTGCCTCTGGATGAACAGTGAGCATTGCGGGAGGGGGGGGGGTTGGATGAACAGTTCCCAGTGGGGGTGGATGAACAGGACCCGGTGGTGTTGCCTCTGGATGAACAGGACCCCGATCGATCGAGCCGGTTGGGGCTGGATGAACAGGACCCCGTGGAGGGCAGGATGAATAGGACCACCCCGTGGTGGGCAGGATGAACAGTAGACGATGGAGGGCTGGATGAACAGTAGCCCATGGAGGGGTGGTTGAACAGGAGCCCGTGGAGAGGGCTGGTTGAACAGTAGCCGGTGGAGTAGCACGCGGTGGAGGCTGGATGAACAGGAGCCCGTGGAGGTTGGAGGGTGGTCGACGGTGGAGATGAACAATATCCCATGGAGTCCCATTTTGAGGTACGCCACACCCCTCCCGATGAACAGGACCCCTGTTTCGACCGTAGCGCTCCAACACAGGTCCGTTTCCTCCGTTTTGTGGTGCGCCACACCCCTCCTGATCAATAGGACCCCTGTTTCGACCGTAGGAGGTTCGTTTCCTCTATTTTGCGGTACGCGATACCCCCCCCGATGAACAAGATCCTGTATCGAACGTGGCCGGTCAAACATAAGGCCGTTTCCTCCATTCTGCGGTACACCAGGCCTTGTTTCCATCAACTGTTCTGTCCAAGCCCTCCCGATGAACACGACGGCGCATTCCATTCCGACCCAGCCAGTTGCCTCCCCATGAACACGACGACGACTCTATTTCTCCATTCCGACCCAGCCATGTACACGAGCCCTGGCCGTATGTATGCGCGAGTAGGCGTTCGAGACACTGGCCGTATTTTCTTTCTTGCACACTGGCCGTTGCATGTACGTGTACATGCTACGTGCGCGCCTCTACTATGACACGTGCGCGCCTCTACGACGACACGTGTGCGCCTCTACATCGACCATGAAAGTGCAACTATCCCTAGGTGGTTTTGGTAATTCATAACAACATATAGCTCATTGAGCTAATGCTATTCCAAGATGATCATTTCAGGAAAGCTCAATGATTGGCATGGCATGGATGGTGAAAGTGGAACCCTCAAAATGCTAAGGACAAAGGATTGGCTCTAGCTCATATGCTCAAGACTCTTCATTTTACATTTAGTGATCCAAGATCACATTGAGTCTTTAGGAAAAGCCAATACTATCAAGGAGGGATGAGGTGTTGCTTAATGAGCCTCTTGCTTCAAGTGCTTAATGATATGCTCCAAAACCCTCAACTACTTTCTCATATCCACTCTTGACCTAAACCCAAAGCCAAACTTGGTCATACCGATTCTTTCAATCCGGCGCCACCGAGTTTCACTTGTCATAGCCATTGCCAAACCCTAAGCAAATCGGTTCTACCGATAGGGATCTCGGTCTCACCGAGATGGGATTGCAATCTCTCTGTTTCCTTTTCGTAACTTTTCGGTTTCACCGAAAGAGCGGATCGGTCCCACCGAGATTGCAATGCAAACTCTCTGTTTCCTTTTTGTAACTCTTTGGTCTCACCGAAAGAGCAAATCGGCCCCACCGAGTTTGCCTGACCAACTCTCTGGTTAGCTAATTACCAAAATCGGTCTCACCGAGTTTGTGTAATCGGTCTCACCAAGATTATGTTATGCCCCAAACCCTAACCATATAGGTCCTACCGAGTTGCATGTCAGTCCCACCGAAAATCTCTAACGGTCACTAGGTTTACTATTTCGGTCCGACCGAGTTTGTTGATTCGGTCCCACCAAGATTGGTAAATTGTGTAACGGTTGGATTTTGTGTGGAGGCTATATATACCCCTCCACCTCCTCTTCATTCGTGGAGAGAGCCATCAGAACACATCTACACTTCCAACTCATATGTTCTGAGAGAGAACCACCTACTCATGTGTTGAGGCCAAGATATTCCATTCCTACCATATGAATCTTGATCTCTAGCCTTCCCAAGTTGCTTTCCACTCAAATCTTCTTTCCACCAAATCCAAATCCTGTGAGAGAGAGTTGAGTGTTGGGGAGACTATCATTTGAAGCACAAGAGCAAGGAGTTCATCATCAACACACCATTTGTTACTTCTTGGAGAGTGGTGTCTCCAAGATTGGCTAGGTGTCATTTGGGAGCCTCCGACAAGATTGTGGAGTTGAGCCAAGGAGTTTGTAAGGGCAAGGAGATCGCCTACTTCGTGAAGATCTACCGCTAGTGAGGCAAGTCCTTCGTGGGCGATGGCCATGGTGGGATAGACAAGGTTGCTTCTTCGTGGACCCTTCGTGGGTGGAGCCCTCTGTGGACTCACGCAACCGTTACCCTTCGTGGGTTGAAGTCTCCATCAACGTGGATGCAGGATGTCACCACCTATCCGAACCACGGGAAAAACATCCGTGTCTCCAATTGCGTTTGAACTCTACAAACCCTTCCCTTTACATTCTTGCAAGTTGCATGATTTACTTTCCGCTGCCAATATACTCTTTTCGTGCTTGCTTGAATTGTGTGATGATCGCTTGACTTGTCCTAAAATAGCTAAAATCTTCCAAGAACTAAAATTGGGAAAAGGTTAAGTTTTTATTTGGTCAAGTAGTTTAATCACCCCCCCTCTAGACATACTTTCGATCCTACAGACCAGTATGTACGTACACGTTCGCGACCAGAATGATAACGCTACATACACTTCGACCAGGTGGGTCCCGACTATCAGGCACTTGTGTGCGAAGATGTAGCTGGTGGGTCCCAGCAGTCAGGGGGCGAATATTTTTTTTGCCCGGACGCACTTCCTTGCGTGCGAAGATGTAGCTAGTGGGTCCCAGCAGTCAGGGGGAAATGTTTTTTTCATGAAATACGGTGTCCCGTCTAGTGGGTCCCTGTTGTCACGTGGAGGAATAATTATTTTGCGTGTAATAAGGAGGCACTTTCTTGCTACGGCCGTGGACCCAGCTGTCAACCTCTCCACGTACAGTCCACGTTCGATGGAAGCCGTTCCTTGGACCATGTTGACCACGCCGCGCCGAGAGCACCAGGCGGTGGATGACGGCGAGGCCTAGGAAGGGGACGACGCGGAGCCGGGGAAGACGCGGCAGTGGAAGCCCGCGCGGAGAGAAGTATGAGGGTTCACTGGTTCGGTTACGGTGTGAGGCTGCCGTTGCCGCAGGGCCTGACCATCGGTGGGAATAGTAGGGGGCGGTGAGGCCTCCGCGGCAGCACAGCCGACCATGGGAGGCAGGAGCAGGCGGCACGACCGGCGCTGCTTTAGGCGGCTGGAGCAAGAAGACCAGAGGTTGAAGAAGCACAACGGCCGTTGGATGGACATCGTACGGTCACTGGAGCTAGAATCGTTCATATTGACTAAGTTGACAAAGCACTCCTCCCCGTCAACTTAGTAGGCCCACAAGTCAGCTACCAACCAAGGTGGGTCCCAACTAGCAGGGGGAGTATTCATTTTTTTGTGTGTAATAAGACGACACTTCCGGTGGGTCCGAGCTGGCAGTGGGGGGAACATTGTTTTTGCGAAATACGGTGGCCCGTCCGGTGGGTCCCAGCAGTCAGGGGGAAACCGTTTTTTCGCCAAATACGATGGTCCGTCTGGTGGGTCCCTGCTGTCAGGTGGAGGAATAATTATTTTTCGCATAATAAGGAGGCACTTCCTTGCGGCTGCCATGGACCCAGCTGTCAGCCTCTCCACGTAGAGTACTCTTCCGATGGAAGTCGTTCCTTGACCACATTGACCACGCCGCGCCGAGAGCACCAGGGTGGTGGACGACGGCGAGGCCTAGGAAGGTGATGACGCGGAGCCGGGGAAGATGCGGTAGTGGATGCCCACACGCAGAGGAGTATGAGGGTTCACTGGTTCGCTGCGGTGTGAGGCTGCCATCGCCATAGAATAACAGGGGGTGTGGGTGAGTACAGGGATGGCCTGGCCAGTGGTGGGATTAGTAGGGGGCGGCGAGGCCTCCGCCGCATCGCAGCCGGCCACGGGAGGCAGGAGCACGAGGCACGACCGACGTTGGTTTGGGCGGCTGGAGCAAGAAGACCAAAGGTTGAAGAAGCACTATGGCTGTTGGATGGACATCGTACGGTCACTGGAGCTAGAATCATGCATATTGCCTAAGTTGACAAAGCCCTCCTCCCCGTCAACTTAGTAGGCCCACAAGTCAGCCTGCCACTATACTGGGTCCCTGCTAGCAAGGGGAGCACTACTAGAAAAAAGGCTGTTAGTGGCGCACCTATTTTGGCTATTAATGGCGCACTATAGGTGCACCACTATTACCACGCCACTAGTAACAAATACTAATGGCGCACCTCTGGTGCGCCATTAGTATTGCAGGTAACAGTGGCGCACCTTGTAGTGCGCCATTACTATTGCTACACGTGCACCACTGGTAAATTTTTTTGAATTTTTTTGATTTTTTTCTTCTGAATTTTGAAGGTAGGAAAATAGTAGTGGCGCACTGTCTAACCCCCACCATGCGCCATTGCTATTTTTGAATTTGGATCTGGATCGCGATTTTTTTGCCCTTTTTTTGCTCGTTTTTTTTGCACGATACTTTTTCAAATTTTGTTCTCGTTTTTGGATCTTGTACGTTCTTTTGCTAGAGAGGAGTTCGCCGGAGAGGAGGGCCGAGAAGACACCGTGAGGAGGAGAGGAGGGAGGAGGAGGAGGTCACCGGAGAGGAGCTCGCCTACATTGTCAGAGAGGAGGAGGAGGAGGTCACCAGAGAGGAGCTCACCTACATCGCCAGAAAGGAGGAGGAGGTCGCTGGAGAGGAGTTCACCGGAGAGGAGGGAGGAGAAATCATGAGGGGAGGGGAGGAGTGGAGCGAGGAGGAGCTCACCGAAGAGGAGGGAGGAGGAGATCACCGAAGAGGAGGGAGGAGGAGCTCACCGGAGAGGAGGGAGGAGAAACCATGAGGGGAGGGGAGGAGAGGAGGGAGGAGGAGGTCGCCGGAGAGGAGGAGGGGAGTATGGTGGAGGAGAGGAGGGGAGATGGAGTGGAGGAGAGGAGAGGAGGAGATGGAGTGGAGGAGAGGTGGAGTGGAGGAGAAAAATGAAGAGGTAAGGAGGAGAGGACCCCGCCCTGTCATATATACGGCATAGTAATGGCGCACCGTGGGCAGGTGCGCCATTACTAACTTTTTTTATTTTTTTGATTCATTTTGAATTTTGAAGGCGGGAAGATAGTAATGGCGCACCTTGGGCAGGTGCGCCATTACTAACTTTTTTTATATAGTTTGAATTTTGAAGGCGGGAAGATAGTAATGGCGCACCATGGGCAGGTGCGCCATTACTGAGTTTGATTTTTTTGAATTTTTTTGCCTCTCCAGATCTTGAAAGCCCCGTAACTTTTTTTCTGCTAGGTTTTTGAGGATTCTAGAAAATCGATAACGTGCATAGCCGGTCAAATTCGGATGTAAATTTTTGAGTAGATGATTTTTCATATAAAAAACTTTTTCATCAGAGGTCGTATGCAAAAGTTACGGCCATTTTACCGAAACACGGCGGCCTGTTGCAAAAAATTTCAAAAATCATGTTTGTTAATTTTCCTAACAGCTAGAACACATAACACATGGGCATCTATTTTTTGAATCTTTTATCATTTTCTTTTATTTTTTGAAAACCTAAAAGGTGATCCACGGGGGGGTGGGGGGGGGGGTGTTTGTGTGTGTGAGACATAGCAATGGCGCACCACACCTAGGTGCGCCACTACTGTGTGGCATAGCAGTGGCACACCTAGGTGTGGTGCGCCATTGCTATGTCTGGTGGGGGGGATGGACCCAAAAAAATACCAATGGCGTACTGCTCATGTGGTGTGCCATTAGTAAAAACATAGCAATGGCGCACCTGATTCTGGTGCGCCACTGCTATATAGCAGTGGCACACCACATACATGGTGCGCCATTAATGTCCATATTAGCTATAGCCGTTTTCTAGTAGTGAAGTATTCATTTTTGTGTGCATAATAAGGACGCACTTCCTTGCGTGCGAGGATATAGCTGGTGGGTCGGACCTGACAGCGGTGGTAACTTTTTTTTTGCAAAATACAGAGGCCCTTTCGGTGGGTCCCAGATGTCAGGTGGAGGAATCATTATTTTGCGCATAATAAGGAGGCATTTCCTTGCGTGTGACCATGGACCCAGCTGTCAGCCTCTCCACGTACATTCCACTTCAGATGCATGTCGGTCGTTGACCACGTTGACCAGGTTGCGCCGAGAGCACTAGGGCGGTGGACGACGGCGAGGCCTAGGAAGGGAGCGACATAGAGGCAGGGAAGACTCGGCAGTTGTTTCCCACGCGGAGGGGAGTACGACTGTATGAGGGTTTACTGGTTCGTCTTCCATCGCCGGAGAATAACAGCAGGTGTGGGTGAGTACAGGGATGGCTAGGCTAGCGATGGGAGTACGGTGGGGCGATGAGGCATGCGCGGCAGCACAGCCGGCCGCGGCGAGGAGGGAGCAGGCAGTCCCGCCAGCGCTTGTTTGAGCGGCTGGAGCAGGAAGATCAGAGATTGAAGAAGCACGACGGCCGTTGGATGGACATCCAACAGTCACTGCTTGTGCGTCAACCCTTTTATAGGAAAGCCTCAAATCTGTGGAAAACAGCATACAGCCCATCTGCCATTATTTCTAATAATTTACATCCCATTTTGTAATTCTTAAGGTTTTTTTGGAGCCCATATTCTTTTTGTTAGCATTACAACCCATATTGTGGCCACGGTTAAAAAATTATACGAAATGTTGCATATTTCGGTGCGGTCCGAACTGTTTTTAATCCCGAAATTTCAAGTCACATTCAAACTGATTTTAAAAATAAATGTATATCAATATAAAATCCAACAAATTGTCCACGCATAAAAATTAATGCAATTTAAAATCTTGAAATGAAAAAAAAGAAATTTGAAAGTAATTGCCGGTTTGATGTGTTTTAAAAATGTACATCCCATGTCTCATTACTGATAGGACACCCTGCTTCTGTCTCAAAAACAAATTAGATAAATGCCACAAAAAATATGGTGATTCATAAAAATGCCACTGCAATTTCGAAACTTTGAAAAATGCCACTGCATTTTTTGCAAACTTTGGAAAACGCCACTGCAATTTGCAAACTTTGAAAAACGCCACTCCAGACTTCGAAAAATGCCACTGGAAATGGCATTTTTCAAAGTTTGGAAATTGCAGTGGCATTTCGCAGAAACACCAGATTTGGAGTGGCATTTATCAAATTAACCCAAAACAAAAATAGCTGGGTGAGCTGTTGGGTCCCTGGTGTCAGCCGCTCGTTGTGCAACTCTCTCGTTTATTGACTACGTTGACAATGGCATGGGACCCAGATGTCAAAATCCATTAGGAGGAGCCATTTTTTATTGGATTGAAATAAGGAGGCACTTGCTTGCGTACTGCCATGACCTTGGCGGGTCCCTGCTGTCATCCTCTCCACGTATAATCATCTCCTAATTGTGTACGCGTCAACTTGGTAGGCCCACAAGTCAGCCTCTAAACTCATGGAGGACAAATACAACCCATTTAAAAAAATAACATCCCATTCCATACGTTCAAACGGAAAGTTCAACATTCAGAGCAAAGTAACAGGTCTGGTCCACATATAGAGTACTGAACTTCCATGTTGACAACCATCATAGCCAAGTTAACTATCTACTCCCACTAATACTCTAGTAGGGTACAAGTACTAACTTACTCTTAGCTAACTAGACGATGCCGGACGCCATCTGCGGTACACGCTAAACGCCGGCACCGGCATCCTCCGCCTCGCCTCGGACTTGCCAGAGGTGCGATAGGGCGCGTTGCTCGCGCGCGTTGGCCCTTTCCATGTCGGCGTGGTCCACCGAAGCTTCGGCTTCTAAGCGGCAAACCCACTTGACGAGCTGGTAGTGAAAATCGGCGTCGCGAACACGTGCGTGCCCGATAGCCTCCAGGGCTATTTTCCGGGCGCCGGCCTCCACGTAGTCGACCCAGGTGCAGGCGCTCTGCTCGCGACTCAGAGCATCGGTGCGCTGCTTCTCCATGTCCCGCTGGCGGCGCAAATCGGCGATACGCTGCTCCTCTACCAAGCGGTCGCGCTCCAACAACTCCTGCTCCTCCGCCAAGCGGTCGCACTCGAACAAGTCCTCGATCTCCGCATTGCCATCTAAAGACCGATAGAATGACTCCTCCCTCCGTCTACCTTCCGGTGAAAAACCGATTACTAGTTCCAGTTGTGACCGCCTCCGGCCTCGCCTATCGCGGACGGGCGGGGGCATGGTGAACGTGGCGAGAGCGAGGATAAATGGCGAGCGACGTCTGGCTGGTGGGGGCTTATGAGGATAGGGCGAGTTGGGTCATGGTGCCACCATAGAAGACCGGGAAACAATACTTATAGGCGGAAGGTAGCGCGATGGTCATCAAAATTCAATGCATAATTAAGGAGGCATGGCTTAGCGCGCCAGCTTGTCGTGGAAAACTAGAGAAACTGAAATTCTGACTGTGCCATCCTGTCCCGTCCGTGCTGGGCCGCACGCCGGCATGACGGTCAAACGAGTGCACTCGAATCATCTCCCTCCTTGTCAATAATGATTCCACGGATTTAAAAGGCCCACAACAATTAAAGCGCATCTTTTTTCGCATCAGTTAGCTGCCTTAATTACGGCCAGCTGCATGCAGGTACTCAAAATCACTCGCAGCCAGTACGTGGAGCAGCATGCAACGAGTCGCAGCCGAGGTCATTAGTTGATGAACTTTAGCTGGGAGATAAGGCATTTGCGAATGTTTTCGCTGGCAGTTTATTCAGATTCGCATGGCATTTTCTTTAGAGCAGCTTGTCGGTTTCTTCAGAGGTAGGCATTTTTATTCAAAAAACTGCCACTTCGGATCTTGCGTCGCAACTAAAACAGCAAGGAGCGCATTAGTAGGCTAGCTAGTGATCGATCAGTAACTTGTAAGCACTGAGCGAACAGATATAAGGAACTGTTAACGCATCTCGATGATTCACAGATCATATACAAATATGTAGCTCCAAAAGCAAAGATCAGCCACAACTAAAACTAACTAGTACAATTCCCATACATAAGATCAACATGTTAATGCATCTCAATGATTCACAGATCGTATACGAATATGTAGCTCCAAAAGCAAAGATCTAGAAAAACATATGTTCTTCCTACTAACATGGATGCTTCTCTTGGCCAACATTCAATACAGACTGAAAGACAAATTTTTTTGTGAAGTCTACAATTCCTCTTGCAAACGTAATTGGTTTCACCAACAGCAGGAACCATGAGAATGAACCACACATGATGGAGGAACATCCACTGCAATATGATTTGGTCTCCTCTTGATCACACAGCGAGACTATTTTCGGAATACAAACTTTAACTTAGGCAAATTGATGCCCATTGTATAATTAGACCAAAGCAATGAAGCACCTAGTGTTGGCAAATAAATAGTACAATACTACTTTTCTGCAGTCCATGAAGTGACTATCCAATCTTTCTGTGTCTATTTTCAAATGGCACTGCATGCAGTGACTATACTATTCTCTTGTGCAGTTCAACCAAAATTGCGGTCACATGTGTGTTTGCCAAATAGCAATGGGCAGACATCTCTGTCTTCACAAATATCAAGCAGCTAGTAAACAAATACCCCACCTTGTATTTTCGGTTTAAACATGTCTCTTCCGCTTAGCATCGGTCATGTTTTGCACTGGACAATCTGATACAGTCATGTTTTGCCCTGGACAATTTCATACTGAATTGATTTGCTTGTTCAGAGCAGAAATATAGCGCCTATTCTTCATCAGACCAAGGATATCCATGTTCGTAGTGATGGAAGAGGTGAAATCGATACAACCGAAATTGAACATCCAATCATTGAATCATGTCCTGCACCTCCAATGTAGGTCCACCCTGCCAATAAATTCACATGCAAACCACTAGTATTACTATCTAATGACAGTACAAAAAGAGTAGCAAGATAGTAGCAAACCATGTACCTTCTTAATGAACAACTCATAGTGCCACCAATTGGATATAAAGGTTTGGAAGAAAACATGCTCCTAATGTTGAACCAGTTGCACTTTTTGTGCAGTTCCAATAAAATCAAGCATCCATGTTTGCATAGATACTGAAAGTGTGATTACTATAAAAGTGGCACTAGTTGAAGCATAGACTCACAAATATAAGCATTCCAATTTCTTAATGGGAAAAGGTAGCAAGACTGTTTCTAACCACCTGTTTGAAGGAATAAATAAGGCAACGGAGGCTGATGTCAGAAAGGCACATATAGTTCTTTCTGAAAGAATGATCGATTCCTGACTATTCCTCTTCTTTTAAGCATATTTTGTGCAGTTCTACTAAAATAAAATGCCATCACCACCTTGACAATTCATTGACACTGTACAAAAGGAAATGACTTAACATTACATCATGATGTCAGGTATGTAGTCGACAGGCATTAGAGACAAACTTACAGACCTCCTCCGATAACATAATGAACATTAACTTTAACCAAGGTGTGACTAGCTTTACCAGTATAATTTGAGTGAACTCTACACCCTCTGTTCCTTAATATAAGAAGTTTTCGCGGTTCAGTTTAAAGTACCCAAACATCTACTAGTATTTAGAAAAACATGTAGTAGTTTTCTTGAGCACATATCTGGGAAAGCTTGCCACACTTTATTTATGTCCATACGCTAATGCAACACCATTCGAAATTTCGAATACTACAAATATACACTAATCCAGTGGGTAGTGCAACAGTAGAGTAGTTATTTTATTACAGGGTACAGTACAATGGTTTTACTGAACAGATTTCAATAAACTCTGGCACTGGAAGATTTCTATAAGAATTAACAATACAAAATGTAAAGGTAACACGTTTCAGCATTGGTATACTAGCTGTGCATGAGCATTAAACCAAATACAAAAGTATGAAGGTAACTAGCATTATTAACTAATGTCAGTATCAAAAATTTGCAAACCATGTACCTCCAAGGTAAATATCATTTCGAACTCGGGGGGACCTTAAAAATTGCTATCCCAATCTTGATAATCGATCAAACATAAAAACTTGATCGAACGAATCAAGAGAACAACCGGAGGAGGAGGTGCCACTCTTGACCTTTCCTCTTGTCTTCATAATTTTTTGTGCAGTTTAACCAAAATAAAATGACATCAGCGCCTTGGCATTTTGGTGACACTGTACAAAAAAATTAACTTATCTCATGAAAGTGAGGTATGTAATCTATAAGCATTAATAGTGCAAAAATCTGAAAGTAGTAACAAGTTTCATCGTTGGTATACTGGCTGTGCAACAACATTAGAATGCCTTAGCTGAAAAATCTTTAATACATCCAAATTCAACAGCTAACCCTGAAATAATCCAGTGACATTAAATGTCATTGCTTAAATTTATCGGTGGCATTAGACTGAGTGCAGCATTAGTTAAATGTGGCATCACTTTAGCAATAGCATTGCTTGACTTGACTGCTGGGGTTATACTAACATCAAAAAAGTGACACTAAGAGCATGGGAGGCCCATTCGGACAGTGGGCGCACCGGTACGATGTACCTCCACGGACGCATAGAGTGGTGAGGGAGGTATGGTTGCCCAGCGCAAAAAAATATCCAGGCAACATATGTGGATTACGTCCCATTTTTGTTATGTTTAGCCACCTTTTTCCTATGCGAGGACAACAAACCGATCGACCTGGTCATTCTCTATTGCGTTGTCATGCCTTTCTACCCTTCTTCAACCAAGAGACACGAGACTCGTTCCTTAGCTACTGATTTTCCCCTTTTCAACCTAGATGCGGGTTTGATGCCTACTCTCTTGGATAGTACAGTCTCCCTTCCTTTCCTTATTCAACTCAGACATGGATTAGTCTGCATGAAGTAGGGTTTCCTTTAATAGTGCAAATTAAGGTTTTCGTCTGCGTGACCAGCAGAGCAGAGGATAGCAAATTGGGAAGATGGTGGAGTGGAAAAAGATCCACATGCAGCGACATGGCAGATGGGGTAATAGAATAAGGATATGGTTCGAAAAGAGGTAGCATACCCGAGGGTCGGCGGGAAGTGGCTTCGCTCGTGGTCGTCGTCCTCCGCACGCACTACAGCAGCGAGCTTGGGGACGGAGGCCATCCCGCGCGGGCGCTAGGTCTGAGAGGACGACCTTGTCGTCAGTGTGTGACCTCGCTCGCCGACGACGAGTGCGTCAACGCTGCACGTCCTTTTCTTCCCCGACGGATATGTGACCACCGGTGAGGAGGGAGAGAGAGGCCATCTTTTTTAGATCTGGAGAGAGGGTGATAGTGTGAGAAGCAAGTGGGCAGCCCTTAGCAAGAAAGGTCTGAAGCTCCAGCCTATATATCTTTTTTATACTACTAGTACTAGAGGTGGAGTAGTGGTAGAGTAGTTTATATTTTCTCTGCAAACAGTACCAGTTAGTCGTGCTTCAAAACTGAACGACACACCATTAAAAAAATAAAGTCGAGAAATAATGCGGCACCTCGGGCCAACGCGGCCAGATCGCATTTTGCATGAGAAAGTACACACCATGTTTCGTTGACATGTGGTCCCGTTCCAACATGTCAGTGAGACGACGACGAGTCCTTTTCTACAATTTCCGAAAGGACATGTAGGCCGGGGCGCCTCTTCGTGTACCGTGGCAAACTGACAACCGTCCACCGACTCTTCGCCTTTCCCTCTCGATTTGGAACTGCTGTGCACGCTCTTCCTCCCTCCTCCATTTGCCTTCATCCTTCCTTCTGCCATTGTTTGATCGTCTTCTCCATGGAGGGAACAAGCCGAAAACGACCCCGTTATTCTTGCCCCGATCTGAAAGATGACATGGAGGGGGAACTCATTGATCGGTGCAACGTCATCACCTCGACTAGCATGGCAGGTTCGTTCAAGCCCATTCTCGACTCAACTAATAACATCATTACAAGGAACCCAAGGGTCCAAGAGAGGTTTGATCTCCCTTATCTTGTTTCCTATAAGCCTGTTCGCATGGGCGCGGACGACGGAGGCCTCGCCTTGTGCAAGTTGATGCCGCTTGATAATGATACGTGTGATGTCAAGATGCCATCGCTTAAGGGTAAGTCCTGGGCTGGCGCAAATGGAGATTGGGTTGTTTATATTGGGTACAATTGCGAGTGGGAACTTGTGAATGTGTACACTCGTCAACGGATTCCACTTCCAAAAATCTCAGAGTGCCCTGAGGTTGAGCACACAGATGATCTACGTACGTTCAAATAAGATCATGGTGACTGTCGTCTACTGAAGATAGCAATTTGTCGAGTTCCCAGCCGCTCTTGGAATTAAAAGAACTATCAAGTTGTTGCTATCTTCAATAAGCTTTTTGCCATCCTTCGTGGTTCGACTGGATAGATATTGCTCAAAAATCAGTTTCTATACACGGATGTGTACTGTGATGCAATTGAATACGAGGATCTTGTGTTTGCTGCCACCACTCATGGCACTATTTTTGCATGGGATCCTCGTAGTTTTGGTATGTTTGTATTCCACCATAATTATAGTTTTTTCATCCACATGCATGCGGATTAGCAAGTTTTCCTTTACTAATTAACCTTCTTCTTGTGTTTGCAAGATCCTGTGAACATTCCACCACCTATACTTGAAAAAATTTATAAGCAAGGGGGAGATGATGATGGTGATGATCACGAGCATGAGGAGGAGCAGAACTTATATACTCAGTGGCATCTGGCAACTAATTCCGATGGATCACCTCTTCTTGTCTGTATATAGTGCACTTAGACTGTTACTACCGAGGAAGCAGGTGTTGTCTCCCATGGTCGCCCTCTCCTGACCTATTCCAACACCCGTTTTATGTTATTCAGGACGGATACTAGTGTGCTAGCGCTAACACCTTCTCCCTGGTTCAGTATTGATAGTCTTGGAGCAAACTCACTCTTCCTTGGACCAAACTATACAATGATGGTGAAAGGCGATCCAGCTGCTTTTGACACAACGTTACTACCAGTTATGAGAAGAAACTGTATCTATACCTCAGGCATTTCGGTGGTTCCCTACCCTGGTCCTGATATATGCCGCTTCAGCCTGGATGATCAGTCCCGTGTTGCTCTCGATATTGACAATAGCTGGCCCTTCCCAGAGCACCTATGGTTCAAAGCAAGCGTTTCCAACGCCGAGGATTGGTTGAGTTGAGGTTCATTTCATTGCTTGTTATTTTTTGTGTGATGAAAACTTTAGTATTTGCTAGAATGTTTTGTTGGAAATAATCTATAATCCAACATGTATCCTCGTTGTCGTTGTGTGTTGATGACTTGTTGTATTTAGTGAATGGTACATTTCAGTTGCAAATGCATGTCATAGACTCAATTTATGAATGGTTTTTGAGTCACTTCTTGGAGTGTGAGTAATGTAGTAGTATAGCCAGCATCCGGTTAGTATATGAAGTTGCCACATCACATAGAGCCAACCTAATATTGGATTATGCTAGCCCTCCACTGGCACGCCGCTTCAAATGGCGGAGGATGTGAGAGGTCGTGAGGGAGTCCTGGATTAGGGCCGGGGGTGTCCGGATGGCCGGACTATACCTTCAGCCGGACTCCAGGACTATGAAGATACAAGATTGAAGAGTTCGTCCCGTGTCCGGAAGGGACTATCCTTAGCGTGGAAGGCAAGCTTGGCGATACGGATATTCAGATCTCCTACCATTGTAACTGACTCTATGTAACCCTAACCCTATCCGGTGTCTATATAAACCGGTGGGTTTTAGTCCCTAGGACAACATACACATCAAGAATCATACCATAGGCTAGCTTCTAGGGTTTAGCCTCTCTGATCTCGTGGTAGATCAACTCTTGTAATACCCATACCATCAATATTAATCAAGCAGGACATAGGGTTTTACCTCCATCGAGAGGGCCCGAACCTGGGTAAAACTTCGTGTCCCCTGCCTCCTGTTACCATCCGGCCTAGACGCACAGTTCGGGACCCCCTACCCGAGATCCGCCGGTTTTGACACCGACATTGGTGCTTTCATTGAGAGTTCCTCTGTGCCGTCGCCATCAGGCCCGATGGCTCCTACGATCTTCAACAGCGATGCAGTCCAGGGTGAGACCTTCCTCCCCGGAAAGATCTTCCTCTTCGGCGGCTTCGCATTGCGGGCCAATTCACTTGGCCATCTGGAGCAGATCGAAAGCTATGCCCCTGGCCGTCAGGTCAGATTTGGAAGTTTTAACTACACGGCTGACATCCGCATGGACTTGATCTTCGACGGATTCGAGCCACTGCCAAGCGCGCCGCACTGTCCCGACGAGCATGATCTAGCTCTGCCGCCGAATAGTGCCCTGGAGGCCGCACCCACATCGGCTCCGGTCCCTAATTCGGAGCCAACTGCGCCGATCGAGGATGGGCGGTTGGACGCCACCTCGGGGGCTGCGATCCCAACGGCGATTGAGCCGAACACCAGCCCTGCACTCCGCGAGACTCGTGACTCCAAGGAGCCGGACTCCTCTCCGGACTCCGAACCCTCCGCGCCCCAACCAATCGAATCCGATTGGGCGCCGATCATGGAGTTTGCTGCCGCGGACATCTTTCAGCACTCGCCTTTTGGCGATATTTTGAAGACACTGAAGTCTCTCTCTTTATCAGGAGAGCCCTGGCCGGACTACGGTCAGCAAGATTGGGATGCGGACGATGAAGAAATTCAAAGCCCACCCACCACCCACTTTGTTGCCACTGTCGATGATTTAACCGACATGCTCGACTTCGACTCCGAAGACATCGACACTATGGACGCCAATGAAGGAGATGGGGAAGAACCAGCGCCTATTGGGCCCTAGAATGCCACCTCGTCATATGACGTATACATGGTGGACGCGCCAAAAGATGACGACGAGGAGCGGAAGGACGCACCGAAGGCTTGTTCCCTCGAAAAGCAGTCAAAGCAGCGACGGAAGCGCCGCCGCAAATCCCGCCTCGATAGAAATAGCGATCACACAAACCCAGTGTTAGAGCAGGGCGAACCGCTGCTGGACAACGGTAATCCGGATAATCAAACCGAACAAACAAATCCTATCAAGGATAATGGTCCGGACGACATAACGCCGGACAGACACCCGGAGCAGCAGACTGCCCGTAAAAGGCTTGTTGCTACCACGAGGAGTCTGAAAAAGCAGAAGCAAAGGCTCAAGGCTGCGCAAGACACACTCCACATTAGATGGAGCAAAATACTCAACACAGCAACGAGGTATGGCGACAATCGCCCCTCCAAGAGCTACCCAAAGCGGAAGCTGCTACCCGAATTCGATGAGGAGGCCTCAGACCCCCCACAACCAAATATCAAAGCAGCCACCTGGTCGAATAGACAACCCCTCTACCAACACAGAGCGGCATACAACGCCGCTCACAATACAATACGCGACCCATGCGAGGGCTCGCACCCAAAGGATGGCGCAACAAGATCCATCTATGGACCACGCAAGCGCACCCCAGCATACAATGCAACACAACAAACACTCGAACAACGTGGTACACCCAGCTACAGGGGTGCCGCACACCCCCTATGTTTCACCGATGAGGTGCTGGACCATGAATTTCTAGAGGGATTCATGCCCGTAAACATAGAGGCATATGACAGAACAACAGACCCTGGGGTCTGGATTGAGGACTACATCCTTCATATCCATATGGCTCGAGGAGATGATCTCCACGCCATCAAGTACCTACCCCTCAAGCTCAAAGGACCAGCTCGTCACTGGCTCAAAGGCCTCCCCGAAAGCTCCATTGGAAGTTCGGAAGAGCTAGAAGACGCCTTTCAGGCAAATTTTCAAGGGACTTATGTCCCACCTCCGGATGCGGACGATTTGAGTCATATAACTCAACAGCCCGGAGAGTCAGCCCAAAAGCTTTGGAACAGGTTTCTTACTAAAAAGAACCAGATTGTCGACTGTCCGGACGCCCAAGCCTTGGCAGCTTTCAAGCATAGCGTCCGTGACGAATGGCTCGCCAGACACCTCGGCCAAAATAGGCCGAGAACGATGGCCGCATTAACAAACCTCATGACCCTCTTTTGCGCGGGTGAGGACAGCTGGCTAGCCAGATGCAGCACCAGTGACCCCAGTACATCTGAAGTTAGAGATGGAAACGGGAAATCACGGCGCAACAGCAATAACAAGCGCCGGATTAAAGAAGACAACATGAAGGGCACGTCAGTAAATGCCAGATTCAAAGGCTCTCGGCCAGGTCAAAAGCCGCCCCCTAAAGGCACTAGGGATGAACTATCCAGCCTCAACAAAATTCTGGACCAAGTATGTCAGATCCATAGTACCCCTGGTAAACCCGCTAATCATACCCACAGAGAATGTTGGGTCTTCAAGCAGTTCGGCAAGCTCAACGCCGTACACAAGGGGGAGGATACACCAAGTGAAGACGATGACGAGCCTCCCAAACAAGACATGGCGGAGCAAAAGAAATTTCCACCAGAAGTCAAAACAGTAAACGTGTTACATGTGATCAAGGGAAAAAACAACACGGCACTCTCAGGAACATATACCCAAGTGCCTGTCACCGCGAAGCCTTCCACTGGTCATCTCAAACGATCACTTTCGACCATCGCGATTACTCAGCAAGTATCCGACACGCAGGATGGGCTGCCCTGGTATTAGACCCAGTAATTGCCGGATATCACTTCACACGAGTCTTGATGGACGGTGGCAGTAGCCTAAACCTAATATATCAGGATACAATCCGCGGGATGGGGTTAGACCCAACACAAATTCGCCATAGCAATACTACCTTTAAAGGAGTAACGCCAGGCCCAGGGGCCCGTTGTACGGGCTCCCTCTCATTACAAGTTACATTCGGCTCCCCCGATAACTTCCGTCGCGACCATTTAACTTTCCACATCGCTCTGTTTCAAAGTGTCTATCAAGCACTGCTCGGACGCGAAGCTTTTGCTCGCTTTAATGCAATACCACACTATGCCTCCCTCACACTCAAGATGCCCGGTCCACGTGGCATCATTACAGTGCACGGAGATATCAAGCGCTCTCTGCACGCCGAAGAGAGTGAGGCTGCCTTGGTAGCCAAACATTAAAGGCGTCCGGACCAGCGATCGAGTCCGGCGCCGCTATTTACACCGAATAAGTGACCACACCCTTATTTGTCAATACAAGGGGCTCAACGCGTGCAGACAAGTGGCAATTTCTTATCATCCTCAATTATACATGGTTTCTTTAAAAACCACCTTTTTGCACGACAACTTTCTCACTTAACTTCCTCTCTTTTACAGACGATCATCGTGCTACACCCGTCTAGGATATGGCACAACGGAGACACAGGCGCAGACATGCAGCAGGGACCCGCTCAAAGGATTCTTTTTAGATTAAGACCCTGCGTAAACATTTTTTTACTGTCTCTTGTTGATACATATCCACCGTTGTGAAGGATGCTGACGTCTTGGCATGTGGCCACGCCAGAAAAATGCACGTACCTGGACACAAGGGGCTTCTTACAAAGGCCATTATTTAGGCCCGGTTTATACCACAAAGACCGAATACCCTAGGGAGTGTTCGGCGTCGTGAGTTTGGCCCTATATGCATCAGCTCCGAATCATTGTCTTTGGTCAAATGTTGGGTTTGCCCGGCTCCTGTGTTTTGGTGCCTTACATTCCGCTTTACCGGCTAAGGTAGCACCAGGAGAACTACTGTGATTGTGCCCTGGTTCATCCGGACGAGCACCTCAGTAGAGAAAGCCGAAAACTGACTGTCATGATATAGCGTGAGACTGGTCAACCACTCGATGACCTATGGGAATGCTAGAATTCCTCCGCCTAAACGAAGGGCCGTTTTCCGGCCAGGCATGTACGCACCTCGAGATCGGGAGAGTGCGGAGCCACCAGGGGCTATCTAGTAGCCCAGTGTCAAACTCCTATGGCTAAGTGAAAGTGTTAAAGCATTATAGTACGGTTGCCTCGCTCGCTCCGCTATCACCTCCTTAACAGGACCAAGACGTTGGGTTAAGTGTGAATGCATGTTTTTTCTAGCACCTCCGCATTATATGCGTGGGGGTTGAAGCCGACGACTGCAATCTTTCAGGTTATACACATGTATACAAAAACGGCCGCCCAGGAGGCATCATATTACTTTCAGGCAAAAGTATAAAAATAGCCTTATCAAACTCTATAAAAGCATTTCGCTTACAATGAGATTACATATCACTCAAACATAATTTTTTTTTAGCACTAGGCCTCTACCAAACGGGCACCCTCAAGAACTTCTTCAAAGTAGTGCTCAGCAGCCTTTCGGCCTATGGCCGAATCCCGCGCTGCAACATTGGTAGCATCCATCTCCGCCCAGTATGCCTTGACACGGGCAAAGGCCATCCGTGCGCCCTCTATGCACGCCGAACTCTTCATCACATCAATGCGCGGCACCACATCAAGTAACTGCTGCACCAAGCTGAAATAGCTGTTCGGTTTTGACCCTTCCGGCCATAATTGATCCACAACAGACCTCATGGAGAGTCCGGACAACCTATTTAGTTTGGCCCATTCGGCTAATTGGTTAGTCAATGACAGCGGACGCTTGAGAGAATGGAATTGTCTCCAAAACAGCTGATCTACTTCACGGTCCGTCTGACCCTGGAAGTACTTGGCCGCATCGGCAGCGCTCGCCGCCAAATCCATATACACATCCTCCGAACTCCACAGCCGATCTAGAGGGGCATACCGTGGATCTTCGAACCTCCTCTGCAACATAAAGGATTTCCCAGCTACAATATCCCCGGCTTCCCGCAGCTCCTCCTTCTTTGCCCTCATAGTAGAGCGGTGGTATTTTCTCGTCGCAGCAGCCTTCTCAAGGTCCAATGCCTTCGCCTGGTTTTCCTTTTCAAGAACCCGGAAATGGTCGGCGGCGGCTTTTAATTCTTTGGCCATCTTGGCCATCTTGTCTCGGCTTTCACCATGTGCGGCCTTCTCGGCTTGCAACTCTTCGGCCGCCTTCAAAGCAGCTGCATTACCCAACCTCGCGTGTTCCTTGGCTCGGGCAAGTTCTGCCCGCAAGGCTTCAACAGTGGCATCTCCATCTGCAGTCACAACATATTAAAGATGCTGGCATCATACTGCTCTTCCTATTGTGGCGTTTATCAGATAATGACGCTTACCCTGTGCCTCGTCAAGCCTTTTGTTAACAAGCTCGATGTCGGCATCTGCCGCATCCAACTGCCGTTCTAAATGGGCAAACTCGCTAGTCTGGCTAGCCACCGGAGCTTCCATCACCTGCAAATAGAGGCAGTATGGTTATTACCTGGGAATATGATCCTCTGTTCGTCGTCGTTTCCGACGACAACCAGAGTCTCAGGGGCCCCTATCTACACAGGGCACACCTAGTATGTGTAGGACTATCATACATTCTTTTACGTACCTCAAAGCCTGTCAGTAGACTCATAAAAGCTTCATGCAATCCGCTTTCGGCGGACGATATTCTCTCCATCACCGTATTCATCAGCATACGGTGTTCATCTGAGATGGCCGCTCGCCCCACCAACTCCCTCAGAACATCCGATCGCACACTAGACAGTGCCGGACTCTTTTGTTTGCTCTCTTCGGGAGCCGGACACTGGGAGCTTAGGGGATCAATGGGATTATCTTCTGGCCTCACCGAACTCGGAGAGGCCCTCCACGACGACACTTCAGGGTCGCCCGCTTCCGGAGCGGAGGAGTCCGGAGGAGGCGTTTCGCTCTCCATCATCTCTGGAAGAAGATCCCCCGAAGACGAGCTCATTTGAGAGGGGCTAAGGCCCAAACTGCAAAAATATATGCGGTGGTTATCTTCTCAGAAGAAAAAGATGGCATATCTCTACTATTAAAGTATTTTGAGTCACTTACGACTCGCGGGAGAATTGATCCCCCCGCAGACTTTGTGCGGCAACAGCGCCCCCAAGGCAGGACCCTCTGTGGGAGACTTTTTCTCCCGTTTGGAATATTCGGCTTCCGAATCCCCGGGCGCAGTCCTTTTCCTCTTCAGGTCGTCTTCCTTCATGGAGATGCTCGCTCCCTCGGTTAGAATGGGCAACGTTGGGGTCCTGCGTCCGCCCGCATTATCCTCCACAGTATCTTCCTTCAAGGGCTCCGGGCAAGGTGCGGTCTGGAGCATCTTTTCCAATACCGGGTTTTCCATACCCTCAGGGAGGGGGGCGAACACCGAATCAACTTCGCCTTTGTTAGCCAGTCCTGGTCAAAAAGCGAACTCTCAAAAAAAATAACTTCGTAACAAAAGAGAGATAGTATGTTCGGCTGGAGTATACCTTACCTGTTCGGCGACGCGGTTACTACTCAGGCCAACATCCTCGGTAATTTCCGGACACTCCACCTGAGGTCCAAAGAATGACTTGTACATCTCCTCATGCGTCAGGCCGAGAAAATCTTGAATGACACGCGGTCCCTCGGGATTTAACTCCCATAGGCGAAGAGGCCGGCGTTTGCAAGGCTGGACTTGACGAACTAGCATAACTTGTATTACCGCAACCAAACTGAAATATCCATTGAAGAGATCTTGAATGCGGCTTTGCAGTATGGGCACGTCCGTGGCCGGCCCCCAGCTCAGACCTCTACTGATCCATGACATCAGTTGTGGTGGAGGGCCCAAGCGGAAAACAGGGGCGGCCGCCCCACTTGGCACTTCTAGGAGCCGTGATATAGAACCACTCCCGTTGCCACAATTCAGACACCTCTGGGATGGAACCTTTGGGCCATGGGGCTCCCGTCATCCTACGTATTGAGGCACCTCCACACGCTGCATGTTGCCACTCGATCATCTTTGGCTTCACTTCAAAGGTCTTGAGCCAGAGGCCAAAGTGAGGGGTAACCCGGAGGAAGGCCTCGCACACGACAATAAATGTCGTGATATGAAGAAAGGAGTCCGGAGCTAGATCATGGAAGTCTAGCCCGTAATAAAACATCAAACCCCTGACAAAAGGATTCAGAGCAAGGCCTAGACCTCGGAGGAAGTGGGAGACGAACACGACGTTCTCGTTGGGTTCGGGGGTCGGAACGGCCTGCCCTCGAGGAGGCAGCCGATGCAAAATTTCGGCGATCAGATATCTGGCCTCCCTCAACTTTTTGATGTCCTCTTCCGTGACGGAGGAAGGCAACCATTGGCCTTGAAAGCTAGATCCGGACATGACTGAAGGTTCGGAGCACCTGACCTGAACTTTTGGCGTTTGAGGTCGAGGTGGGGGAAGGATTTGATTGAGCATGGGAGGGAAAAATAAAAGCCTTGTCCCCTTTATAAAGAGGGTGAATATCAAGCGTCCTCTCCGTGTCCGTTTGGACTTGCCTATAATCTAGGAGTCCTAGAAGCGGTTGGGTTACCCACACCCGTATTGATGAGAATCCCGGAATAAGGGGACACGACCTCTGCTTTAACAAGACGTGCCATGGAAACCGCCTCGCATGACGCGCTGAGGTGGGGTAATAAAATGACTCGGATAAAGGCTTGGCCGTGGTGTGACACATTACGGAATACGTCAGCAGATTAGATTTGTGTAAATATTATTCTCTCTATGGCAATATGTGGAAAATTATTTTGCAGAGGCGGACACTATCTTTGTGTTCAAAATCTTCTATGAAGTACTTGGAGGAGGAACCCGCCTTGCAATGCTGAAGACAATTTGCGCGCCGGACTCGTCGTCATTGAAGCCTGGTTCAGGGGCTACCGAGGGAGTCCTGGATTAGGGGGGTGTCCAGATGGCCAGACTATACCTTCAGCCGGACTCCAGGACTATGAAGATACAAGATTGAAGACTTCGTCCCGTGTCCGGAAGGGACTTTCCTTGGCGTGGAAGGCAAGCTTGGTGATACAGATATTCAGATCTCCTACCATTGTAACCGACTCTATGTAACCCTAACCCTATCCGGTGTCTCTATAAACCGGAGGGTTTTAGTCCGTAGGACAACATACACATCAAGAATCATACCATAGGCTAGCTTCTAGGGTTTAGCCTCTCTGATCTCGTGGTAGATCAACTCTTGTAATACCCATACCATCAATATTAATCAAGCAGGATGTAGGGTTTTACCTCCATCGAGAGGGCTCGAACCTGGGTAAAACTTCGTGTCCCCTGCCTCCTGTTACCATCCGGCCTAGACGCACAGTTCGGGACCCCCTACCCGAGATCCGCCGGTTTAGACACCGAAAGGTCGCATCACCTTGTGTCCAGATCTGAGATGCCATGTGTACCAGATGAATGACTCCAAGTTTGACCACCGTGATGCTAGGTGCGAGCCAAGGAACACTGTTGGAGAGACCCCCCTCATAATTTTCCTACATTAGTCGTTTGATTCATATGATAGAATGCTATAGGATTTTTTCGTATGTAATCATGTTTTAATTGGCAATCTAGCATCCACTCCAACTTTTGTTTCACTTCCTTTGTTCCTACGAAGAGAGTACTTGCTCTAAATGATGTGCCGCTGCAAGAGCCTCCTATATTAATTAACTATGCTCTAAAAAGGTGGACCAACTTTGGCTATAGTAGTACTGTACTAGGTTAGTAGGTGACCTTGCGCTTGGCTCTTCTCCTCTTCGGAAAGTCGAACAATAATGATGGTACTACAATAGTACTTCTGGAAATCTGACACCAAATGAACTGCTGCACATCCACCGCTTGTAAGCAAAAGTTTCTCCTCGTGCTGCGAGCCACCGCGCATGCGTTGGTGAGGGAGAAGGCGTAGTAAGCAAGCTTCTCGTTGTTCTGCGAGTTGACGGGACACATCAAAGTTATTTATTAGTACTCTCTTCAAAAAGGGCCGACCATGTCCATGGCTACCATCCCGTGCTCTGTCATTGAGTATGTGAACTATTCACGTGCCATCGAGGAGAAAAAATATTGCGTTGTACTAGGTGCCATCGAAGTGCACGACTCACTTACGCACTGCATATCTCCATTTTCTTGCATGAAACGCCACCTTGATGCTAGATGTCCCGCGTGTCATGGAGGCATATAGTATGATTTTGTAAAATAGAGGCATATAGATGTCCCGCGTGCTGGCAACAGGATGAACAAAGCTCATGTCTTAAACAAAAGAGTGGAAGGACATAGATTCTCGACGACCGAGAAGGAGCTACAAACCTCGGGGTGGAGCGTTTGCACTCAAAATATTTTATATTATTCAGCGATATAAAATGAACCAAATCTCGCCACGTACCTATACCATTGTATAGTACTATGAGAATAACTTTGAACGTAAGCCATTGATTCACTCTATCCAGTGGTCATAGTTGGAAAATCCAAACAAAACCAAGCATTGGATAAACTCTTTTTTCGAGATCAACTCTTTTAGCACTTAGATTGTTGCCGCCTGCCCACCTAGCCCACCTATATATCCACTCACGTGTGATGACCACAGGAGCTGTCCACTCAGATTGTATGTTAAAAAAATAAAGGTCGGTAACTAATGCGGCACCTTGGGCCAACATGGCCAGATTGCATTTTGCACGAAAAATTACACACCATGTTTCGTTGACATGTTGTCTCGTTCCAACATGTCAGTGAGACGACAGCGAGTCCTTTTATACAATTTCCGAAAGGACGTGTAGGCCGGGGCACCTCTTCGTGTACCGTGGCAAACTGGCAACCGTCCACCGACTCTTCGCCTTCCCTCTCGATTTGGAACTGCTGTCGCATGCTCTTTCTCCCTCCTCCATTTGCCTTCACCCTTCCTTCTGCCACTGTTCGACCGTCTTCTCCATGGAGGGAACAAGCCGGAAACAACCCCGTTATACTTGCCCCAATCTGAAAGATGACGTGGTGGGGGAACTCATTGATCGGTGCGACGTCATCACCTCGGCTAGCATGGCAGGTTCGTTCAAGAAAATTCTCGACTCAACTAATAACATCATCACAAGGAACCCAAGGGTCCAGGAGCGGTTTGATCTCCCCTATCTTCTTCGCCGTGACCCTGCTGACTGCGCGGGGACGAGGGAAGCCTCGCCTTGTGCAAGTTGATGCCACTTGATAATGATACGTATGATGTTAAGATGCCATCGCTTGAGGGCAAGGCTTGGGCAGGCGCGAATGGAGATTGGGTTGTTTATATTGGGTGCAATTGTGAGTGGCAACTTGTGAATGTGTAGACTCGTCAGCGGATTCCACGTCCAAAAATCTTCGAGTGCCCTGAGGTTGAGCACACAGATGATCTACGTATGTTCAAATATGATCATGGTGACTGTCGTCTACGGAAGATAGCAATTTCTCGAGTTCCCAACCGCTCTTGGAATTACAAGAACTATCAAGTTGTTGCTATCTTCGACAAGTTTGTTGCCGTCCGTCGTGGTTCGACTCGATGGATATTGCTCAAAAATCAGTTTCTATACACGAATGTGTACTGTGATGCAATTGAATACGAGGGTCTTGTGTTTGCTGCCACCACTCATGGCACTGTTTTTGCATGGGATCCTCGTAGTTTTGGTACGTTTGTCTTCCACCGTAATTATAATTGTTTCATCCACATGCATGCGAGTTAGCAAGTTTCCCTTGTCTACTAATTAACCTTCTTCTTGTGTTTTCCAAGGTCCTGTGGACATTCCACCACCTATAGTTGAAATTTTTTATAACCAAAGGGGGAGATGAGGACGAGGAGGGCCGATATACTTAGTGGCGCCTGGCAAGTTCTGATGGATCACTCCTTCTTGTCTGTATACAGCCCACTGCTGATGTTACTACTAAGGAAGAGGTGTTGTCTCCCATGGTCGCACTCTCCGGACCTATTCCAACACCCGTTGTATGGTATTCGGGATGTATACTACTATGCTAGCACCAACCATAGAGAAGTTGGAATATAGTAGGTTTAACACCAATATAAATAAAGAATGAATTCATTATAGTACCTTGAAGTGGTGATTTACTTTCTTATACTAACGGAGCTTACGAGTTTTCTGTTAAGTTTTGTGTTGTGAAGTTTTCAAGTTTTAGGTAAGGATTCGATGGACTATGGAATAAGGAGTGGCAAGAGCCTAAGCTTTGGGATGCCCAAGGCACACCAAGGTAATACTCAAGGATAGCCAAGAGCCTAAGCTTGGGGATGCCCCGGAAGGCAGCCCTCTTTCGTCTTCGTTCATCGGTAACTTTACTTGGAGCTATATTTTTATTCACCACATGATATGTGTTTTGCTTGGAGCGTCAATTTATTTTGTTAGGATTTGCATTCTGTTATTTAGAACAATGTTTTGCACCTTTTATTTCAATAAAAGTGGCATTGATAGCCTTTACTATGCCTATGTTACAAGTATACATGTTGCTGTTTGAAAGCAGAAAGTTTACCGCTGTTGCAATAATTCCCTAGAAAATTCAGAATGTGAAAAAATGTTGAAACCTTTTGCATATTAAGCTCTGATAAATTTAGTACAGTGGGAATTTTCTTTCATAATTTTTGGAGTTAGGGAAGTATGGATGTTGCAGCATTCTTTACAGACTATCCTGTTTAGGCAGATTGCTGTTGTGTTTGCATATGTTTGCTTCTTTAATGATTCTATTTGAGGATAGGACTATTAAATATGTAGAGGCATTTAGTATGCAATGTTGAATAATAATTTTATTGATTTGCTACATTAGATTATGATAAGGTTTTGGCAATGGTTTATACTAACTTATCTCACGAGTCCTTGTTGAGTTTTGTGTGGATGAAGCTTTTGAGATTTAGGGAGACCGTGATATGAGAGGAATTAAGGAGACACAAAAGCTCAAGCTTGGGGATTACCAAGGCACCCCAAGATAATATTTCAAGAACTCTCAAGCATCTAAGCTTGGGGATGCCCCGGTTGGCATCCCACCTTTCTTCTTCAACAACTATCGGTTAGTATCGGTTGATCCTAAGTTTTTGCTTCTTCACATGATGTTTGCTATTCTTAAATGTCATTTTATTTTTCTTTGCTTGATGTTTGAATAGAGTACCAAGATCTGAAATTATTAAATGTTAGATAGTCTTCACATGGTTGCATAATTATCCAACTACTCATTGATCTTCACTTATATCTTTCAGAGTAGTTTGTCGATGCTCTAGTGCTTCACTTATATCTTTTAGAGCATGGTGGTAGTTTTATTTTGAAGAAATAGATGAACTCTCATGTTTCACTTATATTATTTTGAGAGTCTTAAATAGCATGGTAATTTTCTTAAAATACTAATATGCTAGGTATTCAAGAATAATAAAATTCTCTTATGAGTGTGTTGAATACTAGGAGAAGTTTGATACTTGATAATTGTTTTGAGATATGGAGATGGTGATATTAGAATCATGCTAGTTGAGTAGTTGTGAATTTGAGAAATACTTGTGTTGAAGTTTGTGATTCCCGTAGCATGCACGTATGGTGAACCGTTATGTGATGAAGTCAGAGCATGATTTATTTATTGATTGTCTTCCTTATGAGTGGCGGTCGGGGACGAGCGATGGTCTTTTCCTACCAATCTATCCCCCTAGGAGCATGCGCGTAATACTTTGCTTTGATAACTTCTAGATTTTTGCATTAAGTATATGAGTTCTTTATGACTAATTTTGAGTCCATGGATTATACGCACTCTCACCCTTCCACCCTTGCTAGCCTCTCTAGTACCGCGCAACTTTCGCCGGTACCATAAACCCACCATATACCTTCCTCAAAACAGCCACCATACCTACCTATTATGGCATTTCCATAGCCATTCCGAGATATATTGCCATGCAACTTTCCACCATCTAGTTCATGATGACACATTCATGATTGTCATATTGCTTAGCATCATCATCTAGTTGACATAGTATTTGTGGCAAAGCCACCGTTCATAATTCTTTCATACTTGTCAGTCTTGATTCATTGCATATCCCGGTACACCGCCGGAGGCATTCATATAGAGTCATACTTTGTTCTAGTATCGAGTTGTATCATTGAGTTGTAAATAAATAGAAGTGATGCTCATCATTCAATAGAGCATTGTGCCAAAAAAAAGAGGCCATAAAAAAAGAAAGGCCAAATAAAAATAATAATAAAGGCCAAATAAAAAAATAAAGGCCAAAAAAAGAGAAAATAAAAGGGGCTTCAAAGTAGCACCATGATATAGCGAGTCTCATATATTGTGCTTCAAAGTAGCACCATGTTCTTCATATAGATAGTCTCATATGTTGTCACTATCATATACTAGTGGGAATTTTACATTATAGAACTTGGCTTGTATATTCCAATGATCGGCTTCCTCAAAATTGCCCTAGGTCTTCGTGAGCAAGCAAGTTGGATGCACACCCACTTAGTTTCTTTTGTTGAGCTTTCATATACTTATAGCTCTAGTGCATCCGTTGCATGGCAATCCCTACTAACTCACATTGATATCTATTGATGGATATCTCCATAGCCCGTTGATACGCCTAGTCGATGTGAGACTATCTTCTCCCTTTTTGTCTTCTCCACAACCACCATTCTATTCCACCTATAGTGCTATGTCCATGGCTCACGCTCATGATTGCGTGAAGATTGGAAAAGTTTGAGAACATCAAAAGTATGAAACAATTGCTTGGCTTGTCATCGGGGTTGCGCATGATTTAAATATTTTGTGTGGTGAAGATGGTAGCTAGACTATATGATTTTGTAGGGATAACTTTGTTTGGCCATGTTATTTTGAGAAGACATAATTGCTTTGTTAGTATGCTTGACGTATTATTATTTTTATGTCAATATGAACTTTTGTCTTGAATCTTATGGATCTGAATATTCATGCCACAATTAACAAGAATCACAATGAAATTATGCAGAGTAGCACTCTGCATCAAATTTTTGATTGCTCCATGCTATATTATCTATTGTTTTGGGCAATATTGGGCTTTATTATCCACTTTTATATTACTTTTGGGGCTAACCTATTAACCGGAGGCCCAGCCCAGATTTGCTGTTTTATGCCTATTTTAGTGTTTCGAAGAAAAGGAATATCAGACGGAGTTGAAATGGAACGAAATCAACTAGAGAAGTTATTTTTGGAAGGAAACACACCTGATGGACTTGGACCCCACGTTAGGGGAGACACGAGGTGCTCATGAGGGTGGGGGGCGCGCACCCTTGTCTCGTGGGACCCCCGTGGCTCCTCCGACGTCCTCCCTGCACCCATATATACCCACGTGACCTAAAGCTTCTAGAACACAAGATAGATCGGGAGTTCCGCTGCCAGAAGCCTCCGTAGCCACCAAAAGTCAATCGGGACCGTGTTCCGGCACCCTGCTGGAGGGGGGAACCCTCACCGGTGGCCATCTTCATCATCCCGGCGCTCTCCATGACGAGGAGGGAGTAGTTCTCCCTCGGGGCTGAGGGTATGTACCAGTAGCTATGTGTTTGATCTCTCTCTCTCTCTCTCATGTTCTTAATTTGGCACGATCTTGATGTATCGCGAGCTTTGCTATTATAGTTGGATCTTATGTTTCTCCTCCCCCTCTTCTCTCTTGTAATGAATCGAGTTTCCCCTTTGAAGTAATCTTATCGGATTGAGTCTTTAAAGACTTGAGAACACTTGATGTATGTCTTGCCGTGGATATCTGTGGTGACAATGGGATATCACGTGATTCACTTGATGTATGTTTTGGTGATCAACTTGCGGGTTGCGCCCATGAACCTATGCATAGGGGTTGCACACGTTTTCGTTGTGATTCTCCGGTAGAAACTTTGGGGCACTCTTTGAGGTTCTATGTGTTGGTTGAATAGATGAATTGAGATTGTGTGATGCATATCATATAATCATACCCACGGATACTTGAGGTGACATTGGAGTATCTAGGTGACATTAGGGTTTTGGTTGATTTGTGTCTTAAGGTGTTATTCTAGTACGAACTCTAGGGCTGTTTGTGACACTTATAGGAATAGCCCACCGGATTGACTGGAAAGAATAACTTTGAGGTGGTTTCGTACCCTACCATAATCTCTTCGTTCGTTCTCCGCTATTGGTGACTTTGGAGTGACTCTTTGTTGCATGTTGATGGATAGTTATGTGATCCAATTATGTTAGTATTGTTGAGGGAACTTACACTAGCGAAAGTATGAACCCTAGGCCTTGTTTACCACCATTGCAATACCGTTTACGCTCTGTTTTATCATTTGCTAGCTTGCTGTTTTTATTATTTCAGATTACAAAAACTATTATCTACTATCCATATTGCACTTGTATCACCATCTCTTCGCCGAACTAGTGCACCTATAAAATTTACCATTGTATTGGGTGTGTTGGGGACACAAGAGACTCTTTGTTATTTGGTTGCAGGGTTGCTTGAGAGAGACCATCTTCATCCTACGCCTCCTACGGATTGATAAACCTTAGGTCATCCACTTGAGGGAAATTTGCTACTGTCCTACAAACCTCTGCACTTGGAGGCCCAACACGTCTACAAGAAGAAGGTTGTGTAGACATCAAGCTCTTTTCCGGCGCCGTTGCCGGGGAGGTGAGTGCTTGAAGGTATATCTTTAGATCTTGCAATCGAGTCTTTTAGTTTTTCATTTTATCACTAGTTTAGTCTATAAAAGAAAACTACAAAAAATGGAATTGAGTTTGTCTCATACGCTTCACCTTTTTAATATCTTTCGCGAGTATGATGGAAAGGATAATTGTGCTCAAGTGCTAGAAGAAGAAATCTATAAAATGTTTGGCACTAAATATTTGAATGATGAGCATGATTGCGATGTTGTTAGTATGAATTCCTTGAATATCCATGATGCTACTGACGATTGCACTAGGTATGATGAAAATGCCTCCTATAAACAAGTCAATTTTTGCGGAGTAGATTGGGTTTGCAAGTACACACCAAATAGGGAAGATATATATTGCAAGAGGCATAAGTGTTTAGAAACTAAATTGTTGCAAGAAAGTCTTGATGAGAGTGCTGAAAATTTAAAATATCTTTACCGTACTTGTGAACTTTGTAATGAACATGGTCATTTAAATATCAAATGCAAATTGTTTCATGACCGAATTGTATCCAAAAATTGTGATGACTTGATTTCCCTTGTGCATTATAATGAACTAAGTTTGCTTTTGGGTTATGAAGAATTGAAACGTCAAACTAAGCATATTCCAGAATATAACCTTGAGAAATTCCTCGATATTGATCTAGAAGAAATTTATATGTATTGTGCGGTGAATTGCATTGAAAATCCTTATATTTCCAATTACATAAAGAAAAGAAAAGAAATAGAGGATGAAGAGAATACTAACGAAAGGGAAGAGACTTCCCAATATCCTCCTATTATTTCTTATTATGAATCAGGTAACGAGGAGGAGGCTCCTACTCAACCAATCTCATTAATAAGGAGCTCCAAAAAGAGAATTGAACCCACGCATGATGTGGTGAAGAAGAAGAAAAGAAAAAGGAAGAGAGGTAAAAAGATATCTCTCTCAAATAATGCTGCTCCTATTACTATTGTGCCTCATGAAAATATAATTTTGGAAGATAATGATACTTTTTATGATCTTGAAACTCTTTTTGGCACTTTCTTGGAAGAATATAATAATTGCTATACCATTGGTGCTATCCATGCTATTAATGATGAGAGTGATTATGCTTATGATACGAAAAGGCCCAAGCTTGGGGAAGCTATGTTTGATGAGGATGACATATTTGAGAATATATTTGCTGCAATTAATGTTTGTCCCGAGCTTGGGGATGCTATGCTTAATGAATATGATATTTCTAGTCTCCCAAGTTTTGATATGCAAGTTTATAATGATGATAGCATGCCTCCTACTTATGATGATTATTGTGATGATACTTATGCTATAAAAAGTAGTGATTGTATTTATAAAACTTGTCATGATTATTATTACCCCTTCTCTGAACATTACTCTTTTAATGTGGAAACAATTTATAGTATTCAAGACTCTTATGATACTCCCACTATTCCGATTAAGAAGAATTTTGCTTATGTGGAGAGTAGTAAATTTTCTATGCTTGTAGATCATGAAAAGAATGCTTTAGGTGCTGGTTATATTGTTGAATTCATTCATGAAGCTACTGAAAATTATTATGAGGGAGGAACATATGCTTGTAGGAATTGCAATAATGTCAAGTTTCCTCTCTATGTGCTTAAAGTTTTGAAGTTATGCTTGTTTTGCCTTCCTATGCTAGTTGATTGTTGTTCCCATCTTGTTTGATCACAAAATCCCTATGCATAGGAAGCATGTTAGACTTAAATGTTCTAGTCATATTCTTCATGATGCTCTCTTTATGTTACAATTCTTATCCTTTATGTGAGCATCATTGAAATCATCATGCCTAGCTAGGGGCGTTAAACGATAGCGCTTGTTGGGAGGCAACCCAATTTTATTTTTGTTCCTTGCTTTTTGTTCCTGTTTAGTAATAAATAATTCATCTAGCCTCTGCTTAGATGTGGTTTTATGCTTTTACTTAGTGTTTGTGCCAAGTAGAACCTTTGGGAAGACTTGGGGAAAGTCTTGTTGATCATGCTGTAAAAAACAGAAACTTTAGCGCTCACGAGAATTGCTGCCATTTTTATTTGGATAGTGCTATTTAGTTAATTATTTTTGCAGATAATTAATAGATAAATTCATCAGGTCCAGAAATTTATTTGAGAATTTTATGAGTTCCAGAAGTATACGTTTGATCCAGATTACTACAGACTGTTCTTTGCTATTAGTGACTTTGGAGTGACTCTTTGTTGCATGTTGAGGGATAGTTATGTGATCCAATTATGTTAGTATTGTTGAGGGAACTTACACTAGCGAAAGTATGAACCATAGGCCTTGTTTACCATCATTGCAATACCGTTTACGCTCACTTTTATCATTTGCTACCTTGCTGTTTTTATTATTTCAGATTACAAAAACTATTATCTACTATCCATATTGGACTTGTATCACCATCTCTTCGCCGAACTAGTGCACCTATACAATTTACCATTGTATTGGGTGTGTTGGGGACACAAGAGACTCTTTGTTATTTGGTTGCAGGGTTGCTTGAGAGAGACCATCTTCATCCTACGCCTCCTACGGATTGATAAACCTTAGGTCATCCACTTGAGGGAAATTTTCTACTGTCCTACAAACCTCTGCACTTGGAGGCCCAACAACGTCTACAAGAAGAAGGTTGTGTAGTAGACATCACTACGACGTGGTAAAAAAATATTTTCCGAATACGTAATTTTACGCGCATTGGAACAGGTTATCGGATGAGGCCAATCAACAATAGTACACTATTTGTACTAGCTTCACATGCTGCACTATCTCTACGTCTACGTACGTAATACAACAAGTTTTAAACTTGAGACCAGCCACCCATCCTCACAAAGAACACTTTTTAACCTAGCAGAGACTCCAGGAAATTTGGCCACAGTGTGAGGTGGGCCATATGTTAATGTGTTTGCTGTACGTAACCAACAACTCGAATCCTTGATACTACTACTATAAGTAGTAGGAGTAGTAGGGTGGCATGGGCCAGAACAAGCATTCACGTCCAGGAGTACGGCACACGCCACCAGCACGACTTCCATTTGACACCATATTTGTTGGAGTCCGTGCTACAACAATCTCTTCAACCTCGTCGTTTCTCTAACTCAGCCATCGCGCGGCGGGCGAGGTGGGGGTTTGCCGATAGTCGGTTTCCACAACTGCGGTCCCACTTGTAAGGCCAACTCCAACGCACGACCCCAAACGAACCCCCGTTTTGCCCGGATTCTGCCCGTTTGGGTAGGGCAATGGGGTCGTGTCTGGGCCATTTCTCGGATGCGATGGCCGTGCACCGAACGTGCCGACGCATCCCGGCCGCGTACATTTTTCTTTGCAAACAAATAACTTTTTTCATCATTGATTTTTTGGTACATGGAAATACATCACCAAAATTTTGACCAGAAAAACAAGAACCACAAGAATACATTTTAGAAGATATCCAACTTCCATAACTGCTCCTGTAAGTTGGGTTAGTGCCTTCTCGATGCATTCATTGTTGATCTGCGGAGGATCGATCCTGCGTGCTTCTTTCTTCTTCTAGTGTAAAGAGTAGACATGTCTAGCCTCTATTCTATCAACAAGTGCACTAGTCTCATCTGTAAGCCTCTATGTCAGCTGAAAGTGCTAGAACATCTACTAAATTGCGCTCTATCAATATATCGCTGTACTCTTCTTCCCAATACCAAAACTTGCATCCATTCTACATAATTTTAAGTTAGCACAACTAGTCTAATCCGAGAGCACAACCAAAGATTTGGTCGAGTTCTTCCTCCTTTTGCCGACACATGGGACATCCAGCATCTAGGTCGTGTCATGCAAGAAAATAGAGTGGTAGGTGAAGCCACGTGATGTGCATCTTGGGTTAAACTGTAAATAGAATCTTACTACTCTTGAGTAACTCCAAAAGCGGCCACCGAAGATCTTTATTGGATTTGTTTTTCATCACCAGCACGTCAAGGTGAAAGATGTGCAGATTCAGTGGGTCATCTTGCGTTTTCACTGACATGTGGGACCGCATATGAGAAAACAAACGATGGGCTCCGCGCATCTGCTGGCTGGCTGAGAAGAGAGATAGAGGAGGGCTGAGCACAGACTCCAGGAAATTTGTTCTATGTAACCAGCACCTTGATATAGCGGGGTGGCATGGGCCATAACTAGAATTCATGTCTAGCAGTACGGCACACGCCACCCACACGAGTCCCATCCGACACCAATTTTCTTGGAGTCCGTGCTAGCTACAGCCATCTCTTCTCCCTCCTGTTTTCTCAGCCATCGCACGGTGGGCAGGGTGGGGGTTTGCCGATAGTCGGTTTGCTCAACTGTGGTCCCAGTTGTAAGTGAAAATGCAACACCGCACACATTCCCCCTTGAGAGGCGTGCCAGACAAACCATGTAGGGGTCTGACGCGAACACGACAGGCTTTTCCTTTTGAACTTGTAAATTGTAAAATTTGGTTCTGCTCCATGGGGCGACCGATAGATAGAAATAACGATTTTCCCTAGAGTAATGAGAAGTTTGGTTCTGGTGCGGTTCATGCAGGGAGTACATAGGAAAATTATGAAGTTGATGCGAAAGGTAAGATAATTACTAGTAGTACCATATACTACTACATGGATTTGACGGAAAGATAAAGATTCATACGGATCCATCAACGACATCCTCACGCCCTAGTGCACCGGGTCACCAACCGACGTGTGAGGAGCAACGACGTTGGCGGCAAGCTCAACGTGCTTCTGAACAATGTCGTCCAAGGTTGCCCTGCCGTCCAAGAAGGCCAGCGTCCTATCGTCCTCCTCTTGCATGTAGTAGTCCTTGTGGACGATTTGCGCGTAGACGTGGGTGATTATGTCGATGGTGTCTTGCTGCGCCAGGCGCTGCGCGGCGAGCGCGACCTCGAGGTGGACATTCTTCGGCGCGACGACGGGCAGTCACAGGGCCACCAAGGCGTCGAAGAGGTTGTCACCATAGAGGCCATTCTGGATGGCAGGCATCGTAGAGCCTGGGCGCGTGGGCTGGAGGTGTACGTCAAGGTCGTCCGCGAGCTTCTTGACGACAGTGAACTTGTCGAGGAAGCCGACGAGGACCTCGTCGAACAAGGAGACGAAGCTGTCGTCCAAGCGGCCCCATGCCCTGGCGGCCTCAAGCACTACCTGGAGACATTCCTCGGTGCCGGGCCGCAGGCCGGCGTCGTGGACCATCTGGCACAGCCGGCTGATGCTCGCGCTCATCGCCTCCATGGGTCTAGCTTCTAGTCAACTGATCTTGAGATTGGAGTGATCACTCTTGCCCTTGGGTGCATAGGTGCGTAGGATTTCGTAGATTGGACTGGCGAGAGCCTTTATATGAGAAGTGCAGACTGCGTTGAATTCACGTGCGTGTTGGCCATCTACTCCTCGCCCCTCTACTGCACTTGCCTTTGGCTGTATGACAGGTTGGCCAGCCAAACGTTGGGCCCACGTGTCATACACCCAAAGGCAGGTGGAGTAAGTCAATGAAGCTGCGTCCCCCTCCGTGCCCGTGCATGATTTCAATGACTTGAAACTACCAAACATCACATGCAGTGGTTAGTTCATTGCATGTAATCCTATTAAGTAGCAAAAAGACATTAAGTTACCTCGCCGATAGGAATAAAACAATACACCATGTATTTATTTACAGAGGGAGTAGCACATTTTTTGTGACATGCATTACTAGATATTGCTAGTCAAATACTAAATCCAGATGGACATGGTAGTACTACTAAATCCAGATGGTGGTGCTAGTACTAGTAGTAGTAGTACTACCAATGTAGTAGCATTGTACTACCCGTTGGTCAAATCATTACGTGCTGCTCCTCACAATGAAGTGACAAGACCCTACGCCGGAGATGACACCTGAGTATAGGTGCCGTGTTCGGCATTTGTTGCCTTCTACTATGTGGCCGATGCCATATTTCGCAAAAGTATGCCACATAATACACATCGATGTCATATCAAAAGATTTTGGCACCGCTCTCGCGATGTGAGAGAGTTGGCACCGCTATGCACACAGACCCACATGTATAAACAAATCAATCAAACCAACTACACCAGCCTCTCACTCTCCCAAACAAGTGTTTTTTATTGCCTTAGTCCTCTCTCTCTCTCCCACGCAAGTGTTTTTTCATTGCGTGAGTTAATTTGGCACCGAAGCAAAGTAGGTGATCCAGATTGGGGCACCAGGTGAGCAATGGAGGGGCATCGATGCCAAATGCATCACAAGTGAATTTGGCACGTGTTTTGGCCTACATAGTGGAGGGCCGTTATAGCCCACTTTTGTACTACCTCTTATTTAGTATAAAATTTTGACCATATATTTATGTAAGAAAATGCCAATGCATGGCACTAAAAATTACACCATTTGAAATTATGTTCAAATATGAATCCAATGATATAGTTCTTAGTGACATGCATTAACATTTTGTTAGTTAAATCTATGGTCAAATTTTGATACTACAAAATAGGAACAGTAAACCAGGACGGAGGTAGTACTTGCTCTTAGGGTAACCATAGAGTTACTAGAGTAGTCTAAGTTACTTTCCACTATGACTAGCCGAGGCTACTATAGTAGCATAACAAAAAAAAATGATGCAGGTGATCACGTGAGAGAAAAAAATACTAAAAACATTTCTTTCGGTGCAATGCGTAGATGCAGTTTTGAACACTACACTTGTCATCGTAATGTGGGAAAATTACTAAAAATTTGAGCTACGTTGTGATTACCGTTTACTTATAGGAAAGAAGTTTCACCTCGATGATTAGCTTCTCCGTGCACGGAAATCATGTAAGGAATCCAATAACTTGATCCAGATTGGGGCCGATAGATTTTATTACCAAGATCTTCACTGTGCACATAGACTGGGTCAAGCTTGTGGGAATCATTTTCTGGAAGACGGTCGTAACTACATCAAGAAGAAATTTAAAAATGTGAATTTCAAGAAGACGGAGAAGAAGATGAGTGCTGTACATGAACGATTACGGATCCAATAAAGAGTTCGGACAATTTGGCAGACGAGTGCACCAACGCTGTCAATTTCGGCGCGTCAATGACCCTGATTTTTGTTGGACCTTCTAGATCCGATAAAAGCAATTTCTCAAGGAAAGGCGCATTCTCAATGACCATAACGTGCAACAGCTGGAGTGATCTCTTCCCAATTGATGTCTTATTGCGGGGCCAGCAAGACACATAAATCCATTGAAGTTCATCGAGGCGATGTGTAGGCTAATGAACCCGTGGATCTGCTCAAGATGAAGGTACTCGAGCGTAGTACAACTGCGGAGCAGGTGTTCCATAGCCTTCTTCGAGATGACAACATCGAAGAGGTCGAGCTGCTTGAGTTAAGGGAGAAGAAGGGCGGGCGCAACTTTAATCTGGGGAAGATAGCAGGAGCTGAAGCTGGCGCGGCACAGCATTGGCGCGAGGCGGAGCGCGGACGGCGGCAGAGAGCGACATCATCTAGCTGCAAAGCTGAGATCCTCGAGCTGATCTAGGGCGGGGGATAAGAACCACTCGTCGAACTTGGGTTGGACCTTGCAGTTGGTACCGAACATGCGGATGTCAAGGCGTCTGGCTGGCCCAGGGTGCGATGAAAGGATCTTGGAGACTATGACCATGGGTTTGCAATCCCCGTCGCAGAGGCAGCTGTCGATAGTGAGGTTGAGGGGCACGCGGCGCCAGAGGGGTGCCACTGTCGGGAGAGCAGGGCGGTCCGCACGGCAGATTTGGTGGGGAGGAGCCGATGATGACGAGCAGCATGTCGTCGGGGAGGCTGCTGATGAAGTCCAGGCTCGCCGGATGCGGTTTTGGCTCGAGCTGCCTCCGCTTGTTGGCTGCCTCGCCATCCATCTCAACCGGCGGCGACGACGGTGTACACCTGTGCTGGTGTGTGTTGTGTGCTGGGTGTGCGCGAGTGCGTTCTTCTGTGCATGCCGCCGCGCAGTGGTGAATTGTGTGCGAGTGCGTCCTCCATGTGGAAGAAGTGTGTCCTCAATGCGCCCTCAATTTACTAGCGTGCGGGGTGCTACCACGAGTGGTTTCAACTTTTTTTACTTCACTGCGTGTCAGATGGGCCTCTAGTTTACTTTTTTCACCCACTGCCACATGGGCCAGCACACGAAGATACAGAACACGAGCTGACAAAGCAGCATGTGGACTGGTTGACCGGTCAACTAAAAAATATACGGAGCTATACGCTAACACAGTGAGCGTATAATCCGTTGGTATAGAGTGTTCGTGTGAGAGGGGAGACCCGTGAGAGATAGCAGAGAGAGAGAGAGAAAGAGCTACTCCCTCCGTTCGATAATGTAGTTCCCACATTTTTTTAAAGTCAAACTTGTGAAACTTTGACCAAGTTTATAAAGAAATTACTTATATCTACAATACCAAAGATAAATGATAGTATGAAGTAAGTACATGTTGTGGTGAATCTAATGATCTTTCCAGATGTAAATGTTTTTCTCCACATATACCTGGTCAAACTTTTTTGAGATTTGACTTTTCAAAACATCCATATGCTTATGGACGTGAGAGAGTCCCTAACTAGAGAGAGAGAAAGAAATAGAAAGAGTGAGTGAAAAAAGTGTGTGTGCGTGTGTGAAAGAGACATGGACAACACTCGATAAAAGTCGAGAAAAAACGTGTGTGTCTTATGCAGACATATCACACATGCATCTTCGACAACGGAAGCAAGGTGAGGAGATAGTGTGTGGTTTTTTGCAACCGAGAGAGCAAGACCCCTAGCACGTGGCCAAGAGGGGTCTGAGAAACAAGGGAGAGAGGTCAAGATAGACGTACGGAGAAAATGCAGACATGGGGAGGAGAGAGTGTATGTTTGTCATAGAGAGATCCCCTGGAGATCGTGATGGGACTACATGGGTGGGAGATCGAGTGACAAGGTGTGTGCGCGATAGAAGATACCACGAGAGATATCAAGATAGATGTATGGATGGAAGGATACAATACGTGTGTTCCTGATGGCTAGTGAGAGATGATCATACTTACCGGGGGGGAGTGCTTGCGCCTATGATGGAGTGAGGGGTTATGGTACTTATTAGGGGGGGTGCGTGTCACATAGAGAGAGAACAAGGGCGGAGAGTGTTGGATGGGTCTATATGTATAGCGCGAGCAAGACATGTGTATGTGTGAATCAGGGACATATAAAGTTTGAGAGAGATTGAGGAGCCCCGATAAGGCTGAGTGGTGCGTCAGATAGCTGAGAGGGGGAAAGAGATATTCCATCCGCTCGATAATGCAGTGCATGTAATTTTTTTAGAAGTCAAACTTTGGAAACTTTGATCAGGTTTACACAAATGTTATTTATATCTTCAATACCAAAGATACATCATACGAAACTACATCTCATGGTGAATCTAATGGTATATGTTTGCCGTTCCAGATGTAATTGTTTTTCTCCACGTACATGGTCAAAATTGTGATGTTTGACTTTTCAATAAATCAATATGCTATGGACCGAGGAGAGTGCCTAAGTCGAGAGGGATCAAGGCGTGTGAAGGAGAATGATTAAGTGCGCAAAAAGAGTATGTGTGTGAAAGAGAAAGTGACAAAAAACAATAAATTAGAGAGAGAGAGTGTGTGTTTTTTCGTTTCTTAGACGAACATATCACACATGCATCTCCGAGATAGAAAAGCGAGGCGAGGAGGTACACGAAGGTAGCTAGTGTGTGATTGCTTGAAACGGAGAGAGACACCCCTATAGCACATGTCCAATAGAGGTCTAGCCAACAAGGAAGAAAGGTCGAGAGGGACACATGGAGAACATGGACACATGGGGAGGGCAAGAGGGTGTGTTTGTGATAGAGAGACCCCCTCGAGATCGTGAGGGGACTATATGGGTGGGAGATCGAGG
This sequence comes from Triticum monococcum, assembly GCA_034509565.1. NCBI lineage: Eukaryota > Viridiplantae > Streptophyta > Magnoliopsida > Poales > Poaceae > Triticum > Triticum monococcum. The sequence continues at coordinate 626,768,665 of CM067845.1, forward strand.
GAGGTGCGTGTGCGATAGAAAGATGCCCCGAGAGAAATTGAGATAGACCATGCACATGTTTGTGATGGAGACTGATAACCCACAAGTGTAGGGGATCGCAACAGTTTTCGATAAGTAAGAGTGTCGAACCCAACGAGGAGCTAAAGGTAGAACAAATATTCCCTCACGTTCTATCGACCACCGATACAACTCTACGCGCGCTTGACGCTCGCTTTACCTAGAACAAGTATGAAACTAGAAGTACTTTGTAGGTGTTGTTGGATAGGTTTGCAAAATAATAAAGAGTACGTAAATAAAAAGTAGGGCTGTTTAGATAAAGAAACAACAAAGTAAATATAGCGAGTGTGGAAAAGTGGTGGTAGGAGTTGTGAAATTGCCCCTAAGCAATTGACTACTTTACTAGACCGATAGCAAGTATTATGTGGGAGAGGCCACTGCTAGTATGTCATCCCTGACTTGGAATTCTATGCACTTATGATTGGAACTATTAGCAAGCATCCGCAACTACTAATGTTCATTAAGGTAAAACACAACCATAGCATTAAGGTATATTGGTCCCCCTTCAATCCCGTATGCATCAATTTCTATGCTAGGTTGAAACTTCTGTCACTCTTGCCCTCCAATACATAGTCCTATCAACATACAACTAACCCTAGGGTGTGATCCACGCGCACAATCATATGATGGGAACCAAAGGATAGCATGATAACCACAAGCAAATTAAATCAATCATAGCAATTCATCAACCACCGATAGGACAACGAAAATCTACTCAGACATCATAGGATGGCAACACATCATTGGATAATAATATGAAACATAAAGCACCATGTTCAAGTAGAGGGTACAGCGGGTTGCGGGAGAGTGGACCGCTGTAGATAGAGGGGGGAAGGTGATGGAGATATTGGTGAAGATGGCGGAGGTGTTGGTGTAGATCGCGGTGATGATGATGGCCCCCGATGGCACTCCGGTGCCACCAGAAGCGAGGGGGAGAGAGCCCCCTCCTTCTTCCTATTCCTTGACCTCCTCCGTAGATGGGAGAAGGGTTTCCCCTCTGGTCCATGGCCTCCATGGCACGGGAGGGGCGAGAGCCCCTCCGAGATTGGACCTGTCTCTCTGTCTCTCTCTGTTTCTGCGTTCTCAGATTCTACCCCTTCACCGTTTTATATATTCCCAGAGATCCGTAACTCCGATTGGGATAAAATTTTAACACGATCTCTATCTGGAAATTAGCTTTCTTGCGGCGAAAGAAGGGCTCCAACCGCCTTACAGGGTGGCCACGAGGGTCAGGGGAGCGCCTGCCCCCTCGGGCGCCCCCTACCTCGTGGGCCCCTCGAGCATCGTCTCGCGCTGATTTTAGTTCCCAAAAATCACATATATTCCAAAAAAATCTATGGACTCCTTTTGATATGGATTTTCTGTGAAACAAAAAACATGCAACAAACAGGAGGTGGCACTGGGCACTGGATCAATATGTTAGTCCCAAAAATAGTATAAAAAGTTGCCAAAAGTATATGAAAGTTGAATAATATTGGCATGGAAGAATAAAAAATTATAGATACGACAGAGACGTATCAGCATCCCCAAGCTTAATTCCTGCTCGTCCTCAAGTAGGTAAATGATAAAAAAGATAATTTTTGATGTGGAATGCTACCTAGCATAATCTTGATCATGTAATCTAATCATGGCATGAATGTTAAGATACGAGTGATTCAAAGCAATAGTCTATCATTTGACATAAAACAATAATACTTCAAGCCTACTAATAAAGCAATCATGTCTTTTCAAAATAACATGGCCAAAGAAAGCTATCCCTACAAAATCATATAGTCTGGCTATGCTCCATTTTCACCACACAAAATATTCACATCATGCACAACCCCGATGACAAGCCAAACAATTGTTTCATACTTTTGACGTTCTCAAACCTTTTCAACTTTCACGCAATACATGAGTGTGAGCCATGGACATGACACTATAGGTGGAATAGAATGGTGGTTGTGGAGAAGACAAAAGGATAAGATAGTCTCACATCAACTAGGCGTATCAACGGGCTATGGAGATGCCCATCAATAGATATCAATGAGAGTGAGTAGGAATTGCCATGCAACGGATGCACTAGAGCTATAAGTGTATGAAAGCTCCAACTGAAACTAAGTGTGTGTGCATCCAACATGCTTGCTCATGAAGAGCTCGGACATTTGAGGAAGCCCATCATCGGAATATACAAGCCAAGTTCTATAATGAAAATTCCCACTAGTATATGAAAGTGATAACTCAAGAGACTCTCTATATGAAGAACATGGTGCTACTTTGAGGCACAAGCGTGGAAAAAGGATAGTAGCACTACCCCTTCTCTCTTTTTCTCTTATTTTATTTTTATTTTTTTGGTGGGCTTCTTTGGCCTCTTTTTTTATTTGGGCTTCTTTGGCCTCTTTTATTTTTTTTGTAAAGTCCGGAGTCTCATCCCGACTTATGGGGAAATCATAGCTCCATCATCCTTTCCTCACTGGGGCAATGCTCTAATAATGATGACTCTATATGGATGCCTCCGCCGGTGTACAGGGATGTGCAATGATCTAGCGTAGCAATGACATCAAAAAACGGACAAGCCATGAAGACATCATGCTAGCTATCTTATGATCATGCAAAGCAATATGACAATGAATGCTCAAGTCATGTATATGATGATGATGGAAGTTGCATGGCAATATATCTCGGAATGGCTATGGAAATGCCATGATAGGTAGGTATGGTGGGTTTAAGGTACTGGCGAAAGTTGCGCGATACTAGAGAGGCTAGCAATGGTGGAAGGGTGAGAGTGTGTATAATCCATGGACTCAACATTAGTCATAAAGAACTCACATAGTTATTGCAAAAATCTATTAGTCATCAAAACAAAGTACTATGCACATGCTCCTAGGGGGATAGATTGGTAGGAAAAGACCATCGCTCGTCCCCGAACGCCACTCATAAGGAAGACAATAAATAAATAAATCATGCTCCGACTTCATTACATAACGGTTCACCATACGTGCATGCTACAGGAATCACAAAACTCAACACAAGTATTTCTACAATCCACAACTACCCACTAGCATGGCTCTAATATCACCATCTTTATATCACAAAACTATTGCAAGGAATCAAACATATCATATTCAGTGATCTACAAGTTTTATGTAGGATTTTATGACTAACCATGTGAATGACCAGTTCCTATCATCTCTCTAAATAGATATAAGTGAATCAAGAGAGTTTAATTCTTTCTACAAAATATATGCCCGTGCCCTAAAAAATCTAAGTGAAGCAAAAGAGCATTCTACAAATGGCGGTTTTCTATGTAAAGAGAAACAGGCAATCCAAACTTCAAATGATATAAGTGAAGCACATGAAGCATTCTATAAAGCCATACTCAAAAGATATAAGTGAAGTGCATAGAGAATTCTATAAATCAATCAAGGACTATCTCATACCCGCATGGTGCACAAAAGAAAAATGAAAACTAAATGCAAAAGACGCTCCAAGATTGCACATATTGCATGAACGAAACGAATCCGAAAACATACCGATACTTGTGGAAGAAAGAGGGGATGCCTTCCGGGGCATCCCCAAGCTTAGATGCTTGAGTCTCCTTGAATATTTACTTGGGGTGCCTCGGGCATCCCCAAGCTTGAGCTCTTGCCTCTCTTCCTTCTTCTCACATCGAGACCTGCTCGATCATTGAACACTTCATCCACACAAAACTTCAACAGAAAACTCGGTAAGATCCGTTAGTATAATAAAGAAAAGCACTACTCTAAGTATTGTTGCAAACCAATTCATATTTTTTTGCATTGTGTCTACTGTAATATAACTTTTTCATGGCTTAATCCACTGATATGAATCGATAGTTTCATCAAAACAAGCAAACTACGCATCAAAAACAGAATCTGTCTAAAACAGAACAGTCTGTAATAATCTGAACATTCACCATACTTATGATACTTGAAACATTCTAAAAAAATTAGGAAAAATAAAAAATTTGTATAGGAAGACAATGCAGAAAGAATCAGAACCATTTGACATTGCAGCTACAATTGTAAAATCGCGCACTACAGCCAAAGTTTCTGTCCTGCACCGTACAAACCATCAAGCAAATGTAAACATCCTAAAGGCAAACCTTGGCACATTATTTTTATAATACAATGGAATTGTACAAGGGGATAATTATTTTTATTGAAAAGTTTATGTAATCAAGATTCACAAAGTTTCCTTGAGCATGAACAAAGTTCAAGGCTAGCTCCCACTTCAATTGTAACACCTCGGATGTAATTTACCTTATCTGTACTCCAACTCTTGCCGTTTCCGGCCTAAGTTATTTTATTTACCTCGGGTTTGGGTTTGTGTTTCCGTGTGTTGTTGTCTGTGTCATGCATCTCATATCATGTCATCATGTGCATTGCATTTGCATACGTGTTCGTCTCATGCATTCGAGCATTTTCCCCGTTGTCCGTTTTGCATTCCGGCGCTCCTATCTCCTCCGGTGGTCCTTTCTACCTCTTTTCGTGTGTGGGGGTTAAACATTTCCGGATTGGACCGAGACTTGTCATGCAGCCTTGGATTAATACTGGTAGACCGCTTGTCAAGTTTCGTGCCATTTAGACTTCGTTTGATACTCCAACGGTTAACCGAGGGACCGAGAAGGCCTCGTTTGTGTTGTAGCCCAACACCCATCCAATTTGGCCCAAAACCCACCTAAACCCTCTCCATCGTCTAGAGCATTCAATCACGATCGCGTGGCCGAAAACCGTGCTCAATTTGGAGCCTCCTAGCTCCTCCTACCTATAAAACTAGGTCTCCTCCAAAAATTCCCGGATCCCCTCCTACCCTAAACCCTAGCCCCGCTCCCTCTCCGCCGCCGGACAAAATTCGCTAGGCCGGACACGTTCGACCCGCGCCGCCGCCGCCACGTGGCACGCCGCCATTCGCCACCGCGCCGCCCCACTTCGCCGGCCCGCCTGGGCCCGAGGAGGGCCCCCGAGGCCCGCGCGCCGCCGCCTACCCGGCTCGACCCCCACCGCCTTCTCCTTCGACACCGGCGAGCGCCGCCCCTCGCCGGACCACCACGCAGGCCTCCACCGCCCGCTCCGACCGGCCGCCGCCTCGCCCTCGCCTCCCCTCGCCCGGATCCGGACCCCGGCGAACTCCTCCGGCCACTGCGAGGTACGGCCATCTCGGCCCCATCGCCGGCGAGCTCGACGACGAACCTCGGGATCCGCACCCGGCGGATCCAGATCTGGAATCGGTTGACTTTCTCGACCCTAACCCTAATTTTTAGGCAATCTTTGACATGTCATAACTCTACATCTATAGATCTGTTTTGTGCGTGTAGCATATCAAAATGTTCATCTCAAAGAGTACATCATTTCATCTCATTGCATCATTTTCATTTGAGCTCATCTTGATGCCCGAAATGCTGTTGGAAGAGGGCTATATGATAAAATTGTCGGATCTGTTTCATCAAATAGCTATTTGTCATTTTTGCCATGATTAATGTGTGCATGATATGCTCCTAAGCTCTACATGAGTTTTGTTATATGCCATGCCATCTTTACAGAGGTGTTTACCATGTATTTTTGTGATATGTGTGGTGACTAGCACAAGCTTGAAAAGTAGTGTAATCGGTAATGCTGATTTCAGGGACTTAGAATTTCACAAAGTCCTTGTCCAGATTTTGTCGGTATGCCATATGTTCATGTTGTTTCCTATTTATCCATGCCCTTTTTGAGGATGATCAGTAAGGATGATTTGTTTAAATTGTGGTGCTATATCCATCCATGTCTTTGTTTGCATTTATGGAGCACCCTAGCTTTAGTCAATCGAGCTCTACTTTTGCTATTTCGTGAATCCTGGCAGATTGTTGACTTGTTAGCGATTTTGCCGAGGATGTTGCTATTGATCCGTGGATGCTATGTTGTTGTTCTTGCCATGTCTAGCTTCTATGCCATGTATTCTTGATGGGTGTATGCTTAGTTTGTCATGGCATGCTCTGTAGTGAGTGCATCGAGCTCGTAAACATGCCTACTCGTTAACTGATTTGCATGCTCCATTTTTTCACTAAGTCTGAGATCTGTTTATGTTTTTGCCATGTTCACATGCTTGCAATTGTATTTTCTGATCCCTTTTGGGTCAAGGTCACTAAGGGAATTTTGTTAAGTGCTTTGAGTAGCTTCATGCCATGACTTGCTTTGCCATGTTAAGTTCCTGTAGCATGTAGTTTTCATGCTCTAAATTGTGCTTCCTGATGAGAAATTCCAGACTTGTGTTAATATCACCAAGTCTGAAACCTGTTACCATTTGCATTTTTGTCATGCTTGTTTGAACCTGTTAATGGATGAATTAGCCGTATCTCAATGTTCATCTTTTGTCAAGCATCATGTGTGGATCCCTTCCATGTATTTTGTTGTCATGTTTGAGTGCTGTAGCATAATTATCTTGATGCATTTAGATGGCTACCTGCTGATTATCGCAGACTGGTGCCATATTTGTTTTGCTTGCCATTTCCAAACCGTGCAACCAATTCCGGTGATCTTTATATCGATTTCAACCGAAATCAACTCACCTTTCTAGTGGAACTCTTGGATTTCCAAGTTGAGGCCAGGTTCAATCATTCCTTGTCAAATCTTGCATATGCATCACATATCGCATCCCGCATAACATACCATGTTCGCATCATGTTGTTTGAGCATTGCACGTGGTTGATTGTGTTCCTTTTGCTTGTTTGTCTTGTTTGGGTAGAGCCGGGAGACGAGTTCGCTAATGAAGAGCCCATTGAGTTCGCTTACGAGGACCAAGTCAACTTTGACAACTTTGCAGGCAAGATGATCATACCCACGAAATCACTTCTATCTTTGCTTGCTAGATGCTCGCTCTTTTGCTATGCCTATGCTACGATACCTACCACTTGCTTATCATGCCTCCCAAATTGCCATGTCAAACCTCTAACCCACCATGTCCTAGCAAAACATTGATTGGCTATGTTACCGCTTTGCTCAGCCCCTCTTATAGCGTTGCTAGTTGCAGGTGAAGATTGGAGATCGTTCCTTGTTGGAACATTTGTTTATTGTTGGGATATCACTATATTATCTTGTTATCTTAATGCATCTATGTACTTGGTAAAGGGTGGAAGGCTCGGTCTTATGCCTAGTGTTTTTTCCCACTCTTGCCACCCTAGTTTCCGTCATATCGGTGTTATGTTCCCGGATTTTGCGTTCCTTACACGGTTGGGTTATAATGGGAACCCCTTGACAGTTCGCCTTGAATAAAACTCCTCCAGCAATGCCCAACCTTGGTTTTACCATTTGCCACCTAGCCTCTTTTTCCCTTGGGTTTCCGGAGCCCGAGGGTCATCTTATTTAAACCCCCCCGGGCCAGTGCTCCTCTGAGTGTTGGTCCAAACTAGAGCCCTGTGCAGCGCCCCCTCGGGGAAACTCGAGGTTTGGTTTTAGTTGTATGGAGCACTCATCTGAGTGTGCCCTGAGAACGAGATATGTGCATCTCCTATCGGGATTTGTCGGCACATTCGGGCGGTGTTGCTGGACTTATTTTACCATTGTCGAGGATGTCTTGTAAAACCGAGATGCCGAGTCTGATCGGAATGTCTCGGGAGAAGGAATATCCTTCATTGACCGTGAGAGCTTGTGATGGGCTAAGTTGGGACTCCCCTGCAGGGATTTGAACTTTCGAAAGCCATGCCCGCGGTTATGGGCAGATGGGAATTTGTTAATGTCCGGTTGTAGATAACATGAAACATAACTTAATTAAAATGAATCAACCACGTGTGTAACCGTGATGGTCTTTTCTCGGCGGAGTCCGGGAAGCGAACACGGTGTTGGAGTAATGCTTGACGTAGGTTGTTCTAGGATCACTTCTTGATCATAGTTCTTCGTTCGTGCTTTGCCTTCTCTTCTCGCTCTCTTTTGCGAACAGGATAGCCACCATATATGCTAGTCGCTTGCTGTAGCTCCACATATTACCTTGCCTTACCTATAAGCTTAAATAGTCTTGACCGTGAGGGTGTGAGATTGCTGAGTCCCCGTGACTCACAGTTTACTTCCAAAACCAGATGCAGGGACCGATGATACCGTTCCAGACGATGCGCTTGAGCTCAAGTGGGAGTTCGATGAAGACTCTCGTCGTTACTATGTGTCTTTCCCAGATGATCAGTAGTGGTGCCCAGTTGGGGCGATTGGGGATCGTGTCACATGTGGGCTTGATCTTTTATTTTGGTATCGTAGTCGCACCATGAGTGTATTGGATGATTGTAATGTTATTCATGTATTTGTGTGACGTGGCGAGTGTAAGCCAACTATGTATCCTTTCCCCTTTTATATATTTACATGGGTTGTTGTGAAGATTACCTTACTTGCGACATTGCTTTCAATGAGGTTATGCCTCTAAGTCGTGCTTCGACACGTAGGAGATATAGCCGCATCGAGGGCGTTTCATCAACAATGCTTGTCTTTCTCACTTTCGCTTTCCTTTTTGAAAAAGTTTTGGGTTACCCTCTTTAATTTTGTTGTTTTAAACTATATAAAAGCACTCAACAGAAATGAACGACTCTCTAAAACTTCCGGGTTGTCTCCCCGGCAACGCTTTCTTTAAGCCATTAAGCTAGGCATATAGTGCTCAAGTAATGGATCCACCCGGATCCCAAGGTATATCAAAGCCACTTTTAATTAAAAATGATTTGTAATTTAGTAGTGAGCACAAAGTAACATATATCATGCAATGACGAAGTCTAACTCTCTTCCTATGCATAGGCATGTCATAAAAGAACAATTCTTGCACACATAGTAAAGGCCAATGCATAGTATAAACAGTTTCTTGCAATTTTATTGTATTGGAAACATAGAGAGGTGGAGATATAGTTCCTCTCTCATAATAATTGCAAGTAGGAGCAACAAGAACATGCATATTATATCTATCAAAATCATCATGTGTAGTAGTAAGACGCAACCCATCAATGTAATCCTTAATAAGGGCAAACTTCTCTGATATAGTGTAGTTGGGAGAATTCAAAAAGATAATAGGACTATCATGTGTGGATGCAATAGAAACAATTTCATGTTTAACATAAGGAACTATAGCAAGTTCATCTCCATAAGCATAATTCATATTGGCGTCTTGACCACAAGCATAATCAAAAAGGGATATTTCAAGAGAATCAACAGGATCATAACAATCATCATAGCAATCATCCTTCAGTAAGCACGAAGGGAAATTAAACAATGTATGAGTTGAAGAGTTACTCTCATTAGAAGGTGGGCACGGGTAGCTAATCCGCTCTTCCTCCTTTTGTTCTTCGCTCTCCTCCTCATCTTTTTCATCCAATGAGCTCACAGTTTCATCAATTTCTTCTTCCATAGACTCCTGCAAAATATTATTCTCTTCTTGGGCAGCGGAGTAGTACTCAATATATGGTTCAACATAGGCATTATAAGCATAATTATCATAGCAATATTTAAGTATGGCAAAATTTTCAGATTTGTAAAGAGTAGCATCCTACTTTTCAATCAAAGAAGCAATTCCATAAGCACCCTTAAAAGCAACAAATTCTTCAATTTGTTGAACATCATAGTTACTATAAACACCCTTAGCATAAGAGGATACGATTCCATTATCACTAAACAAACATTGGTAGGGAAGGTTTTTCTTAGGGTCTTCAGAACAACAAGTATAATCATATATTTCACATAAATTCCAAGCATAGCATTGCAAATGATGAATTTGATCCAGTAAAGTTTTCCATTTTTCAGATATTTGGTGTCGAAGTTTTCCCTTTTTCAGATATTTGGTGTCGCACATAATAAGCATGCTCATCTAAATATTTGCCCTCAACTAAGCTAGCTGGGGTTTCAGCACGAGCACATAGGGATCAAAGATGATCCAAGTAGTAAGCTTCAACAGCGTGATAGATTTTGAGTGGTTCTTCAACCATTGGTTTAGTAGGTACAACTAATTTTTTTGGTATTTTGCATTTCCTACCCATAACTAAAGATAGAAAACAACTAAGAACAACAAATAAAAATTACTTAGTGATAAAGCAAACAAGCACACACGAGAATATTCACCCCACGCTATTGCTCCCCGGCAACGGTGCCAGAAAAAGGTCTTGATAACCCATAAGTGTAGGGGATCGCAATAGTTTTCAATAAGTAAGAGTGTCGAACCCAACGAGGAGCTAAAGGTAGAACAAATATTCCCTCAAGTTCTATCAACCACCGATACAACTCTACGCACGCTTGACGTTCGCTTTACCTAGAACAAGTATCAAACTAGAAGTACTTTGTAGGTGTTGTTAGATAGGTTTGCAAGATAATAAAGAGTACGTAAATAAAAAGTAGGGGCTGTTTAGATAAAGAAACAACAAAGTAAATATAGCGAGTGTGGAAAAGTGGTGGTAGGAGTTGTGAAATTGCCCCTAAGCAATTGACTACTTTACTAGACTGATAGCAAGTATTATGTGGGAGAGGCCACTTCTAGCATGTCATCCCTGACTTGGAATTCGATGCACTTATGATTGGAACTATTAGCAAGCATCCGCAACTACTAATGTTCATTAAGGTAAAAACCAACCATAGCATTAAGGTATATTGGTCCCCCTTCAATCCCGTATGCATCAATTTCTATGCTAGGTTGAATCTTCTGTCACTCTTGCCCTCCAATACATAGTCCTATCAACATACAACTAACCCTAGGGTGTGATCCACACGCGCAATCATATGATGGGCAACAAATGACAGCAACATAACCACAAGCAAATTAAATCAATCATAGCAATTCATCAACCACCGATAGGACAACCAAAGTCTACTCAAACATCATAGGATGGCAACACATCATTGGATAATAATATGAAGCATAAGCTCCATGTTCAAGTAGAGGGTACAGCGGGTTGCGGGAGAGTGGACCACTGTAGATAGAGGGGAGGAAGGAGATGGAGATGTTGGTGAAGATGGCGGAGGTGTTGGTGTAGATCGCAGTGATGATGATGGCCCCCGGTGGCACTCCGGTGCCACCGGAAGCGAGGGGGAGAGAGCCCCCTCCTTATTCTTCTTCCTTGACCTCCTCCCTTGATGGGAGAAGGGTTTCCCCTCTGGTCCATGGCCTCCATGGGACGGGAGGGGCGAGAGCCCCTCCGAGATTGGATCTGTCTCTCCGTCTCTCTCTGTTTCTGCGTTCTCAGATTGTACCCCTTCACCGTTTTATATATTCCCAGAGATCCGTAGCTCCGATTTGTGCTGAAATTTTAACACGATCTCTATCCGGAAATTAGCTTTCTTGCCATGAAAGAAGGGCTCCAACCGCCTTACGGGGTGGCCACGAGGGTCAGGGGAGCGCCTGCCACCTGGGGCGCCCCCTACCTCGTGGACCCCTCGAGCATCGTCTCGCGTTGATTTCACTTCCCGAAAATCACATATATTCCAAAAAGTCTCCATCCGTTTTTATCCCGTTTGGACTCCGTTTGATATGGATATTCTGTGAAACAAAAAACATGCAACAAACAGGAACTGGCACTGGGCACTTGATCAATATGTTAGTCCCAAAAATAGTATAAAAATTTACCAAAAGTATATGAAAGTTGAATAATATTGGCATGGAACAATCAAAAATTATAGATATGATGGAGACGTATCAGAGACTAAGATTAGCTAGTCATATACATATAGGGGGATTGCGTGTGCCTACAATTGTGAGAGACCATCATACTTGGCTAGCTAGGCATGAGATTGTGTGTGTGTGTGAGATGGAGAGAGAACGAGGGAGAGAGATAGAGTTTTAGATGGGCCTTTCGAGTGCGAGTGAGATATGCATGTGTATGTGTGACCTATGTAGATGGAGAGTTTGAGAGAGGAGGGGAAGAGCTCCGAGACTACATAGTGGTGCGTCAGAGAGTTACGGGCAATGAGCCAAGGAATTTGTGTGTGTACGATGAGTGCACCCAAGATATCTAGCTTGGACTAGAGAATCATACATAGTGTGCGAGAGAGACCTATAGATGGAGTATATATGCATGCGAACTAGAAAGACCCCCCCACGCACACACACACACACAGAGAGATGGAGAGAAAGAGAGAGGACAAACAAGGTTTGTGTGTTGGATGCGTGCGACATAATTGAAGATTGTCGGCGAGAGAGAGAGAGAGAGAGAGAGAGAGAGAGAGAGAGAGAGCAGGAGTCCGGGAGAGGGGGAGGTCGCGTTTTATGCATCGAAGGCTGATATAAACGATGTTTCGATATAAACTTGCCTTCAAATATTTAAATTGGAGAACATGTTGTCTGCAATCCACACATGAACGGATATATGCGTATATCAAACAAGTTCATTAATTTAACTTTCAACATGTTCACTATTTTGACCTAGTGAACGAGCTATTTTATGGAATCGAGATATTTCACTTTGGGTTTGATTCCTGTTTTTGAGTGGGTCAACTATTTGTCATATAGTAAATCGCTAGCAACGAGCATGTAAAAACACATTACTCCCGAGCATCATCTCTCCATCTAAAAAAGAAGTGGCAAGCTAATATTTTTAAATTTGATTTGAATCGACTTGGTAAGGTAGACGTGGATGCTCGTTCTCCCAGATTTTGAACGAACTGTTAAACATCCTCTGCTCGGTGGAATTTGCCCGAGCAAATAAATGGGAGACGCGAAATTACCGTCCTATGTGGGAGACACATTAATTGGCCCATTGTGCATCGAGGGTAGCTTCGTAAATTCATCCAAGCGTGCCTTCTCCTCACCCGAAATGACATGTGCCGAATAATCCATAAACCATGGTCGGCAAAACACGCTCTCCTCGCCCGAAATAGCTCGCGCCCACTTTTTCAAAACACGCCCTCCTCGCACGAAATCGCTCGCGCCCACTATATGTCATAACATGCCCTCCTCGCCCGAAGTCGCTCCCGCCCACTATTTGGGGAGAAGCAAAGTCACTCTACTATCCCCGACCCTTAGTAGACCCAAGCCGAGAAGCCTAAAGGAAGGGGTAGAACTGTAACTCCCCCTCACATTTCAAACAAATGCGTCCGTAAAACATGGTTCCACGCCCCTCCCAATTCCCCCCATTCATACCTCATGGGCGCCAAATCACCTTCTCCCCGGAGGCTCCCTTCTCCCGAGCCCCGAAACCTCAGCCCCTCCTCCATGGCGCCCCCACCGCACCAATTTCACAACCGCCCTCCTCCCTAATGCCAGAGACGCTGTCCATTTGCAGTCGTGCACTGGCTGTGTGCCTCTTAATCCGTGCTGTTGGAGCTGCCTCGACGACGGTCGCGTGAACCGTACCGCAGCCGATTCACCCCCGCCGTTGTTCATGGCGCCGGAGCGGCTCCAACTTCAGATCCGTCTAGAGTCCCAGTGCTGCTTCCCCGTAGCCATCGACCATCGCGACATCGCTGTTTCCCTGCCGCCGGTGGCCACCGCAACCGCGCCGGCCTCGCCGACTCGGAAGCTAGACCTGCCTACTTCACCATACCGCCAGATAGGTCGTACCCTCATCTCAAATCACTTTATTTAGGTGTCAGTTGTCTGAATTTTTATTCTGGGCCAATCGATTCCAATTGGAAGCAGCACCCCTCGAGGCAGCGGAGCTCCTAGGCTGCCGGTTGGCTGGTGTCTAACGTAAGGGTGCGGGGCCGCAAGTTCGCCGTGGTAGCAGCGCTTAGATGGTTATCTTAGAGTTGCGTGGGTTAAAGGTACAGCCGCCGCAGGATCTAGATGACGGGGAGTCTTTGTGGATTGGCCAGGGGCGGCGTAACCACAGCAGTGCGGTGGGGCGGGGAGCGGGGTTTTGGCCAGGGCCACGGACGGCGGAGACAAGCTGCTCTGCCGTTGGTCGCTGGCTCTTCGGGGATGATTCCTAACAGTGTCAGCCGGGAGGCACAAGACGACCATCAAGCCATCCGGCGTAGATCGGACAGTACCAAAATAAAATAAAATCATGTGACCCCAATTTAGTCTCAGTCAATAGACGTGTGACCACTCTCGTACCTTGTTGATCATCTCTTGGTGTATTTCTTCAGATCAAAGGGATGTGTCGTTCTTAACATTATGCGTTATCTGCATCTTGAGCCACACCGTCTTCCGACTCACCGCAGCTGCTCCAACAAGGGAAGCATACACCAGAAGGAAGCTATAGTCCCTACTCAATAGTTCCCTGCATCGAACGTGCGTGCCTGACATGGACAGCCACAACAACTGTAGGGCCATCGACAAGTCAGCACATGATGCTCACTCCTATGGATGGCGGCCAGATAGGTTGTACCCTCATCTTACTTGTGTGCAACATTTATGGCTTTTTTATTCATCTAAGCATTGAAAATAGATTATCACATTTCACTGTATATTCATGCTGATCTCTTACGGGTCTTGTTCAGGAGTTAACGTTGTTCCATAGTTCAGCTAAGATACTTGTTCTTTAGGTAACGCTGTTCCATAGTTATCATCCATCAGCCAATGCTATCCCACAGGATGGTGATTATAGTATTATACCACTTCTAGTATTACCTATGTTGTTCTTTAATACTTTTGTGTGCCATATAGTTAATCTCGAGTACACACGATACATATTTTGTAGCTTTCATCTGTGTTCTCCCTTTAGTTTTTGAGACCTGTTGCTGCTAGTTAACCCCAGTCCTCCTATTTATGTCGTCTCCTACAGGCACTCATTACATAAATCTAACTACTAGTTGTCTTCAATGCATGTCAGATATAATTGCACACACTGATATATCCACAAGAACCTCACGGAGCAATGTAAAGGCCAATAAACTTGATGTCAATGTTACCCAATATGATGGAACATGTAAAGACAGTTCTTCAGAAGACTTGTAGAAAGATGTTGAATCCTCTTCACCCCACAAGGTCCTTGCTCTAACTTGGCCTGTGATATGCACTACTAGGAAAAGGCCTGCTAGTGGCGCACCTGTTTTGGCTACTAATGGCGCACTACAGGTGCGCCACTAGCACCACGCCATTAGAATTTTTTACTAATGGTGCACCACAGGTGCGCCATTAGTATCTGGTATACTAATGGCGCACCACATAGAAGTGCGCCATTAGTAAAAAAAATTCAATTTTTTTTGTTTTTTCTGAATCTCGGGTCACTATGGCTTAATCTCGGGTGAATATGCTTAATCTCAAGTCAAATCGCACTCTGTGGTCAAACTTCCCAGAAGGTCACCCATCCTCACACTACTCCAGCCCGAACACGCTTAACTTCGCAGTTCTATCCAACCCCAGCACCAGCTCACTTCACATGCACTTGTTGATATATCTATCATATCAATCCTATTAAACCTTGTTGATGTCTAGGACTTTGTTCATGTTCATGAGTATGATGAAATTTTTAAAAAAATATTTCAAACTTCCCGGTCATATTACGTATCATATTTTGAAAAAAATTCCAATTTTTTTAAAACCATTTTTTCCTGTTACTAGTGGCGCACCTAGCAAATGGTGCGCCAATAGTAAGTTTGAATTTTTTTCATTTCCCCCCTCTAGATCTTAAAAGCCCCGTATCTTTTGTTCTGTTAGGTTTTTGGGGATTTTGAAGATGTTGAACAAATGCTCCCCCAGTTCAATTCGGATGTAACTTTTCGAGTAGATGATTTTTCATATAAAAAACTTTTTAATCCGAGTTCGTATGCAAAAGTTATGCCCATTTTAATAAATTCCAGAGAGATTTTGCAAATAAAGTCGAAATTCATATTTGTAAATTTTCCCAACAACTAGACCAGATATCACATGGGAAACTTATTTTTTTATATTTTTTTGACATTTCCATCATCTTCTTTTATTTTTTTAACTGAAAAGGCGGTCCACCGGGGGGGGGTGCATTTAGCACCAGGGTTACTAATGGCGCACCACTCATCTGGTGCGCCATTAGTAACCCTGGTGCTAAATATATTACTAATGGCGCACCTGGTGTGTGGTGCGCCATTAGTAGTTTAAAAAAATAAAAAAAATTGTTAGTAATGGTGCACCAGTGGACAGTGCACCATTACTAGTTACTCGTGCGCTATTACTAACATTTTTTTATTTTTTTTTCTTTCAAAACTACTAATGGCGCACGGTGGGTGTGGTGCGCCATTACTATGTCAACTAGTAATGGCGCACTATCCCATGATGCGCCATTAGTAACAATTTTTTTCTTTCAAAACTACTAATGGCGCACCACACATCATGTGCGCCATTAGCACCGTGTATGTGGTACGTACAGCAGTGGCGCACCACATACACGGTGCGCCTTTAATGTCCAAATTATCTATAGCCCTTTTCCTAGTAGTGATGGGTACAATATGCATATAATGTCCTGGAGTGTATCTAGTCTGTTGCAATGCCATGTGCTTAGCAAGCTGATCATGCATGTAAATATGTCATGCCTTCCTGTTTTTCAGTACCTATCCCATTCATGATAACATGTTTTCAAATTCTAGAACTGTCATTCTACTCTATCGCAATGCCATCTGCTTAATTTGGACATCATACTTCTGAATATCTTATGCATTGTTATTCATCAGTACGTACTTCATCTGTCTACCATACCATGTTTTTTTTACATTGAAGTGTTGTTCTAGTGCTCTGTTGCAATGCCATCTTAGTTTCCCAATCATATACGTGTATGCTGCCTTAGTTTTTTCTATACGTATTCCGCTAGCATACCGTTTTGCATTCAACTAGTGTTTTTTTACTGTGTTGTCCTGTCGTATCCCAAGCTCTTACATCATACTCCCTCCGTCCGGATTACATGTTACCGAAATGGATAAAAAAGGATGTATCTAGAACTGAAATACGCCTAGACCCATCCATTTTTTCCGGATGGAGGGAATACATGTCAATATGTCATGCCTTTCTATTCTTCAGTACCTATTTCATCTCTCTGATGTAGCATGTTTTATAAATGAAGCACCATTCTTCTATATTAGTGGGTTTGATTACTTAGTTTCTGCAGTGGGTTTTCAGTGTTTTTTTACTGTGTTGTCCTGTCGTATCCCTAGCTCTTACATCATACTCCCCCCGTCCGGATTACATGTCGCAGAAATGGATAAAACTGGATCTATCTAGAACTAAAATACGCCTAGACTCATCCATTTATTTTCGGATGGAGGGAATACATGTTAATATGTCATGCCTTTCTATTCTTCAGTACCTATGCCATATCTGTTGTAGCATGTTTTATAATTGAAGCACCATTCTTCTATATAATACATGCAAGGGGAAGACGACTATGTTAAAATCTGAAGGGTTATAAACCAGGTCTTTGCAAAAGATCCAAACGCCTGAAGATAATAAACCAACTCCATTTTTCATAGATACTGCTCCAGCATAGAGAAACCCAACTCCAATTGATAATAAACAAAAGAATGTCAACTCCATTCTAAGAAGCGTGTGCGTATCCTCGCATCATGAAATTTTATAGCATTCTGATCATATTTTCTACATGTTTCTTACCCATCTCTCTTTTAGAAAATAAGGTTAAATGATAGAAGATTTCCTTCATTGGGATTGTATTCGAGGAAAACATCTTGCGGGAATTCTCTGTGCTCCAATGCTGATGTAAGTACCTGTTGTATATCACTATATTTTTACATTAGCATGTATTTTGTTAATCGGCATGAATCCAACCTTTGTCTGATCTAAAATTAGTTGTAGCAAAATGTTAAAGGCACCAATGTTGATTTTTGTAAAGAAAACTGCCTGGTAGTTTTGCATACTGAGATGCATGAGTGTACTATCTCATATCATGCACATTACTGAATTGTAGTGCTGCTCTGGTTGCCCATTCATTCATTGTGTCAATGCTGCTTTCGTATTACCTTACCTGGCTGATGATAGCTATGCCATATTGTGTTAATTTGGTGTTGGCTAGTTTCCCAAACGTTCGTTGTGCCAATGTTGCTTTCCTATTATCTGACTTGGCCAATGATATCAATGCTAGTGTCTTAATTATGTGCAAGCTGTTGAAGATAAGAAGACAAACTCTGAAAACAGCAAGGCAACCTCATTGTTTCTTTCCAATAAATCTAGGCCAGGTAATATGCCAATAACTCATGATTAATCTGTCTGGTTCCCCTCCTAATTTATGTTATGATGCAGTGGTCGAGACACTCTCCACTATCAATAATACAAGCCTGCCAAAATTGCCATCTGAATCTGTTCAGTATCCTATGTCTCGAATGCAACGGAAAAAATTATGTTTGTGAACCAATTAATGGATGAAGGAATGATGGAAATGGTGGAGGAATCAGAGGTGCAGAGTCGTGCGACACAACAACTGATCAATGTTTTCAGAGACGGTGTAGCAAAGCAGCAAGAACTTGCCCACATTCTTATGGGCGTGATCCGTGCTGAGGTTGCAGATTGTGACATTGTAGATCATTAGGTTCTGTTTATTTATTTGCACTGCCATCAATCTTTGATTGCCCAGTGGATGTAATTTCCTATAATATATGCTGGATGTGCAACGATTTTCCCTATATGCCGTACCTTTGCTTGATCGGTTTTGGTCCTGTGCATAATTGCCTGTCGTAATGGGCTCAAATTATCTAATTTGGCCTAAAGACATGTACGAACTTTAGTGGGCCCATTAAGTTAATGGGCCGTTACCAGGCCGAAAGTTAATGGTCAGCCCTCTTAACTCCCGGGTCGTTAACAGGCTGACATCGAAGCGGGCAACAGGTGGGCCCTATTGATTTCACGGGCCGTTAACATGTCGTTACTAAGTTCGGGCTACATATGGCCCAACTATACTATGGGCCTTTAGCAAGCCGAAAGAGACAGCGGGCTTGTACTGGACCATGAAGAGCATGGGCTGCTAAGAGGCCGAAAGTCAGGTCGTTGTGGGCCTTTAGCAGGCCGAAAGAGAATCCGGGCTGGTATTGGACCATGAAGGGCATGGGCCGTTAAAAGGCCAAAACTCAGGTCTGACTACAAATGGCCCAGCTCATTTATGGTCCGTTAACAGGCTGAAAGGCACACCGGGCCGGGAATTGACCCAACAATTAAATGGGTCGCTAAAAGGCCAAAACTTAGGTCCGACTACAAATGGCCCAACAGATATATGGGCCGTCACCAGGCTAAAAGACACACCGGGCCGCAAATTGGCCCAACACTTAAATGGGTCGCTAAAAGGCCGAAACTCAGGTCCGACTAAAATGGCCCAACTGATTTATGGGCCGTCAATAGGCTGAAAGGCACATCGGGCCGGAAATTAGCCCAATATTCAAATGGGTCGCCAAAAGGCCGAAAGATGTACATTGTGAAAATTGGCCCATCCACTGAATGGGTCATTAACAGGCCAAAATCTCATCGGGCCGATATTGAGCCCAAATATATAGTGGGCTGTTAACGGGCTCAAACTGACGATGGGCTGCAATGGTGTCAAATCTTTAACGGGCCGTTCACGGGCCGAATTGGCACATCTCGTATGGGCCGTGGGCTTAAATGGACCTGACACAAGTAGGCCTTATATGGGCTGGCCTGCTATTTTTTATTGCGCCGACCTTTTTCACCGGAATGGGCCATTGTTGGGCCGTGCCACGTGTTGACCTATCATAGGCACCTCCTGTCCAATGAGTGGATGACATCTGTCCCAACAGTGAGGCAACACGTGTTTCCTCCGGCCAATGATGATTTTACATGTGGAAAATCCCCATTGGTCTGGGCTGTTAACGGGTTATCGGATCCAAAACCGGACCCAATAGCTTAACGGCGTTCCATTACGGTGGATGCCACGTGTCGGTCACCCTTGACGAAAGCACTTCTGTGACGCACGATTTATCGTCATGGAAGTGGACACTTCCGTGATGATTTTTTTGGTAATGTCATGGAACATTTCTACGACAGCACAGGTATGACTATCTTGGTTCTGTCATAAATTTGTCATGGATGTACATGCATGACAGAAAACGTGACCTACTGTGAAAAACACGTATCATCACGGAAGTGTATTTTTTTGTAGTGTATTTTAATGGGTGCTCACAATTACAAAATATGTCCAAGATAGTATATTTATATGTGAAATCTCTCTTCCTTCAATATTCTTTCATGAATTGTTCAAGTGACCAATTCTGCGTTTGCTAACTTCCAATAAGTTTACTACCTATACTTATTATGTGTGAAGTCATTACTCCCCATGTTGTAAGCATATGAAACGTATGTAAATTCAGATTTATGATATTCAATTCATTCAACATTTACTCATAGTACGTGAAGCACGTGAGTAAGCGACAAACTACTCCAAAAAGATATAAGTAGTCAAATAATTAACTAGCCATGGGAGGATTCTTTTTCATTCAAGATTTCAGATCCAATGATTTTATTCAAACAGCAAGTAAATTTTAAAATACGCTCCAAGCAAAACACACATTATGTGACGAATAAAAATATAGCTCCGAGTAAGGTATACCGATAGTTTTGAAGACGAAAGAGGGGATGCCTTCCGGGGCATCCCCAAGCTTAGGAGCTTGAGTCTTCCTTGAATATTACCTTGGGCTGCCTTGGGCAACCCCAAGCTTAGGGTCTTTCCACTCCTTATTCTCCTCATATCGATATCTCACCCAAAGCTTGAAAACTTCAATCACACAAAACTTAACGGAACTTCGTGAGATATGTTAGTATGATAAAGAGTAAACCATTCACTTTGGTACTGTCAAAGAAAAGATTCATAATTGTTCTCACACAATGCCTACTGTACCATATCATTTATACAATTTATATTGAGAAATATAAGCCATAGAAAATAGAAAACAAGGAAACTATGCAATGAACACAGAATCTGTCAGAAACAAAATAGTCTGTAATGATCTGAACAGCAACCATACTTCTGCTAGTCCAAAAATTATGAAATAAATTGGTGTATGTGAGGAATTTGTCTATTGATCTTCTGAAAAAGGAATCAACTCAATCGCACTCTTTTGTAAAAAAATTACAGCTAATCTCGTGAGTGCAAAGTTTCTGCTATTTACAGCAAGATCACATTAACTTTCACCCAAGTCTCCCCAAAGGTCTTACTTGGTACTTTTTTGAAACAAAAGCTATAATACATGATTACTACAGTAGCTTACTCATGAGAACACACAAAAAACAGTAAGGGTAAATATTTTGTTGTCTCCCAACAAGCGCTTTTCTTTAATGCCTTTTAGCTAGGCATGATGGTTTCAATGATGCTCACATAAAAGATAAGAATAGAAACATAAAGAGAGCATCATGAAGAATATGACTATCACATTTAAACCTAACCCACTTCCTATGTCTAGGGATTTTGTGAGCACACAATTTATGGGAACAAGAATCAACTAGCATAGGAAGGCAAAACAAGTATAACTTCAAAACTTTAAGCACATAGAGAGGAAACTTGATAGTATTGCCACTCCTACAAGCATGTATTACTCCCTCATAATAATTTTCTGTAGCATCATGAATGAGTTCAATAATATAACCAGCACATAAAGCATTCTGTTCATGATCTACAAGCATAGAAATTTCACTAGTCTTCACATAAGCAAAATTCTTCTCCTTCGAAATAGTGGGAGCAAACTCAACAAAGTAATTGTCATGTGAGGCATAATCCAATTGAAAATTAAAATCATGATGGCAAGTTTCATGGTTGAAATTATTATTTATAGCATACATGTTGTAATAATAATCATCATAGATAACAACTTCGTTCTCATAATCAATGGGAACCTTCTCCGAAATAGTGGAATCATTACTAACTAAAGTTGACGCTCTTCCAAATCCACTTTAGATTATAGTATTATTCATACTCCAAAATATATAAGCGAAGTTCATGGAGCATTCTACAATTAATATAGACTAACCAATATCTGATACGTCTCCAATGTATCTATAACTTTTTTATTGTTCCATGCTATTATATTATCTGTTTTGGATGATAATAGGCTTTATTTTACACTTATATATTATCTTTGGGACTAACCTATTAAACGGAGGCCCAACCCAAATTGTTCTTTTTTTTGCCTATTTTAGTGTTTCGCAGAAAAGGAATATCAAATGGAGTCCAAACGAAATGATACCTTCGGGAGCATGATTTTTGGAACAAACGTGATCCAGGGGACTTGGAGTGGACGTCAATCAACGAGGCGGCCACGAGGCAGGTGGCGCGCCTACCCCCTGGGCGCGCCCTCCACCCTCGTGGGCCCCTCGTTGCTCCACCGACCTACTTCTTCCTCCTATATATATCTACGTACCCCGCAAACATCCAGGAGCACCACGAAACCCTATTTCCACCACCGCAACCTTCTGTACCCAAGAGATCCCATCTTGGGGCCTTTTTCGGAGCTCCACCGGAGGGGGCATTGATCACGGATGGCCTCTACATCAACTCCATGGCCCTTCCGATGGTGTGTGAGTAGTTTACCTAAGACCTTCGGGTCCATAGTTATTAGCTAGATGGCTTCTCTTTTCTCTTTGGATCTCAATAGAAAGTTCTCCTCGACTCTCTTGGAGATCTATTCGATGTAATCTTCTTTTGCGGTGTGTTTGTCGAGATCCGATGAATTGTGGGTTTACAATCTTCTCTGAATTCTTTTATGTATGATTTGTTTATCTTTGCAAGTCTCTTTGGATTATCAGTTTGGTTTGGCCTACTAGATTGATCTTTCTTGCAATGGGAGAAGTTCTTAGCTTTGGGTTCAATCTTGCGGTGCTCGATCCCAGTGATAGAAAGGGAAACGACATGTATCGTATTGTTGCCATCGAGGATAAAAAGATGGGGTTTATATCATATTGCATGAGTTTATCCCTCTATATAATGTCATCTTGCTTAAGGCGTTACTCTGTTCTTATGAATTTAATACTCTAGATGCATGCTGGATAGCGGTCGATGTGTGGAGTAATAGTAGTAGATGCAGGCAGGAGTTGGTCTACTTGGCTCGGACGTGATGCCTATATACATGATCATGCCTAGATATTCTCATAATTATTATCTTTTCTATCAATTGCTCGACAGTAATTTGTTCACCCACTCTAATACTTATGCTATCTTGAGAGAAGCCACTAGTGAAACCTATGGCCCCCGGGTCTATTTTCCATCATACAAGTTTCCAATCTATTTTATTTTGCAATCTTTACTTTCAATCTATATCATAAAAATACCAAAAATACTTATCTTATTATTATCATCTCTATCATATCTCACTCTTGCAAGTGGCCGTGAAGGGATTGACAACCCCTTTATCGCGTTGGTTGCGAGGTTCTTATTTGTTTGTGTAGGTACGAGTTGACTCACGGGTGGTCTCCTACTGGATTGATACCTTGGTTCTCAAAAACTAAGGGAAATACTTACGCTGCTTTACTGCACCACCCTTTCCTCTTCAAGGGAAAACCAACGCAGTGCTCAAGAGGTAGCAAGAAGGATTTCTAGCGCCATTGCCGGGGAGATCTATGCCAAGTCAAGACATACCTAGTACCCATGGCAACTCTTATGCTTCGCATTACATTATTGGCCATTTACCTCTCGTTTTCCTCTCCCCCACTTCACCCTTGCCGTTTTATTCGCCCTCTCTTTTCCGTTCGCCTCTTTTTTCTTCCTGCCTTCTGTGTGCTCGTTCTTTTTGCAATTTTCTGCCATCATGTCCGAAACTGGGGAGGTTATCATTGATAAGGATAATAATATGGAAAACTTTGATGCCATTGATGATCCTCTTGAAAATCCTATTATTTTGCACACTAAAAAGTTTCGTATTGGCAGAGGTAATATTATTGGGAAGGGAGTTATTCAAGATTTCTTTACTTGTGCCGGTTCTTTGCCCACTATGATTGGATCTATCCTTCAAAAACTAGTAGTCTCGCAGATGCTATATCCTTGCTCATAGTTGAACTCGAGAGACAATTTTTACATATGCATCCTTCCATACAAATGATTTTCCTAGAATTTTCTAATATTGAGAATTCTTCTGTTATGCGAGCAACGACCATCTTTTTAGCTCATGAGTTCAGATTTATAATAAAAGAGGCCAATGAAATTTTTGCGCATTATAGGGTGGATGCCGACCGTCCTCCCATAGAAGCAATTATTTTCTATCAAGAAGATATTATGCGTTTAAGATCTTTAGATCATGTTGCTTTTAATGAAAACCTTAGAGAAAAGATTCCTACCGATGCTCTTGTTAATAGGATCTCTGAACTTAATGATAATTTTGCCAACCAGAACAATGGGCTAGGTTTTCCCCTTGAACAAAGGCTCATGCTTTTTTGCCAAAAGAATGCTTATAATGAAGAATTGATTGTGCAATATGAGGGGCCAAAGGAGGAACCAATACCTCCCGAGCTTGATCTTGGGGACTTTTGTCCATTAAATTTAGCCCTTTTGATTATTTTTTCTTGCCACAAAGGAAGCTTGCTGCTGAACGTATGGAGTATGAGATGAGCTTTCGTGATTTATCTTATCATTATCATGGCAATACCTTGATCTATCCTTGCTTTTATGCCTAGCTAAGGGCGTTAAACGATACCGCTTGTTGGGAGGCAACCCAATTTTATTTTTATTCCTTGCTTTTGCTCCTGTTTGGTAATAAATAATTTATCTAGCCTCTGTTTTGGTTGTGTTTTTGTGTTTAATTAGTGTTTGTGCCAAGTAGAACCATTGGGAAGACTTGGGGAAAGTCTTTTTGATCTTGCTGTAAAAAATAGAAACTTTAGCGCTCGCGAGAATTGTTGCCATTTTTATTGGAGAGTGCTAGTTAGTTAATTCGTTTTGCAGATGATTAGTAGATAAATTCCTCACGTCCAATAATTTATTTTAGAATTTTTGGGGTTCCAGAATTGGTCGAAACCTATAGATTACTATAGATTGTTCTTTTTTTGACACATTATGTTTTTTCGTGTGTTGTTTGCTTATTTTGATGAATCTATGGCTAGTAATAGAGTTTATGAACCATAGAAAAGTTGGAATACAGTAGGCTTAACACCAATATAAATCAAGAAATAGTTCATTATAGTATCTTGAAGGGTGGTTCGTTTTCTTTTACTAACGGAGCTCACAAAGATTTTCTTTTAAGTTTTGTGTTGTGAAGTTTTCAAGTTTTGGGTAAGGATTTGATGGATTATGGAACAAGGAGTGGAAAGAGCCTACGCTTGGGGATGCCCAAGGCACCCCAAGGTAAAATCGAAGGACACCAAAAAGCCTAAGCTTGGGGCTGCCCCGGAAGGCATCCCCTCTTTCGTCTTCCTCTATCAGTAACTTTACTTGGAGCTATATTTTTATTCGCCACATGATATGTGTTTTGCTTGGAGCATCTTGTATGATTTGAGTCTTTGCTTTCTAGTTTACCACAATCATCCTTGATGTACACATCTTTTGGGAGAGACACACATGAATTGGAATTTATGTGACGCACGGATAATAAAGCTACAGTAATCTCTGCTAATGATGCCACGTCACCTCTGTTACTGTTGCTAACCCTCGTGTTAGATCAAAACATTTTAAAATCAAATTCTACTTTTGGACAAACAATAATAGTTTTTCAAATAACAAAATAAAAATGTTCGGAATGTGGCATAATTAAGTTTACTAAATTAGGTGCAACCTATATATTTTTCCAAAACTGAAATGTTTAGGAAATGAGAGAAAACAGAAAAGAAAATTAAGAAAAAGGAAAAGAACAAAAACAGAAAACAAACACAACAACGAAAAAAATGAAACAACAGCCCCATTGCTGCTGGGCCGTGGCCCAGCTTGCCACTTGGCCCAGCTGGCCCCCTCGCCCTCCCACTTAACCCCTACCCCTGGGAAACACTAGCCCAACCACCCCCATGATCCCCCCACTCTCCCTCGTCTCCCCCCCACCTCTCGATCCCGATCTGGATCGGGAAGGGGGGATCGATCCCGGTGCCCCTTCTCCAACTGCCGCCGCCCAAAGTGCCCTCCCTCGCCGGACAACCTCGCCGGTGCCGCGTCGCCCTACGTCGTCGCCACCTCGACGCCATTGCCTCGCCTCCTCATCTCCTCCTCGTCGGGCGACCCTTAACCACGCCGCCGCCTGCACCTCTCTGGACTGCCTCCCAGTCTCCGTCGCGCGTCTCCGTCCTCCCCAAGCCCCGCTGCCATTGCCCTTCAACTACCGCATGAGGCCCCCTCCTCCTCTTTCATGCGCCCCGTCGGTGCGTACGCGCGCGCCACCCGCTTAGCCTCGGCACCTCGCGAGCCCGTGCCCGCTGCCGTTCGGCCACGCCCTTGGCCGCGGCCCCCATGCCGTCTGTGCCCTCCCCACTCGACATCCATGCTGCTCGCGTGCTGCCCCACGACCCCTCTGTGCTCGGCCTGCTGTTGCGGTCCGTGTGTTGCCTGCGCCCCGCTGCCTACCGCGGTGCTGTTGCCTCCGCCCGTTTCCGGTGGCCGCTACCTCCCTGGCCGCCCCTACCTTGCTTCCTCCCCGCGAGTGTGGCTCGTGCGCCCACCCATGGCCTTGCCGGGGTCCCGTGCCCCTTCCCCGCGTGCCTAGCCATGGCGTTGGCCGACCTGTGCCACTGACCCAAGGGGCCCACGCCCCTTTACTATTTAGAACGAAAATAAAAATACTAAATAATAATTAAAATAATAATTACCTAATTAATTAATTAACTTAATTAAAACTAGATAATTAACCAAATCACTTAGTAGTTAATTAATCTGTTAGGTTAGTTAGCTGTCAATGACATGCGGACCCCACATGCCAGTTTGACCAATCAACACCCCTGTTGACTGCTGACGTCATGATGATGTCAGCAAGCACTATTCTGGATAATGTTGAATTAAAATAATTAAATAAATCCTAAAAATAATTTAAGTCTTTTAAAACTAATATAAAATAAACCGTAGCTCGGATGGAAAAACTTTGTACATGAAAGTTGCTCGGAACGACGAGACGAATCCGGATACGCAACCCGTTCATCCGCCATGCATCCCTAGCATAGCGAACACGCAACTTTCTACCTCCGATTCATTTGTCCAAAAACACGAAACACCGGGGATATTTTCTCGGATGTTTCCCCCCTTCACCGGTATCACGTCATAGCGCGTTAGGGCACACCTAGCACCGTTACTTATCATGTCTTGCATCAATATGCATCTGTTTGCATTGTTTCTTCCCTCTCTTCTCTCTGGTAGACTACGAGACTGATGCCGCTGCTGGTGCCCCAATCGACTACGTTGTTGACGACCCCTCCTTCTGGCCAGAGCAACCAGGCAAGCCCCCCCCTTGATCACCAGATATCGCCTACTCTTCTCTCTACTGCTTGCATTAGAGTAGTGTAGCATGTTACTGCTTTCCGTAAATCCTATCCTGATGTATAACCTGTCATTGATGCTACAGTTATTGATACGTTACCTGCAATCCTAAATGCTTAGTATAGGATGCTAGTTTATCATCAGTGGCCCTACATTCTTGTCCATCTGCCATGCTATACTATCGGTCCGTGATCACTCGGGAGGTGATCACGGGTGTATACTTATACATATTATATGATACCTGTGGTGACTAAAGTCGGGTCGGCTCGTAGAGTACCCACGAGTGATTCACGGATTGGGTCCGAAAGGACGTTTGTCCTGACGGCCCTCTGAGTGGATCTTTGTGGCGGAGCGACAGGTTAGGTTGTGACTACCTGGGAGAGAGGTGCGCCTGGCCCTGGTCGGCGTCCGCGGTTATTTCAAAATAACACACTTAACAAGATCTTGGTATTTGATCTGAGTCTGGCCACTGGCCTACACGCACTAACCAACTACGCGGGAACA
This sequence comes from Triticum monococcum, assembly GCA_034509565.1. NCBI lineage: Eukaryota > Viridiplantae > Streptophyta > Magnoliopsida > Poales > Poaceae > Triticum > Triticum monococcum. The sequence goes on from CM067845.1 coordinate 626,796,449, forward strand.
GTTATGGGCAGTCGAAGTCGTGGTATCAGACGAAGCCTTCTTGACGTCAGCGACTGAATGACACGCGCCGGGTTGGACTGGAACGCCTGCACTTTTATAAGGGAGGCTAGGTCTGCTCGCCGGCCGCGTACGCAACGTGCAGGTATGCAATGGGCGAAGGGCCCAGACCACTGCGCCATAGGATTTAGACTGGCGTGCGGACCTCTCTGTTGTGCCTAGGTAGGGCTGCGACGTGTTGATCTTCCGAGGCCGGGCATGGCCCAGAAAAGTGTGTCCGGACAAAGGGGATCGAGCGTGTTGGGAAATGTGGTGCAACCCTGCAGGGAAGTTTATCTATTCGAATAGCCATGTCCCTCGGTAGAAGGACGACCCGGAGTTGTACCTTGACCTTATGACAACTAGAACCGGATAGTTAATAAAACACACCCTTCGAAGTGCCAGATACAACCGGTGATCGCTCTCTCACAGGGCGATGAGGGGAGGATCACCGGGTAGGATTATGCTATGCGATGATACTTGGTGAACTTACCATCTACTCTCTTCTACATGCTGCAAGATGGAGGTTGCCAGAAGCGTAGTCTTCGATAGGACTAGCTACCCCCCTCTTATTCTGGCATTCTGCAGTTCAGTCCACATATGCTACCCCTTTTCCATTTGATACCAATGCATACATATGCAGTGTAGTTCCTTGCTTGCGAGTACTTTGGATGAGTACTCACGGTTGCTTTGCTCCCCCTTTTCCCCCTTTCTATACCCGATTGTTGCGACTAGATGATGGAGCCCAAGAGCCAGACGCCACCGTCGACGATGATTCCTACTACACTGGAGGTGCCTACTATTATGTGCAGGCCACTGACGACGACCAGGAGTAGTTTAGGAGGATCCCAAGAAGGAGGCATCCGCCTCTTTCGATTTGTATCCTAGTTTGTGCTAGCCTTCTTAAGGCAAACTTGTTTACTTATGTCTTTACTCAGATATTGTTGCTTCCGCTGACTCGTCTATGATCGAGCTCTTGTATTCGAGCCCTCGAGGCCCCTGGCTTGTAATATGATGCTTGTATGATTTTTTTTATTTGTAAAGTTGTGTTGTGATATCTTCCCGTGAGTCCCTGATCTTGATCGTACACATTTGCGTGTATGATTAGTGTACGGTCAAATCGGGGGCTTCACAAGTTGGTATCAGAGCCGACTACCTATAGGAATGCCCCTTCCAAACTCCGTGGCCGAAGTTGAGTCTAGTCATTGCAAAACTTTTAACTAACATGGCTGTGCGGCTTATGGGCCCACGTCACCATTGGGTGGTATTAGGATCTTTCATTCCTCATCTATATTCTGGGACTTTGATCTCTCTTCTATTCGGGTTAAAAGATTTTGCTAACTCTAACTCTAGGTTCTCATAATTACTTCCTTCCGGAGAGCCCCTTATTACAGATGATCGCCTACTACACCAGAGGATTCAGAAGATACTCTCCGAAGTTATCATGAGAACTTGTGCTCATTGCGTTTGCAATTCCCTTCCACCGTCAACCCCTACAGATAACTACATGCACCTGCCATTCTTACCTTAGTCCCTAGTTGCTCTTGTTATTACGAGATACCTCAAAATACTCGTTGTTATTCCGAAAATCCTTGTGCCTACTGCCTGACAGTTCCTTGTCACCTGAATACACCTACAAATTAATCCTCACACACACCAAGGATTTGTTTCTCCCCAGTTGTTCATGTGTTTCAGCAAAGTCTTCGAAATACTAATTGATCTTTCAAAAATCCACAACCGCCAGTTGTTCTTGAAATTCTTGCTTGCTTGCATTATGGTTAATCCCATAAGTATACAAATACTAGTGGCATCCTTGGTCACTATCATTTTTGAGTCCATTGATTCAATAAATTGCAAATGTTCACAATCATCAGTCGAATCCTAGGATTATCCTTTCGGCTCAGACGTCATTTTAAACTTGAGCTGGATCTCGACCAACCAAATAGCCATCGATTGTACCCCTAAGGCTATTTAACTTATACATCCCTAATGAGAGCATTGCTTCTGATCCCTTGTCTTGGAATTCATAATTCATTTGCATTTGAGCTTTGAGTTAGTCAGTTGTTTCTATAACTGACCTCCTTACACTCTTTCTTCCTCTAGTTGAGTACCGATGCTCACATCAGATCCCTTGTGGACCACCAGACCCTTTTTCGGATTTTATCCGACTGTGTCCTTCATATTGAATAACCTTGTGAGCCTTTCCATGGGTATATAATGCCTTTGGTAAATTGTATCCTCTGCTTTGTGAACCATGCTCTACTTTCGAGCTTGTATTATTTACTCCAAAGTTTGTGGTATATGTTCCTAAGATGCTCTAATGGGTTGAACCTACGCCTTCCCTAATCCGTGTGAACCCGAAAGATTTCACGTGTGATACTTATCTGGTATTGCACTAGGTAAAAATTTCAACAACAAATGCCATTTTCGAAATATGAGAGGTGAGTGAAAGGTTATGCGTTGAACAAGTGGGAGTCAACCTTGAACCCTGTGTTCATGCACATGGACCCGATGTATACCTTATCATGGAAGCTTCTCTTAAAGTAATTATCCCCTTCTTATAAGTTCATCTTGTATCTATGGACGTGGTTCCGACCATGTTTCTCCTCAATTCCATTGCTCATGCAAGTTTGAGCACTTGTCTTCTACAGAGCTTTACCCTAGTCCAACCTCTACTTTGATTTGTCATCGAGTATTACCCCCCGGTATCTCGAGATTATCATGGAACCACATAACTTCTTATGAGTTCTTCATCAAGTTCTACATTCCCATTGATTCCAAATTTTCATGGGCTCTGAGTTATTAAACACTCAAAGACACCTATAACTGACTCAAGTCCGCACCGTGATTAATTAACCCTTGAGGTGATAAACTCGGTCACGTCATTCCTAGCATGCTTGGCTATATCCTTGTCATGGCGATTTTAACCGTGCTACCTGGTCCTTCTTCCCACAGCAAAAATTTCGACGGTGAGCTAATATTACGTCGATCTTCCTCGTCATATCAATTGTCCTTGAACAACAAGCTTGATTTCAAGTTTGTGTCGTACCTATGGTTTCAATAACTTTTCACTTCATCATTCCGTTGGCTTGATGTCATCGCCGATTGGTTAGATCTTCTTGAAACCTCTTGACAAATGTGTCATGATCATCATCAACATTCTGAGGTCTTCTAGGATATCAATTGAATTCTTGATGAGAAATACCATCCTTGCCCCTCGATGACTTGTATTATCATCGATGACATCATTGCCTTCCCTCCGACACAAACTTGATCTTGCTATGGAGCTCCTTGCTATCCAACTTATGTTATGTTCCACCTTGGATTATTATCATCTTTTATATCAAGGATGTTGTGAGAAATACTCCACCTCTTAAGAATTCTTGTTGTAGTATTACTTCTCGCCATCTCCGTTCATTTCTTGGTCCCCGTGTGGTTTCTAATCGGAATACTGGTTAGCGAACTTTGAGGTGTAAATTCAAAACTTCTAGCAACTCTATTGCTTGGAAGTGAATGGTCGATAGTATCATTCTAATTATTCTGTTCATTTAGTCACCATTCTAACATTGATTGTGTGACCCAGCCCATATTTTGGGTGCACCTTTAAATCAATGTTAGATTGTGTATGCTTTCCTCGAGCACCCCATTATATCATTTGATCTGACAAATGTTATCTCCTTGTTCACATGATTGTGGAAACCCATCTTTTTGGAAATCTGGAGGAATGGTCGCTGAGCCATCATCCACCTCCTCACCCTCTCCTTGATTTAATGATTAACTCTTGTTTCGGAACTCACTTCCATACTTCATTTCCCGAGGATCTTACAATGTCATCTCGTCAATTTGTGTTGCACCTTTTCTTCTCACGCATCTTGAGTCTGAGGTATCCTGACACCAATCAGATCTGAATCTCGGTCAGATATGATAGTTGGAACATACTTCTAGGAGTTATAACATCTTTATATGACCTGGTAAGGTGATATCGTGCCGAGCACACCTGGCCTGAGGACCTATTGCTACCGTTTCCTTTTTAGCAAGGCTATCCTTTCTTCCATGAGGAAATTGTAAGACTTATTCTACAAGTCGTTCCTGATGGATCCTTTGTGTTTCTAAAGTCTGATCTTCACCTGAAGACCATGCCAATGCTATCTCGAAGCATGTCTATGGTACTCCGATTTTCAACAAGAACATTTGAAGCCCAGTACTAAATGTTTCCTGATCAATTATCCAAACACCGTTGTATGGGTAATGTCAGAGAATTTCTCTCCCCATACCTAAAGAGTTTTCTACATTATATCCTATCATGGATATCATGCTCTTCTTGTCCTTGGTAAGGATATATCCCTGAAATATGTGCTTAAACACATTTTCCTTTCCATTGTTCTGTTTAAATCTGAGGATCACCTTTTCCTTTCCATTGTTTTGTTTAACCTTATTGGTGATCTATATGATCTAAGCAGTAATATTCTCCTGCTTATGTAAACACCATGGTGTACAACTCGGTCAGTAAGACCCTGTTACTATTGTTGATGATATTTCGGTAACCACCGATGGACGAGGACTTTGCCTATTGGTCCGCCTTGTTTCGACGAGCAGGAAAATGGTTCTATTCGTACCTCGCCCTTGGTACCGATGTTGTTGCTGACATAAATGATAGGCTATCCTCTGACATGCCTTGCTTAAATAATCACACAAGATGTCACCACCCTTCCTACTTTTAACCCACATGGTGGGCCCATAACCCACAGTTCCACAGGATCGAAACCCGACTCTCCTGTACACCCCCTATTCCCAAAGTTATTCCTCGCGCATGGCATTGTATGCAATTCACGAGCGACATACCTAGTGATCTATTCTGGTAATACTTATTCACGTTGCCCTGAAACCCTTTCACCATCTGACTAGGCATTGAACGATTGCCTGGCTGCTTGAAACTTCTCATTGTACATTCGAACTTTACTCTCGATGTGTTTTATTTGTTCAACTCGAGAGGTACTCATATACTCATTCATGGGTTAATCCTAGATTATTACCCTTATGGCAATATGTCGTTGTTGATCTACCCCTTACCTATTCGTAAGTACATAGGAGTTCCCGAAGAAAGGACGACAACTTCATCATGATGACCTAAAGCAGAGAAATGAAGACATCAATGTATTGGATCGGCCTCTTTGAGCAGAGCAAGCCAGAATGCGAAGACCCGCTAGATTCACTACCAAACCTTCCCCCTTTCACTACCTCTTAAATCTCGGGACGAGATTTCTTTTAGTGGAGGAGAATTGTGACGCCCGGATAATTAAGCTACAGTAATCTCTGCTAATGATGCCACATCACCTCTGTTACTGTTGCTAACCCTCGTGTTAGATCAAAACGTTTCAAAATGAAATTCTAATTTTGGACAAACAATTTTTTTTCAAATAACAAAACAAAAATGTTCAAAATGTGGCATAATTAAGTTTACTAAATTAGGTGCAACCTATATATTTTTCCAAAACTGGAATGTTTAGGAAATGAGAGAAAACAGAAAAGAAAATAAAGAAAAAGGAAAAGAACAAAAACAGAAAACAAACACAACAAAAAAATGAAACAACAACCCCATTGCTGCTGGGCCGTGGCCCAGCTTGCCACTTGGCCCAGCCGCCCCCTCGCCCTCCCACTTAAACCCCACCCCTGGGAAACACTAGCCCAACCACCCCCATGATCCCCCACTCTCCCTCGTCTCTCCCCCTACCTCGCGATCCCAACCTTTATCGAGAAGGGGGGATCGATCCCGGCGCCCCTTCGCCAACCGCCGCCGCCCGAAGTGCCCTCCCTCGCTGGTGCCGCGTCGTCCTACGCCGTCGCCACCTCGACGCCGTCGCCTCCTCATCTCCTCCTCGTCGGGCGACCCTGAACCACACTGACGTCGCCCGGAGCCCGCGCCGCCGCCTGGACCTCTCCGGACTGCCTCCCCGTCTTTGTCGCGCGTCTCCATCCTCCTCCCCAAGCCCCGCTGTCTTTGCCCTACAACTACCGCGTGAGGCCCCCCTCCTCCTCTTTCATGCACCCCGTCGGTGCGTGCGCGCGAGCCACCCGCTTAGCCTTGGCCCCTCGCGAGCCCGTGCCCGCTGCCGTTCGGCCACGCCCATGGCTGCGGCTCCCATGACGTCCGTGCCCGCCCCGCTCGACATCCTTGCTGCTCGCATGCTGCCCCACGACCCCTCTGTGCTCGGCCTGCTGCTGCGGCCCGTGTGCTGCCTGCGCCCCGCTGCCTGCCGCGGTGCTGCTGCCTCCGCCCATTTTTGGTGGCCGCTACCTCCCTGGCCGCCCCTGCCTTGCTTCCTCCCTGCGAGCGCGGCTCGCGCGCCAACCCATGGCCTCGCCGGGGTCCCGTGCCCCTTCCCCGCGTGCCCAGCCGTGGCGCTGGCCGACTTGTGCCACTGACCCAAGGGGCCCACCCCCCTGTACTATTTAGAACAAAAAGAAAAATTATAAATGAAAATGAAAATAATAACTAATTAATTAATTAGCCTAATTAAAACTATTTAATTAACCTAATCACTTAGTAGTTAATTAGTCTGTTAGGTTATTAGGAGTCAATGACATGCACACCCCACATGTCAGTTTGACCAGTCAACACCCCTGTTGACTGCTGACATCATGCTGATGTCAGCAAGCACTATTCTGGATAATGTTGAATTAAAATAATTAAATAAATCCTAAAAATAATTAAAATCTTTTAAAACTAATATAAAATAAACCGTAGCTCGGATGGAAAAACTTTGTACATGAAACTTGCTCGGAACGACGAGACGAATCCGGTTTCGCAGCCCGTTCGCGCAACTTCCCCCCTCCGATTCATCTGTCCGAAAACGTGAAACACCGGGGATATTTTCCCGGATGTTTCCCAGCTTCACCGGTATCACCTCATACCGCGTTAGGGCACACCTGGCACCGTTATATTCATTGTTTCTTCCCTCTCGTCTCTCCAGTAGACTACGAGACTGACGCCACTGCTGGTGCCCCGATCGACTACTTTGTTGACGACCCCTCCTTCTTGCCAGAGCAACCAGGCAAGCCCCCCCCCCTTGATCACCAGATATCGCCTACTCTTCTCTCTACTGCTTGCGTTGGAGTAGTGTAGCATGTTACTGCTTTCCGTAAATCCTACCCTGATGCATAGCCTGTCATTGATGCTACAGTTATTGATACCTTACCTGCAATCCTAAATGCTTAGTATAGGATGCTAGTTTATCATCAGTGGCCCTACATTCTTGTCCGCCTACCATGCTATACTATCGGGCCGTGATCACTCGGGAGGTGATCACGGGTGTATACTTATACATATTATATGATACCTGTGGTGACTAAAGTCGGGTCGGCTCGTAGAGTACCCACGAGTGATTCACGGATTGGGTCCGAAAGGACGTTTGTCCTGACGGCCCTCTGAGTGGGTCTTTGAGGCGGAGCGACAGGGTAGGTTGTGACCACCTAGGAGAGAGGTGGGCCAGGCCCTGGTCGGCGTCCGCGGTTATTTCAAAATAACATGCTTAACGAGATCTTGGTATTTGATCTGAGTATGGCCACTGGCCTATACGCACTAACCAACTACGTGGGAACAGTTATGGGGACTCAAAGTCGTGGTATCAGCCAAAGCCTTCTTGACGTTAGCGACTAAATGGCGCGCGCCGGGATGGACTGGAAAGCCTGCACTTGTATAAGGGAGGCTAGGTCTGCTCGCCGGCCGCGTACGCAACGTCCATGTATGCAATGGGCGATGGGCCCAGACCCCTGCGCCATAGGATTTAGACCGGCGTGCTGACCTCTCTGTTGTGCCTAGGTAGGGTTGCGACATGTTGATCTTTCGAGGCCGGGCATGACCCAGAAAAGTGTGTCCAGACAAAGGGGATTAGCATGTTGGGAAATGTGGGGCACCCCTGCAGGGAAGTTTATCTATTCGAATAGCCATGTCCCTCGGTAAAACGATGACCCGGAGTTGTACCTTGACCTTATGACAACTAGAACCGGATACTTAATAAAACACACCCTTCCAAGTGCCAGATACAACCGGTGATCGCTCTCTCACAGGGCGATGAGGGGAGGATCACCGGGTAGGATTATCCTATGCGTTGATACTTGGTGAACTTACCATCTACTCTCTTCTACATGCTGCAAGATGGAGGTTGCCAGAAGCGTAGTCTTTGATAGGACTAGCTATCCCCCTCTTATTCTGGCATTCTACAGTTCAGTCCACATATGCTACCCCTTTTCCATTTGATACCAATGCATACATATGTAGTGTAGTTCCTTGCTTGCGAGTACTTTGGATGAGTACTCACGGTTGCTTTGCTCCCCCTTTTCCCCCTTTCTATAGCCGATTGTTGCGACCAGACGATGGAGCCCAGGAGCCAGACGCCATCGTCGACGACGACTCCTACTACACTGGAGATGCCCTTCTAAAATGTTCATCATCTCTGCCTTGGTCTAGAACCTTTGACAAAAATGGTGCACACTTTTCTAGGACATCATAAGGTCATTGTATTAAATCATTACTACTTGCATTTGTGCAATTTAAATCCTATAAATATTTTAAAATGCCCAAATAATCCTCAAAGTATTTTTAGGCTGTTGAGAATATTTTCAAATGTGCCTGTGAATATTTTCAGGTTTTTACTAAATGAAATAGTATTTTTACTATTTCAAAACACAGAACAGGAATAAATAAAAAGAAAAACAGAAAGCAGAGAGAGTAGAGGCTTACCTGGCGCCCACCTAGCAGGCCCACCTGCCGGCCCAGCCCAGCCACCGCTCCAGCGAGCTGCTTGGCTCGGCCAGGCAGGCAGACAGGTGCTCGACACCGGCACCAGCGCGCGCCATGCAGCTGCCCGCCGCCCTGCTTTCTCCCCTCGACGTTCTGCCGCCCACTCCTCCCCCGAGCTTGCAGACACGCCCTCTCCTCCCCAGCTCCTCTCCCTCGCTCTCCCGCACCATGGCCGACGCTGCCGCACCAGCGCCACCATGATAACCGCGTCCGTCGTCGTCCCCGTGCCTCGTCACCGTGTCTGTTCGCTCCGCCGTCGTCGACTACGTCGAGCAGGCCGAGCCTCAAGCGCTCGCCCGCTCTGGAGTCGCCCCTGACCCCGTCTCCCATAACTCCGGCCACCTATATCGCCATCGTCGCCCCGCTTAGCTCCGGCCTTCCCCGAGCCCGCTTCGACGCTTGCTGCAACCGCCGTGAGCTCAGCTCCGTCCTCCTCATCTCCGTTAACTCCCTCCTGCACTGTATGCACCGCACCACGTTCACCCGAACCCACCGCAGTCGAGCTCGTCACCGACGTGACTCCGGCCACCCACCGGCCACACCACCATGACCAACGCACTCACCGCACTCGCAGAACCCATAGCACCTCTCCACGCGCCTCACCGTGCCCCGTAGCCTCGGGTTCGACCTCACCCGAGCTCCGGCAGCCGCACAGCTCGTCGCCGGCGACATTTCCGGCCACCCCAGCTCCACCCACTGCCACCACTCGACGCAGCTCACTCACCGCATCATGTAGATGTGCTCCACCGTCGTTTTGGTCGCCGGAGCACGAAACCCGCATCACTCCGCCGCGTCTGGCCTCGCCGGCGGCTAAACGCCGGCGAGTTTGACCCTGATTGACCCCGTGTGGGCCCAGGTTGACTCCCCCTGAGTCTATGACAGGTGGGACCGCCCTACTAATTAACTTAGATTAGCACTAACTAAATTTAGTTAGTTAATTAACTACTGACACGCGGGTCCCACTGGTCAGGTTTGACCTGGACCGGCCCGGCCCGGTTGACTACTGACGTCACCCTAATGCAATGCTGATGCAATAACTCAATTAATAGAATTATTCTTATAGAGGAAATTCCAGAAAATATTACAAACTTCAAAAATTCATAACTTTTAATTTGTAACTCCAAATGCAAAGATTTATATATGAAATTTGATCAGAAAAATTCAATCTTTCCATCTGTAATGGTTCCATGCATGACAAAACACTTTAACCTTGCTGATTAGGTGAAACAAGCTAATACACTTATATGGCTTAAGAACATAAGCTTCCATTTGAATCCTTGATTCAAATGGACCCAACCCAACTTGTTTCACATTGCATTAGGCAGGACACCTCATATTGCCATGTCATAGCATGCATCATATTGTTGCATATTGCCATGTGATGATTGTGTTCTGTGGTGTCTTTCGTGGTAGGTTCTACCTCCGAGGATATTTCCGAGTATCCAACTTAAGGGCAGTACCCTACTACTACTCCATCAGGCAAGCAGCCCCATTGATCATATCGATACAATCCCATGTTCTCGCTCCTGCTCTCATTTATTGCATTAAGACAAGAATGTTTCAAACTGCTGTGTGCTGCGGTAGTTGAACCCTTATCCTCCGCATGACCTGTCATTGCCACAATAACTAGATGAAACCCACTAGCATGTGTAGGAGTTGATTGCGCCATGTATGTGTTTCCTACCTTATTATGCCTGCTATGCTTAGAGTTGTGTCAGGTCTGGTTCATCTGGGTGATGGGCTAGAGTGAAATAATTACGTTGGTAATGTGAGGAATGTGTTGAACATGATTTGGTAAAGGTATCGATGAGAGGCCATGTAGGAGTACATGGTGGGTTGTTTCATTGAGGCCATCCCTAAGAACTGAGATCTGTATGTGTGATTTAAGAATCAGTTACTACCATGCATTGGGATCCTTAATTGACCCTCTCGGCTTCTTAACCACCCTAGTACTCTGTCCAGGAGTTGCAACTAGTTCTGGTGTTTATAGGTTATGTGTTGGCGGCCGTGCGTAGTGCTGACCCTAGGGGTGGGCTATGATGCGGTAGATACACCATGGACGGGTATGTCGGGCATCCGTTTGGCATCTCGGGACCCTGTACACATCGTTCGGGGCCGTATGTGGAAACCTCGGCCGGACTCCCTGCGGATGGAACCTGGATAGGCGATGAACCTGGACTAGAGACTTGAGTGTTTAGGTAGGTCATGGCCGACACCCTCGTTGGGCTTCCGCTTGAAGGTTGCCGAGTACATGCCGTGTAAACGACGGTAAGTGGTGAGAGCTTGTATGAAGAAGTACACCCATGCAGGGTTAACATCATCTATTCGAATAGCCGCGTCCGCGGTAAAGGTCTACTTGGTTGCCTATACAGTTCATAGACAAGTTAATGGTTACTACTAAAAGACTCAAGATAAGTGTGAGTGCCGCGGATGGCCCTCTCGTAGGATGACGAGGGAGGATCCACGGTGGAGTATTGTGTTGGTGATTAGTGGACTCGTGTGCGAAAAATATTTTACAGTGGTGTCTCGTAGGATAGCTTAGCCAAGAGTCAAAGCTGGCTTGCTGCAATAACTCCACCACCTTCTTGAGAATGAGCATGTATAGTAGGATCTGTTGTAAGACTTGCTGAGTACCTTTGTACTCATGTTGCTTGAATTACTGTTTTTAGACGACAACACCGCCCCCTCCGATGGGTTTTACGTAGACCTCGATGTTGATGAGTAACTTGCCACCCAGGTGGTGATTCTGGCCATGGAGGGCCCTATGTAGATAGACAGGCTTCGACAAGCCTTCTTTCTTTCTAGTGTGTGTACTCAGACTTATTTGCTTCCGCATGTGCTTGTATGCTTGTATGACTTGAGTATCGGGTCATGTGACCCCTACCTGTATGAACATGTTATGTATGGCTCCCCGGAGCCTTTAAATAAAGTACTTGAGTTGTACAGTTTTGTTGTGATGCCATGTTGTATTTACACATATCGAGCATATTGTGTGTATGATTGAAATGCTTGGTATGTGTGGGATCCGACAATCTAGTTGTTTATCCTTGGCAGCCTCTCTTATGGGGAAATGTAGTCTAGTGCCTCCTTGAGCCATACTAGTCCGCTACAGCCCGGTTCATCGGAGTCCTGCTAGCCCAGCACTACTGCTCAGGACGCTTGACTGGCCGGCATGTGTTTCACTTCGTTCCTATGTCTGTCCCTTTGGGGAAATGTCACGCGGTGACATCCGGAGTCCTGCCTATCCTGCTATAGCCCGGGTTCCTCGGAGTCCTGTTAGCCCAGTGCTACAGCCCGGATTCACACGTTGTTGACTGACATGCTCGATGTGATTCATGTATGCCTATCCCCATAGGTTAGTGCCGCTTTGGGTTCACGACTAGCCATGTCGGCCCGGGTTCTTTGTCATATGGATGCTAGCGACACTATCATATACGTGAGCCAAAAGGCGCAAACGGTCCCGGGCCATGGTAAGGCGACACCCGTGGGAATACCGTGCGTGAGGCTGCAAAGTGATATGAGGTGTTACCGGCTAGATTGATGTGACTTGGAATCGGGGTCCTGACATCCCTGATCTTGATTGTACACATTTGCTTGTATGATTAGTGTACGGTCAAATCGGAGGCGTCAAAATTTATAAGAATACTCTATGTGCTTCACTTATATCTTTTGAGCTATATAGTTTTTGCTCTAGTGCTTCGCTTATATCTTTTAGAGCACGGCGGTGGTTTTATTTTATAGAAATAATTGATCTCTCATGCTTCACTTATTTCATTTTGAGAGTCCTTTAGAACAGCATGGTAATTCACTTTGGTTATAAATTTTAAATGCTAATAGAAGTAGGAGGCTTGATAGATGGTTTTGAGATATAAAGGTGGTAATATTAGAAGTGTGTTAGTTGAGTAATTGTGAAATTGATGAATACTTGTGTTGAAGTTGGCAAGTCCCGTAGCATGCACGTATGGTGAACATTATGTGACAAATTTGAAGCATGGGGTGTTCTTTGATTTCTATCCTTATGAGTGGCGGTCGGGGATGAGTGATGGTCTTTTCCTACCAATCTATCCCCCTAGGAGCATGCGCGTAGTGCTTGGTTTTGATGACTTGTAGATTTTTGCAATAAGTATGTGAGTTCTTTATGACTAATGTTGAGTCCATGGATTATACGCACTCTCACCCTTCCACCATTGCTAGCCTCTTTGGTACCGTGCATTGCCCTTTCTCACCTTGAGAGTTGGTGCAAACTTCGCCGGTGCATCCAAACCCCGTGATATGATACGCTCTGTCACACATAAGCCTCCTTATATCTTCCACAAAACAGCCACCATACCTACCTATTATGGCATTTCCACCGTTCCATTTATTATGACACGCATCATCATTGTCATATTGATTTGCATGATCATGTAGTTGACATCGTATTTGTGGCAAAGCCAGCGTTCATATTTTTTTCATACATGTCACTCTTGATTCATCGCAATCCCGGTACACCGCCGGAGGCATTCACATAGATTCATATTTTGTTCTAAGTATCAAGTTGTAATTCTTGAGTTATAAGAAAATAAAAGTGTGATGATCATCATTAGAGGATTGTCCCATGTGAGGAAAGGATGATGGAGACTATGATTCCCCCACAAGTCAGGATGAGACTCCGGACGAAAAGAAAAAAAAGAAAGAGAAAGAAAGAAAAGAGGCCAAAAGAAGAAAAATGAAGGCCCAAATAATAAATAAATAAATGAGACAAAAAGAGATAAGGGACAATATTACTATCCTTTTTCCACACTTGTGCTTCAAAGTAGCACCATGATCTTCATGATAGAGAGTCTCTTATTTTTTCACTTTCATATACTAGTGGGAGTTTTTCATTATAGAACTTGGCTTGTATATTCCAATGATGGGCTTCCTCAAATGCCCTAGGTCTTCGTGAGAAAGAAAGTTGGAACCACACCCACTTAGTTTCATTGATGAGCTTTCATATATTTATAGCTGTAGTGCATCCGTAACATGGCAATCCCTACTCCTTGCATTGACATCAATCGGTGGGCATCTCCATAGTCCATTGACTATTCGTGTCAATGTGAGACTTTCTCCCTTTTTGTCTCCTCACACAACCTCAATCATCATATTCTATTCCACCCATAGTGCTATGTCCATGGCCCGCGCTCATATATTGCGTAAAAGTTGAAAGAGTTTGAAAAGTCTAAGTATGAAACAATTGCTTGGCTTGTCATCGGGGTTGTGCATGATGAGAGAATTTTGTGTGACGAAAATGAAGCATGGCCAAACTATATGAATTTGTAGGGATAAGTTTTCTTTGGCTATGGTATTTTGATAAGACATAATTGCTTGATTAGCATACTTGGAGTATTACTATTTTTATGTCAACAATAAAATTTTATCTAGAATCTTTCGGATCTAAACATTCATGCCACAATAGATAAAAATACATTGAACAATATTCTAGAAAGCATTCCACATCAAAAATTCTGTTTTTATCATTTACCTACTCGAGGACGAGCAGGAATTAAGCTTGGGGATGCTGATACGTCTCCAACGTATCTATAATTTTTGATTGTTCCATGCTATTATATTATCTATTTTGGATGACAATGGGCTTTATTTTACACTTTTATATTATTTTTGGGACTTAGCTATTAACCGGAGGCCCAACCCAAATTGCTGTTGTTTTGCCTATTTTAGTGTTTCACAGAAAAGGAATGTCAAATGGAGTCCAAACGGAATGAAACCTTCGGGAGCGTGATTTTTGGAACAAACGTGAACCAGGGGACTTGGAGTGGACGCCAAGCAATCAACGAGGCGACCACGAGGCAGGGGGCGCGCCTACCCCCTGGGCGCGCCCTGCACCCTCGTGGGCCCCTCATTGCTCCACCGACCTACTTCTTCCTCCTATATATATCTGCGTACCCCACAAACATCCAGGAGCACCACGAAACCCTATTTCCACCGCCGCAACCTTCTATCCCCAAGAGATCCCATCTTGGGGCCTTTTCCGGAGCTTCGCCGGAGGGGCATTGATCAAGGAGGGCCTCTACATCAACTCCATGGCCCTTCTGATGATGTGTGAGTAGTTAACCTCAGACCTTCGGGTCCGTAGTTATTAGCTAGATGGCTTCTTCTCTCTCTTTGGATCTCAATACAAAGTTCTCCTTGATTCTCTTGGAGATCTATTTGATGTAATCTTCTTTTGCAATGTGTTTGTCGAGATCTGATGAATTGTGGGTTTATGATCAAGTTTATCTATGAAAAATATTTGAATCTTCTCTGAATTCTTTTATGTATGATTGGTTTATCTTTGCAAGTCTCTTCGAATTATCTGTTTGGTTTGGCCTACTAGATTGATCTTTCTTGCAATGGGAGAAGTGCTTAGCTTTGGGTTCAATCTTGCGGTGCTCGATCCCAGTGACAGAAAGGGAAACGACACATATTTTATTCTTTCCATCAAGGATAAAAAGATGGGGTTTATATCATATTGCATGAGTTTATCCCTTCTACATTATGTCATCTTGCTTAAGGCGTTACTCTGTTCTTATGAAATTAATACTCTAGATGCATGCTGGATAGCGGTCGATGTGTGGAGTAATACTAGTAGATGCAGGCAGTAGTCAGTCTACTTGTCGCGGACGTGGTGCCTATATACATGATCATGCCTAGATATTCTCATAACTATGCTCAATTCTATCAATTTCTCGACAGTAATTTGTTCACCCACCGTAATACTTATGTTATCTTGCGAGAAACCACTAGTGAAACCTATGGCCCCCGGGTCTATTTTCCATCATACAAGTTTCCCATCTATTTTATTTTGCAATCTTTACTTTCAATCTATATCATAAAAAGACCAAAAATACTTATTTTATTATTATCATCTCTATTAGATCTCACTCTTGCAAGCGGTCGTGCAGGGATTGACAACCCCTTTATCGCGTTGTTTTCGAGGTTCTTATTTGTTTGTGTAGGTACGAGGTGACTCGCGCGTGGTCTCCTACTGGATTCATACCTTGGTTCTCAAAAACTGAGGGAAATACTTACGCTGCTTTACTGCACCACCCTTTCCTCTTCAAGGGAAAACCTACGCAGTGCTCAAGAGGTAGCAATATCCAAGCTCAAAATATATAAGTGAAGCACACGAAGCATTCTATAAAACCATACTCAAAAGATTTAAGTGAGGCACAAAGAGCAATGCTATAAGATCACACATAAAAGATATAAGTGAAGCACATGAAGAATTCTATAAATTGATGAAGGGCTATCTCATACTAGCATGGTTCATGAAGGAAAAACAAAAAACACAAAGGACACAAATCATGTGAACAAAACAAAAACCGAGGTCTACCGATAATTGTTGAAGAAGAAAGATGGGATGCCAACCGGGGCATCCCCAAGTTTAGATGCCTGAGTATCCTTAGAGTATTTACTTGGGGTGCCTAGGGCATGCCCAAGCTTGAGCTCTTGCCTCTCTTTATTCTTCTCACATTAGTAACTCCTCATTCTTCGAACACTTCATCCACACAAAACTTTAACAAAAACTTTCTGAGATCCGTTAGTATAATAAAGCAAATCACTACCTTTAGGTACTGTTGTAAACTCATTCCAATTTCATATTAGAACTATATCTATTGTATTCCAACTTCACCATTGTTCATACCCCCCGATACTACCCATAGATTCATCAAAATAAGCGATGAACACATAGAAAAACAGAATCTGTCAAAAATAGGATAGTCTGTAGTAATCTGGAAGTTTAGTATACTTCTGTAACTCCAAAAATTCTAAAACAAATATGAAAATTTAAAACATTTGTACAGAAGTAATGTGCAAAATGTTTCAGACCCATTTGACTTTCCAGTAAAAATGTAAATTCATGCTCTACAGCCAAAGTTTCTGTTTTTGTACTACACAAAGTAAACAAGCAATCTAATCATCTTAAAAGCAAGGCTTGGCACATTATTTTTATAGTACAATGGATATATGCAAGGGGATAATTATTTTTAGAGAAGCTTCCATGAAATTGTTTACATTGTTTCCATGAGCATGAACACAAGTGTTCAAGGTCGACCCTCACTTCTCCAATGCATAACCTTCCAATCACCTCTCTTATTGAAAAACCTTTTAGGTATGAGAGGCAAGTATTTTTTTGTATTTTCATTCTTTAAAAAAATATGTTTAACCGCCAAATAAACAGAAACAAAAAGGAAAAACAAAATCTACTGAGTGAAGAAAGCAAACAAGCACACATGAGAATATTAACCCCATGCTATTGCTCCCCGACAACGGCGCCAGAAAAGAGCTTGATAATCCCAAGTGCAGGGAATCATCGTAGCAATTCCCAAAGGTGGAAGTGATAAATATGGAGTGTCGAACCCAGAAGGAGCTAAAGGTAAGATCAATATTCTCTCAAGTCCTATCTGCCACTGATACGACTCTACGTACACCGAATGTTTGCTTCCAACTAGAACGAGAAATAAAACAACATTGTGGTTATGAAGAGGATAACTTTGCATGGTATAGGAGAGCTAAAATATAAAAGTAGGTGCTGTTATAGTAAAGTTAGAATATATTACTAAAGTATTATAAATAGCGAGTGTGGAATAATGATGGATCGGTGTGTGGAATTGTCCTAGGCAATTGTTAACAAGACCGATAGTCATCATTGCAATATCATATGAGGGAGAGGCATAAGCTAACATACTTTCTCTTCTTGGATCATATGCACTTATGATTGGAACTCTAGCAAGTATCTGCAACAACTAAAGATCATTAAGGTAAAACCCAACCATAGAATTAAAGCATCAAGTCCCCTTTATCCCATATGCAACAACCCCCTTACTCGGGTTTATGCTTCTGTAACTCAAGCAACTCACTATAAGAGAATCATGAACATATTACAACACCCTACAACGGGAATCCCTCACACTTGTGCGACGCGGAGGGCACAATAGGACATCACCAAAATAAAACATACAACTCATACCAATCTAGATCATCAATCAACCCAAAGACAAAGGATATGTACTCAAAACATCATAGGATGGCAACACATCATTGGATCATAATATGTGGCATAAAGCACCATGTTCAAGTAGGAATTACAGCGGGGTGTGAGAGTGAACCGCGTAAAAGAGATGAGGATGAAGATGATGGTGGTGATGTTGATGAAGACGATCATCGCGGCGATGATTCCCCTCCCGGTAGCACTCCGGTGCCACCGAGAGAGAGGAGGAGAGGTTCTCCCCCTTGTGCTTCCTCCTCCATGGCCTCCCCCTGGATGGGGAGAGGTTCTCCCTCTGGTCCTTGGCCTTCATGGTTATGATGGCCCCTCCGGGATCCTCCTCCATAGCCTCCGGTGATGATGGCCCCCTCCGGGAGGGTGCTAGAGAGGGCCTAGATTGATTTCTCGTGGCTACAGAGGCTTGCAACGGAGGAACTTCTGATCTAGGTTATTTTCTGGAGGTTTGGGCATTTATAGGAGAGGTTGGCGTCGAGAACAAGTCAGGGGGCCCCACAGGAAGTCCACGAGGCACAGGGGCGCGACCCCACCCCCGTGGGGCCCACGGGACTCTCGTTCGGTAGATTTTTGTTCCAGTATTTTTTATATTTTCTAGAAAAATTCTTTGTTGATTTTCATCGCATTCCGAGAACTTTTATTTCTGCACAAAAACAACACCACGGTAGTTCTGTTGAAAACAGCGTCAGTCCGGGTTAGTTCTAATCAAATCATACCAAAATCATATAATACTATTGCAAACTTGGCATGAATACTTCAGAAATTATAGATACGTTGGAGACGTATCGTTCCTATATTCATGATCACTGCCTTAGATATCTTCATAACTATGCGCTTTTATATCAATTGCTCGGCAGTAATTTGTTCACCCACCGTAATACATGCTATCTTGAGAGAAGCCACTAGTGAAACCTATGGCCCCCGGGTCTCTTTCCTATTATATTACATCTCGTTTATTTACATCGCATATCGTTTACTATTTTGCAATCTTTACTTTCCAATCTATACAACAAAAATACCAAAAATATTTACTTTACTATCTCTATTAGATCTCACTTTTGCGAGTGACCGTGAAGGGATTGACAACCCCTTTATCGTGTTGGTTGCAAGGTTCTTGATTGTTTGTGCAGGCACTAGGTGACTTGTGCGTTGTCTCCTACTGGAATTATACCTTGGTTCTCAAAACCGAGGGAAATACTTATGCTACTTTGCTGCATCACCCTTTCCTCTTCAAGGGCAAACAACGCATGCTCAAGAGGTAGCAGGCAACGCTCGAAATACACAAGGACAAAAGAAGAAGGAAGACAGCGATCTAGCTTGCTGATCTCTACTTTCTTGATGTGTTGCTGCAGGCCGCGGGAACTAGTCTCCACGGCAAGCGGTGATGAGCTCTTTCATGTCCTCAAGATGCTTCTTGAGAGCATCCACGGATTTCTCCACCAGCCTTCCGTGCTTGATGTTGGGGAACGTAGCAGAATTTTAAAATTTTCTACGCATCACTAATATCAATCTATGGAGTCATCTAGCAACGAGGGAGAGAGGAGTACATCTACATACCCTTGTAGATCACAAACGGAAGCGTTCAAGAGAACGGGGTTGATGGAGTCGTACTCGACGTGATCCAAATCACCGAAGATCCTAGCGCCGAACGGAGGGCACCTTCGCGTTCAACACACGTATGGAGCGAGGATGTCTCCCGCACCTTGATCCAGCAAGGAGGGGGGAGAGGTTGAGGAAGAGGGCTCCAACAGCAGCACGACGGCGTGGTGGTGATGAAGCTGCAGTACTCCGGTAGGGCTTCGCCAAGCTCTTATGGAGGAGGAGAGGTGTTGGGGAGGGGAGGGGCTGCGCCTTGGATGTTGTGTGCAGCCCTCCCCTCACCCATCTATTTATAGGGGATGGAGGAAGGGGGCCGGGCCCCTCTAGGTGAGATCTAGAGGGGGGCGGCGGCCAAGGGGAGGGGGGCTTGCCCCCCAAGCAAGGGGGCGCCCCCCTTAGGGTTTCCCCCAACCCTGGGCGCATGGGCCCTAGCGGGGTGTGGTGCCCCAGCCCACTTGGGCTGGTTCCCTTCTCCATATAGCCCATAAGGCCCTCCGGAAGAGGTGGCCCCTCCCGGTGGACCCCTGGAACCCCTCCGGTGGCCCCGGTACAATACCGACATGCCCCCGAACCTTTCCGACGACCGTATGACAACTTCCCATATATAAATCTTTACCTCCGGACCATTCCAGAACTCCTCGTGACGTCCGGGATCTCATCCGGGACTCCGAAAAACATTCGGTAATCACATACAAGTCTTCCTAACAAACCTAGCGTCACCGAACCTTAAGTGTGTAGACCCTACGGGTTCGGGAGACATGCAGACATGACCGAGACGACTCTCCGGTCAATAACCAACAGCGGGATCTGGATACCCATGTTGGCTCCCACATGCTCCATGATGATCTCATCGGATGAACCACGATGTCGAGGATTCAATCAATCCGTATACAATTCCCTTTGTCAATCGGTTCGTTACTTGCCCGAGACTCGATCATCGGTATCCCAATACTTTGTTTAGTCTCGTTACTGGCAAGTCACTTTACTCGTACCGTAATGCATGATCCCGTGATCAACCACTTGATCACATTGAGCTCATTATGATGATGCATTACCGAGTGGGCCCAGAGATACCTCTCTGTCATACGGAGTGACAAATCCCAGTCTCGATTTGTGCCAACCCAACTGACACTCTCGGAGATACCTGTAATGTACCTTTATAGTCACCTAGTTATGTTGTGATGTTTGGCACACCCAAGGCACTCCTACGTATCCGGGAGTTGCACAATCTCATGGTCTGAGGAAATGATACTTGACATTCAGAAAAGCTACAACAAACGAACTACACGATCTTTGAGCTAAGCTTAGGATTGGGTCTTGTCCATCACATCATTCTCCTAATGATGTGATCCCGTTATCAATGACATCCAATGTCCATAGTCAGGAAACCATGACTATCTTTTGATCAACGAGCTAGTCAACTAGAGGCTCACTAGGGACGTGTTGTGGTCTATGTATTCACACATGTATTACGATTTCCGGATAACACAATTATAGCATGAACAATAGACAATTATCATCAACAAAGAAATATAATAATAACCATTTTATTGTTGCCTCTAGGGCATATTTCCAACAGTCTCCCACTTGCACTAGAGTCAATATTCTAGTTCCATGTGATGAATCGAACACCCATCACTACTAGGGAAAAGCCTAGCAGCAGCGCGGGTTTTCGGCCTTTTAGTAGCGCGGGGGCCGGCGCTACTAAGAAGGCGCTACAGCTAACGTATAGCAGTAGCGCTGGTCCACCCGCGCTACTGCTACACAAGTGTTGCAGCAGCGCGCTTAAAGGAACCTCGCTGCTGCTAATAGATATAGCGCGCTTCCCCTGTGCGCGCTACTGCTACAACCGCGCTGCTGCTAACTTTTCTCCACTCGCTACTGCTAATTTTAGTAGTTTTTTGTTTTTTCGGCATATTTTGTTTTGTATTTGAACAGGCTTTATAGAAGAATCTTTAGCACATACAAATGTCATCATGATACACATACAAATGCCTGCAAGACCACAAATGTAATCATAGCATATACATACAAATAGTCTCGTCATAATCATCATCTAACACAAAGTGGTATCTTGTCATCATCTCGAAAATAGCGATACATGCAAGTCTCGAATACTTGCAACTACAACGTCATCCATCTAAACAAAGGTATACCCGAGAAGAGCTATCACTATGAGTGAGAGCGGAACTATGCAGTACATGAGATGGCGGTTGCGAGTCCTCTCTCGCGCTAGCGTGAACCTCAAGTAACTAGCTTCTCCTTCTTGTCTGCTTTTGAAGCCTTTATGGCTGGCGTCCGAGAACCCATTCACTTGCTCCTGACACTCATGCCACTCGTTGTACACCCCCGGAACCTTCCCTTTGTACACGACATAGCAGTTCCATCTCGCCATCAAGAAACTAGGTACCTGTTAGAGATGCATGTTCATGAAGAGGATGTACAATCATATATATGCAACAAAATATACTAGAGAACACCGAAAAAGAAAGGGTTAGCAACTAGATGCAACATACAGTATGCAAATTAATTAACTAGAGGTACACAGGTCATCGTACGCAAACTAACAAAGTACCGTTACGCAAGTTCGGCAGGGATCATGGACATCACAAAGTTGCATCGCTACAAATAGTATACAAGTTCAACCGACACATATCATCATCATCGGCATCATAAATCACTAGAAGTTCCATCCTTCCATATCATCGAGGATGGACTCTAGCTTCTTGAACGGCGTGAGGTCTAGACGTTGCATGCCTATGCTAGTTCGTACGTCAGCTCGCGATATAGGGCCATGGTGGAACATCCCCTTCTCATCGACGACTTCTTTCATGATGATCGTCGCAATGTCGCTTTGGATGCGAAAGAAGTCATCTCTAAGTTTATAATCCGCTTCTCCATGAGATTCTAGCCACTTGTGGATATGATCATCATTTCTGCTTCTCATGCGAAGCTTTTGGTGATCCGTGTTGAACTGAATCATGAGATGGAGGATGTACAATCCATCCTTCTTGCTTGGTCTTGGGACTTGGATGTAGGAGAAGTTAATTTTATGCGCGAAACCCATCTTCTTGTTCCTTTGTTTCCTGATCTGCATGTGGCCACCTCTAAAGCTGAAGCCTTGGAGAGCATCATCTAGAATATTCATTATGTGGGTGTAGTCTTTTTTCTCGTAGTCTCTGGAAGGGTCAAAATACACGGCGTGGGAGACTTGCGGATAAAGCACGATAAGGACGGCGCGCCCGTTGCTGCGGGGAAAAGACACCTCAAATTATTCCCCATAGAGAGAGAAGGAATGATTGAAATGTATGAAAGGGTTGTTCGAAACTGACTTACTTTGGATGATAAGGCACGAGGACAATTTCCCAGTCCTTATTCTGTACCATAAAGTTTTGGAGGTAGTCCCTAGCAGTTTCACGCTCAAAGTCGCCGAGACTCAAGAAAGACTCGTGCATGTAGTACGGATCCGCCACACAGATTTTCGAGACTTCTTCACTGTTCATGACAGAACTCATATGTAGCGCAAGAAGGCGGACGATTGTAAAATCGAGCCGTCTTGTCAGAAACATCTCAAAGATATGGTCAAACCGCAGGAAGAACACCTCCGCGAGCCGTGTCTCGACGTAGCACTTCCCCTTAGGCACACGAGCCGCGTATGTCGGATATCCTAGATCCTTTGAGGCTAGTAGGCTTTTCTCAGTCGACAGCACATGGTCGTGCAGTCTCCTGAGATCCCCTAATAGTGCCTCCAGCGGTTTTGGCGGTAGCATCGGCTCGCCCGTGAGATGGAACATGGCCGCACCTTTCACGAGTAGACGCTCTTCAGAATGCATCGTTTGGCTGCTATGTGCTCTGGCTTGTTTGGAGGCAGCTATCTTCCCCGATCTCTTTCTCTCCTTTTTCTTGGGCACACCTTCTAGACCCTTCCTTAACCCCCTGCCCCAGTGTTCCCGGGCTAAGTACTGTATGACCCTCGCGCTGGGATAGTTGAGCCTGTGTTGAGGCGGCATCTTCGGGCATGTCCTGTGAGGATTTCATGAAGAGAGACTTTTTGCAATCCCTGCTACGACCTTCCTGCCCGGGCATATCATCCATATCCTCATTAGCAAGCTGATAGCCCGATTCGTCATATGGTTGAGTCATCAATTCTATGTCACAGTCATACGCGTTTGTATTGAGGAAATCCATAGGGTCGACCTCCATCTCATCATCCATTCTCTGTTCTACAGGACAAATTACATCAGCCAGCACTATTGCACCCCCTTCATCATGTCATCCGCCGCTCTCACCCGGCACTACAGGAGCTGGTAATTGCGTAGGAGGGGTGGTGGTCTCCGCACATGCTTGTTGATGTGTGGTTATTGGTGTGCTCTCGGCCGGCTCCAGACGAATAAGATTCTTCGGCCATAGCAGCACCCAACCCTTGCAGCTTCCAATCCGCGACGGGGTCTCCTCGTCCGCTCCCACATGCTGTACTTGAGGAGGCAAATCCTCATGCCCTGATTTCACACTGGACAAGCTAACCCTGAAGTGCCCAGCAGGGATCGGCTGGTTGTGGAACGTGGGTTGCAAGGGGTCCATTATCATCCCCTTTCCCACGTCCACCTTCTGGCCTTTGATCAAGTAGAGTATGGTGCACGAGGTTTCTTTCGCCTGCAAACACATATGTCTGTGGCGTAAAACATCCGAAAGGCAACAAAAATGGAATATTATATATATATATATATGTTGGTGCGACATGTAATTACCGTGACGGCGTCGAGCTCAACCAAAGACGAAGGCCCACCAAGCGCGCCAGAGACTGAGGACGGGCTGCTATGAGCGGGAGCGGCTGCGAGAGGAGGCCCAGTTGCGTGAGCAAGTGATGGTGCGATGGTGTTGTTGTGCATGGAGTTGCTCCCAACGAAACTGGGCAATGGGAAATCATGTAGCGTCTTGTCTGGATTTTCCTTCGTCCAGTTGATGATAACTGGAACCAAGTTAGTAGCAAAATCATTTCTGCAGGCAGTTACAGCTGCATTGAATGCCTGCTGTAGCAACTCATATTTGTCCTCGGCTGCTTTTTTCGAGTCCTCAGCTGCTTTTTTCTCGACCGCAAGCTTCACCTTCGCGTTGATGTCCGCCTGACTAAACTTCTTTTTCTGCTTCTTGGCCTCCGGGCCCTCATTGTAAAACACCTTCCACGTGGCGCCATCTCCAGCGCCGTGCACACGACCATATTGCGGCCGCTGGCCCAAAGGGAGTCCCTTAAGTTCGTTCAAGGCCCGGTTGATAGGGGTGTCCCACTTTGGCCCCATCGGAGAAGTAGGGTTTTCGGCTGCAAGCTGGTGTTGCTTCTCCAGTAGTCTAATCAATTTCCTTGTGATCTTGTTCGTGTAAAAAATCTTTTTCTCCTTGTCCCACTTGTAGCGGGCCCTGATGAAGTCATGCTCCAAGGGGTTGGTGAACTTCACGAAGGGGTCTGGGAGACCCGCGGCTTCACGTTCCGCGTCCTCCTTATCCCATATGGGCCTTTTACCGAGGTAGCCACGGCTTCCGAGGCGATG
Organism: Triticum monococcum; assembly: GCA_034509565.1. Lineage (NCBI taxonomy): Eukaryota > Viridiplantae > Streptophyta > Magnoliopsida > Poales > Poaceae > Triticum > Triticum monococcum. The sequence goes on from CM067845.1 coordinate 626,821,455, forward strand.
CTTCCCCGTGTTCCTTTGCTGAAGGCTCTTGAATTTCGCAGTCGTAGCCTTGGCGTCCTCGGTAGCACAAGTGTCCTTGAACTTTTCGAACTCCTCTTCCATAAGTGTCGGATTTTCCTCCAGACTCTTGGACAGGGGTTCCTCAGCCTCAATAGCTTGTTTCACCCTCAATTTCCAGGAGGCTAAATCATTGCTGAACATGCCCATGGCGTGATTGTTAATCTTTTTCATCTTTGGATCATCCCATGGTTGTTCTATGTTATCATCCCGATCGGGGACCTTGAATCTCTTGTGCAACTTCATTAGGAGCAACTGCGTCAAATGTTCTTTACTCCTTAAGTCATCGTCATTGATGCTCGCACATTCCCGTATGATGCATCCTACTTGGTTCCCATAGCACTTGCGAGGTTCTTCCGGCTCTAATGGCTCAAACTTGCCAGGTGCCATCTTTGTGATCACAAGTCGTCCAATCCCTAGTTTGTTAGGTTTTCGTATCCTCTGCTTCTTATGCCTCTTTTCGGTACCGGCATCGGCGCTAGTATCTTCCCCGGCGGTACCTTCCCCACCGGTCTCGGCGCCGCCATCGATGCCGACGCCGTCGGTGTCGGTGTCGGCATCAGTACCATCATTGAGGCGGACCTGCAAACCTTGCTTAGCAGTCAAAAAGTCGAGGTAGTCTTGTTCACCCTCATAATCCATCTCGTCTGCATCTTGGTCAGAAGGCCCAGTTTCTTCATTGTTCGACATGTTTCCAATGATTAAGTGTCCTCATTTATTTCTAAAAGTATGAATAAATGAGAAATGAGATAAAAAGAAATCTATGTGCCAGCACTCGATATGCCAACTATGTAGCACAAATCATGCCTTTATTCACCGGAAATTTCGGCATGACCTTTGCTAAAAAATGGACATATCGAGCGCCTGAAATTCACCGGAACGGAAATGAATCAACATTCCGGCGTAACATAGGCAACTCGGATCATTTACCAAAACATGACATGTCCAAAACATGACATATCCCCATATCACATGTCCAGTTCAAATTTGCATATAAATTCAGCAAATTTTGAAACCTATCTAAATTCATAACTAAATAGGTAACCTAATTAACATAACTAAAACCTAAGTAAATTAACCCTAGCTAGCAGAGAGAGAGGGGGGGCTAGTTTACAGAGGGTGCAGGGCGAGGAGGCAGGCCCGACGACGGCCGAGGTTGGGAGGGGAGGAAGCAGAGGAGGGAGGCAAGGGCCGACGGGTCGGGGGCGAGCGCCGGCGCCCGGGGCGAGCGCGCCTGGGCCGGAGGCGGTGGGGTCGAGGGTGAGCGCACCGGGGTCGGGGGCGGCGGGGTCGGGGGCAAGCGCGCCGGGGTCGGGGGCGAGCGCGCCGAGGTCGGGGGCGGGCGCGGCGGTGCGACAGGTCCGGGGAAGAGAGAGTGGGGATTTGGGGGAAAAGAGGCGGGATGAAGAAGGGAGAGGGATAATTTTGGGTTAAGTGGACGTAGCAGTAGCGCGTTTACACGAAACGCGCTACTACTATTACAAGCAGCTATAGCGATTTTCTGTAGAAACCGCTACTGCTACCTTGACTAGCTGTAGCTCTTTTTCAATAAAGCGCTAATGCTATAACCAGTTTCCCTTTTTTCTTTTCCTCAGCATAATAGGAACATATATATTACATCATTGGACCCTTGCATAATAATGGCTAAGTGTGTATACAAAATAGGAACATATATATATATATTACATCATTGGACCCATGCATAATAATGGCTAATTAAGTGTGTATAGAAAATAGGAACATATATTTCCATTTTGCAAAAGCATGAAATATTAATCAGACCTCTATCTCGAGATCGAGCACACGGTGGAGATGATGATGTAGGGAGGTCAAAAGTGCACAAAGCTCTTCTTGACAAAGAAAGATCTAGTTAGGGGGCAAATAGGTCACTTAACTAAATGCATCTACCTAGCTAGCTAATTTGGGAGGAGACAACTTCAACTAGTGGAGGGGGAGGAAAAAGAGAAAGGAGATGAATTAATGGAGGTGGTGTAGTTATAGCTAGGAGTAATGAAGAGAGAGAAAGGTAGGTAGAAGAGGGAGGGTAATGGGAGGAGAAGTATTGAGGAAGAAGAAGAGTGAGAGTGGGAGGATGTGGGAGGTAGGGGAAAGGGAGGAGAGGGGATGGGGAGGGGAGGTGGAAAAGGTGGTGGGTGCTGCGTCTTAGCAGTAGCGTGGGAGAGAAAGCGCGCTGCTGCTAAGAGCGTAGCAACAGCGAGCTTTCCTATCACGCGCTACTGCTAAACGGGCCAACCTTGTGCACAATTTCAAAATTAGCAGCAGCGAGGTGACAAAAAAGCGCGCTGCTACTATGGCATTAGCAGCAGCGTGCTCCCTGGCGCCGCGCTACTAGTAAACTTATGTCGTTGTGTACTGTCGGTGGATTTTTGTAGCAGAGCGGTTTAAGCGTCACGCGCTATTGCTAAGTTTGCACCAGTAGCGAGCTTTCCGTAGCTGCGCTGCAACTACTTAGCAGCAGCGCCTGTTTTTATGCCGCGCTGCTGCTAAGAATCTCTGTATAAGGTTTTCCCTAGTAGTGCATGCAGTTCTGGTGTTGATCATGTTTTGCTCTAGGGAGAGGTTTAGTCAACGGATCTGCTACATTCAGGTCCGTATGTACTTTACAAATCTCTATGTCTCCATCTTGAACACTTTCACGAATGGAGTTGAAGCGACGCTTGATATGCCTAGTCTTCCTATGAAACCTGGGCTCCTTGGCAAGGGCAATAGATCCAGTGTTGTCACATAAGAGAGTCATCGGGCCCGACGCATTGGGTATGACTCCTAGGTCGGTAATGAACTCCTTCACCCAGACTGCTTCTTGTGCTGCCTCCGAGGCTGCCATGTACTCCGCTTCACATGTAGTCCTGCCGCAACGCTTTGCTTGCAACTGCACCAGCTTACTGCCCCACCATTCAAAATATACACGTATCCGGTTTGTGACTTAGAGTCATCTAGATCTGTGTCGAAGCTAGCATCGACGTAACCCTTTACGACGAGCTCTTCGTCACCTCCATAAACGGGAAACATTTCCTTGGTCCTTTTCAGGTACTTCAGGATATTCTTGACCGCTGTCCAGTGTTCCATGCCGGGATTACTTTGGTACCTTCCTACCAAACTTACGTCAAGGTTTACATCAGGTCTGGTACACAGCATAGCATACATGATAGACCCTATGGCCGAGGCATAGGGGACGGCACTCATCTTTTCTCTATCTTCTGCCGTGGTCGGGCATTGAGCCATGCTCAATATCGTACCTTGCAATACAGGCAAGAACCCCTTCTTTGACTGATCCATTTTGAACTTCTTCAATATCTTGTCAAGGTACGTACTCTGTGAAAGACCAATGAGGCGTCTCGATCCTTTATAGATCTTGATGCCTAATATATAAGCAGCTTCTCCAAGGTCCTTCATTGAAAAACACTTGTTCAAGTAGGCCTTTATGCTTTCCAAGAATTCTATATCATTTCCCATCAACAGTATGTCATCCACATACAATATGAGAAATGCTATAGAGCTCCCACTCACTTTCTTGTAAATGCAGGCTTCTCCATAAGTCTGCATAAACCCAAACGCTTTGATCATCTCATCAAAACGAATGTTCCAACTCCAAGATGCTTGCACCAACCCATAAATCGAGCGTTGGAGCTTGCACACCTTGTCAGCATTCTTAGGATCGACAAAACCTTCCGGCTGCATCATATACAATTCTTCCTTAAGGAAACCATTAAGGAATGCCGTTTTGACATCCATTTGCCATATCTCATAATCATAGAACCCGGCAATTGCTAACATGATTCGGACGGACTTCAGCTTCGCTACGGGTGAGAAAGTCTCATCGTAGTCAACCCCTTGAACTTGTCGATAACCCTTAGCGACAAGCCAAGCTTTATAGATGGTCACATTACCATCCGCGTCTGTCTTCTTCATAAATATCCATTTATTTTCTATGGCTCGCCGATCAACGAGTAAGTCAGTCAAAGTCCATACTTCGTTTTCATACATGGATCCTATCTCGGATTTCATGGCTTCCAGCCATTTGTCAGAATCCGGGCCCGCCATCGCTTCTTCATAGTTCGAAGGTTCTCCGTTGTCTAACAACATGATTTCCAAGACAGGGTTGCCGTACCACTCTGGTGCGGAACGTGACCTTGTGGACCTATGAAGTTCAGTAGCAACTTGATCTGAAGTTTCATGATCATCATCATCAACTTCCTCTCTAGTCGGTGCAGGCACCTCAGGAACATTTTCTTGAGCTGCGCCACTTACCGGTTCAAGAGGTAATACTTCATCAAGTTCTACCTTCCTCCCACTTATTCCTTTCGAGAGAAACTCTTTCTCTAGAAAGGACCCATTCTTGGCAACAAAGCTCTTGCCTTCGGATCTGAGGTACAAGGTATACCCAACATTTCTTTAGGGTATCCTATGAAGACGCATTTTTCCAATTTGGGTTCGAGCTTTTCAGGTTGAAATTTCTTGACATAAGCATCTTATCCCCAAACTTTTAGATACGACAGCTTAGGTTTCTTCCCAAACCATAATTCATACGGTGTCGTCTCAACGGATTTCGACGGAGCCCTATTTAAAGTGAATGCAGCAGTCTCTAAAGCATATCCCCAAAATGACAGCAGTAAATCAGTAAGAGACATCATAGATCGCACCATATCCAATAGAGTGCGATTACGATGTTCGGACACACCATTACGCTGAGGTGTTCCAGGCGGCGTGAGTTGTGAAACTATTCCACATTTTCTTAAGTGTGCGCCAAATTCGTGACTCAAGTATTCTCCCCCACGATCTGATTGCAAGAACTTGATTTTCCTGTCACGTTGATTCTCAACCTCACTCCAAAATTCCTTGAACTTTTCAAAGGTCCCAGACTTGTGTTTCATTAAGTAGACATACCCATATCTACTCTAGTCATCAGTGAGGGTGAGAACATAACGATAGCCACCGCGAGCCTCAACACTCATTGGACCGCACACATCAGTATGTATGATTTCCAATAAGTTGGTTGCTCGCTCCATTTTTCCTGAGAATGGAGTCTTGGTCATTTTACCCATGAGGCATGGTTCGCACATGTCAAATGATTCGTAATCAAGAGACTCTAAAAGTCCATCTACATGGAGCTTCTTCATGCGTTTGACACCTATGTGACCAAGGCGGCAGTGCCACAAGTATGTGGGACTGTCATTATCAACCTTACATCTTTTGGTAATCACACTATGAATATGTGTAGCATTACGCTCGAGATTCATTAAGAATAAACCATTCACCATTGGAGCATGACCATAAAACATATCTCTCATATAAATAGAACAACCATTATTCTCGGATTTAAATGAGTAGCCATCTCGTATTAAACGAGATCCTGATACAATGTTCATGCTCAAAGCTGGCACTAAATAACAATTATTGAGGTTTAAAACTAATCCTGTAGGTAAATGTAGAGGCAGCGTGCCGACGGCGATCACATCGACCTTGGAACCATTCCCGACGTGCATCGTCACGTCATCCTTCGCCAGTCTCCGCTTATTCCGCAGCTCCTGCTTTGAGTTACAAATGTGAGCAACCGCACCGGTATCAAATACCCTGGAGCTACTACGAGTACTGGTAAGGTACACATCAATTACATGTATATCACATATACCTTTCATGATGTCGGCCTTCTTGTCCGCTAAGTATTTGGGGCAGTTCCGCTTCTAGTGACCACTTCCCTTGCAATAAAAGCACTCAGTCTCGGGCTTGGGTCCATTCTTTGGCTTCTTCCCGGCAGCTTGCTTACCGGGCGCGGCAACTCCCTTGCCGTCCTTCTTGAAGTTCTTCTTACCCTTGCCTTTCTTCAACTTAGTGGTTTTATTCACCATCAACACTTGATGTTCCTTTTTGACTTCTATCTCTGCCGATTTCAGCATTGAATATACCTCAGGAATGGTCTTTTCCATCCCCTTCATATTGAAGTTCATCACAAAGCTCTTGTAGCTCGGTGGAAGCGACTGAAGGATTTTGTCAATGACCGCGTTATCCGGGAGATTAACTCCTAGCTGAGTCAAGCGGTTAAGCAACCCAGACATTTTGAGTATCTGCTCACTGACAGAACTATTTTCCTCCATCTTACAGCCGAAGAACTTGTCGGTGACTTCATATCTCTCGACCTGGGCATGAGCTTGAAAAACCATTTTCAGCTCTTCGAACATCTCATATGCTTCGTGTCTCTCAAAACACTTTTGGAGCCCCGGTTCTAAGCTGTAAAGCATGCTGCACTGAATGAGGGAGTAATCATCAGCACGTCTCTGCCAAGCATTCATAACGTCTTGGTTCTGTGGGACGGGTGCATCACCTAGCGGTGCTTCCAGGACATAATCTTTCCTGGCAGCTATGAGGATGATCCTCAGGTTCCGGACCCAGTCCGTATAGTTCCTGCCATCGTCTTTCAGCTTGGTTTTCTCTAGGAACGCGTTGAAGTTGAGGACAACGTTGGCCATTTGATCTACAATACATGTTGTAAAGATTTTACACTAAGTTCATGATAATTAAGTTCATCTAATCAAATTATTCAATGAACTCCCACTCAGATAGACATCCCTCCAGTCATCTAACTATAACATGATCCAAGTTAACTAGGCCGTGTCCGATCATCACGTGAGACGGACTAGTCAACATCGGTGAACATCTTCATGTTGATCGTATCTTCTATACGACTCATGCTTGACCTTTCGGTCTTCTGTGTTTCGAGGCCATGTATGTACATGCTAGGCTCGTCAAGTCAACCTAAGTGTATTGCGTGTGTAAATCTGGCTTACACCCGTTGTATTCAAACGTTAGAATCTATCACACCCGATCATCACGTGGTGCTTCGAAACAACGAACCTTCGCAACGGTGCACAGTTAGGGGAACACTTTCTTGAAGTTTTTTACGAGGGATCATCTTATTTAAGCTACCGTCGTTCTAAGCAAATAAGATGTAAAACATGATAAACATCACATGCAATCAAATAGTGACATGATATGGCCAATATCATTTGCTCCTTTGATCTCCATCTTCGGGGCTCCATGATCATCGTTGTCACCGGCATGACACCATGATCTCCATCATCGTGTCTTCTTGAAGTTGTCTCGTCATCTATTACTTCTACTACTAGAGCTAACGCTTTAGCAATAAAGTAAAGTAATTACATGACGTTTATGTTGACACACATGTCATAAATAAATAAAGACAACTCCTATAGCTCCTACCGGTTGTCATACTCATCGACATGCAAGTCGTGATTCCTATTACAAGAACACGATCATCTCATACATCACATATATCATTCATCACATCCTTTGGCCATATCACATCACAAAACACTTGCTGCAAAAACAAGTTAGACGTCCTCTAATTGTTGTTGAAAGTTTTTACGTGGCTGCTATAGGTTTCTAGCAAGAACGTTTCTTACCTACGCCAAAACCACAACGTGAATTGCCAATTTCTATTTACCCTTCATAAGGACCCTCTTCATCGAATCCGATCTGACTAAAGTGGGAGAGACAGACACCCGCCAGCCACCTTATGCAACTAGTGCATGTCAGTCGATGGAACCGGTCTCACGTAAGCGTACGTGTAAGGTTGGTCCGGGCCGCTTCATCCCACGATGCCGCCGAATCAAGATAAGACTAGTAATGGCAAGCAAATTGACAATATCGAAGCCCACAACTACTTTGTGTTCTACTCGTGCATAGTAACTACGCATAGACCTAGCTCATGATGCCACTGTTGGGGAACGTAGCAGAATTTTAAAATTTTCTACGCATCACCAAGATCAATCTATGGAGTCATCTAGCAATGAGGGAGAGAGGAGTGCATCTACATACCCTTGTAGATCACGAGCGGAAGCGTTCAAGAGAACGGGGTTGATGGAGTCGTACTCGACGTGATCCAAATCACCGAAGATCCTAGCGCGGAACGGACGGCACCTCCGTGTTCAACACACGTACGGAGCGAGGACGTCTCCCGCGCCTTGTTCCAGCAAGGAGGAGGGAGAGGTTGAGGAAGAGGGCTCAAACAGCAGCACAACGGCGTGGTGGTGATGAAGCTGCAGTACTACGGCAGGGCTTCGCCAAGCTCTTATGGAGGAGGAGAGGTGTTGGGGAGGGGAGGGGTTGCGCCTTGGATGTTGTGTGCAGCCCTCTCCTCACCCATCTATTTATAGGGGAAGGGGGAAGGGGGCCGGCCCCCTCTAGATGAGATCTAGAGGGGGCGGCGGCCAAGGGGAGGGGGGCTTGCCCCCCAAGCAACGGGGCGCCCCCCTTAGGGTTTCCCCCAACCCTAGGCGCATGGGCCCTAGGGGGTGTGGCGCCCCAGCCCACTTGGGCTGGTTCCCTTCTCCATATAGCCCATAAGGCCCTCCGGAAGAGGTGGCCCCTCCCGGTGGACCCCCGGAACCCCTCCGGTGGCCCCGATATAATACCGACATGCCCCCGAACCTTTCCGACGACCGTATGACAACTTCCCATATATAAATCTTTACCTCCAGACCATTCTGGAACTCCTCGTGACGTCCGGGATCTCATCCGGGACTCCGAACAACATTTGGTAATCACATACAAGTCTTCCTAACAACCCTAGCGTCACCGAACCTTAAGTGTGTAGACCCTACAAGTTCGGGAGACATGCAGACATGATCGAGACGACTCTCCGGTCAATAACCAATAGCGGGATATGGATACCCATGTTGGCTCCCACATGCTCCATGATGATCTCATCGGATGAACCACGATGTCGAGGATTCAATCAATCCATATACAATTCCCTTTGTCAATCGGTTCGTTACATGCCCGAGACTCGATCGTCGGTATCCCAATACTTTGTTCAGTCTCGTTGCCGGCAAGTCACTTTACTCGTACCGTAATGCATGATCCCGTGATCAACCACTTGATCACATTGAGCTCATTATGATGATGCATTACCGACTAGGCCAAGAGATACCTCTCCATCATACGGAGTGACAAATCCCAGTCTCGATTCCTGCCAACCCAACAGACACTTTCAGAGATACCTGTAATGTACCTTTATAGTCACCCATTTACATTGTGACGTTTGGCACACCCAAGGCACTCCTACGGTATCCGGGAGTTGCACAATCTCATGGTCTAAGGAAATGATACTTGACATTCAGAAAAGCTACAACAAACGAACTACACGATCTTTGAGCTAAGCTCAGGACTGGGTCTTGTTCATCACATCATTCTCCTAATGATGTGATCCCGTTATCAATGACATCCAATGTCCATAGTCAGGAAACCATGACTATCTTTTGATCAATGAGCTAGTCAACTAGAGGCTCACTAGGGACGTGTTGTGGTCTATGTATTCACACATGTGTTACGATTGCCGGGTAACACAATTATAGCATGAACAATAGACAATTATCATGAACAAAGAAATATAATAATAACCATTTTATTATTGCCTCTAGGGCATATTTCCAACACTTGATGCGCAGCTTGGCATTCTCGTCCATAAGTTTCTCGACGAAGACGCCGGTCCTCTTCAAAAAGGCAGTGGTCTCCTCCTGCTGCTCTGCACTTCCGACGATCTTCACCCTCAGCAGGTCGCGCTCGGCCCGGAGCTTCGCATTGCTCTCATTTAGTTGCCGGATGACACTGACAAAAGAGGCTTTCACGTCGTCCTGCAATCTCGCCCAGCCAGAGATCTGATCCATCTGGCCATGGACGATCGCATGCATGCGCCTGTAAGAGTCCTTGCCTACCCGCGAGAGATTTTCCCAGGCTGTCGCGGCGCGGGAGGACATCTCTGCTGCATTCGCGGTGCAGTGGGACATCTCTTCTGCTTCCACGGCGCGGCCAAACCAGTCTGCTGCATCAACGGTGCGGCGGGACCTGCGTGCTGATTCGGCGGCGCGGCGAGACCTCTGTGCTGCTACGGCCACGTAGGGGGACATGCCGGCTGCGTTCGCGGTGAGGTCGAACATCTCTCGTGCTTTCTCTTCCATGATCGCCTCTCCCTGGTGGCAATCTCTTTACCCAGAACTCACGCTGGCCATGGCAGATGCAAGGGAATGATGATGAATGACTTTTTTGTTTTTGTGGATGAGGAGTTGAGGAGGAATGTGGAGTCATCTGATAACCACAAGTATAGGGGATCACAACAGTTTTCGAGGGTAGAGTATTCAACCCAAATTTATATTTTCGACACAAGGGGAGCCAGAGAATATATGAAGGTATTAGCAGTTGAGTTGTCAATTCAACCACACTTGGAGAATAATTATCTGCAGCAAGTAATCAGTAGCACAGTAGTTTGATAGTTTTGATAGTAGTGACAGCAGCAATAGTAACAGTAACATTAATAGCAGTAATTTTGTAGTAAGTGTAATAGTGATGATAGCAGCGGTAACTTAGCAGTAACAATAACGAAAAGTTCGTAGGCATTGGATCGGTGACTTGTTGGATGATATTCATCATGAGACAGTTATAACCTATGGCGATACGACACTAGCTTCAGTTCATCGATATAATGTAGGCATGTATTCCGTAAATAGTCATACGTGCTTTATTAAAAGAACTTGCATGACATCTTTTGTCCTACCCTCCCGTGGCAGCGGGGTCCATATTGGAAACTAAGGGATATTAAGGCCTCCTTTTAATAGATAACCAGAACAAAGCATTAACACATAGTGAATACATGAACTCCTCAAACTATGGTCATCATTGAGAGTGGGCCCGGTTGTTGTCACTCCGGGGTTGTCGGATCATAACCGTAGTAGGTGACTATAACTTGCAAGATCGGATTTAGAACATGGATATAATGATGCATTCATAAATGGTTCAGATCTGAAATCATGGCACCCGGGCCCAAAGTGACAAGCATTAAGCATAGCAAAGTCATAGCAACATCAATCTAATTACATAGTGGATACTAGGGATCAAGCCCTAACAAAACTAACTCGATTACATGATGAATCTCATCCAACTCCTCAACGAGCAGCGAGCCTATGAAGGAATTACTCACTCCCGGTGGGGAGCATCATGGAATTGGCGATGGAGAAGGGTTGGTGATGATGAAGAACGAAGATCCCCCTCTCCGGAGCCCCAAATGGACTCCAAATCTGCCCTCTCGAGGAAGAACAAGGCTTGGCGGCGGCTCCGTCTCGTGGATCATGATAATTATTTCTTCCTGTTTTTTTTTAGAAATATGTGATTTCATAGTATCAGGGGGTCATCTGTGGGGCCACCAGGTGGGTACAACCCACCTGGGCGCGCCAGGAGAGGGGGGCGCTCCCTGGTGGGTTGTGCCCACCCAGGGGCCCCTCTCTGGTGGGTCTTGGCTCCTGTAATTCTTATTATTGATATAAAAAATCCTCGTAAAGTTTTGTTCCATTCCGAGAACTTTTATTTCTGCACAAAAAACAACACCATGGTAGTTCTGCTGAAAACAGCGTTAGTCCGAGGTTAGTTTCATTCAAATCATGCAAATTAGAGTCCAAAACAAGAGGAAAAGCATGATAAAAAGTAGATACGTTGGAGACTTATCAACTCCCCCAAGCTTAAACCTTTGCTTGTCCTCAAGCTATTTAGTTGATAAACTGAAAGTGAGAAAGAAAAAGTTTTACAAACTCTTTTGTTCTTGTTTGCATAAATAAGCTTAAACAAGACCCAGGTTTTCAGCCAACATTATAACTAACCATGTCAACAATAAAACTTAAAGATTATAATGATTCATATCAATGACATAATCAGCTAGCGAGCAATAACAAGATATCTCAAACGGCAACACGTTGTCAAAACAACCATGATATAATATGACAATAGTGGTATCTCGCTAGCCCTTTCTAAGACCACAAAACATAAATGCAGAGCACCTCCAAAGTTCAAGGAACGACTAAATATTGTAATTCATGGTAGAAAAGATCCAGTCATGATGCACCCCACATTAACTACACACAATGCATAAATCATGACAGATGTGGTCTACTCTGTTTCTGGCGCTTGTTTTTTAGAAAGTGATGACACAACATAAAACTAAATAGAATGTCCCTTCGCAGAGGGAAGCCGTGATTTGCAAAGGTGCCAGAGCACAATTTTTAAAATAGAGAGAAATGATATTTTGAGACATGCACCCTTCTCATTCACTTCACGACCATCAGTTATCAACATCTTCCATGCTAAGCACGCTAGTGGCGGTTCAAAAGCGGTAAAAGTGAAGGTTTTGACTCCATTGGGAGTTTCTGTTTAATTATTTCAGAGATAAACTCTTTTTCATGTTTGGAGTTTGGGACTGGGCATCCCTATTACCGCCCATTTTCTCGTGCGATGGCGAGTGAATAAACACTCGACCTGACAATAACCCGCTTAGCACGGAAGATATCGACCACCTCCTATTGTTCCATGAACGATCCAGGCACACAAAACGGATTTTTTTAGAAGTTTTTAGAGGTGGCACATGCAAATTTACTTAGGACGGCAGGGTAATACCGTATATAGGTAGGCATGGTGAACACATCTGGAATAACTTTTGGTTCAAGGTTTTTGGTGTACAAGCCGAGTCCCCACTTAGTACAGGCGAAGGCTAGTAATTTAGATTGAGAAGCGGCCAGCTAGAGAGCAACAACGATCATAACCATGCATTATGCATAAGTAACATTGGACACTAGCGTGAGTAGGATATGAACACCATGAATATAAATATTATGGAGGCTATGTTGGTTTTGATTCAATTACATGCATGAACATGTACCAAGTCAAGCCACTCGAACATTCCACTACTAGGAAAAGGGCTATAGATGGAATTGACACTAATGGCGCACCAGACATGTGGTGCGCCATTACTATATACTAGTGGCGCACCATTAGTGTCCAAATACTAATGGCGCACCACATCCACGGTGCGCCACTAGTAAATTTGTTTTTAATCTTTTCAAAACTACTAATGGCGCACCAATCCCATGGTGCGCCATTAGTAACTTGGCCACCACTTCCACTGAATGCATCCCCCCCCCCCCCCCCGTGGACCGCCTTTTCTGTTTAAAAAAATGATGGAAATGTCAAAAAAATAAAAGAAAATAAGTTTCCCATGTGATATGTGGTCTAGTTGTTGTGAAAATTTACAAATATGAATTTCGACTTTATTTGCGAAATCTCTCGAGAATTTGTAAAATGGCCATAACTTTTGCTTACGAACTCGGATGAAAAAGTTTTTAATATGAAAAATCATCTACTCGAAAAGTTACATCCGAATTAAATGGGGGGGAACCCCATTAAACATTTTCAAAATCCTCAAAAACCTAACAGAAGAAAAGATACGGGGCTTTTAAGATCTGGAGAGGCAAAAAAATTCAAAAAAATTCAAACTTACTAATGGAACACCTACCCATGGTGCGCCATTACTATCTTCCCTGCCTTCAAAATTCAAAATAAGTCAAAAAAAATAAAATAAAATTACTAATGGCGCACCTTCCCATGGTGCGCCATTAGTATCTTCCCGCCTTCAAAATTCAAAATAAATCAAAAAAAATAGTAATGGCGCACCTGCCCACGGTGCGCCATTACTCTGCCGTATATATGGCTGCGCGTGGTCCTCTTCTCCTTACCTCTTCATTCTCCTCCTCCACTCCATCTCCTCCTCTCCTCCATTCCATCTTCCCTTCTCTCCTCCACCTTACTACCCTCCTCCTCTCCGGCGACCTCCTCCTTCTCCTCTCCGGCGACCTCCTCCTCCCTCCTCTCCTCCCCTCCCCTCCCCTAACGGTTTCTCCTCCCTCCTCTCCGGTGAGCTCCTCCTCCCTCCTCTCCTCCCATCCCCTCATGGTTTCTCCTTCCTCCTCTCCGATGCTCCGGTGAACTCCTCTCCGGGGACCTCCTCCTCCTCCTCTCCGGTGACCTCCTCCTCCTCCTCTTCGGTGAACTCCTCCTCCTCCTCTCCGGCGATGTAGGCGAGCGCCTCTCCGGTGACCTCCTCTCCGGCGAACTCCTCTCCGGCAAAAGAACGTACAAGGTCCAAAAACAGGAACAAAATTTGATAAAATATCGTGCCAAAAAACGAGCAAAAATGAGCAAAAATGGGCAAAAAAAATCACGATCCAGATCCAAATTCAAAATTCAAAAATAGCAATGGCGCACGGTGGGGGTTAGACGGTGCGCCACTACTATTTTCCCACCTTCAAAATTCAAAAATACTAATGGCGCACCAGTGGCCTATACTAATGGCGCACCATGGCCTATACTAATGGCGCACCAATGGTGCGCCATTAGTATACCATATACTAATGGCGCACGAGTGGTGCGCCATTAGTAAAAAATACTAGTGGCAAAACTAGTGCGCCATTAGTAGCCCTTTTCCTAGTAGTGTTCAGAGGAGGATACCATATCATCATACTACATCACAATCATTTTAACGCTATGTTGATATCCAAGATAAATCATTATTAACTCCCGGCTACTTATGCATGACATGAGAAACTATAATCTCTAATTGTCATTGCAAACATGTTTAATCATAATGGGCTGAATCATGGACGCTAGGTTAAACATATTTACACAGAGAGCACAAGTCGAGTTCATACCAGTTTCTCTTTGCCATAGCTAGTTCATCGAATATTGTCATTATTGCCTTCCACTTGCACGACCGAATGATATGAAAATAATAATAGTGCAAGAGTGCCATGGACTAAGCTGGAATCTGCAAACATTTTATTCAATAGGAGAAGACAAGGTAAAATGGGCTCTTTATTAGTTCAATAATTATTCATATGAGAGCCACTCATCATTTTCATCGTGGTCTTCTCCTCGGTACAACTCGAATAAAAAAAGACATTCAGAGAAACACTGAAATATTTTTTGAGCTTTTGGTTTTCTTTAGCAAGAAAATAAAGGAAAAACAAAACCGAAAAACTATTTACACGGGAAAGCTCCCAACAAGCAAAAGAAGAACAAGGAAATGTTTTTGGATTTTATTTTTAGTACTACTACTAAGCATGCATAGAAAGTAAACTAACTACAACTATTTTTTTTGGTTTTTCTAAAGTTTTTCAAACACACAAGAAGAAAGCAAGAAAATAAATCTAAGCATGGATGATACAATGAAAAAGTCTGAACACCGACAAATGGAATAAGTGAACATGAATGTAAAGTCGGTGAGAGACACGTACTCCCCCAAGCTTAGGCTTTTGGCCTAACTTGGTAGTAAATCAGTAGCCTGGAGGGTAGTAGGGATCCAGACGAGCGAGCATCCACTGGTCCCACTACGGAGGTGCCTGGTGTGCTGCCTCAATAGCAGCCTGAGTGTTACGGTAGGCGATGATGTATGTAGGCATAATCCTATATCTGTCCCTGGCAACAGAATCAAACAAAGTAGGAGCAGGCAATGGAATAACATCACGAGTCCTCACACTAAAAACCAGGTTATACGGAATAGGGATGTGAGGGGATTCGATATTAGTAAAATGGTGGTGATCCATGGCTGCACGGTCTAAGTAAACTATGGTAAGAGGGAAATCATGAGGGCGTATCTCAACCTCGAAGTGAGCCACCAAAAGAGTAGCCTAAATCCCACCATGTATTTTGCCCTAGGATTTATTAAGATGGAGGCGACGAGCCACAATAGCTCCCAAGCTATAAGTGTTGTCGCCCTCTAATGCATGACGTAAAATAGTAAGGTCTGGTGAACTAAGTGCACCCACCTTCTCCCTAGCAAGCAAACATTTGGTAATAAAAAGTGCAAAGTAATGAACAACGGGAAAATGTAAGCCAGCGGCAGTGATGGCTGACACTCCTCTCTCCACACCCACTGTCAGATCGCAATAAAAGCCCTCAAACTCGGTCGGCCTAGGTGAAAGGATTGAGATGGACCTAGACGGGGGGTGAATAGGTACAAATTCAAATTTTAATTGTTACTTGGCAATTTTAGGCAATAGTGCGGAATATGAAAGTGAGCCTAACAATTGCAAGTGTGATGCTAAGAGCTAAACAGGATAATCAAGTAATACCAGTAGATGAGTAGGCTAACACAATATGATTTAGGTAAGTGCAGATGAGACAAGTAACCACAAGCAGAGAGTTAAGGTTAGGGATAACCGCAACTCCGAGAGACGAGGATGTAAGCCGATGTTCACTTCCTTGGAGGGAAGCTACGTCACCGTTTAGAGAGGTGGGTGTTACCACGAAGGCACACCAATGCCACGAAGGCTCACCCTATTCTCTATTTGAGACAACACCACGAAGGCGTTTCTCAACCACTAGTGGTAGACCTTGGGGTGGTCTCCAAACCCTCACAAACTTTTCCGGGGGTAATCACAAAGGTTGATTCCTCTCCGAAAGACTCCTACCGCCTAGGAGTCTCCAACCTCCAAGAGTAACAAGAACGATGGGAAAAGCTCAAGACTTGCTCAAGTCACAAATTCCCTTGGTGCAAAGAAGGGGAAGGAGTGGATCCATCACTTGGCCGGACAACTTCTCTCAAATGCTCTCAAATCCCTTGGGGATCTAAGATTTGGTTTGGAGGAGTGAGAGAGAGTGTGTAATGTGTTCCAGGGTTTGTTCAAAGTGAGTGGTCAACACTATCCCGAGAGGGAAGAAAGGCTATATATAGTGGTAGTGAAGAGCTAGCCGTTTGGCCACTTAAGGCACAGGAGCCGCCGGACGTCCAGTGGGTACCGGACGACCGGTGACACAAATCGGACCGGACGTCCGGCTGGGCAGCCGGTCGTCCGCTCGCTGGAGTATAAATCTGACCATGAAAACAGCACAGGTAGCGGACATCCGGAAGGCGCCGGTCGTCCGGAGCCTGGACGTCCGGTGTTGTCGGACATCCGTTAATTGTAGTTCTGTTGGAGTGCACCGGATATCCGGAGATGAGTTGACGTCTGGTGACCGGACATCCAGTGTGACCGGTCTTCCGCAATTTCAGTTCTATGAAGACTCACCGGATGACTAGAGAGAGTCGGATGTCTGGTTGGTTGAGAGAGGCCGGACGTCTGTAGACTTCGGACGTCCGGTGAAAGTTGGACCTTTTAGCTTGGAAACCTACTACCATTTTTGCACAAGTTAGACGACGAATTTATGAGATGGTATGAGAGGGAATTTTGTGGTTTTGAGCAAGTTCTTTCACGAAATCCATCGATCCCCTCTTAATAGTGCGGGATCCCTACACTCAAGAGCAAAACCGAAAACAAGGAGCTGAAGCTCTTTATCTTTGTCTTCTGTCTCTGCCCTTGGGTGATATATGTTTTTATGTCCGTAGTCATGATCCACACACACACATAGCCCTTGGGACATAATCCTGAGAAATACTCGATAAACATGATTAGTCTCAATATGCATGTTGTCATCAACATCAAAATACGATTAAGGGCATGATTGCACTTTCAATCTCCCCCTTTTTGGTAGTTGATGACAACATACATGCACTTTTTAGAATAAAGCTTTGAATATCGAAAGAATTTAAAAACATTGAATATCGAAGGGTTTGTTGTGGAGCTCCCCCTCAATATGTGCAATAACTCATAGGTAAACATGAAGAGAGCTCCCCCTCACTATGATACCAACACAACCGAAACTCATACACAAGATAATCAAGATAACATCAGATTTAGAATAGGCTTCTCAAGGATTCATCACTCATAGCATATAACATAAATCGGTCCAAACATATCATAAGTTCAATAACAGGTTAATCACATAGCATGAGTTCGATAACAAGATAATAAGATAATATCATAGCATCATATCACATAAATAAGTGCCTACTCCCCCTTGGCAGCAAATACCCAAAAGGAGGTGTCATAACAGCATCAAAGAGCATCATCATCATCATCATGAGCACCACTACCACCAGCCTCGTCAAGGAAGTCAGCCCACTCAGGACCCGAAGGAAAGCCGAAGTCAGAAGGTGGATCATTAGGAAGACGTTCATCGTCACTCACATCGTAAACTCCGGAGTCTATTAGACAAGCCTTCAAAGCATTCTTGGAGGTGACCAAGCGTGTGACAACATTGTGATTTTGAGAGCAATGAAAGGTAAACATTTTCATCATGGCAGAGTGAGCTTTCCCAAGAAAGCGAGAGATGCGACCAAAAGGTGCGGAGCCGGAAGAAGTAGACCGAGTGGCGGAAGAAGGAACACTAGCCGGGGTATGACGAGCAGGAGTAGCAGAGTCCTTGGGAACCCAATCCTCCGCCATGTGAGATGGAATGACCCACCGTTCGTGCAAGTGAGTGCGGGCAATGGGAAACGGAGCAACACTCTCGATAAATGCCTGAAGGAAGGGGGCATTAGGAAAGGCTCGCTTGTGTTGAAAACAAGCCAGACGGATCTCATGCCACAGAAAGTGAGGGATATTTATCTTCCCTGTGGGAGACTCATAGAGGCGATGCATGAGATCAATGCAGTAGCTGTTACATGACCCCTTGTCACCCATCTTGGGATATATGGTGCGAATAACACACTGAAAAATGATGTAGAAGGGTGAGCGCCAAATTGAAACTTGGTTCAGGCCCTTATGTTTATCCTGATTAGACATTTCACTTATGGGCTTGAGAAGATCCGCACAGACCTCTATGCTCTTGGGCTTATGGTTAGGGTCATCCTTATGGATTTTGAAGCCTGTGTCAGGAAAACCAAGAGCAGCAACAAATTGAGCATAGGATGCCGTGGGCATGGTGTCGGAGGTCATCCAAGTGATAGTTTTATCGGGACCAAAGTAACAAGTGGCATAGAATTGATGAATTGCAGCATAGTTAAAATCATGCTGGAATTCAAATGGTGCAGCAAGACTGGAGGACTCAATGAGCTCAATGGCTCCCGGATATTTCTCCGGATGAGTGCGGATATGCTCTAAGTCGATGCACATATGGATAGATAACCCTTTAGGAATGACTATAGTGGTGAAAATGCTGGCTTGGACATTTGTGCGAAAACGAGCATCCTGTGAATTGCTGAGAACAGTGAATTGATTTACAACACGATGAAGCTTAAGGTAAGAAGCGATGGGAACCTCATTGAACCGTTTAATGGTGCGGCCGTGAGGGTGTGGAGGTTCAAGAGAGATGCGACGGGCAGCACCTGGAGGTTGAACCGGAGGAGGAGGAGGTGGCTTGAATGTGGGCCGACGAGTTCCAGGCTTGGGTGCAGTGGTGCGAACAGCAACGTAAGTGGGTTCCTCAATTTCTTCCAATTCATCCTTGTAGTCGGATTCTTCCGTCGAAGAGGCTCTAGTGGAGCTGTGAGGGTGAGCGGCACGCTTCCGAGGACAAGCGTGCTCCTGTGAATCATCGGACCCACCACGACGAGACAGACGAGAGCCTCAAGTGGTGACCT
The DNA here is from genome assembly GCA_034509565.1 of Triticum monococcum. NCBI lineage: Eukaryota > Viridiplantae > Streptophyta > Magnoliopsida > Poales > Poaceae > Triticum > Triticum monococcum. The sequence continues at coordinate 626,840,824 of CM067845.1, forward strand.
GCTTGCGAGCAGAGCGCTTTGTCCGTGGCATTGCTACCTAGGGAAGGAGGAGACTCCAAATCTTAACAAACGCCATAGATCAAGAAGGTTAGAGCAATGGGGGAAACAAAAAATAGCAGTTGCTACCTCGGGAGGTCGAGGAGAAGATGCGATGGAGAAGATCCCCCGAAATCGGCCGGGTCGAGAGAAAGGGCGGTCGGAGGCGCGATGAAGGCCGGAAGGGCCGAACGGGGTCCCGACGGCGAGGGGCCCAGCCCGTCAACGCAGCAAGGAGAGAGTGCGGCGGCGGCGGCGAGAGGAGTTAGGTTTAGAGATGACCGGACCACACACCCTAGTATGTATAGGCGGGCGAGAACCGTACTAGACATCCGGAGTGAACCGGACGTCCGGGACCTGAGAGGGCAACCTGACACGAGAAGTAGCGGACGACTGGCAAAAAAAGGGACATCCGACGCGTTTAGACAGAGCAGTAATTAACGGAAGTCCGGTTACAGCGGACGACCGGCAATAGGGCACCAGAGAAATTTTTACGGATAACCGGTACAGATCGGACGACCGGTGCAAGAGCACCAGAAAGGATTTGACGGTTGTCTGGTCTTGACGGACGTCCGGTGGAATATATATATATATATATATATATATATATATATATATATATATATATATATATATATATATATTGAAATATCTTTTCGAGGAAGACTAGGGTGCCATAGTTGGTGCTAATGACAATGATGGAGAGATGATGAGTGAAATATGTAGTAGGATGCAAGGACACCCTAGCTGAAGCAATGAGTTTCCTAAACCAATAATAATAAACGCACATACTGCTCACATGTTGTTCTAATGACAAGGCGGTGGCTGATGCCGCCATGTATGAGTATACGAGACATGACACTGCAAAGATTTGAACTTTGGGTCCATAATCACTACGCCATCATTGAAAGCACCATAGTTAGAGTAACATGGTAGCTTTGAGAGTGTTTGTTCTTTTTATGCATTTCATAGGGTGAGAGAACTCATGAGTTGAGTGTCTCCCCCTAAATATATGCCTACATAGAGACAGGACATTATGACAATGCATGCATGAGTACTAGTTTTCACATAATGTTGTCAAGATCCAAGATACCAAGTTCACGCCTAAGTTGGCAAAATCTTGCCTCATCCAATGGCTTGGTGAAAATATCTGCAAGTTGCATATCTGTGCCAACATGAGCAATGTCAATATCACCCTTCTCCACATGATCTCTCAGGAAGTGGTACCTAATGTCAATGTGCTTGGTGCGAGTATGATCTTTGGGGTTCTCAGCAATATTAATGGCACTTTCATTATCACACAGAAGAGGCACATGTCTATAGGTGATACCGTAATCCTTCAAAGTTTGCCTCATCCATAGTAACTGAGTTGCACAACTGGCGGTTGCAATATATTCAGCTTCGGCAGTGGAGAGGGCAACACAATTTTGTTTCTTCGAGGACCAACTTACCAAGGAGCGTCCAAGAAATTGACATGCACCGGAGGTGGATTTACGATCCACTTTGTCTCCAGCCCAATCCGCATCCGTGTACCCAATGAGATCAAACTTAGCATCCTTGGGGTACCATAGACCCAACTTTGGGGTGTGAACAAGGTATCTAAGAATGTGCTTAACCACCTTATGATGGCTTTCCCTAGGGGAAGCTTGAAATCTAGCACACATGCATACACTAAACATGATGTCTGGTCTAGATGCACAAACATAAAGCAATGAACCAATCATAGAGAAGTATTTAGATGGGTCGAAGGGGATACCATTTGAGTCTTCAGTGAGTACAGTTTTGGTTGGCATGGGGGTCTTACATGGGCTAGCATCAGACATGCCAAATTTTGCTAGGATATCCTTGAGGTATTTGGCTTCAGACAAGAAAATTCCTTCTTGAAATTGTTGAATTTGAAAACCGAGGAAGAAATTCAAATCCACATTGAGTGACATTTCAAAATTCTTGGTCATTGATGTCGCAAACTTCTTGCATAAATGAATATTAGGAGAACCAAAAATGATATCATCTACATAGATTTGGCATAAGATCAAATCACCTTTGTCCCTCTTAGTAAAAATAGTGGGATCGATCACCCCTCTCCCAAAACCATCATCGAGTAGAAACTTCTTAAGATGATCATACCAAGCACGAGGTGCTTGGTTGAGGCCATACAAAGCCTTATGAAGTTTATACACATAGTCTTTGTGATTGGGGTCAACGAACCCAGGTGGTTGTGATACATATACTTCTTCTTGTAGAGGACCGTTAAGCAAAGCACTCCTCACATCCATTTGATGTAATGTAAAGCCATTGAAAGCAACATAAGCAAGTAAGATGCGAATGGATTCAAGACGGGCAACGGGGGCAAAGGTCTCACCAAAGTCCAAACCTTCAACTTGTGAGTACCCTTGTGCCACTAACCTTGCCTTGTTGTGGATGATTACGCCATTCTCATCTTGCTTGTTCTTGAAAATCCACTTTGTTCCAATGACGTTGTGTTCCGTAGTTGGCCTCTTGACTAATGACCACACTTGATTGCGCTCAAAACTATTCAACTCTTCTTGCATAGCAATAAGCCAATCGTTGTCTATCAACGCATCTTGTACCTTGAGAGGCTCAACACTAGACACAAAAGAGAAGTGAGCACAAAATTTTGTCAATTGTTTACGAGTGACTCTACCTTCCGATATGCCGCTGAGGATTTTATCAACATCAACACGACTGGCAACTCGAGGCATGATGGAGGTTAAGGTTTTGCGAGGTTCAACTTCATGTCCATCATCCACGTCCTCAACATATGGATCATTAATGTGTGGTGGAAAATCTTCTTATTCTTCTTGCATTTGTTGAGGTTCATTGTCAATGATTGCACTTTCTTGTTCTTTCCCTTGAGGATGATCTTGTTCTTGATGATTATCATGAAGAGGAACTTGATCATCATCTTGTACTTGGACTAAGGGAATTGATTTAGTAATAGGTGCTTGTGGTGGTATGGGTGTGGAAGTAGTTTGATGGTGTGTGAGGCCTTCATCTTCTTCTTCATCATCATGAGGGTCTTGTTCCATTGGAAGAAGTGCACCAACACCCATCGTCAAGATATCTTGAGAAGAATCTTCTTCACCTACATCACTTAGATCAACTTGCTCCCCATGGGAGCCATTAAATTCATCAAACACCACGTCACAAGTTTCTACAACACATCCATTGGATTTGTTGTAGACTCTATAGGCGTGAGAGTTTGATCCATAACCAACAAATATGCCCTCAATGGTTTTAGATTGAAATTTTCCTAGCCGCTCTCTTTTGTTGAGGATGAAGCATTTACACCCAAATACACGAAAGTACTTGACATTTGGCTTGTTCCCGGTCAGGAGCTCATATGGAGCCTTTTCCAATATCATGCGGAGGAAGAGCCGGTTTGAAGCATGACATGCAGTGTTGACGGCCTCGGCCCAAAAACTATGTGGCGACTTGTATTCATCCAACATGGACCTTGCCATGTCCACAAGGGTGCGGTTCTTCCTTTCTGCAACACCATTTTGTTGGGGAGTGTATGGAGCTGAATATTGATGCTCAATCCCTTCATCACTAAGAAATCCTTCCAAGGTGTAATTCTTGAACTCGGAACCATTATCACTTCTTATTGCCATGATTTCTTTGTCAAACTTGTGTTGTGCTTGCTTGGCAAAATCAATGAAGGTGATCTTCGTCTCGTCTTTGGACTTGAGGAAAAACACCCATGTGTATCTTGAGTAATCATCCATAATGACAAGTCCATACTTTTTCCCACCAAGACTATCCCATGAAGGAGGCCCAAACAGATCCACATGAAGGAGCTCCAAAGGCCTTGAAGTAGACACAATATTCTTGGGTGGGTGCTTTGATTGATGTTGCTTCCCGGCTATGCATGCACTACACACACGATCTTTCTCAAAGGAGACATTTGTTAGTCCAAGGATGTGATTTCCCTTTAAGAGATCTTGAAGATTTCTCACGCTGACATGGGCTAGCCGGCGATGCCATAGCCACCCCTTGTCGGCCTTGGCCATTAGACAAGTTTCATGGAATGTGCTCTCTTTCGAGAAATCAACCGTGTAAAGGTTGCCATCCAACTCTCCAACAAAGGCCACTTCGAGAGTATCTCTCTTAAAGACTTTCACATCCGTTAGTCCAAATAGTGTATCATAACCAACAGAGGCCAATTGGCGAACAGAAAGCAAATGGTATTTAAGGTATTTGACAAGCATGACATTTGCAAGAGACATGTCATTCGTGATAGCCACCTTACCCAAACCGAGTACCTGTCCTTTTGATCCTCCACCAAACATAATGCTCATAAATGGTTGAATAGCTTCCATGAAATCGTAGAGCAACTTGCTATCTCCGGTCATATGATTGGTACATCCACTATCAATCACCCATTTTACTCCACCAGAGAAGGCAACCTACACACAATTATTACTTGGTTAGAGGCACCCATTTTGCAATGGGACCTCTCAAGTTAGTCACAAGGGTCTTAGGGCCCAAATAGCATAAAACCGAAATGCATTTCGAGGACCAACAAACTTTGCACAAACTTCCCCATCCTTAGTCTTACGAAGAACATAGGATGGAGGCATGAACACTTTTGGCTTGATGACAGTGGGCATGCCCCTTGTGGCCTTCCCACAAACAACCTTACCTTTCTCCTTGTGCCCATCTCGTACAAAAGTTTCTTCTAGAGGGATGGTGCACTTTTGAGAGGATGTCTTCTTCTTGCTTGTGCTTGGGTCAAACCCGAGTCCTTCTTTGGCAAACACTTCACTGTGTTGGCTCAACACCTCATTAAGGTTCTTTTGCCCTTGAGCACATGTCATGAGCCCTTTCTCGATTTGAGCTTTGAGAAGCGATTCTCCTCAAGAATAGATGCTAGATCACTACTAGAGTTAGTAGTACAAGCATCAACATTGATAATAGGAGAAGAGTAAGCCTTGGCTAGAGTTTCAAGATAAGTAAGCTTGAGTGTCTCAAAACTCTTTGTAAGAAGGGTGAGCTCTTCTTACTTGGTCTTGAGGGACACGGATAGGAGCTCACAGTCCTTAGAGAGAGAAGCATTAGACTTTACAAGCTTACTTTTATCATTCATCAACTCTTCGCAAGAGTCGATAGCCTTTTTCAAGGAGGCAAGATCTCTAGTATGAACATCAATGTTTGCACCAATTTTTAAGCATAGTTCATCATTGCGTGCTTCCTCATATTGGACTTTCCACTCAAATTTCATTTTTTTTCCTTTTCCTCGGTGATGCGGGTTTCGAGTTCCTTAATGGAAATGGTGTGCTTACTCACCATCTCCATAAGCATACGAAACATAGTGAGCTTCTTTCCTTTAAGAGAGCACATGAACTTATTTAGTTTAGCAAGCATAGGGTCATTTATATCATCATCCTCATACCTATCCTCCGCATCAAGATACTCATCACTAGGAGTAGGAGGAGTGAAAAGAGGAGCGTTTGATCGTGGGGTTACCTTGACCTTGTCAGGAGAGTGTTGGTCCTCTCCATATTCTACCACGGCCTTCGCCATGAGACACTTATGAGCGTTGCCCTTGTAATCCTTCATGTACTTGTAGGTGACAACTTCACCACTCTTGTTGACTAGCCTCAATGTGTTTTGAGAATCTTGAGCAACTCCGGCAACACCACTAACATCATCCAGATCGGATTCTTCTTGAGAAACCATTGCTTTCCCATCTCTCTTCTTGAGCTTGGAGTTCAAAGAATTTGGCAACTTCTTCTTGGGAAAGGTCTTGGGAAACCTTGGTTTATCTTCTCTCTTCTCATAAGGGCACTCGTTGGAGAAGTGGTTGGTTTCTTCACAGTTGTAGCGTTTTCTTACTTTCTTCTTTTGAAACCTTCCCTTGAATTTTCCCGCACTAAACTTGTTGACAAAGAGAGCCATGTCTTCATATGAAGGGCCCTCATCGGATTCAACCTCATCACCATCTTCTTCATCATCATCATCTTCTTCTTCTTCACTTTGCTCATCTTCACATACATGCTTGGCCTTCAATGCAAGATTGATCTTCGACGACGGGGTACCATGCATGGCAAGATGTTTTGTAGCATTTGCCTTTGACTCTTCAAATAGTTGGAAAGTGGATATGATGTCATCTGTAGTCATTTCCTTGAAGGCATGGTGTTGTCTTATGTCCCATACCATCTGATGGTGATATGGAGAAAGAGCATGGAGCAACTTGTCCAAAAGGAATCGCTTAGTCATGTTAAATCCATCTTGTGTCTTGTCACACTCACATGAGTCAATATCAGCGGTGAGAGTCATGAGACACTCAAGGAGTTGATTTGGAGTTTCACCTTTCTCCATACAAAAGTTTTGCAATTGCCCCTTGGCAATTTCATATTGAGCACTCCGAAGGGTGGAGGTACCGGTCCTGGATCTTATAATACTTTCCCATAATTTCTTGGCACTTGTGATGTGTATGAAAGGTCTCCTTTGCTTTTCAACCATATCTCTCCTTATACACATGATTGTCGTGTCATTGAGATTCTTGTCATAAATTTCTCTTGGTGTAGGATTCTTTGGATCAACCACATGGTAACCATACTCCAAGATCTCTAGCATCTCATCGTTTCCAAATCGAAGATGATCCTGCATAGCAACTCTCCACAAAGCAAAATCGGAAGTGGAGTCAAGTAAAGGAGGTTTGCCTTGAGAGTTATATTTTGGTTTATCAACTTGGGGTCTTGCATAAAGCCAAGGAACACTAGAGTGTTCATTGCTAGGAGGTTGTTGAACAAGTGACGGAGTAGGCACAGTTGGTCTCGAAGCCGCACCACCCGAAAGTGGTGCAAGCACCATGGACAATGTGGCTATCCTCATTTGGACCAAGGCCTCTACAGAAGCATCATGCTCCTCCTTTTTCTTAGCAAGGGCCCATTCTAGATCCTCAGAAGTAAAGGTCTTGACTTCAGAAGAAGCCTCGCCTTTATCCTTCGGGTCTACAACAAGGGGAGTCCCATTGGGGTTCATCTTGCTCTAGGGCGGTTAAGCCACAAGAATAGAGCACGAGGCTCTGATACCAATTGAAAGGATCGAGATGGACCTAGAGGGGGTTGAATAGGTAAAAATTCAAATTTTAATTGTTACTTGGCAATTTTAGGCAATAGTGCGGAATATGAAAGCGAGCCTAACAATTGCAAGTGTGATGCTAAGAGCTAAACAAGATAATCAAGTAATACAAGTAGATGAGTAGGCTAACACAATATGATTTAGGTAAGTGCAGATGAGACAAGTAACTACAAGCAGAGAGTTAAGGTTAGGGATAACCGCAACTCCGAGAGACGAGGATGTAAGCCGATGTTCACTTCCTTGGAGGGAAGCTACGTCACCGTTTAGAGAGGCGGGTGTTACCACGAAGGCACACCAACGCCACGAAGGCTCACCCTATTCTCTCTTTGAGACAACACCAGGAAGGCGTTTCTCAACCACTAGTGGTTGACCTTGGGGTGGTCTCCAAACCCTCACAAACTTTTCCAGGGGTAATCACAAAGGTTGATTCCTCTCCGAAAGACTCCTACCGCCTAGGAGTCTCCAACCTCCAAGAGTAACAAGAATGATGGGAAAAGCTCAAGACTTGCTCAAGTCACAAATTACTTTGGTGCAAAGAAGGGGAAGGAGTGGATCTATCACTTGGTCGGACAACTTCTCTCAAATGCTCTCAAATCCCTTGGGGATCTAAGATTTGGTGTGGAGGAGTGAGAGAGAGTGTGTAATGTGTTCTAGGATTTGTTCAAAGTGAGTGGTCAACACTATCCCGAGAGGGAAGAAAGGCTATATATAGTGGTAGTGAAGAGCTAGCCGTTTGGCCACTTAAGGCACAGGAGCTGCCAGACGTCCGGTGGGTACCGGACGACCGGTGACACAGATCGGACCGGACGTCCGGCCGGGCAGCTGGTCGTCCGCTCGCTGGAGTATAAATCTGACCGTGAAAACAACACAGGTAGCGGACATCCGGAAGGCGCCGGTCCTCCGGAGCCCGGACGTCCGATGTTGTCGGACATCCGTTAATTGTAGTTCTATTGGAGTGCACCGGATATCCGGAGATGAGCGGACGTCCGATGACCGGACATTCGGTGTGACCGGTCTTCCGCAATTTCAGTTCTGTGAAGACTCACCGGACAACTGGAGAGAGTCGGATGTCTGGTTGGTTGAGAGAGGCCGGACGTCCGGTGAAAGTTGGACCTTTTAGCTTGGAAACCTACTACCATTTTTGCACTAGTTAGAGGAAGAATTTATGAGATGGTATGAGAGGGAATTTTGTGATTTTGAGCAAGTTCTTCCACGAAATCCATCGATCCCCTCTTAATAGTGCGGGATCCCTACACTCAAGAGAAAAACCGAAAACAAGGAGCTGAAGCTTTTTATCTTTGTCTTGTGTCTCTGCTCTTGGGTGATATATGTTTTCATGTCCGTAGTCATGATCCACACACACACATAGCCCTTCGGACATAATCCTGAGAAATACTCGATAAACATGATTAGTCTCAATATGCATGTTGTCATCAACATCAAAATACGATTAAGGGCATGATTGCACTTTCACTAGGCTCAGCCAAGCTCCCATCAGACGGGATCAAGCATATGTCACAAAACTCAATAAGTGGTATCTGATGGTTTTCAGCATATAAATCAAAGCTCACTTCAGGAGGATTATTTCTAGGCAAGAAAGTAAAGCTCTGAACAAAGATGTTTGTGAGTATTTGGTGCTGGTCACACTCATCTGCGATGAAGTCAGTGAGACCAACATTAGAAATATATTGCGTGAACTCCTCAAGAATTTCAGCCTCCTGCGGGAATGGGGTGTGCGGCCATTCGGACGGTCGTACCTCCGCCAACCTCCGGGGGTGGAGATCAGTGTCAGAAGACTCCCCAATAACACCCTTGGAGTTCTTCTTAGAACCAAACTTCTTGAAGATATTCATGGCCGCGTACAATTTTCTGAAAATAAAAAAATTGGAGTGACAAAAATTTGTCAACAAAACTTTGTAAGATTGATAGCAACTACTCATAAGGATACATAGAGGCCATAGCAAACATTCAAACTACTTAGAACACTAAGAATTCAACAAGCAAATACATCTACAACAGCACCAAGAGTAGCTAATTATTCAAAGTATAAGCCACAAAAACAAAAACTAATTGGAAAAATGATGGAGTCACATACCAAGCAACAATCCTTCGAAAAAGTTTCAGAAACGGAGCTTCGAGCAAAGAGATCGAAATCCGCGGGTTTGAGCTCAAGAACAGGGGAGAGAGAGCAATGGGGATTTTTTTTCTAGAGGTAAGTGATGATGTGGTATGAAGAGCTAAGTGAGGGGGCCCACATGGGGACCACAACCCACCAGGGCGCGCTTGGGGTGTGCTACCTCTTGAGCTTGCGTTGGTTTTCCCCGAAGAGGAAGGGATGATGCAGCAAAGTAGGGTAAGTATTTCCCTCAGTTTTTGAGAAACAAGGTATCAATCCACCAGGAGGCCACGCTCAAGTCCCTTGTACCTGCACAAAACAATAGCTACACGCAACCAACATGATTAGGGGTTGTCAATCCCTTCACGGTCACTTACGAGAGTGAGATCTGATAAATATAATATTTTTGGTATTTTTGGTATAAAGATGCGAATTAAAAAGTAAAGGAAAAGTAAAAAAGCAAAAAAAGATTAAAGTGATGGAGATTGATATGATGAGAATAGACCCGGGGGCCATAGGTTTCACTAGTGGCTTCTCTCAAGAGCATAAGTATTCTACGGTGGGTGAACAAATTGCTGTTGAGCAATTGACAGAATTGAGCATAGTTATGAGAATATCTAGGCATGATCATGTATATAGGCATCATGTCCGTGACAAGTAGACCGAAACGATTCTGCATCTACTACTATTACTCCAATCATCGACCGCTATCCAGCATGCATCTAGAGTATTAAGTTAAAAACAGAGTAACGCCTTAAGCAAGATGACATGATGTAGAGAGATAAATTCATGCAATATGAAATAAACCCCATCTTGTTATCCTCGATGGCAACGATACAATACGTGCCTTGCTGCCCCTTCTGTCACTGGGAAAGGACACCGCAAGATCGAACCCAAAGCTAAGCACTTCTCCCATGGCAAGAACTACCAATCTAGTTGGCCAAACCAAACGGATAATTCGAAGAGACTTGCAAAGATAACCAATCATACATAAAAGAATTCAGAGAAGATTCAAATATTATTCATAGATAGACTTGATCATAAACCCACAATTCATCGGTCTCAACAAACACACCGCAAAAAGAAGATTACATCGAATAGATCTCCATGAGAGAGGGGGAGAACTTTTTATTGAGATCCAAAAAGAGAGAAGAAGCCATCTAGCTACTAACTATGGACCCGAAGGTCTGAGGTAATCTACTCACACTTCATCAGAGAGGCTATGATGATGTAGAAGCCCTCCGTGATGACGGCCCTCTTCCGACGGAGATCCGGAATAGGCCCCAAGATGGGATCTCATGGATACAGAAAGTTGCGGCAGTGGAATTAGGTTTTTGGCTCCGTTTTTGTTCGTTTGGGGGTACGTAGGTATATATAGGAGGAAGGAGTACGTCGGTGGAGCTCTGAGGGGCCCACAAAGCAGGGGGCGCGCCCTAGGGGGGGCGCCCCCCACCCTCGTGACCGCCTCTTTGACTCCTTGGAGTAGGGTCCAAGTCTCCTGGATCACGTTCGGAGAGAAAACCACGTTCCCGATGGTTTTATTCCGTTTGGACTCCGTTTGATATTCCGGTTCTTCGAAACACTGAAATAGGCAAAAAAATAGCAATTCTGGGCTGGGCCTCCGGTTAATAGGTTAGTCCCAAAAATAATATAAATGTGGAAAATAAAGCCCAATATAGTCCAAAACAGTAGATAATATAGCATGGAGCAATCAAAAATTATAGATACGTTGGAGACGTATCAGGCATCCCCAAGCTTAATTCCTGCTCGTCCTCGAGTAGGTAAATGATAAAAAGAGAATTTTTTATGCGGACTGCTACTTGGCATAATTTCAATGCAAATCTTCTTAATTGTGATATGAATATTCAGATTCGAAAGATTCAAGACAAAAGTTTATATTGACACAAAAATAATAATACTTCAAGTATACTAACAAAGCAATTATCTCTTCTCAAAATAACATGGCCAAAGAAAGTTATCCCTACAAAATCATATAGTCTGGCTATGCTCTATCTTCACCACACAAAGTATTTAAATCATGCACAACCCCGATGACAAGCCAAGCAATTGTTTCATACTCTAAATTTTTCAAAACTTTTTCAATCTTCACGCAATACATGAGCGTAAGCCATGGATATAGCACTATAGGTGGAATAGAATGGTGGTTGTGGAGAAGACAAAAAGGAGAAGATAGTCTCACATCAACTAGGCATATCAACGGGCTATGGAGATGCCCATCAATAGATATCAATGTTAGTGAGTAGGGATTGCCATGCAACGGATGCACTAGAGCTATAAGTATATGAAAGCTCAAAAAGAAACTATGTGGGTGTGCATCCAACTTGCTTGCTCATGAAGACCTAGGGCAATTTGAGGAAGCCCATCATTGGAATATACAAGCCAAGTTCTACAATGTAAAATTCCCACTAGTATATGAAAGTGGTAACATGAGAGACTCTCTACTACGAAGATCATGGTGCTACTTTGAAGCACAAGTGTGGTAAAAGGATAGTAGCATTGCCCCCTTTTTATTTATTTTCTTTTTTTGGGCCTTCTTTTTTTTCTTTGGCCTTTCTCTTTTTTGGGGACAATGCTCTATTAAATGATGACCATCACACTTTTATTTATTTACAACTCAATGATTACAACTCGATTCTAAAACAAAGTATGACTCTATATGGATGCTTCCGGCGGTGTACCGGGATATGCAATGAATCAAGAGTGACAAGTATGAAAAAATTATGAACGGTGGCTTTGCCACAAATACTATGTCAACTACATGATCATGCTAAGCAATATGACAATGATGAATGTGTCATGATGAACTAGATGGTGGAAAGTTGCATGGCAATATATCTCGGAATGGCTATGGAAATGCCATAATAGGTAGGTATGGTGGCTGTTTTTAGGAAGGTATATGGTAGGTGTATGATACCGGCAAAAGGTGCGCGGTATTAGAGGGGCTAGCGAAGGTGGAAGGGTGAGAGTGCGTATAATCCATGGACTCAACATTAGTCATAAATAACTCATATAATTATTGCAAAAATCTAGAAGTTATCAAAGTAAAGTATTACGCGCATGCTCCTAGGGGGATAGATTGGTAGGAAAAGACCATCGCTCATCCCCGACCGCCACTCATAAGGAAGACAATCAATAAATAAATCACGCTCCGACTTCATCACATAACGGTTCACCATACGTGCATGCTACGAGAATCACAAACTTTAACACAAGTATTCTTTAAATTCACAACTACTCAACTAGCATGACTTTAATATTACCACCTCCATATCTCAAAACAATTATCATGCTTCAATCTTTTCTTAGTATTCAACACACTCAAAAGAAAGTTTCACAAATCTTGAATACGATGCATATTATTATTAAGCAAATTACCATGCTATTAAGACTCTCAAAATAATTTAAGTGAAGCATGAGAGATCAATAGTTTCTTTAAAACAAATCCACCACCGTCCTCTAAAAGATCTAAGTGAAGCACGTAGAGCAAAATTATAGCGCTCAAAAGATATAAGTGAAGCACATAGAGCAAAACTACTTAGCTCAAAAAGATATAAGTGAAGCCCATAGAGCAAAACTACATAGCTCAAAAGATATAAGTGAAGCACATAGAGTATTCTATCAAATTCTAATTCATGTATGGCTCGCTCAAAAGGTGTGTACAGAAAGGATGATTGTGGCATACTAAATCACAAAGACAAAAATAATACAAGACGCTCCAAGCAAAACACATATCATGTTGGTGAATAAAAATATAGCTCCAAGTAAGTTACCGATGGAAGTGGACGAAAGAGGGGATGCCTTCCGGAGCATTCCGAAGCTTTGACTTTTTGGTGTCCTTGGATTATCTTGAGGGTGCCATGGGCATCCCTAAGCTTAGGCTCTTGCCACTACTTGTTCCATAATCCATCAAAAGAATTCACCCAAAACTTGAAAACTTCACAACACAAAACTTAAAGTAGAAAACTCGTGAGCTCCGTTAGCGAAAGAAAACAAAAGACCACTTCAACATACTGTAATGAACTAATTCTTTATTTATATTGGTGTTAAACCTACTGTATTCCAACTTCTCTATGGATTATAAACTATTTTACTAGCCATAGATTCATCAAAATAAGCAAACAACACACGAAAAACAGAATCTGTCAAAAACAGAACAGTGTGTAGTAATCTGCAGCTAGGGCAAGATCTGGAACCCCAAAAATTCTAAAATAAATTTCTGGACGTGAGGAATTTATCTATTAATAGTCTTCAAAAATAATTAACTAAATATCACTCTTCAAATAAAAATGACAGCAGTTCTCGTGAGCGCTAAAGTTTCTGTTTTTTACAGCAAGTTCAACAAGACTTTCCCCAAGTCTTCCCAACGGTTCTACTTGGCACAAACACTAATTAAACACAAAAAACACAACCAAAACAGAGGCTAAATAATTTATTAATTAAATAACAGCAAGGATAAATATTGTGTTGACTCCCAACAAGCGCTTTTCTTTAAAGCCTTATAGCTAGGCGTTGATACTTTTAATGATGCTCACATGAAAGACAAGAATTGAAGCATAAAAGGAGCATCATAAAGCATGTGAAAAACACATCTAAGTCTAACATACTTCCTATGAATAGGCATCTTATATGTAACAAATTATCAAGGCAAGCAAAAACTAGCATATGCAAGGAAGAGGAAAGAAACAATAGCAATCTCAACATAACGAGAGGTAATTTAGTAACATGAAAATTTCTGCCACCATATTTTCCTCTCTCATAGTAATTACATGTAGGATCATAAGCAAATTCAACAATATAGCCATCACATAAAATATTCTCAACATGATCCACATGCATGCAAAGTTGGCACTTTTCCGAAATAGTGGGATTAACATTAACTAAAGTCATGACCTTCCCAAACGCACTTTTATCAAAAACTTCATAAGATTGAACATTATCCAAGTACGTGGGATCTAAAGTTGACACTCTTACAAACCCACTTTCAGTACTATTGCAAACACTATTATCAATCTCATAATCATGATGGGGAGTAAACAAATTTTCAAGATCAAAAGAAGAATCACCCCAATCATGATCATTGCAACAAGTAGTAGACATAGCAAAACTAGCATCCCCAAGCTTAGGGTTTTGCATATTATTAGCACAATTGTCATTAATAGAATTTATAATAACATCATTGCAATCATGCTTTTTATTCAAATATCTATCGTGAATCACTTCATAACATACTTCATTGCAATTTTCAGATTCACGAATTTCAAGCAAAACTTCATAAACATAATCTAGTGCACAAAACTCACTAGCAATTGGTTCAACATAGCTGGATCTCTTAAAAAGATTAGCAAGCGGATGAGGATCCATAAATCTTAGGTTCTTTGTTTAGTAATAAATAAATGACTATTCCAACCATACGAGCAAACAAAAAGGCAAGCGGAAAAGAGAGGGTGAAGAAGAAGGAGATTGGGAAAGAGAGGGCGAATAAAACAGCAAGGGTGAAGTGGGGGAGAGGAAAACGAGAGGAAAATGGCAAATAATGTAATGCGAGAGATAGGGATTGTGATGGGTACTTGGTATGTTGACTTTTTGCGTAGATTGCCTGGCAACGGCGCCAGAAATCCTTCTTGCTACCTCTTGAGCTTGCGTTGGTTTTCCCCGAAGAGGAAGGGATGATGCAGCAAAGTAGCGTAAGTATTTCCCTCAGTTTTTGAGAACCAAGGTATCAATCCAGTAGGAGGCCACGCTCAAGTCCCTCGTACCTGCACAAAACGATAGCTACTTGCAACCAACGCGATTAGGGGTTGTCAATCCCTTCACGGTCACTTACAAGAGTGAGATCTGATAGATATAATATTTTTGGTATAAAGATGCAAAGTAAAAAGTAAAGGCAAAGCAAAAACCAAAACAAGATTAAAGTGATGGAGATTGATGTGATGAGAATAGACCCGGGGGCCATAGGTTTCACTAGTGGCTTCTCTCAAGAGCATAAGTATTCTATGGTGGGTGAACAAATTACTGTTGAGCAATTAACAGAATTGAGCATAGTTATGAGAATATCTAGGCATGATCATGTATATAGGCATCACGTCCGTGACAAGTAGACCGAAACGATTCTGCATCTACTACTATTACTCTACTCATCCACCGCTATCCAGCATGCATCTAGAGTATTAAGTTAAAAATAGAGTAACGCCTTAAGCAAGATGACACGATGTAGAGAGATAAATTCATGCAATATGAAATAAACCCCATCTTGTTATCCTCGATGGCAACGATACAATACGGGCCTTGCTGCCCCTTCTGTCATTGGGAAAGGACACCGCAAGATCGAACCCAAAGCTAAGCACTTCTCCCATGGCAAGAACTACCAATCTAGTTGGCCAAACCAAACGGATAATTCAAAGAGACTTGCAAAGATGACCAATCATACATAAAAGAATTCAGAGAAGATTCAAATATTATTCATAGATAGACTTGATCATAAACCCACAATTCATCGGTCTCAACAAACACACCGCAAAAAGAAGATTACATCAAATAGATCTCCACGAGAGAGAGGGAGAACTTTGTATTGAGATCCAAAAAGAGAGAAGAAGCCAGCTAGCTACTAACCATGGACCCGAAGGTTTGAGGTAAACTACTCACACTTCATCAGAGAGGCTATGATGATGTAGAAGCCCTCCGTGATGCCGGCCCTCTTCCGGCGGAGCTCCGGAACAGGCCCCACGATGGGATCTCATGGATATAGAAAGTTGCGGCGGTGGAATTAGGTTTTTGGCTCCGTTTCTGTTCCTTTGGGGGTACGTAGGTATATATAGGAGGAAGGAGTACGTCGGTGGAGCTCCGAGGGGCCCACGAGGCAGGGGGCGCGCCCTAGGCGGGGGGGGGGGGGCGCCCCCCACCCTCGTGACCGCCTCTTTGACTCCTTGGAGTAGGTTCCAAGTCTCCTGGATCCCGTTCAGTGAGAAAACCACGTTCCCGAAGGTTCTATTCCGTTTGGACTCTGTTTGATATTCCGTTTCTTTGAAACACTGAAATAGGCAAAAAAAAGCAATTCTGGGCTGGGCCTCCGGTTAATAGGTTAGTCCCAAAAATAATATAAAAGTGGAAAATAAAGCCCAATATAGTCCAAAACAGTAGATAATATAGCATGGAGCAATCAAAAATTATAGATACGTTGGAGACGTATCAGGGTGCTGGCGCCCCTAGGTGGGTTGTGCCCACCTGGTGCACCTCCCTTTGTTGTTTATGGCACCAAAAATTCCCAAATATTCAGAAAAAATCATGTAAAATTTTCAGGGCATTCTAAGAACTTTTATTTTTGGGTCATTTTTTTATTGCACAGGAAATTCAGAAAACAGACAAAACATGGCATTTTATTTTATTTAACTAACAAAAAGAGAGAATAAAAAGTAGGGACGGAAAGTAGAGCTTACTAAGTTCATCAACTTCATATCGTTCAAAAATGATCCATTAATAAGGTTTATCAAGTCTTATTAACAACCACTTTCGATTACCATGAAACCGAAGAACTTTCGTAAATCACGAAGTTACCTCAATGGGAATATGCATTTCCCCAACAATAAGCATTTCATATATCTTTTTGACAGTAGGTAGAGGTATTTGAAAACTTCTAATAGTTATTGTCGAAGATTTTTCAATAACATTAATACCATTCACTTCAAATTGTTTCTTCGGAAAGTGCACCATATGCTCATTATAATTAATATGAAAATTGACTTTTGTTTTATCGCAATCAATAACAGCCCCTGCAGTATTCAAGAAGGGTCTACCAAGGATAATCGACATGTTGTCGTCCTCGGGCATCTCAAGTATAACAAAGTCAGTCAAAATAGTAACATTAGCAACAACAACGGGCACATCCTCACAGATACCGATAGGTATGACAGTTGATTTATCAGCCATTTGCAAAGATATTTCAGTAGGTGTGAGTTTATTCAAGTCAAGTCTTTTATATAAACAGAAAGGCATAACACTAACACCAGCTCCTAAATCGCACAAAGCAATTTTCACATAATTCTTTTTGATAGAGCAAGGTATAGTTGGTATTCCCGGATCTCCATGTTTTTTAGGCACTCCATCTTTAAAAGTGTAATTAGCAAGCATAGTGGAGATTTCAGCTTCCGGTATTTTCTCTTATTAGTGATGATGTGTTTCATATATTTTGCATAAGGAGGCATTTTCAAGATATCAGTCAAGTGAGTACGCAAAAAGACTGGCCTCGGCATTTCAACAAAGCGCTCAAATTCTTCATCATCATTCTTTTAAGTAGACTTGGGTGGAAAAGGCATAGGTTTTTGAACCCATGGTTCTCTTTCTTTACCGTGTTTTCTAGCAACAAAGTCTCTTTTGTCATATCTTTTATTTTCAGGTTGTGGGTTATCAAGATCAACAGGTGGTTCTATCTCAACATCATTGGTTGGTTGAGAGTCTTCATGAACCTCATCATTGTCTTTTTAATTATCATTAGGTGGGTGTTCATTACCAGATTGAGTTTCAACATCAGTGATAGAAACTTCATTTTCATTGTCAGGAGGTTTTTCTATTTCAAGTTCACTAGGAGTGTGCAAAGTCCTATCATCTTTCTTTTTCTTTTTCTTTCTAGAAGGACTAGGTGCACTAGTGTTGGCTCTTTGTGAATCTTTTTCAATTCTTTTTGGGTGTCTGAGGGAGTCCTAGATTAGGGGGTGTCCGGATGGCCAGACTATACCTTCAGCCGGACTCCTGGACTATGAAGATACGAGATTGAAGACTTCGTCCCGTGTCCGGAAGGGACTTTCCTTGGCGTGGAAGGCAAGCTTGGGGATACGGATATGCAGATCTCCTACCATTGTAACCGACTTTGTGTAACCCTAACCCTCTCCGGTGTCTATATAAACCAGAGGATTTTAGTCCGTAGGACAACATACACAACAACAATCATAACATAGGCTAGCTTCTAGGGTTTAGCCTCTCCGATCTCGTGGTAGATCTACTCTTGTACTACCCATATCATCAATATTGATCAAGCAGGACGTAGGGTTTTACCTCCATCGAGAGGGCCCGAACCTGGGTAAAACTTCGTGTCCCTCGCCTCCTGTTACCATCCGGCCTAGACACACAGTTCGGGACCCCCTACCCGAGATCCGCCGGTTTTGACACCGACATTGGTGCTTTTATTGAGAGTTCCTCTATGTCGTCGCCGTCAGGCTTGATGGCTCCTACGATCATCAATGGCGATGCAGTCCAGGGTGAGACCTTCCTCCCCGGACAGATCTTCGTCTTTGGCGGCTTCGCACTACGGGCCAATTCACTTGGCCATCTGGAGCAGATCGAAAGATATGCCCCTGGCCATCAGGTCAGATTTGGAAGTATAAACTACATGGCTGACATCCGTGGGGACTTATCTTCGACAGATTCAAGCCACTGCCAAGTGCGCCGCACTCTCACGACGAGCATGATCTAGCTCTGCCGCCGAACAGTGCCCTGGAGGCCGCACCCGCATCGGCTTCGACCCTTAATTCGGAGCCAACTGCGCCGATCGAGGATGGGTGGTTGGACGCCGCCTTGGGGGCTGCGATCCCAACAGCGATCGAGCCAAACACCAGCCCCGCAATTTGCGAGACTCGTGACTCCAAGGAGCCGGACTCCGAACCCTCCGCGCCCCTGTCGATCGAATCCGATTGGGCGCCGATTATGGAGTTTACTGTCGCGGACATCTTTCAGCACTCGCCTTTCGGCGATATTCTGAAGACACTGAAGTCTCTCTCTTTATCAGGAGAGCCCTGGCTGGACTACGGTCAGCAAGGTTGGGATTCGGACGATGAAGAAATTCAAAGCCCACCCACCACCCACTTTGTAGCCACTGTCGATGACTTAACCGACATGCTCGACTTCGACTCCGAAGACATCGATGGTATGGACGCCGATGAAGAACCAGCGCCTATCAGGCACTGGAAAGCCACCTCGTCATATGACATATACATGGTGGACACCCCAAAAGAAGGAGATGGCGATGGAACAGCGGAGGATGACCCCTCCAAGAAATAGCCTAAGCGCCGGCGTCAGCGGCACCGCTCAAAATCCCACCAAAACAAATATGGTGATTCCAGCACGGGAGATAATAACACTCTGGAAAGTGCCGAAGAAAACCCCCTCCAGCAAGATTTAGCACAGGAGGATGGAGAAACCAGCCCTCATGAGAGAGCGGCAGACAGAGAGGTCGAGGACGACAATTATATGCCTCCCTCCAAAGACGAGGCAAGCCTCAACGACGACGAATTCGTCGTGCCAGAGGATCCCGTCGAGCAAGAGCGTTTTCAACGCAGGTTTATGGCCACGGCAAGAAGCCTCAAGAAAAAACAACAACAGCTTAGAGCTGATCAAGATTTGCTAGTCGACAGATGGACTGAAGTCCTTGCGGTCGAAGAGCATAAACTCGAACGCCCCTCCAACAGCTACCCAGAGCGCAGGATGCTACCCTGATTAGAGGAGGAAGCACTTGATGCGGCTGACCGACCACCTCGTGGCCGCAACAGAGAGGCCTCTCGGCCCTCCACTCAAGCCGCACCCCAGGCACGGGAATATGCGTCAGACTTACGAGATATGTTGGAGGACAATGCAAGGCAAACAAGATCGATCTACGGATCGCGTGGGCGCCCACGGCTCGAGACGGTAACCGTCACGCCGGCCACAAATTCGGCAGGGCCGAACACAGTAGACAAAAGCTCATTAGAGCTACGTCGTGATATAGCCCAGTACAAAGGCACCACACACCCACTATGCTTCACAGACGAAATAATGGATCATCAAATCCCCGAGGGTTTCAAACCCGTAAATATCGAATCATATGATGGCACAACAGATCCTGCGGTATGGATCGAGGATTATCTCCTTCATATCCACATGGCCCGCGGTGATGATTTCCACGCCATCAAATACCTCCCACTCAAGCTTAAAGGACCAACTCGGCATTGGCTTAACAGCTTGCCAACAGGATCAATCAGTTGTTGGGAGGACCTGGAAGCCGCATTCCTCGACAATTTCCAGGGCACTTATCTGCGACCCCCAGACGCTGATGACCTAAGTCACATAATCCAGCAGCCAGAGGAATCGGCCAGGCAATTCTGGACACAGTTCCTAACAAAGAAAAATCAAATAGTCGACTGTCCGGACGCTGAGGCCCTAGCAGCCTTCAAGTACAATATCCATGACGAGTGGCTTGCCCGGCACCTTGGACACGAAAAGCCAAAGTCTATGGCAGCACTCACGACACTCATGACTCGCTTTTGCACGGGAGAAGACAGCTGGCTTGCTCGTAGCAACAATATGACCAAGAACCCTGGTAATTCGGATACCAGGGACAGTAGTGGCAGGTCGCGTCGCAACAACCAGAAGCGCCACATTAACGGCGACAATGCTGAGGATACGGCAGTTAATGCCAGATTCAGAGGCTCTAAATCGGGTCAGCGGAAAAAACCATTCAAAAGGAATCCTAGGGGCCCGTCCAGTTTGGACCGAATACTCGACCGCTTGTGCCAGATACATGGCACCCCCGAAAAGCCGGCCAATCACACCAATAGGGATTGTTGGGTGTTCAAGCAGGCAGGCAAGTTAAACGCCGAAAATGAAGACAAGGGCTGCATAGCGATGACGACGAGGATCCCCGGAAGCCAAACAACCGTGGACAGAAGGGTTTTCCCCCACAAGTGCGGACGGTGAACATGATATACGCAACCCACGTCCCAAAAGGGAGCGGAAGCGCGCGTTAAGGGACGTATACGCGGTAGAGCCAGTCGCCCCAAAGTTCAACCCATGGTCCTCCTGCCCGATCACCTTTGATCGAAGGGACCATCCCACTAGCATCCGACATGGCGAATTCGCCGCATTGGTTCTAGACCCAATTATTGACGGATTTCATCTCACTAGAGTCCTTATGGACGGCGGTAGTAGCCTGAACCTGCTTTACCAGGATACAGTGCGGAAAATGGGCATAGATCCCTCGAGGATTAAGCCCACCAAAACGACCTTTAAAGGCATAATACCAGCTGTAGAGGCCAACTGCACAGGCTCAATCACACTTGAAGTGGTCTTCGGATCTCCGGATAATTTCCGAAGCGAGGAGTTAATCTTCGACATAGTCCCAATCCGTAGTGACTATCACGCACTGCTCGGGCGAACCGCATTCGCCAAGTTCAATGCGGTACCGCACTATGCATACCTTAAGCTCAAGATGCCAGGCCCTCGAGGAGTAATTACGGTCAATGGAAACACCGAACGCTCCCTCCAAATGGAGGAGCACACGGCGGCCCTTGCAGCGGAAGTACAAAGCAGCCTCTCCAGGCAGTTCTCCAGTCCGGCCATTAAACGACCGGACACTGTCAAGCGCGGCCGGAGTAACCTACAACAAGACCGCCTGGCACGATCCGAGCAGGCGTAGCAATGCAGCCCCAACCCCAGCCCTCGCAAAAATGCGACACCAGTACTTCGCGTACATAACTACGGTCTAGAAATACCATGGATACAGGGGAAGGGGCACCATCACGGCACGCCTGAAATACGGCTTAAACCGCACCAGGGGCTGCCGATTTTTTAATTTTCTCTTACTTTCAGGACTCCACACTTCGGAAGGCCTGTTCGGCAGTTCAATTGCCGCACAAACGATGCAAGAACCAGGGAAGCAGACAAGCCACGCCGCATGACGGAACTCCCAGGTGGTCTCTATCATTAGCAGTATACCTGTTTCGCATACTATTCCGCAGCTTGCCCCTGGAATGGACACGTTAAATAGTCCAACCTTTTGCTTATCGCATTATTTGTATCGTTCTGCTTTGATCGCAGCCCTCTTTAATAAACAATGCATAGCTTTTGTCTATTTTTGCATTACTCTTTTTTAATATATGTTCCTTAACGACATATTGCACCCGTACACTTTGGTATGGCCTAAATACGCCAGGGCTTTAGTACCCCTCAATATGGTGTGAGAAGTCCGAACACTTTAACAAGTGCGGCACCCCGAACTTATAGCATTATATGCATCGGCTCCGAATCATGTCTTGGGTCAATAGTTGGGTTTTCCCGGCTCCTATGTTTTGGTGCCTTACGTTCCGCTATATCAGCTAAGGTAGCACTAGGAGAACCACTGCGATTGTGCCCTAGTTGAGCTGGGTCGAGCACCTCAGTGGAGAAAGCTAAAACTGGATGTCATGATGAAGCGAGAGCTGGTCGCTGTTCGAGAGGTTTTTCGAGTCCCTAACGACTTATGCCGCTTAGAGCTTGGAGCCGGCTCTGTCCGGCCAAGGCGTGGATAGCGCCCCGAACTCGGCCTTCCGAATACCAGGGGCTTCGCCAAAATTTAAAATTATAGAATTCTATGGCTAAGTGAGAGTGTTCATGCATTATAGTCTGATTGCCTTGTTCATTGGGCTGAGCGCCTCCCTCGAAGGACCCAAACATGGGAAAAAGAGCGCTCAGGTTTATCCCCGAACACCCCAGCACTAGCGGCACGGGGGCAGAAGACGACGACTTGCCATCTCTCAGAATTGATAAATAGCCGCACAGAAGGTAATATTTTAAATTCCAATAGCATTGCTTAGCGCATATGAACAAGTTTTCAGCGCACAGGACAAAACGAGCAAGTTTCACTCAAAAATTACATCCCTAGAACATTCATCCGCACAAGGCAGGCACCCTTCAGAACATCCTTATAATAATTATCGGGCTTGCGATGCTCTTTCCCCGGCGGTGTCCCGTCCTTCACAAGCTTCTCAGCATCCAGCTTGCCCAGTGCACCTTAGCACGGGCAAGGGCCCTACGGGCACCTTCAATGCAGACGGAGCGCTTGATGACTTCGAGCCATGGACAGGCCTCCACCAGCCACCGCACCAGCCCGAAATAGCTCCCAAGCAGAGCCCCTCCAGGCCACAGCCAAACTATGAGGCCCTTCATGGCCTGATCGGCCGCCTTGTGGAGCTCGACCAGTTGCTTCAGCTGGTCGCTCAGGGGCACGGGGTGTCCGGGCTCAGCATACTGAGACCAGAACACCTTCTCTGTCGAGCTGCCCTCCTTGGCTCGATAGAATGCGGCGGCATCGGACACACTCCGGGGAAGATCTGCGAACGCTCCTGGAGAGCTCCGGATTCGGGTAAGTAACAAGTAACTCACGTTTATGTGTTTGCTTTGCATAAAGAATGCCTTACCCGCCGCTATCTTCTTCACCTCATCCAACTCCTGGAGGGTCTTCTGGGATTCGGCCTTGGCAGACTTGGCATTTTCAATAGCCACCGTGAGCTCGGACGCTCGTGTCTTTGAGTCAAGCTCCAAACTCTCATGTTTTTCCATGAGAGCCTGGAGCTCTTGCCATACCTTGCCAACCTCGGCCTCATACTTCTCCCACTCGGTGCGCTCCATGGCCGCCCTCTTCTCGGCCTCGACCAACGCTTGCTTAAGGGTCGCCACCTCAGACATGGCCCCTATAATAGCCACGATAATCCTGTCATATTTAAACAAGGTATTTATTACCTTCATTGTCCTCGAGCTGCTTCTTGGCAGGCCCGAACTCTTGCATGGACCGCTCGAGGTTCTGCTTTAGCGTGTCCACTTCCGTAGTCAGTGCGGCGGACGCAAGCAGAGAAGCCTGCATATTAGACTCCTGCGAATTTTATTTGATCCTCTATTCGGCTTTTCTTCCCGAACGCCAAACAGAGCATCAGGGGCTACTGTCTATGCGGTAATATTATTTACACATTCTTTACTTACCTCAAAGCCTGTTAAAAGGCTAGTACAAGCTTCAGTCAGTCCGCTCTTGGCGGACTGAACCTTCTGGACCACCGCACTCATAATGGTGCGGTGCTCCTTTTCGATGGAGGCGCCTTGGAGCGCCTCCAACAGATTGTCCGGCGCCTCCGGTTGGACGGGGGTCACCGGCACGGTGGGCTTGCTCCTCTTGGAAGGAGGTCCCCCGCTGGACTCTGGAACCTTTGAAGGTTCCGAAGCGGTGTCCGGCCTAGAGCCGGACTTGGAGCCCTGGGGGGTTTCATCCCCTTTACTCCTGGAGTCCGGGAGGTCGCCTTGCGGCGCCTCCAGGACCACCTCCTCCCGGCTTGGAACCTGCTGGGACAACACTTCGGTGTCATCTGTAGGGCGGGGGGAGGAAGCCTTCAGAAGCGAGTTCACATCCGACGAGTCCAGTGAGCCGCTCTACGACGCATCGAGCCGGTCTTTGGGTGGGCTGCATAAACATATTCGACATAAGGGAAAGCTGTGCAATAAACGAATACTATGAATTACTCTGGTATCCGGATACTTACGATTTTGCCAGGGGCTTGGCCCTGGGCGGCCACTCCTCTCCACTGTCGTCGGCGTCGGTGGATTAGTCCGGAGGAAGGGTTTTCCCCTTCTTGGACCCTCCGGCCTCCCTAGAGAGGGCGGCCTTCCTATTCTTCTCTCCTCCCGCTGGAGGGGGAGAGGTCTCTTCTTCTTCCTCCTCGTCTTCACGGGAGGAATGCGCCTCGGAACCGTCGGATGATGGATCCGACACCTCCTGGCGCCGGGCACTCTTTCGAGTCCCCGTGGCCTTTTTCACGGCCTTCTTCTCCGGCACCACACAGGGTGCCGGAACCAGCAGCTTCGCCAAGCGAGCGTCCGCTGGGCCTTCGGGCAAAGGAGCCGGACAGTTGATCTATCCGGATGTCACTTGCCAATCCTGTCAAAGGGTAAGGGAGCTTAGATCCCGCATGGAGTCAAACTATGAAAAACTGATACCCTGTAAAAGGAAAAAAAACAGCTTACCGCATGAGCGTGACGCTGCATACTGAATCTGCGATCCTCGGTAGCGGATGCGGGGGCCTCGGCGCCCTTAAAAAGCACCTTCCAAGCATCTTCATACGTCGTGTCGAAGAGCCTCCTCAGAGTTGGGTGCCGCGCTGGTCGAACTCCCACTTGTTGAAAGCCCATTGTTGTCACGGGAGGATCAGGCGGATGAGCATAACCTGGACTATGTTGACAAGTTTGAGCTTCTTGTCCACCAGGGTTTGGACGCATGTTTGGAGTTCGGTTAGCTCTCCTTTTTTACCCCACGACAGGCCCATCTCCTTCCAGGAGGTGAGCCGCGTAGGGGGTCTGGATCGAAACTCGGGGGCTGCGACCCATTCGGGGTCGCGCGGTTCGGTGATGTAAAACCACCCCGATTGCCACCCCTTCAGGGTCTCCACAAAGGAGCCCTCGAGCCATAAGACGTTGGCCATCTTGCCCACCGTGGCGCCTCCGCACTCCGCCTGGTTGCCGCGCACCACCTTCGGCTTGACATTGAAAGTCTTGAGCCATAGGCCGAAATGGGGGCGGATGCGGAGGAAAGCCTCGCACACGACGATAAACGCCGAGATGTTGAGGACAAAGTTTGGGGCCAGATCGTGGAAATCTAGGCCATAGTAGAACATGAGCCCCCGGACAAATGGGTGAAGAGGGAAGCCTAGTCCGCGGAGGAAATGGGGGAGGAACACCACCCTCTCATAGGGCCTAGGGGTGGGGATGAGCTGCCCCTTTTCGGGAAGCCGATACGCAATGTCGTTAGACAAGTATCCGGCCTTCCTCAGTTTTTTGATGCGTCCCTCCGTGACGGAGGAGACCATCCACTTGCCTCCCGCTCCGGACATGGCTGGAGAAGGTTGAGGTGGGGAGTGTGGACTTGGGCGCTAGAGCTCGAGTGCGCGAGAATGGATAAGCAAGGGAGGAAGAAAGCGTAGGTGAAAGGGTGGATCCTTATCCCCTTATATGGGTGGACGCAACTACGTGTCCCCACCAGCCTGGTAAAACTCGCTTATCTCCAAGCGTCGTAATCAATGGCGCGGTTGGGTTACCCACGCCCGTTGATGAGAATCCCGGAATAAGGGGACACGATCTCTGCTTTAACAAGACGTGCCAAGGAAACCGCCTCGCATGACGCGCTGAGGTGGGATAATGAAACGACTCGAATAAAGGCTTGGCCGTGGTGTGTCACACTATGGAATACGTCAGCAGATTAGATTTGTGTAAATATTATTCTCTCTATGGCAATATGTGGAAACTTATTTTGCAGAGCCGGACACTATCTTTGTGATCAAAATCTTCTATGAAGTACTTGGAGGAGGAACCCGCCTTGCAATGCCGAAGACAATCTGCGCGCCGGACTCTTCGTCATTGAAGCCTGGTTCAGGGGCTACCGAGGGAGTCCTGGATTAGGGGGTGTCCGGATGGCCGGACTATACCTTCAGCCGGACTCCTGGACTATGAAGATACGAGATTGAAGACTTCGTCCCGTGTCCGGAAGGGACTTTCCTTGGCGTGGAAGGCAAGCTTTGCGATATGGATATGCAGATCTCCTACCATTGTAACCGACTTTGTGTAACCCTAACCCTCTCTGGTGTCTATATAAACCGGAGGGTTTTAGTCCGTAGGACAACATACACAACAACAATCATACCATAGGCTAGCTTCTAGGGTTTAGCCTCTCCGATCTCATGGTAGATCTACTCTTGTACTACCCATATCATCAATATTAATCAAGCAGGATGTAGGGTTTTACCTCCATCGAGAGGGCCCGAACCTGGGTAAAACTTCGTGTCCCTCGCCTTCTGTTACCATCCGGCCTAGACGCACAGTTCAGGACCCCCTACCCGAGATCCGCCGGTTTTGACACCGACAGTGTCCCTCATGATAAAGTGGTTCCTAAGTCATTTTACCTCCTCTAGTTGCAACTCTGATAACAAAGTCATGCACATTATGAGTCATTCCATCAAGCAATTCTTTCTGAGATTTAGCAACTTGTTCTAACTGAGTTTGAACCATAGAAGCATGTTTTCCAACACCTCTAACATCATTTGATATTCTAAATAACAAGTCACTAAAGCGAGCAATCATATCAGAATTATATTTCAATTGTTTCATAACATTTGCATTGAAATGATCTTGTTTTCTAATGTAGTTTCCAAACTCATAAAGGCATTGACTAGGATGCATATTGTGAGGATTATCATTATCATTGAACTTCATCAGAGAATTTACATCTACCACCTTAGGCATTGGTGGTGTATTAAGCCCATGTATTTCTTCAATAGGAGGTAAAATTTTAACATCCTCGGCTTTAATACCTTTTTCCTTCATAGATTTCTTTGCCTCTTGCATATCTTCGGGACTGAGATATAATATACCCCTCTTCTTCAGAGTGGATTTAGGTGGTGGTTCGGGAATTCAATATGTTATTCAATAATTCTTCAGCTTGTCCAACAATTCGTTCCCTGAAAACACAACCAGCACAACTATCTAGTCCCTAGAAGCATCGATTAGTACATTATAGAAGATATCAAGTATTTCATTTTTCTTAAGAGGATGATCAGGCAAAGCATTAAGTAACTGGCAAAGCCTCCCTCAAGCTTGTGGGAGACTCTCTTCTTTAGTCTGAGCAAAGTTAAATATTTCCTGTAAGGCAGCTTGTTTCATATGAGCAGGAAAATATTTTTCAGAGAAGTAATAAATCATATCCTGGGGACTACGCACACAACCAGGAGCAAGATTAGTGTACCAAGCTTTAGCATCACCCTTTAATGAGAAAGGAAATAATTTGAGAATAAAGTAATAGTGAGTTTTCTCATCATGAGTAAAAAGGGTGGCTATGTCATTCAACTTAGTAAGATGTGCCACAACAGTTTCAGTTGCATAACCATGGAAAGGATCAGATTCAACCAAAGTAATTAACCCTGGGTCGACAGAGAATTCATAATCCTTATCATCAATAAAGACAGGTGAAGTAGCAAACTTAGGATCACATTTCATTCTAGCATTCAGAGATTTTTCTTTATACTTGCATAATAATTTCTCTAGATCATCTCTATCTCTGCAAGCAAGAATATCTCTAGTTGCTTCTTCACTCATAATATAACCTTCCGGTACCTTAGGCATTTCATATCTAGGAAGGCTAGTTCTAGCAGGAGTTTCGGGAGTTTTAGTTTCAAGCTCGTCATGAGATTCAACAACATCATGTTGTATAACTCTAGCAATTTGTTCATGAAGAAATTCACCAAGTGGCAGATCATCATTATCAAGCAAGGTACTAGCATTATCATAAGCATCATTCATATTAAAAGTAGCATCATCAATAACTTGTGACATATCAGAATTAATAGCATGTGGTGGTGTTGCAAGTTTATTCATAACAAAAGGTGAATCTAAAGCAGAACCGGATGGCAGTTCCTTACCTCCCCTCGTCCTTAAGGGAAATATCTTAGTCTTTTGGATCCTTAAAATTCTTCATAGTGATAATATGATAATAATTCCAAGTGACTCAACAAATATAGCTATGCTCCCCGGCAACAACGCCAGAAAAAGGTCTTGATAACCCACAAGTATAGGGGATCGCAACCGTTTTCAAGGGTAGAGTATTCAACCCAAATTTATAGATTCGACACAAGGGGAGCCAAAGAATATTTGAAGGTATTAGCAGCTGAGTTGTTAATTCAACCACACCTGGAGATTCATTATCTGTAGCAAGTAATCAGTAGCACAATAGTTTGATAGTCTTGATAGTAGTGACAGCAGCAATAGTAACAGTAACAGTGATAGTAGTAATTTTGTAGCAAGTGTAACAGTGATGATAGCAGCGGTAAATTAGCAGTAACAATAATGAAAAGTTTGTAGGCATTGGATCGATGACCTGTTGGACGACATTCATCATGAGATAGTTATAACCTAGGGCAATACGACACTAGCTCCAGCTCATTGATATAATGTAGGCATGTATTCCATAAATAGTCATATGTGCTTTATTAAAAGAACTTGCATGACATCTTTTGTCCTACCCTCCCGTGGCAGCGGGGTCCATAATGGAAACTAAGGGATATTAAGGCCTCATTTTCATAGAGAACCTGAACAAAGCATTAACACATAGTGAATACATGAACTCCTCAAACTACGATCATCATTGAGAGTGGTCCAGGTTGTTGTCACTCCGGGGTTGTCGGATCATAACCGTAGTAGGTGACTATAACTTGCAAGATCGGATCTAGAACATGGATATAATGATGAATTCATAAACGGTTCAGATCTGAAATCATGGCACCCGGGCCCAAAGTGACAAGCATTAAGCATAGCAAAGTCATAGCAACATCTATCTAAGAACATAGTGGATACTAGGGATCAAGCCCTAACAAAACTAACTCGATTACATGATGAATCTCATCCAACTCCTCACCGACCAGCGAGCCTACGAAGGAATTACTCACTCCCGGTGGGGAGCATCATGGAATTGGCGATGGAGAAGGGTTGGTGATGACGAAGAACGAAGATCCCCCTCTTCGGAGCCCCAAATGGACTCCAGATCTGCCCTCCCGAGGAAGAACAGGGCTTGGCGGCGGCTCCGTCTCGTGAATCGTGATAGTTCTTTCTTCCTGATTTTTTTTCTGGAAATATGTGATTTTATAGTATCAGGGGGTCATCTGCGGGGCCACCAGGTGTGTACAACCCACCTGGGCATGCCAGGAGAGGGGAGCGCGCCCTGGTTGGTTGTGCCCACCCAGGGCCCCCTCTCTGGTGGGCCTTGGCTCCAGTAATTCTTATTATTGATATAAAAAATCCTCGCAACGTTTCATTCCATTCTGAAAACTTTTATTTCTGCACAAAAATAACACCATGGCAGTTCTGCTGAAAACAACGTCATTCCGAGATTAGTTTAATTCAAATCATGCAAATTAGAGTCCAAAACAAGAGGGAAAACGTGAGAAAATGTAGATACGTTGGAGACATGTCATCATCTTGGAGTAGCAGTAGTATTTTTAACTGAGTAGTAATACGCTCCTAAGTGGGAAACCGTTTAGGTTTTGATCGGTGTGAACAGGTTTGCAATTTGGAATGTGACGGGACGCATGCTAAATATTTACTCACGGTTATAAGTGAGGCACTATTCTGGGATGGCGTAACATGGGCACGTACGCCTTCTCGGCTGCGTACGTGGCGTTTGCACCATAGGGTGCACCGCAATAGGCAATGTCAGCACACGTCTTGTTCCAACTCCGTGCACGCTCGTTATTACCATCGTGCACACTTCTTTCAATTAGAATGTGTGTGCCCGTCTAGTGCACACACGTTGATCTATCTAACTATTTCAGTTTGTTGTGGCTAATCGCAAACAGTTCATCCATGTGAAGTGTATGCCATCAATCGCAGACACTTTGATCTGGCTGACCCGTTTATGTTCTGTTGCCTAATCGCAAACAGTTAATCCTTCTGAAGCGTATGCCCTCAATCGCACACACCTTTATCTAGCAGCCCGTTTCTATTGTTCTTCCTCATCACAAACAGTTCATCCGAGTGAACCGTATGTTGTATATCGCACACGCCTTCATCTGGCTGCCCGTTTCTTTTGTTCCGCCTCATCGCAAACAGTTTATTGAACTGAACCGTATGCCCTGCATCACACACGAACCTAAAATCTGAACCGTGTTTGATGGCTCTGCCATCGCAAAAGTTTTGCACCTTTTTTGACGATTCTTTTACACCACCGTTCACGATTATTGCATCGCACACAGTTTCGTCGAAGGGTCTCTGATTGTAGTGTAGCGTTAGCAGCATCCTGCAGTACTGATAGCATGAAACATGTGGATCCAAATCAGCCCCTTACGAAGCAATACATAAACTAGGGTTTAAGCTTCTGTCACTCTAGCAACCCATCATCTACTTATTACTTCCCAATGCCTTCTCCTAGGCCCAAATCATGGTGAAGTGTCATATAGTCGACGTTCACGTAACACCACTAGAGGAAAGACAACATACATCTCATCAAAATATCGAACGAATAGCAAATTCACATGCTTACTTATAACAAGGCTTCTCCCATGTCCTCAGGAACAAACGTAACTACTCACAAAGCATGTTCATGTTCATAATCAGAGGGGTATTGAATATCATTAAGGATCTGAACATATTTTCTTCCACCGAATAAACCAACTAGTATCAACTATAAGGAGTAATCAACACTACTAGCAACCCACATGTAGCAATCTGGGGTTTTGAGACAAAGATCGGATACAAGAGATGAACTAGGGTTTTAGAGGAGATGGTGTTGGTGAAGATGTTGATGAAGATTGACCCCCTCTCGATGAGAGGATCGTTCGTGATGATGATGGTTTCAATTTCCCCCACCCGGAGGGATGTTTCCTCGGCAGAACAGCTCCACCGAAGCCCTAGATTGCTTCTGCCCAGGTTCCTGTAGGGGAACGCAGTATTTCAAAAAAATTCCTATGATCACGCAAGATCTATCTAGGAGATGCATAGCAACGAGAGGGGAGAGTATGTCTACGTACCCTCGTAGACCGAAAGCGGAAGCATTATGAAACGCGGTTGATGTAGTCGAACGTCTTCGCGATCCAACCGATCAAGTACCGAACGCACGACACCTCCGTGATCTGCACATGTTCAGCTCGGTGACGTCCCTCGTACTCTTGATCCAGCTGAGGCAGAGGGAGAGTTTTGTCAGCACGATGGCGTGATGACGGTGATTATGAAGTTACCGACGCAGGGTTTCGCCTAAGCACAATAATGATATGACCGAGGTGGAATTTTGTGGAGGGGGGCACCGCACACGGCTAAAGAATCAACTTGTGTGTCTATGGGGTGCCCCCTCCCCCGTATATAAAGGAGTGGAGGAGGGGAGGGCCAGCCCTCTCATGGCGCGCCCAAGGGGGGGTCCTACTCCCAGTAGGAGGAGGTTTCCCCCCTTCCCAAGTTGGAGTAGGAGAAGAAGGAAGAGGGAGAGGGAGAGAAGGAAAGGGGGCCCGGCACCCCTCCCAATTCGGATTGGGCTTGGGGGGCCCACCTTGGCCGCCTCCTCCTCTCTCCCACTAAGGCCCATTAAGGCCCAATGACTCCCCGGGGGGTTCCGGTAACCCCCCCCCCCCCCCCCCCAGTACTCTGATAAATGCCCGAACTCATCTGGAACCATTCCGATGTCCAAACATAGCCTTCCAATATATCGATCTTTATGTCTCAACCATTTCAAGACTCCTCGTCATGTCTGTGATCACATCCGGGACTCCAAACTACCTTCGGTACATCAAAACACATAAACTCATAATACCAATCGTCATCGAACGTTAAGCATGTGGACCCTACGGGTTCGAGAACTATGTAGACATGACCGAGACTGATCTTCGGTCAATAAACAATAGTGGAACCTGGATGCTCATATTCTCTCCTACATATTCTACAAAGATCTTTATCGGTCAAACTGCATAATGGTATACGTTGTTCCCTTTGTCATCGGTATGTTACTTGTCCGAGATTCAATCGTCGGTATCTCAATACCTAGTTCAATCTCGTTACTGGCAAGTCTCTTTACTCGTTCCGTAATGCAACATCATGTAACTAAATCATTAGTCACATTGCTTGCAAGGCTTATAGTGATGTGCATTACCGAGAGGGCCCATAGATACCTCTTCGATACACGGAGTGACAAATCCTAATCTCGATCTATGCCAACTCAACAAACACCATCAGAGACACCTATAGAGCATCTTTATAGTCACCTAGTTATGTTGTGATGTTTGATAGCACACTAAGTGTTCCTACGGTATTCGGGAGTTGCATAATCTCATAGTCATAGGAACAAGTATAAGTTATGAAGGAAGCAATAGCAACAAACTAGACGATCATCGTGCTAAGCTAACGGATGGGTCAAGTCAATCACATCATTCTCTAATGATTTGATCCCGTTAATCAAATGACAACTCATGTCTATGGTTAGCAAACTTAACCATCTTTGATTAACGAGCTAGTCAAGTACAGGCATACTAGTGACACTCAGTTTGTCTATGTATTCACACATGTACTAAGTTTCCAGTTAATGCAATTCTAGCATGAATAATAAACATTTATCATGATATAAGGAAATATAAATAAAAACTTTATGATTGCCTCTAGGGCATATTTCCTTCAGTCTCCCACTTGCACTAGAGTCAATAATCTAGATTACACAGTAATGATTCTAACACCCATGGAGTCTTGGTGCTGGTCATGTTTTGCTCGTGAGAGAGGCTTAGTCAATGGACCTGCAACATTCAGATCTGTATGCATCTTGCAAATCTCTATGTCTCCCTCCTTGACATGATCACAGATGGAATTGAAGCGTCTCTTGATGTGCCTCGTTCTCTTGTGAAATCTGGAATCCTTTGCCAAGGCAATTGCACAAGTATTGTCACAAAAGATTTCCATTGGACCCGATGCACTAGGTATGACACCTAGATCAGATATGAACTCCTTCATCCAAACTCCTTCATTTGCTGCTTCGAAAGCAGCTATGTACCCCGCTTCACACGTAGATCCCGCCATGACGCTCTGATTGGAACTGCACCAACTGACAGCTCCACCATTCAATAAAAATATGTATCCGGTTAGTGACTTAGAGTCATCCGGATCAGTGTCAAAGCTTGCATCGACGTAACCGTTTATGACGAGCTCTTTGTCACCTACATAAACGAGAAACATATCCTTACTCCTTTTCAGGTATTTCAGGATGTTCTTGACCGCTGTCCAGTGATCCACTCCTGGATTACTTTGGTATCTCCCTGCTAATAGCAAGGCACACATCAGGTCTGGTACACAGCATTGCATACATGATAGAACCTATGGCTGAAGCATAGGGAATGACTTTCATTTTCTCTCTATCTTCTGCAGTGGTCGGGCATTGAGTCTGACTCAACTTCACACCTTGTAACACAGGCAAGAACCCTTTCTTTGCTTGATCCATTTTGAACTTCTTCAAAACTTTATCAAGGTATGTGCTTTGTGATAGTCCAATTAAGCGTCTTGATCTATCTCTATAGATCTTGATGCCCAATATATAAATAGCTTCATCGAGGTCTTTCATTGAAAAATTCTTATTCAAGTATCCTTTTATGCTATTCAGAAATTCAGTATCATTTCCAATCAACAATATGTCATCTACATACAATATCAGAAATGCTACAGAGCTCCCACTCACTTTCTTGTAAATACAGGCTTCTTCAAAAGTCTGTATAAAACCATATGCTTTGATCACACTATCAAAGCGTATATTCAAACTCCGAGATGCTTGCACCAGTCCATAAATGGATCTCTGGAGCTTGCACACTTTGTTAGCACCTTTTGGATCGACAAAACCTTCTGATTGCATCATATACAACTCTTCTTTAAGATATCCATTAAGGAATGCAGTTTTCACATCCATTTGCCAAATTTCATAATCATAAAATGTGGCAATTGCTAACATGATTCGGATGGACTTAAGCATCACTACGGGTGAGAAGGTCTCACCGTAGTCAACTCCTTGAACTTGTGGAAAAACCTTTTGTAGCAAGTCGAGCTTTGTAGACAGTAACATTACCGTCAGCGTCAGTCTTCTTCTTGAAGATCCATTTATTCTCTATGGCTTGCCGATCATCGGGCAAGTCAACCGAAGTCCACACTTTGTTCTCATAGATGGATCCCATCTCAGATTTCATGGTCTCAAGCCATTTCGCGGAATCTAGGCTCATCATCGCTTCCATATAGTTCGTAGGTTCGTAATGGTCATGTAACATGACTTCCAGAACAGGATTACCGTACCACTCTGGTGCGGATATTACTCTAGTTGACCTACGAGGTTCGGTAGTAACTTGATCAGGAGTTTCATGATCATCATCATTAGCTTCCTCACTTACCGATGTAGGAATCACTGGAACTGATTTCTGTGATGAACTACTTTCCAATAAGGGAGCAGGTACAATTACCTCAAGTTCTACTCTCCTCCCACTCACTTCTTTCGAGAGAAACACCTTCTCTAGAAAGGATCCATTCTTAGCAACGTATATCTTGCCTTCGGATCTGTGATAGAAGGTGTACCCAACAGTCTCTTTTGGGTATCCTATGAAGACACATTTCTCCGATTTGGGTTTGAGCTTATCGGGTTGAAGCTTTTTTACATAAGCATCGCAACCCCAAACTTTAAGAAATGACAACTTGGGTTTCTTGCCAAACCACAGTTCATAAGGTGTCGTCTCAACGGATTTCGATGGTGCCCTATTTAACGTGAATGCAGTCGTCTCTAAAGCATAACCCCAAAACGATAGAGGTAAATCAGTAAGAGACATCATAGATCGCACCATATCTAATAAAGTGCGGTTACGACATTCGGACACACCATTACGCTGTGGTGTTCCAGGTAGCGTGAGTTGCGAAACTATTCCGCATTGTTTCAAATGAAAACAAAACTCGTAACTCAAAGATTCTCCTCCACGATCAGATCGTAGAAACTTTATTTTCTTATTATGATGATTTTCCACTTTACTCTGAAATTCTTTGAACTTTTCAAATGTTTCAGACTTATGTTTCATCAAGTAGGTATACCCATATCTGCTCAAATCATCTGTGAAGGTTAGAAAATAACGATACCCGCCACAAGCATCAACACTCATCGGAGCGCATACATCAGTATGTATTATTTCCAATAAGTCTGTTTCTTGCTCCATTGTTCCGAAGAATAGAGTCTTAGTCATCTTGCCCATGAGGCATGGTTCGCAAGCATCAAGTGATTCCAAAAGTCCATCAACATGGAGTTTCTTCATGTGCTTTCCACCAATATGACCTAAACGGTAGTACCACAAATAAGTTGCACTATCATTATTAAACTTATATCTTTTGGCTTCAATACTATGAATATGTGTATCACTACTATCAAGATTTAGTAAAAATAGACCACTCATCAAGGGTGCATGACCATAAAAGATATTACTCATATAAATAGAACAACCATTATTCTCGGATTTAAATGAATAACCGTCTCGCATCAAACAAGATCCAGATATAATGTTCATGCTTAAAGCTGGCACCAAATAACAATTATTCAGGTCTAATACTAATCCGAAGGTAGATGTAAAGGTAGCGTGCCGACGGCGATCACATCGACTTTGGAACCATTCATCACGCGCATCGTCACCTCGTCCTTAGACAATCTTCGCTTAATCCGTAGCCCCTGTTTCGAGTTGCAAATATTAGCAATAGAACCAGTATCAAATACCCAGGCACTACTACGAGCATTAGTAAGGTACACATCAATAACATGTATATCAAATATACCTTTCAATTTGCCATCCTTCTTATCCGCCAAATACTTGGGGCAGTTCCGCTTCCAGTGACCAGTCCCTTTGCAGTAGAAGCACTCAGTCTCAGGCTTAGGTCTAGACTTGGGCTTCTTCACTTGAGCAGCAACTTGCTTGCTGTTCTTCTTGAAGTTCCCCTTCTTCCCTTTGCCCTTCTTCTTAAAACTGGCGGTCTTGTTGACCATCAGCACTTGATGCTCCTTCTTGATTTCTACCTCCGCAGCCTTTAGCATTGCGAGGAGCTCGGGAATTGTCTTATCCATCCCTTGCATATTATAGTTCATCACGACGCTCTTGTAGCTTAGTGGCCGTGATTGAAGAACTCTGTCAATGACACTATCATCAGGAAGAGTAACTCCCAGCTGAGTCAAGTGGTTGTGGTACCCAGACATTCTAAGTATATGTTCACTGACAGAACTATTCTCCTCCATTTTGCAGCTGTAGAACTTATTAGAGACTTCATATCTCTCAATCCGAAAATTTGCTTGAAATATTAACTTCAACTCCTGGAACATCTCATATGCTCCATGACGTTCAAAATGTCGTTGAAGTCCCGGTTCTAAGCTGTAAAGCATGTCACACTGAACTATCGAGTAGTCATCAGCTTTGCTCTGCCAGGTGTTCATAACATCTGGCGTTGCTCCTGCAATGGGTTTGGCACCTAGCGGTGCTTCTAGGACGTAATTCTTCTGTGCAGCAATGAGGATAATCCTCAAGTTACGGACCTAGTCCGTGTAATTGCTACCATCATCGTTCAACTTAGCTTTCTCTAGGAACGCATTAAAATTCAACGGAACAACGACACATGTCATCTATCTACAACAACATAGACATGCAAAATACTATCAGGTACTAAGTTCATGATAAATTAAAGTTCAATTAATCATATTACTTAAGAACTCCCACTTAGATAGACATCCCTCTAATCATCTAAGTGATCACATGATCCACATCAACCAAACCATGTCCGATCATCACGTGAGATGGAGTAGTTTTCAATGGTGAACATCACTATGTTGATCATATCTACTATATGATTCACGCTCGACCTTTCGGTCTCAGTGTTCCGAGGCCATATCTACATATGCTACGCTCGTCAAGTTTAACCCGAGTATTCTGCTTGTGCAAAACTGGCTTGCACCCGTTGTATGTGAACGTAGAGCTTATCACACCCAATCATCACGTGGTGTCTTGGCACGACGAACTGTAGCAACGGTGCATAATCAGGGAGAACACTTATACCTTGAAATTTAGTGAGAGATCATCTTATAATGCTACCGTTGAACTAAGCAAAATAAGATGCATAAAGGATAAACATCACATGCAATCAAATATAAGTGATATGATATGGCCATCATCATCTTGTGCCTTTAATCTCCATCTCCAAAGCACCGTCATGATCACCATCGTCACCGGCTTGACACCTTGATCTCCATCGAAGCATCGTTGTCGTCTCGCCAACTATTGCTTCTACGACTATCACTACCGCTTAGTGATAAAGTAAAGCAATTACATGGCGATTGCATTTCATACAATAAAGCGACAACCATATGGCTCCTGCTAGTTGCCGATAACTGTGTTACAAAACATGATAATCTCATACAACAATTTATATAATCACGTCTTGACCATATCACATTACAACATGCCCTGCAAAAACAAGTTAGATGTCCTCTACTTTGCTGTTGCAAGTTTTACATGGCTGCTATGGGCTTCTAGCAAGAACCGTTCTTACCTACGCATCAAAACCACAACGTAGTCTAGTGATTGCTTTTTGATCTTCAGAAGAACCCTATTCATTGAAACCGATTCAACTAAAGTTGGAGAAACAGACACCCACTAGCCACCTGTGTGCGAAGCACATCGGTAGAACTAGTCTCGCGTAAGCGTACGAGTAATGTCGGTCTGAGCCGTTTCATCCAACAATACCGTTGAATCAAGAATCAACTAGTGACGGTAAGCAATATGTATATACTCACGCCCACAACTCCTTTGTATTCTACTCGTGCATATAACATCTACGCATAGAACTGGCTCAGATGCCACTGTTAGGGAACGCAGTATTTCAAAAAAATTCCTACGATCACGCAAGATCTATCTAGGAGATGTATAGCAACGAGAGGGGGAGAGCATGTCTATGTACCCTCGTAGACCGGAAGCAGAAGCATTATGAAACGTGGTTGATGTAGTCGAACGTCTTCGCGATCCAACCGATCAAGTACCGAACGCACGACACCTCTGCGATCTGCACACGTTCAGCTCGGTGATGTCCCTCGTACTCTTGATCTAGCTGAGGCCGAGGGAGAGTTTTGTCAGCACGACGACGTGATGACGGTGATGATGAAGTTGCCGACGCACGGCTTCGCCTAAGCACTACAACGATATGTCCGAGGTGGAATTCTGTGGAGGGGGGCACCGCACACGGCTAAAAAATCAACTTGTGTGTCTATGGGGTGCCCCCCTCCCCCGTATATAAAGGAGTGAAGGAGGGGAGGGCCAGCCCTCTCATGGTGCACCCAAGGAGTAGGTTTCCTCCCTTCCCTAGTTGGAGTAGGAGAAGAAGGAAGAGGGAGAGGGAGAGAAGGAAAGGGGGGCCGGCCCCCTCCCAATTCGGATTAGGCTTGGGGGGGCCACCTTGGCCGCCTCCTCCCCTCTCCCACTAAGGGCCATTGACTCCCCGGGGGGGGGGGGGGGTCCGGTAACCTCCCGGTACTCCCGTAAATACCCGAACTCATCCGGAACCCTTCTGATGTCCAAACATAGCCTTCCAATATATCGATCTTTATGTCTCAACCATTTCAAGACTCCTGGTCATGTCCGCGATCACATCCGGGACTCCAAACTACCTTCAGTACATCAAAACACATAAACTCATAATACCGATCGTCATCGAACATTAAGCGTGCGGACCCTACGGGTTCGAGAACTATGTAGACATGATCGAGGCTCATCTCCGGTCAATAACCAATAGCGGAGCCTGGATGCTCATATTGGCTCCTACATATTCTACGAAGATATTTATCGGTCAAACCGCATAACAGTATACGTTGTTCCCTTTGTCATCGGTATGTTACTTGTTCGAGATTCGATCGTCGATATCTCAATACCTAGTTCAATCTCATTACCGGCTAGTCTCTTTACTCGTTCTGTAATGCAACATCCCGTAACTAACTCATTAGTCACTTTATAGTGATGTGCATTACCGAGAGGGCCCAGAGATACCTCTTTGATACACGAAGTGAAAAATCCTAATCTCGATCTATGCCAACTCAACAAACACCATCGGAGACACCTGTAGAGCATATTTATAGTCACCTAATTATGTTGTGACGTTTGATAGCACACTAAGTGTTCCTTCGGTATTCTGGGGTTGCATAATCTCATAGTCATAGGAACATGTATAAGTTATCAAGAAAGCAATGGCAACAAACTAAACGACCATCGTGCTAAGCTAGCGGATGTGTCAAGTCAATCGCATCATTCTCTAATGATGTGATCTCGTTAATCAAATGACAACTCATGTCTATGGTTTGGAAACTTAACCATCTTTGATTAACGAGCTAGTCAAGTAGAGGCATACTAGTGACACTCCGTTTGTCTATGTATTCACACATGTACTAAGTTTCCGGTTAATACAATTCTAGCATGAATAATAAACATTTATCATGATATAAGGAAATATAAATAATAACTTTATTATTGCCTCTAGAGCATATTTCCTTCAGTTTCACCTCGAGACGGCGGCGCTTCATCCCGAAAGCTTCCTTATGATTTTTTTTCCAGGTAAAACCCTTCATATAGCAAAAGATGGACACCGGGAACCTGCCAGGGGGCCCACAAGCCCTAGGGGCGCGCCCGAGGGTAGGGCACGCCCCCAGGCTTGTGGCCACCTGGTGGGTCCCACTCTGGTATTTCTTCGCCTAATATTTTGTGTATATTCCGAAATAATTCTTCGTAAATTTTTAGGACTTTTGGAGTTGTGCAGAATTGGTCTCTCAGATTTGCTCCTTTCTGGTCCAGAATTCCAGCTGTCGGCATTCTCCCTCTTCATGTAAATCTTGCAAAATAAGGAAGAAAAGGCATAAGTATTGTACCATAATGTGTAATAACAATCCATAATGCAATAAATATCAACATAAAATCATGATGCAAAATGCACGTATCAGAGACGTATGAGGCCCTCCTCGTGGTACTCCTCCCACCTCTCCGCAGAAGCTTGGCGAAGCCCTGCAGAAGTTACACCATAACTCCACCACAAAACCATGGTGCTGCTGGCCTAGATCCCATCTACCTCTCCCTCTTGCTTGCTGGATCAAGAAGAAGGAGACGTCACCGAGCCGTACGTGTGCATATCTCGAAGGTGTCATTCATACAGTGCTTGACTGGATTGGGGAAATAATGACCAGACCAACCATGTTCGTTAGAACATTTCTGCTCGGTCTACAAGGGTATGTAAATTTATTCCCACTCGTTGCTAGCATCTAGTTGATTAATTCTTGGGTGAATTCGTTATCTCATACTTTTTTTTGTTTTCCATGCAACGATTCCCTACAAAAGGTTGATGCATTCCCCCTCCCCCCCCACCGACATCTAGAGTGCCTCCTCCATGCCATTGTTAGGCCAGTGCGCGTCCTCCTTGCGTTGGAACTCTTCGAGGGCACGCTGGAGCACCTCCTCTAGTGGGGCCTGGTACGCTGCCTCCGCCTCCTCATCCTCCTACATTACCACCAGGGGCGGCGGTGCAAAGTCGGCTAGACGGCGCCGCGACGGCACACGCCG
The DNA here is from genome assembly GCA_034509565.1 of Triticum monococcum. Taxonomy (NCBI): domain Eukaryota; kingdom Viridiplantae; phylum Streptophyta; class Magnoliopsida; order Poales; family Poaceae; genus Triticum; species Triticum monococcum. Next base: position 626,882,020 of record CM067845.1, read on the forward strand.
TGCTCGGTAGCGAACCAGAAGTCCCATTTGGGGGAGTTTGGCCCGTATGGCGGGTCACAACGCTGCTCCGGCGTCAGGAGGGCATGTTTGGCATGGACCGCGACACAATAGGTGCCGGGATGCGGTGGGGGTCCAGGTGCCAGCCATTGAGGAGGTTCACGTCGTGCCACAATAGCGGGGCGCGATACTTCCAGTGGTACCACACGTGATACTATGATGTATAGACGTCCCGTGGCTGGCGCACCCTTCCCGCCGTTGGCACCAACGCCCGTCTTGCTGGTCCGTGTGATGAGCTGGCCTCGTCCTGCTTGGCCTTGCTCTTTCCTTTGCCGAAGAAGCCCGCTACGGCTAGGGCTAGGGTTTGTGTCGCGGCGAGGGAACAAGTGTGGCTAGATGTGGACGAGAGTGGAGGAGAAGTTGATGAGCCCCCAACACGCTTGACATTTTTAAAGAGTGGACTCTTAATGCTTCCAGCCGCTGCCATGCGGGTCCAGGTTAGGTGACGACATTGACTACGACCGCGTGGGGCAATTGGGTGTCCGACACGCGGGCCCAAGGCGGACACCGAGGGGATGCATGGCGCGTCCGTCTTGTGTCCATGCGGACACAAATTTGGGCCGGAAATGCGTCAGCATAGACAATAAGCGAACGAGATTTGGATTTGCGTCGACGTGTTGGGCCGGTGTTTTCGTCCGTTTCAACCCAAACAAACATGCCCGGACCAAACGCATCGACGCATTGGAGTTACCCTAATCCTTGTGATTGGCGTTGTGTCCGGCTTCATTGACGCTTCGTCTTCAATATATAATACACATGCTTATGCATATTTAAAAAAGATTATTTTAATTGGGGTTTAGTGGATTCGCCTGGCCCACCCTAAAATTCAGACGGATGTTTAGTTAAGGGTGGAAGGGGGTTTCATAAGGGTAGGTAGATGTTTTACGTAGGTCAATCATTTTTGGGGGCTCTCCTTGCCGTTGGGCGCGCTTGTTGCGTAGCGGCCACCGCGAATCTCCCACAGCGATCGAATCCTCGGCGGCCCGCGCTCGGACGCAACGCATGCAACAACGCCCCCGGAATCCGTAGCCCAGCGCGCGCGTGCACGCATGGTCCCCCGCCGCGCCTCGCCTCGGTGCGCGCACGTAGACCGGCCGGCGTGCGCGCGCGCGCGCGCTCGCGACCGGGGCACGCACGGGGCGCGGCGAGAGCCGGCGAGCGAGCAAAACCCCCACGGCCGTAGCGTAATACGTACCACGATGGGACGAGATGCCATGTGGCGCTGGCCGGCCGGCCGGCCGGCCTCTGTGGTGGTGTGGTCTGGTGGTCACGGCACGTGATGCGCATATGTCGCTGCTGCTGTCGGCTTGTGCTCGTCTCGCGCGCGCGCGTGCGCCGGACAGCTACGTTCTCTCTCTCGTTCGTGCCCTCTCCGTGGACGCTTGCGGTCGAGACGTTGCTCTCCGTCGCGTGAATCTGTACCACTAAATCACTGTGCTACGTGGTACGAACGGTACGGTTCAAGTTTCAAGACTCATGTTGCAGTTGGACAAAATATTTGACCCAACTGTTAATTTACGTGTGCCCTCGCTTATTCCGAACACCACAGTAATATTTGCAAGTATCAGTGCTTCACGACCGTGAGACAACGGAAGAACAGCGGGGCTCACGTAGCCGCCTAGCTCCTCCCTAAAAAGTTAGGGTTCCTCTTCCTGCCTAACCCCGTTCCGGTGATGCATCTTATCGTCGGTAGCGTGTGATGGTGTATTTTCAGCGTTTCTGCCTTTGATGAATTTGCTCAGATCTGTTTTCGTTCGTCTGCGTTCGTGTGTCTTCGGTCTGAATTCTTCCGATCTACACTACTCTTCATCAGCGATGGTGTTGTTCTGGTGCGCTAGTCCTATATGGTCTTAGCATGACGACTTTCTGACTGACTAGTACAACATTTTTTGTCCGACTCTAGTGAGGGAGGGGCGATGACGGCTGCATACCTTCGGCTCGTTTCAATGCTTGTAGTCGTCGATAGCTAGTCTATGAATCTGAATGTAATTTATATTATTTTTAGTGTTCGTGTACTGTCATGATTGAAAATAAATATGTGAGATATTTGGCCTCTAGTGTGAGGTGAAAAGTCATCCGGACTACGGTTGTCCTTGCTAGCTAATTAAGTAGTAAGCTTAACTAATTCTGACCACCAGAGGCCAAATATTTGACCAGGAAGACATGCCACTATGCCAGAGCGGTGAGTCAAGTACAGTTATAGCCGAATATTTGACCAGCAAACCATACATGCGAATATATGACAAGTATGCGATGCGAGTGAAGTACACAGATATACATACTAGTGGTACAAGTTAACGTTGGAATCCAAAACGAGCTAGCCGAGGATGGATGAAGAATATTTACATATATCCCTTGCGCCCATCACGTACCCGTCGATGGATTCGATGGGTCGTATCAACTTTGGGTCGCAAGGCGACGCACGTAAAGGTGAAAAGAGAGGGGCGTCGTGGTGCTCGTGCATGCATGGTCACGGGGAGGGGCTGGGTGCAGGTGCAGGTGCAGGCACACACGGTTGTTGAAAAGGCAGAGCACGGTTGCCTGGGAGAGCCCGAGAGGGGTGCCCGGCCGCCTTGGTCCTGGTCCACCACGCGAGGGCGCAGGGGAATCCGGCTCCCCGCCAAGCGCTGCGCGCCAAACCCTCCGTCTGTCTCAGAGAGAAAGCCACCCCGTCGCAAAGCCTCTCTCTCTCAGGCAGCCAAGGGAGCATATATTTCTTGTGCTGTTCTACTATATGCATTTCCTTGCTGTGACGTCCTGGCGTGCATGTCGCCACCCCGGCACAGCCAGCAGCCAGCCAGAGAGATATTACTACTGTTAACAGGAGGACAGAGGTGAGAGAGAGAGGTTGGAGGGAGGGGTACCTGACACTGTGCCAGCCAGCTAGGGCCGTGTCTAGCTAGGGTTTTTTTCTCTCGGCCCGCTTGGTGCGTAGCGCCGTGCACCTTTATTCCGCCCCTTGTAATCATGCTGCTTGTGCGTGTATATATGGACTGGACTACGCCCACGCCCTGGAGGAGCGTGCAATGTGCGTGCATGTGTGTGTGGGCTGCGCTCCCTTTGCCTGCGTTGTGTCATGTCATCATCTCTCATATGTGAGTGAGTGAGTGAGAGATAATACTAGCTAGGGTTTGCGTGCATGAGAGGGATTAGCTAGCTAGGGCACCCGAGTCTGAGGAGGAGGAGGTGCTGCCGCGGTTCCCAGCTATTTATAGGGGGCTGCGTGCTGCGTACAATTAAGCTAGCCCTTCAGACGCTACTTCCTCCTTCAGTCTTCTTCCTCCTCCCTTTAGACGCTCACCAACACCAGATGCCCCTACCGAGCTCTCTTTCTCTCACTAGACACCTCTGCCTCCTCTCCATCAGTAGTGTCATCCATCCACACGCACAATGTAGAGTGTTTTGAGGTCGGGTCAGCATTGAGAGGGGTGCAGGCTCGTTTGTGAGTGCGGAGGTCGATGCATGGATGACTGACGCCGTGCAATGCAGCTTCTGGGTGGGGAGGTAGGTGAAGGTTCGGCAGGCAGGAAGAGGTGAAAACAATGGGATATGCCTGGCTCCCTGTATGCCACTCGCGTAGCTGCCAACTCTCCAAACCCAGCGTTGGCTCTACCGCGGATGGCGTGCGAGGAGCCAAGCATGACCGTCTCTCTCTCTCTCTCTCTCTCTCTCTCTCTCTCTGGGTTTGTTGCTTTAGATTCTTATACAAATTAATCGCATCATGCATGTGATGGTATGTACAAGCAGCTAGCGATGATGGTAGGGAGTACTCCAAGATCTACACAGTACTTTTGTACGTACGTTTGGCATGATCTGTGTCCTTGTGAATGCATGGTAAGTATATGTAAAGTAGATTTGATCCCCGGCGTGTAAACAACATTCTCGATACTAATGAATCTAAGCCTCCTTAACTGTCTAAGTTCATATGCAACCCTCATCGAGTGCAGCAACTGTTCAGCTGACTATGTATTGACTTTTTCACTTTGTTTTTTCAATCGATCGTCACTCCATTTTGTTTTGCTTGTAGTTTGTACGGCGCTGCAGGCCGGCAGATATGTATGTACAAGTATCATTCAAGCACTTGCATGGCTTTTCTCATTAATCATCCAGAGGGGGATCTACACATACTTTTCACGGTGCTGGTCGATACCTGGCCCGGTTGGCCTACAGGCTACAATGTCGATGCATCTGCGCATCTATATATCAGCAGAAAAGCTAGATGTATATATAGCTCGCTCGTTAGACCATATGCATGCATTGGTCTTACTTAGTCGTTTGATCCTGATCCAGATGGTCAAAATCGTGTACACATTGAGATTTCACCTTTTATGTAAGAACATGTATATTTCCTTTGGTGCGTTCCATTCTCGAATATTCAATGAATTAAGCCGAAATACTGTACTAGCTTTTCTCATCTGGAATGAAAAAAACTATACTTGTATGCTCGGTTTGCAGCACTATCTTGTAATTTGTTCCCTCGGCAGAAATGTCGGATTTGACATATACACAAACGCGTGAATTTCATATGGGGCTACGATCGTTGTCAGTAACATGATTATAGACTTACCAATCAATTAGTGTAGTACTACAGCTGACAAAACTTGCGCTACATTAATCCACCCCCCCCCCCCCCCCCCCCCCACACACACACACCAAAAAACTTGGGGTATATTATATGGTCGTTTAGTAGTGTCACCATCTTTTTTCAACAATTTATTGTCATCATCTTTTTTAAGGTAAGCGAGGGCTTTATTAATTATACATCAACGTCAAGAATTAAATGTCCGGTATTCGCGAAAAGAAAAAAAACGGAATACACTGTCCGGGAGTTCCAGTAACCCTATATATATGTCCCTGCACCTATAGGCAGCTGCTGCCTTTGCCACAGTATGAGCTTCGCTGTTGAGCACCCGACGCTCGTGGTGAACTTGCACCACATGAAACTGAGATCGTTTCTCTTAAAACTCCTTAAGGAAGAAGTTGTACAGCCCCGCACCACCAGCTGACAATCAGCCGAGATGTGTACGGTGTACCTTCCGAGATGCTAGTGACAGCCTCTCATTGCGCGCCGCCACTTCAAGCACCTGCCGGTTCCGTCATCCCACGATAACCAACAGCATAGGCTACTAAGATATTTCCCCCATATAATCACGACACACTGCTCCGATAGCTCATCGAGATAAATGCATGCGTGGTCCTAATTGTTTTTACCAAAATGCCAACTGAGTTTCAATTCTTTGAAAAATACACATCCCAAATTCTAATCTTTTGTAAGTGGTTCATCGGAGAACCTATTGACCCTGGACCCACGCTGACTGGCCTATGTGAGACTTTACTACTGCCACGTAGTCCATAATTTGCACAAAAGCCCCCACAAAATAATATCTTCCAATTCTATGGCCCCTACTCTCCCTGACGTGGTCAACCTCTCGGCGCGTCTTCATTCAACTTTTGTTGTTCCCCAACAATAAACTACTGATAAATAGATTACCACTCTCACAAAATCTATCCCGGTGCCTCTTGTTCCCCAACAATCCAAAATATCTCATCAAGATGAGTTTCATCCATTACATCAGCTGGATCAAGCATTCTGTGGTTAAACTAGCTACAAGTGTATATAAAGTTGCAGGTGGCTAGGAACAATACACACATATATAGAGGAACTTGCCTGATATCATTAATTAAATTGTTGATGCTGAGAACGAGTCACTACAGTAGGTAAGAAGTAAATGCGCTTCATATCACAATAGCATAAGCCGATCATATCCTCATGCTTATGCACCGGATTGTATGCTTTGAGTTTATAATTATTAATATAGACATGCCTATTTTAGAAAATGTATTTTGAAATCCGTTTGACGCTGGAGTTAAGCTCTTGTACTACTCTATCCAAAAGTGATGATAAGAGCAAACAAAAGCTTCACTAAGTATATGATTATATTCTCTCTTATTTCTTAACAGTATTTTCCCACTTTCTAGTATGTGTGTACCCATTGTTGCATTCATATTCAACCTTTAGTTTGCCCTGGATAACATGGACTCTGTTTAATCCATCTTAATTTCTTAAACGGAGTTCGTCACCACCCATGCATCCTCGAGGACTACTCTTCACACAACCAATCTTATAGTGACACCTTGAGTTGTTCATATTGCAGGTTAATTGTTTAGACTTCTTTGAGTAAGCATCTGTTAGCCATAGATTTTTTTCCGGCAAAACACGCTTTATGTAGAAGATAGAATGTTTATATATACTAGTAAATGCGCACGTGCAACGCACGTTAATATTTAGGTAATATATTAATTGTACACGGATATTAGGTATGATATTATTTGTGTGTTAATCCTGTGATTAGTGCAATATTTGCTATTATATTGTTTGCACGTTAAACACGTTTAACGCTCGCCATTGGTGCAGTCTAGGTCGTTGGATTCACTTAGTTCAATGGCTGAGATCAGTTGGATCTGTCTCTTTGGGTCTTTTTATATTGGTATAGATGTAGAATAATTGGATCATAGGGGAGACCCAACCAGACACAACAGCCTCCCCTTAGAGTAGCGGCGTGCTTTGCAAGGTTATATATGAACCTCGAAATTGATGTTTCTATGGTCACGAACAAAATTGTAACGCTCAAGAGCGACTCTGGATTTGTCTGATGATGGTGTCGTAGCTTTCCCTTGTACCTTGCTTGATATCATCAACCACGGTTTTGTAGTTAGAGGCTATCACAATTGTGGTCATGTAGATCCTCTTCAAGGGTAATTAGCCCTTCACGACAGGCTAGGGCTTCCAACCGACATAGATATGGTGCGTCTAAGTCTCGCCTGTAGCAAGACCGAATGCGCCATCACCTGACGAGCCTCCTTAAATGGGTCAGGCCAATAAGCACGTACACCTATGTGACCTATCACACACTACACGCGTAAGCACGAACCTTACTTGTTGTTTCTTTTTCTTTTTCCTCCTCCTTTTCTTTTTCATTCCTTTTGAAATGTTCTAACAAATAGATTAGTAAAATTTAAGAAGAATGTTCCTATATTATATAAAACTGCAATTAAAAAGACTGTACCATCTGTTTGAAAAATGTTCGCTGTGTGCTTAAAATAAGTTACCATTATTTATAAAATATTCATGTATTTATTAAAAAATATTAGCCATGTAATTTGAAAATGTTCATCATATTTTAAAGATGTTCATAATGTATTAAAAAATAGTCACAAGTTTAAAAATGTTCAACACCTTTAGAAAAACATTCATGAAAACAAAAATGTGTTATGGTAATTTATAAAAAATTGGAACATTCCAAAAATTATTCATGTTATTAAAAAATGTTTGCCAATTGAAAAATATGTTGACAACATTTAAAAAATATATTCATGAAATGCAAAATTTTGTTCGTGCATTTTTAGAAAAATGTGCATAACATATAAAAAATGGTTTGTGCCATTTATAAAAAATTTCAACAATTAACAAAATGTTTGCACATAACATTTTTGAAAAATGTTCAAACATGTATTAAACAATCTTCACTATATTGATGCGGGCAAGATCATTTCTCTTGAAGCTCCTTAAGAAGTACACTGTATGGCCCACACCACCTCCTCAAAGTAAGTTGAGATGTGTACCTTACGAAGATGCAGGTGTGAGGCAAGTGACAACTCCTCATTGCACAATGTCGCTTGTCGTACCGGCGTTTCCTATATAATCATGACACACTGCTCCAATAGCTACCTCCTCTATCTTCCATCCACGTTGATTTTAGACATTCCCACATTGGGGGGGGGGGGTAACCACATACCCATTCTTCTCATTGACTCGGTGTAGTTTTTTCTTTGAAACTATCACGAGGGGGGGAGACCTGAATATATTTCAGTTATTTTTACGAGAGTCAAGACATGCGACAAGATATAAAATCATACCACAGGCCATCAGACTACATTAGGTTTTCTTGCCTTAGGCGATTAGACCAGACGGTGAGGTCAGAGATGATATTGGGGATTAGAACATTAGGGGGGAGATCAACATCTCTAAACACCTTGGAGTTTCTTGAATCGCAAACTTTCCAAATGCCTATGAAAAAATAGAAGTCCAAAACATCACATTGAGTCCATTGGGCAGTGGACTGGACCATATGGCGCTGATCAGTGAGAAAATTGGGTATACACCAAGAGCAGGCCAATTTCTGCTAGCTGCGAGGCAAGTGAAGAACAAATGAGCCATGTCCTCGATAGCCAATGTGTAGATGGCTGAATTGAGCAACTTTTTGTGGTGTAGATTTTCCCAGGTGTTTAGCCACTCGAGGTAGAATAAATGCACAAACATTTGAACCCTTCTTGGCACACGTGATTCCCAAATGAATGACAAGTTTCGGTTTGAAAGCCGAGATCCCAAGGCCTCATAAGCTCCTTTGCTGGTGAAAGCCACTCCATTTAGGAGCGTGCGAGTATATATAGCATCAACTAGTGGCACACGCTGCAACAAAAGTCTCAAGGAAGCAAGTTCACCAAAAGAAGTTAAGGCTAGTCGACTATGCAGGCCTAGATCAATCCCATGCATCAATATAATACTTACGAGAGGGGTGGGTTTTGTATGGTGGGTGAACAAGGCAGTGTATGCAATGCAAAGGGGCTCAGGAAGAACCCATGTATCTAGCCAGAAGAAAGTTGATAAAGCATCTATAGTTGACACTCGGGAACTTTCTCTAAGAGCCTTTAGGTGTTTGAAAATTGCCTTGCCAAGGAAGGAAGCATTTTTACCTAGACCTATGTGATGTGGAGGGTGGTTAAGAATCCAATCCTTCATGGCATATTTTGGAGTGTAGGAATTTGAAAGCAAAGTTCAACATAAGGCAAAAAAAAATTGTGCTTGTAATTTTTAACTTCAAGGCCTCCAGCTTCTTTAGGCACGCACACTCGGTCGTACACTACCAGACATCCTCCCCCCACGGGAACGAATCATCATTTGACCGGAAGAAGATCTGCCTACATTTTTCTATCTCCTTGAGAACGTTTCTGAAAGTGTGAACCAAGCATGAAGTAGGTAGGGAGACCGCCAAGAACGATGGAGAGGAGGTTGATACGTCCGTCGCGTGATAGTAAAAGGGTGCACCAGCCGGCGAGGTAGATGTCGCAATGATCAATATCTAGCTGAAAGGACATAGCGGGAAGTTTGTGTGGAGAGAGGGGGAGACTTAGGTACTTATGTGGGGAGGCCGCAATATTGGTGCCTAGATCAGCAGCCATGGCATCGTCTTGGTTAGGTTCGAGGTTAAGAGGGACAAAGGTAGGTTTTTCAAAGTTGGTCGAGAGGCCAGCGCTAAGGTGAAGTCATCACACATGATACGCGTATTTTTTTGAGCCATCAAGATCAGCGTTAATAATGATTAATGTGTAGTATGCAATTTTTAGAACATGGCAGTGTCACGTAGGTGTGATTTGGTGAGAGAGGAGGCCATCTCGACATGCCTTTATGATCAGTCTTTGAAGCACATTGACGAATATAATAACAAGGAAAGGGGAGAGAGGGTCGCTTTGATGGAATCCATTTCGGCAGTGGAGCCAAGGGCCATGAACTCCATTAAGAAGGATTGTTGTTTTGCTGGTGGAAAGATAAACAGATTGGATCCAAGCTATCCATTTGTCAGGGAAGCCTTGAGAACATAGGATTAAAAAAAGGTGACCAACATATCAGATCAAACGCTTCACTAAAATCCAATTTAACTCCAAAAGTTGAGGCCTTTGTTCTACTGCAACATGGAGAATATCTGTTGGGTGAAGAAACTATTTAGAGATAGTCCAGCTAGAGAGAAAACCAGTTTGATCAGGATGAACTAGTAGCCGAATGAACATTTTTAATCCAATTGATAAGAAGTTTGGCAAGTGTTTTTGCAGGACAATTTTGAAGGGAAATATGCCGAAGGTTTTTTGGAGCCGAGGTTGAGGGTCCTTCAGGTATCAAGACAAATAAGGGCCCTATTTCCTAACCAGCCTTTTCACCTCCATCCTTGGCACCACCTTCTCCGCTAGTTGGAAGTTCAATCTCTTGGACCTCTAGCCCTGCACTCACTCCAAAACTTTCAACCCCCGATAAACCCTTTTCTGGATAGGAGATTTATGACTCCTTTGCAAATATGGACCTAAATGCAAGCCGAGACCCAGATGGATTTGGCTCAGTTATCTGTTGGAAATTTTGGCCCATCCTAAGACTTGTTGTAGATGGAACATAAGAGTTCTTCCATGCAGGGACCATCTCCAAATTAGCGGATATTCAGTTTGGCTCTAGGGAGCACATGCTCCTGTGTGCAAAAAATGGATTTTACAAATGTCAAAAGAAACTGAAAAAAATAGGTGTGTTCATTCTCACACCCGAATGCTTCCTGCAAATTTTTAGGCGAAAAAGTTAACCATTGTGACATCTGCAAAAAAAGTCAAATGCCATGTTACCTCCAAATGTTACACTTAATTTTGTTTTTTTCACCGACGAAGGACTGCTATCCCGTATCGCATGGAAATGGCGAGGAACATTTGCTACACTAACATGAATATCTACAGAAAATATCAGAATTTTGAATTTATTTACTATTTATTTTGATTTTACTGTTCATTGTGGAGCATATGCTCCACAGAGCAAAAAAACCATGTCCCCAAATTAGCTATTTTTTAAATAAAATTGAATGTGGCCAGCGGACTTTGGAATTCATTTTTGTGAATCACCTTCCTTCTTGCTCACCATATTGCCGAAAGAACTACTAGTATCTTGAAAACATCTCGCTGCAGCAATGCTTCATTCATAAAAAATGGCCATGGTTTTGGATCATCCCAACCTTCACTCTCAACAAAAACCTTCTATCGAAGAAGTTGATGCCTCTACATTGTGCATGTGTGAATTGTGATTCCTTCGGTTATGTACTCTTATGTGAATATCTGACGCAAAGAATGGTGCTTTCCATTTAATTAATCTTTGTCACTAGTGTCCATGTTGTATCATCGCATTAGAATTTAGAACGACTCATTTGTCGGACCTGATATCATTAGCTAATGTCCAGACAGTAAGCCTAAGACATTTCACTATCATTATTACCATTCATGGAAATTAGTTTTAAGGTACTTTTTTGTTGAGAAAATAGTATGCATATAAGAACAGTATATCACAAATCCCCTATAAAATGTTGTTCAGTTGAGTTGATTCACTATATCTGATAGTTAAGCATTTGTGTAAATAGGCCCTTAATTTGCACTAATGCTGAAATATTGTTGATAGGTGAGTTGATTTCAGCTGGTATTAAAATTATTTTTGTAGATTGTAGTAGAATTTCTCATATTTCTGGTCGTAAAAAAATACATGTCCAATTTCAACAAGAGTTATGCCAATTTTTATATTTTGTTTTTTTTGTTAGAAGAAATGCTTGATTTGAACAAACCAGGTATAGTACATATTCAATTTTGAAACATTTTAATATTCATGGCAAAGCAAAGATATTTTTTTAACATTTGAAAAAGTATTGTAGAATTTTTTAGCATACAATATTTGTGCACTCTACCTTTTGCTTGCACAACCAGATGGCACACAACATGAAAGAAACTTTAGCTTGTAGAGTCTCAGATCGGTGGTCCATTGCAAGCCAGGGCACGTTGGTGAAAAGAAGCAGCATTCGAAAGAGGCTCGGAATGGCGTTAATGGAGTCACTACTGTGGCGTGCACCGCGAGTGCGTGACCTGTAAAACCATAGTTCTCCTTATGTCCCATCGTATCCTCCACATAGCTGGCTCCTTGATATTATTTTTGTAGTGAGGCTCTTTCCAAGCATTCAAATTGACATTTTAGTTGTCGCACTTCTAAACATTGTACGTGTTGGAGGTCATCATTATCACCAAATAACTCTCAAAGATAACCTCTGCCATTTGCAACCAGACGCGGGATCTCATTAATGAGTGATTTATGTCGTATCACACTTATAAACTTCAATGCAAAAATGATGTGTGAGAGGTGCTTATTTTTGATAAATATAGTTAAAATCTTAAGCATGTACTCGCGATCTTACCTTTGATTACCGTTGCATGTTGATGGCATCATCTCCAAAAACAATCATAAGGTTTGTTTTTAGTACTATTCCCAACCAATATCTTGCCACCTACATATTTGTTCAGTCGTTTGTATAGAAGCCTAATTAGTTGTCATGTTTATAGACCAAAGTACATTAATTCATTTATAAAATTACATGTTTTTTTGGTTTCATTAGTTCCAAATTACTTTCGTGGCTTTTGTACCATCTACCAATATATTTAAAGTTGTTTCAATTGTTTTGTGCAAGCCGACTCTTATAGAAAAGAAAAATGTTTTATATCTAGCTGGTGCGAATGCACACGACTTCAAGAATATACGAGAGTGATATCAACACGCACTATCCACAACAGGCCGGTATGGAACGAGAGTAATTCTCCATCAGCATATCTGATATGAGACGACAATGACATTCGGTCACAGAAAGGGACGCTTTCAAGTGATGCATCATCGTGTTTTCTACGGTCTCTCCATGAATAGCTCATAGCAGAGCCGCACCTAATACTCCGGCAACTCCCATCATAGGAAATGGGTTCAACGTCCAATTATGAAATCCTTGGAAGAAAAGGATGAATCGAAATATCGCTGCTACGCCAAAACTCGGCACAAAGAACCAACCAGATTGCCCTAGTGGATAAATAAGGAATACGGAAACAAAAACAGCAATTGGACCAGAGAATGAGATTGCATTATAAGGCCGCAATAAAACAGACCGAGCAAGTTCAAATTGGCGTAACATGAAACCTATTAGTGCAAAAGCCCTGTGGAGAGCTACAAAAGTCCATAGACCGCCTAATTGACACCAACGAGCAAAATCTCCTTGTGCTTCGGGTCCCCATAGTAGCAACAAAGAGTGTGCTAAACTATTGGCAGGGGTAGAAACTACTGCGGATAAGAAATTACAACCTTCCAAATAGGAACTAGCCAATCCATGGGTATACCAAGAAGTTACAAAAGTTGTCCCTGTAAACCAACCCCCTAAAGCGAAATAAGCACAAGGAAAGAGCAATAGGCCAGACCATCCTACAACGAAACGGTCCCTTCGTAACCAGTCATCCATAGTATCAAATAGATCATTTTCTTATTTAGGAATTCTACCAAGGGCTATAGTCATAGTATGATCCTCCTATTCAATTACTTCAACCATTTCCGAGCACCTCATATCACTTTCCAAGGCATATGGTAGTTTTATTATCTGTGGACGATTTATTTCTCGTTCAATGCCCTTTTTCAATGGTCTCGAAGAGAGAAATTTCCCATTTTTATCTATGGAGTGACAGTCACAACCGAGATCGTGGTAAATCCATGAATTTGATTCGATTTGTTTTTCTTATACTATTTGTTTTTCTTATACTATTTGTTTTTCTTATACTATAGAAATAGAAATAAATTGTTTTTCTTATACTATAGAAAGAAATAAACCTTTGAATTCAGCATTATTCCAAGACTCCTATTTCAAAGTCTATCTTTTAAGGGAAAAATGAAAATAAAAGTAACCCTTCTTTTCCCATTCCCTCTCTATTGCATGGGTGGAAGAACTAAAATAGAGGATTCTGAAAAAAATGGACCTTCGAAATCCAATTTTATGTGTAGCACAAAGGAGTTGCGATTTCTTCTTATTCCTATAGAACATCTAGTAACAAGAATATGAAATCGTAAATAGCGAAAAATTCTTGTCTTGTGCGGTCTAAGTCTAAGGAAATAAAAAAATTTCTTATACAATTTCATCTACATCGAATTTATATATCAGAATAGCGGATAGAGGCATCATTAAAGGAGTCAGGTCTACTTACTTTATGCTTCTTTCCAATTTTATGGTGGATTTGATAAGAACCCTTTTTGCTTTCTTGATAAATAATCGACAAAAAAGCGTTTTTTATATAACCTCCTTGTTTTATTATAATTATAACAAGTCCTATATGGAAATGCCCGCTAAAGAGAAAAATATATTTGATAGTCTCTCGGCCAATATCGATTTTTAGAAAGAAAAAACAAGATTTTTCTTCTTTTTTATTAACATTAAGAAAAAAGAATACAATTAAAATGGAATTGGAAATATAATTTTTATAGACTTTTGAAAGAAAAAAGGGTTTTTTTGCAACTGTTATTTCTTATTTCTTGCCTATATCATATCACGGAAACCTTTTGCTTTGGAACATGGAGAGATGGCTGAGTGGACTAAAGCGGCGGATTGCTAATCCGTTGTACAATTTTTTTGTACCGAGGGTTCGAATCCCTCTCTTTCCGCTCCCTTGGATCATTTGGGACTTTCGAATTGGAAAGAATTCTGACCCCCGGATTTTGTCATAGATAAATGTACGAAACAAATCCAATAAGAAAAAAAACTGAATTTTTACTCCTCGTGTCCAGGATTCCATCCTGGGTCATTAGATAAGAATCCAAAGATAAAGAGTGAAACAAAGAATATCACTACTGTATAAACAAAAAGTTTGAGAGTAAGTATTACAAAATCTCCAAGATTTTTTAAGGAATAGATTACCAGTTTTTCCTTACCACACGGATCCACTAGGATGGGTTTTTTTATACCTAAAAATGCAAAAAAGAATTCTTGAAAAAAATTGCAAGAATTCTTTTATAATAAGCACTCTTATCAATAGAAAAAATAGGGTTAGGTGGTTAGGTATTGTGTAGGTACCTGCTCAACCTAGGTGCAGGGGAGTAGAAAGGCTGATCCAAATTTATTGTTGTACTACCCATTCAATGTAGACGAATTTAAATTTTAGAATCGAAGGTTCATAATATAAAAATATAAAACTTCTCGGCTTTTACCCATTTTTAATTTTTTTGGAATGAACACATCATTCAATTTGGCATACAGAGTACTAAAGATTTCATCGAAAACTTACAGCATGTTGCCAAACAAAGGCTAATAGAAAAAAGAATAGACGTATAACAGGCATAATATCCACGATTGGATTGAAAATAGCATAAGCTTCGGATAATTTGGCAAAGAAAAAACTAGTAGGATAAAGAACAGAATTAAAACAGATACATGTTAAACTAAGTATATTAGGCATAACAAGCATTTTATTCTTGTAGAGTAAATAATTGGATTTTTCTTGAGTTATTTTTTAAGGGAAAGAAGGAAAAGGCAGATTCAATATCTTTTTTCTTTGGACTTTCCCAAACACAAAATACCTCCTTGTATTCGCACTCTCAAATGAGAGTGGAATAAATTCGACTTTCGTATAATATCTTAATAGAATTCCATGTAATGATCAATGCATTTTTTTGATTCTATATTATCCGCATGTGTAGAATACTAGCAAGAGAATATCCCTCCTTTTTTATGTAATTGAAATGGTATTGACGAATAACAAATAAACATACTAGTGTTTATTAGTGTCGCATAAAACCCGAAATGGGGCATGGCCAAGTGGTAAGGCAGCGGGTTTTGGTCCCGTTACTCGGAGGTTCGAATCCTTCCGTCCCAGATTGTTTCTGATGAAACAAACGATGAAATTATATAGTATTACGTACGAGACAAAAGTTTATTAAAGAGAATAATGATATCTTATTCTTTCTCAGAAAACATAATAAAGTCTTAAGTCCAGTCAAATTGGCTATCTTTATTTTCACGAAAAAATGGGATCTATCAAGCACATTCAGGATATGCCTCTACTATAAAACCACTTAGTCATTTTTTTTTCTTCCTTTTGGTATTCGAGTTGAAGAAGTACGAGAATTCTATAACTACCAAAAACTTTCAATCTTTTCATTGGCATAGTTTATTTAGTTATTATTGTTAATTGTTTTTGGTACTGAAAAAAATATATTACTACTAGAATTCTAATTCTAGTAATTAAATTAATTAAACTTTTTTGGAGGTTGATAGTTTATTTATTGAGGAAGAGTCAATCCTTCTTTTCTCACTTCAAGATTGATCATCTCGAGCCATCCGTTGAGGGTGGAAATTTAACAATAAATAAGTTTTAAGCAAACTTGTTTAGTCATCTTTTTCAAACTATGTTTCATTCATATGATAGAATTTTAATATGGGTTTAAATAAATTGGATCTTGGCGGAGGCTTCCCGGATAAATACTTACTTTCTTTTATCCATATTGCTCCATAGATAGCAAGTTTTAATTAGTATAAAAAACTAAACCAATGACTATTCATGATTCCATCCATATTGGATCAATTCTCTATGCCACTTTGCAATGAAAATAGGAATGTTTGTTATGGTAAAACTTTGTTTAAAATGATGTGGTAGAAAGCAACATGCGACTTGAAGGACATGATCGATTGTGGATTTTGCTATCCATCATTTTCCATAGTAATGAAAATGCTCTTGGCTCGACATAGCCTGTTCTATTCGTTCCGACCAAATTTGTGCTGGGTTTAAGTAACATAGTACACGATGGAGCTCGAGAGGACAGAATTTTTTTTATCCAGGGAAAGAATTTAGGGTTAGTGAAAACTAATAAATTAGGCCAAATTTGTCAGTCTATCCTTAATATAGAAATAAATCGAAAGGTTAAAATAAGAAGACAGTCCAATAAAAGTATATCAGAATCAATCCCTCTTATTAGATTTATATAGAAGAGATAAATGCTTTATCGAAGGAAATAAGAAAAAAGGGCATGTTGCTACTCTTTTGAAAGAAAAAAAATAGGAATTCCCAAGTAATGTCTAAACCCAAGGATTTCACAAATAAAAGGTAAAGGATTCCAGAACAAGTAAACACAATTTTCAATTGTCTCAACAACAGAGTTGGATCAGAATAAGGAATAAAAGTCAATTCGTTCGAAATGAGATAAAGAAAAGAGTTTAAAGACGACTCAAATTTTTTGGAAGGATTTTGCCTTCAAAGATTGTCACGCAAAATTAGCCCACTTGAATCATGAGTATAAATGAAATTTGTTTTTTCTGTAAGGAAATTAATGCACGTCATAGTCTAATTTCTGTTATTATCGACAGAAATTCGAATCATTTTCTCAAGCCGTATGAGGAGAAAACCTCCTATACGTTTCTAGGGGGCGTTGTTTATCTACATCTATCCCAATAAGCTGTCTGTCGAATCATTGCAATTGATGTTCGATCTCGAATAGAAGGAAGAGATCTTCAAAAAGTAGGTTTTTATGATCCGATAAACAATCAAACTTGTTTAAATGCTCCAGCTATTCTCTATTTCCTTGAAAAGGGTGCTCAACCAACAAGAACTGTTTATGATATTTTAAGGAAGGCGGAATTCTTTAAAGATAAAGAAAGAACTTTGAGTTAATTGAAGAACTAAATGAATCAAAAAGTACGATAGGAGAAGATTATTAGTATTCCTAGTTGTCTAATTATTTAGACACAATTTACCTCTTTTTTATCCTATTTGGATTTATATTATATCGTGCCAATCCAATATAAGCCACTATTTTATTTACTTTTTCTATCTAATTTGTTTTCTTACCATTGTATTTCCATTGACAAAGGTCTATTGAACAAATAGAATTTGTAGATAGATGGGTCTCTTGATCCTCACTCCATATTCAGTTTTTCTGCCTACACTTCGCTCAAATGATAAGGGTGTTCCTCTTGCATGTATTCTCATACAATATAATATATATATATATATATATATTAATAAAAATCGCTAAAAATAAGGAGAATTTGGCCATCGTGATTAGGGTCGCTCTTTTTTTTACTTTACTTTAGTGGAATTTAGCCGGACCTGTTTGTTTTGGCACTTGAGTGTTCTTCATGGTCGATAAAAAAAATCTTTTGATGTCTTGCTAGTTCAATGTTTTAACAGAAGCGCGCGGTGTAATTCCATTGATTTTTGGATTTCGATCGTATCTAAGATCCTTTTTTTATCTGGGTTGCTAACTCAATGGTAGAGTACTCGACTTTTAAGTGCGACTATGATCTTTTACACATTTGGATGAAACAACAAATTCGTCCAGACTCTTGGTAGAGTCTAGAAGACCACGACTGATCCTCAAAGGTAGTGAATGGAAAAATAGCATGTCGTAATAAAATCAATCTTTTTTTGAATGGAATCGAAAATTATGATTTTCTGGGTCTAGTGAATAAATGGATAGAGCCTGGCTCCAATTCTGGTAAAATAAAAAGCAACGAGCTGAACTTCCTAATTGGAATGATTCCCCGCTCTAATTAGACGTTAAAAATAGATTAGTGTCGGGTGCGGGGAAATGTTGGGTTTTCCTATGAGTGGACCCGTTATTTTTTCTTTTTTTAGAAATCCTAATTATTCTTGATTATGGATTGAATAAGGGATGTTATGGATTGAATGTGTAAAAGAAGCAGTATATTGATAAAGAGGCTATATTCCAAAGTCAAAAGAGCGATTGGCCTGCAAAAATAAAAAACTTGTTCTGTTCTTTTTTTAATTAGAACAAACATAAACTAATTGGGTAGAAAAGGGGCAGAAAAAGATCTGTGGATTAGACTCCCTTTCTTTCCAGGGTTTGTATTAAAAATGCAACACCCTGTTCTGACCATATTGCACTATGTATCATCATTCGATAAACCGAGAAACGCTTCTTCTCTCTGATTCAAGTAGAATACAAATGGAAAAATTCGAAGGGTATTCAGAAAAACATAAATCTCGTCGACAATACTTTGTCTACCCACTTCTCTTTCAGGAATATATTTATGCATTTGCCCTCCATTATGGATTAAATGGTTCTGAACCTGTGGAAATAGTTGTTAGTTGTAATAACAAGAAATTTAGTTCACAACTTGTGAAACATTTAATTATTCGAATGTATCAACAGAATTTTTTGGATAACTCGGTTAATCATCCTAACCAAGATCGATTATTGGATTACAAAAATTATTTTTATTCTGAGTTTTATTCTCAGATTCTATCTGAAGGGTTTGCGATCGTTGTGGAAATCCCATTCTCGCTATGGGAATTATTTTGTCCGAAAGAAAAAGAAATACCAAAGTTTTAGAATTTACACTCTATTCAGTCAATATTTCCCTTTTTAGAAGACAAATTTTTTCATTTGGATTATCTATCACATATAGAAATACCCTATCCCATCCATTTGGAAATCCTAGTTCAACTCCTTCAATACCGTATCCAAGATGTTCCATCTTTGCATTTATTGCGATTCTTTCTCAACTATTATTCGAATTGGAATAGTTTTATTACTTCAATGAAATCGATTTTTATTTTTCAAAAAGAAAATAAAAGACTATTTCGATTCCTATATAACTCTTATGTGTCAGAATATGATTTTTTTGTTATTTCTTCGTAAACGATCTTCTTGCTTACCATTAGCATCTTCTGGAACTTTTCTGGAACGAATCCACTTTTCTAGGAAGATGGAACACTTTGGGATAATGTATCCTGGTTTTTCTCGGAAAACCCTATGGTTCTTTATGGATACTCTTATGCATTATGTTTGATATCAAGGAAAGGCAATTCTTGCATCAAAAGGCACTTTTTTGAAGAAGAAATGGAAATGCTACGTTATCAATTTCTAGCAATATTATTTCTGTTTTTGGACTCATCCGCGAAGAATCCATATAAACCAATTAGCAAACTCTTGCTTCGATTTTATGGGGTACCTTTCAAGTGTACCAAAAAGTTCCTTGTTAGTAAGAAATCAAATGCTGGAGAATTCATTTCTAGTAGATACTCGAATGAAAAAATTTGATACCATAGTCCCTGCTACTCTCCTCATAGGATACTTATGAAAAGCTCAATTTTGTATTGGATCGGGGCATCCTATTAGTAAACCCATTTGGATAGATTTATCAGATTGGGATATTCTTGATCGATTTGGTCGGATATGTAGAAATATTTTTCATTATCATAGTGGATCTTCGAAAAAACGGAATTTGTATCGACTAAAGTATATACTTTGACTTTCATGCGCTAGAACTTTAGCTCGTAAACATAAAAGCACGGTACAAACTTTTATGCAACGAATGGGTTCGGCATTTTTAGAAGAATTTTTTATGGAAGAAGTGCAAGTTTTTTTCTTTGATGTTCACCAAAACAACTCTTTTTTTCTTTCTATGGATCACACACTGAGCGTATTTGGTATTTGGATATTATATGTATCAATGACCTGGTCAACCCTCTTAATTAATCATTAGACGAAATTAAGAAGCAGGAAAGGGTTGATAAATGATCAAGAAAAAACTTTTCTACTTTTCATTCTCAAATGTTCTTTTTATTATAATAAAGAGTAGGTGAATCAACTTACTAATTAAAAAAAATTAGTAGAACTTCCTCTTTGGAATAGAAATTGGCTATTTCTACATAGGGAAAGTGGTGTGCAATGAAAAATGGAAGCACGATTTGGGGAGGGATTTTTCTCTATTGTAACAAGGAAGAATTATCTACTCCATCCGACTAGTTCCGGGTTCGAGTCCCGGGCAACCCATATAGAAAATACCCATCAAAGTTTTTAACTTTGACTCACTTCATTTACAAATACAAAATTATTGGTTTGGTTAATTTAGTTATATGGATAGCTAATCTTTGGGCTGACTTGGTTGACATTGGTATATAGTCTATGTTATACTGTTAAATAACAAGCCTTCTATTATCTATATTCTAGTTAATACGTGTGCTTGGGAGTCCTTGCAATTTCAATAAACCAAGATCTTACCATGACTGCAATTTTAGAGAGACGCGAAAGTACAAGCCTGTGGGGTCGCTTCTGCAACTGGATAACTAGCACTGAAAATCGTCTTTACATCGGATGGTTTGGTGTGACGCCCCGATTCAATCGTACACTAATCATACACGGAAACGTGTACGATCAAGATCAGGGACTCACGGGAAGATATCACAACACAACTCTACAAATAAAAAAATAAGTCATACAAGCATCATATTACAAGCCAGGGGCCTCGAGGGCTCGAATACAAGAGCTCGATCATAGACGAGTCAGCAGAAGCAACCATATCTGAGTACAGACATAATATAAACAAGTTTGCCTTAAGAAGGCTGGCACAAACTGGGATACAGATCGAAAGAGGCGCATGCCTCCTGCCCGGGATCCTCCTAATCTACTCCGGATCATCGTCAGCGGCCTGCACGTAGTAGTAGGCACCTCCCGGGTAGTAGCAGTCGTCATCGACAGTGGCATCTGGCTCCTGGACTCCAACGTGTGGTCGCAGCAATCGGGTATAGAAAAAGGGAAAAGGGGGAGCAAGGCAACCGTGAGTACTCATCCAAAGTACTCGCAAGCAAGGAACTACACTACATATGTATGCATTGGTACGAAATGGAAAAGAGGTAACATATGTCGACTGAACTGCAGAATGCCAGAATAAGAGGGGGATAGCTAGTCCTATCGAAGACTACGCTCCTGGCAATCTCCATCTTGCAGCATGTAGAAGAGAGTAGATGGTAAGTTCACCAAGTAGCATCGTATAGCATAATCCTACCCGGTGATCCTCCCCTCGTCGCCCTGTTAGAGAGCGATCACCGGGTTGTATCTGGCACTTGGAAGGGTGTGTTTTATTAAGTAACCGGTTCTAGTTGTCATAAGGTCAAGGTACAACTCCAAGTCGTCCTGTTACCGAAGATCACGGCTATTCGAATAGATTAACTTCCCTCCAGGGGTGCACCATATTTCCCAACACGCTCGATCCCCTTTGTCCGGGCACACTTTCCTAGGTCATGCCTGGCATCAGAAGATCAACACGTCGCAGCCCCACCTAGGCACAACAAAGAGGTCAGCACACCGGTCTAAATCCTATGGCGCAGGGTCTGGGCCCATCGCCCATTACACACCTGCACGTTGAGAACGCGGCCGGCGAGCAGACCTAGCCTCCCTTATACAAGAGCAGGCGTTCCAGTCCAACCTGGCACGCGCCGCTCAGTTGCTGACATCACGAAGGCTTCGGCTGATACCACGATGTCGAGTGCCCATAACTGTTCCCGCGTAGTTGGTTAGTGCGTATAGGCCGGTAGCCAGACTTAGATCAAATATCAAGATCTCGTTAAGCGTGTTAATTGAAGTATCCGCGAACGCCGACCAGGGCCAGGCCCACCTCTCTCCTAGGTGGTCTCAACCTGCCCTATCGCTCCGCCACAAAGTAATAGTAGGGGGCCGTCGGGAACCCAGGCCCACCTCTACCGGGATGGAGCCACCTACCCCTTCAGCCCCCATCTCCGAACAGTATCATAAGTAATGTAACAGTATAAAGTATATATCATATGCCCGTGATCACCTCCCGAAGTGATCACGGCCCAGTAGTATAGCATGGCAGACGGACAAGAGTGTAGGGCCACTGATGGAACACTAGCATCCTATACTAAGCATTTAGGATTGCAGGTAAAGGTAACAACAGTAGTAGCAAGGACAGGCTATGCATCAGGATAGGATAACGGAAAGCAGTAACATGCTACACTGCTCTAATGCAAGCAGTAGAGAGAAGAATAGGCGATATCTAGTGATCAAAGGGGGGCTTGCCTGGTTGCTCTAGCAAGAGAGAGGGGTCGTCAACACCGTAGGTGTACTAGGTAGCAGCGGCGTCGGTCTCGGTGTCTAGCGAGAGAAGATGGGGAAGAAACAATAAATATAATGCAAACAAATGCATGACGATGCATGACATGACAAAGCGTGATGCTAGGTGTGCCCTAACGCGGTATGAGGTGATACCGGTGAATGGGGAAACATCCGGGAAAATATCCCCGGTGTTTTTCGTTGCCGGACAAATGAACCGGAAGGGGGAAAGTTGCGTGTTTGCTGTGCTAGGCATATGTGGTGGACGAACGGGCTGCGTATACGGATTCGTCTTGTCATTCTGAGCAACTTTCATGTACAAAGTTTTTCCATCCGAGCTACGGCTTATTTTATATGATTTTTCAAAAATTTAATCCATTTTCCCAAATTATTTGTATTTCAGAATTAATAGACAAATTGCTATGGGTACCCAGCCCTGTGTACATAGAATGTACACAAAGGCTGACATGTGGGCCAGTGGACCCAGTTGACCAGTCAAACTTTGACTGGTCAACAGGAGGGTGGGGCCTCCTTGTCATTGACTGATTAAACTAGTGAGGTAGTTAATTAGTTAACTAAGCAATATTAATTAAGTTAATTAATTATTAAATTAATTAATTAATCATTAATTATATTTAGTTATTTTGAAATTCTTTTTTTGTTCTAACAGGGGGCAGGCCCCACTAGTCATAATCACAAGGGGGCTTAGCACTTAATCTGATCCGGGGGTTATCCCCACTAATCCAAAACAGGGGGAACGGGCCACTGGTCAAAGGCCCCAGCCGGCCATGGCTGGGCTAGCGTGCACGGCGGCTCGCAGGGGAGGCGCCGGCGGCCAACGCAAGCGCGCCGGGGAGGGGGAGCAGGGCACGGCCCCTGCAGCGGCGGCCTCGGCGGCATGGCACGACGAGAGGGCGGCAGCGCAGCGCGGCGGTAGCAGCAGCAGCTCGGCAGCGGGAGGATTGCGCGGGCGGCGAGCGGTCTGGGAGGCGGCAGGCAAGCTGGGCGCTGGCGGTGGGCAGCGCGCAGAGAGTGGCAGAGGCGGGGCGATGCGGGAGTGGGTCACGCGCGGGGCGCGAGGGCAGGTACTGCAGCGAGTCGAGGCGAGGCGGCCGACAGTGGGACGCGGCAGCAACAGAGCAGCGTAGGCGGCGCGAGGAACGATAGGAGAAGGCGCGGGCACAAGTGAGGGAAGGGGAGTGTGCGCCCGAGCAGTGGCAGGCACGCAGATCACGCCGGCGTTTAGACATACGCATGCACCGACGATGAACTTCAGGAGCGGCGGTGATGCACGGGAAGGTACCTACTGTGAGATCCCAGCCCTGGAACGCACGCGATGACAATGGATTACAAGTGGAAACTCTGATTTGTCGCTCGTATCTGAAACTCTTCCTGACGAACACGAGAACACACAGGGGACAGGAGTATTTTGCGACGCCTCAACCTGCGTCTTTTCGGGGTTTTTTTTTCCTTTTATTCACTTGATCCTACTAAGCCGGCCTCGATCCGGTTTACCCGCGCCATCCCACGGACGGTATCGTGGCCATCGTCTACGGCATGATCTCTAAGAAAGAGTAAACGAAGATCCTAACTTGCCGCTGCACGAACAAGGCGTGCGTCTGGCATTACACTTATTTTCAGATAAGCTACAGTAAACGTGACAAGCTAGTTATAGGAACATCTAGATTAACATAACATTCTCCCCTTTAAACTTGATGTCCTGGAATCACCATGCTCATGCCAATCTTCTCCTTCAGTTCCTGAAAGCGAAACCTTGCCAATGGCTTTGTGAGAATATCTGCATGTTGCTCATTAGTTCTCACATGCTCTACCTTCAGTTTGCCATCTTCTACACTGTTTCTGACAAAATGGTAGCGCACATCAATGTGTTTGCTTCTCTCATGAAGCACAGAATTTTTGCACAAGGAGATAGTTAACTGGTTGTCAATTCTGACTCTGAACTTGACACTTCTTTCTCCTAGTAGTTCCTTCAACAATCGTGCTAACCAGACCCCTTGACTTGCTCCAGCTGCTGCAGCAATGTACTCAACCTCACATGACGACTGTGCAACTACTCTTTGCTTCTGAGAGACCCATGATACAGGACAGTTCCCAAAATAAAACAGCACGCCACTGGTGCTCTTTCTATCATTAATATCACCAGCATGGTCGCTGTCACTGTATCCCAACAGAATTGGTCCGCTTGCATCTTTCCTGTAGCTGCAACCTAGATTGACAGTACCCTTCAAGTATCTCAGGATGTGCCTCACGGCTATCATGTGTTCTTTCGTGGGCCTCTCCATGTACCTACTAACATAGCCTACTGAAAAATTTAGATCAGGTCTGGTATGTAGAAGATATCTGAGGCTGCCCACTATACTTCTGTATTCAGTTAAGTCCACCGATTCAGATTTACTATCCTTGCTAAGCTTCAATCTTGGTTCCATTGGAATATGGGTTGGGTTGCAATTAGCCATACCCATTTTCTCCAATATCCTAGATGCATAACCAGACTGACAGAGTGTGATTCCCTCGTCAGTTTGCTTTACCTCTATTCCCAAGTAATAGCTCAGCAGTCCAAGGTCAGTCATACTGAACTTTGATCTCATCTGTCTCTTGAACTCATCAATGGCTTGGCTGTCACTTCCGGTGATCACCAAGTCGTCCACATAGACACCCACTATGAGCACTGTTTCTTTCAGCTTCTTGCGATACAAGCCAGATTCTGAAGGACACCGTTCGAAGCCAAGTTCTGACAGTGTTCTGTCCAGCTTGAAGTTCCATGCTCTAGGCGCCTGTCGAAGACCATACAATGCTTTCTTCAGTTTGTACACTTTGTTGGCCTGTCCCTTCACTTCAAACCCTGGGGGCTGGCTCACATACACTTCCTCGGCCAAATCACCATTTAGAAAGGCAGATTTAACATCCATCTGGTGGATTTTCCAGGCAAACTAAGCAGCAAGTGCAATCAGGAGTCTTACTGATTCAAGGCGAGCTACTGGAGCGAACACCTCATCGAAATCTATCCCCTGTCGTTGCACATACCCTTTGGCTACTAGCCTTGCTTTGTGCTTCACAATTTCTCCACTAGGTTTTCTCTTTAGTTTATAAACCCA
Organism: Triticum monococcum; assembly: GCA_034509565.1. Taxonomy (NCBI): domain Eukaryota; kingdom Viridiplantae; phylum Streptophyta; class Magnoliopsida; order Poales; family Poaceae; genus Triticum; species Triticum monococcum. The sequence goes on from CM067845.1 coordinate 626,907,703, forward strand.
CTTCAGGCCAATAGGTAGATGTCCCCTAGGCAATTCACAGAGATCCCATGTCTTGTTATCTTGAATTGCTGCTAGTTCTTCTTTCATGGCTTTTCTCCAGCATTCTTCCTTTACTGCATCGAGATGGCTAGAAGGTTCTTCCAAACCCAATAGACACAACCCACTGTACTCTGCCTCATCCGGCTCATCTTCTTCATAGAAGTCTGTCAGCAACCGTTTGCCTTGTGGGACCTGTGAAGGCTCAGAGTATGGTGTTGCAGATGCTGTCTGATTGCTAGAAGATGTTGCCACCGGAGTTGAGAGTGGGAGCGGCAACTGAACAGGTTTTCCATCTCCAGCCTGTCGTGTCTTCGCTCCCAGCCTTGGCTCTGCTGCAGCCAACATTTCTCCTGCCTTTGCTATCACTGCAGGAGTTTCAGGTGAATTCTCTGCTGTGTGTTCCCCTGAACCTTGTTGTCTCTGTTCTGGATACAACACTACTAGTGGCTCCTGATCACCAGTCTGCGATGAACCAGGCGAGCTCCAGTCCCATGGCCTGTCCTCCTCGAACACGACATCGCGAGCCACCACTAGCTTCCTGGTCTCTAGATCATACAGGCGGTATGCTTTGGACCCTGTCTCATACCCGATCATGACCATCTGTTTGCTGCGGTCTGCCAGCTTGGTTTGGCCAGGTCCAATCTTCTTCACATGGGCTGTGCTGCCAAACGTTCTCAGGTGGTGCACTGATGGTTTCCTTCCGTGCCACGCCTCATATGGAGTCATGCCCTTCACACTTTTCGTTGGAGCACGATTCAGCAGATATACAGCTGTACTCACTGCTTCTCCCCAAAACTTGGCCGGCATTCCCATGCTCTTAAGCAAGCTCCTGGCCATGTTCACGACAGTCTGGTTTTGGCGTTCTACGACTCCATTTTCCTGTGGAGTGTAGGGAGCCGTTCTGAAATGCTTGATGCCCCTGGCTTCACAATACTCGACAAATTCGACTGAGTTGAATTCCCCTCCTCTGTCCGTTCGCAGACCTTTCAGTCTCAGATTTTTCTCGAGTTCAGCTACTGCTTGCACCTTTTTGATTGCTGTTAGTGCTTCATCCTTGCTGCGCAGTAATACAATCCACATGTACCGTGAGCAGTCATCTACCAGCAATAGGAAGTACTCCTTTCCTGCAGGTGTAGTCGGTGATATTGGCCCGCAGAGGTCACCATGCCAAAGCTCCATTGGCAGCTCTGCTCGATACTGCGCCTGAGCAGGAAACAGAAGACGTTTCTGCTTTGCAACCATACATCCGTCACAAATCTGCTCGATTTCTTGAACTGAGGCATTCCGTTCACCATCCCTCCTGTAGACAAAGAACCCAATAATCTGAAGTTCAAGTGTCCATATCTCATGTGCCACAGCCAGGCATTCTCTGTCGCATGGTTGAGTAAGCACACAGGGTGCGTTTGCTCAATATTCAGGATGTACATGCGGTTCCTAGTCCGTGGCACTCTGGCGAGAACATTTCTTTGTCTGTCCCACAGTGTCATGATGCCATTCTCCCCTGAATATTTGCACCCGTTCTCCTCCAACTGACCAAGACTAATGATGTTATTCTTGAGTTTTGGAATGAGGTACACATCAGACAACACACGATGTTCGCCATTCAGGCACTGCATCAGAATTGCACCACGACCACATATCTCAACTGAGGATCCATCCCCAAATTTCACCCTTCCTTTGATTGAGTGATCCAGTTCAGCAAACTTGTCAGGATCTCCAGTCATGTGGTTACTAGCCCCTGTATCTAAATACCAGGAGGCATCTCGGGAACCGGTGAATTTAGGAACCACCTTCTCCTCATTCAGGAAAACTTGCTCTGACAGAGTGTCGCTCAACTGGACTATTTCACATGTTTCCAGCATCAGCAGCGTTGGATCTTCTTCTTCCTTCTCTGTCAGGTTTGCCTTTTCCTTCTTTGGCTCGGGGCAATCAGACTGGATATGCCCCTTCTCGTTGCAATTGTAGCATCTGACTTTGGCAATGTCGAACTTCCCTTTCTTCTTTTGCTTGCCACGGTCACCATATGTACCCTTGCTGTCCTTAGTGCGATCGGTCTTTCCTCCTGACTTCTGACCGGAAGAGGAACCAGAACCGCCGGCACCGCTGTTCTTCTTGCTCTGCATGAGCTGCTCCAGCGCTCGGGTCATGAGCATGAGCTGATCCTCCTTGGCGCCACTGCTGCGACGCCGCCCACGCTGTCCGCTCTCGAACGCTGACAACCTCCCGAGGGCCTCAGAGACCGACATGGTCTCCATATCGCCCCATTGCTCTATGGTGTTGACCACGTCTGCGAACCTGTCGGGAACGGCATTGAACAACACCTCAATGACAGATTCATCACCGATTTTCTCACCTAGCGAGCGTATCTCGGCGACGAGAGTGGTGAGCTTCTGACCGAACGCGGCGATGGTCTCGCCGTCGTCCATCTGCATCCGATCCAATTGGCGCTTGAGCTTCTTGACTCGCGCCTTCTTGACGCGATCCTCGCCGACACGCATCTGTCGGATGGCATCCCACGCCTCCGCCGCGGTCTCGTACTCCGCGATGGCCATGACCACGGCGTCAGGGAGAGACTGCGAGAGCGCGGCGAACGCGTCCTCGTCCCTGGCCTGGTTGAAGTCCGATTTCCTGTCGACCGCTGACCAGCAGCCAAGGGTGCGCATAATGATGCGCATCTTGACAGCCCATACGCCGTAGTTGGTCTCGATGAGCTGCGGATAGTGCACCGGCACCCCACCGCATGACGGAGCCCTGACGACGAGCGCACCATCGCTCGTATCTGCGTCAGGATCGTCCACCTTCTTCGACGTGGACTGCTTCTCGCCGATCTTCGGCATAGCACTCCGACCCGCTGTTGCAACGCCACCAACTGCTCCGCCACCAAATCGCCTCCCGAACCTTAAGGCTCTGGTACCAAATGTGAGATCCCAGCCCTGGAACGCACGCGATCACAATGGATTACAAGTGGAAACTCTGATTTGTCGCTCGTATCTAAAACTCTCCCTGACGAACACGAGAACACACAGGGGACAGGAGTATTTTGCGACGCCTCAACCTGCGTCTTTTCGGGTTTTTTTCCTTTTATTCACTTGATCCTACTAAGCCGGCCTCGATCCGGTTTACCCGCGCCATCCCACGGACGGTATCGTGGCCAACGTCTACGGCATGATCTCTAGGAAAGAGTAAACGAAGATCCTAACTTGCCGCTGCACGAACAAGGCGTGCATCTGGCATTACACTTATTTTCAGATAAGCTACACTAAACGTGACAAGCTAGTTACAGGAACATCTAGATTAACATAACACCTACAGGGTCCAGTTCGAGCAACGGCTCGAACCATTCGAACGAGGGCACAGCACCGCATTTGTAGGTGGCACGGGTGCGAGTTAGAACGGCGGGAAGTGACTGGGACGACGACGTCCGACGGCGGTGACGGCTCAACGGTGACGGAAACGAGCCAACAAGGCACAAGGAGGAGCGAGAGGGGGTTGAGGAGGACCGTGAGCTCACCAAGGGGGCGCATGGGGTCCCGTTGGCAGCTTAGTAGCAATAGACGTAAGTGGATTCGGCGGGGAACTCCGGCGACCGAAGCGAGAAGAAGCGGTCGATCCCGGCGCTGTGGTGATCTCCTACTCGAGCTACTCCTCGGAGTCGACGAAGACGAAGCAGAAGCAGCTCCAGGCGACGGCCTGAACCGACGAGGTGGACGATGGCCACACGGACGGAGGAGGCCATGGAAACGATGGCATGGGTGTGTGTAGGAGAGAGCGAAGCGGCGCGAGGGAGGAGAAAAGGGGGAAGGAAAGGGGCGCGCTAGGGTTAGCAGGGGGTGCTTGGGGTCCTTATCTTCGCGGGGCACCGCCGGATGGCCGGTGTGTGGCTGGGGGGCCGACCATGGCCGCGGGATGGCCACCATGCCCTCCCCTGTATCCTATAGCATGAGGAGAGGGAAGGGGGGTGAGGTGGGCCGTTAGTGCTCTTCGGCCACTAGGGCCGAGATGCACATTAGCTAGCTAGACCCTTCACTGATTTTTTTTGTTTTACAATTTCTTCACTGTTTCGGATTTAAAACAAATAGCAGTTAAACTTTTCTGACAAAGAAATTTGTCACACAATTATTAGCCATAATGTTGGAGAGGCCCACAAGGTTTGAGGTTTAAGTGAAATAGTTTTGTATTTTTGTAATTGAAAAAGTAATTAAATAATTGTTTTTACCATCATAATAGTCACAAAAGGTCACTTAAATACTTTACAAAAATGTTGGGTCACCTCCATAATTGATTATGGAATATTTGCCACACTTTGGACAATTTAGATTGCATGGTTGAGAAATTTGAATTTCGGACTTTAAATTTGAATTTGAATTGTGATTTGGATCAAGTGAAGATTAGCAAAAGTAATGTGATGACATGGCACCATTAATAGGGCATTACTGTAGCATGACACTGGGGGTGTTACAAATCTCCTCCACTACACAAAATCTCGTCCCGAGATTTAAGTGGGGAAGTAAAAAATAACTTCGGGAGAACTAACCCTTATAGGGTTAATTATCTGGTGAACAATTCAGGGAATGAGGCAGAAGTATCTCTCGAGTTGAAACTTAATTTAACATCAAGAGCAAGTATGAAGGTACAATAGGAAGGATCAAGCGGATAAGCAATCATTTGTTGCCTGAAAGAGAGTGTGAAAGGGGTTCAGAGCAATGGGCATAAGTATTGATTTGGATACCAGAATTGGTGATCTCTCGAAGGGTGGCTTGTGAGTTACATACAAAACCACGCATGAGGAAATAACTTTGGAAACAGGGGGTACAGGAGAGTCAGGTTTCGATCCTGTGGAACTGTGGGTTATGGGCCCACCATGTGGGTTAAAAGTAGGAGGAGCGGTGACATCTTTCATGGTCATGATAGCAAGGCATGTCAGGGGGTAGCTTGTCAGTTATATAGGCAACAATGTCGGCACCAAGGGCGAGGGACGAAGAGAACCATTTTCCTGCTCGTTGAACGAGGCGGACCAATAGGCAAAGTTCTCGTCCATCGATGGCTACCGGAATGTCATCAACAATAGTAACAGGGTCTTGCTGACAAAGTTGTACACCGAGGAGTTTACATAAGCAGTGAATTAATACTGCTTAGATTATATAGATCACAAGAAAGGTCAAACAAACCAATGGAAAGGAAAATGTGGTCATCAGGTTAAACAGAACAATGAAAAGGAAAAATGTGTTTAAACACATATTTCAGGGGTATATCCTTCCCAAGGACAAGCAAAGCATGATATCCATGACAGGATATAACGTAGAAAACCCTTTAGGTAAGGGGAGAGAAATTTCATGACATTATGCATACAAAGGTGTTTGTATAATTGATAAAGAAAATATAGCATTGTGCTTCAAATTTTCTTATTGAAGATCATAGTACCACAAACATGCTTCAAGATAGCATGGACATGGTCAATAGGTGAAGATCAAACTTTGGAAACACAAAGGATCCATCTGGAATAACTTGTAGAATAAGTCTTACAATTTCCTCATGGAAGAATGGATAACCTTGCTGAAAAGGACACTATAACAATAGGTCCTCCGTCCAGGTGTGCTAGGCATGACATCATCTTACCGGGTCATATAAAGACCAATGTTATAACTCTTGGAAATATGTTTCAACCATCATATCTGACCGAGATTCGGATCTGATTGGTGTTAGGATAACTCAGATTCAGGATGACTGAGAAGAAAGGTGCAACACAAAATGTCAAGATGACATCGTAAGATTCTCGGGAATTGAACTATGGAAGCGAGTTCCGAATCACGAGTTCACCATTAACCCAAGGAGAGGATGAGGAGGTGGCTGATGAACTCAACGACAATTCATTGAGATTTCCAAAAGATGGATTTCCACAATTATGTGAACAAGGGGATAACATTTGTCGGATCAAATGATATAATGAGGTATGCTCGAGGAAAACATACACAATTAAACATTGGTTGAAAAGTGCAACCTAAATATGGGCTTAGGTAGTACGATCAATGTTAGAATGGTGATTCAATAACCAATAGCTTGAGGATGAACTATCGGCCACTAACTTCAAAGCAATAGGGTTGCTAGAGATATTAAATTCTCACAACATAGTTCACTCAACACGGGGGCCAAGAAAAGAATGGTGATGGCGAGAAGCATCACCTATATCAAGAATTCCCAAGAGGTGGTGAAATTCTCATGACATTCTTGACATAAAGATGGTAATACTCAAAGGTAAAGAAGAACAAATGTTGGATAGCAAGGAACTCAAGGTATAACACAAACACAAACAAGTTTGTGTTGAAACGGAAGGCAATAAAAAGGTTGATGATAAAACAAATCATCGAGGGCAAGTATGGTATTTCTCATCATGAATTCAATTAGTATCTAGGAATGAATCAAGATGTTGATGATGTTCACGACAAATTTTGTCGAGAGGCTCCATGAAGAAGCAATCGAATAGCGATTGCATTAAGCAAAAGGACTGATGCAGCGAAAGATTATTGGAACCACGGATGCGACACCAACTCGGAATCAAGCTTGCTGCTCGAGGTGAAATGATAAGACAAGGAAGATCGATGTAAGCTTAGCTCATCATCGAAAGTTGTGCTCCGAGAATAAGGACCAGGTAGCACAGTTAAAATCGGCACAATAATGATATAGTCGAACAGGCCAGGAATGACATGGTTGAGTACAAACTCGTGAGTAAAGGAGATTACTAAGATTTGTTTAATCGTGGTGAGGACCCAATTTACTTATCGGTGTCCTCGAGTGATTAACAACTCGGAACCAGGAAACATTGGAATCGGTGAGGAATAATACTTGATGAAGGCTCCTAATAAGCAACATGGTTCGGTGATATTATCACGATACTAGAGGGTATACTCAAAGGTAGAGCAGAATAGAGGTTGGATAGGTGTATTGATCTGTAGAAGACAAGTACTTGAACTTGTCCGAGAAATGGGATCAAAGAAGAACAATATGGTCGAAACCACGATTGCAAAAGAACAGATCCCAGATATAAGATGAACTTATACCAAGGAATAATTAATTTAAGAGAAGCTTCCATGATAAGTTCCACCCCGTGTCCGTGGGCATGAACACAAACATTCAGGGTCGACTCCCACTTCTGCAATGCATAACCTTTCATTCACTTCTCGTTTTAGAAAAAGTAGTAGTGTCGAAACTTTATTTGGCGAAGCATCAAAAAGGGTATGACTCGCGAAAACTTTCGGGTTTATACAGTTTGGGGAAGGCATAGGTTCAACCCATCGGGGCATCTTAGGAGCATATACCATAAATTTCGAGAATAATTAACACAAGCTCGATAGTAGAGCATGCTTGAGAAAGCAGAGGATACAATTTACCAAAGGCATTATGTATCCAAGGAAAGGCTCACAAGCTTATTGAATATGAAGGACGTTGTCGGATAAAATCCGACAAAGGGTCTGGTGGTCCACAAGGGACCAGATGCCAGCATCAGTATCCAACCAGAGTCACCCTGGGCGTTCGGGTTTACCCGAACTTTAGGGTTGGGTAATTCGGGTTTTTTGAAATTCAGGTTTTCAGAAACAACTCCCGAAATATCTCTAAAAAAACTAAAACCCAAAATATCGGGTACCCAAATTTTCGGGTTTGGGTTCGGGTAATCCCAAATTTCCCAAACTGTGAACAAAGGTACTTACTGATGTGATTATTTTCCATAGTGGCATTTGCATTAGTACGGTTGTTACTCGCCTAAGTTAGATAGAAACAATGGCCTTTGCATCAGTACGACTGTTACTTGCCTCAAGCTACTACAGAGCCATGCGCTTGCCAAATACAGAGTACATTTGAGTAGTTTTTAGCATGATACTTCAGCATGGAAAATGTCAATTTTTAGCAGTATAACTCAGCATGACAAATGACACTTGTCAAGATCCTTCGTTGCTTCGTGTCATCGCACTGACGATGCAACACCAGGGACGGGGACATGGGCCAGCGACCGGGAGTCCGGGATGGTGGGAAGGGACTACGGGCAGCGGGACGATGGAATGGGATGGAGGGACGATGGCTGGCGGGACGGCGGATGACGAGGCAGCGGGAGGGTGGACGGTGGGACGACCGAGCGGTGATTGAGACCGGTGGTGATGGTGGGATTGGTGGGCTTGCGGCACCGACGGGCGACTTTGACGAGCAGGAGCAGCCGGGCAACCGGCAGGGCCGCAGGGGAGTGTGGCAGCTAGGGTAGGAATCGGGGAAGGGTGAGTGGGGAACGCAGGGAGGAGTTGGTGTCGATGTGACGCTGTGTATGGACTATGGAGGAAGGCCTAAACTGGGCCAAGCTAAATGGGCTACCGAGTACATAGGCCAGAACTTTTGTCTTTGCTATTCGGGCTTTGGCCTGTTTGGGTACCGGGAAAAAATACCTGAATTTCCCAAAATACTTTCGGGTTTTCGTATCGGCCACCCGAGAAATGTGTTCGGGTTTTGGGTTCGGGTTATATGGGTTCGGGTTTTTCGGGTTTGGGGGTCGGGTTCGGGAAAAAGTGCCCAGGGTGAAACTAGAGGAAGAAAGAATGCAAGGAGATCAGATTATAGAAACAACTGACTAACTCAAAGCTCAATTACAAAGGAATTTTGAATTCCAAGACAAGGGATCAGAAGCAATGCTCTGATTAGGGATGGATAAGTTGAGTAGTCTTAGGGGTACAACCGATGGCAATTTGATTGGTCGAGATCCAGCTCATGTTTAAAATGTCGTCTGAGCCGGAAGGATGAATTCTAGGATCTGATTGATGATTGTGAGCATTCGCAACATATTGAATCAACAAACTCAAAATGATAATGACAAAGGATGAAAATAAGATTACTAGACTTATGGTATTAACCATAATGCAAGCAAGCAGGAAATTCAAGAACAATAGGCTGTTGAGGATTTTCAGAAGAACGAATGGTATTACGAAGACTTTTGGGAAGTACATGAATCGGCTGAGGATGAGCGGATACTCGATAGATGCACAAAATTATCCGTAGCGGTATTCAGGTGACAAGGAACTGCAAGGCAGTAAGCTCAAAGGATTCTCGGAACAACGGAAAGTAGTTCGGGGCATCTTGTAATAATACTGTAAATGGGATTGAATGTAAGAATGGCAGGTGAATGCAGTTATCAACAAGGATATAACAGTGGTTGGGAATTTGCAAGGGCGGTGGGTACAAGTGTCTTGGGAATTTGCAAGGGCGGTTGGTACAAGTGCCTGTGTTTACAAGAAAGTGAGTGGGAGCACTACAACATTTCTGTTAAGTATATGTGAATGACATATTGTTGATCGGAAATAATGTAGAATTATTCTGCAAAGCATAAAGGAGTGTTTGAAAGGAGTTTTTCAAAGAAATACCTCGGTGAAGTTGCTTACATATTGAGCATCAAGATCTATAGAGATAGATCAAGACGCTTGATAAGTTTTTTTTTCAATAAATACATACCTTGACAAGATTTTGAAGTAGTTCAAAATGGGACAGTCAAAGAAAGAGTTTCTTGCCTATGTTACAAGGTGTGAAATTGAGTAAGAATCAAAGCCCGACCACGACAGAAGATAGAAAGAGAATGAATGTCATTCCCTATGCCTTGGTCATAGGTTCTATAAAGTATGCCATGTTGTGTACCAGATCTATTGTATACCCTACCACTGAGTTTGGCAAGGGAGTACAATAGTGATCTAGGAGTAGATCACTGGACAGCGGTCAAAATTATCCTTAGTGGAATAAGGATATGTTTCTCGATTATGGAAGTGAAAAAAGGTTCGTCGTAAAGGGTTACGCCGATGCAAGTTTTGACACTAATCTAGATGACTCTAAGTCTCGGTCTAGATACATATTGAAAGTGGGAGCAATTAGCTAGAGTAGCTCTATGCAGAGCATTGTTGACATAGAAATTTGCAAAATACATGCGGATCTGAATGTGGCAGACCCATTGACTAAACTTCTCTCACAAGCAAAACATGATCACTTTTTGGGTCTTAATCACATAGCGATGTGAACTAGATTATTGAATCTAGTAAACCCTTTGGGTGTTAGTCACATGGAGATGTGAAATAATCACATAAAGATGTGAATTATTGATGTTAAATCACATGGCGATGTGATCTAGATTATTGACTCTAGTGCAAGTGGGAGACTGAAGGAAATATGCCCTAGAGGCAATAATAAAGTTATTATTTATTTCCTTATTTCATGATAAATGTTTATTATTCATGCCAGAATTGTATTAACCAGAAACATAATACATGTGTGAATACATAGACAAACAAAATGTCACTAGTATGCCTCTACTTGACTAGCTCGTTAATCGAAGATGGTTATGTTTCCTAGCCATAGACATGAAGTTGTCATTTGATTAACGGGATCACATCATTAGGAGAATGATGTGATTGACATGACCCATTCCGTTAGCTTAGCACACGGTCGTTTAGTATGTTGCTATTGCTTTCTTCATGACTTATACATGTTCCTATGACTATGAGATTATGCAACTCCCGTTTGCCGGAGGAACACTTTGTGTGCTACCAAACGTCACAACGTAACTGGGTGATTATAAAGGAGCTCTACAGGTGTCTCCAAAGGTACATGTTGGGTTGGCGTATTTCGAGATTAGGATTTGTCACTCCGATTGTCGGAGAGGTATCTCTGGGCCCTCTCGGTAATGCACATCACTTAAGCCTTGCAAGCATTGCAACTAATGAGTTAGTTGCGGGATGATGTATTACGGAACGAGTAAAGAGACTTGCCAGTAACGAGATCGAACTAGGTATTGGATACCGACGATCGAATCTCAGGCAAGTAACATACCGATGACAAAGGGAACAACGTATGTTGTTATGCGGTCTGACCGATAAAAGATCTTCGTAGAATATGTAGGAGCCAATATGGGCATCCAGGTCCAGCTATTGGTTATTGACCGGAGACGTGTCTCGGTCATGTCTACATTGTTCCCGAACCCGTAGGGTCCGCACGCTTAAGGTTTCGATGACAGTTATATTATGAGTTTATGAGTTTTGATGTACCGAAGGAGTTTGGAGTCCCGGATGAGATCAGGGACATGACGAGGAGTCTCAAAATGGTCGAGACATAAAGATCGATATATTGGACGACTATATTCGGACATCGGAAAGGTTCCGAGTGATTCGGGTATTTTTCGGAGTACCGGGTAGTTACGGGAGAAGCAATGGGCCTTGATGGGCTTTAGTGGGAAGAGGAGAAAGGGCCAAGGGGTTGCTGCGCCCCCCTCCCCTCTGGTCCGAATTGGACTAGGGAAAAGGGGGCCGGCCACCTTTCCTTCTCCTCTACTTCCTTCTCCCTTCCTCCCCTCTTGGTGGACTCCTACTAGGACTTGGAGTCCTAGTAGGACTCCACATCCTGGCCGCACCAATTGCCTTGGCCGGCCTCCTCCTCCTCCATCCTTTATATACTGAGGCAAGGGGCACCCTAGAGACACAAGTTGATCCACGTGATCTTATTCTTAGCCGTGTGCGGCGCCCCCTGCCACCATAGTCATCGATAATATTGTAGCGGTGCTTAGGCGAAGCCCTGCGACAGTAGTACATCAAGATCGTCACCACGCCGTCGTGTTGACGGAACTCTTCCCCGACACTTTGCTGGATCGGAGTCCGGGGATCGTCATCGAGCTGAATGTGTGCTAAAACTCGGAGGTGTCGTAGTTTCGGTGCTTGATCGGTCGGGCCGTGGAGACGTACGACTACATCAACCAAACGCTTCCGTTGTCGATCTACAAGGGTACGTAGATCACACTCTCCCCTCTCGTTGCTATGCATCACCATGATCTTGCGTGTGCGTAGGAATTTTTTTGAAATTACTACGTTCCCCAACAGTGGCATCCGAGCCTAGGTTTTATGGTTTGATGTTATGTGCACGAGTAGAACACAAGTGAGTTGTGGGCGATATAAGTCATACTGCTTACCAGCATGTCATACTTTGGTTCGGCGGTATTGTTGGATGAAGCGGCCCGGACCGACATTACGCGTACGCTTACGCGAGACCGGTTCTCCCGACGTGCTTTGCACATATGTGGCTTGCGGGTGACAGTTTCTCCAACTTTAGTTGAACCGAGTGTGGCTACGCCCGGTCCTTGCGAAGGTTAAAACAGCACCAACTTGACAAACTATTGTTGTGGTTTTGATGCGTAGGTAAGATTGATTCTTGCTTAAGCCCGTAGCAGCCACGTAAAACTTGCAACAAACAAAGTAGAGGACGTCTAACTTGTTTTTGCAGGGCATGTTGTGATGTGATATGGTCAAGGCATGATGCTAAATTTTATTGTATGAGATGATCATGTTTTGTAACCGAGTTATCGGCAACTGGCAGGAGCCATATAGTTGTCGCTTTATTATATGCAATGCAATCGCGCTGTAATGCTTTACTTTATCACTAAGCGGTAGCGATAGTCGTGGAAGCATAAAAGTGGCGAGACGACAACGATGCTGCGATGGAGATCAAGGTGTCGCGCCGGTGACGATGGTGATCATGACGGTGCTTCAGAGATGGAGATCACAGGCACAAGATGATGATGGCCATATCATATCACTTATATTGATTGCATGTGATGTTTATCTTTTATGCATCTTATCTTGCTTTGATTGACGGTAGCATTATAAGATGATCTCTCACTAAATTATCAAGAAGTTCTCCCTGAGTATGCACCGTTGTGAAAGTTCTTCGTGCTGAGACACCACGTGATGATCGGGTGTGATAGGCTCTACGTTCAAATACAACGGGTGCAAAACAGTTGCACACGCGGAATACTCAGGTTATACTTGACGAGCCAAGCATATACAGATATGGCCTCGGAACACGGAGACCGAAAGGTCGAGCGTGAATCATATAGTAGATATGATCAACATAGTGATGTTCACCAATGAAACTACTACATCTCACGTGATGATCGGACATGGTTTAGTTGATTTGGATCACGTGATCACTTAGAGGATTAGAGGGATGTCTATCTAAGTGGGAGTTCTTAAGTAATATGATTAATTGAACTTGAATTTATCATGAACTTAGTCCTGGTAGTATTTTGCAAATCATGTTGTAGATCAATAGCTCGCGTTGTTGCTTCCCTGTGTTTATTTTGATATGTTCCTAGAGAAAAACTATGTTGAAAGATGTTAGTAGCAATAATGCGGATTGGATCCGTGATATGAGGTTTATCCTCATTGCTGCACAGAAAAATTATGTCCTTGATGCACCGCTAGGTGACAGACCTATTGCAGGAGCAGATGCAGACGTTATGAACGTTTGGCTAGCTCAATATGATGACTACTTGATAGTTTAGTGCACCATGCTTAACAGCTTAGAATCGGGACTTCAAAGACGTTTTGAACGTCATGGACCATATGAGATGTTCCAGGAGTTGAAGTTAATATTTCAAGCAAATACCCGAGTTGAGAGATATGAAGTCTCCAACAAGTTCTATAGCTAAAAGATGGAGGAGAATCGCTCAACTAGTGAGCATGTGCTCAGATTGTCTGGGTACTACAATCGCTTGAATCAAGTGGGAGTTAATCTTCCAGATAAGATAGTGATTGACAAAATTCTCTAGTCACCATGACCAAGTTAGTAGAACTTCGTGATGAACTATAGTATGCAAGGGATGACGAAAATGACTCCCGAGCTTTTTGATGAAATCGATGAAGGTAGAAATCAAGAAAAACATCAAGTGTTGATGGTAGACAAGACCACTAGTTTCAAGAAAAGGGCAGAGGGAAGAAGGGGAACTTCAAAAAGAACAGCAAGCAAGTTGCTGCTCAAGTGAAGAAGCCCAAGTCTGGACCTAAGCCGGAGACTGAGTGCTTCTACTGCAAATGGACTGGTCACTGGAAGCGGAACTACCCCAAGTGATTGGCAGATAAGAAGGATGGCAAGGTGAACATAAGTATATTTGATATACATGTTATTGATGTGTACTTTACTAGTGTTTATAGCAACCCCTCAGTATTTGATACTAGTTCAGTTGCTAAGATTAGTAACTCGAAACGGGAGTTGCAGAATAAATAGAGACTAGTTAAGGGTGAAGTGACGATGTGTGTTGGAAGTGGTTCCAAGATTGATATGATCATCATCGCACACTCCCTATAAATTCGGGATTAGTGTTGAACCTAAATAAGTGTTATTTGGTGTTTACGTTGAGCATGAATATGATTTGATCATGTTTATTGTAATACGGTTATTCATTTAAGTAAGAGAATAAATTGTTGTTCTGTTTACATGAATAAAACCTTATATGGTTACACACCCAATGAAAATAGTTCGTTGGATCTCAATCATAGTGATACACATAATCATAATATTGAAACCAAAAGATGCAAAGTTAATAATGATAGTGCAACTTATTTGTAGCACTGCCGTTTAGGTCATATTGGTGTAAAGCGCATGAAGAAACTCCATGCTGATGGGCTTTCGGAATCACTTGATTATGAATCAGTTGATGCTTGTGAACCATGCCTCATGGGCAAGATGACTAAGACTCTGTTCTTCGGAACAATGGAGCGAGCAACAAATTTGTTGGAAATCATACATACTGATGTATGTGGTCTGATGAATACTGAGGCTCGCGATAGGTATCATTATTTTCTGATCTTCACAGATGATTTGAGCAGATATGAGTATATCTACTTGATGAAACATAAGTCTGAAACATTTGAAAAGTTCAAAGAATTTCAGAGTGAAGTGGAGAATCATCGTAACAAGAAAATAAGGCTTCTACGATCTGATCGCGGAGACAAATATTTGACTTACGAGTTTGGTCTTCAATTAAAACAATGTGGAATAGTTTCACAAATTCGTGCCACCCGGAACACCACAACATAATGGTGTGTCCGAACGTCATAGCCGTACTTTATTAGATATAGTGCAAATCTATGATGTTTCTTACCGATTTACCACTATCGTTTTTGAGGTTATGCATTAAAGACAGCTGCATTCACGTTAAAAAAAGGGACACCATCTAAGTCCGTTGAGACGACACAATCTGAACTGTGGTTTAGCAAGAAACCAAAGTTGTCGTTTCTTAAAGTTTGGGGTTGTGATGCTTATGTGAAAAAGTTTCATCCTGATAAGCTCAAAACCAAATCGGAGAAATATGTATTCATAGGATACCCAAAAGGAGACTGTTGGGTACACCTTCTATCACAGATCCTAAGGCAAGACATTCGTTGCTTATAATGGATCCTTTCTAGAGAAGGAATTTCTCTCGAAAGAAGTGAGTGGGAGGAAAGTAGAACTTGATAAGGTAATTGTACCTTCTCCCTTATTGGAAAGTAGTTCATCATAGAAATCTGTTTCTATGACTACTACACCAATTAGTGAGGAAGCTAATGATGATGATCATAAAACTTCAGATCAAGTTACTACCGAATCTCGTAGGTAAACCAGAGTGAGATCCACACCAGAGTGGTACGGTAATCTTGTTCTGGAAGTTATGTTACTAGACCATGACGAACCTACAAACTATGAGGAAGCGATGATGAGCCCAGATTCCGCAAAATGGCTTGAGGCCATGTAATCTGAGGTGAGATCCATGTATGAGAACTAAGTATGGACTTTAGTTGACTTGCCCGATGATCGGCAAGCCATAGAAAATAAATGGATCTTTAAGAGGAAGACGGACGCTGATAGTAGTGTTACTATGTACAAAGCTAGAATTGTCGCAAAAGGTTTTCGACAAGTTCAAGGTGTTGACTACGATGAGAGTTTCTCACTTGTATCTATGCTTAAATCTGTCTGAATCATGTTAGCAATTGCCGCATTTTATGAAATCTGGCAAATGGATAACAAAACTGCAATCCTTAATGGATTTCTTAAAGAAGAGTTGTATATGATGCAACCAGAAGTTTTTGTCAATCCTAAAGGTGTTAACAAAATGTGCAAACTCCAGCGATCCATCTATGGACTGGTGTAAGCATCTCAGAGTTGGAATATACGCTTTGATAAGTTGATCAAAGCATATAGTTTTATACAGACTTGCGGTGAAGCCTGTATTTACAAGAAAGTGAGTGGGAGCACTACAGCATTTGTGATAAGTATATGTGAATGACATATTGTTGATCAGAAATAATGTAGAATTATTCTGCAAAGCATAAAGGAGTGTTTGAAAGGAGTTTTTCAAAGAAAGACCTTGGTGAAGTTGCTTACATATTGAGCATCAAGATCTATAGAGATAGATCAAGACGCTTGATAAGTTTTTTTCAATAAATACATACCTTGACAAGATTTTGAAGTAGTTCAAAATGGGACAGACAAAGAAAAAGTTTCTTGCCTATGTTAAAAGGTGTGAAATTGAGTAAGACTCAAAGCCCGACCACGGCAGAAGATAGAAAGAGAATGAATGTCATTCCCTATGCCTTGGTCATAGGTTCTATAAAGTATGCCATGCTGTGTACCAGATCTATTGTATACCCTACCACTGAGTTTGGCAAGGGAGTACAATAGTGATCTAGGAGTAGATCACTGGATAGCGGTCAAAATTATCCTTAGTGGAATAAGGATATGTTTCTCGATTATGGAAGTGAAAAAAGGTTCGTCGTAAAGGGTTACGCCGATGCAAGTTTTGACACTAATCTAGATGACTCTAAGTCTCGGTCTAGATACATATTGAAAGTGGGAGCAATTAGCTAGAGTAGCTCTATGCAGAGCATTGTTGACATAGAAATTTGCAAAATACATGTGGATCTGAATGTGGCAGACCCATTGACTAAACTTCTCTCACAAGCAAAACATGATCACTTTTTGGGTCTTAATCACATAGCGATGTGAACTAGATTATTGAATCTAGTAAACCCTTTGGGTGTTAGTCACATGGAGATGTGAAACAATCACATAAAGATGTGAAGTATTGATGTTAAATCACATGGCGATGTGATCTAGATTATTGACTCTAGTGCAAGTGGGAGACTGAAGGAAATATGCCCTAGAGGCAATAATGGGAAGCAACGGGCCTTGATGGGCTTTAGTGGGAAGAGGGGAAAGGGCCAAGGGGCTGCTGCGACCCCCCTCCCCTCTGGTCCGAATTGGACTAGGGAAAAGGGGGCCGGCCACCTTTCCTTCTCCTCCACTTCCTTCTCCCTTCCTCCCCTCTTGGTGGACTCCTACTAGGACTTGGAGTCCTAGTAGGACTCCACATCCTGGCCGCACCAATTGCCTTGGCCGGCCTCCTCCTCCTCCATCCTTTATATACTGAGGCAAGGGGCACCCTAAAGACACAAGTTGATCCACGTGATCTTATTCTTAGCCGTGTGCGGCGCCCCCTACCACCATAGTCCTTGATAATATTGTAGCGGTGCTTAGGCGAAGCCCTGCGACAGTAGGACATCAAGATCGTCACCACATCGTCGTGCTGACGGAACTCTTCCCCGACACTTTGCTGGATCAGAGTCCGGGGATCGTCATCGAGCTGAACGTGTGCTAAAACTCGGAGGTGCCATAGTTTCGGTGCTTGATCGGTCGGGCCGTGGAGACGTACGACTACATCAACCAAACGCTTCCGTTGTCGATCTACAAGGGTACGTAGATCACACTCTTCCCTCTCGTTGCTATGCATCACCATGATCTTGCGTGTGCGTAAGAATTTTTTTGAAATTACTACGTTCCCCAACAACAATATCTGAGTATAGACATATGTTAAACAAGTTTGCCTTAAGAAGGCTGGCACAAATTGGGATACAAATCGAAAGAGGCGCATGCCTCCTGCCTGGGATCTTCCTAATCTACTCCCGATCGTTGTCAGTGGGCTGCACGTAGTAGTAGGCACCTCCCGAGTAGTAGCATTCGTCATCGATAGTGGCGTCTGGCTCCTGGACTCCAACGTCTGGTCGCAGCAATCGGGTATAGAAAAAGAGAAAAGGGGGAGCAAGGCAATCGTGAGTACTCATCCAAAGTACTCGCAAGCAAGGAACTACACTACATATGTATGCACTGGTATCAAATGGAAAAGAGGTAACATATGTGGACCGAACTGCAGAATGCCAGAATAAGAGGGGGATAGCTAGTCCTATCGAAGACTACGCTTCTGGCAATCTCCATCTTGCAGCATGTAGAAGAGAGTAGATGGTAAGTTCACCAAGTAGCATCGTATAGCATAATCCTACCCCGTGATCCTCCCCTCATCGCCCTATTAGAGAGCGATCACCGGGTTGTATCTGGCACTTGGAAGGGTGTGTTTTATTAAGTAACCGGTTCTAGTTGTCATAAGGTCAAGGTACAACTCCAAATCGTCCTGTTACCGAAGATCATGGCTATTCGAATAGATTAGTTTCCCTGCAGGGGTGCACCACATTTCCCAACACGCTCGATCCCCTTTGTCTGGGCACACTTTCCTGGGTCATCCCCGGCCTCGGAAGATCAACACGTCGCAGCCCTACCTAGGCACAACAGAGAGGTCAGCACGCCGGTCTAAATTCTATGGCGCAAGGGTCTGGGCCCATCGCCCATTGCACACCTGCACGTTGTGAACGCGGCCGGCGAGCAGACCTAGCCTCCCTTATACAAGAGCAGCCGTTCCAGTCCAACCCGGCGCGCGCCGCTCAGTCGCTGACGTTACAAAGGCTTCGGCTGATACCACGACGTCGAGTGCCCATAACTGTTCCCACGTAGTTGGTTAGTGCGTATAGGCCAGTACCCAGACTCAGATCAAATACCAAGATCTCGTTAAGCGTGTTAATTGAAGTATCCGCGAACGCCGACCAGGGCTAGGCCCACCTCTCTCCTAGGTGGTCTCCACCTTCCCTGTCGCTCCGCAACAAAGTAACAGTCGGGGGCCGTCGGGAACCCAGGCCCACCTCTACCGGGATGGAGCCACCTGCCCCTTCAGCCCCCATCTCCGAACAGTATCATAAGTAATGTAACAGTATAAAGTATATATCATATGCCCGTGATCACCTCCCGAAGTGATCACGGCCCAATAGTATAGCATGGCAGACGGACAAGAGTGTAGGGCCACTGATGGAACACAAGCATCCTATACTAAGCATTTAGGATTGCAGGTAAAGGTAAGAACAGTAGTAGCAAGGACAGGCTATGCATCAGGATAGGATAACGGAAAGCAGTAACATGCTACACTACTATAATGCAAGCAGTAGAGAGAAGAATAGGCGATATCTGGTGATCAAAGGGGGGCTTGCCTGGTTGCTTTGGCAGGAGAGAGGGGTCGTCCACACCGTAGGCGTACTGGGTAGTAGCGGCGTCGGTCTCGGTGTCTAGTGAGAGAAGATGGGGAAGAAACAATAAATATAATGCAAACAAATGCATGCCATGACAAAGCATGATGCTAGGTGTGCCCTAACGCGGTATGAGGTGATACCGGTGAACGGGGAAACATCCGGGAAAATATCCCCGGTGTTTTTCGTTTTCGGACAGATGAACCGGAAGGGGAAAGTTGCGTGTTCGCTATGCTAGGGATGTGTGGCGGACGAACAGGTTGCGTATCCAGATTTATCTCATTGTTCTGAGCAACTTTCATGTACAAAGTTTTTCCATCCGAACTACGGTTTATTTTATATGATTTTTCGAAGATTTAATTCATTTTCCCAAATTATTTGTATTTCAAAATTAATAGACAAAATGCTATAGGTACACAGCCCTATGTACACAAAATGTTCACAAAGGCTGACATATGGGTTAGTGGACCTAGTTGACCAATCAAACTTTGACTGGTCAATAGGAGGGTGGGGCCTCCTTGTCATTGACTGATTAAACTAGTGATGTAGTTAATTAGTTAACTAAGCAATATTAATTAAGTTAATTAATTATTAAATTAATTAATTAATTATATTTAGTTATTTTGAAATTTTTTTTTGTTCTAACAAGGGCGGACCCCACTAGTCATAATCACATGGGGGCTTAGCACTTAATCTAATCTGGGGGTTATCGCCACTAATCCAAAACAGGGGCACGGGCCACTGGTCAAAGGCCCCAGCCGGCCATGGCTGGGCTAGCGTGCACGGCGGCTCGCAGGGGAGGCGCCGGCGGCCAACGCAAGCGCGCCCGGGAGGGGGAGCAGGGCACGGCCCCTGCAGCGGCGGCCCCGGCGGCATGGCACGACGAGAGGGCGGCAGCGCAGCGCGGCGGTAGCAGCAGCAGCTCGGCAGCGGGAGGGTTGCGCGGGTAGCGAGCGGTCTGGGAGGCGGCGGGCAAGCTGGGCGCTGGCGGCGGGCAGCGCGCAGAGAGAGGCAGAGGCGGGGCGATGCGGGAGTGGGTCACGCGCGGGCGCGGGGGCAGGTGCTGCAGCCAGTGGAGGCGAGGCAGCCGACAGTGGGACGCGGCAGCAACAGAGCAGCGTAGGCGGCGCGAGGAACGATAGGAGAAGGCGCGGGCACAAGTGAGGGAAGGGGAGTGTGCGCCAGGTTCAGCGTGCGCGTGCGCAGCCCCGAGCAGCAGAAACTGCAGGCCCGAGCAGTGGCAGGCATGCAGGGCATGCCGACGTTTAGACATACGCATGCACCGACGATGAACTTCAGGAGCGGCGGTGATGCACGGGAAGGTACCTACGGGGTCCAGTTCGAGCAACGGCTCGAACCATTCGAACGAGGGCACCGCACCGCGTTTGTAGGTGGCACGGGCGCGAGCTCACGAACGGCGGGAAGTGACTGGGACGACGACGTCAGACGGCGGTGACGGCTCAACGGCGACAGAAACGAGCCAACAAGGCACAAGGAGGAGCGAGAGGGGGTTGAGGAGGACCGTGAGCTCACCTAGGGGGCGCATGTGGTCCCGTTGGCAGCTTAGTAGCAGCAGACGTAAGTGGATTCGGCGGGGAACTCCGGCGACCGAAGCGAGAAGAAGCGGTCGATCCCGGCGCTGTGGCGATCTCCTGCTCGAGATACTCCTCTGAGTCGACGAAGACGAAGCAGATGCAGCTCCAGGCGAGGGCCTGAACTGACGAGGTGGACGATGGCCACACGGACGGAGGAGGCCATGGAAACGATGGCATGGGTGTGTGTGGGAGAGAGCGAAGCGGCGCGAGGGAGGAGAAAAGGGAGAACGAAAGGGGCGTGCTAGGGTTAGGAGGGGGTGCTTGGGGTCCTTATCTTCGCGGGGCACCGCCGGATGGCCGGCGTGTGGCTGGGGGGCCGACCATGGCCGCGGGATGGCCACCATGCCCTCCCCCTGTATCCTTTAGCGTGAGGAGAGGGAGAGGAGGTGAGGTGGGCCATTAGTGCTCTTCGGCCACTAGGGCCCAGATGCACATTAACTAGCTAGGCCCTTTACTGATTTTTTTGTTTTACAATTTCTTCACCGTTTCGGATTTAAAACAAATAGCAGTTAAACTTTTCTGACAAAGAAATTTGGCTCACAATTATTAGCCATAATGTTGGAGAGGCCCACAAAGTTTGAGGTTTAAGTGAAATAGTTTAGTATTTTATAATTGAAAAAGTAATTAAATAGTAATTGTTTTTACCACCGTTATAGTCACAAAAGGGCACATAAATACTTTACAAAAATGTTGGGTCACCTCCATAATTGATTATGGAATATTTGCCACACTTTGAACAATTTAGATTGCATGGTTAAAAATTTGAATTTCGGACTTTAAATTTGAATTTGAATTGTGATTTGGATCAAGTGAAGATTAGCAACAGTAATGTGATGACATGGCACCATTAATAGGGCATTACTGTACCATGACACTGGGGGTGTTACATTCGGTGTTTTGATGATCCCTACCTTATTAACCGCAACTTCTGTATTTATTATCGCCTTCATCGCTGCCCCTCCAGTAGATATTGATGGTTCTAGTGCTATTATCCCTACTTCTGCGGCGATCGGATTGCACTTTTACCCAATTTGGGAAGCTGCATCTGTTGATGAGTGGTTATACAATGGTGGTCCTTATGAGCTAATTGTTCTACACTTCTTACTTGGTGTAGCTTGTTATATGGGTCGAGTGGGAACTTAGTTTCCGTCTGGGTATGCGTCCTTGGATTGCTGTTGCATATTCAGCTCCTGTTGCAGCTGCTACTGCTGTTTTCTTGATTTACCCTATTGGTCAAGGAAGCTTTTCTGATGGTATGCCTTTAGGAATCTCTGGTACTTTCAACTTTATGATTGTATTCCAGGCAGAGCACAACATCCTTATGCATCCATTCCACATGTTAGGTGTAGCTGGTGTATTCGGCGGTTCCCTATTCAGTGCTATGTATGGTTCCTTGGTAACCTCTAGTTTGATCAGGGAAACTGCTGAAAATGAATCTGCTAATGAGGGTTACAAATTTGGTCAAGAGGAAGAAACTTATAATATTGTGGCTGCCCATGGTTATTTTGGCCGATTAATCTTCCAATATGCTAGTTTCAACAACTCTCGTTCTTTACACTTCTTCTTGGCTGCTTGGCCTGTAGTAGGAATCTGGTTCACTACTTTAGGTATTAGTACTATGGCTTTCTACCTAAATGGTTTCAATTTCAACCAATCTATAGTTGATAGTCAAGGTCGCGTTATTAATACTTGGGCTGATATCATCAACCGTGCTAACCTTGGTATGGAAGTAATGCATGAACGTAATGCTCACAACTTCCCTCTAGACTTAGCTGCTGTTGAAGTTCCATCTATTAATGAATAAGGTTTTTCTGCTAACATATAAGAATTTTTGAAGAAAGAAAAGACAGAAATACCCAATATCTTGTTCTAGCAAGATATTGGGTATTTCTGTCTTTATTTTGAATCTTTTTTTATTCTTAATCTTTCTATTCAGAATTCAGTTAACGACGAGATTTAGTATCCTTTCTTGCATTTTCATAACTCGTGAAATGCCGAGTAGGCACGAATTCCCCCAATTTGCGACCTACCATAGGATTTGTTATGTAAATAGGTATATGTTCCTTTTCATTATGAATCACGATTGTATGGCCAACCATTGTGGGTAGAATGCTAGATGCCCGGGACCACGTTACTATTGTTTCTTTATCCCCCTTCATATTGACCTTTTCTATCTTTGCCAATAAATGATGAGCTACAAAAGGATTCGTTTTTTTCGTGTCACAACTGATTACTCCTTTTTTTCCTTCTTAAAGAGTGGCATTCTATGTCCAATATCTTGATCGAAGTATGGAGGTCAGAATAAATAGAATAATGATCAATGGAAAAAGAAAAAAAATCCTTTAGCTGGATAAGGGGCGGATGTAGCCAAGTGGATCAAGGCAGTAGATTGTGAATCCACCATGCGCGGGTTCAATTCCCGTCGTTCGCCCATCGCATTATTGCAAATTCCAAAAATGCAATTTTCCATATTCCTAGTTACGTACTTACTTACGGCGACGAAGAATAAAACTATCGCTATATTTTTTTCCTTTTCCAAGTTCTTCTTCGAAGCGCAGGATAACTCCAAGGGGTTGTGGGTTTTTTTCTACCAATGTGAGCTTTCCCTTCACCGCCCCCATGGGGGTGGTACACAGGGTTCATAACTACCCCTCTTACTACGGGGCATTTACCTAGCCAACACTTAGATCCGGCTCTACCCAAACTTTTTTGGTTCACCCCAACATTACCCACTTGTCCGACTGTTGCTAAGAAGTTTTGGGATACTAAACGGACCTCCCTAGATGGTAATCTTAAAGTGGCTGATTTACCCTCTTTTGCAATGAGTTTCGCTACAGCACCTGCTGCTCTAGCTAATTGCCCACCCCTTCCACGTGTGATTTCTATGTTATGCATGGCCGTGCCTAAGGGCATATTAGTTGAAGTAGATTCTTCTTTTCTCTCAAAAAACCCCTTCCCAAACTGTACAAGCTTCTTCCAAAGCATACGGCTTTCTAGATGTATATGACGATCTCTAGACAGATGGATCTTATATGAATCATATGATGAAGTACCACATGAGTGGATATATAGGAAAGGAATCCAAATCTGCCGAATCGCTCATGTTATGATCTTCTACATCCTAGGTCTCTGCGTTCCGTCATCTGGCTTATGTTCTTCATGTAGCATTCAGATCGAATGACTCTATGAAATTACGTCGATACTTCCACATATTATGGGTAACGTAGGAGACATCCCTATTTTCACCCGGGGATCTTAATTACCACTGCTTAGCTTTCAATTTGCCTCTGACCATCAAATTAAATGTGAATAACCTGTCCTCCTCTCTTTGAAACAAGGGGCGCTTCCAGTTCTGTGCCTGCTTCAAACAATTTTGTCTTCTCCATATTACCATATCTCTAGAGCCAATAATTTTCTATGAGGAACTACTGAACTCAATCACTCGCTGCCGTTACTCAACAGTTTTCTGTTGAGGTCTATCCCGTAGAGGTAGTCAAACTGGATCAGTGATCGATTTCTAGGTTTCGTCATAAACCTAATTGGTTACTTCCAATTACGTAAATCAATAGTTCAAATCGCACTCAAAGGTAGGGCATTTCCCATTGATATAGGAACTTTTGTACCAGAAACAATAGTATCTCCAATTATAACCCCTCTGGGATGTAAAATATATCTCTTCTCACCATCCCATAGTGTATGAGACAAATGTATGCATTTCTATTAGGGTCGTATTCTATGGTTACGATTCTACCAGATATGTCTTTTTGATTCCGTCGAAAATCTATTTTACTGTATAGGCGCTTATGACCTCCCCCTCTATGCCTTGCGGTAATGATTCCTCTGGAATTACGACCTTTACCACAATGGTGCCGTCCATGGATCAAATTAATTCGTGGATTGTATTTCACTTGCCTGTCTACGGTTCCCTTGCGTGTGCTCGGGATAGGTGTTTTGTATAAATGTTTCGCCGTATTATGAAGTATTCTCCTTTAGTTTTTTTCTCTATCTAGAAGTGGAATAGAATAACCCGGTTGAAGGGTAATGATCATACGTCTGTAATGCATTGTATGGCCCAGAATATGTCCTATTCTTCTACCTTTTCCAGGTAGTCGATGGCTATTCATAGCTACCACCTTAACACCAAAGAAGAGTTCGACCCAATGCTTTATTTCTGTCTTAGTGAATCCCGATTCGATATTAAAAGTATATTGATTCTTTCCCAATAAACAAATACTTTTTTCTGTAAATACTGCATATTTGATTCCATCCATAAATCGACTTTCCCTCCTATGCTCTGAGTTCCAGTATCGATAAGAATTCGAGTTCTTATTTTTCTTATGTTATGGTATGAATATGCAATACCAATTCGTTATGTATGGATGATGGATGAGATTCCATGGATAGAGAGCCAGTTCCAATAGACTTATGGAATGTTCCCGTTCGTGTGCATCCAGCAGGAATTGAACCCGCAAATTTACCAATTATGAGTTGGGCGCTTTAACCATTCAGCCATGGATGCTTAACGGGGATCATCGTACATCGTAAATAACCACTTTTCATATAGAAAGACATATCATAGAAAAATGAAATCGAAAATATTCCAAGATGGAAAATATTCGGAGATGACTATGAAAACACCTCTCTGGATCCTCGAATTGAAAGAGAGATTGAGAAGGATCAAGAATCCTAATTCTCGCTATTTGGAATGGATCCAATTCTATTGAGTCTGACTCGTAGTGATCATCTCTCTTTAGCAAAGAATGACATTGGTTATCAAAGGATTGAACAATCGGGATCCATTTACTTATGATGCCTAGTTGGCATTGATAAGAATACCCGTGCGTTGCAACGGGAGAGAAAACATAACACACGCTCTTAACTCAACAACCATCACTCAAGACCATAATAGGTCCATCTTCTTTATTTTTGCGAGGCATCATATTTGTGTTGCCGCTTATCCTCCTTCTCACCCTTGCCGGCGATGGCCTCGGTGTTCACACAAAACAACAAAAAACATGTGTTGAATATGGTTAATCCTAAGGCGTCTCTCTCTCCCTTCTCTCACTCTCGCGATGAGAAATCTGTTGTTTTCCTCTGCAACATTTTTCAGAGGTATGCATGTGTACACTACTACAGGAATTAGCTTTGGTAACACATCCCGGTAACACAAGAAAACATGTGTTACTGTTTGAAATCCCGGTAACACAACATTTGTGTCCACACTAATTTGTAACACATTCTATGGGAAGTGTTACGATGTTGTAACACATATTCCACATGCGTAAAATGTGTTACAGTGTTGTAACATATTATTTATGCCGGTTGAGAGAGTGTTACAAGATTGTAACGCATATATGATATGCAATGTTGTGTTACAAGGTTTTAACACATAGGTGGTCTACGTAGGTAAATGTTACACACGTAATAATATTGGATTGATTTTTTCTTTCTTGTCAAGAGAAGACTTGTTGCAAGATGCATGCGATCAATTCTTAGGTCAATCCCATCGTAGCACGTGGCCTCTGGGCTAGTGGTTATGGGCTTGTGCCATTCACATGTTAGCTACATATAGAAGTTTCGAGGATGTGTGTTTGCTTACTGGCGGGATATATTAGGATAAAACAATTGGCGTATCCCCAATGCCCACAGAAGGTCAGACTCAAACTAGGAGCTCACTATTTCCTGTAAGTTCTTATAGAAAAGATGTTTCCATGTACAAAATTTTAAAAAAGATTATTTCCTATACGTGGGTACGTATGACCCTATTTTCTAAGACTGGATGAGAGTGCAAACTCAAAGTTTTGTGCTTTGTACTATGCGTGTGTTCGTAATCTTGTAAATATTTTTTTCTCTAATCTTTTTTTGAATCATATTTTTTTCTCTAATCTTAATATGAAAGATGTGCAACTCTTTTGGGTATTAGAAAAAAAATGTTTTTTGCTCCCAAAATTTGTTAAAAATTAAAAGGTGTGCTAGCTACTTTTAGGTAATTTTGGACTTAATTAATTTAATACACTTTGAAGATTTATTGATCCATATTTTTATTATAAAGTATAGAAGTATGTGGACGTGTTGTATTTGGGAAGCGCTTTTTGATAAAAGGAATACTGTATGTTGACATGTTATATCTATGACTTTTTATTAGTTGGACCACCCTGATCCAGAATCCTGGCTAAAACAAGTAAAAACAAGTACTAATCCATGCTTCCCTAAAAGAAAAAGTACTAATTCGTGCTACCTATCATTGAGGTGGGCCAATCAGTTTTAGAAATTAGCAAAATAAGACAAATTCAGTTCTAGAAAAGAGATAATAGTATATACGTTTTTTTCTCAAATTGTCCAGATAGGGAGACATATTCAATAGATACTATTTCGTGTAATTGGAATAATGAAAACCTAAATTTGAATGCATTTTGATAGCTGGGTTCAAAGAAGAAAAATCTTGAGAAAGCTGAGTGTCGTTGGCAGAACATGTTTCTACTTGGTACATGAGACTTCAATCAACATTGAACTTTCATCTAGACTTGTGACCTCTAATCTAATCATCAGCAAGTGAAGTATATGTAGAGAAACCAAAACATTCATACTGCTTTAGGATAGATTCAAACTTTAGAAAAAATGGCAACATGTGATCGGAAAACAGGATCTTTGAACATTGCAAGAGTATGCCAATTCTGAACTGTTAACCAAAGTACAAAATAAAGTTCCAAACAAGCTGCGTGTATCTCAATTCTGAACTATTGTTGACCAAACTACAAAATGATGTTCCAAACAAGCACGTGGTGTCGCAGCTGACCGAATTACCAAGCATGAATATAAGAGTATACTAAATTTTGACCAACAGATGGTCTCACACAGCAGTATATCGCCAAGCAAGTTGGTCAAGTAGTCAGCAGAAAGCCAGCAAGCAGAAAAAAGTAGGCTGTTTTGTACCAACACAAAGCACACAGCCAACCACCCCCATGCCTCCATGTAGCATGCAGTCTGAACCTGTGACATGCAGCCAAAATATCAAAACATGAACAAGAAAATAGAAGAGACATTTTGTGCTACTTTTATCACTAAAATTTCATATCTGATATGAACGTGTCAACTCAGCATAAAAGAAAGGATGCACAAAACATAATTGAAGAACAGAAAGATTGAACAACAAATTACATTAGAGGTAAAAATCACATCTTGCAAATTGAATATGGAAACAGAAGAACATATTGCTACTAACCTCAACTATTCTTCGTTGCTCGAAGCATCATTAGCATCCACTATAGTACCCTCAACGTCTGTTCTAACCCAATGTTGTTCATTGTTCTTTCTCTTCAAAATCTCTCCAAGCTGTGAAACATGGAATGGCTCATTTTCTGTTTGCGCTTCCCATTCCATGTTGCCTAAGTCATATACATCTCTAGGCTTTGGCAACTTCATTACCACAGACCAACCTGGATTCAATTCATCTTCCACATAGAACACTTGATTCGCCTGGTTAGGGATTATAAAAGGCTCAAGCTCAATCCTTTCCCCTTTGTGTATTAGATGTGAGAAGTTGACAAGTGTGTAACCGTACTTGTCTTTTTTCATTCCTGTTTCTGAGAACACATTAACCCATTCACATTTAAACAACACCACTGAAAACTGTCTAGAGTAGTTTAGCTCGACAATATCAATTACCCTCCCGTAGTACGTCACATCACGTAAAACAGGATTGGCATCACGTGCTGAATCATAACTAGATGTTTTTGCAGTTACCATGACTCCACTATTTTGTGTCTCTTTATCCAAGTGTTTAGGCCTAAAATGGTAGCCTCGGGAGTTGAAAGCACAATATCTTTTGGCTGCATTAACTGGGCCCCGGGCGAGCAATCTAATATCCTTTTCAATGTTGTGGATGCCAATTTCCTTCTCCAATTTCTTTATCTGAATATTTAGAATTCGATTACAACTAAATGTAGTGATACGTGTATAGTATATGCAAAATATGGCACTTACATGGGCTTGGAACCATTCGTGGAACTTATCGTTTTGAATCCTCTCGACAACATCAGGGTTTAAATTGCGTCCATTAGTGATCTCATCAGCATGAGCTCTGCAAAGTAATTCATAGACAGAGGTCAAGTAGGGGAAAAGGGTAACTAAGACAATTTATAAGCATGAGATATTACCTAAGGTATGAATTCACATCAGAGCAATTGAACAAGACATATCTATGTGCCTGTACTTTTGCCACACCGCTCAGTACACAATTCCTAGGCTTTCCAAGTGGATTGCCAGAATGAGGAAATAATCTTGATCCATGTGCATTATCATGGTGCCCAACCCACTCCTCGTTATCTTCATTCTGCGAAGGCAAGTTATGTTTGGTCTCAAAACCGACAATATATCTTGAACAGAATGTCATGCACTCATCTGCCAAAAATGCTTCAGCGATAGATCCTTCTGGATGAGCTTTGTTACGGACATTTGACTTCAGCTTACCTATATACCTACATAAACACAAACAGAAGGAAGAAGAAAATTATTGAAGAATATTTTCCTAAAAGATATGTAATGCATCCCCATATTTATATAAGAAGCCAGCATACCTTTCCACAAACCACATCGAACGGTAGCACACTGGACCACCTATTTTTGCCTCTGTTGCTAGATGCATAACCAAATGCACCATAACGGTGAAAAAACCTGGTGGGAATATTCTCTCCATATGACATAATGTCATTATGATTCGCTCCTCCAACTTCTCAAGATCACTGATGTATAGGACTTTTGCACTCACTTCTTTAAAATACCCACACAGGTCAAACAACACAGATGTGACATGATCTGGGAGTAGACCTCGGATAGCAAGTGGCAGAAAGTGTTGCATCAGTATATGACAATCATGACTTTTAAGGCCTGAGATTCTCCCTTGAACAACATTTGCACATCTTGAGATGTTTCCTGAAAACCCATTCGGACCCCTTGCACCATGAAGGACTTTACAAAATTGTTGCTTCCCTTCTTTAGATAGGTTATAGGAAGCAGGTGGCAGATAATACTTATCATTAGGTTTTTTTTGTGGACGCAACTCTCGTTTAATGTTCATGTGCTGTAGGTCTAGTCGTGCCTTTAAATTATCCTTGGACTTGCCTTATATTCCTAGAAGTGTTCCATATATGTTCTCACATACGTTCTTCTCAATATGCATGATATCAAGATTATGACGAAGTAAATTGAAGTCCCAATAGGGCAAATTGAATAGGCCACTGACACACTTCCATGTTTTGGAATTCTGAAAATCTGAAATTGATTTTATTTGATCTACAACTCTAGTTTCTGCATAAGCACTAGGTGCTGCTCTATGTTCTTCAGACCCATCAAATGATCTAGCATCAAAGCGAAATTTGTGATCTGGGGGCAGAAATCGGCGATGCCCCATGAAACAATACTTCTGCCCATGTTTCAAGCGCTTAGAACATGTTTCATCACGACATGGAAAACAACCAAAATCACCATTTACGCTATATCCTGCAAAGAGAGCTAGCCCGGGGTAGTCACTCACGGTAGACAACACAACAGCATAAAGTTGAAACATCTCACCTCGAGATGCATCATATGTACGGGTTCCTACCATAAACAACTCGGTTAGTTCTTCATAAACTGGTTGCATGAATACATGAAAATTCTTTCCAGGGTAAGTTGGACCAGGAATAAGCAGAGTGAGCAGAAGAGAAGAGGCCTTCATGCACAACCATGGTGGAAGGTTATTGGGTACTAGGACAACAGGCCAGCAACTATGTTTAGAATTCAGCTTACCAAACGGATTGAATCCATCAGCTGTGATTATGAATCTAATGTTACGAGGATCTGATCTAATGTGCTTATACTTAGAGTCAATCTCCTTCCATGCCGCTGAATCAGCTAAATGTCGCAATGCTCCATCTTTTATGCGTTCCTCATCATGCCATCTTAATGCTATAGAGGTTTCCTTGTGCATAAAAAGCCTCTTAAGCCTTGGCTTAATAGGGAAGTACCGGAGCACCTTCTTCGGGGTTGCTTTTTTCCTTTCCTTGTTAGTTAGCTTGGTTTTATCAGGTTTGTTTTTCCACCTTGATGATCCACATACTGAGCAAAAGTCATCATTAGCCTTCTCTTTCCAAAAAAGTTGACAATCTTTTTCACAAACATGAATTCTCTCATAACTAAGCCCAAGCTTTCCAATGATCTTCTTGGCCTCAGCAAAAGTTCGAGGTAAATTCTTACCATTTGGAATTGCTTGCTGCAGAACTGCTAGCAAATCATTTATTGATTTATTACTCCACTTGTTAGTGGATTTTATGTTGAACAAAAGCACAAGGAAAGAAAGTTTTGATAGTTCACACCCGTCCCTTATATGCCTGACTGATTCTCTTTCCTCCTCCCATTGTTTTCCTCTCTGAATCTGGTATTAGGTTTGTGCGTACCAGTCAGTAAATCAACCAGTGGTTAATTTAGGATAAGAATGGAGGATGGGCTGTAATCATTAGTCACTATGTTAAACTGAGATACGATTTATAGTCTGGTTTTTGTATACCGCAGTAGTACCATGTTCTCTAAATGTCTTTTATTCCTCTGCAGTTTTGTGTGCTACAAGCCTATCGCAGTTTAAGGTTTCAGTCTTTAACCCCCTGATTTTGTAGGCTATAATCCCCTGATTAGTACTAATATATGCAGTAGTTATACAAAACTGGGGGCCCAGATCTTGTAGTCTGAAATTCATAGTGTATCTTGTACAGTACTGATAGTACTCTGAAATTAATAGTACTCAGATTAGTACTGATATATGCAGTACTTAGACAAAAATTGGGACCAAAGATCTTGTACTCTGAACTCTGATTAGTACTGATATATGCAGTACTTAGACAAAAATTGGGGCCAACGATCTTGTACTCTGAACTCTGATTAGTACTGATTTTTAAAATATGTGCCCTGAAATTCATAGTACATCTTATACAGTCAGTATTCAGTTTATACCCTTGATTTAGGAAGTCAGTATGTGCACTGTCTACTAGAACTAAGCTTGGTCAGAGCAATAACAACCTTGGCGAGTGGCTTCACCGGCAGTCTGTATCCTCCATCGTGTAAAACACTTACATTATCATGTAATTTCCCTCCATTTCTGTATAAATAAATCCTAGATTTTAACAACAATATGTCAACCTTCTATTCACTTTCATGCCACTCTACAGTTGGTTTGGTGCTGATATATGTCAACCTTTTATTCACTTTCATGCCACTATAAAGTTGGTTTGGTGCTGATACTTCTTATATCCATGTCATTGTAGATGGCTGTGGAAAAATGGAAAATTAGCCTGTCCTATGAAGATGAGAATCATCAGCATAAAGTTCTTGAGGGATTAATGGACATAACAGATATCTCCTATTATGAGTTAGTCAAATTGATCGAAGAAGTTGGCTTCTCGCCAGCATATGATTTCTTGTACTACAGGAAGAAATACCCGCGTGGCAGAGGCTATCTGGTTCGCATTGATAATGACATTCATGTGAGCAAAATGATATCAGAACATACTAATGAGAAGAAGGTCCAGTTGTATGTGTTCAACGAGGAGGCCAACATTAATGTTGCTCCATCAGACCCTCAGCATGAGGATGATGGACCGATTACCAGCTTAGA
Organism: Triticum monococcum; assembly: GCA_034509565.1. Classification (NCBI taxonomy): domain Eukaryota; kingdom Viridiplantae; phylum Streptophyta; class Magnoliopsida; order Poales; family Poaceae; genus Triticum; species Triticum monococcum. The sequence continues at coordinate 626,940,204 of CM067845.1, forward strand.
GGAGGAGGGTGTCTTCGATAAAGGAGCAGCAAAAACTAGGGCGGCGACGTCACAAAGTAATAGCAACCATAAGCTCAATAACTATTTCAGTTTTGTAGGAACATGTAATGCTTAGTCTACTTGGTCAAATAAATTACTATCTATCCTTGTAGTTAACAGATTAAATGGTGCATGAATTCATTGTCAGGAATGGTGCGTAAATCAAAAAGGTTGAATGTGGTTCAGAGCCGTGCTGAGTACACCAATGGGGATTGTGACAATAGTGAGCATTCTCTGTTGTCACGTGATTCAGTGTCCGAAACACAAGAATTGGAGGATAATGAGCATCAAGTTGGTCGTCGAGATGATCGCCTCGACAATATTTCTGGTATGATATTAATTAAGAAGGATCAACAATTATCCTAAAAAAAAGAAGGATCAACAATTTTAAGTTGGCTTGCACTTACTTAACAAACAAGCTCCATATATATACTTACCCAATTTTCTTTATTAATCCGACAATACATGCATGTCAAATCTAAAATGTACTTTGCTATTATTGGCCTTTGTTCTTGGTCACTCCATCAGTAGCCTTACTTTTCTTATTCACTCAATGCTTTGAAAGCACGTAATGTAATATATGTGCCTTCAGTTAATTAGTGTTGTTGTAAACAAATTCCACAGGCCAGGGTAAGCGTAGAGGAACATCCTTACCGGCTGTTTGGAACATGCCAGATGGTGCGCGGATAGCTGTAGAATGCAATCATCTTGGCCAGCCTATTGGGGACGAAGGTGGAGTCCTGGGGAAATTTCTTGGCACAATAGCTAGACTTGGGGGCTATTGTCCACTTGACAAAAAGGACTGGCGTAACGTCAAGAAGGATGGTGGGGCTGACACAATACTTTAGTGTGTACAGGTACTCTTAACGTAACAGAAGAAGAAATCAGTTATATTAGCTAGCATATTATTAGTTTGCCTTTGTACATTTGTTGTTTACGCTTATTCGTTATTTCCTGAAATGCAGACAAAGTTCTTGTACCCTGCTAAGTGTGACAAGTGGATACTAAAAACTACCGGCCGAGATTGGAGAAGATTCAAGGCTGGTCTGAAGAAAAAATTCTTTAATGCAAACAAGAAAAGAAAATCTTTGTATAAGCTTTGTCCAGAATATGTGGATAGTGACCAATGGCGTGAACTTGTCAAATTTTGGAAGTCTAAGGAAGGAAGGGTAAGCTCTGTGTCATTTAATTGGACTATGTGCGCTGCTGTTAAGTAGTGCATTGACATTATATTTTAATTATAATAGGCAGTAAGTGAGAAGAACAAAATAAGTCGTACAAAGGTGAAGACAAGTCATACAGCAGGGACAAAGAGTTTTGCTCGTTGGGCTGAGGACCTTGTGAGTAATATATGTTTTTTCTAAGTTTTCACAACCTTTTGTTTACATATCAGTGTACTTCTGGTTTTGCAGCGTCAAGAGGACCCTGAGAAGAAACAACCACATAGAGCGAAGGTTTATTTAGCGACTCATAGAAAACCAAAAAAGGCCAAAGATAAAAATAAGCTTGTGGTACGGTATATACATTCATTTTTTACACAATCAAGTCAACACCGAATCTAACAAGTATATGCTTTATTCTTCTCTTTCTGGTTGAGTTGGAAAAGGTAATTAAAGAACAACCAGAGTTGGCACAAAGTGACCAGGGAAGAGTTGCATGGAAAGGTGATGCCTTGGACAAAGTTTTGGGGAATGAAAAGCCTGGACAAGTACATGGAGTGGGCTTGCTTCCTGTTCCTAACCAAGTTTATGGTCGAAAACCTCGTTATCTCAAGAACATCAATGTGACCACAACAGATGGTTCATCACATGACGAAGAGGCTGATGCTAGGGATGAAATAGCAAAGTTGAAGCAACGCATAGAACAACAAGACCAAATCATTGATGCATTAAGAAACAAAGATGACATGCGTGGGACGAACGAAATGGCAACGGTAAATATATTTTTGTTGCACTCATACAAGTATTTTACTAAATCCTGTTTAATTTCTATTGTAGGAAAATTTTCAAACCGTAGGTAATGGTGAATCTCATCCAGAAGTACTACATAATAATAAAAGAAAGGTACTGTCAATATATTCGACATGTGTTGGTTCATTTTCATCTCTCTTTAATATTTCATTTTGCAGAGAGTTCATGCAAATGGACCTGATGCAGAACACATAGTGGTCAAACCCAGAGATACAGCAATGGTAACTTTATTTATTTATTACTACACTTTATAAGTTTCTAATAACGAATGCCTCTTCATGTAAAATGCAGAATAAAACTAACCCATATCAGCATGGTGCGCACGAAGATAATGACATTCTGTCAGGCAAACATGTTAGAATTTGGTTATTACTCATGGTATAAAGGATACACTATAACTTCTTAATTTACTTACATTGTTGTACAGAAGCATCATCTTGAAAATGAGGGTTGCAATAAATTCTCATATCAAGTACCATCATCACCAGCCCATCATGTTTTTGATAGAGAGGTAATGGTTATCTCTTGAGAAATCTGCTTGCTAAGCACTGATAGGAAACATTTTTCATATGAATGCTGGATTTAAGTTTGATTTGCATGGAATGGACTCTCCCGATGATAGAAAATGATGTCGGCACATGTAATATTTGATGAATAAAATGCACTGTGAACTTTTCATTGCAAAATCACAAGGATAAATCATTTTTCCTCTTATGTTTCTCTGTAGATGAGAAAGAGCAGGGAGAATATGGATGGAAATTTGACTAGAGTACACAAACAAAGCCCTCAAGACAAGCCAGTAGTCCATGTGTCCTCTAAGCAGAAACGTAGTCCTTCCATGGAGGTAACAAAAATAGTGTGTTCGTACTAGATTCGTGTTCACAAAATTGATTTTTATTACTGCAAATTATATTTTGAACCTTTTTTTTAGGTTGGCACAAAAGTGATTCTGAAGTCTTCAATATATCCAAACAAAAGGCATGTGGCACATGCTAGCATTTTGGGTTGCAATTCAAAAACAATGGTTGGTGGTGTTGAGCTAGGTCGGCAGTTCATAGAAGTGCAAGTTGATCAACCTATTGAGGAATGTGAGCTCTTGGTAAGGGAAAGGGAAAATTGTAGGACAATTGGCGATGCTTTCACCTCTGGATTAACAATTGCTTGGCCTTCAGCATGTGTATGTCAATATTCAACTTCTTGAGTTTTGTTAAATTAAATTTGCAATATACTTATTGTAGTTGTGACTGTTTTTTTTTCAGATTGAGAGGTTCAGTGGTTGAGTTGATTCGGATGCTTTTGCTCATGAGAAATCAAGATGCAAATATGACATATTCATGCAAGAAAGATCTGAGGGGCACAATCTAGTGAACATCAATAGGGGTGTCACATGGTTTCAGTTATAGGAAATCTTTCACATACTATAGTTTACATTAATGGGTTGAGAAATGTATTTTATTTTTGCTACAATATGGATCTTCTATATGTTCATTGTTATAAATGCTATTGAATAGTAAGAACCTTATTGGTATTTTATATCATTTTTGTTGTGCATATGCTAGCTTTATGTCAAGGGTCCTTTTATATAGTATACACTGAGTGTCTATGTCATATTGCTTATCGATTTTCACTATGAGGAAGTATAAAAACAAAAAATGTATTGATGCAATATTTCATACAATTTTTTTGCAATAGCACATTGGACTAATTATGTCGTGTTACTATAGTTAGGAAAAGGTGTTACTATGTTTGCTACCAATCACCACTAGAGATGTTACAATATATACAAAAATTATGTTACTGCCGTGTTGCTATAATAAAGAAATTATGTTGCTGGAATATTAAAATGTGTTACAAAGCCCTATTGTAATTACTGACAATCATTAATAATTGTGTTGCAATTTTGTTAAAACGTGTTACTAACCATGTTGCTACACCACGAAAACATGTTACAAAGTGTGTGCCTATAGTTCTAAAACAGTGTTACGAGGGGCTTCGGTAACACATATGGCTTGTGTTGCAGCAATACAATTGTAACATTGTTAAATACATATAGGAACAATGTTTATGTGCTACAATAGACACCACCTAGTAACATAGCATACAAGAACACATACAAAACTGTGTTACCGCGCGCTTCAGTAACACAATATCTAAGCTATAGTAGCACATCAACGTGTTACAAGAGACCAATCCTGTAGTAGTGGACTGCTGGGCTGCTGGCTGCTGTTGTTGGAAGGGCCGGATGGGCCTAATTTTGGTCTAATATTGAAGCCCAGGCCCGACCCCAATAACTGCTAGGGCTTACTTTTCAGGCCCAGGCCCGGCCCATTGATCAAGCCCAGCCCTCCCAGGCCCCGTTTTTTAGGGCCGGGCCGGGCCGACGATGGCCAGATATAGTCTCACGGGATGGCATGTGAGACCTGGTCTTATAAAAAAAATATCCCGTGCAAGTCTGCGAGAAATATCCATCCGGTAGAACTGAAATGGACTCCGCCGGACCCAGGTTGGGTTTCTGTTACTGTTGATGGACCTTTTGATGCACTAACCAGGGACGGTGGGGTGGGAATTATTGTTAGGAATAGTATGGGACAATCTCTGGTGTGTGCCTGCAGATATCTTCCTAAGTGTGATGATGCTTTTGAAGCTGAGCTTATGGCAATCAAGGTGGGGGGAAATAATTATATGAGACCAGGTTGAACATACATCCCTGCCATTTATGGTACAGATTGGTTGTACCAAAACTGTAACAGCACCATCAACTAGCAACATAGACTTTTCAAGCCTGGGACGCATTGTGAAGAACGTGAAGGACTTGGTGAGAGGAGACCGGGAATTAAATCTAGTAAAGATTAGTGGTACTCAAAATAGGGTTGCAGATTTCTTAGGTAAATACTTGAGGAGGGAGCATCAAACTAACTTGTGGTTACATGATGTCCCAAGTGATGTTGCAGTTTAATAGCTGCAGATTGTAACCCTATTCTCTAATTAATAAAAGTTCCTGTCTTTTTGCGTAAAAAAGGTTTCATTTGCGCTCACGGCCGGAGACGTTTCTTCTCCGTTGCTTCTCGGCGCATCAGGTGACGTTGTGGCTAGGCAGGCATGCATGTAGGATGGCTTAGCGTTCTTGTACAGAAAGAGGAAAACAGAAGAAGTAATGCCGATTAGATCTCTCGACAAATTATTTTCATTGCAATCATGTACCAAATGTCGGGGATGTGAGAATGACTATAACTAATTGCTTACCTTGTGGTGGTACACTCAGAGACTTTGTCCCAACACCTTCCATTCTTAAAATTCTTTGTCGTTTCCTGTAGTGTAATCAAGTTATGTGTAACATGAACACAATGCGCGCATCGCCTGTTTCTTGTAAGTTTGTTTCTACCAATCAACCAACCTCTACGCTGAACCTATATATATATATAGAGAGAGAGAGAGAGGGAGCAAGGGAATGAAGAAGCAAACTGGGGCAATTGAGCAGCAATGAAGGCCAGACAACATAGTACTATACATGTACGTACGCGTAATTGGTGTAGTGTACTCTTAAAGGTTGGACATATCGTGGTCTCTGATGGCCTAGTTTCTAGGTAGTCTAGCTTAGACGGGAGTCCATGTTCTACAATAAGATAGTGCAGCATAAAACCTGACCACGTTCTTGTTCTTGTTTAGATCTGCAAAAGATTGTGCACATGTCAGTGGTTCCACGCTGTGAGGTAAACCGATATTTACTTGTGCACGAGTGAGATAAACATTTCCTTTACGTAATGGGAAGCGGCACCCTGCCATTCATTGATAAATTGTTCGTTACATATAATCTTCCTGATTACATGTGGAAGCTCATTAAAAGCAGCCGAACGAAACATCAAGCTCTGCTGAATTCAGCGAGACCATATGCTGCCTCATTACAAGAACGATTGACTTGAATAAAAGTACATGACCGACCAACATATCGTGTTCTCTCATATCAACTTTTTTCTTTTCTGCAGTAGCATGCTTTTGTTATGCTTAGGTATTTCTTCTTCTTCTTTCCAACCATCATTATTCTACTATCACATCATGAATTATCTCAACGCAATTCATTAGTTTATGCGCACTTTTCCCTTAACCATACATTGGTTTAGGTCAAAAAAAATCTGTTCACATGTAGAGATATTTGTCCTTGCTTGAGTACCAAAGTTTACATCCGTACTGAAAATTAATTTCCCAAAACCATATTTGGTTCATGTATATACGTTTGCTACTGTTCATGCATATGCAGTTTTTTGTTCATGTGCAGATACTAAATTTGTTCTGTCACAGTTGGATACATACTGCCATAGTTTTAGTATCTTGAGTTGCTGCAGTCAACAAAAGCAAATTATTTTAGTAGATGGGAGCATATATGTGTGCTTTTTTTGTAAGATATATGTGTGATTTTAGTCCAACTTGAAACAATTAGTACAGACAAACTGCAATTTGTTATTTGATTTCCGTTCTGTATAAACATCTCAACTTCCTGTGTCTTCTTGCAGCCGAGGAAAATTTGAGTCACGGACAATAATACCACACGGGCAACACCGGGAGCACATACACCCCAATACATCTTCAACTTGGCTGCAACCGGTGTGGTACTATAGTTCTAAACATCAGCCTCCCATAATAGACGCAAGGCTACTCGCGCACACACACCCAACACATCCTCAACTTTGCTGGGCTTTCTTCTGCACTGTTGGATCTTCACTTGACGATGTGGCACGATCCATATGCATTACAGGGCCCTGACTCCTTCGTGCACTCTGCAGCTAGCGCATCAGATGAGGCTGTGGCTTCACCATAGCTAGCATGCTTAGAAAAAAAGAGTACACTAATCACTAATAAGATCTCTCACATAATTATTTTGCCAATCATGTAGCTAATACGAAGGGATGTCACAATGAGCATAATTAATTGCTGACTGGAGATGGGAGACTCGGAGGATTTATCCCGATACATCCTATTCTCAAAAATCTTAATTTCATTGTTTTCGGTAGTGTAATCAAGCCATATGTGCCATGAACACAACCTAGCATAAGTTCGGTTCTTGTAACTTGTTTCTACCAAACAGTCGACCTCTAAAAAGCTATATATAGAGAGAGGGCAAGCGACTGATGGTCTGACGGAATAGTACTATGCTTATACCGTTATACGTATGATGTAGTTGGTGTAGTATATATTTTTTTGGAACGGAGGCTCCAGAGAAGCCCGACTTTGAATTAACAAAGCCATCAACCGGCCAGGAGTACAAGAGCAGACCACGAACAAAGCAACGGCTAAAGGATACAAGGGAGAAAGCAGAACAGCTTACAACGCTACACCTACAACCAGCAAAGGGAAAATTACATTGAAGTGCAGCTAATTGAGGATAAGCCCATTACACAAAGGCCCTGAAACGACTACGGAATAAGCCACGAGGATCTGCAGCCGCTAGAATAGGTCGGGTACATGACTGAAACCAGGAACTGGAGAAGGCATAACACATGCTTTCTCTAACACCGAAGAGGAACCCTTCCCCTCGCCTAGGCTCGAAGGCGCCGAACCGTCAAAGTGTAGAGACACTCACCCGAGAGCTAAAGCAAGGGTGGCCTCAAGTCCGAGCCAGCTATGGATCACAAGCATCATCACGCCGGAGCACACACACGGAGGCTGCGACGCAGACGCCGTAGGGAACCGATGGAAGAGGGTAAGCCTTCGGGAGAGACGCCGAAAGGAAGAAGCTGCCAAGCCCCATGGCGAAGATTAGGTCCGAGGAACTCAAGAACCAGCTAAATCGGCACCAACGGCGCTGCTGCTGCCAGGAAGGGGAACCCGATCCCCTTCCGCCCTGTCTCGAGGGCGCCGACCCGTCAGGGCATTGCAAAACACCGTCGCTGAGCAACTTGTGGCCGGATCTGAAACCTGCACCGAATATATACGCCATCGACTCTATAGACGCCAGGCGCCCACCTGCAGCTGCTACACGCCCCCAAAGCACCAACCTTCCCCAGACGGCGCCTCCAAGGAGGACACAACGCACCAGGCGCCACCGCCGCCCATCCCACGCCGGGATTTGAGCTTTCGCCCGGGAGGCATGGTCGGGGTGTGGATGGGAGCCCACGGCTGCGACTCCAACAAGCAGACCGACGCAAAAGGGGCGTCGCCGCCGCCGTGTTGGGAATACCAACAGGAGTTTCCCCCGGGCTCGTCCAGTACCACCAGCTTAGGGAGCACCCCGTCGGCACCGGATCCGGGGATCAGAGGCCCGGAATTAGGCGAATCCAGTAAGGGAGAGCAGAGAGAGGGAGAACCTGTCCTTCAGATCTGGAGCAGAGGAGGTAGAACCTCGCCGCGCCACGACCACTGCCCGCCAGGACCTCGCTGCCCGAGCAGCCGAGGGATCCGGCCCGCGCCTCCCGCGCGCGCCGCCCGCCAAAGGACGCCGCCGCCTCACCAACCGGGCCGCCGCCCGGCTTCCGGGGCCCAACGCAAGCGAGCGAAGCGACGAAGCCCCGCCGCCACCGTCATCAGCAGTCGCCCAGGCGAAGCCCGACGACTCCCTCGGGTGACGGCAGGGGAGGAGGGGTGGAGGGAGCGGCGCCTAGGGAAACCCTAGAGGCCCTCGGGTCGCTCCGGGGAGGACGACGCGAGGGAAGGGAAGGGAAGGGGAGTATTTTTCTTTTTGGTGTAGTATATATTACCAAAAGCGATGGTATGGTGATTGGTGGTGGCTTAGCTAGTCTCGCGGGAACTTGAATAAAGGTCTTTAAGTACCAAACTTGCAAACAAACACCGTAGGTAGCTAGGTCATTAATGATGACCTTATTCACATTGCTGGCCATTTCCGTATGAAACACCTTAATTCCTTTGATTCTGACGAACACTTGGGTTAATTCTAATAAACGCTCAAATTACTCACCAGCTACTACCACGCACATAGACCAGAGTCACTGTTCTAAAATAAGATGGTGAAATTCATTTATATGGCATGGACGACCATGTATTGTCGACTATTTGCACAGTGCATTTTGCACTCAGAGACTCCGACATCACCCCTCGGTGTTTGTTGTAGCCCGAAGGGAAAACTTGTAAGGGCATGTATAATGGTTGATAAGACAGTCTTATCTTACACCCACCATGCAATTAAGATATGACAATAAAACATGACGTACAATGGGTTATATCTTAATCTTATCTCTGTTCCTAAATTTATGGTGAGACAAACTGTGCTAAGAGATCATCTCTTAATTAAGATAAGACAAAACTCTTTTTTCATTTCTCTCTCCTCCACCTCAGAAATGATAAGGCTAAGATATAACCATTGTACATGCCCTAATCTCCTAACCTACCCCCATTTTCCTATAAATCAGGAAGACCATCCTCCATTCTAAGAGCCAATTCCTGACATATATGCGCGCTTGATTTTGGCAACCCCATTTCTCCCTACCTGTTCATTTGTTTCCGATCTTTTGCAACAAATGGTCCAACGAGACTGCAACCTATCACACCTTAGCTACCCCCTATTCTCACATTTCCCGCCAACTGTCCTGCAATATGCCGATGTCACCCTAATCAACGCTAAAGCATCCAATGACGGCGCCCAACAACTAAAAGACATCCTACATGACTTCGCTTTGGCAACCGGCCTCACTATAAATTTCACTAAAACAACGTTCGTGCCCATCCATATCACCCCTCTCTTGGCGGCCTCCATTGCCTCCACCATGCAATGCCCAACTTCAACCTTTCCTTAGATCTACCTAGGCCTTCCCCTAGCACCCACACGACTACCCTCAAACGCCTTTCTACATATCATCAAACGATGTCGAAAATTCTTAACGGGTTGGCGTGCAAGAATCCTCTCCAAAGGGGACAGGCTCATCTTACTCTCCGCAGTGTTAGAATAAATCTGAGGCGCTCCGTCGATCTACCGAGGATCAAGTAATCACACGAGGCACGACACCGAGATTTGTTAACGAGGTTCACCGATATGGCTACATCCCCGGGGCATGACTACGGGCGCTCCTCCCCATGACACCGCTATAATACCGCACCCCGGCCGCCCGGGCGCCGGCACACGCCGCCGGCTCCCCCGCGTGCCCGTGCTATTATGTTGGCATAGGCTACATCGTGTGTCTACCCCCGATATATATGAGAGGCCTAGGATACAAGTGTCCTATTATCCTATTAGGACACAACTCCTATTCTGTCTACACACAGTCCAAAACCAAGTCCATCTGTAACCTACCTTGTACAATAATATTCGACACAATTCTAACAAACTTCACCTTGGTGAATATTCATTCATGCGTCGAACCTCCATGTACATTGGACTTGAGATACGCCATGAGCACCACTGCTACATTGGTAGAAAAAGGGCCTGTTGTCCCGTTTTGTAAGGGCCTTTAGTCCCGGTTCCTGAACCGGGACTAAAGGGTCGGTACTAATGCCCTGACCCTTTAGTCCCGGTTCAAACCAAAACCAGGACTAAAGGCCCTCCACGTGGCCGGTCTATCTTTAGTCCCGGTTGGTAACACCAACCGGTACTAAAGGTAATTTTCTGACTTTTTGAATTTTTTTTATTTTCAAATTTCTGAATTATTTTAACCTCTAATCTCTAATCACCCCTCATCACTGCTCAATTTAATCTCTAATCACCCATCATCATTCCAAATCATCTAACTTCCGGGACGGTCACCCATCCTCCCACTCCCCCAGCCTGAGCACGCTTTACTTCCGGGTTCTATTCTCCCTCGTTTCCAAGTCTGCACTTGTTGTTTTCCTAACAATAGTAAGATGTAAATCCTATTAACCCTCAGGAGTTTAGCTTGAGCATGAAGTCACACATTTCACTGTTTGAGTTTGAAACTATTGTTCTAAAAAACAATAATTTTTTAGTAACACTAATAATTCTTGAATAAGTAGTTTGACCATTGTTTGATCACAGTTTGACCATAGTTTGACCAGATTTGATCAAAATTCAAAAAAACTGAAATAATTATTTAATAACACTAATATTCTTGAATAATTATTTATTAACACTAACACTTCTTGAATAAGTGGTTTGACCAGATTTAATGAAAATTTAAAAAAACTGAAATTTGAGCATAACTTTTTTTCCTTTTGGAATTTGAGGATTCTACAAATTTGCAAACAGGCCGTAGGCGGTCTCCATCAGATGTAACTTTTCGAGTAGATGATTTTTCATATAAAAACTTTTTAATCCGAGTTCGTATGCAAAAGTTATGCCCATTTTACAAATAAAGTCGAAATTCATATTTGTAAATAAAGTCGAAATTCATATTTGTAAATTTTCCCAACAACTAGACCACATATCACATGGGAAACTTATTATTTTTATTTTTTTAACATTTCCATCATTTTCTTTTGTTTTTTCTAAAACTGAAAAGGCGGTCCAGGGGGGGGGGAGAGTTTGAAAATGGGACCTTTAGTACTGGTTCGTGCCATGAACCGATACTAATGCCTCAAAGGCCATTAGTCCCGGTTGGTGGCACCAACCGGGACTAAAGGTGGCCTTCGCACCCTTTAGTCCCGGTTCGTGGCACGAACCGGGACTAAAGGGCCCAGGTGAACCCGGACTAATGCCTTAGCCGCACGAACCGGGATAAATGCACCCATTGGTCCCGGTTCTGGACTAAATCGGGACTAATGGGGTTACCCGGCCTGGACCAAAGCCCCCTTTTCTACTAGTGCTACTTCCAGACTCCATGTGACTCCACCTGCAACTGTAGTCCCTTGTCGTCTTCATCACAGTCAACACTCGAGCAAAAATTAAGTTTCTCGTTACTCTACTTTGTGCTCCCAACTTTCGGAGTATCCACTCAACGCCATCACACACTGATCATTAATCTGCGTGAAAATGAACAACTCACGTATTGGGTGTCACATATAAGAGTTACCTGAACTCAACATCATCGCTCTTTCATGACCGTCTGTCTGAAACTTGAAGGAATTTCACCGTCGCCCTGTGTCACTTTGAGTCAAATTCACAACTGTCTCACCCTTTTCCCCAGATAGTCTCTGACATGTCCCACAACTATAGCACTCCGCCTCCTTCTGTATTGTCATCCGCATTTTGCCATATGCACCGAACACCACAGAATCTACGGCCATGTACTCTCTCTGTTTTGACAAATCCAGACTTTCCGCCACTTTCTCAGATTCTCCATGGTCAACTCCTGTCCATCAACTAGCACCGATAGACTCAGTCACCAACTTGAATCCGGTACTCGTCAACACTGCTTCAGCACCCCCTGCACACTTTGTCTGACCACACGTCTCACCATTAGTGCCTTGGTTTGTTGCTGTGTCCCGTGCTTACCGCACGCCTCGCCGCTATCACCGCGTCGAGCCTCTGCTGTCCTGGTCGAGTCTCCCGGGTAGCTAGCCTACACTGCCTCAACCCCCACTTCAGAGAACCACCAATCATCACCGACCGATGCCGAGTATCACGTCTCCATCAGACCATTGGGCCCCACTCCGATCCACGTGTCTCTCGCTATCCCAATGAAATAGGCTTCGATTCTCCAATATCTTACACCGTAGCCCCTCCATCAGCATAGAGTGAAGTCTTCCGTTAGACTCCAGCTCCACCTTCAACATGACTCCATGTAGCTGGCCGTGCTACCCCGCGCCCTGTTGACTTCAAGCTCTCATGTGTACACTTCCTTGAATCAACCCCGCGCCATAGTCTTGTCGAAGCCGCACAAACCCTCAGACCTGCACCACGTGTTTCCACGCCCCAGAAGTCAGCCACCATCGGCATCACGCTCCTATGTCATCGTCGCCGAAATCACCGCCGTCTTCTATTTTGACCAACATCCCTGTCGATCCGTCAGACAGTCCAATCTGACCCAGCGAAACTATCCAACTGCAACCATACTCCACCCTGCGTCGTGTCCGCCCGCACATCTCCGTGCCTTGCTTGACGCCCTGTGTATGCATGATCCGCACGACACACTGTCCTCGTCTTCACACACTCTTCGAGCCCACTTCGCAAACTTGACAGAAAAAAAACTTCCATGCAAACCTGACCCCAAGAATTCTTTGCACAATTATCTTTCCTTGTCACAATTTGCGTGTGCTCTCCATGTACCTCTAGCAACAAAGCTTGAAAAAAAAATCCATCTCCTAGCTGCCCACGTACACAAACACAAACTCGTATCTCAATTGTGAAGCCTAGACACTCGTGCTCTTTTTTTAATCCAAACAAATCTCACACGCAGCTCCAGCTTTGCATGCACATGTTGCCTCGCGTGCCACACGTCAAAGAGCCAGCTCCAATTCCTAGCCTCACGTACCGACGTACTGCCACGCACCCCTGCTGCCGCTGGCTCCTGCCTGCGCCTTGGCCTCAGCGCGCGCACGTCTATGCGCCTGGAAACTTGCCTGCGCCTTGGCCCGCTAGCACCGTCCCTGCTTTGGTTGCGCATGCACCTGCATCGCTGCCATAGCATTACGCCGCCGCATCTCGATCCGATCTGTTTCACGCCTTGCTGCCCTGCCCCGCACGCCCGATCTAGCAGCTTGATGTCATCGCTGCAGGCGGACTCCTGCTGCTCCCATCTGCCCGCCTTGGCCGCCGCTTCGCCATACGACTTCGATCAGGTAGAGAAACCCGCGCCGGCTGCTTGCTCGCGTTCTTTGCATGCCACTTCCGATTGCTTTTCCTGCGACAATTCTCACGACCATCGAAAACTCTTCCGACCACCATGGCCGAGTTATCAGACGTCCTTCGTCGCCCTTCTCTAGATCAATCAAACAGCCTCTTCGCAACCATAGCTCATGATACCACTTGTTAGAATAAATTTGAGGCGTTCCGTCGATCTACAAAGGATCAAGCAATCACACGAGGCACGACACCGAGATTTGTTAACGAGGTTCACCGATATGGCTACATCCCCGGGGCGTGACTAAGGGCGCTCCTCCCCATGACACTGCTACAATACCACACCCCGGCCGCCTGGGCGCCGGCACACGCCGCCGGCTCCCCCGTGTGCCCGTGCTATTATGTTGGCATAGGTTACATCGTGTGTCTACCCGTATTATCCTATTAGGACACAACTCCTATTCTGTCTACACACAGTCCAAAACCAAGTCCAACTGTAACCTACCATGTACAATAATATTCGACACAATTCTAACACGCAGTCCTAGACTCCATATTAGTTTATTTTATGTCGGTCTTCCTCATCCCCAAAAACGTTCTAAAAACCCTAGACTCGATTCGGCGATCCTTTTTCTAGGCTGTGGAGGAAACTTGTACTGGTGTTCAATGCTTAGTTGCCTGGAAAAACGTGTGTAAACCAAAAAACAGTGGTGGTCTAGGCCTAAAACACTTGCATAAGCAGAACAATTGTTTGCTAATGAAATTCGCCGTAAAAGCTCTACTTCCAGACCAAACACCTTGGCTAGACTGGATCGCCTTACAACACCCCAATGCTCTCATTGCTCCACAAAACAACCACTCCTTCATCTGCCGAACTATAAACCAGCAACTACCAGCACTCCATGCCATCTCCTTTATTCTAACCAACTCTGGCACAAATACATATTTCTGGTTAGACACATGGATTCACCAGAAACCTCTCGCTACATTATTGCCCTGCCTCTACTCTCACACCACTCTACCCCTCGCTCGTGTGGCTACTGTTTTTAACTACAGTTTAGATTCAATCCTACGGAACCGCCTAACCTCTAATGGTACTGCCAAGTTGTGCTCTGTGTTGTCTCTCCTGCGGGATTTCCAACTATCGACTGGGCCAGACAAGCGCTACCTCAATGGTGGCCTATGCTTCTCCACCAGGGCCGCCTACACGCTGACCATGGGCAACGCCTCTGACAATGATGTGCATGCCATCTCAATCTGGTCTTCATGCGTTCCAAACCGGGTGAAGATCTTTGCATGGCTGCTGTTCCGGAATCGACTCAACTCCAAAAGCAACCTACTCTGCAGACACATGGTCTCTGACTCACTATGCCCGCGCTGCGGGTTCGATGGTGAAACACGCTCACACATATTTATCGACTGCCCACTCGCGCAGCGGATATTGCAACGGATTGGCATTTACCCCTCGGCCACCATCGACGATCTGTGGGACTGCCGTCTCCCCTCTCAGCTGGATGCGGCAGTCTGGCACTCCATCCTCCTCATTATTCTATGGAAGATTTGGGACTCCAGAAATACTATGACCTTCAGGCAGCAAAACCACCACAGTATCCTCACCCTTAGGAGAATCATTGATGATCTCATCCTCTGGACGCACCGGATGAAGAAAACAGAGGAAAAGCAGGCCGCCTCCTCATGGCATTCCTACCTCTTATCACGGTTACACGTGCTTATGTAATTTCACCTTGTAATCAGTCAAACGATGGGTTACGAACTGTTGGTGATTTTTGGTTGACACTGAGCACCAAAATGCGAGTTTTCTGTACCTTGGAAGGCTCATCGACTGTCTTTCCCTATCGCACATATAGTTTAATGAGTAGTTACTCACACAGCCTCTTTTTGCCGGGCCACCCTGCATGATGTTATATATATAGACACACACAACTTTGTTTCACTCAGTAGCTCACCTTGTTAATGAAATCAAGTCTTGCCGATTTCCAAAGTAGAATAACCTACTGCCAAAGTATAGTTGATGAACAAGCATTGTTGATGCTTATGCTTTATGAATGGAAGGCACCTGGAAGAAAAATTCTATCCAATGCGCCCTGAGTTGTGGGTTTGAATACGATAGAGTCACTCTGGCGTTCCATGGTGCATGCTTAGGAATACACTGCTATGCATATGGCACTCTATCTATCGGAGAAAAGGCTAAACAGGAAGGTAGAGGTCAACTTATTCTTTGCTTTGCAATCATCCTAAGCCCGACAGATAGTTGATCAGCTCACAACTACTAATCAAGGGCGTGTCATCTTCGTCCTTGCAATCAGCTGATCAATCTCGTTGTGATGGCGTCTTACCTCTCCATCAGCCCCTCATCACGCCTCGTCCATGGAAATTTCGACCAGACTAAGTTTGATGTCCGTGAGTTCCACGGTCTCAGTTCTACAAACAGTTTGTTGCTATCTGTTTGATGTGTATCCCTTGAATTTTGTTCTTTTCATCATTTGTATACTTACAAATAACTGGTCTAGATGTCTTGTGTTTACTAGAAACATGAGAATCTGGTTACTAGAAACATGAGAACATGAGAATCTGGTTACTAGAAACATGAGAACACAAATTAAAAATAGAGGATTTAATTTGATATCATAAAGGAATTATAGATAAGTTGATTATAGTTTTATTTTTCTAGGGAAATAGGCCTCATATTTTAGTTTGGCATGGGCCTGAATTTAACCTGCCCGACGCAATAACTTGTTTGTACCAAACAGCCGACCTCTAAAAAAGCTAGAGAGAGAGAGAGAGAGCGCGCGCAAGGGAGTTACGACCTCACAGAGTAGGGCACGTATGATGTAGTATAAATTTCTTTTCTTTTTCCAAAAAGAGGAAAGACCGCCCAACCTTTGCATGGAGTGATGTACATAACCATTAATTAATTATTCCATCATTTATATATGATCAAGTACAAATGTAGTTCAAACATAATAAAAGCCCCAATGGGCAGCCTGAATAGCAATGAAACGAAAAGATGTAGGAAATAATGAGCCATCATGCATCACAAAGCTACTAGAAGCCCACCAACCAAATAGGTTGAATAAATTCGAAACGGCCATCCGTCGCACCTTTCCCCGCTAGTTCGTGTTTAAGCCGGCCAAAAGAATGTTCATGTGACAGTAGTGGCTGCAATTGACCTACGAGCAAAATTGAAGATTTGCTTGTTTGTCTGCGAGTAAGAGCATGTACAATGGTGCTATCTTATAAATGCCACGTAGAATATCTGTTGTGATGAAGAAAAAAGAAGCCAGAAGAAAATGCTTGTCTTCTCTTAATTAAAAGATAATCTCTTAACAACAATATGGCTCATCACATTTTATTGCCTTTTCTAGATTAGTGGCAGCCATAAATTAAGATAATTTTATCAATCAATGTACTTGCCAACGGTTCGTTGAACCATGAGACGGAGAGAGAAGTCACGGGGCCTATCAAAAGATGACACACCAAATTGCTAAAAAGACTCCAGTTGAAAATAAAGGGTTACTCATCCATAACAGTACCACTAGCTGTTTATGAAGAAAAACACAGTACCACTCGCTAAAAACACAAATCTAGACCTAGCCAGTTGATGATTTGTAGTCTCTGCAAACTCTCTTACGGTACTATGGTACTATGCCTGAATATTATAGCCAGTTGATGCCTATAAAATGATGTCGTGTTTTTTAGTCAACCCCATGACCAATATGTATGTCAGTTGGTTACAATGAAGTAGTACTACTTTATTAAGCATAGCTCACCTCACACTCTCACAAAGTTTGTTGGAGCCAGTGCTACAGTTAGCCCTTAATAAATTACCACCCGCTTCTTTTCTCTTTTTCAACTCAACAAAAAATTGATATTTAAACCCGTATAGCCCACTTACATAACGTTATTATAGTTCCTTTTAGTGAGCCATTGAAGTACCAATCAGATATAGCCATGTCTACTTTAGAAATTTTAATTTGTCAATCTATAGGCATTTTTGACCTGTACATATCCTTGCACGGCTGCAATACCGATCAAGTGCATGTCTCCTTTGCGACCCAACTTATAAGGACGGTGGTATCCCTAACCTATGATGTTCATGTTCTAAACTAGACATGAATCCTCACATTTTTAGGATTTATTTCAGGTCTTTCACGATGTGCGCTCGGTAGGAGGAGACGTTTCGATCGACTATGAAAGCGACTTTGTCAATCTTAAGATGATGTGCCTGCTTAGTCTTTGAAGTATGCCGCGTGTGTTCGTTTATAAAGATGTGTGTATATGCGTATGTATAAATGTCTGTGTCTATCTTAAAAAAAATGTACATTCACGAGCTCGTGGTACAGCAGGATAGCCACGTCTGCGCACAACCACCCTTTTCTTTTTCTGGGATAATTTGTAGCGCGGTATTTCGACGCGGCCGACCCATAGCGTGTTTCTTTTGGCTTCACGGATTGGCCAATAGCATCTGACACGGAGGTATGGATATATTATTATTCTAATAATAAAGCACTGACTGCTTTTGTTCATGGTCGTCGCACATTTTGCAAAAAAGACTCTACACTTTCATGAAATCAACCCGTGGTCCTGTAAAGTGAGAACAGGAAAACGTTTCGTGTTTTGCAAAAAACGCCCTAAGGTTTTGGTTAATCAACCCACAGTCCAATTGAAAGTGAGAATAGAAAATGTTTCACTTTTTTAGAAAACCCCATGAGATTTTGGTTAGTAAACCCACTGTATGTCTAGTAAATAACCTTTTTATATATAGATTCAAATGTTTTTAAATATTGATATCTTTTAAACCGTAACTCCAATTTTAACATGTTATACATGAAACTTGATTAGAAAAATGTGTAGAATATGCATATGATGGTATTTCATCCGTTAATCATTGTTAAATGTTGTTTAGGGACAGATTCAAAAAGCTTAAAAAATAATCATATCTTATAAACCCTAACTCCAATATTAACATGTTATAGATGAAAATTAATTTAAAAAATGCGTAGATCTGAATATGATGTTGTTCTACATGTCAATAATTTTTAAAATGCTGTTTAGGATGCAACGTTAATCAGTAGTGCACGACCCGTCTTTCTTTCGTACCGGTGTCAATTCAAGTTGAAGATGAACACCTCAACAAAAAAATTGGAGACGAAAGAAACCATCTATGACCATGCATCTCCACCGACGAGAGTGGGAAGAAGGATAATCGGCAAGACTGATAAGATGCCATATTGAAATAAAGAACGTGGACCTATTGGGGTTCTGAGTCATGGTTATTGTGTTAAGGACGTGTGGTATTTTTTTTCCCGTTGCATCACACAGACTCTTTTGCTAGTATGTACAATACAGAAAAGGATGAAAGGATAAGCGGATATATCTCAAACCATCCCCAAACGCCTAGATAGGCGGCCCAGTCACTGATCGGTCGATAAAAACTGACCCAGTCTCGCGCCTGAAACGTCCTGGTTGTCTAGCGCCCTTCATATCCAGCCCAAATCTAGGATGGATATGGCGCGACCCATGCGCGTCTGCCACATTGGCTTAGCCCAGTCTAGCCCACCCATGCCTCACAAATATCCCCGTCCGACCTCACAAATATCCCCATATGAAGAACCCTAGATCAAAGTTAATCTGTAGTCCGCTCCAGTCCCTTCTTTGTCCACTCCACTCCCTTCTCCATCCACTCCACTCCCAACCCCTCCTATCTGAATCAATGGCCGGTGACGGCACAACGCTGACTCTGGTGGCGAATCCGGCGGCTTCGATGACTAGTCGAGCTTGTTGAGCGATGCAGAGCTCGACGATGTGGAGGAGGTGGCATGGGCATCGCGATGAGAAGGTCGCGGCTCGACCAAGGCAGCAGAGGCGGTGGTGGTTCCTCTTCCGCAACACTTGTCACCCATCGACACAGCGCTGGCCCGTCTCGCCCATCGCGCAGCTCTGGCCACTCTGCTCCCAATGTCCTCCAGGTGCCCACCACCACCAATGCGGGTTTCATCCGGTTAGAGCATCTCCAGCCGCGCCCCCACTAGTAGAAAACAGGGCTTTGGTTGGGGCCTGGCCAGCCCATTAGTCCCCATTCAGTCACGAACCGGGACCCATGGGGGGCATACGTCCCGGTTCGTGTGCCCAGGGGGCCCGGCCGGGGCCTCGTGGGCATTGGTCCCGGTTCATCTGGATCCATTTGTCCCGGTTCCTGGCACGAACCGGGACCAATGGGCCTCGCTCCTGGTCCACATACATTGGTCCCGGTTCGTGTCTCGAACCGGGATAGAAGGGTGGCCTTTAGTCCCGGTTCCAGCCATGAACCGGGACAAATGAGTTGCCTATATATACCCCCCCTGCCGGCGAGCAGAGCACTCCATAGTGCTCTGTTTTTTTGTTCGACGAGGGGAGGACATTTGGGTGCTCTAGCTCACCTCCTATGCACATGAGGTGTTCAATGAAATGCCCGAGCCACGCTAGTTCGAGGGGAGGGCATTTGGGTGCTCTAGCGAAGGTGATGTGGTATGCTCCTATAATACCACGGTTGAAACGTCTGTTCAGAAACGAAGAGCATGCCAAGTTGATGCGATGGCCCAGCAAGGACCGTAAGAAAGACGGGAAGTTGAGAGCACCCGCTAACGGGTCGCGGTGGAGAAAAATCGAGAGAAAGTATAGTGCTGAGTTTGCTGGTGACCTAAGGAACGTATGGTTTGGTTTAAGTGTTGGGGAACATAGTAATTTAAAAAAATTCCTACGCACACGCAAGATCATGGTGATGCATAGCAACGAGAGGCGAGAGTATGTCCACGTACCCTCGTAGACCGAAAGCGGAAGCATTATGACAACGTGGTTGATGTAGTCATACGTCTTCACGGCCCGACCGATCAAGCACCGAAACTACGGCACCTCCGAGTTCTAGCACACGTTCAGCTCGATGACGATCCCCGGACTCCGATCCAGCAGAATGTCGGGGAAGAGTTCCGTCAGCATGACGACGTGGTGACAATCTTGATGTTCTACCGTCGCAGGGCTTCGCCTAAGCACCGCTACAATATTGTCGAGGATTATGGTGGAGGGGGTACCGCACACGGCTAAGAGATCAATGATCAATTGTTGTGTCTCTGGGGTGCCCCCTGCCCCCGTATATAAAGGATCAAGGGGGAGGAGGTGCGGCCAGGCAAGGGGCGCACCAGGAGGAGTCCTACTCCTACCGGCAGTAGGACTCCCCCCTTTCCATGTTGGACTAGGACTTGGGAAGGAAGGGGAGATAGAGGGGAAAGGAAAGGGGGGCGCCGCCCCCCTCCTTGTCCAATTCGGACTTGGGGGGGGGGGGGAGGGGCGCGCGGCTTCCCCTTGGCCTCCTCTCCTCTTCCTCCACTAGGCCCATTAAGGCCCATTAAGTTACCGGAGGGTTCCGGTAACCTCCCGGTACTCCGGTAAAATGCCAATTTCACCCGGAACACTTCCGACGTCCAAACATAGGCTTCCAATATATCAATCTTCATGTCTCGACCATTTCGAGACTCCTCGTCATGTCCGTGATCACATCTGGGACTCCGAACAACCTTTGGTACATCAAAAAATATAAACTCATAATGAAACTATCATCGTAACGTTAAGCGTGCGGACCCTACGGGTTCGAGAACAATGTAGACATGATCGAGACAAGTCTCCAGTCAATAACCAATAGCGGAACCTGGATGCTCATATTGGCTCCCACATATTCTACGAAGATCTTTATCGGTCAGACCGCATAACAACATACGTTGTTCCCTTTGTCATCGGTATGTTACTTGCTCGAGATTCGATCGTCGGTATCTCAATACCTAGTTCAATCTCGTTACCGGCAAGTCTCTTTACTCGTTCCGTAATACATCATCCCGCAACCAACTCATTAGTTGCAATGCTTGCAAGGCTTAAGTGATGTGCATTACCGAGAGGGCCCAGAGATACCGGTTCGACAATCGGAGTGACAAATCCTAATCTCGAAATACGCCAACCCAACATGTACCTTCGGAGACACCTGTAGAGCTCCTTTATAATCACCCAGTTACGTTGTGACATTTGGTAGCACACAAAGTGTTCCTCCGGTAAACGGGAGTTGCATAATCTCATAGTCATAGGAACATGTATAAGTCATGAAGAAAGCAATAGCAACATACTAAACGATCGTGTGCTAAGCTAACGGAATGGGTCATGTCAATCACATCATTCTCCTAATGATGTGATCCCGTTAATCAAATGACAACTCATGTCTATGGCTAGGAAACATAACCATCTTTGATCAACAAGCTAGTCAAGTAGAGGCATACTAGTGACACTCTGTTTGTCTATGTATTCACACATGTATTATGTTTCCGGTTAATACAATTCTAGCATGAATAATAAACATTTATCATGATATAAGGAAATAAATAATAACTTTATTATTGCCTCTAGGGCATATTACCTTCACTCTCCCACTTGCACTAGAGTCAATAATCTAGATTACACAGTAATGATTCTAACACCCATGGAGCCTTGGTGCTGATCATGTTTTGCTCGTGAAAGAGGCTTAGTTAGCGGGTCTGCAACATTCAGATCCGTATGTATCTTGCAAATTTCTATGTCTCCCACTTGGACTAAATCCCGAATGGAATTGAAGCGTCTCTTGATGTGCTTGGTCCTTTTGTGAAATCTAGATTCCTTTGCCAAGGCAATTGCACCAGTATTGTCACAAAAGATTTTCATTGGACCTGATGCAGTAGGTATGACACCTAGATCGGATATGAACTCCTTCATCCAGACTCCTTCATTTGCTGCTTCCGAAGCAGCTATGTACTCCGCTTCAGATGTAGATCCCGCCACGACGCTTTGTTTAGAACTGCACCAACTGACAGCTCCACCGTTTAATGTAAACACGTATCCGGTTTGCGATTTAGAATCGTCTGGATCAGTGTCAAAGCTTGCATCAACGTAACCATTTACAATGAGCTCTTTGTCACCTCCATATACGAGAAACATATCCTTAGTCCTTTTCAGGTATTTCAGGATGTTCTTGACCGCTGTCCAGTGATCCACTCCTAGATTACTTTGGTACCTCCCTGCTAGACTTATAGCAAGGCACACATCAGGTCTGGTACACAGCATTTCATACATGATAGAGCCTATGGCTGAAGCATAGGGAACATCTTTCGTCTTCTCTCTATCTTCTGAAGTGGTCGGGCATTGAGTCTTACTCAACTTCACACCTTGTAACACAGGCAAGAACCCTTTCTTTGCTTGATCGATTTTTGAACTTCTTCAAAACTTTGTCAAGGTATGTGCTTTGTGAAAGTCCAATTAAGCATTTTGATCTATCTCTATAGATCTTAATGCCCAATATGTAAGCAGCTTCACCGAGGTCTTTCATTGAAAAACTCTTATTCAAGTATCCTTTTATGCTATCCAGAAATTCTATATCATTTCCAATCAGCAATATGTCATCCACATATAATATTAGAAATGCTACAGAGCTCCCACTCACTTTCTTGTAAATACAGGCTTCTCCAAAAGTCTGTACAAAACCAAATGCTTTGATCACACTATCAAAGCGTTTATTCCAACTCCAAGAGGCTTGCACCAGTCCATAAATGGATCGCTGGAGCTTGCACACTTTGTTAGCTCCCTTTGGATCGATAAAACCTTCCGGTTGCATCATATACAACTCTTCTTCCAGAAATCCATTCAGGAATGCAGTTTTTACATCCATCTGCCAAATTTCATAATCATAAAATGCGGCAATTGCTAACACGATTCAGACAGACTTAAGCATCGCTACGGGGGAGAAGGTCATCGTAGTCAATCCCTTGAACTTGTCGAAAACCTTTCGCAACAAGTCGAGCTTTGTAGACAGTAACATTACCTCCAGCGTCAGTCTTCTTCTTGAAGATCCATTTATTCTCAATTGCTTGCCGATCATAGGGCAAGTCAACCAAAGTCCACACTTTGTTCTCATACATGGATCCCATCTCAGATTTCATGGCTTCAAGCCATTTTGCGGAATCTGGGCTCATCATCGCTTCTTCATAGCTCGTAGGTTCATCATGATCTAACAGCATGACTTCCGAAACAGGATTACTGTACCACTCTGGTGCGGATCTTACTCTGGTTGATCTACGAGGCTCAGTAACAATTTGATCTAAAGTTTCATGATCATCATCATTAACTTCCTCGCTAATTGGTGTAGGTGTCACATAAACCGGTTTCTGTGATGGACTACTTTCCAATAAGGGAGCAGGTACAGTTACCTCATCAAGTTCTACTTTCCTCCCACTCACTTCTTTCGAGAGAAACTCCTTCTCTAGAAAGTTTCCTAATTTAGCAACAAAAGTCTTACCTTCGGATCTGTGATAGAAGGTGTACCCAATAGTCTCCTTTAGGTATCCTATGAAGACACATTTCTCCGATTTGGGTTCCAGCTTATCAGGTTGAAGCTTTTTCACATAAGCATCATAGCCCCAAACTTTAAGAAACGAGAACTTTGGTTTCTTGCCAAACCATAGTTCATAAGGTGTCATCTCAACGGATTTCGATGGTGCCCTATTTCACGTGAATGCAGCTGTCTCTAAAGCATAACCCCAAAATGATAGCGGTAAATCAGTAAGAGACATCATAGATCACACCATATCAAGTAAAGTACGATTATGACGTTCGGACACACCATTACGTTGTGGTGTTCTGGGTGGTGTGAGTTGCGAAACTATTCCACATTGTTTCAAATGTACACCAAACTCGTAACTCAAATATTCTCCTCCACGATTAGATCGTAGAAACTTTATTTTCTTGTTACGATGATTTTCAACTTCACCCTGAAATTCTTTGAACTTTTCAAATGTTTCAGACTTATGTTTCATTAAGTAGATATACCCATATCTGCTTAAGTCATCTGTGAAGGTGAGAAAATAACAATATCCGCCACGAGCCTCAACATTTATGGGACCACATACATCTATATGTATGATTTCCAATAAATCTGTTGTTCTCTCCGTAGTACCGGAGAACGGTGTTTTGGTCATCTTGCCCATAAGGCACGGTTCGCAAGTACCAAGTGATTCATAATCAAGTGGTTCCAAAAGTCCATCAGTATGGAGTTTCTTCATGCGCTTTACACCGATATGACCTAAACGACAGTGCTACAAATAAGTTGCACTATCATTATCAACTCTGCATCTTTTGGCTTCAACATTATGAATATGTGTGTCACTACTATCGAGATTCAATAAGAATAGACCACTCTTCAAGGGTGCATGACCATAAAAGATATTACTCATATAAATAGAACAACCATTATTCTCTGATTTAAATGAATAACCGTCTCGCATCAAACAAGATCCAGATATAATGTTCATGCTCAACGCTGGCACCAAATAACAATTATTTAGGTCTAAAACTAATCCCAAAGGTAGATGTAGAGGTAGCGTGCCGACCGCGATCACATCGACTTTGGAACCCACGCGCATCGTCACCTCGTCCTTAGCCAATCTTCGCTTAATTCATAGCCCCTGTTTCGAGTTGCAAATATTAGCAACAGAACCAGTATCAAATACACAGGTGCTACTGCGAGCATTAGTAAGGTACACATCAATAACATGTATATCACATATACCTTTGTTCACCTTGTCATCCTTCTTATCCGCCAAATACTTGGGGCAGTTCTGCTTCCAGTGACCAGTCTGCTTGTAGTAGAAGCACTCAGTTTCAGGCTTAGGTCCAGACTTGGGTTTCTTCTCCTGAGCAACAACTTGCTTGCTGTTCTTCTTGAAGTTCCCCTTCTTCTTCCCTTTGCCCTTTTTCTTAAAACTAGTGGTCTTGTTGACCATCAACACTTGATGCTCCTTCTTGATTTCTACCTTCGCAGCTTTTAGCATCGCGAAGAGCTCGGGAATTGTCTTCTCCATCCCTTGCATATTATAGTTCATCATGAAGCTCTTGTAGCTTGGTGGCAGTGATTGGATAATTCTGTCAGTGACGCTATCATCCAAAAGATTAACTCCCAGTTGAATCAAGTAATTATTATACACTACTAGGAAAAACCTTATACACAGAATCTTAGCAGCAGTGCGGTTTAAAAACAAATGCTACTCCTAATTAGCAGTAGCGAGCTTGAGAAAACCACGCTACTAATAACCCAATAGTAGTAGTGTGGGTTTTTACCCCTTGCTACTACTAAGTGATTTCCACCGTGCCTTCCGGGACCAGCCGTAGTAGTAGCGTGGGTTATAAACCCACGCTACTAATAACCCAATAGTAGTAGTGTGGGTTTTTACCCCTCGCTACTACTAAGTGATTTCCACCGTGCCTTCCGGGACCAGCCGTAGTAGTAGCGTGGGTTATAAACCCACGCTACTAATAACCCAATAGTAGTAGTGTGGGTTTTTACCACTCGCTACTACTAAGTGATTCCCACCGTGCCTTCCAGGACCAGCTGTAGTAGTAGCGTGGGTTATAAACCCACGCTACTACTAAGTCGATAGTAGTAGCGCGGGTTATAAACCCCACGCTACCACTTGCATGTGCTCCCACCCCACCAACCACCCCACGCAAGGTCTAAAAAACACTCAACGCCCGATCCAGATCCCCAATCCCGTCTCCCCTCCCACCTCCTCTCCTCCTCTCCGAAGTCCCAACCCGCCATGGAGGGGGAGCCGCCCGCGCAGGGCCCGCCCCCCAGCGTCGCCGCCGCCTACGGCTCCGGGCTGTAGGCGGCCATGGCGATCTCGCGCCTGCACATCCTCCCCCTCCCCTCCTCCTCGTCATTCTCCTCCGCGCCCTCGCCTCCCTCCCCACGCAAGCCGCCGCGAGACGCGGCCTCGACCCCTCACCATGTTCCGCTCTCTCCCTCCCTCTCTGGATTCCATTTCCTGGGGCCTGTGTGCAATGACGTCGTGCTAGACAGACCTCGATCGATCTTGGACGGGTAGCTAGCTTGGTGGGACGCGGATCCATTAGTTGGCTCGATTTTGTGGATTTGGGTGGGGGATGCTGCCGTTATTCACGAGCCAGCTCGTGCGGCCGTGCCTGGGGCTCAGTTCGTTTCGGTAGAACCTGTACGGATTGGGAATGGCGTTAGTTTTGAGGAGCAGGAGCACCTTGGATGCATGATGAGTGCCTTATATTTCATGGGCGGCGGTTTCGAGGGACGCCATGGCGCCCAGCTGCTGCCGTGGCTCTCCTTCCTCCGCAAGGCCGCGAAGCGCCGGGGCGTCCGGCTCGCCGTCCAAACCTGAATTTTCCATGGACCATGTTAAATTAAAGCTGTCAACTCAAGAAAAAAAATTGGGTCCTGGTGATATATAAGGAAGTCAATTAAAATATTTTTCATTGACCATTTGTAGTAGTATAGATTTCTTAAAGGATTAAACAAAAATCTCCTATGTCTAGAACTAGAAGACATCTTAGAAAATTAGGATACAGAGCTAGAAGGATGCACAACTTCAGGAAAGAACAATTGCTATATTTTTAAGGTTGAAAAGGTTGTATGTTGTGTTAGCTAAGACTAAAGATTGTAAATTCATCATCGTACCAACGTCGTTGTCTTTGCAGATGATTCTAGAAACTATATTATGCTAGGAGTGCCTTACTGCAGCAACTAGCAGCAAGGCCAGTCGCTGGTTAAACTGGAAAGCTGTACTAACTTTCAGCAAGATCATGCGATGATCTTAGTATGCTTCTGCTGCCAAGTAAGAAATACAGTTTGTCAAAGTATGGATGTGGGCTAAAATGGAACCCGGTGGACAGACCGTTCCCTAGAAAATCCATTGAATATATGAATCTAGAAGTACTGCTGATTGTAGAGATTGATTCTTTGAATTTGTGAATCTAGCGGATAGATTGCCTATCTGCCCACTCGCTCGCCAGCGGCAGCGTTGCACACCAAGGTACACGCCTCCGCCGTCGTCGTTCCTCTTCCGTTCGGGAACTCGATGGTCGATGCGCATGCACGGGGCCAATGTCTGAAGCATAGTACAACTGTCTAGTTCAGCGATGGTGGCGAGTCGGTTAAATTTGCAAATCTAAGTTTGTTTGTGCTTGAAATTCCTGCCCGTTGAGGGTGTAGCTTTCGAACGATTACTTACCATGGGCTGCACTACGATTTGTGAATTATTAATGTCGACAAAACGACAAGTGATTGATTCTACTGATGCATCTCTTTATGGCAGAAAAGCTCAACACTCTCAAGGACCAGCTCAGGGGACTGGAGGCAGGTCCGGTAGAAGCTCTGTCCAGTAAGCATTTCTTCACCCTTGGGCAACTTTGCACAAATGGATAGTGTATTAAACTCCAAGTGCTTCTTTCTGTTATGGATGGTTCGGTCTATGAACCATGTGATCAATGTTTGATTTCATATTGCTTTATCGTTGTCCTTTGTTGCATTTAACGGACTTTTAAACTATCTCCGCAGCACAAAATTTGACAATGGAGATGACTAACATGGCTTCTCTGTCTTATGCTCTATTTGTCAGTGAAAAATCTTGCACCTTTACCGACATAATTAAGAGGGACTAGAATGAGGAAGGACCTCTGATGTATCAGCTAATAGTAACACATCAGCAGTACCTAATGATGTATGGTTCCAACCCTCAAGCCTATGATGGAACTGGTTACTTGAATGTGAATGGCCAACTCCATGCCAGCTATCTTTTAATCTTACTATGCTTTTGCATTATCTTCTTCAGTGAGAAGTTGTTATATTTGAAAGGGAACAGGGCAACGTGTTGCACTCTTGCTTTTGTTAGAGCACTATATTTTATTGTTAACCATGTTATGGTCCAGACTCCTTTTTATTCTGCTCATATGATATTGCTCATCTTTTGTTTTCTGTCCTGATGCCTCCTATATTTAGAGTAGAAATATTCTTAATTTAGTGTTTCTTGAACATGGCCAAGGCAATGGATAAAATCTACTCTGGATAGTTGACAGAGGGAGCACATGCTAAGTTGACTATTTCCTACGGATTTGCTTATCGTGAAGATGCTTGCAAGGATGTAGAGGGAGCCGATCATTTGGAGAGATGCCACTGTTTGGTGTTTTTATGCATTTTCGTTTGCTTGTAACTGTGTTTGCACTAGCTGGCAAGAAGTGTAGGTGTTTTAATTGAAGGCTTGAAAACCATGACAATTCTGTATGCTCTTACAGGATGTGCTCTAATGCCGCTGGTTTATTATAAATCTTGGATTAGTAATGATGTGTAATGCAGCTGGTTTATTGCAAATATGTGTTTGTTTAGTTGCTAGAATTGTATGCATAGAATGGAATTGGTGGCTTTTATTTTTTTAATTCCTAATTAGTTAGTAGTAGCATGGGAAAAACCAAACGCGCTACTACTACTTCATTAGTAGCAGCATGGGTTTGAAACCGGGCTACTACTAACTTTTTAGTAGTAGCGTGGGGAAAAACCTGCTGCGCTACTACTATTTCATTACTAGTAGCATGGGTTTGCACCTGCGCTACTACTAACTATTAGCTGTAGCGCGATACTAGTAGCGCAGGTACCCGCGCTGCTAGTAGCCATTTTACCCGCGCTGCTAGTAGCCTTTTTCCTAGTAGTGATACCCAGACATCTTGAGTATATGCTCATTGACAGAACTATTCTCCTCCATCTTGCAGCTGTTGAACTTATTGGAGACTTCATATCTCTCAATCCAGGCATTTGCTTGAAATATTAACTTCAACTCCTGGAACATCTCATATACTCCATGACGTTCAAAACGTCGTTGAAGACCCGGTTCTAAGCCGTAAAGCATGGCACACTGAACTATCGAGTAGTCATCAGCTTTGCTCTGCCATACGTTCATAACATCTGGTGTTGCTCCTGCAGCAGGCCTGTCACCCAACGATGCTTCCAGGGCATAATTCTTCTATGCAGCAATGAGGATAATCCTCAAGTTACGGACCCAGCCCGTGTAATTGATACCATCATCTTTCAACTTTGCTTTCTCAAGGAACGCATTAAAATTCAAAGGAACAACAACACGGGCCATCTATCAGGTACTAAGTTCATGATAAATTTAAGTTCACTTAATCTTATTATTTAAGAACTCCCACTTAGATAGACATCCCTCTAATCCTCTAAGTGATCACGTGATCCAAATCAACGGAACCATGTCCGATCATCACGTGAGATGGAGTAGTTTCAATGGTGAACATCACTATGTTGATCATATCTACTATATGATTCACGCTCGACCTTTCGGTCTCCGTGTTCCGAGGCCATATCTGTTATATGCTAGGCTCGTCAAGTTTAACCTGAGTATTCTGCATGTGCAACTATTTTCCACCCGTTGTATTTGAACGTAGAGCCTATCACACCCGATCATCACGTGGTGTCTCAGCACGAAGAACTTTCGCAACGGTGCATACTCAACTTTGATAATTTAGTGAGGGATCATCTTATAATTCTACCATCAATCAAAGCAAGATAAGATGTATAAAAGATAAACATCACATGCAATCAATATAAGTGATATGATATGGCCACCATCATCTTGTGCTTGTGATCTCCATCTCCGAAGCACCGTCATGATCACCATCGTCACCGGCGCGACACCTTGATCTCCATCGTAGCATCGTTGTCATCTCACCAATCTTATGCTTGTATGACTATCACTACCGCTTAGTGATAATGTAAAGCATTACAGGGCGATTGCATTGCATACAATAAAGGGACAACCATATGGCTCCTGCCAGTTGCCGATAACTCGGTTACAAAACATGATCATCTCATACAATAAAATTTAGCATCATGTCTTGACCATATCACATCACAACATGCCCTGCAAAAACAAGTTAGACGTCCTCTACTTTGTTGTTGCAAGTTTTACGTGGCTGCTACGGGCTTAGCAAGAACCGTTCTTACCTACGCATCAAAAACCACAACGATAGTTTGTCAAGTTGGTGCTGTTTGAACTTTCGCAAGGACCGGGCATAGCCACACTCGGTTCAACTAAAGTTGGAGAAACTGACACCCGCCAGCCACCTGTGTGCAAAGCACGTAGGTAGAACCAGTCTCGCGTAAGCGTACACGTAATGTCAGTCTGTGCCGCTTCATCCAACAATACCGCCGAACCAAAGTATGACATGCTGGTAAGCAGTATGACTTATATCGCCCACAACTCACTTGTGTTCTACTCATGCATATGACATCTACGCATAAAACCTGGCTCGGATGCCACTGTTGGGGAACGTAGTAATTTCAAAATTTTCCTACGCACACGCAAGATCATGCTGATGCATAGCAACGAGAGGGGAGAGTATGTCCATGTACCCTCGTAGACCGAAAGCGGAAGCATTATGACAATGCGGTTGATGTAGTCGTATGTCTTCACGGCCCGACCGATCAAGCACCGAAACTACGGCACCTCCGAGTTCTAGCACACGTTCAGCTCGATGACGATCCCCGGACTCCGATCCAGCAGAATGTCGGGGAAGAGTTCCGTCAGCACGACGGCGTGGTGACGATCTTGCTGTTCTACCATCGCAGGGCTTCGCCTAAGCACCGCTACAATATTATGGAGGATTATGGTGGAGGGGGCCACTGCACAAGGCTAAGAGATCAATGATCAATTGTTGTGTCTCTGGGGTGCCCCCCTGCCCTCGTATATAAAGGAGCAAGGGGGAGGAGGTGCGGCCAAGCAAGGGGCGCGCCAGGAGGAGTCCTACTCCTACCGGGAGTAGGACTCCCCCTGACGGTGTCTTGGACTAGGGGGTACTCACCACGCCGTCTCCCAATCTGTTAGATTGGGCCGAGGACCCCCATGGCCTTATACTCATGGGCTAGTTCGGACAACTGCCGCATACATGGAAGGTTCTACAAGACTTGGTGATCAAGACAAGGACTCCTCCCCACCGGCGTATTCGGCTAGGACTCTTGTTATCCTAGGCCTCTGGTGCATTATATAAACCGAGGCCAGGCTAGTCGATAGATCATATACATGCAATCATACCATAGGCTAGCTTCTAGGGTTTAGCCTCTCTGATCTCGTGGTAGATCTACTCTTGTACTACCCATATCATCAATATTAATCCAGCAAGACGTAGGGTTTTACCTCCATCAAGAGGGCCTGAACCTGGGTAAAACATCGTGTCCCCTGCCTCCTGTTACCATCCGCCTAGATGCACAGTTCGGGACCCCCTACCCGAGATCCGCCGGTTTTGACACCGACACCCCCCTTTCCATGCTGGACTAGGACTTGGGGAGGAAGGAGAGAGAGAGGGGAAAGGAAAGGCGAGGCGCCGCCCCCCTCCTTGTCCAATTCGGACTTGGGGGAGGGGCGCGCGGCTGCCCCTTGGCCTCCTCTCCTCTTCCTCCACTAGGCCCATTAAGGCCCTTTAAGTTACCGGAGGGTTCCGGTAACCTCCCGGTACTCCGGTAAAATGCCGATTTCACCCGGAACACTTCCGATGTCCAAACATAGGCTTCCAATATATCAATCTTCATGTCTCGACCATTTCGAGACACCTCGTCATGTCCGTGATCACATCCAGGACTCCGAACAACCTTCGGTACATCAAAACATATAAACTCATAATGAAACTGTCATCATAATGTTAAGCGTGCGGACCCTACGGGTTCGAGAACAATGTGTACATGACCGAGACACATCTCCGGTCAATAACCAATAGCGGAACCTGGATGCTCATATTGTCTCCCACATATTCTACGAAGATCGTTATCGGTCAGACCGCATAACAACATACGTTGTTCCCTTTGTCATCGGTATGTTACATGCCCGAGATTCGATCGTCGGTATCTCAATACCTAGTTCAATCTCGTTACCGGCAAGTCTCTTTACTCATTCCGTAATACATCATCCCGCAACCAACTCATTAGTTGCAATGCTTGCAAGGCTTAAGTGATGTGTATTGCCGAGAGGGCCCAGAGATACCTCTCCGACAATCGGAGTGACAAATCCTAATCTTGAAATACGCCAACCCAACATGTACCTACGGAGACACCTGTAGAGCTCCTTTATAATCACCCAGTTACGTTGTGACGTTTGGTAGCACACAAAGTGTTCCTCCGATAAACGGGAGTTGCATAATCTCATAGTCATAGGAACATGTATAAGTCATGAAGAAAGCAATAGCAACATACTAAACGACCGTGTGCTAAGCTAATGGAATGGGTCATGGCAATCACATCATTCTCCTAATGATGTGATCCCGTTAATCAAATGACAACTCATGTCTATGGCTAGGAAACATAACCATCTTTGATCAACAAGCTAGTCAAGTAGAGGCATACTAGTGACACTCTGTTTGTCTATGTATTCAGACATGTATTATGTTTTCGCTTAATACAATTCTAGCATGAATAATAAACATTTATCATGATATAAGGAAATAAATAATAACTTTATTATTGCCTCTAGGGCATATTTCCTTCATTAAGCGCCGATGGCATTAATCCTTTCGGGGAGCAGAGCAGCAATCACAGCACCTGGCTCGTGACTCTATGTATGTATAACCTTCCTTATTGGATGTGCATGAAGCAGAAGTTCATTATGATGCCAGTTCTCATCCAAGGCCCTAAGCAACCCGGCAACGAAATTGATGTGTACCTAAGGCCATTAGTTGAAGAACTTTTACAGCTGTGGATTGAAAATGGTGTATGTGTGTGGGATGAGCACAAACAGGAGGAATTTAACCTGCACGCATTGCTGTTTGTAACCATCAACGATTGGCCCGCTCTCAGTTACCTTTCAGGACAGACAAACAAGGATACCACGCATGCACGCACTGCTTAGCTGATACCAGAAGTATATACCTGGACAAATGCAGGAAGAATGTGTACTCAGGCCATCGTCAATTTCTTTTGACCAACCATCAATGCCGGAAGAAAGGAAAGCATTTCAAAGGCAAGGCAGATCACCGGAAAGCCCGCCATGCATACTGGTGATCACGTACTTTCTATGGTCAATGATTTACACGTAGTCTTTGGAAAGGGTCCCGGCGGACTATCTGTTCCGAATGACGCTGAGGGACGCGCACCCTTGTGGAAGGAAAAAATATATATTTTGGGACCTACCCTACTGGAAAGAGCTAGAGGTCCGCTCTTCAATCGACGTGATGCACGTGACGAAGAACCTTTGTGTGAACCTTCTAGGCTTCTTGGGCGTGTATGGGAAGACAAAAGATACACTGGAGGCAAGGGAGGACCTGCAACGTTTGCACAAAAAAGACGGCATGCCTCCAGAGCGGTATGAAGGTCCTGCCAGCTACGCTCTTAGCAAAGAAGAGAAGGAAATCTTCTTTGAATGCCTACTCAGTATGAAGGTCCCGACTGGCTTCTCGTCGAATATAAAGGGAATAATAAATATGCTAGAGAAAAAGTTTCAGAACCTAAAGTCTCATGAATGCCACGTGATTATGACGCAACTACTTCCAGTTGTATTGAGGGGGCTTCTACCGGAAAACATACGATTAGCCATTGTGAAGCTATGTGCATTCCCCAATGCAATATCTCAGAAGGTGATCGATCCAGAAAACATACCAAGGCTAAGGAATGATGTGGCACAATGTCTTGTCAGTTTCGAGCTGGTGTTCGCACCATCCTTCTTCAATATCATAACGCACGTCCTAGTTCATCTAGTCGACGAGATTGTCATTCTGGGCCCCGTATTTCTACACAATATGTACCCCTTTGGGAGGTTCATGGGAGTCCTAAAGAAATATGTCCGTAACCGCGCTAGGCCAGAAGGAAGCATCTCCATGGGCCATCAAACAGAGGATGTCATTGGGTTTTGTGTTGACTTCATTCCTGGCCATAAGAAGATAGGTCTCCCTATATCGCGGTATGAGGGGAGACTGGCTGGAAAAGGCACGCTTGGAGGGGACTCAATAATATGTAGGGACGGGCATTCTTGGTCTCAAGCACACTACACAGTTCTATAGAACTCTGCCTTGGTGAACCCGGATGTCGATGAACACAAGAACAGTCTGCGCTCCAAACACCCGGAGAGTGTGACGACTGGATTACATGTGAACACATCAGGACTTTCGGTAGTTGGTTGGAAACACGTCTCAGAGATGACAACACTGTTTGTGATGAGTTGTACTCGTTGTCCAGGGGACAATCTTCGACTGTATTGACTTACAAAGGATACGAGATAAATGGGCATACATTTTACACGATCGCCCAAGATCAAAAGAGCACCAACCAAAATAGCGGTGTCCGCTTTGATGCAGCAACCAATAGGGGAAAGGACACATATTATGGTTACATAGTGGACATACGGGAACTTGACTACGGACATGATTTTAA
Source organism: Triticum monococcum (assembly GCA_034509565.1). NCBI lineage: Eukaryota > Viridiplantae > Streptophyta > Magnoliopsida > Poales > Poaceae > Triticum > Triticum monococcum. The sequence continues at coordinate 626,975,119 of CM067845.1, forward strand.
GGTCCCTTTGTTTAAGTGCAAATAGGCCAATCTGTCAGGAGGTGGGGTACAGGTAGACCCATAGTACGGAATGAAAACATTGGATCTGAACAATCTTGGGTACATTGACGAACCGTTCGTCCTAGCCAATGATGTGGCGCAGGTTTTCTATGTGAAGGACATGTCCACCAAACCGAGAAAAAGAAAATATAAGGAAGCGAACACATCATATGATGAGCCAAAGCGCCACATAGGTCTTTCAGGAAAAAGAGACATCGTGGGAATGGAGGGCAAGACAGACATGTCCGAAGATTATGAAAAGTTTCATGAAATTCCTCCCTTCAAAGTCAAGGCTGACCCAAGCACCCTGATAAACGATGAAGATTATCCATGGTTACGGCGCAATAAGCAAAGGACACAAGTGAAGAAAAAGTGAAGATTTTTCTCTCCACAACTATTATGATGATGACTAAACCCTAAACCCTAATCCTGATACTTCGAAAGAGATTGTCCGTTTTGTACACGAAGTGCATTCAGTTTTTGCCATAACCCTCTCTACTTTTTTGCACATGCTATGTGGGTGAAATGATGATGCCATGCCAACTTTCAACCTTTTCAGAGTTAATTCGAAATGCTTTTCAATTTCAGGGTCAATTAGCTCAACCAAATCAGTAAATGCATGAAAAATAACAAATGAAGTCAGAAAGGGTTGAAAATTGATGATATGGCTTTGAATGGTGCATTTTGAACACACAAAAAGTCTGGAGTTCAAATAAGTTCAAAAAAATGAAATCTCTTTGTGACATATGAGTTTTCATCCGAAACCCTGATACTTCGAAAGAGGTTGTCCATTTTGTACACGAAGTGCATCCAGTTTTTGCCGTAACCCTCTCTACTTTTTTGCACATGCTATGTGGGTGAAATGATGATGCCATGCCAATTTTCAACCTTTTCAGAGTTCATCTGAAGTGCTTTTCAATTTCAGGGTCATTTAGCTCAAAGAATAAACTAATATAAAAAAGAATGATATGGAAAACTTTTATGAAACTCTAAGAGCAAAAATAATAAACTAAAAGAATTAACTAGAAAACTTTAATGAAACTCTAATAGAAAAAAGAATGAAGTAGAAAACTTTAATGAAACTCTAACAGCAAAAGGAATCAACTAAAAAGTTTTATAAACCTCTAGTATTGTTGAAACTAAAATTATATAAAATTTATGCAACTAAAATTATCAAAGTATTTTCTGTTCAAAACATTATAAGCAAAAATAATTTTCATAAAGAACCTTTTTTGTTAGAAACTTTCATAGCAAAAAGAATTATCATAAATATTTCCTTTGTTAGAAACTAAAATAACGAAGACTATTTTTGAATATAATGATAAAACACAATAATATTAAATAGCAGGAAAAAGAATCACTCCAAAATCTACTTTTATAGTAAATTTAATCACAAACTAGTGATTCACATAAATTTCAAAGAATTCAAATTGGAAAATTAATGGCACTAACAAAAAGTTTATAATTTGTATTACCTAAAATCAAAAAGAATAACTGAAAAACTAGTAAGTATTTTGCTGTTAGTAGAAAAAAAATAAAACAAAAAAGAAAACAAAAAAACTGATTTTTTTAATAAAATGCCGCCTATTGGGCCACCATAGTCTGCATACGACTAGAAACCAAGTTGGCCCACAAGCATAGAGAGTGTATTTAGGCCTGTAAGCCTGCAGTAGAGAGGAGCTCGGAGTGGTCGGCTCGGCAGGGCTTATAAACCACTCCGAGCCCCTCTCGGCTAGCGAGGTGGGACTAAACATCCCACACCGCGGCATTTCCAGTACAGGGCATTTGGCCATGGTTGGTGGCACCAACCGGGATGAAATGGTGCCCTTGGTCCCGGTTCGTGGCACCAACCGGGACCAATTCCCCCCTTTAGTCTCGGTTGGTGCCACCAACTGGGACCAAAGGCCTCCGCTTCCCGCCCTTTGGGCTGCTGAAAAGAGACCTTTGGTCCCGGTTGGTGGCACCAACCGGGACTAAATTGTTGCATTGCTATCGGTTTGTGGCACAAACCGGGACCAATGCTCTGTCTATATATACATCACTTGTGAAAATATTCGTTCAGTTCTTCGACCCCGCCCCAACGCCGCCGCCAGGCTGCTGCCCCTCTGCCTCGCCATCACCGTCGTCGCCCTGCCTCTGACATCGTCCCGCGCCGCCCCGCCGCCGTCGCCGTAGCCGCCCTGTGCCACCCCTACCCCGATGCCGCCGGCCCTGCCTCCTCTCGTCGCCCATCGCCGTGCCCTGCTTCCTTGTCATCGTCGCCGTTCCCGTGCCCTGCCTCCTCGTCGCCGCCCCCCTGAAGTGAGCTCATTCTCCTCGTTGTCGGGCGCCCTATCTGCATATGCATTTTCTAGCTAATTAAGTCTGGATGTGTAGTTGTATTAATTTAGATGTGTAGTTTTATTAATTTACATGTTTAGTTGTTGTAATTTATTCACAAAAGAATATGCAAAAGTTAGAATTTTTTTTCTATTCATAGATTTTTTTGGTGATATTATTGTTGAATATGCAAATGCTTGTATGTTCATATGCAAAGAATATGTCAATTTTTTTCACAGAATTTTTATGTTTTTTTCTGTTATAATTTTGTTCATAGAATTTATATGATTTTTTCTGTTGTAATTTTTTCATAGAATTTTTATGATTTCTTTTGTTGATAGAATTTTCTTTGTCAATTTATTTATATTTTCATATTGTGTATGTATAGGAAAATTGTGTATGATCAAAGTCATTTATGTATATGTTCATATTTAGAAGAAAAAGCAGGAGAGGAAAAAGGAAAATAAGAAGAGGAAGAAGGAGAAGAAGAAGAAGAAGAAGAAGAAGAAGAGGAGAGGAAGAGGAGGAGAACTAAATAAGAAGATGAAAAGAAGAACAAAAAGAGGAGAAGAAGAAGGAATAGATGAGAAGAAGAAGAAATAGAAAAAAGGAATAGAGGAGAAGAAGAAGGAATAGAACTCCTTTTTTTTTCTTCTTCTTCCTCTTCTTATTTTTTATCGGGTATGTCGTTGTCGATATACCCCCCTCCCGGTAACTTTTACTAAGTACTACTTAGAAAGTGTTTAATATAACTAGTTAGAAAAATAATATAACTAGTTAAACTAGTTTATTTTTAGTAAGTACTACTTTATTTTATTTATAGTAAGTGCTTAGTAGTTGAACTAGTTGATTTAATAAAGCTACTTTATTTTACTATATAAGTAGTTTATTTTTAGTAAGAAAATTAATAGAACTAGTTTATGTTTTTAGTTCAAGCAATTATTCCCGCATTGACGTTGACGATGCCTATCCCGCATCCTCGTCGTCGACACGGCGGAGGAGGACTGCTTGTTGAGAGGGGCCATGTCTGGGACTGGGCTCCTCCGGGCTGGTATTGGGAGGTGCTACCTTCCCGGGGGCGTAGGTTGGTGAGGAGCCAGCCCGTCATTGACCCGAACCTTGTTTGGTGGCGGTCGCGTGGGCCAGTGACTATGTTGAGGCTTCCGGATACCGCAGAGGTAGTACGTCACCGTGTCAACGAGGAGGACGAGCACGTCTGTTGCTACATGGTTGAGTTGGAGGGCAGGTTCGACAATACCTGACAGGTTCTTCAGGGATCTCACTGGAGCTATGATTATGTGCTGGTTCCTTCTCTTTGGGTGTCCACCGGCCGCGTCGATACCTGTCAGGCGCTACGGTTCTAGCTAGCTGTATTAGCGATGCTATATGTATGATACTATTCAAGGTGTATTAGTGATAATATTCGACGATGTACGGACGCAAGAGATGATGTAGTTTTGCTTATAATTGAATGCATGCTAATTTGAATACTACTTCTACTTTGAATGCTAAAATTGGAGAGCACTATGCAAGGCGTATGCATTTGATTATTTGATAGCTTATAGGGTTTTTTAGTACATATATTTAATTGTACAAGTTTAATATTTGAATTATGAACATAGGAAATGTCGTACTCAGACGACGAAAGTCTCTCGGGGGAGTGCGACTGGTGCCACGACGACCGAGGTCTGTGCGACAGGCCTCACTTGGACAAAGGTCGGCGCTTCAACATTAAGCTCGAGGACACCTTCGATGTTGAAACGGTACGCAACGACGACAAGTGTGTTTTTTCGTAATTAAGCATGACTTCAACTATTTCAACGTGTAATTTTCATCTTTCACAATTTTATTAGCTTATACCATGCCATGCAAGACGCTATGTCTTGGAGAGGATTGGTTTTGAAGACCATGAAAATTTCAAAATAAAGAAAATTCACCTAAGGACCAATCATGACGTGGATTTTGAAATAAATCTGTATAATGCTAGAGCGTAACCCATGTTGGTTGCAAACATTGGGAAGAACTTTGCAAGATGATGGTTTTTATGAGGGTATGCTTGTCACCGTGGATCTTGGTGATCCTAACATCGACCAAGACAATATGGACATTTGGGTCCTTATTGATACGCTTCCAATTCTACCGCTATGTGAGTTTCTCAAACATAGTTCTTAACTAATTTATATTGTTCATTTCAAAATAGTTGACAGCTTATTTCCATTGACATCTTATTTTCATTGTTCAAACAATGTGCGGAACATGGTAGACAGAACCTACTACACCGATGGCTCTAAGTTAACTTATCAGTAGAAAAATCATCTGGTCGCATTTTGTACTGATCTTGAGAATTACAATATCTATAATAAAACTCCTCCACATTATGCTCAGTACGTGCCACTAGTGCACGTGTTGAACTACGGTAACATTCATGGAGATGCCATGGTAAGATTTTTTACTATTACGACATCCGTGCATCTTTTCAATAAATTCTTTTAAAACTTAACTACATTGCTAACTATGAAGTTATTACTATGTTTTTCAACAGAAAATCCCGGATGATTGTGTGCCTCATCTGATGTATCCAAATGGCCGCCTTAATGTTTTGAACATGCAGCCAGGTCTTCCTACAAATCTCACATGTCCATATCGGATTTCTAAAAGAAGTGGAGACATGAAAATCACAGAATGGGAAAAATGTATGGACAGTCGTAAGGAGGTTCTTGAAAGCAAAAGGCAGCGAAGCACAAGAATTGGAGACATGATGAACTCCATTCTCCATAATGGAGAGTCAGGGCCTATATTGTTTTATGCTATTTTACCTTAAAGAGGGTGTTTAGGTCCTATTTTGTACTGATGATCATGCGCTAAGAACAATTAAATAGGGTTGGTTCGATGACTATGAGGATGATGATCGTATGACTTGTTATTAATAACGAGTAGAAGTTGTATGATGATGATTAGTAGGACTTGTTATTATGATGATGCATGATGCGAGCATGAAGAGTTATTATATATCAGTGGGTGAAATGAATATGGATTGGATTGAAGTGAAGGCAACAAGCATGTGGTGCATGTCGAAAGTAGTACTAATCCAACCTTGATCAAGTTAGGATTAGTATTAATTTCTACATGCACCACATATATGTTGCCTTCACTTCAACCTAAGCCACGTTTAGGCATAGCAGTAGCGTTGGTAAACCAAGCATGGAGATAAGAGATGACACTTCTCTCTATTAGCTAGCTAATTAACACTCCAAATTAACCCCCAAAACCCCCTAAACCACCCCCTTTCAAAAAATAAAAACCTCAGCTCCTGCCAGCTGCTGACGCGTGGATGCCTTTTGGTCCCTGTTGGTGCCACCAACCGAGACCAAAGCCCCTCCTGCCTGGGCTCACCGCAGCGGCCACGTGGAGGCCCATCTATCCCAGTTGGTGTAAGAACCGGGACTAAAGGTTTAGGGCTTTAGTAATGACTCTTTAGTCCCGGTTCCCCAACCGGGACAAATGGGCCTGACGAACCGGGACAAATGATCGTTTTTCTACTAGTGCCCCAATAGGCCCCCATAGTCGTTTTTAGCGCCGGCGCCGAAAATTCGGCCCAGTGGCGCCCCCAAGAGCCCGTTTTTTGCTGGTTAAGCCCGAAACTGACGCCGGTGGACCCAGGACGAACCCGGCATGCTGGGGCCCCCAAGGGCGCCGGGGCAATTGTTTTTGGCATGAACGAATAGCAGGCCCGCCGAGTCAGCGACCCCCGCCTCATCGTCCTCAACGCCTTGGTTTCCCACTAGAAATCAATGCCAAGGCTGCCGCCGGTCAGCCTTCCATTGATTCCTCATGAGCGGCGTGGCACGGCGACGCACCCCTTCTCGCCACGCGCACACACAACGCCGCCCCCGACCGCTATATAAAGCAGCACCTCCCACGCTGGTGGTCGCACCCACCTGCAGCCCCCTCTCTCCCGTGCATAGCCGCTGCTGCCGACCTCCCTCCTCTTCCCCTCTTCCCGTTCGCAGCCGCAACGATAGGCGAGATGTTCCCTGGCGATGGGGCGGCGGCCAATGGCTTCGGCCGCCGCTCACTGCACGAGTGGGAGGCCTACCTCCTGCACGAAGCGAACATCCCGGCGCCTCCCGACCTGTGCGCCAGGTCCGTGGAAGCTCAGCACCGGGGCGTCCCCGCCCCCCCGCTGCCCGGCGTCGCTAACAGAGGAGCAGCGGGCCCTCCCGGAGTACGCTGCCGGCAACCACCAGGCTTGGGCGGCGTACTTCGAACACCGGCAGGCGGAGCGCCTGGCCTCCACCAACAATGCGCCGGTCCTGCAGGGGACGAAGAACAGCGATGGCTGCCGCCTGTGGTGGGGTGCCCCCGGCTGCACGCTCCATGCCGTCCTCCAACACATCGAGGGTGGCAACGAGCCTCCATTGACGTACCCTGTCGCCCCGTGTTGCACCGGAGCGGTGGCCAATGGATGCCGAGGAGGACGGTGCCCTCTTCTTCCTCCTCCTCCCGCTCTGCCTCCCACTCCTCTGGGTCGCCGGCGTTGTTCAGCGTCAAGGCCGAGCCCGCGGAGATGCCGCTCGGCCGGCGCACCCGTAGCACCAGCATCGTCATCAACAAGGGAGGGCGCGCCTCCTCCTCGGACCCTCCCCGCGTCGTCAGGCCAAAGACGGAGCCGGGGCTCGCCGCCGTGAAGACAGAGCTAGGGCTCGCCGGTGTGAAGATGGATCCAGGGCTTGCCAGTGTGAAGACCAAGCTGGGGCTTGACGATGTGGCGGCCTTGAAGTGGGTGCGCGAAGACTAGGTGCGGACGGAGCTGGAGTGAAAGTGTTGCGCCTTAGAGCAGCTCGCTGCTCGGCGCCGTGGCCGCGACGAGGGAGGCGTTGTCGTTCTCAACAACAACAGCGACGACGATGCGCCGCCACCGCTCCGCCAGGGCGACCCCGGGCAGGGGTCCAGCAGAGGTGGTCGCGTGACGGAGGAGAAGGACGACGAGGACAACGACGATGGCGGTGACCGCGGCGAATTTGCCGCGGTTAGAGCGTTCTTCGGCCTGTAGTTGTGGCCTTTGTTTTTTAAGTATTTCACTTTGCTATGTAAAAAACTATTTAAGTCGCCTAAGTAATGTCATGTTTGCCAAATTTTCGCTGAATCTTTGTCCCTTTGGCCGAATTTTAGCCGAATCTTTGTTCAAAAAACTTTAAATAAGGCGTCTAGGGGTGACCCTGGGGCCGGCGGCTGGGAATCCGAATGCCCCCAAGCCGAATTTAGCGCTGGTTTGCCCCTAGGCGGCGATTTTACAAATCCCCTGGGGATCAACGGCTGGAGATGCTCTTAGGAAGTGATACCCGAGCCCCATTGGGTTTTCATGCCTGTGGTCACGCCAGCACGCACGAGGACGCCCGTATCAGAGGAACGGGCAACCCGTCGAGAGGGGCAGTGGGCGAGGGAGAGGGTTGGGCGGAGAAGGGGGGCGCTGGTCGTGCATCTGTGGATCCCGAGGCCACGCTCCTTGCGTTGGTCCTCTGCAGCTCTCTTACCACGGAGGCGATGGATGCACGATGCCTTCGCTGGAAGAATGACAAGGCGCTCCGGCTCATCATTGAGTTATGGGAACGCGAGGCAATCAAGGAGGCAGCGGCCAAGGCGAAGATGGACCACCATGCGAAGGAGCAAGACCACCCGCTATGGAGGCTCTCGGGCCAAATGTGCTCCGACGACTCCAACCTGACAGACGGCCCCAGATCCATCTCTAACGAGATGCATTGCCGCATGCCGACACCCACATGGAGGAGGGGCACAACCGCACCGGCAACTGCAAGGGGAAGAGGCAGGCGAGGAAATGGTGGTTTCTTCCATCCTTTCCGGTTTGTTTTACTATGTATTAGCTATGGTTTAACTTTTAAGTAGTTTGTATTATGGATTTGCACTCTCTGTCGGGTGGTTGGTGTGACATATGACAACGGGTGGCTTATCATTGTGGGAGCCAATAAAACATCGCCGGTGCCTGGAAACGGGATAAGGCGAAGACATGCATGCCTGCGGATCTTACCCAGCTTCGGGGCTCTCCGTGGAGATAACACCCCTACTGCTGCTCATCGGGGTCTCCGCATGGTCACTAGATCGACCAGTAGCTACAAGAGGCTCCTTGAGTTGTTCGGTGAAAGGATGAAGAAGGGCAAAGCTAGCCCGCTTCTCCTCTCGATGTGGTGTCTAAAACTACTGAAAAGGCTCCCCTGCATGGGTGCCCTGGGGGGTTTATATAGGCCTACCCCCAGGGGTACAATGGTAATCCGGATGGGCGTGGGCCCTAGCCGTCTGTGTCTACGCTCGCTGGCTTCTCCGCCGACCGAAGGGGCCCGCGACTAGTGGACCTCGCCGGCTGCCGGCATTCTGGTCGACAGGGCGGTCCCACCGCTCGGGGGTCTTGTCGGAGGCTGGTTACTGTTGCCTCGCATTTGGTGATGAGGCCTTTGTCGTGGTATGCAAGGCTATAGTGCTGCCTCCGGGAGGCGTATCGCTATAGCCTTACCTCGTCTTATCTCCTTAATGAGGCGCCTCCTTCGAGGGAGTGAACTAGCCGGCTATTGGGATTCGGCCATACCCCAGGCCGGCTGGGGGAGGCCTGGCCGCCTTTAGGCGTCTCCCTGACTGAGGGGGCCCGCCACCCACGGGTCGTACTGATAGCTCACCGTGGGTGCTGTCATGGCCAACATGGCAACAGTGCCGCGCCGGACAGGTGATAGCCGCCCCATACGGCGCACTGTGGTCATGCGCATCCCGGGATTCGGGGGTGGCAGGCTTCACTGTAGCCACGCCCTGTCTCATCGCCGTTATGTGGGTGCAGACTCTGAGGGCACGATCTTCGATGCCTGCTGGTTTTCTTCATGAGAACTTTAGGGCTGGGCCGCCTTCGTGCAGCCGACCTGAGAGGTAGCCAGCTGGGGGAAGGCGGCCCCACGCCTTGGATGCTTGGAGGCTTGTTCAGCCTATAATTTTTCTACAGAGCCAAGGGGAGCTGGCTAGGCTACCCGTGGTCATTTACTCCGACATTAGTCCCCGAAGCTGGTTGGGCTCCGAGGCAGAAAAAAGACGAGAAGCTCAATCAGCTTCTTATCTTGAGGAGCCGGAAGCTGGGAGCCGGCTTTGATTAGGTGCGCCGTCTTCTTGAGGGCTTCGAAGCTTGAAGGGGGGAACCAGGCGGTGCGTGAGTCAGGCTGCGAGCTGACCACTTGCCGCCTGCGCGCCACATGGAACCCTACGGCTGGAAGGGCCTGCCAGCCCACGCGCGCGAAGGGCCGCTGCCGCAGTCCGGGGCCCGCCACCACCGGGCCTCGGTCCACGCGCGGATCTTCTGCGGCCCGGATGGACCGCGCGCCTCCCAGTGGCGGTTACCGCATGCCGTTAAGGCACAATAATCCCAGGACGTGGGGGAGTGGGCGCAGTTAATCCCACGTCCCCCACGCCCCGCCTCCTCAGCTTTGCCGCACGAGGCTATAAGTAGGGGGGAGGAGGGGGAGCGGCGAACGCTCGCACACTCGTCCTTGCCCCGCCCCTTCCTTCTCCTTCTTCCTCTCCATCGCCACAGCTTCCTGCCGCCACCCGGCTCTTCCGCCAATCTTCTTGGCTCGCCGTTGCTCTGGGTCGCGCGCCTCTCCATCGCCGCACCTTTCTCGTTGCCGCGCCGTCCCCATGGCGCTGTCGAGCTCCTGGGATGGCCCCAACGTCCATGATGACCACATCGACTTCCTCCGCCGGACGCGGCGGCTGCCAGGCGCTAACTACGTGCGGGTCCGTCTCACGCTGGAGAGGGAGATCTCGCCGGCACCGGAGGAGGACGAGCGGGTGATCTTCCGCTCGCACTGCCTGCGCGGCTTCGGCCTGCCGGCGAGCGGGTTCTTCCGCTCCTTCCTCGAGTTTTATCATCTCCAGCCGCATCACCTCACTCCAAACGCGGTGATGCTGCTATTGGCCTTCGTCGCCCTGTGCGAGGGCTTTAATTTCTTGGTGTCCTCCCCACCCTTGAACTCTGGGGGAATTATTCCAGTGCAAGCTTGGCACTATCGTCACAGGCTTTCCAGCCCCATGCGGCACCTTCATCGCCATGCAGAGGACGAGCGACAACAATTCGTTTCCGCCCATCCTGCTGATCGAGTCGATGAAGCTCTGGCAGAAATCTTACTTCTACAAGAAGAATGTCGCTCCGCAAGGCCACTTTGTCAATCTGCCGGCTTACGTAGCCGGCCTGCCAGCTGGGAGGCAGCCCTCATGGTCCTACCGGGCCAGGTCGATGTCTTAGGGTGGGGCCGCCTCCGTTGCATGGCTCTGGGTGATGATCTAGTCAGAGGGGCTGACCGGGGCCGACCTGGTGGTCGTCTTCGTGGAGCGCCGGGTGCTCCCGCTCCAGGGCCGGCCTCACATGATCTGCCAGATGAGCGGTCGCTTCGACCCGTGCTAGATACGCACCAAGGAGATGCCTCAAGATGAGGTGTCTTACATGGTGAACTATATTTCCAACTGCAAGCTCACCGAGGAGTGGTAGTACGGCAACGAGCCGTACTGTCGCGCCAATCCTCCGTCTATGCTAAGCTTCTCTTCTTTTCTTCTTTCCCTGTTGCCAGGTTCGCGATGGCCGACTCCTGACCAGTCGGCTTGTTTTTGGCAGAACCCCATGCTTCTGCCGGCAACCGGGGCTGCGGGGGTGGAACGCCAGTTGCTCCCCGACCGCGCGGTGGACGATGTTGACAACCCGGACCTGGGGGCGGCCGCCATGGAAGACGACATCGTAGGGGAAGGCGATGAGGTAGGCGGCCCTAGGCTCGGCGCCGCCTTCGAGGACTGGCCGGATGACGATGAGGCCAAAGTTATACCGTGACGCTGACCAACGCCTGATCATCAAGGTGCGGGCCCATCTGTCGCGCCGGCTACTCATGGTGGCGAGCAGAAACGCCGGGCCGCGTCGACCCACTTCGGCAGTCGGCCAAAGAAGCCCAAGAGTACCGCGGCGGCGACCAAGCGGGACGAAGCGGCCGTGAAGGCGGCTCGCTTCCACAAGGTGGTGAAGCAGCCGCAGGAGTCAGCGTAAGTGTCGTTTTTCTTACGCCTTCCTTTTTCTTCTTCGGTTGATATTCTTCTAAGCCTTCTTCTTGACTTATCAAACAGGGCCCCACTTTCCCTCGGGCGGGTCCCTGCCGCCTCCATAGTCGGAGCCATAGGAGGGTCTTCAAGCTCCCGCCGTATGGATCCCCGCGCTGATCTCCTAGAGGCGACGGAGCAGAACGCGTGGGAGGCGCGGGAGGAGCGGGAGCCGGAGGAGCGGAGGGCAGTTCGGGAGGTGAGGGAGAAGTCGGCGGAAACGCGACCCGATGCGGCTGCCAAGGCCCAGGCGGAGGCCGTGGCCGCAGAGAGGGAGGCTGAGGCCCTGCAGAACAAGCCTCCGCAGCTCGTCATCCCCCTTCGCGCCACGGCTCCCGACATCCCAGTGCCCCCGACGGAGGAGGCCGGCCGGTGATGGAGAGGGAGGCGGAACCGACGCTGCTGATTGGAAAGGGCCAAGGTGGCCGGCCCGACGCGCCGCCCGTGCAGCCGGCCAGAGGTGAGCGACTGTGGGGGCGGACCTTGTGGTCCTGTCGCCGTCTCGTCGGCGTGCGGGGAAGGCGACTTCAGCGCAGGAGCCGCAAAAGGCTGCGGGCGCCAGCCTGTCGGCCCAGGACCCGGAGGCAATCGGCGACAGCTCATCCGGGTGGACCGAGTGGTGGGACGACCGCACTGAACGTGGCGGCGTAGGACGTCCGGAGCCGGCTTCAGGCCTAGGCCGTCGTGCTGAAGCAGTATACTCAAGAGTTTCTCTCGACTCGAACAGTTATTCGGGTGAGTCCTCCCACCTTTCGTTGGTTGCTCCTGATTTCTTCCGTGGGGGCGCGTCAGCGCACCCACTACGTGTAGTCCCCTAGTTCCGAGTAGGCTGCTGAGCAGGCGGCTCGGAACTTCTTAGTAGACTTTGATTGCCGTCTTGTTCTTACTCGCGTCTCTTGTCTTATCTGCAGGAGTACCACAACCTCCGCATAACTGCTTTCAACTCCCAGGCCCAGGAGTTGGACCAGAAGGCCGCTGACCTGACCGAGAGCCGGAGTAAGTGCTTCATCTTTTATCTCAACTGGGGGCGCGTCAGTGCACCCACTGGGTGTAGTCCCCGAGATTCGGGCCGACTACTGAGCAGTCGGGTCAGATCTTTTCCTGACGACTTCTTTCTTCATATCTGCAGGGGCCAATGATGACTTGAGGGACCAGCTAAGCGGAGCGCAGTCCGCCCTTCGCGCCAAGGAGGCCGAGTGCGCCGCCCTGGCTCAGGAGCACGATCGCCTGGCCAAGAAACTGGCCGACCAGGAGGAGAGCCACAAGACGGCCCTGATGGCGGTGCAGGACAGCGAGGCTTCCCTCAAAGCCGAATATGAAACCGAGGCGGCGAACTAGGCCGAGGCAAGGCAGGTGCTGAGTCAAGGCTACAGCCAGGTGGAAGACTTAATCGACGGTAGGCCGCCTTCTTCTTCGTTTCTTTGCCTGCCTCCTGCTATTTGGTTCGTCTTTTGATTTTGTGCTACTGCTTTCTTCTCTGTGAATATTACTTTCCCGGTTACTCCGTTGCCGCTACCCAAGCCATCGAGGCCTACCGCGACGCGCGACGGCAGGCAGGGGTCGAGATTGCGCCGGGTGCCAGCCGGTCACTTGAGGAGCAGCTTCTGGCGCTCCAAGCATTTTAGGGAAGCCAGGCATCCGGTGAACTTCTGGACGTCTCATAGCTTGGTGGGAATCTTCATTCTCTCTATGGCCTTGATCTTCATCGGGTTGCATTCGATGCCGCGTTCGGAGACCAGGAAGCCTAGAAGCTGGTCGGCTGGTACTCCGAACACGCATTTCTCGGGGTTGAGCTTGATCTGAAACCGGCGCAAGTTTTCAAATGTCTCTCTGAGGTCTTCCCGCAAGGTGCCACGCTTCTCCGTCTTCACCACAATATCGTCTACATAGACGTGGGCATTTCTGCCGAGCTGCTTGAGAAGGCATTTCTGCATGCAATGCTGAAAAGTGGCACCAGCACTTCTCAAGCCGAATGTCATAGTCAGGTAGCAGAAAGCTCGGAATGGTGTGATGAAGGCGGTCTTCAGGCGGTCAGCTGGATCCAACTTTATCTGGTGGTAGCCTGAGTAAGCATCCAAGAAGCTCAACAACTCGCATCCGGCTGTGGAGTCTATTACTTGATCAATCCTTGGCACGGCGAAGGAATCTTTGGGGCAGGCCTTGTTGAGGCTAGTGTAGTCTATACACATGCACCACTTGTTATTTTTGTTCAGCACGAGGACCGGGTTGGCGAGCCACTCTGGAAAGAAAACTTCCATAATGAAGCCGGCTGCCAGAAGTCGGGCTATCTCTTCTCCTACAATCCTTCTCTTCTCTTCTGATAGTCGGTGGAGGGGCTGTTTGACTAGTTTTGCACCTTCTCGGACGTGTAGCTTATGCTCGGCGAATTCCTTCGGAACACCCGGCATGTCCTTGGGGGACCATGCGAAGATGTCCCGATTCTCACGGAGGAAATCGACGAGCTCGCCTTCCTATTTGTTGTCCAGGTTTGCCCCGATGGTGGCAAACCTTTCTGGGTGCTCCGGGTCCAGAGGTACCTTCTTTGATTCTTTGGTCGTCTGGAAAGAACCTTGGGCATCACACTCCTTGGAGTCGGGGGACAGGGCCGGCTGCTTGCCGGCCATGGCCACAACTCGATCCAGTATCTTCTTCTCTTCAGCAATCACGAGGGACTCGACCAGCCGGCTACTAGCTGCCGCACACTCGGAGGATTTATTGTAGTCTCCGGCTATGGTGATGATGCCCTTGGAACTCGGTATCTTCATCTTGAGGTAGGCATAGTGGGGTACAACCATGAACTTGGCCAGAGCAGGACGGCCAAGCAACGTGTGGTAAGGGTGTTGGGGAACGTAGTAATTTCAAAAATTTCCTACGCACACGCAAGATCATGGTGATGCATAGCAACGAGAGGGGAGAGTGTTGTCCACGTACCCTCGTAGACGGAAAGCGGAAGCGTTAGCACAACGTGGTTGATGTAGTTGTACGTCTTCACGATCCGACCGATCCAAGTACCGAACGCACGGCACCTCCGAGTTCAGCACATGTTCAACTCGATGACGTCCCATGAACTCCGATCCAGCAGAGCTTCACGGGAGAGTTCCGTCAGCATGACGGCATGGTGACGGTGATGATGTTGCTACCGACGCAGGGCTTCGCCTAAGCACCACTACGATATGACCGATGTGGAATATAGTGGAGGGGGGCACCGCACACGGCTGGGAGAGATCAACTGATCAACTTATGTATCTGGAGGTGCCCCCCTGCCCCTGCATATAAAGGAGCAAGGGGGGAGGCCGGCCGACCCTCTATGGGCGCGCCAGGAGGAGTCCTCCACCTAGTAGGAGTAGGACTCCCCTTTCCTACTCCTACTAGGAGGAGGAAAGGAAGGAGGAGAAGGAGAAGGAAGGAGAAGGAGGAAAAAGGAGGAAAGGGGGGCCGGCCCCCTAGTCCAATTCGGTTTGGGCTAGGGGGGCCGCACGCGCTGCGTCCTCTCTTCCACCACTTGGCCCATGAGGCCCATTACTTCTTCCTCATATTCCCGTAACTCCCCGGTACCCCCGAAAATACCCGAATCACTCGGAACCTTTCCGATGTCCGAATATAGTCGTCCAATATATCGATCTTTACGTCTCGACCATTTCGAGACTCCTCGTCATGTCCCCGATCTCATCCGGGACTCTGAACTACCTTCGGTACATCAAATCACATAAACTCATAATACAATCGTCACCGAAACTTTAAGCATGCGGACCCTACGGGTTCGAGAACTATGTAGATATGACCGAGACATGTCTCCGGTCAATAACCAATAGCGGAACCCGGATGCTCATATTGGCTCCCACATACTCTACGAAGATCTTTATTGGTCAGACCGCATAACAACATACGTTGTTCCCTTTGTCATCGGTATGTTACTTGCCCGAGATTCGATCGTCGGTATCTCAATACCTAGTTCAATCTCGTTATCGACAAGTCTCTTTACTCATTCCGTAATACATCATCCCGCAACTAACTTATTAGTTGCAATGCTTGCAAGGCTTAAGTGATGTGCATTACCGAGAGGGCCTAGAGATACCTCTCCGACATTCGGAGTGACAAATCCTAATCTCGAAATACGCCAACCCAACATGTACCTTCGGAGACACCTGTAGAGCACCTTTATAATCACCCAGTTACGTTGTGATATTTGGTAGCACACAAAGTGTTCCTCCGGTAAATGGGAGTTGCATAATCTCATAGTCATAGGAACATGTATAAGTTATGAAGAAAGCAATAGCAACAAACTAAACGATCAAGTGCTAAGCTAATGGAATGGGTCGAGTCAATCATATCATTCTCCTAATGATGTGATCCCGTTAATCAAATGATAACTCATGTCTATGGTTAGGAAACATAACCATCTTTGATCAACGAGCTAGTCAAGTAGAGGCATACTAGTGACACATTGTTTGTCTATGTATTCACACATGTATTATGTTTCCGGTTAATACAACTCTAGCATTAATAATAAAAATTTATCATGATATAAGGAAATAAATAATAACTTTATTATTTCCTCTAGGGCATATTTCCTTCAGTCTCCCACTTGCACTAGACTCAATAATCTAGATTACATAGTAATGATTCTAACACCCATGGAGCCTTGGTGCTGATCATGTTTTGCTCGTGGAAGAGGCTTAGTCAGCGGGTTTGCAACATTTAGATCCGTATGTATCTTGCAAATTTCTATGTCTCCCACTTGAACTAGATCCCGAATGGAATTGAAGTGTCTCTTGATGTGCTTAGTTCTCTTGTGAAATCTGGATTCCTTCGCCAAGGCAATTGCACCAGTACTGTCACAAAAGATTTTCATTGGACCCGATGCACTAGGTATGACACCAAGATTGGATATGAACTCCTTCATCCAGACTCCTTCATTTGCTGCTTCCGAAGCAGCTATGTACTCCGTTTCACATGTAGATCCCTCCATGACGCTTTGTTTAGAACTGCACCAACTGACAGCTCCACCGTTCAATATAAACACGTATCCGGTTTGTGATTTAGAATCGTCCGGATCAGTGTCAAAGCTTGCATCAACGTAACCATTTACGATGAGCTCTTTGTCACCTACATATATGAGAAACATATCCTTAGTCCTTTTCAGGTACTTCAGGATGTTCTTGACCGCTGTCCAGTGATCCACTCCAGGATTACTTTGGTACCTCCCTGCTAGACTTATAGCAAGGCTCACATCAGGTCTGGTACACAGCATTACATACATGATAGAGCCTATGGCTGAAGCATAGGGAACATCTTTCATTTTCTCTCTATCTTCTGCGGTGGTCGGACATTGAGTCTTACTCAACTTCACACCTTGTAACACAGGCAAGAACCCTTTCTTTGCGTGATCCATCTTGAACTTCTTCAAAACTTTGTCAAGGTATGTGCTTTGTGAATGTCCAATTAAGTATCTTGATCTATCTCTATAGATCTTAATGCCCAATATGTAAGCAGCTTCACCGAGGTCTTTCATTGAAAAACTCTTATTCAAATATCCCTTTATGCTATCCAAAAATTCTATATCATTTCCAATCAATAATATGTCATCCACATATAATATCAGAAATGCTATAGAGCTCCCACTCACTTTCTTGTAAATACAGGCTTCTCCAAAAGTCTGTACAAAACCAAATGCTTTGATCACACTATCAAAGCATTTATTCCAACTCTGAGAGGCTTGCACTAGTCCATAAATGGATCGCTGGAGCTTGCACACTTTGTTAGCTCCCTTTGGATCGACAAAACCTTCTGGCTGCATCATATACAACTCTTCTTCCAGAAATCCATTCAGGAATCCAGTTTTAACATCTATTTACCAAATTTCATAATCATAAAATGCGGCAATTGCTAACATGATTCGGACAGACTTAAGCATCGCTACGGGTGAGAAGGTCTCATCGTAGTCAATCCCTTGAACTTGTCGAAAACCTTTTGCAACAAGTCGAGCTTTGTAGATAGTAACATTACCGTCAGCGTCAGTCTTCTTCTTGAAGATCCATTTATTCTCAATTGCTTGCCGATCAATGGGCAAGGCAACCAAAGTCCACACTTTGTTCTCATGCATGGATCCCATCTCAGATTTCATAGCTTCTAGCCATTTTGCGGAATCTGGGCTCACCATCGCTTCTTCATAGTTCGTAGGTTCATCATGATCTAGTAGCATGACTTCCAGAACAGGATTACCGTACCACTCTGGTGCGGATCTTATTCTGGTTGATCTACGAGGTTCGGTAGTAACTTGATCTGCAGTTTCATGATCATTATCATTAGCTTCCTCACTAATTGGTGTAGGTGTCACAGAAACCAGTTTCTGTGATGTACTACTTTCCAATAAGGGAGCAGGTACAGTTACCTCATCAAGTTCTACTTTCCTCCCACTCACTTCTTTCGAGATAAACTCCTTTTCTAGAAAGGATCCATTCTTAGCAACGAAAGTCTTGCCTTAGGATCTGTGATAGAAGGTGTACCCAACAGTTTCCTTTGGGTATCCTATGAAGACACATTTCTCCGATTTGGGTTCGAGCTTATCAGGTTGAAGCTTTTTCACATAAGCATCGCAGCCGCAAACTTTCAGAAACGAAAACTTTGGTTTCTTGCCAAACCACAGTTCATAAGGCGTCGTCTCAACGGATTTCGATGGTGCCCTATTTAACGTGAATGTAGCTGTCTCTAATGCATAACCCCAAAACGATAGTGGTAATCGGTAAGAGACATCATAGATTGCACCATATCTAATAAAGTACGGTTACGACGTTCAGACACACCATTACACTGTGGTGTTCCAGGTGGCGTGAGTAGTGAAACTATTTCACATTGTTTTTACTGAAGGCCAAACTCATAACTCAAATATTTTACTTCTGCGATCATATCGTAGAAACTTTTACTTTTGTTACGATGACTCTCTACTTCACTCTGAAATTCTTTGAACTTTTCAAATATTTCAGACTTGTGTTTCATCAAGTAGATATACTCATATCTGCTCAAATCATCTATGAGGATCAGAAAATAATGATACCTGCTGCCAGCCTCAATATTCATCGGACCACATACATCAGTATGTATGATTTCCAATAAATCTGTTGCTCGCTCCATTGTTCCGAAGAGCGGAGTCTTAGTCATCTTGCCCATGAGGCATGGTTCACAAGCATCAACTGATTCATAATCAAGTGATTCCAAAAGCCCATCAGCATGGATTTTCTTCATGCGCTTTACACCAATATGACCTAAACGGCAGTGCCAAATAAGTTGCACTATCATTATTAACTTTGCATCTTTTGGCTTCAATATTATGAATATGTGTATCACTATGATCGAGATCCAATGAACCATTTTCATTGGTTGTGTAACCATATACGTAAACAGAACAACAATTTATTCTCTTACTTAAATGAATAACCGTATTGCAATAAACATGATCAAATCATATTCATGCTCAATGCAAACACCAAATAACACTTATTTAGGTTCAACACTAATCCCGAAAGTATAGGGAGTGTGCGATGATGATCATATCAATCTTGGAACCACTTCCAACACACATCGTCACTTCACCCTTAACTAGTCTCTGTTCATTCCCCAACTCCCATTTCGAGTTACTACTCTTAGCAACTGAACCAGTATCAAATACCGAGGGGTTGCTATAAACACTAGTAAAGTACACATCAATAACATGTATATCAAATATAGCTTTGTTCACTTTGCCATCCTTCTTATCCACCAAACACTTGGGGTAGTTCCGCTTCCAGTGTCCAGTCTGCTTGCAGTAGAAGCACTCAGTTTTAGGATTAGGTCCAGATTTGGGTTTCTTCTCCTGAGCAGTAACTTGCTTACTATTCTTCTTGAAGTTCCCCTTCTTCTTCCCTTTGCCCTTTTTCTTGAAACTGGCGGTCTTCTTGACCATCAACACTTGATGCTCCTTCTTGATTTCTACCTCCGCAGCCTTTAGCATTGCGAAGAGCTCGGGAATTGTCTTATCCATCCCTTGCATGTTATAGTTCATCACGAAGCTCTTGTAGCTTGGTGGCAGTGATTGAAGAACTCTGTCAATGAAACTATCAACAGGAAGATTAACTCCCAGTTGAGTCAAGTGATTATGATACCCAGACATTTTGAGTATATGTTCACTGACAGAACTATTCTCCTCCATCTTTCAGCTATAGAATTTATTGGAGACTTCATATCTCTCAATCCGGGCATTTGCTTGAAATATTAACTTCAACTCCTGGAACATCTCATATGCTCCATGATGTTCAAAACGTCATTGAAGTCCCGATTCTAAGCCGTAAAGCATGGAACACTGAACTATAGAGTATTCATCAGCTTTGCTCTGCCAGACATTCATAACATCTGGTGTTGCTCCAGCAGCAGGCCTGGCACCTTGCGGTGCTTCCAGGACATAATTCTTCTGTGCAGCAATGAGGACAATCCTCAAGTTACGGACCCAGTCCATGTAATTGCTACCATCATCTTTCAACTTTGCTTTCTCAAGAACGCATTAAAATTCAACGGAACAACAGCACGGGCCATCTATCTACAAACAAACATAGACAAGCAAGATACTATCAGGTACTAAGTTCATGATAAATTTAAGTTCAATTAATCATATTACTTAAGAACTCCCACTTAGAAAGACATACCTCTAATCTTCTAAGTGATCACGTGATCCAAATCAACTAAACCCATAACCGATCATCACATGAAATGGAGTAGCTTTCAATGGTGAACATCAATATATTGATCATATCTACTATATGATTCACGCTTGACCTTTCGGTCTCAGTGTTCCGAGGCCATATCTGCATATGCTAGGCTCGTCAAGTTTAACCTGAGTATTCTGCGTGTGCAAAACTGGCTTGCACCCGTTGTAGATGGACGTAGAGCTTATCACGCCCGATCATCACGTGGTGTCTGGGCATGGCGAACTTTGGCAACAATGCATACTCAGGGAGAACACTTTTATCTTGAAATTTAGTGAGAGATCATCTTATAATTCTACCGTCAATCAAAGCAAGATAAGATGCATAAAAGATAAACATCACATGCAATCTATATAAGTGATATAATATGGCCATCATTATCTTGTGCTTGTGATCTTCATCTCCGAAGCACCGTCATGATCACCATCGTCACCGGCACGACACCTTGATCATCATCGTAGCATCGTTGTCGTCTCGCCAATCTTATGCTTCCACGACTATCGCTACCGCTTAGTGATAAAGTAAAGCATTACAGCGCAATTGCATTGTATACAATAAAGCGACAACCATATGGCTCCTGCCAGTTGCCGATAACTTGGTTACAAAACATGATCATCTCATACAATGAAATTTAGCATCATGTCTTGACCATATCACTTCACAACATGCCCTACAAAAACAAGTTAGACGTCCTCTACTTTGTTGTTGCAAGTTTTACGTGGCTGCTACGGGATTAGCAAGAACCGTTCTTACCTACGCATCAAAACCACAACGATAGTTTGTCAAGTTGGTGCTGTTTTAACCTTCGCAAGGACCAGGCATAGCCACACTTGGTTCAACTAAATTTGGAGAAACTGACACCCACCAGCCACCTGTGTGCAAAGCACGTCGGTAGAACCAGTCTTGCGTAAAAGTACGCGTAATGTCGGTCCGGGCCGCTTCATCCAACAATACCGCCGAACCAAAGTATGACATGCTGGTAAGCAGTATGACTTATATCGCCCACAACTCACTTGTGTTCTACTCATGCATATGACATCTATGCATAAAACCAGGGTCGGATGCCACTGTTGGGCAACGTAGTAATTTCAAAAATTTCCTACGCACACGCAAGATCATGGTGATGCATAGCAACGAGAGGGGGAGTGTTGTCCACGTACCCTCGTAGACCGAAAGCGGAAGCGTTAGCACAACGCGGTTGATGTAGTCGTACGTATTCATGATCCGACCGATCCAAGTACCGAACGCACGACACCTCTGAGTTCAGCACACGTTCAACTCAATGATGTCCCGCGAACTCCGATCCAGCAGAGCTTCACGGGAGAGTTCCGTCAGCACGACGGCGTGGTGACGGTGATGATGTTGCTACCGACACAGGGCTTCGCCTAAGCACCGCTACGATATGACCGAGGTGGAATATGGTGGAGGGGGGCACCGTACACGGCTGGGAGAGATCAACTGATCAACTTGTGTGTCTAGAGGTGCCCCCTGCCCCTGTATATAAAGGAGCAAGGGGGGGTGCCGGCCGGCCCTCTATGGGCGCGCCAGGAGGAGGAGTCCTCCTCCTAGTAGGAGTAGGACTCCCCTTTCCTACTCCTACTAGGAGGAGGAAAGGAAGGAGGAGAAGGAGAAGGAAGGAGAAGGATGAAAAAGGAGGAAAGGGGGGTCGGCCCCCTAGTCCAATTCGGTTTGGGTTAGGGGGGCCGCGCGCCCTACCTCCTCTCTTCCACCACTTGGCCCATGAGGCCCATTACTTCTTCCTCGTATTCCCGTAACTCGCCGGTATCCCTGAAAATACCCGAATCACTCGGAACCTTTCCGATGTGCGAATATAGTCGTCCAATATATTGATATTTACGTATCGACCATTTCGAGACTCCTCGTCATGTCCCCGGTCTCATCCGGGACTCTGAACTACCTTTGGTACATCAAATCACATAAACTCATAATACAATCGTCACCGAAACTTTAAACGTGCGGACCCTACGGGTTCGAGAACTATGTAGATATGACCGAGACATGTCTCCGGTCAATAAACAATACCGGAACCCGGATGCTCATATTGGCTCCCACATATTCTATGAAGATCTTTATCGGTCAGACCGCATAACAACATACGTTGTTCCCTTTGTTATCAGTATGTTACTTTCCGAGATTCGATCGTCGGTATCTCAATACCTAGTTCAATCTCGTTACCGGCAAGTCTCTTTACTCGTTCCGTAATACATCATCCTGCAACTAACTTATTAGTTGTAATGCTTGCAAGGCTTAAGTGATGTGCATTACCGAGAGGGCCCAGAGATACCTCTCCGACAATCGGAGTGACAAATCCTAATCTCGAAATACGCCAACCCAACAAGTACCTTTGAAGACACCTGTAGAGCACCTTTATAATCACCCAGTTACGTTGTGACGTTTGGTAGCACACAAAGTGTTCCTCCGGTAAAGGGGAGTTGCATAATCTCATAGTCATAGGAACATGTATAAGTTATGAAGAAAGCAATAGCAACAAACTAAACGATCAAGTGCTAAGCTAATGGAATGGGTCAAGTCAATCACATCATTCTCCTAATGATGTGATCCCGTTAATCATATGACAACTCATGTCTATGGTGAGGAAACATAACCATCTTTGATCAACGAGCTAGTCAAGTAGAGGCATACCAGTGACACTCTGTTTGTCTATGTATTCACACATGTATTATGTTTCCGGTTAATACAATTCTAGCATGAATAATAAACATTTATCATGATATAAGGAAATAAATAATAACTTTATTATTGTCTCTAGGGCATACTTCCTTCAAAGGGATCTCTAGATCCACTACCTCAAACCACACTGCCTCTCGGCGGAAATGATCCTTGTCCTTGAAGAGGACATCTATCTTGATCTTGCCGATTGGGGAGCAGGACAGGCCGGGTACAATGCCATGAAACACAGTCCGACTAGGCATGAGCTGCTTCGTCTTGATGCTCAACTTGTCCATGGTGTCACGGTACAGTATGTTGATGCTGCTCCCGCCATCTATCAGCATGCAGGAGAAACAGGCAGCTCGCCTTTCTGTTGCGAGGGTGGCATCCAAAACCAATGCGTAAGAGCCGGGAGACGGCATCACCTCTGGGTGATCAGTCCGGCTCCAGCTGATAGGCGTTTCTGACCAGTGCATGAACTCGGGATTGTTGGAGGCAACTGCATTGACTTCTTGATGCTGTCGGCGTCGGCTACGCCGGTCTTCTGGTTGGCTTGTAAAGACGATGTAGGCGGCATGCTCGTCGGGGAACTCGTCTTGAATAGCCCCTACTGCTGGTCGAGCGGCCGGCTGCGGAGGGGCCGGAGGCGGCTGACCAGCAGGCGGAGGCGGCACTATCCCCTCGCCCTTGGAGATCCGCGTGAGCCAGTGGCATTTCTGGGTCGTGTGGTTTGAAGGCTTCATGCCACTGTGGAACTTGCAGGGGGCATCAAGTGCTTGCTCATAGGAGAAAGCCGGCTGCCAAGCCGGCCTGCTGCCTTTCTGCTTCTTGGGCGTGGGCCGCCCTTCGGGTTGTTCGTCTTCGACTGTGGCCATCTGCCGACTGGCGGAAGGCGGCATGGGAGCCTTGCGCTTGTGGTTGTTCTGGTACGGGCGTCGGCTGGAGTCTCCTGCCGGCGTCTTGGGACTCGGAGTGAGCACCTTCCCGGAGGCGTCTACTCGGAGCTCGGTCTTCATTAAAGAATCGGCCATGGCGTATTTATCAGCTATGACCAGCAGCTCGTCGAGGGTAGTCGGCTCGTCGCAGAGGAGTCGGTGCTTGATGAGGGTGCCTTCTCAGCACCCGACGGTGAAGTACTCTATAGCTTGAACCTCATGCACCCCTTCGCAGGAATCGCGGAGTTCAGCCCAACGCGTGAGGTAGTCGCGAGTTGATTCGTTGGGCCCTTGGACACACAAGGAGAGCTGTCGGGGCTTGGGAGCCCGCTTGTAGGTGCTGGTGAAGTTACGGATGAAGGCTTCTGTGAAGTCTAGCCAGCTGTTGATGCTGTAAGGCTTGAGGCTATTGAGCTAGGTGTGTGCCGTGTCTTGGAGCATGAGGGGGACATACTTCACGGCAACACGCCTGTTGCCATTCGCGATGCTAACCGCGGTGGAGTAGTCGATCAACCAGTCTTCCGGCTTCACGGAGCCGTTGTACTTGGGCGTGCCTCTTGGGAGCGAGAACCCTTTGCGGAAGGGCTCGTCGCAGATGCGGGGGCCAAAGCAGGGCGGGCCGACATCATCTTCTTCTTCCAGGGCTAGGGATCGTGTGAGGCGGTTGATCCGGTGGCGGGTGTCATTCTCGCTGACTCCTTCACGGCGGCCCAGTCGGCCGCTGAGAGTCGGATGCGTGACAGGCGGCGAGGTGGGATATCTCTCCCCACGAGGCGGAGGAGGAGGCGGGTCGCCCCGCCACTCCACAGCTCGAGGGCGGCCTTCTGCGTCACGCTCGATGGAGATTCGAGTCCGGCTGTGGCTGGTAGCCGGCTCCTTTTCTTTCCTTGCGCGGGTGTTACCCACAGTCGGTGTTCGGGACATCGCACCGTGCTCTCGGCGTGGGGGAGGACTTTCGGTGCGGACACCGGCTTCATGCCGCTCTGTGGCCGCGTCGATAAGCTGCTGGATGCGTCTGGTCATGTAGGGGAGCTCGTCGGGCCCCAGTCCATTCAGCTCGTCTGCGGCCGCCTGGGCGGCGCGTAAGGTCTCGAGAGGCGTGGCATAGACTGGGCGGTCTGCTCCCAGCATGCCGGCGATAGCCGCACCGCGTTTCTTGATGATGCCGACGCGGCTCGGCCCGCCGGGAGGCGGCGTGCCGAAGGCGGCGCGATCGACTTCGCGCTGGTGAGCCTCGGTGAGGCGTCTCATGGAAGCTAGCTTCTGGCCCTCCGCAATGAGGGCGAGGCGGCGCACCTCCAGTGTCTTGGCATCGGCGTCGGCCAGGATAGGGGCGGACAAGTCGTGCAGCGCCGTCTGCAGGGCGTCGTGGGCGTTTTCGCCAGAGGCGGCGCCGTGGCTGATGACCAGTACCTCGGCGATGGCGCTGCCGCTGCTGTCGGCTCGAGGAAGAGGGTCGTTGATGATTACTACATTGGCAGGGAAGGCGTCAAGCGACGCCGTGTCAGAGTCGACAAGCATCGGGTCGGTGAAGCCAACTGACTCCAAGTACGCGGCAAGCTCGCCGGAGACGTGGAGTTGGTCGAGGAGGCTGACGAGGTGGCTCTCAGGGCAGCCTGTGCCCGCGTTGGACGCGGGCTCGGCGGAGATGCGAGCCTCGCCAAGAAGATCGGCGAGGCAGCTCGCCGCGCAGGCGTCGGCGAGGCAGCTCGCCGCGCAGGCTTCGGCGATGCCTTGTAGCGCGTCGGGGCAAGCGCCATTGGGCGAGCCGGGCTGGCTACGCTCGCTCGGAAGGAAGAGGGTTCCCGTCTAGAACAGGTCTCCGGACAACGGTGCACCTGGCCCCACGGTGGGCGCCAAATGTCGGGTGGTTGGTGCGACATATGCCAACGGGTGGCTTATCATTGTGGGAGCCAATAAAACATCGCCGGTGCCTGGAAACGGGATATGGCGAAGACATGCACGCCGGCGGATCTTACCCAGCTTCGGGGCTCTCCGTGGAGATAACACCCCTACTGCTGCTCTGCGAGGTCTCCGCATGGTCACTAGATCGACAAGTAGCTACAAGAGGCTCCTTGAACTGTTCGGTGAAAGGATGAAGAAGGGCAAGGCTAGCCCGCTTCTCCTCTCGATGTGGTGTCTAAAACTACTGAAAAGGCTCCCCCTGCATGGGTGCCCTGGGGTGTTTATATAGGCCTACCCCCCAAGAGTACAATGGTAATCCGGCTGGGCGTGGGCCCTAGCCGTCTGTGTCTACGCTCACCGGCTTCTCCGCCGACCGATGGGGCCCGCCGACTGGTGGACCCCGCCGGCTGCCGGCCTTCTGGTCGACAGGCCGGTCCCACCGCTCGGGGGTCTTGTCGGAGGCTGGTTACTGTTGCCTCGCCTTTGGTGACGAGGGCTTTGTCGTGGTAGGCAAGGCTACAGTGCTGCCGCCGGGCGGCTTATCGCTGTAGCCTTACCTCGTCTTATCTCCTTAATGAGGCGCCTCCTTCGAGGGAGTGAACTAGCCGGCTATTGGGAGTCGACCATACCCCAGGCCGACTAGAGGAGGCCTGGCCGCCTTTAGGCGTCTCCCTGACCGAGGGGCCTGCCACCCACGGGTCGTACTGACAGCTCGTCGTGGGTGACGTCATGGCCAACATGGCAACAGTGTCGCGCTGGACGGGTGATGGCCGCCCCGTACGGTGCACTGTGGTCATGCGCGTCCCGGGATTCGGGGGTGGCAGGCTTCACTGTAGCCACGCCCCGTCTCATTGCCGTTATGTGGGTGCAGACTCTGAGAGCACGATCTTGACCGCTTGCTGGGGGGCGGCTTCCTAGAGTCGGCCTTCTCGTGGTCGGTTTCTTGGAGCCGGCCCTCTCGTGGTTTTCTTCACGAGGACTTTAGGGCTGGGCTGCCTTCGTGCAGCCGGCCTGAGAGGTAGCCAGCTGGGGGAAGGCGGCCCCACGCCTTGGATGCTTGGAGGCTTGTTCGGCCTATAATTTTTTTGGAGAGCCAAAGGGAGCTGGCTAGGCTATTCGTGGTCATTTACTCCGACACTCTCCGCCGATGAACTATACTCCTTTTGTCCGGCGATAAAATGGTGATCCGGCTGTATAGACATGATTTGTGTGTTGATAGTGTTTATACGTAACGTTGCATGGGTTGTATGGGTTTAGGGTTTCGGATATGAAAGACGCGGGGCGGTGAGAGTAAACATATGAGACATGTCTGATCAATGCCGGCAGGTACATTCGGACACGT
The DNA here is from genome assembly GCA_034509565.1 of Triticum monococcum. Lineage (NCBI taxonomy): Eukaryota > Viridiplantae > Streptophyta > Magnoliopsida > Poales > Poaceae > Triticum > Triticum monococcum. Next base: position 627,002,214 of record CM067845.1, read on the forward strand.
CCACAGATGTTCGAGGACAGTATTTGCTAATCCTGGCTGTAGATGCTCTATGATATCTCTTCTCCCGACGCCAGCAAACCTCCAATCGCTGCCCCTTCAAAAAAAGAAAAACCCTCCAATCGCACCGCCTAGATCTCCGGTTCTTCTTCCACCGCTGGGGCTTGCCGTCGTCGCCACGCCGATCACTGCCGTCACCTCCCTTGCCCTAGTCCCATCTACCGCCAGCGCCGCCACCTCACGAAACAACGGCCGCCGCCGCTGGCCCGTCGAGAGTCGACGCCACCAGAGATTACGCAGACAACCTAACTGCTGACTGGAGCCTTGTGGGGTACTAGCCGGACCCCATCCCCAAGTGCTAGAGGCGCTGCTCATACGGATGCTTTGCCTCCTTCAAGCTGGCCTTGTAGCTTGTCTAATTTCTAACAAGAAATTGTGTAATTCCGGAAGGTATTAGAATTATTAGTCCCAGCACAAGTACGTGGGTACTTTGTTTCTTTACCCCCCTTTTCGAAAAAAAATTAGAATTTTCTAGCATAGATTTGATCTATCCGTCATCAGGTTGAGCGTGGAGCCTTTTATAATCTGATGTGTGTTTTATTCTACAAATCCAAGTACCAGATCACGTGATGTTGCCAAGAAACTAGTGTTGGTATTATTTTTTCTAGTTGTTCAGCACTAGTTCTTAGGGACTGCGGATTGTTTATAACTAGTACAAATGCCCGTGCGTTGCAACGGGCATAGAAACCCGCAAAACCTGATCTATCTGCTATTACGTTCCAGTTTTTCATTCAATTCTGATAAACGTCGAACATTGATTATTACCTTTTGGAGTCTGAATTTTGGACGTTAAGAAGCCACCTTAGCTTTCGTCATCGGATAGAAGAGTAGTGGTTCATGAAAAATACTTTCTTTTTCAGAAAAATATGGATATTTATGTATTTTATATAAGAGTAGTGAACACTTTATTAAAATTGATTTTTTAAGGAAAACACTTCAAATATTTCTAAATGTATTCTTTTAAATGGAACAAATTTTGTGGTTTTCATCAATTTTTAAAGAGTGTTACATATATACCTGTGTGCAATTTTTAAACTATTTTTCTTACTATGTTAAAATGTTTTTAGATATAGTTCATAGTTTGGTTGGGAAGAGTTATTGTTTTCTTTTTCATTATTTGGGCTTGGCCCAAACAAAGAAGACATATGGCAATAAAAATATTATACACATAACTTCTTTTTTTTTGAAGTGAGTTTAAGTGGCGCAATTGTTCCTTCATACCTTCAAGCACGCTAAGCATGGCATCTTATTGTCTGAAACAACAACTTGAGTTAGATCAGACTCTATGGCCATGACTTCTAAATGTGTTTTGGCATTGGTGGTATATCAACGTGTATATATAGGCAAGCTCAGCAGTGTCCATTCGCAAAATACATTGGTGGCATATATCAACGTATATATAGGCAACTTCAGCAGTGTCCGAAAGAAGTTCACTTTCCCGCTGTACGTAGTAGGTTCGTGTTCGTTTGCTTTCTGCCTGTACGTAAGCTCTGACATGTTTTGTTTTTGTTGGGCATGAGCAGCGCATGCAGTAGCAAACCTGCATCTAATGCATCACACAAGCGTTCGGGACTTGCCTGCTCCTGTCTCTCTGCCGACCAAAGCTCCAAGTTCTTGAATCTTGATATTGGCATGTTCGCGCCCCACATGGCAAGCTCGCCGTGCTTAATGTCGGCTGGCCGTCGTCCAAGAGATCACCAGCATGCAACTGGGCATAGTGCAAAATTATGGAGACCATCCACTCTCCATTGATAGAGTATGCTCGAGTACGCATGTAGCACCTGCCGAATTCTGCCCGCCCTTGCCCTTGGCGTGTGCTGCCTCGTGCCCTCATCCACGGCCTTTGGCGTCCCCATTGCCACTCTATCCGCCTCAATGCTCCAGCCGCCCCGGTGCTGATTGCTCCCCATGCTCCAACGGCCCATGCCCAGCCGGTTAGGTTCAGAACTTCAGATACTGGTCTTTTGCTCCTGAAATTCCACTGTGTATCAAATGCCAACATCCATCTTATTATCTTCAGTAAAAAAAAACGGCTGACCACATGACCTGAAGCATAACTGGCATTCAATCTTGGGGAACAACGTCCAACGATATCATTGGAAGTGGGATCTGGAAGCCACCAGGTCTTTTTGAGCGAGTTGAATATTCAGATATTAGGTGCAAGCGCGACCACTATTCAGAGGAAATTTCCCCGACCAGTTTGTATGCATCCTGAAATCGAACAGCGTGGGTGAGGGTTGCATGATGGGGTTGCAGGTAATCGGATTGGCCTCGATCCTCTCCTTCCGCATCTCATCGAGAAGAAATACTGCCCGGTTTGTTGTATCAGACCAACGAAAAAGTCCCGTAGAAGACAACCGTATGGCGCTCGCCGGCTACACGCATCTCTTTCTAGAGCTTCCCAACCTTGTCCAGCTGGCAGATGCTGCCTGTACCAGCCATTGGGAGCATATTGTAGGTCCATTGATCAGGCGTATTCCCCTCACGCCAGCACCACTCGTTGTAGGGACACAAGCATCGACACCAGGACATGTGGCCGCAGCCAACGCAACCCTCGGACAACATCATCGTGGCCTTGGCGTTGCACAGGCGCACGCGAAGGTACCCAGCCAACACTCGATTCTCTGTCGGCAGTGGAGCAGGACAGCAACTATAGGCCCGACCATGTCGCCGCAACCAGTGCCTTCAGTCCATTGAAAGTTTTTCCTCCGGCGACACATACATGGGCCTGGATCGATGAGGTGTGGTTGTTTGAAGCGTGAGCATGACGATATTTTCATCCCAGCGTCGATCAATGGCTGGCTCTCAACACAACTGAACACCAAGACGTAGTGCCGGTGGCACCGCCCTCCATCGACAACGATGTAACCGCCAAGACGCAGTGTCGACGGCGGCGCTCTCAATGACGTGACCGCGTGGCATAGGTCCGCCATGACGCAGTGCCGACGGCGGCGCCCTCGACGACGTGACCACGTGGCATAGGTTGTCGATACTTCCAATCAGGCTTGAATTTTTATATTGAGTTGGCTGGGAACAGGGAGCCATCATGGAGTAGTATACAGACCAAATCGGGAACGTGTTGGAATTGGATTGGAGTTTTTTTTTAAGTGAAACACCGTGCATTCCATTAACTAGTGGGCGCGACTAAATCATCGGCCACAGCACCCATTACATCAGTAGGAAACCCGGTTAGCCAAACACGCTGGCTTTCCGTAACTAATCTACCACCATGACTAGCAAGCAAGTGTGCAGGCATATTACAATTACGGGTATTAAAAACAACTTTGTAGTCGATGAAACCGATTTGAAGAAGAAATTTTATCTCCCTAAAAAGAGTACACAGCTTTGCACGATCAAAACTTGTAGAGCACACTGCTTGGGATAGTGGCAAACAGTGTGTTGAAAATCGCATGCCCCATACTGAAACTCTCCGCCATGTGTATAGCTTTCATCAGAGCCAGCGCTTCAGCTTCAAACACAGGACAACGACCACGTACGAAAAATTGGTACCGAACCGACGGACGGACGAAACAACGACGGACCAAATTTACGGTGGTAAGAAGCAAGGTTTTGGATTCCGAATGGAAGAATTTTGTCGTGGAGGGGTGAGATTCTCGGTTATCACGATTACCGAAAAATACCGAACATATTTCGGACGAAATTTAAAACTGAATTTTGAATTCAAATTCTTTCAAAGCAGATATAGATAATATTTGAACCTGTATAGAGGACAAAGTTGATGGTAGTGCACTGGAACGTCGTGCTTCTCTGAGCAAGGTCGCGAGTTCGATTAAAAATAAACAAAAAAAAGTAGTGCAAAAGAGGGGACTCGAACCCGAACAATCCCGCCTAGGGAAGTAGAAGGCTACCACCACGTAACAGCAACATTTGGTTATAATGCCATGATATTATAGTAAACTGCCTTGTGCTTGAAAAGACAAGTAGAGTTGCGCGTGCTCTGTCCTCCTGCCCCCCGCGCCGTCGGCCACTCCGGCCACGGTGGCCACCCTCCCCGGCGACGCTCCACTCCAGATTCGCCGGCCACCACCCGATGCCCCCCCCCCCACCCCCTCCCCTTCGTCCGCCCTCCCGTTGCCCCTGCCGCCCCCTCCCCCGTTGCGTCCAGGAGTTATTCCCCAGATCTTCTCCTATCGTGACAGAGGATTCTCGAGCTCCTGTTGCCACTGAGGCCCCGCCTGCGCCCCAGCGCATGCGCATCCGCTCTAAGGTCTCTGTTCCCCAGAGTTATGGACGAGGCCGGGCGAGCATTGACGCGGACGGGTGGCAACTGGTTGGTGGCAAGAAGAAGAGGAATAACTCCGGGCCAAGGCATGGGCGCGCTGTCGGTGATCTTCACTTTAAGCATCTTCTTCTTAAGCTGGCCCGGGGCAAATGCTTCCGATGTCTCTCCCCCAACCACCGCATTGCTAGCTGCCACAATCCTTCCAAGTGCCTGCTCTGTGGCGAGCCCGGTCACAAGGCTAGACAGTGCTCCCCGGCTCCGTGTGCCCCTCTCCCGCGCCCCCCTCCGCCCCCGCCGTCGCTTCCTTTCCGCCCTGCGGCGCCCTTCCCCGTCCGTCGGGACGTCGCTTTCTCGAAGCTCGCGTTCACCTCCATGGCGGCCCCTGGCCATGCGCGTCGCGGCCCGGTCACGGCTTTCGCTCCTCGCTCCTCCACGGTGATCGATGAGGAACAGGTGCTGCTCCACCAGGCCATCGTAGCGGTCGTCGGGGGCTCCTGCCCCTCGATGATGCTGGTGGACGTCAAGCGTGCCCTCGCGATCCGGTTCCAGGCCGCGGAAGACTCCATTTCGGTGGCCTGGAAAGGGAAGGCGATGATGCTCTTCCGGTTCACCGACCCGGCTGTGCGTGCTAGGGCTCTGGCAGTACGTGGGCCGCTGGTGCTCGGGCCGGTCTCCTTCAACCTTCTGCCCTGGACCAGGTTCCGCTCCGCCTCTGCTACGGCGTTGCGCTACCGGGTCCGCGTGTGCCTGCAAGGTGTGCCGGAGAGTGACTGGCGCTGGGAGTCCGTCTCTTCTCTGTTCGCCGGCGAGGCTTTGTTTGATGAAGTCGACGACTCCTGTCAGTGTGAAGAGGAGACCGCCTGCTTCAAGGTCTGGGTGTGGATGAACTACGTCAACATGCTCGCCACCCGAGGTACGCTCTTCCTTGAGGAACCCGCGAAGATGCCTTCTCCGGTGATGCACTTCCCTGAGCTTGGCATCTTCGCCGAGCCTCCTCACCGCTCCGGCCCTGTGAAGATGCTTGCGCACCCGGTCCTGATCCACCTGGACTAGGTTCACGACTACTGCCCGCCCCCGTCAAGCAGCCCTACCCGTTCCTCCAGCTCCCACAGTGGGATTAGTGGCATTCCGTCGGACTCCTTCTCCCCCGAGATCATCAAGTGGCGCTACAACTGGAGTCTCGACTTCGAAGATGGCACCTTCCCGTCGGCGAGGCCCCGTGGTTCTGTGCATTCCCGCCTGCACTTCCCTGGTGATGGCGTGATGGAGGCGGTGACGGCGGGCGCGGCCACCACGGTGGAAGCTCCCATGCTGGGCGACGCACCCTCTGGGATGCCCGTCGGGCGGCCACTGGCGGGGATGGGCACTCTGTTGGGGAACGTAGCAGAAATTCAAAATTTTCCTACGTATCACCAAGATCTATCTATGGAGAAACTAGCAACGAGGGGAAGGAGAGTGCATCTACATACCCTTGTAGATCGCTAAGCGGAAGCGTTCAAGAGAACGGGGTTGATGGAGTCGCACTCGTCGTGATCCAAATCACCGATGATCAAGTGCCGAACGCACGGCACCTCCGCGTTCAACACACGTACAGCCCGGTGACGTCTCCCACGCCTTGATCCAGCAAGGAGAGAGGGAGAGGTTGAGGAAGACTCCATCCAGCAGCAGCACAACGTCGTGGTGGTGGTGGAGGAGCGTGGCAATCCTGCAGGGCTTCGCCAAGCACCATGGGAGAGGAGAAGGACTTGGGAGAGAGGGAGGGGCTGCACCAAAGGTAAAAGGTGTGTCAAGAGGCCCTCCTACCCCCACTATATATAGGGATCCCAAAGGGGGGGGGGGTGCGCCAGCCCTAGGAGACCCAATCTCCAAGGGGGCGGCGGCCAGGGGAGGAGTCCTTCCCCCCCAAGGCACCTAGGAGGTGCCTTCCCCTTCTGGGACTCTTCCTTTTAGGGTTTCCCCAGGCGCATGGGCCTCTTGGGGCTGGTACCCTTGGCCCATGTAGGCCAAGGCGCACCCCCTACAGCCCATGTGGCCCCCGGGGCAGGTGGCCCCACCCGGTGGGCCCCCGGGACCCTTTCGGTGGTCCCGGTACAATACCGATGACCCCGAAACTTGTCCCGATGGCCGAAACAGGACTTCCTATATATAAATCTTTACCTCCGGACCATTCCGGAACTCCTCGTGACGTCCGGGATCTCATCCGGGACTCCGAACAACATTCGGTAACCACATACAAGCTTCCTTTATAACCCTAGCGTCATCGAACCTTAAGTGTGTAGACCCTATGGGTTCGGGAGACATGCAGACATGACCGAGACGTTCTCCGGTTAATAACCAACAGCGGGATCTGGATACCCATGTTGGCTCCCACATGTTCCACGATGATCTCATCGGATGAACCACGATGTCAAGGACTTAATCAATCCCGTATACAATTCCCTTTGTCTAGCGGTATTGTACTTGCCCGAGATTCGATCGTCGGTATCCCCGATACCTTGTTCAATCTCGTTACCGGCAAGTCTCTTTACTCGTTCCGTAGCACATCATCCCGTGATCAACTCCTTGATCACATTGTGCACATTATGATGATGTCCTACCGAGTGGGCCCAGAGATACCTCTCCGCTTACACGGAGTGACAAATCCCAGTCTCGATTCGTGCCAACCCAACAGACACTTTCGGAGATACCTGTAGTGCACCTTTATAGTCACCCAGTTACGTTGTGACGTTTGATACACCCAAAGCATTCCTATGGTATCCGGGAGTTGCACAATCTCATGGTCTAAGGAAATGATACTTGACATTAGAAAAGCTTTAGCATACGAACTACACGATCTTGTGCTAGGCTTAGGATTGGGTCTTGTCCATCATATCATTCTCCTAATGATGTGATCCCGTTATCAACGACATCCAATGTCCATGGTTAGGAAACCGTAACCATCTATTGATCAACGAGCTAGTCAACTAGAGGCTTACTAGGGACATGGTGTTGTCTATGTATCCACACATGTATCTGAGTTTCCTATTAATACAATTATAGCATGGATAATAAACGATTATCATGAACAAGGAAATATAATAATAACTAATTTATTATTGCCTCTAGGGCATATTTCCAATAGTCTCCCACTTGCACTAGAGTCAATAATCCAGTTCACATGGCTATGTGATTAACACTCAAGGTCACATCCCCATGTGACTAACACCCAAAGAGTTTTACTAGAGTCAATAATCTAGTTCACATTTACCATGTGATCAACACTCGATGAGTTCTGGGTTTGATCATGTTATGCTTGTGAGAGAGGTTATAGTCAACGGGTCTGAACCTTTCAGATCCGTGTGTGCTTTACAAATCTCTATGTCATCTCCTAGATGTAGCTACCACGTTCTATTTGGAGCTATTCCAAATAACTGTTCTACTAGGAGCTATTCTAAATTGTTGCTCCATTATATGTATCCGGTATCTCTACTCAGAGCTATCCGGATAGGTGTTAAGCTTGCATCGACGTAACCCTTTACGACGAACTCTTTTACCACCTCCATAATCAAGAAAATTCCTTAGTCCACTAGTTACTAAGGATAACTTTGACCGCTGTCCTGTGATCCATTCTTGGATCACTCTTGTACCCCTTGACTGACTCATGGCAAGGCACACTTCAGGTGCGGTACACAGCATAGCATACTGTAGAGCCTATGTCTTAAGCATAGGGGACGACCTTCGTCCTTTCTCTCTATTCTGCCGTGGTCGAGCTTTTAACTTCATACCTTACAACTCAGGCAAGAACTCCTTCTTTGACTGATCCATCTTGACCACCTTCAAGATCATGTCAAGGTATGTGCTCATTTGAAAGTACCATTAAGCGTTTTGATCTATCCTTATAGATCTTGATGCTCAATGTTTAAGTAGCTTAATCCAGGCTTTCCATTGAAAAACACTTTCAAATAACCCTATATGCTTTCCAGAAATTCTACATCATTTCTGATCCATAATATGTCAACAACATATACTCATCAGAAATTCTATAGTGCTCCCACTCACTTCCTTGGAAATACAAGTTTCTCATAAACTTTGTATACACCAAAATCTTTGATCATCTCATCAAAGCATACATTCCAACTCCGAGATGCTTACTCCAGTCCTTAGAAGGATTGCTGGAGCTTTGCATACTTATTAGCATATTTCAGGATTGACAAAACCTTCCGGTTGTATCACATACAACCTTTCCTCAAAAATCGTTGAGGAAACAATGTTTTGACATCCTATCTGCAAGATTTCATAAACAATGCAGTGACTGCTAATATAATTCCAACAGACTCTTAGCATCGCTATGAGTGAGAAAGTCTCACCGTAGTCAACTCCTTGAACTTGTCGGAAAACATCTTAACGACAAGTCGAGCTTTCTTAATGGTGACATTTACCATCATTGTCTGTCTTCCTTTTAAAATCCATCTGTACTCAACAGCCTTACGACCATCGAGCCATTCTTACAAAGTCTACACTTTGTTTTCATACATGGATCCTCTCTCGGATTGTATGGCCTCGAGCCATATATCGGAATCCGGGCCCACCATCGCTTCTCCATAGCTCGTAGGTTCATTGTTGTCTAGCAACATGACTTTGAAGACAGGATTACGTACCACTCTGAAGTAGTACGCATCCTTATCATCCCACGAGGTTTGGTAGTGACTTGATCTGAAGTTTCATGATCACTATCATAAGCTTCCACTTCAATTGGTGTAGGTGCCACAGGAACAACTCTTTGTGCCCTGCTATACACTAGTGGAAGTGACGGTTCAATAACCTCATCAAGTCTCCCCCATCCTCCCACTCAATTCTTTCGAGAGAAACTTTTCCTCGAGAAAGGACCTGATTCTAGAAACAATCCCTTATTGCTTTCGGATCTGAGATAGGAGGTATACCCAACTATTTTGGGTGTCCTATGAAGATGAATTTATCCGCTTTGGGTTCGAGCTTATCAGCCTGAAACCTTTTCACATAAGCGTCGCAGCCCCAAACTTTTAAGAAATGACAGCTTAGGTTTCTCTAAACCATAGTTCATACGGTGTCACCTCATCGGAATTACGTGGTGCCCCTTTTTAAAGTGAATGTGGTTGTCTCTAATGCCTAACCCATAAACTATTATGGTAATTCGATAAGAGACATCATGGTATGCATCATATCCAATAGGGTGCATTTATGATGCTCGAACACACCATCACACTATGGTGTTCCAGGCTGTATCAGTTGTGAAACAATTTCCACAATGTCTTAATTCTGTGCCAAACTTGTAACTCAGATATTCATCTCTATGATCATATCATAGATATTTTATCCTCTTGTCACAACAATGTTCAACCTCACTCTGAAATTACTTGAACCTTTCAATAATTCAGACTCGTGATTCATCAAGTAAATATACTCAACATCTACTCAAATCATCTGTGAAGTAAGAACATAACGATATCCACTACACGCCTCAGCACTCATTGGACTGCACACATCAAAATGTATTACTTCCAACAAGTTGCTTTCCATTTTACTGACAACGAGGCTTTCAGTCATCTTGCCCATGTGGCATGATTTGCATGTCTCAAGTGATTCAAAATCAAGTGAGTACAAAACGGTCCATCTGCATGGAGTTTCTTCATGCATATACACCAATAGACACGGTTCGCATGTCTCAAACTTTTCAAAAATGATTGAGTCCAAAGATCCATCAACATGGAGCTTCTTCATGCGTTTTATACTGATATGAATTACGTAGCAGTGCCACAAGTAGGTGGTACTATCATTACTATCTTTTGGCATGAACATGTGTGTCACTACGATCGAGATTCAACAAACAATTCATTTTAGGTGTAAGACCATTGAAGGTATTATTCAAATAAACATAGTAACCATTATTCTCCTTAAATGAATAACCGTATTGCGATAGACATAATCCAATCATGTCTATGCTCAACGCAAACACCAAATAACAATTATTTAGGTTTAGCACCAATCTCGATGGTAGAGGGAGCGTGCGATGCTTGATCATATCAACATTGGAAACACTTCCAACACATATTGTCAGCTCACCTTTAGCTAGTCTCCGTTTATTCCGTAGCTTTTATTTCGAGTTACTAACACTTAGCAACCGAACCGGTATCTAATACCCTGGTGCTACTAGGAGTACTAGTAAAGTACACATCAACACAATGTATATCCAATATACTTCTATCGACCTTTCCAGCCTTCTCATCTTCCAAGTATCTAGGGTTATTCTGCTCCAGTGGCTGTTCCCCTTATTACAGAAGCACTTAGCCTCGGGTTTGGGTTCAACCTTGGGTTTCTTCACTAGAGCAGCAGCTGAATTGCCGTTTCATGAAGTGTCCCTTCTTGCCCTTGCCCTTCTTGAAACTAGTGGTTTCACCAACCATCAACAATTGATGCTCCTTCTTGAAACTACTTTTGTGGTGTCGAACATCGTGAATATCTCAAGGATCATCATATATGTCCCTGATATATTATAGTTCATCACGAAGCTCTAGCAGCTTGGTGGTAATGACTTCGGAGAACTATCACTATTTCATTTGGAAGATCAACTCCCACCTGATTCAAGCGATTGTTGTACTCAGACAATCTGAGCACAAGCTCAACAATTGAGCTTTTCTCCCTTAGTCTGCAGGCTAAGAAAATCGTCGGAGGTCTTATACCTCTTGACGTGGGCACGAGCCTGAAATCCCAATTTCAGCCCTCGAAACATCTCATATGTTTCGTGACGTTTCAAAAACGTCTTCGGTGCCTAAACTCTAAACCGTTTAACTGATCTATCACGTAGTTATCAAAACGTGTATGTCAGATGTTCGCAACATCCACAGACAACGTTCGAGGTTCAGCACACTGAGCGATGCATTAAGGACATAAGCCTTCTAAGAAGCAATGAGGACAATCCTCAGTTTATGGACCTAGTCCGCATAATTGCTACTATCAACTTTCAACTAATTTTTTTCTAGGAACATATCTAAACAGTAGAACTGAAGCGCGAGCTACGACATAATTTGCGAAGACCTTTTGACTATGTTCAGGATAATTAAGTTCATCTTATGAACTCCCACTCAGATAGACATCCCTCTAGTCATCTAAGTGATTACATGATCCGAGTCAACTAGGCCGTGTCCGATCATCACGTGAGACGGACTAGTCAACGACGGTGAACATCTTCATGTTGATCGTATCTACCATACGACTCATGCTCGACCTTTCGGTCTTCTGTGTTCCGAGGCCATGTCTATACACATGCTAGGCTCGTCAAGTTAACCCTAAGTGTTTTGCATGTGTAAAACTGTCTTACACCCGTTGTATTTGAACGTAAGGATCTATCACACCCGATCATCACGGCGTGCTTCGAAACGACGAACTGTAGCAACGGTGCACAGTTAGGGGAGAACACTTCTTGAAATTGTTGTAAGGGATCATCTTATTTACTACCGTCGTTCTAAGCAAATAAGATGTATAAACATGATAAACATCACATGCAATCAAATAGTGACATGATATGGCCAATATCACTTTGCTCCTTTTGATCTCCATCTTCAGGGCTCCATGATCATCATCGTCACCGGCATGACACCATGATCTCCATCATCATGATCTCCATCATCGTGTCTTCTTGAAGTTGTCACGTCATCTATTACTTCTACTACTACAGCTAACGGTTAGCAATAAAGTAAAGTAATTACATGACGTTTATGTTGACACGCAGGTCATAACTAAATTAAGAGAACTCCTATGGCTCCTGCCGGTTGTCATACTCATCGACATGCAAGTCGTGATTCCTATTACAAGAACATGATCAATCTCATACATCACATATATCATTCATCACATCCTTTTTGGCCATATCACATCACATAACATACCCTGCAAAAACAAGTTAGACGTCCTCTAATTGTTGTTTGCATGTTTTACGTGGCTGCTATGGGTTTCTAGCAAGAACGTTTCTTACCTACGCAAAAACCACAACGTGATATGCCAATTTCTATTTACCCTTCATAAGGACCCTGTTCATCGAATCCGATCCGACTAAAGTGGGAGAGACAGACACCCGCCAGCCACCTTATGCAACTAGTGCATGTTTGTCGGTGGAACCGGTCTCACGTAAGAGTACGTGTAAGGTTGGTCCGGGCCGCTTCATCCCACAATGCCGCCGAATCAAGATAAGACTAGTAACGGCAAGTAAATTGACAAAATCAACGCCCACAACTACTTTGTGTTCTACTCGTGCATAGAATCTACGCAATAGACCTAGCTCATGATGCCACTGTTGGGTAACGTAGCAGAAATTCAAAATTTTCCTACGTATCACCAATATCTATCTATGGAGAAACTAGCAACGAGGGGAAGGAGAGTGCATCTACATACCCTTGTAGATCTCTAAGCGGAAGCGTTCAAGAGAACGGGGTTGATGGAGTCGTACTCGTCATGATCCAAATCACCGATGATCAACTGCCGAACGCACGGCACCTCCGCGTTCAACACACGTACAGCCCGGTGACGTCTCCCACGCCTTGATCCAGCAAGGAGAGAGGGAGAGGTTGAGGAAGACTCCATCCAGCAGCAGCACAACGGCATGGTGGTGGTGGAGGAGCGTGGCAATCCTGCAGGGCTTCGCCAAGCACCACGGGAGAGGAGAAGGACTTGGGAGAGAGGGAGGGGCTGCACCAAAGGCAAAAGGTGTGTCAAGAGGCCCTCCTACCCCCACTATATATAGGGATCCCAAAGGGGGTGCTGCGCCAGCCCAAGGAGATCCAATCTCCTAGGGGGCGGCGGCCAGGGGAGGAGTCCTTCCCCCCAAGGCACCTAGGAGGTGCCTTCCCCTTCTGGGACTCTTCCTTTAGGGTTTCCCCAGGCGCATGGGCCTCTTGGGGCTGGTGCCCTTGGCCCATGTAGGCCAAGGCGCACCCCCTACAGCCCATGTGGCCCCCGGGGCAGGTGGCCCCACCCGGTGGGCCCCCGGGTCCCTTCCGGTGGTCCCGGTACAATACCGATGACCCCGAAACTTGTCCCGATGGCTGAAACAGGACTTCCTATATATAAATCTTTACCTCCGGACCATTCCGGAACTCCTCGTGACGTCCGGGATCTCATCCGGGACTCCGAACAACATTCGGTAACCACATACAAGCTTCCTTTATAACCCTAGCGTCATCGAACCTTAAGTGTGTAGACCCTACGGGTTCGGGAGACATGCAGACATGACCGAGACGTTCTCCGGTTAATAACCAACAGCGGGATCTGGATACCCATGTTGGCTCCCACATGTTCCACGATGATCTCATCGGATGAACCACGATGTCAAGGACTTAATCAATCCCGTATACAATTCCCTTTGTCTAGCGGTATTGTACTTGCCCGAGATTCGATCGTCGGTATCCCCGATACCTTGTTCAATCTCGTTACCGGCAAGTCTCTTTACTCGTTCCGTAGCACATCATCCCATGATCAACTCCTTGATCACATTGTGCACATTATGATGATGTCCTACCGAGTCGGTCCAGAGATACCTCTCCGCTTACACGGAGTGACAAATCCCAGTCTCGATTCGTGCCAACCCAACAGACACTTTCGGAGATACCTGTAGTGCACCTTTATAGTCACCCAGTTACGTTGTGACGTTTGATACACCCAAAGCATTCCTACGGTATCCGGGAGTTGCACAATCTCATGGTCTAAGGAAATGATACTTGACATTAGAAAAGCTTTAGCATACGAACTACACGATCTTGTGCTAGGCTTAGGATTGGGTCTTGTCCATCACATCATTCTCCTAATGATGTGATCCCGTTATCAACAACATCCAATGTCCATGGTTAGGAAACCGTAACCATCTATTGATCAACGAGCTAGTCAACTAGAGGCTTACTAGGGACATGGTGTTGTCTATGTATCCACACATATATCTGAGTTTCCTGTCAATACAATTATAGCATGGATAATAAACGATTATCATGAACAAGGAAATATAATAATAACTAATTTATTATTGCCTCTAGGGCATATTTCTAACACACTCCTTGCCGACGGGTGGCTACCTTCTCGGTGGGCGTAAGCGTGCGGTGGAGCCGCCTGCTGCCTTGGTCAGTTTTGGTCCCAGGCCCGGCTAACATAGCGCAGGTCTCCGCGTGCGCTGAAGAGATGCTTTCTGGCCAGGCAGCCGATCCTCCAGGCCATGCAAACTTCCTTTTGCATGAAAGCCCTGCTGCTGTGGACCTTGCTGCCACGCCGTCAGGTGCAGATATGGGGCCAGCCGCGCCCTCGCAGTGCTGCCTGCTGGGCATGGGCGCTCGTGATGCTGCGGTGACCACGCTGTTGAACCCCGAAGAGGAAACGCCTCCCCTGCCGATAGCCATGGTCTCCCTTGTGCCTTTGCTGTTGCATGATGATCTCTCTGTGGAGGGCCACGGATCGGGGACCATGGTGGCCAAGGACAAGCCGGTCCCTCTGCTCGACACCGACTCTGCTGAGCTGACCGCGCCACTGCTTGATGCAGAATCTGCTGACCGGGCTTTGGAAAATTGCTCGGTAGGCTCCATCTGGGCCTTGATTGGCTACTTGCGTCTCAGCCTCCTGCGGCGCCGATGCAGGCCACCACCCAGATGGATACGGATGGGCCTTCGGCTGAGATTCCGGCTGGGCCTCAGTCCGATGTAGGCGGGGCCAGCCCTATCATGGGCAGGCCAGGCCTGCTCGACATCATTGGTAGTGGATCGGTGGGATCGGAGAAGCTGGCCTCCTTCGCCTCCCTCCTTCTCTCCCCCACCGTCGCTCCTCTACTCCGTTCCCCTCCCCCGCTGCCAACCTCAACCAAAACCAGCCGGCTGCCCTCGCAATCCGCCCCAGACAACCGAACCCCCCACCCCCATCCACCATAGCGGGAGGTTGGCTGCAAAGCCTTCTGCGGGAATGGCTACCATGGACAAGGTCAAGCTGGTGCTCCTGAAGAAGAACGGCATCGCCATCGAAGGTTCGATGTCCAGAGAAGAGGGAATGAAGAGGTATGCGGAGATGTACAAGAAGCCGCTCACCCCCATGTTCATGGGGACTGTCTCAGCACTGCTGGACGCCTCGGGCCTGACCCGCAGGGAGGGAGGGGCGACCCTGGCGGTGGCCTGATGTTGTGATCTGTTGTTCCCCTGTGTGCTCCAGTTTCCCAATGTTAGTTGTTTCTGTTGGGGAACGTAGTAATTTCAAAAATTTCCTACGCACACGCAAGAACATGGTGATGCACAGCAACGAGAGGGGAGAGTGTTGTCTACGTACCCACACAGACCGACTGCGGAAGCATTGACACAACATAGAGGAAGTAGTCGTACGTCTTCCCGATTCGACCGATCCAAGCACCGTTACTCCCGCACCTCCAAGTTCTTAGCACACGTACAGCTCGATGACGATCCCCGGGCTCCGATCCAGCAAAGCGTCGGGGAGGAGTTCCGTCAGCACGACGGCGTGGTGACAATCTTGATGTACTACCGTCGCAGGGCTTCGCCTAAGCACTGCTACAATATAATTGAGGTGGAATATGATGGCAGGGGGCACCGCACACGGCTAAGGAACGATCTCAAAGATCAACTTGTGTGTCTATGGGGTGCCCCCTGCCCCCGTATATAAAGGAGTGGAGGAGGGGAGGGTCGGCCCTCTCTATGGCGCGCCCTAGGGGAGTCCTACTCCCACCGGGAGTAGGATTCCCCCTTTCCTAGTCCAACTAGGAGTCCTTCCATGTAGTAGGAGTAGGAAACAAGGAAGGGGCGCAGCCCCTCCCCCTAGTCCAATTCGGACTAGGCCTTGGGGGGGGGGGCGGCCTGCCCTAGGCATCCCCTCTCTCTTTCCCGTATGGCCCAATAAGGCCCAATACTTCTCCCGGCGAATTCCCGTAACTCTCCGGTACTCCGAAAAATACCCGAATCACTCGGAACCTTTCCGAAGTCCGAATATAGTCGTCCAATATATCGATCTTTACGTCTCGACCATTTCGAGACTCCTCGTCATGTCCCCGATCTCATCCGGGACTCCGAACTCCTTCGGTACATCAAAACTCATAAACTCATAATATAACTGTCATCGAAACCTTAAGCGTGCGGACCCTACGGTTCGAGAACAATGTAGACATGACCGAGACACGTCTCCGGTCATTAACCAATAGCGGGACCTGGATGCCCATATTGGCTCCTACATATTCTACGAAGATCTTTTATCGGTCAGACCGCATAACAACATACGTTGTTCCCTTTGTCATCGGTATGTTACTTGCCCGAGATTCGATCGTCGGTATCCAATACCTAGTTCAATCTCGTTACCGGCAAGTCTCTTTACTCGTTCCGTAATACATCATCCCGCAACTAACTCATTAGTTGCAATGCTTGCAAGGCTTAAGTGATGTGCATTACCGAGAGGGCCCAGAGATACCTCTCCGACATTCGGAGTGACAAATCCTAATCTCGAAATACGCCAACCCAACATGTACCTTTGGAGACACCTGTAGAGCTCCTTTATAATCACCCAGTTACGTTGTGACATTTGGTAGCACACAAAATGTTCCTCCGGCAAACGGGAGTTGCATAATCTCATAGTCATAGGAACATGTATAAGTCATGAATAAAGCAATAGCAACATACTAAACGATCGGGTGCTAAGCTAATGGAATGGGTCATGTCAATCAGATCATTCAACTAATGATGTGATCCCGTTAATTAAATAACAACTCTTTGTCCATGGTTAGGAAACATAACCATCTTTGATTAACGAGCTAGTCAAGTAGAGGCATACTAGTGACACTCTGTTTGTCTATGTATTCACACATGTATTATGTTTCCGGTTAATACAATTCTAGCATGAATAATAAACATTTATCCTGATATAAGGAAATAAATAATAACTTTATTATTGCCTCTAGGGCATATTTCCTTCAGTCTCCCACTTGCACTAGAGTCAATAATCTAGTTCACATCGCCATGTGATTTAACAGCAATAGTTCACATCACCATGTGATTAACACCCATAGTTCACATCGTCATGTGACCAACACTCAAAGGGTTTACTAGAGTCAGTAATCTAGTTCACATATCTATGTGATTAACACCCAAAGAGTACTAAGGTGTGATCATGTTTTGTTTGTGAGATAATTTTAGTCAACGGGTCTGTCATATTCAGATCCGTAAGTATTTTGCAAATATCTATATCAGCAATGCTCTGCACGGAGCTACTCTAGCTAATTGCTCCCATTTTCAATATGTATCTAGAGAGACTTAGAGTCATCTAGATTAGTGTCAAAACTTGCATCGACGTAACCCTTTACGACGAACCTTTTTGTCACCTCCATAATCGAGAAACATATCCTTATTCCACTAAGGATAATTTTGACCAATGTCCAGTGATCTACTCCTAGATCACTATTGTACTCCAGTGCCAAAATCAGTGTAGGGTACACAATAGATCTGGTACATAGCATGGCATACTTTATAGAACCTATGGCCAAGGCATAGGGAATGCCTTTCATTCTCTTTCTATTTTCTGCCGTGGTCGGGCTTTGAGTCTTACTCAATTTCACACCTTGTAACACAGGCAGGAATTCTTTCTTTGACTGTTCCATTTTGAACTACTTCAAAATCTTGTCAAGGTATGTACTCATTGAAAAACTTATCAAGCGCCTTGATCTATCTCTATAGATCTTGATACTTAATATGTAAGCAGCTTTACCAAGGTCTTTCTTTGAAAAACTCCTTTCAAATACTCCTTTATGCTTTGCAGAATAATCCTACATTATTTCCGATCAATAATATGTCATACACATATACTTATCAGAAATGTTGTAGTGCTCCCACTCACTTTCTTGTAAATACAGGCTTCACCGTAAGTCTGTATAAAACTATATGCTTTGATCACCTTATCAAAGCGCATATTCCAACTCCGAGATGCTTGCACCAGTCCATAAATGGATCGCTGGAGCTTGCATATTTTGTTAGCACCTTTAGGATTGACAAAACCATCTTGTTGCATCACATACAACTCTTCTTTAATAAATCCATTAAGGAATGCAGTTTTGTTTATCCATTTGCCAGATTTCATAAAATGCGGCAATTGCTAACATGATTTGGATAGACTTAAGCATCGCTACGGGTGTGAAGGTCTCATCGTAGTCAACCCCTTAAACTTGTCGAAAACCTTTTGCGACAAGTCGAGCTTTGTAGACAGTAACATTACCGTCAGCGTCAGTCTTCTTCTTGAAGATCCATTTATTCTCAATTGCTTGCCGATCATCGGGCAAGTCAACCAAAGTCCATACTTTGTTCTCATACATGGATCCCATCTCAGATTTCATGGTTTCAGGCCACTTTGCGGAATCTGGGCTCATCATCGCTTCCTCATAGTTCACAAGTTCGTCATGGTCTAGTAACATGACTTCCAGAACAGGATTACCGTACCACTCTGGTGCGGATCTCACTCTGGTTTACCTACGAGATTCGGTAGTAACTTGATCTGAAGTTACATGATCATCATCATTGGCTTCCTCACTAATTGGTGTAGTAGTCACAAGAACAGATTTCTATGATGAACTACTTTCCAATAAGGGAGAAGGTACAATTACCTTATCAAGTTTTCTACTTTCCTCCCACTCACTTCTTTCGAGAGAAACTCCTTCTCCAGAAAGTTTCCAAATTTAGCAACAAAAGTCTTGCCTTCGGATCTGTGATAGAAGGTGTACCCAACAGTAACTTTTTGGGTATCCTATGTGTCGGGGAACGTAGCAGAAATTCAAAATTTTCCTACGTATCACCAATATCTATCTATGGAGAGACCAACAACGAGGGGAAGGAGAGTGCATCTACATACCCTTGTAGATTGCTAAGCGGAAGCGTTCAAGTGAACGGGGTTGATGGAGTCGTACTCGTCGTGATCCAAATCAGCGATGACCAAGTGCCGAACGGATGGCACCTCCGCGTTCAATACACGTACAGCCCGGTGACGTCTCCCACGCCTTGATCCAGCAAGGGGAGAGGGAGAGGTTGAGGAAGACTCCATCCAGCAGCAGCACAACGGCGTGGTGGTGATGGAGGAGCGTGGCAATCCTGCAGGGCTTCGCCAAGCACCGCAGAAGAGGAGGAAGAAGAGACGCAGGGCTGCACCAACGAGGGATTGAATCACGTGTGTTATGGGCAGCCCCCTAGGCCTCATATATATAGGGGAAGGGGAGGGGCTGCGCCCCCTCTAGGGTTCCCACCCCTAGGGGGGGCGGCAGCCCTAGATGGCCAAGGAGTGGCAGCCAAGAGGGGGGAGGAGAGGGAGGCGCAGCGTGTATGGGCCTTAGGGCCCATATGCCCTTACGATTTGCCCCCTCTCCCCTTCTAGGCGCATGGGCCTTAGTGGGGCTGGTGCCCTTGGCCCATGTAGGCCAAGAAGCACTCCCTACAGCCCATGTGGCCCCCCCGGGGCAGGTGGCCCCACTTGGTGGACCCCCGGGACCCTCCCGGTGGTCCCGGTACGTTACCGATAAACCCCGAAACTTTTCCGGTGACCAAAACAGGACTTCCCATATATAAATCTTTACCTCCAGACCATTCCGGAACTCCTCGTGACGTCCGGGATCTCATCCAGGACTCCAAACAACATTCGGTAACCACATACAAACTTCCTTTATAACCCTAGCGTCATCGAACCTTAAGTGTGTAGACCCTACGGGTTCGGGAGACATGCAGACATGACCGAGACTTTCTCCGGTCAATAACCAACAGCGGGATCTGGATACCCATGTTGGCTCCCACATGTTCCATGATGATCTCATCGGATGAACCACGATGTCAAGGACTTAATCAATCCCGTATACAATTCCCTTTGTCTATCAGTACGATACTTGCCCGAGATTCGATCGTCGGTATCACGATACCTTGTTCAATCTCGTTACCGGTAAGTCTCTTTACTCGTTCCGCAACACATCATCCCGTGATCAACTCCTTGATCACATTGTGCACATTATGATGATGTCCTATCGAGTGGGCCCAGAGATACCTCTCCGTTTACACGGAGTGACAAATCCCAGTCTCGATTCATGCCAACCCAACAGACACTTTGGGAGATACCCGTAGTGTACCTTTATAGCCACCCAGTTACGTTGTGACGTTTGGCACACCCAAAGCACTCCTACGGTATCCGGGAGTTGCACAATCTCATGGTCTAAGGAAATGATACTTGACATTAGAAAAGCTTTAGCATACGAACTACACGATCTTGTGGTAGGCTTAGGATTGGGTCTTGTCCATCACATCATTCTCCTAATGATGTGATCCCGTTATCAACGACATCCAGTGTCCATGGTCAGGAAACCGTAACCATCTATTGATCAACGAGCTAGTCAACTAGAGGCTTACTAGGGACATGGTGTTGTCTATGTATCCACACATGTATCTGAGTTTCCTATCAATACAATTATAGCATGGATAATAAACGATTATCATGAACAGGGAAATATAATAATAATCAATTTATTATTGCCTCTAGGGCATATTTAAAATAGTCTCCCACTTGCACTAGAGTCAATAATCTAGTTCACATCGCCATGTGATTAACACTCACAGGTCA
This sequence comes from Triticum monococcum, assembly GCA_034509565.1. Lineage (NCBI taxonomy): Eukaryota > Viridiplantae > Streptophyta > Magnoliopsida > Poales > Poaceae > Triticum > Triticum monococcum. The sequence goes on from CM067845.1 coordinate 627,023,125, forward strand.
CATCGCCATGTGACCAACACCCAAGAGTTTACTAGAGTCAGTAGTCTAGTTCACATCACTATGTGATTAACACTCAATGAGTTCTAGGTTTGATCATGTTGCTTGTGAGAGAGGTTTTAGTCAACGGGTCTGAACCTTTTAGATCCGTGTGTGCTTTACAAATCTCTATGTCATCTCCTAGATGTAGCTACCACGTTCTATTTGGAGCTATTCCAAATAACTATTCTACTTGGAGCTATTCTAAATTGTTGCTCCATTATACGTATCCGGTATCTCTACTAAGAGCTATCCAGATAGGTGTTAAGCTTGCATCGACGTAACCCTTTACGACGAACTCTTTTACCACTTCCATAATCGAGAAAATTCCTTAGTCCACTAGTTACTAAGGATAACTTTGACCGCTGTCCTGTGATCCATTCTTGGATCACTCTTGTACCCCTTGACTGACTCATGGCAAGGCACACTTCAGGTGCGGTACACAACATAGCATACTGTAGAGCCTATGTCTTAAGCATAGGGGACGACCTTCGTCCTTTCTCTCTATTCTGCCGTGGTCGAGCTTTAAGTCTTAACTTCATACCTTACAACTCAGGCAAGAACTCCTTCTTTGACTGATCCATCTTGAACACCTTCAAGATCATGTCAAGGTATGTGCTCATTTGAAAGTACCATTAAGCATTTTGATCTATCCTTATAGATCTTGATGCTCAATGTTCAAGTAGCTTAATCCAGGCTTTCCATTGAAAAACACTTTCCAAATAACCCTATATGCTTTCCAGAAATTCTACTTCATTTCTGATCAACAATATGTCAACAACATATATTCATCAAAAATTCTATAGTGCTCCCACTCACTTCTTTGGAAATACAAGTTTCTCATAAACTTTGTATACACCCAAAATCTTTGATCGTCTTATCAAAGCATACATTCCAACTCCGAGATGCTTACTCCAGTCCTCAGAAGGATTGCTGGAGCTTAGCATACTTATTAGCATCTTTCAGGATTGACAAAACCTTCTGGTTGTATCACATACAACCTTTCCTCAAAAATCGTCGAGGAAACAATGTTTTGACATCCTATCTGCAAGATTTCATAAATGATGCAGTAATTGCTGATATAATTTCAACAGACTCTTAGCATCGCTACGAGTGAGAAAGTCTCATCGTAGTCAACTTCTTGAACTTGTCGGAAAACATCTTAACGACAAGTCGAGCTTTCTTAATGGTGATACATACCATCATTGTCTGTCTTCCTTTTAAAATCCATCTGTACTCAACAGCCTTACGGCCATCAAGTAGTTCTTCCAAAGTCTATACTTTGTTTTCAAACATGGATCCTCTCTCGGATTTTATGGCCTCGAGCCATTTATCAGAATCCGGGCCCACCATTGCTTCTCCATAGCTCGTAGGTTCATTGTTGTCTAGCAACATGACTTCCAAGACAGGATTACATACCACTCTGAAGTAGTACGCATCCTTGTCATCCCACGAGGTTTGGGAGTGACTTGATCTGAAGTTTCATGATCACTATCATAAGCTTCCACTTCAATTGGTGTAGGTGCCACAGGAACAACTTCCTGTGCCCTGCCACACACTAGTTGAAATGACGGTTCAATAACCTCATCAAGTCTCCACCATCCTCCCACTCAATTCTTTCGAGAGAAACTTTTCCTCGAGAAAGGACCCGATTCTAGAAACAATCCCTTATTGCTTTCGGATCTGAGACAGGAGGTGTACCCAACTGTTTTGGGTGTCCTATGAAGATGCATTTATCCGCTTTGGGTTCGATCTTATCAGCCTGAAACCTTTTTCACATAAGCGTCGCAGCCCCAAACTTTTAAGAAATGACAGCTCAGGCTTCTCTAAACCATAGTTCATACGGTGTCATCTCATCGGAATTATGTGGTGCCCTATTTAAAGTGAATGTGGTTGTCTCTAATGCCTAACCCATAAACTATCATGGTAATTCGATAAGAGACATCATGGTATGCATCATATCCAATAGGGTGCAGTTATGATGTTCGGACACACCATCACACTATGGTGTTACAGGCTGTATTAGTTGTGAAACAATTTCCACAATGTCTTAATTCTATGCCAAACTTGTAACTCAGATATTCATCTCTATGATCATATCATAGATCTTTTATCCTCTTGCCACGACGATCTTTCAACTTCACCCTGAAATTACTTGAACCTTTCAATAATTCAGACTCGTGATTCATCAAGTAAATATACTCAACATCTACTCAAATCATCTGTGAAGTAAGAATATAACGATATCCACTACATGCCTCAGCACTCATTGGACTGCACACATCAAAATGTATTACATCCAACAAGTTGCTTTCTAGTTCCATTTTACTGAAACCGAGGCTTTCAGTCATCTTGCCCATGTGGTATGATTTGCATGTCTCAAGTGATTCAAAATCAAGTGAGTACAAAACGGTCCATTTGCATGGAGTTTCTTCATGCATATATACCAACAGACATGGTTCGCATGTCTCAAACTTTTCAAAAACGAGTGAGCCCAAAGATCCATCAACACGGAGCTTCTTCATGCGTTTTATACCGATATGACTTATGTGGCAGTGCCACAAGTGGGTGGTACTATCATTACTATCTTATATCTTTTGGCATGAACATGTGTATCACTACGATCGAGATTCAATGAACCATTCATTTTAGGCGTAAGACCATTGAAGGTATTATTCAAATAAACAGAGTAACCATTATTCTCCTTAAATGAATAACCGTATTGCGATAGACATAATCCAATCATGTCTATGCTCAACGCAAACACCAATCTCGATGGTAGAGGGAGCGTGTGATACTTGATCACATCAAGCTTGGAAACACTTCCAACACATAGCGTCATCTCACCTTTAGCTAGTCTCCGTTTGTTCCGTAGCTTTTATTTCGAGTTACTTACAGTTAGCAACCGAACCGGTATCTAATACCCTGGTGCTACTAGGAGTACTAGTAAAGTACACATCAACACAATGTATATCCAATATACTTCTATCGACCTTTCCAGCCTTCTCATCTTCCAAGTATCTAGGGTTATTCTGCTCCAGTGGTTGTTCCCCTTATTACAGAAGCACTTAGTCTCGGGTTTGGGTTCAACCTTGGGTTTCTTCACTAGAGCAGCAGCTGAATTGCCGTTTCATGAAGTATCCCTTCTTTCCCTTGCCCTTCTTGAAACTAGTGGTTTCACTGACCATCAACAATTGATGCTCCTTCTTGATTTCTACTTTCGTGGTGTCAAACATCGCGAATATCTCAAGGATCATCATATATGTCCCTGATATATTATAGTTCATCATGAAGCTCTAGCTGCTTGGTGGTAATGACTTCGGAGAAACATCACTATCTCATCTGGAAGATCAACTCCCACTCGATTCAAATGATTGTTGTACTCAGACAATCTGAGCACAAGCTCAACAATTGAGCTTTTCTTCCCTTAGTTTGTGGGCTAAGAATATCGTCGGAGGTCTTATACCTCTTGACGTGGGCACGAGCCTGAAATCCCAATTTCAGCCCTCGAAACATCTCATATGTTTCGCGACGTTTCAAAACGTCTTCGGTGCCTCAACTCTAAACCGTTTAACTGAACTATCACATAGTTATCAAGATGTGTATGTCAGATGTTCGCAACATCCACAGACAATGTTCGAGGTTCAGTACACTGAGCGGTGCATTAAGGACACAAGCCTTATAAGAAGCAATGAGGACAATCCTCAGTTTATGGACCTAGTCCGCATAATTGCTACTATCAACTTTCAACTAAATTTTCTCTAGGAACATATCTAAACAGTAGAACTAAAGCGCGAGCTACGACATAATTTGCAAAATCCTTTTTGACTATGTTCAGGATAAACAAGTTCATCTTATGAACTCCCACTCAGATAGACATCCCTCTAGTCATCTAAGTGATTACATGATCCGAGTTAACTAGGCCGTGTTCGATCATCACGTGAGACGGACTAGTCAACATCGGTGAACATCTTCATGTTGATCGTATCTACCATACGACTCATGCTCGACCTTTCGGTCTTCTGTGTTCCGAGGCCATGTCCATACACATGCTAGGCTCGTCAAGTTAACCCTAAGTGTTTTGCATGTGTAAAATTGTCTTACACCCGTTGTATGTGAACGTAAGGATCTATCACACCCGATCATCACGTGGTGCTTCGAAACGACAAACTGTAGCAACGGTGCACAGTTAGGGGAGAACACTTCTTGAAATTTTTAATGAGGGATCATCTTATTTACTACCGTCGTTCTAAGCAAATAAGATGTATAAACATGATAAACATCACATGCAATCAAATAATAGTGACATGATATGGCCAATATCATATAGCTCCTTTGATCTCCATCTTGGGGCTCCATGATCATCTTGTCACCGGCATGACACCATGATCTCCATCATCATGATCTCCATCATCGTGTCTTCTTGAAGTTGTCTCGTCATCTATTACTTCTACTACTACAGCTAATGGTTAGCAATAAAGTAAAGTAATTACATGACGTTTATGTTGACACGCAGGTCATAAATAAATTAAGACAACTCCTATGGCTCCTGCCGGTTGTCATACTCATCGACATGCAAGTCGTGATTCCTATTACAAGAACATGATCATCTCATACATCACATATATCATTCATCACATCCTTTGGCCATATCACATCACATAGCATACCCTGCAAAAACAAGTTAGACGTCCTCTAATTGTTGTTTGCATGTTTTACGTGGCTGCTATGGGTTACTAGCAAGAACGTTTCTTACCTACGCAAAGACCACAACGTGATATGCCAATTTCTATTTACCCTTCATAAGGACCCTGTTCATCGAATCCGATCCGACTAAAGTGGGAGAGACAGACACCCGCTAGCCACCTTATGCAACTAGTGAAGGAAATATGCCCTAGAGGCAATAATAAAGTTATTATTTATTTCCATATATCATGATAAATGTTTATTATTCATGCTAGAATTGTATTAACCGGAAACATAATACATGTGTGAATACATAGACAAACAGAGTGTCACTAGTATGCCTCTACTTGACTAGCTCGTTAATCAAAGATGGTTATGTTTCCTAACCATGAACAAAGAGTTGTTATTTGATTAACAAGGTCACATCATTAGTTGAATGATCTGATTGACATGACCCATTCCATTAGCTTAGCACCCGATCGTTTAGTATGTTGCTATTGCTTTCTTCATGACTTATACATGTTCCTATGACTATGAGATTATGCAACTCCCGTTTACCAGAGGAACACTTTGGGTACTACCAAACGTCACAACGTAACTGGGTGATTATAAAGGAGTACTACAGGTGTCTCCAATGGTAGATGTTGGGTTGGCGTATTTCGAGATTAGGGTTTGTCACTCCGAGTGTCGGAGAGGTATCTCTGGGCCCTCTCGGTAATACACATCACATAAGCCTTGCAAGCATTATAACTAAGATGTTAGTTGTGAGATGATGTATTACGGAACGAGTAAAGAGACTTGCCAGTAACGAGATTGAACTAGGTATTGGATACCGACGATCGAATCTCGGGCAAGTAACATACCGATGACAAAGGGAACAACGTATGTTGTTATGCGGTCTGACCGATAAAGATCTTCGTAGAATATGTAGGAGCCAATATGGGCATCCAGGTCCCGCTATTGGTTATTGACCGGAGACGTGTCTCGGTCATGTCTACATTGTTCTCGAACCGTAGGGTCCGCACGCTTAATGTTACGATGACAGTTATTATGAGTTTATGCATTTTGATGTACCGAAGGTTGTTCGGAGTCCTGGATGTGATCACGGACATGACGAGGAGTCTCGAAATGGTCGAGACATAAAGATTGATATATTGGAAGCCTATGTTTGGACATCGGAAGTGTTCCGGGTGAAATCGGGATTTTACCGGATTACCGGGAGGGTTACCGGAACCCCCCGGGAGCCAAATGGGCCTACATGGGCCATTGTGGAAAGGTGCAAGGGACTGCCAAGGAGGGCTGCGCGCCTCCCCCCCTCCCCTAGTCCTATTAGGACTAGGAGAGGTGGCCGGCCACCTCTCTCTCTTTCCCTCTCCCTTTTCCAAAGGACTCCTAGTTGGAATAGGATTGGGGGGGGGGGGGAGTCCTACTCCCGGTAGGAGAAGGACTCCTCTTGCGCCTCCCTCCTTGGCCGACCAGCCTCCCCCCTTTCATCCTTTATATACGGGGGCAGGGGACACCCCAAGACACACAAGTTGATCCTTGAGATCGTTCCTTAGCCGTGTGCGGTGCCCCCTGCCACCAAATTCCACCTCGATCATACGGTTGTAGTGCTTAGGCGAAGCCCTGCGTCGGTAGTACATCAAGATCGTCACCACTCTGTCATGCTGACGGAACTCTTCCTCGGCGCTTTGCTGGATCGGAGCCCGAGGATCGTCATCGAGCTGAACGTGTGCTAAGAACTCGGAGGTGCCGGAGTAACGGTGCTTGGATCGGTCGGATCGGGAAGAAGACGTACGACTACTTCCTCTACGTTGTGTGATCGCTTCCGCAGTCGGTCTGCGTTGGTACGTAGACAACACTCTCCCCCTCGTTGCTATGCATCACCATGATCTTGCGTGTGCGTAGGAAAATTTTCGAAATTACTACGTTCCCCAACAGTGGCATCCGAGCCTAGGTTTTATGGTTTGATGTTATTTGCACGAGTAGAACACAAGTGAGTTGTGGGCGATACAAGTCATACTGCCTACCAGCATGTCATACTTTGGTTCGGCGGTATTGTTGGACGAGACGATCCGGACCAACCTTACGCGTACTCTTACGTGAGACCGGTTCCCTCGACGTGCTTTGCACATAGATGGCTTGCGGAAGACTGTCTCTCCAACTTTAGTTGAACCAAGTGTGGCTACGCCCGGTCCTTGAGAAGGTTAAAACGGAGTCTATTTGACAAACTATCGTTGTGGTTTTGATGCGTAGGTGAGATGAGTTCTTGCTTAAGCCCGTAGCAGCCACGTAAAACTTGCAACAACAAAGTAGAGGACGTCTAACTTGTTTTTGCAGGGCATGTTGTGATGTGATATGGTCAAGGCATGATGCTAAATTTTATTATATGAGATGATCATGTTTTGTAACCAAGTTATCGGCAACTGGCAGGAGCCATATGGTTGTCGCTTTATTGTATGCAATGCAATCGCGGTGTAATGCTTTACTTTATTACTAAGCGGTAGTGATAGTCGTGGAAGCATAAGATTGGCGAGACGACAACGATGCTACGATGGAGATCAAGGTGTCGCGCCGGTGACGATGGTGATCATGACGGTGCTTCGGAGATGGAGATCACAAGCACAAGATGATGATGGCCATATCATATCACTTATATTGATTGCATGTGATGTTTATCCTTTTATGCATCTTATCTTGCTTTGATTGACGGTAGCATTATAAGATGATCTCTCACTAAATTATCAAGAAGTGTTCTCCCTGAGTATGCACCGTTGCCAAAGTTCATCGTGTCCAGACACCACGTGATGATCGGGTGTGATAAGCTCTACGTCCATCTACAACGGGTGCAAGCCAGTTTTGCACACGTAGAATACTCAGGTTAAACTTGACGAGCCTAGCATATGCAGATATGGCCTCGGAACACAGAGACCGAAAGGTCGAGCGTGAATCATATAGTAGATATGATCAACATGACGATGTTCACCATTGAAAACTACTCCATCTCACGTGATGATCGGTTATGGTTTAGTTGATTTGGATCACGTGATCACTTAGAGGATTAGAGGGATGTCTATCTAAGTGGGAGTTCTTAAGTAATATGATTAAATTGAACTTAAATTTATCATGAACTTAGTCCTGGTAGTATTTTGCAAATCATGTTGTAGATCAATAGCTCGCGTTGTTGCTTCCCTGTGTTTATTTTTGATATGTTCCTAGAGAAAATTGTGTTGAAAGATGTTAGTAGCAATGATGCAGATTGGATCCATGATCTGAGGTTTATCCTCATTGCTGCACAGAAGAATTATGTCCTTGATGCACCGCTAGGTGACAGACGTATTGCAGGAGCAGATGCAGACGTTATGAACGTTTGGCTAGCTCAATATGATGACTACTTGATAGTTTAGTGCACCATGCTTAATGGCTTAGAATCGGGACTTCAAAGACGTTTTGAACCTCATGGACCATATGAGATGTTCCAGGAGTTGAAGTTAATATGTCAAGCAAATACCCGAGTTGAGAGATATGAAGTCTCCAACAAGTTCTATAGCTAAAAGATGGAGGAGAATCGCTCAACTAGTGAGCATGTGCCCAGATTGTCTGAGTACTACAATCGCTTGAATCAAGTGGGAGTTAATCTTCCAGATAAGATAGTGATTGACAGAATTCTCTAGTCACCATCACCAAGTTAGTAGAACTTCGTGATGAACTATAATATGCAAGGGATGACAAAAGTAATTCCCAAGCTCTTCGTGATGCTGAAATCAATGAAGGTAGAAATCGAGAAAAACATCAAGTGTTGATGGTTGACAAGACCACTAGTTTCAAGAAAAGGGCAAAGGGAAGAAGAAGGGGAACTTCAAGAAGAACGGCAAGCAAGTTGCTGCTCAGTAGAAGAAACCCAAGTCTGGACCTAAGCCTGAGACTGAGTGCTTCTACTGCAAAGGGACTGGTCACTTGAAGCGGAACTACCCCAAGTAATTGGCGGATAAGAAGGATGGCAAAGTGAACATAAGTATATTTGATATACATGATATTGATGTGTACTTTACTAGTGTTTATAGCAAACCCTCAGTATTTGATACTCGTTCAGTTGCTAAGATTAGTAACTCGAAACGGGAGTTGCAGAATAAACAGAGACTAGTTAAGGGTGAAGTGACGATGTGTGTTGGAAGTGGTTCCAAGATTGATATGATCATCATCGCACACTCCCTATAATTTCGGGATTAGTGTTGAACCTAAATAAGTGTTATTTGATGTTTGCATTGAGCATGAATATGATTTGATCATGTTTATTGCAATATGGTTATTCATTAAAGTCATAGAATAATTGTTGTTCTGTTTACATGAATAAAACCTTCGATGGTCATACACCCAATGAAACAAGTTCGTTGGATCTCGATCGTAGTGATACACATATTGAAACCAAAAGATGCAAAGTTCATAATGATAGTGCAACTTATTTGTGGCACTGCCGTTTAGGTCATATTGGTATAAAGCGCATGAAGAAACTCCATGTTGATGGGCTTTCGGAATCACTTGATTATGAATCACTTGATGCTTGCGAACCATGCCTTTTGGGCAAGATGACTAAAACGCCGTTCTCCGGAACAATGGAGCGAGCAACAGATTTGTTGGAAATCATACATACTGATGTATGTGGTCCGATGAATATTGAGGCTCGCGATAGGTATCATTATTTTCTGATCTTCACAGATGATTTGAGCAGATATGAGTATATCTACTTGATGAAACATAAGTCTGAAACATTTGAAAAGTTCAAAGAATTTCAGAGTGAAGTGGAAAATCATCGTAACAAGAAAATAAAGTTTCTACGATCTGATCGTGGAAAAGAGTATTTGAGTTACGAGTTTGGTCTTCAGTTAAAACAATGTGAAATAGTTTCACTACTCACGCCACCTGGAACACCACAGCATAATGGTGTGTCCGAACGTCATAACCATACTTTATTGGATATAGTGCAATCTATGATGTTTCTTACCGATTTACCACTATCGTTTTTGGGGTCATGCATTAGAGACAGCTGCATTCACGTTAAAAAGGGGCACCATCTATATCCGTCGAGACGACGCCTTATGAACTATGGTTTGTCAAGAAACCAAAGTTGTCGTTTCTTGAAGTTTGGGGTTGCGATGCTTATGAGAAAAAGTTTCATCCTGATAAGCTCAAACCCAAATCGGAGAAATATGTCTTCATAGGATACCCAAAGGAGACTGTTGGGTACACCTTCTATCACAGATACTAAGGCAATACATTCGTTGCTTATAATGGAATCTTTCTAGAGAAGGAGTTTCTCTCGAAAGAAGTGAGTGGGAGGAAAGTAGAACTTGACGAGGTAACTGTACCTGCTCCCTTATTGGAAAGTAGTACATCACAGAAAACTGTTTCTGTGACACCTACACCAGTTAGTGAGGAAGCTAATGATGATGATCATGAAACTTCAGAACAAGATACTACTGAACCTCGTAGATCAACCAGATTAAGATCCGCGCCAGAGTGGTACGGTAATCATTTTCTGGAAGTCATGCTACTAGATCATGATGAACCTACGAACTATGAGGAAGCGATGATGAGCCCAGATTCCGCGAAATGGTTTGAGGCCATGAAATCTGAGATATGATCCATGTATGAGAACAAAGTATGGACTTTGATGGATTTGCCCGATGATCGGCAAACCATAGAAAATAAATGGATCTTCAAGAGGAAGACGGACGCTGATAGTAGTGTTACTATCTACAAAGCTAGAATTGTCGAAAAAGGTTTTCGACAAGTTCAAGGTGTTGAATACGATGAGTTTTTCTCACTCGTATCTATGCTTAAGTCTGTCCGAATCATGTTAGCAATTGCCGCATTTTATGAAATCTGGCAAATGGATAAACAAAACTGCATTCCTTAATGGATTTATTAAAGAAGAGTTGTATGTGATGCAACTAGAAGGTTTTGTCAATCCGAAAGGTGCTAACAAAATGTGCAAGCTCCAGCGATCCATCTATGGACTGGTGCAAGCATCTCGGAGTTGGAATATACGCTTTGATAAGTTGATCAAAGCATATAGTTTTATACAGACTTGCGGTGAAGCCTGTATTTACGAGAAAGTGAGTGGGAGCACTACAGCATTTCTGATAAGTATATGTGAATGACATATTGTTGATCGGAAGTAATGTAGAATTATTCTGTAAAGCATAAAAGGAGTGTTTGAAAGGAGTTGTTCAAAGAAAGACTTCGGTAAATCTGCTTACATATTGAGGTTCAAGATCTATAGAGATAGATCAAGACGCTTGATAAGTTTTTCAATAAGTACATACCTTGACAAGATTTTGAAGTAGTTCAAAACGGAACAGTCAAAGAAAAGGTTTCTTGCCTGTGTTACAAGGTGTGAAGTTGAGTAAAGACTCAAAGCCCGACCACGGCAGAAGATAGAAAGAGAATGAAAGTCATTCCCTATGCCTCATTCATAGGTTCTATAAAGTATGCCATGCTGTGTACCAGATCTATTGTATACCCTGCACTGATTTGGCAAGGGAGTACAATAGTGATCTAGGAGTAGATCACTGGACAGCGGTCAGAATTATCCTTAGTGAAATAAGGATATGTTTCTCGATTATGGACGTGACAAAATGTTCGTCGTAAAGGGTTACGCCGATGCAAGTTTTGACACTAATCTAGATGACTCTAAGTCTCGGTCTAGATACATATTGAAAGTTGGAGCAATTAGCTAGAGTAGCTCCATGCAGAGCATTGTTGACATTGAAATTTGCAAAATACACGTGGATCTGAATGTGGCAGACCCGTTGACTAAGATTCTCTCACAAACAAAACATGATCACACCTTAGTACTCTTTGGGTGTTAATCACATAGATATGTGAACTAGATTACTGACTCTAGTAAACCCTTTGAGTGTTGGTCACATGACGATGTGAACTATGGGTGTTAATCACATGGTGATGTGAACTATTGCTGTTAAATCACATGGCGATGTGAACTAGATTATTGACTCTAGTGCAAGTGGGAGACTGAAGGAAATATGCCCTAGAGGCAATAATAAAGTTATTATTTATTTCCTTATATCATGATAAATGTTTATTATTCATGCTAGAGTTGTATTAACCGGAAACATAATACATGTGTGAATACATAGACAAACAGAGTGTCACTAGTATGCCTCTACTTGACTAGCTCGTTAATCAAAGATGGTTATGTTTCCTAACCATGAACAAAGAGTTGTTATTTGATTAACGAGGTCACATCATTAGTTGAATGATCTGATTGACATGACCCATTCCATTAGCTTAGCACCCGATCGTTTAGTATGTTGCTATTGCTTTCTTCATGACTTATACATGTTCCTATGACTATGAGATTATGCAACTCCCGTTTACCAGAGGAACACTTTGGGTACTACCAAACGTCACAACGTAACTGGGTGATTATAAAGGAGTACTACAGGTGTCTCCAATGGTAGATGTTGGGTTGGCGTATTTCGAGATTAGGGTTTGTCACTCCGAGTGTCGGAGAGGTATCTCTGGGCCCTCTCGGTAATACACATCACATAAGCCTTGCAAGCATTATAACTAAGATGTTAGTTGTGAGATGATGTATTACGGAACGAGTAAAGAGACTTGCCAGTAACAAGATTGAACTAGGTATTGGATACCGACGATCGAATCTCGGGCAAGTAACATACCGATGACAAAGGGAACAACGTATGTTGTTATGCGGTCTGACCGATAAAGATCTTCGTAGAATATGTAGGAGCCAATATGGGCATCCAGGTCCCGCTATTGGTTATTGACCGGAGACGTGTCTCGGTCATGTCTACATTGTTCTCGAACCGTAGGGTCCGCACGCTTAACGTTACGATGACATATTCAACGCAAACCGTAGGTTCTCGAACAATTTATTCTCTTACTTAAATGAATAACCGTATTACAATAAACATGATCAACGCAAATACCAAATAACACTTATTTAGGTTCAACACTAATCCCGAAAGTATAGGGAGTGTGCGATGATGATCATATCAACTTTGGAACCACTTCCAACACACATCGTTACTTCACCCTTAACTAGTCTCTATTTATTCTGCAACTCCCGTTTCGAGTTACTAATCTTAGCAACTGAACTAGTATCAAATACTGAGGGGTTGCTATAAACACTAGTAAAGTACACATCAATAACATGTATATCAAATATACTTATGTTCACTTTGCCATCCTTTTTATCCGCCAATCACTTGGGGTAGTTCTGCTTCCAGTGACCAGTCCCTTTGCAGTAGAAGCACTTAGTCTCAGGCTTAGGATCAGACTTGGGCTTCTTCACTTGAGCAGCAACTTGCTTGCCGTTCTTCTTAAAGTTCCCCTTCTTCCCTTTGCCCTTTTCTTGAAACTAGTGGTCTTGTCAACCATCAACACTTGATGTTTTTTCTTGATTTCTACCTTCGTTGATTTCAGCATCACGAAGAGCTTGGGAGTTGTTTCCGTTATCCCTTGCATATTATAGTTCATCACGAAGTTCTACTAACTTGGTGATGGTGACTAGAGAATTCTGTCAATCACTATCTTATCTGGAAGATTAACTCCACTTGATTCAAGCGATTGTAGTACTCAGACAATCTGGGCACATGCTCACTAGTTGAGCGATTCTCCTCCATCTTTTAGCTATAGAACTTGTTGGAGACTTCATATCTCTCAACTCGGGTATATGCTTGAAATATTAACTTCAACTCCTGGAACATCTCATATGTTCCATGACGTTCAAAACGTCTTTGAAGTCCCGATTCTAAGCCTTTAAGCATGGTGCACTAAACTATCAAGTAGTCATCATATTGAGCTAGCCAAACGTTCATAACGTCTGCATCTGCTCCTGCAATAGGCCTGTCACCTAGCGGTGCATCAAGGACATAATTCTTCTATGCAGCAATGAGGATAAACCTCAGATCACGGATCCAATCCGCATCATTGCTACTAACATCTTTCAACACAATTTTCTCTAGGAACATATCAAAATAAACACATGGAAGCAACAACGCGAGCTATTGATCTACAACATGATTTGCAAAATACTACCAGGACTAAGTTCATGATAAATTTAAGTTCAATTTAATCATATTACTTAAGAACTCCCACTTAGATAGATATCCCTCTAATCCTCTAAGTGATCACATGATCCAAATCAACTAAACCATAACTGATCATCACGTGAGATGGAGTAGTTTTCAATAGTGAACATCGTTTATGTTGATCATATCTACTATATGATTCACGCTCGACTTTTCGGTCTCCGTGTTCCGAGGCCATATCTGCATATGCTAGGCTCGTCAAGTTTAACCTGAGTATTCTGCGTGTGCAAAAACTGGCTTGCACCCGTTGTAGATGCACCTAGAGCTTATCACACCCGATCATCACGTGGTGTCTGAGCACGATGAACTTTGGCAATGGTGCATACTCAGGGAGAACACTTCTTGATAATTTAGTGAGAGATCATCTTATAATGCTACCGTCAATCAAAGCGAGATAAGATGCATAAAAAGATAAACATCACATGCAATCAATATAAGTGATATGATATGACCATCATCATCTTGTGCTTCTGATATCCATCTCCGAAGCACCGTCATGATCACCATTGTCACCGGCGCGACACCTTGATCTCCATCGTAGCATCGTTGTCGTTTCGCCAATCTTATGCTTCCACGACTATCGCTACCGCTTAGTGATAAAGTAAAGCATTATATCGCGATTGCATTGCATACAATAAAGCGACAACCATATGGCTCCTGCCAGTTGCCGATAACTTGGTTACAAAACATGATCATCTCATACAATAAAATTCATCATCATGCCTTGACCATATCACATCGCAACATGCCCTGCAAAAACAAGTGAGACGTCCTCTACTTTGTTGTTCCAAGTTTTACGTGGCTGCTACGGGCTTAAGCAAGAACCAATCTCACCTATGCATCAAAACCACAACGATAGTTTGTCAAATAGACTCCGTTTTAACCTTCGCAAGGATCGGGCGTAGCCCCACTCGGTTCAACTAAAGTTGGAGAGACAGTCGCCCGCAAGCCACCGATGTGCAAAGCACGTCGGGGGAACCGGTCTCGCGTAAGCGTACGCGTAATGTTGGTCCGAGTCGTCTCGTCCAACAATACCGCCGAACCAAAGTATGACATGCTGGTAGGCAGTATGACTTATATCGCCCACAACTCACTTGTCTTCTACTCGTGCATATAACATCAAACCATAAAACCTGACTCGGATGCCACTGTTGGGGAATGTAGTAATTTGAAAAAATTCCTACGCACATGCAAGAACATGGTGATGCACAACAACGAGAGGGGAGAGTGTTGTCTACGTACCCACGCAAACCGACTGTGCAAGCGTTGACACAACATAGAGGAAGTAGTCGTACGTCTTCCCGATCCGACCGATCCAAGCACCGTTACTCCGGCACCTCCGAGTTCTTAGCACACGTACAGCTCGATGACGATCCCCGGGCTCCAATCCAACAAAGCGTCGGGGAGGAGTTCCATCAGCACGACGGCGTGGTGACGATCTTGATGTACTACCGTCGCAGGGCTTGGCCTAAGCACTGCTACAATATAATCGAGGTGGAATATGGTGGCAGGGGGCACCGCACACGGCTAAGGAACGATTTCAATGATCAACTTGTGTGTCTATGGGGTGCCCCCTGCCCCCGTATATAAAGGAGTGGAGGAGGGGAGGGTCGGCCCTCTCTATGGCGCACCCGAGGGGAGTCCTGCTCCCACCGAGAGTAGGATTCCCCCTTTCCTAGTCCAACTAGGAGTCCTTCCATGTAGTAGGAGTAGGAAACAAGGAAGGGGCGCAGCCCCTCCCCCTAGTCCAATTCGGACTAGGCCTTGGGGGGGCGCGCGGCCTGCCCTAGGCATCCCCTCTCTCTTTCCCGTATGGCCCAATAAGGCCCAATACTTCTCCCGGCGAATTCCCGTAACTCTTCGGTACTCCGAAAAATACCCGAATCACTCGGAACCTTTCCGAAGTCCGAATATAGTCGTCCAATATATCGATCTTTACGTCTCGACCATTTCGAGACTCCTCGTCATGTCCCCAATCTCATCCGGGACTCCGAACTCCTTCGGTACATCAAAACTCATAAACTCATAATATAACTGTCATCGAAACCTTAAGCGTGCGGACCCTACGGTTCGAGAACAATGTAGACATGACCGAGACACGTCTCCGGTCAATAACCAATAGCGGGACCTGGATGCCCATATTGGCTCCTACATATTCTACGAAGATCTTTTATCGGTCAGACCGCATAACAACATACGTTGTTCCCTTTGTCATCGGTATGTTACTTGCCTGAGGTTCGATCGTCGGTATCCAATACCTAGTTTAATCTCGTTACCGGCAAGTCTCTTTACTCGTTCCGTAATACATCATCCCGCAACTAACTCATTAGTTGCAATGCTTGCAAGGCTTAAGTGATGTGCATTACCGAGAGGGCCCAGAGATACCTCTCCGACATTCGGAGTGACAAATCCTAATCTCGAAATACGCCAACCCAACATGTACCTTTGGAGACACCTGTAGAGCTCCTTTATAATCACCCAGTTACGTTGTGACATTTGGTAGCACACAAAGTGTTCCTCCGGCAAACGGGAGTTGCATAATCTCATAGTCATAGGAACATGTATAAGTCATGAAGAAAGCAATAGCAACATACTAAACCATCGGGTGCTAAGCTAATGGAATGGCTCATGTCAATCAGATCATTCAACTAATGATGTGATCCCGTTAATCAAATAACAACTCTTTGTCCATGGTTAGGAAACATAACCATCTTTGATTAACGAGCTAGTCAAGTAGAGGCATACTAGTGACACTCTGTTTGTCTATGTATTCACACATGTATTATGTTTCCGGTTAATACAATTCTAGCATGAATAATAAACATTTATCATGATATAAGGAAATAATTAATAACTTTATTATTGCCTTTAGAGCATATTTCCTTCAGTTTCCCCGTTGCCTGATCGATGGGTTGGTCTGTACCATGTTCCTATGCTTCCCCGAGCACTCTGTTTCCTACTGCTGAAATGTATCGGTTGTCAGTCAAGATGGGTTGTTGGGCGGTGCTTACCCGGCTGCCTTCTCTGCTTGTCATTGAGTTTTGCTACCTTGGATGTGAGTCTTCTGTTGCCGCGACCGCGCCTTATCCAGCCGCCTCTTTGGTTTGCTGTGTCTGACTTGTTTGCTTATGGATACAAAAATCCTAAACTGGAATGTTAGAGGCCTCAACAGTCTGGCCCGGAGAAGGGCTGTCCACAATTTAATCTACAGCTCTGCCTGTAATATCGTCTGTCTTCAGGAGACCAAATTGGCTGTGGTTGAAAAATACATCGTGGCCGAGTGCCTGGGCAGTAACTTCTCGGACAGTTTTATTGCAAAGGAGGCTGTTGGTTCGCATGGCGGAATAATTGTTGCTGTCGCACAAGGTTTCTCCATCTCCATTGACCATTCCACCTCGGGCACTCATTTCATCTCGGGAACTGTCGTGGATCAAACCTCCAACTCTTCCTGGACCTTGACTGTCGTTTACGACCCCCAATTGGACGCTGATAAGATCTTGTTTATGGATGAACTGAAGAACTGCAAGCCTTTTGTTGCCTCTGACTGGTTGCTTGCTGGAGATTTCAACTTGATTTGCCAAACCTCTGAAAAGAGCAATGCCAACATCAACCTACGGATGATGGGACGTTTCAGAAAGATGATTGATGATCTTGAGCTCTGGGAGATTGCCCTCTCGGGCCGGAAGTTCACCTGGTCCAATGAGCGAGCGAACACAGTCCACACAAAAATTGATCGGGTGCTATGCACAAAAGAATGGGAGCTTCGCTATCCGCATTGCCACTTGACACCGCTATCGACGAGCATCTCAGACCACTGCCCGATGATTCTTCAGAACCTCGAGATCAGGCACTTCCGGGGGTTCAGGTTTGAGGCCGCTTGGTTGAACATGCAAGATTTCCCTCTTGTGGTGGGACATGCCTGGGCAAAGCCGGTCCGATCCAACAACGTTGTCAAGCGTCTGCACATTAAGCTATCCAGAGTGGCAAAGGCCCTCAAGTACTGGGCTAAGTAGCAAAGACTACGCCGCAGGTTCAACGAGACTCTTGCAAATGAACTAATTTTTCAGTTAGACCTGGCTCAAGAAGAGAGAGAGCTTTCGGCCGAAGAGAGAACTTTCAGATCCTTGCTCAAGAACAAGATTTTAGGCTTTGCTGCACTGGATAGGATCAATGGAGGCAAAGATCAAGAGTCACCAAAATTGAATGTGGAGATGCAAATTCAAAAAATTTCTATCTGCAGGCCAACGGCAGAAGGAGGAAAAACTATATCCCCTCTCTGTTAAATCCAGCCGGTGAGGCATTCACTGATCATGCATCCAAGGACAAGCTTCTGTTCGACCACTTGCATGGTCTGCTGGGTGCGTCTGCCACTCGTCAGGTGTCCTTCAACTGGAATTCGTTGGGGCTGCCTTCCCGAGACCTTTCACACCTGGATGTGCCGGCTTCTCTAGATGAGCTGAGAGCGGCTGTCAAAGATCTGCATAGTGAAAAGGCGCCAGGACCTGATGGCTTCATTGGTGGTTTCTACCTGTCTTGCTGGGACACGGTGAAAAATGATCTTTTGGCTGCAATAAACCAAATTCTGCTGCTCAATGGTGACTGTTGGTCATTTCTTAACAGTGGACATATCTTTCTGATCCCCAAGAGTGATGCTGCTTCCTGTCCCTCGGACTACAGGCCTATAAGTCTCATGCACAGCATTGCCAAAATTCTTGGAAAACTGTTAGCTACTCGCTTAGCGTCTGACCTCCACCACCTTGTGTCCTCCTCACAAAGTGCCTTTATTAAGAGAAGATCGATTCAAGACAATTTTCTGTTTGTCCGTAACACTGTCAAAGATGCGCACATGAAGAAGAAGCCTCTATTATTCTTGAAGCTTGATTTTGCAAAGGCCTTCGACTCCGTTCATTGGGACTATCTCCTTGAGGCCCTGAGAGCTTTTGGTTTCAGTCAACGATGGTGTGATCTCATCGCCATCATCCTTGGCTCCTCTTCTTATAGGGTCTTGCTCAATGGACTCCCGGGAATAATGCTTCTTCATAAGAAAGGGCTTAGGCAGGGCGATCCCATCGCTCCTATGATGTTCATCCTTGCCATGGAGCCATTACAGAGACTATTTTCGCTTGCCACTGATCACGGACTCCTCTCACAAGTTTTTAACCATGCTGCCAGACTGCGAACTAGCCTCTATGCTGACGACGCTGCTCTCTTTCTCAACCCTGTGGCAAATGAACTTCAAACAGTTGTGGGCTTGTTAAATGTCTTCGGAGTGGTTTCGGGACTGAATGTGAATCTGAGCAAATGTGTCGTTTACCCGATCAGATGCGAAAACATTGCTGTTCATGACATCTTGGCCCCTTTTGGTGGTAGACAGGGCGCCTTCCCCTGCATATATTTGGGCCTACCTCTTTGCTTGAAGGCACCACAGAAGATTGAATGGCAACCTCTTCTGGACAAATTCGGTGTGCGGCTGAAACCGTGGAAAGGGAAACTTATGTCTAGAAAGGGGAGATTGGAGCCGGTCAATACAGTCCTCGCTGCTCTCACAACCTACATATTCACCATTTTCCCTCCCCCTAAATGGCTGCTCAGGAAGATTGATCGCTTCAGAAGAAGCTTCCTTTGGAGTGGGGAGGAGGACGCCCCTGGGAGCAAGTGCCTCGTCAACTAGAACAAAGTCTGCTCTCCCAAGGATTATGGTGGTTTAGGAATAAAGGACCTCGATCGATACAGTAGAGCCCTCAGATTACGTTGGTTGTCGTTTGAATGGGACGAGGAACCTAGGCCATGGAAGGGACTGCCGGTGCCCTGCGACACAACAGATCGAAATCTTTTTGCCGCCTGCACCAAGTTGGAACTGGGCAATGGGGAAAGCATCTCCTTCTGGTGCGACATCTGGCTGCTGGACTGCCTGCTCAAGCTCTTTACACCTGATCTGTTCAAACTAGCCTACAAAAAGAAGATATGTGTGAAGGAGGGACTGCAAACCAACCGATGGATGAGAGGGCTACATCGAATCACCACTGAGCTGCAAATCGATCAGCTAATCACCATCTGGACAAAAACTCAATCCATTTCCCTTGGTCAAAATGCGGACAAGATCTTCTGGACCCTCACGGCAGACTTTGTTTATTCGGCCAAATCAGCCTACGCCGCCCAATTTTACGGCCGAATCGAAAACCCCCAGTTACAAAGAGTATGGGATGTCAAAGCGGAGGGCAAGCTCAAATTCTTCCTTTGGTTGATTCTGCAAAACCGTGTATGGACCGCTGACCGCCTAGCTGCGCGCGGTTGGCCTCATGATGACCTCTGCTCGCTCTGTGATCAGGAGATCGAATCGATCAATCACCTACTGCTCCTGTGCCCTTTTGCCAAGGAAGTTTGGTTCTCCTTCCACACATCGCATCCTTTGAGCTCGGATCAGGCCCTTCGCTGCACCACTATCCCTGATTGGTGGAAAAAGACTTCCAGAAATATCAAGAAGAAAGATGCTCGTGCGATGATCTCCATGGCAGTATACACGGCTTGGCACTTATGGAAGGAGAGGAACAGAAGGATTTTCGAGGGGCAAAAGGCCAATGTTGAAACTGTCGTGTCTTTCATCCGAGACGACCTGCGTTTAGTTGGTCCAACCCTTGGCGAGTAGTCCCTTGTCTCTCCCTTGTTTCTCTTTTCTCTCCTCTCTGTAACTGGACTTCTAGTACCTATACAGTTTTTCCCCCTTGCTTAAATGAAAAAGGCAGAGCTCCTGTCGTTTCCCGTCTAGATATTGTAGTAAACTTTGGACGTCAAAATTCAAAAAAATTGGAATTTTTTGCTCGGGATACATCTTTTTCGTGGGGCAACGAGAAGCTCGGTAACCACCCGGTATCCGGTTTTCTTCGGAGGTACCCAAAACCATGGTAAAAAGCAATAGCTTTTTTATTATTAATAAGGTAAAAAGGTAAAGATAAAGATAAAGATTTTGCCCACACCTGTGATCGCATACTTAAAATAAAAGGAAAATTATATACATATGCTGAATAGCCTAGAAATTTCACAAAGTACTGTTTCCTTCTGTTGGGGCAATAATACTTGTATATGATTTGTGGTATAGTTGTGCAAAAATAATGAAACCTGCTACCGCTACTCAGTAGCCTTGGGTCAATGTTCTGTGAACCAGCCAGTATAGTAAACTGAAAGAGAAGGACCTTACTGGCTCGTATTTGTATGCTGTATCGGATAACACAGATTTTTAACTGGTGTTTTTAGTGAACTGTCACTAGTATGATTGGTACATATATAAAGCCAGACCTTATTTTCCGTTTCTTCGCAACCCTGCTCTATTATGTATTTACTTTGATTTGAATTTACAGTTCTTTCTCTTAGCGCTTGTAATTTGTATTTCAGATAATTGTGTGGTTTCTGAGACAATTATTGGAAGAAGGGGCTGACAAAATTGATCCATAGAGAAGTCTGTCTTTGAACAATGAACCGACAATTCCTGTACATGACGGCCATGAACGTCAAAAGGGGCTCATACACTCTGCCCCGCATCAAGGCGTCACAACTGTTTTACCCCAAGGGTGCACCTGACTCTGCGCCTGCGGCGGTGGAGGTCCGTTCCATGCCGCCACCAACAATGGCTTTCTACCCTCCTCGGTCCAAGCATAGACGGGAGATAATGGAATTCATGCTCTTTGGCAGCAGCAGGAATAAGATCGTCTGCACAGATGAGAGAGGTCGAGCCGTCTTATATGATGACGGCCTGCAAGCTGTCTCCATGTTGCCAAGCCTCAGAAAGCCCAAATGGAAATCAGTGCCCCTCGCCATTGGTGGCAACCTGTTGGTCATGGAGGCGATCCCTAAGAACGATCAAGAGAAGGAACATCAATCTTTCGAGGTGCTTATGTACGGCGAAAGGCCTAAAATATTCAAGGGGTTGGAGTTTTCTGGCACTCCATCCCGCCGCCGCCTTATGTCTATACTCCTGGCTACGGCATCGACCGTTCTGGTGTGATCATCGCGTGCACTGTGGTCAATAGCTCAGGCATCTTGATATCCACAGAGAGCCTCGGCACCTACTGCTTGGACAACAGTGAGCGGTAAGTGGAGCAAGACTGGTGCCTGGCCGCTGCCGTTTAAAGGACTTGCAGAGTATATTCCGGAGTACAATCTTTGGTTTGGTGTCTCGGCCAGGGTGTTTGGCGTCCTCTGCGCATCAGACCTGGGTGCCGCCTCGGCAAAGCAGACGCCGCCGGTGGTATTCCAAGAGTGGGAGGGATTTGCTGCCCCTGAGGGTACCGAGATAGAATCGTACCTCCTGTCCTCAGGCCAATTCCACCGCGCGACTCCAAACGGACGTCCGGATTGGCCCGAATCTGTCCCTTTGGAGTGCCGATGGATACGCCCGTGTCCGGCTGTGTTCATTGGGTCGTGTGTGCGCCCACCGCGCGGCCGCATCCCAAATCGTGTCCGGGGTGGGCGGGATTAAAAATAATATTTAAATAACTAAAAAGCAAATAAACGCATTTAAAAAAACATAAAACATATATATGGGTTGGCCACAAAACGGCCCAGTTTCAACGGCCACTTAAAAGGCCCAGATTCATAATTAACATAATAAGAAAATAAAAAAAAAACTCCTCCCGCGCGCTCCTGCCGCGCCCGTCGGTGCCGTGGCCGTCGCCGTCTTCACTGGCCGTCAGTGTCGTCGTCGTCGTTGACGAGGTCGACGTAGTCCGGCGGCGTCCAGAGGTGGGCCGGAGGTGCATGGTGGACGGGGGCCGGCTGGACGGCCGGAGGTGCCTGCACCACCTCCTCCCGTGGCGAGGCCTCCCGCTCCGGTGACCGCGGCGGAGTGGGGCACCAGTTTACGCCCACGCCGGCGGCCATCTCCGGAGCAGTGCAGGACCAGCCCCACTCCTGACCCAGCAACTGCTGGAACGCGGCCGGCGGGTCGTCCCTCCTCTCGTCCTCGACGGGGAAGGCGACGTCCCCGGCGGCAGAGAGGGCCATGGCCTCCTCCAGGCCGTCCCACTGCCGCTCGTCGTGCCTGTACATGGAGTCGTCCATGACACGCTGCAGGAGACGGGCCTCCTCCTCGTCTGTCATGCGAGGAGGTGGAGGGGGCGACGGAGACGGCGATGGTGTGGGCGTGACGCCGCGGACCCGCCTACGCCCCCGCTCCTGGGCGCGCTCCCATGGCCGCCGCGGCCCCGTCGAGGTGCCGGCGAAGAAGGAGGCGCGCCTGGTGTCGTGCTCGTCATGAAACCAGGTGTCCCACAGCGGGGAGTCGGGGGCGTACCTGGCGTCATAGTAAAGGTCGTCGGGGAGGAGGCGGCGGCGGCGCTCGATCTCCTCGGCGCGCGCACGGCCGCTCTTCGGGACCGGCGGGATGGGGACCCGGTCGGCGGAGAGGTGCCAGCCATTGGGGAGATGGGCGCGCTCCAGGGGAGCGGCGTCCTCGTCAACCAATAACGGCGGCAGACCGACGCCCGGACGTAATGCCGGTCACGCTCGCCGGCGGACGTGGGGGCGATGGAGAAGGCGGGCGGCGCGGGGGCCCGGCGTGGTGGCGATGGCGAGGCGGGCTCCTCCTTCTTCACCGAGCCGCGGCGGCGTCCCGACAAGGAGTCGGCCTCGCGGTCGTGCATGCCTTTGCGGCCGTAGTTCCAGAGGCCCATGGCTGCGGGCGGCCGGCCGGCGAGGTCTAGGCTAGGGTTTTGGGACGTGGTCGCCGATGTCGGTTTCGAGCAGGCCGCGGGGTGGTGTGGGGCAGTGTGGACGACGACACTTCCAAGCTTCCCACTTAAAGAAGGACGGCGACCGCTCGACGTGCGGATGACAGGTGGGGCCGCCCGCTCGTGCGCATTGATATGGGCGGGTGGGAGGTAGGTGGACGAGCGCGCGGCCCCGACGCGGACGAGCGCGCGTCCGTTTGGTGTCCGCCGCGACCCAAACCCGGCGCAAGTTTGTGCTCGAAATGGATCGGCCCGGACACAAAATGGACAAGATGGGTCCGGGCCGTCGCGCTCTTGGCCGCCTCCTTTGTCCGTTTTACCTCAAACGAATGGGACCGGACAGGATAGGGTCGTGCGGTGGAGTTGGCCGTTTCTGTGTCGCCAAGTCGATCAAGACAACAAGGCCGCAAGAGATGTGCTGCCAATCCGCAGCGTAGGTATGCTGACGGCAGCCGTCAGCATAGGTGCCACATCACCGTTCTGCGGCACGACGCCCACCAGAACCCTGCCGTCTCTATGACGACGGCAATGCCGTCGGCATAGCTATTTTTTTACATACGTTTTTTTGCATATGTTTTATGTTTTTTTACATATGTTTTATGATTTTTTTAATATGTTTTCATGCTTTTTATGTATTATATGAATATATATGTAGTTTGTAATTTTTTCCATAGATTATGAATATATATATATAGTTTGTATTTTTTAGCACATTAATAATGTGCCGTCATGTTCTTTTGAATATAGCACAGAAGTTGAGTGGCGGTTGCAAATGCCCTGCACCCGTCTTCGGAGTGTGACCCCCTCACGTCCGCGGTGTGCCCCCCTCACGGACGGTGCCACCGCCAGCATCTGGAGGGCGGAAACAGCCGCATCGGGTCTATACGGAGGGGACGTTGCTCCCAAGTGTTTCTATGGGATGACCTACCACAACCGGGTGGTGTTGTGGCATGTTTGAAGAGGCGGCACGCGTCTCCGGGGCGTGGCCCCCCTAACGGACGGCGCCACCGCCGGCACCTGGAGGGGGAAAACGGACGCATCGGGTCTACACGAAGGGGATGTAGCTGTTGGTTTGGCCCGGATGTTGCTTCCAGGTGTCCCTCTGAGCTGACCTGACACAACCGGGTGGAGAGGTCCACTATTCAAAGCCCGTCCGTGGAAGGTCAAAGGGCTAGATCTTGTGGTCAACCGCTCCAGGGTTAGGCGGGACGCGGGCCCTGGGGGTAGCACTACCACCGGATCGTCGCACCGGCCCCTCATACATGCAGGGTGGTGTGGTGGCATGTCCGAAGAGGCGGCACGCGTCTCCGTGGTTTGTCCGCCCTCATGGACGGCGCCACCGCCGGCACCTGGAGGGGGAAACGGACGCGTCGGGTCTACACAGAGGGGATCCTGCTGTGGGTCTGGCCCGGATGTTGCTCCAAAGTATTCCTATGGGCTGACCTAACACAACCGGGTGGAGAGGTCCACTGGTCAAATCCCGTCCGTGCAAAGTCAAAGCCCACCCGCCGCTAATGTCTACTACACAACCTTCTTCTTGTAGGCGTTGTTGGGCCTCCAAGTGCAGAGGTTTGTAGGACAGTAGCAAATTTCCCTCAAGTGGATGACCTAAGATTTATCAATCCGTAGGAGGCATAGGATGAAGATGGTCTCTCTCAAGCAATCCTGCAACCAAATAACAAAGAGTCTCTTGTGTCCCCAACACACCCAATACAATGGTAAATTGTATAGGTGGACTAGTTCAGCGAAGAGATGGTGATACAAGTGGTATATGGATGATAGATATGAGAATTTGTAATCTGAAATTATAAAAACAGCAAGGTAACTAACGATAAAAGTGAGCGTAAACGGTATTGCAATGATAGGAAATAAGGCCTAGGGTTCATACTTTCGCTAGTGTAAGTTCCCTCAACAATAATAACATAATTGGATCACATAACTATCCCTGAATATGCAACAAAGAGTCACTCCAAAGTCACTAATAGCGGAGAATGAACGAAGCGATTATGGTAGGGTACGAAACCACCTCAAAGTTATTCTTTCCAATCAATCCGTTGGGCTATTCCTATAAGTGTCACAAAGAGCCCTAGAGTTCGTACTAGAATAACACCTTAAGACACAAATCAATCAAAACCCTAATGTCACCTAGATACTCCAATGTCACCTCAAGTATCCGTGGGTATGGTTATACGATATGCATCACACAATCTCAGATTCATCTATTCAACCAACACATAGAACCTCAAAGAGTGCCCCAAAGTTTCTACCGGAGAATCACGACGAAAACATGTGCCAACCCCTATGGATAGGTTCATGGGAGGAACCCGCAAGTTGATCACCAAAACATACATCAAGTGAATCACGTGATATCCCATTGTCACCACAGATATTCACGGCAAGACATACATCAAGTGTTCTCAAATCTTTAAAGACTCAATCCGATAATATAACTTCAAAGGGGAAACTCAATCCATTACAAGAGAGTAGAGGGGGGAAGAAACATCATAGGATCCAAATATAATAGCAAAGCTCGCGATACATCAAGATCGTATCATCTCAAGAACACGAGAGAGGGAGAGAGAGAGAGAGAGAGATAAAACACATAGCTACTGGTACATACCCTCAGCCCCGAGGGAGAACTACTCCCTCCTCGTCATGGAGAGCGCCGGGATGATGAAGATGGCCACCGGAGAAGGATTCCCCCTCCGGCAGGGTGCCGGAATGGGTCTAGATGGGCTTTCGGTGGCTACGGAGGCTTCTGGCGGCGAAACTCCCGATCTATTCTCTGTTTTGGAAGTTTTAGGATACGTAGGTATATATGGGTGCAGGAAGTACGTCGGTGGAGCTTCGGGGGCCCCACGAGGCAGGTGGGTGCGCCCCCGGGAGGGGTGCGCGCCCTAGGGGGGCACCCTTGTGAGCACCTCCCTTGGCTCCTGACGTGGGGCCAAGTCCATCCGGTAGCTTTCCTTCCAAAAATAACTTCTCCAGTTGATTTCGTTCCGTTTCGACTCCGTTTGATATTCCTTTTCTTCGGAACACTGAAATAGGCAAAAAACTGCAATTCTGGGCTGGGCCTTCGGTTAATAGGTTAGTCACAAAAATAATATAAAAGTGGACAATAAAGCCCAATATTGCCCAAAACAGTAGATAACATAGCATGGAGCAATCAAAAGTTATAGATACGTTGGAGACGTATCAAGCATCCCCAAGCTTAATTCATGCTCGTCCTCGAGAAGGTAAATGATAAAAACAGAATTTTTGATGCGGAGTGCTACTTGGCGTAATTTCAATGTAATTCTTATTAATTGTGGTATGAATATTCAGATCTGAAAGATTCAAGACAAAAGTTCATATTGACATAATAAAAATAATAATACTTCAAGCATACTAACTAAGCAATTATGTCTTCTCAAAATAACACGGCCAAATAAAGTTCATCCCTACAAAATCATATAGTTTAGTCATGTTTCATTTTCGCCACACAAGAATGCTCTCATCATGCACAACCCCGATGACAAGCCAAGAAATTATTTCATACTTTAGTAATCTCAAACCTATAAACTTTCACGCAATATATGAGCGCGAGCCATGGACATAGCACTATGGGTGGAATAAAATATAATGAGGGGGTTATGTGGAGAAGACAAAAAGGAGAAAGTCTCACATCAACGAGGATAATCAATGGGCATGGAGATGCCCACTGATTGATGTTAATGCAAGGAGTAGGGATTGCCATGCAACGGATGCACTAGAGCTATAAATGTATGAAAGCTCAACAAAAGAAACTAGTGGGTGTGCATCCAACTTGCTTGCTCACGAAGACCTAGGGCACTTGAGGAGGCCCATTGTTGGAATATACAAGCCAAGTTATATAATGAAAAATTCCCACTAGTATATGAAAGTGATAACATGAGAGACTCTCTACTATGAAGATCATGGTGCTACTTTGAAGCACACAAGTGTGGAAAAATGATAGAAACATTGTCCCTTCTCTCTTTTTCTCTTATTTTTTGGGCCTTTCCCTTTTTTTATGGCCTTCCTTTTTTATTCCTCACTTGGAACAATGCTCTAATAATGATGATCATCACACTTCTATTTATTTACAACTCAATGATTACAACTCGATACTAGAACAAAGATGACTCTATATGAATGCCTCCGGCGGTGTACCGAGATATGCAATGAACCAAGAGTGACATGTATGAAAGAATTATGAACGGTGGCCTTGCCACAAATACTATGTCAACTACATGATCATGCTAAGTAATATGACAATGATGAATGTGTCATGATGAACAGAATGATGGAAAGTTGCATGGCAATATATCTCGAAATGGCTATGGAAGTGCCATAATAGGTAGGTATGGTGGCTATTTTGAGGAAGATATAAGGTGGTTTATGTGTGAAAGAGCGTATCATATCACGGGGTTTGGATGCACCGGCGAAGTTTGCGCCAACTCTCAATGTGAGAAAGGGCAATGCACGGTACCGAAGAGGCTAGCAAGGATGGAAGGGTGAGAGTGCGTATAATCCATGGACTCAACATTAGTCATAAAGAACTCACATACTTATTGCAAAAGTATACAAGTCATCAAAAACCTCGGCACTACGCGCATGCTCCTAGGGGAATAGATTGGTAGGAAAAGACCATCGCTCGTCCCCGACCGCCACTCATAAGGGGACAATCAAATAACACTTCATGTTTCAAATTTGTTACACAACGTTTACCATATGTGCATGCTACGGGACTTGCAAACTTCAACACAAGCATTTCTAAAATTCACAACTACTCAACTAGCACGACTTTGATATTATTACCTCCATATCTCAAAACAATCATCAAGCATCAAACTTCTCTTAGTATTCAATACTCTATATGAAAGTTTTTACTAATCTTGTATACCTAGCATATTAGGATTTTAAGCAAATTACCATGCTATTTAAGACTCTCAAAATAATCTAAATGAAGCATGAGAGTTCATCTATTTCTTCAAAATAAAACTACCACCATGCTCTAAAAGATATAAGTGAAGCACTAGAGCAAACGACAAACTACTCCGAAAGATATAAGTGAAGATCAATGAGTAGTCGAATAATTATGGAACTATGTGAAGACTCTCTAACATTTAATAATTTCAGATCTTGGTATTCTATTCAAACAGCAAGCAAAGCAAAATAAAATGACATTCTAAGAATGGCAAACATCATGTGAAGAAGCAAAAACTTAGGATCAACCGAAACTAACCGATAGTTGTTGAAGAAGAAAGGTGGGATGCCAACCGGGGAATCCCCAAGCTTAGAAGCTTGAGAATTCTTGAAATATTATCTTGGGGTGCCTTGGGCATCCCAAGCTTGATCTTTTGTGTCTCCTTAATTCCTCTCATATCACGGTCTCCCTAAATCTCAAAAGCTTCATCCACACAAAACTCAACAAGGACTCGTGAGATAAGTTAGTATAAACCATCGCCAAAACCTTATCCTACTCTACTGTAGCAAATCACTAAAATTATAATTCAACATTGCATAATAAATTCCTCTGCATATTTAATAGTCCTATCCTCAAATAGAATCATTAAAGAAGCAAACATATGCAAACAATGCAAACATAACAGCAATCTGCCTAAACAGGATAGTCTGTAAAGAATGCAGCAACATCCATACTTCCCTAGCTCCAAAAATTATGAAAGAAAATTCCCACTGTATTAAATTTATCAGATCTTAATATGCAAAAGGTTTCAACATTGTATCACATTCTGACTTTTCTAGGGAATTATTGCAACAGCGGTAAACTTTCTGTTTTCAAACGGCAACATGTGGACTTCTAAAATTGGCATAGTAAAGGCTATCAATGCCACTTTTATTGAAATAAAAGATGCAAAACATTTTTCTAAATAACAGCAAGTAATATTAACAAAATAAATTGACGCTCCAAGCAAAACACATATCATGTGGTAAATAAAAATATAGCTCCAAGTAAAGTTACCGATGAACGAAGACGAAAGAGGGGATGCCTTCCGGGGCATCCCCAAGCTTAGGCTCTTGGTTATCCTTGAATATTACCTTGGGGTGCCATGGGAATTCCCAATCTTAGGCTCTTGCCACTCCTTATTCCGTAGTCCATCGAATCCTTACCAAAACTTGAAAACTTCACAACACAAAACTTAACAGAAAACTCGTAAGCTCCGTTAGTATAAGAAAGCAAATCACCATCATCAGGTACTGTCATGAACTCATTATAAATTCATATTGGTGTAATATCTACTGTATTCCAACTTCTCTATGGTTCAAACCCTCCGATACTACTCATAGATTCATCAAAATAAGCAAACAACACATGAAAAAACAGAATCTGTTAAAAACAGAACAGTCTGTAGTAATCTGGATCAAACGTATACTTCTGGAACTCATAAAATTCTCAAATAAATTGCTCGACCTGAGGGATTTATCTATTAATCGTCTGCAAAACAAATTAACTAAATAGCACTCTCCAAATAAAAATGGCAGCAATTCTCGTGAGCGCTAAAGTTTCTGTTTTTTACAGCATGATCAACAAGACTTTCCCCAAGTCTTCCCAAAAGTTCTACTTGACACAAACACTAATTAAAAGCATAAAACCACATCTAAATAGAGGCTAGATGAATTATTTATTACTAAACAGGAGCAAAAATCAAGGAACAAGAATAAAATTGGGTTGCCTCCCAACAAGCGCTGTCGTTTAACGCCCCTAGCTAGGCATGATGATTTCAACGATGCTCACATAAAAGATAATAATTGAAACATAAAGAGAGCATCATGAAGAATATGAATATCAAATTTAAGTCTAACATACTTCCTATGCATAGGGATTTTGTGAGCAAACAACTTATGGGAACAAGAATCAACTTGCATAGGAAGGTAAAACAAGCATAACTTCAAGATTTTAAGCACATAGAGAGGAAACTTGATTTTATTGCAATTCCTACGAGCATATATTCCTCCCTCATAATAATTTTCAGTAGCATCATGAACGAATTCAACAATATAACCAGCACCTAAAGCATTCTTTTCATGATCTACAAGCATAGAAAATTTACTACTCTCCACAAAAGCAAAATTCTTCTCATGAATAATAGTGGGAGCAAACTCAACAAAATAACTATCATGTGATTGAAAATTAAGATCAAGATGACAAGTTTCATGGTTATCATTATTCTCTAAAGCATATGTGTCATCACAATAATCATCATAGATAGGAGGCATGCTTTCATCATAATAAATTTGCTCATCAAAACCTGGGGGACAAAAAATATCATCTTCATCAAACATAGCTTCCCCAAGCTTGTGGCTTTGCATATCATTACCATCATGGATATTCAAGGAATTCTTACTAACAAAATTGCAATCATTCCCATCATTCAAATATTTAGTGCCAAACATTTTATAGATTTCTTCTTCTAGCACTTGAGCACAATTATCCTTTCCATCATACTCATGAAAGATATTAAAAAGGTGAAGCATATGAGGCAAACTTAATTCCATTTTTTATAATTTCCTTTTATAAACTAAACTAGTGATAAAACAAGAAACTAAAAGACTCGATTGCAAGATCTAAAGATATACCTTCAAGCGCTAACCTCCTCGGCAACGGCGCCAGAAAAGAGCTTGATGTCTACTACACAACCTTCTTCTTGTAGACGTTGTTGGGCCTCCAAGTGCAGAGGTTTGTAGGACAGTAGCAAATTTCCCTCAAGTGGATGACCTAAGGTTTATCAATCCGTAGGAGGCGTAGGATGAAGTTGGTCTCGTCTCTTGTGTCCCCAACACACCCAATACAATGGTAAATTGTATAGGTGCACTAGTTCGGCGAAGAGATGGTGATACAAGTGGTATATGGATGATAGATATGATAATTTGTAATATGAAATTATAAAAATGGCAAGGTAACTAATGATAAAAGTGAGCATAAACGGTATTGCAATGATAGGAAATAAGGCCTAGGGTTCATACTTTCGCTAGTGTAAGTTCCCTCAACAATAATAACATAATTGGATCACATAACTATCCCTGAATATGCAACAAAGAGTCACTCCAAAGTCACTAATAGCGGAGAATGAACGAAGAGATTATGGTAGGGTACGAAACCACCTCAAAGTTATTATTTCCAATCAATCCATTGGGCTATTCATATAAGTGTCACAAACAGCCCTAGAGTTCATACTAGAATAACACCTCAAGACACAAATCAACCAAAACCCTAATGTCACCTAGATACTCCAATGTCACCTCAAGTATCTGTTGGTATGGTTATACGATATGCATCACACAATCTCAGATTCATCTATTCAACCAACACATAGAATCTCAAAGAGTGCCCCAAAGTTTCTACCAGAGAATCACGACAAAAACATGTGCCAACCCCTATGCATAGGTTCATGGGCGGAACCCGCAAGTTGAGCATTAAAACATACATCAAGTAAATCACGTGATATCCCATTGTCACCACAGATATCCACGGCAAGACATACATCAAGTGTTCTCAAATCTTTAAAGACTCAATCTGATAATATAATTTCAAAGGGGAAACTCAATCCATTACAAGAGAGTAGAGGGGGGAAGAAACATCATAGGATCCAAATATAATAGCAAAGCTCGCGATACATCAAGATCGTATCATCTCAAGAACACGAGAGAGAGAGAGAGAGAGAGAGAGAGAGAGATCAAACACATAGCTACTGGTACATACCCTCAGCCCCGAGGGAGAACTACTCCCTCCTCGTCATGGAGAGTGTCGGGATGATGAAGATGGCCACCGGAGAAGGATTCCCCCTCCGGCAGGGTGCCGGAACGGGTCTAGATTGGCTTTTGGTGGCTATGGAGGCTTCTGGCGGCGGAACTCCCGATCTATTCTCTGTTCTGGAAGTTTTAGGATACGTAGGTATATATGGGTGCAGGAAGTACGTCGGTGGAGCTTCGGGGGCACCATGAGGCAGGGGGCGCGCCCCGGGGGGGCACCCTCTTGAGCACCTCCCTTGGCTCCTGACATGGGGTCCAAGTCCATCCGGTAGCTTTCCTTCCAAAACTAACATCTCTCCAGTTGATTTCGTTCCGCTTCGACTCCGTTTGATATTCCTTTTCTCCGAAACACTAAAATAGGCAAAAACAGCAATTCTGGGCTGGGCCTCCGGTTAATAGGTTAGTCCCAAAAATAATATAAAAGTGGATAATAAATCCGAATATTGCCCAAAATAGTAGATAACATAGCATGGAGCAATCAGAAATTATAGATACGTTGGAGACGTATCAGCCGCCGGCACCTGGAGGGGGGAAACGAACGCGTCGGGTCTACATGGAGGGGATGTAGTTGTCGGTTTGGCCCGGATGTTGCTTCCAGGTGTCCCTCTGAGCTGACGTGACACAACCGGGTGGAGAGGTCCACTGTTCAAAGCCTGTCCGTGGAAAGTCAAAGGGCTAGATCTCGTGGTCAACAGCTCCAGGGTTAGGCGGGACGGGGGCCCTGGGGGGGGGGGGGGTAGCACTGCCAACGGAGCATTGCACCGGCCCCTCATACATGCCGGGTGGTGTGGTGGCATGTCCGAAGAGGCGGCACACGTCTCCGGGGTTTGGCCCCCCTCACGGACGGCGCCACCGCCAGCACCTGGAGGGGGAAAACAGACGCGTCGGGTCTACACGGAGGGGATGTAGCTGTCGGTTTGGCCCGGATGTTGCTTCCAGGTGTCCCTCTGAGCTGACCTGACATAACCGGGTGGAGAGGTCCACTGTTCAAAGCCCGTCCGTGGAAAGTCAAAGGGCTAGATCTCGTGGTCAACCGCTCCAGGGTTCGGCGGGACGGGGCCCTGGGGGTAGCAATGCCACCGGAGCGTCCCACCAGCCCCTTATACATGCGGGGTGGTGTGGTGGCATGTCCGAAGAGGCGGCACGCGTCTCCGGGGTTTGGCCCCCCTCACGGACGGCGCCACCGCCGGCACCTAGAGGGGGGAAACGGACGCGTCGGGTCTACATGGAGGGGATCTTGTTGTGGGTCTGGCCCGGATGTTGCTCCAAAGTGTTCCTATGGACTGACCTAACACAACCGAGTGGAGAGGTCCACTGCTCAAAGCCGACCTGCCGTCGGCACCTAGAGGGGGAAACGGACGCGTCGGGTCTACACGCAGGGGATGTAGCTGTTGGTTTGGTCCGGATGTTGCTTCCAGGTGTCCCTCTGAGCTGACCTAAGACAACCTGGTGGAGAGGTCCACTGTTCAAAGCCCGTCCATAGAAAGTCAAAGGGTTAGATCTCATGGTCAACCGCTCCAGGGTTAGGCGGGATGGGGGCCTTGGGGGGTATCAATGCCACCGGAGCATCGCACCGGACCCTCATACATGCGGGGTGGTGTGGTGGCATGTCCGAAGAGGCGGCACGCGTCTCTGGGGTTTGGCCCCCCTCACGGACAGTGCCACCGTCGGCACCTCACTAGTAGAAAACCGGGCAATAGCACCGGTTCGTAAGGGCCTTTAGTGCCGGTTATGGAACCGGCACTATTATTTCGGCACTAAAGCCCCCCCCCCTTTAGTATCGGTTCAGCACGAACCGGCGCTAAAGGGGCACCACGTGGCGTGAGCTCGCGCCCTGGTACGGGGGACCTTTAATACCGGTTGGTGTTACCAACCGGTACTAAAGGTTTTTTTTTGAATTTTTTTTTGAAAATTTTGGATTTTTTTTATTTTTAATTTTTCTGAATTATTTGAAGATTTAGTCTCTAATCACCTCTCTTAACTGCTCAAGTATGGATCACTCATTCCAAATCATCTAACTTCCCGACCGGTCACCCATCCCTCTCACTACTCCAGCCCGAGCACACTTAACTTCCGGGTTCTATTCTCCCTCGCTCCAAGTCTGCACTTGTTGTTTTCCTGACAATAGTAAGATATCAATCCTATTAACCTTCAGGAATTTTGCTTGAGCATGAAGTGACACATTTCACTGTTTGAGTTTGAAACTATTGTTTTAAAAAACAATAATTATTTAGTAACACTAATATTTCTTGAATAATTAGTTTGAACATTGTTTGACCATAGTTTGACCAAAGTTTGACCAGATTTGACCAAAATTGAAATAACTAAAATAATTATTTAGTAACACTAATATTCTAGAATAATTAGTTTGACCATTGTTTGACCACAGTTTGCCCACTGTTTGAATATTTTTCAATTTTTTCCACACTAGATCTTAAAAGCCCCGTAACTTTTTTTCTATTAGGTTTTTGAGGATTTTAAAATTTTGGATGTAACTTTTCGAGTAGATGATTTTTCATATAAAAAACTTTTTCATCCGAGTTAGTATGCAAAAGTTATGCCCATTTTTACAAATTTCAGAGAGATTTTGCAAATAAAGTCAAAAGTCACATTTGCAAATTTTCCCAACAACTAGACCACATATCACATGGGAAACTTATTTTCTTTTATTTTTTTGACATTTCCAACATTTTCGTTTATTTTTTTTAAACCGAAAAGGCGATCCGGGGGGGTAGAGTTTGAAAATTGCCCTATAGCGCCGGTTTGTGTCACAAACCGGTACTATAGGTCAGACCCCTTTAGTACCGGTTCGTGCCACGAACCGGTACTAAAGGTGATCGTGGGGCCCCGGCCTAACGCCAGCCTGCCACCACCCCTTTAGTACCGGTTCGTGCCACGAACCGGTACTAAAGGTTCAACACGAACCGGCATTAATGCAAATCTGTTCGAACCGGCACTAATGGTACCATTAGTACCGGCTCAAATACAAACCGGCACTAATGTGCTTCACATTTGACCCTTTTTCTACTAGTGCCTGGAGGGGGGAAACGGACGCGTCGGGTCTACACGGAGGGGATCTTGCTGTGGGACTAGCCCGGATGTTGCTCCAAAGTGTTCCTATGGGCTGACCTAACACAACCGGGTGGAGACGTCCACTGGTCAAAACCCGTCCGTGCAAAGGCAAAGCCCGCCCGCCGTCGGCACCTGGAGGGGGAAACGGACGCGTCGGGTCTACACGAAAGGGATGTAGCTGTCGGTTTGGCCCGGATGTTGCTTCCAGGTGTCCCTCTGAGTTGACCTGACACAACCGGGTGGAGAGGTCCACTGTTCAAAGCCCGTCCGTGGAAAGTCAAAGGGTTAGATCTCGTGGTCAACCGCTCTAGGGTTAGGCGGGACAGGGGACTTGGGGGGTAGCAATGCCACCGGAGCGTCGCACCGGACCCTCATACATGCGGGGTGGTCTGGTGGCATGTCTGAAGAGGCGGCACGCGTCTCCGGGGTTTGGCCCCCCTCACGGACGGCGCCACCGCCGGCACCTAGAGGGGGGAAACGGACGCGTCGGGTCTACACGGAGGGGATCTTGCTGTGGGTCTAGCCCGGATGTTGCTCCAAAGTGTTCCTATGGGCTGACCTAACACAACCGGGTGGAGAGGTCCACTGGTCAAAGCCCGTCCGTGCAAAGGCAAAGCCCGCCCGCCGCCAGCACCTGGAGGGGGAAACGGACGCGTCGGGTCTACACGGAGGGGATGTAGCTATCGGTTTGGCCCGAATGTTGCTTCCAGGTGTCCCTCTGAGCTGACCTGACACAACCGGGTGGAGAGGTCCACTGTTCAAAGCCCGTTCGTGGAAAGTCAAAGGGCTAGATCTTGTGGTCAACCGCTCCAGGGTTAGGCGGGACGGGGGCCCTGGGGGTAGCAATAACACCGGAGCATCGCACCGGCCCCTCATACATGCGGGGTTGTGTGGTGGCATGTCCAAAGAGGCGGCACGCGTCCCTCTGATGGTGAGGAGGAGGAGGGCGAGGAGGAGGAGGCCGAGGATGAGGAGGTCGAGGAGGAGGGTGATGAGGAGGGCGAGGAGGGTGGTGGAGGGGAGGTTGATCCCGAGTTGTGGGGTGACTTGACACCTGGTGCTCCGCAGGGGTGGCTGCGTGGTAATGTCAGACTACCTACACCACCTTCTATCGAGGCGCATAAGTGGCTCATTGAACCTGCGGAGATAGAGTAAGTGCCTCTCCATCATATTTTCAACACATGACAATATTTTCTTATTGTACACATGGCAATCCTTTGATTCTTTTTCAGAAACTGGATCCTCCGCGGAAAGGGCCGTAAACCAAATGACCTTATCACTGTCCTGTTGAAGGAGTTTTTGTTGGAAATATGCCCTAGAGGCAATAATAAATTGATTATTATTATATTTCCTTGTTCATGATAATCGTTTATTATCCATGCTATAGTTGTATTGATAGGAAACTCAGATACATGTGTGGATACATAGACAACACCATGTCCCTAGTAAGCCTCTAGTTGACTAGCTCGTTGATCAATAGATGGTTACGGTTTCCTAACCATGGACATTGGATGTCGTTGATAACGGGATCACATCATTAGGAGAATGATGTGATGGACAAGACCCAATCATAAGCCTACCACAAGATCGTGTAGTTCGTATGCTAAAGCTTTTCTAATGTCAAGTATCATTTCCTTAGACCATGAGATTGTGCAACTCCCGGATACCGTAGGAATGCTTTGGGTGTATCAAACGTCACAACGTAACTGGGTGACTATAAAGGTGCACTACAGGTATCTCCGAAAGTGTTTGTTGGGTTGGCACGAATCGAGACTGGGATTTGTCACTCCGTGTAAGCGGAGAGGTATCTCTGGGCCCACTCGGTAGGACATCATCATAATGTGCACAATATGATCAAGGAGTTGATCACGGGATGATGTGTTACGGAACGAGTAAAGAGACTTGCCGGTAACGAGATTGAACAAGGTATCGGGATACCGACGATCGAATCTCGGGCAAGTACAATACCGCTAGACAAAGGGAATTGTATACGGGATTGATTAAGTCCTTGACATCGTGGTTCATCCAAAGAGATCATCGTGGAACATGTGGGAGCCAACAAGGGTATCCAGATCCCGCTGTTGGTTATTGACCGGAGAACGTCTCGGTCATGTCTGCATGTCTCCCGAACCCGTAGGGTCTACACACTTAAGGTTCGATGACGCTAGGGTTATAAAGGAAGCTCGTATGTGGTTACCGAATGTTGTTCGGAGTCCCGGATGAGATCCTGGACGTCACGAGGAGTTCCGGAATGGTCCGGAGGTAAAGATTTATATATAGGAAGTCCTATTTCGGCCATCGGGACAAGTTTCGGGGTCATCGGTATTGTACCGGGACCACCGGAAGGGTCCCGGGGGCCCACCGGGTGGGGCCACCTATCCCGGAGGGTCCCATGGGCTGAAGTGAGAAGGGATCCAGCCCTAAGTGGGCTGGGGCGCCACTTCCCCTAGGGCCCATGCGTCTAGGGTGAAGGGGGAACCCTAAGGAAGAGTCCCAAGGAGGGAAGGCACCTCCTAGGTGCCTTGGGGGGGAGGGAAACCTCCCCTGGCCGCCGCCCCTAGGAGATTGGATCTCCTAGGGCTGGCGCACCCCCCTTGGGCTCCCTATATATAGTGAGGGTAGGAGGGCCTCTTGAGATACCCCCTTATGCCTTTGGTGCAGCCCCTCCCCTCTCCCAAGTTCTTCTCCTCTCCCGTGGTGCTTGGCGAAGCCCTGCAGGATTGCCACGCTCCTCCACCACCACCACGCTGTTGTGCTGCTGCTGGATGGAGTCTTCCTCAACCTCTCCCTCTATCCTTGCTGGATCAAGGCGTGGGAGACGTCACCGGGCTGTACGTGTGTTGAACGCGGAGGTGCCGTGCGTTCGGCACTTGGTCATCGGTGATTTGGATCACGACGAGTACGACTCCATCAACCCCGTTCTCTTGAACGCTTCCGCTTAGCGATCTACAAGGGTATGTAGATGCACTCTCCTTCCCCTCGTTGCTGGTCTCTCCATAGATAGATCTTGGTGACACGTAGGAAAATTTTGAATTTCTGCTATGTTCCCCAACAGTGGCATCATGAGCTAGGTCTATTGCGTAGATTCTATGCACGAGTAGAACACAAAGTAGTTGTGGGTGTTGATTTTGTCAATTTACTTGCCGTTACTAGTCTTATCTTGATTCGGCGGCATCGTGGGATGAAGCGGCCTGGACCAACCTTACACGTACTCTTACGTGAGACCGGTTCCACCGACAAACATGCACTAGTTGCATAAGGTGGCTGGCGGGTGTCTGTCTCTCCCACTTTAGTCGGATCGGATTCGATGAAAAGGGTCCTTATGAAGGGTAAATAGAAATTGGCATATCATGTTGTGGTTTTTGCATAGGTAAGAAACGTTCTTGCTAGAAACCCATAGCAGCCACGTAAAACATGCAAACAACAATTAGAGGACGTCTAACTTGTTTTTGCAGGGTATGCTATGTGATGTGATATGGCCCAAAGGATGTGATGAATGATATATGTGATGTATGAGATTGATCATGTTCTTGTAATAGGAATCACGACTTGCATGTCGATGAGTGTGACAACCGGCAGGAGCCATAGGAGTTGTCTTAATTTATTTATGACCTGCGTGTCAACATAAACGTCATGTAATTACTTTACTTTATTGCTAACCGTTAGCTGTAGTAGTAGAAGTAATAGTTGGCGAGACAACTTCATGAAGACACGATGATGGAGATCATGATGATGGAGATCATGGTGTCATGCCGGTGACGATGATGATCATGGAGCCCCGAAGATGGAGATCAAAAGGAGCAAAGTGATGATGGCCATATCATGTCACTATTTGATTGCATATGATGTTTATCATGTTTATACATCTTATTTGCTTAGAACGACGGTAGTAAATAAGATGATCCCTCATTAAAATTTCAAGAAGTGTTCTCCCCTAACTGTGCACCGTTGCTACAGTTCGTCGTTTCGAAGCACGCCGTGATGATCGGGTGTGATAGATCCTTACGTTCACATACAACGGGTGTAAGACAGTTTTACACATGCAAAACACTTAGGGTTAACTTGACGAGCCTAGCATGTGTATAGACATGGCCTCGGAACACAGAAGACCGAAAGGTCGAGCATGAGTCGTATAGAAGATACGATCAACATGAAGATGTTCACCGACGTTGACTAGTCCGTCTCACGTGATGATCGGACATGGCCTAGTTGATTCGGATCATGTGATCACTTAGATGACTAGAGGGATGTCTATCTAAGTGGGAGTTCATAAGATGAACTTAATTATCTTGAACATAGTCAAAAAGGAGTTCGCAAATTATGTCGTAGCTCGCGTTTCAGTTCTACTGTTTAGATATGTTCCTAGAGAAAAATTAGTTGAAAGTTGATAGTAGCAAATTATGCGGACTAGGTCCGTAAACTGAGGATTGTCCTCATTGCTTCTTAGAAGGCTCATGTCCTTAATGCACCGCTCAGTGTGCTGAACCTCGAATGTTGTCTGTGGATGTTGCGAACATCTGACATACACGTTTTGATAACTACATGATAGTTCAGTTAAACGGTTTAGAGTTGAGGCACCAAAGACGTTTTGAAACATTGCGAAACATATGAGATGTTTTGAGGGCTGAAATTGGGATTTCAAGCTCGTGCCCACGTCAAGAGGTATAAGACCTCCGACGATTTTCTTAGCCTGCAAACTAAGGGAGAAAAGCTCAATTGTTGAGCTTGTGCTCAGATTGTCTGAGTACAAAAATCATTTGAATCGAGTGGGAGTTAATCTTCCAGATAAGATAGTGATGTTTCTCCGAAGTCATTACCACCAAGCTGCTAGAGCTTCGTGATGAACTATAATATATCAGGGACATATATGATGATCCTTGAGATATTCGCGATGTTTGACACCACGAAAGTAGAAATCAAGAAGGAGCATCAATTGTTGATGGTCAGTGAAACCACTAGTTTCAAGAAGGGCAAGGGCGAGAAGGGATACTTCATGAAACGGCAATTCAGCTGCTGTTCTAGTGAAGAAACCCAAGGTTGAACCCAAACCCGAGACCCTGTGCTTCTGTAATAAGGGGAACAGCCACTGGAGCAGAATAACCCTAGATACTTGGAAGATGAGAAGGCTGGAAAGGTCGATAGAAGTATATTGGATATACATTGTGTTGATGTGTACTTTACTAGTACTCCTAGTAGCACCAGGGTATTAGATACCGGTTCGGTTGCTAAGTGTTAGTAACTCGAAATAAAAGCTGTGAACAAACGGAGACTAGCTAAAGGTGAGATGACGATATGTGTTGGAAGTGTTTCCAAGCTTGATGTGATCAAGTATCGCACGCTCCCTCTACCATCGAGATTGGTGTTTGCGTTGAGCATAGACATGATTGGATTATGTCTATCGCAATACGATTATTCATTTAAGGAGAATAATGGTTACTCTGTTTATTTGAATAATACCTTCAATGGTCTTACGCCTAAAATGAATGGTTCATTGAATCTTGATCGTAGTGATACACATGTTCATGCCAAAAGATATAAGAAAGTAATGATAGTACCACCTACTTGTGGCACCGCCACTTAAATCTTATCGGTATATATGCATGAAGAAACTCCATGCAGATGGACCATTTTTGTACTCACTTGATTTTGAATCACTTGAGGCATGCAAATCATACCACATGGGCAAGATGACTGAAAGCCTCGGTTTCAGTAAAATGGAAGTAGAAAGCAACTTGTTGGAAGTAATGCATTTGATGTGTGCAGTCCAATGAGAGCTGAGGCATATAGTGGATATCGTTATGTTCTTACTTCACAGATGATTTGAGTAGATGTTGAGTATATTTACTTGATGAATCACGAGTCTGAATTATTGAAAGGTTCAAGTAATTTCAGTGTGAAGTTAAAAGATCGTCGTGACAAGAGGATAAAAGATCTATGATATGATCATAGAGATGAATATCTGAATTACGAGTTTGGCACAGGATTAAGACATCGTGGAAATTGTTTTACAACTGATACAGCCTGGAACACCATAGTGTGATGGTGTGTCCGAACATCATAACTGCACCCTATTGGATATGATGCATACCATGATGTCTCTTATCGAATTACCACTATAGTTTATGGGTTAGGCATTAGAGACAACCACGTGCACTTTAAATAGGGCACCACGTAATTCCGATGAGATAACACCGTGGTTTAGAGAAACCTAAGCTGTTATTTCTTAAAAGTTTGGGGCTGCGATGCTTATGTGAAAAAGTTTCAAGCTGATAAGCTCGAACCCAAAGCGGATAAATGCATCTTCATAGGACACCCAAAACAGTTGGGTATACCTCCTGTCTCAGATCCGAAAGCAATAAGGGATTGTTTCTAGAATCAGGTCCTTTCTCGAGGAAAAGTTTCTCTCGAAAGAATTGAGTGGGAGGATGGTGGAGACTTGATGAGGTTATTGAACCGTCTCTTCAACTAGTGTGTGATAGGGCACAGGAAGTTGTTCCTGTGGCACCTACACCAATTGAAGTGGAAGCTTATGATAGTGATCATGAAACTTCAGATCAAGTCACTACCAAACCTCGTAGGATGACAAGGATGCGTACTACTTCAGAGTGGTACGTAATCCTGTCTTGGAAGTCATGTTGCTGGACAACAATGAACCTACGAGCTATGGAGAAGCGATGGTGGGCCCAGATTCCGATAAATGGCTCGAGGCCATACAATCCGAGAGAGGATCCATGTATGAAAACAAAGTGTAGACTTTGGCAGAATGGCTCGATGGTCGTAAGGCTGTTGAGTACAGATGGATTTTAAAAGGAAGACAGACAATGATGGTAAGTGTCACCATTAAGAAAGCTCGACTTGTCGTTAAGATGTTTTCCGACAAGTTCAAGGAGTTGACTACGTTGAGACTTTCTCACTCGTAGCGATGCTAAGAGTCTGTTGGAATTATATTAGCAATTACTGCATCATTTATGAAATCTTGCAGATAGGATGTCAAAACATTGTTTCCTCGACGATTTTTGAGGAAAGGTTGTATGTGATACAACTGGAAGGTTTTGTCAATCCTGAAATATGCTAATAAGTATGCAAAGCTCCAGCGATCCTTCTAAGGACTGGAGTAAGCATCTCGGAGTTGGAATGTATGCTTTGATGAGATGATCAAAGATTTTGGTTTATACAAAGTTTATGAGAAACTTGTATTTCCAAAGAAGTGAGTGGGAGCACTATAGAATTTCTGATGAGTATATGTTGTTGACATATTGTTGATCAGAAATGATGTAGAATTTCTAAGAAAGCATATAGGGTTATTTGAAAAGTGTTTTTCAATGGAAAGCCTGGATTAAGCTACTTGAACATTGAGCATCAAGATCTATAAGGATAGATCAAAAACGCTTAATGGTATTTTCAAATGAGCACATACCTTGACATGATCTTGAAGGTGTTCAAGATGGATCAGTCAAAGAAGGAGTTCTTGCCTGAGTTTTAAGGTATGAAGTTAAGACTTAAAGCTCGACCACGGCAGAATAGAGAGAGAGGACGAAGGTCGTCCCCTATGCTTAAGACGTAGGCTCTTCAGTATGCTATGCTGTGTACCGCACCTGCAGTGTGCCTTGCCATGAGTCAGTCAAGGGGTACAAGAGTGATCCAAGAATGGATCACAGGACAGCGGTCAAAGTTATCCTTAGTAACTAGTGGACTAAGGGATTTTCTCGATTATGGAGGTGGTAAAAGAGTTCGTCGTAAAGGGTTACGCCGATGCAAACTTTGACACTAATCCAGATTATTCTGAGTAGTAAACTGGATTCGTATAGTAGAACAGTTATTTGGAATAGCTCCAAATAGAACATGGTAGCTACATCTAGGAGATGACATAGAGATTTGTAAAGCACACACGGATCGGAAAGGTTCAGACCCGTCGACTAAAACCTCTCTCACAAGCAACATGATCAAACCCAGAACTCATTGAGTGCTAATCACATAGTGATGTGAACTAGATTATTGACTCTAGTAAACTCTTTGGAAGTTGGTTACATGGCGATGTGACCTGTGAGTGTTAATCACATGGCGATGTGAACTAGATTATTGACTCTAGTGCAAGTGGGATACTGTTGGAAATATGCCCTAGAGGCAATAATAAATTGATTAGTATTATATTTCCTTGTTCATGATAATCGTTTATTATCCATGCTATAATTGTATTGATAGGAAACTCAGATACATGTGTGGATACATAGACAACACCATGTCCCTAGTAAGCCTCTAGTTGACTAGCTCGTTGATCAATAGATGGTTACGGTTTCCTAACCATGGACATTGGATGTCGTTGATAACGGGATCACATCATTAGGAGAATGATGTGATGGACAAGACCCAATCCTAAGCCTAGCACAAGATCGTGTAGTTCGTATGCTAAAGCTTTTCTAATGTCAAGTATCATTTCCTTAGACCATAAGATTGTGCAACTCCCGGATACCGTAGGAATGCTTTGGGTGTATCAAACGTCACAACGTAACTGGGTGACTATAAAGGTGCACTACAGGTATCTCCGAAAGTGTCTGTTGGGTTGGCACGAATCGAGACTGGGATTTGTCACTCCGTGTAAGCGGAGAGGTATCTCTGGGCCCACTCGGTAGGACATCATCATAATGTGCACAATATGATCAAGGAGTTGATCACGGGATGATGTGTTACGGAACGAGTAAAGATACTTGCCGGTAACGAGATTGAACAAGGTATCGGGATACCGACGATCGAATCTCGGGCAAGTACAATACCGCTAGACAAAGGGAATTGTATACGGGATTGATTAAGTCCTTGACATCGTGGTTCATCCGATGAGATCATCGTGGAACATGTGGGAGCCAACATGGGTATCCAGATCCCGTTGTTGGTTATTGACCGGAGAACATCTCGGTCATGTCTGCATGTCTTCCGAACCCGTAGGGTCTACACACTTAAGGTTCGATGACGCTAGGGTTATAAAGGAAGCTTGTATGTGGTTACCGAATGTTGTTTGGAGTCCCGGATGAGATCCCGAACGTCACGAGGAGTTCCGGAATGGTCCGGAGGTAAAGATTTATATATAGGAAGTCCTATTTCGGCCATCGGGACAAGTTTCGAGGTCATCGGTATTGTACCGGGACCACCGGAAGGGTCCCGGGGGCCCACCGGGTGGGCCACCTATCCCGGAGGGTCCCATGGGCTTAAG
This sequence comes from Triticum monococcum, assembly GCA_034509565.1. Classification (NCBI taxonomy): domain Eukaryota; kingdom Viridiplantae; phylum Streptophyta; class Magnoliopsida; order Poales; family Poaceae; genus Triticum; species Triticum monococcum. The sequence continues at coordinate 627,067,758 of CM067845.1, forward strand.
TGAGAAGGGATCCAGCCCTAAGTGGGCTGGGGCGCCACATCCCCTTGGGCCCATGCGCCTAGGGTGAAGGGGGAACCCTAAGGAAGAGTCCCAAGGAGGGAAGGCACCTCCTAGGTGCCTTGGGGGGGAGGGAAACCTCCCCTGGCCGCCGCCCCTAGGAGATTGGATCTCCTAGGGCTGGCGCACCCCCCTTGGGCTCCCTATATATAGTGAGGGCAGGAGGGCCTCTTGAGAGAACCCCTTATGCCTTTGGTGCAGCCCCTCCCCTCTCCCAAGTTCTTCTCCTCTCCCGTGGTGCTTGGCGAAGCCCTGCAGGATTGCCACGCTCCTCCACCACCACCACGCCATTGTGCTGCTGCTGGATGGAGTCTTCCTCAACCTCTCCCTCTATCCTTGCTGGATCAAGGTGTGGGAGACGTCACCGGGCTGTACGTGTGTTGAACGCGGAGGTGCCGTGCGTTCGGCACTTGGTCATCGGTGATTTGGATCACGATGAGTACGACTCCATCAACCCCGTTCTCTTGAACGCTTCCGCTTAGCGATCTACAAGGGTATGTAGATGCACTCTCCTTCCCCTCGTTGCTGGTCTCTCCATAGATAGATCTTGGTGACACGTAGGAAAATTTTGAATTTCTGCTACGTTCCCCAACAGTTTTGGCCTAGCCTATTCTGCCCACGGCCAGACAGGGACCCGCAGTTGTGGGTTTTGGCCACAAGGTGGGCCCACTACGAGGCTTGCAGCAACGCGGAGTACGGGACGGCCACTAAGGCCGTGATCACCAAATTTTGGGTAAGTTCTCTTCTGAATCACTTGTCTTCAGTTTCGTTCATAGTTTATCATTGAATCACTCAACTCATGCCTTGTTTTCTTCTGGTTTATGCATGATTGCAGCAACTCTATAGAGTTCTTGACGAGCACAAGGCCAGAGCCGACGTAGTCTTGCTTGCGACTGCGAAGAAGAAAGCTCGTCAGTTGTAGTACGAGGTGCGCTGGGTTGCCGTCTCGCAGTACTACCACATCTACCTGCAACAAAAGATGACCAAAACTCAAGCGCAGAAGCAACAACTTACCTTGAACAGGGAGCAGTTCATAATGGTAACTATTACTAACTTTTCATTGTTTCAAGCAGTCAACTATATGTTTCGTGCTCACATGTCATGCTTCCAAAATTTGCATATGTTGTTCCTCGTTGGTGCTATGGAAGGCATGACGGATGGGCGAGTTTGGTGGATAGGTGGCTCGGCGACGATGTAGAGTTTGCTGCCAAGAGCATCAAGGCCCGGGCTAACCGTGGAAAAGATGGGACACACGGCCAAGGAAACAGGAACCACTGGGGCTTCAAGGCCATGAAGGTATATCTATATGGATGATGCATTTTTGTTCTTCTTTACCGTCATGTTCTCATGTATGGCTAACTTCTGTTTGACGTTGCAGGAGGACAAGTTGAAGAGGCCGCTCTCAGACATTGAGTCGTGGAAGCTGGCCCGCGAGCGGAGTCATCCCAAGGAGGGCGAGAGCCAGTACTACGGCAAGACCGAGGAGCACCTGGAGTCTTACACTCCGCACTATCAGAAGTTGCATCCGGATGTTCCTGTTCCTGAGGTCGCCCAGTCTCAGATCGACGACATGGCGGTGGTGGCCATCCAGGGGAAGTCACATGGCGAGTATCCGTGTTTCAATGGCTTCATCACTCCTTCGATCTCGTACACACGGCTTCGGTCTACCAACCCAAGCCAGTTAGAGAGTACGGGGCGTTCACAGACTCCCTTAGCCAGCCAGCATGCCGTAAGTACTTCCCCTTTATCTTCTTCTCTCTAGCATTCTCAGTTTATTTTCAGCATTGCTCACTTAGAAACAACCTAAATTATGTAGGCATATAAGGCATTTGTCGAGCATAGGAATCTCGAGGTGCGAGAGTACTTGCAACGAGTGAAGGAAAACGATGATTACAACCATCAGATGATGACGGTTAGTTTTTCCCTCTTAAAACCAAGCTAAAATTTTGCACTTTCGTTCCTTCTGATCTTCTAGTTGCTTGTTTAACTAACATCCAGGCTATGTTGGCGTCTTGGAGTAACCGCACAGATCCACCACAAATGGGACCCCCACCACCACCTGCGGGAGAACCCCCACACGTGCCCACGTTCGATGAATGGGTGGCACTAGGCAGTGATAGTCCGATTAGTACATTTGCCTAACTACTGAATAACTAGTTCTCGTTCATTCAACACTATCATATCATATTTACCGTTAGAATCTTCTCTCAAACATGTAGGGGACCGGTGGCTCGACTCCTGCTCCGTCGAACCCAGTCACTCCGATCTTTCGCGGTGGCGGTTTTGGAGGAGGTGGTCTTAGCGGTGGTGCTTATGGCGGAGGTGGTCTTGGCGGTGGTGGTTTTGGCGGAGGTGGTCTTGTTTGATGTCGATGATGATTCCGTGCATGTGGCCGTCGTGCCATGCCTTTCATGTTCCTACTTTTATTATGTTACATGTCTTGCACTACTTTTATGTTCATGAACTTTCGCCGGTGATGATCTTTAGATGATGATGATGAACTTGAGTATGTTTAGATGATGATGGTGAACTTGAGTATATTTAGATGATGAACTGTTATATTTCTGCATAATTATATATTATTCTGCTTTGAAATGTTGTCAAATGAATTGAAAAAGAGAAAACAGAGAGAAAAAAACTATGCCTACGGCAAAGCCGTCGACATATATAAGCCCAGGAGATACCAGGACACGCCACGTGGCAGATATATGCCGACGGCAAAGCCGTCGACATAGATGGTAGATTTCCATCTATGCCGACGGCTTTGCCGTAGGCATATCTGTATGCCTATGGCAAAGCCGTCGGCATAGATTCCGTCTATGCCTAACCAGGAGGCACCACGGGATGCCACGTGGCACAGATATGCCGACGGCTAGGCCGTCGGCTAGATTTCTATCTATGCCGACGGCCAAGCCGTCGGCGTACCTCTGCCATGTGGCATTCCACGATTCGTCTGCGCTTTTGACGGCGTCGTCCGTTGCCGTCAGACGAAAAACAGTGCCGACGGCTGACGCCAGGTCGTCGGCATAGGCCCCTATGCCGACGGCTATACTACGCCGACGGTCTGACAAGACTACGCTAGCGTGATCTACGCCGATGGGTCTATGCTGACGGCAGCCGTAGGCATAGATCTATGTCGACGGCAAAGGACCTATGCCGACGGCCCTGGGCCGTAGGCATAGACCGCGAGTCCGGTAGTGATTTTTGGGTGTCCAATTTTGTTGAAAGTGAATTAGAAAAATGTAGCACGTCTGTCTAGGAGACTAATTGATTAAGTATAATCCGTAGATAATTTCTGTCCATCATAAGGATTGGGTTAGCGGCATCAGGCAAAACACCATGCTCGACTAAAGTAATAAGGGGTTTCACAGATAATCCTGTGATAATATCATCATACGAACAATTGGAACGAGCTTCAATTCTTTACGCGAGACCTATGATTTCGGCAATCTGTCGTATTGGGCGAAATGGTTTGGTATCAGATATGAAAAGAGAATGTCAAACGTGGGGAGGATAAAACGTATGCAGGAGATCATGTTTGGATGTTCGTTAAGTAATGTAGCTAGGTTGTTACACCGATAATCTGCTTTTGATGTGACTTACGGCTAAATCAGTCTTTCTGTGTCAATTATCACAGGACAAGCTGGGTATGGATAACATAGAGTCGTGTCGTTGCTAGTACCCCGCTATAATTCAGTTTCTAGCACAAGAATCACTTGCCAACACCGAGGAATAACTGCACTAAGCCTATAGAAAGGATGAGTTCAACATCTAGCTTGTAGGAGTGCAAAAAGTAAGCCTTGTTTTCAGATTTGTCTTCTTGTAGGTCGCATGTATGCAATTAGGTTTTGAACAATAACTCGATAGTTGTGATGTGTGGTAAAAAAGTTGTACTCGTGTTATAACAATTATTTATTAAAGATATGAGGTGGTGGAGGATCACCTCCCTCTGAACAAACCGCATAAAAAAATTCATTTTCTTTTTCTTTGTGCAGCTTGTGATGAGTACAAACTTGACCTGAATTTCATTTTCTTTGTGCAGCTTGTGAGACGGTGGGTGCTGCCTCCTTTGCACCCCATCGTGCATAGATTTATTTTCTCGGTATTTCTTCACTCATGGAGTCACGCTGTACTAAACTACAGCCCCTACGTCGTGTTTATATGCACATCCAGGTTTGCATGCAAACAACCACTCGGACCTAACTAGAACTCACGTATGTCTACATTTTTTTTCAAAAAGGGGAAAGACCCGGCCTCTGCACCATCATGATGCACACGGCCATTTTTATTAAAAGGAAATTAATAGGTCTAAAACGTACGTAGTATCAACTAAAATGGCAAAAAAAAACACCATAAAAAGTGGGTACAAACGAAAGATTACATGACTTAACCACATAATCTATTAGTGACATGCCAGCCAAACCGGTTAAATAACGCCTGTGAAACCATCTCCAGACGGTTGCACCCAAAGGCCACGAGCCCCCCAGCGTCCCCACGCTGAAGTGATGACCACATACAGATCGATGTGGTGGCTCTGAAGATAACCTGCAAAAAGTTAATAGAGCGAGACCTGTTAAAAACACAGTCATTCCAGCAATTCCAAATTGCCCAAAGTAAGACACAAACCCCTACATGGATATGACCCTTAAGTATTTTGTTGATACCAACCAACCAGTTTCCAAACAAATTTGGGATACTTGTTGGTGGTGGCAAATTATATGCAACATGAACCGTGCGCCAAATCAAAGTCGCGAAAAGGGCAAGGAATAAAAAGATGTTGAATTGTTTCATCCTTATCACATAAACAACAATTCTTACATCCATCCAGTTTCGTTTAGCCAAATTATCTTTGATGAGATCACCTCCCTCTGAATAAACCACATCAAAATTTTAATCTTTAAAGGTACTTTGATTTTCCATATATGCTTTCTACGGAACACAGGCCCCGTATTAATAAGATCTTCATACATAGACTTGACAGTAAACACCCCATTGGTATTTAGTCTCCATCTAAAGACATCAGGCGCATGAGATAGGACGACCAACATCAACCTACGAACTAAATGGAGCCACGTCATCCATTTATCACCAATCAAGGCCCTCCTGAATTGGATGTTCAGAGGTATTGAACCAAGGACTGATTGAACTGTATCATCTTTCTTACGCACAATATTATACAAAGATGAGTATTGAACCATAAGCGGATTGTCCCCTAGCCAGGTATCTTCCCAGAAACTAGTGGATTGACCGTCACCAATTTTAAATGAACCTCTCATAAAGAAAGAAGACTTGACCTTCATCAAGCCTTTCTAAAATGGAGAGTCGGTATACATACCTGACATTATTGGGCAAGATTATTTATAGCATTACATTTGGTGTGCTTCTTTATCACAAATGTATAGCTTGGTTTAGCCTAAAGTGTAAAGCACTTAGCTAGACGAAACAAAGAATAGACATATGGGTTATGTTTATAGAGGCAATATCACGCACAAGTGTTGTTTCCTCAGTAAGGTAGGCTTGGCATCATTCATCAGCGATATATATAGCGACTCCTTACTTCTGAAAAGACTAACTTCGAGGACACAGACTTTCCCAAATTGAGTTTATATCATCTCAGTGGACGATGAGAAACTGTCTAGTGCCCATGTCTATCCCCACTTAACAGGACATGAGGTACTCGTCGAATTCATGACATAATCCAATCCGTATCACGTGCCATGCTGAGATAGCTAGCTCTGTAGGAGTGCCATGAATTGGACCAGTACGTACCTCAGCATGATAAGATTTGGATTTTGTCATCACAAGTGGTAGCTACCTCGTTTGCAATATTAGTTGCTCTTTTTGTCTGGCCACCATGCATGCTCGTCTATATATAAACACATCCACGCCTCTTATTCCCACTTCTGGAGTAAACTTAAACTAATAAGTATATATAGAACCGTATATATAGATTAGGATGACATAGAAGAACATCCTATGCAAATGTCGTTAAGTGATATATAACCGTTGGCTGATGCTTAACAACAAGGAAAGATCGATGATGAGCTTTGGAAATAGAAGGCAACGGGAAGAAAAAGTCAAGTGCAAGATAAGACTCTGGTTGTTCTGTACATGATCAGGTCAAGTAGGCAATGCGCCAGTGTACATTAGCATGCAGTGGCGGAGCCACGACCGAGAAAAACTGTGCAACTGCCCGCCCAAGCCCAGTGGAGATTCGTCAGGATATGAGAGCAAAATTCAGTTTGGACGTGGAACAACTGAACAACTAAACCATACTAGTACAATGTCCGTGCGTTGCCACGGGCCTTTTAAATTTTTGTCTGATTGCATACATAAGCATAATGCACTTCCAATTTCACATGTATAGAAAAAATTTACAGTAACAATCAAAAAATGTACTTGGTGCAATGTATTTTCATTATTCCACTTCACTTGCATCTCCTAAAATATCAGGAATATTTTCTTCAGCTTCCTTCGCACAGTACTTGAGCAATTATAGTAAAAAAAATCTTCATTGACTTGTAACCATCCTGCATGAGTACTTCATACAGTTAGCATGAGGATTTCACATGAAAAATGTAAGAATGTGCAAACATAGAGTACTCCACATGTAAATTGGATGAACCAATTTTTTACCATTCCATGAGAGCATATTAAAATCAAAAACAAAATAACTCAACACATACTGGAATAAATAAATATTTATTATCTCGATTATAATGATGATAAATAATTGTATGTATCTTGAATTTAAAAATAGAATAGACAAATATGAACAACCTCCCACAAAAAGGAAAAGCCACTCCTCGCCTCTCACCACACATCCCTTATCCCCACCGCGTTGCCACGGGCATTTAAAAAAAATCAAAAATCTTACTGCTCATCATGATCATGTTCTATTGAAAAAAAATCTGAGTTTTATGGATATATGATAGTCCTCATTGCAATTAATGTCACTAAATTTCTCAATCCACCAATCATGAGCAAGTGCAAAAGTTAATGAATCTAAGTTGAGTGAAATAAGGAAGGATTAAATGAATGAACAAATAAATCGTGCACATGCCTTAATCACTTCTTCTCTGCCCGAAAATGGAACCCAATACATTCTGATGCAACATTGCATTGCTCCACGGGAATCAACAGCCTTCTCACTTGCATTGAGGAGCCCCATTTGGCCATTTATTTCGCCGCCGGCCTCAACATCACCCTTGATATCTGTCCGCCAGGTCTGTCATGAAGCCATGCCCACCATGTTTCACTGCATCTTACATTACTCCTCACATAACATAAGTAAGTACTATTGTTGAAGCATGCATACCAATCGTTAGATCGAGCACATCCAAACATTTGCGATCCACCACTTTTTCACCCTCCCCTCTCTCCACGAGACATCTCCCATACCGCATCAACAACACTCCCCTCATCACACGTCCAGCATGGGTCGCCGCCCCTCACAGGAATCAACTGAATATTATAAGGGAAAAACTAAAAGCCTGGAAACATAAACCAATGCATCCATCCACAAAATAAGCTCTACTTGATGACAACCAATGATGAAAAGCTGAATTATTTTGATCATATCCAGTCTAATAGGAGATTACATGGGTTGCAAAATCCACATAATCGCACAAGGCATTCTAAATTTTTAAATACCACAATTATCACAATAATGAAAATAAAGCTAGGGATATTGAAAAGTGTAAGGCAGTAGCGCTCTATCTCTCCGGTATTGTTCAATGGATAGGGATGCTCCTAGGCATTATTGTTATCTTGAAAGAAAATCTGGCTTGAATGAATTCTTTGGTCATAGAAAGCGTCGGAGCTCCTTGAACCTACATATTGCACCCTTTGTGTTAGTCAAGATCGAAAAATAGCTAGGCATTGGTAATCAGGAATGTACCTTTTAATCAAGTTCTTTGCTCCGTTGATGTCTGGGTTGAAGTATTATCCGAGACTGATTAGTTGTAAAAGAATTTGCATCTGCAGAACAACGTAAAATACAATAGCAGGAAGCCAGAAGCAAAATAGTTAAGTGCATACAATCAGAGGGATGTTGCCTCCAGAAATCCCTAGCGAGAGACACTGGTCTTCTACCCCACATTACATATGTCAAAAGATAGTACGCATAATTTTAACTCATTTAGTTATCTAGCTGACCAGATCAATTGTAAGCATTACATGGTTCTTATTTCAGTGAAAAGGAATTTCGTTGAATAGTGAACTTAATTGGTATAAAAGAACCATAATATGGGCTCTGCCTAAACCACAAAAGATTTTTATAGGAGATCGGAATAAAATACGTGTAATAACTCACTAAGAATCTTCTCTGTTCTTACTATTTAGGGATACCAACTCTTTGAGTAACAGAGTAATAATAGGACATTGCGTAGCTCAATACACGTGAGCTAAATTGACACACTATTGCTGCAGCCAGAGGTGATATCCAATGCAATGGGTGGGGTGAAATTCTTGACAACAGCCTGCAATCAGGTAATGAAGGACCATTTGATGACTATAAACTTGACAGTAAAGACATCTTCAACCTTTGGAAAATTAGATACGGATCAAAAAAACCTATGGCCTCATCCCGGACATTAATATTAAAACCATTATTTTAGATTTCTGAAGTTGCAACATATTTCGTGGAAGTTGCTATATGAAGATAAACCTTACAATCAGAATTTTTTTTCCTTGTACCATATCAGTTGGGCATCATGCAATATAACAGAAGATCGTTCAAGTCTATCATGTGTATTTACAAAAAAGAGCAAATATTGCAGTAAATTATTGTGATGAAATAATATAAAAGAGGTTCTGGAACATACATCTTCGTTTCTTCTAAGCCTCGGTAGAAGCATGGTTGTTTGCATTTGAGATGCAAGGAAGAAGAAAGCGACATTCCGAAAGGGCACCACATGCCTCACCTGATTGATAAACTCAGAAGCACCTTAACTAACAATTGAAAAAGGTGTCGCCAAATAGAATCTCACAAATAAAGCTATAAGCATAAACAACAAGCAAGGCAAAATCAAAAGAAATAAAAAAAATCTGTGAAGCACATTATACTTTTACATTAGATCCTATAGATATTGCAAAGACAAGAGAAATGGTCAGCATGGCAATATTGTCCGATGGTCAAATAATCCCAAAATGATACATTGAGAAATCTATATTGGACTTCCAATTTATAGAAGAATGTGAAAGAAAACTTAGTTAGACTTTTACACAATGCTCATTTAACTTGTGACGGAAAAAATTATGCCATCATAACTCAATTCTAATATATACAACTCCAATGGTGCAGGCAACGTTGCTATGGGCTACGATGTATATAAATTGCCCGTATGTTGCATCGGGGGCTTACATATTCTAATGGGTCAATACCAATGGTGGATAACATATACCTTAGGACCCTTTGCACACCAGGTGGCATTGTTGACTTCTTTACAATTAACTCATTGTCGTTCTTCTTCTCCCTGCAGAGCTGGCGGCCGACAGCGATGAGCTCCGCCTTCTTATTCTCACTGTTGTGGCCGTCCTTATCGTCCTTATTGATTGGCTCCATCAACAATCCATTGTTCTTCTCGACCATTCTTTAGCACTCTAACAACTGTATGGCGAGCTAGTCATCGTTATTGATGTCAGAGAAGCCAACAAGGCCAAGAGGTTGTTGATGTTCGTGCTCTCCTCCCCATGGTCATTATCACCGCTGCTGGGGTGCCATTAATCAACGACAACCACATTACGAACTCATTCTTCATGTTCATCTCCTCCTCCTAAGTACACTATAGTCAAGGACAACCACGACTATATGAGTGGCAGGAGACATATTAGTTTACCTTCGTGTACTTTTCATCTGTCATAATGAAACTTTGAAACTTATATTCCATTTAATTCTATTTGGCATCTTAAACAATACATGAACAAACTACTCGAGATCAAAGAGTAGCACAGTAAAAATACTACTTACATCTAAGAGAAAGGCTACATCAAGTAGTAGAATCTGCATGGCATGTGTGCTAACCTGGTCTGGATGATGTGAGTTAACAATATTGAACCCCTCTTATGTCTATGCTGCCCCTCTCAAACATCTGCAACCAAAAAACGAAAGATGAAACATGTAAGGGCATTTGGGCATAGTACAGAAACACGCTGACCAGTCGCTTTGTTTGAGGATCATAAACAAAACATGAGAGCTTCTCTCATCAATTACCTCGGCAGAAGCTTCATATATCTCTGATTTGTCAAGCGCCTTCCACATTCATGCGGCTGAAAAACTTCCCGCTCCCTCCTGCCCCGTCTTGCATTGATGAAGACCCAGGCTGAGCTTTGCTCCGCCGCGCACTCACTTCCGGTCAAGTACGCCAACACTGGAAGGGGGAGATGTTGGAGATTAAGAGGGGATTGAGGAAATGGATCCTCACATCAGTGAGGCGCACGGTGCATGTGCATCTGTGCCGAGTTTGATCTAGCTACAAAAAAAGGAACATAAGCATATGTCAAAGTAAAAGTAAAATGACCATGTACATTATACCTAAATTATATTCTCTCCTTCCCTAAGTAAATAAATAAATATACTATCCTGCATATCGTCTCACAGGTATTAAGAACCTAGCATTTTCTGCTCATGCATTGGATCTAAAACTTAAATTATGTAAGAAGACCACAGTAAACAAAAAACAAAAGCTTTTCTAAGTCGGTCTTGCCTTCATTACTATTTCTACCGATGGTTCTAGTTCCACACTTCTTCCTACAATATTGATGCAGTCGTTAAACCCTGCAATATCAGCATCGAAAAATAAATATATAATAAATAAAAACACAAAAGTAAATCGTTCAAGAGAAATTGCGGTACCAAATTTGAATTTTTCAACACTCAGAGCATGTTCGAACTATTTGTATCACACTGTATACAGAATACAGAACCATGTCATGCATGACGCCGTGCCTTTGCTATACACTGGCGCCACCTCCTCCATATGTGGTGTTCGGTGGCGCGGGGTACAGGTGTGCGTGTGAGTTAATCATGTGTGAGTGGGGCCTGTGTGCCGGCTGGGTAATGTACTTGGTCTGAACTTGTCACTGAACAAAGGTAAATCTGAATTGAGGAAATACAGTTCTGAATTCCTCCTACTGTTTCTCTTCTCTTCTTACTCAGTCAGGCAAAAAGGAGAGGGACCTGAAGCCACTCCTCGCCTCTCACCACACAAGCACATCACACATCAAACAAAATACAATGAACAAATTGATGGATCGATATGGTTGCTTCACTTTACTTCCTAATAAGTGGATTTCTTTTCCTGAACAAATTGACTGCTGATTTCAGGCAGTAGGATAGATGTTAAGCAAGCAAATATATAAATCCGAGAGCACAAGACAAGATCATGCACGTATTGTAAAAAGGAAGATGTGAATTACTTAACAACGTATCCAAACGAAGCAGATCGAAGACACACGTACGTACATATACAAATCCAAATCCGATGAGCAACACCAAAATCACTTAAGTATGCATCCAAATTAACCTTGATGGGGAAGGAAGGAAATTGAGATGGAGAAAGCACCTTACCTTGGCGGTGGCTGGAACGGTCACAACGGCGGCGGCTAGCTAGGTATTCGCGGGCGCGTGACGGGTTCCTCACGGCGCGGAACACTCCTCCTGCCCGGCGGCGGGGTCGTCGGCCAAGCGGCGTCGGACGGAGTCCACGAGGCCCTCGCCTCGGCGCGCGTGATAGGTTCATGCAGGCGAAGGGATAGAGCGGCGCACGCTTCGCCGCCGGCGACAAGCTTGGAGGGAAGAGAGGGATGGAGCGGCGGCGGCGGGATGGATCTGCGATGGCGAAGGATGAAGGGCGGCGGCGAAGGGATCTGGTGTGCGACTGGTGCGTGAGACTGCTCGCTCGAGGGCAGAAGGCCTCGCTCGTGCGATTCTTTATCGGATTTTTTTTCGCTGGTTAATTTTCGCCGGTTTTTTTCGCTGGTTAATTGTCGCCGGTTTTGTCCGTATCAGATGGGTGCGACAGGAGGTTTTGGCGCGTGGGGGGCGGGTTGGGGACTCGGCCCTGAAGGTTTTTTTTGGTTCCACGCGGCTGAGCGGGAGGTGGGAGCAGGTACCAAAAAAGACCAGGTAAGGTGGGACAAAAATAAAATCCGAAACACGACCTATCAACTAAGACATTAGGAATAGAGATAGTCAACACTGACTGAGCACTGCGGCCTAGCAGATAGTTGCCTAGCGCTTGCCGTCGGGGCCCCTGGTCAGGGAAACAATTGATCGGCGAATATGCTGCACGCAGGGGCGAGGGCCACACCGTGGAGACCAGGCGTCGGGGCCTCGTTCAGCGCTTCGGTGGTCCAGCCCAGATAGGATTAAGGGCCTGTGACCGGCAATCCCTATTTGGCGCTGCAGGCGCCGGGTATTACTGTTTTTGCAAACCGGTGCCTGCAGCGCACCCCGCTCTGCTGCGACTGGGCCGGCCCATGTACCTGCTTTTCTCTGTTTAAAAGCTCCAAAAAACCAGCGCCCGAGAGAGATCAAACTCACGATCTGTTCATTCCACACCAACAGCCACAACCACTAGGCCACAGAACCAGTTGTGTTTCTAACTTCTTCCAAAACTTTTATTTCTCTCTTAAGTCGCGGGAAACTCCTCCTGTTTACCCGGTTCGCTGGTCATTTTCCGGTTGCGTAGGTCATTTTCTGATGGGGTTTTATTCCGGTTTTCTTTTTCTTTCTTTCTTAATTTTTTCATTTTTTTAAATGCGTGTTTTTTATTCAAGTTTTTTCAAAAGAATGATTATTTTAAATTAAATGTTTTTTTAAAATTCGATTAACTTTTTTCAAGATTGATGACTTTTCCAAATTCAATGAACTTTTTTCAAATTTGATGAACTTTTTTTAGATCGATGAACTTTTCTTCAAGATCGATGAACTTTTTTTCAAAATGGATGAACTTCTTCAGATTCGATGAACTTTTTTTGAAAAGCGTTGAACTTTTTTTCAATTACGATGAACTGTTTTCAAATTCGATGATTTTTTTTCCAATTTTGGTGAAATTTTCTGAAATTCGATGAACTATTTTCCATATTCGATGAACCTTTTTCAAATTTGTGATCTTATTTCGAAATTTCATGAACTTTGTTTCAATTTTGTGAAGTTTTCTCAAATTCACGAACTTTTTTCAATGTGTATGAATCTTTCAATTTTTTTTGAAAAATCGTGGTTTTAAAAATGTATTGAATTTCTTTTCAAAGTTTACGTTTCTTTTCATATAGTTTATATTAGGTACATAGTAGTATATCTTTGTGTTGTACTAGAAGAAGCTCTAGTAGAGCTCTTTCCTGGAATTTGTTGCTTAGCTGAGCCCGATCTGGTGGTTATTACAGCTTCCTGTTGTTGTATGCGAACATTGCGAAGGGAGTTCGAGTCGTTGTTCTCTTCCACTTACCGTACTATTTTTCCACCGGCTCGCGTTGGTTTCTTTAGCAGTTACTGGGCCGGCCCGCTACACGTCCCGGCGAGCGCCAGCAGGCTATATTGAAGTGCTAGGTTCCACTGAAAATTGGGCCCTGTTCCATCCCACCGGAGGCTGTATGCCCGTAGGGCCCGGGCTTTCAATAAACAAGTTTTCGCAGTATTCATTTAAAGGCAACAACATTTTATTGGGTCTGCTGGTTAATTAGTTGTTTTTAGCATCTGGTGGTTAATTAGTTTGTCTGAAGAGAAGTCCCCCAGAGGCTAGGCTGGGCTCAGTCCATAGCTCTACCTTAACTAAATTGATGCGTAGTTCCTCCTAGGCATCAAACATGTGTTTGTCAATTACTTGACCCACTTGACCCAGTGTATTCAAACCTTGATTGAAGAAGTAACATGGTTGATTACAAAAATGTCTGTGGTTCTCCATGGTTTTCAAAATTGTGTTGGTAACATCATCGTGAGCATGAGCATCGCAATCAATTCCTATTTCCCCCTAGTGATCACCTGGACTTGTATCTCGGTCCAAAGATGTGAAGTTTTGTTCCGTCATAATTAATTAGTATAGCTGACAAGGGACTTTAATTTTGAAAGCCAAGCAATAGGTGGAATTCCTGGCTGCATTCATTATATCAATTATAAGACATTTGCAAAAATTATAACCAAAAAATCTAGAGAACTAATAGACGACCTTCTATCTAATTAAGAATAAAATTATGTACTTAAAACACACTTAAAACACCATTTCCCCTGGGGAAACATGGGCAATTGCACGTGGCTTAAGAAACGCTTCAAAGTAGCCTCAATATTTGGGCCTTCGTCCTGAAGATTTGTTCATTTCTGATGGAATAGGAAACATACAACTAGAATTTTAACGACACCCATGGAAAAAGGTTTGATTCACAGTTGGTCTTGCATATATTTTAGATAATGGGAGAGCAATTTTTGGAATTTGCACCCAAGGGAACATACAACTAGTTGTTACAAATATTTTTCTCAAAAACTATTATTACAAAGCTCCACGAGTTTGAAAACAAAAGTAAAAGCAACAAGCTACTAACAAAATAAAAAGTTCAGGTATTCCAGGGCCTGTTAATTTTTCTTGCATATATTGCGAATCTCATAAAAAATGGAATCCTCCATTCCTTGGTGGTAAATGATGTCCCAACAATCTTGAGGAGGAGTACAATCCAAAGGTGTTTTGTTGTTGGAACAATCGTACATCCGAAAGCTAGCAATGGCTTATATTCACCAGAAATAGAAACAGTGTGTGGTAGTTGAGGGATTTCCTCTAGAGGAAGAATTGATAGGACATCACACCCCCCCTCCCCCATCCCCGGGTGTTGAGGGATTTCCTCTAGAGGAATAACTGCACTAAGCCTATAGAAAGGATGAGTTCAACATCTAGCTTGTAGGAGTGCAAAAAGTAAGCCTTGTTTTCAGATTTGTCTTCTTGTAGGTCGCATGTATGCAATTAGGTTTTGAACAATAACTCGATAGTTGTGATGTGTGGTAAAAAAGTTGTACTCGTGTTATAACAATTATTTATTAAAGATATGAGGTGGTGGAGGATCACCTCCCTCTGAACAAACCGCATAAAAAAATTCATTTTCTTTTTCTTTGTGCAGCTTGTGATGAGTACAAACTTGACCTGAATTTCATTTTCTTTGTGCAGCTTGTGAGACGGTGGGTGCTGCCTCCTTTGCACCCCATCGTGCATAGATTTATTTTCTCGGTATTTCTTCACTCATGGAGTCACGCTGTACTAAACTACAGCCCCTACGTCGTGTTTATATGCACATCCAGGTTTGCATGCAAACAACCACTCGGACCTAACTAGAACTCACGTATGTCTACATTTTTTTTCAAAAAGGGGAAAGACCCGGCCTCTGCACCATCATGATGCACACGGCCATTTTTATTAAAAGGAAATTAATAGGTCTAAAACGTACGTAGTATCAACTAAAATGGCAAAAAAAAACACCATAAAAAGTGGGTACAAACGAAAGATTACATGACTTAACCACATAATCTATTAGTGACATGCCAGCCAAACCGGTTAAATAACGCCTGTGAAACCATCTCCAGACGGTTGCACCCAAAGGCCACGAGCCCCCCAGCGTCCCCACGCTGAAGTGATGACCACATACAGATCGATGTGGTGGCTCTGAAGATAACCTGCAAAAAGTTAATAGAGCGAGACCTGTTAAAAACACAGTCATTCCAGCAATTCCAAATTGCCCAAAGTAAGACACAAACCCCTACATGGATATGACCCTTAAGTATTTTGTTGATACCAACCAACCAGTTTCCAAACAAATTTGGGATACTTGTTGGTGGTGGCAAATTATATGCAACATGAACCGTGCGCCAAATCAAAGTCGCGAAAAGGGCAAGGAATAAAAAGATGTTGAATTGTTTCATCCTTATCACATAAACAACAATTCTTACATCCATCCAGTTTCGTTTAGCCAAATTATCTTTGATGAGATCACCTCCCTCTGAATAAACCACATCAAAATTTTAATCTTTAAAGGTACTTTGATTTTCCATATATGCTTTCTACGGAACACAGGCCCCGTATTAATAAGATCTTCATACATAGACTTGACAGTAAACACCCCATTGGTATTTAGTCTCCATCTAAAGACATCAGGCGCATGAGATAGGACGACCAACATCAACCTACGAACTAAATGGAGCCACGTCATCCATTTATCACCAATCAAGGCCCTCCTGAATTGGATGTTCAGAGGTATTGAACCAAGGACTGATTGAACTGTATCATCTTTCTTACGCACAATATTATACAAAGATGAGTATTGAACCATAAGCGGATTGTCCCCTAGCCAGGTATCTTCCCAGAAACTAGTGGATTGACCGTCACCAATTTTAAATGAACCTCTCATAAAGAAAGAAGACTTGACCTTCATCAAGCCTTTCTAAAATGGAGAGTCGGTATACATACCTGACATTATTGGGCAAGATTATTTATAGCATTACATTTGGTGTGCTTCTTTATCACAAATGTATAGCTTGGTTTAGCCTAAAGTGTAAAGCACTTAGCTAGACGAAACAAAGAATAGACATATGGGTTATGTTTATAGAGGCAATATCACGCACAAGTGTTGTTTCCTCAGTAAGGTAGGCTTGGCATCATTCATCAGCGATATATATAGCGACTCCTTACTTCTGAAAAGACTAACTTCGAGGACACAGACTTTCCCAAATTGAGTTTATATCATCTCAGTGGACGATGAGAAACTGTCTAGTGCCCATGTCTATCCCCACTTAACAGGACATGAGGTACTCGTCGAATTCATGACATAATCCAATCCGTATCACGTGCCATGCTGAGATAGCTAGCTCTGTAGGAGTGCCATGAATTGGACCAGTACGTACCTCAGCATGATAAGATTTGGATTTTGTCATCACAAGTGGTAGCTACCTCGTTTGCAATATTAGTTGCTCTTTTTGTCTGGCCACCATGCATGCTCGTCTATATATAAACACATCCACGCCTCTTATTCCCACTTCTGGAGTAAACTTAAACTAATAAGTATATATAGAACCGTATATATAGATTAGGATGACATAGAAGAACATCCTATGCAAATGTCGTTAAGTGATATATAACCGTTGGCTGATGCTTAACAACAAGGAAAGATCGATGATGAGCTTTGGAAATAGAAGGCAACGGGAAGAAAAAGTCAAGTGCAAGATAAGACTCTGGTTGTTCTGTACATGATCAGGTCAAGTAGGCAATGCGCCAGTGTACATTAGCATGCAGTGGCGGAGCCACGACCGAGAAAAACTGTGCAACTGCCCGCCCAAGCCCAGTGGAGATTCGTCAGGATATGAGAGCAAAATTCAGTTTGGACGTGGAACAACTGAACAACTAAACCATACTAGTACAATGTCCGTGCGTTGCCACGGGCCTTTTAAATTTTTGTCTGATTGCATACATAAGCATAATGCACTTCCAATTTCACATGTATAGAAAAAATTTACAGTAACAATCAAAAAATGTACTTGGTGCAATGTATTTTCATTATTCCACTTCACTTGCATCTCCTAAAATATCAGGAATATTTTCTTCAGCTTCCTTCGCACAGTACTTGAGCAATTATAGTAAAAAAAATCTTCATTGACTTGTAACCATCCTGCATGAGTACTTCATACAGTTAGCATGAGGATTTCACATGAAAAATGTAAGAATGTGCAAACATAGAGTACTCCACATGTAAATTGGATGAACCAATTTTTTACCATTCCATGAGAGCATATTAAAATCAAAAACAAAATAACTCAACACATACTGGAATAAATAAATATTTATTATCTCGATTATAATGATGATAAATAATTGTATGTATCTTGAATTTAAAAATAGAATAGACAAATATGAACAACCTCCCACAAAAAGGAAAAGCCACTCCTCGCCTCTCACCACACATCCCTTATCCCCACCGCGTTGCCACGGGCATTTAAAAAAAATCAAAAATCTTACTGCTCATCATGATCATGTTCTATTGAAAAAAAATCTGAGTTTTATGGATATATGATAGTCCTCATTGCAATTAATGTCACTAAATTTCTCAATCCACCAATCATGAGCAAGTGCAAAAGTTAATGAATCTAAGTTGAGTGAAATAAGGAAGGATTAAATGAATGAACAAATAAATCGTGCACATGCCTTAATCACTTCTTCTCTGCCCGAAAATGGAACCCAATACATTCTGATGCAACATTGCATTGCTCCACGGGAATCAACAGCCTTCTCACTTGCATTGAGGAGCCCCATTTGGCCATTTATTTCGCCGCCGGCCTCAACATCACCCTTGATATCTGTCCGCCAGGTCTGTCATGAAGCCATGCCCACCATGTTTCACTGCATCTTACATTACTCCTCACATAACATAAGTAAGTACTATTGTTGAAGCATGCATACCAATCGTTAGATCGAGCACATCCAAACATTTGCGATCCACCACTTTTTCACCCTCCCCTCTCTCCACGAGACATCTCCCATACCGCATCAACAACACTCCCCTCATCACACGTCCAGCATGGGTCGCCGCCCCTCACAGGAATCAACTGAATATTATAAGGGAAAAACTAAAAGCCTGGAAACATAAACCAATGCATCCATCCACAAAATAAGCTCTACTTGATGACAACCAATGATGAAAAGCTGAATTATTTTGATCATATCCAGTCTAATAGGAGATTACATGGGTTGCAAAATCCACATAATCGCACAAGGCATTCTAAATTTTTAAATACCACAATTATCACAATAATGAAAATAAAGCTAGGGATATTGAAAAGTGTAAGGCAGTAGCGCTCTATCTCTCCGGTATTGTTCAATGGATAGGGATGCTCCTAGGCATTATTGTTATCTTGAAAGAAAATCTGGCTTGAATGAATTCTTTGGTCATAGAAAGCGTCGGAGCTCCTTGAACCTACATATTGCACCCTTTGTGTTAGTCAAGATCGAAAAATAGCTAGGCATTGGTAATCAGGAATGTACCTTTTAATCAAGTTCTTTGCTCCGTTGATGTCTGGGTTGAAGTATTATCCGAGACTGATTAGTTGTAAAAGAATTTGCATCTGCAGAACAACGTAAAATACAATAGCAGGAAGCCAGAAGCAAAATAGTTAAGTGCATACAATCAGAGGGATGTTGCCTCCAGAAATCCCTAGCGAGAGACACTGGTCTTCTACCCCACATTACATATGTCAAAAGATAGTACGCATAATTTTAACTCATTTAGTTATCTAGCTGACCAGATCAATTGTAAGCATTACATGGTTCTTATTTCAGTGAAAAGGAATTTCGTTGAATAGTGAACTTAATTGGTATAAAAGAACCATAATATGGGCTCTGCCTAAACCACAAAAGATTTTTATAGGAGATCGGAATAAAATACGTGTAATAACTCACTAAGAATCTTCTCTGTTCTTACTATTTAGGGATACCAACTCTTTGAGTAACAGAGTAATAATAGGACATTGCGTAGCTCAATACACGTGAGCTAAATTGACACACTATTGCTGCAGCCAGAGGTGATATCCAATGCAATGGGTGGGGTGAAATTCTTGACAACAGCCTGCAATCAGGTAATGAAGGACCATTTGATGACTATAAACTTGACAGTAAAGACATCTTCAACCTTTGGAAAATTAGATACGGATCAAAAAAACCTATGGCCTCATCCCGGACATTAATATTAAAACCATTATTTTAGATTTCTGAAGTTGCAACATATTTCGTGGAAGTTGCTATATGAAGATAAACCTTACAATCAGAATTTTTTTTCCTTGTACCATATCAGTTGGGCATCATGCAATATAACAGAAGATCGTTCAAGTCTATCATGTGTATTTACAAAAAAGAGCAAATATTGCAGTAAATTATTGTGATGAAATAATATAAAAGAGGTTCTGGAACATACATCTTCGTTTCTTCTAAGCCTCGGTAGAAGCATGGTTGTTTGCATTTGAGATGCAAGGAAGAAGAAAGCGACATTCCGAAAGGGCACCACATGCCTCACCTGATTGATAAACTCAGAAGCACCTTAACTAACAATTGAAAAAGGTGTCGCCAAATAGAATCTCACAAATAAAGCTATAAGCATAAACAACAAGCAAGGCAAAATCAAAAGAAATAAAAAAAATCTGTGAAGCACATTATACTTTTACATTAGATCCTATAGATATTGCAAAGACAAGAGAAATGGTCAGCATGGCAATATTGTCCGATGGTCAAATAATCCCAAAATGATACATTGAGAAATCTATATTGGACTTCCAATTTATAGAAGAATGTGAAAGAAAACTTAGTTAGACTTTTACACAATGCTCATTTAACTTGTGACGGAAAAAATTATGCCATCATAACTCAATTCTAATATATACAACTCCAATGGTGCAGGCAACGTTGCTATGGGCTACGATGTATATAAATTGCCCGTATGTTGCATCGGGGGCTTACATATTCTAATGGGTCAATACCAATGGTGGATAACATATACCTTAGGACCCTTTGCACACCAGGTGGCATTGTTGACTTCTTTACAATTAACTCATTGTCGTTCTTCTTCTCCCTGCAGAGCTGGCGGCCGACAGCGATGAGCTCCGCCTTCTTATTCTCACTGTTGTGGCCGTCCTTATCGTCCTTATTGATTGGCTCCATCAACAATCCATTGTTCTTCTCGACCATTCTTTAGCACTCTAACAACTGTATGGCGAGCTAGTCATCGTTATTGATGTCAGAGAAGCCAACAAGGCCAAGAGGTTGTTGATGTTCGTGCTCTCCTCCCCATGGTCATTATCACCGCTGCTGGGGTGCCATTAATCAACGACAACCACATTACGAACTCATTCTTCATGTTCATCTCCTCCTCCTAAGTACACTATAGTCAAGGACAACCACGACTATATGAGTGGCAGGAGACATATTAGTTTACCTTCGTGTACTTTTCATCTGTCATAATGAAACTTTGAAACTTATATTCCATTTAATTCTATTTGGCATCTTAAACAATACATGAACAAACTACTCGAGATCAAAGAGTAGCACAGTAAAAATACTACTTACATCTAAGAGAAAGGCTACATCAAGTAGTAGAATCTGCATGGCATGTGTGCTAACCTGGTCTGGATGATGTGAGTTAACAATATTGAACCCCTCTTATGTCTATGCTGCCCCTCTCAAACATCTGCAACCAAAAAACGAAAGATGAAACATGTAAGGGCATTTGGGCATAGTACAGAAACACGCTGACCAGTCGCTTTGTTTGAGGATCATAAACAAAACATGAGAGCTTCTCTCATCAATTACCTCGGCAGAAGCTTCATATATCTCTGATTTGTCAAGCGCCTTCCACATTCATGCGGCTGAAAAACTTCCCGCTCCCTCCTGCCCCGTCTTGCATTGATGAAGACCCAGGCTGAGCTTTGCTCCGCCGCGCACTCACTTCCGGTCAAGTACGCCAACACTGGAAGGGGGAGATGTTGGAGATTAAGAGGGGATTGAGGAAATGGATCCTCACATCAGTGAGGCGCACGGTGCATGTGCATCTGTGCCGAGTTTGATCTAGCTACAAAAAAAGGAACATAAGCATATGTCAAAGTAAAAGTAAAATGACCATGTACATTATACCTAAATTATATTCTCTCCTTCCCTAAGTAAATAAATAAATATACTATCCTGCATATCGTCTCACAGGTATTAAGAACCTAGCATTTTCTGCTCATGCATTGGATCTAAAACTTAAATTATGTAAGAAGACCACAGTAAACAAAAAACAAAAGCTTTTCTAAGTCGGTCTTGCCTTCATTACTATTTCTACCGATGGTTCTAGTTCCACACTTCTTCCTACAATATTGATGCAGTCGTTAAACCCTGCAATATCAGCATCGAAAAATAAATATATAATAAATAAAAACACAAAAGTAAATCGTTCAAGAGAAATTGCGGTACCAAATTTGAATTTTTCAACACTCAGAGCATGTTCGAACTATTTGTATCACACTGTATACAGAATACAGAACCATGTCATGCATGACGCCGTGCCTTTGCTATACACTGGCGCCACCTCCTCCATATGTGGTGTTCGGTGGCGCGGGGTACAGGTGTGCGTGTGAGTTAATCATGTGTGAGTGGGGCCTGTGTGCCGGCTGGGTAATGTACTTGGTCTGAACTTGTCACTGAACAAAGGTAAATCTGAATTGAGGAAATACAGTTCTGAATTCCTCCTACTGTTTCTCTTCTCTTCTTACTCAGTCAGGCAAAAAGGAGAGGGACCTGAAGCCACTCCTCGCCTCTCACCACACAAGCACATCACACATCAAACAAAATACAATGAACAAATTGATGGATCGATATGGTTGCTTCACTTTACTTCCTAATAAGTGGATTTCTTTTCCTGAACAAATTGACTGCTGATTTCAGGCAGTAGGATAGATGTTAAGCAAGCAAATATATAAATCCGAGAGCACAAGACAAGATCATGCACGTATTGTAAAAAGGAAGATGTGAATTACTTAACAACGTATCCAAACGAAGCAGATCGAAGACACACGTACGTACATATACAAATCCAAATCCGATGAGCAACACCAAAATCACTTAAGTATGCATCCAAATTAACCTTGATGGGGAAGGAAGGAAATTGAGATGGAGAAAGCACCTTACCTTGGCGGTGGCTGGAACGGTCACAACGGCGGCGGCTAGCTAGGTATTCGCGGGCGCGTGACGGGTTCCTCACGGCGCGGAACACTCCTCCTGCCCGGCGGCGGGGTCGTCGGCCAAGCGGCGTCGGACGGAGTCCACGAGGCCCTCGCCTCGGCGCGCGTGATAGGTTCATGCAGGCGAAGGGATAGAGCGGCGCACGCTTCGCCGCCGGCGACAAGCTTGGAGGGAAGAGAGGGATGGAGCGGCGGCGGCGGGATGGATCTGCGATGGCGAAGGATGAAGGGCGGCGGCGAAGGGATCTGGTGTGCGACTGGTGCGTGAGACTGCTCGCTCGAGGGCAGAAGGCCTCGCTCGTGCGATTCTTTATCGGATTTTTTTTCGCTGGTTAATTTTCGCCGGTTTTTTTCGCTGGTTAATTGTCGCCGGTTTTGTCCGTATCAGATGGGTGCGACAGGAGGTTTTGGCGCGTGGGGGGCGGGTTGGGGACTCGGCCCTGAAGGTTTTTTTTGGTTCCACGCGGCTGAGCGGGAGGTGGGAGCAGGTACCAAAAAAGACCAGGTAAGGTGGGACAAAAATAAAATCCGAAACACGACCTATCAACTAAGACATTAGGAATAGAGATAGTCAACACTGACTGAGCACTGCGGCCTAGCAGATAGTTGCCTAGCGCTTGCCGTCGGGGCCCCTGGTCAGGGAAACAATTGATCGGCGAATATGCTGCACGCAGGGGCGAGGGCCACACCGTGGAGACCAGGCGTCGGGGCCTCGTTCAGCGCTTCGGTGGTCCAGCCCAGATAGGATTAAGGGCCTGTGACCGGCAATCCCTATTTGGCGCTGCAGGCGCCGGGTATTACTGTTTTTGCAAACCGGTGCCTGCAGCGCACCCCGCTCTGCTGCGACTGGGCCGGCCCATGTACCTGCTTTTCTCTGTTTAAAAGCTCCAAAAAACCAGCGCCCGAGAGAGATCAAACTCACGATCTGTTCATTCCACACCAACAGCCACAACCACTAGGCCACAGAACCAGTTGTGTTTCTAACTTCTTCCAAAACTTTTATTTCTCTCTTAAGTCGCGGGAAACTCCTCC
This sequence comes from Triticum monococcum, assembly GCA_034509565.1. NCBI lineage: Eukaryota > Viridiplantae > Streptophyta > Magnoliopsida > Poales > Poaceae > Triticum > Triticum monococcum. The sequence goes on from CM067845.1 coordinate 627,091,576, forward strand.
TGTTTACCCGGTTCGCTGGTCATTTTCCGGTTGCGTAGGTCATTTTCTGATGGGGTTTTATTCCGGTTTTCTTTTTCTTTCTTTCTTAATTTTTTCATTTTTTTAAATGCGTGTTTTTTATTCAAGTTTTTTCAAAAGAATGATTATTTTAAATTAAATGTTTTTTTAAAATTCGATTAACTTTTTTCAAGATTGATGACTTTTCCAAATTCAATGAACTTTTTTCAAATTTGATGAACTTTTTTTAGATCGATGAACTTTTCTTCAAGATCGATGAACTTTTTTTCAAAATGGATGAACTTCTTCAGATTCGATGAACTTTTTTTGAAAAGCGTTGAACTTTTTTTCAATTACGATGAACTGTTTTCAAATTCGATGATTTTTTTTCCAATTTTGGTGAAATTTTCTGAAATTCGATGAACTATTTTCCATATTCGATGAACCTTTTTCAAATTTGTGATCTTATTTCGAAATTTCATGAACTTTGTTTCAATTTTGTGAAGTTTTCTCAAATTCACGAACTTTTTTCAATGTGTATGAATCTTTCAATTTTTTTTGAAAAATCGTGGTTTTAAAAATGTATTGAATTTCTTTTCAAAGTTTACGTTTCTTTTCATATAGTTTATATTAGGTACATAGTAGTATATCTTTGTGTTGTACTAGAAGAAGCTCTAGTAGAGCTCTTTCCTGGAATTTGTTGCTTAGCTGAGCCCGATCTGGTGGTTATTACAGCTTCCTGTTGTTGTATGCGAACATTGCGAAGGGAGTTCGAGTCGTTGTTCTCTTCCACTTACCGTACTATTTTTCCACCGGCTCGCGTTGGTTTCTTTAGCAGTTACTGGGCCGGCCCGCTACACGTCCCGGCGAGCGCCAGCAGGCTATATTGAAGTGCTAGGTTCCACTGAAAATTGGGCCCTGTTCCATCCCACCGGAGGCTGTATGCCCGTAGGGCCCGGGCTTTCAATAAACAAGTTTTCGCAGTATTCATTTAAAGGCAACAACATTTTATTGGGTCTGCTGGTTAATTAGTTGTTTTTAGCATCTGGTGGTTAATTAGTTTGTCTGAAGAGAAGTCCCCCAGAGGCTAGGCTGGGCTCAGTCCATAGCTCTACCTTAACTAAATTGATGCGTAGTTCCTCCTAGGCATCAAACATGTGTTTGTCAATTACTTGACCCACTTGACCCAGTGTATTCAAACCTTGATTGAAGAAGTAACATGGTTGATTACAAAAATGTCTGTGGTTCTCCATGGTTTTCAAAATTGTGTTGGTAACATCATCGTGAGCATGAGCATCGCAATCAATTCCTATTTCCCCCTAGTGATCACCTGGACTTGTATCTCGGTCCAAAGATGTGAAGTTTTGTTCCGTCATAATTAATTAGTATAGCTGACAAGGGACTTTAATTTTGAAAGCCAAGCAATAGGTGGAATTCCTGGCTGCATTCATTATATCAATTATAAGACATTTGCAAAAATTATAACCAAAAAATCTAGAGAACTAATAGACGACCTTCTATCTAATTAAGAATAAAATTATGTACTTAAAACACACTTAAAACACCATTTCCCCTGGGGAAACATGGGCAATTGCACGTGGCTTAAGAAACGCTTCAAAGTAGCCTCAATATTTGGGCCTTCGTCCTGAAGATTTGTTCATTTCTGATGGAATAGGAAACATACAACTAGAATTTTAACGACACCCATGGAAAAAGGTTTGATTCACAGTTGGTCTTGCATATATTTTAGATAATGGGAGAGCAATTTTTGGAATTTGCACCCAAGGGAACATACAACTAGTTGTTACAAATATTTTTCTCAAAAACTATTATTACAAAGCTCCACGAGTTTGAAAACAAAAGTAAAAGCAACAAGCTACTAACAAAATAAAAAGTTCAGGTATTCCAGGGCCTGTTAATTTTTCTTGCATATATTGCGAATCTCATAAAAAATGGAATCCTCCATTCCTTGGTGGTAAATGATGTCCCAACAATCTTGAGGAGGAGTACAATCCAAAGGTGTTTTGTTGTTGGAACAATCGTACATCCGAAAGCTAGCAATGGCTTATATTCACCAGAAATAGAAACAGTGTGTGGTAGTTGAGGGATTTCCTCTAGAGGAAGAATTGATAGGACATCACACCCCCCCTCCCCCATCCCCGGGTGTTGAGTCATCCGCCGTCGTCCCGGCGCTCCTCCCTTCACCACCGCCCCTCCCCCCCCATCCCCGGGTGTTGAGTCATCCGCCGTCGTCCCGGCGCTCCTCCCTTCACCACCCCCCCCCAACACACACACACACCGATGTGCAAGAAAACAAAAGGGCAAACATACACGGTGTTCTAGTTTATATGTCGCTTATAAATCACATGCTGCTGGTTGTCTGCATAATTTTTGTTCGATTTCTTTTTGGAAGGTTTCCTGAAATGGCCCTAAAAGAGAGGAGGAATTGCCCCACCTACACTCTTTTGCACATGATCAACATTTCTCTACCTCTGAAGTATGCCATCAAGATGAGTTACCTGATCTTTTCGATTTGCATCTTTCTGATGAGGCTTATGATCAGTTTCAGATCATGGAGTAACAACTCCTTGCATTAAATCTTGATGCAAAAGGTAGTGCTGTTTGAAGAACAAAATTGAAATCATATCTTAGAAATGTTGTTTTCTCACTAGGGTAGTATCGTTCATCAGGCAAGAAATAGAGACTCCTTACTTTTGAAATACTAACTTCTAGGATGAGCAGAAACTGACTAGCGTGTATGTCTATCCCCACTTCACAAGACATGAGGTACTCGTCAAATTCATGACACAATCCGACTTATCATGTGCCATGCTGAGGTAGCTACCTCCATAGGAGTGCCATGAATTGGACCAGTACCTCAGTATGCTCGTCTATACATAAACACATCCACTACTCCTATTTACTTCTGAAGTAAGCTTAAACTAAGTATGTAAAGTAGTGTCCATACAGATTGATACATGAACAACCTATGCAAAAAGTCATCAAGAGATATACAATGGAAGGCTGGTGCTTAAGGATAAGGAAAGATCGATATGAGCTTTGGAAATAGGCATCGGGAAGAAAAAAATCGAGCACGGAAGCAGATTCAAGTTGGTTTGTATATGATCTGGTCACGTGCGCGAAGCCTTGCGGTACACTAGTATGCAGTGGTGGAGCTACAAACGAGCAAAACTATGCAACTTTATGGAACCTTCTGCTACCTTCCAAAAATAACCGGAGCGCTCCAGGTCATTTCCGGGACACTTACGGCATGCAAAACACTTCTGAAAGCATCTGGAACTCTTTTGGAGTCAATGCCTCTCTCTTCTATATCCTCTAGCCCCGTACCAAAATAAAGGAAATCCTCATACATGCAGCTTGAAAGGAAAATAAAACTACATTGATCTAGTGGCACAAGTACCATTAACCCAACACCAAGCATGGAACCAGGAGACACCACCCCTAACACATAACACCCACACTACTAGGAAAAGTGTAACGCCCCACATGTAACCTTCCCCAATTGTACTCCGACTCTTGCCGTTTCCGGCATTAAGTTATATTTAATTCTCAGGTTCGGGTCTTTGCCTCCGTGTGTTGTTTTCGTTTTCGTGCATCTCATGTCATGTCATCACGTGCATTGCTTTTGCATACATGTTCATCTCATGCATTCGAGCTTTTTCCCCGTTGTCCGTTTTGCATTCCGGCGCTTTGTTCTCCTCCGGTGGCCATTTCTAGCTTTCTTTCGTGTGTGGGGATTAAACATTTCCGGATTGGACCGAGACTTGCCATGCGGCCTTGGTTTACTACCGGTAGACCGCCTGCCAAGTTTCGGGTCATTTGGACTTCGTTTGATACTCCAACGGTTAACCGAGGGACCGAAAAGGCCTCGTGTGTGTGCAGCCCAACACCCCTCCATTTTGGCCCAAAACCCACCAAACTCAGCTCCATCGTCTCGGTCGTTCGATCACGATCATGTGGGCGAAAACCGCACCTCATTTGGACTCTCCTAGCTCCCTCTAGGTCTATAAATAGACACCCCGAAATTCGGATCTCTCCCCCCTCTCGAAACCCTAAAAACCCTCCGCGGCGCGCCGGACATTGTCCGCCCGCGCCGGACGAAAGCGCCGCCGTTCCCCGCGCCCAATCAGGGAGTGCCGCGTGGCACTCCGCCGCCCGCCGCCGCCGAGGCCCGCTCGGGCCCGTCCCCGGCCCTCCCGGCCCACGGGAGCGCGCCCGCCGCCAGAGGCCTCCGCCGCCGCCTCCCTCTACTCCGGTGGCCGGAGCCGCGCCACGCCGCCGCGGGCTCGCCGGAGCCCCTCGTCGCCGACCCCTTGCCCGGCGCCGCAAGCCACCGCCTCCCCGCCGCGGCCCGGGCTCGCCCGCGCCCTCGTCGGAGCTCGCCGGCCCCGCCGTCGCCGGTGACCTCCCGGCCGGAGGTCCTCCCCGCCCCTCGTCGCCGGAGCCGAAGCCGGCCGCCGCGCCATCGCCGGCTTCTTCGAGCTACAGTACCGGAGTGCCTCGGAATCCGCGCTGGATCTGGATCTGAGGGAAACTCTCGGTTGACTTTTCATCCCCGAACTCTAATTTTTCGTGTAACTTTGACCTGCCATATCTCCTCATACGTAGCTCCGTTTTGGGTGTATGATATGTCAAAATCTTCGTCTCGACGAGTACATCATTTCATTTCATTGCATCATTTGCATTTGAGGTCATCTTGTTGCCCAAAATTCTGTTGGAAGGAGGCATGTTGAGTTAAATTGCAGATCCGTTAGTCCAACATGCACTTTTGTCATTTTTGCCATATTTAATCCGTGCATGATATGCCTGTGCCCCTTTGGGATGAATTGTTAAGCATGTTGTCTTCTTTCCAGAGGTGCCTTCCATGTATTTTTAGGATGTGTGTGTTGTCTTGTGCAAGCTTGCGAAGAGGGCTACCTGAGATTACAGATTTCAGGGACTTAGTGATTTTCACTAAGTCTGAGCCGTTTTAGTTCACGGTGCTATATGTCCGGCTTGTTTCCTAGCGATCCGTGCCTCTTTTGAGGATGATCAGTAAGAGTGATTTGTTATGCTTGTTGTGCTTAATCCATCCATGTCTTTACTTGTTATGTTGGGGCACCCTAGGTTGACTCAATCGAGCTCAACTTTTGGATAGTTGCTGTTTTGGGCAGATCGTTAACTCTTTTGCGATTTTGCCGGAGCGATTGTTAGTGATCCATGCATGCTATGCCATTGTTCTTGCCATGCCTAGCTAGAATTTTGTGCCTTCTTAATGGATATATTCTTGCCTTGCCATGACTTGCACCGTAGTGAGAGCATCGAGCTCGTTTACATGCCTCCGTGAGTTATTATTTCAGCATGTCCCAGTTTTCACTAAGTCTGAAAACTGATTGTGTTTCGTCGATGTTCGTGTGCTCGGTAGAGTATTTTGTGAACCCTTTTGACCCTAGGTCATTTTGGGTGTTTTGTTAAGCTTGTTGAGTAGCTCCATGCCATGCTCTTACTTGCCATGTTCAGGTTTTCCTTCATGTTGTTTTCCTGATCCGAAGAGAGCATCGTGGTCTGAAATTTCAGACTAGCGTTAATTTCGCTAAGTCTGAAATCTGTTTTGCTTATTCAGTTTTGCCATGCTTGTTTGAAGCCCTTAATGGATGAATTTGCCTATGCCTCACTCATGATTATTTGTTAAGCTTGATGAGTAAATCACTGCCATGCAATTTGTTTTCATGTTGGGTGGCTGTAGCATGTTCATTTTGTTGCATTTAGGAGGCATGTTGCTGTAAATCGCAGATCGGTTCGTTTAGTAAAACGCTTGCCATTTCTTAACCGTAGCTCCGATTGCCATGATCTTTATATCGTTTTCAGGGGATTTCTTCCCCTCTATCCAGTGGCACACTTGGATTTCCATGTTGAGGCCAGGTTCATGCATTTCCTGTTACATGTTGCATTCTTGCATCCCGCATCGCATCCCGCATAGCATATCATCTTTGCATCTTATTGCTTGCCCTTGCACGTGGTTGATTGTATCCTTGTTGCTTGTTTGTGTTGTTGGGTAGAGCCGGGAGACGAGTTCGCTAACGAGGAGCCCGTTGAGTTTGCTTTTGAGGATCCAGTCAATTCTGACAGCTGTGCAGGCAAGATGATCACACCCTTGAAATCACTACTATCTTTGCTATGCTAGTTTGCTCGCTCTTTTGCTTTGCCAATGCTAAGATGCCTACCACTTGCTTGTCAGCCTCCCAATTGCCATGATTGAGCCTCTAACCCACCTTTGTCCTAGCAAACCATTGATTGGCTATGTTACCGCTTTGCTCAAGCCCCTTCTTATAGCGTTGCTAGTTGCAGGTGAAGATTGGAGCCGTTCCTTGTTGGAACATTTATTTACTTGTTGGGATATCATTATATTGCTATGTTATCTTTATTCATCTATATACTTGGTAAAGGGTGGAAGGCTCGGCCTCTCGCCTAGTGTTTTGTTCCACTCTTGCCGCCCTAGTTTCCGTCATATCGGTGTTATGTTCCCGGATTGTTGCGTCCCTTACGCGGTTGGGCTATTATGGGAACCCCTTGATAGTTCGCCTTGTTTAAAGCTTTTCCAGCAATGCCCAACATCGGTTTTACCATTTGCCACTTACCCTTTTCTTTCCCTTGGGTTTCTGGAGCCCGAGGGTCATCTTTATTTTTAGCCCCCCACGGGCCAGTGCTCCTCTGAGTGTTGGTCCGAACAAGGCAGCCTGCGGGGCCACCTTGGGGAAACCCGAGGGTTGGTTTTACTCGTAGCTTGACCTATCCGAGCGTGCCCTGAGAAAGAGATATGTGCAGCTCCTATCGGGATTTGTCGGCACATTCGGGCGGTGTTGCTGGACTAGTTTTGACCTGTCGAAACATCTTGTTGTACCGGGATACCGAGTCTGATCGGTGGGTCCTGGGTGGAGGTCTATTCCTTCGTTGACCGTGAGAGCTTGTTATGGGCTAAGTTGGGACCCCCCTGCAGGGATGATCTTTCGAAAGCCGTGCCCGTGGTTACGGGCAGATGGGAATTTGTTAATGTCCGGTTGTAGATAACTTGAACGTAATTACTTAAAATGAATCAACTGCGTGTGTTGCCGTGATGGCCTCTTCTCGGCGGAGTCCGGGAAGTGGACACGGCGTTGGAGTTATGTTTGCGTAGTCCGCTCTATTTAGTTTTCCGCTCGTGCCTTGCCTTCTCTTCTCGCTCTCTTTTGCGAATAAGTTAGCTACCATATATGCTAGTCGCTTGCTGCAGCTCCACTCACATTAACCCTTCCTTTCCTATTTAGCTTAAATAGTCTTGATCGCGAGGGTGCGAGATTGCTGAGTCCTTGTGGCTCACAGATTACTATTACACCAGATGCAGGGACCGATGATACTCCTCCGGATGGCGCGTTCGAGCTGAAGTGGGAGTACGACGAGGACTCTCAGCGATACTATGTTTCTTTTCCTGATGATCAGTAGTGGTGCCTGCTCGGGGTTCGATTCAGGGATTAGTCGCATGTTGGGGAGTCTTTTCTATTTTGGTGCCGTAGTCGGGCCATGAGTGTTTGCATGATGGATGCTATTTATGTACCTTGATGTGACGTGGCGAGTGTAAGCCAACTACTATTATTATTCCCCCTTTATATTTATATGTACATGGGTTGTGTGAAGATTGCCTCACTTGCGACTTATGCCTTCAATGCGATTATGCCTCTAAGTCGTGCCTCGACACGTGGGAGATATAGTCGCATCGAGGGTGTTACAAGTTGGTAATCAGAGCCTTTCCCGACCTTAGGAGCCCCATTGCTTGATCGTTTCTAGCAGCCGAGTTGTGTCTAGAAAAATGTTTTGAGTCCTTAGGAATTATATATCGGAGAGCTTAGGAATTCTTTTTACTTCCCAGTCTCCTCATCGCTCTGGTAAGGCATCCTGACGTAGAGTTTTGACTCTTCTCTTCTCAAATTTCACAAAAAAAAATTTAGGATCACGCGAGTATCTTAGTTTTGTTCCGATGGCTTATGATGAGAATACTGTCTTGGTGCCTCCTGTCAGGGGTTTAGTGGAAGTGTCCCGGGGAGTTGAGCTCTGAGGTGTTGTCATCATAATTCTATCGTTGCAATTTTGGCATACTTGAGATATGTGCGCGACATCGAAAATCTCCTTTATGCAGTTCGTTGGTGAGATAACCTCGACGCCACCCAGTACTGGGGCGGGAGTTCGGGAGTATCGCCATAACTTGTATAACGGATGCTTTTCGAAGGTTGAGATAGATGGTTTCCGAAGGTTTCTTGGTTATGTGTTGAAGGATGGATGCAGCTGGATGTAGGATTTGCTAGCTTGGGTGAGATATTATGCTTCCCCTGTATCCTCAACACCTGATTGCATAACCGGAAAGTTTCGGGAATTTCATAGGTGGGAATTCAAGTAGCCTTAGGATATCTTTCCAACAGATGTGTGATATGAAATTGGGGTTCGACGTCTAGTGGTTCGCCTATTCACGGTCGATTTTACAGTGGCCTCGTTGTGTCTTAAAGAGTCCTTGGCTATGCTGACTCGGGGACGCTTCGTATGTCATGTGCACTGCCTTGTACATGATGCTGCTGTACGGTCGAGCCCGTGTAGGTCCTACCACGAACACTTCGGACGAAATTTCTATCATGTGCTTGTTCCGGCTTACTCCGCTAGCCAACCCTTGGTTTTATTTCGAGTTGTGGTATTCGTTCTTCTTCGACGTCATATGTTGATTCCATTCCTCGTTGATGTACCTCTTCTACATGATTCTTCGTGGCTTCGCAATTTAGGAATATGTGACCACTTCAAGAGAAGTGCATTCGTTCATTTTGTTCGGATGTGAAGACTTATGTTGCAATTTTCCATTCCGTTGGATTCACCTTCTATATTTGTCTATTTGTGTGCTAATGGTGGTCAACCTCTTCAGGATGGCTCCTCCAACGCGCACGACTCCGAACCCAGATCCTCCGCCACCTCCGCCTCCTCCGGAAGCATGGCAGGCTGTGATGGCTGCTACTAATGCAAATACTCAGCTGATCATGCAAATCATCCAAGAGCGGAATCAAAGCAGTCAAGCGAATCAAGGCAACAACCAGAACCAGTTTGCAACTCTGAATCAGTTCCTCGCAAATGGTCCAAAGACGTTCAGTAACTGCGTTGAGGCTACCGATGCTGATGATTGGTTAGTCGATCTGGGCAAGCATTTTGAATGTAGCAACGTCAGACCTGAAGATTTCGTCAAGTTCGCGTCTTTCCAGCTCAAGGATCAGGCCGCAGAGTGGTTTCAGCAGTACCGGGATTCCAGAGGTGGATGTTTGATCACTTGGGATGATTTCCGTCGTGATTTTCGCGCTCATCACATTCCTCAAAGTGTGACTGAAAGCAAACGTGAAGAATTCCGCAATCTGAAGCAAGGCACTTTGTCTGTCTATGACTACAACAAGTTGTTCCAGAAGCTCGCCCGTTTTGCCAAGCAGGATGTTCCTGATGAGAAGAGCATGATCTATCAGTTCAGGGGTGGTCTTCGTGAAGAAATTCAGCTCGCTCTTGTCCTCTTCGAGCCGCTGAGATACGATGAGTTCTACAACATGGCACTGAAGCAAGAGGCTGCTTAGCTCAGATGTGATGCTTCCAGGAAGCGAGTCAGGGACACTTCGTCTTCGTCCTCAACTCAAGTGGCCAAGCAGTAGAAGTATTGGCTTCCTCCTCCTCCGTTCCGTCAGCCGTATCAGCAGAAGAGCAAAGGTGGCAGTGGTTCGTCCCACCCACCCAACCTAGGCTTTCAGAACAAGACTTCGTCTCAAGCTTCAAGATCGAGTGCTCCGTACCACCGTCCGCTCTCAGAGGTCACATGCAACAAGTGCCAACAGAAGGGTCACTACGCCAACAAGTGTTTCAACCAGAGGCGTCTTCCTCCTCCTGTCAGATCGGCAAGTACAGCTGTGGTCAAGCATAATCCCAAGCACGCCAAGGTCAATATGGTGAATGCAGCTCAAGCAGAGGATTCGTCAGATGTGATCATGGGTAACCTTCCTGTTAATGATATTCCTGCAAGAGTTCTTTTCGATTCAGGTGCATCGCATTGTTTCATGTCTAAGCCATTTTTTACCAAGCACGAGTTCGTTTCTTCGCATTTGGGTAAACAAATGGATATTGTTTCTCCTGGCAAACGATTGAGTGCAAGTCTGGAGGTGCCAGATGTTTCCATCATGTTGGGTGAATTCAAGTTCTTGGCTTCTCCAATGGTTCTTGGCAATTCTGATATCGACCTCATTCTTGGGATGGACTGGCTCTCTAAACATAAAGCTCAGCTGGATTGTGCAGCCAAGCAGATTCAACTGACTCATTCGTCTGAGGAAGTGATTGTCTTTGCTGCTCGGGATAATACCATCCGGTTATTCTCTCTCAATGAAAAGGGTGAATTGGATGCTATTTCGCAGATTCTGGTTGTTTGTGAGTATCAAGATGTCTTCCCTGAAGAACTCCCAGGCATGCCTCCAAACCGGCCGGTGGAATTTGTTATTGAACTTGAGCCCGGTACGGAACCGGTGTGCAAACGGCCTTACAAGCTCGGCCCCGAAGAGTTGAAGGAGTTGAAGAAACAGCTCGATGTGCAAGAAAGAATGGGTCTCATTCGGCCTAGTACTTCTCCGTGGGGTTGTGGTGTTCTGTTTGTGAAGAAGAAGGATGGAACGGACCGACTTTGTGTTGATTATCGTCCATTGAACAAGAAGACCATCAAGAACAAGTATCCACTTCCCAACATTAATGATCTATTCGAGCAACTCAAGGGTGCCCAAGTATTCTCCAAGCTTGATCTCCGTATGGGTTATCATCAAATTCGCATTCGTGAACAAGATATTCCAAAGACGGCGTTCAGAACAAGCTATGGGTCATATGAATACACAGTTATGTCTTTTGGCCTCGCCAATGCTCCTCCGACGTTCTCTCGCATGATGAACTTCATCTTCAACCCCTACACCAACGACTTTGTTTTGGTCTATCTCGATGATATCTTGGTTTTCTCGAAGAACAAGGAAGATCATGCCAAACACTTGCGTTTGGTTCTTGACAAGCTAAGGGAACATCAATTCTATGCCAAGTTCTCTAAGTGTGAGTTTTGGCTCGATAAAGTTCTTTATCTTGGGCATATTATCTCTGCCAAGGGCATTTCCGTGGATCCTGAGAAGGTGTCTGCAATCGTTAATTGGGAACCTCCTCAGAATGTGAAGCAACTCCGTAGCTTCCTCGGTCTTGCAAGTTATTGCCGAAGATTCGTTGAAAACTTCTCCAAGATCGCGAAGCCTCTCTCAAATCTTCTTCAGAAGCACGTCAAGTACGTTTGGTCTTCGGAGTGTGATGTTGCTTTCAACGCTTTGAAAGAGAAATTGATCACAGCTCCAGTTCTAACTCCGCCTGATGAAGCCAAGCCGTACGAGGTCTTTTGTGATGCCTCTCTCCAAGGTCTCGGTGCAGTACTGATGCAAGAGAAGAAAGTTGTTGCTTATACCTATCGCTAGTTGAAGCCAAATGAGAAGAACTACCCCACTCATGATCTCGATTTGGCGGCAGTTGTGCACGCATTGTTGACTTGGAGACATCTTCTCTTGGGAAGGAAAGTGGACATCTTCACTGATCACAAGAGTCTCAAGTACATCTTCACTCAGCCTAATCTCAACCTCAGGCAGACTCGATGGGTCGAAATGATTCAAGAGTACAATCCGAGTATCGAGTATACTCCAGGCAAGGCTAATGTGATTGCTGACGCTTTGAGCAGAAAAGCATATTGCAACAGTCTGATTCTCAAGCCTTACCAACCCGAGCTTTGTGAAGCTTTCCGCAAACTTAATCTGCAAGTTGTTCCTCAAGGTTTCCTTGCCAACCTTCAAGTTTCTCCTACCTTGGAAGACCAGATTCGCCAAGCCCAGCTTCTTGATGCTATGGTGAAAAAGGTGAAGATTGGTATTGCAAAGAGTCAGTCCAAGTACAAGTGCTACCGACTTGATGACAAGGACACTCTCTTCTTCGAGGATCGAATTGTTGTGCCCAAAGGTGAACTTCGTAAAGTGATCATGAATGAGGCTCACAACTCTCTCCTCTCCATCCACCCTGGGAGCACGAAGATGTATCAAGACCTGAAGCAAACCTATTGGTGGACTCGAATGAAGCGCGAGATCGCTCAATTCGTGAATGAATGTGATGTCTGCAGAAGAGTGAAAGCAGAACACCAAAGGCCAGCAGGTCTCCTCCAACCTCTCGCCATTCCAGAATGGAAGTTTGACCACATTGAAATGGACTTTGTGACTGGGTTTCCTAAGTCCAAGCGTGGCAATGATGCTATATTCGTTGTCATCGACAAGCTGACCAAAGTGGCTCATTTCTTGCCTATCAAAGAGTCTATCACTGCAGCTCAATTGGCGGAGCTCTACACCTCTCGCATTGTCTCTCTGCACGGTATTCCTCAAGTGATATCTTCAGACCGTGGCAGCATCTTTACCTCCAAGTTTTGGGATTCTTTTCAGAAGGCCATGGGCACCAGCATTCGCTTCAGCACTGCTTTTCATCCTCAAACAAGCGGTCAAGTCGAGCGTGTCAACCAGATTCTTGAAGATATGCTCAGAGCTTGTGTTATCTCCTTCGGCATGAAGTGGGAGGATTGTCTTCCTTATGCTGAATTCTCATACAACAACAGTTTCCAAGCAAGTTCTGGCAAGGCCCCGTTTGAAATTCTGTATGGGAGGAAGTGTCGTACACCTCTCAACTGGTCTGAAACCGGTGAACGTCAGCTGCTGGGTAATGACCTGATCACAGAAGCAGAAGAAATGTGCAAGGTCATTCGTGATAACCTCAAAGCAGCCCAGTCTCGTCAGAAGAGCTACTACGACAGCAAGCACCGTGATTTGGCTTTCGAGATCGGGGATCATGTCTACCTCCGCGTCTCTCCAATGAAAGGGACTCGTCGCTTCGGTATCAAAGGGAAGCTTGCCCCCAGATACGTCGGGCCTTTCAAGATCGTCAGCAAGAGAGGCGACCTCGCCTATCAACTCGAGCTTCCTGCAACCTTTGCCAATGTTCATGACGTGTTCCATGTCTCGCAACTCCGAAAGTGCTTCAAGACGCCTGAGCGCACCGTCAACTTCGAGGACATTGAGCTCCAAGAAGATCTCTCCTACCGTGAGCACCCAGTTGCAATCCTTGAAGAGACTGAACGCAAAACTCGCAACAAGTCAATCAAGTTTCTCAAACTTAAGTGGTCACACCATTCCGACCGTGAAGCTACCTGGGAACGCGAGGATCACCTCCGTTCTGAGTACCTGGAGTTCTTTCAGTCCTAGATCTCGGGACGAGATCTTTTCGTAGTGGTGGAGTGTTGTAACGCCCCACATGTAACCTTCCCCAATTGTAGTCCGACTCTTGCCGTTTCCGGCATTAAGTTATATTTAATTCTCAGGTTCGGGTCTTTGCCTCCGTGTGTTGTTTTCGTTTTCGTGCATCTCATGTCATGTCATCACGTGCATTGCTTTTGCATACATGTTCATCTCATGCATTCGAGCTTTTTCCCCGTTGTCCGTTTTGCATTCCGGCGCTTCGTTCTCCTCCGGTGGCCATTTCTAGCTTTCTTTCGTGTGTGGGGATTAAACATTTCCGTATTGGACCGAGACTTGCCATGCGGCCTTGGTTTACTACCGGTAGACCGCCTATCAAGTTTCGGGTCATTTGGACTTCGTTTGATACTCCAACGGTTAACCGAGGGACCGAAAAGGCCTCGTGTGTGTGCAGCCCAACACCCCTCCATTTTGGCCCAAAACCCACCAAACTCAGCTCCATCGTCTCGGTCGTTCGATCACGATCGTGTGGGCAAAAACCGCACCTCATTTGGACTCTCCTAGCTCCCTCTAGGTCTATAAATAGACCCCCTGAAATTCGGATCTCTCCCCCCTCTCGAAACCCTAAAAACCCTCCGCGGCGCGCCGGACATTGTCCGCCCGCGCCGGACGAAAGCGCCGCCGTTCCCCGCGCCCAATCAGGGAGTGCCGCGTGGCACTCCGCCGCCCGCCGCCGCCGAGGCCCGCTCGGGCCCGTCCCCGGCCCTCCCGGCCCACGGGAGCGCGCCCCGCCGCCAGAGGCCTCCGCTGCCGCCTCCCTCTACTCCGGTGGCCGGAGCCGCGCCGCGCCGCCGCGGGCTCGCCGGAGCCACTCGTCGCCGACCCCCTGCCCGGCGCCGCAAGCCACCGCCTCCCCGCCGCGGCCCGGCCTCGCCCGCGCCCTCGTCGGAGCTCGCCGGCCCCGCCGTCGCCGGTGACCTCCCGGCCGGAGGTCCTCCCCGCCCCTCGTCGCCGGAGCCGAAGCCGGCCGCCGCGCCATCGCCGGCTTCTTCGAGCTACAGTACCGGAGTGCCTCGGAATCCGCGCTGGATCTGGATCTGAGGGAGACTCTCGGTTGACTTTTCATCCCCGAACCCTAATTTTTCGTGCAACTTTGACCTGCCATATCTCCTCATCCGTAGCTCCGTTTTGGGCGTATGATATGTCAAAATCTTCGCCTCGACGAGTACATCATTTCATTCCATTGCATCATTTGCATTTGAGGTCACCTTGTTGCCCAAAATTCTGTTGGAAGGAGGCATGTTGAGTTAAATTGCAGATCCATTAGTCCAACATGCACTTTTGTCATTTTTGCCATATTTAATCCGTGCATGATATGCCTGTGCCCCTTTGGGATGAATTGTTAAGCATGTTGTCTTCTTTCCAGAGGTGCCTTCCATGTATTTTTAGGATGTGTGTGTTGTCTTGTGCAAGCTTGCGAAGAGGGCTACCTGAGATTACAGATTTCAGGGACTTAGTGATTTTCACTAAGTCTGAGCCGTTTTAGTTCACGGTGCTATATGTCCGGCTTGTTTACTAGCGATCCGTGCCTCTTTTGAGGATGATCAGTAAGAGTGAGTTGTTATGCTTGTTGTGCTTAATCCATCCATGTCTTTACTTGTTATATTGGGGCACCCTAGGTTGACTCAATCGAGCTCAACTTTTGGATAGTTGCTGTTTTGGGCAGCTCGTTAACTCTTTTGCGATTTTGCCGGAGCGATTGTTAGTGATCCATGCATGCTATGCCATTGTTCTTGCCATGCCTAGTTAGAATTTTGTGCCTTCTTAATGGATATATGCTTGCCTTGCAATGACTTGCACCGTAGTGAGAGCATCGAGCTCGTTTACATGCCTCCGTGAGTTATTATTTCAGCATGTCCCAGTTTTCACTAAGTCTGAAAACTGATTGTGTTTCCTCGATGTTCGTGTGCTCGGTAGAGTATTTTGTGAACCCTTTTGACCCTAGGTCATTTTGGGTGTTTTGTTAAGCTTGTTGAGTAGCTCCATGCCGTGCTCTTACTTGCCATGTTCAGGTTTTCCTTCATGTTGTTTTGCTGCTCCGAAGAGAGCATCGTGGTCTGAAATTTCAGACTAGCGTTAATTTCGCTTAGTCTGAAATCTGTTTTGCTTATTCAGTTTTGCCATGCTTGTTTGAAGCCCTTAATGGATGAATTTGCCAATGCCTCAGTCATGATGATTTGTTAAGCTTGATGAGTACATCACTGCCATGCAATTTGTTTTCATGTTGGGTGGCTGTAGCATGTTCATTTTGTTGCATTTAGGAGGCATGTTGCTGTAAATCGCAGATCGGTTCGTTTAGTAAAACGCTTGCCATTTCTTAACCGTAGCTCCGATTGCCATGATCTTTATATCGTTTTCAGGGGATTTCTTCCCCTCTATCCAGTGGCACACTTGGATTTCCAAGTTGAGGCCAGGTTCATGCATTTCCTGTTACATGTTGCATTCTTGCATCCCGCATAGCATATCATCTTTGCATCTTATTGCTTGCCCTTGCACGTGGTTGATTGTATCCTTGTTGCTTGTTTGTGTTGTTGGGTAGAGCCGGGAGACGAGTTCGCTAACGAGGAGCCCGTTGAGTTTGCTTTTGAGGATCCAGTCAATTCTGACAGCTGTGCAGGCAAGATGATCACACCCTTGAAATCACTACTATCTTTGCTATGCTAGTTTGCTCGCTCTTTTGCTTTGCCAATGCTACGATGCCTACCACTTGCTTGTCAGCCTCCCAATTGCCATGATTGAGCCTCTAACCTACCTTTGTCCTAGCAAACCATTGATTGGCTATGTTACCGCTTTGCTCAAGCCCCTTCTTATAGCGTTGCTAGTTGCAGGTGAAGATTGGAGCCGTTCCTTGTTGGAACATTTATTTACTTGTTGGGATATCATTATATTGCTATGTTATCTTTATTCATCTATATACTTGGTAAAGGGTGGAAGGCTCGGACTCTCGCCTAGTGTTTTGTTCCACTCTTGCCGCCCTAGTTTCCGTCATATTGGTGTTATGTTCCCGGATTGTTGCGTCCCTTACGCGGTTGGGCTATTATGGGAACCCCTTGATAGTTCGCCTTGTTTAAAGCTTTTCCAGCAATGCCCAACATCGGTTTTACCATTTGCCACCTACCCTTTTCTTTCCCTTGGGTTTTCGGAGCCCGAGGGTCATCTTTATTTTTAGCCCCCCACGGGCCAGTGCTCCTCTGAGTGTTGGTCCGAACCAGGCAGCCTGCGGGGCCACCTCGGGGAAACACGAGTGTTGGTTTTACTCGTACCTTGACCTATCCGAGCGTGCCCTGAGAAAGAGATATGTGCAGCTCCTATCGGGATTTGTCGGCACATTCGGGCGGTGTTGCTGGACTAGTTTTGACCTGTCGAAACATCTTGTTGTACCGGGATACCGAGTCTGATCGGTGGGTCCTGGGTGGAGGTCTATTCCTTCGTTGACCGTGAGAGCTTGTTATGGGCTAAGTTGGGACCCCCCTGCAGGGATGATCTTTCGAAAGCCGTGCCCGCGGTTACGGGCAGATGGGAATTTGATAATGTCCGGTTGTAGATAACTTGAACTTAATTACTTAAAATGAATCAACTGCGTGTGTTGCCGTGATGGCCTCTTCTCGGCGGAGTCTGGGAAGTGGACACGGCATTGGAGTTATGTTTGCGTAGTCCGCTCTATTTAGTTTTTCCGCTCGTGCCTTGCCTTCTCTTCTCGCTCTCTTTTGCGAATAAGTTAGCTACCATATATGCTAGTCGCTTGCTGCAGCTCCACTCACATTAACCCTTCCTTTCCTATTTAGCTTAAATAGTCTTGATCGCGAGTGTGCGAGATTGCTGAGTCCTTGTGGCTCACAGATTACTATTACACCAGATGCAGGGACCGATGATACTCCTCCGGATGGCGCGTTCGAGATGAAGTGGGAGTACGACGAGGACTCTCAGCGATAGTATGTTTCTTTTCCTGATGATCAGTAGTGGTGCCTGCTCGGGGTTCGATTCAGGGATTAGTCGCATGTTGGGGAGTCTTTTCTATTTTGGCGCCGTAGTCGGGCCATGAGTGTTTGCATGATGGATGCTATTTATGTACCTTGATGTGACGTGGCGAGTGTAAGCCAACTACTATTATTATTCCCCCTTTATATTTATATGTACATGGGTTGTGTGAAGATTGGCTCACTTGCGACTTATGCCTTCAATGCGATTATGCCTCTAAGTCGTGCCTCGACACGTGGGAGATATAGTCGCATCGAGGGTGTTACAAAAAGGGCTATAGCTGATATAGACATTAATGGCGCACCATGTATCTGATGCGCCACTGCTATACATGTGCACCATTAGTGTCCTCATTACTAATGGTGCACCAGACACACGGTGCGTCATTACTAGCAAATTTTATTTTTTTATTTTTTGAAAACTATTAATGGCGCACCACGGCACAGTGCGCCATTAGTACTTTTAACTAGAAATGGCGCACCACACACTCGATGCGCACTAGTGACAATTTTTTTTTACTTTTTTTTTCCAAAAGTAGTAGGTGCGCCATTACTAGCTCAAACTAGTAATGGCGCATCACACCCACGGTGCGCCACTATTGAGATTTTTTTTTTGCAAAACTAGTAATGGCGCACCCCTGACAGGTGGGTTACTAATGGCGCATTTGTAGGTGGTGCGCCATTAGTAACCTGAGACCAGCTAGATATTTTGGACAGCCACCTACCACACTCACTTTCCCAACTTCATTCTCTCCTCCTCCTCCAAGCTTGTCTCGGCTGCCTCCTCCTCCGCACCTCATTTGCACCATAGATTCACCCAAATTAAGTGGTTAAATTACCTTTTTTTGATAGGTAAGTAAGGGGAAAGCTTCCTCCAACCTCAAATCCATCTTGGAAAAGACTGATGATCCAGCGAGCTGATCATACAGATCGTTGATCCTGGGGAGCGGATACTTGTTCTTGATAGTGACCAAGTTGACAGGTCAGTAATCTACAACCATCTGATCCGTTCCATCCTTCTTCTTGACGAAGAGGACGGAGCAAGCCCAAGGAGAGGAACTAGGACGGATGAAACCCTTTTTCAAGGACTCATCGAGTTGGTTCTTAAGCTCGGCTAGTTCTAAGGGTGCCATCTTATAGGGTCTCCTAGAAATTGGAACGGTTCCTGGAACAAGGTCTGTCACAAACTCGGCATCCCTGTCAGGTGGAACACCTGGCAGTTCTTCTAGAAAGACATCCGGAAAGTCTCGGACTACCGGAATATCTTCAAGGTCTGAAAGGGGGTTGGCATTTAGGGAGTAAAGCTGGCGGTTGGCCACTCGAGTTAAGACATTGACTGTCTTGCCCGATGGGTGAGTAAGTTGAACAGTTCTAGTGGCAAAATCAATCTTAGCATAATGAGCTGACATCCAGTCCATACCCAAGATGATGTTTATGTCCGAGGACTTGAGAGCTATTAAGGATGCAAGGAAGACAAGTCTATCGACAAGAATATTCCCATGGCTTACTCTAGAAGTTTGCCATTTGGAACCCGGAGTTTGAATTACCATGGAAGTGGGCATGTCACAGAATGTCGTGTTATGCAATCGAGCATAGCTCTCAGATATGAATGAATGAGATGCTCCAGTATCGAAAAGACCAGATGCTGGATGGCAATTAACAAGGAGCGTACCAAGGACGACGTTAGGATCCTCATGAGCCTCCTCAGCTGACACATAGTTGACATGGCCACGTGCAGTGGTGGCTGGCTTGGCGTAGAATGTCTTTCCCGCTGGCTTACCACAACCAACAGACTTTCCAGACTGATTGGGGTTGTTGTTCTGGGGACACTCTCGACTATAGTGACCCAGCTCTCCACACTTGAAACATGTCACAGCATTGGGGCGTGGAGCAGCATTAGCAGCGGGCCACCATAGGGCTTGGATGGTGCAAACTGCTGGTTGGGACGAGGCGCCTCAAAGGATGGCCTCGAAATGAACCTGGGTGGCATAGCCGTGCTTGGAATCCACACTCGGCGCTTCTGAGATCCAGAGCCGGATGAAGAGCCAAAATCACGAGAGTGCTTGCGTGAAGCATCATAGTCCGACTGGCCTGTCTCAGCACTGATGGCTTTATTGACCAACTTCTGAAAGGAGGTGCACTCGTGCAGACGAAGATCGCGGCGAAGCTCAGGGCTAAGTCCGTTGCGGAACCTTGCCTGCTTCTTAGCGTCGGTGGATACCTCTTCAGGAGCATATCGTGCCAGATTCCCAAATTCACGGCTATATGCATCCACAGTCAGTCTTCCTTGGGTGAAATTGCAGAACTCTTCCCTCTTGCGATCTATGAGACCTTTCGGGATGTGATGCTCACGGAAAGCCTCACTGAATTCAGCCCAAGTAGTGATTTGGCCGACCGGGCGCATGGCCTCGAAGTTTTCCCACCAAAGGCTAGCAGGGCCTTTGAGGTGATAGGCAGCATAGGTAACCTTATCAGCTCCGGCTACGTTGGCAGAGTGTAGCTTGTGTGTGATGCTGCGGAGCCAGTCATCCGCATCGAGGGGCTCGACGGAATGATTAAACTTTGGTAGGTACAACTCGATAAAGTCATTGATTGACACCAAGTCATTTCGCTGATGGCGTGCAGTATTCTGCTCAATCCGCTCCAGCAAGCGGTTAGTCTCACGCTTGTTTCTTTCCGCCTGCAGCATAACTTCGGCCAGGGAAGGCGAGTGAGGCAGATTTTCACCCCTAGCTGCACTGGCTTCTCCCTGCACCGGGGCAGCAGGGTTGCTGCGGGTGTTAACCATCCTAGGAGAAAACAAGACAACAGTTTAGACAAGGATGGCACAAACTTAGCAAAGAAGTGCAGAATGTAATGGATAACATGGAATGCTAAGATGTTCATTGCACGACATGGTAATATAGAAACTGCCATATATATACCATTGGTCATACGCACCGTACATTGTTTAGTACAAGCCCATGCTAGAGTACAACTACGGTGAAAGACATTACATCTCATCGGAGGCATTCCAAGCTCCTATACATTATTTTTCTACACCTCCGGAGCGTGATACACACCAAGTCGTATCCCACGGGTCACGCAGGACTGTGGAGAATACAACTATTACAATACTAGTGAAACTACTACTAGCTCAGACGGCTCCGTAGTAGTCCTCATAGAAGTCGCCACCAAAGCCTGGAACTGGAACATTATCATCTGGGAACAGACGGTCCTGCGAAGCCTGCGGACCATAGGGACTCGGATGTGGCCTTGGTCCCACAGGTGGTGGCAGGCGGGGACCACGAGGAGGGGTGATGCCTCCTACATCGCGCCACTCCATACAATCTGGCAATGCAGACCGTATAGGGTACAGGTCCCTCATGTCCATGTATCCTGCCTGCACCACAGGTGCAAACCGAGTCAAAGTGGCCCAATGATCAGAACGAGTGTGGAAAAGCTCCATACGCAAGGCCCGATTCTCGCGGTCCTTATCCTCGAGCATCTCGGCAGTGGTGCGGAGTAGTGACTCCTCATGTGAAGAGTCATAGTACAAAGCCTGATAGTACCCATGTGCTCCAGGAAGTGAGGCTGGCATGTAACGGAAATCAGTGTTCTATAGCAAGGCAGTCCTGGCTCGAATGATAGTCATCATTGAATAGGCTGCATCCTGCACAGACATCTCAATAGTGACCTCAAGTCCATAGGAACAGTGAAGGGGCTCAGTGGCTCCAGGATAAGAGGGATATATCCTGACGGTACAAAGGTACTGGCTCTGGTTGAAGTCTCTGAACTGCTCCTTGACGGTATATTCCGGATACCACCGATAACCTGACTCGACCATCACTCGAACCAACATGGCCGTGTGGCCGGGCACATCGAGGCACTGGGTCAGACGAACCACTTGGTTCTGCGAATGGTTGGCCATCTGAAAGCACAGAATAATGCAAAGGCATTAGAATTTTCTAGGGGAAATCGGACAGCATAACGGCTGTAAATGCTCAGAAAAAGATTTGAGACATCCACTAGTAGAAAAATGGTCAAACGTGAAGCACTTTAGTGCCGGTTTGATTTAGGCCTGGTACTAATGGTACCATTAGTGCCGGTTCGAACGGATTTGCATTAATGCCGGTTCGTGTTGAACCTTTAGTACCGGTTCGTGGCACGAACCGGTACTAAAGGGGTGGTGGCAGGCTGGCGTCAGGCCGGGGCCCCACGATCACCTTTAGTACCGGTTCGTGGCACGAACCGGTACTAAAGGTCTAACCTTTAGTACCGGTTCGTGGCACGAACCGGTACTAAAGGGGTCTGACCTATAGTACCGGTTTGTGATATAAACCGGCACTATAGGGCAATTTTCAAACTCTACCCCCCCTGTGTCGCCATTTCAGTTCTGAAAAAATCAAAAGAAAATGATAAAAACTTCAAAAAATAAAATCCTTCGAGAGGTAGTTATATTACTACATCTACTAGTTAGGAAAATTTGAAAACTACAATTTGGACATGTTTTGCAAAAAGTGTAGGGAAAATGTAAAACGGCTATAACTTTTGCATACGACGTCGGAAAAAAAGTATAATATATCAAAAAATTCAGCACGAAAATACGCATCCGATGGAGACAGCCTACGGCCTGTTTGGAATTTTTAGAATCCTCAGATTCCAAAAGGAAAAAAGATATGGTCAAATTTCAGTTTTTAAAAAAAATTGGTTAAATCTGGTCAAACTACTTATTCAAGAAGTATTAATGTTACTACATAATTATTCAAGAATATTAGTGTTAGTAAATAATTATTTCAATTTTTTGAATTTTGGTCAAATCTGGTCAAACTGTGGTCAAACTATGGTCAAACTTATTCAAGAAATATTAGCGTTACTAAATAATTACTATTTTTTTAGAATAATAGTTTCAAACTCAAACGGTGAAATGTGTGACTTCATGCTCAAGCTAAACTCCTGAGGGTTACTAGGATTAACATCTTACTATTGTCAGGAAAACAACAAGTGCAGACTTGGAAATGAAGGAGAATAGAACCTGAAAGTTAAGCGTGCTTGGGCTGGAGTAGTGAGAGGGATGGGTGACCGGTTGGGAAGTTAGATGATTTGGAATGAGTGATCCACACTTGAGCAGTTAAGAAAGGTGATTAGAGACTAAATCATCAAATAATTCAGAAAAATTAAAAATTAAAAAAATCAAATTTTTTTCCAAATTTTTCAAAAAAAATCAAAAAAAAAAATTCCAATTTTTTTAAGAAAAACCTATAGTACCGGTACTAAAGGTCCCCCATACCAGGGCGTGAGCTCATGCCACGTGGTGGCACTTTAGCGCCGGTTGGTGCCGAACCAGTACTAAAGGGGGGGGGGCTTAGTGCCGGTTCCATAACCGGCACTAAAGGCCCTTACAAACCGGTTTTAAAGCTCCGTTTTCTACTAGTGATCCACAACAGTTTGCAATACCACTCAACAACATCATATCAAGGTTCTGATTCAACTGGCAACATACTAAAAGTAGTAGAAACTGTACTGTGGCTGGTAGCAACAATCCTATAAGCCGTCCTTGATTGGACTCCACCTGAGACGGTCAAGCAAGTTCGGAGCTTCCTTGGCTTAGCGAGCTATTGCCGCCGCTTCGTCGAGAGTTTCTCCAAGGTTGCTAAACCTCTAACCGAACTCCTCAAGAAAGATAAAAAGTTCGAGTGGACCCCACAGTGCGAGTTCAGCTTTCAGGAACTGAAGACACCCGACATCTGCTCTCGTACTGGTACCACCAGATTTCTCCAAGGACTTTATTATCTATTGCGACGCCTCGCGAAAAGGACTGGGTTGCATACTCATGCAAGATCGTCAGGTAATTGTCTATGCTTCACGGCAATTACACCCCCATGAGGAAAATTATCCCACACATGATCTAGAGCTTGCAGCTGTAGTCCATGCACTTAAAACTTGGCGACATTACCTTCTCGGTAATCATTGCGAGATCTTCACCGATCACCAAAGTTTGAAATATATCTTCACCCAACCGGATTTGAATCTCAGGCAAAGACGTTGGGTCGAGTTGATCTCGGATTATGACTTAGGAATAACTTACACCCCGGGGAAAGCCAATGTCATGGCTGATGCACTAAGTCGTAAATCTTATTGTAACAACCTGATGTTACAACAAGTAACCACCTCTCCACGAGGAATTTCGTAAGCTTAACCTTCACATAGTTCCTCGAGAATCCCTATCCACCCTGGTGGTGAAGCCTAACCTTATGGATCAGATCATAACCGCCCAGCAGTATGACAAGGGCATATCTCGGATCAAGGAAAACATCACTAGCGGAGTTGCTAAATATTTTTCCATGGATGAGCGAGGTGTTGTCTTCTTCGAGAACTGCTTGGTGGTTCCCAAGAAATAACATCTACGTTAGTTGATTCTTAAGGAAGCTCATGAGTCCCCTCTCACCATTCATCCCGGTAGTACTAAAATGTATCAAGACCTACGCCAGAGGTTTTGGTGGACTAGGATGAAGAGACAAATTGCTCAATATATTGCTAGTTGCGATGTCTGTCGTTGTGTTAAAGAAGAGCATCAACGGCCTGCTGGCACCCTTCAACCTTTGGCTATTCTTGAGTGGAAATGGGATAAAATTAGTATGGATTTCATTACTGGGTTTTCTAGGACCAAGAGAGGGAATAATGCCGGTGGCACCCTTCAACCTTTGGCTATTCATCGTAATCGATCGTCTTTCCAAGGTGGCCCACTTTCTACCTGTTCGTGAGAGTATCACCGCTAGCCAGCTAGCTGATTTATACATCTCCCGAATAGTGTCTCTTCATGATGTCCCATTGCAAATTAACTCAGACCATGGGAGTCTCCTCACCTCTCAATTTTGGGAAAGTTTCCAAAATGCTATGGGAACTCGTCTCTCTTTTAGCACCGCCTTCCACCCTCAATCAAGTGGTCAAGTAGAGGGAGTCAATCAAATTCTGGAAGATATGCTCCGAGCTTCTGTCATCTCATTCGGAATGGCTTGGGAGAAATGCCTTCCATTCGCGGAGTTTGCTTATAACAATAGTTATCAAGCTAGCCTGGGCAAAGCTCCTTTCGAAGTTCTCTATGGACGAAAATGTCGAACGCCTCTTAACTTGTCAGAAACCGAGGAAAGACAACTCTTTGGCCCGGATATGATTCAGGAAGCAGAAGAGCAGGTTCGCGTTATTCGTGAGAAATTGAAAAGAGCCCAATCTCGTCAAAAGAGCCAATATGATCGTAAACATAAGCTCATGACTTATGAAGTCGGTGAGAAGGCTTACCTTCGGGTTACTCTGTTAAAGGGAACCCGTTGTTTCGGTATCAAAGGCAAATTGGCTCCTTGTTACATTGGACCCTTTAGCATTCTTGCCAAACGAGGAGAAGTTGCCTACCAATTGGAACTACCTCCGCATCTTTCCAGAGTTCACGATTTCTTCCACGTTTCTCAACTCACGCGTTGCTTCGCAGATCCTATCCGTGGGGTGGACCACGAAATGCTTGATCTACAAGATAACCTCTCATATCAGGAATATCCCATTCGTATCCTTGATCAAGCCGAGAGTACCACTCGATGCCATAACATCAAGTTTCTCAAGGTTCAATGGTCACACCATTCCGAGAAAGAAGCCACTTGGGAAAGGGAGGATCGTCTTCGACTCGAGTACCCCACCTTCTTCCCGGAGGATCCTAAATCTTGGGACGAGATTCTTTTGAGTGGGGGTGAGTTGTCACACCCTAGCTAGTTCATCCATGGAAAAACATTTAGCAACTCCGCTAGCGATGTTTTCCTTGATCCGAGATATGCCCTTGTCATACCGCTGGGCGGACCCTCCGGTTTATATAGACACCGGAGGGAGCTAGGGTTACACAAGGTCGGTAACAAAGGAGGAGATATGCATATCCGTATTGCCTAGCTTGCCTTCCACGCCAAGTAGAGTCCCATCCGGACACGGGACGAAGTCTTCAATCTCGTATCTTCATAGTCCAACAGTCCGGTCAAAGGATATAGTCCGGCTATCCGGAGACCCCCTAATCCAGGACTCCCTTAGTAGCCCCTGAACCAGGCTTCGATGACGATGAGTCCGGCGCGCAGTGTTGTCTTCGGCATTGCAAGGCGGGTTCCTCCTCCGAATACACCATGGAAGAGTTTGAATACAAGGATAGTGTCCGACCCTGCAAAATAAGCTCCACATACCATCGTAGATAAAATAATATTTCCACAAATCAAATCTGCTGACACGTTTTGGCAGCATGACATCACGCCACGGCCCGGTAATTATTTGAGCCGTTTTTCTTTAACCAGCCCCGCACATAACGCGAGGCGGTTTCTTGACATGTCTTATTAAAGCAGAGATCGTGTTCCCCTTATCACGGGATTCTCGTCAATACAAACGTGGGTAACCCAACCGTGCATGTTGGTATGACTCCCAAATCTTAGGTAAGTCTCGAACGACCACCAGGAGGATGCCTGATATTCATCCCCTTTATAAAGGGACAAGGCTTTTTCTTTTTTTCCTCCCGTGCTCAATCGAATCCTTCCCCGCCTCGAGTTCGGATCTTCGGACCTTCAATCATGTCCGGATCCAGCCTCCAAGGCCGATGGATGCCTTCCTCCGTCACGGAGGAGGACATCAAGAAGTTGAGGGAGGCCAGATATCTGACCGCCGAAATTTCGCATAGGTTTCCCGCCCGAGGGCAGGTCGCCCCTACTCCCGAACCCAACGATAGCGTTGTGTTCGTCTCCAACTTCCTTCGAGGACTAGGCCTCGCTCTGGATCCCTTTGTTAGGGGTCTTATGTTCTATTACGGGCTGGATTTTCACGGTCTGGCCCCGGATTCCCTTCTTCACATCTCGTCATTTATTGTCGTTTGTGAGGCCTTCCTCCGCATTACCCCTTACTTCGGCCTGTGGCTCAAGACCTTCGATGTGAAGCCGAAGATGGTCGAGGGGCAGTACGCAGCGTGTGGAGGTGCTCTAATAAGCAAAATTGCTGACGCTCCATGGCCAAAGGGTTCCTTTCCAGAGGTGTCCAGATTGTGGCAACGGGAGTGGTTTTACGTCACATTTCCCTGAAGTGACAATTGGGTAGCTGCCCCCACCTTTCGCTCGGGCCCTCCACCACAACTGATGTCATGGATCAGCAGGGGGCTGAGCTGGGGTCTAGCCAAGGACGTGCCAATATTGCAAAGTTGTATCCGAGATCTCTTTGAGGGAGATTTCAGTCTGGTTATGGTAATGCAAGTTATGCCGGTTCGTCGAGTCCAGCCTTGCAAATGCCGGCCCCTCCGCATGTGGGAATTCAACCCGGAAGGACCGCGCACTATTCAGAATTTCCTCGGCATGACGCACGAGGAGATGTACAAATCGTTCTTCGGACCTCAAATAGAGTGTCCGGACACTACCGCGGACATGGGCCTGAGCTGCAACCGCCCCGCTGCCCAAGTAAGTAATCCCATGGACGAACACACTATCCTTTTATTTATCATGACATCATTCTGAAGAATCGCTCTTTGACCGGGACTGGATAACAAAGGCGAACATGATCCGGTGTTCGGCCCCCCCTTCCTGAAGGCTTGGACAATCCGGTGCTGGAAAAGATGCTCGAGCCAGCACCTTGTCTAGTGTCCTCAAAGGAAGATGAAGGGGGGAATAAAGAGGGCGAAAGCTGGCCTCCATCGCTACCTATTCCAATCGAGGGAATGAGCTCCTCTGCGAGGGAGGATAACCAAGGTGAAGAATCTGACATTCTCTCTCCCCCGGGAAGGAAGAGGACTACCTCTGAAGATCCGGAAACTAAGGTTTCCAAATGGGAGAAGAAATCTCCGCCAGAGGGTCCTGCCTCGGAAGCTATTCTTGCCGCACAATGTCCGCGCGGGGATCAGCCCTCTACCGAGCTGTAAGTAATCAAAAAGTACTTAATAGTGAAGATATCCTACCTTACTTCGGAAGAAAATAACCGATGCTTGTAAATTGTAGTCCGGATCGCAGCCCTTCTTGACAGAGTTCATCTTCGAGGGATCTTCTTCCGGAGATGATGGAGAGCGAAACGCGTCCCCCGGACTCCCCAGCTCAAGAAGCGGGCGACCTTGAAGTGCCATCGCGAAGGGTATCTCCGGATCCAATATCGCCAAAGGATAACCCTTTGGCTGCCCGACATCGCCAGTATCCGGCTCTTGAGGAGAGCGACAGCAAGGCTCCGTATTCTGTATGGTCGGACACGCTGAACGATCTTCTGGGGAAAGCTGTTGTCTCGAAAGCGCATCGTACGCTAATGGGTACGGTAATTGAAAGGAGTTCATCCGCCGAAAGCAGTTTGCACGAAGCTTTTATGAGTCTACTGAAAGGCTTTGAGGTACGTAAAATAATGTATGCCTTTAATAGTACCACATACGTTAGGTATGCCCATGCAGATAATAGCCCCTGAGACTCTGGTTGTCGTCGAGAACGGCGGCAAACAGAGGATCGTAGTCCCAGGTAATAATCATACCGCCTGTATGCGTAGGTGGTTGAAGCTCCGGTGGCTAGCCGGACTGATGGGTTTGCCGAACTAAAGCGGCAGCTAGATGCGCCAGATGCCGACATCGTGCTTGTCAACAAGCGCCTTGACGAGGCACAGGGTAGGTGATTTTTCTGGTGATTGTCACGTAATGAGAGCGACATGATGCCAGTATCTTTAATATGTTGTGACTGCAGATGGAGCTACCACCGTGGAGACCCTTCGGGTGGAGCTTGCCCGAGCCAAGGAGCAAGCCAAGAGTAGCAATGCGGCCGCTTTAAAGGCGGCCGGGGAGTTAAGGGCCGAACAGGCCACGCATTGCCAGAGCAAGGAAAAAATAGCCAAGATGGATGTAGAGTTAAAAGGTGCTGCTGACCGTTACCAGCTTCTTGAAGAAGAAAACCGGGCGAAGGCGACGGACCTGGAAAAGGCCCGAGTGGCTGCCAATGAAGCCCGCTCCCAAATTAGAGCGACGAAGGAGGAGCTGCATCAAGCTGCGGATATTGTATCCGGGAAGACCGTGTTGCGGACGAAGTTTGGGGAACCGAAGTATGCACCTTTAGACCGGCTATGGAGTTCTGCGGACGCCTACATGGATTTGGCTGCAAGTGCTGCTGATGCGGCCGAGTACTTCAGGCATCGGAAAGATCACGAAGTGGAAAAACTGTTTTGGTCACAGTTTCATGCTCCAGCCCGTCTGCTGCTATTGAATGAGCAAATGACCGAGTGGGCCGAGCTCCATAGATTATCCGGACTTGCCATGAGGTCCGTTGTGGATCATCTGTGGCCGAGAGGGCCAAGGCCGAATAGCTACTTTGGCTTAGTGCAACAATTCCTTGGTGCTGTGCCACACATCGATGCTGTAAAGAGGTCGGCGTGCATAGAAGGCTCGCGAATGGCCCTTGCTCGTGTCAAAACATACTGGGCGGAGATGGATGCCACCACTGTTGCGGGACAGGGTTCGGCCATAGGCCGGGTGGCTACCGAGCACTACTTTGAAGAAGTTTTTGAAGGCGCTTGTTCGATAGAGGCTCAGTGCTCGAAGAATATTATGTTTGAGTGACATGTATTCCCATTGTAAAAACAATGTTTTATTGAGTTTATCAAGGCTATATTTATACTTTTGTCCGAAAGTACTATGATGCCTCATGTGCGGCCGTTTATGTATATATGTATATAACTTGAAAGATGGCAGTCGTCGGCTTCAGCCCCCACGCATATAATGCGGCGGTGTTTGCAGAAGACGCATGCTCACACTTGATCCAACGTCTTGGTCCATTTAGAAGGTGATAGCGCAGCGAACTAGGCAATCGTACTATAATGCTTTAACACTTTCACTTAGCCAGAGGAGTTTGACAATGGGGCTACTATATAGCCCCTGGTGGCTCCGCACTCATCCAAATTCGGGGTGCGTATATGCCTGGCCGGGAAACGGCTCTTCGTTAAGGCGGAGGAATCCCGAAGATTCCGCTAGGTCATCGAGTGGTTGACCAGTCTCACGCTATATCATGACAGTCAGTTTTCGGCTTTCTCTACTGAGGTGCTCGTCCGGATGAACCAGGGCACAATCGCAGTAGTTCTCCTGGTGCTACCTTAGCCGATAGAGCGGAACGTAAGGCAGCAAAACACAGGAGCCGGGCAAACCCAACATTTGACCAAAGACATGATTCAGAGCTGATGCATATAAGGCCAAACTCGCGACGCCGAACACTCCCTAAGGTATTCGGTCTTTATGGTGTAAACCGGGCTTAAGCAGTGCCCTTTGTAATAAGCCCCTGGTGTCCAGGTACGGGCAATATTCCGACATGGCCACATGCCAATACGTCAGCATCCTTCTCGATTGTACTAAGAATCTGGGGGATGTGTATCAACAAGAGACAGTAAAAAGGTTTACGCAGGGTCTTAATCTAAAAAGAATCCTTGGAGCGGGTCCCTGCTGCACGTCTGCGCCTGTGTCTCCGTTGTGCCGTATTTTGGACGGGTGTAGCACGATGGTCATCTGTAAAAGAGAGGAACTTAGTTAAAAAGTTCTCGTGCAAAAAGGTAGGTTATACTAAAGAAACCATGTACACTTCAAGATGAGTAAAGTTGAGCCTAATTGCCACTTGTTTGCGCGCGTTGCGCCCCTTGTATTGTAATAGGGGTATAGCCATCAAATCTGTATCAATTACATATAGCTGTGCCGGACTCGTCTAACCGCGTCCGTGGTCTTAACGACCTGTCCAATGCTTTAGTTGGTGAGGCCGCTTAGAGTGCGGCTGCCAAGGCAGCCGCACGGTCTTCCGCGCGCAAGGAGCGCTCAATATTTCCATTTACTGTAATGATGCCACGTGGACCGGGCATCTTAAGCATGAGAGAAGCGTAATGCGGTATTGCGTTAAAGCGAGCGAAAGCTTTGCGTCCGAGTAGTGCTTGATAGCCACTTTGGAACGGAGCGATGTGGAAGGTTAACTTTTCGCTGTGGAAGTTATCGGGAAAGCCGAATATAACCTCTAGTAGCAGGGAGCCCGTGCAATGGGCTTCTGGGCCTGGCGTTACTCCTTTAAAGGTAGTATTGCTATGGCTGGTTCTTGTTTGGTCTATCCCCATTTTGCGGACTGCGTCTTGATATATCAGGTTTAAACTACTGCCGCCGTCCATCAGGACTTGTGTGAAGTGGTATCCGTCAATTATCGGGTCTAACACCAAGGCAGCCCATCCTGCATGCCGGATACTTGCCGAGTAATTCCGATGGTCAAAGGTGATTGGTTGGGACGACCAGTGGTAGAACTCCGTGGTGATAGGCACTGGGGCATGTGTCTTCAGTAGTGCCTCTTTGTTTCTTCCCTTTATCACGTGTAACACGTTGACTGTTTTGACTTCTGGTGGGAATTTCTTCTGTTCCCCAGTGCTTTGCTTGCGAGGCCCGTCCTCGTCTTCGCTTGGTGTATCCTGCCCCTTGTGTTCGGTGTTGAGCTTGCCGGACTGCTTGAAGACCCAACATTCTCTATGGGTATGATTTGCAGATTTATTGGGGGTGCTGTGGATCTGACATATTTTATCTAGAATCTTGTTTAGGCTGGACAGCTCGTCTCTGTTGCCTTTGGAGGGCAACTTTTGCTAACCTAGCCGAGAGCTTCTGAATCCGACGTTTACCACCGTGCTCTTCGGGCTATCTTCTTTATTCCGGCGCTTGTTTTTGCTGCATCGTTGCTTCCTGTTTCTGTCCCTGACTTCGGATGTACTTGGGTCGCTGGTGCTACATCGGGCTAACCACCTGTCCTCGCCCGCGCAAAAGCGGGTCATGAGGCTTGTTAATGCTGCCATTGTTCTCGGCTTTTCTTGGCCGAGGTGTCTGGCAAGCCATTCATCTCGAACGCTGTGCTTAAAAGCTGCTAAGGCTTCGGTGTCCGGGCAGTCGACTATTTGGTTCTTTTTAATGAGAAAGTTGTTCCAAAGCTTTCGGGCTGATTCGCCGGGCTGTTGAGTTATATGACTCAAATCGTCTGCATCCGGTGGTCGGACATAGGTCCCTTGAAAATTTGCCCGAAAAGCGTCTTTGAGCTCTTCCTAACTTCCAATGGAGTTTTCGGGGAGGCTTTTAAGCCAGTACCGAGTTGGCCCTTTGAGCTTGAGGGGTTAGTACTTGATGGCGTGGAGATCTTCTCCTCGAGCCATATGGATATGGAGGATGTAGTCCTCAATCGAGACCCCAGGGTCTGTCGTTCCGTCGTACGCCTCTATGTTTACGGGTTTGAATCCCTCTGGAAATTCATGGTCCAGCACCTAATCGGTGAAACGTAGGGGGTGTGCGGCGCCCCTGTATTTGGGTGTACCGTGGTGTTGGGATGTTTGTTGTGTTGCATTGCATGCTGGAGCGCGCTTGCGTGGCCCGTAGATGGATCTAGTTGTGCCGTCCTTTTGATGCGAGCCCCCACGTGGATCGTGTACTGGCTTATGTGCAGCTTCGTTTGCCGCTCTATGTTGGCCACGAGGTCGTCTATCCGGCCGGATGGCCGTTTTGTTTTTTGGTTGCGGGGGATCTAAGGCCTCCTCATCGAATTCAGGTAGCAACTTTCGCTTCGGGTAGCTCTTGGTGTGGCGATTACCGCCGTACTTCCCTGCAGTGTTGAGTACTTCACTCCATCTGATTCTGAGTGTGTCTTGTGTAGCCCTGAGCCTTTGCTTCTACTTTTTCAGACTCCTCGCAGTGGCAACAAGCCTTTGATGAGCATTCTGTTGCTCCAGGTGCCTGTCCGGTGTGATGTCGTCCGGACTGTTATTGTCGACGGAGTCGAGTTGTTCAGTTTGATTCTTCATGTTGCCGTGGTCGGCGGTAGTTCACCCTGCTCTATCGCTGGGTCTATTTGATCGCTGTTTCTGCCAAGGTGGGGTTTGGAGCAGCGCTTATGCAGCCGCTTTGACTGCTTCTCGAGGGAACAACCCTTCGCTGCGTCCTTCCGTTCCTGGTCATCGTTTTCTTTGGGTGTGTCCACCATGTATACATCATATGATGAAGTGGGCGTCCAGTGCCCTGTGGGCAGTGGTTCATGTTCGTCTCCTGCATCGTCGTCCATACCGTCGATGTCTTCGGAGTCAATGTCGAGTATGTCGGTCAAATCGTCGACAGTGGCTACTAAGTGGGTGGTGGGTGGGCAGCGAATTTCTTCGTCATCCGCATCCCAATCCTGCTGAACATAGTTCGGCCAGGACTCTCCTGACAGGGAGAGAGACCTTAATGAGCTCAGTATGTCACCGAAGGGCGAGTGCTGAAAGATATCCGTGGAGGTGAACTCCATGATCGGCGCCCAGCCGGATCCGATAGGCACGGGCGTGGGCGGTTCGGAGTCTGTGGCCGGGGAAGAATCCGGTAGTTTGGCGTCATGGCTCTCGTGAAGGGTAAGGTCGATACTCGGCTCAATCACCGATGAAAATGCGGCCTCCGTGGCGGGGTCTATCCACCCGTCCCTGGATGGTGCAATTGGCTCCGAATTGAGGGTCGGAGCGGTCGCCGGTGCTCATCGTGACCGTGCGGCGCACTCGACAAGGTATCGAATCCATCGAAGATCAAGTATCCGTGGATGTCGGCTGTGTAGTTTATGTTTCCAAATCTGACCTGATAGCCAGGGGCGTAGCTCTCGATCTGCTCCAGATGGCCAAGCGAGTTGGCCCGCAGTGCGGAGCCGCTGAATACAAAGATCTGTCCGGGGAGAAAAGTCTCACCCTGGACTGCATCGCTATCGATGATCGAAAGAGCCATCAAGCCTAATGATGACGACACAGAGGAACTCTCAATGAAAGCACCAATTTCGGTGTCAAAACCGGCGGATCTCGGGTAGGGGGTCCCAAACTGTGCGTCTAAGGCGGATGGTAACAGGAGGCAGGGGACACGATGTTTTACCCAGGTTTGGGCCCTCTTGATGGAGGTAAAACCCTACGTCCTGCTTGATTATTCTTGATAATATGAGTAGTACAAGAGTTGATCTACCACGAGATCAGAGAGGCTAAACCCTAAAAGCTAGCCTATGGTATGATTGTATGTTGTCCTACGGACTAAAACCCTCCGGTTTATATAGACACCGGAGGGGGCTAGGTTTACACAAGGTCGGTTACAAAGGAGGAGATATGCATATCCGATCCGTATTGCCTAGCTTGCCTTCCATCCGGACATGGGATGAAGTCTTCAATCTCATATCTTCATAGTCCAACAGTCCGGCCAAAGGATATAGTCCGGCTTTCCGGAGACCCCCTAATCCAGGACTCCCTCAATGATGATGATGATGATGATGATGATGAGGTGAAGCAGGACATGGAAAGTCATCACAAAGGCAAAACGGCCAAGAAGACCAGAAATGACTACCCACCCGTGTGCTTCACTCTAAGTCAGGAGGAGATCGAACAGTTTTTCACCTGCCTCGTAGGTGTAAAACTTCCTTACGGTTACGCAGGGAAGATAAGCAGATACCTAGACTCAGCGAAGCAGAAGTTCAGCGGGATGAAGTCTCACGACTGTCACGTGCTGATGACGCAGATACTTCCAGTTGCCATCCGTGGGATCATGGACGCGCACGTCCATGAAACACAATTTGGCCTATGCAACTTTTTCAACGTCGTCTCTCAGAAGTCGGTTGGCGTGAGGCAACTCAGAAGGCTACAGGAAGAGATCATGGTGATACTATGCGAGCTTGAGATTTACTTCCCGCCCGCATTCTTCGATGTTATGGTGCATCTGCTGGTCCATATCGTGGAGGATATGATCCAACTCGGGTCGACGTTCCTACACAGCATGATGCTGTTCGAAAGATTGAATGGTGTCATCAAAGGATACATTTGCAACATGTCACGTCCAGAGGGAAGCATAGCCAGGGGGCTTTCTGACCGAAGAGTGCATCTCCTACTGCACGAATTATCTAGGCATCAAGAACCCCGTTGGTCTGCCCATCAACAGGCACCTCGGCAGGCTCGCTGGATGGGGTCACCGCGAGGGTCGCAGCGAAATGCATATCGACTTCAAGGGTTGACTCACCGACTTTGAAAGAGCAAACCTAGTCGTGCTACAACACATAGACGTGGTCGATCCTTGGGTGGTAGAGCACCAAACCTTTATTGAGAAGACGTACAATGACCGAGGCCAACAGAGGACGGACGGAGATATAATCAAAGAGCACAACTCATGTTTCACACGTTGGTTCAAGGAGAAGTTTTTGTCGTACCCTTTACATGAGGATTCTTCCGTGGAGGAAAAACTCATATTCGCCTTGCCACAGGGCGCCGAGCACAACCTGATGATCTATGAGGTGTACGATATCAATGGCTACACATTCTACACCGAGGACAAGGACATGAAGAGCAATGGTTATCAGAACTATGGGGTAACGATGGAATCCTACACCGGTAACGACAAGGACAGATACCGCGGAAGGATCGAGGAGATCTGGGAGCTGAGCTACGCTGAAGAGAAGGTCCCGATGTTCCGTGTCAGATGGCTTAAGAGCGTCATAAAAGAAGACCGGTATTTCACCACCATGGTTATACCCAAAGCCAAATCCAAGACCGCGGGCGCAAACGTCACCGTGAAAAATGAGCCATGGGTACTGGCTTCCCAAATGGACCAATGCTTCTTCATTACCGACCCATCAAAGCCCAGTCGTGTTGTCGTGAGGAGAGGCAAAAGGAAGATCATCGGAATGGATGGAGTCGCCAATGAGCAAGACTTCGACAAGTACGGCGACCCGAAGATGGAACAGGACGATGACGATGAAGTGTCATAAACCACAAGAAGAAGTAGGACCACCCTACCTAAAGGACGCCCGTTCAACAGAAGAACTCCATTTGCGAAAAAGAAGGGCAAGAAGATTGTGAAAAGATAACTAGCTAAGATCGATTGTATTTAAATCATAGTCTTCATTTCTCGATTGTATTTCGACATTTTGAAATGATATTTCTTCTGTTCTAGTCCTCATGAATATTGAATTTGTTAATATTTTTGAACTCATGAATATTTTTAAATTTCATGGGCACTTTTTGAATTCATCAATATTCTTCAAATTTGATGATATTTTTTCATATTCATAAATGTTTTACCAATTCACAAATGAATGCAACTAAAAATCCAAAAAAGATATTGATGATATTTTTAAATAACAAATTTGATGATATTTTCAAATAACAAATTTGATGATATTTTCAATTAAAAATAAAAAACAAATTTGATGATATTTTCAAAAAAAAATTTGATGATATCTTCTGTTCTAGTCCTCATGAAAATAACAAATTTGATAAAAGAACAAATTATTAGATGCAACAAAAAATAATGAAAAAAAGTTACTAATGGCGCATCAGAGGAGGGTGCGCCATTGCTATCAGAAAAAAGTTACTAATGGCACACCAGAGGATGGTGCGCCATTGCTATCAGTGTTTTTATGGCGCACCCCTAGATGGTGCGCCATTACTAACATTCCCCCCTCTAGCTAGATACCCCTTCTCCTGATCCCCCTTCCCTCTCCCTCGCTAGATCCCCCTTCCCTCCCTCACCACACCCGCTCCGACGACCCCCGCGCCCGCTCCGACGACCCTCGTGCCCGCTCCACACCCGCTCCGGTTGCCCTGTTGGATAAGGCCGAGCCAGACCCCTGTGCAAACCCTAGCACCTCCCCACTTCCCCTCCCATCGCGCTGCTTCACCCGACTAGGTTGTCGCCATCACAACATCGTCCCCGCGACCACCGTCGTCCCCGCACCCCACCAATGAGTCCAGGAGCTCTGTAGTGTTCTTCTACATCAACTACGGCCACCCGTTCGAGCTCGACGACTCTGCATCGTGCGGATCGAGGTCTTCTTCCACCTCCGGCCACCGCGGCCTCACCGTCGATCCGCGTCACCTCGTCAACCCCGGCCCCGCACGAGCTCGCCATCGTCTTCCTCTTGGTGAGCTGCACCGGTTCCCCTTTCCCCCCTTCGATTCATCGTCGTAGACTGTCGCACCACCGCGCCCCAGCTCCTGGTTGCCGCCCCCCATGGCCGTGCTCCCCTCGGCCCCTGGATGCGCCCTGGCCCCACCCAGGCGCACTCACCGCACCGCGACCGCGCCTCCACTATGCTCGGGCCGCGCCCTGACTAATTAAACACCTGCTGTTGCTACTGTGGGACAATGTTCCTTCTTTTCTTCCTGATGTTGCTATTTCCATTGAAGTACTCACATGTGTTCTAGATGAGCTGCTGCTAGTTAGTTCCCCTTAGACTACATCTAGATTGCATAGCATAACTCCAGAATTTTGTCATTGCACACCTGCGCGTATATTTCTGTTGTAAGCATAACTCTAGAATTTATTTATCTGTGATTCGTATTGGGTTAAAAACTGGGGTGACTCTTGTTGGGGAATGTAGTAATCTCAAAAAAAATCCTACGCACACGCAAGATCATGGTAATGCATAGCAACGAGAGGGGAGAGTGTGATCTACGTACCCTTGTAGACGGACAGCGGAAGTGCTATGACAACGCGGTTGATGTAGTCGTACGTCTTCACGGCCCGGCCGATCAAGCACCGAAACTACAGCACTCCGAGTTTTAGCACACGTTCAGCTCGATGACGATCCCAGGACTCCGATCCAGCAAAGTGTCGGGGAAGAGTTCTGTCAGCACGACGGCGTGGTGACGATCTTGATGTTCTACCGTCGCAGGGCTTCGCCTAAGCACCGCTACAATATTATCGAGTATTATGGTGGAAGGGGGCACCGCACACGACTAAGAGAACGATACCGAAGATTAACCTGTGTGTCTAGGGGTGCCCCCTGCCCCCGTATATAAAGGAGCAAGGGGAAGAGGCCGGCCGGCCCTATAGGCGCGCCAAGGAGGAGTCCTCCTCCTAGTAGGAGTAGACTCCTACTAGGAGGGGGAAGGAAGTGGGGAGGGAGAAGGAAAGGGGGCGCCGCCCCCCTCTCCTAGTCCAATTCGGACCAGGGGAGGAGGCGCGCGGCCCACCCTGGCTGCCCTTCTCATTCTCCACTAAGGCCCAAATGGCCCATTACTTCTCTCGGGGGGGGGGGTTCCGGTAACCCTCCGGTACTCCGGTTTTCTCCGAAATCACCCGGAACACTTCCGGTGTCCGAATATAGCCGTCCAATATATCAATCTTTATGTCTCGACCATTTCGAGACTCCTCGTTATGTCCGTGATCACATCCGAGACTCCGAACTAACTTCGGTACATCAAAACTCATAAACTCATAATATAACTGTCATCGAAACCTTAAGCGTGCGGACCCTACGGGTTCGAGAACAATGTAGACATGACCGAGACATGTCTCCGGTCAATAACCAATAGCGGAACCTGGATGCTCATATTGGCTCCTACATATTCTACGAAGATCTTTATCGGTGAGACCGCATATCAACATACGTTGTTCCCTTTGTCATCGGTATGTTACTTGCCCGAGATTCGATCATCGGTATCTCAATACCTAGTTCAATCTCGTTACCGGCAAGTCTCTTTACTCGTTTCTTAATACATCATCTCGCAACTAACTCATTAGTTGCAATGCTTGCAAGGCTTATGTGATGTGCATTACCGAGAGGGCCCAGAGATACCTCTCCGACAATCGGAGTGACAAATACTAATCTCGAAATACGCCAACCCAACATTTACCTTTGGAGACACCTGTAGAGCTCCTTTATAATCACCCAGTTACGTTGTGATGTTTTGTAGCACACAAAGTGTTCCTCCGGCAAACGGGAGTTGCATAATCTCATAGTCATAGGAACATGTATAAGTCATGAAGAAAGCAATAGCAACGTACTAAACGATCGGGTGCTAAGCTAATGGAATGGGTCATGTCAATCACATCATTCTCCTAATAATGTGATCTCGTTAATCAAATGACAACACATGTCTATGGTTAGGAAACATAACCATCTTTGATTAATGAGCTAGTCAAGTAGAGGCATACTAGTGACGTTTAGTTTGTCTATGTATTCACACAAGTATTATGTTTCTGGATAATACAATTCTAGCATGAATAATAAACATTTATCATGATATAAGGAAATAAAATAATAACATTATTATTGCCTCTAGGGCATATTTCCTTCAGTCTCCCACTTGCACTAGAGTCAATAATCTAGATTACACAATAATGATTCTAACACCCATGGAGCTTTGGTGCTGATCATGTTTTGCTCGTGGAAGAGGCTTAGTCAATGGGTCTACAACATTCAGATCCATATGTATCTTGCAAATCTCTATGTCTCCCACCTAGACTAGATCCCGGATGGAATTGAAGCGTCTCTTGATGTGCTTGGTTCTCTTGTGAAATCTGGATTCCTTTGCCAAGGCAATTGCAACAGTATTGTCACAAAAGATTTTCAGTGGACCCGATGCACTAGGTATGACACCTAGATCGGATATGAACTCCTTCATCTAGACTCCTTCGTTTGCTGCTTCCGAAGCAGCTATGTACTCCGCTTCACATGTAGATCCCACCACAACACTTTGTTTAGAACTGCACCAACTAACAGCTCCACTGTTTAATGTAAACACGTATCCGGTTTGCGATTTAGAATCGTCCGGATCAGTGTCAAAGCTTGCATCAACGTAACCATTTACTATGAGCTCTTTGTCACCTCCATATATGAGAAACATATCCTTAGTCCTTTTCAGGTATTTCAGGATGTTCTTGACCGCTGTCCAGTGATCCACTCTTGGATTACTTTGGTACCTCCCTGCTAGACCTATAGCAAGACACACATCAGGTCTGGTACATAGCATTGCATACATGATAGAGCCTATGGCTGAAGCATAGGGAACATCTTTCATTTTCTCTCTATCTTCTGCATTGGTCGGGCATTGAGTCTTACTCAATTTCACACCTTCTAACACAGGCAAGAATCCTTTCTTTGCTTGATCCATTTTGAACTTCTTCAAAATTTTGTCAAGGTATGTGCTTTGTGAAAGTCCAATTAAGCGTCTTGATCTATCTCTATAGATCTTAATGCCCAATATGTAAGCAGCTTCACCGAGGTCTTTCATTGAAAAACTCTTATTCAAGTATCCCTTTATGCTATTCAGAAATTCTATATCATTTCCGATTAGTAATATGTCATCTACATATAATATCAGAAATGCTACAGAGCTCCCACTCACTTTCTTGTAAATACAAGCTTCTCCAAAACTCTGTACAAAACCAAATGCTTTGATCACACTATCAAAGTGTTTATTCCAACTCCGAGAAGCTTGCACCAGTCCATAAATGGATCGCTGGAGCCTGCATACTTTGTTAGCTCCCTTTGGATCGACAAAACCTTCCGGTTGCATCATATACAACTCTTCTTCCAGAAATCCATTCAGGAATGCAGTTTCGACATCCATCTGCCAAATTTCATAATTATAAAATGCGGCAATTGCTAACATGATTCGGACAGACTTAAGCATTGCTACGGGTGAGAAGGTCTCATCGTAGTCAATCCCTTGAACTTGTCGAAAACCTTTTGCGACAAATCGAGCTTTGTAGACAGTAATATTACCGTCAGTGTCAGTCTTCTTCTTGAAGATCCATTTATTCTCAATTGCTTGCCGATCATTGGGCAAGTCAACCAAAGTCCATATTTTGTTCTCATACATGGATCCCATCTCAGATTTCATGGCTTCAAGCCATTTTGCGGAATCTGGGCTCACCATCGCTTCTTCATAGTTCGCAGGTTCATCATGATCTAGTAGCATGACTTCCAGAACAGGATTACCGTACCACTCTGGTGCGGATCTTACACTGGCTGATCTACGAGGTTCAGTAGTATCTTGTTCTGAAGTTTCATGATCATCATCATTAGCTTCCTCACTAATTGGTGTAGGTGTCACAGGAACTGGTTTCTGTGATGTACTACTTTTCAATAAGGGAGCAGGTACAGTTACCTCGTCAAGTTCTACCTTCCTCCCACTCACTTCTTTCGAGAGAAACTCCTTCTCTAGAAAGTTTCCGAATTTAGCAACAAAAATCTTGCCTTCAGATCTGTGATAGAAGGTGTATCCAATAGTTTCCTTTGGATATCCTATGAAGACACATTTCTCCGATTTGGGTTCGAGCTTATCAGGTTGAAGCTTTTTCACATAAGCATCGCAGCTCCAAACTTTCAGAAACGACAACTTTGGTTTCTTGCTAAACCACAGTTCATAAGGCGTCGTCTCAACAGATTTTGATGGTTCCCTATTTAACGTGAATGCGGCTGTCTCTAGTGCATATCCCCAAAACGATAGCGGTAAATTAGTAAGAGACAGCATAGATCGCACCATATCTAGTAAAGTACGATTACGACGTTTGGACACACCATTACGCTGGTGTTCCGGGTGGCGTGAGTTGCGAAACTATTCCGCATTGTTTCAAATGTACACCAAACTCGTAACTCAAATATTCTCCTCCACGATCAGATCGTAGGAATTTTATTTTCTTGTTACGATGATTTTCAACTTCACTATGAAATTCTTTGAACTTTTAAAATGTTTCAGACTTATGTTTCATTAAGTAGATATACCCATATCTGCTTAAGTCATCTGTGAAGGTGAGAAAACAACGATATCCGCCACGAGCCTCAACATTCATCGGACCACATACATCTGTATGTATGATTTCCAACAAATCTGTTGCTCTCTCCATAGTACCGGAGAACGGTGTTTTTGTCATCTTACCCATAAGGCACGGTTCGCAAGTACCAAGTGATTCATAATCAAGTGGTTCCAAGAGTCCATCAGTATGGAGTTTCTTCATGCGCTTTACATCGATATGACCCAAACGGCAGGGCCACAAATATGTTGCACTATCATTATCAACTCTGCATCTTTTGGCTTCAACATTATGAATATGTGTGTCACTACTATCGAGATTTAATAAGAATAGACCACTCTTTAAGGGTGCATGACCATAAAAGATATTACTCATATAAATAGAACAACCATTATTCTCTGATTTAAATGAATAACCGTCTCGCATCAAACAATATCCAGATATAATGTTCATGCTTAATGCTGGCACCAAATAAAAATTATTTAAGTCTAATACTAATCCCGAAGGTAGATGTAGAGGTAGCGTGCCGACCGCGATCACATCGACTTTGGAACCATTTCCCACGCGCATCGTCACCTCGTCCTTAGCCAATCTTCGCTTAATCCGTAGTCCCTGTTTCGAGTTGCAAATGTTAGCAACAGAACCAGTATCAAATACCCAGGTGCTACTGCAAGCATTAGTAAGGTACACATTAATAACATGTATATCACATATACCTTTGTTCACCTTGCCATCCTTCTTATCCGCCAAATACTTGGGGCAGTTCCGCTTCCAGCGACCAGTCTGCTTGCAGTAGAAGCACTTAGTTTCAGGCTTAGGTCCAGGTTTGAGTTTCTTCTCTTGAGTAGCAACTTGCTTCCTGTTCTTTTTGAAGTTCCCCTTCTTTCCTTTGCCCTTTTTCTTGAAACTAGTGGTCTTGTTGACCATCAACACTTGATGCTCCTTCTTGATTTCTACCTCCGCAGCTTTCAGCATTTCGAAGAGCTCGGGAATAGTCTTATTCATCCCTTGCATATTATAGTTCATCACGAAGCTCTTGTAGCTTGGTGGCAGTGATTGGAGAATTCTGTCAATGACGCAATCATCTAGAAGATTAACTCCCAATTGAATCAAGTGATTATTATACCCAGACATTTTGAGTATATGCTCACTGACAGAACTGTTCTCCTCCATCTTGCAGCTATAGAACTTATTGGAGACTTCATATCTCTCAATCCGGGCATTTGCTTGAAATATTAACTTCAACTCCTAGAACATCTCATATGCTCCATGATGTTCAAAACATTGTTGAAGTCCCGATTCTAAGCCGTAAAGCATGGCACACTGAACTATCGAGTAGTCATCAGCTTTGCTCTGCTAGACGTTCATAACATCTGGTGTTGCTCCAGCAGCAGGCCTGGCACCCAGCGGTGCTTCCAGGAAGTAATTCTTCTGTGCAGCAATGAGGATAATCCTCAAGTTACGGACCCAGTTCGTCTAATTGCTACCATCATCTTTCAACTTTGCTTTCTCAAAGAACGCATTAAAATTCAACGGAACAACAGCACGAGCCATCTATCTACAATCAAACATAAACAAGCAAGATACTATCAGGTACTAAGTTCATGATAAATTTAGGTTCAATTAATCATATTACTAAAGAACTCCCACTTAGATAGACATCCCTCTAATCCTCTAAGTGATTACGTGATCCAAATCAACTAAACCATGTCCGATCATCACGTGAGATGGAGTAGTTTCATTGGTGAACATCACTATGTTGATCATATCTACTATATGATTCACGCTCGACCTTTCGGTCTCCGTGTTCCGAGGCCATATCTGTATATGCTTGGCTCGCCAAGTATAACCTGAGTATTCTGCGTGTGCAACTGTTTTGCACCCGTTGTATTTGAACGTAGAGCCTATCACACCCGATCATCACGTGGTGTCTCAGCACGAAGAACTTTCGCAACGGTGCATACTCAGGGAGAACACTTCTTGATAATTAGTGAGAGATCATCTTAAAGTGCTACCGT
Source organism: Triticum monococcum (assembly GCA_034509565.1). Lineage (NCBI taxonomy): Eukaryota > Viridiplantae > Streptophyta > Magnoliopsida > Poales > Poaceae > Triticum > Triticum monococcum. The sequence continues at coordinate 627,134,486 of CM067845.1, forward strand.
CAATCAAAGCAAGATAAGATGCATAAAAGATAAACATCGCATGCAATCAATATAAGTGATATGATATGGCCATCATCATCTTGTGCTTGTGATCTTTATCTTCAAAGCACCGTCGTGATCACCATCGTCACCGGCGTGACACCTTGATCACCATCATAGCATCATTGTCGTCTCGCCAATCTTATGCTTCCACGACTATCGCTACCGCTTAGTGATAAAGTAAAGCATTACAGCGCAATTGCATTGCATACAATAAAGCGACAACCATATGGCTCCTGCCAGTTGCCGATAACTTGGTTACAAAACATGATCATCTCATACAATAAAATTTAGCATCATGTCTTGACCATATCACATCACAACATGCCCTGCAAAAAGAAGTTAGACGTCCTCTACTTTGTTGTTGCAAGTTTTACGTGGCTGCTACGGGCTTAAGCAAGAACCAATCTTACCTACGCATAAAAACCACAACGATAGTTTGTCAAGTTGGTGCTGTTTTAACCTTCGCAAGGACCGGGCGTAGCCACACTCGGTTCAACTAAAGTTGGAGAAACTGACACCCGCTAGCCACCTTTGTGCAAAGCACGTTGGGAGAACCGGTCTCGCGTAAGCGTACGCGTAATGTCGGTCCGGGCCGCTTTGTCCAACAATACCGCCGAACCAAAGTATGACATGCTGGTAAGCAGTATGACTTATATCGCCCACAACTCACTTGTGTTCTACTCGTGCATATAACATCAACACATAAAACCTAGGCTCGGATGCCACTGTTGGGGAACGTAGTAATTTCAAAAAAATTCCTATGCACACACAAGATCATGGTGATGCATAGCAACGAGAGGGGAGAGTGTGATCTACGTACCCTTGTAGACCGACAGCGGAAGTGTTATGACAACGCAGTTGATGTAGTCATACGTCTTCACGGCCCGACCGTCAAGCACCGAAACTACGACACCTCCGAGTTTTAGCACACGTTCAGCTCGATGACGATCCCCGGACTCCGATCCAGCGAAGTGTCGGGGAAGAGTTTCGTCAGCACGACGGTGTGGTGACGATCTTGATGTTCTACCGTCGCAGGGCTTCCCTAAGCACGGCTACAATATTATCAAGTATTATGATGGAAGGGGGCACCGCACACGGCTAAGAGAACGATCACGAAGATCAACTTGTGTGTCTAGGGGTGCCCCCTGCCCCCGTATATAAAGGAGCAAGGGGAAGAGGCCAGCCGGCCCTATAGGCGCGCCAAGGAGTAGTCCTCCTCCTAGTAGGAGTAGGACTCCTACTAGTAGGAGTAGGACTCCTACTAGTAGGAGTAGGACTCCTACTAGGAGGGGGAAGGAAGTGGGGAGGGAGAAGGAAAGGGGGGCGCCGCCCCCCCCCCCCCTCTCCTAGTCCAATTCGGACCAGGGGGGAGGAGGCGCGCGGCCCACCCTGGCTGCCCTTCTCTTTCTCCACTAAGGCCCATATGGCCCATTACTTCTCCCGGGGAGGGGGGGTCCGGTAACCCTCCGGTACTCCGGTTTTCTCCGAAATCACCCGGAACACTTTCGATGTCCGAATATAGCCGTCCAATATATCAATCTTTATGTCCCGACCATTTCGAGACTCCTCGTTATGTCCGTGATCACATCCGGGACTCCGAACTAACTTCGCTACATCAAAACTCATAAACTCATAATATAACTGTCATCGAAACCTTAAGCGTGCGGACCCTACGGGTTCGAGAACAATGTAGACATGACCGAGACATGTCTCCGGTCAATAACCAATAGCGGAACCTGGATGCTCATATTGGCTCCTACATATTCTACGAAGATCTTTATCGGTCAGACCGCATAACAACATACGTTGTTCCCTTTGTCATCGGTATGTTACTTGCCCGAGATTCGATCATCGGTATCTCAATACCTAGTTCAATCTCGTTACCGGCAAGTCTCTTTACTCGTTTCATAATACATCATCTCGCAACTAACTCATTAGTTGCAATGCTTGCAAGGCTTATGTGATGTGCATTACCGAGAGGGCCCAGAGATACCTCTCCGACAATCGGAGTGACAAATCCTAATCTCGAAATACGCCAACCCAACATTTACCTTTGGAGACACCTGTAGAGCTCCTTTATAATCACCCAGTTACGTTGTGACGTTTGGTAGCACACAAAGTGTTTCTCCGGCAAACGGGAGTTGCATAATCTCATAGCCATAGAAACTATAAGTCATGAGAAAGTTATGTAATCATACAGTTTACATGTTTTTTTCTTGTTTCCAACACTTGTATATGTAGGCTCAAAACCTTTTTCTAATATGGCTGAGTTGCACCCAGAGGATACGCACCACCGGAGTTCCTATTGGGACGGGAGATGACACTCACGTGTGACGTCTGTTAGGAGTAAACCACGTCTCAATGTGATGGCTGGCGCGTGTGACGCGTGCGTTCGTGTGCGTGGCCGTCGTCGTTCCTGTTCGTGCGCACCGCCGTGCGTGTGGATCGCGCGGGCTGCAGAGGGTGCGTGGTGCACGGAGATTAGCTAGCATAGTTAGTTGATGCATGCACGGAGCTGTTTGCTAGCCTTGCACGCATGTAGGAGTGGATAAGTGCCACACATGCATGCATGTAGTAGTTGGATTTGTGGTTAGATTCGTGCGTGCATGGGTTGTAGTCGCGTGTGTGTGTGTACGGCCGGGTATAAAAGGCCCCCTGATGTATTGATCGAGGTGCGCCGGTCTGTTGCCGCGCCACGATAACGGTATGAGCCGAGTGTAAGCCATGCAGTCATTGTAAAGAAGAAGAAATTGGGGCATTTGAGCGCTCGTGGCGGCATTTGTCGCCGGCCAGAAAATCTTGTGTCTACTGTTCTTCTTCTTCCACCTCCGTTCGAGTGAGATGAGAGGTAGCTAGAGAGTTGCGGTTTCAACATTTGGTATCAGAGCTGGTTCATTTTGGGCGTCATTCTCCTTGCCATAGGCGTGCCGGCGGTGGCGGAGTTCGCCAGTGGTTGCGCGATGCTCCGGGCCGTGTGTTGGTCTATGGAGGAGCGCGGCGCAGCGAGGAGGCTGCAGTGGCTGCGGTGGCACGGTGAGGAGGCCGCGGAGGACCTGTGTGGTGGCGGCTTCAATGACACACAGCGGCATGGCGGCATGGAGGTGCTGCGCCGCGATTGGGGTCGCAGCGGTGTAGGGCAATAAGCCGTGGCGGTGAGCCGGGCGTGACCGGTGCGTGTTATGGGTGTGCACTGGACGCGTCGGGCGCATCGGGACCATGGGCGCACGTACAAGCGTGAGGTTGATGTTGGAGGAGGCGTATGTCGCCGTTGTGCTCGAGTTCGTGCTCAAGTTCGGCTACATCCTTCCGGGGTTTTTCGCTGGTGGCTGCCATGGCGGACGCGGAGGCGGCGCGTGATGAGCGTCTGGTGCAGTCGGGCTCGTCGGGTGCGCGCGTGACGTGTAGGACGCACTGGTGCGGTTGGGCTTGTCGGGCGCGTCAAGTGCGTACAGGACGTGCGAGGCGTAGAGGGACGACAGGCGTTTGTCACCGGCGGAGAAGGAGCTCGGTATATGTCGCCGGGGTCGTGACGGAGCACGGTACGACCAGCGTCAATGCATCAGGTCGGGTCCGCGGGCTGGATCACGGTCGTGGCGGCGGCATCGACGACAAAAGACCTACTCTGGCGACAATGAGCAAGTCGTGGTTTAGGGGGAATATGTTAGGAGTAAACCACGTCTCGATGTGATGGCTGGCGCGTGTGACTCGTGCGTTCGTGTGCGTGGCCGTCGCCGTTCCTGTTCGTGCGCACCGGCCGTGCGTGTGGATCGCGCGGGCTGCAAAGGGTGCGTGGTGCACGAAGATTAGCCAGCATAGTTAGTTGATGCATGGAGCTGTTTGCTAGCCTTGCACGCATGTAGGAGTGGATAAGTGCCACACATGCATGCATGTAGTAGTTGGATTAGTGGTTAGATTAGTGCGTGCATGGGTTGTAGTCGTGTGTGTGTGTGCAGCCGGGTATAAAAGGCCCCCTAATGTATTGATCGAGGTGCACCGGTCTATTGCCGCGCCACGATGATGGTATAAGCCGAGTGTAAGTCATGTAGCCATTGTAAAGAAGAAAAGATTGAGGCATTTGAGCGCTTGTGGCGGTATTTGTCGCCGGCCAGAAAATCTTGTGTCCACTGTTCTTCCTTTTCCACCTCCGTTCGAATGAGAAGAGATGTAGCTAGAGAGCTGCGGTTTCAACAACGTCTACAGTTTTGCCGTTGTTCTGCTTGAGACTCTTGGTAGAGAAATGAACGGGGAGCCGCAAAGACTACTTCTACGTGTAAGTGCACACAATAAAGAATTCAAAAATATGTCTATGCTTGGTCATTGTTAACCTGCAATTTTCCACTTAGCATCAAAGAATCATGCAAGGGAATCACCATTTCTTGTTGCAGTCAAAGGGTTTTATGGGAGCCAGACAATATAGTGGCTCTTATTGATTCAACAACAACAGATCTCCTTCCTCTCGCTGAATGTGGTTTTTTTTTTGAGAAACCCTTGAAACTAATTCTGATATAGCTTCCGTAGTCTGGAGGTGCAACTAGATTGGCCTTCTTTGCGTTAAAAAATCACCGGATGATAGACCTAGTATACCTCAAAAATCCAAAAGTTTTTCTGCACATTGTAGTTTTAATTTATGGTTGACTTGGAAAGTTTGAAATCCATGTGTTGTTTCATTTGGGAGGAATTTTGGAAATACTATGTAGTAAGAATCTCAATCCAGTAATGGATGGTACGGATAAGGACTGTAGTCCGCCCATGTTTGCAACATCCATTCTCTTAAAGGCAAGCTTTTAATCTCGCTTCTTGCTAACAAGGTATTTGAAAAGTGCAGTACACCAAGATTTACAAAATCTAGTCTCTTAAAGGCAAAGCTTTTCATCTCTCTCCTCGCTAACTGTGCAGCATGTCACCTTCCAAGCTTTAATATTTTTGCATTTCTATTGACTACCTCTCGAAACAGGCTTTTATCCCACTTTATTATAAATAAAATAACCAATACATTCATATAAAAAGTTCAAGTGTCGCACCGGAAATAAAATATTCTGCTGGGCAACAAAAAAAAAACATGAAACATGCCCAAAAGAAACATAAAATAAATATGAAAAAACACCACCAAGTGGCCGGTAGCTCAGGTGCTTAGGTGGTCAGTGGCGAAGTCAGGCAGTGCCTGGCAGTAGTCATCCTGTGTATAATGTCTCCAAGGCGGTCGCAGTCCAGCTGCCTCGAGAGCGGATGCCGGTGCTGAAAAAATGCAAGGAATATGAAGATCGAGTCAAAGGCCTGCCTAAAAAAGTCTTCGTTGTGGTTGCTCCTTTTTCTTCGTCATGCTCTGGATGAAAATCTAGATCCTCGGATCGGATAGCGTCGACGCTTTGGTGTCGTATCCTTCATGAAAGAACCGTCTTGGAGCTCACGGTGTCGTCGACCCTCAAATTCACCTCTTCGCGGTATCTCTGGGAAGTGCTGTGGTGGCTCCGTAGTGTTGCGTACTATCATCTTGTAGTCTACCTTGAGTCGTTCCGTGTGTGGTTGTTGTAGCTTTTGGCACCTTTCTATCTGGTCTTGGATGAGTGTGGTTGTGGTGGTGTTGTGTTGTGATTTGTATCGGTTGTATGTAGGTTGTTGCTTTATATAAAGCGGACGAAAGCCTTTTCCGATTATAAAAAGACCTGTTCAATAACCATCTTGGTATGCGCCGTCCACAACGTGCAAACCAGCATCCCGAACACAAGCCCGAAGACGCATCTCCTGCTCCCGGTCTGGTTAGCACAAGTTTGGAGGAACCCGGTCCAGTCCTCCCAGTCGGGAACATATTTGCAGATACCTTGGGAGGATGACAGCGTCCATTTTTTCTTGCATATACTCTTCTGTCTTAATTAATGAGAATGACATGCTCTTGCCGTTGTTTCAAAAAAGAAAGAAAAAACATGACTTCCTTACCCTTTTATTTTTACGAAAGGGTAAATTCATTACACAAGGATAGCTCAAACAATCAAATTGGCACAAGATACCAATCTCATCCAGACCACACCTCAATAACACAGTTGTACGTCCACACCTCATTCTCATCATGACCTGCAGAAATATGAATATTTGAGCACACGGACGTCCTCTAAACGCTTTTATATTTCTTTACGGAGGCAGTGTTCATTTAAATGTACTGTGAGACGATGGGTGCTGGCTCCTTTGAGTTATACCAGCTAGCACCTCTTTTAGTCATGGCACCAGCTCACACTCACTTTTTGACCGTTAAATTTAAGGTACATTTATAGTGATAAGATACAAGAACAGACAGTGATGTAGAGCTTTCGAAAATGGATGGAGTATGTCAGAATGAGAATACTAGCCAGCATAAGTGGGTGCCATCATTTTGTGACAAATAGCCTGGTTGTGTGCAATATAGACATGGTGGCACACAAAAATACGTGGCAGGAGATCAATGGTCGCGGTTTTTGTGATCAGTGAGTGTGTCAAAAAGATGAGCAGTTTGGCGTCTAATTGGTGTGTCCAATGTACGAGTGGCACTCACTGGCAATTTCCTAGTAGAAATTTTGATGTATTAAAGGCTAAGTCATTACGTGTAATTTCATATATATTGCACACACTAAAGCACAAACACCGTATTTGTGCCTTAAGTTGGAGGAAACTTCCGCAGCCAGCTACAATAGATATTCATTATGCATGGCATGTTTATCCTCACTGCTATATATGATAACTACCCCCTTCGTTCTACAATTGTAGTGTAAAAAATGCTCTTACATTATTGAACGATGGGAGTGCATCTTCGGAATCTTACTAATTTAATATATCTCTAGGAATAGACTTGTGTTTACACACATTCTTCACTTCACCCATGGTGGTGATACACCTGGCCGGTAAGACATCCATCAGCCGCGAGGTGCTCAACTGCAACTTGGACAAATCTTTGACTCACATACATCACGACTTCAAGTAGAGATGCATGTGCATAAACATGTTTGCAAACATATTTTTTTCTTTTTTTTTTCTCGCCTACACGTAGCATTGGGTCTTATATGATTTTGTTATTTGTCAGTGTTTTGTTGTGTGCGTGCGTGAGGGTTGGATGTGCGCATCCTAACTATGCAAAGGCCAAGTATGTATTTTTTTTAGAAAAGGAGAAGGACCCCCGGCCTTTGCATCTAGACGGTGCATGCATCCACTTTATTAATTATTCACACAAGACTTACAAAGTTGCAACAGTAAGACTAAAGCCACCGTCTAGGCAACATCTGTCGCTACTCCTATTCAGTTGATGAAGGGATGCTGATAGTCTGGGCCTAATACCAAACAGACCTCACAGCCAAACCTAACATCTAAGACCTGAGGTCCCAACCAGGACGCCTGCCGGGTATGGGGCACCCACCAGTCCGACGCACTCCTCAACCAGGACGTCTGTCAGGTATGAGGCCGCTGCAGCCACCTGTCACCAATCCATCTTCAGTGTTGTACTGCTGCATCTACCTTACCCGGTCTAGCTGCCGTCGACGCCACCACGACGCCAGACAGTGCCACCTCCCTACGCGCGTCCACCACCACGCATCCGTCGGCGACACTCCACTACGCCACGCCGCCGAGACCAGTCGATGACGCGATAGATACCATGCTGCTCCACCACCTATCCACCCAAGTCGGTACCTGCTCCAAAACGATGCCTCCAGCAAGGAGCGCAACGCCTGACGTCGCAATTGTCTGATCCATGAAAACAGATCTAGGGTTTCCCTAGAGCAGGCCGAAAGGAGTGACGCGACTTGCTATGAAGATGCCTTCGACAAGGTAATGACGACAAAAGACGCCGCCATCGTCCACCATGACCGTAGTCGAGGCTCGGTTTTCACCGGAAGTCTTGCCGCTCCAAACTTGCCACCAGACAGATCTGAAGCCAGATCCACCGTCGCCTCCTGGTCGGCCACCTCCAACAGGCCAGCACGCAGCAGAGCGGCCGTCGCCGCGACACCGGTCAAAGCCCCAACCTGGATGCCCGACCCAGACCAGGAGCCCCAGATCCTAGCTGCCAAGTAGGAGATAGTAGGCAACGCCGTTGCCATGCACGGTGTGCCCGCAGCGCCAGGCCAACCGGATAGTTGTGCTTTGCCCGTCCCGCGGCGGTGGCAGCCGCCGCCTGCAACTACTCCTCTGCCGCGCGCGCAGCTCTCGCACGCCCACGCCACCACAAGGGAATCGTTGCCCCGCCACCACCTTCTTCTGGGCCACCCGGCCTTTGCTAGGGAGAGCCCTCCGGCGGCGGCGAGACTAGGAGGGGAGGGGGAGGAGTCGCGGCGGCTAGGGTTTTTTCTCCCCCGAGTGTGTACTTATTGTGTGTGTATATCTTCATGCTCCATTTTAAGCTAATAAAATCAACCCTTTATCAAAAAACGACTCCTTGATTTATCTAACTCCCATGGAGATGATCTTGACATACTTTGCCAACAATGACAACCACCGTGCTGACGATAGCAGGTTCATCGTCATCACCGTGTGCTCCGCCAAGCAATGATTACGTCCGAGTGGGCGCTAGTAGGGTCCATGTCACCAAGGCAAGAGCAGCGTTAAAGCTTAAACCTCGCATGCTCTGATGCAAATGGCTGCATTTCATTAACGGCCAGTTACAGGTGCATGCCCAATCACGCGAAACATGACGCACGCGAAGAGAACTATTGGCCGTAGACACCCTTTGTGCATAGATTTGTTTTCTCTGAATTTCTTCAGATCAGTCTCATGCATGGTGTACTAAACTACAACCCCTACACGTGTTTATATGCACATCCAAGCTTACATGCAAACAACCACTCGGACCTAACTAGAAGCTCACGTATGTCTATATACCATACCGGACAATGACAATAGCAAGATTATTTATAAATTACATTTGGTGTGCTCCCTTATCACATATGTATAGTTTGGTTTAGCGTAAAGTGAAGAAGCACCTAGCTAGACGAAACAAAGAATGGACATACGGGTTAGATTTATAGACGCAATATCGCACAAAACTGTTGTTTTCTCATTAGGGTAGTCTTGCGCATCGTTCACCAGGCAGGATAAAGAGACTCCTTACTTTCGAAAACACTAACTTCCAGGGACACATCCTTCACCAAATTGAGTTTATATATCTCAGTGGACGAGGAGAAACTGGCTATCGGCCATGTCTGTCCCCACTTCACAAGACCATGAGGTACTTGCCAAATTCATGACATAATCCAATCCTTATCATGCGCCATGCTGAGGTAGCTAGCTCTGTAGGACTGCCATGAATTGGACCAGTACGTCAGCATTATAAGGATTGGATTGTGTGATAAGATGTAACTAGCTCATTTGCAATATTAGTTGCTCCTTTTGTCTGGCCACCAGCCCCCCACGCATGCTCGTCTATATATAAGCACATCCACATCTCTTATCCACTTCTGAACAAGGGCGGGCCCACTTCAATTCAAGGGTATTCAACTGAATACCCATTATTTTTGCCCCAAAACTATGTATATATAGTGCATAGTATACGTACTTGTAGAGAAAAAGGAAACTGACGGGAAATCTGATGCGTGCACGAATTCAGCCCAATACAAGGGCAACCGACCTCTGGTTTTCCTTCCTCCCCATCCCCACATGGCCAGCGGCCCGTTATTTTTTCTTCTCCAAGCCCAATACGTGAATGGCTACAGCCCAGCCATATGGCCTGATCGGCTCGCACGAAGACAACAACACAACGATCGAGCACGCACAAGGCTGCATGTTAACCGGCGCGTCGCCTCCCCAAATTCCAATCTCGCACGCGGCGGCAGACTTGAGGTTAGGATTGATCCACACGCCGGCAGGGGAGCACGGTGCACGGTGGGCGGCTGCGGCAGGCGGGGAGCATGGTGGGCGGCTGCGCATCCGACGCGTGCGTTCGCCGTCCTGGGTCCGAGTGTACGAGAAAAATGTCCTGCGTCGTTTCTTCGGTTGTTCTTCAGACTTGTACCTATTCTGCTGTAAAAGGGTGAGTTAATCTGCCTGATTGGCTTCCTATTTTGGTGTAGGATTACATTATTGTATTTATATACTGAAATCTGAGACTTGTTTGAGATTGGAACTTTCTATTTCAGTAAAGTATATGATATTGAAATTTGAGACTTGTTTGTAGATTCTCAATGAATTGTTAAGACCTGAGAATTGTTTAGGATTGTTAAGTAGTACTATAATGCAATAATATTATTTGCAATTTGTGATGTGATTTCCAGTATTGATATTATTGAGTAGTATAGATCAATATGGTGGTAATCGGGTTGTACAAGCCAAGGATAAGGGCTTTAGTATTTTAAAAAAAATAGCATTTGAAATTTTGAATACACAGTCTCCAAATCCCGAGCCCGCCCCTGCTTCTGAAGTAAGCTTAGACTAAGTGTATATAGTAGGGTCCATCCAGATTGAGATAACATACAAGAACGGCATATGCAAAAAAGTCGTTAAGTGAAATACCATCGTAGGCTGATGCTTAAGGACAAGGAAAGATGGATGATAAGCTTTTGAAACAGAAGGCACCGGGAAGAAAAAATCGAGCTTTGGCCCAGATTCCAGTTGGTTTGTACATGATCGGGTCAAGTCGGCAATGTCTTACGGTAATGCCGGAGCTACAGCCGAGCAAAACATTGCAACAATCCGCCCAGCCCTGTAGAAATTCACTAGGATAACAGAGCGAAGCAGTTTGAACCTAGTGGAACAACTCAACAACTAAACCATGCATGTCGTGAATTAGCGTTGAGCGCCATAGCCGGCAGCGGATAGCGGCCTAGACACTTTGCCGTTGTGTCGCCGAGTCAGGAAAAAATTGGTCTGGTCGGCCTGGGTGATCGCCAACCTCGTGTGTGGAGCCCATGCAAGAACTGACGGACGAAACGAAAAGAACAGACTACGGCGCTGGTCTCTAGAGGACTCCTCGTTCAGTCATCGTCCAAGGGAACAGGGGGGAGGTTCTCCAAATCACTAATTAGAGGGTACCCATTACGAAGGCAACTCTCACCTCCCATCGTGGTTACAAGTGACACATTGGTTGTGTGACACTTGTCACAATCTGAGAGTTTTGTGTGTATTTTTAAATTCGTTTTGTCAAAATATTTTAAAAAGATGTTTTATCTCGGGAGGAGGAAAGAGGTAGCCAAAAAAATATCTCCCCCGCATTGCTCCCACGAGTGACCGGGGGCAACCCTAGCATGCTGCCACCCTCTCGTCCCCTCCGGCATCCCTTTCCCACGGTTGTCACGAGGTGTCGCCAGGCAATGTCCGGCCGGCGTAGGTGGCAGCGGGTCCTGCTCCATCTCTGCTTTGTTCGATGGCTCGTGTGGGACTGCGTGGCGGGTGGAGGCGCTGGGCTGGCACGGGGCCCAGTAATGCGATGACAGGCGTACAGGGCGGCGACGCTCTTGGGCTATGGCATGGTGTGATACGTCTCCAACGTATCTATAATTTTTTATTGCTCCATGCTATATTATCTTCTGTTTTGGATGTTTATGGGCTTTATTATACACTTTTATATTATTTTTGGGACTAACATATTAACCCAGAGCCCAGTGCCAGTTTCTGTTTTTTCCTTGTTTTAGAGTATCCCAGAAAAGGAAAATCATACGGATTCCAATTGACCTGAAACTTGACGGAACTTATTTTTGGAAGGAAAGCAACCCGGGAGACTTGGAGTCCACATTAAGGAAGCTTCGAGGAAGCCACGAGGTAGGGGGGCGCGCCCACCTCCCTGGGCCCTCTGACGTACTTCTTTCGCCTATATATCTTCATATACCCTAAAACGATTGGGGAGCACAATAGATCCGGAGTTCCGCCGCCAGAAGCCTCCGTAGCCACCGAAAGCCAATCTAGACCCGTTCCGGCACCCTGCCGGAGGGGGCAATCCCTCTCCGGTGGCCATCTTCATCATCCCGGTGCTCTCCATGACGAGGAGGGAGTAGTTCTCTCTCGGGGCTGAGGGTATGTACAAGTAGCTATGTGTTTGATATCTCTCTCTCGTGTTCTTGAGGTGATACGATTTTAATGTATCGCGAGCTTTGCTATTATAGTTGGATCTTATGATGTTTCTCCCTCCTCTACTCTCTTGTAATGGATTGAGTTTCCCCTTTGAAGTTATCTTATCGGATTGAGTCTTTAAAGATTTGAGAACACTTGATGTATGTCTTGCGGTGCGTATCTGTGGTGACAATGGGATATCACGTGATACACTTGATGTATGTTTTGGTGATCAACTTGCGGGTTCCGCCCATGAACCTATGCATAGGGGTTGGCACACATTTTCGTCGTGATTCTCCGGTAGGAACTTTGGGGCACTCTCTGAGGTTCTATGTGTTGGTTGAATAGATGAATCTGAGATTGTGTGATGCATATCGTATAATCATACCCATGGATACTTGAGGTGACATTGGAGTATCTAGGTGACATTAGGATTTTGGTTGATTTGTGTCTTAAGGTGTTATTCTAGTATGAACTCTAGGGTTGTTTGTGACACTTATAGGAATAGCCCAACGGGTTGATTGGAAAGAATAACTTTGAGGTGGTTTTTTACCCTACCATAATCTCTTCGTTTGTTCTCCGCTATTAGTCACCTTGGAGTGACTCTTTGTTGCATGTTGAGGGATAGTTATGTGATCCAATTATGTTATTATTGTTGAGGGAACTTGCACTAGTGAAAGTATGAACCTTAGGCCTTGTTTTCTAACATTGCAATACCGTTTACACTCACTTTTATCATTAGTTACCTTACTGTTTTTATAATTTCAGATTACAAAAACCTTTATCTACCATCCATATACCACTTGTTTCACCATCTCTTCGCCGAACTAGTGCACCTATACAATTTACCATTGTATTGGGTGTGTTGGGAACACAAAAGCCTCTTTGTTATTTGGTTGCAGGGTTGCTTGAGAGAGACCATCTCCATCCTACGCCTCCCATGGATTGATAAACCTTAGGTAATCCACTTGAGGAAAATTTGCTAGTGTCCTACAAAACTCTGCACTTGGAGGCCCAACAACGTCTACAAGAAGAAGGTTGTGTAGTAGACATCAAGCTCTTTTCTGGCGCCATTGCCGGGGAGGTGAGTGCTTGAAGGTATATCTTTAAATCTTGCAATCGAGTCTTTAAGTTTCTTATTTTATCACTAGTTTAGTTTATAAAAGAAAACTATAAAAACTGGAATTGAGTTTGCCTCATACGCTTCATCTTTTTAATATCTTTCGTGAGTATGATGGAAAGAAAAATTGTGCTCAAATGCTAGAAGAAGAATGCATTAAAATGTTTGGCACTAAATCTTTGAATAATAAGCATGATTGCAATGTTGTTAGTACGAACTCCTTGAATATCCATAGTACTAATGATGATTGCACTAGTTATGATGAAAATGTCTCCTATAAACATGTCAATTTTTGTGGAGTGCATTGGGTTTGCAAGTACACACCAAATAGGGAACATAGATATTGCAAGAGGCATAAGCACTTAGAAACTAATTTGTTGCAAGAAAGGCTAGATGATTGTGCTGAATATTTAAATTTTCTTGGCTGTACTTGTGGACTTTGCAATGAAAGTGGTCATTTAGCTATCCGATGCAAATTGTTTCATGATCTAATCGTGTCCAAAAATTGTGATGGCTTGATTTCCCTTGCACATTATAATGAAATTAGTTTGCTTATGGGCTATGAAGAAATGAAACGTATAACTAAGAATCTTCCAGAATTTGCCCGTTATAAACTTCTTGGCTGTGATCTAGAGGAAATTTATATGTATTGTGCGGTGAATTGCATTGAAAATCCTTATATTGCCAATTACATAAAGAAAATAAAGCAAATAGAAGATGAAGAGAATACTAATGAAAGGGAAGATACTTCCCAATACCCTCCTATTATTTCTTATGATGAATCAGGTAACGAGGAGGAGCCTCCTATTCAACCAATCTCATTAATAAGGAGCTCCAAAAAGAAGATTGAACCCACACATGATGTGGTAAAGAAGAAGAAAAGAAAAAGGAAGAGAGGTAAAAAGATATCTCCCCCAAATAATGTTGCTCCTATTACTATTGTGCCTAATGAAATATAATTATGGAAGATAATGATAATTGCTTGGGAGAATATGATAATTGCTATACTAGTGGTGCTATCCATACTATTAATGATGAGAGTGATTATGCTTATAATATGAAAAGACCCAAGCTTGGGGATGCTATGTTTGATGAAGATGATATTCTTGAGAATATATTTGCTGCAATTAATGTTTGTCCCAAGCTTGGGGATGCTACGTTTAATGAATATGATATTTTTAGTCTCCCAAGTTTTGATATGCAAATTTATAATGATGATAGCATGCCTCCTACTTATGATGATCATTGTGATGATAATTAAGCTATAAAAGGTAGTGATTATATTTATAAAACTTGTCATGATTATGATCACCCTTTTTCTGAACATTACTCTTTTAATGTGGAAACAATTTATAGTATTCGAGTTTCTTATGATACTTCCACTATTCCGAATGAGAAGAATCTTGCTTATGTGAAGAGTAGTAAATTTTCTATGCTTGTAGATCATAAAAAGAATGCTTTAGGTGATGGTTATATTGTTGAATTCATTCATGATGCTACTGAAAATTATTATGAGGGAGAAACGTATGCTTGTAGGAATTGCAATAATATCAAGTTTCCTCTCTATGTGCTTAAAGTTTTGAAGGTATGCTAGTTTTGCCTTCCTATGCTAGTTGATTATTGTTCCCATAAGTTGTTTGCTCACAAAATCCCTATGCATAGGAAGTGGGTTAGGCTTAAATGTGCTAGTCATATTATTCATGATGCTCTCTTTATGTTACAATTCTTATCTTTTATGTGAGCATCATTAAAATCATCATGCCTAGCTAGGGGCGTTAAACGATAGCGCTTGTTGAGAGGCAACCCAATTTTATTTTTGTTCCTTGCTTTTTGCTCCTGTTTAGTAATAAATAATTTATCTAGCCTCTGTTTAGATGTGGTTTTATTTTTTAATTAGTGTTTGTGCCAAGTAGAACCTTTGGGAAGACTTGGGTGAAGTCTTTATGATCATGCTTTAAAAACAGAAACTTTAGCGCTCATGAGAATTGCTGCCATTTTTATTTGCAGAGTGCTATTTAGTTAATTCTTTTGCAGATGATTAACAGATAAATTCCTCAGGACCAGCAATTTATTTTAGAATTTTTTGGATTTCAGAAGTATACGTTTGATCCAGATTACTACAGACTGTTCTGTTTTTGACAGATTCTGTTTTCGATGTGTTGTTTGCTTATTTTGATGAATCTATGAGTAGTATCGGAGGCTATGAACCATAGATAAGTTGGAATACAGTAGATATTACACCAATATGAATTTAGAATGAGTTCACAATAGTACCTAAGTGGTGATTTATTTTCTTATACTAACGGAGCTTACGAGTTTTCTGTTAAGTTTTGTGTTGTGAAGTTTTCAAGTTTTGGGTAAAGATTCGATGGACTATGGAATAAGGAGTGTCAAGAGCCTTAGCTTGGGGATGCCCAAGGCACCCCAAGGTAATATTCAAGGACAACCAAAAGCCTAAGCTTGGGGATGCCCCGGAAGGCATCCCCTCTTTCGTGTTAGTTCATCGGTAACTTTACTTGGAGCTATATTTTTATTCGCCACATGATATGTGTTTTGCTTAGAGCGTCATTTTACTTACTTATGTTTTGCTTGCTATTTGAATAAAATACCAAGATCTGAAATTATTAAATGTTAGAGAGTCTTCACACACTTGCACAATTATTCGACTACACATTGATCTTCACTTATATCTTTCGGAGTAGTTTGTCATCTGCTCTGGTGCTTCACTTATATCCTTTTAGAGTGTGGTGGTGATTTTATTTTATAGAACTATATGAACTCTCATGCTTCACTTATATTATTTTGAGAGTCTTAAATAGCATGGTAATTTGCTTAAATAATCCTAATATGCTAGGTATTCAAGATTAGTAAAAAAAATTCTTATGAGTGTTTTGAATACTAAGAGAAGTTTGATGCTTGATGATTGTTTTGAGATATGGAGGTAATAATATCAAAGTCGTGCTAGTTGAGTAGTTGTGAATTTGAGGAATACTTGTGTTGAAGTTTGTGTTGGGGAACGTTGCAGAAAACAAAAAAATTCCTACGGTTTCACCAAGATCCATCTATGAGTTCATCTAGCAACGAGTGATCGGATGCATCTACATACCTTGTAGATCGTGAGCGGAAGCGTTCAAAGAACGGGGATGAGGGAGTCGTACTCGACGTGATCCAAATCACCGGAGATCCTAGCGCCGAACGGACGGCACCTCCGCGTTCAACACACGTACGGTCAGCATGACGTTTCCTCCTTCTTGATCCAGCAAGGGGGAAGGAGAGGTTGAGGAAGATGGCTCCAGCAGCAGCACGACGGCGTGGTGGTGGTGGAGAAGCAGTACTCCGACAGGGCTTCGCCGAGCTCTACGGAGGAGGAGGAGGTGTTGGAGGGGAGAGGGAGGCACCAGGGGCATGGGTGCGGCTGCCCTCCCTCCCCCCTCTATATATAGGGTCCCCAAGGGGGGGGGGCGGCCCTGGAGATCCAATCTTCCAAGGGGGCGGCGGCCAAGGGGGGTGGAGTGCCCCCCAAGGCAAGTGGGGCGCCCCCCCCCCCCCACCCTAGGGTTCCCAACCCTAGGTGCAGGGGGAAGGCCCAAGGGGGGGCGCACCAGCCCACTAGGGGCTGGTTCCCCTCCCACTTCAGCCCATGGGGCCCTCCGGGATAGGTGGCCCCACCCGGTGGACCCCCGGGACCCTTCCGGTGGTCCCGGTACAATACCGGTGACCCCGAAACTTGTCCCGATGGCCGAAATAGCACTTCCTATATATAATTCTTTACCTCCGGAACTCCTCGTGACGTCCGGGATCTCATCCGAGACTCCAAACAACTTTCGAGTTACTGCATATTCATATCCCTACAACCCTAGCGTCACCAAACCTTAAGTGTGTAGACCCTACGGGTTCGGGACACATGTAGACATGACCGAGATGGCTCTTCGGTCAATAACCAACAGCGGGATCTGGATACCCATGTTGGCTCCCACATGCTCCTCGATGATCTCATCGGATGAACCACGATGTCGAGGATTCAAGCAACCCCGTATACAATTCCCTTTGTCAATCGGTACGTTACTTGCCCGAGATTCGATCGTCGGTATCCCAATACCTCGTTCAATCTCGTTACCGGCAAGTCACTTTACTCGTACCGTAATGCATGATCCCGTGACCAGACACTTGGTCACTTTGAGCTCATTGTGATGATGCATTACCAAGTGGGCCCAGAGATACCTCTCCGTCATACGGAGTGACAAATCCCAGTCTTGATCCGTGTCAACCCAACAGACACTTTCGGAGATACCCGTAGTATACCTTTATAGTCGCTCAGTTACGTTGTGACGTTTGGTACACCCAAAGCACTCCTACGGTATCCGGGAGTTACACGATCTCATGGTCTAAGGAAAAGATACTTGACATTGGAAAAACTCTAGCAAACGAACTATACGATCTTGTGCTATGTTTAGGATTGGGTCTTGTCCATCACATCATTCTCCTAATGATGTGATCTCGTTATCAATGACATCCAATGTCCATAGTCAGGAAACCATGACTATTTGTTGATCAATGAGCTAGTCAACTAGAGGCTTACTAGGGACATGTTGGTGTCTATTTATTCACACATGTATTATGATTTCCGGATAACACAATTATAGCATGAATAAAAGACAATTATCATGAACAAGGAAATATAATAATAATGCTTTTATTATTGCCTCTAGGGCATATTTCCAACAGTTTGCAAGTCCCGTAGCATGCACATATGGTAAACGTTGTGTAACAAATTTGAAACATGAGGTGTTATTTGATTGTCTTCCTTATGAGTGGCGGTCGAGGACGAGCGATGGTCTTTTCCTACCAATCTATCCCCCTAGGAGCATGCATGTAGTGCTTGGTTTTTGATGACTTGTAGATTTTTACAATAAGTATTTGAGTTCTTTATGACTAATGTTGAGTCCATGGATTATATGCACTCTCACCCTTCCATCATTGCTAGCCTCTTTGGTACCGTGCATTGCCCTTTCTCACCTTGAGTGTTGGTGCAAACTTCGCCAATGCATCCAAATCGTGTGATATGATACGCTCTGTCACACATAAACCTCCTTATATCTTCCTCAAAACAGCCACCATACCTACCTATTATGGCATTTCCATAGCCATTCTGAGATATATTGCCATGCAACTTTCCACCGTTCCATTTATTATGACATGCATCATCATTGTCATATTGCTTTGCATGATCATGTAGTTGACATCGTATTTGTGGAAAAGCCACCGTTCATAATTTTTCATACATGTCACACTTGATTCATCGCAATCCCGGTACACCACCGGAGGCATTCATATAGAGTCATACCTTGTTCTAGTATCGAGTTGTAATCATTGAGTTGTAAATAAATAGAAGTGTGATGATCATCATTAATAGAGCATTGTCCCAAAAAAGGAAAGGCCAAATAAAAATATAAATAAAAAATAAAAGGTACAATGCTACTATCGTTTTTTCCACACTTATGCTTCAAAGTAGCACCATGATCTTTATGATAGAGAGTCTCTTGTTTTGTCACTTTCATATACTAGTGGGAATTTTTCATTATAGAACTTGGCTTGTATATTCCAACAATGGGCCTCCTCAAGTGCCCTAGGTCTTCGTGAGCAAGCAAGTTGGATGCACACCCACTTAGTTTCTTTTGTTGAGCTTTCATACATTTATAGATCTGGTGCATCTGTTGCATGGCAATCCCTACTCCTTGCATTAACATCAATCGATGGGCATCTCCATAGCCCATTGATTACCTCGTTGATGTGAAATTTTCTCCTTTTTTGTCTTCTCCACATAACCCCCATCATCATATTCTATTCCATCCATAGTGCTATGTCCATGGCTCGCGCTCATGTATTGCGTGAAAGTTTATAGGTTTGAGATTACTAAAGTATGAAACAATTGCTTGGCTTGTCATCGGGGTTGTGCATGATGAGAGCATTCTTGTGTGACGAAAATGGAGCATTACCAAAGTATATGATTTTGTAGGGATGAACTTTCTTTGGCCATGTTATTTTGAGAAGACATGATTGCTTACACTAGTGCAGAACCGGGCAATAGCACCGGTTCGTAAGGCCCTTTAGTGCCGGTTAGGTAACCGGCACTAAAATTTCGGCACTAAAGCCCCCCCCCCCCTTTAGTACCGGTTCAGCACGAACCGGTGCTAAAGGGCAACCACGTGGCATGAGCCAGCTCCGGGGGCCGGGAGCCCTTTAGTATCGGTTGGTAACACCAACCGGTACTAAAATGTTTTGGGGGTTTTTGGTTTTATGATTTCTTTTTCATTTAATTTTGTGTTTTCCATTTTAATTCTTTTTCGTTTGCTGGTATTTTACGGTACTACACATTGTACACGTTATGCATATATATATATATATATATAGAATTTTTAGTAGAACCAATCATATATATATCATCAATCATGTCTCACAAACCACCATATTAATTCACACATACACACATGTATAGCTATATACAATTTCTCCTACATATGCATGTTGCCTTCGGAGCCAGTGGCATTAGCCTGATTGGTGCCTTCGGAGCACGATGACAATTGGAAGTGGTTCATGACTTGGTCGATGGGGGCGGTAGCGGGTAATAGTATTCTCCCTTCGGATTTATGACCTGGTCTAGCAAAAATCCCGCTATTTCCTCTTGAAGTGTTTCTACGCGCTCCGTTTCTAGGAGCTTGTCCCGTACCTCTTTGAACTGTTAAGAAGGAGATCAATATGCATGTGTATTAGTTGTGTGACTAGATATCGACAATGGTGTAAAAATTGTGAATAGTGTTCTGACAAGCGTACCCATTTCTGTCTTTGAGATCTGCTCCTTTCGGACGCCATCATGCGAATGTTCTCGCAAACGCAGAATGCACACAGATCAGTCCCCTGCGCCTGCTTCAGGGCCTTTATTACGAGAATGGAATTTAATTTGATCAGATAATAATTAATCAAGCATGATAATTAAAGAGATGGCAGCTAGCCAGCTAGCTAGTACTACTTAATTACTTACCTTGGCTCGAAACCATTTCAGCTTTGGTTTCCATTCGCCTTCCGTGACGCTGATGAACCTTGCCCAAGCCCTGCCCGCCGACAAAGAAAATGAATAAAGGGGTTATTAAATAGTTCATATCATGAAATGACAAACTAAATAGGCCGAGATATATAGTTAATAATAATTGAAATTACCTGTTGACTATCCCAAACAAGATGTTATAGTCACTATTTGCTTTGAGTAGCGAGTCTAGTATTTCAACTGTTCCGGCGTCAACTTTAATGATACACAAGATCCAGTGATATCTGCATGCACACACATTTGCATGTCTTAATTAAGCGGGCATATGTAAGCAAAAAACATGTAGCTAGCTAGTAGGCAAAAACAGAGAATTTGTAGTACAAGAAAGTGTGACTCACTGGAAGTTGTAAGGAAGTAGTATATCTTCATTGTATTTGAGGCGCTTCAAGAACTCGAACATGCTGTCCTCTACCTCTTTTTCATGATGCTTGTTTATTTTCCATGTGTATTCATTAACGGTGTTTGGGTCAATGAACCCAATGCCATAGCGTCCACCTTTTCTCATTTCATACATCTTCATCCTGCATAATACCACAAAAAAGAATATAGTGAGGATAATTACACGTAATGATTGATCAAAAGGATCACTACGTACAAGTAGCTTGAGACTTAAATTACAGAAATAAATCACTTACAGACAATAGCAACTGACGATAGATTTGTCGAGTGCGGCTTGATTGTATAACTGAAACAGTTCAGAATACTCAACGGCCACAGCTTTCTCATGGTAGTAATCATCCTTCTTGACATACACCATGAGAGACTCTCAATTGGATCTCTTGATAATGTCCATGTACCATTGATGCAATTCATACATTCTCGTTGGGAGCTTGTTGACATCTTCTGGCTTGACCAAAGGTTGGCCCCGGACAAATTTCCGTTTTATTTCCTCCTCTGTAATCAGAGGCATGTCCTCGATCTCGAGGAGTTGTCCAACAATGATCTTGAGTTATTCAGCCTGCATTATATGCTCCTGGATTATTACCACATCGCCCACCTCGGGAACGTAAACTGTTTGGCCACAATAATATTGGGCGCACGTACTGTCACGTGTTGTTGGCGGCACAACAAGCAGGGGGATCGATTGCGCCGCCTGTTTTCCCACCTGGGCAACGGTTTTCCCGCATTTTTTGACAGCTGCTTGTTGTTTGCTCGAGCTCGAGCTCGCCTCCTTCTGTAGACGTTGTCGATGTAACTTCCTCATGTGGCGCTCATAGTCTGTGTCAACAGACTTAGGAGCTGGTGGTTGAGCCATACGAATGAAGTGGTCAACTACTTCCACAGGCACTTTCTCCCTTGGCGGCGGTGACGGTTTCGGTCCAAAATGGGCGTCGACTTCTGCCCGCACTATGGCATTGGTTTGCTCCTCGGTCCTGTCGTAAGCCCTCACAGGAAGAGGAGTACTGAGGTTTGGACCATATTTATATCGCTTGCCTCCGCCTGTACTTCATGTACTATCACCTCGACTCGTACCGCTACGCACCATAGCTGCGGGGTGTCTCTTCTGCGATTGCTGAGGCGGCGGAGACAACTGACAGGGCTGAGTTGGATGAGGAGGAGTGGCCTGAAGCTGTGCCGGACTTGGAGGAGGAGTGGCCTGAGGTTGTGCCGGACTTGGAGGAGGAGTGGACGTCTGACGCTGTGTCGGACTTGGAGGAGGAGTAGCCTGACACTTTGCCAGACTTGGAGGAGGAGGAGTGGCCTCATGCGT
Source organism: Triticum monococcum (assembly GCA_034509565.1). Taxonomy (NCBI): domain Eukaryota; kingdom Viridiplantae; phylum Streptophyta; class Magnoliopsida; order Poales; family Poaceae; genus Triticum; species Triticum monococcum. Next base: position 627,156,458 of record CM067845.1, read on the forward strand.
TGGTGGACTTGGAGGAGCGGGAGTCTGCTGACTCGGTGGCGGACTTCGACGAGGAGTCGGGTGACGCGGTGTCGGTGGCCTTCGAAAGATGATGCAATCCTTTCTCCATAGGATGATACGATGTTTGGCATCTCCGAGTGTGTGCTCCTCGTCACCTCCAGGAATGTAAAGCTCTAGCCCCGAATATTGGTCCACCACCTCATCAACCACGACACGAGCATAGCTTGCTGGAATCGGGTTGCAATGGAAGGTTGCATCGGGGGAATTTGTATAAGCAACACCGTTCGCCACCTTCAAGGATATGTTCTTAATTTTGAAGTGTAGCTCGTAGTTAGTGTTCTCCGCGATATCATCCATGGGGTATCTATCCAGCAGTGCGTCGCCCGGGGCGGAACCCACGCTGCTTCTCAGCATGGATGGGCGGTGGTATCCAATGCTGGATCATCCGCTAGCTGCTGCAGCTGCTGAGACCCCCTTTGCTGGCTAAGTGAGTCGATCTGCTCCTGCTGCCGCTGGAATTTAGCTGCCAATTCCGCTTGACTTGCTTCTAGGCCTTGAAGGCGTTCATAGTCCCGCTTCCTCTGCTCCTCCTCCATCTTCCTCTTCTTCTCCTCCGCAATCTTCTTTCTCGCACGGGTTCGGTAGTCGGCGTTCCAGTCCGAAAACCCCTCATGCCACGGAATAGCGCCCTTGCCTCGTGTTCTTCCCGGGTGTTCAGGATTTCCCAGGGCACGCGTAAGCTCGTCGTTCTCTCTGTTGGGCTGGAACACCCCCGATCGAGCCTCTTCTATTGCAACAAGTAGCGCATCGTCGGCTCCGTTCAGACATACCTTCGTCGAAACATTGCCTGTCTTCGGGTCCAACTCCCCCCATGCGCATAGAACCAAGTCCTGCACCTGGGGGCCAGCTCTTAGTAACCGGAGTGACACTTGCATCCTCCATCTCTTTCTCAGACTTATCCCACTTAGGCATTGCCACCGCGTAGCCACCTAGCCCCAGCTTATGGAACTTATCCTTTTTTTCGGCATTCTTCTTGTTTATTCTCGACCGTTCCTTAGCTAATTCTGAATCCTTGAATTTCACGAAATCGTCCCAATGAGCACTTTGATTCTCTAGTATCCCCTCGAATACTGGAGTCTTCCTTCCTCCCTTAACGTACTTCTCCCACGTCATTCTCTTGTGGTTCTTGAATGCAACCGCCATCTTCCTAAAAGCAGCGTCCTTGATTTTCCGCACATCTGCTTCTGTGAAATGATCTGGTAGGGTGAAATATTCCATGAGAGTATCCCAAAGCAGTTTTTTTATTCTCGTCGACAAAAGTAACATTTGGACGTGGCTTTGCTGGCTTTCTCCATTCTTGAAGGAAGATCGGGAGTTGGTCCTTCACAAGAACTCCGCACTGACGAACGAACTTGTCCGCAATCTTCTTAGGCGCTAATGGTTCGCCATTAGGTTTGAATGCCTCGATATTGTACTTTACGCCCTCCTTCAACTTTTTGTTCGGGCCTCGTTTCGTCCTTTTGCCTGAAGATTTGCTCGATCCGGATGGCTAAAAGAAGAAAGATCGATTCGTTAATATATCTTCAACTCATTTAAAACATGCGATGATCACCAGATTCCTGCTTATATAAATATATATACCTCGCCGATGTTTGTTGTTTCAGGATCAACATGTTTTTCGTCGTAGTTCATGACTTCATCTTCTCGGTCATCGCGATCGAATATCATATCACCCTCTCTGGTGTTGTTTAGAAATTCGGAGCCGTCAAAATCTTCTTCATTCTGATCATCATCTGGCCCGCGTATGATATCGAACATGGTCTGTTCTCTCTCTCTCTGTCGGTATTGTCCACCATAGCTTTTATTTAACTATGCCAAAAGAAATATAAAACAATTTAGTATAATCTCGAATAATAGATATAATCTCGAATACATCGTCTCGAATAATAGATATAATCTCGAATACATCGTCTCGAATAATAGATTTAATCTCGAATACGTCGTCTCGAATAATAGATATAATCTCGTCGAATACATCGTCTCAAATAATATATATAATCTCGGATAAATCATCTCGAATATTATATATCGAATACATCACTAGCTAGCTAGCTAGCTAATAAAGATCGAATACTAGAGAGTAATCTAGGCGGTGGACAACCAAAGTGAAGGAACCATCACTGGATCATAGCTCGGGTGATCTCCCCAAAGAACCTGCCATGTATTGGAGAACCTGACGTCCATAGCAGCCATGTAGCGATGGACGTGCTCGTCCTCCTCCCTGACACGGCGACGTACCACCTCCGGCGGGGCCGGCTCCCTCCGCACCAAAAGTGGCCCACGCGAATGCCACCAAAGAAGATGAGGGTCGACGACGGGACCCGGGGCCGGGTTCCTCACCAAGCGTCGCGCCCCTGAAGGTAGCACCTCCCAGTGCCAGCCCGGCGGAGCCCAGTCCCGGACATGGGTCCTCTGAAGCAGGACGTCATCGCGGACGTGTCGACAGCAAGGATGCGGGCCGGGCATCGTCGACAACAAAATACTATATGCCGCAAAAGTAAAGTAAAATTTTTTAAATGATGGATTGTGATGATTTCATATATGCAAATTCTAAATTTTATAACTAAAAATATAAGAAACTAAAAAAACATCGATCATCATCTAACAATTTGAAATTAATCTAATTCATCTAGCTAGCTAAAACTAACATTTCCAAAATTTCTAACATTTCTATAACATTTGACATTATATATATTATAACTAACATTTCTACATACTATTTGACATTTATCTAATCTAATTAATTAATTCATCCGAAACTTTGTATGAAAAACAGAAAAACAGAAAAAACTAAAAGCTAAAAACAGAAAAATTGTGTGTGTGTGCATGTCTAGTGTGTGTGTGTAGTGTGTGTGTGTGTGTGCATGTAGTGTGTGTGTGTGCGCGCGCGTGTGTGTGCGCTACAGTCGGCGCCGGTGCCGGCGCCGGCGCTGGTGTGCGCTACGATCGATTGGAGGGAGGAGAGGGGTGGGGGAGGGGCTCACAGCGCGCGCGGGCAAGGTCGAGGCGACGGCGATGGCGAGGCGAGGTCGAGGCGACGGCGAGGCGAGGTCGAGGCGACGGCGAAGCGAGGGGATCGGCAACCGGGACGGCGACGGGGGTGCCGCGGAGTCGACGAGGACGACGCGACGAGGACGGGGGCGTCGCGGAGTCGACGGGGACGGCGCGACGGGGGTGGCGACGGCGCGGGACGGGGCGGCGGCAGAGAGAAGTGGGAGAAGAGAAACTGAAAATTTTCGAAGTGTTTCTTATATAGGGGACACCTTTAGTACCGGTTGGAGCCACCAACCGGTACTAAAGGCCTGTTTTGGCCAGGCCAAGCGGCGAGAAGCAAGGTTGTCAGAATCGCGATTCTGTTATACGATTCTACGACTTTACGATCCAAACTAACCCCTATGATTCTACGATTTTAGTTCATAGAATCTACGTTTCTACGATCCTGATAGTGAAGATTCTATGATTTGCGATCCTACCGTCGGAGCTCCGATCCGATTCAAGATCGCGATTCTGACAACCTTGGCGGGAAGCGACCCCCTTTAGTACCGGGTGGTGGCTCCAACCGGTACTAAAGGCCCCCCCCCCCTTTAGTACCGGTTGGTGCCACGAACCGGTACTAAAGGGGGGTGCGCTGCCAGGCGAGGGGCGCAAAGTTTAGTCCCACCTCGCCTAGCGAAGGGCAGCCGCAGTGGTTTATGAACCCAGCCGCGGCTGCTCCTTCGAGCTCCTCTGAAATGCAGGCCTTCTGGGCCTATCTGTGCTGTGCTGCCCTGTGGGCCTACTGGGCCTTTGCGGGCCTGCATCCTGGCCCAACAACAGGTTGGGTTTCTAGTCGTATGCAGGCCGCTCTGGCCTAGTAGGCGGGCTTTTTTAATTATTATTTTTTGCTTTATTTATTTTTGAGTTGTTTTTTTGTGTATTTAGAGTTTCTTTTTGAATATTTTTGCTTTAGGTACAAAAAATTACAAACTTTCTGTTAGTGCCCGTAGTTTTCAAATTTGAATAGTTTAAATTTTGAATTATTTGAAATTAGTGTGAATCACTAGTTTGTGAATAACTTAACTGTAAAAATCAGTAAATGCATTAACGAATTTGCTTGCACATAAAGTTTCTTCGCGTTTCAAATGCCAAAACACATAACTAGCTACCCTAACTATTATAGAGATTCCCTCCTGGGTGTGAAACACAGAAGAAAGTGATGATAGCTAGTGAAGCCGATCACATCCCAGATCTTTGGGTGTGAAACTTTTTCTTCGCGTGTGTCCTTTTGCACCGTAACCATGGAAAATATGCACTGTGAATGGAGCAATTTCATCAAACTTTTCATAATCTTCTGACTTGTCTGTCTTGTCATCCACTCCCACGATGTTTCTCTTCCCAGAAAGAACTATGTGCCGCTTTGGCTCATCGTACAATGCATTTGCTTCCTTATCTTTTCTTTTTCTTGGCTTGGTAGACATGTCCTTCACATAGAAAACCTGTGTCACATCATTGGCTAGGACGAATGGTTCGTCTGCATACGCAAGATTGTTGAGATCCACTGTTGTCATTCCGTACTGCGGGTCTTCCGTTACCCCGCCTCGTGTCATATTGACCCATTTGCACCGAAACAAAGGGACCTTCAAACCACGTCGATAGTCAAGTTCCCATATGTCCTGTATATAACCATAATATGTTTCCTTTCCCATCTTGGTTTCTGCATCAAAGCAGACACCACTGTTTTGGTTGGTGCTCTTCTTATCTTGGGCGATCGTGTAAAATGTATTACCATTTATCTGGTACCCTTTCAAAGTCATTATATTCGAAGATGGTAACTGGGACAGCAAGTACAGGTCATCTTCAATAGAGGTGTCATGCATGGTACGTGCTTGCAACCAGCTGGCGAAACTCCTGGTTTGTTCACGTGTAATCCAGTCATCAGACCGCTCCGGGTGTTTGGAGCATAGCAAATTCTTGTCTTCATCCATATACGGAGCCACCAAGGCGGAATTCTGTAGAACTGTGTAGTGTGCTTCAGTGAGAGAATGTCTGTCCATACATATTATTTGTTCCCCTCCTAGCGTGCCTTTTCCATCCAGTCTGCCCTTATGCCGCGATTCAGGAACACCAATCGGCTTAAGGTCAGGAATAAAGTCAATACAAAACTCAATGACCTCCTCATTTTGACGGCCCTTGGAGATGCTTCCTTCTGGCCTAGCACGGTCATGAACATATTTCTTTAAGACTCCCATGAACCTCTCAAAGGGGAACATATTGTGTAGAAATACAGGACCTAAAACGTTAATCTCTTCGCATAGGTGAACTAGGACGTGCGTCATGATGTTGAAGAAGGATGGTGGGAACACCAACTCGAAACTGACAAGACATTGCACCAAATCATTTTGTAACCTTGGTATGATTTCTGGATCGATTACCTTCTGAGAGATTGCATTGAGAAATGCACATAGCTTCACAATGGCTAATCGAACATTTTCCGGTAGAAGCCCCCTCAATGCAACCGGAAGCAGTTGCGTCATAATCACGTGGCAGTCATGAGACTTTAGGTTCTGGAACTTTTTCTCTGCCATGTTTATTATTCCCTTTATATTCGACGAGAAGCCAGACGGTACCTTAATACTGAGCAGGCATTCAAAAAAGATTTCCTTCTCTTCTTTGGTAAGAGCGTAGCTTGCATGACCCTGATGTATGCCGTCTTTTCCGTGCATATGTTGCTGGTCCTCCCATGCCTCAGGTGTATCTTTTGTCTTCCCATACACGCCCAAGAAGCCAAGCAGGGTCACACAAAGATTCTTCGTCACGTGCATCACATCGATTGCGGAGCGGACCTCTAGGTGTTTCCAATAGGGCAGGTCCCAAAATATAGATTTGTTCTTCCACATGGGTGCGCGTCCGTCAGCGTCATTCGGAACAGGTTGTCCACCAGGACCCTTTCCAAAGACCACCTTCAAATCCTTGACCATATCATGTACATCAGCACCAATACGGTGGCCAGGCTTCGTCCGGTGATCCGCCTCACCTTTGAAATGCTTGCCTTTCTTTCTTACGGGATGCCTGCTCGGAAGAAATCGATGATGTCCCAGGTACACATTCTTCTTACAATTAGCCAAATATATACTATCGGTATCGTCCAAACAGTGTGTGCATGCGCGGTATCCCTTGTTTGTCTGTCCTGAAAGGTTACTGAGAGCAGGCCAATCATTGATGGTCACGAACAGCAACGCCTTTAGGTCAAATTCTTCCCCCATGTGCTCATCCCACGCACGTACACCTGTTCCATTCCACAGTTGTAAGAGTTCTTCAACTAATGGCCATAGGTACACATCAATGTCGTTGCCGGGTTGCTTAGGGCCTTGGATGAGCACTGGCATCATAATGAACTTCCGCTTCATGCACAACCAAGGAGGAAGGTTATACAAACATAGAGTCACAGGCCAGGTGCTATGGTTGCTGCTCTGCTCCCCAAAAGGATTAATGCCATCTGCGCTTAGACCAAACCATACGCTCCTTGCGTCATCTGCAAACTCCTTCCCGTACTTTCTTTCGATTTTTCTCCACTGCGACCCGTCAGCGGGTACTCTCAACTTTCCGTCTTTCTTACGGTCTTCTCTGTGCCATCGCATTGCCTTGGCATGCTCTTTGTTTTAGAACAAACGTTTCAACCATGGTATTATAGGAGCATACCACATCACCTTGGCAGGAATCTTCTTCCTGGGGCGCCGGCCCTCGACATCACCAGGGTCATCGCGGCTGATCTTATAGCGCAATGCACCACATACCGGGCAAGCGTTCAAATCCTCGTACTCACCGTGGTAGAGGATGCAATCATTAGGGCATGCATGTATCTTCTGCACCTCTAACCCTAGAGGGCAGACAGCCTTGTTTACTTCGTACGTACTCTCGGGCAATTCGTTTTCCTTTGGAAGCATATCCTTTATCATTACCAGCAACTTTCCAAATCCCTTGTCAGATACACCATTCTCCGCCTTCCATTGCAGCAATTCCAGTGTGGTGCCCAGCTTTTTCTTGTCACCTACGCAATTCGGGTACAACAATTTTTTGTGATCCTCTAACATGCGCTGCAGCTTCTTCTTCTCCAAATCACTTGCGCAGTTTCTCTTTGCATCGGCAATGGCCCGACCTAGATCATCAACGGGCTCATCTGATGCCTCTTCTTCAGCTTCTTCCCGCATTGCCGGCTCAGCTTCTTCCCGCATTACCGGCTCAGCTTCTTCCCCCATTGTTGTATCATCGTATTCAGGGAACCCATGGCCAGGATAGCTGTCGTCGTCCTCTTCTTCTTCATTGTCTTCCATCATAACCCCTCTTTCTCCGTGCTTGGTCCAAACATTATAATGGGGCATGAAACCGGACTTAAACAGGTGGACGTGAATGGTTCTTGACGTAGAGTAATTGTGACCATTCTTACAGCGAGCACATGGACAAGGCATAAAACCATCCACCCGCTTGTTTGCCTCAGCCGCAAGCAGAAAAGTATGCACGCCCTCAACGAACTGGGGAGAGCATCGGTCATCGTACATCCATTGCCGGCTCATCTTCATTACACAACACCGAATAGACCAAATTAATACAAGTTCATACATAAAGTTCATACAACACTTAAATGCAACAAACAAATAACTCTCTAGCTAAAGCATTTAAATGCAATAACAAATACGATCAAGATCGCAACTAAGGTAACTATGGATCCAACAGCATAATGATACCAAGCCTCACTATCGATGGCATATTTTCTAATCTTTCTAATCTTAAAGCGCATTTTCTCCATCTTGATCTTGTGATCATCGACGACATCGGCAACATGCAACTCCAATTCCATCTTCTCCCCCTCAATTCTTTTCAACTTTTCTTTCAAGTACTCGTTTTCTCTTTCAACTAAATTTAACCTCTAGGCGATAGGGTCGGTTGGAATTTCCGGTTCACATACCTCCTAGAAAAAATTTCTATGTCAACTTGATGGGCATAATTTGTCATAAACATGAAATGCAACTAGTTTTAAAAGAGAATATACATACCACATCCGAATCATAACAAGGACTAGGGCCGACGGGGACGGATATCAAAACCATGGCACTATATGTATAACAAACAACGTACGGGTAAGATAATTATACGAGTAACTATATATCCAAATCACACAAACATCAATTTTTATATAAAATTTCATGAACAAGAGGCTCACCACAAGGTGGTGCCGGCGACGGGACGGTGCGGGCGATCGACGGTGGCTACGATGGAGATTTAGAAGGCACTAAGTAAACCACACCTACATATGCAAACTAAGTGTTATTTTTGACCTCAAATTGCATATAAATCAAATACTAGCACATATATATATATATATATCCTCCCAAATTACTAAACTCACAAATTAATCACTATATAAAGCATTGCAAGAGCTAATCTAGCAATGGGAGATGAAAGGACAAAGTTGCTAACCTTTGTGATCATTTGAATGGATGGGGGCCTTCAAATCTTGACAAATTTTGGGCAAAATGTGTGATGAGCTCGAGAGGAAGAGGGGAAGAACAGAGAGGAGAGGGGAAAGGGGAAGAACAGAGCGAGCTCGGGTGGACGAAGGGTTTATGTAGGACAACCTTTAGTACCGGTTTGTGCCAAGAACCGGTACTAAAGGGGCTGGAGGGGCCCCATTCTGACAACATCCTGCCACCACTCTCATTAGTACCGGTTCGTGGCACGAACCGGTGCTAAAGGTTCGCCACGAACCGGTACTAATGAAAGCGGCCCGGCTAACCGTTGGAACCGGCACTAATGTATACATTAGTGTCGGCTCAAATACAAACCGGCACTAATGTGCTTCACGTTTGACCCTTTTTCTACTAGTGTTAGTTAGTATGCTTGAAGTATTATTTATGTCAATATGAAATTTTATCTTGAATCTTTTGGATCTGAATATTCATATACCACAATTAATAAGAATTACATTGAAATTATGCCAAGTAGCACTCCGCATCAAAAATTCTGTTTTTATCATTTACCTAGGAGAGGAGGAGCAGGAATTAAGCTTGGGATGCTCATACGTCTCCAACGTATCTATAATTTTTTATTGCTCCATGCTATATTATCTTCTGTTTTGGATGTTTATGGGCTTAATTATACACTTTTATATTATTTTTGGGACTAACCTATTAACCCAGAGCCCAGCGCTAGTTTCTGTTTTTTCCTTGTTTTAGAGTATCGCAGAAAAGGAAAATCAGAATGGAGTCCAATTGACCTAAAACTTCACGGAACTTATTTTTGGAAGGAAAGCAACCCGGGAGACTTGGAGTCCACGTCAAGGAAGCTTCGAGGAAGCCACGAGGTAGGGGGCGCACCCACCCCCGTAGGCGCGCCCTCCACCCTCGTGGGCCCCTCGTGCCCCCTGACGTACTTCTTCCGCCTATATATCTCCATATACCCTAAAACGATCGGGGAGCACAATAGATCGGGACTTCCGCCGCCAGAAGCCTCCGTAGCCACCGGAAGCCAATCTAGACATGTTCCGGCACCCTGCCGGAGGGGGCAATCCCTCTCCGATGGCCATCTTCATCATCCCGGTGCTCTCCATGACGAGGAGGGAGTAGTTCTCCCTCGGGGCTGAGGGTATGTACCAGTAGCTATGTGTTTGATCTCTCTCTCTCTCTCGTGTTCTTGAGGTGATACAATCTTGATGTATCGCGAGCTTTGCTATTATAGTTGGATCTTATGATGTTTCTCCCCCCTCTACTCTCTTGTAATGGATTGAGTTTCCCCTTTGAAGTTATCTTATCGGATTGAGTCTTTAAAGATTTGAGAAAAATTGACGCATGTCTTGCCATGCGTATCTGTGGTGACAATGGGATATCACGTGATTCACTTGATGTATGTTTTGGTGATCAACTTGCGGGTTCCGCCCATGAACCTACGCATAGGGGTTGGCACACGTTTTCATCGTTATTCTCCGGTAGGAAGTTTGGGGCACTCTTTGAGGTTCTATCTGTTGGTTGAATAGATGAATTTGAGATTGTGTGATGCATATCGTATAATCATACCCACAGATACTTGAGGTGACATTGGAGTATATAGGTGACATTAGGGTTTTGGTTGATTTGTGTCTTAAGGTGTTATTCTAGTACGAACTCTAGGGCTGTTTGTGAAACTTATAGGAATAGCCCAACGGATTGATTGGAAAGACTAACTTTGAGGTGGTTTCATACCCTACCATAATCTCTTCGTTTGTTCTCCACTATTAGCGACTTTGGAGTGACTCTTTGTTGCATGTTGAAGGATAGTTATGTGATCCAATTATGTTATTATTGTTGAGAGAACTTGCACTAGTGAAAGTATGAACCCTAGGCCTTGTTTCCTAGCATTGCAATACCGTTTATGCTCACTTTTATCATTAGTTACCTCGCTGTTTTTATAATTCCAGATTACAAAAACCTTTATCTACCATCCATATACCACTTGTTTCACCATCTCTTCGCCGAACTAGTGCACGTATACAATTTACCATTGTATTAGGTGTGTTGGGGACACAAGAGACTCTTTGTTATTTGGTTGCAGGGTTGCTTGAGAGAGACCATCTTCATTCTACGCCTCCCACGGATTGATAAACCTTAGGTCATCCACTTGAGGGAAATTTGCTACTGTCCTACAAACCTCTGCACTTGGAGGCCCAGCAACGTCTACAATAAGAAGGTTGTGTAGTAGACATCATGGTGCGGCAGCTTCAGAGCTCCTTTCATCATCTGGTGGCGTGTACGATGACCCCGCCAAATCCGGAGGGTTCTGGTGCTGACAGCCCATTGTATGGCATGGGTCTAGACGATGTGGGCCACAGACGTCCGGTTGTGCCATGGTCGTTAGCTCACGGAGCATGTAGTGTGGCAGTTGCGGTGGATGGAGCGTGTCCAGGAGGGTGGGTCTAGATCTAGCTGATGGATGGTGCGGGCTGTGGGGTAGCTAGGGTTGCGGTCGATGCCTTCCTCCATGGCCTCTGGGCTGAGGAGGTAGTGGCGTGGTGGCGGTGGTGCCTACCTGGTGGTGCCCAGTTGGCTATGAAAACCTCCTCCCATGGCACGTGGTGGGAGGACGACGCAGGTTTGCACGGTGGACCTCAACATTGGTACGGTGGTGGCAGAGCGGATCGCACGGAGCTGATGGAAATGGGTGCTGGCTGCCACGAGGGTACCTCATTTGCAACTGAAGTTGACATGTCTAATGAGGGGCACCTTGCCCTCCTAGTGATGCTGGGTCGCAGTTGGTTGGGGACACTTGCAGGCTTCCGGTGCAGGGTAGGTTGCTCATCGCACGTATTCTCCTGATTCTCTATCAATGCAAACGCGGTTTCTTATGGCGCCGGTGACGAGTTTGTCTGAATGTGTCGGGGCGGCGACCTCGGATGACCTGCTACATGATTGGCTTTCCAGCAAGTTCCGTGGTGGTGGTGGTGGTAGCTGCACTTCTTTGTCGTGTGGGCGGCAAGGGTGTTTAGTGGCGGGTGGCTCAGGCCTGGTCCGGCAGTTCCTGAATCTAGTGTGGATACGCTGACCATCGTAGCAGTGGTGATTGGGACGCTTTTGGGTGGTGCAAGCGAGTTTCCAAGTGAAAGTTTTGCGCTTGGTGCTGGCGCGGGAGGCGCCTGTGGCTATCGCTCTCTTCGTGAAAACATCTTCGGATCTTGTCCTTGTGCGAGGGCTCTGGGTGAAAACCTTTGTCTTCTTGCTAGGATTCGGCAGCAGTGATGCTCGCTTCATATCGTCACCCTCATGAGGCTTTGTCGTTGAGCCCAGACATCCTCAGTCAGGCCTCAGTGAGGTGTCATGCTATTTTTAGGCTTCTTATGTATCTTTTGATCTGTTTTTTAGAAGACCGCTTAACCACATTGCATTTCTCACGTCGAGATCTTAGAAATTAGATATCATTTTAATAGGTTTGGATGAACATTTTTGCTGAAAAAACAGGAAATAAAAAACTGAAAACTGAATAAAACCAAAATGTAAAACGAAAACCGGAAAAACGGGAATCCGGAAAACATACCTCATTTCAAACCAAAGGTACATTTCACTTTTTTGGGAAGCACGGTGTGCTTTTCACTTTTTCGTGAAGCATGACCATGGTTTTCACTTTTGGAAAGCATAGTTGTGCGTGATCGTGAAGCATAACTGTGCTTTTTTCGCATGTTGTCCTTCAGTAGAGATAAAAATTCTAAAACACATTTTTTTTTAAAACCTAAAAAAAGCAAAGTCCAAAAAACAACTCATGTAAAAATATTGAAAAAAAAACGTTTTCTCCCGAGTGAGCCCAATGCCTAACCCATGACAGCATGGAGCGCACCATGTGGCGAACTAGGGCAATTCCAGCAGAGCCCGCCGCGGTTGTCCCAGCTTAGAGCCTTAGACTCAGTCGTGAGGGCCTCATACGCATACACAACATGCAGGGTCGGCCCATGGGCCACACCGTGGGGACCAGGCACCCTGTTGTCTTCCCGTGTCACCATTGCGGGTCTCGTCCAACGCTTTGATGGTCCAGCCCAGACATGATCAAGGACCAGTGGTGAAGAGCTAAGAATTTGGAGCCTTAAAAATTCGGGCCTTGTTCCATCCTACTGTCCGCATGCCTATAGGAGCCAGATTTCTATGAGAAGTTCATGCCCACCTCTTGTGAATGCGTTAAGTCGAAGATAGCATTAAAAATTAAGATTTTTATGTGGTATTTTGAGAGGGGAGTTGTGCTAGTCAAAAACAATCTCGCTTGTTGCAACTAGTATGGAAGAAAGAATATAGCTTTATACTCATGATGAGACAATCTAACACCTCCATTTCTATTGCAAGTTTGTGCGTTTTACGTGGTCAGTCAACCAGACAACAACCAATTTGTATCCCCACAAGTGGCCCTGTTTGGATACTCTAACTAAGTTAGAGGTTAGAGTTATATTTTAACCCTAAACTAACCCTAAACTAACTCTAACCAAAGAGATGTTTGGATGATAGGGTTAGATTGACAATAAATATTCTTTCTTAATTATTTGATCACTTTGGACCCTATTTGAATGGGAGAGGTAACTTTTTTTACTATTTTTTTAATGGGCCCAAAAGAACTAACCCAAATAAGCTCCTCTAGTGTGGGCTAGTTTTTTGAGGTGGGTTAGATCCAACTAACCCAAACTAACCCACCATGTTTGGATACTTTTGGGTTATTTGAGCCCCAACTAACTAAAACTAACTCTAACCTAGGAATCCAAACAGGGCCAGTGTTGCCAATATATATGGTCACTCCTTGGCGGAATACTGAATAGGTTTAGAATGCTAATAAGGGTGGGAGCGTCTGCCTTACAATGGTCTCTTTGACTAAGTAGAAATGATATTGTTTTTAATGGCCAAAATTCTTCTCCCTTGCAAATTATATTTTGATGTACGCACTGACTTCATACGTGGTGCATGCTATATCGCATGGAGTATCAACCGCTGTTTAAAACGGTGTGTATGTGATTGGAGTGGGTGGCTAGAGAGGTTTTTACCCAACATGGGTAGTAACATAATCTCAGGTTCAGTCCACCTACTCCTTTTACATAGGCATATTGTCGATCTCCTACCACTTTACTATTGCCAATATGTCATTTTAATTATTTTAGTTGGACTTGTTATTTTAGATTGGGTGCATCGTATTCATGTAGAGGCCGTGTGTCGCTCTTAATGATTTGCATCCGTTTGTTGCTACATTTCCAAATAATAAATAGTGCTCAATATTGAGGAGAGAAAAAATTCGGATGGTCCATGCGATGGGAAAAAGAACCCGGCAGGAAAGGACCCTACTGTTTCTTTCAACATTTAATTAAGCGCAATCAAAATGAGTGGAATTCTCCCCATAACAAAAACTTAGTTGAATTTCATGAACCATAGCTAACTTTTAAAGTACATTTGTTGCACTGTACTTTGTTGTGCCAATGCCATCAAAGGGTCTGCAGTTAGAATGAGAACAGAGCAGCAGCACCGTTGAGTGGGCAGCTACTACTTACTCTCTGCCAAGTTTCCAGTGAAAGTATTTGACACTTGAACCCCACAATGGGAGTGCCTTTACACCCCTGAATGGCTCATGCATCGTCTCCCCTTATCGATGCTATCATACGTACAGTTTAATAATTAGTAATTAATGTTGCTTGCTTTTGCCAGGCCAACGTGCATGATGTTCTATATATACGCTAATACGCATGCACAACTCTGTTTTACTCTGTAATTCTCAACTTCAACTTGATTCTTGATTCTGCGAATTCAATAAAGACTATAGCTAGGCCACACTCATAGAACAAGTATATATTGCCAACGTCGTTGACAAATACGTCAACAAGCATTGCCAGTGCTTAAGCTTTGTGAACGGAAGACATCAGGAATAAAGTTTCGATCGTATAATCGGAGTGTTCTTACAGCAGGCTGGCGTCTTGCGTCCGCGGTTATGCAAGGTGGCGCGTCGCTGCGTTTGCCCCTACTTTGGCAACCACATGTTGACCGGAGCAAGCTAGCTGAACATATTGAATCATTTCTCTCCGACCTTGGAAATCCAAACCATGTTAAGCAGCGTTACCTGACTGTGAACCATCACCCCGACACAATTCAGAGGGTTATTCCACAAGTTACCTGATTTTGATGGAAATAGAGAAAATTCACAGAGAAGCGCCCTTTGGTTGAGTAGATGCTAGTGGAATATAGATCATACGTATAGGAGAGGTTTGCTCTATCGATGCTATCATATGCCTATAGTATAATGATTAGTAATTAATGTTGCCTCTTTTTTCAGGCCATGGTGCATGGAGTTCTATATATACGCATGCACAACTATGTTTCACTCTTTTCCGAAAAAGAACTATGTTTCACTCTAGTGCTCAACTTCAACTTGATTCTTGATTCTGCTAATTCAATCAAGACTATAATAGGCCACACTCATAGAACAACCTATTGCCAAAGTTGTCGACAACCAACTAACATGCCTCGCTGAATGGAACTATGGAAGGCATGCTTAGGGCATCTCCAGCCGTTGGCCCCCCAGGGGGCGTCTAAAAGCGCCGCCTGGGGGTGAGCCGGCGTAAAAAAATGGCCCTGGGGGCGAGTCGGTCCTCAGCCGTCGGCCCCCAGGGCCGCCCCCAGGCGCGTATTAAAAAACAAAAAAAAAGTTTGGCGAAGTTATGATAAAACTAGTTAAATTTCGGCCAAACAAGGCAAATTTCGGCAAATTCGTCCAAACATTACATTAACCTAATCTAAAAAAAGAAAGGGGGAAGTCGTCGCCGCCGTCGCCGCCATCGTCGTCGGCGGCCTTCTCCTCCTTGACGCGGGCGCCCCTGCTGGACCCCTGCCCGGCGTCGCCATGGCGAACAGGCGGCGGCACGTCGTCGTCGTCGCTGCTGTCGCAAAGGACGACGACCCCGCCTTCCTCGCGGCCGCGTCGGCGCTCCTCGAAGCGGCGTAGGGCGGCGCGCTGGCGCTCCTTCTCCTTCTCGCGGCGCGCCTTCTCCATCGCAATGGAGTCCTGGCGCGCCCACTCGAGGGCGGCGTCGCCGTCGTCGGCGAACTCGGCCTTCACCGGCGCCAGACCCGGCTCCGTCTTCACCGGCGGCAGACCCGGCTCCGTCTTCACCGGCGGCAGCCCCGGCTCCGTCTTCGGCTTGACGAAGCGCGGAGGAGCCGACGAGGGGGCGCGCCGGCCGCCCTCGTTGATGACGATGCCGACGCTGCGAGTGCGCCGGCCGAGTGGCGTCTCCGCCGCGGGCTCGGCCTTGACGCCGAGCAGCGCCGGAGAGCCGGAGGAGTGGGAAGAAGAACGGGACGACGAGGAGGAAGAAGAGGACGCACCGAACCTTCTTGGAGCCCATGGCCCGGCGCGTCGGTGCTGCGCCGGGGCGGCCACCCTCGCCAGGGGGTACGCCAACGGCGGGTCGTTGCCGCCCTCGAGGTACGTGAGCACGCCCTCGAGTGTGCGGCCGGGGACGCCCCACCAGAGGTAGCGTCCCTCGCTGTTCTGCCGGCTGCCGACCACCGGCGCGCCGTTGGTGGACGCCAAGCGCTGCTGTTGGCGGCGCTCGAAGTACGCCGCCCAGGCCGCGTGGTTGTCGGCGGCGTACTGGGGGAGGGAGAGCTCGGCGTCGGTGAGGGACGCGCGCACGATGTCGACCTCCTCGGCGAAGTACCTCGGGTCCGCCGCGGCGTCGGGCAATGGGGGAATGGGCACTCCCCCGGCGCTGAGTCTCCACCCCGTCGGCCCGGCGCGCATGTCCGGCGGCGCCGGGATGTTCGCCTGGAATAGGAGCCACGACTCCTGTTTGCGCAGCGAACGGCGGCCGAAGCCGTTGGCCGTCGCCGTATCTCCGGGGAAGCGCTCTGCCATGGCGAAGGCAGGGCTGGGCGGGCTCGGAAGAGGTAGAGGGAGGGGCTGGGCGGCGGCACTCGGGGAGAGAGGAAGGGTTGGACGGCGGCGAGGGGCGGGGCTGGTGTGGGCGCAGGTGAGCGGAGGCCGCCGGCTTTTATAGCCGGGCCGCGCCTGTGTGTACGCGTGCGAGGGACTGGAGGCATCGGCGCGCCGTCCCCTGAACGCGCCGCCCGTAAGGAATCAATGACAAGGCTGACCGGCGGCAGCCTTGCCATTGATTCCCCGCGGGAACCGAGGCCGTTGAGGGAAGACGAGGCACCGAGTCGCTGACGCGGCTGGCCCGCGTCTTTTTCGCGCCAAAACAGCTCGCCCCGGCGCCCCCGGGCGCCCCCCAGCGCGCCGGGTTCGGCCTGGGTCCGCCGGCGCTGTTTTCGGCCCAAGCCGGCGAAAATCGGGCTCCTGGGAGCGCGGCTGGGCCGTTTTGTCGGCGCCGGCGCGAAAAAATCGCCTGGGAAGGCCTTCCTGGGGGCGTGGCTGAAGATGACCTTAGGCGTGCAATGCTATGCGTATAGCCTACTGCCGGTACATGTTCTACTCGATGGCGCCGTACTGAGCAGTTTGCAGTTAGAAGGAGAACTGAACAACACTGCCGCGTGGTCATTCACACTACTTTTAGTGCAGACATCGAGCTCCTTTCATTTAATTAGGGGAGAGTACATTTAAAGTCAAAGAACAGAAAACCCTAAAAGGAACGATTATAATGTACAAACTACACCTGAAGATCACTATCCCAAGGGCTTAGGGCATGTGTAGCCGATCCCCTTAAAAATACAGAAGTAAACGGCTGAGTAAACATTAGTGGGGTAAATTTACTCCTCTATGGTTTGGTCATTTCTATCCGATCCCCTAAACTTAGTGAAGTAAAATTTTGTTTTTGCCAAATTATTCTGTTTACAATTACATGTTAACTACATATTAGCACACATATAAAACCAAACATAATAATTAATCTTCATACAATTCACGAATATTACAAATTCATAGTTTACAAACCAAATTATTCAAATTCAAACAAACCACATGGTTCAAATGAAGTAAATAACACGATAAAAGCATGACTATGAAGTGCTATGGAGATGCCACTGATGCTCAACAGGATTATGTTGGACCTGCGTATGAACTTGTCGGTTCTCGATCCTCCGATGCGCTTCGAGGAATTCCAAGATCCTATTAGAATCGTGCTTTGGCTCACACTTATATCTCCGCATGCATCCTTTGATCTTGAGCCAGTCATCATACTTCTCCACGGCTTTTGCAAAGGTGAGAACCAGACTTGTGTGCATCCGAAAAGTGGCACGAAAATACTTTTCCACATAGGTCGGATTAGGGTTAAAAAAATCTACCATAATCTTGGCATGGCCTCCGCTCTATCACGGTTGAGTTGTATCCGGCCAAACTATGATCCTCTCCTTGGCCGCCGAATATCATCATTGAAGATCATGCCGACGACAATTTCAAAGTCACCGTCACCTTTTTTCTCCTTGGATGATGATGATTCCTCGAAGATCATCTCTCTCACCCTCTTCATCTTCAATTGAAACGACTCGGTTCAGTTCAAAGGGACAAAACAAAACAAGACCAAAACACCTAAAAAATCACCTAGGCAAAACGTCGAATACTTGCAAGGCGGTGGAGGTGTACCCGGCGGCGTTGAGACCAAACAAGCGGGCGGTGAGCCGTGGGGATGACCAACAAAGGCGCGGAATCACGGTGAGATGCGGAGTAGCTAATGAGGAAGAAGATGAGGCGGGTTCCGGCGAATGGCTCAGACTCGTGCAGAAAGGCAGAAAGGGCCAAGGGAGGCGGCCATGTAGCGGTGGAGCTAGTGGTTAGTCACCGGCAGGTGCGCCGGCGGTGATGCGGTGTGGGGGTATTGGGGTCGAAAAGTGGCTGCCCAGTTTACTTGGCCGGGTGAAGGACGGGTATATTCAGGTGTCTGCGGGGATGAGGAGTAATTTTTCTACTCCGCTATAAGGTTTAGGAGTTCGGCTAGGTATAGTGTAGGAACACATACAAGGCATATAAAAGATGGGATTGTGTGGTTTAGAGTACACGAACACATTGACATTTTTTGTAATTTATATATGGTTCGTAACTCAGGATAGTAGTATGAGTAATGCCTTGACCTAATCTTTCCACGCATCCCCTATTAAAGAAATACGATGTCCTTACCTGTAAAAAATATGAATGTTTGAGGACACAATGTCCTATGTTTTATATTTTCATTCAAGTGAATTGTGAGACGGTGGGTGCTGGCTCCTTTCTGTTATACTACCAGCTAACACGTCCTTTTGTCAAGACACCAAACATATGCAGGCTCGTCACCTCTCCTTACTCTTAGCTCACCCTCACTTTTTGACTGATGAATAATTAAGGTACATTAATAGTGATGAGATACAAGAACATCCCGTGTTGTAGAGCCTTTGAGAACAGGAGGTGTCGGGATGAGAATATTAGCCAACATGAAGGTGTGCCGTCATTTTGTGACAAAGAGCCTGGTTTTGTGCAATACATACATGGTGGCATAGAAAAGTACGTGGAAGGAGATCATTCGTCGCAGATTCTTGTGATTAGTGAGTGTGTCAAAAGATGATCAGTTTGGCGTATAATTGATGTGTCAAATGTAGGAGTGGCAATCACTAGTAATCTCTAAGAATTTTTGATGTACTAAAGACTAAGACATTATGGCAATTTCATATTTCCAACACTAATGGACAAACACCGACACGTATTTGCGCCTATAAGTTTGGAGAGAACTCCTCTCAACCAGTTACAACAAATATTCATTATGGTAACTTATGTTTATAAGAGTATATGAAAACTCTTACATCTTTGGAATCTTACTAAGTGTACTATATCTGTAGGTATAAATTTGTCTTTGCACACATTCTTCACTCACGATGATACACCTCACCGGCCAGACATCCATCGATGGTGACGTGCTCAACATCATTGAAACCTCAGAGAGACGACTCACATACATCACGACTTCGATTAAGACATGCATGCACATAAACATATATGCACACACTGACACACATGACAGCTCGATGTATCTACCTCCCATGGAGATGATCCTGACACACTTCTGCCGACAATGACCACCACCTTGCTGACGATAACATGCTCACCGTCTTCATCATGTGCGTTAGTAAGGGTCGTCTCATCAACATCAAGAGTAACTTCAAATCATAAGCCTAGCATTCTCTGATACAAATTGCTGGATTTCGCCAGTCACACATGCACACTCACCCGAAATATCACGCGCACTAATAAACTTCTGGGCCAAAGACACCCCTTGTGCATAGATTTATTTTCTCTGTATGACATATGCACATTTTGGTTTAGCCTAAAGTGAAGCACGAAACAAAAAATGGACATATGCGTTATATATATAGGCAATATCGCGCAGAAGTATTTTTTTTCAGTACGGTAGTCTTGCGCACCGTTCATCAAGCAAGATATATTTTTTAGAACAGGAGGTTGAAACCATTACAAGATATAATTATAACACCAATAACCAAGTCGTCTTCTTCCACAACAGCGCCTTCAAATAGGATGAACGTACTCGTGTTGCCATCGTCATGTCCGACCAGAAATGGCTAAGACAAGAATTTTCATCCAGGTTGCCGACACTAAATAGTGAAGGTTAGCCTATCAACAATAAGACAACGCCTTCAATAACGAATGATGCAGATTCACCACTGTTGAGCCCAACCAATAAAGGCCAAGACAAGAGTTTTCACCCAGGACATGACGTACTAGTCCAATTATCATCTTGAAGACATGTCTTCAGCTAGTGGAACCGGCATGTACTCCCTGTGATGCAAAGAGACACTAGTGGATGGGTGGAACGTCCTTCTACCTTGGACGACCTCCATAGGCATGAGGGGGTCGCCCATGTCGTGGTGCAGATCTAACCACCGCCACTCCACTCTGACGCGAGCCGACTTGCAAATCCATGGGGCTGCCCCATGGTCCTCTCCATGCGAACAAAGCGGGATGTCGCTGTGCTTGATGGGTTGTCGATGCGTCCCTGCCCAAACAACTATTGACTCTGCCACTAGTATCGGGAGCCTCCTAGTGCATAGGCCAATGCCCACGCACGAGAAGAAAAAAAAACCATCATTAGCCATTCTACGACCATCATCTGGATGCTGGTACTTTGCTGCAAACGCAGCGATGCCACTCGTCCGTGGTACTGGAACTATCGCCATGTACAGACTCCTTACTTTTGAAATACTAACCTCGAGGACACATGCCTCACCAAATTGAGTTTGTATCTTAGTCGACAAGGAGAAACTGGCTAGCACCCATGTCTATCCATAGTTCACAACGTGATGTACTCGTCAAATTCATGACACAATTCAATCCTTATCATGTTCCATGATGAGGTGGCTAACCCCGTAGGAGTGCCATAATTGGACCAGTACCTCAGCATGGTAAGAATTGGATTGTGTCATAATAAGAAGTAGCTAGCTCATTTGCTCTTTTTGTTTGGCGACCATGCATGCTCGTCTATATATAAACACATCCACCCCTCTTATTCACTTCTCAAGTTGCGTCCATACAGATTGGGATGAGATACATACAAGAACAATCTATGCAAAAGGGGGGTTAAGTGATATACAATCATAGGCTGATGCTTAAAGACAAGGAAAGATCGATGATCAGCTTTGGAAATAGAAGGCACCGGGATGAAAAATTTCAGAGCTTGAAAGGCGTGTGGTGGTTTGTACATGATCAGGTCGTGCGAGCAATGCCTTGGGGTACACTAGTATGTAGTGATGGAGCCACGGTCGAGCAAAACTGAGCAACTGCCCGCCCAGCCTTATAAAAATTCACTACAATATGAGTGCAAAATTTAGTTTGGACCTAGTCGAATAACTAAACAAGTAAACTATATTGTGAACTACCCCCTGAGCGCCGCTGTCGGTAGCGGATAGTGGCCTGGACACTTGCCGTTGGGTCCGTGAGTCCCTGAAAAAATGGATCGGCGCAGGACTGGATGATCGGCCATCGCGGGCGTGCAATCATGGATGAACTGTCATACGTAACAAAAGACCGACTGCCTTCCTTGGAGGATGAGTCGATCAGGGCCGCAGTTTTAGGTAATTCATCCGCGGATCATATTTAAGTCAAACAAATGCTTTTTAAAATCATTCATATTTTTTAAACCGTAACTCCGATTTCAACATGTTATATATGAATTTGATTAGAAAAATATGTAGAATATGAATATGAGATTATTTTTACCTGTTAAGTATTTTTAAATATTATTTTGGAATATATTTGAGTCAAACCAAATGATTTTTTAAATTATCTGTATCTTTTAAACCGTAACTTCGATTTTAACATATTATATATGAAATTTTATTAGAAAAATATGTGAAATCTAAATATGATATTAATTTTACCTGTTAAATATTTTTAAAATATTGTTATGGAAGCAAACTTATAATTTATAGCGCAATATTCATTTTTTTCATACCGGCGGCGATCCGATTGCAAATAAACACCCCACTATAACCATGTACGAAAAGGAAAACATCGATAACTACACATGCATACCTCTGAAAAATGTCGCAGAGCAAAACAACAGATTTCTCATCGCGAGAGTGAGAGAAAGCGAGAGAGAGAGAGAGAGAGAGAGAGAGAGAGAGAGAGAGAGAGAGAGAGAGAGAGAGAGAAAGAGAGAGAGAGAGGGAGGGAGGGAGAGAAGAGAGGGAGAGAGAGGAGAGAGGGAGAGAGACGCCTTAGGATTAACCATATTCAACACACGTTTTTTGTTGTTTTGTGTGAACACCGAGGCCATCGCTGGCGAGAGTGAGAAGGAGGATAAGCGGCAACACAAATATGATGCCTCGCAAAAATAAAGGAGATGGATCTATTGTGGTCTTGAGTGATGGTTGTTGAGTTAAGAGCGTGTGTTATGTTTTCTCTCCCGTTGCAACGCACAGGCTCTTTTGCTAGTGTATACCTACTAATAAAGCACACAATGGTTCTATCCGTTCACCACCAACGTTTGTGTTTTTGCAAAAAAGTGCATCTGTTATTTGGCATTCTACTCGCATTCACATCCCTAAGTGAAAAACGGTTCGCTATTGTTGGAAAACAAGGCCACATGCCTCATGTCGTGCTCCATGCCTTTGGCGCTTCGCCTCTCTGTTAGATAATAACGAGAATAAACGAGACACGAGAGACACGGATTTTTACATGGAAACCCTTGAGGGAGAAAACCACGAACGCATTAAGGCGCAATCACTATGATGAAGGAGTATTACAAGCACGAGACGACAGACCGTCTGAGGTGTGACTACATGGGGTATATATGAGGGCAATACTTGAGAGTCCTTGGAGGACAAGTAAACGAGTTATACTCGTACGCGTCGACATCAACGCAAAGACCCACACCAGTTGTACTACGTCTAGTCCAACACGGTATAATTTGGATCACAACTTAACAATCTCCACCTTGATCCAAATTACCTCCAGTAGTCGAAGAAAGTGCATAACTCCATCCAAATCAGCATAAACACCTTGTACGTCAAAGTCCATAGGACTAGTGAGAAATACCAACTAAGCCTGAGCAAAGCTCAAACTTATTGGTCGGAACTGGCTTTGTCATCATATCAGCTGGATTATCATGAGTACTTATCTTGCATACCTTCAAATCGCCTTCATCAACAACATCTCGAATATAATAAAATTTGACATCAATGTGCTTTGTCCTCTCATGATACATTGGATTCTTTGTAAGATATATGGCACTTTGACTGTCAGAAAATACGGTAGGGCAAGATGAATCTCCACAAAGCTCAGTGTATAAACCTCTCAACCAGATAGCTTCTTTGCATGCCTCGGAAATAGCCATATACTCGGCATCAGTAGTGGAACAAGCCACAATAAACTGCAAAGTTGCTCTTCAACTCACAGCACAACCACTAATGGTGAAAACAGAACCTGTGAGTGATCTTCTCTTATCCAAATCACCAGCAAAATCAGAATCAACAAAACCAACAAGTCCATCTCTACTTTTCCCAAACTGTAAATAAGCATTAGAAGTACCTTGTAGGTATCTGAAAATCCACTGAACTGCTCTCCAATGCTCTTTTCCAGGATTAGCCATGTATCTACTGACAACACTCAATGCATATGATAAATCCGGACGAGAACAAACCATGGCATACATAAGTGAACCAACTGCACTCGAATAGGAAACTCTAGACATGTACTCAATATCTGCATTTGACTTAGGACATAAGGCTGATGATAATTTGAAGTGTGCAGCTAACGGAGTGCTTACTGGCTTGGCATTATGCATATTAAAACGACGAAGAACTTTATCAATATATCCCTTCTGACTTAGATATACTTTTCCAGATGGTCTATCTCTGAATATTTTCATGCCAAGTATTTTATTTGCTGCACCCAAATCCTTCATCTCAAATTCATTACTCGATTGCTTCTTTAGTTCATTAATATCTGACATACTCTTTGCAACAATAAGCATATCATCAACATAAAGGAGCAAATAAATAGTTGAACCTTTGACAGTTTTCAAATAAACACAACTATCATAATTAGACCTTTTGAAACCTTGAGAGAGCATAAAGGTGTCAAATCTCTTGTACCATTGTCTTGGGGATTGCTTCAATCCATAAAGAGATTTCTTTAACTTACAGACAAGCTTTTCTTTTCCAGGAATAACAAAACCTTCAGGTTGTTCCATATAAATATCCTCTTCTAATTCTCAATGTAAGAATGCAGTTTTAACATTCAATTGTTCAAGCTCAAGATCATGCATGGCAACAATACTGAGTAAAGTGCGAATAGAGCTATGCTTCACAACAGGAGAAAAGACTTCGTTATAGTCAATACCTGGAATCTGGCTATAACCTTTAGCAACTAACCTTGCTTTATATCTTGTCTCATCATTAGGAGAAACACCTTCTTTTCTCTTGAAAACCCACTTGCAACGAATAGGTTTCTTCTCTCTAGGTAATTTTACTAAATTCCAAGTGCCATTCTTTTCAAGTGATTCCATCTCATCATGCATAGCGGTCATCCACTTATTACTATCACCAGAAATAATAGCCTCGGAATATGTAGAAGGCTCAGAATTACCTTCAATTTCTTCTGTAACAGATAAAGCAAAAGAAACAATATTGCACTCTTTAATTAACCTATCAGGTTTATTAATACCCCGCCTGACTCTGTCACGTGCGAGATTCCAACTGGGTGGAACAATAGGCTGATTTGGAGTGAGAGTGACATTATCATCATTAACGACGGGTTCATCATGTGCATCAACAATTTCATTACCAGATGTATCACCTTTATCAATAACATGCTCCACCTAAACAGTAGGCTCCTGAACAATAGGCTGTTGTTCACTCTCAACGGGAACATTAGTAGCTGAAACATCATGTAACATAGCAGATTCATTAAAGATAACATTTTTGCTAATAACAACCTTCTGGGTTTCAGGATTCCACAATTTAAAACCTTTAACACCAGACTTATAACCAAGAAAGATGCACTTAACAGCCCCTAGGCTCCAATTTTCCATTATCAACATGATCATAAGCAGTGCAACCAAAAACTCTCAACTGTGAATAATCAGCAGGTGAACCATACTATACCTCAATTGGAGTTTTTTTATTAAGAGCAATAGATGGTGAACGGCTAATGAGATAACAAGCAGTGGAAGCGGCCTCAGCCCAAAAACGCCTATGCAAACCAGCATTGGACAACATGCAATGGGCTCTGGAAATAATGGTCCTGTTCATACGCTCAGCAACACCGTTTTATTGAGGAGTATAAGGAACGGTGTAGTGTCTGACAATGCCTTCAGACTTGCAATAATTCTTAAATTGCTTAGAACAGAATTCCATACCATTATCAGTGTGAAGTATTTTCACCTTCTTTTCAGTCTGCGTTTCAATCATAATCTTCCACTCCTTAAATGCTGAGAATGCTTCATATTTATGCTTCAAGAAATAAGGCCAAACTTTTCTCAAATAATCATCAATAATAGTCAGCATGTTACTAGCACCACCTAGTGACTTTCTACGAGATGGTCCCCATAAATCAGAATGAACATAATCAAGAATACCTTCAGTTGTATGAACCGAAGTATTGAACTTCACCCTCTTGTGTTTGCCGAAGATACAATGCTCACAAAATTTAAATTTACCAGGTTTATATCCATCAAGAAGACCTCTCTTATTTAACTCTGCTAAACCAAGTTCACTCATATGTCCAAGTCGCATATGCCAAAGGTTAGCAGCATCACAATCAGAATTCTTTGAAATAACTGGAGTAGCGTTACCTGAAATGGTAGAACCTCGTAGGTAATAAAGACCATTGGTCGAACTTAAATCACCTTTCATCACAATAAGGGAACCTTTGGTGACTTTCAAAACACTATCTCCACCTGAATACTTGTATCCCTTTGCATCAAGGGCACTTATAGAAATAAGATTTTTCTTCATCTTCGGAATATACCGCACATCTCTCAAAGTTCTGATTATTCCATCAAACATCTTAATTCAAATAGAACCTATGCCTTCAATCTTGCATGGTGAATTATCAAAACCCAAAACGGAACCAGCAGAAGTAGTGGAATCAAAAGTATTAAACCAATCTCTATGTGGACACATATGAAAAGTGCATGCAGTATCAAGTACCCACTCATCATTGGTCTCAGCACATCCAACAATAACGACAAGAGCATCATCAGAACTATCATCACGAGCAACGTTAGCAGAATTTTCACCTTGTTTGTTACCTTTCCTCTTTTCCTTGTTCTGCAACTTGAAACACTCTGAGATGTCATGCCCGTCTCTCTTGCAATACCTGCAATACTTCTTGTCTCTGGATTGCGACCGGCCCCTGTAGCCGTTCTTACTTTTGCCTCTGTTTCCATTATTGGAGTTCTTTTCCTTTGTCCAGCCACGAACAGATAATCCCTCGGCTTGGGATGAACTCGAACCATCATGAGGCACCATTAATTTCATCTTCTCTTTAGAGTTCAAAGCTTCATAAACTTCATTAAATGTGAGAGTATCATGACTGTATAATATGGTATCTCGAAAATTGGTATAAGAACTTGGCAGTGAACAAAGTAACATTAGAGCAGTATCTTCCTCTTCATGCTTAACCTCCATTGCAGCTAGATCAGATATGATCTCTTTAAATTCTTAAATATGATTCAAAACATTACCTCCCTTGAGTAAACTGTGCAGGAATAATTTTTACTTCAGATACATCTTGCTGGTGAGATCTTTAGTCATGCAAATCCCTTCCAGCTTTAACCATAGAGCGGCGGCAGTTTTCTCGCTCAAAACTTCCTGCAAAATATTATTATGCAAATGGAGTTGAATTTTTGACAAAGCCTTACGATCAATTCTTTTCTCCTCATCAGTCCAGTCCTCAATTTGGTTTTTCCCAAAACTATCCAGTGCTTCATCATAATCGGTCTGTGCCAACAACGCCCGTATCTTGACTTGCCATAGGGTAAACCTTGTGTCACGGTCCAGCGGAGAAAGATCATACTTCATGAAAGCCATGAGTAGATAAACTGTGCACAAAATAATACAAGTTGGAAGCAGAATAATTCTTGACAGAATAAATTTGCGGATCAAACGGAATAGGAAAAGTAGCACCAGATAGCTTAGGACATGGACGTAGCGGATGCAGAACAGAAATATAGATGGCTTCCCGTGGAACAAGTACTAGTACTTAGTCAATCAGATCTCAAAAAACGTGCTGCAACTAGTACTTGTACTAGTACGTCACGGTCACTCGAATTGTTGCCAGCGTCTTGCCTCTTGAATCCTTGACGCATGAGCAGCAGCAGTTCCTCGGGACTTGAAGCCACTCCGTGTAGCACCGGCGGCTCGGTCTTTGACAGCGACCGGTAGCGGAAGCCTCGGTGGACTGCTGGATTAGTAATTGGATCAGCAGCAAAAACCTGTCCGTCTCGGCGACTTGCGGCTGCAGCGGCTCGTACAGGAGACAGTCTCCGATCGAAAGATTGTAGGACGGCGGCGGTCCGCACAGCCGAACCCTAATCTTTCGTCTCAAATCTCGTATCTGTAACTTGGCTTTGAATATCATTTGTTAGATAATAACGAGAATAAACGAGACACGAGAGACACGAATTTTTACGTGAAAACCCTTGCGGGAGAAAACTAAGGACGCATGAAGGCGCAATCACTATGATGAAGGATTATTACAAGCACGAGACGACAGACCGTCTGAGATGCGACTACATGGGGTATATATTAGGGCAATACATGAGAGTCCTTGGAGAACAAGTAAACGAGTTATACTCGTACGCGTCGACGTCAACGCAAAGGCCCACACCGGTTGTACTACGTCTAGTCCAACACGGCATAATTTGGATCACAATTTAACACTCTCTTTGCACCAGCGACGGTGGGGCCGCCGTCCACCTCGCCTTGCCTCGTGTCGGTGGTGGCGGGTGGCAGGTCAACCTCCACCGCCCCTCCCCCCTTGCCCCCGCCCTCCGCGCCCATCATCTAGCACCACCAACCCCGCTGCTCCCTGCCCCATCCCGATCTAGATTCCTAACCTGCCCCTCCCTCCCATCTCTAAGCACAACGAGCGCGGAGGGGGGGCGGGACCACGGGCAAGATGCGAAAGAGCTGTCAGGCGGCAACCGCGGCGGAGCACGAGTGCGACAACAGCGACTTTGGAGCACGAGTGCGACGGCGGCTCCGGAGCACGAGCGAGCACAGAGGGGGCCGGGACTAGAGGCGGGATGCAAGCTGGAGCATCGTGCGGTGGTCGGCGCCCTCATCGTCGCCTCCCCTCCTCCGTGGCCTGCCTACATGAGCCCATGCTGGAGGAGGAGGCTGACGATGAAGCGGAGTCTAGATAACGGGATCCGAAATGGTAGTTTTATCCAAGGAGCGGTGGTCGACGCGGACGAGCAGGCGCCCTCGGTCGCTGATACGTCTCCATATTGGGATGAGATACATACAAGAATAGTCTATGCAAAAAAGGTGTTGAGTGATATACAATCGTAGGTTGATGCTTAAAGACAAGGAAAGATCGATGATCAGCTTTGGAAATAGAAGGCACAAGGAAGAAAAACTTTTATCGCCTGAAAGGCTTATGGTGGTTTGTACATGATCAGGTCACGCGGCCAATGCCTTGGGGTACACTAGCATGCTGTGGTGGAGCCGCGTCGAACAAAACTATGCAACTGTCCACCCAGCCCAGTAAAAAATCACTAGGATTTGAGTGCAAAATTCAGTTTGGACCTAGTGAAACAACTAAACAAGTAAACCATATCGTGAACTACACCTGAGCGCTGCTGTCGGTAACGGATAACAGCCTAGGCGCTTGCCGTCGTGTCCCTTGAAAAAATGGATCGGCGGAGGACTGGATGATCGGCCATCCCAGACGTGCAGCCATGCCATGGATGAACTGTCGTACCAAACAAAAAGAACAAAGTGCGGCACTGGTCGAGTCATCCTCCAAGGCTGGAGGGAGGTTCTTCTCCACACTCACGGCTAGCCGCACAGATGTAGTAGAGCCCTAAGAGCATCTCTAGCAGATCCCACAACTGGCCTGCCTGTAAAACTTGTTTCAGGGCTCTCGCAAAAAAAGAAAATTACGGGACCGAGAGCCCTTCGGCAGAATACTTCTCGTAAACCCATCATGTAATTGTTTTGCGGGACGTGTTTGCGGGATCTATTCCGCGCGAGAGGGCTCGTGGTCCCATAAATACAATTATACTAGTCCTTGTATGTGTGCTCTCTGGCGGTTTGCTTTATTTATAAAGCGGAGTGAAAGCCTTTTTCGATAAATACAATTATAGGCAAATATTATCAAGTTCATCGTCACAAGTGCATAAAACTAGTTCATCATCATATATATACATCACTAGTTGATCATCATACTAGTTCATCACATTCAAAATCATGCGCAACATACGAGGTATCAAGTTTAGGCTCATGAACGTGCGATAAACAAGACAAAAGATGTTCAAATGACATAGAGCAATCAAGCAACATCGCCATCATCCACATACGCCGGAGAGCTTGCACTACCATCTTCATGAATGTGAACCGGAGAGCTCAGACCACCCTCTTCACGGACTTGAATCGGAGAGCCGCACCACCATCTTCACCAACCTGAACCGGAGAGGTCGCACCACCATCTGCACGGACTTGAACCGGAGAGCTCACACCACCATGCATCCTCATGGACTTGAACTGGAGAGCTCGCACAACCATCCTCACGAACTTGCACCGGAGAGTGAGCACTACCGCCACCACCATTCACATGGCTTGCCGAAGCACCGCCATCACCATTCACATGGTTTGCCGGAGCACCATGGCGTCGAAGTCACCATCACCACCACCACCACCCATGCTGAAGCGACCACCACCACCGATGCCGAAGCCACCACCAACATTGCCGAAAGAAAAGCCCCCACCAAACCCAACGCCACCGGCCATAAGATTTTGACGCTCCATCTTCCTCCGTACACTACTAGGGAAAACCCTAGCAGTAGCGCTGGTTTTGTGCTCACTAGTAGCGCGGGTAGGCGCGCTACTAATAAGGCGCTACAACTATTGCTTAGCAGTAACGTGTGCCGCACGCGCTACTGCTAGGACAAATAGTTGCAGCGCTTGTTCACTCCCACGCTGCTGCTAATGTAACTACTGGCAGCGTGTTTTCTTTCCATCGCTACTAGTATTGTTTTTTTATCTTTTTATCTTTTTATTTTTAGTGTATTTATGTGCCATCATACAAATATTGGCACAATACCAGTTATGAGGTTTACATCATTATGTCCATAACAGTGTGTCAAATGAAGGTGGATTAGGTTCAAGTGGAGGCAATATGTGGTGCATGTCAAAAGTATACTACTAATCCAAACTTGATCTAGTTTGGACTAGTAGTACTTTCAATGTGCACCACATGTTGCCTCCACTTGAATCTAATCCGCCAGCACAAGCTATTTAATCATCATCATAATCATTAGCACCAACAATATTTATTTAATCACCATTAACACTAGCTAATAATAATCATCAGTCATTACCACCAACACTAGCTATTTTATCATCATAGTAATAGTGTAGCACATCATCATCCTCAAACTCATTTCTAGCTAATCACTCATGCTGCTCTCTCTTAGGTAAAACAACATAAAACATGTGTAGCTCTCCTCCTTGATCAAGTTGGAGCATGCAGATGAACATGTCTCCTAATTTTGGGTAGCACATCTGTTTGCTGCCCCCTAGTACTTGTTTGCGCTCCCCCATCACATATCTGGTCCAGTCTTGCACTATTAAGCATTCATCGCTGATCTTGAATGCACTAAAATAACATGTAGGATATCTTGGCCGTAAGCTAATAATACTCATGGTACCTTTAGTCTCGATCCCATAAGGCACAACATTCATCGGGAGTCCCTGTTGAAGAACATCGTATGGTCACATACTTAGCAATGAAGTTTAACTTCACAAATAATGTATGGAAAAGATGCACTGAGGACAAATAGTAAAAATCTTACCATCCTTCCTAAATAGATGTGACCGTAGTTCATGACGAACACTATTGGTCGTACGTTTTCAGTACTAAGATTTCTAAGTCCAGGAAGAAAATTTGTCTTGACGGTATCAAGATTCTCAAGCCATGAAACATAATGACTTACCTCATCGCAGTTTAGTTCAGCTCCGGAACAGTAGTAGGTCCTGTCTACCAAGCGCTGGACATGTTTGCTTGCACTGAAATAAGCTGACAATACAAATTAGTTGTCAACTATTTTGAATAAACAATATCAAAGACATAAATATGGTTGAGAAACTTACATTTTGGTGTAACTGGAGGCGTCTGCACATCGACCCAGATGTCGGTATTACCTTCAATATCATCTTCCAAACGAATATCAAAGGTGATAACCATATCAGGCTCAAATGCATAAGTCTTGCATAGTGCTCGTCATGTTTTGCATCCAAAATAGGTGTAGTCGTCTGAATTGTATAATTTTGCGTGGAAAATATAACCATGCTCGGTCTTCAAATAAACTTTCTTTACCTCCATAGTATGACTGAGACCTATCTTATCCAATACAAAAACACTTGCATGGCAGGGGATACGCTAGTAGAATAGTAAAAAAATATAAGTTGAAGCAAATGAAGCAGATGTCATGCTTAATTACGAAAAAAGACTTGTCGTTGTGACTTACTGTATCCACTTCGAAGTTCTCGTCCAGCTTGATGCTGAAGTGCCTATCATCATCTAGGAAGATTCCGTCGCACAGGCGGCGCTCGTCTTCGCAGTATTTGCAAATACCGAAATCCTTTTTGTCGTCAGACATTTCCTATGTTCATAGTTAAATCATTAATTGAAAATCGATAAAAGACAACTACCAGGATACTCAACACACAAATCCGGGGCACTTGATATTTCTTACATATTCTGACAAAAGTCATGCCAAAATTCACGGAAAAATCCGGCATGACCTTTGCTAAAATAGGATATATCGAGCGCCTGAAATTTGCCGGAACGGAAATGAATCAACACTCCGGCAAAACATAGGCCACTCGGAGGTGTAACCTGCAAACATGACCAGCCACTTGGATATTAAGCAACACAAGATATACATTTCAAAATATCTTATAAGACTCAAATTAGCATGCATTCAATAAGCAAAAGTAAATCATCTCATGCGTCCGTACATCGTCGAATATTATCACTAATACATCCCGAATAGTGTCATACATATAATATCACTAGTACAACTAAAACCCTAGCACACGACGGGTATCGGCACGGGCGGTGGACACTCACAGAGAAGGAACCATCACGGGATCATAGCTCCAGTGAGATCTCTGGAGAACCTGCCAGGTATTGGAGAACCTGTGCTCCAACGCAAAAAAGTAGCGACGGACGTGCGCGTCCTCCTCACTGACACGGTGACGCACCACCTCCGCGGAGTCCTCGAGCCTCTGGACCGTCACTGGCCCACGCGACCGCCACCAAAAAAGGTTCGGGTCAACGACAGGCTGGCTCCTCACCAACCTGCGCCCCCCGGTAGGTAGCGCCTCCCAGTACCAACCCGACGGTGCCCAGTTCCAGACATGGCCCATCTGGTCAAGCAAGTGTCGTCCTCCGCCGACTCGACGACGAGGATGCGGGATAGGCATCGTCCACGTCGATGCGGGGAAATTTCTTTAACTAAAAAAATAGCAACAAGTTCTTACTAACTAGTTCTATTAATTCAACTAGTTCTTACTAAAAATAAACTTACTATAAATAAAAATATTCTAGTACCTAATTAGTACCTAGTTCTTACTAACTAATTAGTACCTAAGAACTACTGCCCTAATTACCATCTAATTTTATGAACCTATAGGGGTGGAAAGTGGTAGAAACCCTATGAAAGTGCAACTATCCCTAGGTGGTTTTGGTAATTCATAACAACATATAGCTCATTGAGCTAATGCTGTTTCAAGATGATTATTTCAGGAAAGCTCAATGATTGGCATGGCTTGGATGTGAAAGTGGAACCCTCAAAATGCTAAGGACAAAGAATTGGCTCAAGCTCAAAAGTTCAAGACTCTTCATTTTATGTTTTAGTGATCCAAGATCACATTGAGTCTTTAGGAAAAGCCAATACTATCAAGGAGGGATGAGGTGTTGCTTAATGAGCCTCTTGCTTTATGTGCTTAATGATATGCTCCAAAATCCTCAGCTACTTTCCCATATCCACAAATGACCTAAACCCTAAGCCAAACTCGGTCATACCGATTCCTTCATTCCGGCGTCACCGAGTTTCACTTGTCATTTGCCACTGCCAAACCCTAGCAATTCGGTCCTACCGATAAGGATCTCGGTCTCACCGAGATGGGCTTGCAAACTCTCTGTTTCCCTTTCGTAACTTTTCGGTCTCACCGAAAGAGCGAATCGGTCCCGCCGAGAATGCAAGGTAAACTCTATGTTTCCTTCTTGTAACTTTTCGGTCTCACCGAAAGAGCAAGTCGGTCCCACCGAGTTTGCCTGACCAACTCTCTGGTTAGCTTATTGCCAAACTCGGTCTCACCGAGTTTGTGCAATCGGTCTCACCGGGATTACGTTATGCCCAAACCCTAACCGAATCGGTCCTACCGAGTTGCATGTCAGTCCCACCGAAATTCCTAACGGTCACTAGGTTTACCATTTCGGTCCAACCGAGTTTTCTGATTCGGTCCCACCGAGATTGGTAAATTGTGTGTAACGGTTGGATTTTGTGTGGAGGCTATAAATACCCCTCCACCTCCTCTTCACTTAAGAAGAGAGCCATCAGAACACATGCATCATTCTAACTCATATGTTCAGAGAGAGAACCACCTACTCATGTGTTGAGACCAAGACATTCCATTCAAACCATATGAATCTTGATCTCTAGCCTTCCCCAAGTTGCTTTCCACTCAAATCTTCTTTCCACCAGATCCAAATCATATGAAAGAGAGTTGAGTGTTGGGGAGACTATCATTTGAAGCACAAGAGCAAGGAGTTCATCATCAACACACCATTTGTTACTTCTTGGAGAGTGGTGTCTCCTAGATTGGCTAGGTGTCACTTGGGAGCCTCCGACAAGATTGTGGAGTTGAACCAAGGAGTTTGTAAGGGCAAGGAGATCGCCTACTTCGTGAAGATCTACCGCTAGTGAGGCAAGTCCTTCGTGGGCGTTGGCCATGGTGGGATAGACAAGGTTGCTTCTGTTGGGGAACGTAGTAATTTCAAAAAATTTCCTACGCACACGCAAGATCATGGTGATGCATAGCAACGAGGGGAGAGTATTGTCTACGTACCAACGCAGACCAACTGCGGAAGCGATCTCACAACATAGAGGAAGTAGTCGTACGTCTTCTTCCCGATCCGACCGATCCAAGCACCGTTACTCCGGCACCTCCGAGTTCTTAGCACACGTTCAGCTCGATGACAATCCTCGGGCTCCGATCCAGCAAAGCGTCGAGGAAGAGTTCCGTCAGCACAACGGCGTGGTGACGATCTTGATGTACTACCGACGCAGGGCTTCGCCTAAGCTCTACAACGATATGACCGAGGTGGAATTTGGTGGCAGGGGGCACCGCACACGGCTAAGGAACGATCAACAATGATCAACTTGTGTGTCTATGGGGTGCCCCTGCCCCCGTATATAAAGGAGCAGGGGGAGGGGTTCGGCCGGCTAGGAGAGAGGCGCAGGGGGAGTCCCACTCCTACCGGGAGTAGGACTCCCCCCAATCCTATTCCTAATAGGACTCTTCAAGGAGAAGAGAGAAGAGAGGGGGGCCTGCCCCTTCTCCTAGTCCTAATAGGACTAGGGAAGGGGGGAGGCGCGCAGCCCTTGTGGGCAGCCCCTTTTCACTTTTCCACTAAGGCCCAATAGGCCCATTTGCCTCCCGGGGGGTTCCGGTAACCCTCCCGGTATTCCGGTAAAATCCCGATTTCACCCGGAACACTTCCGGTGTCCAAACATAGGCTTCCAATATATCAATCTTTACGTCTCGACCATTTCGAGACTCCTCGTCATGTCCGTGATCACATCCTGGACTCCGAACAACCTTCGGTACATCAAAATGCATAAACTCATAATAACTGTCATCGTAACGTTAAGCGTGCGGACCCTACGGTTCGAGAACAATGTAGACATGACCGAGACACGTCTCCGGTCAATAACCAATAGCGGGACGTGGATGCCCATATTGGCTCCGACATATTCTACGAAGATCTTTATCGGTCAGACCGCATAACAACATACGTTGTTCCCTTTGTCATCGGTATGTTACTTGCCCGAGATTCGATCGTCGGTATCCAATACCTAGTTCAATCTCGTTACTGGCAAGTCTCTTTACTCGTTCCGTAATACATCATCTCACAACTAACATATTAGTTGCAGTGCTTGCAAGGCTTATGTGATGTGCATTACCGAGAGGGCCCAGAGATACCTCTTCGACACTCGGAGTGACAAACCCTAATCTCGAAATACGCCAACCCAACATCTACCATTGGAGACACCTGTAGTACTCCTTTATAATCACCCAGTTACGTTGTGACGTTTGGTAGTACCCAAAGTATTCCTCCGGTAAACGGGAGTTGCATAATCTCATAGTTATAGGAACATGTATAAGTCATGAAGAAAGCAATAACAACATACTAAATGATCGGGTGCTAAGCTAATGGAATGGGTCATGTCAATCAGATCATTCAACTAATGATGTGACCCCGTTAATCAAATAACAACTCTTTGTTCATGGTTAGGAAACATAACCATCTTTGATTAACGAGCTAGTCAAGTAGAGGCATACTAGTGACACTCTGTTGGTCTATGTATTCACACATGTATTATGTTTCCGGTTAATACAATTCTAGCATGAATAATAAACATTTATCATCATATAAGGAAATAAATAATAAATTTATTATTGCCTCTAGGGCATATTTCCTTCAGTCTCCCACTTGCACTAGAGTCAATAATCTAGATTACACAGTAATGATTCTAACACCCATGGAGCCTTGGTGCTGATCATGTTTTGCTCGTGGAAGAGGCTTAGTCAACGGGTCTGCAACATTCAGATCCGTATGTATCTTGCAAATCTCTATGTCTCCCACCTGGACTAAATCCCGGATGGAGTTGAAGCGTCTCTTGATGTGTTTGGTCCTTTTGTGAAATCTGGATTCCTTTGCCAAAGCAATTTCACCAGTATTGTCACAAAAGATTTTCATTGGACCCGATGCACTAGGTATGACACCTAGATCGGATATGAACTCCTTCATCCAGACTCCTTCGTTTGCTGCTTCCGAAGCAGCTATGTACTCCGCTTCACATGTAGATCCCGCTACGACGCTTTGTTTAGAACTGCACCAACTGACAGCTCCACCGTTTAAAGTAAACACGTATCCGGTTTGCGATTTAGAATCGTCCGGATCAGTGTCAAAGCTTGCATCAACGTAACCTCTTACGGTGAGCTCTTTGTCACCTCCAGATACGAGAAACATATCCTTAGTCCTTTTCAGGTATTTCAGGATGTTCTTGATCGCTGTCGAGTGATCCACTCCTGGATTACTTTGGTACCTCCCTGCTAAACTTATAGCAAGGCACACATCAGGTCTGGTACACAGCATTGCATACATGATAGAGCCTATGGCTGAAGCATAGGGAACATCTTTCATTTTCTCTCTATCCTCTGCAGTGGTCGGGCATTGAGTCTGACTCAACTTCACACCTTGTAACACAGGCAAGAACCCTTTCTTTGCTTGATCCATTTTGAACTTCTTCAAAATCTTGTCAAGGTATGTGCTTTGTGAAAGTCCAATTAAGCGTTTTGATCTATCTCTATAGATCTTTATGCCTAATATGTAAGCAGCTTCCCCGAGGTCTTTCATCGAAAAACTTTTATTCAAGTATCCCTTTATGCTATCCAGAAATTCTATATCATTTCCAATCAGCAATATGTCATCCACATATAATATCAGAAATGCTACAGAGCTCCCACTCACTTTCTTGTAAATACAGGCTTCTCTGAAAGTCTGTATAAAGCCAAATGCTTTGATCACACTATCAAAGCGTTTATTCCAACTCCGAGATGCTTGCACCAGTCCATAAATGGATCGCTGGAGTTTGCACACTTTGTTAGCTCCCTTTGGATCGACAAAACCTTCTGGTTGCATCATATACAACTCTTCTTCCAGAAATCCATTCAGGAATGCAGTTTTGACATCCATTTGCCATATTTCATAATCATAAAATGCGGCAATTGCTAACATGATTCTGACAGATTTAAGCATCGCTATGGGTGAGAAGGTCTCATCATAGTCAACCCCTTGAACTTGTCGAAAACCTTTTGCGACAAGTCGAGCTTTATAGACAGTAATATTACCGTCAGCGTCAGTCTTTTTCTTGAAGATCCATTTATTCTCAATTGCTTGCCGATCATCGGGCAAGTCAACCAAAATCCATACTTTGTTTTCATACATGGATCCCATCTCAGATTTCATGGCCTCAAGCCACTTTGCGGAATCTGGGCTCACCATCGCTTCTTCATAGTTCGTAGGTTCATCATGATCTAGTAGCATGACTTCCAGAACTGGATTACCGTACCACTCTGGTGCGGATCTCACTCTGGTTGATCTACGTGGTTCAGCAGTATCTTGTCCTGAAGTTTCATGATCATCATCATTAGCTTCCTCACTAATTGGTATAGGTGTCGCAGAAACAGTTTTCTGTGATGTACTATTTTCCAATAAGGGAGCAGGTACAGTTACCTCGTCAAGTTCTACTTTCCTCCCACTCACTTCTTTCGAGAGAAACTCCTTCTCTAGAAATGATCCATTCTTAGCAACGAATGTCTTGCCTTCGGATCTGTGATAGAAGGTATACCCAACAGTTTCCTTTGGGTATCCTATGAAGACACATTTCTCCGCTTTGGGTTCGAGCTTATCAGGTTGAAGCTTTTTCACATAAGCATCGCAGCCCCAAACTTTAAGAAACGACAACTTTGGTTTCTTGCCAAACCATAGTTCATAAGGCGTCGTCTCAACGGATTTTGATGGTGCCCTATTTAACATGAATGCGGCCGTCTCTAAAGCATAACCCCAAAACGATAGCGGTAAATCAGTAAGAGACATCATAGATCGCACCATATCTAGTAAAGTACGATTACGACGTTCGGACACACCATTACGCTGTGGTGTTCCGGGTGGCGTGAGTTGCGAAACTATTCCACAATTTTTCAAATGTGTACCAAACTCGTAACTCAAATATTCTCCTCCACGATCAGATCGTAGAAACTTTATTTTCTTGTTACGATGATTTTCAACTTCACTCTGAAATTCCTTGAACTTTTCAAATGTTTCAGACTTATGTTTCATTAAGTAGATATACCCATATCTGCTTAAATCATCTGTGAAGGTGAGAAAATAACGATATCCACCACGAGCCTCAATATTCATCGGACCACATACATCGGTATGTATGATTTCCAATAAATCTGTTGCTCTCTCCATAGTACCGGAGAACGGTGTTTTAGTCATCTTGCCTATGAGGCACGGTTCGCAAGTACCAAGTGATTCATAATCAAGTGATTCCAAAAGCCCATCAGTATGGAGTTTCTTCATGCGCTTTACACCGATATGACCTAAACGGCAGTGCCACAAATAAGTTGCACTATCATTATCAACTCTGCATCTTTTGGCTTCTACATTATGAATATGTGTATCATTACTATCGAGATTCAATAAGAATAGACCACTCTTCAAGGGTGCATGACCATAAAAGATATTACTCATATAAATAGAACAACCATTATTCTCTGATTTAAATGAATAACCGTCTCGCATCAAACAAGATCCAGATATAATGTTCATGCTCAACGCTGGCACCAAATAACAATTATTTAGGTCTAATATTAATCCCGAAGGTAGATGTAGAGGTAGCGTGCCCACCGCGATCACATCGACTTTGGAACCGTTTCCTACGCGCATCGTCACCTCGTCCTTTGCTAGCGTCCGCTTATTCCGTAGTCCCTGTTTCGAGTTGCAAATATTAGCAACAGAACCAGTATCAAATACCCAGGTGCTACTGCGAGCTCTAGTAAGGTACACATCAATAACATGTATATCACATATACCTTTGTTCACCTTGCCATCCTTCTTATCCGCCAAATACTTGGGGCAGTTCCGCTTCCAGTGACCAGTCTGCTTGTAGTAGAAGCACTCAGTTTCAGGCTTAGGTCCAGACTTGGGTTTCTTCTCCTGAGCAGCAACTTGCTTGCTGTTCTTCTTGAAGTTTCCCTTCTTCTTCCCTTTGCCCTTTTTCTTGAAACTAGTGGTTTTGCTAACCATCAACACTTGATGCTCCTTCTTGATTTCTACCTCCGCAGCTTTCAGCATTGCGAAGAGCTCGGGAATAGTCTTGTTCATCCCTTGCATATTATAGTTCATCACGAAGCTCTTGTAGCTTGGTGGCAGTGATTGGAGAATTCTGTCAATGACGCAATCATCTGGAAGATTAACTCCCATCTGAATCAAGTGATTATTATACCCAGACATTTTGAGTATATGCTCACTGACAGAACTGTTCTCCTCCATCTTGCAGCTATAGAACTTATTGGAGACTTCATATCTCTCAATTCGGGCATTTGCTTGAAATATTAACTTCAACTCCTGGAACATCTCATATGCTCCATGACGTTCAAAACGTCGTTGAAGTCCCGATTCTAAGCCGTAAAGCATGGCACACTGAACTATCGAGTAGTCATCAGCTTTGCTCTGCCAGACGTTCATAACATCTGGCGTTGCTCCAGCAGCAGGCCTGGCACCCAGCGGTGCTTCCAGGACGTAATTCTTCTGTGCAGCAATGAGGATAATCCTCAGGTTACGGACCCAGTCCGTGTAATTGCTACCATCATCTTTCAACTTTGCTTTCTCAAGGAACGCATTAAAATTCAACGGAACAACAGCATGAGCCATCTATCTACAATCAACATAAACAAGCAAGATACTATCAGGTACTATGTTCATGATAAGTTTAAGTTCAGTTAATCAAATTACTTAGGAACTCCCACTTAGATAGACATCCCTCTAATCCTCTAAGTGATCACGTGATCCAAATCAACTAAACCATAACCGATCATCACGTGAGATGGAGTAGTTTTCAATGGTGAACATCGTCATGTTGATCATATCTACTATATGATTCACGCTCGACCTTTCGGTCTCTGTGTTCCGAGGCCATATCTGCATATGCTAGGCTCGTCAAGTTTAACCTGAGTATTCTGCGTGTGCAAAACTGGCTTGCACCCGTTGTAGATGGACGTAGAGCTTATCACACCCGATCATCACGTGGTGTCTGGGCACGACGAACTTTGGCAACGGTGCATACTCAGGGAGAACACTTCTTGATAATTTAGTGAGAGATCATCTTATAATGCTACCGTCAATCAAAGCAAGATAAGATGCATAAAAGGATAAACATCATATGCAATCAATATAAGTGATATGATATGGCCATCATCATCTTGTGCTTGTGATCTCCATCTCCGAAGCACCATCATGATCACCATCGTCACCGGCGTGACACCTTGATCTTCATCGTAGCATCGTTGTCGTCTCGCCAATCTTATGCTTCCACGACTATCACTACCACTTAGTAATAAAGTAAAGCATTACATCGCGATTTCATTGCATACAATAAAGCGACAACCATATGGCTCCTGCCAGTTGCCGATAACTCGGTTACAAAACATGATCATCTCATACAATAAAATCAGCATCATGCCTTGACCATATCACATCACAACATGCCCTGCAAAAACAAGTTAGACGTCCTCTACTTTGTTGTTGCAAGTTTTACGTGGCTGCTACGGGCTTAAGTAAGAACTCATCTCACCTACGCATCAAAACCACAATGATAGTTCGTCAAATAGACTCCGTTTTAACCTTCTCAAGGACCGGGCGTAGTCACACTTGGTTCAACTAAAGTTGGAGAGACAGTCTTCCGCAAGCCATCTATGTGCAAAGCACATCGAGGGAACCGGTCTCGCGTAAGAGTACGCGTAAGGTTGGTCCGGATCGTCTCACCCAACAATACCGCCGAACCAAAGTATGACATGCTGGTAGGCAGTATGACTTGTATCGCCCACAACTCACTTGTGTTCTACTCGTGCAAATAACATCAAACCATAAAACCTAGGCTCGGATGCCACTGTTGGGGAACGTAGTAATTTCAAAAAAATTCCTACGCACACGCAAGATCATGGTGATGCATAGCAACGAGGGGAGAGTATTGTCTACGTACCAACGCAGACCGACTGCGGAAGCGATCTCACAACGTAGAGGAAGTAGTCGTACGTCTTCTTCCCGATCCGACCGATCCAAGCACCGTTACTCCGGCACCTCCGAGTTCTTAGCACACGTTCAGCTCGATGACGATCCTCGGGCTCCGATCCAGCAAAGCATCGAGGAAGAGTTCCGTCAGCACAACGGTGTGGTGACGATCTTGATGTACTACCGACGCAGGGCTTCGCCTAAGCTCTACAACGATATGACCGAGGTGGAATTTGGTGGCAGGGGGCACCGCACACGGCTAAGGAACGATCAACAATGATCAACTTGTGTGTCTATGGGGTGCCCCCTGCCCCCGTATATAAAGGAGCAGGGGGAGGGGTTCGGCCGGCTAGGAGAGAGGCGCAGGGGGAGTCCCACTCCTACTGGGAGTAGGACTCCCTCCCAATCCAATTCCTAATAGGACTCTTCAAGGAGAAGAGAGAAGAGAGGGGGGCCGGCCCCTTCTCCTAGTCCTAATAGGACTAGGGAAGGGGGGAGGCGCGCAGCCCTTGTGGGCAGCCCCTTTTCACTTTTCCACTAAGGCCCAATAGGCCCATTTGCCTCCCGGGGGGTTCCGGTAACCCTCCCGGTATTCCGGTAAAATCCCGATTTCACCCGGAACACTTCCGGTGTCCAAACATAGGCTTCCAATATATCAATCTTTACGTCTCGACCATTTCGAGACTCCTCGTCATGTCCGTGATCACATCCTGGACTCCGAACAACCCTCGGTACATCAAAATGCATAAACTCATAATAACTGTCATCGTAACGTTAAGCGTGCGGACCCTACGGTTCGAGAACAATGTAGACATGACCGAGACACCTCTCCGGTCAATAACCAATAGCGGGACCTGGATGCCCATATTGGCTCCTACATATTCTACGAAGATCTTTATCGGTCAGACCGCATAACAACATACGTTGTTCCCTTTGTCATCGGTATGTTACTTGCCCGAGATTCGATCGTCGGTATCCAATACCTAGTTCAATCTCGTTACTGGCAAGTCTCTTTACTCGTTCCGTAATACATCATCTCACAACTAACATATTAGTTGCAGTGCTTGCAAGGCTTATGTGATGTGCATTACCGAGAGGGCCCAGAGATACCTCTCCGACACTCGGAGTGACAAACCCTAATCTCGAAATACGCCAACCCAACATCTACCATTGGAGACACCTGTAGTACTCCTTTATAATCACCCAGTTACGTTGTGACGTTTGGTAGTACCCAAAGTATTCCTCCGGTAAACGGGAGTTGCATAATCTCATAGTTATAGGAACATGTATAAGTCATGAAGAAAGCAATAGCAACATACTAAACGATCGGGTGCTAAGCTAATGGAATGGGTCATGTCAATCAGATCATTCAACTAATGATGTGACCCCGTTAATCAAATAACAACTCTTTGTTCATGGTTAGGAAACATAACCATCTTTGATTAACGAGCTAGTCAAGTAGAGGCATACTAGTGACACTCTGTTGGTCTATGTTTTCACACATGTATTATGTTTCCGGTTAATACAATTCTAGCATGAATAATAAACATTTATCATGATATAAGGAAATAAATAATAACTTTATTATTGCCTCTAGGGCATATTTCCTTCAGCTTCTTCGTGGACCCTTCGTGGGTGGAGCCCTCCATGGACTCGCGCAACCGTTACCCTTCGTGGGTTGAAGTCTCCATCAACGTGGATGTAGGATAGCACCACCTATCCGAACCATGGGAAAAACATTCGTGTCTCCAATAGCGTTTGAATTCTCCAAACCCTTCCCTTTATATTCTTGCAAGTTGCATGCTTTACTTTCCGCTGCCAATACACTCTTTGCATGCTTGCTTGAATTGAGTATTGATTGCTTGACTTGTCCTAAGATAGCTAAAAACTGCCAAGAACTAAAATTGGGAAAAGGTTAAGTTTTTATTTGGTTA
This sequence comes from Triticum monococcum, assembly GCA_034509565.1. Classification (NCBI taxonomy): domain Eukaryota; kingdom Viridiplantae; phylum Streptophyta; class Magnoliopsida; order Poales; family Poaceae; genus Triticum; species Triticum monococcum. The sequence goes on from CM067845.1 coordinate 627,199,729, forward strand.
AGTAGTCTAATCACCCCCCCTCTAGACATACTTTCGATCCTACAAGTGGTATCAGAGCTTTGGTCTCCATTTGCCTTGATCTCCATAGCTTTTGGTGGTCATAGCCTTGGTTTCACAACCTAGGAGAGTATGGCGTCTAGCGAGGGAAACTATCACCGTAGAGGTCCTTACTTTGATGGTACTAATTTTGCTAGTTGGAAGCATAAAATGAATATGCATATTCTTGGACATAACCCCGCCGTATGGGCTATTGTTTGTGTTGGCTTGCAAGGTGAGTTCTTCGATGGGAGGGAACCAAACCGTGAAGCTACCGCGGATGAGTTGAAGATGTTGCAATACAATGCTCAAGCTTGTGATATTCTCTTCAATGGATTGTGCCCCGAAGAATTCAACAAAATCAGCTGCCTTGAGAATGCAAAGGAAATTTGGGACACTTTGATTGATATGCACGAAGGTACCGACTCCGTCAAGGAATCCAAGTTGGATGTGCTCCAAAGTCAACTTGACAAGTTCAAGATGAAGGATGGTGAAGGTGTCGCCAAAATGTACTTTAGGCTTGCTCTCATCACAAATGAGATTGCCGCCTTAGGAAGTGAAGAGATGACCGATAGATTTATCATCAAGAAGATCCTAAGAGCCTTGGATGGGACATATGACACCGTGTGCACATTGATTCAAATGATGCCCAATTACAAAGATCTCAAGCCAACGGAAGTGATTGGAAGGATTGTTGCTCATGAGATGTCACTCAAGAATAAATAGGAACTTCACAACAAATCAAGTGGTGCCTACAAAGCCTCATATGAAGTCCCCACATCATCAAGTGAAAAGCAAACCTTTAATGAAGAATTGAGCTTAATGGTGAAGAACTTCAACAAGTTCTACAAGAGTAGAAGCAAAGATAGAAGCTTCAAGTCAAGGTCCTACAATGACAAAAGATCTTCTAGTCAAGAGCGAAACTGCTACAATTGTGGAAGACCCGGACACTATTCCAATGAGTGTACGGCTCCCTACAAGAGAAGAGAAGATTCTCCAAAAAGAAGAAGCAAAGAATCACCACCAAGAGAGAGAAGGAGTAGAGATGATCGTTATGAACGGAGATACTCACGGAGAAGCAAGGATTCAGAAAGGAAGAAAAATCATCAAGGAGCTACACAAAACGAAGACATCAAGCTCATGTTGGTGAATGGGTATCCAGCTCCGACTCCGACAGCCACTCCGAGAGAAGTTATCACTCCGACTCCGAAGATACTCAAGATGAAGGTGTTGCCGGTCTAGCACTTGCGTCAACCAACTCCTACGACATATTTGACTCACCAAATGAAGGAATTGGAAGATGCTTCATGGTCAAAGGACCTAAGGTAACACACCCCGAGTATGTTGATTTTAATAGTGATGAAGATGACTTGTTAGGTGATGATGACTTGCTTGTTGACAACTCTAGTGATGAGTACTATGGTGAAACATCAATTAATCATGCTAAAATGAATGACAATGATAAGGAGAAGATTGAGGCTCTAACTAAAGAACTAAACACTCTTAAGTTAGCTCATGAAACTATCTTCGAAGATCATCGAGAACTTTTAAGAGCTCATGAGAAATTACGCTTTGAAAAGCTCAATATTGAGCAAGAGCATGAGTTCTTAAAGGCAATCAATGATGATTCCGCAAGAAATGTTCTTCTTACATTGCCAAGTGTTTATTATTATCCACTTAATTGCCTCAAGTCAAGTCTAGTAACAAGAACAAGAAAGATTCTTCCTCTAGTAGTAACAATGATCATGCTAAATCCAATATTGTTGCTTCTAGTAGTTCTCTTGATTCCACTAATGATTCTCTTAGCCAAGTTACACTTGAGCAAGAAAATAGCTTATTGAAGGGAATCATATAGAAAGGAGTGTACAAGAGCCTTGCCGGGAGTAAGCAATTCGAGGAAATTGTGCGCAAGCAAGGAATGCACCGGAAGAATCAAGGTGTTGGTTTTGAACGAAAGTTCAATGCCAATGGAGTTGAATGGGAAGAAGATCAATACCCCAAGACAAAGTTTGTTCCTCAACAAGAGAAGTATGACACTTCTTTCAAGGGGACACAAGCTCAAGATGATCTTCCACCACAAGACTACAAGCAAAAAGGCAAGGACAAGCTTCAAGAGGAGATTGATGCATTTGAAGAAGCTCCTAAGACCTTAGTCAAGTGGATTCCCAATACCACGTCAAGTTCCACTTCATCAAGTACGACTACAACTCCAAGGATTCCCATCAAGATGGTGTGGATCCAAAAGAAGAAGAACTAGTGAGTTCTTGAGGGTGACTCCGCCAACATATTTCATTCTCATCATTTTGGCAAGAACAAGTGCAATCAACTTCCACATCATGCACTAGTTCAAGGAGTCACAAACCCTCTTGTTGGTAAGACAAGGGACAAGGTAACCTAAAGTTTTCATGGACATCATCTTGTGTATGCATCACTCTATGTCTATGGATATCCTTATTTGTTCCTTGTGGGACTAACCCATGTAGGTATTGGAAGTGCAATTCACTCAAATGGATAGCTCCAAGTGATCTATATCAACATTGAGCATCCACATCTTCAACATCTACATGAAGTCATCATCGACAAAACCCAAGGTTAGTTCATCCCTCTTAGGGGGGATAACACATCTAGGGGGAGCTTTACTCTAAGACTTGAGCTAAAGCAACTCTAAAGATGTGAATACAACAATGCTTTATGTAAAAGTGGTAACCCCACTTGAGCTTAAACGATGAGTATGACCTACAATCAAGTGTTCTCACTTGACTCCTAAGTCAATATACTCATATATAGATGACCCAGTCATCGCAAATTGCTTGATAGATGCTAGAATTGTTTGTGCATGCTTTGCCACATATTTCATTTGCCATCTTATTGTGTGAGCATGTTGGTGCATATTTTACTCATTCGAGGACATCCACTTGTTGTTTTGATTGTTTGGCTTTATCTTCTTTTGCCAAGTGGATGGACAAGAATGCCTAAGAACCTCCTCTAGCTATCTATGCTTTTCTCGTCTCAAACTCTATTCATGCTGCATCACAAAACTTGATCAAGTCAGATTCGAACCACTCTGTGTGAGGAGCGCTCGGAGTCCCCAATTCGTCATAGACTTAAACTTCCAAAACCTCTTTGTGATTCTCGATCTGACCGATACCATACTTTCGGTCCTACCGAGATCATTAAGTTGATCTAGGTTTTCGATCTCGGTGCAACCGATTTGAACCACTCGGTCACACCGAGTTGCAATAACTGTATACGGTTTTGCATCTCGGTGCCACCGAGTCGTTCCACTCGGTCACACCGACAGGGTTGGGCTATATATGGTGACGGGCAGAATTTTGGAAATTTCTCCGAAACCTCTTCGCCCGCGCATAGCTCGCTTTGCCTCCTGGGTCTCTGGATCATCCTCCTCACCGCCAGCAGCCTCAAGTCGCTGGTCTCCATCGCCGTCAACGGAATTTCTGCCCCGCCGTTGCCGCCGTAGCGAGTCTCCGCCGAACTAGGGTATGGACTCGATCTTTGTGCTATTCTTCAATCCGATTCCTAGCACATTGTGATCATCATGCTTTTTGCCATGTTTGATAAACTCCTATCCAGTCAATGAACTCGTAGATTAGGTTTAATTCGAAAATTTTAGGGTTAGGTTTCCGCCGAAACCATCTCGGACCCACCGAGTTGAAAAACTCGGTCCCACCGATTTGGCTTATGCCATTGCACAAGTAAAACTCGGTCTGACCGAGAATTACTTATCGGTGTGACCGATTTTGGAACTCTGTGAAACCCTAGCAGTCTCGGTGCCAC